>OX453021.1:4059706-14059706 GCA_949699075.1 Asteroscopus sphinx | reverse complement strand
TTCGAAATCAACGACTTCAATTAATAATAAATAATATGTATAAGTACTCCCCATCCCCCCATTTTGGGGAGGTCTATGTCCAGCAGTGGACATCTTTCGGCTGAAATGATGATGTATATGTACGTAGTATTATATTGATATTATATATATTGATGTTCAAAATATATATTCTATCGGTCGGTCGAGCCAAAATCTGAACATGAACTGTAATGTAAAGTGTAATGTAATGAAATATTTTAAATGTATTGTAAGTAACAGAATTAAACTACAAATACATAAAAAAATCATGTATCTGCAGACATTTTGGAAAAATCTTTTAATTTACAACTTCATTATGACACTTTTTTTCTAATAATTAGGTAAAAGAAATTATAAAAAGAAAACGCCAATAAAAACTAAAACCAAATTTTCTCCATCAGGTTACAATCTGGGATGAATGGCTAGCTGGTCCAGTAGGTCTAGTAGCCCAGTACTCTCTTCTGAAAGACCATGAAGTGACTGAGATGTTTCCTCTAAAGCCTGGCAGTCTTCCAACCATCTCGGTGAAGCATATAGTGTTTATTGCAAGACCTAAACTTGCACTGATGGACTTAGTTGCTGATTATGTTCTATCACTAAGGTGAATAAGCTTAACATAATTGTAAATAAATGGCATATATTCAATGTAGGCTTAAGCCAATTAGTACATATTGAATGTCAACTGCTCACGGAATGGATGGCTGATGGTGCCGTAAAGTTGAGATGGCATACTGGAAAGCGCAGTGTGGGTAGGCCCCCATAAAGTGGATCGATAACCTGGTGATGGTTGCGGGAATCTGCTGGATGCGGGAAACACAGGACCGGTCATTGTAGCGATGCTTGGGGAAGCCTATGTCCAGCAGTGGACGTCTTTTAGCTGAAATGATGATGATGTACGTCAACAATAGTCTGCCCCCGAAAACTTCTACCCGTGAAGGGTGGAAGTTAAATAAATAAGCGGCTTTTGGTCCATGGGAGTTGCAAACAATAAATTTTCTATTGTATCTATTTTGCATTGTTTGGGCTAATGGCTAAGTAATAACAGAGTGTATCACAAGATTCACAAGTCCGTGTGGTGCCGGACTTAAAGAATAGCATCACCCTTATCTCTTCTCATGGGTGTCGTAAAAGGCTACTAAGGGATTCACCAGAGGATGGGCAGCAGCATTCTCTGAGTATTTAACCAACCAACTGCGATCGCCAACCCGCCTGCCAAGCGTGGCGATTATGGCATATCCCACCCTTAATTGGGGGAGGCCTTTGTCCAGTAGTGGACGTCTTTCGGCTGTAATGATGATGATGATGATGATCACAAGATTGTGAAGATAAGCTGCATTAGCCTCGGTCAATCCTTGGATGGAGTGAGCATTTCATTGTACATCAAGACCCCTCTATGCCTTAGCAAGCAGTGTACGCTGTTGGACCCAATTGCCATACGAATATCTATGGCAGTCGTTATGGGTAGTCTGACAACTGGCCTAATCTTGTATGTCAGTGTTACTCAGTAACTGGGTTATGGGGGTCTGATGGCAGTCGCTCCATTTAAAGTACTGATGTTCAGCTGCATCTGGTAAGACTGAAAGCCAACCCCAAAATAGTTGAGAAAAGGCGAGGAGAAAGAGAGAGGTTAAGTTCAGCAATGGAGACAGACTTCTCCGAAGTCTTACCACAAAACCCAGTTCTCGCCTCAGTACTATTCTAGCTGTGTAATAAACTATTATAGACTAAATAAACCAATAATAAACATTGGTGTCACTAAATAAAATTTTCAGATAAGGAAAAACACATTGAAATAATAATATTTATCAACTGTTCTATGTTAAAACTTGTTAACAGAGCCTTGATAAATACTTTCCTTATTTACTAACGGCCAAAATTAATATCCAATCTAACCACGATTTGCCCTACTAGGCTACTAGAGGTAGAAATTTGACATAAGCTCCATACAAAATATGTCAAATTTCTACCTTTAGTAGGGTAAATCGTAGATAGATTGGATATTAATTTTGGCCGTAAATTGGGTTATTGTAAATCATTAATTTCATTGAGGTATTAAATAAATAGATTATTGATCATTCATCATTATCATCTTATTTAAAAAAATCTTTTATTTAGATTGCTTCATTGTCTGCCTATCTGATACAAATGTTGGAAGTCAATTTTAAGGCTGCTTTCACACCAAACGTATAGCCAGCCGCTGACTTTGCGTAAAGATTAAAATTGAGAAAAGTCAGCAAACCGCTTACTCACAGTCGGTAGTGATTCGATTGGTGTGAATGTGGCCTAAGCCCAAAGAGTATTACCCATTTTCTGTTAACAGCCAAAAATTCTGCATACAAATTCTGAATCGCTCAAGCAGAGTGTGACACTCAGTTAGCATCCACTGTTGGTCAGTAACCCGCCAGGCGCAGACACAGCCTCGTCGGAGGATCTTCCCTTTGTGTTGGAAGTTTTTTTTTATTCTATTTTTTTAGGCTTGAGTACCTACACTCTGGGTGACTATGCCAGACTCGTGGGGTCAATCATATTTTAGTGTGATTGATAGCATGCAGGCTGCAGTTACAATCAGCATGCAGCCAAACACACCATACTAGCACCTCCTGACAACTATCATTATCACCCAAACTCTCAGACTCTGTGATTTTTAGTGGTAAAACTCCCTCAGGCACCGATGCGTATGCGCCATTCAAAAGAATTTTAACCTTCACAGATCAAAAATAGAGTTTTAAAAGACTTGGTTTCACTGAGACGAAAATGTCCCAGCGATGCTTAAGGATATTCACGATTTTCTGCATGAAAATGTCCCAGCGGGGTCTGAAAGGTATTGTAGCAGGTGGAAATCCATAGTCTCTGCCTACCCCAAAAACAGGCGTCTATACTATAAAATACCATCATCATCATGATACCTTGTGCCTCCACACGCATACATATAGTTCTGACGAAAGCTTTTTTTTTTAGATTTTATTATAGATAAAATTAAAGTAAAGCTTTTATTGTCTTCACCAGATCCAAACAGACTACACCAGTAGAATTCCACTTGTTCTTCGTGCCAAGGAAGAGTGAGTTCTGCAAGATACACTTGACAAACCGAGGAGTACTGGCAAACCTGTCTATACAGGAGTTCAAGTGTGACATCTTTCCATTAGACAGCGATGTTATGTCTTTGGAGCTGCAGAATGATTTCAGGTATAACAGCTTTAAGACAGTACGCGCAAAATAACTTGGCCGGAGTGAAGTTGGTTACTTGCACAATAACCAACTTTACTCTGACCAAGTTATTTTGAAACCATTAACGGCCAAAAATAATATCCAATCTATCCACGATTTACCCTACTAGAGATAGAAATTTGACATAAGCCCCATATTTTTTTTTGTCAAATTCCCGCGGCTCGCTACGGTGGCGTTTTTCACACTTTCCAATAGTGTTGAGACACATTTCAAATTATTAGCGATAGAGACCTGGTGTATTACTTTGACCAACTCCAACTAGCTAGTATGAATAATATCTACAAAAAGTAAATAATTTATCAAATTATTCAATAAACAGAATGTCTAGCTATTTAATCAAATTTTCTGTGACATACGTAAAAAAAACCGGCCAAGAACATGTCGGGCCATGCTCAGTATTATAGGGTTCCTTAAGTAGGTCTAATTACAAACGAATCAAATCGAATATTAATAATTGCTATTTTAGTTTTTGCAAACACGGCCACCTAGCGCTAAATTTGAGAAGCTAAATTCAAGAAGTGTGTCATATCAATATAACACAAAGTTTCTTTTTGTGTTTTTTTTTAATAGAAAGTAACTAAAGGAGCATTATTTGCTGAGATCATTTTTCTTTTAGGTCAATGACCTATGAACTAGGACGTCTTAAGTATTTTTCAGTTTTCTCACTATAACTCGAAAATTTATAATCACATTATACTCGAAATAATTTTAAAAGAGAGTTTTTATAAAGGTCTATCAATGTGAAAGACTATAAGTTTCTACGTTCCATAGTTTAGAAATGGCATTGCAAGCCACTTTGGCGATCTGTATTTTGCAGATGGTATACCTGATAAAAAAGTTATGTATGAAACATTACCTTCATTTTAGTAGACCTATTCAATGATACCCCACACGAGGGGGTGTAGCGAAAAATAAATTTTCATCCCCATTTCACATGTATGGGCATGGGCGCCACCCTTAAAATACATTATCAAGATTTTTTTATTCTTTTAAAATTGAGATCTATATCTCAACCATTTTTAGGGTTCCGTAGTCCTACAAGGAACCCTTATAGTTTCGTCATGTCCGTCCGTCTGGCCGTCTGTCCGTTTGTCCTAATCGTTTACAGCTTAATAACATCTACAGTTATAAACATAAGTAAATGAAATTTTGTTAAAAAATAGTCTACATATAGATCTCAATTTTTTTTTTTTTTTTTTTTACATTTTACGCGTCACCATCTAGTCCCAAACTAAGCAGAGCTTGTACTATGGGTACTAGACAATGGATATAATACTTAGATACCTTTTTTTTGTAAATACATACATATAATACATAAGAAACACCCAGACAAACACAAACACTCATGTTCATCACACAAATATTTGTGTCCTGTGGGAATCGAACCCACGACCTCGTGATCAGCAGTCCGACACTCGAACCACTAGACCACAGAGGTTATCGAAAATTATCGAGGTAATAAGAACACCTAGAGACGACAGTCGTCCAACGATAAAAAAACTTCTCGACACGGGTTGGAACGCGCCCTTAGGTGAAAAATAACCTGGTAACGCAATCTTCGAGAGTTGGATATAAGAATATTCTTTTTAGTATTTGTCACACACGTAACAGGTACCTATGTTTGTTGTTACAGGGAAAACTACCTCGAAGGCGACCCGACATGCGTGTACAACTCTGCGCAGGCGCTGCAGACCATACAGCAGCTGTACGGCATCATACCGAGAGTGTTCGGCAAGGGACAAGCCGCCAAACAGGTGAGATGACATGACAACAGTGAGGACTCTGAACGAAGAACTGCTAATCTTTAGATTGGCAGGTTCTTGCCCTCTATACCCGCGGCACGCTATGATGGCGTTCTGTGTTGTTGTGTTGTGACTCTTTTCATATTATTAGCGATTGGGACCAGGTTTATTACTTTGACCAACTTCAACTAGCTATTATGAATAATAACTACATAAAGTAAATAATTTATCAAATTATTCAATAAACATAACGTCTATCTATTTTGTTTAATCGCTATTTCATCAAATTTTCTGTGATATACATTAAAAAACCGGCCAAGTGTGAGTCGGACTCACGCAGTAAGGGTTCCGTACCACCCATCGACCTGGTACCCCATAGAAACTGATTAAATTTACGAGAATTTATCAAAAGACATCAACGAACGTACGCGAAATGTGAATTTTTACATCTCTTTCTGACGTAGGTACCACCACATATGTCTATGTTTGCCCTGTTTTTAGTATTTGTTGCTAAACTACATAGTATGCACTCAAGTTGTACATAGTATGCAATCAGAACAAGTTTGACGCTGGTATGTATTACCGTGTTGAAGATAGAGCAGGACCAAAAACGTTGAAAAAAGTGCATGTTTTTCGAGGTTTCTTGTATGGAGACCCCCTTTGGTTTTAGACTTTTTTTATTTTTAGTATTTGTTGTGATAGACACTATAGTAACACATATTGTGTTAAATTTTCAACTAGTTATCTATTACCGTTACAAAGATACAGATGGACGGACGGACGGACAGCGTAGCGAGAGTAATGGAGTCCCGTTAGCACCCTTTAGGTACGGAACCCTAAAAACAGTAGAAATAAATAGAAACTCGAAAAATTATATTTCTGTAGCAGTGCATCACTATTGACAATAAAGTACGGCAATTGTTCCTTCATACGTAGCTGTCAATATTTACGGATCTTCATGAGCAGGCAAACGTCAAAAACGCCATCATAGCGTGCCGCACCTATAGTAGCTTATATTTTATTTAACGTTTTTGATTTACTGTATGTTGCCTCATGATTCATTCATTAAGCGCCCAAGGGCCTCCCGGGAGTCGTAGATAGATAGATAGATAAAGTATACTTTATTTTTTTTATACCATAAAAATATAAATAAAGTTATAATAAACACACACACACACACACCCCACCCCACACTCACACACACGCACACACACCACCTCACACACACACACACACACACACTTACACACACACCCCCACACACACGCGCGCGCGCAGTACTAATAATTGTACACTCTAATCAATCAATTTTCCGCGGCAATTGAACTTGTACCATTCCTGCTTCTAGGTTTGGGACCTCCTTTGTCGTCTGAACAAAGAGGACCAAGGCCAGGGTCCGAAAGGCGCCGCAACATCTTGCATCGATCAGCTGTTACTGCTCGATCGAGCGGTAGACTTTACCAGCGTCATGGCCACGCAACTTACATATGAAGGACTTATTGGTAAGCTTAGGATTATGTACTGTACTGTACTGTACAGTTGTACACATTTTATATGGCCCACCGATATACCTGCGCAGATGACACAATTAAATACGCGGGAAATTTGTTAAACAGTCAGAAAACACCATCGCTGCACGCCAAAAGTCTCATCCACTGCCGTAGTGTATGGAAGCGTGTGAGCGAAACGGAAAAAGACGTCATGGTGGCAATCAATTTTAACACCTTATGGGCGTTGCATAAGGTTGATTACATTTTTTTAATGTTTCGGTTGTTTTCGTCGATCGTCTTTTCGTGTCTGCGCGAACGAAGATTGAAGACGCGCCTTATTTTTTTTGTCGTATTATGTGATGCAACACAACTCACACTTTTACTACTACTTGTGTGGCGAAAGATATGTGTTGTTTATTCGCCCTGGCATGTACAGTCAACAAATCGGAATAATGACCCACTCAGCCGATAATTCGTATGAAATTGTCAAAACAGTAACAGTTTCTTCTTATTACCATCGTGCTGTACTTAGGACATTTTGCATATTTAAGAAACTGCATTAATACGGGTCAGAGGTCTATGCAATTTTGAGCTTTGTTTTAATGCAATAGATTAATATATATTTTTTTGCTATTATTGGTAAACTAACTGTCACTGCCTAATTAAATTGTTAACAAGTTTGTCAAGGAAATATGATTAAGCGAAATTCGACCTACTTGTATTAGAATGTTTGTAGTAAATTAAGCTTAGGTGGGTCATGACTCCGTTTGTTTGAGGGTACCTTAAACACCCGTTCTTCAAATTAATGTACTATCTACAGTTTTTAAGATTTTTTTGCAGTTCTTACGCCAAAATTTTATAAATTCCATGGCACTTCCTGCACAAAGCAACTCACAATAATTTTTGTAAGGAAAAAATTGATTACTCCCAAAATACATGAAGACTGAACATTGCAGACGAGATCTACGGCATAAAGAACTCGACAGCAACATTCCCGGGGCATAAGTTCGTGAGTCCCGACGACGCGAGCCCCGAGGTGACTGCAAGAGAGAAGAAACGCATCATACTCAACTCCAGCGAGGAACTGTTCGCTGAGATCAGAGATTGTAGCTTTACAGCAGTGAGTATAATTATAATATATGATATCTACGGCATAAAGAACTCGACAGTGCAACATTCCCGAGGCATAAATTTGTGAGTCCGAACGACGTGAACTCCGAGGTGACCGCGAGATAAACTACCCCCATTTTAAGATGCTTAAAGTTATGTACAGTAGTCACAGACTCGTAAGCCAATAGACGCCGATTAGCCTGATACCCCCGGTCACAAAGCATATACAGTAGCACTGTATATCATACGCCCCGCCGCCAATCGGGACGTCACTCCGTCAGCGAGCGGCACCAATCATACTACCGAACTTTTGAGCCGACCAATCATAACGCGCCGTCCGCAACATTTTACGACTGTGTTCTCACGCAAAACTTTGTTTATGCGGCGTCTTAAGGCTTACTGGTCTGTGACAGTAGTACACATTTTATATGGCCCACCGATATATCTACGCACATGACACAATTTAAATACGCAGGAAATTAGTTAACCAATCAGAAAACACCATCGCTACGCGGAAAAAGTGCGCCCGCTAGTGCATGGAAGCCTGTGAGCGAAATAGAAAAAGACGTCACGCCAATCAGTTTTAACACCTTTTGGGCTTTGCATAAGGTTGATTATATTTTTTTAATGTTTCGGTTGTTTTTTTCGATCGTCTTTTCGTGTCTGCACGAATGAAGATTGACGATGCGCCTTATCTTTTGTGTCGTACTGTACCTAATTCTTCACAGACTATTATTATTAAATTGTAATTATTGCACACTTTCCAAATCTTTTTATTTTCTCCTCAAGGTCGGAGCAGCCCTATCAAAGAAAGCGCGAGTGATCAAGACGCAACTAGACGAGCGACACAAAGATAAGTCCGTGCAAGAGATCAAACAGTTTGTGTCGCGACTGCCTCAGATGTTAGCCAACAAACAGTCGCTGGCAACACATACTGGCATCGCAGAGTATATTAAAGAGGTATCTTAAAATTCAACAAACAAGCTCATTTAAAAAATTAGTTAAAGAATACTACCTTTCCAAATAGATTGTAATTTATTAAGACATTGCCTATGTATCCAATCTCTATTCTAAATTGTAAGATTATTTATATATATATCTATATATATAAAAATGAATCCCTATTTCCCTTGGTCACGGCATCACGCGTGAACGGCTGGGCCGCTATTTTTTGTTGTGTTTGTTATTGCCAGGAGAAGGATCTTATGAAAGAAAAAATTAAGAAAATTTCGAGGATAATTAGAAAATTTTAAAATACTTAACCACCATATAAAATTTTCTAATGATTTACTAATGTAAGTAACCTTTAGCGTTTGACATAAAATTGACAGAAAGCGTGCTGCAAAAAAAAACTGTGTATCGTTTAAAACAAATGCTTCGGTCGGAGTTATATTGATAAAATACATATAAAATAATTAATTTATTATTTCTTACAAAGAGGATGTAAAAAAACAGAATTTCTTAGTACAAATCATGGTTAAAAATGCCAGCAATTAGTCGTACAAACTTCGCAGAACTCGCAATGCTGCAAGTCAAAGATATACAAGTCAAACATTTAAAGCACACATAAATGTTGAATATTGCCATTCCGTAAAATCAATCCTACTAATATTATAAATGTGAAAGTTTGTGAGGATGTATGGATGTATGGACGTGTGCATGTTTGTTACTCTTTCACGCAAAAACTAATGTATGGGTTTTAATGAAATTTGGCATACAGATAGAACTTAACCTGGCTTAACATATAGCCTACTTTTTATCTTATCTCATCTTAACTATTACAAAATTATATTAAAAAAAATGTTCGAGCATCACGCTAACACTACTGGACCGATTTCGATAAAACTTTTTGTGTTTGAAAGCTGTTGATTAAACTTAAAAATTGGTAAGGATTTTAAGAAAAAAATAAACAAAAATCGTGGGGTGCGTCCTCCCTCACCCGACAGATACGAAGCTTCTACGCATTTGCACGAGCGGATATTAATGTACGATGGATGGATAGATGGAATGAATGAAAGTGGAGTGGAGGTGGAGGTGGAGTGGAGTGTAGTAGAGTGGAGTGGAGTGGTGTTGTAATAGTTACAGGAAAACACCTAATTATTAACAGGATCCATCACGTGGGTTAACATAATTTAACGCGAGTGAAGCCGCGTTTAAAAGCTAGTTATATATATTTATGATACCTATATGTGTAATACTGGGTGTAAGGGGAACGCTTCCGAAAACGAAGATAGGTGCTGGTGATTACTGATACGAAACCACGGAAAAATTAAACTCATATATAATCAAAATGCAAAAAAAATATGAAAAAATCTATAAAAAGAATCGCATTTTTTTTCGTGGTTTCGTATCAGTAATCACCAGCACTATCACCTATCTTCGTTTTCGGAAGCGTTTTCCTGACACCCAGTATATTTTGTGCTATTTGTATATGTTGGGTTCCCGTCTGTGTCACACTTGGGGAGCCCACTGAAAATCAGCGCTGTGTAGTGGCTTGATCTGTTACACAGCAACATGCTGAGTGGGAACCTCATTGTCGCGGCTACGGCGTGCAATTGGCCGGTTGTCTTGAGAACTAACGAAGATATTTCATTTTTATTATGAAATTTTAGGTGCGGTTGACCGTACGTCAGTGGTAACAGTTTGGCTCTGGCGGCGCCTTTATTTCGTAAGCAATAACGGCGGTTTTCAGACTCGGGTGTTGCCACTGTCATGCGGTCAACTATACTTTTCTTCTATTTTGTATCGACTGTCCCTTCTTAATTTTTTACCTATGTGTCTTTTGTTTTTACTTTCTATGTAACCCCACCTATAAGTTGCTTGCTTGTGTTTATCACTGTGTTTTAAATGTTGCGCGTCGTTAACTGTGACAATAAACTATTTTTCTTTCTTTCTTTCTTTCTTTCTATTTATTTATTTTAGTTTAGTAGTACGCCACGGACTCCCCCAATATCTAGATCTTACGTCTTCTTTTTCCATCCAAAGGTTGTCTGGAAGATATCGCTTTTAGCGACATGACGATGTTTTAAGACCGCCCATGTACCCATAATTTATACGTTGTTCCTGTTTACTATATTTTCATGGTGTACAATAAAGTATATTCTATCTATCTATCTATCTTCAGATCCTTAAATATGTTTTTAGCCTTTTGAATTTTAACGAAATCGAAAAACAATAGGCAAACTAATTACCTACTAATTAATAAATAAGAAACCAATAAGCTGAGCCTATTTTGTATGATATTCACATATTAAGCTAGTATCGCTTATAATTGTTTGTACTACCTACTTCAGAAGTATCGCTTTTGTGTTCTTCGTAATTGTCGCGTGACGTCTCGCTACCCGGGGCGTGTCGTGTGTGGCATCTAAACTGTATCTAAGGGGCCATTCATTTATTACTAAAAATAATCTGTGTAGGTATACTTTTTTATTCGTTTGCTTCTAGACAACAGACGGTTTCGAGTTCCACGACATGATACAATGCGAGGAAGATTTCCTGAACTGCGTGGACAATGAGAAAGCGTGCTCTTACATCGAAGATCTCATCGCGCAAAAAGAACCCCTTACCAAGGTCAGACTCTTAAATTCAGAATTTATTAATTGACCCTCGAAATAAAATCGTGTAGCAATACAAAAACCTGGATAACTTGACATCAATTCCGCAATCTTATGCGACATTATTATTTAAGGGGTCACAAAATTGACAACGACACAGTGCTCCGTGAATGAGTCAAAAGCATTGAGCCAGGGATGTTATGGAGCTCCGTATCCGTTTCACAAGTTTCGGATAAGGGCGGAGTCCAAATAAACCGACAGGTTTTTGTTTCACGGCTCGCGCGCCACGTGAATCTTGCAGTTTAATTGTTATTTCTAGTCATAACATAACCTCTTTCATAATTAGTTAGTTTTTTATTTAAGAGTTGATACTTAATTAAAGAAACATTGTGTTAAGTATTAAATTGATTTTATTATACAAAACGATAACCTAGACTAGATAAAACCTATAAATAAAACCAAATTATTGCATATTATTTGTGTTTATATTTTACTTCAATCTAATATCCGTAACCGAAACTATCCGAAACTAACGGATAATCCGAAATAATTACATATCCGTGACCGTATCCGAAACCGTTTTTTTTTTCCTATATCCATATCCGTATCCAGATCCGAAATATCATATCCATAACATCTCTGCATTGAGCAATGAGTCAAACATTTACAACTAAGAGTAGAGTTACGACCGACAATTTGATGGAATTGGAATATTGCTGACGTCACCCAAAATACGTATAAGTGGAAGTTTATAGCTCATTAGCTCCTCAGCTATCTGACCTTGAGTAAAAAACATCATTTCCTTATCAGGTACTCCGTCTAATCTGCCTGCAATGCGTCACTGGATCAGGTCTCAAGCCCAAAGTGCTAGAATACTACAAGAAGGAGCTAGTACAAGTGTACGGACTCAACACTTGGCTGACTCTGTGCAACTTGGAGAAGTGCGGCCTACTTAGACCGCAGCAGGGGCCCAGGCAGTACGCTGTGCTTCGGAAAGTAAGAAATCTTACTTCTCACTAATTTTATTTTATTTTAATACAATAAAAAAATTCCTCTCGCAGGTCTGCTGGAAGAAATTTCTTATAGAAATAAGCAGTGCCTTTGTACTATTCATTTCTATGTATATTATTATTACTCAGTGTGTGCATAAATTTAATAAATAAATAAATAAAATATATAAATAAATATTTTCCGGGCATTTTTACACAGCACCATCTAGTCCCAAACTAAGCAGAGCTTGTACTATGGGTACAATGGATGGTAGACAATGGATATAATACTTATATTTTTTTGTAAATACATACTTATAATCTTCTAATCTTCTTCTTCTTTCTTTTAATCTTCTTGGCTCTGTATCTGTATTTGTTCTGTATTCTTGAATTTTTTGGTAATTTTGTGCGTCACTTTTGAAGCAAATAAATATTTTTTCTTTCTTTCTTTTCTTTATAATACACTAGCTTTTACCCGCGGCTCCGCTCGCGTTAAATTCTGCTAACCCACGTCAGTCCAGTCCAGTCCAGTCCATTCCAGTCCAGTCCACTGTCCCGCTGCCCCACTGCCCCACTGCCCCGCTACCCCACTGCCCCAATACCCCACTGCCCCCCCAGCCCCGCTGCCCCGCTAACTCACTGCCCCACTGCCCTGCTACGCCGCTGCCCCACTGCCCCGCTGCCCCGCTACCCCACTGCCCCGCTGCCCCACTGCCGTCCCCGCAGCCCCCCACTGCCCGCTGCCCCGATACCCCTCTGCCCCAATGCCTCGCTGCCCCACTTCCCCGCTGCCCCACTATACCACTGCCCCACAGCCTGCCCGCTGCCCCACTGCCCCGCAGCCCCACTGCCCCGCTGCCCCACTATCCCACTGCCCCGGTAACCCACTGCCCCGCTGCCCCACTGCCCCGCTGCGCCACTGCCCTACTGCCCCACTATCCCACTTCCTGCCCCACTGCCCCACTCCCCTACTGCCCCGCTCCCCACTGCCCCGCCGGCCCGCTGCCCCGCTGCCCCACTGCCCCGCTGCCCCACTATCCCACTGCCCCACTATCCCACTGCCCCGCTGAACCGTTACCCTACTGCCCCGCTGGCACGCTGCCCCACTGCCTCGCTGCCCCGCTGCACCGCCCCGCTGCCCCACTGCCCCGATACTACGCTGCCCCGCTGCCCCACAACACCACTGCCCCACTACCCCGCTGCCCCACTTCCCCGCTGCCCCACTATACCACTGCCCCACAGCCTGCCCGCTGCCCCACTGCCCCGCAGCCCCACTGCCCCGCTGCCTCACTATCCCACTGCCCCGGTAACCCACTGCCCCGCTGCCCCGCTGCCCAGCTGCCCCACTATCCCACTGCCCCACTTCCTGCCCCACTGCCCCTCTCCCCTACTGCCCCGCTCCCCACTGCCCCGCCGGCCCGCTGCCCCGCTGCCCCACTGCCCCGCTGCCCCACTATCCCACTGCCCCGCTGACCCGGTACCCTACTGCCCCGCTGCCCCGCTGGCACGCTGCCCCACTGCCTCGCTGCCCCACTGCCCCGATACTACGCTGCCCCGCTGCCCCACAACACCACTGCCCCACTACCCCGCTACCCCACTGCCCCACTATCCCACTGCCCCACTATCCCACTGCCCCACTGGCCCACTGCACCGCTGCCCCGCTGCCCCGCTGCCCCACTACACCACTGCTCCACTGCCCCACTGTCCCACCGTCCCACTGCCACTGTCCTACTGTCCCACTATCTCACTGTCCCACGGCCCACTGTCCCACTATATCACTATCGTCCCGTCCCATGTCCCATGTCCTGTCCCATGTCCCATCCTATGTCCAGTCCCATGTGCCGTCCCACTGTCCTGCCCATGTCCCGTCCCATTTCCCGTCCCATGTTCCGTCCCCTGTCCAGTCCACTGTCCCGTCCCCAGTCCCGTCCCCTGTCCCATCCCCAGTCCCCTGTCCCATCCCCAGTCCCATCCCCAGTCCCATCCCCTGTCCACTCCACTCCATCGTACATTACTATCCGCTCGTGCAAATGCATAGAAGCTTCGATCTGTCGGGTGAGTACGCAACCCACGATTTTTTTTTCTTTTTTTTACTTTCTTTCTCAAAACCCATACCAGTTTTTAAGTCAGATCATCAGCTTTCAAACAAAAAAAAAATCATCAAAATCGGTCCAGTAGTTTTAGCGTGATGCTGGAACAAACAAACAAACAAACAGACGTTTACAATTTTATAATAGTTAAGATAAGATAATATAAGATGAAGAAGGTAATTAAAAATTGTAGACTGAAAATAGTATTTTTTTAGTTACACCAAGATAACTTTATGCTTATTCGTATATTAAGATGGATACAATATAACAACGTTTAGGTACTTCTAAATTTTATTGCTTTTCATACAAAAAATTAGAGAAATCGCAATTTAGAGGTAGCTTCCAGTCCTTGTCTGTAAGTCAAAAGATTCTGATTTTCGGTTGGCTCAAAAGACTGCATTTCCAAGATGGCACCACCCACATACGACAGGATTTTTTTTTCTACTCTGTACAATTCGGCCCGACCAAAAAGTTTTTAATGCAATTTCTTTAGCAGCCGTATTTTCTCTATGGAGGCGCGCGCTAGAGCGCATGCGTGCGAATGACAGCTGGATATGAGCGCCTTAATCACCTTATTGTATGCAAAATGTTGTAGAAAAATATAATTAAAAATCACCGGTTCCCGTCATCGTAGCGAGGTAAAATACATACCAGTTTTTAAGTCAAATCATAAGTTTTTAGTCACAAACCCTTTCAACAAAATCGGTCTAGTAGTTTTATAGTGATGCTGGAACAAACAAACAAACAAACAAACAGACAACTGACATTTAACAATTTTATAATAGTAGTAGATAAGAAACACCCAGACAAACACAAACACTTATGTTCATCACACAAATATTTGTGTCCTGCGGGAATCGAACCCTCGTGATTAGCAGTCCGACATTCGAACCATTAGACCACAGACGTCGTCAAATGACAATGCTATAAAATATGTAAGAAAAACCGGCCAAGTGCGAGTCGGACTCACGCAGGAAGGGTTCCGTATCACCCATCGACCTGATACCTCATAAAAACTGATTTAATACGAGAGGTAATGAAAAGACATCAACGCACAAATATGAATTTTTGCATCTCTTTCTTACGCTGGTACCACCACATATGTCTGTTTGCCCTTTTTTAGTATTTGTTGCTAAACAACATAGTATGCACTATAATCAGACCAAGTTAATTTCGCGTTTTCAGATTTTGTCCCATAGCTTAGTAATAGTTGTTTATAATGATGAGTACAATGACCCCTTAAGAGGTTTAGTATAAACTAAAAATAAGGTTGTATAATTATCGATTGAAAACAATATTAATAATATGTAAGTCGGTCATTACTTAATTTCATACCAATTCATTACTGTCACGACTTCTTGATCCCTGCATACAATGTTTACAAACACAATACTAATTTAAATTATAATTTCTAGACCTTGCACCTCACAATGGACGAGACTGAGATGGACTCCAAGGAGAAGAGTTACCTTTGTAACAAGTACACGCCGCTGACTGTGCGACTCAGCGAACATATTGCTAAGAACAAGGGCTGGACTGGTAAGTTACAAGTACAAGTTTTTATTTCGAATAAGCATTTACATTAGAGATGTTATGGATATGATATTTCGGTTCTGGATATGGATATAGGAATAAAATTATATCGGTTTCGGATACGGTTACGGATATGTAATTATTTCGGATTATCCGTTAGTTTCGGATAGTTTCGGTTACGGATATTATATTGAAGTAAAATATAAACACAAATAGTATGTAATAATTTGGTTTTATTTATAGGTCATGAAAGAGGTTATGTTATGACTAGAAATAACAAACAAACTGCAAAGATTCACGTGGCGCGCGAGCGGTGAAACAAAAACCTGTCGAAACATGTCGTTTTATTTAGACTCCGCCCTTATACGTAACTATCCGAAACTTGTGAAACGGATACGGTTACGGATATATTTTTATTTCGGATATCCGATACTTTCGGTTACGGTTACGGAGCTCCATAACATCCCTGATTTACATGCACTTTCAAAACGTTAAGAATCTAGTTGCACGGTTCCAAAAAGTTGGTCTTATGGAGAAGAGCCGGCAAGAAACTGATGATGATAACATAACATAACATCACGCCTGTATTTCCCCGAAGGGGTAGGCAGAGGTATAATGATGATGATGATGGTGATGAATCGGTCGACAACTGGTAATCGTGTGGTTCTGGATCGGGGAGCGGGTTCAATTGCGGAACTCCCTCGCAAAGGAATGTTTCACCTACCTACTTGCTTGCCCGATATGCCCCGCATGTTCCCGAGACGACCTATGCAGGCTACGGAAAATTTAAAAGAAATGGGTGTCTTTCTGGTCAAAATTTGTCTAAAACTGTAGCCATTGACACGAAAAGTCGAAAAAGCGCTAAATTCTATTTCTAAACATACTTACCGTGCGCCCTTTGTGAATGCTTCATTCAAAATATTTCAAACGCTCAGTATCCGGACTTATGAACACTAATCCAATAAAACAGTCCAATGTCAAGGTTTATAAGTACTTAATACAATGAAGACTAGACTAAAAATACGAATACATACATACCTACCTATAGTATAGAAATATATGTATATATATGTATATGTAGTAGTGTGTAGTAGTAGTGTGTGTGTGGTGTAGTGTGTAGTGTAGTATGTATATGTGTATATAGTATAGTGTATGGTATTGTGTGTGTTTAGTATAGTATAGTATAGTGGAATTGTGGTACTGTCAACATCAAAAGTAAGTGATGATGCTGTTTCAAAAACTGTTTTATAAATGAAAACATGCAAATTAAAATATTTGTTAATAATAATAATGTTTGGGAAGTGCATTTTATAAAGTAGTATCTTATGACGAATTTGGACCAACAACATTTGCAGATGACTGTTTTTTATCCTGAATGTGCTTGCGTTTTACCGCTTCATCTCACCTTTAGATTATTTCCAAGAAAAAACCTATTACCTATTCACTCGTGCCTTGAAGATTGAAGACCACCAGATTATCCCTATCGGGAAAAACAGATTGTCAGGTCCCTCATCGCAATTGGCCACTCTGGGCAAGTGTTCAGGGCCCCGCGATCCATGGGGCCCCCTAGTTCCTGCCATTTTACCAAACGATAATTACTATAAATATATAATACTTATCAGCTTTTTTGGTATTCTAATGAACAAGGGGCCTAACAAACACTGGCAACTCTGTCATATCATAGCCATAAGCGGCCTTTACACGCTCGCTCCATCGCGAAGGATTGGAGAGTGCAGGATTGCGTGTGGGAAAACTTGCCAACTTGAAAACTTCGTTTCCCCTGGACGATTCTTTTACACGCCCTCTTTCGCACAGGCCTCTTCGTTTCACTCGCGATAGAGCGAGCGTGTAGAGGCCGCTACAGGGACTCATTATTCTTAAGTGCCCAGGGCCTCCAATAGGTTAAAGACGGCCCTGCAAACTGTACTAGGTTACAGTTCGGACTTTAAAGAGAAGGGTTCGATTCCAGAGTTGATAAGCCCATTGTGGTTATCTGATAGATATAATCTCAGTGATGTAATTTTCAAAGTGTGTGTCAATTCATCATCATCAACTCAGCCTATCGCAGTCCACTGCTGGACATAGGCCTCTCCCAAGTTGTGCCACAACACTCGGTCCTCTGCCTTACCCATCCAGTCCCCCCAGCCATGTGTTATTTACATTCGCTTATTGAGCGAATCTAAAACTAACATCACCATCATATTTAAAAAAAACAATGCCTATTAAAACACGAACAATATCACACAAATCATATCAAAAAACAATGCCGGTATGAATCATAACTAGATAACAAAAATACATATTATCAGCCGGGCTACGCGTTACGTATGCTAGCAACATACCGCCCATATTAACACGTCCTATCAGGCCAATTAGCCCACCGCTGACCCAATTCACTAACTTATTTAGTTATTTTTAGACCAACAATGCTAGGTACGAAAAATTCGAAAAAGAATTATGCATATTGTTAAGTAACAAATGATTGGCGTAACAAATTATCTCATCGCATGATTTGCGAATATAATTCTAAATTCTAATTGGTTTTTTTGGTATTGAGATGAAAATATTAATTTAGTTTTTAGAAACTGCATATGAACACCTTGGACGAAATTACTCTTTACTTTCTTTATTTATATTTTTTTATGAGATACTGATCTGCTCTCGACCGCAATCTAGACAGCTTTGTCAAGATGTGGTCGATCTCAATTACTATTTTCACATAATTGTTACGTTATTGATACGCTGCATAATCATCATCATCTCTGTTACGGACTCTCACTCAGCCTAGCATCTCTGTTACGGAGACTTCTGGACAGACCTCTCCCAAGCTGCGCCACAAACAGCCCAGCTGCCATTTTCAGATCGTCAGTCCACCTGGCATTAATGCATAAATAAATCGAATGCCTGCCTTGCCTATTGTAGACTCCAGATTGAAATAACCCATGTCCAAGTTTCACCTTCACCGTAAGAACAATAGTTTACAATAAACAGTTGGACGACAATAACTGCAGAAGTGTATCACTGTGTCGCAGTTATTAACAGCCGCTACACTCGAATGCTGCAAACAAAAAAACTTTTCTCCCAATGATTTAATATGTAAACAATTTCATTTATTTCAGGTATCCAAGACGTCTTAGGGCTGCTCCCAGGGCCTACAGTGGATGAACTACAAACATTACAACCGCGGATGGCTCGCCGTAACTCAATATCGAGTGAAAACTCCTCTTCCATGGAGAATCCTCGCGTCATCCTGGTGTTTTTCATCGGAGGGTGCACATATCAAGAAATATCGGCTCTAAGAACCATCAGCCAGCAAGAAGACTCTAATGTAGAATTTGTGGTATTGACCACCAAGTTAATTAATGGCACAACATTCATAGAATCTTTGATGGAAACTGAGTAAATAAATTTAGTACCAAAATGTATTGTGTATCTCAATAAATTATATTATTCCATTATAAAAGTGCACAGACCAGTAAGCATCTAGACGCCGATTAGCTGGACACCCCCGGTTACCAAGCATATGCAGTAGCACTGCATATCATACGCCCCGCCGCCATTCGAAACGCCACTCCGTCAGCGTGCGGCACCAATCATACCATCGAACTTTTGAGCAGACTAATCATAACGCGCGTTCCACCCCCTTATCCCCCGCCAACATTTTACGACTGTGTTCTCATGCAAAACTTTGTTTATGCGGCGTCTCGAGGCTTACTGGCCTGTGTTAAAGTGTAACTTTGTTTAATGTATTATATTTAATAAAAGCAAAATAATAGTTTAAATAATCTTTTAATTCTCATGACTCCACACATTTCATGAATACGGAATAAAATTAAACAGATACCATAAATCTTGGTTTATTAAAATTTCATATTCATAACTTGCATATAATATAAA
This sequence comes from Asteroscopus sphinx, assembly GCA_949699075.1. NCBI lineage: Eukaryota > Metazoa > Arthropoda > Insecta > Lepidoptera > Noctuidae > Asteroscopus > Asteroscopus sphinx. The sequence goes on along the minus strand of OX453021.1, from coordinate 14,040,055 downwards.
CTTCAATTTGATCAGTTTTTTTTTTCTTTAAATAAACTTACAAAAATCCTGCATGCTTACTACCTATATATTACAATTTTAAAGCTTTCAGCATAATAAAAATAATTTCGTACACCAACGTACATTCAAGTGTAATCTAATGACTATTCTCATAAATACTCGTTACTTGTGTACTTTGTGATGTTGGATTTCTTTGGTGGTGCTACGTAAACACCAAACTTCTTGGCTAGACTCACTAGCTTCTCATTATCATATCCAACTTCTTCTTTATAACATCTGAGCATTAAAGGCATCACTGTGTCTAAAATAAACTTGAAATTTTTCTGAGCGTAACTAGAGTCATTGCCTAAGGAGAGCATAAGGCGAGAGTTGAAAACAGCATGGATGCACTCATCCAGAACCTCCATCATATCCTTAGTGACCAGTTGTAGTCCAACCTTTTGTATCATAATAACAGACTGTGCAAACCAGATTGTACTACTTGACAAGTCCACCCATGTTTCGTTTATTACATACTTAGCTAAGATAAGGCCCAAATTTTCCATCTGTATTAAGAATTTATTGACTCCAGCCTTAGTGTGCATATTGACAGGGGTCCACTTGTCTTCAGACACTTTACTCTTCATTGAATCAACAATCTTCTCCCTGTATTCCCTCAGAGCTTTTACTATGGGGGCTCTCAAACAGCTGTTCATCTGATATCTCAAATCTAGACCAAATTCACAGAATAGCGTACACTGATCCCTCATACTCTGTACACAGTCTAACACAGAATCTAATGCACACTGTGGAGTGAACACTTGCTTTATAATTTGACTCATTAACATTCTAAGTTGCATGCTAGCCCAGACTACAAAAGCACTAACTTTATTCTTAGGAAATAATGTAATGAACTCTGTTAAGGCATCACTCAGTGAGCAGAAGAAGACCTCGCCTACTTGATTTACGTAACTATTGATAGATCCTTCTAATTGGACCCCTTTGACATGAACCTTTACGGTATGACTGCATATAGCTAGAAATAGTTCACATGCCTGACTGGTCATGTTAAACTTATTGAGTATGTGTACAGGCTGCCGAGATGACTGCAGACCGCCCCTTGGACTCCAATTATGAGTAACATCCAGTTCCTTTAATAATATCTCAATCAACACTTTCTGTTTCAGTTCAATTCTTTTCAGTAAATCAGTTCTTTGTGGATGGCTTTTATTTTCTTCTGTGTCTAATGCCTTTTGGGCTGACACCATCAATTCATAAGTTTTTTGGAAATGTCTCTCTACAATTAGCACATCTAGTTCCTCTGTGACATCAGCTAGCCACTCCGGCAGGGGAGCCAACTGAGGGGAAGGTAATTCTTCAACAGACAGACTAGGGGACTCCAGTAACTCTGGCTTAGGCTTATCTTGACTGTCTTTTTTCTTCTGCTTAGAATTTTCTTTTTCAGTGTACAACTTTTTCGCCACATCGAACTTGTCAAGCCAATCTTTCTTGATGGCAAAACTATTGCACTGAAACACTCTGGTATCTGGGAAAGCTAACACTTTGAATACTTGTTTGACACTCCCCAAGTCCCTCACATTCACCACAGCCAAATTACTGATGGGATAACTGGCTTGAAACTTATATCTATTAGGACCTCTACGGTTTGATATCCACGATGTCAACATAAGGCAGTCATTGAATAAATATACATGCATTCTCTGCAGGGCAGTGTTTTCCTCGGCATCTATCTCTAATAGGTCGCCTTCGTGAAGCAAAGTTCGATCTGGAAGGTCTAATAAGTTCATGCAACCTTCAACCTTCTCAGCTATAAGGTTGAGCTTATTTTTGCGTTGTTCCTCGGCCCTCTCTGCTTCCACGTCGTGGTTGTCGAGTGATTCGCGGGATATAGCGTTTTCGTTGCCTAGTATTGACGCGTGGGAGAGAGTTGTGAGCACAGTTCGCTGTTCACTCAGCAGGTGGGAGAGCTTGTACATTTCAGCTTCTAGGTGGGATATCTCCGTCGCCGTCTCGATGAACTGCATGTAGTTCTCGTACACATTTTTCTTGAGGGCACTTGCGGTTTCTTCGGCCAATGATTGTATCTTATCCTTCTGTTGTTGGAGCTCCTCCCCTCCGACGCAGGACTTGGCCAGCTCCTTCACGTAACGCTCGGGCACAAAGTCTGGCACTGCAAACTTCTCCATGTTAATGTCGGACATCGTTATCATAAAATATTTACAGTTTCTACTCGTAATTATTAGTTAAAAACACTGGCTCACTCATCATTCGATAATCGAACGACAGGACGTATCAACCCATCAAATACAAATGTCAGAATTTGACAGCTTTGCGTTCCGTTATTTCTGGGAGCTGTTGGTAGGCGTTTACATTACACGTTTAGTTGCGCACGTTTCTCATAAATGGAAGTTTTATTTTTATTATTTTTGCTACATGTTACTTGAATGACTTTACTTCATTTTATTTCTAATTCATTCTAAAAAAATATTTAGCTAAATATTCTTCTATCTGCCGAGTCGCCAACTCGTCAGTGCCAGTCAGTGCTCGTAACCATCATTTGTGATTCTATTCTTCATTGTTATGCAGTCCGCCCACACAGAATAAAAATTGTATGTCCGCCCATTACACCGTTCCAACCACGAGCGTGCTATGAACGTAACCGTATCGACACATGCAAGAAACAGCTCACTAGACCGTTCCGTCGCCGACAAACAGCGTAGCGTAGCGTGCCATGGCCGGACCGTCAACAAATCCACGTCTAGAATATTTTTCCGGTGGCGATACGCTCCGTGCATGACACGCTGTTGTTCCCAAAGAGAATCTATAAATAAATAAATAATGAATATTTTTGGGACATTTTTACACAGCACCATCTAGCAAACTAAGCAGAGCTCGTGCTATGGGTACTAGACAATGGATATAATACTTATATACTTTTTCATCACACAAATATTTGTGTCCTGTGGGAATCGAACCCACGACCTCGTGATCAGCAGTCCGACCCTCGAGCCACTAGACCACAGACGTCGTCAAATAATCACTACGTCGTTAATCTATAATTAATCACTACGTTGTTCCGCGTTTGGTACGGGTTGTACTCTGCGTCCTACCTGTCCTACCTATCAGACAGACGCAAGACATTATTAGTTCTTAGAAAGTACAGGAATGCATTTTACAGCAATTCATTGAATTGGAATGAAAAAAAATATTACTTCTTCATCAACCAATAATGCCTGAATATTCTCCCTTGGTTTTTCGTTCTCTCAGACAACCGTGAATGCAATAGTGAGTCACCATTTCAGCCGTAAGACGTCCACTGCTAGACACAGGCCTCCCCGTTGCATATTTTGGGGGGATATGCCATAATCGCCACGCTTGGCAGGCGGGTTGGCAATAGTGAGTGTCAAGTCTTTTTTTGTTTTCTTTTTCTTCTTCCTCGTCCAAAATCATGGCTATCATTACCAATTGTCTAACAGTAAATTTTCTAAGTATTTTTTCTAATTTTTCTAGGTACCTAGTTACCTATTTGATTAAAAATTAATTCCAACACTTCAAGGCGGCCACGCAACACTGATACCTACGTATGCGAAAATCACATATCCGTTACCGCTCGTTATTAAAATATGGATTCCAAAGTGATTCCAAACGGGCATAATACATAATACGCGTTGCATACGGGTATAATACGCGTCGCATACGGGCATAGAACGCTGTCGATCCGTTACAGTGTTCGTTATTACGTATCGTGTTTATTTTCATGCCTAAGGGTGGTATGCCACTGGTCAAATTTCTTTGTCCAGTCGTGGTCCAATCCACGATCCACATATACCTACAACATTTGATGAAAATCATCCAATTTCTTTCACCAAAGTCACATTGGACAAAGAAAAAAATGGAAAATTTTACGAGTGGCATCCCACCCTAATACCTACGTTCATACCACGATCATGGTATGCTCCGCTTATGTGGGCAGATTCCCATAGAACTCAAGATGTATGATGTGATACTATGGTCATTCATTCATTTGGCGACCTCTGTGGTCTAGTGGTTCGAGTGTCGGACTGCTGATAACGGGTTCGATTCCCACAGGACACAAATATGTGTGTGATGAACATAAGTGTTTGTGTTGGTCTAGGTGTTGCTTATGTATTATAAGTACGAATTTACAAAAAAAAAAAAAACTATTATATCCATTGTGGGTACTACCCATAGCACAAGCTCTGCTTAGTTTGGGACTAGATGGTGCTGTGTAAAAATGTCACAAAGATATTTATTTATTTATTTATTCAAACATGAAAAAAACGCACACACATCTGGTCAAACACAACGTGAATTGTTAAAGAATAAAATTGAATAAATAAATTCTAGGTCATACTGATAAAACATTATTATCATTTTACTCTAAGTTCAATGGGATGTATGCCCATAGTCACCACGCTGAGCAGGCAGGCAGGGTTGGTGACCGCAGTGGGTGATGTTGCACGATGTTAGTGCACAGAAGGACGCTGCTGCCCATCCTCCTGATTTCAGATTGATGAAATTGAATTCAGATTGTTTTTTTTTGTTTTTGAGGAACAACCTTCAAAAGACTACCGGCCTCATTGGGAAGAGGCTGGGGGGTGAATGATTTTTACATCACTAAAACCTCCCCTGTGGCCATCTTCGGCATAATAGAGGGAGGAATCCGAGAATGGGTTATGTTTCTCCCCTGTGCTATACGCCTGTGGTACTATAGTATTATATTATCTGTGCCTGTGGGTAAGGCGTAAGGCATGTCCCAGGGGAGACTTTTGTCTCCCAAAAATGCAATAAATTGTGGGAGAGAGATTGTAATAAAAATACTATAGCGACTCGCTATTAGCGAGTAGTCTGTAGGCGTCCTATAAAACATAAAAATAATTGTAAGAAGTAGTTGCCACAGAATAACTAGGTAGTGTAGGTAACTACCTACTTTCCAAAGATAATATAATTACTACGTTTTACCTACTTTCCTTGATTCTATGGTTAGTAGGTATGCCATCACGGAAGTTGAATCTCTTAATTTTCGGGCGTTTGTGATTTTTAGGACCTTTTTCCAAAGTTACCACAGGCTGTTTCTAAAAACATGTCGCACTGAGCTGCTATGTGCTGATAGCTAACACAGACCAAGTAACGATGCTACGCATATAGCTAATAGCGCTTTATGGAAGCTATTTTATTAAAGCTTCTAAAAAACACGATATTAAAAATGCCTACGTTACCTACGTTCGCTTAATGTTTCCGTCACTCATCGAGATCACATCAATAGCAGATCCAAAAGGGAGGCCAATAATTATAAGACATCCTCTAAACAAAACATCATCAGTTTAACTAATTTAGAAAAGGGAGTTAAGTAATCGAGTTGTTTTTAAGCAAAGGGAGATAACAATAACGAATCTCAGAAATGAAATGTTAGAATCTGTCTACCCAATAAAAAGCCTTGGAAAAGTAGAGGGATACAGCAAGGATTCAAATTAAAAACAAAAAATAATAGCGACAATTTTATTGATATTGGCAGTATTTCTTATTAGTAGGTACCATTATTTCAACCAACAACATAACATGAACAGCTTTAGAACGGCTATAAAGCACGTTTTTAAACAGTCGGAGTTAGCTGGTAAAAAATTAAAAGCCTGGTTCAAACTTTCAATTCAATATTAGCACAAAATTATTACCTCTTCTTTTTGTTTCAATGAACGATAGAAAAAGAGAGCATTTTGTGCTTCACAAAACCTTTGTTTCTATCGTTTCTATAAGGATTCACAACTTATTAAAATAAGCTTACATTAATTTAGTTATATTATAGCAAGTTTTATTTATTGAATTGAAAGTTTAAATTCATAATTTCAGAAAATCCATTCATTTATTTTCGCAAGGAAAGCGCGGGTGAAAACTTTTTGGATAATATTTTGAATGGCACTGACACGACTACATACATTCTGTCAATATGACACTTGATGTCCAGTTATAGTCCGCGCTTTCTTTACGATTATAGTCGAGAAATCGGTTTTTAATTTATTCTTTCTTGTCTTCACCTTTCGTTTCTTCCTTAAGCTCCGTGACTACGATTTCGGGGGTTTCGGAGGCTTTATCGGCTTCAGGGTGACTGGTGTAGTTTCCGTCACGCTTGAATCTGTAGTAACGGCCAGTGGCTGCCACTGATTGGGAGTCGTAGCAGTTCACAAGGGCATCACCGTTGCGTCCTGTTATAAAAATATAAAGTTAGAACGACTCCAAGAACATATTCATTGGTAACAAGGAATTGTCAACAGTGAAAATAGTTGCTTAGTAACGCTGCAACCCTTATCGATTTTTAGTACTACTCAAGTAGTCTTCATGCATATTCACTCAATGAACCAAATATCAATCATATTGATAAACAAACTAAACAAATGATTCAACATGCCTGTTTTATACATACCTATCTTGAAATTGTTGTAGAATATGTGTTACTATGGCCTCTATCATAGTAAATACAACAAAATAAAAAAGTCAAAACCTATACGCAGATGGTCCTCCATACAAGAAACCTCGAAAAAAAATCATTTTACAAAGGTTTCTGTTACCTAGACAACTTATTATTTTATAACGAACACTATCAATTTCGGATGTTGAAAGGCAACGGAATGGTTTCAGGTTCTTACCGTTGGAGCAAGTACAGACAGCAATATGTCTGCGGGCCATGCAGATGGCTCCGGAGCCGCACTGTGTGTTGCCGAGGCAGGGGTCTACACAACGGTAGCCCACGCACGCAAGGTTGTCTGAACATTGGGAATCCAGTTCACATTCACCCTGTGGAAGGCAAACGTAGATATTAATACTAAAATGGGTTTACCCACCAAAATAAATGTACCTATGCAAATATTTGAAACCAATAAAAAGGAATAAACTAAAAAGTTTTAGAAGCTGAAATATTTGACTGCCTTAAGATACACTCATTTCTTGATCCCTTATTAATATGGTTTAGTGATGGAAGCTTAATAATAAACAAAATAGGATTCTAGTTGAATAAAATGTTAATATACTTACGCGTTCGCAAGATACGAGAGCATTGCCGATGTATCCAGAGGGGCAGGTGCAGACGGGACGCTCGGCGCCAGTACGGTCGTGTCCAGGAGTGCACTTGGCATTGGCACCGCAAGGGTTGGGCTCACAGAGGTCACCTGATAATAATAAAAAAAAATTAAGGACCGAGTATGGTGCCTTTAGGGACGCCTCTTTTTATACGAGGTTTTAATTAATTTTTCCCAAAAAAAAATTCTATTTTATAAATAATTATGTATTTTTTATGTTATGATCATCTTATAATCAATCTCATCAAAGAAATTATCAAAAGCATTTCTCAAAAACCTCGCTGAACCGTATCGAAAGCCGATGAAGGATCTTAAACTTATTTCGAACAAAAAATCTTACGGGCTTCGAAAGGTCTGCAGTATGAGAAGGGGTCTCCAGTCTTGTCTTTAGGGCAGGAACACACGGGGGTCAGACCACGGAGGTTGCAATCGGCGTTGGTTCCACAGGCGTTGATGCAGGGGTCGACGCATGCGTTGTAGATGCAAGCGGGCTTGTAGCTGGGACATTCGCCGTCGGAGGTGCATTCAGCGGAGCAAATCCTGTAGGGATCACCGTGGTAACCCTGTGAGATAAAATAGTTTAGTTTTAATTTTTTTCGTTTAGTCAGTTGTGTGTGCGTGGATATTTTTTCATTTTGAATTCAGCCCATAACGTCCCACTCATCGAACTGTTGAGCAGAGGCTTTCCCCTGAGCCTTCGGTGTTGATTATATTTTATTTTCGAATATTATATTATTTTTGCATTAAAAAAAAACTGGAAACGATAATTCCGTAGTCTATGCTTTTAAATGCTGTGGCTTTCTTGTATTTTTAGCAGTACTAACCCTGGGGCATTTGCAGACGGCGCGGTGAGCGGCAACAGTTTCACAATCAGCATTGACTCCACAGTCACTACAAGGACTGACACACTTGAAGTCCCGACAAGACTGCTGGGCACCGCACTCGCCATCAGACTCGCACTCGTGGTGACAGCCGGTCAGAGGACTACCCTGTAAGGAAATGATGAGATATTTAATTATTGGAAGACCAACAGCAACAACAAAAAACACTTGATGTTGGAAGTAGTAACGGAAAGAAAGATGCATTATTAAGTTACATAGTTAGCGCACTTACCTTGTGAGCAAACAACAACATAATTAACTCACTAATTTGTTTGCCAATTGTGCGAACTATGACAATAATTCCATCTAATATAAGTGAACCAAAGTCTAGGACACGACACTACCATGATGTACTATTGACCAAATTGACCAACAGGTATTCAATTTACTCAGGCTGATGGAGAAAAGACTAGAAGTAATTAAATTATAAACACGTACCCTGTATCCTGGCAGACAAGTACAGATAGCTTGGTTGTTGGCGACATGGCATTTCGTGTTGGCACCGCAAGGAGATGGGTGGCAAGCTTCCTCTGTAAACAAAAATAAATTATTAAATAACTCTAGTCCTAATACAAAATGATGAGAGTAAGAATATTAATATTGTAAGTCTTACCTGGGTCAGCAATTCTGCAGGAGCTGAAAGGATTGCCGGTGTAGCCAGCAGGGCAGGTACACACGGGGATGTGGTTCCGTACCTGTTGAACATAATAAATAAATTAGCAGATACCGTTTATTTCAGTGCGTAATGACGAAGGTTATTCAGGATTGTAAATTCTAGACTGCTGTAGTAGATAAGATAGATAATGGAAGTCCAAATAAAATATACATAATATCTTACGTCACAGTTGGCGTTAACACCGCAGGCGCCGCTGCAGGGGTCGATACAGTGTTGGTTCACACAGCTCTGGGTGCCGCGGCACTCACTGTTGTCTAAAAAAACAAAACCGATCGGATTGTTGTTGGTATATGTTATAAATACGGAGAACAAGAAGTACCTACATAGAGAAAATCAAAATGCAATTAAAAAGATGTCAAGGACCTTATTCTTTGTAAGTAATTTATTTGCAGAAGATATGGTACAAATAAGCTCTTAAAAATATAATATATGTTCAATAGCACATCTCGCCTTTAGCAGGCATGCGAAAACTTCAGTTTATATGTCCTGTGGGGTAATTGCGCAACACACTCACAACGACAATAGTTTTCATTTCTACATTACAACAATATGGTGCATATTGGCCGATAAGATGGATTGTCAAAACATACGGTGTGATGAACATTAAAATCAAAACGATTGCGATCATGAGTGAGTCTTTTGAGCCAACGACTGTAAATGTAAATAAAGTAAGAAAAACGAAATCATCTCCTAGTGATCTTAATGCACTAGGTATTCGGCATTGCCGGAGAATTCAGAAGGACAGATGCATATTCTGCAATCAGGCCTAACACTAATATTGATACAGTGAACAGACCTGCAGGTTTATTTCATTTATTCATCTAACATAACTGACCAATGCATTCGATCTTGACGCACTGGGTCAGTGCATCGCCGGAGTATCCTGGCAGGCATGCGCAGACAGGCCTCACGCTGCCGTGGATGCAGTGGGCGCCTACTCCGCACGTGTGTGGCCCACAGGTGACCAGGTTGTCGGAGATCGACCGCCCATGCTCGTACAGGTCGCGGCCCAGGTAGTTCCGGGCATAGTAGTTTTGGTAGCGTTGAGCTGGAACATAGTTAGAAAATGTGTAAAATTTTTGTTAAAAACCCTCCAGAATGGTATGATAGGAAGTTAGAATAGTATTCATTGAGGCAGTCGACAACAATGGCGTGATGGTTTCCGATAGTTGTAGCTGATAGCGTCAAAAGTGTCAAAACCTATTCATAATGTTTTCAATGGATTTTTATGCCCTCAAAATGCGTTGAGAAAATGAGTTATAACTCCAGAAAATACAAGGTCTTTTGAATTACTATCTAATTTTGATGTACCTACCTACTTAATAATTTATTCTCATCGAGCCTAACTTGGAATCAAAATTATAACAATGAAAAACCCAAATAACTATAACTGACGTAATTTGATGAATTAAGAACCCATTCATGTCAAACGAGAACTCGATAAAGTGATTAATGTAAAAATTATACGAAAATTAGTCATTCATCAGGAAGCTAGCTCAATAGACCAATAATTTATAATTTGCAACAACATGATTAAATAAACAAAACAAACATATAGAGCAAAAAACATTTAACCCCCACGCCTAATCAATTTGCATGATGCTGGCAATCAGCAAAAACATCATTACAAAGAATAAAAATAAAAATAAAATAGACCTTGGCAACGATCCATAGGCTTCGCCTACACGAGATCTTAAGTCCTTGCCAAGTCGCAATGACGGATAAAATGTACATTACACTGTTATACTTAGTCCTAACATTATGTTAGCCTCAGGTGTTAGGAATGCAAAACCGTCTGAATGTTTGCTTGTTTCCTAAGAACTGAATTCTATAATTTTCAACGCACTATTCTTTTGACGAGTATGGAAAATTGGTCACAATAGCTGAGGTTACATTTCACATTCGTGCAGCAGACGCATAAATTAAGATTTTAGATACTCAGGTTTTGTCTTCCTTGAAAGGTGAACTGAATTTCATGAACAAGTATCCACGGTATACCATACAACTGCCTTTTGCGCTTGTGCCCTTCTGCGTCTCGAAGGACCATTCATTGTCTTGTACTTAGGTTGGTTAGCAGCCTTTGCCTCCTTTTGATTTAGTTATTAGTGTCTGTACTACGATTTCGTACGAGCACAGCTGCGTGTTTTATCTAGTGATGTTATGCACGTTGAAGAGGACTGTGGGTGTATTCCGCGTGGTCAGGTCGTCTAGCTGCACGACCTTCCTGGGCACGATGACATAACAATCGATTTATAATAATTCAGTTTATTATTTTAAAATCGTTTCGAGTGCATATTTTTATGACTCATCGTGAACTATATAAAAGTTATGACACGGAACTAGTTTGGACCAAACCAAACCCACTGAGTAAGCAAAGCTCATCCAAGGCAAGTAACATCACCTGTCGTTATGGGTATAAATACACCAAAATACTGTAATAAACATCTAATACGTGAACATTTAGTACTTATTATAAAAGGAAGGGAAGATTCCCGAGTTGTAACCACTGTATTACCCCCTATTAAGACCACTTCAACACCCCAACGACCACTTCATAGCTCCTAATGACCCACTTCATGACCTTCATATTAAGCTTGTATCATCGTGCAGCATCGTTGCAGCGTGCAATCTTATCTGTGTTTACAATATCCAACTATTGCCAACCCCGTTTGTAATTGCTCATGGAGAGGCACATCGTACAGCTATTAGATAGATGTAAAGAAACTCGTCATTTTGTAACGCCCGTCGTGTAACGGCTCGTCGTAGAGCAACTCGCTGTATCGCCTTCATGTCTAGCGAGGCGTGGAGGGAATGACCCAATTATCATAGATGTCCAAAAAAAACCTGCGTATGTTGCCGTTGAGGCAGATAAAATAAAATGAACAGACACACATAAGTTTTCCATCCAAAACGCTACTTTACAGACACGATTTTTGGTCGAATTTCAACAACAAGCGATACTAGTTTAGATGATGCTGTGTACACGTAGCTGCCATAGCTATAACCCCATGCTGATTCTATCTAAAAAAAAAAAACAAAAAATATCCTCAAAGTTCCTATATCCTGTATCCTCATAGTTTTTCCTTATGTGTTGGGAGGGGTAAAGCGCTCAAAAACTACAAATGAACTACATATTAGGTATGTTTTTCCATATTATGCGCCACAGCCTTCTTACGTGAGCCTATTTCCAAGAAACAACAACTTTGATTCTATGAATTTTCAAATTCTTAGTAGGTATGACGATAACAGAATACTAGGAAACAAAATAATACGACCAAAGATTTGTGAAGCATACATTTTACGAATGACGACTAAATTATAGACCAACTAGAAATTAGGGATAATGAAGACTACGCAAAAGGTCAAGGGAAGATTGACCCTAGAACAGTTTCTGATAAAATTAGCTTATGCCTTGAATTGTTATGTATACCACTGAACAAATAAATTTAAAAAAATGAAAATTTAGGCAACAATATATGGTCCTTACCCTGAGGAAGACCCTAACTTAGGAAAAAAGTTTACGCGACTTAGAATTTCCCAATGACGACATCCAACGTGATGTGAAGAGTAAGACAAAAGATATAAAGGAGTGTCAGAAAAATGAGTATTTTTAAGTATTTTGTTAATACAATTTGGTAATAATGTGTAACTTTTAGTTGTGAACAGCTATATGCTCAGATAGTTATAAGAAAGATCTTGATCTTGATCTTTAGAGACTGATGCTAGAAACCAAAGGTCAGGTTAAATAAAAGGTTGCTTGAATTGGTATAGAATGTCCTGATTACAACATTCTAAGCTCCCAAGTACCCAGCTTTTGCAATATGTGTTATTGGAGAGATACTTACAAGTATATAGAATTTTTACATTTAATCAGATGTTAGTTAGTTTTAAATTAAATACCGAACTGCTTATGACAATAAATTAATACTTTCATTTATTATTATTATCTAAATCTGTTCTATCGTTGAGTACTTAATGGTCCTTTAATTATATTATTACTACTCATTTTTTTGTTTTTTTCTCAGTAGTAGTTCGGAGTCAGGATGTCGGCGGTGCTACACCCCCGTGCCTTGGAGAGCACGTAAAGCCGTCGGTCCTGCGCCTGATCTCTCTCCGGTCGTGTCGGATTGCCGTCCTATCGGATTAAGAGAGAGGAAATAGAGAGTGCACCTGTGTTTGCGCACAGACTTGTGCACAGTAATATGTTCCGCGCATATGGCTAGTCTCCGTTGAGATTGGCCACCGTGACCGAATGTTAGCCGGGAGGACATTATGGTCCTTAATTTAACTCCGCCCCTAAGGCGACACTCTGACCCTTAATTTGTCAAAGAGAAATATTATGATTCACTGGAGACTGATATAATTTTATTCTGAGGAAAATGAGGTATACAAATGCTAATCTACTTACCGTCAACGCCTCCTAGAACGAGGAGCACCAATGGCGCCAGCAGCAACACCTTCTCACCCATCTGGAGGAGTTACAGAATATTTCATAGTTATCCTAGTTTATCATTATTAGTGTTAAGTCTTCTTCTTCTTTTTGTTTGTTGCTTGATTGTTAGGTTGCTCCGAAAAGCTTATTAAAATTAGCTTTAAGCTTCTTGGCTACCTCCATACAGTAAAGTATATATTAAGGGTACCTCCATAGAATTAAAGGTACCTCTCTATCATAACTTATGTCATATATCAATAATCTGGGATTTATATTTTATCCGCATTTTTAAAAACACCAAATTTTTCATGTTTACTTTTCCGTTATCATCAAAGATAATATAATTGGTTGTCATGTTGTCAGTTTTTGTCATTAATACTCTTTGATAAACTTGAGAATACAACCTTTTTGTTCTCATTTTTTAGCTGAATCATGGTATAATAAGATAGCTGAATTAGCATTAGAATAAGGATACGGGTAGCTGATATACATATATTTAAATTAATTAAGTGTTAATAAGCGATAAATGGACCGACGACCTAAAGAACGTGGCTGGGGGGGACTGGATGCGGAAGGCAGAGGACCGAGCGTTGTGGCGCAATTTGGGAGAGGCCTATGTCCAGCAGTGGACTGCGATAGGCTGAGTTGATTGAAGCGATAAATAATACAGAGGCTGTTATAAAGTTAATCATCCTTCAAGACTATTCGTTGTTGCGGTATATCATGATTTTGATGGTTATGATGTAGTTTTTACAGAAATTGCAATACCTACCTAGTTTCTTCCTCTGGTAATCATTGAAGTGAACAAAAGATCGAATGAATGAATTACAACTCACAATACAACCTCATTGAAGGTTGCAGTGGTTCACTTGAGACTGAGTCATATCGTAAATATAAATACGAGTGACCCCCACATTTTCTTCTATATACGGCATAACGACGAGCTGATTATAATCTCGTAGAAATTGGTACTTCATTCAATTTAAATGTTTATGATATCAATTAATCCGGATGTAGCTTTCTCAGTAGCAGCCCGGAGTCTGGATTTGTGCCCGGTTAATGGCAATAGGCTCGCCCCCTATTACATGGGACTTACAACATAACTGGCGAAATGTGGGTGTACTATACACCTCTGCCTACCCCTTCGGGGAAATACAGGCGTGATGTTATGTTATGTTGTTATGTTATGTAGCTTTTATGTTTAAAGTAACTTCATACCGACATGAAAAAAAAAATCCAAGTAACTTTGCAATTAATTAACGCACGAAAATGTGTTCAACTATTTGCATCAAAATAATAAAATAAAGTAAACTATGCATTATCGTAAAAAAAACGCAAATTCCAATGTATAAAAAATATAGACAACATACTTTGATTGTTTTTTTTGTAAAACTGCATTAGTTATAATAAATAATCAAGACCAGATTAAGGGTTAACCTGGGGAGCCCTCCTATGATATATTATTATGTATAAGCTTATTGGCACCAACATGGCAACCTTTTTACAAGCTTTTATTTATTATAGATAGTTAGATACCTTTCGCCTTGAAAATACGAAGAGTTAAAACACAGTTAAAGTATGTAATCGGAATCAATCATTCACTTAGGTATAATTTCAAGCAAGCGTTAAGTAGAGGCCATGTAGAGACATGCAAAGCTTCACGAATAAATAATTATGTTTTAAATTCACACCTCACAAAGTTTAAGTGTAAGTAGTTAACTAGTTACTTAACCAAATTGTTAGTTGCCAGCGTTTTTATTAACGATCCAATATCACTCACTGCACAGCCGAAATTATTATTAAATAATATTATTTTTTATCAAACTTTTTCCACTATTATTTTTTTTATAATAACCGCGCCAAAAACCACAGATGACACTTACGTCTGTTTCGTGTTTTGTCTCGCGGTGCGATAACAGTCCGTGTCGTATGTGTACCGACCTTATACTGTTGGTAGCGCCTACGCTGCCTCCTATACAAGCATACTTTTTGTACAAATGTATGCATAATATACAGGTATGCCTAGAGGCAGCCGTTGAACCTGGCTATTCGAGCAGGTACAAGTTAGTTTCCTCGGCAGAAAGCTAGATGTAAACTTCAGTACCGTTGGGGATGATCGGATTTCAAATTTTTCTTTCCCAGGCGTCCTTTAATGGCCACTTCACTTACATGTTTTTTTTTTTATAAGTATAGGAAGACAAAACGAGCTAAAGAGCCTAAACGGTACCGCAATCGCGGTGCTATAAAACCAAAGGGCAAAGCACAAACATGAAATTAAAAACAAAAGACACAATTAATAAATAAATAAAAAAAAAAAAAAAAAACGGTACCGCAAGTCAGTTCGCCAAACTGAGACATGAAGATGGAAAGTCTCATGTGATTGTAATTTCACCGGCACCCGTACCCTTCAGACCGAAACACAGCAATGTAACCATCACTATTTGGCGGAGAAGTAGGTACGGTGGTAGTACTTCCTCGGACGAGCTCTTTCACAAAGGAGCTCTTCTACTACTAAAATCTAATCTAATGATCAAGGGGTACGGGGGTTAAGGAACACGGTCACGGAAAACGGTCGGTTTCTTAATAAGATATAGCTGACGTCACCCAAAGACGGATTCAAAGTGGAAGTTAAATTCGATACCACGAGCAGAGTTCACGGTAGCTTATTGGATAAAGCACTGATGTACCTGAATCTACCTACATGAATCTTGCTCGTGAGCGAATTTTTCTTTCCACGATTTATGATCTAGGGCCTCTAGGGGTGACTCTGATGACTGATCACTATTAAAAACATCTTCCGAGCTACCGTTTAATCGTAGCACGGTGCTCAGATGTCGGATATTAGCCATGCATGGTTGGATGTTAGAAACTGGACATCTTCTTCCATTCCATCATTTTTCCATGTTTGAATCTTGTCTTGGTTATTTCTACTCCCACAGGAATATGTGGTAGCTGAAGTTCTTAGCCTTGAAAGTATCCTGACGTCACGTCGACTTAAGGGAATGTTTTTTTCGGTAGCATGTATCTTATGCCACCCTTTCTTTTTTCTGTCGACAATGTCAACACCCAATACATCATACGACATACAAAAAAAACATGTCGAAAAAAAATAATGCGTACCAATAGCTACTTCCGTACTGCCTACTACCTTTATGGCGAAACGAAAAGCAACTACTCGCAAATTTACTAGTTCCGTAACCTACGTACCTACTAGACCAAAATTAAATGACGACTATGATCTATTATCCGGTCATACTTACATCCATAAAATTGTGAAATTCCTTCCTAAAAACTACAACAGCTTTTTTAACCTACTTCAAAAAAAGGAGGAGGTTATTATGGCATAGGATAGCGAGATGAGCAAAAGACCCACTCATAGAAATTTAAATAATAAGGTAATAGAAATGTTATCTACTGTCTTTTACTACGGGAACGCAAGTCACCGGTTTTCCGCCACCAACACATAAATACGCAATCACGCCCACCTTTCTAGCATTCACTGTAAAATAAATAAAGACTAAAAAACCGCTGCTAGATATGCTGCAAAATAGAATTTTAGTGACTCTGCGTCCAAAACGGCACTGATGATCAAGCAAAATGTTCGCGCACTGGTGTCCTAATTGACACCTGTACGCGGCGACAAGTTCACGCACCTGTGTCATTTCTATTATCTTATTTAGATTTCTATGGGCCCACCTTATTTTATTAAGCGGTTACCGATAACAACTGCAATATCACCTAGGTTCTATCCTAACGGCCGAAATTAATATCCAATCCATCCACGATTTACCATACTGGAGATAGAAATTTGACATATTTTGTATGGAGCGTAATTATATATATTATATATATACTATTATATATATACATAATTTGACATATTTTGTATGGAGAGTGTTATGTCAAAGTCCTATCTCTAGTAGGGCAAATCGTGGATAGATTGGATATTAATTTTGACCGTAATATTGCAAATCGCGTTAGACAAACTGAGACCTAAATATAGAAACAAGAATCGTTTTAAGTCTTTCAAAACTCTTGCAATTTGTTTATAAATTGTCAATGAAAATGCTTTTCCTAGATAAATAAAATAGACTCTCCAATACGTTTTAAGGCGGTACCCTGTATATTTTAGTGGACATTTTTGGTCTGTTATTGTGAATCAGAGCATATCGTGTGTACGCAGGTACGTTTTTTTACAAAGGCCTCGCCTGTTTATTACAGTGAAAGAGCACAACTCCAATTCAATAGTTAAATAATACCAAACAGGCGGAACATGACAAAAATAATAGTCTTTATTTTTAAAATGCCTGGAAGAGCTACTGGTCCATGAAAGAGCAATTCCATGGCAATTTGCCCTTGTCACTAAAACGTAAGCACATGGACATGTGCACTCTCCTCATCTCAACATATGGTGCACAGACATCGTCTTTAACCAATATCCAGAAGTCCAAACTCAAGGTTTGCCAAAGGGCCATGGAGCGCAGTATACTTGGTGTTAAATATACAGTATACAGGTACTGCGCTCCAAAACGCGAATTGCTGACGTGGCGCGTGGGTCAGAAGGTCCCCCAACTATAACGGTTTACGGTATACGTCTGCCGCATGCCAAATGAGCTGTGGGCCCGTATAACACAGGACTGGAGTCCTAGACAGTGAGACGGGGTCGCGGCAGACCCACGCAAAAGATGACCAAACGAGTTGGATGTCTTCTTAGACAGCTGGCAGGAGGCGGCACAGAACCGCGATAGGTGGAAGGAATTGAAAGGCCTCCTCTTTGCCCAGCAGTAGGACAATACAGGCAGGCTAAGAAAAAAAATTTTGAAAGAAAGAAAAATGATATATTGCCACAACAAGAAGACATGCGGTAGGTGAACATAAAAAATAACTTCATTAGGTACATTTAAAACTGATTGTGCCCAAAGACTTTTCTTTCGCGCCTTATTTGGTGTTCGCTGAAGAACTTCGCTGGCCGGCCATGATATGGTGAGTGATACAAATCACGCAAGCAATGATGTCATTTCTACAAAGCATTTAGTATTACGCTGAACATAGTACATATTTCCTCAAAGACGCTGAACTAGAAATTTCAATTTATTTTTATCTGGACCTTTTGGTACAACGGTTATCCTTTTCCTACTAATTATATATAAATTATAAATTATTTATAGATTATAGTTGCCATTTTTCTTAATTTTCTGGTATCGATACTTTTTTTAATCATCATCTGTCATCATCGAATCATTATCAATCTACCGTTATGACAACTTTGTGGTTGTTGTCGATTACCCACACTTTTGTTGCTATAAATATAAATAAAGGCCGTAGGCTGGTTGGGGGTTCAACACCCCCACTCGAAATTACTTACAAAGCATGGGACAGTCATGACTCAATCCAGAGATTGTTGTCACGCGCTTTATTTCTGATGATCATCCACGTCGGTTTCGTTATAAATTAATTTGTATTTATGTAAAATAATTTATTTATTTAAAGTTAGGATTTCAAGCAATTCTATATTTTTTTATAGTAGGTTTAGGATGGCGAAACGAGCTAAAGACCCACCTGATGTTAATGTTATTTAATTTAGCAATTTCTGTATGGTCTTCAATTTACGTTAATCTTAAAAACGGAATTTAAAAAAAAAACAGATTGGTCTACCTAACCCGTGTAATATATATATATAAATTCCCTTATATGGCCTCACGTGTACAATAAAATCGATATCAGAAATTTAAAAAATTGTTTAGATGGAAACCAAAAGCAATAACGAAGCCTACGTAAACACGCTTAGTAACAAACTAAATAGGTACCTACTTTTAAGAACTCCCAATAATGGCATCCATAACAAACATCAATAATAAAATCTTCTCAATTATCATCTATATATCCTGAGGATTCGGAAAACATAATAAGGTTTAAATACCAACTTTAGCATATATTTTTGGCAGCGGACTAAAGCATAGGACGTAATCGAGTCAGTTACAGCCTACACGATTACGTAATGATTCACAAACACCTGATCCAATGGGTTTTTTTTATTGAAAAATAGGTATATAGTGGTAATAGAATGTTTGATTATCTTAAAGAACTTATTGAGGACAATAATGTCACCTTTAAAATTTATTCAATTGTTTTAATTATTGCAGGGCAAATTTTAATCGAGAATAGTAGTTATACTAAAAAGGCATTGTCATTAAGTCCACATAATGAAAGTCATCTAGGTGTGGACACACCTGAAACTGAACAAAGGCTGAAGCCTATGCATATGCCTATATGAAGCCTAGCAGTAAACTGCATATTGAACTACCTACAAAATGTAGACTAACAGAGGCGGACTAGCACTTTCGGCCAGCCTAGGTTGTTTAGTAGTAGCCGCCCCTTTCTGCCGATTTTATAGCATAAAAATGTGCGGGGAGCGCTGGTTGGCCGCCCCTAATAACTAGCCGCCTTAGACCTTTTTTTGTTGTTTTGTTTTTGTTTTCGAGGAGGAAACCTTCAAAAGGCTACCGGCCTCGTGAGGTAGAGGCTGGGGTGAGTGGGATTTTTACCGCACTAAAACCTCTCCGGTGACCATCTTCAGCACAATAGTGAGGGAACTCCGGGATGCTACCGGTGCCCCCCCCCCCTGTGCTACGCCTGTAAGGCACGTCCCAGGGAAGACTTTGTCTCCCTGAACACCTTCTCGATGCGAAAGCATAGGGCGACACAATACCACAGCGTGTCACCGTCATCCCTGAGATCACCCAGTGGACGCCTAAAGTCCCCACTCTGGATGCCCGTGACCTCAAAGGCCCCCCGCACACCTGTCCTATCGACAGAGCAGGGGGAGCCGCCTTAGACCTGGGCCTAGTCGGCCTTATAGAAAGTCCGTCCGCCTCTGCCAACAAACGTTAAAAACAACAATTCATCAATCTTCTTTAGCCTCTGAAAATCCTACGTCTAGTCTTGACATTTTACCATCTATTGACTTTAATTAATTAATATGTGGAATTTGCAGGGGCTCATTACAGTAAATACCTACCTGTTTAACAAAAAAGTATGTAGTTAAATCATTGAGGTAATCGTAGTACATATTACCTCAGTGAGTTAAATGCACATTTGGCCAAGCCACAGAGTAAGGATGTTAATAAAACGGCCAAGCTCCTGAACGCTCGTAGTATCCACGACAGATACGGCAGCTAAAGGGCGCCAAAATAGTGCTGGTATTCTGGTGTCGGAAAGTTTGTAGACACCCTTTTTTTTCAGAATGGAAATCTTCATGGACGCACTCCACCCGGAGAAACCGGAGTCAGGGTCGGACTCTTACCGAATAAAACCACCACGATATTCCTCCAACTACCTTCGGCCGGGGGTATGGGATACGTGGATTCTTCTACAATTCTACAATACCCTTAGCTTCTTGAGGTATGGGCAATTTCAATAAGTTTGCTCATCCTATGGGGTCCTATGTGTTTGTACAAAAGCGCCATTAGCTTAGTATTTTGGTCAATATAACACTGCAGATTTATTTATCAGTTTTGTAACAACCCGTATCACAAGGTGGTTATTGCTTATTGGACAGGGTAAAAAGACAAAGAAAGAAAGAAAAAAAAAAAGTGACGCACAAAATTACAAAAAAATTCAGGAACACAGAACAAATGCAGGTACAGAGCCAAGAAGTGTGGTAAGATATGCGTCACATCCGCGCAAAACGGCCATCGCTCAGCATATTGCTATTGTTACAACAGAAGTGCCTACAAGAAACTTCTACCTACTTTTAAATTATCCTTGTTTCTAAGAAGATTAATGCAAAATATATTCAAACCTATTAAAAAAACATTTTACTTTT
The DNA here is from genome assembly GCA_949699075.1 of Asteroscopus sphinx. Lineage (NCBI taxonomy): Eukaryota > Metazoa > Arthropoda > Insecta > Lepidoptera > Noctuidae > Asteroscopus > Asteroscopus sphinx. Next base: position 14,019,150 of record OX453021.1, on the reverse strand, counting down.
GACATCCAAGTCCAAGGATCTTCCTATTAGTCTGATAAACGATCTTCCAATAAATTATTATTTTAAATGTCTTCAGGTTACCATATAAAAGAAATGACACATTTCTCATTAACACGAACCATCGTGGATTGAAATCATCCTACCTACGTAAAAATTAGCATTTTAAATGCCTAATCTATTAGGAATGGGAGCATTCCTTACTTGGGAACTAATACATCCAATCTGGCTGTCATTTTTAATGTCCTTTTGTTTGGTTAAGTACCTATGTACTTGCAAGTAATTCGTATTTAATTATCATAAATTAATAATTATTGCGTATATGGAATTCAATTACGTCTCATTACATAGTTTTTATTACGTACCTATGCGGTAAGGCGGTAACGATAATAACCTATCTTCTATCTATATCTATCTATCTATCTTCTATCTATACTATAATAAAACTGTAAAGGTCGAAAAGTCTGTACATTGAGTTTTTTTTCGCGAAAACCGGCTAGGGGGACTAGAAATAAGCTATAGAACACGAATCAATCATTTAAAAAATGTATGTCTGTCTGTCTGTTTGTTACCTCATCACGTGAAAACGGCTGAACGGATCGTAATGAAACTTAGCATTTGTATTGGTATTAGTCTAACTTAAAATATAGGGTATGTTTTATCTGAATCGGTTGAGTAGATCCCGCGATGCAGCTTGACCCCTCTATTGTATTAAGTTGCATACAAAGTAGAGGTCATGATTGTTGGTTGGATGCAGGTTTCAGGTTCCTAAAAATACAACTGGATTCTATTAGTATTATAGAAAATATAGAATAATATAACATAGCCCATCACTGTCCCGCTGCTGGGCATGGCCCTCTTCTTGGAATGAGAAGAGTTAAGGAACTGGATATTGTTAGTGTCATAGATTATCATAACATAATCAGCTCATTACCTACTGCCCCACTGCTGGGCACGGACCTCTTCTCGGAACGATAAGAGTTAAGAAACTAGAAAATATAGAATAACATAACGTAGTCAACCCATTACTGTCCCACTACTGGGTATGGCCCTCTTCTCAAAATGAGAAGAGTAATGAACTGGATATTATCAGTATTCTAGAATAACATAACATTACCAGCCCATTACAGTCTCACTGCTGGACACGGGCCTCTTCTCAGCATAAGAAGAGATGTGGTTAGTGTTATAGAATAACATAATCAGCCCAATTACTTCCCACTGCTGGGCACGAGCGTCTTCTCAGAATGAGGGAGTTTAGGGCTAATTCCATGAAATTCCATCACCTTAGCCGGTTGGTTGTAAAAACAAAATATAGTATGGTCGGTAAATAGTGTAATCGTCTGTGTAGGCGCTTATATGTATATATTTGAAGATATTGTGTTCATAATTATGACACGATGTTATTTTCCGACATCCACGCGGACGGAGTCGCGGGCACAGCTAGTAGATAATATAATTATACTGGATAGACCCCACCATAACACATATTCTGTGAAAATTTCAGCTGGTTATCTATTACCGTTACAAAGATACAGCCTTGTGACAGACAGACGGACGGACGGACGGACAGCGTAGCGAGAGTAATAGGATCCCGTTTGGCACCCTTCGGGTACGGAACCCTAAAAAACAATCAAATTGAGAACCTCGGAAGTTGCCAAACGGGACCCTATTACTCTCGCTACGCTGTCCGTCCGTCCGTCCGTCCGTCTGTCTGTCACAAGGCTGTATCTTTTGAACGGCAATAGGTAACCGATTGAAATAAATTTTCTCAGAAATTGTGTTGCTATGAGGTGTATCACGACAAATACAAAAAACAAAAAAAGGTTTAAAACCAAAGGGGGTACCCATACAAGAAACCTCAAAAAACATGCATTTTCAGCGCTCGTGATACAGGTCTTTCCTAGTACGAGCGCCAAAGCACTCCTTTGACGTTTAAATGTAGACATATAAATTAGTGTACTCATATTTAAGGAGATATACTGTAAAAAAAAATCTGCAATAAATTATTTATTTATGAAATTTTTTTCAACGTTTTTGTTCCTGCTCTATCTTCAAAACGGTTATATATACCAGCGTCAAACTTGGTCAGATTATAGTGTATATTATGTAGTTTAGCAACAAATACTAAAAATAAGACAAACATAGACATATGAGGTGGCACCTGCGTAAGAAAGACATGCAAAAATTCATATTTCGCGCACTGTGCGTTAGTGTCATTTGATAAACTCTCGTAAATTAAATCAGTTTTTATGGGGTATCAGGTCGTTGAGAGGTACGGAACGCTTACTGCGCGAGTCCGACTCGCACTTGGCCGGTTTTTTTAATATTATTTTTTATGCTTTTTGCCTTGAGCTCCGTCATTTATAAACCGATTTGTATTTTTTATTTTTTATTTGTAACGATATACTTCCACATTGGTCCCATTTTTATCAAAATCCAGTCTTAATAATGGGATCCATGTGGAATTGCGGGAACTCCTCAAATATACATATAGTGATTTTGGTATTTTCATCAACAAGTCAAGCATTTCATTTGCATTCAGAAAGTATCATTTGGTGGAGATCTGATGAAGATCTTCGGAGATAAAGAAGGGAACTCTTGAATGGATGACAGCGAATCATCCGGGATTGCAGCAATCGCTTGTCTTTCTATTGTTAATGCCACTCAAAATAGAAAAATAAAATAAACTTTAAAAAAAAGTAAAATCCAACATTAAAAAGATTAAATAATTTGTGTGAAACAGTTTATGAAGTCGTTGGTGCCAATTTTTAGGGTTCCGAAGTTTCTACAAGGAACCCTTATATTTTCGTCATGTCCGTCCGTCTGTCCGAATCCTTTACAGCTTAATAACTTCTACAGTTAAAAAAGTAAGTAAATGAAATTTTGTAAAAAAAATGGTCTGGATATAGATCTCAATGCTAAAAGAATAAAAAAATCTTGATTACGTATTTTAGGGGTGGCGCCCATACATGTGAAATGGGGATGAAATATTTTTTTTCGCTGCACCCCCTCGTGTGGGGTATCATTGAATAGGTCTACTAAAATGAAGGTAATGTTTCATAAACAACTTTTTTATCAGGTATACCATCTGCGAAATACAGCCCGCCAAAGTGGCTCGCAATGTGTCCCCCCCCCCTGCCATTTCTAAGCTATGCAACGTAGAAACTTATAATCTTCCACATTGATAGACCTTTATAAAAACTCTCTTTTAAAATTATTTTGAGTATAATGTGATTATAAATTTTTGAGTTATAGTGAGAAAACTGCAAAATACTTAAGACGTCCTAGTTCATAGGTCATTGACCTTAGAGAAAAATTATTATAGCAAATAATGCTCCTTTAGTTACTACCTATTTAAAAAAATCACAAAAAGTAACTATGTGTTAAAAACGATCATAACACACTTCTTCAATTTAGCTTCTTAAATTCAGCGCTAGGTGGCGCTGTTTGCAAAAACTAAAATAGCAATGATTAATATTCGATTTGATTCGTTTTTAATTAGGAACCCTATAATACCGAGCATGGCCCGACATGCTCTTGGCCGGTTTTACTTAAATCAAACCGAATCAAAGGCATCTCCTTCCTAAACTGTTTTACACAAATTATTTTATCATTTTTGATGTCGGTTTTTTACTTCTTTTTGTAGTTTATTTTATGAAACTACATTAGCGGTGCATTCAGCAACAATTAACCTGACAGAACTGAACCTGCCATCATTGTTATTTATTTATAAATAACTTTGTTACTTAATCTATCTATACATATAAATAAAATTGAAGTGTCTGTTTGTGATTTTGAAATAACTGACTTTTTTTAAGCTCATACGACTGTTTGCAAGTGACCTAACCCAAATTATAGGTTTTTTAAATTTTTGTCTGTCTGTCTGTCTGTCTGTTTGTCCGGTCTAATCCTTATTGGTCCTTTTCCCCTTAGGATTTCCTTAAATTCCTTCTGTGTTAAGTGTTTTAACATTTTTGTGTATTGTTGTCTACTAATAATATGTGTTGTTTTGTCCTTTTTCAGCTTAATGCATACCATCTCTACAAACATCGGTCAATTTATGATAAGCAACATTTGAAACTAAGATCTTATCACTGTCTTTTCCTACCTTGACATTGGCAAAATCATCGAATAACGATATGGAGCCATAACTTTAAATAAAATGAATTGAATTGAATTGAGGACTTTGTAAGGTATAACATAAACCTATGTTATACCTTACAAAGTCCTCAATTCAATTCAATTCATTTTTTTTACCTAGGAAAATTGCGGAAAACTCTTGGAAATGTGGAAAAACTGATTCAGACTTAATTTTTTTCCCAAACTTGCTTAGGTATCGCCTGCAACCTTACTCTATAACAAATTAATACTTCAAATTTACTTTACTTTACTTTAGATATCAATAAATAGTTATTATCGGTATTATGTTCTTTTTATCGGTTTAAAACAAAAGTTCTAACAATATCTTTAAGGTCCCTTTCTAATAAGTCCAGCAGAGTTCGTAAACAGTTGGGTTACTTTTATTTGTTGTAATTACTCACTACATGTTTACAATTGTCTGAAGATTGACGTACCAATTATGCTACTTCGTAATTTGAAACCTCTAAAACTTTGTAACAGCAATAGAGTGAGAGAGTAGTTTCTATACAAAAAAAAATTGAAGTTTTAATTTATACCTGGGTATAAATACCGTTTCAGTCCTGCCTTTTACCAAAAATACGATGAAATCATTTGTTTTTTTTTTTTTTTACCGCCACCTCACCTGATGTTAAGCGATGATTGAAGCATTTTTGCAACGTTTTTTGTTACTGCAGCTCTATCTTAAAAAATTGTAACACATATATAAGCGTCAAACTTTGTGTGATTGTAGTGCATAGTCAGCATAGTCATAATTAAAATCAGTTTCTACGGAGTATCGGGTATCAGGTCGATGGGTGGTATAGAACCCTTGCTGCACGAGTCTGATTCGCACTTGGCTGGTTTACTAATTCATTTTGAATTCCACGCGTACGAAGTCGCGGGTAACAGTATATAAAACAAAGTCGGGTTAGTAATTACATCATTTATAATTCAAGAACGGCTAGACCGATTTTAATGTAATTTGGCATACAGATGGAACATAACCCGGATTAATATATAGGCTACTTTCTATCCCGGGAAGATAAATATTTCCCGAGGGATGCGTCTTTCTGTCCGTCTATCAAGAATGTATTTATCAGGAACGGGTAGAGGTATAAATTTGAAACCCTTGCATCTACGGTCCCTTCTTAAGTCAACGCAATCAAAGGATTCGGCCATTTATGTATGTCGCATATTTTGACACTCGCAAACTCATTCATCAAAACCTCCACGGGTGACGATATTTAATTGATCGTTCGGCGCACCCTGGGCAGTCAGCTTCGCTACCAACCTGCTGACTGAATATATTTTTTCGCACGGCATGAGCGATTATCGTTATGTATGTATTAAGATAGGGTACTTCCTGTTGACCTAGAATAAATAAATGAATATTTTGGGACATTTTTACACAGCACCATCTAGTCCCAAACCAAGCAGAGCTTGTACTATGGGTATTAGACAATGGATATGAGACTTATATAGGGTAAGAGCCCCGGTTTTGGCCACTGTAAGGATTTTTTTTTTTCAAAAATTCACCAATAATGCAAAAATGGATAAAATGTTGATTTTAAAACTTTAATTAATAGGACATACATCTATATTTAAGGTTTCATACATGTATGCAACGAGAACCTATAACTTATTTTATTAATTTTTTTCATAAATTAAAGGTGCAAAATCACCAGTTTTGGCCACTTTTCACCTAGTTGTGGCCATGCTAATGCATCAGTTTTGACCACTAAATAAAATAAAAAAATCTATTAAAATAATAAAACTAATTCGTTCTTAAAACCAATATTTACTTTGAGTTATAAAACTATAAATTCCCAATAATGTTCCATCTCGGGCACGTGGAAAAAAATATGTTTCATTGCACTGCCGTGTCACTCGCAGGTCTGTTATCTTAAGATACATGAGTTACGCGTAACAGGTCTAAATCGTATTTTTTCATGATCCTCTATCACCCAGTAAAATAATATTTTAATTAACTATTACCAATTAGTCACAATTGCCTATCACCTAACTCTTGAAACTATGATTTTGCCATTGTTAGTTATGGTAAAATACTGTATCTTAAGTTACATCAATTACGCGTGATAAGTTGCGAGCGCATCGAGCAAATCCTAACTCTGCTAACTACTAGATACATTATTTATCCGTGACTGTAGTGCGCGTATTAACTGATGATGATGTGGATATTATGAGAGCTTCATTAACAAACATGGTTCTAAAAGTAATAGCCCACGGCAACATGTGGACCAGCTGAAGAAAAATAACTACCTTTCTGAAATCAATAGGTGGATTAAAAAAATTGCGGTCGAATATGCAGGAGTAATGTTCACAAACCTATTTTTGTTGGTTAGTATATCAGCTTGATGTATCTCATTTACCGGGTTTTTGAAAAGTACGTACTTTAAAATAATTTTCAAAAGCCTTCAAAATACGCACTGTCTGTGATTGGTTTTCCACTGGTTATTTTATGAAAATGTGTGTTAATCAATTATTATTTTATTACACAGGAAATTGAAGTAAATAGGTCCTAAACAAGGCAATGAAAAGCCAACTGGCACCTTAAATTATGGATTTCAGTCATGGTTTCAGAGTTTCAGATAATTTCAGAACGCTCGAATTGTGCTTAGATAAAACCAAACAGTTTTTAGTAACTTCGTTGGTAATTTTTACTGTTTGACGTTTATTTAATAACTACAAAATTTTATAAAAAAGTGCAGTTATAAATGCAGTTTATGACGATATCCTTTAATCAGCAGTCGACTTAGACCCAAAAAACTGCCACCATTACCTTATTTTCAAAATAATCACCTTATGTTGCTTCGAGGCTAGTAGTTCTGGTCTATACTTTTCTTTTAAGTATTTTTTGGTCTTACTATTCTGTTGTCTTCGCTGGACCCTAGTTTTATTTATGACAACTAATTTGCGTAAAATTTCTTATATATCGGCATCAAACGAAATAAAAATTTGCGTGAAGTGCTTAGCCGGTTGTGTTTTTGTTCGACTCAAAAGGGCATCGGTATCTTTCTCTTAGATACCCTGGGAAATCAGAATTTATGGCAAATATTGCTTCTTTATCACTTTTTAAAAACATCTATTACCTAGCTATCTCTTTAATATTTCATTATTGATTTCCTACCATCAGATTAAATATCTTTTCGGTGTTTTGTGCTATAGTAGAAGTTGAAGGCTATTTACAGTAGAGGACATATTCAACGCTCTGTCTACTGGGATTTAATTCAGCTAACAGATTTTTAACTACAGCATCGGATGCAATAGATTCTCCTTATTCCGTCACCATGTAGTTTTGTGCTATTTTGGACAAAATTTAAAACGGACACGTACTGACAGCGCATTGTTGAGATATTTTTTTTCGAATGCATGAAATTTATCATCTGGCTCTGATTAAATCCTTCTAAGTCTCGAAGCAAAAGTAACACAAAAAAGAAATTTAGCGTAAAATCATCTGAAGGGTTGACAATTATAATGAGATCAAAAGCATTTCGATTGCATTATTATTTTTATATAAGACCGCGAACTTTTCAATCCACGTATTTAGGCATTAAGAATAGTTGCATTTTGAAGATGCTCAACTAACATAGTCGTCAAGAAATCATACGATGAAAAATTATTCAAAGATTTGCATGTGTATTGCAAAAGTGTGTTGGACTTAGTTAAAAAAGAAGTACCCCGGGAAGTAAGGCGAAGGAGTGTAAGTGAAAGAAAGAAAGCAGACTTAGATGCAGATGTAGATTTAGATAAGATCTTACGTATCTAGGATTTCGTTTTTTTTTGTATCTAAAATAATTTTGATAATACTAAGTTCTCATTCCAATTTTTATGTTAGTTATGAAGTTAATTAAGTTTATTTGTTTTAAAAGTTATCGAATCTTGGTTAGAAGAAGTTTGAAGTTAGAAGAGTTTTGGTTTTACTTTTTGACTCATTAAAAAGGATATTTTAATGCATTTGAAAATTTGAGTTTTTACTAGATATAAAAAGTTCAGAAGATAGGAAGGCAAAATAAACCACAAGATATATGATAATATAAATCACAGTATTTAATTATTACTTCCAAGCTCACAGCAATGTTGAACATTCAACGCACAGAAAACGAATGAAAGCCGATCCGCTTAAAATGGCCGCCACTTCAGCTATGTAAGACATAGTCATATTACTACTTTTTAATTCTACTCAAATAAAATTATAACATCCGGCTTTTAAAATATGACATCAAACACGAGTCATTTGAGGTACTAATTTCAATAATATCATTACTATTTTAATAAAAGATAACAGATAAGTCATAAGTCATTATTCATTTGTTTAGATGAGTACTATTTTTTCTATTCCTTTATAAACTAATTTAATTTAATACTAAATAATCAGTCAGACAAACTTTAGTTAAAGATACCTGTGTTTAGCAAAACATTCCATATTACACTTGTTGCGGCTAAGTCACGTATCTTAAGATAGAGAGCACCGCGTAACAACCAATGTATAGAGAGCTTGTCACACCTATCTCTGTTATAGCTAATAACTCTGAAAATTACGAAGTTTTCAAAAATCTATAAATTGCCCGGTTTTCCTCAGACTTTATTACAACCAATTATGTAAAAATATTTCCCGAAAGTTTTGAAACATTTAAGATAATCGCAATTATCTGTAAAAAACTTTAAACGGTGATATCTCAAAACTATGTTTCGTGAGATACAAGAGATAGGCCTGACACGGCAGTGCAGTTCCATACTAGCGTTGGTGGCGTTGGTAGCTCAGTAACCTCCCATATAGGAAAAAAAACATGATCATCCTAAAAATAATCAAAAAACTTTCTTTTTACTCTTTCGACGTCTATATCTTATTTATTTCTTCTTTGTTGGAGCCATTTTATCAAATTTGCCTATAAAGAAAATTTGCAATTGTTAAACCAAGCCAGAAGCAAATATTAGGCACCAAAACCAAACCCTAACGTGCAATAAAAAAAAGTGGCCAAAACCGGGGTTTAGTCAAAATTAGTTGTGGCCACAAGCATGGCCAAAACACAAGCAAGCAATAAAATTATTGTGTTAGTTGTGGCCACCTCACATTTAAGCATTAGGAATTAAATAACTACCATAATATCCTCAAAACCACATTAGTAGTAGTATAGTATAACGGGCTGGTTTCCGCAACTCCACGTTCAAGCGTGTATTTTGCGTATGGTCAAAACCACGTTACTTAAAGTTCATTAACGGTCAAAAGTAATATCCAATCTATCCACGATTTACCCTACTGGAGACACTACTGGAGAAAGAAATTTGACATATTTTGTATGGAGCTTATGTCAAATTCCTATCTCTTGTAGGGCAAATCGTGGATAGATTGGATATTAATTTTGGCCGTTAGTTGACTTCAATCAAATCGAAACCAAAATAGACAAAGATAGGTAGGATAATTATCAATTACTCACAGAGGGTCGCTTAACGTTTTTCTTAAGAAGTCTCCAGATATTTTAACTTTTGTTTTCACAATTTTCGCAAAGTTTCCATTCTCTTTCAGCACCACAGCTCTCACTTTTCAAAAAGAACTATAGACGAAGTATTTTTTGTCCATTGATAGAAAACCTATCTATTTTCTATGCCTTATTTATCAACATTTAAAATAGCAAGTGGCCAAAACCGGGGTAGTGACCAAACCTCCTGCCCTACCTACTTTTTTTTGTAAATACAAACTTATAATACATTATAAGAAACACCCAGACCAACACAAACACTTATGTTCATCACACAAATATTTGTTTCATGTGGGAATCGTACCCACAAGACACAAGAAGAAGAAGAATCAAGGTCTCACAGTACCTACATGTGACGAAAAATACCTATCCGAAAATCGTTAATTTGTAATTAGGTATGTCACAGGGTTGAGTTAGCGTATCAGGCATGCATGACGCACGAGACTACCAGGAGTCTAAAAGCAATAGATTTCTTTAAAGTTACCTACTTACTTTACGTCGCTTGAAAGGGCAGACGAGAAAGTATTATAAGAAAAGGAGAAAAGTTGATTAAAAACTTTAGTTTCCCGCGAATATTTTTGCGCGCATTTCCAACATTCGTTCAAAGCCGTTTGAATTCTCGAATCTTTTTTAAACAATATCTAAATAAAAATATTTAAAACTATAAGGGCAGTATAATGGAAACTTTTTTCATCAGTAAAATTCATACCATGTCATGATATAATAGTAAATTATAAAAATTGTTAATTTCAATGATAGTTTAGTTCCAATTCAATGTTAAGATGATAGTTTCGGAACGCACCACAAACCGTTTGTATTATGGTTTGGTATGTTAATCATGCTACTCATTACAATATTTTCAAAGTAAAAAAAATTCAAAAATAATTCAGAACAAAATCCTCATAGTAAAATTATGACGTCTAAATTGCTATTGCGTGCTGGTACTCTAAATTTTATACGCTGTGATTCAGAGATGTAAAAAATTTAATTCATTCATCAAATCATTTGTGTGCTTTGTAACTTTTATGTAATGAAACTAACATACCTGATGCGTAGCATCTCTACTTGGTCTGTGCGTCTCTAGTACGTCTGTGCATACCTGTCAATTTGACAGCAAACAGCTGACCGACTTGTTGACATTTCTAATTCAGTCATTAACCAAAATGTATTGACGACGAGTTGTAGTCGTAACAGAGAAATCTAATAAGATTTCATAAATAAAACTGATCAGTGAAAAGGCCATAACCGTCCGGGTCATTAAACAAATCATGTCGGCTAGTAGGTTAGATGCTATGTACAGAAGTATACTTCTAACCAAGTTTTTTACTAAAGGATGGGGTAAACCAGAGAACTTGCGAAGGTCAGACCTATATAATGTACTCTGTGGGTCAGACTCATGATAGTACATGTGGTATAGCTGTTGTGTAACAAGTTTGCCGCCAAGCTTCAAATTGGTGAACTTTTCGTGATTTCTGTGATATGTTTAAAAGCTCTTTCTGTTTACGTTTTTAGGTTATTCGAGTTCAGGAAAGTGGTGTCGAACCGGGATGAGTGTTTCAAGTTAGTAGAAAGAGACTATCCTGTTACGATTACCAAGGTACCTAAATATATGTTTTGATCCCTTTTTATTCATTCATTATTTTTGGTTTGTATCTTGTGAGTCTTAAACCTAAATTATAACCTATTCAAGATAATATAAACAGATAAAAATATGAATATTATTTTGAAAATTATTCTTTTATGTTATAGTTGGATGCTTTTAGGTTGCAGTGACATAAAGGGCTTGCAAAGACCATCACAGCCTCATCAGCTCTCTTCCCAAAATGATGATAATAGTTGGATAAATTTGTTTTTAGTCATTTTGATGCCAGTCAAGTAAGGTCAACTTGTAGTCGGTTATTTCTTGTCTGATGGTGGATGTTCAGAGCCCACTTTATACATTTTAAGTCCACCCATTGGCATTATTTTTATGCTTGACGGACTTGCATTTGACCACCACCTCACCTGATGTTAAGTGATGGTGCGGTCGACGATGGTTCACACTTGCCCAGCAAAGGTGAGAGGATGGCAGTGAAATATTTCGACCCATCCTCTCAAGTGGCTACAATTTGATCAATTACTTAACCCACAACAAGCCTACTATAACACAATTGATTATATGTAACAAATATGTATCAAAGTGACCACATAATCTAAATGTTTAAAAAAACATTATACTATCATCCCCAAGCGGTTATATAATTAAACCACCATAATAATAATGGGGACCATAATTAAAATAGAGACATTATTTCTAAAAGTCTTTGCTTTGTCCTGTATCTTTGCAGCAACAGACACTGTCAGACTGCAAGCTCTTCGAAGGCCACTTTATAACACCTTTGGAGAGGTACCTGCCAGGCATTGTGCCGGAAATAGCCCAGAGGGCTCACTTCCAAGCCTTATTACCATTACACTGGCAGGACAAGGATTGCAAACCTGTCTGTTTACATCTAGCTGGTACTGGTGACCATGTAAGTGATTATTTTATATATTACTAGCCTATGCCCACAACTACGCCCGGGTGAATGTCGTTTATCGCGCATCCCTCGGGAACTGTCTAACTTCCCGGGATAAAAAGTAGCCTATATGTTAATCCGGGATATGTTCTATCTGTATGCCAAATGTCAATAAAATCCATACAGTAGTTTTTGCGTGAAAGAGTAACAAACATCCGTACATCCTCACAAACTTTCACATTTATAATATTAGTAGGATTTCACAGGAACCCTTCCGTTTTACAAGAAAAAAAGTAGCATATTCCTTCTCCAGGTCCCAAGCTATCTCTTTGCCAAATTTCATTATGATTGGTTTGGTAGTTTAGTTGTGATGAGGTAACAAACAGACAAACAGAGTTACTTTCGCATTTATAATATTAGTGTGACTAGGTAATGGTGTCTATTCTCTTGTTCACAAACTAAACTTATTTCATACTATCACTCTCTTCTACTAATAGTAGATACTAGAAAGGGTGGCAACAATTTTAGTGCTGTCAAATTAGTCGGAATTAATTAGTTGTGATCTCGGAACATGCCGATTAAAAATACGAAGAAGTGTAACACATAAACTAATTTAATAGCACTAAAATTATTGCCATCCCTCTCCTGTGTCTAATATTAGTACAAGAGAGCAATAGTTTAAAATAAGTTTAGTTTGTGACAAGAGAATCAACACCAATGTTTATCATCGCTAAAATGATGCACCACTCCATCTTTGTCATAGGTCTGGGAAATTCTATGACAAATTCAGTGAAGTGTGTTTCATATTATTTGAGGTGTTACTTAGTTTTGTACAAAAAAAAAATCTCTCTTCCTTCTACTTTCATGCATTTGGCTCACCAAACAATGACACATGGTATAAAACTAAGTAGACACTGCTTAAACTAAATATGACAACACAATAGCAGCCTTTACATGCTCGATGTATCGCGAGTGAAACGACAATTCCAAGGCATTGGAGAGGGGAAAGGAAGTTTTCAAGTTGGCAAGTTTCCCCACACGCCAGTGGCGAAGGGTGAATACTTTCAGAAAGGGAGCCTTAGGTACCTAAAAATCCTAAATAGCTAAGATCGCACTTTAATAAAAGAAAAAATCAATTTAACAACTTTTAATTTTATTTTACATTTTTTTTTTTGTACTTTAGAACAAAAACTTTGCATAGAAATGTCGTTGATCTGTATTTAAGCAATTCCTAAAGGGAAGCCGGTGGGAATTGTGTTACATGTATGGACCCTTCGCCACTGCGACATGAAATCTTGCACAATAGAGTGAGCGCTATTAACTTAAGAGCAAAGTTGATTATTGTTGCAACAACAATTTTCATATTTATCATCATTAAATTCACTATTAAAAATTACCAACCCCTGTATCAAATGTGTGAACTTCTCAAATTCTCAGGAAAATAGCTGTGATGACAGTAATAAAATAAGTAGTTTTGGAACAATGTAGACATTACAGGAGGCATTGCATATCTTATCTCAAACGTGTGTCACTCATTTTAAAGAATTTCAGTCAGTCTAAAATGAACCTAATAACAATTGTCATAAGAGTTAAACAAGGCGCACTTAGTGTCGTATGTCTGTTGACTGTCTTGTTATTGCAACTTGTACAAAATTATGATTTCATTGTTTTTAAAAGTAGGTATGTAAGAACTGAAATAAATGACCCCCACACGTTCGCGAAAGCCGTTGAACGCGGTTGCAAATTGAAGTACTTGTGAAAGGGACTACGCGTACCTATTCATAAAATTTTGTGTCTGGCGCTGTGGTGACAGACGTAGCTATAGCTTTCACATAGGGGGGGTCCAACAATGCACAAACGTAAACTAGTTTTTGCCGGTGACTTCAAGTCAGCCTATCACAGTATTCACAGTATACTGCTGGACATGGGCCTAGTTACGTCACAACACTTGGTCCTCCGCCTTACGCATCCAGTCCCACTAACGAAGGATATTCGCCGAATATTAGTGTTATTGCGTAGACAACGGTGGGGGGGGGGTCCGAACCCGGTTAATACACAGCTAAAGGCTCTCTTGCTCAATCTTGATGTATTGTTCAGTTAACCTGGACTGTTTTTTATTCTGTGACCTGGGCTAAAAGTTTATATGGGCGCTGACAGGGACTTATTGGGTTAGCCCTAGATTATCCCTTTAGCTCTGGGCTAAACAACGATGTACAAGTCGCCCTAGATATAGAAGGGTAAGACTGTATTAACTAATAAAGCTATGCCATGTACTGACTAAACGGCCTATCCTATGGTGCAAAATCTTCATATATCACGTCTTCAATGAACATGTGCTCACTTTATATACCTACTCAGTTATTAATCACCTACTTATCAGTGTCGTAGTTAAACAGAAGATAAAATCTATCAAACATTATAATTTATAATTGAGCGTGACAGATTAGTTTTATCACCGAAACTAAAGTAGTTGCAATGTAAACAAAAACAAGTACTGAAGGTGTTGGCACGAAAAGTGCTGGTGGTAATGAAAACGTCACTGCTTTACAATGCCAATGTCAATGAACCAGTGACTCGGAATCGAATGCTATCAAAGTTTGATCATCGTACGATAAAACGTATTTAAAGAGACACTAAATTGCTCGATAAGGTCGCTCAATCTGAGTCTTCGATGGGCAGCATACATCAAGGACACTTGGAGCGTACTCACTGCGAGCATTCGCGTGTATTATAATAGCTCGCGATTAAGCAATACACCGGTGATTGATTACGTCAAGGCGAACATTACAGTGCGCGGACTAGGATGTTACAACTTCGAAAATTACAGAGTGCCCATTCCGAGTTTGACACCTACCGCATACTGTATCGAATGCGTCGACTTTCATCCATAAATCAGTTGCGCTCCTGGCGGAAACGAGGAGGAACTACTCGGAATCAGCACTCTGTACAGCAGTGAGTACGTTAAGCCGAGCATTACAGTATGCAGGCTTGGAATATTACATCTCTGATCTATTATTAGATGAAGTGTTAGGCGATTTAAACAGAAGAATTAAAGTAGCAGGTCTATTTTTAGACCTATCATCTGCATTTGATACAATCGATCATGAAATCCTACATGCTAAATTAGAATTTTACGGAATTAAGGGTAATGTTTTGTACATCATAAAGTCACATTAAAGCAACAGAAAACAATTTGTCGAAATTAAAGAATATTGTAAACGGACAAGAAGTTGTGACCAAATCTAAGTTGATTAATATAACACGAGGAGTTTCACAGGGCTCAATACTAGGTCCAATTTTTTTTACTAATTCAATTCCAGACATTCAATTCATAATGTATGCAGACGATACAAACGCAATAATACCAGCTACCAGCGCGCAGGAACTTCATTTTAAACATAATAATGCACTTTTGGTCTTTAATTAATGGTCTCCTGTTATCAACTTAAAACTAACGCTATATTATTCCGAACGACCGCTCTCGCAGGTATGAAAGTATTGCCATAATAAGTAACGGAGTGAAGGTAGAATTCACTGACAGCGTTGTATTTCTGGAGTCCATATTGATCAATGTTTGAACTGGAAAGCCGAATTAGAGTCAACCGAGAATTCAATAAGTTCAGCCTGTTATTTATTTATATATTTATTATTTATTATATACTTTATTGTACATTACACCAAACGAAAACAAAGACAATAGTTTACAGAAAAAATTAAAAAGTACTAAGGGTGGTCTCATCGCACAAGGCAATCTCTGGATGGACTTTACTTATGCCCTAAGTAGCTTATGAGGTGAATCTTTAACAACTTAAAATGGTCTGCTACGCTTTGGTTGAGTCAAAGTTCAGGTATAGTGTCAAATTTTGGGGGAACGGTCAGGACTATAATATAAATAGAGCATTCGTAATCCAGAATCGTGCCATTAGATCTGGAGGCACCCCTATGTCCGAAATTAAATTTTACGATGCGATACATGGCTGTCGGTATCAGTAAAGTAGTCAGGCTCCTTACATTATCCGTGTTCACAACACTTTAATAAATTAAAATACAGTCCACGAGTCCACTGTCATCCATGAGACTCCGTCAATTTTGTTCTGAGGGCAAGTCAGATGCCAGTGGCAGAACAGTTTTATATGTCACTGTGTCACTGTTTAGAATACTATACAAACTATATCGTCGGCATACTCGGCATCCCACATACAGGAAACTAGGGCAAAGCATAGTATCACTGCAGTTACGCAACGTTTACAATCGCTACTAAAAATATGAGAAATAAAATCAGGACGCAAAGACGAGTCGTCATCATTTTACCTATAATATGCATAATTATTGTTTTAACTTTAATGCACGATAACTTTACGGTTATTATCGTTTCTTCATTTTAAATACAAAGTTAACATTAATATGATCTGTTTTCAGTTTTTAATAAACTTGCCACTCGCATAAAAACCTTAACTTAATTGACTTAAGATGACTTATTGATATATACTAACCAAAATTGACTTATGACCTTTTAATATTTTTTGTCATTGAGAAATCAACTTAGTTTCTATATAATTAATGTTGACATTCGTGTAAATAACAATATTATTTGTGTATCTGTTTTCATGGGCTTCATATTAAATGCAATACTTTGTATAGCTAATCTAATCAGTTTATCAGAATATGTAATGCGGTAGATAAACCAGCGATAGATGACCACATATTTCGACTTTTTTATCAGTACAGTTGGGTATTGACCTACTCATATTGTCAATGGTGTTGGTTCTCTTATTCACCAACTTAATTTAAACTATTCACATCTTTTTCTAATAGTAAAAACAAGAAAGAGATAGCAAGAATTTTAGAACTGTCAAATTAGTTTACGTGTATCTTCTTCGTATTTTTAATCAGCATTTTCCGAGAACCCGACTAAACTTGCATGGAATTTTTAATTCTTACTTATCTGACAGCATTAAAATTGTTGCCATGCCTTGTATCTACTACATATTATCAAAAGAGAACGCTAGGTTAAAAAAAACGTTTAGTTTGTGAGCAAGAGAATCGACACCAATGATCGTTTTTTAAGAATCATGAATGCAGTTTTACTGGCGTTGCGCCAACAAACACTTATTCAGACCGCATTAATGTGTTCCTCGTTTGACTTATGTCTTTTTATTAAGGTCAAAATTTTGCTGATGGAACTTTGCCCAAAGATGATTTATTAGGAAATTACCTTCATCACACGACTCTAATCATGGCAACTTTGTTGAAAGAAATTTGAAACTTGTAGGGAGTTCCTCTAAATTCTTGTTGTTTGTGCAGCGACGGATTCGCCGACAGATTTAGCTGGTTAAGGCAAGAAGGAAAAGGAAGAAACATTTAAATGGCTGAAAGATTTCGGAATCATAAGATATTTACCAATCTAGACTTTGCTTTGCTTTGCTGTGCCCTGCAGTGCACAATAAAGAGCAGATGATAAAGTAGCTTTGCACCTTTAAAGGATTTAAATATATTAACATTTTTAGGGTTCTGTACCCGAAGGGTGACAAACGGGACCCTATTACTCTCGCTACGCTGTCCGTCCGTCTGTCTGTCACAGGGCTGTATCTTTTGAACGGTAATAGGTAACCGGTTGAAATTTTCTCAGAATATGTGTTGCTATGAGGTGTATCACAACAAATACTAAAAACAAAAAAAAGTCTAAAACCAAAGGGGGTCCCCATACAAGAAACCTCAAAAAACATGCATTTTTTTCAACATTTTTGTTCCTGCTCTATCTTTAAAACGGTAATACATACCAGCGTCAAACTTGGTCTGATTATAGTGCATATTATGTTCTTTAGCAACAAATACTAAAAATAAGACAAACCTAGACATATGTGGTGGTAATTGCGTAAGAAAGACATGCAAAAATTCATATTTTGCGAACTGTGCGTTGATGTCTTTTGATAAACTCTCGTAAATTTAATCAGTTTTTATGGGGTATCAGGTCGTTGAGAGGTACGGAACCCTTACTGCGCGAGTCCGACTCGCACTTTTTTTGCACCACGCCTTTTGGTTATGTTAGCCACGACACTGCGTGTGATTTCCAAAAATCAGTTCATAGCTCCGTGTAAAATAACAAATAACTGATATTCAGCTGCATAATACTTATGTGTTCTCAACATATTTGGGAAAATGATCAGTAGAGAATTAAAGATAACCTTTATAGTACCTAGACCAAGACATTGCAAAAAAAAACACTATCTGAATGGTGGATTAAAGACAGTTAGGTACATTTTAATTATGAATAATGATTTATTCTCGCCACAAAAAAACACAAATTTAAATTCAAACGTAATTTTTTTAAACTAGAACGAAATAATATAGACGACCTCTGTAGTCTAGTGGTTCGAGTGTCGGACTGCCGTTCGATTTCGATTCCCACAGGACACAAATATTTGTGTAATGAACATATGAGTGTTTGCGTTGGTCTGGTTGTTTCTCATGTATTATAAGTATGTATTTACAAAAAAAAAAGTATATAAGTATTATTTATTTATCCCAATCACCACTACCATTACAGGATAGTCCCAATGCGGTAGTTTATGCCAAACATAACACGTACAATGTAATTTTTGTGAATTCATTCCATTCAATCATGGAGCCCATAAAACCGCCTTGATTTCAAGTTGACTTTTCACGAGAGCATTATACAGTGCTGTTATAGCTTTTATGCTTGTGAAACCCACTGCGCGACGAAGTATGAATCCTAAACTTCTGTACGACTTCTTACAAACATTTGTTATGTGCTCGCGAAATGTCAGCTCAGTGTTAAGGCGTACCCCAAGGTCACGCACTACTTCAGTCCGCTCCATTGCTGCACCGTCCAGCTCGTAAGTATAGCGAAGTGGATCCCTCATTCTACCAAAAGTTATGATTGAGCATTTATTCACCCTTATCTCTTCTCATGGGTGTCGTAAAAGGCGACTAAGGGATTCACCAGAGGATGGGCAGCAGCGTTCTCTGAGTATTTAACCAACCAACTGCGATCGCCAACCCGCCTGCCAAGCGTGGCGATTATGGCATATCCCCCCCTTAATTGGGGGAGGCCTATGTCCAGTAGTGGACGTCTTTCGGCTGTAATGATTTATTGACATTGAACTTGAGTTTATTTTTGTTACTCCACTCGACTAGTACCCATAGCACAAGCTCTGCTTAGTTTGGGACTAGATGGTGATGTGTAAAATGTCCCAAAAATATTTATTAATTTAATATCATTTCACACTTATTTCCCAGGGCTAGGCAAAACTGTGATATTATATACCTAAAAATATTATTACTACCAGTAAGAACACTAGGAGCTAACAAGCATGCGATTGCGATCCGGGCACATTCCATTAAATGCGTTCGGACATCTTATGAAGGTTGTCAAACTGTCAAACCAAACAAAACCCCAAACTGTCTGATTTGCAATGTGAGGGAGGACACGTACCACGCTTTAGTGGAGTGTGCCCGGATCGGGGCAGAACGCAGAGCTTGGGAATTAAAGGCTGGAGTTAGGTTAAGGGACGTTGGCATTTGCAATATTATTTTGTCAAATCCTACGTCCAAAGTAGCTATTAAGTTATATTACTTGATTGTTAAATTAATCAAATTAAGATAAAAAAAAAATTGTACACCTATGAGGCTGGCATAATCGCTCAGCGATTAAAGCCTTTTTATAAAATAAAGATTTAAAAAAAAAACACTAGGAGCTATGTACAATCAAACAAAAAATATAACTATGCCAGATATACATGAAGTTTTCTCATGAAATTATGGACGTTTTCGAGTTCAGAAATAGTTGAACTGTATAACTTTATACAAAACCCTATTCAGATATATCAATCATAATTTCTTAAGAAAACATCACCTATTTCTTGTGAGCCCTCATACCTTATCTCCTTGTTCGACCATACCGTAAAGAGAACGAACCAGTCTCATAATTTATTTGTTTGTTGACAGTTTTTCTGGCGGCGGCGGAACCTGATGGTAAAGCCACTGCTGAAAGAGGCAGGGATCGGTGGCATCATCCTGGAGAACCCATTCTATGGATTGCGAAAGCCGACTGACCAAGTGTAAGTGTACTTACATAATCAGCCTATTTTTCACCCACTTCTAGGCACGGGTCTCTTCTTAGATAGAGAAGAGAGAGAGGACTTAATTGTTTTTTTTTTCTCGAAACGGAGAAAATGCCTACCGCATGCCACACCACCTGGGGAGGCGGTGTGGTTATGTGTGATTCGCACCCACTAAAAACTCCGCCATGTGTCATGTGCCTTCTCTCGTCTTGGGTGGACGGGCCACGAGAAATGCGATGCATGGCATTCGCGACCCAGGACTTTGTTGACTACGTTAGCCTGCTGCAGGTTGGCGGGCAAAACACACCATTAAGAAAATTTTGAAGCCTTTAATTGTGCAAGTTTCCTCACGATATTTTCCTTTACTGCCGCGTTATTGCAAATAATAATCTTGGGGTCTATTCATACGATATTCGATTAATCGTACCATTCATCGCACAATTTGCTAGTCTATCATCAGTTTGTTTGTTTGTTTATCTGATCTCCGGTCAATTTCATACAAATATGAACCGTAGTCCATCTTTATTGTGCCTGTTTTATGCGCCTTTCTTTAATCAGTCGGAACGAAACGTACGTACTTCGTTTATCGTTAGTCAGACGGAGTCAGACCCCCTTATTCTGAATGTATGCCATACAAATATTTGTTTCGTGCGTGAATTAATCCCGCTACCCATGGCGCAGCAACCACTGCTTAGCCACTACACCAAGTACGATCATTTTCCTTCCCTGTACGAGAAGGTATTTTTGATCGAATTTCCTGTCCTGTATGAGAAGCTGTTTTTGCCCGACTTTCCTGTCCTGTATGAGAAACAGCTTTTCCTCGATTTTCCCCAAAACGATATATTCTTCGTTTCTATAGTTTTTGTTTTTAGTGAAAACTTTTTTTGCCGCATTGAGCGATTTTTGGTAGGGACAAATGTTTTTATTTCATTTAAACCAAATTACAGGCACTTTTGAAACGTCAGGCTCTAGTTGCACGGTTCCAAATTGTGGGTCCTATGGAGAAGAACCGACAAGAAACTCCATCAAAACTTATGAGTTCGCGTCACCCTACGTCATTGACATGCGACCAAAGAGGATACATGCGACATGCTAATGAGACAGTTTTAAGTTTTCACTTCCGTCGGCAGTCCCCATAACTGACAATGTTTTTTTTTTAATTTCTTCCCTGTACCAAAAGCGGATATTGCTCTTCAGTAGCAGTCAATGTAGGTATAATGGGTACTAGTAATTTGAACCTGATTTTGTGTACAGTCGTTCGTCACTGCACAACGTATCGGACATCTTCGTAATGGGCGGCTGCCTGATCCTGGAGTCGCTGGTGATGTTCCACTGGTGCGAGCGCATGGGACTCGGCCCGCTAGGCGTCACCGGTCTCTCCATGGGCGGACATGTTAGTATGAAACACTGTACCTAATGAATATTTTATTAATATAAACTTTCACTCATGTAATTCCATCGGGTGAGCCCGACTACTTTTAAGCTCGAACGGAGCCCTTTGTGGCCTACAAGTCCACAGTTATATGGATTTTGTATTGATTTTTTTTTGTGTAAAGTAAAAATGGCGTAAGGTAAAGTAGCTTGGAGAGCTACGCTCTCTGAAACCGTATCAGCCCCTCCCCTTCGACCGCAACATTTACAAACAAAACAATGTATTAAGACTTGCTGTGTCGACAAATATAATAAAATAGGATTAGAAAATCTCAATTTATGAATTACTAGATTTTGCCCGCGGCTTCGCCCGCGTACTAAAGTAAAATTTAGCCTATTTGATTTTACTTCTGGATAACCTACTTGTTTCAGAGTTTATCGATTACAAACAAACAAATCTTTCTTCTTTGTGATATTAGTATAGAATATAAAAATGTACAGGTTTTTTACCAGGTGAATTATTGTTACGTAAATATATTTGGCAGAATCTTGACCATACTGTTGCGTGGGCGTTGTAAGCGTCCGTAATCGTCACCACTAATTGTGAACAACTACAAATCACAGTTCAAATTTATGAAAACTTGTCTGCGGTCATTCCTAAAATCTTAATTCGTCGACAGATGGCTTCACTGGCAGCTACAAACTGGCCTAAACCCCTAGTACTAGTCCCGTGTCTCTCATGGTCGACAGCATCTGCGGTCTTCTTACAGGTAAATGATGCGATTTAGTCTAAAATTACTCATTTATTCCAATACATACATTCATACATATAACAATTAAACGTAACGAGAGTTTTATTACTCTACGTCCCTAAATTTAAGGTTTAGTTTCTAAATCACGTATTGATTTCAAGATGCTTATTCCACAACTAAACCTGAAATTCCAGGGCGTAATGTCGCACTCAATTAATTGGGACTTATTGGAGGACCAATACCTATCAGACGGCGAGTATAGAGAGAAACTGTCTAAAATGGTCACCATCGTGGACGAAGCATTCCTCGCCGGTAAGAAGTTCGCACGCACCTACTCACAAAGCATGGAGATACCACAACCCATCAAAAAAACGCCAAAACAAAGTGATAAAAGCGAAACGAAAAAAAAATTAGACATTACGTACAAAGAAAATGGTGCTAAAGTACCACAAAACATTGTAGACGTTAATAGAAATATTCTAGAATTAAACAATAATGAAGTGCCTAAAAACGATGTTAAGTCTGAAACTTTAGCTCAAATCGAGAATTTACACGAAGAGCTCACACTTTTACTAGAAGAGGGTAAAATTAGTGAAGAGTTATATCAGAAACTGGATTCTAACGAGAAGTTTGTGTTGGAGCCGCAGGATATAGAAGATATTAATAGCTTGAGTGAAGAACGGGTCAAGGAATTGTTGTTAAGATGTAAAGTTGGTAAGTTTACACTTGTCATCGCTAATGCTGGGGAACCAATAAATTTGCGCATCTGTAACAATTCAATTTCATTGGATCAGTTATGATCCAATGAAATTGATATTTTCGCGACAAAAACGACCGCCTTCCCAGTGAAACGTTGCGTACTGTAAATTCATTGTAGATACTTATCAACTAATGAAGTTACAGATGCGCCAATTTTTATATCCACCGTTACAGCACAGTACACATAACATACAGTACGGAAACTACGTACAAACGCTCGAAACGACGCACTCACACAGACGCACGCGTCAACAAGGACCCTAAGCGGGTGTTTGCACAGACAGCACTGCGACGTCCGCCTAGGTTCTTGTTGAGGCGTCTGTGTGAGTGATTCAATCCGGAGCGTTAGGACGTAGTTTCCGTACTGATTTTATGTTTACTGTGGTTACAGGTTATGTTATAAACAGAGCCAAAACTACTTCAAACTTTATTTGGCAAAGATAAGAGATGTGGTGAGTTCAAAGTTAATTCTTGTTCTCCACTGGTTCCTCAATCTTGAAGATCGTAACTCTATTGCTGAAAGTTGGTTTCTTCCCACCTAAAAGTAGATACATTGCTCTAAAGAAGGACTTAGCCAAACCTTCGCTTGAGGTTTTTTTTCTTCTGTTGTTCTTAACTTTGCAAACGGCATAAATTAAACATAAAACAAAATCTACCCGACGAAATCTATATAATCTAATCTATTAGACTCCCGGTAGTCTCGCGGACGCAAGAGTTTTTATGAATGCTGTAAATATGCGGCTCCTTTTGACACATTCATTTTTTTATAATAGTTTCCTCTCATGTGTTTCATGCATGTTTTCGCATGCGTAAATGCTAAAAAAAATTTTTTTTTAATAGGGTGTTTGACAGGTATTGCCAAAAATTATAAAAATTCTACACAACGTAGATTTTAGGTTGAAGATTAACTTTTACTAAGTTATGTTAATTTAAATATATTCTAAATATTTTATTTTTCTGTTTGAAATTTTGATTTTTTAATCTGTTGATCACGTGATACAAAACGTCTTGAGACTTGGCCTCCATTTTGGGGGACGTCATAGTCCTGTACGACGTAGGGCGAGCTAAATGTTGCCATGATCGTAAAAATAAAATGTACCAGTTTTTGAACGAGTAGGTATATTATTAATAATTATATTCATGTTAATTGTTAATTTAGGTTCATTTTTATTTTATTGAGCCAGGTTATGTACTTTATAACTTACTAACAATTAAAATAATCAGCATTTGTGGGTAATTTGAACGTAATTTAAAAGCTTTTGTTTTGTATGTGCGTGATTCAAACACAAACTAAAAAAAGGTTTTAATCATGACTCATGTGACAAAAAAAAACCGCGTTCCGATTTTTTACTTTTTGTCAAATTCGTACCTTTTTGGTAAGCGTGTAGTACTTTTATGGGAATTCCGGCAACACTGACCGGAACTAGAACAGTGACGTAGGTTGACGATAATGTCACGTGACTTAGCGTTTTAGTGCGAAATTAAAAATGAGAACTTAAAATCTTGATTATTTAATTTTACAAGCATATTTTAGTAATTATTTGTTAATGAATGCTTTAATTGGATGTTTCGCCATCGTTTTACGTACATTTTCAAAAATTGTCAAACACCCTATTATTAGGTAGTTTGGGTAGGCACAACTACAAAGTGGATATGCCAATACGACATTTAAAAACCGGCCAAGAGCATGTCGGGCCATGCTCAGTATTATAGGGTTCCTTAAGTAGGTGTAATTACAAACGAATCAAATCGAATATTAATCATGGCTATTTTAGTTTTTGCAATAATCGGCAGCATTCGCGACTCAGAGCGTGTTGTTAGTAGCGCCATCTAGCGATAAATTCAAGAAGCCATATTTAAGAAGTGTCAAAGTTACTTTTTGTGATTTTAACAAATAGAAAGTAGATAAAGAAGCATTATTTGCTACGATCATTTTTCTCTAAGATCAATGACCTTTGAACTAGGACGTTTTAAGTATTTTTCAGTTTTCTCTCTATAACTCAAAAAATTATAATCACATTATACTCGAAATAATTTTAGAAGAGAGTTTTTACAAAGGTCTATCAATGTGGAAGATTATATGTTTCTACGTTGCGTGGGGGGGACACATTGCAAGCCACTTTGGCGGGCTATATTTCGCAGATGGTACACCTGATAAAAAAGTGGTGTATGAAACATTACCTTCATTTTAGTAGACCTATTCAATGATACCCCACACGAGGGGGTGCAGCGAAAAAAAATTATTCATCCCCATTTCATATGTATGGACGCCACCCCTAAAATACGTAAAAACGATTATTTTATTCTTTTGAAATTGAGATCTATACCAGGCCCCTCAGAAAGTATTGCGAAAAAAAGTTTTTATATATGGGAGACTGGCCAGTTATAATGTTTTTCGAAAATATGATTATTTATAAGTAAAAATAAGTAAGTTCCAATTTCAAAATTTCCCTCGACATTTTTTGCGAGTTAATTCAAAGTATTGTGTCTCACTGAAATATGGATCTGCGCCGGGAACATTTTAGAGCTATGATTTTATACGATTTCAAGTGTCGCCTGAAACCGGATGAATCGTACGATAGACTTCAAATGGCATTCATGGATGAAGGCCCTTCCAAGGCAACCGTGTATCGTTGGTATAACGAATTCAAGCGCGGTCGACCAACTTTGGGGGATGACGAAAGAAGCGGTCGCCCTTTGACGGCTGTTACCGAAGAAAACGTGCTAGCAGTGAAAAATTTAATCCAAGACAATAGGCGAATTACATATCAGGAGATTCAACACATATTGAAGATTGGATCGGGAAGCGTTCACGAGATTCTACACAGCCATCTTCGCGTGAGGAGGATAGTATCACGCTGGGTGCCGCACAACCTCACCGATGCTCAGAAGCAGGCCCGGGTGGAATGGTGCCGTGATATGCTTAACAAATTTGAAGCAGGCTCGTCTCGGCGTGTTTACGACATCGTTACAGGTGATGAGTCCTGGATTTATCAATACGACCCAGAAACCAAGCGCCAGTCGACTGTTTGGGTGTTTCAAAATGAGCCAACGCCTACCAAAGTGAAGCGATCTAGAAGCGGGGGTAAGATTTTGATCGCTAGCTTTTTTAATGTGACTGGCCACTTGGTATCAATTCCCTTACGGGATCAAAGAAGCATTAATGCCGAATGGTATACTACCAAATGTTTGCCAGAAGTTTTCTCTGTTATAAGCAACAAGCGACCAAACACAGGGCTCCGCGGGCTACTGCTCCACCACGACAATGCACCTGCGCACACCGCACTCAAAACGAGGGACTTCCTGGACAGCACGCCAGTCAAACTCCTGGGTCACCCTCCTTACAGCCCTGATCTAGCACCGTGTGACTTCTTTTTATTCCCAAAAATAAAAAATCAGCTCAAAGGGATACAATTTTCGTCGCCGGAAGATGCGCTGGCTGCGTTCGAGCAGGCTGTAAACGAGGTGTCTGCGGCGGACTGGAAAAAGTGTTTTGAAAACTGGTTTAGGCGCATGAATCTTTGTATAGAGGCTGGTGGAAAGTACTTTGAAAAGATTTGATAAAAATATATGTACGTATAGAACAATTTTTTTTAGTTTCGCAAAACTTTCTGAGTGTCCCACGTATGTAGACTATTTTTTAACAAAATTTCATTTACTTATGTTTATAACTGTAGAAGTTATTAAGCTGTAAAGGATTAGGCCAGACGGACAGACGGACAGACGGACGGACATGACGAAACTATAAGGGTTCCTTGTAGGACTTCGGAACCCTAAAAACCACGTACCGCGTATCACGTTCTGAGGCTCTGACCGTGTACAAAAAATCAATCAAATCCAGTTAATAGCTTAGCCACAGGAAATTATTTTAATTTCAATAAATTTGAATGTAGGACCATTTTTCTAGGCAAAGATCGTTAGGTTAGGTTAGCGCTAGTGGTGTGAACCGGAAGCATTTTCAGCCTCCGGAGATTATGCGGAGATTTTATTGAATCACCGGAGATTATCCGGATATTCTCCGGTTATTCAAAATACTCTAAATCTATACATATGAGAAGAAAAAACAAGTTAAAAAAAAAAAAAAAAAAAAAAAAAAATTTTTTAATTTTTTTTTAATTTTCGATTAACAACTTATCTATGTGTTTAAAACGCTTCTATAGACTAGCAATAACCGTGTTTTCATTTATTGTCGTAATGTCATATCCACGTTGTATATGACTTTGAATTAACTGCAAAGTTAATCGGGTCGGTTGAGGAAGACGGTCTGTTTCTCAATGGGATGCTGCTTACGTCACCGAAAGACGCAAGTGGAAGTTAAATTTGATACCACGAGCAGTGTTCACGGTAGCTTAGTGGCTAATGCACTGGCGTACTGAGCCAGGAGGAGCAGGTTCGAATCCTGCTCGTGAGCGATTTTTGCTTTCCACAATTTATATCTTTAATTTCCTCTAAAAAAAAAACATGTGTTCAACCGAACTGGCTCAAAATAATTCCATAAACTTTATTTTAGCCGACCTCAAAGACCTGATAAATACAGTACAGAAACAAGCCGAAACAAAACCGAAAAAAGAAACTGCAAAACAAAATCCAAACGTGCTCGACAGTCCAGAACCTCTCAAAGACCCTTTAAAAACTGTAGAAGTATCAGAAAAGGAAGTCAAAAGAAAACCGGAGAAATCTTGGAACATATCAGAGTTTACCTCAGATTTGTGGGTGAATCTACCGTTCATAAGGTCTAGTGCTAAAAGTGGGAAGAAGATAGATATAAGTAAAATACACTGGAGAGACAGAGAGACGTTACAGTTTATGAGAGGGATCATGGATGAGTGCACGCATCTTAGTAATTTCTCTGTGCCGTATGACACATCTTTGATTATTGGTAAGTTTTTATGATTATTTATATCTTGATGAATTTTTACCAAGAATATTTTCCAGCTTCTATTTATCGAATACGTAGCCTATGCCCGCGACTACGCCCGCATATAATTCAGTTTAACACACAAATACAATATGTAACAAAAACCCTGTTGTTCCTGTGAGCTACGTTATCAGAATCGATATTCATACGTAAGGACACAACTCATTTGGAAAAACTCTTCAATATAATAATAATATTAATAAAAGTGATTATATCACATTCAATTTACAATTAATAATGATTTAATATTTAATTTGATTATTTTTATTGAAGAGTTAGGCTCAGAGGAACAACAGGGTTTTTGTTACATGCTGTATGTTATCGCTATCCTTCGGCAACTGTTTGTTTCCGGGATTAAAAGTAGCCTATAATTATGTTAATCTGGGTTATGGTGTGTGTGTGCCAAATTTCATCTAAATCCGTTCGGCCGTTTCTACGTGATTGATGAATAAACAAACATCCATACTTTCGCATTTATAATATTAGTAGGATTAATCGCGACAATCATTTCATTAACACTTCCATTCTAATTAATATTAATAATAGCAATAGAACACGTTGGCACCCTTCCTGTTATAATTACACGAATGATTTACTTCGTGTGTAATGGTGATTTATAAATCCTACTAGTATTATAAGAGAAATAGATGTTTGTATGTTTATTTCTGAACATACCTACTCGTAACACCTGGACGTGTATGGTATAGATGAAATGGCTACAGATCTAGATTGTATGTTTAATTGATTTTGTATAATGTAATGTTGGTAAGTACTTAGAGTCTCATTAATTCCAGAAAATCTAAAAACATGAGTCCCGGCCACAGCTAAGCCCATATTATGAATAGCTCTCCCTAAGCGTTTGTTTTAATTTGACTTGAGATTCGATCCAATTCGATAAATTGCAACAAAATCTAGAATAAAAATCACTCTCTAAATCGGGCTACACACGTGCAGTTTTAACTGAACAGTTTTATCTAATGAAAATTTGATTAATTGTCAGTTTTCGCTACACCTTAAGATTTAACTAAACAGTTAAAACTGCGCGTGTGTATGTGTGTAATCCACAATCTTCACGATATGATATGAATCGAAAATGAACACAATTTCGTGTCGTGAGTTCGTGACCATGCAAGAAAACAAATAGGAAAAAAATATTGTTATTATAACATAACATAACACATTAATTCAAGCGGGGCGAAATCTAAAGAAAATACTGCTTGAAAGCGAATTTTTCTTTCCAAAATTTATATTTAAATAAGAAATAATTTAATTCTGTTATTATTCCATTTACTCATAATATAAACTAATTTGTTACATTTTTAAATATTTCTAAAACATTTAAAAATATAAAAAACAGTAGCCCACCGGCATCGGGAACAGGGTCCAAGCTACGCGGTTAGGGCCTCAGAGAGAGGAACTTCCTGACGATACGCGCCGTGTCAAGAAGTACCGCTTTCTGCATCAAGCTCTTGACCCAACCGCCCAAGAGAGCTTCTGTAGGTGTTTGTCGAGGCTGACCGTAATGACGGTCGGTACAATGACTGCTGAGTCAACATCCCACATGTCGATGTCGACAACCTCGTGTGCCAAGTCAAGACATTATTATTATTTTTAGCCTGTTTGTTCTACAGCGGTGTGTGCTAAGCATGACGCGTACGTGCCTCGAGAGGACGTCGGCACGCTGGAAGAGATCTGGCCCGGCGCCGAGGTGCGCTATGTGGACGCGGGGCACGTGTCCGCCTACATCCTGCACCAGTCACTCTTCAGGTAACACACACTAATATCTCGACGAAGACAGACAGACAGTTCTCTTGTTAAAACTACCAAAAACGAAGAGAGGTCATTGTACTCATCGGTATGAACAACTTTTACTTTTACCCTGAAATTGCGAAAAAAAACAAATGATTTTCAATCATTTTGTCGATTTATGTGAACACAAATGTAGGTTAATGCAGTTTTTTTTTTGCGTTTTCATGGTTATTCTCATAGTAAAAGTTGTTCGTCAAGATGAGTACAATGACCCCTCTTCGTTTTCGAAACGACTAAATTTTCAGCGTGTATATGTAGCCAGCCAATAACTTGAACAAAGATGCCACTGCACATGTTCCGGTTATTTACCACGCACTGTACTTGTAAAATGGTCTCATCATCATCTTTTCAGCCGAAAGACGTTCACTGCTGGACATAGGCTTCCCCCAAGCATCGCCACGACGGGTCCTGCGCTTTCCGCAGCGGTCGTTGTGGCGAAGGTAACCAACATAGCCCGAAGAATTGCCAAACTTCAGTGGCAGTGAATTCATGTTTCTGCCAGAAGACAGTAATTTTTGTATTGCTGTGTTCCAGTGTAAAGGGTACGGGTGCCGGTGAAATTACAACCACATGAGACTTTCCATCTTCATGTCATGTGGCGAACACGAATTTAAATACCATTAAGGCAACAGCCTAGGTGGTATTGCAGTTGTTATGGGCAAAGGTAACCGTTTAACATCAGGTGGGCCTTTAGCTCGTTTTTCCATCCTGTACCATGTAAAAATAACTGTATTTTCCACAGATCCTGCATCAAAGAAGCGTTCGAGAGATCAAAGAAAAGGTGGAAAGACGGCACACATATTGACTGACAATAGCTTATATTTAACATGGCTAGTACGTTCCTTATGTTCATAAGATACTCAACGTTTAAGCTCAATCATTGAAGTATACTTCAATCTCTGTACAGCTGTTATATTGTATCTTTTCCTAGTCTGAGCAAGCAACAAAATAAGGTAGGAAACTTAGAAAGTAATGGCGCCACCATCGTTGGTTCTAAAGCGATTTCATTGGTTAAAATGAGTTTGACATTGTTGCTAACCACATTTTAACACGTTCCGATTGGTTGTGATAGGAACTTACTAACGGAGGTGCTACTGCCTACTTTCGTTTTGCGTTGTCCCCATTGGTGCAATAAACGAATTTGAAATGCCTTACGCAAGTGTAGTGTTCTGTTATTCTTAGTTTTATCTAAAATATGCCATGCCATTTTCAAAAAATGACACTGCCATGTTGTGTTTAGCACAAATTTTACATAAAGGAGCAGAACTTTTAAAAAACTGTCGCTTCTAAACTTTTATTTGAAGTAGAAGTAGTATTATAGTCTTCGTACATTCAATAATGAACTGTATAACGTTTGTCTTGCCTTGCCACAGCACGTTTCGTCTCTACAACCCGGCCATCAATGCGATGCGGCCTGTTGTTTTGCGCATCATCAACCATGTGCGCTTTTGAGTAAGTGATGAAACCAAAGCCGCGAGATCTCTTCGTCTTGGTAAATCGCCTCATTGACTTCGTAGTCGCAAGCGCAACTGCCAATGTGTTTCTGGGTTCTTTACCCAGGTCAGGCAAAGTCGCCAATTTGGAAATGTGACAAAATGTTTAGATAGGCATAATACCGGTATTTTCAAACGGAGGATGTACATCAGTACACCTCCACCCCCCATCGGGGATTCAAGGCGGCTGTGAATATCTTAGCTTCATATGATTACACAATGAAGTACAAAGTAATTTTCGAGTGCGTATTGTTTAGTATATAATTTCCAGTTACGCAATGCTTTTAGAGTTATTTATATTGTAGACTTTTCTCGATGTATATAAGAAGAAATTATATATTTCTCTATTGAGATTGTAAAGTGTATATTGTATTTTTATAAATAAATGTTTTTATTACCAAATTCTTGTCTTCTTATTTGTATCACAAATTCATAAATTAAATATCCTATGGTCTTGGAGTTTCTTTGAAGGATAAAATCCGTAACGAGATTATCCGGAGAAGAACCGGAGTGACCGACATAGCTTGTAGGATCAGTAAGCTGAAGTGGCAGTGGGCTGGCCATGTCTGTCGAAGGACCGATGGCCGTTGGAGCAGACGAGTCCTTGAGTGGATACCGCGAATCGGCAAACGCAGCGTAGGGCGCCCCCCTGCCAGGTGGACCGACGACCTAAAGAACGTGGCTGGGGGGGACTGGATGCGGAAGGCAGAAAACCTAGCGTTGTGGCGCAATTTGGGAGAGGGCTATGTCCAGCAGTGGACTGCGATAGGTTGAGTTGATGATGATTGATGAAGGTCTTCGGCCCAAGGGCTATTTTCGCAAAATTTAATCCTAATGAGTACCTTATAAACTTAAATGATCTTGAGACTGCCCTATTCAAACCCAGAACTCCCGAATCATTCTGAAAATCCAAAAGTTGGTAGAAGCAGTGAAACAACGAAATACAACAAAACTCATTTATTCTGAATCATCAATCTCCCGCATACACACTGCAACGTAAAACTCTGAATACAAAACAAAATATATTCAGTTGAATAACACAAAATAATAAGATGTTACAATGTCACAAGAAGTGCACTGAGTAATATCTACATACAATGTTGTGATGAGAATCAACCATTTACATGTTATTATAAAAGTGGAGGGGACTATAATGCTATTATATTATTATGAATTGTGTCTCACGAATCACATCTTGATAAATTTACCCCCGATCCCCAAAAACCTGACTACAAGTCGACCAAGATAATCAGACAACTGATCACGCTGGATCCAGCGGAATGACAGCCAGCAGATTGCTCCGTCAAGTAGCATGTCCTTCCAAAAATTTCGCCCACACCGTCATGCCTACTTGATCAAGTCTATTTGATCATACCCCTGGATCCAGCGGCATGATAGTGAGTGGCCGGCATCACTTACCACGCGTTCTTCTCTGTACAGTCTAACAAAGCGATTAGTACCCAGGGTCAGCCAGATATAGATGAAGATTTCTCATTATAGGATGGTTTGATTAGGGTCTTGTATGAATACAGTTTAACTTTGTCCGTTATTAAAATGATATTTCACTCGAAAACATCCATAATCTTCTGAGAAAACTTCATTTATATCTGGCGACTCTGGATACTAATTGCTTTGTTAGACTGTACCATACATTTCGCCCTTCCTACCCCACATGTTTGCGGATGACGTCACGTTTGACAGTCAGTTAGGTAATCTTTGTCGACTAGTAGAGTAACGTTGATGAATACCTAAATTAACCAGTCCTCTAGAAAACGGGGGTAAAGCAGTCTTTCCCAACCTAGGCCTGCAGAAAAATCTCAATAGAAACAAAATTATTATTTTCAAGGAGTCTGTGACGGTCTTTGATCTTATAAGGATGCAGTTAAAAAGGTTGAGAAAGGCACATCAATTGGACATATTAGCATTAAACATCTATGGAATGAATGCGTGTTACTCGTATATAAAACACGAAATAAAACAATCCGGTTTTGGATGTTAAAAGATAATTGGATAAAAGTTCAAATATTATATAATAACATATTTTTAAGAGCTAAAGCAAAAACTGAAATCACCTATGGAGGTATACAAGAATTGTCGTGCCCTTACAAACTTATAAATTCTAATATTTTACCCTGCTTCAAAACTTCGTCATCTCAAGGAAAAATCCTTCTCTCTAGTATTAATGCCTATATAATTATAAAATATCCTAACAACTTTCACTATGGGACAAACCATGAAAACGAGAAAAAAATTCAGTTGGTCCCCACATTTGTCTTCACTTAAATCGATAAAATGTAGGGACCACCTGATATTTTTTTCGTGATTTCAGGTTTGGTCCCATAGTAAATGTTGTTCATAATGATGAGTATAATGACCCCATTTTGGGAAAAAAGCTATTAAAATTTCAGCATGTATAATGCGAACATCTTAACTGTTTATTTCACGACGACGCTAATAGTAATGCAACGTACTTACGGACTTTACGTAATTTTTCGCTCACACTTAACTCTTTTGAAAGGTTGCTTCAGTTCTAATTACAATCATCTAAACATTATGGATAGATTGGTGGATAGTCGCACTATTAGTCCACATTAATTTTAGTCCCCAAATCAAATTCTGTAAGGGCACGTCAATTCAACAGAAACTCGAAAACAGACAAATCATCGACATAACAATTTACAAAAAAATACTAACTGTAATATTAATTTGTACAATAAAAAATAGATACTCTAACAAAACAATGAAGAAGCTTAGTGATTATATATTTATTAATTATTGTGATATTCTTTTACAAAGTACCGGTTTCGGTCTTAAACTCCCTTTCTATATCCGGGTATAATACAGTGATATTAAAAGTATACAATACATTGCTACTGCCATATACAGGTGGACTGGTTGAATGAAGGACTTACTGAAGGAGGATGTTCAGTACTCGATACTTGACCTAAATAATGAGCAAAAAACAATACAACAATATTTTTACAATCGATTTCATCAATTACTGTGGACTCTGTCTTTCGCTTACAACTCAAGACTTTTATGCGGTGAGGTGATGCACCTAGCATAGCAGTGTCCACCCTCTCCGCCTATTGTACTAGCCATCAGATTCCTAGACAGCTAGAGCGTGCGCGAGCAATTTTACTTCTGTATCCGTGATTTATCGTGGAATATTATTTTAAATTTTTTTTTCATTATTTGTATCATACCCACATTCTACCACATCCTTGAATATGTCCCTCGTTCATCCAGCCATGCAGTATAGCGTATCTTAGCGTACACAAAGTTCAAAATTATGAATCATCAAACCACGTAATCTCTGTTTTTTCGTACTTGTCTTATTTAGTAAACAATCTTGGCATGTCTTTTTAATGCAATTCGTCAATAATAATTATTAAAAGACATTATGTTAACAATTTCACACAATAAATAACATTTTTCAACCTAATTACATGTGCAGAACTAGTAATTTCATGTTATCAGTAGTTATTTGAATAAAGAAACATGCCAAGATTGTTTACTAAATAAGACAAGACAGAAAAAACAGACCGTACAGTACCTGTACCTGGCATTAAATATTACACATGGAGCCTTGGAAAGAGACAATCGGCTAGCTACTACGATGAAAGAACTTAAGGATAAGTAATAAGGTCACGTGACGTGCGGCACTTTGTATACACAATATGGCGTCGAATCCGCCCCTTGCACTAGTAATGTACCAACGCTGAAAACGTGTTATCGATAGGTAGACACAGAATCCAGTATTCACAGAACGAAGAAAGTTTACATACATTAGGCACAGTGACTAGCGATGGGTCATTGACGGTTTTCGTGTCAATGCAAAGTAACCATTTGTTCTCCGAAAAAAAAAACAAGTTGAAAAAGTTGTTAAAAAACAATTCGCTTGCATAAGTTTTTTGTAAACCGTTCATTTGTCAAATGCATAACTTTTTTTTCAACCTGTTTTTTGAGCAATGGAAAACACTTAATTTGTTTATGATGAAAAATGCTGTTTTAAAAAGCCGTTCGTTGTTTCAATGCTTACCGCCAAGGCACACACAAATAGAGAGTACAGCAGAGTGAGAAATTACGAAACAGTAGATACAGCAGCTATTAAGTCAGTAACAATATGTTCAGTACACAATTGTTAGCGTATATAGGTTTACGTGTAGGTACGGAGCTGCATAGGCTGCGGCGTTATGAGTAAATTCATAAAAAAAAAACAAGTTAAAATCCTTCAAGGACAAATAACAAGGATAATAAATAAAATAACACGAAAAATCCGTTTAGTATATTATTGACAGATTATACATTTGACAGATTCTATACTTGACAGATTTTATATTTGACAGATTCTACTTTTGTCAGATTCTACATTTGACAAATAAAAATATATACAGTATTTGTTAATTACCATAATTAGTCATCATTATTTTAAACAATCACAATGATTGTAATTAAAAGTATTTTTGTTACATAATTACGTATAAACCATCACGGTAAAAAAATAGTAACTTATTTACTGCAATACTAAGCTCCAAAATAATCTCTTCAAAAATACACGAAAAAATCGTCGCCGGAACCGCGACATTAATTTTAATAAAAATTATAGAAAATTTGTAAATAAACGTGAGAAATATCAGGCGACGATTTTTTTAAGAAAATAATGTTGGTACTTACTTTACTTACTTTTTTTTAAATATTTATTTAAGTTTCTTAGGTTTTCGCGATCACTACACATTATAATAAAACAAAGTTTAACCGGATTAAATCGCGTATATTATTTAAATTGGTTTTACCAATTGGTTTTATTGGTTTTGGTTTTACCTGCGACCACGAAATGCTGCAAAGCTTTCGAAACATCAGGAAAACCAATTTAAATAATATACGCGATTTAATCCGTTTAAACTTTGTTTTATTATAATACACTTGAGGGCAATAAAATCGCACACCCGAATTTACTCATTTTCGCTGGCACTACTTGCACCCTTACCCGCAAGAATAAAAAGGTCGCTTTTTTTGGATTTTTAATCTGTTGCATACCAAATGTCAACGTAATGACACCTCTACAGGAAGCATTCGGATTTACTGAAAAAACATGGATACTACGCCCGCAGAAGCCGAATTTGAGTCGCTACTCCGTTCGACGTGTATACCAGAGATTCCGAGAGACTGATGGCTACATTCGACGACCAGGATCGGGCCGTCAGCGCAAAACATCAGAGCGTGATGACCGCTTCCTTGTGACAAGGTCTTTGAGAAATCGACAGCTGAACGCGGTTGAACTGGGACACCAGCTTCAAGAAGTTCGCAATGTCAGTGTAAGTCGGTGGACAGTTAGAAGAAGATTGGCTGAAGCAGGATTGACTGCACATCGACCAGCAAATGGTCCAAAATTGACCACAGCTCACCGACAAGCCCGACTGCAATTTTCCAGGGAACATTTAAATTGGACGTATGAACAGTGGCGGGCTGTTATGTTCTCTGATGAGTGCAGGATGACTCTACATGGTCATGATGGACGCTCTAGAGTCTACAGAAGATCATCAGAGCGATTTGCGCAATGCTGCATAAGCGAACGTGTTGCTTTTGGAGGTGGATCGTGTATGTTTTGGGGTGGCATAATGCTGGACACTAAAACGGACATTGTATTCGTCTCTGGGGCGAATACCGGCCCGAGATCGAGAGGACTGACAGCTGTGCGATACGTTGAAGAAGTGCTTGAAGATTATGTGAGGCCGCTTGCGTGGCTTATGGGAGAAGACTTTCTCCTTATGCACGATAATGCCAGACCGCATGTCGCTAGAACAGTTCGCGACTACATGGAAGATGTTGGAATCACCGCAATGGAGTGGGCAGCTCGTAGTCCTGACCTCAATCCGATTGAACATGTCTGGGATGAGCTTAAGCGAAGAGTTGGGGCAAGAAACCCGGCTCCTACGCGACTCCAAGAGCTTCAAAACGCTATACCTCAAGAATTCGTTGTAAAATTAATACGGTCCATGTAGAACCGTTTAAGAGCTGTAATTAGGGCGAGGGGAGGGAATACGCCTTATTAATAAACATTTTGAACAATAATTTTGTTTCGTTTTCATTCTGTTTTAAGCGAAATTTTTGGTGATATTACGAGTATGTTGGGTTTTGCGCCCTAAAACCACTTATGGGTATTTTGTATACTGTTTTTTGGTATCTTTAGAAAGGTAGTGAAGTAAACTTTCAATTAGCATTTAAAAAAATCTGTGTTAAGTATAAAAAAACAACCTTAATTGAAAAAAGTCAGAGTGTGCGATTTTATTGCTCTCAAGTGTATTTATTTAAGTTAGAAAGCCGTAGTCTTTGATTCGTGTTACATCCAAAGTATGATTAATGCTACTTTATTCAAAGCGCATTGAACTTACATATGTATTTGGCCCAGGATTCACGTTATGTCTGCCAGTGTTTTAAATCCATTTTGTTCTAGTTACCAAGTTTCTAGGTAATTTAAAACACAGACATATAGTGTTGATAAAGTAGGAACTGTTGAGTATGTAATGTACTCTTATTACATCTTATGTACTCTTATTGTATGTAGTAAAAAATATCGATATCTCTATGTGCCAAAGCTCATCCTTATTTGTTGTGCAAACAAACATTATATAATAATCATAATTAAATAACGACAAAACTGATGTAAACCGTATCAAGGAAGAATAATTCATTGATTTATAGTCGAAAGAACACAACCACGTGCAGATTTTTGAAAATTAAACGTAGTTTTCTAATAAATAATGTCACTAACCTATGAAAAGATATACCGGGCTCCTTTTTCCTTGAATTGGATTTGCATCCCTCAACACAATACAGAGTCATTTTTCTTGAATGTGCACTTTACACAGAATAAGTTCAATCGTCATAAATATCACTCTAATCAACTAAATTTAAATTTATTAATAAGAAGATTTGTTTACATGCATTTGACACCTAACGTACTAGCTTGGTAGACATTTAGACATACGAAAAATGGCGCACAATTGCCGCAAGGCAAGGCAGTCCTTAGTGACGTCAGCAACAAAATGTTGCCATAGTAGCAACCATCTTACAACTATTTGTCACTCTATAACACATGCGGAATTGTATTTGCTGAAATGAGACAAATCTATTTTTATTTAATTCTCTGTCGAAGTTCACAACATCTTTAAATAGAAACATTTGGAACTTATCCTTAGGTTCTTTCATCGTAGGCTAGCTAGCGTCATCTCTGTCGCACGAACAGTTATACACAAAACGTCACTTGGCGAGTATTTTTTTTTTCTCTCTTGTCTTATTTAGTAAACAATCTTGGCATGTATCTTTATTCAAATAACTACTGATAAAACATAATTACTAGTTCTGCACATGTATTTAGGTTAAAAAATATTATTTATTCTATGAATTTTTACTGACAAATTGCATTAAAAAGTCATGCCAAGATTTTTTACTAAATAAGACAAGTGAGAAAACAGAAAAAAACCGTTTATAAGTGACAGACACAACGCTATACGAAGCCGAAGATAGTCGATTATCTCTTTCTAAAGCTTGATGTGTAATATTTAATGATACTGTAAAGCTATCTCACATTCGGTGGCTGACTGAGTGAGCATTACGTTTGGTGCGAACCGTCCCTTAGTACTAGCGTTCCAGTCGATGTAAAAACTATCATTTAGTCCGCCAAACATATTTGATCTAGCGATACTGGGCAGACAATTCTCAATGGATGCAATGCCATGAGGGAGGCAATTCCAATCAAATTACTGCCGAGTCAGGTAAATTGATCGCTTGGGCCTCCGGATGCGATAAATCCTCACGGCCACTTAAGAAACGGATCTAAGCGTGAACTCATGCTTCCATTAGTCAAAATACAGTGCAATTTCGACAGTTGGAAGCATGAGTTCACGCTTAGTTTAGTCTTTGAATATAAGCCTTAGTCCTTAGTCGCACTCGGCTAAATTGGAGTAAACAAAGATAAAACGTCACCATTAACTTTCCCCCTCCATTAATGCGCAGCTACACTACTGTATTGAACACACAGCTCTGGGCGCTCCAGTTCTATCCATGCCTACTTAGAAGCTACGCTTCTGTCGGGTGTCTCCCGACGCCACCAGATTTTTATCTGGTGAGGCATACCTGAGAGTATAGTAGAATTGTGTATAGCCTTTAGAGATGCACCGACTATAATTCCTTAGAAGCAGACAATATACAGGTATTCTATTCAATAAGTTTAACTTTTCGAAACTGACCTATGTGCTGAAAATAAACACAAGTACCGATTGCGAACCATGCGATAAATCGACCTTTTCGTTACGGGATCAACTGTACTGGGCACCATCGAATGATCCGTGGAACAAAAAGATAGAATAGTCAGAACACCTCTTAGAAACTCATCGAATTATTAAGGGATGATTTGAAAAAGTTCCACTGAAACCTTACAAGACGCAATCGGATATTTACAAAGACTGACTTGTTACTACTTCTTGAGTAGTAGACTCCTGAAGTCACTGTTGCTGAGCGGTCGTTTGTTGTCGTCGTTGCTATGGTTACCGTTGGGCTGGTCGCCGTTGGCTGTGCCGTTGGCTTGCGTGTTGGTGGCTGGTCGTGCTGTGCTTGTTGACGGCTTTAGAAGAACGCTTGGGATGAAACTTGAGAGTTGTGTTCGTCGCCTGAGAAAACAAAAACAATACATATCTCAATATATAAAACAAAGTCGGGTTAGTTACATCTTTTATAACTTAAGAACGGCTAAACCGATTTTAATGAAATGTTAATAGTTTCTGATTAAACTACAGTACCTGTACTTCAATTGTTAAAAACGAATTTTCGATAAATGATGTATTGAGAGAGTAATAATCTTTTTACTGATGGGGGCGCCACTTGGCTGTTACATGAGCTTTAAATGAGTATAGAGGTGGCAGCAACAACATTCTCCAAAATCGTTAGTCAGTAGTTACTGCAATACTGATTTTATGATACACAGGCAATCCTAGTGTGGAGACCAGTGTCCTACTTTTTACAGTGTACACACATGCTCGTAAAGTGACTCTTATTGCACCGCTTTTAGGTTCATAATGTAGCTTATAACACACGCGTGCTTTTTACTTTATATTATCGCACTAATGCTTTTCACCTTACAGTTTATTTTTAAAATTCAGAAATGAGTTTTTATGTCGAAACAAAATTAAACATTTTTGTGAATAAATCAAATGTATTAATTAAAATATGATAAATAAGCATTTCCTTTCATCAAATTATTAATTTTTGTCGACAAATTAACATTAATTTGTGTTATAAATGAAAAAATCTATTTATTATATTTTTAATATTAGACTGTTTGGCGCTTTCCTTACACTACCTGCGCGCGCATACTTATACGTCACCGTGCGATTACAGTAATCCGCGCGCCATTTTTCAAATTCAATATTTGTCTGAAATATGTCATGCTTGCATTGTTGTTTCGGTCTGAAGGGTACGGGTGCCGGTGAAATTATAATCACATGAGACTTTCTATCTTCATGTCTCAGTTTGGCGAACCGACTTGCCTTACCATTTAGGCAACAGCCTAGGTGGTATTGGAAGTTGTTATGGGCAAAGGTAACCGCTTAACATCAGGTGGGCCTTAAGCTTGTTTTTTTCCTCGCAAGTGTTTTGAAAAACGTCGTATGACACGCGTGAGCATTGACTATTATACACTCGGCTCCATTACGCAATCCAGCCTCGGGTATAATAGCCAACTTAGCTCCCTTGTATCATAATGTACTGTTTCTCCCACTTGCTCGGAAATTGGTTCATTATTCAAAAAAAAGAATACAACAATCGGCTCTTTTCCGTACGCAACGAAATAACAGGCCGGTTATATCCAACAGGACAATAATAGAAATTGCTGGACACTTTTTATTTTTTAAATTATGCTACCGAGGTTTTTAAGTACACACTTACATAAATTAGATGTTTTTAGGTACAAAATATTTATCATTATACAGGCTGAATGCGCATTTTACTTTTTCAAAACTTTGAAAATAGAACAAGAACCGCGCGCGGGCGAATTGGTGTGAATGAAAATGAGATACTGTTGAATTAATTTGTGTTGTTTCCTCGCAAATGAGAGAAAAGTACTATACAAGTCTCAGCCGAAATAGCAATTAACGGCCTCGTTTAGTTAAAAAGGATCTCAAAATCACTTGGCCATATTACTCGGCCGTAAATTGCTTCATTTCAGGCCTCGACAGTAATGTACTATTATTGTATACATACATGCCGCCCCCCGCGTCCCGCTTGGCCAGCCCCAGCGCGGGCGCGTCGCCTGCCGAGCTCGGGCGCGGCGGCGGCGCACTCAGGGCCACGTCCAGCTTCCTGTCCCCTAACATCAGCCCGTGGGCTTTTGACACTGCCTCGGCAGCTGCCGACTCCTCCTCGTACTCTATGTACGCTAGCCCTTTTGCTCTGCCGTCTCTGAAAAGGTAATTAAAGCGGGCTACTCAAAGAACTGCAAGCAGGGCCCTGCATGCAGAGGCCCTGCAAAGTTGTATAGTGTGCACATTTGCAGGGCTGATATTTTTTAACTGTGCTACAGGGTACAGATAAAAAATATGGGGCCTGCACATATACACACTATACTATTTCGCAGGGACTCTGCATGTACCCTGCAGCACAGTTAAAAAATATCGGCTCTGCAAATATACACACTATACAATTTCGTAGGGACTCTGCATGTACCCTGCAGAACAGTTAAAAAATATCAGCCCTGCAAATGTACACACTATACAATGTCGTAGTGACTCTGCATGCAGGGACCTACTTGCAGTTATTTGAGTAGCCCACTTAAGAGTTAGCATCAATTTGCTGTGGACAAGTCAACTAGTTGACTCAACCAATGGGTGGTCGAGATTTTGACATGCTATAGTAAAAAATGTTATTTATAATTGGTTTCGTCCAACAGCGAAGCCACATACCACGTGATACTTGTTCATTTCGCCCCTTGCAGTTTTTAAATTCCTATCCCTAAAGTTGGTCACTGCTATTGTGTCTGCGTCGCAGACAGTAAACATTATAAATTTAGAAAATATTCAGAACTAAGTTATGATCCGTTTGAACATATCAAATGCTTACAAAATAACTAGACAAATAAACGACATTTAAGAGACAGCAGTGGACAAACAATGTTTGTATAAAATAAATACATAACACCCTATATGTCACACCATGAATACAAAAAAACAACACTATATCACACCATCAAAAAAATAACATCCCTTCTCACCTTTAATACAAATAAAAACCACTTACTTATGTGTAACCACCCTAATATCCTTCACTTTCCCATATTTATCGAACACCTCGGCCAGGGCGTCCTTGGTGCAGTGCGCGAATGGGAGGTTCTTCACAAACAGCTTGTTCTTCTCCGCTTCCGTTGAGTACTTGAACGTGGGCTTGGACTTTTTCACTGAGTATCGTGAGAGGAACATCGGACGACCGTCCAGAGGGATCCTGTCGTGTTTTACGGCTT
The DNA here is from genome assembly GCA_949699075.1 of Asteroscopus sphinx. NCBI lineage: Eukaryota > Metazoa > Arthropoda > Insecta > Lepidoptera > Noctuidae > Asteroscopus > Asteroscopus sphinx. The sequence goes on along the minus strand of OX453021.1, from coordinate 13,976,343 downwards.
CGTCTACCGCTTCCTAGGATAATATTAATGTTAATTTGGGAATGGAAATTATCGATTAGTAGCAGTAAGTCTGAATGGAAAGTTAAAAGTAAATAAGAGATACATAAACATTGTTACTTTTGTAACAAATCTTGATTTTTTTAATCCATATTACTTTAACCCTCTTTAATCACTGCTTTACTCTTTTTGTTATTGTACTTGCTTCAATCAATCAATCAACTCAGCCTATCGCAGTCCACTGCTGGACATAGGCCTCTCCCAAGTTGCGCCACAACGCTCGGTCCTCTGCCTTCCGCATCCAGTCCCCCCCAGCCACGTTCTTTAGGTCGTCGGTCCACCTGCTTACAACTTGCAATTGCAATTGGACTTGCTTACAACTTCTTTTTCTTAGCTACAGACTAATTTTATTATTATGAGTATCAAAGACTTTTCAACATTATATATTAATATTAGATTAATTACACAATACTAATAAAATCAAGTCCTACCTACTATAGAATACTCAGATGATGAGTATTCTATAGTAAGAGTTAGCATCAATTTGCAGTGGACTAGTCAACTAGTTGACTCAACCAATGGGTGGCCGAGATTTTGACATGCTATAGTAAAAAATGTTATTTATAATTGGTGTCGTCCAACAGCAAAGCCACATACCACGTGATACTTGTTCATTTCGCCCCTTGCAGTTTTTAAATTCCTATCCCTAAAGTTGGTCACTGTTATTGTGTCTGCGTCGCAGACAGTAAACATTATATATTAATATTAGATTAATTAAACAATACTAATAAAATCAATTCCTACCTACTATAGAATACTCATCATCTCTTTATGGTAGACCACTGCTGGACATAGGCCTCTCCAAGACGATCTTCGGCCATTCAGCTATTATTTATTTATTCATGAACAATTCACAGTGACATTCATTTTGAATGTCACATAATTATTAAAAAAGAATTTTTAGAATACTGAATTTTAGAATTTACAATAATATGCCATATTACCAGCCACCATGCGAAGATCATCACTCCACCTAGCCTGACAGCGTCCCACGCTACGTTACAATACTTACAGGAGTTTTATACTGGCAATAACAAATAGATCCGCCGAAGGCTTTGATCCCCTTCCTGACCCGCAGTGAGATGATTTCGCCGTATTGTGATAACTTGTCCCGTAGATTTTGTTCGTCCACTCTGAAATAAAAAGGACACATTTCTACAGTAGGTAATTTTTTTGGAACGAAGTCCCTTAACGCGGCTTGGGGTAGGTGTCATTCGGGAGAAAATGTAACGTTACGTAAGATTTTTGCGTTATAAGCAGGCATATACGCACACCACTCTCTTTCTTTTTCTAGCCTGTGGGGGTGTGTGGGGGGGGTGTGTGCGTGTGTGTGTGTGCATGAGGAACTGCGTTCCTAACGGGGTCTCCTGAATGCACATTTTTTTTGTAACTACATCTATATATATAAAAATGAATCCCTATTTCCCTTGGTCACGGCATCACGCGTGAACGGCTGGACCGATTTCGCTAATTATTTTTTTGTTGTGTTTGTTATTGTCAGGAGAAGGTTCTTATGAAAGAAAAAAATAAGAAAATTGCGGGGATAATTAAAAAATTTAAGAATACTTAACCACCATATTAAATTTTCTAATGATTTTCTAATGTAACCTTATGGCGTTTGACATAACATTGACAGAATGCGTGCTGCAAATAAAAAAAAAACAATTGAAAAATTTTAGTATCGTTTAAAACAAATGTTCGGTCGGAGTTATATTGATAAAATACATATAAAATAATTAATTTATTATTTCTTACAAAGAGGATGTAAAAAAAAAAGTTGACGAAAAACGCCAAATACGCAAAGAGAGACCTAAGCCCTCCTATTAGTGATGGGTTTAGACCCGGGAATTTTCCGAAAGGTGAGTTTTTTCCCAACAGACTGGGAAAAAACTCGGGTTTAAACCCATCGGTCGGGAAAATACTAAATTGACAATATTTGATTAAAGTAATTAAAATAATACTTAATTTCCATTGTATGTGTAACCATTTAGATGTTTAATTCATGTAAAATATATTTTTTTATAGAAAAATCAAATTACGTTTATCATTTATGACGTGATTTCGATGTTTAGATTATTTTAAATAATAGTTGCGAGCGGCACGTTTTGTTTGTTGTTATTTCCATGCATTTAGCTGTACACATTGATGCGTAGCACTTGGGCTGAACCTCTTATGCCATGATTATTTAATGAGCGACTCTCTAAAAATCTTATAGTTATAGTTACTAAAATTATTAAAAAAAACATTAAAAGAAATCAAGTTTTGTCTGCTTTATATTAAAAAATGTATACAAGAAAAAAGTAGCCAACAGTTAAAATTGCCTTGTAATACAAGATGGAGAAGCAATGCCACATCATTAGATGGCATGCAAAAGCCAAAAGCATCATTGCAAGCTCTAGCAGTCCATAAAAAACTACTTTTTCCACAAATACCAAATTAATATTGCTTTATGAAGATTAGGATAGGATTATACATAAGGAGGACCCATCTGAAAACTGCGGATGGTAAAATTGTCACCTCTAAGATAAGTTCGAGATGCTCGAAGAGGTTGAAAACTTTTATCGGCATCTGTATTCCACGAAAACGGCGAGACCAGCGGTTCCTAGCAATGACGACAAAAGAGCCCAGCTCACGCGCCATTACACCGAGGATATCCTGGACGTTGACCAGGGCGAGATTAGGGCGGCTCTCGAGCAGCTTAAGAACAACAAAGCTCCGGGCGATGACGGAATTACCACTGAACTCCTAAAAGCAGACGGGACTCCGGTCCTGACGGAGCTACAGTCTATATAGTTCCGTCATCCGACAAGGCTCTACATCGGAGGCATGGAGCGGGAGTGCGGTGGTACTGTTCCTCAAAAAAGGGAATAAAACCCTACTGAAGAACTACAGACCCATCTCACTCCTGAGTCATGTGTACAAGCTGTTGTCGAGGGTCATCACGAATCGTCTCGCCGAAGGACTCGATGAATTCCAGCCACCAGAGCAAGCTGGGTTTCGAAAAGGCTACAGCACCGTAGACCACAGCCATACTGTTCGGCAGATCGTACAGAAGACTGAAGAGTACAATCAGCCGCTGTGTATGGCATTTGTGGACTACGAGAAGGCCTTCGACTCCATCGAAACTTTGGCAGTTCTGGATGCTCTGTAGCGATGTCACATTGGTGAACGGTATATAGAGATGCTGAGATGCCTATACAACGCTGCTACCATGACTGTTGAGCTCCAGTACCAAAAGACGAAGCCTATCCAACTGCGCAGAGGGGTGAGACAAGGGGATGTTATATCCCCAAAATTGTTCACTAACGCGTTGGAAGACGTCTTCAAGACGCTGGACTGGACTGGACAGGGTATCAACGTTAACGGCAAGAACATCTCACGTCTCCATTTTCCCAATGACATCGTTGTAATGGCTGAATCGCTGGAACAACGGTTGGCGTGTCGGTCTCGGCATGAATCTGGACAAGACTAAAGTCATGTTCAATATGCATGTCATACCGAGACCAATATTCGTCGAAGGGTCGGTACTCGAAGTTGTAACGAAATACGTCTACCTAGGGCAGGTAATTCAGCTTGGTAGACACAACTTCGTGAAAGAAGCTGACAGAAGGATCCGTTTGGGCTGGGCAGCGTTTGGTAAACTTCGCCGAGTCTTGTCGTCACCTATACCGCAATGTTTGAACACAAAGGTCTTCAACTAGTGCGTCCTGTCTGTCATGACTTACGGTGCCGAGACTTGGACACTGATAGTTGGGCTAGTCCATAAATTCAAAGTCGCTCAGCGAGCTATGGAGCGAGCTATGCTTGGAGTTTCTTTGAAGGATAAAATCCGTAACTACACTATCCGAAGAAGAACCGGAGTGACCCACATAGCTTGTAGGATCAGTAAGCTGAAGTGGCAGTGGGCTGGCTATGTCTGTCGAAGGACCGATGGCCGCTGGAGCAGATGAGTCCTTGAGTGGAGACCGCGAATCGGCAAACGCAGTGTAGGGCACCCCCCAGCCAGGTGGACCGACGACCTGATGAAAATAGTTGGGGGGGGGATGCAGAAGGCAGAGGACCGAGTGTTGTGGCGCAATTTGGGAGAGGCCTATGTCCAGCAGTGGACTGCGATAGGCTGAGTTGATGATGAAGTATTAAGAATTTAACATAAGTGTGTGAATTAAATCAATTGTGTTAGATATACTGCTTAGAAAAAAACTAATTAATTAGATTAGGATCATATTAGAGTACTAAATACACGTTTTGAAGGAAATTTTTAGCATCATATTACTTTAATTGTATAAAATAGTATTTTCCCGCCTTTTGGGAAAAAACCCGTAAATTCCCATTTTTTCCCGTTTTTTCCCATATTTTTCTTTTCCACCCGTTTTTTTTTCTTTCCCTGCCCATCCCTACCTCCTATACATATACATATAATTCTGCGGGACAATTATATTGCTTTTCTTGCGATAGGGTATTTAAAACAAAGTTCGGTCTAGCGAGCCATATAAGGGCTCATGCTAGGAAATCATTTGTTGGGGTCGCCGTTACCGAAATCGGTAAGGACTATATATAAAAAAAGAACTGAATTTCTTAGTGCACATCACGGTTAGTTCAGAGCTATCACGCCTAATATTAAAAGTTCAATTTAATATGGAGTTTTGGTAAGTTTGGATAGACTAACATACGTTACTAACATAATAAGTGGTATACTTGGTTATAAAGAAGAATACAATAGTTTTCTTTAATTTACAGTTGAATTTTCGTTTTTAAAAATGCCAGCAATTAGACGTACAAACGTTAGTCGCAGAACTCGCAATGATGCAAGTCAAAGTTATACAAGAGTCGATGGAATCGAAATCAACAACATAGAAATGTTGCGTTTAACCCCTATCGAGCTGCATTCAATTATAACGTGGAAATCGATTATAGTTCACAGCAAATCGTTGCTATTAGACCAATGAATGTTGTGTGCCAATATTGCAAGGCATTTAAGTTTAAAAATGAAGCTCCTGGATTGTGTTGTGCGAGCGGTCAACTCAAATTGACGCCATTGGTACCGCCACCAGAGCCACTACATTCATTGGTTTCCGGAAATGGGTCAGATTCTAAATATTTTTGACTTATATCCAGCAATACAATAATTGCTTTCAAATGACGTCATTTGGAGCAACAAAAGTTATTCAAGAAAATTTTATGCTAACTTTCAAGGTAAGTATATTGAAAAACAATGAACTTTTACCACCACGTGTCTGATGCAAAATACGTTGGCAGGTTTCAATTGAAATGGTGTATCAATTGAAAGGGCGTAAAGTACGTTTGTAGCTCTATGAATTGCCAGAAGCAGCCAGAAGTGTGTTTAAAAAAGTTGATAGGGGAATGGCAGTGCTGACAAAGTATTTCCAGAGCCACGTGGTAGAGCCTCATGGTGGTACTACAAACAATTCGCCATATAATATCCTATATTACATCTATTTATTATCTGTTTACCTTTGCAGATTCAGGGTCAAATATATCATCTAACAGGTACCTTATTACCAACGTCGGATAGTGACAAATTTTTTTTGCAAATTAATTTTAGGGCGATTCAGCAAGACAAGTCGAACAGCGTTGTGCACACAACAATTCGGTGAAAAGACCAATTGTGGAACAACTCTAACCGTTTTTCCATCAACATAACGAATTGGTTGCATTATTCACGACCGCATTGGAACGCATGTCAATAAATTATATCTGCAAGTACGTGAACAAAGGTAGTAACATGGCTGTGTTCGGAGTTGCTGCCGAAAATTCAAACGATGAGATCACTCATTTTCAAATGGGACGCAATGTCAGTGTCACGAGGCGATGTGGCGTATTTTTTCATTTCCAATACATGAAAGACACCCCCACTGTTGTTTTGTTCATTTTTTTTTAATATTAATTATACCAATTCGAATTCAATATTCATAGTTAAGACAGGACAAAGTCTGTCGGGTCAGCTAGTATTGTATAAATTTTTCTTCTTATTACCCACTAAAATGGAACATGGGATTTATTACTAACACGTTATTATGTAGCAGGATTTTGTTTAAGCGAGGAAGTATAACTTTTATGTTATCTGTCCTAACCCCCTTTTAAAAGGTATTTTTGTTTTTGGTATAGGATGGTGAAACGAGCTAAAGGCCCACCTGATGTTAAGCGGTTACCTTTGCCCATAACAACCTCAATACCACCTAAGCTGTTGCCTTAATGGTACCGCAAGTCGGTTCGCCAATCTGATACATGAAGATGGAAAGTCTCATGTGATTGTAATTTCACCGGCACCCGTACCCTTCACACCGAAACACAGCAATGCAAGCACCACTATTTGGCGGAGAAGTAGGTACGGTGGTAGTACTTCCCCGGGCGTTTCCTTCACTAAGGAGCTCTTCTACTACTAAAACTATTATTATGTAGGTAAGGACTATACTTACTTGAATTCGAGGTTACTGATAAAAAGCGTGCAGGCATCCCTGGTGCCGAGTCGATGTGGACTCGTACTATCTGTGCGTTGACGTTTGATTTCCTCGACTACACAAGAAAACAAGTAATATCATACAATAGAAGACTTTAACAACAGTTGCTAAGTCACCAAATCTTACATTTCGGGCAACGCAAGGAGTTGCCGAAAACCGACAGAAACTCCGTCACGTGACAATTAATAAAAAAATGTTGTTGTCCCTAAGTAAAAAGATGTAAAGAAAAGAACTATTTGTTCTTGATACACTATCCTGCAGTAAAAGAGGAGTTACTAAATTGCTCTACCTACTCGAGCTCTAAACATTTTTCTACTAAAAGTTAACAAAACACAACACTATTTGTACTATCAGCAATACTTTCCGGTGAACCACCATTAAGGCTAAAATCGCTTGCGCTCAGTGTTCGACGGCAGCCAGCCAGTACATGTAATGTAGCAGGATTCGTTCAAGGGACTTTGTTAACAAAGTGTATCACCGGGAAGGATCGTGACTGTACCTTACACTGATGTAAATACAACTTATAAAGAAAACATTTAACACATACCTTCATCGTCTTCCTCCTCATGAACCCTCTTAACACCGCTGCCAGTATCCTCAACCTTCGTATCCACCTCCATTTCATCCTTCTTCCTCTTCCCCTTGCTACTTTCACCCCCCCCATCCGACTTCCTCTTGCCTTTACTTTTATCCTTATCATCTTTAGTAGTCTTTTTCTTGTCGAATTTAGGCTTTTTATTGTCAGTCTGCTTGCCTTTTTGTTTCTTGCCAGTCATTTTGTCTTTCATTGCTTGGTAGCTCTCGCGCCATTCTTTTATTTTTTCCTGAGAAATTAATAGTGTTTACCTGTGTTTTAACCTCCTTACTGATCCTATAGTATACAAAGAAAGAAGTAAATACTTGACAAGCAGAATCAGGGCCACGCTGTAGCTACAATCGGGGTCTGATAGGGCTCAATTACTCGCTGCCCCCGAGGGCAATAGCATCTAGATACGGGCTTGGGCATATCAATAATATGATTCTAAGTATATTATTATCTACAGATCTCATTCTCTCGCAGCGTATTGCTAGCCCCTCAGGTGTCCGTAGTCTCGTTTGTAGTTGGTCCATAGTCTCGCGATGGACAGTGGGTGGTTATGACTAATAACATTGTATAGCTAAATACCTCACGCAAATCTAAACACTCGCAGCGTTTCCAGGTGTCTATAGTCTCGTATGTAGTTGGTCCATAGTCTCGCGAGTCGCGATGGACGGCAGATGGTTATGAGTTGACTAATAACATTATATAGCCACATACCTCATTCAAATCTACACTCTCGCTGCATGTCCAGGTGTCTCGCGATGGACGGGGCGTGGTTATAACTAATAACATTGTATATTTACATACCTCACAAGTCTACACACTAGCAGCGTTTCCAGGTGTCCATGGTCTCGTTCATAACCAGTCAAGTCTCGTGATGGACGGCGGGTGGTTATGACTATAGCTTACATACCTCGCACAGGTCTACACACTCTCGCAGCGTGTCCAGGTGTCCATGGTCTCGTTCGTAATCAGTCCATAGTCTCGCGATGGACGGCGGGTAGTCCTTTACAGATTTCAGGGCGCGACGCATCAGGTCTCGAAGCTTGTTCTCTGATGGACGCGGGATCCGGTTGCTTTCTAATGCAATGAGAGCTTCCCAGTATTTTGACATTGTTTTGTTCTCGCCGTATTCTGTGAAGTGGGGTAAATTAGGTAAAATACACCTGTCAAAGTGGTAAAAAAAACTAGCAAACTTTTGGCTACCATTGTAACAGCTTAAGATTTGTGTTTTTTTTTTTATAAAAAAACACTTCCTTTCAAATCTTACTAGTTTAGATTCGAATGTTAGCTGTGAATGTTAATTTTATACGCGCAATCTATCTTGGCCAAATTGAAGTTGCCACAAAACCGTCGCAGTAATCATTTTATGTGTGCCAATTGAAGACGGGAGGCGAGGAAACCTGTGCTTAACTTCACTCCAGCCAAGTTAAATCGCGCGTACTGCATGTTTTTTTTTGTTTTTTTCCAAATACATCCACAGAACAAATATCATAATTTCATAATGCTAAGAAATCTGATCCTAACTTACTGAATATTTCCTCAAAAATCATTTTGCCTTCCTTCGGGGCGTCAAAGACTTTGTACTCCAGCCGAGCCCAGTAAAGAGGCACTTCGCAGTCATTCGCGTCCTCGCCCCAAGCCTGATGGGAAATTAAAGTTCACTTCAGTCATTATGTTACGGCACTACGATTGATAACTCACAACAAGAGTCTGCACAATACCACATTGAAAATTACAATAATTAACTCGGATCCTATCGCAGTCCACTGCTGGACATAGGCCTCTCCAGAATTGCGCCACAAAACTCGGTCCTCTGCCTTCCGCATCCAGTCCCTCCAGCTACTTTCATCAGGTCGTCGGTCCACCTGGCTGGGGGGCGCCCTACACTGCGTTTACCGATTCGCGGTCTCCACTCAAGGGCTCATCTGCTCCAGCGGCCATCGGTCCTTCGACAGACATGGACAGCCCACTGCCACTTCAGCTTACTAATCCTACAAGCTATGTCGGTCACTCCGGTCCTTCTCTGGATAATCTCGTTACGAATTTTATCCCTCAAAGAAACTCCAAACCTAACAAATGTGTGCAGTCTCCAAAAGCGATCCCTCCTGAAGGCTATTATAATGCACCCCAAATTGCTGTAAATATCCAGTACGACACAAAAATAAAGCATGTCGTCAATCTTCGTTTACGCAGACACGACAAGACGAACGACGAAAACACCCGAACCATGAAAAAATATAATCAACCTTATGTAATGCCCATAAGGTGTAAAAATTGATTGGCGTAACGTATTTTTCTATTTTGCTATCACGCTTCTGTACTCAAGTGGCATCGGCTGAGGCTTTTGGCGCGCAGCGGTGGTGTTTTCTGATTGGTTAACCAATTTCCGGCTTATTTAAAATGTGTCATCTACGCAGGTAATACGGTGGGCCATATAAAATGTGTACTACTGTACCTCTGCGAGCGAGTCCCAAGCCAGTCGGAAGGTGCGTCGCGTCTTCTCCACATTGTCTTGATCATCTAGCTTGCTCCGACGCCGAGTGAACTCCAAGTAGCTCATCCACAGAGATTCATTTTCTTTATAGGACTCCATACCTTTGGATAAGGCCGTCTCGAATATCAACTTCACCTGAAATAAACTAATTTATTACTGTCTGGCATTTCTTCCAAAAAAGATCACTAATCAGTGATCAGGTGATGCATACAACAATAAAATTATTCTTCATCTCTTTATGCGTAAGCAAATATTATTGCAACTCACACAAACATCAACTTTAGAATCATGAGAACTAAGATAATTTTAGAATGACCACCATATCTTGTTAAAAATTAATTGCAATAGAAATTAAACCATGTTCAACGGAGTTAAGGTTCATTATTCCACAACAAATTTATTGGACCTCGAGGTCCCAGGCTGCACGATCAGCCTTTTCGTCGTCACTGTGATGCTTAAGGTGGCGACGATTACGTATATGTGTGTGATGCTCCACCTGCGTTTAATATTTCGGTTGTTGGGCTCATTGGTTATGTAACAACACTAACAACCGCACGAATTGTACGATCTGCGAGGTTAAGCTGCGCTTGCCGCAGTCAGTCTGTGGATGGGTGAGCGTTTCGTTACACATCGAGACCCCTCCGTGCCTCCGAGAGCACGTTAAGCTGTCGGTCCTCATGTTGTCATGCGAATATCTGTGGCAGTAGTTACAGGTAGTCGAAGGCCTGAAAGTCTGACAACTGGTCTAACCTCCGAATGTCAGTATTACCCAGTAACTGGGTTGCGGGGGTCTGATGGCAGTCGCTCCGTGTAAAATACTGATGTTCAGCCGCATCCGGTTAGACTCGAAGCTGTCCCCAATATAATTAGGAAAAGGCGCGGAGGGTGATGTTGTTGGGCTGCCCTTTGATGCGTCGAAAAAACCACCACCTGAGTTATAAGTTATAACATAATGTTTAACTTCAGTAGTAATCCCGCATTGCTTTATAGCGCTAAACTTTTGGCCACATCTTTTTTTTTTTTTAATTGACTCTCGCAGTTGGCACCGAGGTGTCATTTCTGCTTAACCGGGCTGGTGGCGGAGAGTCCCATGTGGGACTCCATTCGCCGAAATCCTAATCCTAAACTTAAAAACTAAAATCGCGGTTGCAATACCGCATAAGGGCGTCCCCCAAGGGGGGGCTCGGACCTCGGCTTACTGGGGCATTGCAGGGGGACCCTGCCGTTCCTGTCCCCCTAGCAGCCGTTGCTGCATCAGGAGTGAATTTCTCGAAAGTGGCGGACTTTCGGTATATCGGGTGGTTGGCCACATCTGCGTGCTACGCTTATTATAGCTATAACTAAACCATCCAGAGACATTGGGTGGAGGTCGCTATAGGTTTAAATAAATAATTTGTTCAGTAATTTAAGTACTAATAACACTATTCTAGCATATAAGCACAATCTGTTACTAACTCATCACTAACAACTTATGGGCTAATGCCTGAAATAAAGACATTTTATTATTTATTTAAAGCGTTAAGACGTAGGTGGGGCCGTAGCATGACGTACCTCATCAAAGCTCTTCTCCTCGTGCTCGGCTTGCTGCATGGCGAGCGTCCAGAAGGCGGCGCGGCGCGGACAGCGGCGCGCGCACGACTCTATGACGCGTGTGTACGTTTTGCGCGACGAGTGCGCACGCGCATGACGTGCAAAGTCTAGCAGTAAGTTGTAGGACGCCTCGCAGCACAGACATTCGGATGTCACACGGTTGTAAAGCACCTGTGGACGGCATGATTACTAAGAGGTTTATAGAAGTTGCGACAAAATATACCCTTTCGACACACGAACATTTTCACATAATTTTATCTTAGTTTTCATCTTGGTCTAACTTAACAACTAATTGTGCAAATAATAATTTCTTAGGTTTTCGCGATCACTACACATTATAATAAAACAAAGTTTAACCGGATTAAATCGCGTATACTATTCGATCGCGTATGTTATCGAAACGATTTTAATTAATAATATTGTACGGTAGATTAAAATATATTTTTAGAAATATCTGTAAAGACGCTTGTCATCTTAGTCTACCTGCGACCACGAAATGCTGCAAAGCTTTCGAAACGTCAGGAAAACCAATTTAAATAATCTACGCGATTTAATCTGGTTAAACTTTGTTTTATTATAACTAATTGTGCATTAAAAGCCTCCACGAATGACGATATTATATTGATCGTTCGGCGCATCCTGGGCAGTCAGGACCGCTACCAACCTGCAGACTGGCTAATCTTTTACCCACAGCATGAGCTATTATCATTATGTAACTCATGTCGACACGATAGAAGAATTAATTGTGCATCAAAAACAAGTAATAATAACAAAACATTACATGACACACAAAAAAGCTTTAGATGGATCTTTGTGGATCCTCTTATATCTCCTCTCTTTTCCATATTTTATTTTAAATGGGATAACTTTGGTAATATTCTTTCTGGGTAGTAATACTTTTGAATACCTGAAGGGACTTAAGGCACTGAGTATTAACATCTTTTATCATCAACATTATGATCTTAGGGCTTGGAAAATTCTAATTCTATTTTTACGTTGGGATACTATTGATGGCTTACTTTAAATTTTGCATGCCAAAGCGAAATCACGGATTTTTATTTTATGATAACAAGTTATATGTAACTCATTTCGAGCAAATAAACATTCTTATTCTTATACATTAGAACTTCAGAAAAGAAAACACGTAAGATGAGCATCAAATTAGGTTTTAATTTTAATGTGACTTACCTTCAATATCGCATTACTATCGCATTCTACATACTTCTTGTCTTGAGACAAGTCCTTCACAGCATCTATGTACTCCTGGTATGCTTGGCACTTTTCATCTAGATTCCTAACCAAAAAACAAATATTTTTATTATTTTCATCACGGAATACCGAGATCCAACTAAAAATAAAGGTCAATTAACTTAATTAAAGGAATTTGATATCTAATCTAATAAACTTACTCTATGGTCAGTATCTTGTCTTCAAATGGTGTTATTTTGTGTAAGTATTCCATTGCAGCTTCATGTTGTTTTTTTACCTGAAACAAAATATTTTAACTATTTTGTATGTACAGTACGACACAAAAAATAAGGCGCGTCATCAATCTTTGTTCGCGCAGACACGAACAGACCATCGACGAAAACACCCGAAACATTGAAAAAATATAATCAACTGTATGCAATGCTCATAAGGTGTTAAAATTGATTGCCGAGACGTCTTTTTCTATTTCGCTCACACGCTTCCGGACTTTAGCGGCAGCGGCTGAGACTTTTGACACGCAGCGATAGTTTATTCTGATTAGTTAACCAATTTCCTGCGTATTTAAATTGTTTCATCTGCGCAGGTACATCGGTGGGCCATATAAAATGCGTACTACTGTAGTAACGAAGTATCAGGGAGAGACATATCAAGTATAAAGCATGCCTAACACATTTGTTTACATAATATTTTGTTTAATTTTTGTTGTTATGTGTTTTCTATTTCGTTGTGGCGACCTGTATCATGCTGTCCTCACAATACACCAGCCAATCACAATTTTTTTACTGGTTGGCTAGAAACTAATTGGCTGAAAAAAATCGGCCAAAGTGGATTCCATAAAATTAGCGAGAGTCATAAAAAATCCTTAAGTATAAGAAGGCTGTACTGTCCCACTGCTGGGCAAACGCCTCCCACCATTCCTTCCATCTGTAGCGGTTCTTGGCAGCTATCAAGATAGACAGCAAAATCGTCTCGCCATCTCCAACATGGTCTATTGTGACCTCAATCCGCTATCTGGGGGCTCGTCCTGTGCCATATGGGCCCACAGCTTATTCACATAGGGCAACCTATCACCATAAAACTGTTTACTATTCTGCTGCTTAACTTACCTTATCCATATACTCTTGACTGTGCGTGCCCTGAGCCAATTCTTCTAGCTCCGGCATAGCTTTCTCGCCCCTAAGCAGAGGCCTAGATACGGTCTCTTCAAGGCACCATAGCACTCGATCCTTTTGAGCTTTGTACTCTTCGTCTTCCACCCTGTAGAACAAGGTATTAGTTTAATGCATTTATTATAATTATTCTCGTAAATATTAGGTTTTTTTTTTAAATTGGTCATTAAATTCTGATTTTGGTCTATTGTCTTTTTATATTATGTCAAGGAATCAAAAATATCGGAGGACCAATTCTCGTAATGAAAAAAATTCAAAATAGTGTTCCAATTTAGTCTGAATGTCCTAAATACATTATACAAACAGGCACATTTACAGTCATAAGATTGACATTTACAACATGATTAGATCGGAACTATATTTTGATCATTTTCAATTACGAGAATTGGCCTTTTGATTATTTAGTAAGAAATTTAAAGAATCCATTTGTCTTGAGATCAGAAATGAGTTCCCGAAAAGTAACATAGACACCAAAGCAGCTTAAAGCAAGCTGCTAGTCAGAGCCCAGTAGACTGGCTGGCCATGTCTATCGAGTGACTGATGAAACAATAATCTTTTACTAATGAATCAGCCATGAATGATGGCTCTAACACTTCATAAGACCCCTGGAGTTTGTCAAACATAGCAAAGGCTATACAACTGCTAAAGATCAACTTCAAAAGATGAGTATGTCCAATACTGCTAAGTTCTATCTAAGTCTATCGGAGGTCATGTACCTCAAAGTCTCCAGATGCGCCTTCTCTAGTTCCAGCTTAGCGTCCCAGAAGACCTTGCCAGAGTATGGGTCCGCTCCGGCAAGACGTAACACCTCTTCCAGCTGCTCCCGGGCTTTGTCAACCTCGCCTACCGTCAGCGCCCATGAACACCACTCGTTAATGACTGGGAGAGCTGTGTACAATATGAAAATAACTCAATAGATGTCGCTGCCATCACGATAAGACAGAATTGAACAAGGTTGAATGTGAAGAGATATTAGACACTGCAAACTCGAAATCACGGAAGGTCAGTTGGCCAGGGGGCCTAGTAAGAGTTTGAAACTTACGAACACTTTCATAGTTTTCGCCGACTTTCATTCATAAATCAGTATCGCCCATGGCGGATACGAGGAGGAACTATTGATTAATGAATGAAATTCGACGAAAACTATGAAAGTATTCACAAGTGTCAAACTCGTACTAGGCCCCCAGAGCGACTGGTGTACTGAACCAGAAGGTTGTAGGTTCACCACGAATTTAAAAAATGTCAGTTCATAAATCAACACCTTTCATCGATAATGGTATAAGGGAGCAAGCCTATCGCCTTTTTCTTAGCAGATTTTAAGGCTGAACTCGAAATGTTTAGATAATTAACCCTGTACTATGCTCCATAAAAAACAATCTTGACATGTCTTTATCTAAATATGCTTGTATAAAAATATAAATGTTTTATTATAAGATGCAAACATTACTTACAATTCACAAAACATTAACGATTAATTTATAAGTTTACAGGTTTTTTCTTCATCGAAGATGTTTAGTTATAAAGACATGTTAGTATTGTTTACCTTTAATTAATTACGTAAACATTTTGAGTATAGGTCTGAAGTAGAAAGATCCATTTTGTGAAAGTCTCTCCTATATTTATTTAATTTTTTTTGTTGATTATAGACGTAAGTCTCTGCTATATTTATTTTGTTGATTATAGACGAGCAGCACTATTGCTGATATGTCTATATTGCTTTTTTCTCTTGTCTTTTTTAGGGTCGGTCTTTCAATAGCCAGTTAACTTTTAACTGAGGATTAAGGTCGGTGTTCATCAACAATAATTCTCTGATTAATCGGCCGATTACTCGAAAAATGTACTGGAATTGTGGGTAAACGGTCGTTTATCCAGAGAATTGTCGTTGGTGAAATCAAGCATAAGTATGACATTTTGACAGTTGTAGTACAGAAAATCTGTCAAAACGTCACATGTATTCCTCAGTTAAAAGTTATCAGACTATTGAAATACCAGCTCTTAGTAAACAATCTTGGCACATCTCTTTATTCAAATAACTACTGATAAAATATAATTACTATTTCTACACATGTAATAAGGTTAAAAAATGTTATTTAGTGTGTGAAATTGTTAACATAATGTCTTTTAATAGAGTCCATTCTTTAGCTAGCTTTAGGGTAGCTATAGCGCTGAAATCGATAAGTTTGTTTGTTTGAATGCGCTAATCTCTGGAAGTAGTGGCGGCTGCTGGGTCAGAGAACCGGTGGTGCACTGTATTGTTTTATTTACAATACTAGCTTTTACCCGCGGCTCCGCTCGCGTTAAATTCTGCTAACCCACGTCAGTCCATTCCAGTCCAGTCCACTGTCCCACTGTCCCGCTGTCCCGCTGCCCCACTGCCCCACTGCCCCGCTGCCCCACTGCCCCAACACCCCACTGCCCCGCTGCCCCGCTGCCCCACTATCCCACTGCCCCACTGCCCCGCTACCCCACTGACCCGCTGCCCCGCTTCCCACTGCCGCGCTGCCCCACAGCCCTGCTGCCCCACTGCCCCGCTGCCCCACTGCCCCGCTACCCCACAGCCCCGCTGCCCCACTACCCAACTGCCCCACTGCCCCCTACTGCCCCGCTGCCCCGCTACACCACTGCCCCACTGCCCCGCTACACTACTGCCGCACTTCCCCGCTACCCCGCTGCCCCACTGCCCTGCTGCCCCACTGCCCCACTGCCTGCCCCGCTGCCCCCCACTGCCCCGCTGCCCGTCTATCCCACTGCCCCACTACTCCAATGCCCCGCTGCCCCACTGCCCCGCTGCCCCACTATCCCACTGCCCACTGCCCCACAGACTGTCCCGCTGCCCCACTGCCCCGCTTCCCCACTGTCCCACTGACCAGCTGCGCTGCTGCCCCAATGCCCCGCTGCCCACCTGCACCGCTTCCCCACTATCCCATTACCCCACTGCCACGCTGCCCCACTTCGCCGCTGCCCCACTGCCCCGGTGCCCCACTGCCACACTATCCTACTGCCCCACTGCCCCGCTGCCCCGGTAACCCACTGCCCCGCTGCCCCATTACCCCTCTGCCCCACTATCCCACTGCCGCACAACCTGCCCCGCTTCCCCACTGTCCAGCTGCCCCACTGCCCCGCTGCCCCACTGCCCCGCTGCCCGACTGCCCCGCAGCCACACTGCCCGACTGCCCCGCAGCCACACTGCCCCGCTGCCCCGGTAACCCACTGCCCTGCTGCCCCACTGCCCAGCTGCCCCGCTGCCCCACTGCCCCACTGCCCCGCTGCCCCACTATCCCATTGCCCCACATCCTGCCCCACTTCCTGCCCCACTCCCCTACTGCCCCGCTACCCCACCACCCCGCTGCCCCGCTGCCCCACTGCCCCGCAGCCCCACTATCCCACTGCCCCTCTGCCCCACTGCCCCACTGCCCCGCTTCCCCACTGCCCCGCTGCCCCACTATCCCACTGCCCCGCAGCCCCGGTAAGCCACTGCCCCGCTGCCCAGCTGCTCCACTATCCCACTGCCCCACTTCCTGCCCCGCTGCCCCACTCCCCTACTGCTCCGCTGCCCCGCTACCCCACTGCGCTGCTGCCCCACTATCCCACTGCCCCACTGCCCCGCTTCCCCACTGCCCCGCTGCCCCACTATCCCACTGCCCCGCAGCCCCGGTAAGCCACTGCCCCGCTGCCCCACTGCCCCGCTGCCCAGCTGCTCCACTATCCCACTGCCCCACTTCCTGCCCCGCTGCCCCACTCCCCTACTGCTCCGCTGCCCCGCTACCCCACTGCGCTGCTGCCCCGCTGCCCAGCTGCCCCGCTGCCCCACTGCCCCGCCGCCCCGCTACCCCACTGCCCCGCTGCCCCACTATCCCACTGCCCCGCTGCCCCGGTACCCCACTGCCCCGATGCCCCGCTGGCACGCTGCCCCGCTGCCCCACTGCCTCGCTTCCCCGCCCCGCTGCCCCACTGTCCCACTATCCCACTGTCCCACTGTCCCACTGTCCCACTATCTCACTATCGTCCCGTCCCATATCCCATGTCCTGTCCCATGTCCCATCCTATGTCCAGTCCCATGTGCCGTCCCACTGTCCCGTCCACTGTCCCGTCCCCAGTCCCATCCCCACTCCCATCCCCTGTCCACTCCACTCCATCGTACATTACTATCCGCTCGTGCAAATGCATAGAAGCTTCGATCTGTCTGGTGAGTACGCAACCCACGAATTAATTTTTATCTTTTTTTCTTTCTTTCTTTCTTTCTCAAAACCCATACCAGTTTTTAAGTCAGATCATCAGCTTTCAAACAAAAAAAAAAAAAACAAAATCGGTCCAGTAGTTTTAGCGTGATGCTGGAACAAACAAACAAACAAACAAACAGACGTTTACAATTTTATAATAGTTAAGATAAAATACAATAATGATATAATAAATATGATTTAAAATACAATAAACATCTTTAGTACCAGTTTCCGTCCAAATCGACTCTCTAAAAAACGTACTAAGAAAACAAAAGAAATCCACACAACCTTAACTTTTTATTATTTAATTCACTTTTAAATTAAGAAAAGTTGTTTAGAAAAGTTATATTAATGCTTAATTTTAATAAATACTACTACTGTAGTAGTCAACATTGAAGTCAATGCTAATTTTTACACCATTAAAAAGTCACCGTAACGTAAAAACACTAATACCAACAAAACAAGGAGAAATTTAAACGAGCGCGGGATCTATGACAAGGAGAGAACAACGCCCCTACCGCCCTTCGGCCGGCTCGCATTGGCTCGCATCGAGTACATTTCGTCAACGATCGGTCAATCTCGGCAATATTCAGCCCGTGCGTCGCACGAATCTAGGCTAGTTACTTCATAATAACTGTACTAATTATCTTCCGTCTCACGCGCCAGGGGATGTAGCTCGTATTTCATAGAAGTTGTATGAGCGCTCTGCGTGCGCTCCGCGAAGCGCACGGGGCTTTTTTGTTCGAGCGAAAATAAGTCTTAACTTCTTCAATTTAGAGATTAAATTGATTTGTCATTACTTCATAACTATTCGTAAGTATAAAGTAGGTGCGTAATATTGATGTTTTAGATATTTTGTGATTCTTTTTAAAGGTATTATGAATTTATGAACTGGTAGTGCAACGCACGAGTGCACTTAAGGTACAGCCGCCACTGTCTGGAAGTACCAGTCAGATTTGAAAAAATCTGTTTGCATTTGATAGCCCAATTCTTGAGAAAGGTTATGCGCTATTTAACATCACGCTACGACTCTTAGGAGCCGAGTAAAAAGAAGAAAGAACGCTAAGCGAAAACGAAGTCATAGCGCGGGCGGGCGATGCGACGCACGGCGGGTGAAACCGCGGGGCACAGCTAGCTAGTGCTAAAAAAACATCGCTACCCCGCGCGCCCGCTGTGTTCATCCGTACCATACGCAGTGAAACTGATTGAACTGCCTAGCATACCCCTTCAAGAAACCTTACATACCCCTGGAGATGTGAGTACCACTAATTGAGAACCACTGTGATAGTGTATTAAACCCTATAGAGACATATTCACATCTATTTGAAGTAAATTCCGGCAATTTCCGACTAGACATAACGCGCTCCTATAGGATAGGTGCAAGCCAATTGGAAAGTGCCAAAGCGCGCTCGTAAGTCAATAGACTTATTTCATATTCATCTATGCAATTCAATAGAACAGTTTCATCTCTACAGTGTTAAATGCTCGATGACGTATAGTATTTATACCTTCCCCTCCAACCACATCATTTTATTTTAATTTTCGGATTACAAAAACTATGCTAAAAGGTAACAAAGGTATTTTTCTTGCAATGAGAATTGAACCATATAGTATTATGGAATTAAGGTTTTTATTTAATCAAAAAGCATATTAATTATCTATTTAAATTGGTTGATGTATACTTACAGTAGCAGTCTAGAGCAGCTTGCTGGAACAGCTTAGCCACGCGTTCGCGAGATATGTCAGTGTGCGCGAGAGTCACTTCAGTAGACAGTCGTAACAGCCAGTGTTCCGGGCGCAGGGTCGACAGCTGCTGTAGGCGGTTAAAAGCGGCGCGCCATCGATCAAGCGATGATAGGCCCCTAAAATATAATCATGTTGTTATCAAGGTAGAACTGCAGGAAACTGCTTCAAGACTAAGACATAAAATTAGAATCATAGTTTTCTTTCTTTGATGTGTAAGCCTGCCTCGATCATGAAAAAGTATGAATTGCTTTAAGTGATTGATGCAAACACATTTAACATCGCCAATTGTTAGTAATGTGCTCATGTTTGTTGTAATTTTTTATTTTTGTATGGTGTGCAAACAAAGTATAATGGAATAATGAAAACAGGTATTTTCTTTATTGCAATTTGGCATAGTTTGTATTTTTTAGGTACATGGTAGATAGTAACATGTTTTGGATTAAATCATAAAAAAAACATTAATGACATTTTAAAAACTGAAAGTTTATTTCACATTCACCAAATATGATTTGCAATGAGCTCAGAAACATGAAATATTTTAAATACAGTACTGGAGGTAGACTCACCACAGAGCTTCAATCAGCTCAATATGCTCATCATAGTTGTAAGGATCTTCCGTAATATGGCGTTCCAATTCAGTGACCTTCCTCTCCAGGATCATATCTTCATCCTCATCCTATCCAAGAAACATATTTTATAAAGTCGTATTTAATTATGACCCCAATTTTATGTTCAAAGATCATAGCATAAACTAATCATCATAATCCCTAACAGAATGACAATTGGGGACACAATACGAGACACAACACACCATACACAAGAGGCTGTGCACAACCTGTTGTTCATCCATTTTTCCACAAGTCACGATTCCAGCAATGACACTGCAGTCTGACTGTCATCTCAAAAACATGTCATGACACACACCATCAGAAAGTTTGTACTTCTTTCGTACAGTGGCTATATGGTCTATGCAAAAAAACCATAACAACATAGCGGCATGAATTACAGTCAAAAAGCTGTTTGCAAAATGTGCGGTGTCATTGCATGAGTAAACGATTCATAGAAATATATGGGGCTCAGAGTCGTCACCACATTTTGTGTTGTTGTGTATTGTGTCGTGGAAAACAGCCATAGTATCAAAGAATATGTGCAGTCTGCAGTGATTGCTATCATGTTTACAATAAACAAACTCTTATAATTATGACCGTTTTTGATAAATACCGACTGAATAAGTTTAACAACATAATGTATTATGCTGATACTCCCTTGAGACGATAAAGGAGTCCTAATCCAATGTTTACAATGGGATTAGCTCAATAATCTTATGACAGTAAGTATGCCATGTAAATAAGAACTAAGAATACCACCACTTGCACAAGACAAGTACCTACCTAACAAATACTTATATTATTTTATGTATATTTCCTTCATGACATGATAACACACCATGTTTAGTTAACATGTTTATAAATATTTAGTCTCATATACTACTCTGTTTACAGAAATTTTATCTTGTATCAAAACAATAGTTAACTTTTATTACTGTAATCAAGAGTTTTTCATGAAATCAACATACATGTTATTAACAGGGGCAAAAACGTATATATCGATGGGCAAAAATAATTTATTGAGCAACGCACTCCACAATCGACATGATTAAAAGGTCAATACAATGAGATCTAAATGAAATACGCCGCATGGGGTAAAACCGCAAGTGGTACAACATATTCCATAACATTGCCTCAAATACACTCGTGAAATATTATCATACGTTTTTCTAATTAGAATGAGTTGCTAATGAAAATTTTCAAAAGGAAAATTCAAGCTAGGTGCCAAATATTGGGATCGTACGGGCGTGCATACATCTGAGTCGTCTGTGTCTGGTATTTCAGCTTCATCCTCTTCCACCACCACTTCTATCTCGTTTTCCTCTTCCGACTCATTTCTTACTTCGTCTTCCACGATAGCCATTATTCACTACAAAACTATAATAAACACACGGGTTTTGTTCGCCTGCTGTTTGATAACAAATTTTGCAAACGATTATGGCGGACGAAAGCAGTGTTGCCAAGTCTAGCAAAGTCAAAGTCGCCAAAAATATAGCGCCAAGGAGCCTAAATTCGCCTTAATATTTTTTTCTATAAAGTAGCCCAATTGAAAGTCAGGTAGCCTAGGCTATTTTGTAGCAAATTAATTTAAATTTTGCAGGCTAAATCGAAAACAAAGATTCTTTTACAGTTTGGCATGAAAACGTAGGTAACATATACCATATAACATACACAATGAGGCCGCCACTTGTCATACATCACAAAATTTAAACTTTAAAATTCGCTTTTCTGGCAGAACTTTGGGTATTAATAACACACAGCCAGACACAATACTGACGAAGATAAAAAGTAGTTTTGTTTACAGCCATTTTGGTCAGACTGAAAACAAGAAAAGGTTACCCAATGGATTTTCTGAAGTAGCCTAAATGGCAACCAGTCACCAATTTATTTAGCAATTTCTGATCGCCCCGACCCCGACACGCTTCGAGATAGCTTAAAAGGCGAAAAATTCCCTAACTTGGCAACACTGGAAGAAAGCATTCGTCTGTCAGATTTTTTAGTGATGTCATGCAAGTGTTGTATATCGATTACTTTTAAAATCGACTAAAAGTAGAAAAAAGCAATAAAATAATGTCAAAGAAATCATTAACAAATCAATTAATAAATCAGTAAAATTTCGCATTTTCATTCCATTTTTAAGTAGGTACAGTCGCCTGCATGACAGTGGTAACACGTCAATTCGAAAACCGCCCTTTCTGCTTACGAAATAAAGATGCTGCTAATGTCAAAGTGTTACCACCGACTTGCGGTCGACCGTACTATGTACAAAATACTGGTTAGTTTCAAAGTATAACTACTAGCGCCGCTGGTGGGACCTAATGACAACTAACATTGGGCAAAATAAGTATTTTGATGAACTAATTCTGAGATCTAATTAATATTATTAGCGAGTTTTCTACAATAAATAGTAGGTAAGCTTGACTTGGTAGTAGGTACAAGTAGGTGACAGATAAGTTTGGAGTCTGTCTTATATTATTAGTTGAACTAGAATCTATTGAAGTTCCAGGCAGTTCCAAGTGCGTATATTAAAACAGAAAAATTCATTCGAATTACTGTAATTGATAGTAACAGAACCTGTGATAGCGCACTGGTTGAGCACTTGCCTTCCATGCAGGAGGGTCTGAGTTCATACCTAGCCCCACAGACTAAGACCTTAGCCCGCATCACTGACTTTTCCAATTCATGTGTGGATCAGTTTGATTAATACCTACTTACGTTGAAGGAAAACATCGTGAGGAAACCTGCATCCTGAGAGTGCTGCTCAATGTTGTTTGTGGTCCGCCAACCCACATTAAGCCAGCGTGGTGGACTGAAACCCTAACCTTCTACTTCTGAAAATAGGCCCGTGCCCAACAGTGGGACAATTATGGGCAGTTTACAGCACTATCATCATCATAATCAGCATCTATGTCATCATCAGCCTGCTGATGATGATGATAGTGACAGATAGACAACATGCAGTGATAAGTGTTGCCCTATGTAATTATATGAAAAAAAAGTATCTTCAAAATGAAATTTGTTACTATTATTACCTTTACTATTACTATATTCATCAAAACAAAAAAACGACGGCTTATGCTATGCAGGATTGTAATATTAATATTTTCATTATAATCCTTCATAGTAAAAAAAATTTTACACTGGATGTCCCGGATGAGTTTGGGAGTCTGTGTGATGTTAAAAATTAAATGAGATGTTCTTGAAGTTGCTGTTTCAGAAACTTAACCTTAGAACCTTAACCCAGTATACGGGTATCTCAACTTGTGAAGTGTCTGTTGATGCGGTGGAGATTTCAGATGGAATGGCACATCTATGAAGCTTTTCCCTTTGAAAATGATCCAGAACAAATGCACTTTTTGGAAAATGCTTGGAACAAAGCATTTTATGGCTAACACAGCTTTGTTTAAAGTTCGTCAGAATAGGGTGTTTGACAATTTTTCGAAATGTATGTAAAACGATGGCGAAACATCCAATTAAAGCATTCATTAACAAATAATTACTAAAATATGCTTTTAAAATTAAATAATCACGATTTTTATTTCTCGTTTTAAATTTCGCACCAAAAAGCTAAGTCACGTGACATTATCGTCAACCTACGTCACTGTTCTTGTTCCGGTCAGTGTTGCCGGTGTAAATTCCCTTAAAAGCGTATTTTTACACTTCTTTTAGCGTACTTTTTTTTTTTTACTTTGCGTGCGTTTTTTTAGCATGACGTATCATGCTTACCAAAAAGATACGAATTACGAATGTAAAAAATCTGAGAAAAAACTTAAAATTCCAGTTTACGAAACAATGTAGTTAGAAGGCGATATCGAGAGTTATTTTATTCTTATTCTTTATTGTACACACAAATATACATCTATATTACAGTAGGAAAGTATCGGCGAGCTTAACTCAGAACTGAGTTAATTTTTTTATTTTGATATTGCTTTTATTTTTCGTTTAATTTTTATATTTCCTTCGAGATGGTTGCAGCGGTGTGAGCGCTGAAAACGGAACGTAGTTTTATTTCTGGCATGAGACAGGACTGAAAAGTTTTGTATTTTGTGTTTGAATCACGCACCTACAAAACAAAAGCTTGTAAATTACGTTCATAATTACGTATAAATGCTCATAAGTTTAATTGTTAGTAAGTTATAAAGTATAACCTACTAACAATAGTAGTAGTAGTATAGTAGTGGTAGTAGTTACCTGGCTCGATAAAATAAAAAATAAACTGGCTGACATGAATATGTTATTATTATAAAAACTTGTACGGTTTATTTTTACGATCATGGCAACATTTAGCTCGCCCTATGTCGTACAAGATTCTGACGTCACTCTTAGGCCCGTATTCCAGAAGGATACTTGTTGGCGATGATGCACCGCCTGCTTGACTTACCGACGTAAAGGCCTGAAATTAAAAATGTATTAGAATTAAGTATAGAGAATAATTTATCACTTATGTTTAAAAATACTAAGTAGGTACCTACCTGATTACTTACCTGATATTGTCCCGAAATGTATTGAAAATACTTACCTTTTGTACTTACCTTTTGTTCATGTACGTGTATTATTGGCTTAAATAAAAAGGCAGAAATACTGAGGGTGCAAAAGTGGAAAATGATATTCATAATACTTACCTAGCTACCAAGTTACCTATAGTTAGGTATAGATTCGGGGCGTCGTCGCTGGACGGCCACCCATCTCCCGCGCATACGTAGCGCGGCCAGTCGCCCGTTAACCTTGAATGCGAACACGCGCATACCAATCGATTGTTGCACCTTCGGTACGGCTCCCGATTTTCAAGTGATTTCCTCGTTTTTCTTTCGCAACCCGAACGCCCCACCTAGATCGCCCACAAAGTTGGTCCTTCGAGCCGGATCTATTAGGTACTGCGAAGATAAAACAAAACCTGTGTGCAGGGATGCCATTATTTCCAACACCGCCGCGTGGCGTAAAAACGCGTGCACAAATGAAAAAGGAAATGGCTAACGAAGAGGATAAACTTGAAGTAAAATCAGATTTGCAGTATGATAGAAAGAATGCAGTGAAAGAGACGTTAAAAGTGCAATCGGATATTTGTGTGCCACGCGCGGTTCATCAAGATGGCGGCTCGAGGCGCTCGAGCAAAAAGAATTCACACGCTTCATCGGTGGCCGCGCGGCAAAAGCGTTTAGAATATGAAGCTGCGCAAGCTAAGGCCATAATTGAAATGGAAGAAGCACGTGCAGAAGCGGAAAAAGCGCGCATGCACATAGAGAAACAGTTAATTGAGAAAAAATTAGCTGCGGATCTAGCCGATTTAGAAGAAAATTCACGATGTTCGTCTACGAGCTATAAGAGCAAAGTGGAAAATTGGCTGGAGCAGTCCGTTGCCGCACCCGGCTCGTCCCTGTTAGCCCGGGGCGGTGAAGTCACGGATCACTGCAACGTACAGCAAGCCACTAACCACGCCGCGGCGTGCAGCAGCGCGAGCAACCAACGCGCCATAGAAGCGTTGACCAGCGCGATCAGAGACGCTGTCGGCGCATCCACTTCAAAAAGCAGTAATCGTGAGCTTCTGTCTAGGTTAGCTACCTCTAAAGACTTGCCCTTATATTTTGGAGATCCAATGGAGTGGCTACATTTTAAAGAAGCCTTTTATGAATCAACGCGCCTTTGTAACTACAGTGACACAGAAAACTTATGGCGTTTTCGTAAATGTCTCCGCGGTGAAGCAAAGGAAGCAGCAACTTCTTTACTTATGAGTACCACTTCACCTCAAGAGGTAATGGAAACATTGGAACTACGATTTGGGCGACCTGAAAATATTATGCGAACTGTGACGTCACAAATAAGAAAACTACAGCCGTTACCGCAAGCATATCAGAGTGAAATTGTGAATTTTTCAATCAAGATCAAGAACTACGTCACAGCTACTCGCGCTGTACAGCAGAATGACTATCTGAGAAGTCCCGATTTACTGAACAGCATATTGACAAAACTACCTAACGCACTCATAAACAAGTGGGCTGACTTCTTGTACGAAAACAATAACGACGACACACCAAAGCTGGAACTATTGTCTAAATTCCTTTATCAAGAAGCACAGAAGATAGCAAGGTCAGGAGTCAGCTATATACACAGCCAGTACGATGACAAGAAAAAAGCTGATTTATTGAACAAGAATAAACAGCATGCTGCAAATAAACAATCAGTGTTGGTGTGCTCAGATAATAACAGTGCTCCCGTCGGCGTTTGTAACTTCTGCAGGAAGCCAGACCACACGCTCGCAGAATGTGGAAAATTCAAGCGTTCTATGAGGAAAGATCGATGGCGATACGTGCGTACACACAAGTTATGCTTTAAATGTCTCGGAACTCGACATGAGATCAATTCAGCATGCACAGCAGAGAACTGCGATGTTGAGGCCTGTGGAGGGTCTCACCATCGCCTGTTGCACTGGCAGAAGCCGGAGGCGGCGCGTCAGTCTACACCCGCGCCAGCGTCGGCGCCGGCGCCGGTCGACGTCCCTCAGCAGTCCAGTGAACTCGTTGCCCACGCGGTCGCATCGCAGTGTTCCCGAGTGTCCGTCTTAAATAATGTAACAAATAACTCTGACTCAGTGAATACGTCCAACTTGTCCAAAATCATGCTAAAAACAGTGCCAGTTACCATACACGGACCTAGTGGCAGTGTCCACACTTACGCGCTATTAGACGATGGCGCAACAGTCAGCCTGATAGCGGCTGATATCGCTGATAAGGCTGGGCTGCACGGTAAGTGCGTCACGATGCGTGCCGCTGGTGCGTGGGACACCGGCGAGCTGGTATGTAAAGCTGAATTATTAAATATTGACATTAGTAACAGTAGTGGTAATAGATTTAATTTACGTGTTAGAAAATTAAAAGAATTAAACTTACCTGTACAGTGTACCTCTGATCTAGATTTTAGTGGATACGAAAATGTGCCTATTGTTAATTATAACCCCTGTAATTCTGTAATAAAACCCAAAATGTTAATTGGCCAAGATAATTATGATTTAATTGCACCAATATGTTGTAAAAAACCTATTAAGTCGGGCGGGCTGTTCATCACCCAAACATTGCTAGGTTGGTGTGTGAACGGGGCCTTACATCGAGCAGGTAAGCGCGCTAGCAGTCTCGGCAGCGAAGGCGAAGGCAGTCGCACTCCGGTGTGTCCGGATGACGCGCTCAAGCACTCAGGTAAGCTGAGCGCGAACGCGCGCTGCCACAGTCTTTCAAGCAGTCCGAGCGCAACTGCACATTTGTTTACTGTCTCTGCCGATGTACCTGACTCACCGCGTCAGCTGGCCATCGCCACACCTATAGATACTTACAGCATCGATCCGAACAGTATAGAACATAGATCCGACACATATTTATATGAATTAATTCGTCGTTCTTTTTCACTAGATTCTATTGGGATTTGTAGTAAACCGCGTCAAAATATTGACGAGTTAAGGGCCGTAAACATACTTAATGAGTCAGCTGAGTTAATTAATGGCCAATGGAAAGTTAGTCTTCCTTGGAAGTGTGATGTTTTTGTAATGCCCGACTCATACCCCATGGCTTTAAAACGGCTTATGTCAGTCGAACGAAAAATGTTAATTAATTCAGAATATGAGTCACGGTACCGAGAACGTATTCAACATTTATTTGATAATAATTACGCAAGAAAACTTAGTGAATCTGAGTGTCAGGATTTGTCTACTAGGCGCATATGGTTCTTATCTCACTTTGGGGTCGATAACCCTAATAAGAAGAAAATGAGATTAGTGTTTGATGCCGCCGCTAAATGTAATAATTTATCCCTAAACGATTTTTTACTGCAGGGGCCAGATTTGTTAAAATCTTTGTATGGCATAATGTTCAGATTTAGGGAAAATCCCATAGGAATAATCGGTGACATCAAAGATATGTTTTTAAGAATTAAAATAAAAAGTTCTGATCAAAACGCGTTAAGATTTCTGTGGAAAGAAAAGGGCAGTAACGTAGTAAATAAATACGCTATGACGTCACTGATTTTCGGTGCCAATTGTTCGCCATTTATAGCTCAGTTTATAAATCAAACCAAAAACGCTTCTCGATTCCAAGATCAAATGCCTGAGGCTGTTCATGCAATACAAAATAACCAATACATGGACGATTACATTGACAGTTTTACAGATGAAAACTTAACAACAAAAATGATTAAAGAAATTTCCTATATTAACCAACAAGGAGGATTCGAGATGCGTAATTGGTTGAGTAACGTTCCAACTGTTCTCAGTGACGTACCCAAAGAAACTCTTAACGACAAGGCGATAAGGTTTGAAATCGATAAGCAGCCGGAGCGAGCACTTGGGCTGCTATGGTTTCCGTGTAGTGATATGTTGGCTTTCGATCTTTCATTCAAACGCATACCGCAAGATATTTTATCTCTCAAAAGGGTACCAACAAAACGCGAAATGTTACGTATAGTTATGTCTATTTTTGATATTCACGGTTATTTGGTACCATTTACAATTAAAGGAAAATTATTAATGCGCGAAACTTGGAAAACTAATATTCAATGGGATGAAAATTTAAATGACGAGTTGAATAATATGTTTCGAGATTGGATTAATCAAGCTCAACAGATAAATAACATTAGAATTCCGCGATGGTACTTTCATAGTAATTCAAGTGATAATACTCAGAGTGAGACAACATTAGAACTTCATGTTTTTTGCGATGCATCGCCGAGCGCGTACGCAGCCGTCGCGTATTGGCGGAATGAATGGAGCGATGGACGCGCGGCAGTGACGTTCATCGCTAGTAAATGCAAAGTTACGCCCGCTAAACCGGTTTCCGTGACGCGACTCGAGCTGCAAGGTGCAGTATTATCGTGTAGATTGGCGGATAGTATTAAAAAGGAGCATCGATTGTTACCGAATTCAGTATATTATTGGACTGATTCAACAACTGTTTTATATTGGATAAAAAATCATTGTAGAACGTATAAAGTTTTTATCGCCAACAGACTTGGAGAAATTGACGAGTTGAGTAAGGCCGACGAATGGTACTATGTACCTACTAGTTGCAATACCGCGGACCTAGGAACAAAAAACACCGATTACGTATTGAATAGCGATTCAACCTGGTTCTCCGGACCGGAGTTTTTGCACCAGCCGCGTTCTTGTTGGCCCGAACATCCTGAAACAAAAATTATTAGTGATGAAATATTAGAAAAAGTACACACTATATACGATAAAAATAAAATATGTAACTTACCTGTTCCGGATCCTAGTCGATTTTCTCGATGGTTGCGATTGTTACGTGCTACGGCCACCGTGTTATTATTTATTGAAAAGTGTAAAAAGAGTTCAATTACTAAGATTAATGAAGAATTAATGCACAAAGCAGAGATACTGTTACTTCGCCATTCGCAAACTCAGTCTTTTCAAAATGAAATAAATTTATTAAAATTAAATAAAGATATGAAACGTGATAGTCGTTTACGTAATCTTACTCCTATAATAGATGAAAATGATCTATTACGTGTTGGCGGTCGCATCGGAAATGCTAAAGATGTAGATCAGCTCACTAAATATCCTATAATATTAGATGGTAAAAATCATATAGCACGGCTCATCGTGTTACATTATCATGTTAACGCTGCTCACTCGTGTAACGAGATGGTTATTAACGAATTGCGTCAAAAATACTGGCTCATTAGATTGCGGCCCACGGTTCGTTCTGTTGCTAAGCAGTGTTTAATATGTCATTTTAGAAAGGCTTCACCTTGTCCACCACGCCTTGGCGACTTACCTGCGTATAGGCTCGCCCATCATCAGAGACCATTCACCATGTGTGGAGTAGACCTGTTTGGGCCCATTGAAGTTGTTGTCGGTCGACAAAGAGTTCGCAGGTACGGTGTACTATTCACCTGCCTCACGGTACGTGCCGTGCACATAGAGATAGTTTCATCTCTCACAACAGATTCAATGATAATGGCACTGCGGCGAATGGCCGCGCGTAGGGGTTGGCCACACACAGTGTTCTCTGATAATGGTACCAATTTACGAGGCGCCAGTACTGAACTAAAAAAGGCATATCAGGAGGTGATAGATAATCAGCAAACAATAGTTTTAGAAGCGTTAAATAAAGGAGTCCAGTGGCAATTTATTCCTCTGGTCAGCCCACACATGGGGGGCGCCTGGGAGCGCCTGATCCGAAGTGTCAAAACTGCCTTAAAAGTAGTCCTAAAAGAGCGAGCTCCTAGAGAGGAAACTTTAGCTACTTTCTTATGTGAAGTGGAGAACATGATTAACGGCCGTCCATTAACTAACGTTTCGGTAGACCCGCGAGATCCAGAATCTTTAACACCTAATCATTTTCTGCTGGGTTCCTCGTCTAACCTGCCGCAGCCCGGAGTGTTTGACGATGGGGACTTTTATCTTAGAAAGCAGTGGCGTATTGCTCAGCGTCTAGCAGACTTATTTTGGTCTAGGTGGTTGAAAGAAGTTTTACCTACTCTGGCTCCTCGCAACAAATGGTCTCGCGAAGGCACGCAGCTGAAGATAGGAGATCTCGTAGTAGTGGTGGACCCCAATTCTCCACGGAACGTATGGCCGAAAGGTATAGTCCAGAGCGTGTATCCTGGAGCTGACGGACGGGTAAGGATCTTAGATATTAAGACTAAAACCGGAGTCATGAAACGCCCAGCGTCTCGCGTAGCGCTACTTCTTGGTAATGAGTGTCGTAATGACGACACTGAGGGGCAGGATGTTGGCGATGATGCACCGCCTGCTTGACTTACCGACGTAAAGGCCTGAAATTAAAAATGTATTAGAATTAAGTATAGAGAATAATTTATCACTTATGTTTAAAAATACTAAGTAGGTACCTACCTGATTACTTACCTGATATTGTCCCGAAATGTATTGAAAATACTTACCTTTTGTACTTACCTTTTGTTCATGTACGTGTATTATTGGCTTAAATAAAAAGGCAGAAATACTGAGGGTGCAAAAGTGGAAAATGATATTCATAATACTTACCTAGCTACCAAGTTACCTATAGTTAGGTATAGATTCGGGGCGTCGTCGCTGGACGGCCACCCATCTCCCGCGCATACGTAGCGCGGCCAGTCGCCCGTTAACCTTGAATGCGAACACGCGCATACCAATCGATTGTTGCACCTTCGGTACGGCTCCCGATTTTCAAGTGATTTCCTCGTTTTTCTTTCGCAACCCGAACGCCCCACCTAGATCGCCCACAATACTCAATCGTTGATCTCTGTTTACAACTAGTTTCAAGTTGAGCTTTGATTTTAGAACGTCCCTCAAGCAGAGATTTGTTGATCACAGTTCAGCTGAGTTTAGTTTCGTTTTATATTGTCACCTGTTTCGGTATTTGGGCAGATATTTGATCTGTAATCACTCAAGCGTGGTCCAGACTACGCTTGAGTAGAGATTTCTATTATATTTCAGGTCAAATTCGTGTGTTTTGTTGTTGAATTAAAGTTTATAATTACCGTTCTGGAATAAGACCGATACTCAAGTAACGATTCTATCCTTAAGTAGTGATCAGGTGATTGGAGTTTAAACTGTACTTGAGGAAGCTTCTGTAATACGAGCCTTAGGCCCGTATTCCAGAAGGATACTCAAGCAGTGTTGCCATATGCACCGTAATTACGGCAGATCTGCCGTAATTTTGGCTTTTATTTTTATTTCTGCCACCTACCGTAGTCATAAATTACGGTGTATGAAAGTTACCGTAATTTTTGGAATCCAACCTGGAACTGGTAGTTTTCCAAAAAAATTAAAAATTTGTATCACTTTAGCTGGAACTGGTAGTTTTCCAAAAAAATTAAAAATTTGTATCACTTTAGTGTGCTACTCAAGTCAGTGGGGGTGGATGTATCTAATAGCATGCGAAATTCAAAATTTCGTGTGTTTTTTGCAAATTGTAGCTCTTATTCACGTTGTAGTTGTTGTAACAATATATCTACTCAATCTTGGGGGAGGTGTGGGAGGCCTATGTCCAACAGTGGACGTCTTTTGGTTGATATGATGATGATCTATTGAATAATGCTCATAATAACATTAACCTAGCTCTATAAGCTCGATAATATAATCGATAATTTGATAGTAACTTTATATTGTGGAGCTTATAAAGCTAGGATGTTATACTACTAGTACTAAATACCTACTACTACGCACTACATTATTACGATATTGTGATTATTGTCGCGAAAAATATTCCGATCAATAGGTATATATCGTGAAATATAGCTACAGCTTGCAAAAAACGAAAGAAATTTTGAGTTTCGAGGGTTACTACGTCGCAATCACAGTATTACCTTCAATTATAGGCAGAAAATTCTGAAAATTTATCACCGTAAATCTGCCGTATTTCTTTAAACTGATTTACCGTATTTCTGGTAATTTTGACCCACTGTGCACCGTATTTTCGTTTCATCGATCTGGCAACACTGTACTCAAGCGTTGATCTCTGTTTAAAACTAGTTTTAAGTTGAGCTTTGATTTTAGAACGTCCCTCAAGCAGAGATTTGTTGATCACAGTTCAGCTGAGTTTAGTTTCGTTTTATATTGTCACCTGTTTCGGTATTTGGGCAGATATTTGATCTGTAATCACTCAAGCGTTGTCCAGACTACGCTTGAGTAGAGATTTCTATTATATTTCAGGTCAAATTCGTGTGTTTTGTTGTTGAATTAAAGTTTATAATTACCGTTCTGGAATAAGACCGATACTCAAGTAACGATTCTATCCTTAAGTAGTGATCAGGTGATTGGAGTTTAAACTGTACTTGAGGAAGCTTCTGTAATATGGGCCCATAGACCAGTAAGCCTCTAGACGCCGGTTAGCTGGACACCCCCGGTCACAACGCATATGCTCTACCACTGCATATCATACGTCCCTCCGCCAATCGGAACGTCACTCAGTCAGCGAGCGGCACCAATCATAAGGAATCATACCACCGAACTTTTGAGCCGGCCAATCATAACGCGCCGTCCGCCCCTCTGACCCCACCAACGTTTTACGACTGCGTTCGAATACAAAACTTTGTTTATGCGGAGTCTTGTAGCTTACTGGTCTGTGTATGGGCCTAAATTGCGGCCAAGTCTCAAGACGTTTTGTATCACGTGATCAACAGATTAAAAAAAACGAAATTTCAAACAGGAAAATAAAATATTTAGAATCAATTTAAATTTAAAAAACTTAGTAAAAGTTATTCTTCAACCTAAAATCTACGTTGTGTGCAATTTTCATAATTTTTGGCGATACCAGTCAAACACCCTATTCCAGTTCTTCTCTGGATAACAATACTTTGCCCATGCTACCACACTGAAAATATAATTTAGTATTTTTTATCAATAACAGAATGATAATTTAACGGATTGATATATTATTCTTTTAAAATACCTACCGCTGCATGTTGGAAGGTCCTGGTTCTGAAGATCTATGTAAGACCTTCCGAATCTTGTGCTGTATGTGCTTGTGGATGTATTGCATTTAGCACATTTACGATTGCTGTCCCTCATAATTTTTC
The DNA here is from genome assembly GCA_949699075.1 of Asteroscopus sphinx. NCBI lineage: Eukaryota > Metazoa > Arthropoda > Insecta > Lepidoptera > Noctuidae > Asteroscopus > Asteroscopus sphinx. Next base: position 13,942,667 of record OX453021.1, on the reverse strand, counting down.
ACTAATTAACCGACGAGAAAACACAAAAGTCATTAGGCTCCTGAAAAAACGAATGTAGGTATCGTTTAAATATATCGTGCAAAGGTCATTGTGCCGATGCTTTGGGGGTGGACATGGGTCAACTAAGCCTAAGCCTAGAGGTGATATAATTTTTGTATGGGAAATCGGGTCTGCTGGTGTGCGCAAAGATTATAGTAAATATACCAAAACGAACGTGTGCGGACTCTCGTATGTCGTCATACTTGTACTACTATCGGCCGATAAAGTCTGCAGTCTTCGGGGTGGTGGGAAGGGGGGGGGGGGCTAAATACGAGGCTAAGATGCCTATCTTAAAACACCACACTGCCAAAATCTCTTCACCGGAAGCTGAGGCAAACAAGCAATAATACACATCCGTTTTCTAGGACTGACAAGGCTGAAAGATATATTATTAAAACAAAAACACATTGGTATCATTCGTTTATATTTACTATAAAAAATATGATTACATAAGTTTATTTTACATAAAATTACAAGGGTACCTAGTTATTAACTCACAATCATATAATCCGGAAACTATTACTTTTAATTAAATGATTTTAAAAATTTATATTTCGAGACTTTGGCACCAATTTAACTTCTAGGATTTATTAGATTTATTTATATTCGATTCTTCAATTAGTTTACAATTATCAGGAAATATTATTATTATTATAGTACAAAATAAATGCACCAACATGGGAATAAAATCTAAATAAACGAGATACTAAGAATTTTAAGTACCTACTAAAGTTAGAATTTGATCATTCAATTCAATTAAACTTTCCAAATAGCATTTTCAGCCTCTATTCGATACAATCATTCCAATATAATTCCTTAAATAAAATAATAATATGTTTTCATGCAATTACCTAGTTGGACACTATTCTAATCTTTTATATTAAAGAGTAAATTGACAATACAAAAAATGGAATACTCAAATAAAATATAATGTCAGTCATCAAAGTAAAAAGAATACTTTTTGTCATGAATGAGAAATGCGTGGACCGTAATTAACTTCCCAATAAGAAAATCTCGTAAATCCAATTTTTTTTTTTTTTGCGGATTTTCAGTTTTACATTGTTTTAATGGAAGCATAAAAACCGCATTCGGATCGAACCTACAGTCCAGTGTCACTATCTTAGCGGTTCAGTTGACAGCGTCGCTAGTAGTAACACAAACGGACTCCTTTTTCGCTCACACTCACACCCCTTTTTAACCCTCACTAGTTCAAAATATGGCCACCTGAACAGTAAAGTTGGTGGTATATTTGTTTGAAAACTGGTAAACACCACCAGTGGTCACCACTGGAGTTTGAAAAAGGAGGTTCAATACCATCAAGCTACGGTTTTTTTTATTAAAATCCGATTTATATTATAATCCGAAGCGGAGGGTTTTTAGAACAAGAGTATGCTACATTAGACAAAGTTTAGGCATTTTAATAATTTGACAAAACTGGAAAATACAAGATTTACTTACTAAGGTTTATAAATTATTGTAAAGAACGGAATGGCACAAAGCAATTATAATAAATGCATGTCAGATCAATTTCATGAAGCCATTTTTGACAACCTAAAGTAACTTAATTATTCGACATGGGGCATATTATTATATAAGATTGATATACCTAAATTGAAATCTAGAGCTACGTCTGCGTAAAAGTTACTATTATTCGGATAAATATATTAGGTCATGTTGTGCATTTCGTATTGTTGTCCTTCAAAATTAAGATATGTATACTTAAACGCAGACATAGGCATAGTGAGATTCTGTAAAATATTTCATATTCATTTACAAGACCACTCTACTAGTATTTGAATGCAATGCCATAGTCGAGTGATAGAAGACGTCAATTTCAACCACTATTATTTAAAAACTATATCGGCTGGAACCCTACTGAGTAACATTAAACATGGAATATTCTGACCTCTGTAAATATTGCATACTTCCACTCTTCTTAACACTATAGAGCTATTCTATTGGCTATAGATATGGGTATACCTAAAATAATAAATCGTCCTATAAAATAATATGAAAGGAAAATAATATTTGAGTAAGAAAAATAATACTTATCCTGTAATGTTCACATAAATACATAGCTACGTATATTGTACGAGTATTGCACATAACTATAGGATACTAATTATTATTTCTGACGGAATTTATACGAATCCGCACTGGCTTCATTAATCTAAGAGTGATATCGCACTAGCGTTAGTCAAATGTCACTTTAGCTTCACGACTGTTGAAAGTACGCTTGAATGATATGTCCCCAATAGTTCACAGGGCAACACTTATACTAGTGATGCGAAATGCCACTACGACTAAACTAAGTCTACTTAGGCGATTTTCTTACAATAATCTCAACCATTCTAATAGTCATTTCTGGAGTTTATTTTTAATATCGAGCGATATATTTGTATGAACGTTACAGCGTGTACGACAGCTACATCTAGGTGTGAGTTACACAATATGGGATGGAGCGAAGTATCGAGTTGACGAAGTCACACGTTGCCGGCAGCTGGACAGCCGTACTAATGTCCAACTGTTGGTGGAAAACATGCTAATATTAATGCAATGCTAAAATTGTATAGTAATTATTATAATGTAAAAATAATACACATCAAAGTCAGCTTTTTACATTGACAAGTCGTTGACTGTATACATTTTATCGAAAAAACGGTTACATTGGCATTTGAAGGCCATGCCGATTGTAGATAGCTATCTCTTTCTGTTACGTTGCTGCCTGTGTAAGACAAAAGATAGCAGCTATATGATAAATGTTAATTTCATTACTACGACTCCAGACTAGTGAATTCCTCCAAGGGTAGTATCCATAGAAATATCAATAATAAGGTTATAGAAATGTTATCTACTGTCTTTTGATACCGGAACGCGTGTCGCCGGTTTGCTGCTACCAACACATAGATACGCAATTACGCCCACCATGTTTCTAGCATTCAATGCAAAATAAATTAAGCTTAAAAATAAATCCGCCGTTAGATGTGCTGCAAAATACAATCTAAGTGACTCCGCGGCCAAAACAGCACTGATGATCAAGCAAACGGTTCGCTCACTGGTGTCCTACGAGACACCTGCACGCGGCGATAAGTTCACGCGCCCCTACCACTTCTGTTACCTTATTATTTAGATTTGTATGGTAGCACCTTTACGCACTTAGGCTTACATTCAGAGACGAATACAACATGTAACAAAAACCCTGTTGTTCCTGTGAGCTACGTTATCAGAATCGATATTCATACGTAAGGACACAACTCATTTAGAAAATCTCTTCAATAGAATAATAAAATTAAATATTAAATCATTATTAAGTGATTATAACACTTTCAATTCACAATTAATAATGATTACATTTTATTATTTTTATTAAAGAGTTTTTCCAAATGAGTTGTGTCCTTACGCATGAATATTGATTCCGATAATGTAGCTTACAGGAACAACAGGTTTTTTGTTACATATTGTCACACCTCGGCCACTGAATACAATATACATGCTAGCACCACCTACATACACAAGATTATGTCTCTATACGACCACACATACACGTGTAGGTTAGGGTTACTCGCTGCTCATAATGCCGGCTCGCTTCTCTGTAGTTCTCAGACATGGCGTGCTTATATAGCGACAGGCGATAGACATCCTTTGCAATATTGCAGTCCAATTGCCGTCAGACTGCGGGTGCGTGTGGGGCGCGGCCGAGGAATCTTAAATTGGTGGGGGGGGCGGTGAGTGTCCGTTCTGTACGTTAGTACACACGGCTACACATCAATCTGTACAAATCCAGTATAGGCTGACGTCGCGTTGTAAGGAAAACCTATACAATGCGAGGTCAGCTTATACTGGAAATGTACAGCTTGATGTGTAGCCGTGTGTACTATTAGATATTCTGTGATATTGTATAAGCATAAACTCATGCTTCCAACTGTCAAATAGCACTGCATGACAGTTGGAAGCATGAGTTCACGCTTAGATTCGTCTCTGAATGTAAGCCCTATTGTTCTTCACGGGCCAATAAGAAGTGTGTGTATATACCTGAGCGGAGAGCATGCACTATGCGGTGGTGGTGGTGCTGGCCCCGCCGGCGGCCTGCAGGTTCATCTGCCGCTGCATCTGCTCCAGCATCTCCTGCATGCGACGCAGTTCAGCCTCCTGCGAATATACAGCACAGTATAGGTTTTAGTTTAAGATAGTAAAGAGGTTGGCTACGAACATGGAGTTGTAGATATAACATAACATAACATCACGCCTGTATTTCCCCGAAGGGGTAGGCAGAGGTGTATAGTACACCTACATTTCGCCAGTTATGTTATAGTCCCATGTAATAGGGGGCGAGCCTATTGCAATTTTTTTTTTTTTTTTTTTATTATTCTTAGGTCTTATTTTTAATTTGAATGTTTGTTTTTTTTTTTTTTACAAATGGACTCTCGCAGCTGGTGCCGAAGTACCATCTCTGCTTAACCGGGCTTAGTTGGCGGAGAGTCCCATGTGGGACTCCATTCGCCGAAGGTTTTTCCCTAATCCTAAATACTTACAAACAAACCTAAAACTAAAGACGCGGTTTCAATACCGCAAGCGGGCGTCCCCCAAGGGGGGGCGGGAATGTTTGTGTTTTGCCCTTTGGTTTTATAGCACCGCGATTTGATAGGTGCTATGCCTATTGCCATTGACCGGGCACAAATCCAGACTCCGGGCTGCTACTGAGAATTTCCTAATGAAAAAACCTAATAACACTTTGCCCGACCCGGGAATCGAACCCAGGACCTCACGCTCAGCAGTCGCGCTTGCAACCACTAGACCAACGAGGCAGTCGATATACACTAGTCGATATAGTTGTAGATATACGCTATATAAAATGTATGTACGATGTCTGTGGTCTAGTGGTTCGAGGTTCGGACTGCTGATCACGAGGTCGTGGGTTCGATTCCCACATGACACAAATATTTGTGTGATGAACATAAGTGTTTGTGTTGGTCTGGGTGTTTTTTATGTACTATAAGTATGTATTTACAAAAAAAAAGTATCATCATCTACATCATCATTTCAGCCGAAAGACGTCCACTGCTGGACATAGGCCTCCCCCAAGCATCGCCACAAGGACCGGTCCTGTGCCTTCCGCATCCAGCGGATTCCCGCGACCTTCACCAGGTCGTCGGTCCACCTTGTGGGGGGCAAAAAAAAAGTATATTCTATTATTTCCATTGTCTAGTGCCCATAGCACAAGCTCTGCTTAGTTTGGGACTGTGAAAATGTCCCAAAAATATTTATTTATTATTTATTTATATTTCCTGCGTAGAATAAGGCTTCCTGTCCGCTGTAGCTGAGAGACGAAAATCAAACACCAACTAAGCTTCGCCGCTCATGCTCACACTCGCATTGGTCATCACATGCCGCGTGTAAGCGTTTAAAAACATATTGCACGTCTTTTTACTCCAGCAGCCTGTGGGTAAAGTATTCGCGACGAGCCTACAACGTCTTCCGTGTACGATATAACAACGCGTTTAGGATGCTGTTGGGACTATCCATTGAATTAATAAACCTATGGAAGTGGCGTATTCTTCTATATCCACCTAGTTTATACAAATATCTATTAAATCGTTTTTGAATTATGAATCTATTCTTTGTCTCTTGTTGTTGCTACCAATGTGTTATGTCGTCTGGTGAAAGAGATCGCATACTATTTGTATATTCTCTGCTTGGCAACATCTTTACGGGATGTCAAAATACCTACTCCGCGTGGCAACCCGCAGTGTGGCCGATAGTACAAGAGCTGTCAAGTAAACCACGAGCATCGATATCGATACTTTTTAGTTTTGATTACTTACTTCCCTAGCTATGGCCGCCATTACAGTGACCCGGATATTGTAGGTATGCCACGCTTATTTCGTAGGTATTACAAGTCCATAGGTATAAGTCAATGGGACTATCGCGGCGCTGCAGTGCGTCCGGAATGTTCGCGGAGGCACACACTGATGGCTTTCACGCCATAATCCGTAAGAAGGTGGCGTCACTTCTACGAGTGCGTGGTAGTAACAACACTAACAACAGCATTCTAAAAGCGATTGCTGAGCGCTCTGACAGTCTTATATGAAAGCATTGGGTGGGCTTAGTTATGGAGCTGTTAATTAGAATCTGCCTGTATTGTTACTAACATAGCTTGACGATTACTAACAAAAATATGGATAATTTATCAACTCAGCCTATCGCAGTCCACTGCTGGACATAGGCCTCTCCCAAGTTGCGCCACAACGCTCGGTCCTCTGCCTTCCGCATCCAGTCCCCCCCAGCCACGTTCTTTAGGTCGTCGGTCCACCTGGCAGGGGGGCGCCCTACGCTGCGTTTGCCGATACGCGGTCTCCACTCAAGGACTCGTCTGCTCCAACGGCCATCGGTCCTTCGACAGACATGGCCAGCCCACTGCCACTTCAGCTTACTGATCCTACAAGCTATGTCGGTCACTCCGGTTCTTCTCCGGATAATCTCGTTACGGATTTTATCCTTCAAAGAAACTCCAAGCATAGCTCGCTCCATAGCTCGCTGAGCGACTTTAAATTTGTGGACTAGCCCAACTGTCAGTGTCCACGTCTCGGCACCGTAAGTCATGACTGGCAGGACGCACTGGTTGAAGACCTTTGTCTTCAAACTTTGCGGTATAGGCGACGAGAAGACTCGGCGAAGTTTGCCAAATGCTGCCCAGCCCAGACGGATCCTTCTGTTGGCTTCTTTCTCGAAGTTGTGTCTACCAAGCTGAATTGCCTGCCCTAGGTAGACGTATTCCGTTACAACTTCGAGTGCCGACCCTTCGACGAATATTGGCCTCGGCATGACATGGATAATTTATAATCTGGAATAATTAATTAAAAAACCTATAGCGTAGTACCGACTCACGTGTCGACGCAGGCAAATACATGAATGTGAACGCGCGTGTGGTGCGAGTGGCCCTAGGTAGCTGACACACGTTTTCCGAGTGTCATATATTTTTTTTTTTTTTTTTCGAATGGACTCTCGCAGAATTTGTACCCAAAATGGATACCCTAACTGCTTAACCGGACTGGAGGCGGAGAATCCCGTTAGGGACTCCATCCGCCGAAAAATTTCCCTAAACCTAACTTATAACTAAAAACGCGGTTGCAAAACCGCATAAGGGCGTCCCCCCAGGGAGGGCTCGAACCTCGGCTTACTGGGGCATTGCGGGGGGACCCTGCTGCTATGTCCCCCTGGCAGCCGTTGCTGCATCGGGAATAGTTTTCTCGAAAGTAGCGGACTTTCGGTATATCGGGTGGGTGACGCGTTTCGCGAATCGCCGTTAAGCGGCAAGCCTCGCCGGCGAGGTGAAGACCTACCTAATCCTAACACAGTGGCGGTTAAGCCTACTAGGAACTACTCTAGAGCATAGGGCCGGTCTTTCCGAGTGGCAGTGGCGCGAGTGTATGTAAACGAAGTGACGTTTTTTATTGCGGCCGCCAGGCGGCACCCCTGGCGTGCACATAGCCAATAGGCAGCGCGCAGCTACCACTCGCACGTGGCACGTGATGACCAATACAAGTGTGGGCATGTGCGGTGGGCGTAATAGAGTTGCAAGTCATACGACAATGCTGCTGCTAATGTGTAGCGATTAGCGATGTGCAGTTCTGCACCGAAAGGTTGACTAAACTCGGAATGTGTAGGTAATTAACTAAAACCACAACTGCATAGCACTTGTATTCTTCGAGTAAAATGGCTATAACAGCCAGTCGGACGGACGGACACGGCGAAACTATAAGGGTTCCTTGTTTGTTCCTTGTAGAGCTCCGTAAGCCTTGAAAATCGGAAAACGTACTAATGATAATTTGGTGAATTTCAAGTAGGTAGAAATCATTCATCATTTCAGCCGAAAGACGTCCACTGCTGGACATAGGCCTCCCCTAAACAATTTGGGGGGATATGCCATAATCGCCACGCTTGGCAGGCGGGTTGGCGATCGCAGTTTGTTGGTTAAATACTCAGAGAACGCTGCTGCCCATCCTCTGGTGAATCCCTTAGTCGCCTTGACACCCATGAGAAGATTTAGGGTGGTGTAAATCTTTACATCCGGCACATAGACCAGTAAGCCTCTAGACGCCGCTTAGCTGGACACCGCCGGTCACAACGCATATGCTCTACCACTGCATATCATACGTCCCTCCGCCAATTGGAACGTCACTCAGTCAGCGAGCGGCACCAATCATAAGGAATCATACCACCGCACTTTTGAGCCGGCCAATCATAACGCGCCGTCCGCCCCCCTGCCCCACCAACGTTTTACGACTGCGTTCGAATACAAAACTTTGTTTATGCGGAGTCTTGAAGATTACTGGTCTGTGATCCGGCACCACACGGAACGGAAAGAAGGTATGGAAATGCTTTATTATAAAATACAAATGATACTACTACTGTAGTATCATTTGTATTTTATAATAAAGCATTTCCATTTTATTGAAACATATATTTCGATAAAAAGACGTCAAGATATTTACTTTTAGTTAATTACCTAAGCATTTCATGTATTACATAGCTCACACAGACCAGTAAGCTACAAGACTCCGCATAAACAAAGTTTTGTATTCGAACGCAGTCGTAAAACGTTGGTGGGGTCAGGGGGGCGGACGGCGCGTTTTGATTGGCCGGCTCAAACGTTCGGTAGTATGATTCCTTATGATTGGTGCCGCTCGCTGACTGAGTGACGTTCCGATTGGCGGAGGGACGTATGATATGCAATGGTAGAGCATATGCGTTGTGACCGGGGGTGTCCAGCTAACCGGCGTCTAGAGGCTTACTGGTCTATGATAGCTCATGATTGTTTGGATAACATAATTCTTCATCATACACGTGATATTAAGTGATTCACAACCATATTCTAAGTTGTTTCCTCAAACATTTTACTCCGTGGTATTCACAGTTGCAAAAACTCTCCGTCACTTGATAGTTTTCCTTACTCAAGATGAGAAAGAACTCAAGGTACGTCGCGACCAACCTTAAGGCTTCCTCAAGACTAGAAAAGTGTCATCTGCAATGTGATTATGGTTGTTTCTATTCTAAAAAATGTCCGATTTTGATGAATTTATGGAAATATGTACCATGACCCATACAAGTATCGCGGCGGCTTATATCCAGACACAAATCTAAGCGTGAACTCATGCTTCCAACTGTCAAATAGCACTGCATTTTGACAGTTGGAAGCATGAGTTCACGCTTAGATTCGTCTCTGCAGAATAGAATAGAATAGAAAGAATAGAATGTCTTTATTTGCAAGGAATATATACATTGTAGTTGGTAAGTTCATTCATAGTGCGCTTATGTGTGAATGTAAGCTTTATTTCCTCAAGATACATTGAGGAAATGTCTAGGAATAAGAATAATTTATTTCGCAAAAAATACGGGTCCAGACAGATGGATTAAGAGTCACAATTAGTTTCCACATATTTTACCATAAGTGGCACGCAAAAAAATTATAAAAATAATAATTAAAATTTGATTAGTTTGGCATAAAAGAGTATACAAGGCGCTAATATTTTGATATTATTACCCTTGAAGACATCCTTGACTGAGTTTGAGTCTAGAAACGTTTGAGGAAACAACTAAGGATATGGGTGAAAGAGTGATCGAAATTAGGATCATTTTAAATAATAATGACTATTGGCTAAGGCTTACCTTTTCACGGAGCACGCGCTCTCGGTCGCTCGAGTCTTCAGATCCATTTGTCATTCCGTTAGATTCAGCCTCACTTAGACCGCTCTCAGTCGACCTGCGGAAAAGTATTTTTAGTTAGCAAAGGTGGCTTATGACCCAATGGACCCCTAGAAATAACAAACGCCAACAAGGCAGGTCAGACGGAGATCCTTCCAAAAATACTGGTTCTTAAATGGTAGGTTGGTAATTCGGATTTCTGGATCAGTGATTCTAACCCAACATCAAACTGCTGGATTTTAGAATAAATGAAAGGATAATAAGTGATAAGTGACCATATTGTGTCCACGAATGCTGCAGTCTTCGAAACGTTAAGAAAACAAAATCCACAAAATTATTATACGCAATATAATCCGTTTAAATTGTTTTACATATTAACAAAAGTGATTTGCCGATTAGTAAAAATCTACCCTATTTTTGTGCGCGTTTTAGTTAAAACCATAAAGGTATTATACTGACGTAATAGAGACACTGTCACCTCATTATCACGTCACCGAAAACGAAATAAGTATATGTGCGAAATTGACACGTGTAGGAGTGATTTTTAGTGATGTGACATGGACGTTTCCGCATTATCGATAATAGTTCAACCGGTCTTACTTTTAAGGAGTGGTAGTATTTTAAAACTGCTAAGCTATTATGTAACTATTGTTATAAAATTACAGATATTTGAGACATAATTATATTTATTTTAAAAGATTAAGTTACGCAATTAAGGGCTATATTATAATTACATTATTAATGTCACGAAGGTAAGGAATACATAAATAAGAAATAAAAAAATCAATTAATCATCATTTCAGCCGTAAGACGTCCACTGCTGGACACAGGCCTCCCCCAAGCATATATTGGGGGGATATGTCATAATCGCCACGCTTGGTAGGCGGGTTGGCGATCGCAGTTGGTTTGTTAAATGCTCAGAGAACGCTGCTGCCTATTCTCTGGTGAATCCCTTAGTCGCCTTTTACGACACCCATGAGAAGATATACGGTGGTGCAATTCTTTACGTCCGGCACCACACGGAACATTTTACAATTAATCATATTAGTTTTAATTAGGTGTATAGAAAGGTTTTCAATCCCGGAACTAAGTTCCTATACACGATTCCGGAATTGGTCAAATTATTGAATTTTTATGAAAAATTACAATATCTATGAACTTAACAAGTTTTCTTGTCCAGTCAGCTTAAGTTACACATCAGACTTATCCTACTAATTTATATTACTACATGTAATACTAATGTAAATTTATAGTATATTTATAATTTGTAGTATATTATTATAGTATATTAAATGTAGTATATTATTTTGCGAGTAAAGTCCGGTTTGCTAATAGCTTTATCATGCGTACCGCCAAAGAGTGGAATTCCTTGCCGGCGTCAGTGTTTCCCGAGAAATATAATCTGGTGGTCTTCAAGACTCGAGTGAATAGGTTATTGCTGGGCAAGCGTGTACCATCGTCGACCGCACCATCGCTTAACATCAGATGAGGTAGCGGTCAACTCCACTCCGCTCCACTCCACTCCACTTCACTCCACCTCCACTTCCACCTCCACCTCCACTTTCACTCCACTTTCATTCATCCATCTATCCATCCATCCATCCATACTTACAAACTTTCACATTTATAATATTAGTAGGAAGTAGAATAGGATAGGATTTTTGGAACTAAAAATTTTGACATTCTGTCTCCATAATAATTTGTCATCTTCGGTTGAACTAGTTTTTTTATCTCTAACTCTTCTTGTATTATATTTATTTTTGACTTTTACTTTATACTCGTCACTTCGTAGATTTACCACTTTGAATATTTACCATTATTAAAGTAAAGATCTTTATATGAAACAAACACCGACCCGAACAAATTCCGTAGGTATGGATCGTTGGTGATTTCATCAAACGATACAGTTATCCTTAAAATATCTACTGCAAACCCTGTAGTTTTTTCGAGGCTTTCAGCTTTTATTTTATTTTATTTTATTGTATAGGATGGCGAAACGAACTAAAGGCCCACCATATGTTAAGCAGTTACCTTTGCCAATAACAACTGCAATACCATCTAGGCTGTTACCTAAATGGTACCGCAAGTCGGTTCGCCAAATTGAGACATGAAGATGGAAAGTCTCATGTGATTGTAATTACACCGGCACCCGTACCATTCTGACCGAAACACAATGCAAGCATCACTATTTGGCGGAGAATAGTAGATACGGTGCTAATTCGTTTTAACATTTGTGCCCATCCATATTTAGGGTTCCGTACCCGAAGGGTGCCAAACGGGACCCTATTACTCTCGCTACGCTGTCCGTCCGTCCGTTCGTCTGTCTGTCACAGGGCTGTATCTTTTGAACGGTCATAGGTAACCGGTTGAAATTTTCTCAGAATATGTGTTGCTATGAGTTGTATCACGACAAATACTAAAAACAACAAAAAGTCTTAAATCAAAGGGGGTCCCCATACAAGAAACCTCAATAAACATGCATTTTTTTCAACTTTTTTGTTCCTGCTCTATCTTCAAAACGGTAATACATACCAGCGTCAAACTTGGTCAGATTATAGTGCATATTATGTAGTTTTGCAACAAATACTAAAAATAAGACAAACATAAACATATTGAGAGGTACGGAACCCTTACTGCGCGAGTCCGACTCGCACTTGGCCGGTTTTTATTCTCATTTACAGGAAATCTGGAAGTTATGAAGTTAGCCGGTCAATATTTTACAGCATTTTTAGCCCGGCCGCACATTGTCATAAAATAGCACCGTATTTACATTTTAATATGTCAAAAGCAGACATACGATTCGGAAAATTCTGTCAGTCTGCGGGGCTGGTACTAAAATTAACTGTATAAATGTAAAATAAGCATTATGAAAGTAGTATTGTCCTGCAGATACTTACCTGTGAAACGTCTCTTTGCCATAGACGTACAACATACTATTATAACATCGTAAAAGTACAACCATGGTATAGGTTAAGGTGCGTCAGATTTTTTCTGTGATCAATGAATGAATCATTGTGATTTCCTTCCAATGTGCGGCCGGACTAAATCAACCTTTCAATACTTTCAACCGACTTCAAAAAAAGGAGGAGGTTCTCAATTCGATTGTATTTTTTTAAAGCAGTAAGGGACACTAACTTGTTACATGTATGGTGCTAGGTAGTACAAAAAATATATAATTGAAACTATCGACATATCGATATATTTTGAGCAATCCATATGCGAAACGGTTTCATTTTCACGTACACAATATTTTTTTATCTAACACATAATTATTTAAAATAACATATTATATAGAAAATACGGTATTTACTGCATGTTATTAATGCATTACCAAATGACTTAAAGAATAACTTCTATGAAAATAAGCATTATGAAAGTTGTATTGTCCTGCAGATACTTACCTGTGAAACATCTCTTTCTTTAGGTTAATAATGTAAATTACACAGCAGTATAACACAGAACACTACACCAATACGATTATTGATATTAATTGGATAAAATACAGAACGATTGTGAAATAAATCATAAAATAATACGAGATTATATTTTGATGGGACGCTATGGGAGATTACAATTTTCAAAATGGGTTCTACTGTAATTTTATTATGTCTCTTTCTAGCATATAGGTTTTATCGTAAAGATCGGTATCGCAGTCGCACACATTGTTGGTCTATTACGTCAGTATAGAAATGTCTTTGGTTAAAACATAGTCGATCGCGAACGTTTTCCGCATTCTTTCAAGTGCAATTACTTTTTATACAGTCATAACAAATATTAGATAAGATCTAAAGACGCGCAATTAACCAAAATATTACTTTTTATCACGGAGAATTAACGTTAGTGGCAATTGATTGTGACTAAAACACAAGACTCAATGAAGTATCTTAATTCTAAATAATCTACTTCATTTTCGACGCCATCAATAACACAGACGTGAAATTGACTTCAGAATCCCGTACTCTTGGAGGAATAAACTAATCTGGAGTCGTAGTAATAAAATGAATAATTTCTCATATAGCTGCTATCTTCTGTTTTACACAGGCAACTACCTGGTGTGACATTTCAAAAACGCCAAATCAATCCAAACGTGTAAACGTGAAGGTCATAATTGAGTAAAATCACGCAATTAAGACCTTTATATCAATTTTAAAAGTCAAACTAGTTTGTGAGATTCTGGAGTTAAATATAGGAACTACCACCTTGGACCAATTTAACTCAATTAAAACTTAAATTAACAAGACGAGAACATTAATTTCTCTACTACAAATGTATGCTAATTCCAAACAATGGTTCTTCGATTAACATCGTTTGTACGCTGGCTTGGGTTACTTTCTCTGCATACCATTTCTTACAAATACCAGTAAACGTGATTCAAGACATTCATGCATGTAATTTTTCTGTTATGGCATCCACAGAGAAAAATTGACGTGAGCTGAGAAGCATGCAATCATGCATTTCGTTTCATACTGCCTGCACTATATACATTTTATACAGGATGACTTTTAAATCACCATACAAATGTTTTGTAGGCTTTAGGTATCATTCAAAGAATCCATGTTTGAAAAAAGAATATAAATACATTTTTCCATGGTATAATAACACCAGGTAGTCTCTTCCCGTGACAGCTAGGTCACGTGATTGCCTCCGTACTACGTCATCGGCCGTGGAGCCAATAGCGGGCTGTTAGCGTGACACTTGTCAGTTTGATGTGCTGCCACTTTGTGAAAATAAATTACCCGAGCAAAATGCATTTTTTAATTTACTTTTTTCTATAAAGAATCACTTTTTAAATTACTAGTTAGTTAGTTAGTTTCCTTTATTAGCTAATTAGATGAATAACACGAGATAACAAATAGTTAGGCTAGTTAGGAATTTATTTTATATTCATTATGAACAAAAAACTCCTTAAGTATATTGACGATATCGATCAATGGCAGCACTGATCGTGACGTAGCTTGGAGGCATCGCGCTGTCATTGCGGGAAGAGAATACCTGGTGAAACATCTTATTATACCATGCATTTTTCGTAATAAAATAAACTTCCCGAAAAATTTCTACATGGTTGCTAAGTAAAACGTCATATTTGACAATGCAATATCTCAATACTTTACTGAGTGATAATAAAAGGGAAAACACGTATTTTACTATTTTCAACACAGTGATTACTAAGCCAAACTAAAACTTTGTGATGCCATATCTCAATATTTTATAATTAAAAGAAAAAACACGTTTAGCTCGTTTCGCCATCTTATACTATAAATGAAAAAAAAACTTATTATTTTCAGCAAAGATAGTATTATTAAAAGTTGGATGGTGATGAAAATTCATAATGTATTATGATGTGATATTGTTAACCAACATGATAAGTTTCTTCTTTACTTGCAACCAAAGGGAGATAGGAGCCCTAGCTAGAGAGCCAAATCTGTAATTACTCGTATTAGGAATCGAGAAAGCCATGCTTTTATCAAAAAAATATCATCCGGAACAAATCCCTCCAAGGAATGTTATGTGGCCAATAAAAAGAAAAGGCATATATTATTTACAAAGATAACCAGATCTGTGAACGTAAAACTGTACTAGTGACTTTTTACCATCTGGCAAAAATAGAGAATGATCAAAAAAATAAAAAAAATAAAAAAAATACGAAAAAAAAACTAATTAATATGAAGATTATAATTAGAGGCACAACTATGCACGACTTTGAATTAACTGCCAAGTTAGTCGGGTCGGTTAAGGAACACGTTCTGTTTTTCAATGGGATGTTGCTGACGTCACCCATCATCCTCCGAGCCTTTTCTTGGGGTCAGCTTAACCTTGCAGATCGTACAATCCGCGCAGTCGTCGCAGTATATAAGTATTATGTCCATTGTCTAGTACCCATAGCACAAGCTCTGCTTAGTTTGGGACTAGATGGTGCTGTGTAAAAAAATGTCCCAAAGATATTTATTTATTATTTTATTTAGTCGTTGCTTCGATACGAGCCCATGTTGCTGACGTCACCCAAAAAAATAATACAAAAAAGTAATTATGCAAACTTACGTGTGTCGCTTGGGCACTTGCCCGCTGCGCGCGAGTCGCTCGGACCTGTAGTTCTCGTAATGAACCTCCTGAGTCACTTCTTGAAGGTCTTGCATGTGTGTGCTGCACATATAATACAATATTTTTATGAAAAATTAATCTTACAAATAATATTAACATCTTTCTGTCATTATAATAGACAACCCTATTGTGCCCCCAGTGTGCAATAACCATAGAAATCTAAATAATAAGGTAATAACGGCCAATGGTCTCATAGCCAAGAGCGTCGACCAACATCTTAAGAGGCTCTCGTTAGGTGGCTGGGTCAAAGGCCAGATTCAGAAGGCGGTTCTCCTCGACACAGCACGTAATGTGAGGAGGTTCCTGTCTCTGGGGCCCTAACAGCCGGTAGCTTGAACCCTGCTCCCGATGCCGGTGGTTTTTTTTCTTTTTTCATTTTATAAAAAATATTTAAAAATGTATTTAATAAGTTAATAAGCAAATAAAGGAGGTAATAGAAATGTTATCTACTGTATTTCATACCGGAACGCGTGTCGCCGGTTCTCTGCTACATAAATACGCAATAAAGCCCGACATGTTTCTAGCATTCAATGCAAAATAAATTAAGCCAAAAAAACCGCTATATGTATATATGTTAGATATGCTGCAAAATACAATTTCAGTGACTGACCAATACAGCACTGATGATGACGCAAACGGTACGCGCATTGATGAACTACGAGACACCTGCACGCGGCTACTATTTCACGTGCCTTTACCACTTCTATTACCTTATTATTTAGATTTCTATGGCAATAACTCTTGTAACTCTTGTCAGCGTAACAACTATCACGATACATCATTTATAATAATTTCACAATTTTAGGTAAATTGTTTGCGGGGTTATCACGACAGAATGCATTAGTAATAAAGTCCTCCCGGCCGAATTTCCGTCACGGCGGCCAATCTCAACGGAGACTAGCCATCTGCGCGGGACATATTATAGTGCACAAGTGTGTGCGCAAACAGGTGCACTCTCTATTCCCTCACTCTCATAATCCGATGGGACGGCAATCCGACACGACCGGAGAGAGATCAGGCGCAGGACCGACGGCTTTACGTGCTCTCCGAGGCACGGGGGTGTAGCACCGCCAACTTCCTGACTCCGGGTTGCTACAGATATTTTTTTTTTACAGAAAAATCCCAATAACACTTTTTGCCCGACCCGGGAATCGAACCCAGGACCCAGACCTCTCGCTTAGCAGTAGGGCTTGCGACCACTACACCAACGAGGCAGTCGAGGTGAATGCATTAGTAAGGAGGGTTCAGCGTTCGCTATTGCCTTGATATCCCGCACGAACTAGAGACTATTTGTGTTCATCATGTGTTTGAAAGAAGATAAGATCCGGATGAACCAGTGTCTTGTACCAGATCAATTCAAAAATACAACCAAAATAAAGTGGCAAAACAAAGTAAGTAAACTGAAAATACAGGAAAATCTTTACCCTATAGCCCTAGCACGAACCATTTTGACGTGAAAATCTTTACCCTGTAGCCCTAGCACGAACCATTTTGACGTGAAAATCTTTACCCTGTAGCCCTAGCACGAACCATTTTGACGTGAAAATCTTTACCCTGTAGCCCTAGCACGAACCATTTTGACGTGAAAATCTTTACCCTGTAGCCCTAGCACGAACCATTTTGACGTGAAAATCTTTACCCTGTAGCCCTAGCACGAACCATTTTGACGTATCGAAACGTTAATGTAAGCGTTTTTTGAAATATACAATAGTTCTATTGCATTATGATTTAATTTTATGCATAATGCGCACTTTGTTTCATACAGAGATTTTATATGGCTAAAATCTTCAAGTTAAAAGAACATTTTATCATAAACGAGTATTTCAGATCCAAAAGTCACTTACATTTACGTTTCGTTACGTCAAAATGGTTCGTGCTAGGGCTACTGTTTGGAAAAATATCACGTTTTCTTCGTTAGTTAATACTCACATAAGCATAGTCCTGAGCTTGATAAAGTCGCAGTGCTCGGGGTTCTCCACCTCCACCACCCCCCACGGGTACAAACGGCCGCGCACGCGGCGCCCACGCACCTCCAGCTGCTGCCCCGCGCCGCACACCGCGAACGGTACCGCGGCCTTTAACTGGCGGACCTGGCCACCACAGTACAATCAGCAAACCACACAAAGAGCGGGTGCGGGTCGGGCCCGCGGGACCCGCAGCCGCGTTTCGTGTGATGTCATCCATATAAAAACAGGTTAATATACCCGCCATACTCCCGACCCGACCCGCACCCGCCATGTGTCTGTTTTGCGCTTAAATATCGAGACGAACAGACTGTTCAAAATGATCTGAGGGCCTAGTGCGAGTTTGAAACTTCCGCATACTCGATCGAATGCGTCAACTTTCATAAATAAATCAGTAGTTCCTCCTCGTTTCCGCTAGGAGCACTACTAATTAATGAATGAAATTCGACGCATTCGATCGCGTATGTGATAAGTTTCAAACTCGCACTAGGCCCTCTGAACATACATGATCCTTCCCTACTGCCAAATTACTTGGCGTCAGCACAATATGTCTTCTTCTTCCATTTGCGTCTATCAGCCATCATCTCATCATTTACTCCACTTTTACTCATCCATATCATTCTTCACGCAAATCCAATTCATCCATCTTTTCTTTGGTCTCCCTCTCCATCCATGAACATTCATATTCATTACTCTCTCTGTTACATGCGTTTCATCCCTCCTAATCACATGCCCATACCCCATACCTTATGATCTGATGATGACCAGAAGAAAACTGAGATAATTAAACTACATCTCAATGACACAAATGGTGTTTCAGAATGAACCACCCCCACCGGGGGTATATGTCAAATCTGTGGAATGATCACAGTCAGTCAGAATTTTTTTCCATTGAAACAAAGTTTAATTTATACGTAGCTCACAGTATACTTCAAATAAAAAAATACTGTGTTTTTTTTTTCGATACGTCAAATGTTTTCGAGATACAGCATTTTGTTACGTATGCGTTGCGGGGCCTGTTGTGACGTCCCTTCCCTATACATCCTTACGCTCAATCTGTTGCACGCCCGCGTACTATACGCTAGTATTATATTTGATGCTGACTGTACATAAATGTAGAGAAGTCTAATTTCTGCCTTCCATGTTTTAAAACTAGTAGATTTAATTAAATCTTAATTTTTTGAGCTACAAAAATGGATTGATTGATTGATTGGATTGATCATTGAACACATTGATAGAGTTGTTTTTGCAGTACAATCTTATAGACCTGTTAAGATAAATAATTTTGCTGGTCTTTTTTGAAAACATAAAGATGCTCTGACGAAGATGTAAAAGTTGATGATAAAGTGAATATTCGAGGGTAAGCTAAGAAGACGAAACATCTTTAGGGTGTATTTACAAACCTGTTCCTTGTAGTCTTCATCTTCATCACTGTCGCAGTCAGGCAGAGGGTAGATCTTGATGCCCTCGCGCTCAATTTCTTCCATAACCTTTACAATAAAGAGAAAACGAATACTTAATGTACAATATACGCATATTCGATATCATACTATTCAAACAGAAATATATAAACAAGTCTTCCTTACCCTGGACTTCAACCTTTGCACCTCCTTCTTTGTGAGACAATCAGCTTTAGCGATAACGGGAACGATGTTCACCTTGTTGTGCAGCTGTTTCATGAACTCGATGTCCAGCGGCTTCAAGCTGTTGGAAAATAAGCCACAATGTACAGTCGACCACCACCACACCACGTCGACAGTGGTAACACTTGAATTGCGAAAACCGCCCTTACTCCTTACGAAATAAAGACGCTGTCAATGTCAAACTGTTACCACTGACGTGCGGTCGATTGTACAAGATATGAAAACCAAAAGCAATGCAATAGTATGAAAAGGTTTGTCGATCAGAAAACAAGAGTTTCAATTTTGACGACATCTGTGGTCTGGTGGTTCGAGTGTCAGACTGCTGATCACGAGGTCGTGGGTTCCCACAGGACACAAATATTTGTGTGATGAACATCGTTAAGGAACGCTGTATCTTAATAAGATGTCGCTGATGTCACCCAAAGACGTACCAAGTGGAAGTTAAATTCGATACCACGAGCAGTGTTCACGGTTGCTTAGTGGCTAAAGCACTGGCGTGCTGAGCCAGGAGTCGCAGGTTCAAATCCTGCTCGTGAGCGATTTTTTCTTTCAACAATTTAAATATTTAGATTTCGCTTCGCATGCGTAAATGCGATAAAAATAATAAAATAATTAATAATATTCACCAGATAAGGGAATTATAAGGAATTCACCAGAGGATGGGCAGCAGCGTTCTCTGAGTATTTAACCAACCAAATGCGATCGCCAACCCATCGCCAAGCGTGGCGATTATGGTATATCGCCCCTTTTTGGGGGAGGCCTATGTCCAGCAGTGGACGTCTTTCGGCTGAAATGATGATGATGATGAATTAATAATATTAAATAATTAAGATAATATCATAATCCCAATTATTAAAACTTTCTCTGCAGCGTTGTACTGCGATGTGCCTGTGTGTGTGTATTTCTTTTATGAGGAGCTCTACTCCCACTATCGGCCAAAAGTAATATCCAATCTATCTACGATTTACCCTACTAGAGATAGAAATTTGACATATTTTGTATGGAGCTTATGTCAAATTCCTATCACTAGTAGGGCAAATCGTGGATAGATTGAATATTAATTTTGGCCGTAAGTGATGGAAAAATGTGGGCAAAGCTAAAGTAAACTAGGGATGAGACGGAAGTTCTATTTATAGCAATTTTCCTGGAACTGAAGTCGATTTTACGGTCGTGTTTCCAGCTTTTGGCTATTACAAGGAAAAAAGTCAACGTTTACCCATGTCCAAACGGCGATATGAAGTAGAAGCAGCAGTGTATGCGATTATCCACAATATTACGTCGGTTGAGTCCGCTTTCGTCTCGCAGGAACCGCTCGAATTGCTCGTCGATGTATTGAATTATTGACTGTAAACAAACAAACGGTTTTACTGATGAACACGTCATACATTTTTTCAGTAATTACGTGTTTTCTCGGCTATGAGATGACTTACATACGCATGATACATACATACGCCACTCCGCGATAGAAAGTGCGTCATTTGTGGGGTTAACTATCAGTAGAAAATTTTATTAATTTTATAATCACAATCACAACCACTAATAAATATATATCGAATAAATATCTTTGTCTTTATAGAATTGAACCGACTCGCACGCCAAAAATTTAAAGGGAAACAACTTTTTGTCGTTGAAAGAAAGAAAAATGGTTTATTTACTACAGCCAGAGGCACACAATAACAATAATATACAATTTTGATGTAACTAACTGTCCAGCTAGGTAAGTCAAACTTCGAGAAAGAGGTCAATCGTCGAATCTCGATCTCGGTTGGGCAGCGTACGGGAAGCTACACAATATCTTCTCGTCCAAAATACCGCAGTGTCTCAAGACGAAAGTCTTTGACCAGTGTGTGTTGCCAGTAATTACTTACGGCACTGAAACGTGGTCGCTCACAGAGCCTGATAAGAAGGCTCAAAGTCACTCAAAGGTCAATGGAGAGGGCTATGCTCGGAGTGTCCCTGCGTGATCAAATCAGAAATGAGGAGATTCGCAGGAGAACTAAAGTAACCGACATAGCCCGAAGAATTGCCAAACTTAAGTGGCAGTGGGCGGGGCACATTGCTCGCAGAACGGATGGCCGACGGGGCAGTAAAGTTCTGGAGTGGCGACCGCGTACTGGAAGGCGCAGCGTGGGTAGGCCCCCCTCAAGCTGGAACGAAGAGCTGTTGAAGGTCGCGGGAATCCGCTGGATGCGGAAGGCACAGGACCGGTCGTTGTGGCGATGCTTGGGGGAGGCCTATGTCCAGCAGTGGACGTCTTTCAGCTGAAATAATGATGATGATGATGACAATATTAATCATCTATAATAGACTCCTAAAAGTATAATTGTATGCCCCGCGGCTGCACCAAATAGGCTCAGATCAGCAAAAATGCATCGTTCAATAAAAGTTGATCAACTAGCGTGTTCTCAAGCAAGATACGATTTTCCTTCAATTCGTAAACCAATAGTTGATTCAACTAAAATCAGGCGATTTTCGCCTCCGCGAGAATGCCGCTTTACCTTCAGCTGCCAAATGTGAACTAGCAATAGATGGTTTACTGATTTTTTTATGCATTTCCAACCTTACGAACGCTACAGCGTAGTCTATACTATACTTTCGGTGTTATGAACCGTCTCTAAGGCCAAGCCCGCACAGCTATTTTTACTCGCGCATTTTTTTTTTCGCAAAGTCTGTAACACATGGAATCACATGCAGGTGCCCGCACTGGCGACTAAAAATCACTCTGGAAAAAACATCTCAGAGCGAGAATAAAAACAGCGCCAACAAAAATCGCGCGATTAAAAATCACTGTGCGGGCTTGGCCCAAAAGTTATGCAGAATGATGAGCATTTGTCAGCCTTAAAACATTTAACGGTAAAGTTTTTTTTGTGGTGTATAAACTTACCCGGAAACAATCGGTGTTGTCAATAGCATCACCGTATCCAGGAGTGTCGACAACGGTGAGACGTAGCTTCACTCCGCGCTCCTCAATCTCCACCGTCGACGCGTCTAGCTTCACAGTCTGATTGGTCTTTTCTGTAAACGTTGGTTTATGTTGTGGTCCCTTTACTTAGGTACTAAACTCGGGAGCAATGAATCCGGGTCACCAATATTAATTTTAATGTTTGGAATGATAGCTTATTCAAATAAAAAGTTGATTATAAATAGTTATATAAAATAATAGTCTATCGTTGTTAATAGATAGTCTATAAAATACTTTTTAATCGACTAAGCTATCATTCTTAGTTGCCGAGATATTAAGGTTTAAGTTGGTGACCCGGATTCATGGCTCCCCAAGTGTAGATGACCGGAACTTTATACGGCCAAACAAAACACGCAAGTCCTACCCCCTTTGCAAATTAACTGTAAAAACTGATTTCGAGCGAGCAACAGGTGCTACAGATGCAGGTGTACTGCTGTATAAACTTGAAAATATAAGTTACTAGACTTTTCCTGCGGTTTCGCCCGAGTACTGAAATAAAATATAGCCTATGTTACTTCTGGATAAAGTACCTAGTTTTCTAAAGGTGTCAGAGTTTATTGATTACAAACAAACAAATCTTTCCTTTTTAACCGACTTCAAAAAGAAGAAGGTTATCAATTCGACACATATGTATGTAATATTATTGGAACCCGAAAATATTAATATATGATAATCTACTAGGGCTTCCAAGCAAATGTACGAAATTTTTATAATATTAGTATAGACTGGTAGTCCTAGTCCTAAGCATGGGACAGGCAGACAGGTACATTATTTATCGCTATGCAAAGCCTATGTTTGCACATTCATAGGTATATGTCCGCGCGTAGCTCAAGGTTTCATCAGGATTCATCACGAAATAAATTTCTCTTTACTAAAAATTATGTATTTTCCGATTATTACATGAACTGACCAGTAGAAGAAGTTTTACAACAAGAATGACAGCCCGCGCAAAGCACAGTGTCTCCATCTTTATATTACTACAATCAAATAGACCCAACGGAGTCACTAAATACATTTTAATTTATAAATGAACACTAAAATAATTAACCAGTCGTCGTGATAAAACTAATATTAATTTAGATAATCTCTAAACATTATATAAACCAACAAATCATGCCAGATATTAAAATATGAAACAATATAAAGCGGAATTATCAGAACCACAAAATTAAATACATTTAAATTAATAATTTCATTAATCTAATTAGAATATTCGAATTATAATTATCATAATATTAACATTATTTACAACATTAATTTAATTAATACGGATCATCAAATATTAAACTTTGCTAAACAAAAAGGTATCTTCTTTGATCTTTGATGATCTTTGCAAAGTACAACAAATACAACTTTGATGATCTTTGCAAAGTACAACAAATACAACAGCAAACTACATAGCAAATTCTAGAAATAATGGATATTTATTTCAAAATACTTCATAATCTAAATACTTAATTCATCGTATAAACTAGTTACCTCAAAATGGCAATAGATTGCGTTGTAAGCATCGATATTCGATATAGCATAGACATTAATTAGTCTAAGTCCGAGTATAAATTAATATTTTAATGTTATAAGCTATGGAAAGCTATATTACTCTCAAATTACACTAGAGGGCGCAATGTTCAACCAACGCCAGGAAGAAACATTCAATACTGACCAGTAATAAAGATTAATATATTAAGTTCTGTCAAAAAAGTGTACACAAAATTGATGGCAACACTAGCGCGCCCATATATACTATGATTAGTCATACAAGACAGTTATATCATTATTTGAGGAGCTAAATATTCAGGATAAATATTCATAGTATAAAATAATTAAATAGACAAATGTAACTATACATTTGTATTAAAGTATTTCCGTGTATTTATTTATTGCGTAGTAGCAGTAAAAACATAACCCTCCTTCCGGGGCAGATTGTACAGTAAGAAATTATATCGTAAGGCACCGAACATACAGATGAAATTATTTTTGAGTGATCGGGAACGACCGGCGACCGTACACTTGACGTTGACATTCTCGATAGCTCAAAAATAAAAAATTTCGGTGTCGTCTGTACGGCGCCTAAAGACACAAAAGATCCGCTCAAATAGAGTCGGCACACCCACACGGCATGCAGCAATTTAATGTATTATAAAAGGTGATAGAAAAGAAAGGTGGACGATTAAAAAAAACTAACTACATAAAATTAAACAGTCTCCATCACTAGAAGTTTAGTGTCTGTGGAATCACCCGTATTTTTATTAAAATGATATGAAATGTGGTATGTCAATAACAAGAATCCTATGTGACAATCCATGGATTGTTCTTTTTATAGACCATGGTCTACCTGTGTGCCAAAATCTCAAAATCCATCCAAATACAAACATCTTCACAAACTTTCACATTTTGATGTGTGCACAGACCTGATAATGGTAATGATTTTGTTACCATTCCTATCCCATCCCATTATTCAAATAATGATTAGAGTTGATGAGGAAGTGATTCTGAAGAAGAGGATTCAGATGAGGAAGTATTAGAAATACAAGTTGAGTATACATAATCAGCCCATTACTGTCCCACTGCTGGGCACGGGCCTCTTCTCAGTATTGAGAAGGTTAAGGCCTTAGTGCACCATGCTGGCCTAGTGCGGGTTGGTGGACTACACACACCATCGAGAACTGTATAGAGCACTCTCTGGTGTGCAGGTTTCCTCACGATGTTTTTCCTTTACCGTTAAAGCAAGTGATAATCAAATTCTGATCCGCACATGAATCCGAAAAGTCAGAGGTGCGGGCTGGGATCGAACTCGCACCCTCCTGCATGGAAGGCAAGTGTTCAACCACTAGGCTATCACTGCTAAAAATGCAATAATCCTACTAATATTATAAATGTGAGAGTATGGATGTTTGTTTATCCTTGAATCACGCTGAAACCGGTAGATCGATTTGGATGAAATTAGACATACAGATAGAACATAACCCAGATTAGCAGATAGGCTACTTTTTATCCCGGGAAGATAAATAGTTTTCAAGTGTTAACCGATAAAAAAAATCTGTGATGAATTTTATTTTAGATATTATTTTTCCAGGTTGAGTATGACAAATTGAGTATGCGGATGAGGATATGATTAGGATGAGGATGAGTGTAGTGATACGAATGCGTGTTCTATAAAACTCTGCGTGCGTGATTCAGGATAGTTCTCATGAAGCGTGATAGATATCGTAACAATGAGGAAGTGAAAAACCTTACAAGAAAATTGTTTGAAAAATTAAAATAAAAGAAAAATTACGGGTAACTTTAATTATTAGAGACAGAAAGTAAAAATTTACAGCAGAGAGATTGAATTATATGAAAATTAATGTTGAAGCTGTTTCTCCTGATAATGTGATGATACTTTTAGAAAAATAAACGTAAATTCCTCATAATAATGAGGAAGCAAAAGAGGACTGTATGACCTCGATTTTTGAGGAAAAGGATGCGGAATCTCAAAAACATCAGGACCTTTTTTTAGGGTTCCGTACCCGAAGGGTGACAAACGGGACCCTATTACTCTCGCTACGCTGTCCGTCCGTCTGTCTGTCACAGGGCTGTATCTTTTGAACGGTAATAGGTAACCGGTTGAAATTTTCTCAGAATATGTGTTGCTATGAGGTGTATCACGACAAATACTAAAAACAAAAAAAAGTCTAAAACCAAAGGGGGTTCCCATACAAGAAACCTCAAAAACATGCATTTTTTTCAACGTTTTTGTTCCTGCTCTATCTTCAAAACGGTGACATATACCAGCGTCAAACTTGGTCAGATTATAGTGCATATTATGTAATTTAGCAACAAATACTAAAAATAAGACAAAAATAGACATATGTGGTGGTACCTGCGTAAGAAAAACATGCAAAAATTCATATTTCGCGCACTGTGCGTTGATGTCTTTTGATAAACTCTCGTAAATTAAATTAGTTTTTATGGGGTATCAGGTTGTTGAGAGGTACGGAACCCTTAATGCGCGAGTCCGACTCGCACTTGGCCGGTTTTTTTATTACATAGAATGGCGAAACAAGCTAAAGGCCCACCTGATGTTAAGCGGTTACCTTTACCCTTAACAACTGTAATACCACCTAGGCAGTTGCCTAAATGAACGAATGTATGTATGAATGAACTCCTACATTATGATTATGAGGAAGAGGAATCCTCATGAACCCCAATGATGATCTAAAAGTATACTAACCAATAGCATCAGGTATAACACGTTCCGGATACAAGTCAGTCAGGAACAAGGAGTTGACAAGTGTGGACTTGCCAAGCCCACTCTCACCAACCACCATGAGAGTAAACTCAAAGCCTTTCTTCACCGACTTACGGTGAACCTGGTTAGGCAAGTTGGCAAAGCCGACATAACCTGGGGTTTCCAGGTTGGAAAACTGTAACCAAAGAAATGGTGATAAATGGCTGTAACACATGTTTTATTTTGTTTTTAAACAAGCTTTTTTAGTTGTTAAACAAAGGTTCCGGCAGTTGTGTTTGATCATCATCATTTCAGCCTAAAGACATCCACTCTAGACATAGGCCTCCCCCAAGCATCGCCACAATGCCCGATCTTGCGCTTTCCGCATCTAGAGGACTCCCGCTACCTTCACCAGGACGTTGGTCCACCTTGTGAGGGCTTACCCACGCTGCGCCTTCCAATACACTGCCGCCACTCCAGAACTTTATGGCCCCATTGGCTATCCGTTCTGCGAACAATGTGCCCCACCCAGTGCCACTTAAGTTTGGCAATTCAGTTGTGTCTACAGATTAACTATTTTCTCTAGAAATATTAGATGGATATCCCATACTAATCCCAAAGTATTAAAATACTCATAACAATAAAATAACTAATTTGTTTTTTCTGCAACTTTTCTCAAAAGTTAATAGTTTTAAATGGACAAGATAATTGGTATTTGGGTTATCTCTCACAATTGAGACAAACTATGTTTTTTTTATTATGAGGTGCAGTGACAGAGTCAAGATAAAATCAGTCATGCATGTGCAGATCAGAATTATTATCACTTGCTTTAATGTTGAAGGAAACATTGTGAAGAAACCTGCACATTTGAGAGTGCTCCATAAAGATCTTAATGGTGTGTGTAGTCCACTAAACCACAGTAGGCCAGCATGGTGAACTAAGGCCTGAAACCTTTTCACAATGAGAAGAGACCCGTGTGCCCAGCAATGAGTTGGTTATCTGAGTTTTCCAAAGGCCCATATCTGGTAATAGACTAAAGCTTGATTTCACCAATAATAATTCTTTAGTTAAATGACCGGTTACCCACAATTCCAGTACATATTTTGTGAAGTCAGCTGTTTAATCAAGAAATTAATGTTGATGAACACCAGCCTAAAATAGGCCCAGTTGACAGATTGATTAAATGGTTTTATTTCTGTCTGATAGCCACAAAGAACAATAAAAAAACAATTACAGTAAGATACAAAAAATAAGATGCATTGTCTATCTTCATTCGTGTAGACACAAAAAGATGATCTATGAAAACACCCGAAACATTAAAAAATATAATCAACCTGCCCATATAGTGTTAACATTTATTGCCGTGACATCTTTTTGTATTACGCTCACATGCTTCCTTACCTAGGGACAGCAGCTGAGACTTGGTATGCAGAGATGGTGTTTTCCGATTGGTTAACCAATTTCCCGCATATTTAAATTGTGTCATCTGCACAGGTAAATCGGTGGGCCATTTAAAATGTGTACTACTGTACTTACATTATATACAAATAGTTACCCATTGGAGCCAATGTATTTTGTCAGGTTGTTATTATGGTGTTTAATTAAGTAGGTCCTACAAAACTAGCTATTATTTAGGTAGTCTGTCGGTCAGAGCCTTTGCCTTAGGGGCGGACTGTCAATTGATTTATTGTTATCAATCAATAGTTGTTGTTGTGCATATTATAGCTTGACTTGAGTGCATTTAAAATAATCATTTAATAATATAACATAACAACAATAACTAACTGTTTACTAGAAGTATTGATACTGTCACAAAAACAAATCACAAAAATAGTTTAAATAAAAGTGATATATGAACAGAGGAAACGCAGCTTATTATCATAGAGTAAATGCAAGTGCTTTACCAACATGGTCCCGATTCCCTAATCACAGTTGGACTCGATAAGCGGGCGACGCGGACAAGCATCGGCATTAGTTTCATTTAACAAGCACAGTTATGTACAAAATACTCTGACACATACACTGATTCACAAGTAATATATTCAGTTTGCATTCTCACCGACACACTTTCGCGACACAAATATCAATACTTTAATGCTGACGACAAAACCGACACAGACAAATGGATATTATTGCAATAAAGTGTTTAAGATTCGAGTTTACTTCGAAATGTCTCCTAATGTTCACTTTGTCAAGATTGAGATGCGATTACTTACGTTTTTGTTTGCTGTTTCACTGGACATTTTACTTTCAATATTGTTAAATCACTAAGAGCTTATTCTGCAACCCTTTTTCGTTGCACTTGCACGGCTTGCCTATTCTATTTTATTATTTTTATTATAATTGAGGAATAAAAAAACCGAAATGTGTCTAAAAAGTTCCTGCAACCACAGAAATTCAAAGAGAATATAACACAGATTAATGATATATGTACAATACAGAAGTTCACAGAACCAACCAAACCAAAGTCAATTGTCAATAATTTCAATTGTCAATTGTCAATGTAACTGTCTGTCAGTGACAACCAGTGCTGCCAACGCCAAAAGTTGAAATTATCGAATTTCGCCCAAAGAAATTGTACATTTCACCGTCGAAATTAAAGTTGTGATTGTGACCAATTGTGGCGACTAAGGGGCAAGTTCACCGAGAAGATAACAGGTGCTTAAGTAAAAACAAGCTGTTTAACCCGAACTTTGGTGTTCACCAACGATAACCAGCTGTTATATCACAGTAATCAATCGGTTTTCCTAACCGAAGTCGGGGACGTCGTTTAAGTACTAACCGGGTATTTAAACAAGACATTTTTGACGTTAGGTGGTTGAAATTGTTGAGGTTATTCATTGAAATTCTGTATTTGATTGTTTTTCGTAATTTTAGAAGAATAAAATATTAACATATGGATTATTACTCTCCAAGATAACAAAACAATAGCTTTTTATCATATTCGTTAAATTTACAATCAACGATGAATAAAATAAGGGCTTTTTTATTTTCCTTTACTTGGCTTTTCTTTCTTTATACAACATGTTATTGAAATAACCGAAAACCTCCTAAGGGGTCATTATACTCATCAGTATGAAATTTTTTTATTATAGGACCAACCCTGAAATCACAAAAACAAATCTGCTGTTTTCTACACCTGTGTTCACATAAATCGAAAAAATGTAGGGAACAATAAGTAATTAATATAGACCTAGACCTAAACAGTTGTGCACTAAGTTAACCCTCAGCCTCTTTTCTACACTCACTCTATCGCTCAAAGGTATGCTCGTAGAAAACTCATTTTTGAGTTAAGCTCGCCTTTGTACGTGTAATTTATATTTGTATGTTAATACTGTATTTTTCTGCTGTTCAGCAGCTAATTTAGGGGAACAGCTGATTGTTTTTCGCGATTTAAGGGTGGGTCCCATAGTAAAAGTTGTTCATACTGGTGAGTAGGTACAAGAGGTTTACAATTATTTCAATAACACGTTGTATATGCTACTGTTATGATTTGTATTTGTTAATGAGGAATCTGATATGAACAAAAAGCTGTTAGCTGACTTAACTGGTTCCTAATTGCCTTCTTCGGTAAAATATCTCTTTCAACTTCTTGATGCTTGGATGTTCTCTGAGCAATTGTTAATGTCCAAATTTTTATCTAAAATTTAATAAAATACAACAATATTTAGGTTTTGCACATGATTATTTCGCTGAGTGTATAGATGGTGGTGGTGAGTATTCAAGGCTGGGCCACCTGTTGCAGGGGGGCAGCTGCCCCCTGCCCATTAGGTACACCTGTGGTACTGAATACAAAAAAACAAGATTGTTACCTTATTCTAACAAATGAATGACATTCTATTATCTGAGTATAAACGTGAGTCAGTCGCACTATCCAGGAGACTATTACAGTGTTTTTTATTGTACCGGAACAGGGCCGCCACTGGTAGTTGGACATTATAAAAAATAAACTTTAAAAATCGCTTTTCTGGCAGACCAATGAATAGTCGTTAGAATAAAACAAGTTTAACCGGGAACCCAAAACCTTAAAACCTAAAAAATCATACGAGACATCGATCAATCTCTCAGAAAATTCTAGTTTTCCATCTTTTTATAATAAAGGGTTTTACTAAACACGTGGCTAAAAGATTCTTGTAATCAGGCCATTAAAAAAAATGTAGTAGTGAGCTAGGGTGAACTTCTATTATTTTATTATATTCTTGTTTTTACAAACACAAAAACGCATGTTTAAGCTCAAAATTATCGTACGTTTCTTCATGGTTTAAAGTAATTACGTACATCATACCCACAGAGTACTGTAATATGTACAAGGAACTTATACATAAAGCTGGAAAGCGGACGGCTGACTAAAATTCAGTCCGATGATTGGGGAGCCCTTTGTCTCTTTCTATAGGGTGTCCCTACATGTTAAACGTAGTGGTTATATACTCTTTGCTACATGCAGAAAAGGGACAGCGGGCTCTCGGTAATACCATCTCAGAAAACCGGGCTCGCCCGGTTTTTTCTCCCTGATTTTGATAAAAGATTTTGGACCTTATCAACTCAGCCTATCGCAGTCCACTGCTGGACATAGGCCTCTCCCAAGTTGCGCCACAACGCTCGGTGCTCTGCCTTCCGCATTCCTGCCTTCCCCCCCAGCCACGTCCTTTAGGTCGTCGGTCCACCTGGCGGAGGGCGCCCTACGCTGCGTTTGCCGATTCGCGGTCTCCACTCAAGGACTCGTCTGCTCCAACGGCTGTCGGTCCTTCGACAGACATGGCCAGCCCACTGCCACTTCAGCTTCCTGATCCTATAAGCTATGTCTGTCACTCCGGTTCTTCTCCGGATAATCTCGTTACGGATTTTATCCTTCAAAGAAACTCCAAGCATAGCTCGCTCCATAGCTCGCTGAGCAACTTTGAATTTGTGGACTAGCCCAAATGTCAGTGGCCACGTCTCGGCACCGTAAGTCATGACTGGCAGGACGCACTGGTTGAAGACCTTTGTCTTCAAACTTTGCGGTATAGGCGACGAGAAGACTCGGCGAAGTTTGCCAAATGCTGCCCAGACCAGACGGATCCTTCTGTTGGCTTCTTTCTCGAAGTTGTGTCTACCAAGCTGAATTGCCTGCCCTAGGTAGCCGTATTCCGTTACAACTTCGAGTGCCGACCCTTCGACGAATATTGGCCTCGGCATGACATGCATATTGAACATGACTTTAGTCTTGTCCAGATTCATGCCGAGACCGACACGTCGAGAGGCTCCGTTTAAGCTGTGCAGCATTTCGCCCAGTTATTCCAGCGACTCAGCTATTATAACGATGTCATTGGCAAAACGGAGATGTGAAGTGTTATCGCCGTTAACGTTGATACCCTGTTCAGTCCAGTCTAGCGTCTTGAAGACGTCCTCCAACGCGTTAGTGAACAATTTCGGGGATATTAGATCCCCTTGTCTCACCCCTCTGCGCAGTTGGATTGGCTTCGTCTTTTGGTCCTGGAGCTGCACAGTCATGGTAGCAGCGTTGTATAGGCATCTCAGCATCTCTATATACCGCTCATCAATGTGACATCGCTGAAGAGCATCCAGAACTGCCCAAATTTTGATAGAGTCGAAGGCCTTCTCGTAGTCCACGAATGCCATACACAGCGGCTGATTGTACTCTTCAGTCTTCTGTATGATCTGCCGAACAGTATGGATGTGGTCCACGGTGCTGTAGCCTTTTCGAAACCCAGCTTGCTCTGGTGGCTGGAATTCGTCGAGTCTTCCGGCGAGACGATTCATGATGACCCTCGAGAACAGCTTGTACACATGACTCAGGAGTGAGATGGGTCTGTAGTTCTTCAGTAGGGTTTTATCCCCTTTTTTGAAGAACAGTACCACCGCAATCCCGCTCCATGCCTCCGGTGTAGAGCCTTGTTGGATGACGGAATTAAACAGACTCTGTAGCTCCTTCAGGACCGGAGCCCCGCCTGCTTTTAGGAGTTCAGTAGTAATGCCGTCATCGCCCGGAGCTTTGTTGTTCTTAAGCTGCTCGAGGGCCGCCCTAATCTCGCCCTGGTCAACG
Organism: Asteroscopus sphinx; assembly: GCA_949699075.1. Taxonomy (NCBI): domain Eukaryota; kingdom Metazoa; phylum Arthropoda; class Insecta; order Lepidoptera; family Noctuidae; genus Asteroscopus; species Asteroscopus sphinx. The sequence goes on along the minus strand of OX453021.1, from coordinate 13,910,005 downwards.
TCCGGAAGATCCTCGGTGTAATGGTGCGTGAGCTGGGCTCTTTTGTCGTCATTGCTAGGAACCACTGGTCTCGCCGTTTTCGTGGAATACAAATGCCCATAGAAGTTTTCGACCTCATCAAGCATTTCGATCTTAGAGGTGACAATTTTGCCATCCGCGGCTTTCAGTTTCATCAGATAGGTCCTCCCTAGCTGCTGAGCGAAAACTTTCGACCCCCTATTTTGCTCAATCGCAGCCTCAATGGCGCGGGTGTTGGAGCGGCGGAGGTCACGTCACATCAGCTTCTTAATCTGTAGGTTTAAGGACCTATTATCTGATGAAAACGAATGCGCGGCTGACATTTCCTGTATTTTCCTTATCAGATCGAGAGTCTCAGTCGAAAGCTTGGGCATCTTGCTTCCACGCTGCGGCGGAAAGAATTTTTGAGACAGTTCCTGCAATGTTTTGACTATGGTGTTAGTTTTCTCCTCAATATTGCCAGTGGTTTCCAGCGAGTCGAATCGATTTTGAAGTTCCGCTTGGAACCTTTCGGAGCCCAAACTGGTTTGGAGTGGCGAAGGTCGGAGAGTAGACTTAATCATGCGCGTTCTTTCTGCTCTAAAATTGATATTTAGAGTGCCTCGGATAAGTCGGTGATCGCTTCCGGTGTTGAACCTATAGATCACAGAGACATCTCTAAATATGTGCTTCTTATTCGTCATGATAAAGTCTATCTCGTTCCTTGTCTTCTTTGGGGCGTCTTCGTAAAGAAGGAGTTCATTAAGAAGAGCCCCTGGGACTCCAAGAAGTTGACCAACATTTGGCCCCTGTGGTTTCTGCACCCCAAACCGTAAGGTCCGATTTTCGATTCGCCGCGTTCTTGTACTCCCACTTTAGCGTTGAAGTCCCCCATAAAAACGTTGTAGTGAGCCTTAGCGGTACTATTCATAGCCTTAGCTATGTCTTCGTACATCGCTTCGGCTATATCGTCAGAGTGTGTCGACGTCGAGGTCGGCGCATATACCTGCACTATTTTCAGCTTGTACCTATCATTTAGCTTTACTACAAGGTACGCTACCCGTGTCGACACACTACCGACACACCCCGGCCACTCAATACAATATGAATGCTAGCACCGCCTACATACGCAAGCTTACGTCTTATACAAACACGCACACACTTGAATGAATAGGGTTGCTTGCCGCTCGAAATGCCGACTGCGTTCCAAACGCTTCTCAGTAGTTCTCAGAGATGGCGTTAGCTTGTGTAGCGAAAGTTATTCTTGCGCACGAATGCAGTGAGTTTGTACGGGCGGCGAAGAAAATAATTTAGTATTTTTAATTAGCTGCAGTAAATTGATAGTTTTATTTATTGTAAATTGTTACATAAAGATCTCGTACTACTGAATCACATTACTGAAGCTTATTAAAATACTATCAATCATTATATATGTATATTGGAAAATAATATAAACAGTTAATTAATCAAAAAAATGTATTACATTATTATTGCCATAGAAATTATACATTATAATAAAACAAGTTTAACCGGATTACATCGCGTAAATTGCATTGGTTGTATCTGTAGATGTAATCCAGTAAAATTTATTTTATTGTTATGTGTAGTGATCGCAAAAACTAATAAATTATTAAATAAATTATATATTACACACACTGAAAAATTTACGCCTATACGATTTAAATTGGCGGTTATTGAACCGTATGCCATTGAAAATACGGAATCTCAAAAAAGTTTTGTTTTGCAAGCATTACAATTTATAATAATTCATTCCTCTCTTATCATAAGTACGTAAGTTTACAGTAAACAATCTCTTTCTATAGTTGTAAAATTAAACTCTCGCGGTAAGTAGATACCTACCTTTAATAAAATACAATAAATAGGTACTCAAAGGAATCTGCTTTCAAGCATTACAAGCAAATTATTTTTCCTATTTGTCATAACTGGCAAAGTACAAAAAAATCGTTTAATTGTAAAATTAAATGCTCGCTGTTCTGTAGTTCTACCTGTAAAGGTTTTTTCGTGGCTTACCTTATTTAATCCTTCGGAAATCGAAAAAATCTTCTGTTTCCTTGTCTAGATGGAGACACACATCCGTGTAAAGCACAATACACTACCATTTTCAATTAAAATACAACTACAAACACCAAAAAATATATTGCGTGACGCACTCGACTGGCGATTGACATCCATTGAATATTGCAGTCCAACTTGCCGCCAAACTGCGAGCACGTGCGGGGCGCGGGTGAGGAACTCAAATTGGCGGGGGGCAGTGAGTGGCCGTTCTGTACGTTAGTTCTATTAGATATTCTGTGCTACCGATTTCCACAACGTTGTTCACGAGGGCCTTATTGACAAAAAAACCAACACCACCTTGGGAGAGCTGATCACCTTCGCGGAAGTAGAGTAAGTGTCCTGACTCCAGGGTTATCGTGTCCTCCCCCTCTACGGACTTCGGATAACCCCAGTATATGCCATTTTATATGACTTAACTCTACTTCAAGCTCGGCGAGGTGATGGTCCAGTCTCAACGTTTGTCCATTATACGCTGCCAGATAGAGTCGTCGGTTTTGGTAGCCTGCCATAACCCGGGGATTCTTCGCACCCCCCGTCCCACCGTTACCACGACCGCTACCGTAGTCGGGAATAGAGGGACCACCGGGAACTGGGGGCCGTTTTTAGGGTTCCGTAGTCCAAAAGGAACCCTTATAGTTTCGTCATGTCCGTCCGTCTGTCCGTCTGTCCGCCTGTCAGTCTGTCCGTCTGTCCGTCTGTCCTAATCCTTTACAGCTTAATAACTTCTACAGTTATAAACATAAGCAAAGTCCAGCCCAATCAGTTTCAAAACAATTTGGATGAACCTTAAACTCTTTTTAAAATGGTACCTATGATGTTTTTGAAAACTCCAAAAGAAAACTACAGACGCTTTACTCTCGCTACTGTGCTTTTGTCAATTTTACCTTAATGAAAAACGCTATTAATTTAGGTGCAGTTCAAAGACCCTCAAATGGCAAGCATATGAAAAAACAAAGCCTAAAACCTTTAAAATGTACTTTAAAAGCTCTGACGTTTTCAGAAAATCTTAAAAAAAAATTGCTCGCTCCGCTCGCGCTGTTCCTTTATACCTATGGGGAATTTCTATTCCCCCTCCCCTAGGCCAAAAGCTACATACAATACGTATCTAAAAACACAGAATTTTTTTTATTCTACTTTTCAAAACATTACAACAGTCGTCGAAATCCTACCAAAAATCATCAAATCAAAATCAAACGACATTTCAAAAGAGGTCAACCTTTTTTTTTTCTGACTGTATAGGTATTAGTATTACAGATTGTACGATAATTTTGTCGAAAAACGATAATTTCGACGCGAAAATGCGATTATTTGAACTTTTGGAGTTGGCAACACTGATTTGGTTGCTGTTGATAATGAAAATTAATGAAAAATGAATATGTGATTCTCACTCAGTTTGTGTTATTTATAATTACGGTACTTTAAGTACTGGTTAACAGGGAATAAATGAAGTGTATGAGTGTAGTAATCACAGAGTACAATAATATAACTTGTAGTAATGAGATAAAGGCCTATAATTTAATGCGTAGGTGTGGTGTCTGATCTGTTTGTTGTTGGTTTGACAAAACAACGTTTTATATCAATGACATTAAAGAAAGAGTGACAATGAACTCTAATGGTAAGTTTTTTAATCAACAGCTAATGTTTATCACAACTTTATACTTTCAAAAGTATTTACAGCTAAGTATAATAGGTATTTTGTAAACACATTATTTTTCCTATGGAGTATGTAGGTAGGTATAAATACTTGTACATGTTGTAAACCGGCGTCACATTTGCCAATATTAGGTACATTTGGTATCATTTATTTTCCAGTTACTTTACTGTATACAACCTTTTGTCTGTACTTCAATTCATGGTTGAGCTAGAAGAAACAGACATCATCTGTGTGCCAACTGATATTAACACCATTTATTGGGGCACAGGCATTCCCTGGCAAGAATTCTTGTATGTTTTTTATTTATTTCTACCCCCATATCATAAAATCTTTAAATTATAAAAGGCCCATACAAATCAAAAGCAGGTCAGTAGCAGCACAGTTTTACCATCCATACAGTTACGTTACGAATGTACTTGTGCAGAGCAACGGCGGGGGCCTTGCGCAGTGTCGAGAGACGTGGGCCGCGAGCGCCCAACTCACTTAGCAGGCATGATTGCTCGATGTGGGTTCACGCAAGAGTGTTTTGCAGTATTGTGATTTTAAATGCTGTTTAGTAAGTTCTATTGAGTACAATGGTGAACAGAAACTGTTCTGTCTATGGATTTAGATCGACTTCTAAAAAAAACAAGGATCTAAAAGGACATTGCCCACGGATGGGCCCATTTTTGGCACCATGTCAAAACTATATGTTATTCAAAAATTATGGGTCAGAGTGTCGCCTTAGGGGCATGTCTTATTTTTTCTTATTTTGTCTTAAAATATAATAAATATGTATTAAACTGAATCGTAGGTATATCCTCCATTCAAACCAAATGTAAATGTTGCCAGATCTCAGACTATTTCAACAAATAATCAGAATCGATTCTAAATATCGATACTTCTATAAATTCACTTTTACTGTGTTTCAGATGCTATTATACTAGACTTATCTTAATTGATCGATTTCTTATTTTTTCTTTTCATAATTTATATCTTTAGATTTCGTTCACATGCGTAAATCCTTAAAAATAATAAAAAATCACTCATATGACGTCAAATCAAAAGAAATTGCAAAATCTATTTTGAAACCTTTTTTGTTCAGAAAAATAAAATGATTTTATTGTAAATATTGTTATAATCATTTTAAATTGACTGAAATATTACTTATAAAATCGATATTAATGAATACACCCAAAAACTTGAAAAGCTTATCAAATGTTATTTAAAAAATACATTCAAAATCGATTTTGAAAATCGATTAACAAATAATTATATTGAACTATGTTTACGGGACTTGTCCCGCACAATTAAATCAAAATATAACAAACATTTTGACTAACCTCGACGTTTCGGTCAAGTTGCATTGGCCGTGGTCACAAGCAGACCAAATAAATAAATAAAAAATACTCCGTACGCAAAATACACGCTTGGACCTGGAGTTGCGGAAACCAGCCCGTTATACTATACTAAATAAAAAAAATAAAAAAGAAATAATTATATCTTGCAACATCATACATGATGTCTGGATTTCCTTATGGGTGTGTTCAGTTATATCGCCCAACGATGCACGGAGCGTACTTATCAATCAGATCAGTTATGGAGTTGGAAAAAATTTGATTTCTCTTAAACCAGGGTGCAAAAATTCAAATCGTTTGCAGAATAATAAAAGATAATTCTTGGTCTACAAAATAAGATTAAAAGCCTAAAGCTCCTAAGAGAATGGGCAATGTCCTTTCATAAATTTCGCCATGATGCGAGGTAAGTTTTCAATTTTTCATAATACGTACCCATGTAATGAGAATAAATCATCATGAAGTTTCGAAAAAATAACTTAAGTATTAACTAATACCTGTCTTTAGGGTACCTACTAATAATATGACTTGAATACTTCTAGTCATCGATCTACAATGTGTTATTGAAATAATTCAAAACCTCTTAAGAGGTCATTGTCCTCATCAGTATGAACAATGTTTACTATTGGACCAACCCTGAATTTGCGAAATTATGTTTTTAATCGTACTATGCCACCCTCGTCAGTCGTCAGTCCTTTGGCAGCCAAATTTAAAAAATGTACAAATAACTTGCAAAATATATAATACTCAAACCAAAATACAATCGGGGGCAGAGCGAAGCGAAGCTCCCGCCATAGACTTCTTGTTAGGTTTTTTTTTAACCTTGAAAATCCTCTTGTGAACCCCAAAAACACGGGAAAAAAAAACTTGTAAAGGGTGAAGCCATAACTCGGAAAGGGGGCTTCCTTTCCTCTCTACCACTTTCCTTTCTCTCCCTTAAATCGATGTTTGAGACATAAAATTCAAAAGTGAGGTTAGAATATTAAAAAATTTATATCTCCGAAAGGACCTCAACATTTCCCCTGACACCTCTCCCACTCTCCCTTACCTTGCAGTTTATTAAAGATATTTTAGCAAAGATACAAGCCATTTCAACAATATCAGATTCATTATACACTGTGACATTTTTATCGTCATCAGTGGCCCACATAATTACTACAACTTGACCAACCCTGAAATCGTGGATAAAATCTGCCTTTTTATACATTTTGTTAAGCAACCTGGATGATTTTGTAGCAAAAAAAAAATCATGGTGTACTGTGTATAGTTTTAATACCTTAGACTCTAACCCCCCTTATTACAAAAGCTTAGACCAGGTTTAGACCTTCGTTTAAACCAGGTTAAACGTCATACTTCATACATAAAAAGGTGTTTGAGCCTGGCTTAAGCAAAACCTATTAATTATTAAACTCGATTTTGTAATAAGGTGGCAAGTGCTACCCTTTAATACCAGATTTTGTTTTAGGAAACTCTAATATGTTTTACAAGAAAGCTAAATTGCTATCCATAGAAATAATAGGTGTACTACTTTGTATCACTGGAATAGTATTGCTATGTTTGCATACTAAGGTAAGCTATGTTATATCTTTGTAGGCACCTATTGGTTTCTAGTAGATTTCAACAGTCACTAGTTTAGAAAAATACTAACCATACTTCTGCCCTCTTAAGAAGAAATAGCACGATCGTTGACAAGTTGCGAGATAAATTTCTGAGCTGCATCGCTGAATTTTTTGTTTTTGTTTATTTATAAAATACTAGGCAGAAAAGTTTTTTTTTAATGCCCAGGGCCCCGATAAAGAGATAATTGTCTGATTCGTGATAATCTCTCATTTTAAATATCTACGAAAAATGTCGCCGGTAGTGTCGATTGCTGCCCAGAGTATAAATTTTTTTATTTTTTATTTTTATTTTTTTGCCAAACGGCATTCGTCAGTTTGATATCATTTCTGCGTGAGAATCTCCCCCCAGGATTGTATAGGTATGTCACCGGAAAATTGTAAGCACCAGTTGTAATAAATCTAGCGAGACTGGAAACTGTCGATAGATTGTGAACGGGTTATACAATTCATAATAAAACGCAAATATTTTCGATAGTTCATAATCTATCAATGTCTAAACGTCAGTTTGTAAACGAAAATTATGTTACCTACAAGTACAAGCCATCTACAAGCATTGTGTAGTAATTTGGACATTATTTTAAATAACTCTGCAATTGATATACCACATGTTATTGAAATAGAGCCTCCACGAGTGACGATATTTAATTGATCGTCCGGCGCACTCTGGGCAGTCAGCCCCGCTACCAACCTGCTGACTGGCTAATCTTTTCCCCACGACATGAGTTATTATTATTATGTAGCTCATGTCGACACGAAGAAGAAGAAGATTGAAATAACTGAAAACATCTTAAAGGGTCATAGTTCTCATCAGTATGACCAACTTTTACTATGGGACCAACACAGATATTTTTTTGCGTGGTCCCATAGTAAAAGTTGTTCATACTAATATGTACAATGACCCCTTAAGAGGTTTTCAGTTATTTTAATATCAACTCAGCCTATCGCAGTCCACTGCTGGACATAGGCCTCTCCCAAGTTGTGCTACAACGCTCGGTCCTCTGCCTTCCGCATCCAGTCCCCCCCAGCCACGTTCTTTAGGTCGTCGGTCCACCTGGCAGGGGGGCGCCCTACGCTGCGTTTGCCGATTCGCGGTCTCCACTCAAGGACTCGTCTGCTCCAGCAGCCATCGGTCCTTCGACAGACATGGCCAGCCCACTGCCACTTCAGCTTACTGATCCTACAAGCTATGTCGGTCACTCCGGTTCTTCTCCGGATAATCTCATTTCGGATTTTATCCTTCAAAGAAACTCCAAGCATAGCTCGCTCCATAGCTCGCTGAGCGACTTTGAACTTGTGGACTAGTCCAACTATCATGATAGGCAGGACGCACTGGTTGAAGACTTTTGTCTTCAAACTTTGCGGTATAGGCGACGAGAAGACTCGGCGAAGTTTGCCAAATGCTGCCCAGCCTAGAAGGATCCTTCTGTTGGCTTCTTTGTCGAAGTTGTGTCTACCAAGCTGAATTACCTGCCCTAGGTAGACGTATTCCGTTACAACTTCGAGTGCCGATCCTTCGACGAATATTGGCCTCGGCATGACATGCATATTGAACATGACTTTAGTCTTGTCCAGATTCATGCCGAGACCGACACGTCGAGAGGCTCCGTTTAAGCTGTGCAGCATTTCGCCCAGTTGTTCCAGCGACTCAGCCATTACAACGATGTCATCGGCAAAACGGAGATGTGAGATGTTCTCGCTGTTAACGTTGATACCCTGTCCAGTCCAGTCCAGCATCTTGAAGACGTCCTCCAACGCGTTAGTGAACAATTTCGGGGATATTACATCCCCTTGTCTCACCCCTCTGCGCAGTTGGATTGGCTTCGTCTTTTGGTCCTGGAGCTGAACAGTCATGGTAGCAGCGTTGTATAGGCATCTCAGCATCTCTATATACCGGTCATCAATGTGACATCGCTGAAGAGCACCCAGAACTGCCCAAGTTCGATAGAGTCGAAGGCCTTCTCGTAGTCCACGAATGCCATACACAGCGGCTGATTGTACTCTTCAGTCTTCTGTATGATCTGCCGAACAGTATGGTTGTGGTCTACGGTGCTGTAGCCTTTTCGAAACCCAGCTTGCTCTGGTGGCTGGAATTCGTCGAGTCTTCCGGCGAGACGATTCGTGATGAGCCTCGAGAACAGCTTGTATACATGACTCAGGAGTGAGATGGGTCTGTAGTTCTTCAGTAGGGTTTTATCCCCTTTTTTGAAGAACAGTACCACCGCACTCCCGCTCCGTGCCTCCGGTGTAGGGCCTTGTTGGATGACGGAATTAAACAGACTGTAGCTCCTTCAGGACATTTCTGGTATTTCAATAACATGTTGTATAATATAAATCAATTTCACTTTTGAATTATGCTTTATCTTCTTAGCGGGGCAGAATTAATTAAAAAACAATTGTGGTAAAAATAATATTCATTTGGTCAATCAAGATAATGAAAATACTTTCAATTATATCAAGACAATTAATATATATTTATCCTTTTATTTATTTATATATGCTTTATTGTACACCATAAAAAACATTACATTGAATATGCATTTAAACTATTGTACAAACGGCGACCTTTTCTTGCAGACAATAGGCAATGAAACTGTTGTAGACTACACTGACTGCAAGGACTTGAACCAACCAACAACAAGTTGTAAAGATAAATTAGAAACTACAATGAATCCATGTAATTGTTATATAGATATAAATATAACAAAACCGATGGATGCACCAGTAACCATCTTCTATGAGTTGGACTCCTATGACCGGAATAAATATTCCGATTCAAGGTAAGATGTATTCCAACTCTCGGCATGCAATTATTCTGGCATACCGCATAAGTCATGCATATCCAAGAAAGAGATTCATTGAGTTTTGCCTGCAGTTTTTTTAGCACGTTTTTATTTACTTGCTTTCAGTCATGTCTGTCTGTTCGACGTTCGGTACAAATTTTGCTATCGATTTTAAATTTAAACTTTCTTGATAAGCTAGACTTGAAACTTTAAACATAGCTCAGGACTGGATGACAATGCAATATTAACTCGCTTCCATATTAAAACGTGGTTTAAAAAAAAAAAAAACGTCAAAATATTTTATTTTATTTTACCATCTAAAATCTACCTAGACGAATGGTAAAATATCAACCACACTTACGTAGTAACTAATAGGTAATCTGTGACCACCAAGTGACCACACTCTTTGTGCTTTGAAAAGGTTACCAGGTATAATAATCAATCTCGCATTAGCATAGACCAAGTAAAAACTCATTAGTAATTTTTACTCGTACATTTCGAAGCCTTTGTTTTGTGACTGTAGGTACTCGAAAATGCATGCGTAATTTATCGTATCACCACTGAATATATTATAGTAGAATCACGTAATATCACGTTACCATTTTTAACAGACATCAAAACTATGTTTTAGTTTTTCCTTAACATAATATATTTGTCGTAATTTCCTTATGCATTATTTGTAAAAGTTATTTGCTTTTTACCCGACTACGGCAAATCCAAAATGGAAGGATTATATTATTAGCAGTATATGTATGTTTGTATTTATATATGTTCCACCGTAGCGCTTAAACTACTCATCCGATTTTGATGAACGAGTCAATGGATTCGTTGTTATAGGCCGGGTGATATAGGCTACATTTTATATGAATAAAATCAATATGACGGATGTTACGTCTAAAAAAGTGGGGGTCTCTGAATTTTTTTTTTGCTTTCGTATCGAGTTGGATGTCTGTCAAATGAAAGAGGAGCAAATTTAGAGTTCATATAAAATATACTGAGTGACAGAAAACCTGTTTTATAATATACTAGCTTTTACCCGCGGCTCCGCTCGCGTTAGAGACTGGTATCCCCCCGTGACGGATCCTGTTAATAATTAGATGTTTTCCGGTAACTATTACAAAACTGTAAATGTCTGTTTGTTTGTTTATTCAAGCATCACGCAAAAACTACGGGACCTATTTTGTTTTTTTTTGTGTTTAGACTTGTAAACAGGTATGCATTTTATGAAAAAAGAAAACGATTCCTGTAGGATGAATTGAAGAACCACGGAGTGAAGCCACGGGCAAAGTCCTGTCTAGTCTGATCCAGTATGTCCAGTCCGATCCAGCCCGATCCCATCCGATTCAGTCCGATCCAGTCCGATCCAGCCCGATCCAGTCCACTCCAGTCCCAGTCTTAGTCTTAGTCCCAGTCCCAGTCCACTTTCTCACTCACTCGCCCACTCGCCGACTTTCTCACCCACTCGCCCGCTCTCTCGCCCACTGGCCTGTCACCCACTTGCCCACTCGCCCACTCACCCACTCGACCACTCGCCCACCACACGCCCACCTCTCGCCCACACGCCCACCTCTCGCTCACTCGCCCACTCTTCCACTCTCCCGCTGGCCCACTTGCCCACTCTCCCACTCGCCCACACGCCCACTCTCACACTCACCCACCTCGCGCCTTCCTCTCGCCCACTCGCCCACTGGTCAACTCTCTCGCCCACACGCCCACTGGCCCACTCGCCCACTGGCCTGTCACCCACTTGCCAACTTGCCCATCTCGCGCCTACCTCTCGCCCACTCTCTCACTCGCCTACTCGCCCACCACTCGCCCGCCTCGCACCCACTTCTCGCCCACTCGCCCAGTCGCCTACTCACCCACTCACCCAATCGCCCACCAGTCGCCCACTCTCCCACGCGCCCACTGGCCCACAGGCCCACTTGACCATATGCCCACTCGCCCACCCGCCCACTCGCCCACCTCTCGCCCACTCGCTCACTCGCCCACTGGCCTGTCACCCACTTGCCCACTCGCCCACCAATCGCCCACCTCTCGCCCACTCGCCCACCTCACGCCCCCATCGCGCCCACCTCTCGCCTACCTCTCGCCCACTCGCCCACTCACCCACTCGCCCACTCGCCCAATCGCCCGCTCGCCCACTCGCCCACTCGCCCACTCACTCATCCAGTCATCCAGCCATCCATCCATCCATCATCGTACATTACTACCCGCTCGCTCGTGCAAATCAATGCGTAGAAGCTTCGATTCTGTCTGACGCACCCCACGATTTTTTTTTTCTTTTTTTCATTCTTTCTTTCTTTCTCAAAACCCATACCAGTTTTAAGTCAGATCATCAGCTTTCAAACAAAAAAAGTTTCATCAAAATCGGTCCAGTAGTTTTAGCGTGATGCTGGAACAAACAAAAAAACAGACATTTACAATTTTATAACAGTTAAGAAGATAAGATTATGGATACAAAATAACAACGTTTAGGTTATTCTAATATAATTTTATTGCTTTTCATACAAAAAAATAGAGAAATCGCAATTTAGAGGTCTCTTCCGGTCCTTGTCTGTAAGTCGAAAGATTCTGATTTTTGGTTGGCTCAAAAGAGCGCTTTTCCAAACTAGCGCCAACTACATACGACAGGATTCTTTTTTTCTACACAGTACAATTCGGCTTGACCAAAAAGTTTGTAATGCAATTTCTTTAGCAGCCGTATTTTGTCTATGGAGGCGCGCGCTAGAGCGTATGCGTGCGAATGACAGCTTGATATGAGCGCCTTATTGTATGCAAAATGTTGTAGTAAAATATAATTAATAATCACCGGTTCCCGTCATCGTAGCGAGGTAAAATACATACCAGTTTTTAAGTCAAACCGTAAGTTTTTAGTTACAAACAGTTTCAACAAAATCGGTCCAGTAGTTTTATCGTGATGCTGGAACAAACAAACAAACAAACAGACAACTGACATTTAACAATTTTATCATAATTTTATTGCTTTTCATACAAAAAAATAGAGAAATCGCAATTTAGAGGTCTCTTCCGGTCCTTGTCTGTAAGTCGAAAGATTCTGATTTTCGGTTGGCTCAAAAGAGCGCATTTCCAAACTGGCGCTACCTATATACGACAGGATTCTTTTTTTTACACAGTACAATTCGGCCTGACCAAAAAGTTTTTAATGCAATTTCTTTAGCAGCCGTAATTTGTCTATGGAGGCGCGCGCTAGAGCGCATGCGTGCGAATGACAGCTTGATATGAGCGCCTTATTGTATGCAAAATGTTGTAGTAAAATATAATTAATAATCACCGGTTCCCGTCATCGTAGCGAGGTAAAATACATACCAGTTTTTAAGTCAAACCGTAAGTTTTTAGTTACAAACAGTTTCAACAAAATCGGTCCAGTAGTTTTATCGTGATGCTGGAACAAACAAACAAACAGACAGACAACTGACATTTAACAATTTTATAATAGTAGTAGACTAGACTTTGCCCGCGGCTTCGCCCGCGTACTGAAGTATAATATAACCTATAGCTTTTACCCGCGGCTTCACTCGCGTTAAATTCTGTTAACCCACGTGATGGATCCTGTTAATAATTAGGTGTTTTCCTGTAACTATTGACAACTCCACTCCAATCCACTCCACCCCACTCCACTCCACTCCACACCACTCCACTCCACACCACTCCACCTCTACTCCACTCCACTCCACTTTCATTCATCCATCTATCCATCCATCGTACATTTGTACATTACTATCCGCTCGTGCAAATGCATAGAAGCTTCGTATCTGTCGGATGATGGGAGGACGCACCTCTATTTTTTTTCTTTTCTTCTTTCTTTCTTAAAACCCTTACCAGTTTTTAAGTCTAATCATCAGCTTTCAAACACAAAAAGTTTCATCAAAATCGGTCCAGTAGTGTTAGCGTGAGGCTCGAACAAACAATTTTATATAATTTTGTAATAGTTAAGATAAGATAAAAAGTAGCCTAACGGCCAAAATTAATATCCAATCTATCCAGGATTTACCCTACTAGAGATAGAAATTTGACATATTTTGTATAAAGCTTATGTCAAATTCCTATCTCTAGTAGGGTAAATCGTGGATAGATTGGATATTAATTTTGGCCCTAAGTATATGTTAATCCAGGTTAAGTTATATCTGTATGCCAAATTTCATTAAAATCCATTCAGTAGTTTTTGCGTGAAAGAGTAACAAACATCCATCCATCCATACTTACAAACTTTCGCGTTTATAATATTAGTAGAATTTCAACGTTTATAATATGCTACTGATATGAACATTTTGATTTTTGATTTGATTTGACTAGCACTATCTATCGGCAGTTCTGAATATCAATCGTGTAAAAAGAACAGAATCACCACCCCACTCGTTTCGTGTTTCATTTTCTTTTAACCCGACTACGACGCAGCAAACGAAGGGTATAGTTCCCGGCACGAGACGTGAGCACAAATTGTACCTGCGTAATAGTCTCTGTCGTCACCGTATTCTAGTATTCCGTTTTCTACGTATATTTAATTATGCATTATCATGTAATTAAGCCAATGCAAGTGCCAGTTTCTGGTCTGTTGTACTGGGAACAGAGATTCGACCACTTACATAGTGGAATCTGTGCTCACGACTCGTGCCGGCAACTATATGTACCTATGTACATACATAGTTTAGTGTAAGTTTCGTCAAATTTTTGTAACATGACCATGAGCCACCAAAAAGTAACAATTCGATTATTTCCTTGCACCAAATTCGTTTTGGTATATACTCTATTGCATACACGCACTCGCTCAAGGTCACCGGCGAGCGAGCTCTCACGTACAGGGAGTGTCACCGCTGTGGTATCAGATCGATGGGTGCTGCGGAACCCTTAGTGCGCGAGTCCGACTCGCACTGGACTGATTTTTAATACGGCAATGTTAGTAGCTATACAGTGAATCCGCTCATGAAATTCATAATAATAAATCATTCATCGTCACTTCAGCCGAAAGATATCCACGGCTGGACATAGGCCTCCCCCAATTAAGGGGGGCTATGAAATAATCGCCACGCTTGGCAGGCGGGTCGGCGATCGTAGTTGGTTGGTTAAATACTCAGAGAACGCTGCTGCCCATCTGGTGAATCCCTTAGTTGCCTTTTACGACACCCATTAGAAGATATAAAGGTAGTGCAATTCTTTATGTCCGGCACCACACGGAACAATGGAACAATAATAATAAATAATTAATAAATATTTCCGGACTTTTTTGACACACCACCATCTAGTCCCGAACTAAGCAGAGCTTGTACTATAGGTACCAGGCAATGGATATAATACTTAAATGCTTTTTTTTTCGTAAATACATACTTACATAAGAAACACCCAGACCATCACAAACACTTATGTTCATCACACAAATATTTGTGTCCTGTGGGAATCGAACCCACGACCTCGTGATCAGCAATCCGACACTTGAACCACTAGACTACAGACGTCGACACGACACGTCACGATGAGCACTTGAATGTAGCTGGCTAGCTCATCGTTTGATGATGATTTGTTTACCACATAATATTTGTTTGTAAGATTTAACCCTTATCAGTAAAATGATCAATTGGGAGACAGACTTGTATTTTTGCAAAAATCCAGGCCGAACAAAATTGAGCACACGGCTTCTTCGTCGACTTTTCTCTATTTCTAATCGTTTTGGATTTACCCTTGCATTGCTATCTCTAGAACACCCTGTATTCTGTCTCGGGCTGTGAACACAGAAGCATTGATTCATTGATAGAGCGATAGAGCGAAGCGAGGTGTCCGAGTTACCTCGGCTGCTCAGCACTTTGTCCGTCCGTCTAACAGAATCTTATAACTTCTAAATCAAATAAGAAAAACGTTTTAACAAAAACTAAAACCGACTTCAAAAACCTTAACTAAAAAGTAAAGAATAATCCTTGCATGTATTTCAAAACCAAAATTTTGAAGGCGGCGGCGGCGCGTGACTGACCCTTTGCGTCATGTAATTAAAATGTATACTGTCGAGCGCTTATCTGTAAAAAATAGTATAAGCGAAAATACATAAAAAAAATCACGCGCCGCCTTAAAAATTTTTGGTTTATGTTAAGATTTTGAAATACATGCAAGGATTATTTTTTACTTTTTAACCGACTTCAAAAAAAGGAGGAGGTTATGTATTCCGCGGGTTTTTTTTTTTTTTACCATGTATGTACACCGATTACTCCAATATTTGTGGGCCGATTTACGTGGTTGTTTTTTTATTTGGTAGAGAAAGTCTGCGCGGTGGTCCCATGCAAATTTTATTGACTTAGGTTGAGTAGTTTTTTAACCAGCTTCAATAAATCAGTTTATTTTAGCTTCGCCTATCTAGATGATCTGCTCATTGGTTCGTTTTTCTGAGAATTCTTGGCCGATTTACGTGTTTTTTTTTTCACGATAGTGATTGGACGTTAGGAAGAACATCTGCGAGACCTTTGCCCAGCAGTGGGATAGCAAACGTTAGTAAAAAAAAATATGTCAAATTGGTTATATAAACATTTATGAATCAACCCTCGCAATTTTCAACTAAAAAGTATATAATAAAAACTTTTTTACAAAAAATAAAACCGACTTCAAAAACCTTAACTAAAAAGTAAAAAATAACCATTGTATGTATTTTAAAACCTTAACATAAACCAAAATTTTGAAGGCGGCACGTGATTTTCATGTACACACGGCTACACATCAAGCTGTATATTTCCAGTATAAGCTGACCTAGCATTGTATAGGTTTTCCTTACAATGCGAGGTCAGCCTATACTGGTTTTGTACAGCTTGATGTGTAGCCGTGTGTACGTTCACATAAACTGTTTTTACTATAGATATTGCGCTTAACTGTATAATACATGACGCAAAGGGTCAATCACGCGCCGCCTTCAAAATTTTTGTTTATGTTAAGATTTTAAAATACATACAATGATTATTTTTTACTTTTTAGTTAAGGTTTTTGAAGTCGGTTTTATTAGTTAAGGTTTTTGAAGTCGGTTTAATTTTTTGTTAAAAAGTTTTTATTTCATACTTTTTAGTTGATAATTCACAGAAAAACGAAACTATTAGTAGATCATCTAGGTAGGCAAAGCTAAAATAAACTGATTTATTGAAGCTGGTTAAAAAACTACCCAACCTAAGTCAATAAAATTTATATGGGACCACCGCGCGGGCTTCCTCTACCAAATAAAAAAACAACCACGCAAATCGGCACAGAAATCTCGGAGTAATCGGTGTACATACATGAAAAAAAAAAAAAAAACCTGTCGAATACATAACCTCCTCCTTTTTTTGAAGTCGGTTAAAAATACTGATTCGTTAATAATAATTGTGATTTTTGATATTATTTACGTCATGGCACAGAATATCTAATACATAGTATTAACGTACAGAACGGCCACTCACCGCCCCTCGCCAAATCAAGATTCCTCGCCCGCACCCCGCACGCGTCCGCAGTTTGACGGCACTTGGACTGCAATCTAAACGTAGTGGTTATATACTCTTTGCTGCAATCGAGCAATGGATGTCTCTCGCCAGTCGCTTTACAAGCACGCCATCTCTAAAAACTATTGAGAAGCGCTTGGAACCCAAACGGCATTACGAGCGGCGAGCATCGTTAACTTATACGTGTATGTGCGCGTTCGTATACAGACGTAATCTTGTGTATATTGGTGGCGCTAGCATTCATATTGTATTGAGTGTCCGAGGTGTGGCCATGGTTTCAAGCTCAGATATTATAATGTTTCAAGACTGGCCACGAAAAAAATAAATTGCACTAAGGTTCATATACATACTATTTGGTAATTGGCTTTTAATGAATCTCTATTATACCAACAGGAACGACAACCAGCTGTTGGGCAAGCTCTCAGTAAATCACTTGGAAAACTGTGGCGCGTTCTCATACGCTGATACTCCAGAGGGCAAAAAACCCATCGCTCCATGCGGAGCCCTCGCTGACGCCATGTTTAATGGTATGATTACTATTGATTACTTAACCTGTTCTAGCTCTTGCTAGGGTGCTTTACCAACGAGCATGGTTGGTAGTACCATGGGACATGTTTTCCACAGTTTACCCGTGGTACTACTGCTTGGTAGTACCACGGGACATATTTTCCACCGTTAACCCGTGATACTACCACTCGGTAGTACAATGGTCCCTAGTTCGGCCCCGTGGTACTACCAGTAGAACAAATTGGTAGTACCACGGGTCTGTCACGCCCAGTGTTTGCTTATCCCAATGAGAAACAGGCGTAGTCTGCGTATTACTTTTAACGTGTCGCTGCGTTCGTAGACAAGTTCATCGGTGAAAGATCTTTGAGGCCGCTGTCGTGATGTCACTGCGTGAAAAGGTGCGCAACAAGAGCAATTTTAACTGACTACCCGTCGAAAGCACGGATGAATAAAAAAGGCGGACGGAATTTCGCTAAGAAAAGATTGTAACACTTAATTTTTTCTTACACCCAATATAATTTCGACAGCATTTTAACACACCATATTGTTATTTTATTTATCTACACTCGTATCGTAAAATTCGAATTATGAACTCGAAAGTAATGTCATAATGACATACTTTACGTACATGCACCTGTAATGAATTTAAAAAGTTTCATTACGATACAGTTTGCTGAACAAAACAAAGCGGTAATTAATTTTTTTTTCCATAACCGCACACTTCAGCCCAACTAAGGAGTTTTTAATGCCACTTCGACCCAACCAATGAGTTTTAAACCTTCTTTTAGCAGTCGTACAGTTTGGCACCAATGAGTACACAAAATTCGGGGTGGCGCCACTAGTCATACATTGAAAAATGTTATCGTTTGACGACGTCTGTGGTCTAGTGGTTCGAGGGTCGGACTGCTGATCACGAGGTCGTGGGTTCGATTCCCACAGGACACAAATATTTGTGTGATGAACATAAGTGTTTGTGTTGGTCTGGGTGTTTCTTATGTATTATAAGTATGTAACTACAAAAAAAAAAAGTATATAAATATTATATCCATTGTCTAGTACCCATATCACAAGCTCTGCTTAGTTTGGGACTAGATGGTGCTGTGTAAAAATGTCCCGAAGATATTTATTATTTATTTATTAAAATCGCGTTTTTGGCAGAAGTTTGGATTGTCATATTGCTTTTAATTATATTTAAGTGTTTACAGGCACTGAGGAATTATAACTAGAGCGGCCCTCTAAAAGAAATCTTATCACACACGCTCTGAGGTCCATGGGCCACAGTGATCCCAGTCGGCCTTTACGCTCAGTGCGATGCAAACGTATATTACTCCGTGCTTAATGACGACAAAACATTAAAAAATGCCGTCTTGTGTTCTAAAAACATGTAAAAACCATTCAAGATCGAAACACAATAATAACGGCGTAACGTTTCACCGGTAAGTAAACAA
Organism: Asteroscopus sphinx; assembly: GCA_949699075.1. Taxonomy (NCBI): domain Eukaryota; kingdom Metazoa; phylum Arthropoda; class Insecta; order Lepidoptera; family Noctuidae; genus Asteroscopus; species Asteroscopus sphinx. The sequence goes on along the minus strand of OX453021.1, from coordinate 13,891,127 downwards.
AATGCAATACATTTTGACATTTTCTAGTTTACTTGTACACGCTGCCATTTGTGCCGCCATTTTCTATGCATATCATAGACTAAGAAAAAAAATAGTTACAGAACGGACACGATGTCTGGTACTCCGATTACTGAATAAGGCAGATATAGCGCACGGAACACGGGTGTGCGGCCACCAAAGTAAATTTTGAGGGGTGGACGAATTCGAGGTGGAAGGGAGGGGGACGTGGGTTTGGGGAGGGGAGGAACGGAGTGGGGGATTTTTTTATGTATGGTGGCCTAGAGGGAGAAAGCTTAGGGCGTGGCAGGGGGGGCAAAAATGTAGTCAGAATTCGGTTATCTCTGCCCGTTCCCGAGATATCAGCTCTTTAAGGTTCTCGAGTGGCAGGTTCTATTCCCGCCAGCAGTAAGACGGGTGATAGGGAGCGACAAGCGTTGCAGTTCAGGTGGATTTGGGAGGGGTTAAGGGATGGACGAATTTGCGGTGGAAGGGGGGGGCGTGTTTCTCGCCGGTGTAACTAGATAGTGCTTTGGGTTTGGGGGGGAGGAACGGAGTGGGGGTTTTTATTAAGTATGGGTGACCTAGAGGGAGTGGGCTTAGCGGGTGGCAGAAGGGGGCAAAAATGTGGTCAGAATTAGGTTATCTCTGCCCGTTCCCGAGATATCAGCTCTTTAAGGTTCTCCAGTGGCAGGTTCTATTCCCGCCAGCAGTAAGACGGGTGATAGGGAGCGACAAGCGTTGTAGTTCAGGTAGATTTGGGAGGGGTTAAGGGATGACGAATTCGCGGTGGAAGGGGGGGAAACGTGTTTTCCGCGGGTGTAACTAGATAGTGCTATGGGTTTGGGGGGGAGAAACGGAGTGGGGGGTTTTTATTAAGTCTGGGTGACCTAGAGAGGGTGGGCTTAGGGCTTGGCAGAGGGGGGCAAAAATGTGGTCAGAATTAGGTTATCTCTGCCCGTTCCCGAGATATCAGCTCTTTAAGGTTCTCGAGTGGCAGGTGCTATTCCCGCCAGCAGTAAGACGGATGATAGGGAGCGACAAGCGTTGTAGTTCAGGTAGATTTGGGAGGGGTTAAGGGATGACGAATTCGCGGTGGAAGGGGGGGGAACGTGTTTCCCGCGGGTGTAACTAGATAGTGCTTTGGGTTTGGGGGGGAGAAACGGAGTGGGGGATTGTTTTATGTATGGGTGACCTAGAGGGAGCAGGCTTAGGGGGTGGTAGTGGGGGGCAAACATGTAGTCAGAATTCGGTTATCTCTGCCCGTTCCCGAGACATCAGCTCTTTAAAGTTCTCGGGTGGCAGGTTCGATTCCCGCCAGCAGTAAGAGGGGTGATAGGTATTTACCACGAGTAAAACTAGGTGGAGCTAGCTAATAAATTTTGCCTAAATAATATGCTTGATACTAATTTAATTTTGCATGCTTTCAATCAACCCCCCACATTAAATCATAGGATTCATCTGATTCGAGCCATTATTCATAAATATGCAAAAATTCGTTTAAACTACGAAGCAAAAGTAAACAATGATTATTTATCTGAGCGCCAGAAACTAAACAAACTTATATTGTTTAATGGAAAATACAATTTTGTTCAAAATCAAAATCTCAATATATCGAACAGGCAGAATAAACACGAGTGTCGCATCTGTGCAGATTACGTCGCATCTATGACTCGCTAGCCACCCGCCGCGCACCCCGCACACTCCCCGCGCTCTGAGCCGGGCGCACTGTATATTGTAGGCGACAGCCGCTCCAGTTATAATTCCTCAGTGTTTACAGGCACATTTTTTGTATGATAAAACAGAGATTGACGGAATCCTGACAAGGATAGAAAATTAGTTCCGATTATAATGTTTTCGCCAGACTATATTTTATTATCTTTGAAGGCGCGTGCGCGCCTGCGCGCTATGGCCTGGATTTGGTCAACGTTACTTGTAAATTTATTGTAATTGTTTACGTTATTATTATGGTTTTGTATGTCTATAGTTTTATTCTGGGCAAAAATATCTGACTACAGCAGTGATACTGAACTGAGGAGAATATGACCCCGCCTGAATTTCTAGATGCAGCAACGTAAATGACGAACAATCTTTTACCAGAAAAATCAAGAAAAACTACGACAATGTTACCAAGATTTTGACTTTGGTATTTTATTTAAAATTGTATGAGTTTAGATAAAATAGTGTATGAAACTGATATAACTAGGTAATAAAACACTCGTGTGATACTATTAAAAACCTCGCCGTGTTTTAATAACGAACTCGAAAGTAATGTCATAATGACATACTTTACGCACATGCACCTGTAATGAATTTAAAAAGTTTCATTACGATACAGTTTGCTGAACAAAACAATGCGGTAATTTAATTTTTTTTCCATAACCGCACACTTCGACCCAACCAAGGAGTTTCCAAACCTTTTTTTAGCAGTCGTACAGTTTGGCACCAATTAGTACACAAAATTCAGGGTGGCGCCACTTGTCATACATTGAAAATTTTTATAGTTTAAAATCGCGTTTTTGGCAGAACTTTTCATTATCATATTGCTTTTAATTATATTTAAGTGTTTACAGGCATATTTTTTGTATGATAAAACAGAGATTGACGGAATCCTGACAAGGATAGAAAATTAGTTCCGATTATAATGTTTTCGCCAGACTATATTTTATTATCTGTGTAGGTGAGCGCCAGCGCGCGTGCGCGGCCGCGCGCCACGTCCTACTGGATTTGGTCATCGTTACTTGTAAATTTATTGTTATTGTTTACGTTATTATTATGGTTTTGTATGTCGAAAGTTTTATTCTAGGCAAAAATATCTAACTACAGCAGTGATACTGAACTGAGGAGAATATGACCCCGCCTGAATTTCTGGATGCAGCAACGTAAATGACGAACAATCTTTTACCAGAGAAATCAAGAAAAACAACGACAATGTTACCAAGATTTTGACTTTTGTATTTTATTTAAAATTGTATGAGTTTAGATAAAATAGTGTATGAAACTGACATAATTGGGTATTAAAACACTCGTGTGATACTATTAAAAACCTCGCCTACGGCTCGGTTTTTAAACTCACACTCGTTTTTTAATAACCCCTGTTATGCAACAGTTTCATAAACTACTATTGTGACACTACGACAACGACTACCGTCTCACGAGATTTGTTGCATAATTGTGGCTGTTAGGCTATGGGTCTGAATGTTGCGTGCCAGCCCGTAATTTTAAGCGAGCCGTCTTACTATGGGTGCATAGAATTATTATTAATCTAAGTATGGGTGCTTCATTTGTTTAGCGAGATTCCATCCGCCTTTTTTATTGGTCCATGGTTGAAGTATGGAGAAGTGTCAAACCAACAGCAGTTTGTTTGCGCTAGTAGTAGTTGGCTTAATGTCATTTAGTGAATACCAAACCATTATATCTCCGTCGCAGGCAGCGAAGAACCCGCCGCGATTTGCTTAGAGAATCACGCTGCAGAAAATCCCAACACTTGCATCGTCTGTTTTCGGGCGTTTTCTGTCTGTACGGATGCAGCTTATTTTGTACCGTGTGCGGCCCTCCAATAGACCCTAAAATTGACTGTCAGACAGTTATATATTCTCTCAACCATACTGAGAAAACATTCAGATTGTGCATCCTTTAACCACGAAAAAATCACAACTAGGAGGCAGTACGCGATCTGTAGTGAATATAAAGCAAACACAAGTTTTGCACAAAAATTCCATATTTTTCGCGGACCATTTTTATATAATAAAATAAATAAAGATATAATTATGTTTAAAAATAATAAAATAGAATGTAAAAAAAAGGTAACTAGTTGGCTATTAAAATTAGATTATTGCAAGACTGAGGATCTCCTTTATATCATATCATAATTATCAAAAAAAAAAAAAAAAACATAACACGCCCACTCACATATGCATAGCTGCACCCACATCTTCACAAATACACACAAATAAAACACTCTCCAACACCCACACACACGCAGCTCTTATACCCACATCACCTTCTCTTACTATTTTTTATAAAAAGATTAAAATAAAAAAGCTGTAAAGTACTTATTAGATTAGATTAAAATAAGCTCTGTTAAATATCTACACAAATAGCATCAATGTAACCCACCCACGGCATATTGTTATCCTTTTCTTATGAGGGGGGAACTGGTGTCCTAAGATACAGGCTTCGGCTTAGTTTAGGCACCAGTCTCCCACAGATTATCTATCTTATTGTGATACTAATAATTGTTATCCCTACTAGTGTATGATTTGTGAGAGATAATAAATAATTATAAATTGAAAAAAAAAAAAAAAAAAAAATGCTATATAAGGGGGACCAATTTAAAAGTTGAACGGGAAACCGCAACCATATCCGCAGAAAAAACAAAATGCCCTACGTTGACGCAAGATAGTGAAGATTATACTGTAATGCGGTGCTAAAAGTACGGTTAGGACTCCCGGTTTGGACTTTAGGCCTTACACGAACTGGTAAACCTGACTGATTTTCCTGAACTGCCTGGTAAACCGAAGCGTAAAATGGAGGATAACTGTAGTTTTATCAGGTTTACATATGCGTGACCATAATATAGAAGGTATTGGTATTGGTAATAGTTTTACAAGTTGATGAAATGAACATTTTATTTTATTTATTTTTGTTTATTGGTGTCGATTCTCTTACAGCCAATATTAATATCCAATCTATCCACGATTTGCCCTACTAGAGATAGGAATTTGACACAAGCTCCATACAAAATATGTCAAATTTCTATCTCTAGTAGGGCAAATCGTGGATAGATTGGATATTAATTTTGGCCGTTATTCACGAACTAAACTTATTTGAAACTATCGCTCTCTTATACTAATAGTACATACAAGAAAGGGATGGCAACAATTTTAGTGCTGTCAAATTTGTCGGAATTGAAATTTCCATAAAAGTTTAGTCGTGATCTCGGAACGTGCCCACTAGAATACAAAGAAATATAACACGTAAACTAATTTGACAGTTCTAAAATTGTTGCCATCCCTTTCTTGTATCTACTATTAGTAAAAGAGAGCGATAGTTTAAAATAAGTTTAGTTTGTGAACAAGAGAATCGACACCATTGACTTGGCATGACTCTAGTTCGAGTGACGTGTTTCAGAAAAAACCACATGTCGCACTGTGTTATAAATAGTCGAAATAGGTAGGTAGTCATAGTTTGTCATGATTGTGTGTCATGCAAAATTTTAGTAGGTACGGGGCATTCGATTTTGTCATGCAATCCCATTATTTAACGATTTTTCAAAAGACATTAAAATTGTTGTTTTTCAAGAACTTTATTTATGAACGTTTTTTTTTACTTTTTGCAACGTCAAAGGTCTTTATAATTTCAAAGTGGCGATGGCCAGTCGCGATTATTGATAAGTAACCTAACAAATAATAAAAAAGTTAATTAACAAAACCAAAAAACCCGACTGCTTGTAAATAACACTGAAAAGATGTAAACAAGGCTTGTATTTGATTTGATACTTTCACATGTACCTAATAGGGCATGCAGTTTCATACATTTTCAATTTCGAAATTGGCTTATGAAATTGGCCTCATCAGTTTCGAAATTTCGAAATTGTGGGCAATGTTTAAAACACCTAATAACTAAGCCTATCGCAGTACACTACTGAATAAAGGCTGCTCCTAAGTTGCTCCACAACAAAATAACCTTTATCTTTTCCATCCAGTCCACCCCAGCTACCTACTTTAGGTCGTCGGTCCACCTGGCTGGAGGGCGCCCAACGCTGCGTTTTTGCGGTATTCAATCAAAGATTCGTCTGCTCCAACAGCCATTGATCTTTTGGTAGACTGGCCTACCCATTGTCACATTAGCTTGCTAAATCTACAGCCTATGCTACTCTCTGGTTCTTTCGGATAATTTTATCCTTCAAAGAATCTCCAAGGATAGCTCACTCCATAATCCGCTGAGCGACTTTGAATTTGTGGACTAGCCAGACTGTCAGTGTTCACGTCTCGGCATTGTAAGTAATGACAGGCAAGAGTAGTATAAACTAACTACTAGTCTACCAACCTGAATATAACAGTTCCCTAACTACCTATGTAGACAAACTCCTGCACAACCTCTAGCGTCGTTTCTTTGAAGAAGACCGATTGGGCTTGGCACGCTGCGCAACATGCGTTTTGAACATGATCTTGTCTACCATAGTCTTGTCCAGATTCATACTAAGACTGATACACTAAATGACTATATACTATATGCTATGTAGCATCTCGCTCAGCTGTTTCAGAGACTGCCATTACAATAATGTCATCGGCAAAGTGGAGACGTGAAATGTTCTCGTCTTTTCCATCACAACCCTTCCCCGTCTAATCCAGTGTCTTGAAAACGTCCTCCAAGTCATCAGTGAACAGTTTCGAAAGAGTATCGCCCGAAGGCCTTCTCATAGTACACAAATACACAGCAGCTAATTGTTCTCTTCAATCGTTCTTCCAATCTTCCGAAAAGAATGGTCTACGATGCTATCCAACTCAACCCATTTGTCTACTACTGGTCATTTTTGGTCTCTTCCGAGATTCGCCACAATACTCGGTCCTCCGCTTTCCGCATTTATTCCATCCCAGATAGTTTTTCCAGGTATTCAGTCCACTTGATTGGGAGCGTCCTAACCTACATTTGAAGATCTCCATTCAAGGACTTATTCACTGCCACTTCAGCTTGTTGATACTACAAGCTATGTCCAGTCACTTTGGTACATTTTAGGATAATCTCGTCACGGATCTTATTTTATCCTTCAAAGAAGTATAGCTTGCTGCGCGAGTCTAAATTTGTGGACTAGCCCAACTGTCAGCGTCCACGTCTCGACACAGTAGGCCATGACACGCAGAACGCACTGGTTAAAGACTTCTGTTTTCAAACATTATGGTTTAGGCGAAGAGAAGAAGGCGAAGTTTGCGAAATGCTGCCCAGCCCAACTGGATCGTTCTGCCTGATACTTATTTGAAGTTGTATCTACCAAACCGAATAACCTGCCCCAGATACCTGCACAACTTCGAGGAAAGTACCTTCAACGAACCTCGGCACGACATGCATAATATGCATATTGAACATGACTTTGGTCTTGTCCAGATTCATGCCGACACCATGCTGTAGCCTCTTCTAAACCTAGTTTTCTTTCGATTCGTGAAGTCTTCTGACGAGATAATTTGTGACGATCTTGGATAACAGCTTGTATACCCAGTATACGTGTTAAATTTCTTTGTATTTTAGTGGGCATGTTCAGAGATCACGGGTAAACTTGTATGGAAATGTTAATTCTGACTAATTTAAAAATGGGTTCTTTGGAAGTCATAAATTCAGCTGCTGATAAAGATTCTAAGTCGTTTTCAAATGCGGCCTGCTGCTGGAAAAGCTCTAGTTACTAATCTAAATCTCAGTCTTTAAATAAATAAATTACGAAATTTCGAAATTAGGGGTGTTAATTTCGAAATTGAAAAACATGCAATAACGTCCGAAATTTCGAAACTATGAAGTTTCGAAATTTCGAAATGCATGCCCTAGTACCTAACATGTAGGTAAATGTGAAAGTATCAAATCCACACGCAGTCCACAGGAGGCTACGTATGTTTTTGGCACAGACCAGTAAGCCTCTAGACGCCTATTAGCCGGATACCCCCGGTCACAAAGCATATGCAGTAGCACTGCATATTTTATGTGTTTATGTGGCGTCTTGAGGCTTACTGGTCTGTGGTTTTTGGTCATGGATTACAAAAGTAGTTCATAGGTAGCCTCCGCCTGCGTGTTGATTTGATTCTTTCACATATACCTACATTTACCTATACAAGTCTTGTTTACATCCTTTCAGTTATATTTACAAGCAGTCGGGTTTTTTGGTTTTGTTAATTAGCTTTTTTATTTTAAATTTTTTAGTTCTGTCATGTTTGTTATTTTTAAAGTCGCACATAAATATATTTTTAACGTTGAATATTTTGTTGTTTCTTAGCATTTTTCATTTCAAATTACATTTAAACATATAAGTTGTATGTATTTTTGTAAAGCCCTTTATAAATATTAAACCCTTTATTTTGATACCCCACTCGACAGGTTTTGACGGAAAAAAATATTTTGAAGAGGTAATATGGCGCCAAAAAGCTGGCATTTTAATTTTTATAATTTTTATATACCCAGTGTCACTCTCACAATTAAGACGAATCTAACGACACCTCTCAAGCTAAAACCCATCCAGCAGGCTACAGAGCGTGCCAAAGAAATATACATACATACATACACTCGAAAAACATAACCCTCCTTCTGGCGCAGTCGGGTAATAACAATAAACATAATATGTAGGTATAACAATTTATCTTATACTACGTGTAACAGTAAATCAAGACCTCAGACATCCCAATTATAATATTATGTAGCAAGTAGTCTAGAGTACATATATTATACTTATTATTATTTTCAAAATCACAAAATGTTTTTAGGCGCAGTAAGTTCCAGATTTGCCTGCCACATTGAAACCCATTTCACTATTGTTCTTGGACCTCAAGGACCTACATGGGATCCGCTGATATACTTATTTATCCTTCTACTTGGATACTTCCAAAATGAATAAAAAAAAGCCGCGGACAAAGTCCAGTTAAAAATCATGGTGTTCCTTTTATTTGTGACACTATGTTATTTAGCAAAAAATAATCCTTATGATAAGCCTTTCGATCGGTATGATAAAGCTACAGGTTGATTGACAGGTGATTGTTTTTCTCATGTAACGGGTTCGATTTCCGTTTCAACCATGTAATTATTTAAATATCTATGAATGCAGTTTAAATTGTTTTTTTAAATTCAAATAATGTCTTCTTTCAGTAAAATGTTCCATCTACAATATTCAAGGTACTTTCCCTCTATGTGGCATATCCGTGGGACGCGGACGCCCTGGATACCTAACATGTGAAAATACCTGACAGAGGTTTTTCTAAAACGTTATACAACACGTTGACCTGTATTCGTGGCATATTTAAGGAGGTGACTATACCACTGATACTGAACACGAATCAATAAGTTAATCAATACCATAAAATATATTTTTATTTAAACATATATTTGTAAGCAAATAAATTCCCTACGTGTGTCGCGTGCGACATAAAAACGATGCGTGCGAAACCACCAATAACATTTGCAGGTATTTCCACCCTTTGACAATGCCGCCGATGACTTATTTACAGAATCTTTCGGGATTATTCTCAAACCCTCGCTATGTTTCTCAGTGAAAATTTGGGTATTAAATAATCGTAGAATTTTTCAAGTACTTATTTTTAAATGACTAAGCACATTATTTATCATTTGCTCTAGAAATATGTTACGGTTACAGATCAACATCTTGTATTTATTATCTGTATCACTTGGGAATATCCCTGGTAATTCCCCACAGATTTTGTTGCGGTTTTGGCGTTCCAAGTGGTTGAGTTCTTCAACGGATCGTGGGTTCGATTCCCAAATATTTGTATTGTCTTAGACCTACCTACTTCTTTTCTGATCAATTTCGTTGCAGGCTTCAAGAAAATAAGAAAATTCAATAATTTCAGTTGGACACAACGAACTTCATTGTTTTGGCGTTTTTATGGTTGGTTACCATCGAACACACACCCCATAGACGCCTCATAATAGGCTACCGATCCGATGCCTGTCAACACATCTATAAAATTTCAATAATGTAGGTTGCCACTATTCGCCACATTGAGAAGCAAAATTTATTGTACGCATTATATTCATGAGAAGATAAAGGGTGGTGCAATTCTTTACGTCCGGCACTACATGGGACTACACTACGGGTGTCGTAAAAGGCGACTAGGGGATTCACCAGAGGATGGGCAGCAGCGTTCTCTGAGTGTTTAACCAACCAACTGCGATCGCCAACCCGCCTGCCAAGCGTGGCGATTATGGCATATCCCCCCAACATATGCTTGGGGGAAGCCTATGTCCAGCAGTGGACGTCTTTCGGCTGAAATGATGATATTCAAAATTAGGCGTCTATTGGGCTGTATGGTTGATGATGGTTACTTGTAAATATTGGCTTACAGGAGTTGCAGCAATGGGAAATTTGTGTGGCGGGCTAGACCCAAAAAAACCTCTTCGGCTCATTTGATTTTTCCCGCAGCCAGGCCAGCAATTGCATTCGAGGAGGTTCAATAAATAGAAATCTTATTAAATATACTGAGTATTCATTGAATGTGTTTGAAAAACAAAACCCCTTTCCTGGCTACGTTCTTGATAATTTAAAGGCTATACTTTTGTTACAGATACGTTCAATTTGCAAACAAACAACTCGTATGTTCCATTCATCCTGACTGGCGTAGTCCCGGAAGCTTACAAGAAAAATTATCGCAATCCGCCAGGAAACCTCGAAGAAGGTGGGTATATTTATTTAAAGTTTAATGTCTAGGACAGCTGGCCCCGCTGGGAATAGAGTTGTGTGGAGACAGTTGGGGGAGGCCTTTGCAACCAGGCAAACAAGTAAAAGTTAAACAAAAGTAATAATATCTGAATAAAGGCTATTATTACTATACCATGTCCACGTATTCACTGCTGAACTTTTCGATCTGTTTGGTCTTTTCACGGTAAACCCATCCTTAGACCCGGTATCCACCAAAGCGGAGAGAAGAGGTCGTGTCGTAGGCGACCTATAGTATTGCGTTGATATAGGGTTGCTTAAAGCTAAAGTTGCCTATTGCTTGTTCGAGATAACTTCTCAATAACCTTTACATTTATCGGATTATCCGTCTATGAATGCTATGCATGATCCGTTGGCATTCGGACTTCATACTGTTACTTATAAGTAAATAAGTAACACAGCACTACAGCAGTACTTTGCTTTAACACAAGTACCTAATCCGAGTTTACCAAAGACATAGCCAACGTTTAAGACAAAAACAGTAGTTTAAATCAAACATTTTGTACTATTAAACGGTTGTTTACAAATTAAATACCTACCTGTTATTGTGTTGGTGAACTTGGCCCTTAGTGACAGTGTTCATAATTGTAAAAATACTTGTTTGAATCAATAAACGATTATTATTATTTTACTTTCTTATATTAATCGAAATGTATTTTTGTATTGCAGCATTTAAAGCATTCACGAAACCAACGAACTGGACTAGAAACGTATGGGAGTTGGATACGCAGAATCCTGATAATAATGGATTTCAGGTGTGTGGTGTTTATCTTTTTACATTTTTATTTTATTTATTTTATTTTATTTAGAAAACCAACAGCGATACATATAATAAATTACAGAATATGTGTATTACAGTATTGTGTGGCTAATAATAGGTTTCCCTGTGTAACCAGGTAAGTATAAAACATGCGAACGGACTACAAAGAAAAAATTTAAAGTTAAAAAATACAATAATACTTAGATTTAAGTTTAAAATTTAGTCAATTTATTGTTAGATTACTTATATGATGCCGAATAACGAACAGCTGGGTTGCCTGCTATTTGCCTTCATTTATTGTTTTCCATAACTGTGTTTTAAATGTAGGTTTAGTACAGTTAAATATATCAACATGAGAGAAATCTGTGTTATAAGTTCCGAGCAATACGGGTCAGTACACTATTTTGGGCGTAATTAGTCGAGTGCCGAGGCACGTGTAACATTGTCGTGTGACGAGTGCGCCGTCGTCGGGGAGTGTTAAAAGTTACCTGCGCGACTAACTCCGGGCTATCCAGGCGTCCATTAAGTATATCGTATAGCAAACACATATCTAGTACTTTACGCCTTTCATCAAGTGTTAGCAGACCATGTGTCCGACAACTATTTTCATAGGACATCGGAGGTTTGCGGAGACGATAGTTAAGGTGGTTAATAAATTTTCTTTGAATTATTTCTAGTTGATTTTTATATATGATATATTGGGGGGACCAGATTGGGCACGCATATTCTAGGACGCTACGAACATACGCAAAATATACCGATTTAAGAGCCTCAATGTTTTTAAATAATTTACACGACCTAAGAACGAATCCCAAATTTTTATAAACTTTCGTGCTAACAAAGTTTATGTGATCTGAAAATGTTAATTTATAGTCAAACAGAACTCCTAGATCCCGAACTATCTTGACTTTACTTATAATGATTCCATTAAAATTATATGGGTAAATTATAGAATTTATTTTGCGAGTATAACTAATACATTGACACTTTGTGACATTAACTGTAATCTTGTTTTTTATGTAATAATTATTTAAGTTATTAAGGTCCTCTTGAAGGTCCTTACAGTCATCGAGTGATCTTATTTTATAAAATATTTTTTTATCGTCGGCGTACATTAAGTGTTCAGAGTGTTTATAAGAATCAGTAATATCAAATAAATATTCGTTATAAAAAAGAGGCCCCAAATGAGAACCCTGGGGAACACCGCTGGGAATTTCAATAAAGTTGGAACGGTAACCTCCTATTACTACAGCTTGTGATCTTTTAAATAGATATGATTGGACCCATCGTAAGAGATCGCCGCGTATACCCAGTACGTATAACTTGCTGAGAAGGATGACATGATCCACGCGATCAAAGGCTTTTTCAAAATCCGTATAGATCACGTCAACCTGCCCACCACCATCCATATTCTCAAGGACAAAATTTGAAAAACCAGCCAAATTCGAGATGGTTGAGCGTTTTTTTAAGAAACCATGTTGTTTGTTAGAAACACCTCTGAGGATGTATGGATAAATAGTATTATATACAAGTTTTTCAAATACTTTACCTATTGTGTTCAGTATAGAAATACCCCTGTAATTTCCTATTATTATTCGCGAACCCTTTTCATGTATTGGGACAATAAATGCTTTCTTCCATTCATTTGGGAATGTGCCTTCTTTTAACGAGAGATTAAAAATAAAACTAATTGGAGGTGCTAAAGATTTCGCGCATTTTTTCCAAAATAATGGAGGTATTCCGTCACACCCAGGACCCTTCTCGACGCTTAAAGCATCCAATGACCTCTCCATAGATAAAGTAGTAAATTGTAAGTTAGATATGATATCAGAACATTTATCTTTTTCTTCCACGTTCGATGAACTAACAAGGCTATAATCAGAAGGTTCACCAAAAACGTTGTGGAAAAAGTCATTGAAAGCATCGCAAATTTCTCGTCCTTCCGAATAACTGACGTTATTGTGGGATAACATTTTTGGATAGTTGGAGCCCCCGCGCATGGTCTTTATGTAGGTCCAAACATTTTTTGGTTTATTTTTCAGACAGCGTTCTGTCTCCTGCAAGTATTCACTAAAACAAATCTGCTGAACATGACGCTGTCTGTCCCGCAACATTGCGAATTCGTCGTAATCAAGTAGGTTTCCAAATCGTTTCCAACGCGAATGTGCCTTACTTTTATCTTTAATTATTTTAATTAGTGAGCTACTATACCAAACAGGGTTAAATACCCGCGAGCCTGTTTTTCGGTTAAAAGGCACATATTTATCAATCCCTGCCTGAATCATTTCGTAAAAATTGTGGATGGCATTATTTGTTGAGGTGCTATCTAAAGCTGAGTGCCAGTCAATCTCAGCAAAGTAATTATTTAACATACTGAAATCAGCTTTGCGGTAATTATGTCTAGGCGTGGACAACTCACGGAGCGGGCAAACTGCAAGGTCAGGGATTTCAATATTAAATACTGGATGTGCGGGGTCAATCTTCGTAAAGGGTGATAGACACTCGTTTATCTGTAATGGCAAGTTGGAAAAGGCTAAATCAAGAGTATTACCTTTATAGTTAGGCAGTATATTGTATTGCGTTAGTCCTAAAAAACATAAATCATTAACCAAGCGCGCGCCTGCGTTCTGTACCTCGACGGAACCTTGCTTTAGAAAAGTTGGTCCACTCGCATTCCATTTTATACAGGGGAGATTAAAGTCGCCCACCAGTACGCTATTACATGTTTTAGTGCTGTGAGTCGTGACACTTTGCAAAACGTAGTCGATATCTAAAGGTATCCGATGGGCATCCGGCGGTACGTAGGCAACACTTAAGTAAAGATCCGCTGTTGCAGACAGTGCGCGAGCCGGTATTACTATGGTTAGCAGTTCCGTAGAAATTGTATTTTGCTCGTACTCGATGCACCATGCGCCCAATTCGTGTCGCGATAGTAACATCACACCGCCACCTGAGGATTTGCCAGTGGTGGGTAGGTCGCGGTCTATACGGAACACGTCATACCTATCGTCACACAATTCCTTATCAAAAATACCGCTATGTAACCAAGTTTCAGTTATGATGATTAAATCATAACAATTACTTAAAACATTTTGTTGGAATTGTGTTATTTTAGTCCTTAGACCACGACAGTTTTGATAATATATATTTAAGTTACGGGGCTGCATTGCGACGCGTTAATTTTACTGAAAGTATATCTCGAATCATTTACAAATAACGGACAATGAGCCATAAATCGCACCAACACAAGAAACTTGCGGGTAAATGGACGATCAATAATCATTTCTTGAATCGATTTGACTCGCGGGGAGAGGTTATATGCACGACAATGTACGATAAAAATTATATGCTCAATTCGAAAACGCTTACGATAAATATTTGCGCAAATTAATAAACAACAGCTATCTATTCTAAAATATTGTGGGTAAGTTGCTAAAGAATTATTATAAAAGTACGTCAAACAGCCAACATGTAAAATACATACGCTATGTGTAGGTGCCACCCGAAACAGTTTGAATGTCTCTGCGTCTGTGGTCTAGTGGTTCGAGAATCGGACTGCTGATCACGAGGTCGTGGGTTCGATTCCCACAGGACACAAATATTTGTGTGGTGAACATAAGTGTTTGTGTTGGTCTGGGTGTTTCTTATGTATTATAAGTATGTATTTAAAAAAAAAAAAAGTATATAAGTATTATATCCATTGTCTAGTACCCATATCACAAGCTCTGCTTAGTTTGGGACTAGATGGTGCTGTGTAAAAAATGTCCCGAAGATATTTATTTATTTATTAATGTAACAACTGTAACGATTTTATATTCAAGGCAAGTCACATAAATGTGGAACCTGATATACCTATATAGCTCCATGTAATTGTCATAAAAACAGTAAGACGTACCCATATAAGTTATTTGACTGTACTTTATATTCAACAACTTGCTTTTACCTATAAAACAAAAATAATATTTAAATAATTTCTTTAAGATCAGAATATCGCTTCCGCAGCAACCAAACCCATGCGTGACCAAATTATGCGAATATGTTGCATACCTCAAGTATCGCACACTCATTAAGCGCGTATGCTTTACACGATCGCCAGCGACCGGGCTTTGCTCGAACTCCACATAGAACACAGTAAACTCAGACTCGGCAAAAGCAAATAACAAACAATCAACCCTACTCTGTTCAGAAATAACCAAACAAACTTGCAAAGAAATATAACGAAATACACAATGAAAAAACAAAATAACTTTAAGAATAAGGCATAGCGATAACCTGAGGTTCAGACTTTGCCATAGAACTAGACGATTTTTTTCAGATCTTCCTCGTCCATAATAAAGATAGCTGGAATAGTAACTGCTTTCCTCACGTGAATCCTGCCGTTTTTTGTCCATGTAAACTGATATTCCTTAATATTGGCTATCTCTTTAGTTTTTTTTAGAAGATTCTTATTTAATATCGTTAAGTGCTCGTTTACATATACTGGAACAACATTGCCTTGAACATGCAGATCTTTAGATGACAGGCGGCATTTACGTGCTTCAGAAATAATGTTGTCCTTGAGCTGGCGAGTGCGTAATTTCGCTATTATATTTCTTGGCCTACTCTGAATCTTAGACTTTGCTGTCACTCTATTCACTTGAAGAATGTCATCTCTTGTTATTTCTATTCCTGTGTGTTTACCTATCTGTAGGATGATTTCATTCAATTTTTAACCGACGAAAAAAAGGAGGAGGTTCTCAATTCGTCGCGTATATATATATATTTTTTTTTTTTTTTTTTTTTTATGTATGACCACGCATAACTTTTTACAGAGTGGTCCGATTTTGATGATTCTTCTTTTAATGGATAGGGTATATCTCGAAGTTGGTCCCATTTAAATTTCAAAATCAAAATCCACCCCTAAGGGTAGGAAAACAAGGGATGAGTGTTTCTTCACCTACTCAATTCTTACCTGTCGTCGTCGTGTAATCGATTTTGTTGAAACTTGGCACACATAAATGTAGTTCTAGACACTACAACTAGACACTACAATATAATAGAGACATGGAGTTAGATTTTAGCCACAAAAAAATTAAAAATAAAACTTTTTAACAAAAAATTGAACCGACGAAAACAGAAACTGAAAAGCGAAAAATAAAATTTTGCTTTTAGTCTTTTCCTAACTAAACTAATGTAAATAACTAATTATGAGTCGGCGCCAAAGAAACAATCAACGAATATCATTGAATTACTTAAAATAAATAATAAAAACAACATAACATCAAATACAACGTGAAATTTTCAATGTTAAACAATAACTTTCCAAAAATGCGTTCGCCGCTCGACCACTTGCAACATGCACGCACTTTGTTGGTTTGTTTGCCGTGTGGCGCCGACTCATAATTAGTTATTTACATTAGTTTAGTTAGGAAAAGACTAAAAGCAAAATTTTATTTTTCGCTTTTCAGTTTCTGTTTTCGTCGGTTCAATTTTTTGTTAAAAAGTTTTTTCATCCTTGTACTCAGGTATACCAACGATCTCGATGTTCAATAGCCTATCCCGTTGCTCATTTGCGTTAAAATCAGATCTCAATTTCCTGTTCTGGATCTTGATCTCCGCAAGTTCATTTAAGGATATTTAGATCTTTTACTTCTTCTGAGTGAAGTTTCAGTTTCCCTTTTATATCATCACATTCGTCGCTGTGGAACTGCATCGATTTTTTAAGTGATGCGAGTTCCTCTACCATGTTAGTCTGTCTAGTTTCTAAATTTTGTACCGTTTTTTTAATTTCTATATATTCTTCTCTGATGCCGGTCATTTCTGATTTTAACTCTCGGGCACTTTCATTCAGATTGTTCAATGTAACATTGATTTGTGATATATCCTGTCTAAAATCCATTTTCCATTCGTTAAGTGTTGTCGTTATTTTATTAGTGAACTCTTCAAATGCCTGGGAAAATTCGTCATTATGTCCCCGTTTGCGGCGAATAATATTCATTCTTGGTTCCTCAGCTGTTTCATTATCCTTAGAAAGATCCGGGACGGAACACGCACGTTTGCTTGGTGATTCCGACATTTGGACTGTCTATCTATTCACAGGTCTGTGGTAAGAGCGATAAGACAGAAATTAAATACAACTTTGAAACCGCACGAGAACTTTGAGTTTTTGGCTCTCGGTAATAAAGTCCAATATTCAACGAGGCGAAAAATTATGTTTTAATATTTCTTGTAAAAAAATAGAGAATGCGTCCGTTCGCACCGACTCGAGCGCGGGTATTTTCTTTTTGTTTCTCTTTGTTCTTCCATATTCTATCACCCTATTTTTCTTCCCCTTTCTTTTCTTCTTCCCCTTTCTTTTCTTGTTCCCCTTTCTTTTCTTGTTCCCCTTTCTTTTCTTCTTCCCCTTTCTTTTCTTCTTCCCCTTTCTTTTCTTCTTCCTCTTTCATTCTTCTTCCCGTTTCTTTCTTCTTCCTCTTTCTTCCATTTACTTCTTCCTCTTTCTTCTTAATTATTTCTGCTTTAATAATATCTGATCTATTGTAAAAGGTTTTTTAAACTTCTTCGAAAAGTCTATAAAGATAAAAGTTCATTTATTTGTCAAACATTCGTTTACATACATGTAAATCAAGCATGCAAGATGTAAAAGTAAAAGAAGCACGTATGTACATGCTTTGCCTACCAAGGCATACAAAGAATCATGGCGAGATCCATACATTGATTTGTACAAAAAAATAAAGATTTTTAGAGAAGTTTGAATAGTTTTACTATTGATCTTTGGTTCCTAAAGAATAATTTTCGGAATTTAAAATTTTTTGCAACCCCGCAATAAAAATATAATATAATTTATCATTCCATTGTTATCATTGAGCTAATTTCTGAACAACAAGCAGTAATAGCTTAGTGGTTGAACGCTTGCCTTCCATGCAGGAGGGTGCGAGTTCGATCCCGGCCCGCACCTCTGACTTTTAGAACTCATGTGCGGATTTATATTCGATTATCACTTGCTTTAACGGTGAAGGAAAAATATCGTGAGGAAACCTGCACACCAGAGAATGCTCCATATAGTTCTCAATCATCATCATCTCATCATCAGGGCTGGTTATGTTATATTATGTAATTTCTGAACATGATTAAATTGACAGCTGACTGTATGACGCGTTCAGAAATTATCTCAATTTAATAGTACATTACTGTCGATACCTGAAATAAAGCAATTGACGGCCGAGTAATATTGGAAGCTCTGAAGAACTTCGGAAGTGATTTTAAAAGGACGAGGCGCCAGCCGAGTCCTTTTTAACTAAACGAGGCCGTTAATTGCTATTTCGGCCGAGACATGTATAGTACTTTTCTCTCATTTGCGAGGAAACAATAAACAAATTAATTCAACAGTATCTAATTTTCATTCGCGCCAATTCGGCCGCGTGCGCTTCTTGTTCTATTTACGAAGTTTTGAAAAACGATGCGCATTCAGTCTTTATAATGATAAATAATTTGTACCTAAAACACCTAATTTATGTGTGTACTTAACGGCCTCTAATTGCTATTTCGGCCGAGACATGTATAGTACTTTTCTCTCATTTGCGAGGAAACGATAAACAAATTAATTCAACAGTATCTAATTTTCATTCGCGCCAATTCGGCCGCGTGCGCTTCTTGTTCTATTTACGAAGTTTTGAAAAACGATGCGCATTCAGTCTTTATAATGATAAATATTTTGTACCTAAAACACCTAATTTATGTGTGTACTTAAAAACCTCGGTAACATAATTTTCTCCCACTTGCTCGGAAATTGGTTCCGGATAGGGTTAGAATTTTTATGAATAAAAAACCATTTCTAGACATCTCTTTTGCCATGATTCTTTAATTACATTAACATGAATTTACAGAACGAAGCGTTCATAGCCTGGATGACAACTGATTTGAGACGCAAGCCAGCATGGCGCATCAATCAAACGGGTCCGTATGAGCGTGGGGTCCCGGCAGGAATGTACACACTGCGTGTTATATATGGTATGTTGGTCTTGTACTCTAATAATCGGCTTAGGACCGAGTCGTCAATCAACACAGAACTTTTATCGAAGGACTAGCAATAAGTTTGCCAATATTAACAGCTTTTATAAAGAATACTAGCTTTTACCCGCGGCTCCGCTCGCGTTAAATTCTGCTAACCCACGTCAGTCCAGTCCATTCCAGTCCAGCTGCCCCACTGCCCCGCTGCCCCCCTTCCCCGCTACCCCACTGCCCCGCTCCCCACTAACCCACTGCCCCACAGCCCCCCAATGCCCCGCTGCCCCGTAACCCAACTGCCCCACTGCCCCGCTACCCCGCTGTCCCACTGCCCCGCTGCCCAGATGCCCCGCTTCCCCAATGCCCCGCTGCGCCGTTGCCCCGCTACCCGCTGCCCCACTGCCCCGCTACCCCACTGACCCGCTGCCCCGCTATCCCACTGCCCCGATGCCACGCTACCCCACTGCCCCGCTGCCCCACTATCCCACTGCCCCATTGCCTGCCCCGCTGCCCCACTGCCCCGCTGCCCCGCTGCCCCAATATCCCGCTGCCCCTCTATCCCACAGCCCCGCTGCCCCGCTACCCCACTGCCCCACTGCCCCGATGCCCCACTATCCCACTGCCCCACAGCCTGCCCCGCTTCCCCACTCCGCTGCCCCACTGCCCCGCTGCCCGACAGCCCCGCTAACCCGCTGCACCACTGCCCCGCTGCCCCACTGCCACGCTGCCCCACTATCCCACTGCCCCACTGCTCCGATGCCCCTGTAACCCACTGCCCCACTGCCCCAATGCCCCGCTGCCCAGCTGCCCCGCTAACCCACTGCCCCACTGCCCCGCTGCCCCATTATCCCACTGCCCCACTGCCTGCCCCGCTGCCCCACTCCCCTACTGCCCCGCTGCTCCGCTACCCCACTGCCCCTCTGCCGCGCTGCCCAGCCGCCCCGCTGCCCCACTGGCCCGCTGTCCCGCTACACCACTGCCCCACAGCCCCGCTGCCCCACTATCACACTGCCCCGCTGCCCCGGTACCCCACTGCCACGCTGCCCCACAGCCACGCTGCCCCGCTTCCCCGCCCGCTGCCCCGCTGACCCACTGTCCCGCTGCCTCGCTGCCCCACAACCCGACTGCCCCACTGGCCCACTGCCCCGCTACCCCGCTAACCCTTTGCCACACTATCCCACTGCGCCAATGGCCCACTGCCACGCTGCCCTGCTGCTCCACTACCCCACTGCCCCACTGCCCCACTGTCCCACCGTCCCACCGTCCCACTGCCACTGTCCTACTGTCCCACTGTCCCACTATCCCACTGTCCCACTATATCACTATCGTCCCGTCCCATGTCCCAACCCACGAATTAATTTTTTTCTTTTTTGCTTTCTTTCTTTCTTTCTCAAAACCCATACCAGTTTTTAAGTTAGATCATCAGCTTTCAAACAAAAAAAAAAACATCAAAATCGGTCCAGTAGTTTTAGCGTGATGCTGGAACAAACAAACAAACAGACGTTTACAATTTTATAATAGTTAAGATAATATGATTATGTCTTACCCTTACCCCCAGTTTCTGGAAGGCTGATCAATTTGATCTATTGTCAAATCTAATGTCAGCTCCTGTGATTGGCCGGCAAAAATGTTAACAGCCAATCACATCGCTTGACCTGAGATTTGACAGCTGATTAGTTAATTTTTGCATTGATCAGCCTTTCGTAAACTGGGGGGTTAGTAATTTAGACGCGAATGAATAGGAATTTTGAAACATAATGTACTATTACCGTCATTATCTTTAGAGCCCCAGTTTTATTTATTACCTTCACAAAGTTATTGCTGTTCCTTGACCGGAGGACGTAAGAAACTAGCGCTCACGTCATCTATGGTTTAGAAAGGTGAGCTCAGGTTGAATGCATTTCCCATTTCGTTTATTCTTCAGATAAAAGTTATTTGACGATTGATATTTATTTCGATTGTTATTTGGCTCTTAGTGATTCATTGCACTTAAAGCCTCGCTTTGGCTTGGAAAACTCCAGGGTTCAGGTGCAGCGACATTAATAGGATACTGGTATCATAGTTAAGGTGAATGCACATTTGTGCGCGCCGAAGCCGTCGAAAAAGCTGAACTAAACTGATTTTAGAATTCTTTATATGAAATCCTTCGAAACCTCGCTCACCAATCCGCCCCGAATCGGGCGAATCACCGGAAAACCTTGGAAAGTATCCAAAATCCTAGACAAATTCGGATAAAGCGGCCGATTCGCCTGCAGTTGCGTTACACGTGGAAAACGCGTGTCATGTATTTCATGCCTTCTTATGGCGCGGTCGATTTGCGCGGTGTGTGAGGGCTTTGAAAACTTCGTTGACATCGGCGCGGTCGATTCTTTCGGTGCGGACAAATTAATGTGCGTTTACCTACAGACCACAACTGCACAGAAGCAACTGAACCGATCCGTATTAACTCGACAGAAGCGGCCCGATTTCGCTATACATACATATGCACGAATGTTCCAAACACACAGCACTAGATCTCAACCCATCTCGCTCGTCACCTCCGGTCAAGTTGCCTTGCGTTCTGTGACACCCATATATTGCACATCTTACGTACATTTTAGTATTGAATTAACAGCTCTACCCTTGGCTTGATTGCTTGGCTTGACTTGATTTCACCAACGATAATTCTCTGGTTAAACGATTGCTTATCCACAATTCCAGTACATTTTTAGAGTAATCGGCGATATCGGATGTTTAATCAGAGAATTAACGTTGATGAACACTAGCATAAGTAGAGTTTGTTTCACGGCAGTACTTTAGCCTCCTGCCTACATCTGTTCTACCCGTAGAACATAAAAATCTAATTTGTTTATAGATTGTATTGAAATGGTATTTAAAATACAATCTATAAATGTATTATATTTTTATGTTCTACGGGTAGAACAGATGTAGGCAGGAGTTAGATAAACTACTATCTCCTCTTACTATCCGGTATCGCCCAGTATTTAGGCGCGGCAATCGTTTAATGTAAAATACTATAGTAAAATTATAATGATGCTTCTAGTTAGAATGGTTCGTCTACATACATACATATTATCACGACTCTTTTCCATTGGGGTAGGCAGAGACTATGGATTTCCACCTGTTCGCTTCCTCTACGTGCATTAACCCAAACCATATTAACATACCTTTCTCAATCTTCGTCACTACATCTGCTATCACTCCACAACGCTCCCTTATCCCTTATTCCTCACTTTACCTCTTAAAGTTACACAACCCACATATACATCTCAAAGCTCTCATTTCTAATGCATTTATTCTGCTTTTATGTTTCTTCTCCCATACCCTACACTACTATAAAGAAAGAAAGAAAAAGATTTTATTCTTGCGCTCCATTTGACGCACACACTACAAAACTTATACATAATACTTAATAATAAATACATAATACTTTACAATTTCATAAACATACATAAGTTTTCTGTCTGTCTGCTACAAATATTGCAAGTCAATTCAATAAAGCCAGTTCCA
Organism: Asteroscopus sphinx; assembly: GCA_949699075.1. Classification (NCBI taxonomy): domain Eukaryota; kingdom Metazoa; phylum Arthropoda; class Insecta; order Lepidoptera; family Noctuidae; genus Asteroscopus; species Asteroscopus sphinx. Next base: position 13,868,445 of record OX453021.1, on the reverse strand, counting down.
AAATTTTGCATACACATGTACCTAACACATCACTCAATAAGTTCGTAGGATGACCAATATAACAACAACTTTGACTTTATTCATCAACATAGTCTCCTTCAAAAGTGATACATTCATTCCAACCCTTCTCTAATATTTCTATGCCTTTTTTTAGAACGATTTGTCCAAGCCTTCAAAATACGCTTCAGTTTTGGCGATGACCATTGGAGCTATATCTCTTTCCGGCGAGCATATTTTTGAGATTTATGAACAGGTAATAGTCGCTGGGGGCTAAATCTGGAGAATACGGTGGATGCAGAAGCAATTCGAAGTGCAATTCGTGCAATTTTGCCATCGTTGCGATCGACTTGTGGCACGATGCATTGTCATGGTGAGAGAGCACTTTTTTCTTCTTGATTTGGGACCATTTTTCGCGATTTCATCCTTCAAACACACTAATAATGCTATATAATATTCACTATTGATCCTTTTTTCCTTTTCAAAATAGTCGATGAATATTGTATCATACATAAACATAACATAACCAGCCCATTACTGTCCCACTGCTGGGCACGGGCCTCCTCTCAGTACGAGAAGGCTAAGGCCTTAGTCCACCACGCTGGCCTAGTGCGGGTTGGCGGACTACACACACCATTGAGAACTGTATGGAACACTCTCACGTGTGCAGGTTTCCTCACGATGTTTTCCTTCACCGTTAAAGCAAGTGATAATTGAATATGAATCCACACATGAATTCGAAAAGTCAGAGGTGCGGGCCGGGATCGAACTCACACCCTCCTGCATGGAAGGCAAGCTTTCAACCACTAGGCTATCACTGCTTATTATATTGTATCATGCGCATCCCAAATTACGGATGCCATAACGGTCCCAACCGACTTTTGGGTTTTTGGTCGCTTTCGACGGCTTTTGCCGGTTGCTGTCCACTCAGCTGACTACCGATTTGACTCGGGAATGTAGTAATGGATCCATGTTTTATTCATTGTCATATATTGCATGAAAAAATCTTTTTTATTTTGCCTGAACAGCTCCAAACAGCTCTGAATCATCATCACATTGTTGTTTTTGGTCACTGTTGACCGTAAAGACCGTGTTGTGCAAAACTGCAACCGCGGTACCCACTTCGAATAGAGCTTCCTCATGGACAAATGTTCATGCAAAATAGTTAATACACTACCTTCTAATGTCGTTACGGTGTCAGCTTTCTTATTAAGCTTCACGGTCTTTACGGTCTTCCAAAACGATTTTGTGCACTTTTTAGGGTTCCGTACCCGAAGGGTGCCAAACGCGACCCGTTAAAATTTCGTTAACCGGTTGAAATTTTCTCAGAATATGGGTTACTATGGAGAGTATCACGACAAATACTAAAAACAGAAAAAAGTCTAAAACCAAAGGGGGTCCCCATACAAGAAACCTCAAAAAACATGATTTTTTTTCAACGTTTTTGTTCCTGCTCTATCTTCAGAACGGTAATACATACCAGCGTCAAACTTGGTCAGATTATAGTGCATATTATGTAGTTTAGCAACAAATACTAACAATAAGACAAACATAGACATATGTGGTGGTACCTGCTTAATAAAGAGATGCAAAAATTCTTGAAAATCTCAATCTGATGTCTTTGATGAACTCTCGTAAATTAAATCAGTTTCTATGGGGTATCAGGTCGATGGGTGGTACGGTACCCTTACTGCGTGAGTCCGACTCACACTTGGCCGGTTCTTTATGTTTTCTGGAACAACTGCCGAATTTGGGCGACGAGCGTTCAGCGTCATCGGTGTTTGTACGGCCGTGTTTAAAATCAGCAAACCACTTCTCTACCATTTGTCTCGATGGAGCAGTACCCAAGTAACACATTTTAGGCCATTGTTTTGCTTGAAACTCTTGAAAGGAATTTTTTCTCATTAAAAGCAATGTTTTATTAACCCAGGAAATTCAGATTTTTCGATTGTTTTGAAAATTACAAAAATTGGGTCACTAAAACCACTGTAATTTGGAAAATAATGGCGGGAATGTCATGAAATACTGACACGTATCATCTGAAAGTTGGAACTATTTAAAAATCATAAGGATTTGTCAATAGTGGCGACATCTATATGTCATCCTACGAACTTATTGAGTGATGTAATAGTTCTTGACAATACAATAGTATGAAAAGCTTTGTTTACATTTTATCTTTATTTTGTTCCGCACTTGGATTTCTCCCGTATCGTGAGACCGTTGCTTTGCAGATACAAATGTCCAGATCCGGAACAAATATCCTTATAAAGATGAGAACAATTTTGAATTTTATTTCTATGTTTATTTTTTATTTTTTAGCGTACCCAGCAACGCGCTACGACGGCCGGCGACTATTTATAATAAGTTCCATTCGTGTAGAACTCAATCCATACGCACTAGGCTTTGGAATCGCCCTGCTGGTCTTAGGGGTAATAGTTATTATCGTTAAAATAGTCTACAACAAAAAGAAATCGGGGAATTTTATCCAGTTCGAGACGACGCCTCTTAATAGGTAAGACTTAGGGACTACGCGTTTGAAATTTGAACAAAAATGTTAAACTTTATATTTTTTTTACTTAAAATATAAACATCTTGGACGCGTCATTATATTACTTTTGGCTTCCGCAATAATCTTGCGTCTTATAACCAACGAACCCACCCAACCATTTATCTATATTATGTTTTATTTGCTAAATAATTTAAGAAGCGATAATTTAGTTTGTGGCTTTCACAAATTAAATAAAAAACTAACTTCTCAAAGGTGTTCATATTTAAAAAACCACATGTTATGACGGGTCTGACGCAGAAGGTGCACTTCACAAAATGTGCACTTGACGCAAAATGTGAATCTCGCAACAGATTCGATTGCACTTTTCATAACGGGCTTTTCTCAAAATGAGCACTTTGTAAAATGTGCACTTTGCACATTAAATTATCTCCAAATAATACTCGTAATAGGTTTTGCTTAAGCCAGGCTTAAACACCTTTTTATGTATGGAGTTTAACCCGGTAACCCGGTTTAACAAGGGTTAAACATGGTATAATAAGATGTTTCACCAGGTATTCTCTTCCCGCGATGACAGCGCGATGCCTCCAAGCACAGAGTACTTTAATATATGTAGTATATGAACCAAGATACGTCACGAAACCTGTGGACGACACTGGTTTCTCTGCTAACTCCACCCTGAGTGAGAGTGAGCGAGACAAAGACATTCAAAAAGCTGTGTGGTGATTCTCTGTTCTGTTTTAAGGTTTTGAAAAATAGAGATTTTCATACAAGAGCTCATCGTTTTGAGCAACAATTGGTCATACGTAGCAATTTTTATGATGGTACAAAAGCTGTGGATCATTCTGTGACATTTTCATACAAGAGCTTGCCATTTTGACCAATTTGTTATTTAGTTAATTGTTAGTGACAGCACCATTGTAACCTGGTTTGCAAATGGTTTTACTGAATGTTCATTTAATTTATTTATATAGGTACTGCCATAACGGTAGCAACAAACTTGAGTAAATAGGTATTTATTATTTTTCTCCAAAACCAGTAAACTTAGTATTAAGTATTATTTATTTTGTACTTGTAATTGATATGTGCTTTGTAGATATAGTATACTTACATAATTATATGGAATTAAGGAAAAGTAAAAGTCAATTTAGTTATTTCTTGTATTCAATCGCTATTTAAATGCATGTAGTCACCGCAATTCTCGATGTTAAAATTATAATTATTGCGTATTTGTATTAAATGGTTAAACAAATACTCAATTAGTCCATATAACACTGGTTAAGCATTTGGCATGTTTTAGATGCCTACAAAAAAATATTAACAACTCTTGTTCTTCAACCCTTGGAAAAGTTAATGGGAAACCGTTAAAAGTTATAGGATAGAATCATTTTCATATGAAGAATTCGACGGAGGGGCGTGTCATTTTAGTTTAGTCCAATGACGTTTTAAAAGAGGAAGACACGGTAAGTTCTTACATTACGTGAACAAAATACACACAGCTATGATTGTAGTAACGTTGTTCACCGATAGAGAAAGAGATACGCTTACGGACGGTAGCGCGAGCAAGGCAAGCAGTAGTTACACGGTCGCGGGCTGCATACCGTCATGAAGGAATGAATGGCGGAAAGAAGAAACTATACATGAATTTTCTACAAATATTACTTTTTGGTGTACTTCCGCGTGAAAAGTGATTACATGTGTCTTATTTGTGAACTCGGGGTGATTTTAATTGTAACAAATTTGTATTTTATGACAAAAACAAATTATTGCTTGTTTTGTTGGCAGTGAGAATCATTATGGTACTTGAATCTCATGAAGTACCTACTCGAGTACCGAATCTGGTACTCGAGTACTAGATTCGAGTCAGTGACTCGATTCTTTTAAAACGAGTAGGTACTAAAGTAGGTATTCGAATACCAAAAATGGCGGTCTCGGCACATCACTTTGAATGCCGTAGCCTGTCCAGCGTACTAGTAAATAGAGATCAGTGCTCTGAAGACACGTATTGTACTTATTATATTAAATTTTTTCCCTAGTGAATACACGACTTTAAGGTTCACGATTTATTTATTTTGTTTTTCATCTTCCCAAAGACAGTGGGATGAGCCGCTCTGCAGGTTGGTACGGAATAATTTAATAAATACGTCTACCAATACTGCTGAGCGTGCTCGTCTGCTGGCTGTGGGCGAATGGGAGGCAGGCCTTTGGCTTCAGGCACTTCCGTCGTCCAACATAGGTACAATGTTGGACGACACCAGTTTCCGGCTCGCTACGTGCCTACGCTTGGGCGCTCCTTGTGTTGCTCCACATCGGTGCCACTGCGGCGAACCTGTCGACGGCCTCGGACACCATGGCCTGTCCTGTTGCAGGAGCGCGGGGCGCATAGCAAGGCACGCCAGCATTAATTACATTATTCGTCGTGCTCTTGCCACCGCCGCCGCCGGTGTGCCAGCTGTATTAGAACCTAACGGCTTGGTACGAGGCGATGGGAAGAGACCAGACGGCATGTCGTTATTGCCATGGAAGATGGGTAGGCCTCTGGTGTGGGACGCAACGTGCGTCGACACCCTTGCTCCATCACACCTTCCTAGCTCGGCTGGCTGTGCTGGTACTGCCGCCGCGTCTGCGGAGGCCTTCAAGCGGCGCAAATATAGTAACCTATCAGGAAACTATGATTTTGATGTGTTTGTCTACTTTTTTGTTTTGTCAACAAACGAAAACTGACTGAATGGGTTTCTCGTAATTTCTCTAAGCATAGTCTTCCCCACAAACCGAGCACTCTAATTTATCCATGTTTACATCAATATTTTTTCAAAAAACTTCACAATTCACAATAAAACGAACTAATTACATTGTTTTTTTTTTTTTTTTTTTTTTTTTTTTTTTTTCTCTTGGCATGTCGCTATTTGCGCATTTGCCACTAACAAAAACGGGGAAACTTATAATAATTAAAGAATGGTATCTGAACGGAATTTGGAAATAAAAATTGGTCAGGATCGGAAAAGGAAAAAAATTTCAAATAAAATATATAATAAACTAAATACGGATTGAGTTAGAATTAATGAAAATAGATAAACAGTTGTATATTATAGGATCATTAGATGCTAAAAGAGTAAGAATGGAAGTAGGAAGAGGAACTTCATGACGATTTAAGGAGTCCATAAAAGGAGAATGATTATAAAGAGAACACGAGAAGAAAATGTGGTTCTGATCCCCCACACTTTCACCACACTCACAAATATCGTTATCTATGATATGAAGCCGTGCAAGGTGAACTGGAGTACAAACATGTCCCAGTCTCATACGGATAATACAACTGGTGGAAGTTTTATTTAACTTTAATTTAAAAAACCAAGGTTTTTTTGGGATACACGTTTGTATGGTGGCATAAAATTTACCTTTTAATACTGAACTGTCTGACCATAAGTCTCCCCAAGACTCCCGAAGGAACGTCATGGGGAGACCTGCAAGATCATGACAATAATTAATGTACGGAAAACGATCTCCACAATCAACAGCCTCATTGGCAAGCTGGTCAGCCCTGGTGTTGCCCAAAATGTTGCTATGTCCCGGAATCCATGCAAAGCTAATTACAAGCCCTTGCTGATAACATTTGTACAATAGATTTCTTATAGATATTACCAAGGGATAAACTGTTTTACATTTTAATGGAAATTTGCTAAGAGCTTGCAAAACACTCAAAGCGTCTGAAAATATGACCGTCTTTTTTAATTTCATAATGTGTATATATTCTACAGCTTTGAATAAACCAAAGCATTCTCCTGTGAACACTGATGATTCAGGCGGAAGTTTAACCTTTTGAACTATATTGTATTGAGAATGAAAAACTCCGACTCCTACACAACCAGAATCATTGTGTTTGGACGCATCAGTGTAAATATGATGCCAATCTTTCCAATAATTATATTTGATTGAATTAAATAAGAAATTCGTAAAATCATCCCCTTTATTTAAACCCAAGGAAAAATGTATGTCAGGAATAGAAACTAGAGATTCATAATTACTGCAAAAAAGAGGATATAAATTTGAACTGTAGCTTGGAGCCTGTAAGGCAATAAACTTTTTGTAACTCTGAATAAGACATGGTGGATTTTTATGAGACCAATAATTAGAAGAATTTATTTGATTTAAAAGTAATGGAAGTTTTGTATATAGAGGATGGTTAGAAAATTGCAATGAACGAAATAAAAATTTATCGCAAAGGAACTGACGGCGAAGTGAAAGAGGAGGATCCACACATTCAAGTTGAAGGGCATTAATTGGACTAGATTTCATAGCTCCCGTGATTATTCTTAGTGCTTTTGACTGTATATTGTTAAGTTTTTTAAAAGCAACAATACTCCCTGGTTCTAACAAAAAAGACCCATAATCTAATACGCTTCTAACTATAGCATTATATAGCAGTTTTAAACAATAAGGATGGGCACCCCACCATACTCCAGCCAGGCATCTTAACATATTTAACCTTTTTTCGCATTTAGATAAAATATATTCACAGTGGGGAATACCAGAAAGCCTGGAGTCTAAAATAACTCCTAAAAATTTGACTGAAGATTTTTCTGGAATCGGTTGACCATCAAAATATATAGAAAAAGGAGGAGGAAGCCGCTTTCGTGAAAATAAAACAGCAGAGCTTTTCGAAGATGATAACTCTAGTCCATTACGATCAAGCCATGTTTTTAAAAGATTAAGAGAAGAAGACAGTGAAGAGCAAGCCGTTTCGATAGAGCGATGAGAACAGTATAAAACCAGGTCATCAGCATATTGGAGAACTTTTACTTTACTGTCCAGGGAAGATTCGAGATCATATGTATATATATTATACAATATAGGACTTAAAACAGACCCTTGAGGAAGCCCTTTCCACACTAATCTAGATTCATAAGTAGAATCCTCTAATAAAACATTAATACGTCGCTCAGATAAAATATTCATAATGAAATTAAAAAGAATTGTAGGCACATTTAACTTTTGTAATTTATTTCTTAAAATCGGAATAACTACATTGTCATAGGCGGAAGTAATATCTAAGAACGAAGCTATAAGGTGACTATTTACAGAAAAACTTAACCTAATATCCGTGACAAAAATACTTAAGCTATCTAAAGTACTTTTGCCCCGCCTAAAACCGAACTGACTGTCACTCAATAAATCATTGCTCTCAATAAACCATTCTAAACGGTTCTTTACCAAATGCTCTGTAACTTTTAATAAAACTGAAGAAAGTGCAATGGGACGATAGGCATTACTATCTGACGGGCTTTTGTCAGGTTTCAAAACTGGTAAAACTATTTGGGATTTCCAGGATGTGGGAATGTTGCCAGTGACCATAATAGAGTTTATAAGATTTAAAAAATAGTCAAGTGACGTTTCGCTTAAATTTGACATAAAGGAATATGGAATACCATCAACTCCAGGTGCAGAATCTTTTAGGTGGGACAAAATACCTTTGAGTTCAGCAAGAGAAAATGGACTATTGAGTTCTGCAAGATTAACATAATCGGAAAGAGGTATAGAATAAATAATTATTTCCTCAGGGACATACGAAGGTGCTAGCTTATCTAAAAATTGGTCTTTCATTGAAGAAGGAAGCAAAGATGAGGGAGACTCCTTAAATGCAGATCTAAACCTACGAATGTTTCGCCACACAACTGATGGATGAATATTGGGTGATATGTTCTGACAAAAACGTCTCCAACTTTCGAACTTCTTTTGTTTGAATAATTTACGAGTATCAGTAATGGCAGAACATACAACATCAAAGTTTTCATCTGTAGTGTTGGCATAATATTGAATCTCTGCTTGTTTCCTCTTTTTAACTGCAATTGAACAATCCCTATCCCACCATGGAGGGGATGGGATATAACCTAGAGCTGTATTTTTTATAGGAAAAAGACTATCAGCAGTTCTTATTATTAATTTTGCTAAAGCTTCAGCACATAAGTGTTCATCACCAAATTTAATTTCAGGAAGTTCCGAAATGTTCAAATCCAACTGCTCCTTAAACAATGACCAATTGGCATCTGCAAGTCTATACTTTAACCGTGGAGGAGGTTTAGAATAATGCTTATTATAAAAAGGAAATGAAAGTAATATTGGAAAATGGTCACTACCATGAGTAGAAGTTAAGACTTCCCAAGATAAATAAGGTGTAAGACTGGGAGAGCATATTGACAAGTCAGGAGCACTTATTTCCTCATTGGGAGCAGTGCGTCGTGTTGGAGAACCATTATTAAGAATGCAAAGATTATGAGTGTCAATCATATCCAAAAGACTAACCCCATAGCTATTGGTCAAGGAACTACCCCAACATTGATGCTGAGAATTAAAATCACCTAATAGTATAAAAGGTTTTGGAAGAATCGAAAGAATATTTACAATTTCATCGAAAATCAGAGTAGATGGTCGAGGAATATATACAGAAACATAACAAACTTTATTTACAACTGCTGCAATAATAGAAAAATCACTATTATGAGCAGGAATGGAAAAATGAGTAAAAGATTGAGGATGTTTGATGAGTAAGGCTACTCCACCATACTTATCAAATCGATCCTCTCTGAGACATGCATAACCCGGAATCCTAAACAAAGAGTCCGGACTAAGCCATGTCTCCTGTAAAGAAAAAATAAATGGATTATATTTATTTATAAGATAAATTATTTCAGTTTTTTTAGAAATTGCACTTCGGCAATTCCATTGGATTACCTTGGCTGGACTGTCCATTATTATTATTAGAAGTGCAAGTAACTGCTTCGAGTGCAGAGGCAACGTGAGACGGTGAAATTAAATTAGACTGTGACAAAGACTTAATTAATGCTATGATTAAATCTCTTGTAGTTTCAGATAGATTGTCCTTAGGAATCAGAGCAGTGCCATTATTTAGTGAAGAAGTGTTATTATAGTCCTTAATAAGGTCATGATGAGATTGACGATCGTAACCTATAGAGGATTTTGTAGGTGAACGAGGTTTAGTATAAACGGTTTTTTTATATGAATATGACTGATTAGATGTAGGATTAACCCGTGGAACTGAAGGAGTAAAGCTATCTGACACATGAGTGGTAGTTAAGGCGTCAATATATGACTTCTTAGAAACAAAAGGATGTAGTTTTGATGCTTCTGCATAAGAAATGCAACTTTTTGACATTGTTTCTTTTATCGATTTCTGTCTCTCAAATTCAAGGCACTTCTTACTAGTAGCTTCATGAGACCCCCTGCACAAACAGCAAGAGACATCATCATCTTGAACTGAACAGGACTCACCTGAATGTCCATCACCACACTTAAAACATCTAGGCTTAGACCTACAAAGACTTTTTACATGACCATACCTACAACAATTATAACACTGAATAGTTGGGTAAATGTATAATTCAACACTCAAGGCTGTGTAACACATAAACACCCGCTTTGGTAGAACTTGCCCATCAAATGTAATTATAATTGTTTCCGTGTTCTTGAATATATTATTACCATCAACCATTACTTTCCTTCTAATCCTCCTAATTTTTAAAATTTCTCCACAGCCTATGGGGACAGAAATAGCCTCCTGAACCTCCTCATCGGACCAATCGGCAGGAACGCCTCTTACAACACCCATACGGGTGATGGAGAAAGCAGGGATAAAAACTTTATAATTTTCTTCAGCTAATTTTGTATTATTTAAAAACAGATTCGCATCTTCATAGTGAGAAAATGCCAATGAAATTCGATTTCTGCCGATTTTTTTCAGACTACCATTTATCACATTTTTAAAATTATTTCTTTTCAAAAAACGACCAAAAGAAATGGGATGAAGGAATATTTTTTCAGTGACTTGTTCACGTTGCACATGAACAACATATGGAGCAGCATCTGATGACTTAAAAGTCAACCTAGCCAACTGAGTTGCAGACTGTGGAGATGTTATTTTATTTTGTACTATGATTGATTCATTAGATGCCTGAGTAGTAGTTTTTTGTGAGGGGTCTGAACCATTCTCGAAATGAGAAATTTCCATCTCCTGATTCTCTAGTGCACAATTACAATCCTTTTTGCCGCCATTTTTGCGCCTTTTTTTGTTGCAATGTTTGCAAATTTTGGGCCGAGCTGAAACCCTCTTCCTTTTACTATTATTTACTGTTGATACTGAACAATCAGTATCAACACTGGTTTCATTATTCGAAATTGTCACGTAGTGAGCTATGACCGGAGATATCGACCCCCCAGGATCCCCTGGAGGGTCCATAATAGAAGATTTAAAACTTACCAACTATTAATACACACTAAAAGAAACTAACTACTAAAAATATATAAACAAAAAACTAAGTATTTACACAAAAAGATCCCAACAAACTTATTTTAGGAAATTAAAATTCACTTGGAAAGAAAAAACACGACCGCCGTATTCAAGGTTTCCCGCGCTTTTTTTCAGTCGAAAAATCAATTACATTGTTACACGATTTATGCAATTCGTCACGCATATGTCAATGTCAAGTACTGTCAACAGCTAATTAGAGTTGGGCCATAGTAATTCTATGAGTTGGGCGTTATTTAACGACGGTTTGAGTTTTTTTTTTACGAGGGTGATAATCGAATTCGTAGTGCGTGGACATAGTAATGTAACGATTATTTTACGTACAAAGTTACACAATAGATTTTCGGAGCACGAAAACAATAGATTTTCTACAATTATTATACACGATTCGTTATAACATTAATAATAACGTTATAACTCTATCTATAGTTATTTTGTTATGAGCGTATACCGAGCTTCATTATTTTACGATAAATGAGTAGCAATGTACAAACATACATACATACATACATATTATCACGCCTGTTTCCCATTGGGGTAGGCAGAGACTATGGATTTCCACCTGCTACGATCCTGACACACCTCTTTCGCTTCATCTACGTCCATTAACCTCGTCATGCATGCTCGTCGGTTTAGAGAACTCTTACGGCCAAAATTAATATCCAATCTATCCACGATTTACCCTACTAGAGATAGGAATTTGACATAAGCTCCATACAAAATATGTCAAATTTCTATCGCTGATAGGGTAAATCGTAGATAGATTAGATATTAATTTTGGCCGTTAACCTGGCATTTTTTGAGAACATCCGCGATTTGATCGCGATACGTTCGCCGAGGTCGTCCCCTTCCAACTCTTCCATCCACACTCGCTTCGTATACTTGTTTCGTCAATCTCCTCTCGTCCATCCTCTCTATATGTCCAAACCATCTTAACATACCTTTCTCAATCATTGTCACTACATCTTCTTTCACTCCACAACGCTCCCTTATCATGTTATTCCTTACTTTATCTCTCAAAGTTACACCACACATACTTCTCAAAGCTCTCATTTCTACTGCATTTATTCTGCTTTCATGTTTCTTCTGCCATACCCAACTTTCACTACCATACATAAGTGTAGGCACTAACACTCCCCCATGAACAGCCAGCCGTGCCTTTTCCGACACTTTGCGGCTGTTCATGAAGGTGTGTAGTGCCCCATTCACCTGATTACCAGCGCTCACTCTCCTTTCAATGTCCTTCACATGCTTGCCATCTCTCGTAAACATGGAACCCAGGTATACAAAATCTTTCACTTGTTCCACCTTTTCGTCACCTATCAAAATATTGCACTCTGTCATAACTTCTTCCTTTCAAAAACCAAAACTTTTGTCTTACTAACATTAACTTTCATTCCTTTACTCTTCAAAGCACCATCCATAATTGTTACCATCTTCTGTAACTCCCCCTCCGACGATGCAAGGATAACTTGATCATCGGCATAGAGGAGACATTTGACAAGTAACCCATTCATTTCTAAACCATTTTCACTCTCTTTCAAATCTTTCAAACAACTGTCCATGAATAGATTGAATAGCCACGGCGACGCTACACATCCCTGTCTCACACCCTTATCGATGCTGAACCAGTCAGAGTAGGCGCCGTTAATCCTGACACAAGCGCTAGAATCCGCATAGAGAGATTTCAACGCTTGAATCAGGTTGCTATTCACCCCATAGATAGACAAAGCAGACCATAGTTCATTCCTCATCACTCTGTCGTAGGCCTTTTCCAAATCCACGAAAGCGCAATAGACTTTTTGACCTTTGGCCAAACATTTTTCAGCTAGGCATCGCAAGGAAAAGACCTGATCCGTACACCCCATGCCCTTCCTAAATCCCGCTTGCACATCCCATATTTTTTCATCAGTTACTTTCATCACTCTTTCAATCAAAACTTTTGCATACAATTTGCCGACAACACTTAAAAGGCTAATGCCACGGTAATTCTTGCAGTCTTGCTGTGACCCTTTTCCTTTGTAGAGCGGCACAATCACGGCCTTACACCAGTCTTTTGGTACCAGGCCATTACTCCAGCACAAGTTGAAAAGACGGTACAGCAGACTAGCCACCACGCCCTGTCCAGCCTTCAGCATTTCGACTGATATCCTATCATACCCTGGAGCCTTTCCTGATTTCATTCTGTTCAACGCTTTTACTATTTCATCCATACAAAACCTATCCTCAATGTCTGCCCTTTCGTCCATCACCGTCGATACTTGCATCACCTCTTTTTCAAACAGTCCTTCAAAATACTCTTTCCATCTCTTTAACACGCATCCTTCCTCATTCATTATATTTCCATCCTTGTCTTTGATGTTATTGAGCTCCGAGGTTGCAGATTTTCCTCTGGCTCTTTTTATGGATTTCCAGAAAAACTTAATGTTTTTCCGGAAATCTTCAGATAACCGTTCATCAAAATCATCCTTTTGCTCATCCTTCTTCTTTTTCACAATTTCCTTCACAATTTCTTTTATTCTCTTATATTCCTTTTTGGCCTTAGCCACATCTTCATCCGTCGCCTTTTGCATTCTCTGGTCAGCTCTTATTGCCAGCCAGTCTACCCATGCTTTCTTCTTCTCACACACTACCTTCTGTACTTCCGTACTCCACCATACATTCTTTTCTTGTTTGCCATTTCTCCTTTTAGTCACTCCACATACTTCGATAGCACTATTCACGACGCCTTTCTTAAAAACATCCCATAACTCTTCTATATCACACACATCATCTGATCCGTCAAACTTTTCACGCAATTTCCTTTTAAACTCTTCTTTTACCTCATCATCTTGTAAATTCTCAACTTTTATTCTTTCTAGTACCGTCGAAGGTTCCGGAATACGATGTCGCCATTTCTTAAAAAGACCCCTCATTCGGCAAACTACCAGGAAGAGGTCTGTATCGACTCCTATTCCTCGGTACGATCTGGTGTCTAATACTTTTTTCCTCAATCTCTCATCCACTATCACAAAATCAATCATACTTTTCACATTAGCGTTTTCCCATGTATACATGTGAATCTTTTTGTGGGCAAACATAGTGTTTGTCACACAAAGATTCCATTCCAAACATATCTCAAGCACACTACTTCCATTCTCATTTACTCTATCGTCTCCATACGAACCAAGCACCTTCTCATAGCCATCACGTTTCACTCCCACCCAACTATTGAAATCCCCTAACATAACTAACCTTTCATTGTCTTTGCAAATGCGCAAGACATCCCTCACACTGTCCCAAAACTGTTCCCTCTCTTTTTGGACTCTTTTGTACAAACAATCATGACAATAATAAAAAATATTGTAATCTTTTTATTCGACCGTTCGAATACCATTTACAAATTATAAATGTGAACACTTAAATGCAGTAATTTCAATAAAACAATAACTATTTTTATTTCGGCGCTATTTTTCAAATGTTGAGTTTAGTTTTACTATAACGATCACTTTGTATGGAAATATCTAGTTACAAAATAATAAGATTCAAAACTACTAACGCGTACCCACAAAACAGTTACGTGTAAAAAACGTTACGGACAACATACGACTATTGCCACTAGGGCTACGTTCAGTTAGTCACCTGACGAAGCAGGTATTGCTTAGATAATACGGCTAAATTGCGGATTGTCAAATGTTAGCGGTTTACGCATGGCCATTTCGTGATTAATTTTTCTGTCGTATGACTTCGGGTACTAGCCTAAAGTAGTGTGTGTGTATAATAGTGTATATGGTTACCAAAAAGGTTTGATTGTGTGTGTGAATTTGACAGGCAATCGTGCGAACGCACAGTATGATGTTTTGCACTTTGAGGTACGTTTTGCATTGAATTCATACATTATTATTGAGTACCTATGTTAATTGTTTTTTTTTAATACGCTGATTAATTGATTTAGTAATAGTTAATATTAAATTCTAACGAGGTAGGCATTGCTTATTTGCCTATATGGAATGCACGCCACTGCTACGTGTGCAAAGATCTTATACAACATGTTATTGAAATAACTCAAAACCTCTTAAGGGGTCACTGTACTCATCAGTATAAACAACTTTAACTATCGGACCAACCCCGAAATCACAAAAAAAAAACATGCAGGGAACAGCTGGTTTTTTTTTTGAGAGTTCAGGATTAGTCCCATAGAAAAAGTTGTTCATAATTATAAGTATAATGACCCCTTTTCAGGTGTAATATAAACTAAGAATAAAATCGATAACTTAGTGTCTATCACTTATTATAAATATGAAGTGAATTTTGAAAACAAAAAAATTGTTGCGCTTTTGAACTTTGCTGTTTTTGGACTGATCGCTTTCAGAATCAATATTTGTGTCCAAGCAATCACCAACCATTAACTTGAGGTAGGTATGAATTGAAAAAGAGGTCGCCATTTTGAAATTTGTGGGTTTTTTACTAATCGCTTTCAACATTTTAACTGGTTATATTGTCTCGAAATAGATGTTATATTCGTAATAAGCACCCCGAAAAACCTCGAAAACGGTGCCCATATTGATTTTATTTAAAAAGTCACGTCCGCCATCTTGGATCTCAAAATACATGTTGTATTCGTAATCAGCACCCCGGGAAACCTCAAAAACGATACCCATATTGATTTTATTTAAAGTCACGTCCGCCATCTTGGGTCTCGAAATAGATGTTATATTCGTAATCAGAACCCCGGGAAACCTCGAAAACGATACCAATATTTATTTTATTTAAAAAGTCACATCCGCCATCTTGGATCTGAAAATAAATCTTATATTCGTAATCCCAGGACCCCCGAGAACCTCGAGAACGATAGATACAATAACATGTTGTATAAGATCTTTGCACACGTAGCAGTGGCGTGCATTCCATATAGGCAAATAAGCAATGCCTACCTCGTTAGAATTTAATATTAACTATTACTAAATCAATTAATCAGCGTATTAAAAAAAAACAATTAACATAGGTACTCAATAATAATGTATGAATTCAATGCAAAACGTACCTCAAAGTGCAAAACATCATACTGTGCGTTCGCACGATTGCCTGTCAAATTCACACACACAATCAAACCTTTTTGGTAACCATATACACTATTATACACACACACTACTTTAGGCTAGTACCCGAAGTCATACGACAGAAAAATTAATCACGAAATGGCCATGCGTAAACCGCTAACATTTGACAATCCGCAATTTAGCCGTATTATCTAAGCAATACCTGCTTCGTCAGGTGACTAACTGAACGTAGCCCTAGTGGCAATAGTCGTATGTTGTCCGTAACGTTTTTTACACGTAACTGTTTTGTGGGTACGCGTTAGTAGTTTTGAATCTTATTATTTTGTAACTAGATATTTCCATACAAAGTGATCGTTATAGTAAAACTAAACTCAACATTTGAAAAATAGCGCCGAAATAAAAATAGTTATTGTTTTATTGAAATTACTGCATTTAAGTGTTCACATTTATAATTTGTAAATGGTATTCGAACGGTCGAATAAAAAGATTACAATATTTTTTATTATTGTCATGATTGTTTGTACAAAAGAGTCCAAAAAGAGAGGGAACAGTTTTGGGACAGTGTGAGGGATGTCTTGCGCATTTGCAAAGACAATGAAAGGTTAGTTATGTTAGGGGATTTCAATAGTTGGGTGGGAGTGAAACGTGATGGCTATGAGAAGGTGCTTGGTTCGTATGGAGACGATAGAGTAAATGAGAATGGAAGTAGTGTGCTTGAGATATGTTTGGAATGGAATCTTTGTGTGACAAACACTATGTTTGCCCACAAAAAGATTCACATGTATACATGGGAAAACGCTAATGTGAAAAGTATGATTGATTTTGTGATAGTGGATGAGAGATTGAGGAAAAAAGTATTAGACACCAGATCGTACCGAGGAATAGGAGTCGATACAGACCTCTTCCTGGTAGTTTGCCGAATGAGGGGTCTTTTTAAGAAATGGCGACATCGTATTCCGGAACCTTCGACGGTACTAGAAAGAATAAAAGTTGAGAATTTACAAGATGATGAGGTAAAAGAAGAGTTTAAAAGGAAATTGCGTGAAAAGTTTGACGGATCAGATGATGTGTGTGATATAGAAGAGTTATGGGATGTTTTTAAGAAAGGCGTCGTGAATAGTGCTATCGAAGTATGTGGAGTGACTAAAAGGAGAAATGGCAAACAAGAAAAGAATGTATGGTGGAGTACGGAAGTACAGAAGGTAGTGTGTGAGAAGAAGAAAGCATGGGTAGACTGGCTGGCAATAAGAGCTGACCAGAGAATGCAAAAGGCGACGGATGAAGATGTGGCTAAGGCCAAAAAGGAATATAAGAGAATAAAAGAAATTGTGAAGGAAATTGTGAAAAAGAAGAAGGATGAGCAAAAGGATGATTTTGATGAACGGTTATCTGAAGATTTCCGGAAAAACATTAAGTTTTTCTGGAAATCCATAAAAAGAGCCAGAGGAAAATCTGCAACCTCGGAGCTCAATAACATCAAAGACAAGGATGGAAATATAATGAATGAGGAAGGATGCGTGTTAAAGAGATGGAAAGAGTATTTTGAAGGACTGTTTGAAAAAGAGGTGATGCAAGTATCGACGGTGATGGACGAAAGGGCAGACATTGAGGATAGGTTTTGTATGGATGAAATAGTAAAAGCGTTGAACAGAATGAAATCAGGAAAGGCTCCAGGGTATGATAGGATATTAGTCGAAATGCTGAAGGCTGGACAGGGCGTGGTGGCTAGTCTGCTGTACCGTCTTTTCAACTTGTGCTGGAGTAATGGCCTGGTACCAAAAGACTGGTGTAAGGCCGTGATTGTGCCGCTCTACAAAGGAAAAGGGTCACAGCAAGACTGCAAGAATTACCGTGGCATTAGCCTTTTAAGTGTTGTCGGCAAATTGTATGCAAAAGTTTTGATTGAAAGAGTGATGAAAGTAACTGATGAAAAAATATGGGATGTGCAAGCGGGATTTAGGAAGGGCATGGGGTGTACGGATCAGGTCTTTTCCTTGCGATGCCTAGCTGAAAAATGTTTGGCCAAAGGTCAAAAAGTCTATTGCGCTTTCGTGGATTTGGAAAAGGCCTACGACAGAGTGATGAGGAATGAACTATGGTCTGCTTTGTCTATCTATGGGGTGAATAGCAACCTGATTCAAGCGTTGAAATCTCTCTATGCGGATTCTAGCGCTTGTGTCAGGATTAACGGCGCCTACTCTGACTGGTTCAGCATCGATAAGGGTGTGAGACAGGGATGTGTAGCGTCGCCGTGGCTATTCAATCTATTCATGGACAGTTGTTTGAAAGATTTGAAAGAGAGTGAAAATGGTTTAGAAATGAATGGGTTACTTGTCAAATGTCTCCTCTATGCCGATGATCAAGTTATCCTTGCATCGTCGGAGGGGGAGTTACAGAAGATGGTAACAATTATGGATGGTGCTTTGAAGAGTAAAGGAATGAAAGTTAATGTTAGTAAGACAAAAGTTTTGGTTTTTGAAAGGAAGAAGTTATGACAGAGTGCAATATTTTGATAGGTGACGAAAAGGTGGAACAAGTGAAAGATTTTGTATACCTGGGTTCCATGTTTACGAGAGATGGCAAGCATGTGAAGGACATTGAAAGGAGAGTGAGCGCTGGTAATCAGGTGAATGGGGCACTACACACCTTCATGAACAGCCGCAAAGTGTCGGAAAAGGCACGGCTGGCTGTTCATGGGGGAGTGTTAGTGCCTACACTTATGTATGGTAGTGAAAGTTGGGTATGGCAGAAGAAACATGAAAGCAGAATAAATGCAGTAGAAATGAGAGCTTTGAGAAGTATGTGTGGTGTAACTTTGAGAGATAAAGTAAGGAATAACATGATAAGGGAGCGTTGTGGAGTGAAAGAAGATGTAGTGACAATGATTGAGAAAGGTATGTTAAGATGGTTTGGACATATAGAGAGGATGGACGAGAGGAGATTGACGAAACAAGTATACGAAGCGAGTGTGGATGGAAGAGTTGGAAGGGGACGACCTCGGCGAACGTATCGCGATCAAATCGCGGATGTTCTCAAAAAATGCCAGGTTAAGAGTTCTCTAAACCGACGAGCATGCATGACGAGGTTAATGGACGTAGATGAAGCGAAAGAGGTGTGTCAGGATCGTAGCAGGTGGAAATCCATAGTCTCTGCCTACCCCAATGGGAAACAGGCGTGATAATATGTATGTATGTATGTATGTTTGTACATTGCTACTCATTTATCGTAAAATAATGAAGCGCGGTATACGCTCATAACAAAATAACTATAGATAGAGTTATAACGTTATTATTAATGTTATAACGAATCGTGTATAATAATTGTAGAAAATCTATTGTTTTCGTGCTCCGAAAATCTATTGTGTAACTTTGTACGTAATATAATCGTTACATTACTATGTCCACGCACTACGAATTCGATTATCACCCTCGTAAAAAAAAACTCAAACCGTCGTTAAATAACGCCCAACTCATAGAATTACTATGGCCCAACTCTAATTAGCTGTTGACAGTACTTGACATTGACATATGCGTGACGAATTGCATAAATCGTGTAACAATGTAATTAGTTCGTTTTATTGTGAATTGTGAAGTTTTTTGAAAAAATATTGATGTAAACATGGATAAATTAGAGTGCTCGGTTTGTGGGGAAGACTATGCTTAGAGAAATTACGAGAAACCCATTCAGTCAGTTTTCGTTTGTTGACAAAACAAAAAAGTAGACAAACACATCAAAATCTGTATTTAACTCAAGAAAAGGTAAAATGTTATGACTATTATACGTTAATACAACTGTAATTGGGTGCCGTCATTCAAATTTAATAGTCTTTTGCTAGTGTCTCTTACTTTTAAACGTCGTTGTTGAAACGTCTCTTATTCGTGTTTGTTTTGTATGAAATGTGTGTAGGTAATTAGGTATCAGATTTTTTAATAATTTTACACTAGTTACTTGCTCCGTCTGCTTAGTGCCTGCCTACCTAGGCCGAAAACCAATGCACGCCACTGCCACGTAGTATTAGCAAAGTTAGCAATGGTGTCGATTCTCGATAAACTTATTTTAAACTATCGCTCTCTTTTACTAATAGGAGATACAAGAAAGGGATGGCAACAATTTAAGCACTGTCAAATTAGTCGGAATTAAAATTTCCATACAAGTTTAGTCGTGAGCTCGGAACGTACCCACTAAAATACAAATAAATGCAACACGTAAACTAATTTGACAGCACTAAAATTATTGCCATCCCTTTCTTGTGTCTTCTATTAATAAAAGAGAGCGATATTTGAGTTGTTTACGTAGCGTGAACAAGAGACTCGACACAAATGACCAATCAAAGTAAAATGAATAAAACTCGACTTTGCGTACCGTAAACCAGCAGGGCGTGTTGACATGCCCATAACTACTTCCTACTAATATTATAAATGGATGTATGTAGTATGGATGTTAGTTTGTTCTTCAATCGTATGTTATTATTATAATTATTTGTTATCGTGTACCTACTAAAACATTCGAAATTGTTAATGAATAAATGAAATCCTACTGAAACGGTTGAACGGATTTAATATACTGATTCTACTAGGGGTAAGAAAAAATATATAAATAAAGTCAAAACATATAATCTATGTCAATAATAGAATCTACAATTTATGTCTTCGTTTTCGAAACGACAAAATTTTCGGCGTATATATATTAATTAAAAAAGCATTAATTGTTCGGTAGATTAAAATATTTTTTTAGGTCCGTATTCCAGAACGATACTCAACTCAAGCGTTGATCACTGTTTAAAACTAGTTTTGAGTTGAGCTTTGATTTTAGAACGTCCCTCAAGCAGAGATGTGTTGATCACAGTTCAGCTGAGTTTAGTTTAGTTTTATATTGTCACCTGTTTCGGTATTTGGGCAGAGATTTGATCTGTAATCACTCAAGTGTGGTCCAGACTACGCTTGAGTAGAGATTTCTATTATATTTCAGATCAAATTCGTGTGTTATGTTGTTGAATTAAAGTTTATAATTACCGTTCTGGAATAAGACCGATACTCAAGTAACGATTCTATCCTTAAGTAGTGGTCAGGTGATTGGAGTTTAAACTGTACTTGAGGAAGCTTCTGTAATACGAGCCTTAGAAATATCTGTACAGACACTTGTCATCTTGGTCTTCCTGCGACCACGAACGCTGCAAAGCTTTCGAAACGTTAGGAAAACCAATTTAAATAATATACGCGATGTAATCCGGTTAAACTTGTTTTATTAGAAATCATTAAGTTTGAGAAAATCCACGAATATTATTTGGACACCCTAGTAGAAAGAAATGCAATAGTTTTATGGACCTCTCGCTGGGCTTGCTTTTAGTCACATACGGCCGGTTTCTGATTTGAGAAAACTCAGTTAAGTGGTACTTAAGTGTGGTTTGAGTATGGGTTTAACGAAATTCTGTTTCTGATCTGAGTAATTCTCAAAGTTAAGCATTCAAGGATAAATTTTCTCAAATTCCCATTAAATTTTGACATTACGTCCACTTAACTAGAAAATTGCGTTTCACATCACCTACTTACGGAGTACTTAGGTATCATTTGAGTATGGTTTTAAGGAAAAATCTGAGCATTTCTCAAAGATAAGCATTTAACCGTCAGTATTTTTAAAATTTTAAATTTCGTTCGCTTAAATCAAAATTTGCATTTCACAACACGTTACCTACGCTCAAATACATACTTAAATCTGATTTGAGCGGAAGAAATTTAAGTATCCGAATTTGGCTACTTAAACTCCACTCAATATATTTTGGAGGCAAATAATAGGGGTTTTTTTCGTTTCCCTGCAATTTTATTATGGTTATCATTTAGCACATTCTACGACCTTCCCTATAATAATATATTCGATCCATCTTTGATGCCATACTGCGTTCAGTTTCCTAATGGAAATCGTTTCAGGTCTACTTGCTAATTTTATTCTTAAACAAAGATGATAAACTTATCATCTTTACTCCCAAAGTTTACCCACTGAGCAAACCCCTTACTGAAAAGCTATTCTTTCCATAGCTCCTTGAGTAACTCAAGCTCTTTTATGAGGAAACCCTAGAGAACCTAAAGAACCCAAGTCTTCCACCTCAGCCTCCTTAAATTGCAATCAGGGCAGGAGAAAGATGGTGATAATGAATAAAAAACACACATTCTGTGAAAGATTGTCTTTATTTTTATTTCCACAAAATCACTGTCTTAAATGTACATACTTGTGTTATTCTAAATAAAACATAGGACTATAAATAATAAGTAGGTTCTACAAATTACAAAATGGTAAAAACATAGGATTTATAATAGATACATAAAAGCGACACTCTCCTACAATGTAATCACTAGAGACTAGTCAGGCGGGGGGACACCCCGAGTCCGCCACCCACAGGCCACCTGGGAACCTGGTGTCTGGAGGCCATCGCCTCTCGAACTCTCTTCGTCGCCTCCTTAGCGAGCATCATCTCCTCGCAGAAGGACACGACACCTTCCCAAGCGATCTCACTCCCGACCATAGACAAAACCATAGACAAAACCACAGTCGGAAGCGACAGATCGCTGCCGCTTACTGCAGTGATGAGGTCATGGCGCTGCGTGACCCAAGCTGGGCACTCTTCCAGTGTGTGCCGCGCCGTGTCCTCTGGGAAGTTCCTTAGTGATGACACTTGGGCGTCGGCTCCCGGCCTATGCGACACAGATACTTCCCGACGCAACCATGCCCCGAGAGAATCTGGGTCAGCCAGTAGGTGAGGGCATCATAGCACCTCTCCAGCCACTCCTCCATAGTTTTAACCATACTGTTTATACCAATTGGATTGGTAGCCAGCATGATTAAGGCTAGAACTAGTTATATCCAAATACAACTGGCTTTATTTTCAATAATAGAGTGGGCAAACGAGCAGGTGGGTAACCGGGCGGAGTGGTGAGTGATCACCGCCACCCATGGACATCGGTGACACCAGGGGAAGGCCAGCTGACAGTCGCCACGTCGATGCGTTGGGTGTAGCCGCACTTCGGTTTTAGTCGTAAAGTCGTAACATATCAATTAATTTGGACAACTTTACAAAATCAAGTTCATACACTGTTGTAACCCAATGGTTATTAACTTTCAATATCACTGGCACTATAACAAATTCTTTCTTAATCCTTGATTACACTTAGGTCTACGCCTTGGTAGTCTGCTTGGCTGGAGAGGTCAGTCATTGATTTATATCATGATGCGAGTGATGACTTCACGTCGTAGCTCAGACATCTGTATAGACAGCAGACTGGAGGAGAATCGCTGATCTTTGTCGATGAAGTAATAAAAATGAGCAATGTATACTGCCCAGAGGCAGGTATATAATCAAAGACTGCTCAACAACGTACGGAATTCGCGTCGCATTTATAGCTGCAATAACATGGGATAACTTTCTCACATATCAACCAATGGTTGTAATTCTGTTTTACAATAATTATTTCGTATTCCAATTTACTAGACTTTCGTAAGACGTTAATTTTTCATGTAATTAATCTTATATTGCTCGATTTCACACGTAGCTTATACTAGACGTAGATACTACTATGCGTACACGAGTACTGTAGAAATAATTTAATTTATATTATTTTAATTCAAATAAGTTCAACTATTCGTGTTAAAATTATAGAATTTTGCAGTTGACATTTTTTTGATTTTTTGAGTTTTTGACGTTAGTGCAGTGTTGCCAATAATAATTTTTAGGCAGCTGTGTACGTTTGGTAGAAAAGCCGTGTTTATATGGAAAAGATCAACGGTTGGCCGAACACCACAGAGTACTTTGCGTAGCACTGCCAAAAAAAAGGAGATACGTTTCAGCATCAACCAAATGGCGCTTTGTTTAAGTTTTTCGTGCATATTTAATTGTTCGTCATTTTTCTCTTTTTTCTTTTTAATAAAAAACGTATTAACAACATTTCATTTTAAATGGGTAATCTAATCGGGAAATACCTGTCCATAACACTCTCACTCACAATTACTTTCATCATTCTAGCCCGGTATCACCCACTGCTGGGTATAGGCCTCCTTTCTTTCTTGCCAGCCTCTTCGATCTTGTGCGTCCCTCATCCAGGTGTTTCCTGCGGCTTTGGCGATATCATCAACCCAGCGCGCCTTCTACAATTACTTTGCAAAGTTGGAATTCGGATTTACAAGTAAAGATGAACACGCACTAGATACATTTGGATACATGGAGTGATATATTTATCGAAAACATGATTACCGTGACTGAAAGGCGTAGATTTTGCTACGGCCATAGGGTTACAGCCGTAGGCCGTAGATATTGTAGTTTTTTAGCCTGAAAACCGTAGAACACGGTAATTGCCGTAGCATTGGCAACACTGCGTTAGTGATTTTTTTCTCTGTTTGACGCAAAGCACAGATTAATGATATATACGCAAAGGTTTGACGTAGCCAAACTGGCCAAGCACGAAACAAGGTCAGCGAGGTACATACCAAAGAGTATATAATATACTACATTTAGTTCATACATTGTGCATTCAATTTATTTTATGAAAACCTTTTTATAGAAATTTTCAATGGTTTTGGAATAAAATAAAAACGATGTATCGATTGCTATACTAACATGTAGGGTAGGGTGGTAATCACTGAACCACCTAAAGTTTGAAGCGTCACTGCTCTTATATCCATAGACATAACAGAGTGTTTTATATACCAATACCTTAGAAATTTAATAAACTTTAATTATTGAGATGATTTAATTCAATAACTCAACTATTTGGGGCAGTAGGGATGTTTTAATAAAAAATGAAATTTGGTTCATTGTTACTGCCTATGCATATACAGTTAACCACCAGTTAGGCCCACAGTGAAACACAAAGTATACAGTGAACCAGTCGAATTAGGTAGGGTGGTAATTAGTGAACCACCAAAAGTTTGCAGCATCGCTGCTCTAATATCTATAAACAAAACAGAGTCTTATATATAACAATACCCGGGAAATTTTATAAATTTTAACTATTAAGACGATTAATTCAATAACTCCACAATTTGCAGCAGTACGGATGTTTATTTTTATTAAAATGGTTCACTGGTACCACCTATGCTTATACAGTGAACCACAAAATATACAGTGAACCAGTAGAATTATTTACTGACTAAATCCCTGTTTCTTGAATGAAAAAGTTTCAATCAACTTTAATATAAATGCTTTTGTTATGTATATTAAGGACAATAAAGATAATGTTTTGTTACATAATGTAAGTCTCCATATACCGCGGGGGACGTTACAAACATACAATTCACAGACACAAAATACACCCAGATGAAGAACAACAATTTGTGGGTCACACAAATATTTATTCCGTGTGGGGATCGAACCCACAACATTTGGCGTGGTGTCAAAAGAGAGGTGACCATCTTAACGACTATGCCACAAGTGCAGTCAAATTAATTGATAATTTGAATAGACGAGAACATTAGCAGCTACAGTGAACCGTGGATCATTGTTTACCCACAAACTACTAAGAGAACACTACGTGTTCAGACCGCCATGTCGGGAACATTGCTGTTGAACCGTATGCGAGAATTGAACTTGACGTTTTTTTTTTTTTTTCATATTATGTTGGCAGGTCACAGACAAGGCAATGAAAATGATCATACAGCCAATGATACGTGGGCCGGGGCCGGTTTTAGAAGTTATTATTTTCTTATTTCCAGGTCTGTAGGAGGATGGTAATAAATAAAACATAATTATGGAGTTAAAAGTTATTTATTTATTCTTTTATTTTTTAATTTCTTTTTAAACTTGTTATAAGCATTTTGTTGCATTGGCGGCAAAGTAATCCTTTCTAGCCGTATTATATCAGTCCCTTTCAAAATTTTGTTAATTACATTGCACCAATTGAAAATGAACAATTTGATACTTATATTTAAAAAGTATTCAAGGACGATTTCTTTGTGCAATTCGCAATTCAAAAAATCAAATGAATATTCGGAACATATTTTCTGTTTGATTTTTTTGCTTATTTGATTTTCATGACCGTGTAGTTCCAAATATTTATTTGTCATCTTTATTATATAACCGAAACTCCTCACAGCATATTCGGATGGATAGGACAATTTTTTTTGTTTGATTGATTTGTATTCTTTGTGTTTAATATATGTGTGAATATTATCTTCATCTTCAGTGACTAAATTGCGCTTGCAATTTTTACAATTTATTTTTGCTAAAATTTTCCTTGTGACCCATCCAGCCGTATATGCCCTGGAGTGCACATTCAATCTTTCTCTCCTTGCCTGGACTTGAATGAATTCATGATCCAAATCCACGGTGGTTGTAGCAGATTGTTCAGGCATTGGTGCAGTGTTTACATTAGTTATATTTACATTGAATAGGGACTGTATAGTTAGTAAATCTTTGCTCATGTCGTCCTCACAATTGTATGTATTGGAGTGAAAATTTATGAATCGTGTTATTAATAGTGATTTAAATGTATTAACGAATGCATAAGGGCTTGGGTCATTACTCCTGTAGTTGTAAGCTCGTACTTGACCAAAAAAGTTTTCTATGGGGTCTGAATTAAAATATCTTGGTCTCATAATTTTTATATTTTTTGATTTGAGGAGACCCCATATTCTTTTAAAACTTTTCAGAGTAATGACCCAATTTTTAACTGAAGGTACACTTTTAACTTTTTTGTCTTTTGTTATAAATTTAATTTTTTCATTAGTTTTTAAGGCCCTGTCCCAAAAGTCATGGTGTTTTGAATTTGCTGTGACAGCCTTTCGCAGATGTTTCCCCTTGACGTGCTTATTCGAGATGCTCGCGCCATTCACGCTGTCGAACAAATCGTCGAAGAACGAAACTGCTTCTGCCGTATTTTTTAATGTCGCACTGACTTGAGTTCCATCAGGATACAGAGCTAAAACAAAAAAAAATACATTAATCAAATTAAAAATGTTCAATTAATTATAATGCAATGTTTTGTGTATAGAGCCTCCTTTAACATTAATTAACAATCAATAATGATTATGATAGACTACTACCAAATCGCGAACGCCCATAATGACATGATAATTTGAGTAGTGAGTTTGATAGGTATCCATTTACAACAGCGCCAACAAATGGGAGAAATTTTCTGTGTGTTCTTACGAAGCCACATCTTTCTTCTATTTGTATCACTAGGAAAATGATGTCCTGTCGTTC
Organism: Asteroscopus sphinx; assembly: GCA_949699075.1. Classification (NCBI taxonomy): domain Eukaryota; kingdom Metazoa; phylum Arthropoda; class Insecta; order Lepidoptera; family Noctuidae; genus Asteroscopus; species Asteroscopus sphinx. Next base: position 13,841,398 of record OX453021.1, on the reverse strand, counting down.
TTCACAGTACAACACATAATGAAATCATTGTTTTCGAGTTTGAGAATGTGAGTATTTAATTAATTTTGGACTAAAAGTTTATTTACTATTGCTTTACTATTGGACCAACCCTGAAATCGCAGGAAAAAAATCAGCTAATCCCTACATTTTGTCGATTTATGTGAACACAAATGTAGGGAACAGCTGGTCCCATAGTAAATGTTGATCATACTGATGAGTACAATGACCCCTTAAGAGGTTTTCAGTTATTTCAATAACATGTTGTACAACATGTAACAGAATGAACGCAAGACCTCAAGACACCCCCCCAATAAGAATATTATGAATACTATCTGGTAATATGTCGTTTATTTTTTTCAAAATCACTAAATTACTTGGTTCTTAGGCATCAGTAAGTTTATTCTTTTACATGTTGTATAGTGCAACAAAATATAACTTACGAAATGTTGAAGTGTAAGATAATGCTGCTGCTACAGATTTGCTTAATACCCGTACACAATTTTTAACCTAAAATAAAGAAAACTTGCTATTAGCATTTTTTTTAGTTTTTCAAATAATAATGGACATCAGAGGCGAAGGCTGAAAATTTTGCCAAGGAAAGCTGTATAAGCCAGGGGAGCAAGTATTAGACATTTTTAATATCAAACTAAGGTTACAAAGGGATGTAGGTAGGAATCGTGTTATAAGAACCTTCACCACTACTAGACAAACAAAAAAACAAAAAAAATAAAACAAAACCAAACAAAACTAAAAATAAACCTAAACTGATTATGAAAATAATTGTAAATAGAAAATTGCCTAAGTTAGTATTGGTGTGGTAATACATTAATTTATTTAATTCTTTATGCACAACTGGGTACGAATGCAGTCGTAAAACATACTGTACCAGACAACCTTATTAATTATATTAATAATGTATACAACCTATACTAACTTTGGTAATGCTACATTAAGTTCCTATAGAGTTACCTTCATTTTTTTAATTTTTTCTGGAATCACACATTGATCAGTCAATCTGTGTAATATCCTAGATTCACCATGTTTACAATCAGCATTGTAAACATCCACAATATCCTGCCATGTCGCCCTTTTCCCTTCAAAATCCATTTCTTTTGAGAGGAAATTATTTCTAATACCTTTTATTAAGTGTGGCGCATCATAAAACACACTTAATGAATTGCCACTTAAATGAATAGTATTATCTGAAAAAAAAAAAAAAAACTAGCTGATTATTTTAATAAAAACTGTTACTTAACTTACTAACCTTAGTAAATATTGTTATATCACTTGCCTAAATTAAGAAAAAAAATAACAAATATCTAGTAAAACTTACCAACTTGCTCTTCAGCACGCAACTGATCCCTTTTCGTATCTTCTAATAAGTCAGTCATGGCAGACTGGAAACTGGAGCCTTGATCAGACACAAGAGCTATTGGTTTAAGACCAGTGTCTGTGACAGCAGCAATTACATCCTTTATTATTGCTTTCAATGGCAGTCTTGAGGTAGCTCCTTCACAAAAATAAAAAGCAAATGGTTGTTGCCATTTACAGACTGCACCTCGTAGCATGAAGACCAGAGCATGGTCTGCAAACTGCTTGCTTTTCTCATGTAAATGGACAAAGCCAACAATATTGTCTTTGCCAGCTGAATATGTTAATGAAGTTTCCAGTGCCATCTCATCAAACATAATTGTACACAATCGTTTTTTTTCATCCCAGTTATTAACCTGAAAAAATAAAACGTTTTTTTTCAATACTAATAAACACAAATAGAAACTACATTCTTAACCTGAAAGTTTTACTTCATGTGATAAATTGAGATCAACAGACAAGATACTAGAGTTGGTGTGTTTTTAATTATATTCACGATATTTTGGTTAAATTCAAGGTCTATTAGAACAAAGGTCTATGAGAGTCACAGGTCTATAATTCACAAATCACATAATACAGAAGATAATTTATGTAATTTACCTGATTTTTTATAAGTTCCAAGATTTGTGGATTTATGCCAGGTCCTATATCTAGTTGGCTTATGAGTTTCTTCAAAGTTGTTTTTGAAGGAAGAATGAATATTTTTTGGAGGAACTTGTAAGATTTAGGACCTTGCTTGTAAATTGAGAGAGCAATGAGCTTCTCTTCTGTTGTGAATCTCCTAGCTTTTTTATTTTTTGTACAAAGTTTAACTTGCATCCACAGAATCTTTCTGGACAAGGGGCTCATACTTTTTGTGAGTTCCTCCAAAGACTTTTCTTTACTAAAGACAAATGCCCTTTTAGTACGGGATTTATAATTACTTTGAAGTCTAGCCTTTTTGTACTCTTTGTACAAAAGTTTACACCGTGGTGTTAGTGACTTCACATCTCTAATTACACGTTTTTTTATTTGTCTTCTTGGAGTTTTACAAGATGAACCTGAAAACAAAGATTAATTTGAGAAAAAAATATGTTAAGGATACCTACATCATTATATTTTAAAGGTTCCATGTAGCATTTACTATAGACCAAAAACCCTTATAATAATAATTAAACTATTTATACTCCACTACTACTACTCTACTAATTATTTTTTTTACTCCTTTATCTGAAAAAAAAAACTCCATAGTACTAGTAAAATAGGTAGTCTATATGATTTTACATGTCTCTAGGATTCTATTTGGAGATTACATGTACGACAGTAATTACCTGCCACATTAAGCGTTGGATTACTGACTGTGGTGACAGATTCGACTGTTGCTGGCATCAAGTAAATATCTGAAAACAAAGTATCTACATTTATTATTTTGCTTCATTTTAAATTTGAATAAAGTTTATTTTTGTCAATGTTTCTATACAAAACATACTTCATAACAAAAAATTACCTGATGTAATTTGCAGTGTGTTACTTGGAGACAGGGCATGGGATGTTGCATTACTTTCATGGCTCGAAGTTGATGGTTTGACAGAAACATCTAAAAATAGTACAAAGACTTATAATATTTAAAACTTAAACAATAGATTTGGAGTTATACAGATTTACAATCATCATCATCATTTCAGCCGAAAGACTTCCACTGCTGGATATAGGCCTGCCCCAAGCATCACCACAATGACCGGTCCCGCACCTTCCACATCCAATAACGGTATCCAGATTTACAATAACAGTATGAAAAGCATTTTTTTAAAATTATTTATAATATTTTCTGGTACCTAGTACAGATTTCAACAAAGACAACAAATTATCATAAACTCATAGGTATGGACTGAATTATTTGGACTAGTGAGTGTAGATCTATTAATTAAATGGCATGTACTTTAGCATTCACCCACAGTATTTTACAATCAAAATAAAGTTGTAATAAATTACATTGAACGACTCAAAATCAAAATGATATTTATTCAATTTAGGCTAAAGCCAATTATAACTCAGAAAATGCAGAATGATATACATACCAAAAACTTCTACATTGACAACTTCATTAGGTATATGCTCAATAGGTAATGTATATGAATGATCAATGTGGCGCTTCCTTGAGTAACTATGATCACTGCGTGTAGTCTTCTCAATATCTGAAAAAATAATAACAATTTACCGCTGTAACTTTCTAAATGTAAGGAAGGACTTATAGCCAACTGTAACAGTGTTGAGGTGGACTGACAACACAATTGTGTTTTTGAGTGTGGAGAAGCCCTCCGTGGCATGAATGTTTTCATAGACCAATCTCATTTCATCATAGGGTCAGAGTGTCGTCTTAGGGTCCATCACTTTCCATAAGGCAAAATAACCCATACATAGATAAAGATCATTCATGAATAATAAAAAATAATAAATCATGAATGATTTTAGGTTAGACTTGAGATGCGTTCACAACCACTGTATAAATGAATGACTACAGTTATTTCGATTATGATGAATTAAAAAATAATATTAGATTACTAATATGTTAGATAGTTTACCTGTTTCTAAACAGACACTTGTTGGTTTTCCTGAAGAAATCTCCAAGGTAGTGAATAAGCTTGGGTAAGCGCCACTCTTCAAACGATTAGTCGCCGTATTGACAAACCTTTGTTCAAAATGTTTATGACAAACATATACCTTGCTAACATCACTGTGCATTAAGCTTTCACACTTAATACACTTTAGCCACTGTCTCTTATTTTCCTCTTTAGAGGGAAACTGATGAAATTTAACGTCCTGTCGTAAACTGTTGCATTTGGGCACACAACACTTGCGATACATTTTAAAAATGCCGAAATAACTGTATTTGAGGATCAAAGTGGCGGAAATTAATCGACGCAAACACTTCTCAACACAGCAAATACCGAAATCACTCAAATCACTGTACTTGTAGATTTAAAGAGGCGGAAATTAATCGACGCAAACACTTCTCATCAAAACAAATACAATGACAGAATGTCAGTTGAGGGCAAAATGGCGGCCAGCCGGCCAAAGGCGATGGCGGGGGTGAAGGAGGCGAGAGAGGGGCAAAAACGTCTGTATCAAAACTAGCACTGTCATTTTATACGTGGTATTTTTTTTGTTCGCACATTGCCAGGCGTGTGTTTACCTCTTCATTTTGGTTCACTGTCAAAGTACGGGGTCCCATCGACTTTGGATGCATGTTGCCAAACACACGTTTATACTAGATCGACACAGATAGCATAAATAAAAACGCTAGGAAACGAGGTGGTTTTATGTTGAATCCGATATGAAGAACACAAAGGAAGCAAGAAAAAAAATGAAAATTGAATTTTTAATATCTTTTTTCACAATAAAACACAAAAATTCACATAGCTTGAGTGTCCGTTGCGCGAACTCGCTGGCGACTCCGGAGGGAAGTTTCTTAACAAAAGCGCACAGGACGGCGGTAAATGCAAGAACTGACAATGTCGCGTTCTTGAGATACCTATGGTGGCTAACTGTTGCTGCTTGGTTCACTGATTACCACTCTACCCTAATTATAATTTTTTCAAATCGTTTTCGATTTGGGTGGGTTGAAACTATACGTAGTATTACATCCTCATTGATTGAAACGTACATTGATGTTTTCCTGAACGTTGGTACTGCACCCAGGCAGAGTTTGAGAAATACTTAGTTGATGGACGATTGAGCAGAAGAGTTTTTGGCGTGTGAAACACAAAATTAGTTAAGTATTGCTCAAAATTTGAGTGCCGCTTTGTTAAGTGTAGCTGGTATTCTCAAAACAGTCATTATAGTCCAGAATTGACCATGCAACACCTTGTTGCAGTAGTGTTTTTTTTTCTAGTCGTTCTAACAAAGTTTTCTATTGGTTAGGTTTGAATAGGTATTAACGGTTCTTTATTAAATAAATGATAATTAAACCCGTCCGTGGTTTGGTCTATAGGTATATTTCTAAATGAATTTAACTATTAATAATTAATTTTAAATTTATGAATGAAATGTGACGTTGCTATGAGGGGCTCGTGGTTAAGTAGCAATAGCAACTGCGCGGGTTGTATGATCTGCGAGGTTAAGCTACAGTTGCCGCGGTCAGGCCGTGGATGGGTGACCATTTCGTTGCACATTGAGACCACACCGTGCGTTGCATCCTCCACTGTGCCCTCTGCTAACTTCAGAGGGACCCGCGGAGCATCGCCCCACTGGCCCAGATACGGCCCCTCTCGTGCTAGAATATTCACCACGGAAAATAAAGTACACCGAAAAAGAGTTATTTCCCGTGCCCGGGTTCAAACTGCTGTTCTTTCTAGACGTATGGAGAAGGACCAGCAGCTTTGGGTCGGGTGCTGGCCAGAAAACCTCCACGTGTGTTTGACGGTTGCCTGTCCCTCTGGACACGTCTGGAGAATCCTTTCGAGGGATTAACTTTCAGGGGATCAATTTCAATTTCAATGTTTTTTATTTTAAATAAACCTAATTACAGGCACTTTTGAAACGTCAGGCTCTAGTTGCACGGTTCCAAATTGTGGGTCCTATGGAGAAGAACCGGCAAGAAACTCCATGGATAAACTCTTTTTAAAATAGGTTATTGTTTATTACATCAAATTTATTCAAATAATGTGAGTATAATGTAGGTTAATGTCAGAAATAAACAAGAGTTTAAAAGTGAGTATATTGCCTTTAGAAATAAACGTAAAAAGAGTTACCATAGTATGTAGAAGCTGACCTGTCCCGACAGACGGCACCCGTTCACGAGCACGACATGATCGTATTGCCTATGGCGAATATTCTGACACCAGAAGGGCCCGATGTGGGCCCAGTGGGGCGTTGCTCCACGTGTCCCTCTGATGCTAGCAGAGGGCATAATGGAGGAGCAGGTGCGGGCCCGGTGTGCACTCACCCTGACACTGGGCAGGCAGCGGGGGACTGTCCTTCCCTGCCCTCGTCGATATCGTAACCCCAGGAGTGCCTGCTAAGTAGTGTCCTCGCGCCTCTTGGGACCGAGGGTCTTGGCTTCACCGCCCGGACGGCGAGGAAGAAAACCTCTATAAAAATTACAGGAGGTGGGGCTTGCGAGCAGAAGACTCGGGTAGTCTGCTGCCCGACCAGCAGCTGCAGGCGTAGCATGACCACTGTAGACAAGCGTTTTGTCTACGAAATAATAGACAAAATCTATCTATACTATAATAAAATTGTAAAGGTCGAAAAGTCTGTACATTGAGTTTTTTTTCGCGAAAACCGGCTAGGGGGACTAGAAATAAGCAATAGAACACGAATCAATCATTTAAAAAAAATATGTTTGTCTGTCTGTCTGTTTGTTACCTCATCACGTGAAAACGGCTGAACGGATCGTAATGAAACTTAGCATTTATGTTGGTATTAGTCTAACTAGGGTATGTTTTATCTGAATCGGTTGAGTAGATCCAGCGATACAACTTGACCCTTCTATTGTATTAAGTTGCATACAAAGTAGAGGTCATGATTGTTGGGAGTTGCAGGTTCCTAAAAATACAACTGGATTCTATTAGTATTATAGAAAACTAGCTTTTACCCGCGGCTCCGCTCGCGTTAAATTCTGCTAACCCACGCCAGTCCAGTCCACTGTCCCACTGTCCCGCTGCCCCGCTGCCCCGCTACCCCACTGCCCCGCTAGCCAACTACCCCACTGCCCCACTGTCCCACCATCCCACTGCCACTGTCCTACTATCCCACTGTCCCACTATATCACTATCGTCCCGTCCCATGTCCCATGTCCTGTCCCATGTCCCATCCTATGTCCAAACCCATGTGCCGTCCCACTGTCCTGTCCCATTTCCCGTCCCATGTTCCGTCCCCTGTCCCGTCCACTGTCCCGTCCCCAGTCCCGTCCCCAGTCCCATCCCCAGTCCCATCCCCTGTCCACTCCACTCCATCGTACATTACTATCCGCTCGTGCAAATGCATAGAAGCTTCGATCTGTCGGGTGAGTACGCAACCCACGATTTTTTTTTTCTTTTTTTCTTTCTTTCTCAAAACCCATACCAGTTTTTAAGTCAGATCATCAGCTTTCAAACAAAAAAAAAACATCAAAATCGGTCCAGTAACATAACTAACAAAATTTGAGTGTACCTATTATAAACCTCGGACTACCCCTTCAGGGAAATACCTACAGGCGTGATATTATGAATGTATGTAAAATAGAATACCTCGTAAGAATGAAGTCAGTATTCTATGGTAAAACGAAAAGTTAATAACAAAACTTTTTGTTTGAATATTGTTATGCAACCTCTTTAGGTATTTTATGGAATCAATGCCACCCAGAAAAACGAGAAAAAACAAATGATACGTCGTCATGGTGATACATTTGTTGACTTCAAAAATATTGAAAAATTATGTAAATAAATCTATATGAAAATACTTGGAAAAAACCAATGTTTATGGAAAAAACTAAGAACCATTAGGTCATACATCCATGGAACCACACTGGAACAAACATAATCTTGTTTTGATGAATGAAAAAACACACTATGAGTCTGTCATTTTTATTTCTGTGAATGTTGGTACAAAATTCACAGTTTAGAGATTTATGATAGATACCTTGAATGTCTTTGATCTGATAAGTAGGTATTTGAATAAATAAACTATGAACATTCGGTACTTATATAACATTAAACTGTTTTAACTTATGATTGTAACTTTTACTGACACTATCACTGGTTTTTCCCAATCCTTGGTAGACAGTCCCAATCCTTGGTGTACTCGGGTCCACACCTACGTAGTCCAGATGGACAAACAGATGGGAAGATGCCCAAAGATAATATAAGCACTACCATCTGCCTAGCTGGAGAGATTTATTTGTCTATCACGATCGGCGCAGACTGGAAGAAACTGGTTCAATATTGGTTGATGTTTTAATAGGAATGAGATATTATCAGCATGTACTCCTCCGAAAGACAAACATGCTTGTACGGCCTGCAGATTGATTCTTCGCGTCTCATCTTCGCAGTTCACTAAATCTGTGACGGCATATGTCCACTATCTCACATATTGAATCAACCAATACAAGGTTGTAATCCAGTAATAATACATTTATGTTATAATTCAACCAACGACCCCAACATAACGATTTTATTATTAATTAATAGTAAGTTCGTATTCCAGTCACTAGTTATAGGTAGCAGGTTAAGATTTAACGAAGTTATATCATTGCTGGATTTCTCACACGTTTCTTGTGTGACAAGATACGAATACCTACTGCAGAAATAATTTCATTTCTATTGATGTAGGTATGTATTTAAATCAATAGAGGTACAAATGATACACTAAATTAAAATACCGTGGTTTTCTTTAAATTGTTGACGTAAATTGTTGACGTTGGGATTGGGAAGTGCAATCCATTCTAGGCATATCGTACCGCTGCGTTCTAAAATTATACATCATACTTTGTTAAAAAAATAGTGATTATAATTATTTTTGTAGCATTTTATAATTATTTCGGCATAATATTATTGAATTCTAAATGTCGATACTCTTTTCTTTAGACTTACATATGATTTAATTTATCGTTTCATATCCGGTTTCCGCACATGAATCGAAACGTAGAAATGTTTGCCTGAACGTTGGCACTAGACTTAAGTAGTTACTTAGATAATGGAGGTTTGAGTGGAAAAATTTTCAACATGTGAAACACAAAATACTTAAATATTTGTTTTAAGTAAACTCAATTTTTGAGCGCCGCTTAGTTAAGTAAAGCTGAAATTCTCAAATCAGAAACCGGCCGATAGTGCGCTATCCTTTAATATAGATTCATGGCACTTGTCACACACAGTGTTGCCAACTCGGAGTTTTTGTAGCTTAATTTAGCGATAAATCAACATCAGCTGCTACAAAAAAATTTGATTGAGCTATAGCTATAGCTATTTTTATCTACAATTTTAGCTATTTTTAAACAAAGGTACTAAGGGAAATAAAAGAGATGTGCAGATTTTTGGCAGATAATGGTGTCGATTCTCTTGTTCACGAACTAAACTTATTTTAAACTATCGCTCTCTTTTACTAAAAGTAGATACAAGAAAGGGATGGCAACCATTTTAGAACTGTCAAATTAGTTTACGTGTTACATTTCTTTGTATTTTAGTGGGCACTTTCCGAGATCACGACTAAACTTGTATGGAAATTTTAATTTCGTCTAATTTGACAGCTCTTAAATGGTTGCCATCCCTTTCTTGTATCTACTATTAGTAAAAGAGAGCGATAGTTTAAAATAAGTTTAGTTCGTGAACAAGAGAATCGACACCAATGGAAGATATTTCTGAATTAAGTGCTTTTAAGGAACTCAAAGATTGCTTGATCTGATACTATTGAGTCCACTGCTGCTACTGAGTTTGCAGCTAAAGTTGAAATCCAGTATAAATACTTAATTACTTTAGTGAAAACTAAGTCGAGGAACAGATTGAGGGTCCCAATGATAAATGCCATTTTAACAGTCCGATGTGAAATAGTATGAGAAATCCTGCTATGGTTATGTGCTCAAAGAATTAAATGCCACTCCACAACGGTGGGGCGTGGTACATGGAGCCACGTGCCCCGGATGGGAACGTGTTCAGTTAACTTACATAGAATTCTAAAAACCGTAGCCCCGCGCCTTAGACTAGCAAAAACTTTAGCAATTTTTTTAAATAAAATTCTAGCTTTTTTTTTGCTGCTGATCTTGCTATCTTTCAAAATTTGAGTTGGCAACACTGGTCACACAGAGTACATCTCAGAATTCACAGAGTACAATAACTGGAGCACATTATTGTACCGTAGTGATTATTTTCTCTGTGTACATCATGGTATAATAACATTATTTATTCTGTGATGTGACTGTGTTTCATATCTTCTAAGTAGTCTGTGTATCTTCTAAGTAGTCTGTGCTGTGTTTGTGTGATGTGCAGTGTTCGTAATTTTTAATAAAACTTGGGTTTTTGATTACCTAGGATAAAAAGCTTGAGGTCGGATACGATGGCAACGTCCAGCAATACGTCCGAACAGAATGTAAAATCTAGGCGCCCTGCTGGTAAGGTTTTTTCTGGCACACCCAAAATGGCCTTGTGGTATCGATCGGAGAGACTACTCAATAATCATTGTTTTGATTGTAGAGTCTGCGTTCAAACAGCAGCGCCTGCCCGCCTGGCAGCCAATCCTGACTGCCGGGACGGTTCTGCCGACGTTCTTCGTGATTGGCATTGCGTTCATACCCGTCGGAATAGGCTTGCTCTACTTCTCTGATGAGGTGCGCCCATAAGTTGATAAAATTAACTGTCAAACTATATCTAATTGCTTACCAAATTACTCACCTTCTGTCTAATAATTAGCAGTACAGTCCTTCATAAGTGGAAACTATGAAGTTTAAAATGGAAGAAATAAATTATAATAAAACCATCGACCATACACCCCCTAGACGCCTCTTAACTGGCGATCGATGTCTGTCACACATCTATGACTTTCACTAATGTAGGTCGCCACTATTCGCTACTTGAAATCTTCAAATGAGACATCAATAATGCCACGTTAATGATTAGCCAATAGCCACCTTGGTAGGGCCAATCGGATTGTAGTACCCTGCCTCAGCTAGTAGCAGAATTTATTGTACATCATATTATATTCAACATTAGGTGTCTATTGGGCTGTATGGTTGATGAATAAAACCAAAGAAGAATGTTACTAGTAAAAATTTAATTCTATAAGATATGTTCTGTTACACAACATTTCATTTTAACTAAATATCTGTAAAGGTGGGAATACACATGCCTGCAAAATGGAGCAGTAGCTTGCTTGCTAGCTATGTGCAAGTAAATGGCACTGGATACATTTGCAAGTAAACTTGCTTGCAATTTGCTTCCTCATGTGCCTGTTAGTATACACAAGACTGTACCCCACGCTACTGACATCCTGTACAGCACATATTCTAGTTATTGCATCAATGGAAAGCATTCAAAGTGAATTAAACAGTGTCTTATTGTTACTGGCAGTAGAACATGTAGCTTAATTAATGAGATAAATAAATAGATTAACGAAAAAAATATGCATATGTGATCCCAGGTGCACCAACAGTGACAACTTGCTGGCTTTGTGGCAACAGACTAAATGGAATTTGTGATATAAGGCAGTGGTATTGTTACTTTAACCTATGACCTGCTGAACATAAACATACCAAACATATTGAACAGTGAAGTGTTGTGTGTTTGCTTAGATAATTGTAGGGGAACAGAGACTTACACCCAGTTTCCGAAAGGCTGATCAACGCAAAAATTAACTAATCAGCTGTCAAATCTCAGGTCAAGCAATGTGATTGGTTGTTAACATTTTTGCCGGCCAATCACAAGAGCTGACATTAGATTTGACAACAGATCAAATTGATCAGCCTTCAAGAAATTGGGGGTTAGAATCTCGCTCGAATCGCCATAGCTAGAGGTTGTGTTAGGGTTAACTAATATTAAGAATCTTATGTAATTTATTATCATAAAGCTTAGACGTGGAGTTGCAGAAAACAGCATGTTATACTACTATATTAATTAAACTTGTTAAAAGGACATTATTTGCCTTATTCAAACTCCTACCCAACAGCCAACTATGTAATTAAATAATAAACCGAAAGCATATTTTTTTGCATGAAAAAATTTTTTTTTTATGAATGATGTCCACTGCTGGACATAGGCCTCCCCCAAGCATCGCCCCAACGACCGGTCCTGCTCTTTCCGCATCTTTTCTCTTCTTTTTCTAGTGGAAATTCTCAAAGGACACTTATTTGAAATGTTCTTAAAAGTCATTCTGTCGCTTTAATGCAGCTTACAGTGACAGTGACAGCATAAGACTTAAGGGCTGCTTAAAATTGAGTTAAGTTCTTGAAAATGTATTTTTTTTGTAATAAATGGTTTCTTTCAGGTCAAAGAACATGTAATAGACTACACATACTGTATGAAAGATGATGAGAACATAACATGTGCAGAGTACATCAAGCAGAACTTCATGGAGCCATGCACTTGCCGTCTCTCCTTCAACCTGACTGAAGACTTCAAGGGAGATGTTTACTTCTACTACGGACTCAGCAACTATTACCAGAATCATCGGCGATATGTCAAGTCTAGGTAATATGGCTGTAATGATAGTGTCTTGCTAATTCTTTTTTTTGGTCTCTGGTTCTCTTGCTGGTTCTTAATTTTTTTATTTTTTTTTATTCAAGTTACTAATGTAACTAAGGTCAAAGAGTAGTGTCCAAAAATATATTTTTTTTATAGTATAGGATGGCGAAACAAGCTGAAGGCCCACCTGATGTTAAGCGGTTACCTTTGCCCATAACAACTGCAATACCAACTAGGCTGTTGCCTAAATGGCACCGCAAATCGGTTCGCCAAACTGAGACATGAAGATAGAGAGTCTCATGTGATTGTAATTTCACCGGCACCCGGCACCCGTACCCTTCAGACCGAAACACCAATGCAAGCATCACTATTTGGCAGAGAAGTAGGCACGGTGGTGGTACTTCCCCGGACGAGCTCTTTCACAAAGGAGCTCTACTACTACTAAAACATCATCATTATGTCTGTCATTGCAACTAAGTAAACTGCGTAACAAGTGTAACAGTTTCAGATGCAGTTTGTTTACACTTGAAACCTACTGCCGGACAGTGTCAGACATTTCTCACAGAAGTTTTCCTGCAGTCGGAAACTGTTTCTAGTTAGAAACAGTTAATTACACTAGTTAGTGTAAATTAATATTACTCTGTTAGTCATTCAGCCAATCCAACCAAAATATTGAGTATTTATTAATTTTATTAATTATAGATGAGCAGCAGTATTGCTGATAATTATGTCCATAAGGTCTTACTTTAATAATGGCAAATATTTAAAGTGGTGAATCTATTTATCATAAGTAAGAACATTTACTATGGGAGCAACCCTACCCCATTTTCTGTCCAGTTCATTCTTGTCCATCCTAAGGTTGCCTGGAAGAAATCGCTTATCGCGATAAGGCCGCCATTTGTACAATAGTTTAAATGCATATTCAATGTAATGTTTTTTATGGTGTTTATAAAGCATATATAAATAAATAAACCCTGAAGTCACGAAAAAAAAACAGCTGTTTCCTACATTTGGTCGATTTAGGTGAACAGTGGTGGATCCAGGGGTGGGGGGGGGGCTGAGCCCCTTAGCCCCCCTTATATCTAAAATCATCTGGATCCACCCCTGACAAATCTAACATTAAACTTGATGTTAACCTACTTTCTTATTACTACACTACCTACAGTAAAGAATTTATCACTTATCCTTACATAATCTAGTTCAGTTGTAGTTTACTGTTTATCTTGATAAAGGCTACCCTCAGCTGGATCAAGCCCTTCCCAAATCGAAATCCTGGATCCACCACTGTATGTGGACACAAGTCACACAATTTTGTTTCCCTTTTTGGCAACTGAACTTATGTCGACTATTATGCCAGCCTCATTTTAGCCAAGGGCTTATATAAACTTTTTTTTTTCCACAGGGATGACAGCCAGCTTCTTGGTCGCTTGTCGATGACGCCTTCATCCGACTGCGAGCCATTTGCATACGCTAATGAAGATGGCAAGCCTCGCATGCCTGTGGCGCCGTGCGGAGCTATCGCCAACTCTTTGTTCAATGGTATGAGTTTTAAAGTTGTACCTACCTACTTATCAGTTTTGTGGACTTAAAATCTAAGGCTTTGACCGTATCTCGATTTTTAGGGTTCCGAAGTCCTACAAGGAACCCTTATAGTTTCGTCATGTCCGTCCGTCTGTCCGTCTGTCCGTCTGTCCGTCTGTCCGTCTGTCCGTCTATCCGTCTGTCCGTCTGTCCGTCTGTCCTAATCCTTTACAGCTTAATAACTTCTACAGTTATAAGCATAAGTAAATTAAATTTTGTTAAAAAATAGTCTGCATATAGATCTCAATTTTAAAAGAATAAAAAAATAGTTTTTACGTTCTTTAGGGGTGGCACCCATACATGTGAAATGGGGAAAAAAAATTTTTTTTCGCTGCACCCCCTCGTGTGGGGTATCATTGAATAGGTCTACTAAAATGAAGGTAATGTTTCATACACCACTTTTTTATCAGGTGTACCAACTGCCAAATATAGCCCGCCAAAGTGGCTTGCAATGTGTCCCCCCCCCTGCCATTTCTAAACTATGCAACGTACAAACTTATAATCTTCCACATTGATAGACCTTTGTGAAAACTCTCTTTTAAAATTATTTTGAGTATAATGTGATTATAATTTTTTGAGTTATAGACAGAAAACTGAAAAATACTTAAAACGTCCTAGTTCAAAGGTCATTGACCTTGGAGAAAAATGATCATAGCAAATAATGCTCCTTTAGCTACTTTCTATTTAAAAAAATCACAAAAAGTAACTTTGTGTTATGTTGACGACACACTTCTTAAATTTGGCGCCATCTAGCGGCGTCGTACAACACTCTGGGTCGCCAATGCTGGCGTCAAGTGCCGTGTATTACATTTGGCACTGTATAGCGCCATCTAGCGGCTACTGACATCACTCTCTGAGTCGCCAATGCTGCCGTCTATTGCAAAAACTAAAATAGCCGTGATTAATATTCGATTTGATTTGTTTGTAACACCTACTTAAGGAACCCTATAATACTGAGCATGGCCCGACATGCTCTTGGCCGGTTTTTTTAATTAAGTACACCTTTGATTTGCCATATAACATTTCTTTGCAGGATTTGTTCCTTATCAGTAATCTCATTAATTGTTGCAATATTTTTTTGCTAAAAAGATTGGGTTTAGTTCCTGGCCTTTCTCTATTTGCTCATATTAATTGAATAAAATTACCTAAACATCAAGCAAAACAACTGAACTGTTTAAAATAATCTTTATTTCAAAACTAGTTTTCCTGTTTTATGATATTTCCATTTAAAAAAAATGTGTTTAAAAAGTTCTATATTGTATACTTTTCACAAATGGTAACATTATTTACATGCAATACTGGCACAAAAGGCTCTGACGATTTATTTGGTGGGTAAACCAACTTGCCAGGGTATTAACATGGTAATAGCCAACAATGTCAATGTCACTGAGCTTACTTTTTAATAGTTTCGTTTTGTACCCAAAGTGTGCCATTAATATGCGCTGTCTGTCCATTCGTCCGTCTGTCTTTCACAGGGATGTATCTTTTTAATCGTAATAGCTAGCTAGTTGAAATTTTCCAATGACATATATCATGGCAAATACTAAAAATAATGAAAATTCTAAATCAGAAGAACAAAACAAAAAACCCAAAGAAAAGTTTCCACCATACAAGAAACCTCGAAAAGAAGGTTTTTTTTGTTCTTGCTCTATCTAAAACATTGTAATACATGCAAGCGTCAACCTTGGTATGATTGCATATAGTTAAATAAAAACTCACCCACATATATGAACCCTGAAAACATAACACTCTTTTTTTTCGGCAGGAATGTAATAAAAATAAGGTAAATAAAACATGTCTGATAATCCGTGGAACCCTTTTTGCTCCACTACGACTCGCACTTGGCCGGTTTTTGATAGAGTTATTTTTTTGGGTTAGGCTTCAATAAGTAATGTCAATACATAACCCAATTGCCAATGGTATGAATATATTTCGACGGGCGCACAGAACAAAGTCGTATATACACTATACAGGTGAGTTCTGGAAACAGTGCTGGAGGGCCAAATCCGAAACTGTAAGGTATAGAGAAAGGCCAGGAACTAAACCCTATCTTTTTAGCAAAAAAATAACACATATATTACCTTTGATTTGCCATATAACATTTCTTTGATTTTCTTTTTGTTCCGTATCAGTAATGATGAGATTAGTGATACGGTAAAAATCCTGCAAATAAATGTTATATGGCAAAACAAAGGTGTTAAAAAAACCTATTCTTCAAATGTCTTGCCGTTTTTTCCGCCAGATACGTTGATGGTTCGCTCTCAAGACCTGAACAAGGACGTGCCGATACTGCGCACGGGTATCGCGTGGAGTTCCGACAAGGAAATCAAGTTTAGAAACCCACCTGGAGACCTTAAGACAGGTATGTACTAAAGTTCGCTTATCCAATCCGCCGTAGGAGGACGGGTCGGCGCCGGCGGCTTTACGCCGAACTGATGCCGCCCTAACAGAGGCCAGCGGGCGATAGGTAGTCTACCTGCAACCACGAAATGCTGCAAAGCTATCGAAACGTCAGGAAAACCAATTTAAATAATATACGCGATTTAATCCGGTTAAACTTTGTTTTATTATTTCTAGAGAAGTTGAAATAGTTTTAATATTGACCCTGGTCCCTAAAGAATAACTTCCGGCATTTAAAATATTTTTAGAACCCCGGAATAAAATTTAATATTTATAAAGAAATCATTTGAAATAGAGATAATTTCTGAACGCGTCGTACAGCCATCTGTCAATATAGAAATGTTCAAAAATAAGCTCAATGATAACAATGGAATCGTCATTCTCCTTCTTCTTCTTCGCGTCGACGGTACAAAAATTTACTGATATTGGCACAGTAATCACACGCTGCTGGCCCATCATTCTCCTGCCCTTATCCCAATTTATTTGGAGTCGGCGCATCATGTATTTTTCTTTCATACATCTCTATCAGCCGTCATCTCCGTGTTCACTTTCTTTCTATTCATATCATCTTTCACACAATCCATCCATGTTTTCTTCGGTCTGCCTTTTTCCTTTAGCCATCCACATTCATACTTAAAACTTTCCTTGAATGATAACAATGGAATGATAAATAAAATTATATTTTTATTCCGGGGCATAAAAATGAGAATATCAATGAAATGTGAGAGCTAATGTTATTGGAATAGGATTCAAAATAATTTTAGCTTAGAAAAATCCTTTGCAGTGCCGTGAGCCCGGGACATTGGTGGGCGCTGGCCATTACTTATAACATTACGTTCTACAAAAAAATCCTCCCTTGTTATGCAATCGTAATATTAATTATGGACATACTAGCTGACTTCCACGGCTTTACTCTCGTGGTATGATGAGAAAAAATATTCTATGCGTTAATCTAAAAATCTAAAACATTGTCTATCTGTGACCAAATTTGACCCGTTGACCCGTTCAGGACAAACTAACATCCATACTTTCGCATTTATAATATTAACTAGCCTATGCCCGCGGCTCCGCCCGCGTGAATTTCGTTTATCGCGCATCCCTCGAGAACTATTCATCTTCCCGGGATAAAAAGTAGCCTATATGTTAATCCGGTTTATGTACTATCTGAATGCCGAATTTTATTAAAATCCATAGAGTAGTTTTTGCGTGAAAGAGTTACAAACATTCATACATTCATAAATCCTCACAAACTTTCACGTTTTATAATATTAGTAGGATATGATAGGATAGTATTTGAATTTTTGCCTTCAATTGCAGCGTTCGCTAACTTCACGAAGCCGGTTAACTGGCGGCTCAACGTATGGGAGTTAGACCCCAACAACACTGACAACAACGGCTTCCAGGTAATTGAATCTGTTCCAAATAAAATCTGTTGTTTCCATTATTTTAACCCTTTCGCTGCGGTTGGCGAGTTAACAACTAACATAACATAATCAGCCCATTACTGTCCCACTGCTGGGCATGGGCCTTTTCTCAGTATTAGAAGGTTAAGGCCACCACGCTGGCCTACTGCGGGTTGGTGGACTACACATACCATCGAGAACTGTATGGAGCACTCTCAGGTGTGCAGGTTTCCTCACGATGTTTTCCTTCACCGTTACAGCAAGTGATAATCAAATTCTGATCCGCACATGAATCTGAAAAGTCAGAGGTGCGGGCCGGGATCGAACTCGCACCCTCCTGCATGGAAGGCAAGCGTTCAACCACTAGGCTATCACTGCTTTTTAGGGTTCCGAAGTCCTACAAGGAACCCTTATAGTTTCGTCATGTCCGTCCGTCTGTCCGTCTGTCCGTCTATCCGTCTGTCCGTCTGTCCTAATCCTTTACAGCTTAATAACTTCTACAGTTATAAACATAAGTAAATGAAATTTTGTTAAAAAATAGTCTGCACATAGATCTCAATTTTAAAATAATAAAAAAATTGTTTTTACGTTCTTTAGGGGTGGCACCCATACATGTGAAATGGGGAAAAAAAAATTTTTTTCGCTGCACCCTCTCGTGTGGGGTATCATTGAATAGGTCTACTAAAATGAAGGTAATGTTTCATACACCACTTTTTTATCAGGTGTACCAACTGCGAAATATAGCCCGCCAAAGTGGTTTGCAATGTATCCCCCCCCCTGCCATTTCTAAACTATGCAACGTAGAAACTTATAATCTTCCACATCGATAGACCTTTGTGAAAACTCTCTTTTAAAATTATTTCGAGTATAATGTGATTATAATTTTTTGAGTTATAGACAGAAAACTGAAAAATACTTAAAACGTCCTAGTTCAAAGGTCATTGACCTTAGAGAAAAATGATCATAGCAAATAATGCTCCTTTAGCTACTTTCTATTTGAAAAAATCACAAAAAGTAACTTTGTGTTATGTTGACGACACACTTCTTAAATTTGGCGCCATCTAGCGGCGTCGTACAACACTCTCTGGGTCGCCAATGCTGGCGTCAAGTGCCGTGTATTACATTTGGCACTGTATAGCGCCATCTAGCGGCTACTGACATCACTCTCTGAGTCGCCAATGCTGCCGTCTATTGCAAAAACTAAAATAGCCGTGATTAATATTCGATTTGATTTGTTTGTAACACCTACTTAAGGAACCCTATAATACTGAGCATGGCCCGACATGCTCTTGGCCGGTTTTTTTTTTAGTTAACAATTCGTTCTGTAAAATGTGCTCTCAGAGTGCCTAGTGAGTGCGTGTTACGCATACTCGTACTTACAAGCTACTGGTGTTGATTCTATTGTTCACGAACTAAACTTATTTTAAACTATCGCTCTCTTTTACTAATGGTATATACAAGAAAGGGATGGCAACAATTTTAGAGCTGTCAAATTAGTTTACGTGTTACATTTCTTTGTATTTTAGTGGGCACTTTCCGAGATCACGACTAAACTTGTATGGAAATATAAATTCCGACTAATTTGAGACTTCTAAAATTGTTGCCATCCCTTTCTTGTATCTCCTATTAGTAAAAGAGAGCGATAGTTTAAAATAAGTTTAGTTCGTGAACAAGAGAATCGATTTCCATTATTTTAACTCTCGTTGCGGTAGGCGAGTTAACTCGTTCTGTAAAATATGCTCTCAGACTTCTCAGAGTGACTTGCGAGTTTGAAACTTACGCATACGTGACCGAATGCGTCGACTTTCGTTCATAAATAAGTAGCGCCCCTAGTAGAAACGAGGAGGAACTACAGATTATGAAGGAAAGTCGACGCAATCGATACACGCAGTAGTCATTCACAGATATGTCGATATGTACGGTCACGATACTTTGCGGTGGTACATTTTGTTGACAAAATCCCTTGAACGAACCTAAATAATTGCTAATGACGTCAATCATCTAGTATATTATATTCGCTTAACCATTGTACAGCTCGGGTTTCGTGTACGACTACCACAGACCAGTAAGCCTCTAGACGCCGATTAGCTGGACACCCCCGGTCACAACGCATATGCTCTACCACTGCATATCAAACGCCCCTCCGCCAATCGGAACGTCACTCAGCGAGCGGCACCAATCATAAGGAATCATACCACCGAACTTTTGAGCTGGCCAATCATAACGCGCCGTCCGCCCCCCTGACTCCACCAACGTTTTACGACTGCGTTCGAATGCAAAACTTTGTTTATGCGGAGTCTTGAAGCTTACTGGCCTGTGACGACTACTGATTGTCTGACACACGACACTGTACTGCTGTTTCCAGTAACCACGTTTGATGGTTGACTGGTTATCAGAAACTCGTTAGCCAAGGCTAGGAAACACTTCGTGCGAAGACGTTAACGTCTGTGGAAGCACTCTTTCATCATCATCATCATCATCATCATCATCATTTCAGCCGAAAGACGTCCACTGCTGTATATAGGCCTCCCCCAAGCATCGCCACAACGACCGGTCCTGCTCTTACCGCATCCAGCGGATTCACTCATTCAAGCACTGCTTCACCCATTTGTATTTACCACAGACCAGTAAGCCTCAAGACGCTGAATAAACAAAGTTTTGCATGAGAACACAGTCGTAAAATGTTGGCGGGGACCGGGGGGCGGACGGCGCGTTATGATTGGTCTGCTCAAAAGTTTGGTGGTATGATTGGTGCCGCTCGGTGATGGAGTGACGTCCCGATTGGCGGTGGGGCATATGATATGCAGTGATACAGCATATGCTTTTGTTACCGGGGGTATCCGGTTAATCAGCGTCTAGAGGCTTACCGGTCTGTGGTATTTACTAAATTGATATTAAGTTATGTAATGCACCCATTTACTTACAGAATGAGGATCTGATAGTGTGGATGCGTACCGCCGCCCTGCCTACATTCCGCAAGCTGTACCGGCGAGTGGACCATTCGCAGGTGGGCTTCAGCACCGGCCTCGTCAAGGGACCCTACATACTAACCGTGGATTATAGTGAGTATAATATAAATTACTAGACTTTGCCCGCGGCTTCGCCCGGGTTTTGAAATAAAATGTAGCCCATATTACTTCTGGATAAAGTAGCTTTCTCGCTTTTTTTTTTGTCCGTGTGGTGCCGGACTTAAAGAATAGCACGACCCTTATCTCTTCTCATGGGTGTCGTAAAAGGCGACTAAGGGATTCACCAGAGGATGGGCAGCAGCGTTCTCTGAGTATTTAACCAACCAACTGCGATCGCCAACCCGCCTGCCAAGCGTGGTGATTATGGCATATCCCTCCTTAATTGGGGGAGGCCTATGTCCAGTAGTGGACGTCTTTCGGCTGAAATGATGATGATGATGAACGTAGCTTTCAAGTGGTGAATGAATTATTAAAATCAGTTCAGTAGTTTCAGAGATTATTGATTACAAAAAAAAAAAAAAAACCTCTTGCTAATATTAGTATAGATATGGCGTTTCATCACGTTGTAATTTGTCCTGTTTTTCACCAAAAATATTTCTATTAATCGTATTTGCACCACAGACAATTAAAACCTTTAGCCATAAAACACAAAAGTTATATTTGTATCAATCAATATTTGAATATTTGGGGTGCATTGAAAGAGCTTCTACGAGTGACGATATTTAACTGATCGTCCGGCGCACCTTGGGCAATTAGTCACAGAATACCTAATAGTACTATCGTACAGAACGGCCACTCAACGCCCCCCGCTAATTTAATATTCCTCACCCGCACCCCGTACCCACCCGCGGTTTGCCGGCAATGCCGGCAATTGGACTGCAAGATTGCAATGGATGTCAATCGCCTCTCATTATAAAAGCACGCCATCTCTGAAAACTACTGAGAAGCGCTTGGAACCCAGTCGGCATTACGAGCGGCGAGCATCCCTAACCTACACGTGTGCGCGTTCGTATACAGACGTAATCTTGTGTATGTAGGTGGTGCTTGCTAGCATTTATGTTGTATTGAGTGGCCGAGGTGTGACTCAGCCCTGCTACCATCCTGCTGACTGGTAAATCTTTTCCCACAGCATGAGCTATTATTATTATTATTATGTAGCTCATGGCGACACGATAGAAGAAGAATATTTGAATCTATCATTCATTAAAAAATAATTTTAAAACTTTTAAAAGTTGTACAAAATGATGACCAGAGACTACCATTAAAGTAATAATTTCTTAGGTTTTCGCAATCACTACACATTATAATAAAACAAGTTTAACCGGATTATATCGCGTCAGCGACGACACAGCCCCTAGACGCCACATAACAGGTGACCGATTTCTATCACACATAAGGGAAAAATCCTGTATGTAAGCCGCCACTCAAACAATTTGAATCAGTTACGACCACTTCTGTGAGCCGTTGACACTTCCGTGTTAGTGAACACAAAATTTACAAATAAATGTTATAATGACTTCTTGCACAGTACGATTGTGTTGTAAAAACAGCAAGACTTTGAGTGTCCAGAAAGACGGCATAACATTTCATCGTTAAGTTAATAATGTCATTATCCAATTAGATTTTTCAACTGATTTAATATTTAATGAGAGTTCATCTTATACTGGTTAATTCGTAACGGACACCAAAGGTGCAGACGGCACGTTGATGTCTTTCACAAAACATCTCTTTCTTACGCAAGCACTTAATACACTATCTCTTTCCCTCTATTTAATTGTCAATGTAACTAGTGATGTACTAAATCTGTTATCGATGAAACAAAGTTCTCCATACTATCAACGAAATTGAAAAATATAGGTAGCAGAATATTTTGCAATCTACAAAAAAAATAAAAAAAACTACGATTTCAAACATTCAATCTTTATATACCTATAACAGCCAGGGAGTCTACTCCCGTTCAACGATAAACGAACTTTTGTTCCGACCGATACGTACACGATAAATGATATATGTACCTTTTTTAGGGTTCCGTAGTCCTACAAGGAACCCTTACAGTTTCGTCATGTCCGTCCGTCTGTCCGTCTATCCATCTGTCCGTCTGTCCTAATCCTTTACAGCTTAATAACTTCTACAGTTATAAATATAAGTACATGTAATTTTGTTAAAAGATAGTTTAAATATAGATCTCAATTTTAAAAGAATAAAAAATGCGTGATTATGTATTTTAGGGGTGGCGCCCATACATGTGAAATGGGGATGAAAATATTTTTTTCGCTCCACCCCCTCGTGTGTGGTATCATTGAATAGGTCTACTAAAATGAAGGTAATGTTTCATACAGCACTTTTTTATCAGGTGTACCATCTGCGAAATATAGCCAGCTAAAGTGGCTTGCAATGTGTCCCCCCCCCCGCCATCTCTGAACTATGTAACGTAGATACTTATAATTCTCCACGTTGATAGACCTTTGTAAAAACTCTCTTTTAAAATTATTTTGAGTATAATGTGATTATAAATTTTTGAGTTATAGAGAGAAAACTGAAAAATACTTAAGACGTCCTAGTTTAAAGGTCATTGACCTTAGAAAAAAATGATCTTAGCAAATAATGCTCCTTTAGTTAGTTCCTTTAGTTAGTCCTTTAGTTAGTTAGTGTTCCTTCGTGACACACATTCGAGGCTCTTAAGGTCATCAGAAAACCTCACGTTGGCGATACCATCGCATTCCACAAATTTCTTTGGTAATTCTTTTACAGTTCAGGCTGCTCGCCTGTGGAATGCTTTGCCAGTACAAGTGAGGCGTGCTCAATCTTTGCCTATATTTAAAAAACTGGTAAATGATCGCTACCTATCATCACTGTAATTTCCGGCAGGTACATTATGTAATATTTAGACATATTGTATTGTATTTATTATGTTTATTGTATCTTATATTTATGTAGTTTTGTTATAGATATATGTATAGTATTTATGTTATGTAGTATATGTATTCTATTATGTTGTTACACTGCGTACTACCCCTCTCTTTACTTGCCCATATTGTCCATCCTAAGGTTGTCTGGAAGAAATCGCCTTGAGCGATAAGGCCGCCCATTGTACATGTGTTCTATATAAATAAAATAAATAAATAAATATCTTTGGGACATTTTTTTTTACACAGCACCATCTAGTCCCAAACTAAGCAGAGCTTGTATTATGGGTACTAGACAATGGATATAATACTTATATACATTTTTTTTTTGTAAATACATACTTATAATACATAAGCAACACCCAGACCAACACAAACACTCATGTTCATCACACAAATATTTGTGTCCTGTGGGAATCGAACCCACGACCTCGTAATCAGCAGTCCGACACCCGAACCACTAGACCACAGAGGTCGTCGTTATATAAGTCATATATGTTGCTATCTTCTTTTGTGTACAATAGTATTTGTATTGTATTGTTGAAAAAAAATGACTTTCCTTCGTACGTACGTATTTTTACATTTATTACGTATTACTAATTACTACATATTTAACTGTCGAAAACATTGAAAATTTAAAATTAACTAATAAAATTACAGTAAAAACTACAACAAAAGACCCTTCTTTTGTTGTACAAACAAAATTATAGATCTCAAACGATTTTAAACCTAATTGACTACTAAGTTAAGTTAGAAATCGTAAAAATAAAGAAAGTCGCTAGCTAGCTACCAATAACCAATAGCTATTTTACTTGGTCAGCTCACGGCAGCGCGGCGGCTGCCCGCTACACCGTAAACTTGTTGGTTATTCGAAGCAGTAGCCAATAGCTAGCTATCGTGTTGACAGATATCGTAGCCATTGATCGAAGTAGCCATGGCTATTTGTTGAATAGCCGCTATTTAGCTAGTTATTAGAGTAGCTACCCACTTCTAAGCCTTACTCCTGACCCCGCCTGGATCGAGTGCTGTATCAATCGAATTTGAATTCGAGTTAGTGTCAAATCGTACTGCTTTTTTCTAGGAATTGATATTAGCTCGATTTGGTTCAGAGCTTGAACCAGTCGGGAGTAAGGCCCACGATGTTAATTTACAACTTCCACACGGACAGGGTCACAAGCACAGCTAGGAATGAATAATTTAGTAAAATAACAACTTTTGTGTCACATTCGATTTTATTTAAGATTTGCACGGATGTGTAATATTTCTCCATGAAGCTACTTGGTCTTTTACTTCTTTCGAAGGCCTCTTTGCGAAAAACTTCCTCAATTAAAATCAATCGCACTATTACATCCCTGAAAATGTTTGGTTTTGTTAAAACCTATTAAATATCACAATAATACTGTCAAACGCGGTTTGACACGTAAACACTGAAAAAATTACTCGGTACTATCAGAATTTCGCTTTCAATTACTACTAAAATAAAATAATAAAAAAGATTTCAATACCCAAAAGAGACCTCTTGAGCAGTCGCATAATTTGAGGTTACATTGACGACAATTGTACAGTTTACTGTCTAATTCAACATTGTTTATATAAAAACAATCAGAAATATATCAAATAGGTTAGGTAAGGTTAGAACTGTGAGCGAGCGAAGTGAGTGGTGCCGCGGTAGCTGCCAGCGAGTACTAGAACCAAATTACAGTTATTAGTTGTTATATTCATTAGTCACAAAATTTGGTTTATTTGATTATATCGAATGGTATTTATAATGGCTTTATTATAAAAGCTCAAAGTTACAAATGCACTATTCGAAGGCTATACATATATAAAATTAATTTATTTAAAAAATGATTAGTGGGGATTAGATTTTTTTTTTTTTTTTTTGTCCCATAAATTTAAGTTATTTTTGAGTAGGTTCTTTTCTTTTGAATAACGTTTTATTTACGTGCTAATTAGCTGTTATAGTTTGCAATAATATTTGTGTTTGTTCCATGCTGTGTTCACTTTTAAATGTTAAGTAGGTACAATAATATTTATACCTAGTACCTAGTATGTTAATGTAACATTTTGTGTAATATTGCTGGGTAAAATAAATAATATAATACTACTACTAAATTAATTATTTTATTATTTAATATTTATTTACTATATAAACGGACAATTACCTCTTTTAAAATATCCGCTTTACAAAATAATAACTCCATATTCAACACCAAATAAATACATAAAGATATTTTTAAAGATATAATTATCTTAATTCTGAAAGTACAGAGCACCCGTCTTACTTTCAAAATTAAGATAATTTTGAAAGACTCCCTCCCTACATGTAATACTTAGTATTATTATTAGTATATTAATTACTTTATTATTAAATAATATTAAAAGAAATAAGAAGCTAAAATCCTTATAATTAATACTACGTATTACATAAAAATAATATCGATAAAATAATATTTTATCGATATTATATCGTGTTGAATCTAAATCTGTCTCGTCTCTAACCCTACAAAGTTTGAAGTTTCTATGACATAATGAAATTGTCAGGGCCAACCGGATCGCAGTACCCCGCTTCCTCATACCTCAGCTAGTGGCAGAATTGTTTGTACGCATTAAATTCAACAATATCCGTCTAGGGGCTGTGTTGTCGCTGTATCGCGTATATTATTTATATTGGTTTCCTGACGTTTCGAAAACTAAAAAGCGTTCGTGGTTGCAGGAAGACTAAGATGACAAGCGTCTTTAAAGATATTTCAAAAAAAATATTTTAATCTTCCGTACAATTTTTATTAATTGAAACGTCAGGAAACCAATCTATATAATATACGCGATATAATCCGGTTAAACTTGTTTTATTATAATGTGTAGTGATCGCGAAAACCTAAGAAACTATTACTTTAATGGTAGTCTCTGGTTATCATTTTGTACAACGTGAAAGCGAAAGAAAAAATCAGCAGTTCCCTCCATACATTTTGACCGAGTTAGGTATCTATTTATGAATGGAATAGCAGATTTTTTTTTCACGATGTCAGAGTTGATCCCATAATAAAAGTTGTATTGAATGATGAGACGACGACCTCTGTGGTCTAGTGGTTCGAGTGTCGGACTACTGATAACGAGGTCGTGGGTTCGATTCCCACAGGACACAAATATTTGTGTGATGAACATAAGTGTTTGTGTTGGTCTGGGTGTGTTGCTTATGTATTATAAGTATGTATTTACAAAAAAAAAAAAGTATATACGTATTATATCCATTGTCTAGTACCCATACCACAAGCTCTGCTTAGTTTGGGACTAGATGGTGCTGTGTAAAAATGTCCCAAAGATATTTATTTATTTATTTATGAGCAGAGACTACCATCAAAGTTTTTTCGTTTATCCTCGTAAGGCCCAACCACCGACTTTAAGTACACAGGTCAGTAGTCATTCAGGCCCAAGCAAGCTTGTAAAATCATCAAATATCGGCCCAACGACCTTAAAATAGGGACATCTCTGTTTGGCTTAATTTGCATTTGATGTCCCTGTTCTAGGTAGTAATTTTTACTTTTTAGTACACACGGCTACACATCAAGCTGTACATTTCCAGTATAAGCTGAACTCGCATTGTATAGGTTTTCCTTACAACGCGAGGTCAGCCTTTACTGGTTTTGTACAGCTTGATGTGTAGCCGTGTGTACATTGGGTCGTCATTTATATCGACCTAAATTTAGGTTGGGCCTTACGAAGATATAAAAAGTCAAGGTGTTTAATTTATCACTACAGTTATTCAAATGCATATTTTATAGATCTAATACTTAATCTACTACTACTATTTTTTTTATTTTTATTTACTTAATCTTCTTACTTGACTGCCTCGTTGGTCTAGTGGTTGCAAGCGCGACTGCTGAGCGTGGGGTCCTGGGTTCGATTCCCGGGTCGGGCATAGTGTTATTAGGTTTTTTCAATAGGAAATTCTCAGTAGCAGCCCGGAGTCTGGATTTGTGCCCGGTCAATGGCAAGAGGCTCGCCCACTATTACATGGGACTATAACATAACTGGCGAAATGTGGGTGTACTATACACTTATGCCTACCCCTTCGGGGAAATACAGGCCTGATGTTATGTTATGTTGTGTTAATTCTTAATAAGTATTTCACACACACAAAACTTGAATCAATAATTTATTCCAGATTATCCTGTAACTGACTTCGACGGTACCAAGTCGTTTGTGATATCGACGACGTCCCTCCTGGGTGGAAAGAACCCTTTCCTAGGAGTGGCCTACGTTGTGGTGGGCACCCTGTGTCTGCTACTGGGCATAGTACTGCTTGTGATACACGTCAAGTGCTCTAAAAGGTATATATCTTGGTCTTTGTAACTTGTTTATGCTCTGTGTTCCTTTTGTTTGCCTGTGTAACAATCAGTTTGGAAATTAATTTGTTTTTTAATATTACAGGCACTGTTTCATAATTTTCGTGTTTTATATCGTGTTTATTGTTTTTAACTTTTAACTTTTTTATTTAACATAAACAAATTATTTATCAATAAAATATCTCTACAGAAAATACTAACCACTATCTTATTTAATTATAAAAGATAGTCGACGATCGTGAAACAGGCCTTTAGTGTTAATTTATGAATGAATCAACTATTTCAAATATATTTGAAATAGTTGATTCATTGAGACAAGAAAAGTAAATAGAATGTAATTGTGAATCAACCAATTATTGCCGTACTGTAGATCAGTGTATATTGTTTCAAGCTGTATACATCATATTGTTTTAGTAGCAAGGAAAACTTATTAACTCATACGGCAAACTGCTTTAGTTTTTGATGTATGTTTTTCCAAGTTCACACACGACAACCTTACTAAAATAGTCGTTTTTTTGTGACGATTATACTGACTTTTGTGAGTTTTCCTTGCCTCTAAAAACTGATGTATTATTTTATTATCAAGGCAGGCAGCACACCGGATACACATTACTGAAGTCACAGTTGTGGCCAAAAATCAAGCAAGTGTGAAAAAATATGCATGTAGGGTCAGCAACATAAGTCGATGATTATTTAGATTTTTTCATTAATTAATATCATAGAACCAAATTATTGTTTTAAATATCTCATAATATTAGTCATTATACTATTCTCTACTCTATAATAATTTGTAACAAAAAATTACAAGTAGTAAGTTTTTGTTCATAAATCGCTTTTGAAACTTTGGACACATACTTTGTTTGCTGACTGACCACTGTTACCACAAATAAATTATAACTACGGTACGAGCGTATAAAACAAGACTTGATTGTATCGAACAAGTGGCTAGAAAATGATAGCGACGTAGATGTTGCGTGCATGTGTTTTGTCTCTTGTGTGTGACCTGCTTTAGACGCATCATATACCTAAAACACATTTGTGTGCTGTATGACATATTTTGTGTTGCATCACACACTTACTTGACGTGTGTCGATTAAGTAGTGCATTGAGATTTAAATTAGAGATGAAACGGATAGCTGTTTGTTCGGATACCGGATATTGCCGGATATTTGATCGAACATTGCCATCAAGCGTGTTGCACCATGTAGGCACGGACGATCGGGCCGATTCTTGGACTTATTACCTCTCAATGCAGTGAAATAGGTATTTATTCATCATAATTTGCCCATAGTTCAGTACGAGTTCTATTTTTTTAAATGAATAATGTTTTAATACGAAAATATTTATTTATTTATTATTTATTTATATATGCTTTATTGTACACCATAAAAAACATTACATTGAATATGCATTTAAACTATTGTACAAATGGCGGCCTTATCGCGATCAGCGATTTCTTCCAGGCAACCTGGTAGGGATATTGTGGTATATGTGTGTATAGTGTGGGATACTTGTCTGTGTTTAAAGTAAATATCTTATCTTATATGCAAATTAAATAGTAGGTTTTATGAATTGACGTAATTTATAAAAAAACCGGTATCCGATGACCTACTATCCTGTACCTGATCGGCTAGTTAAATGAGGTCGGATACTGGATAGTTTACGGATATCTGTTTCATGACTAATTTAAATGTAGGTCTACAGCCTTGGACGTATAAAAAAGGCGGACGGAATCTCGCTAAACAAAGACTGAAGCACTTCATTTTTTCCTAAACCCACTATAATTTCGAAATCATTTTAACACACCAGATTTATACTGTTATTTTATTTGTAACACTACAACAATGACTATCGTCACACTAGATTTTTTGCGTAATCGCGGCTTTTTGGAATACTATGCATGTGAATGTGTTCGTGCCGTGCCCTTAAGTGGGGAATTGACTAGACGGACTTGCCCGCGGGCATGCCTGCGGGCGTGTCCGCCGGACCTCGCTACTATAGGTCTGTCCTTATGTCTGTCAGTGTAGGAACGTCGCGGGCGGTCTGACTGCCTGTTGCTTGTCCGTGTCCGCGCGATCTCAATTTGTCCGCGCGGGCACAGACATGTCCGAATGTGAATGCTTACCGCGGGCTGCCTGCTCCCAGACACAAGAGCGGCAGCAACCAGTGCAGACGTCTGTTTAAATGTTGATGGTCCTTTTTTAATTAATAATGAGTTTTAATGATAATAAAATATTTTGGGAAGAATTTATAGCTGCCTGCAAAATATATACATGTTTATGGAGGTTAAAAGAAAGGAGTTTATGAATTCCGAATTACGCAATACTTCCTATCATCTTTTAATTGAAAAATGTAAGAAAGTACATCCCGAAGCTAAAATGGCATTTGTAAAAAAAATTGAATCCCTACGAAACTCTTACAGGCCTAAATTGCGTGAATTGCGATTTTATTTTTCTTTCCATCTAGCGATATTAACGCAGCGCCAGTAATTATTGCAATTTTTCGTCTTTGCGTTGTCATCATAATTTGCACAACCCACCGCGTCGTCGGTCAAAGGCGAACTGATAAGTTTGTGTAGTGTATTGTGGCGCCGGGCACGCCAGGACAGGCATGCCCGCGGGCAAGTCCGTCTAGTCAATTCCCCGCTTTACTTTTAAGCGAGCTGGCATACTAAGGATGCTTTACTTATTGTTTAGCGAGATTCCGTCCGCTTTTTTTATTCGTCCGTGTTTACAACATTCGTAATTTTGTTCTGTGATTCGACACAGTTACCAAAATGTTTCAATTTCGCATTTATTATTTGCTGTATTCACTAATGCTTGTAGTGATATTGTGTTGTTTGTTCGACGTTCTGACTAACAACCACATATACTTGCATGTCACACCAGATACTCCCCTCCCATGCCCCAATCATACTACTTAAATGAGGAGCCGGCCTCACAAAACGTCACCATGTCCTCGTAAGTCTTTATTTTATGATTTTTTAGTATTATTGTTTTTTTTATTTATTAAAAAAGGTATGGAGACTGTGTTTTAAATATTTGCTAATGATTTCTTATCTACACTACTGCTAAGAACGGCTTGGCAAATAAGAATAGAATAATATGGGCGCCATTACTAAATTTCTCTGAAGAACTTTGGATAATTAAGAGCATAATAGCTTTATTTTGCCTCGATGTCGAACCAACTTAGGGCAACATTCACCCTCAAATCGAATACTTTCTAGCTATAACGTTATCAGAACATATTTTAACATTTTACTGGTTCTTTGGCTTCGGCTGATTTAAATATGGCAAAGTTAATCTCCTAGTGGCTACTTTCTACACCTAGTAAATTTTCTGATAGTTTATAAGTTGCTTCTTTTAATAATATACAATGTGTAATTGTTAAAAAAAAACAAGCTGTTTAGAATTCAATCCTAAGTTAGCAGCTTGAAATTGTGTATTTTTTACGCAAAGCGACATAATACATATAAATTAAACTTTGCAAACCACTTCTCGTGCAGAACTTCGCATAGTTTTATTAATATTAAATCAAATTATTCGTATTCAGAATTTCATACATGTATTGCCTGTTAAAACAGGCAGAGTTCCGTCTTTTCCATAAAGGCACACGGGGTGCAAGCCCGGGGCCTACGGCCAGATGGGGGCCTCGAAATGCCGAAACCCAGAGTCTATGTATTTTTGTCTCTGTTTTATATAAGTATGTAATTTTATTTAAAAAAATCACATTGGTTTCTCAGTTCAACGTATAATTAAAAAAACACTCAGGTACAGATGTTTTATCTCACGAAAGCGGGTGAGCCATACTTATGTGTGTGTGTGTACAGTCAACAAATCGGAATCATGACCCACTCAGCTGATAATTCGTTTGAAATCGTCAAAACAGTAAGGTTTTCTTCTATGCTGCACTTAGGACATTTTGAATATTACAGAAACTGCATTAAAACGGGTCAGAGGTCTGTGCCATTTTGAGCTTTGTTATCAATGCAATAGATTTATAATTGGATTGGAAATTATGTTTTTGATAAAGCAGGAATTATGTTTTGAATTTCGAATTAGCTGTCGTCTCACGTGGTTTTCCTACAAACAACTATATTTTTTAAGAAACCTATACTAATTTTTTCGATTACAGACCATTAATAAAATAAAAAATAAAATTACAAATAATAAAATGTCAAGTATGAAAAGGTGTCAAACAATACTCTTAACGGCTAAATATGTGGAACCTCGGACGAATAAAAAAGGCAGACGGAATCTCGCTATTAAATAAGTGAAGCATTCATAGCATGCCGGCTCGCTTAAAAGTATGGGCCGGCACGCACACATTCACATCCATAGTATGCCAAAAAGCCGCGATTACGCAAAAAATCTAGTGTTACGGTAGTCATTGTTGTAGCGTCATAAATAAAATAACAGTATAAATCTGGTGTGTTAATATGCTTTCGAAATTATAGTGGGTTCAAGAAAAAATGGAGTGCTTCAGTCTTTGTTTAGCGCGATTCCGTCCGCCTTTTTTATTCGTCCGAGTGTGGAACATACATTTAATTTATAATATTCTCTATACCATATTTCACGCAATAAATGATAAATAAATAAATAACAATATTTGAAGTTAAACGTCAAGAATAAAAGTTAGAAAAATAATTTTATTGGTAAACTAGCTGTAATTGTCAATAGCTAACAAAATTGATGACAAGTCAGTTGCCAGGGAAATATCTGTTTAAGCGAAATTCGACCCAATTGTATTAGAATGTCTGTAGGATATTAAGCTTATCGTGGGTCATGATTCCGATTTGTTGACTGTACATGCACATAGTCTTTGCGTGCGTGACCTGGGAGCGCTCAGTTTTGGCCGAGTTTTGTAGTTACGCACACAAGAGCGCGTGTCTATACGCATTACAACTACAAGTATGGCTCACCCGCTTTCGTGAGATAAAACAACTGTAATCAGGCTCGCTCAGCAACATTTTTCTCAGCATGTGTTTCCTTTGTAGGTATAAAGGTAATAATAACCAATAGAGTCACAAAAGTTCAGTCACTAAACAAAAGTACGTTTTGATGTTTTAATTAACGTATTTTTTTGCTTTATAAAAGGGGCCCAGAACTGTGGGCCCAAGGGCCGCTGCATGGCTTAACACGGCCCTGCAGGCAGTAACTTTGTTTTAATCATCGATACATATGTACTACGTACTAGATGTGCTGTTCAAAAGAACAACATGGTTACACAAAGTTGTGGTTCCGGAGCCACACTGTCATCTGTCATTAGTTCACTTGACAGCTGTCTCGCGAACACACGTAAATTTTATCAACGGTTACGTCAACTGAATTTGGAACATGCTGCTTATATGAGATCGCGTGTCTATATATTGACGTCGTTGGTTTTAATAGAAGTTTTTGCCGAGCTATGTAGTATACAATATAATTGAAAGAATACCAAAACACTTGTCTCTGCTAAATTTTTTCAATTACCTTGTATGTGATTTATTTATTTGCATGTCAATTTATAATTAATTTTAAATACATTTCCATATTCTCCGTACCTTTGCATTTTATTATTTTGGTTTTCTTACCTAGGTCCCATCCTATCCCATTACTAACATACAGTGTCGTAGCTAAGGTCATGAGCGTCCGGGGCACGATTTGAATTTAGCGACCCTCAAAACTTATTTTGTAGGAAGAGAAAAGTATAAACTCGTGTTTTCATTTTGGGTACATTTTTATTGTGCCCGAGCCCCAGTGGCCTGCAGGCTGCGGATCTGCAAGTGCGCCCCCTTGAGGTTTGCGCCCCTGGCAGCCGCCCTGCAGCCAGCCCCTAGCTACGACACTGCTAACATACATTTAAATGTTAAAGATTAAATAATCAAGCTATGACTAAGCACTAAATTCTGTTAATTTATAAATGCCATAGGAGATTAATACCCGGTTTCTGAGTTAAAGTCTGTTCTCTCTTGTCTTATTTAGTAAACAATCTTGGCATGTATCTTTATTCAAATAACTATAGAAAAAAATATAATTACTAGTTCTGCACAGGTTACTAGGACTGCCTCGTTGGTCTAGTGGTCGCAAGCGCGACTACTGAGTGTGGGGTCCTTGGTTCGATTCCTGGGTCGGACAAAGTGTTATTGGGTGTTTTCATTAGGAAATTCTCAGTAGCAGCCCGGAGTCTGGATTTGTGCCCAGTTAATGGCAATAGGCTCGCCCCCTATTACATGGAACTTATAACATAACTGGCGAAATGTGGGTGTACCTCTGCCTACTCCTTCGGGGAAATACAGGCGTGATGTTATGTTATGTTATGCACAGGTAATTAGTTTAAAACATGTTATTTAGTGTTGAAATAAAATAGTTAACATGATGTCTTTTAATATTTTTTATTAACGAATTGCATTAAAAAGACATGCCAAGATTGTTTACTAAATACGACAAGTAAGAAAAAACAGAGTATATGTTAAACGCGGTTAATCTATTCCATACCACTATTTTGATTGATGTTATTGGTCGGCCAAAATATTAAAGAAATTATTTTCAAGGGCTACCCTATAATTATATTAAAATTCAAGCTTCCCTAAAAACTTTGCGCATGTTACTTTTGTACTATAATTTAATAGTTGATATAATTTTATATTCCAGCACAACCGAGATGATTAACGTGAACCCGCGCACGCCCTACTCCTAGATTGTGACGTCACAGGTGATTATGAACACCGCTTTATAGTTGAGATTACTTACAACCCGCGCAGTTGTAGAATGAGATTGAAAATGGTGACATTTGTATTTGCCTGTCGCTCACACCTATAGTATTTAGTGAGCGAGAGGCACATAGAACGATAGAAGTGCCGCCATTTTCAATCCCATTTATCTGCGCGAGTAGTATACAATATTATGTTGATAGTGAACGAATAAATGGTATCGCCGTTAATTTAACTATGTTTTTTTTATGAAATTTTGAAAAATATACAAACTTTACTTGTCAGTAAATTTCAATATTTTTGGTCTTGCAGCTTATTAGTTTTTTTTTACTTCATCACAAGCGTTGAATCGTTTGGAATGTCAAAAAAACAAAAATCATTTTCATGTTTTTACAAATGGTAAAGTTGTTTGTACCAACGCTTAGAATAATTAATAATATTTTTTTTTATGTTTTAAAGCTAGAAAAATCGGCTAATATGGTATCGATGAACCCAAAACGAAAATCAATAGACATCTTTGACTTGTCTGTACAATGCCAATATTACGAGAACTCGACAATTTGGCTAACCGAAGTCATTTTCTTCAGAAAGATAAGTTAAAATAAAATGTAGAAAGTTTTAGAATTGTGATTAAATGTTATAATTCCGTTGTAGTTTATATTTACGTTATTTAATTTTCAAACTTTAGGTTAGCATTGTAGTATGTAAAAAAAAACTAACTTTGATGCAAGGGTTTCTACATTAATATCCTGCTTTTTATCTGTACATAATTACTTATAACGTTTGAATATACATACCTACTCTTATGTGCTACAGAGCAGAGCAAATACACGTGTCAGAGATTCTAGAAAACATCTGAAACGATAACTCCCCCAAATTGAACGATTTAATTTCGTGTTCATGTACAGTCCCCTAAAGAGATAAGTATAAATGGTCGCCAGATATAAATGAGGTTTTCTCAGAAGATTATGGATGTTTTCGATTGGAATAATTTAAATAACTGAAAAAGTTAAACAGAATTTGTACAAAAAAAAAAACCAAAAAAAAACAAAAAAAAAAAACAAACCAAAAAGAATATTTTTTTTCCTAATCAAACCATTCTATCATGATTTCCTGAGAAATCTTCATTTATATCTGGCGACCCTGGGGGTCTACTTGCAAAATCGATATATCGTGATGTTTGTCGTGTCGATTTAACTATCGTTTATACGAAGCAATTAACGAACGATACTAATCAACAATTTTCAGTCGTAACCCTACTCTTATTTGTTTTTGACGTTTTTTTTTGTTTTTACTCATTCATTCCGAACATTGTCTATGACGTCGTATAAACATAACAATATTTTGTCTGTGAATTCGATAAACGAGTCGGAATCCTAACATTTATTAGAGTAGGGTACGACCGATGTATTCGGAGCACTATCGTGTCGTTTCGATTATGTCGTAGATTTTGCGAGTAGACCCCTGGATACTTATCTCTTTGGGTGACTGCACATTTGGAAGTGTATTTAAAAAAACTGCCATGTAACAATTACTGTAATGAATAAATTCAATTGCTTATGCAGTAGCCATAGTTCTGCATATGGCCAGCGTGTATGTAATACGTACCCCGTACATATAGCTTGATGTTAAGTCCACTTTAGCATGATGTATATTTGTTGGGGGTTTCAAATCCAATCGAATCCTTCTCCGCCAAATCAAATACTAGCTACGGCTATAATACAAATAATATATAATACGGTCTTCATACAATCACGATGACGTCGACCCATACGTCGATAATATCTAAAATATTTAATCAGAATTAGAACTTCTGTTAGTAGGTGTGTATCACGCCTCCGCGATACATTGTTTGCTACGTCACACATTCTGTGTTCGTAATCTAACAACATTTATCAAGTCGTTATCAGGTGCTTTCAAATGCGATTTACTTGACACTTTTATTGATGATTATCGCGGATTATTCGCTAAATGATTAATTTATTTAATAGAACATTGAAAAAACTTTTGTATAACGTTGATCGGGCGCAGGAGTTGAGTTTTGAACAACTAAAGAATGTGATACTGATGGAATAGAGGTTCATCTAAATAAGTTACAGATCTCGAAATAATTGTGTACAAATAAAATGTACTTCTTATTTAGGACAAGTAAACAACAATATAATTTAAGGGTTTTTTACTGCGACAGTATTCATTATTGACTGTTATGTCGACGATTTTTTATAATAATCATTCTGCATCCATAATATTTTTTTGTTTAATACAATTATAATACCAAATAAAAGTAAAATGCGAGAGTATCATTATTGAGTGCCAATCACTCTAGAAAAATTGAGCCCAATTTTTTTTTCGTAAAAACATCTTAACATCTAAAAGAAAATCTAAATTTTAAAGACCATAGTTGCAGGTAAAACCTATAACTTGGTGTTAGTAGGTAGTGGAATTCTAAATAATATACTAAACCTCAGTTTCTGAAAGGCTGATCAACACAAAAATTAACTAATCGACTGTCAAATCTCAGGTCAAGCGATATGATTGGTTGTTAGTATTTTTGCCGAGCAATCACAGGATCTGACATTAGATTTGACAATGATCAAATTGATCAGCCTTCCAGAAACTGGGGGTTACTGTTACATTATTTCCTGAAGTGCCTTTTATATATAAATAATTAGACGCTTTTGTATCACTTTGTCGCTTCTTCTAGTATTTAAATTTATCTCACTTATAAGTATTAATATTATGCTATTTATGTAAGGGTCGGTTTTCGCTGCGTAAATGTTCAGTTGTTACAAAAACAATGTTCATTGATCAAATTGTAAGTCAAACTCAGCTGCGAATACTAATTACGGATATTTAAGCTCTTCTGAACATTATACAGAGTGACTGCTCGAACGAGGCACTTATTGAAGGAGGATGTTAAATTTTTTAGTACTTGATTCTCGTTCCAAATATGTAAAAAAATAGTATCTTAATTTAAGACATATTTTTCCAATTGATTTCATCAATTGCTGTGGACACTGTTTCACTCTTACAAATCAAAGTTGCATGCGGTGAGGTGGTGCACGTAGCACGGCAGTGTCCATCGTTCGCTATTTACGCCTTTTGTACTCGCCAGCAGACTCTTAAGACAGAGCGTGTGCTAGCATCTTCTCCATCATCTCCAGTACGTGTGATTTATCGTGGAATATTTATTTTAACTTTTATATTTTCATTATGTGTACGCACATACCACATTCTTAAATATATGTCCCTCGTTCATCTAGTCATGCTGTATATCTTTCAATTATTTATAAATTGTACTTAATTGTTTTTAGTG
The DNA here is from genome assembly GCA_949699075.1 of Asteroscopus sphinx. Lineage (NCBI taxonomy): Eukaryota > Metazoa > Arthropoda > Insecta > Lepidoptera > Noctuidae > Asteroscopus > Asteroscopus sphinx. The sequence continues at coordinate 13,803,289 of OX453021.1, read as the reverse complement.
CATGGTGGAAGTAAATTGACACCAAAATGTATTTGGATAGACCATTATTGGTAAACCTTTTGTGGGATACCGAAAAGGCTAAACTGACTATGTAATTGGATGATACAAAAAGACAGGCAGTCAGCCAATCTATTATTTAAGTTATAACATAATAATTGTAACATAACATAACATCACGCCTGTATTTCCCCGAAGGGGTAGGCAGAGGTGTATAGTACACCCACATTTCGCCATTTATGTTATAGTCCCATGTAATAGGGGGCGAGCCTATTGCCATTGACCGGGCACAAATCCAGACTCCGGGCTGCTACTGAGAATTTCCTAATGAAAAAACCCAATAACACTTTGCCCGACCTGGGAATCGAACCCAGGACCCCACGCTCAGCAGTCGCGCTTGCAACCACTAGACCAACGAGGCAGTCAGTCGAGGCATAATAATTATGACAAATCAAAATACTATTTTGATTATCAAACATAAAGTTGTTAATTTATTTTCACCTTGCATGAATTTTATCGTGAATGTGCGATAAGAATCAAGGGTATCTATTTATATTTATTGTATATTAAAATTAAAGCACCAAAGAGAATATAAACAACGAGAGCACATTCTTTATATGACATCACAAGTCTGTTCTTAATTTAAATTGTCAAAAATAGCCGTTGTGAATTAAGTTTAAGAATTTTTTGGCAATTACAGTATTACTTAAAACACCTTATTAAGAAATCGGGTTTAGTTGTTGTTTAGCCTAAGGCGCAATGCACACAGAAGTGACATGGCATGGACTAGACGTAGACGTGATACGAACATCACTGTAACGTGCCTCTGTGTGCATTGCACCATTTAATCATGGTATAATAAGATGTTCGACCAGGTATTCTCTTCCCGCGATGACAGCGCGATGCCTCTAAGCAACGTCACGATCAGTGTTGCCATTGGTTGATATCTTCAATATATTGAAGTAGATTTTTGTTCATAATGAATATAAAATAAATTCCTAACTAGCCCAACTATTTGTTATCTCGTGTTATTCATCTAATTAGTTATTAAAAGAAACTGTATAAAATTACTAGTTCAAAAGTGATTCTTTATAGAAGCAAGTAAATGAAAAAATGCATTTTCCTCAGGTAATTTATTTACACAAAGTGGTAGGACATCAAACTGAAAAGTGTCACGATAACAGCCCGCTATTGGCTCCACAGCCGATGACATAGTAACCAGGACGACGACGACGATGACGTGGCAATCAAGTGACCTAGCCTTCACGGGAAGAGAGTACCTGTTAAAACATCTTATTATACCATGCATTTAATAACATGCAATGGACGAGTAAAGGCCGAGCGTCCGTGCCTCGTCCGTGTTCGTTGTCCGCGTCCTGTAATCTCCACGGATCCACACGACACCGACTTATGCTGTGCAGCAGTTTGTGCAGACATATGTATGTCTGTGTGAATCCTATCGTCTATACTGCACAAATAAGTCATTGTAACTGTCGCAAACTTCAAACGCGACCTTCACACGTGTTGTTTGCGCGAACTTATGTCTGCACAAACATGCTGAGCAGATTGAAGTCGGTGTAGTGTGGACCGGCTATAAGACAAAATAAATTCTCTTTAGTCTTCATTAAATGGTTTATTTTTATCATTTAGGGTTAGTTCTTTTCTTGTCGTATAAATATGAGGTTTTCACTGCTGGGCGAGGAGGTTGACGTTAGACACGGTTTTAACAAGTACCCCCTTTTTACAAAAACTTAGACTAGGTTTTAAGCCGGGTTAAACATCAAACTCCATACATGAAAAAGTGTTTAAGCCTGGCTTAAGCAGAACCTATTATTAAACCCTATTTTGTAATAAGGTGGGTAGTGTCTAAACATGATCTAAACTTTTGTAATAAGACCGAATGAGGAGTAAACCAGGACCAAATTAGCGTTAGTTTGGTAGTTACAGGAATTCACGAGATTGTCTTAAGTTGTGCAAACTAGGCCATCTATATTTTGTATGGTTTTACAGTGTACAGTCAGCAGTAAAAGTCTAAGAATATAATGGTATTTTAAAATTATTTATATTATAAACCAATATTTTTTGTTCAAAGTGTATACTCGTGTGTTACAGTTTTATTTAAGTACTTATAATTATTTATAAAGTGACATTATAAGCGAGTTTTAATTTATAAAGAATAAAACTTTTTAACAAAAAATTGAACCGACGAAACCAGAAACTGAAAAGCGAAAAATAACTAATTATGAGTCGGCGCCAAACGAACTTTTAACAAGCAAAGTGCATGCAAGTTGCAAGTGGCCGAGCGGAGAACGCATTTTTGGAAAGTAATTGTTTATCGTTGAAAATTTCACGTTGTATTTGATGTGACGTTGTTTTTATTATTTATTTAAAGTAATTTAATGATCTTCGTTGATTGGTTGTTTGGCGCCGACTCATAATTAGTTATTTTTCGCTTTTCAGTTTCTGGTTTCGTCGGTTCAATTTTTTGTTAAAAAGTTTTATTTTTCATTTTTTTGTGGTTAAAATCTAACTCCAGGTGTCTCCATTATGTCGTAGTGTCTGGAACTATATTTATGTGTGTCAAGTTTCAACAGAATCAGTTAACAGGTAAGAATTCAGTGGGTGAACAAACACTCATCCCCTGTTTTACTACCCTTAGGGGTGGATTTTGATTTTTAAATTTAAATGGGACCAACTTCGAGATATACCCTATCCATTAAAAAAAGAATCATCAAAATCGGACCACTCTGTAAAAAGTTATGCGTGGTCATACATAAAAAAAAAAAAAAAAAAAAAAAAAAAATATATATACGCGTCGAATTGAGAACCTCCTCCTTTTTTTCGTCGGTTAAAAATAAAACTTACAGCCATTGTCTTTTGATGTTGACTGTATCTTCTTTTTACCCGACTGCCCCAGGAGGGTAATTTTTTTATGCTTGTATCACTAACATTGCATTTAATTGTATTAATTAATGTCTTAAAATCCACTTGTTTTTATAAGTTCGTCTAGTATCTTAGAACTTTGTATGGAAGCACGAAATATTTATTGTGAATTAGATAAGTAGTTAAAAATAAATGTTTAAAAAATATATATTGTTCTTTTATTAGTTTTAATACTAAGGCTTGATTTCACCAACGATAATTCTCAGATTAAACGACCCTTTACCCACAGTTCTAGTTCATTTTTCGATTTTTGTGAGGGAACCTGCACACCTGAGAGTGCTCCATACAGTTCTCAATGGTGTGTGTAGTCCGCCAACCCGCACTAGGCCAGCGTGGTGGACTAAGGCCTTAGCCTTCTCATACTGAGAAGAGGCCCGTGCCCAGCAGTGGGACAGTAATGGGCTGGTTATGTAGTTCATTTTTCGAGTAATCGGCCTATTCATCAGAGAATTAATGTTGATGAACACCGGCCTTATTGAATTAAATTTGATTTTCATATTTTATTAAAAAAGAAAATACTTAGTACCATGTATCTGCTGTCCTTGTATGTATGTGTTGTAAGTATTAGCTAGACATATTTTACCAGTTTTTTAGTATCTCTCTTTCCTTCTTGTCTGTCTGTTCGGTACAAATTTTGCAATCGATTTGAAACTAACTTCTCGATGAGCTAGAGACTTGAAACTTTAAACATAGCTAAGGACTGGATGACAATGCAATATTAACTCACTTTCGTTTTAAAAACGTGGTATAAAAAAAATATTTTTCATCAAATTATTATGTGTCTAACCACTTTAAAAAAAACAAATAATATTTAACATAACATAACATCACGCCTGTATTTCCCCGAAGGGGTAGGCAGAGGTGTATAGTACACCCACATTTCGCCAGTTATGTACAAATAATATTAAATCTTTAAAAAGTGGGTTGTCGTCTGTCGCATCCGCACTACATAATTATTTTTGATGAAATTACCAGGCTGTTCTTCTTCTTCTTCTTCTTCTTCTTCCAGGCTGTTGAGCCGCGATTATATTGATAATAAATTAGTATTACCCCAAAACAAAGGTAATTAGATTAATCGATCATATAGCGATTGATTTGTAAGAAGATTGTAAGAGGTATTGGATTTGCTTTGTACCAATTATCGTAATCACTATCGATCCACGCTCTAAACATCAATAAAGAGTTGTAAATTACAAGCGTTATCGTGATAAAAACATGCGTGTATTTGCTGTTTAATCGTTATAAGCACTAATCAGTAAAATATATATAAAGGAAATATGTCAGTCTGTCCATTGATTAACTAGTAAAAGCAAAAGGATTTTTAAGTTAAATATTCATGGATATTGTTGATTTTGCTGTTTACGAACTACATTAATTAGTCTCACCTCTCTAACATAAATAAAGAAATAAATATTTTTGGGACATTTTTACACAGAACCATCTAGTCCCAAACTAAGCAGAGCTTGTACTATGGGTACTAGACAATGAATGTAATACTTATACACTTTTTTTTTTTTGTAAATACCTACATACTTATAATACATCAGCAACACCCAGACCAACACAAACACTTATGTTCATCACACAAATATTTGTGTCCTGTGGGAATCGAACCCACGACCTCGTGATCAGCAGTCCGACACTCGAACCACTAGACCACAGATGTCAAATTAGTCCACTTGCTTTCTTCAGAATGAATTTAGTCGTCATTGCTAACTCCTCCGCAGACTGCAGACTTGATCGGCCGGTAGTTTATTCGAGTTCTTAATCAGTACGGGGACATACGGGAGCGCGCACATAGGCAGACCCCGATTTCCATACAAAATTTATACCACCCAACTATCGGCCGACAGGCTCTGTGGTTTGTGGGTGGATTTTTTTTGCAGTATGTGAACGCACACACCATATTTCTGTATAAGTCCCTCGTTCGCGTAGTCATGCTGTATACAGATATTTAAGTACTTAACTAATAGGTAATACTTAACCGATGACCTAAACTATCTACTAACTGCAGTAATTAGTAATCTATGTGTTAATTAAGGGACTATCGTTCGATTATTGTTCGGAAATTACTTTCCGCGAGTGCGAGATAATTTCTCCCAAGAAATTATAGGCAGTTTTCAGGGGCTAAAATAGGTCTTCAGTTATTTTGAGTAGATGCCTCACGAGTTTGTTTTTTTAGGCAATAATTAAGGATATTTCAGTGGACTACTTCATAAGACAAAACAAAGATTTTTTAAATCAATAACGCAAAGCGAAGTCGCGAATCGACCAGGAAATTAGATAATCTTGCAGCGTTAAAAAATAATCTTGTAATCTTAAAATGCTGGTATTATTTGATATGCACAACTAACGTGATAAGAGTTTGATTCCTGGCTGAGTGTACTGTGATAGCTGGACTACGGCCAACATGGTGAATGTGGTGTGTGTGTTGGCGTTGTTGGGCGCTGTGGTGGCCCAGGACAGCGGGTTGTTTGAACTTAATATAGTGCACTACAATGATTTTCACGCGCAGTAAGTACCAACTTTTATTGTTTTTTAAATACAGTGGTGTAATAACAGGGTAGCATTAAGGAATACCTACCTACATCCTCGCCTGGCCCTCGATCAGCCAGATTTTTGGCAAAAAGGAACATTATATTCTATAAAGTGATTGTCCATTTCAAAGTCGGCATTTCTTTTTTTTTATTGATGTTTGGGGGAGGCCTATGTCGAGCAGTGGATGTCTTTCGCCTGAAATGATGTTTTTTTTTGTGCTTATGCTATAGCTTTCACGTGGGCTTTTTGCGTAGACTAAGGGGATCCGAACCATAAAGTTACTATAGGTACTTACGTCAGTATAAAAATGTCTGGTTCGAACCCCCTAAACCACCCTTTATATACCGTCCGTGATATAAAGGCACTATTGCCATATCGGCCCAGCAAAAAACTTCAGGTGCCGCGGTTCGCCTGGTTGGAGGATCCTCCCTTTGTGTTAGAGGGAGGGTTATTCCCCGTTTCTCTAAAGTAGCATTACATGGCTAGACTCGTGGTCGGCAGTGGATGTCTTCGATAATGTTTTTACAGTGCTTGTCGTAATACCTAATCAGTTAATTCTGCACTGATATAATTAACGGTTGTTTTATGACTATTGATTAGCACTAGTTAAGCTCGCTCAGCGAGCTATGGAGCGGGCTATGCTTGGAGTTTCTTTGAAGGATAAAATCCGAAACGAGATTATCCGGAGAAGAACCGGAGTGACCGACATAGCTTGTAGGATCAGTAAGCTGAAGTGGCAGTGGGCTGGCCATGTCTGTCGAAGGACCGATGGCCGCTGGAGCAGACGAGTCCTAGAGTGGAGACCGCGAATCGGCAAACGCAGCGTAGGGCGCCCCCCTGCCAGGTGGATCGATGACCTAAAGAACGTGGCTGGGGGGATGCGTGGCTGGATGCGGAAGGCAGAGGACCGAGCGTTGTGGCGCAACTTGGGAGAGGCCTATGTCCAGCAGTGGACTGCGATAGGCTGAGTTGATGTTGATGAGTTAAGCCCTGTCAATAAAAACTGCATATTTACTAAGAACTTAGGGCGCGTTTATATAATTATGCTTTTACACCGGGGGGCTCAGTACCCGGAGCTACTCGGATTGCCTCGTAGCAGCTTCGCCAAGGCCGCGCGGTAGCTGGCGTACGCGATGCTCTCTAAGAGATTTAAAAATAAGATTTAAAAAATTGGCATAAAACCAAACATTGCAATAACCTCTGTGACAACACGCGCAGGCTCGCGCCGTATCCGAGGCGGTACCACAGCCTAAAGAAAACACGACTCGTCTGTACGAGCTGTTATTCGAACTTACGATTCTAGGCAAAATTCTATATCTTTCCCCTGAGGGTCATTGTTGTCCGCCTATGTAAGTACACATGTAGCATGAAGTTTAAATAAAAGGTATAATAAGGGAAATTCCGCTCATGCACCGTTGGGACATATTTCACCCAGCCAATCGTTAATACTAATAGAAGAGCACCGCTGGGACTAATTTGTCCCAGCAAGACCAAGGCAAAAACTACTCTTTTTATGATTATAATATATTCTACCTTCTAATTCCAATAAACGCAGTTTAAAGATGAACAGCAGCGTCTATTCTGTTAATAAAATCAATTACAAATCCGTCTCCGCAAAGCGTTGCGGTGGTTTGGGCATAGCTAACTGTTTCATGTAGCGGTCATTGGAGGCATCAGCTATGTTTGATGTTTCCTTATATTTACTTTGATGATTAATGAGAATTCCGGGCCTAGGGACGTAGTACTGTAGGGGCACATGTAGGTACGTAAGGCAGAGTGCAAGGCATGCAAAATGTATGCCAGCGAGAAGTATGCATGAACGGACAGTTACTGCGCACTGGTCACTGGTCTAAGCGATCGGTTCTCTCGAATGGTTTTACGCGGAAATATATTCCGTTACTGAACAGTCGACTTTCTCTCTAACCCTGAACCCCCTTGACCAGCAGAAGCAGTGCTCATTAAATAGGGATTATCGCAACCACACATCTGTGGCGCTCTAAACCGAGTCTAAACCCTGAAGTACTATTATGGGTCTATGCGATTGAGTTGGTTTTCCAAAGCTTCTTGTATCTTCTAAAAAAATACTGTTTCCACCCAGTTTCGACGAAGTAAGTCCACAAGGTACAGTATGCAACCCCTCGGAGGCCCCCTGTGTCGGGGGCTTCGCCCGCCTGTACACGGCGATACAGCAGGCGATGGAGGCGGAGCCTGACTCGCTGCTGCTCAACGGCGGGGACACCTTCCAGGGCACCATCTGGTACAACTTCCTGAGGTGGAACGTCAGTCAGCACTTCATGAATATGCTGCCACATGACGCTCATGTTAGTATTATCAGAGAATAATTTAGCATACTACATATATGTATTATTAGAGAACTAAATGGTGCGACCACAGAAATAGATAGAATGGTTGTAATCACAATTTTACTTGCGATTCTTGCGTGGCAACTTTTCGAACAAACTACGCCTTACATTTTGACTTCATTATTAAATTATTATTTTTTTAATCTAATGTACTTTACAGCTTTTGTTTCTGCAATTAGAAACAGCACAATAACGCATTTTTGCGGGAAGTCATAAGGCGTGCTGAGAAAGGCTTTGAAATATCCTGCACTATGGTGCATGGTGCTGCAACGCGCACCCTGCCTACATGGCCATTATATCTAGTTCTGTGGGTGCGACCATAAAGGTATTATACTGACGTCTGTATAGAAATGTCTTTGGGTGCGACCGTGCTTTTAATTGTCAGAGTTCAGTGTGAGTGAATTGCTAATAAAAAATGTCTGCTGTCATTTGTTTCACACAATGGCTTTTGCTCAGGCTACCTAAGGTTGGTATGCTACTCGTCAAATTTCTTTGTCTAATATGACTTTGATCAAAGAAATTTGATGATTTTCATCAAATGTTGTATGTAATAAAACACTGATCATCAAATAAATTGGATTAGACAAAGAGATTAAACAACGAAACTTGCCCAGTGCAGTGGCATACCACACTAACCCCTAGTTTCTGGAAGGCTGATCAATTTGATCTGTTGTCAAATCTCAAGTCAGCTCCTGTGATTGGCCGGCAAAAATGATAACAACCAATCACAACGCTTGACCTGAGATTTGACAGCTGATTAGTAAATTTTTACGTTGACCAGCCTTTCGGAAACTGGGGGTAATAACCTAAAAGCTATGTTTTACTAGTGGATGGAATACTTCGTTTATCAGTGTAGTTGCGTCGTGGTCTTTTTACGATTATCATCGGCTAATAAATAATTGCGTTATGAGCCCATTTCTCATAAGTAATTAGGGCAGTTTCGTGGATTTCCACGCGAAACTGCATCTGTATCTGCGTACGCGTTTGGTTTTATTCATTCTTAAAATGTTCATAATTGCCAGGTGTTAGGTAACCACGAGTTCGATCATGGCGTTGAAGGCCTGGTGCCATACCTGGAGCGTCTCAACTCCCCCATGCTTGGCGCCAACGTCAACACGACGTACGAGCCCACCATGACTCCCTATATCAAGAACCACGTTGTTATCGAGCGGAATGGAAGAAAGATCGGAATTATTGGAGTGCTGTTAAGACAGGTAATAATTATAAGTCGACGACGTCTGTGGTCTAGTGGTTCGAGGGTCGGACTGCTGATCACGAGGTCGTGGGTTCGATTCCCACAGGACACAAATATTTGTGTGATGAACATAAGTGTTTGTGTTGGTCTGGGTGTTTCTTATGTATTATACGTATGTATTTACAAAAAAGAGTTATATCCATTGTCTAGTACCCATAGCACAAGCTCTGCTTAGTTTGGGACTAGATGGTGCTGTGTAAAAATGTCAAAATGTTATATTTATTGATGTACCTCCGATCCATTGCGTGTTGGAGATTTTAGACCATTAGGTAAGTCAAGGTTTTGTCACGATGTTTTCTATCACGGTAAAACAATGTCTTCAGGCTTCATAATGTCAGTCGAGAGACGTCCACTCCTGGAGATAGGCCTCCCCCAAGCATCGCCACAATGACCTAGGCTTAGAATAAAATAATTATGAAATAAACTCATGACATTGACAAAGTTACTTTACTAATTTGCTACATGTCAGGTTCTGAATCCGCGATCAGAGTGCTTATCAGCCAAATTTAATATCCTACTATCTATTACTACTAAATACCTACATGAGATATAAATTTGATATAAGCTCCATACAACTTATGTCAAATTTCTATCTCTAGTAGGGCAAATCGTGGATAGATAGGATATTAATTTTGGTCGTAAGAAGGGTGCGTAAATCTCCGGAGTAGTCCGAACTTCTAGAACATTTTTTTAGATCATCATTCAGCCGAAAGACATTCACTTTTAGACATATGCCATACCTACAATTTAATGTCTGCCTCGTTGGTCTAGTGGTTGCAAGCGCGACTGCTGAGCATGGGGTCCTGGGTTCGATTCCCGGGTCGGGTAACGTGTTATTGGGTTTTTTCATCAGGAAATTCTCAGTAGCAGCCCGGAGTCTGGATTTGGCAATAGGCTCGCCCCCTAATACATGGGACTTATAACATAACTGGCGAAATGTGGGTGTACTAAACACCTCTGCCTACCCCTTCGGGGAAATACAGGCGTGATGTTATGTTATGTTACAATTTAATAAAATTAATCAAGCAAGATAATTGTTCCAGTTTTCAGCTCCCATCGGCCAAGTGATAATGGAGGACGAGTTGGAGGCTGTGAACCGCGAGGCGGCCATCCTGACGGAGATGGGCATCGACATCATTATAGTGCTCTCCCACATCGGATACACCAGTGATATGTTAGTATACATTGCGTACTTTAACTGAAATAAATAACATTTACCGTGTCCTCATTTCCAGGAGAGAATAGCCCAATCCCTTCTTGAGGATGTCATAAAGTGACCACACATGTAACGAGCTTTATCTCATACTTCAACCTGCACGCAAGAAAGTGCTTCATACAGTTCTTGATGGGGTGTGTGTATTCTGCCAACCCCCCAGTATGAAAACGTGGTGGATTAAGGCCTGAATCCTTTATCGACCTGATAGACCCTGTTTGACGTAGTGACCTTCCCTATAAAACACGTGAGGAATGTTTTTGAGGGTTTCGTACCCAAAGGGCGCCAATGGGGATGCTATTACTCGCCCACGCTGTTCCGTCCCCGTTACTACGGCCTCTCATGACAAATACTAAAAATAAAAAAGTGTAAAACAAAAATTCCTGCTCTGGCTGCTTAATACATATAAGCACCAAACTTATTGGTCTGATTGCAGTGCATAGGTATAAAATAAAATAAATATAACATTTATTTCTCCACCACATAAAGGATTTTTACAATATATATTAAAATAAGTATTATAGGTACTCTATAGTTTAACAACAAATAATAAAAATAAGGCAAACATAGATATGTGTGGTGGACATAGCTTTGTAAGAAAGAGATGCAAATATTCATATTTCAACAAAGGTGCACGTTGATTGCGTACGGCGCGTCGCGGTCTTTCAAGACATCAACGCCCAGTGCTGCAACTTTGGTAAATTCTCATGCATATTAGCTTCTACGAGGTATCATGTCGGTGGTATAGAACCCTTATTGTGCGATTCCGCCTCGCACGTGACTAGTTTTTATTCTAGGCTGCCTGTTTTTGAACGGCCCAGAACGGCCTTTCGAAAGACGGTGATCCAAAGACCGTTATGAAAAACTAATCGTCTAAGGTCAATGCTACAGGGTAGCCCGCGAAATTCAAAATTACTGGCGTTTTTTTGAAAATTGTAGCTTTATTTCGCGTTGTATATCGGTCGAAATGTGATTCGCGGCAGTAATAACAATATATCTACTGCATAATACTCATGAAAAATATTAACGTAGCTCTATAAGCTGTACAAGCTCGATAATATTAATTGACGATCAAATTATCGATTTTCGAGATTGTAGAACTTATAGAGCTAGGTTTATATATTTTATGAGTATTATTCAATAGATATATTGTTATTACTACCGCGAATCATATTTTGATTGATATACAACGCGAAATAGAGCTACAATTTGCAGAAAACGCAAGAAATTTTGAATTTCGTGGGCTACCCTGTAGCATTCACCTTAAATAATGCCAACAAAGATCTTGAAATTCACGAGTCTTACCTAAATATTCATTACCACCAACTGCTGCGTAGCTTGTTATATCTTTGATGTAGTTCTATGAAATCTTCCGAACATGTTATTCTCACCTTAAAAAAACTTATTCAGGGCACTAGCAGCGCGCATGTCCCCAACAGTGGACATAATAGTGGGCGCTCACTCCCACACACTGCTGTTCAACGGGGATACACCTAACGGAGACACGCCGCTCGGAGAGTACCCCACTGTCGTCCAACAGGCTAATGGACATAGGGTAAGCATCAATCACTAAGTTTAAAATTATGCAAAATGCTTAATTGCTGATTAAAGACCTTAACTCCATAAAATATGGTTTAGTTTTCATTGACACTGAAATCACATGTCAAAAAATCAACTGAATTCACACGTCTCATTAATGTTGTACGTGTTCGCTGGGACCAATTAATGGTCCTTCGAGCCGGATCCTAAGGAAGATTATGAAGAAAGATTCAAGCGGAAAATCGTGAACAAGCAAATCTGGAGTTTTCTTTCGACCTTGATCTCCTCCAATCCAGCGAACACTTACATTAATGTTAGTTAATATTAATTGTGTAAATTGCATTTATTCAAATGTACTTATTTCCATATGGTGTCCTGTTTGCTTTGTTGTATTGTTGGGGAAATAGTTATCTTACAGAAAAAAGATGTATTAGATTTGGCACCCCCACAAGGTCAAACTTCACGTACAGATGGGATGCAAACAGCTTTCAAAGTCTCAAATCTCTGATTGACCCGGGACAAATAAGAGATAAAGAAAGAAACATATTTGTATGTCGTTTTTGTAAGCCTACATAGGTACATAATATTATCACGCCTAAGCTGTTTCCCATTGGGGTAGGCCGCGACTATGGATTTCTACCTGCTACGATCCTGACACACCTCTTTCGCTTCATCTACGTTCATTAACCTCGTCATGCATTCTCGTCAGAAGAGTACTCTTAACTTTGCCTTTTTTATGAACGTCCGCGATTTTCTTGCGGTTTTTAAGCCTAATCTGTTAATTATCTGTGAACAGATCCCGATAGTGCAAGCGTCGTGCTACACGCGGTACCTCGGCAACATCAAGTTCTACATCAACGAGCAGGGCGTTGTGGAGGAGTGGATCGGAGAGCCCGTCTACTTGGGCTCTTCCATCGTACAAGGTAATATACCACGTTCAAAATAGGTGATTAACTGTATAGTCTGTTTTTTCACTCTAGTCTTATTTAGTAATCAATCATGGCGTGTCTCTTTTTAACCGACTTCATAAGAAGCATGAGGTTATGTATTCGACGGTTTATTTTTATTTTTTTATATAAGATGTAGATCAGCTCTTGACCGTAATCTAGACTAGAGCTTTGTCAAGATGTGGTCGACGATGGAGCGAGCAAACCTATTAGGTGCCGATTCACTGCAGCTTTAAAGGCGTTAGGGTTGTAAGTGCCGGGAAAAACAGATACCGGCAGTGAATTCCACAACTTAACTGTGCGCATTATGAAAGAGTTCTCAAAGCGCTTGGTCCTGATAGTAGGGACTTCTACCAATTGATAATTATTATTAACGAATTGTATTAAAAAGAGATTGATTACTAAATAAGAGAAGTAAGAAAAAACAGAGATTACGTACGCTAGTGAGATTAAGTCGAAATTCTAATGCCTACTCGACGAATTAAAATAGTTTCGTTTGATAAATTAATAGTTGGCATTAAGTACTGGACGGACGTCTTTCGGCTGAAATGATGATGATGATTAAGTACTGCTATTAAGATTTTTCCACTGTGTAGTTGGATACAGTAGCAGTAGAAAAATGTATTAATTACTCGCTTCTCGTTGGAAAATCCACAGACAATGACCACAAAAAATTAACTAAACGCAGGACGAATTAACTTTACTAACCTAATAACCTACAATATCCTTTGATTTTAATTTTGTCCATTTTGTCCTTCAAAAAACTAACCACTAATTCACAGAACACTGACCACAAAGTCCACAAAACAATTATAAACTTTAATTCCTTGTATTTTGTTCAAAACCTAACAACAAAACTTGACACAGTAATAAAGTACCTAACCTAATAATAAAACTTAACATAAAACATCGAGTAAAACCTACGAATAAAAGTTAAACCAAACAAGACATTCAAACATACTTTGACGACGTCTGTGGTCTACTGGTTCGAGTGTCGACGAGGTCGTGGGTTCGATTCCCACAGGACACAAATATTTGTGTGATGAACATAAGTGTTTATGTTGGTCTGGGTGTTTCTTTGTGTATTATAAGTATTTATTTACAAAAAAGTACATAAGTATTATATCAATTGTCTAGTACCCATAGTACAAGCTCTGCTTAGTTTTGGACTAGATAGTGCTGTGTAATAATGTCCCACCTATTTATTTATACTAATCGCAATTATAAAAAAAACAACTGGACACGACTGTACTGAGCGAGACGTAGCTATTGACCAAAGCGAGAGCAATGATTGGAAGTCGATCGGTTGCTCCGTTGCTAAGCAACTATACCTCACCCGTCACCCTCACTTGCCGTATTTCGTCTCTTGTCTCTATTTTAAGCTTACTGCGCAGAGATTTGTTCCTAACTTCAGAAACAAAGATCCGTGGCGCGCATTGTAGCTGACGTCACCCAAACACAGATTCAAATTGGAAGGTCTGAACCAGGAGTTACACGTTTGAATCCTGCTCGGGAGCTAATGTTTCTTTCCACAATTTATATCTTTAACTTTCTCTTGTATGTGCAGATCCTAGAATAATGGATCTGTTGGAGCCGTGGCGGCAGGAGGTGGACGCGGTGGGCAAGGAAGTACTGGGTGTATCGCGTGTGACGCTCAACCGCTCGTGGTGCTCGCGCCAGGAGTGCAACATGGGCAGCTGGGCCTGCGACGGCTTCCTGGAAGAGGTACCGTAGAACGGGGTCAATAGGGACAAAAGTGGGCAAGGATTTTAACATTGAAATAAGACAGTTTGTTGCCCACATAGACTTCAAAAATGTTCTACCATAATTTGGTAAACATTCTAAATTCTTACAAACGATATTTAACAATGTTAAAGTTGTATAAACAACTTTAAGTATTGAGAAAATCTATAACACAATTAATAGTTTTCGGTAAATATAAATAAATATAAATATTTTTGGGACATTTTTCACATCACCATCTAGTCCCAAACTAAGCAGAGCTTGTGCTATGGGTACTAGACAATGGATATAATAATCGGTTGCCACTAAGTATCTTTTGTAAGACTTAAAGATGTATATTGGCTTTTAATTTTACCTTTAAACAAATTTCAAAGGTTTTTGTGTTACTTAGGCTTGAGTTCACCAACGATAATTCTCTGGTTAAGTGATCGTTTACCTAAAATTCTAATACCGTAAAATGCACTTACTTTGCCTAAGGCATTAACTTGATTCTCCTCAAGTACGGAAATCATAGCTATTATAGTTTACTCAAAAAACAACTAGGCAAAGTAGGGCTTGTGGGCCAAGTTAGGGCATTTTACGGTACATTTTAAGGGCCCACATTTCGCCAGTTATGTTTATTAAGTCCCATGTAATAGGGGTGGGGGGAGGGGGGGACCGCAATGAAAATGAAGTAAAACTAATTGTTCCGTTGCAGATGATGGCCCGCGCTAACGATTCGACCTGGATAGACGCCCACGTGTGTCTGATCAACACCGGTGGACTGCGAGTGCAGATCAACCCCGGAGGTCTAGCGACACACTTAACTTTATTCGTGCTCGTTTGTTCATCATGATGTTTGCTTTTTATGCTCACTGTCGCAGATCCATTAAGATAGATCATCATTACAAGGGTTGATTTCACTTAAAATTGAGTAACGCGAATTATTTCACACTAATCGGTGACACAAATGACATCTAAATCACGCTAATGATATGCATATTTTATTGGTTTACAAAGTAAGTTTAGTCTTATTTATATTGATGAGTTTAGCCTTATTTATTTAATTATTTGTTGTTTCGATGTCAAAGGTTTTAAATATTGATCATAAGAAGACTTAACTTAATTTTTTAATAAACCAATAAAAATTTGCATATCATTAGTCTGATTTGGATATCATTTGTGTCACGATCTCGAGCTTAACTTGATTCGTAGGCTGTGAAATTGACTCACAAAAATTTGCATGGTTGTCCCACG
Organism: Asteroscopus sphinx; assembly: GCA_949699075.1. Classification (NCBI taxonomy): domain Eukaryota; kingdom Metazoa; phylum Arthropoda; class Insecta; order Lepidoptera; family Noctuidae; genus Asteroscopus; species Asteroscopus sphinx. The sequence continues at coordinate 13,787,515 of OX453021.1, read as the reverse complement.
GGGACCATCTGTCGTTCCAATATCGCATGCGATGATCGTGTTTTGACGTTTGTCTCTCTGTGGTCTATAATAATATCTATACCCAATACCCAACTAACAAAAAACCGTTTATTGGTAAAAGTAAAAGCCAATATACATCTCCAAGTCTTACATAAGATGTTTAATGGCATCCGCAAAGTATTAAAGTTGTATAAACAACTTTGAGAAAATCTATAATACAGAATTAATACTTTGCGGATGCCATTAAGTGCCATTTTGTAAGACTTGGAGATGTATATTGGCTTTTACCTTTAAACAAATTTAAACGGTTTTTGTATTACTTACAGACGATTATGAAACGAAGTCTATCTTTATTTTTACTTTTTTATATTTCTGGTCTTCTTGTGTACAGTAAGCGTCAAAAATAACGGGTCGAACAGACTATCCAAAGTGATCTGAACAACTAAGAAAATAAAACTATATCTCAGTGTGATACAATTCACGGCGACTGTCATTTCTTAACAGTTGGCGTGTACTGTGCTCACTCTGAAACATCCCTTGTGTCATTGAGATAAAGATTAATTTCTTTAGTTTTTGAGATCATTTTTAAGTCTCTATTCGCCCCGATATTTTTAACGCTGTGTACTGTCGTCGAAACTAAAATTCGCATATTGTTGGTCGTTCATCGAACGGTTTTATGAATACTTGAACCTAATCCCTCTACTTTGCTTTCAGAGGTAACAACGGAAGGTCTTCTCATGGCCATGCCATTTGAGAACTACGTGCAGGTGTACGACCTGAAGGGACAGTACCTGCTGGAGGCTCTGGAGTTCTCCGTGGGCGTGAGCTGGACTGACACCTTCTCTAGTGGACGCATGCTGCAGATCGGCGGTACGTGTCTTTACATCAGGGGTTCCTAACCTTGTACCATACGCGCCTCTCCCAACTTTCTCCTAAAATCACTACGGCCTCTCGACGTCTCTTTGATCATCGTTTTTCTTATTATCGGTTATCAATCTCTTTGATCAGCCGAAATCAACTGCTCCATGTGTTCTCCGAAGCACTGTTCTTCTCGTCTCGTCTGAATCTCAGACTCATTTCCATCTTCCAGCATCGCCACCTCTTCGTCCACATCATCTCTTTAATATTTTATTACTATTATCAGGTATCCGCAACATCTACAACGCGTCTCAGCCGGTCGGCTCCCGTGTGACGTCAACAGTTCGCTGTATAGACTGCGACGTGCCGCGGTACCTGCCTCTCGACGTCAACGCCACCTACCGGGTGCTATCGCAGAACTACATCGGCGACGGAGGCGGCGGGTACACAGTATGTAGTACCCTTATTTCTACAATCTTGGGCCGATTTAATATTTTTGAAATGTCAAGCTAGTTCACGAGATCCTGGAGTCTAGTTTAGCTGGATGGTGCTAATGGTGCTATCATTCAATAATTATCACAGCTTCCCAAGTTTGGAATAAATGGCAACTTGTACATGCAAGTCCAACAACATGGAAACAAAAATGACAATTTCAAACCTCACACCATAGAGAAACTTTTATATTAGGAGATAGAGGTATCAGTCAACGATTTGTTTATGTAGTGCCATCTGGTGATTTGTACCACGAACTAGCCAACTATTAAATAAAACAAACAAAAATACACATTTTACTGAGAATCAGCCCTGTGGTATATACTATACCTATACTTGTATTTTGTATTATAGTTGCGAAATTTAGCATTATAACTAAGTAATCTGTGATTATAATTAACAGAAATGCCATCTGCTGGTTTGTTAAAAGAAGTTGACGTATTATAAACCAATCAATTTGAATATTACACTAGATTTTATAAAGTATACATACAAAGTGTCTACTTAATTATCTACCAAGCACTTTGTTCCGAGTGAAAACACCGTGCCTCACACCACACAGAAGCGACATCTATCGCGCTACATACGAACTACATCTGACGTACCCGGACAAAATTGGATTACGTCAACGATCTGTTATGATTCAATGGATTACGTCAAGAATCCCGAATCACGCATGCAAGATTTGTCGCGCAGCTATGAGGTAGCATAAATACAATCGCACAACACAACCGTGGGGCCGCGGCCTGCCAGACGAAAAGAGCCAGCCTGGGCGGAGGAATCTCCCTTTGTGTAGGAGGAACAATAATACCTTGTTCCTCACTTAATATTTTCGTAATGTTTTTTTTCCAGATGATATCGGATAACAGATGGAACCTAGTGAATTTGGATGTAGACTACGTGATGCTGCAGAGATACATGCGGAGACAGGGCGTCGTCATCAAAGATCTCGACGGCAGAATACAGATAGTTTACTGAGACCAGTTGAAAGTTATAATTTATTGTTATTTTATACTTATATTTTTTAATAAAATATGAAAACTTGAAATCCTTTTTATTGGTTTACAGAAACAGCTATGTAATTATTAGTACCCTCGGAACAATAACCATCAGTACCCTTATCCTATTAAGAATTTGACAGATTTGAATACTATCTATTAATGTATTTGTTGACTTTCATTCATAAATCAGTAGCGCACCTGTGCCCTGTTTATCAAAAGTTACAAGTCTACAAGCTACAAATTACAAGAACATTTTTACAAAACTAAACTTGTAAACTACAAGCTACAAGTGATTCCTCTCGTATTATCAATTGGTTTTTCACAAATGTATTATGGTTTTGTTTATCAAAAATTTTCATGTATCTTGTAGCTTGTTGCTTACAAGTCTAAGAGTGGCCGATGACTCTTAATTCTACTTTACAAGTGAACAAGAAACGTTTTTTTTACTATTTCTAGCCAAAATGTGGTCAAATGGTTCTAGTAACGATGAAGAAATAAGAATTACTTAGCCTAGCATACAAGCAAATAATTGTACCCAAATTAAAACGACCTACGAATTAAATATAAAGGTTAACTACAAGGGCTCGCCCCCCATACATGGGACTATAACATAACTGGAGAAATGTGGTTGTACTATTACACCTCTGCCTACCCCTTCGGGGAAATACAGGCGTGATGTTATGTTTTAAGAGCTCCGATTTTCAAAAAACGAATTACTTATCATCTAATATCGATGTTTTAAGGTTCTTGAATTATTTTTACTTCGGCCAGGTTTTGTAAGGCTAACATCGTAGTTATTTCTGTTGTTGATGGTAAGCTATTAGTAAGTATTCAATCGATTCGTTATCGATATTCAGGCGATAGGACGTAACGGAGTGATTGGAGAAGAGATGCTGCAAAATAAAACTTTAAATCACGCGAATATTATTCACAATAAACGAACGGATTCGGGTGCGACGTCAATTTAGTAATTTTTATGTGTGTATCTTGTAACATTAGTATGTACTCGTAACATTCATTCATTCATTGTATATTCATTTAGCAAATTATGTACACAGGAAAAAAACTCTGGTTGACCTAGGCCCAGGGGGGGTCATGACCCCCATGCCCCCCCCCCTGGATCCGCCCTTGATACCTAGTCCCATGTAATAGGGGGCGAGCCTAATGCCATTGACCGGGCACAAATCCAGACTCCGGGCTGCTACTGAGAATTTCCTAATGAAAAAACCCAATAACACTTTGCCCGACCCGGGAATCGAACCCAGGACCCCACGCTCAGCAGTCGCGCTTGCAACCACTAGACCAACGAGGCAGTCAGGCAGGCAGTGATATACTCCAATCATTATAAAGTAATAGTTACATCGAATAAGGTTTACAAGACTTGTAATTTCCTAATAAATCTACAAGCTTAGTGAAATTCTTTGGTAAACGTAATTTACAAGGCCTTGTGAAAATGTTCTTGTAATTTGAAGCTTCCAGTCAGACTTGTCTTTTGACAAATAGGGTATAGGATTCACTGGCCACCAAAACAAAACCGCAACAACATGTATGAAAAAATACTTGTAGCTTGTAGTTTCTACGTGAAGTTTTGATAAACGCATCTTTGTAAAAACGTATTAATTTACATGGAAAATGCTTGTAATACAAGGCTTGTAACTTTTGATAAAGAGGGCACTGGTAGCAGATAAAATCTTGGAGGAATGAACTAGCCTGGAATTGTAGTAATGTACCAGTAACATTTCTCATATAGCTGCATTAGTTGCTATGTTTTGACTTACACAGGCAGCAAGGTGAAAGAAAGAGATAGCTATCTACAATCGGAATAGCCTTCAAATTCCAATGTAATCGGTTTTTTTTTCGTCAATATTTGTACTAGCGAGTCACGAGTCACCAACATACAAAATGGCGTGAAGCAACAAAATAAAATAGCATCATTCCGATTTTTTTACTTAAAGACAGTACAGACAACATATATTTATCTCTTTCTACCACACGTTGACGTGTATGGAATAGAAAAATCCCGCTAATGTGAGCCGTCAAAACTGCTGCGTTAGTGATTAGCCAATAGCCGCCTTGGCAGAGTCAATCGGATTGCAGTACCTTGCCTCAGCTAGTTGACAGTAAATTCAAAATTATTTATTTGTCAAACATAGTTGTGATATACAAGACATGTTGTTAATTTATAAATAATCGAGTATCAGCCTTTGCCTTGATAGGCGTACAAATTTGATAACAAAGATAATGGTGTCGATTTTCGTGAACAATCACGAACTAAACTTATTTTAAACTATCGCTCTCTTTTACTAAAAGTAGATACAAGAAAGGGATGGCAACCATTTTAGAACTGTCAAATTAGTTTACGTGTTACATTTCTTTATATTTTAGTGGGCACGTTCCGAGATCACGACTAAACTTGTATGGAAATTTTAATTTCGTCTAATTTGACAGCTCTTAAATGGTTGCCATCCCTTTCTTGTATCTACTATTAGTAAAAGAGAGCGATAGTTTAAAATAAGTTTAGTTCGTGAACAAGAGAATCGACACCATTATTACAGATTTGTGGAAATTAATTAAAATAAATCAATCGGACTCTTGTGTATTTACCTAAAGTTTGTTGTATCGGTCAAAAAATCATTTACTGAATAGTAAGCTTTTTGAACCAGAACAATCTTTGAGCTTCTTTTTAAATGTATGGATATCATCAGTCAATTTTATGTTTTTAAGCAATTTATTAAATATTTTGGGAGCCATACCCACAGAGTACCTTTGTATATATGGCCATATCTTAAAAGCTATTTGAGTAAAGTGCTGTCTTATGGGGTTTCACACGAATAATATTTTGAAGGCGTACATTTTTTATTTATTGCACGTATCATATTCAACATTAGGCGACTATTGGGCTGTATGGCCGATGGTACAGGTTGACACAGACTTATTCTCAAACAGAACTCAATTTAAGGTATATTGTAGAGACAGTCTTAAAGAGAAGTGTTGTTTTCTCTCAGAGATGAGAATCCCTGAGAGCGTTTTCTAATTTTGCTGAAAATAATTTTAAATGTAAATGAAAAAAAAAATTTTAAGTTATGGAAGTAAAAAAAAAGCCATTTGTGTCCTGAGACTATTTATTAAACTATAAGTAAACAATTTGACAGTCATTCCGTATTTTATAAATATTTTACGAAAGCCAAGATATTGTAGTTTTGTTTCCGCGGTGTTGAGCAGAATTTTAAGTACAATATTTACAATCAGTTAGATATTTATATAATTTGCTATTTTTATATTTTACGTTATTACGTATCTATTTAATTTTTTATATACAATATAGGTTATTCTACCTAACGTCTTAATTACATTTCCATTTGTAAATACAGTATAGATATCTCTATAAAGTGTAGGTATAAGATTTAGGGCCAGTATTTCAATAGTCTAATAACTTTTAACTTAGGAATAAATGTGACGTCTTGACAGATTTTCTATACTACAACTGTCAAAATGTCAAACTTATTCCTCAGTTAAAAGTTAACTGGCTATTAAAAAACCGACCCTTAAATTATAAAATAGTTATACTGTACAAAGTTTTGGTAGAGATGTAACCAGTCAAGCATGTGAAATGAAATCGATAAAAAATAGTTTAATACCTTGTTCAATTAATATTAAAAAGCCTCTAGACAGCCAGTCATGTTAATATCATTGGCTTACTGCAAGAAGTAATTTACTTTAGTTTTTTTTTTTTCGCAATTATCAAGTTCTTGTAGTAAGCTGATGATATATTGTTTTTGCTATTTATACCTTGTTCAAGGAATCGAAAACAAAATATACACAAAGTATAGCCGAAAATGAAATTGCTTTATCACCAAGATTGAATGTGATCAGCACGTCATAAAACGACAAAGTCTATTTTAGCTTACAAAACCAACGTGACTGCTACTGTTGTCATCCTTAGTGAAATTTTAATTAAATGGAAGTTTTGATCATAAATTTTAAAGCAATTTCATGGTCGACTACACGCTTCACAATTTTATTATAGCTTCTGTTTTGCGTAACTAGCACCTCATAACTTTTGTTATTTGCTTCTTTGAATACGGTATAGTTGAATTATACGCACTCGACCCGTAACATCTCTATACCTGGTACAAAATAATAGGTCAGATATGACACATGCCAAAATGTTCCGTGTAATGTCAAAATTCGGGAAATAATTTTGACATGTGTCAAATCTGACCTATTAATTTGTGCCAAGTATAAGACACAACCACCAGACGCATATCTTGCCTCATCACATATTAACATGTAAATTACCCTGTATGACACGTTTATGAGCAAATTACGATTATACTGAGGAAAAATCACACACTCTTTTTAAATTAGCTAGTTAAGTTGTGTGTGTAGGTAAGAGTATACGGACGGTAAATATAGAAGAGAATAGATTTGCGGGACAAGAGTTGAAATAATTAATGCTATTGATGATTTTATTAAACGCTTTAACATAAATTTTGTTACTAACTTTGTATTAAAGATTTTAAACTGTCAAAGAATTGCCTGCAAAGTGAGAAATAATTCGAGCAAAGAGAAAAATCAATATTGAAACATCGGACGGAATTAACTTAGCAAATAGAAGATTAAGCGTCAAGTAGTTGTAAGGTAATACCACGGAGTAATAAGAAAATAAGAATGGAGTGATAATGTATAGGGAAAGTCTTTATATGCAATGTATCGTATCAACACGTAGACGCCAATAATGTCATATGATACGACGTCAGCGACCGTTTCAATAGTTCGATCGTTCTCAACTTTAATGCCTTACCCACCTTTATTGGTTGAATCTAACGCTCTCGTATCTTCGACAAGATGGAAGCGCTTCATATGTTATTATTTCATACTTTAGAAGCGTTTAAAATTAGTAAACAAAATGTATAAAGAAAACCGGGCGTCTATTTATAGACAATAGGTTAAGATAAATATACGCTACTGAGCACATGTTATGGTTAAGCAGTATCATTGTCACCGTTGCGAACCTGTCAAAGTTGCATGACAGCAAAAACGGATCGGCGGGACACAAAGGGGCCACCCCCCAAACAGATGCTTTAAATAAAATAAGGAGCTGGATGATTAATACGATACCATTTTAATAACATTCATTTCTTTTTGCAAACATAAGGAACCGCAAGTTGCAAATCGCAAAATATCACACATGAAACTGGAAACACTCCTTACTTGTCTGGCCTACAAATAAATCCTGGATCCTCCCTTGCAAGACAGGGACAAGAGCTTGTTTTAGTTAAAACACATTTACACAAAGCTAAGCTAAGTACATTTATTACACATATCACTCCATTTTTACTTCTCCGTGGTCAAAACAGTCAGTCAGATACTCTAGAACTGTCCCAGATTGACTTTAGGCACGTTTATAAACGGTAGATCGACTTTAAACGAGTTAATATCTTGGATGAAGTCAGCGTTATTCTCGGTGGTGTCCCCGATTGGCTCGCTGGCGTCCAAGTACGTGAGGTCGTAGTGTTTGGGGTGGCTGTCCACAGTTGTCTCGTTACCTATGCTTGCTTTGTGCCCCATTATCTGTGGAGATTGGGGTTTCGGTTATAAAGTTTTACATTTTAAGATAGATAGATTTTACTTTGTATCTATTTTTGTTCTTACCACGTAAAATAAAAAAATGATTTTTTTAAACGTAATAGATATCATAGCATAGACTTTTAAAGCGTTATGGTGTAGTTGAAAGTTGCATACAACGCAATTTAGGAGCAATTTTGAAAAAAAAATTGAATTACCTGCACCGACAGTTTTCTGAACTGAGACTTGTTGCCGGTAGGGAAGTGGTTGTCTACCCAGCTCTTGATATCCGCCAGCTTGATCTTCTCTATCGCTTCGGCCTGCAAGCGTTCGTAAAATATCATTATAGGCCCATAAATGTCTAATACTGAACTCACAGTAAGCCTCAAAACGCCGCATAAACAAAGTTTTGTATGAGAACACGGTCGTAAAATGGGGGACAGGGGGCGGACGGCACATTATGATTGGCCTGCTTAAAAGCTCAATGGTAGATTGGTGCCGCTCTCTGACGAAGTTACGTTCCGATTGTAGGCAACCACAGACCAATAAGCCACAAGACACCACTTAAACAAATTTTTGCATCAGAACGCAGTCGTTAAATGTTGACGGGGACCGGGGGGCGGACGGCACGATATGATTGGTCGGCTCAAAAGTTCGGTGGTAGATTCCGTATGATTGGTGCCGCTCGCTGACGGACTGACATCCTGATTGGCGGCGGGGCGTATGATATGCAGTACTAGTGCATATGCGTTGTGACCGGGGGTGTCCGGCTAGTCAACGTCTAGAGGCTTACTGGTTTGTGTAGGCGACTCAAGTTTTTAGGCAAATAAATTACAACTGCTTCTCAAACATAAAAAAAATGCTTTTTTTTATCAATAGAATGACTGGTATGTAATTATCGATAGTGCCTCGGCGCATTACTATGTATTCCCATACTGGTCGACGCTCACCAACGCAACGGTACGGCAAAGGATTTGTGTAAGCTGAAATGATTTTGAATCTTATTTTAATAAACTTAGCGTTCACATTTCGTTAATATCGTCACAAGGAGATTAGATCATACAGCGTTTAGTCTTTTTGTGAGAATATCAATGAAATGTGAGCGCTTAGATTATTCAAATAAGATTCAAAATAACTATCATATCACTATCATACTATAAATCAAGCCGTTATTAGGCTAAGTAAGTGCAAGCGAGAGCGCAATATACCCACGTGTCATGATCGCGACTGCCACGAGCGTTGGCGTTAAGTATAGTAAGATAATTAACAGCGACTTACTTCCAAAAACAGCCTGTGGAACATGTATTCCCTGCTTACAATCTCTCGCCAATTCCTCTCGACCTATCGACAAACTATGTATAAGTATATTTTTTTTAAACAGAATATCCACACTAAATACAAAATTAACCAAGTCCGTTCAAGAAAATTTCCCCTCCAAAAACTTTAAAAAGCGTGTATCTCTTCCATTATGTTATCGATTTTATTTATTTTTAAACAAATCTTGTTATTTCTAGATAGATAGATAGAATATACTTTATTGTACACCGTGAAAATAGTGGTAAACAGGAACAACGTATAAATTATGGGTACATGGGCGGTAGTCTAAGGCGGCCCGTACACCTACAATATTATTGACCGTGTAGGGGTAAGATTGAAAGACAAATGAAGATCAGGATGATACAATAATAATTGTGCAATATTAATATTGCGCAATTATATTATAGGTGTAGGGCCGCCTTAGACGCAATAAATGAATATTCTACAAAATTTTGTGACTACAACATGAATAAACTATCATATTTTACTAACAAAATTTGAAATAAACTCGTCTGTTACTGAGATTCACGACGCCAAAAAGTAGCTCAAAACGCAGATTTCTCGTTTTTTTTAGGGTTCCGTACCCGAAGGGTGCCAAACGGGACCCTATTACTCTCGCTACGCTGTCCGTCCGTCCGTCCGTCTGTCTGTCACAGGGCTGTATCTTTTGAACGGTAATAGATAACCAGTTGAAATTTTCACAGAAAATGTGTTGCTATGAGGTGTATCACGACAAATACTAAAAACAAAAGAAAGTCTAAAACCAAAGGGGGTCCCCATACAAGAAACCTCGAAAAACATGCATTTTTTTCAACGTTTTTGTTCCTGTTCTATCTTCAAAACGGTAATACATACCAGCGACAAACTTGGTATGATTATAGTGCATAGTATCTAGTTTAGCAAAAAATACTAAAAACAGGACAAACATAGACATATGCGGTGGTACCTAAGGAAGAAAGAGATGCAAAAATTCACATTTCGCGTACGATCGTTGATGTCTTTTGATAAACTCTCGTAAATTAAATCAGTTTCTATGGGGTATCAGGTCGATGGGTGGTATGGAACCCTTACTGCGTGAGTCCGACTCACACTTGGCCGGTTTTTATTATTATTTGTAGTACGGCTCTTAAAGTTAATTGTACTGGGAGTAAGATGATTTTGCAGTAGTATGCTCACCTCCTCCTTGAGTTCGTAGTCGGTGGTATGTTTGAGCTGCACCAGCGAGTGCTTGGTGGCCGCCAGTGCCTTCTCGCTGAGGCGCTTCATGTCCCGCGTGAACTTCTTCAGGAAAGACTCTACGCGAGCGTCCACGTACGATACACTACACAAAAAATGTCATAAGTATATCGAGTGTTAAAAGACCCACCATTTTAAGCCAATAGCCACGTATTACCCTTAGTGGGACAGCATAGGCTTTAACAGTAACATACCTGAACTTGTCGACCTGCGTGTTGACGGTGATGGAGAACCCTAGCACTCCGAACGTGTACCGCATCATACTGAACACGCTGTAGCCCAGCTGCTCCTTTGTACGGAGAGAGTCGAATACTGGCTCCTCCATTAATAGCTGCAAAATATACAAAACTGCAGTCTTTTTGCAGGTACTCTAGGACAAGATTTACTTTACACACAAAACAAGGACGCATTAGCTCTATTCTATTTTTAGTAGAGTCTTGTATCACGCCTTTTTCCCATTGGGGTGAATATGGATTTTCACCTGCTACGATCATAATACACCTCTTTCGCTTCGTTTACGTTCATTAAACCTCCTTTTTTAGAACGTCTGCGATATGTTCGCCGAGGTCATCCCCCTTCAACTCTTCCATCCACTCTCTATTAGAATCGAAGTTCGAGCTAACCAGTCTGATGACAAAATTCTCCTAAGGTGTAGTATAGCTAACTAAGATAGATTTAGCAATCTTGATCAGCGTGGCGACTATAAGAAAGAAATACCTGATATTTTGAGAGACATTTTTTTGTTCAATTCACTGAATTACTTTAGATTAAATTGTTGGGAATAACTTGCCTTCAGGGCTAGATTTGTTATCAAGAGTATAACAAAAATGGCCAAAAAAAATAGCCTGTTACTACAAATATAAAAAAATATTTTCTTACCATAAGCACTTCGAGCGTGGCAGTATCCTTGGAGTTAGTTGCCTCTCCCTGGTAGTAGTTGGTGATGATGCTGTTGGTGGAAACCTCGTTGAGGCTCAGCACACGGATCTTACGCTCTCCCAAAGGCAGTTGGTGGACTTTCACCTGATAACATAAGACTTGGTAAATGTCTATTCCACGTGGCTTCCAAAAATTTACCACTCTCTGTCTGCGGGTGTCTTCAAGGGGTTTAAGGGCGGCTATCATTTTTTCAGAACGATTTTGGGGATACATTTTATTGGAACAAGTAAGCATACTCGTCTCGTATCTTGAATGATAAATGATTTTAATTTACTATAATGTATCTTTTAAACACATTTTTATTAGGAAATGTTAGATAACCAGTTAAAGAAGGAGCATAATTGCGAGGCCCAATCCGGAAACAAATAAAGAAAAATAGAGGAATTATAATAAAAATAGAGAAAGTCGTCGAAGGAGTTGTAAGCTCGATTTTGAAGAAAACAAGTTTGCTATTGTTTTCTCCAAAATTGAGTTCGAGGTCATATATGTACAATTGTACATGCAAGTTAATTTAATGTGCGGAAATGACTTCGAATACGAGAAGTATAGTGCAAATAATGTTATATTAGTTTCTTACGTCAGGGAACTCATCTTCGGTAAGCGCGTTCCATTTGAGGTTCTTCTGCACCTTCTCAGATATCCTGATAGCCTCGTGCCATGGCAGGTTGCCTTGCATCAGTATCTGTAAAGGAAAAACAAAAATATATTAACAAATATTTCTCTTGTAAGAATCGGTAGCGGTAAATATGGTGTACACAACGCAGATCGATCATTCTCTTGAGTTTAGCTAAACAGCGTGGACGTATTTCCAGCCAACGACCGTACATACTCATTGTAATTATATCTAAATTTAATGACAAATATAAAGGTAATCATAGTTTTTTTTTCAATCAATCAATCAAATCATTTATTCGCCACTAGATATCGTGTACAAAGATATTACAAGTCCGTCATATCTTGCCTTTTTGTAGGCATGCGGAAATTATGTTACATTAACAATAAAATTATATTAATACACATTACCTACTATTGAATATTAAAATTATTTATATACCTAATATCATTACTATTTTATTATCTTTATTATGTCTTAAATTCACAATGTGTTTATATTATTATTAATATGTACCTATGTTTCAATTTGATATTAAATAAGTATTAAAATTTGTGTGCAAAAAAGTCTTCAATGGTGTAAAAAGAACAAAAAAATGTTTTTCTTCTTAAATATGGACATAATATACAACATAAAAAGAAAAAAACTTAAAGAACAGTTTTTTTATTGTTGAATAAGTTTTGGAACTTAGCCTCCAGTTCCAGCGCATATTTCGCAAAAAAAAAAATATATATATATAAAAATAAATAAAAATAAAAAACTTTTTTTTTGTTGATATCGACAATGCTTTGTTGCCAGCTTAGTGTTTTTACTACGAAACGTGGTGGTTTCGATCTCTCTATTATTTTTGTTTTCTTTGATTAATAATGATTAATCGATTAGGTAGGTAACACTTATTGTTACAGTTATTATAATAAAGGTGGTTATTATAATAATAATAAAAATAGCTTTTGTGGAAGAACTTTGTTTTTCAATTTTTTTATTTACAGGCACATGTCTTGCATAATATAACATGGAAAAATATAAAAAAATGTTCCGTTTATAGACGTTATTCGCAAATTGTATGGGTATCTACATACTCGAAATTTACATATTTAACCAGTCAGTAACCAAACCAAATCAATACCAAATATACTAAAATCTAAAAACAGGTCTTACAAACTCTTTTTCGAAGTAAAGTTCTGTCAACTTATACAGCTAGATTAACCCCCAGTTTCTGGAAGGCTGATCAATTTGATCTGTTGTCAAATCTAATGTCAGCTTCTGTGATTGGCCGGTAAAAATGTTAACAACCAATCACATCGCTTGACCTGAGATTTGACAACTGATTAGTTAATTTTTGCGTTGATCAGCCTTTCGGAAACTGGGGGTTAGTTGGTTATTTAAAAACTTGGATCGGCGCCTCTGCAATGTTTCACGAAAACATTAAAAACACCTGTAGCCTTATTCACAAACGTCGGGAACTTTTCCGTCTCCGAAGTGAATGTTGATCGGAAAGACGATTTGAGATCCGAACGGATTCGAAAACGCTATTCACATTATCTATCGGAAGGGAATTTTTTAATCCGTTTGGAAGGTGTATTTACGGGGAACGCTAAGAAATGGTAGAAAATTGTTAAGTGTGGTAGAAAATCGTAAAGTGGTAAATATATTATTTTTATTACGTATTTCGCTAAATATCATAAGTGCATTTATAAATATATACATTGCATAACAAATCCATAAGAATAAAATAACGTTTTATTAATTATAGTTGTTATTTCACCTTATATCTTACTAACTTACTTTGTAAATGTTAACAGATAGATTTTTTATTTTGATTTATTCATGACCTTGGATACATGTCCTTCAGTCGTAATCATTGAACATATTATGCAAGATATCCCTGTCAAAAGTGTTGTCAACTTACGGCCGAAATTAATATCCGATCTAATCCAAAAACTGCAGTTCAAAGTCAGAAAATTTGATCTTTTTTTGCATAAAATGTACCAATAACCCATCTACAGATTGAGTTTGCAATCTATTTATGTTATCTATCTTTGGGAGGGTAAATCGCAGACGTTAGATTGCCCTCTGTTCGAAAATGACTAAACTCGTATGTCGTTATCCTATCAGTGCGTTTTGACGTCTGCTTTGATCTGTCAAAACAATCTATTTCGTAAACCGAGGAATTCGGCGGTTTTTCATTAAAAACTGCCGATCGTTCTGTTGTGATTTAATTAAAAATTTATTTGTCGCTATACTTACTTTAGTGATAGTGATATATGTATTAATAACAAGTTTATGAGTGATACCAGTTTAACATAGATAGTAAAACTGTGGTGATACGATAATGCAGCCGTCGAACAGTAATTATCCAGTTATCTGATTGGGATGATGACAACGAAGATCTATAACGCGCTTCTCACGTGTATTATAGAAGGCGAACTACACACAAAGTTATGATGCCGACACTCCGAGTTTATCTTCAGGATTCGGCTCACAGAAAGTGTGGTGTAAGTTCCATGCCTGCTAACGGAGATAATACCGCACAATGATTTTACATAAGTAAATATCATTGATACCACACGTACATGTACCTGGCTAGGTAAGCTGAAATATAGAACAATTATACCTATATTATGATGTACATTCATTGCCATCTGCAGGTGTAGCATGACCACTGTAGACAACAGATTTGTAAAAAAAACTACCTACTTATTATAGAACTAAAAATGACATTTTGTCTCATAAAACCCTTGTTGTCATGCCACGACTGTAGACAAGCTGCTGAGTGGAGTAGAGATTTTTTTTTTTCATTCTTAGATTTCCCAGAGTGATTGCAGTAATTGACTGTACACATGTCCAGTCATACAGTCTTCTTTAAGTTATAATAACTTATTTTTTCTAATGTGAAATAATTTTTTGGTAGGTATATAGGTGAGGAACTTAGGACCTATAACGGTTACTTTCCCTAAATGTTCAAACTGCATGTGATGCAGAGCTTATGAATGAGGTTGTTTTCTGGCCAGGTTTTACACACAATTTCACCATTTTCAACAACTCTTATAGTTAAGCAACACTTACTTCAATAATTTTCATACTTTTACTGTTGTAGTGTTTATAGGTAATGAATAACACATTAATTTTTACAGCTCAATGTGATACAGGTCAGTTTGGCAACCGCTGGCTGCTTGGTGATAGCGCTTATCCAAATAGAAGCTAACTACCAACACTAATATTTGCCCTACAGAACAGAGACAGAAAACACACATAAAAACTTGGAATACAATTGAAAGGTAGTTAGTACCCATGAACATAATTATTATTATCCCATCAGTAGGTAACTATCATACCCATGCAGGTAAAGTTCTTTAATACCTACCTATTTGATTAACTACCAACATTCTCAATTCAAATCTAATCATATTTATAAAATTTGGAGTATGGAAGCAATGGTTTCCTGTTGTGGCACACAACGTTATATCTGTCACTGTAGCCACTGCAGTGATACACAATATTTGTAAGAATAACAACCTTGAAGAAGTTCCTATACAGAGGTGCTTAACATATAAACTGCCAGTATTTAATATTATATTGTATATATGTAAATTTAAACAAATTGTACTTTTATTTTTTCAGGTTGAGGTACGAAGTACCTACTACATTGTCAGGTGACATAATACTTCAAAATGTCCAAGCAAGACATACAAACACGGGCTGAACTACATTAACTATTCTACATAACGTTCTTTATATTGTGGAGGCCAAGAAGAATAAAGAAATCAAATGAGGTTGTTGGCATGTGGAATGTTGACTTGTGCAGATAGTTATTACAACCAATGGTATAATAGCCAACAGCGTCAACCAACATCTGAAGAGGATTTATAAATAATTTGTGTAACACAAATCAAAAGGGAATTGTTCAGTTTGTTAGGGTGCTTGCTCTGGCCTAACTATAATAATAAATAACTTGTGTTTTTTATATTTTGTAATAGAAATTAAATATTATATAAGGTTGCAGCAAGTTGCAAAAAGTGCCATTTCTACCATGCTTAATATTGTCATCTCGGTCATTAAAAACTTATAATGAGAGTATTTCTTTTCCAAAATAAATGGTGAAAATGAGCATTTCTTTCTAAAATAAATAATTTTCCTTTGTTATAATATTAACTTATTTATGCAATTATATGCAGTAAGTATTTAATAAATTATATATTATAATTCTAAGGGTCGGTCTTTCAATAGCCAGTTAACTTTTAACTGAGGAATAAGTTTGACATTTTGACAGTATAGTATAGTATAGAAAATCTGTCAAGTCGTCACATTTATTCCTCAGTTAAAAGTTACCAGAATATTGAAATACCGGCCCTTAGGGTGTGTAAGTTAATAGTTACTACACGGTAGGGTGTTGTATGTATTACCATATCAGTGGATAAAATAAAACAACTAGCTATTATTTTTTACAATGGTTTTAATCAGAATCATAGATTATCTGTAAATAACTTCACCCTGAGCCATAGGACAGTCAGTCGCTCTGGCAAATTACAGTCTGGACAAAAATAATGGCCTTGCAAATCTGGTATTCTTGAATAATCCGGTAAGGTAATTGTTTTTGTTGACACTGGTACATTTGCAGCTACCGGATCAGGAACTCTATCAGATGCGATCTGATCCATGAACCTTGAAACAAAATAAAACTAAGTTAGTGGAATCTAAGCAGTGATAGCCTAGTGGTTGAACATTTGCCTTCATGCAGGAGGGTGTGAGTTTGAATCCGGCCCGCACCTCTGACTTTTTGGATTCATGTGTGGATAAGAATTTGATTATCTTATCCACACATGCTATTATTTGCTTTAATGGTGAAGGAAACCTGCACGCCAGAGAGTGCTCCATACAGTGCTCAATGGTGTGTGTAGTCTGCCAACCTGCCCTAGGCCAGCATGGTGGACTAAGGCCTTAACCTGCTCATACTGAGAAGAGGCCCGTGCCCAGCAGTGGGACAGTAGTGGAATATCAAAACACAATGCCGACTTACTATACACAAATTAATTTCAAATAAAAAATGTATTCATATAAAAGTTAAATCTGTGCTCACCTGTTTCTCGATTGAACATGAGATCTGCATGCAGTATGGAGCATCGACAATTAACACAGTTATGGATGATGACTACTGCTTGTGCTTTGTTTATTTTCTGGGACCGATGAGTGATTAAATGCCAACATCCAGCATGAATGACACTAAGCTATGGGCTGTAACCTGTAAATAACACAAGCATTATTATTTTGATGCAGTTTGTATAGATGAACTGGAGTTTGTTCTAGATGTTTTTCAAGTGGTCATTTGGTAATTGTTGGTTTCATTTAGTAAGAACATGTCGAACTCAAGTAAAATAGGCTAATATATAGGTACATATACTGACATCGTAAGATAGTTTGTGAAAACCTCTTTGCAATAAAGATGTTCAAGGGTTCATATAACTGAATAATATTTAAGGGTACTTACGACTTGAGGAGCTGTCCATTGTCGAATCACTGATTGTATTTCAACAAGATATGTATGCACCCATCGATGCCACAATTGATAGTCCTTGGCGAATCATCATCATTTCAGCCGAAAGACGTCCACTGCTGGACATAGGCCTTGGTTCTCAGTTATATAATGTACTCTGTGGGCCTTGGCGAATAGTTTAGTTATAATTATTATTAAAGAGAATACCACTACGTATATTTTTGATAATTTTTTTCATCGTTGATGACATATGATTAGTGATGCGACTCGATTTCACTTTTACTCGAGTGACATCGAAAAAACGCACTCGAATGATAAAAATATCGATTCACTCACGAATCACTCACCGAGATATGCGAAACGATGTGTTTTTATTCTTAAGAACTCTTTTCCATTTTATGTCTACTACGTTTTAAGCATAGACTTTATAACTAGCGTAAGGACACGGCCGAGTGCGCAACTAAATGGCACCAGCGCGCTGGCCCTAAAATTACAGTTTTAGGGCCAACGCGACTCAGTCGACAGTGGTCCGGCTCGCAAGAGAGAGCGAGTATTTGTTTATCATAAATATTCCTAGTTGCGTGGCAATGGCTGCAAAAATTACAATACAAAGGTTTAAAAGGAACATGGGATATCGTATCATCGTTAAGTAACCTCGCAGTACTTTTGTTGCAATTAAAATATTAAATAAAAACATTTTTAAAGCTATAATTATTTTACTACCGAAGGCCGCGATGGCGCCATTGTGTGGACGGCACTGGCCTGCAGCGCGCGCAAAGTAACCTTGTACAGACGTCATTTTTATTAAATTTAATGAAACGTAAATTTTACCCAAAGAACAAAAAACAGGGCAAGCTACTCGGACGAATAAAAAATGGCGGAGGAAATATCGCTAAGAAAAGATTGAAGCACTTCGTTTTTTCCTAAACCCACTATAATTTCGACAGAATTTTAACACACCAGATCAATGATATTTAAAAGTAAGGATATGCCCTAATAAAACAAATGAAATAAAAATCCATACGCCGCGGCAGTACAATACACATTATAAACTAGTACAAAATAAGTACGTTGACTACTTCAAATTACTTTCGCGTCATAATTGCACACACGACGGAATTTTTTTTGTCACCGGTCACGCTCGGCGTTCTACTTGATTCGGTTTAATAGATAAACGTCCTAATTAGTACGTTTTCGAGTCTTCAGTTGCGAGTGCAAGTAACATATCTGTACTTTTAAATATCATTTCACCAGATATACATGCTGAAATTTTAATGGCTTCTTTCCCGAAAAGGGGTTGTTGTACTCATTATTATGAACAACTTTTAGTATAGGACCAACCCTGCATAGCGAAAAATATATCAGGTGGTCACAAATGTAGGGACCAGCTGTTTTTTTTTTTGGCGATTTCAGGGTTGGTCCCGTTTAATAGTTGTTCATAATGATGAGTACCCCTTTTTCGGAAAAGAAGCCATTAAAATTTCAGCATGTATATTGTTATTTTATTTGTGACACTACGACAATGACTACCGTGACACGAGATTTGTTGTGTAATCGCGGCTTTTGGTCTTTACTATGGGTGTGAATGTGTGCGTGCCAGCCCGTACATTTAAGCCTACCGTCGTAGTATGGGTGCTTCACTTTTTGTGTAGCGAGTTTCCGTCCGCCTTTTTTTATTCGTCCAAGGCAAGCTAAATAAAACCATTTAAAAATGCAAACTATTTTGACTTTCATTATAGTTTTTAAAATACTCTAATACTTAATTATTATTCCAATATTAAGTTGTTTACAATTTCAAATAAAGCTGATTGATATTAATTTGTTTTACTTACGTTTTCTTTGTGATCTTTTAAAGTATCATCGCAAATCGTTATGTATATCGCCATGCAACTCACTTATACTGACCGACGGTAAAATGTGATCACAAAAATCATGTACGTACGTACAAGGTCACGTCGTCGACCTATGAAACGGGGTTCGTGCGAGTTATGACAGATGGTGCTACTTTTGCTTGTACGAAGAAGATTTATCAAAATGTTTAGACGGGCCTATCCTCCCTTTGAAATCATTGGTTTTAAGCCTCAAATTATTGACAAAATAAAAAATAATTAATTCAAGGATTGCGGCAGGTGATTCAATAGAAGCGAGTGATTGAGTGACTCGTGAACCACTCGAGTGACTCGACCACTTAGGTAGTACTCAAGTAAAATTATAAAATGACTCGAATGACAATGGTAAAATCGGACTCGAGTCGCATCACTACATAAGATGCAGTCGGTGATGCCAGGTAATAAAAAATGATTTTGATTAGAATCGATTTATGGATTCGATAATCGAATTGATAATAATAATATATGTAAAATGATTTACTTACATACATAAATATACGTGTTTTATTTGTTTAAATCTAATTAAAAATAAAACATGTACCAAACATTGAACTATTTTGACTACGTATCGAGCGGCCACCGCAAACAGTGTTTGCGGCATGCTTCTCGGTTCATAGACCACAACTATCCTAGCCGGTTTTAACACTAAACTCAGTGTGACACCACTCCCATCCCGCACTCGGACGGGCGCAAAGATATTATATATGTCGGCGCATAGCCCAGGGTTTCATCAGGATTCATCACGAAATAAATTTCTTGTTACTCCAAATTTTGTATTTTCCCGGTTATTATATGAACTAACCAGAAGAAACAGTTTTACAATAACATCGCACGCTCGCGCGCTCTGCGTGTCACAGTGTCTCCATCTTGATATTATTACAATATGTATAATTCGATTTGACTAAATTACTAATAACATTTTAATTTATAAAGAACACTGAAATAATTAACCAATCGTCGTGATACAACTAATATTAATTTAGATAATCTCTAAACATTATATAAACCAACAAATCATTTCAGATATTAAAATATGAAACAAAATAAAGCGGAATTGGTATCAGAGAACTACAAAATTAAATTAACAACATTTAAATGAATCATCCCCCCTTTGGGGGAGGCCTTTATCCAGTAGTGGACGTTTTTCGGCTGAGATGATGATGATGATGGAATGAATCATTGAATTAATCTAAATAGAATATTCGAATTATAATTATCACAATATTAATTTTATTTACAACATGGATTTAATTAATAAGAATCATCAACTCTTAAACTTTTTTAATCTTCGTAAATATGACCATGTGTCTGAGGATCGTTTGCTTCTAAAATGGTTGCCTATCCGCCAACGTAGGCATATGAGGGCAGTATCTACTCTATTCTCGTTACTTTTCTCTCCCAATGCTCCTTCTTATTCTTCTCATTTTCAGTTTCTATGTACAAGTCACACTAAATATCTCCGCTGCACTAATAATCATCTTGTCCAATGTCCTTCGTTCACTCTACGTTCTTCGTGAAATCTATCCTATTATGGAATGCGCTTCCTCATGAAATCAGGATGGCTAACAGTCGGCTCGCCTTTAAAATCACGTTAAGGAAATATTTCCGTGAATTTTTTTTAGCAGATTCAGCTCGACTTTGATTTATCTTGATGTTATATATTTATAGTTATATATGTAGGTATGTATAATATGTAGATTTTATTATATGTATAATGTACATACATAGGTATTTATCTATTTTTATTATATTATTATGTAATTATAAGTCCGTAGTACGAAACATATTTTACTACTTTACTGGTGCATCTGCCTTATTCTTTGTCTCTGCATTAAGGTTGTCTGGTAGAGAACGCCTATGGCGTTAAGACCGCATTTGTACCCAGTTGTGCTTAAATAATTAAATAAATTAAACAATAATTGGTGTGAGTCCGAGTATAAATTAATATTTTAATGTTATAAGCTATGGAAAGCTGTGAAAGTCCTGTCAAAAAAGTGTAAAGAAATTGCTGGCAGCACTAGCGCTCCCATATATTCGATAGCCGCTCTGATTAATAAACATAAAAGAATCGATTTTATGCTCAATTACTAGGAATCGATATAAATAATAAATAAAACGCTTTATTCATGTGGTAACCCAGAATCGAGCCTGTAAACAGTGTTGCCAAGCGGAGCTTTTATAACTAAATTTAGCTATAAATGAACATTATCAGCTATAAAAAAAAATTATTTTTTTGTGATGGTTCGGCTAAATATCAACGGCGGCTCTCGAGTCGATTGAGAGGTGGGTCAAGAGGCTAGTTGGCAACGACGCGCTGATCGATGCCAAACTACAAAGTCTCGAGCATCGGAGCAAAGTTGCTTGCCTATTAGTTAGTTATTAAGACTAAAAAGCTTCATTTTATTTTTTCGTTTTTCAGTTTCTGTGTCGTCAGTTGAATTTTTTGTCAAAAAGTTTTATTACAAACAAACGCATAATATGAGTTAGGGAGAGAGAAACTTGCCTGTTGGTGTTGTTTGCGTTAAATTTTTCCTTACGAAGAATGCGTTTTGCTAGCGTATTTGTGCATTGATGTTTTTTATGCAATGCTCAAAATTATCGTACGTTTAACGTAATTAAGATCTTCGCTATCGTATTAATGGCTAAAGTACCGTACACCCCCATAATCATCGTACGGGTTGGCAACACTGAATTTGACAAATTGACATTACGATCCAGTGTCATGTTTTACACTCAAGTACTACATGAATAGTTTATCTATCTCTCTATTTCTTATGTGAAACTGACGTGAAAGAAAGAGCTAGCTTGTAACAGTATTATGCTAAGAAATATTTTTCGTTAGTACTGAACTCTGAACTGTCTCGTTCACGTTCCATTACAAGCAAAACATTTTTATGCTATAGAAATCACAATTTTAATATAATATTTTTTGAATGAATGAATTATAAATGAGTAGTAATTTAGTTTTATTTATAGAAAATAATTCATGTAAAGTGTTATGTGCGCATTTTCTTTAAATATATTCAAAAATAAATCATGCAAAGTTAGTGAGTTTTGTGAAAAACGGAATGGTTAAGAGGGAAGGATTTGCCATGGCGTTACTGATAACTGTCGATTTTCTGTTTTCGGATTGCCGCTTTTTGTTATTGAAACAACGTATCTAGCTATATCTGGGGTTCGAGTAAATCTCCGATACACTCAAATCTTGGTTATCAGATGTGTAATTAATTTCGGCCGTTAGGGTTTTATCCTCTATACTTAGGGTGTTTATTGATCCCCAGATTATTTTTGAGGTATTAAAACAAAACCTTTGTTAGTGAATTTGTGATGAACTAATGAAACCTAGGGCATAAATTGCCTTTCTTACATACTAATTAGTTAGCAAATGACAAAAACAAGACAGCAAATAAACACAGTTATTGTTGCTGTGTTGTGTTGCATGAAGTTAGTAAGAAAGTAAAAACATAATAATATACGCAAAACATTATAATTTGTTCTTTACAGTTTTAGGGGAAAATTAACGATTATGATTGAATAAAAAAAATGAAACCAAAATTTCAGTGCTGACAACACTGACTGTCAAAAGGAGTTTATTATTTAGATTTGTAAAATAAATGGAGCCAACGTTAAATGAATTGAAACTAATAAGTTTAGTAAGCGAAACGAAAATAAATTAGACAAGTGTACAAAGTATTTTATCAGTATCGTTTAATTCCGTGCTAAACAAAATTTCCATATGTTAACTTATGTTGATTGTTACAATGCAATTTTGCAGAAAAGCCATTTGAGCAGCAGCAGTAGCTATTCACATTAATGCTGGGCTAGGATGACCTTGGCATGGGCTGAGCTTCAGGCCCTGACGCAGTATGATATAAAAAACCGTGATTGGGTACCTACTAATAAGTATCCAAAAAATGCCTCAAAGTAAGATATTATAATTTTTGTAAATCTTTATAATTTTTGCAAATGAAAATTATTAATAGTCTATAATAATTTTATTTGTATTTCAGTGTTGACAAGATTGGAAATGTGATGTTAAGGCTAAATGCCTTAAAATGATGAAAATTAAGGCAAGCGCTTGTAGTGGATCCGATAATCAAGACATATTGGCATTTTGATAATATATTTGGTATCAGCAAGTCACTGTTGCATTCCTGAAAAAGAAGATATAGTTTATTATTAATATGCATGTGCCATCCATCTACAATATCCTAATATAAGAGCAACTCCAAAATTGAAAAATAAACATTTTGTGTTAAAGATGGTATCTAAATGTGGTGTAAAGTATCTTTGTGAATGTTTAATTAACTTCTAAAATTGTTATAAAGCAGTGAATCATTAAAACTTGAATACCTAATTGTTGATTTCTAAATAAAAAAAAGTGTTTATTGTCACTAATGTAGGTATTTTGTTATGTAGCTACACTGGGTTGGCCCAATAACATTATTAGTTTACATACATTTTGTGATTACTATAATCTTTTAATTCAATTATTGAATCGGATGATTACTTAGAAACAAGTTTTGATTTAATTTACATTGTTTTTACTTTTCTGTATATTATTCTTTTTAACTAGGTACCTAAATGTTAAATTGTTTGGAATGTTGATACTATAAATATAAGTTAGAAAAAATAAATTTGGACCTAGGTACTTACTTTTGTATTATTTTTTGCTTTTCATTCACTTCACATTGGTATCTTATCCATTTACAAAGTACTTATGGTAAGTTAATAGCCACTGTTGTTTGGCTTATAGCGCTTGATACCGATGCCTGACTTGGCTAATACAGGCATGCATCCCTATGGCTTTTGATGGTTCCTTGGCTATAAAAATGGAGGGCTGCAAAAACCTAAGAGAAGAGTATGTATAATGTTAGTTAATTGATAGTCATACATTTACTTATTAAAATTAAACGGCAGTATCAAGGCTGTGTGATTTATATCATATTAGGTAGCTACCTATATGTTTTAGTGAGAATAATCTATATATATCTATTACATATTGGGGTGACAACCCCAATATGTAATACATAGTAGGTAATAACTAAGTAAAACCAATTAAGTATAATTGAACACCTTCACTATGGATTTAATGCAGCAGCAGCCAAAACATTCTTAGAACTTAAAATAAAGTAGGTAGATATACTTACAGATAGGTATAAAGCCCTTATAATTATTTATTATCGTAAAAGAACCTCTTCCAATCCAACAGAACATGAAAAATGTTTTTATAATTTACACATCGAGTGCTTTCCGAGCAAAGAACATTGTTCCCGACAGCAAATAGCTCTCGGGAGAGTTTCCGTAACTTGACGTCTTTGGTTCGTCTAGAACTGTCAAAAAAAAACGATTTCGGATTTGTGAATAGCGTTTAGAGGATCCGTTCGGTAACTTTCCTCTCGGATTCGGAAACGGCACTTTCGGCAGGTTGTGAATAAGGCTACTGATCTGGAGAAGAATTGTGTATGAAACAAAACATGTTTTGTTTAGAGGTTTTTGTGTAGAGATGCGTGCGAAACGCGCTCGTGCTGGCTTAAGTTTATTATGTACTTTAGATGCTGCTGTCGCAAACGTACCTCACAGTACATCTTGTCGAGCAGTCGCTCGCTGTAATCCTTCAGTTCTCCGAGCGTTATGTCGTGGATGATGGTCGCCTTCTCCCGAGGCGACACGTATGGCATCAGGAGTATGTTCATCCGAACATCCCTGTCACAAACAATGGAATTTAGATACTGGCCAAAAGTAAGGACTAGAATTAATCAAACGAAATTTTCATGGTGCTATACAGGGTGGAATTTTGTAATGCCGCCTGAAGGGAAAGTACTCTTAATACTATAGATAGAAAATTTGACTCAAAGAAAACATTCCTTTATTTTTGAATAGAAAGAAAACTGGATTCAAAGATTTTCGAAAATTCGCTTGCCACACCCGGGAATCGAACTGTCTAAAATCTGTAAAAATTACACCCTGTACTTTTATTGCATTGATCGTTAGGATCAATTATAAGGATAAAATATCTTTAACAAACTTGATAAATTAAATGATAGGAAATCTTAAATTATTTACAAAAAATGGTAAAAAAACCTAATTAGTTGCTCGAAATGGGCTCCATTTTCTTGGATACACAAATGTATTCTTCTAACGAATTCATTTCTAGTAACCTTTAATAACGTGTTGTGGTGAATATTATAAATCGTATTCTGAACTTCAACTCTCAACTCGTTTACATTCGCTTTTGATTTAATGTAAATTTGATTTTTCACATATCCCCACAAAAACAATCTAAAGGAGTG
This sequence comes from Asteroscopus sphinx, assembly GCA_949699075.1. Classification (NCBI taxonomy): domain Eukaryota; kingdom Metazoa; phylum Arthropoda; class Insecta; order Lepidoptera; family Noctuidae; genus Asteroscopus; species Asteroscopus sphinx. The sequence goes on along the minus strand of OX453021.1, from coordinate 13,761,818 downwards.
AGATCTGGTGATCTCTCAGGCCATCTGATTGTGCCGTTTGTACCAATTGTAGCGTTAACCCGCTACGGATAAAAACTTTTTGCATTTTTTATTACTACCTTTTTTTGTAAATTCTTTATAAAAAATTCACTTGGCGTGTCATTTTTGAACTTCGATTTCTTAAATTTCTATCGTCAATTTTTTATTTTCAAAGCGCGTGATTGCAGATTTGGTAGCCATCAGAACTGGTTTTCTTCTTGTGTTCGTTCATTTACACCAAAATTTTGCTGATGTGATCATAATTGTCCGGTTTTACACCGTTGTTTGGTTATCCAGTCGGCTACATTTTGTACTTGTAAAAAGGTGTCGATGTCAGTTTGTTCTCTCCTGTTATTTTGACGTTCATATTAGTACACAAGCCGGGTTTCGGCTTCACCCCGTGGGACCAGCTGCATGGGGCCTGGTTTTGATCCGGCACCAAAGTAGTGTTGCTGAGGGTCCAGGACGGAAGATTTGAGGAAGAAAGAGCCAAATCTTCGTCGCTGTACTCCACCCAAATTGCCTTCCGGGAGTGCGAAATCCCTACCATCTTCACAAGGACAGCAGTTTATTTCAAGACCTCACTTTTATTTTCTTTTATAGTAGTGGTATATAGCAGCGTATTTTTTTCCTGTTTAGTTTTACATTTCTTGCCATCCGCGGTATATGATATTTTATTTTATATAAGGGGACGGAAAAACGAAACGTTGCATGCAATCTTTTATTTTTTTCGAGACAGTTTGTGTTTAGCTCGATTAACATCCCGGTCAATCTATATGTAAAATCTCGACTCTGCAGTGCCTTTTTTTTCGAAGTATCTTTTTTTACCCTTTTGTACATTTTTAAAACAATATTTCGACCCGTTATTTTTTACCTAAAATTAAACGTGTTTGTGATGTGAAAAGTGTTTTCTTTTATATTTTTTTACGTTACACAATCCAGGTACCGTACAATGCCCTAACTTTGCCCACAAGCCGTACTTTGCCTAAGGTAATAACTTGATTTTTACACACACTGACACTTTATAACTGAACCATAAGTTAGCGTTGTCATAGTTTTTAAAAACCCCCAAGTACGAAAATCATAGCTATTAAAGTTTACTCAAAAAACAACTAGGCAAAGTAGGGCTTGTGGGCCAAGTTAGGGCGTTTTACGGTATTAAAATGGTTATTAATGTAAGCAGTAGTGATTCTGCTGTTATGGGCTAGAGCACCATCTTGCTGTAGAATTATTTGTTTTCGCTCTTGCTCGGGGAAACCATTTAACTCATTTCTTAAGAGATCCAGTATTTCAAGATACTTGACAGTGTTTAAATGACCTTCGTACACAACATAACATCACGCCTATATTTCCCCGAAGGGGTAGGCAGAGGTGTAATAATACACCCATATTTCGCCAGTTATGTTATAGTCCCATGTAATAGGGGGCGAGCCTATTGCCATTGACCGGGCACAAATCCAGACTCCGGGCTGCTACTGAGAATTTCCTAATGAAAAAACCCATTAACACTTTGCCTGACCCGGGAATCGAACCCAGGACCCCACGCTCAGCAGTCGCGCTTGCAACCACTAGACCAACGAGGCAGTCAACCTTCGTACACGTGGACTAAAACACGGACGGCCGCTAGTATCAGTATAACTCACTTGGCCAGCTTGTGCGGCTTGATGAGCACGTTGTGGTAGGTACGCGCGCGCACCTCGCGCACCGCCTCGAACATGGCGCTCGTCAGGTTGTGCGTGGACGAGCGCATCTCGCGGGTTATCAGCTCCACTAGTAACTACAGAACAAACACGGGACTACTTTACACAAAAAGAAATGTGAAGTCCCCACACTGACCGACGATAAATGTCTTGAGGTGATTGCTACCTTATAACATAACATAACATCACGCCTGTATTTCCCCGAAGCGGTAGGGAGAGGTGTATAGTACACCCACATTTCGCCAGTTATGTTATAGTCCCATGTAATAGGGGGCGAGCCTATTGCCTTAACCGGGCACAAATCCAGACTTCGGGCTGCTACTGAGAATTTCCTAATGAAAAATCCCAATAACACTTTGCCCGACCCGGGAATCGAACCCAGGACCCCACGCTCAGCAGTCGCGCTTGCGACCACTAGACCAACGAGGCTTGCTACCTTATAGCCAGCGAAATTCTATAGTAAATTAATATTGTCGAGCTTATACAGCTGGTAATGATTGTAGGAGTATTATTCAGTATAGGTATATTTTGTTACTATTATTCCTGCGAAATTCCGATCAATAGAGAACGTGAAATAAGACTACAATTAGCAAAAAAAAAACGCCCTTACTGCTTACGAAATAAAGACGCTAGGTCAAACTGTTACTACCGACGTGCGGTCGACTGTACTATGCAAAAACACTTACGTGTAAGTTCTGACTGTAGCCGGTCACCTTCATGGTGAGTCCTTTGTCGCCCACGTACAGCGAGTGAGACAGGTCCGCCATATTGGCTGGGTACACTTCTTCCTATTAAAACAAGTCAGTAGATAATTGATAAACCCACTCAGGCACCGCGTAGGTCACTCGGTAAGTTTCTTTTAGGCACCGCTGCGCATGCGCCATTCAATGTAATTTTAACCTTAATGCATTAGAAATAGAGTTTAAATTGACTTGGTTTTACTGGGACGAAAACATCCCAGCGGTGCTTAAGGGTATTAACGACTGGGTGGGTGAAAAACGTCCCAGCGGGGTCAAAGAGGAAATAATGGCTCAATGTTCCACCACATATTGATTTTTGACTTGAAGTTAACTTATCAATAGTAAAGTCATCTATTTGAAAAGCAAAGTTCTTAGATTTACCGAATATAAAATAAATAAATAAATATCTTTGGGACATTTTTACATAGCACCACCTAGTCCCAAACTAAGCAGAGCTTGTGCTATGGGTACTAGACAATGGATATAATACTTATATACTTTTTTTTTGTAAATACATACATATGATACATAAGCAACACACAGACCAACACAAACACTTATGTTCATCACACAAATAAATAATATAATTTGGTTTGAAGAAGAGACGTGAGCATATCTAATCATACCTTAAAGTTTCATACCTTAAGTCCCTGTTGTAACACATCCGTCCAAAGGTCGAGAAGACACGAGCTACAAACAACACACTGACATGATTTTATGATTCTAGAAAGTACTTTAAACTAAAACAGTGGGATAATTGTGTAACGCACTCATAATTACAATAGATTTCATTTTGACATTACAGAAAAATTCATTGCATGGTGCATAGTTGTCGATAAAACGGATTGACAAAACATACGGAGCAATGAACATTGAAATCAACATGATTGCGATCGCAAGTGAGTTACACAATTCAGCAGATGAACTAAAAATGCTTAAGAAAACTTGCGAAAAGCGGCGTAACATCGACGGCAGCGGCATACCAACGTACGTGCATGGTATAAGATGTTTCACCAGGTACTCTCTTCCCGTGACAGCTGGGTCACGTGATTGCCTCCGTACTACGTCATCGACTGTGGAGCCAATAGCGGGCTGTTATCGTGACACTTGCCAGTTTGATGTGCTGCCACTTTGTGTAAATAAATTACCCGAGCAAAATGAATTTTTTCATTTACTTGCTTCTATAAAGAATCACTTTTGAACTAGTAATTTTATATAGTTTCTTTTAATAACTAATTAGATGAATAACACGAGATAACAAATAGTTAGGCTAGTTAGGAATTTATTTTATATTCACTATGTACAAAAATCTCCTTAAATTTTCTTTTTTTTTTAATTGAAGATATCAATCAATGGCAACATTGATCGTGACGTAGCTTGGAGGCATCGCGCTGTCATTGCGGGAAGAGAATACCTGGTGAAACATCTTATTATACCATGCGTACGTGAATGTATGTTAGTCTGCTAGCTGCTATACATCTTCCAGAACATCGACTTCATTGTCTGTCCCAGAGTAGTGTCACACAAAACGGCTATTTCGCGATCCATGACACTACATCTTTATGGTGCCGAAACCCGGAAATGGAATGGGTGCGGGGCTATATCAGCAGAATGCATCAAGAAAGCTTGGCAAGGATCGCTATTCGCTACACATTTGCCTCAAAACGGAATTCGTCGCAGAGGTAGGCAAGGAAACGCTGGCGGGACAATCTAGATGTTTTTTTTCTAAATAATTGGACTGAAAAGCAACTGACAGGGAATTTTGGAAGAACATGGGGGGAGACCTTTGCCCAGCAGTAGGACAGTATAGGTTAATAAAAAATTGTTTAAATTGAAATAAATTTGTATTATAATTTTTAAATGGGCTTCGATTTAGGTATACTCACTCTCTGGGTGACTTGAGGCTGAGCGGCGAGATGAAGTAGAAATATAGTAACGCGGTGGGGAAGCGGAACTTAAAGTCCGGCTTGTACCACAGCTCCATGTGACGGTTCTTACGGATCAGGTTAGGTTGGTCCAGTCTGAAGAAGCAAGAAAAATTGGTTAGTCATCATCACTTTCATTTTGTGTCAGCCTCCAGCCTAACCAGATGCGGCTGAATGAGTATCATCTGGCTCCGAACACAATTAATGGAAAATACTAATATATATAAAAAACAGGTTGTTAGACTTTCAAATTTGACTGTCACATAAATCCTTACTACAGCAGTAAAATTAGTTTTTGTTGTGCTCTGATGAATTCGTTCTGCGATCAAGAATAATACTCCCAATATCGTTCATAGATTTGAACTAGCAGTACATCAATGTCAACAGATTCCACAGCTCAACCTCTTACAGGCCTGTCCAAAGTTGAGCCACAACATTAAATACTAAGCCTTCCACATCCTGTCTATCTATGAACCTTCTTTAGATTTTCAGACCATTGGGTCCAATTTTACTATGAGAAAATGATCTCACCTATGTATAATCTACCATAAACAAAAGTAAAACCTACCTAAAGTTATTAACAGTAGCAATCAGATCTCCGTGGCTCAAAATCTTGGTGTTCCTACTGCCCCCCTCAACTTTCTTGTGAATATCCTTAACGGAGCTGTTCTTTAGGTCTATGCCCAGATCCTGGGCTGTATCCACGTAGATTGGGTCCGGAGGGACCAGGGTGAAATCTGTGGTTATGTAGATGTTCTTCTCCGGGAGGTAGAATTGGCTGTACGGCTGGACGCTGAGCCAACGGTGAAGCCATTTACCGGGGATATCTGTAGGAGGAAAGGGCTGTAAGAATTTATGCAAGAGTTTGAGGGTATTTCAATGAGAAATTCGAAGATACTTGCCCCAATTGATATTGAAAATTTCTACAGGTGAAAAAAAAAAAACAAAAATATATAAACTCATAAATAAGATTTAATAACAACGAATTATAAATAATAAGTTAAAATGAAAAAATCATGACTTATTTTGGGTCGCTGATCCAGAAGAGTATGTATTATATCAAGACAGAACAAAAAGATAAACCTAATATTGGCATTCAATTTGGTTCGACGATAACATGGTTATTCTAACCTTTTCTTAAATATGTTGAGATCAGCATCCTGTCTTTATAAATGCAGCAAAATGACAATACATTTTCAAGATTCAGTTTTGAAGTTAAACTTATTACTTTACCTTCACCTGGAATACATTATTTTAGGAAAAGCAAAGACGACAGTTTGAAATCGTTCACAGATTGATGTCTGACCGCAGTCACCTCGTGTCAGAATCAATCGCTATCAACGGCTGTATTGCTTTAGTACGTGTTTCGTTGTATAATTTAATAAATCATTTGTCTGAAATGGGACTCAATAGTAGTCGGACAAAAACGGACCTTTTAGACGAAAATTACATGGTGTAGTACATTTGAATGTAAGTTAAGATGTAGAACATCATTTATCGATTTATTGTCTAAGCGCCCGCTTAAAAAATGCTATGGTAGTAAAGTGACACATGAAACTGAACCTTATATCAATCACACAAGGTTTATGTTCAGTTACTATATTAAAGATCATATGATTAGCTTACCCATTTGCTTGTATTCGGTGCCGAACCACTTTTCTTTGGAGTTGTACTGTATGGGCGTGGAGTGTTTGTTTGATAATATCATAATGTTTACTGTGTCGGCGCGCATGCAGTCCAATAGTTCGGATATGCCCTAGAAGACAAAAGCTAATAAGAAACGTTCAAGAAGTTTTGTACTTGAGACGTTATTTAATACAAAAATTACCAGTCAGTATACCAACTCCAAATGTGATTTTCGATACGGAATGACAGTTTAGAGCTGGCAAATGAATGCCAATAATTTTAGCTAGTAATAAACTCTTGAATATAAGACGAAGAAAAAAGGTTTAATACCTTAACGACGACACAGAGAAAACCGGCCAAGAGCATGTCGGGCCATGCTCAGTATTATAGGGTTCCTTAAGTAGGTCTAATTACAAACGAATCAAATCGAATATTAATCATTGCTATTTTAGTTTCTGCAAACAGCGCCACCTAGCGCTAAATTTATGAGGCTAAATTTAAGAAGTGTATTTCTTTTTGTGATTTTTTTAAATAGAAAGTAACTAAAGGAGCATTATTTGCTACGATCATTTTTCTCTAAGGTCCTAAGGTAAGGACCTATGAACTAGGACGTCTTAAGTATTTTTCAGTTTTCTCACTATAACTCAAAAATTTATAATCACATTATACTCAAAATAATTTTTAAAGAGAGTTTTTATAAAGGTCTATCAATGTTGAAGACTATAAGTTTCTACGTTGCATAGTTTAGAAATGGCAGGGGGGGGACACACTGCAAGCCACTTTGGCGAACTGTGTTTCGCAGACGGTATACCTAATAAAAAAGTTGTGTATGAAACATTACCTTTATTTTAGTAGACCTATTCAACGATACCCCACACGAGGGGGTGCAGCGAAAAAAATATTTTCATCCCCATTTCACATGTATGGGCGCCACACTTAAAATACGTAATCAAAATTTTTTTATTCTTTTAAAATTGAGATCTGTATCTATTCCATTTTTTGGCAAAATTTCATTTACTTATGTTTATAACTGTAGAAGTTATTAAGCGGTAAAGGATTAGGACAGACGGACAGACGGATAGACGGACAGACGGACAGACGGACAGACGGACAGACGGACGGACATGACGAAACTATAAGGGTTCCTTGTAGGACTACGGAACCCTAAAAATGGTCAAAGGAGTCATGATATCGAGTTTGTAGTGGAGATAAATAAAATGCATTTTTATAGATTAATATTACTAATCAATATATCGTCGGTGAAAATACAATACCACGTAAGTTAATTTTGCTGTACGGCCTAATTTCGTATTGAATAACATTGAAACTTAGACCTTATGGCAAAGTTAAATTACGCGGTATTAAAGAAAGAAAGAAAGAAAATATATATTTTAGTCTCGGTACAGGCGAGAGAAAAAAAAACTAAAAATAACATTTAACAAAAAACTTAAAATTGACATGCCTGTATGAGACTACAAAAGGCCCCCATCTCAGCATATGCTACAACACCGAAACACTATTGTACTTTCACCGACGATATTATTATTGTCAAAGCTATAATGTTGCAAGAAATGTGATCAAATCCTGCATAATAATCTTATGTCAGCTCTGTCTATTTGGAACTACAGATATAAGATTTTAGTATCTAGGTTATGTAATAAGTATCCGGCTTTAAGGGAAGATATTAAAATTAAATGTAAAATGAGGCTTTAAAGGGACCTTTTAGGCACCCTGGGACGTTTTTCACCCAACTCGGTAAGTTCCCTTCAGGCACCGCTGCGCATGCGCCATTCAATAGAATTAGAACCTTAATACATCAGAAATAGAGTATAAATTGAATTGGTTTTGCTGGGACGTTTTCGCCCCAGCGGTGCTTAAGGGTATTAACGATTGGGTGGGTGAAAACGTGCCAGCGGGGCGAAAGAGGTAGGGTTGTTTGTCTAGAGAAGTAAATAGTGGTTAAGTTAAAATCATAAGTAAAATAATTTCATGTATTCTTTTAATATCACGTTTTTAAAACGAAAGCGAGTTAATACTACATTGTCTTCCAGATCTGAGCTACGTTTAAAGTTTCAAGTCTCTAGCTCATCAGGAAGTTAGTTTAATATATATTGCAAACTTTGTACCGAACAAACAGACATGACTGAAAGCGAGTTACCTTCTCCGTTCCGTCGTGGGTAAAAATAGGTAGCATTTAAGGTAAAATATGTGTTAAAAGAGCAAAACGCCTACAAACTGCATCAGCAGTTTGGCGAGTATAATTTATGTATGCTACTTTGAACGTCTTGAATAATAAAAAATAAAATATATTGGTACCTTAGGATCATATTTGTAGTAGAGTCTGTCGCCGGTGATGACGTGTTCCGGCGGATAGAAGTGCATGTTCTCTGATAACGTCTCCACGTACTCCGCCGGCTGAGACTCCTCCTCGAAGCGGAATGAAGTCTCTTCTATTGTCTGTTGATGTATGGAATAAAGTTAAAAAAATAATTAAATAGTGCCTCACACTTGAATATCTTCAGTATTGTGAGTGCAAATACCAATAAACTACAACATAAATAATAAGCTTAAAATAACCTACATTACATTAAAATGAATAACTTTGCATGCACACTGTGGCTTTTTATTATGAATATAAAAATTACGATACGATCTTCCAAAATCGAATGAGATCGATTCAATGCCATACAATTCAGATCGTGGATCGATTTACGGGGTTACGATCCATTACGATCCTAAAGATCGATTCAATGCAAAAGATTGGGCATCCCTATATTCGATCGTGATCAGCCACTGCAGCACCGATTTTTCATTTTAAGTTAAATGTGTTTTTGTTATGAATTAAAACATGACTGCATCAATCAAGCCGTCTAATTGTTCAAGCTTCAATGCTCTTTGTACTAAATGACTAATCAGTTTATACGGCACGTATAAGAAGTGTTTGTTTGGATAATGATTTTCTCTTTGAGAGTTTTCTTTTAATGCTAGGCCCAGAGGTTTCAAATACAAAGCAAAATTTACCTTTATTTCGTTGTAAACCCTTTCTGAAGGTCCTATTTTCTTGAGCATATTTATGTATGAGAAGATTGCTTCCAGCACCTGTAATCACACATTCCGTTCATATTTTATTATTTTTTGCATTAAATAAACGAAAGTTTATTTGGATATACAACGTTATTTTTGCTTAATTGCGTAGCAATTTGAGAAACTAGTTTGTTCAAAATCACGAGGAGAATCGATCGGGATGTTTTTTTTTCTAAATCACAAAATTACATGCTTTTATAGCCACTGTAAGTCCCTCTGTAAACTGTAAAAGTAAACTGAAGAATGTCATGCAGGGACTACCTGATGTACAGAAACTAATCGAAACGAACTTCCTGGAACTTAAGGACCTATTCACAATTCGCAGATGTACTGAATTTAACCATAATAACCAAATAGAGTTTCAAAACTTTTTTTTGGTTGAAATGTAACATGCTATAAAAACTATCCCAATCGATCCTCCTGGTAATTCTGAACAAACTGGTTTCTCAAATTAGTAGTAAATAAAAAGTAACATTGTATACAAAGGAGCCTTAAAAGTTGCCGTTTCACTTAGTTACCTCATCAACATGGTCGAGTCCTTCTTTCGTGAGTACGACTTGCGTGGAGAACAAACTGTACATTGAAGTGTAGTCGATACCGCTCTCTGAGTTGCCCGTGTATATGCCGAGAGCCCAGACCCTATTAAAAACAATATTTAAATACTGGATCAGAGTTCCGAAACAAAAGAAACAATCATAACTAGAAACCACATCTCTACACACCTTTGTAGTCTGCTGTCCTCATTGATACCCCTCACCCGGGGAAGACTATAACGGACAGGTGACGGACTCATACCAACTAAACCACTACCACAGAATATCTAATAGTACTAACGTACAGAACGTCCACTCACCGCCCCCCGCCAATTTAAGATTCCTCGCCCGCGCCCCGGACGCACTCCAAGATTGCAATGGATGTCAATCGCCTGTCGCTATACAAGCACGCCATCTCTGAGAACTACTGAGAAGCGCTTGGAACCCAGTCGGCATTACGAGCGGCGAGCTATAAGGACATAATCTTGTGTATGTAGGTGGTGCTAGCATTTATATTGTATTGAGTGTCCGAGGTGTGCCTCTACAGTGTTCGTCCTAATGCCTTTGGCCGGTGGCGCGGGATTTACTAGGCATTCCTGAACATGACTTTTAGCAGTTTAAATATACCTACGGTTTGCAATTTTGCTTTAAAGTTTTGACAAGGTGCTAAAAGATCTATTTTTAAGGATTCATATTAAAATATTATCGTACTTTTTCCTAAGGTATGACAGAAGACTGCCTTTGCCTTCGTGTCCCAGCAGGTATGATATGTACTGGTGCGGTTTGGACTCGTACTCCGACAGGAGGGACCGCATGCACCACGTTAAGTGAACCTGTAAAAGAAGGCAGAGGATTATGGCAGATATTGCACCGTTATAAACAAAATGTACTACGCATGTGACATTATTATTTTTCAAAAGGATAGGCAGGTGGAGTATTGATGTGTAAAACCACTAATAAAAAGTAACGGTATTCCAGCTCCCAGGTTGACAGTGACATCCTTTTGCCATATTTCAGACACAATCTCAATTAATTTTTTTTCGTTCTGAGATATCGGACCCTGGACCTCACGCTCTGATATCGTACTTGCGACCACCAAACCAATGAGGTCCATGTCTTCTCTTTAGTTCTAGGTTATAGGTTAACAATAGCTCATACGTCATAAACTTCGATCCGGCTCGAAGGACCATGTTATGGATTGTGTGTTAAATAAGTGGACTGTATACAACGTGTATCAGAAATGCGTGATCATATTTGAAAAGCTCATTCAGGGGATGCTATCGAAAAACTTTTAGTACGGGGTCAATACTGAAACCGCGAAAAAAACCTGATATCCATACATTTTGTCGAGCGACATCGATGATTTAGTAGGGAACAGATATTTTTAACGCGTTTTCTGGATTGTTCCTGTAGTAAAAGTTGTTCTATGCTATGGCTTGAATTAACTATTTAAATATGACCACGCATTTCTGATACACGTTGTATAGAAAATAGGCGTGGTTTATTGCTTCCTGAATTACAAAGTTAACTTTCCCGGACAAACAATAATTAAATTAAGAATAGTGGGAATCAACGGTCGTCGGTGGTGACCGAGCGCGGGTCCGTTCGGAGCGCGCCGCTGGCTGGTGATGACTGACACGTCGGTGAGCTGACGCTATTGGGTTTGTTTCTCAATAATAATATCTGTTAGAATCCGTTTCAAGAAAGGAGTCCCTCGGGTGAGGGACGAAGAGAAGAAGTCCCTCTGTTAGTCAAGCCGGTCATCTAAGTATTTGTAAAAAGCAACTTTATTTTGTAGGCAATAAGGAATGACAGGTGTTACATCATTCTGCCGTGGTACTTGTTTCATGAACCGGACCCTACAGGTGTCGTTGGATCGAAGTTTTCATACCTCTGTAGTGTCGCCGACAGGCTTCACGTAGTAGATGCTTCTGAACTCAGGAGTGACGGTGTCAGGCGCGAACGTGAACTGACTGAAGTCTTCTGAAGGCAGCTTGTTGGTGGGGATGTGGCCGAACGTGTTGACCACGTAGTCTTCTAGAGAGGCAAGGTCCATCCGCGCCTGGGGACAAGCACGAATTATTAGTGAGAAGGAAGATAAAAGCTTCCCCCCTTACTCTTATCTTATAGTATTTTCAAACCCAGTACCTGTAAAAATATAGTTGACCGGGAAACATTTTCGAAGCAGGGCTAAGTGCTGTTCTTACACACCCTTTGTGCTACACTTAAGGTCCAGACTCTACCAAAGCGGAGAATAGCGGAGATGTGTCGAACAACCAATAGGATTGCGTTATTTTCACATGTCAACGCCTAGAGTCAACGCAATTCTATATTTAACTGGGCAAGCGTGAACCATCGTCGACCGCACCATCGCTTAACATCAGGTGAGGTGGCGGTCAAACGCAAGCCCGTTAAGAACAAAAAAAAAATCCTATTGGTGGCTTACGACACATCTCTTCTCTCCACTTTGGTGGAGTCCGGGTCTAAGACTGTCGACGAGTTTAGTAATAACTGATTCAGGGGAATTCTGAAGTAGACCGGGCCCACCTGTGATGTCAAGTGTATCAAAACTAAATGACGTTTCCGTTTGGACAGTCACTCTTAGGATTCTCCTGCAAATACAGTCCATACAAGTTGTTAATGGCTAGGCTACGAATCAACCTTCCACAGTTCGGCCAAGTCATCAGCTTCATTTTAGTAACGATTAGTATGTACTAGATCGACTAGCTTTTGTTTTCTGCGGGTTTCTAATGACCAATTTAACTTCAAAGCGCAGTAGTGAAAAAAATCCCCATCACAAGGTCATCCGTTACAGCTGACATAGATTCAACAATTCATATTAAAATGTTTATTATAATAGCACCATATTGATGCATGTTTAGGGTTCATAATCGTACAACCTCCCTAGATAATAAATGATCAGGTCACGGTATTGTTATATATTATTACACCGGTAACATAACATCGGTAATCGTCAATGACATAGATTTACAGATAATGGTATTGACTTTCTATTATATGCGATGAATAGATGATAGTGCATTGTTATGACCTACTGAAACGCCGAACGTAAATAGAACCCCCCCCCCACCTTCCCTGGCATGGATATAAATCCATATGTCATAAGACAGCCTATTTAATTCAACATAAACTGGGGCCATACATAACTGCTGACTGTTTCGAATTCTGAACCAAATCGAGCTAATGTCAATTCCTAGAGGAACTGGAGTACGAATTGACACTAACTCGAATTCAGATTCGATTGATACAGAACTCGATTCAGTCGGAAGTGAGACCCCAGTTTCGAAGCTTCTTCTTCTATCGTGTCGACATGAGCTACATAATAATAATAGCTCGATCATGCCGTAGGAAAAAGATTAACCAGTCAGCAGTTTGGTAGCAGGCTGACTGCCCAGTGCGGAGGACGAAGCGACGTTTCGAAGCTACGTCATCACCACATCAACTCTTCCAGCATTCTAAATATAAATAAATATCTTTGGGACATTTTTACACAGTACCATCTAGTCCCAAACTAAGCAGAGCTTGTGCTATGGGTACTAGACAATGGATATAATACTTATATACTTTTTTGTTGTTGTAAATACATACTTATAATACATAAGAAATGTATGGGCTGCATGACCTTCAGGGAACAGACTAGATTATTTCCAAGTCTATAGCCACTTGTCGTGGTACAGTGGACCGCACGTCAGTGGTAAGTTTGACCTTGACAGCGTCTTTATTTCGTAAACAGTAAAGGCGGTTTTCATAATTCAAGTGTAACTGCTGACGTTCGGTCGACTGTACTAGAGATCAAAGCAGCTTTTCGCATTCCCAGAGAAAATATTCTGGGTTGTTTAGTCACGCTAGATCATCCGATCATCTAAAGGAGACATTGTAGGCAGAGACTATGGATTTGCTACGATCCTGATACACCTTTCGCTCCATCTACTTTCATTAACCTCGACATGCATTCTCGTCGGTTTAGAGTACTCTTAAACTAGATTTTTTTCAGAACATTAGCGATTTGATTGCGATACGTTCGCCGAGGTCGTCCCCAGCTCTTCCACCCACACTCGCTTCGTATACTTGTTTCGTCAATCTCCTCTCGTCCATCCTCCGCACACAAGCCTACGTTTTAAATAAACAAAGAAGCATTTACCTGCACAGCGACGGTCATCCTATGCGCGCTATAATGCCTCCTCCTAAACGAGTGTGCAGCCTGGTGCAGTCGCTCGTCATCATCGATGTCGTCTTTCAGACTGCGCAGATTGCCCCATGTGAACGTACGGGCCGGATGGCCTTCAGGGAATAGGCTGGAGAGCAGCTGGTCTTTGCGGTTTGAGTCTGATGGGGAGGCTATTGCAAATTCTGTGGAAGAAGAATTGAATGAAGAATTGATCTGAATTGTGTAGTGACATTTTAATATTATTTTTGACGTGTATGTAATAATTGTTGACATTTTTAAATCCATTTATTGAATAATTTAATATTATTAATTTGTGATAATAATTCAAATCAAGTTTATAAATAAATTCATGTAGGTATCTAATTTTGTATGCCAGCTAGCTGGCGGAACATGCAGAACTATTATTTATGTAACACCAGTATGTACCATGTTTCGTACAAATAAACATTTCATTTAATTTCATAAGAAGTTTGTACATATTTATCTTATCGTAATAAATAAATAATAAATATTTTTGAGACATTTTTTACGCGGCACCATTTAGTCCCAAACTAAGCAGAGCTTGTACTATGGGTACTAGACAATGGATATAATAATTAAATAGTTAAATTAAAAAGTACGTATTTACAAAAAAAGAAAAAAAAATGTTTAAATACGTACTTATAATAATATAATACATAAGGAACACCCAGACCAACACAAACACTGTTCATCACACAAATATTTGTGTCCTGTGGGAATCGAACCCACGACCTCGTGATCAGCAGTCCGACACTCGAACCACTAGACCACAGACGTCAATAAAGATCATAACAGCTCGTTTCAAACTATGCCAAACATTGGCCTCTTCGAGGGATAATTGCCATAACCAACATGCAATGCGCGCCACTGTTAACTAGGTATAATAATTTTCAGCAGCTCAAAGGAATCGTTCTAATCCTACCCTACTAAGTACTAATATTATAAATGTGAAAGTTTGTGATGATGTTTGGATGTTTGTTACTCAATCACACTGCAAGGGCTGAACGGAATTGGAAGAAATTTGTCATATAGATAGAAAATAACCCGGATTAACACATAGGCTATTTATGTATACGTATATGGGAAAATAAGTTTCCAAAGGAATGCGCGATAAGTTTTTTTTTTGATAAGCCGAATTATACGCGTGTGAATTCGCGGGCAAAGTCTAGTCTCTTAATAAAATCCTTTTATAAACCCTTTACGAAACATACAGGAACTAATTTTAAGTTGTATTCATAGACGAGACTAGAAGTAACGAAGGTTACTCATTCATTATTATTGCTTAAGCGTTTTCCAAAGCCTTATTAGCCAATGTTACGTGTTGAGCTTATAAATAAAAACGGAGCATATGTTTATCGCATTTATTGTAGCCCAAACAGGGACTGAATAACCGAAAAATTAAGGTACCTTTAAATAAAGGTACCTTTAAATTAAGGTATAACGTCATACTGAAAAGTAACGGTCACCAGAATATTTAAACATCTAAATTTATTTCGATAGCAGATTTTTTATTTATAAGTGCAAAACGGTATATTCGGATAGAGTTACCTAAACCTTTATAAATATTATTTTTTTCATGCGCCGCTACGCCTCCTTATCCTTCACTGAGAGCCCCCTTCTTGCGCCTATGATTATTCATTATGATGACTCAGTTTTATTGTCACTCGATGTTTTTAGGTACCAGAATCGTGTAATGGTTCAAATAATAATGGTATACTTAGTCTGATCTTTATTTTATATGATACACTTATGTTTTTGAGGTACCGTAACCCCATATCGTAACCTCTTTCAGTCCCTGGGCTCAGGGGATCTCGCCCATTGTTCTTCCTAGGTATCAAAAAAGAAGGCCTACGTCCAGCAGTTAGTTAGGAATCGCGTGTCAAATCGCTGTGACATTTTATTGGATTTATAATAACTTATAAGTTTTCCTGCAAACAATATCGAAGCAACCATTCAAGTGCGAATAGTGTTTTTTTTTTTTTTTTTATTTGATGGCGAAACGTGCTAAAGGCCCTGATTACCTTTGCCCATAACAACTGCAATACCACCTATGCTGTTGCCTAAATGGTACCGCAAGTCGGTTCGCCAAACTGAGACATGAATATGGAAAGTCTCATGTGATTGTAATTCGTTGTTCTACGGAAAAGTACATTTTTATATCAAATAATTATGTATGTACAATGTTTTTAGAAAAGGGGGGTTATTGTACTCAATAAAATTGTGAACACCTGTACAATCGGCCAAAGAAAACCTTAAGCACATTTAAGAACCTTGTCATATTACACGCACGAATCATAAAGTCAACATGATATGGTATAGCAGTTCTTTTTAGTTTTTTTTCGACTAACATAACATAACATCACGCCTGTATTTCCCCGAAGGGGTAGGCAGAGGTGTAATAGTACACCCACATTTCGCCAGTTATTAGTCCCATGTAATAGGGGGCGAGCCTATTGCCATTATTATTATTTTTTCGACTAACCTAGTACAAATGTATATTGTAGGTATAGGTACGGTCACGATACTTCCCGGTGGTACATTTTGTAGACAAAATGCCTTGAACGAATCCTGCTACATTACACGTTGCTACGGCTGCCATCGAACATTGAGTGCAAGCGATTTTAGCCTTAGTGGTGGTCCACCGGAAAGATTTCCGACTGTACATAGGTTATTGGTTGCCTGGTATGTTTTATAAACAGTCCTTCATGTCCTATCCCTCTACAATAATATAATATTATGTAATCTCAAATTCTATTATTATCTGTTTTGACTATGCCTGTCTTAAGCCGGACGTAATGATCAGTGTGAGATGAGAAAAATAACGTATCGATTTCACGACTACCTACTAATGTTTTTGGTAAAAATCTCTCACATTACAACGAGCGATTGGTTGGTGAACCAATCAACAATCAAATCAACCGATCACAATCCACTGCAGTGATGTAATTCAGGCATTATCCACATCTCATCATTCATCATAATCATTTCAGCCGTAAGACGTCCACTGCTGGACATAGGCCTCCCACAATTGAGGGGGGATATGCCATAATCGCCACGCTTGGCAGGCGGGTTGGCGATCGCAGTTGGTTGGTTAAATACTCAGAGAACGCTGCTGCCCATCCTCTGGTGAATAAAGTCGCCTTTTACGACACCCATGAGAAGAGATAAGGGATTATATTATTATTATATGTATAGATTATCCACATCTACACTAACATTATAAATGCGAAATCTATAATGTTATTGTTATTCTCGTGTTAATCTTCCTGTCTGTTTGTTACCTTTTCATGACTAAACTTCTAAACCGATCGTAATTAGGGAAAAAGTAGCCTAAGACAAGCCAAGACAACCTGGAAAGGGACATATTTCGGGAAGATAAACAGTTCCCGAGGGATGCGCGATAACATCTTTCTGTGACAAATCGAATTATACGCAAGCGAAACTGCGGGCATAGGCAAGTTAAAGATAGGTAGGCAAACATAATAATGTTCTCTCGACCAAATTTCAATTGAAATTGAAATTTGGCTGCCGCGGCGGCTTATTTCAACGGAGACTATCCATCTGCGCGGGAGGGAGATATTAATAGTGCACAAGTGTGTGCGCAAACACAGGTGCACTTTCTATTCCCTCACACTCATAATCCTATGGGACGGCAATCCGACACGACTGGAGAGAGATCAGGCGCAGGACCGATGCTTTACGTGCTCTCCGAGGCACGGGGGTGTTGCACCGCCAAGTTCTTGGCTACGGGCTGCCACTGAGTTTTTTTTTTTTTTCCTCACGATCTGCGGGCGTTACCGCTGGATCACCGTGGCAGACATAATAATAAGCCCACCTAATTAATTACTCAGGCAGTCAGGCCGTTGCCGAGTACACAGTAGAATCAGCGTTGAGAGAAGATTTTCAATCATCGGCTCGCTTTGCCATCTTAGTTCTTAGTTCCTACATAGGCATGTTGCCTTTTTGGTAAGGCCGACTGTGATGGGTCACGTTGAGCGACAAAAGAATTGAAATATATTATACTTGAAATCTGTAGAAGTTTGTTGCTTCTCCATCCAACGGTTTAGCCGAATTGATTGTACACTAATTAGGAAGCGAATCACCTGTTAATTCGGCTATGATTTGGGCACGCTTTAAGTGGATTACGACCGAGGACTGTCTGATCAATATAATCCATTGTAAAACAAGTTAACACAGTAGGTATTTTGTTTGTGTTTTAGCGAATATTGCTGCCTGACAGCCGAAAGAGCTTGTAGTTCAGACACATTAAACGTGTTAACGTGTAATGTACTGATATGCGGAATAAATCTAGAAAGGAAACTTATTTCTTTTTGAAGCGAATTTTGTTAATTGCTTAGCTTAGTTTAGGATGGAGAAAAAAGGATGGGGAGCTAATTCAACTCAACTTCAAGAGAGGTCGTCGCCTCTCGACGCCTCTTTTGCGAGCATCACCGGGAGGTGGTGGTGCGGGGACGCAGTAGACGATGCCTTCCCAAGAGCGCTCGCTCCCGGCCATGGTCAGAACCACGGCCGGAACCGAGAGATTGCTGCCACCTATTACAGTGGTCACGGCGCTGCTCAGCCTAATCTGGACACTCCGCCAGTGAAACACTCGAGCGACGGCTCCCGGCCTATGCGACACAGATTACTTCCCGAGTGTATCTGCGTCAGCCGGTAGGTGAGGGTGCCATGGCACCTCTCCAGCCACTCCTCCATGACTTTAACTACGACTAAGCTAGACTATTTGTTTACAATACACACATTGTTTACCATGGCAATGGTTACAACACAAAAAACAACAATGCATTGCTTATTAATTAATTGCTGTTTTACGTAAGCAAGAGTTCTATGTTGTTCAGAAAGGCTGAAGGTATAAAAACTTTTTAACAAAAAATAAAACCGACTTCAAAAACCTTAACTAAAAAGTAAAAAATAATCCTTGTATGTATTTCAAAATCTTAACATAAACCAACATTTCGTAGGCGGCGCGTGACTGTCCCTTTGCGTCATGTAAATATAATGTACTGTCGAGCGCTTATCTATAGTAAAGAATTCGGTTAAAAACAGTTTATTCGAACACGCCTTCAAAATTTTGGTTTATGTTAAGATTTTGAAATACATACAAGGATTATTTTTTACTTTTTAGTTAAGGTTTTTGAAGTCGGTTTTATTTTTTGTTAAAAAGTTTTTATTTCATACTTTTTAGTTGATAATTCACAGAAAAACTAAACTATTAGTAGATCATCTAGGTAGGCGAAGCTAAAATAAACTGATTTATTGTAGCTGGTTAAAAAACTACTCAACCTAAGTCAATAAAATTTATATGGGACCACCGCGCGGGCTTCCTCTACCAAATAAAAAAACAACCACGCAAATCGGCCCAGAAATCTCGGAGTAATCGATGTACATACATGAAAAAAAAATACCTGCCGAATACATAACCTCCTCCTTTTTTTGAAGTCGGTTAAAAACGTCAAAGAGTTCAGCTAAGTAACAAATAAGCAAGTCATAATTAACTCCTTTTACGGCCAAAATTAATATCCCATCTATCCAACGATTTGCCCTACCAGAGATAGGAATTTGACATAAGCTCCATACAAAATATGACAAATTTCTATCTCCAGTAGGGTAAATCGTAGATAGATTGGATATTAATTTTAGCCGTTAGTTGTCTACAAGATCAACACTTGACTGACTTCGGCAACTTTATATATTGTCTAACAGTTATGCCATAATAAAAAATATCAGGTTATTCAGAGTTTCTTTGGTGAATTAACTAGTACCTACTGCAGCCAAAGATCGATCGGTAATCAAATAAGGATAGAATTTTGATGAAAGTTAATTGTTTAATAGCGTCTAAGATAATTTGTTTACTAACTACAAAATAAAAATAACCCGACATATTTTAATGGTGCCTATTATTTATTTTTAGATCTAATCCATGTAGAAAAACTATCGATACGAAACAGAAATCATGACTTGTTTTCGTTGTTAATTATTTTATTCACTCAACAGCAGATGACAACTGAAACTACTGAACCGATTTTAATCATTCTTTCACCATTAGAAAGGTACTTTATGCAGAAGTAACATAGACTATATTTTATTCCAGAACGCAGGCGAAGCCGCGGGCAGTCTAGTCTATACTATAATAAAACTGTAAAGGTCGAAAAGTCTGTACATTGAGTTTTTTTTCGCGAAAACCGGCTAGGGGGACTAGAAATAAGCTATAGAACACGAATCAATCGTTTAAAAATTTTATGTCTGTCTGTCTGTCTGTTTGTTACCTCATCACGTGAAAACGGCTGAACGGATCGTAATGAAACTTAGCATTTGTATTGGTATTAGTCTAACTTAAAATATAGGGTATGTTTTATCTGAATCGGTTGAGTAGATCCAGCGATACAGCTTGACCCCTCTATTGTATTAAGTTGCATACAAAGTAGAGGTCATGATTGTTGGTTGGATGCAGGTTGCAGGTTCCTAAAAATACAACTGGATTCTATTAGTATTTTAGAAAATATAGAATAACATAACATAGCCCATCACTGTCCCGCTGCTGGGCATGGCCCTCTTCTTGGAATGAGAAGAGTTAAGGAACTGGATATTGTTAGTGTAATAGATTATCATAACATAATCAGCTCATTACCTACTGCCCCACTGCTGGGCACGGACCTCTTCTCGGAACGAGAAAAGTTAAGAAACTAGAAAATATAGAATAACATAACGTAGTCAACCCATTACTGTCCCACTACTGGGTATGGCCCTCTTCTCATAATGAGAAGAGTTAATGAACTGGATATTATTAGTATTCTAGAATAACATAACATTACCAGCACATTACAGTCCCACTGCTGGACACGAGCCTCTTCTCAGCATAAGAAGAGATGTGGTTAGTGTTATAGAATAACATAATCAGCCCAATTACTTCCCACTGCTGGGCACGAGCGTCTTCTCAGAATGAGGGAGTTTAGGGCTAATTCCATGAAATTCCATCACCTTAGCCGGTTGGTTATAAAAACAAAATATAGTATGGTCGGTAAATAGTGTAATCGTCTGTGTAGGCGCTTATATGTATATATTTGAAGACATTGTGTTCATAATTATGACACGATGTTATTTTCCGACATCCACGCGGACGGAGTCGCGGGCACAGCTAGTTATTTATAAAATTAGCAATTTCGGAAAAAAAATCAAGAGTATTTCTAGTATTGTGCTACTTAAAATCAAAGAAGAGAACACGTCGATTTTTTGTAACACAAAGTCGTAATAATTTAGAACTGACCTGACTCAATAGCCTCTCTTTCCCTCTGCATCGCCTCCTTCATCATAAGCGGACTAACGAAGAACTGGCTGAACATGTCCATGGCTTTGGGCAGGTGCTTCTCTTGTATCTCGAAGTAGAACGTCGTCACCTCGCAGTCCGTTGACGCGTTGTCGGAACCACCTTTTTTCTGGACAAAGAATAGTTCTCACTTCTTGACATTGTATATGTAAAAGCTGCTAGGAACACTCCCTGATCACCGAGTGGTAATTAAAGAATAAGCTCTGCCAGCTTCTGTCGTACATGTCGTGAAACGGATTTCTTTATTTATTTTTACTTTAATTTAAACGGCTGTAAGCCAATTATATACAAAAATTAAACACAATAACATTAAAAATAAACAGATGTGATGTTAAAAAACTAAGCTCGATTTAAATAATGTTATGTCTAAATGTCAATTGTCTAACCTAAGCGGACGTCGCAGTGCTGTCAGTGCAAACACCCGCTTAGGGACTTTATTGAAGCGTGCGTCTGCGTGAGAGCGTCGTTTCGAGCGGTTGTACGTAGTTGTACTGTATGTTATGTTTACTGTGCTTCTTCGAAGATTTTTCAATGACGAACTCTTCTGCGAGCAGAAGAAACGCAGAGCAGAAGTTTCATAGCATGCATGCTATGAAACTTCTGCTCTGCGTTTCCATGGTATAAGATGTTTCAACAGGTATTCTCTTCCCGCGATGACAGCACGATGCCTCCAAGCTACGTCACGATCAGTGTTGCTATTTATTGATATCTTCAATATAGTTAAGGAGATTTTTGTTCATAATGAAAATAAAATAAATTCCAAACTAGCTTGTTTGTTATCTCGTGTTATTCATCTAATTAGTAATTAAAGGAAACTGTATAAAATTACTAGTTCAAAAGTGATTCTTTATAGAAGCAAGTAAATGAAAAAATGCATTTTGCTCGGGTAATTTATTTACACAAAGTGGCAGCACATCAAACTGACAAGTGTCACGATGACAGCTCGCTATTGGCTCCACAGCCGACGACGTAGTACACGTGAAACTTATTATACCATGTGCGTTTCTATTAGAGTTTCGCATAACTGTGGACTACGCATTACCTTTGTGTAAGAGATCAAGAAATTGGCTGAAAAAATCTTACCTTGATAAAGGAGTCGAACTCATTCTCTTTAGGATACTTCTCGCTGCCCATAAATACCATGTGTTCGACGAAGTGCGCCAACCCTTGGATGTCAGCGGGGTCGCTGTAACTCCCCACGCCAACGCATAGCGAGCAAGCTGCCTGTACCAATCAGATGATGCGTTATTAAAGTACGGCAGATTTTAATACAGGGTGGGAATCGGAAAGTAATTTGGAGAAGAAATATTTTAAATATTGCAGATTTTACTCAAATAACATTATATTTGTAAAGTACGAGATTTTACTCGCGGCTTCGCCCTCTAGTCCGGCTAGGCAGTCAGGGTACCAAAGTACCGCCTGCGATACAATCCATTCGAAAACAAAAAATATATACAAACTTCTCCGCCAAACAGTGATGCTTGCATTGCTGTGTTTCGGTCTGAAGGGTACGGGTGCCGGAGAAATTACAATCACATGAGACTTTCCATTTTCATGTCTCAGTTTGGCGAACCGACTTGCGGTACCATTAAGGCAACAGCCTAGGTGGTATTGAAGTTGTTATGGGCAAAGGTAACCGCTTAACATCAGATGGGCCTTTGGCTCGTTTCGCCATCCTATACTATAAAAAAAAAATAGCGGCTTCGCCCGCGTGGAAATCACATAAAAGTTATCGCGTGAACTGTTTATTTTCGCGGGATAGTAGCCTCTATGTTAATCCGGGTTATGGTCTATCTGTGTGCCAAATTTCATCTAAATCCGTTCAGCCGTTTTAGCGTGTGTAATGTGTGGCGTTCAGGTACCAAATAAGGAGACATACTTGAAAGCTTAAGTTATTAAAAGCTAGTTTCCTATGAAATATTCATAACCTGAACTCTACAACCTTTTAGTTCGGACTTTCACCATTCACGCAAACTAATTAAGAGAGAGGATCAAATATAAGTAAAGGTCAGTCTTCACAATCTTGATCAAAATATTGGCCCGTGTCCTAAACAGGTTTTCCTGCAGCCTCGCAGTGCAAATATAATTTTGCAAAGTGATTTGGTACTTTGGTCGAATTTGTAGTCCAAACCCTAATAAAAATCTTTTAATTGTTGTAGTTTGTTTGTTGTGGTGGTAAAGAGGTAGTTTTAAATTGATCCACATCGAAGAAAGGGTACTGGGTAATTCTGTGACAAGGATACACCTGCCTAGATAAATAGTAGGACATGGCTTGATCTTAACCCTATGTTTTTAAAATGATGGCTGGTAGATATCGTCCAATACCCTATTTAATTACTGCTTTAAATTACCACACAGTGGAGCCCTGACACAGCAAAGCAACGCGGTCGAGGCAGACCGCGAAAACTATAGAGGGACGAGCTAGACAACATCCGTACTATGAAGTGTTAAAGTTTCGTTATTCCGTTATGTAAAAGGAATAGAGCTAGAAACGACTAATAGCGCCGTCCCTCTCTCTCAACGGAATCATGATAGCTTTAACACGTTAAGGCCCCTGCACAATTAACACAACCGACTGGCCATCATTGGCAATAAACCGCACAGATTTGAAATCAGTAGTGGGATATTACAGGTTAACAGTATAACTGCTTTAAATAAGATCTTTAAAACACACGGGTACTCAGTACTAATTTACTTAGTTATTTTTAAACAACAACTTTCCATAAAGCGAAAGCTCTCTTAAAATCTTGTGTAATAAAAATAAGGTCCATATAAAAACTGCATACCGGTATAGTCAGCGTCAAAAATCGAGGACATACAGACTGTTTAAAATGATCTGAACACCCAAGAAATTGAACTTTATCTGAATGGGATAAAATTCTTGTCAGTATGACAGTTGTCGTGCACCATGTTCATTCTGAAAAACCCTTTGTGTCATTGAGACATACTTTAATTTTCTTATAAACAAACACTCAAACAACACATAACTTTAAAACGTTCTTAAAAGTCGTTCTGTCGTTATAATTCACCTTAGAGTGACAGTGACAGCATGAGACTTAAGAGGCCAGTTAAAATCGAGTTGCATTTGAGTATTGGAGGTTAATTGTTCAGATCATTTTGAAGTCTATTCGTCCCAAAAATTTTCACGCTGACTGTACAATAACAGGATTTTATATGATTATTTAAGTACGATATTAATTTAACTGGTGATTCGAGTCGGACATGTTGTTAATATGTTTGTTCGTACAAACTGTGACGAAGAAAGTACAACAAATGAAAGTTGAAATCAATAATGTAGTTAATAGTGTTGTTGGAGTGGTAATAAACAGTGAAAATTCTTCGCAGGATATCTGAAAATCTGCTGATCTGGCTTTTTCCTAAGCTACAGTTTATGAACTCTTGCTTTAATTTTACTACAGATTATATAACAGATTCCCAATCTATAAAGATTTTGGCCAAAATTATCAAATTCCTATTTAGAGTTCCGTACCCAGAGGATGCCAAACGGGACCCTCGCTACGCTGTCCGTCCGTCCTTCTGTCTGTCACAGGGCTGTATCTTTTGAACGGTAATAGGTAGCCGGTTGAAATTTTCTCAGAATGTGTTGCTATGACGACGAAACCAAAGGGTCCCAAACAAGAAAAATCTAAAAACATGCATTTTTTTCAACGTTTTTGTTCCTACTCTATCTTCAAAACAGTAATACATACCAGCGTCAAACTTAGTCTGATTAGTGCATACTATATAATTTAGCAACAAATACTAAAAATAGGGCAAACGTAGACAGATGTTTAAGAAAGAGATGCAAAACTTCATATTTTGCGCACGGTGCGTTGATGTCTTTTGATGAACTCTCGTAAATTAAATCAGTTTCTATGGGGTATTAGGTCGATGGGTGGTACGGAAACTGCGTGAGTCCGACTCACACTTGGCCGGTTTTTTTAGACTACGCTTGAGTAACGCCTTTATAATACGATTTGATCAAATATGGACCACACAACACAATAATAAATTGAAACAACATAAAATACGGTAGAAAACTGAATTATCTACCCGTAACAGGTTCTCTATACTATAAGCCTAACTATATAATTCTCAGCCCTAAAGTTAATGAAAATAACTAGACCTAAGATACCCTACCTACACGAGTTCTACCCGCCTAACTACTAGTACAACATCCTACCAACTAATGCGAAGCGATATAATATTCAAAGACACAAGTGTGTACTATAATATCGTACCGTATCGAGTGAAAGCTCGTGCACTAACATCTTGCATCGCTTTCTAGCTATTTTCTCGTAAGCGTTCTTCAATATTTTAAGCAAATTTCGTTTGGCGTGACCCTGTCGAAAGCATAATGTTAGTTCGGTGTATACATTTAATTTTCTATTAAGAGTTTTTGGTGATGGCAGCACCAAAATTGAGACAATGAACTGGAAGTGGAATATTTTCGATCATATTTAATCATTATAATCTAATGAAATGGCAGCAGGTCACGGGAACTATCTGGAGTCCAGAATTCCTATTAAACTAAAGGGGACAATTTACAAAACGACTGCCTTGCCTTGTTTGGGTCAGAATTTTGGGCTACGAAAGGGATGAATTACCTACATGCAGTGTTGGGCAAAATTTAGTTTGACTTATGATTGATGACTAAGATTGAATTCGTCAATCATGACTAATGATTGATGATTGATTAATTCAATCATGGCGTGGTGAGTGATGATTGATTAGTTTTAATCTTAGTTAAATAATCATGACTAAATTTTCCATGACTAATCTTCTTGTTATATTAACTACTATAAAACTGTAGATGTGTTTGTTTGTTTGTTTGTTCGAGCATCACGCTAAAACTACTGGACCGATTTTGATGAAACTTTTGAAGTAAAACTTACGCAAATTCTTTACGCACGCTTGACTTGGGGAGTAAACTGGTGAATGCGTTACGAAAAGTGTGATCGGGCGAGGCGACTTTTATTTTGAGATCCAAAGTGGCGGGCACGACTTTTTAAATAAAATCAATATGGGTATCGATTTCGAGGTTTCCCAGGGTGCTGATTACGAATATAACATCAATTTTGAGATCCAAGATGGCGGATGCGACTTTTTAAATTAAATCAATATGGGTATCGATTTCGAGGTTTTCGGGGTTGCTGATTACGAATATAACATCTATTGCGAGATTCAAGATGGCGGACACGACTTTTTAAATAAAATCAATATGGGAATCGATTTCGAGGTTTCCCGGGGTGATGATTACGAATATAACATCAATTATGAGATCCAAGATGGCGGACGCGACTTTTTAAGTTAAATCTATATGGATATCGTTTTCGAGGTTTCTCGGGGTGCTGATTACTAATATAACATTTATTTTGAGATGCAAGATGGCGGACGCGACTTTTTAAATAAAATCAATATGGGTATCGTTTTCGAGGTTTCCCGGGGTGCTGATTGCGAATATAACATCTATTTTAAGATTCAAGATGCAGGACGTGATTTCTGTTTTTTTTAGTGAAGATTCACTTCAGTCGTGTGGTCTAAAGCACACTCGTTTTATTTGTATTTAAAAGCTGATGATTAGAGTAAAAAACTAGTGTTGTTTAAAAAAGAAAAAGAAATGAATAAATTCGTGGCGCGATGAGCTGTAGAGCGCGTACAGAGTTGGACAAAAATTCTGATAATGATAGGCTCGATAAGCTATATGGTTATAAAAATTCCGATTGCCATATATTCTAAACTATAGCTCTTAGACCATAACTATAGCTCTTACTTGTGTTGGTACTCAAATGAAAGGGTTCGAAGAGCTCTAGACAAATAAATGTTATAAACTTCTGATGGCCATATCTCCTAAACTATAGGTCTTAGACCCATCGTGTTGGTACTCAAATGAAAGGGCTCGATGAGATCTACACAAATAGATGATCAAAACTTCTGATGGCCATATTTCCTAAACTATAGCTCTTAGACCACAGATTTTTGAGTTTTTATATTTCTGTGTCTTGGACCCCCCGTGTTAGTACTCAAACGAAAGGGCTTTCTGTGATAAGCCGAGTTATAAGTGGGCGAAACCGCTGGCAAAGTCTTGTTTAATATACACCGTGTTATTGAAATAACTGAAAACCTCTCAAGGGGTCATTGTACTCATCAGTATGAACAACTTTTACTATGGGACCAAATCTGAAATCGCGAAAAAAATAATCAGATGTTCCCTATATTTGTGTTCACATGAATCGACAAAATGTAGGGAACATCAGATTTTTTTTTTGCGATTTCTGTGTTGGTCCTATAGTAAAAGTTGTTCATACTGATGACTACAATGACCCCTTGAGAGGTTTGCAGCTATTTCAATAACACGTTGAATAAATTCTTGCCTACCGTCAATTTCAAGTTTTACATCATACATGTTGATTTGGAGTGGACTACCAACTAACACCACTCGTGCTTCTGAAGAATTTCTAGTAAATAGTAATATTCAAAATTTTACAAAAATAATGGGCGGCCTTTTTTGACTATCAAATGAAAATACAGTTTTAATACTATTCTTATTAATTTTCGCCGACTAAACAAAACAAAATAGCCGCTCAAATAGCCACTCACTGCACTGACCCACGTAGCCAGCCCGCGCGGTGCGCAGTGAGGGCAGGTGGGGCAATGCAGCGGCTCCCACCACCCTTCGCCACCTACTCGTGCGTTTTTAGGTTAGTCATCAATCAAAACTAACGATTGATCGAATGACTAACTGATTTAGTCATGATTATGATTGAATTTTTCAATCATGATTAAATTAGTCGTGACTAAATTAGTCATGATTGATCAATTTATTGAAAAAATTAGTTGATTGACCCAACACTGCCTACACTACATGGGTCGATTTCACAGCCTACGAATGAAGTTACACTAATGAGATCGTGACACCAATGATATCCAAATCACACTAAGGTTGTGCATATTTTTATTGGTTTAAAAATGTAAATTAAGTCTTCTTATGATCAATATCTTTGACATCGAAGTAACAATTGATAAACTTTTTTACAATTTGTTGACAGTAATCTTCATCAATATAAACAAGGCTAAATTTATTTTGAAAACCAATAAAAATATGCATGCCATTAGCGTGATTTAGATTTCATTTGTGTCATGATCTCATTAGTGTAAAATCATTCGTGGTACCCAATTTTATGTGAAATCGACCCACATGCAGCTGAGTTAAGAATGTTAAGAGAAATGTAACGAGAATGAATAGGATAAGACATGAGTATGTAAGAGGGATTTTGAAATCAGCGCCAGTGACGGAAAAGATGAGTTGCAGACGTTGCAGTCAATTTTTATGGTATGGACATGTGATGCGGAGGAATGAGGAGCATATTACGAGAAAACTTTTCAGTATGGATGTGAATGGCTATAAGAAAAGAGGAAGAACAAAGAACACATGGAAATGAAGGACATGACATGCGTGAAAGATGATATATGTAAATAAAAATAAAATGAACACTGAGGCGACGGCTAAGAGAAATAATAATAATAAATAATAATAAATACTTTTGGGACATTTTTACACAACACCATCTAGTCCCAAACTAAGCAGAGCTTGTACTATGGGTACTAGACAATGGATATAATACTTACATACTTTTTTTTTTGTAAATACATACTTATAATACATAAGAAACACCCAGACGAACACAAACACTTATGTTCATCACACAAATATTTGTGTTCTGTGGGAATCGAACCCACGACCACAAATGTATGGAAGAAAAAGACATGCTGCGCTGACCCCAAATAAATTTTAATAAGAGCATGATGAATCTCTCGTAGTGTACTAAAAGTAATGATGCCACACTCCAGGCGCGTTACAAAAACATAAGTCCTCAGAATTTCAGCTGATTTGTTCCTGCTATAGGCCATTTCTGAATATTGGATAGAAGTAACAATATCACAAGTACACAATACTGTCCGTTTCAGTGACATAACATATTATGATTTCATGTGATTTTTGTATTTCTCCATATCAAGATTTTATTACAGCCTCTGATTTTATTTATGTTAAATTTCACAGCCTGTACTTATTATCCATGAAAGTTGAAAAAACTAAACGTGAGAAAAGACAGCGTTGACCAATAGCTTAGGTGAGACTACTGGCCAGAGCCATTTGTTACTTTTGACCTGAGTCAAAACAGAAACCGTTTTTCCTATTATCATTTTATCTTTCGTATGTGGAATGTTGTCAGGGCAGGAATGACAGATTAGTAGTATCATTAACCTCTTTACAGAACGAGAAATTAAAGTGGTCATGACTCATGAATCTTCTTTAATAGTTTAGTAATATTACATAATTAAATGTGTAACAGAATGAACGCAAGACCACAGACATCCCAATTAGTTTAGAATTCTGGTACTCTTAGATTAATGATTGGTTCCAGCTGCGCTCCAATAGCTATTGATCTTAGGTAGAGCGGTATCTAGTTGGAGCGCAGCGGACACCAATAATTAATCTATACTGGTAATTATATTTTTTCAAAATCACAAATTCATGGTTTTTAGCCATCAGTAAGTTCCCGAGTAGACTGACGACCTGGTGAAGGTTGCGGAAATCCGCCGGATGCGGAAAGCGCAGGACCGGTCGTAGTGGCGATGCTTGTGGGAGGCCTATGTCCAGCAGTGGACGTCTTTCGGCTGAAATGATGATGATGCTGATGAATTTCAACATCATATATCAACATCTCTCTATCGCTCTAAGGTTTGCTGTAAGAAACCTCATTTTTGAGTTAAGCTCGCCGATGTACATAAGCTTTCCTACTGTAATATTAATGTGTATTTGTGTGTACAATAAAGTATAATAATAATAATAATAAGTTCCGGAGTTGGTTGGTTGGTCCGAAAGACGATATAGGATATTTTTATTGCCATACGCGAGAAAAGCTGTTGGGTCACATAATCCGTGACAGAAAAAAATGATAAGAGTACTGGTTTTACAGGAAACCTAATGAAATACATGAATATGTAACACACACAGGTGAACAAATATTAAATAACAGTATCGTTCGTTCTACATCGCTAACAGACTGCGAAACTGTTCGTCAGTCTGACGCAACGGTTCCACGGTATAATAAATAAGGACTTCATGATTAACTTATTAATACTGCAGCGACTATTATTTGACTGCAGCTTCGCTTACAGCCAAAATTAATACCCAATCAATCTACGATTTGCCCTACTAGAGATAGGAATTTGACATAAGCTCCATACAAAATATTACTTAGCATTCATACACAACTCAACACATTTAAATTTTTCATTAGTCATTTCTGTAATTTTTATTTTTCTAGTTTTTCTGTTTTTATTAAGCTACTAATAGCTAACCATAATATTAATTATGTAAAAAAAAAACATGTGTAAACTTTATTTGTATGGCTCATCCAGAATAAATGTATGTCACTATATTCCTGGGGATTGGCACTGTTCGCCGAGATACAGGTATCTCGCCTAGTTCGGCGGCAGAGGCTCCCAATGTGTGTATCAACAACGATAGATGTTTAATGTGTTAGATAATAAGTCTTCAGAGTTGTAATTTTTTGCATAAATAAATAAATAAATAAATAAAATACAAAATATGTCAAATTTCTATCTCTAGTAGGGTAAACCGTAGATAGATTGGATATTAATTTTGACCGATAGACAAGGTCGACTGCACAATCTAACTTGTATCTTCTTCAAGGCTGTGGTATTCCACGTAGGTATCTACGTTTTATTTTCGGGGAGGTCTTAAATGAAGTTTTGAAGATCTAAACAAAGGTCTATGTGGCGAAAATATACAAATCAATAGTATTACTGAAATTAAATACATATATCTATGTGCCACACCTAACAATATTCAAATGGGTTCCGGACTGAAAATAAAATAGAACAGACCCTTCAGTATCAACCTTCATACATTTTTAAATTAAATATGTATAATATCGCAGTTATTTCAACAGGTTTATTAACGGCCAAAATTAATATCCAATCTATCCACGAATTGCTCTACTGGAGATAGGTATTTGACATAGGCTCCATACAAAATATGTCAAATTTCTATCTCTAGTAGGGTAAATCTTGGATAGATTGGATATTAATTTTGGCCGTAAGTGAATTAGTATTTTGGAAGTTACTTTTTAGCTATATTTGTCGAGTTCGAGAAAATTCTATGTCTAGAAGTGACACGGCAACTTTACAGAAAAAAAACTCAAGACTATTAATACAGATTTAAGCACCCGACTCACAAAGCGATCCCTTAAAAACTAGAAAAAATTATAGGTTCAAATTATTGTTCACACTTCGGGATTTTTTATTTAATTGATTATTCAGCTAATATGCTTTAGGCGCTAACTAAACAGATGACGTTCTTTTTGAGTGATCGAGAAAGCCGTTTACTTGAGATTGCTTCATTTTACGTTCTCTCTCGAACGCTCGAATAGAACGTCTGTTCTTGTTCAGTTGTCTTAGAATGTAAAAAAACTCCGAAAAACATTCGTCGCATCTAATTTGTCACTGATTTTCAGGGAAATAATGAGAAAGCGTTGCAAATAGTGATACGTTTCACGGAAAAACATTAATTAAAACATTGTTTGTGCGGTGAAGCCGGTCTTGCTTAGAAATGTGGTTTGTGTGTTATACCATAGCTAATTTAACAGAATATCGTATATTTTACAGCTTGTTTGTCCTTTTGTAGTAATATTGTGAAGAAAAAAGAAACGCTTTCACTTGCGACATGATTCTTATTGATGTGTCAAATTGTGTGTCAACAAGCTTGTACAATACGAGTTCAAGTTAGATTGCACGTATTGTACAAGCTTGTTGACACATCAATAAGAATCATCTTTTCTTGTTCGGTTGTCTTAGAATGTAAAAAAAAACTACGAAAAACATTCGTCGCATCTAATTTGTCACTGATTTTCAGGGAAATAATGAGAAAACGTTGCAAATAGTGATACGTTTCACGGAAAAACATTAATTAAAACATTGTTTGTGCGGTGAAGCCGGTCTTGCTTAGAAATGTGGTTTGTGTGTTATACCATAGCTAATTTAACAGAATATCGTATATTTTACAGCTTGTTTGTCCTTTTGTAGTAATATTGTGAAGAAAAAAGAAACGCTTTCACTTGCGACATGATTCTTATTGATGTGTCAACAAGCTTGTACAATACGTGCAATCTAACTTGACCAGACTGAAGTCTGCGCATGTTTACCCCGCCCCTTTCCACCAATGACACCCATAAAATTATTACTGCGACGATCTTGTCACAACTTTAGGCCGGCCAACTTAGATATTGCACATATTATAATACTTAAGTGTAGTAAAAAAATGGTTGCAGTCGTTTGGTATTCTCGAGCCAATAACCACTACGGTAGAGGCTCTACCAATGGTTATCTCTCGTACAAAATGCACTCAATACATAAAATCGTACCAAAGGCGTGTACGTGTAGCTATTGTACAAATAAGTACTTCATAGTTATTTTGTACTTTGTATTCAGCAGCCTCAATATAAGGTGGGTCCCATTTATCTCAACAAAACATTATTACTACACAATTACAACAGTAACGTGAGAAAATGCATTTTTTTATGGAAAACGTAACAACGTCACTTAAAGTTAGGTAATCGATTATTATCGATGTTTATTATTTGAGGAAAGAGGTAGGGGTCTTGAACGCCCCTAAGCCACTGCGACCTGATAAGATCTATTGTGACGCCTCTTGCAGCATTACAGCACTTCCCCAAGCTGCAAGTCAATCATGAAGTCGACTATGACCTTGGGGGAGGAGGATTTGATCTCCTGCGTTGAGATGACGTGGCCTCCAAGATGCTGGCTTCTAATGTGGTGCACTGCATCACATTCGCATAGGATATGGATGGGCGTCTCATCCTTATCGCGACAAAACCTGCAAACTGTGGTATCACTGAGGTCCATCCTGTGAAGGTGTTTATTCAGCTTGCAGTGCCCAGTAAGGGTTCTTGTCAGGATTCTTATCTGATTCTTGTTCAACGAAAGCGCTTCTTTCGTAAACCTTTTTTTGAAGAATTATCGATGTTGTAACTTGATATAAAGAACGCGTAATCGATAAGAACTGGAACTGGTTTTTCGTCACGTAATAAGAAATAATTGGATATTACACATATGATATTACGGATAATTCGAAGTCATAAGTCGAATCTTCTCGTCGCCTATTCCACATAGCCTTAAGACTAAGGTCTGCAATCAGTGCGTCCTGCCTGTCATGAACCCATGACAGGCATGAGTTGCAGGCATGAGGCATGAGTTCATGACAGGCAGGAAACACTGATTGAAGACCTTAGTCTTAAGGCTCTGTGGAATAGGCGACGAGAAGATTCGACTTATGACTTAAAGTAGCTCAGCGTGCTATGGATAGGGCTATGGTCGGAGTTTCTCTGAAGGATCGAATCCGAAACGAGGTGATCCGACAGAGAACCAAAGTTGTCGACATAGCCTACGGGATTAGCAAGCTGAAGTGGCAGTGGGCCGGCCACATTAGCCGAAGATCCGATGGCCGTTGGGGTAGACGGGTTCTTGAGTGGAGACCGCGAATCGGTAAACGTAGAGTAGGACGCCCTCAGGCTCAATAGAGCGATGATATTGGCAAGGTGGCTGGTAGCAACTGGATGCGATTGGCTGATGTCCAGCAGTGGAATAATATGGGTTGTTGTGTTGTCTGGAAGAGATTACCTTGTTCGATAAGACCACCCATTGTACTTATATAATCTTTCTGTAAACTACTGTCTTTGTTTTCGTTTGGTGTATGTACAATAAAGAATATATTAAATAAATAAATATAGGCTGATGATGATGATGGATAATTGCCTAAAGTAAAAGTACCCAGCTTTTTTTTTTATAATATAGGATGGCGAAACGAGCTAAAGACCCACCTGATGTTAAGCGGTTACCTTTGCCCATAACAACTGCAATACCACCAAGGCTGTTGCCTAAATGGTACCGCAAGTCGGTTCGCCAAACTGAGACATGAAGATGGATAGTCACATGTGATTGTAATTTCACCGGCCCCCGTACCCTTCAGACCGAAACACAGCAATGCAAGCATCACTATTTGGTGGAGAAGTAGGTACAGTGGTAGTACTTCCGCGGACGAGCTCTTTCACAAAGGAGCTCTACTACTACTAAACTGTTAACTAACTGTTTACAAATGTAAGTTATGCATAGATGGACAGCAGCTTCTATTTCTTCTATACCGAGATATTTTTTCCTCCTAGGTACAGAACAAAGAGTAATGTGCTATTTCCTTCCCTTCCTAGCCTCTTCTTGACTATAATGGGGTCGGCGATACATGAAGCAGTTTTTACCGCTCTTGCATTTGGGCTGTACAGTCGGCGTCAAAAATATCGGGACGAACAAACTGTTCAAAATTATCTGAACAACTAAGAAATTTTAACTAGATCTCAATGACACAACGGTTTTCACATCCAGTTTCAGAATGAACACAGTACACGCCAACTGTTATTCTATCCCATTGATATTAATTTTCTATGTTGTTCAAATAATTTTGATCAGTCTGTTCGTCCCGATAGTTTTGACACTGACTGTACGTTGTATGTGGTGTTTTTAAAAGGCATAAAAGCTACTATGTACGTCTTTATTTAAATTTTAAGGGTTCCGTATCCAAAGGGTGCTGTCAGTCACAGGGCTGTATCTTTTAATTCCATAATAGGTAGCCAGTTCAAATGATCAATATTTTTTCGATTATGTCATTGCAAATAATAAAATATGGTACGGAACACTTAGTGCGCGACCGGCCGGGTTTTATTTTAATAATAATATTTTACCAAAACAAGATTAAGTGTACATCTACAATTTAGAGCCGAGTATGAATCTAGCCTTACGATTCACTTTCTAAATGGCACAAGGCCGTCGTTTGGCCGGGGATGTCTAGCAGGTATGTACTACGAATACTACGATACTTATTTAATATTTACTCTGTTGAGTACTTGACGTTTTTAAAAGAAAAATATTTAACCATACTGTTAATATTTTATCTCTTGTCCTACATTGAGCGTTTTATATGGGTCATCGGTCACAGGCCGCTAAAGCGAAAGGAATTGCCGATTATAATAAAATGACGTTAGCCATTTACAAGCTGTTACAGCTGTGTTCCCCAGATTTGGTCGCTTATCCTTTTATGAATTATGGGTATATTACCAACACAACTTGTGCTATGATCCATTGGCAAGTATGCTTGCGACAGAATGCCACATAGACGGCTAGGCGGCTTGCCTATCAGCTCATCATTGTCCTTCAATCTTGAGCCATCCTATCAAATAATGAGCTTCAAACTAACGAAGCTGGGAGGAGCCAAAGAAGAGAGAAAAGAAGAGGCAAAACAACTGTGCTAACTGTGGTCTGGTGGTTCGAGTGTCGGACTGCTGATCACGAGGTCGTCGGTTCGATTCCCACAGGACAAAAATATTTGTGTAATGAATATAAGTGTTTGTGTTGGTCTGGGTGTTTCTTATGTATTATAAGTATGTATTTCCAAAAAAAAAGCACTAAGCTTTATGGTTTCAGAACCCTAAAAATAAAAGAAAAATATATTATTATTTTATGGAACCCCAACACTAACTAAACGAACTCAATTGGTTGAAATTTAAAAAAATGCTTGTGGCGGAACCCTGGCTTTCCTTCATCGGAACCCAAAGGTTCCGCGTAACCCACTTTGGGAATCGCTGGTCTAGTACCCATAGCACAAGCTCTGCTTAGTTTGGGACTAGATGGTGCCGTGTAAAAAATGTCCCAACTTTTTTTTTAATTGGTTAAATATATATTGAATGCGAGACGAGCGATATGAACAATGAGATTTAACGTAGTCTTAAAACCGACCGTTTTCTGCACCTCCAGCCAAAGGAGTAAACATGACAGTGGCATTCTAAAATGGATAAACTACCCCTAAGGCGACACTCTGACCACTAACGGCCAAAATTAATATCCAAACTATCCACGATTTGCCCTACTAGAGATAGGAATTTGACATAAGCACCATACAAAATACGTCAAATTTCTATCTCTAGTAGGGTAAATCGTGGATAGATTGGATATTAATTTTGGCCGTAAAAGCACTAAAATTAAAAACTAAAACGCTCATGGAATCAGAAGCTGAGTACCTACCAGCTTACTTTCGATCTCAACCTGTTATTTTTGTTGTACAATTAGCACTATAGCAAGATCTACTACATAATAAGTCACGTGTTGACGACCGCTCAGCCGTGAACCAGCGGTTCTTACCGCTCTCATGTAATCACATCCTCTATTCAAGTAAATATGTAGTGTATCATTATGGTTAGTGTTTTAGTTCAGACGTTGAAACGTTGTGACAAGCTGTAATAGCCACAGATATGACATCTACCTGCGGTAGAACTGGTGGTAAATGTCATGTCTCTGGTAATAGCTGTAATTTGTCTGTTGTTGTTTGTTGTTTGTCTGTTGTCTGTTTGATTGATTAGGACTCGGGCATGCTCAGGCGGAAGATTCAGGCAACATAAACAGTTTTTAAAGGTCGAAACGACATACTTATACATGTTGTTTGAATCGCTTGTTTCCCGAAAACGGGTAATTGTACTCATCATTATGAACAACTTTTACTATTGGAACAACCCAGAAATCGCGTAAAAAAAATCAGGTGGTCCCTAAATTTTATCGATTTAAGTGAACACAAATGTAGCGACCAACTGATTTTTTTCGCGATTTCAAGGTTGGTCCCATAGTAAAAGTTGTTCATAATGATGAGTACAATTACCCCTTTTCGGGAAATAAGCGATTCAAATTTCAGCATGTATATAAGAAGGAAGAAACACTTTCTAATTATAGTTTATTTAAAAACTTCTTTGGTGTAATGTGTAAGTAATTTTTTTGACATAATGAAAAAATTGGACATTAGAAAAAAATATCTGCTCCTACAAACGCTATAGGCTCAGAAATAATTAGGGATTCTAATGAGCCCACTATATTGTGTTCCTATGTCCCCATGTCCCCCATCTGGGGCAGGGGGTAGATACAGTAGCTCTCCATTGCACTTTCTTTGGCAGTACATGAACTAACTACAAAGGCATTATTTCAGACAATTTTTTCGATGGTTTTATTTAATTCATTTTCGATCTCGACTTTTGCTGTAAACAGCACACATACGATCCATAGCAATTAATAATAATCAACAATAACAATCAATATCCATAATAATACGGGACGGAATATGACTGTACTCCTTAGTGCAGCTGTGGACTGTCCCCAGATGGTGCCCCATCCCATCTTAGATTACATTTCTAAAAGGGGTGACTGCGAGCTGGACCTGTGTCCTCTGGCAAGCCTTCCAAAGGTGCGGATTTCTTTCTCACGGAAGATATGCCGAGATATATTAAAGAGATACAAATAATAATTATTATACTTACGTCAGTATAGTATGTTTATGATAAGACCAAGCTCGAGAGCACGTTGGAGCAGACGAGTCCTTGAGTGGAGACCGCGAATCGGCAAACGCAGCGTAGGGCGCCCCCCTGCCAGGTGGAACGACGACCTAAAGAACGTGGCTGGGGGGGACTGGATGCGGAAGGCAGAGGACCGATCGTTGTGGCGCAACTTGGGAGAGGCCTATGTCCAGCAGTGGACTGCGATAGGCTGAGTTGATGAAGCTCGAGAGGTGCTCGAGAGCTGTCGGACAACTTGAGAGTGGCCGATGTTTCGCAAAGGAATTAGTTAGGTTGACTTGATGAAAAATACTTTTCGTAATAAAATCCTACACAAAACTATTTTCTTCCCTAAAAGTTTCGCATATGTCTCGTCTTTATAAATGGAATTATCAATTTGATACGCACTTGACATAGAATAAATTGATGGAACACTTGACACGACAAGGCTCGCAGAAATGCAGGTCGTGGGACGAACTGATGCAAGGAGGTTCATCAACTATCTTCGCGATATTTTCCTTATGGGTTTGTAAGTGGTATGAGTAAAAGAACAACAACATAACATCACGCCTGTATTTCCCCGAAGGGGTAGGCAGAGGTGTAATAGTACACCCACATTTCGCCAGTTATGTTATAGTCCCTTGTAATAGGGGGCGAGCCTATTCCCACTAATCGGGCACAAATCCAGACTCCGGGTTGCTACTGAGTAAAAGCAGCGTAGGCAAAATTGACTTCTTTGAAATTACGTATGACGGAAATATTGTGAGTAGTTACAGGAGTCTGGGATGTCGAAGATGGGGCTAAAAGCGGCAAGTTGTGGATAAAGTTTCTTCTCGCTATTTTTTTTTACCTACTGGACAAAATAAATTCCAGATGCAAAGAAATGCTTCTGTTTTCAACGCCAGAATTTCAGAGATGCTTTTAAAAAAAAATACGTTTTGTGTCAGATTGCTTTAGTTATGCAACTGAACGTAGTATTGACAGATTTCTTGTTTAATAAATAAAAAAAAATCTTGTGTGTAGTATAAACTGAAAACAAATCAATTACGGTTTAAAATAAACTTTCGTTTTTTTTTATAATAACATACAATGCAAAGGACACATAATATGCTAATACAATTGATCTGAATCAAGGGCAAACCGGCGCCAGCAGCAATATGATGCAAGCTTCACAATAAAGGTATCAGGTTAAGGTCATTTTAAACAAATAAAAAATATATACCTACTTACGTGTTTTAGGATTTCTAAAAAAAAACTTGGAAAATGAACAAGAAGGTCATTCTAGGAAGCAGACCCGTGCCCAAATACGTACATAGATAGAATATGCTTTATTGTACACATGGCTACACATCAAGCTGTACATTTCCAGTATAAGCTGACCTCGCATTGTATAGACTTTCTGTACAATGCAAGATCAACTTATACCGGAAATGTACAGCATGATGGGTTGCCATGCGTACATCATGAAAATAGTAGTAAACAGCAACAACGGATAAATTATGGGTACATCGGCGTTCTTATCGCTAAAAGCGATATCTTCCAGACAACCTTCCAGCATTTTGC
Organism: Asteroscopus sphinx; assembly: GCA_949699075.1. NCBI lineage: Eukaryota > Metazoa > Arthropoda > Insecta > Lepidoptera > Noctuidae > Asteroscopus > Asteroscopus sphinx. The sequence continues at coordinate 13,722,608 of OX453021.1, read as the reverse complement.
GACATGTGGGACATTAATGGCAGAGGACCGAGTGTTGTGGCGCAACTTAGGAGAGGCCTATGTCCAGCAGTGGACTGCGATAAGCTAAGTTGATAAGAGAGTAAAAATAACATGGCCAATGATAGGAGGGGGAAGGGTTAAACCATCGACCATACACCTCAAAAAGGCAACTGATGTCTGTCAACACATATATGAAATTTCACTAATTTAGGTCGCCACTATTCGCCACTTGAAATCTTCAAATCAGTTTAGACCACTTCTATGAGCCGACAAAACTGCCGCGTTAGTGATTAGCCAATAGCCGCCTTGATAGGGCCAATTGGATTGCAGTACCCCGCCTCAGCTAGTGGCAGAATTTATTGTATGCATTATATTCAACACTAGGTGTCTATTGGGTTGTATAGTCGATGGCCGGTTCTTCTACAAAGGACCCACAATTTGGACCCGAGCAACTAGAGCCTGACGTTTCAAAAGTGCCTGTAATTAGGTTTATTTGAAATAAAAAACATTTGAATTTTGAATTTAATTTTGATGGGTTAAACTAAGCCAACTCAAAAATATTTTGACTAACATGTACACTTTGCTTATGGAAAATAGGAGGTATAGTATTAATGAAAAACTTTCCCTCAGTGAAACCTGTCACATATATTATGCTCTTCAAAGTGAACAAGTAATACAATTATCATGTTACCCTTGAAGGGATGTAAAGCAGGGTTGATAAAAATCATGAATATTTTTACGAAAAGTTCTACTAGTATGCAACTTTTTAAGAATGAAAAAAAAACCCTTAGTATAGTATAGTATAACGGGCTGGTTTCCGCAACTCCACGATCAAGCGTGTATTTTGCGTATGATGAAAAAAACCCTTAAGTAAATCTTAGTATGACAGTAGTAATTAAGTACAGAAATGTAGGAAACAGTTCATTCAAACTTCTAAGACAGTAAAAGTCTATAATCAGTTCCGAAAAGTAAATTCAACATCTAATTGAAGCATCTCCTAACTCGATTTTCTTGTAGTTTGTTATTGTCATATTTTTATTCAATATTCAGTAAAAAATAAAAACTGTCTAATTTTTAATATGAATTTTTCTTTTCTAGTCCCATAACATTATGATTTAAATAAATAAATGAATTTTTATGAAAAAAATCAAGATTGATTTAAACTGCGGCCAAAAAGTTGGGCATTCTTAACAAGGTGAAGCGATACTTCACTCCTGGACAGCTTTTCACTTTATATAAAGCTCAAGTCCGATCGTGTATGGAGTATTGCAGTCACTTGTGGGATGGCTCCGCCAAATACCAGCTTGCGGCTCTTGACTCGATTCAACGCAGAGCTGAGAGGTTAATTGGTGATGAACTGTTAGCAAAATCTAAGCTACAAAGCTTAGCCCATAGACGCACAGTTGCTTGTTTGTCGGTGTTCTACAGGCTGTACTTTGGAGAGTGTGCGCAAGAGCTCCATGAGCTTATTCCGCCATCTCCTTTCTTTCATCGGACTACACGCCGCACTGCAGGATATCATCCACATTTGGTGGAAATCCCTACTATCAGGACCAAGCGCTTTGAGAACTCTTTCATAATGCGCACAGCCAAGTTGTGGAATTCACTGCCGGCATCTGTATTTCCGGGCACTTATAACCCTAACGCCTTTAAAGCTGGAGTGAATCGGCACCTAATAGGTTTGCTCGCTCCATCGTCGACCACATCCTGACAAAGCTGTCTAGATTGTGGTCAAGAGCAGATCTATAAATCATAAAAAAAAAAAAAAAAAAAAAAAAAAAAAAAAAAAACAATCCACCCAGATGTAAAGGTGTATTGTTAAAACTTTTTACCCAAGTAAACCTGCAGGCACTGCTAGTATTTTATATTTCGATAGCAAAAGCTACAATTAAATGTAAAATGTAATCATGTAAAAAATATGATTATGATGAAAATAACATGGAATTTATGTGCAGTTTTTTGGGTAGTTTTTTATGATGGAATGGATTTTTTTTACTTTTTATTGTTGAAGAACTTTTTTAACATAAAGATAAAGATTTTATAGTCTTTGAGGTTGTTATTAAAGTTGTTGAACTATAATTAAGTTTCATTGTACTTAGGCAAAACCTATGAACTATTATTTTGCATAACTAGTATGATATTCTAATTAGATTTTGTTAATCATGTTTATTCCAACTGGGTCCTTGGATAACCCTAGATTAAATACTGTAAAAATTACTTGTTAATTAAAATTGGTAATATGATTGGCGCAGTTGAGAAATCAGCTTCTGTGCTAAGGGTCACATGTTTAATTCCCACACAATGGAATATTTGAGTGATCCATAGTTGTTCCGAGGCTCAGTGTTTGTGTGAGATTTGTGTTTGAAAATACACAGTGGGTGTATTTCACATTGTGTATACACAAGAATCCTTAGTAGGGCAACATTTGTTTTGTAAAATTATAAAAATATAAATCCTGCCATTATTATTCATGTAATATAGCTTACTTCTTTGAACTTACATAATAACATTATGCATTTCACAAGACTAGCTTAGTTTTATGAATTACTTCAGTTCTTTTTGAATTGGGTTTATTATTTATGGACAATTGCACTTCAAGAAAAAATAAAAACATAATTGAATAGGGAAAATTACAAAGGTGGGTACTGACCAATTTCTCCTCATCATATTCGCTGCGTCTCTTCGTTCCATGATGGTCGCTAGCAGCAGATTGTGTTGACTTTCCACTCTCACTGTCAGGGTCTGTGGTCTCGTCAGACCCACTGCTCTCCTCCTCACTGGAGCTGGTCTCGTTACCCACCGACGGCCGGCTCGGGTCTGATATCAGAAGTGCTGTCAGACCATTCTCCAGACGTATAGTTCTGCAGCAACAGAATATTTCTTAGTTGGTTATAAAAAAATGTAAATTCAGGACGCATCGATTTTGTATTGTATGTATTGTTTAAAAGGTGATAATAAAGTCTTTATCATTAATTACTAGATACACTCACTTGTAAATCTTTTTATCCGCATCCGATTTGACAGGTTCAGGCAACACTTCAACTTTCTCCTTTCTAAGTACCATGTTTAGAGTTTGTTTGGATTTACTATTAATCACCTTCACTTCGGGCTTAAATTTAGGAGTTTTATGGAAACTACTTCTCTTAGACATCGCAAGTAATGTGTGTTTTGTGCCCAGATAACCAGATGTTTTTTTAATAAAAATGGACAAGAATTTTGACATTTATTGGCGCATGTGCTGGTGTTACTAGCCAAGTTATTGAAAATACTACCAATAATAACTTCTATTTTTTCCATCTAGTTGGTAGAAAACATGGTATAATAACACCAGGTAGTCTCTTCCCGTGACAGCTAGGTCACGTGGTTGCCTCCGTACTACGTCATCGGCCGTGGAGCCAATAGCGGGCTGTTAGCGTGACACTTGTCAGTTTGATGTGCTGCCACTTTGTGAAAATAAATTACCCGAGCAAAATGCATTTTTTCATTTACTTTCTTCTATAAAGAATCACTTTTTAACTAGTCTTTTAATATAGTTTCCTTTATTAACTAATTAGATGAATAACACGAGATAACAAATAGTTAGGCTAGTTAGGAATTTATTTTATATTCATTATGAACAAAAATCTCCTTAAGTATATTGAAGATATATCAATCAATGGCAGCACTGATCGTGACGTAGCTTGGAGGCATCGCGCTGTCATTGCGGGAAGAGAATACCTGGTGAAACATCTTATTATACCATGGTAGAAAAGTATTACAAAATGTTATATGTCGTTGCAATCTTTAACAATTATTTTTAACTTTATTAAACATTTAAATCTTTGACTAATCCGTCGATCCAGGATCCTCCGTTTTTATTTTGATTATAACCTAAATGGCAGTGTCGGTGTCTAAATTTTCACAACAAAGGCCTATCAGCCAGCACTACGGTTTTTTTGCGGTTATGAATGGGAAATGATACGTAGTATCTCTAAGTAGTCTGTGGGGAAATGTAGCCAATGGAGTTTTTTCAATTATGCCGCGCGAAAAAATATTGCGTCTGAATTGAGAATCCCTATTGGCTACATTTTCCGACCACCACAACCACAAACGCAGTGTGCTCGGCCCATTGAATTGGGGTGCATTAAAAGAGCCTCCACGAGTGACGATATTTAATTGATCGTCCGGCGCACCCTGGGCAGTCAGCTCTGCTACCAACCTGCTGACTGGCTAATCTGTCCCCCACGGCATGAGCTGTTATCATTATGTAGCTCATGTCGACACGATAGAAAGAAATTGAATTATGAAACCTGTGGAAGCGGCATATTCTTCTATATCCACCTAGTTTATGGGTCGATTTCACAGAGTACATTTATACATACGGAAATAGAGACCAATCTCTGCCCCCAATAGAGGTTCACACCAAGTGGCGCCTCTGTATTTTACCCCTGAAATCACTCTTGAATCAGGTTTTGATAACTATGTACCGGGATCACTAGGTGGCTCTGTATTCATCCTTTTTATAAATCGAAAAAATAAAGGCAAAAAGTTCAGCTATAAGCAGGATTCAAACTTGCAACTCCTAGTTCATAAGTCCACAACAGTAACCGGCAAGCTACCAAACTCTTACGGCCCATATCGAATTTAACTTTCTACGTCTTTTGGTGACGTCAGAACTTTTTTTTCCAATTTATGTCTATAGATATCACTTCAGTTGCGTAAATGCGTAAAAAAGATTAGTATAGTTAGAAAAAGCAACTGATAAGTTTAAATGTTGGTGTTATTTACAAAATTAGGTTTTCCAACATAATTATACTTTAATAATTAAAGAATAGAAATAGAATAGTTTTTTTTTATTTGCCTATCAGATAGGCAAATTTAACAAACAAAAAAAATGTTAATAAACTGGAAAAAATATTTATTTATTTACCAATGTAAATAATTGTCTACAACTTATAATTTTAAATTCACGCCATCTATAAGCTTAATACGTAGATACTGGCGACATCTGTGCGTTTGCCTTGGCATATAGTCAAATATAATACTGATAAATTCAAAATACGTAGTGGCCAAACGACGTTTGAGCATTTTCAGTACTCGTCAATTTGGTCGGATAAGTATTGATGGTGTTGCAGGCATGTTGTTCTAAGATTGTAAGGCATGGTCGATTTTTTCATATTTCGAATTAAAATGACCATGACCTTAGACCAACAGAAATAGGTAGACGGCGCATGTGTTAACAAAAGCGTTCAAAGATGTGATGCATGCTTTACAAACTTGTGTGCGTGACCCTGTGTCGCACGCAGTTGCCATGCATCTGTGTGCTTGGTAAAAAATGTTGCCACCGAAAACAAATTTACCCCATTTTCACATATTAAATATTATATTTTAAGGACAATATGTAGCAATGTAAATAAAACATATTTTTCTAATGATACGTTTAATAAAAGAGAATAATACTAAAAACCTTTGTGTTGTGTTAATTTCCGGTAGTACTGTCTTTTCTTACCGACTTCTGGTTAAACCATCTAATTTACATATAAAGTATGATGGAATCTTATCTTTAGGTACTTTTCATTAACAGACCTTATTCAATTTGTTTTCTGGTTTATGCCGGAGAAATTATACATACGTGATACACGTGATCACGTGTATCATATAATAGTGATATTATTATCCTTTGAAAATGGCCGCGGGGGTGTGCGGCGGGCAGAGTAGGGCGCGTCGATTAGAATAAGTATGACAACAAAAGTCACCACTACAACGTGTTATTGAAATAACTGAAAACCTCTTAAGGGGTCATTGTACTCATCAGTATGGACAACTTTTACTACGGGACCAAACCAGAAATCACGAAAAAAAAACAGCTGATCCCTACATTTTGTCGATTCATGTGAACACAAATGTAGGTAACAGATGATTTTTGTCACGATTTCGGGGATGGTCCCATAGTAAAAGTTGTTCATACTGATTAAATTAAATTAAAATTAAATTTATGAAATAAATAATTACTTGCCATACCAATTTATTACGATAAGTTGGGGTGTCTGAAGTTTTAAGCCATTAAAATAAAACATCGTAATTAAATTAAGTACTATATGAAATGTGATATGAAAGGTTCAAAATAAATAAAAACATCAAACCGATGGCCAAATTACAAAAGTTACTAATCCTAATAACACCATCAGACCCAAACGTCACCCGTATTTTAGGGGTATTTTTGATGTCGATTTGCTGGTCACACCGATAACAATACGTCAGGTTTTGTGTTCCAACAGTACATTACGAAATTTTATTGTATTTATAATTTAAAATTACGTAAAATCAAGTACTTCTTTGTGAAATGTAATCCCGCAAGGCTTTTTTTGTGTCAGCGAGTTATTTTTACACGTTTTCACAACACAAGAAGGCATATTAAGACCATAAACAATACTGTCAATGTGACGTCTAGCGCGTTCGGTTTCTCGCATCGCACTGGAACGCGATCAGCTTCCTATTTCAAATTCAGCTTCCTTTACTCTGCTTCCTTCTGACAGTGCGGTACTCTGTCTACCTTTTTTCTGTTGGTCTAAGGACCATGACACATTTTTGACGATTTTTGTAAACTGCCGTTTTATTGTTATCTGAAGGTGTTTAACGTTTGCTATAATGAAGTTATACACATTCTATGTAAAAATACAGGGCGCATCTTGTTAAAAATATAAGAAAACCAGAAAAAGAGAAACACGAATGAATTAGTTGATACACAAATGAAATTCTTTAATCGCGAATGAAATGGGTAGGACACTAATGATTTGCTAGCTGGACAACATTCATAACCATGACTTTATTACAAGGAAACGTTTTTTTAAATTCAATTTGTATCCAATACGTTTTTATGACAATAGTTAACTGCAATCGTGATATATCATAATCCAAAACATTCCAAATAATATTACGTAGCATTATTTCAGCAAAAATGTATGGAATACTTTAAAGAATTTAAAAAAAAAAACGGGCCTCTTCTCGTAGCGAGAAGAGGCCCATGCCCAGCAGTGGGACAGTAATGGGCTGGTTATGTTAAAAAAATATTACAGGTAAATTATTTTTATGATCAACAGAATGTAACATACTTTTTATTATATTTCTATATACAACCTAATTCTTAGCTTATACTAAACCTCTTAAGGGGTCATTGTACTAATCATAATGAACAACTTTTACTATGGGAACAACCCAGAAACCGAAAAAAATATCAGCGGTTCCCTACATTTGTGTTCACATAAATCGACATAATTATAGGGAACAACGGATTTTATCGAGATTTCAGGGTTGATTACACTGTAAAATGGGTTCATAATGATGAGTACAATGATCCCAGAGATTTAGTATAAACTATGAATAAGGTTGGATATTTGTATATGTAGGTATTTCTACACATAAAAAACCTATAGGGTACTTCGCATTGACCTAGAATCATGAAATTTGGCCGATATATCGTTTTTTTTTTTCAATATATCGACTCCGATTGTATACTGGGTGTAAGGGGAACGCTTCCGAAAACGAAGGTAGGTGCTGGTGATTACCGATACGAAACCACGAAAAAAAATGCCATTCTTTTTTTAGATTTTTTCATATATATTTTTTTTGCATTTTTCATACATAACCAGCTATGGGCAGTTAAATAAAACTCATACATAATGAAAAATGCAACAAAAATATAAAAAAATGCGCACGATGCGTTGATGTCTTTTGATGAATTCTGGTAAATTAAATCAGTTTCTATGGGGTATCAGGTCGATGGGTGGTACGGAACCCGTACTGTGTGAGTCCAACTCGCACTTGGCCGGTTTTTATGAATAACGACCCACACAACTCGAAAAAAAAAATTACACAAAACGAACGATCACTTGATTCTGTTCGCTATGTGTCCATTTATATTTATTTATGCAAAGCAGCTACATCTCAGCAAAACAGCATCTCTTTCTTACGCAGATGCCACCACATATGTCTATTTTTGCCCTATTTTTAGTATTTGTTGTTAAACTACAGAGTATGTACGATAATCAGACCAAGTTTGAAGCTTGTATGTACTTTGAAGAAAGTGCATGAAGAAATCGCGTTGAAATAAATTCATTTTTTTCGAGGTTTCTTGCATGCACCCTTTGATTTTAGACATTTTTAAGGTTTTAGTATTTTTCGTGATAAGCATCATAGTAACACATATTCTGTGCAAATTTCAACTGGTTATCTATTACCTTTACAAAGATACAGCCCTGTGACAGACAGACGAACGGACGGACAGCATAGCGAGAGTAATAGGGCAATTTGCCACCCTTTGGGTACGGAACCCTAAAAAGCAGCGATGTCTTGGCCTGAAAAATACTACATTTTCCCGAATAGCAGTTGGCAGCCCTATGCGTAACTGTCACTAACTTTTCGTAGGTACCTGTCAACCAGTGTTGCCATATGCACCGTAATTACGGCAGATCTGCCGTAATTTTGGCTTTTATTTTTATTTCTGCCACCTACCGTAGTCATAAATTACGGTGTATGAAAGTTACCGTAATTTTTGGAATCCAACCTGGAACTGGTAGTTTTCCAAAAAAAAAAAAAAAATTGTTTCACTTTAGTGTGCTACTCAAGTCAGTGGTGGTGGATGTACCTAATAGCATGCGATATTCAAAATTTCGTGTGTTTTTTGCATATTATAGCTCTTATTAACGTTGTAGTTGTTGTAACAATATATCTACTCAATCTTGGGGCAGGTGCGGGAGGCCTATGTCCAGCAGTGGACGTCTTTTGGTTGATATGATGATGATCTATTGAATAATGCTCATAATAACATTAACCTAGCTCTATAATTTGATAGTAACTTTATATTGTGGAACTTATAAAGCTAGGATGTTATACTACTAGTACTAAATACCTACTACTACGCACTATATTACTACGATATTGTGATTTTTGTCGCGAAAAATATTCCGATCAATAGGTATATAACGTGAAATATAGCTACAGCTTGCAAAAAACGCAAGAAATTTTGAGTTTCGAGGGTTACTACGTCGCAATCACCAGTATTACCTTCAATTATAGGCAGAAAATTCTGAAAATTTATCACCGTAAATCTGCCGTATTTCTTTAAACTGATTTACCGTATTTCTGGTAATTTTGACCCACTGTGCACCGTATTTTCGTTTCATCGATCTGGCAACACTGCTGTCAACAGTGTCAACTGTCAAAAAAGTTTTACAATTTTCAAAAACTTTGTGTGACGCTATGTGATTTTGTTTACGTTAAAATTTTAGTGAAAAAGTTGTGTTATTCTAGATAAATGCGATTCTAGCGATAATGGATGAAACATATTCTGAAAATGACGTGTCGCTCTCTCCCTCACAAATATTGGAACGTTTACAAGTGTTGCGACAGCTGCAGTTACTACAGCGCGGGAAGCTACAAAAACAACGTTTGCAGTACAAAGAAACTTCTGAAACTTCATCAAGCATCACTGAAATTGTCAGTCACTTTAGTAATAGCACTAGTTATAACACATTCCGTAGTTTGCTGCAGTCTTCTAACGATGTTTCAAATGAGGGTACGCCGCGGCTCAATACCAGCGATTTATCGCATAAAGTACAAGAACGAGACCTAATAGAAGGAGTTTCTGTGTTAAATCTTTCTCAAGAGTCAGAGTTTGTAATTAGTTCTCCTGTATCAAGCAGAAGTAGGGCATCAGCCCCCTCTAGGAATCAAGAAATAATACAAGAACTGGATGAATCACAAATATCAGAACCAGAATCACAAAATACCAGCAATAAAACATCTGTTAATTCTTCTGTGAACAAAAAATCATTGGTTAAAAAACAAATATCACTTGATGAAATGCCAATTTTATCTCCTAAACAAAATTTTGAAGCATTACTGATGGAAAAATTACAGAATGAAAAGAATATACCTAAATCGAAAAGCCCAAAATGTAAAAATTCCAAGACCCCTTATAATAAAAAGCCTTTCCTTAGACGAGGGGAAGGTATAGCTCGGTTAGGACTCAAGACAAACAATTTTGTAATACAGAACACTCAATCTTTGCCATGGAGGAAGAAAAGTTTCCAGAATAAAATTGAATCACCTTTAAAATTAAACCTACAGAAACTTAAAGACAAAAACAAAAAGAGTAATGTTCAAAAGGTCACAAATGGTGAAGAACAAAAAGACAAAAATAAAGATGTCCAAAATATCAAAAATAATGATCTTCAGATATCAGAACCACCAATGTTAGTATCTGATAATATTAGTCAAGCTAAATTGACAAGAACAAGTCAACCTAAACTGAGGCTTTCAAATAAGATAGAAGAAGAACAAGAAATTAATACTAGTACGGAAAATAAACAACAGACTGTAAGCTCATACACTAGCAGTATTCAACCTGAAAAACCAAAACAAAGGATAGAATTTCCAAAAAATAAACACCCATTGGTTGTCAACAAAGGTAAAACATGGGCTGCAGTACTGACAAAAGAGCAAAATGAATTTCTTAGCCAACTGAAACAAAGTGACTATTATAAAAACTTTACTTCACCGGCTAAAAGTGTACTTTCAGATGTTAGCAGTGATGAAACAATGATAAAGTTAAGACATGAAAGAGAAACTGCTGAACAGAATATGTTTGAGCTTCTAGAAAGCAAAGTCACTCATGAGAGTTTCAATTTAGAGAATTCATTCTTCAACCGCTTCTTACATAGTAACTTAGAATGTTCTGGGGAAAGCACTCCTTTAGTGCTACAAAAGTGTCTGTCAGAAAACCCTGATTTGAGGCATATATTACCTGGACTTGGAGATGAGATGAGAAACGAAAATTCTCACAGTGATGCAGAAACTTGCTGTAGTAGTTATACTGACTGCTGTAGTGATGCATGCTCTTCTGTATCATGCTGCTCTTGCAAAACTGTTGAACATAATTCGCCACAAAATCGCAAAGGATATAAAGAGAACAAGAAAAAGAGTATTGATCAGAAGAGTAAAGTTGTCAAAATAACTGAAAAGGAGGTTGGTAACAAAGACTGCCATGATGACACAATGACAGAACATGATGTCATGAAAGCGAATATGGCAGAAATGAATGCCAAGCTAATAGCCACAAGTGAACTGTTAAAAGATAGACTGTGTGAATTAGAAGACGAAATAGAAACATTTAGAAAAGAAAATGCGAGTTTGGCAAAATCACGCGAAGAAATTGATCAGGATAGACAAAAGTTTTATGAAGAAAAAGCAGCTTTCGAACAAAACTTCAATGAAGAAAAGGTTCTGTCTGAATATTACCTTGCAGAAGAAAAAGAGAAACTGAATAAACAGAAACAAATATATGACAGATATGTGAGGGAAATGAGAGGCAGACTGAACAAGAAAGATAAGGATGAAGTTGTTAATTTGAAAAAGGAAATAAATGACCTCAAGGAAGAAATGAGAATGAAAGATGCGAGATCATCCTCCACAACAGCTAGGCTCCGAAATCAAATAAAAATTATGGAAAGAGAAAAGAAAGATTTGCAGGAGGAGGTTGAGAAACTCAAGAAACAAAATAGACGAATTCAGCACAGCAATGAAGTCACAAGGAGATTGACAAATATAAAATATCTTGAAGAAATCAATAAAAAATTAACAAATATTTCTAATAAAGACATGCGATCGGAAGTTAGCGTAGACCGTGACATTAAATATAAAGCATATGAAATTGAAAAACAGTGCAGAAGCAGAAGAGTTGAGCCTGTTGCAAAAGGCACCATTAGACCTAGAGCAAAGAGTGTTCCTAATCTGAATGTCACTTCTAGGTATGCTAAATACTTTAGCCAGAGAGACACAGTCAGTCACATGGAACAGAACAGACTGCTGAATTTAGAAAGGTTTGATCATTCTGATGACAATATGGAAGCAGATAATGACATGATTTCAAACGAATCCCTAAATGGTGATGATGACAGAAATGAAGATAACAATAATTTAGAAAAGATATACATGGAGAGGTTTAGGTCTAAATCGCCGAAAAGCAATAGATCTAGTAGTTCAAACTCCAACTACGAACTTAATTTGATGGACAGACCAAATATAAATGAGAATGCTAAAGGTTTCTTCATCCAAAAATCCAGCTCTGGTTCATCAAGAAATTCTAAGTCTCCTAGAAGAACAATATCACCATGTTTTAATAAAACTGAAACAAACGTAAATAGATCCAAGTCTCCAATTTCTATACTAAGCAACAGAGCTAATAGTAATAAATCGCCTCCATCACGCAATTCTGTAGAGCAAATGTCGAATCATTCTGGGTCAAATATTTCGCACAACAGATCAAAATCGCCGCCATCTTCCTTCAACCATTCCTCTCTGAGATCTGTTACTGTAATACACAATGAACAATACAGAGATAAACTGATGACTTTAAGTCCTGAACCTTCTGTTAGTAAAACAAGTTTCACAAGGACAAGTCTGAATCCTACAGAAGTCAGAAAACATGATGGTTCTAGAGAGTTAAGGTTTCCAAATGGTAACATTAAGTATATTTCAGCAGATGGGAAATATTGCAAGTTTGTGTATTACAATGGAGATGTGAAGGAGAACTTTTATGGCGAGGGTAGAATAAAGTATTTCTATGCTGAAAGTAAAACATACCACACTACTCAAGCAGATGGATTGGAAGTTTTGGAGTTTCCTGAGTAAGTAAATAAATGAGTATTTTACACAGCACTATCTAGTCCCAAACCTAGCAGAGCTTGTACTATGGGTACTAGACAATGGATATTATACTTATATACTTTTTTTATAGATACTTATAATACACAAGAAACACACAGACCAACACAAACACTTATGTTCATTACACAAATATTTGTGTCCTGTGGGAATCGAACCCACAACCTTATGTTCAGCCAGTGGCGTGCATTGGCCTACTTCATTTAAATTTAATTGTGGTGTAAGTTATTGTTATGTAGGAAGATTAATTTAGCATTAATAGGTCTATTAAAAGATAAATAATCATCATACTTTGAAAAAATGGTAATAACTTTCACCACTATTGAATTTCAATGAAGAAGGCACTGGGTATTGCCTAATTGCCTATATGCAATGCACGCCACTGTCAGCAGTCCGACACTCGAACCACTAGACCACAGACATTGTCAGAAGTATCAGAGAATAACTTATTTTGCCATTTCCCAGTTTCAATCTTCTTTTTCCTAGTAGGCAGCTTATTTACATATTATGTGAGGGATAAGAAAGACAGGGATGAAGTTGTGAATTTGAAAAAAAAAAAATATACGCGTCGAATTGAGAACCTCCTCCTTTTTTTCGTCGGTTAAAAAGGAAATGAATTACCTCAAGCACAGATAATAAAATACTATCCTCAAGGAAGAAAATTGAGAATGAAAGATGTGATACCGACCTCCACAGTAGCTAGACTCTGTAACCAAATTAAAATAATAGAAAAAGAAAGGAACAGAGACTTTTGTAGGCAGCTTATTATTAGACCTGCGATTGTTTAGCTGTTGTGTCTGCTTTTTAGACAGTTTTACATTTACTGTACATAGTACCAAGTTGTCTATGATATTGAGAGTTTGAGAGCATGGTATAATAACACCAGGTAGTCTCTTCCCGTGACAGCTAGGTCACGTGATTGCCTCCGTACTACGTCATCAGCCGTGGAGCCAATAGCGGGCTGTTAGCGTGACACTTGTCAGTTTGATGTGCTGCCACTTTGTGAAAATAAATTACCCGAGCAAAATGCATTTTTTCATTTACTTTCTTCTATAAAGAATCACTTTTTAACCGACGAAAAAAAGGAGGAGGTTCTCAATTCGACGCGTATATTTGTTATTTTTTTTTATTTTATTTTTTATGTATGACCACGCATAACTTTTTACAGAGTGGCCCGATTTTGATGATTCTTTTTTTAATGGATAGGGTATATCTCGAAGTTGGTCCCATTTAAATTTCAAAATCAAAATCCACCCCTAAGGGTGGGAAAACAGGGGATGAGTGCTTGTTCACCCACTGAATTCTTATCTGTTAACCGATTCTGTTGAAACTTGGCACACATAAATATAGTTCTAGACACTACGACATAATGGAGACCTGGAGTTAGATTTTGACCACAAAAAAAGTTAAAATAAAACTTTTTAACAAAAAATTGAACCGACGAAAACAGAAACTGAAAAGCGAAAAATAACAAATTATGAGTCGGTGCCAAACAAACAATCAACGAAGATCATTAAATTACTTTAAATAAATAATAAAAACAACGTAACATCAAATACAACGTGAAATTTTCAACGATAAACAATAACTTTCCAAAAATTCGTTCGTCGCTCGGCCACTTGCAACTTGCACGCACTTTGCTTGTTAAAAGTTTGTTTAAACTAGTAATTTAATATAGTTTCCTTTATTAACGAATTAGATGAATAACACGAGATAACAAATGGGCTATAGTTAGGAATTTATTTTATATTCATTATGAACAAAAATCTCCTTAAGTATATTGAAGATATCAATCAATGGCAGCACTGATCGTGACGTAGCTTGGAGGCATCGCGCTGTCATTGCGGGAAGAGAATACCTGGTGAAACATCTTATTATACCATGTTTGAGAGTATCTAAGTCGAGTGACTGCTTTAAAACTCAGCAAACTCCGAAGGACTATCAAACAGACTAGTAAGCCTTAAGACGCCCCATAAACAAAATTGCATTAGAACACAGTCGTAAAATGTTGGCGGGGACCGGGGTGCAGACGGCGCGTTATGATTGGTCGGCTCAAAAGTTCGGTGATTTGATTCCGTATAATTGGTGCCGCTTGCTGACGGACTGACGTCCTGATTGGCGGCGGGGCGTATGATATGCTGTGGTACATGTGGTATGGTATGCTACATATGCGTGGTGACCAGGGGTGTCCGGCTAATCGACGTCTAGAGGCTTACTAATCTGTGGACTATCACCACCTTCGTCCTTAGAAAATAACCAGAACCACCTTTGTTTATATAGTAACTATTCAATATGATGTTGTTAATAAATAATTACTTGATATCACTTACAAATTTTGGCAGTACCAGTTCATAAACTAAACACAACATCAAAAACTGAGGTTCTATAGTAAACGCCTGTTTTCTTCCAGTGGCCAAGTCGAAAAGCGCTACAAAGACGGATCGTCCGAGATCAGGTTACCGAATGGCAGCGTCCGGTACTTCGATCCTAAGAACGAGCATGTTCGTGAAGAGTGGCGGTTCCCAGACGGAGCCGCTCTCACTGTGTCAGCTAGTGGGGAACAGCGGATCGTGTTCAGTAATGGACAGATTGAAGTACACGCTAAGGATCATAAGGTGATTTGGAGATAAGTCTCATAGTTTTTTTCTTTTTGCCTATAGGTAGATTCCTGAGAAAAAGGTGCCCAAGAATGGGCCAGTAAATAAATAAATAAATAATTTCTAAGGTTTTCGCGATCACTACACATTATAATAAAACAAAGTTTAACCGGATTAAATCGCGTATATTATTTAATTGGTATTCCTGACGTTTCGAAAGCTTTGCAGCATTTCGTGGTCGCAGGTAGACTAAGATGACAAGCGTCTTTACAAATATATCTAAAAAATAAATAAAAAAATAAGACAACAGTATCACGCCAATGCAGACAAATCAGCCATCTCAAACTTAAGGTCGCACTTTGGTTTACACCCTTGTGATCTTAAAAAACTCCAGGTATTAAGCCTGAGAAAATTTAATTTAAAAAAAACAAATAATAATATTTTTTAAATATTTTTTTAGAAATATTTGTAAACACGCTTGTCATCTTAGTCTACCTGCGACCACGAAATGCTGCAAAGCTTTCGAAACGTCAGGAATACCAATTTAAATAATATACGCGATTTAATTCAGTTAAACTTTGTTTTATTATAAATAAATAATACTTAGATACTTTTTTTTTTGTGAATACATTCTTATAATAGTTATAATACATAAGAAACACCCAGACCAACACAAACACTCATGTTCATCACACAAATATTTGTGTCCTGTGGGAATCGAACCCACGACCTCATGATCAGCAGTCCGACAGTCGAACCATTAGACCACAGACGTCGTCAAAAAAGGTTATGTCTTGTTATATACCTACATGCCTAGTCTGTTTTTTCCCTTGTCTTATTTACTATACAATCTTGGCATGTCTCTTTATTCAAATAACTGCTGATAAAATATAATTACTTGTTCTGCACATGTAATTAGTTTAAACCATGGTATAATAACACCTGGTAGTCTCTTCCCGTGACAGCTAGGTCACGTGATTGCCTCCGTACTACGTCATCGGCCGTGGAGCCAATAGCGGGCTGTTAGCGTGACACTTGTCAGTTTGATGTGCTGCCACTTTGTGAAAATAAATTACCCGAGCAAAATGCATTTTTTCATTTACTTTCTTCTATAAAGAATCACTTTTTAACTAGTAATTTAATATAGTTTCCTTTATTAACTAATTAGATGAATAACACGAGATAACAAAATATTTAGGCTAGTTAGGAATTTATTTTATATTCATTATGAACAAAGATATCAATCAATGGCAGCACTGATCGTGACGTAGCTTGGAGGCATTGCGCTGTCATTGCGGGAAGAGAATACCTGGTGAAACATCTTATTATACCATGGTTTAAACAATGTTATTTAGTGTGTGAAATTGTTAACATAATGTCTTTTAGTAATTATTATTGATGAATTGCATTAAAAAGACATGCCAAGATCATTTACTAAATAAGACAAGTAAGAAAAAACAGAGTGTATGTGTGAATTGTTATGACAAATAATTCAGAGAAAAATGCTGCAATCCCATCTTATGACTAGAAAGGTGGAATCTGTTGCCCATATCCTTCATGGTCATTTCTACCTCTGAAAGAGATAGGGTGGCTAACAGACAGATAAATTAATTCTATACTATTATCCTATTTGAGGTAAATTCGGGTTTACTCAAACCTTTATTTTCCGTTACAGACCTCATTCCCCCAGTCCGTTTTGTGACCACCCGACTTCCACCTATTATGTTTGTTACCACCTGAATAAGCGTCGTAATTTGCCAAGTTTTTTAGGGTTTTGTCATGTCCGTCCGTCTGTCCTAATCCTTTACAGCTTAATAACTTCTACAGTTATAAACATAAGTAAATGAAATTTTGTTAAAAAATAGTCTACATATAGATCTCAATTTTAAAAGAATAAAAAAATCGTTTTTACGTATTTTAGGGGTGGCGTCCATACATGTGAAATGGGGATGGAAATTTTTTTTTCGCTGCACCCCCTCGTGTCGGGTATCATTGAATAGGTCTACTAAAATTAAGGTAATGTTCCATACACCACTTTTTTATCAGGTGTACCATCTGCGAAATATAGCCCGCCAAAGTGGCTTGCAATGTGTCCCCCCCCACCTGCCATTTCTAAAATATGCAATGTAGAAACTTATAATCTTCCACATTGATAGACCTTTGTGAAAACTCTCTTTTAAAATTATTTCGAGTATAATGTGATTATAATTTTTTAAGTTATAGAGAGAAAACTGAAAAATACTTAAAACGTCCTAGTTCAAAGGTCATTGACCTTAGAGAAAAATGATCTTAGCAAATAATGCTCCTTTAGCTACTTTCTATTTTTAAAACTCACAAAAAGTAACTTTGAAATGACACACTTCTTAAATTTGGCTTCTTGAATTTATCGCTAGATGGCGCTACTAACACACTGAGTCGCGAATGCTGCCAATTATTGCAAAAACTAAAATAGCCATGATTAATATTCGATTTGATTCGTTTGTAATTACACCTACTTAGGAACCCTATAATACTGAGCATGGCCCGACATGCTCTTGGCCGGTTTTTTTTTTTAAACTTGTCTTTACGTAAATGACCATTTATTTTCAGCGTCGTGAGTTCCCTGATGGCACAGTCAAGCTAGTCTACAATGACGGTACCTCCGAGACTCGCTACGCATCGGGACGCGTGCGCATCAAAGACAAACACGGCAACCTCATCATGGACTCGGCTCCCGGATGAAGTTAGGTGGATTTTAATCTTATTGAAACATTTTTAAGGTTGATATTGTAATAAAGTGCCTTGAATTTTATCACTGTTGAACTGTTAGCACTGAAGAATGAAGTAATATATTAGAATGAAATTATTAAGTAGTTAATTATTAAGAGGACGCTCCCAAAACGTAGTTCCCACCCTCGCACTCCCCTTACACACCGCAACTGCGGGCTGCTTTCGTCAATTTTATGTAGTTGCAGTATAACTCATTTTCGAGAAAATCATTCTCGCGCGTTTTACCACGGAAGTAAATGACGTAAGTCTCAAAACAGTTTTCGGTTTACTACAAGAATACTAAACAATCTATATAAATTTCCTCAAGCTAGTATTTAATAAACTTTATTATCTTCTTATCTGCATATATTTTATATAGCTCACTTAAATAATAAAGGAGAAATATTCAAAAAATCTCTAAAAACGCATGATTTTCAAAAAATAAAAGTATTGAACAAATGTCTACTAATTATGTAACTGTCTAGTCAAACGATAGATAAAAGTTCAAAAAAACATGTATCTAAATATGACATTCATCAAGCATGTGTTGGATTCAGCATATGTTTTCAAAAGGTCACCTCATTTTGGGAGCCTAGTCTTAAGTACTCATACTTGAGACCTTCATTTTTCTTTATTTGTGTTTATTTTCTTTCTGGTGTAAGTTAAATCTACTGTTTTCTCCTTGTTTGAAACATTTTCACTTTAAACTACACGATTTTTATTAGTTTTCCATTTTCATTTCTTTTTGTTCTGTAGTATCTATTTTAATGGTGCATGTGAGTTTTTTAACAGTTTAATTGTGATATAAAGCCTCTACTTGTTTCTATGATTACTTTTAATGATCAGTGTTAAATATATTTATAGGAAAGTTTTATTTAAGTTTTAATGTTTGTAATCATAACTTTTGTAAGGAAAATGTCAGATTTAATAAAGAATGTTATATTTTTGCAATGACAATTATTGTTTGTTTCATAAATAAGTTTGTATTTTTGACTGATTTAGCTGATTGAGTTACGGCCAAAATTGATATCCAATCTTTCCACGATTTACCCTACCAGAGATAGAAATTTGACATATTTTGTATGGAGCTTATGTCAAATCCCTATCCCTAGTAGGGCAAATCGTGGATAGATTGGATATTAATTTTAGCCGTTAGAGAGTGTAGCGCGTAGCTAGTTTTACGTTATCCAGGTGCCAAAACTAATGGCACAATATTGCCTGCAAACAAAAGTATGTTAATGAGATATGCAGTTAAAAATTGATCTTTTGCAGCGAACTCAAAGTGTAAACAGTAAATGGTTATTTCATCGTTTATTAGATATTATTGATGATATTTCTGTCACATACTTTCACGCACTTTAAGTAGAATAGTCAATATCATACAGGACAAAAATGAAATCATCCAAATAAATATACAACTTTAATCCTAATCTACACTACAATTAAGTTCTAATTCAACTGGCAGATATCTGGTACCGCGATTGTGAGGATGGCTTAGGTATACCATCTAGTTTAAAATTGATCGGTTTCATGTGGTCTTCTGTGCCAAAGATCTTCTTGAGTGCTTCTCTTGCGGCTATTTCTTTTGCAATGGTTACTGTTTCGCCGAAACCTAGAATGTTGAGGTTTTTATTGAGAAATGCGGTAAAACAGTGCAATAACATGACATAAATAATAAATCAAATCAAAATGTTTATTTGTGTGCCACAGTTGTCTATACCTGAATAAAAATGTGTTTACAACTGGCAATAGACATCATAAAAGATGCTGAATTCGTATTGTATGTAGCCTGGAAGGGATGTTTAGCACTTTAAATTCTGAGAGTAATATTCAAAAGGTATCAATAACCACTAGTCTTGCCTGGCGAACACTTCTGACATTTTGACTATTTCTTTTCAAACATTTCCTCGCACCAGGGTTTCTCCTGTATCGCTGGAGCATTTACAAACACAAACCTCACATGCACAAACACCCAGACCCAGATTAATATGTGTTTCATGATCCTTAATACGTTAAAGTGAATGCAACAAGGTAACCCACGAAATAAAAAAAATCTTAAGTTTTTTGCAAATTGTAGCTCTATTTCGCGTTGTGTATCGGTCGAAATATGATTCGCGGCAGTAATAACAATATATCTACTGAATAATACTCATAAAAAATATTAACCTAGCTCTATAAGCTGTACAAGCTCGATAATATAAATTTACGATCAAATTATTGATTTTCGAGCTTATACAGCTTATAGAGCTAGGTTAATATCTTTTATGGTTATTACTACCGCGAATCATGCTTTGATTGATATACAACGCGAAATAGAGCTACAATTAGCAAAAAAAACACAAGAAATTTTGAATTTCGCGGGCTACCCTGTAGCATTCACCTTAAACCCCAAAAATGAGTACTACTAGTAGTTGGGCAAATGTGCACCAACATTGGTCACATCAAGTGAGGTGACGGTCAAACGCAAGCCTGTTTTGGATTTAAAAAAAAATTGGACAGTACTCCTAAGCTATAAAAGTAACTCTCACCTGAAGATACCATCTTCTTGTCTACATATAGACCAACTCTGTAGCAAGCAAGCAGTGTGTTCTTGCCAGTCTCGCCAATCAACCTGGGTTCTAGTTTACCACCATCTTTCTTCATGATTGCAGAGAGCATTGTCCAGGGATCCTCTATTGGCAGGAACTCGTTGATGTCTTGACCTGAAAATATTTAGTTTTATAATTAGTTCTAGTGGGAGTTTATGCTGTTATTTACATTATAATAAACTGGTGTTATTTCATTTTTAGTTTTCTACAGCTATTTGACCACTTTATGGGATTTAAGTTAGCTATTCCAAATCTTATGTATTTACATAAAGTTCTACAATTTTGTTGTGAAAACATCATCCTCCGCGCCTTTTCCCCAATTATATTGGGGTTGGCCTGTGTCCAGCAGTGGATGTCTTTCGGCTGAAATGATGATGATGATGATGATGGCTTCCAGTCTAACCAGATGCGGCTGAACATCAGTATTTTACACGGAGCGACTGCCATCAGACCCCTGCAACCCAGTTACTGGGCAATACTGGTCTGACGGAGGTTAGACCAGTTGTCAAACTTTCAGGCTCTGACTACCCGTAACGACTGCCATAGATATTCGTATGACAACTGGGACCGACAGCTTAACGTGCTCCCCGAGGCACGGAGGGGTCTCGATGTGTAACGAAACGGTCACCCATCCACAGACTGAACGCGGCAAGTACAGCTTAACCTTGCAGATTGTGAAAACAACAAACAGAAATTCAGAAAATGCACTTTTGTTTAAAAAGAAAAGAATAGTCAGTAGGATAAATCTCTGTGTTATTTATATATAAAAAAACTATATTAGACTTTGTTCCTTGTGTTCTTGCCAGCCGGCTTTATTTTTAATATTTTTAAAACATACCTTGTAGCTGTGTGATGACAAAGTCTCTAACAAAGTGAGCCGCCTTATCTTCGCCTGAGGAGTCCAGTAATGCTCCGACCAAAGCTTTGAATGTGTTTGCTAGAATGAAGTTGTCTACTGGATACTCCTAGAAACAGAAATAAGGATAGATTAGGCTTTTGCATCTTAAACCATGGTTAAAAATTCGACAGTCGGCAAGGGTGATAGCGGGGCTGACTGCCTTTATAAATTAAAATATCGCTCCAATGCTGCTGGAGGTGCATCTAGCTAAAACTATTAAACGAAGATGCAACCTTCGCTGTAAGCAAAAGGAGCAAATCTAGTCGGTTTTTTATCTCTTGTCATATTTAGTAAACAATCTTGGCATTTCTCTTTATTTAAATAACTACTGATAAAATATAATTACTAGTTCTGCACATGCAACTAATTGACCAAAGTCAAAAAAAAAATAAAAAAATTGTATAATGTCTTTTAATAATTATTATTGACAAATTGTGTTAAAAATACATGCCAAGATTTTTTTAAATAAATAAGACAAGTAAGAAAAAACAGAGTGTAGCTTAAAACACTTAATGCATAATGATGTCATGATTTAATGAGGAACAACATACAATGAAATACTAACCGCAGCTAAAATAATATCTTTGGTGCCTAGATGTAGAGATACATTTGCTAATATGGCCTCACTTGTTAAGAACCTTCTCACACCCTTCACTCCTTCCAGAGGGAATTTTGGCAAGACAGTCTCCAGGTAATCCTGAATATAAGCATTTATGAACTGATCGCCTGAAAATTTAATAACACAGGATTAGCTATCCCATTTTTATGGAACTGATGATGAAAAGAAGATGCTGGTGTCTAAGCATCTTGCATAAGGATGACTCTTAAAATTGGAATATCTTTTAGTGTGATTTCTCATAGTATATACCAGGCCCCTCAGAAAGTATTGCGAAAAAAAGTTTTTATATATTGGAGACTGGCCAGTTATAATGTTTTTCGAAAATATGATTATTTATAAGTAAAAATAAGTAAGTTCCAATTTCAAAATTTCCCTCCACATTTTTTGCGAGTTAATTCAAAGTATTGTGTCTCACTGAAATATGGATCTGCGCCGGGAACATTTTAGAGCTATGATTTTATACGATTTCAAGTGTCGCCTGAAACCGGATGAATCGTACGATAGACTTCAAATGGCATTCATGGATGAAGGCCCTTCCAAGGCAACCGTGTATCGTTGGTATAACGAATTCAAGCGCGGTCGACCAACTTTGGGGGATGACGAAAGAAGCGGTCGCCCTTTGACGGCTGTTACCGAAGAAAACGTGCTAGCAGTGAAAAATTTAATCCAAGACAATAGGCGAATTACATATCAGGAGATTCAACACATATTGAAGATTGGATCGGGAAGCGTTCACGAGATTCTACACAGCCATCTTCGCGTGAGGAGGATAGTATCACGCTGGGTGCCGCACAACCTCACCGATGCTCAGAAGCAGGCCCGGGTGGAATGGTGCCGTGATATGCTTAACAAATTTGAAGCAGGCTCGTCTCGGCGTGTTTACGACATCGTTACAGGTGATGAGTCCTGGATTTATCAATACGACCCAGAAACCAAGCGCCAGTCGACTGTTTGGGTGTTTCAAAATGAGCCAACGCCTACCAAAGTGAAGCGATCTAGAAGCGGGGGTAAGATTTTGATCGCTAGCTTTTTTAATTTGACTGGCCACTTGGTATCAATTCCCTTACGGGATCAAAGAAGCATTAATGCCGAATGGTATACTACCAAATGTTTGCCAGAAGTTTTCTCTGTTATAAGCAACAAGCGACCAAACACAGGGCTCCGCGGGCTACTGCTCCACCACGACAATGCACCTGCGCACACCGCACTCAAAACGAGGGACTTCCTGGACAGCACGCCAGTCAAACTCCTGGGTCACCCTCCTTACAGCCCTGATCTAGCACCGTGTGACTTCTTTTTATTCCCAAAAATAAAAAATCAGCTCAAAGGGATACAATTTTCGTCGCCGGAAGATGCGCTGGCTGCGTTCGAGCAGGCTGTAAACGAGGTGTCTGCGGCGGACTGGAAAAAGTGTTTTGAAAACTGGTTTAGGCGCATGAATCTTTGTATAGAGGCTGGTGGAAAGTACTTTGAAA
This sequence comes from Asteroscopus sphinx, assembly GCA_949699075.1. Classification (NCBI taxonomy): domain Eukaryota; kingdom Metazoa; phylum Arthropoda; class Insecta; order Lepidoptera; family Noctuidae; genus Asteroscopus; species Asteroscopus sphinx. The sequence continues at coordinate 13,698,981 of OX453021.1, read as the reverse complement.
AGATTTGATAAAAATATATGTACGTATAGAACCATTTTTTTTAGTTTCGCAAAACTTTCTGAGTGTCCCACGTAGTTTGGTCACAGAATGACTGAAGTATTTTGTGAAATGATGTTGTTGACAAGGTTGTTGCACAATTAGGGTGTTGTATAGGTATTGTACACTTGTACAGTGATATTCATAGTAGTTATAGATTTTTTACCTATCTCAACTAGCTCTTTGTTGTCCTTCATTTTTATATCAAACTCCATTTCTTTTTGTTTCATCTCCTCTTTTATAACATATGATTTATCCGTGAATGCCTGCAGTAACAAATCTGAGTCGAAGTCCTCATTCAATCGCTGTGCAAATGCGAATAATTCGGCTTCTAAGTTCCATTCTAGATATGTATTTCTTGGGTGGAATTTCTTCCCGCCGAGCTTATCTTCACGACGTTTTAGATCCATTAGTGTTGGAGCCACCCATCGATGGATCTTTTGAGCTAAAAAGCATTAATTACCTACTATATAAAATTATGTAAATAAAAGAGTTAAGTAACGTGAAGTAACGTTAAATAAAAGTTACCTTGCGTGGTTATTGGATGAGTTTTGACAACCTTTACAAATAGTGGTACACAACGTCTTATTAAAGCCATATTTAAGTAAAATTTACTAACAATGTCTTTAAAAATAAATTCAATTCAAAACATAACTAACACAAGCAAGACCTTAAACAACAAACGTCAAAATTTTCGAGGTTATATTTGTTTTTTTTCGAGTATTTGTCCTGGTTGCTAAGACCTTTTAGCCACGTCTTTAGTAGTATACACCTAGAACTTAGTGATTATACTCTTTGTATAACAACATAACACATAACATAACATCACGCCTGTATTTCCCCGAAGGGGTAGGCAGAGGTGTAAGTGTACACCCACATTTCGCCAGTTATGTTATAGTCCCATGTAATAGGGGGCGAGCCTATTGCCATTGACCGGGCACAAACTTCTCTACTACTCTACTCTACTCTGGTACTCTTTGTATACACCCTAATAATGTCATGGAAACTTCACAAAAGTCTGTTTTTTCTCTCATGTCTTATGTAGTAAACAATCTTAGGGTGGTATGCCACTGGTCAAATTTCTATGTCCAATTTCTTTATCCAATCCAATTTATTGGATGATCAGTGTTTTTTAGTTAGATACAACATTTGATGAAAATCATCCAATTTATGTTATCAAAGTCACATTGGACAAAGTTTGACGAGTGTGGCATACCACCCTTAGAAAGAACAATGGTTTATATTGACTACAGTGTCTACAGTCAGAGGCACACAACAAAAATAATATACAATGTACAACTTACTCCTAAGAGTATAATTGAGTGCCCCGCGGCTGCACGGGTAGTAATCTTAGAACAAAAATTTTCAACGTTATGTCTATGATTCTAGATGGGTTCAATAATAGATTTTGACAGTTACTTCGTCCCCCTCGGCCTTCCCCTTCTGGTCTGTATGTATATATTATATTGTTGTTATATAGCTATGTGTAGTATACATGTATAATCTCAATTATTGAAGTAATTCTCTTTGTAATTAAGTCTTTGTAAAATGGGCAGTCTAAACTATGTACCTATCCCATTTAAAAGTTGAAATATACTATTCAGTTTTCTACAAAGTTTAATATAACTAAATAAAAACGTACATTACGAATTACGGTTACGAAATGTATGTTAACGTCTGTCCAACAAACAAGCCTACTACTAGCCACTAGCACATCAAGCCACTGTTATATGATCACATCAGGTAAGCAAATAATAATATATTTCATTTCAATGTTAAAGTGTAATATTTGACAATGAACTTTTCAATCTGCATGCAGTACACACTACAGAAAACGATTATTTCAGGCTTCTGGGGGCCAAACGAAGTTTAATGAATTGATACACAGGGAAACAAGCCCTTCCCACTGTTCCCACCAGATGGTTCAAATAAAACTAGGAGTTGGGAGATTAATACAATACCGCTTGAATATTATTTGTTTCTTTTTGCAAACATAAGTATACTACATGCTACCGCAAGTTGGAAATCATAAAATATCACACATAATGCAATACTATAGGGGACACTTCTAAGTACTCCTTGCCTATCTGGCCCTTGTGCCCCTCCCAGAAACAAATCCTGGATCTGCCCTTGGCCACAGCAATAGGATTCCATTTGGACCCTTCGGGTGTGGAATCTTAATAATATTAATGCTGTTGTAAAACTAATTTTTATTATTCCAGATACTGAGATGCCACCGCCTACATACAGTTTTGTTGGAAATCATTTGTTAAATGAGGTAAGCAACAGCTTTTTTCATTTTCTTTAATGGCATTTATATTTAAAAACAAAATAATATGAATAATAATATTATAAGTTGGCCTCAACAAAGTAAGCTGTGTGTGAATGTCACAATCAACTGAGAAATGTTTGAGCATGACGGTAGGCAGGGTAAAGTTCTAAAGACATTTCTATTAAAAAATGGTTCATCATTATCAGCCCGTTACTGTTCCACTTCTGGGCACGGGCCTCTTCTCAGAAGGATTCAGGCCTGAGTCCACCACGCTGGCCTACTGCGGGTTGGTGGACTAAACACCATCAAGAACTGTATGAAGCACTCTCAAGTGGGTAGGTTTCCTCACGATGTTTTCGTTCACCGTTAAAGTAAAAAGTGACAATCAAATTCTGATTCGCACTTGAATTCGAAAGTTAGAGGTGTGGGCCGGGTACGAACTCAGATCCCCCTGCAAGGATGGCAAGCATTCAACCACTAGGCTATACTTTAAATTACTAGGTTATAATGTTCATTCCGGGACCCATCTGAAAACCAGTGCTGCAACATTTCGGTGTTGTAGCGTATGCTGAGATGGGGGCCTTTTTAGTCTTTTACAGGCATATTATTTTTAATTTTATTGTTGATGTGTTATTTTTTCTCTCGCCTGTAACAAGATTAAAATAATTATTTTATTTCTTTTTTTCATTTTGTTTGATTTATGTAAATTCAATGATAACATTGTAGATATTAATGTAAAACCAAGTAGTTAAAAGCCTTAATTTTCCTTGCAGGTAATGTAAAATTAAATAACAGTCCCTTCAACACTGAAGACGATGACTCCTGTGGCTAGGAAGATCCTGTGGATGCAAATCAAACAAGAAAATGTAGAATTTTATTCTGATTAGAAATAACTGAAAAAAAACAATGTTTATAGGAGAAAATTGAAAAATAAACAGATTTATGTAAAAGTAATGGTTTTTATTTCACATTCACTATAAAATATTAGCAATGCATGTATAGGTACCTACCTACGCATGAATAAGAGGCAAAAGCCTTGTATCCAAGGCCGAAATTTAAAAACCTTTTGCTTGGTTGGAAGTTGAAAAAAATGTATTATCTGTGCTTGTCATTTTCTATTATTGAGGTTACTCTTTGGTTCCCTATTGACCAAATTTCTTGTTCGGAGATTGTCGTCTGATGCGTAGCATCTCTACTTGGATGCGTAGCATCTCTACTTGGTCTGTGCGCGGCTGCGCCAAATACGCTCCAAAAATACCAGACAACTGGTGTTTCAGCATGGTCTTTAAAAATACCAGACAACTAGTGTTTCAGCATGGCCTTTTACTAAAATAACTATTGATAAATTATAATTACTAGTTTTGCACATGTAATTAGGTTAAAAAATGTTCATTAGTGTGTGAAATAGTTAACACAATGTCTTGAAAATTATTATTGACGAATTGCATTAAAAATATATGCCAAGATACTAAATAAGACAAGTAAAAAAAAGTAGAGTGTGGAGGTTTCTGAGGGGATGATGAGAAAATGCGAAGTCACGTTTTTCAATTTTGTACCATTTACTCATTTCCCGCCAACCTTTTTAGCGGGAAAATTCGGCGGAAACCTAAAACGGCTAAAGACCCCGCGCATGCCAAGAAGTTTATCTTTCGGCGTATACGTACCTACTGTATGTAGGGGCACACACCTGTCGTTTTTTAGAAACCATCATAAAAATAGCAAATATTAAATAACACTGTAGGTAGAACAGTTCACACGATAGCAGCTCTATCATTTATTTTCTACAAGAAGTAGGGTAAGAGCCCCGGTTTTGGCCACGTTATAGAAATTTTCATTTTCAAAAATTCACCAATAATGCAAAAATGGATAAAATGTTGATTTTAAAACTTTAACACATACTTAGGACATACATCTATATTTAAGGCTTCATACGTAACGAGAACCTATAACTTATTTGATTAAAAATAAAAATGAATAAAAGGTGCAAAATCACCAGTTTTGGCCACTTTTGACCTAGTTGTGGCCATGCTGATGCATCAGTTTTGGCCACTAAATTTAAAAAAAATTACTATCAAAATAAAAGAACTAATTTGTTCTTAAAACAATATTTATTTTTAGTTTTAAACTATAAATTCCCAATAATGTACCATCTCGGGCACGTGGAAAAAAATATGTTTCATTGCAGCTCCATACTAGCGTTGCGCGTTGGTGGCGTTGGTAGCTCATTAACCTCCTCAAATCATTTTCCGATTTTTTAGGGTTCCGTAGTCCTACAAGGAACCCTTATAGTTTCGTCATGTCCGTCCGTCTGTCCGTCTGTCCGTCTATCCGTCTGTCCGTCTGTCCTAATCCTTTACCGCTTAATAACTTCTACAGTTATAAACATAAGTAAATGAAATTTTGACAAAAAATGGAATAGATATAGATCTCAATTAATTAATTATTAATTATGATACTTTATTGTACACACAAATACACATTAATATTACAATAGGAAAGCTTATGTACATCGGCGAGCTTAACTCAAAAATGAGTTTTCTTACAGCAAACCTTAGAGCGATAGAGAGATGTTGATATATTATTAGAGGATAAAAACAAGTGTACAACAGAATAACAAAAATTTTGACTACATAACTTATCTAACAAGATTAAACTATTTACAAGTAAAATAATTATATTAAGATATATATACTTATATACATAAATAGGTACATACATATGTACATAAAATACATACATATATATATATATATATATATAAAATACGTATATATATATAATACATATGATTTATGGTGAAAGAAAATGCTCCTTAATTCTTCTCTTGAAGACATCCAGTGAAGGGCTATCGCGTAGAGAGTGTGGAAGAGAGTTCCACAGGCGCACTGCATGAATGGTGAAAGAACCGTCGTAACGGCTAGATGTGTGATAGGGCATACGGAGGAGAAGGGAAGAGGATGAGCGACAGGGCTTTCCCCTGGGGACAAGATACTCAAAGCGTTCCCGGAGATATGATGGAGAATTAGGATTGTGAAGAACAGAGTAGAGAAAAGAAAGAATGTGAGTATCTCGACGACGTCGAATAGGCAGCCACCTCAATTGCGTCCGGAATTCCGACACATGGTCGTATTTCCGAAGGCCAAAAATGAAGCGGATTCAATTTTAAAAGAATAAAAAAATTTTGATTACGTATTTTAAGGGTGGCGCCCATACATGTGAAATGGGGATAAAAATATTTTTTTCGCTGGATCCCCTCGTGTGGGGTATCGTTGAATAGGTCTACTAAAATGAAGGTAATGTTTCATACACAACTTTTTTATCAGGTATACCATCTGCGAAACACAGTTCGCCAAAGTGGCTTGCAATGTGTCCCCCCCCCCTGCCATTTCTGAACTATGCAACGTAGAAACTTATAGTCTTCAACATTGATAGACCTTTATAAAAACTCTTTTTTAAAATTATTTTGAATATAATGTGATTATAAATTTTTGAGTTATAGTGAGAAAACTGAAAAATACTTAAGACGTCCTAGTTCATAGGTCATTGACCTTGGAGAAAAATGATCGTAGCAAATAATGCTCCTTTAGTTACTTTCTATTTAAAAAAATCACAAAAAGAAACACACTTCTTAAATTTAGCTTCATAAATTTAGCGGCGGTTAGGTGGCGCTGTTTGCAAAAACTAAAATAGTAATGATTAATATTCGATTTGATTCGTTTGTAATTAGACCTACTTAAGGAACCCTATAAAACTGAGCATGGCCCGACATGCTCTTGGCCGGTTTTTTATTCTTTAATGATTATAGCACATGGGCTTTATTAAAATACTCTGCATGTTTTTTGCTTAAATCCGAGTACGCCCATACAGGAAAAAACCATGATCGTGCTAAAAATAATAAAAAAAGTTTCTTTTTACTCTTTCGGCGTCTATATCTTATTTATTTCTTCTTTGTTGTTGTCATTTTATAAAATTTACCTATAAAGAAAATTTGCAATTGTTAAACCAAGCCAGAAGCAAGTATTAGGACCAAAACCAAACCCTAACGTGCAATAAAAAAAAGTGGCCAAAACTGGGGTTTAGTGAAAATTAGTTGTGGCCACAAGCATGGCCAAAACCCAAGCAAGCAAATAAATTATTGTGTTAGTTGTAGCCACCTCACGTTTAAGCATTAGGAATTAAATAACTACCATAATAACCTCAAAACCACGTTCCTTAAAGTTCATTTAGTTGACTTCAATCAAATCGAAACCAAAATAGAAAAAGATAGGTAGGATCATGGTATAATAAGATGTTTCACCCATCTTATTATACCATGGGTAGGATAATTATCAATTACTCACAGAGGGTCGCTTAACGTTTTTCTTAAGAAGTCGCCAGATATTTTAACCATTTTGTTTTCACAATTTTCGCAAAAAGTTTCCATACACTTTCAGCACCACAGCTCTCACTTTTCAAAAAGAACTATAGACGAAGGATTTTTTTTTCCATTGATAGAAAACCAATCTATTTTCTATGCCTTATTTATCAACATTTAAAATAGCAAGTGGCCAAAACCGGGGTGGTGGCCAAAACCGGGCTCCTGCCTTATCTGTTTCTCTATCGACTCATAGATGCCACTATTTAAAAAAAACCGGCCAAGCGCGAGTCGGATTCACGCAGTAAGGGTTGCGTACCACCCATTGACCCGATTTTACGACAGTTCTAAAACGTAGTGATTATATTATCTTTGGACAGTTCATTAAAAGACATCAACGCACCTTGAACGAAATATGAATTTTTGCATCTTAAGACTGCCTCGTTGGTCTAGTGGTTGCAAGCGCGACTGCTGAGCGTGGGGTCCTGGGTTCGATTCCCGGGTCGGGCAAAGTGTTATTGGGTTTTTTCATTAGGAAATGCTCAGTAGCAGCCCGGAGTCTGGATTTGTGCCCAGTCAATGGCAATAGGCTCGCCACCTATAACATAACTGGCGAAATGTGGGTGTACTATACACCTCTGCCTACCCCTTCGGGGAAATACAGGCGTGATGTTATGTTATGTTTCTTACGCAGGACCACCACATATGTCACCCTATGTCATATGTTTACCCTATTTTTATTATTTTTTGCATACCTACTATGCACTATAATCAAACCAACGCCCGATTCAGAACCATACGATAACCAGCTGTCGATCGATTCGGTTTGTTATCTCTTTTTCTCTCGTTGCGTGAATCATAAGACGAAACGAGATAACAAACCGAATCGGTCGAGAACTATAGTTATCATGTGGTTCTGAATCGCATAGTAAGTTTGACGCTGTGGTGTATCACCATTTCGAACACGAACAAAAACGCTGAAAAATATGATGTTTTTCGAGGTTTTTTGTATGGGGACCCCCTTTGGTTTTAGCACAGATAATATAATACTACTTGTCATCTCTGTATCACCCTAAGGTTGACTGGGAGAGAATGCTTAAGGCATTAAGTCCGCCTATGTACACATGTTGTATGAAGTAGTATAAACACAGACGTATTAAAAAATATAGACTAAGTGCTGCGAACAACCATAGTGAAGCCAACAAAAACCGTGCTCCCTCATGTACAACCAGTGCTCACGTACACACCATGTACCTGAAGGATATTTGTTTTCGCGATGCTTACTGGAAGATGCCGCGACATGTGAACTGAGAGGGGTGAGTGTGTGTACGTGAGCACTGGTTGTACATGAAGGAGCACGGTTTTTGTTGGCTTCACTATGGTTGTTCGCAGAACTTAGTCTATATTTTTTACTATGTCTGTGTAACATAAATACTGTTTTAGATTTTTTTATTTTTAGTATTTGTCGTGATAGGAGTCATATCAACACATATTCTGAGAACATTTCAACCGGCTACCCATTACCGTTAAAAAGATACAGACAGACCGACGGACGGACGGACAACGTAGTGAGAGTAATAGGGTCCCATAGGCATCCTTTGGGTACGGAACCCTAAAAAAAGATAAATACAAGAAGTTATTTAGACTAGTTGCATTTTCCCGGTAGCTTTTCATATATATAAAAGTACTCTGTGCGGTAGCTACAATAGCTTCACTGGATCTTAGCAGATTTTAGAGGAACAGCTAGCAAGATCATCAATTAAAATCTGATCAAACTGAAGGTGGTTATTAAATTATACGCGATACAACCCAACGTAGTTCCTAAGCCTCGGTTTTACCAGTATAAAAAAAATTGCAGAAGGTTATTATCAGTTCTTTGCAGGCTTCGTATTGGCAACCGCCGTTTTCCCGTTTTCCTACATAAAATTTGTGTCCGAATTAGTTTCTTTATGAATGTGGGATGGACGAAGATAGTTTGGAGCACATCTTCTCAATAATAATCTTTTACTTATAAAATAGTTTTCTTCCAAAACTAAAAATTCCTATAACAATAAACTTCTCTTCCCTTCCCTTCTAACTCATTCCTCTCCAAGGCTCTTTAGAGTTTTGATGATTTTTAGGGTTCCGTAGTCAACATGGAACCCTTACAGTGTCGCCATGTCATGTAAAATAATGGTGTTGACAGAGGACCGAGTGTTGTGGCGCAACTTGGGAGAGGCCTATGTCCAGCAGTGGACTGCGATCGGCTCAGTTGATGATGATACCATGCAGCCATGGTGTGGGGTGTCGTTGGATAGGTCTGTCTTTCAAAATCAAAAAACACGATAGCAAATCTTTAAATATCCTTTTCATAATAAAACAGTAGACAAACACATCGAAGAATAATACGCGTTAATTCGTGTACAAAGTATAAAAGTAAAAACTCGTAAAAACACTGTACAGTATCAACTTTTTCGGTTTGTGAGGAATCCTCTTACTGAACTAAAGAACCCTCTTTTTATTTTGCTGTTCACTGGAAGAATTGTGTGGTTGCTGTAGAACGAGGCTGACGTGTCGTAGATCGATGAACTTACTTCCACGGCCTGAAAAAAACATACTATTGCTTTATGAAAAGTTAAGAAACTTGAGTAGGTATTTTAAAAAAAATGCTTGACATTTTACTATAGTCGGCGTCGTTGGAAAGTTAGAGGACTCTTTATTGTAAACTTGGGAACCCTTTTTTATGAAATGGTTTCGGGTCCGGAATAAAAAAATTAAAGTCACTTCCCAACTGTGTGGCGGTTCACAGGAGACACCTGCCTGCAAAGAGAATATAACCACTACGTTTACCTGCCTGCATGAGAATGCGGACAGATAAAAAGTACTTGAAAAGTTGATACTCAAATACTCACCCCCAGTGAAGTACTAATGTGATATGAATCTATGGAACTATTGATGCTGGGCAGATCAGGGGCGGGGCCGGTCGGTAGCTTTAGCTCTGAATCTCTGGTCGATCTCATCACTAAGCATGACATAAGCCGTCTCAAGAATGGTTTCTTGGGCTTCGAATCCCGCGGCTCCATCACAAACTTGGCAGATTTCAGGTCTGAGTTTAATATATCTTCCGAATAAAGAGAATAGGCTGAAGTTCCTAGATTTGGAGTAAGTGATTTTCTGTGTCCTGGAAAACAATATCATCGCGTTAATGTAAAATGTTTTTTTGTCTTTGTTCAATATGGTGTTAATAAAAACTTTTTAACAAAAAATAAAACCGACTTCAAAAACCTTAACTAAAAAGTAAAAAATAATCATTGTATGTATTTTAAAATCTTAACATAAACAACATTTTTAAGGCGGCGCGTGGTTGATTGACCCTTTGCGTCATGTAATGTACAGTCGAGCGCAATATCTATAGGTAGTAAAAACAGTTTATGTGAACGTACCTACATGAAAATCACGCGCCGCCTTCAAAATGTTGTTTATGTTAAGATTTTAAAATACATACAATGATTATTTTTTACTTTTTAGTTAAGGTTTTTGAAGTTGGTTTTTTTTGTTAAAAAGTTTTTATTTCATAATTTTAGTTGAGGGTTGATTCATAAATGTTTATATAACCAATTTGAGAATATATTTTTTATTAACCTTTGCTATCCCACTGCTGGGCAAAGGTCTCGCTCATGTTCTTCTAAACGTCCAATCACTATCGTTCTTCTTCTTCTTCTTCGTGTCGACATGAGCTACATAATGGTAATAGCTCATGTCGTGGGGAAAAGATTAGTCAGTCAGCAGGTTGGTAGCGGGGCTGACTGCCCAGGGTGCGCCGGACTATCAATTAAATATCGTCACTCGTGGAGGCTCTTTTAATGCACCCCATCACTATCGTAAAAAAAAACACGCATATCGGCCAAGAATTCTCAGAAAAACGAACCAATGAGCAGATCATCTAGATAGGCGTAGCTAAAATAAACTGATTTATTGAAGCTAGTTAAAAAACTACTCAACCTAAGTCAATAAAATTTATATGGGACCACCGCGCGGACTTTCTCTACCAAATAAAAAAACAACCACGTAAATCGGCCCACAAATCTCGGAGTAATAAGTGTACATATATATGAAAAAAAAAAAAAAAAAACCCCACTGAATACATAATCTCCTCCTTTTTTTCAGACAGATCCCCAGTTACTGTAAGGACTAATTTAGCCTGACTATATGATTAATTGAAAGGAGAGTGAGTGCTGGTAATCAGGTGAATGGGGCACTACACACCTTCATGAACAGCCGCAAAGTGTCGGAAAAGGCACGGCTGGCTGTTCATGGGGGAGTGTTTGTGCCTACATTTATGTATGGTAGTGAAAGTTGAGCATGGCAGAAGAAAGATGAAAGCAGAATAAATGCAGTAGAAATGAGAGCTTTGAGAAGTATGTGTGGTGTAACTTCGAGAGATAAAGTAAGGAATAACGTGATAAGGGAGCGTTGTGGAGTGAAAGAAGATGTAGTGACAAAGATTGAGAAAGGTATGTTAAGATGGTTTGGACATATAGAGAGGATGGACGAGAGGAGATTGAGGAAACAAGTATACGAAGCGAGTGTGGATGGAAGAGTTGGAAGGGGACGACCTCGGCGAACGTATCGCGATCAAATCGCGGATGTTCTCAAAAAATGCCAGGTTAAGAGTTCTCTAGCATGCATGACGAGGTTAATGGACGTAGATGAAGCGAAAGAGGTGTGTCAGGATCGTAGCAGGTGGAAATCCATAGTCTCTGCCTACCCCAATGGGAAACAGGCATATATACATATGTATGTATGTATATATATGATTAATGGCCGCCAATCAGTCAGCTTCGTTCCAAAGTTCCTTTAGTTCAACTGGACTAAATCATTTGCAATCAATCGTTATTACACAATAACAATACTCACCTCTGAAAATTGTATGAAATGAGTTCACATGAGCTATACTCGAATCGGATAGGGCTCCAACATCCGTCGACGAATACGCTGCCTGCTTCATATAAGCAATGCTTGCGTATCGGATCTCCACCGAAGACATCGTTTTTCTTGTGCGAGCTTCATTATCTGTTTCTTTAATGTCTTTTAAATTCCCTTTAGTATTATCGGAATTAAAAAGAACCAAAGTTTTGACTTCAGCCTCATTTTTTTGTATAACGTCTTCGTCGTTTGGGTCGTCGTGATTATCTTTGTATCGTCTTATCTCCTGTGCTTCGTTTTGGACACATATACAGCTTCTATCTTCATCACAGTATCTCTCTGGACTGCGGCTTTCATCTTGTTCATAGCATCTTTCTGGACAGCGGCTTTCATCTTGTTCACAGTATCTTTCTGGACTGCGGCTTTCATCTTGTTCAAAGTATCTTTCTGGGCTGCGGCTTCCAGTTTCTTCGTAATATCTTTCTGGGCTGTGGTTTTCATCTTGTTCATAGAATACATCTGGGCTGCGGCTTTCACTTCGTTCAGAGTAACGTTCAGGGCTGCGGCTTTCGTTTTGTTCACGGTATTCTTCGGGGCTGTAGCATTCTTTTTGTTTAGAATATCGTTCAGGGCTACAATCTTCTTCCTGTTCGCATGACTGTTCTGGGCTACGGTTTATTCTTTCGGGGTATAGCTCTTCGCCACAGTCTACATTTTCGGTGTATAGCTCTGTGTCACACTCTACTTTGTGTTTCTTATGATGATGCGTAACTATACGTCCTGCGCCCCGTTCTGCCTTCGTTTCTTCATTCCTCGCTTTGTTCGGTCCATTTTCATCGCCACGCCATGATGCGTTCCCGCTGTGATCTATGGCAAACATATCTACATTTCGGTCTCCTTTCCGTTTCGATTTTCGTTCTGAAGATCGTCCTTTTTTCCGACTTCGACTTCTGTGGCGTTCTGTTTGGTCTTCACTTAGATCTGATGAGTCTTGTTTCGATTTTGTTTTTCGAGATTTATGTTTCCGTTCCCTTCTTCTCTTCCTACAGCTCTCTCTACTGCATTGAGCTAGATCAGTTTGAGCTTCTTGTTCATAATGCAAATTAAAATCCTTGGCCTTTTTTGTTCTCACCTCCCCGACAGACACTTCACTGCTGTCGCCTCTATCACACACGTATTTATTTCGTTTATCGTGGCTGCTTTTCTTTCTAGATATGGTTTTTTGAATAGTTTTTTTAACTTTGTCGTACTGTTTACGAGAAAGGATAATGGGTTTTTGCTTAGAGAATTGATCTACTTGAAGAAACACTTGAATATTTCGGTTAAGTACTAATTGTTGATAGATAGCAGATTTTTCTTCTTCGTATCTTTTATCATCCTGTTCATCACCTCCGTTGTAATTACTTGGATTAACTTCATCATTATAATTATTATAATTGCCATATGTGTCATTACCATAGTCTTTGTCTGGAAAAACTTTTTCATTATCGGGGAATCTGAGAGGACTTACACAGTATTTTGCATGAGTCTCACGTGTTCTATTACCGTTTTTATCGTCGTATATTTCCTCTCCTTGATTAGAAGAGTAATTATGTGGATTTTGATGGAATTTGACCGTAGGACAATCGGCATGCCGACACTGAACAGACACAGATGCATTCGGAGTACATTTTTCTTTGTCCCGATGTGTGGATTTAAAACGGGGACATAGTTTTTGAAACTGAAAATTAATTTCAGTCACTTGACTTTTCTTGCTAAAAAAAAGATTTAATTTTATATAAGTAAAGTAATTAAGCAAACAGAAATATAAAAATAATAACAAAATTTAAAACCATTCTTGCCGGTAGAAACATTGATACGGAAATCGATCATCGTTTTCACAATTACGGGCCTAAAAACAATAAAAATTAAATCAGGGCAGAATATTTAGTTGTAAGTAGAAACTACACAACTACCTACTTTTTTTCTAACTTACTAAGTAATTTATTTTTATTTTTCATATTTATCGTAGGTATATGTATAATATTTATGTAGGTATTTCTCTTAAAAACAATTCTTTTGTTCAAAAGTTTTATAGAAATTAAGTTTTATGCAACAACTAAATTCTTAAATAGATTTGATCAATAGGGGTAATATAAAACATTAACCTGTTTTGTATTCGCGTAAGTATGTTTAGCTTTATCTACACCAAGAAGCTCCCTGATCTGTTTGTCTCTCGCAATGGGGTCGCATATGGAACAATCATCACCCGTGTAGTGCTTGATTGGAGCTGCAAAATATCATTTTATACTTCTTTACGAGCTATACCGAAGAGACACATATATAAAGAGACACATATGAGCGTTTAAAAAGTTTGTGGGTGACGAAGTGTCACCCACGTACCTACCTAACTTACCCGCGAGCAGCGCGTATGAAACTATACAGTACCATGTAACAAAAACCCTGTTGTTCCTGTGAGCCACGTTATCAGAATTGATATTCGTAAAAGGACAACTCATTTGGAAAAACTATTTAATAAGAATAATCAAATTAAACACTAAATCATTATTAAAAGTGATTATATCACTTTCAATTTACAATTAATAATGATTTAATGCTTAATTTGATTATTTTTATTAAAGAGTTTTTCCAAATGAGTTGTGTCCTTACGTAGGAATATCGGTTCTGATAACGTAGTTCACAGGAACAACAGGGTTTTTGTTACATACCTACTGTATACACTTACACAAAACTCAACTCCACACTCTGTTTTTTCTTATTTGTATTATTTAGTAAACAATCTTGGTATGTCTTTTTAATGAAATTCGTCAAGAATAATTATAAAAAGACATTATGTTAACAATTTCACGCACTAAATATTATTTTTTACCTAATTAAATGTGCAGAACTAGTAATTATATTTTATCAGTAGTTATTTGAATAAAGAGACATACCAAGATTGTTTACTAAATAAGACAAGAGAGAAAAAACAGACTTTAGTTACGACCACGGTGTAGGTATGCATATATTGTCATTGATTGAACTACAATGCACATAATGATATTAATGTAGGTAAATATTTCCATTTTTTAGGGTTCCGAAGTCCTACAAGGAACCCTTATAGTTTCGTCATGTCCGTTCGTCTGTCCGTCTGTCCGTCTGTCCGTCTGTCCGTCTGTCCTAATCCTTTACAGCTTAATAACTTCTACAGTTATAAACATAAGTAAATGAAATTTTGTTAAAAAATAGTCTGCATATAGATCTCAATTTTAAAAGAATAAAAAAATAGTTTTTACGTTCTTTAGAGGTGGCGCCCATACATGTGAAATGGGGAAAAAATAATTTTTTTCGCTGCACCCCATCGTGTGGGGTATCATTGAATAGGTCTACTAAAATGAAGGTAATGTTTCATACATCACTTTTTTATCAGGTGTACCATCTGCGAAATATAGCCCGCCAAAGTGGCTTGCAATGTGTCCCCCCCCTGCCATTTCTAAACTATGCAACGTAGAAACTTATAATCTTCCACATTGATAGACCTTTGTGAAAACTCTCTTTTAAAATTATTTCGAGTATAATGTGATCATAATTTTTTGAGTTATAGACAGAAAACCGAAAAATACTTAAAACGTCCTAGTTCAAAGGTCATTGACCTTAGAGAAAATTTATCATGGCAAATAATGCTCCTTTAGCTACTTTCTATTTGAAAAAATCACAAAAAGTAACTTTGACATCAATCAGACTTCTTAAATTTGGCTTCTTGAATTTATCGCTAGATGGCGCTACTAACAACACGCTCTGAGTCGCGAATGCTACCGATTATTGCAAAAACTAAAATAGCCATGATTAATATTCGATTTGATTCGTTTGTACACCTACTTAAGGAACCCTATAATACTGAGCATGGCCCGACATGCTCTTGGCCAGTTTATTTTCTATACCATTGGTTTACTCAATTGACTCTTAAATGTATCCTTTTGTATTTTTTTTGCTATTTATTGATCGTGTCTATCCATTTCTTCATCACACAATAATATATAAAATTCAATCAATAAATCCACTGCTTTCCTTTACTTCGTGGTGCATTCAAGGGAGCAATCCCAAAAGCAAATCGATTGAAAGAATACCTAAGAATTCTGTGTCATCTGGAATTTTATCAGCAAGCTGAGCGGTGAAACAAGTTTGTGTGTTCTTTATATTATTATGATTACTTTTGTCTTCACGCCTGAAATAGTTAAGAGTAGGTAAATAAATTAAATTACTTCATTTACTTTCAATCAGTTTCGATAACAAATATTTTTAATTAAGATTTTCGACATATCACTCAAAACTGTAAAAATAATGAAAATAAATTCTACCTGTGAGAAATCTCTAGACTATCTCGTATGGTTAGTCTTGAAACATGTTTGCCTAGTGGCGACTCATCGTCGGATCGCTGAAAGCAAAAAAAAATTGGTAGGTACAGTCACGATCCTTCCCGGTGATATTTTTTTTCGACAAAGTCCCTTGAAAAAATCCTGCTACATTACACGGCTGCTGTCGAACACTGAGCCCAAGCGATTTTAGCCTCGGTGGTGGTTCACCGGAAAGTTTGCTGATAGTACATCTGGAGAGCACGATTTTCAGAAAACAAAGACGTTGTTATTAAAATGACCTAAAGCCATATAATAGGTAATAATACTCTTTTCTTATGCTAAAGCATTTTTAAAAGCCGTGATTTTTACCGCCACGGAATGGTATTCTCAAACAGGGTATTTTTTCAATACCAAAAACACTTTAATGGTAGTCTCTGCCTCTGCTCATAATTCAATACAACATTTGCTATTGGACCAACTCTGAAATCGTGAAAAAAAAACAGCTGTTCTATACATGTTTGTTTGAGCGAATCGATGACTTTGTCGGGAACATCTATACAAACTGGAGATGGCAATCAAATCATTTACGAGTATCACGTTCCCTGACTGTACAGAAAGAAATAATCAAATCCATTAATAGTTTAGCCACAGGAATTTATTTAAATTTTATTAATTTTGAATGAGCAAAGTTTAATAAAAAAACAACATTTTATTTATGTTTGTCCATATTTCATGGTCTTCCTTGAATTTTAAACTCTATGTTTGTTGGACAGTTTTTGTCCATATTATTGACCTATCAAGACGGTACTTCTTCGCGATTGTGTTAGATCGATTCCCAGTTTAGGCAAGAGATTTTTTAGTAATCTTTGAATGCAAAATTTCTTATTTTTAAAAATCAAATAAAGTCTCCTTTACTTACGTACTTTACTTAAGTTTTACAACTTAATATGTCTTATATTTAAATTATTTTCCCTACATGAAGCTTAGCGATAAGACACCTGTATACCCTTTATGTGTTTTTGGTATTTAAACAATTATCCTGTATATGCTACCCATACGAAAAAAGAGAAGCTCAGAATTGAAATCGTTTAGACCTCAATCCATCACGCTGGACAAATGATGACGACCTTAGGAATCTTAGGATGCCGACAGACGCTGGATTAGCAGATTGCAACTTACACCATCGACCTACACAGACATCTTTTTTTTAAAGCACTCTCTCTCTCAACTCAGCCTATCGCAGTCCACTGCTGGACATAGGCCTCTCCCAAGTTGCGCCACTACATTTGGTCCTCTGCCTTCGGCATCCAGTCCCCCCCAGCCACCTTCAGGTCATCGGTCCACCTGCCGGAAGGGCTATGCTGCGTTTGCTGATTCGCGGTCTCCACTCAAAGCACTTCTTTTTGAAGCACAGTGTAAAATATTGAACTATATTTACAGTACTTTTCGCACACAATAAAATCAAAACAAAACAAACGTTTTGACTAACCTCAACATTCAGTCTGCTCGTGAGCACGGCCAATGCAACTTGGCAGAAACGTCGAGGTTAGTCAAAATGTTTGTTATGTTTTGATTTTATTGTGCGCGACAAGTCCCGTAAATATAGTTCAATATGAGTGTAATTCGCGAAGTTTAAAAACTTCTTCAGTGTATAATAACATCACATATTTTATGTATATTGTATTAGAAAGCATTGAATATATTTTACTATTCTATATGGATTATAAAAATACGTACAATATGAAATTCTTACTTACAATATTGTAGAGCGCGAGAGACGTTGGCGATTTGCTTTCAGGTACCCCCCTCTTTTTTACCGCGCAGTCGGGTAAATACAGTAAGTTTTCCAAAGATCCTGAACATTCATCTACATTATGACACTTTTGGGAACCCATGTCTTTCAATGTTTTTCGAATTGTCAAGTCAGTTGATAATTTATCTTGATTAAACAACACATCGTAATACTCTTTATCACCGTCTATATTTATTGTGACTTTAGAATTGTCAAACCTGGAGGGAATGATATCCTTCTGAATCATTTGCTCAGTGAGTTTCTTTGTATAGGTCTCTACTAAGGCCTTCTTCGCCCGAGCATGATCAGTATTGGTTCCTCTTTCACTGATATATTTTGGAAGTGGTTTCACGGTTTGGTCAGTTTTAATGACCTGAGCCGCATTAGATGTATAAGTTTCTTGATTTTTAGCAACCCGTGATGCAATTAAATTTTGACGGTGTTTTGAGACCTGCGTCCCATTGGATGCTGACTGATTGATAATATTTTCATTTTTAGATACTTGCGTTCCAATGTTCGTATAATATAGAGGTGGTGGAGCTGTATGAACCTGCGTTGCATTAGACACTAGAGCTGTGTGTGGTTTAATAGACGTATTAGGGTTTTGAGGATATTTAATCGATGAAATAATTTTTGAATGTTTAATTGGCGCAATACTTTGCGGACTATCTACACGTTGCGTTGTCACAGATGTTGGGGTACTTTCCGGTGTCTTAGAATATTGAGTTGCATTAGAAGTTGTGTAATTATTAATAGGTCGATTTCTGGTAGACACCTGCGTAGCATTAGACGCACTAAAAACTTGTTGATTTTTAGTAGAAACTTGTGTTGCATTAGAAAGAGTAAAATTCTGAAAGTTTTTCGAGACCTGTGTCGCATGAGTATTGTTAAATTTTGATGACTGTCGAGTGGTGCCCACGTCATATTTTAATTTTTCTTTCTCTTGTATTTTTTCTTTTATAGCTCTCAGCGCTTTTTGACGGTCAGGACTTCTCTTCACGGAGATTTGAGCCTTAACCTGTTTGTCTTCTTGCAATTTTGATTTCGATGCCTTTTTTATAGGTGACGGCGAACGACTTATTTGAGGGCTTTTAAAGCTTCGTCTTGTTTCAATATTACTTTTCCGTGTACCTTTATCCATTTTTAAGACTTGACTACTCGTATAGGTATTCATTTTTGGTGGTGACGGAAATCGCATATTTTCTCCACGGCTCGGGACAGATTTTGTTATATCTGGAGGGCTTTGTTTGGGGTAAACAGATATAATGACTAAAGGACTTTGACAATCTTTTAGGGGTTTAGTTTCGGAGGTGTTTGGTACGGTACAACAACTGCACTGAATCTTCTTGTCTGAAA
The DNA here is from genome assembly GCA_949699075.1 of Asteroscopus sphinx. Lineage (NCBI taxonomy): Eukaryota > Metazoa > Arthropoda > Insecta > Lepidoptera > Noctuidae > Asteroscopus > Asteroscopus sphinx. The sequence continues at coordinate 13,679,932 of OX453021.1, read as the reverse complement.
ACTTTGAATTTCTCATTTGCATTGTAGCAAGTTGGACATTGAAATTGACTTGAGTCCCTTGTGATTCCTTGCTGAAATTAAAGGCTATTTTAACATAATTTCATCAATACTCAGGAAATATTTAAATTAATTTAGTAAATATTTTTACCTAGGAACTTTATCCCTGACAGGCAGCTGTTCAATTTCAAATTCATTTTCATAGTCAGCTTGTACACAAGAGTCTCTTTGGCGCCTGGGTAATAAAGAAGTAAGCAAACTCTAAATAATCACTCTTTATAATAAGTAAAAGTGGATTATTGTACCTATTCACGTTGGAAACTTATGACAAGATCCCTTTTTAGGGTTCCGTACCCAAAAGGTGCTAATGGGACCCTATTACTCTCGCTACGCTGTCCGTCCGTCCGTCTGTCTGTCACAGGGATGTATCTTTGTAAAGGTAATAGATAACCAGTTCAAAATTTGCACAGAATATGTGTTACTATGATGCCTTTCACGAAAAATACTAAAACCTTAAAAAAGTCTAAAATCAAAGGGGGTCCCCATACAATAAAACTCTAAAAAAATGCTATTTTTCAACGTTTTTTCATCAAGCTCTATCTTCAAAACGGTAATACCTACATACCAGGGTCAAACTTGGTCTGATTATAGTGCATACTATGTAGTTTAGCAAAAAATACTAAAAATAAGGCAAACAGACATATGTGGTGGTACGCATCTCTTTCTTACGCAGGTAAGAAAGAGTTGCAAAAATTCATATTTCGTGCACGATCGTTGATGGCTTTGATGAACTCTCGTAAATTCAATCAGTTTCTATGGGTTATCAGGTCGATGGGTGGTACGGAACCCTTACTGTGTGAGTCCAACTCAAACTTGGCCGTTTTTTTATCTTTACCCCCATAATTTATAGTATTATAGCATGCTAAATTAAACAAACTTTACCCCCTTATTACAAAAGCTTAAACCAGGTTTAGACTCTTGTTTAAACAGCGTTAAACGTTAAACTCCATACATAAAAAGGTGTTTAAGCATGGCTTAAGCAAAAACGATTATTAAACCCGTTTTTGTAATAAAGTGGTACGAATTTGCGCAAATGTCAAAATGTCAAAATTATCGCACATTTACTTTACGATAATTATCGTACGTCTGGTAACGTTGCACGCTGCTGTGAGCACATCATGATAGGATCAAAGGTTTGTTTTATTTTATTTTATTGAATGTTGTGGGTATTATTTGTTTTGGGGAAACGGTTAACTTTTGAAGTTTCTTTGGCTGCTTCATAGCTTTCTGTGATCATGTCTCGTCCCCATGTTTAGGATTACATTAACTATCCAAAAATATAGGTAATATAAAGTCTTACTCTGGACGTTCATCGCAAGTGGTACTGTATGAGGTCATTGGAGCAACAACGGGTGAAAAGTCTTGCGTTAACTGAGCAACATCCGACAACACTGTAAAAATAACCGATTCAAAAATTACCTATTAATTTTACACCAGAAAGAATGGTAGAAAGATAGAAGTTTCATGTAAGTTGTTTCTAGAAGGGACACATTGCTAAATAGCAATCGCGTATAGTACATCTCCGAGATAAGGACCAGTTCTCACCGCACCAAAAGTAACGCTCCGCTCGCTCACAATCAGCCACCGTCTCAAATGAGAGTTAGTTACATTTACTGTCTTTACGTGATTTCCAAATTTTTCAACCTTACGTACGCTACAGCGTATAGTCAGTGACTGACTGTAGATACGTTTGATATGAACTGATCCTCAAATTGCGCTTGTTTTGGTTAATACGTGGACGGGTAACGCATCCTTCCCATCCCATTGAGGCAAATGGATGGGGTTCACACATTAACTCGAGGCACGCACAGCGAGCCATTCTTATCAAATACCTCGCAATTTATGTCGATACCTTAAGGCAAATCCTATTTTGTAGATTAATCATACCTTGTTTATCGTTAACAGTAGCTCCATATCTCAGAACATATTTATCATCTTCAGAGATGCCGAACTGGCCGAATATTCTTACGCGACTTTTTATGGGGGTGTCAGCTTTCGATTCATCCACGCACATGCAGTCTTCACATTCTGGGTAACCCATCCATTCGAAGGAAGTCTGCTGTGGTACATCCAAGTTGTTCACGGGTGCCTTTTTATTATCTTTCTTTTTCTTCCTGTCCATGTTCAAAGACTGGATCAGATGTTTGAAATTCGACAGCTCTTTTATGGGGATCTCGTCATCTTTCGTGTAACTGTCGTTGTCTGTGGACAATTTTGCGCTGCCTGTGGTCTTGATCTCATATATTTTCTCTCTCCTTCGTCCCGCTACTATTAAATAAACGTTCTTTGTTTGTACAGAATTTTCGTGATTGGATGTAGTACTCTGAACTCTCTTTGGTACGTATCTTCGCTTTCTTAGTATTCTCGCTGTTTGTATTTGATCTGATTTCGGTATCACTGTAACTTTTATAAGTGGTTTTTCAGCAGTATTTAAATTTCGCGGTGTGTCGTTTTCCGGGCGCTGTAAGCTTGTGTAACTTACAATAGAATACTGCTCTAGAATCTATTGAGGAAAGAAAAAAGTGTAATCGTCATGTTTATATAGTGAAAGCCTTTAAAACAAATTAAGGATTGCTTTCAACCACCATGCGAAGAAGCTGAGCGGTAAGCAAGGTAAAAATCCACTTAAGATGACTTCATTTTGCTAGCTTCACACAGCGCAGCTCTCCTGTTGGTGGGTTGTATTTCGCAAAGCTATGGGGGAAAGCCACCGTTAAGCATCATAAAAATATTCATCAAACCACTTCCATTCCACTACACATCTTAATGGAATCGGTTACTTTTACCCACAAAATAGACCAGTACATAATTTATTTGCTAAGAGTATTGACACGAAAAGAACAAAAATCAATTCAGAATGTCTGTAATGAAAGCCTGACCTGTCTCTCGGATGTTTTCTTGAGTATCAATGATGTTGAAGATTCTGCATTAGCTTTGACAGGTTTCGAGTTTTTCGTTGAGCTGGGGGCTCGTCTAGCGAACTTGTTGCGAAGCCCCCTCAACAAATGCACGTCGTTAGCTTCGGTGTTATAAGCACTACCAAACGCTTCCCTGCTGTTGTGAACCCTTTTCACTGGAGGACTTAAAAAATCCAGTGATTCTAAACAAATAAAAAATATAAATAAAAGTGCAAGATCAAAAACTTGAAATTTTGAATAACATAAAACTTGAGAGTTAAAACAGACCAATAAATTCAGACTCGACGCTGTAACAGTCCATAATTAATTTCGAGGCTACATTAATTAATATTAAATACAAATATAACTACGAAACCACATTTTTCGGGAATGAAATTTTGACAGTGATTAAATTATATTATCTTTGATAGTGATCATACTTTGACAAAGCCTATTGGCATTAGTTCAAAGATAATATAATTAGTTGTTCTCTTTTTTGACAACTTGTGGGTTGTTTTTGGGATAAAAAAAATAGTTTGTAAGGAATACACAAAGGTTTTAATGAAAATCCACAAAGTTCCGTAATTTCAATGACATTCACTCATTCCCATGTCATGTCACTTTAGGTAATTTTTGATTGCAGTGATTGGATTGGTTGTGAGGATTGGTTGTAGATTTATATTATCTTTGGATTGGTTGATATTGGTCAACTTGTGATTATTTTCCTATCATTAATCTGTGATTATTTTCTCTGTGGTCAACTTGATCAACATGCCATTTCAAATCGCTGTAATTTTGTATGTTTTCTGATCCTTTTTTATATCAGTATCCAGAGTAAATGAACACCTCAGTAATTTCCTCCTCATAAAATTGAAATGTGACCGTTGACTAAGAATAGGTATTCCTATTAAGCAAGTTTCCAACAAATCTAGCCAAAAATGATCGATGAAACGACTCTGACGACGACAATGAAGCTCCCAGAAGCGATAAGAACGGGAATGATAATCCCGGCGTCCAAGGAGACGTTTTTTAACACACACTGGAAAGCAAAGACTCCCCTCTGTGCCTACGATATGTTGTACCATCCGCCTGACTACAACCCTAAAGCTGCTCGCTCCGATCGACAGGAGCCCAAGATTATAAGACAGAATATTTGGGATCAAGTATTATTTCATTTTCCTAATAGTAAAAGATTAAGGTAATGAGACACTCAGCGATAACCCACATGTTTCACACCTACATTATGTGTGCAGCAGCCCTAAAACTTAGTTTTGGGATGTTGTTTGCCCATTGTATGATCATATACCAGGCCCCTCAGAAAGTATTGCGAAAAAAAGTTTTTATATATGGGAGACTGGCCAGTTATAATGTTTTTCGAAAATATGATTATTTATAAGTAAAAATAAGTAAGTTCCAATTTCAAAATTTCCCTCCACATTTTTTGCGAGTTAATTCAAAGTATTGTGTCTCACTGAAATATGGATCTGCGCCGGGAACATTTTAGAGCTATGATTTTATACGATTTCAAGTGTCGCCTGAAACCGGATGAATCGTACGATAGACTTCAAATGGCATTCATGGATGAAGGCCCTTCCAAGGCAACCGTGTATCGTTGGTATAACGAATTCAAGCGCGGTCGACCAACTTTGGGGGATGACGAAAGAAGCGGTCGCCCTTTGACGGCTGTTACCGAAGAAAACGTGCTAGCAGTGAAAAATTTAATCCAAGACAATAGGCGAATTACATATCAGGAGATTCAACACATATTGAAGATTGGATCGGGAAGCGTTCACGAGATTCTACACAGCCATCTTCGCGTGAGGAGGATAGTATCACGCTGGGTGCCGCACAACCTCACCGATGCTCAGAAGCAGGCCCGGGTGGAATGGTGCCGTGATATGCTTAACAAATTTGAAGCAGGCTCGTCTCGGCGTGTTTACGACATCGTTACAGGTGATGAGTCCTGGATTTATCAATACGACCCAGAAACCAAGCGCCAGTCGACTGTTTGGGTGTTTCAAAATGAGCCAACGCCTACCAAAGTGAAGCGATCTAGAAGCGGGGGTAAGATTTTGATCGCTAGCTTTTTTAATTTGACTGGCCACTTGGTATCAATTCCCTTACGGGATCAAAGAAGCATTAATGCCGAATGGTATACTACCAAATGTTTGCCAGAAGTTTTCTCTGTTATAAGCAACAAGCGACCAAACACAGGGCTCCGCGGGCTACTGCTCCACCACGACAATGCACCTGCGCACACCGCACTCAAAACGAGGGACTTCCTGGACAGCACGCCAGTCAAACTCCTGGGTCACCCTCCTTACAGCCCTGATCTAGCACCGTGTGACTTCTTTTTATTCCCAAAAATAAAAAATCAGCTCAAAGGGATACAATTTTCGTCGCCGGAAGATGCGCTGGCTGCGTTCGAGCAGGCTGTAAACGAGGTGTCTGCGGCGGACTGGAAAAAGTGTTTTGAAAACTGGTTTAGGCGCATGAATCTTTGTATAGAGGCTGGTGGAAAGTACTTTGAAAAGATTTGATAAAAATATATGTACGTATAGAACAATTTTTTTTAGTTTCGCAAAACTTTCTGAGTGTCCCACGTATAGTCACATCACATAGAGATAGGGTACCGCACGGCAATAGCGGCGGTAAGGCCCGTCATGGAAGAGTGGCTGGAGAGGAGCCATGGCACCCTCACCTGACGCAGATAATCTCGGGGCACGGTTGCTTCGGGTACTATCTGTATCACAGAGGCCAGGAGCCGGCGCCCGAGTTTCATAACTGTAGGAGCTGCCTTGACGACATGGAGCAACACAGTCTGAGGGCCTAGATTGGCCCACGCAGGCGGCAGCGATCTTTCGCTTCCGGCCGTCGTCTCTTTCTGCGAAGAGATGATTCTCGCAAAGGAAAAGGCTGAGAGAGTTTTAGAGGCGACGACCTCTCTTACCGCCAGCAGGAGACTGACCGGGTGCCGTAGGAGCCCATACGCTGACCTCGAGCCACCCTAGGAGTGGGCCTGCGAGTGGCGGACTAGGGGTAGTCCGCCGCCCGACCAGTCAAGGCCCGTGACGCAGGCGCTGTGTTCCGCGCGTGCCATTAACGAGGAGGGTGTGAGCGATGTTGAGTACGCACAAGGAGAAGGGTGTCGCCTACTAGTATTAGTGGCGAGCCGGGACCTGTTGGGGGCGGTTGGCGAATGCAGAGCGTAACCCACGCCTCCGGCAAAAGGTTGTTAGAGGAACACGCACTGTAGTGGTTTTAGTCAGTAAGAGTCGGACACTGGCTCGCCGCCTTCACCGAGCGGATTGCGACCATGAGGATTTCTGGGAATTCCGCAAGAAAAAAAAAGGGTCGAAGGAGATGAATTAAAAAAGACAACATTTGTATTTAATACGGTTACAATGTTAGACGTTTTATTATTATTTTGGTCTCATTTTACCTGAAATGTCCAAATGAAATTAGTTTAAAAAAAATACTTATAGTACCACCAATCATCAAAGAAAACCCACGAATCGAATTCACTTCAAAACTTCAAAAGATATATACTGGTGTCGATTCTCTTGTTCACGAACTAAACTTATTTTAAACTATCGCTCTCTTTTACTAAAAGTAGATACAAGAAAGGGATGGCAACCATTTTAGAACTGTCAAATTAGTTTACGTGTTACATTTCTTTGTATTTTAGTGGGCACGTTCCGAGATCACGACTAAACTTGTATGGAAATTTTAATTCCGTCTAATTTGACAGCTCTAAAATGGTTGCCATCCCTTTCTTGTATCTACTATTAGTAAAAGAGAGCAATAGTTTAAAATAAGTTTAGTTCGTGAACAAGAGAATCGACACCATTGTCCCACTGGTTGGTTAAAATTAGCGAGTCCACGAGTCACTATTAGTGTACGAGTGATTATTCCAAGTGATTTTATGACTTATAGTACCACCGACCAGTGGGACTACGAGTCATACAAATTGAAAATTTGTACCACTGGTGGCCCACCAGCCGTGGTAGGTCTAATTAGTAGGACCACGAGTCATTTACCAAATAATTAGGGTGAACAGTAGCGTCCACCTTTTTCTATAAACTTCGAGGTGAAATAAAGACACCGTAAATTCCACTTTGTTCACCTGGGTGAACAAAGTGAAATAAACCTTTCCGTGAGGCACGCACAGCAAAACTGTGGAACAAACCAACCAAAAAACCAACTTCTGTCAGCGGTTTTCCCGAACATATTTGACATGGAAAAAGAAAAGAGTATACGTCTTCAACGCGGCGGTGGAGATTGCTTACCATCAGGTACCCCGCTTGCTCGTTTGCCTTAAGCATAATGGCTATAGCAATATCTCTGGTCGTCCATAAGAAGGCACACGTTTAGTAGTATAAGTTCAAGTGCTGATAATATGATGGTTTTTCAACAGGAATTCCACAAAGGCATACCGGCTACGACACACTTCGTGCATGGAAGACCCAAGTGGAAGCCATTTGATTTGCCTACGAAGCAGTTCGTGAGAGTTATAGGTACGAAGACGAATATTAAATTATTATAAGAAAATCCGATAAGCCTAATCTTACAGTAAGATAGTTTAGTGGAAGAAATTGAGGGCGGCCTTTGCCCAGGAGTGGGGCAACATAGGCTCGTTATGATTATCATGTTTTTGGTTATTCTCTAGATATTTAGACCATTATAAGGACTCTTGACCCCATTGGGGGAGGCCTATGTCCAGCAGTGGACGTCTTTCGGCTGAAAAGATGATGATGATGATGAAGGACTCTTGGGATAAACACCCCGTTAACATAGTTTACTGAAAAACAAAATATGGAGTTACAATACTGAGTGTTAATTCCGCCAAAACTAGGTCGTCAAGCTTGGATGCAATATGCAGCACCACCCTCCTTTCCACAAATATAATAATATGTACGGTCACGATACTTCCAGGTGGTACATTTTGTCGACAAAATCCCTTGAACGAATCCTGCTACATTACACGTACCTACGGCTACTATCGAAAATTGAGTGCGAGAGACTTGCCCCCAGTTTCTGGAAGGCTGATCAATTTGATCTATTGTCAAATATAAGGTCAGCTTCTGTGATTGGCCGGCAAAAATGTTAACAACCAATCACAATCGATTTGACAGCTGATTAGTTAATTTTTGCGTAGATCAGCCTTTCGGAAACTGGGGGTTAATATTGTAACTCAATATTTTGCATGTCATGGATTTCCACAAAGTAACGCCTGATTCCATTATTTATAGCTTATTGATTTATTAGGGTCGGTCTTTCAATAGCCAGTTAACTTTTAACTGAGGAATAAGTTTGACATATTGACAGTTGTAGTGTTGTAGTATAGAAAATCTGTCATGACGTCATATTTATTCCTCAGTTAAAGTTATCAGACTATTGAAATACCGGCCCTTAGGTACCTTGTTTATTTCATCTTTTATGTTATTTTACAACAACAAAAAAGTATATAAGAATCATATCTTTTTATTTTATTTTTTTGCCGTGGAAAATCCTTATGGACGCACTCCGGAGTAGGCGGAGCCAGTGTCGGACTCTTACCGACTAACGGTCAAAATTAATATCCAATCTATCCACGATTTGCCCTACTAGAGATAGGAATTTGACATAAGCTCCATACAAAATATGTCATATTTCTATCTCTAGTAGGGTAAACCGTGGATAGATTGGATATTAATTTTGGCCTTATACCACCACGGTGTTCCTATTGTCTAGTACCCTCTGCTTAGTTTGGTACTAGATGCGTGCTGTGTAAAAATTTCCAAAAAACATTTTTTTATTATTTATTTATTTATTTTCAGTGAAAAACGAGAACCCACACATGCGTCTATACCATCTGCTGGAATGGGCTGCGCTAGTCAACGATGGGAAGCAGAGCCTCTGCGACTAGTTAACCTATGTAGTTTGTTTGAGAAAATACTTTATTAACACCTGGTTTCTGGAAGGCTGTTCAATTTGTCAAATCTAGGTAATGGCAGCTCCTGTGATTGGTCGACAAAAATACTAACCACATGCACCCACCGCAGTCATTTTTCCGAGAAGAAGAACTCAAAATAATTCATTTAATTCATTTCATGGTTTTTTTAAATAAAATTATCGTTTTGGAAATCCCGCATATTTGTTTCAATTATTTAGAACACATCGATGATCTCCAAAACAAATGTGCTAATTACAGTACTAGTAATTTCAACACGTTTCCAGAAATTAGTCAAAAAAATTTTTTTTTTTTGTTTCCGTACCCAAAGGGTGCCAACGATATCTGAAGAAAATACATTTTTCAACACGCTTGCTCGTAAAGTGGCTCTTATTGCACCGCTTTTAGGTTCTTAATGCAGCTTATAACGCACGCGTGCTTTTTAGGGTTCCGTACCCGAAGGGTGCCAAACGGGACCCTATTACTCTCGCTACGCTGTACGACCGTCCGTCCGTCTGTCTGTCACAGGGCTGTATTAACTGTAATAGATAACCAGTTGAAATTTTCACAGAATATGTGTTACTAATGCCTAGCACGACAAATACCTACCTACCTTGAATAAAACCCAAAAAAACTACCAACTTACCTTACCTAACATCCACCACCTTACCACCTTATCTTACCTTAAAAAAGTCTAAAATCAAACGGATACAAGAAACCTCTAAAAAAATGCATTTTTTCAACGTTTTTTCTTCAAGCTCTATCTTCAAAACTGTAATACATACAAGCGTCAAACTTGGTCTGATTATAGTGCATACTGTGTAGTTTAGCAGCAAATAATAAAAATAGGGCAAACATAATGTGGTGGTACCTGCGTAAGAAATTGATGAAAAAAATCATATTTCGCGCACGATGCGTTGATGTCTTTTGATGAACTCTCGTAAATTAAATCGGTTTCTATGGGGTTGATACCCCATATCCTGACCAATCTGATGGTCGATGGGTGGTACGGAACCCTTAGTGCGTGAGTCCGACTCGCACTTGACCGGTTTTTATTCTTAACTAGCTTCTGCCCGCTGCTTCGCACGCGTGTAATTCAGTTTATCACAGAAAGACGTTAGTGCATCCCTCGGGAACTTTGGTAGACTCTGGATTTTCTGGATTCTATTGTCGCTGGTGCTTAATATCTTTTACCGCTGCTAGTTATACCTTGAATAACATACGAATGCTTTGGCCAATGTTGTTTGCTTTTTTATGTTTTCGATCATAGGCAGATAAGTAATAATTAAGTTGGTAAACAAAATATAAATAACGCCATTTATTTGATAAACAAAGTTAATAAACACAGTTTCGAAATTAGTGGTTATTTAAAAGAATAATAACATGTTGAATGCAGCATTATTGTGTTACAATAACTACAAAAAAAAAAAAAAAACCCTCCAAATACATTGTAGGGTATTGTAGGTACTGAACAACTTTATTGATATGCTGATATGATAATTATAAATGATACGAGTCCTTTGATGACCAATAGTTTATTAAACTAAATTAACACCAAAGTTCAGACAGAAATACTAAAGAATAAATGATATTGATATGATATTGATAGGTATATGAGAACACACGGCGCGTTCGATGATCGGTAGTGAACTAACTTAAAAGTAAATGAAAATGAATTATGAATGTTGGCGGATAATGCTGACGCGGGTTGTACATTAATTTCGCAATGTTCGGTAGCACCGTACATACATAACCTCCTCCTTTTTTTGAAGTCGGTTAAAAACCAAAGATTATATTTCTTAATTCAATAAGTTAGCTGGGCAGCAGCGGGATTTGATCTCATAACTTCACTCGACCCTTTCTTATTATTTTACTTACGCTGTGATAGGTAGTACCGTGTTCAGGAGTATCGATTTATGTATCAAGCCACCGTGATTCAGCCGCTATGAGAGACCTTACAAATGAAAATATTAGTTTTCAAACTACTATTTTTACTAAGGCAAGATACTACCTAATTAGATAAGATACTACCTAATTAAATTAAGATACTACCTAATTTCATTTTTAGGGTTCCGTACCCAAAGGGTGCTAACGGGACCATATTACTCTCGCTACGCTGTCCGTCCGTCATCTGTCTGTCACAGGGCTGTATCTTTGAAACGGTAATAAATAACCAGTTGAAATTTTCACATAATATGTGTTACTGTGGTGCCTATCACAACAAATACTAAAAATAGGACAAATATAGACATATGTACCTACGTAAGAAAGAGTTGCAAAAATTCACATTTCGCGTACGTCGTTGATGTCTTTTGATAAACTCTCGTAAATGAAATCTGTTTCTATGGTAGGTATCAGGGGATCTACTCCCGTTCGACGATATTCGATAAATCGTACGATTCATCCCACAATTTGCTACTCCGGTCAACCATCGTTCCCTTATCGCATGCGATGATCGTGTTTTGACGTTTGTTTTTCTCATCTCCGGTAAATTGTATACCACTATGAACCATAGTCTATCTTAATTGTGCCTTTTTTATGTGCCTATCTTTATTATGCAAGTATCAGTCGAACGAAAGTTCGTACTTCGTTTGTCGTTCGTAAAACGCGAGTAGACCTACTGGTCGATGGGTGGTACGGAACCCTTACTGCGTGAGTCCGACTCGCACTTGGCCTGTTTTTCAGTTCAGTTAAGATAACGTTCAAAAACTGTCGGTTCCTGTAAGTGTTCAGTAATTATGTAACGGAAACGAATTAGTGGCAGTTCAACAACCGTGTAGCGATAGTAAACTATAGAATGCATTTTTTATTTATCTACTACTAACTACTAATACAGGTTGCCTTTGTCCATTTGAAGATAGTGGTAATAGTACATTATGATACAAGTGAGCCAAGTTGATCATTATACTCGAGGCTGGATTTCAGTACAAGCCACGGCAAGGGCGTATCGGAGCCGAGAGTATAATGACGGATGCTCACGCGTTTCATACGACGTTTTTCAACACACTTGCGAAGAAAAATAAATATAAACATAATTTAGACAAATAGGCATTGAAGTTGTGAAAAATGGCGCGTGGATTTCTGTAATCGCACGCTGTGCCTGTGGTTGAGTGACATAGCTATGCGCGCGCAGGTGGTGGAAGGAAGCCGCCAAACAGCCAAATATGAAATAAAAAAGTTAATTAACAAAAACCAAAAAGCCCGAGTGCGTGTAAAAATTACTTAAAGATGTAAACAAGACTTGTGTAGGATATGTGAAAGTATCAAATCAACACGCAGTCGGAGGCTACGTATGTTTTTGGTCATGAATTACATAATAAGTAGTTCATAGGTAGCCTCCGCCTGCGTGTTGATTTGATACTTTTACATATACTATATGTAAAAGTACTAGTACGTATAGTATATTATAGTATAGTAAAAGTACGTACTTACCTACACAAGTCTTGTTTACATCTTTTCAGTAATTTTTACACGCAGTCGGGTTTTTTGGTTTTGTTAATTAACTTTTTAATTTTTATTTTTTTAGTTTTGTCATGTTTTATCGCGCTATTAATTATTTTTTGAAAAGTCATACAAATATAATTCATTTTTTTGTTGTTTTTTAGCATTTCTCATTCCAAATTGCATTTAAACATATAAGTTTTATATATTTTTTTAAACCATTTATTAAACCCTTAATTTTGATACCATAGTCGATAGGTTTCGAGGGAAAAAAAGACACTAATATAGCGCCAAAAAGCGGCCATTTTGATTTTTGTAATTTTTATATACCCAGCGTCACTTGAATCTATCGACACCTCTCAAGCTAAAATCCATCAAGCCGTTTAGGCTACAGAGCATGCCACACACTTTACACTCGAAAAACATAACCCTCCTTCTGACGCAGTCTGGTAAAAATATAATAAATAGATTATTTATTCTTAACAAATTTTTTTGTTAATGAGTTGACAAATATAAATAATTTGATGAAATGAAATGTTTATTTAACATTAAGTTGTGTTATAAACACAATAACATTCAATTTATTATATTTTTTTATAATAGGCTGATTAGCGGTTTCCATCCACCTGCGCCAGGCCTCTTTCACTCTATGTACTTGTGCGCGTTAACTGCCTACCGGCCGCCGAGCCGCTGGCGGTTCTAGTTCAGTGGCTACCGACACCGCGTGGCGCACATGTACGCTGCTACTTCAGACTGACGCACCTACCTACTTCGTAATTCGTGTTGTAATGGCTTTTGCTAGAGGTGGTAGATGGATGTAAATCAAGCAGGAGGAGAAATAAAAACCGTTTTTTTTTCCATATACCAGCTGATGATTAAAATAATTATTTTCGTTGAGTAGGTAATAATTATTTCTAATTGCGTGTTTTGTGAATTTACTTATGATAATAGATGTACCTACGCTACTCGTGTATATAAGAACTACTTCAATTAGGAACTTGCTTTCAAAGTTAATTCCATTTTTATTTAGGTAGGTCACAGACTACTTTTTAGTTACGTAAGGTTATGTAACTAAATGAGTACATTGACCCCTCGAATTAATTTTAGTTATTTTTAGACATAACACAACACTTATAACTTATGTAAGCACCTAATGTTAGTTTCGGTATTTTCCATGTATTTTCGCTATGTATGTGTCCATTTGCCTAGGGTTCGAGACTTCGTGTAGACAACTACAGCAACTATATTATCAGAAATCTTCAGAAAGGTCATCAGAAGTTCAGAACATAAGTCGTTCATTCATTGACAAGTTCTAGATAAGTTGTGTAAAAATGCCACTTAAGTACCTATTACTTTTATCACTGAAACATAGCTAGACATCGTTTCAGAAATGTATTAACATGTTTGAAGGAACTCCTAACTAGTAGAACAATAAAGATATCTAATCGATCCAGTATAAATACGTAACTTCATATGTTTTCACCCTTTTAGTATTTAGTAGACATATGACGACGAGACGGTTTTCAAGTTACAAGAAGTGTGCTCTAATTTCATCTAGAAAGTAACAACAATTACGTATTAATGTGAGTATTTTTTGCTACTTTGTAATAACAATTAGTAATTTATTTTATTTGAATATTAACAGTACAACTTTGCAATTTATTATTACGTTTGAGTACTCGAAATGTTTAGACAACCAACCAAAGGTGAATGAACTAATCCCGACATGTCCTCCCAACCACAGCGGTGTCACTCCCTGTACGTGTGAGCTCGTTCGCCGGTAACCTTGAGCGAGAGCGTGTATGCAGTAGCCAGTAGGGCCGATACCAAAAAAAAATGTGATGCCAGGAAAAAATCAAATAAATATCTATTTGTGAACATACAACAACAACACAACGATATTTAAAAGTAATTTTAATATAATTGCGTTTGTTTTATTTTTTATTAGTGCCGATTTTAGTATTTACGTACTTAGGTGCAATTGGCGTCAAGTAGCTCAACAATTTGTGTAAGATAACACCTAAAATATAGTTTATTTTTACTGCAACAATAATGACCGTCCGGCATGATTACGCGTGTGACTTTAAAATATTCATATAGTGTGACGTACTAAGTAGTTGCGTCTTGCATTGTCCGCTGAGTCAATCCATTAAACCCAATTTAGTACTGTAAGCTTGATCGAAGACTGTAAGTATTCTGTGTATTAAACGAGTGAAGCGGCCCTTGGCTGAGGTAGCCGAGAGACTGCCCGTTCCACACGCCGCGCACCGCGCTCGGCCCCCGCACTCGCCTCGACCCGCACACAAGGCCGCCAGCAATTTTACTAGCACACATGGTTAAGTGTCGCTTCTTGTCGTTAGTATAAATTCTATGACCCAACCAAGTTAACCTTTAAAACAAAACTAAAATCTTATAAATGAATTGCTTGAACGCTAGCGACCCGCGCGGCTTCGCACGATATAGCGACCCGCCCCGGCTTCGCACGGGTAGCACTGATCAGTGGCATGTCATCTTTGGCCTATTTCATTTGAATTTAATTATGGTGTAAGTTATTGTTCTTTTTTATGTAGGAAGATTCATTTAGCATTCTAATATAATAATCTAATATTATAATCATCCTACACACACCTACATCGAGAATCTCCACTCGCAGTTGTTGACGATTATGTTTACCTAGGACAAACTGTCCAGCTAGGTAAGTCCAACTTCGAGTAAGAGGTCAATCGTCGAATCCGACTCGGTTGGGCAGCGTTCGAGAAGCTACGCAATATCTTCTCGTTCAAAATACCGCAGTATCTCAAGACGAAAGTCTTTGACCTATGTCCAGCAGTGGACGTCTTTCGGCTGAAATGATGAAGAATGATGATATTAAAACATGAAATGTTCCAAAAAACCTTATTATTCCGTTTATTCATTAAAAATATAACTTATTTTTTACATTTTTAAAAAATATATAAAAAAGAACATTTAAAATATAAAAAAATAGTAGCCCACATCAGGAACAGGGTCAGGGCACTGCAGGGCCTCAGAGAGGGAACCTCCTAACGATACGCTTCATGCACAGAAGTACCACTTTCTGTATCAAGCCCTTGACCAGCTAATGAGAGCCTCGGCAGATGTTGGTCGAGTCTTTCGCAATGATCTCATTGGCTGTAATAACAATCGGCACATTATTATTAATATAAAATCCTACATCATTAAAATATATTTAATAGTTTTACACCATGCATTTTTCTGAACCATAGCTGAAGTAATTTCTCGTTGGTTCTACGCCAACGTGCTCAATTTTTGACCATGAATTACATAAGTAGTTCATAGGTAGCCTCCGTCTGCGTGTTGATTTGATACTTTCATATAATTACTTACCTACACAAGTCTTGTTTACATCTTTTCAGTTATTTTTACACGCAGTCGGGTTTTTTGGTTTTATAACTAACTTTTTTTTTTAAAATTTTGTCATGTTTTGTCGCGCTATTAATGTCTTTTTTTTAAAGTCACACATAAATATAATTGATTTTTAACGTTGAATATTTTGTCGTTTTTTAGCATTTCTCATTCCAAATTACATTTAAACATTTAAGTAGTATATATTTTTGTAAACCATTTATAAAACCCTTTATTTTGATACCCCACTCGACAGGTTTTGAGGAAAAACAATTTTTCGAAGTCATATAATATGGCGCCAAAAAGCGGCCATTAAAATTTTTATAATTTTGATATGCCCAGTGTCACTCTCACAATTAAGACGAATCTAACGACACCTCTCAAGCTAAAATCCATCAAGCCGTTTAGGCTACAGAGCGTGCCAAAGAAATATACATACACACATACATACTTACATACATACATACACTCGAAAAACATAATCCTCCTTCTGACGCAGTCGGGTAAAAATATGCATCGTCTTCATAGTGTAGACAAATGGCGCCAACAACAACTACCCTCTTTCCCATTTTCAGAATAGTGGCGTAGCATAGCGAAACACGAAACACCAAAGAAATTCCTTTCCGTCTCTTTGGAATGGTTAGTGTAGCACCGTGGACCTTTGTCTCTTTTTCGGAACAGTAATAGCGTAGCACGGCGTAGCATCATAGACCTTCTTTCCTTTTTTCCGAACAGTAGCGTAGCACAACGTAAGTACCATCGTAGACTCTTTTTATCTTTTTTGGAACAGTAGCGTAGCCAGGCGTAGCATCTAAGACCCTCTTTCCCTTTTTCGGAACACATACGTAGTACGGCGTAGCCTCGTAGGCCCTCTAATTCGATGGCGTAGAACAGCGTAGTAATTGTAGAACTTTCCCTTTTTCGACACAGTAGCGTAGCACACTTGCTCTATTCAATAAAGTAATAAGTAACATTGAATCCCTAGAAATATAAATGAAATGTAATTGATTATCTTAAATGAATTGGTTCCATTATTATGTTAAATCAAAGACATTACAATATTTTGTTAAACGAATTCTACATCCTACGAATATTATAATCATATCCTACTAATATTATAATAGTGAAAGTTTTTGAGGATGTATGGATGGTGGTCAAGTCACAATTGTAGTATAAGCAATAAAATCAGATAAATTGCTGTACCTACTGTAGGGTACGGTACAGGTGGTACGTAAGTTCGGTTTTATAAGCACATTCCAGCTAAGAAGACAACTGCAAACACTTTAAAATTTATAGATTTATGTTTTATTATGGTTTTTTTTTTATAGTATAGGATGGCGAAACGAGCTAAAGGTTGATGTTAAGCGGTTACCTTTGCCCGTAACAACTGCAATACCACCTAGGCTGTTGCCTCAATGGTACCGCAAGTCGGTTCGCCAAACTGAGACATGAAGATGGAAAGTCTCATGTGATTGTAATTTCACCGGCACCCGTACCCTTCAGACCGAAACACAGCAATGCAAGCACCACTGTTTGGCGGAGAAGTGCCAAACAGTGATGCTTGCATCGTACGAGTCGTATATGAGGTACGGTTGTAGTACTTCCCCGGACGAGCTCTTTCACAAAGGAGCTCTAACATAACACATAACATAACATCACGCCTGTATTTCCCCGAATGGGTAGGCAGAGGTGTAACAGTACACCCACATTTCGCCAGTTATGTTATCAGTCCCATGTAATAGGGGGCGAGTCTATTTATTGCCATTAACCGGGCACTAATCCAGACTCCGGGCTGCCACTGAGAATTTCCTAATGAAAAACCCAATAACACTCAGGAGCTCTACTACTAGCTTAACAGGATCTCCGAATGCATGCATGCTGATGTGCAACGAAACTGTCACCCATCCAAGGACTGACCGCGGCTATTTCAGCTTAACCTCGCAGATGTTTACCCGCGGTTGTTACTTAGCAACGAGGTTTATCTGAATGCGACGGCTTATTTTCTTATCTATAATTTATGTATGTATTATAACTAATTATGAACAGACAAACTCAGCGCGTGACAACTACACGAGGTGGATTTAGATAAAACTAAGTCATCGTCAGACAATGACATTAATCCTACTAATATTGTAAATGTGAAAGTTTGTTAAGATGTTTGGAAGTTTGTTACTCAATCATGCTGAAACGGCTGAATGGATTTGGATGAAATTGGCACAAAGATTTATTAAAGATTAATTTACGATCAAATTATCGATTTTCGAGCTTGTACAGCTTATAGAGCTAGGTTAATATTTTTCATGAGTATTATTCAGTAGATATATTATTATTATTTCCGCCAATCATATTTTGACCGATATACAATGCGAAATAAAGCTTCAATTGTCAAAAAACGCCAAAATTTTTGAATTTCGCGGGCTACCCTGTAGCATTCACCTTAATAGAGTCGTCATTTCTGCACCTAAACGCTTTTGTTGGTGCAGCCATTTAAATTTTTCTCAATAAATTTTAATTTCTGAACCTTATTCGTTAAAACCTTGACTTTCTGATATAGACAGCTAGGTATAATGAATATAATCACCACATAATTATACATTTTAGGGAAATTTAAATTCAGGTTGTTTGCTTATTCGGTGTTTTAAATTATGCATGCATGTGCCGAATTCAAATAATTTTAGAATCAATTGTTTTATGTTATCTTTGTAAATGGAATAATTAGGACTAATGCGATGTTACTTATTAGTTCTTTACTTATAATGTGCCTATGACTAAAAGTGTTTAGAGCACATCCAAACTATGTCAACATTTTAATATTTAATTTATTTATTTATTAACTTACATACAGCTACTATTATATGAATTTCCAAATCGATAGTGCAAACAACACAACAGTAGACACAGTACAGTTGAGGGGTGCAGGCCAGGGGGTGCTGGCCAGAAAACCTCCACGTGTGCCTGACGGCTGCTAGTCCTTCTGGACACGTCTGGAGGGAACGGCAGTTGTTAGGCCGGTGCATCCTGGGTACGGGCAATAAATATCCTTTCGAAGGACATTATTATTTTTCGGGGGATCTTATTGCCTGTGGCAAATATTCTGGCGCGGCTCGATCTGGGCCAATGGGGCGTGACTCCACGTGTCCCTCTGAAGTTAGAAGAGGGCATAGTGGAGAATGAGGGATGAGGAAAAAAACCTCTAAGAAACTTACGGGAGGATAGGCCCTGCGGGTGGCGGATCCGGGGTAGTCTGCTGCCTGGCGTAGCTAGTGTGGCTGCGTGTTGCTGGCGTGGCAGCCATGGCTGGCGTGGCTGGCGTGGACCCCTTGGCTTGCGAGGCAGACGTTGCCGCCGTGGCTAGCGTGGCTGCCGTGACCGTGACATTGGCATGTTAGCTGCGTCATGGCGGGGCCCGTGAAGTGGTTCCATGGGCGCTGCCGGGGAGGATGCGGCCGTGCTATGCCACACGGGGAGAAGGTACTCGCCTGCTCGTGACGGGCCACAAAGTTCCCGCGCCCCGGCCAAAGGTACCGTGGCGGTTTTAGTCGGTAAGAGTCCGGCACTGGCTCCACTGACCCCGGGCGGAGTGCGTTCATGAGGATTTCTGATGGAAAAAAAAGCCGTTCTAACGAAAAGGGCAATGTGGATCTATTATAGTCAGCTAATAAAAAGCCAAGCTACATTATTATGTATTTCAAATACAAACTAAAAAATATTCACGTTGCGCCCGTCCTGCTCTTTTATACCACAGATAATATAATACTATACCTACTAGTATTTATACGCTCAAAGTAGGTCCAGCCCAAATAATTTTCATTTTGGTCCTTCCAAAATGTTTTTTTTTTCTTTATATGCAATAACTTTGTATAGGTATTTATCACACATTTGTTCAAGCACAGTAAAAGAAGGATCAAATGGCTAGATATGAAAAGAAAAGCCTTAAAATACAACTAAAATGGTGCGACGATTTCGCAAACCCCAAAATTTTTTGCGCTCGCTTGTATACCGAGTTTTTCATGGCTTTGTCTCGTATAGATGTTCATAGTTCATGTTCTGTTCTTCATATTTTATAATTCGTTATTAAAAACTGGTGGGTTGCGATAGTTTTCCTAGAGCTCTAAAATAAAAACATGAAGAACTTTCGTTTGTTATAGGTACTATTTTGCCCTTCATTTTAAAATTTGATTATTGGTGTCGCTTCTTGTTCATAACTAAACTTATTTGAAACTATCGCTCTCTTTCACTAATAGTAGATACAAGAAAGGGATCGCAACAATTTTAGAACTGTCAAATTAGTTTACGTGTTACACTTCTTTATATTTTAGTTGGCACGTTCCAATATCACGACTAAACTTGTATGTAAATTTTAATTCCGTCTAATTTGATGGCACCAAAATTATTGCCATCCCTTTCTTGTAACTACTATCATTTCAGCCGAAAGACGTCCACTACTGGACATAGGCCTCCCCCAATTAAGGGGGGATATGCCATAATCACCACGCTTGGCAGGCGGGTTGGCGATCGCAGTTGGTTGGTTAAATACTCAGAGAACGCTGCTGCCCATCCTCTGGTGAATCCCTTAGTCGCCTTTTACGACACCCATGAGAAGAGATAAGGGTAACTACTATGATAAGAGTAAAACAGAGCGATAGTTTAAAATAAGTTTAGTTCGTGATCGTGAACAAGAGAATCGACACCAATGACCGTCAAAATTACAAAAGGCCTTTAACCTGGAGCAATTATCGAAATTTTATAAAAAAAGATTTTTTGCGTATTACAAATAAATCCATAAGGATCACACTCACTTTCCTTATAATGACAAAATAAATAAAAAATCAGCAACAGCATCAGCATCCACTGATGTCAATGTCTAAAAATCGGCATCAGCATAAGCATCCGCTGATGTGATATAATTCTGACTTTGTACACACGGCTACACATCAAGCCGTACAAAACCAGTAAAGGCTGACCTCGCGTTGTAAGGAAAACCTATACAATGCGAGGTCAGCTTATACTGGGAATGTACAGCTTGATGTGTAGCCGTGTGTACATGGGAAGCACGGTTTTTTTTGGCTTCACTATGAATGTTCGCAGGACTTCGTTTATATTTTTTACTATGTCTGTGATGATAAGTTTATTTATACTCGGGCGAAGCGCCGCGGGCAAAGTCTAGTGTTACCTACTAGGTAGGTACTTACTATACGATTGATGAGTTCCATGATAACTAATTAGTAATTATTATTAATTTAATTAGTATACAATTTTGATTATGATGATAGGTATAGGTATATACTTGAAATCAATTTTTTTTTTGGCACCCTGTGTACATGTACCCACAATTATATTTGTATGTCTTTAAGGAAAAACAGCGCACTAATTAAATTTACTTAAGACCTCTATGAGGCTCTATGATTGACAAATAAACTATTTTGGTTTTGTTTTTTTTATCAATTGGTCTTTTAACTTCGGGTCTTCTGACGATAGTGTTTAACTTTTGCTCTCAAATCGGCCTTATCCATATCCACAGAAACATTTTGTATAGTAAAATCTTAAACAACAACAACAACATGGTAACAAACGACTGTGTCGCATAATACCAAGCGAAAACAAGCCCTGCAAACCACACTCTTGGTAATAGGGTGGTAGGTACACACAGCTACACATCATGCTGTACAAAACCAGTAAAGGCTGACCTCGCGTTGTAAGGAAAACCTATACAGTGCGAGATCAGCTTATACTGAAAATGTACAGCTTGATGTGTAGCCGTGTGTACACAACTAACTGGATCAAGTTACCGGAGGATGTTGTTGCTGCCACCCAATAATTTTAATCCTAAGACTTGGATCAAAAGTGGGATTATACAATGTGTTATTGAAATAACTGAAAACCTAAAACCCATAGACTTATATATTACTAGACTAGCGTATAAAACCTCATTGTACTCATCAGTTTGAACAACTTTTACTATGGGACCAAACAAACCTGAAACCGCGAAAAATAAATCAGCTGTACCTTACATTTTGTCGATCTATGTGAACACAAATGTAAGGAACAGCTCAAAGTATAGATATGTCATACCCTAACAAAACAAACGTAACACGTTGTATACAAAATGTAGACTCAATTTCATCATAATTCTGAGCAGTTCCAGGATTTGGATCAAACACCTGGATTTGTTTAGGATTAAGTATGATAGAATAAGCTGCAATACCAGGAATTGATTTGGTCAACCCCGACTCCCCTTGGTCTTGTCTGCCCTACACGTAGGCCCGTATTCCAGAAGGATACTCAAGCGTTGATCTCTGTTTAAAACTAGTTTCATGTTGAGCTTTGATTTTAGAACGTCCCTCAAGCAGAGATTTGTTGATCACAGTTCAGCTGAGTTTAGTTTCGTTTTATATTGTCACCTGTTTCGGTATTTGGGCAGATATTTGATCTGTAATCACTCAAGCGTGGTCCAGACTACGCTTGAGTAGAGATTTCTATTATATTTCAGGTCAAATTCGTGTGTTTTGTTGTTGAATTAAAGTTTAAAATTACCGTTCTGGAATAAGACCGATACTCAAGTAACGATTCTATCCTTAAGTAGTGATCAGGTGATTGGAGTTTAAACTGTACTTGAGGAAGCTTCTGTAATACGAGCCCTAGAGTGTTTTTGTAAAACGGATACGCGGAGAGAGAGAGCCAGCTGTAATAAATGGGTGCCTGAGCCCACTGAGGTATTATGTACTACGTACTAGAGAAGACACCTCGAATAAAATGTTTGTAGCACGTTTTAGAGCTCCTCAGCACTCTCAATCGCTTAGCCACGCTCGCCCCGCGCCTTCTCCGCGGCCAGCAAGTTGCGCGATATTTTTTGTTCGTAATGTCTACTCTAGTACGTAGTACATATTACCTCAGTGCCTGTGCCTGGGCTTTATTACCTGACGGAGGCTGCACTTTCCGCAGCGCCACGCGCCGGACACACGTAAATCGCCATGACCACGCAAACACGTAAGCTTATAGTGACAACTATAACGTTTATTTTATCATAATCCCAAACAAATCTAGGTATTTGATCATAATCTTGGATCTGCTCAGGATTATGATAACATCGAGTCTCCATTTTATCATAATTCGGCTTTTGATCAAAACCCTAGGATTTGTTTATTCAATTCAATTCAATTTTTTTATGTCACGGGATTTTGATAAAATACTGATTTTATCAAAATCCTGCGACATCAGCAATATTGCTGCTCGTCTCTTCATAATTTCAGCCGAAAGAAGTCCACTGTTGGACATAGGCCTCCCCCAAGCATCGCCCCAACCACTGGCCCAGCGCTTCTCTCGCGGCTCGCCTTTAATTAACAAAATAAATAATTAAGAATAACAACTTACTAAGATCGTTTAAAAAGTAGTGAGAATGGCTTAGATAGAAATGAGTAATCGAAAAGACAAATTTATTGCGCAAAGTAGTCATCATTAAAGTGACTGAATATACGTACGTGATCCATCTTCTTTCTAAAGCTATTATTACGTGCCTAAAAAAATCTTAGTGGCTTCTATTGTCAATTGTGTATATGACCGCGTAGTCATATTCAAATATATCGCTAAAGTGTTTTTTCAGTTAAAAAATTAGGTAGAAATAACTAGGAGACTATACTGGTGAATGTGGTGGATGTTCAAACACTTTGAACCCAGATTCATTGATGGCGGCCAACGTAATCACAGACTTGTGAGGTGGCGCGAATTCTGGTCAAAGAGACAACGCCTATTGACATTTTCCTTTCTCATACCCAAACAACCATGCAAAAATGGTTTGACGATTCATAAACTAACCCCCAGTTTCCGAAAGGCTGATCAACGCAAAAATTAACTAATCAGCTGTCAAATCTCAAATGTCAAATGTGAATGGTCAATGGAGAGGGCTATGCTCGGAGTGTCCTGCGTGATCGAATCAGAAATGAGGAGATTCGCAGGAGAACGAAAGTGACCGACATAGCCCGAAGAATTGCCAAGCTTAAGTGGCAGTGGGCGGGGCACATTGCTCGCAGAAATGATGGCCGATGGGGCAGTAAAGTTCTGGAGTGGCGACCGCGTACTGGAAGGCGCAGCGTGGGTAGGCCCCCCGCAAGATGGACCGACGACCTGGTGAAGGTCGCGGGAATCCGCTGGATGCGGAAGGCGCAGGACCGGTCGTTGTGGCGATACTTGGGGGAGGCCTATGTCCAGCAGTGGACGTCTTTCGGCTGAAATGATGATGATGATGATGACTGTTAAATCTCAGGTCAACCGATATGATTGGTTTTTAAATTTTTTGCCGGCCAATCACAGGAGCTGACATTAGATTTGACCACAGATCAAATTGATCAGCCTTCCAGAAACTGGTACCCATAGCACAAGCTATGCCCCCCTAGCCAAGTCATTAGTTGAGATATGTCATTCCCATACATTTTGATTGTTTTCTATAGCGTTGACGATTGTAGATTGTCAACTTGGCTAGGGTGGCTGCTTAATTTTATTATCTGTGGTTTGGGACTGCTGTGTAAAAATGTCCCAAAAATATTAATAAAAAAATACACACTATTCCTCGTAGATCATTAAATAAATAAATAAATAATAAATAAATATTTACTAATATTTGTACTATGGGTACTGGACAATGGATATAATACTTATATACTTTTTTTTTGTAAATACATACTTATAATACTCAGGAAACACCCAGCCAACACGGACACTTATGTTCATCACATAAATATATGTTTTTAGATTTTTAGACTTTTTAAATAATTTCATCAAACACACCCCCGCCGGAGGGAGAGTCAGCAATGACTCTGACTGATCACTGATGTTCTACCACGGTTGAACACGACAATTCACCTTTCAACTGTAAGATAAAGAAGAATACTATATCAACTAATGTGCATCGTAAATTTTAAAAAACTTTTTCAGAAGCTTTTTTTTTTAGCTCAAATGGTTATTAAAATAATAAATGTTCATATATATTACAGTACTCTGTGTAATAAATGCATTGATGCATGACTTTTTGTAAGAAGTCTACTAAATATACGTGCTTTTATTTGGATTTTATAAGCAGAACATTAAATAAATTAATTTTAAATATGTCATTCTCATGTTATTTTCATGTCATTGTCATTCTATGATAAGTTGCCGAAATGTTGGAAGGAGCTAAATGCAAAGCTATTAAAAACAAAAATAAAAAACTTTCTTGCAGACAAAGTATATTATGACATTAAGGAATTTTTGAAGGATACTATTAAAAATTGACATAAATTTATTAACACTTACAATATAGATTTAGACATTATTGTAGTTAACATTTTAATAATTTAATCATTTCTCATTAATTTAATATTTTATCATTGTGAATTCAGTATTGTATTGTATAAGTTTCTACATATTTGATTAATGACATCTCCATTAATAAAATTATATTTGTATGCCGTAAAGGTATAACATGATAGATCTTATAATAATTTTGTACAACTTGCATACTCTGTGTGTATACTCATGTTATGACAAATAAACATTATCTTATCTTATCTTATCTTATCATTACTTTTTGAACACCCCTCGTATTTCTTCTGGTCCTATTGCAATTGGATGATCTTACTAATATTATAATTGTGAAAGTATGTTCGTTTGTTTATTTGTCCTTCAATCACGTATGAAACGGTAGAACGGATTCGCGTAAAAGGCACACAGAGAGCCTATGTATGTTTTTTATCGACATACCACGGAAGCGATGCCGCGGGCATCAGCTAGTACACAATAATAATGTCGTTCTAAAAAATAAAATAAACTTTATAAAAGGAAAAACCGACTTCAAAAAGAATATAATAATTTGTGTGAAACAGTTTAGGAAGTAAGTAGGTGCCTTTGATTCGGTAAGAAAAATTGCAATTTGAAACTTTGGGCCTGATAAGAAGGCTCAAAGTCACTAAAAGGGCAATGGAGAGGGCTATGGTCGGAGTGTACCTGCGTGATCGAATAAGAAATGAGGAGATTCATAGGAGAACGGAAGTAACCGACGTAGTCCGAAGAATTGCCGACAAGTGGCAGTGGGCGGGGCACATTGCTCGCATAACGGATGGCCGATGGGGCAGTAAAGTTTTGGAGTGGCGATCGCGTGCCGGAAGGCACAGCGTGGGTAAGCCCCCCACAAGGTGGACCGATGACCTGGTGAAGGTCGCGTGAATCCGCTGGATGCGGAAAGCGCAGGACCGGTCGTTGTGGCGATTGTGTAGTTAACTTGATATAATTATCAGATTAAATTAATCATGATTAAGATATCCATGAATAATAAATAATCATAATCATGATCAATCGAGTTAGTATCTTTTTTAAATTTTATTAGAGTTTTAAAAATACCATATAAAAAAACCAACTATGTAAACCCCACCAACTACACACACACCATACACCCATTGCAGCATTGTTACCGAAGGGTGTGCAAGGATTTTCGGAACTTTTTAAAACAAAACTCATAAAACACTAAATTCCTTTTGCGGTAAAACCACCTACTCAAACCTTTAGGACTCGTTGGGATGTGGGAGTAGGGTGGGGAGAACATCGTAGAATGACTATAGTGGACTGGGCTGGAATGGGTCATTTCAGACTGTTCCAGACCATAAAACCAGAAACTAGCTTGGATTTCAACAAAGACAAAGACATTTATTGCTCAAACTGTGTACATTAATGTAGGTAGGTATTTATCAAAGTTTGGTATCAACAGCCTACCCAATCGGGTGTAGCAATAGTAGATACAAACTATGAAGTCTGACACTACAATAACATAATTAAATATTTAACTTAATACAGTTTATACCAAAATATTCATTTATAGTATAAAATATTTTTGATTTAACCACATTTTTAAACTCTTCTTAGATGAATTACTATCTGGTTTTTTTATGTCTACAGGTAAATGGTTAAATACTCGTACAGCTGTGATATATGAACTTTTATAATAGAATATATTATTTATATTTCTTTATGATGTCCTAGGCCTAGGTGTGCCTCAGAACCTCCGATGCCCACTCTGTGTGGCTATTGGTCGGCCAGCCACCCATAGAATGGGGAGCAAGAAGTGCTCCGCTCCGAAAAACAAAAGAAAGGGTAAACGGGGCCAGGCCATGGTGGCTGGATCAGAGCAGGGGACCGCACCAAACGGTGCCCCCCAGGAGGCTATGGATGTTTCACCTTCCCACCCCTCAAAGTAATTCAGGGCAACCTTAACCACTGTCGCAATGCGCAGCATCTGTTCCTGCAAACAGTTGCGGAGTGGTCGGTTGCCTTAGCAGCTGTGGCGGAACCCTATAACGTCCCGGATCATCCTCGCTGGTTCGGTGACACTGATGGGTCCGTCGCCATTTACTGGGGTGGAATAGAGGGTGGCCCTCCCTGCTCTTTACTCGAAAGGGGACAGGGATTTGTCGCTGTAGAGTGGGGCCCTTTGGCAGTAGTGGGGTGCTATGTCTCTCCCAATATCTCTCTTACCGACTACGAGAGATACTTGGACGGGGTGGCTCGCTGCATTCGTGGCACTTGTTTACCTCGTCCACTGTTCGTCCTAGGTGATTTCAATGCTCATTCAAGAGTTTGGGGGAATCGCCGGGACGGGCCTAGGGGAGAGACATTGCAGGACTGGGCGGCTGGACTGGACCTTCGTCTTCTCAATCGGGGATCCGTGGCTACATGCGTCCGGTGGCAGGGGGAGTCGATTGTCGATTTATCATGGACGAGTCCTCCTGCTTCCCGCATGGTGTCGGGATGGAGAGTTGCTGAGGAGGTGGTCACTCTTTCTGACCACCGCCACATCGTTTTCGAGGTGGCCCTTCGTCCTACCGACCGCCCTAGCCGTCCAAATCCAAATCATGGCACTCAGCCGCGGCGTTGGTCCCTCAAACTGCTTGATCGAGATTTGCTCGTTGCAGCTGCCTGCGTCGCGGCGTGGTCGGAGAGTTGGAACTCTGAAGAGATCTTGCTCGATCCGGAGGTGGAAGTGGCTTGGTTTCGGGAGACGATGGCGGCAATTTGTGATGCCTCAATGCCCCGGGCCAGGCGTGGCGGATCTCGGTCGGTGTACTGGTGGTCAGATGATCTAGCGCAACTTCGCGTGGCATGCTTGAGGTCTCGACGCCAGTACACACGAACCCGGCGACGACGAAGAGCCACAGCCGAGGAGATAGCCATCAACTATGCAGCATATCGGGCGGCTACGAAGGCGTTCCAAATTGCAATCGAGAACGCCAGGGTTCGGTCTTGGAGAGAGCTCCTGGAGGGACTAGACAGGGATCCTTGGGGGAAACCATACAAGATAGTCTTGGGCAAGCTACGTCCATGGGTCCCCCCACTTACGGAAACCCTCGATCCGGACTTGTTGGGCAGAGTTGTTCATACACTATTCCCAACAGTCCGGGACGGTCCCTCAGTGCCCCCAATGACTTCACCAGATTGGTCCGAGGACTTGGGGGTGACAGAAGGAGAGCTAGACCGGGCCGTTAGTCGCCTGAGGACCCGGAACACCGCGCCTGGACCTGACGGCATTCCGGGTCGAGTTTGGGTGCTGACTATGGCTGCTCTGGGGGACAGGCTAAGACGGCTGTTCACAAGCTGCCTCCGTCAGAGCGTGTTCCCCTCCGGCTGGAAGGAGGCCGGATTGGTCCTAATAAAGAAGGAAGGCAGGGCCGCAGATTCTCCCTCTGCATACCGCCCCATATGCCTGCTCGATGAGGCATCCAAGCTATTCGAGAGAATAGTTGCCGAACGCCTCGTTGAGCACCTGTCGCGGGTCGGTCCCGACCTCAATACTCAATACTCAATATATTTATTGCATTCACAATGTATTACTTAGGTGGTAGACTTAAAACTATGAGATCATTGTGAACCCTGTCGGGCACGGCAAAATAAATATGTAGTAATAATATGTATGTATATGTATGTAATATGTATGTAATATCCTCGCCGATAGTCAGTACGGCTTCCGGCAGAGGCGATCCACAGTTGACGCGATCCTACGTGTCCGCTCGCTGTCGGAGCAGGTTGTATCCCGGGGTGGGGTTGCGTTGGCGATAAGTCTTGACATCGTCAACGCTTTTAACTCCCTGCCCTGGGATGCAATTAGGGAGGCACTTATACACCACGGTATGCCTCCCTACCTGCAGGGTATTGTCGGGGCCTATCTTCGCGACAGGCACGTTAGCTACGTGGGCAGGGATGGTTGCGTCCATCGCAGGGGGATTAATTGTGGGGTTCCACAGGGGTCGGTACTCGGCCCGCTCTTGTGGAACCTTGCATATGATGCGGTCCTGCGTGTCGACCTCCCCGCTGGCGTCAGTGTGGTTTGTTACGCGGACGACACTTTGGTGCTGGCCGGCGGGGACACCTTTGATGGGACCATCCGGCTTGCTGAGCTCGGGGTGGCAAAAGTCGTGGCCAAAATCCGCGAGCTGGGATTGCAAATAGCGCCCCATAAAACTGAGGCGCTATGGTTCCACAACCTGCGGCGGGGCAGGGAACCACCCAGCTCGTCGGTGCGCGTTGGTGATGCGCAAGTCCAGGTGGGCCGGTCCTTGAAGTACCTTGGCCTCATCCTGGACAGTCGCTGGGACTTCAAAGAGCATTTCAACCGCCTGGTCCCCCGGATCGAGAAGGTAGCCGGTGCACTGCATAGTCTGCTACCTAATCTCGGGGGACCTCGGGAAGAAGTTCGCCGCCTCTATGCGGGAGTTGTGCGGTCCATGGCCCTTTACGGGGCGCCTGTATGGTCACACCGACTGTCAGGCGTCCAGCGCTCCAGAGCGAAGTTCAACAGCCTGCAGCGCAAAGTGGCCATCCGGATCGCACGAGGATACCGAACGATATCCTTTGAGGCGGCAACTGTCCTGGCACGCTTCCCGCCGTTGGACATCTTGGCGGACATGGACGCGAGGGTCTACGACCGGATCCGCGCCATCCGTCAAAGCGGTGGAAGCGCGCCTGCGAGGGCGTTTGAAATGTTGAGGCGGCAGGAGCGACGTCACGCGCTCGAGAGGTGGCGCGAGCGGCTAGAAGGGCCGCAGTATGCGCACAAGCGTGTGGTCGCAGCTGTCCTGCCGTGCTTTGAAGCCTGGCTGGAGAGGGGTGAGCGTGTCACCTACCGGCTTACTCAGGTATTCACCGGGCACGGTTGCTTCGGTGAGTACCTGAATAGGATCGGACGCGAAGCCACGGCAAATTGCCATCATTGTGGGAACGATCAGGACACCGCACAGCACACGCTTGAGGAGTGCCCTGCGTGGAGCTCAGAGCGGCGGGACCTGGTTGGGCAGATCGGGCAAGATCTTTCTCTGCCAGTAGTAGTGTCGGCTATGCTGGCAGAGCCGACGGCTTGGATGGCCGTGGCTTCCTTCTGTGAGACTGTCATGATCCAGAAGGAGGCCGCAGAGCGGGATCGGGAGAGGGCCAATCCCGCTCGGAGACGGAGGCGCCGGGGAGGCAACCGTCCTGGCGCACAGCCCAGATAGGGCTACACGCCGCATCCCCTGTCGTCATGTACTGGCAGGGGACCCTTGGGGATCCTGGACGCTAAGAGTGGGGGACTCAAGGCGCCCATTACACGACCCTGTGGAGGACAGTAGTACGTGGTGGTCGCGTACTGCTGTGGTGTGGAAAGTACCGCTTTCCCGGGACGTGCCAAATGGCATAGCACCAGAGGGGCACCGGCGCGGTCCACAGGAGTTCCCGGAGCTCCTCTATTGTGTGCTGAGGTCGGCCACCGTGTGGTTTTAGTCGGTAGGAGTCCGACATACCCCTTCGCCTTCCCCAGACAAAGGGTATCCATGAGGATTTCCACTCGAAAACAAAAAAAAAAAAAAAGGCCTAGGTGTGCCTGGATATCGCGGCGGAGTTTTTGGTGGGTGCAAGCCCCACATAACCACACTGTCTCCCCCGGTGGTGTGACTTGAGACAGGCATTTTCTCCGTATAAAAAAAAACGTACTTTCTGAGAAAGTAAAATATTTTACAGAGTTAATAGTTTCTGATTATACTATATACTTTTACTTCAATTGGTACAACTGAAATTTCGATAAATGATGTACACAGCGACTAATTATTTTTTACTGACAGTGGCGCCACTTAGCTGCTAGTAGCGCCTTAAAAGTATAACTTTCTATGATAGGAACTATGAAAGAAATAAGTAAGGTCAACCGCATATCTGGTAATTAAACCATTATAAGCGGAACTATATAGCTTAGTATGTAAGGTATATCGTCAGTTGTAATATGCTGTATGTGCTGGAGCTGCTACTGCGGCTGCAGAGAACCTCAAACGGCGAAAATATAATACCTTAACATAACATAACATCACGCCTGTATTTCCCCGAAGGGGTAGGCAGAGGTGTATAGTACACCCACATTTTGCCAGTAGTAATAACTTAGTAAGTAATAATTATATTTTCGAGCCGTTTGGAGTAGAAACCCTCGGGTTGTGGGGTCCGAGTGCCCGCCTTTTATTTATAAATATTTCTAGGTGGTTAGTCGACACTTCACGTGACCAAGGCTCGCCTTTACTTTGGTCAAATATTAAGCATTGCCATACAAGTTACAACGCGGCAATGCTGCCAGACTTCTGGGCACGTTACCAGTTGAAAGCGACGCGGAGGAATATTTTGATGCTCCTTTCTAATGGTATAGTTTTATTTAAGGTTTTTTATTTTTAAATAAGTTATTTCATATTTAATTGTACATACTTTACCTATGAAAGTAATAACATAGTATTGTCTGTCACACAGTTTATACTAGCACAGACACCGCCGTTAACTCTATCTTGGTAAGATTTAAACATTTAACTGTGTATTGTTAGTAAAGATAGAAGAATTGTACCTGTTTCTGAAATAAATAATATTTGATTTGATTTGATTTGAATAATTCACCAATCTAGAGATTTTAAAGACACCAATCTCTAGATTGGTGTCTTTAAAATCTCGATATCTCGAAAAAAAGGCGATTAACGCCCAAAATTAATATCCAATCTATCCTCGATATGCCTTACTAGAGATAGGAATTTGACATAAGCTCCATACAAAATACGTCAAATTTCTATCTCTAGTAGGGCAAATCGTGGTTAGATTGGATATTAATTTTGGCCGTAAGTGAACAAAATCAGATTTTTTTTTTGTTTTCAACTCATTTTTGTGATGCATGGTACATTTTATGAGAATGAGCGATGTATAGGTTAATGTAACGACAGACTTGGTATGTATTGATCCAACGTGAAACTAAATCAATAATGTAAAGTCATTTTTCGCCGCATATAAGTCAAACTAGATTCTATATTCTGTGAGTTACGTTATAGCTGTTATTAGGTTTTTCAAAAAATCTTAATGTAACCTTGGACGATTTTTATTCGTCCGAAAATGTAACACGATTTTTTTCATTTTTTATCAACGTAACTACTAACTACCATGTCATCTTCGAAACAATAATTGTAGGCGTCATATGTTAGTTTCTTTCAGATAACAGAATTGATGTCAACATTTTGAAAAAAAAAATACATTGCAATAGGATAAGTATACAAACATGTATATATATTTAACATCTTCTGTACCATATCCTTGCGAATAAATATGTTTATCTTTAAAGTTACAACTCTTTTTTGAATTGTAATTTAGTTTTTTGCCTCCCCTGTAGTCGCCTTTTGGCGGTTACATTAATTCATATTACAACTGACGATATGTCGTTATCTGATGAAGTAGCATTATCATGAAGTTGCGATTAATGCCGCCGTGCATACAAAGAAAAAAAAAACAATGTAATTAAACTTTCTGGGTTTTATCTTATCGGGCTCATAAAACTGGGCAGTTGCGTATTTTACATGTATTAACTAGTGGTCCCGCAGCTGTTTTTGTCCATTTCTGTAAAAAAAAAAAAAACAGGATTTCTGATGCATTTACTATACAATTTTGAAAGGATTCCTGTTATGTACGTACTAAAATGAATTATATTTATGTGAACTAAGGTATGAGATAACATTGTTAAAAACGGAGATGTTTTTTTTAAAATTTCCTGTGGATGTATCGGAATATACCTAATTTTGTTATTTAAGAATCTGCTGTAAAACTTACTTAAAATCCTTGTTATTTTTAATATAATTCATTCATTTTAACACAAAAACAAGACATTTTAAACAAACGAAGGAGGAACCATAAAAATGTAATTATGCACACATTTTTAATTTAAATTAATAATGGATATTAAGATTCGCATAATTATTTAGAGGCTAAAGTTGTTTCAAAAGTTCATTCTCACAAGAGTTATGTACCAGTGCATTCAAATCCTTCGACAAATATAATTTGTTGATTTTTTATACATAATGTTCCTAGACTTCCTAGAACATCCTACCTATCGATAAAAAAGTGCAATGTTGTATGGACTAGGGGCCTGCAAACTTCTGGTATGTTGTTGTAATGTTTTATGTGTTTGTCGCTGAAAATCATAAGGATAATGTAGTACGTACATTATACCAGGCCCCTCAGAAAGTATTGCGAAAAAAAGTTTTTATATATGGGAGACTGGCCAGTTATAATGTTTTTCGAAAATATGATTATTTATAAGTAAAAATAAGTAAGTTCCAATTTCAAAATTTCCCTCCACATTTTTTGCGAGTTAATTCAAAGTATTGTGTCTCACTGAAATATGGATCTGCGCCGGGAACATTTTAGAGCTATGATTTTATACGATTTCAAGTGTCGCCTGAAACCGGATGAATCGTACGATAGACTTCAAATGGCATTCATGGATGAAGGCCCTTCCAAGGCAACCGTGTATCGTTGGTATAACGAATTCAAGCGCGGTCGACCAACTTTGGGGGATGACGAAAGAAGCGGTCGCCCTTTGACGGCTGTTACCGAAGAAAACGTGCTAGCAGTGAAAA
The DNA here is from genome assembly GCA_949699075.1 of Asteroscopus sphinx. Taxonomy (NCBI): domain Eukaryota; kingdom Metazoa; phylum Arthropoda; class Insecta; order Lepidoptera; family Noctuidae; genus Asteroscopus; species Asteroscopus sphinx. The sequence continues at coordinate 13,646,309 of OX453021.1, read as the reverse complement.
ATTTAATTTAATCCAAGACAATAGGCGAATTACATATCAGGAGATTCAACACATATTGAAGATTGGATCGGGAAGCGTTCACGAGATTCTACACAGCCATCTTCGCGTGAGGAGGATAGTATCACGCTGGGTGCCGCACAACCTCACCGATGCTCAGAAGCAGGCCCGGGTGGAATGGTGCCGTGATATGCTTAACAAATTTGAAGCAGGCTCGTCTCGGCGTGTTTACGACATCGTTACAGGTGATGAGTCCTGGATTTATCAATACGACCCAGAAACCAAGCGCCAGTCGACTGTTTGGGTGTTTCAAAATGAGCCAACGCCTACCAAAGTGAAGCGATCTAGAAGCGGGGGTAAGATTTTGATCGCTAGCTTTTTTAATTTGACTGGCCACTTGGTATCAATTCCCTTACGGGATCAAAGAAGCATTAATGCCGAATGGTATACTACCAAATGTTTGCCAGAAGTTTTCTCTGTTATAAGCAACAAGCGACCAAACACAGGGCTCCGCGGGCTACTGCTCCACCACGACAATGCACCTGCGCACACCGCACTCAAAACGAGGGACTTCCTGGACAGCACGCCAGTCAAACTCCTGGGTCACCCTCCTTACAGCCCTGATCTAGCACCGTGTGACTTCTTTTTATTCCCAAAAATAAAAAATCAGCTCAAAGGGATACAATTTTCGTCGCCGGAAGATGCGCTGGCTGCGTTCGAGCAGGCTGTAAACGAGGTGTCTGCGGCGGACTGGAAAAAGTGTTTTGAAAACTGGTTTAGGCGCATGAATCTTTGTATAGAGGCTGGTGGAAAGTACTTTGAAAAGATTTGATAAAAATATATGTACGTATAGAACAATTTTTTTTAGTTTCGCAAAACTTTCTGAGTGTCCCACGTAATACAAGTCAGCCAAGATGTTCATTACACTCGAGGCTGGATTGCAGCCAGAGCCGAAGGCAAAGGCGTAATAAAGCCGAGAGTATATTGAACATTGCTCACGCGTTTCATACAACGTTTTTCAACAAACTTGCGAGAAAAAAAAATCATAAACATAGTTTAGACAAACATTAAATTTGTGAAAAATAGCGCGCGGATTTCTGTAATCGCACGCCGTACTTGTGGTTGAGTGACGTTTACTGTGGTATAGCTATACGCGCGCAGGTGGTGGAAGGAAGCCGCCAAACAGCGCCTCATATTAAAAATATAATAAATAGCTTTTTAGGGTTCCGTACCCGAAGGGTGCCAAACGGGACCCTATTACTCTCGCTACGCTGTCCGTCCGTCCGTCCGTCTGTCTGTCACAGGGCTGTATCTTTTGAATGGTAATAGGTAGCCGGTTGAAATTTTCTCAGAATATGTGTTGCTATGAGGTATATCACGACAAATAGGGGAGCGGGGGGCTTGTTGTAACAGTTTTTGAAAAAAACATTGTGAAAGGAAAACTACAAAGTATTCCTTGATTGTAAAATAATTTATTGCAAGATTAACTATCTGTCTAGCTTTTCATCAATTAATATTAGGAAAATAGTTAATAGTATTTAATCAGAGGGTAATTTAGAAAAACATGTCATGTGTTACTACTTACCCCATATTCGGGGCTAGTTGTAACAGCCTTGGGGCATGTAGTAACATTAGAAACCGTTACGTATTTGCTCAAGTTATACATTTTTATTAAACGTTTCTCAAATGCATTAAGATACAAAAGTATGGCACAACATTCAGATGATGTTAACTAAACAAAATTTGTACCTAAGGTGCTAGAAAACGTAACAATTAATGTTATTTTTACTTAGTGAAGAAAGAGTAAAAGACATGTTAGTTTTTTACTCTTTCATTATAAGTAATGAGGCATTTTGAGGCTCACAGCCATCTTTAATCGTAACAATAATAATCAGACTTCTAGGAATCAACTCGATATCTCTTAATCTTCTTTTTTGTCTTTGACTTTTTTGTTTTTTTGTATATGCTTTGTATAATTATGATACGACAAAAAAGTAGATTGAAGCAATAATTGAAGCAATTTCTCAGTTACCAATACTAAATTAAACTTTTAAGAATCATAATAATTAAATAATAAATCAGTCTTCATCTGAATTACAATTAAGACATAAATTGAGAACGCATCTTCTGTTGCGCATTTCACACGTATAGAAATGTCCTTGATTTCACATGTGCCCACTGTTTACACATGACACACTATACCCATTCTTCACCTTTAGAATCTCTATAGGCTTCACCACAAGCCAAACAAAACCATTCGTCTGGCTCTAAATCTGATTCAGGTATCAAAATTTTCTTTTTTACTTTTTCTACTCCTTGCCCTTTTTTAGCTGCTGTCTAACTCTTTTTCCCCTTTCGACATGTTACAACTTACCCCAATATTTTGTTACAACTTGCCCCACGGTATAATTTTTTACTTAAATTTAGATATATAAAAAACAACATAGTTTGAATAAAAATCATATCTACCGATACATACTTAAAGAAATGGTCTAAAATTTTGAATAAAAATATTAATAAAAAGCTACTAAAACGGAGCCAAAAAACAAATATTTGCGAATACGATTTTTTCCAATACCTTGTAAAAACAAAGCGCGTGCACACGTCCGGTGGGACATAGGCAGTGCCTATGTAATAGAACACGCTTTAAAGGATTCATTAGGTCGAAAACAGTATAAATAAACGTTGGTTTACTAGGCAAGAATTGGGTGTTACTACTTACCCCTGCTACAACTAGCCCCCCGCTCCCCTACTAAAAACGAAAAAAAGTCTAAAACCAAAAAACATGCATTTTTTCAACGTTTTTGTTTCTGCTCTATCTTCAAGACGGTGATACATATCAGCGTCAAACTTTGTCAGATTATAGTGCATATTATGTAGTTTAGCAACAAATACTAAAAATAAGAAAAACATAGACATATGTGGTGGTACCTGCTTAAGAAAGAGATGCAAAAATTCATATTTCGCGCACTGTGCGTTGATGTCTTTTGAATTTTGATAAACTCTCGTAAATTAAATCAGTTTTTATGGGGTTATTGGTTAGGTCATTGAGAGGTACGGAACCCTTACTGCGCGAGTCCGACTCGCACTTGGCTGGTTTTTTTAGGGTTCCGTACCCGAAGGGTGCCAAACGGGACCCTATTACTCTCGCTACGCTGTCCGTCCGTCCGTCCGTCTGTCTGTCACAGGGCTGTATCTTTTGAACGGTAATAGGTAACCGGTTGAAATTTTCTCAGAATATGTGTTGCTATAAGGTGTATCAGGACAAATACTAAAAACAAAAAAAAGTCTAAAACCTAAAAATGCATGTTTTTTGAGGTTTCTTGTATGGGGACCCCCTTTGATTTTAGACTTTTTTTTGTTTTTAGTATTTGTCGTGATACATCTCATAGCAACACATATTCTGAGAAAATTTCAACCGGTTACCTATTACCGTTCAAAAGATACAGCCCTGTGACAGACAGACGGACGGACGGACAGCGTAGCGAGAGTAATAGGGTCCCGTTTGGCACCCTTCGGGTACGGAACCCTAAAAAGCACGCGTGCGTTATAAACTGCATTAAGAACCTAAAAGCGGTGCAATAAGAGCCACTTTATGTTGTTATTATGAAGGGTCCCCGCGCTCCCTTTGCATCATTCTGATCGGCAACGCCCATTCGAGCAAGGTCATTCAGATACTGCGCGCCCTTAAGTCTACTTTTCGCATAAATATTAAAAATTCGCGCTCGCTTCGCTCGCGATTGTACCCCACATTCGTTTTCTCTTTTTTGCCGTTCATTTTGTAAAGTAAATATTCTGTTCTATAATAAACTAACTCCAAACTTTACCTTGTCTTAGAATAAATAAATAAAAAAAGGTAAATTTGGACCTTGAAACTATAGTTGACCCCCCCCCAAATCTTTGGCTGGAACCGCGCCTGCCTGCACTGTGGTGCAGAGTGTTGGCACGCGCGCCCTGATCACTTTTCCATTCTATCTATTTCTGTGCACCAACAACAATAAAGTCTCTGCTGTTATGGTGTCTATCATTAACAAAGCGAATAATAATTATGGTGCATTGGTGTCATTCTGGACAAGGGGTAATTCCCTTGAAATGCATTTGACGCAGTGTGTGGCGACATTTTTGATTGCTGGGTAGTGTGAGACGTCATTTTCCATTATTTTATTTATTACTCGCTTTCCTTCCTGTCTGTCTGTTCGGTTCGAGCTCGGAACCAAATCGAGCAAATTTTAATTTATATTCATATTCATATATTCATATTATTTATTTGCATTCCACAATGTAAATTAGGTGGTAAACATAATGGCTTAATAGCTAGTCACAATTATGGACCCTGTAGGGCACAGCAAAATTCAATACAATTAAAATTTATGTCATTATAGATATAATCAAAATCTCAGATAATAATAAAATCAATTAATATAAAAATTCATAAAGGGCGCCGTATTAAACATTTCGATTCCTTATTTTAATATATAAAACAAAGTCAGGTTAGTTACATCATTTATAACTCAAGAACGGCTACACCGATTTTAATGAAATTTGGCACACAGATATAACACGACCCCGATTAATATATTTATACCAGGACGATCAACAGTTCCCGAGGGATGCACGACATTCACGCGGGCGAAGTCGCGGGCATAGGCTAATTTATTGTGTCGCTATTTGTTTGTCATCTATGTATTCATTAATTGTGTAGTAAGCTTTCTTAGCAAGGATTTCTTTAAGTTTCTTTTTAAATTGTGTATCGCTTGTTTCGTCTTTTATTGAGTCTGGAAGTTTATTGAATAATTTTATTGACATTACATAAGGGCTATTGGAATGTAGTGTCATACGGGATTCCTATACATGCAGTACGATTTGACACTAACTCAAATTCAAGTTCGATTGATATTGATATCGATCCGTCGGGAGTCAGGCCCCTGAATGCCAACATGAACTGGTAAATCTTTTCACAACGGCTTGTTCCTATTAGGCTACTCTTTAAAATCTGGCTTACATTTAGCAATTCTTAAGTACAGTACGCGCAATTTAACTTTGCCGGAGTGAAGTTGTCATAAAACCGTCGCATCATTTTATGGGTGTGAGTTGGAGGCGGAAGGCATGCGCAGAAACCAACTTCACTCCCGCCAAGTAATTTTGCACGTGCTGTATGTTGTGACGCTCGTGAGTTCATAAGAGCCTCATCAATGACCTTTCCATCTCAGTTGTTTACACACTTGTGAAAGACTTCGTCCGGGCAGGTTCTACCTAGGGTTGCCAGTCAACCTTACTATATAATATAGTATTTTACTATATTTCGGCCCGACAGCGTACTTTATACTGTTAAAGAACCATATAGTACGCACAAATACTATATTTCGGTCGGAACGATGTGCTGCTGATGTTATTGCTGACAGACAGGTTTTAGCTTTTATGTAGACAATTGTCACTTCAGGCATCTTCTGGTTTCCACAGGTCTCTAGGTATTGCTTGTGAGAACCCTAAGTACATTTATTAGCCTATCCTACTACCTATATACCCCAATGAATTCTTAACTGTTATCCGATTCTGTTGAAACTATGCACACATTAATGTAGTTCTAGACACTACAACATAATGGAGACCTGGAGTTAGATATTAGCCACAAAAAAATTATAAAATAAAACTTTTTAACAAAAAATTGAACCGACGAAAACAGAAAGTGAAAAGTGAAAAATAAAATCAAGCTTTTAGTCTTTTCCTAAATAAACTAATTTAAATAACAATTATGAGTCGGCGCCAAACTTGATCGATTGCCACCCGCTAGGAGACAGCCCGATTGAAGGATCCTGCCACCCTCGCTGGCGAGGCTTGCCGCTAACGGCGATTCGCGAAACGCGTCACCCACCCGATATACCGAAAGTCCGCCACTTTCGAGAAAACCATTCCCGATGCAGCAACGGTTGCCAGGGGGACATAGCGGTGGGGTCCCCCCGCAATGCCCCAGTAAGCCGAGGTCCGAGCCATTCCCTGGGGGACGCCCTTATGCGGTTTTGCAACGCGCGATTTCAGTTTATAAGTTAGGTTTATGGATTTTTTTTCGGTGGATGGAGTCCCTAACGGGATTCTCCGCTGGATAGCGGGCGGGTGCCCGGTTAAGCAGTCAGGGTACCTAATTTGGGTGCCATCTGCGAGAGTCCATTCGAAAAGAATGTGGATGTGGCTATCACACCAACATAATATCGATAATAATGTGGATGGGTATAAGAAAAGAGGCGGACGAAAAAGAAGATGGATGGATCATGTGAAAAACGATATGGGTAGGACGAAGGTGAACACTGAGATTACGGCTGATAGATATACAGTATGTAAGAAAAACCCTGTTGTTCCTGTGAGCGATATTCATACGTAAGGATACAACTCATTTGGAAAAACAAAAAATATTAAATCATTACTAAAAGTGATTATATCACTTTCCATTTACAACTAATAATAATTTAATATTTAATTTGATTATTTTTATTGAAGAGTTTTCCAAATGAGTTGTGTCCTTACGTATGAATATCGATTCTGATAACGTAGCTCACAGGAACAACAGGGTTTTTGTTACATACTGTATTACAATTATGTCCTCTCGGCCGAATTTCGGTCGCGGCGGCCAATGTCAACGGAGACTAGCCATCTGCGCGGGAAACCGGGAAGTATTAGAGTGTACAAGTGTGTGCGCAAACACAGATGTACTCTCTATTCCTTCGCTCTCATACGGCGGGACGATAATCCTACACGACCAGAGAGAGATCAGGCGCAGGACCGACAAAAAAATGTTATTGGGATTTCTCTGCTAATAACATTCCACATTCCACATTCAAATACATTGTTATTGCCCGGAGTCAGGGTGCTGCACCCCCGTGCCTCGGAGAGCATGTAGATATGATATATATTAAGGTGAATGCTACAGGGTAGCCCGCGAAATTCAAAATTTTTGGCGTTTTTTGCAAATTGTAGCTTTATTTCGCGTTGTATATCGGTTAAAATATGATTGGCGGAAATAATAACAATATATCTACTGAATAATACTCATGAAAAATATTAACCTAGCTCTATAAGCTGTACAAGCTCGATAATATTAATTTACGATCAAATTATCGATTTTCAAGCTTGTACAGCTTATTGAGCTAGGTTAATATTTTTTATGAGTATTATTCAGTAGATATATTGTTATTATTTGCGCCAATCATATTTTTAACGATATACAACGCGAAACAAAGCTACAATTTACAAAAAACACCAAAAAATTTGAATTTCGCGGGCTACCCTGTAGCATTCACCTTAAATGGAAGAAAAAGACATTTTGTGGCGACCCCAAATAAATTGAATAGGGACACAGACAACGGGGATAAAAACGTCTGTCGATGACGAGGAAATTGTGTGTCCATGTCGACCAAGGCCGAACTAAACAATCCTGAAAAAAAGGCCGGCTGCCGAATTGCGTAACTCGCTCGCGATCGCAATCAATAGGATTTCAATGTTCATTGCCCCGTGTGTTTTGACAATACATCTTATCGGCAACTACGTACCACGCAATGAATATTACTGTAATTTCAAAATGAAAGCTAATGTCAATTTGAATGCATTACACATAATTATGCAATTACCATGTGCAATTACCCCACGGTTCAAATTGACAACTTTAGCTGAGTCACGCCGTCACGCGGCTTCTACGCGTGTAACGCACACATCTGCACTCTAGACATACGGAAAACAATACCAATAAAATTATGACCATCATAATATGATAATGATTAAGTATTGTTACGAGCTGGGGGTTCGTATATAGATAGAAAGCCGATTAAATGCGTAGAGAACACTTTATTACGGACAATTACACTGAACCACTAATTAACACACAAAGTTACTAGTTAAATCGCTCCGAATATCGCTTCGATGTTATCGCTTGTATCGCTTGATCCAAACTGAACTCCAACTGAACTCCACTGGCGATCAGCTGCGCCGTTTATATAGGCCGCGAGTCGTGGTACTGGAAAGTCCTCGAACGTCATCTATCCTTGTCATAAGATAACTCTTTCTCACTTGCACATTCTCGAAATAGAAAGTTCTCGAACCTCGTCGAACCTCATCTATCCTCTATCTCACTCACTCACTTCTAGAATGGAATGTTCTCGAAGCTTGTCGAATCTCGTCTATCCTTGTCTTATATTAGCCCTATCCTGCTCACTCTCTTCCAGAAGGTTCTTCGTCTATCCTTGTCTGATATTTAGCTCTATCTCGCTCACTCATCAACAATTTTACATGTGGGTGTCAAATGGCCATAAGGGGTCCTGAAAACGCCTGAAAATGGGTTTTCAGGAAATGTCGGCATCGGATTTGTTGGCTCCTGAAACGGCCTGAAATCATGTTTCAGGCGCCTGAAAACAACGGCAACTTACTCAAAATTTCGATTCTTTGGTATGTGATAGAGCCTCCTCTGATACGGACTGAAAATGCATTTCAGCCTTCTGAAAACGTCTCTAAGTCCAGGAAAATCGAGGTTGAAGTATTTCAGTCCACTCTGCTTAACCCTCCGTCGTAACACTACCCCCTCCTAAGACATGCTCGTCCCGAGCATCATTATCTCCGTAGTACCGGGCCAGTCGATCAATGTGTACAATCTTCGGTTGATTGCGTCCGTCCTTTCGAATTCAGTAGGTGACATCGTTGATCTTCGTGACGGCCCATCCAAATAAAGTTTGCACCCTCCAGGGTCATACGTCTTGATCTCTTCGTCAGTGGGCGGCCGCTTGGTCTTCTTGTTGACGGGCGTGTTGGACTTCTCAGCGTTTCCTTCTTTCGTGTGTTTCACGCTGCCCTCGTCGTACTTCTCGTCTGAAGAAGCCTTCTTGTTCTTCTTCGCTGGTGGCCCCGCGGCTTTGGCAGCAGGTGCCTTCTTCTCTGCGGATGGTGTGGGTGCTTTCCGCTTGACGGGCGTGGCTTTAGCGTTGGAGTTCTTAGCCAGGGCGCCCTTGCGGCCTTTCACCACGACCGGCGCTACTGCCGCTGTCTGCCCACGCATCGACTTGAGTTCCTGCTCAGACTCCTCTGTCTCGCTTCCGGACTCGTTCTCACTCTCATTCTCCGACTTTTTACTTTCTTCTTCGCTGTCTGACTCTGTTTTTCGACCGTGACTCAGGTTACTTGGCCATCCCTTCTTGCCCTTGACCTTGCGGCCGCGCTTGGCGGGCTTGCCATCGGAGCGGCAGCGGCTCAGCGACTTGCGGCGCTGTGTGGCGCCCACCACTCCCTTGCCCACCTCCGGGTAGAAGTTGCTATCGTCCTCCTCCGACCCGCTCGGGTTGAACGTGCCATCTGTATCTTCTGAGTCATCTTCAGTTTCTTGACACATATTAACTTCATCTTCACCTTGATTTGCTTCATCTTCGACATCGTCCAATTCCTGGCTCTTATTGGCATCATCTTGTTCGGATATGTCTGCTTCACTAACGACAGCTTGATCAACCTTAATCTCTACCTCATCTTGTTTATTTTTAAAAGAAAGATAGAGTTCCTCCAATATTGCTCCTCGCTCAAATATCTTCTCCATTCTACAGAACCGCTCTTCTTGCCTTGCGGCTTGCTCTTCCTGTCTGCGTACTTGCTCTTCCTGCCTTGTGGCTAGTTCGCGTAATTGCTCTTCCTGCCTTCTTGCCATTTGCTGCATCAAGTTGAATAAGCTGGCAATATCGTTATTTCCACCTTGAGGCTGAGGTCCCTGTTGGACGACCTCCTCCTGATTCATAGTTCTTGATGCGTCCTGAGCTGTCTGTCTCGCCGTTAACTGTCTCGTCTGCATCCGACTCGGCGTTTCATTACCAGTCGGTTCCTCCTCTCTTGGCGTAATCGGCATTTTCTATCCCACTTCTGACACCAAATGTTACGAGCTGGGGGTTCGTATATAGATAGAAAGCCGATTAAATGCGTAGAGAACACTTTATTACGGACAATTACACTGAACCACTAATTAACACACAAAGTTACTAGTTAAATCGCTCCGAATATCGCTTCGATGTTATCGCTTGTATCGCTTGATCCAAACTGAACTCCAACTGAACTCCACTGGCGATCAGCTGCGCCGTTTATATAGGCCGCGAGTCGTGGTACTGGAAAGTCCTCGAACGTCATCTATCCTTGTCATAAGATAACTCTTTCTCACTTGCACATTCTCGAAATAGAAAGTTCTCGAACCTCGTCGAACCTCATCTATCCTCTATCTCACTCACTCACTTCTAGAATGGAATGTTCTCGAAGCTTGTCGAATCTCGTCTATCCTTGTCTTATATTAGCCCTATCCTGCTCACTCTCTTCCAGAAGGTTCTTCGTCTATCCTTGTCTGATATTTAGCTCTATCTCGCTCACTCATCAACAATTTTACATGTGGGTGTCAAATGGCCATAAGGGGTCCTGAAAACGCCTGAAAATGGGTTTTCAGGAAATGTCGGCATCGGATTTGTTGGCTCCTGAAACGGCCTGAAAACATGTTTCAGGCGCCTGAAAACAACGGCAACTTACTCAAAATTTCGATTCTTTGGTATGTGATAGAGCCTCCTCTGATACGGACTGAAAATGCATTTCAGCCTTCTGAAAACGTCTCTAAGTCCAGGAAAATCGAGGTTGAAGTATTTCAGTCCACTCTGCTTAACCCTCCGTCGTAACAGTATTTACCTTTTTATAATCGAGTGATTGCGTAGACAATTTTATTATATTATATGGTCTGGTACATAAACAGATGTGATAAGCAGATAAAAAGGCGTGACTTGACATTAGTTTTTAATCTAATGTTTTTTATGTCCGTCATGTAGGTAGGTATGTACCTATCTTATCTTTAAATGTGAATGATGGAAATATTTTTACTAACAAGATCATGGATTAAGACAAAATGTGGTAAATTGATAAACAGATAAACATTTTATTGATAATTAGTTACAATTTCATTATACGACACAAATTATAGATACCTAAGTACATTTTTCATTCATCAAGCAGATTGTATAACATAATAAAACTTACAATTTCTAAAAGTCAATGTAAATTATTACATCTATCATTAAAACCATTGTTAAATTCATCTAAAATTCGATTTATAAAAATAAAATAAATTAAAACATCAACATGAGAATAAATTGATTAAAAATTTCACTGATATAAATACAAATAATAATAAATTAACACTTCATTAGGTACGATATAAAATCAGTTTAAATAAAACGAGGAACTAAGAACTCCTCAATTGCATAAAACGTCTTCTCAACGAGCCAGTATTTTAATTTCAATAGAAAAGCCATAAAAGCATTGTACCTGTAACACTGTAACGTGTCTACGTTATTGTGTTACAGCGTTACAACTAAGTACCCTATATCTTCTAAAGGTCTGTCGTAAGAGGCGACTATTAAGGGATTCACCAGAGGATGGGGGTGCATTAAAAGAGCCTCCACGAGTGACGATATTTAATTGATCGTCCGGCGCACCCGATTCTCGTTTAGGGGCTACCAACCTGCTGACTGGCTAATCTTTTCCCCACGGCATGAGCTGTTATCATTATGTAGCTCATGTCGACACGATAGAAGCAGACCAGAGGATGGGCAGCAGCGTTCTCTGAGTGTTTAACCAACCAACTGCGATCGCCAACCCGCCTGCCAAGCGTGGCGATTATGGCATATCCCCCCTTTTTGAGGGAGGCCTATGTCTAGCAGTGGAAGTCTTTCGGCTGAAATGATGATGAAAGATGAGTCACTTCCTGCATGTAAAAAAATGTATGTTAAATTAATGGGTTGACAATTGAAATTTCACATGTGTTTTGATGGCATTAAAATAAATATTGATTTCATGGCTTATTGGCTGTAGAAGAACATTCACGTGGTCGTGGTGTCAGTTTCCACAGTCTCATTTCCATACATCAGTAGGTCTACTCGCGTTTTACGAACGACAAACGAAGTACGAACTTTCGTTCCGACTGATACTTACATAATAAAGATAGGCACATAAAAAGGCACAATTAAGATAGAATACGGTTCATAGTCGTATACAATTTACCGGAGATGAGAAAAACAAACGTCAAAACACGATCATCGCATGCGATAAGGGAACGATGGTTGACCGGAGTAGCAAATTGTGCGATGAATCGTACGATTTATCGAATATCGTCGAACGGGAGTAGACCCCCTGTATGGAAGCGAAAATTCGCTTTAGATTTTATTCTGTCTAGTCAACACTTCGTCTGTTCGTCACTCTTATCTTTTTGCGCCAAATGAAAAGACAATAAATATAGGTAGTCATCGAGAAAATAATCAAATAATTCTGAAGTACACAATAACTATATTTATTATAGAAATCTAAATAATAAGATGATAGAAATGTTATCTACTGTCTTTTAATACCGGAACACGTGTCGGTGTCACCGATTCGCAACTACCACATAAATACGCAATTACGCCCACCATTTTAGCATTCAATGCAAAATAAATTAACCCTAAATAATTTCCGCTGTTAGATAAGCTGCAAAATACAATTTTAGTGACTCTGCGTCCAAAACAGCACTGATGATCAAGCAAACGGTATGCGCACTGGTGTCCTACGTACGAGACACGTGCACGCGGCGACAAGTTCACGCGCCTTTACCACTTCTAATAGAAGTCACTCATTATTAATATTTCTATGTTATTTATAGATCATCTTTATTTATCTTGTACTGAGATTCTTGTATCGTAATATTATGCATATGATGAGTTTTCAGTTAACGATAACGTTGCGTTGTTAGATATGTATGTATCTACAGCATGAATGGATGAATGAGGGACATATATTCAAGAATATGGTAGAATGTGCGTACGACTTATATTATAATTAGGGTTGCCAACCGTACTATATAATATAGTATTTTACAATATTTCAGCGTACGCAAGTAGTAGTAAGTACGCAAAAATACTATATTTCGGTCGAAGGTGCAATGTGCTTCTGATTTTCCTGCAGGGAGATAGTTTTTAGGTTTCATATAGGTAATTGTCACTTCATGTAGCTTCAACATACAATCTGCAACTTACTTTATAAGCACCTTAACTTACATATTGAAAAACACTTATCATCATCATCATCATTTCAGCCGGAAGACGTCCACTGCTGGACATAGGCCTCCCCCAAAAACACTTATAGTAATTAATAGATAACCAGTTGTTTTCACAGAATATGTGTTACTATGGTGTCTATCACGACAAATACTAAACACCACAATACCATACAAGAAACCTCGAAAAACATGCATTTTTATCAATGTTATTGTTCCTGCTCTATTTTCAATACGGTATTACGGCAGATTTTTTATATATGACCGTCGTGGTCCGTAAGGTTTAAAGCCACCTGCCCCCCCCCTCCGGCCTTTACATCGTCAATTCGCCACGTGTATTTACTTTATATAAACTTAAATACTTATGTAAAGATAGGTTAGCTGCCCTAAGGTTTGCTGTTAGAAAACTCATTTCAGAGTTAAGCTCGCCGATGTACATAAACTTTCCTACTGTGTGTGTACTATAAATAATAAGAATATAGATACAAACAACAGTAGTATCAGAGAGTAATAGGGTCCCGTTTGGCACCCTTTGGGTACGGAACCCTAAAAACGGACTCCAAATGAAAGTAATAGGTAATAATAAAAAATAATAATAAAATCTTTATTGATCAAAAGCAGCGTTACAATACTTAGAACACTAGCCTCCACACTAGGATTCCCTGTGTCGTGGAGTCTAGTCTCTTTCATCAGACTAACAATTATTAATTTAAAAAGAAAAACAAAAATTACAATAATAACAATTTTATATAGAGTATTTATTTATCAAATTTATGCTCACACAGAGAAATAATAATAAAGTACATAGAAATCAATAGTACAAAGGCACTGCTTATTTCTATAAGAGTATGTATGTGTTTGTGTACTTAGATGTTTATGTGTGTGTGATAGTGTGATGTTAACGATGTTTGTATTTGTGATTGAGGTATGGTGTGTGTGGGAGGTATGGTGTGTGTGGGAGGTATGGTGGGTGTTGGAGGTTGGGGTGTATGTATATGGGTGAGTAGGGTATGCGTGTATAGGTGAGATCCAGTAGGGTGGCCTATGTTTTCTGAGTGTGATGGATTTGCATTTAGTAGGAGAGATGATTAGGTAATAATACTGAGGAAACTTTCTGTGCTTTCGTAGTCTTTACTAGTCAGAATTTTTTTTACATGATTTTTGCATTTGGATCTAGGCAGCGACAGTACGTTGATTTCTTCATTCAGCCTACTGTATATAAATGGTCCCATATAATTAAAGCATCTGTTGCCAAAATGCAGCCTGCACCTAGGTATGCGCCATTTATGTATTATTCTTTGGGAGCGCTGGGAGTCGATTATTTTATTATTATATGCCCTTTTATGGAACTTTAGTGCAACAGCCATGATGTACAGCTGCCGTACACGTAGGACTCCAGTCTCTTGGTAAAGCACATCAGTGGAGTATCGTACTGGTGACCCTGTCCTAGACCCACCGGTTTCAGCTGTCCGGTGTCTGTCAGTCAGTTTCTAGAAGATCAAAGTCCATGACGTCCACATAATGAAAAAAATATTGTAGACAAGGATGTAAGTCATTATTCCCAACGGTGTTCCTGGTAGGGAAGGAAGTAGTGCCAACATGTCACAATGTTGTCACAATTGCGAGGGAATATTTTATTAATTACCAACGAGTCACTCCCTAAATTATCACAGTGTGACGCGTTGGGAATAAACCATAGACTTAAGAGCAACCGCAACCGTTGCTTAATGGAATAAACATACAAAGTTATCCTATCGAGTAAAAGTACGTAGTACTAGTGTTCTGTGGTAAAAGTGTGACGGTTGGGATTTTTTTTGGCTACTATTCCAACGAGTCACACTGTGACTGTCTATTCTATAGGGATCTACTGGATAGTACAAAAGGCAGAGAGGGTGAAAATAGCGACAGTACCGTGCTAAGTGCATCACCTCACCGCATGCAACTTTGTAAGCGCGCCGCGGAACAGTGTCCACATCCACATTGATGAAATCAATTGGGAAAAATATTTCAAAATTAAGGTACGATTTTTTTACATTATTTTGATCAAGTTTTACTAAACATCCTCGTTCAACCAGTCACAATGAATAATATTACGCCTGTATTTCCTGAAAGATAAGGTAGAGGTAATGTTACCAATTAACTTTGCCGATAAAGTTAAAGGTCTCATCATAAATCAAGGATAGCGGCCGTGTCATTGTGCCACTTAAAACTAGAAAACCTTTTTTATTTTTAAGCGGAGAAAATCTTATCGGCTTCTATCGACTTCCAGTCTATTCATGATACCAGCAAAATAGTAAAGTAATAGTTACCAGCACGGAAGAATAAACAAAAAGCGGACGGAATCTCGCTAAACAATAAGTGAAGCACCCATAATAAGACGGGGCTGGCCTGCACACGTGACGGTAGTCATTGTCGTAGTGTCACAAATAAAAATAAAACCGGCCAAGTGCGAGTCGGACTCGCGCAGTAAGGGTTCCGTACCTCTCAACGACCTGATACCCCATAAAAACTGATTTAGTTTACGAGAGTTTATCAAAAGATATCTACGTACAGTGCGCGAAATATGAATTTTTGCATGTCTTTCTTACGCATGTACCACCACATATGTCTATGTTTGTCTTATTTTTTGCATTTTTTGCTAAACTACATAATATGCACTATAATCTGACCAAGTTTGACGCTGGTATATATTACCGTTTTGAAGATAGAGCAGGAACAAAAACGTTGAAAAAAATGCATGTTTTTTGAGGTTTCTTGTATGGGGACCCCCTTTGGTTTTAGACTTTTCTTTGGTTTTAGTATTTGTCGTGATACACCTCATAGCAACACAATTTCTGAGAAAATTTCAACCTGTTACCTATTACCGTTCAAAAGATACAGCCCTGTGACAGACAGATGGACGGACGGACGAACGGACGGACAGCGTAGCGAGAGTAATAGGGTCCCGTTTGTCACCCTTCGGGTACGGAACCCTAAAAACGTGCATTTTAAATAGCAATTACCTTTTTGTATTCATTTTTTTTTTGTAATATTAATGCGGTACATGGTGCCCCCTTGGGATCAGACAGGGTTTATTGCATATTGTAAAATTTTAGTAGAGGTTACGTAGTAACTAATAGGTAATCTGTGGTAGAGGGGTTTGTGGCCAAGTAACAACCGCGTGGATTGTAAGATCTGTAAGGTTAAGCTGCACTAGCCGCGGTCAGTCTGTGGTTGGGTGACCGTTTCGTTACACATCGAGACCCCTCCGTGCCTCGAAGAGCACGTTAAGCTGTCGGTCCCGATTGCCATACGAATATCTATAGCAGTCGTTACTTTTAGTCCGAAGCCTGAAAGTCTGACGACTGGTTTAATCTTCGAATGTCGGTATTACCCAGTAACTGGGTTGCAGGGGTCTGATGGCAGTCGCTCCGTGTAAAATACTGATATTCAACCACATCTAGACTGGAAGCCGACCCCAATATAGTTGGGAAAAGGCGCGGAGGATGATGATGTAGAATTAATAATAATAATAATACACGATAAACAGGTTCAAAATATACGTATATACATGCTAAATAAAGCTCAAGATAGCCCCATACACAAAGCCCTTATCGACATGAAAACCTCAGGAACATCCCTAAAATTAAATAACAGTAATTTTAATCCAATAGAAAATGTTACTTCAGATGAACAAAAAATAACTAAATGGACCAAAAATCCTTACACGGAAAGTACCCTCATTTAATTCAACAAGACCACATAGATCAGGAAGCGTCCAATGCATGGCTTTGTAAAGGCAATATTTATAAGGAGACTGAAGGCTTTACGGTAGCTATTCAAGACCAGATTATAAAAACTAAAAATTATCAAAAATATATAATGAAAGATATAAATGTAGTCTCAGATAGATGTAGATTGTGTAACACCCAACAAGAAACAATAGATCATATAACGGGAGGCTGTCCATTTTTGGCAAATAAACAATATACAGATAGACATAATAATGTAGCAAAACAAATACACATTCAACTCGCAAAAAAATACAAATTAATAGATAAAATAGAACCATATTACAAATATAAACCAAAAAGTGTACTTAATAACGAAATAGCTAAATTATAATGGGATAGGGATATAATTACAGATAAAAGTACACAAAACAATAGACCGGATATAACACTTACTCTTAAAGAACAAAAAATTACATATCTTATCGACATATCAGTACCTAATTCAGAAAATCTAAGGAAGAAATATACAGAAAAGATACAGAAATACATTCCATTAGCAGACGAAATACGCCAAATGTGGCAACAAAATACAGTCAAAATAATACCCATAATAATTTCATCTATAGGACTCGTCCCCAAATCACTACACACGTCACTAAATGAGTTAGGCATACACAAAACAATATACACACCACTACAGAAATCCGTTATAATTGACACATGCTCCATAGTTCGGCGATTCCTGACATCCACAACACAGACACCTACATCAGTAGGCAACGAACCATCCCACTTGGTGTAAACCCGTGATTGGTTCGTCAAACCTCCAGCATCAAGCTGAGATTCCAATAGGATACATAACACATAATAATAAATTTATTAGCAATAACTATTATATAAACTAACAACTGTAATATTATAACTATTATATTATATTATATATGTATTAATAACTTTCTAATTAGACTAAAATAATTTTGAAACTTTTAAAGCGAAGCTTCTACAGCGTCTTTGCGCGCTCAGCCGTCGCGGCATTATTGCACCGGGGAGCAAACCGAGAAAAAAGCGCTTGCAAATGCGTAGAAGCTTTGCTTCTGTTGGCCGTCCCCCGACCGTTCAAATACACTGCGAACATGGTTGAAGGAAGCCACCAAATTATTATTATTATACTTTATTGTACACACAAATACACATTAATATTACAATAGGAAAGCTTATGTACATCGGCGAGCTTAACTCAAAAATGAGTTTTCTTACAGCAAACCTTAGAGCGATAGAGAGATGTTGATATATTAATACCAAACAGCCTAATACTTGTAAAAATTTAAAAAAAAAATATCTTTTTGTATTTGTAACACAAATTAATATCAATTTGTTGATAAAAATAAATAATTTGATTAAATGAATGTTTATTTACTTAACATAGTTTAACTAACATAGTTTATTCATTAAAAAAAAAACACTATTGTTTTGACATAAAACTCTTTGCTAAGTATTAAAAAAAACTGTAAAGTGAAAAGCACCTACTAGTGCGTGCGGCAACGGTAGAGTAAAATGCTCGCGCGTTTTATGAGCTGCATTATGAATCTAAAAGCGGTGCAAAATGAGTCACTTTACGAGCAAGTGTATTGAAATAGTACATTATCATACGAGTGAGCTAAGCTGTTCATTATACTCGAGGCTGGATTGCAGTCCGAGCCGAAGGCGAGGCCGTAATGAAGCCGAGAGTATAATGAACAATGCTAACTCGTTTCATACGACGTTTTTCACACAAAGCATCAAGTCAAGACAAAGCCATTTAAATAAATTAAAAAAAAATGGTTGCTAATTTTCTATAGAGGTTCCTTAGATCATATTAGATGCTGGAACATATTTTCACGTGAGCAAAGCCACGGATACAGCTAGTTGATAATACTTGTGTAATATTTATTTTAAGTACCTATCTTATCTTTTCTGTATTACTTGATCATTTTATTATTGTTAGTCACAAATTTTTATCATAGTCAGCATAGTTTGCAATCTTCGAGCTTATATTTAAGACACCAGACTTGGATTATTGTGATCATTCGGAGTTAGAACGGGATACGTGACAATTTTGTTCTTGTGAATTCATAATATAAAAAAGGTGATTTTACATTTTATTCTGAAAAAGCATTACAGTCTACTTCAGTCTATAATAGCATCGTTGGTTGACAGTTCAGTAAAGTAAAAAAAAAAGAAACTCAAAACTTATTTAATTTTTTAAAGTGTACTAAATTCAATTAATTATTTTCGAACGTCAGGCAATAAATTTAAACAGTCGCCAAAAAACGCTCACCCTGTGCCTCATAAATTATTAGGGGTTGCGTTCGCGCAATTCGGTAGAGTTTAGAATTACCTAGTAAGTAATTCTAAATTACTTCTTTAAAATAGTTCGTGTGTCAAACGCCATATCTGATGCCAAAACTTCGAATCTCATTTGATCGAACACTATTTAGTTACTTTGAATAGGAAAGGAGAATAGGCAATTTATTTGTATGGGCAAATAACCCAGAGCGGAAACGAATCATATTATCAATTTATAAGTAATAGAAAAAGAATATACTAGAGCATAATAATGATGTATATATTTTTTCATAATACACTTGCTCGTAAAGTGGCTGTTATTGCACCGCTTTTTGGTTCATAATGTAGCTTATAACGCACGCGCTTATTATAACTTATCATTATAGCACTAGTGCTTTTTACTTTACAGTTTATTATTTTATAAATCTCAGTAATAGTACATTACTGTCGAGGCCTGAATAAAGCAATTGACGGCCGAGTAATATTAGAAGTAAGAGGCGAAACCGACTACTTCCGAAGTTATTTTAAAAGGACGAGGGAGGCGCCAGCCGAGTCTTTTTTAACTAAACGAGGCTGTTAATCACTATTTCGGCCGAGACTTGCATAGTACATTTCTCTCATTTCCGAGGAAACAAAACACAAATTAATTCAACAGTATCTAATTTTCATTCGCGCCAATTCATCCGCGCGTGGTACTTGTTCTATTTATAAAGTTTTGAAAAAAAAATGCGCATTCAACCTTTATAATGATAAATATTTTGTTACTAAAAACACCTAATTTATGTAAGTGTGTACTTAAAAACCTCGCTAGCATGATTTAAAAAATAAAAACTGTCCAGCAATTTATTTCTAACATTGTCGTGTTGGATATTGCTGGTGTGTTATTTCGTTGCGTACGGAAGACAGCCGCTTGATGTATTCTTTTTTATTTTTTATAACCAATTTCCGAGCAAGTGGGAGAAAAGAGTTTTTATGTCTAAACAAAATTATTTTTTCTTGTACATAAATCAACTGTAACGATTTAAACTGTGGAAAAAAAATCGCTCACGAGCAGGATTCGTTAGATTTCACTTCGCATGCGTAAATGCGTTAAACATAATAATTAAATACCTAATTAAATGAACTGTGTTACTAAAAATATGATAAAAGAACATTTGATTTCATAAAATAATTTGTTTTGTCAACTAATTAATATTAATTTGTGTTATAAATAAAAAAACTATTTATTGTATTTTTAATATTAGGCTGTTTCGCGGCTTCTTTCCACCACCTGCGCGCGCAAGGTATACGTCACTCAATCACAGGCAACGACGTTCGATTACAGAAATCCACGTGCCATTTTTCACAAATTGAATATTTGTCTAAACTATCTTTATGATAACTTCTTAGGTTTTCGCGATCACTACACATTATAATAAAAAAATATAAAAAAATATATCTTTGGGACATTTTTACACAGCACCATCTAGTCCCAAACTAAGCAGAGCTTGTGGTATGGGTACTAGACAATGGATATAATACGTATATACTTTTTTTGTTTGTAATACATACTTATAATACATAAGCAACATACCCAGACCAACACAAACACTTATGTTCATCACACAAAACAAAAACAAAACAAAAAAAAACAAAGTTTAACCGGATTAAAGGCCTTTTTTTTTTTTTGCTGTTTTATGCCCTCGCCTTCGGCTTGGACTGAAATCCTTCCTCGAGTATAATGAACATCTCAGCTCATTTGTATCATAATAATACATTAGGTCAATAGGAGAGTACCCCTTTTCCGAATCCCTATATACACGTGATCCCTGGGTGGGTGGGCAAATCAGGTGACATATTGGTGGTAGGCCACGGCTGACGGCTTGCGACTTGCGACCACCCACCGTGTTTCGGTACGATGCCCGGTGTAGCCACTTGAGAGGTTGGGTCGAAATATTTCACTGTCATCCTTTGCTGGGCAAGCGTGAAACATCGTAGACCGCATTTAACATCAGGTGAGGTGGTGCTCAAATGCAAGCCCATTAAGTATAAAAAGCGGCCAAGTGCGAGTCGGACTCGCCCATGAAGGGTTCCGTAGCAGCAAGTAACATAATATAAAAGTTCTTGTAGTTCATTCTAACTTTGATCGATGTTTTAATAATAGTGTATTTAAAAAAAATTAAGTTATTGATAAGTAAACATTATAATTAGGTACCTAAATGATGGGATTTAGATCTAACTATATGCGAAGCCATATAGGCTTGTGATAGCTAAACAAGCTAATATATATTCCAGTTTGACAAGAAATCAAGGTAAATTGCGGTTTACGATTTATGACGTATTTAAAAAAAAACTACTTACTAGATCTCGTTCAAACCAATATTTGGTGGAAGTTTACATGGTGATGTAAATCATGTATTTTTTTTAGTATTATCATTCTCTTATTTTAGAAGTTACAGGGGGGGGGGGACACGTTTTACCACTTTGGAAGAGTCTCTCGCGCAAACTATTTAGTTTAGAAAAAAATGATATTAGTAACCTCAATATCATTTTTGAAGACCTATCCATAGATACCCCACACGTATGGGTATGATAAAAAAAAATTGAGTTTCAGTTGTAAGTATGGGGAACCCCATTTATTTATTGTTTTTTTTTCTATTTTTGTGTGAAAATCTTAATGCGGTTCATAGAATAATCTACTTACCAAGTTTCAACAGTATAGTTCTTATAGTTTCGGAAAAAAGTGGCTGTGACATACGGACGGACAGACAGACATGACGAATCCATAAGGGTTCCGTTTTTTGCCATTTGGCTACGGAACCCTAAAAAGGCATCTCTATAACACGCTGTGAGACGCAACTATGATACGACATCGGACGAATTTCAGTTTCCCAAGCTGTCACTAATATTCAGTGTTATTTTTGCAAACTGTGGGTCTATTTGCTTGCGCCTATACCTTAGAATTAATTAGAATAATAATACAATGGTGTCGATTCCCTTGCTCACGAACTAAACTAATTTTAAACTATCGCTCTCTTTTACTTATAGTAGATACAAGAACGGGATGGCAACAATTTTTGAACTGTCAAATTAGTTTACATGTTACATTTCCTTGTATTTTAGTGGGCACGTTCCGAGATAACGACTAAACTTGTATGGAAATCTAAATTCCGAATAATTTGACAGTTTTCAAATTGTTGCCATGCCTTTCTTGTATCTACTATTAGTAAAAGAGAGCAATAGTTTAAAATAAGTTTAGTTCGTGGACAAGAGAATCGACACAGGTTCTTTTTCAGACCAAACACAATCTTTCCAAATCCAAATTCATAGTCCACAGCCCAATAAATCCGGAAGAAATCCATAGTCTCTACCTATCCCAATGAGAAACAGGTGTGAATGTGTGTAAACACAGTCTTCATTTTATAACCAATTTTAACTTGTTCATTTTGCACACGGTTTATTAGTTTGATACCTAATTTACAATGTTTGTTTATTATAATTATATTCCTTTCAAGTTTTATTCAGGTGCAGATCATGTGACATTATCGTATAAACAAGTGTTGCAGGCCGGGCAATAAATTCGCCTGTTTTGGGAATTTCTATAACGAGCTGATTGTAGCACAGTACAATGTCGATATCGGGCTATCTACCCACGTAAAATAGTGTTATTTTTGTGGTTACTCTAGTATCACGGGACGTTTAAAACTCACGTAAAATTGTGTTCTATTTGTGGTTACTCTAATATCACGGGACGTTTAAGACTCACGTAAAATTGTGTTCTATTTGTGGTTACTCTAATATCACGGGACGTTTAAGACTCACGTAAAATTGTGTTCTATTTGTGGTTACTCTAATATCATGGGACATTTAAGACTAAAAAGCCTAGGTATATGAAACCGTTAATCTTCTTCTTCTATCGCGTCGACATGAGCTACATAATGATAATAGCTCATGCCGTGGGGAAAAGATTAGCCAGTCAGCAGGTTGTTAGCGAGGCTGACTGCCCAGGGTGCGCCGGACGATCAATTAAATATCGTCACTCGTGGAGGCTCTTTTAATGCAAACCGTTAATATCTGACCATTGCGGTGCTAAATTTTTTATAACCGAGGCTCGTTGACAACGATGCGCTGGTCGATGCCAAAACTACAAAGCCTCGAGCATCGCCGAAGAGTTGCTAGCCTACCAGTTTTTTTAATAGATACCTACATTTCGGCGAGTGTGCGCTGAAATTGCACGATCTAATTCCCCCAAGCCCTTTCCATTATCGGCGAACCAAACGCACGGCGATGCACCTCTCTTATCATAGTCATTCCACCCTCACGCACGAATTTTTTTGCTAATAGCTTTATTATGTTACCGCTAAAGAGTGGAATTCCTTCCTCATTCCTAGCAAGTCTGTGTTCCCGTTAAATATTGTCTGTTGTTCTTGAAGGGTCGAGTGAATAGGTTTTTGCTGGGCAAGCATGTATCTTCGTCGACCGTACCATCGCATAAAATCAGATGAAGTGGCGGTCGAACGCAAGTTCAAAATAAATAAAAATGTGTTGAACGTTGCCGAATTCTAATGTAGAACCGGCTATGCGTACCTACCACAGTTCTCTGAACATTTCGAGTATACCTTGTGTAGAGCGATGCAGAATTCTAATATAGAACTAGCTATGCGTACCTAACACAGTTCCCTGAACATTTCTATAGTAGTAGGTGACCCCTCTATTGTGCTGAAGATGGCCACAGGGGAGGTTTTAGTAATCCCACACAACCCAGACTCTACCCCATGAGGCCGAAGGTACCTCGAAAACAAGAACAAAAAGGTACCTAAACTGAAGTGGTTTGAAAACTTAGCTAAACAAGTAAATAAGTAATAGATTATGATGATTTATCTAAAGATAAAAGCAGACAGTACAATTTAAGATAAAATTGTTTTATCTGTCTAATCCGAGTAATAATGGTACTTATCAGTTATATTTGTTTTTGATCATTTACGATAAGGTGGAAATAGGCAGGTCATTTCACGATATGCCTGATATTAATCCCAGACCTGCCACTTGCACACGCCACAATTAGTAGTGGCGGATGATGAGATGATTAGTATAAAAACTGCAACCTCCCATCATTTATTCTAGACGTCCTACCTATACAGTTCGGGTAGTTTTTTTTTAATCATCGACCTTTTGTTTCTAGGTTTTTTGAGGAGGCTGTTAGGCGAACATTAAAATGATTCAAGTGCCACAGGTAAGTGGAACATAATATTTACATGTATTTTATTTCACTCTCCATCTTTTGCCCCTTATGCCAATCATCTCTGTTATACGCCGATCGCACCCAGTCGATTGTAACTCAATCATAATCGCTATCATGTTGATATCAATGTTAATTTCTTTGTATATTTTGACAATCCGTCTTATCGGCAACTATGCACTACGCAATAAATTATTAATGTTGTGTCATCAATACGGAAGCACAATATATGAATATAGTCACTGCGAATGCGTTACCTACACAATTACCCCACCGGTCTTTCCGCGATTTCCTGCGATCGCTATAATAATCTGGTGGCTGGTCTGCCAACTAGGTATATATATGGTTTTAAATATGCTCTAGCCATTTCCACAGTCAGTCACCATACTTGAGGTGGGGTCATAGTCGTAACATAATGAACGCAAAACGACGTAACAGACAGACGTAAATTCTAAAATCGATTGATTCGTGTTCTATTGCTTATTGGTAGTCCCCCTAGCCGGTTTTCGCGAAAAAATAACTCAATCTACAGACTATTCGACCTTTACAATTTTATTATAGTATAGATATGTAAAATGCATAATTTCATTGAGCTTTACAATTAAATTAACTATCCAATCCAGCAAACCAAATAAAAAATCGCCAAACGACTTGAGCGGTGTTGTTAGCTATGGTTATGCCTTCTTTATAGCTCTTAAATTTTAAATTCAGTCTTATCTCACCTGATCTCCTTCAAAATGGGCTTCTCTGAGATTGTTAAAATGTATATCTACTTTTTCCTATGAGAGATATTATTTTTCAAACGAAACCTAGTGTTGCCTTTTTTTTCGTGGGGAAAAACTCCCATCTCAAGACTGCCCTTTAAGTGTTTTTAAACAACTTAAAAATAACGAACTGAAAGATGTTACTATATGTGGGCGCTCCCTGCCACACAACACGTGACGTGACACAAATTTATACATATATAGTATATACATAGTCCACAGCTGTAAAATATATAATCAACTCAGCCTATCGCCACAGATTACCTATTAGTTACTATCGCAGTCCACTGCTGGTTATAGGCTTCTCCCAAATTGCGCCACACTCAGTCTTTGCCTTCCGCATCCAGCCCCCCCAGCTACCTTCTTCAGGTCGTAGGTTCACCTGGACATACATATCTACATCATAAGCCTCTCCGAAAGTACGCCAGAAGTTATTATATTAATTATTCCACCAGGATTGCAGCTGCCCAATTATAGAAGAGGGGCCGAGTCTGGTCGGCTCTCCAGTATGCAGCGGAGCTTACTTGTTTATGGTCCTGCTACAAAGCTACTTGTGGGGTCGCTGCGACATCTCCACGCCATGCCAAAGAATCGAGTCGGTGAATGAAACAGACGAATATTATGATTATATAGTGGTCGGTGCTGGATCCGCTGGATCTATTGTAGCTGGAAGACTGAGCGAAAACAACACAGATAGTGTAAGTAAAAATAATCAAAGCAGAATTGAAAGAATGACCTTAAATGGAAACTTCCTCAGCGGACAGCTCTGATAAAAGAAATTGAACATCTTTTTTGATCAATTCGATAAACAGTTGTCGACCGATTCGGTTTTTTATCTCGTTTCCTCTACGATTCATCTAACGAGAGCACAAGAGATAACAAACCGAATTGGTCGACAATTGCTTATCGAAGATTTTCTGAATCGGGGAGCAGATGCGTCTGAACATCAGTATTTTACACAGAGCGACTATCATCAGACTCCCGCGACCCAGTTACTGTGTAATACCACAGTTTTACATAATAATACCGCCATAGTCGGAACCGACAGCTTACCGTGCTCTCCGAGGCACGGAGGGGTCTCCTCGATGTGCAACGAAATGGTCACCCATCCAAGAACTGGCCACGGCTTGCGCAGCCTAACCCTCGCAGATCTTGCGATACACGTTGACGCCATTATTACTGAGCCACGAGCCCCTCAAAGAAATTGAACATTTGACGTAGCAATAAATAGCTCTTCCAAAAAATTGCGTGCTGAATTCAAAGCTGCTTCATTATGACAGTAACAAAAAAGTAACACACAGTATTTTGTAAATCTGAAGATGCGAAATTCATTTTCGGTTGTTTGAAGTCACATCTCTTTCGTAATTCGTTAGGAAAAATACTAAAAACTAACTATTATAAGCAATTTTGAAACAGTAGATATCCTACGGTACGGGTTATGTTAGAAGAACGGATAAACCTAGTGTTATCCGGGTATACCTTTTTTACATTACCCAGTCAGCGTTGGGTAGACTTAGGTTCATCCGGGTAAACGTCGGATCCAAGATCGAACAGATTTTAAAGAAATTTCGGACTTTTACAAAGAGCTTGGATAATCCTAGGTGTACCTGAATAAAACTAGGTTAAGCCGTTCTTTCTTCTAAAGCTAAGACTTTACCCGTAACAGATATATCACTTACTTTTTATTTTGAAGTACTTTCGGCAGTACCAAGTACAAAGAGTCATCTTTCTTGTTCTTTTAGGTGCTATTACTAGAAGCTGGTGGAGTGGAACCGCTCGGCGTGCGAGTCCCATCAATGTACAGAACGTTTTGGGACAATGAGTACATAGACTGGAGGGTTCGTACCGTTCCCGATAACTACTGCCTCGACCAAGAAGGACTAGGATGCAAATGGCCCGTTGGAAAAGGCATAGGTTTGTTATTGGATCTCTATTTATATTGATCCGTCGGACTATTGACCATAAGCTTTCTCCTACTGGAGTTTGAGAGCGCTTGTGCACTTGGATGCGATCTGAAAAAACAAGATTCAAAGTAGTTACTTACTATTCCTACATTAAAGTCCCTAGAACCAATTTCTGACTTACAATAGTTTACGTAGGAGGAGTCGATTATTAGTTGGAGTGGTTGTGCACTGTGCATGAACAATGCATCACGTTTGAATTATACCAGATTTTCCGGATTTTTTTGGATTCGTATCGGACTCTGTGCACTTGCGCTCTGAGGCTACATGAGCCACTCCCAAAATCAGTAGTAAAATAGGTTCAGGTTTAATGGTTTCGATTATCTTGTTCACGAACTAAACTTATTATAAACTATCGCTCTCTTTTACTAATAGTAGATACAAGAAACGGATGGCAACAATTTTAGAACTGTCTTTGTTTCTTTGTATTTTAGTCGACACGTTCCGAGATCACGATTAAACTTAATTCCGACTAATTTGACAGCACTAAAATATTCGCCATCCCTTTCTTGTATCTACTATTAGTAAAAGAGAGCGATAGTTTAAAATAAGTTTAGTTCGTAAACAAGAGAACCTCCTTAACCTTTTTTTTTGTGTCAAGGGGGAACCAGTATGCTCAACGGGATGATGTACCACCGAGGTCACGCAGCGGATTACGATAACTGGGTGGCATCAGGTGCTACAGGCTGGTCCTGGGAGGAACTCAAACCCTTCATGGACATGGCAGAAGGCAACAAGCAGGTCGGATCCGTAGTCAGCGGAGAATATCACTCGACGACAGGACAAATGCCTATCAGACAGGTACGCGCAGGTTTTGTTGTATAAAGTAGGTACTATAAAATCATCCAGTGGTTAACCTCCTGAACCTTAGCTGCTGATTCTCTTATCTCTCTTTTGGCAATTGGTTTGATATTCCTCCATTTTGATAAGCTGTCATGTTAGTTAAAACTCTTGTGGCATACCTTTTCGAAAATTTACATCAAACTGGACGCGCCGCGCGACGTCGGCTTTAAAGATGTTTCTACGTCGAACTCACACGTTTCAGTAAGTAGGCTTGCTTGAATGTATAGGCTGGCTTGCACACATTCACACCCATAGTAAGACAAACAGCCGCGATTACGCAACAAATCTCGTGTGACGGTAATCGTTTTTTTTATAGTATAGGATGATGAAACGAGCTAAAGGCCCACCTGATTTTAAGCGGTTGCCTTTGCCCATAGCAACTTACCACCTAGGCTGTTGCCTAGATGGTACCGCAAATCGGTTCGCCAAACTGAGACATGAAGATGGAAAGTCTCATGTGATTGTAATTTCACTGGCACCCGTACCTTTCAGACCCTAACACTGCAATGCAAGCATCACTATTTGGCGGAGAAGTAGGTACGGTGGTAATACTTTCCCAGATGAGCTCTATCACAAAGGAGCTCTACTACCTACTACAAAATCGATGTCGTAGTGTCACAAATAAAATAACAAAATGTGTCTGGTGTGTTAAAATACCGTCGAAATTATAGTGGGTTTAGGAAAAATTAAGTGCTCAATCTTTTCTTAGCGAGATTTCGTCCGCCTTTTTTATTCGTTCGATGATGATGTGCTCTCTGTTTTCCAGTTCAACACACAGCCGCCCCAGGTGCATGACCTGTTGCAAGCCATCAAAGAAGCTGGGCTGCCGGTCATCACCGATATGAACGACCCAAACACACCCGTTGGTTTTACCATAGCACAAGCTTTCAATAAGTTAGTACTAAGTATTCCATATTATTAAGACTATTTCATGATTTAGTCATGAGTGGAGTGAAGGAAGATGTAGTGACAAAGATTGTATATGTATGTACCGATGTACACACGGCTACACATCAAGCTGTACATTTCCAGTATAAGCTGATCTCGCATTGTACGGAAAGCCTACACAATGTGAGGTCAGCTTATACTGGAATTGTACAGCTTGATGTGTAGCCGTGTGTACCTATGGTTTGGACATATAGAGAGGATGGACGAGAGGAGATTAACGAAACAAGTATACGAAGCGAGTGTGGGTGGAAGAGTTGGAGGGGGACGACTTCGGCGAACTTATCGCAATCAAATCGCAGACGTTCTCAAAAAATGACAGGTTAAGAGTACTCTAAACTGACGAACATGCATGACATGTTGTATTATAACTTAAAAAAAAATACAACTACAGACATAGTAAAAAATATACACAAAGTGCTGAAAAATCATAGTGAAGCCAGCAAAAACCGTGCTCCTCCGTGTACAAACCAGCGCTCACGCACACACAAGCCTTAAGACTTACATTCAGAGACTAATCTAAGCATGAAATCATGCTTCCAACTGTCAAATAGCACTGCATTTTGACAGTTGGAAGCATGAATTAACGCTTAAATTCGTCTCTCGCCAGAACGAATTTCTTGAACTCATATCCATCTCTTTTGTGCTCTCTCAGCGATGGCCAGCGGTTCACCACAGCCCGCGCCTACTTAAAACCGAAGTCTGAGCGCCCCAACTTAAGCGTGAAGCTAAATGCGCACGTGTCCAAGGTCTTATTCGATGGCACTAAAGCCATTGGCGTGGAATATATCGACAAAGAAGGCAACACCAAGACTGTCAAAGTTAATAAAGAGGTAAGAAGACTTAATGTTTTAAAAGAGAACCCAGCTTAAAAGGTTTCTCTATTCTGACTACTTATTTAGCTACTGATCATAAATTCGTAAGTCTTATCTTGTTGTTGTGATGTAAAGCCGTCGGCCCTGCGCCTGACCTCTCTCCGGTCGTGTCGGATTGTCGTCCCATCGGATTAATGAGAGTGAGGGAATATAGTGCACCTGTGTTTACGCACGCACTTCTGCACTACAATATGTCCCGCGCAGACGGCTAGTCTCCGTTGCGATTGGCCGCCGTGACCGAAATTCAGACGGGAGGACATTATTATTATATTAAGTCCTGTCTTACCTAAAAAGAGAAGCCATACCGCCTTCAAAGCTGGAGTGAATTGACACCTAATAGGTTTGCTCACTCCATCGTCGATCGCATCTTGACAAAACTGTCTAGATTGCGGTCAAGAGCAGATCTATATCTCATAAACAAAAAGAGAAGCGATGAATAATAACGTAATTTATCTTTAGATTAAAGCACACAAAGAATGTTTGTCTAGATATTTCGAATCAATTCTAGCAATAAACTAATAAAGACTAGGTACCTATTTGAATTGTATTGTTTTGTAAACTTGACAAATTATAAATCAATTTACATAAATTTTCCAGGTAATCCTAAGTGCAGGAACACTTAAAAGTCCCCAAATCCTGATGCTTTCCGGTGTCGGACCGAAAGAAGACTTGGAGGCACTGAACATTCCCGTGATAGCAGACCTACCGGTTGGCAAGGAGCTGAAGAACCACTGCGGAGCTACCTTGTACTTCATTCTGAAGAATGTTAATAACACTGCTGCTCTAGACTGGAATGCATTGACTGAGTACCTGTTGCAGAGGACAGGACCTATGTCTTCTACAGGACTTACTCAAGTAAGAAAGAATCCTGATACACTTAATATCATCATCATCATTTCAGCTGAAAGACATCCACTGCTGGACATAGGTCTCCCCCAAGTATCGCCACAATGACCGGTCCTGCACTTTCCGCATCTAGGATGGGTAGGCCCCCACAAGGTGGACCGACGACCTGGTGAAGGTCGCGGGAATCCGCTGGATGCACTTAATATACTTATTCTTTATTATACCCTACAACGTGTTATTGAAAAAACTGAAAACCTCTTAAGGGGTCATGGTACCTACTCATCGTTATAAACAACTTTTACTATGGGACCAACCCTGAAATTGCGTGATTGGTTCCGTAGTAAAAGTTGTTCATAATGATGAGTACAATGACCCCTTAAGAGGTTTTCAGTTATTTCAATGAAAACCTCTTAAGGGGTCATTGTACTCATCATTATGACACGTTGTAGATACAGAAAATCTTTTTATTTATTTATAAGCAAAAACTTTCTTAAACTCATTAGCATCAGCTAATCTGGCTACGGGGCGTCCAATTATCCATTCTCAAAAGTCATTGGACCTTGAAAATACTTAAGAATGTTTTCTTTCTATTCGTAGCTCACTGGACTTTTGTATTCGAGCTACGCTAACAAGAGTCTTGAGCAGCCTGACTTACAATTCTTCTTCAATGGTCTCTATGCTGAATGCTCTAAGACTGGTGTCATTGGTGAACCTGTTGGAGACTGTCCTAGCGCCGGCTACAACATATCGTAAGTGGACTAAAGACAAATAAAGAATTAAGTAGTATAATAGTCGTAAGGCATCGAGCGAAAAAATTCCTAAACAGACTGGCTTCCATGGGCGTCACCAGGGGGGATCAGGGAGGCGCAACTGCCCCTCTAGAGACTCGAACCTAATAATAACATACATACATACATATTATCACGCCTGTTTCCCATTGGGGTAGGCAGAGACTATGGATTTCCACCTGCTACGATCCTGACACACCTCTTTCGCTTCATCTACGTCCATTAACCTCGTCATGCATGCTCGTCGGTTTAGAGAACTCTTAACCTGGCATTTTTTGAGAACATCCGCGATTTGATCGTGATACGTTCGCCGAGGTCATCCCCTTCCAACTGTTCCATCAACACTCGCTTCGTAATAATAACGTAGACGAAAAATTCATAAAAAACCCAAGAAGGATATTTTTTTCTTGTAGTAAACGATTAAAACTTTACAATTACCTATAACTCATATCCTCTATCATGTTGCTCCCCCCTGGCCCCTCCTTGGCTGGCGACGCCCTTACCGGCTTCACACATAAGTGATGTTAATCAAAAATAATTTGTTGAAGATCATTGTTGCACTACGAATGTTCCGATTCCTTACTAAGACACTCCTTACAATTCCTCTCAGCTTTTGTATACCTATCCAATAAAAAGCAACAAACTGGTGGGCCAGAAACAACAAACAATGATATAGGAACATTTCTCGTGAGCACTCACAGGGTTTTCGAGATTTATATTGACACACAAAGGTACTCGAAATGAACTTCAAAACTTTAGAAATCAGCTGCAAGGGCGTCGCCAAGGGGGTGGGGGGGTGAGGCGAAGCAGCTGCTCCACCCAGAGTCTCCTTTTTATCAAATGCCAAGTCATTTATTGTCCGATTTATATAAGACCCGCGCGATGCGATCTTCTCCCTGATTCAGAACCACACGATAATTGACACTAACTCGAATTCAAATTCGATTGATACATAACTCGATCCAGTCGGAAGTAAAGCCCCTGAACCACACTCCTGTGTGGTTCAGGGGCCTTACTCCCCACAATCATACTTGTGCGTGTCGGACGTACACACTATTCCATATTCGCGCTGTTAGTATATTTATTTTACCTACAATTCATATCCTCTATCTATCTTACCCCCCCCTGGCGCATTGGCTGGCGACGCCCTTGATGAACTGATATTCGTGCTCTTAACAGAAAAAAAAAACAAAAAACTTTTTTCCTCTTATATTTTTTTTTCTTTTCAGTGCAAATGCAGTCGCCCTATTACCACGCAGCACGGGCTACATGAGAATTAACTCCACCGACCCATTCGAGCAGCCGCTCTACTATCCCAACTTCTTCTCGCATCCCGAAGACATGGAAATTATCAAAGAAGGCCTCAAACACTTGAAAACGATATTTGAAAGTGAGGTAAGAAACTCTTCGTCTTGTTCATTTTTGGTTTTCTCTACTTTTATTTTATGTAATCACTTTTGTGAGCAGTCCTGTTTAGGGTAAGCGCACACCGACCGAGTGGCGGGGAAGTGACTTATTTAATAACAATTGAAATTCAACTTAATTTGCTACTAAAATACGATTGTAATTTGAATAGCCATGCTGGTGTCGATTCTCTTGTTCACGAACTAAACTTATTTCAAACTATCGCTCTCTTTTACTAATAGTAGATACAAGAAAGGGATGGAACAATTTTGGAGCTGTCAAATTGGTCGGAATTAAAGTTTCCATACATTTGTATTTGTATGGACTAAATTTTTAGTCGTGATCTCGGAACGTGCCCACTAAAATACAAAAAAATGTAAACTAATCAGACCGTTCCAAAATTGTTGCCATCCCTTTTTTGTGTCTACTATTAGTAAAAGAGAGCGATAGTTTAAAATAAGTTTATTCGTGAACAAGAGAATCGACACCAATAAGTGTCAAATTTAGTTCGTCATTCTTACTTTTCTGTTATATCGTGTGTGCGTTTCATATGAACTTAGGTACTTTAATATAATATAGGTATCTATAGAAGTATTAGTTTATACTGCATAATAGCACAGCGTAAGTAAAAAGAGCAGAGTAAGTAGTAGTAGTAGTTCCTTAGACTGTGATAATAGTATCTACACATTATTAAATAAAAAACCGGCCAAGTGTGAGTCAGACTCACGCAGTAAGGGTTCCGTACCACCCATCGACGTGATACCCCGTAGAAATTGATTTAATTTTCGAGAATTTTTCACGAACGTACACGAACATACGCGATATGTGAATTTTTGCATCTCTTTCTTACGCAGGTACCACCACATGTGTCTATGTTTGTCCTATTTTTAGTATTTGTTGCTAAACTACATAATATGCACTATAATCTGACCAAGTTTGACGCTGTTATATATTGCCGTTTTGAAGATAGAGTAGGAACAAAAACGTGGAAAAAAAAATCATGTTTTTTGAGGTTTCTTGTATGGAGACCCCCTTTGGTTTTAGACTTTTTTTTATTTTTAGTATTTGTCGTGATACACCTCATAGCAACACATATTCTGAAAAAATTACAACTGGTTACCTATTACCGTTCCAAAGATACAGCCCTGTGACAGACAGACGGACGGACGGACAGCGTAGCGAGAGTAATAGGGTCCCGTTTGGCACCCTTCGGGTACTGAACCCTAAAAACAAGTTTCACCGGATTACATCGCGTATATTATTTGAATTATTTTTTCTGACATTTCCAAAGCTTTGCAGGGTATATTACGCGATTTAATCCGGTTAATTTGTTTTATTATATTGTGTAGTGATCGCGAAAACCTAAGAAATTATTATTTACACATTATTCACTCAGCATTTGACTCTTACCCAACAGATACTGCAAGAAAAATACAAAATCGAGCTAGACCCAGAATACACTAAGTATTGCGATGATTGCGGTGACGCTTGGTCCAGTCCCTGGATGGAGTGCATGATCCGGTACCACACGGACCCACAGAACCACCAGCTCGCCACCAATGCCATCGGCAAGGTCGTGGACCCAGAGCTTAAGGTGTACAACCTTCAAAGTAAGCATATTTCACTTCTTATTTTTTTATAAAGTTGGCGAAATCTAACCAGCCAAGTTGACAATCTACAATCGTCAACGCTTAAGAGAAGTTTTTTTATTAGCGTTGACGATTGTAGATTGTCAACTTGGCTAGGGGCGCAGGGGCGTAATACTCGATGATATTTGGCAGAATTTATTGTACGCATTATATTCAACTTTAGGCGTCTATTGGGCTATATGGTCGATGTACCACGCCAATTGATTATAAAGCAAATTGCCTTTTTTTATTTTTTTCACAGTAGAAGTCGTTCGTTATGATGAGTACATTCACCCCCAGCTAATAATGTTACTTAAGTTATTACTTACATAATGCCATTTCTAAAAATAATACAACACTCGCCAAGTCTACCTAATACACAATACCCGCTATAAAATGTATTCTACAGCTGTATTGAATTTATGCTATTATTATACATACATACATACTGCTGAGAGTGGGGTCCTGGGTTCGATTCCCGGGTCAGGCAAAGTGTTATTGGGGTTTTTCATTAGGAAATTCTCAGTAGCAGCCCGGAGTATGGATTTGTGCCCGGTTAATGGCAATAGGCTCGCCCACTATTACATAAGAAGATAACATAACTGGTGAAATGTGGGTGTACTATACACCTCTGCCTACCCCTTCGGGGAAATACAGGCGTGATGTTATGTTATGTTATACATACATACATATATACATAACATCACGCCTGTATTTACCCGAAGGGGTAGGCAGAGGTGTAATAGTACACCCACATTTATGTTATAGTCCCATGTAATAGGGGGCGAAGCCATTGACCGGGCACAATTTCCAGACTCCGGGCTGCTACTAAGAATTTCCTAATGAAAAAACCCAGTAACACTTTTCCCGACCCGGGAATCGAACCCAGGACCCCATCCTCAGCAGTCGCGCTAGCAACCACTAGACCAACGAGGCAGTCAATAATTATATTATAATAACAGCTATTATTATAATAATTCTAAAATATTATCACCAGCTGAACAAGCAACCTTTTAAATGTGTCGTTTCGTTACAGACGTGCGGGTATGCGACGCTGGCGCCATGCCCACACAGCCGACGGGCAACCCTCAGGGCGCTATCATGGCGGTCGCCGAGAAATGCGCGTATCTCATCAAACAAACCTGGCAATGAACCTCGCTCCTTAATGAATAGTCACCTAGCTTTAAAGATGATATACATATAATATTAAGATGTTAAATATGTGTGTAGAACCCGCGTATCTACTTGTAGGCAAAATAGACTCCAATATATGGCAGCGGCATTGGAAAGCCGAAAAAAATAATGGTTTATTAGGTTTAAATCGTATTACTACGTCAGAATGGTACCATAACAGCCTTTGCTGGAGACAGAATCTAGAAGAGTAAAATGCAGTATCACCAGTATTGAAGTCTCTTTTTCCCTAAGAGCTAACACTCAGGTTGCTCTTCGTATTCTGGGGAGGGCACAATCGCTTTCGATATTGCTGTCGTAAAAAATGGAGCAAAAACCACATGGCCCTATATTTTATGCAACATCTTGATGCCATCTGCCACCATCTTGAAAGGCGAGGTGGTGACGGTGACCCATATTCTCATTTCCCGACTCTTCTATAAAAATAAATGACCATTGATCTGCTAAATAATATATTAAACGTTATACGTATATACATAATAAATTGTATGGAATGTACATATCTATAGATCTAACTTTGTGAATAAAATGTTGAATATGAATTTGAAAAAATATATTTTGTTTTCTTTCGTTCGTCCTTCCCATAGACATAGAGGAAACAGTACATTACTGTCGAGGCCTGAAATGAAGCAATTGACGGCCGAGTAATATAGGCGAAGCCGAGTATGTACTTCCGAATTGATTTTAAAACTAACTCCTTTTTAACAAAACAAGGCCGTTACTTGCTATTTCGACCGAGACATGTATAGTACTTTTCTCTCATTTGCGAGGAAACAATACACAAATATTGAACTAAGTTTACGGGACTTGTCGCGCACAATTAAATCAAAATATAACAAACATTTTGACAGACAGCAGATGAGTCTGCTCGTGAGCACGGCCAATGCAACTTGACCGAAACGTCGAGGTTAGTCAAAATGTTTGTTATATTTTGATTTAATTGTGCGCGACAAGTCCCGTAAACTTAGTTCAATATGAGTGAAATTTGCGAAAGTTTAAAAATTTCTAACAATACACAACTTAATTCAACAGTACCTACACGATTGGCCCTACTAGAAATAGTTTGACATCTAATAGCAGCACGTGGTGGTCGTGTGCTGCTGTGGGGGAAACAATATTGTTTTCCCGGGACATGCCAAAGGCGTAGGACTGGAGGGGCACCGGCGTGGTCCAATCGAGTTCCCGGAGCTCCTCTATTTTGTGCTGAGGATGGTCACCGTGTGGTTTTGTCGGAAGG
Organism: Asteroscopus sphinx; assembly: GCA_949699075.1. NCBI lineage: Eukaryota > Metazoa > Arthropoda > Insecta > Lepidoptera > Noctuidae > Asteroscopus > Asteroscopus sphinx. Next base: position 13,609,499 of record OX453021.1, on the reverse strand, counting down.
AGTCCGACATACCCCTCCACCATCCCCAGACGGAGGATATCTATGAGAATTTCCACCCGAAAACAAAAAAAAGAAAACCGGCCAAGAGCATGTCGGGCCATGCTCAGTATTATAGGGTTCCTTAAGTAGGTCTAATTACAAACGAATCAAATCGAATATTAATCATTGCTATTTTAGTTTTTGCAAACAGCGCCACCTAGCGCTAAATTTATGAAGCTAAATTTAAGAAGTGTGTTTCTTTTTTTTTTGCCACCTAGCGCTAAATTTATGAAGCTAAATTTAAGAAGTGTGTTTCTTTTTGTGATTTTTTTAAATAGAAAGTAACTAAAGGAGCATTATTTGCTAACATCATTTTTCTCTAAGGTCAATGACCTATGAACTAGGACGTCTTAAGTATTTTTCAGTTTTCTCACTATAACTCAAAAATTTATAATCACATTATACTCGAAATAATTTTAAAAGAGAGTTTTTATAAAGGTCTATCAATGTTGAAGACTATAAGTTTCTACGTTGCATGGTTTAGAAATGGCAGGGGGGGGACACATTGCAAGCCACTTTGGCGAACTGTATTTTGCAGATGGTATACCTGATAAAAAAGTTGTGTATGAAACATTACCTTCATTTTAGTAGACCTATTCAACGATACCCCACACGAGGGGGTGCAGCGAAAAAAATATTTTCATCCCCATTTCACATGTATGGGCGCCACCCCTAAAATACGTAATCAAGATTTTTTTATTCTTTTAAAATTGAGATCTATATCTATTCGATTTTTTGTCAAAATTTCATTTACTTATGTTTATAACTGTAGAAGTTATTAAGCGGTAAAGGATTAGGACAGACGGACAGACGGACAGACGGACAGACGGACAGACGGACAGACGGACGGACATGACGAAACTATAAGGGTTCCTTGTAGGACTACGGAACCCTAAAAAAGGGTTATAAATTGTTGTATTGAGCTTATTTTATAACATTTCTATGTCTAGAAGGAGAAACCGTGGATAGATTAGATAGGTAATTAATTCTGGCCGATTTAAAAAACTTTAATCATTATTAAAACAGCGCTACAAATATTCTGTATTGCGTTTCGTACTCACGTCCCTTTAAGTTTTTATCGAAACAAATATAAATAAGTAAATAAATAAACTTCCAAACTATGCAGAGCTTGTGCTATGGGTACTTAACAATGGATATTATAAAAAATTTGGTTTATGAAAAGATTTTGTAATACATACAAGGATTATTTTTTACTTTTTAGTTAAGGTTTTTGAAGTCGGTTTTTTTTTTGTCAAAAAGTTTTTATTTCATACTTTTTAGTTGATAATTGCGAGGAATGATTCATAAATGTTTATAGAACCAATTTGAGAATATATTTTTTATTAACCTATGCTGTCCCACTGCTGGGCAAAGGTCTCACCCATGTTCTTCCAAACATCCAATCACTGTCGTAAAAAAAAACACACAAATCGGCCAAGAATTCTCAAAAACGAAAACGAACCTATGAGCAGATCGTCTAGATAGGCGAAGCTAAAATAAACTGATTTATTGAAGCTGGTTAAAAAACTACTCAACCTAAGTCAATAAAATATGGGACCACCGCGCGGGTGTCCTCTACCAAATAAAAAAACAGCCACGTAAATCGGCCCTTAAATCTCGGAGTAATCGGAGTACATACATGAAAAAAAAAAAAAAAAAACCCGCGTTTTACATAACCTCCTCCTTTTTTTGAAGTCGGTTAAAAAGAATTCAAATCCGACTGTTAATTCCAGACATTAGCGCGTTCAAACAAATAAACAATGAAACGAAAAAACTTCAGCTTTATTAGTACAGATAAGATAACAACTTTATGCGTAGCTGCGGTTGCTACGGGTTTCGTAGCAGTCGTAGCAAGTGCTACGGCCTTTAATGTTGGATCTTGGTTATACTATTATATTTTCTTCGGAGTTTCATTATTATTAAATATTCTTTAACGCATTTGGAAATCACGTCACCTTACGTTTTTATCGAAAAAAAATATTGACACTAGCTGTGCCCTGCAGTTTCACCCGCCCATTTAATATAAAATTCTGACTTTTAATCTTTTTGCTCGGCTCCAAAGGATCGTAGGATGATGTCAAGTAGCCTACACTATTCCTCATGTCATGAATCTGGCTATCGTACGTATATATGGGCGCGCTAGTGTTGCCATAAATTTTGTTTACACTTTTTTGACAGAACTTAATATATTAATCTTTATTACTGGTCAGTATTGAATGTTTCTTCCTGGCGTTGGTTGAACATTGCGCCCTCTAGTGTAATTTGAGAGTAATATAGCTTTCCATAGCTTATAACATTAAAATATTAATTTATACTCGGACTCAGACCAATTAATGTCTATGCTATATCGAATATCGATGCTTACAGCGCAATCTATTGCCATTGTGAGGTAACTAGTTTATACAATGAATTATGAAGTATTTTGAAATAAATATCCTTTATTTCTAGAATTTGCTATGTAGTTTGCTGTTGTATTTGTTGTACTTTGCAAAGATCATCAAAGTTGTATTTGTTGTACTTTGCAAAGATCATCAAAGATCAAAGAAAATACCTTTTTGTTTAGCAAAGTTTAATATTTGATGATCCGTATTAATTAAATTAATGTTGTAAATAATGTTAATATTATGATAATTATAATTCGAATATTCTAATTAGATTAATGAAATGATTAATTTAAATGTTGTTAATTTAATTTTGTGGTTCTGATAATTCCGCTTTATATTGTTTCATATTTTAATATCTGGCATGATTTGTTGGTTTATATAATGTTTAGAGATTATCTAAATTAATATTAGTTTTATCACGACGACTGGTTAGTTATTTTAGTGTTCATTTATAAATTAAAATGTATTTAGTGACTCCGTTGGGTCTATTTGATTGTAGTAATATAAAGATGGAGACACTGTGCTTTGCGCGGGCTGTCATTCTTGTTGTAAAACTTCTTCTACTGGTCAGTTCATGTAATAATCGGAAAATACATAACTTTTAGTAAAGAGAAATTTATTTCGATATCAATCCTGATGAAACCTTGAGCTACGCGCGGACATATACAATAATAATTGAAAAATTCTAATAATAGCTGCGGTTGCTACGGGTTTCGTAGCAGTCGTAGCAAGTGCTACGGCCTTTAATGTTGGATCTTGGCACAGAATATCTAATAGTACTAACGATCTTGGTTAGTAGTAGTAGAGCTCCTTTGTGAAAGAGCTCGTCCGGGGAAGTACTACCACCGTGTCTACTTCTCCGCCAAATAGTGATGCTTGCATTGCTGTGTTTCGGTCTGAAGGGTACGGGTGCCGGTGAAATTACAATCACATGAGACTTTCCATCTTCATGTCTCAGTTTGGCGAACCGACTTGCGGTACCATTTAGGCAACAGCCTAGGTGGTATTGAAGTTGTCATGGGCAAAGGTAACCGCTTAACATCAGGTAGGCCTTTAGCTCGTTTCGCCAACCTATACTATAAAAAAAAATAAAAAAAAAATATCCTTCTATGGTTATACTGTGTCATTCTCTTTGGGTATCTTCTTTGTCAGGGCCGGACTCCACCAAAGCGGAGACGAGAAGAGAGACGTGTTGTACAGTCTAACAAAGCAATTAGTATACAGGGTCGCCAGTTCTCAGGAAATCATTATAGAATGGTTTGATCCTAATCGTTTTGTATAAATACAGTTTAACTTTGTCCGTTATTAAAATTATATTTCACTCGAAAACATCCATAATCTTCTGAGAAAACTTTATTTATATCGTCTACCCTGTATACTAATTGCTTTGTTAGACTGTACAACCAAGTGAATTTTGTTATTTACACATCCCGTCTCCACTTAGTTTCAGTGGATACGGTTGAGCAGAAACGACAGGAGATTTCTCATATTTGTATAAGTTATGTATGAACTGCCTCGTTGGTCTAGTGGTAGCAAGCGCGACTGCTGAGCGTGGGGTCCTGGGTTCGATTTCCGGGTCGGGCAAAGTGTTATTGGGTTTTTTCATTAGTAAATTCTCAGTAGCAGCCCGGAGTCTGGATTTGTGCCCGGTAAATGGCAATAGGCTCGGCCCCTATTACATGGGACTGGCGAAATATGGGTGTACTATTACACCGCTGCCTACCCCTTCGGGGAAATACAGGCGTGATGTAATGTTTATGTGTATGTATGATCAAAGCAGAGATGTGAGCTGTGCCTCGCAAGCAGGCGGCGGCGCTCAGCGGAGACGAGAGATGTGAGCGACATGCAGCTAGCGGCACCGCTAAGTTAGATTGTTAATTTGAGTATCAATTTCTGAGGTCTGTGAATATCCGTAATAGTGACAAGACTGATGTCTGCCGTTCGTGTCAAACCGCGCTGAGCTGTGCGTGAGTTCGTCCATCTCAACATCCGACGCCCGGCGCAAGCAGCTTAGCTCCGCTCTAGCCAGTACGCATCTCCGCACAGCTTCGGTGGTAGCGCAGCATGACCGTGATGTGCGTGCACTCGTGCCGGCTAGAGCTGCTTCGGGCGCGATCGCGCGGCCTCGTGGAAGGACGCTCGAGCGGACACGCGATGTACTCAACAGGGCGCTCGTTCGTAATAGTTGAATACCTTAGTAACTTTTCTCCCACATGCTCGGAAATTGCTTCATTATTCAAAAAAAACCGGCCTAGAGCATGTCGGGCCATGCTCAGTATTATAGGGTTCCTTAAGTAGGTGTCAAAAACAAAAACAAACAAACGAATCAAATCGAATATTAATCATAGCCATTTTCGTTTTTGCAATAGACGGCAGCATTGGCGACTCGGAGCGTGTTGTTAGTAACGCTCGCGTATAGCGCCATCTAGCGCTAAATTTAAGAAGCCAAATTTACGAAGTGTGTCAAAAACAAAAAACAAAAAAACATTTTTATTAAAAACATTCTTTTAATGAAGGGTAACTACAGCGTCACCGAATATGTAAATGACAAATTATGATATGAAATTCAGACATTGTATAATTGACATTTTTTTGGTACTGAACTTGGACATAGTAATGTGATATTGTATATTGACATTTTTTTTCTTCTAATTTTGACTTTTATAATGTATGTGTAAATTTGCATGCCGTAAGGTTGAATATGGTGATACTAAATGTAATTTTTATTTTTAACATCAAATGTAATTTTACCCATATTTCGCAAATAAATTGATTTGATTTGTCATGTCAACATAAGACAAAGTTACTTTTTGTGATTTTTTCAAATAGAAAGTAACTAAAGGAGCATTCTTTGCTAAGATCATTTTGCTATAAGGTCAATGACCTTTTAAATAGGACGTCTTAAGTATTTTGCAGTTTTCTCTCTATAACTCGAAAATATATTATCACATTATACCCGAAATCATTTTAAAAGAGAGTTTTTCTAAAGTTAAAATTTGCCATATTTTAAATTAAAATTAAAATAATAATTACGATTTCTTATGTGGCAATTTGGCAATGTTAAAATATGGCAAATTTTAACTTTGCCAAATCGCCACATAAGAAATCGTCATCGTGACAATTCTGTCGACATTCTCGACTTCTAAAATATTGCTACACCACATTTTAAAATATGTTGGCGACGTAAATGATGCGTGCATGTATGGAGTATACGTACCTGGTGCGCGGCCTGCTTTAATAAGCTAATTAAGATATCTTCAATCATCAGTTTTAATTAAGAAGTATGAAAATAAAGTGTAGTGATATTTAATAATAATCCTCGTTATTGCACAACAAGATTACATGAATTTCTTAAAAAACTACTTATGTGTTAGTATACAAACGGCGGCGGTCTTATCGCTCCACGGCGATCACTCATCATCCTCCGAGCCTTTTCCCAATTATATTGGGGTCGGCTTCCAGTCTAGCCAGATGCGGCTGAACATCAGTATTTTACACGGAGCGACTGCCATCAGACCCCCGCAACCCAGTTACTGGGTAATACCGACATTCGGAGGTTAGACCAGTTGTCAGACTTTCAAGCTTCTGACTACCCGTAACGACTGCCATAGATATTCGTATGACAACCGGGACCGACAGCTTAACGTGCTCTCCGAGGCACGGAGGGGTCTCGCTGTGTAACGAAACGGTCACCCATCCACAGACTGACCGCGGCAAGTGCAGCTTAACCTTGCAGATCGTACCATCAGCGCAGTCGTTGCTTCGCTACGAGCCCCTCCACGGCGATCACTGTGATCTGTTATATGTACTCGAAACCTTTACGTAAATATTAACTAAATACATATACATACCTACATCCTATTTTCCTACATTATTATTATCCTACTAATATTATAAACGTGAATGTTTGTGAGGATTTATGGATGTTTGTTACTCTTTCGAGCAAAAACTACTGTATGGATTTTAATGTTATTTGGCATACAGATAGAACATAAACCGGATTAACATACACGCTGAAATTTGAATCGTTTATTTCCCGAAAGGGGGTCATTGTACTCATCATTATGAACAACTTTTACTATGGGACCAACCCTGAAATCGCGAAAAAAAAATCAGTTGGTCCCTACATTTGTGTTCACTTAAATCAATAAAATGTAGGGACTACCTGATTTTTATTTCGCGATTTCAGGGTTGGTCCCATATTAAAAGTTGTTCATAATGATGAGTACAATGACCCCCTTTCGGGAAATAAGCGATTCAAATTTCAGCGTGTATAGGCTACTTCCCGGGAAGGTGAACAGTTCCCGAGGAATGAGCGATAAACGATATCCACGCGGGCGGAGTAGCGGGCATAGGCTAGTACATATATGTATATTATCACGCCTGTTTCCCATTGGAGGTAGGCAGAGACTATGGACCTGCTACGATCCAGACACCTCTTTCGCTTCATCTACGTTCATTAAACTCGTCATGCATGCTCATCGGCTTAGAGTACTCTTAACCTGACATTTTTTGAGAACGTCCGCGATTTGATTGCTATTAAAGGTTTTATCTAATCCTGCTAATATAAGAAATGCGAAAGTATCTGGATGTTTGTTGATGTTTATTTGTTTGTTTGTCCTTCAATTACGCTGAAACGACTGAACAGATTTTGATGAAATTTTGCACACAGATAAACATATAGGCAGTGGCGTGCATTGCATATAGGCAATTAGGCAGTACCCAGTGCCTTCCTCATTCAAATTCAATAGTGGTGTAAGTTATTATCTTTTTTTCAAAGTACGATGATTATTTATCTTTTAATAGACCTATTAATGCTAAATTAATCTTCCTTCATACAGAAATCAATAACTTAAGACCACAATTAAATTCAAATGAAGTAGGCCACTGCACGCCACTGCATATAGGCTACTTTTTATCATGGGAAGATAAACAGTTTCCCAAGGGATGCGCAATGACAATTTTCTGTGATAAACCTAATTATACGCGGTCGAAGCCGCAGGCATAGGCTAGTACCTATAAAAATATTGTAAATTACAAATATTACTTAAAATATTACTTTAAATTTGCAGATTTTTTTATATATATAGTATATACTGGGTGTAAGGGTAACGCTTCCGAAAACGAAGAAAGGTGCTGGAGAATACTGATACGAAACCACGAAAAAAAATGCGAATCTTTTTTTAGATTTTTTCATATATATTTTTTTTGCATTTTTCATACATAACCTGCTTTGGGCAGTTAAATACATACATAATACCATAATGAAAAATGCAAAAAAATAATTAAAAATCTAAAAAAGGAATCGCATTTTTTTTCGTGGTTTCGTATCATTAATCACCAGCACTATCACCTATCTTCGTTTTCGGAAGCGTTTCCCTGACACCCTGTATAGTTTTATATATAGTATAGTATAGTATAACGGGCTGGTTTGTATTTAGATAAAAAGACATTTGAAGACGTTTGTTACCTTTTAGTAAATCATCTGAACAAATTCGTATTTTGTATTAACTGGTGAACAATGTAAAAAAACTACATTGAGAGTTATTAAACATTTATTTTTTTACAAATACATACATACATGATTACACAACTTATACACACAATACATGTTAATACTATAAGTTTATTTTATTGAAACCTAAAGCTAGACAATTCATAATTTAAACACAAATAGGTTTGTCGTTTTAAATTTTTTTTAAACTTCATTTTGAAACAGAAGAAGTGTTAGTCAAATTCAAGGAATGATATTAATACTTCGCCAATTAAATATATATTTTTACCATATGGCAACACTGATTAAAGAAAGTCTGATTTATGATGAGATAACAATGAATTCGTTCCTTTTGTTTTAAATTCGTTATTATTTTTTAAATTAGTTCCTTGCTTTAAAGTTAAGGTTTTTTTTGAGTTTTAATACAATAAAAATACTAACAGAAAATAAACATGTTCAATATGCCAACATAGAATAGTATTGCACTCAAATAATTAAGTAAAAGAGTCTGTTTTGTATTCAATATCTAATTCACTATCATGACTCAATCCTTAAATACAATAGTAGCATAAAAGAAAAGGCATTAAAACTCTTTACTCTTGTGGAACCACCTAACTTTCAACAGAAGTTACAGTGTTGCCAGAAATATTTGCAATTTTAAAACTAAATTCTGTATAAATGGATACATTAAGAAAAACAAGCCAAACATAAACTTACGGTGGTCCAATAATATGGAATTACAATTTTTATCATTAAATGCGAGAATGGAAAGGCAAAATTCGTAAAAACTAGGGTATACATAGCACCTCAGTATTTTAAAGAGATTATTCAAAAATTCATATGAATCTAACTTAAATATCTACTGATTTTATCTTACCAATTTCTTAGTTCGGCAAATATAAATATTATTATTAAAATGATGACTTGCAAGGCGGGTAGGTACTTCAGTCAGAGAATTAGGGATATTTATATCATGTCCTTTCCAATCACAAAATCATAAGTACTTCATGCTGCTCTGACTGTACATTAGAGAAAATCTATAAATAAAGTTATGTATCAAAAAGTTGGGGCTATTGTTAAAATCATTTCACAATTGTTACCCAATCATTTGAAACAACTAGGTACAACTTTGCTAGGATAACCAGATTCTAGACTTTAAACTAAGCGCAATCTAAGTTGACCGGGCTGAAGATAGGTACACATATAATATGGCCCACCGAGGTACGTTCGCAGATGACACAATTTAAACACGCGGGAAATTGGTTAACCAATCAGAAAACAACATCGCTGCGCCCCAAAAGGCTCAGCCGCTGCCGCTAGAGTACGGACGCGTGTGGGAAATAGAAAAAGACGCCACGTCAATCAATTTCACACCTTACGGGCATTGCATAAGGTTGATTATATTTTTTTAATGTTTCGGGTGTTTTCGTTGATCGTCTTTCCGTGTCTGCGCGAACGAAGATTGACGACGCGCCTTATTTTTTGTGTCGTACTGTACTGCGCATGATTCTGCGCCTCTTTCTACCAATGGCACCCATAAAATTGTGACAACTTAAGGCTGGCTAACTAAGACTGCGCGTATTGTAAAGGTAAATTAATATTCAGCTACATATACTGACAAATTTCTATGATGATGATTTGGTCTATATTACATGATTTACAAACAATCTCTAATGTACTTGCACCCTACCTGATATTCAACCTCTTACTGCTCATCCTTTTCCTTGGCGCCATGTTTGAGTATGCGCGTAAACTCCACGTAATCAAATATTCCGTCGCGAATGGGGGCCTCTCGCAGCATCTCGTCAACGTCATCGTCTGTAAACCTGTCCCCCATGGTTGTAAGGAGCTCGCGGAGACGCTCCTCATTGATCACACCTTGGTTCTCTTCGTCGAAGCATCTGGTGATGGAAGATTGTAAGTAAGTATGACTGTAGTTACAACCACTTGGGCAGTGCCTCCAAAATAGGGAGCACTTCACCATTTTATAATAAATAATTCTTTATTTGGATTCAAAGATCCATATAACAAAAATAAATTTAAAACATTATAATATAAACGAATTAAAAATTGTTGAAAGAGAAAAAAAATTGTGCAGTTTAATTTCGATACCACGAGCAGTGTTCACGGTATTTTAATAATGGGCTATAAAATCTGACCATTTGCAGCAGAGCCCTGAAAATATGGGTCCTCAATTTAATAATGGGCCATGATAAACGACTCAATCACTTGCTGACCAAGGGCTCAAAGCCTCTAGCTAAGACCTTGTAAGTAAGAGTGAACTGCAAAAGAATAGGGCAAAAGACTTTTGTACAAACACAACATTCGTCGCCGTGTCGGGTGATTATAGTAAATACAATATGCAGTGGAGGACTATCTTAGAAAACCTATTGGTATTCTGTTTGGCAAACTATGTGGACGGCAAGATACATAAATTATCATAGTTTAAGCTGTGGCTTAAACTATTCTGCTCATTTACCCCGGCTCCACACGTTGGCCCGAAAATTGACGCCAACGCTATTCGCCAACGTGTGGATCAGGAAAATGGAGATGGCCCGAACGTTGGGGCAAGCATTGGCAGTTAGCCGTCGCGTGTCGGTTTTATCAAAGGAATTATGCGCCAACGTTGGCGATCGGTCCACACGTTGGCGGATAGCTCAGTCTTGCCCATATATATTACAGTACTCTGTGGTCTTGCCGCAGCACCCATGCAGTAAGGTGCATCGAATGAGCTTGTTCCTACGCCGCGACTTGAAAATGTTATCCGCGTGGATGGAGGCAATAGTTATAGAAATTTTATAAAAAAATATTTATATTTATTAACGAATAATAATTATATTCTCTTGTTTGTCAAATTCAACAGCCAACGTGTGGAGCCCGCCTTAAGAGAACGCTCCCAAAACGTTTTCAAACTCCAAAACTGCAGGCCACTCTAGTCAATTTTATGTGAGTTGTAATAGAACACATTTTCGAGTAAATCATTCTCGCGCGTTTTACCACTGAATTAAATGACGTAAGTCTCAAAACAGTTTTTATTTATTACAAGAATACTAAACAATCTACACAAATTTCATCTAGCCAGTATTTAATAAACTTTATTATCGTCCTATATGCATAAATTTTATACAGCTAACTTAAATAATAAAGGAGAAATATTCGAAAATTCTCTAAAAACGCATGATTTTGAATAATTAAAAGTATGAAACAAAAATCAACCAATTGTGCAACTGTCTAGTCAAACGATAGATAGAGGTGCATAAAAACATATATCTAAATTTGACATTCATCAAGCATGTGTTCGACTCAGCATATGTTTTCAAAAAGTCACCTCATTTTGGGATCCTTGCCTTAAATAGATTTATAGAAACAGCAACACAAAAATTGAAGGTTTTAGACAATTAATTGATCACAAATGAATGAATTAGCTTACCCGAATGCATTCTTGATGACATCCTCAGGGTCCGTTCCCTGTAGACGTTCACCGAAGAGGGTGAGGAACATTGTGAAGTTGATAGGACCTGGAGCTTCATTCATCATGCCCTCCAAGTAATCCTCTGTTGGGTTTTTACCTAGAACAAACAGTAACTGATAAGTACTTATTGAATCCATGAAAAAAGACTATGAATCAGGTATTTTTTCAATTACCCTGTATAAGATGTAACAACATTAGCTGGTGCTTTAAAAGGACCTCAGTCAACGACCATACAGCCCAATAGACGCCTAATGTTGAACATAATGCGTACAGTAAATTCTACCACTAGCTGAGGTGGGGTACTGCAATCCGATTGGTCCCACAATGGCGGCTATTGGCTATCACTAACGCGGCCGTTTTGACGGCTCATGTAAGTGGTCGAAACCGATTTGATGATTTCAAGTGGCGAATAGTGGTGACCTACATTAGTGAAATTTCATAGATGTGTTGCAGTCATCGGTCGCCTGTTATGAGGCGTCTATGGGCTGTATGGTCATTGACCTCAGCTAATAAAATTATGGTACATTACATTGACATCTTGTATGTAAATGTAAGATTCTTGTATTTAATGATTCTCTCATTTACAACATAAACTTTTTGAAATGCTGCAAAGCTTTCGAAACGTCAGGAAAACCAATTTACATAATATACGCGATTTAATCCGGTTAATCTTTGTTTTATTATAAACTTTTTGGTATAATATAAGGTAAAACTAGAAGAAAATTAAATACTTATAGGTATTTTGTTTCCCAGTCTTCAATTTAAAGGTGCATATTATGATTATCTGACCTAGTTTATAAATATGTACGTGGGACACTCAGAAAGTTTTGCGAAACTAAAAAAAATTGTTCTATACGTACATATATTTTTATCAAATCTTTTCAAAGTACTTTCCACCAGCCTCTATACAAAGATTCATGCGCCTAAACCAGTTTTCAAAACACTTTTTCCAGTCCGCCGCAGACACCTCGTTTACAGCCTGCTCGAACGCAGCCAGCGCATCTTCCGGCGACGAAAATTGTATCCCTTTGAGCAGATTTTTTATTTTTGGGAATAAAAAGAAGTCACACGGTGCTAGATCAGGGCTGTAAGGAGGGTGACCCAGGAGTTTGACTGGCGTGCTGTCCAGGAAGTCCCTCGTTTTGAGTGTGGTGTGCGCAGGTGCATTGTCGTGGTGGAGCAGTAGCCCGCGGAGCCCTGTGTTTGGTCGCTTGTTGCTTATAACAGAGAAAACTTCTGGCAAACATTTGGTAGTATACCATTCGGCATTAATGCTTCTTTGATCCCGTAAGGGAATTGATACCAAGTGGCCAGTCAAATTAAAAAAGCTAGCGATCAAAATCTTACCCCCGCTTCTAGATCGCTTCACTTTGGTAGGCGTTGGCTCATTTTGAAACACCCAAACAGTCGACTGGCGCTTGGTTTCTGGGTCGTATTGATAAATCCAGGACTCATCACCTGTAACGATGTCGTAAACACGCCGAGACGAGCCTGCTTCAAATTTGTTAAGCATATCACGGCACCATTCCACCCGGGCCTGCTTCTGAGCATCGGTGAGGTTGTGCGGCACCCAGCGTGATACTATCCTCCTCACGCGAAGATGGCTGTGTAGAATCTCGTGAACGCTTCCCGATCCAATCTTCAATATGTGTTGAATCTCCTGATATGTAATTCGCCTATTGTCTTGGATTAAATTTTTCACTGCTAGCACGTTTTCTTCGGTAACAGCCGTCAAAGGGCGACCGCTTCTTTCGTCATCCCCCAAAGTTGGTCGACCGCGCTTGAATTCGTTATACCAACGATACACGGTTGCCTTGGAAGGGCCTTCATCCATGAATGCCATTTGAAGTCTATCGTACGATTCATCCGGTTTCAGGCGACACTTGAAATCGTATAAAATCATAGCTCTAAAATGTTCCCGGCGCAGATCCATATTTCAGTGAGACACAATACTTTGAATTAACTCGCAAAAAATGTGGAGGGAAATTTTGAAATTGGAACTTACTTATTTTTACTTATAAATAATCATATTTTCGAAAAACATTATAACTGGCCAGTCTCCCATATATAAAAACTTTTTTTCGCAATACTTTCTGAGGGGCCTGGTATAATGTGTTACGAGAGCTTTAAAAAGTGGTTAATTCAAAAAGTATTTTATACTATAAATGAATATTTTGGTATAAACTGATAGTAATAAGGTAAATATTTAAATATGTTATTGTAGTGTCAGACTTCATAGTTGGTACCTACTATTGATACACCTGATTGGGTAGGCTGTTGATACCAAACTTTGATAAATACCTACATTTATGTACACAGTTTGAGCAATAAATGTCTTTGTCTTTGTCTTTACACTAAAGGTTGATCCCCAATAAAAGCAAAATGCAGCAATTTTATAATATACAACAACAACAATACAACATAATGCACAAACTACTGAGATAAAAGAATATATGCGCATTCACATGTTAAATTTTCTCATTAGAAATCTGTGCATTATGTTGTCGAGAAAAATGCTATGATGTGTTCTATAGGTACTATATAATTTGTATGCCTTTCAAGGTTAAACATAGTGTGACGTTATATGTCAATTTTCCACCAAGTTTTTAACTTTTATACCTATGTTTTACAAATAAATTATTTTGATTTTGATTTTTGAATAGAGGTCAGTATGCTTTATATTGCTGAGTTTCACAACGCCTCTCCGTCAGTTAGGATTGACCCTAAAAATTTTTGAAGAAACATTTAGTTTTGTTTAGTATATCATCAATGTTTTAGGGATAAAATATTTATAATAAAAATGCAGAGGGATATATTATTATTCTTATTATGTTTGATTTTCCTAAATAGACTATCATTATCCTCAATCATCCTGGGTATCCCAGGTGTGTTGCTAATATTATAATTTTGTATAACAGTATGAACAATGCACATCCTTGTTTTATATCTACATAGTTTCCAAAGAAATACAATCAAGCTGGCTTTTCACTATGGAATATAACATAACATAACATCACGCCTGTATTTCCCCGAAGGGGTAGGCAGAGGTGTAATAGTACACCCACATTTCGCCAGTTATGTTATAGTCCCATGTAATAGGGGGCGAGCCTATTGCTATTGACCGGGCACAAATCCAGACTCCGGACTGCTACTGAGAATTTCCTAATGGAATAACCCAATAACACTTTGCCCGAACCGGGAATCGAACCCAGGACCCCACGCTCAGCAGTTGCATGTATGGAATATAATATAAATTATATCCTGAAATATAAATTACATGCCGTGATTCACCTTTACACTATGAAATAAATATTTTTGTTCAGTTTGGTTGCACAGAGACCTAAACTGAGGGTGATGCGGAGGCATGAAACAGTGTGCAGGGTACGGGGCATAATATAATCATGAAAATTTCACTAGGTTGGTTGAAAAAATATTTTTAGGCTAAATAATGTAAATTGTCTTGGAAGGACACTGCCTCCTAAGATACAGACTATTGCCTAGTTTAGGAGACAGGGGTTCAAATCATACAGCACAAACAGCCTCCTATTTACTATGTTGCATGCGATTTAGCTATAATAATTATAGAAATTGTTTTCTAATCAATGTTCAATTATAAATTTATGTAAAAGGCTTATATGAATAAATGAAATGAATTATTATGAATTATTATGCAAAGTCGAGGGCATAGAATAGTAAAAAATAAAATTAACTGAGGTTAGTACTCACCGAGAGAGGCTAACATATCATGCAGATCATCCTTATCCACAAAACCATCTCTGTTCTGATCAATCATGTTGAAGGCCTCCTTGAACTCTGCAATCTGGGCCTGGTCGAACATTGCAAAGACATTGGAGGTGGCACGCTGCGCACGCTTCTTGTTGGTGCCACGACGGCCGGCTGTCTTGCGGGACGACATTTCAATATCTAAATATAAACTCAATTTAGAATTACACATTAAAAATATTAAGAATTTGAAAACAAATGACCAGTTGTGAGAAACGAATGGGCAGAACATGACTCACATTTTTCCAACAGAAGGGACAAAAATTTATCCACAAAAGAAGAATTTCTTACAAAACTCAATATGTTATATCTATTTAGATACGAGAATAAACTTCCTTTTGTCAACGAAAACGCTGATAAGCCAGGTAGCGAGCCTGCGACTGCGACAAATTGTACGTGCACCGAAAATTCGTTTATAAATAAAATTATAATGAAGTTGAGCACTTGTCACTCAGCTTATCGCCAGTTTCGTTCGTGTGCTAACGAGAATGACTCATTGCCAAAACCGCCTTCCAGTATTAGTTACGAAGTTTATCTAGGGCACACGATGTCATAAACACCAAGGACTACCATAAAAGGACATATTTTTTCCACATAACATCTGTTCGAAAATAACCACTAATAAAAAAGGCAATGTTTCCATTAAAACTTACTTGTATTCTTTTGATTAAACACAACAAGAAACAACGGTTCGTAACCGAAATAAAGCGAATTTTGCTTTTATTTTACTTGGTGACTAATTAATTTGACGTCAGATGCGTGCATTCAGAAACTTGTTTTTTTTTTCAGAATAATGATCAAATCGTCCATTAGAAATTGTATAATTTTACTCGGACGTAATATTAGTTAAAAATTGATAAGCTCAAAAACAGCAACTCTTCTTCAACATGTTTCATCAAATATATGTATGAAGTGATTTTATTTTATAAATATTGTTCCCTTCGCTTAAAATATTAATGATGATGTTTTGAACGCATATTCTGTATATGCGTAGAGTCTCTACTTGGTCTGTGGTATCACCAGTCAATGAGTCAATCATAGACGTACAGTCGACTGCAAGACAGTGGTAACACTTCAATTCGAAAACCGCCCTTACTACTTACGAAATAAAGACGCTGCTAAAGTCAAAGTGTTACCACCAACGTCCGGTCGACCGTACTAGAGATGCTACGCATGAGTCAATTGATAATATTGCCGCACCTATAATGTGTAGTGATCGCAAAAACCTAAGAAATTATTAATTAAGGTGAATGCTACAGGGTAGCCCGCGAAATTCAAATTTTTTGGTGTTTTTTGTAAATTGTAGCTTTGTTTCGCGTTGTATATCGTTAAAAATATGATTGGCGCAAATAATAACAATATATCTACTGAATAATACTCATAAAAAATATTAACCTAGCTCAATAAGCTGTACAAGCTTGAAAATCGATAATTTGATCGTAAATTAATAGTATCGAGCTTGTACAGCTTATAGAGCTAGGTTAATATTTTTCATGAGTATTATTCAGTAGATATATTGTTATTATTTCCGCCAATCATATTTTAACCGATATACAACGCGAAATGAAGCTACAATTTGCAAAAATCGCCAAATTTTTTAAATTTCGCGGGCTACCCTGTAGCATTCACCTTAAATAGTCGATTTTATGATTAATCGATTTTGTATTGGCATGCCTACTTTTAGGAAAGTGTGTGGCTTTGACGGACGGCTTGATGGAAACAAAAATGGAACCGTATATATAAGCCTTTCACGGCCGCCACGCCACATCGGAACGGAACCAATGGCGCACAGACGTACTTCGCTAGAAAGAAGTATAGTGTTCTGTGCTAGAGAAACAGAGTTGCTATGGCGCACTATGGCGCAATGGTAGCGGCTGTCAAAGTGCCAAATAAATCGGATAACGAATGACGGCTTCCAAAGCAGTGATGCCAGACGTACGATAATTATCGTACATGTATGATAATTATCGTACATATACGATAATTTCGCCTCTGGTACGATGTACGATACAAAATTTAGTATCGTAAGTAAAAGTACGGTAATATTGACATCTGGAAATCATTGTTCGAATTCATAGAAATACTGCAAATTATACACGATAGACAGTAGAAATACTTTAAATTATGGGTGGACCTAAAAAATTAAGGGAAAATGTGATTGATCCGAAACATCGCAATGGCTCAATACTGTGTACGATAATATTTCACCTAATGCCATAATCCTACTAATATTATAAATGCGAAAGTATGTATGTTTGATTGTTTGTTTGTTTATTTATTAATTTTATTTTATTTATTAAATTTATGCACACACAGAGAAATAATAATAGTTTATCCTTTAATCACGCTGAAATCGGTAGATGGACTTGGATAAAATATGCATACAGATAGACCATAACCAAAATTAGCAGATAGGCTGCCTTTTATCCCGGAAAGATAAACAGTTTCCGAGGGTTGAGCGATAAAAAAAATCTGTGAAAAACCGAATTATACGCGGGCGAAGTCGTGAGAGTAGGCTATTATGCCATAATTTTATAATGCCAGTACGATATTAGATTTGCACAGTCAATCGCACGTCAGTGGTAACAGATTGACACTAACAGCGTCTCTTTTTCGTAAGCAGAAAGGGTAGTTTTTGAAATTCAAGTGTTATACACATCTGAAAACCCTGAAAAAACTAAGTATTTCATACTTGTATGATATTTTTTCGTCAGGTACGATAATTTTTAAACGTCAGTACGATAATTCACTTCGTCGCGTCTGGCAACCCTGATTTCTATGGCTTCACGTTGGTTGGCGGGAAAATTCGTAAAGATCATGTTGTGGATTTTGTATTATTGTCCAAAATTTGTGTTTCTTCGAGTGTTAATGTGTAATAATGGTGGATTATTAAATGTTAAGTGCTCGTTAACGTGTACAAGTGTGGATAAATGGTACAATGTTGAAAATCATGACTTTCGTATTATCTCATCATCCCCTCGGAAACCTAGTAAAGTTTCCATCACTTTACTAGGATACAAGTATAATATGTTCAATGATTACGACTGAAGGACATGTATCCATGGTCATGAATAAATAAAAAAATGGCTTCACGTTATTTTTGATAACAGATTATATAATTATTACTACATTTGTTGACATTTGACTATTTTGACTTAAGTTTTTCAGTTCAAAATGTCAAAAATAGTTCCGAAATTCAGTTCCGCATTAGTTATTATTACACCTATTTCAGCAGCTGTTTGAATGCATTTTACCGTTTTCCAAAGATTTATCAAAATTCATTGTACACAAACCAGTAAGTAAAGGGCATTTTCTGACATTTATTGTTTTGGGCCTTGGCTATAGAATCAAAATTAATATTTTTTTTAGATGCTCTGCCATACCAACTCGAGGCTTGTGTGTGGCGTAGTAAGAACGCTAAGTACGTCGGCGTCGCCTCGAGCTAGCTCCAACCACTATGACGTACTTGGAATTACCCCTAAAGCGACACAGGGCGATATCAAATCTGCTTATTATAAATTGTCAAAAGTTCACCACCCGGACAAATCTAGCGTAAGTTTTCACTTAGGGTGCAATATACTATGCCTGTTCCTTGAATCTTTTAATTGGCGCCAGAAATTGATATCATGTAATCTCTATAGTATTGTTTTTCCAGGATGAAACATCAGCAAAAAAATTTAGAGCTATTAGTGAAGCATATGAGGTGTTAGGAAATATAAAATTAAAAAAGATGTATGATAAAGGTTGGTTTATTTAATTATGGATTTCATTGGTGGATAATAGCAATGATACATTCATTAAATTTTATCTAACTAAAGGCTTTTACCTAACTTGACATCAACCATATTATAAGCTAAAAAACCATGTATTCTCTTTCTGCACCAACTTCATCACATGACTGGCCAAAGTATATCATAGGCACATCCCCCAGCAACCTGAAGAATGTGGCTGGGGGGGGACTGGATACGGAAGGCAGAGGACCGAGTGTTGTGGCGTAACTTGGGAGAGGCCTATGTCCAGCAGTGGACTTTGATAGGCCAAGTTGATGATGTGATGTAGGCCAAGCTGATCAGCAGTCCACTATCAATCCACATGTCTTAGGCTTAAATATACCAAATGGATGCAAGAAAAATACTTGGTACTTATGCATTCCAGGATTGCTAGGAGGAGGAAGAACTACTAGGTCAAGAGTGGAATATGAGCCAGAACCAGAGCCAACAGACCCAACACTCAAGTTTTATAAATCTCGTATGAACCGCAAGGTTGTACCAACAATGGATGGCAGACAACCTATTTATGACTTTGATGCATGGTATGCATTATTTCTGATAGTCTTATTGTACCTGCTTATAGTCAATGTTGTAATTACTAAAACTTTCATTGTAAATCTACTTTCTTAGCCCTTATCAACTTAACACATAAAAAACTAAGAGGGCTGCAAGACCCATCTGAATGAGTAATAAAAATCAAAGGAAATTGAAATAAAATAATATCATGTACTGTCGACCGCACATTTTTGGTAACAGTTTGACCTTGACAGGCTGACAGCATCTTTATTTCGTAACCAGTAAGGGCAGTTTTCGTAATTCAAGTGTTACCATTGATATGCGGTAGACTGTACCCAATTTTGATAAATGGCCAAGCACTGTTTATGAATAAGTGCTTGTTTTTCTTAAATATTATAGATTATCAGGCACCTAACAGTGGTGCCGATTCTCTTGTACACCCACCTAAACCTAACTATAACTAAAATTTACAAATTTTAGTTTAGAAAATCATAAAACTTATTCTGTGTTTATCTTTTTCTTATTTTAGAAAACTTGTTGACAGCTCTAATAATTGAGTTTGACGCATCTAAGTTGAATTGGCGGTGTTACCAGTACATCTTGAAAAAATTATTAAGGAGTGAATGGAATGACCGAAAGTTCACAAAAAGAGAAGGAAATTAAATAATAATTATATTTGGAATTATTAGTTTATCATTAAAATTAAGAAAAAAAAAACATGTCACGAAATAAAGTACATTTTTGTTTTATATTTTCAATAAAATATATAAATTGGAATAATGTGATCAGATTAAAGAGCTAGGTTATTATTTTCTACGACCCGTATTACAGAACGATACTCAAGCGTTGATCACTGTTTAAAACTAGTTTTGAGTTGAGCTTTGATTTTAGAACGTTCCTCGAGCAGAGATTTATTGATCACAGATTTGATCTGTAATCAATCACTCTGGTGTGGTCCAGACTACGCTTGAGTAGAGATTTCTATTTTAATTCAGGTCAAATTCGTGTGTTATGTTGTTGAGTTAAAGTTTATAATAATTACCGTTCTGGAATAAGACCGATACTCATGTAACGATTCTATCCTTAAGTAGTGATCAGGTGATTGGAGTTAAAACTGTACTCGAGGAACCTTCTGTAATACGGGCCTAAGAGTACCTATCATATGTATATCTTAAACAACGAGAAACAGAGCTATTTGCAAAAAATGCAAGGACCTTTGAATTCCATGGGCAATCACAATAATAAACTATTTCTTTAATTTAAAAAGCTGGAAATTCCATTTTTAAAGACGTGGTTAAAAAGTTCTAGCACCCAGGCCACGAAATTTTTCAAAAAAGTTGAATAAATTAGAATATAAGCTAAAAAGTACCACGCAGGATTACAAACTTGGAGACTTTCTCCCCAAAAGAGGGAAAATTTGTGAATTCAGGCTTTTTAGGGACACATATTAGCATAAAATGATAGAATTAAATGTCACATAGATTTTTTTTCCCATTGTATGGATTTATGTACTTCTTATCCTTTATTATATAGGTACCTCTTCTTATCGAAATTATAAATTTCATTGTATGTTTCTATGAACAATTTACCTTTCTGCTGAATCTACAACAGCTGCAACCACATAGTAGGCATCCATTATTTATTTTAAACTACCTAAAAACTATAAAAATGAATAAAATAAGCTTTGCAATTTTAGTTGTTGATAACTAATTATAGTCGACATGTATTTTGATGCCTTCTAAAAATAGTCGGATTTAGGTTGACATTTCTAATATTAGGTGAAAAACGTCAATTACAGAATAGCAAAATGTCAATTTTTACTAAGTTGAATAACTAAACTAATTTTGGTCCTGTCAAACCAAAAATTAGTTTTAAAGTGAATTTCAGAATAGAAAACGTCGTTTGACAGGACTAAACTAAATTTAGGTGATTTTTAGTCTAGGTTAGAGAATTTTGTGACAAGAGAATCGGCACCAATGGTGTCGATTCTCTTGTTCACGAACTAAACTTATTTTAAACTATCGCTCTCTTTTACTAATAGTAGATACAAGAAAGGGATGGCAACCATTTAAGAGCTGTCAAATTAGACGAAATTAAAATTTCCATACAAGTTTAGTCGTGATCTCGGAACGTGCCCACTAAAATACAAAGAAATGTAACACGTAAACTAATTTGACAGTTCTAAAATGGTTGCCATCCCTTTCTTGTATCTACTTTTAGTAAAAGAGAGCGATAGTTTAAAATAAGTTTAGATCGTGAACAAGAGAATCGACACCAGTGACTACTTTGTGACTGACTTAATAAGAGTGGTATGCCACTTGTCAAATTTCTTTGTCCAATCCAATTTATTTGATGATCAGTATTATAATACATACAATATTTGATGAAAATCATCCAATTTCTTTGACCTAAGTCACATTGGATAAAGAAATTTGACCAGTGGCATCCACCCTAATAAAATATGATATTAAAGTATTCCTAAAAGTATTTTTTAATTTTCAGGTCAAAAACCCACTATGGTGATTTATTTGAGAAGTCAAAGTATGAAAAAGATTTTTTGAGGAAAAAACGTGAGAAACAAATTGACAGGGATCATTCAATTCGGCAAGAAGCATTCATCTATATGATGTTTGCTATAGGAGGACTTTTTATTTTTCTGGTGGTTCAAGGCACTACGGACTATGATTTGGATACAACTTCACAAAAGAAGAATGATATCCAAAAAAAAGAAAATAATTGATGTTATGGAAAAGCAATTTCATTGAAAACTTTATGAAAACGCTTACACTCATAACTTATTAGCTAATTTTCAGTAAATAGATGGCATATAGATAAATTATAGTGTAGTGTACCATTACATTATTCAGCTATATTTTCTTGTATATAATGTACATAAATAATTCATGGAAGTACCTCTATGGGTTGTAGACGAAATGTGATACCTACTGTAATAAAATATACTACAATCAAATTATTGTATACATGTACTTTATTTCATTTCTTGTATTTATATTATTAGGTTTTGTGGCCTGAGTTGGTACTAACTCCTGATGATGGCTACCTTCTACATGAGGTCAAAAGTCATGACCCTTAGTTAACGACGTTGATGTACCCCTGTATAATAAAATACGCGTATGCAAGAATAATATTCTCAAACCAGAAAAGGAGCTTAGAAATGTGAGACTTCATTTCGATTAATTACTATAAGAATAATTTATTTCGCAAAAAATACCGGTCAAGACAGATGGATAAAGAGTCACAGTTAGTTTCCACATATTTTACCATAAGTGGCACGCTAAAAATTAATAATAATAATTAAAATTTGATTAGTTTGGCCAACGATCTCTTTAACATATATTTCGTCGAGTTTGGCATAAAAGAGTATACAAGGCGCCACTAGTCGTACACTAATTCTGGTCAGTCCTCATCGTTTGAATATATCTGATATATTTATATGCATATTTTTGCATGATTCTTTCTCTTTAATTTCTGTTTAATCCGCCTTGTATACATTGAGACAACAGTACCTATATAAAAATATTGTCATTGAATATCGGCCACTGGCTCTAGGTTCAAAATCCAATGACAAAACCAATTAAATAATTACAAAATAAAAAAATCTATAAAACGTGACATCAATTAAGTAATGTTTTTCATGGCGACCTAAGGCTACGTTCAGTAGTATCGCCCGACAAGCGACGACGAACGGAGCGTACAGTACGGGGTGCTGGCCAGAAAACCTCCACGTGTGTCTGACGGCTGGTTGTCCTTCTGGACACGTCTGGAGGGAACGGCAGTTGTTTGGCCGGTGCATCCTGGGTACGGGCAATAAAATCCTTTCGAGGAATTAACCTTCGGGGGATCTTATTGCCTGTGGCGAATATTCTGGCGCGGGAGGGGCCCGTTCTGGGCCAGTGGGAAGTTGCTCCACATGCCCCTCTGATGCCAACAGAGGGCACAACACAGTGGAGGAGCAGGGGCGGGCCCGGTGTGCACTCACCCTGCCACTGGGCAGGCAGCGGGTGGAGTGCCCGCTGAGTAATGTTCTCGCGTCTCTTGGGACTGGGGGTCATGGCTTCACCGCCCGGACCGCGAGGAAGAAAACCTCTATAAAAAATTACGGGAGGATGGGGCCTGCGAGCAGCAGACTCTGAGTAGTCTGTTGTGTCAAATAAATATTTTTCTTTCTTTTTTTTTCAGCTGGCGTAGCTAGCACAGTTGGCGTAGCTGGCACAGCTGGCTTAGCTGACACAGTTGGCGTTGCTGGCGCAGCCGGTAAAGGCCCTTGAGGTGAGGTGGCGTGCAGTGTTCCATGTGCACCGCCTAGGAGGGTGCGGCCAACGTTAGGGCCGCACGGGGAGAAGGGGCTCGTCTACTTGTGGCGGGCCGGGACCTGTCGGGGGTGGTTGTGTGAATACTAACAGGTTCCCACGCCCCCGGCTAAAGTAGTTGAAGGAACACCGTGGTGGTTTTAGTCGGTAAGAATCCGACACTGGCTCCGCCTACCTCGGGAGGAGGGTGTCCATGAGGATTTCCCACACGGCATAAAAAAAAAACCGTGCGTACAGTACGCGTAATATTACTGTGCTGCTGTTAAGTGAGAAACAGGTAGCTGCGCAGTACCAATAAAATAATAGTAATCAATTTTGCAACCAAATCAGTAGCGCGCATGCACGGTAGTGGTGGCAAGACTAATAGCAAACAGAATATAACCACAACCACTACGTTTAACTAATAGGTTGTTCATCTGAGAGGCAATATGGAAGGCGACTGCATATTCTCGTTGTCTAAGTCTTTCCATAAAACTTCCTTGTGTGTTAGGGTGGTATGCCATTGGTCTTTTTTGTCCAATCTAATGTATTTGATGATAACTGTGTATAGAATTACCATTAGATCATGGTTTTTACAAACAACATTAGATGAAAATCATCCAATATCTTTGATCAAAGTCACATTGGACAAATAAATTAAAATAAATTTGACGAGTGGCTAAACGTAGTGCACAGAGTACATTATATAGCTGACGTAGTGGTTATATTCTCTTTGGTTTTTTTTTTTTTTTCATGACCATGGATACATGTCCTTCAGTCGTTATCATTGAACATATTAATATTGTACATAAATCCTAGTAAAGTGATGGAAACTTTACTAGGTTTCTGAGGGGATGATGAGATAATACGAAAGTCATGTTTTCAACTTTGTACCATTTATCCACACTTGTACACGTTAACGAGCACTTAACATTTAATAATCCACTATTATTACACATTAATACTCGAAGAAACACAAATTTTGGAAAATAATAAAAAATCTACAACACGACCTTTACGAATTTTCCCGCCAACCTATTCTCTTTGGAGTGGCACCAGTGTGACCGTTTTTAAAAAAGGTAATCAACTAAAAAATAATGTTTTCAGTACTAAAAATACTAAAATACGTATGCAGAATAATACTAAAATTGTACTAAAAAAAACTCAAATGAAACACCTATTTTTTTTTTATATCAAATTTCAATACAAATTGTGTTCTAAATATTTTTTTATGTATTCATAAAAGACATTCATAAATTAAACAAAAAAACAATGTTTCAATTTTATATGTTTAGTACGGAAGGAATTAGGTAGGTTAATGAACTAACGGCCAAAATTTATATTCAATCTATCCACGATTTGCACTACTAGAGATAGGAATTCGACATAAGCTCCATACAAAATATGTCAAATTTCTATCTCTAGTAGGGTAAATCGTGGATAGATTGTATATTAATTTTGGCCGTAAGGGACACCGGTCCCTTGGATTATCCAATACAATGATAATTAACGGTCAAAATTAATATCCAATCTATCCACGATTTGCCTTACTAGAGATAGGAATTTGACATAAGCTCCATACAAAATACGTCAAATTTCTATCTCTAGTAGGGCAAAACGTGGTTAGATTGGATATTAATTTTGGCCATAAAACGATGTTATTTAAAAACTTCCGATACTTTGTCTTCATTCAAACATCGATTATTTTCCTATTTCATCATATAAACTAGTACAATATCTGTGTATTTTCCTTTCCTCAAAGATTTCCTTAAAATTTTCCCCAAAATTACGAAACCAAACCCCGATCTTGCTATAGCACAATTTGTGGGAGTAACCGTAAACTATTTGTACATACTACTTTAAAAAAGAGACAAATTATACAGCTGTGATAAGCATCACGCATCAGACAAAGACAAAACTAGTCCAATGAATGAAAGTTAGTACTGCCAGAAAATAATACCAAAAATACGCTATAAAAAGGTTGTCAAGTTAAAATTGTACCAAAAAATACCAAAATCTGTAATAATACCAAAAAAATACTAAATCAATTTTGCGGAGGCCAAATTATACCAATTTGGTATTGAAAATACCAAAAACGGTCACACTGAGTGGCACAAAGGGAACAAAGAGTATATAATCACTACGTTTAAAAGAGAATATAACCATAGTAATAGTAATCTATGATATAACCACTACATAAGTCAATGCATCCAGTACCACTGAGGCACTGACTGAGGTTGAAGATTGTCTATTGATTGATTGTTGTCTATTTCCACTTTATTTCATTATTAGGGTGGTATGCCCATAAAGTTATTATTTTATTATACTGACGAGTATATACAAAGTCTTTGGGTATGCCACTCGTCTTTCTGTGTCCAATAGTCCAATGTGACTTTAATCAAAGAAATTTGATGATTTTCATCAAATGTTGTATGTAAAAAAACACTTGTCATTACATAAATTGGATTGGACAAGGAAATTTAAGTGTATATGGGCGCGCTAGTGTTGCCATAAATTTTGTTTACACTTTTTTGACAGAACTTAATATATTCATCTTTATTACTGGTCAGTATTGAATGTTTCTTCCTGGCGTTGGTTGAACATTGCGCCCTCTAGTGTAATTTGAGAGTAATATAGCTTTCCATAGCTTATAACATTAAAATATTAATTTATACTCGGACTCAGACTAATTAATGTCTATGCTATATCGAATATCGATGCTTACAACGCAATCTATTGCCATTTTGAGGTAACTAGTTTATACGATGAATTAAGTATTTAGATTATGAAGTATTTTGAAATAAATATCCATTATTTCTAGAATTTGCTATGTAGTTTGCTGTTGTATTTGTTGTACTTTGCAAAGATCATCAAAGTTGTATTTGTTGTACTTTGCAAAGATCATCAAAGATCAAAGAAGATACCTTTTTGTTTAGCAAAGTTTAATATTTGATGATCCGTATTAATTAAATTAATGTTGTAAATAATGTTAATATTATGATAATTATAATTCGAATATTCTAATTAGATTAATGAAATTATTAATTTAAATGTTGTTAATTTAATTTTGTGGTTCTGATAATTCCGCTTTATATTGTTTCATATTTTAATATCTGGCATGATTTGTTGGTTTATATAATGTTTAGAGATTATCTAAATTAATATTAGTTTTATCACGATGAGTGGTTAATTATTTTAGTGTTCATTTATAAATTAAAATGTATTTAGGCCCGTATTCTAGAAGGATACTCAAGCGTTGATCTCTGTTTAAAACTAGTTTCAAGTTGAGCTTTGATTTTAGAACATCCCTCAAGCAGAGATTTGTTGATCACAGTTCAGCTGAGTTTAGTTTCGTTTTATATTGTCACCTGTTTCGGTATTTGGGCAGATATTTGATCTGTAATCACTCAAGCGTGGTCCAGACTACGCTTGAGTAGAGATTTCTATTATATTTCAGGTCAAATTCGTGTGTTTTGTTGTTGAATTAAAGTTTATAATTACCGTTCTGGAATAAGACCGATACTCAAGTAACGATTCTATCCTCAAGTACAGTTTAAACTCCAATCAGGTGATTGGAGTTTAAACTGTACTTGAGGAAGCTTCTGTAATACGAGCCTTAGTGACTCCGTTGGGTCTATTTGATTGTAGTAATATAAAGATGGAGACACTGTGCTTTGCGCGGGCTGTCATTCTTGTTGTAGAACTTCTTCTTCTGGTCAGTTCATGTAATAATCGGAAAATGAATAATTTGTAGTAAAGAGAAATTTATTTCGTGATGAATCCTGATGAAACCTTGAGCTACGCGCGGACATGTACAGTCAACTGCATGACAGTGGTAACACTTCAATTCGAAAACCACCCTTACTGCTTACGAAATAAAGATGCTGCTAATGTCAAAGTGTTACCACCGACGTGCGGTCGACCGTACTACGGTGGCATACCACCCTAACAATGTACTCTGTGGTCTAAACTCTATTGGCAACACTGCCCCAATCCCGATGTAGTGATGCGACTCATTCAGTCGCTTTACTTCGGCGATTTCAGTCATTTTACTCAAGTACTACTCGAGTGGTCGAGTCACTCGATTGGTTTACGAGTTAATCGTCACTCGCCTCTATCGAGTCGCCTGTCACAATCCTTGGATTAATTTTTTTTTTTTTTGTCAATAAGTTAAAGCTTAATTAAACGATATGTATGAAGTTTTATTTCAAAACATCGTCTATTCATAAGACCAAATAACAGACGTAAAATGGAAAAGCGTTCATTAGAATAAAAATACTTCGTTTCGCATGTCTCGGTCAGTGATTGGCGAGTGACCACGAGACTCGATATTTTTTTCACTCGAGTGCGTTTTTTTTCGATGTCACTCGATTCACTCGAGTAAAAGTGGACTCGAGTCGCATCACTATCCCAATGTCAACCAGTGTTCTCTTAGTAGTTTGTGATGTCAACTTTTCACACATCGAAGCCAAATTATGTTTATAAATTGATAAGATTTTAGTTGTGAGTGGACATATAATTCAAAGAACAGATAGTACAGAATAAACAAAGAATAGTCATGGATTGTCTTGTAGGTTACGGTAGCGAAGATGAGAATGAATCGGAGCGTTATGGAAGCCAACAATCATCGGTAAGTTTGGCGTCCTTGACAATTTTATCACCGTGAAGCATTTTTCGTAAATTGAACATGGAATTTGAGAGATTTTTCGTGTGTTATGATGCAATTTATTTGAGAATCATGGATATTAATTTGCGTTCTCTGCTTGACAATAGAATGATATTATAGGTGGGAGTTGGCGGCGCTGCAGGCCGCCGCAGGGACGACGATACCAACTACGATGACGTCAACATGGACATGAGCGAGGTAACTGTCACCTATGTACGTCTCCAACCATCACACATGCTAATACAGTGTCAGCTGCAGACAGCTACACTTTGTATCTGACGCCCTGACAGTAGCCACTGACTGTCACTGTTAGTCATTCCTTGTATGTGATGAAGCTAAACAGTAGATATATTAATAACTAAGTAGTATATTCTTCATTTATATTCAGGCATAAGGCCAATATCCTTTACAGCACTTAGACAAGCCTTAATATCTCATGATTAATAGTAACTAAATATTATCAGAATAGTACACATTTTATAAATAGTTTCTAATAAAAAAGCAACTTTTGCATTATGCTGTTTTCAACGATGATATTAACACTTTTATTATTTTATATGTTACCCATTTGTAAATTGACACAAAACAAAAGTCAAATACCCCTTGAGTACGTGCCGAGGCTTCAAGATGACCGACCGAGTCCATGCACACTGCAACCCCTTAACTTCAGGCTCACGTGAGTACATAGCTATAAGGTAACCCAAACTATTTGGCATCATAATTTACCCATATTTACATTTTTGTTTTATGATAGAACATTTTCAAAAATAATAGTTTTCAACAAACTATGTCTACTTATTTCAAAATGTTTCTTAACATCCAAATAGTTATTGCATTTATTTAGTATGTTACATAAATATTATATGATGTATGGATGGATGGAAATTGTTATTCTACTCTGATACAACTATATTGTAACATAAAAGAGGTGTCTGTGTGTTTTCTTAGCATTTGCTACACAGGTTACAAAGGAGACTACTGAATATACTAACCGTTTGACTGCCACATTATAAATTTAAAAGCGGGCTCTCAAATCAGCCAAGCTACAAATTCATCACTTTGCAAGAATACATGCTGTGACTTTATTAGAAGACAAATGTTGCTAGTCTGACCGTGGTTCTCATCAATATATTATTTTTAATCTTTTATATATAAGTCCATGACATCCAAAAGGTTAACTGGATAATATTTTTTGAACAATATTGCAACTGGATTCCTTTATAAGGCCTTGAAAATACTAAACTAGGAAATTATATTTCACATGTCTGACTTTGGTTACAGCAGTATTTCATGTTTTGTATATCAAATGAAGTTTTCACCTATAACTTCAAACCCAAACTAAGTATCTGTTGACTAAAGATGGCTGTAAAAAATAATATTTCTCCAAGAATAGTTCCCATGGTTTTTGCTTTTCATTAAAATGCTGGAACTGGTGTTGGAGTCCAACAAATGGACTAGGGATGTCTTTGCAGAGAATACACATTAAATTTCAATAAGATTGAACTCTAGAAGCACTCTGATGGGCACTGACTAATCGCTAAAAATTATGCTAGCTTTTATTAACATGCAAAACAAGAAAGGGACATTTTTAGGGCTGTCAATCCAGCTTAAATGACATTTTCACAAACAGCATGTTATAAGGGGCATATTCTGATGTGTTGGATGAGCTTGACCTAATAAGATAGCTCTAATTTTGTTTCATACCTTTCTTGTTTCACTTACTAGTAAAAGATAGCTATATTATTAAGTTTAGTTGATGTTCAATAGAATTAGGGCAAATGAGTAACCAATAATATAGTGGGCAAAAGAGATAAGTACACAATCATATAGGCAATTAATAATATTCATATAGTCTGCCATTGCTGTCCCAGCGTTATAATACATTTATTATTATTATGTGCACAACAACACGTTAAGCTGTCGGTCCCGGATGTCATACGAATATCTATGGCAGTCGTTACGGGTAGTCAGAAGCCTGAAAATCTGACAACTGGTCTAACCTTCGAATGTCAGTATTACCCAGTAACTGGGTTGCGGGGGTCTGATGGCAGTTGCTCCATGTAAATTACTGATGTTCAGCCGCATCTGGCTAGACTGGAAGCCGACCCCAATATAATTGGGAGAAGGCTCGGAGGATGATATGTGCACAACAACATATATGGCCGCGTTCAGTTATATCGCCCGACGTCGCCGGAGCGTTCTTTGGGCGTTTGTTTGTATGATCGCTCTGTGTAACTGAACGACCAAAGTACACACCGGGCGTCGTCCGCCATCGTCGGAAAATGTGTTTATTGGCTACACGGACGAATAAAAAAAGGCAGACGGAATTTCGCTAAGAAAAGATTGAAGCACTTCATGTTTTCCTAAACCCACTATAATTTCGATAGTATTTTTACACACCAGACGCGATGACATATTGTTATTTAATTTGTGACACTACAACAACGACTTCCGTCACACGAAATACAGACAAAATTTCACTTTTTCCTCCAAAGGGATACACAGAAACTACAAAATGTGCCACATGTTTCAATCCTTATCGTCAGCGCAATCATTTTGCGAACATGAACTTTGTATTGTTCACACTTGGTTACAATCATATACATAATGATGCCATCTTTATAAAACAACTTTTCCTCATACATTGATTGTAAAGATACTGGATGACTTTTTTACCATCTTTCTGGAAAAAAAATTGTGTGATCAATGAATAAATAAGTGTTATTGAAAAACTAAAAACCTCTTAGGGGGTCATTGTATGAACAACTTTTACTAAAAGACCAACCCTGAAATAGCAAAAACAAAATCAGCTGTTCCCTACATTTGTGTTCACATAAATCGACAAAATGTAGGGAACAGCCAGTGGCGTGCATTGCATATAGGCAATTAGGCAATACCTACCGCTTTCCTCATTCAAATTCAATAGTGGTGCAAGCTATTCTCTTTTTTTCAGATTATGATGATTATTTATCTTAAAATAGACCTATTAATGCTAAATTAATCTTCCTACATCAAAAAATCAATAACTTACACCACAATTAAATTCAAGTGATACTTCACTTGAATTTAATTGTGGTCAATGGCCAATGCACGCCACTGGGAACAGCTGTTTTTTTTTCGTGGTTTCAGGGTTGGTCCCATAGTAAAAGTTCTTCATACTGATGAGTACAATGACCTCTTAAGAGGTTTTTAGTTATTTCGATAACACGGTGTACGGGTGTATATGTATGAAAAAAAATTAAAAACAAAAAAAAAACAGATGTTCCATACATTGAAGTCAATTTCCGTATGCAAAATGAATGATCCAACAGTTTTTTAAACTTGTTGTTTTTTTTGAGATGCGCCGAATAGTGGTTTCACCGAATATTATTATTATTTATTATTATTCATTTATTACAGACAACAGAGGGTCCAGTGTGTTAGTAACAAATTAACTTAACCTATGTTAGTATCTAATAACTAGAAGAGATTTGGTCCGATCGACCAGTGCCCACACGAGCCGGCTATCGGTCCGTGCTGCAATCGCACGCAGGATGGTGTTGGTGCTGCCGCGCACCCTGCGCAGTAGTGAGGCGGACTTTTTGCGCCAGACGGCGTTAAACCCGTCGGTATGCGCTTCGGCGAACATCGCCGACGCACTACAAAAGCGCGGCAGCCTCAACAGCGCCCTGAACGCATTATTATATTGGATACGCAGAGCATTGTAAGCCCTTTGGGTATATCCAAACCACAGGGCCCCCGAGTACAGCGATGTGCAGTATGCCTTAAAAAGGGCTATTTTGACTGCGACTGTACATCGAGAGAACCTGCGGGCCAGCATGTTCGCCCGAACTGACAATGCCCTGCGCTCCCTTTCCAAATCTATATTGTCTTTCAGGTCATCCGTTACCAGGTGGCCCAAGTATTTAAATTTATAAACCCTGTTTATCGGGAGACCTTTTAAGAAGAGAGGAGGGACCGTAGTAGGACACCTGGCACCAGACCTGAAGACAATATACTCGGTCTTCTTGCTGTTGTAAATTAAGCCGTGTGTCACAGCATACGACTCGCACACCTCCAGTAACTTACGAACAGCACCCACCGAGGGAGCCAGCAGCACCATGTCGTCTGCGTAGGTTAGGTTGTTAAAACAAACTCCATCTACATAGCAGCCAACATGCATGCTGCTGAGTCGCTCGATCAGTGCATTCATATATAGACCGAAAAGCAAGGGCGAGGACAATCCCCCCTGTCTTACCCCGCATTCCGGCCTACACGGTTCTGAAAGCTCTCCTGCCCATCGTACTCGAGATTCTTGGTGTAAGTACCAGTGCTTGAGAAGTGATGTGAACTCTGGTGGCAGCGCTGTATCTTCTAGCTTTTGCCAAAGTACATCGTATGAGACAAGGTCAAAAGCCTTGGATAAGTCCAGGAAAACCGCGTATACGGGTGTTTTTCTATCCGTGTAATACTTGACAGCGTGCTTTAAACTGATAATGGCCGTCTCCGTTGACAGCCCAGGTCGAAATCCGAACTGGGAATCGCGGAGCTCAACATGCTTATTTAGATGAAAGTTAAGCACGCTATCAAGCATCTTGGCTATGACGGTAGCGAGTGAGATTGGCCTGTAGTTTGACCTGTCTGACACGTCTCCGGTTTTACTTTTAACTACTGGCACCACCAGGGTCCGCATCAGGTCTGGGGGCAAGTATGAATGACACAGACACAAGTTGAATATTAGTGCGAGTACTCGGGGCAGGTGCGAACCAGCATACAGTAGGTGCTCGATGCTGAGCCCATCGTGTCCAGGGGATTTCCCTCTTTTCATATTATTAATTTTTGTCCTGACATCTCTTGCAAGTATAACAGTAATAGAATAACCGAATATCGAATATTATTCGGTTTAACCTTTACCGAACCATTCGGCCGAATTATTCGGTTTACCATTACATTGTTTTGCCGCGTAAACAGGTTCTAATATGTATGCTACGTGTCGCTGCTGGCTAGATGACGAGCAAGCCGTACCTCACCGCCCGCTACCCGCTCACACACCGCGCTGTCACTTTGCTTCAAAACATCGCACTATTAAGTAACAAATAAAAAAACAAAAGTGCTTATCATTACAAAAATATAAAAATATTGATAATAATAACTTCTTTGTGTTTGCAATATGAGTGGGCGTAAATCTTACATAAGAAGTTTTGTCTTTCAGTTTTGTCTTTCTAATACCAAACGAATATTCGGCGCATATCTAGTTTTTTTTTCATAGATCTATTTTAACTAACTGATTAGCTATTTCCTGTTTTTTTCATACAGTAAAAATGTCACAGGGAAAATTAGCTAAAATAAAATTACACTACTGGAAGACAGAAGAGACGTAAGACGAGGACGCGTCGCGGACACAACACAAACATGACAAAGCGTTGCGCCCGCGCCCCGTCTATTCTGTTTTGCGTCGCGACGCTTCTTTACATTTTGTATGAAAGGGACGCGGTAGAGACAAATGTCCGCGCCCCGTCTGCGTCTTACGTCTCTTCTGTCTGGCCTTCGCCCTATGCTTTAAACTCATAAAATTATCTCATTGGACATAATACTCGTGAAACGGGTATTTCCAAATTGCAAAGGAATAATTTCCCTGCAACATAAATTCATATACATGCTGAAATTTTTATCGCTTAATTCCCGAAAAGGGGTCATTACATTATGAACAACCTTTATTATGGGACCAACCCTGAAATCGCCAAAAACAATCAGGTGGTCCCTACATTTTATCGATTTAAGTGAACACAAATGTAGGGACCAACTGTTTTTTTTTTCGCAATTTCAGGGTTGGTCCCATAGTAAAAGTTGTTCATAATGATGAGTATAATGCCCCTTTTCAAATTTCAGCATGTATTTACTTAACAACAAAATATACGTGCCTACTTTGGCTACTTTACATTTACAATTTCGTAACAAAGACTCAATTTGTCGATAACAAATTGCAAATACTTATTAACGTGTTATTGAAATAATTGAAAACCTCTTAAGGGGCCATTGTACGCATCAGTATCAACAACTTTTACTATGGGATTAAAACTAAAATCGCTAAAAAAAACAGCTTTTCCATACATTTGTATTCACATAAATCGACAAAGTGTAGAGAACAGCTGATTTTACGTTTCGTGATTTCAGGTTGGTCTCGTAAATCTTGTTTATACTGATGAGTACAATGACCCCTTAAGAGTTTTTCAGTTATTATTGCACAATTATTTTTGAATCACCCCTCTTCAATACCATTTCAGTCTCACCCCTAATCACTCAATATCATTGCACAATTGCAAATATTGCGCAATTATATTGTAGGTGTATGTGCCGCCTTTTGCAATTGTGCAATGATATTGACCGTGTAGGGGTGAGATTGAAAGACAAATGAAGATCAGCGGCCTTACTCTTGAAAATAATTCTGATCGATCGGCATTGCGCTAATGTCAATTCGTACTTTTAAATGCAAAATTTGCGATAAATTGGTGTGAAATTGAGTGTTTTTAGTATTAATTAAACCTTATTAGAATTAAAAGAGTGTATTGTGTATATTTTAAATCAAGAATACCCATTAATTCTTGTCACTTTTTGACATTGGTATTGGATTGAAATTGGAATTATTTTCAAGAGTAAGGCCACAGGACGATACAATAATAATTGTGCAATATTAATATTGCACAATTATATTGTAGGTGTATGGGCCGCCTAACATGTTGTAGATGTAACAATCCTGTCACGTGTCACGTGCAAACACACTTGGAGTACATAATAGAAATTGTGCCAATTCGCCATAGCTCAAATTACCATGTTCCAATTCGAGACATATGCCAATTTAAGAAAGTTTAAGTTACAATTAAGTAAATTAAATATGACTGTCTGGCCAAACATGAGGCATGCATTAAAATTGAAAATCTAATTACATTATTATTTATACATTATTAAGATTTAAATTATTATAGTTAAATTATTATTAAGATGTCTCACAACTGCACCAAACAGCAGTTTAGTTCAGTAGTGTATAATGTAGTGTAAGTGTTGTGTATCTTGTCGCAGGACTCTCAGGACGTGGAGTCGGAGCCCGAGCTGCCACCGGCGGAGCCTACGCCCCCTCCACACTCGGCAAGGGCTGAAGGCAGGGGATCTAGTAAGTTATAAAGGGTAATTGAAAAAGTACCCGAAACCTGTTAGCACTAACTTTGTATTATGACCCTGAACAACGTTTGTTCTTCGAGTTTTCATAATTCGATTTTTTTTTATTTCATACAAAAATATGAAAATTACAGAGTAAAATACAAAAAGGAAGATGTTTAAACTGACTGATTTGATTTTTTTGACTGCCTCGTTGGTCTAGTGGTCGCAAGCGCGACTGCTGAGCATGGGGTCCTGGGTTCGATTCCCGGGTCGGGCAAAGTGTTATTGGGTTTTTTCATTAGGAAATTCTCAGTAGCAGCCCGGAGTCTGGATTTGTGCCCGGTTAATGGCAATAGGCTCGCCCCCTATTACATGGTACTTATAACATAACTGGCGAAATGTGGGTGTACTATACACCTCTGCCTACCCCTTCGGGGAAATACAGGCGTGATGTTATGTTATGTTAAAAATTAAAAAAAAAAACAT
This sequence comes from Asteroscopus sphinx, assembly GCA_949699075.1. Taxonomy (NCBI): domain Eukaryota; kingdom Metazoa; phylum Arthropoda; class Insecta; order Lepidoptera; family Noctuidae; genus Asteroscopus; species Asteroscopus sphinx. The sequence continues at coordinate 13,573,445 of OX453021.1, read as the reverse complement.
TTTTTGCTAACCTGTATAATTTTACCCAAAGTCGTAGAACGAACGTTATTCAGGATCGTGATGCGAAGTAAGTTCTTGGAGGTTTCGGGTATTTTTTCAATTACCCTGTATTTGTATAACTAGAACTACTAATTCTAGCACCAATATTAACGAGAAAACCAATACAATCTACTACTATTATAAAATTGTTAAATGTCAGTTGTCTGTTTGTTTGTTCCAGCATCACGCTAAAACTACTGGACCGATTTTGATGTTTTTTTTTTGTTTGAAAGCTGATGATCTGACTTAAAATGGGATAGTGGGGTAGTGGGGCAATGGGGGCAGCGAGGCAGTGGAGTAGCGGGGCAGTGGGGTAGCGGGGCAGTGGGATAGTGGGGTAGTGGGGCAGATGGGAGGTGGGGCAGTGGGGCTGTGGGTGTAGCGGGATAGTGGGGTAGCGGGGCAATTGGGCAGCGGGGGGCAGTGGGGTAGCGGGGCAGCGGTGCGGCGGGGCAGGATAGCTGGGCAGTGGGATTGTGGGGCAACGGGGCAGTGGTGGAGCGGGGCAGCGGGGAAGCGGGGCAGTGGGGTAGTGTGGCAGCGGGGCAGTGGGGTAGCGGGACAGTGGGATAGTGGGGCAGCGGGGCCGTGGGGCAGTTGAATAGTGGGGCAGTGGGATAGCGGGGCAGCGGGGCAGTTGGGCAGCGGGACAGTGGACTGGAATGGACTGGACTGACGTGGGTTAGCAGAATTTAACGCGAGCGGAGCCGCGGGTAAAAGCTAGTATACAATAAATTACGACTGAGACTGTCGATCTTATAAGGAAGAGACGGGAGATGTCATCAGCACTGGGTTCTTCAGCAGATAAAAAGGTCTTTAAACCTAACGATTAGGAAGCTAATGCGATGCGACCTCCGTCGCTCCAATACTCGCGCGACTGAGGTTGCGATTGATCAAAATAGGGGATCGAAAGTTTTTGCTCTAATGTAACTAAAAGTCGCGGATGGCAAAATTGTCACCCATCTCTTAGATTGAGATGCTCGTCGAAAAAGAAAACTTTTATGGACATTATTCCACGAGAACCACAAGACCAAAGGTTCCTAGCAACTAGCAACGACGATCAGAGTCCAACTCACGTACTATTACGTCGAGGATCTCTCGGACGTTGACCAGAACGAGATTAGGGAGGCCCTCGAGCAGCTCCAGGTGATGACGGAATTACAACTGAACTCCTAAGAGCAGGCGAAGTTCCGGTCCTGAAGAACATAACCAGCCCATTACTGTCCCACTGCTGGGCACGGGCCTCTTCTCAGTATGAGAAGGCTAAGGCCTTAGTCCACCACGCTGGCCTAGTGCGGGTTGGCGGACTACACACACCATTGAGAACTGTATGGAGCACTCTCAGGTGTGCAGGTTTCCTCACGATGTTTTTCCTTCACCGTTAAAGCAAGTAATAATCGAATATAAATCCGCACATGAATTCGAAAAGTCAGAGGTGTGGGCCGGGATCGAACTCACACCCTCCTGCATGGAAGGCAAGCGTTCAACCGCTAGGCTATCACTGCTGTTCTTGCTGGTCCTGAAGAAGCTAAAGTTTAATTCCGTCATCCAACAAGGCTCTACACTGGAGGCATCGAGCGAAAGTGCGGTGATTCTGTTCTCAAAAAACCGGCCAAGAGCATGTCGGGCCATGCTCAGTATTATAGGGTTCCTTAAGTAGGTGTTACAAACAAATCAAATCGAATATTAATCACGGCTATTTTAGTTTTTGCAATAGACGGCAGCATTGGCGACTCAGAGAGTGATGTCAGTAGCCGCTAGATGGCGCTATACAGTGCCAAATGTAATACACGGCACTTGACGCCAGCATTGGCGACCCAGAGAGTGTTGTACGACGCCGCTAGATGGCGCCAAATTTAAGAAGTGTGTCGTCAACATAACACAAAGTTACTTTTTGTGATTTTTTCAAATAGAAAGTAGCTAAAGGAGCATTATTTGCTATGATCATTTTTCTCTAAGGTCAATGACCTTTGAACTAGGACGTTTTAAGTATTTTTCAGTTTTCTGTCTATAACTCAAAAAATTATAATCACATTATACTCGAAATAATTTTAAAAGAGAATTTTTACAAAGGTCTATCAATGTGGAAGATTATAAGTTTCTACGTTGCATAGTTTAGAAATGGCAGGGGGGGGACACATTGCAAGCCACTTTGGCGGGCTATATTTCGCAGTTGGTACACCTGATAAAAAAGTGGTGTATGAAACATTACCTTCATTTTAGTAGACCTATTCAATGATACCCCACACGAGGGGGTGCAGCGAAAAAAATTTTTTTTTCCCCATTTCACATGTATGGGTGCCACCCCTAAAGAACGTAAAAACTATTTTTTTATTCTTTTAAAATTGAGATCTATATGCAGACTATTTTTTAACAAAATTTCATTTAGTTATGTTTATAACTGTAGAAGTTATTAAGCTGTAAAGGATTAGGACAGACGGATAGACGGACAGACGGACGGACATGACGAAACTATAAGGGTTCCTTGTAGGACTTCGGAACCCTAAAAAAGGAGTTAAAACCGTTCTAAAGAACTGAAACCATGTCACTCCTGCGTCATGTGTACAAACTGTTCTCGAGGGTCATCACAAATCGTCCCGCCAAAAGGCTCGACGAATTCCGGTCACTAGAGCAAGCTGAGTTTCAAAAGACTTTACACAGAAGACTGAAGAATACAGTCAACCGCTGTGTACGGTATTTGTGGAATACGAGAAGGCCTTCGACTCGCATCTAAACTTGGGCAGTTATGGATGCTCTTCAACGATGTCACATCGAATAACTCTATATAGAGATGCTTAGATGCCTGTACAACGCTGCTATTATGACTGTTCAGATCCAGGACTCAAAACTGAAGTCGATCCAACTGCGCAGAGGGGGTGAGGGATCCTTAATGTAGTTTTTTCCTTTGTTCCCTAATCTCTCTCGCTCTTATCGACTTGCTCCGGCACATTATCTTCATCGTCATCGTTTGTATCTTCTGATTCCGAATAGAACATCTTGGTTATGTACAAAATCGTTTCAAAAACAGCTTGTTTAGATGAATTATGAATGAATTTAGGCAAATCGCATGATTCATTTCGTTAATTTACGTAATGGCGTGCTTCGAAACATTCAATTGCGTTCGAATATTTTATTTCTAACCGTTATTCGGAAAACTCGAATACCTAAGCTCTTACTATTCGAATAGTAAAAAAGGCGAATACTCGAATTAAACGAATAGGTACTCGAACACTCGAATTGCATGCCCTAGTTGCAGGAAATGAATTCACTTTTTCATTTATCAGCCTTTCAAAAAGTCGATTTATCGAATTTTAATGCTTACAGCATTTACGGCAAACTAAGTTCATGATAATTGTTATTGTATACAAAGTCCTCTACAAAAAAATAATTTTACTATGCTCTTTGTCTTAGATGAAACTCGTGAACGTGACCGCGAGCGTGACCGTGACCGTGACCGCGGTGACCGCGAGTTTGACCGGCGGGACAGGCGCCGCGATTCGCCCGTCCGCGCCCGCACCGACAGAGAGCGGTCTGATAGACGTTCTGAACCACGCAGGGATGATAGATATAGGTTTGTTTAATTTGTGTATTTTTGTTTATCTATCTACCACGGAGTAAAGAAAACAACTGGAAGTGCCTTTACGATTACTAAGTACTGGAAAAAGTGTCGCTAAAATCACACATTAACAATTGAAATAGTACATAAAATACACAAAAAACTTAAACAATTATTTGATTGGGTCTATTTAAAATTCAAACGGAGCCTAGCCATAATTGTGTACTGTTTTTAAAAATTAAATCTTAATAAAAGTTGTTAAAATTAAAATTGTTTTATTGAAATTTATTAAAATTGTACACATAGTGGTGATATAATACACCTATATGAGAATCATTTTTACAAGTTAAAATTACACAATAAAGTATAATCAGGGGGCACAGTAGTGCCCCCGCCAAGTCGAATAAAGACGGGCACGGCCGTACCATCCTTTTCTCGAAGCAACTCGCGGCACTTTTAAGCCCTCTGTATCTTCGTTGTGGGTAATCTAGTATTTCATGTAAGCATTTGAGACATCATAGTGTCGCAGCGGGAAATTAAGCGCGATGAAGTTAATGTTGTGCATTTGAGCTTAATGGTGCCACGCGTGCAGTAGCCGTTGGGCACTTCCACTTGTTTTCTTTTTTCCGTGATCGACTCAGTAACAGGGACAGAGGGAAATAAGAAGTGGGTAAGATCAATTTTGCTTGCTTCGTCTTCCGTGACCCATGTTTGATAAGCTGTGAGCCCTACATGGTGCAATGCCCACCACCTTGGAACTCTCATCTCTTACGCCTTTCTCTGCAATTGTCTATGACCTTGATACTCCTCATAACAGTGACCATAACTGGCATAAACGGTTTGCCAATCACTTTCCTACATCACTGAAATATTTGCTTTAAGCTCAAACCAATAAGTAACACTTTTCAACTACTATCTACTTGCGGCAGAATAGCCTTTTCAAGTCTGCCGTTATAGGAACTACATGATACATACGTATATTAAAAATTGAACCTTAAGGTGAATGCTTCAGGGTAGCCCGCGAAATTCAAAATTTCTTGCGTTTTTTGCTAATTGTGGCTCTGTTTTGAGTTGTATATCAATCAAAATACGATTTGCGGTAGTAATAACAATATATCTACTGAATAATACTTATAAAAAATATAAACCTAGCTTTATAAGCTCTAGAAGCTCGATAATCGATAATTTGATCGTAAATTGATATAATCGAGCTTGTACAACATATAGAGCTAGGTCAATATTTTTTATGAGTATTATTCAGTAGATATATTGTTGTTACTACCGCAAATCATATATCTAATTATACACAACGCGAAATACAACTACAATTTGCAAAAAACGCAAGAAATTTTGAATTTCGCGGGCTACCCTGTAGCATTCACCTTAACAGTCTGTGTTAAGCTAACACTTACGCGCTACACACGCTAACTTGCGGCAGAATAGAATTATTTCTTAGCTTACCACTAGTGACATGATATTTCTTTTTATTAAACGGCCACTGGTGGCTGTTCAGACACTTCCTTATAATTAATTTGTGACTGTGTATGCCTAGATCGGATCGTGACCGCGACCGCGGGCGAGCACACGAAGGAGTCCGTCGCGGTCTCCTGGGCGACCGGCCCGATGACCGGGAGAAGGTGCCCGCACTGATGGACATCAAACCCTTCGGCAGCGAGGCCCCGCCACCTGACAGAAGGTCTCAAGATGCCAGGGATGCTGTGTCTCCCAGGTATAGTAATAATGTGTAAAGGTCAATGTCTAAGGAGTCCGTGTCTCCTGACTGACTGATGACCGGGAGAAGGTGGCATGCTGATGAACATCAAACCCTTTGGCAGCGAGGCCTCGCCGCCTGATAAATCTCAAGGTACTATGGATGGTATGTCGCCCAGGTATCGTCCAACAACCGATCTATCATATGCTTAGTTAGATTAATTACAGACATTTTGGCAAGGATTAGATGCGATTCCGATGTCACAAAGGGGAATGCCACATGGTAGTCTAGATTGTGCCACAACTAACTGTAGTTCATTGAATTGCGCGTTTTTTTTAAAGCAGCTTTATATTTTTTGGAATAACACGTACATACATATAATTATGTATTCATCAATTATCGACCATACACCCCACAGACGCCTCATAACAGGCGACCGATGTCTGTCAACACATCTATGAAATTTCACTAATGTAGGTCGCCACTATTCGCCACTTGAAATCTCCAAATCAGTTTCGACCACTTATATGAGTCGTCAAAACTGCCGCTTTAGTGATTAGCCAATAGCCGCCTTGGTAGGGCCATCGGTTTTTGATGGATACTGGTGAGAGTAAGCGCCATACATTACCAGGCTTTGTCCTTTGTCGAAATCTTCACTTAAATGACCATTATTAAAGCAAGCTTTACGTAAAGATATGTAAAGTACCTAAATAGTTGCAGTTACTCCATGTAAAACTATGATACTTCACCGCATTCAGTTAAGTTATATGCCAAACCCAAGGAAGTTTGAAAATCGCTAGGGTTGATGACGACTAGCTATTTAACTCGCTTACAGTACGCGTAATATAACAGTACCGCTCTGATACCAGGCTTTGCGAAGGGCCGCGCAGCTACAGTAGCGTAATAAGTGTGAGTAGGACATAAGGATGCATCGAACATTAAAGAACGACTGAGACAGCGAGAACATGCGGTCCCCCGCCATCTTGCCACTCAAATAAACAACCTATCAGTCTTGCCGCCATTACTGCGCATGCGTGCTACTGATTTGGTTGCAAAATTGTCTACTCTGTTTCTCGCTTAACAGCGGCACAGTTATGTCACGCGTACTGTATTTAGATATTTTCTTTGTTGTAGGTTCGTAGACCGTGAGCGTCGCGACAAGGAGAGAGATAGAGAGCGCGAACGCGACCGGGACCGCCACGGCAGACGATCGGAGGAGGGGAGGTAAAACTTTTTTTTTTTAATTCAAAATGGACTTGCGTTTGACCGCCACCTCACCTGATGTTAAGCGATGGTGCAGTCGACGATGGTACATGCTTGCCCAGCAAAAACCTATTCACTCGAACGCGAGCCTTGAAGACTACATAATTAATTAACTAAACTAAACTTAAAAACAAACGAAACTAAAAACGATAAAATAAACGTTTAATTAAACTTGTAAAGGAACATTACCTCTCTGTATAAACTGTTATTTTAGTGAGATGTTGCTACACGTATTTTATTTTGTTATTTATTAAAGTATATTATTTGTTGTTACATTGTATATATTTGGTATATACAACGTGTCCCAGAAATCAACGTCAAGCCGAAAACGGGCAATAGGCCAAGTCGTGACAGTCATTAGAAAAATATAAAAAAAAATCTTGGTCATGTACTTTTCAAATTTTATGGATTCAAAAATAAATCTCAAAAAGTGACACCCTGTGATGATTTTTCAAGTCCTGTGACTACAAATATTAACTTTCCGTCAGTTTTTTTTCTGTGACGTAACCATGAATAACCCTTCTGTAAATTACAGTTAAAAGTTAAAACATAACTACCTCATTTTTAAATAAAATGTTAGATTTTTGCCCAACGTTGAATTCAAAATTATTACATCACCCAACTTTAACCGCGTGTAGTGTAAAAAAATGTACTACACTATTTTGGCAAGTAACTTTAAAAGATGGCGCGTTTAGTCTGGATTTCAAAATGGTATGCCACTTACCAATTGCTACTTCTTAATTGAGGAAAAAAAAAATTGTAAGTTTTAGGTGCGTTTGAAATAAAATTCATTTGTTGGATTTCTTTAGTTATAATTTTTATTAAATCAGATTTACCGAGTTTATATTAAATGTTCAAACTGTTTGCCTTCAGCTGCACATTAATAAATACTCGATGATCGGGATAACGCTCAGCATTTGGGTATCTCTTACGAGATAGATAGTGACGCTACTTTTATCTAAGAGCGAGACGGATTGAAACATAATTTCGTCTGTGTGAGTGAAACAGATAGAGACGCCACTCTGGCGAAACAGGGATGCGTTAGGTAAATTGTGCAATACTGCACGTTACGCTCTTTCGTTTACTAAGCATCTTTTTGTATTTGTAGTGACTTCGTACTTACAACTGTGGCTTTGTTCATTGGACTTCATTTGCATTATGATTTGAATTTATCTGCACTGTTTCTGACGACCCCGGACTTGTTTTAATCGTAATCCCGTGTTTTGTGTAGTTTGTTATCATGCCATCTCGATACACCGCACAGGAATACGCCAATATGCATCTCATTTATGGAGAATGCTTATGCAACGCCAATGCTGCAGCAAGAATGTATCGTAAGAGATACCTAAATGCTGAGCGTTATCCCGATCATCGAGTATTTATTAATGTGCAGCTGAAGGCAAACAGTTCGAACATTTAATATAAACTCGGTAAATCTGATTTAATAAAAATTATAACTAAAGAAATCCAACAAGTGAATTTTATTTCAAACGCACCTAAAACTAACAAATATATTTTTTCCTCAATTAAGAAGTAGCAATCAGTAAGTAGCATACCATTTTGGAATCCAGACTAAACGCGCCATCTTTTAAAGTTACTTGCCAAAATAGTGTAGTACATTTTTTTTACACTACACGTGGTTAAATTTGGGTGATGTAATAATTTTGAATTCAATGTTGGGCAAAAATCTAACATTTTATTTAAAAATGAGGTAGTTATGTTTTAACTTTTAACTGTAATTTACAGAAGGGTTATTTATGGTTAGGTCACAGAAAAAAAACTGACGGAAAGTTAATATTTGTAGTCACAGGACTTGAAAAATCATCACAGAGTGTCACTTTTTGAGATTTATTTTTGAATCCATATAATTTGAAAAGTACATGACCAAGATTTTTTTTTATATTTTTCTAATGACTGTCATGACTTGGCCTATAGCCTGTTTTCGGCTTGACGTTGATTTCTGGGACACGTTGTATATATGGATATATATTAGAATTTATTTTATATATTTATACATGTAATATTTTCTATGGTAGGAAAAGATTTATTTATTTATTAAATTTATTAAAGTAAATATTAGTAAATTTTATGAAAGTGCACCACATACTGCCCCCATCTATTTTTCACGTCTTCCTTGTCCATCCAAAGGTTGTCTGGAAGATATCGCTATTAGCGATAAGACCGCCAATGTACCCTTATTTTACGTGTTAGTCCTAAGTTTAATAATGATAATGGTGTACAATAAAGAATATTCTATCTATCTTAATTTATTCTTTAGGGACCAAGGATAATAATAAAACTGTTCCAACTTCTCTAAAAATCTACAAATAAAATCAGTATATGAATCTCGCCATGATTCTTTATTTGGGTATTAATAAAAAAAACGTAATTTAATATTAATAACACATAACGTCACGCCTGTATTTCCCCGAAGGGGTAGGCAGAGGTGTATAGTACACCCACATTTCGCCAGTTATGTTATAGTCCCATGTGATAGGGGGCGAGCCTATTTAATATTAATTATTATTATATTAATATTTTTTATTATTTATTTTAATATTAATGGTTTACTTATTTTAATAATAATAAAAACCGGCCAAGTGCGAGTCGGACTCGCGCAGTAAGGGTTCCGTATCTCAACGACCCACCCAACACCCCATAAAAACTGATTTAATTTACGAGAGTTTATCAAAAGATATCAACGTCAGTGCGCGAAATATGAATTTTTGCATGTCTTTCTTACGCAGGTACCACCACATATGTCTATGTTTGTCTTATTTTTAGTATTTGTTGCTAAACTACATAATATGCACTATAATCTGACCAAGTTTGACGCTGGTATATATTACAGTTTAGAAGATACAGCAGGAACAAAAACATTGAAAAAAATGCATGTTTTTTGAGGTTTCTTGTATGGGGTTTAGACTTTTTTTTGTTTTTTGTATTTGTCGTGATACACGGGATACACCTCATAGCAACACAATTTTTGAGAAAAAAATTTCAACCGGTTACCTATTTCCGTTCAAAAGATACAGCCCTGTGACAGACAGACGGACGGACGGACAGCGTAGCGAGAGTAATAGGGTCCCGTTTGTCACCCTTCGGGTACGGAATCCTAAAAAAGAAAAAGTGTTCGACTCGCTCACTGCAACGCAACGCGCGGTAGGGTTGTCACTATCGCGACGATACTTGTGTAAATTTAGGGTCGGTTTATACACGCTGAAATTTGAGTCGCTTAATTATAAGGTGGTCCCTACATTTTATTGATTTAAGAGAACACAAATGTAGGGACCAACAGATTTTTTTTTTCGCGTTTTCAGGTTTGGTCCCATAGTAAAAGTTGTTCATAATGATGAGTATAATGACCCCCTTTCGGGAATTAAGCGACTCAAATTTCAGCATGTATTAATATTTTTTATTATTTATTTTAATATTAATGGTTTACTTATTTTAATAATTAAAAAGAAAAAGTGTTCGACTCTCTCACTGCAACGCAACGCGCGGTAGGTTTGTCACTATCGCGACGATACTTGTGTAAATGTAGAGTAGTGATGCGACTCGAGTCCACTTTTACTCGACTGACTCGAGCGACATCGAAAAAAAACGCACTCGAGTGAAAAAAATATCGACTCGAGTCACTCGCGAATCACTCACCTAGACATGCGAAACGATGTGTTTTTATTCTTAAGAACGCTTTTACATTTTATGTCTACTATGTTTTAAGCCTCAACTTATTGACAAAATAAAATATAATTGTTTCAAGGATTGTGGCAGGTGATTAATAGAGGCGAGTGATCGAGTGACTCGTGAACCACTCGAGTGACTCGAGTCGCATCACTAATGTAGGGTCGGTTTATATGTCGCTGTTGGTGGCAGGAGTCACCGCCACGAGCGGCGCTCCCGCTCGCGCTCCAAGCCGCGCGGCGCGCAGTTCCCGCCGCCCGCGCACGCGGCCGCCGAGCGCCGCGCCTCCCCGCCCGCCGACTACAGGCCCTCCTCCTACAAGGTCAACAAGAAGCTCGACGTTATGGAGAAGATGGGTGAGTACTCAAATCAAATCATAATAACATAAAATCATGCCTGTATTAAGGGGGGGATATGCCATAATCGCCACGCTTGGCAGGCGGGTTGGCGATCGCAGTTTGTTGGTTAAATACTCAGAGAACGCTGCTGCCCATCCTCTGGTGAATCCCTTTTACGACACCGATAGAAGAGATAAGGGTGGTGCTATTCTTCCCCCCCCCCCCCCTTAATTGGGAGAGGCCTATGTCCAGTAGTGGACGTCTTTCGGCTGTAATGATGCCTGTATTTCCCCGAAGGGGTAGGCAGAGGTGTATAGTACATCAACATTGACGACGTCTGTGGTCTAGTGGTTCGAGTGTCGGACTGCTGATCACGAGGTCGTGGGTTGGATTCCCACAGGACACAAATATTTGTGTGATGAACATAAGTGTTTGTGATGCTCTGGGTGTTGCTTATGTATTATAAGTATGTTTTTACAAAAAAAAAGTATAGTTCATAGTTATTTATTGTTATTTTTTTTTTATATATAAGTATTATATCCATTATCTAGTACCCATAGTACAAGCTCTGCTTAGTTTGGGACTAGGTGGTTATTTATTACATTTCGCCAGTTATGTTATAGTCCCATGTAATAGGGGGCGAGCCTATTGCCATAAACCGGGCACAAATCCAGACTCCGGGCTGCAACTGAGAATTTCCTAATGAAAAAACCCAATAACACTGCCCGACCCGGGAATCGAACCCAAGACCTCAAGCTCAGCAGTCGCACTTGCAACCACTAGACAAACATGGGTTACATGGGTAGTTATACTGGGTGTCAGGGAAACGCTTCCGAAAACGAAGATAGGTGATAGTGCTGGTGATTACTGATACGAAACCACAAAAGAAATGCGATTCTCTTTTTAGATTTTTTCATAATTTTTTGTGTTTTTCATACATAACCCGCTTTGGGCAGTTAAATAAAACTGATTTGCAAAAAAACCTCATTTATTTACTTATTGTGTTGCCATAATTTTGATTGGTCACAGGCGCGACTTCTTCGGATCCACTCGTTCCTTCCGCTCCATTCTCTAATACCTAATCACATGAATCTTCATGTCACAGGTCTACAAATCAAGACCCCAGACGGATCCATGGCCACGGCGAAGCAACTACGTGCGGCGGCCTGCGAGGTACCTCCTCAGGGCTCACACCTACCCTCATACTACAATCCAACCGCTGTCAATGCTAACAAGATCGTGAATCAGGTTTGTTATTTATTATAATACAAGGCAAGATCCCCCCCCCCCCCACCCCGTTCAACACGGAGGATTATATACACTCTGTTTTTTCTCACTTGTCTTATTTAGTAAACAATCTTGGCCTGTCTTTTTAATGCAATTCGTCAATAATAGTTATTGAAAGGCAAGTGCATGCAGCTGAGATGAGAATGTTAAGAGGAATGTGTGGTGTAACGAGAATGGATAGGATAAGGAATGAGTATGTAAGAGGGAGTCTGAAAGTAGCACCAGTGACAGAGAAGTTAAGTAGAACCGACTATCATGGTATGGACATGTGATGAGGAGGAATGAGGAGCATGTTACGAGGAAAGTTTTAAGTATGAATGGGATGACTAAGAAAAGAGCCAGACCGAAGAAAACATGGATGGATTGTGTAAAAGATGATATGAATAGAAAGAAAGTGAACACGGAGATGACGGCTGATAGAGATGTATGGAAGAAAAATACATGCTGCGCCGACCACAAATAAATTGGGATAAGGGCAGGAGAATGATGATGATTAATAGTAATTTAAAGACATTACGGTAACAATGTCACACACTAAATGTTTTTTTTACCTAATTACACATGCAGAAATATTTATTATATTTTATCAGTAGTTATTTGAATAAAAAGACATGCTAAGATTGTTTACTAAATAAGACAAGAGAGAAAAACAGACTTTAACTTAAAAAAGATTAGGCTTGAGAATAAAATCGTGTGATTTTACTAGACCTATTTGGTCTGAAAGGTCCCCCGTGACAAAATCCTGCATCTGCCTTTGACACTACATCGCCTGGCTGTGCAAAAATCTACAGCTATAGTAAAGTAGGGGTGGTCCGGTGTGGGTTATATTTAAAATTGTACTCAGGGCCGTCCCTAGCATATCTGGCGCCGGGGCGTGAACTTAGCTCAGGCACCCCAAAGTCATTGCAGCATCCCCGCCTCAGTGGTGTAGTTTTGGTAATAGCTGCTACACACAGCACCAGGGGGAAATTACGGTTTGTTAGAGAGGCGCCCCTGATGCTTCAGCGCCTGGGTGCGCTGCACCCCTTGCACCCTCGGGTTGAGACGGCCCTGATTGTACTTATGGTAATTATTTTCTAACGAAAACCTCGATTGTAGGTACAGAAGCGCAAATTGTTATGGTCTAACAAGAATAAGTCTGAAGCGGACGAAGCTGCCAAGTGGAGCGGCACGCGGTTCGCGCAGGACAACGACGGCAAACAGGTCTCCAAGTTCATGAGGCTCATGGGCATCAAGGATCCAGGTGAGCATCAGAAATCTTTCCGGTGAACCACCAATAAGGCTAAAATCGCTTGCACTCAATTTGATGGCAGCAGTAGCTACGTGTAATGTAGCAGGATTCATTCAAGGGATTTTGTCAACTAAATGTACGAACGTGAAATATCGTGACCGTACATTAGAATGTACATTAAAATAAGTTCTATTTAAAGACGTTTATCTTTGTCAGTATTGTGTCACTGCAACATATCGACTATAGAGCCCAGTAGACGCCTATTGTTGAATATAATGCGTACAATTAATTCTGACAACTAACCCGAAGAATTGTAATCCGATTGGCCCTACCAAGGCGGCTATTGGCTATTCACTAACGCGAAAGCATTTACGGCTCACATAAGTGGTCGAAATTGATTTTCAAGTGGCGAATAGTGGCGACCTATATCAGATCTATTAGTCATATGAGGCGTCTACAGGCTGTATAGTCGATGAGGCAATAATTTATGTGCTTGTAAACATTTAATTGAATTAAAATGAATAAGAATATTCAAAGTTCTGCCAGAAAAGCGATTTTTTTTGTAAATTTTGTAATGGACAAGTATGTCCCTCTTTTATGCCAAACTGTATATTTTACAATGATAGTCCCATGTTCAAATTATCACTAAAGCTTGGCTTGCTTGGAGTGCTTGGTGTTGTAAACGAAAATGATAATACCAGTCTATAACTCCCATTCCAGTGCAAGGCAAATTCCTTCTTTTCAATGGAGAAGAAATAAGCATTGATCATTGTTTTAATCGAATATAACGGATTATAGTAGTAGTAGCTGTGGTTTTATTGGAGCATGGTTTACGGCCAAAATTGATATCCTATCTATCCGCAATTTTCCCTACTAGAGATAGAAATTTGACATAAACTCCATACGAATTATGTCAAATTTCTGTCTCTAGTAGGGCAAAGCTTGGATAGATAGGATATTAATTTTGGCTGTTAGCCTATCTGATGTATAAATGAAAAGCCTTTTATGACACCAACTTACTAAAACGGTGTATAATATAAAAGCAATTTCTCCCAAGATTCTTGCTAAATCCCAAGTCGCAACATAAAATGTAATGTTCTAATGAACATGTTCATTCCCACAGCCGCTGTAAAAAACGAGACTCCAGAACCAACAGTGGATCCAATCAAAAAGCAAGAAGAGCTCTTCCAAGCCATGCAAGCTCAGTACGAGGTTGCTAGAGCCACTACCCACACAATGCGTGGTGTAGGACTGGGCTTCCAACGAGGACAGTACTGAGCAGTACTGCATAGTGTTAGTGCCTGTGTTGTGACTTGTGACGTTATAGTGTGGTCTGTGAGTGTTGGTGCCAGAGTTGGATTGCAGTGCGCGTGGGAATGTGCAGTCAGGCTATGTGAAGTGTTACGGAGAACTCAGAATGTGAGCTGGTGTTTCCATAGAATATGTTTGTGATTTTCTTTGTTTTTTCAAATTTTACTTGCAAGGATACTGTGTATTTTGCTATATGTGTCGTACGATAATCGAAAGAATCGGATCTTTTCGAAAATCCTAGGACGATTGCAGAGGACCACATAATTGGAATCTATGAAAGTTTTTCGTAATTATCCGAGCTATTGCTTATCTTAGGTTAGTGGCGAATAACCGTTCACGTAACGAGCGCTGATTGGCTGATATGAACGTAATGCACTAACGGATGCGCTGATTGGCTTATGGCTACATTCCTTCGTCTTTCGAGCCACATTCTGACCAACCAGAATGAAGATGTTATAAATTGATTCTTAGGTTAGCCAATCAGCGTTCAAGTTTCCAATCATCATAAACAAACTGGGATTTTTGCAATGATCCAGATAATAGCTCTTATTATAGCGAAAATCTTTCTGAGATTCCAATTATCCAGTCTTTTGCAATCATCCTAGGATTTACGCAAAGATTCGATTTGTCCGATTATCCTACGACATATACATTTCTAAAAATTGTCATAGGATTTGTTTTTTTTTTCATTCTAACAGTGTTTAAGAGTGTAATTGTGACTTTATCTATAAATCCATAATATTATTGCCCTATTATTAACAGTATTGCTCGCCTTAGATCTTACAGATTTACTCAGAAAGTTACACAACCGAGTGTTATTTGATCTTATAAATAATAAGTGCAGTAAGAATATTATGACGCTGCCCCTCTGAATTAGACAATAAGTAGCTGCGCAAAAGCCGCATTTTAGGTCTAAACGATAACGCGTACGTTAGCTGGGGACGCAGGAGCCGAGCACATACAGAAGCACCCGAATGAAGACAGGCATAGTCACTCATGTACAACATTCTTGGTCTAAACGATAACGCGTACGTTAGCTGGGGACGCAGGAGCCGAGCACATACAGAAGCACCCGAATGAAGACAGGCATAGTCACTCATGTACAACATTCTTGGTCTAAACGATAACGCGTACGTTAGCTGGGGACGCAGGAGCCGAGCACATACAGAAGCACCCGAATGAAGACAGGCATAGTCACTCATGTACAACATTCTTGGTTGGTTGCCGCCAAAAGTATTTCGTCAATTTTATGATTGTTATTATCTTGTTACATTATTTCGTTATTGTAAGGTATTTATGGAAAAAAAAAATATAAATCTTTACCTATAATTATAATATAACGACGAATTTTTATATGACGACTTCTGTGGTCTAATGCAGCGATTCATAAAGTGTGTTCCGTGGAACCTCTGGGTTCCGTTGAAGGGAAGCTAGGGTTCCGCGAAAAAGCTGAAAAGATTTGTTTTAATCAAATTGAGTTCGTTTAGTTAGTGCTGGGGTTCCATAAAATGAAAAAAATATTTTTATTTTATGGGTTCCGAAACCAAAAAAGTTTGGGAACCACTGGTCCAGTGGTTCGAGAGTCAGACTGCTGATCACGAGGTTGTGGAAATGAATTGCTGTTCCTTAGTCGTGTAGATTTGACTAATTTTGGTTTTGAAATATTTGTGGAAGTCCAGGGAAAGTTAAAATGGTAATAATATAAAAACTATGTGTTCCTAAACCATACATCTGATTGTGATGAAACTTTGGTGAGTTGTTCTGCTAAGCCTGCGAAGGATCCTGACCTAAAAAAAAATGACATTGCTATGCACAGCTAGTCTGCAATAAAAAAATAAAATAACACAGAACTATTTTCAACTGTACCAGCTTGAACTTCACCGAATGCTCACTTCAGAGGGGCAAGCAACAGTTATAATATTTGTACTGCATGTTTTTATTTATACTGAAGAATGTTTGGCTGAAGGAATCAGAAAAGTGGCTGTATGCAGAATTGATGTAGTTTGTAAAATAGTTAGGGTACTGGAGAGCACTAGATATCTATGATGGCTACTAAAAGTAGTTGAGAAAAGCTGGTAAAGTAATAGTAATAGACATTAAACTATACTCCAGAAACTAGTTTGATGTTTAAAAAATATATAAAGTTTAATTTTAGACTTTCGCATCGCATTATTATAACATTAATTTGAAACGGGAATCAATGTGCACATACCTATTTGAAGCCTGAGACATTGCAACCAAGTTCCACTTGTCGTAGTCAAGAGCAGACTGGATTAGCGGTGTCACTCGATTCTGAAGTAGAAGAATGTTCATCCACTCTTGATTTTTCATAGGATGGTGCACAATCACAGGATTAGCGAGGTTGTGATATTCCATGAAACAAGATGAACAGATTTAGTCGCCTCCAGTTTCTGAAAAGCTGATCAACACACTGTTGTATTGGTTGTTAGTATTTTTGCTGACCAGTCACAGGCGTTGACATTAGATTTGACAACAGATCAAATTGATAAGCCTTCCAGAAACCAGGAGTTTAATTCCCGATTCATATGAATTATATGGTATAAAGGTCATAACTGCGTAAAATCACACACGATTTTATGCAATTATGACCTTTACGTCTCCTGTAGAACCCTTGCATTGATTTGATGTTTATGAAATGTCAAACTAGTTTGTGAGCAATTCGTGAGATTCTGGAGTCTAGTAGGTTCTGTAATCCATCAGTAATGCATGTATGTATTATCTATGCAGTAATAATATATTGGGATCAAGTGAGTAGCACATAGCAAAAGAGACTTGCAAGTCTTGCAACATGTGCATCAAAAATGCCTATCATTATTTTTACCATAGCTTTAATACTTCTACAAAATAGGATTGAACATTAACAAAAACAAAATAATGTCCATAATGAAATATATCGATATCTAGCATTGAAAATATAAAAAAATGTAAATAGCCGTGACATAATGGTATTGTGTGATAAAATTGTGAGTAAAGGAGATTAATTATATTTTACAAAAAAATTAGAATGTGCGTCACACAGATTGTGTGTGGGTTGTGTGAGTGGGGAATTACAAAAAGTCTTGTAATGTAGGGTTCTGTAGCTATTACTGAAAAAAAAAAGAACTTTCAAACAGAAAGGCCTAAACAGTAATTGTTTTTCTACTTCATTTGATATGATTTTCAAATTGGTTATCATAAAATAACTTACAAACAACATTGAAAAAAAAAACAGATCTTTGGCTGTATTTAATCAAAACTTGAGATCTAAAATCTAATCTAATAAAAGTGATTAGTCCGTCGTAGGAACGACCGTTCCTCTGTGGATCAGTCATATTTGAACATAGTGAATATATACTCTTTGATTTGGACTTATGTATCTATGGTATCTTCCAATTTTGAATGTACCCTTCCTAGTAGCTGTGGCGCCTACAGAACTCTACAATCTTATAATAAGTACTAGTTTTACTGCTATGTGTGATATAATATTATTCAATTATCTAGTTATAATAAAAATAATGATCGTTGTGTGGATAACTATCCATTGAGATAAATATCTCGAAAAAAAGAGAAATCTCTATGTTCCTAAGTTTTATTGAAATAGCTTGCAACTAAGTAGTTTAGTGTTCATTTTTAGTAATTATCCAGGCAATGTTTATTATTTATGTTGTAGTTTAAGTAATAAAAGATTACTAAAACATTATTAGTTTTATTTTAATATGAACATCTAGGTACAGTCAACTGCATGACAGTGGTAACACTTCAATTCGAAAACCACCCTTACTGCTTACGAAATAAGGATGCTGCTAATGTCAAAGTGTTACCACCGACGTGCGGTCGACCGTACTTGATAAAGCTCATAACTAGACATCGGATTATATGCACTAATAAAATGGCAAAATATACTCTAACAAATGGTCAAATATGCACCATGAAAATGCGATTTTTCAATTAATTTTTGTTTATTTTAAGTAATTAACATCAATTAAACAATTAAGATACATGTAGTTTTATAATGTGAGAAGATAATATTAAAATAACGTATAATTATGGTGATAATACACTATCACGGTTTTATTTAGATTTTCTAGAGCATTAATTGCGGTGTATGACTTGTGGACCCACTAATTTGACCCACCAGTGGTACAAAATATAATTTTGTATGCCTTGCAGTCCCACTGGCCGGTGGGCCTATGAGTCATAAAAATCTGTTGGAATAATGATGACTTTGTGCTTATAGACTGGTTTTATACAGAACAGCATATTATTTACCATGGACCTTTTCTGGTGGTAAATTAGGAAGGGCATCAGTATTTTCAATTATATTCTAGTATTCTATGGACTTCAACACAGGAAGGTTTTTGGTTTCCTACATACACGTCTCACTGCCGAAATAAGCACAATCAGCAAGAAAGTACTAAAATATGCAATAACGCTGTAAATATCATGCAAATGCATATAATCCAATGTCTACTCATAACAGTTGGGACTCCCTCGGCAGTGAGACGTGTAGGAAACCAAAAACCTTCCTCTTGGTAGTCTTGTCTTGTAACTTATGTATTCAGCAATAAGGCGCCTGTCACACTGCCATTGGCGAATTTCGTTGTGGGGTTCATGGGTTCATATTATTTTACTGTTCTATGTAGTTGTGGGGCTGTTCTCAGACAACATGAGTACGTCTGCTGGTCTCGTGCGTAAACTTCTATGCGCAACGCTAATTAGAGATTGGCACATTCCATCGCCGTCGGTGCTAGTAACGCAAACACGGCCCCGTCCAAAAATAGCAGCAGACGCCAAAGAAAAATCAGATGATAAAAAACTTTGATTGAAGATTCCTTAGCCACTCGGTAGCTCGCGCAAAACATTACGCGCCAACGCCACGGGCTTTGACTGGCCTGCTGGCCCTATCCTCCCGTTATTTTAGATAGAGATAGAGGTTTTCTTCCTCGCGTTCCGGGCGGGTGAAGACAAGACCCTAGATCCCAATAAGAGCCGCAAGAACTATACTGAACTTCTACGGTTACGAGATCGACGTGGGCAGGGAAGGACACAGTCCTCTCCACTGCCTGCCCAGTGGCAGGGTGAATGCAAACCGGGCCCGTCCCTGCTCCACTCTGCCCTCTGCTAAAATCAGAGGGACACGCGAGACATGGCCCATATTGAGCCTTTCCCGTGCCAGAATATTCGAAACAGGGAATAAGGTCCACCGAAAAATGATTATTGCCCGTGTCCAGGGTGTACCGGCCCAGCAAACTGGTGTTTCTTCCAGACGTATGGAGAAGGACCATCAGGTTTTCTAGCCAACAGGCCCAGCACTCCAAACTGTATCGTTAAAAGCCCATCTACATTGCACAGAGTACATTGTAATATACTGAAATGAGACCAATCTTCAACCTCAAAACAGGTTACTGCGTACTAGCGCCATCTGATACTTTTAGTGCGAAACAGCTGTTACATCAACTAAATAAAAAATGCAAAAAGAGAAACACTATAAGAATCGAACCCACGTCCTGCGTTTATAAATCTGACCGCAGGATCATACTGCTACCAACACTTACTACCGAATTTTAGCACAATAATCAACCAGTCACAATCAATAAAAGTAGAATACTTACTTTAATATAAAAAAAATCAACAGATACTTATTTATTATTGTAATATTTGGTGGTAAAATCAGTACAAATATCTCTTGAAATGAAATCATCTCTTTGGAGCAATTATCAAATATGGGGTCATGTAGCGACATCTATCGAATATTGAATAAACTATTACAATATTTCGTTCCTTAAATTTGTAAAACCTGCCATCTATTACTTTTAGTCCGTAACAGTAACAAATATAATGCTACTAAATTAAAAACTACCATCTTACCTGTTATCTACAAGCATTCGAAGTACCACGTTTATTTGCAGCAAGTAAAAGCTGTTGTACCCGATTATTTGTTCTAAGGCCGTATTACAGAACGATACTTGTGTTTTTCTTGATCAAAATTCTTGTACAAAAGCGTTGCTCTCTGTTTAAAACTAGTTTTGAGTTGAGCTTTGATTTTAGAACGTTCCTCAAGCAGAGATTTATTGATCACAGTTCAGCTGAGTTTAGTTTTTAACCGACGAAAAAAAGGAGGAGGTTCTCAATTCGACGCGTATATTTTTTTTTTTTTTTTTTTTTTTTTTTTTTTTTATGTATGACCACGCATAACTTTTTACAGAGTGGTCCGATTATGATGATTCTTTTTTTATTGGATAGGGTATATCTTGAAGTTGGTCCCATTTAAATTTCAAAATCAAAATCCACCCCTAAGGGTAGTAAAACAGGGGATGAGTGTTTGTTCACCCACTGAATTCTTACCTGTTAACCGATTCTGTTGAAACTTGACATACATAAATATAGTTCTAGACACTACGACATAATGGAGACCTGGATTTAGAGTTTAACCACAAAAAAATGAAAAATAAAACTTTTTAACAAAAAATTGAACCGACGAAAACAGAAACTGAAAAGCGAAAAATAACTAATTATGAGTCGGCGCCAAACAACCAATCAACGAAGATCATTAAATTACTTTAAATAAATAATAAAAACAACGTCACATCAAATACAACGTGAGATTTTCAACGATAAACAATAACTTTCCAAAAATGCGTTCTCCGCTCGGCCACTTCCAACTTACACGCACTATGCTTGTTAAAAGTTCGTTTGGCGCCGACTCATAATTAGTTATTTTTCGCTTTTCAGTTTCTGTTTTCGTCGGTTCAATTTTTTGTTAAAAAGTTTTATATTTTATACTGTCACCTGTTTCGGAATTTCAGCTGAGATTTGATCTGTAATCACTCTAGTGTGGTCCAGATCCAGATTACGCTTGAGTAGAGATTTCTATTCTATTTCAGGTCAAATTCGTGTGTTATGTTGTTGAATTAAAGTTTATAATTATCGTTCTGGAATAAGACCGATACTCAAGTAACGATTCTATCCTTAAGTAGTGATCAGGTGATTGGAGATTAGACTGTACTTGAGGAAGCTTCTGTAATACGGGCCTAAGATTGAACGGATGGCCGATGGGGCAGTAAAGTTCTGGAGTGGCGACCGCGCACTGGAAGGCGCAGCGTGGGTAGGCCCCCCACAAGGTGGACCGACGACCTGGTGAAGGTCGCGGGAATCCGCTGGATGCGGAAGGCACAGGACCGGTCGTTGTAGCGATGCTTGGGGGAGGCCTATGTCCAGCAGTGGACGTCTTTCGGCTGAAATGATGATGATGAATATTGTTGTTGATATTTTTTACAACAAAATAAACCAATTTGTCAGCTTTTGTGTAATATATAAGTCTATGGCTTCTGTCATAAATTTTAAGTGATTAGACTTATAAGAATTATATACTTAAGTACCTAAATTATAACTTTGCCTACTGTACGTGTTGGGCAACTGTAAGTACAGTAGGCAGCTGTTAAATAAATAAATAAATCACAAACTAATAAGGGATCCTACTTTCATTATTTTGCATCGGTATGAGAGAGCGTATGAAATTGTCGATTTTACACTCGGAGTAAATACACGAACATTGGATGACGGACATCACTGTTCACCACCACATGACCGCACTCACACACACTACTGAATGCTACTGAACAGTAAAGTTGGGAAAAACGACTTAAAATCGTAAGCGTGTTTAAACGTTGTGCTTTTTTCTGCCAACGAATTTTTTTACGCTTTTGCCGCTTTTCGTTTTTCACTTCTAAAAAAATTGACTTTTATTTGTCTACATTACACTATTTTATTTACATTTAAACTATTTACAAAGTTCACTAAAAACTATACAAACAAACTACAATCGTCGCGTAATTACCAAGGAGAACATTCAAAAACGCATTCACTCGTTGACGACGAAAAATTAACTAAGCGCCAAAGCAAAAGCAAATCAATCAAGGACAAAAACGTTTAAACGATACGAAAATAATCAACAAAATAAAAAAGTGCTTTCTCTAAACAAATTTTACGTAAACGAATAAAATTTAATTCTGCCGGCTTCAAACCACCACCAGTCAACTTTGAAATTGAGTCTTATGCTCATAAAAATAAGGTTACATTTCAATCGTACTATTGAAAGCATAAGTTTGGTTTACGAAAAAGTCTAAACGAAATCTGCTTTAATCACAAAGCGTGCTTATACGCTTTTTTTTTAATTAGACTTTTTTAAGCGCTTTTTGTTTAAAAGCCCACTTCTACTGAACAGTGAACAGTTTATTTTTTTTTTTTTTTTTTTTTTAATTATTATGGCCTGGTTGCTAAGACCTTTAAGCCAAGTCATTTATTTGTTATATGTGAGTAGTTTTATGGCCTGGTTGCTTAGACCCTCCAGCTAAGTCTTTAGTTTACTCACCCTAGTAAAGTGATGGAAACTTTACCAGGTTTTTGAGCGGATGATGAGAAAATACGAAAGTCACGTTTTTCAACTTTGTACCATTTACCCACACTTCTACACGTTAACGAGCACTTAACATTTAATAATCCACCATTATTACACATTAACACTCGAAGAAACACAAATTTAGGAAAATAATACAAAATCAACAACACAATCTTTCCGAATTTTCCCGCCAACCCAGTTTATTTATCATCGGTCTCCAGTGTTGCCAACTCCAAAAGTTCAAATTATCGCATTTTCGCGTCGAAATTATCGTTTTTCGACAAAATTATTGTACAATCTGTAATATACTGTCAGAAAATAAAATGATATTTTGACCATTTTTGAAAAGTCTGATTTTTGGCGGGATTTCGACGACTGTTGTAGGTAGAATTAAAATTTTTGTGTTCTTACTGTAGTATGCGAAATTTCTTTTGGGGTTTTCTGAAAACGTCACAGCTTTTTAAGTGTGTTTTTTATGGAGTTTTAGGCTTTGTCTTTTCATATACTTGCCATTTGAGGCTCTTTGGACTGCGCCTAAATTAATTGCGTTTTTCATTAAGAATAAAATGACAAAAGCACAGTCTTCTTCTATCGTATCGACATGAGCTACATAGCGGTAATAGCTCATGCCGTGAGAAAAAGATAAGCCAGTCAACAGGTTGGTAGCGGGGCTGACTGCCCAAAGTGCACCCGACGATCAATTAAATATCGTCACTCGTGGAGGCTCTTTTAATGCACAGTAGCAAGAGCGAAGCGTCTGCCGATTTTATTTGGAGTTTGCAAAAACATCATACCATTTTAAAAGAGTTTAAGGTACATCCAAATGGTTTTGAAACTGGTTGGGCTGGACCTACGTATAGCGTACATGTGCTACATGAGAGCAGTGCGAGAGCAAATATTTCTTAATACAAAACGATGTATTTTAAGTTTATTCTAAAGCAGTTTTGAGCTTTATCTACAGCATGGCTGGATTTAGTTCTTACCCTTAATCAGATTTAATTAACTGATTAGCTCACTCAAGTAAGGTTTAAGTAAGCTCTGTTTCTCATAAAACTCTTTTATTTTCCTATACTTGATTTTTCTTACTCTATTTACACAACAGAACTGCTATGATTTGTATCTGTTAATGAGGAATCTATTTAAAAAAAAAGGCTGTTACCTGACTTAATTAGTTCTTAACTGCCGTTTTTGGAAAAACGTCTTTTTGGACTAGTTGATACTCTTTAATGTTCTTTGGGCATTGGTTTACGTCAAAATTTAGTATCTACAATGTAACACAACAGTATTTAGGCTTTGCACATAATTATCCAGCTGAGTGTATGGATGGCAAGTAGGGTTTAAGACTGGTAGGCCCGTTCCAGGGCCAAACAAATAAATGACGGTCAGTCATCTGAGTATAAACTTGAGTCAGTCGCACAGGCAATCCAGGACGGTATTAAAGCCTTACTTTTTATTAATTATAGTGTAGGGGCGCCAAATAGTAGTCAGACATACATTATAAAATATTAACTTTAAAAATAGCTTTTCTGGCAAAAAAAATTGGATACTCATACGAGGCAACGATCAATCCCTCACAAACTTCTAGTTTACCATCATTTTAATAAGGAGTGTTTTACTAAAGAGGTAACTAAAAAGTCATAGCAACCAGGACATATAAAAAATCGTAGCAGTGAACTAGAGTGAGCTGCTATTGTTTTCTCGTTTTTATGAACAAACGCATAATATGAGTGAGGGAAAGAGAAACTTGTCTGTTGGTATTGTTTGTGTTTAATTTTTCCTTAGGAAAAATTCGTTTTGCTAGCGTATTATGCACATTGATGTTTTTTTTATCCAATGCTCAAATTTATCGTACGTTTAACGTAATTTAGATCTTCGCTATCGTACATCGTACCAATGGCTAAATTATCGTACGCCCCCATAATTATCGTACGGGTTGGCAACACTGTCTGTCTCTGTCAATGTCAATTCTGCATCAATTCTGTCATGATTCTGTCAAAGATAAACGTGAAGTTAGTGTCATGAAGTTTTTTCGTTTTCGTTATCATGATTAGTCTGTGGTAATGGGATTCACCGAAAAGTGTTCACAAAAATGTTTTTATTTCAAATCTGCAGTTATGGTCCAATAATAAATTAACCACGGTTGAACAGTTGACGGTAAACTACCGCCATAAATCCGCGAAATAAAAAAAATAACCACAAGAAATTGTGAAATAGGTTAATTGCAATTGAAACAGTGTGTTATTCTAATTCATTTTATAAATAAAGAATGAATCAGAAAATGGAAGTCGTTGAAACGCAATTGTGTGAGAATTGGTAAGTTTAATGTGCAATATACGTGATATGTTGTCAATATTAGTTCTATTTTAGAGTACACACGTTAGCCGGCTATTTTTAGATTATTTGGAGCATCGCGAACATCGCAGCTGTCCTGAGATCGCTTGTTGTTTACCTTACATTGGAATTATTGTTATGAAAAACCTCCTTGGACTCCTTATTGTTAAACTTTAAGTGTTAGGGGAAATTTTACCATAAAACTAGCCGCAAAAATGTGTTAAATAATTTATTCCTTTGTTTATTGCTATTCATTAGTTAATTATTGTGTTTCTTTTCTATACGTATGTAGTTAAGGTTCAACGACCTATTTTGACCTGGACGACCTATATTGCACGCTATAAAATCAATCATGCACCTGATGGCCTCAGTGGGGATGAATCTCCCGGTAAACTCGATTCCCGGTATCTGTCTCGTTTGTTTATGTAGGTACCTAGCTTTCAAACAATGCACCTATGAAAGTGATTACAATGCAATATTCTCATATTTATCGTAAGGTTCTGTTTACTGTAATTTGTAATATTCTTCCGCCATATAAACCGGTTAAGCTCATCTAAAAAGACAAAGAAATTACGATTTTATGAGTAGGTAGGTAGGTAGTAGTAGGACATTATTCATACATTTCTCATTCATTCAGTACGAACTTCATCAACGGGATATGTAATCATGATCATTTATCACTGTAAAGGCTCGTACAAACCTAAAGCAGGCCAGTAACAGCGCGGGGTATGAGCAGCGCGGCAGACGTCACTAAAACGTAGGCAGTTTTAAAGCGATTTGATGACGGGCCCGTCATAGAACTGCTTTAATATGACATTTTGTGTCGGTTGTCAAACAATACAAATGCCTCGTAACCGCTTTGACGTCACACTGACGCGCCGCCCTGTCCTGCTCGGATGTGGGCAGTTAGTATGGCGGCTATAGTTATACAACGGAACCGCGCCGCTCCTGCTCGTGTGACGCATTGCCTGGTTTGTTGTCGGGCAGTTCCAGGGCAGGGCAGGAGTGGCGCTGTACGCCAGCGAGCCCGCGAGCCCGCGCAAATATTTCGTGTTTTGCGTTTCATATCGTTCTTTTATTTCCATGCTCTGCACCAGCCGGCGACAAACCAGGCAGTGCGGCGCGTTGGCAGGAGCTGCGCGATTGCGTTGTATTACGATGGCCACCATACTATCTGGCCACACCGGCGCACGACGGGCGGTGCGTCAGTGTGACATCAAAGCGGCGGACGACGCAGTTGTATTGTTTAACAACCGACACAACATGTCATTTTGAAAGCAGTTTTATGGCGGGCCCGCCGTCAAAACACTTTAAAACTGCCTATCTTTTAGTGTGACGTCTGCCACGCTGCTCATAACCCACGCTGATACTGACCTGCTTTTGGTTTGTACGGGCCTTGAGACGCGCAGTGCAGAAGCGGCGTGGTTGCGTTGTGTCACTATGGCCGCCATATTGTAACTTGTCATACTGGAGTAGGGCAGGACGGCGCGTCAGTGTGACGTCAAAGCGGTTACGAGGCAGTTTTATTGTTTTACAACTGACACAACACGTCACATTGAAAGCAGTTCTATTGCGGGCCTGCCGTCAAAAGCTTTAAAACTGCGCTCATTTAAAGGCCCGTACAGACCAAAAGCAGGTCAGTAGCAGCGCAGGTTGAAGGCGGGCCCGCGCAAGTTGTAATACAAGGAACAATATGAAATACGACACAACAAATATTAGCGAGGGCCTACTGACGAACTGTGCCGCTCCTGCCCTGCACTGGAACCGCCGCCGGCGACAAACCAGGCAGCGCTGTGCGCGGGCAGGTGCGGCGCGGTTGCGTTGTATCACTACGCGGTCGCCATACTAACTGGCCGCACCGAAACAGTACAGGGCGGCGCGTCAGCGTGATGTCAAAGCGGTTACGATTATTATGTTACGAGGCAGTTGTATTGTTTGACAACCGACACAACATGTCATTGAAAGCAGTTAGATGGCGGGCCCGCCATCAAAACGTTTTAAAACTGCTTACCTTTTAAGGCCCGTACAGACCAAAATAAGGTCAGTAGCATCGCACGTTGAAGCCGGGCCCGCGCATGTTGTAATACAAGGAACGATATGAAACACGACACACCAAATACTAGCGTGGGCCTGCTGGCAAACTGCGCCGCTCCTGCCCTGCTCTGTATGTCCAGTCTAACAAAGCAATTAATATACAAGGTCGCCAGATATGAAGATTTCTCAGGAAATTATTATAGGATGGTTTGATTAGGGTTTTGTATAAATACAGTTTGACTTTGTCCGTTATTAAAATGATATTTCACTCGAAAACATCCATAATCTTCTGAGAAAACTTCATTTATATCTCTCTACCCTGTATTCTAATTGCTTTGTTAGACTGAACCCGCCGGCGACTAAACAGGCAGCGCGGCGCGCGGGCAGGAGCGGCGCAGTTGCATTGTATCACTATGACCGCCATACTCATGATAGTATACTTATACGCCATACTAACTGGCTATACCGGAGCACGTCAGTGTGACGTAATAGCGGTTACGAGGCAGTTGTATTGTTTGACAACTGACACAACGTCATATTGAAAGCAGTTAGATAGCGGGCCCGCCGTCAAAACGCTATAAAACTGCCTACCTTTTAGTGTGACGTCTGCCGCGCTGCTCATGCACCGCGCTGCTACTGTCCTGCTTTAGGTTTGTACGGGCCTTAAGTCGTTGGTTTCGGCTGTTAACCAAGTACTTACCTACCTAGCATCCTTCTACTTTTCCGGGATTATTGATGCGGTTATGTCCGAACTCATTCGGTAGTGATCGTTTAGAACCTAAGATGCTGACTGTAACATCGTCGCGCTCCGCAACTTGATAAACTGCGATCATTGACCACTTGACCATGCTCAGAAGAGATTCTGAAGCCCTACCGAGTTTCTTCCCAGTTCTTCTCCATAGCACTTATTATGTTTTGGAACTGCTCACCTAGTTTTGACGTTTCTTAAGTATCTACCTACCTAACTTTTATTTAATTTAATCTGGCCTGTTGGCGACGTGATTTGTATTTTTTTTCAGTTTGTGTTTATCTGCGTTTTGAACTTTTGATCATCAGAAATTTTGCACCCGGTGGTGCCCTGAGCGCCAGCCCTTTAATTACCTACGTAACTTGCTTGACATTTAAACCTTACGGGAATATCAATAAATGTTTTATTTCGGTATATTAGCGTGGGTTTCATAGGGCACATAGCGCTGTCGGCTATCGACGACTGTGGGTGTCAATCTTAAAAACATAACAAATTATTCATAGGCACACAGTACTGAAAATGGAATATAGAATTAAAATTCTTTTTGACCTATTACTTGACTATAATACGACTTCCTCTTTGATTTCTAAGCTGTTTCTCTTGCTTTTACAGATCTAGACTTATCTCTCGCAATGTTTTCGGTACATATCAGCAGGGTGTGATGGGACTGCTTGTTCACAGTCAGATGCCGAATCGTGATAGGTGGTTTGCTGATTTTTGAATACATTTTCATTATAAAACTCAAATTCTCACGGGACAGGGAGGGTGATTTCGGGCCTGCCTTCAGAGATTTAAGCTGGTGCTAGACCCACACTGCTCTTGTGGCTCTGGAAAGGACAAAACCATCGAACACCTAATGAAATGCCTAAGGTTTGGAGTGGATCGTCAGGCCACTATACGTTTGGTGTGACCCGTCGCCCGTCGCTAAGGATTTGAGCCGCCCGTAAATTAATAAATCTTGACGATCTTTTTGTAACGTGGCGCTGGGGAAATCTGCAGGTCTGCAGGGATATTTTCCGGCGGTGTTGACGTCTGGCCGGGGATTTGATGTCGACAGGCGCTCTGCAGGACCCCCGTCCGTAGGCTTCGGCCTATTTAGCATCTAGGGTTTTATCAGGCCATGTCACTCAGCTTATCCTTTACGTACATTAAAATATTTACTAGTAGTTACGTATTAGTCTGGTAACGTGACTGTAGTCTTGTTGCAACATGCAGAAATTATGTAGACCTATCAGTGGATAGAAGTAATGACTTATTCTGGTTAATGCGACTGGTGTACTGAACCAGGCTACTCGCGTTTCACGTTTCACGTTTTTCGCGTCCTGATTGATATCTATGTCGTAGGATAATCGGATAAATCAAATCTGCGAAAATTCTAGGATGATTGCAAAATACCGGATAGTTGGAATCTCAGGAAGATTTTCGTTATCATACGAGCTATTATCAGGATCATTGCAAAAAGCCCAGTTCAGGACGATTGGAAACTTGAACGCTGATTGGCTAATCGTAAGAGTCGATTTATAACATCTTCATTCTGGTTGGTCAGAACATGGCTCGAAAGACGAAGGAATGTAGCCGTTAGCCAATCAGCGTATCCGTCAGTGCACAACGTTCATATCAGCCAATCAGCGCTCATTACGTGAGCGGTTATTCGCAACTAACCTAAGATAAGACTTTCATAGATTCCAAATATCCGGTCCTTTGAAATCGTCCTAGGATTTTCGCAAAGATCCTATTTTTCCGATTATCCTACGACATCTACAAAGTACCCTATAGATAGGCGCATAAAAAAGGCATAATAAAGATAGACTACGGTTCGTAGTCGTATGAAATTGAAACAAACGTCAAAACAATACACGATCATCGCATGCGATAAGGGAAAAATGGTTGACCGGAGTAGCAAATTGTGCGATGAATGGCGATGATGAATGAATGGTACCGTCAAACGCGAGTACATCCTCAGAAGTCGTAGGTGCTAATCCTGGTTGCGAGCGATTTTTTGACATTTCATATACCTACTTATTTACTTATTACTAGCGGACATGGCAGACTTCGTCCTACCCAGAAAAGCGGCGCCACATCATTAAAATCGTCCCTGCCGTTTAGAAGATCAGTGGCATACCGACAGCAGCGGATCCAATTGTGTTTTAAAACCATCCAGGAACCCATTGAAATATACGTACAAATCATCCAAGTCGGTCCAGCTGTTTAGGAGGAGTTAGGTGACGAACACACGTACAGAGGAAATAAATACATATTTATTTATTTATTTTATCGCAATTTTTGTAACACCATAACAGAACTCATTCCAAGGGGATGTTACAAAACATAATCCAAAACATACAATTATAATACTTAACAGTTTACAGTACTATTCTTTTTTCTATACACCTCTGTACTACTCCCATGAACTTGGGCAAACTATCAAAAATATGTCCACGTCTTCATCAACTATAATTTGCGGCGCGTGACAAATTATGATTGTGCGTGATATATTAAGATAATATGTGTTCTTTCTCAGTAAACGCGAGATTCCCACGGTGAACTTCACGATCCACAATGTGCACTGCGCGCGCAACATCCGCGTCTGTCCCGTGTGCAAGGAGCCGGTGCCCTATGCCGAGCTGAAGGAACATCACGAGAAAATGCACAAACTGCGTAAGTCTCCAAAACGGTATCATCTACAGAGGTTTTAAGAACAATGCCCTAACTTACTTCAAGCCTAACATCCCACTGCTTGGCAAATGCCTCCCCCCTTGATTTCCAATCTGTGCGGCTTAGTGCCAGTGACGGCCAGGTGGTATTATTGTCCAGCTCGTCCCTCCTACGGTTTCGTGGTCTGCCTCGACGTGTGCCTGCCTTTTAAGACGCTGACAACAGCCAAATACCCCAAATAGGCTTCTTTTAAAAACATTTTTAGCTGTATATATTCAGTTTGTGGCAGTGAAAAAAATATATGTTAATCTTGATCGTATTTTCTGAAACTGTATTGTGCCCAAAACACGTTTTCTTGAAGTTTTCTCAATAGAAAAGAATTGTAAACTAACCTCTTAAAACATGCTTTAAAGCAAACAATCTCTATTATTTACTAAATATTATAAATAAAATTAAGAAAACATTTGAGAAAGACAATAATCTAAACATTTATTGTTTCTGTTTTTCAAATAAGCTTTTAGTTTTTTATTAAAAAGAAATATTGTTAATTTTCATTCAAGTTGAGCGGCGTATCCGACGTCCCTCGGCTCGTTGCCTCTCTTTCAGTTCTGTACGAAACGACAGTGACCGCAGAGGTCTGATTTTTTAGGTGTTGTCAGCCTCTTAAGTACTAATAATTTTGCAGTGGCCGCTATGTGAGCGCTTCCATCTCGAAACAGTATGTTTCGAGATGGAAGCGCTCACATAAAAATAAAAAAACTAATTGATGTAGATAATAAGTCCAATGTGGATGTCTGACAACTGGTCTAACCTAGACCCTTAAAACCCAGTAACTGGGTTTTAAGGGTCTGATGGTAGTTGCTCCGTGTAAAATATTTATGTGCACCCGCATCTGTTTAGACTGAAAGCCGACCCCAACATTGTTGGGAAGAGGCGAGGGGGATGAAGTCCAATGTCGATCAATTGGATTATTTAATTTTCATCTGTCTGTCTGTTAGGCCGAAAAATTGATTCTTTTTAGTATAATTCGATCCATTGGCTATCTGTCCGATTGTATACCATGGTGGCAATTTCACCGTCATCGTCATTATTGTAATCTATTACTCTAGAGTTTGCTAGATGAAGAATGTCCTGATATAACAAAGGAGACATACCTGGCTAGCTCCCTTCTTTCTGTGAACTAAGCGGTGGTATAATTATGTCTAGAAGATTGGTAAAATCAACCTTTTGGGCGATATACATCTGCCAAGCATTTAATTAGATTGAGCTTGAAGCGGTCTTTGAAAAAACCGGTCAAGTGCGAGTTGGACTTACGCACTAAAGGTTCCGAATCATATTTTATGATGTTTAGTATTTGCCAAGATAAAGGCTATACTATAGTAACATATTCTGCAAAATGGTCAACTGATTATATGATAATTTCAAAAAGATGCAGCCCTGTGATAGACAGACAGACGGCTGGATGTAGACGGCGTAATAGGGTCCCGTTGGCACCCTTTATGTACGGAAAAAGAGCTACCTTCAGCTGTCACTGTGTGTGTACGCACAAATAATATAATACTTGTACGTTTACGCGCACGAAATCCACATCCTCTATCGCAAAAACATTCCAACTCCGCGTATCGCGTCATTAAAATAAGTATACTACCATTATGTCTATGTATACTACGATGTGTAATCAAAACAGATGATTATCGTTATAATTATCTAGAGGATGCACCCACGTGAATCCATCTCTCATTTGGCAACACTAGCATGCATGACTATTTGCGGTTTCTAATACAAAAGATTTCGCTAGTCAGCTTCGCGTTAGACTTTTTTGAAGTGAAACTTCTATATAGACGGGGGGTATTAGGAATTTTTAGTCACGAAAAAGCGTTACGGCCGCATGGAGGGGGTAGACAATATCTATATCGCTTGGCGAAAGACGGCAGCGGCGGAGGGACAGAAAGGCTGATGATGATGATGGTGGTGATGATGGTGATGATGATGATGACGATAATGATGATGATGATGACGATTATACGATGACGGTGACGGTGATGATGATAATGATGGTGATGATGACGATTATACGGTGACGGTGATGATGATAATGATGGTGATGATGACGATGATGGTGGTGATGGTGATTATGGCATTGATGATGCTGATGATGATGACGAGGAGTCGCCGTCACCGTTGGCGACGGTGACTGTGACGATGACGATGATGATGATGATGATGGTGATTATGGCATTGAAGATGATGATGATGTGATGATGATGATGATGACGACGATAAGTCGCCGTCACCGACGGCGACGGTAACTGTGACGATGATGATAATGATTATGATGATGATGACGCTGATGATGACGAGACGATGATGACGATGATGATGACGAGACGATGATGGCGATTACGATGACGATGATGACGATGATGACGATGGCGATGATGATGACGATGAGGATTATGATGACGATTATGACGATGACGATGATGATGACGATGATCAGTATGATGACGGTGACGATGATGATGATGATGGTGATGGTGAAACTTCTATACACGCTGAAATTTGAATCGCTTATTTCCCGAAAAGGGATCATTGTACTCATCATTATGAACGCGAATCGCGAAAAAATGTGTTAAAAAAAAAAAAATGCTTTCATTAAAATGTACCTAACCTAACCAAAACATAGTTTGCAGTAAACCTGCGAAAAAAAACTAAATGTGTGCTGGGACACATAGTAGAAGTGAAACTTCAACGGACAAGTGGAAAAACGAATCGCAACGGACAAGTGCAATAACGAATGGCTACTGACAAGTGGAAAAACTATCGCAACAAAATTTTAAGTTGAAGTTTTACGGGCAGATTGTTAATGTACTTATTCAATTTGAAAACCTGCCCGTAAAACTTCAACTTAAAATTTTGTTGCGATTCGTTTTTCCAATTGTTAGTTGCCATTAGTTATTGCACTTGTCCGTTTCGATTCGTTTTTCCACTTGTCCGCTGAAGTTTCACATCTACTATGTGTCCCAGCACACATTTAGTTTTTTTTTCCTATAATCTATAACTTTATCGATTTTATTTTTAATATCTGGTGTAGTAGGGAGAGAAGAGGCCACCATTTTAGCAGGGGTTCGACTAGGGATTAAGAAGGCTGATCAACACAAACTTTAGCTAATAAGTAGAGATGAAACATTCAAATAATTGTCCCGCGCACCCTGGGTAATCAGCTCCGGTATCCGCTACCGACCTGTTGTCTGGCTGATCTCTAAGCTACCTATATGTACAATAAGTGTCTGTTTCTCATCAGAACCATGCATGAAATGCGGCGAGAGTGTGTGCGGCACCGACTTGGAGGACCATATCCGCGACTCGTGCGCACACACGATTAAGTCCTGCAGGTAATATGTATTCCAAAACTTCTATTTTTTAAACATATATATTTTGGGATAAAGTTAGAAGGCTAGGTTAAGATAGCTTAGCTATTTCTCATAATGTGACCTGAATCTGATTTACCCTATCAGTAGGGTTGCCATAATTGCTAGAACTGATACGGGACGTTTATGTGCTAAATACATATAAACATGAAAAAGTGGGAAGGCAACTGGTTTATTGTCATAAAATAATCAAAATTATTGATTGATACTATCAAATTCAACCAATCAATACAAAAAACCTTTTAGCTGTATCCCGTCAAGTAAGTTATCATTGAATAGGTCTATTGAAATGAAGGTAATGCTTCATGTATTACTTTTTTATTAGGTACACCCACGGGGTACACCGTTTGCCCGCCAAATTAACTTGCAATGTGTCCTGCCATATCTAAACTAGGTCACAGAATATCTAATAGTATGACTAGGTATACAAAGTATAAACTTCTAATCTTCCACGTTTGATAGACCTTAGTAAAAACTCTCTTCTTTTAAATTTTTATTATTTCGACCGGTCATTATGGCGATGCTGGCCATGTCCAGCAGTGGACGTCTTTCGGCTGAAATGATGATGATGATGATGATGAGCATAATGTGATTATAAATTTTCGAGTAATATAGGAAGAAAACTGCAAAATACTTAAAGACGTCCTAGACCAAAAGTAATTGACTTTAGAAAAAAAAATCTTAGCAAAAAATGTTCCTTTAGTAGTCTATTTGATTACATCATACCACCCATCGATCATACACCCATAGACGCCTCATAATAGGCGACCGATGTCTGTCACACATCTATGAAATTTCACTAATGTAGGTCGCCCCTATTCGATCTTCAAATCAGTTTCTACCACTTTTATGAGCCGTCAAAACTGCTGCGTTAGTGATAAGCCAATAGCCGCCTCGGTAGGGCCAATCGCATTACAGTACCTCAGTAGCCTCAGCTTGTGGCAGAATTTATTGTAGGTACGTCGTTGTAATTTACTGTATGGTCGATAATACCACCATTATCATTTTATTACAGCTGCTCTGTGCAACTATAGAGCCTGACGTTTCAAAA
The DNA here is from genome assembly GCA_949699075.1 of Asteroscopus sphinx. Lineage (NCBI taxonomy): Eukaryota > Metazoa > Arthropoda > Insecta > Lepidoptera > Noctuidae > Asteroscopus > Asteroscopus sphinx. The sequence goes on along the minus strand of OX453021.1, from coordinate 13,538,377 downwards.
GTGCATGTAATTAGGTTTATTTGGAGTAAAAAACAAACTGAGCATGGCCCGACATGATCTTGGCTGGTTTTAAATTTATAGCGAACAAAACAGTAGAATGTTTACGCATAGACATGTGTTTATGTATGTAATTCATTCTTGGAATTCCGAACTCATGAAGAGTCCACACAATGAACAGTAGTTATTGCTTATTGTTACTGTATGTTCGTTATCTGTACTCGCTAAAGTAACAGAAGAACTCTTTCCGGTGAACCACCACTAAGGCTAAAATCGCTTGCACTCAATGTTCGATGGCAGCGGCAGTTACGTGTAATGTAGCAGGATTCGTTCAAGGGATTCTGTCGACAAAATGTACCACCGAGAAGTATCGTGACCGTACATTGTATACTTGCTTGAGATATCATAATTAATGTTTAATGTAGTAGTTATCACAAAATATTCAAAAATTGATTCATTTTTAATTGCAAATTAATCAAATATTGCTGTGTTCCACGACCGTTATGCGAAAGAATTAAATCCTGAAACTCACTTTCCTGCAAAATGCGTTATATTGTAAACCTAACGCAGTCGTCGCAGTATCAGCAGAAGCACCCATTTAATTTGGGAATCACACTCGATCATTTTCGATATGTTATGTTTATGATGTATTCAGCGAGTAATATTTTTTTTACTGATGGGGGCGCCACTTGGCTACTACATTCTCCTTAAAACCATTTAAACCATTTATTTTGCCATACATACACAAAATATACATATTACATACAAAGGTAACAGGACAAATTAATGAGAACAACATGCATACAACATAATATGTGTGGCAAGGGATCCAGCTCAGTATTTGCTGTGCATGTAGGTATGCACAGCACTGATTTTCAGCTGGAGATGCGAGCGCTTCGAGCGGCCGAGTAGTCGCAAGCAAGACATACACTGACTGCTCTCGACTTCTTAATCTGTCGACTGCTCTGGTGCAAATATTTTCCTCCGCCCGTCTTTTGTTGCCAATGATAAAAAAACATTATAAGCGGAACTAGCTTAGTATGTATGCTTCATACAGGGCAAGCTTGGGTTTGTCACCATCGAGCGATTGACTATACGACTCATGTGTACATCGTTTACGTAGTACAGTCGACTGCATGACAGTGGTAACACTTCGATTCGAAAACCGCCCTTACTGCTTATGAAATAAAGATGCTGCTAATGTCAAAGTGTTACCACTGACGTGCGGTCGACCGTACTATTATTTGTTCTGTGGTGTAGGTTCTGCGAGTTAGAGCTGCCTCGGCGCGACCTGCCCGCCCACGAGAACTACTGCGGGGTGCGCACCGAGCAGTGCCCGGACTGCCGCGAGTACGTCATGATCAAGTACCGCCAGCTGCACGTCGACTCTAACCACGGCTTTATTCGACTGGATGACGGTGAGTGATACTTTATTATGACAGCTAGAATACGACTAACGGCGAAAATTAATAACAGATCTATCCTCTATTTGCCCTACTAGAGATTGAATTTTGACATAAAATGTATGGAGCTTATGTCAAATTTCTATCTCTAGTAGGGCAAATCGTGGACAGATCGTATATTAATTTTGGCCATAAGACAATATATGAATCCAGTGGTTGCAATAAGAGTATGCTTTCAAAACGTCTGGATTTGATTAATCCAACTCGTATTCGAACTTTTTATGGTACCCACAGATTGGATTACGAAACGAGTGGTTACCTTTGCCTATAACAACTGCAATACCATCTACCATCTCATGGGCGTTGCCAGTGTGTGTGCCAGCTGCCTCCCCCCTCCACCTAGAGACTCGAACCTAGAATATTTTAATAATAAAATAGTCGAAAAAATCCCAAAAAACCCAAGATAATATATAATAATAATAGAGTAATAATTTTTTTACTGATGGGGGCGCCACTTGGCTGCTACATGCGACTTAAGGAAGTTGTAGCTGACGTCACCTAAAGACAAAGACAAAGTGAAAGTTAAATTCGATACTATGAGCATTGTTTACGGTCGGTAGCTTAGCGGATAAAGCACTGGTGTACTGAACCAGGAGTCGCAGGTTCGAATCCTGCCCGTGAGCAAATTTCTATTTCCACAATTTATATGAATGTATTTCTCATACAGATCCCACCCCCGTACCAAAGAAGGAGCCTCCAAAGAGCCCCGCAGTCAAGCCGTTGATCGCCAAGGTGCCCAACACCAACCAGCCATCCACATCAACCAGCAATGGCTTCCAACGGCTCACCGCTTCCAACGTCAATAGGCCGAACGGCTTGAAGAATATCAACTTGAGTGACAGGCCTAGGACTGATATTAGGTAGGTCTTTCCATTTTTCAATAGTCTCAATTAACCGAAAACACACACATCCACACATACACGAATACATACAGGATATTTTTTCAACGAGTGTGGTAAAGCATATTGGTTCAGTATCTGTTCCTTATCGCAACCACATTATTAAAATTTACTATAAAACATTTATTTTCTTGTCTTTGTATAAGTAAAAGGACATTGCTAAAGTTCAGTGCAACTAGAGCCTGACATTTCAAAAGTGCCTGTAATTAGGTTTATTTGAAATAAAAACCTTGATGATTGATTGTTCCATTAAAGCCCAGCCTATGGAAATTATGAATAAAAGATGATGCTCATTATATACAATTCGATGAGGGCAGTGTGTTGCAACCTATTATAATAAACGGACAGTACTCCACAGATGTTTAATTCATTTAAAATATAACCTATTTTGAGGTTATTTTTTGCTTACAAAACTAATGTCAAACAAGTTGTTGCCTAGCAACTAAACAGTTTCTCCCATTGAATTAAGAAACCTATGGAAGTGGCCCATTCTTCTATATCCACCTAGTTTATACAAATATCTATTAAATCGTTATTGAATTATGAAACTATTCTTTGTCTCTTGTTAACCAACGTGTTATATCGTCTGGTGAAAGAGATCGCATGCTATTTGTATATTCTCTGTTTGGCAACATCTTTACGGGATGTCAAAATACCTACGCCGCGTGGCAACCCTGCTTACCCCGCAATGTGGCCCATAATACATGAGCTGTCAAGTAAACAAACTAGGGCTGTTGATATTTTTTAAATATCAGATTTTCGATCTATCGACATTTTTAAATATACAATCGGAGTTCGATATATTGAAAAAAAAAGATATTTCTATATATTGGCCAAATTTCATGATTCTAGGTCAATGCGAAGTACCCTATAGGTTTTTTATGTGAGTTTGCGAGTATCAAAATGTGACATAGCCGTATGATTGCCTTGACCTAGAAGCTTGATTTTTTATGTCCTAGGGACAGCCGAACTTAGTATTTGATATAATTGCATTATTTATTACTACTTGAAAATAATTTTAATCAGCACACATCTCTGATACGAAACACTAGCATCGATATCGATACTTTTTAGTTATGATTACTTACTTCCCTAGCTATGGCCACCATAACGGTGGCCCGGATATTGTAGGTATACCACGCTTATTTCGTAGGTATTACTGGTCCATAGGTATATGTCAATGGGTAGTATAAATTGAGTGTTAAGGCCCTGTCCCTGCACGAAACGTCTCGGGGTGGACTGCGGGGCGCAGTGGAGAGCTGGAGCACTGAGGCGTGCCGGGCCCGTGATAACAATTAATTATGTAAAAAATTAAATTAATGTAATTTTATCAAACAAAAATTCTGAAATGGATTACTTGGCTTGCGATAAAATATATCGTGTAAGTTTCAAAATCATGTTTTATATAAATTTTCGTCATAAAATGAATTCAAAGTGTCAAAAATTGGCTGTTTGGATTTGTTTTCTATCAAGCGAAGTTATTTAAATCGTGTATCGATCTTTCAAAATGGATACATGAACTACTCAACTCCACCATATATTTTAAATGCTGCAAAGCTTTCGAAACATCAGGAAAACCAATTTAAATAATATACGCGATTTAATCCGGTTAAACTTCGTAAACTTCGTTTTATTATAATGTGTAGTGATCGTGAAAACCTAAGAAATTATTACGAAGATAGGTGATAGTGCTGGTGATTACTAATACGAAACCACAAAAAAATATGCGATTCTTTTTTTATATTTTTCATTATTTTTTGCGTTTTTCATACATAACCCGCTTTGGCCACTGATTTGCAAAAAAAACCTCATTTATTTACTTAATTTTTCAAAGTTCGCAATGTAATTCAAATAAAATATCAGCTGGCGCTAGAGGTGAACGACATCCGCTCGCATACGCAGTCCGTGTCGTAGCGAGCGTAGGTAGGTTAGGTACGGTAGGTATTACTGGTCCATAGGTACAAGTCAATGGTTTCTCCCCACTGACTGTCTACAAAGTAATTTTTTCATAAAAAAATCACTACGGTTGCGATAAGGAACAGATACTGAACCACTATGCTGTTTCGCACTCTTTAAATTATCCTGTATACAGGTTAATTGAAAACATACCGAAAACATTTCACGTCTCTGCTCATCACTCGATCAAATCCACAAACGATTCAATCCTGGGCAGTCAGCCCCGCTATCAACCTGCTGACTGGCTAATATTTTCCCCACGGCATGAGCTATTATCATTATGTAGCTCATGTTGACACGAAGAAGAAGAAGAAGACTCGATCAAATGTATGGAACAGTTAATTTTTTTGACATGATTTCAGTGTTCGTCCCATAGTTAAAGTTGTGCATAATTATGAGCACTATCCAGAAAGTGTTTTTGGTATTTTTTTACATACATACATAAACATCACGCCTGTATTCCCCGAAGGGGTAGGCAGAGGTGTACAGTACTCCCACATTTCGCCAGTTATGTCCCATGTAATAGGGGGCGAGCCTATTGCCACTAACCGGGCACAAATCCATATTATTTTTTTATTTTTTATTAAAGGGTATTTTTTAATATTATCATAATTTGATTTTTGTTTGAAAGGTACCTCAACAGTGGTTCATCTAGTACATCGTCGTCGTCTCTGGGCTCCAATGCTGGCGAGGGTCCCTCAACTAACTGGAGGGCGCAGGTCTCGAGCAACGGCACCAAGGCGCCCGTAAAGAGGACCAATGATCAGCCACAGATTAACACCAACGTGGAAGCCACTAATAAAGTCGAGAAAGACTTGTGAGTAATATTAATTTAATACATGTTGAAATTTTAATGGCTTCTTTCCCGAAAAAGGGTCATTGTACTCATCATTATGAACAACTTTTACTATGGGACCAACCCTGAAATCAGGTGGTCCCTACATTTTATCGATTTAAGTGAACACAAATAAAATGAGGGATTTGGCAGAATCATCTCATTAGTATTTTATCTATGACTATAATAGTATATTATTATATATATTTAGTACTTATTGTATGTTATATATATATACCTATGTATGTTTATCTATTGTTTTAGTTGTAATTTATTTCTCAACTTGTTTTGTGTCGTGAATCAATATTGCACCTGCCTTGTCATCTCTGTATCACCCTAAGGTTGACTGAGAGAGAATGCCTAAGGCATTAAGTCCGCCTACGTACACATGTTGCATGAAGTTCAAATAAAAATATATATATATATACTACCAGAAAGCGATAGAAATGTAAATAATAAGGTAATAGAAATAGTAACTTGTCGCCGCGTGCAGGTGTCTCGTAGGACACCAGCGCGCGAACCGTTTGCTTGATCATCAGTGCTGTTTTGGACGCGGAGTCACTAAAATTGTATTTTGCATTTTGCAGCATATCTAACAGCGGATTATATGCCTTTATTTATTTTTCATTAGATGCTAGAAACATGGTGGGCGTAATTGCGTATTTATGTGTTGGTAGCGGCAAACCGGCGACACGCGTTACGGTATTAAGAGATAGTAGATAACATTTCTATTACCTTATTATTTAGTGTGTGTGCGTGAGCGCTGGTTTGTACACGTGGGAGCACGGTTTTGCTGGCTTCACTATGATTGTTCGTATAGCACTACGTCTATATTTTTTACTATGTCTGTCTGTGTTATTTATCCGAAATTTGTATTCCTGACTAAATTCCGCCTGTGGCAATACGCTCTCACACCGCATGTACGTAACTAATGCAAAGAGCAGCAGCGACAGGCGATGCGCGTAGGCTGTGTGTACACGACGCTCGCTAGGAGATTCTAAAATAAGCTTTATTACAATTAGCATAGAACCTAAAATTGCAATAACCTCTGTGTCAAAACAAACGTGCTCAAATCCTAGGCGGTACCTAGCCGAAAGAAAACGCTTGCGTCTCTATAAGCTCTATTAAATAAAACTGTGATTTTCTGTTTTATTGATTGTTTGCATCACGCAAAAACTACTGGACCAATTTAGATGAAATTAGACACGCAGATAGATTATAATATCCTGGATTCAAATATAGGATACTTTTTTTAGGGTTCCGAAGTCCTACAAGGAACCCTTATAGTTTCGTCATATCCGTCCGTCTGTCCGTCTGTCCGTCTGTCCGTCTGTCCTAATCCTTTACAGCTTAATAACTTCTACAGTTGTAAACATAAGTAAATGAAATTTTGTTAAAAAATAGTCTGCATATAGATCTCAATTTTAAAAGAATAAAAAAATAGTTTTTACGTTCTTTAGGGGTGGCGCCCATACATGTGAAATGGGGAAAAAATAATTTTTTTCACTGCACCCCATCGTGTGGGGTATCATTGAATAGGTCTACTAAAATGAAGGTAATGTTTCATACACCACTTTTTTATCAGGTGTACCATCTGCGAAATATAGCCCGCCAAAGTGGCTTGCAATGTGTCCCCCCCCCCTGCCATTTCTAAACTATGCAACGTAGAAACTTATAATCTTCCACATTGATAGACCTTTGTGAAAACTCTCTTTTAAAATTATTTCGAGTATAATGTGATTATAATTTTTTGAGTTATAGACAGAAAACCGAAAAATACTTAAAACGTCCTAGTTCAAAGGTCATTGACCTTAGAGAAAAATTATCATGGCAAATAATGCTCCTTTCTATTTGAAAAAATCACAAAAAGTAACTTTGACATCAATCAGACTTCTTAAATTTGGCTTCTTGAATTTATCGCTAGATGGCGCTACTAACAACACGCTCTGAGTCGCGAATGCTGCCGATTATTGCAAAAACTAAAATAGTCATGATTAATATTCGATTTGATTCGTTTGTACACCTACTTAAGGAACCCTATAATACTGAGCATGGCCCGACATGCTCTTGGCCGGTTTTTTACTTTTCGTCCACGGGAGCATCGACCATACAGCCCGATAGACGCCTAATGTTGAATATAATGCTTACAATAAATTCTGCCACTAGCTGAGGCTGCAATAAATACTGCAATCCGATTGGCCCTACCAAGGCGGCTATTGGCTAATCACTAATGCGGCTGTTTTGACGGCTCAAATAAGTGGTCGAATCCGATTTGAAATTTTGAAGTGGCGAATAGTGGCGAGTGGCGACCTACATTAGTGAAATTTAGTGTTATGAGGCGTCTATGGGGTGTATGGTCGATGCACGGGAGCCAGCGACAACACAGCCCCTAGACCCCTCATAACTGGCGACCGATTTATTTCACACATACAGGAAAAATCATGTATGTAAGCCGCCACTCAAACAATTCGAATCAGTTACGACCACTTCTGTGAGCCGTTGGTTGACACTTCCGCGTTAGTGAATACAAAATTGTACAAATAAATGTTACAATGTCTTCTTGCACAGTACGATTGTGTGGTAAAATCACCAAGACTTCGAGTGTCCAGAAAGATGGCATAACATTTCATCGTTAAGTTAATAATCTCATTATATAATTAGATTTTTCAACTGATTTAATATTTTATGAGAGTTCATCTTATACTGGTTAGTTCGGAACGGACACCAAAGGTGCAGACGGCACGTTGATGTCTTTCATAAAACATCTCTTTCTTACGCAAGGACTTAATACACTGTCTCTTTCCCTCTATTTAACTGTCAATGTAACTAGTGATGTACTAAATCTGTTATCGATGAAACAAAGTTCTACATACATTCAACGAAATTAAAAAATGTAGTAGGATATTTTGCAAACTAAGATTTCAAACATTCAATCTTTATATACCTATAACAGCCAGGGAGTCTACTCCCGTTCAACGATAAACGAACTTTCATTCAGACCGATACGTAGGTACTCGATAAATGATAGATGTATCTATATTCTGTTTTTTCTCTCATGTAAACAATCTTGGCACGTCTCTTTATTCAAATAACTACTGATAAAATATAATTACTAGTTCTGCAGATGTAATAAGGTAAAAAAAAAATTTAACAATAATAATATAACATCTATCATCACTGACAGGACTATTGTCCACAATAAGCCTGATATAGTGGTGATAGATCGATCTAAGCGCCGCGCAATGATTGTTGATATCTGTGTCCCACATGACGGGAACCCCGTGAAAGCTGAAAAAGTCAAGCAAATTAAATATCTTGATCTAGCACATGAGGTTGTCGACATGTGGGAGGTGGACTCAGCAATCATTGTGCCGATAGTTGTTACGGCCAATGGCCTTGTAGCAAAGAGCCTCGACCATTATCTCATGAGGCTCTTGTTAGGCGGCTGGGTCAAGGGCTTGATGCAGAAAGTGGTTCTCCTAGATTAGTGATGTGCCGAGACCACCATTTTTGGTACTCGAGTACTTTAGTACTCGTTTTAAAAAGAATCGAGTCAGTACTCGAGTCACTGACTCGAGTCTAGTACTCGAGTACCAGATCCGGTACTCGAGTACTTCATTAGATTCGAATACCTCAATTATTCTCAATTCCAATAACACAAGCAACAATATTTTTTTTCATAAAATATGAATATTGTTTATTAATCAGTCAATTCAAGTCAAGTAAAAAGTCCGTGTGGTGCCGGACTTAAAGAATAGCACCACCCTTATCTCTTCTCATAGGTGTCGTAAAAGGCGACTAAGGGATTCACCAGCGGATGGGCAGCAGCGTTCTCTGAGTATTTAACCAACCAACTGCGATCGCCAACCCGCCTGCCAAGCGTGGCGATTATGGCATATCCCCCCCTTAATTGGGGGAGGCCTATGTCCAGTAGTGGACGTCTTTAGGCTGAAATGATGAATCAGTCAATTCAAAATAAAAAATTAAATATATATTTTAAGTACCTATGTACTTTCTAAATAATCTCCCTAAAATTAAATTTTATAATTAATTCGTAGGAAAATTGAATGGATCTAAATAGAAAATTTACAATGAAGTTTGCGATACATTATATAAACACAAACTAATAGTTAAAAAAAACTTTACGACTGTTGATGAAATTATCTAGAAAAAATAAAGACGTCAATCAGCTCGCCAAATATTATTAGTTTTTACAATCTGAAAAGATCTCAATTTGCGAAAAGTTCTAAAACTTGGATTTGGCTGGTTTCTGACGTTTTCACCTTAGTTATTTTAGTGACAGATTGTTATCAAAACCAATTTTAAATAAACTTTGAACGTATATAGTTATTGTAGTGACTTAACTATTGTTCAAAGTAATATTTACGTTTTACGGGTTCTACACAATCATAGAATTTTTCTATTATTATGATTAATTAACTACCAGTAACTTTAAGGCCCGCTTGCGTCGCGTCATACAGTGGGTTAAAAGAATAATTCAAAAAGTGTATTTTTTTTAAAAACGTTAACTCGTAGTATTTGTTGTGCCAACGACAAATTACTTTCTTTAGTACTATTGTTTACTTTATATTACCTACAAGACGAATAGAAATATACATCCATCTCACTTACATATTCGCAGTTTGTATATACCGACTTGTCTCATGGTCACTTTCTTCGTTTACAGATAATTCAAAACATAAAGACAGATGTAGCAAGCCCGCTAGGCTCAGACCAATAAAAAAAGGTTAATTTTTTACTAAAGCATTATTTATGGATGGCTGCAGCGCACATGTTGGCTTTATACTCAACAACAAAAAGTCGCGATTTTAGTACTCGTTTAGGTATCCGAGTACTTTATTTCGAGAACTCGAGTACATGAGTACTTACAAGGTACTCGAGTAAGTACTCGATTCTACCTGACTCGGCACATCACTATCCTAGATACGGCGCGTATTGTTAGGAGGTTCCTTTCTCTGGAGCCCTGACCGCTGGTAGCTGTCGGTCGCCGGTCCCTGTACCCGATACCGGTGGGCTACTATTTTTTATATTTTTAAATGTTTTTTGTTTTGTGAAAATATTTAAAAATATAATTTATATGTAAACTCGATTGAATAAAGGAAATAATATAATAATAATATTTATTTTTTGTATTAGGTGTGTGAAATTGTTAACATTGTCTTTTAATAAATATTATTGACGAATTGAATTAAAAAGACATGCCAAGATTGTTTACTAAATAAGACAAGTAAGAAAAAACGGAGATTACTACGGTTCATAGTCGTAAACGATTGAATCGCTCGCAGGCAGTCATCGTGAACGAATGAAAAGTCAATCTGAATGAATGCATAGTAACGCACTTTCATTTTATGAATCGGTGAGTAGCGGTTTTTGTTTTAAAGGTGTTTTACAACAATGTAAAATACACATTCATTAAAATGTTTATTTAAATTTAATTTCGTTAACAAAGAACGTCAAAAATTAAAACATTAAAAGAAATAAGTATTTAAAATCCTTATAATTAATACTACGTATTACATAAAAATATTATCGATAAAATAATATTTTATCGATATTATATCGTATTGAATCTAAACCTGTCTCGTCTCTAAACCTATCAAGTTTGAAGTTTCTGTAACCTAATGACATTGTCAGGGCCAATCGGATCGCAGTACCCCGCTTCCTCATACCTCAGCTAGTGGCAGAATTATTTGTACGCATTAAATTCAATAATATCCGTCTAGGGGCTGTGTTGTCGCTGACGGGAGCGAAGCCGCGGGCATATATTATGCAGGTTGGAATTTTCGTGAAGGAGCACCCTGATATATTTGAAAAATTCGATAAATATTAATGCCACTCTGGAAAACAGCCCTATGCCAACGAAATTGCAATATAATGACAATTAAAGTGTTTAATAAAATTCCAAAAGCTATTAGGGAGCTCCCATGAATTTTTTTTAAAGTTCTACTTCAAACTTGGTTGACTGAAAACTGCTTATATGACATAAAAGAATTTTGGGATGTAAAATAATCATGTATAAATTAGAATTGTGTAAAGTGATATTTTAATATTATTTTTGACGTGTATATAATAATTGTTGAAATTTTCAATCCTTTTATTAGATAATTAAAATAATTTTACAAAATAAGCAATAACAATAATAATCACAAATAAATAATATAATATAAATAATATTAATTATTAATTATTATTAATAAATAAAATATAATTATATTATTATAAATATATTAACTTGTGTGTTGAGTTCAACTTCTCGACCTTTGTCGGTTTTGATAAATACCCCGTCCCATAACCCACAGGAAAAAAGGTATTTATGTCCCCATTGTCTCTGTATTACGATATATATTTTAGTTTTATAAATGTATATTAAATAGTTAGATAAATATATAATATGGATAATAGCGTTTATATTATAAATTAAGAGCGATAACTAGTGTGTATCTGTAGTGTGTTGTGTGCGAGTGACTACCCTTCTCCTTCCTCGCCCTCTACCTCTTCCCCGTTGCCTGTTTAATGACTGTTGTGTGTCCGGTGTTTGAGTTGTGTCTGGTGGGTTTGGCGTTATTAATGAATGCGGTATGTCTGAGGTTTGTGGCGTGTTTAGTGCTTGTGTTGTGTTTGATGAATGTGGTGTGTTTGGTGATTGTTGCGTGTTTAGTGACTGTTGCGTATTTTGTATGTGTTGATCTTGTGTGTTGTGTACGAATACCGTATCTCCTAGGACTTTACTAAGTATGGTTGATGTGTGTATAGCTGCTTGTTTTTGTAGAATGCTGATGTCAATGTTGGTATCTAATTTATCTATATACTTTTTAATGCTTTTAGCGACTATTCCTGTTGCGCCTATTACTATCGGGATGACAGTCGTGTGTGTATTCCACAAACGACTTACTTCAGTTTTCAGAAGGTGATACTTGCTTAACTTCTCAATTTCCTTAGCTCCTATGTTGTAGTCGGATGGTACGGTTATATCTATTAAAAATGTTTTATTACTATTTTTGTCTACGTATATTAGGTCAGGTCTATTATGTGTTACAGTGATGTCAGTTTGGACAGGCATTTCCCATAAGATTTTAGCAGATTCGTTTTCTTTAACTTGTGGCTGAATGAGTGTTTCTTTCCACCAAAGGTCAGAAACTTCTATTTTATGTTTTTTGGCTAAACACCAGTAAACGTACTGGACGAGGTTATTATGCCTTTTCACATAATAGGTCCCCGCCAATTTTTCACATCCTGATATGATGTGCTGAGTGGTCTCATCTTTACAGGCACAAAGGCGACATTTTCCGTCTACTGGCTCTTTTAATATATCGCGTTGATGCTGTCGTGTCATAATGGCTTGATCTTGAATGGCAAATATTGATGACTCTAATTTGGGGGATATCTGTTGTTTTTTAGTCCACTTAAAAGAAAGTTCTACGTCTACGTTGGCCTGATCTAGTACTTTTTTTGGGAATTGCCCATGTAACTGCTTACTTCTCCATACTTCATTGTGAGTTTTTACTATTGCTTTCTTAATTTCTTCGTCAGTGTGTGTGCTGTTCTGTGTCAAATGTAGTTCTGATTCTATTTCTTGGGCTTCTTTAATTATTGAATATTTATCCCTTTGTGTGTCGTGTTGTACTATTGCTTGAATTAAATGGTCGTTTCCTGCTTTTAAGTATTGTTTATATTTAACTATCTGTGTTTTGTACATGTACTCTACATTTATAAGACCTCTTCCTCCTTGTGTCAACGGTAAGTATAGTCGCTTAACTTCTGCTTTCTGTTGATGTGCTTTATTTATCGCTAGTAATTTTCTTGTTTTGACATCGATTTTTTTTAGATCACTGTTTTTATGATTAATAACACCAAATGAATAAAGTAAAACCGGAATAGCATATGCATTTATACCTTTTATTAGAAAGCGCGAGTTGAGATGTGAGTTAAGCAGTTTTTTTATTCTTTTAAAATATTCTTTAGTTATTTGATCCCTAATTATACTGTGTTCTATTTTTCCTGATTCATGTACTCCTAAATATTTATATCTATCTTCAATTGCAAGTTGCTTAAAAGTTTCTCCGCTTAATAGGATATGGCCTTCTCCTATTGCACTACTCCTATATCCTGAACTAATATGTATTATATTGCATTTATCTAAGCCGAACCTCATTCCTATGTCGCCTGTAAATATCTCTACGCTATCTAATAATACCTGTAGGTTACTTCTATTGTTTGTATAGACTTTAAGATCATCCATGTATAATAAATGGTTTATCCAGAAACTATCTTTAAGTTTGTATCCCTTAATTTCGTACTTATTTAATATGAATGACATAGGGTTAATTGCTAAGCAGAACAGTAACGGCGAGAGGGAGTCGCCCTGGAAAATTCCGCGCCTTACATATATCGGTTCAGTAGTTATTGAATCTTGGGAGCCACGGGCTGTCATGATCACCCTCCATGAAGGCATAGCCAGCTGAAGGAACCTTTTAATCATAGCTGGACATTTATAGATATCAAGTATCTTTAGCAGCCATTCATGAGATACGCTGTCGAAGGCTTTTTGATAGTCTATCCACGCCATGCTTAGGTTCTTTTGGGATTGATGTGCATCCTCTAATATTGCTTTGTTGACCATAAGGTGATCTTTACAGCCCCTGGCACCACGACGACATCCCCGTTGTTCTACTGCCATTATATTGTTCTCATCACAGTGACTATACAGTACGTTGGCTAAAACGGAAGTTAACAATTTATAGATGCTTGGTAAGCATGCTATCGGTCTCCAATTTTTCGGATCTTCAGTGTTTTCATTCTTGGGGCGTTTTATAAAATAATATGACCTGACCTGTAGTAAACCATTCTTCTAATGTTTCTGTACCTGCAACTATATTGGTGAATAATGTACTTAAATACTTGTGGACACTGGTAAGATATTTTAAGTAGTAATTTTGTATTTTATCTATTCCTGGCGATTTCCAATTCAGTAGTTTTCTTATGGCACATTTAACTTGATCTTCTGTAATCTCTTCTATATCTATTGTATTAACCTCATTTGACGAAATTTCTACTTCTTTAATCCATTTAGCTTCAGCATTGTACTGTATAGGGTTTGATAATATTGAGGTCCAAAACTCTTCCACTCCTTCTTTACTCGGTATTTTGATGTCTTTACTACTATTGCTACCAAATTTTTGTAAAATCTATGTTGATTTTCCATAAATAAACTATTTTGTTCTCTTCTTTTATTCATATCTTCGTATCTTTTTATTCTACCTGCTAGAGCTTTAATTTTTTGTTTAAGTGTTTCTGCTGTATTTTTATGATCGTTTTCATTTTGAATATTATATTTATTATATATTTTATCCTTAATTTTCATCATCCTGCGTGTATTAATCCCTCTTTCTATTTCTATTAACTGACCTAATTCTTTCCTAAATTTTTCTATTTTCATTTGTATTCTTTTTTTCCAAGGTGGATCACATTTTGGTTTAATAATGTTTTTGGGTATGTATGGTGTTTGTTTATTGTTTAATATTAGAGTTTTAGCGGTTGCATATATTATATCATTTATTTCGCGTAGTTTAGTATTGGTAACTAATAGATTAGGTATATAGTGGTTTAGTGTGTTTAAATTTTCTATAAATCGTTTATTTATTTTAGCTTTAGGTAAAAGTAAGCGTTCTGCAAGTGGAGTCTCTTTTGTTTCAGCTAATATTTGAAGGAAGTGTAAGACTAATGGATCCTGATGCTCATTAACTTCTATGTTGCGTGTCATCTGGTCTATTGTTTCTGCTTGTTCTGGAGTGTGTTGTATGTGTTGTGTATGTGGTACATTTTGTTGTATATTGTTATCTGGTGATGGTATTGTAGCTTGTTCTTGAGTCGCATGTAAAATCTGTTCTGGGTTCTCTATCGGTATTGTACCTTCTGCTTGTTTTTGTATTCGGTCTAGTAATTCTTGTGATATGACATTTTGTTTTATTACTCTGCGAGCTTGATTTGACAATGTGTTTCCATTAAACTTATGAATTTTAGCATTATTAGGATTCCTCTCTGTAAAAAGTGCCTGTAATCGGCCTATGTAACCTGGTCCTTCTGAACGTGCTTTAAAATAACAGAACATTAATTCTTCTAGTTCTTCTTTTGACCACTTTCTTCTTCTATCGTCACTTAAATTATGTGTGGTCGTTGTGGATGAGCCGACAGAGTCTGTGGGCGAAGCCCTACTCTGCAAAACATCATCCACCCCCTCCCCGCCCCGTTGGTCGGCTGTGACATTTTCGAGTTCCCCGACTCTCGCCCGCCTGTTCAGCAAAGAGCCACTGGTGGTTCGTATGCTGTCACGTCCAGCACCAGCTCCAGACGTGCCCCGGCGATCGCCCCCGGGCAGCGGCCCTATACGTATATTATTATTTATATTCTCCATGTTGGTGGGTTTTGCCATTGCCCTTTTGGTCACCTGGAAAGAAATTTCGTTCCAGGTGTCCGCCTCTCACGTGGCTAAGATGTTATGCACGGACGTGGGGTTGGCCTTCTGAGAGGCTAAACATATTATATTATTATTATTATAAATATATAATTTTTTATTATTTTCTCCTTTATTAATTTTTATTTTTATTATTTATATTATATTATTTGTGTTATTATTTTTATTTGTGATAATTTTTTTTGAAGGCGCATGATTTTCATGTACGTTCACATAAACTGTTTTTACTATAGATATTGCGCTCGACTGTACATTACATGACGCAAAGGGTCAATCACGCGCCGCCCTTAAAATTTTGGTTTATGTTAAGATTTTACAATACATACAATGATTATTTTTTACTTTTTAGTTCAGGTTTTTGAAGTCGGTTTTATTTTTTGTTAAGTTTGTTTTCATTAGGAAATTCTCAGTAGCAGCCCGGAGTCTGGATTTGTGCCCGGTTAATGGCAATAGGCTCGCCCCCTATTACATGGGACTATAACATAATTGGCTAAATGTGGGTGTACTATACACTTCTGCCTACCCCTTCGGGGAAATACAGGCGTGATGTTATGTTATGTTGTTATGTACAGGCTATCATAGGCTAGTTTAACTATACAACTCCACACTCCAGGAGCATTTCCCGTGGCGCGGTCAAGAAGCGCCCGGCCCCGAAGCCCCCGACGCGGTCACCGCCGGCATCAGAACAACGCGACCTGCCTTACTACAGCGCGATGCAGAGACAACAGCGAGAGGAGCGGGAGCGACAGGAGCAGACTGCGTACAACTTGTCTGTGGGTGAGTGGAGCTTCATCGTTGTCAGCATCTATAGCCTAGGTCTACCCACTGTTGAAACCATCTGTGGAGAAATTCAATTCAAACCAAAGGAACTTACAGAACATTTGTCAAGTCATTACATTATTTGAAATTCTGTCAATTTGAATTAAAAAAAATAAAAATCTATATAAGGTAAATACATCACTTCGAATGACGATGTTTAATTGATCGTCCGGCGCACTCTGGGCAGTCAGCTCCGCTATCAATCTGCTGACTGGCTAATCTTTTCCCCACGACATGAGCTTTTATTATTATGTAGCTCATGTCGACACGAAGAAGAAGAAGATTACTTCGAATTTTAAATACTGGAACCTATAGCAGCTGTAGGTACAGAGGCCTTGTCATTTGATAACTAAGAATGGAAGCAGCTGCAAAGAGGCTTTGTCAAGAAATTAAGCTAACATATTGAGCATAACTAGTTGAATAAAAAAATGGATTTAAATAATTTGTAAATTCATCAATAAATAAATTTAAATCTGCTGTAAAGACGCCTTGTCAGTGGAGTACAAAATTGGAAGCAGCCGTAAAGAGGCTTTGTCAAGTAAATTAAGCTAAATGAGAGCATTTACAAAACATGAATAGATAACAGATGTAAAGAGGCCTTGTCAATTGAGTACCTACATGTTTGGAAGGAGCTGTACAGGGGCTTTGTCTGATTTATATCTAACTATCTTGCAGAGTTAGACCAGACCACACATGTTTGACTTCAATATAATCGATAACACTATAATAATCATTAGTTAATTATTTTTTGTACCTATGTTACACAAATGAATAAATGTCTTATGACTTATAAGCTTTTTGAATAAGGTTTGTTATAACTATCTTTTAAAATTGAGTCTCGTTTAATTCGAAGAAACGGGGTATTATGTCCCTCCCAACACAAAGCGAGAACCCTTAACTGAGCTGGGTCTTCGACCTAGGTGGCCGCGGCTCGACAGTTGAATTCAGGTGTTCGTATATGTATGCGCTAACTGCGCGTCAAACTTTCATAGAGTGATTCAGGATTCGTGACGTCATCCAGTACGTCGCTTGTAGCGTGATGGATGTCGCTACACATCTTTCTTCATGCCTTTGATGATGCATCAAAAACGATCATGAGGTCTACGTTATGATTGGCTCCATAAGTCATAACAGGCAGGAAGCACTAATTGAAGACTTGAGTCTTCGGGCTCTGTGGTATAGGTTCCAAGAATTCGAAATTGTTTCCCGAATGCTGCTCAGCCCTTAAATATATCAATCCCTAACAGAATCTTGAAACAGTCAGGCTTATTCATGCTTAAGTATTGCTACTATTGACAATTACAACTTAATTTTTGCGTTGTTCGTTCCAGGTCTACCACCAGTATTAAACCCAGCAGCGAAGTTGGAAAAATTGCGCAAGATGGATGCGCTCCAGAACCCAGAAGCCCACGTAGCCCAGGACTACAAGAACCGCCACCAAGCGAGGATTAACAGGAGTCCAGAGACCCAACCTGGCTATGTCCTGAGCTCTTCATCAAATGAAGACACTGCGAGACAACGGCAAGAGTTCAAGAACTTAAAGCCGATGACCCCTCAGCAGTTTTTGGAGAGATTCCATGACATGCAGCTGCGGAAGGATGAGGAAGAACGGAGGACCAGTGGCGAGGGTGAAGAGAGGAGAAAGAGTGCGGATCGGTTTAGTGAGATTAAGTCCTCACTGAGGGAGCTACGGCGGGGATTGAATGAGGTGAGATGTAGCTTTTTGTAAAACTGACAACGGTGTTCATTCTTGTTCACCAACTTCACTTTATTTAACACTATTCATATCTTTTTCTAATAGTGAAGACAAGAAAGAGATAGCAAGAATTTTAGAACTATCAAATTAGTTTACGTGTGACTTTTCTTCGTATTTTTAGTCGGCATGTCCATGTTCCGAGATCACGACCAAACTCGTATGGAAATTTTAATTACGACTAATTTGTCAGCCCTAAAATTGTTACCATGCCTTTCTTGTATCTACTATTAGTAAAAAAGAGCGATAGTTTAAAATAAATTTGGTTTGTGAAAAAGAGAATCAACCCATTATTCATTAGTATTATCTTTGGGTTATTTTTACACAGCACCATCTAGTCCCAAACTAAGCAGAGCTTGTGCTATGGGTACTAGACAATGGATATAATACTTATATACTTTTATTTTTTTGTAACTCAAGTATGTAACTTATAATACATAAGCAACACACCCAGACCAACACAAACACTTACGTTCATCACACAAATATTTGTGTCTAGTTGTTTCGTTGTTTGTAAAGAGATATCTACTTAATAAAATTCTTAAAACTGACCGACTGGACAGGAGTTCTTTAGATGACGTAAGTAAGCACTAAAAAGGATTTTTGAAAATTCACCCCCCAAGGGGGTTTAAATAGGGGTTGAAAGTTTGTATGAACAAAACACGGGAGCGAAGCCACGGGTGCGGGCGTCAGCTAGTAAAAAAGAAATCTATGGTTATGTAGTATTCCTTGTACTAAAGTTTATGTATTATGTTGCAGGTGACGGCTCCATACCATTCAAATCCCAACATCAGTGCAAATCCCAGCATCAGTGCAAATTCCAACATCAGTGCAAATCCAAACATCGTCAGTGCAAATCCAAACGTCATCGGTGCAAATCCAAACAGCATCAGTGCAATTCCAAATAACAACAACAACAATGAGTAAGTTGGAAATAACCTACACTACACGCTAATTCCACGGGATAGCCAACTTCTCTCGTGATGGCACTAACAATACGAGGATAGCTTATAACATAACATCACGCCTGTGTTCTCCGGAAGGGGTAGGCAGAGGTGTATAGTCATAGAAATCTTAATAATAAGTTCATAGAAATGTCATATATGTTTTTTAATACCGGAACGTGTGTCGCCGGTTTGGCGCTATCAACACATATATACGCAATTACGCCCATCATGTTTCTAGCCTAGGACTGCCTCGTTGGTCTTGTCGCAAGCGTGACTGCTGAGCGTGGGGTCCTGGGTTCGATTCCCGGGTCGGGCAAAGTGTTATTGGGTTTTTTCATTAGGAGATTCAGCTCAGTAGCAGCCCGGAGTATGGATTTGTGCCCGGTTAATGGCAATAGGCTCGCCCCCTATTACATGGGACTATAACATAACTGGCGAAATGTGGGTGTACTATACACCTCTGCCTACCCCTTCGGGGAAATACAGGCGTGATGTTATGTTATGTTTCTAGCATTTAATGCAAAATAAATTAAGTCTAAAAAGAAATCCGTTGATAGATATGCTGCTAAATACAATTTTAATGTATCTGTATCCAAAACAGCACTGATAATCGAGCAAACGGTTCGCGCGCTGGTGTTCTACGAGACACTTGTACGCGGCGACACTTTCACGTGACTTTGCCACTTCTATTACCTTATATTATTTAGATTTCTGTGTATAGTACGCACGGCTACACATCAAGCTGTTCATTTCCAGTGTAAGTTAATCTCGCATTGTACGGAAAGCCTATACAATGCGAGGTCAGCTTATACTGGAAATGTACGGCTTGATGTGTAGCCGTGTGTACACCCATATTTCGCCAGTTATGTTATAAGTCCCTTGTAATAGGGGGCGAGCCTATTGCCATTAACCAAATCCAGACACCGGGCTGCTACTGATTGATTGATTGCTGATTGGCATTGATTTATAAACATAAATCAATGCCAATCAGCTAGTATGGTAGCAGGGCTGAATGCTCAGGAGCTGTTTCTTGTTCTTTAATACTACGTGTATCAGAAATGCGTGGTCATATTTGAAGAGCTCATTCAGGGCATAGCATAAATTCACCTTGCATACACACAACCTACTCATCCCCCAAACCACAAACCCTCACTCACCCCCCCCCCCCTCCAAATGCACACTCTTCACATACCACAAACACTACACACACACACATGTGAAGAATAATGTTATACCTAGTCATCAAATACCTTTATGTAAAATGTATACAACGTGTTATTGAAATAATTAGAAACCTCTTAAGGGGTCATCGTACTCATCAGTATGAACAAATTTTACTATGGGACCAACTGTAAAATCGCGAAAAAAGAAACAGCGGTTCCCTACATTTTGTCGATTTATGTGAACACAAATGTAAAAGGAACAGCAGATTTTTTTATTAAAAAGATTTTTACTCCTTGAAAGGATTTCAGTTATTTAAATAACACTTATGTTTTGGGTGACAACCTATTAGTAAAAATATTTAAGGATACTTTCTATGTTGAGTACATAGTTATTAAGAGGAACCCGATGTTATTGTCTGCTGGTAAAAACCAGCAAAAAAAAAAGGTAAAATTATTTAAATAATTGTACTTTTTTTTTACAAGCCTACTGTTATTGAAACTACTTATTATTATAATAATATTAATCACATGTTAAACTATGTTATTTATTCTTAGTATTTATTGCACACGAGAAAATCACTGCAATACAAAACAGTTTAGAAATGTGATGTACAAAGGCGAGCTTAATTAATAATTAAGTTTTCTATCAGCAAACCTTTAATTGATAAAGTAAACAGAAAATAAAAAGGCTGAGGGTAAACTTTCAGTATGTATAAAAAAATACTATACTAACAAATTACTATTTATTGTTATTAAACAATAGCTTTCCTGTTATAGAAATGATCGAGACGTGCTTTCCGGTCGTGCGTCTCCGGCTAACGACGAAGGTGACGTGCGACTGCCGTGCGAGTTCTGCAACTCGCTCATACCCGCACACAACCTTGTGCAGCATCAGGTATCACTAAAACTATCTTGTGAAGCATCAAGCGTTACTAAAACTATCTTGTGCAGCATCAGTTGACACTATGTTATGCAGCATCGGGTATAACTAACGCTATCTTGTGCAACATCAGGTAACACTAACATTATCTTGTGCAGAATCAGGTATCGCTAACACTATCTTGTGCAGCATCAGTTATCACTAACACTATCTTGTGCAGCATCAGTTATCACTAACACTATCCTGTGCAGTATCAGGTATCACTAACACTGTCTTGTGCAGCATCAGTTATCACTAACACTATCCTGTGCAGTATCAGGTATCACTAACACTGTCTTGTGCAGCATCAGTTATCACTAACACTATCCTGTGCAGTATCAGGTATCACTAACACTGTCTTGTGCAGCATCAGTTATCACTAACACTATCCTGTGCAGTATCAGGTATCACTAACACTGTCTTGTGCAGCATCAGTTATCACTAACACTATCCTGTGCAGTATCAGGTATCACTAACACTGTCTTGTGCAGCATCAGTTATCACTAACACTATCCTGTGCAGTATCAGGTATCACTAACACTGTCTTGTGCAGCATCAGGTATAATTAACACTACCTTGTGCAGCAATAGGTATCCCTACCTTGTATATCAGCAGGCGTTACGGCTAGTAAGAAGCCGATAGTCTGACATCTTAGGATGTCGGTATTACTCGGTGACTGCGTTGCGGGGGTCTGATGTCAGTCGTTCTGTATAAAATACTGATGTTCAGCCGCATCTGGTTAGACTGGAAGGCGACACCAACATAGTTGGAAAAAGACATGCACAACAATACTACCTTAACTAAACTTGTTATGAAGACACAGGTATTATTCATACTTAGGAGACCCCTACGTAAGATATATTGTAGATTGTACATGCTACTGTCATAAATTTAGAAGATTCTATCTCAGTAGATTAACATTTATGAAAACCATTTAAAAAATGATAACTAATTTTGGAGAAAAAAATCGTTTTTTTACTTATTTAGTTGTTTCTCCGGAACCATTGGGATTTTTTAGACAATATTTGGAATATTATCAGTTATGAGTATATAAATAATAAAAATCAAGTTTAAATCCTTCAAAGTCAAATAAAAAGTGAAATAAATCAAATAAATCATGGTTGTTTTTTTAGGGTTCTGTACCCAAAGGGTGCAAACGGGACCCTATTACTCTCGCTACGCTGTTCGTCCGTCCGTCCGTCTGTCCGTCTGTCTGTCACAGGGCTGTATCTTTTGAACGGTAATAGATAACCAGTTGAAATTTTCACAGAATATGTGTTGCTTTGGTGCATATCACAACAAATACTAAAAATAAAAAAAGTCCAAAACCAGAGAGGGATACAAGAAACCTCGAAAAACATGCATTTTTGTCAATTTTTTTGTTCCTGTTCTATCTTCAAAACGGTAATACATACCAGCGTCAAACTTGGTATAATTATAGTGCATACTATGTAGTTTAGCAACAAATACTAAAAACAGGCCAAACATAGACATATGTGGTGGTACCTATGTAAGAAAGAGATGCAAAAAATCACATTTCGCGTACGATCGTCGGATCGGATGTCTTTCAGAAATCAGTTTCTATGGGGTATCAGGTCGATGGGTGGTACGGAACCCTTACTGCGTGAGTCTGACTCACACTTGGCCAGTTTTTATTTTAATAAAAAATCTGTCATAAACAAAAAATCATGATTTTTATCAACTCTGCCCTCTTCCCAGACGGGGTGTCGGCCCGACCTCGCTCAGCTGCGTCCCCGCTCCGCGTCCCCCGCGGGCGCGGCGGCTCTGCCCCGGGTGGAGCCCTACGACGAGCCCGTCATCCCCTGCGAGTTCTGCACAGAGTCGCTGCCCGTCTACCTCATTAGCGAACACCAGGTATAAACATAACATAACATAATGAAAGAAAGAAGAAAGAAAGAAAAAGATTTTATTCTTGCGCTCCATTTGACGCACACACTACAATCATCATCATCATTTCAGCCGAAAAACGTCCACTGCTGGACAAAGGCCTCCCCCAAAAAGGGGGGATATGCCATAATCGCCACGCTTGGCAGGCGGGTTGGCGATCGCAGTTGGTTTTTTAAATACTCAGAGAACGCTGCTGCCCATCCTCTGGTGAATCCCTTAGTCGCCTTTTACGACACCCATGAGAAGAGAGAGGGTGGTGCAATTATTTACGTCCGACACCACACGGAACGCAACACACTACAATACTTATACATAAATACTTTACAATTCCATGACAAATTAGTATAGTTTTACCACAGACCTACACAGTTAAATTGACAACTGACAACACTGGACATGGACATAAACAATACATGATCTGTGGTTATAACGGTTCATCATCGGACATCGGTTTTTTGTTCTACATTATAGTCTGTGATTTACAGTTAGTCAAATCAAAATAAAAACAATAATAAATAAAAGCGTGTTAAAAATGCTAGGTATTATAAATACTGCTGTGATCTTTGTGCGTCGCATGTGCGCAAAAATGTAGGTCATTGCTCAGAATAATGCTGTGGCTTAGGATGGACCTAGTGCCAGCAGCGCTGATTTTCAGCAAAAACCTTAAGAGTGACAACTTAGATTGCGTATATTATAATTTGTAAATGTGGGGCGTTATGATTGGCTTAAATATTTTCGCGCCTAACAAAAAATTACATTTGCGCAGGTACATCGTTGGTTAACTAATATGTATTGTTGTGATTTTCTTGTGTGCAATAAAGAATAAGAATAAGTACAGTTTTTATTACAGGAGCGTTGCGGCAGGGAGGCCAATCTACTATACCCGGACTGAACTAGTCTTCCTTAAGTATTTAACTTTTATACGTAACTCTTACTGATATTTAGTTAATTCTTGTAAAAAAATTATACGATTGTCTCGCTATATCCAATGTCTTCTTCTACAATGCGTTACTCGATTTTTTATTGATATTTTTGTTGAAATTGTGTAAAACTTTAAATATTTGTGTATTATGTTGTCTTTGTACAGGAAAACCCAGTTGGATTATTTGTGATCTTTAAATAATTTCTTTATTTTAAGCTCTATACTTAGCTGAGATCCTAGAATACAATACTTTTAAACATTTCTTTATTATTCCATCTCTACTAATTCCTTTACATACGGGCTGAGTCTCTGCTTTTTGCGTTCCGAAATTCGATAGGCCCGCGTTACGTCGTTAGCCAATCAAATCGATGAACGCAGAACACAGGAACGCAGGTTTGTGAGTATTTGATTCCATCGTATAACTGTTTTTTCTTGTACAAAGACGATTTGATCTCTAAAATTATTTCACTTCAAGCAATTAAGGTATATAACATAGGAAAATATTAGGAACATAAATACTAGGTCGTACTATAGGTGTGAATATAAAGACTTGAAAGAAGTGACTTATTAAAAGCTCTTAAGAATGATGGTAGGTATACGACCCAGGTGGTTTAAAGAATTTGTTTAATTACACTAAATACGGAATTTCACAGAAACGGGAATTTCTGAAAGATGCTCTTGTAGTTTTTTATTTTATTTCCAAAATTTATTCCGTAATTATAGAAACAAAAATTTAGGTAAGGCCAGTACTTGCGATACATTTAGCAACTGCCATTGATAACTAATGCCCGGTTCCTTTATCTAAATACGTATCGTTTTGCTAGCATTTAGTAATGCCTTGACGCTGACTGCTCTCGAAGCAGACGCAATAGTTAAACAATCGCCAAGAATCATAATTAATGACCCCGGGTTTAAGAAAGGGTCTCCTATCCAAGATATTAATAGTACATTACTGTCGAGGCCTGAAATGAAGCAATTGACGGCCGAGCGATATTGGAAGTACGAGGCGAAGCCGAGCACCCCCGAAGTGATTTTAAAAGGACGAGGCGCTAGCCGATTCCTTTTTAACTAAACGAGGCCGTTAATTGCTATTTCGGCAGACACTTGTATAGTACTTTTCTCTCATTTGCGAGGAAACAATACACAAATTAATTCAACAATATCTAATTTTCATTCGCGCCAATCCGTCCGAGCGCGGTTCTTGTTCAATTTTCAAAGTTTTGAAAAAAAAATGCGCATTCATCCTTTATAATGATCAATATTTTGAACCTAAAAAAAACCCTATTTATGTGTGTACAAACCTCGGTAGCATAATTTAAAAAATCAAAGGTCGTTTGATTAATATTGGCCTGTTATTTCGTTGCGCACGGAAAAGAGCCGATTGAGGTATTCTTTTTTTTAAATAATAAACCAATTTCCGAGCAAGTGGGAGAAAAGAATATTAAAGTTAAGATTTATAGAAAACATTAACATGCTATAGTATTTGCTCGATACTATTAAATTACTATCAAATTATTGATAATCGAGCAAATATAACTTATAAAGCTAGGTTAATGATTTTTATGATTATTTTTCAGTAGATATTATTGCGATTATTGTTGCGAAACGTCTTCAGATTAATATATGACTTGAAAAATAGCTACAATTTACTACATAACGCAAGAAATTTGGAATTTGGTAGGTTATTAATCACTTTAAGAGTATACTTCAATATTGGAAGTCACGAAAGTTAGTTTTAACCGATACTTATCGGCCGGTAAGGTATAGAAATCGGGTTAAACACCTATGGGATAAATTGTAGATATAAATACCATAAGCATTTAAAACGTGATTTCATGTCACCAATATGTTAGAAGCACACCCAAAAATATAATTCAATTGTGTTGCAACAGTGATATTGCATTTATTTTGTAAAAATACTGATGCTGAATGTATCGTTTTGTTTCTGAAGCTCATTTCTGAAGCAACATAATCTAAGGGTTGCTATACACAGTCGCGTCGACAATTTTTATTGAACAACAAAAACGAACCAAATAAACTTCTACATATATTATGTTCGACTCTCATTCGGCTCGCTCAATCGTCAAATATAAAACTTATGGATTTGCCGAATTGAGTGTGTCTGGGGTTGATAATTTATCTACATATATTCGATTCTAACCCCGGCTTTGCCGATCAATGCCGACGGTTGCTCGGTCAACCCTGGTCGACCCGAATATGTGTAGCAACCCAATAAATATGTTGTTTTGATTTTTCCAAGGTATCGACGAATTATAATTGTTATAATCAGGTGTCAAATCTGTCAATTGATGTGATTGGTTATAAGGTTTTCAATTCATGACAACAGATTTAATAAATCATCCTCTTATATATAAAACTAGGGAATAATTAACCTTCTGCAATTACATTGTTAGGATGTCAACTAAAAATATTATTTTAGACTTAAAAAGCATTGACATCACTTTTTTAACTTTTGATACCTAGTATTAATTAAGTTGACAATAAAATGTTTCTAAAGCTCAATTAAAGGTCTATTATAATTTTCTTGATGAAGTAAAAC
Organism: Asteroscopus sphinx; assembly: GCA_949699075.1. Classification (NCBI taxonomy): domain Eukaryota; kingdom Metazoa; phylum Arthropoda; class Insecta; order Lepidoptera; family Noctuidae; genus Asteroscopus; species Asteroscopus sphinx. The sequence continues at coordinate 13,511,744 of OX453021.1, read as the reverse complement.
TATATCAAATTGACTCTCTAGTAGTTATTACATTGAGCTTAAGCTCGTAAAAAAAAGAACTGTCAGGCCCACTTGCGGAACATTGACGTCTTGTTTAGCCTAGCGAAGTTTGTATGGACGTTGACAATGACTTATTTGGCTAGCCTTCGGTCATCGCTTTAGTCTTAGGCTAAAAGATGTTATACAAGTGGGCCTCAATTTATGCCAAACAATAGGCTATTAGATATAAGAATAATTTAAGGTATGTAGATGTTTTAAATTCTCCTGCGCACACGAACGATATAAACTGGGTTCGCTGGCTATTGATAGGTATCATTTTGTAATAAAACAGGTAAATTGATTGTTTGCGCAGGCCCTAAAGGTGCCACTTTAGAAGCTTACAATTCTATTATGTATAGCTATGCGATTTTTTTACACTGTTATTCTTGGCCCATTGTATATCTTCTCATTTTCTATTATATCAGCTGATACATAACATTAAAGCTTTAGCGAGAGTTTTGTTCTACAATATTTCAAAACAATAGTTTTGAAGTTATAACTACCATAGACCGATAAACTAATAAAATTATTCATCCATGTAACTACATAGGTACTTTGTTCAGCTCATCTTTTTTATTCGCGTGTATTTATTCCATAAACTTCTTGTGCTGCTCACGTTTCTTAGGATTGCTTTTGATTTAATACATAAAGTTGAACTATATTTAATGCAGCAAAATACCCCTGTATGGGAAAAAAAAATCTGACCATTAAAAGACTCTTTTGAATAATCAGTCTTTAGATTAGACCACATAAATATAAATATTGCCTTATTATTTAGATTTTTGTGAGTTACACACTAAGGACTTCACTCACTTGCGCAGTTTGTTGATAATGAACTGGGATGCTATTCAATAATAAATAAATATTTTTTTATTTCACATAAATGGTGTACAGTAAACACTTACAAATAGCACTATATTATAAGTAATTATTATTAGTATTAGTAAATATTGCATCCGATGTATCCGATACCCATAGTGCAGTAACGCAAAGCTCTCGATAAATTGACTGTTAGTTACTGTCAGCCTGTTACATCCTACAGCTGGACCAAATACCTCCCTCGTGATTTCTATTCAGAAAACCGGGTGGTACCTAATATTTTTGTTTAGCTGGTCCCGCCATCGTTTTCGCGGTCTGCTTCAATGCCAGTTTGCTTTCGTATTCCATAGTTTGGCAGTTTTGGCTTATAGCTTAGAGCAGTGCTTTTCAACGTGTGGTTCGCAACCCCCTTGGGGGTCTGAAAAGGGGGGGTCGCACTCAAAAAATGAAGTGTTATAGTTCTTAACACGATTGTCTATCGAAGGGCGAGGACCCCGTGGGCATTTCTCTTACCAAAAAGGTCGCATAGAAAACGTTGAAAAGCTCCGTCTTAGAGCATCCGGCAGACGTGGTCAGCCCAACCCCACTTTAGTTTAGCGACTTCGATTGTACCTAAATATCTTACCGCTGGTCACTATAGATAGGATGCAACCAGTTAAGCTTTTTTAAATGAAGTGGCATCTTCTAAGATAAAATGTGTAGCCTTATTAAATACCTTTTGTACATTTAAAACTTACTGTTTTTATATAATTGTAAGTAGATATTATTGGGCACGTATCATAATCCCTGAAATCAAAATGACCAAGTTACACCTATGCTCAAGATCCTTAAATTCAAAATATATAATGTATCAAAGTCTACAGCAGCAGCGAGGGACATAATCGTATTCAAGAATATGGTAAAGTCTGTGACATTGCTAAAGTTCCATAGTGCCCCAGCCGTTGGAAGTTACGAATATAAGATGATGCTCACCATATAAAATGAATGATGAGGGCAATGTGTTGCAATCATTTTTAATAAACTCACAGTACTCCACAGATGTTTATTCATTAAAACATTATTTTGAGGTTATGCTTTGCTTACAAAACTTATGTCAAACAAGTGGTTACCTAGCAACTAAATAGTTTTACTCTTTTAATGCTGTAGATGTAAAGGTGCTAAATAATATCCTCCCATACAAAATTAATAACCCTATTGCACTCTCTTTTAGGACTAATTTTGGAAATAAAAAAGAGTGTTTCATCATTTACTTTAAATATTATTTTTCCCTAGTTTTGGGTGAATCGATCCAGGAGAAATTATTTTTCATACAAACTAACACCCCATTTCAGCCCCTTAGGGTCCACATTTAAAAAATATATTTCTTGTGGGTGTTTACGCATTACGTTACAAAAGGAATCTACTGTCTCATGTTTCTAACTTGAGTAGTTTCGGCTCTTCGTTGATGAATCAGTCGGTCAGGGCATCTGTCTTTATAAGTATAGATATAACTGCCATCATGATCATCAGTGCTCATGATTGTATAGTATTTATGCCTAGTTACAGGGTGATTTATTTAATTGAGACAGTACTAGCAAATCCTAAACCATAAGAGATACTTTTTTTGTTTTGTGTTTTTTTTTTTATCTTTTCTGTGACCTGGCGATCTGTGTCTTCACAATAAGCCATTTCGTTGTCTGATTAAGATAATCAAACTAGCAAATCCTAAACCATAAGAGATACTTACTGAAAAACTTCTTTAGAGACATTTGCTCTAAATTCATGTCTTATGTTCATTAGACGCAATGATGTCTAGTGAATTTAGGGATTTTAAACATTATGACAACTTTTAACCGTTATATATTTTGAATTAAGCTATTTAAATCTAGGTTTAATGATATTAGGTATTTATTTTGATTTTAGGGATTTTGATATGTAACCGTATCATCATGGACCTTTGTTTTTTTGCTATTAAAAAGATTTAGCACTGAACATTTAAGCATTTAAAATTTAATTTAAAAAATGATTAATACTCCCAACTATGTTAAAAAAATGTTTCGTAATTACTTATTTTCCTTGTTTTGGTTACTTACCAATCTTATTATTTATAGACTCTGAAATTTTATTTGTTATTTTAATAGGTACTTACGTGCATTACTATATAAAATACGAAAACGTTTTTTTTTTTTTTTCTCATTTGTTCAATTCATTCAATTCTCAATGTAAATAGAAATATGGATGAAAAAAAAACCTTCGTACTACCTACAAAAAAAAGATGTTTGTGTTAAATACGTATTATTATTATTAGTTATACGTATTATTATTATTATTAGTTTTACGTTTCGTACGCAAAATACACGCTTGATCGTGGAGTTGCGGAAACCAGCCCGTTATACTATACTATACGTATTAGTGATGCGACTCGAGTCTACTTTTACTCGAGTTTCTCGAGTGACATTAAAAAAAAACGCACTCGAGTGAAAAAAATATCGACTCGAGTTCACTCGGACTCGAGTCACTCGGACTCGAGTCACTCGCGAGTCACTCACCGAAATGATGAGTTTTATTCTTAGGAACGCTTATTCATTCATTTTTATTAGCATATTAATATTAATTTCGATACATAAAAGTAGATTTTTGAAATAAAACTTCATGCTTTTCGTTTTATTAAGCCTTAACTAAAAAATAATTAATTCAAGGATTGTGACGAGTGACTTGATAGAGGCGAGTGATTGAGTGACTCGTGATCCACTCGAGTGACTCGACCACTCGAATAGTACTCGAGTAAAATTGTAAAATGACATGTATGACTCGAGTGGTAAAATTGGACTCGAGTCGCATCACTAATACGTATGTGATATAATTTAAAATAAAGCTTACAGAATAATTTAACTCAGAAGCATTTTGTGCCATAATCATAATAAACAATACACTTAATATTCAAGTTATATAAATATTAATTATTTTATTATTTTCAAGTGCCGAATTCAGCTTCAAATTTTTTTATTAATCTTTTCACCGCCACGGCGCGGCGTTGTAATGGTTTTCGTGCCCTCAGCGCCACGTCTTCTATAGAAGACATATTGTATGGAGATTTGTACAAAGTTATAAAGTCGTGGCGCTGAGGGTACGAAATTATTTGTCTTCTATTCATTGGCGGTGAAAAGGTTAATTATGACAGAACAATCTATTACTGTCCATTGGGCACATGCCTCTTGGAAGTTTTCTCCAACTCCTTTGAGAACTTTTTTGGAGTCCTCTCGTGACGTTTTCCTTCGCCGGTAACGTAAAAGCTCAAAGAAGCAGCCAGCGATCCAGTTGTCATCCACACTTCAAATTAAAATTCAACTCTTTATTTGCGTGTTTAGTCTAATCTTTTCCCAAATTGAGTTGGTTTTCAGTGGCATCATCATTTATTAATTAACATGTAGCACCCCTAGAGCTAACAAAACCAAGTAGTAACCCAATAAAACGGTTAGCATTTCTGTAAATGCGGAAAAACTGGTTGTCATGTCCAGTAAGTGTTCGGCGTTTGTTGTTTAGTTCCCGGCACGAGACGTGAGCACAAACTGTACCAGCGTAGTAGTCTCTGTCGTCACTGTATTCTAGTATTCCGTTTTCTACATATATTCAATTATGCATTATCATGTAATTAAGCCAATGCAAGTGCCTGTTTCTGATTTGTTGTACTGTGAACAGAGATTCGACCACTTACGCAGTGGAATCTGTGCTCACGACTCGTGCCGGCAACTATATATTTTTCAAAGAATATTTTTATGAATACAATTCAAGTACATCCTATCAACCTTGTTTTGCTGTATTATTACGGCTAATTCGGGACATGTATTTCACTTCATAATTTAATATAAATAAAATTTCAGTGTGTATAAATCAGTACTGTAGTCAGTTGGTTTACGAATAATCTAAGCATGTTTAGTTGATAGTGGATGTTTAATATATTCTTCTAGGCGAATGACTGTTTATGTAATGGATATTTTTGTGATAAATCTTGTTTCTATATAATATGATGAATGATTAAATGTGTAAATTCAGAATTTTGTCTTTAATTTTGGAACTCTTTATTGTCCTCTGTCCTTACCCCAATTTGTTTTGAGTCAGCGCGGCGCAGTCTTTTTCTTCCACACAGTTTTTACTTTACCCACATTTGATACTTCTTAATTTATTTATTTAGCAGACATAAAAAATAGCAATTTCAAGAGGGGAGATAGAGATTTTAACTGCCAAGCCAATTCTACTCATATTCAGAGTCGGGAAACAAAAACAGTCGCTCAAAGATATTACTTATGTGTATATTCCACAGCATCTGTATAAAGATTCTTTTGGATGCTAATTCCAAATTCCAATAGCTGTTGGTTGGAATAAATAGACCAGGATGATAATGATGATTCACTAAAAAACAGTTAATTATTGTAAACGTATTTATTGCACTCTCAAACAACAAGACTCCTAGTTATTTATAATAGTACAAGCTAAATATATAAACTACCTAATTCATTGCACATATGCACAGTGGACGCGTACTTGGTGATATTATGTGACTGACATGCAATTTGTTAAAGTATGTAATGAAGTTTATTGATCTGTAACATTTTTCACTCGCTTTCCTGCAATCTGTGAGAGTGATTTGGTGAAAAGTGACGGAAGTGTGTAACAGGAAGCCGGGGAAGCGAGCGCTATTTGATTTGACCAATGAGCGCGCGTGGTGCTAGAGTTGGCCGTCAGATGGTAATGTATGTGTGAACTACATTAATAAATGTATTTACTGTTAAAGTATCTAAGTTAAGTGTATAAGTGCCTGAAAAAAGTGCAGATCATTGATAAAAAATGCAAGTGAGTAATAATGAATAAATATTTCAGTATTTAGCTTTTTTTTTAATTTGAGGTTTATTTCTGTCGCTGCTCAATTGATATTTATAACATTTTTTTTTTTTTAAATTTTACTATGATCATTTCTTTGATATTAATAATTTCTTTGATATTAATAATTTCTTTGATGTTAATAATTTCCTGAATATTTATAATTCTAATGATTTCGTGAGTTGCAGAGATGGCTGTGGGATGTCAGATGCTCGGAATAATAGTCATATGTGACAACTGTAAGGCTTTCTCGTTTTTTTTTTGTGTATCTAAGTTATACGTAATATTTAGAATTATCCCCTTTATTTTTCTAATAACTTCAGTAATAAACATAAGTCTATACCTAGTGCCTACTAATTGCATTGCATAGTTAACAATAAAAGCATGTTAAAATACAATAAATACTTAATCTTTAATAAGCTTAACTTAATTAAATCTACTTTAAATACTTAATTTATAACGATACATGAACCTTGCACTTCCAGATACTCGTAATCTTATAAAAACTTTGTTTCCATCAGCATTTTTTGTCATATTTCGATTCGGAAAAAATTTAGAATTATTCGAAGCGGAATCCGCCAATAATCTCTATACTCCTTTCGATTCAATTTTCGACAACACTTCCATAAAAAAGTTCGGTGGGCTTATCACTAAAACAAGTCATTTTTTACTTTTGCACTAATTTTAAATGTCTATGAACAACACAAGAACATTTCTTCTGGACATCTAGGAACAGTAATTTGTAGTTTCGCACAGTTCCATATCTTTTCGCACCGGCATCGCGACCTAAACCTCCGCTTCCCTGAGGTAGCGATCAGATTCTGAGTAAACGATCCGGGGGTCGACTTCTCAAAGTAACTCAGTTTTGGCAAGAGCCTCGGGGTTGGCACTTTTGTAGTGTCTTCATCGACTTCGGTGGTCTCCGTCGGTTCTTCCTCGTATTTCTCCGTCACGAACTCGTCGCTCTGCGTGCCATCTATTTCAGAATTAAGTCCTGTGTTATCATTTGACGTAACTCTATCATTGAGTATGCTTTCTGCGGGAACAATGTCGGAATCTTTAGGCGCAGAGAAAGTTTCTTGAGAATTTTTGCTTCCAGATTCGTTTTCTTCGTCCTTTGGGATACTCTTTTCTGTGCTGCTGTTATTTTTTTTAGGTTTGGTCTTGATAGAATATATTCTGTCTGAGTAGTTGTAGGTAGATTGGCTATTATTTGTTTGAGCAGACTTTATATTCTCAGAATTTTCGTTAATGTTTTCAATGGGTTCCTTTTCTCGTTTATCGACATTTCCTGGTATGGTTAGCGGTACCTTTTCTATTCTAGATTCTCTTTCCGAGGGCTTCAGTTCGGGTTGCGAGTATTCCAATTCGAGTTGGTGTTTGACATACGTGATGTTACTGTTCTGTTGAGGCGCTGATAGCACAGCGCTTGCGCACAGTAGCAACGGCAGTAGTTGTCTGAAAAAGGAAAATGTGTAAGATAAGTTTGTGTTCCTGTTCTCAAGATTTTGGTCGCATTAATTTCGAAATAACTACCTATTTTTGTAGATTATAAACTGTGTGATTGCAGTTTATTATTTTTCCTAGTCCTTTTTAATAGTGATTTGTTTTATGAGACTGCGTTTTTAGTTCTTTCAAACCTCGGAGGAAGTACGATTATGTGCATTAGCAGGATTAACAACGTTATTAAAATTTTAAATTATAATGAACATCTCCAATTTATAGCTGATCTATTGACGCATCGGTTTGTTGACCATCTAATATATTCAGACAACCGGTTCTTATTCTGTTTCCCATTAGTAATCGACAAAAATATCATAAATAACATGGGATACGTAATTAATGTAATTCATATTAATGCGCAAAATTATTTTATCTCTCTCGATGAGTACGATGTTAATGGATTTGATTAAGGTCTTATTTATGTTAAGTTTGTGGAAGATAAGATAAATCCTAAGGTGCATTACCTACTCAGTCAGCACTGGGTACAGCTAGGTGCGAAAAAAGCTTTGAAAATAAAATTCTAAGTTACCCGGATAAACCTAGGTTTACTCACTCTTACATTTCCCGTAACAAATGATTATTTTGTAATTAGTTACCAATACATTTGCTTGATTTCATCACAGCAGGAATTTATCGTAACAGAGACTTAACAAACAATAAGAACTAGGCAAGTAGGTACCTAATACCTACCTCCTACTTATCTGCTATGAGAATGCCGCGATCGACCGTTAAAAATGACGTCATAAGGCACTTTACAGCGTTGCTATTGGTCAGTATTGGTACTAGCCGGGCCTGACTTGAGGTGCGGTACGAGGGAGCGGGAAGGGAAAACGACATTCTCGTAGCAGACAGGTACTACCAAAGTAGTACTTAAAAATATTTCAGCATAGTGTCTTTTTATCGTTTCTTTGTAAGATTAATAGCTCCTGTACCATTAATCGTAATCATAATAATCCATTATCGTAATTAAATAGCTAGCTGGTTATTTTGTTCATTGTAGAAAACTATTGAATAATGTGGACAAGATGAAAGAAATAATATTTTTTATAATAATGGGTAAGTAACATTAGGTATAAATATATTTTCATCGTAATAGCACGATTATCCATGCTTTTCTGAAATGTAATTAGGTTTTTAAATATGTCCACGCATTTCTGATACACGTTGTATAGAACTCCTAGAGGATTGCTGATACATTGCCGACCCTAGACACAGTCGAAAAGTTGCATGTATTTTCCTGGCACCCGTCAAACTGGACATGGCAAGCAGCACTTGACAGCAGAGATTACGCTTTGGTAGTACCTACCTACTGTTTTGTACGAACCCTTTGCAAGGATCTCTACTAACTACTAGGTTTGTCTTAGAACTTCTTTCCTGACATACTTCCTGTCTCACTCCTGGTTTTACGTCAGAGCTGTTAATTATGCTTTTTTAAGAAATTCATACATACAAAGTTCTGTTGCATGTTAATTATAAGCTTTTGATCAATAATTAACAATTTGTTGTTTCAGTCACATTTATTTTGAGGATAGATTTCACAGATGCACAGATGCAAGCGGTAGGCAGGCCGCTCGGAAAATCACTAGACAGACCGATAGACAGAGCTCCATACAGACCGCGAGGCAGACAGCTTGGCAGACCGATGCCAGTGGGCAGACAACCGGTAACACCGCTAGCTAGACCGATAGGCAGGCCGCCGGAAAGACCGATAGGCAGGCCACGATACGGACCAATGGCCAGACCGATAGACAGACCTCGATACGGACCGATGGCCAGGCCCATGGACAGACCTCGATACGGACCGATGGTTAAACCCCGAGAGGGGCCGCTTAACCGACCTTTAGGGCTAGGCAGAGCGCTAGACAGACCGCGATACAGACCGCGAGACAGGCAGCTAAACAAATATGACAGAAGAATATGGGTCGCCACTCCAGCTGCGTTCGCTGGACGTCGTTTCTATACGCTACCTCCGGATATGCCCGATGACTTCAACTCCTCGGAGTTAGAACAAGGTATCTACTTATATCTTATGTTATTATTCATACACATGAACACAATATTTATGTTTTGTATGTAAAGCTACATGTTATAGACCTGGCGCGGAGTGGTGAAGCGATCTGCTTTTTTACGCAATGACTCTCAGGTTTGATTCCCGCTCGGATAGGAATAAATATCTGCCTACAAAGTTATGTAGGTACTTACCTTTTTAGATCTGAGTGATGGCTGAATATAATTTTATTTATTTATAATTCAAATTTTCTTATTGTACGTAATTATCACGGAATACTTGAATAATATTAATGTGGTATGGGTGTATGTGTATGACGTCAAACTTATTCCTTGTCTGAATTTATATTTTTATATAAGATTTGTGTCGTGATTGTCCAATCGTTGAATTGGGCAGATCATAATGTGCGGGCATTTCATGCAACGCCGCCATTTATTTTCATGAATTAACTAACCTATTATTTCCGTCATATCAATTTGGGTGGATCGATGAGAGCAACTCGCTCGTCGAACACAATTGTCCTTTTTTATTAAATTGACGGAGCCCCTTAACAGGGCTGATAAGCTGCTGCTGCTGTATTAAAGGTCAAAAGTAACCTAACACGAAGGGATTAATTTTTAAACTTGGGTACTTTGGAATCCTTAAAGAACCGATATGGCCCCAACTACGGCTGGGCAAAACGTCACAACATTTGCATTGAACAATATGGCGCATTTTAGTCGGCTAATTCATGAAATGAATACATTTATACGTTCTTCCTGTTTACTACTATTTTTATGGTGTACAATAAAGTATATTGTATCTATCTAAATGTTGGCTTTTCACGAAATTCCAATATTGTTCATGGGGATATCTGCCCAATTTTACGATCAGATCATAACATCTACAAACATGTTGGGTTGCAGGACAAAACCTTATAATGTCTTTGAGGAGCTTCAATGTGTTTTTTCAACTGTTTGTATGAAAGCATTGCATCGTATTCGAATTTCATAGATTTCGTGAATTTACGGAGCACATTTTCTCGAATTCGAATTTTATTCGGTGTGCTAGGTACTGCATCATCACCAGCCCATTACTGCCAACTACTGGATCAGCTAAAAGTTTTTGTTTAAAGGCTAATAATTTGATTTAAAAACGCGGGAGCGAAGCTGCGGGCATTTTATAATAATAATTTATGAGTAACGAGCAGACCATGCGCTGTTTTCCACGTCAGCTGTTAAAATCTGTTTTCAGCAAAGCAACCAGAACAAAATGTCACCTCATCAAAGCCTAGAGGCTGGGCCAGCTTCTGGATGAGTATGATGATGATGTTCGAAGGCATGGCGGGGCTCACGCCAGCCGGCACCGAGGAGCAAACAATCAGGGCATGCTATATCATTGCAACCACATACATGAGCGCGTGAGTTTTCAGGGACCGTATACGTTCCTGGGTCCTGTATAAAGTGTTGAGATATTACATCGTCCATACAGCCCAATAGACGCCTAATGTTAAATATAATGCGTACAATGAATTCTGCCACTAGCTGAGGCGGGGTACTGCAATCCGATTGGCCCTACCAAGGCGGCTATTGGCTAATAACTAACGCGGCAGTTTTGACGGCGGCTCACTTCATCATCATCATTTCAGCCTAAAGACGTCCACTGCTGGACATCGCAACGGGGGGGGGAGGGCTCACATAAGTGATCGAAACTGATTTGACGTTTCCAAGTGGCGAATAGGGGCGACCTGCCTTAGTGAAATTTCATAGATGTGTTGACAGACATCTGACGCCTGTTAAGAGGCGTCTATCTATGGGGTATATGCAGCGTATGGTCAATGAGCTATCATTATCTCATTGCATGAGCGTCGAAGGCTTCGCCGCTCGAGGCGCTCTATAGGCCTAAGCTTATAGCGACTAGGTGTCATTGTACTCATCATTATGAACAACTTTTACAATAGGACCAACCCTGAATACCTACGCGAAAAAAAGCAGTTGGTCCCTACATTTGTGTTTACTTAAATCGATAAAATGTTGGGACCACCAGATTTTTTTTCACGATTTCAGGGTTAATCACATAGTAAAAAATTTGATCATAATGATGAGTACCCCTTTTCGGGAAAGAAGCTATTTCTTCTTCTTCTTTTTCGTAGTATTCTCAGGGGGGGGCAGAGGGCTGCCCCCCCCTGAGAAGACTACGACTACCGTTACACGAGATTTGTTGCGAAATCGCGGTTGTTTGTCTTAAGTACTATGGGTGTGTTAGCCCGACTTTTTAAACGAGCCATCTTACTATGGGTGCTTCACTTATTGTTTAGCGAGATTCCGTCCGTCCTTTTTTATTCGTCCACGGCCACGGGTTTATTTTCTCCATTAATCAATTATGGTTTATTTACAGGCTTAATGATTTGCGAAGATATTTCTCAATGAAATATTTTTATGAAAACAATTTAGAATACGAAGTCGGATATATGGTGAATGAAATAATAACAAAATATCAAAGGATGTTGGAAATTTTTCATATAGCTCAAATTAGGTACTATGAACATCAAAACAGAAATTTTGCCCCGAGTTCTTATATGCTTTATTTGTACTCGAATGTATTGGAAATGGGAACAGTAATAGCACACATGTGCAATATGCTCCATGAGCTCGAAGAAAGGTTCAAAGATTCGGGTCATGCTGTACCCAACAGTGGCTTCAGCGATTACCATTTACCAAAGAGTGAGTTGTTACTACAACATGTATTAGTGTATACGGTAGTGATGAAAAAACTCGAGGCTTTTAAGCCTTTTAAAAGGAACTCGACTCGATTATGGCGGTTCGCAACTCAATAGAGTCTTTAAACCCTGAACCCTAAGCCTTTTAGGTGTCCACGACTATGACTCGGGAAACATTTTTAGACTGAGTCAATTTAAAACAGAGTCGCGAGCCGAGAGGCGCGCGCGTTCGCGGCAAATTTTTTTTAGGATGAATGAGGGTAGGTCACAGAAATAGATAGAATGGTTTTAATCACAATTTTACTTGCGATTCATGCGTGGCAACTTTCCGAACAAACAACGCCTTACATTTTGACGTCATTATTTTTAAAAAATTAATTTTAACCAAATGTACTTTACAGCTTTTAATTCTGCAGTTAGAAACAGCACAATAAGGCATTTTTGCGGGTTTTTGTTACAGTATTTATAGAAACAAGTCACAAGGCGTGCTGAGAAAGGCTTTGAAATATCCTGCACTATGGTGCATGGTGCTGCCACGCGTGCCCTGCCCACATGGCATTCCCCCATTCTATCTATTTCTGTGGGGTAGGTACTATCAGCAAACTTTCCGGTGAACCACCACTAAGGCTGAAATCGCTTGCGCTCAGTGTTCGACGGCAGCCGTACATACGTGTAATGTAGCAGGATTTGTACAAGGGATTTTATCGACAAAATGTATCACCGGGAAGGATCGTGACTGTATCTATGTATTGTTTTTCGATGATTATGAAATCTCTTGATTTGACTAAAAACTCTAGAATTTATTTCAAAAATATATTTCTAATGATTTAGAATTACGATTATTGAGTTATGTAAACGACACGAGTTCTTTTCTTAAAAGTCTCGGGACTAAGTCGTGATTCACGGTCTTTTAAGAAAGTCTTAATCTTGTCTTAGTCTTGGTCTTTAAGTGTTTGTGTTGGTCTGGGTGTTTATTATGTATCATAAGTATGTATTTACAAAAAAAATTGTATATATGTATTATATCCATTGTCTAGTACCCATAGCACAAGCTCTGCTTAGTTTGGGACTAGATGGTGTTGTGTAAAAATGTCCCAAAAATTTTTTTTTTTTTTTTAATAAAAAAGTCAAGTCATTTTTATTTCCAAGTCTAACTCTAATGACTGCAGTCCTTTCCCATCAGTAACAAAAAGCTTCAAGTCGTATTTTTGGAGTCGAGTCTTATAAATCGAGGCTAGTCTTAACTATAAAGACTTACGGCCAAAATTAATATCCAATCTATCCACGATTTGACCTACTAGAGATAGAAATTTGACATATTTTGTATGGAGCTTATGTCAAATTCCTATCTCTAGTAGGGCAAATCGTGGATAGATTGGATATTAATTTTGGCCGTTAAAAGCCTCGAGTCCTTTCATTATAATATCTACCACCTATAAAGTTACGCAGATTTTTTGTATGAACTTTTGTTTTATATACCAATTTAAATTTTTAGTCAAGGCAAGTTCCGGTCCAAATGGGACGGGAGAGTTTGAAAAAGCTATAAATGCTTACGAGAGGAGACTTGCCGCAGAGAGAAAGAGAAGGGAAAAACTAAGGATTAAGTTAAGAAAGAAGAATTTATATGGTGGTTTTACACCCACTACACCATCCAGGAAACAAAAGGGGTTAGTAGACATTTTGTGCAATTTTTTTAAAACAATTATGGAACCATAAACAATATACAGGTTGCTATAAACCCTGATGTATCTCAGACTAAAAGAATAAGATAGACGGGGCGCGCGGATTGCGGATTAGATGTACGGTCCCGATCGCGGCTCGCGAACACTGGACGGAATAGTAGGTACTCCTTTGCCATTTGGTAAGTTCCTTTTTCTGGCTTCAGTCGCTAGTTCTACGCGCTCCGTCTATCTTATTCTTTTGGTCTGAGTGATATATAAAGGATGTCCTATCGCAATGCTTCATGAAGGGAAAGTACTTAAAATATGGGGGCGCCACTTAGCTCTAAGAGATTTCATTTTATTTTTAAATAAGAAATTCTGCATTCACAGATTATTAAAAAATCACGGGAATTTAACTAACACGATGGCAATGAAGTAGGTACCATTCTGTATTCCATGGCATCTGTTGTAAGATTTCGATAGGTGTGTCGATTCTCTGCTAATAATACTATTAATAGTGCCTTAAGACCGCCCATGTACCCATAATTTATACGTCGTTCCTGTTTACTACTATTTTCATGGTGTACAATAAAGTATATTCTATCTATCTTTCTATCTTTAGTAAAAATTTATATAGCAATGGGACATCCTGTAGTTAAAGAACTTTCTCTCTATATAACATTGCGATAGGACATCCTGTATGAAAGGTTAAATCAAATTAGTTGTCTAAACTTCACATAATATGTGATGCGTATGATGTTTATTGATGATACATAATGAAACAAGAGAAAATATGATTTTCTAAACTCATAGTTTCAAGTCAGCTGATCACGGGATCAAGTCACGGGACGCGTGACCTTGTAGGTTTACATAGTATTTTTTAAGAAATACCAGAAACCATAACACTAAAATTGTTTTTAACCGACAAAAAAAGGAGGAGGTTCTCAATTCGACGCGTATATTTTTTTTATGTATGACCACGCATAACTTTTTACTTAATTTTTTTAGGTTATTGTTTTCTATGAGTATTATTCTGTAGATGGATTGTGATTATTATTGCCAAACATACATATTCCGATCAATATACCTACAACGTGAAATAGAACTACAATTTGAAAAAAAAAATACGTAACGTATTTTGAATTATGTTGCGCAGCAACTCTGTGTACCTACTTCATCACTTAATTTTGACGCTGACTGTACAAAATCGAAAGATGAGAAATTACGAAAATCCAGGAAGAGCAAGTTGCACTATTGCAACAAAGTAATGCATTATTTTAAAAGGTTTCAATAGATATTCTTATGTTTGTATATTTTTTTTCACAGCTATTGGCCCATCAACTATGGTTGGTCCATAGAGTACTGGTAGTGATCTTCAACGGCTACAAGGAGTAATGGAAAGTTTGGAATATCATAGATATAGAGATTATAGTACCTACCTAATAAAAAAAATAACTGTGTTTGTGACTATCGATGAAGTCGGTGTAAGTCTTGTTAAGTTAATAGTACAATAAGATACTAATGAGCTAAGATGTTCATTATACTAGAGGCTGGATTGCAGCCCGAGCCGAAGGCGAGGGCGTAATAAAGCCGATAGTACAATGAACATTTCTCACGCGTTTCATATTTTTTTCAACACACTTGCGGAGACAAAAAATAACAAACACTGTTTAGAGAAGTATTAAATTTGTGAAAAATGGCGCGCGGATTTCTGTAATCGCACGCCGTGCCTGTGGTTGAGTTGATTGACGTGTACAACTGCGCGCGCATTTGGTGGAAGGAAGTCTTCAAACACTATTTATTATTTTAAAAATATAATAAATGGTTTTTTTTATAACACAAATTGATGTTAATTTGTGGACAAAAATAAATAATTTGATGAAAGGAAATGTTTATTTATTATATTTTAATAAACACAATTGATTTATTCATAATTTTTTAAAAATTTGTTTAGACATAAAAACTTATTGCTAATTTAAGATTTAAAAATAAACTGTAAAGTAAAAAGCACTAGTGCGATCATGTAAAGTAAAAACACGCGTGCGTGATAAGCTGCATTATATGAACCCAAAAGTGGTGCAAATGTGCAATAAAAGCCACTCTTGAGCCACTTTACGTGTTGAAATAGTACATTACGATACAAGTGAGCTAAGTTGACTATGATACCTACTCGAGGCTGGATTGCAGCCCGAGCCGAAGGCGAGGGCGTAATGGAGCCGAGAGTATAATATAGTCAATGCTCACTCGTGTCATACGACGTTTTTCAACACACTTGCGAGGAAAAAACCTACATTTTAGACAAATATTGAATTTGTAAAAAATGGCGCGTGGATTACTGTAATGTAATCGCACGGATAATATACCGCGTGTAGGGACATGCTTCGCAATCTGTCACAAGTCTCGACAAAATGTTTGTAGCACGTTTTAGAGTTCATGCACTCTGACTCGCTTAGCCACGCTCGCGCCGCGCGTGCTCCGCGGCCAGCAAGTTGTGCGATATTTTTTGTCCGTAATGTATACTCTAGTACTAAACAGACGATTTTTGTGAAAATTCCAAAGCTTGGAATCATGTATCCTGGTTTCAGTTTGAGGTATGCGTATGTCCCTTACAGGCGTTATTAAGGATTGATTTCACTAGCCATAATTAACTATCTGGTTAAATAATCTGGTTTACCCACTTTTTCGAGTAATCGGCCGTTTAATTAGAGAATTAACGTTGATGTACACCGACCTGAGTAGGTATGTGATATGTACAGAAAATGACAACACAATATATATTTCGATGTTCATAGCCAATTAGCCACTAATATGTGGTATTATGTTACCTATATGTATGTGCCACTATGCAGGCAGGCGCCTCAATTAATGAATTATCGATTTATTTTATAGAAATTTAAACAATGGAGATTTGGAGTAAGCATTAAGACTTTTAAAGCAATTGAATTTTTTAATTTTTATTTCTCATGGTTTTTTTATTGGCTGAAGTGAATAAAAATTTACATAAATTAATAAGTCTAGTCTAGTCTTCTACACTTTTTAAAAACAAGCTTTTAATGAACCATTCCTTTTATTTTAAAGTTTTCTATTTAGTAGTAAATAAAACTTACAATACACCTAAACAAAGAAGTTAGTAATATTTTGCATATTCGCGAATCTTAAAAAAAAAATTGTGAATCAATTTGAAGTGCTAGAGAAAAAATGTGAATCAATTTGAAGTGCTAGAGAAAAAATGCCTTATATACCTGTTGTTGTTGTTGGAGCCTCTATATTTAAATAATATAAATGCCGTTCCCAAGCTCATTAAGGAATCATAGTATTCTAACGGAAAGATGCGTGTATATTAATTATAATTAAAAAGAAAATAATTATTATTAATACCTATATAGGTACCGTTATTATTATTATCGTTATTATTAGTCTATTAAAAAACCGGCCAAGTGCGAGTCGGACTCACGCAGTAAGGGTTCCACACCACCCATCGACCTGAGTGAGACCCAATAAAAACTGATTTAATTTACGAGAGTTCATCAAAAGACAACGCACCGTGCGTGAAATATTAATTTTTGCATCTCTTTCTTACGCAGGTACCACCACATATGTGTATGTATGCCCGATTTTTAGTATTTGTTGCTAAACAATATAGTAAGCACTATAATCAGACCAAGTTTGACGCTGGTATGTATTACCATTTTGAAGAGAGAGCAGGAACAAAAACGTTGAAAAAAATGCATGTTTTTCGAGGTTTCTTGTATGGGGATCCCTTTGGTTTTAGACTTTTTTTTTGTTTTTAGTATTTGTCGTGATAGGAGTCATAGCAACACATATTCTGAGAACATTTCAACCAGTTACCTATTACCGTCCAAAAGATACAGCCCAGTGACAAACAGACGGACAGCGTAGCGAGAGTAATATGGTCCCGTTTGGCACCCTTTGAGTACGGAACCCTAAAAACTAAACCGTTTACGCCGAGTCGGTATCGTAATACTGACCGGTATTCTAGTAGGTATAATGGCGTTTTTATCTCAATATTTTACGATTAGGTATTTATTTTAAATTATTCATCAGTTGAATCCTACGTAGTATAGTTTTGGAGTTATGGTTGAATGACATCAAAATCAGGTTTTTACCAAATATTTGTATAAACAACTAGGACAACTAGGAGCTCGAGTCATTTCAGAAAAAAAATATGGGTTTCCGAAAGAGTTGTCTAGTCTAACATCTTTATTTACCGTTGCTGAACGATATGATAAGATCATTAATCCAACATCCGTTATGTTGGATTAATGAACAGAAGTAGAGTAGAGATTCTTATGAAAAGAGGTATTCCGGAGAAGTCAGGAGATAACAGTATTGGTGTGGGGGGCAATAGGGGCGGTCCGCCCCGGGTGCCGAGCACCAAAGGGTGACAAGTGGGTGCGCCACTTGGAAGCCGCCAATGTATTTCTTCCCAAGTGGCGGTCTAGTGGACTACCTTAGAGCTTCTGAGATTATTCTGTAAAATGGGGCTATTATGAGTCTGTACCGTGTGGTGCCAGGCATGAAAAATTGCACCACCTTATCTTTTCTCATGGGTGTCGTAAAAGGCGATTAAGGGATTCACCAGAGGATGGGCAGCAGCGTTTTCTGAGTATTTAATTAACCAACTGCGATCGCCAACCCGTCTGCCAAGCGTGGCGATTATGGCATATGCCAACATGCTTGGGGGAGGCTTATGTCCAGCAGTGGACGTCTTTCGGGTGAAATGATGATGATGATGATGATGAGTCTGTTCCGAGACTAATGATGTGTCTATGATTTGTAGTTTCAGTGGCTTCATGTGAAAACAGTTTTTCAAAATTAAAGATAATTAAATCGTACGCAAATCCGCAATGAGCCAAGCGCGACTAACCTTGATAGTGTCATTGAATATTTTAGCAAAATATAGTCACGTATGCATGTTTGGTTCTTGTTGATTTATTTTGGGGGGTGCTCAATAGTAAACCGCCCCGCCCGGGTGCCAACCCATGCTACGCCGCCACCGCCAGTACTACCACAGATTACCTATTAGTTATGGTACTACTACCATCCCTACTTCTGTCAGCATGCCATTGAGTGTTCCTGTCTGAAGGGTGGTGAAGGTGAAATAACAGGCAAAGGAGACTTTTCAAAGTGGCTACAAGAAATCCTCTGGGGCTATCTACTAGTTTTCGACCAATCCTCTGGGGCTATCTACTAGTGTTTGAGCAATCCTCTGGGGCTATCTACTAGTGTTATTGAGCCCACTTCATCACAATGTTTTGACTACGTAAGCACTAAAGAATCATGGCGAGATCCATACATTGATTTGTACAAAAAATAAAGATTTTTAGAGACGTTGGAATAGTTTTACTATTGATCTTCGGTTCCTAAAGAAAAGTTTTCGGCATTTGTAAACCCCATACACCTATAATATAATTGTGCAATATTTGTAATTGCGCAATGATATTGACCGTTTAGGGGTGAGATTGAAAGACAAATGTAGATCGGTACGATACAATAAGGCGGGCTCCACACGTTGGCCCCAACGTTGGGGCGAGCGTTGGCCCGTAATTATGCGTAGCGTCCACACGTTGGAGATAATGTTAGTTTAGTTCCGTCAGAGCCAATGTAAAGTCGTCTAAAATAGATGTTGCACTGAACTGACCTGAACTGTCAATTAAAATAACACAATAGTTAAATAATGGACGTCGTCTTTGAAAAATGTTTTGACAAACAAGAGAATATAATTATTATTTTGTTAATAAACAAAGATATTTTTTTATAAAATTTCTATAACTATTGCGTCCATCCACGCAGATGACATTTTCAAGACGCGGTGACCGTAGGAACCAGCTCACTCGATCCACTTTACTGCATGGGTGCTGCGGCAAGACTGAGCAAACTGCCAACGTGTGGATGGATCGCCAACGTTGGCGCATAATTCCTTTGATAAAACCGACACGCGACGGCAAACTGCCAATGCTCGCCCCAACGTTCGGGCCAACTCCATTTTCCCGATCCACACGTTGGCGAATAGCGTTGGCGCCAACGTTCGGGCTGTATGGGCCGCAGTTAATTTATGAACATGAATTGACAGCTGGCTGTATGACGCGTTCAGAAATTAGCTTAATTTCAAATTATTTACTTTGAATTATTATTAATTTTTCCGGGGTTCTAAAAATATTTTAAATGCCGAAAGTTGTTCTTTAGGGACCAAAGATCAATAGTAAAACTATTTCAACTTCTCTAAATACATTTTTTTTTGTACAAATCAATGTACCTATGGATCTCGCCATGATTCTTTAGTGTTTACGTAGTCAAAAGATTGTGACTTCATGAAGTGGGCTCAATAACACTAGTAGATAGCCCCAGAGGATTGCTCGAACACTAGTAGATAGCCCCAGAGGATTGCTCGTAGCTACTTTGAAGTCTCCTTTGCCTGTTCACCTACTTTCACTACCCTTCAGACCGGAATACTCAATGGCATGCTGACAGAAGTAGGGATGGTGGTTATTTAGGAACCAAGGATCAATACAAAAATTTAAAACTATTCAAACTATTATATATTATATTCTCAAAAAATCTTTTTTTTGTACAGCCATAATTCTTTTATCTCACCATCTAGTAGGTTAAACTACCAGCCTACCGTACATGGTGGAAAACATCTTACGTCTTACATAAGGAGTCAATATTGGCAGTCCTTGACCCAAAGTACTCGTATATTGACGAACAGAATACAACACTGGTTTGCTCGTGAACCGCTAAACACTTAGTTCCTTACGTAATTTTGGTGAAAACTGGCCTGATATAAACTAAGCCCGATGCCTGGCTTAATATACTTAATATAGTACATCATGACTGGATGAACGAGGGAACTACGCAAGAATAGGGTAGAATATGCGTAGGTATACGTCATTGTACTCATCAGTATGAACAACTTTTACTATGGGACCAACACTGAAAGCTGTTCCCTACATTTGTGTTCACATAAATCGACAAAATATAGGGAACAGTAGATTCGTCGCCAATACCGCAGTTCGAATATAATACGTACAATAAATTCTCCCACTAGCTGAGGCGGGTACCTACTGCAATCCGATTGGCTCTACCAAGGTGGCTATTGGCTAATCACTGACGCGGCAGTTTTGACGGCTCATGTAAGTGGTCGAAACTGGTTTGAAGATTTAAGTGGTGAATAGTGGCGACCTAGACTTAGTGAAATTTCATAGATGTGTTGCAGACATCGGTCGTCTGTTATGAGGTGTCTATGGGCTGTATGGTCGTTGAGTCGATGTTTTAGTGCTATGTTTTGACGACTGTGGTCTGGTGGTTCGAGTGTCGGACTGCTGATCACGAGGTCGTGGGTTGGATTCCCACAGGACACAAATATTTGTGTGATGAACATAAGTGTTTGTGTTGGTCTGGGTGTATCTTATGTATTATAAGTATGTATTTACAAAAAATAATTATTTAAGCATTATATCCATTGTATAGTACCCATAGTACAAGCTCTGCTTAGTTTGGGACTAGATGTCACAACAGTGTAAAAAATGTCCCAAAAGTATTTATTTTATTATAATAATTAATAGTCCTTATTGTAGTCTCTGCTATAACATTTATATTCAATGTCATGCATGCCTATAATTTGTGTAATCACTATGTAAGTTATACTTTTTAGTGTCTGTGTCTATATGTATTGCTGTGATTATGCTGTTGGTGTGCTAAATAAATAAAAATAAAATGAATAATAACATTTTTTTTTTTTTGCTTTTCCCCTGTGCTGTATTTTAGCGTGAAGTCTGTGTGGATTTTGGTTTTTTTCAGGCAGATGTGTTATAAAGCTAATCTATAGCTATAAATCTAATATAAGTATTATATCCATTGTCTAGTACCCATAGCATAAGCTCTGCTTAGTTTGGGATTAGATGGTGCCGTGTAAAAATGTCCCAAAAATATGAATTTTATTTTATTTATTTATTTATTTATGGGAATTTGGCTTTCTGAATGACGTCATTCGCCGTATTTGAAACTCCTCTCCGCAATCTAACATAACATAACATCACGCCTGTATTTCCCCGAAGGTGGAGGCAGAGGTGTATAGTACACCCACATTTCGCCAGTTATGTTAGTCCCATGTAATAGGGGGCGAGCCTATTGCCATTAACCGGGCACAAATCCAGACTCCAGACTGAGAATTTAATGACTTATTTTTATTTAAAAAAAAATCTTTTATTTTTAACTCCGTAATCTAATCCCGTCTAAGTCAAAACTCAAAGGATTTGGGCACGAAGATGTAGGTACCTAAGGTGTAGGTAGCTACTCCACGTTTCGTTTTACTGACAGACAGGAAAAAATTGCAGCAGAGCAGCATGCAGCAAATGGCAAAGAAACTTTCTTAGAAAAGGCGTTACTATACCCAGCTAACTAAAACTGGGTTTAGTAAAAACTGCAACACTGTCCCAATCCTGCAGTTGCCTATAAATAATTTAAATAATTATTTCTCCATGCACTATCTGTGGTATGTTCTGAAGTCTGAACTGTGTGTCTGAACTAGTGTTACCTAAATAAAAAAAAACTACAGTTGATTCTGCTGTAGTTTACGTTTCCTCTTTGTCAGGGCCCTAATTATTTTATGACGTGCCGATCAAGTTCCAGTGACGCTGCAGTTCGTTTCTGACAGCGATCGCCGTAGATAAGAGAATACGAAAAGCATTGTTTTGATCGAAACATAACTGTAGCGGCACTTCTTTAGTTACGTGAATTGACCTACATACAGTTGCCGAGCCCTTAGCGCCCGGTTTAAAAATTTCGAATAAATAGGTACGTTCAACCGTATATTACTTAGGGTGAGTTGCATCAAGGGCAACGTTATAGTTACTGTCATAGTTAATTTTAACAGTAGCATTAACAATGACCATAGAATTTAACTATCTACTGTTGCACCATCATGTAAAATGTTAAAGTTAAAGTTAAAAGGGTGACAAGTGACAAGACGTTTTATCTCCCCAAAACATACATGGGAATTTTTTTTTTAAATGGCAACACTTTAAGCTGACTGTCATCACACTATTAAAGTCAAACAAAATTTATGAACACCTGCAGCATCACCAATACAACGTTGTAAAGAGCCACACGCATAGAACTCTAGAGGCATTAGTACTTGCGGTTCTGGTGTTATAACATTGTTCCTGCCAAGAATGAAATAAACATTAATTAGAGCATGATTAGATTAAATTGATTGAAAGTTATGGGAGATGCCTAAACATAGGTTTTGTATTAGGCAGGTAAGTACATCACAAGCATAGTCATGGCACAAAATCCACTATTTTGTGCCAGGCCTATGCTCAGTAATGGGTAAATAAGGGCTGACAATGATGATGAAGAGCATAGTCACTAAAGTAGTTACCTAGTACTTAAAGAATATGTAGAGTAGATACTCACTTCATGGTCCTTGTTTTAAGCAAAGGTAGAGAGAAGCTTCACCCTTGTTAAGCCTTAGAAATCCGAAATCTGTCCAGAAATTCATTTTGATCCCATTTTTTAAAATCGAACAGTGCGAGCGCGTAACACTTCTCTTCCTAACTCGCAATTCGGATTCAGTATTAGTATTATCACTATCATCGCTAGAAGAGCTAGATTCCCACAGTATGTCGCGGACTAAAGACATTATATCGTTGATGATTTTTTCCACTAAAAACAGTATTTTACTTTATAGTCACACAATTAATAGGTTAGAATTGCATAGCAGCTGACACACAACAAACAGTATTTAACCATAACTATAGCCCTTAACCGCCCGAAGTTGGGCGGTTAATGTTATCGTTATTTGTGACGTCATTTTAACCATTGTCAAAATGGTGCAACGCGTATTTCACTTAACCAGGGATTTGACACTGGTTAGGCATTGGTTATGGTTATAGTTACTTGGTGCAACTGAGCCTTAATATCCAATCTATCCACGATTTTCCCTAATAGAAATTTGACATGAATTGTATTTTTTTTTTTAATTTATTCATGACCATGGATACATGTCCTTCAGTCGTAATCATTGAACATATTATACTTGTATCCTAGTAAAGTGGTGGAAACTTTACTAGGTTTCCGAGGGGATGATGAGATAATACGAAAGTCATGATTTTCGACTTTGTACCATTTATCCACACTTGTACACGTTAACGAGCACTTAACATTTAATAATCCACCATTATTACACATTAACACTCGAAGAAACAAAATCCACAACATGATCTTTACGAATTTTCCCGCCAACCCCACATAAATTGTATTATTTATTTTTATTTATTCATGACCATGGTTACTTGTCCTTCAGTCGTAATCATTGAACATATTTTCCATCACTTTACTAGGATATAAGTACATAAATTGTATGGAGCACAGTGTTGCCAGATCGATGAAACGAAAATACGGTGCACAGTGGGTCAAAATTACCAGAAATACGGTAAATCAGTTTAAAGAAATACGGCAGATTTACGGTGATAAATTTTCAGAATTTTCTGCCTATAATTGAAGGCAATACTGGTGATTGCGACGTAGTGACCCTCGAAACTCAAAATTTCTTGCGTTTTTTGCAAGCTGTAGCTATATTTCACGTTAAATAACTATTGATTGGAATATTTTTCGCGACAATATTCACAATATCGTAATAATATAGTGACTAGTAGTAGGTATTTAGTACTAGTAGTACAACATCCTAGCTTTATAAGCTCCACAAGATAAAGTTACTATCAAATTATCGATTATATTATCGAGCTTATAGAGCTAGGTTAATGTTATTATGAGCATTATTCAATAGATCATCATCATCATATCAACCAAAAGACGTCCACTGCTGGACATAGGCCTCCCGCACCTCCCCCAAGATTGAGTAGATATATTGTTACAACAACCTACAACGTGAATTAGAGCTACAATTTACAAAAAACACACGAAATTTTGAATTTCGCATGCTACTAGGTACATCCACCACCACTGACTTGAGTAGCACACTAAAGTGATACAAATTTTTATTTTTTTTGGAAAACTATCAGTTCCAGGTTGGATTCCAAAAATTACGGTAACTTTCATACACCGTAATTTATGACTACGGCAGGTGGCAGAAATAAAAATAAAAGCCAAAATTACGGCAGATCTGCCGTAATTACGGTGCATATGGCAACACTGATGGAGCATGTCAAACTTCTATCTCTAGTAGGGCAAATCGTGCGTAGATAGGTTATTGAAAACGGCCGTAATGTGAATACCTACCCACCTTTTTGCAGCTGACCACATGAATATTATAAAATAGTTTCATCTCATTACTTTTAAGTAGATATACAGTCAAAGGCCTCCTTCCTAACCTCTCGGTTTTGCTTCGTTAATGGAAATCCATAACGTAAACAGGTCTTTATTGTATCACTGCTGGGCACATCAGGCTTCTTCTCCGAATGAGAAGACTAGGGCCACCACACTGACCTAGTGTGGCTTGGCAGACTACACACGCTAGTGAGAACTGTAAGGAACACTCTCAGGTGTGCAAGTTTCCTCACGATGTTTTGATAAAATCAAATTCTGATCCGCATAATATGAATTCGAAAAGTCAGAACTCTGAGTTCAAAGTTCAGACCCTTCTGCAGGAAAGGCAAGCGTTCAACAGCCAGGCTGTCACTTAAAAAAAAAAAAAACATTGAAACACTGTTTCTTAATAAGAGGTGGGTTCCCAACGAGTCACACCAAATCGAGTAACAGTGTGACTCGATGGGAATTTTTTTCCCAACGTGTCACACTGTGACTCGTTGCAACCTTTTTTCCGGGACGATTCCCAACGAGTCCCACCTAGTGTAACAGTATGACACGTTGGGAAAAAATATCCCAACGAGTCACACTGTTGCATACTATTATTACGATTCAGTCACCTACAATAAAAATCATACGAAGCTTAGCTAGGTAAATCTATCCATCGTTATAAAAAAGGGTTTTTCCACGCATTTCATTTTTGATATCAACCATATCACTATGAAAAACTTATACCGAAATTTTATAAATTGAAGATATTTGTTTAAAAAAAAATCAAATTAAAGTTAACTTTGTTTGCTTTTTTTATATACTAATTATCGGATGATATTTTCGCGGCGATGTCAACATTGTTGGATGATGTTTTCTCGGCGCTGGCAATACACTGCTGTGTACCTACAGTCAGTTAGTGTGCGTCAGCCTCAGTGCATTATTGAAGTGAAACTTCTATATAGACGGGGGGTATTAGGAATTTTTAGTCACGAAAAAGCGTTACGGCCGCATGGAGGGGGTAGACAATATATCGCTTGGCGAGAGGCGGCAGCGGCGAAGGGACAGAAAGGCTGATGATGATGATGATGACGATGATGATGATGATGATGGTGGTGGTGGTGGTGGTGGTGGTGATGATGATGATGATGGTGATGGTATTAGGATTTTTCACTCACGAAAAAGCGTTACGGCAGCGTGGAGGGGGTAGACGATATATCGCTTGGCGAGAAGCGGTAGCGGAAGAGGGAGAGAAAGGCTACGCAGGGGTCGTCCTAAATGGATGTTTTTTTTGGTTCCGGAGTGCATTAAATTTTTTGTTTGACAAAATAATAAAAAATGCATTCATTTGCAGTAAACCTGCGAAAAAAAACGAAATGTGTGCTGGGACACATAGTAAAAGTGAAACTTCAACGGACAAGTGGAAAAACGAATCGCAACTGACAAGTGGAAAAACGAATCGCAACAAAATTTTAACTTGAAGTTTTACGGGCAGGTTTTCAAATTGAATAAGTACATTAACAATCCGGAGAGGTTTATATGCAGAGACATGAACTTAAGACAGTCAAAGACTACTCTTAGCCGAGTGTCGGCTAAGCAGATCATCATATTTCGTATTCAGAAACAAAGTTTGTGTCAAACTTACGTCGGTCTCACCTAAGAGTAGACTCTGTTGTCTATGGCAGATTTTAATTGGTCTATTATTGCCGTTTGCTAATCGTTAAATAAATGTAACTGTTTGATTATTGCAAAATCTTTCTTTTTCTAACCCTTATAATCTATTTATTGAGCACCTAGTCTTTAACGTTTCAAAAGTGGCTTTATTATTTGGTTTATTCGATAAAAACTTTTTTAATCTATTTAACTCAAGTATTTATAAAATACCTGGGTTCTATTTTTCATTTTACAGATAAGTATGACTCGATGGGATTTTTATTCAAATCGCGTTACACTGTGACTCATTGCAACCTTTTTATCCAGAAGGGTACACTGTTACACTGGGTGTGACTCGTTGGGAAAAAAAATCCCATCGAGTCACACTGTAAAGGTGGCCACTGACGACGCTTCCAACCGTACGAATGGCGTGGTTATATTCCAAAATCTGTCCGTGAATGTTGAAAATGTATACTATTTTTAAAACGACGTCCTGGCTGTGGAATTCCAATCGGGTAGAAATCCACCAAGCCACGCCCCTTGGACGTCATCGCGTTGTGGTTTTGGAGTGATCGTCAATGCGAAAAACTTGCACTACGCCACCCGGAAGATGTCGAAACGCTCCGTGAATGTGCAAAACTACGTCCATTTTTATTTCATTCCGCGTTGCGCACATCCATACGTAGTATCCCCTAGTAGTCTGTGGTTGCGCCGCCGCATGCGTAGCATCTCTAGTACGTCTGTGGCCGCCGCAAGTGAAGGACGTAGATACTCGGCCCGCATTTTTGCAACATCGAAACTTTAGGCTATGTGCAAGTAGTTCACGCATTTAGTTTACCTGTATTTCTATCAAGTACCTACAATGACGTGAGCGCGTTGATGAAATTCTAGAACCAAGAACGTAACGCGATGGATTGATCGTCAGTGTGCTAAAAAATAGGACGTCTTTTTGTTGGAAGTGGTCATTAAAACGACGTCGGAATGGTTACGTCGTCAGTGCCCACCTTTACTCGATTTGGTGTGACTCGTTGGGAACCCACCCTTAGTGGCTAAAAGCACTGGCGTACTGAGCCAGGAGTCGCAGGTTCGAATCCTGCTCGTAAGCGATTTTTTCTTTCCACAATTTAAATCGTTAGATTTTGCTTCGCATGCGTAAATGCGTTAAAAATAATAAAATAATACATATTGAGTTAATTCTGTTTCTCTTCAGTAAAAATACTGTCAAACCTATTTGTCATAAAGTGGCCATGATTTGGGTCACAAATCGCACAGCCTTTTAGGTACAAGTTAAAACTAAAAGTTATAACAAATCAAATGTTTGATTTGCACCTTATTACCAAAGGTTATATAAGTTGATGCCTTATTTTATTTATAACTAGATAATTTGCGTTATCGTGTTTCAGCGTTGCGAAATTTCAGCGACATGCGACATTGACACGTAATAACCATTTGTGTTCAAGGTTTCATGTGAAAAATGTTAGATATATGAAAGATGAATAGGGTACGCATTATGCATTTAATTTAATTTTTGACAACGTCTGTGGTCTAGTGGTTCGAGTGTCGGACTGCTAATCACGAGGTCTCGGGTTCGATAATCGAACTTCGATTCCCACAGGACACAAATATTTGTGTGATGAACATAAGTGTTCGTGTTGGTCTGGGTGTTTCTTATGTATTATAAGTATATATTTACAAAAAAATAAGTAAATAAGTATATATCCATTGTCTAGTACCCATACTACACAAGCTCTGCTTAGTTTGAGACTAGATGGTGCTGTATAAAAATGTCTCAAAAATATTTACAAAAAAAAATGCAATGAATGAAATGATTTTGAGTTTAGTGATTGATTATTACATAATAAAACCCCTGTTAGATGCAATTGCTAACGTCCAAGAATTAAATACATAAGTTAATTAATACATTATATTTTGAAATAATAAAAATAATACGTAATAATACATTTGTGTATTGTATTATGTATTTAATTGCTGAATGTTGCAATTGCACCTAGCAGGGGGCTTAATTCTTAAATGCCTTATTATTGTCTACTGGTGCCATGGATCAAAATCTTTGAGAATTTGAGGAAGGACAGAATTCATCATCAAGCAAGGGCACCCCCCATTGGCTGGCGACGCCCTTGTGATCCCAATAAAGTGTTGTTAATTCATCTTCGGATTCTGTAAGTACCTTTATTACTATCTTTATTATTATTTCACTTTTATATAAAACCTAAAAAAACCTACCTACCTATAATATTTTTGTACAACTTGCATACACTGTGTGTATACTCATGTTATGACAAATAAACATTATTATCTTATCCTAAAAAATAAACAAAGCCTCATAAAACGATTTTCACAGTTTTTATAGTTTAGTGCTCAGAAAACCTACAGAAACAACTAAATTCTATGGTTTAGTGTACAGTATTATATTATCTGTGGTTTAGTCTACCCGGTAAGCGGCTGTCATCTGGATTCCGAAATTCTAATAATAAATCACGAGAGATCTTGCGGGCCCGTCATTAGGGTATTCGTAAGACAACTGGGACCAAGGCTTGTTCTTTATGGCACGGAATTTTCTCGACCTTATTAGCTATGTCTTCAATGAATTACATTTTCGTTCTCGCTAATGTTGAGAAATGACCTAGGTAGGTATCTTCTTAAACAATAGCTTATATCGGCTTCGCTTCAACGGCTACAGATGGACTAGTTTGATGAAGCTCTTGTATATTAATCCAGATATGTTACTTGCGCTCGCAACCTAATGATTCGAAAATGTCCTAATTAGGGCGTTTTTCTATTCATCCGCGTCAAGTAAGGCGCCGAGCGTGACCGGTGACAAAAAAAAACTATGCCGTCGTATCGTATACCTATGTACAGAAAGGGTTCCAATTATGACGCGAAAGCACAGAATATCTAATAGTACAGTCGACTGCATGACAGTGGTCACAATTGAATTAGAAAACCTGCTTCCGAAATAAAGGCGCTGTCAATGTCAAACTGTTACCACTGACGTGCGGGCGACCGTTGGTACTAACGTAAAGTAACTTGAAGTAAGCAACTTACTTACATCGTACTAGTTTATAGGTACGCATAGTTTATGCGTACCTACGGTACTGAACATTTTTTTCGTTTATTTTGTTAGGGATTGAAGGGACTCACGATCCAGATTCGGCCAATCTGTATTGTTGTGTACTTATACGTGTGCTTATCATAAAGTTATGTCTTGTACTATGATTTATTCTGTGGTTGTGTTAAACCTCCCAAACAGTCGTAATTTGGCTATCATAGTTCACGAACATAAGGTTTTTCCAAAAGAGAGTTATAATTTTGTTATTGGTATTTCTACTTTACTGGCCTTTTTTAGATAAAACTAGACTCATTATGTTCTTACTAAAGAACCATACTAAGCAACCATAGCTTTTACCAATATCGGAACTTCATTCATCGTGACGTGATTGGCTTTCATCAAGTATTTTTATACAAGACGTTGATCTGTAACCGTGCCATATTTCTAGAGCAAATGATTAATAATGTGCTTAGTCATCTAAAAATACTTGATAAATTCTACTATTATTTAATACCAAAATTTTCACTCTGAAACATTGCGAGGGTTTGAGAATAAATCCCGAACGACTCTGAAAATAAGTCAAATTTTGCTAATTGTTTTGGTGGTTTCGCATCGCACGCATCATTTTTGTATCACAAGTGATACACGGATAGAATTTGTTTGTTAACAAATAGGTATTTTAATAAAAAAATAAAAAAAATCGTCTTGTTCTTTTCATTGATTCGTGTTCAGTATCAGTGGTATAGTCACCTTCTTAAATATGGCACGAATACAGATCAACATGTTGTAGGAACAGTTTGGCAGCAGGTTCCAATCCAATAACGATTCCTTTTTGGAAATAGGATCCGGAAAAACAACAGGGAAGAGGGTTGAGGGAGGACCTATCGATGAGGCTTCTTTGCCTATTCGTTACCGCCCTGGGGTCTTTGAGCTAAATCAAGGCTCGTATATTATATTTTCGTTGACCGAGAAATATGACAAAGCTGACATAGTTTTATGCATAGACATACATAGTTTTATGCAATAATTACTTAATGAGGCTATATCATTTTTATTATAACATTGACCTTGCATTGTTCAGTAGTGCAGTAGAACTGTGTGATGTGATCGTAATAGATTATACAATAGTTCATCTAAACCTAAACATTTAATGAAGTTCATTCATTCATTAAAAGCAGTGTTTTACAAATAAATTTTAAACAAACTTTTACAGGAAACATTAATATTTTTAGATGTTGATTCTAAACTAGGTAGGTAGACGGATACATTCTATTTTCTCAACATATGCTATACGAATAGTAGGTACCTAACAAGACAATTTGAGCACAAAAGGAAGTAGGAAGAATTTTCATTTTATTTCTTCCATTTATTGTTTTATTTCTATCTCTTTTTTCTCCTACAATTTGCAAAAAAAGGGCATCATCGAGAAAAGTCAAAATAATAGGGGAAGGTCTTACCCCCACTGCACCTACAGGCTTATTAAAGATTTTGATTTGTAATTTTTTTATCAATATGTCTCATGTAGAAAGAATAGCCAAAAAGCACACAAGAATAAGTGAGAGATTTAGCGAAAATGTTGATATTATATACCTAAGTTTAAATCAAATTAGTTGGCGAAACTTCACAGACATAATGATGGTATATGATATCTTATCATAATAAAATAAGAAAGGATATTATTTTATAAACTCATCATTCCATTCAAGTCAGCTTCACGAGATCTACAGTCACGGGACGCGTGACCATTTACGGCCAAAATTAATATCCAATCTATCCACGACTTACCCTACTGGAGATAGAAATTTGACATATTTTGTATGGAGCTTATGTCAAATTCCTATCACTAGTAGGGCAAATCGTGGATAGATTGGATATTAATTTTGGCCGTTAGTGTACTTACGCACTATGTGGGTAGCTGCAATGCGGCTAGCCGTGCGGCTGACCGCAACCACAATTATGTACGTAATATTCATTTCTATGCGCACTGCAATGCGGCTACCCGCAGACCGCTCCGGTCGTTGGGAGGCACAGAGTACATTGTAATATACTGAAACTCGGAGGGCAACGGTCCGAGTGACGGCCAGCCGGACGTCTGCTATACGCACAGTGCGGCTCTGCCCGCATTCACAACCGCAACGTGCGGTCAGCCGCACGGCTAGCCGCATTGGGGCTACCCGCATAGTGCGTAAGTAGCCTTAGGTTTACATACCTAGTATTTTTCAAGAAATATCAGATAGGTGCCACCGCATAACACTCCATTTGTTTTTAAAAACATACAAAATACTGTTTGAACGTGGGGCGGCCGTTGACCCCGTGATCAGCTGACTGTAGTTGATATTATGAGTCCAGAAAATCATATTTTTCCTGTTTTATTATCATTAGATATGGATACCCAGGGTCGGATTAACCATTAAGTAAAGTAGGCAACTGCCTAGGGGCCCCGCGCGCGCTCAAAAGTAATTGAAAATGTTTCATACAGTGAAAATTTTATTGGATAATTTGTATCCTCAATGACAATAAGTATTATTGCTTTTTTTCGACGCATGCTATCAGTTGATGAAATACTTCTGAATACTTACAGAACAGAACCATCTTATATCGAGTAGTGAAACTAATAATATGGTCAATATGGATGCGTTACGTAGCGTATTGTATGATAAACAATTTTTTGAAATACTTGATCTGTAATTGCAATTTGTGAGTTTTGCGACCATGATCCCCTCATCAACTTGAAAAGAGCTGATTATCTTCATACGGCTGAAAAGGGGCCTCGAGAATTGCATTGCCTAAGGGCCCCGACATGGTTAATTCGGCCCTGTGTATGCCCATCACGTCTATGAAGTCTCGCCAACTAGTTTGACTTATTGTATAACTAAAGTCTTAGTATTATGTAAGTATTATTTTTTAAATATATTGTGGAAGTATACATGTACCTATTACTTTATTTATCAAGAAATTTAGATGTGCATCATGTATTTAGTTTTTGTTTCATACAATGTTGTGACGCAAGCAAATTTGTACTTAATTAAGACTTCAATTATGTTTAATCAATTAGATACCTATTTACAATTTAAATTCCTACTTAGTTTTCAGATAAGTATGTATTGTTCTTCGCATCATGCATGAGACCGTAATAATTACCGGTTTGCTAATAGCTATTAGGAATGTCAGGAAGATTGTCTGTGGACAGTTTTGGTCATATAGGTAGGCAGGGTCGTAGTAGGAAACTTGATTGAGGCGTGGGGAACTGAAGCCAATAAAGTGGAAACTCTGCAGGTGCTGGTCGTAGGGGCGGCCCCTTGTGCACGGGCACATAATGAATTTACCCAAAATTAAAACACGAGTTTATGCTTTCTCTTCCTAAAAAATAGCTTTTGAGGGGCGATCAATAAAAATAATTGGAAATTGTTTTCTTTTTCGGCATACCTAGTTCAATCATATTTTTTTCATGAATTACAGCCGAATTTCGACCATTGGGCAATCTCTCGTTAATAGTACATTATGATACAAGTGAGCTAAGTTGACGATTATACTCGAGGCTGGATTGCAGCCCGAGCCGAAGGCGAGGGCGTAATGGAGCTGAGAGTATAATAGTCAATGCTCACGCGTGTCATACGACGTTTTTCAACACACTTGTGAGGAAAAAAACATAAATTACACATTTTAGACAAATATTGAATTTGTGAAAAGTGATAAAAATGGCGCGCGGTGACATACAGCTATGCGCGCGCAGGTGGTCGAAGGAAACCGCCATACAGCCTAATATAAAAATATTATAAATAGATTTTTTTATTTATAACACAAATTAATATTAATTTGTTGACAAAAATTAATAATTTGATGAAATGAAATGTTTATATGGGTTGTTCTCAAAAAAGTGGCGCTGTAACCTGTCAAGCAGTTTTTAATGGAAATGTGTGATTTTTCAAATGCTATTTATTAAATTCTGTACAATATTGTACTTAAAGAGACTTTTTACACAGAGGCTGAGTAATAATAAGAAAACCGAAGTGATACAATAACAACAAAATTATATTGTAATATCTATTTCTCAATATCCTGTCACGTCCAAACACAACGAGTCATACTTTGAGTAAAGATAAAAAAATAAATATTTAAGATATAGGTTCAAAATTATTACAATACTAAACAATATATTAATAAATTTTATTTTATTTAAACGATACATTAATAATGATCATAATTTTCGAGTTATTCATGTTCAAATTGTGTCCGGAGTGATTTTCTCCATAACCTGTAGTTGCACTCTAAAGTGCATCACACACACAATATTACTTACTCAACATCCCAACCCCGTGCAAAATCTCCAGACAGTATCGGGCTAACCACTGCCAAGGAAAAAAGTGTCGAAATTTGTGCCGTTTTTTTTAGAAATTACGTGTAAGCGCCACAATCGGAGTTTGTAACAGGTATGTTATCTATAATCTGACTTTAATATTGTTATTTCTGTTTAAACTGCTTTGTGAATGTTATCGTTAGATTATGTAATTTAGTGCCTATTTATTGTTTAATAAGTGGAAACTCCAAAAACTTAACCGTTTTGTTGTTATCGGATCATAATCTTTATTTTTTCATTAACCTGTGTCTCTTTAACCTGTTTGGAAAGCACAGGTTAGTGAGACTATTACCAGGTTAAAGAGACTTTGTCTGTTTTTGTTTAGTAAAACCGTGTTGCTAGAAAAATCGTGTTACAATTTGGTGTGAATACAAAGAATTTATTTACTATGATAATAAAAAGATAAATTAATCCAATAAATTTTTTTATTAGGGCATTTTTTTTTTTGGAAAATGCTTATTCTTGATGCATTTAGGGTTTTATTCTAATCTATTTGTTTATTTTCCGAAGGTAAAATGCCAAAAAGTAAGAAAAATGAAGACATCTTAGCTAGGAAAAGAGTACTTGAAAAAAAAAGATATGAGAGAATAAAAAATAATCCAGAGCTTTATGCAAAATATAAAGAAAAAAATAAGACAAAGTACCAAAAACTAAAAAAGGAGGGGAAAGTAGTATCTATAAGTAGTTTGACACCAAGATATCAGAAAATGTTAAGAAGGAAGTGGAGAGAAGATGCAAAAAAATCCTACCAACGAAAAAAGGAGCAAAAAGCTAAAATACGCTTTATAATAACGCTTTATTTAATGCAACAGTCCACCTTCCAGCGATATCAAAAACATCAATATAGATAATATTAATGACGTGATTGGTGGCCATAGAGAAGAATCAGCAAGAGGGGCACAGGATAACTGTAAATGCAGAACAATTACTAGGTCTAGGTCACGAGAAGTTAGTCCTGCAACCTCACGAGGCTCTTCAGTAAGTTCTGGGATCGTATCACCTAATGCCCAAAAATTAGTACGAAAGTTACGCTATAAAAAAGAGAAAGAAATAGCGTCCTTACGACTTAAATTACAGTATTAAACATTCGTCAGTTTTGCAGAAGAAGAACGACGTGAAAATCTTTCTCTCAGATGATGAAAATAGTAGCTACTATTTTCATCACCTGAAAGAAAGATTTTCACGTCGTTCTTCTTAAAATAGTAGCTACTATTTTCATCACCTGAAAGAAAGATTTTCACGTCGTACTTCTTAAAATAGTAGCTACTATTTTCATCACCTGAAAGAAAGATTTTCACGAAAGATGATGGAAATAGTAGCTACTATTTTCATCATCTGAAAGAAAGATTTTCACGTCGTTCTTCTTAAAATAGTAGCTACTATTTTCATCACCTGAAAGAAAGATTTTCACGTCGTACTTCTTAAAATAGTAGCTACTATTTTCATCACCTGAAAGAAAGATTTTCACGAAAGATGATGGAAATAGTAGCTACTATTTTCATCATCTGAAAGAAAGATTTTCACGTCGTTCTTCTTAAAATAGTAGCTACTATTTTCATCACCTGAAAGAAAGATTTTCACGTCGTTCTTCTTAAAATAGTAGCTACTATTTTCATCACCTGATAGAAAGAGAAAGATTTTCACGTCGTTTTTCTTAAAATAGCAGCTACTATTTTCATCACCTGAAAGAAAGATTTTCACGAAAGATGATGAAAATAGAAGCTACTATTTTCATCATCTGAAAGAAAGATTATCACGTCGTTCTTCTTAAAATAGTAGCTACTATTTTCATCACCTGAAAGAAAGATTTTCACGAAAGATGATGAAAATAGAAGCTACTATTTTCATCATCTGAAAGAAAGATTTTCACGTCGTTCTTCTTAAAATAGTAGCTACTATTTTCATCACCTGAAAGAAAGATTTTCACGTCGTTCTTCTTCTGCAAAACTGACGAATGTTTAATACTTTATTTAATTTAAGTCGTAAGGACGCTATTTCTTTCTCTTTTTTACAGCGTAACTTTCTTACTAATTTTTGGGCATTAGGTGATACGATCCCAGAACTTACTGAAGAGCCTTGTGAGGTTGCAGGACTAACTTCTCGTGACCTAGACCTAGTAATTGTTCTGCATTTACAGTTATCCTGTGCCCCTCTTGCTGGTTCTTCTCTTTGGCCACCAATTACGTCATTAATATTATCTACATTGATGTTTTCGATATCGCTAGAAGGTGGACTGTTGCATTCAATAAAGCGTTGTATTCTAGCTTTTTGCTCCTTTTTACGTTGGTAGGATTTTTTTGCATCTTCTCTCCACTTCCTTCTAAACATTTTCTGATATCTTGGTGTCAAACTATTGACTGACTGGTTGTTTAAGACTGATAAGATAAGAAGAAAATTTCTATTTTATTTTTTTAGAGATCAGATATAGATTATTGTATCTCTCTAAATGTATCGACAGAAATGTTTAGCATGAAGACATCTAGGTGAGATTTTTTATGTTTCCTGTGTTCTAAAGCCGGTCTTTTTAATGTAACTTTAGTTTTGCAGTTAATAATAATAAAAGCTGATTTGCATGGTTACATTGTTTTTTTTTCACTAACCTGTTTGATTCTCTTTAACCTGGAGACATTTTCTCATTAACCCGTGAGATGTCTCTTTAACCTGTTAGGTAGTTTTTTTGAAAAGCTGTATTTTGTCTATTTATGTGAAAAGTTTTATTCCCTTGGAAAAAATTAACATAAGAAAAATACTCCGAATGGATTTTTGTAAAAAAAACTCAATAATTGATACATTTAAAAAAAATGATAATTTTATTCGAGCGGTGCCACTTTTTTGAGAACGACCCATATAGCATGTTTTAATTAATACAGTTGATTTATTCCCAAAAATGTTTAATTTAGTTCAGGCATAAAAACTCTTTGCTGTGATTTAAAAATAAACTGTAAAGTAAAAAGCACTAGTGCAATAATATAATGAAAAAAGCACGCGTGCGTTATAAGCCACATTATGAACCTAAAACCGATGCCATAAGAGCCACTTTACGAGCAAGTGTGTCGAAAAATTAATTACGCTAGAGCCTATTCGAAATTCAAGTTGGATTATCGTGTCCTAATTTAAAAAAAAACCATACAAATAATAAATAAATATTTGAGACATTTTAAATAGCACCATCTAGTCTCAAACTAAGCATACTAGACAATGGTGTCGATTCTTAATTTTAAACTATCGCTTTCTTTTATTAATAGTAGATACAAGAAAGGGATGGCAACAATTTAAGAACTGTGTTGAGTGTACATAAATAAATAAATAAACTGTCAAATTAGTTTACGTGTTAAATTTATTTGTATTTTAGTTCCGAGATCACGACTAAACTTGTATGTAAATCTAAATTCCGACTAATTAGACAGTTCTAAAATTGTTGCCATCCCTTTCTTGTATCTACTATTAGTAAGAGAGCGATAGTTGAAAATAAGTATAGTTCGTGAACAAAAGAATGGACACCATTGTATACTTTTTTGTTGTTGTAAATACATAACACATAACATCACGCCTGTATTTCCCCGAAGGGCTAGGCAAAGGTGTATAATACACCCACATTTCGGCAGTTATGCTATTAGTCCAAGTTGTTATGTTGTTAGTAAATACATACTTATAATACATAAGAAACACCCAGACCAACACAAACACTTATGTTCATCACACTAATATTTGTATCCTGTGGGAATCGAACCCACCACACCGTGATCAGCAGACCGACACTCGAACCACTAGACCACAGACGTCGTCAACGAACGAACAACCGACCAACTGACGCGACAATCCGGAGGGCGGAGGGAGTTCAAAGGGAAATTCGAAAAAAACTAGCGACATTAATGACACAGGTGATTAACTAAACGAAATTGATTTTTTTGTCGGAAAATTAATCCTGAGCGTGTCTAATAAGTCACAACCATAGAAATCTAAATAATAAATATTAGAAATGTTATCTACTGTTTGCGTATGTGTATATGCGACACGCGTTCCGATATTGAATATCGCCAGTTTGCTACTACCAACACATAAATACGCAATTACATCCACCATGTTTCTAGCATTCAATGCAAAATAAGTTAAGCCTAAAAATGTTCCGCTGCTAGATAGGTATGCTTCAAAAAGCAATTTTAGTGACTCCGCGTCCGTACACAGATGACAGACAAAACAGCACTGATGATCAAGCAATCGGTTCGCGCACTGGGCCCTAATTCACGTAATATCATGACGCGCCGATCAAGTTGCAATGACGCTGCAGTTCGTATCAGACAGCGACCGCCGAAGATAAAAGAATACGAAAAGCGTTGTTTTGATGTAAACTTAACTGCAACTGCACTTCTTTAGTTACGTGAATTGACCTACTGTGGCGTCCTACGAGACACTTGCACGCGGCGACAAGTTCACGCGCCTTATCACTTCTATTACCTTATTATTTAGATTTCTATGGTTACAACGACACTTATTTTTAACCAAGCGCCGTTCGAACCATGAAATAGTATCTCAAAATCAGCCAGTTAATCACTGTCTGCAATTAATAGCCCCACATAATGCCGTTCTCCGTGTATTGTCTAAATAACAATGAATAGTTTTTTTTACTAATACAATAATGTTGTGTTTTATCGCTACTTACCTGTGAATGCGTGTTTTAATTGTACTGTACAAGCTTACAAAGGGCAAAAGAGATAAGTAAACAGGGATAACTAAATTATAATATAATAAGAGTGTAAGGTACATTTCTGGAGATGTACCTGCTTTCTCTTTGTACCACTAGAACGTGTAATTTTAATAATTGAAAACCTCTTAAGGGGTCATTGTACTTAATGTATGAACAAATTTTACTATGGGTCCAATCTAAATCAAAATATCTGCGAAGAACCTACATATATATCGATGGCTGTTAACCTACATTTTGTCAAGTTATGCGAACATAAATTTATGGAGCAGCAGATTTATATTCCGCGATTTCAGATTTGGTGTCATAGATATGTATAATAAAAAATGTTTATAACGTTGAGTACCAATGAAAGATTTTCAGTTATTTCAATTAAGTACCTTTTTTTTGCTATGAGGAGGAAACCTTCAAAAGGCTGCGGCCTCATGGGGGATGGAGGCCGGGGTGTGTGGAATTCATACCCACTAAAACCCCCCAGTGGCCGTCTACAGCACAATAAGGGGGACTCCGGGATTGTAATATGCCTTCGGAGCCCTCGCTATGCTACGCCCGTAAGGCACGTCTCAAGAGAGACTATTTGTCTTCCGGTACAACTGCCCGGTTCCATGGCAGCATGTGACCGCAGCATGCCACCGTCTTCCCAGAAGTCACTCAGT
Source organism: Asteroscopus sphinx (assembly GCA_949699075.1). NCBI lineage: Eukaryota > Metazoa > Arthropoda > Insecta > Lepidoptera > Noctuidae > Asteroscopus > Asteroscopus sphinx. The sequence goes on along the minus strand of OX453021.1, from coordinate 13,472,444 downwards.
GGACAATCAGAGCCCCCACTCTGAATGCCCGTACACCTTGACCCTTGTAGAATGCCTGAGATATTTCCCCAATTTATGAATGCTGATCAACCCAAGATAACGAATGAACTGTCAAATCAAAGTGATCCGATTGGTTGTAATAAATCGCGTAACTTGACATGAGATTTCATAACAGATTTAATTGATATTAAAGGGCTCCTGATCCATAAGGATCAGGAGGTAAGTGGTTGTCATTTCATTCATTTATTCAATAACAATCTTAAATTGTGTCTGAATTTTTTACATAAAGAAAAAGATTCCTAATTTATATTATTATGTAAAACGACAAATTAATTAAACACAAAACTATATAAAATCCAGAATAATGTTAAAAAAAGTTTTTCACAATAAAATTAAATACCTACTTACTTAAGTCAAACTAATAATTGTACTATTTTAATTTCAACGTTTCTGCTTTTGTCAATTTATAATTTGTCATTGCTTGTCCACATTGTACAAATAAGTAGGATTTAGATAGGTACGTGTAAGACACACAAAATCAACATAATGACAGTAGTATTCATTGCGTACACTGTTGCCAGGTCTCCCGATTTTCCGGGAGATTCACAGATTTTCCTAAGAATCTCACGATCTCCCGCTTTTCGACAAAAATCTCCCGATTTTTTACAATCCCTGTATACAGCCTAATAATAGGAATAACATCAAAACCTGGCAAAAAAACTGCGTAAAATGAAACAGACGGTTAAGTTGTTTCCCTGAATATTTCCGTCACTTGTTACACAGTACAGTAAAATATCAAACAGCTTTGATTTTAATATTACACCTGGAATGGTAGTAAAATATAATACCGGGATTACTTCAAAAACTTTGATTTTTGTTGAAAAACATAATCTCCCGATTTTTTCCATTTTTCCTCAATATATCTCCCGCTTTTTTGATAATAAGCCTCCCGGATTTTGAAAATCTGACCTGGCAACACTGATTGCGTAGCATAAGTAGACCGACTTCACTTAGGTGCCATGTTGGTTGTTTGCCTACTCACATAACTCTTTTGCTATGTGTACACAGGTATTCAATGGCGTAGTATGTTTGGGTAAACGACAATAAATGATCGCAACCGGTTTGTTATTTGAGATCAGATAGGTATATAACGTGTATCAGAAATGCGTGATCATATTTGGAAAGCTCATTCAGGGCATAGCATAGAACAACTTTTGATAGAATAGAATAGAATGTACTTATAAGACGACAAACCATAGAGGAAATGTATTCCGTGCGACAAACCAACTAAAAAAAGAAAAAAAATTGTTTGTTATTTTGTAGAAAAGTGCAATAACTACCTCTCGACCGAAATGTTTCATACATGAAGGACTGATTTATTTTCGCGATTTCAGGGTTTATCTCGTAGTGAAAGTTGTTCGATAGCATTCCCTGAATGAGCTCTAAAAATATATGTTATAATTATAAGATTAGCAGTGATAGCCTAGTGGTTGAACGCTTGTTCTGTGGGTTGAACGCTTGCCTTCCATGCAGGAGGGTGTGAGTTCGATCCCGGCCCGCACCTCTGACTTTTCGAATTCATGTGCGGATTTATATTCGATTATCACGGTGAAGATAAACATCGTGAGGAAACCTTCACACCTGAGAGTGCTCCATACAGTTCTCAATGGTGTGTGTAATCCGCCAACCCGCACTAGGCCAGCGTGGTGCCTACGCGCCTTAGCCTTCTCGTACTGAGAAGAGGCCCGTGCCCAACAGTGGGACAGTAATGGGCTGGTTATGTTAAGTGTTATTGTAAGATACACGTTATTTATAGTAACATCCCAATTTTCATTGTTTTTTGAACAACATAGTGTCTGATTGATTATTAGAAGAAGAAGCTCTTTGAACTATTCGTATTATTTCATTCTTTTATGTCATTCTTTGTCCGGATTCTAGGATCTTGCTAATCGAGTTGATTATGAATGACTTTTATCAGTCATTCATAATCAACTCGATTAGCAAGATCCTAGAATCCGGACAAAGAGTGACATAACAGCAAAAAGGATTGTGATAAGTCAAGAGAACTTGACGCTTGTATTATTTAATTTTTATTAAAGAAAAACTGTGAGCAAATAAAAAAAAAATCGGGATATCAAAATAAATACTTAATGGGTGTTTATCTACTCATCTTAAACTCTTTATTATTGTGTTTTAATTTAATTTGATTAGGAAGTTTTATTATTTTATGTATACATTTATTGGCGGGCGTGGGTTAATAATGCGTAACTGCGTAATATAAATCCATTTTATTTATTTTTGACCGTCACTAAATAACAATTTGTAACGTCTAGTTAGTAGGTAACTAAACTAGTTACTTATTTTCGCTAAATATGAATGAAACATTAATTTAAATTCAATAAAAGTCTGAATTTTAATTATATCACCACAATCACAATGTCGGAATAAACAAAATAGGTAGACTCGTTAAAAACTGTCACTGATCAATCACCAAACAGTCTTTGAACTTGAACTCCACCAATCAAATAAAAAAAATAAAGAAACACGGAAACGTAAAAAATTAAATAAAAACATCACTAACCGGTACATAGCTTTGGAGTTCGGACAACAACGAGCAGCGTGCGATTCTCGGTAAACAACGAGAAGAGATGCGGCACAGACTTTATAAACAACCTATTTATACAAGACGACACTGTAAAATGCACAATGTGCGGACACGGAGTGCGTATGTTTTTTTCGCGACAAACGGTAAACGACTGAAGGCAGCCGTCCGTACAGCCTCTCAAAGAAAAATGGTAGGGCGTGGGATAGGTATGATAAGTTGATTTGTGTTTAGAAATCATAGCTGAAATTAATAGGCCTCTATCCAACTTATTTGTTTTCGTTTTGGCTTACAATACCTGGGAAATTAAACGAAGTATAAATTATGCATCAGATGAACTTTTATGTATACCTGTGAAGATTGGAAATGGCACAGGGTTACCTATTTTCACCACTGAAGTATATTTACACCATGATAAATATCTTGTTTGACTGTAAATCTTCCTAATTATAAATAAATAAATGAAAGTAATAGCAAAAACTAATTAAATGCCAATAATGAAAATAAAATAAAAACCGGCCAAGAGCATGTCGGGCCATGCTCAGTATTATAGGGTTCCTTAAGTAGGTGTAATTACAAACGAATCAAATCGAATATTAATCATGGCTATTTTAGTTTTTGCAATAATCGGCAGCATTCGCGACTCAGAGCGTGTTGTTAGTAGCGCCATCTAGCGATAAATTCAAGAAGCCAATTTAAGAAGTCTGTCATGTCAAAGTTACTTTTTGTGATTTTTTCAAATAGAAAGTAGCTAAAGGAGCATTATTTGCTATGATTATTTTTCTCTAAGGTCAATGACCTTTGAACTAGGACGTTTTAAGTATTTTTCAGTTTTATGTCTATAACTCAAAAAATTATAATCACATTATACTCGAAATAATTTTAAAACAGAGTTTTCACAAAGGTCTATCAATGTGGAAGATTATAAGTTTCTACATTGCATAGTTTAGAAATGGCAGGGGGGGGGACACATTGCAAGCCACTTTGGCGGGCTATATTTCGCAGATGGTACACCTGATAAAAAAGTGATGTATGAAACATTACCTTCATTTTAGTAGAGCTATTCAATGATACCCCACACGAGGGGGTGCAGCGAAAAAAATTGTTATCCCCATTTCACATGTATGGACGCCACCCCTAAAATACGTAAAAACGATTTTTTTATTCTTTTAAAATTGAGACCTATATACAGACTATTTTTCAACAAAATTTTATTTACTTATGTTTATAACTGTAGAAGTTATTAAGCTGTAAAGGATTAGGACAGACGGACAGACGGACGGACATGACGAAACTATAAGGGTTCCTTGTAGGACTACGGAACCCTAAAAAGGATAAAATCCGTAATGAGATTATCCGGAGAAGAACCGGAGTAACCGACATAGCTTGTAGGATCAGTAAGCTGAAGTGGCAGTGGGCTGGCCATGTCTGTCGAAGGACCGATGGCCGTTGGAGCAGACGAGTCCTTGAGTGGAGACCGCGAATCGGCAAACGCAGCGTAGGGCGCCCCCCTGCCAGGTGGACCGACGACCTAAAGAACGTGGCTGGGGGGGACTGGATGCGGAAGGCAGAGGACCGAGCGTTGTGGTGCAACTTGGGAGAGGCCTATGTCCAGCAGTGGACTGCGATAGGCTGAGTTGATTGATTGATTGAATGAAAATAAATACATATTTTTGGGACAGTTTTACACGGCACCATCTAGTCTCAAACTAAGCAGAGCTTGTGCTGCTTGTGTGGGTACTAGACAACGGATATAATATTTACATACTTTTTTTTTTTAAATAAATACTTTTAACACATAAGAAACACCCATCATCATCATCATCATTCAGCCGAAAGACGTCCACTGCTGGACATAGGCCTCCCCCAAGCATCGCCACAACGACCGGTCCTGCGCCTTCCGCATCCAGAGGTTGTCGGTCCACCTTGTGGGGGGCCTACCCACGCTGCGCCTTCCAGTACGCGGTCGCCACTCCAGAACTTTACTGCCCCATCGGCCATCCGTTCTGCGAGCAATGTACCCCGACCACTGCCACTTTAGTTTGGCAAATCTACGGGCTATGTCGGTTACTTTCGTTCTTCTGCGAATCTCCTCATTTCTGATTCGATCACGCAGGGACACTCCAAGCATAGTCCTCTCCTTTGAGTGACTTTGAGCCTTCTTATCAGGCCCATTGTGAGCGACCACGTTTCCGTACCGTTCAGTACAGTAGTAAGTAATTACTGGCAACACACACTGGTCAAAAGAAACACCCAGACCGACACAAACACTTATGTACATCACACAAATATTTGTGTCATGTGGGCATCGAACCCACGACCTCGTGATAAGCAGTCCGACCCTCGAACCACTAGACCACAGACTTCGACAAAATAAAAAACGTGTGTCGTCAAAAAATCAAAGATTCTACTTTTTTGTGGCATGTGAGAATTTCTTATACATGCTGAAATTTGAATCGCTTATTTTTTATTTCATAATAATGAGTTCAATTACCCCTTTTCGGGAAATAAGCGATTCAAATTTCAGCTTGTATAAAAAATTATTAAAGAAGACCAAGCTTAAAGGACCAGCAATAACAAGCATTTACTGATAATGCTAACACACATGGCTTTGAGTTGTGGTTTCGCACTTACAATTAGGTAATAGCATAGAACAAATAATAATAGTAATAGTGAATACGCAAATAGCGCTAAAAGGACACACATAATATCGTATATTTGTTTAACACATAATATTTGGCGACGTCTGTGGTCTAGTGGTTCGAGTGTCTGGCTGCTGATCACGAGGTCGTGGGTTCGATTCCCACAGGACACAAATATTTATGTGATGAACGCACAGGATGAACGTAAGTGTTTGTGTTGGTCTGGGTGTTTCTTATGTATTATAAATATGTATTTACAAAAAAACCGGCCAAGAGCATGTCGGGCCATGCTCAGTATTATAGGGTTCCTTAAGTAGGTCTAATTATAAACGAATCAAATCGAATATTAATCATTGCTATTTTTAGTTTTTGCAAACAGCGCCACCTAGCGCTAAATTTAAGAAGTGTGTCATATCAATATAACACAATAACAAGTTTCTTTTTGTGATTTTTTTAAATAGAAAGTAACTAAAGGAGCATTATTTGCTAAAATAATTTTTCTATAAGGTAATGACCTATGAACTAGGACGTCTTAAGTATTTTTCAGTTTTCTCACTATAACTCGAAAATTTATAATCACATTATACTCGAAATAATTTTAAAAGAGAGTTTTTATAAAGGTCTATCAATGTGGTAGACTATAAGTTTCTACGTAGCATAGTTTAGAAATGGCAGGGGGACACACACATTGCAAGCCACTTTGGCGAACTGTATTTCGCAGATGGTACCTATATCTGATAAAAAAGTTATGTATGAAACATTACCTTCATTTTAGTAGACCTATACAATGATAACCCACACAAGGGGGTGCAGCAAAAAAAAATGTTCATCCCCATTTCACATGTCACATGCGCCACCCCTAAAATACGTTATCAAGATTTTTTTATTCTTTTAAAATTGAGATCTATATCTAAACCATTTTCTAACAAAATTTCATTTACTTATGTTTATAACTGTAGAAGTTATTAAGCTGTAAAGGATTAGGACAGACGGACGGACATGACGAAACTATAAGGGTTCCTTGTAGGACTACGGAACCCTAAAAAGGATAAAATCCGTAATGAGATTATCCGGAGAAGAACCGGAGTGACCGACATAGCTTGTAGGACTAGGGAACCCTAAAAAAAGTATTTATGTGTTGTATCCATTGTCTAGTAGTACTCATAATACAAGCTCTGCTTAGTTTAAGACTAGATGGTACTATGTAAAATGTCCCAAATATTTATTTATTTATTATCATCATAATTGCCTGTTGTAATTTACGACTGAACCTGGGTACAACTATACCACAGAATACAAGGGAAATTATCTTTCTATATTTCCAGTTTACCAATGAAATAACCGTAGACTGGTTTACACGGGGAGAGTTTCGCCAGGCGAGGTCATGCTGTCTTTTTTTCTCGCCGAGAGAGACAAAGTCAGTACGAGACTCGCCTGGCGAAACTCTCCCTTTTAAAATCAGGCTTTGAAATCAAGGGCCTTACTCCCGACTGGTTCGAGCTCTGAACCAAATCGAACTAATGTCAGGGGCATAGGCATACTGCATTAGTACGAATTGACACTAACTCGAATTCAATTGCGATTGAAACAGCACTCGATCCACTCGGGAGTACGGCCTCTGTTTTAACGGGTCTAATACTTTATTTCGAATGACGTTTCCTCGACGATCAATACCTCGATGTCGTTTCCCCGAAGGTTTACTTCGTCGATGGGTCGTTACCTCGAATGGTCAACACTTCGAACGCTTATAACCTCGATGGGTTTTTACTTCGATGGTACGTTACATCGATAGTTTTCTACTTCGAAAATACTTTACTTCGCTAGGTGGTTTCCTCGAAATCAATAACAGAATTAAAAGCTACGTCTGTGAAACCATAAAATAAAAAAATGCTCATCATCATTTGAATAGACTCTTATTCATCTCAAACATATTCCAACACTCGAAGACCTCGCACCGCACAGAAGCGCTAATAGATTATTATATGTAGGTATATGTGAATATATGTATTGCAGTTCCAATAATATTACTTACTAGCTGTGCCCGCGACTCCGTCCGCGTGGATGTCGGAAAATAACATCGTGTCATAATTATGAACACAATATCTTCAAATATATACATATAAGCGCCTACACAGATGATTACACTATTTACCGACCATACTATATTTTGTTTTTACAACCAACCGGCTAAGGTGATGGAATTTCATGGAATTAGCCCTAAACTCCCTCATTCTGAGAAGACGCTCGTGCCCAGCAGTGGGAAGTAATTGGGCTGATTATGTTATTCTATAACACTAACCACATCTCTTCTTATGCTGAGAAGAGGCCCGTGTCCAGCAGTGGGACTGTAATGGTCTGGTAATGTTATGTTATTCTAGAATACTAATAATATCCAGTTCATTAACTCTTCTCATTTTGAGAAGAGGGCCATAACCAGTAGTGGGACTGTAATGGGTTGACTACGTTATGTTATTCTATATTTTATAGTTTCTTAACTCTTCTCGTTCCGAGAAGAGGTCCGTGCCCAGCAGTGGGGCAGTAGGTAATGAGCTGATTATGTTATGATAATCTATTACACTAACAATATCCAGTTCCTTAACTCTTCTCATTCCAAGAAGAGGGCCATGCCCAGCAGCGGGACAGTGATGGGCTATGCTATGTTATTCTATATTTTCTATAATACTAATAGAATCCAGTTGTATTTTTAGGAACCTGCAACCTGCATCCAACCAACAATCATGACCTCTACTTTGTATGCAACTTAATACAATAGAGGGGTCAAGCTGTATCGCTGGATCTACTCAACCGATTCAGATAAAACATACCCTATATTTTAAGTTAGACTAATACCAATACAAATGCTAAGTTTCATTACGATCCGTTCAGCCGTTTTCACGTGATGAGGTATCAAACAGACAGACAGACAGACATAATTTTTTTAAACGATTGATTCGTGTTCTATAACTTATTTCTAGTCCCCCTAGCCGGTTTTCGCGAAAAAAAACTCAATGTACAGACTTTTCGACCTTTACAGTTTTATTATAGTATATAGATTAATTATACGTGTCGAATGGATAACCTCCTTTTTGAAGTCGGTTAATAAGGACCTGAAACTTCAAGTTGATAACCCTCCTTTTTGAAGTCGGTTAATAAGGACCTGAAACTTCAAGTTTTAGCAGGGGCTGTTGCTAAAACAGCTTATGACAATGAACAGTTTACTATAATAGTGACATAATAATCATACAGGACCCCAATTCTCGCGTTATAGAGTTCTATATAGAGTTCTCGCGTTCTAATTCGAAATATAATCGCTAATTTTAAATCGCTACGAATAATGTCGCCAGTACACGCCAGTAATGTCAACTGCTATGAACCACTCTTTATATTTAGAGCGCTAGGCGTAGACATACTCTAATGTGACTTTCTGAGAATACGAAAATTTATTTTCAATTGACATTCGCCATCTTGTTTCGACATTATGTCGAGTTCGAGATAATGTCTACGAAGCGAGAATCACCTGAATCACCAAATTGGGGTGGCATTCCGGGAGTAAGACGTAGGTAGGTACCTACTCGTTCAATAGCACGGTGATTATTAAGTGCTTATGACGTCTTTCTTAAAACTGACTGGCAGACAACGCACAGCCTAAACTAAACCAGTAGATTTAGGAGGATGAAATTTTTTACAGAAGTTTCCTAGATAACTTAGATGAGCACTAAGAAAGGATTTTTGAAAATTCATCCCCTAAGGGGGTGGTAAAGTTTTTTTGAAGAAACTTCATTTTATCGAGATACCACGACCGGGAGAGTACAGGTCTGCACCCGTGGGTCAGGTGTCAGCTAGTGTCATAAAAACGAGTCTAAAGGCTGCAAGTGTGTCTTGGAAGAAGACAAATTTATAGCAGCTGAATTTGACATATGGTTAATTAGGTAATCCGTTGCTACTTGTGCCACCACGGGCATTGAGCTATACAGTTGTTGATCTGTAACCGTGCCTATTTCTAGAGCAAATGATAAATAATGTGCTTAGTCATCTAAAAATACTAAACCAATTCTACGGTTATTTAATAACCATATTTTCACTGAGAAACATAGCGACAGTTTGAGCATAAATCCCGAACGACTCTGAAAATAAGTCACCAATTGTCAAAGTGCGGAAAATTCTGCCCATTTTTTTGGTGGTTTCACACGCATCGTTTTTGAGTCGCGCGCGTCATACGCGGGAATTTGTTTGTTTACAAATAGGTATTTAAATAAAATAAAATCTAATTGGTATTTGGTTGCATTAAAAGAGCCTCCACGAGTGACGATATTTAATTCATCGTCCGGCGCACCCTGGCTGTCAGCCTCGCTACCAACCTGCTGACTGGCTCATCTTTTGCCCACGGCATGAGCTATTTATTATCATTATGTAGCTCATGTCGACACGATAGAAGAAGAAAAAGAATAGATTTTTTTCTTGTTTCGTGTTCAGTATCAGTGGTATAGTCACCTCCTTAAATATGGCACGCACGAATACACATATACATGTTGTATAATTATTACTAGGTAGTAATAAATATACATGTTGTATAATTATTACTAGGTAGTAATAACATAACTAACAAGATAACTCTACGCTACGCTAGAAACTCGGAGTAGTCGGACTGAACCATATAAATCAAATTATATTCTTTAGAATTCTATGGACTGAACACACTTACCTACTAAATATTATTAATTACGATTTAAAATCCAACATGCGAAACCCAAGTAATTAAACATAAGCCATTGTATATTATTTATTATAATTAGACGAACTTGAATCAACTTCCCATCACTGGGAATGTTTTTAAGGAAACATGAATACGTTAAAGTCACCGGACATTACATAATAACTATTATAAAGATGTTTGCTTATTAGGTAGTAGCGACTACTTTTTGTCCGAAACCTTACTTGGTAGGTACCATAATAATACATAATTGTTACAGTTAGTTATAATAATTAAAAATAATAATGTTAAAACAAAGTTAGGTACTTTACTGAAAATTAAAAATTAAGGCACAATTTGGAGTACCTACTTACATTTATGGATGTTTTGTGGAGTGTCTATGTCACTGAAGACACCCAATAATGTAATTTTTGGCTCATATTAAATAACTTAGGCCATTAATTATTACTGTTTTAATTTTTCTCACATGTTCTTCTAAAACTAACTTTCTTCCTTTTGTCTCAGCTTCAGGTTGGAAAGATTTAGGTAAATTATGTTTTATGCTTTCGAATCCTGTTCTTATTTCACAAATATCATGTAGGTATCAATATCAGCTTCACTTTTACAAATATTATTTATTGCACTTTAATATTGTCAATTAATTGTAATGTAACATGAGTAGTAACACAGAAAGTATTTATATATTCAACATAATTTTATATAATAAGTCAAATATTGCATGTATAAGGAAAAATAAAGCTATTTTATTTATTTACTAGCTTTTACCCGCGGCTCCGCTCGCTATAGATACCGGTATCTCCCCGTGATGGATCCTGTTAATAATTAGATGTTTTCCGGTAACTATTACAAAACTGTAAATGTCTGTTTGTTTGTTTATTCAAGCATCACGCAAAAACTACGGGACCTATTTTGTTTTTTTTGTGTTTAGATTTGTAAACAGGTATGCATTTTATGAAAAAAGACAACGATTCCTGTAGGATGAATTGAAGAACCACGGAGTGAAGCCACGGGCAAAGTCCTGTCCAGTCCGATCCAGTCCGATCCAGCCCGATTCAGTCCGATCCAGTCCGATCCAGCCCGATCCAGTCCAATCCAGTCCACTCCAGTCCCAGTCTTAATCCCAGTCCCAGTCCCAGTCGCAGTCCACTCACTCACCCACTCGCCCACTCGCCCACTCTCTCGCCCACTCGCCCATTGGCCTGTCACCCACTTGCCCACTCGCCCACTCACCCACTCGACCACGCGCCCACCTCTCGCCCACTCTCCCACTCGCCCACTCGCCCACCCGCCCACTGGCCCACTCTCCCACTCGCCCACACGCCCACACGCCCTCTCACACACTCACCCACCTCGCACCCACCTCTCGCCCTCTCGCCCACAGGTCAACTCTCTCGTCCACTCCCCCACTGGCCCACTCGCCCACTGGCCTGTCACCCACTTGCCAACTTGCCCACCTCGCGCCCACTCTCTCACTCGCCCACTCACCCACCACTCGCCCACTCGCCCAGTCACCCACTCGCCGGATCGCCCAATCGCCCACAACTCGCACGCCCACTCTCCCACGCGCCCACTCGCCCACATGCCCACTCGCCCACTCACCCACCCGCCCTCTCGCCCACACACCCACTCTCTCACCTCTCGCCCACACACCCACTCTCTTACCTCTCGCCCACTCGCTCACTCGCCCACTCACCCACTGACCCACTCGCCCACTGGCCTGTCACCCACTTGCCCACTTGCCCACTTGCCCACCATTCGCTCACCTCACGCCCACCTGTCGCCCACTCACCCACTCACCTACCTCGCGCCCACCTCTCGCCTACCTCTCGCCCACTCGCTCAATCGCCCGCTCGCCCGCTCGCCCACTCGCCCACTCACCCACTCACTCACTCACTCACTCATCCAGCCATCCAGCCATCCATCCATCCATCATCGTACATTACTACCCGCTCGCTCATGCAAATAAATGCGTAGAAGCTTCGATTCTGTCTGACGCACCCCACGAATTAATTTTTTTCTTTCTTTCTTTCTTTCTCAAAACTCATACCAGTTTTAAGTCAGATCATCAGCTTTCAACCAAAAAAAGTTTCATCAAAATCGGTCCAGTAATTTTAGCGTGATGCTGGAACAAACAGACATTTACAATTTTATAATAGTTAAGATTAAGATAGATACAATATAACAACGTTTAGGTAATTCTAACATAATTTTATTGCTTTCCATACAAAAAATTAGAGAAATCGCAATTTAGAGGTAGCTTCCGGTCCTTGTCTGTAAGTCGAAAGATTCTGATTTTCGGTTGGCTCAAAAGAGTGCATTTCCAAGATGGTGCCACTACATACGACAGGATTTTTTTTTTTCTACACTGTACAATTCGGCCCGACCAAAAAGTTTTTAATGCAGTTTCTTTAGCCGCCGTATTTTGTCTATGGAGGCGCGCGCTAGAGCGCATGCGTGCGAATGATAACTGGATGTGAGAGCCTTATTGTATGCAAAATGTTGTAGAAAAATATAATTAAAAATCACCGGTTCCCGTCATCGTAGCGAGGTAAAATACATACCAGTTTTTAAGTCAAATCGTAAGTTTTTAGTTACAAACAGTTTCAACAAAATCGGTCCAGTAGTTTTATCGTGATGCTGGAACAAACAAACAAACAGACAACTGACATTTAACAATTTTATAATAGTAGTAGATTTAATAATATTCTCAATGTTACACATTTCTCTAAATTTTTAACTTGATTTAGTAGATAAAGTAGATATTATCAAAACATTTTAAAATAATTCACGGGATTCAAAATAATTTTTTTCATCGCGGCCTCCGATAGGAGGCGCGCTGCGCCCCCCTGGCCCTGTCGTTCACATAGACAGCAATACTATGGTAAAGTATAATAAGTTCATAGTTGTAGCTTAAGCTTACAGTTATCCGTTGGACTGGGTCCAGGAAACGGAACTATAAGGCACTGACGGTCAAGTTGGCACCACGGTGTAACGGTGGCACTTAGATCGATGGGTCTACAGTCTACAACGTATCTAGGTTGACAGACTACCTTATAGACAACGACGTCAATATATAGACACGCGATCTCATATAAGCAGCATATTCCAAATTCAGTTGACGCAATTCAATTCAATTCAATTTTTAAAGTAATGGCTTCATCGTTATTTGATGATTTTGCCAATGTCAAGTTAGGAAAAGACACAGTGTTAAGTTCTTAGTTTCAAATGTTGCTTATCATAAATTGTCCGATGTTTGTAGAGATGGTATGCATTAAGCTGAAAAAGAACAAAACAACACATTATTAGTAGACAACAAAACACAAAAATGTTAAAACACTTAACACAGAAGGAATTTAAGGAAATGCAACCGTTGATAAAATTTACGTGTGTTCGCGAGACAGCTGTCAAGTGAACTAATGACAGATGACAGTGTGGTTCCCGAACCACAACTTTGTGTAACCATGTTGTTCTTTTGAACAGCACATCTAGTACGTAGTACATATATATCGCTGCTTATAGACAATGATTTAACCGTAGACTCGAATTAATGGACATAGTAAACAAAGCAGTTGGGCGTTATACAGCGCCAGAACAGAATGATTGGTACTATTGTCAATTAGATCGGCACATCTAGGCTAAGTTACCTTATATTCAATCAATCAACTCAGCCTATCGCAGTCCACTGCTGGACATAGGCCTCTCCCAAGTTGCGCCACAACGCTCGGTCCTCTGCCTTTCGCATCCAGTCCCCCCCAGCCACGTTCTTTAGGTCGTTGGTCCACCTGGCAGGGGGGCGCCCTACGCTGCGTTTGCCGATTCGCGGTATCCACTCAAGGACTCGTCTGCTCCAACGGCCATCGGTCCTTCGACAGACATGGCCAGCCCACTACCACTTCAGCTTACTGATCCTACAAGCTATGTCGGTCACTCCGGTTCTTCTCCGGATAATCTCGTTACGGATTTTATCCTTCAAAGAAACTCCAAGCATAGCTCGCTCCATAGCTCGCTGAGCGACTTTGAATTTGTGGACTAGCCCAACTGTCAGTGTCCACGTCTCGGCACCGTAAGTCATGACTGGCAGGACGCACTGATTGAAGACCTTTGTCTTCAAACTTTGCGGTATAGGCGACGAGAAGACTCGGCGGAGTTTGCCAAATGCTGCCCAGCCCAGACGGATCCTTCTGTTGGCTTCTTTCTCGAAGTTGTGTGTACCAAGCTGAATTGCCTGCCCTAGGTAGACGTATTCCGTTACAACTTCGAGTGCCGACCCTTCGACGAATATTGGCCTCGGCATGACATGCATATTGAACATGACTTTAGTCTTGTCCAGATTCATGCCGAGACCGACACGTCGAGAGGCTCCGTTTAAGCTGTGCAGCATTTCGCCCAGTTGTTCCAGCGACTCAGCCATTACAACGATGTCATCGGCAAAACGGAGATGTGAGATGTTCTCGCCTTTAACGTTGATACCCTGTCCAGTCCAGTCCAGCGTCTTGAAGACGTCCTCCAACGCGTTAGTGAACAATTTCGGGGATATTATATCCCCTTGTCTCACCCCTCTGCGCAGTTGGATTGGCTTCGTCTTTTGGTCCTGGAGCTGAACAGTCATGGTAGGAGCGTTGTATAGGCATCTCAGCATCTCTATATACAGCTCATCAATGTGACATCGCTGAAGAGCATCCAGAACTGCCCAAGTTTCGATAGAGTCGAAGGCCTTCTCGTAGTCCACGAATGCCATACACAGCGGCTGATTGTACTCTTCAGTCTTCTGTGTGATCTGCCGAACAGTATGGATGTGGTCTACGGTGCTGTAGCCTTTTCGAAACCCAGCTTGCTCTGGTGGCTGGAATTCACCGAGTCTTCCGGCGAGACGATTCGTGATGACCCTCGAGAACAGCTTGTGCACATGACTCAGGAGTGAGATGGGTCTGTAGTTCTTCAGAAGGGTTTTATCCCCTTTTTTGAAGAACAGTACCACCGCACTCCCGCTCCATACCTCCGGTGTAGAGCCTTGTTGGATGACGGAATTAAACAGACTCTGTAGCTCCTTCAGGACCGGAGCCCCGCCTGCTTTTAGGAGTTCAGTAGTAATGCCGTCATTGCTTTGTTTGTTGCCGGAGCATTGTTGTTCTTAAGCTGCTCGAGGGCCGCCCTAATCTCGCCCTGGTCAACGTCCGGAAGATCCTCGGTGTAATGGCGCGTGAGCTGGGCTCTTTTGTCGTCATTGCTAGGAACCGCTAGTCTCGCCGTTTTCGTGGAATACAAATGCCCATAGAAGTTTTCGACCTCATCAAGCATCTCGATCTTAGAGGTGACAATTTTGCCATCCGCGGCTTTCAGTTTCATCAGATGGGTCCTCCCTAGCTGCTGAGCGAAAACTTTCGACCCCCTATTTTGCTCAATCGCAGCCTCAACGGCGCGGGTGTTGGAGCGGCGGAGGTCACGTCGCATCAGCTTCCTAATCTGTAGGTTTAAGGACCTATTATCTGATGAAAACGAATGCGCGGCTGACATTTCCCGTCTTTTCCTCATCAGATCGAGAGTTTCAGTCGAAAGCTTGAGCATCTTGCTTCCACGCTGCGGCGGAAAGAATTTTCGAGACAGTTCCTGCAATGTTTTAACTATGTTGTTGGTTTTCTCCTCAATATTGCCAGTGGTTTCCAGCGAGTCGAATCGATTTTGAAGTTCCGCTTGGAACCTTTCGGAGCCCAAACTGGTTTGGCGAAGGTCGGAGAGTAGACTTAATCATGCGCGTTCTTTCAGCTCTAAAATTGATATTTAGAGTGCCTCGGATAAGTCGGTGATCGCTTCCGGTGTTGAACCTATTGATCACAGAGACATCTCTAAATATGTGCTTCTTATCCGTCATGATAAAGTCCTTCCTCAAGTTAGTTTTAAGTCGTTCCTTGTCACCTTATCGGGGCTTTTCCAGGTCCATCTTCTTTGGGGCTTCTTCTTAAAGAAGGAATTCATTAAGAAGAGCCCCTGGGACTGAAGAAGTTGACCAACATTTGGCCCCTGTGGTTTCTGCGCCCCAAACCGTTAGGTCCGATTTTCGATTCGCCGCGTTCTTGTACTCCCACTTTAGCGTTGAAGTCCCCCATAACAACGTTGTAGTGAGCCTTAGCGGTACTATTGATAGCCTTAGCTATGTCTTCGTACATCGCTTCGGCTATATCGTCAGAGTGTGTCGAGGTCGGCGCATATACCTGCACTATTTTAAGCTTGTACCTATCATTTAGCTTTACTACAAGGTACGCTACCCGTGTCGACACACTACCGATTTCCACAACGTTGTTCACGAGGGCCTTATTGACAAGAAAACCAACACCACCTTGGGAGAGCTGATCACCTTCGCGGAAGTAGAGTAAGTGTCCTGACTCCAGGGTTATTGTGTTCTCCCCCTTTCTACGGACTTCGGATAACCCCAGTATATGCCATTTTATATGACTTAACTCTACTTCAAGCTCGGCGAGGTGATGGTCCAGTCTCAACGTTTGTCCATTATACGATGCCAGATAGAGTCGTCGGTTTTGGTAGCCTGCCGTAACCCGGGGATTCTTCGCACCCCCCGTCCCACCGTTACCACGACCGCTACCGTAGTCGAGAATAGAGGGACCACCGGGAACTGGGGGCCGTTTCTTTGGTTGTGCGTGCATTGGGATGTATGCCCATAGTCACCACGCTGGGCAGGCGGGTTGGTGACCGCAGTGGATGATGGTGCACGATGTTAGTGCACAGAAGGACGCTGCTGCCCATCCTCCTGATTTCAACCCTTAGTCGCCTTTTACGACACCCATGGGTAGAGGGGGGGTGGTCTATTATTTTTATTTGCCTTGCCGGATACCACACGGCAATATATTCAATAATATTACCTAATTATGTAGGTACATACTGGATGATTTTGGATTAATTAGCAATTCTTTAAGGGATAATTCGCAAAAAAAATATGTCTCTATCGTTCAAAGGTTTTCTGGTAGAAATTTAGTTTTTGTACATGCAATTTCTATTTATAATTTCATACTGTATTTTTCTGATTTACAATAAAGAATAAGAAAGATTGTAATTATCAATGTGAACAACTTTTACTATAGGACCAACCCTGGATTCGCGATATAAAAAATTTGCTGTTCCCTACATTTTGTTGTTTTATGTCAACACAAATGTAGGGAACATCTGTTTTTTTTGTGATATCAGTGTTGGTCTCACAGTAAAAGTTGTTCAAATTGATGAGTACAATCATCCTTAAGGAATTGCCAATGAATTCGTAATCATTCTGTATAATATTTTAATATTACACATTCTTTAACAACACAGATTATATTTTATGATCATATTATTATTATAACGCAGGTTATTTAAAATAATCAGGACGGTAGCTTTATTTTGTCATGAATAAATATCTACTTGAACGCTGACGCACTATAGAATTAAGATCAATCATGTAGGTAATCCTAGGATGGGTAACATTCATGACGTGTCGTTATTTCAATAAACTAGGCACATCACTATCGAGTACAGTCAGCAACGAAAGTAGGTTAACAATGTCCAAAGTTACAAAATGATTTATCAATAAAAACTTACTACCTACTTACACATAAAATTGTTTAGTAACAAATTATTATACAGTAGAATGGGTATATGGCCTGGGTACTAGATATAATACTTATATATTTTTATAATACATAAGAAACACCCAGACCAACACAAATACTTATGTTCATCACACAAATTGTGTCCTGTGGGAATCGAACCCACGACCTCGTGATCAGCAGTCCTACACTCGAACCACCAGACCACAGACGTCGTTTGATGATGAAATGACTAACATTCTGACATACAACTTCTTATAGAAATAACTCAAATCTTGAAACTGGTTTGTTCAGAATCGAGAGTAGAATGGTTTACACTGGTTTACACTACTTTTTAATATAGGTTTATTTTTACAAAAAGAAAATTGTGTCACTACCCTGCCTGATTCTAAAAGTTTCATATTTCAATAGCGAGTTCACACGGTTCGATTTTGGTTCATCAATATTTTTTGTTCAATAAAACTTTTTTTTTTTTTTTATATTATAGGATGGCGAAACGAGCTAAAGGCCCACCTGATGTTAAGTGGTTACCTTTGCCCATAACAACTGCAATACCGTTACCTAAATGAAAGATTGAAAGATTATAAAAAATGTTGTTGCTACAATTTGATTTAAAGTCTGTTCAGACGGTTCAAATCGCGCAGTCGAACGATTAAAATCGACACGTGTGAACGCGGTATTAGGTAGGTAGGTACACGACGCTAGCGCGAGACCGATGCTAATGCCTATGTACGTAAACAGAATACGGCATATTGTTATCCTTTGTAAATAGCCGCGGGGTGCAAGGCGGTGAGAGTGGGGGTGTCGATCAGATGACAACAAAAGTTACCTAGGTATATCTTCTACAATAATTTATGAAAATAAATAATTACTTGCTATATCAATTATAGCAAGTAATTATTTATTGCTATAATTGATATAGCATAGTATATAGTTGAATCCGATTCGGTTGGGTAGCGTTCGGGAAGCTACGCAATATCTTCTCGTCCAAAATACTGCAGTGTCTCGAGACGAAAGTCTTTGACCAGTGTGTGTTGCCAGTAATTACTTACGGTACTGAAACGTGGTCGCTCACAATGGGCCCGATAAGAAGGCTCAAAGTCACTCAAAGGGCAATGGAGAGGGCTATGCTCGGAGTGTCCCGGCGTGATCGAATCAGAAATGAGGAGATTCGCAGGAGAACGAAAGTAACCGACATAGCCCGAAGAATTGCCAAACTTAAGTGGCAGTGGGCGGGGCACATTGCACGCAGAACGGATGGCCGATGGGGCAGTAAAGTTCTGGAGTGGCGACCGCGTACTGGAAGGCGCAGCGTGGGTAGGCCCCCCACAAGGTGGACCGACGACCTGGTGAAGGTCGCGGGAATCCGCTGGATGCGGAAGGCACAGGACCGGTCGTTGTGGCGATGCTTGGGGGAGGCCAGGATGCATGTCCAGCAGTGGACGTCTTTCGGCTGAAATGATGATGATGATGATGATATCAATTTATTGCATAAAAAAATGTTGAGGTGTCTGAAGCTTGTCTGAGGCTTTGAGCTATTGAAATAACCACATTCTATTTAAAACAATAATTGGGATCTATTATATTTATAAATAAATAAATCGAAATTGTCATCGACTTGTGTTGCTGACGGTATATTCGACATGTAACATCCTTAAAAGTCAAATTCTCATCTCTTTTATTGACCAAACAAGGCATTGCATAAAAATAAAACGGCTAAAGTTCATCACAGGCCATAAGCAATAACTACTTAACGTTCTGTAAGCCGCTCATAAAATTATTTATTTGTATGGTCACAGGGCCAGGGAGAAATTAATGTATGGTCAATGCCCAACGTTAATTGCCTACGGCTATTATCTGAACACGATCAGGGTAGTATAGGTCCTTTTGAAACTAGGAAGTCGCATCCTCAACGCTCGTTCATGCGGTAATTTAAAATTTTAATTGCTTTACGCTTTTGCATTAGGTATAGTTACTTTAACAGTCATCAAAGCGCTATTACCTATACTCCTCTGATCTGTTACCCAGAATCCTATAGAAACAAGATCAGTAAACACAAAAAAATATCCATAACAGGTAATGAGACAGTAATTTCAGTTGACAATTTATTGGAAATGCTATCGAGTGAGGGCCTCAGAACTTTATATTTATGTCTAAACCAGTGAGGCAGTGACTAGTATACCCGATAAACTTGAAAAAAAGTAAAAATCGACTTCAAAAATAATAAAATAATTTGTGTGAAACAGTGTGTTGTTCGATTTATGAAAAAATTGGCACCGATTTCCTAAACAATTTCACACAAATAATTATATTATATATAATTATATTATTATTTTTCATCGCTTGTTGGCAGACTTGGTTGGTGATGGTCAGTGATCGTAATTAATAGGCTTTTTGAGGAAGACTTGACATGTCAATAATCAAAGGAGTCAAGTACTTAATCTGTGGAGTCAAGTAGCGATTTAAGTAGTACGTAGACAAAAGTAGGAACTCTGAAAGTTCAAGTTCAAAATACATTGTCTATTAACAACATAACATAACATCACGCCTGTATTTCCCCAAAGGGGTAGGCAGAGGTGTAATAGTACACCCACATTCCGCCAGTTGTGTTTAGTCCCATGTAATAGGGGGCGAGCCTATTGCCACTGACCGGGAATAAATCCAGACTCCGGACTGCTACGTTGTCTATTACGTTTTGATAATTCAATTTCTTTGTGATCAGTTAAGTACTTAGTTTCCATTTTATCAAAGCTAGGAACTAGGAAGAAGTTTAACCTCTGCTCCACACGTTGGCCCGAACGTTAGGTTGAATGTTGGCCTGTAATTATGCCTAGCATCCACACGTTGGAGATGATGTTAGTTTAGTCCCGTCAGAGCCAATGTAAAGACGTCTGAAATAGATGTTGCACTGGGCACTTAAAGATTATTGAGTGCTTAAGAGCTGAACTGTCAATTAAAATAACACAATAGTTAAACAATAGATGTCGTCTTTGAAAAATGTTTTGACAAACAAGAGAATATCATTATTATTTGTTAATAAACATGAAGTTTTTTATAGAAACTCTACAACTATTGCATCCATCCACGCGGATGACATTTTCAAAACGCGGTGTCCGTAGGAAAAAGCTCATTCGATGCAACTTACTGCATGTGTGCTGCGGCAAGACTGAGCAAACCGCCAACGTTGGCGCATAATTCCTTTGATAAAACCGACACGCGACGGCAAACTGCCAATGCTCGCCCCAACGTTCATGTCAACGCCATTTTCCCGATCCACACGTTGGCGAATAGCGTTGGCGCCAACGTGTGGAGCCGGGGTTATTATTATAAAAGGGAAGAATAAATCAGATAGACCACAGATAACAGTTTAGTTTATAAAAGCAGCAGAGACATGACATTCTCTGACAAGCAGTCAAAACATCAAAAGAAAACTCAAAAGTGAACCCAACAAAACATGAATACAACTATAGTTTAAATAGAAACACCGTTATAAAACCAAACCCAGTAACCGAACCAAAAACCCACCAAAATATACGAAGAAATACCGTGAAAGATACATGAGTACCTATACATTAGTCGTCATGGGTTAGGCAACTGATCGAAAATGCCACCAAAAGTATCCAAAGCCTCTGCTAACTTGGAAAAGACACTAGTCACAGGGACTGAAGCGACACCTGGCTTAGTCTGCGCTTGCTACGAGTCGTTTTTCAATCTCAAGTTTGGCGAAGACGGCTTTTTACAGAAATTAGGGTTGTTGGCAGCTTCGCTAGCGCTACTGATCCTCCTGATTTGGCTCCTGTTTAGATACTTCTGGGCTAAATTCAAGTCCAGCTCGTGCCATGCGACGTGCCGCAGAGCCTGTAGATGGGGCAGGACAAGATGTCGCTGCTGATGGTAGGTGCTTCACTATGATTAGGCAACGTTGCCATTCATCTGATCTTAGAATTGGTATAATAGTCACCAAGTTTGCTTAGCGGATAATATATTTTTTGTTATTAGAAGCATTTTCTTAGTCGAACAAAAAAAGGAGAACTTTATATTCAATTAACCTTTTTAATATTAGTAATAATCATGTACCTACCTATTTAAAATTCTGTGATAATGTTTTTATAGAAAACAAATTACGACAATAAAACTGAAATGCAGAATTAAAATATTTTTTATTGACTAAATTTTACAGATTCGCAGATTTAAAACAGCTTATGTGATTGCGAATCGGCAAAATTCGTGAAACCCAAAGAACAGCGCGGGCAGGCTAAAAAACCGGCCAAGTGCGAGTCAGACTCGCGCAGTAAGGGTTCCGTACCTCTCAACGACCTGATACCCCATAAAAACTAATTTAATTTACGAGAGTTTACCAAAAGACATCAACGCACAGAGTACGAAATATGCTTTTTGCATGTCTTTCTTACGCTGGTACCACCACATATGTCTATGTTTGTCTTATTTTTAGTATTTGTTGCTAAACTACATAATATGCACTATAATCTGACCAAGTTTAACGCCGGTATATATTACCGTTTTGAAGATAGAGCAGGAACAAAAACGTTGAAAAAAATGCATGTTTTTTGAGGTTTCTTGTATGGTTTTAGACTTTTTTTTGTTTTTAGTATTTGTCGTGATACACCTCATAGCAACACATATTCTGAGAAAATTTCAACCGGTTACCTATTACCGTTCAAAAGATACAGCCCTGTGACAGACAGACGGACGGACGGACAGCGTAGCGAGAGTAATAGGGTCCCGTTTGGAACCCTTCGGGTACGGAACCCTAAAAAGGAGGAGAACCTGTGAGGAATTAGCTGCGCAACTTAGGAGAGGCCAATTACCAGCACTGGGCTATGGGATAGGCTTATTTGAATTTGAGGTAAGATCATCAAAAGCAAACAATTCGAAATTTTCAGTTGGATAACTTTTCGTATTTTGTGCAAAGACCAGAAATAGCGTAGAAAGTAACAATGTACAGTCAACAAATCGGAATCATGACCCACTCAGCGGATAATTAGTTTGAAATCGTCAAAACAGTAAGGTTTTCTTCTATGCAGTAGTGTAAGTGCACTTAGGACATTTTGAATATTTTATTGGTAAACTGTCACTGTCACTTGCTAATAAAATTCATAACAAAACTGTTTCCAGGGAAATAGCTGTTTAAGCAAAATTCAACCTAATTGTATTAAATGTCTGTAGGATATTAAGCTTATCGTGGGTCATGATTCCGATTTGTTGACTGTACATACAAAGACATAGAATGATGTACGTATTTTTGCCAATTATTAGCAAAACGCTCAAAATATTGATATACAGTCGCATCTGGTTAGACTGGAAGCCGACCTAGAGCTAAACGCTACATGAGGAGCTCGTAGCTCGTAGGAGCTTGTAATAACTGCGTGGATTGCAAGATCTACGAAGTTTAGCTACGATAGCCGCGGTCAGTCCTTGGATAGGTGGCAGATTCGTTGCACATGGAGACCCCTCCGAGCCTCGGACAGCACGTAAATCTGTCGGTCCCGGTTGCTATACGAAAATCTATGGCAGTCGTTACGGGTAGTCAGAAGCCCGTAAGTCTGACAACTGGTATAACCTTAGGATGTAAGTTACCTAGTACCTGGGTTGCGGGGGTCTGATGGCAGTTGCTCCGTGTAAAATACTGATGTTTGACCTCATCTGGTAAGACTGGAAGCCGACCCCAACATAATTGTGAAAAAGGCTCGGAAAAATAAGATTATCAGAACGTTACAATGAAGAACAAAAAGGCTTTATAATATAAAATCTTGCAAACAATCAGTAAAGTAGATAAAGTTGCTACCAGTTCAATGTTCAATCCTCCAATAAAATCTTATACACGATAGGAAATTACCTTATTCCTTCGTTTTGCATTATTCGCTTTCGAGATAAGCCCGGCCTACTGCACTAGTAGTTAAATTGCGTTCGCGTTTTCCATTTGGGTCGACATAAATACTTTATTTATACACGACTCACGAGTCTCCTTATCGATGGAAAGGAAGCAATTATTGCTCCGAAAAATAAAATAAAAACCAGTGATATCCTGGAATTATATGAAATGTGGATTAGATAACGTGACGCTTAGAATAAAATTTACCAAATTATTATTAATCGTAACAACACAGATTACTTTATAGTTACTACGGTAACAACCTATGTACAGCTGTGGAGTGCGGAAATTTACTTTGACTTTGCAATCAGCCGAGCTGTACCTATAATTAGTTGAAGTAATTAAGTTCCGTGTCGTGCCGGACGTAAAAAATTGCACCATCATATATATTCTCATGGGTGTCGTGAAAGGCGACTAAGGGATTCACCAAAGGATGGGCAGCAGCGTTCTCTGAGTATTTAACCAACCAACTGCGATCGCCAACCCTCCTGCCAAGCGTGGCGATTATGGCATATCCCCCCAACATATGCTTGGGGAGACCTATGTCCAGCAGTGGACGTCTTTCGGCTGAAATGATGATGATGATGAATTAAGACTGAAGTAAGTTTTCCGTAAAAAAAAGTTCCATCTGGTAAGACTGTAGTAGAGTAAAATGATGTTGATGTTACACAACAAAAACATAACACGGGTATGTTCTCAGAATGAGAAGAATTCTGGCTGTAATACTGAAAACAATAAACCACTATTCATAATCCACCATGCCTAGGGTTACCAGGGCCTAAAATCGGAGAGCCGGTCGCAAGTGGTTAAAAATACAGATTGTTGGAAAAAAGTCCGGTCTTTGGCCGAAAATAAAACTCAGTAGATTCTTATTACGTTTTAATTATGTTTAAAAAAATATTTATGATATAAAGATATTATTTAACCATATTTTTTTGGTTTTTAGCAACAGCTTTTACAAAGTTTGTTTCTGCACTTATTTTTTCGAGCGCCTAAGTCCGTATGTGCTTTCGAAGGGCGCATGCAAAAATCCGGTCTCTAATGAAATCCGGGCAGAGTTCGGTCTAAGCTCTTAAAACCCGCTCAACACCGCTCCGCACCGCGCATCACCAACACCCACACAACCGCTCAACCCGCTCGCAAATTCAAAATAAGTTAAGTGTAAAATGTCACTCCACATAATAACGCCCCAATCTGATACAGTAGGTATTGAGTAATGGAGAAGCGCGCCTCCGTGAATTCACGTCCTTGTAGTTATCCGTTGAACTTGACTGCATCGAGACGGGTTTTCATTTACAATAGGTACATTCATAAGTACGAGTATGACAATATGGCCTTCCTTGAACTTGAACTGCCTCGTTGGTCTAGTGGTTGCAAGCGCGACTGCTGAGCGTGGGGTCTTGGGTTCGATTCCCGGGTCGGGCAAAGTGTTATTGGGTTTTTTCATTAGGAAATTCTCACTAGCAGCCCGGAGTCTGGATTTGTGCCCGGTCAATGGCAATAGGCTCGCCCCCTATTACATGGGACTATAACATAACTGGCCAAATGTGGGTGTACTAATACACCTCTGCCTACCCCTTCGGGGAAATACAGGCGTGATGTTATGTTTTGTTTTTGTTTGTTTTTGAACTTGCAGACGATTTTGCGTAAAACTGATCATCTAAGAAATAAAATGATGAACCCCTTGATCTTGTGATCGACAAATCTAGCGAGCCCAAACTCGGTGTGTCTACGTTAACCACAGCGGAGATCCTATGACCACCTTCCGGCCCCATCATCAGATCAGCTTCGAAGCACCATAACCTGTGATCTTGGGTTTGATTCAGCAGGTATTGAATTGAATGATATAGCTTAGGGAACGGTTGCGTATAGTTAGTTACTAAGAAGCTGCTTACCACCTTGTTACATTTAGGTTTAGCCCAAGCCGGGCTTAAAAGCTTTTTTTATTTAAGGAGTTTGACGCCAGTCATGTAAACAAGTTTCTAAACATGGTCCTATACTTTTGTAATACGGGTCAGAGTTTAGAATTTCGGCTGGTAAATAGGTAAAGGACCTATAGGTAGATTAATTGTGGGTACAGCACAGGAAACCACCGACTGCACATGTAGTAGACATAAGTCAGTGCATGATCGACTATGGTACAAAATTAATAACCTATCTAGATTTGCCCTACTAGAGACTGCATAAAACGTAAGTCAATCTTCTATCTGGGTGAATTTCAACAAATGCCATTTTTTTGGGTTTCGTACCCACAAGGTGCAAACGGGACCCTATTACTCTCGCTACGCTGTCCGTCCGTCCGTCCGTCCGTCCAACGTCCGTCTGTCTGTCACAGGGCTGTATCTTTGTAACGGTAATAGATAACCAGTTGAAATTTTCACAGAATATGTGTTGCTATGAGGTGTATCACGACAAATACTAAAAACAAAAAAAAGTCTAAAACCAAAAGGGGTCCCCATACAAGAAACCTCGAAAAAAATGTTTTTTTTCAACGTTTTTGTTCCTGTTCTATCTTTAAAACGGTAATATATACCAGCGTCAAACTTGGTATGATTATAGTTCATACTATGTAGTTTAGCAACAAATACTAAAAACAGGACAAACATAGACATATGTGGTGGTACCGACGGAAGAAAGAGATGCAAAAATTCAGATTTCGCGTACGTTCGTTGATGCCTTTTGAGAAAATCTCGTAAATTAAATCAGTTTCTATGGGGTATCAGGTCGATGGGTGGTACGGAACCCTTTCAACACACACACATAACACACACACAACATCAACATTTCATTTTTTTTTTGTTTTTGTTTTCAGAACATTTTGCAGGACAAGTAGGTACGTTTGTGCCTCTCAGTAATAATAATCGTTAATCATGTAATAAAATATGCTATATATTAATAACAAAACTAATATTCTATGAAATAGAATAAGTTATATACC
The DNA here is from genome assembly GCA_949699075.1 of Asteroscopus sphinx. Taxonomy (NCBI): domain Eukaryota; kingdom Metazoa; phylum Arthropoda; class Insecta; order Lepidoptera; family Noctuidae; genus Asteroscopus; species Asteroscopus sphinx. Next base: position 13,446,066 of record OX453021.1, on the reverse strand, counting down.
TACTTAACATGCTTATTTTTATTAGTGTATAAGCTTTTTTGTTTGTAAAAAATGTAGAGGGACAGCACCGATTTGAAAAAAATTGAGGTTTATGTATTTATTTCTACCTTTGTAATAGTCCTAGGCAAATCATATTTTTGCCACAACCCAATAATTACCTATTGAATACAAAAAAAATTCAGAACAATATTCCTTTTTTAGGGTTCCGTAGTCCTACAAGGAACCCTTATAGTTTCGTCATGTCCGTCCGTCTGTCCGTCTGTCCGTCTGTCCGTCTATCCGTCTGTCCGTCTGTCCGTCTGTCCTAATCCTTTACCGCTTAATAACTTCTACAGTTATAAACATAAGTAAATGAAATTTTGACAAAAAATTGAATAGATATAGATCTCAATTTTAAAAGAATAAAAAAATCTTGATTACGTATTTTAAGGGTGGCGCCCACAGGTGGCGCCCATACATGTGAAATGGGGATGAAAATATTTTTTTCGCTGCACCCCCTCGTGTGGGGTATCGTTGAATAGGTCTACTAAAATGAAGGTAATGTTTCATACACAACTTTTTTATCAGGTATACCATCTACAAAATACAGTTCGCCAAAGTGGCTTGCAATGTGTCCCCCCCCCCCCTGCCATTTCTAAACTATGCAACGTAGAAACTTATAGTCTTCAACATTGATAGACCTTTATAAAAACTTTCTTTTAAAATTATTTTGAGTATAATGTGATTATAAATTTTTGAGTTATAGTGAGAAAACTGAAAAATACTTAAGACGTCTTAGTTCATAGGTCATTGACCTTAGAGAAAAATGATCGTAGCAAATAATGCTCCTTTAGTTACTTTCTATTTAAAAAAATCACAAAAAGAAACACACTTCTTAAATTTAGCGCTAGGTGGCGCTGTTTGCAAAAACTAAAATAGCAATGATTAATATTCGATTTGATTCGTTTGTAATTAGACCTACTTAAGGAACCCTATAATACTGAGCATGGCCCGACATGCTCTTGGCCGGTTTTTTCAAATACTAATTTCACCGAAGACAAAAAAATAAGTCATTTGGGAAATTCACCCATCTCTATTAGGGCAAATCGTGCATAGATAGGTTAATAATTTTGGCCGTAAGCTATCGAATAACAACACCACAGTTTTAAATGACGTGCAAAATTAATAGACAATTCTTTACTTCACTCTGTTTGGTTCAGTAGGTAGATTAGATACTTATACGTAGATAGTAGGTACGTTATAAAAAATTGTATTGTTAGATATTACCTACACATAAAAACTTAAACCAGGATAAATCCTGGAGTAGGTATTACTTACTTATAAAGCAAATTTTATAGGTTTTCCATTATGGACACTTGTTTAGCTAATGCATTACAGTTGTACGAGCCTTACGCTGTACTCGACACTTTTGAATAGCTGCCTTTAAAATCTTGTCCCAACTTTAGAAAAAAAAAACTTAGAAAATCATTATGATTATAAATTACTCTTATATATTAAATTTTGTAGCTATGATAAATCTTTTGACGTATACACCATTCATTAATGTCTGTAAAACTATTTATATTACACCATTAAAGCTCCTAAAACCAAAATACTTTAAATAATACCGTATTTTCTTGACCACATAGATAATATTATACACAAAACCAGTTTCACAATATATTTTATGTAATACGGAATAAAAGACAAACATGTGATGTCATATTTAACTGTTTCTCTCATATTTAGAGGTCAATCACTTGATAATCTAGTCTAGATATTTTATAATATTGGGACCGCTAATTGTAACGGTATTATCTAAAATACTAATTTAATGTGGATGGAAGATGGTATAAAAATAATAATAAATCAAATTGTTTCTCATTTAATTTGCTTACACAAGCAGACAAAACTGAAAATTATTTTCTATAAATGCCGTAGTTTCATCACAAAAAATAATTATGAACTCAGTAAGTTGCATCCATGTGGCATGTAGAAAGTACACTACTCACGATTCACAATGTCTAAATGAAGATTAATTAATTCATAATATATATGGGCCGAAAATGGAGCCTTGTAGTACGCCTGACAGCACAGGTAATTCTAAAGCTTGTTCGTCAGTAAAATCTTCACACTTTACCCTGCCTAATAGATATTATTATGAAGTCATTACATAGTGATAGGCATTATTATAATATTCTTGAATATCTTGATAGTGGCTCCAGTTCGCGGGTAACCGTTGCATGTAAAGTATAATCGAAAGCTTTAGAGAAGACAATGAAAGCATTTGTTAATCTCTGCCTTGCGTTACAGGTATCTTTTAATTAAGTAATTGGTTTATTTTGGATAGTTATTTACTTTCCTGTACTTTTTTAATCCGTACGATTTTTCACATGTTGATGTCGGTATACCCAGCTCACGCCAGAACTGACCAATTTTTTTTATCTATACCGGAAAACTCATCCCAAACAGGCCGCTGTGCCATTTGGGTTGTCAAATTAAAAATAATAATGATACAAGTTTAATAACACCAGTTTAACTTATCAGTAGCTAGTTGCAACGGCTGTTTCGATAACGTCTATCATTCCTACTCAGTTAATATGCGACGTAATAATAATATGATTAAAACGTTCCGTAGGTACCTACTTAATAAAAATAATATTTAATAATGGTGTCGATTCTCTTGTTCACGAACTAAACTTATTTTAAACTATCGCTCCCTTTTACTAATTGTAGATACAAGAAAGGGATGGCAACGATTTTGGTGCTGTCAAATTAGTTTACGTGTTACATTTCTTTGTATTTTAGTGGGCACGTTCCGAGATCACGACTAAACTTGTATGGAAATTTTAATTCCAACTAATTTGACAGCACTAAAATTGTTGTCATCCCTTTCTTGTGTCTAATATTAGTAAAAGAGAGCGATAGTTTAAAATAAGTTTAGTTTGTGAACAAGAGAATCTGCACCATTTCAAGTTATAGTTTAGAGTTAGTAGTAAGTAGTAACATAGAACAAATAATAGTAGTATTAATTAAAAAATAACACCTTTAATTAATAATACTTTTCTTGCACATTTTTCGATCCTTCTTTGTTCCATATCTTCTCTTGGTAGATGATGAATGTAGATCAACTCAGTCATTTGTTGCCCTTCGCTAGGCAGCTGGCAATAATACACAGCAAACTGCCATACGATGAGCCGCAACCGACAAGAGTTTAGACGAAATCTTCTTCTTTCACGGTACATTTTAATTACATAAGAACCATATTAATCATTAACACAGACCATGCCCATAAGAGCCCCACAGACAGACTACGGACCAAACAGGCATTTTAAGGCACTTTATCAAAAAATTCGACTTGGAGAAGAGCTGGCAAGAAACATCATCGTCCGATAGTTACCCGATTTAGGCTGGTCTTCATCAACGTTAATTCTTTGATTAAACGGCCCATTAATCGAAAATGTACTGGAATTGTGGGTAAGCGGTCTAACGGTAAGAGAATTATCGTTGGTGAAATCAAGCCTAAATGTTTGTATAGGAAAACGAATGCTAAAGTGCGCATTTTTAGGATTACGACACATTGATGGACGGCCTTTCTATACCGATTCAAAAGTATCACAACGTGTTATTGAAATAACTGAAAACTTCTTAAGGGCTCATTAGTAGTCATCAGTATGAACAACGTTTACTAAGGGACCAATCCTGAAACCGCGGAAAAAAATATCGGTTGTTCCCTACATTTATGTTCACATAAAGCAAATTTTTTTAAGGATAAAGCTAATTGCTATTTAAGCTGTTTTTTTCCGTGATTTCAGGGTTGGTTCCATAGTAAAAGTTGTTCATACTGATGAGTACAATGACCCCTTAGAGGTTTTCAGTTATTTCAATAACACGTTGTATACCTACGCAAGACTACATATTTAAATTAATATTCGGATACAATACACGCTGAAATTTGAATCGCTTATTTCCCGAAAAGGGGTCATTGTACTCATCATTATGAACAACTTTTACTATGGGACCAACGCTGAAATCGCGAAAAAAAATTCAGGTGGTCCCTACTTTTTAACGATTTAAGTGAACACAAATAAGCGATTCAAATTTCAGCATGTATAATAAATAACTTTCTAAGAGTATGAAAAAAATGTAAAGCGAAACCACGACCAAGGGGCATATGCATAATTAAAGTCTGGAACGCACTACAGTTTGATCATACCCTTATATTAACTTTCGACCGTTATAAATACAAATTTAAATAAAAAATCAAAGCATCGGATAGGTATGAAGTTCTTGATTTTTATTTTGTTTTAACCATTATGAACATCAAGGCAACGCGCAACGCTGCAACGGTTAAATTGTACAAAATAAAGAATTTGTTGTATTGCTTTCAGATTCAATTAACTTAATTAAATTAATAGTAAATGTTAGACGTTCAAATTATAAAATATTTTAATCTAACGAAATAGACACATAACGCACAATCTACTTAACAACATTTTATGAGCTAATAAAATAAATAAAATTGACAGTTTTACGTACCCCACATACGACACCGCTGTGCAAAACAAACTCACAATTGTTAAAATTTCCCCATGACCGGTTGTTAATAAACAGCATTTTATCTACAAGGAAAGCCACGTATTTAATATATGAAGCCAATTAGCGTATTTCATGACCACTACTATTAGACGGACAAGTGAACAACGCTGTACAAAAATGGTAGGCACAGTGTTGGATGAGTAATCCCGGGATCAAGTCCCGCGGCTTCATCAACAATTTCATTTAGGATTTTTACAGTAGGTACCAATGACTTTTTCTTCCATGGAGTTCAAGGTTCTTCTCCGTAGGACCCACAATTTGAAACCGTGCAACTAGAGCCTGACGTTTCAAAAATGCCTGTATCAGATGCTGTATTTCCAATGAAAAAACATTTGAATAGTCTTGGAACCAGTCGAGCATACCCGAAACTCCGAAAGACATACCTACCTAATACAAGATACATATTTTTTAAGGATTGTGGATAGCTTACATAGTGGTTTAGATGTTTTTTATCGCGACCACATTATTAAATGGGTGAATTTCAACAAATGCCATTTTTTTTATCATATCGGTGAACTTTTTTAATTATTTTTTTTGTATATTTTTCAGGTTTTATGTAATCTTTAGGATATCAAATATACCCAAATTTAAAACGTATCATTTAAGACTAAGGAGAAAATTCAGTTTGAATTCTGGTTTCCACCGATATGACAAACCGGCACCGATTATTTTTTCTGTGCACCGATATGTTAAGTTTATCCACCGAAATGATGTACATATCCAGCGATATGATAATGTATCCACCTTTGAACACCAAAAAGGAAATAGTTAGTAGGTACTTACCTAGGTAGGTAGGTAGGAGAAATACCAGGCTTATTATCTCGATTTTTCGGTAGCGATTCTGTTACATCATTGGTCACTGAAACACTTGTTTGGTTGTTTCGGGCAACATTTGCCTTAGCTTTTTTCCTCTGATAATATGCACGGGCACTGATTCGGTTTTTTTTGTGCAATGCGACGTGCATGTGCAGTCATTTGGCTTCGGGTTGGGATAAGTCCGGCTGCCTTTCGTCTAGCTAAACGTTCTCTATCTTTTCTTAAATGCTCCTCTCTTAACACAGGATCGCTTTTGAGTTTAGCTTTTCTTATTCTTTCCAGCAACCTCTTTCTCTCCGTTTTCTCCTCCTCTTTTAGTTTTGGCTTCGGCATTCTTAAACAAAATTAAGCTATTATGATGTTTTCTTTTTATCTAAGTATTTATTATTTTGTTATTTATTATTATGTACTTACTATTTTTTTAACTAGAAAATATTTTCTAGAGAAACCTTTAATGCGTTCAATTGCTCCACCTCACCATCATCACCTCAGCCTATAGACGTACATTACCGAATACAGACCTCCCCTAATGATACATTTATACATCTTCTACTACCCAGTGGTATCGTGGTAATGATTTTGGCAGTCTATGTAGGTAAGTATGTATGTATGAATGTTTGTATGTAGGTATATATGTATGCATATAATGTATGTGTTTGTATGTATGTTTGTACACGGGATCTACCGATATGATAAAACGACTCACCGAGATGATTAAAATGATCTAACGATATGATAAAGCAATCCACCGATGTGACAAAACTGTGCGTTGATCATGAATCAAAACACCGATATTAGATATAAGACACCGATTGATTTTTTCTTATAATTTCGGTGTAAATTATCACATCGGGGGTAATAAAGACCACCGATTACAGCGATATGAGAACAGCGACGTGAGAAATAACACACTTTTTCGAAAATTAGAATAAATGCATTATATCTAGGATAAATTCAATAACAGTTAATGAAGCTAATTCACTTACTACCTCTGTTAGAACCAAAAAACAATAATAAAACTACTCATTACACTAGAAAAATGCAACCACCGATAATATAAAATAATTGTCCGGGAGCAACTGAAATGGCGTACTTACGTTATTTTCGGGAATATGCAGCGATTTGACACACATTCCGTCCTGACTGCGCACTAGCACACACTAATGAGGAAAATAAAATTGGGTTGGGGACGCTGTCGGACTCGTCGATGTAAAGTTAGGTTTAAATTACTTTTGTCCAGCGATATGAGAACATTTTGCAGGACAAGTACGTTTGTGCCTTTCAATAATAATAAACGTTAATTATGTAATAAAATATGCTATATATTAATAACAAAACTAATATTCTATAAAATAGAATAAGTTATATACTTAACTTACTTATTTTTATTAATGTATAAGCTTTTTTGTTTGTAAAAAATGTAGAGGGACAACACCGATTTGAATAAAATAGAGGTTTATGTATTTATTTCTACCATTGTAATAGTCCTAGGCAAATTATATTTTTGCCACAACCCAATAACTACCTATTGAATACTAAAAAAAACAATTCAGAACAATATTCCTTTTTTTAAATACTAATTTCACCGAAGGCTAAAATTCACTTTAAAACAAAATGAAAATTTGCCTTTGTAAATTAGTATTTAAATATTAATTTCACCGAAGACAAAAAAATAAGTCATTTGGGAAATTCACCCAAATATCACTTTAAATTTTTTAAACAAAATAAAAAATAGAGTTTATATGGGAGACTCGAATTTTGTAGCGCACGAAACGCCATACAAAGGCAAATTTTCATTTTGTTTTAAAGTGAATTTTAGCCATGTGGTTGGGATAAGGAACAGAACGGAACTATAATGCAAATTATCCGTACTACTTTTTTTTTTCCCTGTATAAGTAAAACCGTTTACAACCATCTCGATTTAAGTTTGGAAAATCCTTACTCCGAAGAGAAATTCTTTTTATGAGGTTCCCTTTTTATGCTAAGCATGTAGTTTTTTTTAAATATATTCATAGGGGGGCAAAGCTAAAGGATGCTTAAGACTAGTTAAGACGTATCATGAGCGTATATAAGAGGGTTTGTCACGTCGTAGTCTTCAGGGTGAGGGTAGCTCAGGCAGGAGTAGGAGATGTAGTAACCCGGTGACAGCGGAGGCACACAGACAGGAGGCTCGGAGGAGTGGTAGGTAAAGCTCCGACTATACGACGATGAGCTGCTGCTATTGCAATGCAGCGAGCTCTGGCTGGAGGTAGGAACCAGGTTGATAGGTAGGTCGGCACAAACAATAAAACACAAGCAGGAACGTTTTGGAATATTGTATCTCACTCAACTGGTAAATTGATACATTGACTGTTTGTTAATAAAATAATATAATGATTACAAGACACAGTCTCAAACACATGAGTGTCTTTCAGCGTAAAATATAGAACTGAGCTAAAAAAGTAGAAGATTAGCCATTTTTGGAAATAATTTTGAATTTGGATTGATGAAAGTATAATAAAGAGGCCAGGAAAACCAAATAGGGTGAGCAGCATAACGAGTTGGACCTCGTTACAGGTTTAGGGGGTCCGGACCCCCCTTTAGGTACGTTTACGTAAAAACCTTAATATTCGGCGAATATCCATCTTCTGTATACGTGCCACAAATGGTATAGTTGCACACGCCGCTTGGTTGACATAGCAGAAACGAACGATAGTTATGAGGTGAACAGAGTGTGCTCGTCCTCCGCCCTGGTAGGTATGTAGGTATGTAAACTCCCGTGAATTACGATCCTGTGAATCCCTTGACAGCTTGCAGATTATTTATCATTTGTCTATTTTCCGTGTAGGCTAAAGGCTAAAGGAATTTCGAAGCTCGAAGGAAATTCGAAGCTCGGTAGCAGACTATTGACTTGTATTTTTGTACTAGTCGACCAAGACAACTAGACAACATGATGGTTTGCGGTACCCCGCCCGCTAGTCACGCGTTCATCTCAGTCAGTACCATACATTTCGCCCTACCTACCCCACATATTTGCGGATGAAATCATGTTTGACCGTTGTCTAGTTAGGTATCTTGTTCGACTAGAAGGCGACAGTGTCACCGCATTCGCAATTCATTTCATATCTATATTCATACAATACAAACCAGTAGTATCGCCTGCGGCTGCAGTCTGTAGCCTGCAGTCTGCCACCGAGCTTCGAATCATACACAAACAAGAGAGCTTGCAAAGACCTATAAACCAGGGATGTTACGAATGTTCGCGTTCGCATATGCGAATGTTTCGCATAATTTCAAACACTCGCATCAACACTCGCATTCGCATCAAACAATGCGAATGTTTAGTGAATGCGAGTGTATGCAGGTCGAGACATCTAGGAGTGGGCGGAGCTTAGTGGGTTATGGAAAATCCATTGGCCTGGTGGAAACCCAAATCCAAATTTGACAAATTGACAGAACTTGCTCGTAAGTACCTCAGTGCTCCTCCTGCCAGTGTACCAAGTGAGCAATTATTTAGTGCAGCTGGCCTGATATATGAGCCTTTACGAAATCGTCTCATGGGTTACAAAGCACCTAAATTATTGTTTTTAAAATATAATCTGTCCCTATTGAAATTCGATTATTAAATTTGTTTGTTGTTAATTTGAATGTGTACCTATATTATATATATACACTGTATAACCTTAAATAAATAAAAATCGATGATTAAAATCATACCTTGATATTTCTTTTTTTGCCCCTTCTCAACGTTCGCACTCGCATTCGCATTCGCACATTCGCCTTTCAAACACTCGCATTCGCATTTGCGAATGTCTAAAATATGACATTCGTAACATCCCTGCTTTAAACCTTAGTCATAAAAAAAACAGAAAACTATTTGTGGTCGCAAATTGAATCATGTTTCTGGCAGTTTTTACCTAGGTACTGTCTTAGATAATTCGTATGACAAACGGGACCAACGATGACATCATCATCATCAACTCAGCCTATCGCAGTCCACTGCTGGACATAGGCCTTTCCCAAGTTGCGCCACAATACTCGGTCATCTGCCTTCCGCATCCAGTCCCCCCAGCCACATTCTTCAGGTCGTCGATCCACCTGGGCGGGGACAAACGATGACAGCAAATCGCAAAATGATTTTCGCGTCTATCCAACGCGACGCTTACTCCTCAGCTTTGCAAAAATAGACCTGTGTCCCGCCACGCCCATTTAGCCCATATAGGAGTTGTGTAAGCAAAAGTAAGTTTAACACGAATCCCGTATTTTCCCCTCCCTAATTGAGCAACGAACACGTTTCGTTATCGACTACACAGGAAATGTGACAGGAAGACTGGACCGTGGCCGATACAGAACAACTCCCTAACGCATTCCAAATAAGTAATCATACTTTATATTAATCTAAAATTGTAATAAATTATATTTAGGAATCCGTCCAACGCTGAACAAAGTCTCACACAAATTAGGAAGTCTTAATTGTCCATAGTCGGACAAGTGGCGAACGGAACCCGCAGGCAGATTCAGGCGAAGGCAAATTCCTTAAGCTAGAGATGGGCAGGGAGCACCGGCTTGATAAAAATATTGGGTTGTGCTGTGTAGTTATTCTAAGGATGGTTGCGATTTTTATTCGTATATATTCGAATTTTCAACAGGCGACAATCGAAGATTTCGCAGGGGAATGGGGGGGTCAATTTTTGTAAGGATTCTTGTCATTGGTGGACTACCCTTTGGATGCCCGAAGCGTCCTAAATGTAGGGAGTCTAACGTTTTTTGAAATTCTGATGGAAATCAACAATCATCATCAGCGACGCCTTAGCCATCTATGCGCCCCGGGGAAGATATTTTTATCACCCTTTGTCTTGTTATAGCAAGCATTCACCAGTTTATGGTTTTCAACCCAACGTTTTTCGTTTATTTTGCAAGAAGATTACGTAAAATGTATATTTTGAAGCTTTAGGTTCTCTCCTTATACATATAATAAATGAAATTGAACGTGTGGCGACTAAAAAAGGTCATGTAGGATGTAATATAAATAAATAAATAAATATCTTTGGGACATCTTTTACACAGCACTATCTAGTCCCAAACTAAGCAGCGCTTGTGCTTTGGGTACTAGACAATGGATATAATACTTATATACCTACTTATTTTTATTTTTTTGTAAATACATACTTATAATACTAAGCAACACCCAGACCAACAGAAACACTTATGTTCATCACACAAATATTTGTGTCCTGTGGGGATCGAACCCACGACCTTGTTATCAGCAGTCCGACACTCGAAACACTAGACCATAGAGGTCGTCAAATAATTAAGCGAAATCATTTCGTAAAATTTTTGGCGTATTTTTTTTTTTCGTCCAATATCTCTCCGTCGAGGAAGGAAATTGACGGAATCATTCATAGTTAATATACTTATACGAATCATCTACCGCGCACCACCACCATCATTGGAACACCATTTAAAAAAAAAAATGCTAAAAATATCGTCGGTTATGCTGGTTCATGGTTGTGACAAATAAATAAACACACTGAGTAGGTAATTAACATAAGAGTCACGCTATCACGTGGTATTATATAAACAAATAAATTGTAATGTATTAATTTAAATTATTAATAGGCATATAGGTATAAATATGGTGTATAGGTACATTTAATTTTACATACTAATAAAGAGATATAAGTAAATTAATTTTCTACCCCATATAAATATATTAAGCTCATAATAATTATATTATCATCGTAAGGAAAACCACAATGCTGACCTAACCATAGGCAAAAATCCCAGATTAACTTCAAAAATAATAATTATATTCATTGTTTTGTTTCGGAAAATCCCATAGTAAAGGAAAAATAGGATGAATAAATATACTGATTTGAAGCTTATAAGTACGTGGCTATGTGGAAATTTAGCCTGATAATACTTCTGTACGCTGCCGGCCACCTGGCGGTAAACACCTATTGGTTGCCATACAAACCGAAACTAAAGTTACCTATTGTACCTATTTCACAGTTCAGGTAAACGCATTATCAGAATTGCCGGTCTGTAAAATAAGTGTCGTAAGGACGGTTATATTATAAGTATTATAACGTAGGTATATAGCGTCTGGTTTGAGATGCCCCTTTGCCTATTCCAAACCTTTTCATGGTATCTCGAACTCCAGCCGCTCTCCAGACCAAAAGTTGTAGAGGCCACAACTTTGGTCTGAGGCGCGGAATTTGGTCGACTGGTCCAAGACTTCAGCTTATAGGATACTAGAAGTCGCCCGCGGCTTTACCCACGAGGATGTCCTTCTCCGGGTTCCAGACTATCTCTGTAGGTACCAAAATTATCAAATCTGTATAAAAATCGGTTCAACGGTTTAGGCGTGAAAATATAACAAACAAGCAGACAGATCATTACTTTCGACCATTATGTTTTGATTTTAATGTGCGCGACAAGTCCCGTAAATATAGTTCAATATGAACAAACAGACAGATCATTACTTTCGATGGATATCGGGCTCGTATCCCTGAATTACTGATGTTTAGCTTTGAGTTTGACTCTTTCTTATCCCTGTCACATGTCACACTACCCGTAGACGCGGTGTGGTTATGTGGGACTTACACCCACTAAAAACTTCGCCGTGTGCCTACTCTCGTCTTGAGTGGATGGGCCACGAGAACAATGCACCACGATGCATGGCATTCGCGACCCATCCAGCGCAGCCCACTTCAGGGCCCCCCACTTTCTACACTCTCTTTCGGCGATGTCTGGGCACACTTGGGACATCACCGCAGCTCGAGGGCCGAATTTTCACAGAATATGTGTTACTATGGTGCCTATCACGACACATACTAAAAATAAAAAAAATAAAAAAACCAAAGGGGTCCCTATACAAGAAACCTCGAAAAACATGAATTTTTTTCAATGTTTTTGTTCTTGCTCTATCTTCAAAACGGTAAAGCATACTAGCTTCAAACTTAGTCTGATTATAGTGCATACTATGTTGTTTAGCAACAAATACTAAAAACAGGGCAGACGTAGACATATGTGGTGGTACCTACGTAAGAAAGAGATGCAAAAATTCACAATTCGCGTACGTCCGTTGATGTCTTTTGATAAACTCTCGTAAATTAAATCAGTTTCTATGGGGTATCAGGTCGATGGGTGATACGGAACCCTTACTGCGTGAATCCGACTCACACTTGGCCGGTTTTTTTTGTTTTGTTTGGGCCGTGTTACAAAAAAAAAACAAGAAATCTGCGTTTTAAGCTACTTTTTGGCGTGATTGATCTCAGTAATGGAGGTGTTTATTCAAAATTTTGTTTGTGGAAAGTGATAGTTTTGTACAAAATTTTGTAGAATTTTCATTTATTGCGTCTAAGACTAATAATAACCTTTTTCCCTGCCGCCACGTTGGTTAAGAAGCGGTATTTTAACATCCTGGGTCTCAGTTATCTTTTACTATAAATTGTATTAAAATACCGGAATATGTTCCCATTGATACAAAATTTACAACTATGAACGATATCTCCAGTCTAGCTAAATTATACCTATTGTACCTACCTATTTTCTAACTAGAAAATAGGGTTTTTAAACCTCAATTTTCTCCTAAAATAAATAAAGTTTCTAAAACAAAAAATATACAACATAAAAACTCGGACTTTTTCCAACACAATTAATATGAAACATGAAAATAATTAAAAAGATATATTATCATAAACTTTAAATCAAAAGACTAATATATTTTCTTGCGCTCGCGACGCGACGTGGGCTCAGTATCGGGAAGTCAGTAATGGAAATTTCTATAGATCTTTCTATGGAATAGAATGAGAACGCCAAAAATATTCTTCTCGTTGCTGTTTTCGTAAAAAAAATGCAAGAGGGCTCTTAATTAGTTTTAATCATGTGGTTGCGATAAAGAACAGATACTGTACCTACCACTATGCAAATTATCTGCACTCCATTCTGTATAAATAAGTGAGTGAATGAGTTAAATAGGGGTTGAAGGTTTGTTTGAAGAAAACACGGAAGCAAAGCCACGGGTGCGGGCGTCAGCTAATAGATTCATAATCATTTATTGCTTTCATGCTGTTTAGGTGTTGCAGTAGAATAATTATCAAACATGAACCCTGCACAGCTCCTAGGGCTCCTAGGGCACAGCAACATCTCGTTTACCAGATTCTATAATCCAAAATTATCTAAATTAAATAAAGATTCGATTAGGTATAGCACTTGCAAAGTTACGAAATATTATTATGACAAGTTCTCATTCTGAGAAGAAGCCCGTGCCCAGTGGGATCATAACGGGCTGGTGATAATGATTATGACAAGTGCTGCAGAGGCCGCAAGTGTACCTATTAATAAAATTGCGTAGCACTACATACTTACCTTCTTAATTTCTTGGTCAAGGACACTGTTTATCCGAAGCGTAGTAGGTTCCCATTTTTAGTTCTTACAGTATCGATTTGCCTTCACAAAGAAAATACAGTTTTTATAAATTTATTTATGGTTTATTACTTTTGATTTTTAAATTTATGTTTTTGTTTATAAAACGAAGGATGTTGGGATAACTGCGGGTCAGTAGGTGGATGTCAAGTTCTAGGTGAAGGCCAGGCTTCGACTTGCGCAGAGCGGGGCAAAGGAATGTTGCCAATTGCCAAGTTTTGGTGGAAAGCGTCTGATTAAATTGTATAGCAACGTGATGGAGATGAGATCTTTTACGGTCGAGTTGAAATATGTAGGTGTTATTGACTTGTAAGTTGAAAAATACCAAAATAAAAAATAAAATAAATAAATTCTTTTGAGACATTTTTACACAGTCCCAAACTAAGCAGAGCTTGTACTATGGGTACTAGACAATGGATATAATACTTATATACTTTTTTATTGTTGTTGTAAATACATACTTATAATACATAAGGAACACCCAGACCAACATCAACACAAACACTTATGTTCATCACTCAAATTTTGTGTCCTGTCGGAATCGAACCCACGACCTCGTGATTAGCAGTCCGATACTCGAACCACTAGACCACAGATGTCGTCAAATGTGTTATGTATGAATGTATAAATGTATGAATTATGTTATTTTAATTTAAAATAATATAATTTGGTATTTTTCAAGGTTATAAATAAATAAATATCTTTGGGACATTTTTACACAGCACCGTCTAGTCCCAAACTAAGCAGAGCATGTGGTATGGGTACTAGACAATGGATATAATACTTATATAAAAAAATGAAAAATTTGTTACATGAAAAAAAAAATGAATGAATGATTGAATGAATTTTTTTATTATATGAAAAATAATTAAAACATTCGGGTACCTGTTGGCTGTTTACTTATTCTTCGCCAATCGCTCTTGTGAGTGTAATGCCCGATTTCACCGACATCCCTTAAACTGCCACCTAACTATGTGATCCTTAGCTTAAAAGCTCCTCTAAACTAGCCCCTAAATTAAATTTCGTTTCACCATCATTTTGTCACCTTACTAGGGGACACTTAGCTATGTGACGATTTGTTTTGGATAATAGTGACTGATTCGTCTTTGAACTTAGTGATACCTTTAAATATGATTGTTTTTCATCAAATTCTCTGAAGTATACACTTATATGGATATAATTATTTTAAAAATAGTGTTTTGATAGCATTAAAATACAGTATTTCATTAATATTTTTATTATTTTTCATATTTCTTTCATATTTACTCTATATTATTATTAACTCTATTTATTCTAATTTTTTTTTAATATTAACTCTGTGTATACATTACGAATCCTCGCGTATCATCTGTGGTCATATTTTTATTTTTGAAACTTCCTTCGTGCGTGCGTGAGATAAAGTGAGATTTTCTGTGTTGCTATTTTAATAAAGTAATGTATAAAATCAAGTCAAATCAAAATGTTTATTTGTGTACACAGCTATTTTGGTATTATAGTCTCTCTGTGTGCTGCCACAGGTGCAATACAAATATTAGTTATGAATTATACATATTTATATATTATTATTAGAATTATAATCGATGACATTTTATGCCTTTTATTGTGTAGTCAACACATGATATTATTAATTATATTTTAAATTAAATTAATTAAATTTATTAATGGAATTAAGCAAATTAATTAATAAATTTAACGAAATTAATCAAATTAATTAATTGAATTAAATATTTTTTTATTTTTTTCTTGTATAATATATCTAGATTAGTGATGCAACGAATACTACTTTTACGAATACGAATACGAATACCAATTGTACTATTCGGCGAATACGAATACGAATACCTGATTCTACTATAGCTGCACGTAATTATAAGTCAAAGATCAACAATTTTAAACGACTCTGTCCAATTTTAGTACACAATTTGATGAAGCACAGTTAACTTACAGAAAATTGCTTTGTGGTGACTGAAACTTAAATTTAACCACACACACAAAAGTGTCTAGGGATCAAGTACAGTACATTTTAGAGTATCGCCGCAATTGAGGATTATTATTTTAACTTTTTTGGATCGTTATTGATTCTTTTTAGTGAATTTCACTATTTAAATAAAGAATTATCTTTAAAGTTTGATTAAAAATAGAAAATCAACTGTCAATCAGGATTCGTATAAAAGTGTGTAATAGCGTTTTTTAAAAACCGTTAGGTACAATTTCTGAATAGGGACTAAAAAACTTTGCATTGATATTGAGCGACGACATCACATCTCATCACTGATTTTAAGCATGCCAAATCACTGTGATTGTGAGATTCGTGTCGATGGTGGAAACAGTTTTTTTTTTTATCTTTACAATAAAAAATAAAAAATCATGCATCATTTTTCCATTTTTGCCGTTTAATTGACGACATTGACTTAGGTTAATTTCCCACTAATTGCTAAAAATATTTTTTTTCTTAATTTTTCCAAAATATAAGTTAAGTTAAAAATAGGAAATTCAAGTAATGGCTTCTTACTTGAATTTCCTATTTTTAAGTCAACAGAACTAGAAGAGTAGATTTGGTAAATCATCATCATCATCATTTCAGCCGAAAGACGTCCACTGCTGGACATAGGCCTCCCCTAAGCATATTATGTTGGGGAGGATATGCCATAATCGCCACGCTTGGCAGGCGAGTTGGGGATCGCAGTTGGTTGGTTAAATACTCAGAGTATGCTGCTGCCCATCCTTTGGTGAATCCCTTAGTCGCATTTTACAACACCCATGAGAAGATATAGGGTGGTGCAATTCTTTCTCTCCGGCACCACACGGAACGATTTGGTAAATATTATTTGGATAATTTTTTATAGTTATAAATGTACTTAATCCCTAGACACTTTTGATGTGTGTATACATGCTCATTCCTACCTACCAAGCTAGTCTCACAAACAAAAACTAAATGGTCGCCACAATTACCTAATTGTGCCTACAGTACCTACTGACCATCTGTGGATGTAAACAAAAGATAAGAAAGTTTAATGTTTTTATGAATGCATCTTTGTGTTTTTTTCAACTCGGTTGCAACACTCGGAAGTCGCAACGCAATATCTGCATGGGATTTCTAGGAATTTATTTTTTACGAATGTCATGAAGGTATTCGGCGAATACGAATATTCGGTAATTTGATGATATTCGGCGAATACGAATATTCGTATTCGTATTCGTTGCATCACTAATCTAGATACATACATTTTTAAGAAGTCCATCATGTATAAAAATGCCTTGACTACACATGATTTTATTTATTATATTTTAAATTAAATTAAATTAATTAAATTAATTAATGGAATTAAGCAAATTAATTAATGACTTTAACGAAATTAATCAATTTAAATAAATAGATGAAAAAATTCCAAGGTGTGCTCAATTTTTTCCAATAAATACAACACTGAACATTTACGTAACCTATATCTTCGAAAAAAGTCAGTTTCATCAAAACTTTCAATGTAATTTGGTTGTTTCCGATATATTTTTGGTCTACACATGTTAATTACTGCGAATATACTAGAAATAGTTTCTAAATTTCCAAAAAGTTCATCTAAATCACAATACATCTTCGTTGCTTGAGAGATCACTTACGTATGTGCCGGTTTAAGGGCCCGAATTTCGACTACCTAAATTTAGAGGAGCTTTTAACGTTTAGGTGACCCCTAACTGTTGGTGAAACGGAAACCATCTCCTAACCGCCCTCTAACCATGCTTAAAGGATCCATTAAAGTTAGGAGATGTCGGTGAAATCGGGCATAAAACATCTATTTAAGTCAGTGTTAGTATAATTTAGTCATTGAGTAATGAGAATGAGACCACGTCGGTCATGTTGCATGTATTTATCAATTCTGGGCATACTTTTACGCGGGTGTTGTAAGATATGACTATAACTAAAGGGATTTTATTTTTACACTAGGAAGCGGTGAAGGTCGGGTGTTTTTGCGGACTAGTTATATTGATGTCTGACGTTCGAAAAGAGCTAACTGAATTTAGTCCACTTTTAATGAAAGGAAGTGTCTAGTCAGCTATCAGTGGCCGATTAGTAAAAAGGAATATCCTGCCCACAGAAATAGAATGGTTGTAATCACAATTTTACTTGCGATTCATGCGTGGCAACTTTCCGAACAAACTACGCCTTACATTTTGACGTCATTATATATATAAAAAATAAAAAAATCTTTACAGCTTTTGTTTATGTAGTTGGGTCGATTTCACATAAATTTGGGTACCACGAATGATTTTACACTAATGAGATCATGACACAAATGAAATCTAAATCACGCTAATGGCATGCATATTTTTTTATTGGTTTACAAAGTAAGTTTAGCCTTATTAATATTGATGAAGATTACTGTTAACAAATTGTAAAAAAGTTTATCAATTGTTGTTTCGATGTCAAAGGTTTTAATATTGATCATAAGAAGACTTAACTTACATTTTTAAACCAATAAAAATATGCACATCATTAGTGTGATTTGGATATCATTTGTGTCACGATCTCATTAGTGTAACTTCATTCGTAGGCTGTGAAATCGACCCAGTTAGAAACAGCACAATAAGGCATTTTTGCGGGTTTTTGTTACAGTATTTATAGAAACAAGTCATAAGGCGTGCTGAGAAAGAAGAAATAATGTTATTCTGCCGCAAGAAAAAATTACACATTCGCCGTATTACGTCTAAAATCACGTTCAAGGGGTGTGGGAGCCACCTTTGAAGCCTCCACGAGGGGGATAGGGGCAAAGCCTCGAAAGGGGGTTTGGGTCATATTTCCAAACCTGTGCACCACATCGTTGCTTCTGCATCACTACCTCCTACTGCAAACCGTTCTAGGAGGGTACTCAGCATGACAGAACTATATCGCGCCATGTAGTGAAATGGCACCGTTTTATGTGGTTGACGATGTCCGACAGACTACCACCTCAGTTGCAGAGGGTTAAACAATTTGCCAATCACTTTCTTATATCAAAAAGAAAAAGCAATAAGTAATTTTTTTTATCTACTGCCTACTCGTGGCTGAATAGCCTTTTCTGAAGTCTGCCGTTATATGAACTATGCCATAACTACATTGTTATTATATTAGTATCCGTGATGATACCTATATTAAAAATTTAACTTATTACTCACTCCAGCATCCCATTGGTAGGGGATTATTTTGAACGACCATCACCGAAATTACCACCACTATAGTCCGTTAGTACAAGATAATTACAAATTTTCTTACCATCGACTCCATTTAGTATGATTTAGTGGTTGAAAAATAAAAGACCGTTCCCATCTACCACCACTGATCTGCCAGTGGCAATTTTGGTGGTGACCCAAAATGATAATGACCCATTGTAAGTGGTACGGTTTACGGGTGACATTCGGTAAAGTGGACAAAGTAAAGAGTGAAAACATTTACTTACTTACATGCTGCAAGTACCTACATAAAATCGCCTCATTTATCGAAAATACGGTGTATAAAATCGAAGTTAATAAGAAACTATTAACTCTGTAAAATATAGTTAGCTGTAGTTGTAGATAGAAAAAATTTGAAAAACGGTCTGTTTTTTCCATTTTGTCTTAGCTAGTAAAACAATGGCTTGTCTCTTTATTTAAATAACTAAGGATAAAACATAATGATTATTATTGACGAATTGCATTATCGGCCAAAATTAATACCCAATCTATCCACGATTTGCCCTACTAGAGAAAGGAATTTGACATATAATCCATACAAAATATGTTAAATTTCTATCTCTAGTAGGGTAAATCGTGGATAGATTGGATATTAATTATGGCCGTAAAAAGACATGCTAAGATTGTTTAAGACAAGTAAGAAAAACCGGCCAAGTGCGAGTCGGACTCACGCAGTAAGGGTTCCGTAGCTCTCAACGACCTGATACCCCATAAAAACTGATTTAATTTACGAGAGTTTATCAAAAGACATCAACGCAGTGTACATAATATGCACTATAATGTGACCAAGTTTGACGCTAGTATATATTACCATTTTGAAGATAGAGCAGGAACAAAAACGTTGCAAAAAATGCATGTTTTTTGAGGTTTCTTTGGTTTTTTTTGTTTTTTTGTTTTTAGTATTTGTCGTGATATACCTCATAGCTACACATATTCTGAGAAAATTTCAATCGGTTACCTATTACCATTCAAAAGATACAGCCCTGTGACAGATAGACGGACGGACGGACGGCAGCGTAGCGAGAGTAATAGGGTCCCGTTTGGCACCCTTCGGGTACGGAACCCTAAAAACAGAATTTAGCTACGCCACTGTACCCAATGTAAGGATTGTTAATGAAAACACATTTCGTAAATATATAATGTATAATGCTATAATAATCTAAGTAAAATAACGTAGTAATAAAATCAAATAGTACATAAATGGAGGTCACAAAAACAAAAAATAAATCAAACAAAGTATCTTACACGAGGCGGATTACACCATGCTTAACAATCACTTAAGGTATGTTAAAGTCGGTGGCTAATTTTTAACTTCCTATTCATGGAACAGTTATCAAACACATTTTTGAGACCCCAAGATAATAAGAATAAGCAAATAAAAATAAAACAAACTGCTCGTGAACTTAAAACAATCTTAATAGTAATAAGTTGCAGTGCCTTTATTGCAGTCATCTGGTTAATTCAACCATTTGTGCTTTTATAATAGGCCGGCAAACGCCAGATGGACCGACGACCTGATGAAATTAGCTGGTGGGGACCGGATGCGGAAGGCAGAGGACCGAGAGTTGTGTGGCGCAATTTGGGAGAGGCCTATGTCCAGCAGTGGACTGCGATGGCCGAGTTGATTGAATAGGCCGGACGTTAACATTTCATGCAAGATTAAATGTCCGGGTTGGCCTATAAACATAGTCTAAACAGACACAACATTTTTACAATTAAAGCCGCGTCTTCTGCGCCAAAAATCGAACAAAACATGTTACATGTTAGAAATAACAAAAATATGGTCTCAGGAGACGCGGCTTTTGAAATGAGTTGTGTGACCACAAAGTATGACATGGATTTTTTAAGCCATTACTTTTATGGCTCGCAAACGAATGGCTTTCAATTGATCGACAGTTAACCAGATGCCTGTAAAATGTACATAGTGTAAATTAATAAATAACTTAAGCTCTGTTCATCAGTTTATTTCGCGCATAGTGCAATCCGCCTAAATCAGCGTAGAGCTGCCCTTTAAAATAACTAGTGGTGCGCAAAGTATAACAATTTATTTAAAAATGAGGCCCCTTTGTACACAAGGCGACGCAAATATCCGATACATTGAGATTTTCGTCTCATGGCGGCTTAATTTGTCTAACATTTTTATGTTGGGTATGTTTTCCAGAGTAATTAGATGCGATTGAAATATACAACATGTTATTGAAATAACTGAAAACTTCTTAAGGGGTCATTGTACTCATCAGTATGAACAACTTTTACTATGGGACCAACCCTGAAATCACGAAACTAAAAATCAGCTGATCTCTACATTTGTGTTCACATAAATCGAAAGCAATCAATCAAGCAATTAATCGGACAGGGAAATGTGGCGAGGCGAGCTACAGCAGCCGCCGGCAATAGTACATGATGGCCACGACCGCTCTGTCAAGATCGAAACGACGTCGAAGAAGAGAAATCGACAAAATGTAGGGACCAGCTGATTTGATTTCAGGGTTGGTCTCAATCATAGTAAAAGTTATACACATACTGATGAGTACAATGACCCCTTAAGAGGTTTTCTGTTATTTCAATAACACGTTGTATTTCACACGAAGCTACTGTTTGACCTCAGCCACACGTTTGCTGGACAAATACCCCTCATCATCATCATCAACCCGTTACTGTCCCACTGCTGGGCTCGGGCCTCTTCCCAAAATGAGAAGAGTTCAGGCCTTAGTCCCCCACGCTGACCTACTGCGAGTTGGCGGACTGCACACACTATCGAGAACTGTATGGAGCACTCTCTGGTGTGCAGGTTTCCTCACGATGTTTTCCTTCACAGTTAAAACAACAAATGAGACACAATAGATTATCTATTGATTCGAGTCCGCCGGCGGCTTTGCGCCCGTTGAAGGGTTAAAACACTTTTGTCACAAAAGCCGTCACGATTGCATGTGTTAGAACCTTCGAACAAAAATATTACTATATTTACCAAGAGACTTAAATCCTCAAGTATCGGAAACTCGCGTAGTGAGTACGAAGAGGCTAAATGTTACCTATCGCACCAATGACGTATTAACTAAATCCATTAGGCCTTTACATAGCAAAACAAGTAATATGGCGTGTTTGTTGCCAACTATACAATCTAAGGAGTGGGGGTATGCGTTGTCTGATACTTAACTATGAAACACGAGGTTTATTATTTTTTACTTTATCTGAGCTAATTTACTTTTTATTTGAACAGGAAACGAACATTTATTATCATTATATCATCATCATCATCATTTATTATATTATATTTCTACTAATATATTAGCACAATTTAAATAATATATGTAAAATAAACTGCATTATTTATTGATACAAACAGTGTTGCCACAGACCACACAATCGGATCCGAGATCCACAATTAATTCTCCTTACCATATAACGTTTACAGTACCTACTAATGTTTCTACATATAAAAAAATATTTACTTTACCTACAATTCACATCATCTATCATGTTACTCAGGGGGGAGGGGGGCATTGGCTGTGACACCCTTGACTGTGAGGAAACTGGGGCGTTTATGGCCATCTTTAGTTCAGAGCTCTGACAAACGACACGACACATTAACAAGCTGTATGCATATTGACATACCTTGTACTACTAGAAGACCTCGTGTTTCATATTTTAATATTAGACGCAGAAAGCAACGGAAACCTTTTACCCTGATCACACACAGTCGGCTTGACATTCTCACTTTGCATTGTATTGTATCATCGTCCTTACATTCCAAAATTGTATACAAGCTTGATAATGCCAACATGGTCGAACATGTCACGGAAAGAAGTCTATACCTACTAACGGAGATATTTTTCTCGAAAATTCTTATTACACAGGGTAATTGAAAAAATATCCGAAACCTCAAGTACTAACTTCGTATCACGATCCTGAACAAAGTTTGTTCTACGACTTTGACAAAACAAAACAAGTAAAGCAAAAAAACATTTTTGTTTATTTGAATTCTGTAAAATTTGCGTTGTTGTAAAATACTATAACCTAGCATATTATGCCGCAAGCCCGAGCGCGTTTATACTAGCCGCGCAGCCGCGCTAACGCGATACCGGGCGGCCTCTCGTCGGCCGTTTAGAATATGCATCCTACAGACAATTTTAATATTATTACATTTAAAAAAAAGTTTCCGATTTTGAAAAGTCGTATAATAAACGTTGTTCAGGGTCATACATAATACAAAGTTAGTGCTAAGAGGCTTCGGGTATTTTTTCAATTACCCTATATATAATACTAACCTAGAATGGTCTTAGCTTCATGTTCGCATATTTCTTACAAAACAACAACAAACGTTTAACTTTTTTTTTGTATTTTATCACCATTTTTTACATCACAGCATTTTGATACGAACTTCATTGGATATATTTTATTTAATACCATACTAGCAGGCCACGTGATTCATAAAGATGCAGCGTGCTTGTGGCGTAGGTACTAGAAGCTTGCTTTCAAAATGGGTGGACACCGCGCGGTTTTATGTTTAAAGTTATATAGACATCGATCCGCAACTATGCCAGAAAATCAACAGACTACCTCCCAGGTCATCTGTCCGATTTCCCTGCGTTGTGTAAATGATTCGGCGCGTCCGCGAATGCGAATTTAAGCCTATACGCCTCAGCTACCAACACACTTATATTAGAATCGGTCCAGTTCTGGGTCGGCACATTCTGTAGGAGTATCATGAGCCCTTGGAAATCTTTTTCTAACATGAGTCTTTCTCGCCAATGGAGGAGGAAAGCTGCGCAGACGTAGAGTTGGAAGGTTGCGAATCCGTCGGATTCTGCGAGGTACGTGTCCCATAGACGTATGGTGCACGGAAGGGGTATTTCTCTGGTGAGTAGATTGTTCATCCACCTAAATGAGAACTGCAGATAGTCTACGCCGTGGGTCTGAAGGTGTTCGTGAAGCGGTAAGTCTATGCGACGTATGAGCTCCTTCAGTTGATTCACCTGTAAACAAGAATTATGATTTGTAATTTGTTTTATGAACAATAGGCCGTAGTAAATTATAATTTCGCGGTTCATTTTCCACAGTGTTTTGTAACTTGAAAACCATTCTGTACATACTTAAACATAAAAATGATTCATCGAAATCTTCCGTTTTATCGATCTTATTAGCTATCTGATCCAGGCAGTCCTTAAAACTGTAAATAAACCGTCCCTAGCTAGCTGCCTTTAAAAACTGTCAATGTCAAATATCTTGACCCATTAAATGGAGTAATTAGTGATGGGCCTTTTTTAGTCGGCAAAAATGGCGGTACTAAAAATAAAGTCAGACAACTACAAAATTATTCAATTAGCATTACATAACAAGATTTATTGTTATTTTATAGATATTTTCAGCTTGGACGTATAAAAATAAGCGGACGGAATCTCGCTAAACAAAAAGTGAAACACCCATAGTAAGACGGCTCGCTTTAAAGTACGGGCTGGCACGCACACATTCACACCCATAGTAAGACAAAAAGCCGCGATTACGCAACAAATCTCGTGTCACGGTAGTCATTGTCGTAGTGTCACAAATAAAATTACAATATATATCTGGTGTGTTAAAATTATGTCGAAATTATGGTGGATTTAGGAAAAAACTAAGTGCTTCAATCTTTTCTTAGCGAGATTCTGTCCGCCATTTTTTATTCGTCCAAGATTTTCAGCTTCAGGAAATAGTCTAGCGGGAAAACTCAGATATATTTTGACAATACCGATAGTCTCTAGCATTACCTACCTATTCGTCTAAAGAGTCTTCACTGCTGTAGACTCTGCAAGCGTTGCAGAGCGCCGGAAGGACCCGAATTCAACCGAATAAAGAATGATTAGCATTGCCGACTCGTCGGCCTACTAATTGGCAATTTTCTAGCCGATTGGTCTGCTAGTGGGTTGATCGGCCAAGCCCATAGTCGGCCAACGGACGAATAAAAAATGGCGGACGGAATCTCACTAAGAAAAGATTGAAGCACTTATTTTTTTCTGAAACCCACTATAATTTCGACAGTATTTTAACTCACCAGACGGCATATTGTTATTATAATTGTGAATTTGTGACACTACGACAAAAACTTCTGTTACACGAGATTTGTTGCGTAATCACGGCTGTTAGACTTACTATGGGTGTGAATGTGTGCGTGCCAGCCCGTACTTTCAAGCGAGCCGACTTACTATTGCGTATTTCACTTATTGTTTAGTGAGATTCCGTCCGCCTTTTTTTATTCGTCCATGGTCGGCCCATCACTAGTAATTACAGAAGGTTCAGGGCACAAATCCTCTATATACCTTCCATGTTACGACACCCAAGGGTAGAACCAGTAGGCTATTGTTGCCCAATTTACAGTAACGCTACAACTACCTACAAAAAACAATGCATGATACATGCATTATTTACCTGTTAGGCATGTCTATTTCGGTGCAATAATTTTCCTGTATTTAGAAGCAGAGCTGATAGTCTTTATCGAAACAAATGTCGCATGTTATTGTGTTCAATAACAAATGTAACACATGGCGTTGTGGTCAGTGTTAGTAGCCAATTAAGGCTGTATGTGGTAGGAAAATGATATAAGTATCTGTTTCCTTGTGAAGTAGGTAAACAACAGTTTATTGGGTCATTATTTAGTACCAGTGCACCTAATTTTGTTCGAGAATGTGCTTTTCAAGCTACTGTCTAAACTAGTGATTCACCCCGAACCGAGACCTCGCGACAAGTTTTGACGAACTAATATACGAAACGATACATTTCGCTCGAATAAAACAAAATATACATTTAGCAGACTGTGAAATTTGTTGATCTGTAACCGTACCATATTTCTAGAGCCAATGGTAAATAATGTGCTCAGTCATCTAAAAATACTAAACCAATTCTACGATTACGAGCGCGACTGCTGAGCGTGGGGTCCTGGGTTCGATTCCCGGGTCGGGCAAAGTGTTATTGGGTTTTTTCATTAGGAAATTCTCAGTAGCAGCCCGAAGTATGGATTTGTGCCCGGTTAATGGCAATAGGCTATAACATAACTGGCGAAATGTGGGTGTACTATACACCTCTGCCTACCCCTTCCGGGAAATACAGGCGTGATTTTATGTTATGTTAATTCTACGATTATTTAATACCCAAAGTTTCACTTAGAAACATAGTGAGGGTTTGAGAATAAATCCCGAACGGCTGAAAATAAGTCATCAGTGGCATTGTCAAAGGGTGAAAATACCTGCATTTTTTTTGGTGGTTTCTCATGCTTCGTTTTTGTGTAACATGCGACACATGGGGGGAATTTGTTCGTTTACAAATAGGTATTTAAACTGAAAATGTTGTTGATGATTTTTTTCTTGATTCGTGTTCAGTATCAGTGGTTTAGTCACCTCCTTAAATATGGCACGAATACAGTTCAACATGTTGTATATTCTTTTACAAACAATTTTTTTTTAACCGTTTTATTTATTAGTTGATAATTTAATTTTTTTTTTCAATTTTAACCTATGAATGTAGATCAGAGTTCAAAGACTAGCCAGAAGGTGGTAGCACATATTACTTATTAGTTAGGTACTATACAACTTGGGGTGCTGGCCAGAAAACCTCCACGTGTGCCTGACGGCTGCTGTTTGGAGGGATTAACCATGTTGGGGCCCTTAGGCAATGTAATTTTTGGGGCCCCTTTTCAGCCGTTTGAAGATCATCAGCTCTTTTCAAGTTGATGAAGGGATCACGGTCGCAAAACTCACAAATCTCAATTACAGATCAAGCATTTCAAAACTTTTGTTTGTCATACAATACGCTACGTAACGCGTCCATATTATTAGTTCTACTACTAGATACTAGATGGTTCTGTTCTGTAAGTAAGAAGTATTTGAAGTATTTCATCAACTGACAGCATGCGTCGATTAAAAGCAATAATACCTATTGTCATTGAGGATACAAATTTTCACTGCATGAAACATTTTCAATTACGTGCGCACGCGGGGCCCCTAGCGATGCGGGGCCCCTAGGCAGGTACCTACTCTACCTAATGCTTAATCCGGCCCAGACTATTTCGAAAATCTTTCTCAGATTCCTATTATCCGGTTCTTTGCAATCGTCCTAGGATTTTCGCAGATTCGATTCATTCGATTATCCTACGATTCCAAAAATAAGCTCACACATAAGCTACTTTTTATCCCGGGAAGATGAACAGTTCCCGAGGGATGCGCGATAAACGACAACCACGCGGGCGTAGCCGCGAGCATAAGCTAGTTTAATAAATGTTAGAAACTGTTATCGTGTTATAACTGCTATGTGGGAGCACCATTACGTTAACATATACTAGAGGTCAGCCAGTAATAACAACATAGCAATATAACAATTAACAATAGTGAGGAAATCAAAAAATCAAACGTGGATTCTTTAACGGGCCGGTTCCACAAAGCGTAATCTTTTAATAAAATCACACAGTAGGTAAAAAACCTTCGTATGAAATCGTATTAAAATCCATTATTTCAGAAAAAGATTTTTATTACATAGATTATTACCCCTTATTACAAATGTTTATAAATACAACGTTTAGACACATGTTTAAACTGGTTCTAACGTCAAACTCACACAGAAAGGTGTTAAAGCCCGGCTTAGGCTAAACCTACTGCTTAACCCGATCTTATAATAAGGTGGTAAGGGTTAAATGATCATTGGTGATCGCAGATTGTGATTCGCAGTTCATTGGTAAAGGCTGAAACTACTGCTTACCAGCGAAGAGTGGAGTATCAAACTAGCATATTGGAAAATTCACCAGAAATTTTCACCAGAGGATGGGCAGCAGCGTTCTCTGAGTATTTAACCAACCAACTGCGATCGCCAACCCGCCTGCCAAGCGTGGCGATTATGGCATATCCCTCCTTAATTGGGGGAGGCCTAAGTCCAGTAGTGGACGTCTTTCGGCTGAAATGATGAATGATATTGGAAAATTATCCAGTTTTCTATTATCGATATAAAATATCTCTTTTCTGTTGAAGCCTGTTTATTATTGGCTGCATGATTACGTAAGTTTTGTATGATCTAAGATTAAATGTGTATGATATTCTTTTTTGTTTGTATTGCATTATTAGGCTAAAACCATGAAAACCCCATTTGTCGAAGCACCTCGCCTAGAGGGCACTCCCCTCTTAGCTACGCCTAAATTGGGAATCCTATGGCGTCGACGTATCGAATGACGTTCAGTTTCGCGGTCAAAAAATAAAAAAATAAAATTAAGCAATTATTTTTTGTCCCGAAGACTAAATAATAAAATATAAATTAGATACATATTAAGATTTGCATTTTAATCATGTTTATGATATTTGGTTGGAGACCATAGAAATCTAAATAAAGGTAATAGAAGTGGCAAAGGCGCGTGAACTTGTCGCCGCGTACAGGTGTCTTTTAAGACACCAGTGCGTAAACCTTTTGCTGGATCATCAGTGCTGTTTTGGACGCAGTCACAAAAAAAACATTACAGCATATCTGGCAGCGGATTTTTTAGGCTTAATGTAATTTTCATTAAATGCTAGAAACATGGTGGGCGTGATTGCGTATTATGTGTTGGTGGTGGAAAACCGGCGACATGCGTTCCCGTAGTAAAAGACAGTAGATAACATTTCTAATACCTTATTATTTAGATTTCTTATGTTGGAGACACTAGTTTTATAGTGATTTGACTTTTGGAAATCTTACAAAAACCGAACATTTACAATATTGTAATAATTATTAGCACCATTTAAGGAGACCTCTTTCGATACGCATTTCAGACAAATTCTATTATGAATGGACAAACCAAATTTTATTAGTCTAGTTAGTTTAGTTTTTTTTTATTTTATTTTTTTTATTTTTTTATTAGTCACCCCAAGCAAAAGGAAGAGAAGGCTTTAAATGCCGATGCACGAATAATATCTTTGTATTTACACAATCAAAGTAACGAGTATCATAACACAGATAGATATTATAATCAAAGCTTATCACTTATTTGATTAGCTGCCGCTGACACAGATAGATATGTTTTTATCATAATTTCTAGTGGTTACACTAATTTCGTTGGTTTGAATCACAAGGCTTTTAATTTTAAATACCTAAGTAGAAAAGGCACTTGTTTAAAAAAACTTAGCTAGTTTTTTTTTTACCCTAGCTATTATTTTGTATTATTGTATGTCTGATAAGATTCAAAGCCACTCAAAGGGCAATGGAGTGGGCTATGCTCGGTGTACCTGCGTGATCGAATCAGAAATGAGGAGATTCGTAGGAGAACGAAGGTAACCGACATAGCCCGAAGAATTGCCAAACTTAAGTGGCAGTGGGCGGGGCACATTGCTCGCAGAACGGATGGCCGTAGGGGCAGTAAAGTTCTGGAATGGCAACCGAGTACTGGAAGGCGCAGTTTGGGTAGGCTCCCCAGAAGGTGGACCGACGACCTGGTGAAGGTCGCGGGAAAGCGCAGAACCGGTCGTTGTGGCGATGCTTGGGGAAGGCCTATGTCCAGCAGTGGACGTTTATCGGCTGAAATGATGATGTCACGGGATGTAAATGTAAATCACCATGTAAATCCATTTTTCCGAGTTCTAAATCGAAATATCTGGAACTGTGGAAAAATATATTATTTTGTATTCCATTGTTTGTATTTTTTGGTTTATGGTGAGAAATAAACATCAATATTAATTACTAGAGGTCACCTGTAGTTCCACCCGCATAGATGTCGTTTATCGCGCATCCCTCGAAAACTGTTCATGTTCCCAGGATAAAAAATCAATGTCCTTCTCGAGGCTACCTTTTTGACAAATTTCTTTATTTACTATTCGTTCAGAGGTTTATTCGTGAAGAGGTAACAAACGAACAAACAGGGTTATTTTCGCATTTACAATATTGGTGTTAAGTGTGATTATTTGTTGGCCGTACAAATATTTGTTAAGTGCGAAAATCGAATCATAGACCGTAGCGTTTTGCTTAGTTACTTCTGGACAAAACCCTCACTCATATAGCCCCGTATCCATCTAGCATTATTCCCTATAAGTATGTATAGAGGCGTAATCACATCTGATTAGCTTGAAATAAATTCCGCCAACTTTCGACTGGACGTAAAGCGCTCCTATTGGCTCGGGCAATGCGACACGAAGGCGCTCAAGCGCGCTTTTGTTGGCTTATTTCAGATTAAACCATAACCATATTGGCCATAACCAGTTTTAATTCTATACCCCTAATTTATCTATGCAAATTCGATATAAAACGAGATAACCGATTCGGTTTATCTCGTTTCGTCTACGATTCACGTAACGAGAGAAAAAGAGATAAACCGAATCGGATGACAACTGCTTTTCGAAAATATTCCGAATCAGGGAGCTGGTAGGAATGTAGGATCCTAATGATCCTATTATGATACTTATTTCTTTATATTATCCTACTAATATTATACATGCTTTACAAACATCCATACTTCCATGAATGTTTGTTTTATTGTTTGTTTGTCCTTCAATCAAGCTGAAATGGCTAAACGGATTTGGATGAAATTTAGATAGACCATAACAATAACATAACATCACGCCTGTATTTCCCCGAAGGGGTAGGCAGAGGTGTAATAGTACACCCACATTTCGCCAGTTATGTTATAGTCCCATGTAATAGGGGGCGAGCCTATTGCCATTGACCGGGCACAAATCCAGACTCCTGGCTGCTACTGAGATAGACCATGTCCTGGATTAACACATAGAATACTTTTTATAGACATGCCACGGGCTAGTTCTAACTCAATAAAATCGTATATTCTTACCTTGTGTTGAATACCAAGTTGAGCAAATATGTAGTTATCCTGAATGCTGTCCAGAAACTTGGAGAGGCACCAGAAGGAATCAGCTTCGATGATATCCCTCTGTTCCTCCGTCAGCTTGTCCAGGGGGAAGTTGTCCAACTCCTGGCCCGAAGCCGCTTCTTGCAGGAAGACCATGAAGAAAGGCGTGACCAGGTCGTTGATGCCTTGCACGTAGCCCGAGGCTGGATGCCTGATCGCCCAGATGTACAGTATGCGCTCAAACATCACCTGGAAATAGGAGAATTCATTGTAACTTAACATGGAACGGAATAGATGAAAAGAGAATCGTGTTATGGCGTAAAGAGAGGACTGTGTGGGCTCCGATAGAACGAGTTGATTGCTTATGGTCTATTCAGACGGGCCACGCCACAACCACACCACAGGCACCACACCAGGCAGTGGTCGTATGAATGGTCTCGCTATAGATGTCCGAGGTCCATAGAAATCTAAATAATAAGGTAATAGAAGTGGTAAAGGCGCGTGAACTTGTCGCCGCGTACAGGTGTCTCGTAGAACACCAGTGCGCGAACTGTTTGCTTGAACATCAGTGCTGTTTTGGACGCAGTCACTAAAACTTCCCTAGCTATGGCCGCCATAACAGTGGCCCGGATATTGTAGGTATACACGCTTATTTCGTAGGTATTACAGGTCCATAGGTACAAGTCAATGATTTATCCACAGACTACACAGGGATACTAGAGATTTATCTATTGTACCCAGTATGTCTCATTAGCAAACCCTTGATGAATGTTGATTCTATTAATTTTTTTATCATTTATAATAATCATGTATGTAATAATATGGTTATGTAAGTATGTGTATATAATATAAAGTATTTGTAACACTTCACACGCACACACACCCCCCCACACACACCCCACACACTCTTATATAATAATTATTGCTTTATTTCTTGTAGGTATAATAATCATTGGCTGCTTTTGCTGGCTTGGCACCCGCTCATCATCACTTGGGGTTGACACTGAAAATCAGCACTGTGTTGTGACTCACGTTACAACACAGCATCATGCTGAGTGTCGACCTCTTTTCCACAGCTACGACATGCAAAGTAGGTATCATACATTGATAAAATGATTCAAGAAATGTACCTAATTAAGTATTTTGTTATGTGCACCTACCGCATGTCGTCTTGTTGTGGCAATAAATCATTTTTCTTTCTTTCTTTCTAAAATTGTATTTAGCAGCATACCTAACAACGGATTATTTTAGGCATAATTTATTTTGCATTGAATGCTAGAAACGCCCCCCCATGCGTTTTTGCGTATTTATGTGTTGGTAGCGGCAAACCAGCGACACGCGTTCCAGTATTAAAAGACAGTAGATAACATTTCTATTACCTTATATTTAGATTTCTATGCTGAGGGCCTAGTGCGAGTTTAACAGTACCCTTGCGGATAAGAGGAGGAACCACTGATTCATGAATGAAAGTCGACGAATTCGATGGCAGTATGCTGTACTAGGCTCTCTTGAAGTAGTTGCATTGTGGCCAGTCGGTGTTCAAGGCCGCTTTCGCGCAAGTGGTTACGTTTATGGCCGCGATACCATGCCGTCAGTATTAAATACTTTTGCGACAGCAGAACAGCCGATAGTCACAGGTGAGTTAGCCGCGACTGTATATTGACGTTCATGTTATTGGAACTACGCGTTTTCATACCATTTATACCCGGCTATTTTTTGCCGCTGTTGCGTAGTTGTGTGTGGCACGTCTGAATGCACCCTTAATAAGATTAGAACAGTGTTTCAATTTCTGCTAATAGCAACAAACTCCCAATCCTTCTGCCAGGTGTCGTAGTGATGGCAATATTTTCTCTGCCTGTTCATTGTAAGCCAAATTTAGGAGTGGACTAATGATGACTGGCTGGTGTGATTTTACAGCACGTTTTGAATATGAGTAGGTCCTAGGACTGCAACCTCATACTGGATAGCCATATTTCACACATTTCCTCAATGCTGCCCAGTGCAGTTCTTAACTCGGTGTTGCGTAGCAACAACCACTAATTGAAATGTGGATGTCATTAAGCTTCAGGGAATTTGTACCTGACAAGATTAAAAAAAACGTTGCCCAACACTAGGATTTCTCCTGTGTCGTGGGTGCGTTTAGAAACACAAATCTCACATGCAATAAACACTCAGACCCAGAACAACTTTCTGTAGATCTCATCATTCATCATTTCAGCCGAAAGACGTCTACTGCTGGACATAGGCCTCCCCCAGCAGTTTGGGGGGATATGCCATAATCGCCACGCTTGGCAGGCGGGTTAACGATCGCAGTTGGTTGGTTAAATACTCAGAGAACGCTGCTGCCCATCCTCTGGTGAATCCCTTAGTCGCCTTTTACGACACCCATGAGAAGATACAGGGTGATGCAATTCTTTACATCGGACACCACACGGAACAGTCGACACCGACTGTTCGGTCTGTGGATCTATCGAATATTAAACCCTATAAATACTTACTACTCCTGCAGATAAATAATATGATTGAAAATGGCGGCAGCATATGTATTTGCCTCTCGCTCACGCGTACGGTATTGTGTGAGCAATAGGCATATAGAAAAATAGAAGTGCCACCATTTTCAATCCCATTCTTTATCAACGTAACTAGTAACTGATTTGTTTGAAATAAATTCTGCCAATTTTCTACTAGACAACACAATCTTGTTATCTCGAGCAATGTCAAACTCGGACGTGGCGTTATATAATTATGGGCTATTCCATATTTATCTACGCAAATCAATAGAACAGTTTCCTAATTGGGCAGCCCTTAATTCATATCTATAAGGTTTGTTGCTCAATATTGCTCTGTGCGGGAATCGAACCCGCGATCTTTAGCGCAGAAGTCGATCGCTCAGCTACTACGGAAGGTGGTGGACCGAGTGTTGTAGTGCAACTTGAGAGAGGACTGGATAGGAGCAGCAGTGGACTGCGATAGGCTGAGTTGGTTCTCACCTGCACAGTAATCTGTTGGAAAAGTGCCACTAGTGGACTCATTCGAGGAATATCTATATGAATCTGTCTATAAGTATCGTCGTCTCGCTCTGCATCGTAGTATTGTCGTACTAAGTGCTTGTAGTCCGCTCTCTTTCGCTCGAGGGTTTCTACGCGTCGCTCTGCGTTGGGAGGCAGGTAGCCAGCCAGGAGCCGCCATGTTATGGCTCTAGCCTGGGGAAAGAAGAAAAAATATATATGAATATGTTTATGAACCTCGTAAAAGATAAACTTGCTGTGAAACTTGTCTGACCCAATGTCTGTAAAAAATAAAACTTATTACTCAAATAAAATGAGTCACACAAGATTCTTATGAATCTAGTTAAAAAACATCAGATTGGTATTTGTTTAAGTTTCTTATCAAGAAATGTTATTCATAATGTAGATAAAACTCAATTAAAAACAATACTTGCAAGGTAAAAATCCTCGACCATGCGTCTGGTCAATAAACATTATTTTACTTTCATAACTTGTTTTGTGACTTGTTTTTACTTTTTGGCAACTGAATAGATGTCGACTATTGAGACAGTGTCATGCAATAGAGCGACAATAAATTGGCTGAAACATAAAACTATTAAAATTTGTGATTGTAATACCTATTGACATTCTTAAAGGCCAATAGACAATAGTCATTTATCTGCCAACAGTTATCTATCACTTTTTAGGTTTATAACTCGAGCGGTCAAGATTTAAAACCACAATTTACCCTACTAGAGATAGAAATTTGACACATTTTGTATGGAGCTTATGGCAATCGTGTTTCTATCTCTAAAAAGTGAAATTCAAGAATAAGAAGAAATTTTATTGAAATGAGCAGTATGTTTGTACTAAATACCTTTAATGCTGTCTCCTTCTAGTAGGGCAAATCGTGGATAGATTGGATATTAACTTTGCCATAAAAGTACAGAACTTAAATCAAACTTTCTTCAAAATTTTAAGTAGTTCAGTTCAATACAGTTAATAATGTGATAGACATTAAGGATTTTGGCACGAGCTTTCTGAAATACTATATAATCACATAATGTAAGCTAGACAGCAATTATATTAACCTTGTGCTAAGTTTTTGTGTTTTATTTAGCTAAATTAAATATATATTGTATTTGTTAACATGGTGTGAAAAAGCTGTTACAAAAAATATAACCAGAAGAGCTAATTATTATGTATTGTACATTTGCTGTCAAGGTTCCTTCAATATTTTATTTACGTAGTTATTGGACTGATATACAACATCATCCTCCTCGCCTCTTCCTAACTGTTGGGGTTGTCTTCCAGTCTAACCAGATGCAGCTGAACATCAGTATTAGATGGAGCAACTGCCATCAGACCCCCACAACCCAGTGACCTATAAATAAAAAGTATTTTCAGTTTTATCTATAATAACGGCTAGTGATGGGAATCTCTTACATCAAATTTATAGTAACAATGTTAAATTTTAATGAAATAGGACAATAGAATGCTATGTATGACTAATAAAAATTGTTTTAATTTTGTTTTTATCAAGACAAAGTGTGAGGAAATACTGTGATGAAAGAGGCATAGGAAGGAAAATTTGATTTAAAAAAAAATCTTTTGGGACATTTTTACACAATACCATCTAGTCCCATACTAAGCAGAACTTGTACTATGGGTACTAGACAATGGATATAATACTTATATACTTTTTTTGTTATAAATACATACTTATAAATCTTATAATACATAAGAAATACCCTGACCAACACAAACACTTATGTTCATCACACAAATGTTTGTGTCCTGTGGGAATCGAACCCACGACCTCGTGATCAGCAGACCGACACTCAAACCACTAGACCAAAGACGTCGTCAGGTAGGTTTAATCAGGCATTTCTAAACTGAAGCCAATTTTTTTTCGTTTTTTATTTTTTAACAATTTACAAAGAATTATAATAGTTAGTACATATATTTAAGACTAAAGTAGGTATAGATGGGCACTGCTTATATTAGATAATGCTTATCTAATAAAGAAACATCTTCCAGCAGACCCAACATCAACAATTTTAATCAACATGGTGTGAGTATCTATATGATTTTTATAGAAATCTAGGCTTTAAATTCATAAAATAGTTACTACAGTATGCATAATGTAAGTGTACCGCTCTGAAACCAGGCTTTGTAAAGGGCCGTGCAGGTACAGTAGCGTAATAAGTGTGAGAAGGACATAAGGATCCATCGAACATTAACAAACAACTAAGAATAGTGAGAACATATGGTCGCCCACAATCTTGCCACTCAGATGAACAACCTATTCGATTCTGCTGCCAACTTGCAATTTTTTTTAATTCATAAAAGAACAGCTACTGAAATACAATAGGCTTTCTATTGTTTTGCTACTGCTGGTGGCATTGCAAACGTTGAGAGGTTAATTAAATGTTTTTGGGTGGGCTTACAGTCTGTTTTTTCTCTCTTGTCTCGTAAACAATCTTGGCATGTCTCTTTAATCAAATAACTACTGATGAAATATAATTACTAGTTATGCACATGTAATCAGGTTAAAAAATGTTATTTAATTTGTGAAATTGTCACAATTATGTCTTTAAATAATTATTTATTATTGTCGAATTGCATTAAAAAGACATGCTAAGATTATTTACTAAAAAAGACATAAGAAAAAACAGAGATTAAATACCCAAATCTTCCATGCACAAGCATTCAGACCCGAAACCGAAAAAGATCAGTATGATACAGTAAACAATACTAACAGTATGGTAACTACATACTTATGCTCTGGATTGAATCACTTACACAGACACATGCCTCACAAGAACCCTAGGCAGTTTTTTAAATGCTGTCAGAGCAAACACCCGCTTAGGGGCCTTGTTGAGGTGTGTGGCAGTGTGTGTGTATCATTTCGAGGGTTTATCCGTAGTTACTTTACTGCTTAATTATATTTTTTTTTACTGTGCCATAGGGCAGATAGCAAATGATATAGGCACTGCCCCAAACATACAAAAAAACTCAAGTCAGGCCATCCAAACAATAACAATATGTGGTATGATACTGGCTCAAACAATTGTCTACTGACAGGCAACAACCATAACCAATTATTATTAAGGTTAATGACTCATATAGCACAGAACAGACATAAGGTATTTATGATTTACCTTTACTGGGACACCAGACCAACTGATTTGCTTGAGGTCATTCAGGTCTATCACAGCGCTATCGTGCATTTGCTGGAACCTCTCGAGTTTAGATTCACTGCTCTCTTCACGGCACGTCAACGCCGATAGCCTTACGGGCCGCGGCCGCCCTGGATAGTGCCGCATAGGCCCCGAGCTCCCTGCTCCTCCGCCCACCTTCCGAACCTCATTCTTCTTCACCTCGACAGCCTCAGCCTTAGGTTTCACAATTACACTCGCGACTTTTACGTCATTTTTGTTTACGTTCCTACTACTATTCCTATGCGAATTTATCACGTTCAAAGCGGCGGTTTGCGATATGGCCTTCGATATTTTAGTTTCGGCGATTCCAGATATGATGTCGTCGTCGCCCAGGTCCCAAGCGTCGTTCACTGACGCCTGGAATTGTTGATACGATGAGCCAGACATAACCTCGGTCTGTTTGACCGTCTGACAAGGCCTGCCCGGGAGCGCGCGATGTGGTGTCCTCCAGAATGTGTCAGACAGTAAACCGTTCTTGTCATATTCGGGTTGGTGGCTTTCCATAATAAAACACAGCCCTGAACATTCTAAATAACTTTGTTGGACAACAAAAAATTACAGTAACTAAAAATGTTGTTGATATGACATATCACTAGACAAACCAACCAAAGACAATTTGCATTCCAACTTCCAAACCAGTTCCACTTTTTGCTTATGACGTGCCCGATATGTCTTTCCTTCTCAAAACAAATGAGATAGAAAGAGACAATTATAAGACATTCCATTCGTCAACCTCTGTATGCCAAACATGCTCTGCTGCTCAAAGCTCAAACTGGAAACCATTGACTTGATGCTGGAAACTAGAGGTGGTGATTAAAAGTTATAACCTTTAATTTAACTCAATAATTCTGTTTAACTCTTAACTTCATTAATAAATACTGAGATGTTCATTAAAAGTTATAACTTCTTAGTCATATCATAACACTCATAACAATGACCGTACTGTATACTCCTCGGATTTAACGTAAACAAGTAGGTACATGTCCGCGCGAAGCTCAAGGTTTCATCAGGATTCATCAGCAAATAAATTTCTCATAACTCTAAATTATGTATTTTCCGATTATTACATGAACTGACCAGAAGAAGAAGTTTTACAACAAGAATGACAGCCCGCGCAAAGCACAGTGTCTCCATCTTTATATTACTACAATCAAATAGACCCAACGGAGTCACTAAATACATTTTAATTTATAAATGAACACTAAAATAATTAACCAGTCGTCGTGATAAAACTAATATTAATTTAGATAATCTCTAAACATTATATAAACCAACAAATCATGCCAGATATTAAAATATGAAACAATATAAAGCGGAATTATCAGAACCACAAATTTAAATTAACAACATTTAAATTAATCATTTCATTAATCTAATTAGAATATTCGAATTATAATTATCATAATATTAACATTATTTACAACATTAATTTAATTAATACGGATCATCAAATATTAAACTTTACTAAACAAAAAGGTATCTTCTTTGATCTTTGATGATCTTTGCAAAGTACAACAAATACAACTTTGATGATCTTTGCAAAGTACAACAAATACAACAGCAAACTACATAGCAAATTCTAGAAATAAAGGATATTTATTTTAAAATACTTCATAATCTAATTAAAAGTAATTCATTGTATAAACTAGTTACCTCAAAATGGCAATAGATTGCGTTGTAAGCATCGATATTCGATATACCATAAACATTAATTGGTCTGAGTCCGAGTATAAATTAATATTTTAATGTTATAAGCTATGGAAAGCTATATTACTCTCAAATTACACTAGAGGGCGCAATGTTCAACCAACGCCAGGAAGAAACATTCAATACTGACCAGTAATAAAGATTAATATATTAAGTTCTGTCAAAAAAGTGTAAACAAAATTTATGGCAACACTAGCGCGCCCATATACACTACCTTATGACTAACAATAATACATAGAATTGTGAGTCTTATAGTAGTAGAAATAGGTTTTATTATTAATTCAAACTAAAAAATAACTTTTAATGTTTGATTAATGTTTACAAACTATAAGTTATAACAATAATATTTCATTCACTGCTTCAAAAGTAATATAGTCTGCACTTTACTCTTTGAACTAAACGAACACGTGAATTATTTACCCACCTTAAAAGTTATAATTTTAACTTTTAATTTAACAAGTTATTTTCCTATAACTTTTAATATTTAATAATTAAACTTTTATAACTTTTAATCACATCTCTACTGGAAACCTGCAAACTGCTCAGTCTTCTTGTTCAAAGTATTCGATATTCGATTTAATCGATAATAAAAAAATCAGAAGCAAAGTGCGATTTTAATTATTTTTAAACACCTCCCTTTTTTAAATTATTAAATATTTTATTAGTATGAAACAATGATTACATAAGGTTATTAGCAATTATTGCATTTCAAAATTGTGCTGCCAGTGCTAAAATTTAAAAGGTCACAAGGTTAGAAAGAGCAGGAAAGAGGCCGTTGAACTATGGAGGTCATTGACCCTAACAAAAGTATTTACACCACAGTTTAACGATATAATAGATAGTAAAACTGTGGTAACACTATCGGGTAGCTCGTGAAATTCAAAATCACCTGCGTTTTTTACAAATTGTAGCTCTATTTTACGTTGTATAACGATCGAAATATGATTCGCTGCAATAATAACAATATATCTACTGAATAAAACTCATAGAAAATATTAACTTATCTCAAGCTCGGTAATATTAATTTACTATAAAATGCAAAACATCAAAAAAATGCATTTTTTCACATTTTAGGGTTCCGTACCCGAAGGGTGCTGAACGGGACCCTATTACTCTCACTACGCTGTCCGTCCATCCGTCGATCCGTCCGTCCGTCCGTCCGTCTGTCCGTCCGTCCGTCCGTCCGTCTGTCTGTCACAGGGCTGTATCTTTTGAACGGTAATAGGTAACCGGATGAAATTTTCTCAGAATATGTGTTGCTATAAGGTGTATCACGACAAATACTAAAAACAAAAAAAGTCTAAAAACAAAGGGGCTCCCCCCCATACAAGAAACCTCAAAATACATGCATTTTTTTCAACGTTTTTGTTCCTGCTCTATCTTCAAAACGGTAATATATACCAGCGTCAAATTTGGTCAGATTATAGTACATATTATGTAGATTAGCAAAAAATACTAAAAATAGGACAAACATAGACAAAAATTCATACTTCGCGCACTGTGTGTTGATGTCTTTCGATGAACTCTCGTAAATTAAATCAGTTTCTAGCAGCGTTGCCGGCACGGGTATTTTTACCCAATTTCTGGTAATTTAGGCCTTAAGTGGGTTTTTGCCGGGTAACGATAACTGCCGGGTAATTTCGGGCATTTTTGCGACAATAACAAAAAAGAGCATGTCGAGTCCCCCTCAGTGTTATGATCTGGGTAAGTCTGAGTCCCCCCATCATTTTATCATGTCTCCTTTGCCAATTGTCACTAACTGTAATATGTGGGTCATTACAGTCATTGTAGGCACGCGGGACAGAGAAGATACTCAACAAAAAAAATTGGATTAGGAGAGTTCCTTGTGAATAAGCTCTTCCGAGGAAGTGCTACAACCGCACCTTCTGCCAGCAAACGAAGGGTATGGGTGCCGGCAAAATCGCAATCACATCACATACTTTCCATCTTTATGATGGCTCAGTTTGGCTAACGCAATTTTAGTAAAAAAAAAATGTAGTTTTTTATTGATGGATCACTGTCTTTAGTTTGCTTTATCATTCTACATCATTCTGCTTCTTCAATGTGCTGCTCGGATATTAATATAAGTTAATAAAGAAATAATAATATTTGAAATGTTCTTTGTTCATGCATAGTCCAAAAAAATCGAGCTCACTTCGCTCACGCTTGTTGTTCAGGCGTTGTGTTGAAAAGAAGTATCCTGTTAATTTGTACACATTATTAATAAAGAGATAAAGCCAAAAGCACCAAAGACTAGATGAAAGGTAAAAATAATTATACTGTTTTTTTTTTAATAATATTTTTTTGACAGAACGGGTAATTTCGGGTAATTTCTTATGCGGTTTCGGACTTTTTCTTGTTTTATTGCCGGCAACACTGGTTTCTATGGGGTATCAGGTCGATGGGTGGTACGGAACCCTTACTGCGCGAGTCCGACTCGCACTTGGCCGGTTTTTTTGTTTCTGCTCTATCAAAAAGGTAAAATATACAAGCGTAAAACTTTGTGTTATTGTAGTTCATACTATGTATTATGTATAATTTAACAACAAATAATAAAAATAACAAAAAATAAAACCGACTTCAAAACCTTAACTAAAAAGTAAAAAAATATCCTTGTATGTATAAAGATTGAAATTGTGGAAAAAAACAAAAAAAAAAATGCGTAAATGCGTTAAACATAATAAAAAAACCTTGTAGTTATGTATTTCAAAATCTTTTCATAAACCAACATTTTGAAGGCGGCGCGTGATTGACCCCTTGCGTCTTGTAGGTAAATATAATGTACAGTCGAGCGTATATCTATAGTACCTAATTAAAAAAACTGTTTATGTGAACGTACATTTAGTAGTTGTAGAGCTCCTTTGGGAAGTACCTACTACCACCGTACCTACTTCTCTGCCAAATAGTGATGCTTGCATTGCTGTGTTTCGGTCTGATGGGTACGGGTGCCGGTGAAATTACAATCACATGAGACTTTCCATCTTCATATCTCAGTTTGGCGAACCGACTTGCGGTACCATTTAGGCTACAGCCTAGGTGGTATTACAGTTGTTATGGGCAAAGGTAACCGCTAAACATCAGGTGGGCCTTTAGCTCGTTTCGCCATCCTATACTATAAAAAAAAACATGAAAATCACGCGCCGCCTTCAAAATGTTGGTTTATGAAAAGATGTTATTATTAGGTTATTTTATTATTTTTAACGCATTTACGCATGCGAAACATGCATTCTTTTTGTTTTTTCTTTCCACAATTTAAATCTATATAAATACAAGGATTATTTTTTACTTTTTAGTTAAGTTTTTCGAAGTCGGTTTTAGTTTTTGTTAAAAAGTTTTTATTTCATACTTTTTAGTTGATAATTGCGAGGGTTGATACATAAATGTTTATAGAACCAATTTGAGAATATATTTTTTATCAACCTATGCTGTCCCACTGCTGGCAAAGGTCTCGCTCATGTTCTTCCAAACGTCCAATCACTATTGTTAAAAAAAACACTCAAATCGGCCAAGATTCTCAGAAAAACTAAACTATTAGATAATCTGGGTAAGCGAAGCTGAAATAAACTGATTTATTGAAGCTGGTTAAAAAACTACTCCACCTACGTCAATAAAATGTATATGGGACCACCGCGCGGGCTTCCTCTACCAAATAAAAAAACAACCACGTAAATAGGCCCAGAAATCTCGGAGTAATCGGTGTAAATA
Source organism: Asteroscopus sphinx (assembly GCA_949699075.1). Lineage (NCBI taxonomy): Eukaryota > Metazoa > Arthropoda > Insecta > Lepidoptera > Noctuidae > Asteroscopus > Asteroscopus sphinx. The sequence goes on along the minus strand of OX453021.1, from coordinate 13,403,653 downwards.
TCTGAAAAAAGAAAAAAACCCGCGGAATACATAACCTCCTCCTTTTTTTGAAGTCGGTTAACAAGGAAAATACAGACATGTTCACATGTGTAGTGGTATATACCTGCGTAGGAATGGCAAATATGAAATAAATCAACGCGTAGTCACAGAGTAAGGATATCTCTTTATACTGTGGCGTAGTGCTGCATATGGGGAACTCTCATGAATTAAAACAGTTTCTAGTTTCTACGAGTTATCACGGAACCCTTAGTGCGCGAGTTCGACTCTCACATAGCTGGTTTTTAACCAGCTTCTTCTTCTTCATGCCTTCCTCTTCTACTAGCTGCATGGTATATTTTAGCCAACTAGTTTTTTTTATAACGGACATGCAAGGGAGTTCCCTAATACCAGTTTTTTTTAGTAAACTTGGCTGAGAAAATTGGTTAGCAACAGCATCATTAACAGAGACTAGACCAAAGACATTTGTATACTTACCTAACTTTTTAGACTAGACTAAACTGGACTAGAGATCAGTATAGAAATATTCTAAACTTTTGAACACTTTGAGCACAAAATTTTCGAAAAAAATAAATGTGTCATTGTCATTTTAAACAATATGAGCAATAAATTAGGTTATTTGATTTTGTAAATACTGCAAAATAATAAATATTTTTTAAATACATGCATCATCAACTTATTTTAAATTGTGTGAAGTCTTTAAACTGAAAAAAAAACTAACTAAAATTTAAATAGGGACTTATTGTAAACATTAATTTTACTCTTGCAACGACATCTATTTTATTCGTTACCAATCAATAATTTGATAACAAATCGCCGTTTCTAGGAGGCTTATTTGATCGATATGTACCTACATATGAAAGTCTTGTACAGACGTGATAACAGATAAACCGTGATTGAAAATGTCTAGTCAGCACCCAGAATCCGATTCAATGTTCATGCAACGAGGCGATGGGCCTAGGAACAAGAGCCCTATAAGGTCCGAACCTTCTTCACGAAGAAACTCTTCAGCCAGGAACAGTGGGTCCGCCGAAACTATTACCGTGAAAGACTTCTTCGATTTCATGAAAACTGCGTATCAGGTTTATGAGCACTTGGAAGGCGACGAAGATGAAAGCACGAGGATAGATTGGGAAGAATTAACAAAATTAACTGTAATAAATCATGTAATCGAGCAACAAGAGCGTGACCTCCTGTATCAGACCGCATTTGCTGAACAGAAGCCGACTGTAAGCAAAAGTGAATGTACAATTGAAGCCAAAAACAGCGAGGATCGTCTTGAAAAAAGATTTAGTTGTAGTGAACTTGAGGGTAGGTTATGTGACACCTTATGTGACTCAATTCTCAAATGCTATTTGATATTTCTAGAGCCATCATGATGATCGTCTGCTCGTTTAATGCCGTCTCACGTCTACCAAAGTTCCACCTGTTCCACCAACGCCTTACCATTGCCATTCGTTTATCGTATCAATTGATCAATCAATCAACTCAGCATATCGCAGCCCACTTCTGGACATAGGCCTCTTCTAAATTGCGCCACAACACTCGGCTACGTTAGTACTATTAGATATTCTGTGACTCGGCCCTCTGCCTTCGGCATTCAGTCCCCCCCAGCCACCAGGTGGACCGATGACCTGAAGTAAATTTCGTATAATTATTGATTTATTAGGAAACTTAATAACTAGGCTAGGTACTAGTAGCGCCATCATGCCTCAACATCATACCTAAATCATGTCGATTTTCAGGAAAAGCAGGACGTCGGCGGTCATTGCCTCCTGAAGCAAGAGTTGAGATGTTGGGTATCTGGACTGAAGCAAACTTAAATTGCAAACTTAACGATGTAAGTAAAAAGCTTACAAATACCTACGCATTGTAGAAAAGTTTAAAAAAGTCACCAACAGATGGCGCTTAAGTAAATTTTGATTTTAGGTGGTAAACGAAGGGATTTTGGATTCTATTCTGCCTTATTTAGTTGGATATAAAAAACCATCTAAAACAACAAGCGTTTACACTCCAATAATTAAGAAAGTATCATCTGGAACAACAGTTGAAGTGAAAAAACCTGCTAGTTTTGGAGGTAAAAAAATACCTACTCAGCATTAAATTATAATTTGAGTAGTAGGTACTTTTATAAAATCTCAATGTGCTAATCAAAATATTTTAAGGGTTTGTGGACGAAAAAGAATCGAGAGATCGCCTGGGCAGGCGCAAGTCTTCAATAACTGTAGCTCAAGACCGAATTAATGCGAAACAAGAGTAAGTAAAACAATCAAAAAATCAAAGTACGTAAAAGTCAAACGTCTTTAAATTATAGTGTGAATACAAACAATAATTTCGACGTATTCCATAACATCCGATATGGTCTAGTGGCTAGGATACCTGGCTCTCACCCAGGAGGCTCGGGTTCGATTCCCGGTATCGGAATATTCTTTTTGGATTTTATTGCATAATAATTTATACCTTTTTTCAGTGGGGACGTAGAAATTCATGTTTGTGATGAAGTGAAAGGCCTAAAAAAAGATTTTAGGTGTCCTCAGAAATTGTTAGTATCTAAAATGGGATACTTCGCCGACGTCACAGCTGGTCAGAGACTAGAAGACATGGATATTTCTGTTCACTGTGATATACAGGTAACTTTGAATATTGCTATGTACCAAAAATTATGTCATGACCTTAGCTACGAAACAGGGGGTCTACCACAGAAATACTAATCTATCTATTTCTGTGGGGTCTACTCTCGTTTGACGAACGACAAACAAAGTACGAACTTTTGTTCCGACTAATACCTACATAATAAAGATAGACACAAAATAATAATAATAAATACATGCTGAAATTTTAATCGCTTCTTTCCCGAAAAGAGATCATTGTACTCATCATTATGAACAACTTTTACTATGGGACCAAGCCTGAAATCGCGAAAAAAAAATGAGTTGGTCGCTTCGCTACATTTGTGTTCACTTAATTAAATCGATGAAATGTAGGGACCACCTGATTTTTTTTTCGCGATTTCACCACTGTCATGCAGTCGACTGTACGATTAATCGAATATCGTCAAAAGTGAGTAGACCTCCTGACCATGACGACTACCTAACAGAAATAACTTATTGGTCCTAAAGTTCAAAAAGTTTCCAAGTAGTATTTATAGGCCTTATACAGTAGCTAACTGGAAGTCTCGTAATAACAATCTTCCAATTATTTTAACATAGGCACAAACTACCTACAGTCTTACGGCCAAAATTAATATCCTATCTATCCACGATTTGCCCTGACTAGAGATAGAAATTTGACGTAAGCTCCATACATTTTATTTTGGATATTAATTTAAACCGTTACAAAACTTCCAGATTTTCGACTGGTTGATGCGCTGGGTGAAGAGGGATACTATCTTGGTTGCCGACTGGCCTCTGCTCGACCCTCACAACGTGGTACCCATACTGGTATCAGCATCGTTTCTACAGGTAAAACTATCAGAATTTTATGAAAATTAATGTTTAGGTTTATTTATCTCGAATGATTATTGAAAAATAAGTACACTGTTGGTCCTTTGAGCCCAGGGACAACATGAGCCTGTCAAGGGTCCAATATTTAATAAAGGTTGTGTGCAGATGGAGCCACTGCTGCACGACTGCCTGATCTACTGCCACGCTCACATGAACGACATCGTGAAGACCTCCACCAACTTGGCGTGCCTCAGCGATGCACTGCTTACCAGGTAATCGTAGAAGATTCGTTTTGACAAAACAATTTGATTCTGCTTTACCACTATTTTGTTCCATAATTTTACCGGGCTTTAAACTGCCTGGACTACTAAGTACAGTCGACTGCATGACAGTGGTAACACGTCAATTCTAAAACCACCCTTACTGCTTACGAAATAAAGATGCTGCTAATGTCAAAGTGTTACCACCGATGTGCGGTCGACCGTACCTAGTAGATTCTGTGTTAAACACTTTTAAATATACCCAGGTTAGCAGCCATGTACACGAATGCGGAGCTAGAAGTGATCAGAGACCGGAAGGACAAGATCCAGTCACGCCTATATTGCAAGATGATCCTGTCACTCGCAGAGCCGGTGCCAGAGACCATCAGGGGACACTACTCTACCCTCGCCACTCTTTTCAAGTGCAGCAAGTAGGTATTTCGTATTAAAGTTGTATTTGATATAAATGGATTTCTTAAAATCCCGATTCCTTATTTTGTGTACTCACTAGATGCAACAAGTTACTAGGACGTCATATCGCCGAGCAGGTGCCGTGCCAGCCTGCTAGCATGCGGATAGATCGACGAGGCAACGTGATTTCTTCTCATACCAAGTAAGCAAATTCACTATTGAATAATAATAAAAAAACATGGCATGTCGTTTAATAGAACTACCCCGACAGACGATGTTTCATGAGTACCTAACTATGGGAAGTTTTTTACATCTTTGGCTTTAATCAGAAGCTCTCGATTGCCAACAGCAAACTACCTAGATGTTGTTTGTAGATCTTGGGAGATGTTTTGTATTATGTCCTTCGACCCGCAGTGATCAAAAGCCTTAGTTTATTCCAAGTAGGTAATGGCACAGATAATAATACTATAATGGTTTGATTGAAATGGTTGAGATTATCCCGAGAAGAACCAGAGTGACTGACATAGCTTGTAGGATCAGTAACCTGAAGTGGGAGTGAGCTGGCCATGTCTGTCGAAGGACCGATGGCCGCTGGAGCAGACGAGTCCTTAAGTGGAGACCGCGATTTGATAAACGTAGTATAGGTCCCCCAAAGCCAGGTGGACCGATGACCTGATGAAAGTAGCTGGGAGGGACTGGATGCGGAAGGCAGAGGACTGAGTGTTGTGGCACAATTTGGGAGAAGTCTATGTTCAGCAGTGGACTGCGATAGGCTGAGTTGATGAGGTAATGGTTTCCCTATCCCAGGGACCAGACGTGGAGTCTGAACGAGTACATATCCTGGCTGTACGGGGAGCTGCGATCATGGCGGCGCGTGTACTGGCGCCTGTGGGCCGACTGCCACTTCCTGCGCTGTCAACTGTGCGACAGCTACTTTCCAGCCTATCAGGTGAGACACAAGGAGAAGCCTGGATTAGGTTTCGGTAAAGTTTTACGTAACAGGCTGTCGAATTGCAAATGTGTATTATAGTGTACTTTAGTAGAGCGGTAGGTATTTTGGATATAATCTACTATGGGTAAATCGTAAAATTTTTGAAATCATCTTGTTGCTAGTTCGGTGTGGCACCGGCTAGATATTAGGCCATCACTTTTCGAAAGAGACAAATGCAGCGGCGCCAGTGCCACAGTCATAACGTCACAGAAAGATCTAGGTACGTAAAGTAAGCGCAAGCAGGACAGTTTGTTGCAGTTGACTAAACAATTATCTTTTCCTTCTTCAACAAACAAAACCTGATATGATGCACCTATTTTCTGTAGCCTGGGCATTAAAACTTTGCCTTTTCAAGTCTATATGCAGAAACAGCAATACAGTAACATTTCTGCAGATGGAGTGGTGTTCCCACCACGAGCAGCCGGCTCACATGTTCGCGCTGGAGGGCCGCCCCTCGCTGCCGGCCGGTCGGTATCCCTGCTGCGGCGAGAGGGCCTACCGCTTCGAAACCGTCACCAGGAACACTGTGAGTAGAATTTGAAACACCTTATCTTCCTAATCCTAATCTAATCTTGCTAAGTTGGTCTTCTTCTTCTATCGTGTCGACATAAGCTAATGATAATAGCTCATGCCGTGGGAAAAAGATTAGCCAGTCAACAGGTTGGTAGCGGGGCTGACTGCCCAGGGTGCACCGGACGACACTCGTGGAGGCTCTTTTAATGCACCCGTACTACTTACGCTCGTTTTAAAAACGTGTGGCAATCATCAACTCAGCCTATCGCAGTCCACTGCTGGTTATAGGCCTCTCCCAAGTTTCACCACAACACTCGGTCCTCTGCCTTCCGCATACAGTCCCCCCAGCCACTATCTTCAGGTCGTTGGTCCACATTGCGGGGAGGCGCCCTACGCTGCGTTTGCCGGTTCGCGGTCTCCACTCAAGATCAATAACTAAACCAAATAAAAAAGTTATTTTTTTTGCCTCGGGTGATAGAACTCAGATTTTTCAACATTGCAGATCAAAATATAAGTAGAGTCATTCCAAATTAAAAGTTAAATGACCTTTCGCTATTAAACAGTTTTTCGGGACTGACAAACTAACAGCTCAGAAAAATTACCAGTTTCCAGGGTTGGTGATGTACTTCGGGGCTTTTATCCACCTAGATATGTTTAAGTAGTATTTGTTCCTATGCTCCTAAACTTTGCAACGTCATCAGGGTTGTCAGTTCCGTGAGCACGTGCCAGACGAGCGTCTGGCCATGGACTCTTCCGTGATGGAGCTGTACAACCAGTTCCGAGACATCATCTCGATGAGGCCGCCGCAGCTCATGTTCCCGGAGAGACTCACCAGGCTTGTGGGCAGAGGTAGGGTCGTGAATCTCCTTTACAGTTATGCAGATTTACTATCTATGATTTGCACTACTAGAGATAGAAATTTGACATAAGCTCCATACGTTTTATGTTAAATTTCTATCTCTGTTAGGGCAAATCGTGGATGGATAGGATATTATTTTTGGCCTTTAGAACACGCTACTTTTTTAATCCCGTGGGTGACGTATGTATGAGGGGATTAAAATATTAATTAGATGAGCAGCATACAGCATTTTTGAAATTCATGTGAAAGAACCTCTTCCTTTTTTGAAGTCTATTAAAAACAATGGTTATGATATTTTTCTTCTTTTTGTTAATTTTTAGTCAAGTGGCACAACGCCGTTTTTATCTAGATGAAACTTACCATGTCCTAGATGAAGAACTTTATCGCATTATTAAAATGCTGGTACGCCCTATCAGTAGCTTACAGCACAGCAAATCAAATCTGGCCCTCATCATCCTCCTCGCCTTTTCCCAATTATATTGGGGTCGGCTTCCAGTCTAGCCAGATGCGGCTGAACATCAGTATTTTACACGGAGCGACTGCCATCAGACCCCCGCAACCCAGTTACTGGGTAATACTGACATTCGGAGGTTAGACCAGTTGTCAGACTTTCAGGCTTCTGACTACCCGTAACGACTGCCATAGATATTCGTATGACAACCGGGACCGACAGCTTAACGTGCTCTCCGAGGCACGGAGGGGTCTCGATGTGTAACGAAACGGTCACCCATCCACAGACTGACCGCGGCAAGTGCAGCTTAACCTTGCAGATCGTAAAATCCGCGCAGTCGTTGCATCGCTACGAGCCCCTACGAAATCAAATCTGGCCCTAATAACACAAAACGTCTATAATGTTCTTGGTATTCGGTGGTGTCTTAATTTCTTACTTAGGTAAACAACTCGGTTAGTCTACATAAGGCCAGCTTCTAAATTTCATCCTAGAACCAGGTGAAGACGGAAACGGGCGGCTGCAGTGCAAGGAGGTGTTCTGGTGGGAGGGCATCCTGCTGGTCCCACAGCGCCCACCGCTGGGCCTGCTGGGCAAGCTCTACACCAGCAACAACAAGTTCAATCGTGAGACTCGCACTTTCTTGATGTGTAGTGAAGGAGGTAGGTGGTGCGGTGACGTGTGGTGACTATTTGAGACCACCTAGCAATAGTTTTTTTCTGGTTTGGTTTTTGGTAGCTGGATTTTGAGGCCGAGAGCCATGGTTTTGAAAATACTGTTTTCCTATTGACAATAAAACCCAAAGTTACAAACATTAGAGGTGATTTCGTCGTTCGTTTCTTCGATTACCTGGGTGACAGTGGCGGTGTAATGAGAGGGTGAAGTGGGCGGTCCGCCCCGGGTGCCAAGCACCAAGGGGTGACAAGTGGGTGTGGCGCCGGCGCCACTTGGAAGCCGCCAGTGTTTCTTCTCAAGTGGCAGTCCAGTGGATTAGAGCTTCTGAGATTATTCTGTAAAATGGGACTATTATGAATCTGTTCAGAGTCCAGTGCTGTGTCTAAGATATGTAGATTCGGGGGCTTCATGTGAAAAAATAAATTCAAAATTAAAGTTAATGAAATCATACTTAAGATCAGCAATGAGCCAAGCGCGACTAACCTTGATAAGGTCATTTAATATTTTAGCAAACTAAAAGTCACATACTTATGCACATTTAGTTCTTGTTGTTTTTTTTTTGGTGCTGTGTAAAAATGTCCTAAAAAGATTAATTTTTTATTTTATTTTGGAATGTGCTCAATAGAAAACCGGTCTGGGTGCCAACCCATGCTACGCCGCCACTGCTGAAACAGTAAAGGCCAACAATTGGCATAGTAGTAAGGGGAATTTTGTTTCTCACGTCACCGCACCATGAAAAGGGAAATAAGAAAACCGCTGTAAATATGCTGGACAATATTGGTAATACCTACATGTAGCGGCCACGGGGACACGCTTGCAAAATGTTAGGGACCGTGCAATTGGCAACAAAAAAAATGTACTAACAACTGTAACTAATGTAAATACACGAAATTCTTAAAGTTTTTGTTATTCGGTTCAAAAGACCAGTACTTTTAAAGAAAGTGGGGACATCAGGAAATGGCTGTCACTCCGCCAAGCTTGCATTTCGATATTATTATTTTTTCTATTCTCAATGAAGAGCCAAAGAATTTAATAATATCTGTATAGAGTTGCATCGATATTTTGTTTTTGTCATTTTTGTTTGAAGGTCTGCAAAGATGTGGTCAGCGATTAGACATCGTTTATTACATCGGTAACTTTATATTATAAGTTCATAACTGACACCATACTTTAGTAACCTCAGTACAATTTTACCTATGTTTTTTTTTTTCTAATAATTATATCGATGTTACACAAAATACTTTAGTTATTATATTACAATAATCACAACACATGTTGGGAAGTACGAAACAGGGTAAATTACATCAGAAATACATTCCAAAACGACGCATACACAGCCAACGTGAGGCCTGGCTCGCCCGCTTTGGGCACGAATCAAGTGTCTGCGCAGTCACTCACCGGGAACTGCTCCAGCGGCACCGTGGTCTCCCCCGAGAGAGATATCAAGACCCCGAAACCCCTCCCTGTGAAGGAGACCAGGGAAGATACTCACAAGAGCAAGGTAAGACTCGAAGGACCAAAACCAATACGTCCGGGCAGCCACGAGACCTTTTTGATACTGAAGGTTCTGCTACTTTTGTGGTGGTAATTAGTTTGTGTTGCATAAGTAGTATTGTAGTATTAATAGACGAGTATACAGATGGCATGCTGAAGTCTGTTAAGTATTTACAGTTTTATAACTAGGTTGTGATCACGTTGTGATGCATGCAACTTAAAATTATAATTATGTAGGTACTTACCTATGCACCTACTACATTACTTAGTGTAGGTATTATATAACCTCCTCCTTTTTTTGAAGTCGGTTAAAAAGCATTATTATTGACTAAAACTTGACTTCTACTTACTTACAAATACTTACCTAGCGGCCGAAATTAATATCCTATATAACCACGATTTACCTACCCTACTAGAGATAGTTGACATATTTTGTATGGAGCTTATGTCAAATTTCTATCTCTAGTAGGGCAAATCGTGGATAGATTGGATATTAATTTTGCCCGTAAGTGTACAAAATACTAAGCCCTAGTTTCTGGATGGCTGTTCAATTTGATCTGTTGTTAAATCTAATGTCAGCTCCTGTTATTGGTCGGCAAAAATACTAACAACCAAATCCAATGCTTGACATGGACAGACAGCTGATTAATAATTTTTTGCGGTGATCAGCTTTTCAGAAACTGGGGGTACGTATATTAAAATACCTAATTACTTCTTGCCTATTAATATATTATTTTCCATCATAAAGTAGATATAATTTTTCAAATAGAATGAACTTTGATTGCTTCACTTAAATAATGTTATTATCTAGTAGGTTAGGTTAGCTACTACTTACGTATTGTATAATAACGTACTTTGCTAAACTATAGTAAGCCACTACGAAAAGCCGAAAACCCTTTAGTAGAATACGCGCGCACTTTACAGTCAAGCGCGGTAATAAAACCAGTATAATCAGAACAGAGCCTATCTATCTTATGAATAAATACTAAGCCAGTTTCGCATATAATGGTTTTGTAACCATTTGTAATATTATGCGCGTGACTGTGCTTAGGTACTTGAAGTTTTTTTTTTTAAGAGCTTTCTTTATAAATTCTTATAGACTACCCATAAATACATAATAAGGCTTCGAAGAAATTTCGTGCCACAATACGAATCCTGGCCGAAGTTGAATAATGTAGCCCTAATTAATATTTATATTTCAAGGAGTCACGCAAGTTGTGGTGGTAGGCTCTGGCAAATATGATCAATCACTGTTTACCACGATTGGAGACACCCTACACATTGCTACTCCTTGGTTCAAATAAGGCTAGTTTCACTTCTCGCTGTAGAGTGTGTACAGCACGGAATACTTGAATATTCATTTCCTCTATTGTGTACAGCATGATTGGAAGAACGAGGGACATATTCTAAAATATGGTAGAATGTGCGTACACATAATGAAAAAAAGGTTGAAAAAAAAAACCATGATAAATGACGAGTAGGTACCTACTGGATTAAAAATGCTCGTGCACGCTCTGACAATATCTAGGGGTCTGCTGGCTAGTACAAAAAGCAGAGAGAGTGGAAATAGCGACCGACGCATCACCTCACTGCATGGAACTTTGATTTGTAAGCGCGGAACAGTGTCCACTGTTATTTATGAAATCGATTGGAAAAATATGAATGTCAGTGGGAACACTTCAAAATTATGAAAACTGTCGTTACAGCTTACGAAGTAAAGACGCTGTCAAGGTCAAACTGTTACCACTGACGTGCGGTCGACTCTTAGACCGTAGGTCTAAGGACTGTATATTTGTTTTGCATATTTGGAACGAGAATCAAGTACTCAACATCCTCCTTCAATAAGTTCCTCGTTCAACCAATCACCCGGTATTTGAATAATGTTTTATCTGTCAAACTGTTACGCAAGACTCCTTAGAACATGCTCTGTGCTCTAATAGCATAGCAGCCAGTGGTGAAACAGGTTTTGGCCGTAAGCAGTGCGAGGTGAACCATTAGTGACGGAGAAGCGGTAGGTCGGTATCCAGTTTCTATACGAGTTTTCCTTAGTCCATCGTGGATCACAATTGAAAAGGCAGAATTAAAGATCTATGTATAATTCACTTACAGAAACCGTTTAGCGTTCATAGAAGCAATTGCATTAGAATATAATCCTGTAAAAGTAAGTAAGTAAAAGTTTTCTGTCAAGTAAAGTAAAGTTCCTGTAAAGTCCTGGCTAATCACTGGTCTACCTGATTCTGCTGGAACTGACAGGATACCTACCATGCACTCATAACTACGTCGCGGCAGCAGTGGCCATTTATCAGATTAGAGCGAGACCATTTTTCGAAGCCCTATTAGTCGAAACTTACGAATCGATTATATAATGTGTAATAAAATAACTGAAAACTCCGTACATTTATGTACGTATCATCATCATCATCATGATGTTTTCAGCCGAAAGACGTCCACTGTTAGACCTACCAAAGCATCGCGACAACGACCGGTCCTGCGCTTTCCGCATCCAGCGGATTCCACCACCAGGTCAACGATCCACCTTATGGGGGGACTACCCACGCTATGCCTTCGTTATGAGTTATGTTCACATAACTCGTCAAAATGTAGGCAACAGCAGATTATTTTTTCGCGATTTTTGGATTGGTGCCATACTATAAGTAACGTTGTTCATAATGATGAGTACAATGACCCCTTAAGAGGTTTTCAGTTATTTCAATAACACGTTGTATTATTCTCAGTTTGGTGCTCCTTTGTATCTGGCGCCTAGGACGGCCGCTCCTCTCCTATCGCACTGCTTACGGCCTAAATTAAACATAAGTGACAAATATCACTGGTATACAAAGAAAGGCGCCCCTGGAGGCGGCGACTCGGCGGGCGAGTCTGGCGGCGAGCAGTCCAGCTCGTCCGACGACAGCGAGCAGAGCTCGGCCAGCGCGCCCAGCGACGAGGAGTGCGCGCCGCGCCGCACGCAGCTCCGCACCGCCAGGAGACACTCGCACTCACACTCACATCCCGCCACCAAGTGAGTATATCATAATAAGAACCCATTGGAAGGTAAAAGGACTGCCTCATTGGTCTAGTGGTTGCAAGCGCGACGGCTGAGCGTGGGGTCCTGGGTTCGATTCCCGGGTCGGGTAACGTGTTATTGGGTTTTTTCATTAGGAAATTCTCAGTAGCAGCCCGGAGTCTGGATTTGTGCCCGGTCAATGGCAATAGGCTCGCCCCCTATTACATGGGACTCATAGACCAGTAAGCCTCTAGACGCCGGTTAGCTGGACACCCCCGGTCACAACGCATATGCTCTACCACTGCATATCATACGTCCTCCGCCAATCGGAACGTCACTCAGTCAGCAAGCGGCACCAATCATAAGGAATCATACCACCGAACTTTTGAGCCGGCCAATCATAACGCGCCGTCCGCCCCCCTGACCCCACCAACGTTTTACGACTGCGTTCGAATACAAAACTTTGTTTATGCGGAGTCTTGAAGCTTACTGGTCTGTGATGGGACTATAACATAACTGGCGAAATGTGGGTGTACCATTACACCCCTGCCTACCCCTTCGGGGAAATACAGGCGTGATGTTATGTTATGTTATGGAAGGTAAAACGGCCAAAATCGCTTCTATTAGCCTCTCGCCTGCTCGAAATGTCATACAGCCAACAACTGACAATTGGCAAAAAAAAAAACAATTTCCACAATTTTCTGCCGTTAGGCAGCAAACAGCATTCAACCGCGGTCGGAGTTGTACTGCCAAGCAGCATTCAGCCGACGAGGGGTTATTCTATCAGCTACTGGAATCCCCACACACACACTACACACAAGCCTCAAACTCTTAGACATTCATCCACTCACATTCAACGTTCTACAAAAAGCAGTCACACATGAACAATCGCCAGGAAATTTTTATCCGCAGATACCACAGGTCCAGCTCTCGTGCTTGGCTAAGGCTCGCACGAAAGTGTAGAATTGAACCCAATATGGAGAAACGCAAGTTTTTATGAAGAAATAATATAACTAATGAAATTTCTAGCTATCAAAGGGGCAACTGCGAGCTGGACCTGTGTCTTCTGGCAAGGCCTCCAAAGATCCAGACTTCTTCCTTACTGAAAATTAACCGTGATTATAAAGACAATAGCGTAGTGGTTGAACGCTTGCCCTCCGTGCAGGGGGGGTCTGAGTTCCAACTCCGCACCTCGGACTTCGAATTCATGTGCGGATCAGAATTTGAATATCACTTGCTAACATCATGAGGAAATCTGCACACCTGAGAGTGCTGCATACAGTTCTTAATGGTGTGTGTACCTAGTCCGCTAACCCGCTCTAGGCCAGCGTGGTGGAAAGACCTGAATCCTTCACATTCAGAGAAGAGGCCTGTGCCCAGCAGTGGGACAGTGATGGGCTGATGATACTGATGATAAAGACATACAAATATAATGATCTCCAGATTGTCTATATTTCGGTAGCTGGAGTGGAATTCCATGAATGCCCGCAGGACTTTCAACTCTGGCTTATACCTTCTGGCCGACCGGCCAGAGGGGGGCCCGGCCGCCAGAGCTTATGCTCGGGGGTGGAAGTGTCTAGTGGCTAATAACAGGAAAACCCACATTCGGGTCTTTTAGACTCACGGCGGCGAAACCCGGAGACAATAAGTTCAAAGGTCTGGATTTCTGCCGACTTCTTCCTGACGGAAGATTAAATAAAGCCAATTTATTTCACAAGTAACAATGACTGAATGTGTTTGGTAACAATAGTACTTAATAACATCCTGAAAATAGGAAGTATCTTATCGGAAACACTTGCACACATACCTACATATTACATCATGCTTGTTTAATTAGGGTAAGCAGACTCCGCTTCGATCCTGTCCTGCCTGACGCTTACTTTCGCTTCATCTATAGTTTATTTACCTCTTCACTGCCTCGTTGGTCTAGTGGTCGCAAACGCGACGCGACTGCTAAGCATGGGGTCCTGGGCTCGATGCCCGGGTTGGGCAAAAAGTGTTGTTGGGATTTTTCTGTCAAGAAAATTTATCAGTATCAGCCGGGAGTCAGGATGTTGGCGGTACTACACCCCCTTGCCTCGTACAGCACGTAAAGCCGTCGGACCGGCGCCTGATCTCTCTCCGGTCATGTCGGATTGCCGTCCCATCGGATTATGAGAGTGAGGGAATAGAGAGTGTACCTGTGTTTCGCGCACACACTTGTGCCCTATATGTGCCGCACAGATGGCTAGTCTCCGTAGAGATTGGCCACCGTGACCGAAATTCAGCGGCGAATTTATTATTCATTATGAACCTTTTCATACATGCTCGTTAGGTTACGGCAGTATTATATTATCTGTGGTTACGGTTAGGATGCCCATATCCTAGCCGTTTTTTGAGAACATCCACGTTTGGAAACAGGCTTCTACAGTGATGCCAGTCGACGTCAATAGTCATACTCATTGGCCACTTTATCATCTCGCGAAGCTGAACACGCGTGAAGTGGCAACAGGTGTTACATATTATGTGTGCTGGTTACATAATTGTTTCTCCCAGGCGAACGCGTGTGGTGGGTCGTCAATGGATCTCGTGCCTGTCAGCGCGCAGCAACCAGGACGGACAAAGGCGCTTCGAGGAGCGCGCCGCCAGACAGATGCGGGCAGCTCTCGCGAGGACCGCCGCCCAGCATCAGCAGAGCAAGGCCAAGATGCCGCCTGGTAAGGATACGATGTCTTTCAGCTCCACACTTAGATTTGTCCTGTATCGCGTGGGTCCGTTTAAAAACACCCAGACAATGCAAATGTTTCGTGTCAATCAAACCCGCGACCCGCGTATCGTATCGTAACATTTCGTAGCCCAACATGCCGTCGAATTCATTGATTTCACCATCATCATTTCAGCCAAAAACACCCAATAATATAATTAAGTTTAAGTCGAATTATTTTTTATGTGTACCTACCGCATGTCGTCTTGTTGTGGCAATAAATCATTTTTCTTTCTTTCTTTTCTTCTTTCAATGCTGGACATAGTCCTCCCCCAAGCATCACCACAACGACCGATCCCGCGCTTTCCGCATCCAGCGGATTCCCGCCCTTCATCAGGTCGTCGGTCCACCTTGTGGGGGGACTACCCACGCCTTCCAGTACGCGCGCGGTCGCCACTCCAGAACTTTACGGCTCCATCGATGTGCTCCGCCCATTGTCACTTAAGTTTGGCAAATCTTCGGTTCATTGATTTAGTGCTCACCTATTTATTTATGGTTTACCAACACTGTTACAGCAGTACCTATATCACGGAATTTTTTTAAAAAAACGTGTCTGTCAGGAACGCAGTTCCTCACGCACATACATAAACACACTAGAAAGAGAGAGCGCACAGTGTACGTAAATCCTGCTCATAGCAAAAAAAAATTACTTGACGTTACATTTTCTCCTGAACCACACCTAGCCTTCGTTCCAAAAATACAGTCGTGATCTATGCTATGCTATGACGACTGCACAGCCAATTATAGGTAAAAACTGCATGCAGGCTTATCCAGCTTAGGACATTTTGGGCTTCATTTCAGGGGTTCGTTTCTTGGTTCTAAGGACTAAATGAATAAACTAATCTAACTACCAAGACTAGAAGACTACTAACTATCTAATCTACCAAGATACGGATCCAGTAGGACATCAACCGGGTTGAATCCCTACGTAACTGAAGCTTGTCATTGGTGTGTTCAGGTGGAGTGTATGCTCGCCTGGAGGCAGAATGGCGCGAGCGGCACGGGCAGCGCGCACGCAACGCGGTGTCGGCGCGCGCCCGCCCGCACCAGCCCGTCAACAAGTACAAGAACTAATAAACATTTGCATAACACACACTGTTTTATTTTCACTACCCAAATAAATGGCGAGATGATTTTTTTTAACTTTGCTCTACACTACAACGTGTTATTGATATAACTGAAAACCTCGTAAGGGGTCATTATACTCATCAGTATGAACAACTTTTACTATGAGACCAACCATGAAATCGCGAAAACAATCTGCTGTTCCCTACATTTTGTCGATTTATGCGAACACAAATGTAGGTAACAGCTGATTTTTCTTTGGCGATTTCAGTGTTGGTCCTTATACTAGGACTGTTGATAAAATATCAATATATCGAAATATCGATATTTATTACTAATATTTTTTTGGACGATATATCAATAGTTCGATACTGAAATGTAGATATCGATGGTCGATATTTTTTTTATAAATTTTTATTTTTATTTATTTTTTCGTAAATTATGTAATCTACAAAATCATCGTAAACTTCATTTACACTATATTACTATTCCTAGTTTACTTATTTACTTATTATCTTAAAACGATATGTAATTTTGTATAAATATACCTCTGTGGTATAAAAATTACTATAATCTATGATATGGTTTGTTGAAACCAGAGACATGACATTTACCGTCGAATTATCTTATCATTAAACTGTGTCGAATTTGGAGTCTCGAAGAACTCTACTCAAGCTAAATAGCGAAGATATTACAAGATAATACGATAATACTGGCACTCGATCAGCTGTTAACACAATATTCAAATACAATAATAACTATTAGAACGTCATGGCATCAAACACCCCACAGATAAAAAAAATCTAAACCGCGACAGGTGGCGACATGTGGCAGGAAAACGAACTAACGTCTGTCAGGGCCCTGGCCGAGTCAGCTGGCTGCTGCTGCCAAAGAGAATATAATACTTGCCACAGAGTACTGTAATATATATGAACGTAGCTACTATATAGTGATCTGTGGCTGGCTGATAGCCTGCTGATATGGCAAATGTCAGAATCAGTGTTGCCAGGTCCGATTTTCGAAATCTGGGAGGCTTATTATGAAAAAAGCGGGAGATGTATTGAGGAAAAATGGAAAAAATCGGGAGCTGATGTTTTTCTACAAAAATCAAAGTTGTTGAGGTACCTATTATATTTTTCCACCTTTCCAGCTGTAATATTAAAAACAAAGCAGTTTGATTTTCTTACATTTTAACGCCCTGTGTAATAAAAAAATCGTTATCATTTTTTGATAGAGTCTATTTTACGCTAAGTTTTTAGTGGACATACGATTCACTGGGAGTGACGGAAATATTCAGGTCAGCAAATTATCGGTTTGTTTCATTTTATGCAGTTTTTTTTGCCAGGTTTTGATCTTATTCCTATTATTAGGCTTTATGCTATGCTATTATTAGGGCTTATAAAAAATCGGGAGGTTTTTGTCGAAAATCGGGAGATCGGGAGATTTTTAAGAAAATCTGTAAATTTCCCGGAAAATCGGGAGACCTGGCAACAGTGAATCTTGTCGAGCAGAGAGGTTAAGTTCCTCACCAATTCCTCACCCGCGCCCCGCACGACGCACGTGGCCGCAGTTTGCCGGCAAATTGGACTGCAATATTCAATGGATGTCAATCGCTAGTCGAGTGCGTTAGGCAATATATTTTTTGGTGTTTGTAGTTGTATTTTAATTGAAAATGGTAGTGTATTGTGCTTTATACGGATGTGTGTCTACATCTAGACAAGTTAACAGAAGATTTTTTCGATTTCCGAAGGATGAAATAAGGTAAGCCACAATAAAACCTTTCTATGTAGAACTACAGAACAGCGAGCATTTAATTTTACAATTCTGCCGTCCGATGACTAAAAGGCCGAAACTAAATATACTACGAAAAAGAGCAAATTTTGCTCTCTTTAGTAGTATATTTAACTCGAATTTGACAAAATTGTCACTTAACGGCCTTTTAGATAGCGGACGGCAGAATTAGGGTCGTTTCGCGCGTTTTCGGCCATTTAGTTTAGTGGAGTTGTCAACTTAGAGGCACCAGAAAAAAATATTGCCATTGTGCTAGCCTAGTACTATCAATGTTAATGTATAGCCTACATAATTATATTAATCTGAGCCTACATAGTGTAGTTTCAATTTTTATAATAACTTGGTGCTTTAAGAGGACGCTCCCAAAACGTAATTCCCACCCTCGCACTCCCCTTACACATCGCAACTGCGGGCCGCTCTCGTCAATTTTATGCGAGTGGCAATAGAACTTATTTTCGAGAAAATCATTCTCGCGTGTTTTACCACGGAAGTAAATGTCGTAAATCTCAAAACAGTTTTCTTTTTATTACAAGAATACTAAACAATCTATACAAATTTCCGCTAGCTAGTATTTAATAAACTTTATTTTCTTCCTATTTGCATATATTTTATATAGCTATGTTAAATAATAAAGGAGAAATATTCGAAAAATCTCTAAAAACGCATGATTTTCAAAAAATAAAAGTATCGAACAAAAATCAACTAATTATGTAACTGTCTAGCCAAACGATGGATAAAAGTTCAAAAAAACATGAATTTAAATTTGACATTCATCAAGCATGTGTTCGACTCAGCATATGTTTTCAAAAAGTCACCTCATTTTGGGAGCCTAGCCTTAACATAATACTTTTTTTTATAATAATTTTTAATGTGAAAAATGGGCATTATGCTAGTTTTCGGCCATAAATTTCAGATTTCGGCCTACATGAATTTTAGTTTTCGGCCACTACTTTAGATGGAATAGAAAGGTGGTACAAATGAAATATTTATTGTGAAATTATAATAAAATGTATTTTATTAATTAAATATAATTATTATCAATCAGGTACCATCATAAGTTTTTAGTTAATCTTACCAAATCACTTAGTTTCATACATTAATTCTAACTAGTCTTGATTAATTTAAATACAAATCATCTGATTTAGTATTTGCAGGGTATTTTCACTGTATGAATACTTTTCAGTCGCAGTCTCCATACAATTATTGCTATTTAAAAAATAAGTTATTAAACAATAACTTCGAATATCATAATCAGTATCATAAAAATTAAGGTCATCATCATTTCAGCCGAAAGACTAAGACATCCACTGCTAGACATAGGCCTGCCCCAAGCATCGCCACAACGACCGATCCTGCGCTTTCCGCATCCAGCTGATTCCCGTGACCTTCATTAAGTCGTCGGTCCACCTTGTGAGGCCCCTACCCATGCTGCGCCTTCCAGTACGCGGTCGCCACTCCAGAACTTTTCAGCCCCATCGGCCATCTGTTTTGCGAGCAATTTGCCCCGCCCACTGCCACTTATGTTTGGCAATTCTTACCTTCGTTCTACTGCGAATCTCCTCATTTCTGATTCGATCACGCAGGGACACTGAGCATAGCCCTCTCCATTGCCCTTTGGGTGACTTTGAGCCTTCTTATCAGACCCATTATGAGCGACCATGTTTCAGTGCCGTAAACGGTTTGTTAGCACACTCTGGTCAAAGAATTACGTCTTGAATCTAAGGAGAATTGAAGGAGATATTGCGTAGCTTCCTGAATGCTGCCTAAACGAGTCGGACTCGACGATTAACCTCTTTCTCGAAGTCGGACCTACCTAACTGGACAGTTTGTCCTAGGTATAAATAGTCAACAACATCGAGTGTAGTCTCCGATATTTACGGGAATGGGTACTAACCTAACCTAACCTAACAATCCTAACATAACCTACATAACACAACCACCAACATACAGATAATTATAACCTTACAACAAGACACACATAACCAGTAACCACATAGCATAACCTACACACATGACATTAACACACAACCTTTGAACGTAAGCTTTGTTTATGATGTTTATTTATTTCTACTGAAGTCATTGAGCATTGTTCTGAGGTCCTCCATAGTCTCAGTCATGACTACTATGTCGTCGGCAAACCGAAGATGAGTAATGTACTAGCCGTTCATGTAAATGCCTAGCCCTTTCCAGTCCAGAACCTTGAACACATCTTCCAATGCCGCAGTTAACAGTTTTGGAGAGATCACATCTCCCTGACTCCTCTGCAGAAGGATAGGTTTCGACTTTTGAGGCTTGGTTCTGTCGTCTGACTGACACAGTGGCGTTTTTATACAACCACTACAGCACTTCGATGTACCGATACTCAATCTGGCACCGTTGAAGAGACTGTAGTACAACCCAAGTCTCGATCGAGTCGAAGGCTTTCTCGCAGTCCACAAACGCTAAACAGAGAGGTAGGTTATATTCTTCGGTCTGCTGTTTGCCGCAGCGTATGTATCTGGTTTACGGTGCTAAAGCCTTTTCGGAATCCGGCTTGTTCGGGAGGCTAGAAGTCGTTAAATATACGCGTGAGACGGTTCGTAATGACTCTCGAAAACAGCTTGTAGACATGGCTCAGAAATGAGATGGGCCTATAGTTCTTCAGTAGAGCATTATAGCCCTTTTTGAAGAAGACCACCACACCTCTGCTCCGTGCTGGTGATGTTCTTCCCTCAAGTATGGCGGAATCAAACCACTTCTGAAGAGCCTTAAAGATCGGTTTTCCACCGCCTTCAAGTGTGAAAAATGGGCATTATGCTAGTTTTCGGCCATAAATTTCAGATTTCGGCCTACATGAATTTTAGTTTTCGGCCACTACTTTAGATTGAATAGAAAGGTGGTACAAATGAAATATTTATTGTGAAATTATAATAAAATGTATTTTATTAATTAAATATTTAGAATTTTCCAAGTTACTTTCCGGCCACCTAAATTATTAACTTTGAAATCAAAATATTACAATTATCAATGTGAAAATACAGTAATAAATTATATAATTTAGTAAAACTTAACTTACCAGACCTTACAGACCTTACCACACCTACACCTTGAACATAACTACAGTTCTTTTTGCCATTTTGGATTATTTGATAGTGAAATTTTACGATATTGGTGTTTTAGATGGTCCTAGATAACGAAATAAAAAGTAATTAGCGTTTAAGTTTCGAAATGTCAATTTCCCTAATGTCGACCACCTTCTTCCTAACTTCGACCGTCGTTTGTCCTAATCTCGGCCATAATAAAAGGTGTTCTAAAATGAAAACAAGCATTATATCAGCAGATAAGTTTTATTGGTTTGAAAATCACATTGCTATGTTTACAGCTATACATAACTATAATTAACCACAGACATAGTAAGTGTAATTAGCTTATGAACTTTTAGTCCGTTTAGAGATCAAATAAAAATAAACCCAATTACAGTAATATTTATTCATCTTAATCATCTTAATCTCAATAATGATCTTTCAAAAGACATAAAATTGGTAATAATAACAAATTAATAATGAGTTATTCCACAAACAAATTAATTTTAAACACATTATCCTATAATTCGTTTTTTTGAACACCCTATAGACATATTACTGAAATAAATAAAAGGGGCCGAGTTTAGGTTGGTATGAGTTGCCCAATGTCGACCGCAATTTTCAAAGTTTATTATTGTATTAAGTAAGATATATAAAGGCGGCCCAACTTCGGTCAATAAAATAACAGATTTAAAATGCCTTTAAAAAATTAATTTCAAGAAAAAGTAATCAAAAAAATAAGAAATGCGTTGGCGTTAAGAAGTTGCTCATATTTGCCTTATTTGACCACTGAGGAATTATAACATTCTTTCCGTAATACAGTTTTAACTAGTACGGGGGATAGTGCTAATCGGACTTGATACAACTTGCTACACTCGTAAGTGATAATTATGTTTTATGGTACTAATTTATTCTATCTTCTGTTGTAAACAGGTCGATTTCATGTTTCGAATTAAAATGACACATTTTTGACGATTTTTGTAAACTGCCGTTTTATTGTTATCTGAAGGTGTTTAACGTTTGCTTTAATGAAGTTATACACATTCTATGTAAAAATACAGGGCGCATCTTGTTAAAAATATAAGAAAACCAGAAAAAGAGAAACACTAATGAATTAGTTTTTACACAAATGAAATTCTTTAATCGCGAATGAAATGGGCAGGACACTAATGATTTGCCAGCTGGACAACATTCATAACCATGATTTTATTAAACATTTTATTTGAAAATACATAACAAGGTATTGAATGAAGCGGGCGATGGTGATTCTAAGGTATCTAAGTGAGAAACAAAAACAAGGAAACGTTTTTTTAAATTCAATTTGTATCCAATACGTTTTTGTTACAATAGTTAACTGCAGTCGTGATATATCATAATCCAAAACATTCCAAATAATATAACGTAGCATTATTTCAGCAAAAATGTATTGAATACATTAAAGAATTAAAAAAAATAGCAATGGGACAGTAATGGGCTGGTTATGTTAAAAAAAAATAACATGTAAATTATTTTTATGATCAACAGAATGTAACATACTTTTTATTATATTTCTATATACAACCTAATTCTTAGCTTATACTAAACCTCTTAAGGGGTCATTGTACTCATCATAATGAACAACTTTTACTATGGGAACAACCCTGAAACCGAAAAAATATATCAGCGGTTCCCTACATTTGTGTTCACATAAATCGACATAATTATAGGGAACAGCAGATTTTTTCGAGATTTCAGGGTTGATTCCACTGTAAAATGTGTTCATAATGATGAGTACAATGATCCCAGAGATTTAGTATAAACTATGAATAAGGTTGGATATTTGTATCTGTAGGTATTTCTACTGATTTCTTATAATATATATTTTTAACGATTTAAATAGTGGAAAGAAAAAATCGCTCACGAGCAGGATTCAAACCTGCGACTCCTGGCTCAGTACGCTAGTGCTTTAGCCACTAAACTACCGTGAACACTGTTCGTGGTATTGAAATTAACCTCCTTTTTGGTTCGTCTTTGGGTGACGTCAGCGATATCTTATCAAGAAACAATGTTTCTTCTTTTTTTTTCTTTCCACTATTTAAATACCGATAACATGGTTTTGTGGGGCATAGTGATATTGCAGAATTTATACACGTATGAATAAATAAATAAATAATAAATAAATCGTTAGATTTCGCTTCGCATGCATAAATGCGAATTACGCATTTATGCATGCGAAGCGAAATCTAAAGATTTAAATTGTGAAAAGAAAAAAAGAAAAAATCGCTCGCTTTTTTTTTTCTTTTCACAATTTAAATCTTTAATAAAATATATATTTTTGTCAATCTAATTTTTTTGTTGTTGTTTCTGCAATCAGTTTATACAATTAAAAAGATGGTTTGAGTGATTTTCAAGGTGATCTACATGAGGATACTTTATTGCGCTAGGCGCTATGTATGGCACGTTTTTAACGTACATAAACACATAAACATAACATCACCCTTTTAACCTTTTTCAACTACGTAACTTTTTAAAAAAAATTCTAATCAGTCATTTTAAAGACCACGTCATTTGTGTAAAATTCAATTTCATTAGTGTCAAAAAAGACACGAATGAAGTGGCACAAATCAAATTTTGAGCGAAAAATCTGATTTAAAACATCATAGAACAACCTAGACGCCATTTGAAGGAAACAAAATATCCGTGTTTTTAGATACTACCATACGCGCATTATAGTGAATTTATTGTTAAAAAACTTGTTGTTATACTTCTATAAACACGAATGATTGTATTGTTTAACCGACGAAAAAAAGGAGGAGGTTCTCAATTCGACGCGTATATTTTTTTTTTTATGTATGACCACGCATAACTTTTTACAGAGTGGTCCGATTTTGATGATTCTTTTTTTAATGGATAGGGTATACCTCGAAGTTGGTCCCATTTAAATTTCAAAATCAAAATCTACCCCTAAGGGTAGTAAAACAGGGGATGAGTGTTTGTTCACCCACTGAATTCTTACCTGTTAACCGATTCTGTTGAAACTTGACACACATAAATATAGTTCTAGACACTACGACATAATGGAGACCTGGAGTTAGATTTTAACCACAAAAAAATTAAAAATTAAACTTTTTAACAAAAAATTTAACCGACGAAAACAGAAACTGAAAAGCGAAAAATAACTAATTATGAGTCGGCGCCAAACAACCAATCAACGAAGATCATTAAATTAATTATTTTTATTATTTTAACGCATTTTACGCATGCTAAGCGAATTCTAAAGATTTAAATTGTGGAAAGAAAAAATCGCTCACGAGCAGGATTCGAACCTGCGACTCCTGGCTCAGTACGCCAGTGCTTTAGCCACTAAGCTACCGTGAACACTGCTCGTGGTATCGAAATTATCCTCCACTATACGTCTTTGGGTGACGTCAGCGATATCTTATTAAGAAACATTGTTCCTTAACCGACTCGACTAACTTTGCAGTTAAATCAAAGTCGTATAGATATGCCTACCCTTACTAATTATTTTTATTATTTTAACGCATTTTACGCATGCTAAGCGAATTCTAAAGATTTAAATTGTGGAAAGAAAAAATCGCTCACGAGCAGGATTCGAACCTGCGACTCCTGGCTCAGTACGCCAGTGCTTTAGCCATAATAAAAATAATTAGTAAGGGTAGGCATATCTATACGACTTTGATTTAACTGCAAAGTTAGTCGAGTCGGTTAAGGAACAATGTTTCCGCTGACGTCACCCAAAGACGTATAGTGAAGGATAATTTCGATACCACGAGCAGTGTTCACGGTAGCTTAGTGGCTAAAGCACAGGCGTACTGAGCCAGGAGTCGCAGGTTCGAATCCTGCTCGTGAGCGATTTTTTCTTTCCACAATTTAAATCTTTAGAATTCGCTTGGCATGCGTAAAATGCGTTAAAATAATAAAAATAATTAGTAAGGGTAGGCATATATATCTATACGACTTTGATTTAACTGCAAAGTTAGTCGAGTCGGTTAAGGAACAATGTTTCTTAATAAGATATCGCTGACGTCACCCAAAGACGTATAGTGGAGGATAATTTCGATACCACGAGCAGTGTTCACGGTAGCTTAGTGGCTAAAGCACTGGCGTACTGAGCCAGGAGTCGCAGGTTCGAATCCTGCTCGTGAGCGATTTTTTCTTTCCACAATTTAAATCTTTATCATTAAATTACTTTAAATAAATAATAGAAACAACGTCACATCAAATACAACGTGAAATTTTCAACGATAAACAATAACTTTCCAAAAATGCGTTCTCCGCTCGGCCACTTGCAACTTACACGCACTTTGCTTGTTAAAAGTTCGTTTGGCGCCGACTCATAATTAGTTATTTTTCGCTTTTCAGTTTCTGTTTTCGTCGGTTCAATTTTTTGTTAAAAAGTTTTATGTCTTGAGCATTGAAATCCAATCATATACATGCTGAAATTTGAGTCGCTTAATTCCCGAAAAGGGGTCATTGTACTCATCATTATGAACAACATTTACTATTAGACCAACCCTGAAATCGCGAAAAAAAAATCAGTTGGTCCTTACATTTGTGTTCACTTAAATCAATAAATGTAGGGACCACCTGATTTTTTTTTCGCGATTTCAGTGTTGGTCCCATAGTAAAAGTTGTTCATAATGATGAGTACAATGACCTCTTTTCGGGAAATAAGCGATTCAAATTTCAGCGTGTATAGATTTCTCACCGGAATAACAAAGCGTGCGTCTGCTTTCACCTTATGTTCAGGTGCCCTTGGGGCTCCTCTGCG
Source organism: Asteroscopus sphinx (assembly GCA_949699075.1). NCBI lineage: Eukaryota > Metazoa > Arthropoda > Insecta > Lepidoptera > Noctuidae > Asteroscopus > Asteroscopus sphinx. The sequence goes on along the minus strand of OX453021.1, from coordinate 13,378,126 downwards.
TAATGCAGGAGTAAGGCATGGGCAGAAATTCACAGGTTGTTTTTAATAGATTTTTTTTGTTGATCTACACTAATGATTGAAAAAATTCATCGTATAATCAATCGCAGAGAAATCATGTTCTGCTTTGTGGTAGTTAGTACCTATAGGTGTCACTCGACTTTATGGTTATTATCGGCCTGTTATTCCAATTTGCGTCTTGCGAAATTCGGTCTAAAATAGTCAAATTGTGATAAAGAAACGCGAAAAAAATATATGTTACAGATATATGCTTATGTTAGCGAATTTAAAAGATAAAAACAAGATACATTGTATTTTTTTCGATTGAAAAAAAATCCGAAACAATGCCGATTATAAAAGCATTTTTCGTTTTAATGTTCTGAATACAGCACGAAATGCTATAAAAATTACATGCAATAAAAAGATAATGGTATTACAAAGTAATTCCTACAGTTAATTTTTTGATATTAATAGTTATGTTTTAATTAAAATTTAAATAAGTGAAATGGCTCGCGCACAGCGCATTTAGTGACATTTTAGTGTCCATCCGGACGTCGTCAAGGGTGGACCTGCGTCGCCTTTTTACGATGCGCTCCCCCCGCTTTTGTTCGAAATGCAAAATAAATGAAACAATAAGCGCATCGAGAATAAATACGTCGCGCTGAATTGGCGGGGGCTGGGGTAGCGTTATTTAGCTCACAGGTCTGGGATAACCTCGCCTTAATGTGTAACCGAATGAAATTAAATTACAATTTCACCAGATCATATTTTTTTTTAATTCACTTTTTGTTGAAAAAGCCATAAAAAACCAGATGCCACGAATGAAAAATTTGACAGTTTTTTTTGATTATCTTAAATATGAAATGTAATAGTGTAATATTTGTAACTGTACCATATAAAGGCATAACATAAGTATCACATCAAATGAGGACCATGTAAATTTCAGCAAAATTGTAGAAATTATTTCATGAAAACACTTTTTACGCTTCGTTTGAAATCGACCCGCAAGCTTATTTATGGTCGAAAACCGTAGACAGAGAAAAACTAAACACATTCCTCGAACCACCCTCGAACGTAGTCTTCACTGTCGTTTTCCGCACAATTGGTGACTGCCACCTACCACGCTCCGCGCGACGTCTCGCCCGCTGTTACATGCTTTATGACCGAAATGTACAGACTCAGTGGCCAAAATACATACTCATACGCAATTACACTAAATTACGTTGGTATTGGCATCATAAACGTGAACCTACATGGAATTTAAACCTAGCTATCAGCATAAACGTAGGTATCAAGGGGCCGAGTTTAGGCGGGGGCTGACATTATGGCACTTTATCCTACGCATGCGATAACATTGTAGCTGCGTCACATATTTGTGTCATTAAGGTGAATGCTACAGGGTAGCCCGCGAAATTCAAAATTTTTGGCGTTTTTGGCAAATTGTAGCTTTATTTCGCGTTGTATATCGGTCAAAATATGACTGGCGGAAATAATAAGAATATATCTACTGAATTTCATAATAGTCATAAAAAATATTAACATAGCTCTATTAGCTGTACTAGCTCGATAATATTAATTTACGATCAAATTATCGATTTTCGAGCTTGTAGAGCTTATAGAGCTAGGTTAATATTTTTAATGAGTATTATTCCTTAGATATATTGTTACAATTTCCGCCAATTATATTTTGACCGATGTACAACGCAAAATAAAGCTACAATTAGCAAAAAACGCCGAAAAATTTGAATTTCGCGGGCTACCCTGTAGCATTCACCTTAAATAAAATTAATCTCGACTTCCCACTATTTTAATAATCTTATTATAATATAATAATTCAGTTTACTATAAGTGACGATATGATAAACGCGTAGGTACCTTAGTAGTTAAGTGAAATATGAAAGATGTTTACTTAAAAAGAATCATGGCGAATTTTATACAAAAAACCGGCCAAGATCATGTCGGGCCATGCTCGTTATTATAGGGTTCCTTAAGTAGGTGTTACAAACAAATCAAATCGAATATTAAACATGTCTATTTTAGTTTTTGCAATAGACGGCAGCATTGGCGACTCAGAGAGTGTTGTCTGTAGCCGCTAGATGGCGCTATACAGTGCCAAATGCAATAGACGGCACTTGACGACAGCATTGGCGACTCAGAGAGTGTTGTTAGACGCCGCTAGATGGCGCCAAATTTAAGAATTGTGTCATGTCATAATAACACAAAGTAATTTTTTGTCATTTTTAGGGTTCCGAAGTCCTACAAGGAACCCTTATAGTTTCGTCATGTCCGTCCGTCTGTCCTAATCCTTTACAGCTTAATAACTTCTACAGTTATAAACATAAGTAAATGAAATTTTGTTAAAAAATAGTCTGCATATAGATCTCAATTTTAAAAGAATAAAAAAATAGTTTTTACGTTCTTTAGGGGTGGCGCCCATACATGTGAAATGGGGAAAAAATTATTTTTTTCGCTGCACCCCATCGTGTGGGGTATCATTGAATAGGTCTACTAAAATGAAGGTAATGTTTCATACATCACTTTTTTATCAGGTGTACCATCTGCGAAATATAGCCCGCCAAAGTGGCTTGCAATGTGTCCCCCCCCCCTGCCATTTCTAAACTATGCAACGTAAAAACTTATAATCTTCCACATTGATAGACCTTTGTAAAAACTCTCTTTTAAAATTATTTCGAGTATAATGTGATTATAATTTTTTGAGTTATAGACAGAAAACCGAAAAATACTTAAAACGTCCTAGTTCAAAGGTCATTGACCTTAGAGAAAAATTATCATGGCAAATAATGCTATTTGAAAAAATCACAAAAAGTAACTTGGACATCAATCAGACTTCTTAAATTTGGCTTCTTGAATTTATCGCTAGATGGCGCTACTAACAACACGCTCTGAGTCGCGAATGCTGCCGATTATTGCAAAAACTAAAATAGCCATGATTAATATTCGATTTGATTCGTTTGTACACCTACTTAAGGAACCCTATAATACTGAGCATGGCCCGACATGCTCTTGGCCGGTTTTTTCAAATAGAATGTAGCCAAAGGAGCATTATTTGCTTAGATCATTTTTCTCTAAGGTCATTGACCTTTGAACTAGGACGTTTTAAGTATTTTTCAGTTTTCTTTCTACAACTCAAAAATTTATAATCTCATTATGCTCGAAATAATTTTAAAAGAGAGTTTTTACAAAGGTCTATCAATGTGGAAGATTATAAGTTTCTACGTTGCATAGTTTAGAAATGGCAGGGGGGGGGACACATTGCAAGCCACTTTGGCAGGGTATATTTCGCAGATGGTACACCTGATAAAAAAACCGGCCAAGAGCATGTCGGGCCATGCTCAGTATTATAGGGTTCCTTAAGTAGGTGTTACAAACAAATCAAATCGAATATTAATCATGGCTATTTTAGTTTTTACAATAATCGGCAGCATTCGCGACTCAGAGCGTGTTGTTAGTAGCGCATGTCAGTCATTTCAAAGTTACTTTTTGTGATTTTTTCAAATAGAAAGTAGCTAAAGGAGCATTATATGCTATGATAATTGTTGTTCATCCATGAAGTTTAATCGTCACTGTCCAGGCAGCTAGTAATTATGTTTAGGTTTTTTATGATGTACCTAAGCAACGGTTGTTAGTTGTCACTGTATGGAAAATTCTAACTGTACTGTTATTTCTCACTGTATTTAAAATATACCTATATACGCAGTAATTTCACTGGGGATTACATGTTAATATATTTCTACTGTAATCCAACAGGTTATGGGCCCAGAGCAAAGTATTTTTATGCTCTAGGATATTTTATTTGCGTAAATCAACCTCTACCATGACGTCAAGCAGTGTGAGCACTTCGGGCGGCGTATCATTTTCTATTGAGAAACTACGCGGTGTGGAGAATTATGCTACCTGGAAATTCGTCACCAAGATGATCCTCATACATGAGGACTTGTGGGAGGCGGTTGTGGCTGATGCAGAGGTAACGGTAACAGAAAAGGTACAGAACAAGGCGCTTGCGCGAATTTGCTTACTATTACAACCAAACGTTCTGAACCATGTTCGTAATGCCAAGACAGCTCACGAGGCGTGGAGCAATCTTGAGAAGGCTTATGAGGACAAAGGTCTGTGCAGACGCTTAGGACTTCTTCGTTCGTTATTTGGTATAAAATTAGATTCATTCCCTGATATGGAGGCGTATCTTTCGAAGATCGGCGATATCTCACAACAATTACAGGATATTGGTGCCGCCTTAGAAGATGATTTTCTGGCTATAATTATGCTGAGTGGTCTACCTGCTGCTTATGATCCGCTTATTATGGCCATAGAAAACTCCAGCTTGAAACTCACATCTGACATGGTGAGATCAAAATTGACTCAGGAATGCCAGCGCAGAAAGAACACTACGGAAGAAGATTCGGTAATGTTGTCGAATAATAATAACACCAAGAAGGTTGTGATTTGTCATTTGTGTAAGAAGAAAGGACACTATAAATGGCAATGCAGAGACAAGAAACATAAAGACAACAAAGGTACTACAACTCGCCAACTTGAGAGTACGGGTAGTAAAGAGAAAAGTGGGCTGATAACTGCTATGACAGTGGCAGTCGGCGAAAGAAAATGGGTCATAGATTCCGGAGCTACATCCCATATGACGTCATATGGACACATTTTGGAGAACAAGGAAGACATTGGTTCAAAGGTGGTGACAACTGCGAACAATGATAAAATTGTATCTAATGTAAAAGGGGATGTGTTTGTTAAGGGACGTACTATACGGTTTGAGGATGTTCTTATGCTGCCAGGTTTGATGACTAATTTACTATCGGTGAGTAAGATGTGTAGTAAAGATTGGGTTGTTGTTTTTGATAAAAATTGTTGTAAAGTTTATAAGAAAAATGACGTTACTTTAGCTGGTAATGTATTATTTACAGCACCATTGAAACAGGGTTTATATGTTTTAGATAAAGAGGCAGCAATGGTTCTTGCATCTCCTTCAGATACCTCGAGTGCTTCTAATGCGTTTAATTTATGGCATAGAAGATTAGGTCACTTGAGTGGACCTTTAATGGAAAAGTTAAAAGGTTTGGTAGATGGACTGACATTTGGAGCAGTGAGCAAGGAGCCGTGTGAAGGTTGCTGCAAGGGTAAAGAGAGCGTCAAGAAATTTCCTAAGAAGAAAGGTAAGAGAGCAAAGAAATTGCTTGAACTAGTGCATTCGGATTTAGCGGGCCCGATGGAGGTAGAGTCCTTAGGCGGCAATAGATACTACTTAATTTTCGTTGATGATTTCAGCAGGAAAACGTTTGGGTATCTATTACGATCAAAAACTGAAGTATTTGCTAAATTCAAAGAATTTAAGGCATTAGTAGAGACCCAGACGGGCAATAAGATTAAAAAGTTGCGTAGCGACAATGGTACAGAATACACCAATCTGGAATTCCAAGAATTCCTGAAGAAGCATGGTATTCTGCACAAGAGATCTGTACCGCACACTCCTCAGCAGAACGGAGTGGCGGAGCGTACAATACGCACCATAACCGAAAAGGCAAGATGTATGGTGCATGACGCTGGTCTAGATAAGAGGTTATGGGGAGAAGCCATTGGATGTGCCGTATATCTAAAGAATCGGTCTCCAACTATGGCTCTGGTCAATCAAACTCCTGAAGAAGTCTTCACTGGAGAACGAGTCGATCTGTCGAATCTTCGAGTATTCGGGTCCAGGGCTCAGGTTCTCATAAAGGATCATAGTCGGAGGAAGTTTGATCCGAAGACTGTTCCAATGATAATGACTGGGTATGCAAGTAACCAAAAGGCGTACAGGTTCATAGATTTGGAAAAGGACCCAAAAAGAGTAACCATCGCTAGAGACGCAACATTCTTCGAGAATATAACTGAAAAGAAACAACAAACTGTTTCAAGAAACGATTTTGTGGACTTGCATCTACAGAATGACATTCCTGGAACTAATCATGAAGTACCAGATTATAGGCCAGATGTCCAAACAGAAGAAGTTTCCAGACCTTGGAGTCCGGTTGTCCATGTAGATGTAGGACAAGGTACATCTAGTTCAACGGCGGAATCAAACTCCGAGGATAATTTTTTCGACTCTATTGACTCGGAGAGTCCAGTAACAGAGAATTTGCAAGGTCCAGTGAACACAAATGCTCCTGAACCAGCAAGTGATGTGGTTGCTCCTCCTAATCGACGCTACCCAGTTAGAGATAGACGTCCTAAGCGAGAAAAGGACATGGTCTATAACTTTCAAGTAGCAGATTTCCCTGATCCTGTATCGGTTCAAGATGCCATGGAGCGCTCTGACAAGAATCTGTGGGTGGAAGCGATGAAAGACGAGTACAGTTCTTTGAAGTTAAACAACACCTGGGAGCTAGTTGATCGGCCATTGGACGTGAACGTTGTGAAATCAAAATGGGTTTTCAAACTGAAAGTTGGAGCGGATGGAAGCGTTCAGCGCTATAAGGCTAGACTTGTTGCCAAGGGCTATTCGCAAAAACCTGGTGAAGACTATTTCGAAACTTTTGCGCCAGTAGTCAAGATGTCGTCGATTCGTCTTTTACTAGCGCTGGCAGTTGAGAAGAACCTAAGCGTACATCATATTGATGTAACTACCGCTTTCCTAAATGGAAATCTACAGGAGACTATTTATATGGAACAACCAGAATTTTTTGTTCAAAAGGGGGAAGATCGCAAGGTTTGCAAGCTGAAAAAGGCCCTATATGGCCTGAAGCAAGCAGCTCGATGTTGGAACGAAAAAATTCATGCCCATATAATGAAGATGGGTTTCAAGCGATCGAATTATGATCAATGTGTGTACATCAAGAAAAAAGGAGAAGTTTTTGTAGCAATTGCACTTTACGTGGATGACTTCTATATATTCACAAACCATGCTACTGAAGCTGAAACTGTGAAGCAGCTTATTGGGAATTCTTTTAAAATTAAGGATCTTGGAGTAGCAAGGGAATGCCTTGGAATGCGGATTGAGCGGAATGAGGACAAGCAAGAGATCCGACTCTCACAGAGGTCATACATAAACAACATTCTTGAGAAGTACGGTATGAAAGATTGTAAACCAGTTAGTACACCGGTTGAAACGAATCTTCATCTGAAGTCTGGAGCTAAGACTGACAACATGCGGTATCAAGAGATCATAGGATCACTTATGTACCTGGCATGTTGTACGAGACCAGATATATCGTTTGCAGTTACGATGTTGAGTCAATTTAACAACTGCAATGATTCGACTCACATGGCAGCACTGAAGCGTGTGCTGAGGTATCTGAAGGGGACAGTAGATCTATCGCTGTGTTACAAAAGGTGTAACAAGCCTTTAGTTGCTTATACTGATAGCGATTGGGGGAATGGGCCTGATGGGAAATCTTTCTCTGGCTATGCCCTAGTTTTCGGTGGTGCTGCAATAGCTTGGCAGTCTAGGAAACAGCGATGCATTGCATTAAGTACTGCAGAAGCTGAATATATTGCTATTTGTGAGGTGGCTAAGGAAGTGTTGTCTGTAAATGGATTATATGCAGAGTTGACTGAACGAAAGCACCCTATTACAGTATTTAGTGATAGTCAAAGTGCGAGTAAGCTTGTATACACTCCCGCGATAGGAAAACGGTCTAAGCACATTAATATAAGATACCATTTTGTTCGTGACTTAGCAGAGCAAAGGGTAATTAGCATTGAATATTGTCAGACTGCCCTTATGCCTGCAGATTTATTAACAAAAGGAGTTGCCAGGGTGAAACATGAGTTCTGTGGTGGACAGTTAGGATTAAGTGGGGGTGTTGTTCATCCATGAAGTTTAATCGTCACTGTCCAGGCAGCTAGTAATTATGTTTAGGTTTTTTATGATGTACCTAAGCAACGGTTGTTAGTTGTCACTGTATGGAAAATTCTAACTGTACTGTTATTTCTCACTGTATTTAAAATATACCTATATACGCAGTAATTTCACTGGGGATTACATGTTAATATATTTCTACTGTAATCCAACAATAATTTTTCTCTAAGGTCAATGACCTTTGAACTAGGACGTTTTAAGTATTTTTCAGTTTTCTGTCTATAACTCAAAAAATTATAATCACATTATACTCGAAATAATTTTAAAAGAGAGTTTTCACAAAGGTCTATCAATGTGGAAGATTATAAGTTTCTACATTGCATAGTTTAGAAATGGCAGGGGGGGGACACATTGCAAGCCACTTTGGCGGGCTATATTTCGCAGATGGTACACCTGATATAAAAGTGGTGTATGAAACATTACCTTCATTTTAGTAGACCTATTCAATGATATCCCACACGAGGGGGTTCAGCGAAAAAAAATTTTTTTTCCCCATTTCACATGTATGGACGCTACCCCTAAAATACGGAAAAACGATTTTTTTATTCTTTTAAAATTGAGATCTATATGTAGACTATTTTTTAACAAAATTTCATTTATTTATGTTTATAACTGTAGAAGTTATTAAGCTGTAAAGGATTAGGACAGACGGACAGACGGACGGACATGACGAAACTATAAGGGTTCCTTGTAGGACTTCGGAACCCTAAAAAGTGGTGTATGAAACATTACCATCATTTTAGTAGACCTATTCAATGATACCCCACACGAGGGGGTGCAGCGAAAAAAAAAATTTCATCCCCATTTCACATGTATGGGCGCCACCCCTAAAATACGTAATCAAGATGTTTTTATTCTTTTAAAATTGAGATCATTTACTTATGTTTATAACTATAGAAGTTATTAAGCTGTAAAGGATTAGAACAGACGGACAGACGGATGGACATGACGAAACTATAAGGGTTCCTTGTAGGACTATGGAACCCTAAAAATAAAGATTTTTAGAGAAGTTGGAATAGTTTTAATATTATTAATCAGTCCTGCGCAGGCGCGGATCCAGGATTCCGCTCAGGGGGGGGGGGGGGGGGGGGGGGGGCTCAATTTTAATGGTGATTTCTATAAACTAGTCAGTCTCGGGAAAACTTCTTTTTCAAATAGGTACATATTGTTAAGAAAAACCAAGCATATAGGTACAGTCAACAAATCGGAATCATGACCCACTCAGCTGATAATTCGTTTGAAATCGTCAAAACAGTAAGGTTTTCTTCTATGCTGCACTTAGGACATTTTGAATATTACAGAAACTGCATTAAAACGGGTCAGAGGTCTGTGCCATTTTGAGCTTTGTTATCAATGCAATAGATTTATAATTGGATTGGAAATTATGTTTTTGATAAAGCAGGAATTATGTTTTGAATTTCGAATTAGCTGTCGTCTCACGTGGTTTTCCTACAAACAACTATATTTTTTAAGAAACCTATACTAATTTTTTCGATTACAGACCATTAATAAAATAAAAAATAAAATTACAAATAATAAAATGTCAAGTATGAAAAGGTGTCAAACAATACTCTTAACGGCTAAATATGTGGAACCTCGGACGAATAAAAAAGGCAGACGGAATCTCGCTATTAAATAAGTGAAGCATTCATAGCATGCCGGCTCGCTTAAAAGTATGGGCCGGCACGCACACATTCACATCCATAGTATGCCAAAAAGCCGCGATTACGCAAAAAATCTAGTGTTACGGTAGTCATTGTTGTAGCGTCATAAATAAAATAACAGTATAAATCTGGTGTGTTAATATGCTTTCGAAATTATAGTGGGTTCAAGAAAAAATGGAGTGCTTCAGTCTTTGTTTAGCGCGATTCCGTCCGCCTTTTTTATTCGTCCGAGTGTGGAACATACATTTAATTTATAATATTCTCTATACCATATTTCACGCAATAAATGATAAATAAATAAATAACAATATTTGAAGTTAAACGTCAAGAATAAAAGTTAGAAAAATAATTTTATTGGTAAACTAGCTGTAATTGTCAATAGCTAACAAAATTGATGACAAGTCAGTTGCCAGGGAAATATCTGTTTAAGCGAAATTCGACCCAATTGTATTAGAATGTCTGTAGGATATTAAGCTTATCGTGGGTCATGATTCCGATTTGTTGACTGTACATGGATGCCCGGTTATGCCAGTTACTTTTCAAACGTAATATTTTTTTCTCCAATATTCAGCTCAGGACTTCTTTGACGACCTACTTATTAATTACGGATTTGGCCCTATAGAGGCATCCCGAAACAGAATCAGAAAGTGCGCGAGCGTAGCGAGCTCGAGTTTTATTGGGACGTTTTGAAAAACATGACGTCAAGTTTCCGCCAGCACAAAGGAAACGAAGATTTTTGCGTTTGTTTGTGGCAGTTTCGGGCTTTCCTCATTCAAATAAATAGATGTAACAGATTAGTTGCCTACAATATACACCAAACAATTAGAGCATACCTACGAAGCCTGAATACCAGGCGTGAGCTAAGCGAACGAGATCTTTTTCACTGTGCATGAACATACTGAGTACGATAGATCTTTACAAAAGTTGTAAACATAAAAAAACAATTCATCGCTATAATTCAAAATGAGAATGAAATCAAAAATAGTGATTATTTTATTATTTCAAAAATAGTGCTTTAGTATTTATCAAATTTACAAAGTAATGAAATACTTATTACCGAATTTCTAATAGCTAAATTTTGGGAATGCTGTCCAATGTCCGTCCTTGCCACTTCATCCACTACTAATACTGGTAGTATATGATTGAAGAGTTCGGAAGTAGGTACTTAGGTCGAGGCTCAGCGGGGGGGGCAATTGCCCCCTGTGCCCCCCCCCCCAGATCCCCGCCTGGTCCTGCGGTTTTTATTCATCCCCGATTATTATTATTTAAAAGGTATATTTTTTGGCATGATTATTAATTTTTCAATTATTTTCAGATGTAAACAATGGATTCGAGCTAGTGGCCGTCCCGAATTATGCAACAAAAGTATTAAACAACTTCATAGCTATTATATTTGCGAATTACATTTTGTAAATTCGGATCATATGAAAAAACGCTTGAACAAAAATGCAATTCCAACTCAGAATTTGCCACACCAAGAAATTACAAATCCATCGAAATCGACTCAAACTGAAGAAACGGAGAAGTCAACAGTTTCCACACAAACTTCAATTCAAAGTACTTCAAACTCAACACAAACAGGCTGGAGTGTTACGTCCGTTACTACAAACTCCTCACAGACAAACCTACAATTGTCTGCGAATACACCACGTAAAAGAAAATTGACAATTGACAAGAAAAAAAGACAAGCGTATGTAGCAGTGATGTAACGAATGTAATTTTTTGAACATTCGCGAAGGCGAATGCGAATATCTGCTACTGACATTCGCGAATGCGAATGTACAGTTTTTGTTAAAATTTGGCGCCAATTGTCTACGGCTTGGTGGCAGTCTCGAGGTGCGTTCCGTTTGTATTTTGTTCCGAGAATTGCCGAGTTGATACAAACTCATCCGACTGAAGTGTTATTCCACTCGCGCGGGTCTTTTCGCCAACAAAACAAGTGAATTTTGAGGTTACAGTGTGAATAGTTATTTATTAACATGAGTAAATCAACTTCTAGTGAAATATGGACTTATTTTACACTTTGCGATGCTGAACGAGCTAAATGCAAGCTGTGTAACAATGAATATTCAAGAAAAGGAAGAACTACAACTGCTATAAGAATAGTGAGAATAGAGAATAATGTATTTGTTTGATTATTATTTTTAGTTTTGTTCAAGATGATTATATAACATGAGTAAAAACTTAAGTATAGAACTGTAAAAAAATCATAGAAGAATTTGCTTTTGTTTGTTTACATTGCATTATATACTTTTTGTCTTTTAAGTTCATTGAAAATTTAATTATTAAGCTTCATTGCCCAAAGTAAACATACATACATACATATTATCACGCCCCTGTTTCCCATTGGGGTAGGCAGAGACTATGGATTTCCACCTGCTACGATCCTGACACACCTCTTTCGCTTCATCTATGTCCATTAACCTCGTCATGTATGCTCGTCGGTTTAGAGTACTCTTAACCTGGCATTTTTTCAGAACATCCGCGATTTGATCGCGATACGTTCGCCGAGGTCGTCCCCTTCCAACTCTTCTATCCACACTCGCTTCGTATACTTGTTTCGTCAATCTCCTCTCATCCATCCTCTCTATATGTCCAAACCATCTTAACATACCTTTCTCAATCTTTGTCACTACATCTTCTTTCACTACACAACTCTCCCTTATCACGTTATTCCTTACTTTATCTCTCAAAGTTACACCACACATACTTCCCAAAGCTCTCATTTGTACTGCATTTATTCTGCTTTCATGTTCCATACTTTCACTACCATACATAAGTGTAAGCACTAACACTCCCCCATGAACATCCAGCCGTGCCTTTTCCGACACTTTGCGGCTGTTCATGAAGGTGTGTAGCGCCCCATTCACCTGATAGTAACCTAGTGATAGTCACCCCAAAGTAAAATAATAAATAAATAATACTAAATGATAAAGTGAAGACTGATAATGTGCTTACGAGGTTAAGTTACTTTCCCTTGCATTAAAAAACATAAGAAATGAATGGATTTTGATTTTATTAACCTACAATTATCTTCAAATTTTTTTTTTTTTCTGATATTCATATTCGCAAAACATTCGCAGAAATCTTGCGAATGCGAATATTCCTTACATCACTAGTATGTAGGCGGTGCTAGCATTCATATTGTATTGAGTGGCCGGGATGTGCCGAAACTGTCGTCGACAACTGCTTATAGAACATGTTCTGAATCGGGGAACAGGGTCAGACTCGGAACAATAACTTGCTTTTTGTTTCTAGAGGTCTGACGTAGCCAAAGCCAATTTTTCGCTTTGAATAACGCTTTTTTGTTCAAGATCAAAGAACTTAACTTGTATGAAAAGTGATTTTAAAAGGACGAGGTGCTAACCGAGTCCTTTTTAACTAAACGAGGCCGTTATCGGCCGAGACTTGTATAGGTAGTACTTTTCTCTCATTTGCGAAGAAACAATACACTAATTCAACAGATTTAGGGAAAAAACATGTGAAACAAATAAAAGCACGTGCGTTAGTCACAGATGTTTATTGTGTCTTATAACTAGAAGCGCATCCTGTGGGCGAACTGGCTGGAGCGGAGGCCAAACGCAGACTTGAGGTAACCTCGGAGCACCTTCTTGTCAGCGCGCTTGCCTATCGCCTTGATCACTTCCTCGTCCACGGATTTCTGGTCGGTCTTGCGCTGCTCGGATGGAACGTATTTCTGAAGAGAGAGAAGGGAAGTTAGTTTCAGTTGTGATTTTGTCCCACAGACTTTATTCTTTGCGGTTTTACAGTGAGAAAATGTTAAAAGTGTTAGTTACCACAACAATCAATGACGTTTATTGACGGTAAATGAGATCAGTCGAAGTCGATCAACAGTTCTTACAACATTTATTTATTTATTTCATAAAAGTGGTACAAAATATGACATTGATCTGCTCGATTTTTATCGATTCGTCATCGATCAACGACAGAATTGACTCTCGCGTGGTGATTTCCTACAACGGTTTTGGTTGACACAGGCATGGAGAAAATTCTGTATGCCTGCGTCTACCGTTCACATAGCGGAGATCAGGAGACAACCAGGCTCACACAGTACCTTAGTGAGGCGGCGGATGCGGCCCAGCAACGATACCCTTCGGCCCAGTTAGTGATTCTGGGGGATTTCAATGCCCACCACCAGGAGTGGCTTTTCCCATACCACATCACTGACCACGCAGGGAGAGAGACGCGAAAGCTGGCTTTAGCGTTAAATCTCACCCAGCTGGTCCAAGGGGCAACGAGGGTGCCTGATGTTGAGTCGCACACAGCCAACTGTTTGGACCTTCTGCTGACAACTGATCCAGACCGGTATTCCTTGTCGGTATCATCACCCTTAGGTAGTTCTGACCACTGTCTGGTGAAATCTGTATCCGTCTACTCTCCGCCCGATCCCAGCCCTAGAGGCATCCGGCGAGTGTGGCGGTACAAAGCAGCAGATTGGGATGAGATGCGGTCGTTTTTTGCATCTTATCCTTGGCAGCCGACTTGCTTCTCTTCTGATGATCCTTCAGTTTGTGCAAGCGCCGTGACGGACGTGTTGCGTCAGGGGATGGAGTATAACATTCCATTTTCTGATGTAACAATGTCTGGCGAAGCTCGTCCATGGTTTGGGGCCGAGTGTAGAAGCGCTGAGGCGCTGAAACACACGGCATACCTGGAGTGGGTCGACGCTCGAAACCGCAAAACTAAGGACTTAAGCGAGAAGAAGAGAGCTTTCAACAAAGCTGCCAAGTCCTGTAAGAAGGCTTTGCACAGAGCTCGATTTGACCACATAGGCCGAATAGGTAACAAACTTGCTTCTTACCCGTCGGGTAGTAAGGCGTTTTGGTCCCTGGCGAAGTCGGTCGAATCGAACTTCTGTCGCCCCTCACTACCTCCACTGCTGAAGCCTGATGGGTCACTGGCCCACACTGCTGAGGAGAAGGCAAACTTGTTTGCCTCTCTCTTCGCGGATTCTTCACGTATCGATGCTGGTGGCGCTACACCCCCTTCTCCACAAAATGGATGTGAGACTTGTAGTCGGATATTCGCATCCACCAGAAGGAGGTCCGTAAAACGCTACGCAATCTTGACGTGAACAAAGCCAGTGGCCTCGACGGTATACCAGCCATAGTCCTTAAAACCTGTGCGCCTGAATTGTCTCCGATCCTGACACGCCTATTTCGTCTCTCGATGGTGACTGGTAAAGTGCCGAAATCCTGGAAGCAGGCTAATGTGCAACCAGTGCCCAAAAAGGGCAGTCGTGCTGACCCTGCTAATTACAGGCCCATCTCAGTAACGTCCATACTCTGTAAGAGTATGGAATGAGTACTTAATAACAAGCTCCTAGGATACCTTGAAGCTAATGACCTTCTGAGTGACCGACAATACGGTTTCCGCCGAAACCGGTCTACCGGAGATCTTCTTGCGTATGCCTCCCACATTTGGAGCGAGGCCATCGAGAAACACGGAGAAGCGATTGCCGTTTCTCTTGACATCTCGAAGGCCTTCGACAGGGTCTGGCACGATAGCCTTATAAACAAGCTTCCTTCATTCGGCCTGCCTACTGATCTGTGTAATTGGATCTCAGACTTCCTGAGGGATCGGTCGATCCGAGTTGTCATTGACGGCTGCACGTCCGACCAATTGGCTATAAATGCCGGGGTCCCCCCAGGGCTCAGTACTCTCCGCAACTTTGTTTTTGCTCCACATAAATGATCTGCTAAGACCCGGCACCTTTGGGTACGCGGACGACAGCACCGTTGTTGAGAGTTACACATCCAATGCACGAGCGAGTCGGACGCAAATCCAGTCTCTTAGAGAGGCCATGGTTGAACGCTTGAACTTGACCCTGAAAGCTGTCTCCGAATGGGGTGATGCTAACTTGGTCAAGTTCAATGCTGCTAAGACCCAGGCGTGCCTGTTTTCTGCTAAACGGAGTCAATTTGAACTTACTCCAACTTTCTGTGATGCATCCGTGCCGATAACTGACCACCTTGAGCTTCTTGGCGTGTCACTAACATCCACCCTAAACTTCGGCTCATACATAGAGTCCAAGGCTCAACTTGCTGCCAAAAAGCTGGGCATTCTCTCTAAGGTGAAGCGGTACTTCACACCTGAACAGCTGCTCAATTTGTACCAAGCACAAGTTCGGTCCTGTATGGAGTACTGCTCTCATCTCTGTGATGGCTCGGCTAAATATCAACTGGCGGCTCTCGAGTCGATTGAGAGGCGCGCCAAGAGGCTCGTTGGCAACGATGCGCTGGTCGACGCCAAACTACAAAGTCTCGAGCATCGGCGCAGAGTTGCTAGCCTATCGGTTTTTTATCGAATGCATTTCGGCGAGTGTGCGTTGGAATTGCACAATTTAATTCCCCCAAGCCCTTTCCATTATCGGACGACCAGACGCACGGCGATGCGCCACCGTTATATGGTAGATATTCCACCCTTACGCACGAACCGGTTTGCTAATAGCTTTATCATGCGTACCGCCAAAGAGTGGAATTCCTTGCCGGCGTCAGTGTTTCCCGAGAAATATAATCTGGTGGTCTTCAAGACTCGAGTGAATAGGTTTTTGCTGGGCAAGCGTGTACCATCGTCGACCGCACCATCGCTTAACATCAGGTGAGGTGGCGGTCAAACGCAAGCCCGTTAAGAATAAAAAAAAAAAAAAAAAAAACGCAAACCCGAAAGCCTACTGTATGAATTACATAGATTGACTGTCGATCAATCATCTCACGCCCGTCGATCAACCATTGACCATTTAGATTTTTTTTTATCGATTGGTGTCAATCACCACTGCTTCAGCCGATTGAACGCTTGCCTTCCATGCAAGAGGGTCTCAGTTCGAACCCAGCCCTCACCTCTGACTTTTTGGATTCATGTTCGGATCAGAATTTGCACTTTATTATTATTACTTTATTTACATTGACATTCTATTAGATTTTCATATCTTTTTATACTTATTGTGTCCTTCTGAAATAGGTAATTTATTTTATATAATGTAGAACAAGTAGAATTGCATATTTTTGCAAGTGTCAATGTAACCTAGAATCAAAAGTATTTGTACGCCCCCAGTGGCAAAACATTGTAGCTGCTATACCTACTATTTAAACACCTTACATGCATGTCAGGGTGCTCAATCTTAGAACAAATAATCGGGTACAACAGCTTTTACAACGCTGCAAAAAAACGTAGTTCTTCGAATGCTTGTAGATAACAGGTAAGATGGTGGTTTTTAATTTAGTAGCATTATATTTGTTACTGTTACGGACTAAAAGTAATAGATGGCAGGTTTTACAAATTTAAGAAACGAGATATTGTAATAGTTTATTCAATATTCGATAGATGTCGCTACATGACCCCATATTGGATAATTGCTCCAAAGAGATTAAGATTTCATTTTACGAGATAATTGTATTGATTTTTCACCAAATATTACATTATTAAATAAGTATCTATTTCAGAGCCATTTTTGTTGTTTTATGATTAATAAAGTATTCTACTTTTATTGATTTTGACACGTTGATTATGGTGCTAAAATTCGCAAGTCAGAAGTAAGTGTTGGTAGCAGTACGATCTTGCGGTCAGGTTTATAAACGCAGGACGTGGGTTCGATACTCAAGAATTGCTTCTCTTTTTGCATGTTTTATTTTTAGTTCAGATGATGTACTAGCAGTAGTATCGCACTAAAAGTATCAGATGGCGCTAGTAATCGGTTACCTGTTTTGAGGTTGAAGATTGGTCTCTATTTCAGTATATTACAATGTACTCTGTGATGCATGTGCTTTCACATTGTATTGTATACTCATGTTTTAGGCAAATAAATTTTTCATTCATTCATTCATTTAATGAAGGAAAATATTGTGAGGAAATTGCATGCCAGAGAGTGCTCAAGTTTTTGATGATTTGTGTATTCCGCCAACCCGCAGTAGGCCAGCGAGGTAGACTAAGGTCGAAATCCTTCTTATTCTGATAAGAGCCCATGCCCAGCAGTGGGACAGTAATGTACTAATGTTGTGGTAACACCCAAAGGTGCCGGTAGTTTTCTTATGACTACAAGCTCTCTCGTAATACTGACGAAAGCAGTCATATAATATTATGATTATGGGATGCTTTATTTAGGAATATAAATAGAAGTTATATCAAACTGATATGTTGCAATGTCCAGTGAAAATTACAAGCCACAGAACTATCTTTTTTTTTACTAAACATTGCATAGTCAGATAGTATTGACTTCGGTTTCATCTTCATCATCATTTCAGCCGAAAGACGACCACTGCTGTACATAGGCCTCCCCTAAAGGGGGGGGGTCATGCCATAATCGCCATACTTGGCAGGCAGGTTGGTGATCGCAGTTGGTTGATGAAATACTCAGAGAATGCTGCTGCCCATCCTCTGGTGAATCCCTTAGTCGCCTTTTACGACACCCATGAGAAGAGATAAGGGTGTTTCATCTTAACTAGTTATAAATATCAGTTTCTTGCAGTCTTTTTACCTAGTCTTAGTACCTAGGTACTTAGTATGAGCTACTGATTACCAGTAAGTAAAAAAAATGCAGAATATCATGAGCTTAAATTCTATTAAAATCACAGAGACGAATCTAAGCATGCACTCATGCTTCCATTCCAACTGCCAAATAGAACTTCATTTTAGTAACAAACCTCTTTCTTTGAAGCAAAGATGTCTTCGCCTGCCTTACGCTTGACGCTGCGCTTGGCGCTCTTCTTGTTCTTTTTGAAGTACTCGTCATTCAGGTGCTCGGGCAGCTTGAAGTCGCCCAGGTCCAGCTTGGTGGACGTGCCAATCACGTACCGCTGGGGAATGCGCCTCAACGGGCAGGAGTTGAACTGGAAAGAGTGATGAGTGATTAGTTCTGAGATTTGCTGATATATTTCTATTGCTTTGTTGGAAAGGAAAGTAACAACTGCACGGATTGTATGATCTGCAAGATTAAGCTGCACTTGCCCTGGAAAGTCTGTGGATGGGTGACCGTTTTGTTACACATTGAGACCTCTCCATGCCTCAGAGAGCATGTTAAGCTGTCAATCCCTGTTGTCATACCGATATCTATAGCAGTCGATATGGGTAGTCAGAAGCCTGAAAGTCTGAGGACAGGTCTTAACTCAAAATGTCGCTATTGCCCAGTACCTGGGTTGCGGGGGTCTGATGGCAGTTGCTCTGTGTAAAATATTGATGTTTAGCCGTATATGGTTAGTCTGGAAACCAACCCCAAAATAGTTGGGAAAAGGCTCGTAAATGTCAGTCATGACAGTAGACATTGTTTTATGACATTCAGGACATTGAGACTAAATCGGAACTATATTTTGAGCATCTTAAATTACGAGAATTAGCCCTCAGCACAAATCAAAATGGTCTTCCCTGCACGTGGAGCTAGTGCTATAAAATGTGATACTAACTGCGAAGGGTCCGGTAACAAGCAACAGTCCGCTGGGCAACACTCCAACAAGCACGACACGCTTGCCCGCGTGACGGCCAGCCAGCAGGATGCACACGGTGCCGGGGGTCAGGGTCGGCCTCGTCCGGCGGATGTGCTTGCTGAAGGTCTTGTGGTGGGGGCGCGTGCTGATCCTGAGAAGAGTAGTAAATTAACATTAGCATATCATTTCAACATGTTTTTGAATGAAAGAAAAACGAGGTGTGGCAAGTGTTTAGTTGCAAATATAAATATCAAGAAGAACATATCAAACAGACAAGGTCCTCTGGAAAAGACGGAAACCAATTTTTGCCCTACATAAGACTGCAATGAAGTACAGTACTGCAGAATAAGTATTGTGCATCGGCAAACATTACACAACACCTACCTGACCTAGAGTAATTCGGTCCTAAATTTACCCTGCAGTACTGTAATTGCCATGGCTTGATACTTTTTTGTAGACCTCAACCGCTACAAAATATGCTGCTATCGGCATCAATTGCTAGAAAAATCACAGAACAGCCCCTTTACTTTACAAGTGTGTAAGTATAGTGCCCTAAAAAATATATCTAGAAGAGTCATCATCATAACAGTCCATTGGCATACTGTTAAGTATGGATCCTATAGTGCACTAGAATCAATACATGTCATAATAAATTGGTGAACACAGCCACTGAGCTGACATTACTACTACATATAGAGCAAACAACACAAATATTTTTTTGCAGCACTCTTTGAGATCCATGTTTCAAAAATCAACACATGTTTAAATGACTACCTGAAGCTAGCCCCGGAACCGGCCAATCAAAATGCCGAATTCGTCCCTATGCAATCACTGAGTGAAGAAATACTTAAGTATTGTTTATGAAACGAGTCTATGGACATCTCCGACACTGTGAGAAATCAGACACTTTGCAGTGAGAACAAATACACTTACATAAGGGTTGTTCTTGAATATGGGTGTAAGAAACATGCTTTTCCATTTAATTATGGTCTG
The DNA here is from genome assembly GCA_949699075.1 of Asteroscopus sphinx. Lineage (NCBI taxonomy): Eukaryota > Metazoa > Arthropoda > Insecta > Lepidoptera > Noctuidae > Asteroscopus > Asteroscopus sphinx. Next base: position 13,358,168 of record OX453021.1, on the reverse strand, counting down.
TTTTCCAGTAAGAATGTACTTACTTGTCCTGAGTAGGGTAGAAGGACTTTCTGCGGTGCAGCAGCACGGTACGGGTTCCTCCATTCTTCTCACCACCAATCTGCTTAACAGCCACGGAGGGCTTCTTGGGCTTTTCTGGTTTAGGGTTCTTTTTGCCCACAAACCTGTACTTAGCCTGGAATTAAGGAAAAAAGAGATTTTAATGATCCTCAAGATTATACTGCACAGATTTGTGTCAAAATTTATGAAGAATAATGCAAATATGACTACTAAATACATATATTTACATTTTAAAAGTTTCATGTTAATGAAATGTGCAGGATTAATTGTTATTGTTGTGATGCATGGACAGTTATGATTCAATCATCTCATATTGGTAACATTATTAGCATGAGGATTTTGGTAGTTGTAACATAACATAACATCACGCCTGTATTTCCCCGAAGGGGTAGGCAGAGGTGTATTAGTACACCCACATTTCGCCAGTTATGTTATAGTCCCATGTAATAGGAGGCGAGCCTATTGCCACAAATCCAGACTCCAGGCTGCTACTGAGAATTTCCTAATGAAAAAACCCAATAACACTTTGCCCGACCCGGGAATCGTTTGGTAGTTGCAGTCTGAGGATTTTGGTAGTTTTAGTCATAGTCAGTTTGGTTTTGTAGTTGTATATCACAATTATCTCAATCTTTGTTTATAGTAACCAAATAACTTTGTTAACATTTTAACAGTGACAATAATATGGAACTTAGAATATGGACACTGGAATACTTGTTCACTCATTCAATATAACCTAAGAGATAATTATCGCAAAAAGTTCAAATTTGGAAACACAAATGTTGTTTAAAAGAAAACGTAATGATTTAGATGGCGAATAAGGTGACATCACATCGTATTGGAATAATATATCGTCTATAAAATTTCACACATGGGCTTACTTGTTACCACTCCAGTGTTTTATTTAAATCAAATAAGGATAATGTATCTTGTATTTTTTTATAATAATATATAGTTAGATATACTAACGGGTGTCAATAAAACTCGACATACCTTCTTGTGGAACATCTTTGTCTTGGAGAAGCGAACTACTCCATTTCCCAGGTCGTAATTCCTTGGTTTGCCAGCTTTGGCCTTGGATACGCCACCCGCGGGCGCCGCGGCGGGCTTGGCCGCCGCCTTAGGCTGTGGTGGAGCCATTTAGAATCTGTACAAACAGAAACACAACCTTAATAACAAACTCACCACCTGACTTCGAACTTTGAGGTTATATATGTTTTAGCACTTCTCCTAACAAACGAGTGATCTAAACATGACTCTTTATCGTTTACACTGCCTAAATATACCAAATACACACGTAAACCGTTACACGTAACCGTAAACCGTAAACGTTCACTGCATATTCACTATCACTTGGCAAACGTCAAAACTCTCGATGCAATTTACAAAGATTGAAGTTTTGCTGAAATGAAAATATAACTCACAATCACTTGTTTGAAGGATACTCTTTTTAATTCTTACTTGAAATGGAAAAAAATTGTTAAATACAAGTCTATTCTTTTGGATTTATTTTCATCGAAAACAACATCAACTCACATTCCAACCGGGATCAAGAAAAAAAGAAATTGTCCTAGAAGATGTTGTCTATGGATACTTGCAGACACTTGCAGAGTATAAAAAAACTGTACTTGAGTATTGGTCTTTTGTCTACTTAAGGACCGCTTACATTATCCCAGGGTCCCTAAATATAACTAAAGCTGTTGAGAATGTTTCACAAGATCTGAGAAAAAACATCCATAACTTACTATAGTTGAAATGTATACATATTGTAAATAACACATTGACTTGTACTTAAATTCAATGAAATAACATGATTACTCAAGTAGTAGTAGTGCTCCTTTGTGAAAGAGCAAGAGCTCATCCGGGGAAGTACTACCACCTTCTCCGCCAAATAGTGATGCTTGCATTGCTGTGTTTCGGTCTGAATAGTACGGGTGCCGGTCAAATTACAATCACATGAGACTTTCCATCTTCATGTCTCAGTTTGGCGAACCGACTTGCGGTACCATTTAGGCCTAGTTGGTATTGCAGTTGTTATGGGCAAAGGTAACCGCTGGGTGGGCCTTTAGCTCGTTTCGCCATCCTATACTATAAAATAAAATAAAACTCACAGATTCGCGCGTAAAAATTATTATTAGTATCCTCTAAAATTTGGCAACCAGGACAAGACGCGTGTAAACCCCGGATTTTAGAGCCCAGAACCCGAACATGTCAACAGGTTTTTTTAAACATAGTGTAATAAAAGCAACAAGTGGCAACTGGCCTGGACGGTGAATTTAGCGAGTCGGTTCGTCGGTTGATCGCGGCATGCGGGCACAGTGCGTGTGTCGCGGGCAGCCCAAGACTTAATTTTTTTAAACCCGGACTACAAATGAAGCCCCAACCGGACGCTCCCCGGATGCCCTTTAAACTAGGACAAATCCGGAGAAACCCGGACGGATGGCAACCCTACTCCCTGGATAGGTAATATCCCTTATTATATATTTATAGTAATAAGTAGTAATAATGAGTTTGACCTCCGTCAAACTTATTCTATTTAGAGCTTATTGCAAGTCGATCTACACAAGCTATCTGTGGGCACATTACACTCAAAAATCATACAGCACACAGTGCCCTTCGTGTCCAATATAACAATGCATTCAGGGCATTTCAGGGTGCTGCTGAGGCTGGCTGCCCCGATACTGTAGCGTGTCGGATGTTTGCAGATGCTCACGCAGACTGCTTCTATGCAGTTATACGGAAACGATGCGCATCCCTAGTATATTTATACATTTCAAATATTTATGATTATGATTGTAATAATGATTCTCATGGTACTTGAATAAAAATATACAACGTGTTATTGAAATAACCGAAAACCTCTTAAGGGGTCAAACCTGAAATCGCGAAAAAAAAAAACAGCTTTCACATAAACTGACAAGATGTAGGGAACAACTGTTTTTATTCACGATTTTTGTGTTTGTCCCATAATAAAAGTTGTTCATATTGATGAGTACAATGACCCCTTAAGAGGTTTTCAGTTATTTCAAAATCACGTTGTATGATAATAATATTAATAGTGGATCGGTGTGGTTGCAATTATTTTAGAAGCGAAGCTTCTACAGCGTCATTGCACATTCTACCGCCCCCTTGTAAAACGTCACCGCTCCATTAGCATACACAGCTCTGCGCACGCAAGTTCTATTCGCGCTTGCTAAGCTGGTGCGCTGTGTACTCGGATGCGTGGAAGCTTCGCTTCTGTCAAGCGAGTCGGGTGTCCCCCAACGCCACCCGTTTTTGAAGTGAAGGTTCTACGTCGTCGTCGGCTCACTCTGCCACCGGAGTAAACCGAGAAAAAACGTCTCGCTCGGGCGCACATTCTTTCCTCGCTTGCAAATGAGTAGAAGCTTCGCATATTTCAGGCGTCCTCTAACGTAAGCCGTTTTTTGAAGTTAACTTCTTTACGCACGCTTGACTTGGGGATTAAGCTGGTGAATGCGTTACGAAAAGTGAGGCGAACGGAGGGGGTAGTGCGGGATGCGAGGAACGAGGGGCGCGCGAAGGCCGGCCTTCCTTTGTTCTCATTGAAATAGTATTGAGGGAGATATAAGTTAGTAAAGTTTTACTTCATCGTGTGGTCTAAAGATCACTCGTTTTTTTTTCTAATTATGTTTTCGCTGCAAGTTATTTAGTAGGCATTTATCCCAATTTTAGTTATTTATTATTAATTCGACGATTAGTTATATATTATATTCCCAATTTTAGTTATATATTATTATTTCGTTATTTATTTTTATTTTAGGTTGTATCTCAAAATCGACTAAAATATCTATGGTTGATAAAATTATAGACCGGAGCTGTATTGTAAAGTATTTTATACTGTGAACGCAACTTTAAGTCAATGTCAAATATGCAAATATGTAAATAAAATGTCAAAATTCAAAATTGTCAAAAATATCAGTGTCGAAAAATGGCTTCTTTGAGGAGCCCGTCTTCGCCGTCGGACGGTTATAAAAGGTTCAGTGATGATTTCGCAAACACCAGCATCAACAATTACGGCTCGAACGTCACAAGTAAACGAGAAGCTATGTTACTTATATGCACAGTAGCCGCAAGATTATGTGTACGCTTTTGTTTTATTAACAATACATTTTGTGATTTATTTAACATTTTGTTTTAATTTATATCACCTTGTGTTGAGCATTAACTGTTTAAATCCATTCTTAGATGGTCAGCGTGATCGATTAACTGTTATTCTGGCGCTAAAACGGATAAATTACGCATTAGAATGACAAGCTACATCAACACTAACCTATGCTTATAATAAACAGTATGATGCTACAAGCTTGCCCTAAATCCTAGAAATGAAAGCTTTTGTCTTGTTCATAAATTTCATAATCTAAATTTTAATACTGCACGTAGAAGTAGTTGCTTGTCTTGCATGGCGATTATAATAATTAAGTTAAAATGTACCATAATACATTAATTATTTAAATCTATAAATAACTTACGTAAATTGTCGCGATTATCATTCTAAAATATCGGAAAATTCACAAATTGTATGTTGGAAGCTGCTAGATGAGTGCTGGTACCTATTCTAGGAATAACCTTCGTGATATATTTTATTTAGTTCCATCTGGTTGCAATGCTAGGTACTGATTGGCTAAACTGGAGTGATCTTATTTGTAGGTACCACTATCAATATAATAAACATTTGCTTTTATGATAACAGTAGGGCACTAAAATCTAAAATCTAATACGATTATAAGAATTTATAGTCATATTATTTAATTCATATGGGTAGGTACCTACCTTACATCTAATTTAAAACTACAACTGAAGTTGTTTTTGGGTTTTTTCATTAGGAAATTCTCAGTAGCAGCCCGGAGTCTGGATTTGTGCCCGGTCAATGGCAATAGGCTCGCCCCCTATTTATTACATGGGACTATAACATGACTGGCGAAATGTGGGTGTACTATTACACCTCTGCCTACCCCTTCCGGGAAATACAGGCGTGATGTTATGTTATGTTATTTTATTATTCTTTTATACAATAGATTTATCTGGTCTCTGATAATGCTTAGTTAAATAACAAATAGTTTTCATTTACCTACATGTGCAGAATTTGATCAATTTTAGATAATCTGATACTTAACTCTTAAGCCGCGTCTCCTCCTACCATATTTTTGTTATTTCTAACAAGTTTTTCTACTGTTTGGCTACATTTGATTGACCTAAGCAAAATGTTAACATGTTTTGTTAGATTTTGGTCACAGGAGACATGACTAGATATACATTCAGTGCTTCTAGTTTCACAGACTTCTAATCAATATTACATGTGTTGTCTCACATCAATATTTTATCATGTCTATGTTATCATTATCATACAATTGACACCTCCTTATCAGGCAGAGGTAGTCAACACTGTTGTAGGATGTTTAGAGAAATTGAACCAAATAAATGAAAACATTTAGATGTGGTTAATAGGAATACAGGGGTGAATAGGGACAAAAGTGGGCAAGGATTTTAAAATTGAAATAAGATAGTTTGTTGCCCACAAAGACTTCAAAAATGTTCTGCCATAATTTGGTAAACATTCTAAGCTCATTGTGGGCAACAAACTATTTTAAATCAATGTTAAAATCATTGCCCACTTTTGTCCCTATTCACCCCATTTTACCCGGTACCTGAGTTCCAACTTTAATAGGACTAAAATGCAATAAGAGTTTTTGACCACTGACTTGATTTTCAGTCTGTGTTTCTTTCCTATCGTGATTCAGTGGCGAATCTTGGAAAAAGAAATGACTGTTTTATTCATAAATATTTAAAAACAACAACAGTGTAGTTGAGTGTTAGACAAAATGTCTAAAGCAGTGCAAAATGTGACTGATAAAGTGTATTACGGCATTAGAGATCAGTGGTTTAAGTTGAAGTCATGTGAGTTTGCTACAATTAAGTATTTAGGTACTATATGAACAAAGCATTCATATTATTTGGCCTACTTTTTAGGGTTCCGTAGTCCACCCTTATAGTTTCGTCATGTCCATCCGTCTGTCCTAATCCTTTACAGCTTAATAACTTCTACAGTTATCATCATCATCATCATCATTACAGCCGAAAGACGTCCACTACTGGACATAGGCCTCCCCCAATTAAGGGGGGTATATGCCATAATCGCCACGCTTGGCAGGCGGGTTGGCGATCGCAGTTGGTTGGTTAAATACTCAGAGAACGCTGCTGCCCATCCTCTGGTGAATTCCTTAGTCGCCTTTTACGACACCCATGAGAAGAGATAAGGGTGGTGCTATTCTTTAAGTCCGGCACCACACGGACCAGTATAGTCTACAGTTATAAGCATAAGTAAATGAAATTTTGTTATAAAATGGTTTAGATATAGTTATAAATTTTAATAGAATAAAAAAATGTTGATAACGTATTTTAGGGGTGGTGCCCATACATGTGAAATGGGGATGAAAAGTTTTTTTTCGCTGCACCCCCTCGTGTGGGGTATTATTGAATAGGTCTACTAAAATGAAGGTAATGTTTCATACACAACTTTTTTATCAGGTATACCATCTGCGAAATACAGCCCGCCAAAGCGGCTTGCAATGTGTCTCCCCCTGCCATTTCTAAACTATGCAACGTAGAAACTTATAATCTTCCACATTGATAGGCCTTTGTCAAAACTCTCTTTTAAAATTATTTCGAGTTTAATGTGATTATAAATTTTTGAGTTATAGTGAGAAAACTGCAAAATATTTAAGACGTCCTAGTTCAAAGGTCATTGACCCTAGAGAAAAATGGTCTTACCATAGAGGAAATGAATATAAATTCTTATTCAAGTATTCCGTGGGTCTTACCAAATAATGCTCCTTTATTTACTTTATATTTAAAAAAATCACAAAAAGTAACTTTTGTTATATTGATAATACACACTTCTACAATTTAGCTTCTTAAATTTAGCGCTAGGTGGCGCTGTTTGCAAAAACTAAAATAGCAATGGTTAATATTCGATTTGATTCGTTTGTAATTAGACCTACTTAAGGAACCCTACAAAACTGAGCATGGCCCGACATGCTCTTGGCCGGTTTTGATTAAGCCCTACATTAGAGTAGGTAACAATTCAGGTTAGTAGATATCAAATAGGTATGTTAATGTTTGGGTTCCAAACATTTTCTAAGTATCTCATAAAATATACGAAATATTTTGTTTAAAAATTAGGTACATTAGAATAGTTAAAAAATACATTAGAATTGTTGCATAAGTAGTTATTTAAGAAATTAATATAATCTTGTTGTGCAATAAAGAGGATTTGTATTGTATTGTATTGTATTGTAATTGTTTAAAAAATACATTAAAATTGTTAACACTTAGATTTACCTGTGCTTAGATTATTCTCGATGCGTTTACAGACAAATTAGTTACTACACAGTACACAGGTACAAACGCCCAGACCCAGAACAAACGGTTGTAGGCCATAATCATATGAATAATTGTTCCGTTCGGGAATCGAACTCGCGATCGCGACGTCGAGGAAGAGTCTCAGGCCCAGGTATTTTATCGTCGACTCGATGCAGATGCGGACGTCTCCTACGACTATGTGGGATCCCGAAGGCGGCCCCCTCCGAGGCCTGTGGAAACACAGGTCCTAGTCCTCAGACTTATAAAGAGCCACCTCGAGACCCAACCGCCGGATGCTTGAAATGATTAGCGCAAACTCCGCCGTCGCCTTCTAGTACGTTTTCCCCCTCGTTGTTACCAGCGTTTCGTCGGCGTAGCACGCCATGGAGAAGCACACCGCGCTGCACCCAGTCGTATCCGATGTCCCACAGGAGCGGCCCCAGAACCGATACCTGTGGAACACCGCATGACATCTCTCGCCGACCCCATCCTTCCCGACCTGGGTAAATGACGGCCTTGTCTGTCAAATAAGCGCCGATAATGCAGCGGTGGTAGGTTGGCAGTTCGGAACCCGATGGTATTCGAGTGCCGCTCTGACGCAACTCCAGGGCAAGGTGTTGAAAGCGTTGGCGATGTCGACAGACACCACTAAAACTACCTCACCCCGAGCCACTTCTTCCTCTGCCAGAGCCCTGCCGGGCATAATGGCGTTCACGGTAGAGCGCAAACTGGTTATACGCCAGAACCGTTCTCATCCTAGTCATGTGCTGGACGAGGCGGTCTGCAATTATTCTCTCACAATAGCTTGCCCACCTTGTCCAACAACATGATGGGGCGGTATGCAGACGGTGAGTCCGCAGGGCGCCCTTCCATACCAGCTTGCTAATCTTCCACCACCGTGGAAACTGGGTCCCGCTCGAAGCATGCGCGTAAAAGCCCTCTCAAACGGGGCCCGAAAGCCTTCAGGGCCAGGATCCATGATCGGCCGGGTATGCCGTCAAGCCCTGGGGCAGTGTTTTTCCCCTGAAGCCGTTTAACCCCCGCCTTCAATTCTTCCCAGGTCTACCTAACATAATAGGCAATTTTTATCCTAAAAAATATACACCTACTTACAAACTGCATCAGCAGTTTGGCGAGTAAAATTCATGTATCTAACTTTGAATGTCCTGATAAAAAAATAAAAAAACTTGATTTATGTTACTAAAAACTATATATTTTCCTTTTTTAGGGTTCCGAAGTCCTACAAGGAACCCTTATAGTTTCGTCATGTCCGTCCGTCTGTCCGTCTGTCCTAATCCTTTAGAGCTTAATAACTTCGACAGTTATTAAGCTAATGAAATTTTGTTAAAAAATGGTCTAGATATAGATCTCAATTTTAAAAGAATAAAAAAATCTTGATTACGTATTTTAGGGGTGGCGCCCATACATGTGAAATGGGGATGGAAATTTTTTTTTCACTGCACCCCCTCGTGTGGGGTATCATTGAATAGGTCTACTAAAATGAAGGTAATGTTTCATACATAACTTTTTTATCAGGTATTCCATCTGCGAAATACAGCCCACCAAAGTGGCTTGCAATGTGTCCCCCTGCCATTTCTAAACTATGCAACATAGAAACTTATAATCTTCCACATTGATAGACCTTTACAAAAACTCTCTTTTAAAACTATTTCGAGTATAATATGATAATACATTTTTGAGTTATAGTGAGAAATCTGCAAAATACTTAAGACGTACTTAAGACGTTCAAAGGTCGTTGACCTTAGATAAAAATGCTCATAGCAAATAATGCTCCTTTAGTTACTTCCTATTTTAAAAAACCACAAAAAGTAACATTGTGTTATATTGATTTAGCTTCTTAAATTCAGCGCTAGGTGGTGCTGTTTGCAAAAACTAAAATAGCAATGATTAATATTCGATTTGATTCGTTTGTAATTAGGAACCCTATAATACTGAGCATGGCCCGACATGCTCTTGGCCGGTTTTTTAGTACCACGTATACTCTCACACCAGGCGCAGGCCGGCCCTAATCTAAAACCTAATTTGGAATAGAGGCCCGTGCCCAGCAGTGGAGCTTATAATACTTTTACAACGCTTGATCACTCCTATTTTCTGATCGTTATGAACATACCGGTTATTGCTTATTGCCCCATAAGCCCCATTGCCCTTCCGGATCAATTCTCTCCGCAAAAGCTTACCCATCTCATGTTTCGGTATCTTTGTGATCAGGCCATTGTCCACTCAATGTCTGACATTGAGCGTGTCGAATATGCCAATTTATTCGAAAACGTCTTTCATAAAATTAAATTGCTACAATCTTATAGGTAAGGTAGGTACTACTGCTTAGACCCAAATCACTTTTATTTTTATAGCAATGATGCAAGAACGCTTAGTAATTATTGTAAATTATTTTAATTATCATGTAAATATCTAAATTTAGCGTACTGCTCAGTGCAGCTCTATCAATATGGGTACTTACGGACGGGTACCTATTGTGAAATCCATTATTCGCAACCATCACCGCATTGAACAAGAAATGCGCTAGCAAGGTCGCTCGGACTAACTGTGAAAGCGATTGTGTAGAGCTAGACAATTAGTTTGTGGCCTCTGTATGTATACACAATTGCCTATGATGGCACATTTATATCTAGGTTAGGGTATAGATGTGGAGCAATATGGATTTTTCAGGGCTAAGAATGGACAATTAATAGAAACAAGTCTTTAAAAAAACCATTTTACTATATTTCACTGGGTAATAACATAACATAACATCACGCTTGCATTTTCCCGAAGGGGTATGCAGAGGTGTGTAGTAGGTCTAATGTCTTTGGTAGTAGGTATACCTACATTTCGCCAGTTGCGTTACAAGTCCCAGGGGGCGAGCCTATTGCCATTAACCGGGTACAAATCCCGACATTGGATAATAATAATAAATATCTTCGGGACATTTTTACACAGCACCATCTAGTCCCAAACTAAGCAGAGCTTGTGATATGGGTACGAGACAATCTATATAATTCTTATATTTTTTTGTTGTTGTAAATACATACTTATAATACATAAGGAACACCCAGACCAACACAAACTCTTATGTTCATCACACAAATATTTGTCCTGTGGGAATCGAACCCGATCAGCAGTCCGACCCTCGGACCACTAGACCACAGACGTCGTCGGATGGTGTTTATGTGCTCGAATTACGTTTATAAACATGCAGACTAAGAACAAAAATATGTAGAAACAAAAATGTCCTAAATTCTTATGCAGAATTGACCTGAAAATATGACTGACGCTTCAATTATACTACTTTCAGCTTCACCAATACTTTTGTTAGTATTTTTTTCTTTGTAAATTAATACTGCCTCGTTGGTCTAGTGGTTGCAAGAGCGACTGCTGAGCGTGGGTCCTTGGTGCGACTCCCGGGTCGGGCAAAGTGTTATTGGGGTTTTTCATTGAGACATTCTCAATAGCAGCCCGGAGTTTGGATTTGTGCTCGGATAATGGCTATAGGCTCGCTCCCTAATACATGGGACTATAACGTGACCAGCGAAATGTGGGTGTACTATTACACAGGTACAGGTAAATTTAAAATGTTTGGGCTTGATTGTTTCTGAATATTGAAAATGTAACAATCTATCAAACCTCTTTAGATGTTTTCTAGAACAAACAATTAATTGCAATTTTAGCATTAGGGAAAGTACACAACTACACAAGTTATAATATAATTTATTACTTATTCCATAGACATATAGGTATGTATATTACTAGCTATTTGTCTCCTATCTAATTTGTGGAAAACCGGACGTCTTAAAAATGTATCCAATGTTGTATCACATTTGCAATCACACTACAAAGGCTTATTTACTTATGTGGTAACAAGCACAACACTTAGAAATGAGGTTTTCCAGTCTTATTATATTATGTGTCTTTCGTATTCTATGACTCATACATACCTATCTTGTAATATACAACTTTATTCTTAGTTTATACTAAACCTCTTGTACTGATCATTATGAACAACTTTTATATGGGATCAACCAAGAAATCGCAAAAAAATCGTTATCTGTCTGTACCTACTTGCCTTGCATCTTGAATCAAAGAGTAAAATATCTATACATGCCTTGCATACACGGGCGACGTAAAATATTCAGCAGTGTTTTGACTTGTCATTTTATAACCCTGAGTCACAGCCCTGAGTATTTTTGCGAAGTACTTTGTACTTACCTGTGTTCTTTACATGAAATTAGTTTCTACTAGAATATAGAAGTATGTACTAGTATAGGTATACGAATGTATGTTTACGAGTAAGGTCCTAAATATTGATCTAAGTAAAGGCAGCAAGAGTGCTAAACCCTAAAGTGCAGGGATTGACCTCAATATTATTGAGCCTAAATTGGAACATTAATGGTAGTGCAAAATGAGCTTTATTCGACTTATGATTTGAGGATTTCTATTCCATATAAAAATTTAATAATTTTCCCTTAGCCATTGATCAACTCAATAACCTCAACAACAAAACTTTGATATTAATATTAGAATCACTACCTCCGACCGATACCGATGACCATTGCATTGAATGATGTCATCGGTGTATAAGCGGATACTGCTGCCTTACTTGACCTTAGTCACCATTTTCGACATTCATCGGAACCATTTCTAAACCAAAACCACGGCAAACCGGCTTCCACAACATTACAATCACTTATAATTCTTGTAATAAATCCATAAAAATGCAGTGTAAGTATAATATTACACATTACAACCAAGATTATTGCTAATTATTGAAAACTATTCGCATATAACATGCTTTTACATAATTATTATGTATAAAGCTTACACGTTTTAATTAGCTTGTAAAAGAATTGTCGAAGACAATACTAGGCTAAATAGGTGTGACCTCGGCGTTACCCCACGCGAAACAATGGCTTCATCAGTTTCGGCTAGATAGAATAACTAGCCTGCGAATTCACACGACAATCATTTTTAAATGATACCAATCTAACGTGTCTGTATTTTTTGTTAATAATCATTTCTTTGGATTGACTTGTGATGTTTAAACACCAACAAATTGTACTTAATAAAAAAATGTTTTATTATCAATCTATTCCGACACGAACGAAGTTTTCATAATAAAGCCGGGGTAGGCGGAGCCAGTGTCGGACTCTTACCGACTAAAACCACGACGGTGTTCCTTCAACTACCTTAGCCGGGGGCGTGGGAAACCGTGAGTATTCACACAACCCCCCCCGACAGGTCTCGGCCCGCCACAAGCAGGCGAGCCCCTTCTCCCCGTGCGGCCTAAAGTTAGCCGCACTCGCCTAGGCGGAGCACAAGGAACACTGCACGCCACCTCACTAGAGTTGGGTAGGACACAAAAATTCAATGAGTTTGTATGAGTAACTCATTCTGCATGATGAGGTGGGACATTGTCACACTTCAAATGAGGTGGGACAATGTCATGTTGCTGTGACATTTAATACACTGAAATACATTAAGACATTGTCACACTTCAAATGAGATGGGACAATGTCATGTTGCTGAGACCTAAAATACTCTGAAATACATTGAGTTGAGCTTACATTGTCTAAGATAAGAGTGGGTAATATAGCTTTTGCCGAGTATCAAATCGAAACTATATATCGATATTTGATATCGGATTTTGAAACTATACATTTTCTGAAACTATATAAGTATCGACAGATGAGCATAGTTTTGGTCATATTGTAGGTAGTTAGTATAGAAACGTCGTTTTCGATATAGATCCGATTCTTATATTGGTTGGCAAAGGTATTGCGTGCGTTGCGTTATAGAATACAATATCAACATTGTTAATTCCAAAGACTCCAATTTATTTTTTAATTAATCGGCCGTTTAATCAGCAACACACTACAATACCCTGGTTAAACGACAGTTTAGCCAAAATTCCAGTACATTCTTCGTGTAATCGGCTGTTTAAGCAGAAAATTAACGTTAACGAACACTTGTCTTAGGCCGGTCTTCATCAAAGTTAATTCTCTGGTTAAACAACCATTTACCCAAGATTCCAGTTATTTTTCAATTAATCGGCTGTTTAATTAAACGCCAGCCTAAGATCAGTATTCATCAAAGTTAATTCTCTGGTTAAACAACTGTTTACCCACGATTCCAGGTATTTATCAATTAATCGGCTGTTTAATTAAACGCCAGCCTAAGAGCAGTATTCATCAACGTTAATTCTCTGATTAAACAGCCGATTATATTAAAAATGTATTGAAATCGGTGCTAAACAGAGGTTTAAGCAGAAAATTTTCGTTGGTTGCTGATTAAAAGGCCGATTATTTGAAAAATATACTGGAATAGTGGGTAAACGGTTGTTTAACCAGAGAATTAACTTTGATGAAGACCGGCCTAAGACAAGTGTTCGTTAACGTTAATTCTCTGCTTAAACAGCCGATTACACGAAAAATGTACTAGAATTTTGGCTAAACTGTCGTTGAACCAGAGAATTATAGTGTGTTGCTGATTAAACGGCTGATTAATTGAAAAATAAACTGGAGTCTTGGGTATTTAAAAATAATATTATTAATTTAAAAATTATAATAATGAAAACAAAAATAAAAGGAAATCAAATTTAAATTAAATTAAACGAAAAAAAACCCCGTCAAAACTTTGGTGACACCAAACAACCGAAAATTGTCGAATATTCCAAATATTCAATGTTACGAACTTCATTTGTCCTATAGTCCCTCATATTGTCCTATTCTTGCACGCGTCAGTGTCACAGTCGGTCTGAGTGAGTGAAGTTATGAAGCAACGCCGTTCTTTCATGGTACATGCTTCAAGTCGTCACATCTCGGTTCATTTGTGTTTGTCCCAGTGTAGTGGTACAAAAATTATTTTTGAGGTGTTGCGACATTCTGTCGTTTTGTATGGGACATTTGAGGTGCCTCATGTATGAGTGACACAACTCTACACCTCACCTCAAGGGCCTTTACCAGCTACGCCAGCTGCGCCTACTACACTAGCTACGCCAGCTGCTGGTCGGGCAGCAGACTACCCCGAGTCTGCCGCTCGGTAATTTTTTATAGAGGTTTTCTTCCTCGCGGTCCGGGCGGTGAAGCCAAGTCTCTCGGTCTCAAGAGGCGCGAGAACACTACTCAGCGGGTACTCCTGGGGTTACGAGATCGATGGGGGCAGGAAAGGACAATCCCCCGCTGCCTGCCCAGTGGCAGGGTGAGTGCACACTAGGTCCGCCCCTACTCCTCGACTGTGCCCTCTGCTGACATCAGAGGGACACGTGGAGCAACTCCCCGTTGGCCCACATGGGGCCCCTCACGTACCAGAATATTCGCCACAGGCAATAAGATCCCCCGAAGGTTAATCCCTCGAAAGGATTTTATTGCCCATACCCAGGATGCACCGGCCTAACAACTGCCGTTCCCTCCAGACGTGTCCAGAGGGACAAGCAGCCGTCAGACAGACGTGGAGGTTTTCTGGCCAGCACCCCACTAGCTGAGGCCCTGCAACCCGATTGACCCTACCAAGGCGGTGTGTGGCTAGTCACTAACGCGGCAGTTTTGACGGCTCATTAAGTGGTCGAAACTGATTTGAAGATTTTAAGATATCAAGTGGCGACCTACATTAGTGAAATTTCATAGATGTGTTGCAGACATCCGTCGCCTGTTATGAGGCGTCTATGGGCTGTATGGTCGATGGAAGCACTGGTCTAGAGAGTGGTAGACCTATTATTTATGCCACACGTGTTAGGTGTTATTATTTTATTATGTGAACCACACGAATCCACTAAAGACATCTTGTTAGACTTAAATTAATTCAAACGAAAACTTTCATTTTGCACGATTGGAACTCAAACCAAAAGAATAAGATAGACGGAGCGCATAGAACTAGCGAATGAAGCGAGAAAAAGGAATACAACATGGCAAAGGAGTAATCCATCTTCTTCTTAACATCAGGTGAGGTGGCGATTAAACGCAAGTCCATTATGAATAAAATAAATAAAAATAAAAAGAGTACCTACCTACTATTCCGCCCACAGTGATTGCGAGCCGCAATCTTATCTGGAGCGTACGTCTAATCCTCAAATTAAAAGAATAAGATTGACGCTCCCGACTGCGTTTCGCGAACACTGTGGGTGGAATAGTGTAGGTACTCATTTACCATTTTGTATTCCTTTTTCTGGCTTCATTCGCTAGTTCTACGCGCTCTGTCTATCTTATTCTTTTGGTCTGAGGATTGGATAACCATTGCATCGTTTATGTAGATTAAAAATTAGTTCTAAATATAGGCTTATCTATTCTCGTAGACATTGACATACTGACATTGGCCTTGAATAGAATAGACTTGATGCCTATGCTAATTGCGCTAATAAATATTTATTAATCTATCTTAGATTATTCGGTCAAGCTTGTATTGATTTCCATTTCAACATGTTTACCTACCTGTTTTTACGCTTTTCCCATTATCATTGTACCTACAAATAAAGGGGCTCGTAGCGAAGCAACGACTGCGCGGATTGCACGATCTGCAAGGTTAAGCTGCACTTGCCGCGGTCAGTCTGTGGATGGGTGACCGTTTCGTTACACATCGAGACCCCTCCGTGCCTCGGAGAGCACGTTAAGCTGTCGGTCCCGGTTGTCATACGAATATCTATGGCAGTCGTTACGGGTAGTCAGAAGCCTGAAAGTCTGACAACTGGTCTAACCTCCGAATGTCAGTATTACCCAGTAACTGGGTTGCGGGGGTCTGATGGCAGTCGCTCCGTGTAAAATACTGATGTTCAGCCGCATCTGGCTAGACTGGAAGCCGACCCCAATATAATTGGGAAAAGGCTCGGAGGATGATGATTGTACCTACAAATACTTTACATTATTATGTACAAGATTGAAAACATCCACCACTATGTACCTACCTACCTACCATATTTTTTTTTATTCTTAACGGGATTGCGTTTGACCACACCTCACCGGATGTTAAGCGATGGTGCGGTCGTCGATGGTGCACGCTTGCCCAGCAAAAACCTATTCACTCGAGTCTTGAAGACCACCAGATTATACTTCTCGGGAAACACTGACGCCGGCAAGGAATTCCACTCTTTGGCGGTACGCATGATAAAGCTATTAGCAAACCGGTTCGTGCGTAAGGGTGGAATATCTACCATATAATGGTGGCGCATTGCCGTGCGTCTGGTCTACCTACCTACCACGTATGAGGCTTACACGATATACTTAATCCTACACTTAAAATAATAACAGTAGTCGCACGCGGAGTGAAGCAAGTGCCAGTTGGCCCTAAAAGGCTACGTTCAGTACAGTATACAGTATACGCATATGTCATCATCATCATCATCATTTCAGCCGAAAGACGTCCACTGCTGGACATAGGCCTCCCCCAAGCATCGCCACAACGACCGGTCCTGTGCCTTCCGCATCCAGCGGATTCCCGCGACCTTCACCAGGTCGTCGGTCCACCTTGTGGGGGGCCTACCCACGCTGCGCCTTCCAGTACGCGGTCGCCACTCCAGAACTTTACTGCCCCATCGGCCATCCGTTCTGCGAGCAATGTGCCCCGCCCACTGCCACTTAAGTTTGGCAATTCTTCGGGCTATGTCGGTTACTTTCGTTCTCCTGCGAATCTCCTCATTTCTGATTCGATCACGCAGGGACACTCCGAGCATAGCCCTCTCCATTGCCCTTTGAGTGACTTTGAGCCTTCTTATCAGGCCCATTGTGAGCGACCACGTTTCAGTACCGTAAGTAATTACTGGCAACACACACTGGTCAAAGACTTTCGTCTTGAGACACTGCGGTATTTTGGACGAGAAGATATTGCGTAGCTTCCCGAACGCTGCCCAACCGAGTCGGATTCGACGATTGACCTCTTTCTCGAAGTTGGACTTACCTAGCTGGACAGTTTGTCCTAGGTATACATAATCGTCAACAACTTCGAGTGTAGATTCTCCGATGCTTACGGGAATGGGTGCTATATGGGAATTCGACATAACCAGGTCAGGTTATACAGAAGACCGAAGAGTATAACTTGCCTCTTTGTTTAGCGTTTGTGGACTACGAGAAAGCCTTCGATTCGATCGAGACTTGGGCGGTACTACAGTCTCTTCAACGGTGCCAGATTGACTATCGGTACATCGAAGTGTTAAAGTCTTTGTATGAAAACGCCACTATGTCAGTCCGATTACAGGACCAAGCCTCGAAACCTATCCTTCTGCAGCGAGGTGTGAGACAGGGAGATGTGATCTCTCCGAAACTGTTCACTGCTGCATTGGAGGATGTCTTCAAGGTTCTGGACTGGAATGGGCTAGGCATTAACATAAACGGCGAGTACATCACTCACCTTCGGTTTGCCGACGACATAGTAGTCATGGCTGAGACCATGGAGGACCTCGGTACAATGCTCGATGACCTCAGTAGAGCTTCCGATAGAGTGGGTCTTAAAATGAATATGGACAAGACATACGCATATGTGTTTTGGCGAAAATTTTACGTGTCGCTTGCGGAAGGCACATATCGATTGTTTTTGTGCTTCAATTTTAGGCGGAACTTTGAATGAAACTGCCACTCTATGTCGGAGTATTCCCATCTGTCCCGGATCCCGGAGTATTCCCATCTGTCCCGGATCCCGGAGTGTCTGTACCCGTATGGGGGACATATGGGAATTTTCATGTTATCTAGGTATCCTCGAACTTATAAATGGGGTTATCACTCTAAGGACCTTCTACATAATTTACTTTCAAGTTTGTAAAAACGATTTTTCAACCATGCTGCCAAGAGCCACGGGTGTCGCTTTTTCTTGTGGTATTTCTTGAGCTGTTTATGTGGGTATCAGTTATAACCTTCTCCTTTTTGAACAAGCCAGTTACCTAAAGCACCACGTAATTAATGTAGCTATGGGTTTTAGCAGACATTACGTAACTGCATTAGGCACCCCATGATTCGCTAATATAGCCTCGTCGTTAGATAGCTCATTGCTTTTCATTGATCAGTCGAATAACCTAATTCTAAGATCGAAAGTGAAGTAGTGTCGTGTCGCAATCAATCAAAGAGGTTTGACTTTATTCTGGTTTATTGATGGAGTAAAAAGCCTATAAAAATTGCTGAAAAGGCGCATTGATGAACTCTGACCATTGACCATATACAAAACTGTTTAACTTTACATTATGCACCTTAGAGTAACAGAATACTTATGCACCCTTATTCTGGTTTATTGATGGAGTAAAAAGCTTATAAAAGTGGCTGAAAAGGCGCGTTGAACTCTGACCATTCTTCTTCTTATCGTGTCAATGGTTCAAATAAGTATAGGTAACAGTTTTGTTTAGATGTTTTTTGAATAGAACGTGACCATAGAATATTATATACTAACGACAAGAAGCGACACTTAAGCATGTGTGCTCGTAAAATTGCTCGCGCCTATGTGTGCGGTGCGTGCGAGCGCGGGGGCCGTGCGCGGTGCGCGGCGGCGTGTGGAATGGGCAGTCTTTCGGCTGCCCAGCCAAGGCACAGCCACAGCATATTATCTAATATAGTGCTATCGTAACACAGCAGTGACAATTGCATTCACGCGCTCGCTCAAGGTCACCGGCGAGCGAGCTCACACGTACACGGAGTGTCACCGCTGTGACGTGGCCACTTCAATGGCACTCTGACCATTGACCATATACAAAACAGTTCAGCTTTACGTTATGTACCTTAGAGTAACAGAATACTTATGCACCCTTGGTGGCCACCTATCATAAATTATACTTTTTTATAATGTACGAGGGCATAGGAGCATGCGATATCATTCATCATCATGACTGGCCCACTGCTGGGCAAGGGCCTCTTCTCAGAATGAAAAGTTTAAGGCCTTAGTCCACCACGCTGGCCCAGTGCGGGTTGGCAGACTAACAAGATGTCTTTAGTGGATGCGATATAATTAATATATGGGTACCTATACCATTTTCCTCAGAACAAAAACGTGCTTTAGTTATTGCTTACAATACAATACAAATAACCCTTTATTTCTGATACTAATAAGTTAACATAGTTATATTTCATTTACATTATTAATTATATTATTAATTATTTATTTTGTAATTCTACCAACATTTACATAATCCGAGTTTATATTGAAATTTTCTTGCGTTGATAAAACATTGATTTTCTTTTGTTCAATCCTATTTTTAATCTTCGAAATCCGGTAGTTGACTACAGTCAAAAATTACCAAAAATTTTATATTATTTAAAAGAAGGTACAGAAAGGACAACATTGTAGAAAGAATAAACAAAATCCATAAAAAAATGGGAGAGATACACGCTTTTTAAGTTTTTGGAAGGGGCATTTTCTGTCCTTGTCGTGCGAAACGGACATTGTTCAGAGAGATGTCAAGTTAATATGAAGGTTTTGAACAATGACGTCATTCTTCAATAGTGCTGTCTCTGTCTTGTGAACAAATTTAAATCGGCTATAACTTGGACATTTTACTAAATATTTTATTGGTTTTTTCACTGTTGCTTATTTTTATTAAAAAAGTATCGAGATTTCTAATAAAAAAAAAATTGTCACCTTCCCTATTGGTAACCTAAGTATCAGTTTGCCCTTTGGCATAGGCCAAAGGCTAGGGTTTGCCATAATTTTATGTTTGTAGCTTATCTTTTCAGTTATTGCTCTTAGACCATTTCTAATAACTTTCAAACCACCACAAACAACGAATCGAAGACTCAGGAAAAAAGTTTTCTTAACGCCTCTATATTCCAGGCTTAGATTAGTTATTATTAGATTCCCAGTAGGTGAATAAATAATAATGTCTATCTCATAAAAAACTAAGTAAAAGTAAAATCCGGCCAAATATCGAGTCCATGACCTTCTAACATGAACTCTCTTTGTGTAAGGTTTCACTGAATACCGTTTTGTTCAGACGTGATGAAGTATTGGTCAAGTTAATGTGAATTTATATGTAGTAAGAAAATATCCGAAACATTAGTCATGTAGAAGTTTGCATAACACGTGTAATTAAGTAACATATATTATACCTGTTTAAATGCCATAATATTGTTAGGCGTTGATGCAAAATAATTAGTCGTTAAAATCCTCATCGTTTCCATTGAGCAAATAATCAATCAATATGCCTACTTCATTTATATAGCATTAAACAATTCACAGTTTCACCACAAAATATCTATTTCCGAGATGATAATCTACTAGCAACAGTTTCATCCTGACCCGTGGTGACAATAACAAACCTTTTAACTCACACATCTAAACTTCTACAACAATTTCCAATTTATTGGCCGTACCGTCGCGCCTCATCTAATCAAGCCTTTACAACTGACAATGGTCTTCCATTGTCTTTTCTCCCTCGCACGCAACACATTGTGGCAAGCGTGACGGAGCCAATTCATGGTCATCATCACTCAATGCATGAATGCGAAGTCACAAAGTACGAGTTGTATGCATTTATGTGCCACCTAGTTTTTTTTACTTTTTACCCGACTTCAAACAAAAAACCGGCCAAGTGTGAGTCGGACTGACGCAGTGAGGGTTCCGTACCACCCATCGACCCGTTAGCACCCTTTAGGTACGGAACCCTAGAAAGGAGGAGGTCATGTATTCAACGCGATTTTTACATAAGAAAACCGGATAAGTGCAAATCAGACTCACGCACCGAGGACTCCGAACTGTTCTTGGACGCATAAAAAAGTATTGCTACGGAGTTCCATGGTTGGGCCCGTGGTTGGGCCATAACAGTGGTTAATGAACCGAACCGCGTAACAAGTTTGTTTGTAAAGGACTTTTGATAATTAGCTAGTTAGAAACAACGTTCTATTTTTGTCTGCTTTACTTACGTAAACATTTATGAACTGAAATTACTTATTTCTTCGATTTACAAACTTCGGAGACAACAAACGCGGTATGAAAAAATATAAAAACCTGTTTTAAAATGTGGAAATGAAGTCTTTTCATATGATACCCCACTTGAACTACTATTAGCCTCAGTTTGAAATTTCGAAGCTCATTTCGGCCGTTTTCGCATATATATTTTTTCATTTACAGTGAAAGAAGATATAGTGACAAAGATTGAGAAAGGTATGTTAAGATGGTTTAGACATATAGAGAGGATGGACGAGAGGAGATTGTCGAAACAAGTATACGAAGCGAGTGTGGATGGAAGAGTTGGAAGGGGACAACCTCGGCGAACGTATCGCGATCAAATCGCGGATGTTCTCAAAAAATGCCAGGTTAAGAGTTCTCTAAACCGACGAGCATGCATGACGAGGTTAATGGACGTGGATGAAGCGAAAGAGGTGTGTCAGGATCGTAGCAGGTGGAAATCCATAGTCTCTGTCTACCCCAATGGGAAACAGGCGTGATAATATGTATGTATGTATGTATGTACAATAATGTTGGGTAATCAATATGTAAAACTATTCGAAATTTCAAATCGATAGCTTATGTAGTTCTTTGCTGAAATATGCCACTGTGACAGACGGACAGACAGACGGACGAACGGAGTGGGTTACTTTTTTACCTTTTTGGTACGGAACCCTAAAAACTGAAGATTAAATATAGTTATTGTATGGTCAATACTGCCATCAAATCTACTTACCTATAATACATGTGGATGCAAAATTTCAGCCTGCTTGGATTGCAACTGAACAACTCACTTGTGAACTGCAAGAACAACAAATATAAAAAAACCGGCCAAGAGCATGTCGGGCCATGCTCAGTATTATAGGGTTCCTTAAGTAGGTGTAATTACAAACGAATCAAATCGAATATTAATCATGGCTATGCTATTTTAGTTTTTGCAATAATCGGCAGTATTCGCGACTCAGAGCGTGTTGTTAGTAACGCCATCTAGCGATAAATTCAAGAAGCCAAATTGAAGAAGTGTGTTCACATAACACAAAGTTACTTTTTGTGATTTTTTCAAACAGAAAGTAACTAAAGGAGCATTATTTGCTAACATAATTTTTCTCTAAGATCAATGACCTGTGAACTAGGACGTCTTAAGTATTTTTCAGTTTTCTCTCTATAACTCGAAAATTTATAATTACATTATACTCGAAATAATTTTAAAAGAAAGTTTTTACAAAGGTCTATCATTGAGGAAGATTATAAGTTTCTACGTTGCATATTTTAGAAATGGCAGGGGGGGGGACACATTGCAAGCCATTATGGCGGGCTATATTTCGCAGATGGTACACCTGATAAAAAAGTTATGTATGAAACATTACCTTCGTTTTAGTAGACCTATTCAATGATACACCACACGAGGGGGCGCAGCGAAAAAAAAAATTCATCCCCATTTCACATGTATGGGCGCCACCCCTAAAATACGTAATCATGACTTTTTTATTCTTTTAAAATTGAGATCTATATCTAATCCATTTTTTAACAAAATTTCATTAACTCATGTTTATAGCTGTAGAATTTTTTAAGCTGTAAAGGATTAGGTCAGACGGACAGACGGACGGACATGACGAAACTATAAGGGTTCCTTGTAGGAGTAAGGAACCCTAAAAAGCAAGCTAAATAAAGCTTTTATGAAATTTAATAGAGTCGGTTTATACCTACACTAGTTTCTTCTGTGTTGTTACACAGAAGAAGCTAGTTTACAGTAGCTTGAAATAAGGTTTCAAGCTACTGGAAACTGTAATCTACTTCCGCTGCCGCTGCACGCTGGCGTGCTGCGTGATTGTCATGTTGCCTGTCAGTAATGTGTTAGCCTCCGCCGCCCGCCTTTCCTCGCTTGGACTGTCGCACTAACCTTATTCGTTCAGTTCTGTTGGTATACGTAAGTAACTGTAAAAGGCTTCAGAATCAAATTTATTTTAGTCCTGAAAATATACTATTTTGGATCCATGTGCGGATGATAATTTGCTTGCGGTGAAGAAAACATCGTGAGGAAACCTGCATACCTGAGAGTGCTCCATACATGGAGAACATTTCTTTTCTTCGTGGCTCCATACCACAGAAAATCGAACTAAAGGTCTCCATACAGTTCTCGATGGTGTGTTTAGTTCGCTAACCCGCACTAGGCCAGCGTGGTAGACAAAGCTTGAATTCTTCTCATTCTAAGAATAAGCCCGTACCCAGAAATGAGACAGTAATGGGCTGATTGAGTTATATTCAGTGTTAATACTTATTACCTATTTAGATTTCTGTGATGTAGATGCTTAATCATCCAGTAGTTTTTATATTATCTAAATAAATTTCCGCCAAAATTAATACGGCAATCTACTAATTTTATTTTAGACTAGCAGTGCCCGCGACTTCGTCCGCGTGGATGTCGGAATGTAACACCATGTCGTATTCATATAAACATTGT
Organism: Asteroscopus sphinx; assembly: GCA_949699075.1. Classification (NCBI taxonomy): domain Eukaryota; kingdom Metazoa; phylum Arthropoda; class Insecta; order Lepidoptera; family Noctuidae; genus Asteroscopus; species Asteroscopus sphinx. The sequence goes on along the minus strand of OX453021.1, from coordinate 13,334,410 downwards.
CGTAATTTTCTATAATTATCTACTGATGTCTTCTAGTTCTTTTTTAGAAAACTTTGTAGTAAAGTAGCAAAGTCATTCTTTATTAGTAGGTATACGGAATAGGCCCATGTCCAGCAGTGGACTGAGATAGGCTGAGTTGATTGATTGATACGGAATAATATAACACTATAATATTATTTATACTTTGTTCACTGGGAAAACATTTTAGCAATTTATAAATGTTTCCTTTGTATTGGAAATGATTTAATTCCTTCTGTTTTACATTTAATTTGTTCAAATGATGAAAAGGGAAATAAAACTGTTTATACTTGCCACTGAAGGCAAGTTCGATTCCAGGATAAAACGTAGTGTCTGTAAACGCACGCACATTACAGGAGAAATTCTATTGTGCAGACAACGTTACAAAAAATGTGAACTAAGGACGTAAAAAACTACAACACCCAATATTTAATATGTAATGTCATACTTATACCTAATGGCGATGGCCGTTTTGCGCGGGTGTGACGCATATCTTACCACTTGAATATTTGTACCAGTATTTGTTTTCTTTTTTTTTCTCTATATTTTTGTCAAGTTTGTGCGTCACTCTAGACGCAAATAAATATATTTTCTTTCTTTCTTTCTAATTGGAAAATGCTGTTCCAAATAAAAACCCTAAATCATGAAACCGGTGACAAAATTATACATCTATCAAACTATGCTTCGGACCCGCGTTCAATGCGTATTCATGTCCTAGCTAGATGATGGTTGACTGTTACATACACATCGATATCTCTCTGAATCCAGAAACGTATGTTAAACTGTCAGTCCCAGTAGTCATAAGAATTAATCGACAGGTATTTCTTTAAACTTACAATATTGGTTTCCCCAGGTAATCGAATTGTAGGAGGTAAGACAGTAAGAGTCGCGCCACATAAAATAGTTTTCTTCAACCTGTTAGGAAAAGGCTGGGTTGATGATGATCTATTTCGGCTGTGATGTTTTTCATGAGCTTATTATCCATTTGATGTGATTTTTTATTCAAACAATAGATACGACATCTTTACGCATTGCTATGAAGTTTTGGTTGATTTAGGCGCGGGTTTCGTGATAGATTTTTTTATTTTACCTCGGCATGTCGTTGAGATCACTTTTTTTTTGTGACGGGTGCTGTTCCACAAATTATAACTTCAATGCAACGGCAAACATAGCGCTAGATCCTCATCATCATCATCATCATCATTCCAACCGAAAGACTGCAGGACATAGGCCTTCCCCCAGCATATGTTGGGGGGATATTCCATAATCACAATAAATAGAGCTAGATAGCACATTTCATTCCAAATAAAACAGTATATCAATTGTTAGGATATCTTTTAATATGAATTAATTCACATTTTTCCGAACAACTCATCTTAATTTGCTCAAAAACTCATCTAACTTTGATGACTTTTATTATTATTGTGTTTAGAATTCCTTCTTTACTTTTATGATACATGTGTTTTGTTTGTACAGTGTTTAGATACTGAGCATCGTAATTTTTTTCGGAACATGTTTTCGTGTCTATTGTCTATGACTTTAGCCTACATACCACCTTGTACCATATGAGTAAACGTGATTATACCAATGATAAAAACCTGCATATCTGAGAGTGTTTGCAGTCTGCCAACCAGTACCAGGCCAGCGTGTTGGATTAAGTTACCTAGTTCTCATTCTGAGAAAAAGGAAGACCGTGCGTCATAAAATATTGACTACACTAACAATAGAAAAAATGATAAAAAAAAAAACTAAAACATAACTTCATCACAAAAAACAAACCTAAAATCTAAGACGGAAGCTGGGATTCGATTTCAGAACAAACATTCGCAAGACATCCGTGAGGACGCTAGGCAAATTAGTAATTACCTACGAAATACGCGTTCTGGTTTAAAAAAACTGTTGTTTAGCTTCCTTGAGATATATCTCATGCGTGATGGTCGATAAAAAAAAAAGATTCTTTTAACATAATGGTGACAATTATGGGTAAGTATATAAATTGAAACATATCATAATATTTGCTGTAAAACAGCTTTATAGACATAATGTGGTATTACTCACCTCCCATGCACAAAAGCGTGATGATTTGCAGACTATAAATAACCTGAGCCGGTCTGTAACGGCAATTTTTGCCAAATTTCAACTAATTCACCAGTAGTTTTGGCGATTATCTATTAAAACCAGACAGCAACTCTAAAAATTGCAATTTATCGTTCCTAGTAAGCATAGCAATTATTATTTAAAAAAAACAGTTTTCAGTTTTTTCTTCATAAGGATTTTATTGTATGTATAGATAAGTAAAGTAGTCGTTGTTTTATGCACTCAAAAGTACCGACTTAATTTATGACCGTACCCACTCATCTAAAACAATGGAGGTCCAACAACTGAATTTCGGCTTTTGTTTCCTTGCAGGTGTGCGCCAAACTTATATTTTTTTTCTTGTAAATAATTATTGTGCTGTTACTAAGTCGTTGGCACATAATAAAGTACTTGCCTGGTATTACTCTAATGTATATTAAACAGACAAACATAAAAAAACTCGAAATTTATTTTCTTACTTATTCTTATTCCTCCCTATTAATTTTTATGCAAAAATATACAATGTACAGACACGTCAGACTTACATTCTTATTATATGTATATAGAATAGATATAGATTTCATTACTTACAACCTCTTATAACTCATGTCATTCATCCATTTTATTCATCGCCGGCCACCACTCGTTTCGTGCCCTCAGCCTTAGCGCTACCTGTTATTGTGTAATAGTACCGCTACATGTAAGCAAACTTTAAATTGACATAACTTCTGATAGAGTGAACCGATTTTTATCAAATAAAGACTAAGTGTAACCTCATAGTATGCCCAATAATTTTGTTACAAATTATTTCAAATAAATCCAGTCGGTTTAACGTGATGCGCGTTCAAACAAACAGACAAACAGACAAACATTAAAAAAAATCTCGAAATTTATTTTATTACTTATTCTTATTCCTCCCTATTTTTTTTTTTGCAAAAATATACAATGTACAGACACGTCAGACTTACATTCTTATTATATGTATAGATGTACAAGCTCAATACTTATCTAATATTAATATATTAAATTGTAATTAATTAAGTCCAAAAATTTTGCAATGCTTGAAAAAGGCGACTAAGTTTGTAAGAATTATATTTATAACCTACCACCAATATGTACACTAACGGCCAAAATTAATATCCAATCTATCCACGATTTGCCCTACTAGAGATAGTAATTTGACATATTTTGTATGGAGCTTATGTCAAATGCCTATCTCTAGTAGGGCAAATCGTGGATCGATTGGGTATTAATTTTGGCCGTTAGTTGGCAAAATAAATCTTTGAATCTAGGTAGGTGCAATGGGCTATAAAATTTTGTTGCACGTAATTTATTAGTCAAACACACAGACACAACGTCTGTTCATCTCATTGCTATCATCATAATTATCTTGCAACATGGAGATAAAACTACAATGTAGACTTTACTAAGTATACACTGCTGGCATCACCCTGTGTGTTTGTCGGCGTTTCGGATGTACGGATAGAAGAAAAAATAGACCTCGTTAATTATTTTGAAACGCATGATAAATTCCATAATACTTTCATTTCAGGAAGTGAGGGTGGTATGCCACTCGTCAAATTTCTTTGTCCAATCGAATTTATTTGATGATCAGTGTTAAAATATTTTCAACATTTGATGAAAATCATCCAATTTCTTTGGACAAAGAAATTTGACCAGTTATATGTACCTACACCACTCATACAAATGCCTGCCATCTAAATTCCCGACTAGTTGGTTTTGCAGAAGTAACGCAAATCCGCTCCTGACGTATCCAAGAAAGGTTAGGGCTTCAAAGATACATAATTAAATCAATACAGTTAGTCAGTAGTCGCAAGAGATAAGTTGAATTCATTGACCAGTTTCTGAATTAAGACATGATTGAGAATACTTAGGTAGCTAAGCGGTACTTTTTATGTATCATTCGAGTCATCATCATCATCATTTCAGCCGTAAGACGTCCACTGCTGGACACAGGCCTCCCCCAAGCATATATTGGGGGGATATGCCATAATCGCCACGCTTGGCAGGCGGGTTGGCGATCGCAGTTGGTTGGTTAAATACTCAGAGAACGCTGCTGCCCATCCTCTGGTGAATCCCTTAGTCGCCTTTTACGACACCCATGAGAAGATATAGGAGGATATCATTTGAGTAAGCGAGCTTAAATTTGGTTTCTGATCTGGGGGGTCTACTCAACGATACTCCCGTTTGACGATATTCTATTGCTACTCCGGTCATCGATCGTTCCCATATCGCATGTGATGATCGTGTTTTGACATTTGTTTCTCTGATCTCCAGTCAATTTCATAGGATGATGAGTTGTCTATCTTAATTGCACCTTTTTTATGCGCCTATCTTTATTGTGTAGATGTTTCAGTCGGAACGAATGTTCGTACTTCGTTTTGTTGTTGGTCAAACGCGAGTAGAACCTTTTCGCGGCATATTTAGTCCACTTCAACCAATGACAATATTCTCTTTACCCCCACACACACTCTTATATAATATTGCTTTATTTGTTTTGGGTCAATCATTCAATCATCAATCATTGGCTGCTTTTACTGGCTTGGGACCCGCTGGTTACTTGGGGTTGACACTGAAAATCGGCGCTACCGCACGGCTTGTCGTCTTGTTGTGGCAATAAATATTTTTTCTTTCTTTCTTTCTTTGACTTCATCCATCCACACTTGTATTATCCTATCCTACTAATATTATAAATGTGAAAGTTTGTGAAGATGTTTGGATATTTAGATGTTTGTTACTCAATCACGCTGTAAGAGCTGAACGGATTTGGATAAAATTTAGCATACAGATAAAACATAACCCGGATTAACATATATGCTACTTTTTGTCCCGGGAAGATAAAAGTTCCTGAGGCATGTGCGATAGCGTATTTCTCTGATAAAAATTACACGTGTGCGAAGCAGGCAGAAGCTAGTACTACATAAAGCACGTCCCGATAAGCGTGCCATGGTACGGACAAAAAAGGGTTAAAAAGGAACATGATAGCAAGCCGTCTGCCGTTCAAACCTTCCTTCCTGTCGTCCCTGAATCAGTGTAAATCTGTTATGGCCGACGCACGCCACGTAATGACATCAGCCTGGATCGATAGCGTCACCTTTACACGACATTCCCTGCTCATAGGTTATTCAGATTTGACATTTATAATTATTCTGCACGGGTTTATGAAGGGGGGGACGTAATATAATAAGTATTACTGTTACTGTTAGTCTTTAACATCCCACTGCTAGGCAAAAGCCTGGCCTCCCCCCTTGATTTCTATGTGTCACGGTTTTGCGCTATTATTCACTTTTACTTCAAAAAAAACTTAAATCTTTTTGAGTGGAGGTGATAAATATTTTTCATTTCTCATACTCGGAAAGTAGTGTTTGTCCACAGACCAGTAAGCTTCAAGACTCCGCATAAACAAAGTTTTGTATTCGAACGCAGTCGTAAAACGTTGGTGGGGTCAGGGGGGCGGACGGCGCGTTATGATTGGCCGGCTTAAAAGTTCGGTGGTATGATTCTTTATGATTGGTGGCGCTCGCTGACTGAGTGACGTTCCGATTGGCGGAGGGACGTTTGATATGCAGTGGTAGAGCATATGCGTTGTGACCGGGGGTGTCCAGCTAAGCGGCGTCTAGAGGCTTACTGGTCTATGTGTTTGTCTGATCCGAGTAGCGGGTGGAAAACGCCGATTCCCTCCCTAGTGCGGGAAAGACTCATAGTAATTTCTTTCCTCCCTAGGGCGGGAATGAATTTTAAAAATAGAACTATAGATAGTCGGCTACGAATTTATTTTCATAATTAAGAAAAATATAGAAACAAAATGCCGCAGTCTTGTGAGTTTATAAACAGCCAGTGTGAATTAAAAAAAAACCTATTAAGCTGGACGGCCCGGCGGCGCCGCCGCCGGTCGGTGGTGACGCGGTGTGTTCCATATTTAAAATTTAAGAAAGACTACAATTTGCCGGGATACTACTAACTTTGTCTTTACCGAAATTCAAAATCTCAGTTTTATAGACTAATATTTGATTAAAAATGAGTTCATCGATTTTTTTACACCCTATCCTACTGGCTGACTGGCTGACTGGCTGATTCTTAAATATTTTTACTTTACTTATATTCGAAATGAAAAGTAGAGTGTTTAATGCGGGTGAAACGACCGACCCTTGTATAACAATCTACTATAGTTAGGTAGTTTAAAATTACTATACTCTTTCTTTACTCTTTGTTGGACAGAGGCAATGGTCGCTGGATCCATCAGGGCGCGAAATAATGTACACAACCGAACTAATATAGTCCCGCGAGGACGAACGGCAGTTAATTCATTAAAAATTAAAAACCGGCCAAGAGCATGTCGGGCCATGCTCAGTATTATAGGGTTCTTTAAGTAGGTGTTACAAACAAATCAAATCGAATATTAATCACGGCTATTTTAGTTTTTGCAATAGACGGCAGCATTGGCGACTCAGAGAGTGATGTCAGTAGCCGCTAGATGGCGCTATACAGTGCCAAATGTAATACACGGCACTTGACGGCAGCATTGGCGACCCAGAGAGTGTTGTACGACGCCGCTAGATGGCGCCAAATTTAAGAAGTGTGTCGTCAACATAACACAAAGTTACTTTTTGTGATTTTTTCAAATAGAAAGTAGCTAAAGGAGCATTATTTGCTATGGTCATTTTCTCTTAGGTCAATGACCTTTGAACTAGGATGTTTTAAGTATTTTTCAGTTTTCTGTTTATAACTCAAATAATTATAATCACATTATACTCGAAATAATTTTAAAAGAGAGTTTTCACAAAGGTCTATCAATGTGGAAGATTATAAGTTTCTACGTTGCATAGTTTAGAAATGGCAGGGGGGGGGACACATTGCAAGCCACTTTGGCGGGCTATATTTCGCAGATGGTGCACCTGATAAAAAAGTGATGTATGAAACATTACCTTCATTTTAGTAGACCTATTCAATGATATCCCACACGAGGGGGTGCAGCGAAAAAAAATTTTTATTCCCCATTTCACATGTATGGGCGCTACCCCTGAAGAACGTAAAAACTATTTTTTTATTCTTTTAAAATTGAGATCTATATGTAGACTATTTTTTAACAAAATTTCATTAACTTATGTTTATAACTGTAGAAGTTATTAAGCTGTAAAGGATTAGGACAGACGGACAGACGGACAGACGGACAGACGGACGGACATGACGAAACTATAAGGGTTCCTTGTAGGACTTCGGAACCCTAAAAACGAGTTGTTACTTTGCATATAATGATGTGTAACAGCCATCTCTGCAACTCACGAAATCATTAGAATTATAAATATTTAAGAAATTATTAATGTAAAAGAAATTATCCGTGTAATTAATTAATTTGTATTTTTTTAAATCAAAATTAAAAATATCTATTGAGTAGCAACAGAAATTAACCTCAAAATTTTAAAAAGCGAATTTTTATACTTATTCATTATTACTTGCATTTTTTATCAATGATCAGTACTTTTTTCAGACACTTATTATCAACAATAAATACATTTATAAATATAGTGTACACATGATACATTACCATCTGACGGCCAACTCTAGCACAGCGTGCGCTCATTGGTCAAATCAAATAGCGCGCGCTTCCCCGGCTTCCTGTTACACACTTCCGTCCCTTTTCACGAAATCACCCCCACAGATTACAGGAAAGCGTGTGGAAAGATGTCACATATTAAAAATTGAAGTCTTGTGTTAAGTTGTTTCACTGACCGTACTCCAGCACCTACATTTTACTTTTATCTTGTCAAAACTTTGCAAACATTGCTACTATCAAGTAAGTCTAAGTACATTCAGTTCCTATCAGGCTTGAATTACGTCCGGTAACTCGTCTTAATTAATTAATAATAATTGTGTTAATGTTGTATGTGATTAATAATGAAGATGGATAGATTTGTAAGCAGTGTGAGAAGTGTTTCGCGAAGTGTGTATTTGAGTGTTAACGATTTTATAGGTACTTATGTTTAAATAGAGTGTTATTTCATAATTTCTGAGCACAATAACACCAAGTTTGACGCTTGTACGGTTAACTGCATACATTTTGACATTGACAGCGTCTTTATTTCGTAACCAGTAAGGGCGGTTTTCTTATTCAAGTGTATGCTGTATGTGTACCACTGTCATACAGTTGACTGTATCTATGATTTGATTTGACATAGAGCAGAGCAGAAGCCATATTATCACATATTCTGCGAAAAATTCAACTGGCTACCTATTACGGTTAAAAAGATACAGCCTTGTGACAGACAGACAGACGGCGTAGAAAGAGTAGTAGTGTCCCGTTATCCCTTGGGTATGGAAAAATGGCAACAACAAAAAAACTTAATTCAATAGGCATTTTCCTTTATTCACATATAAAGGAAAACCTACCTACCTTTAATGCTTTTATGGCATAATACTGCCAAGATTCCGGCAGTAGAAAGAATTCCTCATATCATGGCATTGAGAATATTTATAGCGGAGGCACGAGGAGTATTCGAAGTACTTTCGAAGTTGATCCGTATAAAACAGGACTTCAACTAAATATGAAGATAAAGTCGGATGCAAGCGGCGCAGACTTACGGCTAAAATTAATATCCAATCTATCCACAATTTGCCCTACTAGAGATAGGAATTTGCCATAAGCTCCATTCCATACAAAATATGTCAAATTTCTATCTCTAGTAGGGTAAATCGTAGATAGATTGGATATTAATTTTGGCCGTTAGTTAATATCTTTGGTTTGATACAATCCATGACTAATAAAACGGAGTAGAAAAGTCGGACTTAGTTCTAAAGTTTTCTAGTCCTTTAGCCTATTACTAATAATTTATTTTTGAGTGAATTAATTAATTTAGTGTGCTAGTGTACCTTCTGCCTTCATGACTGGGGAAAGTTGATTAATTGTTATGGCTTATACTATCTAATTTTTTCAGGGTTTTAGTGTTTGTGCATGTGAGATTCTCGTTTGTAAAGGTAGGTACTACACGGTTTTTCACTCCAACATATCATTATGCAGTAGTCAAAAGGCTAGGTTTTTCAAAATTAGACGGTAGCCGACTCCAAAATATTATATGCAGTAGTCAAAAGGTTAGGCTTTTCACAATTAGACGGAAGCCGACTTACACATATTATATGCAGTAGTCAAAAGGCTAGATTTTTACAATTAGACAGAAGCCGACTTCACCATATTATACCTATGCAGTAGTCAAAAGGCTAGGTTTTTCACAATTAGATGGAAGCTGACTGCAACATATTATATCAGTACCTAGTCAAAAGACTAGGAGAGACAATTGTAGAGTCACGTGAAGAAATTATTGTCTTATTACTTAATCCTATTTCATTGTATTGTATTCATTGGCCTAGTCGATTAGAACGACCTACCAAACTTGATATTTAAGGTTATATTCCCCTAAGATTGTCCTATTTCAATGAGGTTCAAGCTTAGAATTTCTTGATAACATAACGGGTCGTAAGGTACTTGATAGTAAGCGCCACAGAATAGAATCTGACTTTTCCAAAGTACAGTAAATTGCTATTTTTTATCTGATTCAAGAAAATCTAATCCATTTATGCAAAAATGAATTAACATCCTTATTGTGTGTGCATGTTTAATAATCTTCCAATCACGGTCTAGGAACTGCGTATTTTAATGATTATTACTAATACATATAATTGCTAAAACCTTGATTCTCACAATTACCTAACAAGTAACAATGAATTAATTCGTTCAAATAGACCAACGTAGTTTCCTGTTTAAAAAAAATCATATTTTCACTGACATAAGGCCAACGTAACTTCTAAACTTGTCGATAGGGCTGTCCCATTGCGATATTTTAGTTTAACCGACTGGCCAAAAAGAAAGGGTTCTTGTATTTGGGTCTGTATAAAATTTAGACGAAGTCTCTCTTCCCGTGATTGCCATAAAATGCAAATGCTTCTTTTAAAAGAAGATACATACTTATCAGCAACCCCGATCGCTAATAAGAACATTCTGCAATCACATCGGCCAATCACCAATCCGATTGCCAAATGTAGTCAATCTGGCAATGTTCGATTAAATCAAATCATTTTATTTGCAAGAAATGTGGTAGAGGTAAAGGTGTTATATACAATAAAATAAAAATAAATAAACAAATAAATATTTTTTTATTCACAAAAAGTTTTACATCAAATATCTGTGAAGTCCCTGACTTCTGAGCTAGGTACAAACCTGTGTTACAGAAGTGAGTGTCTTCTCCCATTAGTTTAACACAAATAGTGAGTAATAATTACAGTTTGACGACCTCTGTGGTCTAGTGGTTCGAGTGTCGGACTGCTGATCACGAGGTCGTGGGTTCGATTCCCACAGGACACAAATATTTGTGTGATGAACATGAGTGTTTGTGTTGGTCTGGTTGTTTCTTATGTATTATAAGTATGTATTTACAAAAAAAAAAGTATATAAGTATTATATCCATTGTCTAGTACCCATACCACAAGCTCTGCTTAGTTTGGGACTAGATGGTGCTGTGTAAAAATGTCCCGAAGATATTTATTATTATTATTATTTATAGTTTACAAAATTTATTTTGATGTGGACTATGTGTTGTGTTTTTGTGAGTGTGTGAGCGGTGTTCGATAAAAATTTAATTCTACACATTTCACGATTGTTCATTTAACAGATTTTTGTAGGACTGCTCTTGTGGATATGTCCTTTGTTCAGCAATCTACGTTTAGAGGTTTCTTAGGAACGATTCTTAGCCAAATGCCGTCTTACTTCCGGACACCTCGGAAAACCTGATTGTTTAATATTTTCAGAAATAGGTGGTTCCATTTTCACTGTACATCACACGGCCTCTTGCTTGTCGTGTTTCTGCTCATAAATTAGTTCTCATGATGAAAAAAAGTTAACACGTTATTTATTTTCTACTCGTAAAATGAGACACACATTGGGGTTACGACTATGACCGCGTTTGTTGAGACTGTGCTAATATTGCCTTTGTGCGCGCATTGCCCCGAGCCTAGTCGTCCTATAAATATTTGAACTTGGAATACAACATGTTGTTTGCTTTTACAAAAGTTTTAAATAATGTACGAAGGACTAATTTTTTCTTTTATAAAGGGCTGGCATAAAAATATTTTGAAAAAGGTGTGCACCAGCTTTTTTGCTCTAAACCACTGCGCTGAACGTCTCGTTGGTCACTTACGCCCAAACTAGGGGACATAAAAATTTACAAAAAAGTCATGTTAAATCTTTAAAATTTTAATGACTCACAAAACTCACCCACTCACAATCTCTTTTCAGTTGAGATCATTTACCGATCTGGCAGTGATTTAAGCACATACTTGTTATATTTCCATGCCCGCATATTAATAAAAGTTTTTTGTTGGAACTATATTGTATACGTAGCACGTACTATATGTACGTACGTATGTAGTATATTGTATGCGCAGGACCGGTCGTTGTGGCGATGCTTGGGGGAGGCCTATGTCCAGCAGTGGACGTCTTTCGGCTGAAATTATGATGATGATATTGTATACCTACATATTTTCTATTGTCTACGTCGCCGTTTAAAAGGAATAAAATTATGTTCGCACAAATCGGCTTTGCGGTGGTTTCTTTTCGTGGCGACCCTATTTAAGTCGGTTAGTAGGTTCAGTAGAGCGCTGCATTCCGTTTCCACGCCAGCTGAGTGCCGTGTGTGATACGTATCGTGATGGATAAACAAACAGAGTCAGGTACGTTTTAATTAATTAACAGAGACAGTTATGAACTTTTGAGGACAGTGTTACACGTTGGTCCTTTAACTTTGCACCTCTTTTTCGCTCGTGTATCGAAACGGTCAGTGTTATGTTAGGGGCGGGTTTTTTTACATTGTTAAAATTAAATATTTTTACTTTAGAAAATATTAGATTTAATAAAATTGGACAAATTAAATTGACTTTTGTTATTTAAGTTTTATTTTTACTTTCTAGGTCGGTCATAAAGTATTGATACCTCGGTAGTTCGGTACAGCCCACAACAACAAAGTTGAATCACTGCTGACTGCAGTAGTTTCGAAAGTTAGTCTAAGCCGGAGGTCTGGATCTGAACGTCTGAATTCTTAATACAATCGAAACCAGTCCATCTCCCCACCTCCTACACGTTCACATAGTCACAATACTCACAATACTACAATTATTAGTGAAGTCACCTTCGAACTAACACTATCAGTTTATTCTTAGTTCTATTTTTAAAGCTAGAATCCGCGTTGAGCTCAAAACAAATTAATTAAAATTAGATCATTTATAAATTATTACACAAAAAAGGTGTTTGTTTGTGCATGTGTGTTTTTATACGGTCACCAACCTCAGTGACGATACGGGCCTCCTATTTAGCTAAGGCCTGTGTCATTCCAGTTCACTGGAGAGACCAATCCGGATATAAATGCCATTCGGATCAAAAGACCAAATTTTTCTTCCGTTGAACATTGAGTAACGGCATAAACATGTGTCGTGCAGATACCCGGACCGGCACAGATGGAGCTGGCGACTCTGGTACCCTGGACATGGGCAGCCGGTCCTCGCTGCACACCGGCCTCAACATGTCTGAGGATGAGCATTGGGAGATGAACTACCATGAGGCTGCTATTTATTTAGAGGTAAACTAATATATAAAAAACCTTAAAAAAATTTGGGTCATTTTCTACAGCTTGTACATAATTATGTAAAAATATTATTAACTGTGTAATTAATATCTTTACGAGCTGTTATGCATGTATGCAGACAGCGTATAGGTACGTAGTGTAGCAGTGTATAGGTAATTATTATGTATGCTTTCGTGAATCTCAAGATATAGGTACCTTTACATAATTCAACAATGGCATTGCCTCAAAGTACCTACCTATAGCCTTGTATTGTTTCGTAATTGCTTCAACCCATTTTGCAGCTCTTGATTATATAGGCCTACATATATTTGTGCAAGATTTCTGGGGGAAATATTCCATGATTCTGATTTCTTCTGTAAATCAAACAATCATCAAATATTCTATAGAAAGCGTGCACATATTGACACTAGTTACAGACATTTATCAGACTTTGTAGACAATAGATTTAAATTCATCCGTTCGGACTACACTAGATGATAAATTGGCATCCTAATGATTCATCATTAATTTGGAAGTAGATGAAGTACCTTTAGCCACGCAGCTCATCAGTGTAATGACCCTGAAGTACAATGAAAACCGAAACAAAAGACCGCCTTTGTAAATAAGCACATAAATAATGGTCCTATTTAACAGAATTGTTTGAAAATTAAATGGTAATCACCTACTTTGTCATATTTTTGGTGATGTTTCAGTGTTCCTTCATAGGAATCTTAGGTCTTTGTAGCAAATGCGGCTGCAGTTTTGATTGAAAGACCTGACAATAAATATACAATGTGTATCTTTAAAAGCTCGTTCAGGGCATAGCATAATTTTTTTTATTTTTTATTATGGGACTAACCCTGAAATCGCAAAAAATAAGTTTGCTTTTCCCTAAAAAATAATCAGTGTCGCTCGACAAAATGTAGGGATCAGTTTTTATTTTTTATTATTATCAACTTTTACTATGAAATCAACGCTGAAATCGAGAAAAAAAATCAGCTGTTTCTAATATTTCGTCGATTTATGTGATCACAAATGTAGGGATCAGCTGATTTTGTTGTTGCTGTAAAGTTGTTCATAATGATGATTACAATACCGGAGATTACACTGAGAGGCTGTGCTGAGAGGTTTAGTATAAACTAAGAATAAGGTTGTATATGTATAGAACGATGGCGGATGTCAATTTTTCTTGGGATTTCATACAATTTCATACATCACCAAATATTGCAGAACCTTATGAGAATCTCTGTGATAGGAACTCAAAAAGTTACGTAATTAAAATTATATGAAAGACGGCTACATTATGTTCTTCTCTTTCTAGGAAGGTTTAAACAATGAGAAGTTCGACTCGCATCCGTCGAGTCCTGAGGAGTTACCAGCGTACCTAAGAGTCCATAACCCTTGGTACCATGGACTGGACCTGCTAGCTTCCCTATTGCTCATCCTCCTAGCCTTTACTGAAGATCCTGCTGTGCCTACATTTGAGGTAAACGTCTTTTAACGCCATCGCTCAATCGGAAATCGTAGACTTTTCCATGCCTGTTGTAATTGATTGGGTGTTAAAATAAGCGGACTATATACAACGTGTATCAGAAATGCGTGGTCATATTGCAAGAGCTCATTTAGGGCATTGCATAGAACAACTTTTACTATGGAACCAACGCTGAAATCGCGATAAAAAAAAAACAGCTGTTCCTTACTAAATCATCGATGTCACTCGACAAAATGTAAGGATCAGCAGTTTTTTATTATTTTGGTTGAAGCTTAGGCTAGTGATCGGGCTTTGTCTATAGAAGGCCGACTCAGCTACGACTTCCGTAGATGCATTTTCACATTTTGTTCTTGTTATTTCAGTTACCAGTATGGGCACACGGCACGATAGAGCTACTGGCACTGACAGTGATCGGCGTAGAACTGCACTTGAAGCTCAAGTGGATCGGATGGGGCACCATACTCAAACACAAGAGAACCATGATAAAGGTACCATAAGTTTTATTTAGGTAAGTATTTGTTTTTATTCCTAACCTGATGGTGGTTTGACATGTTAAGTCCCTGCTCAAATATGCTGGCAGTGCTTGGCCTTCATGAATATTTCAATACGTAAGTGCAAATATTTGGGCCAGTGCTTTAGTACAGTAGACCGCACGTAGTAGCTGTCGAGGTTAAACTGTCCCACTACCAGTGGGTAACATTTTGACCTCGACAGCGTCTTTATTTCGTAAGCAGTAAGGGCTGACGTGCGGTCGGCTGATAATATCAATTCTATTTCGTATTTCTGGGATAATAGACAAAGATAATGATTTTTTTTCCCACTTGCTCGGAAATTGGTTCATTATTCAAAAAAAAGAATACAACAATCAGCTCTTTTCCGTACGCAACGAAATAACAGGCCGGTAATATCCAACAGGACAATAATAGAAATTGCTGGACACTTTTTATTTTTTAAATTATGCTACCGAGATTTTTAAGTACACACTTACATAAATTAGGTGTTTTTAGGTACAAAATATTTATCATTATACAGGCTGAATGCGCATTTTTTTTTCAAAACTTTGAAAATAGAACAAGAACCGCGCGCGGGCGAATTGGCGTGAATGAAAATGAGATACTGTTGAAGTGTTGAATTAATTTGTGTTGTGTTTCCTCGCAAATGAGAGAAAAGTACTATACAAGTCTCGGCCGAAATAGCAATTAACGGCTTCTTTTAGTTAAAAAGGACTCGGCTTGCGCCTCGTCCTTTCAAAATCACTTGGGAAGTACCTGCTCGGCTTCGCCCTCGTATTTCCAATATTACTCGGCCGTAAATTGCTTCATTTCAGGACTCGACAGTAATGTACTATTTACTTGCAAGAAACACGGTTTTTACAAAGGTGTTACCTATATGGTTAATTTTATCACGATCCTTGGCGGTGATACATTTTCTCGACGAAGTCCCTTGAACGAATCCTGCTACATTACACGTACCTACCGCTGCCAACTGCAATCGATCATTGAGTGCAAGCGATTTTAGCCTTAGTGGTGGTTCACCGGAAAAATTTCTAACTGAACAAAAATAACAAGAAAAAACTGGATCATAATTATATCGAAAAGAAAAAACTGGATCATAATTATATCGAAAAATATTATTGGCTGTTATTGATAAAAAAATTATAGGTGGCTTCTATCTTCTGACTCAACCATCACTTCAGGCGGATTCCAACCCATCTGTAATATTTTCTGTTTCCCTTGATTTCAGGGTATAACGTTATTAATAATGGTGCTGGAGGCTGTGGTGGTACTTTGCCGACAGTCATCTCACTTCCGCGTCACGCGGGCGCTGCGACCCATCTTCTTGGTGGACACCCGGCACTGTGGGGGCGTCAGGAGATTTATCAGACAGATACTACAGTCATTGCCACCGATTATCGATATGTTAGGTAAGCTCACACATAATTTTTATTGAAATAACATGGAGATCCACTGGAACAGAAGATTTGTTTGCTTATACACTGATAAAATGATTCTACGAAAACTTAATTATACAACGTGTCTCAGAAATGCGTTTTCATATTTGAAGAACTCAATGAGGGGATGCTATCAAACAACTTTCACTATGGGACCAACCCTGAAATCGCGAAAAAAAATCAGCTGATCCTTACATTTTGTTGAGCGACATCGATGATTTAGTAGAAAACAGCTGATATATTTTTCGCGATTTCAGGGTTGTCATTAAAATATGACCACGCATTTCTGATACAGGCAATGCTGACGAGAGTCAAGGAACTCTCTATAACGAACTAAAATAAACTAGCCGAGTTAACTTTTTTTTGTTTACTTATGGAAATGTTTACTTATGGAAATCCTCATGGATACCCTTCGTCTGGGGAAGGCGGAGGGGTATGTCAGACTCCTACCGAGTAAAGATCGCTTCACATCTACCAGCACGTAGCGTGTCCAGCACGAAACGTGTCAGACACGACACAGACACAAGTTTTCATAGCTACGTTGGTATCTTTTGAGACGGCCATTCTTGCAGACAATTTCGGCCGGTGCCGGCCCGTGTCTGTACGGACACGGGTCACGCTACGCTCATGTGCGCTAGATATGAATACAACACAACATAACATAACATCACGCCTGTATTTCCCCGAAGGGGTAGGCAGAGGTGTATAGTACACCCACTTTTCGCCAGTTATGTTATAGTCCCATGTAATAGGGGGCGAGCCTATTGCCATTAACCGGGCACAAATCCAGACTCCGGACTGCTACTGAGAATTTCCTACTGAAAAAACCCAATAACATTTTGCCCGACCCGGGAATCGAACCCAGGACCCCGCGCTTGCGACTAATAGACCAACGAGGCAGTCGAGTAGATATAAATACGGCTATAGATAATGTATAAATTATAATGTTTGGTGTCAGTGCTGGTACGTGTCCGCCACGTTCGGTGTCGGCAGATGTGAATCGAGCTTAAAACCACACTGTGGCCGACCTCAGCACAAAATGGAGGAGCTCCGGGAACTCATGTGGACCGCGCCGGTGCCCCTCTGGTGCTATGCCATTGGCACGTCCCGGGATAACAGTGCTTTCCACCCCACAACCGTACGCGACCACTACATGCTGCTGTTCTCCCTAGGATCCGTTAAATCAATACATGGAATAGGTACCAGATGATCGAAAATACAACATTATTCTTAGTCAAAATCTAAAATCAAAATCATTTATTTGTGATTCACAGGTAACAAAAAGGTCTTATTTAAATATAAATTAAGTTCATTCTGTGTGTCTTAGTTTGTATACTAAACCTCTTAAGGGGTCATTGTACGGTCGACCGCACGTCTGTGGTAACAGTTTGACATTGACAGCACCTTTATTTCGTTAGCAGGAAGGGCGGTTTTCTAATTCAAGTGTTACCACTGTCATGCAGTCGACTATACGCATCATTATGAACAACTTTTAATGTGGGACCAACCATGAAATCGCGAAAATAATAATCAGCTGATCCCTACATTTGTGTTCACATAAATCGACAAAATGTAGGGAACAGATGATTTTCTTTTCGCGATTTCATGTTTGGTCCCGTAGTAAAGGTTGTTCATAATGATGAGTACAATGACCCCTTAAGAGGTTTATACAAGACCGCAATAGTATATTAGTACCTATAACCTAAGAACCTGACTGCCTCGTTGGTCTAGTGGTTGCAAGCGCGACAGGACCGTGGGGTCCTGAGTTCGATTCCCGGGTCGGGCAAAGTGTTATTGGGTTTTTTCATTAATAAATTCTCAGTAGCAGTCCGGAGTCTGGATTTGTGCCCGGTCAATGGCAATAGGCTCGCCCCCTATTACATGGGACTATAACATAACTGGCGAAATGTGGGTGTACTATACACCTCTGCCTACCCCTTCGCGGAAATACAGGCGTGATGTTATGTTTTATAACCTAAGAATAAGGTTGTATATTGACCTTCGAACGGTTCTTCCTATTTCCAGGGCTGCTAATGTTCTTCGTGGCCACATACTCGCTGCTGGGCTACTACCTGTTCTCGGAGCACGTGGACAACGGACACTTCCAGACTATCAGTGACTCCTTCGTCAGCATGTTCGTCTTACTGACTACCGCCAAGTGAGTAGTTCTCTTTGAACAGTTTAAACTAATGAAATATGTATTACAGTCTACAATTGCAATGCCTACGGCTAGGTCTTTCATGAACCACCATAGTCGATATCGTATAAAAAAGCGTAATACCAACTCAGACAAAGATGAACCTTATTGGTAGTAAAAAAAAAAAAAAAAGCTCTGTTGACCGACACCGAGAGGCAATAAGGGCAACTAGGTCCGGACCTAGGGTTGCTAGATATTAGGGGCGGCCAACATGCTCTCCCCGCAGTCCCCGCATATTTTTACGCTGCAAAATCAGCAGAAAGAGAGATACTACTAAACCGCCTAGGGTGGCCGAGACTGTTAATGCGTCTCTGCCGACACCTATAATGGACAATTTTACAGACAAGGAATTTTGTAGTTTTGTCGTAGTTAACAAACCTTACATGAAATGTTGATATTTGTTTCCAGTTTCCCTGACGTGATGATGCCATCGTACGCCAAGTCTAAATGGTACGCCGTGTTCTTCATACTGTACATCATCACTGTTCTCTACGTGCTTATGAACTTGGTAAGTTAAGTTTTAGTTTATTTTCAGTATATGGCCAGTATTGCCAGTAAGCGTTAATTAAAGAAAATTTAAGAAAACCTCTGAGGATTTAAGGACCAAAACTCCTTGGCTGTAAGGACCAAAAAATATATACGGTTACTTTACTCCCAAACTTTGTTCCTCCTTCTACTATGATATTAAAAATGCAAAACACTGGCTGGAATTTAAAAGGATGCCGCACTAAAGGGTTCTCATCACATGCTTGTCGGCAATAACTTTCAAGAGGCTGTACGTAGCCACTGCCCCTCATTCTAGTAAGCAAAGACGTATTATTTTTGCGCTCGACCGCTTAGAAAACAAACTGGCTTCGCAAACATATCTGATGCACAGATGAACTACAGTAACGTGGCAGCTGCAACACAGCCTTGGGCCATGCCTTTTTTTTTTAAGCGGAGAAAATGCCTATTGCATGTCACACTGCTGGGGAAGCAGTGTGGTTATGTGGGGCTCGCACCCACTAAAAACTCCGCCGTGTGCCTACTTTCGCCTTGGGTGTATGGGCCACGAGAACTGCTACGCATGACTTTCGCGACTAATCCAGTGCGGCCCACTTCAGGGCCTACATACTTTAATTTTACACACTCTTTTGGCGATGTCCGGGCACACCTGGGACATCACCACAACTCAAGGGCCGTGCAATGCGGACGATAGACTACCCAATCTATCGCCCACTGGCTTTATTTAAGCTGGCATCAGATCGCCATATAGACGCCTGCGCCGACCTGTCCGTCTACGGCGGTTCGGATCAGCGAGAGAGTCTTCCTCCCTGACCCGCTCCGCCGCAGCCCTGGGCCATGCCTGGGCCAGGGTCCTGTTCACGTAATTTCATGACGCGCCTATCAAGTTGCAGTGACGTTGCAGTTTGTTTCTGACAGTGATCGCCAGAGATAAGAGAATACAAAAACCGATGTTTTTATCAAAACTTAATTGCAACTGCACTTTAGTTACGTGAATTGGCCTACTGAAAGTGTTGTTATATTGGACTCGCAAAACGCAATGTCTTTAATCTTTTTCTGTCGTGTCGACATGAGCTACATAATGATAATAGCTCATGTCGTGGCGTAAAGATTATCCCGTCAGCAGGTTGGGAGCGGGGCTGACTGCCCAGGGTGCGCCGGACGATCAATTAAATATCGTCACTCGTGGAGGTTCTTTAAATGCACCCATGTCTTTAATGATGTCCGACTAGGCCGTAGCCAGGGGGGGTTGGGGGAACTCTCCTCCAAAA
The DNA here is from genome assembly GCA_949699075.1 of Asteroscopus sphinx. NCBI lineage: Eukaryota > Metazoa > Arthropoda > Insecta > Lepidoptera > Noctuidae > Asteroscopus > Asteroscopus sphinx. The sequence goes on along the minus strand of OX453021.1, from coordinate 13,314,276 downwards.
TGCCTCGAAACTCTCAATACTCGTGTCACTATCTGTGTCGATGGCGGTTTTAAAATAAAGTTGTTTATTTTTGTCTCTAGTCCAGAGCTCGACCTCCTCCCAAAATGACTTCATATTCATAAAACGTAGAGATTATACTACTCTTTGATATTCTTATTCATTTATTTGTAAAGTCACTTTACACGTCAGTAGTTTTATAAATCTTTACATATTATCATAGAATCTTATTAAGTCGGTGTTAAGTTAACAATTATTCATTATTGTTCCGCAAAGTTTGAAGACAAAGGTCTTCAACCAGTGTGTCCTGCCAGTCATGACTTACGGTGCCGAGACGTGGATACTGACAGTTGGGCTAGTCCACAAATTTAAAGTCGCTCAGCGAGCTATGGAGCGAGCTATGCTTGGAGTTTCTTTGAAGGATAAAATCCGTAACGAGATTATCCGGAGAAGAACCGGAGTGACCGACATAGCTTGTAGGATCAGTAAGCTGAAGTGGCAGTGGGCTGGCCATGTCTGTCGAAGGACCGATGGCCGTTGGAGCAGACGAGTCCTTGAGTGGAGACCGCGTATCGGCAAACGCAGCGTAGGGCGCCCCCCTGCCAGGTGGACCGACGACCTAAAGAACGTGGCTGGGGGGGACTGGATGCGGAAGGCAGAGGACCGAGCGTTGTGGCGCAACTTGGGAGAGGCCTATGTCCAGCAGTGGACTGCGATAGGCTGAGTTGAAGTTAACAATACATGCTGAAATTTTAATGGCTTCTTTCCCGAATTGGGGTCATTGTACTCATCATTTTAAATTTTCGACCACCTTTTTTATGGGACCAACACTGAACTCGCGAAAAAAAAATCCGTTGGTCCCTACATATGTGTTCACATAAATCGATAAAATGTAGGGACCACCTGATTTTTTTTTCGCGATTTCAGCTTTGGTCCCATAGTAAAAGTTGTTTATAATGATGAGTACAATGACCTATTAAGAGGTTTTGAGTTATTTCAATAACACGAAACGAACACGATTAAAATTTCAACATGTATAAAATTCCTTCCTGGCTACGGCCTTGTGTACGACAACACAAAACCTGTGTCGTTTCCAGATGTTAGCCGTAGTATACGAGACGTTCACTCGCATCGAGCGTGAGAAGTGTCGCGCGTTGTTGCTGCACCGCCGCCGCGCCGCCCGGCACGCCTTCAGGCTGCTGGTGTCGCGCCGCGCGCCGCATGCGGTGAAGCTGAGGCACTTCGCGGGGCTGATGAGGCACTATGCGCCACACTACAGTGAGTATCAAACGTTTGTTTTGTGTCCAATGATCCTGAGCTTTAACACGCTTTTATTAGGTCGACCTGTATGTAACTATGTAATGGAATCTAAGGTAACAAATTTAACCATCTTCCAAGGGTCGTAGCGTAACGAAAATTGGCAGCTGTGTGTAGTTCTGATTTCTTCTTCGTGTCGACGGTACAAAAATTTACTGATAGTGGCACAGTAATCACACGCTGCTGGCCCAGAAATTTGCCACTTCTTGTGCGTTGTCTGTGGCATCGATAAGGTCACTCAATGTGCAAGTGCTTGGACACAAGGAGCAGCATAGCAAGTGTGACATTGATTGAGGATCAATGCCACACATGCAGGCTGTAGCTGTTTGGTCTATATAGCCCCACTTGCTCATTCTGCCTACCTGGGTCCGCAATCTGTTTAGGGACTTCCATATAGGCCAGGGGAGTTTATACCCTACAGGAAGTCTCTCACTGGGTTGGATGTAGTGTGCAGGTGGAGGTAATTTTTCGAGCCACAGTTTTCGACGAGCTTCAGCTGGAGAACCTTGTAGAGCCTCTGTTGATTTAAGGAAACTGTGGCGGCTCTTTAGGCGTTGTGTTGGTAGCTGGGCACCAAAGAGAGGGTGCCTTATGTCTGACTCCTGCTTTTCTTTCTCCACTGCACACGCTACGTCCCTTCGGACCCTTGGGGGCGCGATGCCGGCTGTTGGATAGAGCATATTGAGCGGTGTTGGTTTCAGGCAGCCCGTAACTGTCCGGCACGTCTCCTTTAAGGCAACATCTACCTCTTTTGCGTGGTTGGAGCGATGCCACACAGGACATGCAAACTGACCGGCAGAGAAGCTAAGTGCCAAGCCTGTGGTGCGAAGAACGTGGGATGAAGCAACCCAGGTAGTCGAGGTCAAACGTCGGAGCAAGTTATTTCGGGAACCGAATTTTTGTTTTGTTTTCAGACAGTGGTTTTTAAATGTCAACGCTCTGTCAAGGGTGACTCCGAGGTAAATAGTTCTGATGACAATACAATAATATGGTACTGTCGAACTGATCTGATGATGGAGCCGGAAGATATGAACTGGAAATTCATGATGGAAAATCGTATCATAGCTGTATTGAATTTATTAGAAAAGTCTTGTAATGAACTTTGACCACGATTAGGTTTCAAGGTCTGATGATGAAGCTGGAAGATAGGCACTGGCATTCCATGATGGAATATCGTATCATAGTCGTGTTTGCACTTGTGAGAAAGGCCACGTAATGGACTTTGAACACGATCAGGTTTCAAGGTTATAAGCGTGTTTTTCTAAACATAAACACATAAACATAACATCACGCCTGTATTCCCGAAAGAGTAGGCAGAGGTGTATAAGTACACCCACATTTCGCCAGTTATGTTATAAGTCCCATGTCATAGGGGGCGAGCCTATTGCCATTAACCGGGCACAAATCCAGACTCCAGGCTGCTACTGAGAATTTCCTAAAGAAAAAACCCAATAACACTTTGCCCGACCCGGGAATCGAACCCAGGACCCCACGATCAGCAGTCACGCTTGCGACCACTAGACCAACGAGGCAAGCAAGGTGTTTTTCTAGTGTTTTTTAAACTATTAATTTATGTTTACAGTGTTGCTACATATGTATGTGATGCATTCACTATATTCTGGGTCTGAAACAAATTTATTTTGAGGAACCGTACATTTTATAACCAACGGAACTCTTTCAGATTTCTAAACGACATGGACACCGTATAGACTATCAGCTGCCATATTTTTTACGTGCATTAATTCCTTCTGCAGGTGGTCTCGACGTGTACCTGATGTTCAAGCAGCTAAACCAGTCGTGTTCGGGCGGTCTCACTCGCAGCGAGTTCGCCAACCTGTACGAGGTGTTCGCGCTGCGCTGGGCGGGCCAGCAGTCGCGGGCTCCGTGGTACTCGCAGTCGCCGCTGGAGCCCATCGGGAGAGCTGCTGCAGCGGCTGTGCGGTGGCCTTACTTTGAATATCTTATTTGTAAGTTTACTCTATACAATGTGTTATTGAAATTACTGAAAACCTCTTAAGGGGTCATTGTACTCATCAGTAAAAACAACTTTTATTATGGGACCAACCCTGAAATCGCGGAAAAAAAACCAGGTGTTCTTTGCGATTTCGGTCACGGACGAGAAAATAATGAAGGACGGCGCGCCACATACAACAAAAGTGAAGCACCCTACAGAACTAGGTTTGCGTAATTTGAGAAACGAAACGCCGCATAATGGCGGTCGATCGGCGTACTATGAAGTAAGTGTGTGCTTGAGGCACGTTTATAAACAGTCCAGATCGGCTTACTTAGGGTGCTTCACTTTCGTTGTATGTGCCGCGGAGTGCTTCTTTTTTTCTCGTCCGTGTTTCACGGTTGGTCCTAAATTAAAAGTGGTTCATACTAATGAGTACAATCACCCCTTAAAAAGTTTTCAGTTATTTCAGTAACGGGTAGTTCTCTGATTTGGTGCAAATCACATGTCCGTCAAAAAATATACGAAACTGCGTACTCTAAAGGAACCAAATATTTTTTATATTACAAGTGTGTTACATAGGTATATCTGCAGCCTAAAACTCATTCTGTAATTGGTAAATTACTACGTAAAATAATACATATTTAAATTTCATTGCCTTCAGTGTCCTTTACATGAATTATGGGACCAATATTTAAATAAAAAAATAAACAGATTTTTTAACTGCGTATGGTTGTTTGGGAAGTCTAAAGTACATATTAGGGAATAAAACTGTGAATTTAGACAGTAGAATATGATAGAAATCAACGTTCACTGTAGTAAAATAGATTTGTCACCAAAAAAAAATCATTACCTTCAGCCCGACTTAAAATTTAAAAATGTATCCTGTAGATACACGTAGTGGAGTAGCTACCCCCTTCCTCCGCGCACATTGCTCATCTAGTCGGCCAAAAATAGTGTAACAGGACAGACGCTTGCAGATTCTTCTCGAAAAAAATATCTCAAGACGTGATTTTGCACCGTGGCATGTAATTTTTTCATTACCGGTAGCTTGATTTTGAAGTATGTACCAACTGTTGTTTTTTTTATTTTTTGTTTTGACATAATTGTAACCGAGTTCGAATTATTTTTTAAATGTCTGTACCTACGTATTGCAATTAATAATGGAGTTAAATCTAAAAAAGTTAAAAAATATCATTACCCTCAATTTCATTACCATCTATTTCCTTCAGCTAATAAGATGATGGTAATGAGAATGTAGCGAAGGTAATGATTTTTTTATTATTATCAGGTTATTCACGATATGAAGGGTCATGGAAAGTCTGAAAATCTCATGGTGGGCAGGGAAATACGTAAAGAGATATACGTAAAAATATGAGAAAAGTGAACGAAAATATACGCAATTTTTTCAATGACTTCAGATGAAGATGAAAGACAAGGAGAAGAAAAGATGATAAAAAAAACAAAGAAAAAAGCTGTTCCAAGAGCAAACTAAATAAAAAAATACAACATTGAAATAGATATAGGGGAAAATATGAGAAAAGTGAAGGAAAATATACGCAATTTTTTTAATGACTCTTCAGATGAAGATTGAAGACAAAGAGAAGAAAAGTTGATAAAAAAACAAGGAATAGAGCAGTTCTAAGAGAAAACTAAACTAAACAAAGACAACATTAAAATAGATATAGGGAAAAACATGAGAAAAGTGAAGAAAAATATACGCAATTTTTTTTATGACTCTTCAGATGAAGATGGAAGACAAGGAGAAGAAAAGATGATAAAAAACAAGGAAAAGAGCAGTTCTAAGAGAAAACTAAACTAAACAAAGACAACATTAAAATAGATATAGGGAAAAACATGAGAAAAGTGAAGAAAAATATACGCAATTTTCTTAATGACTCTTCAGATGAAGATGGAAGACAAGGAGAAGAAAAGTTGATAAAAACAAGGAATAGAGCAGTTCTAAGATAAAACTAAACTAAACAAAGACAACATTAAAATAGATATAGGAAAAAACATGAGAAAAGTGAAGAAAAATATACGCACTTTTTTTAACGACTCTTCAGATGAATATGGAAGACAAGGAGAAGAAAAGATGATAAAAAACAAGGAAAAGAGCAGTATCAAGAGCAAACTAAACTAAACAAAGACAACATTAAAATAGATAAAGGGAAAAACATGAGAAAAGTGAAGGAAAACAAACGCATTTTGTTTCGTGATTCCTCAGATGGAAATTTCTGATTGCTATGCTAAAGATTTTCTTAAGAATTGAAACTGAACTACAATTTTAGTTCTTACTAGATTACAGAAAATATTGCTATTTATAGAGTACTATAAATAGCAATATCTTCTGTAATTAAAAGTAATTGTTTACCCTGTTTGTTCGTCATTGCATTAGAATAAATGTCATTATTATAAGTTATATATTAACATTATTTTGAGTTTAAATAATTATTTAGATTTTTATTATATAATATGCTATTATGTGAATAACATTATAAAAGTAGAGGCATAAAGCAAAGCCACGTTTTGTTATTTAGTAGGTAAACTATTTTATGTTAAATAGTTGCTGATAGTATCTTATTTACGTTGTTTTCTCTTTTTTTGCATTTCTTTAGTATCTTAAAATTTAATTAACTAGATAGATTTTTCTAATATAAACAATTTTGATTTATGAGAACTGAAGCATTGTTTAACCATTGTTTTGGAAAATTTTGATTATAAAAAAAATCAGCTGATTCTTACATTACTGTTCACATAAATCGACAAAATCAGCCGATATTTTCGCGATTTCAGGGTTGGTCCCATAGTAAAAGTTGTTCATACTGATGAGTACAATGACCCCTGAGGTTTTCAGTTATTTCAATAACACGTTATAGTGTTATTTTCTCGAAATTGTTTTTTTTTTCATTACCAGGAGCATTTTTTCATTACCATAGTAGCTGATATGATTACCAGATCTTCTTTCCTCATTACCTTCACCAGAATAAAACTCATGGCTCTATATCTTTCTCAATTTTGCGTATAATACAGTATTATTCACATAATAATGTATAATTTTAATGTAGCTTTTCATAGGCGTAGAAAAAAAAACAATATTTTTTTTTCTCGCAATTTCGTCAAATTTGCACCAAATCAGAGAACTACCCTAACACGTTGTAGAATTAATAAAGCTACACTATTTAAGAATCAAAAGCCAAGACCCGATTTATATCTGCGAGAAACAAGACCAATTCAAGCAGTGCTGAACTTTTATAATATAGACGTCAATATACATTTGAGATGGTAAAATTATACTACAGTATCGGTGTGAATGGCTATAGCCTATTTGCTACGTAAATGGAATCATTAAAATATCCGTAGAAAAATTTAAACTAGGCATTCACTGAGGCGCAGGCGGCTCTGTCAATGCCTAGTCTAAACACGTTGTAATAAAAGCTTTTCAGATACTTATTAAAACTTAGTTAGATGGGGATACACCAGAGATGTGGAGCAGTGACGAAGGGTGAATATTTTCAGAAGGGAAGCCGTAGGTACCTAAAAATCCTAAAATAGCTAAGATAGCACTTAAAATAAAAACAAACAATTTAACAACTTTTATTTAAATTTTACGTAATTTTTTTGTACTTTAGAACAATAAATTATTATAGAAATGTCGTTGATCTGTATTTAAGCTATTCTTAAAGGGAAACCGGTGGGAATCGTGTTATATGCACCCATTGCCACTGCTGTGGAGTAACTCCTGACCTACCCACTGTGCAATACCACCCGCACAATCAACGAGCTATGCGAGGCTACTGATAGTGCTGTTGACGTGGCTACATTTTGGTCCACAATAATATAATTAAACTCAAATTCAAGGCAATCGTCGACACGAAGAAGAAGAAGAAGTACTACACCTACTACAAGATACTGAGGTATCTACAAAGCCCTCACGACCTGTCTGGTTCTCTTTCAGATGCCCTCATAATTGGTAACGGAGTAGCGATGGTGCTCCGTGTTTGTGAGGCAGCAGGAGATTTGCAGGACAGTGCCCGACTGCTCTGCGCGTCCTGGGACACCTGGCTATTCCTTTCATGTAAGTCACTATATTCCTCTTCAAGGTTGCTTAACTTGGAACGGCTTCACCGATTACCGATTGCATTATCCTTTAAAATCGATATGACTACTTAATCTTGAAAGATGCTATAATTTGGGGTCGTTCCTCGTGGTCTCACTACTTTGCCCCACTGGTGGGACCACGAGGAAATGTTGTTCCTCGTGGTCAGACGAATTTTCCATCAGCATCCAATTGTTTTCCGTTGATGCAAAAACTAGAAAATGTGCTGTCAAGACGTCGGTAGCGTGGCGTACTGGCTCGTGTATAGTTCTTGAAAGTTAAAGGCATGCAAGTAAGCAAATTGCATGCATGGTTACTAGCAAATGTACCTATCCACAGCGTGCCAGTTACTTGCATATAAATACCGATAGCTGGCATGCAAGCTACTGCTCCATTTTCCAGGCATGTGTATTCCGGCCATTATTCATCATCATCATCATCATTTCAGCCGAAAGACGTCTACTGCTGGACATAGGCCTCCCGCAAAAGGGGGATATGCCATAATCGCCACGCTTGGCAGGCGGGTTGGCGGTTGGTTGGTTAAATACTCAGAGAACGCTGGTGCCCATCCTCTGGTGAATCCCTTAGTCGCTTTTTACGACACCCATGAGAAGAGATAAGGGTGGTGCTATTCTTTATAAATAAATAAATAATATTTTTAGAACATTTTTACACAGCACCATCTAGTCCCAAACTAAGCAGAGCTTGTACTATGGGTACTAGACAATGGATATAATACTTATATACATTTTTTTTGTAAATACGTACTTATAATACATAAGAAACACCCAGACAAACACAAACACTATGTCTGTGTCACTATGTCTGGCACCACACGGAACATTATTATGCTCACTATATTAATACAATCACAATCTCTATGTTCTAAATTCTTTCGATCCTATACAAGTTCCACGTAGTTACCTCACTCCCGAAATTTCTTCCTCAAACCTGGATTTCCCTCAGTGTTCCTGCTGGAAGCTGCTCTTCGTATGATGGCATCAGGCCTAGGAGCGTACCTGGAGAGCGGCTGGAACGTGTTCGATCTAAGCGTTACATTGCTGGCACTGATGGGAGCTGTACTGCTTAGTATTGCGCCGAAACTCTTCATTGTCGTCATATTTAGACCACTGAGGTAAATCTTGTTTCCACATCATCTCTTGTTTCCTTGCTACTTGAGCTAAATCTTTGTGAATCCTGACAAAATCATTTCTGTTGGTGAAAGGTTAATTGAGAATTTGAGTTGTTGGACGTGTGTGTTACTAACCTGTATATATATGTATATACTTAAATAAAGTTCATTCTTGATTCCTCAATTTCTCTTCAGTTCTTTCGCCATCAGATAAAACTTATTTATTATTATAAACGGTTTCACTCACGTAATTCCATCGGGTGTGCCCGACTACTTTCAAGCTCGAACGTACGTGAGTGAAACCGTTTATATTAATAATTATGAATTTAACTCTCGATAGTTATTAGATAAAACTTGTCAGGGACCAATACGAACTTTGCTAGTCGTAAGTGGTAACGTATAACGATTTAAATTGTGGAAAGAAAAAAATCGCTCACGAGCAGGATTCGAAACTGCTACTCCTGGCTCAGTACGCTAGTGCATTAGCCACTAAGCTACCGTGAACATTGCTCGTGGTATCTAAATTAACCTCCACTTTGGTACGTCTTTGGAGGAGAGCAGTGTTCAAGGTACCTTAGTGGCCAGAACACTGGCGTACTGAGCCAGGAGTCGCAGGTTCGAATCCTGCTCGTGGGCGATTTGTTCTTTCCACAATTTAAATCGTTAGATTTCGCTTGGCATGCGTAAATGCGTTAAAAATAATAAAATAATTGGTAGCGTATAACTCCACAGCATCACCATACTATTAGATATTCTGTGGCATCACACTGGTTCAATAAACGCAGCGCAGCGCTAAAATTATTATGGTAATTATTTCTTGCCTTTGTGGCCAGTGTAATGCCTTTTTTCATGTCCCCAGATTGATGCGTCTATACAAGTTAAAGAAGCGTTATCGCGACGTGTTCGGCACACTGGTCCTGCTGTCCCCCCTCATGTCGTCCGCCGGCTGCGTGATGTTAGTCATGTACTACTTCTTCGCCATCATCGGCATGGAGCTGTTCGCTGACTACGACCTCAGGAACTGCTGTGTGTAAGTGTACTTTAGTTAGGTACATAACAAAATCTACATGTAAATCTAAATGTTCACTTTGTTGATGACAGACGATAGGTAGGCAATTCTTGGAGAAACTTTGCTGTATTATTAAGTTTGCAAATGGCTGAAGGTGTGGAAATAAAAATCTGTGATATGGGACATGTAAAAACCCAAAAAATACATGGTGTCCAATAGGCACGTCGTTTGAAAGAGCCTTATAAAGGGTTACGCTTCTTCTTTTAAGTACCTACCACAGTCCTTGCCGTGACTAGAAGAGTTCAAGTCGCTTGATTGATGGACGCTGTAGTCTTCCAGTCCAGACAAAGGAAATATTGCCAGTGACTTAACACTAACTAACCAGTAACATTATTTGTAACGTATACCAAAAAGAATATGTTTACTTAAAGTACGCGTAATATGACTGCCGCTCTGAAACCAGGCTGTGCGAAAGGTCGCGCAGGTACAGTCGCGTAATAAGTGTGAGCAGGATAAGGATTCATTGAACATTAACGAACGATTGAGACAGCAAGAACACGCGGTCGCCCGACATCTTGCCACTCAGATGAACAACCTCTATCAGTCTGGCCGCCATTGCCGCACATGCGCGCTACTGGATTGGTTGCAAAATTGATTACTGCGCAGAACCTGTTTCTCACTTTACACAGGCGAATTTCTAATTTAAGAACAAGAAATTTTCTTGATAACTGAATTTATAGGCGATCAACAACAGAATTATTTTGCTTCTTGGACTTCTGAAACCTCAAAATACCCTCACCAAAAGTTCTGATCGAATACCAAAAGTGTAACGTTTTATCTTTTGGACTCCTAATCGTTGTTATTTCTTCCAGCAACACGACCGTAGAAGACTTCTACAAGTACTCCCTGAACAGCTCCACGGCCCTCGGCTACTACTACCTGAACAACTTCGAGAACATCGTCACCAGCGGCGTGACGCTGTTCGAGCTGACCGTCGTCAACAACTGGTTCATACTCATGAACGCGTACGCCACTGTCGCTGGCCAGTTCAGCAGGATATATTTCATGGTAAGATGGCATGACACATTAACAGGAAATATATATATATAGTATATAGGTACAGTTAGAAATGTTTCCGGTGAACCACCACTAAGGCTAAAATCGCTTGCACTCAATGTTCGATTCGTTCAAGGGATTTCGTAGACAAAATGTACCACCGCGAAGTATCGTGACCGTACCTCAATCACACTGCAGCAAAAAGCGGATGTATGATTTTTGAAGACTCAGGGGCCATATTGAATGAAAATATGACGCGGTCACAATTGCGAGTAGATAGTGTGCTAATAAATTATTAGCGAATGGCGGTCATTTATTTTATTTTATTTAGAAAACCAACAGCGATACATATAATAAATTACAGAATATGTGTATTACAGTATTGTATGGCTAATAATAGGTTTCCCTGTGTAACCAGGTAAGTATAAAACATGCGAACGGACTACAAAGAAAAAATTTAAAGTTAAAAAATACAATAATACTTAGATTTAAGTTTAAAATTTAGTCAATTTATTGTTAGATTACTTTTAGATGCCGAATAACGAACAACTGGGGTCATATACTCATTGGTGAGCTAAATACTAACTAGAAGACTGAGCTAGCATACTATAGTATGATTGGGGGATATATATCTTGAATCTATACCTAGAACTATTAATTAAATTAAATTAAAAAAATTAAATTAAAAAATCTTTATTTCGGGCATTTAGTAGCTAATGACTGTTAATGCTGAGCTATAAACATGAACACTGGAAGTGGAATGTTAAGTGCTAGGTACTAATTAAGAAGCTATACACGTCAATCTACGAGCGAGTAGATACTATATATAACACTAGTCGAATTACTTGAGCTGTAATTTCAGTAGTTACCCCCCTGAGTTGTTGTCCCCTGGGAGCGAGAAAGAACTACTGATTTCGTCGAAAGTCTGAAGTCGTCGTAAACTATGACAATATTTATTAGTGACAAACTCGTACTAGGCCCCCAGACATAAAATAACTACTACAATTCTAACGGCCAAAATTAATATCCAATCTATCCACCATTTGCCCTACTATAGAGATAGAAATTTGACATAAGCTCCATACAAAATATGTCTTTCTATCTCTAGTAGTAAGATTGGATATTAATTTTGGCCGTATGACAACAGATTATTATTGAAAATCTTACATAAAATGCGTCGAAATTATACTTTCTGTCTGTATCTGAAAGTGCTTTTATTAAACTACGTTTTAGTAGTAGGTAGGTTTGGGGTGCATTAAAAGAGCCTCCACGAGTGACGATATTTAATTGATCGTCCGGCGCACCCTGGGCAGTCAGCCCCGCTATCAACCTGCTGACTGGCTAATATTTTCCCCACGACATGAGCTATTATCATTATGTAGCTCATGTCGACACGAAGAAGAAGAAGTAGTAGGTATTGCTTTTGTCTCGCAGAAAGTGTGAAAAGTAGAGTTATTCTCCTCGGGGATAAAGGTGTTTTCGTCTTGGGCGAGCTTGAATCCCTCGCTGCATTCAGGATTCTAGTAGATCTTGATTTTCCTACTGCAAGCCGCAGCACAGACTTGACTCATCTGGTTTTTGTTCCAGGTATTCTATCTATTCACGATGGTTGTGCTGACGATCGTGGTGGCCAGCGTGCTCGAAGCCTTCAGATTTAGGATACAGTACAAACGCAGCACTAGCAAAAGAGACGGTTTGTTTTTACTTTTCTGTTATTTGGAGACCTATTCTGTAGTAGACGTAGACGGTTGAAGGGCTGATATGTTGCCTTTCAATTTCAATGTAACTATCTATCTATAACCAGGGCCTGATCCACCCTTTAGGCTGAAGCCAGTCGGGCGAAACGAGAGTTAATCTGATATCCCCCGCCAAAACTTGTAGAAAAAACACAAGCGGAGGGTATTCATGAAAATTACAATCATACCCTATTAGAGATGAATTACGGGCTGTCTTATTCCGAAACTGTTCTATATTTATTAGCACGGATAAATATCAGGCCACAAGCCAATAGGACTGAATAGGAACGTGGTTATGTCTAGTCGAAAATTGGTGGAATTGATTTCAAACAAAACAGAATCAGATGTGATTACGTCACATTATATAGTTTAAGACGCTGACAACACCTAAAAAATCAGACGTCTGCGGTCACTGTCGTTTTGTACAGAACAGAAAGAGAGGCAACGAGCGGAGGGACGTCGGGTGCGTCGCTCAACTTGAATGAAAATTAACAATATATTTTTTTAATAAAAAACTAAAAGCTTATTTGAAAAACAGAAACAACAAATGTTTAGATTATTGTCTTTCTCAAATGTTTTCTTAATTTTATTTATAATATTTAGTAAATAATAGAGATTGTTTGCTTTAAAGCATTTTTTAAGAGGTTAGTTTAAAATTCTTTTCTATCGAGAAAACTTCAAGAAAACGTGTTTTGGGCACAATACAGTTTCAGAAAGTACGATCAAGATTAACATATATTTTTTTCACTGCCACAAACTGAATAGATACAGCTAAAAATGTTTTTAAAAAAAGCCTATTTGGGGTATTTGGCTGTTGTCAGCGTCTTAATGATCGGTGATTACAATATGATACAAATACTCTTTTCTCCCACTTGCTCGGAAATTGGTTCATTATTCAAAAAAAAAGAATACAACAATCGGCTCTTTTCCGTACGCAACGAAATAACAGGCTGGTAATATCCAACAGGACAATAATTTAAATTGCTGGACACTTTTTATTTTTTAAATTATGCTACCGAGGTTTTTAAGTACACAGTTACATAAATTAGGTGTTTTTAGGTACAAAATATTTATCATTATACAGGCTGAATGTGCATTTTTTTTTTTCAAAACTTTGAAAGTAGAACAAGAACCGCGCGCAGATGTATTGAAGCGAATGAAAATTAGATACCGTTGAATTAATTTGTGTATTGTTTCCTCGCAAATGAGAGAAAAGTACTATACAAGTCTCGGCCGAAATAGCAATTAACTTAACGGCCTCGTTTAGTTAAAAAGGACTCGGCTGGCGCCTGGTCTTTTTAAATTCACTTGGGAAGTACTCGGCTTCGCCTCGTACTTCCAATATTACTCGGCCGTCAATTGCTTCATTTCCGGCCTCGACAGTAATGTACTATTATAGTATACTTGACACACCAAAAAATTATTACTATTATTAGAATTCAACCACGCAAAAAAGTCACCAAGCTTAAGTTAGCCTATGGGTGGCTTAAGTCCTGAATCGGGAATATAAACTTCAACAAGACCTAATTAACTTGAATAAACTTTCATCCGCAGAGGAGAAACTACTACACGAAGAGGTGCACACGAGTTGGGAAGAAGCACAGAGGCTCGGCGCCAATGGAGACCTGGCTGATGAACTGAGGCCAAGCTTACCACCTGGGGTAAGGTACTCTTTTATATCATCCTCCGAGCCTTTTCCCAATTATATTGGGGTCAAATTCAAATTCTAAAGTTATTATTTGGAATAAGCATTTAGGTATGCACTTTCAAAACGTTAAGAATCTAGTTGCACGGGTCCAAAAAGTTGGTCCTATGGAGAAGAGCCGGCAAGAAACTCCATGGATATACTTTTTCTGGTCGACTTCCAGTCCAACCAGATGCGGCTGAACATCAGTATTTTACACTGAGCGACTGCCATCAGACCCCCGCAATCCACAGACTGACCGTAGCAAGCGCAGCTTAATCTTATGTTGTTACTTCGCCACAATATCCCTTTTTATAATCTGATGAAATTATAATAACCTGAGTAATGTCCTACTAGTAGATGTATTACAAAAGAGGTGTGTCAGGATCGTAGCAGGTGGAAATCTATGTCTCTTAAATCCCAATGATATGATGGTGTAGGTATATACATATTATTGCGCCGTGCAATAATATGTATACATGTACTACTAGGTAAAAAGCTCACGTAAATTAAATGGAAGGAATTCTATTAATCGCAACTCTGTGATACTTCTTATCAAAGCATATTATTAAGATTTCTAAGTCCTATCATCTCCTTTTGCGGTCTGCTACAAACAACCAACCTAGTCTTGGTACTACACGTAGTACGAATTTGTCACTTGCCGATACTTCCATCGAATTCGATGACTTTCATTCATCATATTCAGTGGCGCCGCTGGCGAATACGATGAGGAACTACTGATTAATGGATGAAAGTCGATGCACTTTAGATTTTGCTACTGCACAGCGTATACTACGTTGTTATTGAAATAACTGAAAACTCATTGTACTCTGCAGAATGAACAACTTTTACTATGGATTGGTGCGTACTCTACCCTGGTCGATTTAAAACTTCAGCTGGGAATAATTTGATGGAAAGGGTCGTAAACACAGTCATCATCCTCCGAGCCTTTTCCCAATTATATTGGGGTCGGCTTCCAGTCTAGCCAGATGCGGCAGAACATCAGTATTTTACACGGAGCGACTGCCATCAGACCCCCGCAACCCAGTTACTGGGTAATACTGACATTCGGAGGTTAGACTTTCAGGCTTCTGACTACCCGTAACGACTGCCATAGATATTCGTATGACAACCGGGACCGACAGCTTAACGTGCTCTCCGAGGCACGGAGGGGTCTCGATGTGTAACGAAACGGTCACCCATCCACAGACTGACCGCGGCAAGTGCAGCTTAACCTTGCAGATCATACAATCCGCTCAGTCGTTGCTTCGCTAGGTCGTAAACACAGTATGGAAGGTATAATGGATAATTTCACAAATTTCCAGGTGGAGGTAACGTTCATCGGGTCTCGACCTCGTACGAAGGAGGTGCTACAGAGGAGAATGTACCAGACTGATATACAGAAATGGCTTGCCGAGGAGGACGAGAATGAAGGTAATACTAATTAATCTTGAAAGGCAGATGCCGTTTTCTTCCAGCTAAAGAAGTCCACAAAACACCCCTTTCCATAGCACAAACATCTAATTTAAATTACCATGTTCCACAATAGTCTTGCACCTTCTTGGGATGATTCATGCTGTTCTGTAGCTGTGGACAATCTCCAGTTGTTACCCCATTGCACCTTTGATTAAAGTTCTTAAAAGGGGACCTGTGTTCTTTGGCAAGCCTTTCAAAGGCCCGGACTTCTTCCTCATGGAAGATAAGCCATGATGATGCTAATATATTGTTCTTACGCCTTGCGAAAATAGTAGTTATTATTAAGCAATTAAAGTTGTAAATTATCCTGTAACTATACCGCTTTGTCAGCAGGGTCTGCTAGGCACAAATAACTCTTTTCTATGTGATGGGTTCTGAGGGGATCTCTTGTTTTCTCCAGGTCAACCGCCTTCAACGACAATAACCTCAAGCGAGGACCCACTCTCCCCACCTCTCATCCACCAACCTGACAGCGAGAACAACCATCAGTTAAGAACAGGCTACCAGTTGTAGAACATAATACAATTGGCGCTGTACCACAGGCTAATGTTCGTCTGGGATGCACTCAAGAGCTTATGATGGGCCATCTGAGGATGGGCCTTAAGCTGGCTTCAAGCTTGACCAGGGGTACAGAATGCTGGAGAAATTATAAGATAACTGTTGGGGTACGTGCTTAAAAAAAGTTTGAAAAAAGTTGCGTTTGAATAATAGAACGTTGGAATTGACAGCTTAATCGGATTTGACGTTTCAATGCAGTGATTTTTTGTGAAAGTATCCGAACTATTCCATAGATTAAGTTTTAATTAAACAGCCTACATGTAGTAGGTATGTTTTATCTAAAGCCTACAGAACAAGTGGATGGAATACCAAAGATTCCATTTTAAATGCTAAGGCCCGTATTACAAAACGTTCCTCAAGCTTTGATCATTGTTTAAACTAGTTTTGAGTTGGGATTTAATTTTAGAACATTCCTTAAGCATATTAATTGATCACAGTTCAGCTGAGTTTAGCCACATTCTACAATTAACAGATGTTTCAGAGTTTGAGTAGAGATTTGATCTGTAATCACTTAAGTGTGGTCGAGACCACGCTTGAGTAGAGATTTATTTCCTATTTCAGGTTATATTCGAGCGTTATGTTGTTTAAGTTTATAATTACCGTATTTAAATAAGACCGATGCTCAAGTAACAATTCTGTCCATAAGTAGTGATCAGTTGATTGAAGATCAAACTGTACTTGGGGAACGTTCTGTAATACGGACCTTAGTAATTATTCCAGAATTAAGTTATGATTTATATTTATGTGTACTCCAAATTGTTGTTTAAGAGTTTTTTTCGTAGGAAATCTATGTAAAATGCGTACCTAACTGTTATAAAATTTTATAAAACCCTAACCCGCCAGCTCCTAATAATACTCTACCAGTTATATTACTTTTGAGTAGTGTGAATGTATACTGAATTAATATTATAATGAGAGTAGTTTAACATCTGTGATAGAATTTTATGAAATTATGAGGGTGTGTTTCGACTGTGTAGGCAGTTAAATGTGTGAATAGATTAATAGATAAACCAGACTTGTTCAAGATTCTAAAAATATTTCTTGTAGCATGAAATTTATTGGCTAAGGTTCAAATGGCCTGGCTTTGTAATATACAACCATATTAAATCAAGTTAACATTTTAGTAGAAAGGTAATCATGACTGCATTCCTAAAAAAAAAAAAAAAAAAACCTGCCGAATACATAACCTCCTCCTTTTTTTGAAGTCGGTTAAAAATGGTAGGCATTTGAAACGTATAATATGAGTCATCTGTCGATCAATTTATTTTTTTATTTTTGGTTGTGTTTATGCTTAGAATGCGTAATTATTCTGAGTGTCTATGTTTGTATTTCGTTTACCTAATGACCAGGGCATTATTTTGCTAAAAGTACGTACATTAATATATTTTTATAGAAATGTAGGGAGTAAGTAACAGACCTGTAGGTACCCTAGTAGGTACGAGCACAGAGTAACACTTATAAATACTTTCATCGAATTCGATGATTTTCATTCATATGTCTGTAGTTACTCCTCTTGTCCACTAGGGGCGCTACTGATTTGGAAAATGATAATCATCGAATTCGACGAAAGTACATTATCCGTAAGTGTCAAACGTGCGTGCATTAAACGTACTAGGCTATAGCGAATACTTAGAGGAACTACTAATTTAAGAAAGAGAAGTACATATTTGTAACTGTCAAACTCGTACGTATTGAGGGTACCTACTGAAAATATTTCTTCAAGTTCGATCGTGATGACTGTTTCAATATTAACTTTGTGGTGTCGACAATTTAATGATATGAGAATAAATGAAACGCCTTCGTAGTTTTAAGTAAAAATGTATTTTAACGGTTAACTTCTGAAATAAATAGGTACCTACTAAAGAAAAATCCTAAATGAAATAATGTAATTCTCTTTTTTCGTAACTGATGGGCATTATCATGGCATTATCGCATTAGACCCGGCTTGGCTCCGTCGCGCGCGTAGTAGGTAGGTATGTGTGGACGCGAATGCACACTCAGCCCCTAGCATAAGTATTTGCGATATCGTGTAGTTATGGCATAGACCAGTAAGCTTAGACGCCGATTAGCCGGACACCCCCGGTCACCACGCATATGCAGTACCACTGCATATCATACGCCCCGCCGCCAATCAGGACGTCAGTCCGTCAGCGAGCGGCACCAATCGTACGGAATCATACCACCGAACTTTTGAACCGACCAATCCCAACGCGCCGTCCGCCCCCCGGTCCCCGCCAACATTTTACGACTGTGTTCGCATGTAAAACTTTGTTTATGCGGCGTCTTGAGGCTTATTGGTCTGTGAGTTATGGACAAGTTTTATATTGGACTTGTTTAGTTCCAAATACGAACACTTGGCGCTGGTAAAAGTCCCATATACAATTTGTCGATAACTACACGATATCGCAAAAACTCATGCGTACTAACAACTTCACCTAACAACTATCATTCGTTTAGGTCAAACAAGCGGCGCGTGAAACTATACTACAAGGGGGGGAGGGAAAGGTCCGAACCCCCTAAGCTTATATACGCCCGTGGGCATTATGTTTATTACCAAGGTTTGATGTTATAAAGTCAAAAGTCGGCAATGAAAAGGACCTAAGCATAAAATATGATAAAAGATCAAATAATACCCTTAACTAAGTAGTTATTTTTTTAGACGGTACTTAAGTAGTAGGTACATACAGGTGTCATTGTACTCATCAGTATGAATAACTTTTACTATTGGAACAACCATATGAAATCGCGAAAAAAATACAGCTGTTTTCTACATTTGTGTTCACATAGGTAAATGGAAAAAAATTAGGGATCGGCTGATTTTTTTTCGTGATTTTAGTGTTGGTAGTAAAAGTTGTTCATACTGATGAGTACAATGACCCCTTAAGAGGTTATCAGTTATTTCAATTACTCGTAGTAGGTAGGTATATCTACTACAAATATTTAATGTCTTCATGGATATTGCCAAAGATGTTTAGCCATGTTTTTCATTTGCCAATTACGTACCTATTATGAACAATTTAAGTACAATAATTTATAAAGTACAATTTTACGTTGAAAAGGCCAATATGAAAAAGTATGGTCGCGTTCCCAATATGGTGGTCCCAAGAGTAATCCGTCAAAACAATCGGAAGTGAACAGTGTTGTGGCTTAACAATTCAAGGTTATTTTTAATTCACCAATAACCCTTTACGGAAGGACTGTACTCATCGATTTGACCAACTTTTACAATGGGACAAACTTTGGAACTGAAAAAAAATCTGCTCTTCCATCCCATTCTTCTTCTTCATTTTGGTCAAGTAAGTACCTACACGAAACATTTTCTATGGAACTTATGTTTTTGTTTTCACGATTTCAGAGTTTGTCCCATGATAAAAGTTGCTCAAATTGATGAGTAGGTACAACCATCCCTTAAGGTGAAAGATGCGATGGCGCCGTCCGTACATTTTGCAATTGAGTTTCCACTACTTCACAGACAGTTCTTGCTTAATTCATTATTGTATTGAATTAAAAATAATATATAACATAACATAACAACATAACATCACGCCTGTATTTCCCCGAAGGGGTAGGCAGAGGTGTAGGCATAGTACACCCACATTTCGCCAGTTATGTTATAGTCCCATGTAATAGGGGGCGAGCCTATTGCCATTAACCGGGCACAAATCCATACTCCGGGCTGCTACTGAGAATTTCCTAATGTATAAACAAACCCAATGACATTTTGCCCTACTCGGGAATCGAACCCAAGACACCACGCTCAGCAGTCGCGCTTGCGACCACTAGACCAACGAGGCAGTAAAAATAATATATATAGGGTTATTATTGTATTAAAAGTAACCTTGTATAAGTAAGTGTGAACAGCATCAATTTAACCACTTACGGCCATAATTAATATCCAATCTATCTACGATTTACCCTACTAGAGATAGAAATTTGACATATTTTGTATGGAGCTTATGTCAAATTCCTATCTCTAGTAGGGCAAATCGTGGATAGATTGGATAATTGATTAATTTTGGCCGTAAATCTTTTAGTTGTTTTGAAGGTTATGTGCTTTGTTCTTCCAAAAAGCTAAACCTATGTAGGTACCATAACATCAAAGGCAGGCTATGATATTAATTCTTATTTTGCACCATTCCACCACTTCGAAATATGTCAAATATTTCGATTCCAATTTCGCTGTCGGCCCCATTTCTGAACACCTAAAGATTTGTACATAAAATAGGTACATAGTAGAAGAATAGTCATTTAATGTGATAACTAAAAATACGGACCATAAATCGAATTATTTACACGCTTGACCTAATTTATTATTATTTTTATTTTAATCTAATATTTCTTTGTGATTCTTTATTTTGGCTGCTCAGTATTAAATTTTTGAGGTATTATTATGATTTCTGTTTTAGATGTGTAATATATTATATTAACATATTTTTATTATAAATTAAGTCAAAATAGAAAATCAAAATAATTTAAATTTGTGTAATAGGTAGGTAATAATTATTTTATTTTGCATTGAATCGGTGTAATCACCAAAATGTTTCTTTTTTCTTCTAAAATATGACATAGGACAGAGTAAAATTGAATTTCAGACGAAATTAATAATCAATTAATCACAATATTATATCTACCGATACAAAAATGTTCAATTTTGATAATCAAAGTAGGTAATATGGGTGTATACTGTATAGATACCTAATACTGAAAACTTACGAGTCATATTTTAGTAAAAAGTGAATTTTTGGTAGGTCATAATTACCTTCACTTGTCTTCAATTTCAATTTCAATTTCAATTTCAATTTCAATGTTTTTTATGTTCTTGATGTGTTTTCGCTCTAATTCTGTATATGAGTAATCTCTGTTAATAATAAGTACCATTAGTAGCCCAATATAATAATTATGATTCATGTCTCCCAGATAAAATAATACATTTGAAATAAATCCTGTGTAATGTGTTTCTGTACTCATGAATTGTTGTTTTACATTAGGTATAGGTATTCAGTATTGTTAAAAGTGTGACATACCTGCCCATTGGGGAAATGATATTAAATGGTGCTTTTGCTTGTAGACAATTGATATTCTGTTTAATATTAGATAAGTCTGTTTCTGCGCTTTTTTTTTAACCACACATACAGGGCTTTGCCGAGTATTTATGCTATTGCAACACCCGGAGGACTGAAATTACGTTGCAATTATTATCGGATGTGTTCGCTAAACTTATCGTGAGTACCTTTACTATTTTTCAAAGTCCGCTTAGTGTAGCCCAGGCATTACGTGTATTTGTTTGTAAAAAAAAACTATCGTAACCGGATGAATTTGGTATTTTCTGGATAAAAAAAATTGTAATTTAGTGAGCTTCTATTGCATGTCAGTTTTTCGTATGAAGAATTTATTATCTGATGATTTCAATTTTATATGATGCTCATTGATTGTCCAACCAAGTCCATAGAAATAGGAACGTTGTAACAAAAAAAATTGCAGAAATTTTAATACAGGATGAAATACTTATTTACAGTTAACTAGGTACACAGTTACTAGTTGACAAATTATAAAGTTGGAGTCTACCAATGAAACTGCATGCCTGCCTAGTACAAATTTGACACTTTTATATATTTTTATCGTTTTCATCAACCTTAATAATTCATAATTAATAAATTTAATTTCATCCTGTACCTATAGTTTGTCTTATATTAGGAATTAGAATTACACAGAATTACAGGCTAGTTGACTGTATTTTTTTAAATCTTGTACAAAAATAATGCGTTTGAAAGTTCGTAGAAAAATTTAGGAAATGCAGGGTTTATGATACAAACCTATCATATACCTACTGTAATTTTTTCATTAATCTTTTAAGAATTCCTCATCTTCCATTCCATTCTATTTTTCCCACGTAAACACGTATGTACCTCAAGGTAACTACCCAACTTTTATAATTTTCGTTTGTCTTCCAATTTTTATAAACTATATTTTTATTTATATATTATGTCATACAAATTAATAAAATGTTTTTTAGATCTATAATATGTATGAATATGATAGTCTCAAATGATTTCGTTCTAAATATTACCTGTTTGAATACCTACCTGTAATCTATGCGAAAGCGGTCACGCCATGGAGTACCTACATTCTTTTCTTCGTGGGTCACTCCAATTGAGTGTAGCACCTTAGCAAGACTCAACGTAGATAATTCATCACAGTGTAGGCATTACGTGTTATTTGAAAACCGGCTAAATATGAGTCAGAATCGCGAACTAAGGTTTTCGTCCAACTTATATCACCTTTCATCATCATCATCATTGAAATTTTCACAGATATGTGTTGCTATGGCGTCTGTCGTGGCAAATACTAAATTTAAGTCTAACCTATATCACCTTTGGTTAGACTTAAATTTAGTATTTGCCACGACAGACGCCATAGCAACACATATCTGTGAAAATTTCAACTGGACAGTCCCATAACGGGTACAACTTACAAAGATGCACCCTTGTGACAGACAGACAGACAGACGGAGGGACAGTTGGCGTAGGCTTAGTAATAGGGTCCCGTTAACAGTTTAGCACTCTTTGGGTATGGAGCGCTAAAAAGTATTACAATGAAAAGTTGGGTCACGGAATTTCAGCTTGCTGTAGCACTGAATCATAGTGTAATTTATTACATTTATGACTGAATTAAATAAAGTAGCGGCTCGATATCGTAGTCGCGATCCGCTCCGTTTCCTTTGTAGCAATGGCTTTCATGGTAAAATATACATTTAGCCGTTCAAGGGCCGATATGTTTCAATGGTTCACACGTTTTTCATGTATAGTATTCATTTCTATAGCGTTATTCGTGGCTTCGTTTAGCTCTTGTACAGATGACAAGTGAGCAACTGGGCCATGGACTGAATGAGGCCCCACAATCGCATTCAGTATTAAAGGAGTCTCGCATTCCCCGTTTGCTCACATTTTCTCTGCAGCGACCTTCGATCGCTGCGACCGACTTGAGTCCGGACTTCACCATTAAAATTATTACTATTTATCTCTAACCCCCTTCCCCCCCTCAGACTGCAGACTTCGAATCGCTTTTAATCGGGTTCTTATTCAGTACAGAGACACGGGAGAGCGTACACTTGCAGACCCAATAATTATATCTTCCAACCCTACAATATGTCTGCGCGGGTTGTAATGGCCTCATCCGAGTGCTCCATACATTTCTCGATGGTGTTGCACACACCATCTAGAACTGTCCGCCAACCCGCAGTAGGCCAGCGTGGTGGATTAAGGCCAGAACCGTTTTCATTCCAAGAGGCCCTCGCCCAGCAGTGGGATAGTAATGGGCAGATTGTGATAAGTTATTAGTGAAGTCATATTGTACCTATGATAAGTTCCAGACTTAGTTACGTCACTGCAGTATTAGTTGAGTTGCGACACAGGCTTTAGTAATATTATTTAGAACTCACTTTGTTGACATGCAACTGTAGTTGTAACGATGTGTTAATTTATTATGAATAAATGCACTTTTAAGTACATGCCTTGCTTTTTATTTCATGCTGATGCTGCATTTAATAACTCAAAACTTTGTGAGTTACAAACAATAAAAAATACTC
The DNA here is from genome assembly GCA_949699075.1 of Asteroscopus sphinx. Taxonomy (NCBI): domain Eukaryota; kingdom Metazoa; phylum Arthropoda; class Insecta; order Lepidoptera; family Noctuidae; genus Asteroscopus; species Asteroscopus sphinx. The sequence goes on along the minus strand of OX453021.1, from coordinate 13,290,676 downwards.
TCAGTGGTCGAGAGTCTGTGGCTTATATTTCTTTTACCACACCCGCTTGGCCTCTGATTAGCAGATATTAGTTATAATTGTACGTATTTTAGATTGTTAAAAGTGTTTTAGCTTATTTTTGTCCTCGGCATTGTATAAACAAGTCTATTTTAGTACTACCTACCCTCATTTATAAGTATTTATTAGAAAAACCTAAAATAATATCTGCTGTCTGGTTGTTAATGCAAAGTTAATAAATAAAAGATGTTATAATATTCAAACATTTTATTCTGTTTCCAAAATTACTAAACTTTTTATTTACTCAACGTTTTCTAAAATACATTTTCATTATTTTATTCAGCACCGATTAACACTAAATTATTGAGCGCAACAATATAAACACATACCTACTTAAATAACTATTATGAAACGCTAATACCCAAGATTGAAATCTTTCGATATTATAGGAATGTCCTATTGTGAGACACAAAAAAAAACATTGTCTCAAATGTTGCCAAGAAACTTACATCGCTCAATTTAAACAAACTATGAAACGCGGGTAGTATGATACTTTTTAGATAGCAACACTGGCCCCATACCAAAAAGGTTTGATTACATAAACGTCAGACAAGACAAATAATTAGTTATATTATTATATATTTTATCACAATTACACTGGAATAATTAAGAAATAACGAATAAGCAGTCTCATGGAAGACACAGGCGTATGATATAGTTTTAATTAAGTCCCGATTGACACATGCATTACACAGATAAATTTTTTTTAAATTTACATTTAGCTATAAGAATTGCACAAAAATAACGTAAATACTAATATCTCCTTTTTGTGATGTGCGCATTTTCTTTAAGTAGATTCGGAAGTGCTTTAGGCGTTGAGAATAATAATTTTGTCGCATTAGCACTTCAAATGAACAAATTTTATAAATGGTCAAATAAACTAATTAATTGATGATAGAAACAAAATAATTTATTTTCCACACAATACTGGGATTTTTAAAATACATTTTCGAATAAATTTAAAATACATTTTCGAAAAAAAACTTCGATAGTCATTCTATTTTTCTACTGTCACTTATGAATAACGACAAACATGATTTTAAATTAATATTCGATTTTTATTTACACAGAATCCATGTTTATAATTAATTTAAAAGGACATCATTTATAACAATATATCCAGAAATCCACTCGCATGCAAAATGATTTCATTTGTGACCTCATAAAACCATTTTTACCGATGTTAAAATATGACATAGTTATATTCTAGATATGAGAAATAAAAAAGGAAATTCAAAAATATAGGTAGATCGTAAATATTATTTTTTTACGAAATTATGTGGAATTAAAATGGCAGTTTGAGACCACAAACAAACATTCTACATTAAACACCCGTAATAAAAAATTATGCGAAGAAAAAAGGTGGGTACACTATAAATAATTAAACTAATAATATAATTATTATTCTATAATAAATATAATGATATCATTTAAAACATTAGTGAATAATTAGAACCAAAATATTTTGACAATTCGTCAAAATTGCCACAAACGTTGAAACATGAAACGTACGGAAATCAAACCACTTTCCAATTAAGTTCTTATGTGTATTTTACATTACAATTTTTTTTATATTTATGTAAATAACTATTATTAGTGAATATAATAATTCATTATAACTTTAAAAAAAATTACACATTGGGTGTCAATTATGAGCTCTTAGGGTATCATTGCACAAAACTTGCATCAAATTAATATAATATGTAAATATAATAATAATAAATATTTGGGACATTTTACACAGCACCATCTAGTCCCAAACTAAGCAGAGCTTGTACGGTCGACCGCAAGTCAGTGGTAACACTTTGACATGGAAAGCACCTTTATTTCGTAAGCAATAAGGGCGGTTTTCGAATTTAAGTGTTACCACTGTCATGCAGTCGACTGTATTATAGGTACTAGACAATAGATATAATACTTACAACCTTTTTTTGTAAATACATACTTATAATACATAAGAAACACCCAGACCAACACAAACACCTTCATCACATAAATATTTGTGTCCTGTGGGAATCTAACCCACGACCTCGTAATGAGCAGTCCGACCCTCGAACCAGGGGGTCTACTCGCGTTTGACGATATTCGATAAATCGTAACATTCATCGGACAATTTTCTACTCCGGTCAACCTTCGTTCCGATTTGCAGCCGATGATCGTGTATCAACGTTTGTTTCTCTGTTCTCCGGTCAATTGCATACGAATATGAACCGTAGTGTTTCTTTATTGTGTGTTTTTATGTGTCAATTTGTGTTATCTACGTGTCTGTCGGAACGAAAGTTCGTACTTCGTTTGTCGCTCGTCGAACGCGAGTAGGCCCCCAGACCACTGAAGTCGTAAAAAAAATTACAAACTGTAAAATAGTTTGAATATTTAAATAACCAGTTATGGCAGTGACAATTTTGACGTATTATAATTATTACGAAATTGTACTGTGTACCAAGTGTGTTTGTAAATATTATATAAATACAACCTGTTCGTCGCGGTACTATTAAAATTGATATTTTATAACAATGTTATAATCAATAAGACATGTTATTCTCTTTAAACTTTTGTTAAGTTCAAATGCAAGATGTAGGGGCCTATATAGAAGTAATTTTCGTAGCCAGACAGATTGAACTGTCGTAAATACACAAAAAATATTAGCCCTTGCGAGCATCGACGTAACAGCAATAGTTGCGCAACTGTAGCGCCACAAAAATTAGTTCGAGGCCCCAACGAAGTTTTGGAGGTAGAAAATATCATGATGATAGTTTTCAAAAACCTTTGACAGTATTAGACATAAATATATTATTATATTCTTTCCAAAATCACAAGCGATTACGGGAAAGACGAACATTCACACATCCAGTTTTCAATTCACTCTAAGATGAGTTTATAAACTCGCAGTGTTGAATTAAATATTAATTCTTTATAGGCTACAACAGTAAGCCTTTCTTTCATGATTCAAAGCATTTTTTTTCTTTTCCTTTGAATCTACATAGAAGATCCATTTTGAGGATCCCAACAGTCACTCAATCATTGCACATTGGAACACTTTAACCCTTCTTCCACCGATTTACTGTCCGTCCCTTAATACTGTAGCTGTATTGTGACTACAAATATTCTTAACGTACCCAGGTACTTTTCGCAAACAGTTTCCCTCCCCCATTTCTTAGGACAGTTCATCAGTTGTTTTAATAAGCAATAACTTTATTAGCAACAACCTCCACACTAAACACTACAAAAAAAACCCACATGTCATCTACTATCTGCTGCCAACACAATATCGCCCGATAGTTTGGCAACTGTGGCGCGACGCTTATTTAAATAAGGTAGCATAAAAAGGGGGACCGTGGCTATGCGATCCTGGGACGCTTGCCGGGAGCGCGGCGTCACATCTCGATGGAGACTCCGGAGCCGCCCAGACGCGTCTCCTTGACTCGGAACCCGTTTTCGAGGAGCTGGCCTGACAGAGAGTCTACTATGGAACGAGGCGTCGTCGGAGGTATTAGCACCATCGCGTATCTGGAATAAAGACACTATGGTTAGGAAACTCGCACTTTTTGCTATTTCGATAGACTCAACTATGGTAACCTAATATTCACGGTAATTTTTTCGATTATAGCAGAGAAAGAAATTTACGAATTTTAGCTTTAGTTGACGAATTTTAGTTTAGTTTCACTTTTCGCAGCTTTTTTAAAGATTTGAAGAGATATTAGGCGAAATTGAAAAATGTATTTTAAAATCATCCTTAAGAGTTTACATGACCAATATTTGAAACTTATTTTCGTCTTGATTTGTTGCTTAAAAGCACCTTAGAAGGAGGAGAGAGACAAGATATTTTTCTATATTTCTCTTTCTATATAAATCATGTCTGGAAATAAAATCATTGTTTAAATATTTGAGATGATACTCTGAAGGTTGTTTATAGAATATTTTTTTCAATTTCAACTAAAACATCTTTAAATCTTTAAAAAAAGGCTTAAATTAGAGCGAGACGGCTGTGAAATGTGATATGCTTCTTAACCCTTCTCATTTTGAGAAGAGGCAGCAGTGGGTTGTGTAATAATCACATACCAGTAACCTCTAGACGCCGATTAGCTGGATACCCCTGCCTCCTAGCCAAGTTGACAATCTACAATCGTCAACGCTAATAGAAAACAATCAAACAACAATCAACTTGGCTAGGGGGGCTGGTCACAAAGCATATGCAGTACCATTGCATATCATACACTCCGCCACCCGTCGGTAAGTCACTCCGTCAGCGAGCGGCACCGATCATACCACCGAACTTTTGAGCCGACCAATCATAACGCGCCATCCGCCCCCTGTACCCCGCAAATTTTACGACTGTGTTCTCATGCAAAACTTTGTTTATGCGGCGTCTTGAGGCTTACTGGTCTGTGGAAATAATACAATTGAGTGGTATATATCTTCCCTATATCTTCTCATGAGTGTTGTAAAAGGCGACTAAGGGATTCACCCAACTGCAATCGCCAACCCGCCTGCCAAGCGTGGCGATTATGGCATATCCCAGTATTGGAACAGGGCTATGTCCAGCAGTGGACGTCTTTCGGCTGAAATGATGATGATAATGATGAGTGGTAAATGTCCTACCCGCCCCCGCCGGCGCCTGTGAGCTTGCAGGCGAGTCCCTTGGCTCGTGCGGCGGCGCGGATCACCTCCAGCGCGGGGTGAGACACGCCCAGCGCCGACAGCAAGCAGTGGTTCATGTCCCATAGCTCCTGTAACAACAAAATTTGAGGTTAGCAATAGAGGTAGTGATTGAATAGCCTCCCTAAGGAATAGTCTTCCTCTCCTACCTAGGTAGTGAGGTTTTAAGGGGCTCGTGGCTAAGTAGCAAGCGTGTGGATTGTACGATCTGCAAGGTTAAGCTGCACTAGCCGCGGTCAGTCTGTGGATGGGTGACCGTTTCGTTACACATCGAGACCCCTCCGTGCCTCGGAGAGCACGTAAAAGCCGTCGGTCCTGCGCCTGATCTCTCTCTGGTCGTGTCGAATTGCCGTCCCATCGGATTATGAGAGTGAGGGAATATAGAGTGCACCTGTGCTTGCGATCAAAGAAAAGATGGATGGATTGCGTGAAGAACGATTTGGATGAAAAGGGAGTAAATTATGAGATGACGGCTGATAGACAAAAATGGAAGAAGACGTATTGCGCCGACCTCAAGTAATTTGGGACCAGGGAAGGAAGATGATGATGAATAGTCCAACTACAGGATTAGCTAGAGCACCCTGGACAGTCAGCCCCGATACGGCCATAGCTAACTGGATAACCTAGCTAGGACGCCAGTTCCACTATTGTTATTGTTACTACTGTTGAAGATCGATCCCTAACTTATACTATATTTTTGTAACAGACTGTACCACTTTTATGAAATGAATATTAATTTTTTTTTAAATCCTTTTCACTAAGGCTCAGGCTAACAGGTTACGTTTAATCTGTGGCAGAGTTTCATAAATAGAAACAATATCAGAGCAAATCACTAATAAAATAAAATAAACTATGATCATTACCATCACATAGAAAGGCGCGCAAATTTTGAACTGGTTTCGTCTACACATTAATAATTAGCCATGATGTAAGATTTTAAAAGTAAAAATAGGTGCAGGATAATCTTTACGCACACGGAATATTTTCCGCTATTGCTATTGCAATGGACCAGTCATAATTCGCAAATAAACGTCTTTTAATATTAGTTATTTTTATCCTTCAGTCACTAACACACCTTCGTCATAATTATCAAGAACTAGGCACTAAGTTTGACTCTCATCATAATAAAAGCGTGAAAATACAACCGTGACGTCAACCGTGAAAATACGTTTATTATGATGTGTGTACGTTCTTATTTTGATTGTAATAGTACACTACTGTTGAGGCCTGAAATAAAGCAATTGACGGCAGAGTAATATTGGAAGAACGAGGCGAAGCCGAGTACCTCCCTAAGTGATTTTAAAAGGACGAGGCATGAGCAAAGTCTTTTTAAACTAAACGAGGCCGTTAATTGCTATTTCGGCGAGACTTGTATTACGAATTTCTATTATTGTAGTGTTGGATATTGCTGGCGTGTTATTTCGTTGCGTACGGAAAAGAGCCGATTGTTGTATTCTTTTTTTTAAATAATGTACCAATTTCCGAGCAAGTGGGAGAAAACACTATTGTATTTCACGACTTGATGAAATAAATTAAAGTAATAGTTGAAAAAAAAAACTTTATAAGGCTTGATTGATTTCACCAACGATAATTCTCTGGTTAAACGACCGCTTACCCAGTAAAATTTTCGAGTAATCGGCCGTTATCAGATAATTAACGTTGATGAACACCGGCCTAAGCCGTCACCTTCGTCGTCAGCATTTACTTAAGGTTATAAAAAAAAAAAACCTTTTGTTTACGCCATCGACATTCCAGTCCATAAATATCGGATAAAAATGGAAAACAATTAATATATAAACCTTTTAGTGTAAAAACTAAAAAACCTATAAGGAAAAAAATATACTCGGGAGAAATGAATCCGGGTCAGCAACACAAACCTTAATATCTCGGAAACTAAAAATACCTACACACAACCTATATTGAAATAAAATTTAAAATTAAGTTTTATTAATTTTATTTAAGTATTTCAGTTAAGTATCCAGAATTTTAGTTTTCTTAGACCAAATCACAGAAATAGATAGAGTAAAATGGTTGTAATCACAATTTTACTTGAGATTCATGAGTGGCAACTTTCGAACAAACTACGCCTTACGTTATGAAGTCATTGAAGTCATTAATTTTTTTTAAATTAACTTTAATCAAATGTACTTTACAGCTTTTGTTTCTACTGTTAGAAACAGCACAATAAGGTATTTTTGCGGGGTTTTGTTACAGTATTTACAGAAACAAGTCATAAGGCGTACTGAGAAAGGCTTTGAAATGCCCGGCACTATGGTGTTAGAGTGTTGACACGCGCGCCCTGCCCACTTTTCCATTCTATCTATTTCTGTGGACCAAGTTATCCAGAATCTATATGGACAGACAGGTACGTCCCGAATACTACAAAGCAACGATTAGCACACTCCCTGGGGGGTGATTCTCACGTCGTAGACATTATCTCGTACTCGACATAATGTCGAAACAAGATGGCGAATGTTGATTGAAAATACGACATTTGTCGTATAGATTTAAAATTAGAAATTACCTCAAATTAGACATTTATCTCTATAACGCGAGAAATGGAGCCCTGGTCTTCGCCATTTTCCTATATCAAGTCGTGGACGATACGCGCAACAGACCAAAGAGAAATAGATTCTCTGGAAATGTGGTGTTGGAGGCGAATGCTGCGAATACCTTGGACAGCTAAAAGAACCAACAAGTCCATTCTTGACCAACTGTCTATCAAAACGAGACTATCGACAACTTGCTTTCAGCGAATACTTGGCTACTTTGGAGACAAAGCGCGGAGAGAGCCAGACAACCTCGAGAGGCTTGTTATAGTCGGGAAGGTAGAAGGAAAGTGACCACGCGTACGATCACCTAGCCGCTGGTCAGACCAGGTAAAAGCTCTGACTGGTGTACTGGTCAATGAAGCAAACTGAGAACCGAGATATGTGAAGGAGCATAGAATCGGCCCTTTAGAACGGACACGACCCTCAGTAATGAGGAACAAGAAGATTATTTTTAATTTCCGAGATATTGGTGTCGATTATTTTGTTCACGAACTAAACTTATTTTAAACTATCGCTCTCTTTTACTAATAGTAGATACAAGAAAGAGATAGCAACAATTTTAGAGCTGTCAATTTATTTTACGTGTTTTTTTAATTATTTGTATTTTAGTGGGCACGTCACGAGATCACGACTAAACTTGTTTGGAAATTTAAATTCTGCCTAATTTTGACAACTCTAAAATGGTTGCCATCCCTTTCTTCTATCTACTATTAGTAAAAGACAGCGATAGTTTAAAATGAGTTTAATTTGTGAACAAAAGAATCAACACCATTATGGTTTATGTTGGTGACCCGGATTCATTACTCCCGAGTGCAATTATCGAACCTGTTCCCTCTGTCTATCCCGTAGGGGCCTTAGCGTAAGCCATGTTTGTTATTCGAGTGTAAAAGGGTGAACCGCTTTTTCGTTATAAATGATTTTGCTCCTCTAATTAATGTTATATAATATAAATGAAAATATGATAGCCTCGTAAGGCCCAACCTAAAATTCAAGCTTGGATTGAATTTAATTTGTAAAAGGTACAATACCTAAATCTGCCCAATGACCTAAACCAGGGACATGAAATGCAAATTAAGCCTAACAAAGATGTTCCTTTTTTTGGGCCGATATTTTACAATATATTTAAAAAGCTTGCTTGGGTCTGAACGACTACTGACCATACGTACTTAAGTTAGGTCATTGAGCCTTACGAGGGTATGGTACGAACAGACAAAAAATCTTTAAATCTTACACATCACCTTTTTCAAAATCTGTCTAATTATATTAATATTATATTTTTGGGACATTTTTACACAGCACCCAAACTAAGCAGAGCTTGTACGCAAAGCTACACATCAAGCTATACATTTCCAGTATAAGCTGACCTGTCATTGTACGGAAAGCGATGCGATTGTACGATGCGAGCAATGCGAGGTCAGCTTATACTGGATTTCAATAGCTTGATGTGTAGCCGTGTGTACTATGGGTACTAGACAATAGATATTAATACTTATATACTTTTTTTGTAAATACATTCTTATAATACATAAGAAACACCCAGACCAACACAAACGAACATGCAAAAATTCACATTTCCTGGACGTTCGTTTGATGTCTTTTGATTAATTAAAAAAAAAACCCACTGAAATAAAGTTTAATTTTCTTTGTTGTTCAGATCATTTTGAACAGTCTGATATCGTCCCGATACTTTTAACGCTGACTGTACACCACACTTCGTAGAGCTGGCTTTATAGACAGACGTTTAAATGAAGATCATTAAATTAAAATACTTGAAAAGTGCCATTCGGTTAGATGGCTTTTTTGATTAGGTTATTAGAAACACGGAATGAATATCAGGGAAGCTCATTGAGGTATAAGAAAAGGGAACTTTGAAGAAAGGGAACATAATTAAAGTTGGTCAATTTGATGATGGTTTAAGAAAGATGAGAAAAACAATGATTATGATTTAATTCTTTATAATGACCACAATCCCCCAATAATCCCCCCACTAATTGGGGGAGGCCTATGTCCAGCAGTGGACGTCTTTCGGCTGAAATGATGGTGATGATGATGAATGACCACAAGACATTCTTGTAACAAGTAGGTACGTATTGTGAAAAAGATTGTACCTACAGGAAAAAAATTTAACTACTGCGTAATTTTTTTTTGGTGGTTCGGTATGAGTAATAGAACACATTTCCACTAATTGTTCAATACTTTATTTTTTATTATTTTTATCCGACTTAATATCAGCAAAATATGGACACAATCTGTTCGTAATAACATCAATGAAAGCGCGCGACAGCTGGCTGATTATGTCCATATTTTGCTGATTTTAAGTCGGATAAAAATAAAAAGTATTGAACAACTAATGGAAATGTGTTCTATTACTCATACTGAACCACCAAAAAAAATTTGCGCACTAGTTAAAAAAGTTTCCTGTATAGATTTTGCTATCTGAAAATAACTTTAACTATAAAATTATTACCTAATATTTTTTAAGAAGTTATTACTTACCGCTAAATGCTGATACTCTGCCTCCGAATCAATTTCACACTTGCCACTAGAGAGTTTTTCCAAAACCTAGAAAAGAGATAACAATGATTTAATTTTTTTGTTATATAATTAAGAACGTTACAACTATCTTAGTAAAGTATACAACGTGTTGAAATAACTGAAAACTTCTTAAGAGGTCATTGTACTTATCAGTATGAACAACTTTTACCATGGGACAACCCTGAAATCGCGAAAAAATTATCAGCTTTTCCCTACATTTGTGCACATAAATCGACAAAACTACCTGATAGTTTTTTCGCGATTTCAGGGTTTGTCATATGGTAAAAGTTGATCATAATGATGAGTACAATGACCCCTTAAGGGGTTTTCAGTTATTTCAATAACACCTTGTAGATAGGGTTTTTTATTCTTTTGCTTCAGATATTCAGGAGTCGTAAGTACGTATAATAAACTCAAGTATCAAGTACCTACACATTATGTATAATGTATGACTTGACAATAACATGCTCAATTTAGGTATCGTTGTTCAATGTTTTAAGTCCATATTCTAATACCCAATCATTCAATCAGGATTATTATGCTCTTGCAAAACATTGTAGATACACAACTTAGAATCTCAAAGCTATCTAGGATTAAAATAGCTCGAAGTGTGTCAATGTTCAGTTTACTACGCAAGTTATATCAAACAGAGAAACGAGTTAGGTACTGCAACGAGGCTAGCCGGTAGCCACCTCAATGCAATATCTTAACTTATCGTAGAATTATACACCGTCATCTGACTAACTTATCGTCGTATCGCGCCTGTTTTCACGTACTAAAATTCACGATATTAAATCAGCAGTGTAACTTTGAATGTACAGTCAATGTCAAAAATATCGGGACGAACACATCGTTCAAATAATAGTATATTACTGTCGAGGCCTAAAATAAAACAATTGACGCCGTCAATTGTTTTATTTACTAGATTAGATGGTGCTGTGTAAAATGTCCCAAAAATATTTATTTATTATTATTATTTATTTACTCGGCCGTCAATTTGATGTTTTTTGGAAGGACTAGGCGAAGCCGAGTACTCCCGAAGTGATTTTAAAAGAACGAGGCGTGAGCCAAGTCTTTTTTAACTAAACGAGGCTGTTAATTGCTATTTCGGCCAAGACTTGTATATTCCTTATCTCTCATTTGCGAGGAAACAATACACAAATTTATTCAACAGTACCGGTATCTAATTTTCATTCGCGCCAATTAAACCGATAAAATCTAGGGACGAGCTCATTTTTTTTCGCTATTTCAAGGTATGTCCCATAGTAAAAGTTGTTTATAATGATGAGTACAATAACCCCTTTTCAGGAAAACAACCATTAAAATTCCAGCTTGTATAGCTGACAAAGAGATTTCTAATAATCCTTGCAGTATGTTCGTAAAACAAATCACAAACCTGCGTGGCTGTATGAGCTACATGATCACAAGCATCAAGGATATGGTCCACGGCAGCCGTGTTCCGCTGCCTCAGGGCCGCAACCTTCACCACCAGGGCGCGGGTCTCCCTGGACACGCGGGAGTCCACTAATAGGACCCGCAGGTCCATTTTTATGTCCAAGTGACGAGGCTTGCTGCCCTTCTTGAAGGAAACTAGAGATCCAAATGTGCATGTTGCGTTGTCTATACCTGAAGGAGAGAAATGGTGGAATATGTTATTTTGTAGTAATAAGAGTTCTTTCAGACGTAACGCATCTAAAACCACACCACAGCCATAGAATATATAATAACGACAAGAAGCCACACTTAAGCATGTGTGCTCGTAAAATAGCTCGCGGCTATGTGTGGGGGCCGGGAGGAGCGCGGGGGCCGTGCGTGGTGCGCGGCGTGTGGAACGGGCAGTCTCTCGGCTGCCCCAGCCAATATATTGCATGTACACGCGCTCCCGCAATGTCACCGGCGAGCGAGCTCACACGTACAGGGAGTGTCACCGCTGTGCCATAGCGGCAATAGAGCCACAAAGTTGTATGAAAACAACTAACAGTTTAATTTACACATACGACGCAACTTCAGGCAGCAGCGCGGCAGCGGGACCATTCACTTACGAACACTGCCTAGCGATATTTTTGCCGCTGTGATGTGGTTGTTGTGTGGTTCGTCCAATAGACCCTAATGGATATTATTATAATATTATCCTGTTAAACATTTGCTTTCTAACTGCTAACAATGAACGGGCGTGACCGAACTAGCCATTAGGTCCGTCGTATATTGAACCCAGCCCACGCACAGCAAACAGCGTGGATGGTTTTATGAAGCTTATAAAGTAAATCTGCTTCGCATATTTGTACCACGTCACCTAATGCAACATCGTAAGAGTTTTCGAAGAAAAAAAGACATAAACGTGCGATCTAGCCGTGTTATGCACCACGTCACCCAATGGAACGTGGCGAGCGTTTGCGAACAAAAGACATCAACGTGTGCGCTGGCCGTGTGCTATGCTAGGCTGGGTTAAAATATATGCGGCGGTCCTTATAAGGTTACACTTGCCAAAATGAATGTCGATCGCAGTATGTTGTTTAGCAAAATGTGTTTTGTATTGTATCATTCGAAGTGTTGCAAGTTTTAATAGTTACCTACGTATTTATTGCAATTAATTAATTAATAGCTAAAATAGTTTAAGTTCAATGTTATTATTATGCTATAAAACAAAATATCTATCCAAACAACCAAATTATAAAACACACACACAATTATAAATTTCTCAGACCTATTCTAACGAAACATCAATTTCTCGGAGGTAGGCAGCACACAGAAATGCCGACTTGTAATAGTGATTTTAACATCCAATTTTTAGAATAAATATTTCATGTAAATATGAGAAAAGTTCTAAGTGTAGAAAAACGTAGAATGGGAAATACACAGACCGTTCGGTTTTTCTGTTTGATCATTCAATTACTGACTACAGCTGTTTAGCAAACAAAATTGATCACGATAAGTGTTTTGAAAATTGTTAATCATGAAATTATAGACCGAAACGAATACCTATTCAGAATCAAACAAGTCGTACAAATATTACAACAATATTTTTTAAACTAATAAATCTTTATTTCACACTTAATGTTATGCCACGTTAAGTCTCAGTGCCAATTTATTTAATGCGTTTTTTATAATTTATAACTTTTTTTATAGCATAGAATGGCGAAACGAGCAAAGGCCCACCTGATGTTAAGCGGTTACCCTTGCCCATGACAACTACAATACCACCTAGGTCTTTGCAAATCGCGTTCGCCAAACTAAGATCTATACGTAGATGGAAAGTCTCATGTGATTGTAATTTCACCGGCACACGTACCCTTCGTACCGGAATATAAAAAATGCAAAAATCACCGTTTGGCGGCAGAAATAGGTACGGTGGTACTACTTCCCCAGACGAGCGCTTTTACTGAACTGCTCTGTCATGATCAAATTAATTTTCTTCGTTAACGCAAAGAAAAGGTCATGAAATGTGTGGGATCCATAACTGGAAGTTGTTTATGGGGAATGTAGCAGCCAAGTGGCGCCCCCATCAGTAAAAACATTATTACTCGCTGAATACATCATTGATCGAAAATTCGTTTTTAACAATTGAAGTACACACGGCTGCACATCAAGCTGTACATTTCCAGTATAAGCTGACCTCGCATTGTATAGGTTTTCCTTCCAACGCGAGGTCAGCCTTTACTGGTTTTGTACAGCTTGATGTGTAGCCGTGTGTACATGTACTAAACCTGAATGTTTAATCAGAAACTGTTAACTCTGTAAATTATACTTCGCTGAATAAAGTTTGTAGGTAATAATAATTTGATGAAAAAGATTTTTTATGGCACGTTTTTAAAACAAAAGTGAGTTATTATTGGTCATCCAGTTCTGAGCTATGTTTAAAGTGTCAAGTCTCTAGCTCATCAGGAAGTTAGTTTATTTTTTATCTTATAGGATGGCGAAACGAGCTAAAGGCCCACCTGATGTTAAGCGGTTACCTTTGCCCGTAACAACTTCAATACCACCTACGCTGTTACCTAACTGGTACCGCAAGTCGGTTCGCCAAACTGAGACATGAAGTTTAAAGTCGATTGCAAAATTTGTACCGTGCAGCAACGTGGTAAAAATGGTTGTAAGGAAAATTATTATCTCGTGGTAATATTTCCATTACCGTATTTAAATTAATTACATCCTTGTCAGCTTAACGTGTTAATTTGACAAACATTATTGAAACATCTTAATTAACATATTAGTGTTAAAAGATGCGTTATGAATTATAAACAGGGTATTTCAATATTTTATAAACTAATATGTTTGCAATGAACTGACGTAGGTCTATTATTTGTATAAATATATTAAATTACACAGTATATGCAAACTAAAAAAAACATTAAAAAGGGATGCGGTGTCATAACATTATTGGTTTTGTTTTAATTATAATTCTATGAAGCGTATGGAAATAAGTCAATATTTTATTATGTGTAATTTCAATGTTAGTGGGTTACCGTGTGGTGGCATTATATGATTTCCATTTGCCTATAGATGTCATAGTATATTTTTTTTTGTATAGGATGGCGAAACGAGCTAAAGGCCCACCTGATGTTAAGTTACATTTGCCCTTAACAACTGCAATACCACCTAAGCTGTGGTCAAAATGGTACCGCAAGTCGGTTCGCCAAACTGAGACATGAAGAAGGAAAGTCTCATGTGATTTTAATTTCACCGGCACCCGTACCCTTCAGACCGAAAAACAGCAATTCAAGTATCACTATTTGGCGGAGAAGTAGGTACGGTGATAGTATTTCCCCGGACGACCTCTTTCACAAAGGAGCTCTACTAGTACAAAAATAAATAAAAAAACTGCTACTAAAATGTATCATTTTTAAATATGTATTTATAATATAGTATAAGGTATAATAATAATAATTAATCAAAGTAAAACAACCGGATTTCTGTTCCATTTTCATTGTAATTATTTTAGATTCAACAGTCTACTTCAAACACTCGTGCGTACAATTACAATCACATATTGGTCACTGGTCAGCAATTATGTCAAGGTCTATCGCTTTCTATTGATGTTAGTACGGAGGGCAACCAATGATGCCTAATTCGCGAACTTGCCCTACTTCGACAAATAGATCTAGTTAATATAAGTGCCCGTGAATGGTAAACACGAGACTTTCAATTCGAACTGAGGGCAAAGACATCGTAGTGGAAAAACAAAGTGATACGGTGTAGGAAAGTTTTGTTTGTTGATGTTGACGAAGTCTATGACACGTTAGATCAATTTAGATCCCTTTGATATACTATATTTTGCACCGTGCACTTTAGAGGATTTATGATCGAACGAAGAGTAAGAAGACACGAAACGACATGTAGAAACCTAGGACATCCTAGGTTTCTACAACCATATTTTCCGGGCTTGGTTCCTTCGTTTCCATCAAATTCAATTCGTGTCTTCTTGTGTATGCTCTTCGTTTCTTGTATATGTCCTCAGGATGTAGGATCTACACATAATGCAAAAAAAAATAGTCTTTAAAATGTATATTGAAACTGTTAATAACGAAGAAATAGATAACGGAAGAAATCAAGCATTCAACATTCAGTGGCCAGTGTACTTGGCATTTACGGTCTCAAGGAGCTCAAATAGTTCACATCTTTTTTTGAGGTCAATGTAGAGACGAATATATAGCTAGACGGCC
This sequence comes from Asteroscopus sphinx, assembly GCA_949699075.1. Classification (NCBI taxonomy): domain Eukaryota; kingdom Metazoa; phylum Arthropoda; class Insecta; order Lepidoptera; family Noctuidae; genus Asteroscopus; species Asteroscopus sphinx. The sequence goes on along the minus strand of OX453021.1, from coordinate 13,275,219 downwards.
ACCAATCTCGGGTTAGTATATGGCCAAGGTGCATCTCTAACGGTCAAGGTGTTTTAACGTGGAATAATATAATAGCTGGCTGTTTAATATTATGAGTGGTCGCCCAATGGTCAAAATTCGACCGTAATTCTTCATTACATTTTTATGATTGAACTATGCCGAAAAAGAAAATCCATTTTTTTTAACCGACGAAAAAAAGGAGGACGTTCTCAATTCGACGCGTATATATATATATATTTTTTTTATTTTTTTTTATGTATAACCACGCATAACTTTTTACAGAGTGGTCCGATTTTGATGATTCTTTTTTTAATGGATAGGGTATATTTCGAAGTTGGTCCCATTTAAAATCAAAATCCACCCCTAAGGGTAGTAAAACAGGGGATGAGTGTTTGTTCACCCACTGAATTCTTACCTGTTAACCAATTCTGTTGAAACTTGACACACAAATATAGTTCTAGACACTACGACATAATGGAGACCTGGAGTTAGATTGTTGGTAGATTTTAACCACAAAAAAATGAAAAATAAAACTTTTTAACAAAAAATTGAACCGACGAAAACAGAAACTGAAAAGCGAAAAATAACTAATTATGAGTCGGCGCCAAACAACCAATCAAATAAATAATAAAAACAACGCCACATCAAATACAACGTGAAATTTTAAACTATAAACAATAACTTTCCAAAAATGCTTTGCTTGTTAAAAGTTCGTTTGGCGCCGACTCATAGTTATTTTTCGCTTTTCAGTTTCTGTTTTCGTAGGTTCAATTTTTTGTTATTATAACTCTAGAACTCGTCAATAGCTACTAAACAAAAAAAAAGAAAATTGGTTGACAAATAGAGAAGAAAATGTTACTGAATCGTTTTTACTTTGCCTATTTATATATAGATATAATGTTTAAGCAATCTCTAATGTAGGTACTTCGAATTGTAACCTGAATATATAAAAATATAGAGTCAAGAGGAAATTAAAAAGATTATTTTATAGTAAACCTTGGTCGACTAACCCTCTTCAAAGTCGAAGCCTACAGTTTCAGAACAGTGAGATTTTATATTAATGCTATTTGTGAATGTAATAAAGCCTGATTTGTTTCGTACAGTATATTATGAGAAAAGTATTTTTCTTCTCAACTTGATTGATAGTTCAGCAAGATATTAATGATAGGTTATGCAAGTTTGGATCTAGTAGAGATCTAGGCAGGTGACATTTATTTATAGTCTGTAAATAAGGTTGGGAAACTTCAACGACATATTTAGTGTAGCGGCATTAAAACCATGGCATTTAAAACTATATAAATTAAAGTAGATTGTCTAATACACTTTTGCCAAATATTGTAATAGATAAATAAAAATTAACAGATAAATTTCTGAGCTCAGGGACATAAGTTCAATGGACTCGAAATGTTTAGAAACTGGCAAGATTAGTTTTTCAAAATTCGTTAGATAGCTTCCATAAAGTTTATCATATAAACGTGTGACAAAATCGACCTATGAACTTTTTGAATCGAATATCTGTACATTGTAACCTAAAGGAAATATTATTAATTATATCAGCTCCTACAGTTCATGTTTCCGATATTTCAATTGACGTCATAGACGACTTTGTGTATACTCGACTAATATCGACGAGCTTGTGAAAACTAAACACTGGGGATGAAAGATATACCAATGATATGGGTGGTTTATTTACCAGACAGACTACGATTAACACATTTGTATGGCTTCATATGAGTTGTTTGAGTTTTTTTACGTATTAGTTTTGAATTTCTGTGTAGATTTTTTTATAGTGTTATTTTATAGTTCGAGGGTTTGGCAATGCGATTTTATGTTTTATTTAAATCCTTGTAATATAATTCATCAATGATTTTCACAAGGGCTTACTTCGCTTTTTCAAGATAGTAATAAATGTTTATCTGACATGAATTATGATAATTGTTGGCATAAAAATTGTAAATGAACTTAATTTAGTTGTTTAGCAGAAGAGTAAAAATTGGCTACACGACTTCCTTTTCGTATTCTTAAGATGGTTTTCATAAACGATACTATTCATAAACGATATTACACGATCACTACAAAATATTGTGCACTCTGTTTTTTCTTACTTGTCTTATTAAGTAAACAATCTTGGCATGTCTTTTTAATGCAATTCATCAACAATAATTATTAAAAGACATTACGTTAACAATTTCACACACTAAATTACATTTTTTACCTTAATCATGTAATTACATGTGCAGAACTAATAATTATATTATATCAGTAATTATTTGAATAACGAGATATGCCAAGATAGTTTACTAAATAAGACAAGAGAGAAAAACCGGCCAAGAGCATGTCGGACCATGCTCAGTATTATAGGGTTCCTTAAGTAGGTCTAATCATAAACGAATCAAATCGAATATTAATCATTGCTATTTTAGTTTTTGCAAACAGCGCCACCTAGCGCTAAATTTATGAAGCTAAATTTAAGAAGTGTGTTTGATTTTTGTGATTTTTTTAAATAGAAAGTAACTAAAGGAGCATTATTTGCTACGATCATTTTTCTCTAAGGTCAATGACCTATGAACTAGGACGTCTTTAGTATTTTTCAGTTTTCTCAGTATAACTCGAAAATTTATAATCACATTATACTCAAAATAATTTTAAAAGAGAGTTTTTATAAAGGTCTATCAATGTTGAAGACCATAAGTTTCTACGTTGCATAGTTTAGAAATGGCAGGGGGGGGGGGGGGGACACATTGCAAGCCACTTTGGCGGGCTATATTTCGCAGATGGTACACCTGATAAAAAAGTGGTGTATCAAACATTACCTTCATTTTAGTAGACCTATTCAATGATACCCCACACGAGGGGGTGCATTGAAAAATTTTTTTTTTTCCCCATTTCACATGTATGGACGCCACCCCTAAAATACGGAAAAACGATTTTTTTATTCTTTTAAAATTGGGATCTATATGTAGACTATTTTTTAACAAAATTTCATTTGCTTATGTTTATAACTGTAGAAGTTATTAAGCTGTAAAGGATTAGGACAGACGGACAGACGGACAGACGGACGGACATGACGAAACTATAAGGGTTCCTTGTAGGACTTCGGAACCCTAAAAACAGCATTTGTGTTAGTTATGTTACGCTGTCACAACATACTGCGAACATCATTCATTATAATCGTGTTAATAAATTTATTACTCTCATCATAGATACGTTCTACCAAAGACGACAGACCAGCCCATCACACTTTCTGAACCACAACAACTCCTGTAAGCTAGGATCTACAATGGCGACCAACCAGAAAATCGTTAGCGGGACAGACAGAGGACGACTACAAGAGAATGATTGGTAAAACAGTAACTCACCCGAAGGAGACCCGTGCATTATCCTTTCACAGTTATACGCCCATTCTGATATAATCTCTCTCTCAGTCATATTGAAGTCTTCACTGGTTTGATCGTAGAACGCGTCGAACCCTGTCGAACTCTTCAACTTAAGTAGCTGAATCAAGGCTCCCGCTAAACACACTGCGAAGGACGCCGAACTGCCAGTTCCAGCCCCAATAGTTAACTCAGACCCTAAAGAGATCTCCATTGATTTGACAGGAAGAGATGTACTTCCGAATATTCCAGAAAAAACGTATAGGAAGCTACGTAAGGAATTCTTCTGGTTGTTTTGGTATGCGTCGAAATTTGGCTTGATTATGTGAAGGAATTCGTCAACTCTTCGCAAATGGTTGTCGTGATCTATTTTGTCTGGTAATCTCCAGGAGAATTTGCCTGTGATGCCTGGTGCCAGCTTCGGATGGAAGAGGCTTTTGACTGTAGGTTCTAGGGGCAGTGTTTCTTCTAATCCGACGCATGGTAAGTGGATTCGTATCGTGGGTTCCACGTGGTAGTTTACTTCCTGTAAAGAAAAAAAAAATAGGTTTAAAATTTTACAAAGTTGTGATGATAACTTTGATTTTTTTGTTAAATGATCGGTTAGTGGCTTTGTGATTGTGACTATCATTTTTTATATGATCTAAGGCACTACCTTCATAGATTCATGATTGATTCATTACATTAGACATATAGTGAAGTCATGCTTCTTGTAAATAATGTAAAGTATTGCAATGTCCATAGAGATCTATCCTATTAGAAAAATCACCTATCAGTGACGTCAATTCACGCAATAATGGGTAAATTATTTTTCTAATATTTTACATCGTGATTATATTTGCTACTAGTTATTTGTAACCGGTATATCATTAGAATTTAATATATTCAGCTAAATGACCATCAATTTATTTGTATAAGTGCCTTACTTAATGTTGTCTACACAAAGTATGTAAAATAAATAGCTTCTGCAATTATTAAATATACTACATTTATTAAATTGACTCTGCATATTGAGAGGCTGTTAAGTCTTAGAATAATTGTCAAATTGGTTCGTTGTCTTGCAAAATATATAATTTAATGTATTATTATGAAGAGGTTGTAGAAACTTAAAAACATAAGAGCATTTATAATTAATCAATCATTTAATTAATTTTCAATAGTCAATCATTTCTTTTAAATGCATACATCGTACCTTATTCGTAAGTAAATTCAGAAATCTAACTTTTTCAGTATTTAAGTTCAAATAACTTTACTTGCTTAAAATGTGGTACAGAGGAAAGTAATGTTAAGTTAAGTATAAGCATAAGATATAAAGAATGGCTTGATCTAGCAAATTCATCCTCCTAGCCTTTTCTTAACTATGTTGTTTTTTTTAAAGCAATTAAATTATAAAATGATATCCTTAACTCATCCAAAGCAATTTGGCCCTTCTTTGATGATTACGAAAACCTAAGATAAGATAATTTGAGGGTTAAAATTACGAATTATTTTCCCAAAGAACTGGACTGTCCATTGCTAGGATCACAGTAATTCCGTTGTTTATTTTATTTATTTGAGAATGTATGCACACCGAAAGTTAAAGGGAAAAATTAACTATGTTAAGGGAAATACAAGTACAAAGGTACTGCTATTTCTAAAGAAATCTCTTCCAGCAGACCTGCGAGACCGGTGTTATTATTGAGAATCTATTGATAAACTGTAAATTATTTAATACGAACGATTTAGAAATGCTCTATGGTAAATAATTGATTAAAGTTTCAAGTAATAAATTAATAGCAAATATGTATATTCCCAAGTCCGTGTGGTGCCGGACTTAAAGAATAGCATCACCCTTATCTCTTCTCATGGGTGTCGTAAAAGGCGACTAAGGGATTCACCAGAGGATGGGCAGCAGCATTCTCTGAGTATTTAACCAACCAACTGCGATCGCCAACCCGCCTGCCAAGCGTGGCGATTATGGCATATCCCCCCCTTAATTGGGGGAGGCCTTTGTCCAGTAGTGGACGTCTTTCGGCTGTAATGATATTCCCAAGATAAAGAAAAAACTGATTTCAACCACGAAATAATTGTTTCCGCATACTCACTACCTCACCAATGGCAAAAGTCCGCTTTCTAAGAAACGATGTAGGCTATGCACCTCAAGCCTATGAGCCAACACATTGGTAATATTTAAGCACCGTCTTAGGACAACCTTAACGAGACCAGTAATAGCATTACTAAACATCAGCGGATGTTGATCTGTACGTAACATTCTGAAATATTCAAAACTTAAGACGGACCTGTTAAGATCACAGCTAAGCCTAAGTTCGAAGCTGAAGAGCTTCTCAAAAATAAAATGGCTTGTAAGACATCAAAAACGATAATTACTGGCCAACAAAAATTACAGCAATCGATTCATAGAAAGATGAAGATGAATATAACACTGAATTTAAAAACACAACAAAACAGTTAAACCTTTTTCCGAATCCCGAATCACAGTACTTACCTAACCCAAATGAGTGACACATGAAAACAGACATAATACTCAAGTTAATTCCCAAAATATTCTAATAGAAAATAAATAAAATGATTACCTTAATAACAATAGAGCTCCTGAGTCCAAGACTGACAGCCACTGCAGTCTTCCCGTACACAACCGAATGCTCCCCATGTAGGATCACTTTACCGGGAGCAGACACACTTACTGTGTACAAGTTATCTATTCCGTTCAACATTTTTAATAACAGTCTTTACACGCAAGGAACCAATAAAAACAACATATATTTTTGTTCTACTTCATTATTATTTCCAAATTACATTTCAAGACTTCTGTGCGTTCCACTGTTCTATCGTGAGCGTCTTTTGCGTGAATGCGTGTATGCTCTTCAGTTCTTCTTGAAGCACTGTGTTCACCAATCTGTGGAACGAATTATTATACTTTATTAAGTATAATAGATCGATTGTTATTCAAATGGGGACGTTTGAACGTGTTTGTTGGTGATACGAATCTTCGTGAATACAAAACCGTATTGTTATCTTATCGTTCGGGAGTTACACTATTTTTTTGAATAGTTTTCGCGTTGACTTTTTCACCCTCAGTATTTTTAGATTCATTTTTGTGCATGTTGCATGCGTCACTAGTCAGAGGTCACTCATTGTTGGTTATAAGTGAATTGAAATGTACAAAAAGTGTGCTTTGAATTTTTATGTCGCGTTCTTTGTCTAAAAGTGCATGCCAGATGACGACGATAAGATAGGACTTGATTTGCATTCTCATTGACTTTACGTTTAGCAAGATTATCTCTTAATTTTTGAGCTCTTTTTCCTCAAGATGTTAGGAATACTTTAAGGGGAATTATTGAATAATGCATCGGCACCACTTGACATAGGAAGATACAATATTCTGACAAATAAATGAATTGAATTGAAACAGTTACGAAGGAGATTTTAACTATTACGTTAGCTTTTAGGATTATCTGTCCATACTGATCTAGGAGCAAAGGAAAATCAGGAAAACGTAATATAACAGTAAAAAACATAACCTTCCTTCTGGCGCAGTCGGGTAAAAAATAACAACCTGTCGCAGCGACTACTTAGGGCAATATTATTTCATTTTATTGTATCAACTCAGCTAGCCATTTTCAACAACCAAGCTTTTGTAGATTTCATCGTTACTTTTCCCAATTGGTCAGAGAAAAACATGCGTGGTTCTTAACTACAGTACTTCGATCGATTTCACTTAGACAACTAACCAATTAAAATCCGATGCACTAACCTACCGTTGCATCTTAAGCGTTACTATCACACACATACATTGTATCTATTTTGCCAACACTTGGCATTTGGCCAGGCTTTTTATTGCAATTTTTGCACGCACGTTTGCACAATGACCTTCTGATCGTCATATTACGAGTCAATACTATCGGCAACAATGCCACTATTATGCCATATTGTCTGATTGTATGACTTGAGACACGTAGACCGGGTTGTGAATGGTCTTCTTGGGAATACCAGTGTGTTATAATCAAATTTATTGTACCAGGAAAATGAACCGATAACATACGCTGATAACTTGTTTTCTATACTTCCCACGCTCTATCTTAGAGCAGTGATTTTAAAATTACAGCTTTAGATTTTGTGCTTTCAGGCCCGTTGTTTTACTGCAATATAAGCACGTACTTTTATTACTGTTAACCTTTTCACCGCCACGGCATCGTAAAGGTTTTAGAGCCCTCAGCACCGCGTCTTCTATAGAAGACAAATATTGTATGGACGTTAGTACAAAGTTATAAAGTCGTGGCGCTGAGGGCACGAAATCGTTTTTCTTTTATAGGTGTCATTGGCGGTGAAAAGGTAATGTAATCCTATGCTTGTGCTGTCTTTATTTTTCTGGGTTTGATTCTGGCAATATGCTATTAAATTAGAAGATGTGCACAACGGTTTGATACATAAGTGCGTTTTTTTAAAAGAAGGTTGATTAGGCATCTATGTTCAGCAAGTTGTTCACGGAATGTTTATATGGCTCTGTCAGACGCTTGTTACGATCTAGTAGTGACGACGGGTTTCAACCTAATTACGGTCTGTTTGCTAATTTTGAACCAGATACGTTCATGCATCAAAGTTCTGCGTATCAGTGCTGTTTTGTACAACGTTGCTCAAAAGGGAACGAGTGAATCACTGAATGATTTGATCCCGATGTTTATATGGTTCAATCAGTGCACTGCCATTGATTTGTAATTTGTTTTCATGGTCGGTACAACATTGATTACCTTGCTACTATTTTATAGAGACTATTATCACCAGCACGTGACTTTCGTTGTCACGCATCCTTATAATTTACATTTGTGTTCACACAAATAGAAAAAATATAGGGAACATCTGTTTTTATCGCCAAGTTAGAGTTACTCCCATAGTAAATGTTGTTCGTTATGATGAGTAGATTCACCACTTAAAATATTTGCTATTATTAATGAAAGACCTTATATTAAACGTGGCGTGGCGCGGCGACAGGTTTCGCGTTTCTTATACTTTTCTGGTTTGTTTTAACTCCGATACCCGTGGTAGAAAAAAAAGAAAACATCATGTAAATACATGTAAATAAAATATGTTCCATTTACGAAGCAGGAAAGGGCCGCCCAAAAATAATGCGTTTCGCGTTTTTTGTTACTTTTCTGGTTTGTTTTTAACTCCGATAACCCGTGGTAGAAAAAAAAGAAAACATCATGTAAATAAAATATGTTCCATTTACGAAGCACGACAGGGCCGCCCAAAAAAAATGCGTTTCGCGTTTTTCGTTTCTTTTCTGGTTTGTTTTTAGCTCCGATACCCGTGGTAGAAAAAAAGGAAAACTTCATGTAAATAAAATACGTTCCATTTACAAAAAAGGACAGGGCCGCCCAAAAAAAATGCGCACTGGTTTGTTTTTTCCTGTATAACAGCGTTTTCCTGTTTTTCTTTTGCTCCTAGGAATAATGTTCAATATTTGCTGATCTAAATTAGCATCAGATCATTGTATAAGCTACGAGTAACTACAATTTTTTTTATTAATAACTCACCTATGCCTGGCAAGCAGCGGCTTCCCTTGGAACTTGTCAGACACGATCAGCACAGAGAACTTCGCTCCGCAACCGTCACTGTCATCCGTCACCTCCTGTTGGCAAAGAGAACATCAACATTATGTCACGCACACACAATACGTTGCGTCACTTGCGTCATTTATGTTGGAGTAAACTATTCGGTCATCGACTTAGACCAGTCATGTCAAACATACATCTCGCGACCAGAATCCAGATCTTAAGATTTTAGATATTACCAATTCAGTATGTGTTTAATTATTTTGCTTCTGGTCCGCTGGCACACCCATAATGTTGTAAATGCCCCTTCAGGAATTATGTTTGATACCCCTGACATAGACTGACTAAACGTAGTGATTATATTCTCTTTGACTGACTGCACGACGACGGTCATATCTCCATCTCGAAAATGTGAGAGAATCGGAGCCGAACTAACGTTTTATATTCCACCTTAACGTTGTCACCATTGTGAGGAATTGGATCCGTGGTCATAAACGAACTTTTTTAGACTTAGAACCCTTTTGAAAGAGGCTTTATTTTAATGGAGGGGAAAGAAGAGTAGAAACCTTTAGAACAACTTCTTACAGACTTATGTAAAAGGTTCTGAGGATGTATTTGAAATACGTACTACGATCACCAATCTAGCGAAGTAGGTGATAAAAGTGATTCATTTCAGAATTTTTGGGTGTCAGTAAAGGTGGCGGCTATAATACATACGTAGGTCTGGCGTACAACTTTTTTGGGTGACAAACAAAACGCGATCTTGCGTCCAAAAGACAATAAGCATCTCCAAAAAAATTTTACCGTTGATGGCGTTGTGGCGTTACTAATGAGAAATTGAGAATAACATCACACTATTCGCAAATACTATGAGATTTTTTTTGTTAAATAGTTTAGCAACGCAAGTCTCTGTATACAGACAGGGCTCATTGCAAGGTCCATAGTCGAAGATTTATGCTTTACCAACTGACCTACGTTAATACAACCGGCTCACAGACTAGATGTTAGCAGTTAGATATTTCTAGAGCATAGTATACATACAGGAGGCCATGACATTGATTGGCGACGAGACAGAGAGAAATTGATGCAAATTGATCACAATTGTCCTGCACTCTTCCCAAGGATTCTGGTAACTGGGCCACACGTCGATCGAACCTCGTGTTTAGTACTTTAGAAACGATTAAATGAATTATGAATGTATTGTCAGCAGGCAATAAAATTGGTGTGTTTATTAATCACTTGGTTGAATGAATGGCAAAATAGTTTCTATTGGGAACTGGTCCATGTTTTTAGAGTGGATATAAGGGGATAGTATGGATGGTATACTTTGCAACATTGAGATAATACATATAATATCATTGTCTATCAATACATATTTATCATCAGTGCACGATTAATTTCTGGCAAAAACTTAACAGGTATATTATTGTATAATGTCTTACTTTAATAATGGCAAATATTTTAATTCGTGAATTAATTTTTTTCGCGATGTTAGGGTTGCTCCCATAGTAAATGTTGTTCGTTATGATGAGTAGATTCACCACTTTAAATATTTGCCATTATTAAAGTAAGACCTTATAATACAACATACACGATAGTTCACGTAACAGTTATATTGACAGCGATTATTTTTTCAACAACCTATCTGAAACATCAAGAATGTAAATTTAAAGAACGTATTGTTTTGTCAACATTTTGTTTTGAAGCAGGAAAACGCTGGTAATGTATAAACTCCTTATTTATACCAATTCGTTTTCCTAACACATAATAAACTAAAATAAACACCATCAGTTTGTCTTCGGCGGACCAATCTATCGGTTCAGAGATCGTAAAAACTAATTGCTTTATGCTAAGCTTAGTTAAAAAAAAATCGTTCCCCATACAGTGTGTTGGCCTGGGTTTGTAATAGAAATTGTGAAAAATATGGACGCGGAAACAACGCACGGTTTATAAATCTTCCCTTAAATAACACAATAATAACCATTATTAATCACAGGGCTATTAAAACAGGAAAGGTTTCTGAAAACAACTGAATTTCATCCCCTACTGTTATTTCCCTTTGGATCAAAGTAAAAACAAACCGTCTTTGTTGTTAATTATTATAGAAACATCCGTAAACAAAAGAATTATGTAAACATCCTTTTAACAACCATTTAACATCATAATGTAGTAGTCGACCCATTCGACGAGTAATTTACCCAGGCACAAAACAATTACTTCCCAAGTTAAGAAAAATGTTTATGTGGCTTTTACTAAAATGCTTATTCGAAATCGAAGGTCTTATTAACCACTGATAGTTGTTCCAGTGGATAAAAAAATCATAAAAAACCTACTTATCTGCGCAGTCGCACGTTCGTCGGTAACGAACACAACATTTCTCTTTAGCCAATCTTTGTTGTGAATTAACTCCCATCATCCCATGTCAATATCAAGTGATCTTGGGTTTCCCCTGTTAAAGAACTAGGTAGAGGAAAAATATATCGCAACAGGTAAGAATCATAATTATTATGGTTACTTAAATAACTATTATATATTTTATCTTTTTTGTCACCAAAAGCTACACCACACCACACCCACGAGTCCCACGACACAGGAAGTGTAAAAGTGTAGGCTTACGATTTTACCTGTATCGTGGTCCTCACGTGGTGCCTAATCACTTAATCACCTACCGGATCAACTATAGGTACCTAGGACATACAATATTTATTTTGTTCCGTGTAGAAATCGAACCAGCGAGCGACCAACAGCAAGCCGCACGTTCAGCTATTGCGCCAAACGTGTCTAGATCGTGAATATCTGTTTTCGGCAACTGTGTCTTAATGAGTTTTAGAAATCAAACACCTACTTTATCTTACCAACATTTTGAAAACCTACTCAGATAATAGTAAATTATCAGTTCCCAAGCCAGGTCATGACATTTGGGCACGTGTCCACCACGCTGGCCGGATGGTGCAATTGCCGCTACCATAAACAAATAACGCTCATTTCTCGCTTTATTTTATACTAATTTAGATAACTATCCTCGTCTGTGAATGAAGGTAAAGCAGATTTTGTCTATAGTCCCACGCACACTGTTACCATCAACTTTGATAGATTGATGTTTTGCTGGAAAACGAAGAATTATTTTATGAACTGCATATTAGTATTGCCGATTCTCTTATCTACCGCACTAAACAAATTTTATTATAATCGCGTTATATGTCTTTTTCCCCCCCAGCAGTTCAGTTGTTTATTTGTAATATGTCCCCCCAACCAGGTAACCGACGACCTGAAGAATGTAACTGAGGGACTGGATGCGGAAAGCGGAAGACCGAGTGTTGTGGCGCAACTTGGGAGAGGCCTATGTCCAGCAGTAGATTGCGATAGGCCGAGTTGAGATATGTCTTTCTTAAAAACATCATTGAAAATGGACAGAAAATATTTAGATCTGTCAAATTAGTCAATGGCCTTTGAAATTTACGAGAGAATAGTCGTTAGAGATGGCGACTAAATTCACGAAGAAAACAAGCAAGTGGACTAATTTGACAGGACTAAAATCTTCTGTCCCTTTCTAAAGTGTTTTGTTAAGTTTAGTTTGTTACAATGACAGAACAGAAAGAACAGTAGAATCAGCACCATTGTTTATTTATAATTTCAAATGGCTCTAGCGGATTAAATATCCATAATTTGCTTAAAATCTTATAGTGAGTTGGATGAAATTACAACTGCAGTATTATGAAAGGTTGCCAGATATCATCTAGTTTTAAAATAAAAACGAATAGATGTCACAACGACTCTTTGACCTGATACATGGCATCATAGGACGACAATCACAAGCAGCAAGCAGGTCATTCTTTCAAACAATTCTTCTTCCCCTGCAACATTATTTACGCAGTTGTGTTATTTAAATACATATAAGATTTCGAAATTATGTTAATGTATTGTTTTTATTTTGTAACCTAAGGGCAAGTTAAAGTATCGGACCAATACCTTCTGTTTACTGTAAATTACATTTACACGAATTTTATTTGTGAGATTATATCCCTCTTAACCCTATATGCGATGACTAGGTTAAGCATCGCAAAAATAGATAGGAAGTGGCAAAATATCCTTCATCCCAAGTAACACAAAACTGTTTAAAGCCAATATACATCTCCAAGTCTTATAAAAGATGTCCGCAAAGTATTAAAGTTGCATAAACAACACTAATGATTGAGAAAATCTATAGTACAGACAGTACAGTATTAATACTTTGTTTTGTAAAACTTGGAGATGTAAATTGGCTTTAACTTTTACCTTTAAACGGTTTTGTGTAATTTCGCAAGAGCGTGGGAATAACACAGCAGGAACAACTTTCAGGACAATATAGGTGATCCAATTTTGTACCATTTTACCACTTCGATTTCATAATGACGACCAACAAAACGTTTGATTGATCAAACGAATCAAAGTTTAACCTTCATTCTGCGACATTGGTCTTTAATAAGATCGAACTTATTTCATTTGATCATTTGTAAGGTTAATCGGTCTTTCGACTTTACCTTGAAAAATATTTAGGTGAACAAAGATTACAGTAGCATATGATTACGTTACATCTGAATTAAGCGGATACGGTCTTGACCGGAATCATCATAATCACGCGATTTTATATGCGAGTAAAGACGTACTATCATAATTCCTTCGCCTACAATTTTATAATTCGAAAGTCCTTAGCGGGTTCACAAAAATTATAATTCTAAAGAACAAGGGTTCTAAATTGAACAATTCTGAATTCTTTAGCAAGTTCTCAAATTGAATAATTCAATTAATTTATGAATATACAAGGCGCTATTGAAGTATATCGACGATGGAGTGACAAGTCGACCTAACTGTATAAATGTAACAAAAAGAACTGGGGACTTCTGGAATAACCCAGACTTGTTGTCCAAAAATCCCTATCGTGAGCTTCATGAGCACTTGATGGGGATTTGGATCTTGATGAGGAAAATCAATGGGGATTTCTGGAATAACCCCAGTTTTTTTTTATTATTACATTTATACAGTTAGGTCTTGTCACTCCATCGTCGATATACTTCAACAGCGCGTTGTATATTCATAAATTTATTCAATTATTCAATTTGAGAACTTGCCAAAGAATTCAAAATTGTTCAATTTAGAACCCTTGTTCTATAGAATTATAATTTTTCGGTATACCAAAAATCCTCGTAGATGGGGAAAATCCATGGGGATGTTTGGAATATACTAACTTATTGTCCAACAATCCCCATGAAGCCCACGATGAGGATTTTTGAAAAAAAATTGTATTGAAAAAAAAACCTGTATTGTATAAAAAAAATTGAGACGACACATTATGTTGTCTCAATTACACTCGCAGTCTTCGAGTAAAATAGTTGTAACAGACGGGCGGACGGACATGGCGAAACTATAAGCGTTACTTGTTCGACTACAGAACCTTAAAAACAACTTCCTTCTCATTTTAAGTTTATTGCAAAAAGTAAAAAGTTGATTGTAATAAAAATTACAGTTAGGAAGTCTTGTTGCTTTATCGTCGATATGGAATATGGAACTTTATCAATTATTTAAAAATATAAACAGCGTGTAGCCTTCGGAATAAGTTGTACAGGAACGGAGGTACGGATTCGCCTTTCCGCCTCTTACGAGAATATGACGCATGAATAAAGCTGTGGAGTATTATATATTTTATCATTAATAAAAAATATAAAGTACTTCCGTAGGAAAGAGCCATGTCCATCAAATACTAGTAAATAATAGTAGTAATAGAGCTCCTTTGTGAAAGAGCTCGTCCGAGGAAGTACTACCACCATATCTACTTCTCCGCCAAATAGTGATGCTTGCATTGCTGTGTTTCGGTCTGAAGGGTACGGGTGCCGGTGAAATTACAATCACATGAGACTTTCCATCTTCATGTCTCAGTTTGGCGAACCGACTTGCGGTACCATTTAGGTAACAGCCTAGCCTAGGTGGTATTAAAGTTGTTATGGGCAAAGGTAACAGCTTAACATCAGGTGGGCCTTTAGCTCGTTTCGCCATCCTATACCATAAAAAAAAAAATCCTTGACGCCAACTGATGTCACAGAAAATAATCAACTTTCGGATTTAGTGACTCTTATTACACTAAAATCTGGCGTTTTAGTTCTCTAGTGGATGTTCAGGGCGATTAATCCGATAACGGACTGTGTTGAACCCTATTTTCCGATGATCGATATTTCCTCCTATAGCCCAGACATCTTTGTTTGCTATGTGGAGAATCTGTTAACTCTAAAGATTAAAGGATTGCAAATATCAAAGGGTTTGAAAAAACCTAAAGAGAAGTTTTGTGTTGAGGTCTTGATAATGATTAATAATACACCCATTATGTTATAAACCAGTTCTTCAAAGTTAACGACACTTACTGAAAACTTAATTGCATCTATTACATTAACAAATTAAGTAGAATGTAATTTATTGCAGAAACAATTACTACAAACTTTGCATTTACATTCAGTTGAGGCCTGAGTTCAACCTCGTTCAACTAATACAGTGAATCTACTCTTTAAACCAGCTCATTAGTGTAATTAGGAGGATTAATCTGAATAACACAATCGCATCACGCATCTGGTATTCTTTTAATCAAACGTAACATGATTAGCATGTTGAGTTTGTTTAAAAAATACCAGAGGAGTTTGCTAAGTAGACAAAGATGTTTTAATCATGCTGAAACTAGAGGGTTCCTGCCTGCCAGTATGAAATCAAAGCAAAAAGTTCCAAGTCCTTTAGACTTTTTCCTCGCGCTCAAGTCCGATGTTATCTTTTGCGCTGAAGATTGTGCAAATATCATTTTTTAATAGGCCCGGGTTTCACCCGGAATCGAAACATGCCCAGACTTCGGAAAAACCCGCACGGCTAGTACCCCACTCATGGGTTGGATGCTGTATTTATGATGTTGAATATATATTCCCGTTTCCCGTTCGGGAAAATCCGCATGGCTAGTACCCCACTCATGGATTGGATGCTGTATTTATGATGTTCAATATATATTCCCGTTTCCCGTTAGCCGCACTCCGCGATTCCTTTTACAGGTACAAGACAATGATCACCGCTCTTCAGCCTTATCGGGATGGTTGTGATGCAAGCGACAATAATACTAAGGGGCAAGTTCACCGAGAAGATAACAGATGTTTATGTAATAACCAGATGTTTAACCCGAACTTTGGTGTTCACCAACGATAACCAGCCGTTATATCACAGTAATCAATCGGTTTTTCCAAGCGATGTCGGGGACGTCGTTTAAGTACTAACCGGGTATTTAAACAAGACATTTTTGACGTTTGATGGATGAAATTGTTGAGGTTATTCATCGATATTCTGTATTTGATTGTTTTTCGTAATTTTAGAAGAGGCTATGCTGCATAAAATATTAATATTAGGATTATTACTCTCCAAGATAACAAAACAATTGCATTTTACCATATTCGTAAAATTTACAATAAAGAACGAATAAAATAAGGGCCGTTACACATCGCCGTTTTTGGAGCGTGCGTTTTTCTTTTACGAACATAAACAAAGTAGACATATTGCTTATGCTTTGAGAAAACTTATGAAAGATGTGTAAACATAACTGTTTTTGTCGTATTGAGGTAGTACGTTATTTTTTTATTCATAATTTTTTGTATAATTAATAAAAATAAAAATGAATGCGGCTTATAAACGATGGTCGCGCGAAACCTGCACAATGTTACCGCTACTTTTGGCTAAGCTCAACTACCAGAATTTTATCATGTTTCAAGAAACGCCGGGCGCGTTTCTTGAAACATGATAAAATTCTGGTACGATACACCCGATACACTGCGAGTGTTAAGCGGCCTCATATTCAAACATCAAAATGGCGTATTTAATCGGTTGCTATGACAACCAATAACGCTTATCCTGCCAAATTAAAAAGATATGTCAAATTTATAGAATAGCATTATACTTGGACTTTTAATTTTGGAAGAGTTACCTAATATGCAACTGTTTTAAATTGTCGTTTCAGAATCAATGATCAGATGGGAGTCGTAACATGAAAATTCCCGCATCATGGTTAAACATATGTTGTTGAATAACAGGTTGATTTCGCAAAACAGTGGTTATTTCAATGTCCGTGAACTCGGCCCTAAGCCTTGATTTCACCAACGATAATTCTCTGGTTAAACCGTTTATCCACAATTCCAGCATTTTTCGAGTAATCGGCCATTTAATCAGAGAATTAACGTTGATGAACACCAGCCTAGTGCACCGCAACCAGTCAGAAAAAAACTATTCAAAATAATTTTAGGTGTAGCTGGCTAAATTTCAGTATATATTTGTGATTGTACAAAAACAAACGATTATCATAAAGCCTAAGATTTTAGGCTACGCTAAGATCAGCTCTATCATTTTTCATTCCGAAAACTTTTATTAAACAATTATGTTTTGGGTAGACATCCATCCGTACATACAGCATGCTTTAAGGTTATTAGGTATCTACATCGTTTATTTCTTGAGTATTCTTAGGTTTCTCACATTTAATGTTGGATAATTGGAAAGAGCAAACTGTTTGTGTTTGTATGTATCACAGACATAGTAAAAATATAGACTAAGTGCTGCCAACAACCATAGTGAAGCTAACAAAAACCGTGCTCCTTCACTGGTTGTACAACCAGTGCTCACATACACACCATGCACCTGAAGGATATTTGTTTTCGCGATGCTTACTGGAAGATTCCGCGACATGTGAACTGAGAGGGGTGAGCACGGTTTAAGGTGCATGTGTGTGCTTGAGCACTGGTTTTACATGAAGGAGCACGGTTTTTGTTGGCTTCACTATGGTTGTTCGCAGCACTTAGTCTATATTTTTAACTATGTCTGTGGTATGTAGGTATTTACAATTTTATGAAGTTGACACTGTCAAGTGAACAGGTTATAGTGGCCTGTTTTCTTCGTCCAGTTGACTTTTACAATTTACCTACGCGTTACAAATTACACCGGTATTGCATGAGACGCCAGCAGTGACTTGTTTATTAACGCATTTTTTACACTTGTTGTGGTTTCTGTCGAGACCACCTCTTCAAAACGTTGAATTTACTCAAATGTTGAGAAACCCTCAACTTTTCGTTCAAATGGATTATTTTTCCTTTCAAATCCTTTCTAATAAGAACTACGGAATCTTTTCTTCAGAGAAATTAAGGAATCAAAGTTCATTTACTGACACGATACGATAACTCTACAATTTAGAAGGTCAAAAAGGGGCATCAAATGTAAAGTTCCTAAATCTCCATTACTATTTCTAACTTTGAATCTATAACGAGAAAGTTAGAGATTTGCTTGTCAAACAAGAATCAAGCATCTTTTCTGTAAGAAATAAAAAAACAACAGATAAATTCAATGCCCCGCAAGAAATTCGTCCCGGAATCGTGCGGCCGAGATAAGTAAATCCGTGTAATTTGCCATTAGCCTGCACAAACGAATCGTGAAGCTCGTACCGTTATTTTAGTCTCGGAGCTCTTCGTAAATAATTTTACAGACAATTACAGCGTGCATAATAAAAGGGTGCTGGAGAAAAACGAGGAAACTCAGATGCTAGAGGCAGTTCGCAGACATTATCTTAGTTTTGACGAGAGAATTGAAAAGAAAGAAAAATGGTTTTTTGTCCCAGTTAATGGCGCGCAACATTTAAATAACAGTGCAACAGAAACAAACAGGTAACTAACAGGTAGGTATACAAAGAAAGTAAAACAAAAAAAACATAGGTCGTGGGTTCGCTTCCCACAGGACACAAATATTTGTGTGATGAACATAAGTGTTTGTGTTTGTCTGGGTGTTTCATATGTATTATAAGTATGTATTTACAAAAAAAAAGTATATAAGTATTATATCCATTGTCTAGTACCCATAGTACAAGCTCTGCTTAGTTTGGGACTAGATGGTGCTCTGTAAGATGTCCCAAAAATATTTATTTATTTATATAAAATATAAGGAAAGTACAGTCGACATAAAATATAAGGAAGGGAATTGCTGTAGATGAGTGATGAACTTGTATTACTGCGGCTAATGGATGGAGTGCATTAAGAAGGCTTAAAGTGTGACCATACAGTTACGCTACCAACATTGCTGCCTAGAGTAGGTACTCTTTCCTCTATCACATTTTGAGTAACGTATATAAGTTTGTGCTTTTTATAAATCGTAAGATGAAAGCTAAGCCTAAAGCGTGGATAAAAAACACAAACGTTATGAAATGTGATCGACCTGAGTGCTTCAAAATGTCTCTGACAAAGATTGATTGAGACGGTCCATCAAGTGCATTAACCGTCGCAATTCTGTCATGATGCTACGGAAGAGGAACATATGACTAACATGTAACCTATATGGCTTCAAATGACCTACTAAACTTTCGAACCGTTTGAAACTACACACGAGTATGATACACGCAAGAAATAACTTCTTTTGAGGCTCGTTTTTATATACTTTCTCTTTAACCAATACTTGGTTATAATTTGTAGTTGCTTACCCATGTTCATACACTACAAACCGTTCTGTGTATGAAAGAACAAAAAGAAATGTTTACAGTTCATAAGTAATGTTTACATCGAGCTTGCAGCATACTCGCTTCAGTGGTTATTCAGCGCAAAGACAATCCCTGTTATAATTTCAAGTTACTATAAACGTATTGGGTTATTGGTATTGCAGCGCAACCATTATTATGCCGATGACTTGATACACTTACGGCCAAAATTAATATCCAATCTATCCACGATTTACCCTACTAGAGATAGAAATTTGACATATTTTGTATGAAGCTTATGTCATATTCCTATCTCTAGTAGGGTAAATCGTGGATAGATTGGATATTAATTTTGGCCGTTAAATATCGAAATCATTTTATTTAATGTAATTTAAACTATGAAGTAATGAAGTATCGGTTGCTTGGGTGGATGTTTCCTTTTAGAAAACAAACTTTCGAAGTAAACATGCGTCTAAAGTATTAGCAGTTTGTACGCCAGACGTCGACCGTGAACCCATAGTGAAAGCCGGGCTTTAGAAATCACCAAACACCAGGTTTTAGAATTATAATTGTTTATTTCAAATTTACTCATAACTTTTACTTATATTTTCCGGTTTTGTAGAACAAAATATATTTAAAATATCTCAGTATGCTTTTTACGCACATGTTTGAAGATGGTTTTAGGATTTATTATTGCGTGTTGTTTGAGAGATAATGAACAAAAATGAAGTCAATTACTAGTAGCAAATGGCTGTAATAGAAAAATTACTTTTTCCAAGTTGTTTAACTCAGCCTCCCGCTCTATAAAACTGACCGAGCGTACGTCAGCAACAACACCTGATTTCACAACAGCTGACTAAATCAACCATAAATCATATTATGAATTTCAATTTCAGTAATTTAAATACTCAACACAACCTTTATTCATGTTACTGATCATAAAGCTTGGGCCTTGGACGTAAAAAACAAGCGATAAATTAGAAAAAATCATGAAAAGCGTAGGTTACATAGGGCAACGACACTTATCAAAGCGTAACAAACTTAAAACACACGTACCTAATTCTTATCACTTAAAAAAATAACTATTCACTCATAAAACACGGACACTTTGTCTATAGTACGATTTTTTTACGAATTAATAAATGCAGCGGCGTGCACCGACCGCGGCCCGCCAAGTCCACTGACTGACTTGAGTTAGTTTAGTTGAGACTTCCCGCGCTACATGCGGATACGGCCGAATGACCAGCTGTGCGGTTGTGGGCGTCTTGTTGGCTCATAAATCATCAGCTTGGATGAAGACGAGCCGTGTAGTGTCCGAGTAGGTCTCACTCTGGTTTATGACGTTGCACTGAACCCCACAATTAAAGAACCTGTCACGTTTGTTACTCAATATTCGCACTTGTATAATAATATGTTTTACTAAACATGGAACATGACAGCCGCAGCCTCAGAAAACTTTAGTCCTTCAAGTAGATTTATCCTCCCAACTTATAATTAATAATTTATTCCTGCTTCTGCTTTGCCTTGACATTTATTTCCGTCCACAAAGTAGGAAAACAAAAACACTCAACTCTCAATGTTAGTACTTTATTAGTTTTAGTACACAAGTTCCCAAAGGGCCCAAACTACGCAAATATTATCATACGTCGTAAAGTTGGGATTCCGAGAAAAGTATACTAACTTACCAAGTATAAATCCAAAATCAACATTTGTAGCACGCAACGCTAAACTATAGACAGGAAAGTGTGCTCGCGCTCGCACGCAACGAAAACAATCAAACATCCTCGTTTGTGGGCCGGAGGAAAAACGATTAGGTAGATTACTTTGTATTAGAAGAGCTAACAAACCCTAATTAAATTTGATTTAGTAACGCAAACAAACTGAAATTACAGACTACCGACGTAATTATAAGATTATACTGAGAGCTTAGACTGAAATACTTACTATACATTGTAGAATATAGCGTCTGTAGCTACAATTACTTTCTTTAGTAATATGAATACTTATGTAGTTCATTTTACCAAATGCCCAGTCCAATATCTGTGATGATGTTTACGCCCATGTAGCTATCAATGTAACGATCTCCAGAACGACGGATGTATCTCAAAACAAATTACATTATGGTACCAATATAAATCACTTTTCAATATACTGTTCTGGACAACATACAGGTGTTCTGAGCTCGTTATTTCAGGATTACCGGGAAATTAACTATCCTATTACTCACGGACGAACATTGGATGGAGCGGATACGGATCGGATAGAACTTAACGTAACACATTGTGGCATATTCCGTTCCAGACCAAATTACAGTAGACACCAACAAAACCAATTATGTATCAGACCTTCTTGCACCACCATCCTTCGCAATCTATCACCTGACGGTCGTTAAACCACATACCATAAAACCAATTCATTTGTAAAACAAACACATTAACTTTGAAGATGTCGCGCTGTTTCATAATACGCTATAATTTGCCGGGACCTTGCCGCAACACTGGTGTTTGATATTGCGCAACGTAGAGACGCGTATTTTAGCATACGCTTGATATTGACTTGACTACTTAGCTCTTTTATTTGCTTAAGACGCCAGATAAACGTGACATTGGTATTTCGATCGATCGACAGATCATGCCTTTACGAGTTTATTTTTATGATGTTACGGAGAAAGCACTGTGTTTATTTAAGAATACACGCAACCCTGACTCATAGAGTCAAAGTGTCATCGTGACTTTCAGTTACACTAATTAGAATATTACTCATTTACGACAGTAGCTGGTACCCAATACTCGTAGAATCTGTTTAACGATTAAGATTAAGATTAGGATTAACTCAGAAACACATTTCACAAGCAAAGCTGAAATTACAAGGGCACTTAAACTTATGATAGACACTCTTAATGGTTTGACCTAAATACTAGTTAATTATATAGATCGATAACAAGTTTTTTGTGGCAAATATTTGTAATGAACTAACGGAACCAGTCTGGCTACCGCGTAAAAGCTACATTACAATTGAACAGGTTGACGACAAAAATGAACTAAATAGGTAGTATTATTACCTTTCTTGAAGAGATATCGTAGAAAATCAACAGCCATAATGTCATTAGGTTCATAGTGTGCCTTCACACCTTTTTCTCTTAAGGAGACCGAAACTCTTAAAGTGTTTGGCTTTAGGCCAAAATACCTCAATCGCAACAGCAACTTTTACAATAGGCGCAGGTTGCTAACCTACTGTTTAAAAGAACCGCAATGATGCATTTTCCTCTACAATAATTCTACCGGTCACTGGCGGTCAGCGTTTTGCCAAAAACCACCGAAATATTTTCTCGTACACTTTGCACGATGTAAAAAGAAATTTTCATATGGTTGTTACATAAAACGAACGTTTTTACGCGCCCCCGCACTGCGCCGTTCAAGGTCTTGTGACGTCGAACGATAAGTCGCGGTTATGTTATGCCAAGATCACTGTGACCGATACAAGTCGCCAATTATGAATTCTGCCAAATAGATAAGAAAAATTATGAATGGAATATCATCCATTATTACTTGAAGCCACGCAAGGCAATGCATAGTTACAAGATCTACAATGTTGGCTTAACACGAGTATGAATCTTGGTGTACCTCATGGTACTCTTTTGGGGCCACAACTTTACTAGAAGATAAGGAGGTAAGGAACAGTAATTATTCTTGGTGTACCTCAGGGAACTCTTTTGGGGCCACAACTTTTCTAGAAGATAAGGAGGTAAGGAGGAGTAATTAATCTTGGGGTACCTCAGGTAAACGTCTCTTGGGTCCACAACTTTACAAGAAGATAAGGAGGTAAGGAGGAGTAATGAATATTCGTGTACCTCAGGGAAATCTCTTGTTTCCACAACTTTACTCGAAGATAAAGAGGTAAGGAGGAGTAATGAATCTTGGTGTACCTCAGGGAACTCTCTTGGGTCCCACAACTTTAATAGAAAATAAGGAGCAGCAAGAAAGGACCAGTGATTGCTAAATACGAGAGTAATAGGGTCCCGTTTGGCACCCTTCGGGTACGGAACCCTAAAACTAGCATCGAATAACTCATTTTTGCTATAAATCACGTATCGTACATTCATAGAGCAAAATATTTAACAGAGAACGCAACGGCAAAACTGCACAAACCACGATGCAACTAGCCGGGGCAGATAACATCATACTGTCATACATGACATGACATACCTACATGAAATTATTTCGATAAGAACTTTAGAGACCTTGGGGTAGTTGGGGTTCTATGATAACAGTTATTTCATAACTAATTTACTACAATGGTTTGATTAACATTGTCTATTGTTCAGCAGCAAACGGCTTCATTAAAAACGAAGAGCAAAAAAAATATAAGGGCCATACAGGCGGCGCGCGTGGCGGCGCCGACGGTATGATGATTGAAGTATTTGAGAGATTTAAATGTGGAACCGAATCATTATAATTTGACTACATGTTTTTAAACGGTCAGCGACATCAATTTATTTCTTTAATAAGTTTTTATTATAATCAATCATTTTGTTTTCCCTATACTTCCTTTTTTTTAGGAGTTGGACCTAATTAAATACTCGAAAGCGATGCTGTTGCAACACAAAATTTGTGCGTACTAATCTTAAGGCTAAGTTTCTATCAATTATTTGGCAATCTATGACCTTGATGAAATGATAGAAATATTATCCGTTGTTTTATTTTTACAATGACTACCGTAGACCGTAGAATGAATGTAAAGTTGGACTTTGTGTTGTAAAGAGAATAAATAATTGAAACAGGTGAAAGTGAAGAGGTATGTCGCTCTCCTTTTTCCACAGTGAAAGGAGATTTGGGGCAAATTCTTAATGCGTTATTACATTGTGTACGTTACACGGTCAGTTGAAGAGATGGCAAAAATAATCATTTCTATCTTGATACTCTTTTATTTATGGCGTTTTACCCCTCAGTAGAAATAATAAGCATAAAATGGAACGCAATACTTCTTAAAACGTTAAAAAAGGATCATCAAAGAACTACTAAGGTCAAGCTGGTCTTCTGCTTGCCTTTCCATTTCAATACACATCAGATGTAGAACTTGAAAACCTGCGAAAGCAAACATAATTTTTGAAGTCCAAGTATTTTGTTAATGTCGTCTACCTTGATGACGTAATTTTCATGGACACTAGTTCGGTATTACTATCACTGTCCATTAAATATGATTTAGAATGGACGAATATTTTTTAATAATATTTTATTTTTTGATAATACTTCACTTTTTGCATTCTAAACTCAGTGACAAAATCCTTGATTATAATTTGGCTTGATGCACGAAATTTTTAAAGTAGACTTTCTTCTGGTTTGCTCAATTCAATCACAATAATATTAGAAAACATTTATTCCTTAGTTGTTATAAAATCGTTCCTAGATTCAAAACAATTTAACTCGCATAACACAATTGCTTCTAAATATTTATTTATTTATTTATGTACACACAACACATTTTATAATAGATAACATACAGAACAAACACATAAATATCTATGTAACGAGTACCAAATATTTTTTTCTTAGAGTCAACCCTACAACCTACAACGTCAAATTTTGTGTTGCCACGAATTAAATGACTCAATAGTAACAGAACTGTTATTGGAAAATAAGGTCAATGTCCAAACCAAATAAATAATAGCAAAGCTGCCTCTGTGAAGAAAAAACACAAAGAATAAATATAAACGAATGAAATCACAAAGCAATATTCAATCAGGCTACATCGTAAGGAACGCAACATTTTCCAATTACAATTCAAGGCAGAGACAACGGCTGACAAGACTGATCTAGCTAAATAAGACGCTTAATATGCGCGCTATGAATGAATTCCAATTTGATAGACTACTGCAAACACCAAATACAATGTTGTATTCAACATGACGTCTAAGGTTTACATAGCTCACAAACCGGACAGGCATGGTTTCTTTTAGCAAATCAGAGGGCGCGGAAAACGAGACAAGAAAGCTAGTTAAGTGCGGAAGACGTATCGCAAATTTGTAAGACCTTGGAGATAGCGCTGACGACCTAGATAATGTTTGGCCCAGAGATATCAGAGCCAATGAACTTGGCGATAACTCTGCCAAAGAAAGAATCGCAAATAATAAAAGGGAAAGTTTTTACTTTCTTTCGTTTTATAAACATAGACAGCCGGTCATCGATATGGAAATGCGATGTTTTACGCAATCGATTTAAACGATTACCTCCTCTTATAATTTAGTTTTACGTCATACAAGGATACGACTTTTTTTTCAGAACCTTGTTTATTTTGCAAACAATAAATCTTTACATTTTATAGCTTTTGAATAAAGTGCACTTAACTTTAATGACGTTATGTATAGTAATATTATTTTAGCACCTAGGTTTTTCATTTAAGTTAATTCGTTAATAACTTATGCAAGCCATTAATCATTATTAACCACAAGGTTCTTTATGAGCAAATATTTGATTACCATATTACTTGCAGACCGAGAAATTTTATGGTTGAACTTTCTTAGTTTCTTCAAGTAATTTAATTGCACGGTTGCGAAAACCTATACACAAGGTTTGAGGGCAACCCCGAATTTACCCGCCCAAAGACGCTCTCTTTCTGTAGTTAATCACTTTTATTATTATTACAACAAAGATAAAAACTTGTACGCAAAAAAAAGCAAAGCTAGATTTCATCACATCGGTATTGAAACCCAAAACGCTGAACTTGCGGAACACCGCGTTTAAACTAATGCAGTTCGCATCAAATCTAGCTGATGCAATAGCATGACATTTCATGTCGTACAAAAACATCACATTTGAGCCGTTAGAAAATATTAATAATACTTATCTAAACGGTCGGGTAGCCGCAAACTGTTTAGTAATTCGTTGCAAGACATCCATTGTCTGTGGACAAACGTAATGGTTGCCGATGTGTGCACATTAGGATAAGGATGCCTTTCCACCAGAGTCATGCGAGGAAACTAAGTGGTGAGTGAGGGCATAGCTAAGCCACGAAACTGTCTATTTCCACCGAAGCTAAGTGGTGCAGCGGAGCGGCGAGGAAGATGCGCTTTGCGCAAGATAGCTATGCAAGGAAGATGCGCGATGCGAGCTAAGCGATACAGCGTGGTCAGGTAGCGGAATACGGCAAGTGGAAAGGAGTGCCACACGCTTCCTTCGCTCGCATCCCACGCTTCAGCGAGCATGTAAAAAGCTTCGCATCGTTGAACCCCTTTTCACGAGACAGCTAACTTGAGCTAAGCTATGAAAATCAAACGATCCTATTGGTGGATTTTTTTCTTAGCTGACCGCTTAGCTTCCTCGCATAGCTCTAGTGAAAAGCCATCCTAACTGTTAAGCGTTGCGAATATGTGGCACATGTGCAATTCTGTTGAAGGTTGGCCTAAGTAGAGCAACATTATTGTATGTTTTTATATCACTGCAGTTTCCTTCGGCGGATTCAGTAGAATTCTTTGCAGTTTTCAAGATTCACCGGTTTTGCTGTATGGAGAGAACAGCAATCAAGTACATGGTAATGATGTATACTTTGTGTACACTTTGTACAATCAACAGATGGAAGAGATAAGCACGTCTTAGAAATCTAGGAATAAATTAATACTCGTAGATGATGTTCGTTTATCTAGTATCGTTCAATTCATAATGAACTGTGAGTAAAAGAAAAGCAGACTATCAAATGTTTATATTGAATTCTAGTTTTTTGGCAAATAACCTGGTAGTCAATACAAACTAAAAACATCACGTTTTCAGTATTTCCCAAGTACAAAGGCCAACACGTGAAGTTAAAAATATATATTAAATAACTTAAAACGAAACACCAATAATTATATAAATAATGTGTATAATATTCAGGACTATGAAAAGCTAAAGAACCCATTTACATTATAAATTGTGCCTATACATCATGATTCTGAAAATACAGAAAAATTTGATTTTTCAGGGTTACAGCCTTGCGTCATCCTCAAAACTGAAGAACGTTTTATAGAAAGGTAATAAAAAAAACTGATTTCATAATCTAAGTTTATTGAATAATTAAAGTATAGGAATTTTCATATAATTTCGCCAAAGGGAATGACCGATGAGTCAAATATACCTTGCAAAAGCCCGTTCCTTTGAGCTGATAACCTCCGAGTTAATCAACTTAAGAATAATGTCGATAGTAAACCTTTACGGGTTTTTTGGATTGGCAATACTTGCTACAAAATTAATTTCATAAACTGGTTCTCTACATGCCTGCTTTTCACGCCTTCTTTTCAAGGGCCGTAAGATATTTTTGTGCACTACAACCTGTATCGGTATTTTTTCACTTTGAAAGTAATAATAATTGATGCAAAAGATTTTTTAATACTACGTTTTTAAAACAAAAGCTATTTAATATTGCATTGTCATCCAGTCCTGAGCTATGTATAAAGTCACAAGTCTCTAGCTCATCGGGAAATTAGTTTAAAATCGATTGCAAAATTTGTACCGAACAGACTACGGAGACTAGTAGAGGACTGAAAGCGAGCTATAAAACCGTAGTAAAAAAACAGTAAAATAATAACAGTACAGTAAAAAAAAAACATACAAGGTAGTTGACGCCAAAAAACAATTGAAAAATAAAAGGCAACTGAACCTCTCAACTGAAGAATTCCTTGAAAACCCACTCACAAATCATAATCAAGCCGCATCAAAAGACACTTCATCATTGTACTCGGAAACAGCCTGAACCAATAAGGAAAGTTCATAATTATAATTATGAATAATTAGCATCACGAAACAGATTTTCAGGAGTGTAGTCATCGGAACAATGATAATTCGCAACGTTTTCTTAGAAGCACTATCTTATGTCATCTCAAAAATCAGAACTCTTTGGTATTGTCTTAATTGAACACAGACGTATACAAAAAGAATTACCTATATTTGAAATTTGAATCACAGATCTTTTGAATATTACATAGATCTAATAAAGTCAAACAGAAGTGAAAAATGGAATGCTGATACGAATAAAAAGTAAGCAGGAAAGTTCCGTGTGGTGCCGGATATAAAGAACACACAGCACCACCTTATCTCTTCTCATGGGTATCGTAAAAGGCGCCTAAGGGATTCACCAGAGGATGGGCAGCAGCGTTCTCCGAGTATTTAACCAAAAACTGCGATCGCCATCGCCAACCCGCCTGCCAAGTGTGGCGATTATGGAAAATCCCACCTTTTGGGTGAGGCCTATGTCCAGCAGTGGACGTCTTTCGGCTGAAATGATTATGATGATGATGAGGAGAGAAAGAAAGGTCTGTTTTTTGCTATCAACGCCACCGGCGACCCTTCATTGGCTTTTTATTTTGTTAGTGTATTATTTTTTCTGTACCAAAATTGGCAAAACGTAAAACTTTATATTGGAAACTATCACTGAAATATAGAAGTCTGACCACGCTAACTCTGCAGTGGAAATACGGCAACTGTTTTTATAGTAAGTATTTAGTGCATACAACATAATATACTCTGATATTACGTCTTTATTTGGTGTTAAGTGGAGTCGATTTTCCCTATCTGCATGGATACGCTTCCTGCATAAGGCACTGATGTGAATAATTTAGAACAGCAGATGACGTCAGCTTGGTGCTCCTATTTTATTACAACGGCTGTCATTGTCTCTAGATGTTCCATCAACCTTCAACGTAGTAGTCCCGATGGGTCTCATTACATGTGTAAAATAAAATGTGTCGAATTTTGTTTTGATATCAAGGCAAATTTTTTTTTTTATCATGTAACTGTTTTCTACTGAACTCGAGTAGGAAAAAAACAATAACAATCCTGATCTGAGCAATCCTGCATAAAAATGAACATAACCTTGGCCTTTGTTTAGGCATTAATAATCCGAAATAAAAGGACAAAATTATATGTTGCTTGTAATCTTGCATACACACTCGTACTACTTAATATCAAGCCTGTTTCCCATTGACAGCAGATACATAGATAGAGATAGATTGGCAGACTATGGATTTCCACCCGCTACGATCCCGATACACCTTCGCTTCATCTACTTTCATAAACCTCCTCATGCATGCTACTAATCCTATCATCATCATCATTATCATTTCAGCCGAAAGACGTCCACTGCTGGACACAGGCCTCCCCCAAGCATGTTGGGGGACATGCCATAATCGCCATGCTTGGCAGGCGGGTTGGCGATCGCAGTTGTTTGGTTAAATAGTCAGAGAACGCTGCTGCCCATCCTCTGGTGAATCCCTTACTCGCCTTTTACGACACCCATGAGAGAAGAGACAGGGTGGTGACAATTCTTTACGTCCGGCACCACACGGAACCTAATCCTAATCCTATACATACATATAAACTGAAAGATCAAAATCTATTTTAGAATAAGAAGAACAAACATAATATCTACCCTGTGTATCTACAAGAACCTTAGCTGTAGCCAGTTGATTTTAATTTTTTGTTCGCAAGTCATACAAGTCTCGAAATTGTCACCGATACAGAATTACGTCATCCTGTTGTCAACGTTGATTTATCATTTATCATTATTTGTGCTTTTATTTAAAATACGCTCCACATTGCTATTTAAAACACGCATTACATGTTGCGGTCAACTTGGTCAGAGGAGGACTAAATTAAAATTGAATAATTGTGGTTTAGGCACTAGTATAAATAACTGTATTATAAGTAATGATTCATTAACCACCTCGTTTATATCTGTTTGTCGGTTTATTATTAGTGTCAAAATATTGTTCGATGTTTACTTGAAAACATCTGGTTTTTAGTTCATTTGTTTTATAGCAACACTTTATTAATTGTCATGGCAAAAGGTCTCATCCACTTGATGTTGGTCGAGAGATTCGTTGTGATCTCAGTTCTCAGATTAAGCTATATCATCGGCTATCTATAAATTATCAATTTCGACATCAAATTATTAATATTAACATTGATCATGTCTATGGTGAATTGCAATATTTTTCAATCTTAGTTCCACGACTCATCTAACAGTAATAACAATGATTTTAAACCTGTCTCATATTATTTGCACCGTCATTGTACACACCTTTTTAGAAGCTATGGAAAAACGTGAAACATAATTATCAAACCTTCAAGGTAACACTTAAAAGATCACGTACTCTGAAAAGATCAAAAGAAGGGAAAGGGAACGTCACGTTTGAAAAGGTTAAATGTATGACCGTTGAAAAAATATTGTGGAGCAAACTGGTGGAACTTGTTAAGGATGCCCATACCCATAATTTTCTTTATTTAAATATACGATCAGAAGTTACAGCCATTTCATTAACAAAGCAAACATGACTGGTGTCTGTCCTTCTCTAACGAAATGAGTTCCTTCCTAACAACATACTGGTACGGATGGACCTTTCCATCGAGAACCAAATTGGATCAATCTACTTGGAAATTATATTAATAAACACAATTTAAGTGACGTAAACGCCGTTAAAAACAGGAGAGCAATAAGAATAATGGAATAAGATCAAGACCAGAAACAGGCAACAATAAAACAACTTTCAAAAGATTTCAAGTACCTATCGAAACTTAAACCGTTTTAAACAAATGGATCACATGTAGCGGGCTCGATTTGTAGTATCGTCTATCTCTTTCTTACGAAATACTATCGAAAAACGAGGATGGAGAGGTTATTTATAAATCAACTCACGTACACACAAATTAGCTCCATTGTTCTGGTTGCCGAGTTGTCTATCATGAGTCAAACATTCCTGGGAGTCCCAGAAATGATTCCCATTGTATCATGATTATCATGCGATATTTCTTAGTAAAAATTCGGTGACGCAAGCTTGGCATGGCCCACTAGGACACGTACCATCAAGCTGTACATTTCCAGTAGAAACTGATCTCACATTGTACAGAAAGCCTATACAATGTGAGGTCAGCTTATACTGGAAAATTACAGCTTGATGTGTAGCCGTGTGTACGCTTCAACGAATACTTTTGGGGAATTTTCGACAGCAGTGACAAAGTTGGTCTTATGATGTAATCTGTACCAGAAACTCAATGAGACATTGGAACTTTTTAGATGTTTATCAATGAATAATGCACTTATGGTTGGATTTATGGGCAATAAAATAAAGAGCCTGAAAATCGTATGGCCAATCATACATTTAAACGAGATTCAGGTAGTTCAGCAAAGATTATTTGGAAACTTAAGCACTAGCAGATACAACTAACTTAATTTATCATTAGACAAAGTGCTGCGAACAATCATAGAGACGCCAAAAAAACCGTGCTCCTTCGTGTACAACCAGCGCTCACGCACCTACATACATGCACCTCAAACCTTGCTCACCCCTCTCAGTACACTTGCCGCGGTATCGTCCAGTAAGCATTGAGAAAGCAAATATCCTTCAGGTGCATGGTGTGTGCTGGTTGTACACGAAGGAGCATTTTTTTTTTTTGCTTCACTATGATATTTCGCAGCACTTCATCTATATTTTTTACTATGTGTGTGATCAGATTATCAGAACAAGTAGTGTAACACGGTCATACATGCTATGGGTACATTAATAACGTATAATTCCTCTGTTTTTCTCCACATTTGAACCTGGCCATAAACTTTCATCATGTTCCACAAATGTTTGTACGTCCGATACTCACTGCAATTGCCTTCTATCATCATTTTTCAAATAGTCTAGCTGTTTGTTTATGCAGAAATAGTACAATTTTACTAAGATTAGCAATCAAGATAGCAATTTTGACACTTCTGACACTTTAATTAAGTGTATGACATACAACAAAATTTATATCCTAGTTTTTATTATTCTTACTACATATTTCATGTACGTGGGACACTCAGAAAGTTTTGCGAAACTAAAAAAAATTGTTCTATACGTACATATATTTTTATCAAATCTTTTCAAAGTACTTTCCACCAGCCTCTATACAAAGATTCATGCGCCTAAACCAGTTTTCAAAACACTTTTTCCAGTCCGCCGCAGACACCTCGTTTACAGCCTGCTCGAACGCAGCCAGCGCATCTTCCGGCGACGAAAATTGTATTCCTTTGAGCTGATTTTTTATTTTTGGGAATAAAAAGAAGTCACACGGTGCTAGATCAGGGCTGTAAGGAGGGTGACCCAGGAGTTTGACTGGCGTGCTGTGCAGGAAGTCCCTCGTTTTGAGTGCGGTGTGCGCAGGTGCATTGTCGTGGTGGAGCAGTAGCCCGCGGAGCCCTGTGTTTGGTCGCTTGTTGCTTATAACAGAGAAAACTTCTGGCAAACATTTGGTAGTATACCATTCGGCATTAATGCTTCTTTGATCCCGTAAGGGAATTGATACCAAGTGGCCAGTCAAATTAAAAAAGCTAGCGATCAAAATCTTACCCCCGCTTCTAGATCGCTTCACTTTGGTAGGCGTTGGCTCATTTTGAAACACCCAAACAGTCGACTGGCGCTTGGTTTCTGGGTCGTATTGATAAATCCAGGACTCATCACCTGTAACGATGTCGTAAACACGCCGAGACGAGCCTGCTTCAAATTTGTTAAGCATATCACGGCACCATTCCACCCGGGCCTGCTTCTGAGCATCGGTGAGGTTGTGCGGCACCCAGCGTGATACTATCCTCCTCACGCGAAGATGGCTGTGTAGAATCTCGTGAACGCTTCCCGATCCAATCTTCAATATGTGTTGAATCTCCTGATATGTAATTCGCCTATTGTCTTGGATTAAATTTTTCACTGCTAGCACGTTTTCTTCGGTAACAGCCGTCAAAGGGCGACCGCTTCTTTCGTCATCCCCCAAAGTTGGTCGACCGCGCTTGAATTCGTTATACCAACGATACACGGTTGCCTTGGAAGGGCCTTCATCCATGAATGCCATTTGAAGTCTATCGTACGATTCATCCGGTTTCAGGCGACACTTGAAATCGTATAAAATCATAGCTCTAAAATGTTCCCGGCGCAGATCCATATTTCAGTGAGACACAATACTTTGAATTAACTCGCAAAAAATGTGGAGGGAAATTTTGAAATTGGAACTTACTTATTTTTACTTATAAATAATCATATTTTCGAAAAACATTATAACTGGCCAGTCTCCCATATATAAAAACTTTTTTTCGCAATACTTTCTGAGGGGCCTAGTATATTAACATACGTATGTTTAATACACATACTCTCAACTCGTTCTACCAAAAGCCACTTCAAGACATGGGCTTGTCTGATTATCATAGAAACGCTTCTTATTGATTCTTATCTGAAGAACCATTTAAATCCAATAAATGATTTTAGAGATAAAACGGCATAGATAGACAGATCGATGCAAGTGATTTTGCAAATGATACGAACAACAACAGAGGTGTACGTATGCATCCAACCCACAGAAATAGATAGAATGTCGTAGAATTTCAATTTTAGTTTAATCGCAAGTTTCGAACAACTACCCATATTGACGTCATTAATTTTTAAAAATTAACTTTAATCAAATGTACTTTACAGCTTTTGTTCCTGCAGTTAGAAACAGCACAATAAGAAATTTTTGCGGTTTTTTGTTACAGTATTTACAGAAACAAGTCATAAGGCGTACTGAGAAAGGCTTTGAAATACCCTGCACTATGGTGCAGAGTGATGGCATGCGCACCCTGCCCACTTTGCCATTCTATCTATTTCTGTAATCCAACCAGATCAAATGGCTGCAGAAAGATAATTACTAGGCCTAAAGTAATTACTAACAATAATAGCTAGTTACGTAAAGAGCACTGACCGACGGGTTATTTCTCTACCTTATTATGAAGTGGCGAAGGATAAAGGTAATCACAGCATTAGTCCTAATATCTCCAATTTACTCGTAATGGCTACCCCTCCTCATTAGCCTAGCCAGCACGGCGCGACGCAAGCGCATCTTTATGGCGTGTAGGCGCACACTCAGACTGGTGTAATGATGCGAATTTACTCCAATAGTGTGCCTTGAATATGACTTTTTAATGACAATAATTTATGGCTCATAATTTGAAATAAAACTAGCTTTATAGCTCCGAAATTTGTTATATTTTTTTAAATTTCCAGCGGTTTGAGCACTTGTCCGATTTTCTGTTTTCAGGTCTTCTATATAAATGTAGTTCTAATATCTTGCCCTCAAGAAAAAACAAATAATGCGATAGAATGTCGCTAACCCTTTCTTTTTTCTATTTATGGATGGATGTCTCAGAGTAGGATTACTAGTAGATTATTTTTGTGTTGAATCTTTTCTTGAACCTCACATACGTTCAGTTTTTTTCTAGTTATAAGTTATGACGTACATAGAGCTCAAATGCGTTCGAGCCATGTTCGAGCCAATGAACCAAAAGCAAACCTGGGGGCTTACTCCCGAAAATGATTCAAATATGGTTTTGTTTTTTATTCTAATTCGACTTCGATTTGGTCCCGATCCGGAGCCTTACTCCCGACTGGTTCGAGTTCTGTATCAAAATGTCAACGCCTACATTGCCTAATATACACAAGCGCACGATCGTGCGGTGGCACGAATTGAAACTAACTACGATCGAAACATTTATTGTGGTCAAGAAATTTTCACTCCCCACTGGATCGAACAACCGTGGTTCGATTAGTAGGATCGAAAAGAAATGCCAAAATACACGACAGCAAAATAGGTACGTAGGTACGTTTTTCGGGATCGAGTGACATTGTGTGATTTACTGCGATATTTCTCATTATGATGGTTTAACTAAAATATAATTAAAATAAATTGGAGTACCTATACAAAATTCAAATAGTGGCTCCCCTATTTTGTAATCTTTTATCGCCGCATCCGATTATTGTTTTTTACGAATTACGCCGAACTTTTTGACAATCCTTCCAAGGGCGGAGGATAGATGTCGCTACTTACGTATCTATGGGATTATTAATTTGATCAATATGAGTACCTACTTACTACTACTAACAAATATAATGTATAAAAACATTTTTTAAGTTTTAACGTGCCATGAGTGATTGGTTCATTGGCAATAGGAAAATATGGGAGGAAGAGTAATGAATGATGCATATTTATTTCACTTTTATGATCATTAAAACTAGTCTAACAATTGACTTTTCTGACAGATGTCCATCTTGGTTCTCGATTCGATTTGGTTCGGGAGTAAGAATTAACTTTGAATCCGTTTTACTGTCAGTTCCTCTAAGAATTGATATTAGCTCGATTTGGTTCAGATTTCCAACAAGTCGAGAGTAAGGCCCCTGTCTTCAGATAACATCGTATTACTCGTGTAGAATTTTTTCTTATCTAGCGATTGACAAATGGGCAAGCAAATTGATTCACATCACTGTTGGGGCACGTGCATGCCCAGTGAAATCATGCGTCAAATTATGCAACGCTCAGTGAAAACAACACGCACGCCGCATACCGAGCGTTTCTGGGTTTGTTTCCCGTGGCACACTGGCCAAAAGTCGTTAGATAGATAGGCCAAACTTATAATTGAGTAACAGTTTGATCGAATTCTGAACCTGTAAAGAAGGAAGGGATTCTAATTACAAGAGTTACGTACAATTTAATTTCTGCCGTCTGCAGTCTTTAGAATAGAGACAGATTTTTTTTTTCTTGAATTAGCGTTGTGAATTTTATTTCCATCAAAGAAATGAAATTGGCAAATAAACAATGAAGCTTCTTCTAAATTGATCGAAAACTGGCAGATTTTTAAAATTTTACACAAATATCTATTAGGATGCCGGTGCAAATTGGGTTAGAGAGGTGTAGTTTATATGACAGAATTTCAATAAATTTTGCTTAGTTAATAGTTTAATGAACTCAGCTGTGATAAAAAAATATTGGACGTTGTACTGGTCTTGAAATAGAAGTTTTGACTGATTGTTCTAGTGTTCGGGCAAAAAGTGTTATTAGGATTATTCTGTCAAGAAAATTTCTCAGTAACAGCCTGGAGTCACCAAGTTGGCGATGCTACACCCCTGTGCCTCGAACAGCATGTAAAGCTGTCGGTCCTGCGCCTAATCTCTCTCCGGTCGTGTCGTATTGCCGTCCCATCTGATTATGAGAGTCAGGGGATTTTTGTGAATATTCACCTAATACATGTGCACCTGTTTGCGCACACACTTGTGCATTATATATAATATGTCCTGCGCAGATGGGCTACAGTCTTCGTTGAGAATGGCCGCCGTAGCCAAAATTCGGTTGGGAGGACATCATTTATTATTAAGAATAAGACTTTGCTGAACAATAAACTATCACTCTTTGTTTACTCCATATTTTAGGCGGTACCACTTTAATATTATTCAGATAATTATAGAAAGTAGTGTTGTTTGTCAAAGATAATTCCTATTATTCGGCAGGGTTTACTGGATGTATAATCATCATCATCATCTTTTCAGCCGAAAGACGTCCACTGCTGGACATAGGCCTCCCCAAGCATCGCCACAACGGCTGGTCCTGCGCTTTTTTGAAAGAAGCCTAAAAGCAAAATCACGCTATTTGAAAAAAAGCACAAAAAAAATTGTGAAACGAGCACTGCGATATTTTGGACGAGAAGATATTGCGTAGCTTCCCAAACGCTGCCCAACCGAGTCGGATTCGACGATTGACCTCTTTCTCGAAGTTGGACCTACGTAACATCAATTTCAATTTCAATGTTTTTTATTTCAAATAAACCTAATTACAGGCACTTTTGAAAGGTCAGGCTCTAATTGCACGGTTCCAAATTGTGGGTCCTATGGCGAAGAACCGGCAAGAAACTCCATGGATAAACTCTTTTTAAAATAGGTTATTGTTTAATACATCAAATTTATTCAAATAATGTGAGTATAATGTAGGTTAATGTCAGAAATAAACAAGAGTTTAAAAGTGAGTACATTGCCTTTAGAAACTGGACAGTTTGTCCTAGGTATACATAATCGTCAACAACTTCGAATGAAGTCTCCGATGTTTACGGGAAGGGGTGCTATATGGGAATTCGACATAACCTTTGTCTTGTCCATATTCATTTTAAGACCCACTCTTTCGGAAGCTCTGCTGAGGTCATTGAGCATTGCATTGAAGTCCTCCATAGTCTCAGCCATGACTACTATGTCGTCGGCAAAACCGAAGGTGAGTAATGTACTCGCCGTTTATGCGCCGCCGTTAGTGCCTAGCCCTTTCCAGTCCAGAGCCTTAAAGACGTCCTCCAATGCAGCAGTGAACAGTTTGGGAGAGATCACATCTACCTGTCTCACACCTCGCTACAGAAGGCTAGGTTTCGAGGCTTGGTCTTGTAATCGGACTGACATAGTGGCGTTTTCATACAAACACTTCACCACTTCGATGTATCGATAGTCAATCTGGCAACGTTGAAAAGACTCATGTAGTAAAACCCATGTCTCGATCGAATCGAATGGTTTTTCGTAGTCCACAAACGCTAAACAAAGAGGCAAGTTATATTCTGCGGTCTTCTGTATAACCTGCCGCAGCGTATGTATGTGGTCTACGGTGCTAAAGCCTTTTCGGAATCCAGCTTGTTCGAGAGGCTTGATAGGGGTACCAATATTACTTTTCAGATTTCCTCATTTTATTTGCATGCGTTGGTACC
The DNA here is from genome assembly GCA_949699075.1 of Asteroscopus sphinx. Taxonomy (NCBI): domain Eukaryota; kingdom Metazoa; phylum Arthropoda; class Insecta; order Lepidoptera; family Noctuidae; genus Asteroscopus; species Asteroscopus sphinx. The sequence goes on along the minus strand of OX453021.1, from coordinate 13,237,270 downwards.
TTGATAATAGTATAATTTTCAACAAAACATCAAAATAATAAAAAAAAAAACATTTATTTATAGTGTACATAAAGTGGTCCTAGTCTTTTATTTAATCTTATCGACGGGTTCGTTAACGCGATATTTTTTTTTTATTGCATGTGCGCCTGATACCTAATTACACCCTTTAAAAACATGTAAGGTACCTACATAATTGTACTGACGCATTTAATTTATTTCCATAAAAATAATGAAATGCCGGTTAAATTTTAATGACACAATTTTTATAACCTTTTTGCAGACGGAAGCGAAACAAAACAAGTCTGGGTATTCCCACCTTATTGAAATTGATTGCAGACACTGAGGTATAATATACCACAGTGATTGCAGATACTAAAACATTCACCAAGATTTGTAATTATTATTTTATCAGTAGGTAGGTACTAGGTAGTAGTAGTATAGGTTTGTAGGTTTTTCTGTCGAAGGACCGATGGCCGTTGGAGCAGAAGAGTCCTTGAGTGAAGACCGTGAATCGGCAAACGCAGCGTAGAGTAGGGCGCCCCCCCAGCCAGGTGGACCGACGACCTACGACCTACGAAGGTAGCTGGTTTAGACTGGATGCGGAAGGCGTTGGACCGAGTGTTGTGGCGCAAATTGGGAAAGGCTTACTTCAAATAGTGGACTGTGATAGGCAGAGTTGAGTTACTTATCTGGGTACCTACAAGGTATAATAATTACAATAATTTTATAATAATTCTGACCTTTATAATAATTCAACCTTAGCAGTTGCTGGTGATAAATTTTGCGTAATGCGACATTAGTCATAATAATAAAATTAATGTCTATCAATTACAAGAAAATGGCACTGTTATTGGACAATTACAATCTGTCGACTAGCCGTACTTAAATTATAATAAATGTATAAATGCACATTATAATAAAATTTACATGTAACGCGCTTTTCGTTGCGTTTGCGCAATCGTTTTTTTTGTAAGGTCTTTTTTAGCTGCGTTTGTGCATTTGGTTATTTCTCTCGTAAAGTTACCCATTAATTTGTATAAAGGGTAAACAAACCTTTGATCGTCAACGACATTCAGAATCCATAAAGCACACATTTTAGGAATCATTTGCACTTATTATTCAATCGTTTAAAAAAATTAAAGTTTTTACGACCAGCAAAGGTTTTTTTTATGAAGGTGCGTAACTTTGTCAATTTTATGTATTGTTTCAATACCGATCGCAATTCACATCTATAGGTATCTCATTATATTTGCAAGTTGAAAAGGGTGTAAAAAAAACTAATACACGATTTTTTTCACACCCTTTTCAACTTGCTTGATACCTTGACGACGTCTGTGGTCTAGTGGTTCGATGGTCGGACTGCTGATCACCAGTTCGTGGGTTCGATTCCCACAGGACACAAATATTTGTGTGATGAACAATAAGTGTTTGTGTTGGTTTAGGTGTTTCTTATGTATTATAAGTATGTATTAACAAAAAAATAATTAATACATATGTATTATATCCATTGTCTAGTACCCATAGCACAAGCTCTGCTTAGTTTGGGACTAGATGGAGCTGTGTAAAAATTTCCTAAAAATATTTATTTATTTACCTATCTAGATACGGATACAAATTGGTAATCAAAGTGTGATATGTGACGTAGAGATATAATTAACTGTGACGCGTTTCCTGAGAACGTATAATATCGAGCTACGTGTCCCTATGTTTATGATCCCTGTTATCAGTTTAGACGAAATCGTCAGGCGGATATTGAAGACGTCAAAATGAGAAGCTCAAAATATAGAGATGCAGAAGGCTTGCAGTTCAAAATATTCGAACTCTCCAACCATTGAAGCACCGGTCGAAGCACCGATGCTTTAGTGACTGTGTGGACTGGTGGTTCGAACTTCTATTTCGTGGTAACCGTAGAAATCTAAATAAAGGCAATAGAAGTGGCAAAGGCGCGTGAATTTGTCGCCGCGTACAGGTGTCTTTTAGGACACCAGTGCGCGTACAGTTTGCTTAATCATCAGTGCTGTTTTGGACGCAGAGTCACTAAAATTGTATTTTGCAGCATAATTAGCAACAGAATTGTTTTTAGGCTTGCTTTATTTTGCATTGAATACTATTTGGGCGTGATTGCGTATTTGTATTGGTGGCGGAAAACCGGCGACACGCGTTCCCGTAGTAAAAGACAGTAGATAACATTTCTATTACCTTATTATTTAGACGTCTATGGTGGTAACAGAGCAATGTTACATAACAGTACTTTAACTATGACGTCATACCATGTTGTAGGTCACAGTGATTGGAAAGCCTTGGCACATGGGTCCAATTAGTATGTACCCTTAGATTATCTAATTATCCTTAAAATATGGTTTATACAGTCAAGCACATATTGATGTTGAAAAAACCAGCATATGCAGAGCCTGTTTTGCATGAAACTTACGTACTAAGCCAGCTCTGCTTGTAATGGTTTAGTTACTATTGATATGCACCATACACATGACTTATCACTTTATCAAGTAATTAAGGTAGGGTTAAAGAAAATCAATTTTTGCAATCTACAAATTCATTAAAATCTTTATTGGAATGCTATTTAGAAATATAAATCAAACACACTACTTACAATCAATATAGGGTAAAATAATAATTGTTCTTAAGCTTACTTAACACAAAACAAAAAACCATTTTTTAATTAATTGCAAGCACTAATTTAAATTGAATGGTACAATAGAAAAGAAGTATAGAATATAAACTCTTAAAAATTAATTTTAAAGTTATTAAGACTTTTAAAACCCTTAACTAAGGCAGGTATATTACTCTAATCTATCACACTACTTTCTTTTAAGTTTATGTACTGCTGGCAAGCATACTGGAAGGGAAAACTGTTGGTAATAGAAATAGAAGAAAAAGAAAAGGAAATGTCCACATGAATATGCTGATATTAGCAAAGGGAATATATCAGGGAACTGCGGAGGTGGCTCCACAAATACTGTTCCCACAGACAATAGAATCATACCAACAATAGAAAAGAAAAATATAAGACTCAAAAAGCTCAACAACGGCGAACTCTCCTTCTTATTTGGCTCTATTATCTTGTATACACGGTTCGCATTGAAAATTGAGAAATACCCTGAATTTGACTGTGACAACCTTAAACAAATGCTATAGAAAGACATATAGATCAGGGTGGTAGCTATGAAAGGTATCAGAAGTCCATCTTTTAGCAACAGTGGAAGCATACTAAAGTTGGACACAAGCAAGAACCAGAAACATATGAAAGGATCTTCCGGAAAATGCAAAGCAACCGGTATTGCCACTAATAGAATTGTTTTTTCATGAACTTGGAATGAGAACAAGAAGAATGCCAGTGATACATTTATCAAGCACAGTACAAACTTTTTCTTATTTATTCTGCAGAATAAATCCACACAGGCTGGTCCGGCAGCCATTGCCGTGATTAAAAGACATGTTTTTGCCATTTCCTGGTTACTATAAATAGTCTTGAGTTTGATAAATACATTCAGCATACACCACACATTTGATACTTTATCCTCAAAAATTCCTCTGTTCAATGGAAACAATCTGTGCACAACCTGAAATATGTTCTCCCATCCATCTATAAACGGATACCATATAATGACGAAGCATGACACAACCGCAACAGCAAGTTTGTTAAAACTACGGACAAAATGTGAAATCTTGCCTCTCCCCAAAGGCATACCTATAAAACATTTTCTCAACAAATAAAAGAAAAATGGCAAAGCATGATAAAGTTCCATTTGTTTATAATTCAAAGCGAGCACAAAAAATATTGTAGCTAAAGTATCATTCTCTATGGCTATTATAAAGAAAGTAGACCATAAAAATAAACCAAGAGACACACAATTATATTGGAAGTGACCATGGTCGATCAAAATTATGCCAGGGTACAGTAAAAACAATGTTGTGGAAATGTCTGTTCTCTTAAAAACACACTTTGGTCCTTTGGGTTCTTTACCCAAAACTCTTTCAGCGTCCATACATATGCATAGCACTGCAGTCACATAAAAATAAATATCACTCAAAAAAACAGTCCATCGCATAAAGGTTTTATGGGTGTCATTTTCATAACCTCTTGATGCAAAGAGACGCACCGATTCTGGGTCGAGCCAGTCCGCAACCAGCCCCATGAGGAAACTGTGGTACGCAGTAAGCGGCGGGTAGTCCAAACCCCAGTACTGAAGATCATTTTGCGTAGTATTATGATACCATTTACTTAGAGGCGTATGCACTGTTATTTCTTGCCAATGTCTTTGGGCTTCATAGTCACCGTACATCGGTGGTTTCTTGTATCCAGAATAAGGATAAGCCGCAACGCACCATCTTACAAGCAAAGCGAATAATAAACCGGGAAGCAACGCCTCTTTTGTCACATTAAATTTATCCGGGTCCGCTCTTCTCGTCATTTTAACGAGTAACAAGGTTATTTACTTGATACAAACACTAATTTTCATTCATAAATTACACCTATTTATTTTACAACGCGGCACATTGTGTTCGATAAAATTTTGACAGATTACTTACGACGTGAACGGCGTCCAAATCCTTGGTCAGCTTCTCCTTCAAATATCCCTCTGTATACACCATATTTTTTGATAAAAATCCATTTAACGTGAAACAAATACCATACACGGTTCACGAAAATTATTTAACACTTTTCAATGGAATTTACTACAATCAGAAACGGGTTTGATTGATTCACTCAAGTAATGAATTTTTTTTTGGAAAGTGACAAAACGAGAAAGCGGCTCACGAAAGTGAAATTGCGGTCGCCGAACTGACGAATTTCACACCAGACGAGTTCCCATGCGTGTTAGCCTACTAAATTGAGATATCTCATTCAGTGGTCAAAATTCATAGAATGTGTGGCTATTACAATTTAGTAGCAAAGCCGTGACCTTGACCACTACCATAATCGTACCACTGAGGTAACTCATTTTATTTTCGGTCATATCATATCTTGATGTGATGGTGGAAATAAATTATGAAGTTGTCAGATTTACGCAAAATATGAGAAAAGGTGCACTAAGTTAGTTGTTTTTATCCATTATTTTTGTGGTAGTTATATTTTATTACACATTATTGTACCTATTTTTCAATATTTTTTTTAAGTGACTTGCATACCCGTGTCGGTCAGTTATGTGAGAATTTCTTCCGGTATTCCTAATTTTAGTGGCGTATACTTTAGTCACTTCCCCTAAAGGGGTTTACAGACTGTCAAGTGGCTTGAGCCAAGCACATAGGTTTTAGCTTGAGTTAAGCGTGGTTGATCGTTTATAATGGCTACTTGATGTTTGGGCAAGCATCTACGTGCTTGTGACATGCTGGGCTGCATTCAGTTATATCAACCAGAATTGAAGCTCGGAGCGTTCTTAGCGGCGTTTGTTTGTATGATCGCTCTGAGTAACTGAACGACCAAAGTAGGCTTCGTGCGTTATCGGGTGATATTACTGAACGTAGTCCTTGATGCGATTTTATATTTTCGCTTGACGGAAACGCTTGACGCGACGTTTTGACCATATTCGCGAGCGCCTTAATCAAGCACAGGAGTGTTCAATATCAATTATAGTGGACGACGCTTTGAGACCCCAAGTGATTAAAATACAGGAACAATAGAATGTTTTTTTTTTTTGTTATTATTAATATCTCTGTATGGCCCGTTTTACAGAAGGTTCCTCAAGTACAGTTTAAACTTCAATCACCTGATCACTACTTAAGGATAGAATTGTTACTTGAGTATTGGTCTTATTCCAATACGGTAATTATAAACATTAATTCAACAACATAAGACACGAATTTGACCTGAAATATAAAATAGAAATCTCTACTCAAGCGTAGTCTAGACCACACTAGAGTGATTAGTTGATTACAGATCAAATCTCTGCTCAAATACCGAAACGGGTGACTTTATAAAATAAAGGTAAACTCAGCTGAACTGTGATCAATAAATCTCTGCTTGAGGAACGTTCTAAATACAAAGCTCAAATCAAAACTAGTTTTAAACAGTAATCAGTGAGTATCGTTCTGTGTTCTTATAAGAATTCGTACTAAATGACTACAAATGTTTCAAGACGTTTGACGCGTACATCAAGCTGCTTGAGCAAGCAAACAAAACTACGTGCTTGTCGTCAAGCGGCTATACCGTTTCGGAACTTTTTAAAGCTCTCTATACACTACCCGATTTATCGGATAAATTAGCCACACGCTAGGAAAAGTGACATAATATGTTCTTTTGTCTTTGATTACTTTTATTTTATATTCAAAATCTGTAAAAATGAGCTTTATAATCTAAGGTAAAAATCTGTATCTGTGAATATGTGTGTGAATAAAAAAATAATCTTCTTCTCAAACAAGGTCTGTGCATGAATCTATCTTTGGTTATTTAAGTAAATAATCAACGAAATCTATATAGTAGAATAACGCAATATGTGACTTAAAATATGCCAAGCGAGAGGTCCATAAAACTATTGCATTTCTTTCTACTAGGGTGTCCAAATAATATTTATTTGTGGATTTTCTCAAACTTCATGTCATCGTTTCGCAAACTAAGAGGGGTCATTGTACTCATAATGAAGTATATTATATGCTTTAACTTTATTTATATATTTTTCTTACCCCGACTAGAATCAGTATATCAAATCAGTTCAGCGTTTCAGTGTTAAGGAAAAACAAACTAACATCGATACTTTCGCATTTATAATATTAGTAGGAAGTAGGTATGGACATTGTCAACACGGCCTGCTGGTTATTCTCTTGTTCACGCTACTTCAACAACTCAACCATCGCTCTCTTTTATTAATAGTAGATACAAGAAAGAGAAGGCAACAATTTTAGAACTGTCAAATTAGTTTACGTGTTACATTTCATTGTATTTTAGTGGGCACGTTCCAACATCACGACTAAACTTGTATAGAAATTTAAATTCTGACTAATTTGACAGCGCTTAAATTCTTGCCATCCCTTTCTGTTATCTCCTATCAGTAAAAGAGAGAGATAGTTTAAAATAAGTTTAGTTCATGAACAAGAGAATCGACACCATTGCCAACTTTGCTAATTCTACGTGTGCAAAGATATTATACAACGTGTAATTGAAATAACTCAAAACCTCTTAAGGGATCATTGTACTCATCAGTAATTAGCTGTTCCCTGCATTTGTGTCCACATTAATCGACAAAATGTAAGGAATAGCTGTTTTTGTTTTCGCTATTTTGGGGTTGGTCCCATTATTTAATTAGCATCCCGGGAAACCTCGAAAACGACACCCATATTGATTTTATTTAAAAAGTCACATCTGCCATCTTGAATTTCAAAATAGATGTTATATTCGTAATTAGCATCCCGGGAAACCTTGAAAACGACACCCATATTGATTTTATTTAAAAAGTCACGTCTGCCATCTTGGATTTCAAAATAGATGTTATATTCGTAATTAGCATTCCGGGAAACCTCGAAAAAGACACCCATATTGATTTTATTTTAAAAGTCACGTCCGCCATCTTGGATCTCGAAATAGATGTTATATTCTTAATCAGGACCCCCGAGAACCTCGAGAACGATATCTGTATTAATTTTATTTAAATAGTCGCGTCCGCCATCTTCGATGTCGAAGTAGATGTTGTATTCGTCATGCTCCACCCAATGCAGGCCCGACCCGCACCGGCTCTGTGTGGTTTACGCTTTAGAGTTCCTAAGTCAGTGGTACAACCATGGGCATATTCAGAATTCTATCATAATTCAACGTAAATAGGAATAATCTACTTTTTCTTTGATTTGAATGAATGAGTTTTTTTTTCTTCAAAATTAACGCTAAAGACGATAGACGACTTTGTGGGATTCCTGGGAATTACTTTTTCCCGATCTATCTTTCATAGATCTTTTGGATCCAATAAACAAACCAAATACATTCGTGCATACAGCGCATGGTCACCCTAGTGTGTCAGTGCTTTGTAAATATGAAAACCATATAATGAAAACACTTTACCTATGAAAAGATAAGCCACAGCCAGGATATGATTAGTTTTTACAACCACGTACGCAACAAAAATTCACCATTTTATAATAAAGTATACTGAAAAACCAAAAACATAAAATTACAATAAACCGCCATAATACTGATGTCAATATGACAAATAAGTGTTGACATTTAAAGGTTAAAATTTAAACCAATATTATTTTATAAATGCAATAAGATTACGTAACAAAATAGTACGTTCTACTTTTATTAATGGCTTACATCACTATTACGAATTTCACATTATCGTGTTATAGAAGTGCGGTAATAACGAATTTTACAAAAATATAATTTTGGTTTAAAAGCTACTATAGAAGTTTTTATTATACGTTGGCAATTTTTTAGACAAGGACACACAAGTCGCTTCTCGGCTCTCCCTTTCTTTTGGATTTCTGCTTACATCTCTATTACATGAAAATAAACCTTAAACCATAGTCTTAAGGTATCATTTTGTATTGATAAAATTATGTAGTTTACTGTCCAGTAATGTATGTAATACATACATATATAATGTTCTTGGGTCTGTGATCTCAAAGATAATATAATCACTACGTTTTAGTTTTAGGCCCGTATTACAGAACGATACTCAAGCGTTGATCTCTGTTTAAATCTAGTTTTGAGTTGAGCTTTGATTTTAGAACGTTCTTCAAGCAGAGATTTATTGATCACAGTTCAGCTGAGTTTAGTTTTATTTTATACTGTCACCTGTTTCGTAATTTCAGCTGAGATTTGATCTGTAATCACTCTAGTGTGGTCCAGATTATGCTTGAGTAGAGATTTATATTATATTTCAGGTCATATTCGTGTGTAATGTTGTTGAATTAAAGTTTATAATTACCGTTCTAGAATAAGACCGATACTCAAGTAACGATTCTATCCTTAAGTAGTGAACAGGTGATTGGAGTTTAAACTGTACTTGAGGAAGCTTCTGTAATACGGGCCTTAGTTTTACTCAAAGATAATATAAGTTTTACTCGTAGTACTTCATCTCTCAATCATAGACTATTAAATGGCGGTTAATTCAATCTTTTCAGATTTGTAATGTATTTTTTCACGTTTTCTTTTATTATTTATCAATAAGTTGGTTAACAAAATCGTTATGAAAATGGAGGGAGAAAGCTCTCCATTAAAGAGAAATTTAACTGAGTGGAGATTCAGCCAATATCCAAAATATATTTTGTTACCGATTGATGAAAATCATGACCAAATTAGATCCAATATCAAGAACGTAGTTTTTTCCGAGGTAGGTAAATAAATACTACTATTGCTAGTCATCCGTTAATCGGACTAATAATGAATAATTAGTCGTCCGCTAATAATGAAAAACCGGCCAAGTGTGAGTCAGACTCACGCAGTAAGGGTTCCGTACCACCCATCGACCTGATACCCCCATAGAAACGGATTTTTTACGAGAGTTTCAAAATACATCAACGATCGTCCGCGAAATGTGAATTTTTGCATCTCTATCTTACGTAGGTACCACCACATATGTATATGTTTGTCCTGGTTTTTAGTATTTGTTGCTAAATTACAAAGTATGCACTATAATCAGACCAAGTTTTACGCTGGTATGTATTACCGTTTCGAAGATAGAGCAGGAACAAAAAGGTTAAAAAAAATGCATGTTTTTCTTGTATGGGACCCCCTTAAGTTTTAGACTTTTTTATTTTTAGTATTTGTCGTGATACACCTCATAGCAAAACATTTTCTGAGAAAATTTCAACCAGTTACCTATTACCGTTCAAAAGATACAGCCCTGTGACAGACAGACGGACGGACAGCGTAGCGAAAGTAATAGGGTCCCGTTTGGCACCCTTCGGGTACGGAACCCTAAAAAGAAAATTAGTTGACAAATAGAGAAGAAAATGTTACTGAATCGTTTTTACTTTGCCTATTTATATATAGATATAATGTTTAAGCAATCTCTAGTTGCGCGTGAGCCGGCGACGCGAGTGCACCACAAGCTTGATTCGCGCGCGTCTTTCTTGCAACGAATATTAGTTGTACCCACTTTTTTCTTAATTATGTTATTAATTTTAAATGAGTGAAATACAAGAAAATGTTGACTTTTGTTACACTAGTAGTAGTGAAATAACGGAGGATGATGTAAGAGTTGAACGTGACCAACCAGTAAACTTGGGTGTGAACGAAAAGGGGAGTATGAGTGGAAAGGAAAAGGGCGAGCAACGTCTGCCAGAAAAGAGATGTCGTCTAGATGATGAGGAAGTAGTAGAGGATGAAGGTTTTATGACTGTAGTAAGAGGGCATAAGAGAGCGGCTAGAAGAAGTTCAAAGGAGCTTAATTTCTCTAAGGGGAATAAGGAAGATAGGGTTTCTGCAAAAGGTGTTGTTTGTGTTACAAGCAAAGAAATGTTGCCTAAGCAATTTGGTATGGCAAAGCTCTTACGGACGGCAGATATCCAGAATATTACCAAAATGGCATATAAAGGTCCATATAAAGTTTTGATTGAATTTGATAATAGAGAAAGTGCATCAAAATTAATTAAATCAGAAAAAATGCAAGGTTTAGAGTACAGAGTTCAATTTATGAATGAATTAAATTTGACTTACGGAATTCTTAGACAAGTCGATTTGGAAATGGAGGACAAGGAAATTATTGAAAATCTGAAATGTGAGTTCGAAATAGAGTCAGTAAGAAGACTCAGAAGATTAGCTGCTAGCGGTGAATGGGTAAACTCCGAAACAATAAGAATATGTTTTAAGAGCTCATCTTTACCACCATACGTATATGGGTATGGTTGTCGTTTTAAAGTCGAGCCTTTTACATTCCCTGTGTCCCAGTGTTCCATCTGCTGGAAATATGGTCACCTTTACCGGTCATGCCCAAACAAAAACCCGGTTTGTCCAAAATGTGGAAGTAATCACGCTAATTGTGATACTACATCTTTCACTTGTATTAATTGTAAAGGACCACATATGGCTCTATTTAAAGGGTGTCCAATGTTCTTAAAAGAGAAAGAGATTAGAAACATAATGACTGAAGAGCACTGTACCTATCGAAAAGCATTAGAAGTATATATAAAACATGTAGAACATCAAAAAAAGGCGTCTTGTTGTGATGATATGAATAAAAATAATAATATTACGCAGCATAATGTTCAATCTCAAGCCAGTGATAACAACCCGAACAGGCTTTTAATCACAACTGAAGCTATCATTCACAATGAGATGTCTACGTCGGGTAGCGGTACGGAGGCGGAAGAATTAGGTGTACAGGATAGCCAACACAAGCGCAGTAGAAACAAGAATAAATCAAAGACATATCAGACCGAAAAAAATAAGTCTCAAGAAAATTTTTCTTATAGTCAAGTTGCAAGTACCCTCAAAGAAAAAGAAAATAAACAGACTAAAGAAAAAATTAGTTCAAGTTTCGCTAATCTTTCTAGTATTTTTAAGCGGATAAAAGATATTTATTCATCGGATAATAGTTTAGACGTAAAAGTGAATTTGTTGGGTAGTTTTTTGATGCAAGTTTGTGTTCATTTTATTATTAAAGTTTTGAAGGATAATGAGGTATGTAATAAAATTATGTCTATGTTTATCAATGGCTAATGATAATCATAAGAGATTTGTGTTAAATATGTTGCAGTGGAACGCACAGAGTTTACGACCCAAACTTGTTGAATTTGGACTTTTGCTATTCCAAGAAAAAATACATGTTGCGCTTGTATCAGAAACCTGGCTCGAGCCAGAATCGCATTTTAATGTTAGTGGGTACAATGTTTATAGAAATGATAGAATTGATAGATATGGAGGTGTAGCTCTAATAATTCACAAGTCAGTTAAAGCACAAGTGTATCCTATTAAAGTTAACAACTTAGGTATAGAATTAATTTGTGTAAAGTTATTGAATTGTAAGGACATTAATTATATAGTATCAGTGTATTGCCCCTCGTCAGTTCGATGTACTCAATTTGACTGGGACCAATTATTTTCATTGTTTTCTAGTAAGTGTGTCATAGCCGGTGACTTCAATGCACATCATTTAAATTGGTCTTGTAAAAATGACACGAGAGGCGGTCAATTGTATGATGCAGCGTTGGATGCCGGATATTTTTCCCTGAATGATGGAAGCATAACTAGAATAAAGTCTGTTGGCAATACAATTCAAAAAACATCTCCGGATGTAGCATTTGTCTCGTCTGAGTTATCTTACATGCTAAATTGGAATGTAATAAATGAGAACTTAGGAAGTGATCATCTTTTCATCAAAATTAAGTTTAGTTATATAGATTCCGTTAATTTGATACAAAAACGTAATTTTAAATTAGCAAATTGGAAAAAATACAGTAAGTCATTGAATGGATATTTTTTGCAGCCCATAGATAATGTTAGTGTGCAATTGTTATATGACAATCTTATACAACAAATAAATAAAGCGGCAAATGAGCATATTCCCATAACAAAAGTATGTACTAATCCAAAAGAAAATTTTCGGCCCAAGCCCTACTGGAATTCCTCTCTGTCTCATTTAGTAGCACAGCGTAGATTGGCCTTATGCCAGTTTAGGAAAAACCCTACTCCATATAATCTTGACATACTTGAATGCAGAACGGAAGCTGCTAAAGTAGCTATAAGACAGGCAAATTCAAATTATTGGAAAGAGTATTGTAGCAGTGTAGATGAACAAACAACTAGTTCTGAAATGTGGAAACGTATGAGATGGGCCAAAGGTTTTAAGTCGTCTGGTATTAAGTCACAGGCAGCTAAAGAACAAAAACTTGAACTTCTTAGTAGCCTCACCCCGGATTATGTTTCTACAAAACAGCCAGACTTTAGGTCAAATAACTTATTACTAGAACAAAAGTTTACATTTCAGGAGATGTGCAATTGCTTTAAGAAAAAAGATACAGCGCCAGGCCAGGATGGAATAACTTATTCTCTCTTATATCATCTGCCAACTAGTGCAAAATTATATTTGTTAGACTTATACAATTGTATTTTAGATACAGGTGTGGTACCGGAAGAGTGGCGCGATATATTGATAACACCTATACCTAAATCATCGCCAAATGGTGCGATTAAGCTCAGACCTATCTCATTGATATCGTGCGTATGCAAGATTTTTCATTCTATGCTGACCAGGCGTGTAGAGTGGTTTATTGAGAAAAACAAATTGTTTTCGCCGTACACTTCCGGTTTCAGGAGAGGACAATCTTGTCAAGATTGCTTAGTAAAATTAATTGGCCAAGTTTATTTAGGATTCTCAAACAATACACCAACAATAGCATGTTTTCTCGATATTGATAACGCTTATAATAACGTGGGCATAGATATGATGGCTGCAAGATTGGATGACATTGGGATTGGTAAAAAAATATGTAGGTATCTTTGGAATTTCTTAAGCGAAAGACATTTGAAAATAAAAGATGAGGGTAATTGCAACAACTATTTGGTCAGACACACAAATAAAGGATTAGCTCAAGGTGATCCAATCTCTCCTCTTCTGTTTAATATTATAACGATTGAGTGTTTTCAAGGACTAGAAAATGTTGTAATGTGCCAATATGCAGACGACTTCGTGTTGTATTGTACCTCTAGGAATCTTATTCAAGGTAAATATTATATTCAAGCAGCTTTGGATAAGTTTTGCGATATTATAACTAAGATGGGTTTGGAGTTATCTGTAATTAAATCAAAAGTTTGTATTTTTACTAGAGGTTTTAGAAGATTGGAAATTGATTTAAAATTACATAATTGTACACTGGATTTGGTAGATAACTTTAAATATTTGGGTGTTTGGTTGGACAGGTCTTTGCGTTGGGCCAAACACATAAATGTTATTGTAGAAAAAGCGCAAAAAAATCTCAAGTTACTTAGAGTTTTGGCAGGTGCGTCTTGGGGTTTGCACCCTAAACATTTGCGGCACATTTATATTTCACTGATTAGAAGTCGTTTAGACTACGGTTGTTATTTGTATGATTGCAGTGCCAAAACTCATTTATACAAAGTGGATAAAGTTCAAAATCAGGCTTTGAGGATTGTAGGTGGATTTATTAAATCCACTCCTATTCATGTTATGGAGAGTGAGCTCGGTGTGCCTCCACTGCACTTACGGAGAAAATATCTAGCATACAAGTTCTGTCTTAAATCTAAATCTATGGAAAATAATATCATGCATAGACTATTATCTGACCTTCAAACATTAAGTAACAATAATTATTGGAGAAACAAAAAGATTCCTTTGCTCGTGTCAGTGTATAATGAAGTCAAGGAAGAACAGGTGGCTTCTAGTGATCCCTTAAAAATGTTTACGTTAAGAACATGGGTAACAAACCTTAATGTTAAAAAAATTATTATGTTGGATCTAGACTGTGTAACAAAATCGAAAAAATCTTATGAAACCAATTTGTTAAATAAATTAATAATCCAAGAATTATATTTTAAATATAAGGATTGGTACTCATTATATACTGATGGTTCAAAGAGTGAGAATGGTCAAGGGGCTGCTTTTTTCGTGCCAAATCAACCACTGATTTATGATAATTGTTTCAAAATTGGTAAAACAGTTTGTATAATGACCCTGGAACTTATTGCAATCTCAGAAGCATTATCCTATATTATTAACTATTGTGTGCAAAGGAAGGTGGTTATTTTGACAGATAGCAAAAGTTCGCTACAACATATAGCTCGATGTGCCTCTGGATGCAGAGGTACATCGCTAGCTTATGTTATTCTATCTCAGATAGATCAAGTGATTCAAGGAGGCGTGCATCTGAGATTGCAATGGGTTCCATCCCATATTGGTTTACGGGGTAACGAAGAGGCTGATGTATTGGCGAAATACGCTGTTACCGATGGGAAAGAAATTAGTATTATACCAGACTATTCAGAGTTTTTGCCTAAATATAAGCAAATATGTTACGACAACTGGAAAGAGTATTTTAATCAACGTTCTTTAGAAAAGGGTATATGGTATAGAACCATCCAATGCCAGCCTCTTCGTATTCCCTGGTGTGCAAATACTAATTTAAATAGAAGGTTAGTTGTAACTGCGCATAGACTCAGATCTGGACACATACCATGCAATAAATTCTATTTCATGATGAGAAAGACCACTTCACCAAACTGTGAGGATTGCGGTGTATATGAGGATATATATCATTTGTTGGTGGAGTGTGTCCGATATGAGTCAATGAGGGCATGCATGCTGAGTCTCTTTGAATTTAACAGACTGGATGTGGGTAAGTATAACGAAATTTTAGCTCAACCTAATTCCGAGGTGGCAAGGAATTTGTTTTATTATTTTTTGTAAACTGTAAAATGTTGCTAATTGTGCGACAGGTGTTATTAGGGTATAATGGGGCTGGTATGCACATAGTGTAAAAGTCCCGAAAAAAAAAAAAAAAAAAAAAAAAAAAAAAAAAAGCAATCTCTAATGAAGGTACTTAATGGTGCCTACCATAGTAATACATACTATATGAAAATTTCAACTGGTTATCTATTACCGTTACAAAGATACAACCCTGTGACAGACAGACGGATGGACGGACGGACGGACAGCGTAGTGAGAGTAATAGGGTCCCGTTAGCACCCTTTGGGTACGGAACCCTAAAAATAATAAGTCGGAGGCACAGACATAATATAAAGTCTGTGGTCGGAGGTTAAAGTTTAGCAACTTGTTACCTCGACAAAGGGGCGGGCGTGATGAGTGGAGACAGTCCGAGTTCGTGGTCCACCTGCTCAGTTCACCTGGGTGGACCACGGGCACTTTTTATTGCCTTTAGTTCACAGAAAATTTTAAAAAGTGGGAGGATAGGGGAGTGGTAGGTTAACCCCCCCGTGACATAAGGTGACGTGGTGTGGTTACAGTTCTAACATAGCGGTCGAACGCTTGCGTTCTATGCGAAGGTCTGAGTTCGAACCCAGCCCGCACCTCCGAATTTTAGAATTCAGGATAGATCAGGATCGGATCGAGGTGCGGATCAGAATTTGATTATCAGTTGTTTTAATGGTGAAGGAAAACATCGTGATGAAACCTACACACCGCTGAGACAGCTCCATACAGTTTTCAATGGTATTGCCAACCCGCACTATGCCGGTGCTCTGTGCTATGCCAGCGTGGCGGACAAACGCCCTAATCTTTTGATTCTGAGAAGAGGCCCGTGCCCTGCAGTGGGACAGTAAAGGGCTGATTATGTAAGACACTTATCCGATAACCGGACGAATAACTATTCTCTATTCTTCATATCAGCGGATAACTAGTCACTCCGATAACATTTTTGTCTCTGCTTTATAACTATTTTATAATAATAATACTAATTACCAGGTGACTCCTCGGCCACTGGAACGTAACATAAGACTAGTATGCGCATCACAAGATGCCTTGACCAACATTTTGGACATGGATCCCGACATGGCAACCCGTGAGGAATTCACAGAATTCATTGCAGGACGAAAACTACCTTACGGAGCTCTTCCTGTTGCACATAGGTACATAAATAAGGTTAAATCAAATTAGTTGACGAAACTTAATAGACGTGATGGGTATGGTAAGTATACGTGGGACACTCAGAAAGTTTTGCGAAACTAAAAAAAATTGTTCTATACGTACATATATTTTTATCAAATCTTTTCAAAGTACTTTCCACCAGCCTCTATACAAAGATTCATGCGCCTAAACCAGTTTTCAAAACACTTTTTCCAGTCCGCCGCAGACACCTCGTTTACAGCCTGCTCGAACGCAGCCAGCGCATCTTCCGGCGACGAAAATTGTATCCCTTTGAGCTGATTTTTTATTTTTGGGAATAAAAAGAAGTCACACGGTGCTAGATCAGGGCTGTAAGGAGGGTGACCCAGGAGTTTGACTGGCGTGCTGTCCAGGAAGTCCCTCGTTTTGAGTGCGGTGTGCGCAGGTGCATTGTCGTGGTGGAGCAGTAGCCCGCGGAGCCCTGTGTTTGGTCGCTTGTTGCTTATAACAGAGAAAACTTCTGGCAAACATTTGGTAGTATACCATTCGGCATTAATGCTTCTTTGATCCCGTAAGGGAATTGATACCAAGTGGCCAGTCAAATTAAAAAAGCTAGCGATCAAAATCTTACCCCCGCTTCTAGATCGCTTCACTTTGGTAGGCGTTGGCTCATTTTGAAACACCCAAACAGTCGACTGGCGCTTGGTTTCTGGGTCGTATTGATAAATCCAGGACTCATCACCTGTAACGATGTCGTAAACACGCCGAGACGAGCCTGCTTCAAATTTGTTAAGCATATCACGGCACCATTCCACCCGGGCCTGCTTCTGAGCATCGGTGAGGTTGTGCGGCACCCAGCGTGATACTATCCTCCTCACGCGAAGATGGCTGTGTAGAATCTCGTGAACGCTTCCCGATCCAATCTTCAATATGTGTTGAATCTCCTGATATGTAATTCGCCTATTGTCTTGGATTAAATTTTTCACTGCTAGCACGTTTTCTTCGGTAACAGCCGTCAAAGGGCGACCGCTTCTTTCGTCATCCCCCAAAGTTGGTCGACCGCGCTTGAATTCGTTATACCAACGATACACGGTTGCCTTGGAAGGGCCTTCATCCATGAATGCCATTTGAAGTCTATCGTACGATTCATCCGGTTTCAGGCGACACTTGAAATCGTATAAAATCATAGCTCTAAAATGTTCCCGGCGCAGATGCATATTTCAGTGAGACACAATACTTTGAATTAACTCGCAAAAAATGTGGAGGGAAATTTTGAAATTGGAACTTACTTATTTTTACTTATAAATAATCATATTTTCGAAAAACATTATAACTGGCCAGTCTCCCATATATAAAAACTTTTTTTCGCAATACTTTCTGAGGGGCCTGGTATATCTAATGATATTAAAACAAGAAAAACTTTTTAACAAAAAATAAAACCGACTTCAAAAACCTTAACTAAAAAGTAAAAAATAATCATTGTATGTATTTTAAAATCTTAACATAAACCAACATTTTGAAGGCGGTGCGTGATTGACCCTTTGCGTCATGTAAATATAATGTACAGTCATAATGCATACCTATAGTAAAAAAAACAGTTTATGTGAACGTACATGAAAATCACGCGCCGCCTTCAAAATGTTGGTTTATGTTAAGATTTTAAAATACATACAATGATTATTTTTTACTTTTTAGTTAAGGTTTTTGAAGTCGGTTTTATTTTTTGTTAAAAAGTTTTTATTTCATACTTTTTAGTTGATAATTGCGAGGATTGATTCATAAATGTTTATTTAACCAATTTGAGAATATATTTTTTATTAACCTTTGCTATCCCACTGCTGGGCAAAGTCTCGCTCATGTTCTTTCAAACGTCCAATCACTATCGTGAAAAAAAAACACGCATATCGGCCAAGAATTCTCAGAAAAACGAACCAATGAGCAGATCATCTAGATAGGCGAAGCTAAAATAAACTGATTTATTGAAGCTGGTTAAAAAACTACTCAACCTAAGTCAATAAAATTTATATGGGACTACCGCGCAGGCTTCCCCTACCAAATAAAAAAACAACCACGTAAATCGGCCCACAAATCTCAGAGTAATCGGTGTACATACATGAAAAAAAACTCGCGGAATACATAACCTCCTCCTTTTTTTGAAGTCGGTTAAAAAGAAGGCAAGTGCATGCAGCTGAGATGAGAATGTTAAGAGGAATGTGTGGTGTAACGAGAATGGATAGGATAAGGAATGAATATGTAAGAGGGAGTCTGAAAGTAGTGCCAGTGACAGAGAAGTTAAGTTTAGTATCAACAGAATGTCATGGTATGGACATGTGATGAGGAGGAATGAGGAGCATGTTACGAGGCAAGTTTTAAGTATGAATGTTGATGGCTATAAGAAAAGAGGCAGACCGAAGAAAATATGGATGGATTGTGTGAAAGATGATATGAATAGAAAGAAAGTGAACACGGAGATGACGGCTGAGAGAGATGTATGGAAGAAAAAAACATGCTGTGCCGACCCCAAATACATTGGGATAAGGGCAGGAGGATGATGATTAAAACAAGAAAAACTATGATTTTATAAACTCATCATTTCATTCAGTTAAGTCAGCTGATCACGGGATCAACAGACACGGGACGCGTGATCTTCTCGGTTTACATTAAACATCACGTAAAAATATTGTTAGCGCGTCGTGCGGCCAATCAACTACAGCCGGTCCACTATAGCCAAGCTAAGTCTATGGTGTCAATATTTTAAAAGAAATCCAAACGAATGCGGCTATATTACCTAAACTTAAAATAATATTAAACTGAACTATACCATCCAGATTTGAATGCATTGTAATAAAATATTTGCCTGCCTTTTTATAAGGTGGAACATGATTCTATCGACACTAATATTATAAGACCTTGTAAAACAACTGTTCCTGCGAATAAAAGTTCTATTCTATATTAAACTGAAAATAAATTCCCTAAGTTGTGAATTGTTTCCAGATATGGTGGACACCAGTATGGACTGTGGGTAGGTCAACTGGGTGATGGTAGAGCTCATATTCTCGGAGAATACGTAAATAGGTAAGTGGTAGGTAAATAAGGATATTTCAATAATTCTGTAATAAACCTTATTACATTATTTTTTACCCGACTGCGCCAGAAGGAGGGTTATGTTTTTCGAGTGTATGTATGTATGTATGTATGTATGTATATTTCTTTGGCACGCTCTGTGGCCTCAACGGCTTGATGGATTTGAGATTGAGAGGTGTCGTTAGATTCGTCTTAATTCTGAGAGTTACACTGGGTACATCAAAATTTAAAAAATTAAAATGGCCGCTTTTTGGCGCCATATTACCTCTTCAAAAATTTTTTTTTTCCTTCAAATACTATCGAGTGGGGTATCAAAATAAAGGGTTTTATAAATGCTTTACAAAAATATATACAACTTATATGTTTAAATGTAATTTGGAATGAAAAATGCTAAAAAATAACAAAATATTTAACGTTAAAAATGAATTTGACTTTTCAAAAAAAAACATTAATAGTATGATAAATAAAACATGACAAAACTAAAAAAATTAAAATAAAAAAATTAATTAACGAAACAAAAAACCCGACTGCGTGTAAAAATAACAGAAAAGATATAAACAAGACTTATCAACACGCAGTCGGAGGCTACGTATGTTTTTGGTCATGAATTACATAATAGTTCATTTATTAATTTTTTTTTATTTTTTTTATTCGGCTGCTGCTTGGTTAGTTACTTGGGATAGCAAAAAACCGTCTCCAACATCATTGCTCTATTAACAGTTTAACAGAAGTAGGCTAGTATGTAAGACCCTCACACAAGAAACCCCCCAAACTTTGTAAACTACTTAGTTATGGTAACTTTTTCAAAATGTATCAAATGCATGCACCTAGATCCTAACTATCGAGAAGGTGTCAATCAACCAAGCATCAGCCAGTTCTAGGTACCTAAATGATTTTAGAATAAAACAAAGTTTATCCGAATTACTTAAATCGCGTATATTATTTAAATTGGTTTTCCTGACTTTTCAAAGACGCTTGTCATCTTAGTCTACCTGCGACCACGAAATGCTGCAAAGCTTTCAAAACGTCAGAAAAACCAATTTAAATAATATACGCGATTTAATCCGGTTAAACTTTGTTTTATTATAATGTGTAGTGATCGCGAAAACCAGCGGTTGTCGCTGGCGAAAACCTAAGAAACAAAGATTTTTTTAGACGTGGTGAAAGATGGCAGATCCAGCTAAAGGGTTCAGGACAGACGCCATACGCTCGTGTTCACGATGGCCGCGCGGTCCTACGGTCTGCTATTAGGGAGATGATCGCGAGCGAAGCTTGCTACTTCTTGGGGATACCCACGACTCGAGCTGTAGGACTAGTTGGTAAGTTCCTGAACAAAAAAATATTTGTTGTGAAACAGAACCTTGTCCCTTAACAACCTTCACACAGTTTTTTACATGAAGAATTCAGATCGATTCCCAATTTGGATAAAATCGACGCTGGGTAAATAGATACTTCATACTACTATTTTGGATTATTTTGCTTAACCATTCATCATTTCAGCCTAAAGACGTCTACTGCTGAACATAGGCCTCCCCTAAAAGGGGGATTATGTCATAAGCGCTACGATTGGCAGCTGGGTTGGCGATCGCAGTTGGTTGAATAAATACTCAGAGATCGCTGATGCCCATCCTCTAGTGAACACCTTACGGCCAAAATTAATATCCTACCTATCCACGAATTTGACATAAGCTCCATACAAATTATGTCAAATTGTGAATTGTAAATTGGTAAATCGTGGATAGATAGGATATTAATTTTGGTCGTTAATCACCTTTTACGACACCCACAACAAGAGCTGGGGTGTTGCTATTGTTTGTGTCCGGCACCACACGGAATGCAAAATAATATATTATGATAATGATGATGTGCAGGGTCAATTTAGTAACGACTATAACGACAAAACTCATAACAAAACTCTAAGAAACAATGTCTCAATTACAGTGAGCGACGAAGCAATAGTCAGGGACGTATACTACAATGGATGCCCTCGACGGGAGCGGGCAGCGGTCGTACTCCGTTTGTCTCCAAATTGGTTCCGCTTCGGATCCCTTGAGATCTTGTCTAGGACTGGGGAGATCGCTGTGCTTAGACAACTCTCAGATTTTATTATAAAGGTGGGTAAAGTGCATGGTTAGACTAAGCTTGTTGCTGAAAATTCAGTGCGACGTAGCAGAATAAAATTTTGTGTTATAATTTGTAGGAATATTTCCCTGACATCCAGCTGTCTGATGAAAACCGTTTCATAAGAATGTTTTCGGAAATAGCTCATAAGACATTGGATCTCGTTGCTAAATGGCAAGGTATGCTGTACATTTTCCTTTTGATACTTAATATCGTTCATAGAATACTGTACTCGACGTATTGATTTGTTTTTAACACTATTTTCATAGCAAGTCCTAACTATTTTAGGTATGGGTTTTACCCACGGGCTCTTGAACACGGACAATATGAGTCTTTTAGGCCTGACTGTGGACTACGGGCCCTTCGGCTTTGTGGATTCGTATGACGGTGGTTTCGTCGCCAATTGTTCGGATGGAGAGGGAAGATACGCTCTAGCTAAGCAACCTGATGTAAGATGCTTATTTGATTTGACAAGTATGAGACTGAATGAGAGTAGATGTTTTTCTTTTTTATAAAACTAGATTGGAAGAGATAAAGATATTTATTAAAAATTGTTATGTAATTATAGGTGGTGGTTTGGAATATAGGCCAACTAGCTAATGCCCTCAAGCCCCTTCTAACGTCTTCGCAACAAGTGCACATGTCGCATATCCTGAAAACCTTGGACACTTACTGCAAAAATAAAATACTGTTAGTACAGCTACTACGAAGATGTTTTGTTCTGTTTTTTTAACTTGTTTGATAATAACTCAATGAAATCCTGTAGGGAAACATTTCTTATGAAGATAGGCTTGAAGGAAGAACGCTGGGGCGACGAGCAACTGATAGAAAAGTTACTGGACATGATGCAGCAGACTGGTGCAGACTTCACAGCCACATTTAGGCAACTTGCTGAAGTATGTTTTGTAGTCTTGTAATCAAAGACAGACCTCTTCCAAAATAAAGGAATCTTTTAAAAGATTTACTTTGTATGGAACAGCTGGAACCCAGTGAGATGGTAAGCGAGATCAAACTGGAGGAGAAGTGGTCGCTGAAACGTCTGTCATCTCACGCGTCTTGGGGCTGCTGGCTAGACCAGTATCGTGAAAGACTCGACAAAGAAGCCGGTGAGATATTGGTGTCGATTCTCTTGTTCACGAACTAAACTTATTTTAAACTATCGCTCTCTTTTACAAATAGTAGATACAAGAAAGGGATGGCAATCATTTTAGAGCTGTCAAATTAGACGGAATTAAAATTTCCATACAAGTTTAGTCGTGATCTCGGAACGTGCCCACTAAAATACAAAGAAATGTAACACGTAAACTAATTTGACAGTTCTAAAATGGTTGCTATCCCTTTCTTGTATCTACTTTTAGTAAAAGAGAGCGATAGTTTAAAATAAGTTTAGTTCGTGAACAAGAGAATCGACACCAATGTAAACAAATTTTAAAGGGAGTGTTCCACGTTATATAAAAAGTTTGCACTCGTATCATTATTTGATTGCACATTGCACCTATCAGGAACACAACCAGAAACAATTTATACTCTGATGAATTTTAATTTGGCAACATTCTCAGAATATGTGACTCATATTCCATCAGATAAACAGTAATCTTTTGTTCCATATTCTGAGGGGCAGTATAGTATAGGTCTTTAATCACCCTATATTCTAACATCTCCAAATCGCGCATCTCTTTTGGCCTAGTAGGTGTCCTACCAGTGAATAGTCGTGATTGTGGTGTAACTGCAGTGGACGCGAGCTCAGCGGGCTTGTTCGAGGACGAGCGGCGCCGACGCATGTTGAGTGCCAACCCTGTCTATGTGCCCAGGAACTGGCTGCTGCATGAGGCGATTGTTGATGCTGAGCAGGATGATTATCAGAAGGTTTCAGTTTATGATAATCAAATTAGGGATCAAGGGTTTTCCCAAGCTGCTGAATGTACCCATTTAGCTCCTCCAAAGGTACATGATCACCGTCAAGTTTCGGAATTTCAAAACACCACTTTGCCCTGCTTGATAAATTACGGGATAATCGAACTTACCAGCTTAAATGCCTCAATTTCAATACGGATATGTATGGCTTCTTTGCCATCTTCAACTCGCCTCGCCAGTGTGGTCAATATACCTACTACGGGTAGGGCCAGATTTACCATGTCGGAGCCCTTAGGCAATGTAATTCTCGGGGCCCCTTTTCAGCCGTTTGAAGATCATAAGCTCTTTTCAAGTTGATGAAGGGACTATGGTCGCAAAACTCCCAAATCGCAATTACAGATCAAGCAGTTCAAAACTTTTGTTTCATCATCATCATTTCAGCCGAAAGACGTCCACTGCTGGACATAGGCCTCCCCAAGCATCGCCACAACAACCGGTCACCACTTTTGTTTAACATACAATAAACTCCGTAATGCATCCATATTCTATCTACTTGATACTAGATGGTTCTGGCGGCCTAGTACGAGTTTGACACTTTATAATACTTTCATAGTTTTCGTCGATTTTCATTTAAACTACTAGTTCCTCCTCGTATCCGCCAGGGGCGCTACTGATTAATGAATGAAAGTCGTCGAATTCGATGGAAGTATCGGTAAGTGTCAAACTCGTACTAGGCCTGTAAATATGAAGTATTTCATCAACTGCCAGCATGCGTCGAAAAAAAGCAATAATATCTATTGTCATTGACACAGATATCTTACCTAGTCATTGAGGATACCAATTTTTTTTAGAGGTATGAAATATTTTCAATTAGTTTTGTTGATGCAGGGCCCCTAGGTAGTTGCCTACTCTACTTAATGGTTAATCCGGCCCTGACTTCGTGTGTCACAATTGGAAAACACTCGTGTGGACTAAGCATAGTTAGATAGTGGTAGAACTTGGTAGCTATTTTTTACTAATACCACCATTTTGCAGGTACGTTTTCTCCTAGAAGTACTTAGAAATCCGTTTGAAGTGCAAGCAGAGGCAGAAAAGCGTGGGTTTTCTGCACAACCACCGTATTGGGCGTATGCTCTAAAAATTAGCTGCTCCAGTTAAATGTTCTTGTCTTAAATAAATATTTATTAGTTTTTTGTTTTCGATCGGTAGTTTTATTGTGTTATGGCCCATGTAGCACTCATCTCTCTCCCAACTCGCTTATATTGTAAGTTGTTTAATTTTAATTAGGTAGATACCTATTTTTATCGTGATTGTTTTTACTACTACTGTCGTAAATCGTGCACCTATCGTGTTTCGTGAATCACGAATTCACGAATCGTAATTAAATTAAAAACGTAGTGTTTATATTCTCTTTGATCGTGAATATCGTGATAAAGATAAAAGTTGGAACGTCACTAGTAATATAAAAAAAAATGACATTATGACAGACTGGAACGTTGTCATCACATTGTCATCATGACATTTACAGGTTTGACATTGACAAATACTGTTAGTGAATATAGAGAAATTAGAGAATAAAAAACATTCCAAAATGATCCTTATTGTTTAAAACTCAAAGTTTATTTTATTCATAAAAACACAAATGATGAAATTACACTATCTGTTTCACAGCAAAACGTATGTTTGCTATTTGTTCAATAAAATAATAATATTATTAATTTATGGATGATTTCGCAATATCTTTACTAAATAAGGATCTAGTACTTCGATCTTATAATCTTTACTCGATGAAGCGAGCTTTCTGTGTGCTAGCGGCTCTTATGAACGAACAAAAGCCAAGTTTAGTTGGGAAGATGAAGCCAGTAACTAATTTCAAAGAATGGAAGTTCAGGGATACTCCGAACTACGCCGCGCTTCCTATTGATGAGAACCCTGAGTATAATGTGCCGACAGCTGTGAAAGATGCTGTTTTCTCTAAGGTATAAATTGTTTGGATTAATATGTTTTATAACATCATGTTTTTTTTTTTTTTAGTTATTGATTTATTTATGTTGGAAGATTAATTTAGCATTAATAGGTCTATTAAAAGATAAATAATCATCGTATTTTGATAATAACTTACATGATTATTGAATTAAATTTGTGGAAGGCACTGAGTACTGCCTAATTGCCTATATGCAATGCACGCCACTGCCTGCAAAGAAAAAATCGTAATAGGAAGCTCCAGTTTTTATCCCGTTCTTTAATAATAAAGCAGAGTTAAGCTTTCTAATCTAGAACAATAATTTCTTGCGAAATTATATTGTCATGACCACATAACATTTCATAAGTGTATTGGTAATAATTTCAGGTACCAACTGAGCCACTGATTGGTAAACTACGTCTAGTATGTGCATCAGATGAGGCTCTCATACACCTGTTAGATTTGGACCCATCTGTGGCCGAGACTGAAGAGTTTATCAACTTTGTTGCTGGCAGCTACCTGCCTGATGGGGGCTTGACTGTTTCACACAGGTATTGATAATAACATCATCATCATTTCAGCCGAAAGACGTCCACTGTTGGACATGGGCCTCCCCACAGAAATAGATAGAATAGCCAAGTGGGCAGGGCGCGTGTGCCAACACTCTGCACCATAGTGCAGTGCATTTCAAAATCTTTCTCAGTTCGCCTTATGATTTGTTTCTGTAAATACTGTAACAGAAACCCGCAAAAATGCCTTATTGTGCTGTTTCTAAATGCAGAAACAAAAACTGTAAAGTACATTTGATTATAGTTAATTTTTAAAAATTAATGACGTCAATATGGGAGGCGTAGTTTGTTCGAAAAGTTGCCACGCATGAATCGCAAGTAAAATTGTGATTACAACCATTCTATCTATTTCTGTGGGCCTCCCCCAAGCATCGCCACTACAACTGGTCCTACGCTTCCCGCATCCAGCGGATTCCCACCACCTTTCTTCAATAACATATTTTTAAACAAAACCACACTTTCACGAAATATCTTAACCTTTACTGAGGCTTTACTTATTATTTCTGATATGAAAGAAACCAAAAAAACGTAACTTTTATTTTTATATTCATTTGTAAACTTGCAATTTTTTATGTACTTTTTCTTACATTTCAGATATGGTGGTTACCAGTTTGGCCACTGGGCAGATCAACTGGGTGATGGAAGAGCTCATATCCTTGGAGAATATGTTAATAGGTGTATTATTTAAATATTTAAATTACAAGTCCGTTCTGTTACTTATTATGCAGATATTTGATTCTGTATAAAAATGGAACGGTTTCCTCAACTTACCTCTTCAAGTCATCACTAAAGAGATTTTTATGGAAAGGCTTCATGCAAAAAGACGAATTCTTTGTACAGTCGACTGCAAGACATTTGTTCGCATTCGCGGTCGGATTCGCAAATGGTCGGATTCTCATTTCGCCGGAATAAAGTTATGAAGAAAACCTTTTTAGGGTTCCGAAGTCCTACAAGGAACCCTTATAGTTTCGTCATGTCCGTCCGTCTGTCCGTCTGTCCTAATCCTTTACAGCTTAATAACTTCTACAGTTATAAACATAAGTAAATGAAATTTTGTTAAAAAATTGTCTACATATAGATCTCAATTTTAAAAGAATAAAAAAATCGTTTTTACGTATTTTAGGGATGGCGTCCATACATGCGAAATGGAGATGAAAAAAAATTTTTCGCTGCACCCCCTCGTGTGGGGTATCAATGAATAGGTCTACTAAAATGAAGGTAATGTTTCATACACCACTTTTTTATCAGGTGTACCATCTGCGAAATATAGCGCGCCAAAGTGGCTTGCAATGTGTCCCCCCCCCTGCCATTTCTAAACTATGCAACGTAGAAAGTTATAATCTTCCACATTGATAGACCTTTGTGAAAACTCTCTTTTAAAATTATTTCGAGTATAATGTGATTATAATTTTTTGAGTTATAGAGAGAAAACTGAAAAATACTTAAAACGTCCTAGTTCAAAGGTCATTGACCTTAGAGAAAAATGATCATAGCAAATAATGCTCCTTTAGTTACTTTCTATTTGAAAAAATCACAAAAAGTAACTTTGTGTTATGTTGAACACACTTCTTCAATTTGGCTTCTTGAATTTATCGCTAGATGGCGCTACTAACAACACGCTCTGAGTCGCGAATGCTGCCGATTATTGCAAAAACTAAAAAAGCATAGCCATGATTAATATTCGATTTGATTCGTTTGTAATTACACCTACTTAAGGAACCCTATAATACTGAGCATGGCCCGACATGCTCTTGGCCGGTTTTTTATATTTTCTGCCAAAATTACTTATGTTTAAAAATTTCGGCTATTTACTCCTTATTAACAGTACCTAGATATATCTCACATAACAATGTCATAACAGACTTCGTACTACCACTAATCAACGAATTTTAAAATTCCTTGCACTTACTACAATGACAAAATAAGACATTCACAAATGTGACATCTTTCGAAAAGACTGTATAACTATTTTCCTCTAAGAAGATCGAGTCAATAATCCAGGAAAATGCGTTACTATAAATGCATATTGTTGATATTGTGATTACTCCACTCAAGCAGTTTGTGCGTAGATAGGTACTTAATCAATGTATTATCTTATCGTCTGTACTGAATCCGACGAAATGAGAATCCGACCAAATGCGAATCCGACCAAATGCGAACAAATGCTGCAAGACAGTGGTAACACTTGAATTATAAAACCACCCTTACTGCTTACGAAATAAAGGCGCTGTCAATGCCAAACTGTTACCACTGTTGTACGGTCAACCGTACAATAACTGCAATATCAATCTATAACAAATCCTTGAAAAATATTTCAAACATTGGCCAACATTTCTTTTCCTCCAGCAAAGGTGAATCCTGGCAGCCCCAACTTAAAGGCTCCGGTGAGACACCCTACTCTCGCTTCGGCGACGGTCGCGCGGTGCTACGGTCTTCCATCAGAGAGATGATTGCGTCAGAAGCATGCTACTACCTTGGAATACCTACTACTAGGGCTGCCGCTTTGGTGGGTAAGATGGTTTGCTATTATGTTATTTTGATAAAGCTTCTTGGTTATGTTATTTTAAGGGCGCGTTTGCATATTAGGCAAAATTATGCTGTTTTTCGGTATATTTTAAGGAATAACCAAACAAAATCCAATATAACTAATAACTACCTCGTATAGATTGGTTCTTCATCTTCAAATGATAGGTACTTGATCATCGAACATTTTAGTTTTTTATAATGTAAAATCGATCTGTCGTTGCCATTTTTCACAAATTGGGTTGAGTTTAGGTACATTTTTTGTACTATTATTAACATATTTTACTATTTCTAAAAATACTATTTGTTGGCAAACATATTCAATTCTTAATGCTAGTTTGAAAAAAAAATCTAAATGCCATAAATAGTCGCAGAAAAAATTAAAACCGAAACTTATTTTTTCACATTTTTTTCTCTTCTGGATGAATCTTAATCGATTGCATTAGGGGTTATTTTATTTTTGATACCCGTCTTGATTTATTGCACAAGCATTTTGAATGAAACTACTGAAACTAGTACGCGCGCGACCGCCGTCGAGAGTGGACACGTATCGCCTGTTTGGAGCGCCTCGAGTTGAAAAAGATCGCTGTTCCAGCACAAAATATTCGATAAACAAAATTTGATACTTGACAAAGTAAGATTTTTATTCTATTTTATTTCGCTATAAAAAGTATGTAAGTAGGGTTTCTAAAAGCCTATTCGTCCTGGACTTGGAGTGACCTGAAGGTGTACTTCGGTGACTGCTACTGGAACTCCTTGACGTGTTGTACTAGGTGAGCCGAGTTTGGGCTCGTTTTGTTAGTTATGATGAGACCTTACCTCCGGACCCGATGGAGTGATCTGATGGTGTACTTCGGTGACTGCTACTGGAAATGCTTGACGTGTTGTACTAGGTGAGCCGAGTTTGGGCTCGTTTTGTTAGTTATGATGAGACCTTACCTCCAGACCTGATGGAGTGACCTGAAGGTATACTTCGTTGACTGCTACTGGAACTCCTTGACGTGTTGTACTAGGTGAGGCGAGTTTAGGCTCGTTTTGTTAGTTATGATGAGACCTTACCTCCGGACTCGATGGAGTGACCTGAAGTTGTACTTCGGTGACTGCTACTGGAACTCCTTGACGTGTTATACTAGGTGAGCCGAGTTTGGGCTCGTTTTGTTCTCGGTCTCATCATACACCTAGTACAACACGTCAAGGAGTTCCAGTAGCAGTCACGGAAGTACCCCTTTAGGTCACTCCATCAGGTTCGGAGGTAAGGTCTCATCATAACTAACAAAACGAGCCCAAACTCGGCTCACCTAGTATAACACGTCAAGGAGTTCCAGTAGCAGTCACCGTAGTACATCTTCAGGTCACTCCATCAAGTCCGGAGGTAAGGTCTCATCATAACTAACAAAACGAGCTCAAACTCGCCTCACCTAGTACAACACGTCAAGGAGTTCCAGTAGAAGTCAACGAAGTATACCTTCAGGTCACTCCATCAGGTCCGGAGGTAAGGTCTCATCATAACTAACAAAACGAGCCCAAACTCGGCTCACCTAGTACAACACGTCAAGGAGTTCCAGTAGCAGTCACCGAAGTACACCTTCAGGTCACACCATCAAGTCCGGAGGTAAGGTCTCATCATAACTAACAAAACGAGCTCAAACTCGGCTCACCTAGTACAACACGTCAAGGAGTTCCAGTAGCAGTCACCGAAGTACACCTTCAGGTCACTCCATCAGGTCCGGAGGTTAGGTCTCATCATAACTAACAAAACGAGCCCAAACTCGGCTCACCTAGTACAACACGTCAATGAGTTCCAGTAGCAGTCAACGAAGTACACCTTCAGGTCACTCCATCAGGTCCGGAGGTAAGGTCTCATCATAACTAACAAAACGAGCCCAAACTCGGCTCACCTAGTACAACACGTCAAGGAGTTCCAGTAGCAGTCACCGAAGTACACCTTCAGGTCACTCCATCAGGTCCGGAGGTAAGGTCTTATCATAACTAACAAAACGAGCCCAAACTCGGCTCACCTAGTACAACACGTCAAGGAGTTCCAGTAGCAGTCACCGAAGTACACCTTCAGGTCACTCCATCAGGTCCGGAGGTAAGGTCTCATCATAACTAACAAAACGAGCCCAAACTCGGCTCACCTAGTACAACACGTCAAGGAGTTCCAGTAGCAGTCAACGAAGTACACCTTCAGGTCACTCCATCAGGTCCGGAGGTAAGGTCTCATCATAACTAACAAAACGAGCCCAAACTCTCCTCACCTAGTACAACACATCGAGAAGTTCCAGTAGCAGTCACTGAAGTACACCTTCAGATCACTCATCAAATCCGGAGGTAATTCGTAAAAATATAAACAGCAAAAATATTTTTTGTAGGTACCTACTAGTGATGTAACGAATATTCGCATTCGCATTCGCAAGATTTCTGCGAATGTTTTGCGAATATAATTATCAGAAGAAACAAAACAATTTGAAGATAATTGTGGGTTAATAAAATCAAAATCCATTCATTTCTATGTTTTTTAATGCAAGGGAAAGTAACTTAACCTCGTAAGCACATTATCAGTCTTCACTTTATCATTTGGTATTATTTATTTATTATTTTACTTTGGGGTGACTATCACAAAGTTACTATCAGGTGAATGGGGCGCTACACACCTTCATGAACAGCTGCAAAGTGTCGGAAAAGGCACGGCTGGCTGTTCATGGGGAAGTGTTAGTGCCTACACTTATCTATGGTAGTGAAAGTTGGGTATGGCAGAAGAAATATGAAAGCAGAATAAATGCAGTACAAATGAGAGCTTTGAGAAGTAGGTGTGGTGTAACTTTGAGAGATAAAGTAAGGAATAACGTGTTAAGGGAGCGTTGTGTAGTGAATGAAGATGTAGTGACAAAGATTGAGAAAGGTTCGTTATGATGGTTTGAACATATAGAGAGGATGGACGAGAGGAGATTGACGAAACAAATATACGAAGCGAGTGTGGATGGAAGCGTTGGAAGGGGACGACCTTGGCGAACGTATCGCGATCAAATCGCGGCCGTTCTCAAAAAATGCCAGGTTAAGATTACTCTAAACCGACGAGCATGCATGACGAGGTTAATGGACGTAGATGAAGCGAAAGAGGTGTGTCAGGATCATAGCAGGTAGAAATCCATAGTCTCTGCCTACCTCAATGGGATTCAGGCGTGATAATATGTATGAATGTTTACTTTGGGCAATGAAGCTTAATAATTAAATTTTCAATAGAACTTATAAGACAAAAAATATATAATGCAATGTAAACAAACAAAAACAAATTCTTCTATGATTTTTTGTACTGTTTTATACTTAAGTTTTTACTCATGTTATATAATCATCTTCTTGAACAAAACTAAAAATAATAATCAAACAAACACATTATTCTCTATTCTCACTATTCTCATAGCAGTTGTAGTTCTTCCTTTTCTTGAATATTCATTGTTACACAGCTTGCATTAACTCGTTCAGCATCGCAAAGTGTAAAATAAGTTCATATTTCACTAGAAGTTGATTTACTCATGTTAATAAATAACTATTCTCACTGTAACCTCAAAATTCACTTGTTTTGTTTACGAAAATTGAACATTCGCATACGCATTCGCGAATGTCAATAGCAGATAATCGCATTCGCATTCGCGAATGTTCAAAAATAGACATTCGTTACATCACTGGTACCTACCATAATTTTACTACAAAGAAATACGTAAAAAAAAATGAATCTTTCAAAGTATCAAAATGAGTTCACTTGACTACTATTCTCGCAGTTAGCGAGCGTACACTTGTGTGTATGACCCGTGTCAATGTAGTAGTTCGATTCTGTACCTATCAATTTTGCAAACGCGTCATAAACATCAAACTTCACTATGCATACTTGTTAAATACTGCTAGCTGACTGACAATTATCAACAAAAATAAATACACT
Source organism: Asteroscopus sphinx (assembly GCA_949699075.1). NCBI lineage: Eukaryota > Metazoa > Arthropoda > Insecta > Lepidoptera > Noctuidae > Asteroscopus > Asteroscopus sphinx. Next base: position 13,204,750 of record OX453021.1, on the reverse strand, counting down.
TTGGGTGCCGGTCCAAAGTTGCTAGTTGAAGGTCGACTATGGAAAGCAGCCCCTTTGCAAAAGGGCTGTTGTGCCATAAGTACTGGCACATATGGATGACTATTCTGAGTCATCACCGATTAGTAGTTGTCAACTAACCCAGGGGTCTACTCGCAAAATCGACAACAACATAATCGAAACGACACGATAATGCTCCGGATATATCGGTCGTACCCTATACTCTAATAAATATTCGGATTCTATGGCGGTTATCGAATTCACAGACAAAATATTGTGATTTTTTTTACGACTTTGTGGACAATGTCCGGAGTGAATGAGTCAAAAACTAAAGAAATACACTGTCAATGACATTTACAACTAAGAATAGGGTTACGACCAAAAATGATAGATTAGTAATTATTTTATTTATAGTATTTCATAGGAAATAGTAATAACAAGAATATTTTCTTAATCAATTGTTACCAGGTTATGGATGGATGGCCGTCTCCTTATCCAATGTTATTCTGGTCCAGCTCCTACCAACCATTTCAATGATTTCATCCTCCCAGTGTTTAAATTAACTCCCTCTATTTCTTTTGTGTTCTCTCAGGTTGTAATTATATTGCTTTATTTCTCGGGCCCTCCACGTCCAGCCCACTTCTTACTTATAAAGAATGTTTTATGCTACACGGTGACGGGACTGAGGCGGGTGCCAGCCGTGCCCCTGACGTGGCCAGACCGAGGCACTTCACGAACATTTTGTATAAAGCAGACGGAAACCAGTTCTGACACTGAACTCGGTTTCGGCCGGGCCTCGTCCGGGGCACGGCTCGCGCCCGCCTGGTTCCGTCGGTTCCGTCACGGTGTAGCTTAAATCATCCTTGAATCCATTCTAAAACATCCTGTACTGGTAGTTGTGAGATAGATAAAAAAATAAAAAGCATGGTCTTTCTTTCTCAGTAAGTGACGATCACAAAGTATGGCGCGACAAGACTTACAGCGGACGAGCGAAACAAGAACGCGCCGCTGTAGTGATGCGCCTAGCCAACGCGTGGTACCGCATCGGGTCTTTAGAGATACTGCTAAAACGACGAGAGCCACACACTATGAAAATGTTAGCCGACTTTATTATAAAGGTAAGTAACTAACTCAGATACCCAGTGAGTGAAAGTTAGGGATGGGCGGTAATGTAGGTGAGTGAGTGATTATAAAGGTAGGTTGGGTGTGAGGTGAGTGTGGTTTGAGTGAGGTTTGTTAAGGTGTGACGGTAAGGTAGGTGAGTGGTGAGTGAGTAAGGTGAATGAGTGTGTGCACTATAAATATAAAACGGTAGAATAGACTTTATCACGCCTATGCAAATCTCGGGCCCAGGAACAAAAAAGTCTACCTCTGTATATTGTTGACCTTTTTTAACTTCCAATATTTGTTTTTCTTTCAGCATATTAATGAGGTACTTTACTTAGGCATATGCTTACTTACCCTTTAGGTTAATTTGGGTCTGCATGTAGGTAACTTGACCTTAGAGCTTTACCGTCCACGATGTACTGAACCCGGTGTGCAGAAAAAACCCTACAAAACTATACTTTCCAGGTTTCCTCCACTTCAAAATATTGTTGTTATTTCCAGAATCATTTCCCTAAGATTGAAAATTCTGGTGAAGACAAATATGTGAAATGGTATTCTGAAGTAGCTCACAAGAATTTGGATATGGTCGCGACCTGGCAAGGTGATTAATTTTCCATTATTTCGGGCACTTGTCCCACCGCCGACAATTAGCGAGGAGCGAGTTGAGCTAGAAACTAGACATGCGATAAATGTATCACTGAACTGAAAAGAGAGACACGTATGTTTTCGATCAAAAGATACGTATCACTGATTTGTATCACTAGTTCATTTCATTCAGTAGGTTAGAGATAGTTCTCGCTCTGCTGTTGATTTAGCTCAGTGTTCATAGTTCACTTATCTTCTTAACCGTAGTTCAGTTAGACAGTAGGTATTAATTAAATTCATAAAAAAGACTAAACGTATCATAAATATCGTCCATGTTTCTCTAACTAATTTATGTAGTTTATTATTACAAAAAAAGCTTAAGTTATTGTTTCCTTTAGAAGAGTAGCTACACTATTTTGAAAGTTTTTATTGCATACATGACTCGTGATACGAAGATACATTCGGATACACTGATACGATTAGGGAGCGGGTGAACGAGAGATAGATTGATGCATAGCAAGTGAACTAGTTCATTTGTATCTTTCGTTCGCGAACTACCCATGTCTACTAGAAACTAGTAACGAGTACCCCTACTCCTTGCTCCCCAGCAATGAGAAGCCAGTGTGTAGTTAATAGGCTATTAACGAGTGTGCGAGTAGGACAGGCGATTACTGGCATGGGCAACGGTCGCTCGGATAGGCGTACCAAGCGAGTCTCTTTCAGCTAGTGTCACTGAATATCTAATAGTACGGACGTACAGAACAACCACTCACCACTCCCCGCCAATTTAAGATTCCTCGCCCGCGTCCCGCAACTTCACGGCAATTGGACTGCAAAATTGCAATGGTCGTCAATCGCCAGTCGCTATACAAGCACGCCATCTCTGAGAACTACTGAGCGCTTGGAACTCAGTCGGCATTACGAGCAGTGAACATCCTTAACCTACACGTGTGTGCGCGTTCGTATATAGACGTAATTTTGTGTATGTAGGTGGTGCTAGCAATTATATGTATTGAGTATCCGAGGTGTGATAGTTTTTTAACCAACAAGAGGACGTCGCTGAGCCAGTTTTTTCGATAGCTCTTGTTGCTGCGACAAACTATTGTGGACAGAGAGTTCTCGCCGGCAATGTAAACAGTCAGCGATCAACTATTTATATTTATGTATTTATTTTATTTACACGGATTCATACTTCAATTGTACGTTTCTTGAGCGAGAAAATAGCCGATCGCCAGTCGCTTCTTCGTCGGCGGCGAGACAAGTGCCTTATGGATTTCGAATACTCGTCAGATAGCATAGTCATAGAAAGACTTAAGCCAAGATAAATAGACGCTACTCGGCACGTGCTTTGGCCAAGCAATGTCCCTGTTACTGTCTTGCAACTGACAGACTACAAGTGTAAGAGAGAGACGGGAACAGGTTTTAGCCAAGGATAGCACGTTCTATGTGATAGTAATGATATTTTATCGCTCGTTTTATTTAATCACATTGTATAAGTACATACCTACAATAAATTAATTATGAGAGTTAATTTTAATAGTAGGTATTTATGAATTATTTGATTAACTTTTTTTAGGTTTAGGCTTCACACACGGCGTGTTAAACACGGATAACGTGAGCTTATTAGGCGTTACCATAGACTATGGTCCATATGGGTTCCTAGACCATTACTACCACCATTATGTACCAAATACATCCGACGATATGGGCCGGTACGCGTTCAACAGACAGCCCGAGGTGAGTTGGTAAAATTATAATATATAGTAGTACACATTTTATATGGCCCACCGATGTACCTGTGCAGATGACACAATTTAAATATGCGGGAAATTGGTTAACCAATCAGAAAACATCATCGCTGCGCGCCTAAGTCTCAGCTGCTGCCGCTAGAGTAGGGAACCGTGTGAGCGAAATAGAAAAAGATGTCACGGCAATCAATTTCAGCACCTTATTATTATTGCATAAGATTATATTTTTTAATGTTTCGGGTGTTTTCGTCGATCGTCTTTTCGTGTCTGCGCGAACGAAGATTGACGACGTGCCTTATCTTTTGTGTCGTACTGTACGAACGACCATACAGCCCATAGACGCCTCATAACAGGCGACCGATGTCTGCAAGACATCTATGAAATTTCACTAATGTAGGGCGCCACTATTTGCCACATGAAATCTTCAAATCAGTTTTGACCACTCATATAAGCCGTCAAAACTGCCGCGTTAGTGATTAGCCAATAGCCACCTTGGTAGGGTCAATCGGATTGCAGTATTGTACGCATTATATTCAACATTAGACGTCTATTGGGCTCTATGGTCGTTGGTCGCCTGTTATGAGGCGTCTATGGGCTGTTTTGTCGATGAAGCCACGTGAAAACCTATTCTTTCGAGTCTTGAAGATATTATAAGTCAGATATAATATTTTACAGATACTTGTTTGGAACTTGGAGAAGTTCGCCGAAGCCCTGGAGCCTATACTGTCGGAACAACAGAAGCAAAAGATCAAAGACATCCACGCTACACTCGATGATTACGTTAAAACTAAAGTATTGTAAGTGTACCATTTATACTAGTACCACAGCTCGGACACTCGATACAATATAAATGCTAACACCACCTACATACATAAGATTACGTACGTTGTATACGAACGCGCACACACGTGTAGGTTAAGGATGCTCGCCGCTCGTAATGCCGACTGGGTTCCAAGCGCTTCTCAGTAGTTCTCAGAGATGGCGTGCTTATATAATGACTGACGATTGACATCCATTGCAATCTTGCAGTCCAATTGCCGGCAAACCGCGGGCGGGTGCGGGGCGCGGGATCTTAAATTTGCGGGGGGCGGTGAGTGGCCGTTTTGTAAGTAGTACTATTAGGTATTCTGTGCTAGTACTAGGCTTACGAGTCCTACGACGCTCCATACTAGTGAACAGAATGCCGATTCCGAGTTTCAAACTTACCGTATACGCAATCGAATGCGTCGCCTTTAGTCAGAAACCAGTAGTTCCTCCTTGATTCCGCCAGGGGCGCTACTGATTTATGCATGAGTCGACGCATTCGATCGGGTATGCGGTAAGTGTCAAACTCGGAATCGGCACTGATTTATTTACCTATACTACTACAGAAGCGTTAGCGTATTTGGTACATGTTTGTGTGTGCATAAATGCGATAACTCGGAAGCGAACTGCCATACAAACAACTTTTACTATGGAACCAACGCTGAAATCGCGAAAAAAAAACAACTGATCCCTTTATTTGTGTTCACATAAATCGACAAAATGTAGGGATCAGCTGTTTTTTTTTTTCGCGATTTAAGGGTTGGTCCCATTGTAATATGTGTTTATAATTAAGAGTTTAAACTCTAAGAAGCCCCCCTCCTACCCTCCTTCTACCCCTTAAGAAGTTTACATAAAATATTTCAGGAAAACGCATCTACTAAAGCTTGGACTCGAAGACATAAAAGAAGGCGACGAAAACCTGGTGCATGATCTGTTTCAACTTATGCAATTGAAAATGGCGGACTTTACGGCTACGTTCAGACAACTTGCCGAGGTAAACAATTCTTCTTTATACCATTCTTTTGAATTTTGTTTAACCACTTAACGTACGCGAAGCTGCCGGCGGTAGCAAAACAATAGCAAATCTATTGTCTCATTAGTAGTTCGTTTTTTTGACTAAGGGCCAATAAAAAATATACTTTATTACTATTGTAAGAAAGATCATTTTGTATTAGCAAAATAACCCAAACATTTATGCAAATACGCCAAGAGAAATGCTAGCATTATATTCGACCACTAAGGAAATAACACCAACGAAATAACGGTTTAATTTGTAAACAGCCGTTCAACAGTACAATATTGCTATGTTAAACAGTTGTTTTCCTCTTAAACGTCGGTTATTTTGTTGGTGAACTAGCCCCTAAGCGAGATAAAAATATACAACATCACAACGTGTGACTAAGCGAGAGCTTAAATTCAAAAGCCACATTTCTTTTTAATCTTGTGATGCTTGCATTGCTGTGTTTCGGTCTGAAGGGTACGGGAGCCGGTGAAATTACCATCACATGAAACTTTCCATTTTCATGTCTCAGTCTGGCGAACCGACTTGCGGTACCATTTAGGCAACAGCCTAGGTGGTATTGCAGTTGTTATAAGCAAAGGTAACATCAGGTAGGCCGTTAGATCGTTTCGCCATACTATACTATAAAAAAAATCTCGTCAATGTTAAGTCGAAATCTATTCCTATCTCAGGTCAACTCACAACAGTTAACAGACAAATCAGTACTGGAGACGAAGTGGTCTCTCAATAAGTTGGTCGAAGCGCCTGCATGGGAGAAGTGGGTGCAAACATATCAAGACAGGCTGAGGAAAGAGAACGGTAGGTTGGGATAAGTAATTTTATAATAGCCTTTACAACGAGAACTGACCTTTTAATTTAATATTAGCCCCCACAACGAGAAATTACCTTTTAATTTAATAATAGCTCCCACAAAGAGAAATGACCTTTTGATTTAATATTAGCCCCCACAACGAGAAATTACCTTTTAATTTAATATTAGTCCCCACAACGAGAAATTACCTTTTAATTTAATAATAGCTCCCACAAAGAGAAATGACCTTTTGATTTAGTAATAGCCTCCACAATGAGAAATGATCTTTTAATAAAATTTTAGCTCTCACAGCGAGAAATGATCTTTTAATACAATAATAGCTCAACAGCGAGAAATTACCTTTTAATTAAATATTAGCTCCCACAGCGAGAAATGACCTTTTAATACAATAATAGCCCCACAACGAGAAATTACCTTTTAATTAAATATTAGCCCCCACAACGAGAAATTACCTTTTAATTTAATATTAGCCCCCACAACGAGAAATAACCTTTTAATTTAATATAAAGGAATTTTAGCTCCCACAGCGAGAAATGATCTTTTAATACAATAATAGCTCCACAACGAGAAATTACCTTTTAATTAAATATTAGCTCCCACAGCGAGAAATTGCCTTTTAATTAAATATTAGCTCCCACAGCGAGAAATGACCTTTTAATACAATAATAGCCCCACAACGAGAAATTACCTTTTAATTAAATTTTAGCTCCCACAGCGTGAAATGACCTGTTAATACAATAATAGCCCCACAAAGAGAAATTACTTTTTAATTAAATATTAGCTCCCACAGCGAGAAATTATCTTTTAATAAAATATTAGCTCCCATAGCGATAAATAACCTTTTAATTAAATATTAGCTCCCACAGCGAGAAATGACCTTTTAATTCAATAATAGCCCCACAACGAGAAATGGCCTTTTAATTACTTTTCACTTTTGTTAGTCCTTGCTAACACGAACAAGAAAATAATCCAAAGGGGCTCCTCGACTGCTCTCTTTCACTTACCACCACGGTACACCAAAAAACAGACAGACTCCATAATGGCCGGTTCTAGGCTGCTTTATTCCAACGCTTCCAATGTTAGCTTGTAGCGAAGTTTCTATAGCGTTGTTGTGTGCTCGGCCGCTGAGGAGTAAACCGAAAAAAATATGACGTCACCGTTAACTTCCCCCTTCATTGGCGCCCGGCTGTCTCGAACACACACACACAGCTCTGCTCGCGCACGTTGTATCCGCGCATGCGTAGAAACCTCGTTTCTGTCGGTTCTTGCCTGACGCCAACCTTTTTTTTCTGGAGTCATATTAGAAGTTTACTTTTAATAACAATAACTATGTTACTAATATTGCAGTGAGTGAAGAAGAGAGACGCGAGCTGATGGTCAAAGTGAATCCCGTTTATGTTCCGAGGAACTGGATCTTAGAAGAAGCTATCAAGGATGCCGAGAAAGATGATTTTGAAAAGGTATATTTCGAAGTTTCTTTTTACAGTCATCATTAGGCATGTGTAACTCCGGACTCATCTATATCTTCGGATATACGTGGGACACTCAGAAAGTTTTGCGAAACTAAAAAAAATTGTTCTATACGTACATATATTTTTAACAAATCTTTTCAAAGTACTTTCCACCAGCCCCTATACAAGGATTCATGCGCCTAAACCAGTTTTCAAAACACTTTTTCCAGTCCGCCGCAGACACCTCGTTTACAGCCTGCTCGAACGCAGCCAGCGCATCTTCCGGCGACGAAAATTGTATCCCTTTGAGCTGATTTTTTATTTTTGGGAATAAAAAGAAGTCACACGGTGCTAGATCAGGGCTGTAAGGAGGGTGACCCAGGAGTTTGACTGGCGTGCTGTCCAGGAAGTCCCTCGTTTTGAGTGCGGTGTGCGCAGGTGCATTGTCGTGGTGGAGCAGTAGCCCGCGAAGCCCTGTGTTTGGTCGCTTGTTGCTTATAACAGAGAAAACTTCTGGCAAACATTTGGTAGTATACCATTCGGCATTAATGCTTCTTTGATCCCGTAAGGGAATTGATACCAAGTGGCCAGTCAAATTAAAAAAGCTAGCGATCAAAATCTTACCCCCGCTTCTAGATCGCTTCACTTTGGTAGGCGTTGGCTCATTTTGAAACACCCAAACAGTCGACTGGCGCTTGGTTTCTGGGTCGTATTGATAAATCCAGGACTCATCACCTGTAACGATGTCGTAAACACGCCGAGACGAGCCTGCTTCAAATTTGTTAAGCATATCACGGCACCATTCCACCCGGGCCTGCTTCTGAGCATCGGTGAGGTTGTGCGGCACCCAGCGTGATACTATCCTCCTCACGCGAAGATGGCTGTGTAGAATCTCGTGAACGCTTCCCGATCCAATCTTCAATATGTGTTGAATCTCCTGATATGTAATTCGCCTATTGTCTTGGATTAAATTTTTCACTGCTAGCACGTTTTCTTCGATAACAGCCGTCAAAGGGCGACCGCTTCTTTCATCATCCCCCAAAGTTGGTCGACCGCGCTTGAATTCGTTATACCAACGATACACGGTTGCCTTGGAAGGGCCTTCATCCATGAATGCCATTTGAAGTCTATCGTACGATTCATCCGGTTTCAGGCGACACTTGAAATCGTATAAAATCATAGCTCTAAAATGTTCCCGGCGCAGATCCATATTTCAGTGAGACACAATACTTTGAATTAACTCGCAAAAAATGTGGAGGGAAATTTTGAAATTGGAACTTACTTATTTTTACTTATAAATAATCATATTTTCGAAAAACATTATAACTGGCCAGTCTCCCATATATAAAAACTTTTTTTCGCAATACTTTCTGAGGGGCCTGGTATATACCAAAGCGGATATGTATCACACTTTTACATTTAAAAAAAAACCTATATCCGAGTAACTCCGACGCCCGAAATTCGACACTGACGACAACTGTAACGTAGTGATTTTTATTCTCTGTGACGACAACGATATGGAAAGAAAAACTAAGTTTAGATAATGACATTGTACATAATACTTGATTTTTAAATACGCCTTTCATTTTTATTTATTTGATAGACAGTTCTAAGCCTGTAAAGTATGAAAGAAAATGAATTATTATGTCACTGTGTCACTTAATCGTTCCGCGGATCTATCAAATCGGCTACATTATATCCAGCCTCACTCCGGTAGATTTATTGAAGCCGGAGTTATCTATCTCGGACATAGCATGAAACGTAAAGTTACTTCAGTCCCGGATATATTAAGCAAATATGGATATGCAAATCGGACCTATATCTTTAATTGGAATGATACCTCCTCGGTACCGAACAAATCTTGGTAAACATTCGCCGATTGTTAGGATGGCCCATCAATATAATGCCATATCTGGTGGCTCGGGAGACATAGATATCTTCGGAAACTCGTTTGGTAAATTCAGACGTCTCATTTCCACCCGATTAAATGTGTAAGTGTTGACGTACTCTCTATTTTAACAATGTTATTTTTAATTTCTAATTTTAATTTTAATTTTAATTTTAATTTTAGTCTTAGTTGATTTTAGTTTTATTTTTAGTTTTAGTTTAATTTTAGTTTGATTATTTATTTAATTATTTATTCAAGTACCTACTATTTCTGTTATTTAAGTACCTACTGATTTTTTTCGATTTGATTTGATTTGTACAATGTGTTTTACACATTTTTCTTTCTTTTTCTCCTCTAAATTCTGTTTTAGTTTTTCATGAAGAGTAATTTAATTTAATTTAATTGTTTTATTTAAAAAAGAAGTTTCTTTTGAGTTATGTTATTATTATTATAATTTTTTTGTTTGTGAAGATTATTATTTTTGAACGCTGTGTTCTCCTTTAATTAAAGAAACACAAGATCTTATCAATGTACCAATTATTAGCATGTAAGGTGTATTCTTTGTTGGAGTTCCTAATAAAATAAAATAAAAAAATAAAATAAAATAAATATAAAACATATCCAATCTTTTACCGAAGCTAGTTAGCCCATGTCTGGTCATCACAGACCAGTAAGCCTAAAGTCGCCGCATAAACAAAGTTAAGCATGAGAGCACAGGATAGGGGGGCGGACGGCGCGTTATAATTGGGCAGCAAAAAATCATGGTGCCGTTCACTGACGGAGTAATGTACCGATTGGCGGCGGCGCGAATGTTATGCAGTACTACTGCCTAAGATCAGTAAGCCTCTAGACGCCGATTAGCCGGAAACCCCCGGCCACCGCGCATATGCTGTAGCACTGCATATCACACGTCCCGCCGGCAATCGGGACGTCACTCCGTCAGCGAGCGGCACCAATCATGCTACCGTACTTTTGAGCCGATCAACCATAACGCGCCGTCCGCCCCCCGGTCCCTGCCAACATTTTACGACTGTGTTTTCGTGCAAAACTTTGTTGTTTATGCGAGGTCTTGAGGCTTACTGGTCTGTGGCTACTCCATAAGCTTGGTGACCGGGGGTATCTACGGCTAACTACTGGCGGCTTTAGGCTTACTGGTCTGTTATAGGCATAAACTACTAATAACTTAGTTAATGATTTTGCCCTCTGAAAAAATAGTAGTGCTTTATATTATAGGATGGCGAATCGAGTAAAAGGCCCACATGTTAAGCGGTTACCTTTGCCCATAACAACTACCATTTCTGAGATTTTTTCGATATCTACGCCGAATGTTAGAACTTTTAAAAACGTGTTCTCATCTTACCACCCTCCAATAATGACATAAATCTTAAGGCCACTTGATAAGCCAAATATTTAGAATGTTTGAATACACGCCAAAAGCACAGAATATCTAATAGAACTAACGTAAATTTCAGGTGCGATTTTTACTGAAACTCTTCAGAAATCCATATGAAGTGAATGAGGAGGCAGAAAAACTAGGATATTCATCTCAACCACCAAGCTGGTCTTACGGATTGAAGCTCAGCTGTTCCAGTTAAATTATATCAATGCCACAGACAGTAAAAAATATAGACGAAGTGCTGCGAACAATCATAGCGAAGCCATAAAAACTATGCTCCTTCGTGTACAACCAGCGCGCACGCACACTCCATGCACCTGAAGAATATTTGCTTTTGCGATGCTTACTGGACAATGCCGCGACCTGCGTACTGAGAGTGGTGAGCACGGTTTGAGGTGCATGTGTGTGCGTGAGCGTTGGTTGTACACGAAGGAGCCGTTTTTTTTGGCTTTTCTAGATTGTTTGCAGCACTTCGTCTATATTTTTTACTATGTCTGTGATCAATGCACAGTGTGTCGTATTACGATGCTTAGTTAGTAAATACGTGATTTAATTTTAAGCTACAAATATATTATCATATCAAAATTTTGTGTATAAGTTTTTCTTTTATGGCAGCAATCGCAGAAAGGGTTGTTTTCATGTGATGTGTACCTAAAAAAGGTGTTAGAATTTAGAGAGATGGTAATTCGAGCAAGAACCAATGCTTGTCTATTGTGGAATCTATTTTAGTTTATTATTTTTTATTACCGTAATATATTTTTGTTATATTATTTTCTTGTTTTATTTTACCCCAAATGCGATAAACCGGGTAGGTATTTGACAAATTACTCGATTTTTTTTGTAGTGGTAAGAATCAAATCAATCAGTCTATGACAAAATGGGAGATACCCGTTTTTAACTTTCTGCCTTGGTCTGTGAAACGGACATTGTGTACTTTGTGGTGGTAAATATTTAATAAATTAGTAAATGATTTTTTCTGACAGATACAACAAACTTTAGGTAAATACAAAAGAGTCCGATTTATTTAACGATTTAAATTGTGGAAAGAAAAAATCGCTCAGAGCAGGATTCGAACCAATTTATTCCGATTTATTTGTTAAACTATTCATTATTGATTGCCTCGTTGGTCTAGTGGTCGCAAGCGCAACTGCTGAGCGTGGGGTCCTGGGTTCGATTCCCGGGTCGGGCAAAGTGTTATTGGGTTTTTTCATCAGGAAATTCTCAGTAGCAACGCGGAGTCTGGATTTGTGCCCGGTCAGTGGCAATAGGCTCGCCCCCTATTACATGGGACTATAACATAACTAGCGAAATGTGGGTGTACTATTACATCTCTGCCTAACCCTTCGGGGAAATGCAGGCGTGATGTTATGTTATGTTGTTGTTATGTTATTCATTATCCAGAAATTAGCTTAATTTCTAATTATTTACTTTGAAATATTAAATTATATTCCGGGGTTCTAAAAATATTTTAAATGCCGAAAATTATTCTTTAGGGACCAAGGATCAATAGTAAAGTAAAACTATATCAACTTGCTGTAATTAAAATTATAATATTCTCCATAATGTAGGTATTTAAACTTAAAGAAAGACTATTTACAATCAACATAATTTCCTCTCTGGCAAAAAATATCCAGCATTAAATATTCATTCATAATCTTCATCTGCACTATCATCAGGTTCAGAGTAATCCTCATCTATTTCGATCTTCCTTCTTTTTGGTTCTGGAACATTCTCTTTCTCAGCTTCAATAGCCTTCTGAGCTTCAGTTTGAGCAGATCTATGGTGGAACACAAAAGAAATAGTCTTTGCCAAGTCCCAGCATTGTTTTAGGACCATATCTGCTAAATTCTTCTTATCTGCACAGTGGTACCAATTTGATAAATCTGAAGTACAGTCGGAATTTTCTGGCGGAATTGTGACTTGGATGTTGTTGACACATCTACGGCATTTAAACTTGCTGTGAGTGTCAGATAATGTGTTTTCTTCCAGTCTGAACAGATCTTTCAGATCATCAGAAGTGAAATGTCTTAGAGATTCTTCATTTTGATCAACCACTGTGTCACTTAAAGCCTTCTTGTGTGCTTGTCTCTGGAATATCTTCTCCTCAATAGTTCCTGTTGCTAGTAGTCTGTAAATGTAGCATGGTTTTTTCTGTCCATCTCTCCAGACTCTTGCCATAGCTTGGTCATCATTGGCCGGGTTCCAGTCAGGGTCAAACATGATTAATCGGTTTGCTCCAATGAGATTCAGTCCACAACCGCCAGCTTTAGAGCTAAGCATGAATATCCATTCTTTATTTTCTTTGTTATTGAAACTCTCAACTACTTTAGCTCGCTTTTTAATTGTCATGGAGCCATCAAGTCGCACATATAAATAAGATCTCTTTCTACATAACTTTTCGAATAAGTCTAAAGTTTGTGTGTAGTTAGAAACAAGTACAATTTTATCATCAGTATTGGTCTTTAGATTGGCTAGAATACAATCCAAGATCATGAGTTTTCCTGATAATTCTGGTTTTACATCTTTGGTGTCATAGTTACTAGGCAACAAGCTCATAGCTTTTTCAAAACCTTCAGATCTTTCCAAAATCTTGTCATAGACTAAGTCAGGGTGGTTACACAGCTTTTTAAGAGTAGTAATGCTTGATAGAGCACTGAGTGTGTTCTTTTCTCCAGTTCCACTGAATTTATTGCGAATAGCATCAGAATTGATGAAGTTTTTATACAACTGAGTTTGAAGGGGAGTCATCTTCACACAGATGACTTGTTCAAACTTAACTGGCAGGTATTTTGTGAGCAAACTGCTGGTTCGACGGATCATACATTTGTTGACTATTGATGTTAACGTTTGCAGACATTCCTGTGCTTTTTCTCTCTCTGATGCAGTTGCTAATGCATCTTGGCCTCTAAGAATAGGATTCTCATACCTTTTCTTGAATTCATGTCCTGTTCCTAGGATACCTTCATTAACAAAATGTACCAAACTGAAGTATTCTGTCAAATCATTCTGAATTGGAGTCCCTGATATTAAAATTCTTCTTTTAGCTTTCAAACCCATCAATGCTTGGTAAGTTTGATTTTCACTGTTCTTTAATCTATGTCCTTCATCACATAAGACTAATCCTACTTCAGATGAGTGAAGAATATTGGCGTAAATTCTGAATGTTTCATACGATATGATTAGAACGGGGGTAGCTACTCGAGTTGTGGTAAAAGTGTTCATGTATTGCTGTAGCTTCAGTGTTATGTCGGCTTTAGACCCTCCATCCATGGCCAGAGCATTTATTCTCTGCCCTAGCCACTTGTGGATCTCATTGTACCAGTTCTTGACTAAACTACTTGGACAAACAATTATTGCTTTACAGATCGTTGGTTTACAGTCCGGTCCTTGCCTCAAAAGTGTCCATAGTAGAGTAATACATTGTAATGTCTTTCCCAAACCCATATCATCAGCCATAATACAGCCATAGGCATTTTCTATCTGTTGTCCTGTGACGCAATCATACATAAACTTTACGCCCTCTCTCTGGTGAGGTCGTAATATGTTTCCTACCACTGGGTCGACGACTACAGCCACTGTGATGTCAGCAGGACTCATCTTCATCTTCTCATGTTCAGGAATGTAAGGTGGCCTATACAATACCAGTGCGTTTGGTTCATCTGGGTCGTGTAAAGCCCGCCTAACCTGCGTCCTCTTTAGACCCAAACTTTTTCCACAATAAGACGATACATAGTTTGGTATGGGAACTTTGAAAGGCTTGTTGAGTATTTGTTTAATTAAATCCTCGTGTTCAGAAGCAGTTAACACCTGTGAAGCTGATTTTTGTGCCAGCGGTATCTTTGTACATTCCCGCCGCTTATTTCTCTTGGATTCCAGCAGCGGACTTTTGAAAACATTGTCGCTTGAGCCGACCTGGCTCGGCGCTAGGCTGCGCCGCATTTTAAATATTTAATACACCATGTAAAACACGAAAGTTAAACAAAAGTTAACAAAACAACACACACCTGTTTGAACTTGTTTTGAAAACCAATTGAAAACGAGAAATAAAAATTCAAAGTAATCTGACATTTCACATTTGACAATAATGACATTGACATTTGAGTTCAGTGTTGCATAATCAGAAAATAAATTACTTCCTATTTAAGAGACGAGCAGTTATGAAAATCTCGAAGTTTTCAATATTTTTTTTGGTACGATGTTCTACGGTAGTTGTGATTCGGGAGAAAATGTATCGTCACGTAAGATTTTGGTGTTATGAGTGCATATACGCACATCTCGCGCTCCCTTTTTCTAGTGTCTGTTCGTGAGGAACAACGTTTCTGACAGGGGTCCCCTGGCCACACACGTTTTATTTTATCAGGTGGTTAAATCCTTAATATATTATTGTACTCTGTGCTCTCCATCGTGATGCCTCTGACCACCTTTGGCCAGGGATGAGATTCGATAGCGCTTCACCCGAATTGTGCCCTCAACAACTAGTTTGCCGAGAGCCGCGTTCAGTTATATCGCCCGAAGTCGTCGGACGACGCTCGGATATATAACTTCATCGCTCTGAGTAACTGAACGTGGCGTGGCGTCGTCCAATGTCGTCGGTCGATAATACTGAACGCACCCCAGTGTAATGGTTAGCTCAATCCTTTTTTGGAAGCGGCATCGGCACTGTTTATTCTGCAACTGTGCGTACCGTGACATGGGTATGGCAGGAAGTGGGATGCGGAGGTGTTTAGAATAAATAAAACAAAACGAAGGTTACAAAAATACTTATATTAAAAAGAAAACATTCAACAAAAACTTTCTCTTACTTTTTAAGTTACAATCGGTATCGCTGTGATACATCAGTAGGTATTATACTAGCATGATTCATAATATGAATTTCATATCATCACAGATAAATTTTAGACTTGGTTAAAGCATACTTTAGCTGATTTTAAGTCCGAAACATAATATTGAAATCTTAAGGCCGTAGCTATAACTGGGGCAGTCAAGGGCCTTAGCACAGGGGCCTTCAAACAGTGTATATGTAAAGGGCCCTGCATAGTCAACTATCAATTCAGCATTGAAAACTGCATACGAAAATCAAATAACATTATTAGACTGCCATTATTAAAAATAATTGTTCACTTGCTGAAAGTGGGCCCCAAAAAAATTACAGCACTATTTAGCCTCGTGATTATAGCTTTTCGGATTATGTTATGTTTATATAACCTTTTCTTATAAGAACTGATAGTAAAATACGCTAGATTTAGACAAAACTTAATTTGAAAACCTTAGACACTGAAAGCCATGCTGTTGAGCGATCAACACACGTTAAATCAATAATTTAAAAAACACAAAATTGTAAATAATACCTACCTACTTTCATCACATTCTTAAAGAAATAAGTACGTAATACAATAACCTAACTGGGGTAGGTGATTTGGCTATGTCCAATACCAGACTAAAGGTTGAAAGGGAAATCCATTGATAGTATAATTTGTATAATTTTTTCTTGTGCTTTTACTGGTATACAACGAGTTATTGAAATAACTGAAAACCTCTTAAGGGGTCATTGTACTCATCAGTATTCATTCACATTTCAGCCGAAAGACGTCCACTGCTGGACAAAGGCCTCCCCCGAAGGGGAGGAGGGATATGCCATAATCGCCACGCTTGGCAGGCGGGTTAGCGTTCGCAGTTGAAAAAAAAAACACTTGAATTTGAACTACCTTATTATTAATATTTCTATGTATGTATGTATAAAACTGAAATCGCGAAATAAATAATACTGTTCCCTACATTTTCTCGATTTATGTGAACACAAATGTATGGAACAGCTGATTATTTTGGCGATTTCAGGGTTGCTCCCATAGTAAAAGTTGTTCATACTGATGAGTACAATTAGCCCTTAAGAGGTTCTCAGTTATTTCAATAACACGTGGTATGTTTGGAATAAATTACTTTGTAATTTTAAAGTTACAGATACGTGAGCCGTGAGCACAAACTTCACCTGCGCAGAAGTTCATTTATAGATCTGTTTGGTGGAATGACAGGAGCGCGGGGTGCCAACGCCGAACATTGCATTTACGCGATTGGTCGACAGTCGATGCTCGTCGTCTATTGGACAATTAGGTGTCATTCGGCTACCGTACAGTTTCGGTTCAACTTCATTGACTCACATTTTCGAATTTAAAACAGTTTATTTTTCTTTTGTTGTAATTAATTTATATTTTGATTTTTGAGTGTTTAATGTTTTGAATTAAAAATTGTTTTTTTTTCTTCTTCATCTTCCTTTATTTATTACAAGATTGTATTTAACTTGCAATGTATGTACGTATGTAAATATATTTGTTAGAGTGGAATCTTGCAACTCAATTTTGAAGCAGATATCTTCAACCTATTGAGCTGAAATTTTGTACTATATGGGTATCAAATGAAAGGACTTGCTGAGAATACGAATGCGAGTTAAAAACCTGTCCATCGATAACTAAATAGTAAACAATAAATTAAAAGTCAAAATGTTTTCTGTTTATTTATCTGTGCGTCAAAAAAGTCCCAAAATCATAATATGGGTGAAATTCGAGTAAATTTGTATTTTCTATAACTACTACCCATAATCCTTATAAAACGCTAACGGTGAAATTTAGTGAACAAAGATACTAAATCATTTTGGTCGAAATTGTACATGCGCGAACTTGCCCCCACTTCTGTCCATCTGTGCTCACGACTCATGCCGGCTACTATACATGTATATTAAATTAATTTATAATTTGTATTCTATTACAAGGCATTATTTAATTGCTTTTGCGTTATAACATATGGAGGATAGATGTGGTCCTTTACAAAAATATATATAAGAAAACAGTTTTTGGACAGATTTTTTTCATAACTCCATTGGTCTAACTTGGTCTCTCGCTATCTGCTATGACGTCATTCTCGCGAGGTGCCATGTTAAGTCAATGGATTGGTATTTTTCGCATCTGCCTTCAATGATTCCTCGGCCGGCATTGGCAGTTTAATAAGTAATACAATAAATAAAATATACACATTACTTCTTGTTATTACGTACAACTTTGATGTTAGTTCCTTCGTAAACGCAGTCAGTTCGGGAGGGGTACACGTTCTTGAGGTTGCCTTCAAGATCCACTACCTTTACCTGAGAAAAAAGAGGTTTGGTTACAGTTAGAAACAAAAAACAAGGGAATTAAAAATTATCGAAAAATTGCCAGTCTCCAAACTTAAGCGACAAGGCATAAGCCACGCGATGTCGCCGTCTTTGGAAGTTGGGTGACGTCACGTGACTTCCCGCGTTGCGGCCAAAATTAATATACTATCTATCCACGATTTGCCCTACTCATCATCCTCCTGCCCTTATCCCAATTTATTTGGGGTCGGCGCAGCATGTATTTTTCTACCATACATCTCTAAAAGCCGTCATCTCAGTGTTCACTTTCTTTCTATTCATATCATCTTTCACACAATCCATCCATGTTTTCTTCGGTCTGCCACTTTTCTTATAGCCATCCACATTCATACTTAAAACTTTCCTCGTAACATGCTCCTCATCACATGTCCATACCATGACAGTCTGTTGCTACTTAACTTCTCTGTTACTGGCGCTACTTTCAGACTCCCTGTTACTTACTCATTCCTTATCCTATCCATTCTCGTTACACCACACATTCCTCTTAACTAGTGTCCGACCGAAACAGGAATTTCAGCCGAAACCGAACCTTCGGTCTTGGACCCAGTTTCGGCCGAAACCTAAACTTATTTGAATTTTTATAGCACGTTAAATCTATTGTATTTGTACGCAAATATAGACAGTTAACACGTGTAAAACAATAAAATGCAACAATTAAGTATGTAAAAAAATTGGTCATGTGTGAGTCGGACTCACGCAGTAGGTTCCGTACCACCCATCGACCTGATACCCCATAGAAACTGATTTAATTTACGAGAGTTTATCAAAAGACATTGACGAGCGTACGCGGAATGTGAATTTTTGCATCTCTTTCTTACGTAGGTACCACCACATATGTCTACGTTTGCCCTGTTTTTAGTATTTGTTGCTAAACTACATAGTATGCAAGTTTGACGCTGGTATGTATTACCGTTTTGAAGATAGAGCAGGAAAAAAAAACGTTGAAAAAAATGCATGTTTCTCGAGGTTTCTTGTATGGGGACCCCCTTTGGTTTTAGACTTTTTTTATTTTTTCTTTTTAGTATTTGTCGTGATAGGGGTCATAGTAGTAGTAAATAATGAAGTTTAACTGGAAAACTTTCCCGTACTACTGTACTACGCGTCCGAGTTGACTAAGCACTTCGCGTACTTAAAGGGAAAAAATGCGACATGACTAATAGTACTGAAGGTCATTCACGGTAATAGTTAAATAACCGGAGGTAGTTGTGTATCGGATTTACGGGGCGGTTCGAATACGGGTACAAAATGTAATCCAACAACAATTACAAACAAATATAGTAATGTTTGAATCAAACATCACAGGTATCTTCACACATCTTTTAAGTGTTACATTAATTTCTACATAAATTCATATTGTATAAGTTCTAGGGAATAACTCAACAGAACCAAGTAAAATATCTAAAGAATTATATTCTATTACAACTTACAACCTATGGCTAGCGAACTCAACTGGCAATCACCTTCACTCACTCGAAGTTAGCCGAATGATGCGCGACAATTCACAAACACCTAGTTTCGGCGGGGCCGAAGGTTCAGCCAATTATTGGCCGAAACCGAAACTGTGGCCGAAACTAGCCGAAACCGAACCTTCGGTCGGTCCTTACTCTTAACATTCTTATCACAGCTGCATGCACTTGCCTTTCATTATTATTCCTTATTCCTTTCGTAGCTCAACATTCCGATCCATACAGGGCAGCAGGTCTTATCATGGTCTTATAGATTTTACCCCTTCAGTTTAAGGAGAATTCGGGAGTCACATGTAGTTCCCTTGACCTGCCGCCATTTCAACCATCCTGTGTTAATTCGATGCTTGACGGTCCGGTCTATTTCGCCATCGCTTTGCACAAGTGAACCGAGGTACCGAAAGTCGGAGCAGACTGGCAAGGGCACGCCATCTAGAGCAATGGCAACAAAACCGGAAAGACCGCCGAAATCGCAGAACATGTATTCCATTTTAGTTCTGCTGATTTTCATTTTCATTTGCCCAACTAGAGATAGAAATTTGACATAAGCTACATATAAATTATGTCAATTTTCTATCCCTAGTATCGTGGATAGATAGGATATTAATTTTGACCGGTAGTGATTACTACGTAAGATTAGTCTCTGGTGTAGATTTTTAAGTCTTGCTCTGGTATGTGGTCACTGTTTCAGACCATTTCAAAGCTACAAGACTAGAAACATCATTGAGTCCCAAATTTTTCAAGTTTTGTCCATTGATTATTTCAACAGTGCATCTCCATAATATCTCCTATCTAAGAACCATATATGTTACAGTATGACACAAAATACAAGGCGCGTCGTCAATCTTCGTTCGCGCAGACACGAAAAGACGATCGACGAAAACACCCGAAACATTAAAAAACTATACAATATGTAACAAAAACCCTGTTGTTCCTGTGAAACACGTTATCATAATCGATATTCATACGTAAGGACAGGACACAACTCATTTGGGAAAACCTTCAATAAAAATAATAAATTAATTGTAAATTGAAAATGATTATATCACTCAAAACTCACTCACTCTGTGATTATATAAATAAAAATAATCAAATTAAATATTAAATCATTATTAATTGTAAATTGAAAGTTTTAATTGTAAAAGAGTTTTTCCAAATGAGTTGTGTCCTTACGTATGAATATCGCTTCTGATAACGTACCTCACAGGAACAACAGGGTTTTTGTTACATGTTGTAATCAACCTTAAGCAATAACCTTTAGGTTCTAACGTTGTACATTATTTCCTAAGTTTCCAAGTATTGGAAATTAGTATTATTCTATCAAAAAAGTATATTAACAAATCAATATGTACAAGTTACGTTAATTTAAAACTACCAATATTATTTCTTAACATCAGCAAACCGCGCGAACGCGACGGTAAGCGTAAACAGGTTTTGGTCGGCAACATCATACGCCTCGAGTCGCAAGTTCACGCGACGGTCAAACACACTTGTCATTACGGAGCTGTGAGCAGCTAATGTGGCTAACAGTTTCATATATTTAACTCGGCAACCACCACCACCTACATTGATTACCTAATTCTACATAACTGTGCTAAATCCTACAAAATATAATCAGTGTTAAACCCCAAATCGGGGTTTCCGTGCACGGACAATTTTGAAGACGCCTGTGAGCCTGACTGCCTACTCCTGCAATTCCGCGTCATACTACGGCCTGAGTACCTGCCACCTGCAACCCTGCACTGCGGCTACCTACCTGCAGCGGACTACTCAGGACAGTAGTGTTACTTCAGACTGCGGACTAGAACCTAACACGCGCTCGATGTTCTAAACTCACACCCGGCTTCACCGACCTACCGACGTATTTTTATATCCGGCTCGACTTACCTACCTAATTTTATTTTTACCAACTTTGCCCATTATTGTATTTTAACTTCTTATATTAAATTAAAGTCTTGTTATTGTTATAAAACTAATATTTTTCTTTATTTACTACCTATCTATAGCCGAACGTTATAAGGTGTTAAAATTGATTGCCGTGACGTCTTTTTCTATTTCGCTTACACGCTTCCATACACTAGCGGCAGCGGCGGAGACTACGGAGCGATGGTATTTTCTGATTGGTAAACCAATTCCCCGCGTACTTAAATTGTATGATCTGCGCAGGTACATCGGTGGGCCACATAAAATGTGTACTTATTTTTTATTTTTTTTAAATGTGTAAATGGTTAATATGTTATAAAAAAGTTTAAAGCTAGCAGAGTTCTTACCTGCTGCACAGTCAGGGTGTGGAATGCAGCACCAGGCTCTTCGGGTCCTATGCCTAACAGCAGGCACTCCTGTAGAAGCTTGTTCATCACAGTCTTGCAGGCGCCCAACGACGTGTGTGATGTCACTTCAATTAACATCGTCTTGGTTTCTTGAGACATCTGAGAGAAAATGATAATGCCAACATTATGCAATGTGTTATTGAAATAACTGATAATCTCTTAAGGGGTGATTGTACTCATGTAGTATGAACAACTTTTACTATGGGACCAACCCTGAAATCGAAACAGTTCAAAGTTCACAGCATTTATTTGCAACAAGTGTACAATTGTTCTTATTTATTTCTTATTTAAATAAGATAATTTAATTAGTTATTTAATGTTAGTGTCTTTATTCATTTATTATAAATTAGTTAACTAGGTGTCTAGTTTAAATTAGTAAGGTATTGTAACATGTATAGTTCTAGTATCTTATTACAGCTGATGTAGGGATCGGCAGTGTTTGTCGATTCATGTAAACAAAAATGTAGAGCATGCAATCACCCCTTAAGAGGTTTACAGTTATTTCAATAACACGTTGTAAAAAGTCCCATAAAGGGTAAATTTTTAAGGAGTGCGGATAATTTGCATAATGGTTCAGTATCTGTTCCTTATTGCAACCACATGATTAAAATTTAATTTAAAACTAAATGAAAATTTGCCTCTGTATGCTGTATGCTACAAACTCGGAGCAACAGAATACTCGAGAGACAACATGCAGCTGCGTAAAGGCTGACCATTGTATGCACAGCGGGCATACAACAGCCGCTAGTTCACCGTCAGTTACACCCGAGTGAGTATGTGCGCTAGTTTGAGAGAAAACTTTTGTTTTTTTCCAAAATGCCGTAAGTGTACAAGTGTGCGTGCTTTTTGTTGTAATTCATTGATGCGGTTCTTGCGTTGTGTGCGTAAATTGACCTTGCGTCACTGGACTCCATGCAAACTAGGCGGCTTCCCCGATCTCCTTATATTCCGTTATCTGTGGCTATAAAAAATTCTGGGTCTCCACTCTCCCATACAAAGACGATTTTTTTTTTGTTTTAAACTGAATTTTAATCTTGTGATGGATAAGGAATAGATATTGAGCCAGTATGCAAATTATCCGCACTCCTTAAAAATGTATCCTGCATAATAAGGGGCAAGCCTATTGCCCACTAACCGGGCGCAAACTCAGACTCCGATAAAAAGTAAACATGGTCTATTTGTATGCCAAAGGACATTGCCCATTCTCTTAGGAGCTTTAGGCCCCCTAAAAAAATAGCTATGTGTACTATGATTCAGTTTAATACATATTTATTATGTATTTTAATGCTAGGGTGAAAGAAATGTTGACAAAGAACAAATAAACATGAAAAACAAGACATAATTTTTGAATAACATATAGTTTTGACACATGCCAAAAAGTGGGCCCATCCGTGGTCAATGTCCTTTAATCCCAATCCGCTGTTTAGCTGCTTCAGCGTGATTTAAGGACAAACGAAACAAACAAATAAACATCCATACTTTCGCATTTATGATAATTGTAGGATCATTTCAGCCCAAAGATGTCCACTGCTGGACATAGGCCTCCCACAAAAGGATGGGATATGCCATAATCGCCACGCTTGGCAGGCGGTTTGGTGATTGCAGTTGGTTGAAAAAATACTCAGAGAATGGTGCTTCCCATCCTCTGGTGAACCCCTTAGTCGCCTTTTACAACACCCATGAGAAGAGATGGGATAGTGGTATTCTTTGTGTCCAGGACCACACGGAACATTTACATGGTTACACCAACACAAATTAATGGAATAATATAAACACACCTTGGTATCTTCAGAGTTTGTGATGGGTGGGAAGCTGATGACCTTTCCACTGGAGTCCGCCAGGCACGGGTATAGGGGCTTACCCTCCAACAAGTATAAGTATCTGTTAAAAACATATGTACATGTGTTATTTTCTTATTTATTGTAATTTTAGTATGCAAGTACAGATACAGTACACTGTTTTTTCTTTTTTGTTTAATCTAGTAAACAATCAATCAATCAATTCAATTTTCTCTCGCCTAGTACCGAGACTGAAATAAATTTTTATAAAATATTTTTTATGTTTTAACATAATTATGTACAAGCCTAACTAACTCCTTGAAAAAGCATATAACATAATAAAAAGAACGGTTATCATACTTGTGTATTCCAGAGTAAACATTTCTCTTCTTCTCCTTACGCAGTGCCTCAGCCTCTGCTGTTAGTTGCGTGAACAGTTGCTCTCCGGAGCAAGGTCGCAGCCTCGACAGTGGGATCAGCTTGAGAGCTGCTGGGGCTTTTGCTGTGTATACTAGGTCACCTGTAATGTAACAATATAATTGTTGTACAGCTTTTGATTTTAGGAGCTGGGTGAATATTTTGGGCTGAATCTTTGGGGTCTATAGCCCGACAAGTTGGTGCACGAATGTCCCGCGGGGCCTCAGACATTGGTGGGGGCCACTTAATCGATTATTAAACCCTATACAACATGTAACAAAAACCCTGTTGTTCCTGTGAGCTACGTTATCAGAATCAATATTTATATGTAAGGACACAACACATTTGGAAAATCTCTTAAATAAAAATAATAAAAATAAATATTAAATACTGATTTGTTTGAAATAAATTCGATCAATTTTTTACTGGACTTAATGCGCTGCTATTGTCTAGGTTCATATTTATTTATGCAAATCAATGGAACAATTACGTAAACGGACCATCCATAATTCACCTTTATAGGGTTTAATCTTGATGGGCCAATTGCTTCACAGCCTCTCTGTATCCTAAAGGAGTCTTTATGGGTGCCACTGACAATGCATCCAACAGGCCGAATAGCGTGGCCGCATTCCAAAATCTGTCCGTGAATGTCGAAAACGTATGTTATTTTTTGAACATTCAAGCTTTTTTGGATGTATTCATTAAAACGACGTCCGAATTGAAGCATCGTCAGTGCCACCTTTAAAATCTTTAGTTTTAACGTAATAAGAACTAACCTGGTGCAATCTTATTCAAATCATGTGTAGCAATTGTAGCAACATTCCTTTTATCACATACGGTGTCATGCAGCTTAGTCTGCATCTGTATAAACTTCTTAAACGTAACCTCATTGAAGCACAAGTCATTCACAATACAGCACAATATGTATGGACGGACTGCCGCAACCTGGGACTCTATGATCTTAACCCGTTGGATTTCATCTTCTACATGTAAAATCTTCATTGAATGGCACAAATCACACTCGGTTTCTTCTGGTGGGGGGTCCTCCTTCTTGCCCTTCTTTCCCTTGGTCTTGTTGCCTGCAGGCTGAGTTGGGTCAGACTTCGGACAATGGTCCCGGATGTAATCTAATATTTGTTTAGTGCGACACTGGTCAACAAGCTTCATGAATCGCTTGTCAGTGAATTTGTTTCCTTTTAAGTTTATTTCTGGAAATAAAGAATAATATTGTTAATGCTGACAAAGGAGATTGCTCAATTTTATAAGAGAGTTTAGGCTGTTAGTTGCATCTTGCCAGAATCATCAGTTAAATATGAAAAATGTACTCTGGGTTATGTAAAAAATAAAACATTAAGTTGATGGTGTAACGTGCGTTTTTTTACGTCGTCACATCTATACTATAATAAAACTGTAAAGGTCGAAAAGTCTGTACATTGAGTTTTTTTTCGCGAAAACCGGCTAGTGGGACTAGAAATATGCTATAGAACACGAATCAATCGTTTAAAAAATTTATGTCTGTCTGTCTGTCTGTTTGTTACCTCATCACGTGAAAACGGCTGAACGGATCGTAATGAAAATTAGCATTTGTATTGGTATTAGTCTAACTTAAAATATAGGGTATGTTTTATCTGAATCGGTTGAGTAGATCCAGCGATACAGCTTGACCCCTCTATTGTATTAAGTTGCATACAAAGTAGAGGTCATGATTGTTGGTTATATGCAGGTTGCAGGTTCTATTAGTATTATAGAAAATATAGAATAACATAACATAGCCCATCACTGTCCCGCTGCTGGGGCATGGCCCTCTTCTTAGAATGAGAAGAGTTAAGGAACTGGATATTGTTAGTGTAATAGATTATCATAACATAATCAGCTTATTACCTACTGCCCCACTGCTGGGCACGGACCTCTTCTCGGAACGAGATAGATAGATAGATAGAATATACTTTATTGTACACCATGAAAATAGTAGTAAACAGGAACAACGTACAAATTATGGGTACGGTCTTATCGCTAAAAGCGATATCTTCCAGACAACCTTAAGAGAAACGAGAAGAGTTAAGAAACTAGAAAATATAGAATAACATAACGTAGTCAACCCATTACTGTCCCACTACTGGGTATGGCCCTCTTCTCAAAATGAGAAGAGATAATGAACTGGATATTATTAGTATTCTAGAATAACATAACATTACCAGCCCATTACAGTCCCACTGCTGGACACGGGCCTCTTCTCAGCATAAGAAGAGATGTGGTTAGTGTTATAGAATAACATAATCAGCCCAATTACTTCCCACTGCTGGGCACGAGCGTCTTCTCAGAATGAGGGAGTTTAGGGCTAATTCCATGATATTCCATCACCTTAGCCGGTTGGTTGTAAAAACAAAATATAGTATGGTCGGTAAATAGTGTAATCGTCTGTGTAGGCGCTTATATGATATGTATATATTTGAAGATATTGTGTTCATAATTATGACACGATGTTATTTTCCGACATCCACGCGGACGGAGTCGCGGGCACAGCTAGTGTTGAATAAAATTATAAAATATCTGTGGTTTTTAGTGTAATTTTTAATTTTCGGAGTGGCAACATTTGAGCGATGTGACACTTTGCGACAAAACCTATTTACAAGATGGATTGATTTATCTCAACTTATTTTAATTTAATTTTTAATCCAGTCCCATTCCACGTTTTTATCATCGGAATGGGCTAGTATCTTGTCATTCAAGGGGATGAACCCTTTTTCTAATGTGGATTGTGGAATTTTAGTCTGGTGAGTAATAATATTTCTTCCTGAGACGACATTTTGTCCGGCTGGATTTTTGAGGCTCATGATGCTAAAATATTCGTAATTTTACTTGTTACAGACTAATATCCACCTAATCACATCGGTCCTGTCATCAACAGGCATCGATGTGTAATATTTTTTACGAAATTACCGGTGAGTAAATAACACCCGTTCGGAGTGATAACGATCGCTTTTGTCTTGTTTGTTTTTGAAACTAATTGGAGCTATTTTTGTTACAGCCTATTTGTTGGCGGTTTTATTCGGGATTTATTTTGGTATGTTAATTTTTGGAGTATAATGCGGTTCTCTCAATTACATGAAGTAACGTAATCATAAATAAATTTAAATTAACTATAAGGATGCAATAATAATGATAATGATAGTAAATTTTTAATACAATTCCATGATGGGATTAATTTGCTCATTTTAAAAGGCTACAGAAAATAAAACTAGTGTCTTGAAATCTGGTTTTTATTGAAGTTCTCCCGCTGAAAGATTAAAAGTTTCAACTCTACTTGTTCAGCCAATCCAGGTATTTATTTTATTAAGTGTGGCTCCTGGCGCCCGAATTCCATTTTTTTTATATATATTTTGGAGCTCACACACCTTTTTATGTATGCTATTAAGCAACAGTAAAAATAAATTATTTTCATTTTTTTTTTTTATTATTACAACGTTCGCTTTTGTTTTGTTGTTTTCGAAACTAATTGGAACTATTTTTGTTACAGCCCATGGTTGGCGCTTATTTCGTGGTTTATTCGGGATTTATTTTGGGTTTATTTCGGTATGTTAATTTTTGGAGTTCTCTCAATACCATGAAGTATCGTACCTAATAATAAATTTAAATTAACCTTAAAGGATGCAATAATAATTATAGTAAATTTTTAATACAATTCCACAATGGGATTTATTTGCTCATTTTAAAAGCCTACAGAAAATAAAACGAGTGTCTTGAAATCTGGTTTTTATTGAAGTTCTCCCGCTGAAAGATTAAAAGTTTCAACTCTACTCGTTCAGCAAATCCAGGTATTTATTTTATTAAGTGTGGCTCCTGGCGCCCAAAATCCATTTTTTTTTTATATTTTGGAGCACACACACCTTTTTATGTATGCTATTAAGCCATAGCATAAATACATCCCAGCAGAAATAAATGTTTTTTTTAATTTTTTTTATTATTACAATAGATACAATCGTTTTTAGCAATCGAGCTTAGGGATTATCTATATTTATTCAGCTTGATTCAGCTTTTGTCCATAGAAAATACCATTTATGTATGGAGATCATATGCATCCATTCAGCGGTGTTCAGCTGAATACCACTGAACAGTTGCATATGATCTCCATACAAAAATGTTGTTTTCTATTGACAAAAGCTGAATCGAGCTGAATAAATGTAGTTACTCCCTAAATCTTTCAGGTTGTTTTTTATGTAATGGATTTTCGGATCTGAAATAAATAAATAAAATAAAAATAGTTGGTAGTTATCACTTAAGCAAAAATATATAAAGATGTTGATTCTCTTGTTCACAAACTAAACTTATTTTAAACTATCACTCTCTTTTACTAATTATAGATACAAGAAAGGGATATCAACAATTTTAGTCCTGTCAAGTAGTTGGAATTAGAATTTCCATACAAGTTTAGTCACAATCTTAGAACATGCCATTAAAAAATACACAGAATTGTAACACAAACAAATTTGACAGTTTAAAATTCTTGTTATCTCTTTCTTGTCTTCACTTTTAGAAAAATATATGAATAGTTTAAATGAAAATAAGTTGATGAACAAGAGAGTCAACACCACTATTTACATTCAATTCAACGTTAAACGAAACAAGATAATTGGCATTGACATTGTATAATAGGTTTTGACATCACGATAATGCACTTTCAATTATTTACATTTGACATGCTTTCACGTATGTAATGTATTATGTTTTATTGCTTTAGACGCTTCAGTTAATAGCTTGGCGTAGAACTCTGTATTTCCTGTTGCATGCTAAATGACAGAATATAGCTGCACAAAGATTGTTTTTATGACAATATTCATGTAACACCTACCTTACCTATATTCACAATAAACGATTGAATTTAATTTAAAAATTTAAAACTTTTTTTCTTTTTCTTTTGAACTCCCATTTGCTGAAGGCTAAAGTACAATATTATAAAAAAACAAGTATAACCGGATTCATCATTATCATTTCAGCCGAAAGACGTCAACTGCTGGACATAGGCCTCCCCCAATTAAGGGGGGATATGCCATAATCACCTCGCTTGCCATAACCGGATTACATCATGTATAATAATTAAATTTGTTTTCCTGAAGTTTCGAAAGCGTTGCAGTGTTTGTGGTTGCAGGAAGACTAATATGACAAGCGTAAATATTATATGTACACATATTATGTTAAATCATAATTCAAAAGTTTTTTAAATATAAACGGTTAAGATGCATGATGAAACTTCAGCATGGTTTTGGGCATACTCCTTTCACAATTGATATTCTGATGTAATTATTGTGAAATTCTCCTATCAATAAAGATGGTTTTTCCTGTGGTGCAATATTTCAACAGTAATATTTGAATTTTATCAGAAGACCAATCACTAAGCAATATTACTAATAGCATATTTTGATATTTGTTTGATAATGGAATCTTTGATTAACTACATAATATTTACATGATGTAATTACATAACAAACAACTCACCTTTCAATTTAGCCATGTTAGCTATTTCCCCAGGAATTGTTTTCAGTTGATTATCTCCTATGTCAAAATTCTTCAGTGAGGGCAGACTATGCAAAATGTAGCTAGGCAGTATCTCAATGGCATTTCCTTTAATTTTCAGATCAGTCAAATGAGGCAGAATAGCGTTTTCCACGTCCAAGAAACTATTCAATTTATTATTAGACACATCCATAGTTAATAAGTTAGGAAAATCACAGAACTTTGGCATTTCTTCTATTTCGTTCGAACTTAAATTGATACTCGTCAATTCCTTCATATTGTTTAGACTCTCTGGAATACTCTTCAACTGGTTTCTCGATAAATCAAGCACTTTTAATTTCTTCAAAGAGGTTATATTTTTATTGAAATCTGTTATCTTATTGCCGAATAACAGCAAGGACTGTAGGTTACCTAGACGACTTATATCATCTGGTATAGCTGATAGACACGTGTCACTGATATTTAGAAGGTTAATATTTGTTAGTTGGAATATACCTTTGTCTAAACCACTTTCCGAAATACGTTTCGAAATAGCCGCACCCGCCAATTTGATTTCATGACGATTTTCCGCCTTCGCGGTCGTTACTTCAGGCCATGCACTCATTTTTGTAACAAAATTATGATTCAAAGTAATGACTACGCGGTTAAACTGGTATCAAATAAGAATTCAATCATAAAAACGCGCAACACGACGGTTGCAAACAGAAGACATGAGCAGAGAATTTGACAGAAATAATAAATAAATGTCAATGAATTTTTTTTTTTTTAATCAATTTTAATCAAATTATTCATGACCATGGATACATGTCCTTCAGTCGTAATCATTGAACATATTATACTCACAGATTAATGAAATAGGTACTTATATCCTAGTAAAGTGATGGAGACTTTACTAGGTTTCTGAGGGGATGATGTGATAAGACGAAAGTCATGTTTTTCAACTTTGTACCATTTATCCACACTTGTACACGTTAACGAGCAC
Organism: Asteroscopus sphinx; assembly: GCA_949699075.1. Lineage (NCBI taxonomy): Eukaryota > Metazoa > Arthropoda > Insecta > Lepidoptera > Noctuidae > Asteroscopus > Asteroscopus sphinx. The sequence continues at coordinate 13,174,281 of OX453021.1, read as the reverse complement.
TTAAAATTTAATAATCCACCATTATTACACATTAACACTCGAAGAAACACAAATTTTGGAAAATAATAAAAAATCCGCAACACGATCTTTACGAATTTTCCCGCCAACCCCCAATGTCAATCAATTTTTTTTTTTTCAATTTATTCATGACCATGGATACTCGTCCTTCAGTCGTAATCATTGAACATATTATACTTGTATCCTAGTAGTGATGGAAACTTTACTAGGTTTCTGAGGGGATGATGAGATAATACGAAAGTCATGTTTTTCAACTTTGTACCATTCATCCACACTTGTACACGTTAACGAGCACTTAACATTTAATAATCCACCATTATTACACATTAACACTCGAAGAAACACAAATTTTGGAAAATAATGAAAAATTGTGATCAGGGTTGATAGATCGAGTTTCTGAATTTTCCCCATATTCATATATTTTTTTCCCCAAAATGATACGTTTTGCAACTTTTTTCCCCATTTTTTTCAAAGAGAAATACAATGCAAATATTACAAATACAAATTGATAATATAAGACTACGTTTATTCAAAAAATTGCTATAAGAAAATTTTATAGTGTATAGTGGATGATATTTAAAACTTTCGATACTTCATCTGTATTCAAACTCAAGACATTAAAATACAAGATGTTGATCTGTAATCATGCCATATTTCTAGATCTGATGATAAATAATATGCTTACGGCAAAATTAATATCCAATCTATCCACGATTTGCCCTACTAGAGATAGGAATTTGACATAAGCACCATACAAGATATGTCAAATTTCTATCTGTAGTAGGGTAAATCGTAGATAGATTGGATATTAATTTTGGCCGTAAGTCACCTAAAAATACTTTAAAAAAATCTACGATTATTTAATACCTACGTTTTCACTTAGAAATATAGCGAATCCTGAACGACTCGGAAAATAAGTCATCGCCTTTAAATATTTCAGGTTTCCCTCTGATCCAGTAGTTTAAAAAAAAAGGGATTAATTCGACTGCACGTCAAAATTGGGAGCCAAAACAAAACCATGGAACTCAAACAGTTCATTACTTAATAATCGAGATTGTATTTTTTATTATTAAAAATATATGTGTTGAATGGTGTGTTGTACCTAGGTACTTATTTCTTCATCCCTATATTTTTTGGATTATTAGGTAAACGTTTTAGACGAAGCAGAGATCTCACCTCTGACTACGAATTTTTGTATGGATCAGAATTTTATTATCACTTAGGTGAAGTGAACTTGCCAAATGAGCTGTGGTCACGAGTGGTCTGACGTCCTCTGTGGTCTAGTGGTTCGAGTGTCGGACTGCTGATAACAAGGTCGTGGGTTCGATTCCCACAGGACACAAATATTTGTGTGATGAACATAAGTGTTTGTGTTGGTCTGGGCGTTGTTTATGTATTGTTACGACGTAGGGTTAAGCAGAGTGGACTGAAATACTTCAACCTCGATTTTCCTGGACTTAGAGACGTTTTCAGCAGGCTGAAATGCATTTTCAGTCCGTATCAGAGGAGGCTCTATCACACACCAAAGAATCGAAATTTTGAGTAAGTTGCCGTTGTTTTCAGGCGCCTGAAACATGTTTTCAGGCCGTTTCAGGAGCCAACAAATCCGATGCCGACATTTCCTGAAATCCCATTTTCAGGCGTTTTCAGGACCCCTTATGGCCATTTGACACCCACATGTAAAATTGTTGATGAGTGAGCGAGATAGAGCTAAATATCAGACAAGGATAGACGAAGAACCTCCTGGAAGAGAGTGAGCAGGATAGAGCTAATATAAGACAAGGATAGACGAGATTCGACAAGCTTCGAGAACATTCCATTCTAGAAGTGAGTGAGTGAGATAGAGGATAGATGAGGTTCGACGAGGTTCGAGAACTTTCTATTTCGAGAATGTGCAAGTGAGAAAGAGTTATCTTATGACAAGGATAGATGACGTTCGAGGACTTTCTAGTACCACGATTCGCGGCCTATATAAACGGCGCAGCTCAGCGCCAGGAGTTCAGTTGGAGTTCAGTTTGGATCAAGCGATAACATCGAAGCGATATTCGGAGCGATTTAACTAGTAACTTTGTGTGTTAATAAGCGATTCAGTGTAATTGTTCAGTAATAAAGTGTTCTCTACGCATTTAATCGGCTTCCTATCTATATACGAACCCCCAGCTCGTAACATTTGGTGTCAGAAGTGGGATAGAAAATGCCGATTACGCCAAGAGAGGAGGAACCAGCTGGTAACGAAACGCCGAGTCGGATGCAGACGAGACAGTTAACGGCGAGACAGACAGCTCAGGACGCATCAAGAACTATGAATCAGGAGGAGGTTGTCCAACAGGGACCTCAGCCTCAAGGTGGGAATAACGATATTGCCAGCTTATTCAATTTGATGCAGCAAATGGCAAGAAGGCAGGAAGAGCAACTACGCGAAACACGCGAACTAGCTGCAAGGCGGGAAGAGCGGTTCCGTAGATTGGAGAAGGTACTTGATCAACAAAGAGCATCATTGAAGGAACTTGATCTCTCTTTTAAAAACAAACTAGATAAGGTAGAGGTTGATCAAGCTATCGCTAGTGACACAGACACATCCAAACAAGATGAAGCCGAGAAGAGCCAAGAATTGGACGATGAAGCAAATGAAGGTGAAGATGAAGTTAATATGTGTCAAAAAACTGAAGATGACTCAGAAGATACAGATGGCACGTTCAACCCGAGCGGGTCGGAGGAGGACGATAGCAACTTCTACCCGGAGGTGGGCGAGGGAGTGGTGGGCGCCACACAGCGCCGCAAGTCGTTGAGCCGCTGCCGCTCCGCTGGCGAGCCCGCCAAGCGCGACCGCAAGGTCAAGGGTAAGAAGGGATGGCCAAGTAACCTGAGTCACGGTCGAAAAGCAGAGTCAGACAGCGAAGAAGAAAGTAAAAAGTCGGAGAATGAGAGCGAGAACGAGTCCGGAAGCGATAAAGAGGAGTTCGAGCAGGAGCTCAAGTCGAAGCGTGGGCGGACAGTGGCAGCAGCACCGGCACACGTGGCGAGAGGCCGCAAGGGTGCCCTGGCTAAGAAAGTCAACGCTAAGGCCACGCCCGTCAAGCGGAAAGCACTCACACCACCCGCAGAGAAGAAGGCACCCGCTGCCAAAGACGCGGGGCCACCAGCGAAGAAGAACAAGAAGGCTTCCTCAGACAAGAAGTACGGCGAGGACAGCGTGAAGCTCAAGGAAGAAGGTAGCGCCGAAGAGTCCAACACGCCCGTCGACGAGAAGACCAAGCGGCCGCCCACTGACGAAGAGATCAAGACGTATGACCCTGGAGGGTGCAAACCTAATTGGGATGGGCCGTCACGAAGATCAACGATGTCACCTACCGAATCCGAAAGGACGGACGCAATCAACCGAAGATTGTGCACATTGATCGACTAGCCCAGTACTATGGAGACAATGATGCTCGGGACGAGCATGTCTTAGGAGGGGGTAGTGTTACGACGTAGGGTTAAGCAGAGTGGACTGAAATACTTCAACCTCGATTTTCCTGGACTTAGAGACGTTTTCAGCAGGCTGAAATGCATTTTCAGTCCGTATCAGAGGAGGCTCTATCACACACCAAAGAATCGAAATTTTGAGTAAGTTGCCGTTGTTTTCAGGCGCCTGAAACATGTTTTCAGGCCGTTTCAGGAGCCAACAAATCCGATGCCGACATTTCCTGAAATCCCATTTTCAGGCGTTTTCAGGACCCCTTATGGCCATTTGACACCCACATGTAAAATTGTTGATGAGTGAGCGAGATAGAGCTAAATATCAGACAAGGATAGACGAAGAACCTCCTGGAAGAGAGTGAGCAGGATAGAGCTAATATAAGACAAGGATAGACGAGATTCGACAAGCTTCGAGAACATTCCATTCTAGAAGTGAGTGAGTGAGATAGAGGATAGATGAGGTTCGACGAGGTTCGAGAACTTTCTATTTCGAGAATGTGCAAGTGAGAAAGAGTTATCTTATGACAAGGATAGATGACGTTCGAGGACTTTCTAGTACCACGATTCGCGGCCTATATAAACGGCGCAGCTCAGCGCCAGGAGTTCAGTTGGAGTTCAGTTTGGATCAAGCGATACAAGCGATAACATCGAAGCGATATTCGGAGCGATTTAACTAGTAACTTTGTGTGTTAATAAGCGATTCAGTGTAATTGTTCAGTAATAAAGTGTTCTCTACGCATTTAATCGGCTTCCTATCTATATACGAACCCCCAGCTCGTAACAGTATTATAAGTATGTAATTACAAAAAAAAAAAAAAAGTATATAAGTATTATATCCATTGTCTAGTACCCATAGCACAAGCTCTGCTTAGTTTGGGACTAGATGGTGTTGTGTAAAAAATGTCCCAAAGATATTTATATTTATATATTTATAAACCTTTTAATATAAAAATGTAGCACAACAGAGCGCGAAATTTTCATTTTTATTTATTTTTTCACCTCCAAAGCTTCAAAATAATACCCATTACCCATGCTGTAAATTGAACTTTAGTAGGTACTTACACAAAATTCCAAAATAATGTTAAGTATTTTTTTAAGTACGAGTTGACAACTCATTATTTCAAATAACACTTAAACTTTCTGGTTTAGTTGTTAGGATAATTTTGAGGTACAGCTTGGATGGTTTTTTGGGGGGGGGGGGGGGTCATGACCCCTGTGACCCTCCCCCTAGAACCGCGCCTGCTAGTAGGTCTGTGATACTATCACAGCACATATTCAGTGTTGTCAAGTGTCTTTGAATCTAGACACCTCAGATTAAAAACCTCCTAGACACACACAAATCGTCATATTTAATTTATTTTCCGGGAGATGCGTTCGGACCGCGTTAACCTTTAACACTACCACAGAGTACATTCTAATATTTCTAATATGTGTGCGTCATCCCAGCGAAAAAGTGTCGAATTTCTTAATTCGAGATAAGTAAATCGTTAGTGTATGACGTCGTGTAATTGTGTATGAACATTTCAGATTTGTGTGTCCAACCCTTTTTGGGATATTCATCAAAAACGTTTTCCGCTAGAACGACGTCTTCCCAGCGAGACTTTTTATTTCCAAAGGACGTAAGTAAAATAAAATAGTTACATGGATTAGAGTATAACGAAAAGTAAATATGCATAAATGAGATTTGTGTGTCTAAAGACTCCGAAGATATTCAAGTTTCCGCTGCGGTGACGTTTGGCTGATTGCTGGATATCATAAACGGTTAGGCGAATAGTTGTGACTTTTTTTACACATGTAGCGATTCTTTTTAACCGACGAAAAAAAGGAGGAGGTTCTCAATTCGACGCGTATATATATATAAATTTTTTTTTTTTTTTTTTTAATGTATGACCACGCATAACTTTTTACAGTTTGGTCCGATTTTGATAATTCTTTTTTTAATGGATAGGGTATATCTCGAAGTTGGTCCCATTTAAATTTCAAAATCAAAATCCACCCCTAAGGGTAGTAAAACAGGGGATGAGTGTTTGTTCACCCACTGAATTCTTACCTGTTAATCGATTCTGTTGAAACTTGACACACATAAATATAGTTCTCTACACACTACGACTATTGGAGACCTGGAGTTTGATTTTAACTACAAAAAAATGAAAAATAAAACTTTTTAACAAAAAATTGAACCGACGAAAATAGAAACTGAAAAGCAAAAAATAACTAATTATGAGTCGGCGCCAAACAACCAATCAACGAAGATCATTAAATTACTTTAAATAAATAATAAAAACAACGTCACATCAAATACAACGTGAAATTTTCAACGATAAACAATAACTTTCTAAAAATGCGTTCTCCGCTCGGCCACTTGCATGTTATACGCACTTTGCTTGTTAAAAGTTCGTTTGGCGCCGACTCATAATTAGTTATTTTTTGCTTTTCAGTTTCTATTTTCGTCGGTTCAATTTTTTGTTACAAAGTTTTATGTGTGTAATGTTTGTGAAAACAGACTTCGAAAAAAAATTACCGCTAGGAAGCTATAAATTTTAAAATGAAATCAGGTTATTAGGTCCTAGTACTGCGAATATGAGCTCCGAAGCCTAAATGTAAAAGTTTATTTGTACCTTATAAATGCTCACAATGTCATGTTAAGTCTCATCGATGTACTGTAAGTAAATAATGAATTATGAACAAAATTACTAGGTCTGGGCCACGATGTTGTTCGCCATTCGATTGAACGAGTTTACTATGGGTTGGCAAATTAAGAGGTATCCCATTCGTTAGTGTATTAGTTCAATTATCCATCTGTAAAATTGTAGCCCAATACACTTAATAATTAAAGAAATATAATCAAAAAACCAATGAGAAGCGCAATACAGAGATAAACCAACCAAGTTTGAATGTGTACTAAAAAGCGGCCGCGCGATACATGGTGCTTACCTTCCAAAATTGTTAGTATAGTACCGTTTTTATTTTGGTACATGTGCGTACACAATTCTTTAGTTTTTATTTTCTCATTTTACTTTACAGTCATCAGTTCAATTATTTCAAAATAAGTAGGTACTATTCAGTTATTGACATGGGTTCACTAAGAACAAATTATAATATTGTAAAGAGACCACGACTGTGGTGCTAAAGTTTTACGTATTATGTGAGATTTCCATGTAGGTAATTAACATTCTTGGTTTAGAAGTTACAAAGTTCTGACAGACAAATGGATTTGAATTTCTTTTTTTACAGGTTCCGTCCGTGTGTCCATCCGTTTAACTTGAAGAAGTAAAAACAAAAAAATCATACAGTTAGTGATTTGTATGATTATTTTGTTTTTGTTTTGTAAAGGACACTCAAGCATAGTGAATTTTTGTGTTTTATTGCGAAAAAAGTTATTAAAAACTTTAATTTTAATTAATTTAATTTTTTTCTTACTTCCTTTGTTCTTCATATCGGATTCAACATAAAACTATCTCGTGTTGTGTTTCCTAGCGTTTTTATTTATGCTATCTGTGTCGATCTAGTATAAACGTACCTATGTTTGGCAACATACATCCAAAGTCGATAGGACCCCGTACGTTGACAGTGGGCTAAAATAAAGAGGTAAACAATGAACCACGGTTCACTGTAGCTGCTAATGTTCTCGTCTATTCACATTTACAATTAATTTCACTGCACTTGTGGCATAGTCGTTAAGGTGGTCACCTCTCTATTGACACCACGCCAAATGTTGTCGGTTCGATCCCCACATGCAGTTAATTTATTATCTACGTAGAGCTGGTTACGAATAATATACATAATCTTTAATTTTAAAAACATAACAACCTACATTAATGTAGATACCTACTGAGCTTATGAATGAGTCAATTATTGTAACTGATCTGTGATTTTAATTAAAATAATAGTTATACTTATTTTTTGTATCAATACTTTTTCTATATCTTTTATGTTGATTTTAGTATGTAGATTTTTTAGGGTTCCGAAGTCCTGCAAGGAACCCTTATAGTTTCGTCATGTCCGTCCGTCTGTCCTAATCCTTTACAGCTTAATAACTTCTACAGTAATAAAGATAAGTAAATGAAATTTTGTTCAAAAATGGTTTAGATATAGATCTCAATTTTAAAAGAATAAAAAAATCGTTTTAACGTATTTTAGGGGTGGCGTCCATACATATCAAATGGGGATGAAAAATTATTTTTCGCTGCACCCCCTCGTGTTGGGTATCATTGAATAGGTCAACTAAAATGAAGGTAATGTTTCATACATCACTTTTTTTATCGGGTGTACCATCTGCGAAATATAGCCCGCCAAAGTGGCTTGCAAAGTGTCCCCCCCCCCCCCCGCCATTTCTAAACTATGCAACGTAGAAACTTATAATCTTCCACATTGAAATACCTATGTGAAAACTCTCTTTTAAAATTATTTCGAGTATAATGTGATTATAATTTTTTGAGTTATAGAGAGAAAACTGAAAAATACTTAAAACGTCCTAGTTCAAAGTTCATTGACCTTAGAGAAAAATGATCATAGCAAATAATGCTCCTTCAGCTACTTTCTCTTTGAAAAAATCACAAAAAGTAACTTTGACACGACACACTTCTTAAATTTGGCTTCTTGAATTTATCGCTAGATGGCGCTACTAACAACACACTCTGAGTCGCGAATGCTGCCGATTATTGCAAAAACTAAAATAGCCATGATTAATATTCGATTTGATTCGTTTGTAATTACACCTACTTAAGGAACCCTATGATACTGAGCATGGCCCGACATGCTCTTGGCCGGTTTTTATTATTTTGTTGTTGTTGATTTTTTTGCACGAGTTTTTAAGTACCTATACATACACATATCTACAATCGATAATAATTAGTAAATTGATACTTTTGAAAATAAAACTAATTAAACTGCAGTTGTTTTTCATTTTTACTAATTATTGTGTACGCCTGTACCAAAGTACCACACCAATAACAATAAGTATGCTAAAAATTTTGGAAGGTAAGCACCATGTATCGCGCGGCCGCTTTTTAGTACACGTTCAAACTTGGTTGGTTTATAAGTGTATTGGGCTACAATTTTACAGATGGATAATTGAACTAATACACTAACGAATGGGATACCTCTTAATTTGCCAACCCATAGTAAACTCGTTCAATCGAATGGCGAACAACATCGTGGCCCAGACCTAGTAATTTTGTTCATAATTCATTATTTACTTACAGCCTTACTAATAAAGATTTACCTACGATGTATACCAGAGTTACAACGGTTTCATTACCAATAAAAGATTTTTGGCAGTTGAGTTGTATACATCTGTTATAATGGGTGTCAAAATTGTATGAGATATTACGCAACCGTTATTCAGTCCCCGACCCTTGTATAACAAGCGTATATCTTACATTATTTCGAATTTTTTGATAAAATGGATCATGAAGAACAGAAAAAGCAAGAAAATTAAATAAACCGTTACCAAAATTCGTTTCGAATGTCAGGCTATCTGACAATCAGACTTTCGCATGAAATTAAAAAATAGATTCAGTAAAATAAATGCAATATTCCCATTATTATTCGCCATTATTTGATTTCACACAGTTCTAACAATGTTATCAAAAAATACAAGCATAATAAGTAAGTGAATTATTTATTCACCAGAAACTTAGCCTATACATCAAAATCGTATTGTACTTATTTAATCGTTAGGTAATTATGGCTATTCACAATCAGGTAAGATCCCTGCCCCACAAACTAGCATAAAAAAATCTCTGTTGTAAATGTGTCGGAGCGTTAGACAATGTTTGAAACTCAGTTGAAAGGTGCGTTCATAAACTTAAAATGTCAAAATAATTTTCTGTTTTTATTATAAGGAAAACATAAAACTTATTTATAGATATATTACAAAACAATAAATCGGCCACCATTTTATGGTATTTTTCACAAAAAAAAATATACGCTTTTTACACACTTGTCACAAAGTCTCTTTAATTTTGTAATCGAGTTTCAAAACGTTTCCGAAGAAAGTTGCCAGTGGTTTTTGTTATAGCCAATTTATAACTATACAATGCCTGCTCACTGATTATTAGTAAAGGGAGTGTGTAACTCTTATCCATAGCTTATACAATGTATAAGTATACAGTTGTTAATCAGTTGTGTTAAATATTTTTATTAGTAAGGCTGTTACAGTACATCGATGAGACTTAACATGACATTGTGAGCATTTATAAGGTACAAAAAAGGTAAGGTAAGGTAAGGTATAAACTTTAACATTTAGGCTTCGGAGCTCATATTCGCAGTACTAGGACCTAATAACCTGATTTCATTTTAAAATTTATAGCTTCCTAGCGGTAATTTTTTTTCGAAGTCTGTTTTCACAAACATTACACACAAAAGAATCTCTACATGTGTAAAAAAAGTCACAACTATTCGCCTAACCGTTTATGATATCCAGCAATCAGCCAAACGTCACCGCAGCGGAAACTTGAATATCTTCGGAGTCTTTAGACACACAAATCTCATTTATGCATACACATTTACCTTTCGTTATACTCTAATCCATGTAACTATTTTATTTTACTTACGTCCTTTGGAAAAAAAAAGTCTCGCTGGGAAGACGTCGTTCCAGCGGAAAACGTTTTTGATGAATATCCCAAAAAGGGTTGGACACACAAATCTGAAATGTTCATACACAATTACACGACGTCATACACTAACGATTTACTTATCTCGAATTAAGAAATTCGACACTTTTTCGCTGGGATGACGCACACTTCTAATATGGCGCCCTTTTAAGTTGCATCTAGAACGTAGTGATTATCACAGACCAAGTAGAGATGCTACGCATGTGATTATATACTCTTTGGTTGCATCCAATTGTGCGCGCGTATTTGGTATCTTGTGTGTTATTCACAGATCACTATATAGTAGCTACGCTATTCATATACGGTGTTATTCATCATCATCATTTCAGCCGAAAGACGTCCACTGCTGGACATAGGCCTCCCACAAGCAGTTTGGGGTGATATGCCATAATAGCCACGCTTGGCAGGCGGGTTGGCGATCGCAGTTGGTTGGTTAAATACCCAGAGAACGCTGCTGCTCATCCTCTGGTGAATCCCTTAGTCGCCTTTTACGACACCCATGAGAAGATATAGTCCAGTTCTTCTAGTCCATCCAAAGGTTGTCTAGAAGAGATTGCCTTGTGCGATAAGACCGCCCATTGTACTTACTTAATCTTTCTGTAAACTATTGTCTTTGTTTTCGTTTGGTGTAATGTACCTACATACAATAAAGAATATAATAAATAAATAAGATATAGGGTGGTGCAATTCTTTACGTCCGGCACCACACGGAATGTGTGTTATTAATCTAAGAAAATAGCATTATTATTTTTGATAAATAACAAATATATTTTTTAGAAATTTTATAACTATTGCGTCCATCCACGCGGATGACATTTTCAAGACGCGGTGACCATAGGAACAAGCTCATACGATGAACCTTACTGCACGAGTGATGTGGCAAGACTGAGCAAACCGCCAACGTGTGGACGCATCGCCAACGTTGGCGCATAATTCCTTTGATAAAACCTAAGAGGAAAATATATTCCTTCAAGGATAAAACTGACCCGCGACGGCCAACTACGTAGTATTAATATTCTCTTTGCGGCCAACTGCCAACGCTCGCCTCAACGTTCGGGCCAACGTGTGGAGCCGGGGGTAGTCAGTCGCGGCGGTGCTCGCGCTCAAAGAGAATATAATACTACTCGCGCTAGCGACCGACTTGTTTACGACGAACATTGAACATTGCTCGGGTGGTCGGCGCTCGTCATCGAGCTGCTCGGCTCGCTGTACTGACATACTGACATGCCGAATATTCGAACTTGTAACGTGCTCACATCGAGCAAATGCTCATGTCAGTCGCCACCTTACCGGATGACCTTTTTGTCTTAACAACAAAAACAGGGTGTGATTGTTACTGTAATAGAAAAAAAGCGGCCAAGTGCGAGTCGGACTCGCCCATGAAGGGTTCCGTAGCAGCAAGTAACATAATATAAAAGTTCTTGTGGTTCGTTGTAACTTTGATCGATGTTTTAATAATATTAGTGTATTTTTTTAAATTAATCTATTGATAAGTAAACATTATAATTAGGTACCTAAATGATGGGATTTAGATCTAACTATATGCGAGCCCATATAGGCTTGCTTGTGATAACTAAATAAATGTTTTTATTTTATATTTGAGTTGATTGAATGAAAGGTAAATTGAGTTTTACAATTTATGACGTATTAAAAAAAAACTACTTACTAGATCTCGTTCAAACCAATTTTCGGTGGAAGTTTACATGGTAATGTACATCATATTTTTTAGGGTTCCGTACCCGAAGGGTGCCAAACTGGACTCTATTACTCTCGCTACGCTGTTCGTCCGTCTGTCTGTCACAGGGTTGTATCTTTTGAACGGTAATAGGTGACCGGTTGAAATTTTCTCAGAATGTGTTGCTATGAGGTGTATCACGACAAATACTAAAGACAAAAAAAAGTCTAAAACCAAAAGGGACCCATACAACAAACCTCAAAAAACATGCATTTTTTTCAATGTTTTTGTTCCTGCTCTATCATCAAAACGGTAATATAATACCAGCGTCAAACTTAGTCAGATTATAGTGCATATTATGTAGTTTAGCAACAAATATTAAAAACAAGACAAACTTAGACATATGTGGTGGTACCTGCGTAAGAAAGACATGCAAAAATTCAAATTTCGCGCACTGTACGTTGATGTCTTTGATAAACTCTCGTAAATTAAATCAGTTTTTATGGCGTATCAGCTCGGTGAGAGGTATGGAACCCTTACTGCTCGAGTCCGACTTGCACTTGGCCGATTTTAGTTTTATTATTATCTTATTTTAGAAGTTACAGGGGGGAGAGACACATTTTACCCCTTTGGAAGTGTCTCTCGCGCAAACTATTCAGTTTAGAAATAAATTATATTAGAAAACTCAATATCATTTTAGAAGACCTATCCATAAATACCCCACACGTATGGGTTTAATGACATTTTTTCGAGTTTCAATTTTAAGTATGGGGAACCCCCAGAATTTATAGGTTGTTTTTAGGGTTCCGTAGTCCTACAAGGAACCCTTATAGTTTCGCCATGTCCGTCTGTCCTAATCCTTTACAGCTTAATAACTTCTACAGTTATAAACATAAGTAAATAAAATTTTGCTAAAAAATAGTCTAGATATAGATCTCAATTTTAAAGGAATAAAAAAATCGTGATTACGTATTTTAGGGGTGGCGCCCATATATGTGAAATGGGGATGAAAATTTTTTTTTCGCTGCACCCCCTCGTGTGGGGTATCATTGAATAGGTCTACTAAAATGAAGGCAATGTTTCATACATCACTTTTTTATCAGGTGTACCACCCGCGAAATATGGCCCGCCAAAGTGGCTTGCAATGTCCCCCCCCCAGCCATTTCTAAACTATGCAACGTAGAAACATATAATGTTCCACATTGATAGACCTTTGTAAAAACTCTCTTTTAAAATTATTTCGAGTATAATTTGATTATAAATTTTTGAGTTATAGATAGAAAACTGAAAAATACTTAAAACGTCCTAGTTCAAAGGTCATTGACCTTAGAGACAAATGATCTTAGCAAATAATGCTCCTTTAGGTAGCTACTTTATTTAAAAAAATCACAAAAAGTAACTTTGAATCTATATAAATGTTTATAACACAGTTAGGGTCATTATTTTAATGTCTCAAAGTGGGAAAGCCTGGTGATCTGTGATACAGGTTTTACCTAAATCAGACACCAGTCTCTATTCTATGTGGATTTTTGACTCTGTACTGTATTGTGATGATGAGAAAAAATAAAATAAATAAATAAGTTGTCCTACTAAAAAAAAAAAACTAAAAAAAAATACCCTTAGTTCCGATAACGGATGTTCTTGCTTGACTGTACATCACTTAATAATACACAAACTAAAGATTTTATACATATGAGATTAACATCTTTGAGAATATTAACATCTTGTTAAAGGAATTATATAATTAAATTTAAATTATAAACATTAAGTTTAATCAGTTTATTGTGCGGACACCAACTCTTAGGATCCGACTTTACAATGTCTATAACGACGATACATACAATAGTAGAAAATTAAGGGTAGCCACCATGGGGACCTACTCTGCAATACTTAATAAACTTCCCTTGGGATCCACAGCATCCCCCGTGGTAACGCCAGTAAAAAAAAATAGACATACATGTATGTATATCACATAATTATGGTTTTTCACCAGTGTGTACACGAATATGTTTTTTCAAATTACTTTGATCAGTAAAACAATTTTTATGTATTCTCCATCCGCTCAAATAGTGGCGGTAGGTACACATCCAAACGGCATGCAGGGATTTCATGTAGGTAATACATAAGGTGGTAGAAAATACTGGTGGCACATTTCTTTCAAATTAACAAAATATTATTAATTTGGCTTTCTATGGCTTACTACATAAAATTAAACACTATTCTTCATCACTAGAAGTGTCCTTGAAATACCACCAGTGTTTATAAGTAAAATTATATGAAATGACTATATATTTCTTCCGATATTATAATTTTTTTTTCCGATTAATGGCAATAGGCTCGCCCCCTATTACATGGGACTTAACATAACTGGCGAAATGTGGGTGTTACTATACACCTCTGCCTACCCCTTCGGGGAAATACAGGCGTGATGTTATGTTGTTGTTGTTGTATATATTTCTTGCGGTGTACGTGTGGGGCGATCGTTTGTATTCGACCACCGCTTCTTTTGATCTTCGACAGCACGCGTCTCACAGTAGTTTACAAAGGGCGCGCGCGCGACTAATAATGAGCAGATGAAGTATATATCACATTTATATGGTTTTTCAACAGTGTGCATACCAATAATATGTACTTAATTTTAAATTAGTCTTTCTTTTCATTAAAACTAGTCCAACATACATCACATTTATATGGTTTTTCAACAGTGTGCATACGAATATAAACTTAATTATAAACTAGTCTTTCTTTTTATTAAAAGTATATCACATTTATATGGTTTTTCAACAGTGTGCATACGAATATGTACTTCGTGTTAATCTAGTCTTTCTTTTGATTAAAACTAGTCTGAAATATATCACATTTATATGGTTTTTCAACAGTATGCATACGAATATGTGGCTAATTTTAAACTAGTCTTTCTTTTGATTAAAACTAGTCTGACATAATTCACATTAATATGGTTTTTCAACAGTGTGCATAGGAATATGTACTTAATTTTAAACTAGTCTTTCTTTTTACTAAAAGTATATCACATTTATATGGTTTTTCAACAGTGTGCATACGAATATGTACTTCGTTTTAATCTAGTCTTTCTTTTGATTAAAACTAGTCTGAAATATATCACATTTATATGGTTTTTCAACAGTATGCATACGAATATTTGGCTAATTTTAAACTAGTCTTTCTTTTGATTAAAACTAGTCTGACATAATTCTCATTAATATGATTTTTCAACAGTGTGCATACGAATATGTACTTAGTTTTAATCTAGTCTTTCTTTTGATTAAATCTAGTCCGACATATATCACATTTATATGGTTTTTCAACAGTGTGCATACGAATATGTACTTCGTGTTAATCTAGTCTTTCTTTTGATTAAAACTAGTCTGAAATATATCACATTTATATGGTTTTTCAACAGTATGCATACGAATATGTGGCTAATTTTAAACTAGTCTTTCTTTTGATTAAAACTAGTCTGACATAATTCACATTAATATGGTTTTTCAACAGTGTGCATAGGAATATGTACTTAATTTTAAACTAGTCTTTCTTTTTTGATATGGTTTTTCAACAGTGTGCATACGAATATGTACTTCGTTTTAATCTAGTCTTTCTTTTGATTAAAACTAGTCTGAAATATATCACATTTATATGGTTTTTCAACAGTATGCATACGAATATGTGGCTAATTTTAAACTAGTCTTTCTTTTGATTAAAACTAGTCTGACATAATTCTCATTAATATGATTTTTCAACAGTGTGCATACGAATATGTACTTAGTTTTAATCTAGTCTTTCTTTTGATTAAATCTAGTCCGACATATATCACATTTATATGGTTTTTCGACAGTATGCATAGGAATATGTACTTAATTTTAAACTAGTATTTTGATTAAAACTTCTCTGGCATACATTATATTTTAAAGGTTTTTCACCAGTGTAGGTATACAAATGTGTCTTTTCAATTCACTTTTTAAAAATCAAGTACCAGTTTTGTACTTTTAATAGGCTCTATGATTTTTGACACAGATTTAAACTTACTACTGTTAGTTCTATCACAAACTTTCGAATTGGCTTGTTCATTTTTCTTGCCCTTTGTTGGAATCATGTCCAATGTGTCTGAGTTTTTTTTAGTTTGGTTTTGGTTTCTGGCCGACAGGCACACTTTTCTTCCTTGCTTCTCTTTCCTTCTTTGTAGTTCTTCTTTTCTGTTTACTTGTTCCAGTCATCTTCATTCTGGTTAATGATATATCATCTTCGGAATCAGATTGGGTATGAAGATTGTTTTAAAAATGTCATCCTTAGTTTCTTGTTCCGATGCATCACTGTGACATTATGCTTATCACAGTGATGCATCGGAACAAGAAACTAAGTATGAAATCTTTACCGGTTTTTAAAATGATTCTCATTCAACATTATTGATTCTTTTACAGCTAGCTGTCACTTATTTCTTGATATCTTCTTTGTTATTCTCTCATATGTTCTTGTTGATCAAGATCTTCTATACTTATAATATGCTTATTATATAAGTATAGAAGATCTTGGCTAACAAGAAGATGAGAAACATTATGTATTAACAATGTTTTGAGGAAGCCGCCAAAGAATTTCAATGCTGCTTGTATTGGTTTTTGCTCACACTATTCATACAACACCTGCGTGACACCACCTCTGCCTTTAGTCATTTTTGCCAGAACTTTAGCATTGGTTCAGTTGAGTGTACCTAGCAAAAGAAACAGGCAAACATTGGTCTACTGTCTTCTGTTATAAACATATAATTACCTAACGTAAAGTGATTCTGAGCGTAAAACATTCAGAACAGAGATAAAAATACCTACCTACTTGAAGCATATTTGAATGAATATCTATTTTTGTTAAGTTAGAAGGTACACTGAGTATTTTTTCCCGCAAACCTACCGAAATGAACCATTTTACGAAATTATGTCTGTCTGTCTGTTTGTCAACTCATCACATAAGCACCTAAGGTGACACTGACCGAATGGCAGAACGGATTGTAATTAAACTTTGCAGTTGTATAGGCATTAGTCTAAAGAAAAAATCTGGGGTGTTTCATCTCCATCAGTTTAGTAGATCCAGCGAGAACGAAACGGCTTGACCCCTCCATTGTATACAAAGCAAAGGTCATCATGACTGTTGGTTGGTAACTTGGTAGCGGTTTACCAAAAATACAGCTGGATGGCACTAGTAGGTACCTAATTATCGTAAAATAACATAATCAGTCTCAACATTAAACAAGTATAGCCAGCCCATAACTGTCCCACTGCTGGGCACGGGAATTACATTGAATTTCTTTAAAAAATGTATAGGTGTAGTAGGTATTGAAATAATGTGTACTTAGCTCTAAACCACGCGGACGGAGACGCGGCCACAGCTAGTGATTTAATAAAATGTAGGCAGGCCTTAGAATATTAGGGCAGGGCACTATAATGATGGTCAGAGTGTCGCCTTAGGGGTGATTAATTTATCGAGATAGACGCCATACATATTAGGTACGAAAATATTGCTGCCTGTTGTGAAAATAACGTAGTGATTATTTTCTCTGTGGTGAAAATGCACAAAGAGAATATAACCACTACCTCAGATTTGTGACCACTACGCCTGTGCACTACAGCCTAATTATTACAAAGTAAGTCTATTTATCAAAAATGTGGACATTACCTAGTTTCATACTTCTTCGTTGTGGTCTTCGTCCGATTTCAAAATGTATAAATTGATTTCTTCTTATTTTTGAACTATACAGTTCACTGCAAAGAGTACACTTGGACGAATATTTTATTCGTCCAAGAGAGTACATTTGTATCTCATTAATCTGAGATTTGTATGTTCACTGTTGTTAACTTTGCAGTAAAGTGAGCAAGGTTGTAAGTAGGTACTGCCGTACCTGCTTTGGAATTCAACAAAATGGGTGCTATTATTAATTCTTTTCTATGTTCGCGAACAACAATGAACAAAGAGAATGTAACTATGTAGTACACTTCTTAGCACGGGTGATAAACTTGGAACAAATAATTTCAACCGTATACAGATGTACTCTATGGTTAGAAATTTCATACATGACAGGAGACCCTCGCCCCCTTGTAACAGTCTTCACCCCGTTTAGGCCCTTTGCCAAGACCATAGATAATTTTCGACCGTCATACGTAGTATCTCTATGTAGTCTGAGGTCATTGTTAATTTTTTACGTAAATTTTGGTTGTTTTTGTAAGATTTCGATTTTTCCATATAATGTTGTTGATTAAAGTTTGCGTTGATTAATTTCTGTACTTATCCTTTTAATGATTTCTTAACTGTGATATTTTGCAGTGATAGTACAAGTAAGATGAACAACAAGTGTTGTATTGTTGTATCGAACATTGTGATATCAAACGAAAGGACGCTAAGATGTATTCGCTTCCCGTTAGTGAGATAGGACTTAAAGTGGCTTATTTGCGCAGTTTAGCGTGCAAGATCTTCACAAACTATGTTTGTGTCAGAAGCATTGAAAAATGGTTCATCAATGAGAAGTATCGGCTTAAAGTTGGTGCTTATCCTACATTGTTTTTGGCCGATGAAATAACTACAGGAATACAAAAGTTTATGAAGGTTCGTACGTAATCAGTAATCTACTTATAAAATGTTAGGTGTACAGCTAATGTAGTAAAAAAATTAGTATACTCATATCCACTCCAACCCGCTCAAGTTTGGTAGCGAGTACCGATTGCTTTTTATTGGAATTTCTAACAGGCCGTGTCACTAGACCAGGTATCATGTACTATTGGCAAACTTACTGTAGTGAAATATATGCTGTTGACGCAGTAGACTGACTGAGACCTGCAAAGTTAATGCCAAACGGTATTGATCACTGATCCATCATCCCATATTGATGTAAAATGAGTGTTACAAGATAGTTTAAAATCTATCTTTATCACTCAAAGGTTTGCTGTGTTATGCCATAATCGCCACGCTTGGCAGGCGGGTTGGCGATCGCAGTTGATTGCTTGAAAACTCAGAGAATGACGGGCATTCTCTGGTGAATCCCTTAGTCGCCTTTTACAACACCCATGAGAAGAGACAGTACCTGCTAATTACTATTACGAAATAAAAGTAAACATTAGTGTTTTAATTTATTTAAACCAGTCTCATCATCATGAATGTTAATATAAAAATATAATATAATTATATTTTTCTAAATCTCGAACTTTAATTTACCATTTGTACCAAGTTTAATTCAAGTGTCATTTGTTCTAGCTCAATATGCTCATGGAAAAGAAGATAGTTTCATCCTAAAAAATACTGCTGAAACAGTATCTTTTTTGACAATCTTTTCAACTTGGAGAATTGTGCTAGCTTGAATAGTAAGACATCAAGAGCGAAACTTTCACGTAGCCTGTACATCGGGTTCACCATACCAAGCCAAACTTTGTCTAAGTACCTACTCATTTGACTTCCTTTCTTGTGAAACACACGAAAAACATAACCCTCCTTCTGGCGCAGTCGGGTAAAAAACTGAAGTGCTCTTCCTTGGCATGGTAATTTTTTTAATTTTCAACTGGTGTTCATATAAAATATTGAAAGGCACAGATTTATCTAGGCTGATTAGAAAATCTCTTCCGAGAATGCAAAATAAGACATATTGTATTAAAAACTATAATTTAATAAATAAAAATCTGAACAAAATATGTTGTTTCATTTACATATTCTCAGTTCTCGTTTCGAAAATGTATAGTTGGTAAAATGTAGCTTCAGTCCTGTGACAGAAGTCAAATACGTAAATTTTAAATGTATTTTTACGTATTTGACATCTGTTACAGGACTCTAGCTATATTTTACGAACTAAAGTTGAAATAACAATATACAACAGCTTAAATAAGGCATACAGTGTGAGCCTTTGCCCAAAATTCAACAAAAGAATTAAAAAAAAAACTAACTGTCATGTTCAATTTTTCCAACTACTACGGGCCATTTTTTTGTATGGGAGTGGGTCGTCTGTACGTAGTACACTTCTTAGTCTGTGCTTCTTAGTCTGTGATGAATGCACAGACTATTAGAGGGGATACTACGTATGATGAATGTAACTTGGCAAATAACCATATAAAAGTACTCTGTGAAATAACCTCTCCTCCAACCTAACTCCACACCGCCGACACAAACCTACATATATCATTAATCTGTGACACAAACTACTAAGCACAGAGTACTGTAATATATATGAACCTACTAAGAGAACACTACGTGTTACCGCCGAGCCAAAATAAAAAGAAATTAAATAATTGAATCTAGTGATGGGCGTAAACGCTTATAAATGCCGATTATCAATTATCAAGAAAGTCGACCCTAATCGATTATGACTTTCATGATCGATCATGTAATCGCAGTGATATTTAAAAGGAAATATCATTGTGTAGTATGTAATATCATATAGGTACTTTTAAATATCATTGTGTAATCGATTGTTAAAAACAATCGTATTTTTTTTAGTAGGTAGTTATTGTGAAAATTAGTCATATAAATTAGATATTGACATTGAATCCAAAGAAAAGAACAATTTATAAATTATAAACTACTTCCTAAAGCTGATGAAGACTTATTTTTAAACCATTAGGTTGTGCGGAGAATTTTATTATCACTTACTTTAACGGTGAAGCATCAAATAAAAACTTTAGTAATTATCTGAAGCATAAAGTGCAGATCAAAATATTTAATGTGATAGCACAGGTTTATTATTTTTGCACTATACAGTAATACAGTAATTACGTTGTATTGACTGCTCATTGTAGTCATAGAATAGTAGTATTGTTTGGTACGGAAACCCAATTGTGCTAGCCCGACTCACTCTTGGTTGGTTTTTTTTAATGTTCTAGGACTTCTGGGTTAAACTTTTAAAAGCGAAATGTAACTTCTTTTATAAACTATGATACGACTTGCATTTTTGACAAAATTAAGAAAGGTTTTTTTCCATATTTTATGTTTTTTATAAATAAAAGTACAATGATTGATTGATATTCGAGTAATCGATAATAAATAAATATTTTTGGGACAGCTTTACTAAGCACCATCTAGTCCCAAACTAAGCAAAGCTTGTGCTATGGGTACTAGACAATGGATATAATACTTATATACTTTTTTTTTGGAAATACATACTTATAATATATAAGAAACACCCAGAATAACACAAACACTTATGTTTATCACACAAATATTTGTGTCCTGTGGGAATCGAACCCACGACCTCATGATCAGCAGTCCGACCCTCGAACCACTAGCCCACAGACGTCGTTAATAAATCGATTCATTATTCGATTATTACTTTTAAGCAGAATTGATTATCAAAATAATCGAATCAACACATCACTAATCAAATCAGTGTTGCCAATGATAATTTTTAGGCGTGTAAGTTCGGTAGAAAAACCATGTTTTTAATAAAAAGAGAAGAGATCAACGGCCGACCGTAGCACTGCACTGCATAAAAACACAGTACGTTTCTTCAACATCAGTCCACAGATCACTATAAAGTAGCATCAGTCAAATAGCGCTGTTTTTAAGGTTTTGATGCAAAATAAATTATTCGTCAATTTTCTCTTATTTGTCTTGAAAAAAAGAAAGTATCCTTTATCAACTCGAATGACCTTGGGTACTGGGAGTACCCAAACGTCTTTTGCCTCAAAGTAGCCTTGGATACTGGGAGTACCCAAGCAAAGTGAATGTGGAGTACAGAGTACATGAATATGCTTAATATTTTTATAAATAAGAGTTATTTATTTTTGGAAGTATTACTATCTAGTTCCTAATGAATAACCTAACATTTTAAGGTACTGCAATACTACAACCATTCATTCAGATTTAATATAAATATTTTTTATTCGGTCTGTTTTGTAACTACGTCTCGACATGGTGGCAACGAATTTACCTTATTCTCGTAGTTTTTCGATATAATGTGTTTTTATTTATTTCTACATAAAGGATAATCACGCCATGCATTTTAAACCATAAAAAATGTAGGTTAACAATTCTAGTTCTTTTGATACGACCTTGAAGGAATAAAGACTTCAAGGTTACGTTACGACCATGCTAATTTTGTATTTTTTTTGCCTGAAAACCGTAGAACATGGTAATTGCATTGCCGTAGCATTGGCAACACTGAATCTAATAATCAGTGTTATGTGTTACCAACGCAGAAGTTTTATTTTCCCCTGGTCTCAGTAGAAAAAAATAGGAACTATACCATAGCTATATTAAAAATTAAAACTTAACAGCTCACTTAACAGTTCGTTTAAAAAACAAATTATTCCTAACAGTTAACAAATGCGTAGCATCTCTACTTGGTCTGTGGTTAACAAATTGCGGCAGATTGGCAGAATAGCATTATTTCTTAGCTTGCCACTATTGGCAGGATATTCTTAAATCATGAAACTGCATGAAACAAACAACAACAAACCACAACTGAGACCACAAATTATAAAAATATTATTTTATTGCGCGTCTTCAAATTTTCTGTGATTAAAAATTAGTTTAAGAGCAATGATATTACATACTTATGTAAAATCATTGCTTAAGAGCATGATTAGAATTTCGATTGATGTACCTAACTACCTATTGAACCAGGAGTCGCAGGTTAGAATCCTGAAGAAGTGCGGTTTATTCATGCATATTAGATACCTCTATGAGATACCTACGTACTTATTTAATTTTACTTTTAATAAAATTATAGGTAGGTACCTACTTATCGGCCAAAATTAATAAGTGATCTATCCACGATTTGCCCTACTAGAGATAGAAATTTGATATGAAATGTATGGAGCTTAGCGTCTTTGTACATGTAATTGCTGTTTGTAATTTAATGATGTAGGTATCTGCTCGTGAGCAAATTTTTTCATATCTTTAGATTTCGTTACGTTTTTGAGTAGTTTTATCGCCTGGTTGCTTAGACCTTCTACCCAAGTCTTTAGTTTACTCACCCTAGTAAAGTGATAGATACTTTACTTTAGGTACCGTAACCTGCCCTAACTTGGCCCACAAGCCCTAATTTGCCTAGTTATTTTTTGAGTAAACTATAATAGCTATGATTTCCATACTTGGGGAGCTTTGAAAACTATGACAACGCTAACATTTGGTTCAGTTATAAAGTGTCAAGTGCGTGTAAAAATTAAGTTAATGCCTCAGGCAAAGTAGTGCTTGTTGGCAAAGTTAGGACATTTTACGGTACTAGGTTTCTGAAGGGATAATGAGAAAATACGAAAATCACGTTTTTCAACTTTGTACCATTTACCCACACTTGTACACGTTAACGAGCAATTAACATTCATTATACTAATAATAATAAAAAAAACAATTATTACACATTAACGCTCGAAGAAACACAAATTTAGGAAAAATATTCAAAATCCACAACAGTAGGTCTACTCGCGTTTTACGAACGACAAACGAAGTACGAACTTTCGTTCCGACTGATACTTACATAATAAAGATAGGCACATAAAAAAGGCACAACTAAGATAGACTACGGTTCATAGTCGTATACAATTTACCGGAGATGAGAAAAACAAACGTCAAAACACGATCATCGCATGCGATAAGGGATCGATAGTTGACCGGAGTAGCAAATTGTGCGATGAATCGTACGATTTATCGAATATCGTCGAACGGGAGTAGACCCCCAGGATCTTTCCGAATTTTTCCCAAAGAGTAATACCAAAGGATTATCCCGCCCAATTTCGTTACGACAAAGACAGAAACACAGATTAAATTAAATAGTTAATGTAAGTTGGTACAGTCACAAACTCGCGATCCTTCCCTTCCCGGTGATACATTTTCGGCCAAAATTAATATCCAATCTATCCGCGATTTGCCCTACTAGAGATAGAAATTTGACATATTTTGTATGGAGCTTATGTCAAATTCCTATTTCTAGTAGGGCATAACATAACATCACGCCTGTATTTCCCCGAAGGGGTAGGCAGAGGTGTATAGTACACCCACATTTCGCCAGTTATGTTGTAAGTCCCATGTAATAGGGGGCGAGCCTATTGCCATTAACCGGGCACAAATCCAGACTCCGGGCTGCTACTGAGAATTTCCTAATGAAAAAACCCAATAACACTTTGCCCGACCCGGGAATCGAACCCAGGACCCCACGCTCAGCAGTCGCGCTAGCAACCACTAGACCAACGAGGCAGTCTAGTCTTCTAGTAGGGCAATACGTGGATATTTTGGATAATAATTTTGGCCGTTTGTCGACAAAGTCCCTTGAACGAATCCTGCTACATTATACTACCTACGGCTGCCGTCGAACACTGAGCGCAAGCGATTGTAGCCTTACGGCCAAAATTAATATCCAATCTATCCACCATTTGCCCTACTAAAGATAGGAATTTGACATAAGCTCCATACAAAATATGTCAAATTTCTATCTCTAGTAGGGTAAAGCGTGGATAGATTGGATATTAATTCTGGCCGTTAGTGGTGTTTCACCGGAAAGTTTGCTGATAGTACCTACATTTTAGTCTGAAACAGATGATGAGATAATATTTAGGTACACCTATACATAACGATTAATTAGCGCTATCAGACAGGTACCTAATTCTTATAGATTAATTAATTAAATTGGCGATTATTAATTTAGTAATCATGTGGGGTGCGGTCGTGTTTTTAGCAATAATAGCTGGGATTTCGGTAATAATGTTCCTTATTTACTTCCAGTACTGTATTTCTTTTTATTTTATTGGTCATCTCAAGATTTTATGTTGCAAAGAGCAGAACTTCCCTTTAAGTTAGATAATAAATGTAGGTATTTACTTTTCAGGTGTCCGCCGACGTTCTTCAGGCGTCCGCCGACGTTCAGGCGACTCCAGGTAAAACACAACAAGTAAATTATAATATCCGCCGCTTGCTTTGACCGCGGCTTCGCACGCGTGGACAGCGTGGATTCGAAAATCTTATCTAATTGAAAACATGCAATAATGCACTGCGTTTTGGTTAGGAACGTGCAGGTCCGAGTGCCAAAAGTAGTAGTAGTAAAGTAGTTTTAGTAGTAGTAGAGCTCCTTTGTGAAAGAGCTCGTCCGGGGAAGTACTACCACCGTATCTACTTCTCCGCCAAATAGTGATACTTGCATTGCTGTGTTTCGGTCTGAAGGGTACGGTTGCCGGTGAAATTACAATCACATGAGACTTTCCATCTTCATGTCTCAGTTTGGCGAACCGACCTGCGGTACCATTTAGGTAACAGCTTAGGTGGTATTAAAGTTGTTATGGGCAAAGGTAACCGCTTAACATCAGGTGGGCCTTTAGCTCGTTTCACCATCCTATACCATTAAAAAAAAACCCATAGGCCTGCCTGCCGCATATTGCCAGGCTATGCGCTATTGTCTTTTGTTCGCAAACACTTCACGCATGCACTGGGTGTCATTATTAATAATTAACATAAAATGAAGCTTGCCCTATTGTTGCCCCGCATTACTGTCTAAACCTGTCTAAAACACCTCCTTCCATCTCATTCCACCTAATTCCACCTCCTTCCACCTCCTATCACCTCCTTTCACCTCTATCCACCTCCTTTCACCCCCTTCCACTTCCTTTAATTTTTTTTTGCCGTAGGGATTTACTCATGGACGCACTCCTCCCGGGTAGGCAGGCCGAGCCTGTGTCGGACTCTTACCGACTAAAACCACCACGGTGTTCCTTCAACTACCTATGGCTGTTAGGCACAAATAGGACTACTAGCGATATTACACTTAAAAGAGCAATTAATAAGTTTTTTTTTTTTTTAAATAATTGGACTTCATGGTTATTTGCCCTTAAAGCATGCTCTTGTAAGTCACTTGTAAGTTTGAAAATACACTTCGCGAGACCATTACAAGGCAATTGTAAGGGTGAATATACTTATAAAGTGCGCCCAAATCCACACTTATATGTGTCTATAAGTGTGATATAAGACTGAAAAAAATATGGTCTTGGGATATTTGTAAGATTATTTTTTGCTAGTTGGGACGTACACAGTTGGCAAAATAAATCCCTTTGAATCTATTTCATCTGTAAAGTCGACATTGTAGCTCTTGACTTACAGCGGCGGACCAGACAATTTTGGCTCGACTAGAGCTTATGGATTCCTATGCCGCGGCTGTCCGTATGATCGCTACGGTGTCCGCCGATGTCCGCCGGGCGTTCGTTTTGTCCTACGTGTGCTTTGTTGCATAGGATTCCATAAGCTCCATCATCGCTGCAAGATTGTCCGGTCCGCCACTATTCGTCGTCTGCGCTTAATAAGTTTACCATTTTGCCGTGTAAGCTCCATCATCGCTGCAAGATTGTCCGGTCCGCAACTATTCGTCGTCTGCGCCTAATAGTCTACCATTTTGCCGTGTAAGCTCCATCATCGCTGCAAGATTGTCCGGTCCGCCACTATTCGTCGTCTGCGCTGAATAGTTTACCATTTTACCGTATGAAACTGATCGGATCACCGGAGATCAAAGAAACAAACGTCAAAATACGATCATCGAGGCACCGCGTATGTTACTCAGTATCTTTCTGGCACCGCTGCGCATGCACCATTCAATAGAATTTGAAACTTAATAGATCAGAAGTAGAGTATAAATTAACTTTGTTTTGCTTAAGGGTATTGACGATTGGGTGGGTATATAACGCCCCAGTGGGGTAAAAGAGGTTAAAAGTAGTACATTGTGCGATGAATGGTACAAAATATCTTCAAACGCGAGTAGAACCCCTGGAACTATAGGGAGGTATTGACCTTCTTAAAGTCCAAATAAATAACCAATTTCGTTCAGAAATCTTTCTATACCGAACTCATGGTTCAGTTACCAAATCAATAGTTTCTGCCATTCGAAAATCATCTTGCAAATTGTGTTCATAAAGTTCAAGTTGCTATAACATGTTTCTATCGTCTCGTTGGCTTTAGTGTTGTATCTTCTCATTTCCTGTGCAGACTCGCGCATCGTGTCAGGATGGGAAGCGCAGGAGGGCCAGTTCCCGTACATGCTCTGGCTGCGCACAGTCCGGTGGACTGGCGACATCACAGCCTGCGGGGGCTCCATCATTCACCGGAGCTGGGGACTCACATCAGCTAGGTGTACTGCTCAGTAAGTACCTATTCGATACAAAGCGAAAAAGGAGTCCAAGGAGTTTAACCGAAGTAACGACTTTCTCGGTATATTTATCGAAAGAAGCAAGGGCAATGAATTTCTAATGCAGATTGTTTTTTTTTTTTCTACTGACTAGGTATTTAGATTCCTACTTACTTATGCAAATATCATTACATGTATAGGTATTTGACACATTGATAATAGCACTATCTACCTCGTATCATCGATAATACATGATGCGTCATCGAAGTAGGAAATGTTTTAGAAAAAAAAAACTTTATTGAACTCACTGATTTCTTCAGTTTCAAGGAGTACGAGGACCTATTGGAAGTAAGTTACCTATAACCATCAAACTCGACTTAGTAGTCTTATGCCGACTAGTTCCCCAAGAACTCACTAGGAGTAACAAACTCGGTGGCACTTGGATGCGCACCTGGACATTGTTCTATAATAATAATAATAATCAGAAATATACACGATAAACAGGTTCAAAATATACGTACATACATGCTAAATAAAGCTCAAGATAGCCCCATACACATCCTTACGACATGAAAACCTCAGGAACATCCCTAAAATTAAATAACAGTAATTTTAATCCAATAGAAAATGTAACTTCAGATGAACAGAAAATAACTAAATGGAAACAAAAATCCTTACACGGAAAGTACCCTAATTTAATTCAACAAGACCACATCGATCAGGAAGCGTCCAATGCATGGCTTTGTAAAGGCAATATTTATAAGGAGACTGAAGGCTTTATGGTAGCTATTCAAGACCATATTATAAAAACTAAAAATTATCAAAAATATATAATGAAAGATACAAATGTAGTCTCAGATAGATGTAGATTGTGTAACATCCAACAAGAAACAATAGATCATATAAAGGGAGGCTGTCCATTTTTGGCAAATAAACAATATACAGATAGACATAATAATGTAGCAAAACAAATACACATTCAACTCGCTAAAAAATACAAATTAATAGATAAAATAGAAACATATTACAAATATAAACCAAAAAGTGTACTTAATAACGAAATAGATAAATTATATTTGGATAGGGATTTAAATACAGATAAAACTACACAAAACAATAGACCGGATATAACACTTACTCTTAAAGAACAAAAAATTACATATCTTATCGACATATCAGTACCTAATTCAGAAAATCTAAGGAAGAAATATACAGAAAAGATACAGAAATACATTCCATTAGCAGACGAAATACGCCAAATGTGGCAACAAAATACAGTCAAAATAATACCCATAATAATTTCATCTACAGGACTCATCCCCAAATCACTACACACGTCACTAAAAGAGTTAGACATACACAAAACAATATACATACCACTACAGAAATCCGTTATAATAGACACATGCTCCATAGTTCGGCGATTCCTGACATCCACACACAGACCAGAGGCTAACTGGTCTGTGCATCCACAACACAGACACCTACATCAGTAGGCAACGAACCATCCCACTTGGTGTAAACCCGTGATTGTTTCGTCAAACCTCCAGCATCAAGCTGAGATTCCAATAGGATACATAACACATAATAATAATAAATTTATTTATTTCCAATTCCAAATTAATGTACAAAGTATGTGCAACATTTACAGCGTAGGACTTACAGGTGCAAAAAGGTTTGGTCAATGGCCCCCGTGCTAGGAAGATCCTGTGTTACAGGGGTCATGTATCCGTCCATCGAATAGGATTAAATACAGGTAAGTAGTACTTATTTTTAGTGGAAAAACAGTTTGTAGGGGTGAGTGTGAAAAGGTGTGAGTTTTAGGTGTGAGGGGGATGTGTGCGAGTGTGTGTAGGAAATGGGTTGTGAGGGCTGTGAGGATGTGTTTGTGGGTGAGTGAGTCAGTGTTTTATGGGTGTGTTTGGTTTGTAGAGTGACCACATGGTCATATATAATATTGCGACTTTAGTATGTCTTCTGTTTTACTATAGTCGAGGGCTAAGAGATATTCTTTGATTTTCTTTTTACAATGAAATACGTTAAGGGAATGTATACTCAGAATTTGGTTCAATTTATTATTAATTAGGGCGCCTAGATATGGGAAATGTCGTTTGGCAATTGTGCGCGTGCCTTCTATAGGACATGCGGGTTCTGGTCTTCTCTTTGCTGCTGAAGGATCGTTCACTTTTAGTGGTAAATGTAAGTGTTTACGGATTAATGCGCGATATATAAAAAGTTGCCGGACTTGTACTACATATATAGTTGTTGCGTGGGAAATCTGAAAGGCTTACTAAGAAGCACTTTGACTACTGCTCTTTGGGCTCTCTCCACCCGTATTATCGCAGTTTGTGCTGCCCCTCCCCACGCTGTGATACAATAGGTTAAAATGGATTCGCATAGAGCACAATAAGCCATGTTTAGTACTTCTTTGTGCGCGGACACTTTAAGTTTTTTGAAAACGTATATAAGTTTTCTGACACGCGTGGACAAAGTTTCTAGATGATGGTACCAGGTTAAGCAGGCGTCAACCTGAAGGCCCAGATATTTTACGACCGGGGCTCGGGTCACAGAAGGGCATGTACATTGGGGGACATTGAGCGCATACATGCGCTTTGATAGCGATTGAGTTTACTGGTGGCAGGAGAGGGGGTCTGAGACCAAAGGTGATAAAGTTGGTTTTGCTTACATTTAATGTTAGACTGTTATCAGCCAACCAGGACATTGTCTCACGTAGTGCATTGTAGCATTAGAGCGGATGCTGGACGTATATTGTAATCCCGAAGCTAATCGGTGACAGTCCTAAATGCACCACTACAGCCCACCTTAAAAGTTGGAGAGCTGAAGGAAGGCTTTAGGAAAAGGTTTACGAAAGAATTGTTTTCCCTGAACGGGAACCACATAAGAATCCTGACGAGAACCCTTACTTGGCACTGCAAACTGAGTA
This sequence comes from Asteroscopus sphinx, assembly GCA_949699075.1. Classification (NCBI taxonomy): domain Eukaryota; kingdom Metazoa; phylum Arthropoda; class Insecta; order Lepidoptera; family Noctuidae; genus Asteroscopus; species Asteroscopus sphinx. The sequence continues at coordinate 13,144,492 of OX453021.1, read as the reverse complement.
AACACCTCCACAGAATGGGCCTTAGTGAAACCACACGTTGCAGGTTCTGTCGCGAAAAAGATGAGACGCCCATCCATATCCTATGCGATTGTGATGCAGTGAACCGCATATGAAACCAGCACCTTGGAGGCCACGTCATCTCAACGCAGGAGATCAAATCCTCCTCCCCTAAGACCGCAGTCGACTTCATGATTAACTTGCAACTTGGGGAGGGGCTGTAATACTGCAAGAGGCGTCACAATATATCTTATCAGATCGCAGTGGCTTAGGGGCGTTCAAGACCTCTTTGCACAAAATAATAATAATATTGTTTCACAAGGTGTTGGTTTTTTAAATATGTTAATATTTGACTTTTCACAGGCGCATAGAGATCACAATCCATGCTGGCAGTGTGAACAGGAACACTCCACGCCTCATTTTCCAAGCGCAGGAGTCCTTCAGGCCCCCTGGCTACGAAGATGCTCTGCAGCCCATCACTCAGCCTCATGACATCAGTTTGATGAGGTTCAGTCAGGACTTGACTTTTAACAGTAAGTTAAATTAAAAGCAGCTTTTAGCTTCCACATTGCACTTGCTTTGTAAATTTTTCATGGTAAATAAGTAATGTGCGGAGTGGGGACGACGGTACCTCAACCAAAGTATAGATATTATCATTTTGTAATTATTAGGTCCATTTTACTAACGCTCACACCATGCACCTGAAGGATATTTGCTTTGGCTATGATTACTGGACGAAGCTGCGACATGTTTACTGAGAGAGAAGAACACGGTTTGAGGTGCCTGTGTGTGCGTGAGCGCTGGTGGTACACAAAGGAGCACGGTTTTTTTGGCTTCACTATGATTGTTGTACTTCGTCTATATTTTTTACTATGTCTGTGATAATACTAAACCTCTTAAATATTACAGACAACATCCAACCAATCAGGCTACAGCGTTCCTCTGAGAGGGACCGCGACTACAGCGGCGTGGTGATGACCACCAGTGGTTGGGGAACTACCTGGACCTGTCAGGAACTCGGCTGTAAGTTGTGAAAGTCATTACAAAAAATAGCCTGTTTGTTTGTATCCATAAGGCCATCATTGGCCAGTGTAAGAGAGTCCTCTATTTGCTTCAAGATATGATACACTTTGCTAACCGAAATAAGTTTTTAGCTTGACTGCCTCGTTAGTCTAGTGGTAGCAAGCGCGACTGCTGAGCGTGGGATCCTGGGTTCGATTCCTGGGTTGGGCAAAGTGTTATTGGGAATTTTTCATTAGGCAATTCTCAGCAGCCCGGAGTTTGGATTTGTGCTCGGTTAGTGGCAATAGGCTCACCCCCTTTAACATGGGACTTATAACAAAACCACAGATGCCACAGACATAACTAGCGAAATGTGGGTGTGCTATACGTACACGTACGTTTTGTACGTTGTTCCTGTTTACTACTATTTTCATGGTGTACAATAAAGTATATTCTATCTATCTATCTATCTATCTATCTATACCTATACCTCTGCCTACCCCTTCGAGGGAATACAGGCGTGATTTTATGTTATTTTGGCTGCAAAATAAACAGGAGCCTTACCACAGAGTACATTTGTACTTACTGGCCTTACACCCGACTGGTCGGAGCTCTGAACCAAATCGAACTAATGTCAATTCCTAGAGAAATGCAGTACGAATTGACACTAACTCGAATTCAAATTCGATTGACACAGAACTCGATCCAGTCGGGACTTCGGGAGTAAGGCCCCAGAACATTGAAATTAACATTTTTACCCCTAAACTTTTTTTGTAGTGACGTGACCCTTCATATTACTACTGCTACGTAAGGAATTTGCCATAAGTAATCACTGCGCTCAGCAAACGGTTTGATGATAGTGTTGTCATTAGCACAAAGAAGATGGTATTTCTCTTTTTAAGTCCACTTCTAGGATGACTCATCGAAAGGCACGCGCGTGATGTCTAACGGCCAAAATTAATAACTGATCTATCCACGATTTGGCCTACTAGAGATAGAAATTTGACATAAGCTCCATACATTTTATGTCAAATTTCTATCTCTAGTAGGGTAAATCGTGGTTAGATCGGTTATTAATTTTGGCCGTATGGCGGGCATTACACGTTTAATCTAGATCACGATCCGCGGATCGCGATCAATGATGTTGATCCAGATTGATCGTTCGATGTGCGGGATTGAAGGATCACGTGCTCATCACACGATTAATCTGGAACAAAATCTCCGCGGATCGTGATCTGGGTTGAACGTGTAATGGCCGCCTATTATAGCCTATCAATGTATAGTTAAAATGGTATAGGTAATAGAATTGCACTGAACTGGTGAAGGTCGCGGGAATCCGCTGGATGCGGAAAGCGCAGGACCGGTCGTTGTGGCGATACTTGGGGGAGGCCTATGTCCAGCAGTGGACGTCTTTCGGCTGAAATGATGATGATGATGAATAGAACTGCCCCCCTAGCCATGTTGACAATGTACAATCGTCAACGCTAATAGAAAACAATAAAAATGTATGGGAATGTTTGTTTTTATACGAAGCTTAAATATTTGGACAAATTGCGTGCTTTCGACATCATACTGTCTTCAGAAAAATAAACTTAAAAGTACCTTTTTTTATTGTTTTCGAGGAGGAAACCTTCAAAAGGTTACCGGCCTCGTGGGTTAGAGGCTGGGGTGTGTGGGATTTTTACCGCACTAAAACCTCCCCGGTGACCATCTTCAGCACAATTGTGAGGGAACTCCGGGAAAGGGTATGCTAACGGTGCCCCCCCCCCCTGTGCTACACCTGTAAGGCACGTCCCAGGGAAGACTTTGTCTCCCTGAACACCTTCTCGATGCGAAAGCATAGGGCGACACAAGACCACAGCGTGTAACCGTCATCCCTGAGATCACCCAGAGTTAAAAGTCACAAAAGCCTCTGAGCAAATGCCATAATTTTTGGCGTTAAGTCCGCCTTATTTAACTTTATTATACATTTTTGTACATTCAACATTAAATAAATAAATAATAAGATTTGCAGTTGTGTTGACATAAAATCTTCTCATACTTTTCCAGGCCCAACTCCGGATATCCTGAACTGGACTCACTTGACGGGAGTATCAAACTTCATGTGCCTGCTTCTCTTCAACTCCAACTACCTGGTCAGGCCGACCACCATCTGCGCCGGACCTTACAACGTCACCAGCCAGTCTATATGCTCGGTAAGAATATTAAAAACAAACTGCTAGGATTCGGGATCTTATCAGGGGAGTTGGAGTAGATAGAGCATTTAATTGTCATGCTGCAGAAGCTCATGTTATTTTTTATAATCTTAAAATTACTTTGCCTTTGACCGAAGCAAAAAGATTATTCACTCGTGCCTTGTAAACCACCAGATTGTACCTATCGGAAAACAGATGCAAAATCAGAAATATTCATGCAGTAAATTTTAACAGCTTTATTTATATTGCATCGAAGCAATAGAGCGATGGAATGAAGTTTTTTTTTGATAATGTAACCAAAAACTAGTGGCAAATGCGTAGGAGCTATCATTAAATCATTACGTTAAAAATAATGAATTAAGAATCCTAACGGCGTGACAAAAAATTGAAGATCCAAGCGAATTCGCTTTGCTCTGCAAGCGTTCAGCGTCGAGCACATTTGAAGTATGAATTATTTTTAAGAACCAGTATTGCCATAGTGGCCAATACCGAGATCTCGGTATGATCCCGGTATTGGCCACTACGGCAATACCGGTATTGGAAGCCCTAGTTTGGAGCGTCAGTTTAGTGGCCGTGCCGTAACAAGTGTTTCAGCAAATACAATTGGTATAGAGATATATATACATGGATGAATAAGTTACTTATATTGGTCACAAATATTACGACTTAAATTGAGACACAAATCTTAGACTTTTTATTGTTATTACGTCTAGACGTACTACTCGCGCAGATATCCCATTGTATGAAAATGGCGTCACTTCTATTGTTCTATGTGCCTCTTGCTGACACAATACTGTAAGTATGAGCAAGAGGCAAATACAAATGCTGCCATTTTCAGTTCCATTATTTATCTGCGCGAGTAGTATATGTGTTAAGTGTCCTGCACTGCAACGTGTTAAGAAGACTCTTAATTTCATTTTTGTTTAAACCTGCACTTAATTTAACAACTGCTAAATTCTCAACAGAGATAACGACTAGTCACTTATTGCTATTTTTTTAATTTTTAATGTAATGTTATGTGCTTTATGTAACGCAGTAAATAAACTATTTTATTTTTATTAATTTACAATCTAAGTTTTGGAGCTACCATAACTGTGTAATTTGGTTTCAGGGTGATAGCGGCGTTCCACTAACCACGATTGATGAAGACGGAGTAGCGAGTCAGATTGGAATCGGTTCATTCGTCAGCCAATGGGGATGCCACGTTGGATTCCCTGGAGGTAGGCGAGAAATAGCATAGGATTCTTTATCCTTACTACATGGAGTGGTGGTATTGTAGTTGTTTGGTCAATAGGTGCATTTTGCGCGCAGAATGGGCCATCCGATGGGGCCGTAAAGTTCTGGAGTGGCGACCGCGTACTGGAAGGTGTTGCGTGGGTAGGCCTGGGCCATGGGAACAGTACTCCATACAGGACCGTACTTGTGCTTGGTACAAATTGTCAATAGTCTAACCCCCAGTTTCTGGAAGGCTGATCAATTTGATCTGTTGTCAAATCTCATGTCAGCTCCTGTGATTGGCCGGCAAAAATGTTAACAACCAATCACAACACTTGACCTGAGATTTGACAGCTGATTAGTAAATTTTTGCGTTGACCAGCCTTTGTGAAACTGGGGTCTAGTTTGGTGAACACGATTTACAACATCCTTGGACAAGCTCTTTCACAAGGAGCTCTCTCTACTATTACTAAATTGTTATGTCCTTAACATGATAAGCTTTCACTAATAAACAATCGAAACGAAATCTTTCTTGGAATAGATACATCAGATTATTTTTGTACGTTTCTTTTCAGGTTTCACCCGCCCCGGCCACTACCACGACTGGATCCGCCAGGTGACTGGCATCAACTTCGATTGGAGCCGCTCAGCAGCAGAAGAAGACGTAGTTGATAAAATCGCAGAACCGCTGGAAATGTCTCTGGCAGAAGAACCAATAAATATGTAACATATGGCAATGGAGAGCAATGGTATCTAGATCATTAATCAAAGCAGGCCTACTACTTTGAACTAAGATTTTTTAACAAATGTATTAAATCATAAAACATCATCAAATGTTATTATTGTTGTTAATTTTTATTTATTCCTACGCAAAATGTACCTGTATACATGTATATTAAGCTGGGACACTGGGTCAGCTGCGACCATCTTTTTGTTAGAAAAAGACCCTAAAATGATTTTCTAAAGGCGGGTCTCTCCTGCGATAAAATCTAACAAAACATTCTAACAAAACATGTTAGCAAACATTTCCGTCTCCTGCGTTTTTTATAGAAAATGTCAACAGATAACTTTTATAACGCGATATCGGTTTCTTTCTTTTTCGTATTTATAATAACTTCGAGTAAATAGAGTTCATCTTCCTCCTAGCTCTGCACTCATTTTAGCTGAATGATGAAAAGTTATCTAACATTTTTTGTTGAAATTTCCTATAAAATCACACAGGAGACGGAAATGTTTTGCTAACATGCTAGCATAACATGTTTTGTTAGATTTTGTCGCAGGAGACACAGCTTTAGGCCTAACAGTTAGGTTACGTCCCCATTTTGTTAGAAAAACATGTTAGATGTTAGAAATAACAAAAATATGGTTGCAGGAGACGCGGCTTAACAAAACAGGGGCGCGGCATCGATCTGCATGTACTTCGTATATTTCGATGGGGCGCGGCCTAAATGTTAGGGCAAACAAAACACTCCAACATTCTCCGAAGCGAACTGTAAACATCGCCGCGTTCGCCTGCGGAGGGAGGGGGCAAGCGGGCGAGTTCATTCCACTGATGCTCTCGAACGTTCCTAACGTATAGTCCCGTATTGCTCGTGTTTTTCTCTATGTCGTCGGTAGGTAAAAAGTTTTTAATATTTTGTTTGTTGTTTTAAATTTAGTATGAATTGGACTAAAGACAGTACATTATTTTTTATTCATGCGATACGCGAGCGCCCCGTAATTTGGGATGTGTCGGACTCTGACCACAAGAATAAATACAAAAGAAACAAAGCTATCGAAGATGTGGCCAAACTGATGGGTATTTCAGTTAATGAAGTCAACACGAAGTGGACAAGTCTCCGCGGGCAATATAACCGAGAGAGAAAGAAAATTGCTGCCATTCAGGAAGAGAATGTTGGTTTCTTGGATACCTTACCAACAAAGTGGTTCGCATATAGTGAAATGGAGAGCTTGATGTGTTGCAGCGAACTACAGGATTCATTTTTATATGTAGAAAACTTCAAGGTTAGTGTATGATATATTTTTTACAATTTAAAGGATCGCAGGAAGGATGGATAGGTAACTTCAGCCGTCCTCGTTTGTTTCATCGATATGTATGTGTGAGGTTCAGATCGATGACTCGACATAATTAAATTTTGATGCTGCACTGTCTGTTTATTAGCATAGTTGCTTAGAATAACTACACATAGATGTTTAGTTCCATACATTACGCGCTAGAAAAACTGAAGCAAAAAAATCGTTATGTGTGCTAGAACTTACCACTGAGGAGCTTACACGTTTATACATGCTCACCACCACACCATTATAAAATGGGGCTGCCAGAAAAGTATTTTTCCCCAAAAAGTATGGAGATTGCAAATTGCACTTGCAGACTGCAACTGTAACCTGCAAGTGCAGCGACTGCGCGCAGTGGCACTACTGGTTCGTAACTATGTATTTCTATGAAATTAGTTCCGAGCATTGCGGCAAGGCAAGCAAGGCAGCCGCTGCACTTGCAATATGCAGCGTGGCTTGGAATAATACCCTTACTCTAAATTAATTTTATTCTTTTCAGACAGATACAACCTCACAATCTTCGTCAACACACGCATGGACTACGCCAACACCTTCAGCTACTACACCCACACCACCATATGCAGAAGCATTGCACTCATGGAACGTTATTAGGGACAGAACTAAAGATTCCCCTAGTACAGTTGCAGAAAATGACGATGAAATATCCGCGTTTGGGTTGTATGTTTCAGCTCAACTGCGAAAGTTCGGGCCCCGGCTCCAAAGTAAAGCGAAATTGGAGATTAACAAAGTACTGTACAACACTGAAATGGAAAATCTCGATCAAACATCTACATAGCTCAGTACCTACCGATTGTTCTTATTTAATCTGTGTTATTGTCCTTTTCGTAGACTTATGTCGTCTCGCCATCTGAGGCTGAGAAAACTGAAGAAAGAATATTAATTATATTTACTTAATTGACCAAACCATATTTTTTTAAATATGCCTCATTGCTTTGATCAGTTGATTTGTACCTTGTACTCAATTTAAAAACAAATAAAGTAATTAATTACTTTCCTAATTAATCTTTACATTTTAATTTATTATAGGTACCATACCTTATAAGTTATAACTTACAACTTTCGTGAGTTATTATGTGCGTCGTCGCCACGCAACCTGATGGCTTCAGTCGAGTCCGAAACTAATAGTTGGGCAATCCCGATTTAGGTAAACCACGTGAGTAGTGCTGACCATATCTACTTAATATTATCCATCCTAGAGTTGTCTGGAAGAAATCGCCTAGAGCGATAAGAGTGCCCAGTTAGGCTATTCTGAAAGATCTCACTTGCAACTTGCAAACTCACTTCTGAATCCGCAGTGAAATAGTTTTTTTGTATTGATTTTGCTACTTTTCACTGCGGATTTAAAAGTGAGTTTGCTAGTGAGATTTTTCAGAATAGCACAGCTGGCCATTGTACATTTCCTACTAATATTATAAATACGAAAGTATTGATGTTTGTTTGTCTGTCAATCCCGTAGAAACGGCTAAATGAATTTTGATATAATTTGGCACACATATAGACCTCTTCTTGGATTAATACATAGGATACTAACTTTTGATCGATATACATGGGACCGGATCCTCAGGCGTCAACTAGTCTTTTAAATAAATTATGTAAAGGGTGTCCAGTGGAAATTTTCATGTTTGTATTATACTTACTCTTGTATTAACAGTAGCAAGGGTACCAAACAATATATCATTAGAAACATGATCTTTGCGTAAGTGTGGTAAATTGCTGGTTCGAGCACAACGTACTTTCTGTTCCCACTTCAATATTCTTCGATAAAAAGATGGCCTAGAGCATACAACTTATCTACTGGTGGGCACAGAAGCTTAGACAAGAGGAAACAAAGCTAACAGACAACCTGCAATACAGCGTCAGCAACGACACTGGAACGTTTGGCTCAAGTGCGACAAAAAATATTCCTAATCCAAGCACAGACCAACAGAAAAAGGTAGACGGCGCACGTGCTAACAAAAACGTTCAAAGACGTGATGCATGCTTTACAAACTTGTGCGTGACCTTGTGTCGCATACAGTTGCCATGCATCTGTGTGCTTCATAAAAAATGTTGCCACCGAAAACAAACTTACCCCATTTTCGCATATTAAATATTATATTTTAAGGACAATATTTCAAATTCAGCTTCCTTTACCCTGCTTCGCTGTAAGAGCGCGGTACTCTGTTTACCTTTTTCTGTTGGTCTGAGAATCCAAGAAAATCTTTAGGGTAAAGTAAAGTCTTTATAGTACCTACTTTTGCAGTCTACTGTCGCTGTTGCATGATTAATGACTTGAGTTTTTCGTAACGGAGTTTCATGTGTTTACCGGATCCAACAATATAACGCAGTTATGGTACAACTTCGCACACTGTTTTGGGTCTATTGTGGATTTTCTCTATCTCTATAGAGAAACTAACTTTTCGTTTCCCAAAAATTTATAAAATAGCACATGCCCTGGGAAAAAGATTAGCCAGACAACAGGTTGGTAGCAAGGCTGACTGCCCAGGGTCCACCGGACGATCAATTAATTATCTTTACTCATGGAGTAAGTCCGTGTGGTGCCGGACTTAAAGAATAGCACCACCCTTATCTCTTCTCATGGGTGTCGTAAAAGGCGACTAAGGGATTCACCAGAGGATGGGCAGCAGCGTTCTCTGAGTATTTAACCAACCAACTGCGATCGCCAACCCGCCTGCCAAGCGTGGCGATTATGGCATATCCCCCCCTTAATTGGGGGAGGCCTATGTCCAGTAGTGGACGTCTTTCGGCTGAAATGACTCATGGAGGCTCTGCAGCCCCAAGCCCTAATGCATAGATTAGCTAGCATGGAGACATATCCTGGTCACCTCGATCACCAGATTTATCGTTGTGTGATTTTTCTTGTGGCGATATCCCAAGTCTAAAGTTTACTAACAATCAATAGATGTCCTACAAGAAATTATACGGCGTAAAATGACCTCCATCTTATCCAATATCTATGCCTCCATTATTTATTCGCGTGTATTTCGCAAAATAAGGGTTTGTTTAGAGGAGAGAGGAGTGTATAGGAAAAGTGGACGTTATTTGGGAAATAATATTTTTAAGAAATAAAATCCGCTGATTTATACAGCATTTTTTAGTCAAAATAAATTATTAATAATATATGAAACTGGATTTAACGCGCACATACCCGATGAAAAAGTTATAATATAATGCATAGCGAAACTTTAAATTAATTATTCGAATATCAAAATAAATGTTCTACACTCATTTGTTTACTTTTAATTATCAAAGTAAAAAATTCTTACTAGTCATCCTTATGGTTGTTTATTGTTTGTGTACAATTTAAGTGTGTTTGTATTTGAAAAATTTGGTTGGCAGTGGCACTCTACACATTCTGCACAAACGATTGCCGATTCAGCAAATCGGCTGTGTTATTTGGGAGTCCGATATATGTTGTAAAATCTTGTTCTAAGTAAACCCGTCTACTCCATCCTTCATTTCACACAAACCCTTTACCCTTTTTTTTCCCCTGGGCTAATACTCATGAACGCACTCTGCCCGGGGTAGGCGGAGCCAGTGTCGGACCTTACCGACTAAAACCACCACGGTGTTCCTTCAACTACCTTAGCCGGGGCCGTGGGAACCCGTGAGTATTCACACAACACCCCCGACAGGTGCCGGCTCGCCACAAGCAGCCGAGCCCCTTCTACCCGTGCGGCCTAACGTCGGCCGCACCCTCCTCGGTGGCGCACACGGAACACTGCACGCCACCTCACCTCATGGGCCTTTACCAGCTACGCCAGCTGCTGGTCAGGCAGCAGACTACCCCGAGTCTGCTGCTCGCAGGCCCTACCTCCCGTAATTTTTTATAGAGGTTTTCTTCCTCGCGGTCCGGGCGGTGAAGCCAAGACCCTCGGTCCCAAGAGCCGCGAGAACACTACTCAGCGGGAACTCCTGGGGTTACGAGATCGACGGGGGCAGGGAAAGACAGTTCTCCCGCTGCCTGCTCAGTGGCAGGGTGAGTGCACACCGGGCCCGCCCCTGCTCCTCCACTGTGCCCTCTGTTGGCAACAGAGGGACACGTGGAGCAACTCCCCACTGGCCCAGAACGGGCCCCTCCCGCGCCTGTATATTCGCCACAGGCAATAAAATCCCCCGAATGTTAATCCCTCGAAAGGATTTTATTGCCCGTGCTCAGGATGCACCAGCTAAACAACTGCCGTTTCCTCTAGACGTGTCCAGAAGGACAAGCAGCCGTCACACATGGAGGTTTTCTGGGCAGCACCCCACAAACGATTAAGTACCCTGTAACAACCTAATTTAAATTATATTCAACCATATCAGGAATCTTCGAGTTTTCTTCTCAGTCCCTTAGAACAAGATTTTACACATGTCACTGCCACTTTAGCTTAATATGTCAGTGGTTCTGGTTCTTCCTCTCCAGATGACCAAATTGCGAATATTTTCCTTTAAACTCCAAGCATAGCTATTGAAAAACTTAGAATTTAAATACTAGCCCAAAAATCAGGGTGCATCCTCATTTCAGCACTAGGTGTAGGACATTATAGGATATCCATGAGGATTTCAACCCAAAAAAAAAAGAAGATGTATGACAGGTTAAGAACTTCTGATTTTTCACTAAGCTGAATATATAGTACGCTTCTTTTGGCGAAGAGACGTAGATCACGTCTCTTCAGAGCATGACAAACCTCGAGAACAACTTGCGTCAACATGGCTCCGGAGTAAGAGCAGTTTATAATTTTTCAGCAAGGATTTATTGACTTTTTCTAAAGAACGGAACTACCGCACTCCTTCATGTAATGTAAATGATTCTTTGGATCACTGCGGTATTTTGTCATTATCTGGAGCGTTGTTCTTTGTCACGTGCCTGAGGATCGCTTATTTCGTTGATGAAATATACAGTTCTTGTCATAACACAGTTGGAAATAAAACGAATATCGTAGGTAATCCTAGGAGGGGCTCGTGGCGAAGTAATATCTGACTGCGAGGATTGTACGATCTGCAAGGACTGCACAGCTTGCCGCAGTCAGTCCGTGGATTTATTTATTTATTTATTTAACAGCTGCCTACTGTACTTACAGTTGCCCAACACGTACAGTAGGCTAAGTTATAATTTAGGTACATATAAAATTCTTACAAGTCTAATTATAATCAGTCAAAAATTTATGACAAAAGCTGACAAACTGGTTCATCTTGGTATAAAAAATATCGACTTCTGGTTGTTCAGCAATCAGAGCGTTGAGCAATGAAACAGCATTATTACTTGGAGCATACTGGGAAGTGCATGTGCGTGACAATGGCGCCGCCAGAAGATGGCGCGCGCGCAGCCGTGTGTACTTGTCGGGCGCGGATAGGGAACAGCGAGCGAGGCTTGTTGGATTGTCGATCTTGCCGTTTATGGTTAAGTAATAATTTACCATTAACGCACATTTTCGCCTTAACTGTAACGTATTTAAGCCAACCATACCGGATACAAACAGAGATGGATGGATGACCATTTCGTTCGACACATCGAGACCCCTCCGTGTCTCGGAGAGCACGTTACGCTGTCGTTCCCGGTTGTCATGCGAATATCTTTAACAGCCGATACGGGTAGTCAGAAGCCTGAAAGTCTGACAACTGGTCTAGCCTTATGTCAGTATTATCCACTAAGTGTTGCGGGGTTCTGATGGCAGTCGCTCCGTGTAAAATGCTGATGTTCAGCTGTATCTGGTTAGACTGGAAGCCGACCCCAATATAATTGGGAAAAGGAGGAGGATGATCTAGGTAATCCTAGGTGAAATAGCTTATCCTCCTTACAATTGACGTAGTGGAGTAACAAAAATAGCCGTAATACTTTTACTTATCAGAATATATTTATCAGAGGAAATGACTTATCTTTTAATGCCTTGTAATCTCCGTAATGCTTCTGTTTACACCTATGTTACGTAAAAATAATAACATCTGAATGCAGCTTTACCTATACGCCGGCGCCGCGTCTTAGGTCTTACAGAGTAAGGATGATTATCTCTTTATGCTGTGCAGGGCCGGATTAACCATTAGGCAGAGTAGGCAACTGCCTAGGGGCCCCACATCGGCTAGGGGCCACGCGCGCGCACAAAAGTTATTGAAAATGTTTCATACAGTGAAAATTTAATTTGAAAATATTCACAATGACAATCGATATTATTGATTTTTAGGGTTGTCAAAGGGTTGCTAACGGGACCCTATTACTCTCGCTACGCTGTCCGTCCGTTCGTCCGTCCGTCTATCTGTCACAGGGCTGTATCTTTGTAACGGTAATAGATAACCAGTTAAATTTTCACAGAATATGTGTTACTATGGTGTATATAACGACAAAAACTAAAAATAAAAAGTCTAAAACTTAAGGGGATCCCCATACAAGAAACCTCGAAAAACATGCATTTTTTACAACGTTTTTGTTCCTGCTCTTACTTCAAAACGGTAATACATACCAGCGTCAAGCTTGGTCTGATTATAGTGCATACTATGTAGTTTAGCAACAAATACTAAAAATAAATAGGGCAAACATAGACATATGTGGTGGTACCTACGGAAGAAAGAGATGCAAAAATTCAGATTTCGCGTACGTTCGATCAAGACATAAGGTCTTTTGATAAACTCACGTAAATTAAATCAGTTTCTATGGCGTATCAGGTCGTTGGGTGGTACGGAACCCTTACTACGTGAGTCCGACTCACACTTGGCCGGAGTGACGCTATTTAATTGATCGTCCGGTGCACCCTGGGCAGTCAGCCCCGCTACCAACCTGCTGACTGGCTAATCTTTTCCTCACGGCATGAGCTATTATCATTATGTAGCTCATGTCGACACGATAGAAGACTAGGCCGGTTTTTTTTACGCATGCTGTCATAATCATCATTCTAGCCCGGTATCACCCCATAAAGGTATTATACCCAGATTTTCTCAGTGACTACCATCATTGTCCATTGTGAATACCAGTTTTTTTATACATCATCTTGTGTTTGATATAGTATAGAAATGTCTTTGTATCACCCACTGCTGGGTATAGGCCTCCTTTCGTTTTTGCCAGGCTCTTCGATCTTGTGCGTCCCTCATCCAGGTGTTTCCTGCGGCTTTGGCGATATCATTCATGCTGTCAGTTGTTGAAATACTTCATACATACTTACAGAACAGAACCGTCTTGTATCGAGTAGTAGAACTAATAATATGGACGCGTTACGTAGCGTATTTTATGATAAACAAAAGTTTTGAAATGCTTGATCTGTAATTGCGATTTGTGAGTTTTGCGACCGTGATCCGAAGGGATTGCAAAAGAAGATCAACTTGAAAACAGCCGATGATCTTCAAACGGCTGAAAAGGGGCCCCGAGAATTGCATTGCCTAAGGGCCCAGACATGGTTAATCCGGCCCTGCGTATAAACGATAGTTAAATCGCCGTTACTTATCCTTGATTTCACCAACGATAATTCTTTGGTTAATCGATCGCTTACCCACAATTCCAGTACAGTTATCAAGTAATCGGCCCTTTATTCAGCGAATTAATGTTGATGAACACAGGCCTTAGAGTAGGTTTCGCCACGATAAACAACTCGATCTATCGATTATAGATTTTGCGTGTATCCCCCCTTGCTCGGATTCTACTATCGCCATAAGAATAGACAATAATACTAGTATTATCTATTTTATACTATCGCCCCGGTCATATAGTTGATCGTAGAGCCTAATATTAGTATTTGCATTCGGGCATTGAGAAAGCTTTTATTTATATATTATATTCTTTATTGTACATAGCTTTTACTTTTGCTTTAGCAAGCTTTTGTAGGTAACCTAGGTAAAAATAAAGTAGAAAGTTTTGTTCTGTAAGTAGATCGGAATGCTGTTTAAATAAAGGCTTATCAGATAAACATGACACCTTTAGTTTATCGCATTCGCATGGCTTAAATCGCTTCGGTCTGAATTTTACTCTAGTAGGGTAATTACATTAAACCTAATTAGGGTTTTTCTGCCAGGAAATGACGATAGGGTACGTTGTCACATTGACAGAGTGGTTTGTAAAATGCCCTTTAATTGTAGGTAGTCTTCTTATATTTTGAAAGTAATTTGTTATGACTCAATGATATTTAAAAGTACAGATATGTTACTTGCACTCGCAACTGAAGACTCGAAAACGTCCTGTTTAGGACGTTTTTTTTCTATTTATACGCGTCAAGTAAGGCGCCGAGCGTGACCGGTGAATAAAATGCCGTCGTGTGAGTACAGAAAGTGTTCCAATTATGACGCAAAAGTAACTTGAAGTAACCAATTTACTTAATTTGTACTAGTTTATGTGGACTGTGCTGCCGCTGCGTACGGAACATTATTTTCGTTAGTTTTGTTAGGGTATGGCATATCTATACTATAACTTAAAAATAACACTCGGTTACATCCGTATTTTTAGGCAACTTAAGATACAAATCTTTGTTTGTAATACAAAGAAAAGGAAACTAGGGACTTGATGCTTTTTCCTAATCCTACTTAATTTATATACCCCTTACCTCTAGGTACCTACTGGCTGTATAATAAAATCATTTTGCTTCCATGTTGTTTACAAGGTGTTACAACAACAAAATTAAGAATGTTTTTATAGGGACCTATACTAAAATCTACTTAGTTTAGACTAAGTAGAAAAAAAAACTCAAAACTGAAAAAAGACAAACGGCCGGTTTCTGATTTGAGAATTTCAGCTTTACTTAACTAAGCGGCGCTCAAAAATTGAGTTTTCTTAAAACGAATATTTAAGTATTTTGTGTTTCACATGTTGAAAAATCTTCCACTCAAACCTCCATTAGCTAAGTAACTACTTAAGTCTAGTGCCAACGTTCAGGCAAACATTTCTACGTATCGATTCATGTGCGGAAACCGGTTATGAAACGATAAATTAAATCATATGTAAGTCTAACGAAAAGAGTATCGACATTTAGAATTCAATAATATTATGCCGAAATAATTATAAAATGCTACAAAAATAATTATTTACACTATTTTTTAACAAAATATGATGTATAAATTTAGAACGCAGCGGCACGATATGCCTAGAATGGATTGCACTTCCGTCACGTCAACGTCAACAATTTAAAGAAAACCACGGTATTTTAATTTACTGTATCATTTGTATCTCTATTGATTTAAACACATACATCAATAGAAATGAAATTATTTCTGCAGTATTCGTATCTTGTCACACAAGAAACGTGTGAGAAATCCAGCAATGTTATAACTTCGTTAAATCTTAACCTGCTACCTAAAACTAGTGACTGGAATACGAACCTTACTATTAATTAATAATAAAATCGTTATGTTGGGGTCGTTGGTTGAATTATAACATAAATTTATTATTACTGGATTACAACCTTGCATTGGTTGATTCAATATGTGAGATAGTGGACATATGCCGTCACAGATTTAGTGAAATGCGAAGGTGAGACGCGAAGAATCAATCTGCAGGCCGTACAAACATGTTTGTCTTTCGGAGGAGTACATGCTGATAATATCTCATTCCTATTAAAACACCAACCAATATTGAACCAGTTTCTTCCAGTCTGCGCCGATCGTGATAGACAAATAAATCTCTCCAGCTAGGCAGATGGTAGTGATTATATTATCTGGGCATCTGCCCATCTGTTTGTCCATCTGGACTTCGTAGGTGTGGACCCGAGTATACCAAGGATTGGGATTGTCTACCAAGGATTGGGAAAAACCAGTGATAGTGTCAGTGAAAGTTACAATCATAACAAAAACAGTTTAATGTTATATAAGTACCGAATGTTCATAGTTTATTTATTCAAATACCTACTTATCAGATCAAAGACATTCAAGGTATCTATCATAAATCTCTAAACTGTGAATTTTTTTCCAACAAACATGTGGAAATAAAAATGACAGACTTATAGAGTGTGTTTTTTCATTCATCAAAACAATATTATGTTTGTTCCATGGATGTATGACCTTATGGTTCTTAGTTTTTTCCATAAACATTGGTTTTTTCGTGGTTTTTTCCAAGTATTTTCATGTAGATTTATTTTCATAATTTTACAATATTTTTAAAGTCAACAAATGTATCACCATGACGACGTGTGGTTTGTTTTTTCTCGTTTTTCTAGGTGGCATTGATTCCATAAAATACCTAAAGAGGTTGCATAACAATATTCAAACAAAAAGTTTTGTTATTAACTTTTCGTTTTACTATAGAATACTGACTTAATTCTTACGAGGTATTCTATTTTACATACATTCATAATATCACGCCTGTAGGTATTTCCCTGAAGGGGTAGTCCGAGGTTTATAATAGGTACACTCACATTTTGTTAGTTATGTTATCAGTCCCATAGGGGCGAGCTTATTGCCACTAACCGAGCACAGATCCAGACTTCGGACTGCTACTGAGAATTTGCTAATTTAAAAAAAACCTGTGCGGTCAGGGGACCCTCGGTCAGGAACGATTCCTCACGCACACACGCACGCAGCGTGGGTAGGCCCCCCACAAGGTGGACCGACAACCTGGTGAAGGTCGCGGGAATCCGCTGGATGCGGAAGGTACAGGACCAGTCGTTGTGGCGATGCTTGGGGGAGGCCTATGTCCAGTAGTGGACGTGTTTCGGCTGAAATGATGATGATGATGATGACACACACACAGACATACTAGAAAGAAAAAGAAAGAGAGAGCGTGCGGTGTGCGAACATGCCCGCACATAACACAAAAATCTTACGTGACGTTACATTTCCTCCAGAATCACACCTTTTTTTTTTTTTTTGCCGGAGAAAATGCCTATCGCATGTGACGCCACCCGGGGAGGTAGCGTGGTTATATGGGGCTTGCACCCACTAAAAACTCCGCCGTGTACCTACTCTCGCCTTGGTGGATGAGCCACGAGAACTGCGATGCATGGCATTCGCGACCTATCCAGCGCGGCCCATTTTCGGGTCCATCTCTCTGTAGTGACGCTCCTTAGGCGATGTCCGGGTACACTTGGGACATCACCACAACTAGAAGGCCGTGCAATGCGGAGGACTGACTCCCCAGTCTATCGCCCGCTGGCCTCTGTTAGGGTGGCATCAGTTCGGCGTAAAGCCGCCTGCGCCGACCCGTCCTCCTGTGGCGGATTGGATCAGTGAAGGAGTCTTCTTCCCTGACCCGCTCCGCCGCTTTTTTCTGCGAGATAACCTCCTCACAGAAAGATGCGACCGCCTCCCACGCCTCCACACTGTCAGCCATGGCCCTGACCACGGCTGGCAGCGATACGTCTCCTCCAATCGCTGCAGTGAGAGCACGGCGCTGCAACACCCAAGCAGACCAGTATGCAAGGGTATGAAGGGCCGTGTCCTCACTACAGCCGCACTGGTGGCACATGGGAGTAGCCTCCCGTCTCGCCACTTTATGCAGGTATTTGCCGAAGCAACCATGCCCCGACAACACCTGCACCAGACGGAAGGACAACGTTCCATGTCACCTCCGTAGCCATTCCTCAAGGATCGGCTGGATAGCCCCCACAGTCCAACGACCGGCACTGGGCGTTTCCAGCCTCTCCCTCCATTGCACCATTATGGCAGCCTGTGCCTCCCTGCGCCACGTTTTTATGACTTCAGGCAGCGGGCGTCTGCCACTTTCTGCCTGATGGTCCACACCCTGCCGATAGATCTCGGCGAGCACCTTGGCCTCTAAGTCCCACGGGGGGGTGCCTGCAAGTGCACACGCCGCTTCCGCAGATATTGTGCGGTATCCGCGTATGACCCTGACTGCCATGACTCTCTGCGGCCTTCGCAGCAGAGCCTTATTTTGGGCATTCAGGGACTCCGCCCACACTGGCACCCCATAGAGTGCCATCGAGCGCACCACCCCCGTATAGAGCCGTCGGCAGCTCACACTCGGTCCAGAATCACACCTACTTCAAGCCTCGTTAAGGAACTTCGTTCGAAAAACTCAAAGCTGCTTATATTTTTTTTTTTTTTTCCGTGGGGAAATCCTCATGGATGCACACCGCCCGGGGTAGGCGGAGCCAGTGTTGGACTTTTACCGACTAAAACCACCACGGTGTTCCTTCAATTACCTTAGCCGGGGGCGTGGGAACCCGTGAGTATTCATCCCCGACAGGTCCCGGCCCGCCACAAGCATGCGAGCCCCTTTTACCCGTGCGGCCTAGCGTCGGCCGCACCCTCCTCGGTGCCGCACACGGACCACTGCACGCCACCTCACCTCACGGGACTTTACCAGCTACACCAGCTGCGCCAACTACGCCAGCTGTGCCAACTGCACCAGCAGGTGTAGCATGGCCATTGTAGACAACCGATTTGTCTACGGAAGAATCGACAAAACTACATTGTATAGAACTTTATCTGTCATTTTGTCTATTCTTTCGTAGCCAAAACGCTTGTCTACAGTGGTCATGCTACGCCTGCAGCTGCTGGTCGTGCAGCAGACTACCCCGAGTCTTCTGCTCGCAGGCCCCACCTCCTGTAATTTTTATAGAGGTTTTCTTCCTCGCCGTCTGGGCGGTGAAGGCAAGACCCTCGGTCCCAAGAGGCGCGAGGACACTACTTAGCAGGCACTCCTGGGGTTACGATATCGACGAGGGCAGGGAAAGACAGTCACCCGCTGCCTGCCCAGTGGCAGGGTGAGTGCACACCGGGCCCGCCCCTGCTCCTCCATTATGCCCTCTGCTAGCATCAGAGGGACATGTGGAGCAACGCCCCACTGGGCCCACATCGGGCCCCTCCGGTGCCAGAATATTTGCCATAGGCAATAAGATCCCCCGAAAATTAATCCCTCGAAAGGATTCTATTGCTCGGACCCAGGATGCACCGTCCTAAAAACTGCCATTCCCTCCAGACGTGTCCAGAGGAACAGGCAGCCGTCAAACATACGTGGAGGTTTTCTGGCCAGCACCCGACCCAAATCTGCTGGTCCTTCTCCATACGTCTGGAAAGAACAGCAGTTTGATGACCCGGTGCAAGTCGGGCACGGGCAATAACTCTTTTTCGGTGTACTTTATTTTCCGTGGTGAATATTCTAGCACGAGAGGGGCCGTATCTGGGCCAGTGCGGCGATGCTCTGCGGGTCCCTCTGAAGTTAGCAGAGGGCACAGTGGAGGTTGCAACGCACGGTGTGGTCTCGATGTGCAATGAGATGGTCACCCATCCACGGACTGACCGCGGCAACTACAGTTGCCACAGCTACAGCTTAACCTCGCAGATCATACAACCCGCGCAGTTGCTATTGCTACTTAACCACGAGCCCCTCATAGCAACGTCACATTTCATTCATAAATTAAAAATTAATTATTAATAGTTAAATTCATTTAGAAATATACCTATAGAACAAACCACGGACGGGTTTAACTATAATTTATTTAATAAAGAACCGTTAATACCTATTCAAACCTAACCAATAGAAAACTTTGTTAGAACGACTAGAAAAAAAAACACTACTGCAACAAGGTGTTGTATGGTCAATTCTGGACTATAATGACTGTTTTGAGAATACCAGCTACACTTAACAAAGCGGCACTCAAATTTTGAGCAATACTTAACTAATTTTGTGTTTCACACGCCAAAAACTCTTCTGCTCAATCGTCCATCAACTAAGTATTTCTCAAACTCTGCCTGGGTGCAGTACCAACGTTCAGGAAAACATCAATGTACGTTTCAATCAAAGAGGATGTAATACTACGTATAGTTTCAGCCCACCCAAATCGAAAACGATTTGAAAAAATAATAATTACATGTTAGTATAGCAATCGATACATCGTTTTTTTATTAATATTATTCCAAAACCATTGAAAATTTCTATAAAAAGGTGTTCATAAAATAAATTGAATGCACAATGTATGAACTAAATGTAGTATATTATATACTCTTTGGTATGTACCTCGCCGACCTTGTTTCGTGCTTGGCCAGTTTGGCCACGTCAAACCTTTGCGTCAAACAGAGAAAAAAATCACTAACGCAGTGTTGCCAATGCTACGGCAATTACAGTGTTCTACGGTTTTCAGGCAAAAAAACTACAATATCTACGGCCTACGGCTGTAACACCATGGCCGTAGCAAAATCTACGGCTTTCAGTCACGGTAATCATGTTTTCGATAAATATATCACTCCATGTATCCAAATGTATCTAGTGCGTGTTCATCTTTGCTTGTAAATCCGAATTCCAACTTTGCAAAGTAATTGTGGGTGAGTGTTATGGACAGGTATTTCCCGATTAGATTACCCATTTAAAATGAAATGTTGTGAATACGTTTCTTATTAAAAAGAAAAAAAAAGAAAAATGACGAACAATTAAATATGCACGAAAAACTTAAACAAAGCGCCATTTGGTTGATGCTGAAACGTATCTCCTTTTTTTTGGCAGTGCTACGCAAAGTACTCTGTGGTGCTTCGGCCGACCGTTGATCTTTTCCATATAAACACGGCTTTTCTACCGAACGTACACAGCTGCCTAAAAATTATTATTGGCAACACTGCACTAACGTCCAAAACTCAAAAAATCAAAAAAATGTCAACTGCAAAATTCTATAATTTTAACACGAATAGTTGAACTTATTTGAATTAAAATAATATAAATTAAATTATTTCTACAGTACTCGTGTACGCATAGTAGTATCTACGTCTAGTATAAGCTACGTGTGAAATCGAGCAATATAAGATTAATTACATAAAAAATTAACGTCTTACGAAAGTCTAGTAAATTGGAATACGAAATAATTATTGTAACATAGAATTACAACCATTGGTTGATATGTGAGAAAGTTATCCCATGTTATTGCAGCTATAAATGCGACGCGAATTCCGTACGTTGTTGAGCAGTCTTTGATTATATACCTGCCTCTGGGCAGTATACATTGCTCATTTTTATTACTTCATCGACAAAGATCAGCGATTCTCCTCCAGTCTGCTGTCTATACAGATGTCTGAGCTACGACGTGAAGTCATCACTCGCATCATGATATAAATCAATGTCTGACCCCTCCAGCCAAGCAGACTACCAAGGCGTAGACCTAAGTGTAATCAAGGATTAAGAAAGAATTTGTTATAGTGCCAGTGATATTGAAAGTTAATACATTTGGTTACAACAGTGTATGAACTTGAAGCAATGTTATTTATGTTATAATGATCAAAATTTTGTAAAGTTATGCATATTAATTGATACGTTACAACTTTACGACTAAAACCGAAGTGCGGCTACACGCAACGCATCGACGCGGCGACTGTCAGCTGGCCTTCCCCTGGTGTCACCGATGTCCATGGGTGGCGGTGATCACTCACCACTCCGCCCGGTTACCCACCTGCTCGTTTGCCCACTCTATTATTGAAAATAAAGCCAGTGGTATTTGGATATAACTAGTTCTAGCCTTAATCATGCTGGCTACCAATCCAATTGGTATAAACAGTATGGTTAAAACTATGGAGGAGTGGCTGGAGAGGTGCTATGATGCCCTCACCTACTGGCTAACCCAGATTCTCTCGGGGCATGGTTGCGTCGGGAAGTATCTGTGTCGCATAGGCCGGGAGCCGACGCCCAAGTGTCACTGGAAGAGTGCCCAGCTTGGGTCACGCAGCGCCATGACCTCATCACTGCAGTAAGCGGCAGCGATCTGTCGCTTCCGACTGTGGTTTTGTCTATGGTCGGGAGTGAGAGCGCTTGGGAAGGCGTCGTGTCCTTCTGCGAGGAGGTGATGCTCGCTAAGGAGGCAACGAAGAGGGTTCGAGAGGCGATGGCCTCCAGACACCAGGTGCCCAGGTGGCCTGCGGGTGGCGGACTCGGGGTGTCCCGCCGCCTGACTAGTCTCTAGTGATTACATTGTAGGAGAGTGTCGCTTTTACGTATCTATTATAAATCCTATGTTTGTACCATTTTGTAATTTGTAGAACCTACTTATTATTTATAGTCCTATGTTTTATTTAGAATAACACAAGTATGTACATTTAAGACAGTGATTTTGTGGAAATAAAAATAAAGACAATCTTTCACAGAATGTGTGTTTTTTATTCATTATCATCATCTTTTTCCTGCCCTGATTGCAATTTAAGGAGGCT
The DNA here is from genome assembly GCA_949699075.1 of Asteroscopus sphinx. Taxonomy (NCBI): domain Eukaryota; kingdom Metazoa; phylum Arthropoda; class Insecta; order Lepidoptera; family Noctuidae; genus Asteroscopus; species Asteroscopus sphinx. Next base: position 13,121,972 of record OX453021.1, on the reverse strand, counting down.
GAGGTGGAAGACTTGTGTTCTTTAGGTTCTCTAGGGTTTCCTCATAAAAGAGCTTGAGTTACTCAAGGAGCTATGGAAAGAATAGCTTTTCAGTTAGGGGTTTGCTCAGTGGGTAAACTTTGGGAGTAAAGATGATAAGGTCATCATCTTTGTCTTAACTATTATAAAATTGTAAACGTCTAGCGTCTGTTTGTTTGTTTGTTTGTTCCAGCATCACGCTAAAACTACTAGACCGATTTTGATGTTTTTTTTTTTGTTTGAAAGCTGATGATCTGACTTAAAAACTGGTATGGGTTTTGAGAAAGAAAGAAAGAAAGATTAAAAGAAAAAAATTAATTCGTGGGTTGCGTACTCACCCGACAGATCGAAGCTTCTATGCATTTGCACGAGCGGATACTAATGTACGATGGAGTGGAGTGGACAGGGGGTGGGACTGGGGATGGGACTGGGGACGGGACAGGGGACGGGACTGGGGACGGGACAGGGGACGGAACATGGGACGGGAAATGGGACGGGACATGAGACGGGACATGGGACAGGACAGTGGGACGGCACATGGGACCCCAGGACAGTGGGACGGCACATGGGACAGGACATAGGATGGGACATGGGACATGGGACGGGACGATAGTGATATAGTGGGACAGTGGGACAGTGGGCCGTGGGACAGTGGGATAGTGGGACAGTGGGACAGTAAGACAGTGGCAGTGGGACGGTGGGACAGTGGAGCAGAGGGGTAGTGGGGCAGCGTGCCAGCGGGGCAGCGGGGCAGTGGGGTACCGGGGCAGCGGAGCAGTGGGATAGTGCGGCAGCGGGGTAGTGGGGCAGTGGGGTAGTGGGGCAGCGGGGCAGTAGGGCAGCGGGGTAGCGGGGCAGCGGGGCAGTAGGGGAGTGGGGCAGCGGGGCAGGCTGTGGGGCTGTGGGATAGTGGGGCACCGGGATCGTGGGGCAGCGGTGCAGTGGGGAAGCGGGGCAGCGGGGCAGTGGGGCAGGCTGTGGGGCAGTGGGATAGTGGTGCAGCGAGGCAGTGGGGTAGCGGGGCAGCGGTGCAGTGGGATAGTGGGGCAGCGGGGCAGGCTGTGGGGCAGTGGGATATTTGTGCAGCGGGGCAATGGGGCAGTGGGTTAGCGGGGCAGCGCGGCAGTGGGATAGTGGGGCAGCGGGTCAGTGGGGAAGCGGGGCAGTGGGGCAGTAGGGGCAGCGGGGCAGGCAGTGGGGCAGCGGCGCAGTGGAGCAGTGGGGCAGCGGGGTAGTGGGATAGTGCGGTAGCGGGGCAGCGGGACAGTAGGGGCAGGCAGTTGGGCAGCGGCGAAGAGGGGCAGTGGGGTAGCGGGGCAGCGGGGCAGTGGGGTAGCGAGGCAGCGGGGCAGTGGGTGGCAGTGGGGCCGTGGGGTAGCGGGTCAGTGGGGCAGAGGGGCAGTGGGGTAGCGGGGCCTTGGGGTAGCGTGGCAGCGGGTCAGCGGGGCAGTGGGGCAGTGGTGTAGTGGGGCAGCGGGGCAGTGGGGCTGGCTGTGGGGCAGTGGGATATTGGAGCAGCGGGGCAGCGGGGCAGTGGGATAGTTGGGTAGCGAGGCAGTTGGTAGTGGGGGGCAGTGGGGCAGCGGGGCTGTTGGGTAGAGGGGCAGTGGGGCAGCGGGGCAGAGGGGAAGGCTGTGGGGCAGTGGGGTAGCGGGCCAGTGGGGTAGCGGGGCAGCGGGGCAGTGGTGTAGCGGGGCAGCGGGGCAGTGGTTTAGTAGGGCAGCGGGGCAGAGGGGCAGGCTGTGGGGCAGTGGGATAATGGTGCAGCTGGGCAGTGTGGCAGTGGGGTAGAGGGGCAGCGGGGCAATGGGATAGTGGGGCAGCGGGGCAACGGGGCAGTGGGGTAGCGGGGCAGTGTTGCAGTGGGGTAGCGGGGCAGTGGGGTAGTGGGGCAGTGGGGTAGCGGAGCAGTGGGGCAGTGGATTAGCGGGGCAGTGTGGCAGTGGGGCAGCGGGGCAGCTGGGCATGGGGCAGTGGGATAGTGGGGCAGCGGGGCAGTGGGGCAGCGGGGCAATGGGGCAGAGGGGCAGTGGGGCAGTGGGACAGCGGGGCAGCGGGACAGTGGTCTGGACTGGAATGGACTGGACTGGACTGACGTGGGTTAGCAGAATTTAACGCGAGCGGAGCCGCGGGTAAAAGCTAGTTTAAGAATAAAATTAGCAAGTAGACCTGAAACGATTTCCATTAGGAAACTGAACGCAGTATGGCATCAAAGATGGATCGAATATATGGAAGGTCGTAGAATGTGCTAGATGATAACCATAATAAAATTGCAGGGAAATGAAAAAACCCCTATTATTTGCCTCCAAAATATATTGAGTGGAGTTTAAGTAGCCAAATTCGGATACTTACATTTCTTCCGCTCAAATCAAATTTAAGTATGTATTTGAGCGTAGGTAACGTGTTGTGAAATGCAAATTTTGATTTAAGCGAACGAAATTTAAAATTTTAAAAATTTTGACGGTTGAATGCTTATCTTTGAGAAATGCTCAGATTTTTCCTTAAAACCATACTCAAATGATACCTAAGTACTCCGTAAGTAGGTGATGTGAAACGCAATTTTCTAGTTAAGCGGACGTAATGTCAAAATTTAATGGGAATTTGAGAAAACTTATCCTTGAATGCTTAACTTTGAGAAATACTCAGATCAGAAACAGAATTTCGTTAAACCCATACTCAAACCACACTTAAGTACCACTTAACTGAGTTTTCTCAAATCAGAAACCGGCCGAAAGACTCGAAAGACTCTAAGAATGATTCATGACAATGACAAACCCACAGAGTACTTTTATATAAGTATATGAAAAAGCCCTTGGTTAAAGAAAACTTCCATTCAAGGATTATAATTATCAATTATTACCTACTTATTAGGAAAGGCCGAGTGACATCATATCGTTTATTTTTGAAGAGTCATCGCCTTATTGTTAATATTAGACTGATAATATAATAATAATAAGAACTACTTAAAGACGCGTACAGATTATTTGCAACACAACATGCAATGATACGTGCAATGCAACATTTCCCCATTTCCCATACATTTTAATGTGTTCGCGAACACACTAGAAACAAAAAACTAAACAGTTGTCAAAAGTGCAATGTTTTGTGTTACGATAGGAACGATTAAGCAAAACTAATTTATATATTATTATTATTTATTTATATATTTGCGCCGGAATGTGCGCATTCATTCCCGATGTTAAAACTAATTTTGCCGATTGTGGTTAAAACTAGTTTTTGTAGGCCAAACTAATTATGCTTAAAATCAGGTTTTGCCGGAAACATCTCAAACATACTAGAGTTGTGGTTGTATCGGCAGTTTTTTTTTTTACAAACTTTTAATGTCGTCTTGTTGTGGCAATAAATCATTTTTTTTTCTTTTCTTTGAATCTCGACTTTTCATATTGATATAGGTAAGGATTTTGAATCCGCTGTAGATTAGCAAACTCTTGGCTCTTACATACGATTAGCTGCATAAGGATAGATTCGTTTTGCCCAGGCAAAATTATTTTGCCGATTGTGCTCAGGTAAAACAATTTTTGACTGCCTCGTTGGTCTAGTGGTCGCAAGCGCGACTGCTGAGCGTGGGGTCCTGGGTTCGATTCCCGGGTCGGGCAAAGTGTTATTGGGTTTTTTAATTAGGAAATTCTCAGTAGCAGCCCGGAGTCTGGATTTGTGCCCAGTTAGTGGCAATAGGCTCGCCCCCTATTACATGGGACTTATAACATAATTGGCGAAATGTGGGTGTACCTACTATACACCTCTACCTATCCCTTCGGGAAAATACAGGCGTGATATTGTTATGTTATTATGTTAAAACAATTTTTTCTAGACCAAACTAGTTTTGCCTAAAATCGGGTTTTGGTAGTAAAATCTCAAAAATGATTATCGCAAACTGAACATAGGTCGTATCGGCAGTTTATTTATTACAAGCTTTTAATTTCGATTTTACAAATTCATATCAGGATTTTGACATCCGCTGAAGATGAGCGACCTCTGGACAAGAGCAAGAATGAACAATCAATAACGAACAACGGGTAACGTACAATCTACTCATTGTTTTCCATTGATATGCATCAATAGAAAACGAACAAACCTTTATAGGCGAAACTGAGTTACATTTTTTTTTATTTTTTTATTATAGGATGGCGAAACGAGCTAAAGGCCCACCTGATGTTAAGCGGTTACCTTTGCCCATGACAACTTCAATACCACCTAGGCTGTTGCCTAAATGGTACCGCAAGTCGGTTCGCCAAACTGAGACATGAAGATGGAAAGTCTCATGTGATTGTAATTTCACCGGCACCCGTACCCTTCAGACCGAAACACAGCAATGCAAGCATCACTATTTGGCGGAGAAGTAGGCACGGCACATACACGACAAGTTCTGTTTATTCTGGTTTTGCCACCATCGATAATTTGATATGTGCTTCACTTTGTGTGTTCGAAATAGGATTATGTAAGGGCGATAGACAGGAGCATCCTCCTTTGCCCTAATGATAGCATAGCATAGCATAATGCAGGTGTCATGAATCCACGATTGCGTAATTAATTCCTCGCACAACCGTTTATTTCAGCTGCGGTCTACGACTCATTTTCGGCAGAAAATGTTATGAGTCGATCGACCGGTGTGTGCCACTTACAATGACCTGATGATTTATGAATTTAATCAATATCATATCTAGCAATATCAGTCAAAAAAATTAAAGAAAATAAAGAATGAAAATATTTTTTCAACACATTTGCTCGTAAAGTTGCTCTTATTGCACCGCTTTTAGGTTCATAATGTAGCTTATAACGTACGCGTGCTTTTTAGGGTTCCGTACCCGTAAACTATTATTTCACAGGTCTAATTCTAACAGCTATACGAAGAACAACCAGCACATACCTTTATGACTAATTTTAAGTTTGTTCATGTAGCTATTAGTTTTGTTTTGTTCATTTTTTTAGGCTATTTTATTCTTAAACTTAACGTGTAAGTTTGTAAATGTTATTCATTATTGAAAGTCTGTTATATTGTTGAATAAAGTACTCGAGTTTGTTTATAGTATGTGGGTAAATCCTAAAATTTACCCAAATGATCTGCATAAATCATGATAGGTAGGTAACCTAAGATTATACAATGCATTATCAATTAATCATTATATTATCATTTTGATACCAACCCTGAATTTATATAAGATGACATATTATGTAAATTTTGTTCAGTTCCTAAGTGCAAAATAGCCATGTGGGGTGTTGTAATTCTGTTCGCTGTTGCGGGGACGGTAAGTATTTATTTATAAGACATTTGATTAATTTCATATGCCTAAGAAGAACCTAGTGCTTTGGTTGTGGTTCGTCCGTCGGCGACGCCTTTTACCTTACAAATGAATGGATATTACCAGTAGGCTGCCTTCCCAACAGAATGGTAGGTAAGCGGTGCGAGAAACTGAAACTTACTAAAGCCAAATATCTGTCGCAGCCAACTAGCTCAATCAGCTTTTCAATTAACAGCCTAGCCATTTGACTAAACGGCGCCCGTTCAATCAGCGGCCGGAATGATATTCAGCTATTCAATCAACAATCAAACAGCTAGGCCAATGACTTGGTTTGATGACGTTTAACAACTTACCTAGCTGAGACATTTAAATTTAATTAAATTTTTTGCCACCTGGCATTAAAACCCAAAATTTCAATATGGCGTCGACAAAGCGGCAATATTTCTGGTGTTTTTCACAATTTTCAGCCAGCCAGTTCACTAGCTGAATGTCATTCAGGCCGCTGGTTGAACGGCGCCGTTTATTAAAATGGCTAGGCTATTCGTTGAAAGGCTGATTAAGCTAGTTGGCTGCAACATATCCACTATATTCGCACCAACGTGCTCCATCTCCTCCAATGCTCCTTCGATCTTGGAGCGTGCAACGTTGCATACCCCGGGTGAAGTAATCCACGTGGAGATGATTTCTTGTAGATAACTACGCGCGTACTTTCCGTTAGAGCTGGTTGCAACAGTTGCATATGTGCGGGGGTCCCGTGAACGTTAGATTGGGGATCTATCGTCCATGTTGCACTGCCCTCAAGTTGCGGTGTAGTCCCAAGTGTCGGACGGACATCCCCGAAAAAGAGTAGTCAAGGAAGGAAGAGGAAGGCCCGGAAGTAGGCTGCGTTAAATGGGTTGCGAATGCCATTCATTGCAGTTCTCGTGGCTCATCCAAGAGTTCTTACTTGGTGTGAGCCCCAGATAACCACGCTGCCTCCCCGGGTAGCGTGACATGCGACAGGTATTTTCTCCGCCTCAAAAATATAAAAAGTTACAGATGCGCGGAGCACAGGTGTAGCGCGAACATAATCAATTCCCAGCTTAAGCTGTGAAAAGATGTGTCTTTTGACTCCAAACCTAAATGAAGTAGCAGTGTGGGTAACATTCACGAAGTAGGTGGTGGACAGGTAGCTTAAAGCACATGTAGCAGCTAAACTATTAACTCTGTAAATTATAGTTCACTGTACCTAGTTGTAGATAGAAAAAGTGCGAAAAACGGCCACTTTTGGTACTTTTTCTATCTACAACTACAGCTAACTATAATTTATAGAGTTAATAGTTTCTGATGAAACTACAGTACCTGTACTTCAATTGCTAAAAACTAATTTTCGATAAATGATGTATTCAGCGAGTGATAATTTTATTGATGGGGGCGCCACTTGGCTGCTAACATGCGACTTAAAGCAGCCACGTCAGAGTACTCCACATACCGAGGCATTCGTGGGCGGCATGTGCTTCTCTTCAGACGGTTTACCTACTTAGGTTCCATAGAATAATCATGTTAATTCAGTCTGCACCTTGCGCCCCAGAAAATGGTTCCTGAATCGCGCCTCGTGACCTCATGTCCTAACATAAATGTAGATACCCGTTTGGCTTTCCCCAATGATTACTGTTGTAACTATACTAATGTCTGAAGTCGTTATTAGGTTTGCCCCAAGTTCTTATTTCACCAAAATTTCATTATTTTATGAATTTACTTCTTGATTTGAAGGTTTGAATTCACCAATAATATCTCGATTACTTGCATAGCTTACGATAGCTTTGATTACGTGTGTAGTGTAGTGCACCCCCCAGCCAGGTGGACCGACGACCTGATGAAAGTAGCTGCGTGTCGGTGCGGTGCAGTGGATGCGGAAGGCAGAGGACCGAGTGTTCACAGCGCAATTTGGGAGAGGCCTATGTCCAGCAGTGGACTGCGATAGGCTGAGTTGTTGACACAGAAATAGATTTCTGTGGTTGTTGTTGTGTGCGATGTGTGTAACACACCCACAGAATTACGAGTAGGTATAAGAGTAAGTAATTCTGTGGATATTTTCTAATGATCCCCGCGATCAATACAATTACATAAATTGATAAAAACAATCAATCAACTCAAATTAGGCTACCACTGGAGATAATCCACTCTCAATTTATAATCTCTCAAGTGATGTAACACCAGTCGAATTTTTCCTACACCGTTAAAGCAAGTGATAATCAAATTCTGATCCGTACATGAATTCGAAGTCAGGGGCTGGTTAAACTCGGAGTACAGACACCCCTGCACGGAAGGCAAGCGTTCAACTTCTAGGCTACCGGCTAGGCGTGCTAGTAGTGCGAGGTTGAAACTTACGCATACGCGATCGATTGTGTCGACTTTCATTCATAAATCAGTAACGCCCCTGGTGGAAACGAGGAGGAACTACAGATTTATTAATGAAAGTCGACGTATTCGATAGCGATTTCCTTAACGTAATATGCGTAAATTCCAAACTCGGAATCAGCACTCGGGGGCCTAGTGCGAGTTTGAAACTTAAGTATTCGCGATCGATTACGTCAACTTTCATTCATTGATTAGTAGCGCCCCTGGCGGAATCGAGGAAAAACTACTGATTTATGAATGAAAATCGACGCATTCGGTAGCGTTTTCGATAGCGATAACGTAACTGCAATGAATGAATGGCAACTGGAGTGTTCCACGAAGGGCAACTGTCAATATTTTTGGCAGTTGCTCTTCATGGAACAATTTCATTCCACGAATAGTAACTAAATTAAAGTCCTTACTCTGTGATTAAAGTAGCGACTTGACGTGGTATATTTCGTTCTTCAGATTGTTATTAAATTATAAAGTATCGACAGTAAAAAAATGCGTGTCTTACCACGCACAGGTTAGGGTTCCGTAGTCACCACTTAGCTTATTATGTGGTGTCATAAAGGGGTAGGGGTAGGTATATCATACCAGGGTGTCATAAACGTCGAACTAACGCGGGAAGGTGAACAGTTTCCGAGGGATGCACGATAAACGAAAAATAAAATTATTTGATGACAACCACTCCGTATAATACGTACCAGGGTCTCATAAACGTACACTAACACACATAACATAACATCACGCCTGTATTTCCCCGAAGGGGTAGGCAGAGGTGTATAGTACACCCACATTTCGCCAGTTATGTTATAGTCCCATGTAATAGGGGGCGAGCCTATTGCCATTGACACACACTAATATTATAAATTCGAAAATTTGTGAGTTTTTCACGCTGGAAAAGCTTATCGGGATGCGTGATAAACGACATGCACGCGGGCGAAACCACGGGCTCCCCTTCTATTAAATATAAACATACTGGTAATTTTTAACGACCTGAAGAACGAAATACAACATATCACTAGAAGCTACTTCAACGTAGTTGCTATTCGTGGAATAAAATTTACCATATTTTTATTTACACGAAGAGCAACTGGCAAAAATATTGAAAGTTTCCCTTCGTGGAATACTCTAGTTGCGGTTCACTCAGGTGCTATTCGACCAGTTGCTGTTCTTGGAATGAAGATGAGGATTCAGAAACTTAACAGATTTATAACATAAGTAAGACAGTTTGTTTCGATATAAGGATGGATGATTTTAATTAGTTCATTTTCCATTTTAGGTGTTTGCCGACCCCAACTTAATCTTCCCAGAAGATGCAAGAGGTAAGTTATTATAAGAGAAGCAAGTCTAATCGTATAATGATTAGAAATTTAATAAAGTAGAGCACTCTCCTTGCTAAAGTTATATTTACTATGTCACCTGTACTTTTAGTTAAAATTCTGTGCCGCTAGCGAACAAGGGTAAAAGTAACAGCCTCTTTAAACGGGACTGATTCCCCGGTTTCTCCCCTCTTCTTCTTTGTCCTCGCCTTTTCCCGTTACTCGGGGTCGGCTTTTCTAATCATGCGACGCCATCTCTCCTGCTGGTAGGCATCATCCTTTCTAAGGCCTAGCTTCTTCATATCCCTATGGATATTCGTCAAGCAGGTGGTTTGAGGTCCTCCTCTCCCTCTTTTCTTTGTAGCCATGGAACGGCACTTTTTCACGACGTGATCATCTGGTCTTCATTTTACATGACCGTACCATCTCAGTCTGGATTCTGCGAGTTTTTCATTATAGGAGCGACTCTAAAACTACCTCTTATGAATTCGTTGCGTACTTTGTCTTTCAGTGTAACTCCTCCCGCCCATCGCATCCTACGCATTTCTGTTGTATGGAGCTTCTGTTCGTGAGTCTTTTTCAATGCCCAGACTTCGCTTCCGTACAACAGTACTGGTCTAACAGCTGTTTTATAGATCTTGCCTTTGGTTCTAATTGGCATTTTAGCATGACACATGGGGTGCATTAAAAGAGCCTCCACGACTGACGATATTTAATTGATCGTCCGGCGCACCCTGGGCAGTCAGCCCCGCTACCAACCTGCTGACTGGCTAATATTTTCCCCACGACATGAGCTATTATCATTATGTAGCTCATGTCGACACGAAGAAGAAGAAGAAGATGCATGACACAATACCTCTGAAAGCATACGCCACTTGTTCCAGCCAGATGTTGTTCTATGAGTTATATCCGCTTCAATTGATCCATCCTCCGATATTATTGATCCCAGATACTTGAAATTTTTTACTCTTGGAAGTGTGACGCTTTGAAGCTTTATACCTATCTGTGGTTAACGTATCATCGGGGTTGAAGTTGCACATCATGAACTCGGTTTATGTTCACCCCGTTTGTTTTGATACCCGGGTTTCACTAGGGACACAGAAATATTCCCGGTGGTTGAAGCTCTTGTAGCCATATAACTTCAGGCCGACACCGGAGGCGTTATGAAAAATAATATACACGATAAGAATAGTGATCTAGCTATCGAAAACGAGTGATGATCAGTGATCGAAATGAAAGGCTAACACTAGCTTCAGGTCTTATTAATCACGTCAGATTGTATCATATCAAATCTGATCATATCTACTCAACAACCATTACTACGGCCTAAGAAGATAGCAAAAGAATCTTACGATTGACTGTTCAACAGTGTCAGGCTCTCGCATCGTGTCAGGATGGGAAGCTCAGGAAGGCCAGTTCCCCCACCAGCTGTCCCTCCGCATGGTGAACCCTGCTGGAAGCGTCAACGCCTGTGGAGGTACCATCATCAGCGCTGAGTGGGGTCTAACTGCTGCTCATTGCACTGCTGGGTAAGCAATAATGGACTTTTCTCTAGAGTATTATTTATCTTCTAGCTTCTTTACTAGTGGTTAATGTTAGCAATTCTCTCAAACAGAAGTAATGATAATTTCTTGTTGTTCTTTAACCAACTTCAAAAAAATGAGGAGGTTATGTAGTCGGCGGCTTTTTTAATTTTGTTGAATTTCAGCCATGGGACCGGGATCTTTAAAAGTGTTTCTAAACGGTTATTTTGAGATATGTGTCTTACGCTCAGATTAATCTGAGGTCTTACGGAACATAATTCAATAGATGTGGCGGTGGGTCCTAAGCCAAGTTTATTCCACTATGTTCTAGTGGAATTTATGGTTTCTTTATTTCACCTCGGAATCATTGCACCTAGGTGATATCACCTAGGTGATATCACCTGGGTGAAGTGATTCGACATAATTGGTGTCATTTGTTTACCTTGAAACTAAATCACCCAGGTGAACAGGGGCAACTATTTTTATTATTCTTGTGGACTTTAATCACCCACATAAAACATGGCAAAACAACATAAAGAAACCATAAATTCCACTTTGTTCACCCAGGTGAACATAGTGGAATAAACCCTAAGCCAGACATAGCCTATATCTTGGTGACATCATAGATTTATTTTGCCTACTATCGCGACATATTTGTTTAATTTGGTCACTGACGAGGATTTATTTATCTTTGGGCTATTATCATGTTAGCCTGGGCAGACCATAAAGGTATTATACTGACGTAGTATAGAAATATCTTTGGGGCAGACCGACTTGTGTATCATCGTTTAGCCCATGAGCAAATGCGATAACCCAGGACTAAACGATGTTGATGTTGCCTCGGTTACATGTCAGCTAAATCATCATTTTTCCTGCAGCCGTGTAACAATCGTAATCCGCGCTGGTGCCGTTAACCTGACACAACCGACCTACATCTTCGAAACGCAGAAGTATTACAACCACCCTCTGTACAACGAAGCCTTGCAGAATGTTGTCCAGCCTAATGACATTTGCCTCCTCGAGTTTGGAAGGTCTCTTTCCTTTGGTGGTAAGCTCCAAGAACATTAAATAAATAAAAATCTACATTAATAAATTAATAAGTATTGAGATGGTGGTGTCGATTCTCTTGTTCACGAACTAAACTTATTTTAAACTATCGCTCTCTTTTACTAATAGTAGATACAAGAAAGGGATGGCAACAATTTTAGTGGTGTCAAATTAGTCGGTATTAAAATTTCAATACAAGTTTAGACGTGATCTCGGAACGTGCCGACTAAAGTACAAATAAATGTAACACGTACACTAATTTGACTTCACTAAAAATGTTGCCATCCCTTTCTTGTATCTACTGTTAGTAAAAGAGAGCGATAGTTTAAAATAAATTTAGAGCGTGAACAAGAGAATCGACTCCTAGTTTAAAATAGGACTAACATTATAGTTAATTGTTATCTTATATGTATTTTGTGAAGAGCTGCCGTGGTGATTCTGATTATAGGACAAAAATTAGAGTCCACACTATCCATGATTTCATATTATTCTCAGAAACTCGCTTTAAAGTATATTTTCAAATATTTAATGCTAGCTGAGTCCATAATATAATAATATTTAATGCCCGGAGTCTGGATTTGTGCCCGGTCAATGGCAATAGGCTCGCCCCCTATTACATGGGACTATAACATAACTGGCGAAATGTGGGTGTACTATACACCTCTGCCTACCCCTTCGGGGAAATACAGGCGTGATGTTATGTTATGTTATGTTAATGCTAGCTGAAGTATTTGATTGTGTACCTAACAATAACATGATCAAGCGCAGAGCTAAAAACTTCTTTCTTTTTTTGTAGACACTGTCCAACCAATCAGGCTCCAGCGTTCGTCTGCCATGAACCAGAACTACGAGGGTCAGCAGGCTATTGCCAGCGGCTGGGGTGTCACCTGGACTAACGGTTTGTTTTGCATCTTATATAAAAAAATTGGAGACAACACTTGCATGTTCTTCCTTTAATTTACCGTGATTCCCTGTCTATTCTGTTTGAGAACTTTTTTACTATACCTAGTGCATTTTAGTATCAAGCGGAGGTTGGAATCGGGATACCTTCTGATGTGAGATCCACATACAGGTAGAGTTCTCATCGACGCAAAACAGAAAACTACCTTAAAGATTAGATACTTAAATATTACATACCTATTACTAGAGATTATTTCAGATATATCGTCAGTTTTTTCACTTTTATAAAATACAGGACTGTATTTCATGGTCTGTATGTCATGTAGTAGATGCAATAGCGTAATCTGGATCTCTAGAATGTAAAGATAAAAAGCAATGTTAATCCTTTTCAACCAGGCACTTCTCCCGAGAACATGAACTGGGTATTCCTGAGGATCACCTCCAACGCTGAATGCTTGGCGGCCTATGGCGGCAGTTCTATCATCGCGGATTCCACCATCTGCACCAGGGGATACAGTAACTCCACACAATCTACTTGCCAGGTAAAATAGGCTACTACTTGACTGATTTGGAGTTGCAAAAACAAATGCAGCACAGTACCCCTTTTTTATGTTTTGGGTTTAAAACTGGATCTGCTGCTTAGCTAAAACAAAACGCCTTATCTTCCTCTCGCTCACAAAAAATCTCCATGGATGAAAAGCAAATAGTTAAGCCGCCAAAACGAATACAATTCTTGTTAAAGAAAAGTCTGTATACTTAAAGACTATACCTCCATGATGTGGTTGTGAATATGTTGTTAATACGCACTTCTGTACATCTTTTGTATCAAAGAGGCTCTATCATTGCAGTTAGAATTTACAAAGGTCAACGCAAATCTGAATAAAGGCACTTGGTATACCCTACAAAACTGATCTACTATCTTCTGGGATGGCGTTATAAGGATTACAATTTCAGGGTGACAGCGGCGGCCCCCTGATCATAACCGACGAAGACGGTGCCCTCACCCAGGTCGGAGTGACCTCCTTCGTCTCTTTTCTGGGATGTCACGCCGGTGTCCCCTCTGGTAAGTATTGCTTTTCTGATCTTTGAATTGTCTTGCTATTGTCTTCCTCTGTTTTGAACTGTCTATCTAATTTCTTCCTTCTCTCTTAATTTCTTTTCTGATTAATTTCGTTGCGGGCTTCATAATTTAAAAATCAAAATCAAATCAGTTTATTGTGAGCATAGCAAAAGTACAGATGGTAAAATTAAAATTTCCCGGGATATGCCGCCGCGCCGAGTGTATTTCGATGTTTATCTGGTTGGTCACACTTGTAAATGTACCGGGCTTGCCAAGAAGTTAGGAGTCTAGGACTCTAACTTGACTAAGTTCTGTCAGAATGAAGACTTTACATACCGTTTGGTAAAAGAAAGTGGCAATTGCTAGGGTGGAAACACAAAACTGCGATGCCATGTCACAACTCACAACGTAGAAATCTTCGAGCTTGCACGCTGCTTCGCGAAAACTTGCGACATGATTCGCATCGCAAATTCCTACGATATATGAATGGTTACCCGAACTATGGCCAGCAAGACGTCTTGTCGCACGAAATGTCATCGCAGCAATTCGCATCGCAGTTTTCTGTGTTTCAAATTCGCATCGTGCCGAATCGCAGTTTTGTCTTTCGACCCTAGCAGTAGCAACTGAACTACCTAAAAGAGGACTGCAACTTTCTTTTACGGAACGGTATGTAAAGTCTTCATTTCGACAGAACTTGACTCTAGACTCCTAACTTCTTCGCAAGCCAGGCACATCTACAAGTGCGACCAACCACAAATACACTGTGCGACAGCACAGTTTTTCTGTGTTTTTCTTGTAGGTTGTGGTATTGCAGGTCAAAACCGTAGTATTAGTATTTGATACTTTTTGAAGTTCACAACCCTTTCGGTTATCGAATCCGATGAAACCTACGTAATAGAACAACTTATTGACGTAAGCAAATTATAATTACCTATTATTGATCATCATTTGATTAAATGATACGATTATTATCAACATACTAACACATTATGTCTTTATTATCTACTTCTATCTACTAGTGTATATACTATAAGCCTGATTTGGACTGCATTCATTTCCCAAGCACCTGATATTATTAATACTCGTTTACAGGAAACTTGGGATTAGATATTGATTGATTATTGATTGATTACGTGAAGTTATGGAGATCCTATTTCTATTGCATTATTTTTTCCAAAACATTGTTCCGAAATAGATTTTTCTCCTGTACCTATTGTGGGTACATTTACAAACATTTTTATATGCAAACGGCCGAACCCAGATCAACTCAATATGTAAGCCATAAGAATATTTAGGGTGTTTGACAATTTTTTGAAATGTATGTAAAACGATACTATTCGAAGGCCTTTGATAGCATCAGCCACAGTTCAATTTTCAATGCATTACATAACCACGAAATAGACAACACATACATCCAACTTCTAAAAAATATTTATAAAAATAGCACTGCGGCCGTTAAAATCAGTTCCATGACGGGACCGTCTTTTCGCATTGATAAAGGAGTCAAACAGGGAGACCCGCTATCTCCAAAGCTATTTACAGCCGTGCTGGAGGAAGTCTTTAGAAAGCTGACAGTTGGCTGGGCGGAGAGGGGCATTATGGTCGGACATAGGAGATTGTCCAATCTCCGTTTTGCCGATGATATTGTCCTTTTCGCAGCTTCAGCTTCCGAGTTGACTCAGATGCTACAAGATCTGAGCATAGCAAGCCTCGAGGTCGGACTTCAAATGAACATGTCAAAGACCAAGTTGATGACGAACAGTTCGTATCGCAGTATCACAGTGGGGGGTGTGGAGGTTGAGTACGTCGATGAGTATCTCTATCTAGGTCAAATAGTCTCTTTCCAGGCAAGACAAAATAAGGAAGTTGCAAGACGCACCGAAAATGCCTGGAAGAGCTATTGGGCCATGAAAGAACTCATGAAGGGTAATCTTCCTCTGTCCCTTAAGAAGAGACTCATGGACGTATGCATTCTTCCCATCCTCACGTATGGTTCTCAAACATGGTCTTTGACAATTCAACAGAGGACCACGCTCGAGGTTTGCCAGAGAGCAATGGAACGGAGTATTCTGGGAATTAACCTTGTTGACCGGATTAGGAATACAATCATCCGTTCCAGGACAAAAATAACTGATGTCACTCGGAAAGCTGCCATGCTGAAGTGGAACTGGGCTGGACACATCTGCCGAATGCCAGACGACCAATGGGCCAAACGTACGACCCAATGGGCCCCCACAAATGGCAAACGCCAACGCGGCAGGCCCAGACGGAGATGGCGGGATGAACTGGACAACTTTCAAAAAGACTGGTCCTTATTAGCCACAGACAGAGAGAGGTGGAAGGAGAGTAGGGAGGCCTTTGCCCTGCAGTGGGAATGTACAGGCTCTTAATAATAATAATAATAATAATGTAAAACGATGGCGAAACATCCAATTAAAGCATTCACTAACAAATAATTACTAAAATATGCTTTTAAAATTAAATAATCAAGATTTTTATTTCTCGTTTTAAATTTCGCACCAAAAAGCTAAGTCACGTGACATTATCGTCAACCTACGTCACTGTTCTTGTTCCGGTGAGTGTTGCTGGTGTAAATTCCCTTAAAAGTACGTCATACTTACCAAAAACGTACGAATTAGAGGAAATGTAAAAAATCTGAGAAAAAACTTAAGATTCTAGTTTACGAAACAATGTAGTTAGTTGGCGATGTCGAGAGTTATTTTTATTTTGATATTGCTTTTATTTTTCGTTTAATTTTTATATTTCTTTCGAGATGGTTGCAGCGGTGCGAGCACTGAAAACTGAACGTAGTTTTATTTCTGGCATGAGACATGACTGAAAAGTTTTGTATTTTGTGTTTGAATCACGCACCTACAAAACAAAAGCTTGTAAATTACGTTCATAATTACGTACAAATGCTCATAAGTTTAATTGTTAGTAAATTATAAAGTATTATAACCTGGCTCGATAAAATAAAAAATAAACTGGCTGACATGAATATGTTATTATTATAAAAACTCGTACTCTTTTTTTTACTATCATGGCAACATTTAGCTCACCCTATGTCGTACAAGATTCT
Organism: Asteroscopus sphinx; assembly: GCA_949699075.1. Taxonomy (NCBI): domain Eukaryota; kingdom Metazoa; phylum Arthropoda; class Insecta; order Lepidoptera; family Noctuidae; genus Asteroscopus; species Asteroscopus sphinx. The sequence goes on along the minus strand of OX453021.1, from coordinate 13,105,380 downwards.
GACGTCACTCTAAATGGCGGCCAAGTCTCATGACGTTTTGTATCACGTGATTAACAGATTAAAAAAACGAAATTTCAATTAGGAAAATAAAATATTTAGAATCAATTTAAATTTAAAAAACTTAGTAAAAGTTATTCTTCAACCTAAAATCTACGTTGTGTGCAATTTTCATAATTTTTGGCGATACCAGTCAAACGCCCTCTGGGACAAGACAAAATTTTGAAAATTTTATAAATACGTACCACATAAATAGATAGAATGGAAAAGTGGGCAGGGCACGCGTGCCAACACTCTGCACCATAGTGCAGGGCATTTCAAAGCCTTTCTCAGTACGCCTTATGACTTGTTTCTGTAAATACTGTAACGAAAACCCGCAAAAATGCCTTATTGTGCTGTTTCTAACTGCAGAAATTGATTAAAGATAATTTTTAAAAATGAATGACGTCAATATGTAAGGCGACCCATAGACCTACAATTAAGGACCGACCGAGGGTCGGTTTCGGTTTCGGTTTCGGCTAGTTTCGGCCAAAAAATCTAGTTTCGGCCACAGTTTCGGTTTCGGCCAATAATTGGCCGAACCTTCGGCCCCGCTGAAACTAGGTATTCGTGAATTGTCGCGCATCATTCGGCTAACTTCGAGTGAGTGAACGTGGTTGCCAGTTGATTTCGCTAGCCATAGGTTGTAAGTTGTAATAGAATATAATTCATTAGATATTTTATTTGGTTCTGTTGAGTTATTCCCTAGAACTTATACAACATGAATTTATGTAGAAATTAATGTAACACTTAAAACATGTGTGAAGATACCTGTGATGTTTGATTCAAACATTACTATATTTGTTTGTAATGTTTGTTGGATTAAATTTTGTACCCGTATTCGAACAGCCCCGTAAATCCGATACACAACTACCTCCGGTGATTTAACTATTACCGTGACTGACCTTCAGTACTATTAGTCATGTTGCATTTTTTCCCTTTAGTACGCGAAGTGCTTAGTCAATTCGGACGCGTAGTACAGTAGTACGGGAAAGTTTTTTAGTTAAATTTCATTATTTACTACTACTATGACTACTATCACGACAAATACTAAAAATAAAAATATTCTAAAACCCAAGGGGGTCCCCATACTAGAAACCTCGAGAGACATGAATTTTTTCCAACGTTTTTGTTCCTGCTCTATCTTCAAAATTGTAATACATACCAGCGTCAAACTTGGTTTGATTATAGTGCATACTATGTAGTTTAGCAACAAATACTAAAAACAGGGCAAACGTAGACATATATGGTGGTACCTACGTAAGAAAGAGATGCAAAAATTCATACATCGCGTATGGTCGTTGATGTCTTTTGATAAACTCTCATAAATTAAATCAGTTTCTATGGGGTATCAGGTCGATGGGTGGTACGGAACCTACTGCGTGAGTCCGACTCACACTTGACCGATTTTTTTTACATAGTTTAATTGTTGCATTTTAGTTTTACACGTGTTAACTGTCTTTATATGCGTAAAAATACATTCGATTTAACATGCTATAAAAAATTCAAATAAGTTTCGGTTTCGGCCGAAACTGGAACCAAGACCGAAGGTTCGGTTACGGTTTCAGTTTCGGCTGAAAATCCTGTTTCGGTCGGACACTACCTACAATATAATTGCACAATATTATTATTGTATCGTACCGATCTTCATTTGTCTTTCAATCTCACTCCTACACGCATGTTGTATAATAGCGCAATTGCAAATATTGCGCAATTATACAACATGTTGATCTGTACTCGTGCCATATTTAAGGAGGTGACTATACCACTGATACTGAAGTTGAACACGAATCAATAAAAAAATAAAAAACATTATTTTTTTTAAATTGAAATATGTATTTGTAAGCAAACAAATTTGCTCCGTGTGTCGCGTGCCACACAAAAACGATGCGTGCGAAACCACCAAATCAATTTGAAGGTATATCCACCCTTTTTTTTTTTTTTTTTTTTTTTCCGTGGGGAAAATCCTCATGGACGCACTCCGCCCGGGGAAGGCGGAGCCAGTGTCGGACTCTTACCGACTAAAAACCACCACGGTGTTCCTCTACCGACCTTGGCCGGGGGCGTGGGAAATACACCCGTATTCGCCCAACCATCCCCGGCAGGTCCCGGCTCGCCACTGGCAGGCGAGCCCCTTCTCCCCGTGCGGCAATCACAACGGCCGCACCCTCCTCTTGACTGGCGCGCGCGGAACACTACGCGCCACCGTCACGGGCCTTAACTGGTCGGGCGGCGGGCCACCCCGAGTCCGCCGCCCGCAGGCCCACACCTAGGGTGGCTGGAGGTCGGCATACGCCCTCCTACGACGCCCAGGTCGTCTCCTGCGGATGGGAAGAGAGGTCATCGCCTCTCGAACCCTCTCCGCCGCCTCCTTAGCGAGCATAACCTCCTCGCAGAAGGAGACGACGCTTTCCCAAGCGCTCTCGCTCCCGACCATAGACAGAACCACGGCCGGAAGCGAGAGATCGCTGCCGCCTACTGCAGTGATGAGGTCACGGCGCTGCGCGGCCCAAGCTGGGCACTCCGCCAATGTGTGCTGCACCGTGTCCTCTGGGCAGCTCCCGCAGTGATGACACTCGGGCGTCGGCCCCCGGCCTATGCGACACAGATACTTACCGAAGCAACCATGCCCCGAGAGTATCTGCGTCAGCCGGTAGGTGAGGGCACCATGGCTCCTCTCCAGCCACTCCTCCATGACGGGCCTTACCGCCGCGATAACGGCGTGCCCTGCGCTGGGTTGCGCAAGTCGCTCCTCCCATTCAGCAACTAGGATCTGGCGGACCTCGCTCCGATCAGGCGGGTCCTCGCGCTGGTGATACCTTAGCGCAAGGTCTCTCGCCTCCAGATCCTAGGGCATTGATACGGCTAGGAGGCTCGCCGCCTCAAAGGAGATCGTACGATATCCCCGTATCACCCTGATTACCATCGCACGCTGCGGCCTACGTAGCAGCACGACGTTACAGCGTGTCAGGGTGTCCGCCCACACTGGGGCCCCATAAAGGGCCATGGACCGTACGATCCCCACGTAGAGCCTCCGGCAGGAGGCGTTTGGCCCCCGCAAGTTTGGGAGCAACCGCGATAATGCAGCCGCGGCCCCCATCAGCTTGGGTGCCAACCGCTGAAAGTGCGGCCCAAAGCCCCACCGGTTATCGAGGACGAGTCCCAGGTACTTCATCGTCGACCCGATGCCGATGCGGACGCCTCCTACCATTATGTTGGATCCCGGGGGTGGCCCCATTCGAGGCCCGTGGAAACACAGAGCCTCAGACTTGTGTAGAGCCACCTCGAGACCCAACCGCCGGATCCTTCCAACGACCTGCGCAACCCCCGCTGTCGCCAGCATGGTCGCCTGCCGGAGCGTCTTCCCCCTCGCCGTGACCAGCGTGTCGTCGGCGTAGCATGTTACGCCGACGCCATGGAGAAGAGCACCACGCAGCACCCAGTCGTAACCGATGTTCCACAGAAGCGGCCCCAGAACCGTACACACGTACCGATCCCTGTGGCACACCGCACGACATCTCTCGCCGACCCCATCCTTCCCGACCCGGGTAGATGACGGCCCTGTCCGTCAGATAGGCCCCGATAGTGTGGCGGAGGTAGGTCGGCACCCGATGAAATTCGAGTGCCGCCCTAATGCAACTCCAGGGCAAGGTGTTGAAAGCGTTGGCGATGTCAAGAGACACCGCCAAAACAACCTCCCCCCGGGCCACTGCTCTCTCCGCCAGAGCCCTCACGCGCATGATAGCGTCCACAGTTGAGCGCCCCCGGCGGAAACCAAACTGGTTGTCTGCCAGATCCGGCCCCATCCTAGTCAGGTGCTGGACAAGGCGGTCTGCAATTACTCTCTCAAAGAGCTTGCCCACCTCGTCCAGCAACACGATGGGGCGGTATGCAGATGGTGAGTCTGCCGGGCGCCCCTCCTTCTTCAGCAGGACCAGTTTGCCAGTCTTCCACCTCCGTGGAAACTGGCCCCGTTCGAAGCATGCGCTCAAGAGCCCTCCCAATCGGGGTCCAAGGGCCTTCAGAGCCAGGACCCATGCTCGGCCAGGTATGCCATCGGGCCCTGGGGCGGTGTTTTTGGCTTGAAGCCGTTTCACCGCCGACATCAATTCTTCCCGGGTCACTTCGGGCACGTCGTCATCGTCGTCCGCGCTAGGCACCATGTGAGGAGGAATCATCGGCGGAGGGGTGTGCTCCGCCCTTGAAGGGAACAGAGCGCTCACCACTCCCTCCAGCAGGTCAGGCCGGAGACTCTGGGATAGTGGGGGGGCCCACGGGCGAAGTTTGCCCCGTACCATACGGTATGGACGCCCCCACGGATTTGCATCCAGAGTCGCCCGCATGGCATCAAAGCCTGCCACCTTGGCTTCTGTGATGGCCACCTGAAGGGCTACCTTTGCTGCTCTGTACCCCTCGTACAGCTCCTCCTCTATGTCTGCCTCCTCCGGGGTGCGGGGACGCCTCCTGAACCGCCTCCTGAACCTGGTGTACCGGCGTCGCTCGTTCACACATGCAACACGCAGTTGCGCTATGTCCGAGGACCACCAGTACATCTGGCGCCTTACAGGACCGGGCTTAGCCCTAGGCATCCCCACATCGCAAACATGCGTCATCGCCTCCTGGAACCACCCAGCCTCCACATCGATATCGACAGGCCTGTCCGGTGCTGTCACCCAGGTCTGTACGATCGAGGCCTCCAGGAGGGCCTCCCGGTTCAATTTGGCAAGAGCCCAACGCGGACCGACCCCAACCGGGGCTGCCTGGACTGGGCTGACAGAGGTCTGGGCGGAGACGTCGAATCGGATGTAACGGTGATCCGACAACGTCTCCACCTCCTCCATCACACGCCAGCCCTGGACATGGCGCTCAACAGCGGGACTAGCGAACGAGATGTCCACTATGGACCCACCCCACCGCCGAACGCACGTGGTATATCCACCCTTAGTCATCGGTGGCATTGGCCGATGACTTATTTTCAGAGTCGTTCAGGGTTTATTCTCAAACCCTCGCTATGTTTCTAAGTGAAAATTTGGGTATTAATTAATCGTAGAATTTTCCAAGTATTATTAGATGATGATTATTTTGGTGATGATTATTATTTTTAGATGACTAAGACTAGATGACTAAGACTAGATGACTAGTTATTTTATCATTTGCTCTAGAAATATGGCACGGTTACAGGTCAATCTTGTATTGTAGGTGTATGGGCCGCCTAGTTGCCACACATGAATCGCAAGTAAAATTGTGATTACTACCATTCTACTATATCTATTTCTGGTATACGTACCATGCTCTTTTCTTGAAGGCTCCCATATCGAATTGGTTTGTCATATTCGATGACACAATTTAACTTACAAACAAGTGAAACCTCAGGGAACCCAATTAAACGTACCTTCTACCAGTAACGTAAGCAGCAAAATCGGTAGCATTGTGGCATTATTAATGTACTAGAGTTTGCCCGCGGCTTCGCCCACGTATAACACGTTCGGCTTATCACAGAAATACTTATCGCACATGCCTCGGGAACTGTTCATTTTCCCGAGATAAAAAGTAGTTAGCCTATATATTTTCTATCTATTCTTCTTCTTCTATCATGTCGACATGAGCTAAATAATTATAATAATAGCTCATGCCGTGGGAAAAAGATTAGCCAGTCAGCAGGTTGGTAGCGGGGCTGACTGCCCAGGGTGCACCGGACAATCAATTAAATATCGTCACTCGTGGAGGCTCTTTTATTGCAACATTATTGGATCATCTTTTATTGGATCATTTATTTGTTTAAGGCTAATCGAGCCCTTTTAATTGAGTTTGACCACCAACTAACACGACGGGTCTAAGAGTAAAAATAGTAGTAAGAGTTTAGGAGATATGACCATCAGAAGTTTTGACCATTAATTTGTGTAGAGCTTAACAAGCCCTTTCATTTGAGTATCAACACGATGTGTCTAAGAGCTATAGTTTAGGAGATATGGCCATCAGAAGTTTGGACCATTTATTTGTCTAGATCTCACTGAACCCTATCATATCAGAATTTTTGACCAATTCTGCACGCGTACATTCTTCCGCGTTATCAAATACGTAGAAGCTTCGCATCTGTCGGGCGTCACCCGCAGCACGCCACGATTTTTTATTTTTTTCTTTCTTTCTTTCTTCCCTAAACACATACCACTTCTTTAGTGTAATCATTACCCTATTAAACACAAAAGTTTCATCAAAATCGGTCCAGTAGTATTAGCGTGATGCTCGAACAAACAAACAAGCAAACAATCAAACAAAGAAACAGACATTTACAGTTTTAAAATAGTTATTAAGAATACCATTTACTTACAGGTTTCATCCGTCCCGGCCACTACCACGACTGGTTCTTCCAAGTCACCGGTGTCGACTTTGACTGGGAGATTGTCCACACCACCGTGGAACCTTCCACCACCACTGAGGCATCCGAGGAAGTCCCTGCCCCTGATTCTCCTGAATCTTCAGAATCTTCTGAATCTTTCGAGTCTTCTGAATCTTCCGAAGCTTCTGAATCTTCGGAGTCTTCTGAATCTTCTGATGATTGAAGTCGCTAAGGAATAAAGCACTTGACATAATCATCAAAAACTTGTCTTAATGTTTACCAAGAACATCAATTTGTTGTATCATGTTAACTATTTATTGAAAAAAAAAACAATTATTATTTACATTTGTTTTTTTTATATATTCTCTAACTAGAACTTTAAAACTTATTTAATTTAAGTAATACAAATTAGTGAACACATTAATGACAGACTAAACCAACGAAGGCGTTACAAGTACGTTATCAGAATCGATATTCATACGTAAGGACTAAGGACACAAGTCAAAACTCTTCAATAAAAATAATCAAATTTAATATTAAATCATTATTAAAAGTGATTATATCACTTTCAATTTACAATTAATAAATATTTAATTTGATTATTTTTATTGATATAATCACTGAGTGAGTGAGTTTTGAGTGATATAATAACTTTTAATTTACAATTAATAATAAATGATTTAATATTTAATTTGATTATTTTTATTGAAGAGTTTTTCCAAATGAGTTGTGTCCTTACGTATGAATATCGATTCTGATAACGTACCTTATAGGAGCAACAGGGTTTTTGTCACATATTGTATAAGTAAGGCTCTGAAAAAAAAATAAAAAAATAATAATAATTTGGTTTGGTTCGGTTTGGTTTGGTTTTGGTTTGGTTTGGTTTGGTTTTGGTTTCATGGTAAAATTTTAGCTGTGTTACGAGTACCCAAGGCAGGCAATTCAGCTTGGTAGAGACAACTTCGAGAAAGAAGCCAACAGAAGGATCCGTTTGGGCTGGGCAGCATTTGGCAAACTACGCCGAGTCTTCTCGTCGCCTATACCGCAAAGTTTGAAGACAAAGGTCTTCAACCAGTGCGTCCTGCCCGTCATGACTTACAGTGCCGAGACGTGGACACTGACAGTTGTGCTAGTCCACAAGTTCAAAGTCGCTCAGCGAGCTATGGAGCGAGCTATGCTTGGAGTTTCTTTGAAGGATAAAATCCGTAACGAGATTATCCGGAGAAGAACCCGAGTGACCGACATAGCTTGTAGGATCAGTAAGCTGAAGTGGCAGATGGGCTGGCCATGTCTGTCGAAGCACCGATGGCCGCTGGAGGAGACCGCGAATCGGCAAACGCAGCGTAGGGCGACCCCCTGCCAGGTAGACCGACGACCTAAAGAACGTGGCTGGGGGGGACTGGATGCGGAAGGCAGAGGACCGAGTGTTGTGGCGCAACTTGGGAGAGGCCTATGTCCATGTCCAGCAGTGGACTGCGATAGGCTGAGTTGAACAGAATAAACGCAAGTCCTGAAAGTATTAGTTAGTCCAGATATATATAATATAATATATAATATAGGACAATCGATTGGTTTGGTTTTTGTATCGTGTTACATTTCACCCATTTTTTTTTTCAATATTCATATCAGCTGATCCCGAGTAGGTCTTTGAGGTCCAGGATGACTAGCGAAATGGATTTCCGTGTGTCAGGTAACCCTTAAACGACATCTTGCAGCTATCCAGAAACCAATTTGGTAACTTACTAATAATATAATTTTGTGATTTTGAAATCTATACTTATAAAGAGAGATGCCTTGACTGACTGATTCATCAACGCAGTCCGCAGAGCCGAAGTAACTCAAGTTAGAAACATGAAATTTTGATAGAAGGTTCCTTTTGTAACATACATAAGCACACACTAAGAAAAGATTTTCGGAAATTCTATCCCAAAGAGGATGAATCTTTTATCTTTATAGAGTATTTACTCTAAAACCCTATAAACCCAGGAGAAAAGATTTTTCATATTTATGGATCGATTGGCTGATTGACTTGGGAAAAATAATCTTCGTAATAAATAATGAAACAAATATCTTTATTTTTCTAAAATTACCTCTAAAAGAGGGAGTACACCCTTATAAATTTATAAATTTTGTATGGGAGAATATTATTGCGTAGCTGGATTGAGTCGAAACTCGGTATAAATAATCTAGCAATAAAATTAATGAATTAATTCTAATAAAACAAGTTTAACCAGATTACATCGCGTATTTTATTTAAATTGGTTTTCCTGACGTTTCGAAAGCTTTGCAGCGTTCGTGGTCGCAGGAAGACTAAGATGACAAGCGTCTTTTCAAATATTTCTTAAACAATATTTTAATCTACCGTACAATTTTTATTAATTAAAATCGTTTCGATGCACGCAGTAATCACTCACAATGAATTACTTGTTTTTGAATTTTTCTAATATTGAACTCAATCTCAATCAAAGAGTATTTTTTTTTACATAAAGAGTTGTTGAAGTTTCTATGCAAAATCTTCCTAGGGTCACACTTGAAACAAATACTCTTCAAAATAAATGATTAAAAGAAATAAGTATTTTTATTTTCCCAAAAATACGACAGGAACCATTAAACGGTATATCAAAGTCACCAGAGGACTGCTATAAATAATATGTTACTAGATAATAATCTTAACATTTTAATTGAGATGTCTACATGTCTGCGGTCTTGTGTTTATTCTTTTACACGTTGTACCTATGATGGTATAATAAGATGTTTCACCAGGTATTCTCTTCCCGCAATGACAGCGCGATGCCTCCAAGCTACGTCACGATCAGTGCTGCCATTGATTGATATCTTCAATATACTTAAGGAGATTTTTATTCATAATGAATATAAAATAAATTCCTAACTAGCCTAACTATTTGTTATTCATCTAATTAGTTAATAAAGGAAACTATATTAAATTACTAGTTTAAAAGTGATTCTTTATAGAAGAAAGTAAATGATAAAATGCATTTTGCTCGGGTAATTTATTTTCACAAAGTGGCAGCACATCAAACTGACAAGTGTCACGCTAACAGCCCGCTATTGGCTGCACGGCCGATGACGTAGTACGGAGGCAATCACGTGACCTAGCTGTCACGGGAAGAGACTACCTGGTGTTATTATACCATGGTACCTATATTCCTATTTAGTTATATGAACACGGCAACGATTATTAGTTGTTTTTCATTTGAATTATATGTAACTATTCCGTTTCGAAATTTCTGTAAGTAGGTACATGTATTGACTACGGCTTTTCGTCAATAAATCGAGCACAGTCAATAAACATAGGTATCATAATCTGGTAAATCCTGAAAATATCAGTTACGAAAACATGGCGTAGGATTACTTAGATTAGGTACAATGCGTTATCATTTAATCATTATAATTTTATCAATTAATGCCAGGCCCTGAGTTAATATAAGCTAAAAAAAATTACTAATTTAATTAGTTGATTGAGAAACAAAATGGCGATGTGGGGTGCTGTATTATTGTTGGCTGTTGCTGGGACGACGGTAAATATTGATACATTAACATTTTTAGGGTTGTGTTGTGTGTGTTGTTGTAAGCGGCATTTTGCTACGTCACGAAACATGGACTCTATCGGGAAGGAAAAATGCTGAACCCTTTTGAATATGGAAAAAATACATTTTGTTGGTGAGAAATAAATCCAGTTTGCTTTTATAGTCTTTAATAAAGGGGATTTTTGATTGTTTATTAAGTTATTTTAAAGTCATTAAGTTTCGTCATTCAAGTAACGATATTACCAAACGTCGTATAAATAAACTAAAGAAATCAAAATGAATGCGTTTAGTTACAAGCACCCTTTTCAGTCTTATGATTAGTTAACCCTTTAAATTCCGTGAAGGGACTCGTGCCCAGCAGTCGAACAGTAAGTAAATGACGACTGCATGAATATGCTTGAAGTAACGTTGTCAAACACACTATATTTTGTAATTTTCCCGCTTTCCGAGTCCTTATTGGATACTCAACAACATGTAGATTACCGAATTACACCCGTGTAGGGTTACCGGTCGCTCCGTGTAAAATACTGATGTTCAGCCGCATCTGGTTAGACTGGAAGCCGACTCCCATATAGTTGGGAAAAGGCGAGGAGGATGATAGGGTTACCAGATTAATAAAAATGTTTCCCGGAGAAGAATCCGGACATGTGCAGTAATTTCCGGACATTTCCGTGCCAATCGATATCTTATCGGTTGCTGTAGGTGAACAACTAAAAATTCATCACATATATTCTTAAACTTCCGGACATATCAGATTTTCCCCCGCATTCCGGACAAATAGCTAAAATTCCGGACGTATGGCACACACATAACCACGTGCAAACCACTGCACACGTGCAAACCAGCAGGCAGAAGATAATATAGTTAGGTAGGTACCTATATTTATTAGTGGTGCAATAGGCACATGTTTTGTCAGAGTTTCTTTATCGTGTCAGAGTCCTTAACTCGTGAGGAAAACATACAATACTTTTTATTCATCCCCGTGCCTTTTCCCAATTATGTTGGGGTCGGTCGGCTTCCAGTCTAACCAGATGCGGCTGAAAATCAGTATTTTACACGCAGCGACTGCCATCAGACCCCCGTAACCCAGTTACTGGGTAATACTGACATTCGGAGGTTAGACCAGTTTTCAGACTTTCAGGCTCTGACTACCCGTAACCACTGCCACAGATATTCGTATGACAACCGGGACCGACAGCCTGATGTGCTCTCCGAGGCACGGAGGGGTCTCGATGTGTAACAAAACGGTCACCCATCCACGGACTGACCGCGGCAAGCGTCACAGATCATACAATCCGTGCGGTTGTTACTTCGCCACGAGCCCCTCATATTCGATACTTTTCATTGAAATGCATACATCTACTTGATAACCAAAGCTTGATTTGTCCTATTAAACAGTAAACTACCTAATCTTTAGTTTATCAGCAGCGTATTAATTACGAATACATCAATTTAATTTATCATGATAGTAGGTAATAGGCCGCCTAAAAATGGATAATTAATTAGATTACCTACTTTTTACATTGCAGGTGTTAGCCGACCCTCTTCTTACGTTCCCAGAAATTGCGAGAGGTAAGTGAATGAAATACTAATCTTGATAATAATTGCTTACTGCAATGTCTAAAGACATTAGATTAGGTTAGGTTACAAGATAATAAATTGGCATCTTTTCGAATGAAAATTTATCTTAGTACTAGGAGGGATCAAAAAGTAGTGAGAACGACATACTCCCAGGTAAAAAAAAAAAAAAAAAATACTGGCAGGCATAGCTCAGATACATATTTGTAATATTAATACAGGAAAAAATCTTCGATTCTCTTTTGTTTTTTTCTGAATGTAGTCATTTGTTTGCTTCGTGTCGGAACATGTTCTCGAAAATGGAAAAAACGAACTGCGAGCCGTTATTAAATACCTCTGTTTAAAAAAGTTAACGACGCAAGAGATTCATTGCGATTTGGAGGCAACATTAGGAGAGTCTGCTCCGCCGTATTCCACTGTCGCAAGGTGGGCTTCTCAATTTCGAGTAGGGAGAACGAGCACGGAAGACGAACATCGTTGCGGCCGTCCATCGACGTCAGTCACCCAAGAAAATGTTGCGAAAGTCGAGAAAATTGTATTGAGCGATCGAAGTGTTACCATCCGATACTTAATTCAAGAAACGGGCATTTCATATGGAAGTATTCAATCCATATTGAAACAATCTTTGAATATGAGAAAAGTCTCCGCAAGATGGGTGCCGAGAATGTTAACCGACAGTCAGAAACAAAATCGACTTGACATTTCGAAGATATTGTTGGACAAGTTTCAAGAAGATTCTGAAAACTTTTTGTTTCGTTTCGTAACCATGGACGAAACATGGGTCCATCATTTTGATCCCGAGACAAAACAGCAATCTTCGCAATGGAAACGGCCGTCATCACCGACCCCGAAGAAGTTTCGTGTCGTGGCATCGGCTGGCAAGGTTATGGCCTCAATATTTTGGGACTCAGAAGGGATATTGTTGATTTATTACCTGGAGCGTGGAACCACTATTACAGGCCAATATTATGCAGCTTTAATTTCCATGTTGAGGAATGCCATCAAAGAGAAAAGGAGAGGGAAACTTCGACGGGGCGTGCTGTTTCATCACGACAGCGCACCCGCGTACAGGTCGGCAGTTGCGATGGCTGCCATTCAGCAAGCTGGCTTCGAATTGGTTGACCACCCCCCTTATTCACTAGATCTGGCAGCTAGCGATTTTTATCTGTTCCCCAAATTGAAAACATACTTAAGGGGAAACAGGTACGAAGACGATAACGAGGTGATGGATGCCGTGGAGAGCTTTTTGCAGGACCAAGACAAAACTTTTTTTGTGAAAGGGATTGAAGCCTTGGAAAAGCGCTGGACTCGGTGTATAGAGAGACTCGGAAACTATGTAGAAAAATAAATTATTAAGTTATCAATAGTCATTATATTCTATCTCATTCTCACTACTTTTTGATCCCTCCTCGTAGCTGCCCAACTCAGACCAAAAGAATAAGATAGACGGAGCGCGTAGAACTAGCGACTGAAACCAGAAAAAGGAATACAAAATAGCATAGGAGTACCTACTATTCCGCCCACAGTGTTTGCGAGCCGCGATTGTTCTTTTAGTTTGAGGATTAGACGTTCGCTCTAGGGGCCTTACTCCCGACTGGATCGAGTTCTGTATCAATCGAATTTGAGTTCGAGTTAGTGTCAATTTGTACTGCATTTCTCTAGGAATTGAAATAAGCTCGATTTGGTTCAGAACTCGAACCAGTCGGGAGTAAGGCCCCAAATTGCGGCTCGCAAACATTGTAGGCGTAATAGTAGGTAGTCCTTTGCCATTTCGTATTCCTTTTTCTGGCTTCATTCGCTAGTTCTACGCGCTCCGTCTATCTTATTCTTTTGGTCTGCGCTGCTCAAAATAGTAATAATAGTACTATGCTTTGAACTTTTTAATGGTGCCAATGGACTGTGTTATAATGGGGATCGTCGTGCAGTTCAAACAAAACTGTAGTTCAAAAATCGATCACACTGAATTTAGACGGCAATGTAAAATTTTGATGACGATGATAAAATGTAATTTTTCATACGAAGATTTCTCAGTTTAGAATCACGTCTGGCAATAGCCCAGGAGGTATCGATTTTCTTTTGTCTGTCCCAGGCCCTGCTCGCATCGTGTCAGGATGGGAGGCATACAACAGCCAGTTCCCTCACCAGCTGTCACTTCGTATGGTGAACCCTGCTGGAGGCGTCACCGCTTGTGGAGGCACCATTATCAGCGCTGCGTGGGGTCTCACTGCTGCCCATTGCACTGCTGGGTAGGTCACCTTTCTATTATCTTTTCTTTTTTAATTTTATAGTAAGATTTCATTGTGCGCGAAAAGTCCCGTAAATATAGTCCAATACTCGGACGCATAAAAAGGCAGACGGAATCTCGCTAAACAATAAGTGGAGCATCCATAGTATGCCGGCTCGCTTAAAAGTACGCACACATTCACATCCATAGTATGCCAAAAAATCTAGTGTGACGGTAGTCATTGTTGTAGTGTCACAAATAAAATAACTGTTTAAATCTGGTGTTAAAATACTTTCGAAATTATAGTGGGTATGGGAGCGTTCAAGTATTAAGTAACGAATTTGGGGGTTGGGGGGGGTCTTCTGGAACGTTACGAGGCGTTACAGGGGCGGGAGGGGCGGTGTTTTGAACTAGTCGTTACGTAAATCAAATTTAAAATTAGGACAAAAAAAGAAAAAAAAATTAGAAATCTCTTGCTTTTAAAAACAAGACATTTCAAATGTTAATAAATAATATGAACGCGATTAAAACAATAACATAGGTATATTAGCGACTTTCCGGTACTTTACGCCACATAATTGTGACTTTCAGGTAAAAATGGTCACTTGGTGGTGGTTACGTAACGTTTTACTAGGGTGAGGGGGGGGGGGGTAACGGAAAACTTTACGGCGCGTTTCATGGGGGGGGGGAGGAGGGTCAAAAACCTCAAAAAATTGCGTTACGTAATACTTGAACGCTCCATTTAGGAAAAAATGAAGTTTTTCAGTCTTTGTTTAGCGAGATTCCGTCCGCCTTTTTGATTCGTCCGAGGTTCAATATGAGTGAAATTCGCGAAAGTTCAAAAACTTCTAACGTTAAGTTCTTGCATGTTTCTTCTCCCTCAGCCGCGTGTCTGTCGTCATCCGTGCTGGCGTGGTCAACCTGACCCAGCCGGAGGCCATCTTCGATACAACAAAGTACTACAACCATCCTCTGTACAACGAAGCTCTGCAGTCAGTCGTCCAGCCCAATGACATTGGTCTCCTCGAGTTTGGCAGGGAACTCATATTCAGTGGTAAGATCATTTAAGACCGATTTATTCATTTTGAAACGAAGTTCCGAGCTTGCGGTTTGGTGTGATTCGGGAGAAAATTTAGCGTCACGTGAAGTCACGTCACGCTAAGATTTGCGTTATACCCATAGAGTACATTGAATATACGGACATAGAGTTCAAAATCAAAGATAAAGTAATTTTTTAAAAATTGGAATAAACATTTACGTATGCACTTTCAAAACGTTAATTAAGAATCTAGTTGCACGGTTCCAAAAAGTTGGTCCCATTATCTCATATTTCTTTTATTTTACTCTTTAATGTAATGCTTCCCAGAAAAAATCATTTGTAGTTAATATTTTTGGAAATATCAATACGACGACATAACGTCACGAATCCTGAATCGCGCTATCAATGTGACGCGCAAGTTGAGCCCAGCAGAAGTATTTGCCATACGATCGTGAGATTGGTGAGCTCTTCGCGATTTACGAAGGCATAAACACTTCCGTTATTATAGGCCCATCTCACTTCTGAGCCATGTCTACAAGCTGTTTTCGAGAGTCATTACGAACCGTCTTTCGCGCAGGTTTGACGACTTCCAGCCTCCCGAACAAGCCGGTTTCCGAAAAGGCTTTAGCACCGTAGACCACATACATACGCTGCGGCAGGTTATACAGAAGACCGAAGAGTATAACTTGCCTCTTTGTTTAGCGTTTGTGGACTACGAGAAAGCCTTCGATTCGATCGAGACTTGGGCGGTACTACAGTCTCTTCAACGGTGCCAGATTGACTATCGGTACATCGAAGTGTTAAAGTCTTTGTATGAAAACGCCACTATGTCAGTCCGATTACAGGACCAAGCCTCGAAACCTATCCTTCTGCAGCGAGGTGTGAGACAGGGAGATGTGATCTCTCCGAAACTGTTCACTGCTGCATTGGAGGATGTCTTCAAGGTTCTGGACTGGAAGGGGCTAGGCATTAACATAAACGGCGAGTACATCACTCACCTTCGGTTTGCCGACGACATAGTAGTCATGGCTGAGACCATGGAGGACCTCGGTACAATGCTCGATGACCTCAGTAGAGCTTCTGATAGAGTGGGTCTTAAAATGAATATGGACAAGACAAAGGTTATGTTGAATTCCCATATAGCACCCATTCCCGTAAACATCGGAGAATCTACACTCGAAGTTGTTGACGATTATGTATACCTAGGACAAACTGTCCAGCTAGGTAAGTCCAACTTCGAGAGAGAGGTCAATCGTCGAATCCGACTCGGTTGGGCAGCGTTCGGGAAGCTACGCAATATCTTCTCGTCCAAAATACCACAGTGTCTCAAGACGAAAGTCTTTGACCAGTGTGTGTTGCCAGTAATTACTTACGGTACTGAAACGTGGTCGCTCACAATGGGCCTGATAAGAAGGCTCAAAGTCACTCAAAGGGCAATGGAGAGGGCTATGCTCGGAGTGTCCCTGCGTGATCGAATCAGAAATGAGGAGATTCGCAGGAGAACGAAAGTAACCGACATAGCCCGAAGAATTGCCAAACTTAAGTGGCAGTGGGCGGGGCACATTGCTCGCAGAACGGATGGCCGATGGGGCAGTAAAGTTCTGGAGTGGCGACCGCGTACTGGAAGGCGCAGCGTGGGTAGGCCCCCCACAAGGTGGACCGACGACCTGGTGAAGGTCGCGGGAATCCGCTGGATGCGGAAGGCACAGGACCGGTCGTTGTGGCGATGTTTGGGGGAGGCCTATGTCCAGCAGTGGACGTCTTTCGGCTGAAATGATGAATGATGATGATGAAACACTTCCGTCACATGCTTGAGGCAAGACATCGCGGTGTTGCCGGCAATTACCGTGTTCTACGGCTTTCAGGCCAAAAATTACAATACACAATACAATACAATTAAATACCTATGTAGACCATGTGGCCTACGGCTTTAATCCCATGGCTGTAGCTAAATCTACGGCTTTCACGGTTTTTGATAAATATAACACTGCATGTATCCAAATACATCTTATTTTTTTGCCGTGGGGAAATCCTCCTAGACACATTCCGCCCGGGGACAGCGGAGCCGGTGAAGGACTCTTATCGACTAAAACCACCACCGTGTTCCTTCAACTATACCTTTGGCCGAGGGCGTGGGAACCCGTTGGTATTCGCACAACCACCCCCAACAGGTCCCAGCCCGCCACAAGCAGGTTAGCCCCTTCTCCCCGTGCGGCCTAACGGCAGCCGCACCCTCCCCGGCAGCGCACAAGGAACGCTGCGCGCCACCTCATGGGCCCCACCATGACGCAGCTAACACACCAATGTCACGGCCGCGCCTGCCTCGCCAACCTCGGGACCTACGCCAGCGACGCCAGCCTCACAAGCCTCGCCAGCCACGGCAGCAACTCCAGCCGCGCCAACTACGCCAGGCAGCATACTACCCCGAGTCCACCGCCCGCAGGGCCTATCCTCCCGTAATTTTTTATCGGGGTTTTCTTCCTCATCCCTCATCCTCCACTGTGCCCTCTGCTTACTTCAGAGGGATAAGCACTGTCACGCCCCATTGGCCCAGATCGAGCCCCTCCCGCGCCAGAATATTCGCTACAGGCAATAAAATCCCCCGAAGGATAATAATGTCTCTCGAAAGGATATTTATTGCCCGCACCCAGGATGCACCGGTCTAACAACTGCCGTTCCCTCCAGACGTGTCCAGAAGGACTAGCAGCCGTCAGGCACACGTGGAGGTTTTCTGGCCAACACCCCATCCAAATACATCTAGTGCGTGTTCATCTATGCTTTTGTATTCGAATCAAAACACATATGGACGGGGATGTCTCGATTAGATTACCCATATAAAGTTAATGTATTTATAATAAAACAAAGTTTAACCGGATTAAATCGCGTATATTATTTAAATTGGTTTCCCTGACGTTTCGAAAGCTTTGCAGCATTTCGTGGTCGCAGGTAGACTAAGAAAACGAAACGTCAGGGAAACCAATTTAAATAATATACGCGATTTAATCCGGTTAAACTTTGTTTTATTATAATGTGTAGTGATCGCGAAAACCTAAGAAGTTATTAAATGTATTTGTTTGTTGTTTTTTTCAATCATAAAGAAAAACATTGACGAACAATTAATTTTGCATGTAAAACTTAAAAACAGCGCCATTTGGCTAACACGGCTTTTCCACCGAACGTACACGAACACGACCACCAAAAAAATATTTTTGGCAACACTGCTTCACCGTCTATCTACAACAAAAATCTACAACGTTTAATTAAAATAACTGAAAACCTCTTAAGGGGTCATTGTACTCATCAATACGAACAACTTTTACTATTGGACCAACCCTGAAATCGCAAAAAAAAATCAGCTGATCCCTACATTTTGTCGATTTATGTGAACACAAATGTAGGAATCAGCTGTTTTTTTTTTTGCGATTTCCCATAGTAAACGTTGTTCATACAGATGAGTACAATGACCCCTCAAGAGGTTTTCAGTTATCCCAACAACACGTTGTGTACTGGCCACATTGTACGCTTTCCATGAGAGAAAGAACAACTGCTCTCCACACCATTCCTTTGGTATGTTAACAAACATTATTTACCTTTTTATAGACTTAGTCAAGCCCATCAGAATCCAGCGTTCTTCTGCCATGGACGAGAACTACGCGGGTGTACAGGCCATCGCCAGTGGCTGGGGACGCACCTGGACTAACGGTAAGATGCAAACATTTTGGAAGGGAGTAAGATGGGTTCTTTCAAATATCATCATCCTCCGAGCCTTTTCCTAATTATATTGGGGATGGCTTCCAGTCTAGCCAGATGTGGCTGAACATCAGTATTTTACACGGAGCGACTGCCATCAGACCCCCGCAACCCAGTTACTGGGTAATACTGACATTCGGAGGTTAGACCAGTTGTCAGACTTTCAGGCTTCTGACTACCCGTAACGACTGCCATAGGTATTCGTATGACAACCGGGACCGACAGCTTAACGTGCTCTCCGAGGCACGGAGGGGTCTCGATGTGTAACGAAACGGTCACCCATCCACAGACTGACCGCGGCAAGTGCAGCTTAACCTTGCAGATCGTAAAATCCGCGCAGTCGTTGCTTCGCTACGAGCCCCTCGGGTTCTTTCAAATACTACGGTAAATGCAAATCTCAGCCAGAACGAGAAAGAAGTTGAAGAATGCTAGATACTCGTGAGATAATACTCATACTGGAAGAAATTTCGTTTTATTGGTTTTAAAACGATCTCTATAATATCACGCTCAAAGTGAAGAACCCTACACACCTGAGAGGACTAAATACAGTTCTCGATAGTGTGTGCAGTCCGCTATACCTGCACTAGGACAGCCTGATCGACTAAGTTTTGAACACTTCTCATTCAGAAAAGAGGCCCGTGCCCAACAGTGGGACAGTAATGAGATTATTATGGACCTATGTATGCTATTGTGGAGACCGCGAATCGGCAAACGCAGCGTAGGGCGCTTGGGAGAGGCCTATGTCCAGCAGCGGACTGCGATAGGCTGAGTTGATGTATGTATTGTATATGAGCTATTTGAGGCTAGGACCGGGACTGGACCGGGGGGGCTCATGGTGCACCACACCTCGTGGAGGTTCTTTTAACAACCAAATAAGCGATTGAACGTTTTTAAAATCAGGTGCTTCTCCCGAGAACATGAACTGGGTATACCTGTCGGGCACTTCGAACTTAGAGTGCCTGCTTGCGTACGGCGGCAGCAGCATCATTCAGCCCTCCACCATCTGCGCCAGGGGCTACAACGTCACCAGCCAGTCTACTTGCCAGGTAAGGGGAGATTGATTGTTAAGACACATTATGTATGTCTTGTTACTTGAAACATAAGGACCTACATCCATACTTCCATACTACTCCATACTTAATAATATTACAATCCATACTATAATATAACTAGCCTATGCCCGCGGCTACTGCGGCGTACTGGAAGGCGCAGCGTGGGTAGGCCCCCCACAAGGTGGACCGACAACCTGGTGAAGGTCGCGGGAATCCGCTGGATGCGGAAGGCGCAGGACCGGTCGTTGTGGCGTTGCTTGGGGGAGGCCTATGTCCAGCAGTGGACGTCTTTCGGCTGAGATGATGATGATGCCCGCGGCTTCGCCCGCATGGATGTCGTTTATTGTGAATCCCTCGGGAACTGTTCATCTTTCCGGGATAAAAAGCCTATATGTTAATCCGGATTATGTTCTATCTGTATGCCCAATTTCATTAAAATCCATACAGTAGTTTTTGTGTGAAAGAGTAACAAACATCCTTACAAACTTTCACGTTTATATAATTTTAGACGCATATATTCACTTTTGCTATTTACGACGTCTGTGGTCTAGAGATTCAAGGGACGACCTGCTGATCACGAGGTCGTGGGGTCGATTCCCACAGGACACAAATATTGGTGTGATGAACATAAGTGTTTGTGTTGGTCTGGGTGTTTCTTATGTATTATAAGTATTTACAAAAAAAAGTATATAAGTATTATATCCATTGTCTAGTACCCATAGCACAAGCTCTGCTTAGTTTGGGATTAGATGGTCCTGTGTAAAAAAAATGTCCAAAAAAAAATTTATAGTCACTTTCTAGACGCAAATTAATACTTATTATTTTCTATACATGATACCGAGTTTCCCAAGAAGTTTAGCACACATATTATAGTTGATGTCATTTTCCAGGGTGACAGTGGTGGTCCACTAACCGTCGTCGATATTGATGGTCAAGTCACGCAAGTTGGAGTCACTTCCTTCGTCTCTGGTACTGGCTGCCACACCGATTTTCCAGCTGGTAAGTGAAAATATTTTTTTCTAGTGTAAGAAATTAAGTATATGTTTCGTGTAGACGTGACGTGCGTAGACGTGTAGACGTAACGAATTGCACCACACTATATCTTCTCATGGGTGTCGTAAAAGGGGACTAAGGAATTCACCAGAGGATGGGCAGCAGAGTTCTCTGAGTATTTAACCAACCAACTGCGATCGCCAACCCGCCTGCCAAACTGCTTGGGGAGGCCTATGTCCAGCAGTGGATGTCTTTCGGCTGAAATGATGATGAATGATGAAGAAAGTAAGATATTAAAAAAAAAAAAACGATTATTATTTAGGAAGCAAGAATCATGGATTCATGACTGATTACTACATTTTACAATTGTCAGATTTCCTTAGACGGCTCTTGACTACCCATGAGTACTTAATATTGAAGAAAAGAGAAATAAATAAGATATCTTGAGAAGACTCGCACAATACCTACGTATAGGTAGAGCTAATTTTAGTAGTAATAGATCTATAGAGTTCGTCGTGAAAGAGCTCTTCCGGGGAAGAACTACCACCGTACCTATTTCTGCCGTCAAACAGTGATGTTTGCATTGCTGTGTTCCGGTGTGAAGGGTACGGGTGCCGGTGAAATTACAATCACATGAGACTTTCCATCTTTAGGTGAATCCACTACTAATACTGGTAGTGATGTAATTATGATGAGTTTGGAAGTACTTAGGTCGATGCTCAAGGGGGGCATTTGCCCCCATTGCCCCCCTGGATCCGCGCGTGTTGTAATTTTGGCCTACAGCACAGATGGCAGTCTTTTCATGAAAAAGTAATGTATTTTGATACAAAGAAATACTTATTATTTATTTCAGGTTTCATCCGTCCTGGCTACTACCACGACTGGTTCTATCAAATAACTGGCATTGACTTCGACTGGGAGTATGAGACCACCACCGTTGTAACTGAGGAACCTACCACTGTTGTTACTGAGGAAACTACAACCGTTCTTACTGAGACACCTACTGTCGCTACCACCACCGCAGCTTCAGAGGAATCTTCCGAATCTTCCGAGTCCAGCGAATCTTCTGAGTCTTCTGAATCATCCTCGTCATCCTCGTCCTCGTCTTCTGAAGAAGATTGAAAACACAGTAATTAATTGAACTCTTTGTACAGGCACGTTAGACGTAACACTTAAATTACGAAAACCACCCTTACTATTTACGAAATAAAGACGCTGTCAAGGTTGTATGTATTGAAATTAACACCTTAAAATAAATATTATTTATTGAAGTAAAATTAATTGTATTTTAATTCTTGATGTTTTTATTATAACATAACATAACATCACGCCTATATTTCCCCAAAAGCGTAGGCAAATGTGTACAGTTTAGGTACACCCACATTTCGCCAGTTATGTTATATTATGTACCATGTAATAGGGGGCGAGCCTATTTTTATTTTTTTATTAACTTACATACTGCTACCATTACAGGAATTCCCAAATCGGTAGTGCAGTTACTGATCTTGCCATTAACCGGGCACAAATCTAGACTCCGGGCTGCTACTGAGAATTTCCTAATGAAAAAACCCAATAACACTTTGCCCGACCCGGGAATCGCCGCTACCCCAATCTACCGGGAATCTACCCCACGCTCAGCAGTCGCGCTGGCGACCACTAGACCAACGAGGCAGTCATAAATATATTTATTTTATTTTACCAAAAATTTTACCAAATTTCTTTAGAAGCTTGAGAGACATTTCCGACTACCTCGCGGACGGAGTCGCGGGCACTGCTAGTCTATAACAATTTCACGTAGCTACGTGAAATATTATTAGAATAGACTAGACTACTTTATATACATCCTCATAAAAAATCCATCTTATTTCAAATAAAAAACTTTTGAATTTGAAATGAATTTGAATGAATAAAGAAAATCAGAAGAGGAGAAAGAATACCGCATTATTATAATTGTGTCACTTCTGATCTACTTGAGTATATTTGTTTTGTCGAGACAATAGTTTACAGCTATGCTAAGTTTATCGGAACTTAACATAGCTGTAAACCATTTTAATAGTTTTCTTTTTACAGTTTCAGTGATCAAAATTTAGATTTTGTGATACGGGCCTAAATGTAATTAAGAAATCACCAAACATATTGCGCCACCTATCGGAAAGGGCAGAACATAGTCTGCCGGGCCACCTAGTGTATTAAACTCAAGACTAAGGGCCTGTTTTACCACCTCCTGATAAGTTCCGTTAACTTATCTGGCAGATAATGTCATATATAAAAATCTTGTTAATTTTTTTAAATTTATCTGGCACATAGAGCCTATCTGGAGAGGGGGAAACAGGCCCTAAGGCTTTATCTCAGTAAGCTGTGGGTCACTCACAAGACAACAGAATCACCTCGCTGCTCGTGTCACTTGTGTGACCTGTTTTTTCATTAGATACCTACTATGGAGAGCCGATTCATCTTTTTTACCCAGTTCTGTTCAAATACCTGATTTCCGGTAGATTTCAGGATTCAAACTTACCCTAAACCCTAACTAATAATGCCAACACCGGTGGTAATCTAGGTGCTAAGTTGTATAAAAAACCTAACAAAATGATATAGGTATCACAGCGAAAACGATTTAAGTGAGGCAGATAAGATAAAAAAACGAAGTAAAATATGCTAGTTTTCAGAAAATTATTAACTTTTACATAAATTTTCATTGCTTTCTTGTAAAATATTAGGTCGGAAGCTAGCCAACGCAGGTGCAAGTCGCCAGTCGGTCGCGTGTTGTAGCGACAAATCGCACGGAAATAAAAATAGGCGCATAGTGCTACCGCGTCGTATTGCAGTGGCAGCCATCCGCGCATGCGTCGAAGTGTTACTAAGCGAAACTCGAAATTACCTACAAGTTTCGTGTTGAATTTTGCTAATTATTGTTGTTTGAAAATATTGTATTACAAATGATTGTTGTTTTATGATTCAAAAGGTAGGTACCAACGCCACTGAATAGATGTTGTAGAATTAATTGTTATTTCTAATAGTTATACGTAGACGTCTTTTCTCAGTGTATGATCATTTCATAATTGCTAAAATATTGATTAAATAAAATATTTCCTTGAAAAGTGGAAATCAAAAATTTGTGGCAACACTTGATTGCATTTGGCGCGCGCGCGAATCGCCCTACCAAATCATCATGGCGAACGCTCGGGGAGCTCGCCTCGTCTCATAAAACAACCGGATAATCTCATTCTAACATCACTGTACGTCATTATTATTTGTACATATCATTCGCGGATAAAATGTTATAGTGTCCGATCTACGGGTGTGAATAGTGAAATATTTTGTGTACGCAGTGAGTTATTGTTTATTGCATGAGTGGTACTCATGGGGTGGCTGACGTACGGGACGATGGACGCGACTCACCGGCCAGCACGGAACAGCTAACGTAAGAATATTAAAAGCAAATAAAAAATTCAAGAAAACCTTTTTGGTACAAACGCATACATTATTTAAACTCGATCGAATTCCCTGTTAAAACTTTTTGTGGGGTGACGTTAAGGTAGTATGCATAATGAAGCTTTACCGCACCCTTAATGGCAGCTTTTCATCGGTACAAATGGATTATAAAGATATGACTTGCTATGGTTTTTGTAATTTGTGGAAAACGTTGACAGTGTTTATTAAATAAATGGACAAATAGGGTTTTAGAAAGAAAGTCGATATATTTGTAAATACGTTGTGATTCAGTAAAATTCTGATTCACTTAGTGAGCTACCTACGGATGTGAATCAACTTGAAGATGTATTTTGACGTTACACTTACCAAGAATTCTGAAATTGAGTGGCTTTCATATATAATAAAGCAGTTTTCGGTGATTGATTTTCCCAACAGTACCAACTTGAGGATTTCCTTGCTGGGTAGACAAAACAATGGAACACCTGCGTCTTGCATAACTTCACGTCAAGATTTGGTAAAATAACAAGACGGCTTTTGTTTTCGAATTAGTTCAATGGCTTTGTGGGTTTTCTTTCAGTGTTAAACTATATACCAGCAAGCTGGCCTATAGCTATATGGCTTAGGTCCTTAACACCAGCTTCATAAATATGTACCTTGGATGAATAACAGAAACGGAGGCTAAGCTCATAACCACATAACATAAAATAAGTACTTAACTTATTCCATGAGTTGTTTGTTTCTAATGATGTGCCGAAAGCCAATTCGTGCGTTCGATGGGAAACCACCGGCTGTCAACAGTCTTGTCTATACGACCTATAACAATTTGCCATAAGATATCTTAGTTCTAAACCATGAATATATTGTATTTGTTTCTGAGAATTTCCATGTAATCAGCGTGCTAGATGTGTTTTCGTCTTATTGCTTTTACAATTTTGTAGAATATTCCGAATATAATATTTATACTATACCTATCTTAATAATATAATATTTATACTATACCTATCTTAATAATATAATATTTATACTATACCTATCTTAATAATATAATATTTATACTATTCTTTGGTATGGTTTATGGTCTACAATAAAGAATATTTTATCTTAATAGGCAATATCCTAACAACCAACCCTAAATAACTTTGCTGAAGAATATATTGAAATTATGTGAAACCGAAAAATTTCCAGATTTTCAGAAGCCATTCATTTTTGACTCCCAAAAAGGTAGAGGACAAACTAAAAAAAAAAAGGTTGACCTTCCATTCGTGACATCTAGTTGTAACCATTTGGGTAACATAACATTGTTGGACGAATTCAGACAGTGTGTCAGATAGGTTGGCGGACTGCCAGAAGACGTCGCTTACGCCTCAGACGATCTCTACGTCATCTTCGCGTAAAAATCCATACGTAACGCATATACTTGTCAGGTTTTTGTCGTCACGCCGCGATTGGGATTATCTGTGTCGTATATTTCGATGTTTACTAGAACAATTAAGCAAAAGCATCACTTATTGGTTTCTTACTTCGTTCTGGCTAATTATCAGTCTTTTAGTCTTTCACTCCTTTATGTTCATGAGGTTGATCTTGCTTGCAACAATAATTTTATAAGTATCTATGTACCATGCTTATAATATATCATATTGATATTTTTAAAACTACTAAATAGAATATTTGGCTTCTTATTTACATTATTAATTTTTATACCATGGTCATTTGCGGTAAGTATCTTTAATTTCAAAAGATTATACGGAACAGATTTTTTTGAGTTTGCGCCAATTTGGCGACATTAATAGATACATCTATAATAATGACTTCTAACAGATTGAATATTCTTAAGCATGACTTTTGAGGTTAGTCGTAAGCTTCCGGAATACATGCATCAGCATGCACTGCTCGAATGGTTGATATTATTCCTACTCGTTTGATAAACTCAAAGACGAATGAATGCTAATTTAGGAATAAAAGGATGCATGGGATGAGATGCTCATTATCTCGCGTCAGTTTCTAGACTCAACTGTCAACCTCATTTTAATGTTTGTGTAGGCGCGTTGTTACTGCTACGTATTGTTGCTTTAAAAAGTAGCTGCTATGAGTGTCGTTTTTGTTAGATACCACTAATTAATATTAAACTCATCTGATCATGTCTACTACTGAATGAAAAGATTTCTCCCTAGCTGAGCTATGAATCTGGGAATGCACATGCATGTTGTATAGGATACCAGCTACTTGCTTTTGTAAACGTAGCAAGGCATGCCTGTATTCTTCTACGAGTATGTTTTGGCGTGCCAGTAGGTGGTCTAAAAAACTCTTAAATACAGCTGCAGGCATTTGTCTTTCCGGGCTAACACCAACTGTTTCTGCTGGTCAATTAAATAGAGTAACATTTTAGACTCAGTAGTGTACCCCTCACTGCTTTCCGTCTACAAGTATTTAATTTGAACAGTGGTGAATATGTTTACCAAATTGATAACAGCAGTAAAGGCGTAACTTTGTTTGTTTTTTTTTTTAGTGTTTGGTTTATAATTGAAATAAATTATTACATATTGATATAATATCGACCGCTACATAAGTCACACCAACAGATTAAGCTATTCAATCGTGTTATGGCGTTATGTTAGAAGAAATATAATAGTGGCTACACATCAAGCTATACAATCCAGTATAAGCTGACCTCGCATTGTGAAGACATTCCGTACAATGAGAGGTCAGCTTATACTGGAAATGTATAGCTTGATGTGTAGCCGTGCGTACCTCTTTGAGTATTTACCAAAGGTGTACCTACCTACGTAAGGCACAAAAACTATTGACATTGACAGATCGAAATCTCATTAGTTTGACCCCTGTAAGCTTCTCAGCAAACATCCTTCTTATCAGCCCTTCCGTCTGTGCCCCAGATTCATTCTCTCCCCACCTTTCACTTTCATATAAATAAACGTGTAGTATGAAGAAAAGTAAATATACATATTTCCGTTTATTTTAGTAACGGTGATGGTATATTTAGTTCTGGGTTATTTATACTGGATCCCACTTAACCGTGAGCTGAGTCGCGGATATGTGATCGTTAAAAGAAACTGAGATAACGACTTGCAGTTATATTTTTATACTCGCCTATGCCCGCGACTTCGCCCGCGTGAATGTCGTTCATCGCGCATCCCTCAGGAACTGTTCATATTCCCGGAATAATAAGTAGCCTATATGCTAATCCGGGTTATGTTCTGTCTGTATGCCAAATTTGATTAAAATCCATACAGTTTAACACTACGTTTTTCGAGTACCCAATAAATCTCTCATTGTAAAGCAGAAAATTCAAATATATTATTCTGATCTTGAAAAATACTAAAAATGCTGACTTCTATGATTTTATTCGCAAGAAAAACGAATATCGGAGTAGGTATGGTGTTTCGTGAGGAAACCTGCACACCTGAGAGTGCTCCATACAGTTCTCGATGGTGTGTGTAGTCCGCCAATCCGCACTAAGCCAGCGTGGTGGACTCATTCTGAGAAGAGGCCCGTACCCAGCAGTGGGACAATAGTGGGCTGATGATGATGTGTTCAGCAAGCGAGTATTAATTTATATTTTATTTCAGAATTATTACGGAACAATAAGAAACAATCCATAATTTTTCCAAGAGGAATTCTGATCAAAGTCCGTCACGTAGTCAAACAAATTCATATATAAACTTTCAGTGCCATAACACGAATGTAAAGATTTCATCCACATCTCGAATTGAAATAAAGAAAACCCGACTGGATTACTGAGTCGGGAAACATGCCAAGGCAAATGGACCTACTTCGTGCACGCGTTTCGTACGACGCCGACATGTCTGTGTGGGCTTAAAACAAAAGTTATCCTTGTAAATGAAGTATGAACCTTCAATGCTTGTAGCTTAAGTGTTTTATGATGATCTCAAGGATAAATTACATGTAACTTATAAGAAAATACGAAAACATTTTCCTGTTGGCACCCACCGAGGGACCTGGCACCCGACCTGAGGCAGGTTTGATTTTTATGTTCAAATTAATCTGCGGGTCCTATCATCCTATGCTACATTAAAAATGTAAGTCATTAGTGATGCTTTGCGAGGTTTAATAGCTTATAAGTAATAAGAAAGCATTTCTGGTGGCGCCCACCGAGGGACCAGTTTAGATATCTGGCGCCCGACGTGTTGCAAATTTGGTGATCCTCGTATTCTCTTTCATAAACGATTAAAATCAGTATCAATGGTGGTGCAAATCAGTATCAAAGCTTAGTTACAAGCTAATATTATATAAACTAACTAGAAATGGATACATTGATATTGCAGAAATAGAAAACTATATTGAACATGTCAAAGTGTCTCAAGATCTCACTTTGTTTGTAAACTTTTTATTTATCATTTAAAGATTTAAAATCCCGAAATCATTCAGTTATAGGCACCAGTAGGTATATAATTTTAACGCCCATCATTACTCCCCTTCGCGACGCTCAGTGGAGACTACTTTCGGCTTAACACCCACTACCCTACTTCGATGTTTACTCGCGACCCGTCCCGGTTACATCACAGATGTAGAAGACTCATGCGAATGTCAATTAACTTGCTCGTTTGGCTAACGTTCTCGTTAATTCGTTTGGAAATTATAGAACTACCTAGTATGTTTTTCGTTTTTCCCAAAGTTTTATTCAGAAAGATCTCAAAAACCTTCCTAGCCTTGGTGTTATAATTTTATCTAGTGCGAAGTTGTGTTCGGGTTTTACATAGTAAAAGCTTATTTGTTTAAACATTTTGAACAGAATGGCGATTAGACAAGTGTGTTTTACATAACAAAGCCGAACGTTTCATTTCAAGTAAACGTTAATAAATATCGTTGGTCATTGTGGAAGGCAACCAAAATGCTTTTATATTTTATACGATATGAGTTATTAGGTACACAAATATAAAACCTAATTCAGAAGTTCTATGGCTGATCATGTAACTCCTAATATACAGCTATAAGTAATAAATAGTCATGAGGTATCGTAATATCATCTATTATGTATCTACACTTAGAATAATCTTTAACAGACACCGTTATAAAAAAATTGAAATGCTTATCAGGCATTTCAACAACACTTTTTGTTCAAGAATATCGGGTAGTCTATACAATTCCGGGCTCTCATTGTCCCTCAAATATGTCCCCGCTTGTATCAGGGAGGGTCTTACATAAAGGAGGACCTTGGCATTTACTTTAAACACAGCTGCTAAGTATAAAAGTGTGTTACCGGCTCCTGAACATTTGAAGGTTTTTATAAAAGTGTTATTAAAAATTAAAAATATTTCTGTAATTATTTAACACCAATATAAAGAATGTTACGTCGAATAATTGAATATTGCTTTAAAGTAAAAACGAAAGATATTGTCATTGTGAGTGCATTACAAAATTACCGCGGCCGATCTAACAGAAAATAATAATTCAGCTGTCAAATATCATGCCAATGCGCTTGATTGTATTTTAGTCAACCAATTGAAGGAGTTGGCGTGAGATTTGACTAAGTATCAAATAAAATTGATTCCGTACAATTTTGTTAAGTACGAGATACAAATAAATAAATAAATAAATATCTTCGGGACATTTTTACACAGCACCATCTAGTCCCAAACTAAGCAGAGCTTGTGATATGGGTACTAGACAATGGATATAATACTTATATACTTTTTTTTTTGTAAATACATACTTATAAATACATAAGAAACACCCAGACCAACACAAACACTTATGTTCATCACACAAATATTTGTGTCCTGTGGGAATCGAACCCACGACCTCGTGATCAGAAGTCCGACACTCGAACCACTAGACCACAGAGGTCGTCACAAAAATACAACTTTGAACTCATGGCTAAGTAATAACCGCGTGAATTGCAAGTTTTGCGAGGTAAAGCTGCGCTAGCCGCGGTCAGTCCTTGAATGGGTGACCGTTTCGTTCTACATCGAGACCCCTCCGTGCCTTGGAGAGCACATTAACCTTCGGTCCCGATTGCCATACGAATATCGTAGTATACGGCAGTCGTTACGGGTAGTCAGAAGCCCGAATTAGCTCATGTATTAAAATCGTTCAAAGTATAGGTATAGTTCCAAACTAATCTCAATATATTGAATCTCAATCTTCTGACGTTTATTGGTGACCTTAATTACCTAAGTGTCACAAGTCACAAATAAACAGCAAACAGCCTCCCTAATCAAGTTGACAATCTACAATCGTCAACGCTAATAGAAAACAATCAAAATGTATGGGACGGTACGGTCCAACCAGATGCAGCCGGTATTTTACACGGAGCGACTGCCATCTGACCTCCACCACCCAGTTACTACCTTTAATACCGCCATCCTAAGGTTAGACCAGAAGGCCATTTCTTTACGAGAAAAATGTTCAAAATATAATTCCAAAATAATCTCGATGTTTGAAATCTCAATCATTAATGAGATATGTCATTCCCATACATTTTGATTGTTTTCTATAACGTTGACGATTGTAGATTGTCAACTTGGCTAGGGGGGACAGGAGCATCTACTTATTGTCAGGAGATTGAGAATTATAACATTGAGATTATTTTGGAACTACATTTTGAGCATTTTTAATTACGAGAAATGGCCTTCTGGTCTAACCTTAGTATGTCGGTATTACCCTGTAACTGGGTTGCGGAGGTCAGATGGCGGTCGCTCCGTGTAAAATACCAGCTGCACCTGGTTGAACTGGAAGCCGACACCAACATAATTGGGCTCGGAGAAAGAGAAACCATTGGATGACTCACGGATTCTGTTGCTACCAGGCAGTTAACCTTGGTCGCTTTTACGACTTCCACGGGTAGAAATCCAATGACCTTGAAATAGTGTTGCACTAAGCAATGTCATGCATAATACAATAGTCCAATTAGCGGTAACGAGTCTTTAACAACACACAATCATAAAAATGTTTTTATGATCATGTGTGAATGTTGGAGTGCATTAAAAGAGCTTGTATGACTCAAGTACTCAAGTACTTCTGGCGTACCCTGGATAGTCACAGCCCTGCTAACATGAGATATGTGTGTACCGTGGTGAAAAGCTTAGCCAATCAGAAGACGCTAACAAGTTTTCTGAGTGGCTTAGCTTTTCACCACGGTACACACATAACCAGCCCATATCGAGCATTAAGGTAAGGGAGACTTAATCACATCTGATTTGTTTGATATAAATCCCGCCAATTTCCGACTGGGTATAGCGCTATTCTATTTGCTCGGGCAATGCAACATGCGGGCGTGACATTGGCGAGCCAATTAGAGCGCACCCAAGCGCCCTCCTATTGGCCTATTTATAATTTATCTATGCAAATCAATTCAAAAGTTTCGTAATAGGGTACCCCGTATTTCATCTTTATAGGGACTAGTGCTCGATAGATAGATAGATAGATAGAATATACTTTATTGTACACCATGAAAATAGTAGTAAACAGGAACAACGTACAAATTATGGGTACATGGGCGGTCTTATCGCTAAAAGCGATATCTTCCAGACAACCTTTGGATGGACAAAGAAGACGTAAGATCTAGATAATGGGGGCAGTCCGTGGCGTACTACTAAACTAAAATAAATAAATAGCACAAAATATATTACACATATAGGTATCATAAATATATATAATATATATATAAATAATCTTACAATTTAGAATAGAGATTGGATACATAGGCAATGTCTTAATAAATTACAATTTATTTGGAAAGGCAGTATTCTTTAACTAATTTTTTAAATGAAAACAGTGACTGAGCTCGCCGTATAGACACAGGTAACTCATTCCACAGACGCACAGCCTGAACAGTAAAAGATTTATCATAAAATTTCTCGATGCCCGCCCATTACTGCCCCACTTCTGAGCACGGGCCTCTTCTCAAAATGAGGAGTGTTCAGGCTTTGGTCCATCACGCTAGCCTACATGCGGGTTGGCGGACTACACTACCGAGAACTAGATGGAGCCTTCTCAGGTGTTCGGGTAAAAAGAGCCTCCACGAGTGACGATATTTAATTGATCGTCCTGGGCAGTCAGCCCCGCTACCAACCTGCTCACTGGCTAATCTTTTCCCCACGGCATGAGCTATTATCATTATGTAGCTCATGTCGACACGATAGAAGAAGAAGGTGTGCGGGTTTCACACGATGATTTCCTACTAAACCAAATTCTGATCCACACATGAATACGAAAAGTCAGAGGTGCGGGCCGGGTTCGAACTCAGACCCTCTTGCGTGGAAGAAAAGCGCAACCACTGCGGCTACCACTTTTCTTCTTCTTATTTCACCTGGCCCAATTTATTTGGGGTCAGCCCTCCTTGTAGTATTATGACTCACCGTACCAACCGCTGGGCTATCACTGCTGAACAAAGGCCTCCCCGAAGCATCACCACAATCGGTCCTGCGCTTCCTGTATCCAGCGGATTCCCGCAACCTTCACCTGGTCGTCGGTTCACTTTGTGGGGGGCCTACCCACGCTGCACCTTCCAGTACGCGGTCGCCACTCTAGAACTTATCTGCCCCATCGGCCATCCGTTCTCCGAGCAATGTGCCCTGCCCACTGCCACATAAGTTTGGCAATTCTTCGGGCTATGTCGGTTACCTTCGTTTTCCTGCGAACTGATTTTCCTAATTTCTCGGTAAATATAATAAAAAAGTTATCGGTGCTAGTTAAAAACAATAAGCCAGTGGGGTGGAATCAATTGCGTTGAGACTACAACGGAGTCACGCCTGGCGAATGTGTTATTATCAGCTGTAACGTTGGCGTCGGTCGCATGATAAACAGGTTCACATTGGATGGTTTACAGTAAATCAAGTTTGCAAAGTTTTGATTCTACTTCTTTTCGAGTTGAGTCAAGGTTTTTGACCAAAAAGTGGCACGCTTTATGCTTTTGTTCGTAGCAAGTGTTTGTTTTTGATTGAAGATGGGCAAAAAATATATGTAATTAATTGTTATTTCTCTGATTAAATATGAAGCTTATATTTTATGACTGAATTTGTGCATTTTTTTTTTCATAATTGCTTGCTTAATTTCTTATGCACGAAATCCTAAATCATCAAAAAATATTTGTTAAGTATTACTTGGGATAAATTTTGCCTATAAAAATTTCAAATAGTTATGTTTCACTCAAGGTTATAAAATGTTATAATGAATGTTACCTACGAGTAATTAAATTCAAAATTATTACCTACAGCAGCAAAATATATTGCCTCATAATTGTTACATTTCTGCATATTTACAAATGAATATATTATTATTATACCATAGGCAGTATTTCAATGTGAAAGAATTTCGTTGAAGTCAATGAACTGGGTTCTAAAAATGGATGAAGGTGATAAATTTTATCGTGATATAGAGCGGCGATACTAAGTGAATTGTAGCTTTTGCTTCTATCGTTAGTACTTATTTTTATTATGGCCAGAGGTATATATTTGACTATAATTTATTATATTGTCATTTGTATAGGCAACTAAGGGTCAAGTTCACCAACAAAATAACAGATATGTAATTTATAAACGGCCGTAAATGCGGTTGTTGGTTGTCATTGGTGAACTAGGCCCTTAATAGTTTTTTTTTCTTTTTAATTATCTATGGCCCACATTAATATTTCTCCTGTGCCGTGGGTGCATTTAAAAACAAACATCTCACATGCACAAATACCCAGGTATCTGTGGATCACACAAATATTTGTTCCGTGTGGGTATCGAACGAACCCGCGACCCTTAGCGCAGAAGCCGATCGCTCAGCCACTGCGCCAATCGTGTCGTCGCTTAGCTCATAAAGATTACCTACAGTCGACTCCATGACAGTGGTACCACTTGAATTAGAAAACCGCCCTCACTGCTTATGAAATAAAGGCGTTGTCAATGTAAAATTGTTACCACTGACGTGCGGTCGACCGTACGTACGGGGGCTTTAATTATTGTTCTGTTCTAATATTAAAAAGCTCAATGAAATTAATGTCATGGATGACGTCAATTCTCAACAGAATTAAGTTTAAATATTCATATTGTATTAATGGAAGGCGACCCCAATATGATTGGGAAAAGGCGAGGTGGATGATTTAAGGATTGCTATAAGTGCTTATTTTAAAGTTAATATGGACTACACAAAAACACACAAGTTTTGGTGTAAAATACAAAATAAACATTAAATAGTCATACAAAGTACCTAACACACATGTATTATTCTTTCAAATATAATCTTGCTTATCAAAACAAGCTTTGCTGGATTCGACTCATTCAGGTAAACCTAATTCAAAAACACAACATTCCCTTTACCTGTACTGTATTTTTCCTAACATTTCTATCATTTCCGTTCCCTTATTAACCGTGCAACTAGTGCCTGACGTTTCAAAAGTGCCTGTAATTAGGTTTATTTAAAATAAAAAAATATTGTTTTTGCTGGGCAAGCGTGAACCATCGTCGACCGCACCATCGCTTAACATCAGGTGAAGTGGCGGTCAAACGAAAGCCCGTTAAGAATAAAAACATAAAAAAATGATTTTTTTGAAATCATATTGATTTACTGTATGATCATCAACACTGGCACCAAATATTTGTTACGCGTGTCGCACACTGGTTCGCAGCGACCTTTCAGATTATCGATTTTGTTAGCGAGTGAACGCCAAGTTTGCGTCAGTAGGTGGGTACCTACTGTTTTAACTGATCACTGTCTTTATGGAACCCTGCCTTGACATTATCTTGACAAATAAACTTGGTCGGAATGGAAGTAAGATGTCTTTGTTTTTAAAGCGATATACCGCGACGCCTACCTACTATCTCTACTACCAATTTAAATAATTGTTTAGTTAGAGGTAATTTAGCGTTAAAATTCTGTTCAGATATAGGTAGGTCTACTTACTAGTGATATTCTTGTAAGTAGTACTTAGTTTTATTTTTTCTGACTAGGATTGGTATATATCGCCTGCCTATACCGCAAAATTTGAAGACGAAGGTCTTCAACCAGTGCGTCCTGCCTGTCATGACTTACGGTGCCGAGACGTGGACACTGACAGTTGGGCTAGTCCACAAATTCAATGTCACTCAGCGAGCTATGGAGAGAGCTATGCTTGGAGTTTCCTTGAAGGATAAAATCCGTAACGAGATTATCCGGAGAAGAACCAGAGTGACCGACATAGCTTGTAGGATCAGTAAGCTGAAGTGGCAATGGGCTGGCCATGTCTGTCGAAGGACCGATAGCCGCTGGAGCAGACGAGTCCTTGAGTGGAGACCGCGAATCGGCAAACGATGCGTAGGGCGCCCCCCCGCCAGGTGGACCGTCGACCTGAAGAACGTGGCTGGGGTGGTCTGGATGCGGAAGGCAGAGGACCGAGTGTTGTGGCGCAATTTGGGAGAGGCCTATGTCCAGCAGTGGACTGCGAAAGGCTGAGTTGATTGGTATATAATATAACTAATAACGAGTGTAGTATGTGCCACATACATTAGCATCCAATAATTCTATGTTACATCCAAGTTTTTTTGTTTTATAAATTAGCAACGGCCAGGGTCGTGACGAAGTCATCAAAAGGACATCATTCACTTTTCATAATTATATTATTGGAAAAAAAACTGAAAGCCAAATACAAATTCTGGAAGAACGTTTTATCTCGAGTATTTTTGCTATGACTATATAGGTATTTAGTTTTTGGTTTAAAATAAAGATGTCATTTGCAGTACAAATACACACTAGATCGAGTACTGGTAGTCAAGCCACCATTGCAGCATTGTGGTTACAAGCCAGTACGATACCCTGCCTCTAAAATGAGCGTATTAGGCACGGGTGTAGCTTTAGCTTTCACATAGGGGGTCCATCCAACAATGCACAAATATAAACTAGTTTTTGTCCGTGACTTTAACTCAGCCTATCGCAGTCTACTGCTGGATATAGGCCTTTCCCAAGTTGCGCTACAACACTCGATGCTCCGCCTTCCGCATCCAGTCCCCCCACTATCTTTGTTGGTTTCAGGGCGTCGGTTCACACGAAATTTTTGAAGACTTTAGAAACTGTAGGGTTTTCCACTCTGACTACATCTCATAACTGTCGTTCATTGCTGTCAACCAAACGGCGCGAAGCGGCGACGGCGACGCGTGCTGCTTTACTATTTTATGATACAAACGGTGGATATTCGGCGAATATTACAGTTTTAGCGGCAAATATTAGAAGGTGGCGGGGGTCCCCCCCCCTTATGTATGCCCGTGAAACAATGATGTATAATAGGCGCTAATGGATTCGTCAAAGTTATTTCCGGATAAAGCCCACGTCTAGAATATAAACTGTCATCGCCATTCCCCTATTCTGATATTTCGTCCATTTACGAATAAATGATAAATGTGGCTTTAGGCGACCCACGCAATTACCGTTGTTAATTCGTGGGTGAATATCGTTGCATACCTACGTCATTAGGAATTGTTAGCATAACGCTAATAGACGAAATTAGTAACGCAGTCGTGAATATATAACGCCAGTGTTTAATAACAGCTGAATTCTGAAACGCAAATTTTCTTCTTTTATTTGGGTAGAAAAAACTTTATTATTGTTTTATTAACTTAATTTTAAGTCGCCGCTAGTTCTCATGAATTTGGACAAGACGGTGATATGTGAAATGCCCCTTTTTTTTTTAAATTAGTTTTTTGGATAAATGTTCTCAGCGATAATACCGCCATTTGTACTGGTTTATCATAGACATAGAATTCTATGTGGTTTATCATAGACATATAATTCTATGTGGTTTATCATAGACATATAATTCTTCTATGTGGTTTAAATATTATTTGTTTTTCTATTCTGAGATTTGTCGTTTTTAGGGTTCCGTACCCAAAGGGTGCAAATGGGACCCATTACTCTCGCTACGGTGTCCGTCCGTCCGTCCGTGTCTGTCACAGGGCTGTATCTTTGTAACGGTAATAGATAACCAGTTGAAATTTTCACAGAATATGTGTTACTATTTCGTCTATCACGAGTTCACGACAAATACAAAAAATTAATCCAAAGGGGTCCCCATACAAGAAACCTCGAAAAACATGCATTTTTTTCAACGTTTTTGTTCCTGTTCTATCTTCAAAACGGTAATACATAGCAGCGTCAAACTTGGTCCGATTATAGTGCATACTATGTAGTTTAGCAACAAATACTAAAAACAGGGACAATCATAGACATAGAATTCTATGTGGTTTATCATAGACATATAATTCTATGTGGTTTATCATAGACATATAATTCTTCTATGTGGTTTAAATATTATTTGTTTTTCTATTCTGAGATTTGTCGTTTTTAGGGTTCCGTACCCAAAGGGTGCAAATGGGACCCATTACTCTCGCTACGGTGTCCGTCCGTCCGTCCGTGTCTGTCACAGGGCTGTATCTTTGTAACGGTAATAGATAACCAGTTGAAATTTTCACAGAATATGTGTTACTATTTCGTCTATCACGAGTTCACGACAAATACAAAAAATTAATCCAAAGGGGTCCCCATACAAGAAACCTCGAAAAACATGCATTTTTTTCAACGTTTTTGTTCCTGTTCTATCTTCAAAACGGTAATACATAGCAGCGTCAAACTTGGTCCGATTATAGTGCATACTATGTAGTTTAGCAACAAATACTAAAAACAGGGACAATCATAGACATATGTGATGGTACCTACGTAAGAAAGAGATGCAAAAATTCACATTTCGCGCACGTTCGTTGATGTCTTTTGATAAACTCTCGTAAATTAAATCAGTTTCTATGGGGTATCAGGTTGATGGGTGGTACAGAACCCTTACTGCGTAAGTCCGACTCACACTTGGCCGGTTTTTTTTGTTACTTTAGTTCAGTACCTTATTTTTCAACACCTAAAAAATCAGACCTCTGCGGTCACTGTCGTTTTGTACAGAACTGAAAAAGAGGCAACGAAAAGAGGGCAAAATGAAAATTAACAATTTTTTTTTAAAATGAAGAACTAAAAGCTTGTTTGAAAAAAACAGAAACAACAAGGTTGTTTTAGATTATTGTCTTTATTAAATGTTTTCTTAATTTAATTTATAATATTTGGTAAATAATAGAGATTGTTTGCTTTCAAGCATGTTTACGACGTTAGTTTACAATTCTTTTCTATAGAGAAAACTTCAAGAAAACGTGTTTTGGGCACAATAAAGTTCAAGAAAATACAATCATAAGATATATTTTTATCACTGCAACAAACTGAATAGATACAGCTAAAAATGTTTTTAAAAGAAGCCTATTTGGGGTAATTGGCTGACTGTTGTCAGCGTCTTAAAAACACTGTCCGCAGCCTAGATTCCCGAATGCGTGTATCAAACACACAAACAATATAAATTTTATGGTGAGTTGAGTAAAAAAAGCCTGTAGGTAATATACACCTACATAGTAGTCAAAACTTTTAGATGAGTTTCATGTAACCGGAGTTTTGTATCTCTTGAGAATTTGCTCGATAAATTGCTACAAAAACTCATTATGAGATAGGTAGGTACCTTTTTGTGGTAAATATATAAATTGTCTGGCTATCTGCGACTAACGACAATTTTTTCTCTTATTTATTTTGAAAAATTTTTCTGGCCTCTGTTAAAGGGTCATTATGGTTTTTACAGAGCTCTCGTAAACGAATAAAGTGATAACTGTGAATAGGGATACACGAGCCATGAACAGTACTTTTATAGCAATTATAGCTCCCACATCTAGATATATTATCAGCATATATCTAGATGTGGGAGCTATAATTGTTTGAACGTGCTGCATGCGACGCGACGGTCGTTTTTGAGCAAAATGTCGAGTACTGAGCACGAAGCTTGAAAGCTTGCTTGCTTGAAGCTTGCTCGCTGACGAGATGGTTGGTTAGGAAGCAGCCCCCTTCAATATGGTGGGGTGATGGGGTGGCACATTGTATGGCCTGTTGTGGCTACTTGATGGTAACTCATCAAAAGACGTGGATGAATGTCCACTTCTCGGACGAATAAAAAAGGCTGATAGAATCTCGCTAAACAATAAGTGAAGCATCCATAGTATGCTCGCTTAAAAGTACAGGCAGTCCATACACATTCACATTCATAGTATGCTAAAAAGCTGCGATTACGCAAAAAATGTAGTGTGACGGTACTCATTGTTGTATTGTTGTAGTGTCACAAATAAAATGCGCCTTGACTTCCACAAGTCCTGATTAGTTTGGAAGTCAACAGTTCATTTTATTGTGCCTATGTTATTATGCAATAAACTTTTTTTTTTTTTAATTAATCTGGTGTGTTAAAATGCTTTCGAAATTATCGTAGGTTTAGGAAAAAATGTATTGCTTCAGTCTTTGTTTAGCGAGATTCCGTCCGCCTTTATTCGTCCGAGGTCCACTTAAAAACCTTTGAGATGGAAATCAGATACAAATTATTAACAAAACGAATACGAATATAAGTAGGTATAAGAATTATTATTTACTTACTCATTTCCATTGTGATTGTTGGAAGTTATTGTTTGTTACGTCATTGTTTTTGTAAGTATCTACTATACTACTACTGCTTATAAAAACGGCTAGACATATTATAATACATTTATGTATATCTAATAGCTTCACAATTTCTATCACATTACACCGAAACATTACATTTTATTGGTGCTCAATTCTACGTAGGTACAATGTTTTGTATTCAGACCAAAAGTCTTTTGACAAACGATGTGTATTCAATTATCCATAATAAGAGGTACCTATGAGGCTGGCATAGTCACCGCGGTGTACTAAAGCAACAAAAAAAAAAGAATTAAAAAAAAAAAAATATCCTTTTGTAATTCTGACATTATAGAACACTCAAAACTTATTTAATTAAGATGGTTGATATAGTGTTTGTTACAGCTAGGAAAGTTCCACAGCAGTGTCAATTTTAATTAACATTAAAATCATTAGTGGCGCCCGCCGTGGGACAAAATTATAATTTATATTACATGGCGTAAAATCTTAATTAAGGTCTAGAAGTACCTTATGATGCCTTTATGCCCTTTTATATTATAATTTTAGGATCCCGGAGCAGTGTTTAGTGAGATTAGTTGTTCTTTCTTTACATTCAAGACAGAAAAATATTTAGGCCAACCTTGATGAGAAATAGCCAATTTGAACTGCAGAGCTTAAAGATCTATTAGGCCTGAAATCAGGTAGGCACGGCTCTTCTCAATCTACGTTTACTGCTGATATTTCGGATTCCGATTGGAGCGACTCTGTCCGTCTGTCTGTCACAGCGGTATATTTCAGCATTTGTTTTTTTCCACACTTACCCATTACAAAATTTTGTAAACTTGTTGTTCCTCTAGCCGTAAAGTTTTAGATTTATTCCTTAAGCTTGACATTTTCCTAATGCGTGATATTCGATGTAACCCTTTGATTAAAGTAAATAAATCAAAGGTAACCATGTTAAGTTTAGAAATTAGTCTTACCCGTAATCGCAGACTAACGGTAGCAATTAATTCTAAACGAGAATATCTATTGCTCGAAACGTTCCTAGATCGAGTTCGAATTTCGGGATTTGAGCCAATAATGTGAGATGTCCTTGTCTCGTAACACAAAAGTAAGGATAAGAAGGTGATACTGGTTTGACATTGACACGTGTCAATGTCAAACCAGTGCTCTCTACTCTCTACCGAAATATATCGCAACATTTTTTGTTGTGTAGATGTTTATCGCTGATTTATAAAAAGCTGTACTACACAATTAATTAATTATTGTGCGTTTTTACACACTTAACGCTTTTGAATACAGCTTAACTTTATAACAATACAATGGCATAGAATATATACTAACGAATAATGGTACTGGTAATGGTAATGTATGTTACTTATTACTAGTATATTATTACTACTGCACGCTACACCAATATTTGGGGAGTTTAAATCATAAAGAAGAAAATAAAGAAAAAAATATTTCTTCATCATGTCGTCACAGACGAAAATATTAAAAAAAGTAAAGTTTATTTCTTCATCGTATAATTATTAGACGAAACATGTTCATTACATATTTCTGCTACATCTAGTATTATAACTAACTAGCGGCCCGTCCCGGTTTCGCACGGGTGGACATGAAAATATAGCCTATGTTACTCAGGGTGAATCTAGCTTTCTAATGGTGTTTTTTTTTTTTAAATCGGCTCAGTAGTTTTTGAGTTTATTAATTACAAACATACACACAAAAATACAAATCTTTCCTCTTTATAATATTAGTGTAGATATAGATTTTTGCTTTTATATTATTTGATTTTTTGTTATGGTTGCATCATCACATAACTACGTTAGTTTAGTACTATTAGATATTCTGTGACATAACGACAAAGTCTATTTTTCGCTTCCAAGACCAATGTGACTGTTGTCATCCTTCATCATCATCATCAACTCAGCCTATCGCAGTCCACTGCTGGCATGTCATCCTTAGTGAAATTTAATTGACTGGGTCATGTGATCAAAAATGAGGTACCAAAGCAATTTAATGGTATTACTGCCTTTTTCAGAGAACCGATTTCCATAGGTAATTTACTGTTGTTACAAGTCCTGTGTTGTATAATCTTAGCATGGCGTTATTCTGGCCTTGACCGAGGCGCGCGGCGTGCAGCGGGCGCGCCTTACTCGGACTCCATAGAAATGCTATGAAACCATTATTTGACGCGTCATAATGTGGTGTATTGTGCTAAATTGGAGATCACGTTACGTCAAATTGGGTCACGGACGAGTGGAATTGATTGAAAGCTTGATTGGAATTGGAAAAGTATGGTAACAATTATTGATGAATTATTATTATTATTAAGAGCCTGTACAGTCCCACTGCAGGGCAAAGGCCTCCCTACTCTCCTTTCACCTCTCTCTGTCTGTGGCTAATAAGGACCAGTCTTTTTGAAAGTTGTCCAGTTCATTCCGCCATCTCCGTCTGGGCCTGCCGCGTTGGCGTTTGCCATTTGTGGGGGCCCATTGGGTCCTACGTTTGACCCATTGGTCGTCTGGCACGCGGCAGATGTGTCCAGCCCAGTTCCACTTCAGCATGGCAGCTTACCGATGAAATTTATGAGTTTTTAAACTAACATAGTGTGCAACTCTTAGGACATGGTTTATGGTCGGAAACTCGATGTAAATTATTCAGATGGTTTTAATATCACGTGATATCTACTAATATCAGGTAATGGTGTCGATTCTCTTATTCACAAACTAAACTTATTTTGAACTATCGCTCTCTTTTACTAATTGTAGATACAAGAAAGGGATGGCAACACTTTTAGAAGTGTCAACTTAGTCGGAATTTAGAATTAGATATTCATACTAGTTTACCCGTGACACTCGTGATCTCGGAACGTGCCCACTAAAATACAAAGAAATGTAACACGTAAACTAATTTGACAGTTCTAAAATCGTTGCCATCCTTTTTTTGTATCTTCTATTAGTAAAAGAGAGCGATAGTTTAAAATAAGTTCAGTTGTTTAGTTCGTGAACAAGAAAATCGACACCAATATCTATCGAATTGGATGAAGATGCAATATTAACACGCTTTCGTTTTTAAAACGTGGTATAAAAATGATTTTCATCAAATTAGAATAAATAATTACTTCTGAGGTAATTACATAAAGCTAATTTTGTAACTGATCAATGTAACAGTCTCAGAATAATATCTGAGGTAACAGTCAAGAAGTTCTTCAAACAACCCAGACTACCTATACAGTCGTTCAATGTGGGCGTTATAATAGTTCAGTCCCGGTTTGCAGTGTGGAAGCCGGCAGTTCTAGACACATTCCAGACTTAATGTTCGTTAACCTTACCGCTGTTCCGGGTGCCGACGACGTTAGATTATTATTGTGTGGGAAAAATTTCCACTTCTAAAATCTTCAGACAGGACGAGAATGGCTAGAAATATCTGGCAAATAAGAAAATCATGATTATTTGAGTTTTGGGTCTAAGGGTTGTATGTCACTGGTCAAATTTATTTTTCCAATCTCTTTGTCCAATCCAATTTATTTGATGATTAGTGTTTTATTACATGCAACATTTGATGAAAATCATCCATTCTCTCGTTCAATTATATATATATATATATCCATATCCCATTGAATTTCTTTGATCAAAGTCACAT
The DNA here is from genome assembly GCA_949699075.1 of Asteroscopus sphinx. Lineage (NCBI taxonomy): Eukaryota > Metazoa > Arthropoda > Insecta > Lepidoptera > Noctuidae > Asteroscopus > Asteroscopus sphinx. The sequence goes on along the minus strand of OX453021.1, from coordinate 13,062,314 downwards.
TGGACCACCCTAATAGCGATAGCACCCTGATATTCTTCGAATAAATGTCTTGTTTTTTTTTCTAGCTGGGACGTTTAATTTAGAGTACCTAATGAAGTGACCAGGAATTCGAAAGAAGATGAAGAGCATAACGAGGAAGACCTCGTTACACTAATGGCATTGTTCATACTCTGTTTGCTTTGATTATATTATCGATATTTATATTCCATCGAATAGTATGTCTACTGTAACGGGTGCACGAGTAAATAAAATTACCCGTAGTCCCGTTAAAGGGTCGACCCACCGGGTCCACGGGGTTTTCTCAGAGATCATTTCTATTAATAAATCTATACTAACTAACCATAAAACGGCTTAAACAAAATCTTGTTGATGAGTAGGTACTATTCTGGGTCAAAAATTCAAAACGCTTGATTTCAGAAATACATAGAAATAGGTAGAGTCTGGAATGTACGCTCAATTTGTACATTGTTGTATTTCTTATAGTAAGTCCAGGATTACGGCTCACCTCTCTTTAGCTCTTTACGCGGATGGGCCATTGTCATTTGTATGCAATAAATGGGTGGCTATTACAGCATATTAGTGCTGCAAGTTATACAGTTAGTTTAACGTTTATAATACCTACTGCACATTTGAGCTACTATGAAGGTTGGTTAATACTTAGTACCGAGCAGATCACTGGTATGCTACAGGTGAAGTCGAGTTTACGCAAGTACTATAAGTGGTCTGTGCTAACATGTGGTGAATGGCCGTTCTTCACAAATGGAAACCACTTCACACACAATACAATACAAATCCTCTTTATTGCACAACAAGATTATATTAATTTCTTAAATAACTACTTATGCGCTAGTGTACAACTTTACACAGCAGCTTTGTCTTGCACAGCACGTCCAGTAATCGGTCTCTATAGAATTTCTCTTAGGAGTACGTCATACTCCTCGGCCTTGCGACATACTCCTCGACCTTCCCCAGACGAGGGGTATCCATAGGGATTTCGACTCAAAAACAAAAAAATAATTGTCTTATTTTGATAGACATACATTGACATGCTTCGTGCTGCTCTTATGTAGGTACTCTTGCTTCAGTCTCACGCCACAGGAAAGTTTGGATGTTTGTTTATCAAGCCTCACGCAATGCCATTGCACAAATCCAATATAAAGCGCATTAACCATACTTTAAAACAACATCCGATTTCCAAATATCTGAAACATATCATTTATGTCACGGGCAGAGCCTGTAGAGTCAGCAATTGCCAGGGTATTTGACATTGCACTGGCCCTAATGCAGAAAGTCAGAATATATGAATTATTTGCAGGCTCTGCCCGGTTTCTAACGGGCATTGTCAACACTGCCCGAGTGACGGTGGGCACTGTTGAATGATTACATTTATTTGCGTACTTTGCCTCATTTAGATTAGGCATTGCTGACATTTCAAATTCTACGTGTGCAAAGTGCAAATCTATTATATGCCAGTGTTTAATGGAAGAGCTATGTTGTTCAAGACTTAGCAAATAAATGAAATCATTCAACAGTGCCCACCGTCAATCGGGCAGTGTTGACAATGCTCATTGAAAACTGGGCAGACTCCGCACATAATTCATATTTTCGGACTTTTCTCAGTGAGCTTGGGAAATGTCGACATTTCCGGGACAGTGCTGACTCTGCACCGTCTGCGGACTATGTTATATAAGATATGAAGATAAGATAAGTCTTTATTTGCATTAAACATGGTAGGTATAATGGTGTTACAAATATAATGTCCACATTATAATAAAACAAAGTTTAACCGGATTAAATCGCGTATATTATTTAAATTGGTTTCCCTGACGTTTCGAAAGCTTTGCAGCATTTCGTGGTCGCAGGTAGACTAAGATGACAAGCGTCTTTACAAATATTTCTAAAAAAATATTTTAATCTACCGTACAATATTATTAATTAAAATCGTTTCGATGCACGCAGTAATCACTCACAATATCATTAACTTTTACAGTGTTGCGTGCTGTTTGGGACTTGATTATTTTTAGGACTGGGTTCCAAACAGGTGGTAGCTGCCAACCATCTTCTCTATTAAAATTAACAAATTTCTATTAATTAATTATTCTCTATTATAATATACGCGATTTAATCCGGTTAAACTTTGTTTTATTATAATGTGTAGTGATCGCGAAAACCTAAGAAGTTATTATAATGTCCACATGTTCAGCTATACAGAATATGTATGAATTGCATGCAAAATAATAATTAACAAGTGCGAAGTCAAAACTATAGAAATGTCACAGATTAATTGGTCAATACAAAATAGTTGTTAAAATTATACGTCACATAAATTCCATAATATTGCATAGTATTATATCTTTATTTCAAGAAAGTCTTTAATGTCATAAAAATTATATCCATTAAGCCATTTATATAGTTTTTTTTTAAATTAGTTAATATTGTTTAATAATTTCAGTTCTAATGGGATTTTGTTGTACATGTGTACACACACACATCACAATACAACTTTTAGCATACTTGTCTGATTTAGGAATACTATTTAACACAAGTCTATGTGCATTCCTTTTTAGACGAGAGGTTCGCAGGACTCGTCAGGGCGGATTCCACAAATGGCTCTGATGCATTTTTTTTTTGCAATGAATGCTTTGTCTCTATCCGTGCTGTTCCCCCATATAATAAGCTCGTAACGTAAAATTGATTCTATATATGCGTGTTCAAGTATGTTGTAATGGCCGTTTTCCTATTTGTAACATTCTTTATTTGACTGAGAGCATAAACAAACTTATTAACCCTACTGCACAAATTATCTAGATGTACTTTCCAATTTAAGTCTTGATCTATGAGTAAGTTTGAAATTGTATTTGGCGTGTTTCGATTAATTAAATTGTATATAATTCGATTTATCTAAATTGATTTTTAATTTATTTGTATGTAGCCATTCTAAAATGTTGTAAAGATAAAGATCATTTATTTGTCAAACATGCGTTTGCATACAAATAAAAGCATGCAAGATATAAAATAAATTGTAGCACCTACATGTTTTGTTTTGTTTTGTTTTGTCAATAGTATTATTAATTTCCTTTTCATGATCAGCTCCCCTAGCCAAGTTGACAATCTACACAATCGTCAATCGTCAACGCTAATAGAAAACGATCAAAATGTATGGGAATGACATATCTCAACGAAAAAATCATTCGTTCAGATATGTCATTCCCATACATTTTGATTGTTTTCTATTAGCGTTGACGATTGACGATTGTGTAGATTGTCAACTTGGCTAGGGGGGCAGATATTGAGTTACAGTTCTTATTAGACGTCACAATAATCGAAATGTCATCTGCAAATAAAATACATTTGTGATCAGTCACTAGTGGTATGTCATTTATATATAAAATGAATAATATAGGGCCCAACACACTCCCTTGAGGGACACCGCATTTGTTTTGCTCTATAATCAGAAGAGTAAGAAGTCAGTACGTTTTCATGCACTTTATTTATGACAACACTTTGTTTTCGATCACTCATAATAAGACGAGATCCAATCTAGTGCTAGTCCTCTAATTCCGATTTTTTCTAACTTTCTCAATAAAACATCATGTGCCACAAAGTCGAAAGCTTGCGACAGATCGAAAAAAAGTCCCGTTGTTTAATGATTATTATTAATGTTATTCAGAAGATTGCTTAAAAGAGTTATTGTTGTCGACTTGTGCTTTTGGAATCCAAACTGTTCATTTGCTATATTTTTGTTATATTTGCTGCAAAAGTCTGTTAGTCTTTTGTGCATACATTTCTCGAATACTTTTGACAAAATAGGTATAAAAGTAATCAAGCGATAGTTTTTAACGTCATTTTTGTAGCTTTTTTTGTACAATGGTTTCACAATTGATAATTTCAAGGCATCAGGAAAAGTTCCTGTAGAAAAAGAGAGATTAATTAAATATGTTAATATAGGAATTAATTCACAAAAAAAAAAAAAAAAAACTCAGTAGCAGCCCGGAGTCTGGATTTGTGCCCGGTCAATGGCAATAGGCTCGCCCCCTATTACATGGGACTATAACATAACTGGCGAAATGTGGGTGTACTATTACACCTCTGCCTATCCCTTCGGGGAAATACAGGCGTGATGTTATGTTATGTAGGAATTAATTCCGTACTGCACGCTTTAATTATTTTTGTACTAATTCCGTCATAGCCTTCGGAGTTAGTGTTTTTTAGAGCCATAATTTCCTTTTTGACCTCATCTTCAGTCATAAAACTGAGAAACATGGAGTTACATGTTGCTCAAGACATTTCAAGTTAATAATGCAAGTTAATAAATAAATGAAATCATTCAACAGTGCCCACCGTCAATCGGGCAGTGTTGACAATGCTCATTATAAACCGAGCAGAGTCCACAAATAATTCATATTTTCGGACTTTGCTCAGATGACTTGGGCAATGTTGACAATGCCCGGGCAGTGCTGACTCAGCACCCTCTGCGGACTATGCCCGTAACATATTGTACAATAATAAGTTGAAAACTAACGTGAAGAAACATAAGAACAATCACCGTTTTCAATCAGTCGTGAACTATTAACATAAAACGTCACTTATACTTAATGTAATATTATAATTTATAAGTATAGCATTTAGCAAGGAGACCCGGGGTCAGTGGCGTGCATTCCATATAGGCAATTAGGCAGTACCCAGTGCCTTCCTCATTGAAATTCAATAGTGGTGTAAGTTATTATCTTTTTTTCAAAGTACAATGATTATTTATCTTTTAATAGACCTATTAATGCTAAATTAATCTTTCTACATACAAAAATCAATAACTTAGACCACAATTAAATTCAAATAAAGTAGGTCACTGCACGCCACTGCCCGGGGTTTACCGTGTCATTTACTTTTATAGTCATTCATTAGGGATGACAGGTGGGGTGCGTCGCATAAGTCATCTGAATAGAGCTTTTGATTTAGTTGGATATCGGTCAGGGAGCGTCACTAATTAGACCATGAATAAGGTTTTCTCTGAAAGTTTTGGGTCGGGCAAAAATATTTAACAATAATTATAATGATATGCTCCAAAAAGCTAATTTGCTAGTGTAGAGGAAAGATTAGTTATGTCATAAAGTGTGACATAGGCATATTTCCAGAGGAAGAGGTACCAATAATAATACCTATACACCGATCTGTTTTCCAAACGTACAATACTTCACTATGGATGATTAGAAGATACGTCAGGGGGCCTAGTACGACTTTGTCACTTACCTACGAATATTTTCATAGTTCTCGTCGACATTCATTCATAAATTAGTAGTTCTTCCTTGTATCCGCCAGGGGCGCTACTGATTTATGAATTAAAGTCGACGAAAACGATGAAAGTATTCGTAAGTATTAAACTCGTACTAGGTCCCCAGAATCAAGACCAGTTAGAACTCAAGGGTGGAAAAGTGGAGAGATCTATAAAGAAAAGAGCTGTGTCACCATATTAGAACAATTTTTGTAAGAGTCTTCGCTAACATATAAGGACGAGGAGTATATGTAGGTATACAAATTGTTATTGAAATAACTGAAAACCTCTTAAGGAACCACTTTAAATAATTGTTATTATTTTAGTAAGAACATAAATAGATCTTCATAATTATCTTACCTAGATACTAAAATTATAAATTTAAAAGTTTATGTTTAGGTGTTTGTCGCACAATCACGTCAAAAAACTCGAAAACGTTGACTGAATTTTGGTGTAATTTGAAGGATATAGGATCCTTCCACTGGAGTGACGCGGGGCGCGCCGTAAGCGTCAGCTAGAAAAAAAAGTGTACAGTTCTGCTTGACCCCCTACTAATTATCGTCAGATTCGTCAGTGAACTAATCAATACAGTAGGGGAGACTACATCGCAACAATTTTAAACCAGCAGCCCCTAGTTCGACCCCTTGCAATACAATATGCATCGACTTCCGGGCGTCTGACACACCCCTACATTTGCGGCCTTACCCTGCCATCGACCGGCGTTTCCGGTGAAATTGAAGAAAAAAAAACCTACCCATAGGGTACCATTGAGACTTGAGACCCTGTTACAGTCTAAGCTTACGCCGCCGTGCATCCGTCTATCTGTCGCAGGGCTGTTGAAATTGTCACAAAATATGTGGTAACTATGGCCTTTAATCATGGTAAATATTAAAAATAATAAACCCAAAGGGGGTTGGTCTGATTGTAGTGCATAGTGCATACTCTATTTTAATAGTGTGATGGTGTGGTACGAAACCTTATGCGTGCGAGTCCGAGTCGCACTTGACCGGCTTTAAATTATTTACTGTGAGCTGTTTCTGGGATGGAAAGTAACCTTATGTTGTTATTCAGGAGACAAACATACAAACTTTTTTTTTGTCATAATGAAACAGGTGAGAGAGCTCCAGACACCGACCGAATCACCGATGTGTATCAAAAGGGTTCAAATTGTTCAAAGTACCTAATTTGGTGTGATTTGAAATAATTATTTAACTAAATGAAATTGGTCTGAAGTTTTTACTGTAAGGCAAAGAGGTTGACACTCATCAGCATGATGCTGTGTTGTAACGTCAGTCACACTCACAACACAGCGCTGATTTTCAGTGTCAACCCCAAGTGACTAGCGGGAATACAGTTTTGTTGTAACAACTTGTCTTGTCAACAGCATGACACCAGATTTTATCTACAATGAAAAGACTTTCTAGTGCATCTGTACACCTGCGTTTGCGACGTGTGTTGAAATAAACGAACAGCTGTTGGTTGAATGACGCCAAAACCGTTCTTTGACGCGTTTCTTCTAAAAACACTGTTGGCATCAAAGTTATCTTAAAAAAGATGCCAATTCACTGTACCTAGTTTTTTTGTTCTATCTTGTGATGTTTTCGTTTGGTCTTTACTCCCGCTATAGGCAGTAAAGTGTGCTTTTTCGTCTATTGTGCGTGTGGCAGTAAGGTGCGCTTATTTTGTCTAGTCCTGAATATCATGATATTCAGACTGATAAAAGAAATGCGTATCTTGCACAGTAACAAAATATTTAAACACTATTATGATTAATTAAATATTGCTACTCGACGTAACTCGACCGAACTTATACTCATTGCAAAAGAAAATAAGTAAACCTGATGATCTTTGTATCAATTGACTTTGAATTTTTGATGGGGTTTGATTAGATAAAGAACTTTTTACAACATACATAATTATATATAGTAATATCTAAATATAAACCAACGTGGGAGATCCGTTTTGACCCGTTCGTAAACCAGCTTTATTGAGAGATTTGATTGTAAATGCTACGCTGACGTCCGTTATTGTGTTCCAGTAGCCATCATAAAACAGAATAAACTCAGCGCCAGAAGTTTATCTTCATAAACTAATATTTGCCTTTAATTATAGTTCTTGTAGTCTTGTCGACACTATGATAAGCACGCTCGATGAGCCACTACATTGTGATTCTAATTATCTATTATTTTCTATATTGCATGAATATTCACCACAATTCTTTATGACATGAAACAGGATATTTATTTAATGGTATTGGTGTTTTTATTTAGGAATATTCATAAAACCATACAACAGATAATATAATACTATACTAGACCATACATACAATATTTACAACAAACAAAAAAACCAAGTACAAAATAAAATTATAAAAACTGGCCAAGAGCATGTCGGGCCATGCTCAGTATTATAGGGTTCCTTAAGTAGGTGTTACAAACAAATCAAATCGAATATTAATCACGGCTATTTTAGTTTTTGCAATAGACGGCAGCATTGGCGACTCAGAGAGTGATGTCAGTAGCCGCTAGATGGCGCTATACAGTGCCAAATGTAATACACGGCACTTGACGGCAGCATTGGCGACCCAGAGAGTATTGTACGACGCCGCTAGATGGCGCCAAATTTAAGAAGTGTGTCGTCAACATAACACAAAGTTACTTTTTGTGATTTTTTCAAATAGAAAGTAGCTAAAGGAGCATTATTTGCTATGATCATTTTTCTCTAAGGTCAATGACCTTTGAACTAGGACGTTTTAAGTATTTTTCAGTTTTCTGTCTATAACTCAAAAAATTATAATCACATTATACTCGAAATAATTTTAAAAGAGAGTTTTCACTAAGGTCTATTAATGTGGAAGATTATAAGTTTCTACGTTGCATAGTTTAGAAATGGCAGGGAGGGGGATACATTGCAAGCCACTTTGGCGGGCTATATTTCGCAGATGGTACACCTGATAAAAAAGTGATGTATGAAACATTACCTTCATTTTAGTAGACCTATTCAATGATACCCCACACGAGGGGGTGCAGCGGATTTTTTTTTTTTTCCCCATTTCACATGTATGGGCGCCACCCCTAAAGAACGTAAAAACTATTTTTTTATTCTTTTAAAATTGAGATCTATATGCATACTATTTTTGAACAAAATTTCATTTACTTATGTTTATAACTGTAGAAGTTATTAAGCTGTAAAGGATTAGGACAGACGGACAGACGGCCAGACGGACAGACGGACAGACGGACAGACGGACGGACATGACGAAACTATAAGGGTTCTGTTAACGCACGTATTCGCCTTCTTCCATTTTGAATCTGCCACCGTATGTCGATGGCGCTGATTGCACGACGCGAGTGGACGCGTCGACCAATCACAAGGCTCGCCGTCGTTGTCGGCGGTAATGGCGGTTTGAGAAAATCATAAGCGGTGTCTCTCGCAATATAATTTTGGATTAATATTAACGGCTTGTTTTACCGGGGTGATTCATACATAAACTTTGTATTGGAGTGAAAGCGGTGTGCTATTTGTGTTAGCGAACTTTAACGGATCCTGGACTTTGAAAATTTGAACCACATCCTCGTGCCTGCAGGTACCTACGAAACTCAAGCCCACGGCAAAGGTAGGTGGATTTGATTTGGTTGAGGACGAAAAATACGTGTTTTTTGGTGTTTAGGCTCGGCCTACTGGCCCTATAGAAATTTACAGTCCACAATTCTAGTACTCGGCAAATATACGGTACATATTTTTTGGTCCATCGACCTGGATGGTCGAACTTTTCGGTCGGTTCGGAAATATAGGTAGGTACCTACCTACCTACCATATTTTATTATTGTTCAAGTCCATACACGTTTTAAATAAGAATTCAAAATGTCGAAGTCCCTTGTATTAAAATTCAAACTAGAATGCGATTGGTTTCAATATTCGGTTGAGATCATAGACTCATCCGATTGTGCTAGCAGCATAATATCGGCAAGGTTGCGTAAGTTGGATTCACACTTCCAAAATTTGACCACGGCATATGAAGGTATACTCGGGGCTACTAACGATGAGAACGTGATAGCAAATTATGATAAACGCTACGCAAATGCCACGTTGCAGTATGATACGTTGGAGGCCAAGTCGGCAGAGTTCCCGAACTCGCAGGGCATTCACAAACCCACGGATAGTGCGCCGTCGGCTCGTCTTCCACGAATAGATCTACCTAATTTCGACGGTGACTTATTTAATTGGTGTAGCTTCATTAGTTTATATAATTCACTTGTACTATCACGGAAAGATATTTCAAAAACGGAGAAATATCATTATTTATTTTCTCACTTACAAAAGGAACCAAAGACGTTAGTACAGCACTTACCTATGGTCGACACATCACTCGACACAGCGTTAGAACTGTTATATTCTAGGTATGATAACAAACGTTTACTTGCGGATACGTATATTTCGCGTATTTTAAATATTCAACCTTTAAAAAAGTTATCTATGTTGCGGTCTCTCATTTTAAACCCTCTGCTTGAATGCACACGAGCATTGAAAAGTCTTGGTTTACCAGTAGACGAATGGAGTTTTATACTCGTTCATATTAGCTTGACTAAATTGCCTATTGAGATAAAAACACGGTTTGAGCAAAATTACGGAGGTCTCAAACGTGATTTACCAAAGTTCAATGACCTCGTGCAGTTCTTACAAAATGAATGCAGTATGATTGAAACTGCAAACTCTTCGGACACTTCTCGCACATACTCGGAAACTCGGCGGACGGTGGGTCATTCGGCTTCAAATCGGTCCGACTCGGTCAATCGTAACATGATTACACATCCGACAACTGTAAAAGCCAATTTAGTGTGCGCGTTTTGTAATATTCCGGGTCATAAAATTGATAATTGTTTTAAGTTTAATAAAGATAATATTGATGAGCGTAGGGCATGGGTTCGTAACAGTGGGTTATGTTTTAAATGTTTCGGTGGGCATACGGCAGCCCAATGTACTAAAAATGTTTCGTGTGAACGGTGCGGCAATGCTGGTCATCACACCCTGATATGCAGAATGAGCATGCCATATAAGCCTAATAACAATCAGGCAAGTCAAATTGTACAAAAACCACAAGAGTCAAATTCCGGTCAAAATAGTCGCAACCAGAATGAGCGCGCGGTGAATAATGTTTCGTTCGGTCCGGACTGTCAGCATTTCGGCTCTCGACCGAATGACTGCGCGTCGGTCGGACACTCGGGTATTCATTCACAATAGCAGTCAAAGTCGGAGACGAGTTTAATCTCTCCGACAGATATTGTTCTACCTACAGTTGTTGTTAATGTTTTATCGGCTAACGGTGATATTATTAAGGCTAGGGCATTATTAGATTTCGGTTCACAAATATCGGTAGTACGTAGTGATTTAGTTGGTTTGCTCGGTTTGAAAAAATATTATTATGCTACTCGATTGGATGGTATCGGCGGGACACAAATAGAAAATAGTAAATATATTGTTCGGTTACAATTTACATCAGATCATAATAATTCAATTTTGTTATCGGTTAATGCGGTTGTGTTAAAGACACCGACTAATTATGTCACAAAACGGTACGGTTTGTCGGATAGTTTGGAACTTTCGGATATCGGATTCGGATATTTATATCAAGTAGATATTATTTTCGGTTGTGACATTCTCGGTGAAATTACGGAGGGCAAGAAGGTAACCTTACGGCCGGGTGGACCTTATGCCTTGGATACTATCTTTGATTTTGCTATTTTCGGACCGATGAATGTTAATGTTAATTATTCGGATAAGGAATATTTTTCGGGCGTTTCTTTAGTAGAAGCGGTTGAGCGGTTTTGGAAATCGGAAGAACCGCCAAATTTAAAAATAAAAGATCCGGTTGATGTTCAATGTGAACAAATGTTTGCAAATTCGGTGCAACGTTGTTCGGATGGTAAGTACATGGTTCGGCTACCATTAGTGCCTGATCATGCGGAGTTAGGTGACTCTCAGACACAAGCGGTTAGACAATTTTTATCTATAGAACGGAGAATGAAGGCTCAGCCTAATTTTAGGGCTAAGTACATAGAATTTATAAACGATTATATAGATCTCGGACATATGCGGCTTTCGGACTTTGATGTCAATTCCGGACAAGAACATCATATTTTAGCACACCACGGCGTGTTTAAATCGGGTGACAAGGAAAAAATTCGAGTTGTTTTTAACGGCAGTTGTAAAACTTCGTCAGGCGTTAGCCTAAACGACTGTTTATATTCCGGTGAGAAATTGCAAAATGATATAACTAAAATAATATTGAATTTTCGGATCCCTTTTATTGTATTTACCACGGACGTTAGGATGATGTTTAGAATGACCTGGATTCATCCAGATGATCGCAAGTATCAACTTATTTTATGGCGTGAGAGTCCGGCGGAACCTTTACGTATTTATGAACTCACGACCAATACTTACGGTTTAAAGTCAAGCCCCTTTGTTGCGATTCGTTGTTTACACCAGTTGGCTGCGGATGAGCTGGAGCGGTTTCCCAGAGCAGCTAAGTTGCTGGTGACTAATTCGTACGTCGATGACATCAATGGTGGCGCTGATTCGGTTACAGAGGCTCGAGAAATTAGAGACGAGTTAATACAGCTCATGAGTACGGCTGGCTATGAGTTGCGAAAATGGTCAACGAATAAACCAGAACTTCTTAGTGACATACCTGAGGACTTCTGCGAGACACCTCGTTGTTTTGATGATGATGACAGTTTCGGTTTTGTCAAGGTCCTGGGCATTCAGTGGAACCCTTCGACTGATAGTTTCACTTATCGGATTCTAAACTTTCCTTCAGAAATGACGACAGTTACTCGGCGAAGCATACTTTCCTCGTTGGCAAAACTCTTTGATCCCTTAGGTTGGATATCACCTATTGTGTTCCGTGCGAAGTTGCTACTGCAAGAGTTGTTGAGTGACGGAGCTAAAAGTGTAGATTGGGACACCCCAGCCCCGGAGTATCTGTTGCAAAAATGGAATGAATTTATTTCGGACTTACCTAATATTCAGAAAATATCTATCCCTCGTTGTTTGAAGTCGCACGGAGACGTGTTGTTTTCTCTTCACGGTTTCTGTGACGGTTCTTCTTTGGGTTATGCTGCAGCTGTGTATTTACGAACGGAAAATACTTGTGGTGAAACCTCGGTTCGGCTAGTGATGGGTAAATCTCGGGTTGCCCCCCTAAAAACAAAAATGACTATACCTCAATTGGAGCTCAGCGGAGCTGTACTTCTTATGAATCTTCTGCAACATGTTTCTTCGGCGTTGCGTGAAGTTTCAGTTAATTTATCGGAAACTGTCGGTTGGTGTGATAGCACTATTGTGTTAGCCTGGCTGGAAACACCTCCACATAAATTAGAGGTATTCCAAGGAAACCGGGTTTCGCAAATTAAGAACGCAAACTTACCTGTTAATTGGAGGCACGTACCGGGTGCTCTTAATTGTGCAGATGTTGCATCTCGTGGTTGTTCAGCTGCTCAGCTTCTGGAACATCCTCTGTGGTGGGAACCACGTTGGCTTTGTCAGCCTCGTGATTCATGGCCTGATGAACGGGCTGAAATACCAAATAACTTACCGGGCCTTAGGTCTAGGCAGGTTTTTAATGTTACGGTTTCGGAAACACAAAATAATATTTCGGATATATTCGGTCGGTATAGTTCGTTTGAAACTCTCGTAAATGTTTTCGGTTTTGTGATTCGGTTTATTAATAATTGTCGACGGAAAAGTAGTCTCGGTAAAGACTCAAGTTTATCATCGGTTTCGGTTCTCGGTTCTTCTAATTCGGTTTCGGCTCTCGTTTCTTCTAATTCAGTTTCGGTTTCTAACATTTTCGGTATTACTATTTCGGTTTCGGAACGACGCAAAGCGTTAACTTGCTTAATTCGGACGGTTCAAAGGTTGCATTTCGGGGATTATATTGCAGCTTTACATTCAGCAAAACCTATACGTGATTCGGCACGTAAACTTAACTTGTTTTTGGATTGTGACGCCGTGATCCGCGTAGGTGGACGTATTCGTCATTCGGAATTACCTTTTTCGGCACGGCATCCTATTCTTCTTCCCGGTAAAGGCGAATTTTCAACACTTCTTGTTGAATATTATCACAAAACATATTGCCATGTCGGTGCCAATGCTTTGGCAGCTATCTTATCTCGCAGTTATTGGATAATATCGGTACGTAAACTAACTCGAAGCGTTACGTTTAAATGCGTACAGTGTTTTAGAGCAAACCCTCGGACAAATCAACCATTTATGGCAGATTTACCGCCAGATCGTGTTCGAATTACTCGTGCATTTGAAGGCGTCGGTACAGATTTCGCGGGACCTTTTTCAATAAAAAGTAGTCCTTTGAAACATGCTCGGATTTTAAAATGTTATTTATGCATATTCGTGTGCCTAAGTACAAAAGCGGTGCATCTTGAAGTTGTATCGGAGTTATCGGTTGAAGCTTTTGTTGCAACTTTTACTAGGTTTGTTTCGCGAAGAGGTCTTCCCTCCTTGATACGTTCGGATTGTGGAACAAATTATGTCGGGACGGATAAATACTTAAAAGATGTTTACGTATACTTAAGAGACCATCGGTCAGACTTGGAGCGTGAGTTAGTCAAGAAAAATGTAACGTGGTTGTTTAACCCTCCAAGTAGCCCAAACATGGGTGGACTTTTCGAAGCGGCTGTGAAGTCGGCTAAGACTCACATGTATCGTGTACTCGGTGATCGGCGGCTTACTTTTGAGGAGTTGACTACATTCTTCGCTAAGGTCGAAGCGGTCATGAATTCGCGACCACTTTGCCCTTTGAGTTCGGACCCTGCCGATATGGAAGTTCTAACACCCGGTCATTTTATTATCGGTCAACCACTAGTAGCGCTCCCTGAGTATCCCTTTGAAGCTGTAAATATAAATCGGTTATCTCGTTTTCAACAAATTCAAAAACTTACGCAACATTTCTGGTCTAGATGGCGAGATGAATATCTACATACATTACAACAACGAAATAAATGGACTTCTCATTCGGAATCACTTAAGGTCGATGACTTAATTTTAATTAAAGAAGATAATTATCCTTCATTACAGTGGAAACGTGGTAGGATAGTTCGGTTACTACCCGGTTCGGATTCGGTTAATCGCGTTGCAGAAGTTAAAACGCGCAGCAGTACCTTGCTTCGGCCTGTATCAAAGTTGTGCAGGCTACCGATGTAGGTTAAGCAGGTTTCATTTCTTTCGGGGGGGGAGGGTATGTTAACGCACGTATTCGCCTTCTTCCATTTTGAATCTGCCACCGTATGTCGATGGCGCTGATTGCACGACGCGAGTGGACGCGTCGACCAATCACAAGGCTCGCCGTCGTTGTCGGCGGTAATGGCGGTTTGAGAAAATCATAAGCGGTGTCTCTCGCAATATAATTTTGGATTAATATTAACGGCTTGTTTTACCGGGGTGATTCATACATAAACTTTGTATTGGAGTGAAAGCGGTGTGCTATTTGTGTTAGCGAACTTTAACGGATCCTGGACTTTGAAAATTTGAACCACATCCTCGTGCCTGCAGGTACCTACGAAACTCAAGCCCACGGCAAAGGTAGGTGGATTTGATTTGGTTGAGGACGAAAAATACGTGTTTTTTGGTGTTTAGGCTCGGCCTACTGGCCCTATAGAAATTTACAGTCCACAATTCTAGTACTCGGCAAATATACGGTACAGGTTCCTTGTAGGACTTCGGAACCCTAAAAAGGCGTATTTAGGCGTCAAAGTATTCCTCCACACCGCTATCATCGGGCATAGTGCCCAGAAGACTGGCAGCGTTGTCATGTTGAATGGCAACGCTTATTCTTTGACCAAAGAACAAGCCAGCCCTTTGGTCACGCGAAGTGTCGACCAGCCTCTTAGGGAAAAAGCGCGCACTCGGACCCCATGACCTGAGCGTTTCGACCCCAAACATACTAAGTAAATAGGATACTTGTTTTGTCATGGACATTTTCATTGACCTTGGTGGTTATTGTAATACACAGAAACCTCTTCTTTTCTTAACCATTATCTGTGGCCAGCTCTCCTTGTCTGCCTTCTCCATTTATTTCTATACCTACCCACTGAGGTAATATGTACTACGTACTAGAGAAGACATCGCGAATCGAATGTTTGTAGCTCGGTTTAGAGCTCCTGCACTCTCACTCAGCCACCACGCTTGCGCTGCGCGTGCCCCGCGGCCAGCAAATTGCGCAATATTTTTGTTCGTAATGTCTACTCTAGTACGTAGTACATATTACCGCAGTGTACTACCGCGCGAATGCACAGAAATGAAAATCAATAATTTATTTTAAGCTGACCTCTGAATGACGTGGCTATGTTATCTGGAGTGTAAGTAGGAGTGTTAAACAACAGTCCATCGACATTGATCCTATGTAATAAGGATTTGATGGAGAATCACTGTCAAATAAATCTCATATAACTTCATTCGACTTCAGGACGTTTTAGATATACAACCGCTTGTCCTAAGACCAATTAACCAATGACATTTACTTTCATAACTTTTTCTACATGACATTAAGCCAGTTCCTTTCTCATCAGGAAATGCGGAGAGAAGGAGGCGAGCGAGCTGGACTGCGTGGCGGTAGGTACCCGGCTGCGTGGCGCGATGGGGACGCGGCCGGCCGCCAAGTTCTGGCCACAGCTATGGGCCACCGTCGTCAGGAACTTGCTTCTCAAGAAACGGGATACCAGGAAGACTCTTGCTGTTAGTATTTTTAATCAATTAATAATGTAAAATGCTAAATGATAGAGATTAGAGTTTTTTTTTGCTATAGGACGGCGAAACGTGCTAAAGGTCCACCTGATGTTAAGCGGTTACTCTTGCCAACAACAACAAAAATGTGGGCTTTTGGTTCTAAAATAAGATTTTCAAAAAATCCCTAACTGAAACTTTTAGTGAGCAATTTAAGCTTTAACTATACTAGATAGTCAAGTGACTTTTAAATATTCAACGTTCATACGTTCTTGTAAATCACCAGGAGGTGCTGGTCCCGCTATACTCTCTGGGCGTGCTGATATTCCTGAAGATGTTGGTGCCGAACCCCAACTTTGCAGAGGTGCGGAAACCAGGCCGGCTGCTCAGGATCCACCACGACGCCTTCCCGGAAAACCATTCAGTGGCTGTTGTTGCTGACTGGCTTAATGCAAACGGGACCATGGTATGCTATAACCATCGATATATAGGTATGTTAGCTATAGCTTATTGAATCTCTGAAGCCGTCACTGCCTTAACTTTATGAAAATACGTTTTCAGAACATTTTTATTATTAATGTTTTCCAACATTTTTACCTACCTCTACCCACCTTCCACCTCGCCCTATCGTTGTCTGCGTTTTATGATTTGATGATTTCAATCAGGATGTTTATTTAACTTAGCAACTCTATGACCCTGACTGATCCAAGTCTGGATTTTTTTAGTTGAATGCTACAGGGTAGCCCGCGAAATTCAAAATTTACTGCGTTTTTTGCAAATTGTAGCTCTATTGCACGTTGTTTGACGATCAAAATATGATTCGCTGCAATAATAACAATATATCTAATGAATAATACTCATATAAAATATTAACGTAGCTGTGTAACCTCTACAAGCTCTATTATATTAATTTACTATAAAATTATCGATTATCGAGCTTGTAGAGCTTATACATCTAAATTAATATTTTCTATGAGTATTATTCAGTAGATATATTGCTATTATTGCAGCGAATCATAATTCGATCTATATGAACGTCAAATAGAGCTACAATTTGCAAAAAAATAAAAGTAATTTTGAATTTCGCGGGCTACCCGGTAGCATTCACCTTAATTAACAGGAATGAACTTTAACTTACTTAATTAATTTTTAATTTAAGAAAAAGTGTTACAATTGATTACATATAACACTGAACCTCACACTAGGAATAATAGGATACCCTGTGTCGTGACTCGTGAGGTCCAGTCTCTTTCATCACAAAAAAGGTACTAAATAATAAGTTTAGGTTACCAAAGTACATAATATTATTTTATAGTTAATTTATATTTTAATTATTTTCTACATCAATATCGTATTTCAGGGTTTCCTGGAGGAGATAAATGCGATGCTCGCAGAGTCGCACCAGTACCCAATCCGCTGGATCAAGTACAGCAACAGCTCTGAGCTAAACGATGCATACCACAACGATGCAAGAAACTTCCCCATCGCCGTCATCTTCCATACTGACCCTACATCCAGCACAGAACCCCTCAGGTAAGGCTGGAAGATTTGTAACTTGGGTTTGTAGATGATTTGTACCTATACGATGAAGGATTCATTCATTCTTTGCAGCGGTTTTCTATCCCTCAGATTTAACTACTAACTTCAACGTAAATAATCAACTAATGCTTGATTTCACTAACGATAATTATCTGGTTAATCAACCGTTAACCCACAATTCCAGTAAATTTTTGGAGTAATCAGCCGTTTAATCGGATAAATCACGTTGATGAACACCGGCCTTAGTATGATAATGTAGGTATACCTAGGTACTGTTACTCCATTAATCGTATGTACCAACAATCGCTCTATTGATAATAATGCACAAAAATGCACAATGCCATTGTGCATCAAAAACTTTCAAAATGAAGGGTGGATTCCAATTTACTACACAATTCAATTGAAAATGGAATTCAATTAAAAGTATTTTTTTGTAGCTTATTAGTAGCATGAATTCATATACTGTAATGATTCATGTATTCAAGTTCTTTGCGACGATATAAGGCAAACCGATGTAAGGTGGAAATGACGATTACCGCTGGACCAAACAACAGACACATTATGCCAAGAAAGGGAATGATTCTTAATTATTATGACGATGATGACATTAATGATGATGTCATTAAGCATTATGATGCAACACAATAGTTTAAGTTACCTTCCTATAATTGATTTAAATTATCATTTCTCGTATCTGATGTCACAGCCCGTTATTCTTATATAATATTTTGGAACACTAGAATCCATAATTCGGCGAAGTAAATTCACATTCCATAAATGACAAATTGATTAAAGTCTTTGAACATAAAGGTCATAGTGGAGTAACTTCGCATTTCCTTACATCTATTTAGTCCATGCATCGAATTATGGATTCTACTTTTAGATGCAAAATCCTCATCAATTTGTCCCCAGGTACACAATCCGGACTAACCCATCTCAGATAGGTACCCCTTCGACCCGCACCCTCACGACCTCCCCAGCGAAATGCCGAGAAAGAACTGGCGGTAAAGACTGGTCATCCGACTGGTCACGAGGCGGACAACTTATACCACTGTCTGAGATGCATCGGGAAGACACTTGTCCTGTGCTGCAGTATTACTATTCTGGATTCTTGGCCTTGCAGACTCTAATAGATTATATAAAGATTAAGGTAAAGCATTTATTGAAAACATTGCAATGATCAACATAATACTTGTATATTTTTCACGTTTGCGCATTCCACTTAAAGGTAATGAATAAATTAGAGAGTTACTAAATTCAAAAGAAACTTCTTTTACCATAATAGAACTAAGGTAAGGGTTAGTTGAAGACACGATGAGGTCCTGTTAGATGCAAGCCACATAGGAACTGGCGCGGGCGCGGACATAGCGCGGTCTTTCCATTCCATTTAAATATCATACAAAATGTATGGAAATAAAGTCGCAATTTTAACACAACAAATGGTTTGGCAATGGCATATCCGCCCCATGTCCGCGATTGCGCCAGTTCCTATGAGTGGTAAATAGGGATTCGAGATTTCTGGCTCACCCTAAAAATCGTTCTGCCCCAATTCGTTCTGGCTCTGTCGCAAACTTCATCCCATATTTACCCTTGTCATCGTTGCCTTCATATTGAATCAAATATTCTCTTATTGCGATTCGTCATTAAGACTATTTACTATTCTGTTTATATTGCGATTCGTCATTAAGACTATTTACTATTCTGTTTATAGATTCTGTTCGTCTGTTGGAAAAGTCAGAAAATGTGTCTAAAAATTACTTTAGTTTTGCTTGTTATGCTAAGGGACTCGGGTGCAGCAAGCCTTATAGGAGTAGATTTCTGGCTCACTCAAAAAATGGTTCTGGCTCAGCCCGTTCTGGCTCTATCGCAAAGTTCCCCGTCAAAAAAAGAAGGTTCTTGGTGCGCCCGATTCTTTGCCGCTACCCGTTTTGCTCTATCTCTTGAGGATCGTGAGAAACTTTTCCGATTTCAGGACCTCCAGTGCCCCCTCATTACGGTGTGCTAATTACTCTATCGTTATTAACTACGCTACTCTCCGTGCTCGCTGTCCATTGTACCTAATTACGGTCGCCTCGTTAATAAGGGGGTTGCTAATTAGCTTGCATGTGGTCTGCCTGCGTTCCTGCTCAATAAAAACTCCTTTATATTTCTTATGCTTTATTTCAAGTAATATTTGAACAAATCGTACAGCAATAGATCATGCACGACGGTCTCGCTTGTTTCTAATGTATTTGTAAAATCCAACATACATACCATGGAATTTGTTATACAAATACACCAAGCAGTACTCGCCACATACTGAAGTCCAACCTTTTAGTATTCTCTTGGTATTAAATTCCCATATTTTACAATTCCTGTTCAGGAAAGTTCTGTGAACTCGTGCAGGTGGTCGGGCAAACGTGTCAAAATATTGCCCGACGCTGTGTTTGTCTATGTGTAATATGTATGACTGATTGGCTACCTAGTGAGACCCTGGTTGCATATCTGGATCCAAATTGTTACAAGAACGCAGGCGCTTCGATATGAATTGGTAATTTTACTGCATACACTTTGTTTTGTAAAGATGGGTGAATTTTGTTTGATGAATTACTGGATCTGGATTGTTTCATATTTGTAAGCACACTGTATCACACAGGTTACTTAATACTTGTGCTGCCTGGTGAAGACTATTCTTGTGAATGTCTTAATTGATGAAACGAACTAGCGATTTAAAGGTTGTAAATAAAAAATTGCAAGCTATGTTGGTAATTTTATTGATATCACCCTTATGTCTAAATTATAATTTACATACAACTTCATCTTAACTACTATAGTCTACGATTACATTGCGGTTCTTATCTATTTCAATTACATTATCGAACTCGGCGTAAACAATACAGTTGATAGTTCGAGATTGAGAAGATTCAAAACGAACTTCCAAT
Source organism: Asteroscopus sphinx (assembly GCA_949699075.1). NCBI lineage: Eukaryota > Metazoa > Arthropoda > Insecta > Lepidoptera > Noctuidae > Asteroscopus > Asteroscopus sphinx. Next base: position 13,041,845 of record OX453021.1, on the reverse strand, counting down.
CTTACGCTAGCGTCCCTTATCAGATTCCAATGAATTGGCTGATAAATCCGGTGTCAAACCAAAAACTAGAAGATAACAAAAGCTTTTAGCATACTGTTCCCTAGATATTCCATTGCCTTCGTTAGTAAAATGAAAGCAGTGAAAATATTACTGTCGAATGTTGGTTGCAACGCCTTAGAAGGTATTTGTCGCCCATCGATGTATAAACAAAATGAACTCATATCGTAGTTCTCAAAATTAAATGTTTTTTTTTGTTGAGAAATACCATTGACCGCGAAGTTATTTTAAACCCAACTATATATCTTTTAGGTACTTTTCTCAGAATAATATTATAAAGGGTTTTTCTCTGAACCCCTGCTGGTATATTTAAAACTTTAACTTTGGCTCGATTTAAAGGATATTTAGCTGTACGATTAGTAGAGGCTAAAACTTTCTGATGTGCGAGTAAAACACTTGGATTGATTCGAGCTCTACGGACATCTACAATGCATACATTTAACTTTAAATCATTCGAATTAGCCATCAAGTTAAATGTTTCTCTGGAACGACCTAATTTTACAGACATATCAACACCGTTTATTTAAAAAACTTGAATGACGAGTTTTTGATTGAAAGAAACATCAAGTTGGTAAAAAAGGGAATTGTTGTTTCTTCATATAATAAAGTAATGTAAATCTTTAGTAGAAAATAAATAAATAAAAATTCTAAGAATGTACAATTAAGCATTAAGTATGTTTCATTTGTAATTACAGCTCATTAGGTTAAAGTGCTTGGTTTGTTTGATGATTCCTGGTATACAAGCTTAGATTCGGTGTAGTATACTCACAGATAAGTAAACAGTGAGGTTTAGTTATGCCGTGCTATGTTATGTTATTATGTATTGTTATGTTGTGCATCCAAATTCTGCAGAATAACAATAGAGGTAAGATTTATACCCTATTTATATTTATTAAACCTTTTGTGAAAATGATGATCTATCCATGTTAACAATCTTTTCATGTCAATATGTTTGTTTCAGAACACATTTGAAGATAATACATTCAAACAATATTATTAACAACCTGAATTATGTGACAAAGACAGTACTGATAACTTAATTATTGAAAAAGAAACTCGAAAAGAAAAAGAGAGAAGGAAGAAAGCCTTGAAGAGCTATTTAGTTTTTCAAAAAAGAAAAAGCAGTGCCAAAGTTCATCGGTATCTCGGGCTCAGTCAAATGGTGGTGTTGCATACATATCGAAAAAAAAACAGACGATTCACTCACATCGACATACCTAATCAAAATTGAATACAGTTCAATTTAAAAAAATATCAAAAGTGCCCAGTTCGCGACATTGGAAATATGCAAAAACACGAGTCAAATATTATGCTAATGAGATAAACAAAAATTCTGATAACATCAAAAAGACAATTTACAATATCATTAATACAGAATTTAAACAATAAAGTAAAATATATCATTCATTCCAGAAACTTCAAGTAATGTCTAAAAATAGGTCTCAAACTTACTAAAATTCATAGAATCCTAGAATTTCGACAAAGTCCATGGTTAAACAAGTATATCGATTTCACTTAAAAACTGAATTACGAAAATGGTTTCAGACTTCAAAAAAGATTTTTTCAAATTGATGAACAATTTTGATTTCGGAAAAACGATGGAAAACGTTGAAAAAACAGTAACTTAATCTTTGAAAAAGAAACTCAAAAAGAAAAAGAGAGGAGGAAGAAAGCCTTGATAAGCTATTAAATTTTTCAAAAAAGAAAAAGCAGTGACAAAGTTCGTCGGTATCCCGGGCTTAGTCAAATGGTGGTGTTGCATACATATCGACAAACACAGACGATTCACTCACATCGACATACCTAATTAAAATTGAATACAGTTCAATTTAAAAAAATATCAAAAGTGCCCAGTTCGCGACCTTGGAAATATGCAAAAACACGAGTCAAATATTATGCTAATGAGATAAACAAAAATTCTGATAACATCAAAAAGACAATTTACAATATCATTAATACAGAATTTAAACAATAAAGTAAAATATATCATTCATTACAGAAACTTCAAGTAATGTCTAAAAATAGGTCTCAAACTTACTAAAATTCATAGAATCCTAGAATTTCGACAAAGTCCATGGTTAAACAAGTATATCGATTTCACTTAAAAACTGAATTACGAAAATGGTTTCAGACTTCAAAAAAGATTTTTTCAAATTGATGAACAATTTTGATTTCGGAAAAACGATGGAAAACGTTGAAAAAACAGTAACTTAATCTTTGAAAAAGAAACTCAAAAAGAAAAAGAGAGGAGGAAGAAAGCCTTGATAAGCTATTAAATTTTTCAAAAAAGAAAAAGCAGTGACAAAGTTCGTCGGTATCCCGGGCTTAGTCAAATGGTGGTGTTGCATACATATCGACAAACACAGACGATTCACTCACATCGACATACCTAATTAAAATTGAATACAGTTCAATTTAAAAAAATATCAAAAGTGTCCAGTTCGCGACATTGGAAATATGCAAAAACACGAGTCAAATATTATGCTAATGAGATAAACAAAAATTCTGATAACATCAAAAAGACAATTTACAATATCATTAATACAGAATTTAAACAATAAAGTAAAATATATCATTCATTACAGAAACTTCAAGTAATGTCTAAAAATAGGTCTCAAACTTACTAAAATTCATAGAATCTTAGAATTTCGACAAAGTCCATGGTTAAACAAGTATATCGATTTCACTTAAAAACTGAATTACGAAAATGGTTTCAGACTTCAAAAAAGATTTTTTCAAATTGATGAACAATTTTGATTTCGGAAAAACGATGGAAAACGTTGAAAAAACAGTAACTTAATCTTTGAAAAAGAAACTCAAAAAGAAAAAGAGAGGAGGAAGAAAGCCTTGATAAGCTATTAAATTTTTCAAAAAAGAAAAAGCAGTGACAAAGTTCGTCGGTATCCCGGGCTTAGTCAAATGGTGGTGTTGCATACATATCGACAAACACAGACGATTCACTCACATCGACATACCTAATTAAAATTGAATACAGTTCAATTTAAAAAAATATCAAAAGTGCCCAGTTCGCGACCTTGAAAATATGCAAAAACACGAGTCAAATATTATGCTAATGAGATAAACAAAAATTCTGATAACATCAAAAAGACAATTTACAATATCATTAATACAGAATTTAAACAATAAAGTAAAATATATCATTCATTACAGAAACTTCAAGTAATGTCTAAAAATAGGTCTCAAACTTACTAAAATTCATAGAATCCTAGAATTTCGACAAAGTCCATGGTTAAACAAGTATATCGATTTCACTTAAAAACTGAATTACGAAAATGGTTTCAGACTTCAAAAAAGATTTTTTCAAATTGATGAACAATTTTGATTTCGGAAAAACGATGGAAAACGTTGAAAAAACAGTAACTTAATCTTTGAAAAAGAAACTCAAAAAGAAAAAGAGAGGAGGAAGAAAGCCTTGATAAGCTATTAAATTTTTCAAAAAAGAAAAAGCAGTGACAAAGTTCGTCGGTATCCCGGGCTTAGTCAAATGGTGGTGTTGCATACATATCGACAAACACAGACGATTCACTCACATCGACATACCTAATTAAAATTGAATACAGTTCAATTTAAAAAAATATCAAAATCCAGTTCGCGACATTGGAAATATGCAAAAACACGAGTCAAATATTATGCTAATGAGATAAACAAAAATTTTGAAAACATCTCGGAAAACGAGCCCGGGCTCAGTCAAATGGTGGTGTTGCATACAAATCGACAAACACGGACGATTCACTTACATCGACATACTTAATTAAAATTGAACTGTATGATTTAAAAAATATATCAAAGTGCCCGGTTCGCCACATTGGAAATATGCAAAAACACGAGTCAAATATTATGCTAATGAGATAAACAAAATTTTTTTTAAATCAAAAAGACAATTTACAATATCACTAATACCAAATTTAAATAATAAAGTAAAATATATAATTCATTACAGAAACTTCAAGTAATCTCTAAAAATAGGTCTCAAACTAACTAAAATTCATAGAATCCTAAAATTTCGACAAATTCCATGGTTAAACAAGTATATCGATTTCACTTACCAAAGTGGTTTCAGACTTCGAGAAAGATTTTTTCAAATTGATGAACAATTTTGATTTCGGAAAAACGATGGAAAACGTTGAAAAAACAGTAAACGTTAAATTACTAACCCACTGGGAAAATCGCGGTAAAAGTTTAGGTGTGCAAGATTTGATTGCAAAACCAGAATTTAGCAGCCTCCATTTTTTCGGAAAACTTAGTGGCAGTACAGTGACGAAAGACAAAAGTATTCTACGATAAACCAATTTACTTAGGTTTCTCTATTTTGGATATATCAAAAACAATAATGTATGAATTTCATTATGATTACATGTGACTGCAAATGCAAATTATTGTACACCGATACAGACAGTTTGATATATAAAATTTTCACAAACGATGTCTATGAATGAAGACATAAAAACTGATCTATCTTCGCGATTTTTCACCTCCGACTTTCCTTGATGTTTAACTATCCACAATTCGACAAGAAGACGTAAGGGTTTTTAGAAGACAATAAAAACTTTGTAAGAAAAAATAACCGACTTCAAAAAACTTAACTAAAAAGTAAATAAAAAATAATCCTTGTATGTATTTTTTTTTTCACAAACCAACATTTTGAAGGCGGCGCGTGATTGACCCTTTCTTTACGTCTGCACATGTATTTCACGATCACATATCGTGAGCGTCATGTAAATATAATCTACAGGCGAACGCATATCTATAGTAAGAAACAGTATAAATACCTAAGTGAACGTTCATGAAAATCACGCGCCGCCTTGAAAATGTTGGTTTATGAAATAAAATTGAAATACATACAAGGATTAGTTAAGGTTTTTGAAGTCGGTTTTTTTTTGTTAAAAAGTTATTTCTTACATTTTACTTGACAATTGCGAGCGATCGGCCGAGAATTCTCAGAAAAACACAACTATCAGCAGATCATCTATATAGGCGAAGCTAAAATAAACTGATTTATTGAAGCTGGTTAAAAAACTACTCAACCTAAGTCAATAAAATTTATATGGGACCACCGCGCGGGCTTCCTCTACCAAATAAAAAAACAACCACGTAAATCGGCCCAGAAATCTCTGAGAAATCGGTGTACCTAAAAAAACAAAACCCGCCGAATACATAACCTCCTCCTTTTTTGTTGGTTGTTGTTGTTGTTGAAGTTGGTTAAAAATAATGGAAAAATCTTGAAAGAATTTGTAGGACTAAGATCAAAAACGTAATGCAATTCAAACCAAAACCAAATTGACAGCTAGGATGACAATGGAAAATTATAAAACATATCTTTTTAAAAGTAGTGTTCAATTTGATACCACGTTCAGAAACATGAGGCTTATAGTTTCGGATATTATATCAAATGCTCATTCGATGACCATTTGGCTAAGTATGAAATATACAGTGGTCCAAACTGTGCACAAGTGTTTATGAATCGTTAACTTGCCCAGTTTCGCGTTGAAGTCTCCCATGACAGCAGTGAAGTGAGTTTTAGAGTCATGCATGGCTCTGGAGATATCCTTATAATCCGGTTAAACTTGTTTTTATTATAATTCATAGATTCGTCCAAGTTTTTTTTTTACCTTGTAGTCTAGATCAGTTGGCAAAAAACCTAAAAGATGAAGAATTTCACAAACTTAAAAGTAATTTCCCCTCGAAATACGATACATATATGTCGCTTTTTATTGATTCTAGAAACATTTCCGGTGTTTCTAAAACTAAATCTGCTTGCTTTAATAATTTTTACTTCACACGAAATTATGCGTTGTCCGAAAGCTGTTTCTATGACGGATACATTTGCTAAGGAACTATGAGACTTTAATATATTATAACCATGTGTTTTGCTCTTAACAGGATTTATGGAATATCTTTAGCTCACTAGTACCTATACTACAGATATTACATTGTACCTTATCTATAGTCGTGCCAGTTAAAGTGGACGCTTCTTCATGTCGTGATCACTTTGCATCGCTTCTGTTGTCACCATCTGCATCGGCACTCCGTTTTCGTCCTCGCCCCATTCGCACTTGATGTGGTTATGATGATGATGGTGGTTGCCTATAACAAAAATTAAATTTATGTGTGTAGAAACAGAAGATTATAGATTTAAAATATAGTATAATAAATTTAAATAAATGTTAGTTGCTTACTTTTCGGTGTTTTAACCATGACACAAATTTGGTCAAATATTTCAGTTTCTTCCACTTTTTTTATAGAGCTCCGTCATATCTATATCTTCACATTATTCTATTAAATTTTTATTAATTTTTATTTCATTTTCATATTATATTTTTTCTATTATATTTCTTCAAGTTAACATTTGTTTATGTTTTCGCTGCATTTAAACTCTTCTTGGTTCACACTAAAATGAGAATTCGCAAAAAAAGTACTGACAACACGTTTCATTTAGTAAGACAGACGACAAAGTGACAGCAACAGAGTTATATCGTAAATGACGGTTAATACCGATTTAAAGAGACTACTTATACATCCACAATCAGGTACAAAAATTAACTTCCACGTAATGCTAGAGGTATTAACAAAATTGAAAAATATTAACATTCCTCGAACTATAAGAATATAAGTGACTAATACATTAGGTACTACTAATTATCGCTATTGTTAAAAAAACATTTTCTTACCAGAATCTATCATTGAAATTTCTTTAGTGATATTGTAAATTGTCTTTTTGATGTTATCAAAATTTTTGTTTTTCTCATTAGCATAATATTTGACTCGTGTGTTTGCATATTTACCACGTTGTAAACTGGGAATTTGTTATCTTTTTATAAACATACATACCTTCATTCATTTTTGAATCACACAGTTCAATTTTAATTAGGTACGTGGATGTAAATGAATCATCCGTATCGTCGTATGAATCGATATGTGTGCAACACCACCAGTTGGCTGAACCCGAGATACCGGTACAACTTTGGCACAGCTTTTTCTTTAGATAAATTAAATAGCTCATCAAGGCTTTCTTCCTCCTCTCTTTTTCTTTTAGTTTCTTTTTCAATGATTTAGTTATCAGTACTGTCTTGGTCAGACAATTCAGGTTGAAAATAATATTGTTTGAATGTATTATCTTCAAATGTGTTCTGAAACAAACATAATTATTGCCATGAGAAGATTGATGCATAGATCATCATTTTCACGAACAATTCAATAAATATAAATAGTGGTATATATCTTACCTCCATTTTTATTCTGCAGAATTTGGATGCACTACACTAGTACGTTATAACTTAGAAACCTCACTGTTCACTTAACTGTGAGAATGCTACACCGAATCCAAGCTTATATATCAGGAATCGTCAAACAAGTCAAGCACTTAACCTAATGAGCTGTAATTACAAATGAAACATTTTTGATTCATTTGATTTCTGTTGAATACTCACATTACTTTATTATATGAAGAAACAACAATACGGTATCGTTATCGTTAAAATATTTCTAAAGCGAAAATACTAAATCATGACTCATCAAAGCTGAATTCATCAACAGTTCTGTTGTGGCTCCGACTGATAACTAGTTACATTCCCTTTTTAACCAGCTTGATGTTTATTTCAATCAAAAACTCGTCTCACCTCCGAATAATACATATGCATACCGTGCCTACATAGAAATTCTATTGAATTATGCTCCTGCAGCTGAAGACTCTCATTTGACTTGTGGTCTTTGATATGAAGATACATCAGGAAAGATGGATTCAACTGACGACTGTAATAAATGGTTCACAAAGCTACAAGAATTTGCGACTGAAAGTAAGGAAATAAAAATGATCGGACATTTACATGGTGATCAATTCAATCAAGTTTTTTTTAATAAACGGTGTTGATATGTCGGTAAAATTAGTTCATTACCGAGAAACATTTAATTTGATAATGCATTGCAGATGCTACTCTCATTGTCCGTAGAGCTCGAATCAGTCCAAATGTTTTCTCGTACATCAGAAAGTTTTAGCATCTACTACAGCTAAATATCCTATAAGTGGGGGTTCAGAGAAAAACCCTCTATAATATTTTTCGGGGATAAGTAGGTATCTAAAAAAATGTATAGTTGGGTTTGTTAATAACTCGGCGTTCAATAGTATACTCACTAAAAATCCATTTAATTTTGAGAACTACGATATGAGTTCATTTTGTTTAAACATCGATGGTCGACAAATACCTTCTATAGCGTTACAACCAACATTCAACAGTAATATTTTCACTGCAGCCTATCATACCTTATTCTCAGGAACGAGTATACATTTTTTTAATGAAGGCAATGGAATATCTAGGGAAAAGTATGCTTAAGGCTTTTGTCTTCTAGCTTTTGATTTGACACCTGATTTATCAGCCAACTCATCAATTCATTAGAATCTGATAAGAAACGTTTGCGTAAGATTCCAATCTTTTAATACAGTTCGTTTTGAATCTTCTCTATCTCAAACTATCAACTGTATTGTTTACGCAGAATTCGGTATTGTAATTGAAATAGATAAGAACCGCAATGTAATCGTAGACATGTGTGTAGATTATAGTTTAGACATAGGGGTGATATCAATAAAGTTACCAAAATAGCTTGCATCTTTTTACTTCATCATCATCATCATGATTTTCGGCCGAAACACGTCCACTGCTGGACATAGGCCTCCCCCAAGCATGTTGGGGGGATATGCCATAATCGCTACGCTTGGCAGGCGGGCTGGCGATCGCGGTGAATCCCATAGTCACTTTTTACGACACCCATGAGAAGAAATCTTCATCTTTTTACATACAACCTTTAAATAGCCAGTTCGTATCATCAATTAGGAGATTCACAAGAGTAATCTTCATCAGGCAACACAAGTATTAAGTAACCTATTACTTTGCCTACTAATATGAACACGATCGAGATCCAGGAATGTTTATAAAAAATTCACCTGTCTTTACAAAATAACGTGTATGCAGGAAACAGATTACCAATTCATATCGAAATGCCTGCGTACTTGTAAGCAATTTGGATTCAGATAAACAACCAGGGACTCACTGGGTAGCCAATTAGCCATACACATAGACAAGCACAGCGTGGGACAATATTTTGACTCGTTTGGCCAACCACCTGCAGGGTTTCACAGAACTTTCCTGAACAGGATTTGTAGAATATGGGAATTTGATACCAAGAGAATACAAAATGATTGGACTAATAATTTTGATTTATTGAATTGTAACTGAAGTGATTATGTTTCAAACACAATGTATAAATTGTTTCTGAATAAATTGAATTGAATTGAATTGACTTCAGTATGTGGCGAGTACTGCTTGGTGTATTTGTATTACAGATTCCATGGTAAGAGTATGTTGGATTTTACAAATACATTCGAAACAAGCGAGACCGTCGTGAATCTATTGCTGTACGATTTGTATTTATGTATATACGTATGTATCTATTTATGTATATAAGTATATATATCTTAATATAATTATTTTACTTGTAAATATTTTGATAAGTTATGTAGTCAAAATTTTTGTTATTCTGTTCTACACTTGTTTTTATCCTCTATTAATATATCAACATCTCTCTATCGCTCTAAGGTTTGCAAGAAAACTCATTTTTGAGTTAAGCTCGCCGATGTACATAAGCTTTCCTACTGTAATATTAATGTGTATTTGTGTGTACAATTAAGTATAATAATAATAATAATTTGATCAAATATTACTTGAAATAAAGCTTAAGTAAAATAAAGGTGTTGTTATTGAGAAGGAACGCAGGCAGACCACATGCAAGCTAATTAGCAACCCCCTTATTAACGAGGCGACCGTAATTAGGTACAATGGACAGCGAGCACGGAGCTCGAGAGTAGCGTAGTTAACAACAGTAGAGTAATTAGCATACCGTAATGACGGCACTGGAGGTCCTGAAATCTGAATACTATCTCACGATCCTGAAGAGATAGAGCAACACGGATTGCGGCAATCGATCGTGTGTACCAAGAACTTTTTTGTTTAGACGGGGAACTTTGCGAAAGAGCTGAAAGAATGGGCTGAGGCAGAACGATTTTTTGAGTGAGCCAGAAATCTACTCCCATGTGGCTTGCACTATAGTCCCTTAGCATAAAGCAAAACTAAAGTATTTTTTTAGACACAATTTCTGACTTTCCAACAGACGAACAGAATAGTAAATAGTCGTTCGTCGCAATAAGAGAATCTTTGATTCAATATCAAGGCAAAGATAAATCTGGGATGATATCTTTGCAGTCAATGGAAATGCTCTATTCTCAAAGACGAAGCTAAACAAAATGATTTTCCTTTCGCAGTTTGACACAGACGCAGCAATCCCACCTCCCCGAATAGACCTACGGCAGTTCCCAAAGCGCCAGCACACTGGTGACTGGCTGGTGATTTTCAGGGTCATCATGCCCATGTACATGGTCATGACCCTGTCCCAGTTCATCACCTACCTGCTCATGTTCGTCGTAGGGGAGAAGGAGAAGAAGATCAGGGAAGGAATGAGGATAATGGGGTTGAAGGATTCGGTGTACTGGTGAGTTGATACTGTTTTTGTGAGTTTTGAAGTTATTAGGAAATATAGGTATATATTTAGTTGTCAATTGTGAAATAAGCATTGTCTTTCTTTCCTTGGATGGTTTATGGGTGGATTAATCAGCCTAATTAATTAGATAATGGGGAGACAGAATATTTATGTAAGTAATCTAAGATCTACCTAAAGATATAAATTGTGACAAGAAAAATTCGCTCACGAGCAGGATTCGAACCTGCGACTCCCTGGTTCAGTAAACCAGTGCTTTAGCCGCTAAGCTTTCGTGAACTCTGCTCGTGGTATCGAATTGTACACGCAATTTAACTTGGCTGGAGTGAAGTTGTCACAAAACCGTCGCAGTAATAATTTTATGGGTGTTAGTTTTTATTTGGTAATGGGTGCATTAAAAGAGCCTCCACGAGTGACGATATTTGATTGATCGTCCGGCGCACCCTGGGCAGTCAGCCCCGCTACCAACCTGCTGACTGGCTAATCTTTTCCCCACGACATGAGCTATTATCATTATGTAGCTCATGTCGACACGATAGAAGAAGAAGAGAAGTTGGAGGCGAGATGCGGGGAAACATGCGCAGTAACCAACTTCACTCCGGCCAAGTTATTTTGTGCATACTGTAACTTCTTCATTCTTCATCTTATTGAGAAACAGATCGTGTTCTTTAACCGAATGAAGATGCAGCTGACGTTACCTACAAACGGATTCGAAGTGGAAGTAGTTAGTTACTATTATAGCTCTCTATGGTGGAAGTTAAATTCAATACCACGAGCAGAGTTCAAGGTAGCTTAGCGGCTAAACCACTGGTTTACTGAACTAGGAATCGAACTGAATTCGAATCCTGCTCGTGAACAAACTTTCTTTTCACAATCTTCAGATAATCTAATCTTCAGTTAATCTTTAGATTTCACTCCGCATGCGTTAATGCGTTAAAATAATACCATGCATAGAATAATCAATTTACCTATCTACCCACTGTCGTTATATCAAGTATCAACTTCCAAAACGATGATCTATAGAATGGCTCATAGTCAATACTGGATTAGGCTGAACCATTTAAGTTTCTCGGCTTTTGTTTAAAATAGTATATAAAGTATTTATATTTTCATGTTGCGTTTCAGGGGTTCCTGGTTCTTAATATACGCGGTCTTCGTTACCATATTGTCCATCGTCAGCACAGTGCTACTTTTCACCTTGAAGGTAAGATATTTAATATCTAGGCATTAGATATTCTGTGATCTAGGTATAATGTAAAAAAATAAATAAGGTGATGGTGGTGTGATCTAGGTGTAATGTAATTCTGCAGGACAACTATATTGCTTTTCTTGCGATAGGGTATTTAAAACCAAGTTCGGTCTAGCGAGCCATATAAGGGCTCATGCTAGGAAATAATTTGTTGGGGTCGCCGTTACCGAAATCCGTAAGGAGGACTATATATATATAGTCTATATATAATGTAAAGATGTTTAGAAATCGTTATTATCAAATTGATTATTGCTTTATTTCATTCGGTGCATCAAAAGAGTATATTCAATGATATTTTACTTTTAATTATCATTGAGTATATTGAACAAAATAATGCTGGCCGTCGATAATTTGATTCAAGTTTAAAAACGAAAAAGTTTTGAAAGAAAATGAAAATATAGAGCGAATGGCGGGCAAAATCAAAGACTTTGTATATACTGTATAATACCTTTATGGGCAAAATTGACTTTTTAACAATGTAAATATTGGTAAACGCGTTTTCTAGCGACGACGACATGACATATTTAGCAAAAAAAAATTTTTTATGAAGATTGATTATTGATTTCAGGTATTCCAGCACTCGTCTTACATCTTGATATTTCTGCTAATGTTGCTGTTCGGCTTCACGATAATCACCTTTGCGTTTATGCTGACTCCTTTCTTCGACAGAGCTAGGGTAAGGAAGTTTTACTTTTTATGTGTAATTCATAATAATATTCCGTTTGGTTTTATAAAAAAAATCAGCTGTTTTTTTGGTGTGTTTGCAAACTTAAGTGAAAATAAAACTTTTTAACAAAAAATTGAACCGACGAAAACAGAAACTGAAAAGCGAAAAATAACTAATTATGAGTCGGCGCCAAACGAACTTTTAACAAGCAAAGTGCGTGTAAGTTGCAAGAGGACGAGCGGAGAACGCATTTTTGGAAAGTTATTGTTTATCGTTGAAAATTTCACGTTGAATTTTATACGACGTTGTTTTTATTATTTATTTAAAGTAATTTAATGATCTTCGTTGATTGGTTGTTTGGCGCCGACTCATAATTAGTTATTTTTCGCTTTTCAGTTTCTGTTTTCGTCGGTTCAATTTTTTGTTAAAAAGTTTTATTTTTCATTTTTTTGTGGTTAAAATCTAACTCCAGGTCTCTATTATGTCGTAGTGTCTAGAACTATATTTATGTGTGTCAAGTTTCAACAGAATCGGTTAACAGGCAAGAATTCAGTGGGTGAAAAAACACTCATCCCCTGTTTTACTACCTTAGGGGTGGATTTTGATTTTGAAATTTAAATGGGACCAACTTCGAGATATTCCCTATCCATTAAAAAAAGAATTATCAAAATCGGACCACTCTGTAAAAAATTATGCGTGGCCATACATAAAAAAAAATTAAAAAGAAAATATATATATACGTGGGACACTCAGAAAGTTTTGCGAAACTAAAAAAAATTGTTCTATACGTACATATATTTTTATCAAATCTTTTCAAAGTACTTTCCACCAGCCTCTATACAAAGATTCATGCGCCTAAACCAGTTTTCAAAACACTTTTTCCAGTCCGCCGCAGACACCTCGTTTACAGCCTGCTCGAACGCAGCCAGCGCATCTTCCGGCGACGAAAATTGTATCCCTTTGAGCTGATTTTTTATTTTTGGGAATAAAAAGAAGTCACACGGTGCTAGATCAGGGCTGTAAGGAGGGTGACCCAGGAGTTTGACTGGCGTGCTGTCCAGGAAGTCCCTCGTTTTGAGTGCGGTGTGCGCAGGTGCATTGTCGTGGTGGAGCAGTAGCCCGCGGAGCCCTGTGTTTGGTCGCTTGTTGCTTATAACAGAGAAAACTTCTGGCAAACATTTGGTAGTATACCATTCGGCATTAATGCTTCTTTGATCCCGTAAGGGAATTGATACCAAGTGGCCAGTCAAATTAAAAAAGCTAGCGATCAAAATCTTACCCCCGCTTCTAGATCGCTTCACTTTGGTAGGCGTTGGCTCATTTTGAAACACCCAAACAGTCGACTGGCGCTTGGTTTCTGGGTCGTATTGATAAATCCAGGACTCATCACCTGTAACGATGTCGTAAACACGCCGAGACGAGCCTGCTTCAAATTTGTTAAGCATATCACGGCACCATTCCACCCGGGCCTGCTTCTGAGCATCGGTGAGGTTGTGCGGCACCCAGCGTGATACTATCCTCCTCACGCGAAGATGGCTGTGTAGAATCTCGTGAACGCTTCCCGATCCAATCTTCAATATGTGTTGAATCTCCTGATATGTAATTCGCCTATTGTCTTGGATTAAATTTTTCACTGCTAGCACGTTTTATTCGGTAACAGCCGTCAAAGGGCGACCGCTTCTTTCGTCATCCCCCAAAGTTGGTCGACCGCGCTTGAATTCGTTATACCAACGATACACGGTTGCCTTGGAAGGGCCTTCATCCATGAATGCCATTTGAAGTCTATCGTACGATTCATCCGGTTTCAGGCGACACTTGAAATCGTATAAAATCATAGCTCTAAAATGTTCCCGGCGCAGATCCATATTTCAGTGAGACACAATACTTTGAATTAACTCGCAAAAAATGTGGAGGGAAATTTTGAAATTGGAACTTACTTATTTTTACTTATAAATAATCATATTTTCGAAAAACATTATAACTGGCCAGTCTCCCATATATAAAAACTTTTTTTCGCAATACTTTCTGAGGGGCCTGGTATACGTGTCGAATTGAGAACCTCCGATGGAGTCCCTCACGGGACTCTCCGCCCCCAAGCCCGGTTAAGCAGAAAGAGCACTCTAGTGCTTCCTGTGAGTAGTCAATTCGAAAAAAAAATGAGAACCTCCTCCTTTTTTTCGTCGGTTAAAAACCGGCCAAGAGCATGTCGGGCCATGCTCAGTATTATAGGGTTCCTTAAGTAGGTCTAATTACAAACGAATCGAATCGAATATTAATCATTGCTATTTTAGTTTTTGCAAACAGCGCCACCTAGCGCTAAATTTAAGAAGTTAAATTTAAGAAGTGTGTACACACGTAACATAACATCACGCCTGTATTTCCCCGAAGGAGTAGGCAGAGGTGTATTAGTACACCCATATTTCGCCAGTTATGTTGTAGTCCCATGTAATAGTGGGCGAGCCTATTGCCATTCTATTATCACCATTCATCATGCTATTCATTCGTTATGCTATTGCTATTGCCATTGAGAAGTGTGTCATATCAATATAACACAAAGTTTCTTTTTGTGATTTTTTCAAATAGAAAGTAACTAAACGATCATTATTTGCTATGATAATTTTTCTCTAAGGTCAATGGTCTATAAACTTAGGACGTCTTAAGTATTTTTCAGTTTTCTCACCATAACTCAAAAATTTATAATCACATTATACTCGAAATAATTTTAAAATTTTGAGTTTTTTTAAAGGCCTATCATTGTGGAAGATTACAAGTTTCTACGTTGCATAGTTTAGAAATGGCAGGGGGGGGACACATTGAAAGCCACTTTGGCGAACTGTATTTCGCAGATGGTATACCTGATAAAAAAGTTATATATGTAACATTACCTTCATTTTAGTAGACCTATTCAATGATACCCCACGCCCCACACGAGGGGGTGCAGCGAAAAAAAAATGTCATCCCCATTTCACACGTATGGGCGCCACCCCTAAAATACGTTTTCAAGATTTTTTTATTCTTTTAAAATTGAGATCTATATCTAAACCATTTTTTAACAAAATTTCATTTACTTATGTTTATAAATGTAGAAGTTATTAAGCTGTAAAGGATTAGGACAGACGGACAGACGGACGGACATGACGAAACTATAAAGGTTCCTAGTAGGACTACGGAACCCTAAAAAACGTTTGCTATGCTTGGCGTTTTTTGGCAATAGGTATTGTAGCGACATCTATCGTGCTACATGCGAACCACCGCTGACGTAAATGGATGACGTCACAAATCCCAAGTCGCGCAGTCAAAGTTTGACGCGCAGTTAGCATAACTACAAGCGTCCGACATCAACTGTTGGGCCACGGGACGCCAGGCAATAAGACCCAGCCTGATTGAAGATCCTCAAGAACATAATAAATACCTCGTTCGAATAAAAGTATTTCTTTCTTTTTCTTTTCCTGCACAGGTATTCCTTCGAATCTGGAAACATGTTTGTTCATAAAAATGCTTTTTATCTTTTCAGACTGCTGGTATCTTGGGCAGTTTCGCCGTAAACTTGATGAGCGGACTGTACTTCATTCAAGTCTTTGTCTCCAACGCAGACTCTCTCGCCTTTTGGTTCGTCTCTCTCATTAGTTCCAGTTGCTATGCGCTGGCTATGGATAAGGTAAGGACCATCTATCATCATCAGTCTAGCCTCTTCTTAAGTATATTAGGTTCCGGTTCCAGTCCTACATAGTCCGGATACTATGAACGTTAAGCTTCTTTGCCAATAAGACTTTGCCGAACGACAGGTAGCCATTACATTTTTTCAACAGTGTAAGGGGTAACATAAGTATAAGTCATATATGTTGCTATTTTATTTTGTGTACAATAAAGAGTATTTGTATTGTATTGTATTGTGGCTCTATTCTGCTCACTGATTCAGAACATGAACTTCAGTACAAGTTGTTTTAGAAGTCGGACGTCCTATAGCCTAACAAGCAACAAAGATTGATTGATGACCCTTACTTTGTGATTTGTGATGTTATGGAAGTGACTTATTCACCATTAAACCTAAGTAAAAGTAATAGATAGATAGATAGAATATACTTTATTGTACACCATGAAAATAGTATTAAACAGGAACAACGTATAAATTATGGGTACATGGGCGGTCTTTTCGCTAAAAGCGATATCTTCCAGGCAACCTATAATGTAATCTCAGTGGTCGAGAGTCCATGTGGCTTTTATTTACAAACCCGCTTTGCCCCTGATATGCAGATATTGGTTATAACTATAGTGATATAACTAACATCTATACGAATCCTTTCAACCTTTCTGCGACTTCTTTCTGTGTGTGGTTCTTCTGTGGAAGTACCTACTTACCTAATACTTTAATTTTCCAATCAAACCAAAATTTAAAAAATTGAAGCATTTTATTGCGAGAAGCATTTAAAAGAAAATATTGAGAGCACCTCATTAGCATAGGGTATTATATTATCTGTGGCATAGGTGTTCATGATTTGGTTAATATGTATTCCATACAAAACAGCTAAATGTCCTCTTTTCCACACCTTCGTTTCTTATCGCAGGCATTAGTCCTAGACATGGCTGGCGTGGGAGTGACGTGGGACAACCTGTGGAGTGGGCCAGGCGTGCCGTTTGGGGGTAGCCTCATCATGATGGCCGTAGACACCGTGTTATACGGACTGGCGGCCTATTGGCTGGATGCGGTTATACCAAGTGAGTAATGCTTCTGTATGTTAGTCTTAGCCACAGACCAATAATTATTATTGTCTGTGGTCATGGAAATAATTGTCTGTGGTCTTAGCTCACCTGATTTCACCACATTTTACTGCTGTGACTTGGAAACTTCCCGATACTAAAATTATAGATTCTGGCGTGACGATGCTGCACCAAAAAGCAGTGTAATCAATTGAGAGCTTTTCCAAATACTAGCCAAGACTAACAAATACTAAAAACACTACTATTACTACAAAGACCTAATCTGATTAGGGCACGCCATACACTTCGCTTTCATTGAAAAGTAACCTCTAGTAATCCTATTTCATACTTTTATTAAAAATGCGAAAGTATGGATGTTTGTTTGTTTGCTTCTTTTTCTTTTAATCATACTGAAACGGCTGGGCACATAGATATACCATAACCCGGATTAATGTATAGGCTACTTTTTATCCCGGGACGGTAAACGATGCGAGATAACGTCTTTCTGTGAAATAATAAACCGAATTGTACGCGGGCGAAGCTATAGGCTATTCTTTTATATGTAATTCTTATTTCAGGCGAGTACGGAATAAAGCAGAAGCCATGGTTCTGTTTGCTTCCATCCTTCTGGATCGGCAGCAGACGAGGCCGCGTGTCTGCGGTCCACTTCCATTCTAACGGCGAGGCAGCTTCTCACAACAAGGATATTGAACCAGTTCCCAGGTTTCCTACTTATATTTAAATGTGAAAGTGTAGATGTTTGTTTGTCTTTCAATCACTCTGAAACGGCTTAACGGATTTGAAAAAAATTAAAGAGTTACACGCTTTTTCAGTTGTTGGAGGGTGCATTTTCTGTCCTTGTCGTACTAAACGGACATTGTACACAGAGATGTCAAGTTTCTATGAAGGTTTTGAACAATGACGTCATACTTTGGTAGTGCTGTCTCTGTCTAGTGAACTAATTTAAATTTCTTATAACTTGGACATTTTATTGTTTTTTTTACTGTTGCTTATTTTTCTTGAAACAGTTTCAAGATTTATAATAAAAACGAATACAAAAAAAAATGTCACCTTCCCTATTGCATCGTCGTATTTAGAATCAATGAAGCATATTGCAGATGTATTGTAGTCACATAGATGCACATGTTCAAGCTTCGTGCCAAATTGTCGAAGCGCCATAGCGTTTGAGCTATCTGCCAAGGCGCCATCAAATGACTCGTCCCGCATCTTCCACAATTAGAAATAGTTAATTAACAATTAAAAGGCCTTTCACGTTTCACAACCAACTCGCTCAAATGTAAGCACTTTCAAGATATTGTAGGCTAAATTGAAAAATGTATTCTATAAACATCCTTCAGGGTAACATTACGAATAAGAAAATTTTGAGACAGCCATTAGATGTAACAAATCCATATTACTCGAAATTTTAGGTAGTAAAAAATATAGACGAAGTGCTGCGAACAATCATAGTGAAGCCAAAAAAAACTTAGCTCCTTCGTGTACATCCAGCGCTCACGTACACACACGCACCTCAAACCGTGCTCACCTCTCAGTACATATCGCGGCATCGTCCAGCAAGCATCACGAAAGCAAATATCCTTCAGGTGCTTGCTGTGTGCGTGAGCGCCGGTTCTACTCGAAGGAGCACAGATTTTTTTGGCTTGACTGTGATTGTCCACAGCACTTCGTCTATGTGTCTCTACAAGAGTCGACTCAAAATTATCCTTGATATTAACTTAAGAATAACTGAGTTCGTCGCCCGTGACACTTACCATCCACCTGTTGTTCTTCAAGGGAACTTCAAGACAAAGAAGCCATAAGAATCGTGGGTCTTCAAAAAAGCTTCCGCCACTGTCGTCGTCCTGAAATCAAGGCCATTGATAACATTGACCTGAGTATCTACGAAGGCCAGATCACAGCGGTGCTGGGCCATAATGGCGCTGGCAAGTCCACGCTCTTCAATATCCTGACTGGATTGACGGCGCCTACTGCGGGAACTGCTTATGTTTATGGACTTGACGTGAGGTAAAGTACTATTTCTGGGGAAGCTGGTAACTACTAAGTACTATTTCTGGGATTCATTGCCATGGATTAAAAGGACTTTTCTGAAATTACACTGTGAGTCATTGCACTGAAGTTTCGGAGTCATGCAAATGAATTCATAACCTTTGAAAAGTGCGTGTTAATGACCATGTTCTCTTTGTAAATGACTACTCAAAAACTAAAAACTGAACTAGCATTTGATTATGAACGAATCTGTCATATCTGCTGTGACCACATTTTATAAGAGAAAACAAAATTTCTAAGTGGTAGGCACTGAGGTATTAACTCAATGGTGGTAATGATTTAAAATTCCTGGCTACACTATTTTTTTCGGGTTAATTTTTGACTTGCCTATCCTATCCTATACAACTTGTCATTGAAATAAAAATGAAAACCTCTTAACCTCCTGCTGATCCTTAAATTTGTGTTCACATAAATCGACAAATGTAAGGATCAGCTGAATTTTTTTTCGCGATTTCAGGTTTGGTACGATAGTAAAAGTTGTTCATACTGATGAGTACAATGATCCCTTAAGAAGTTTTCAGTTAAGTCTTATAAATATTTTCCTCACAGGGATCCTAACGACATGCACGAGATTCGCCAGATGATCGGCGTGTGTCCTCAACAAGACGTGCTCTTTGATCTGCTATCAGTCAAGGAGCATCTGCAGTTCTTTGCTGCTGTCAAGGTCTGTTAAATACAAACACTTTTAGGGTTCCGTACCCGAAGGGTGCCAAACGGGACCCTATTACTCTCGCTACTCGTCCGTCCGTCCGTCCGTCTGTCTGTCACAGGGCTGTATCTTTTGAACGGTAATATAGGTAACCGGTTGAAATTTTCTCAGAAATTGTGTTGCTATTAGCGATGGCCGTTTTCGGATATTTTCAAAAACGTTGCGCAACGTTGTTTTTCTACCAGAAACCGTTGTCAACACCGTTGATTTTGTCATCGTTTCCGGGGAACAGGCGGGCGCGGCGCGGCGTGGCTTCCAGTTGGTGTGATTTTGGTTACCGTTGCCCATTGGCGTTTTTATAAAATTTTGATCTGATAACTACGTTAATGTAAAGTACCATCGTATATATGAACCATGTTGTTGGTATAGACAAAAACCATGTTTGTTTATTGTTGATTATCTATTATTGTGTATTGATTATCTCATAGGAACTCATTAACAGAGTTGTATGTTACTAATTTGGTTATGCTATAAGCTTTAAATCATTCGGGTTTTTATACTCTCTTATTTGCTTAGGTATTGCATTATACAATTATAATAGATATAATTTTTGCCGTCTTGACATGATTATTGTATAGCTAATTTATTTACACTTAAACAATTCCTTAGACTTTAATATACACAAATTTATTTACAATATGATTTAATTGTCTGATTACAAAAAATATTCACTATAACAGGTATTAAATTGCCTAATCACAAAAATATTTAGTAAACAATACTAAAAAATCATTGCTCCCTTCTTTATGAACTATGCGAACCTAACTAAAGAAAATTTCAAAACAAAAACCCCTAAATACTTGAGAGCGCACCTGAGATAATTGTGTATAATTTATTTACTTTTCTACTGATTAGTTCTTGTATTTTTTTTTTAAATATACCTTATAAGTCTCAATATAATAATATACAAACTCATTAACTATAAATGCTTTTGCTTGTGTTATACATACATAGTTCGAAGTCTTAAAATTCCTCGGACCAACAAAAATTCATGTCATTTCTAGTAATGATAATTCCGCAGCCGGTACCGGAAGTTCGGAGTTTCGCGCCCTTTTTATGTTCAACGCAATCTCGCCTAAGCAGTCGTGTAGTCATCTTGCCGGCGGCGGCGTTGTTCTAAGAAGTCAGAACAATAGCTTTCGTGATTTTGTTCTAAGGCGTTATTGTTGTCGTTGGCGTAGTTTTGCCATATTGCAACCATGTGTCGTTGCCCGGCCCGGCCGATCGGTCGGTGTCGGTTTCACTGACACCGATCTCGGCAATGTTCGCGTTGAATTCGGGTGTTGTTAGCATCGGTTTTTCAATATTCCGGCAACGGTTTCCGACATCGTATACTGACATCGTTGCCCAGCAACGTTTTTAAAAAAACGGCCATCGCTAGTTGCTATGAGGTGTATCACGACAAATACTAAAAACAAAAAAAGTCTTAATCCAAAGGGGGACCCCATACAAGAAACCTCAAAAAACATGCATTTTTTTCAACGTTTTTGTTTTTGCTCTATCTTCAAAACCGTAATATATACCAGCGTCAAACTTGGTCAGATTATAGTGCATATTATGTAGTTAAGCAACAAATACTAAAAATAAGACAAACATAGACATATGTGGTGGTACCTGCGTAAGAAAGACATGCAAAAAGTTTATTTCGCGCACTGTGCGTTGATGTCTTTTGATAAACTCTCGTAAATTAAATCAGTTTTATGGGGTATCAGGTCGTTAAGATGTACGGAACCCTTACTGCGCGAGTTCGACTCGCACTTGGCCGGTTTTTTTTATTGATATGGGAGAAAACGGCCACGAATTTTGCTGTCCCAATAAATGAGAACCCAGCTAACTACCCAGTTAATCACAATTACAATCCATACTCGACAAAGATACCTCCCAATCAAGCTGGTTTTAGCCATCAACTCCTTACACTGGACAAAGGCGTTGGTTAGCGAATTAATTCTTAGGCCGCGTTTCTACTGACACTATTATTTGTTCTATGCTGAGGCGAAGAAAAACATATGGGGACGCTGTTGTTAAAAGCTTAATACTATTCCACCATTTTAATTCATGCCATTTTGATCAAGATAAATGTTCCATTTCAGGGTATTCCTCGTAAAAGGCTTCCAGAAGAAATACACAAAGCTCTATCTGATGTCGGTCTACTAGACCAGGCCAACGTGTTTGCCAAACATCTGTCGGGAGGGCAGAAAAGGAAGCTTAGTATAGCCATTGCGTTTATTGGAGATCCTAAGGTGAGAAATCTAGAATAAAAAAGCAATTTCTTTCGTTTTTATAGGTATGTTCCATAATTTTGTGTTGGACGCGTATTTCTGCACTGCAGTAATTTTCGTTTATACGGCCCTTGATCCAGATTTAAAACTATGAACAGTATTTAAATTGCTTAAGCATACTGAGGATACTGTTGATGCAGCTTTTCCTACCCATACGTAGTAGTACCTCTACACAACCTTACTTTTAGTTTATACCAAACCTCTTAAGGGGTCACTGTACTCATCATTATGAACAACTTTTACTTTAGACCATACTTGAAATCGCGAAAAAAATCAGCTGATCCCATAATTTGTGTTCACATAAATCGACAAACTATGGGGATCAGCAGACTATTTTTTCGCGATTTCTGTGTTGGTCCCATAATAAAAGTTGTTCATAATGATGAGTACAATGACCCCTTAAGAGGTTTAGTATAAACTAAGAATAAGGTGGTATATTTTAAAAAAACGATAGTCCATACAATCATACCTGATAATACCTATTCCAGATAATAATCCTGGACGAGCCAACGGCAGGCGTAGATCCGGTCTCCCGGCGTCAAACATGGCGCATCTTACAACGAGCTCGACATGGCAAAGTCCTGTTGTTGACGACACATTTCATGGACGAAGCAGATATACTCGGAGATAGGAAAGCTGTGATCAGTAAAGGCAGAGTGAGTAGATATGTACTTAACTGTCGATTTCTATTTAATGTAAGAATCCTGTGATAATCCAACAATTAGAAAACGCTTGGAGCTTTTGGAAGAAAAATAATAACTCCTGAAGAGAAAGAGTTATGATTAAAGACAAAAATAATGTTGATTGCAGGTCCGGTGTGCTGGCACGTCACTGTTCTTGAAAAACAAATTCGGAATCGGATATCATCTGACTTTAGTTTTGGACGGTAAGCATTTCTGAATCTCTTAAGCCGTGTCTCCTGCGACCAAAATCTAACAAAACATGTAAACATTTTGCTTAGGCCAATCAAATGTCGCCAAATAGCTAGGCCACGCCCCCATTTTGTTAGAAAAACATGGTAGATGTTAGAAATAACAAAAATATGGTCGCAGGAGACGCGGCTTTAGTGGTGCAATGCATAAAAGCGATGCGGAAACCAATCCGAAAGCCGGGCTGAGAAGGTTCTCCGGTTCTAACAACATTATCAATTTGTGTTTTTCTGTTTCATTTCTCATATCTTTTAAAAACTTGCATTTTCCATGTTCAGGAGCATGTCGGGAGCACCAGATCACCCGTCTAGTCCGAGGTCACGTCCCCCGAGCGGAAAAAGCTCGTCGACACGGAAGAGAACTGTCCTATATCCTTCCACATTACGCAGTGCATCTGTTCCCGCCGCTCTTCAACGCGATAGAACACGAGATCAAGGAGAAGACCAACAGACTGGGTAAGTGACTGGGTAACTTAGTGTTACACTGAACTATGCTACATCCCGCCACACAACGCATTGCACCTGCTTTTACTGCTATTCAATGCGATAGAACACGAGATCAAGGAGAAGACCAACAGACTGGGTGAGTGACTGGGTAACTTAGTGTTACACTGAACTATGCTACATCCCGCCACACAACGCATTGCACCTGCTTTTACTGCTATTCAATGCGATAGAACACGAGATCAAGGAGAAGACCAACAGACTGGGTGAGTGACTGGGTAACTTAGTGTTACACTGAACTATGCTACATCCCGCCACACAACGCATTGCACCTGCTTTCACTGCTATTCAATGTGATAGAACACGAGATCAAGGAGAAGACCAACAGGCTGGGTGAGTTATCTTAATGTTACACTGAACTATGGTAGGTACATCCTGCTATACTACGCATTGAACCCGCTTTCACTGCTCTTCAACGCGATAGAACACGAACAAGGCGAAGACCAACAGAATGGGTGGGTTACGGGAAAATATATTAAAAAACTTTAAGCGAAATTATACTACATCAGTTAGATACAGAAGTCGCACCTTTCTGTTTAAAATTCCTTTCCTCTTATTTGGGTGTGATTTTTTATAGCAGGTGGAGCAGACTGTATGTGAACAGAAATGGATTACGAGTCTATGACCAAGTAATGTAGCGCAATTTGGAAGAGCTCTGTCAAGCACTTGACCGCAAAATGCTGAAATTATTAGAATTAATCGTAGTTCTAACCTTATTTACTACTTTATCGGTGCATCTACCTTGTTTTTGTCTCTGCGTCATCCTTGAGTTGTCTGGTAGAGAACGCCCATGGCGTTAAGACTGCTTTTGTACCCAGTTGTGCATATAGAATTAAACTAATGAATTAATTGGGATTTTTTACTGTATTCTTCCTCAAAATTCAATTGAGTTACTTTTCATTCTTCCAGGTATCACAAGCTACGGCGTATCAATGACAACTCTAGAAGAAGTGTTCCTCAGTCTAGAAGGCGAGAACGCCGAAGAGACAGAGGCTGTCGAAGGTGTGTCCTCAGTCAAGTTAGTGAGGGCGCGTGCTCTGTCCAGGAGTCTGTCATTACAAAGCAAGACACTCAGTTATCAGGTTTGTTATTTTTAGAATTATTAAAAGTGCAAGTGGTTCAAAATAATGTACAGAAACAAATTCCGAAAAAAACCAGCAGAAAAATGCTTTGGAGATTCAATCCTCTCTGTGGTAGCTAGGCACTCTCATCATCAGACATAAAACGCCAAGTCACAGAAAAGTACATCTAAGATCACATACATATTTTCTTCTAGGAGCTAAATGAAAAGGATGGCCAGAAAGCTACTTCGCTACCGACTCCGCCTGCGTCACATGCACTACACTCTACTACTCACGGCATAGAACATGTCAAGGTATCGCATCCATTTGTAGAATTGTCACACTTTTGAGCTATTTATACTTAATTTGAGAATGCAGATAACCGCTGAAGAATCATAATCAAAGTCTAATCCATCTTCCCAATATCTTTGTTTTTGGAAACGAATTCAAACGGCTTTAACATGAATGTCATTTTCCAGGTGGCTCCCGAAGTCCCAATATCAGTGGACGCTTTAGGCGAAACGGTGAAGACCAACCCGTCTTGCTGGAGAACCTTCTGTGCGTTAGTCTACATCAGAACTGTGCGGATGATCCGAGACCCATACAAGTTGTATGTCATGATCTTCATGCCTATCAGTGAGTGTTATATTATAATAACTTTATCTACTATTAACCTTCAGTGTTATTATTTGCGTACATTTCATTCTTTAAACAAAATTATCAAAAGCGTCTTTAAGAGGAAATGCAGGACTTTTGAAAATTAGGTAGGTATATGTAGAAACTATCGCTGTCACGACGCTGTCGCTTTGCAAGCGCTCGGTCTCCAACAAATGCAATAAAGACAACTACCGCTCTGACTGAATAGCCTAAGTAAAATAAAAAAGTTAATTAACAAAACCAAAAAACCCGACTGCGTGTAAATATAACTGAAAAGATGTAAACAAGACTTGTGTAGGTATATCTGAAAGTATCAAATCAACACGCAGGCGGAGGCTACGTATGTTTTTGGTCTTATTAGGTCGCAGTGGCTTAGGGGCGTTCAAGACCCCTACCTCTTTCCTCAAATAAATAAATAAAAATGTTTTTGGTCATTAATTACATATGTAGTTCATAGGTAGCCTCCGCCTGCGTGTCGATTTGATACTTTCAGATATACCTACACAAGTCTTGTTTACATCTTTTCAGTTATATTTACACGCAGTCGGGTTTTTTGGTTATATTAATTAACTTTTTTATTTCAAAACTTTTAGTTCTGTCTTGTTGTATCGCGCTATTTTTTTAAAGTCACACATAAATATATAGGGTACCCAATTCATTTTTAACGTTGAATATTTTGTTGTTTTTTAGCATTTCTCATTCCAAATTACATTTAAACATATAAATTGTGTATATTTTTGTAAAGCATTTAAAAAACCCTTTATTTTGATACCCCACTCGATAGGTTTTGAAGACAAAAAAAATTTTTTGATGACGTAATATGGCTCCAAAAAGCGGCCATTTTGATTTTTATAATTTTGATATACCCAGTGTCACTCTCACAATTAAGACGAATCTAACGACACCTCTCAAGCTAAAATCCATCAAGCCGTTTAGGCCACAGAGCGTGCCAAAGAAATATACATACATACATACATACATACATACACTCGAAAAAAATAACCCTCCTTCTGGCGCAGTCGGGTAAAAAAGTCATAATTCGAGGTTTGGCTCTCAACTATTCTCTCCTCCGAAACTGAACCAATTTAAAAGGTATTTCATAAACTAAATAAGAAGAATATGTAGTGTCGCTATGTTCTTTTCCATTAATAGTTGTTAAATTTATACACTAGGCCTATATAGACAGCGGTCTAAATAGGCAATTTTGAG
Organism: Asteroscopus sphinx; assembly: GCA_949699075.1. Lineage (NCBI taxonomy): Eukaryota > Metazoa > Arthropoda > Insecta > Lepidoptera > Noctuidae > Asteroscopus > Asteroscopus sphinx. Next base: position 13,015,197 of record OX453021.1, on the reverse strand, counting down.
ATTTTTATGGCTTCTAGAAATAATTTATCAACAAAACGAAAACATAGGGACATAGACAAAGTTAATATTTATTTTACTGTAAAAAATCATTGCTCTTGGGTTATAAACCAGAAAGAAAACAGTCGAGAGCATTTGTATGGAAAAAAGACCACCTGAATTTCCTCTTTTGGTCCCGCATCGAAGTATAAGAATGCAAAAATCATTACATTCCTGCTAATCTCTTCAACTAGTCAGCTTAAGGTTACAGTCAACAAAAACGTTGAATCCAAAAGTAGTGATGACTTTGAATTGACCACTGCTACGAAATCTCCATAATAAAATTTCTCATTTCCAGTATCTTGCGCCCTCGGTCTCTACATGAAGTCCCGACAAATAGTCTTCTTCCGGATGCAGCCGCTCAAACTGGACCCCAACGCATACTTCAACAAGACCCCAATTGCCGTATACAGTGAACAGGACAATATGAAAGAACTATCAGACCTCAGAGACTCCTTAGAATCGTTAGGAGCATTCCCTATAATAGACTTCGATGGAAACTTCTCGAGTCTACTGGACATGGAGAACTTTGGGGCGTTCAGTCTGAGAGATAGTCTGATACCGTATGGAAAAATCATGGCCTACTACAATAGTACTTATACGCACAGTTTGCCTATTATCGTGAATTTATTGGACAATAGTGTTTATAGGTAAGTTCAAATTCATCATCATCATCATCATTATCATCAGCCCATTACTGTCCCACTGCTGGGCACGGGCCTCTTCTCAGAATGAGAAGTTTAAGGTCGTGGTTCATCAAGCTGGCCTAGTGCGGGTTGGCAGATGGGTTTTCCTTCACCGTTAAAGCAAGTGATAATCAAATTCTGATCCACACATGAATTCGAAAAGTCAGTCTCTTGCATGGAGGGCAAACGCTCAACCGGTAGGCTATCACAGCTTTAGGTTTAAGTTTAGTTCATCTGAATAATGAAATATAGGTACTATCAGCAAATTTTCCGGTGGACCACCACTAAGGCTAAAATCGCTTGCGCTCAGTGTTTGACGGCAGCCGTAGGTACGTGTAATGTAGCAGGATTCGTTCAAGGGACTTTGTCGACAAAATGTATCATCGGTAAGGATCGTGACTGTGCTTACATATATTTTTTTCTAAGAGAATATTGCAACCATTTTTATCATATCCAAAACTTGGATCATAACGACAGTCTATTCAAAAATCGTACGGTGCTATTCTTTCGGTTCTTGATTTCCAAACAAAGAGCTATTCGCTACTTTTCAGAATTTTCTTTCTATAGAAGATACGAAATCAAATAAACCCCTAATTTTAATTCATATTACAATTTTCTGTTTCATTTTCAACCTTATCACACAAATTATGTATCTCAACTTTGCTCAGCACCTTGATTCAGGCCCACACCGACCAACCAAAACCAATCGACCGATTCGGTTTGTTATCTCTTTTTCTCTCGTTGCGTGAATCTTTAGACGAAACGAGATAACAAACCGATCCGGTCGACAATTGGTTATCGTGTGGTTCTAAATCGGAGAGCTGGTATGATATTCTTCTCCGTTTGTCTAACTTTTCAAAGTGTATTTTAATTTTCTAAGCAAGTTGCCTTCTCTCCCTCAGGGTCCTAATGTCAGCATCAGGTCTAATAGAAAGCTTCAAGCCAATCGAGGTGCTAGCCCATCCGTTCCAGCAGACAGAACAACAGGAGGAGTTCAACGTGGGCAACGTGGTGTGTGCCATATTCATGGGCATGATATTCGCGCTAGTGCCCGTTACTCTGGCCGTTGATATCGTGTATGATCGAGAGGTGGGTAGAAAGAGAGCCAAGGATTTAAAGGAGAATTGTAATGATCTCTTTGGTAAACAAATTTTTTGATCCGCCCAGCCATTAGAAGTACTCATGTCGTTTAGCCTGTAATAATAATAATAAATAAAATTTATTGTCACCAAAAAATTATTCCGCTACAGACATTAATCATTATGCATAAAAGTTAAAAAACTAATAGGAAAAACAATGCAACATGGGAGCATCTGCAGCCTAACTAGGTGAAAAACCTGTATCTCCGTCTAAAGCGCCAAACCCCTCAGCTTATGTGACAATATAGATCATTTTTATTTATGAAGACTCAATTTGGTAATTGGGACTAGGCTGGGAAATAGATAATATAATAATATACGCTGGGAGGAAGAGATAGATCTTCCTCCATGAATGTAGACATTGTAGACAAATTCACTACGGATTTAAGTTTTTTGTTGAAGCTGTTTAAAAAAAAACCTGTCTTTGGCCAGTAAGGTGGACGGGGCTCTTCGGTCAGTCAAAAAACCTTTCTAATCTTTCTTCAAGTTCAGAACCTAAACGACTGTTATTTATTTCAGATAAAAGCCAAGAACCAGTTGCGAGTGAACGGCCTATCGATGAGCATGTACTTCCTAACGTACTTCACCATTCTAATATTCATCATGATCCTCACCAGCGTCGGAGTACTCGTGTTGGTAAGTTATAGTCCAAATCTAAGGACGAATTATTAACAAATCTATCTAAACTTAGCCTGTGGGTGTCCATGACTGTCCATAGGTTAAGTTAGCTAACATCTAACAAGTGAAATCTCTGAAGGAACCGATGTGTCTACTAAAAACCATCACAAAGTCACTCTAGTCGTAATCCAGTTAACAAAAACATCCATAAAGCCGGGTGTACAGTAGTACTACCGGGTAGAGTAAAGGTAATACCAATGTTGGTAGACAGATTTGGTAGAGCAGAGTACTAAAATTTGGAAGAGTAAAGTAGCTAAATCCGAGTGCAAGTCACACTTCGAATTTCCTTTCACCCCAGCGTCCACTCTACTCTATCGGCTAATCGACCCATGTACACAGTTAGTAGAGAGAAACTTGTTCTTGTGTGCGCGCGAGTAGAGCACACAAGAACAAGTTCATCGCGTAACTTTAAGGCAGTTACTTTACCAAAACGGATGGAGTAGAGCAGTAACTTCTAGCTGTGATAACCTAGCGGTTGAACTCTTGCCTTCCATGCAGGAGGGTCTGAGTTCGAACCCGGCCCGTACTACTGTCTTTTCGAATTCATGTGTGGATATTTGATTATCACACGTTTCAACGGTGAAGGAAAACATCGTGATGAAACCTGCGCACCTGAGTGTTCTCCATAAAGTTCTCGATGGTGTGTGTAGTTCACCAACCCGCACTAGGCCAGCGTGGTGGACTAAGTCCTTAACCTTCTCATTCTGAGAAGAGGCCCGTGCCCAACAGTGGGACAGTAATGAGCTGATGACGACGATGACGAGCAGAAACCTAGTTTACTCTACTGTTTACTCTACCCGTGTTTCCGGGCTTTAGTGGAGAAGTGATAACAAGATAGGTTGTAGTTTGACACTTATTGCATACCTAAAACGCCCTCTTGACAATAGTAAATGAATTGTCATTCGCAGGTTATCCTCAACGACATCCCGAGCCTGACCAACGGTTCAGCGATTACCATGCTCTCCGGCCTCCTCCTACTCTACAGTCCGTCCGCCATCTTATTCAACACGTGTCTCTCGTACATTTTCGACAAGATGGACTCCGCGCAGAGTATCATGCCGAACATCACCACATGGGTGGGAGTTATACCTTTCATATTGGTTGCAGTGTTGGACACTTTTAAGTGGGGTAAGTTGGTTCTGTTGTTGGATTTTCTTTTAAAAGACCAGGAGAGGTTTAAATGTGGCATTATAATGAAATAAACCATGTAGAAAAAGCGGATGGAAGCGATCCCTACACTAATATCTGTATTGGCCAGTTCAGTTCGAATTTGGTCAAGATTATCTTATGATTTACCTTCATCAATAATTTGAAAGAAACTATCTCTAAAATCGAATCCTGCGTGATCGAATCAGAAATGAGTAGATTCGCAGGAGGATGAAGGTAACCGACATAGCCCGAAGAATTGCCAAACTTAAGTGGCAGTGGGCGGGGAACATTGCTCGCAGAACGGATGGCTGATGGAGCCGTAGGGTTCTGGAGTGGCGACTGGAAGGCGCAGCGTGGGTAGGCTAGTAGGCACAAGGTGGACCGATGACCTGGTGAAGGTCGCGGGAATCCGCTGGATGCGGAAAGTGCAGGACCGGTCGTTGTGGCGATGCTTGGGGGCCTATGTCCAACAGTGGACGTCTTTCGGCTGAAATGATGATGATGATCCCTACAATGCTACCTAAGTTACAGATCTGTTTCTGGAAGTCCTTTGGGCTGTCTTCGTGGTATAGACTTATCAATTTTTCTTCTTTAAGACTGAGTTTTAGTTTTAATGCAAAATTATATCTAGTTGCAACCTTATTGACTAATATCCTGAACCTTGATAGTGTCATTAGATGGTTTCGCGGTAACTTCTTGTTTCAGGGAGCGACATCGCGTTCTACTTGCACTTGGTGTTTAGTTTCCTGGACGTGATGTACATACCTTACGCGATCATTTACTACGTCGATAGGTAAGTAAAATAAATCCTTATTACTACAGCTATTGTACGGTTAAAGACATTTATTTTCTCAAAAGATTACAATAATCACTTATAGAGAAAATACAATTATATTTTATTAACTAATGGTTATCGATTAGCGTAGTAAGTTAGTGTAGGGTAGTAAGTAAAAAAGTTTCGTTCAAATGCGTCATAAAAACGGTAGGTCTGTGTAGGTAGGTGTACTAACAGCAGTTGTTTATTAAGGCCTATGATATAGTGATTGCTAATTAGTATTATAGGTACTTATGGTTATTTATCTTATGCGATTTTCAATCTAATTACAGTAAAAGATTATTTTATGGATATGTAACATGTACGCTATATGTGTTCTAAATATAATATATTATTATCTAGATATATCTGCAAAGTTCCTATAAATTAATAAAAAAAATCAGTGTAATGTTATATACGTATTCAAAGATAACTAGATTTACATATACCTAATTTAATATGTAAGCAGGAACTTTGTTTAATTTTGTAACAATGTTAGATATACACTTGTCATATAGTAGAAAAATATACATTTGCTGGCTTTTGTAGACAAAATAAATTTCTAAATATCTTATAATATGAAAAGTATTATATATCTACATATTTTGTCTGTTATTGTTAGACAGTATAGGTAAATATGTATAGTATTAAGTGCAAGATACTTAGAGGCAGTGTTATTTAGTTAGTTATAGACAATACTTATGACAATACAATTGATTATTAAAATATACATTACACTATTTTCAAGACTGCCACAGTCCCCATATGCAAAATAAAACAAAAATTAAAAATCCTTCAAAATATGACTTTTTAACAGTTTTTTATAGGTAACTAGAGTTTTTGCCTCTTTTATACTTTTAGGTAATTTGTTATAGTATTGAGCTCCTTCGTAATGGATGCTCTTTTTTCCATAATTTGTCCTAGGACATTTTAGAGAGATGTCATTGGCCTGTCTAGTCCTAATTTTATGGTAGTCTATATTTTTAGTAAATGTTATTTGTGAATGGATATCTTTTGTTAAAATTTTTCTTATTAGAATACAAATATTATATTTATGTGACTGAGCTAGGTTCATCAATCCAGTTTCTTTATATATTTTAACAGTAGGTGTCAAGTATTTATATAGGAACAATGTTTTAATTAATTTATTTTGGGTTGATTGTAGTTTCAACAGATTAGTTTTGGCTGCAGATCCCCACACTTCAATCAAATAATCTATACGAGACTTGACCAAGGAGTTATATATAGTGTAACGCACATTTTTTGGAAGGCATCTTGCTATGGGCCGTAGGGCACCTGCCAATGACGATAGTTTGTTGCGAATTTTTTCAATATGTGGTTCCCATGTAAGTCTATTGTCGAGAACTAAGCCCAAGTATTTTTCTGATTTAACTTTTGTTATTATTTCATCATTTATCACAAGCGGACTGTGATTACGAATTATTTTATTTTTAGCAGCAAAGATGATATAATTCGTTTTCGAAGCATTGATGGTAAGTAAATTCGATTGTAGCCATGTATGTAAAATGTTCAAATCATGCTGTGCTTGGTTTACTACTATTTCTATCGTTTGACCGAAATAAAACAAACTAGTATCGTCGGCATATAAAGTAACGTCTCCCTTTAATCCTATATCATGTAAACTATTTATATAAATTAAAAACAGCAACGGGCCCAAAATTGAGCCCTGGGGAACGCCGTACGTGATGATTTTAGGTTCGCTCTGCTGGTCATCAATTTTAACAACTTGACGTCTATTAGTCAGATATGATTTGAACATGTCATAAGCCGTATTTGTAACACCTAATTCCGACATTTTAGACAAAAGTATTTCATGGCTGACAGTATCGAAAGCCTTTTTAAGGTCAATAAATACTCCTAACACAACTTTACCTTGATCAATATTGAGTCTTATATTAGTCACCAAATCAACTGTTGCGGAAATAGTATTTGACTTTTTTCTAAAGCCGTATTGTTTTTTAGATAAAAAATCTGTGGAAGTTAGAAATTGGCTTAGTCTATTATGCAATATTTTTTCAAAAACTTTGGATGTCACTGGTAGTACGGAAACAGGTCTATAATTTCCAGGGTCCATTTTATTTCCCGATTTAAAGATGGGACTGACTTTAGCGACTTTAAGGGAATCGGGAAAATATCCTCCACTTAAACATTTATTAATGCAGTTTGCCATTTCTTCTACAATTAACTCTTTAACACATTTGATAGCCTTCGTGCTTATCCCGTCTACACCCGAGCTAGTATTGGCATTCAAATTATTTATTATTTTTATAATCTCAGGTGCAGTGGTTGGTTTTAAATTTGACAGTGTATCGACATTATTTTTAGGCTTACTAGAAGTTTGTGTATGTGATAAGTGAAGATTATGGAACTTTTTTGGTATTTTGTTCGCAAGGTCAGCACCTATTGTAGAGAAAAATAAATTAAAATGTTCACAAATTTGTTTAGTATCAGTGATTTGACCCAAAGAAGTATTGATCTTTAAAGGCTTACAAACGATTTTAGTTTTATTAACAGATAGTTTATTGATAAGTTGCCACATTTTCAAAGGACTTTTCTTACAATTCTCAAAGGTTTCGTAATAGTACTGGTTTTTAGCAGTTTGTATATTTACATAGGTGATATTCCTTTTTTGAATAAATTCATTCCTTAGCTTCTCATAACTTTGGTGATTTTCTTCATTTCGTGTTGTTTGTTTTAAATTTTGCCAAATCTTGTCCCTTTCATTTATCAATGTAATGAGTGATTTGTTTATCCATTCTTTGCATGGTGGATTTAATATCTTGGTTTTTCTCATTTTGTTTTTGGATATAGCATTTAACAATGAGTCTTCCAAGTCCTCATATTGACAGATCTGATTTGTATTGCATATATCTTTCATAGTTGTATATAGTTTACCATAGTTTATTGATTCATACTGAACCCGTTGTGTGCGTTCAGATTTGGGCCTGTTTATCTCGAAATATATTTGTTTATGATCAGAGAGTGCTGAATCAGCAACAGCCATTTGAAATGTATTGTCTTTTAAATCTGTAGCTACATGATCCAGAATCGTTTTTGAAGATGTTGTTTCACGCGTACAGTATTCCATGCTAATTTTATTCAATATTCTCATATTATTCTCCCGCATTATTTTCTTATACTCCTTTACGTCTTTGCCGTTCCTAAGTAGGTTTATGTTAAAGTCACCAAAGATGATAACACGTTTTCTTTTTGAAAGATGTTGATTATAGTGCTCTAGGAAATTGCTTGTGTTTGCCGCGGGCCGCTTGTATATAGCTCCTATATCCAAAGACAATGTTTGTAAGTGCACCCACAAAAAGTGATTTCCATCTTCGTACTTTTCCTCTAATAGTTCATGTTTTAAATTGTTGTGAATGAAAATCGACACTCCACCACCTCTGGATATTTTGCTTTTGTTTTCAATTTGTTTTTTTCTGTAATTGAAATAGTGTGTATAGTGCAGTAATTGAATTCTTTGTGCTTCATCATCAGATTTTATCCACGTTTCCGTTAGCACTATAACATGAATATTTGTTTGAAACGAATTTATCACACATCTTAGTTCATCTATTTTACCAGGCTTAACTATACTGCGGACATTGGCGTAGAGAAATTTCAGTGACTTATTTTGAATGTTTATATTGGTAAAATTAGTACATACTTCATACGTTATAGAATTTTTGCTGTTGTTATTAATTATCATATTTTCTCTTGCATCTAGTTTTTTGTCTGTTGTTTTACAATTTTAGGAATTCCTTTTAAGTATTTTATGGTTAGTTCCTTTTCTCCATTTTCTGTACGCTGTCGTAATTCTTCTCGTAACTTTAATATGATCTTTTGTTGATTTGGTGTCTGATCGTAATATATTTTTATATTATTATTCTTAATATTTGATTTTTTCTTTAGTATAGTATAAGCCGTTTCTTGGGATGAGAAACATACTTTAACAGGACGCGTTTTCTTCTCATCATATTTTCCTAGGCGTATGACTTTTTCTGGTTCTGGGCAGACTGGGTATATGTCCAATATGATGTTCTTAACCTCGGTTATATCTGTTTCTCTCTTCTTTTCCATGTTATCTGAGTGTGGTTCAGAAATACCTATTATTATTATATTCTTGCTGCGTTCTGTGCGCTCTTGTACTTCAGCCATTACTTCGTCATAGATAGCCGTTGATGTAGAGTGTTCTAACGATGACGATGTATATTGTTGCCCTTGTAGTGCTTGTACATCAATTTCTAGGAATTTTATTTTTTCTTGAGTATTGTCAACAGTCTTTGAAAGGTCTTGAATTTGCGATTTAAAGTTCTTGTTCTCAATAATCAGTTGTTCCGTTGTGGTTTTAATGCCACTCAGCTGCTCTTTCATAGAGGAGATATCTTGCCTTATAGTATCAATGCTATCGGCCTGAGACTTTCCAAAATCTTTCAGTACTCCTAGAATTTCCTTTTTGAATTCGCTGAATTGATACGCAAAATCGTCTTCTGGAGCCTTTCTCTTTCGTATTGATATATTTTTTGACTCAACATCAGTAATTCCGAAAGTTGATAAGTCAGGCTGAGAACTACTACTTCCTACTGTAGTACTACTCATATTATTTTTATTATGTGTATTAGTAGGTGAACGTACAACACTCATGTTTATTCAGTCACAGTGACGTACTATCCGTTCCGCTAATCGCTCCGCTTATTGATATGTATACTAGCCTTATGATGCGCACGGGCACTGCGGCCACGTGCGTCTGCGGGGCTCGGGCGTCGTCGACACGCAGTCTATCCCTTTCGCAGCGCTCGATAATAACTTGGTCGATTCTTGCCGTGTTACTTAGAATAAAACTTTGTTTATGACACCATTAAGTTCAAAATTGGATGACACTTTTAATATAATTTAAAATTGTTAACGAGAACACGTCCGCTCACTACGCTAGCCGAGTTAATTTCATTTACTATATTTATTTTATTGTCATTTGCCTTCATTTAGATTCTAACCTTGGAAAAAACCATCATCTTTTTTCCACCCACCTGATGAATAATGAAAAATCATGTATCTCGGTCACTGCTGCTGTGGGTCTGATTTTATCAATTTAAGTGAACCAACTGATATTGTTTTCGCGATTTCAAGGTTGGTCCCATAGTAAAAGTTGTTCATAATGATGAGTACAATGACCCCTTTTCGGAAAAGAAGCGATTAAAATTTCAGCATGCATAATGCCATCTTCCAAGTGGCTGAGTCATCATCTTGTGCTTGTTTTATCCTCAGGGTATACTTAACATGTAACCTCCGTGGTCTATGCACAACGCCTGCACTCAGCAGTTACTTCACAGCTGAAGTGTGGGTGTTGGTGGCAGCCATGTTGCTGCACGTGCCTCTCTGTGGCGCCGCGCTGCTGGCCGCCGACCGGCTTAAGTCCGGCGGCAGGATATGTCCGGTGAGTGTTAATGGAATCAGAAAAAGCAGATTTGTAGCCAAAACTTCAAAACCAAGGCTTTAAGCACGTAGTGAGCTGGTGGATTCAAAATCAAAAGAGATTAATCTGAATGACGGTATTAGAAAAAAGTTACAACATTGAAGAAATGTACTGCGTTTTTCAAATAAAACATTCAATGTCGAAAATAGACTTCTGAGCAACGGAATCTCGGCCCTCCAAAATCTTCCTCTAAATCAAGTCGTGGTTCACCCACGGAGACGCAAGTCGCGGTAACTCGCCACCCGCCCATACTATAAAGTCTGCGTCTGTGCGACAGCCGCAAGCGATGCCGTTTGCGACTCCGTCATAGAATATATAACTCCGTACAATTCAGTGAGGTGCTAAAATCGTTCAGACGCGTTTCGGTGTGACTTCTCCGTGGGCATTCGTGTTTCACGAACGACAAACGAAGTTTGAACTTTCGTTCCTACTGATACCTACATGATTAAAGATAGGCACATAAAAAAGCACAATATAGATTCTTTACGCTTCATAGTCGTATGAAACTAACTGGAGATCAAAGAAACAAACGTAAAAACACGATCATTGCGTGCGATAAGGGAACGGTGGTTGATCGGAGTAGCAAATTGTGCGATGAATGGTACGATTAATCGAATATCGTCAAACGCGAGTAGACCCCCAGATAATATAATACGTACAGTCGACTGCACGTTACTGGTAACACTTGAATTAGAAAACCGCCCTTACTGCTTACGAAATAAAGAAGCTGTCAATATCAAACTGTTAGCACTGCCACTGACGTGCGGTCGCCCGTACTAACCGTGGGTGAACCGCCTATCGCCTACTTGAACCCCCTGGGGGATCCACAGACACGTCCAAGTTCGGTCTAGCGAGCCATATAAAATGCATGCTTTCATGCTAGGAAATAATTTGTTGGGGTCGTCGTTACCGAAATCGGTAAGGAGGGCTATATATTCCTCTTGAAGCCTCTGCTCAGGGGCTTCAAAAATACTTCATATTTTTTATTCCTCTTGGAACCCCTGCTCTGGGGGTCCAAGAATAAAAAGAAAGAAATAAAAATATTTATTTGGCACAACTGAGACACTTACAAAAGAAAGGATATAAGGATAATACTTCATATTTCTTGTTCCCCATGGAACCCCAGCTTTATCCATGCTTGTTTTTCCGTATGTGCAGCGCAAGCGCAGTACATCAGAGGCCGGTGGAGACGCAGAGCAAGAAGCGGGCGGGGAAGCGTGCGAAGACGAGGACGTGCGGCGCGAGCGACGCCGGGTCTCCAGCATCCTGCACCAGCCCTCACACAGCGCGCCGCCTCTTGTTGTGCATGTACGTGTTCAAAGCATTTCTACGTTCTTATTCTTGGAGCGTCGACAGAACTTGGCTTTGAGTACGATTATCGGTGATAGCAGCGGTGCAGGTCACGCAGGACATAAGTCGTAATCATTTATTTAGCATATTCAGTACAGTACATTCATGTGGTGCCACGACTCCCGAACTAGGATGTCTTGCGTCAGGAGTCGGTTCATTCCCTTATGGATAAAAATACGAAAAAGAAGTGATGGGGAGCCTTTGAGGTCATGACGCTCATAGTAGGGGCTATACGTGTCAACTTAAATGACCTCAGGGATGGCGGCGGCACGAAGTGGTCACGTGCTGCCGTATGCACTACATCGGGAAGGACTACAGGGAGGCAAAAGGTCTCCCTTGAGACTGCTTTAAAGGCGTAGCACAGGAAGGACTCCGGAGGCATAATACATTCCCAGAGTCCCCCCTTATTGTGCTGAAAACAGCCACTGGAGAAGTTTTAGTAGATAAAAATCCCACACACCCTGGTCTCCATCCCCTTTGAGGCCAGCAGCCTTTTAAAGCCTTCCTCCTCGGAAACAAAAAAAATGGATAGTGATATCCCATTGTTTGCAAAATTTCTGTTACTTTGGTCATAGGTAGAACTCGATAGGAGTTGGCCCGATGTCCGCTGGCAAACGAAAAATGTATCTGTGACAAGAAGCCGGTACAGGTGACATTGCTGCATTAGCAATGTCACCGGTATGAAAAAACTGCGGAATATCTACTTAGGTGAAATTAAAGCCCTTATAAGATGGAATAATTGGAATCATGATTTCCTTAAATAATGTCTTCAAAAATACATCAAACTCTCACTTCCGCTCACATTTTTTTTTACTATCCGAGTTCGGTCATATGAATTTCACAATTTCAAAATATTGTTTGCAGAACCTACGTAAAGAATACAAAGTGCGAGGCACGGGTACCAGTGGGTCTTGCTGGTCTCAACCAGAAGAGACCGCGTCCCGGGTGCGCTCGCGCTTTGTAGGGCTAGCGCGGTTGAGTCTGGCTGTAGAGGGGGGAGAGGTGTTCGGTCTACTCGGACACAACGGCGCCGGGAAGACCACCACTATGAAGATCATTACGGCGGAGGAGAGGCCCACTAATGGCACGGTAAGTTATGACTGCTGTACTCCTCTTTCGGTTGATCGTAAAACTTTAATGACAGTTACTATAAATTGACTAGAAGACGGATCAAAAAAAAATTGGAAATGTAGAACAAAATCTGAAGTCTTGGTAGTGGGATGGGCTTTTGGTAAATCTCATAGGCTTCATTCGGTTATAAAAAATTCATCGAATTCATCTATTATTTTAACTTTTTTTTATAGCCGTATAAGATGGTAAATTAATACGGTGTCCAACTTGAGGGGAATAGGGTATTTGACTATATTTTTTTAATAAGGAATCCTAAATCTATTCGAAAAAAGATGAGCAAAAATGAAAATACTAATTAAATATTTTTAATAATCCCCAAATTTTAAGTATTTCAATATTGTTTACTAGACAGACCCCCAGTTTCCGAAAGGCTGATCAATGCAAAAATTAACTAATCATCTGTCAAGTCTCAGGTCAAGCGATGTGATTGGTTGTTAACATTTTTGCCGGCCATTCACAGAAGCAAATTGATAAGCCTGCCGGAAACAGAGGGAGATACAGCACTACTACCATCTGACGTCATAACGCATTAACGCCATCGCAAAGATACACCACTCAGTACAATGTCAGTTTCGCGCGACAAGGACAGAAAATACTCCCTCCAAAAACGTAAAAAGCATATCTCTTCCATTTTGTCATTAATTTCATAATTTTTTTACAAATCGTGTTATTTTTATTATTTCTTCAAAAAGACATAAAAATATTGATAATTTTGAGTTACCTATAGACGAATACCCTCGGTACATCCATCAATAACACATATCTGTTACAGGTGATGCTGGGAAGTCAGAACATCGACGACTCGCAGGCGTCCGCGTTCATGATGCTGGGCTACTGCCCGCAGCACGACGCGCTCTGGAAGAACGTCACCATCCGCGAGCATATAGAGTGCTACGCCGCCATCCGGGGAGTCAGCAAAGCGGATACTCCTAGGTTAGTGGACTCCTCTCCTCTCCTTCTCTATAAGGTGATACTCAGTGAGTCAACAATACAATATGAAGCAAGAAGGGAATTTGTGAATTTGAGCCTGGAAGCCGACTTTAACCAGAAGGTCAATTCTTGTTATTAAAAACGTTCAAAATATAGTTCCAAACTAATCTCAATGCTTTAAATCTTAATCTGCTGACAGTAGATGTTTCTGATTGCCGTTTATTTGTGACATTAATGACATAAGGGCGAAGTTCACGGACGTTGAAATAACCACTGTTTGCGAAATCAACCTGTTATTCAACAACAGATGTTTAACCGGGACGCGGGAATTTTCATTTTCACAACTCCTATCCGATCATTGATTCTGAAATCAAGCGTTTTAGGAATGAAAGAACGAATGATGTAACACGATTAATCAAAATGGTAACTTAATGACTACAACACTAAGAATAGAACGACAATATAAAACGGTTGCATATTAGGTAACTCTCCCAAAATTAAAAGTACTTGATATAATGCGACCCTTTACATTCGACATATCTCTGGACCCAAATTATTATTCCCTTTATTATTATATTATTATTATGTATTTTTTTGTGGAAATAAATAAATAATTGAGAGTCAGCACAATAGTTATTATTTCCACGTTTTTATTAACTCGCTTTCAGTCATGCATGTCTGTCCGTTCGTTACAAATTTTGCAATCAATTTTAAACTAACTTCCCGATGAGCTAGAAACTTTTTTAAACATAGTTCAGGACTGGATGACATTCCTCCTGTAATCTCTATCTCCCTTTTCTCTTCCAATAGTCAAGTAAAACTACAACACCTACAAGTATATATCGACAACATTGGGATATACCTATAAACAAATAGGTAGGTACTTATTCTTGTCATTTGCCCACAGGATAGTAGACGCATACCTAAACGGTCTACAAATAATGGAGCACGCTAGTAAGAATGCGGAAGAATGTTCGGGAGGCACGCGGCGGAAGCTGTCGTTCGCGCTGGCCATGGTGGGCAGCCCGCGCGTGGTTCTGCTGGACGAGCCCTCCACCGGCATGGACCCCAGGAGCAAACGCTTCCTTTGGGACACCATTCTGGCTAGCTTCCAGGTAAATATTTTGGCAAGATTCTCCCAATCACCAGTCTCAGTGCAGATAAGTTTTTAAAGAATACCTCTTTCTTTGTAACTGTATTTGTTATGTTTCTTATTTGTTTTTGGTATTTTTTTCTTTCTTATTTCTTTCTTTCTTTTCACTTTTTTGAAAGAGAAAACTTTACGCTTTGGCGGCAACCACCTTACGAAACTCGATTCTATCTAGTTCCAAACTGCACAGACTGTCAGCGACATTGATTGATATTTTGAAATACCAAGTCGCAAAGAAATTATTTTGATTCTTTATTTCTCCTCTAACAAATCATTATCTTTCATATTAATTGAAGTCGTCACTTCAGCTGAAGAACCACAATATTATTCTCTGTTACAGGGCAAAAAAGGTGCTATACTAACGACACATTCCATGGAAGAGGCTGATGCTTTATGTTCCAGAGTCGGCATCATGGTCAAAGGTGGCCTAAGGTAACAAGAATAACCTTATTAAAATTGCATATAAAATAAACACATCGCTGCTTTGCATAAATAACACAACTCAATTTTTTTTTAATTTTTTTATTAAGTACATACTTAATAACGCACAGAATCTAGTGATCGTTTGTCTTGTGTACCTACTTATTTAAAATTAGTTTTTTTTTTTGTTGTGTCGTTATTCATGCAAAGCAGCGACATGCAATATCAGCTAATAACTAAATAAAAAGAAAACTAATAAGATTAGTAATGACTTGTTAAGTCTATTTCTATATAAATAATTTAAGCAATTTTCGTTTAGAAATTACATAAAATAAATATTGAATTTTTGATCTCATTGTTTTTTTTTTTTCAGATGTATCGGCTCAACACAACACTTGAAAAATTTGTACGGCGCGGGATACACATTGGAGATGAAGATTGGACACAGCAGTCAAAAGACAGCAGTGAGTCACATTAACTTTCAGATTTTCCATATAACAACTGAGGCAATTGGCGCCCACACTGGGACTCTTTTTGGACTCTCTTGAATATGGGAGACGATTCAACATGCTTTAATCTCAATAACTTAATAATCTTAAAATTCACCTTCTCTACCTGCTTACTAAGTTAAAATATTTATTGCTTTCTTTTATAAGAAGTCCCAGTATGGGCGCCAATACTGATAATCACATAGCTAATATTTAAATGTTTAGATGATGGAGTCAGAGTCCCTGTCACCTTCACCACTCAGATCGAATGAGAACTCACCATCACTGGGAGAAGCCGATGAAGGTATGTTAAAAATTCGTCATAAATGAATCATTATATTTACTAAATATTCACGCTGTAAATCAAACTAAAAGTTTTATTTCGGGTCAACCTTCCGGTCTACGCTGATAGCAATTTCTGTACACATAACATAACTTAATCAGCCCATTACAAACCCACTGCTGGGCAGGGGCCACTTCTCAGTACGAGATGATTAGGGCCTTAGCTCACCACGCTGGCCAAGTGCGGGTTGGCAGAATACACACACTATTGAAAACTGTATGGAGCCCTCTCAGGTGGGCAAAATATCATAAGGTAACCCTTACGATATTTTCCTTTAAAGCAATTTATACTCAAATTCTGATCCACACATAAATTCGAAAAGTGAGAGGTGTGGACCGGAAGGCAAGAGGTCGACCGCTAGGCTATCAATGCTTTTTAGCAGCAGTTTTTTTTTTAAGCAGTGGTATTGCCTTACCCCGGGGTAAGGCAATACCACTGCACACTCCACACGTTGGCCCGAACGTTGGGGCGAGTGTTGGCAGTTGGCCGTCGCGTGTCAGTTTTATCAAAGGAATTATGCGCCAACATTCGCGATGCATCCACACGTTGGTGGTTTGCTCAGTCTTGCCACAGCACTCATGCAGTAAGGTGCATCGAATGAGCTTGTTCCTATGGTCACCGCGTCTTGAAAAGTGTCATCCGCGTGCCCAATAGTTATAGAATTTCTAGAAATAAATATTTTTGTTTATTAACAAATAATAATGATATCCTCTTGTCTGTCAATTTTTTTTTCAAAGATGACATCCATTGTTTAACTATTGTGTTATTTTAATTGACAGTTGTGCTCTTAAGCACTCAATAATGTTAAAGTGCCCAGTACAACTTCTATTTCAGACGTCTTTACATTGGCTCCGACGGGACTAAACTAACATTATCTCCAACGTGTGGACGCTAGTCATAATTAACGGGCCAACGCTCGTACCAATGGCTTTGTGGACTTGGCTCCCCCAATTTCTCCCTTGGGAGACAAGGAGATTTAGCTAGTGTCGTTGGCTCCCCCGGGGGGAGGAGATATAATACAATACATTTTCCATAATCTTAAAGTGTTCTTGACTCCCCCGTTGGGGCAACGTGTGGAGCCGGTCTTACTGTAATTTGTCACTCAGGTGGTTCAGGCGGGGGCTCGGTGTCCGCGGAGGCGGAGGGCGAGGCAGAGGCGGTGGACGCCAGCATACACACGCCGCTCGTGGCCGGCACTCCACCGCCGCCCAGGCTGCAGCACCATCGGTACGTATACATAACTATATCACAGACTATACTATACTACTACTTCTGTACTACCTCGCACAAAACACAGTGCACCAGGAAGCAAAACTCTGTGTAGACCGATAAAGAACTTGGCTAGAGAGTCATCCAAATCTCTTGGCAAAAGCGCTTACTATATCACAAAAGGCGACTGAAATGGTTGGCTGTAATGGATCTAAGCAACTAGGACATGTGGCCTAAAATACATACGTGTTATTGAAAAAACTGAAAACCTCTTAAGGGGTCATTGTACTCATAAGTACGAACAAATTTTGATGTAGGACAAACCCTGAAAAAACAGTGTGTTCGCTACATTTTGTCGATTTATATGAACACAAATGTAGAGAACAGCCGATATATTTTTCGCGATTTCAGGGTTGGTCCCATAGTAAAAGTTGTTCATACTGATGAGCACAATGACCCCTTAAGAAGTTTTCAGTTCTTTCAATAAAGGGTATTCTCGCTGGAGTAGTACTCTGCATCGCGAAACCCTTCATTTTTTTTCATTATAGTCCACGAACTGATTGCAGATCAAACACAAGAAAAAACTGTACTGCCTCGGGGGTCTAGCGGTAACGTGTTCAACCCCAAATCGTGAGGCCCTGGGATCGATTCCCGGATCGAGGAAAAAGTGTCATTGGGACTTTTCTGCCAAGAAAATTTCTCAGTAGCAGCCCGCAGTCAAAAAGTTGGCGGCGCAACACCCCCGTGTCTCGGAGAGAACGTAAAGCTATGACCGAAATTCCGCCAGGAGGACATTATTAACACACAATACTTGTCATTGTTACAGGACGGAGTCTGGTGGTGGGGGCGCGAACTCCGATGCGGCGATAGCTCTAGTAGGCCAGATATTCCCCGCAGCAGTTCTAGAGGAGAGTTTCGCGGAGCGACTGGTATTTTCCGTGCCGCAGTCTGCTGTGTCCAGCCTTGCCAGGTGTTTCCAGCAGATTGAGGACGGTGAGTTTTACCAGTCCCATGGTGCGTGCCATAACAAATAAATTCTAGCTTTGGAATTCCTAGATTAGGTGAGGTTTACTTGTCAGTCTTCTTAAACCTGACTATTTTTTTTAGTTTACTTGTTGGTCCCATGGTGGGTGCCAGTAAAGTTTAATTTCTAATAGTCACGGTTTTGAGAAAAAAATAATTAAGCAACTAGTGTTTTCTGTACCGCAACCACTGGTGGGTTAAAATGAGTGGGTCCACGAGTCATCATATTCCAACAGATTGTTATGACTTGTAGACCCACCGGCCAATGGGACCACGAGGCATATAAAATAATATTTTGTACCACTGGTGGGTCAAATTGGTGGGTCTACGAGTCATACACCCAATCTGCTGTGTTTAATGAGTACAGTCAACAAATCGGAATCATGACCCACTCAGCTGATAATTCGTTTGAAATCGTAAAAACAGTAAGGTTTTCTTCTAAGCTGCACTTAGAACATTTTGAATATTACAGAAACTGCATTAAAACGGGTCAGAGATCTGTGCCGTTTTGAGCTTTGTTATCAATGCAATAGATTTATAATTGGATTGGAAATTATGTTTTTGATAAAGCAGGAATTATGTTTTGAATTTCGAATTAGCTGTCGTTTCATTTGTTTTCCTACAAGCAACTATATTTTTTAAGAAACCTATACTAACTTTTTCGATTACAGAACATTATAAAATGTCAAGTATGAAATGGTGTCACACAATACTCATAACAATATTTGGAGTTAAACATCAAGAATAAAATTTAGAAAAATAATTTTATTGGTAAACTAGCTGTCACTGTCAATAGTTAACAAAATTGATAACAAGTCTGTTGCCAAGGAAATATCTGTTATTATTATTTATTTACTTTTTTCAGCGAAAGAAAAGCTAAACATAGTAGAGTACAGCTTCAGTCAGACGACATTGGAGCAAGTGTTCCTGAAATTCGCACAATCTGAGAACGTCGATTCATCAGACCAAGAACATTAAATAAACCGTTGATAGTATTGTAAGTGTTACGTCACTGTTCTGACTTAACCTAACTTTAGAATTTAAACAAAAATGGGACTAGAGTCTATTGCAAATATTGGAATAATTTAGTTTAACATTGAATGATGACACCTAACTAAAAAAAAAGTTATCGGAACAAAAAGCTCACTCCCCTGGCAATTTTTTAAGTAAACCGAAAAAAAATGTTTAAGAATATTTTACGTCCAAAAATGGCAGCTAAAATTACTGTAGAAAAAATTAATGGTTAGTGAAGGACGGTCAAGTCAAAACAGTGACGTATTATGTGCTTTTTTGAAAAGAAAATATAAAATAAGAATCGCTTCTGATATTACAATATTGTGTAGTTAATTGAGTTGAGTTTTGTTTAAAGCCAAATGACTGATGGAATACTTTTGGTGCGATTTTTGTGTAACTACAAAACGTATGTATTTTTAGAAGCTAGTTCCCTACTTCACTTCCACTTGACAAAATTGGCATTCATTGTCATTGTACGACATTTTTTTAAGTCTCTTAAAATGAATACCAATTTTGGATTCTTAAATCGTGTACCTGCTAATCGTGAATAGGTAAACCTGCTAGATTTTAGTACATGCCCTTGAAGGGCAAATGTTAAACTTGTTATGTACTTGGAATGTGAAATCTTCTTGTTATAAACTTAAGAATGACAAACAAATGTCATCATTATTCTTTTGATAGTTTGTTATCGATAAAGAAGTAGATGTTTAGTAGTAACTCGTACTACTACGCTCATTAAAAGATAGTCGTATTACGAAATCATCATGCTAGGGTCTATTCAAAAACTTTTTTACATAATTATGCCAAATGTTTAAGAATATTTATTAGTGTTGTCTGAGAGAATTGTAACTTTGTTTTAGAATTATATTAATTAGGAGATTCTAAGAAGAATAAATTGACGTGTTAAAATTGTAATGACTGGAAGTCATAACAACTGTTTTATTACTTCAATATTTTTAGACATTTGACTGGTAATGATGACTTTGAATGGACTATACAATGATAAGACCGTATCAAAAGTATCCTATTGCGTCCAGGCCAAAGCTTTGTAATATTTCCGATCGATGAGAGAATATTACCTAGGAGTGTAGACATAGGACATGTTGACTGTGTGTCGTTTATAATGATTTGATACGTTTATTAGCCAGTTTTATATTATATTAGGTACTCATCAAAGTAAGCATTGTATTGGTTGTGTTTTGGATCTAATTTTTGTACCGATGAAACATTTAAAGTTGATTTCATAATTTTTCCTTTAAATTTCATGAAGTCACTTCAATGTCTAACAGATTAAATTGTTCCCTTAGGTTCAGGATATAGTATAATTATAGCCCTATACGGATGGGGATGTGGAGGTCAGATCACACATACACACACCCCCACACACACATTCAATCGGTAGGTACATTATCACTATTTTATGCAGTGACTGATGATGATGTAGTACGTATAATTCAAAAAGCACCCTGCCATAAGTAACATGACACTGGCGTTTGATGAATATAACATTGTTTTAAAATAAATTTAACTATCAACTTTTATTAATAAGAAAATTATTTTTAAGTTACAAGTTTTTAACAGCAAACACAATGCTTACTTACTTTAATATTATAAAATCATTCACTGCATGCGGTCTAACAGTGCCTAAGAACATATTGCTGTTTTACCATAATAATATGTGAAAGTTTAAATCTTACAACAACAATGTGATTTTTTAGTTTTAGAAGGAACTTTTGTGATTGATTTTCTAGTCGGCAAAACTGCGTGCTTCATTTTGTAGTTGGTAATAAATAAAAAATTGTTAAAGTTTAACTTTACAATATCGGTTGTTCGAAACATTATGAAATAAAAATGAAAAACCTACGATATAGGCAGGCTAGAATTCGAAATGGTTACAAAATGTCAATCATTTTGTATTATATTTACTACTTAAAAAATTTATTACTTATCTATATCAAGTAGTAAATTTTTTATTAGCTGACAATATAATATTATCTCATTCCCCTGTCGATTTATAATATATAAAAAACATTCGATATATTATTGTCATTTCCGTACTATTTAGTCTAAAAAAATCACCAGGGGATTAACTTAAGAAGTCAACATCGTAGGACCGAATACAAAATGACGCACACATAAAAATGTTAGTTTAATTTATAGAATTTTACAATTTCATAATATGTTGCTATGTTTCATAACGTCGAAACTACGTATATTATACTGCGATTGTTGACAAATTGTCTAAAAACTTAGTCTTAAAGTAATGCGGACTATAAAGTATATTATGATCAGTTTCGATTACAGAGTCACCGTGTCGGGTGTAAGTACATTTTAGTAACGTTGGCTGGAGACTGATGTAGCTGATGGTAATGAAAATACTTACGAAATTGTTTACAAAAAAATTGAAAGAAAAATTCGCCTGAGAGCAGGAATTAAATCTGCGACCTTCTGGTTCTATATATCATTGCTCTAGCTTCAGAGCTACCTGTAGCTATGACTGTTATCTCTCAGAGCTACCTATGGCTATTTTCATTGACGTAAATAGCATGGGTTACCCCTAAAAATCCCAAGACAGCAGTAAACGCTATAGGAACAATTTTTGACACTACGTCGTGTTAGTTTTTTGAAAAATTGTTTTTAAATGCTTTTTCGTGGTTAGAACTCATAAACAGAGAAAACTACTCTGTCTACGCTAGAACTAGAACAGAAATTGGCTGTGCACACGTAGACACTTCTTTAGTATTTTGTGTGGGATTGTATCGGCAACTAGCTACAAACTGTAGAAAAGGGGATTTAAT
This sequence comes from Asteroscopus sphinx, assembly GCA_949699075.1. NCBI lineage: Eukaryota > Metazoa > Arthropoda > Insecta > Lepidoptera > Noctuidae > Asteroscopus > Asteroscopus sphinx. Next base: position 12,993,351 of record OX453021.1, on the reverse strand, counting down.
GTAAACTAATCCAACTGTTCGTTTTCCACAAAAAAGCATTTTGCGTGTGAACAGCGCCTGAAGTGATGTTTAGGATGAAGGAGTACTGATAGACGCACAATTTGCTGAAAAAAGGGTAAAGTCCTATTAGATGAGAAGTGAGCCTAACCAAAACTAATAATTTCAACTATTTTCTTGAATAGAAAGATAAGCATCTTTTCCAAGCTCGACAAGCTACTGTGTTTTTTTTTCTGATAAAGTACCTACCTAGGTAAAAAAACAAGTTGCTTCTTTCGCTTAGTGATCAATGAAATAATGTAATAATGATGTAGTCAAACAATATGTTCTGCATCGATATAATTTATTTAAATGACTTGCGAAGAACAATAATATTTTTTTAAAGCACAGCTGTTTGTCAGTAAATGATATTATTTGTCTTTCATAAATGTTGCAATAATATGTTACTTAAGGCGAAGAATAAATACGTAATGCAATAATGAGGCAAGCAATTATTGTAAATATTCCATAGTGAACTACATCCTGCGACATAAAATTATTAAACTAGGTATATACCTATATGTTATTTATCTTGAATTAAACAGAGACTTATTTTTACATAAATATTCAGTTTCCTTCTAAATAAATTTCAAAGATATTTATGAGGCGAAGCTAAAACAATCTCTCAGCCAACGTTTACTCATAGCCATTTGAAATTTCAGTTAAAATTCGAATGGACTTGTAAATGTTCCAACAAATGTTACTCCAAGGAACGAGTTTAATAAACTGTTGATATGGCAAACATTTTTAGGGTTAATAACAGTATTAGGTTAAGAACGCTTTTATATGATTTAATTGTGATTGAAGTCTACATTTTTATTAAAAAGTATATTTTTTTGCTATTTTTATTGCTGCATAATATTTTATAAATAAGAAATCTCGATCTCAATAGGTAATCAAGGTGTTCTATTTTCGCGCCTTAAAATGTCAAATTATTTAATTTTTACAGACAATAAAACAAGCAGCTATTGACAGTTTGTTACTAAATCTCTATTGACCATAAACAACGTATTTTTTCTGCTTAATAAAGCCAGAGGAATGAATATTGTTCATCGTTATCGTAGTAAATGTTTTTTTTTACTTCAAACCATGCTTTTCTTCGTGCTTCAAACATTCAAATCGTGTTTAATGATAGATGCGAAGCAATTCTTATAATCTAAGATCAACACGCGTGTCTACTCGTTTACCTAAGAGAAGTAGTCTAAACGTCATGTTTTATCATTGTATAGAATTATTTAATAATCTCTGTGTGTTATCACTTTGATAGAGACAGTATTTAAATATTACCTACAGATGAAAAATCTATGTTTCATTCAAACGGAAACGTGTCAGATTTGACTGTATATTTACAGAATAATGGAAAAAAATACTGAACAATTCCCTGAAATAGTTCCTTTATACTATACTAACCTACTCTAGCTAATTAAAACATAAACATTGTCAATAAACTTCTGTCCATCTCGCTTATATTAGCGAATCTTAACTAGCATTACCTAAGTTCCTTAAACCTATAGCATAGGTTTTTTATACATGTACGTGGGACACTCAGAAAGTTTTGCGAAACTAAAAAAAATTGTTCTATACGTACATATATTTTTATCAAATCTTTTCAAAGTACTTTCCACCAGCCTCTATACAAAGATTCATGCGCCTAAACCAGTTTTCAAAACACTTTTTCCAGTCCGCCGCAGACACCTCGTTTACAGCCTGCTCGAACGCAGGCAGCGCATCTTCCGGCGACGAAAATTGTATCCCTTTGAGCTGATTTTTTATTTTTGGGAATAAAAAGAAGTCACACGGTGCTAGATCAGGGCTGTAAGGAGGGTGACCCAGGAGTTTGACTGGCGTGCTGTCCAGGAAGTCCCTCGTTTTGAGTGCGGTGTGCGCAGGTGCATTGTCGTGGTGGAGCAGTAGCCCGCGGAGCCCTGTGTTTGGTCGCTTGTTGCTTATAACAGAGAAAACTTCTGGAAAACATTTGGTAGTATACCATTCGGCATTAATGCTTCTTTGATCCCGTAAGGGAATTGATACCAAGTGGCCAGTCAAATTAAAAAAGCTAGCGATCAAAATCTTACCCCCGCTTCTAGATCGCTTCACTTTGGTAGGCGTTGGCTCATTTTGAAACACCCAAACAGTCGACTGGCGCTTGGTTTCTGGATCGTATTGATAAATCCAGGACTCATCACCTGTAACGATGTCGTAAACACGCCGAGACGAGCCTGCTTCAAATTTGTTAAGCATATCACGGCACCATTCCACCCGGGCCTGCTTCTGAGCATCGGTGAGGTTGTGCGGCACCCAGCGTGATACTATCCTCCTCACGCGAAGATGGCTGTGTAGAATCTCGTGAACGCTTCCCGATCCAATCTTCAATATGTGTTGAATCTCCTGATATGTAATTCGCCTATTGTCTTGGATTAAATTTTTCACTGCTAGCACGTTTTCTTCGGTAACAGCCGTCAAAGGGCGACCGCTTCTTTCGTCATCCCCCAAAGTTGGTCGACCGCGCTTGAATTCGTTATACCAACGATACACGGTTGCCTTGGAAGGGCCTTCATCCATGAATGCCATTTGAAGTCTATCGTACGATTCATCCGGTTTCAGGCGACACTTGAAATCGTATAAAATCATAGCTCTAAAATGTTCCCGGCGCAGATCCATATTTCAGTGAGACACAATACTTTGAATTAACTCGCAAAAAATGTGGAGGGAAATTTTGAAATTGGAACTTACTTATTTTTACTTATAAATAATCATATTTTCGAAAAACATTATAACTGGCCAGTCTCCCATATATAAAAACTTTTTTTCGCAATACTTTCTGAGGGGCCTGGTAATTAGTTTTAAATAAGAGATCATCTTAAAATTGTGTAATCTTATGCCAACAAGATATTTCCTCTTGGCTTTAAACATTTCATATCATTTACCATTTAGTTGTTCTAATGAAGGTACAAACCTAATATTAGATGTGTTATTTGCTGTTAAGGGAATGTGTAAAAATACCTACTACAATTTGAGGAGTATTCTTAGCAGTTGAAGCTGGAAGGCTAGACGTTGTTTACGCTTATTTAACTAATAAGTTAACTGTGGAGTTATGGACGGTTAACAATTAACATTGGAACAAGTGATAGGTAAAGTCATGACAACCAGCGTGGACATTGGTGCCGATTCTCTTGTACACCCACCTAAACCAAACTATAACTAAAATTTACAAATTTTAGTTTAGAAAATCATAAAACTTATTCTGTGTTTATCTTTTTCTTATTTTAGAAAACTTGTTGACAGCTCTAATAATTGAGTTTGACGCATCTAAGTTGAATTGGCGGTGTTACCATTACATCTTAATTTTTTTATTAAAGAGTGAATGGAATGACCGAACGTTCACAAAAACAGAAGGAAATTAAATAATAATTATATTTGGAATTATTAGTTTATCATTAAAATTAAGAAGAAAAAATCATGTCACGAAATAAAGTACATTTTTGTTTTATATTTTCAATAAAATATATAAATTGGAATAATGTGATCAGATTAAAGAGCTAGGTTATTATTTTCTACGGCCCGTATTACAGAACGATACTCAAGCGTTGATCACTGTTTAAACCTAGTTTTGAGTTGAGCTTTGATTTTAGAACGTTCCTCAAGCAGAGACTTATTGATCACAGTTCAGCTGAGTTTAGCTTTATTTTATACTGTAACCTGTTTCGGTATTTGAGCAGAGATTTGATCTGTAATCAATCACTCTAGTGTGGTCCAGACTACGCTTGAGTAGAGATTTCTATTTTAATTCAGGTCAAATTCGTGTGTTATATTGTTGAATTAAAGTTTATAATAATTACCGTTCTGGAATAAGACCGATACTCATGTAACGATTCTATCCTTAAGTAGTGATCAGGTGATTGGAGGTTAAGGTGAATGCTACAGGGTAGCCCGCGAAATTCAAAAATTTTGACGTTTTTTGCAAATTTTAGCTTTATTTCGCGTTGTATATCGGTCTAAATGTGATTAGCGGAAATCATAACAATAGATCTACTGAATAATACTCATAAAAAATATTAACCTAGCTCTATAAACTGTACAAGCTCGAAAATCGATAATTTGATCGTAAATTTATATTATCGAGCTTGAACAGCTTAATAATTAGGTTAATATTTTTTATGAGTATTATTCAGTAGATATATTGTTATTATTTCCGCTAATCATATTTTGATCGATATACAACGCGAAATAAAGCTACAATTTGCAAAAAACGCAAAATAATTTGAATTTCGCGGGCTACCCTGTAGCATTCACCTTAAACTGTACTTGAGGAACCTTCTGTAATACGGGCGTAAGAGTACCTATCAAAGGAGATATATTGTTATTATTGCAGCGTATCATATTGTATATCTTAAACAACGAGAAACAGAGCTATTTGCAAAAAACGCGAGGACCTTTGAATTCCATGGGCAATCACAATAATAAACTATTTCTTTAATTTAAAAAGCTGGAATTTCCCTTTTTAAAGACGTGGTTAAAAAGTTCTAGCACCCAGGACACGAAATTTCTTAAAAAAGTTGAATAAATTAGAATATAAGCTTAAAAGTACCACGCAGGATTACCGGCGAATGGAGTCCCACATGGGACTCTCCGCCAACTAAGTCCGGTTAAGCAGAAATGGGACTTCGGTCCAACCTGCGAGAATACATTCGAAAAAAAAAAAAAAAAAAAAAAAAAACGCAGGATTACATTTTGAAGACCGTCCTGGACCGTCCTCTTCAAGGACCCACATAATTAATAAGTATGGAAATTTGTTTACCGATGCGGGGATACCTGACTCTCCGGAGTCACCCCCGGCTGCTCCCCAGTTAAGGCGCAGACGCCCCCCTTCCGTCAGTGATGACGACGAGCTGCACTCAGCGCGCAGCCGTTCGGCATCTCCGCCCCGTTCCCGAGAACCATTAGGGTCCCCCCGTAGTCCACATCACCGCATAGGCGTTTTGCCAGCCCGGACTTTAAGGACCGCACCCCCTCGCCCATCGTCAGTGCCACCGTTGCCAATTATATGGCCACTCACAGCGTAATTGCTACGCTAAGCCTAGGTGCGTCAAGTGCCTGGGTGATCACGGCACAAGGGAGTGCGAGCGTCCCAAAGAGAGGGACTAGTGCACAGAGCCCCCCAGCTGTGTCCTCTGCGGGCAATCTGGACATCCGGCGAGTTATCGCGGATGCCCGAAAGCACCCAAACAGAAAAACGCCAAATTGGCGAAACGTGCCTCCGGACGCGTTGGTAGGGAAGCCCCCTGATTCGGGACCCCTAACCCCAACACCCCCTATCAGCCCCCATTTCGTAGAGGCCCACCTGGGCCCACCCCCAATGAACTCGGCCCACCTGGGCCCATCCCCAATCAACTTGGCCCACTTGGGCAAAGTTTGGGCCTGATACCAAATAGCCACGGGCCCCTAGGACCCAAAGCTAAACACGTGGGCCCAACTGGGCCCAACCCCTGGTTCAACAGGGGAGGCCAGCAGAGCCAATTCCCGCCCCTCCCCCCCTCTCATTCAGCCCCCACGGCCCCTGCCCCCCCAGCGCTAATGGACATTTCCGTCCCGGCACCCACTCCCAGGCCACCTGCACCCACTAAGGTGCCCTCATTCAAGGCCACGTTGAAAGCCCCCCTCAGGGAAGGCCCCAAATTCACAACTTACCCCGACTGGTTTTAGGGACACATATTAACATAAAATGATAGAATTAAATGTCAAACATAGATTTTTTTTTCCCATTGTATGGATTTATGTACTTCTTATCCTTTATTATATAGGTACCTCTTCTTATCGAAATTATAAATTTCATTGTATATTTCTATGAACAATTTACCTTTCTGCTGATTCTACAACAGCTGCAACCACATAGTAGGCATCCATTATTTATTTTAAACTACCTAAAAACTATAAAAATGAATAAAATAAGCTTTGCAATTTTAGTTGTTGATAACTAATTATAGTCGACATGTACGTGGGACACTCAGAAAGTTTTGCGAAACTAAAAAAAATTGTTCTATACGTACATATATTTTTATCAAATCTTTTCAAAGTACTTTCCACCAGCCTCTATACAAAGATTCATGCGCCTAAACCAGTTTTCAAAACACTTTTTCCAGTCCGCCGCAGACACCTCGTTTACAGCCTGCTCGAACGCAGCCAGCGCATCTTCCGGCGACGAAAATTGTATCCCTTTGAGCTGATTTTTTATTTTTGGGAATAAAAAGAAGTCACACGCTGCTAGATCAGGGCTGTAAGGAGGGTGACCCAGGAGTTTGACTGGCGTGCTGTCCAGGAAGTCCCTCGTTTTGAGTGCGGTGTGCGCAGGTGCATTGTCGTGGTGGAGCAGTAGCCCGCGGAGCCCTGTGTTTGGTCGCTTGTTGCTTATAACAGAGAAAACTTCTGGCAAACATTTCGTAGTATACCATTCGGCATTAATGCTTCTTTGATCCCGTAAGGGAATTGATACCAAGTGGCCAGTCAAATTAAAAAAGCTAGCGATCAAAATCTTACCCCCGCTTCTAGATCGCTTCACTTTGGTAGGCGTTGGCTCATTTTGAAACACCCAAACAGTCGACTGGCGCTTGGTTTCTGGGTCGTATTGATAAATCCAGGACTCATCACCTGTAACGATGTCGTAAACACGCCGAGACGAGCCTGCTTCAAATTTGTTAAGCATATCACGGCACCATTCCACCCGGGCCTGCTTCTGAGCATCGGTGAGGTTGTGCGGCACCCAGCGTGATACTATCCTCCTCACGCGAAGATGGCTGTGTAGAATCTCGTGAACGCTTCCCGATCCAATCTTCAATATGTGTTGAATCTCCTGATATGTAATTCGCCTATTGTCTTGGATTAAATTTTTCACTGCTAGCACGTTTTCTTCGGTAACAGCCGTCAAAGGGCGACCGCTTCTTTCGTCATCCCCCAAAGTTGGTCGACCGCGCTTGAATTCGTTATACCAACGATACACGGTTGCCTTGGAAGGGCCTTCATCCATGAATGCCATTTGAAGTCTATCGTACGATTCATCCGGTTTCAGGCGACACTTGAAATCGTATAAAATCATAGCTCTAAAATGTTCCCGGCGCAGATCCATATTTCAGTGAGACACAATACTTTGAATTAACTCGCAAAAAATGTGGAGGGAAATTTTGAAATTGGAACTTACTTATTTTTACTTATAAATAATCATATTTTCGAAAAACATTATAACTGGCCAGTCTCCCATATATAAAAACTTTTTTTCGCAATACTTTCTGAGGGGCCTGGTATTTTGATGCCTTCTAAAAATAGTCGGATTTAGGTTGACATTTCTAATATTAGGTGAAAAACGTCAATTACAGAATAGCAAAATGTCAATTTTTACTAAGTTGAATAACTAAACTAATTTTGGTCCTGTCAAACCAAAAATTAGTTTTAAAGTGAATTTCAGAATGGAAAACGTCGTTTGACAGGACTAAACTAAATTTAGGTGATTTTTAGTCTAGTTTAGAGAATTTTGTGACAAGAGAATCGGCACCATTATATTGAATTCACTTAGCAAAATTCAAGAGATCTTCAAATCTGGTTCAATCAATTTATGAAATATTTCACATGCCAAACAATCAATAACAATATGTACTTGCATACATAGTTTGTTCTTCTCCTAATTATCTTAGAATTTCGTGGCGCGTATACAGTGTACTGTACACACAGGTGATCGTGACTATACCTAACTATAAATTTTGTTTAAAATTCAGGGCTACATAACATGTATAGGTGTCGTTCCAAATTGGATTCGATGTTTAAAAGGTGTTCTGAAAACCATAGTTATTCTGCATTCTCGTTGCTACTCAACTTATTCCTATGTATTATAAGTATGTATTTACAAAAAAAAAGTATATAAGTATTATATCCATTGTCTAGTACCCATAGTACAAGCTCTGCTTAGTTTGGGACTAGATGGTGATGTGTAAAATGTCCCAAAAATATTTATTATTATTATTAACTACGTACCAATTACCCAATCTATTTTTAAATTGAAGTATTTATAAATATATTCACTGTTTTAAAGCTTTTGCACAATCTTATATTCTATGACAGTTTTAGAAAGCTCGTAGATTTGCATCGATGGAATGTAAAAGAAGAACACAAAAGAATGCTCCATCACACATGAATTTGTGAGATAATTATATGATGTAACTAAGTATTTGGAATTTATTTCTTAACACATATACTGCGAATCTGCCTTTTAAAAGTTTTAGCTGGTTCGTTGAGCATTAATTAAAACTCATTATCATATAATTCCCAATTACGTATCTTTGCCTTTCATTCATAAATTAGTGGCCCCCCTAGCAGATACGCGTTACTGAAAATTTATGAATTAATGTACTAGGAGTCAACCCCCTGAATAGGTACCCAGTAGAATCAGTACTCTGCGCCACACAAAGACTAAAATTACCCGGTAGAATCAGTATTCTGTGTCACCAAAAAATGTTTACTAAGGAAATACTTTCCATCTTCTAACTCAGTGAACGTATTTAATTAATTGTTAGCCCTGCTCAATGATAATTGTTAAGCCGTTCATAAAAAATATTACTGTATTTTTATTTTCGCACAATAACAATACAGACCCTTCTAAGTACTAATTTGAAAGGCTCTTGGCTAAGGACTACTGCGTCAGCCGATCACTTTGTCAGGTTGTGTACTATCCTAGTTGTCATAATTAAACCTTACAGTAGAATATCGGTATCCTAACCTCAAGAAAAGTGCTTGCGGAAATCTAATAGCCATAGATTAATAAATTGGTGTCCGCTGCGCTCGTCGCAGAAACCATTATTCTATGCTAATAGCATTACCTCCGTGAAAAATACTAATATTTTACAAAATCATCAATCTAAATATGAGCTCAATGATCAATATACAATAACCTGTGTATAATACCCAAAGACATTTCCATACTGACAATACCTTTATGATAATACCTAACCCTATAAAAATAATTTATAGGAGTCGAGCCTCATAAATATTAAATAAACAAAAATATTCAAATGCTAAAAGGTGATGTGCATGAAGCTTTTGTTGTGTGATAAGCAAGGGCGGATCCAGGGGGGGGGGCATGGGAGTCATGACCCCCCACCCCCCCTGGGCCTAGGCTCAACCATTTTTTTTCCTGTTTACATAATTTACAATGAATGAATGAACGTACATGCATGTGTTACCTACATACTAATGAAACAAGATAGATACACACATAAAATTACTAAATTGAACTCTCACCCCAACCCGTTCGTTCATTGTAAAAAATATTAGCGCGATTTATAGTTTGATTTTGCACAACGCCCACGCCGCTAGGTTTTTCTCCAATCTCCCTGTTGCGACAACGTCGATTGAATACTTAGCTAACCATCAACAACAGACTACCATGTTAGCCTTATAAAACCTAGCCGAAGTAAAAATAATTCAAGAACCTTTAAACATCAATAAATAATAAATAAATTCTTTATTGGCACTAAAAATGGTTTAACAAAATCGATATTAGATAAGTAATTCGTTTTTTGAAAATCGGAATGGAAAAATAACATCCCAATTAAAAAAGCTCTTAAAAATCAAGCAAGTAAATATAGTCTGTGTTAATTTGCAAAAAATACCAAAAAAAAACTCTATTTGTTTGCCTATGCAGGTGTAGTACTACCATATCGTGAATTAGCCGCTCTAGGTGCCGCAAGGACGGGTTGCGCTTTAAAATGGGAACTCTTTTGCCATAGAATTAGAATATCTATGCTTTGGTCTCAGATTAAGCTTTAGTGAAGAGCTAATCAGTTTGTTCATGAACAGTCCAAAAAAATTCTATGTATCATAAATGTTGTATGCAAATATTCTGTCAAGTACGGTAATAGAGACAGCCAAAACTGTGTAAAATTTAGCGCTCGCTTCGTTTGCGCCAGTATATAGGTACTATACAATTCACTTAAATTCATGTTTATAACAAAAAAAAAAACCTAGAGGATGGCACGAACTCTGCACCCTGCTCTTTTAAAAATTTTGATCCGGGTCTTGATATATGTACGTAACCCCCCCCTGACACAAAGGCTGGATCCGCCCTTGGTGGTAAGTGGATATATTCTTGTTTAAACAATCGTGAATCAAAATGTTATCATTAGTACTTTGTCGATTTAATGTTAAAATATATCCATGAGCATTATATTATCTGTGCCCTAAGTTAAAACATAAAGTAATACAAACAAAGTAATATGACATTAGGTAGCACCACCTATAGTAAAAAGATCAAAGAAAATAATTATTATGTCAAATATTTTCAGAGAATGCGAAAATAAAAATACCCACACAAGAATAATTAATTAATATTAATGATTAAAAATAACAATAAGAGAGCCGGACCGGGAGGCTGTAAGTTATTGCTGTTACCTTTTCAGTTCATTTGTTAGTGAATTTTAGTCAATTAATTTAGTACAGAATAAAACATCCGACACGATAACATGTATTTTATTTTATTACCTAGCTTGATCTATACAAATCTTAAACAAACTCCCTTTCCACACAAACTAGCTAGGCTGTTCAGCAACTTTGTAACTATGACAATTTATTTTTATTTTCACCTACGTACAGTCGACTGCATGACAGTGGTAACACTTCAATTCGAAAACCACCCTTACTGCTTACGAAATAAAGATGCTGCTAATGTCAAAGTGTTACCACCGACGTGCGGTCGACCGTACGTATTCGTATACGTTTCAATAACACGTTGTATTTAAGAGGCTGACAACACCTAAAAAATCAGACCTCTGCGGTCACTGTCGTTTCGTACAGAACTGAAAGAGAGGCAACGAGCCGTGGGACGTCGGATACGCCGCTCAACTTGAATGTTTTTTTTTTTTTTTTTAATAACAAACTGAAAGCTTATTTGAAAAACAGAAACAACAAATGTTTAGATTATTGTCTTTCTCAAATGTTTTCTTAATTTTATTTATAATATTTAGTAAATAATAGAGATTGTTTGTTTTAAGAGGTTAGTTTACAATTCTTTTCTATCGAGAAAACTTCAAGAAAACGTGTTTTGGGCACGATACAGTTTCAGAAAATACGATCAAGATTAACATATATTTTTTTCACAGCCACAAACTGAATAGATACAGCTAAAAATGTTTTTAAAAGAAGCCTATTTGGGGTATTTGGCTGTTGTCAGCGTCTTAAGACGCTTGCGTTTCCCTTATTTTCGGGAATTTGCCGCTCCTCGTTAAGTGCCATAAAACGAGACCATTGTGCGGTACACACCCTACAAGGATCCAGAAACGGAACATCCCACTCTCACGCCTTTTACCTAATAAATGATGAGAGGAATAGATAAATCTAATTTACTTAGAGGGAACTTCATAATAATTATGTAGGTATGTATGTAAGCATTCTGAGTTGATAACTATTCTATAACTTTTGTTGATAGTTATTATGACTTAAAACAACATGTTATTAAAAATATTTAACTAGGTATTAAGCGTAATTACAGCACGTCGTGTTATTTATTTGTAAAATTTATTTCATTTTACTAGTTCAATGGTTACATGAATGACGTTTTTCATTCACTTCTCACTTGTAAGTAATGAATCATACCACATTTACGTAAGAACCAGTGCAGGTGTCAGCGAGCTACGATTACTTTTGCTTATTCAATTAATAAAACAGTGTTTAAGAAGACGGTTAGTTAAAACCTGGAGTGGTACTAAAAACCTAGAGTTTGCTCTGTTGACTCATTATTAAAAAACATATTTCCAGTTTATCCAATAACAAACAAAAATGCTTTTCTCAGGCAAATTAATTAGTACTATTTAGTACAGATCATCATCATCATCATTTCAGCCGAAAGACGTCCACTGCTGGACATAGGCCTCCCCCAAGCATCGCCACAACGACCGGTCCTGTGCCTTCCGCATCCAGCGGATTCCCGCGACCTTCACCAGGTCATCGGTCCACCTTGTGGGGGGCCTACCCACGCTGCGCCTTCCAGTACGCGGTCGCCACTCCAGAACTTTACTGCCCCATCGGCCATCCGTTCTGCGAGCAATGTGCCCCGCCCACTGCCACTTAAGTTTGGCAATTCTTAACGGTTTATTCCACTTTGTTCACCCAGGTGATATCACCTGGGTGAACAAAGTGGAATAAATTGGTGTCCTTTGTTCACCTCGGAATTAGATCACCCAGGTGAATTCACCTGGGTGCACAAGGTGGAAATAATTAGTGTACTTTGTTCACCTTGGAATTAGATCACCTGGGTGAACAGAGGCGACTTTTATTTTTATTTTTTATTTGTGTCCTTGAATCACCTACATTCAGAATGTTTTTACAATTGTTTTTAAAGGATGGCGCCACAAATTAAATACCTCTGTATGTCGTCGTAAGAACAATATAATACATTCACTTGATGCTTCACTTGATGCGTAGCAAAATGATGCATCATTTTATATGGTGCGTTTGAAAAATAAAATAAAACAAATGTTGATCAGTTCGTCTTCGTCGAATCGGAATCCCGCACGAATTTGGGATACTTTTATAAGAGATTGCTAAATGGAACTAGTTGCCGGCCACATCTCAGTTGGTCATTTGCTTGAAAAATTACGATAAATTTATAGTTCTTGGTTTATTTTCATTTTTTTTATATTTTTTTCATTACAATAATACAAACATTAAAGTATCTAAGAGGGATTAAACACGTTTTAAGCGATTTTTTTTTTCGAATGTACGTACATCTCTGCATGCTATAAATTAACAGATTTTGATTGCAACCTTTTGGATTACGCTTGTAGTAGTTGACACAAAAGAATCTGGTACACTTGCGTAAAAAACACGCGCGTGCAGAGCTGTTCAAAAATTCTGATGGCCATATTTATTATCATCCACCCTATACTATAAAAAAAAAAAAAAACATGAAGTTGGATGGAACAGCCGGAGAGTCTCATGTGATTGTAATTTCATCGGCACCCGAACCCTTCAGACCGAAACACAGCAATGCAAGCATCACTATTTGGCGGAGAAGTAGGTACGGTGGTAGTACTTCCCCGGACGAGCTCTTTCACAAAGGAGCTCTACTACTACTAAGTACTACTAATATCTTCTAAACCACAGGTGTTGGTACTCAAATGAAAGGACTCGATGAGCTCTAGACAAATAAATGATCCAAACTTCTGACAGCCATATCTCCCAAACTATAGCTCTTAGACCTATCGTGTTCGTACTCAAATTAAAGGGCTCGATGAGCTCTAAACAAATATATGGTCAAAACTTCTGATGGCCATATCTCCTAAACTATAGCTCTTAGACCTATAGTGTTGGTACTCAAAAGAAAGCGCTCAACAAGATCTACCCAAATTTATAATAAAAAATCAGCCATTTTCGACCTTACTGATAAATGTTTAACTTCATAAAATTAAATTGCTATGATTCGATTGCAAATATTAAAAGGAAATCATTTGTTGCTAAATGTCAATAAGGTCGAGAATTGCTTGGCTGATTTTTTTATTATATATTCGGGTAGATCTCGTCGAGTCCTTTCATTTGAGTACCAATGCCTGTTGTTTAGGAGATATGGCCATCAGAATTTTTGACCAGCTCTGCACGCGCGTTTCTCGCAAACAGCGAAGAAGACGAAAGATGTGACCGACGTGCGGTGAGAAGCGTGCGGCGAGCGGCAAACGGCACCGCTAGTGTCCCCACGTCGTTAAATACGCCAGCCGAGCCTGACAAAAAAAAAACACTACCTAGCTGCTAAGCATCTCTCATCTCCGCTTCGCATATCTCCGCTTTGGAGCCTGGACCTTATGTTCTGAATGTGGGTGATTTAAGGACACGAATAAAAAATTAAAAATAGGAGTCGCCTTTGTTCACCTAGGTGATCTAATTCCAAGGTGAACAAAGTACACTAATTATTTCCACCTTGTGCACCCAGGTGAATTCACCTGGGTGATCTAATTCCGAGGTGAACAAAGTACACCAATTTATTCCACTTTGTTCACCCAGGTGATATCACCTGGGTGAACAAAGTGGAATAAACCATTCTTAACAGATAAAACCTTAGATTTACACCGTTAATTCCATGGAACTACGAAATAAGTACCTAGTTTTTTAGTATGTACCACCGGTGGTTCAAAATGAGTGGGTCCACGAGTCATCATTATTCCAACAGATATTTATGACTCGTAGACCCACCGGCCAGTGGGACCACGAGGCATACAAAATAATATTTTGTACCACTGGTGGGTCAAATTGGTGGGACCACGAGTCATACACCGTTTTTTTAATTAATAATAATTAATAGTTTACTAGTTTTTATGCCATAGAAATCTAAATATTAGGTCCTTACATATGAAATTGGCGTTTTGTACGGGAGGAATATAAAGTTTTTTTTTTTTGTAAAATATATTTAATTAATCCAAGTATTATTAAACTTAGGACTAACTTGTAAAATAAGGGTACATTGGCGTTGTTATCTATGCACTTATGCCATCTCATAGGTAGTTCATTGATCCCTTTACTAAAAAAACTATGGGGGCGAGAATCAATAAACTCTTTGAAGGCGGTTTGGACTGCCGCCTCAGAGTAGATTTTTTTTCCTTTTAAGAAATTGTCCAAATTCCGGAAAAAATGGTAATCTGTTGGAGCAAGGTCCGGGGAGTACGGTGGATGTCGCAGACATTCCAATTGTAGCTCATCTAACTTAGTGGTCGTTTGTTGTGCAGTGTGTGGTCTTGCGTTGTCGTGAAGCAGCAGAGGCCTAGAGCGATTGACCAATCTCGGTTGTTTAGCAGCTAGTTCTTCCTTCATGGTTTGCAGTAGCTGACAATAGATATCTGCCGTAATCGTTTGGCCAGATTTTAGAAAGCTGTTGTGAACGACACCGGTGCTAGTCTACCAATCACTCACAAGTAACTTTTTCTGAGTCAATTTTCGTTTAGGGCAAGATTTGGCTGGGTCTCCAGGGTTCAGCCATTGCGACGAGCGCTTCCGATTATCGGACAGTATCCACTTTTCATCACAAGTAATGATTCTATTCAAAATCCCTTCATTATTGTGTCGGTTGAGCAAAGTAACACAGCAGTCGATGCGTGTTTGCATGTTCGATTCACTCAATTCATGAGGTACCCATCGTTCAAGTTTTTTTACTATCCCGATTTGCTTCAAGTGGATTAATACAGTTTTATCACTTACCCCGAAGCCTGCTGCTATCTGTGAAGTGCTTTGTGATGGATCCGCTTCCACAATAGCCTTTAATTCTTCAATTTCCACTTTGGTCTCCGGCCGTCCACGGTTCTGAAGGTCGAAATTTACAGAACGAAAACGTTGAAACCAAAAACGTACCGTGCTTTCTTTTGCGACACCAGCGCCGTACACATCATTAATCCTTCTAGCTGTTTCTGCAGCACTGGTGCCACAGTAGAACTCGTACTCGTAAATATACCGATATTTCATGTTTTCCATTGTGCGGTAATAAGCGACGCCAAAGAAAAAAATAATGAGGAAAAAACAAATGAATGACTGTTTTCAAAACTCAAATGTACCAGCTAAATGAATTTATAAATTTGAATTTGGAATTCTTAACCAAAGAGGAGATATTTCAGATCAAAGTGGTCAGTACGACAAAACGCTAATTTCATATGTAAGGACCTAATAATAAGGTAATTAATAGAAATGTAATACATATTATAATGTATTTTAATACCGGAACAAGTGTCGCCGCATGTTTCTAGCATTCAATGCAGTGTAAATTAAATCTAAAAAAATCCACTGTTACATATGCTGTAAAATACAATTTTAGTGAATCTGCGTCCAAAACAGTACTGATGGTCAAGCAAACAGTTCGCGCGCTGTTGTCCTACGAGACACCTGTACGCAGCGACAAGTTCACGCGCCATATTATTTAGATTTCTATGATGCCTGCTCATAACGCAAAAATCTTACGTGACGTTACATTTTCTCCCGAATCACGCAAATCACGCAACTACCGCAACCCTCGTATAGTATTATATTATCTGTGCCCTCGTTAAGAAACTATGTTCCAAAAAAACAATATTATTAACCAGAACACTCATAAATAACTTTTGCTTCCTCTATGCGAATTGCAGCTCTATGTGAAAGAGGAATTTCTTGTTTTTATGAAGGCACGCTTCAATTCATTCATACACACCTCCGGAGACTAATCATACCTTTTGTTCAGAAATACCTACCTTAGTTGTTTATTAATATGTAGGTCAACATTAAAGGTTAATTAGATCAAGCAAATGTTTAATAGGTAAAGACATTATAAGATTATCTTTAATGTCAATGGAAATAGGTTCGCCTCCTATTACATGGGACTATAACATATCTGACGAAATGCGGGTGTACTATACACCTCTGCCTACCCCTTCGGGGAAATACAGGCGTGTTATGTTATGTTAAGATTATCATTGGGTATCTACATAATACGTATTTCTACGGGTTGCTAATTTTCGCTTAGGGATTACAGCATAGCGAATTAGCGGGGTTGGTTGGTAGCCTGTTGTAGATTCCGAGGACATCCTTAAGCCCCACAGGTAAAAGAAATAATGGGGGGTTGGAAGCAGCATTCGCCTTTCGCATTTGGTGCCTTTGGAAGCAACCGATCGTTGTTTCCGTCCAGTGGAACGTGCTCCTATAAAAAGGCAAGGCAAATAATGGCGTGGTAGATTTTCCACGATTTATTTTATTTATAAGGTTTAAATGTATACCTAGATATAAGAAAAAATAATATGGATAGGTCCGTCGGGGCTTGACAAGTGAGATATTCTGTGAGTGCTATCGAACAACTTTTACTAAGGGGTGAAGGCTGAAATCGCAAAAAAACAGCCCTGGAAGAGACGACGGACAAATGGAAGAACGGACAGATAGTACGGAACCCTTGAAACTTTCTGCAAAACTACAAAATACTTATTCTATTATTTTTTAGACCGTCTAGATTCGTCAGATCTTGTCAGAAGTAGAGCAGTGGAAATTTTAATAAATATCACATCACTCATGCTACTAAGAGGTAATCTTTTTATTTGAACATTAATCTTTAAACAAACGACGTAGGGAAATAATAAATTAATTACGAAAGTACAGTCGACTGCATGACAGTGTTAACACTTCAATTCGAAAACCGCCCTTACTGCTTACGAAATAAAGATGCTGCTAATGTCAAAGTGTTACCACCGACGTGCGGTCGACCGTACCTACCGTTGCCGCTACCGAACATCAGAATTTAACCCTGTTTTATTGAAAATATGGAACAAAAATATTTTCTCTTGTATTATACATTAAACCTTATCTGTGACATATTTATAACAAACATATAATTTGTATTTTATTGACATAACGTAGGTGTTTTTACCCGACTGCGCCAGAAGGAGGGTTATGTTTTTCGAGTGTATGTATGTATGTATGTATGTATGTATGTATGTATATTTCTTTGGCACGCTCTGTAGCCTAAACGGCTTGATGGATCTTAGCTTGAGAGGTGTCGTTGGATTCGTCTTAATTGTGAGAGTGACACTGGGTATATCAAAATTATAAAAATCAAAATGGCCGCTTTTTGGAGCCATTTTATGTGACTTCTAAAATTTTTTTTTGCTCATCACCTATCGAGTGGGGTATCAAAATAAAGGGTTTTATAAATGGTTTACGAAAATATATACAACTTATATGTTTAAATGTAATTTGGAATGAGAAATGCTAAAAAACAACAAAATATTCAACGTTAAAAATGAATTTGACTTTTCAATGAAAAAATTAATACCTAGTATGATAAATAAAACATGACGAAACTAAAAAAAATCAAATAAAAAAATTAATTAACAAAATCAAAAAACCCGACTGCGTGTAAAAATAACAGAAAAGATATAAACAAGACTTATCAACACGCAGGCGGAGGGTACCTATGAACTATTATGTAATTCATGACCAAAAACATACGTAGCCTCCGACTGCGTGTTGATAAGTCTTGTTTATATCTTTTCTGTTATTTTTACACGCAGTCGGGTTTTTTGATTTTGTTAATTAATTTTTTACTTAATTACAGTAACACACAGTTACAAATTAAGAGAAAAATAACTATTTAAATTGTGGAAAGAAAAATCGCTCACAAGCAGGATTCGAACCTGCTACTCCTGGCTAAGTACGCCACTGCTCGTGGTATCGAAATTATCCTCCACTATGGTACGTCTTTGGGTGACGTCAGCGATATCTTATTAAGAAACATTGTTTCTTAATAAAGACAAGACGTATCCAAGTGGAGGTTAATTTCGATACAACGAGCAGTGTACACGGTAGCTAAGTGGCTAAAGCACTGGCGTACTTAGCAAGGAGTCGCAGGTTCGAATCCTGCTCGTGAGCGATTTTTTCTTTCCACAATTTAAATCGTTAGATTTCGCTTCGCATGCGTAAATGCGTTAAAAATAATAAAATAAGAGAAAAATTATGATATATTGTTGAATAAGTCATTGTTTTAAATACTCATTGTTTGTAAATTATAATGATAAACTTGGGTATTATAATCTCTACGTGTTTTATATCAGCAGACTCTGCAGTGGTCATCAAGTATAACTAAGGGGATCCCCAGCCAACGTTAGACCGCACGGAGAGAAGGGGCTCGCATAATAGTAGCGAGCCGGGACCTGTCGGGGGTGGTTGGTGAATGCAGAGTCTATCTCTTACTCCCGATCAAAGGTCGTTAGAGGAAACCCGTAGTGGTTTTAGTCGGTACGAGTCCGACACTGTCCCCGGGCGGAGTGCGTCCATGAGGATTTCCACACGGGAAAAAAAACTATTAAACAGTAAAAAAATAACACAGGGCTTGTTACATTTTCTCGGCTCATAATAAAAGCATCACGGAATTAAACACGAGCATCGTTGAACTGTGATGGCCATAGAAATATAACACAGTGATGGCATAATTTTTGTCATCCCTTATTATGAGAGAATATTTTTTTTAAAACCTCTGTGTGAAGCCACTGTAATTAATCTTTAGATAGGTATTACCACTTAATTAATGGTATTACGTAAAACGTTATCACAAACAAAATATTGTTATAATTAAGAGATATTACATAAAAGGAAATGTTTACTAAGGAAATTCGTGGCTTTTCACAAACGTCACTGATTTACAGTTTGATGCTGCTTATCAGAATACACACACACGTAGACACACGGTACACAATCATATAGGTTGACAGGTTTACAGCACGTATACTCCGTGGCCTTCCGTTTTTACAACAACAACAGTGCCTAGCATTTTATGGTACCATCTCTCCAGGTATGATGTAAAAGAGAATTTTAAAATATCCATCTTCTCCAGACATATACCTTACTTGAATGTGGTGCACTGCGCTGACTGATGGATGAAGCTTCGAGAGTCTATTGGCACAGCCGTCCAATCCATCTTGCCAGCTTCAAATAATACCTCAGGGCAGTGGCACGTATTCAGTGTCAGGCAATAACTACTTTATTCTTGTACTAGCAGCAGCTGTGCCCGCGACTCCGTCCGCGTGGATGTCGGAAAATAACATCGTTTCATAATCATGAACACAATATCTTCAAATATATACATATAAGCGCCTACACAGACGATTACACTATTTACCGACCATACTATATTTTGTTTTTACAACCAACCGGCTAAGGTGATGGAATTTCATGGAATTAGTCCTAAACTCCCTCATTCTGAGAAGACGCTCGTGCCCAGCAGTGGGAGGTAATTGGGCTGATTATGTTATTCTATAACACTAACCACATCTCTTCTTATGCTGAGAAGAGGCCCGTGTCCAGCAGTGGGACTGTAATGGGCTGGTAATGTTATGTTATTCTAGAATACTAATAATATCCAGTTCATTAACTCTTCTCATTTTGAGAAGAGGGCCATACCCAGTAGTGGGACAGTAATAGATTGACTACGTTATGTTATTTTATATTTTCTAGTTTATTAACTCTTCTCGTTCCGAGAAGAGGTCCGTGCCCAGCAGTGGGGCTGTAGGTAATGAGCTGATTATGTTATGATAATCTATTACACTAACAATATCCAGTTCCTTAACTCTTCTCATTCCAAGAAGAGGGCCATGCCCAGCAGCGGGACAGTGATGGGCTATGTTATGTTATTCTATATTTTCTATAATACTAATAGAATCCAGTTGTATTTTTAGGAACCTGCAACCTGCATCCAACCAACAATCATGACCTCTACTTTGTATGCAACTTAATACAATAGAGGGGTCAAGCTATATCGCTGGATCTACTCTACCGATTCAGATAAAACATACCCTATATTTTAAGTTAGACTAATACCAATACAAATGCTAAGTTTCATTACGATCCGTTCAGCCGTTTTCACGTGATGAGGTAACAAACAGACAGACAGACATAAATTTTTTAAACGATTGATTCGTGTTCTATAGCTTCTAGTCCAGTCTAGTTCTATAGGTTTTCGCGAAAAAAACTCAATGTACAGACTTTTCGACCTTTACAGTTTTATTATAGTATAGATTTGTTAAATTTAATTGGACTATTGAATGATGTATTAGTCTCCAGCTATTCCACTCCTATCCCTTGTGATAATCGGAAAAAGCGACTAAAAGATTATAAGATGCACAGTGAAATGCTGATTTCGATAAAGATCTTCACAAGGCTTAAGATTTAGGACTATTACCTCTAATTTAAACAGCAGTTTAACTCGATACTTAGGACGGGATAAGTGAAGGCTGTGAAGGGCACACAACAGTCACTTTCGCTACCTACAACAAACGTTAAAGTTGTTCTATCTTTCCGTTTCGGTCTAAGTAGGTTATACCAATCAGCTTAAAGAGTTGGCATCCTCTGCTTAAATAGGCCTTCTCATTCAACATAATGTAATAATCCATGATCAGCTATTACGAATGATCGTGACGAAATAAATAAATATGATATTGACCCTCAAAAAATCTGAGTCTTGCAACGAAAACGAGATTGAATAATATGAAAGTGTACCAAATAATACACGAAGGGCATTGAAGAAATTCCCTCGAACTGCGGTGAAGGTACTTGCAGTGAACTTGCAACAAACCCTTGCACTGGGCTACTTTATATAACGGAACTTAGTGTACGGCGCAAAATAATTATTACAGCGAAACAAATCTAAAGTAGAAATGGAAGAAAACCATTTTTGGCTACTTAAATAATAAACAAAAGAAAACAGGTAACGAGAGTACAGGATACAATACATAATAATGCATTGAGAAGGCAAAAGATGAAACAGACAAGTGAAATACTTCCTAATATTCCAACTAGGATGGGATTTTTGCACCTAAATTGTAAATGGAATAATGTATAATAATGTGATTCTCAATATGTGCGCCTACTAGGTCAAGGAATCCCAATATAAAAGCTTTTTAAGAATCTTACATTTAGTAAACATAACTACTATTAATTACACTTTGCAACGTGCGATTGACTTGCAAATCTGGCAATTAAGGCTTGACATTTAGAACCTGACGCTGATTGTCGACTGAACGGTAAGCTACTCACAAATGTTACCTATGTGAAATAAAAAAATATATAACTTAGCGGTACTCCTACGTCACCGTGCCAGCCATCTGAACAAGCAAATATTTTTATAACTGACTGGTGCATTAACGATGCAATAGAATGCAATGCATATAAATTAGAAAATTAATTATAGTCGTGAAGTATTGATATAACATTTTATGTCAGCTTTACTGAGCGTACAAGATGATCGCAAACGTTTGTTTTAACAATAAATAAACAGCCGCACCCATAAAAACCTTATTCCTTTCCTATTGATAGTACTATGCTAGTAGCTAAGTTATAGGCTAACATGATCTTGATAACCATAGATTTTAAGAAGAAGGATATTTTAGGTATTTTAGGATTACTATTCGTATGGGCTCTGTGCATGCAGTAAGATTGTGGAACTCGCTCCCGCCTTTAGTACGGAATTCTTAATCTATATCTGTCTTCAAAAGACGTGTTTTAGAGCATTACCTTTCCTCTTAATTTTTCATTGCATATTTATATCATATTTTCCTTTATATAATTCATATACATTTATTTACTCGTGCCGCCTTTTTGGAGCTAAATTACTGAAGGCTGTTTTTACTCCTGCTTTTTTACGCTACTTCGAAAAACAGCGATAAGCCTCTTCGTCAAAATTGAATCAGTACAATCTAATAACACAAATTTTATATTTACAAGATAGAATCCGCTTATTTGTCCGCTCATAACTTACGCCAAATGCTATCACCTATCACAGCAGCCACACATCGGCGCTCACGCAGTAAAGAATCGCGACGGGTTTGTGCACACGCGCGAACACTATCGATAGGTACACAAATAATAAAAACACGCGAAAATTGTTCTATTAAAAATGATTGTCCAATTCTAGTGAAGTGATAAGAAGTTATTAAAATAATTAAACAGGTTTGTTAATTTTTAGTTACTACTTATAAATTAATTATTGTTTTCTAAGCGATTATATTTATGAGTTATGACGCTGTATTATTTTATTGATTTTAGAATAGGTACTTTTATGATAAATCTTGTATAGGTATTCTAGTGTTTTCTTTGCTTTGCTTTTTTGGTTGCGCATTTAGTAGGTCCATGTTTACGTTAGCTTGCAATAAAACCGGTCAGCTTTCTACATCCAGTTTTCAGGAGGACTTGGATATACTTCATATGCGCTAATAATACGATGTCAGTGAACCAGTAGGGTCTATGCTAGACCACAATTGTTAAAGGTTTATATTGATGTTCTTTATTTGCATTCCACATTGTATATTTTAGATGTAGGTATAACTTTAAACAAGCAAGAAGAGAGAATTCGTCTAGCAGTCGTGCCCAAATTAATGATTTTCTTACAGTAGGATGATCCGATCCATGTAAGTAAACTGATTTGCAGTGTAAGGGTACCATTGCAACTTCGTGGTTTTAGGTCAACCTACGGTAGTATGCAAAATATTAGGCTTTGCGCAGCCAGGGTCAATAATTTATAAGAATCTTAAACGTTAAATGTCTTTATCTTGGACATGTTAACTTCCGTCAATGTCGTCAATCATAATGGATAGTTTTGGGGTGCTTTAAATATCCTAGGTCCTATATTTAGAGCTGACATCATACTGTCGTTAACTGAGGAGGAATGAGGAGCATATTACGAGGAAAGTTTTAAGTATGAATGTTGATGGCTATAAGAAAAGAGGGAGACCGAAGAAAATATGGATGGATTGTGTGAAAGATGATATGAATAGAAAGAAAGTGAACACTGAGATGACGGCTGATAGAGATGTATGGAAGAAAAAAACATGCTGCGCCGACCCCAAATTAATTGGGATAAGGGCAGGAGGATGATGATGATCATACTGTAACGGTAAAGAACTTGAGGACAGCAGCACGTAGGGTTCCTGCTGCTGTGGCAAACAATATAGTTCTCCCGAGACGTGCCTATAGCATAGCATTAGAGAGGCACCGCACAGTGTGATAAGATCCCGGTTTTTGTGTCATCGTGTTTTTATTGAGTTAATCGATAGAGTTTACAATTCCGACGGTTAGACTAAAACTCCGGGTTCGCTCAAACTTGAGGTTTTTTTTTTAAAAAATGTCAAAGTTTCGCAATATCCGACTCTTGAAAAATGAAAAAAAAATCATTATAATTTTATGGAAGTACTTATTACAGAATTTATTTATTCTATCGAAAAATGGTATAATAGCCGACCGTTCTACCAATTCCTGTTGCATTAGTATGAATGGGTCGAGAGATATGATTTTTTTTCTCATTTTTCGTTTTCATTTTTTTATTCATTTAAACCGCCGTAGTAGGTGGTCATTCCTACATCAAAAAATTGCTGATACTTTCTATTATGTGTAGTATTAATTCCAAAACCTAACTCATTGGTTTCCAGGAGTTATTGGAGATTCAAAATTTTCCTTAGGGTTGACACTTTCATGTATCCGAAAAAAAACCAATAAGAATATATTTTATCTGAAAAAAAAGAAGGTGTTTTAAATACTTTTTAATAATTAATATGGAGTTGGCTATTTGAAAGAAAGAAAAAGAAAGAAAGAAAAAATATTTATTTGCTTCAAAAGTGACGCACAAAATTACCAAAAAATTCAAGAACAGAACAAATACAGGTACAGAGCCAAGAAGTGTCGTAAGATATGTGTCACATCCGCGCAAAACGGCCACCGCTCAGTATATAGCTATGCTTCATGTACGGAGCAAAGACACAGCGCTGGTTTTCAGCGACAGCCGGCGTCGACACAAATTCACAATGCAATAACGAAAGGAAAATGTATATAAATTTGTAACATATTATGTAGGCTAACCGAACTAAAATTCATCTTCATTGTTAGTTACAATTAATTCAACATGAGAATAATTATCGATGGCTAGATTTTGTTCATTAACAGGTCTCAATAAAGACAATGGCCGGTGGCAATGGGATTTTTTTAGCCTTTTTTTTCTCTAAGAGGTTGAGGTTGTATACAAAATAAATGATTCTAAAGAATTGTTTTAAATCAAAAAGTATAATAAAATTGATTTAAAAGAATTGTAAAATATAAAAGTATACTAAAATTTATTCAAAATAAGTTGTAAAATAAATAAAACTTTTTTGAGTCGGCGCCAAACAAACGAGCAAAGTGCGTGCAAGTGATCCATTTTTGGAAAGTTATTGTTTATCGTTGAAAATTTGACTTTGTATTGTATTTGATGTTATTTTGTTTTTGTTATTTCTTTAAAGTAATTTAATGATCTTCGTTGATTGTTTGTTGGGCGCCGACTCATAATTAGTTATTTACATTAGTTTAGCTAGGAAAATAGTTACTAAGACTAAAAGCTACATTTTAATTTTCGCTTTTCAGTTTCTATTTACTTCGGTTACCTAAAATACTAAATAAAGAAATAACCTTACCAATCTTATTTGCGGATGATATATCTATACTCATAAAATATGATAATACCATCAAACCTAATCCCATTTTACAAGAAACTTTACAAACAGTAACACGTTGGCTCCACGACCATAACTTAGAGATAAATTATAGCAAAACAAAAACAATACAATTTAGATCATATAAAAAACCCTCTTTAGTCATGGACACAAATTTTCGGAATAATACCTTAGAAACAGTAGAAACATTTAATTTACTCGGCATAAACATTGATACACACATAAATTGGAAAAAACATATTGCACATATTAAGTCTAAATTGTCCAAATTCACTTATGCTCTTTTTCAAATAAAATGTAGCACAGACATAAAAACATCGTTGTCTGCCTATTATGCGTATGCGTACTCATGGCTGAGATACGGTGTGATGCTGTGGGGAAATAGCGTGGACGTTCATGACTTATTTGTATTACAGAAGAAGTGCATTAGAATTATAGCTCAAATCGACAATTTAGAAAGCTGCAGACCCTTTTTTATTGAATATAAATTATTAACACTCCCATCAATATATATACATGACTTGTGTCTGTTCGTATTTAAAAATATTAGTCACTTCACAAAAGTAAAAGACATACATAACATAAACACACGCCACAAAGACAGTTTATACTTACCACCCTCCAGGATCAAAATGCTAAACCAAAGTCCCTATTACATGGCAGTCAGAATATTTAATAGTTTACCATGCGATATAAAACTAGAAACAAAACTGACAATATTTAATAGAAAATTAAAAACATTTCTAATCCAAAAATGCTTCTATACAATTGAAGAATATTTGGAACATAATAAGTACAAAAAATAAAACACAATAATAATAATAAAACATATACAATAAAAATAACTTTTATTCAATCAGACAGCTTTATTCCACTATGTGTTAGTAACATTTAAAATACTATATAAGTTCAAAATAAACCTAAATAAAATTAAATCGTAATAAATTATATTAAAATATAATGAAATAAATTAAAATTGCATAAATTAAATAAAAAATACGTATTAAATCAATTAATAAATATAAAAAATATTTAAATGAAATTAATAAAATTGGACATATTAAATCAAATTTGAATAAATTGAATTAAAATAAGATAATTTTGCTACTATATTCATGATGGAAATAAAAACTTTAATTAACTAGCTGCGGAAGACGAAAGCGAAAAACTGCGTTGCCCAAAGTCTTGGGTGAAAATGCAAAACTAAAAATATCTTGGCAAGGGCATCGCCAGAGGGGGGAAAGCTAAAAGCTGCCCCTTACCCCCCGTAAGGGGCAGCTTTTATAACTTATGCTTACTTAGTTATAAGTTTCATTAATCGAAAACAAAATGTGAAAAGTACCATTACTCAATAAATACAATACCTACACACATTACGTTATCATTATAACACGATGCACGTGCTGTACAAAGTGGAAGACAAAGCTATTGTCATGTCTACCACTTTTCTTTGATCTATAGCTACTGCAGTTCTGAATGTTCAAGATGTCAAGGGTTTTCTCGAATCTCGTGTAAGTGTAAGTAGCCAGTTTTATTAAGTGTACGTAATTTATGAATGAAGTAATTTATGAACAAAACTGATTGATTGCCCTACCAATACCTATACAATGCCTTATTAATCATTAACTGGGAACTTCATCTTATTTCGTGTCAGCACGTGCTAAACGAGAGTAACTCATGAGGTGAGAAGATTAATAACATTTGAAATGTGTATTCTATCAATAAACAATAGAACCGATTACAGACCCTTGAGGGACTCCCCATCGATTTAACAATAGCTTTTGATTATGAAAGTATAGTTTTTTTGTTTACTTGTGGAAATTCTCAAGGGTATCCTTTGTTTGGGGATGGCGGAAGAGTATGTCGGACTTCTACCGACTAAAACCACTAGGTGGCCGCCCTTAACACAAAATAGAGGAGCTACGGGAACTCCTGTTGACCGTACCGGTGCACAGTATGATAAGATCCCGGTTTTTGTCTCATCGTGTTTTTATTGAGTTAATCAATAGAGTTTACAATTCCGACGATTAGACTAAAACTCCGGGTTCGCTCAGACTGGAGGTTTTTTTTTAAAAAAATGTCAAAGTTTCGCAATATCCGACTCTTGAAAAATGAAAAAAAAATCATTATAATTTAATGGAAGTACTTATTACAGAATTTATTTATTCTATCGAAAAATGGTATAATAGCCGACCGTTCTACCAATTCCTGTTGCATTAGTATGAATGGGTCGAGAGATATGATTTTTTTTCTCATTTTTCGTTTTCATTTTTTTATTCATTTAAACCGCCGTAGTAGGTGGTCATTCCTACATCAAAAAATTGCTGATACTTTCTATTATGTGTAGTATTAATTCCAAAACCTAACTCATTGGTTTCCAGGAGTTATTGGAAATTTTAGTAATATCCGAAATATCCGCACTTAGGGCTGCCACTTCAACCAAAACATAATTTGTTTATTTTTATTAAGTTTTAGCTTCCTTATCACGACCATAACAAGATATCATTATTTTGTGGCTTAGATAGCAAAGATTGAGTAATTTTATAAAGGAAATTAAAAAACTAATGGAGAAATTGGTATCATGTTGACTGATACACGTTTTTTGTAAACCATCTATAAATTCTAACCCAAAAGACTCAACTAATAGTAAATAATAGAAAATCCTTTCCGATGTCTCATAAGTATATCAATCAACATTAAACATGAGTAATATATCAACATCTTTGACAATTTATTAAATATTTTTAGTCAATTTAGTTCTTTTTTATTAATTTTACAATTCTTTTAAATCAATTTTGTTTTACTGTTTAACCGACGAAAAAAACGAGGAGGTTCTCAATTCGTCTTTTTCCAGAGTAGTCCGATTTTGATGATTCTTCTTTTAATGGATAGTGTACATCTCGAAGTTGCTCCCATTTAAATTTGAAAATCAAAATCCACCCCTAAGGGTAGGAAAACAGGGGATGAGTGCTTGTTCACCGACTGAATTCTTACCTGTTAACCGATTCTGTTGAAACATGGCACACATAAATGTTCTAGACACTACAACATAATGGAGACCTGGAGTTAGATTTAAGCCACAAAAAAAAAAAAAAAAAACTCTTTAACAAAAAATTGAACCGATTCAAAGATTCAAAGATTTATTTTGCCAACTAAGTGTACATATTGGTGGTAGGTTATAAATATAGTTCTTACAAACTTAGTCGCCTTTTTCAGGCATTGCAAAATTATTGGACTTAATTAATTACAATTTAATATATTAATATTAGATAAGTATTAAGCTTATACATCTAAAATAAACATAGTAGATCGCCGTATTAATTTTGGCGGAAATTTATTTAGATAATATAAAAACTACTGGATAATTTTAAAGTATAACAACCTCTAAGGCCGCAAGCTCTTGCGGCACAGACTCCGTGAGGCCCCGGCGTTATGCGTGTGGCGTGCGTTACGCGCTCGCCTTCGCCACGCCTCATAAAAAATATATTTTTATGTTTTTTTACGAAATTTTTAGTTGGCCACACTTTCTAATTTCGAGTAATCGAATTAGAACCTTAAATATATTATAAGATAGAGTTTATTTTCGCCTGGGGACGGCGTGCACCGGAGGGTACGCCGGTGCTCAAAGGAGGTCGCATTTATGGACACCAGTGGGTACCGTGAAATAGTAGAGGTTAACCTCTCTGCCTCCTTTAGGACATTGGTTCAACTGGCTAGTAAGTCATCTCAAGCTATGTTTGCCGTTTTGAAGTTATCATCAAGGACTCATCTGCTAATTAGATGTTCTCTATATCCAAATGCTAATTATTTATTATTCTAAAGAGATTATTGGTGCCGATCACTAGGCAAGGTGATCGCCTGAGTAGACTTATCTCCTTTGTTTCTTTGATCTGAGAAGATGCAATTAGTGGTCAATACGCCACGCGAGGTTGCATGATGCACGTCCACCACTCGCCGCCTATTATCGACGCGTAGACATTCAATGTTTACAATAGAGAAGTATTTATTTAATTGTCTGTAGAAGGTAATGCCCTCTATGGCTGAATGAAACTATTGGATTCATCATCATTGTATAATGTGGAAATCATGAGGGAAGACTTCCAACAGTAGATACTCTTTCATAATGCGCACAGCCAAGTTGTGGAATTCACTGCTCTGTATTTCCGGGCACTTACAACCCTAAAGGTGGTTTCGAACCGGCGAGGCGAGCATTGGATGGGATGGGCGTGAATTGTAATCTAGCTGACCCTTTCACACCGAAAGATGTACATCACGAGCACGCGCCGTCTCGCGCCGACCAGCGCCGGCACGCGCCTTCTCCCAATGTACCGTTTTGCAATGTAATAAATACTCTATTCATGCAGCAATAAAGTTTAATGTACCAACAAATATTTCATTTCTCGCCTCGCACATCCTCGCCTATCCAGAACTTTCACACCAAAGATGGGCGTGACGTGAATTAAAATTTTGCTATACATATTTCAATTCCACGCCGGTGTGAAACCACTTTTACGCCTTTAAAGCTGGAGAGAATCGGCACCTAATTGGTTTGCTCGCTCCATCGTCGACCACATCTTGACAGAGCAAGCAGAAAAATTTACACGCTATGACAGAGCGTATTTTTTTTTTGTAAATGCTTTAGGCAAAGTAAAGCTTGTAGGCAAAGTTAGAGCATTTTACGGTATTATATTTAATAAATATTAAACTAATAATTAATTAATTGCAGATTTAATAATTAATGATGTTTTAATGCAAATAAGGACGACACCCGACCGTACCCGTCATTTGAACATGTGATCTGAATTCATTAACAGAACATACCGTTTTTTTTACAGTAAAAATTTTTTAATCTACTTATTAACTAATTCTGAGCATAAAATTAATGTCGCGTTCTCTAAAATAATGACGCAGAATCCTAATCGTAGCTTCGATCTGGGCAATGACTGCCATAGGGCTAGGGCTAGGGCTTCCGGGGGTTAGGGCGTATGCCGACTTCCAGCCACACAACGTATGGGCCTGCGGGCGGCGGTCTCCGGGTGGCCCACCGCCCGACCAATCAAGGCCCGTGACGGTGGCGCATTGTGTACCGCGCGCGACAGTCAAGAAGAGGGTGCGGCCGATTTGGTTGCCGCACGGAGAGAAAGGGCTCACGTACTAGCCCCGCCAGGCCTGCCGGGGATGGTTGGGCGATTACATTACAGGAGTTTTCCCCCGCCTCCGGGTCGTTAGAGGAACACCGTGGTGGTTTTTAGTCGGTAAGAGTCCTACACATGCCGCGCCTTTCCCGGGCGGAGTGCAACCATGAGGATTTTACCCAAGAAAAAATAAAAAGAGGGCTAGGGCTTCCGAGCTGTGAGCTTTTGTAAGAAAATAAAGGGCCCGACAAAGGCATCATACACTTGCTGCCCCGCGGGCAGCGACCTTCGCCTGCCACCAGCGGGGAATCCGGGCCCCGGACCCCGCGCAGCCCCGGAGCCCGGATTCTTCGGCACCAGTAGAATCACAATAAGGTTTTATTTAAACAAAAACACAATTTGAAAACTAAGAAGGGCCATCTCCTCAATAGCCTATTCGACGCAAGACCAACCTAGTCAAATATTGAACCTAGACGGCAATGGGCAGCGACATCTTACATGTGCAATAATAACTTACCGATAAACAACCCATATGCCCGATATTGGTGCAGATTCAGTGCTTATGAACTAAACTAATTTAGTTTCACTATACATCCATCCCTATCTACCTATACCTGCGTGATAGAATCAGAAATGAGGAGATTCGCAGGAGAACGAAGGTAACTGACATAGCCCGAAGAATTGCCTAACTTAAATGGCTGTGGGTGGGGTACAATTGCTTGCAGAACGGATGGCCGATGGGCCCGAAACGGCCACAGCGTGAGTAGGCCCCCCTCCTCACGAGGTGGACCGACGACCTGGTGAACCGTGACCTGGATGCGAGAAGCGCAGGACCGTTCGTTTTGGCGATGCTTGGGGGAGGCCTATGTTCAACAGTGGTAGCGCTCAGCGTCGCGTTTAGGCGGTCGGTAAGGTTTAGACGGTATCACGACCACTCGACCCCGAGACAACCCGACCCCGACAATTCGACCCCGTCAACTCGACTCCGTGACAAGATATGACATGCCAGATTTTTTTATTGATTTTTTGTCAAACTCGTAAGTAGGCCCTAGGCCCCCAGCAATCCTGTTCATGGAGCATGCGCATCGAGCTTATTCAAACCGCCGCAGTAATCCATCTACTCTAATAAAGAATCGTATAGTCATCATCATCATTTCAGCCAAAAGACGTCCACTGCTGGACCTCGTAGGGATCGTAGTATAGTATTCAGGCATAAATATTAGGTAAATGTTTCGTTGAAATAAAATACCTACCTATTTCCAAACAA
This sequence comes from Asteroscopus sphinx, assembly GCA_949699075.1. NCBI lineage: Eukaryota > Metazoa > Arthropoda > Insecta > Lepidoptera > Noctuidae > Asteroscopus > Asteroscopus sphinx. The sequence continues at coordinate 12,961,915 of OX453021.1, read as the reverse complement.
CCTCCTTCAATGTCGAATTAAAAATGAAAGTATGTAGGTAATTTTGTTGTCATTCGGTAATTGCCTTTAACTAAAATGAACTTTTGTCCTCAAAATTGCCCTCACTGTGTCCTTAAAATAAAATCAAAATCTCATTGACCAACTGGTTTAGGTACCTATATTATTGTCGTGTCACCCAACTAAAGTATTAAATTAAAGTTTAAGGTGATTATAAATAATGTCATTAAGTAATTAATAATCAAAAACAACAGAGAAAAAGTCTGTTTTGCTGCAAAATCGTGAATATTGTTTTACCCAGAATAATTTTATCATTATTAGGTTATGGCAACACGAATATTGCATGCCGGGCATATTAAGAGGCTGACAACACCCAAAAAATCAGACCTCTGCGGTCACTGTCGTTTCGTACAGAACTGATAGAGAGGCAACGAGCCGAGGGACGTCGGATACGCCGCTCAACTTGAATGAAAATTAACAAAAAAAAAAAAAAAAAAAACTAAAAGCTTATTTGAAAAACGGAAACAACAAATGTTTAGATTATTGTCTTTCTCAATTGTTTTCTTAATTTTATTTATAATATTTAGTAAATAATAGAGACTATTTGCTTTAAAGCATGTTTTAAGAGGTTAGTTTACAATTCTTTTCTATCGAGAAAACTTCAAGAAAACGTGTTTTGGGCACAATACAGTTTCAGAAAATACGATCAAGATTAACATATATTTTTTTCACTGCCACAAACTGAATAGATACCTACAGCTAAAAATGTTTTTAAAAGAAGCCTATTTGGGGTATTTGGCTGTTGTCAGCGTCTTAACGCCAAATAGGTACCTCTAGCTTTTAATTTAATACATGAATAGAATTGTAAATGTGGAATTTTACCACGATATGATACAAGTACCTATATACCTAGGATTCACCTGGAGGATAAAGCTATTCAGAGCAAACGTCGGCGGCACTGATGTCAACTTAGCTACCTACTTTATAGCTAGATCTAGCTATTTTTCAACACCGTCAGCTACAACTTCAAAACAATTATAGATTTTAATTTTATATTGAAATTAGTTTAATATTTCTAGTATTGTTTTTACTTTAGACTACTTTGCAGGGTAAAATCTGGTGATCTGGCAACTTTTGCAAAAGATCTAGCTACAAAGGTGATGATGCAGTTGGCAACACTGGTCGGCGGTTCCTCCAATCCTGTCTAGTACATATATCATTAATCTGTGAGTCCTGTGCCTATTTTTTGGTATTGGTATTGGTATAACGGGCCATTTTCCGCAACTCCACGCTCGGCGTGTATTTTGCGTGTGGGTGGGAATAACTTGTTTACTCGAGCCACCCCAGCTCCTCGAGGCAGGCCAGCAGACGCTTGATGTTGCTGACTATCTCTTGGAGAGTACCCTGATCTCCGAAGTACTTAGCCCTGTATGAGGCGACCTCCGGGCAGTTGAGAAGCACGTGGGCCGCTGTTTCCTCTGTCTCCATGCAGGCTCTGCACAGAGGACTGTCAGTCACACCTATGACAAAGAGGTGTTTGTTAAATGAACCGTGTCCGGTGTAGGCGGCTGTCACCGTACGTAGATGTTGTTTTGACAGCCGGAGGAGCTGTTTGGTGATCTTACCGTCGATGACGGGGAGTGCTTCCTTAGCCTGTCTGCATACCTCGTGGTTTATCCAGGAGTAGTTGTGTTTGTCTCTAGTGCGTTTCCTTACCAGAGTACGAAAATGACCGAAATCCTGTGCCTATAACTCTCGCCGGAATGTCCGTACCGATTTGCTCCTACTTTCGGTACCTTGTGTCACACGTCCATGGAGATGGTGAAGAGGAAAGAGACATTATACACCGGATCAACTCAGGATGGATGAAATGGCGACAGGTCACAGGAACTACTTGTGACCCACGGATGCCCCTCAAATTAAAGGCAAGATTTACAAATCCGTGATTAGACCTGTCGTTCTGTATGGATCGGAATGCTAGGCCCTGAAGACGACGGATAAAAGAAGATTGCATGCAGCAGAGATGAGAATATTGAGATGTATGTGTGGAGTGACAAGAATGGATAAAGTAAGAAATTAATATATCAGAAGAAGTTTGAAAGTGGTGCCAGTAATAGAAAAGTTGAAAGGAAATCTTTTGGGTTGTTATGGGCATGTGATGAAAAATGGCACTTTATTTTTTTAACATTTACCAATCGATTTCATCAATAATAATAATTAATAATAATAATATAATATATTTGGGGCATTTTTTACACAGCACCATCTAGTCCCAAACTAAGCAGAGCTTGTGCTATGGGTACTAGACAATGGATATAATACTTATATACATTTTTTTTTGTAAATACTTACTTATAATACATAAGCAACACCCAGACCAACACAAACACTCAAACAATAACTTCAATAACTTTACTGGACACTATTCCGCGCTTACAAATCTAAGTTTCATGCAGTGAGGTGATGCACCTTTTTAGGGTTCCGTAGTCCTACAAGGAACCCTTATAGTTTCGTCATGTCCGTCCGTCTGTCCGTCTGTCCTAATCCTTTACAGCTTAATTACTTCTACAGTTATAAACATAAGTAAATGAAATTTTGTTAAAAAATGGTCTGGTTATAGATCTCAATTGTAAAAGAATAAAAAATCTTGATTACGTATTTTAGGGGTGGCGCCCATACATGTGAAATGGGGACGAAAAATTTTTTTCACTGCACGCCCTCGTGTTGGGTATCATTGAATAGGTCTACTAAAATGAAGGTAATGTTTCATACACAACTTTTTTATCAGGTGTACCATCTGCGAAATACAGCCCGCCAAAGTGGCTTGCAATGTGTCCCCCCCCCCATTTCTAAGCTATGCAACGTAGAAACTTATAATCTTCCACATCGATAGACCTTTATAAAAACTCTCTTTTAAAATTATTTCGAGTATAATGTGATTATAAATTTTTGAGTTATAGTGAGAAAACTGCAAAATACTTAAGACGTCCTTGTTCATAGGTCATTGACTTTAGAGAAAAATTATTGTAGCAAATAATGCTCTTTTAGTTACTACTTATTTAAAAAATCACAAAAAGTTACTTTGTGTTACATTAATATGACACACTTCTTAAATTCAGCGCTAGGTGGCGCTGTTTGCAAAAACTAAAATAGCAATGATTAATATTCGATTTGATTCGTTTGTAATTAGGAACCCTATAATACTGAGCATGACCCGACATGCTCTTGGCCGGTTTTTTATTTTAATTGTTTTTCCGTGGGGAAATACTCATGGACGCACTCTGCCCGGGATAGGCGGAGCCAGTGTCGGACTCTTACCGACTAAAACCACCACGGTGTTCCTTCAACTACCTTAGCCGGGGACGTGGGAACCCGTGAGTATTCACACAACCACCCCCGACAGGTCCCGGCCCGCCACAAGCAGGCCAGCCCCTTCTCCCCGTGCGGTCTAACGACGGCCGCACCCTCCTCTGTGGCGCACACGGAACACTGCACGCCACCTCACCTCACGGGCCTTTACCAGCTGCGCCAACTACGCCAGCTACGCCAGCTGCTGGTCGGGCAGCAGACTACCCCGAGTCTGCTGCTCGCAGGCCCATCCTCCTGTAATTTTTTATAGAGGTGTTCTTCCTCGCGGTCCGGGCGGTAAAGTCAAGACCCTCGGTCCCAACAGGCGCGAGAACACTACTCAGTAGGCACTCCTGGGATTACGAGACCGACGGGGGCAGGGAAGGACAGTCCCCCCGCTGCCTGGCCAGTGGCAGGGTGAGTGCACACCAGGCCCGCCCCTGCTCCTTCACAGTGCCCTCTGCTATCTCAGAGTGACAAGCGGAGCAACTTCCCATTGGCCCACATCGGGCCCCGCCCGTGCCAGAATATTCGCCACAGGTAATAAGGTCCCCCGGTCCAAAAGAGACTTATTGCCCGTGCCCAGGGTGCACCGGCCCAACAACTGCCGTTCCCTCTAGACGTGTCCAGAAGGACAAGTAGCCGTCAGACACACGTGGAGGTTTTCTGGCCAGCACCCCGAGGTGATGCACCTAGCACGGCAGTATCCATCGGTTGCTATTTCTACCGTCTGCGCCTTATGTACGGTCGACCGCACGTCGGTGGTAACACTTTGCATTAGTAGCATCTTTATTTCGTAAGCAGTAAGGGTGGTTTTTGAATTGCAGTGTTACCACTGTCATGCAGTCAACTGTACTAGCCAGCAAGACCCCTAGACAGTCAGAGCTTGCGCAAGCATTTTTTCTCCTGTACACACGTATAGGAAAAAAAAAAAAAAAAATTGTGTTTTAATTATTTATTGTGTAAATTAAAGCAAACTTTATTGTTTCTGATTGAGTTTTTACATTTGTTAGACATACCTATATGATAGTGTTGGATACATAAATCTGCCCATTTTGGGCATATAACTTTTAGGATAGGTAATATTTTTTCCAACATATTTTTTCGTTCTACCAATTTCTTCTATGGTTCTACCATATTTCTTAAATATGACCCTCGTTCACCCAGTATACATGTTGAAATTTTAATGGCTTCTTTCCCGAAAAGGGGTTTTTTTTTCGCGATTTCAGGTTTGGTCCCATAGTAAAAGTTGTTTATAATGATGAGTACAATGACCCATTTTCGAGAAAGAAGACATTAAAATTTCAACATGTATTGTGCGTGTACTGCCAGGTCTAGACTTAGTAATCTAGGTAGGTATATTCACATCATCATCATTTCAGCCGAAAGACGTCCACTGCTGGACATAGGCCTCCCCCAAGCATCGCCACAGCGACCGATCCTGCACCTTCCGCATCCAGCGGATTCCCGCGACCTTTACCAGGTCGTCTGTCCACCTTGTGGGGGGCCTACCCACGCTGCGCTTTCCACTACGCGGTCGCCACTCCAACATTACGGCCCCATCGGCCATCCGTTCTGCGAGCAATGTGACCCGCCCACTGCCACTTAAGTTTGGCAATTCTTCGGGCTATGTCGGTTACCTTCGTTCTGCGAATCTCCTCATTTCAGATTTGATGACGCAGCCGCAGGTACCTATATTATGTAAAACCTATAGCTACTCTACCTAGATACGCTTACATTGTACAAGGTGATAAACGAGTCAACAGTACACAACAGGTGTTTACGACGCCATACATCGCATCGTGAGAACCGAGTGAATTCAAAACACGTTTTGTTTTGCTTTTCCTAAAAAACAATGGTAGTAATGAATAGGTTAGCCCATAATACTAGTGTGTATTTCATTTCCTCTTCTCATTTAGTAAGATTTAAGGAAGAATATTGTCATCACAACAATGACTTGGTAGTAACTAGGGCCGTCTTAGGCCATTCATAGCCCTTAGGCAAAACAGAGTTTGGGGCCCTTTTAGAATGTAAAAAAATGTGAACAATAACAAAATTAGGCGCTTTAATTTAGTGACATTGGTAGTTTCGTCTCGTAGCGATGCAACGACTGCGCGGATTGTACGATCTGCGAGGTTAAGCTGCACTTGCCGCGGTCAGTCTGTGGATGGGTGACCGTTTCGTTACACATCGAGACCCCTCCGTGCCTCGGAGAGCACGTTAAGCTGTCGGTCCCGGTTGTCATACGAATATCTATGGCAGTCGTTACGGGTAGTCAGAAACCTGAAGGTCTGACAACTGTTCTAACCTCCGAATGTCAGTATTACCCAGTAACTGGGTTGCGGGGGTCTGATGGCAGTCGCTCCGTGTAAAATACTGATGTTCAGCCGCATCTGGCTAGACTGGAAGCCGACCCCAATATAATTGGGAAAAGGCTCGGAAGATGATGATGGTAGTTTCGTATCTGCTTTGATAAAATTGACTCAAACCGACGTAGAAAGTTCGCGGGAAATTGAAAATTAATGTTGTGATCTTATTTTATTTTACATAGTACCTATTGTGTTTTTCCATTAAGGCCTACCCCGCACAGCGATTTTTATTCGCGCTGTAATTATTCGCGCACAAAATTTTTGGTACCCCGCACTGCGATTAAAATCCTCGCGATTTTCTCGAGTTCAATGTACTCTGTGGCCAGTTCTAAGCAGTGCTCGGCTGAGACGCACGTGTAACCGGTGTAACGTGGACGACTTGTACCAAATGTTATTTATATTTTTTGGCACAATATACTTAGACATTTTTATTTTATTTTATAACTTTTTTTTTTGCGATTTCATGTTTGATCCCATAGTAACAGTTGTTCATACGGATGAGTACAATAACCCTTTAAGAGGTTTTCAATAACACGTTGAACGTCGATAGCGTACTACGCGGCAGTACTATCGACATACAACATGTTATTGAAAACCTCTTAAGGGGTCATTATACTCATCCGTATGAACAATTTTTACGTTTACGTTTTTAGCGTACTACGCGGCAATACTATCGACATATAACGTGTTATTGAAAACCTCATAAGGGGTCATCGTACTCATCCATATGAACATTTTTTTTTCGCTATTTCAGGATTGGTCCCATAGTAAAAAAGTTGTTCATACGGATGAGTACAATAACCCCTTAACAGGATTTCAATAACACGTATATCGATAGCGTACTACGCTACGCGGTTATACATCGACTGCATCGACATACAACGTGTTATTAAAAAAAATCTTAAGGGGTCATTGTACTCATCCGTATGAACAAATTTTACGTTTACGTTTTTAGGGTAATACGCAACAATACTATCGACATACAACGTGTTAGTGAAAATCTCTTAACGGGTCATTATACTCATCCGTATTTACAACTTTCACGATAACGTTTTTAGCGTACTACGCGGTAATGCTATCGACATAAGACGTGTTATTAAAAACCTTGTTAAGGGGTCATTATACTCAGACGTATGAACAAGTTTTAGTACTATTACGTTTACGTTTTTAGCGTACTACGAGGCAATACTATCGACATATGAGTTACGACGTGATAATGAAACCTCTTAAGGGGTCATTACACTCATCCGTATGAACAACTTTTACGTTTACGTTTTTAGCGTACTACGCGAAAGTACTATCGACATACAACATGTTATTGAAAAACTCTTAAGGGATCATTATACTCATCCGTATGAACAACTTTTACTATGGGACCAACTCTGAAATCACGAAAAAAATATCTGCTGTCCTCTACATTTTTGTTCACATGAATCGACATATAGAAATGTCGTATCTTGGTAGGTTATTTATAGCAGGACCAACTACACGTACTACATTATTGGACGATTCCTTTGTCATTCTGTAATATCCGAAAAATTCCCTACATATTGTGGATTTACATGAACACAAATGTAAGGAACAGCAGTTATTTTATTGGCGATTTCAGAGTTGGTCCCATAGTAAAAGTTGTTCATACGGAGGAGTATAATGACCCCTTAAGAGGTTTTCAATAACATGTTGTATGTCGATAGTACTGCCGCGTAGTACGCTAAAAACGTATACGTAAAAGTTGTTCATACGGATGAGTATAATGACCCCTTAAGAGGTTTCATTATCACGTCGTAACTCGTATGTCGATAGTATTGCCTCGTAGTACCACAGAGTATGTAGTACGCTAAAAACGTAAACGTAATAGTACTAAAACTTGTTCATAGGTCTGAGTATAATGACCCCTTAACAGGTTTTCAATAACACGTCTTATGTCGATAGCATTACCGCGTAGTACGCTAAAAACGATATCGTAAAAGTCGTAAATACGGATGAGTATAATGACCCGTCAAGAGATTTTCGATAACACGTTGTATGTCGATAGTATTGTTGCGTAGTATGCTGAAATCGTAAACGTAAAAGTTGTTCATACGGATGAGTACAATGACCCTTTAAGAGGTTTCATTATCACGTCGTATGTCGATAGTATTGCCTCGTAGTACGCTAAAAACGTAAACGTAATAGTACTAAAACTTGTTCATACGTCCGAGTATAATGACCCCTTAAGAGGTTTTCAATAACACGTTTTATGTCGAAAGCATTACCGCGTAGTACGCTAAAAACGTTATCGTAAAAGTTGTAAATACGGATAAGTATAATGACCCGGTAAGAGATATTTTTTTCGTGATTTCAGAGTTGGTCCCATAGTAAAAGTTGTTCATACGGATGAGTATAATGACCCCTTAAGAGTTTTTCAATAACATGTTGTATGTCGATAGTCGATAGTACTGCCGCGTAGTACGCTAAAAACGTAAACGTAAAAGTTGTTCATACGGATGAGTGTAATGACCCCTTAAGAGGTTTCATTATCACGTCATAACTCGTATGTCGATAGTATTGCCTCGTAGTACGCTAAAAACGTAAACGTAATAGTACTAAAAGTTGTTCATACGGAGGAGTATAATGACCCCTTAAGAGGTTTTCAATAACATGTTGTATGTCGATAGTACTGCCGCGTAGTACGCTAAAAACGTAAACGTAAAAGTTGTTCATACGGATGAGTATAATGACCCCTTAAGAGGTTTTCAATAACATGTTGTATGTCGATAGTACTGCCGCGTAGTACGCTAAAAACGTAAACGTAAAAGTTGTTCATACGGATGAGTACAATGACCCCTTAAGAGGTTTTCAATAACACGTTGTATGTCAATAGTATTGTCGCGTAGTACGCTAAAATCGTAAGCGTAAAACTAGTTCATACTGATGAGTACAATGAACCCTTAAGAGGTTTTCAATAACACGTATATATGTTATTGAAAACCTCTATGGGGTCATTGTACTCATCAGTATGAACAACTTTTACTATGGGACCAACTCTGAAATCGCCAAAAAAATAACTGCTGTTCCCTACATTTGTGTTCATATAAATCGACAAAATGTAAGGAATTTTTCGGATATTACAGAATGACAAAAGAATCGTCCAATAATGTAGTACGTGTAGTTGGTCCTGCTATAAATAACCTACCAAGATACGACATTTGTATATGTTGATTCATGTGAACAAAAATGTAGAGGACAGTAGATATTTGCATATGATTCCATGTGTTACAGAATACTGTCGCGCGTTGTCGCGCGTAATCTGCGGCAAATGTTTTCTTGCAGCGCGATTTTTATTCGCAGTGCGGGCACCTGCATATGATTCCATGTGTTACAGAATACTGTCGCGCGTTGTCGCGCGTAATCTGCGGCAAATGTTTTCTTGCAGCGCGATTTTTATTCGCAGTGCGGGCACCTGCATATGATTCCATGTGTTACAGAATACTGTCGCGCGTTGTCGCGCGTAATCTGCGGCAAATGTTTTCTTGCAGCGCGATTTTTATTCGCAGTGCGGGCACCTGCATATGATTCCATGTGTTACAGAATACTGTCGCGCGTTGTCGCGCGTAATCTGCGGCAAATGTTTTCTTGCAGCGCGATTTTTATTCGCAGTGCGGGCACCTGCATATGATTCCATGTGTTACAGAATACTGTCGCGCGTTGTCGCGCGTAATCTGCGGCAAATGTTTTCTTGCAGCGCGATTTTTATTCGCAGTGCGGGCACCTGCATATGATTCCATGTGTTACAGAATACTGTCGCGCGTTGTCGCGCGTAATCTGCGGCAAATGTTTTCTTGCAGCGCGATTTTTATTCGCAGTGCGGGCACCTGCATATGATTCCATGTGTTACAGAATACTGTCGCGCGTTGTCGCGCGTAATCTGCGGCAAATGTTTTCTTGCAGCGCGATTTTTATTCGCAGTGCGGGCACCTGCATATGATTCCATGTGTTACAGAATACTGTCGCGCGTTGTCGCGCGTAATCTGCGGCAAATGTTTTCTTGCAGCGCGATTTTTATTCGCAGTGCGGGCACCTGCATATGATTCCATGTGTTACAGAATACTGTCGCGCGTTGTCGCGCGTAATCTGCGGCAAATGTTTTCTTGCAGCGCGATTTTTATTCGCAGTGCGGGCACCTGCATATGATTCCATGTGTTACAGAATACTGTCGCGCGTAGTCGCGCGTAATCTGCGGCAAATGTTTTCTTGCAGCGCGATTTTTATTCGCAGTGCGGGCACCTGCATATGATTCCATGTGTTACAGAATACTGTCGCGCGTTGTCGCGCGTAATCTGCGGCAAATTTTTTCTTGCAGCGCGATTTTTATTCGCAGTGCGGGCACCTGCATATGATTCCATGTGTTACAGAATACTGTCGCGCGTTGTCGCGCGTAATCTGCGGCAAATGTTTTCTTGCAGCGCGATTTTTATTCGCAGTGCGGGCACCTGCATATGATTCCATGTGTTACAGAATACTGTCGCGCGTTGTCGCGCGTAATCTGCGGCAAATGTTTTCTTGCAGCGCGATTTTTATTCGCAGTGCGGGCACCTGCATATGATTCCATGTGTTACAGAATACTGTCGCGCGTTGTCGCGCGTAATCTGCGGCAAATGTTTTCTTGCAGCGCGATTTTTATTCGCAGTGCGGGCACCTGCATATGATTCCATGTGTTACAGAATACTGTCGCGCGTTGTCGCGCGTAATCTGCGGCAAATGTTTTCTTGCAGCGCGATTTTTATTCGCAGTGCGGGCACCTGCATATGATTCCATGTGTTACAGAATACTGTCGCGCGTTGTCGCGCGTAATCTGCGGCAAATGTTTTCTTGCAGCGCGATTTTTATTCGCAGTGCGGGCACCTGCATATGATTCCATGTGTTACAGAATACTGTCGCGCGTTGTCGCGCGTAATCTGCGGCAAATGTTTTCTTGCAGCGCGATTTTTATTCGCAGTGCGGGCACCTGCATATGATTCCATGTGTTACAGAATACTGTCGCGCGTTGTCGCGCGTAATCTGCGGCAAATGTTTTCTTGCAGCGCGATTTTTATTCGCAGTGCGGGCACCTGCATATGATTCCATGTGTTACAGAATACTGTCGCGCGTTGTCGCGCGTAATCTGCGGCAAATGTTTTCTTGCAGCGCGATTTTTATTCGCAGTGCGGGCACCTGCATATGATTCCATGTGTTACAGAATACTGTCGCGCGTTGTCGCGCGTAATCTGCGGCAAATGTTTTCTTGCAGCGCGATTTTTATTCGCAGTGCGGGCACCTGCATATGATTCCATGTGTTACAGAATACTGTCGCGCGTTGTCGCGCGTAATCTGCGGCAAATGTTTTCTTGCAGCGCGATTTTTATTCGCAGTGCGGGCACCTGCATATGATTCCATGTGTTACAGAATACTGTCGCGCGTTGTCGCGCGTAATCTGCGGCAAATGTTTTCTTGCAGCGCGATTTTTATTCGCAGTGCGGGCACCTGCATATGATTCCATGTGTTACAGAATACTGTCGCGCGTTGTCGCGCGTAATCTGCGGCAAATGTTTTCTTGCAGCGCGATTTTTATTCGCAGTGCGGGCACCTGCATATGATTCCATGTGTTACAGAATACTGTCGCGCGTTGTCGCGCGTAATCTGCGGCAAATGTTTTCTTGCAGCGCGATTTTTATTCGCAGTGCGGGCACCTGCATATGATTCCATGTGTTACAGAATACTGTCGCGCGTTGTCGCGCGTAATCTGCGGCAAATGTTTTCTTGCAGCGCGATTTTTATTCGCAGTGCGGGCACCTGCATATGATTCCATGTGTTACAGAATACTGTCGCGCGTTGTCGCGCGTAATCTGCGGCAAATGTTTTCTTGCAGCGCGATTTTTATTCGCAGTGCGGGCACCTGCATATGATTCCATGTGTTACAGAATACTGTCGCGCGTTGTCGCGCGTAATCTGCGGCAAATGTTTTCTTGCAGCGCGATTTTTATTCGCAGTGCGGGCACCTGCATATGATTCCATGTGTTACAGAATACTGTCGCGCGTTGTCGCGCGTAATCTGCGGCAAATGTTTTCTTGCAGCGCGATTTTTATTCGCAGTGCGGGCACCTGCATATGATTCCATGTGTTACAGAATACTGTCGCGCGTTGTCGCGCGTAATCTGCGGCAAATTTTTTCTTGCAGCGCGATTTTTATTCGCAGTGCGGGCACCTGCATATGATTCCATGTGTTACAGAATACTGTCGCGCGTTGTCGCGCGTAATCTGCGGCAAATGTTTTCTTGCAGCGCGATTTTTATTCGCAGTGCGGGCACCTGCATATGATTCCATGTGTTACAGAATACTGTCGCGCGTTGTCGCGCGTAATCTGCGGCAAATGTTTTCTTGCAGCGCGATTTTTATTCGCAGTGCGGGCACCTGCATATGATTCCATGTGTTACAGAATACTGTCGCGCGTTGTCGCGCGTAATCTGCGGCAAATGTTTTCTTGCAGCGCGATTTTTATTCGCAGTGCGGGCACCTGCATATGATTCCATGTGTTACAGAATACTGTCGCGCGTTGTCGCGCGTAATCTGCGGCAAATGTTTTCTTGCAGCGCGATTTTTATTCGCAGTGCGGGCACCTGCATATGATTCCATGTGTTACAGAATACTGTCGCGCGTTGTCGCGCGTAATCTGCGGCAAATGTTTTCTTGCAGCGCGATTTTTATTCGCAGTGCGGGCACCTGCATATGATTCCATGTGTTACAGAATACTGTCGCGCGTAGTCGCGCGTAATCTGCGGCAAATGTTTTCATGCAGCGCGATTTTTATTCGCAGTGCGGGCACCTGCATATGATTCCATGTGTTACAGAATACTGTCGCGCGTTGTCGCGCGTAATCTGCGGCAAATGTTTTCTTGCAGCGCGATTTTTATTCGCAGTGCGGGCACCTGCATATGATTCCATGTGTTACAGAATACTGTCGCGCGTTGTCGCGCGTAATCTGCGGCAAATGTTTTCTTGCAGCGCGATTTTTATTCGCAGTGCGGGCACCTGCATATGATTCCATGTGTTACAGAATACTGTCGCGCGTTGTCGCGCGTAATCTGCGGCAAATGTTTTCTTGCAGCGCGATTTTTATTCGCAGTGCGGGCACCTGCATATGATTCCATGTGTTACAGATTTTGCGATAAAAATTCGCGCGAGGAAAAATCGCAGTGCGGGGTAGGCCTAAAGGATTTAATTTTTATGATTATTTTTACAAGCCTTGCTCCCTTATGGAAGATTGTACTAGTAGTAACAAATATCGTTTGATAGTGTTTCAATCGTTATAAATGTTATAATCCTACTAATATTAATAAATACTTTTTTTTTTTCTTTTTTTTTTTCGAATTGACTACTCACAGGAAGCACTAGAGTGCTCTTTCTGCTTAACCGGGCTTGGGGGCGGAGAGTCCCGTGAGGGACTCCATCCGCCGAAAGATTTCCTAACTACTAACTTACAAACTAATTTCGCGGTTGCAATGCCCCATAAGGGCGTCCCCCAGGGAGGGGCTCGGACCTCGGCTTAGGGCATTGCTGGGGGACACCGCCGCTACGTCCCCCGGCAGCCGTTGCTGCATCGGGAATTGTTTTCTCGAAAGCGGCGGACTTTCGGTATGACGGGGGGGGAGACGCGTTTCGCGAAACACCGTTAAGCGGCAAGCCTCGCCGGCGAGGGCTAGGACCTACCTGATTAAAACTGCTCATGACGTGGAGTAGAATAGGAATAGGAGTGAGCGAGAGCATAACCGGTCTCGCGTGACGAGATTTTCTCCGGTTGCGACACCGTGAGGGCGTCCCCAGGTGGGGAGCTCGACCTCGGCTCACGGTGCAGCTGGGGATTCCCCGCCACTGGTGCCCCCAGCAGCCGCTGCTGCATCGTGTTGGGTTTCTCGAGAGTCGGACTCTCGGCATCTGTGTGGCCGTTAATAAATACCTTTACTATTAGGTATAAATACAAAAGTATTGTTTGTTTGTCCTTCAATCACACTAAAATAGCTGAACGGATTTGGATGAAATTCGGCACACAGATAGACCATGACCCGAATTCACGTAATTTCATGACGCGCGATCAAGTTGCTATAACGCTGCAGTTCGTATCTGACATTGACGCCGAATTAAGAGAATACGAAAAGCATTGATTTGATCTGCAATTGCACTTCTTTAATTACCAGAGTTAGCCTACATGTCCTTTTTTTCGCGGCGTAGTCCTCATGGTCGTACTCCGCCCGAGGAAGGCGGAGCCAGTGTGGAGACTCCTCCAACTACCTATAGCCGGGGGCGTGGGATTGGGTCTGCATTCTCCTACCACACCCGACAGGTCCCGGCTCGCCACTAGCAAGCGAACCCATTCTCCCCATGCGGCCTAACGTCACGGCGTCGGCCGCACCCTCCTGAAGGGCGCGCGTGGATCAAGTCGCGCCACCGTCACGAGCCTTTACTTGATTGGTCAACTTTACCAGCTAGCCCACTACTACTAGTCCGATTCCACCCGCATGCTGGGGTCCTAGAATGGCTGGAGGTTGGCGTACGCCACACTCTTGCGACGCCCTGTGAGCCTCCTGCGGGATGGGAGAGAGGTAGTCACCTCTTGCTATCTCCACCGCCACCGTCTCTTTTGCAGATAGACCTCCTGAATTAACATAATGTATAGGATGTTTTTTATCAACATACCACGGGAGCGAAGCCACGGGCGTCAGCTAGTATGAATATAATAACTGTAATATGTATGTTAGTTAAGTATAAATTCTGAAAATGAGGCAAGTGAAAAGTCCGTGATAGCAATATTCATATTTGACTAGTTCAGCATCAGCCTCTTCTTTAATCTGTGGTTCAGCTGGCATGCAAAATACGATATCTTATTTCTGTTTCCTCGATTTAAGACGCTGACAACAAGAAAACATTTGAAAAAGACAATAATCTAAACATTTGTTGTTTCTGTTTTTCAAATTTATTTAAAAAAAAAAAAGTTAATTTTCATTCAAGTTGAGCGGCGTATCCGACGTCCCTCGGCCCGTTGCCCCTCTTTCAGTTCTGTACGAAACGACAGTGACCGCAGAGGTCTGATTTTTTTGGTGTTGTCAGCCTCTTAACACTAACTTCTACTACAAGTAGTTCAATTCAAATCCAATAATTAAATGTAAAATCATGCGCCTGGCAAATAATTTATAGCTATCAAATTCTTCACGAGAATTTTGCTGGTTATTTTTTTTTTCCTATGCATAGATAAATAAATATTATTTCTGCAATTAATTACCACAGTAGTCTTACAGCACTAGTAGGGCTCCTTATAAAGGAGCTCGTCCGGGGAAGTACTACCACCGTACTTACTTCTGCCGCCAGACGGTGATGCTTGCATTGCCGTGTTCCGGCGTGAAGGGAACTGGTGCCGGTGAAATTTAATCGCATGAGACTTTCGATCTTCATGTCTCGTTTGGCGAACTGACGTGCGGTACCATTTAGGCAACAGCCTAGGTGGTATTACAGTTGTTATCGGCAAAGGTAACCGCTTAACATCAGGTGTACCTTTATCTGGTTTTGCCATCCTAAATACACACAAAATAGCATTTCTGGACCCAATAATGATTAAAACTACAACTTCAAGAATTAATTAGATTTTATTAAACAGTCAACAAGAGTAACAAATAATAACAAAATTAATAATTTTAACAATAACAAAACATTTTAGGACCAACAAACAGTTTACAAAATATTTTCTAGGTTCGCTAAAATAAAACCACTGCTACAACCTATACTTTGGAATTGTATATCACAGATCTAATTAACAAAGCGTCTATATTGTATTCCAACGTGCATAGTTAGAATTAGTTGTCTTATTTTCGAACAATGAGAAAATCCAGGAATAAGCAATAGAGTCGGGCTTTCGGTTCGACAAAGGTCACGAAAAAACGAAGAATAATGGTATTTAAAATTGAACGCTATTGTTCAATTTTAAATCTTCTTTCGCAAGGAATACGTATATTTAATAAAAAAGAATAATGTTTCGGGTGTTTTCGTTGATCATATTTTTGTATCTGCGCGAACAAAGATTGACGACGCACCTTATTTTTCTTTTTCAAAACGTAACATCCCCAATAGGGTGTTTGACAGGTATTGCCAAAAATTATGAAAATTGTACACAACGTAGATTTTAGGTTGAAGATTAACTTTTACTAAGTTTTGTTAATTTAAATATATTCTAAATATTTTATTTTTCTGTTTGAAATTTAGATTTTTTAATCTGTTGATCACGTGATACAAAACGTCTTGAAGCTTGGCCTCCATTTTGGGTGACGTCATAGTCCTGTACGACGTAGGGCGAGCTAAATGTTTCCATGATCGTAAAAATTAAATTTACCAGTTTTTGAACGAGTAGGTATATTATTAATAATTATATTCATGTTAATTGTTAATTTAGGTTCATTTTTATTTTATTGAGCCAGGTTATGTACTTTATAACTTACTATCAATTAAACTAATTAGCATTTGTAGGTAATTTGAACGTAATTTAAAAGCTTTTGTTTTGTATGTGCGTGATTCAAACACAAACTACAAAACGTTTTAGTCATGTCTCATGTGACAACAAAAACCGCGTTCCGATTTTTTACTTTTTGTCAAATTCGTACCTTTTTGGTAAGCGTGTCGTCCTTTTACGGGAATTCCGGCAACACTGACCGGAACAAGAACAGTGACGTAGGTTGACGATAATGTCACGTGACTTAGCGTTTTAGTGCGAAACTAAAAATGAGAATTTAAAATCTTGATTATTTAATTTTACAAGCGACAATATTTTAGTAATTATTTGTTAATGAATACTTTAATTGGATGTTTCGCCATCGTTTTACGTACATTTTCAAAAATTGTCAAACACCCTATTATCGACACTTTAAGGGACGATCACAAGTATACATTGGTTTCGTGATGATTTTTTACGTAGTTGTGGTGCACTATGTAACAGTTCAATGTTTATTAGATAATATTTAACCGTATACCAAGTTATAATTTTCCTCTTATCTTCTGAAGTTGGTTGTTTTTTTGTCGAACAATGAGGCACTGTCGGTAACTGGGGCTTTTACTATAGGTAGGTACAATGCCTTTGTGTACGTAACGTACAACAATTCTAACTACGCCTGTAAATATTTTGCACATTATTTTTAGGGTTCCGTACCCAAAGGGTGCTAACGGGACCCTATTACTCTTGCTACGCTGTCCGTCCGTCCGTCTGTCTGTCACAGGGCTGTATCTTTGTAACGGTAATAGATAACCAGTTGAAATTTTCACAGAATATGTGTTACTATAGTAGCTATCACGACTAATACTAAAAACAAAAAAGGCTAAAACCAAAGGCGGTCCTTATACAAGAAACCTAGAAAAACATGCATTTTTTTCAACGTTTTTGTTCCTGCTCTATCTTCAAAACTGTAATACATACCAGCGTTAAACTTGGTCTGATTATAGTGCATAGTATGTAGCTTAGCAACAAATACTAAAAATAGGACAAACATAGACATATGTGGTGGTACCTGCGTAAAAAAGAGATGCAAAAATTCATAATTCGCGCACTGTGCCTTAATGTCTTTTGTCGCTCGTAAATTAAATAAGTTTCTATGGGGTATCAGGCAGGGTTGCTAGATGAGTACAAGTGGATTATCGTACTGATGTTCTAAAATTATCGTATATCAAGGAATTTGGTGAAATATTATCGTAAACAGTGCTGAGCTACGAACAAAAACAATGATTTTCAGCATCAAAATTATCGTATTTCTGCGTATTTCAATCAATTTTGTATCGTACCAGAGCCAAAATTATCGTATATTTACGATAATTATCGTACGTCTGGCAACGCTGGTATCAGGTCAATGGGTGGTACGGAACCCTTACTGCGTGAGTCTGACTCACACTTGGCCGGTTTTTTTAATACTTTACATGTCAAACATGGCGTGTATAAGTAATTAATTTCAATTGCCCTCCAAATATACTTAATCGTAATATATTTCACTTATTAAGGACACTTTACAGATCCTTTGTTCTTTATTAATCAACAAACTATTGCAAAGCTTCGTAACTATAGTCATTTCAGTTAAATTATTCGTCTAACACTAATAATACTGGCAGAATTATTAATACATGTATTTAATTTTATAATGTAACTGTATGTCTTTGTAACAATATATCTAAAACATTTCTATAATAATGGCTATTTCAAGCTGAACTAATTCATACAATAATTTGTTCTAATACTATAATATTACGGTTTAGAATCATAAAAGAACGGGATTTCATTAAATACGTAACATTCAATTATACAAACATAATACGTACATTAGAATTCTGTTAATATACAAAGCGGGGATGACAGTACAACTTTATATGAAACCAAGTACCTATAGAGTAGGTATCACGTTCTCTGACCGTACACATAAATTCAATCAAATCTACTTCATAGTTTAGCCACAGGTTTTTTTTTTCATTTGATTACTTTTGAACGAAGGACCATTTTACCAGGCAAAGATCGTTAGGTCAATGACCTGTGTGATTTTCAAAAATGGAGCCTTTGAATGAAACCTAATGCCTATAAAAAATTTGGATGGTAATTTTGTAATTTTTTTTGAATGAATTTTGATTATAAAGAGATTTTGAATTTATGAATTTTTAATAATTATTATAAATTATTAAATTATTTGGATTATTTAATTGAATTAAATTATTAAAATTGAATGAATCTTTTAATCACAATATTTTTTGTTTGTTAAATAAAATTGTATGTTAATGTTCTATATGGGTGTATGCCTGCAATAAATGATTTTTATTTTATTTATTTATTTATTAAAAATGCAGCTGTATGTAGGGTATACAACGTATTATTGAAATAACTGAAAACCTCTTAAGGGGTCATTGTCCTTACATTTTCTCGATATATGTGAACACAAATGTAGGCATACGCTGATATTTTTTTCGCGATTTTAGTGTTGGTCCAACAGGAATAGATAGAATGGTTGTAATCACAATTTTACTTGCGATTCATGCGTGGAAGGCAGAGGACCGAGCGTTGTGGCGCAACTTGGGAGAGGCCTATGTCCAGCAGTGGACTGCGATAGGCTGAGTTGATTCATGCGTGGTTGCCACGCACAAATTACGCCTTACATATTGACGTCATTAATTAATTTTTCATTTTTTTTTAAAATTACCTTTTAACAAATGTCCTTTACAGGTTTTGTTTCTGTAGGTAGAAACAGCAAAACAAGGCATTTTTGTGGGGTTTTGTTACAGTATTTATAGAAACAAGTCATAAGGCGTACTGAGAAAGGCTTTGAAATGCCCAGCACTATGGTGTAGAGCAGCGGTTCTCAAACTTTTTTGGTCACGGAACCCTTTTGACAAGCAAAATACTTGACGGAACCCTACAATAAAACAATAGTTTTTAAAAGTGTATTCTTTATTATATAAGCATAATAAAAGTACAATGTAACAGTTACTAATTATTACTTACTTTAACCACATGCCAAGTACAATAATAGAAGATATTAAAAATGAAAAAATCTTAACTAATGGGAGGTATGAAACTGTTTTTTATTTTTCATCAATTGGTTGATATCAGGTTTGATAGAAGACATTTGAAGTCTCATATCAGGTTCGGCGTCCAGTCTATTGCGATATTTTGTTTTCGTGGCTGCATAGGTTGAGAATCCTGTTTCGCACAAATATGTTGTTGGGAACGGGAGAAGAATATTCAGAGCCATTCTGCCAAGCATTGGATATTCATCACGGATTCTGCACCAAAAATCGTTGAGAGGCGTCGTTTTGAACAGTGACTCCATACTTGTGTCTGATGACATTTCTAAAAGAGATTCATATATCTCGTTTTACATACTTTCGGGCTTTTGCAAGTTGGGTAAAAAAGGATTATGAATCCATGAATTCAGCTTCATTTTTGTATTATGTTCTTCGGGAAAATACTTTACAAAAGATGCGCGCATCGAAGTGAGATATTGGACCAATTCTTCAAACACATCATCTTGAAACATTTCCGAGTCGTTATCGCTAACAAACTCACTGAGTGACGTAAAGCTTTCTATTTCTCTCTTACCAACGCAAATAATCCAAAAATCTAATTTCTTTTGAAGGCAGTTATTTTGTTATAGGCCTGGAACACTGTTGTCTGTTTACCTTGCAATGATAAATTCAATTCGTTCAGTTTTTGAAAGATATCCGCCATAAAAGACAATCGGAACAACCAAGTTTTATCATACAAACGGTCTTTCAAATTAAAAGAAACTGTATCTGCTGAAAGAAACATTTGTAACTCGGCTCTAAGTTCAAATAGCCTTGTTAAAGTTTTACCCCGAGACAGCCATCGCACTTCTGTATGGAGCAGCAGTGTTTTATGTTTGCTGCCATAATCTTCACACAATAATGAGAACAATCGGGATTGTAGTGGTCGTGATTTGATAAAATTAATTATTTTTACCGCTTCATCCATAACTAATTTTAGATTTGACGGCATTTGCTTCATCGCAAGTGCTTGTCTATGCAGAATACAATGGCTGGAACTACAATTAGGCGCTTTACTTTTTATTCGTGATACTGCTCCTGCTGTTTTACCTGTCATCGCCTTGGCCCCATCTGTACAAATGTCAATGCAATCGTTCCAACTAAGATTATTTTCTTTAAAAAATATGTTTATTTTATTAAAAATTTCTTCCCCGGTAGTGTTTGTGGGCAGCGGTGAACACATAAGCATGTCTTCTTCAAAAGAACGTTCATATGGATATCTCACGATAACCAGCAAGATAGCCAGACCAGTGACATCAGTTGACTCATCCATTTGCAAGGCGAATCGTGTTTTTTGTAGACGTGCAACTAGTTCTTGTTTGACGTAGCTTGCCAGATCATGGATTCGCCGTGAAACAGTATCGTTTGATAGCGGTACAGTAGAAAGATTTTTCATCGAGCATACATTTTGTTATGTCTAACACACATGGCTTTATTAAATTCTCAGCGATAGTGTGCGCTTCACCTGCTTGTGCAATGCGATAGCTAACTAAATATGATGCCTCCGTGGCCTTTTCATTGATAGTTTGTGTTACATGCATCATATTTTTTTGACTTTCCAATAACTGTTCTTTTTTACGAACAAAAAATTCTTTATTCTTGTCTTTAGACTCGGGGTGTACAGTTTCTAAATGTCTGCGTAATTTGGCAGGTGCCATGGAACTATTAGGAAGCAGTTTACTACATAACATGCAGAGAGGTGAGCCGTTGGAATCAACAAATCCGAAACTGATATATGATTCATCATACTTCCTTTTTTTCGTCTTTGAAACCGTGGAGCTTGACGTCGTGGCATCATCGTCTGGATCGGTAATTGCTGTATTCTCCGCGCGTACTGCTTTTGAACATTCAGCGTCATTAGAAGATGTCGTTGCAACACGTTTAACACCTTTAAGCCAACGTTCCATTCTTCTTTATTAATAATGTTACACGTCAGGATGGTAGGGTCAAAATAATGCACAATCGTTACTGCGTTTATGAGACAAAGTTTAGTCCAAAGAAGAAATGTACAAAACTGATACAATCAGAATACAGCGGGCAGTAGAACTTACAAGAAGGCAGCAGGCTAGCCAGCTTGTAAGTAGGTAGGTACGAACTTATCGCTCCGAACGCTAATCGTCAACTGACTGACGAGGCGCGACTTTTTTTATATAATAGCGCTTTTATACTCAGTCCTAGACTCGAACTCGAACATTCTCAAAAATACTCGAGTCGGCGCCTTTGATAAACAAAAAGCGGAAATAAAAATATAAATACAAAAAAATGCGTTGTAAACAATCTCGACTTTATGCTTTTGAAGATAGAGCCGAAAGTCGCTTGTTCACAACTATAGCGTCTAATTCAGAAGCGGCTTTTATCAAAGGGACTGCGCGCTCACAAGTATACGCGCGGCGGGCGGATTCAAAACGTTCGACCAGTGACCAGAGAGAGGTGTTTTGTTTTTTTTTTCTAAATTCTTGCGGAACCCCTACAGGGGTATCGCGGAACCCTAGGGTTCCGCGGAACACACTTAGAGTACCGCTGGTGTAGAGTGTTGGCACGCGCGCCCTGGGGGGCTAAAAAGGCCACTTTGGTGAAAACATAATATTATCCTAATACGATTCATGTTAAAAACCACAAAATGGCCACTTATGGACAATTCATAATATTTAACGCGAACGAGACATATTCCGCAATACATCTGTTTGACAGTTTCCTATGGAAATTCGTAAAATGGTCCACAAAATAGGAATTGCTTATGTGTCATATTGCTGATTATTTAGAAGTTACTCAAGAGCAACATCTTGCGGTTCATATCGACGATCTTTTTGAAAAATAAATTAATAATGGCAGATTTAGGCCTTTACGAGAATTTCCTTGAGCATGCGCGTGTTATGGAGAGAATTATATATAACCGGCGAAGTCTAGCTCTTCGGTAAATGGAACTAACTAACTTTGTGATGCAGAGTTTGTTGGAAGAGTGTGTGGGTGGGTTAACCTCATAAGGAGCTTGGAAAATTATTAACACACCCGTTGAGGTGTAACATATCCAAGGTAAGTGAAAGAATCATAATAGTGGATTTATTTATGTTAGGTGCCTAAGTACAAGTTGACCCAGTTCTCCATTGATGTAAACAAACAAATCTCTATGAAAGGGCTCTAAGTTCCAGCCATCGTTCATTACTATTTGATAAAGATTTAACTACTCTCAATAACAAACGTTCAATTTCGTTAATACTATACTATAGGCACAGACATAGTAAAAAATATAGACGAAGTGCTGTCAACAATAATAATGAAGCCAGAAAAACTATGCTCCTTCGTGTACAACCAGCGCTCACGCACATACTATGCACGTGAAGGATATTTGTTTTCGCGATACTTACTGGATGATGCCGCGACATGTGTACTGAGAGGGGCGAGCACGGTTTGAAGTGCACGTGTGTGCGTAGACGCTGGTTGTACATGAAGGAGTATAGTTTTTTTTGGCTTCACTATGATTGTTCGCAGCACTTCGTCTATATTTTTTACTATGTCTGTGACTATAGGTAATCATCATCATCATCATTGGAGCCTGTCAGTTATCCATTCTTGGATGTAGGCCTCTATAGGTAATACAATATTTTATTTTTGTTTTAGGTATTTTGCATGTATGCCTTGTTACAATAAGTTACTACAAATAACTAACAGTGTCTGAATGAGGAATCCAAACCTAGCTTGCTTAATGCATATGTATATTCTGTTTTTTCTCTCTTGTCTTATTTAGTAAACAATCTTGGAACATCTCTTTATTAAAATAACTACTGATAAAATATAATTACTAGTTCTGCACATGTAGGTTAATAAATGTTATTTAGTGTGTGAAATCGTTAACATAATGTCATTTGATAATTATTATTGACGAATTGCATTAAAAAGGCATGCCAATATTGTTTACTAATCAAACTTTTATTGCATTTATGTGTATCCATAGGTGTTACATTTATAATTTCTGTAGGTACTTATACTCTCTTTGCTACTAACCATTGGCATAATCAACACTTTTATAGTTTCAGGTTTTACCATAGAACATTCGGCACCTCCTGCTGAAGTTATGAAACTACTCTACCCCGCCAACAGTAATTGTAACCAGTCCATGCCAGGTTCGCTCCAAAATGCCTACAATACTCATATTGAAGAAAAAGTGTTAAAAAAAGCACATAATATAAATAAATAAAGCCTTTATTATTGACAAAATTACAACACTGTTTTTGTTTCACATTAAAGTTCTTTAATTCTCATTTTTGTTTTTATGTACTATTGTAATTTTATTTATTGGATTCCTTCCACTCTCCTTAGACATTGGTGTGATTGTTGTGTCAGTTTGCCTTTTGTCGAATGCCTCCCCTAGAATTCGCCATAATGTTTTGTCCATTGCCTGCCTTCCACAAGATACTCCAGCCATTTCCCTGACATCATGCTCCCTTCTTTTTCTGTCTTCCCTTTTTCCTCTTTCCATTGCGAGGATACCACACAGTGACATCTTTAGACCATTAATTTTTCCTGCTTCGGAGTGTGTGACCAATCCATTTTCACTTCTTTCTCACTGTATAGTTGACATCCGCCACACGAGTACTCTCTTTAATATCTGACAATTTATTTTGTATTTTAGTTAATGTACAACATACTCTTTTATCTTAGTTTGGCACACTTTTAACCCTTATAACAATGCACTTGCTATGAATGAAAAAGTTCTAACTAGCACGAAATACACAAGCTAAATAATTAAATGTTTGTTTTGTTTACAACATTCAAGTGCGAGCCACATTCCACAACATCTATGAGTGATTAGTTTTTTTCAACGTGATTCACAAAAACTACTATTTTAAAAGTGTTGAAATCCACTAATAACATTTATTTTTATTACTTATAACTTAATAATGTAGTGTTTATCGAAAAGTGTTGACCATGACCGTTGACTGACATCTAACTTGTTGCCAGCTAGAGTCCTACATAATATTTAATAATCCCTTTGATTTCCTTTTTGGGCACTTAATTGATATAATTTCAATGGTTTATATGATCTTTTATTATAAAATATGTTTTTATTATACAAATTCATAAAGAAACTTCGTTAAAATGATAAAACATACAAAGAAAACAAAACCGGTAAAGTTCCGATTTTAATTTTATTCGCATGGCAATATTAATACCAAATATGGGCCATATTATGAATTGAATTGAGTATGATGTGTGACCATTTTACCAAAAATAAAGGAATTGCTAATTTTCTGCTGGGAATTCAGGAATTATATTCCTTTCAGAGATATTGCTCTATGTGGCCGTTTTAGACCTACTGCTCACTCGGTCATTCTATCTATTTCTGTGGTTGGTCCCATGATAAAAGTTGTTTATAATCAGTACAACGAGCCCTTAAGAGGTTTCCAGTTATTTCAAGTACATGTTGTAGAAGATTACAGACATTATACATATTACAGACCATACAGGTCAATGGATAAAACCAAAAACGTTGGTTAAGCCCTTAACGTTATTGTTAGTGATGCGACTCTAGTCCACTTTTACTCAAGTGACATCTAAAAAAACGCACTCGAGCGAAAAAAATATCGACTCGAGTTCACTCGGACTCGAGTCACTCGCCAAGACATGCGAAACGATGTATTTTTATTCTTAAGAACGCTTTTCCTTTTTATGTCTACTATGTTTTAAGCCTCAACTTATTGACAAAATAAAAAATTATTCATTCAAGGATGGTGACAGGTGACTCGGTAGAGGCGAGTGATCGAGTGACTCGTGAACCACTCGAGTGACTCGACCACTCGAGTAGTACTCGAGTAAAATTGTGAAATGACTCGAATGATTCGAGTAGTAAAATCGGACTCGAGTCGCATCACTATATTGGTGCCGAAAAAGACCTTGTCATGAATATGTTGCATTTATAAATGAAATCGCGTTCCTTTTCTCAATAAAATCTTATTTTGTGTGATTTGTTATTCCTCCCAATGATTATCTAAACACTAAAATTACTAATTGGCTATTTATATTATCATCTACATAATTATTTGCATATTCTAGACAGGAACACTTTTAATTGAAAACCGCTACAAACGATTTCATGTTTCTATTTCTGATCCCCAACATATGCAAACTTTATTTAAAGTTGTCAAGTGTGAAAATTTTTGATAAGTAGTTTTACTGGCAACACTTGCCTGAGCGATTCGGTTTTTTTTTTCAAATCACCTCGCATAGTAAAGGAACCAGCCTAAGAAGAACGAACTAATTTGACTAACTGACTACACAAACAGATCTTCACAAACTGATCCAGATCTTGCAACGAGATTTCAATGTTCGTTAATCTAAGGCAGATATTATAAATTAACATTTGAAATTGACAAGGGACACTGAACTGAGAATTTCTTATTTTCATACCCAGCAATTTAACTAAATAAGACCTTAGCACACAGGGAATAAAGTCGTAATATGTGTGATTTTCACTCTTAGAGCTCATTCTGTAAAAAATTATATCTCTTAACTAGCATAATTTTCACCTTATAGTGGAATATCTTAAGGCAAACCTTATTGGATATATTTTTGTTTGCCCTTCGATGCTGGGAAGCACTATTTGGGCACTGATGGTCTTAGGATGCGTTCACATAGATCGGCTTAAAAAGCGTTTTTTTTTCACCTGGACCTGAATCATAGACCAGTAAGCCTCTAGACGCCGGTTAGCTGGACACCCCCGGTCACAACGCATATGCTCTACCACTGCATATCATACGTCCCTCCGCCAATCGGAACGTCACTCAGTCAGCGAGCGGCACCAATCATAAGGAATCATACCACCGAACTTTTGAGCCGGCCAATCATAACGCGCCGTCCGCCCCCCCTGACCCCACCAACGTTTTACGACTGCGTTCGAATACAAAACTTTGTTTATGCGGAGTCTTGTAGCTTACTGGTCTGTGACCTGAATTATGCGCTCAAAGCCGACCGAACCGTACACAGACCGGCTCGAAGAGAGCAAGAGAGTAATGTTTCACACTGAGCGCATTGGGATGGCTTGTATGATTGAAATGTAAAAAAAACAATGTTCTAAAATTATAAAAAAACAAAGTTTAACCGGATTAAATCGCGTATATTATTTAAATTGGTATTCCTGACATTTCGAAAGCTTTGCAGCATTTCGTGGTCGCAGGTAGACTGAGTTGATAAGCGTCTTAACAGATATTTCTAAAAAAATAACAACAAACAAACAACAACAAACTAATTAACTAGTTTCTCAAATTGCGTAAACAAAAAGTAACGTTGTAACTTGTATATGATCACCTGCTCCCGGAGCCGGTCTATGTGAACGGACGCTATAAGTGGAAGAACAGTTTATATTACAAAAGAAAAAGAAGCCAAGGGATTTAATCTCATGGAAATATCACTGTATTCTTATATTGCGACCTTAAAGCATATTATCAAGCTTGACTATTAATAATTGGAGTTTTTGACCATTTTCCCGAACATTTCCCGCTCTTATGGCATACATAGCGGTGCATACAACCACTAAATAGGACATGAGTATTAAAATATCAATGTATATGCCACTACACCCTCTCCATTTTCGCCAATCATATTGGCTATACTTGCCCTTATAACTAGAACTAACTAAAGAAAAATAATTGGGCTTTCGTTTAGTAATAATTGTAAGATAGTACAAAACAAGCCAGATGCATAAGAATAAAATAATAACATGAGTGTAGAAGGGAAACTCGCGCTCCAGACACGGTCAAATCCACGATAGTAGCCTACCGTCTGGCGCACCATTTGGTACAATCAGATGGGGCTTGAATCGCCTTACACACGCACGCTCTTTTCGCTCATACATAAATAATGGTCCAAAAAATTGAGGTGTCTTCGGGTGAATCAATAACTCAAAAACAATGCCAGGTCTTACTTTATTTAGTTTAAGAACAAAATAGGTAGCATAATCGAAAATTGCTTTAAAATAATTACCTTTGTTTTCGGACTATACCGACATTCGATAGACAATGTCTATCGATTTCTCTCTTTTTCGTGTATGACTGTAGGTCATTTATAGGTATTTAAATCATTTCATAATGTAAGTAGGGATATACATTCCTTATTTTGTAAAACAAGGTTAAAATAATGATTTCATGGTAAGGAAAAGTCTAAAATAGGTTTTGTAACGAAACCAATAGATAACGCATTAAATATCGAGCACTTAACAACCCTGGCAGCACGCGTGGACGGCAGAGGGACGTTACGAGCTGAGGGGCGAAATGGTATTTATAAGTCGGCATTTGAGGTCCGGACAAGAGATTCATTTCTACACTCGTGTTATTATTTATTCTGATGCGAGGTTCCATCGATTAATTCCGCCCCAGCCAAATTTTGCCAAACGAAATGCAAACTAACTACTAGTAAACAAAAATCTATTTTATATCTCTACACTAAAGTTCACAATTAATTAACTACTAACGTACTATTTAAGTGCATCCGTGGAACCTTTGGTTTGTCTTCTACTATACTCAAATGTACTTGTAATACAACCTCCATGGTAGATTCAACAACAGATCTACTCATTTACCTTTGCCCATCGTCGATACGTGAGATCCATGAACCACGTAGTACTTGAGTCTATGGGGCCGACTATGAAGGGAATAGACGCTAGGCCAACCCCCACTGCGATCCAGTTTCTGGCACCAACCGATACCTTAGGGTACTTTTTGAAATACTGCGATGTGTACGTGCATATCCTGAAATGTAGGTAAAGTAATGGTTATTAATGACTTTAGCAATAACGTACTTAGCTGTGATCCTCTGGTGATGCTAATTACGCCATTCCAGGTCGATTGTTTAACTATTGGTCGGCGCTCACCAAACATCACGGCACGGCAACTAGCTCAAACTCTAGCTAGCTTAAAGAAAGAGGTTTCTTGATGAAGAAAATATTTAGTAAAGCCCAATTGTCCTCATATCTGCTCATACTACTCATAGTTGTCAGACTGATCGCAGATGAAAAAACTAAAAAGAAAACTATGTAGCCTTTCTTTTTTTAAGATTTCAAAGAACAATGGCATAATCATCAGTAAGAAAAATGTAAGCGTTTAAGAATGTGATCTTCAGTATCTAAGTAAATTTATTTTCTACGATTTTTCAGCACATTAACTTTTGCTGTAGAAGTCTGTTGAAAAAATAAGTATTTTATGCATATTGGTTCCGTTTAAATAAAATAATGCTATATTTTGTTGTCTATGCATGATGCCATTGTGATTTTTAGAGTTCCGTAGTCCTACAAGGAACCCTTATAGCTTCGTCATGTCCGTCCGTCTGTCCATCTGTCCTAATCCTTTACAGCTTAATAACTTCTACAGTTATAAACACATGTAAATGAAATTTTGTTAAAAAATGGTTTCGATATAGATCTCAATTTTAAAAGAAAAAAAAAATCTTGATAACGTATTTTAGGGGTGGCGCCCATACATGTGAAATGGGGATGAATTTTTTTTTTCGCTGCACCCCCTCTTGTGGGGTATCATTGCATAGGTCTACTAAAATGAAGGTAATGTTTCATACATCACTTTTTTATCAGGTGTACCATCTGCGAAATATAGCCCACCAAAGTGGCTTACAATGTGTGTGTCCCCTGCCATTTCCAAACTATGCAACGTAGAAACTTGTAATGTTCCACGTTATATTGATAACACAAAGTAACAGCGCCACCTAGCGCTAAATTTAAGAAGTGTGTCATATAAATATATAAATATATGACACACTTCTTAAATTTAGCGCTAGGTGGCGCTGTTTGCAAAAACTAAAATAGCTATGATTAATATTCGATTTGATTCGTTTGTAATTAGACCAGTAGGTCCTAGGGTTATAGGGTTCCTTAAGTATAAGGAACCCTATAATACTGAGCATGGCCCGAAATGCTCTTGGCCGGTTTTATTTTCTTTTACGGTACTTTGGCCGTATGGCCTTTTAGCTACGATAAAAAAATACTTTTTGGTAGTGAAAAGCAACAAAATATCAAGCGCGAATACGGGAACCTATAAACTATAAATACAAAATGATTGCTGTACAAATGATTAATTTAATCGCTCTTTCAAATCATGTATCAATCACGCTGTAAGTGTAGGTATAGCCAGTGTTGTCAACTCTACCAACTTATTGGTAGATCTACCTAATTTGCCTCCAGTCTATTTGAATATTTGGATATTTATATATTTATTTTCTCAAAAGAATTACAAATTCACTTACAGAGAAAACATAAACTTAAAAATAAAAGTAAACAATATGCCATTAAGCGTAGCCTAAAATAAAGTATGCATTGCGTTGATTTTGCTTGAAAAAATATAACAATGATACTTATCTATATATCTAATACTTTTGGCCTACCAAAACAAAACGGAAGTAGGTAGTTTTACACAAGGAGCAGTGAGTTGTGAATGAGCGGCGCGGGTAGGTCGCGTTACATTAACGTGTTTACTAAGGCTTATATACCCCCCTAATCCCTGAATCTACCTATTTTTCAAAATATTATGACACCTACATATTGAAAACAATTTTTTACCTTCAATGAAATAAAAATAAGTATATCATGTGATAGCAATGAGTTCGATCTGAGCCATGCATGTAAAGGAACGTAACAGACTGAGTTTGACTAATCGCAGCAGTGACAATGACGTGGACAGCTGACACTTGCATTTTCGTCTACTCGCGCAGTTAAAGAATGGGATTGAAAATGGCGCGTCACTTCTATTGTTCTATGTGCCTCTCGCTCAAACAACACAAGTACAAGTACGAGTGAGCAAAAGGCAAATACAAATGCCACCATGTTTGCAATTTCATTCTTCATTGCGCGAAAATTAGGGCGAGTTTTTTGTTGTGATTTTCATAACTTTGTTAATAAAATACCTATAATAATAGTAGGTACAGTTAATATGTTGTATTGTTTCTAGTCTTTTATCATGGCCTCTAATAGAAGCGATGTATGAAATAAAACAAATTAATGTTTTCGAACAGTTTTTACGTATTTTTAATCCTGAAAAATCGGATAATTTAAGATGGTAGATCTACCTATTTTTCGTTCTGAATTCTGACAATTTCTACCAACTTTTGGTACTACATCTACTAATTTTCTAAAATTACGGTTCCGTCGTCGTAGAAAAAAAATGCTCCGTTTGTTTATGTGACATTCTGTTTTCTGTCAAGTCACTTGTTGTAACTAGTGATGGCGAAATATCGATAGTCCTGCTATCGATAGTTGACCTTGAAAATCAGTTAGGATATCGATAGCATCGATACTATCGATAGCGCTAAATGCACGTGCATTAGAAGAGCCTCCACGAGTGACGATATTTAATTGATCGTCCAGCGCAACCCTGGGCATTCAGCCCCGCTACCAACCTGCTTACTGGCTAAACTTTTTCACATGGCATGAGCTATTATCATCATGTCGACACGATAGAAGAAAAGGTGCTAAATGTGTTAATACTATTCATCACGTTTAATAGTATCGATAGTATCGATGGTATTAGACGTAAATAGTGTCTGTGCTATCGATAGTATCGATAGTATTTGTGTTCTCCAAGTACTTATTCATGATAATATCGATAGTTTGACACAGTCGATATTAACAAAATGGTCGATAGCATCGTTCAATACGTAGTTAATGTAGAAGGAACTATTGCATAACCGCCATCTATCGATAGTCTACAATAATCGATACTGTCGATAGTATCGATATTTAACTCGTCTAGGAGGACAATACTATCGATAGTATCGATACAATCGAAAGCGTTTCCACCATTTACGTGCGATACTATCGATAGTATTACAAATTATCAATAGTATTATCTCATTCTGCGCTATTGGTACTATCAATATTGGAACTGTTACTGGACTATCGATATTCTATCAATAGTCGCCTATCGAGCGGCATCACTAGCTGTCACTCGCTTTGCTTTTTTCTGTTTTCTCTTGTGTGTTGTACGAAAAATGCGATTTTTCTATTTTATTCGACCGGAACTGCACATTGGACTATTCTATTCTACTGGAGATATTTCCACACGCAATTTATGCCAAAGTAATCAGTGATTTGTGCTTGCCCAAGAACTTAGACTGATTGCGTATTTATTATGTAGTTAAAAATAACTATAAATTGCGGGGTTATGCCGCAAGACATTAGATATTTACCATTTAGAACGTCTAGCTGACTGAGAGGCCTACAATACCTTATCTTTATAAAATCAAAGTACTACCTATACATAAATAACGTATACTTATATTATTATAGTCCATACATTCATAGGTTAGCTTCATAAAGGTACTTTTCGTTTCATGTATCGTGCGAAATGTGGTTAGATAAAATGTCAAACTAAAATCAAATAACGTCTCATAACGTCAAAATATTCAAAATTCAAAATGCGATATCTTATTTTCCAGACTTTCTCCAACTAATAATATTGGTACAAAGTTGTTCAGGAAGTAATGCTGAGTAGTTTATGATTTTTTTACTTCTAAACGCTACACGTTTACCTCAACTAAAATTATGTATGGGGATCTGCCATTGTTCTTTAAAAAAACATGTCATGTTTTATCTGGTTGGTTGTTGCTGTATTGGGAGAAAACTACGTCGGACATTATCTGGTGATTATGATGTGGGCGGTGACATAATATTTGCAGGTCTACAAATACTTCAAGCATTATTGAAGGTACCAGGGTAGAATGATTTAAATCAAGTGATTTTTTTAACACCGATTTAAATTAAACATGTATTTTTTCATTGGGACTAGATGGTGCTGTGTCAAAATGTCCCAAAATATTTATTTATTTATTGATTAATTAATATCATAATGTTAACTAAAAATGAAAAATACGTAGGTATTGAAAATTATGCAGTTTTAATTTTTTACTGATTATAAAATAAATGACAATAGCAAACAAAAAATTCATTAAAAATCAAGTTACCGGATGCTTGAATTAGATGTTGAATTTATTTATCGGAACTGTTTATTTATAGACCTATAAAGAGTCTTAACTTTTTACTAGCAAAAGTTGGAATGAATTGTTTCCTACATTCCAATACTTATCTACTAATGCCATACTCATGCTGAGGCCGATATTCGTCGAAGGGTCGGCACTCGAAGTTGTATCGGAGTACGTCTACCTAGGGCAGATAATTCAGCTTGGTAGGCACAACTTCGAGAAAGAAGCCGACAGAAGGATCCGTTTGGGATGGGCAGCATTTGGCAAACTTCGCCGAGTCTTCTCGTCGCCTATACCGCAAAGTTTGAAGACAAAGGTCTTCAACCAGTGCGTCCTGCCTGTCATGACTTACGGCGCCGAGACGTGGACACTGACAGTTGGGCTAGTCCACAAATTTAAAGTCGCTCAGCGAGCTATGCTTGGAGTTTCTTTGAAGGATAAAATCCGAAACGAGATTATTCGGAGAAGAACCGGAGTGACCGACATAGCTTGTAGGATCAGTAAGCTGAAGTGGCAGTGGGCTGGCCATGTCTGTCGAAGGACCGATGACCGCTGGAGCAGACGAGTCCTTGAATGGAGACCGCGAATCGGCAAATGCAGCGTAGGGCGCCCCCCCCCCCCCCGCCAGGTGGACCGACGACCTGAAAAACGTGGCTGGGGGGGACTGGATGCAGAAGGCAGAGGACCGAGTGTTGTGGCGCAACTTGGGAGAGGCCTATGTCCAGCAGTGGACTGCGATAGGCTTAGTTGCCATACTAAGATTTTCTTCTTTTTTTTTTTTTTAATATTGACGATGTTTCTTTCCAGTAAAACTTTTCGTAAAAATATTCATAATACGAGTAGGTGAATAAGTAAGGGTTTCAAATAAATAAGACTTCTAAAGTACCTACTTTTTTTGGAAAACTTGACATAGTAATAAATCATTAACATAAATATAAAAGATTCATGTCAGTATGGTATGAAATCCACTCAAAAATAATACCTAACTAGTTTTGGAGAAAAAAAGTTTTTTTACTTATTATCTTTCCCCTTCGGAACCACTGGGATTTTTTGTCAATATTTGGAATGTTATCAGTTATAAGTTAAAATCCTTCAAAGACAAATAAAAAGACAAATACAAAACAAATATATAAATAAATCATGGTTTTATACAGGGTGTCAGAGAAACGCTTCCGATTACTGATACGAAACCACGAAAAAAAATGCGATTCGACGACGACGACGACGTCTGTGGTCTAGTGGTTCGAGTGTCGGACTGCTGATCAAGAGGTCGTGGGTTCGATTCCCACTGAACACAAATATTTGTGTGATAAACATAAGTGTTTGTGTTGGTCTGGGTGTTTCCTATGTATTATAAGTATGTATTTACGAAAAAAAAGCATATAAGTATTATATCCATTGTCTAGTACCCAAAGTACAAGCTCTGCTTAGTTTGGGACTAGATGGTGTTGTGTAAAAATGTCTCGAAGATATTTATTTATTTTTATTCTTTTTTTAGATTTCTTCATATTTTTTTGCATTTTTCATTATGTATGAGTTTTAAATAACTGCCCAAAGCTGGTTATGTATGAAAAATGCAAAAAGATATATATGACAAAATCTAAAAAAAGAATCGCATTATTTTTTCGTGGTTTCGTATCAGTAATCACCAGCCTATCTTTGTTTTCGGAAGCGTTCCCCTTACACCCAGTATATATATAAAAAACCGCCCAAGTGTGAGTCGGACTCACGCAGTAAGGGTTCCGTACCACCCATCGACCTGATACCCCATAGAAACGGATTTAATTTTCGAGAGGTTATCAAAAGACATCAACGAACGTACGCGAAATGTGAATTTTTGCATCTCTTTCTTCCGTAGGTACCACCACATATGTCTATGTTTGTCCTGTTTTTAGTATTTGCTGCTTAACTAGATAGTATGCACTATAATCAGACCAAGTTTAACGCTGGTATGTATTACCGTTTTGAAGATAGAACAGGAACAAAAACGTTGAAAAAAATGCATGTTTTTCGAGGTTTCTTGTATGGTGACCCCATGGAGAACAGAAAGGAGCGGAGGTGTTGCAAGGCAAAATCTCTTTAGAAAGAAGCGTCGCCTGAATGCGGGTGACAGGGGGACGAGGTTCAGCAATGGCTCCACCTCACTATGGAAAATCCGCCCATTATTAGTAAATCCATCTAGCGGTGAAATGAATTATCACAGCGTAACAGCATTAACAATTTTCCATTTTAGTTTGTCTACTCGCCACTGTGGCGTACAAAGCACATTATTTTATTCCAGAACATTCTATGTGCGTTAGTGTGGTGAGAACACATTAAAATTTATAATACTGTAGGCATCGATTATACATACCATTTTAAACCATATTTAAACAATTTATTTTGCCACACACATAAAATGTACATATTACATGAAAAGGTAACAGGACAAATTACAGAGAACACAACATGTGTACTACATAATATGTGTAGCAAGGGATCCAGCTCAGTACTTCCTGTGCATGTAGGTATACACAGCACTGATTTTCAGCTGGTCCCTACCATCTGTATAACTTAAAAGCACAGAATATCTAATAGTACTAACGTACAGAACGGCCACTCACCGCCCCCCGCCAATTTAAGTTCCTCACCCGCGCCCCGCACGTGCCCGCAGTTTGGCGGCACATTGGACTGCAATATTCAATGGATGTCAATCGCCAGTCGAGTGCGTTACGTAATATATTTTTTGGTGTTTGTAGTTGTATTTTAATTGAAAATGGTAGTGTATTGTGCTTTACACGGATGTGTGTCTACATCTAGACAAGGAAACAGAAAATAAATAAAAAACTTAGTGAATGTTAATCTTCAACATAAAATCTACGTTGTGTGCAATTTTCATAATATTTGACAATGCCAGTCAAACATTCAACAATATTATTCAATCTTTCATCATCATACATTAAACATGCAATAATTAGTACATTAGATAAAAATAGATGTGGTCTTGCTGGTATGATGCACACATTTTTTATGATCAGTTATTACTAGGGATGTGACTTAGCTGTAAAAAAAAGATTAATTAATCATCGATTATTTTAAGTTTCATCAAAATCGATCACACAAAAATAGATTTATTTGAAAATATTAAAATAAATAAAAATATCAAGAACAGATTAAATCAATTTTACAACAGTTATTATTACTTCAGAGCCAAAGCTGAAGCTTTCGTTTATTTTCTTATTTTTTTACTACATATTGCTTGGTAAGGAATTAAGAAACAAGAAGCTTCGGCAACCTATTTGGTTTGGTGCTAGACATCTGTGCACAAAAAAAAAGGATCCGAACACAAATTTATTTACGAAAAAACAAAATAAAATGAACGAATCAACGAATGCGGAACAAGAACTTAAATTATACTGAAGATTGGAACAAAATGAATGAACTCAAAAAACTCAAATTAATGAGTCAGTATCAATAAAACTTTTGACTTGACCTTTACGAAGACATAGTAGAAAAAAATCGAAAACACACGACGCTTAAAGTAAAAAATCGATTTCTAAATAATCGATTTTTCTAGAAATAATAATTGACCCAAAAAAATCGATTGATAATTAAAAATTATCTATTTTTTTAATAATCGATTATTTTTTCACATCCCTAGTTATTACTTCTACTCCCCGACAGATGGCACTTCTTATTTTATATTCCTCTTATTTCATGTAACTATGTAATTTTATGTATTAAATAACTAACATTTTAGAAAGTAAAATGAACTAGAACAATTTATTTATTTTATATAATAGTTTTTTTTTCATAATATGCAGAATATGCTTTGATAATGTTAAAAACATGTTATCGGTGAAAAGTGGTTAGAATGCATCTTTTCGACGACAGATGTCTCTAGCAATAATTTGGCGATGAAACGAGAACATTTATGTTTTAAAATTGAAAATATAAATATATGGGACTTGTACATGAAATGTAAGCCATCAATATGTTTTAGTATTGATTCTGAGAAATTTTTACATGCAACAACAGCGCATTTCATTGTTAAAACAACAAAAATACTCAAAATCTATTAAAATCGAACAGAACCGAACTCAGTGAAGATTGATTTGAAATTAAGCTTTGCGGCTCCGCCCACTGTGACGTCATGACCAAATTGAAGGCGCATGACCAAATTGCCTTGCAGCACCTCCGCTCCTTTCTGTTCTCCATGGGTGACCCCCTTTGATTTTAGACTTTTTTTTGTTTTTAGTATTTGTCGTGATACACCTCATAGCAACACATTTTCTGTGAAAATTTCAACTGGTTATCTATTACCGTTACAAAGATACAGCCCTGTGACAGACAGACGGACGGACGGACGGACGGACGGACAGCGTAGCGAGAGTAATAGGGTCCCGTTTGCACCCTTTGGGTACGGAACCCTAAAAAACGGATACATAAATGTGAATTTTTATCAGCCCTGGAAGGTAGTAACTAGTAAATTAGAATCACATACCTGTTAATAACGAAACCAGGCACGACGACAGACGCCAGCGTCTGCCACAGCAGCGCATCTCCCGTCTCTATCAGAACACGCTTTGGACGACCATCTTTCTGAAATTATTAAAACCTATGTGTAATAGTATTTTGATATTCCTAATATTTTGATACCAAAAACCCAGTTACCGACAGTGCCCCATTGTTCGACAAAAAAAGAACCAACTTCAGAAAATAAGACTAAAATTAGAATTTGGTATATGGTTAAACATTGTCTAGTAAACATTGAACGGTTACATTCTTCTTCTCAGTCGTTCACTCTTGGCAGAGTGGTCGTGGTTATGTCAGGTCTCGAAAGTTGAGTAACAGCTCTTGCGATGCGTCTGCATTTGGCTCTGCAGACCTTTTCATAACTCTCGTGGGATTTATTCTCACGTAAGACATTTAGGGAGTGATTTTGCCCCCAGGCCACTCTAGCCTCTTCCAACCAGTTTCCTGGTTGGGTGTATGGTTATACCGCTATTGCTCGGTCGCCAGAGCCTCGTCTGTTGTCTGGCAGGGGGCACCACAGAACTAATTACTGTCGCCATATGGCGCGTGCAGGTGAGGTTGACATTTGGGTCGGCTGAGATGTTGGGTACCGTTCTCCCCTTACCCCCCACTGTGCTGTTACAAAGTACACCATAAGTACGTAAAAAAAATAGTCACATAACTAATGTACTTATTTATTTTAAAAAAAACTTGATTGTCCCTTAAAGTGTCGATAATTGGGGATGTTACGTTAGATAATATTTTGTGAAAGATATGGCTAGAAGGGTATATTCAGGTTCCTACCGACTTCCCTTTGTAAACAGGTATTGAACACTACTGCTTCACGCTCGTAACATAAGTAACCAGCCCATTACTGTTCCACTGCTGAGCACCGTCTCACCACACTTTTGTCACCATCAATATGAACTGTTGTATTTAAGCAGGCCGGTGGCTATTTTAATATTCAAGTTAATAATTTCGTCTACTCACTTTCAACATTCTATAACTCTTGTCCGCAGTATCAGCAAACGTGTATGCAAAGGCGGCTGCATAGCTGAGGCGAACATACTTGACTGGAACAATTGGGCGGAACGATTCTCCAACCTCGTTGGCATACCCTGCAAGATGAACCTGTTCAGTGACCGGTATATAACACGAGATGAAGGGTGAGTCATCATCATTTCAGCCGAAAGACACTACTGGACATAGGCCTCCCCCAAGCATGTTGGGGGATATGCCATAATCGCCACGCTTGGCAGGCGGGTTGACGATCGCAGTTGGTTGATTAAAAACTCGGAGAATGCTGCTGCCCATCCTCTGGTCAATCCCTTAGTCGCCTTTTACGACACCCATGAGAAGAGATAGGGTGGTGCATTTCTTTATGTCCGGCTCCACATGGAACTTGCATGTAACATAACATAACATAACATCACGCCTGTATTTCCCCGAAGGGGTAGGCAGAGGTGTATAGTACACCCACATTTCGCCAGTTATGTTGTAAGTCCCATGTAATAGGGGGCGAGCCTATTGCCATTGACCGGGCACAAATCCAGACTCCGGGCTGCTACTGAGAATTTCCTAATGAAAAAACCCAATAACACTTTGCCCGACCCGGGAATTGAACCCAGGACCTCACGCTCAGGAGTCGCGCTTGCAACCACTAGACCAACGAGGCAGTCAACTTGCATGTAATTTGATGTAATTTGTCTTGATATCAATGTGCCCTTGAGAAATATCCCTAGGCTATCTAATAAATAAATCAAGTACTTCAACTTCAATAAATACATACATACATTATATATATACATACTACACCTAGTTTGAATTGAACCAGTGTCTACTAATAAATACTGGAATTTTGGGTAGCAAATTATCATAAAGAAATATATTTATTGCCTAATAAACATGGGTAACTCAACAAAAATGTGTGAGCTGCAGCTCAGATCACGGCTCACATGTATGAACTATGAACCGGAGCTGTGAACCTGCTCACAGATCAGCTCAATTTGTGCCACTGCCCAGGGTTGATAAAAATCATGATGTTTTTGTTTACGACGGTTTTTTTTTTTTTTTTACACATAAAAAAAAACATTGTTTTTTGTTATTTTTTTCACTTTTTATTTGACTTTGAAGGATTTAAACTTGATTTTTATTATTAACATACTCATAACTGATAATATTCCAAATATTGTCTAAAAAATCCCAATGGTTCCGAAGAAAAAACTAAATAAGTAAAAAAAACTTTTTTTTTCTCCAAAACTAGTTATTCATAAATGTTAACTCGCAGACATCTATCGCTGCTCCGGCTCACCAGTTCAAACAGGTTTTTATTGAAATGGTCATTTTGTTGTCTCTTGTGCAACAAACAATGTTGGTCAGATATACTTTTCTTTGAGCCGTGAGCTGCGTATTTTGTTATTGAGCTGCAGCTCAACAGCTCAAGCTTATTTGAACCGGTTCTGAGCTGAGTTTCACATCACTATTGCCTGTGACAGAAAATTTGTAATTACTTGCTTGTGTTTTGTATCACTGTTGTTTAAATGTTTTACATTTTTCTTTCTTTCTTTCTAATTTAAAAAGTTGTCCTGGAGTGCATTTTGGTGACATTGAAATCTTAAGTTTCTCAATGAACATTAAAATTAAGTAAAGAAAACATTATAGTTACCAAGGTATCGCACCCATGTGTCTCTCCAGAAGTCTTTTTCAACAGGTTCAGACATAGTTAGTTATTTTTACCGACTATTGCGACTTAAATAATTACGCTTTTTATTTCATTTCCCTAAGAGAAACAAAACTATAACGAAAAAAGAAGGCTTCACAGAAAATACACGAATTTTAACTAGATTTAAAGTGGAAATCCACTTAATACTATTTCTAATTACGGAAATATTATAAAATTACACTATTAGGTAACAACGTAGGTTATGGTAGATCTTACGGACTTTCAACGAATAGAATGTTTTACAGTGAGTGAAATTTAATTTTTCAATTCTGTTAATATATTGAATATTCTGTTTTTTGTTCCATTATATACAGAATTGGTGCAAATATCAATAATAACAAAATATCTCGCCTTGCTCTATTGCTGACTGACAGTTCGCAACCGATCGATATTTATTATTTATTTTGACACTGACAGTTTCAGTTCAGTGCTGCCAGTATATATTTTTGAATTCCCCGCCACGATAGACTTGATTCCCCGCTATTCCCCAGTGCTCTTTTTTCAATTCCCCGCAAAATCCTCGACATGATTATTATTTAAGAAATAAAAAAATTATATCTGTTAAATGTTATATTACCAACAAATGTAGATGACTATTCTATTTTTTTTACAGTTGTATAAATCAATGGTTGGTAATCAATTATTATTGAATTCAGATCACAGTCAATAAAAAATCATCAAAATTCAAGTCAATTAAAAATAGATGGCGGTCAAACGCAAGCACGTTAAGAATAAAAAAGAATAAAAAAAGATGTTTATTTTTCCCCATATCTTTGCCTTCCACATGTTCCTGACAAGCACAGACAATCATTTTGTTTGATGAAGAAATTGATGCATTAAAAAAACCGGTAAAACGTTTGATTTCTCCATTCCCCTGAATTCCCCGCTTTTAGTCAAGACCACAGATCAGCTTTCTCCCTGCACAGGCCTCTCATTCCCCGCCAATCAGTGAATTCCCCGCTGATTGGCAGCACTGGACAATTCCACTATGTTGCACCCACCAGGGCTACCAGCGTGAAAACATTAAAAGTCCCCAAGTTTCAGTTGTGAATTTTTAAGTTTAATGCACCTACACTAATTCTAAATAGAATTACACAGTAAAATGCGCCAATCAGTCATTCTTCCATACACCGTACACATACATTCTTACATACATTTTTTAACCGAAGAAAAAAAAGGAGGAGGTTCTCAATTCGACGCGTATTATTTTAAAATACATACACGGATTATTTTTTACGGTTTTTGAAGTCAGTTAATTTTTTTGTTAAAATGTTTTTATGTTGTACGTTCAAAACTAAGAATTATATCGATTTGTCTTATTTTATTTTAGCTAAGATAGCATGCATTTTAGCCGCGCCCATCAACGAGTTGGGGCACTTGGGGCTACCAACTAGTGCAACCTTAACTAAATTGACTCTAAGGAAATTAAATAAAGCTTCAGATCGGAAATAATAATTACAATTTTTACGGTACAAGAATTATTCGATTTTAATTAACGCATAAATAATATCAAATTCCAATGCAGAAGCATTATTAAACGAATTTGAGATTAATCAATAGTCCATCATTGGTGTCGATTCTCTTGTTCACGAACTAAACTTATTTTAAACTATCACTCTCTTTTACTAATAGTAGATACAAGAAACATGGGAGGGCAACAATTTTAGAACTGTAAATTTAGTTTACGTGTTACATTTCTTTGTATTTTAGTGGGCACGTTCCGAGATCAAGACTAAACTTGTATGGAAATCTAAATTCCGACTAATTAGACAGTTCTAAAATTGTTGCCATCCCTTTCTTGTAGGTATGTACTGTTAGTAAAAGAGAGCGATAGTTTAAAATAAGTTTATTTCGTGAACAAGAGAATCGACACCATTATCTTATTTTTATTTTGGAATTTGTCTCGTTAACATTCATTAAGTCCCCCATTTATGGGTAAGACTATAAGGTTGCTAGCACGAACGGTACAAAGAGTTGTCATACAAAAAAAAAAGGTTTATTTTAAAATATCAAATCAAAACCTTTTTAGTCATCAAAACTACTCAAAACAAACAACACGAAGATAACATGACTCTTGATATTGATGCTATGCCAATTATGTACTATTTACCTACCTAGGTATTAGACACTGAGGTAATATGTACTACGTACTAGAAGGTACCTTTGCTTCATGATAATTATCAATTATATCCAAAGTCTAATTGTTAGGTACCTACCTACCCAAACTTTCAATGTCAGACTGCCATGCCAATTCATTGGCAGTACGGTCGACCCATAGATTACTATATGTATATACTAGGTCGACCGCACGTCGGTGGTAACACTTTGACATTAGCAGCATCTTTATTTCGTAAGTAGTAAGGGCGGTTTTCGAATTGACGTGTTACCACTGTCATGCAGGCGACTGTACTACCAGTAGATAGTTACCGTTGGTCTGTACCATACTGTCTGTTGGGGTCTACTCGCGTTTGACGATTTTCGATTAAGGTAGGTACTATTCATCGCACCATTTGCTACTCCGGTCAACTCGGGCAATCGGGCCAACCATCGTTTCCATACCGCATGCAATGATCGTGTTTGTTTCTCTTATCTCCGGTCAATTTTATACGACTATAAATCATAATCTATCTTTATTGTGCCTATCTTTATTGTGAAAGTATTGTTCGTACTTCGTTTCTCGTTCGTCAAACGCGAGTAGACCCCCAGTTTATGTTGTACAGTCGCGCAGAAAATATAGACTACGCTACGCCGCGCGCCGCGCGCTGACTACGCGAAGCATGCTAACTTCACAATCAGCTGTTCATTCACACTAGGTGAAGTTGGTCGTGTATTAGGTTATATTTAGCTTCGTCAATAGCAACAAACAATTCTGTGTTAGACGCAGTATTATGTGGTGAAGTGTACTAAAATTGAAGAAAGTTAAATTGGGCAAGGACAATAAATCGTGTGCCTGTTCGTGTTTTCACGTAAATGACTTTAGATATTTAATTTGATGTGTTGTGTTACTTGTGTTTGCTGTCGTAAGTATTATCGGTACCTAGGTATAATTCTGTTGTTTTCTCTGTATATTCTCTCAAATTATAATGCAAAATTGCCTAAATTTGACCTTCACTAGTGATGTGACGTTGTCGATTAAAGAATTATTAATCTAACCATGAATAAAATTATTTCTTGAGTGCGTTGATATTATGCCTTCTACCTATTTTACTTCACATTTTAAACGAATAAAAGGTATAGGTATTTAAACAATGTTGGTCAGTTTTTCACACATGCCCAGCTCGTTAATACTCGTTATATTGGTCAAACAAAGTGGAAAGATTTGTCCCATGGGCTAATTCCAGCCAGATTAGTAGGCTTGCAAAAAAGCAGAGCTTCCATAAAAAAGTAGGTAATTCTGTAGCGTTTCTTTATTTTGTCATTGCAAAGAGCGACGCAATAAAACGTTTTTATTTTTAAACTTCATCTTTCGTTCGTACTGAAATCCCGCGTCCTCAAAATCGCACCCAGAGTGTAAATTTAAATGAAGCACCTTTAGATTTAGATAATAAAACTCAAAAGCAACAATTTTACTTCGGCAATATGTTCTTCAGGTGCTGTTCTTCAGGTGTTTATGAGATAACAAAATAATATGTGCACGAAGTATACCTAATCGTGTAGGCAGTAAATCATGTTCTGTCTCACATAATTTAAATTGTCTTATATAAGACGTAGCTCGCGGCTTCGCCCGCGTTTAATTCGGCTTGTCACAGAAAGACTTATCACGCATCCCTCGGGAACTGTTTATTTTTCCGGGATAAAAAATAGCCTTTACTTTAATCCAAGCTATGGTCTCTCTGTGTACCAAATTTCATCCAAATCCGTTAAGCCGTTTCAGCGTGATTGAATATAAAATATCCAAACTTCCAAACATATTCAAATTTTCACATTTATAATATTAGTAGGAAGTATGATAATGTCCACGTAAGGCCCTAATTTTCTGTTTATGAACACGATTTACGCTTTCGATATGTATATTCCCTGATAGCCTTAGGACTAAGGAGTCGGTGGTTTATTCAGACCTAATTGATCTGAGGTGGTTCCAAATAAAGGTAACAACTTTTTGAATAGCCTGGCGAGACATTTTCTCCGATAAGATTTTCGATTGTTACTATTCTTTCTACAGCCACCTTAATAATTATAGTATAAAATCTATAATATGTTGCGTAAAACCCCAACGTACAACAAAACATTGTGTTTGTAATTCACACACAGCGTGTAAAATAATATAATTTGTGAATAATTAAAATGTACCTACCTACTTGTGATTGTTGGATCTGTTCAACTTCAATCAGACACATGTCCGGGTGTTTGTTGTTTTGTAGGTACCTCACACATAACACACATAACACACATTGACTGACAATAGACAATGTATTATGCATATTCTTAGAATGGAAAGTACAAGGAACGATTGTAGGGCTTGCATGAATTTGCAAGCTACCGGGTAGGTACGCCGCGAAATTCAAAATTCCTTACGTTTTTAGGGACTA
The DNA here is from genome assembly GCA_949699075.1 of Asteroscopus sphinx. Classification (NCBI taxonomy): domain Eukaryota; kingdom Metazoa; phylum Arthropoda; class Insecta; order Lepidoptera; family Noctuidae; genus Asteroscopus; species Asteroscopus sphinx. The sequence goes on along the minus strand of OX453021.1, from coordinate 12,917,894 downwards.
TCAGTTTTGTTTGAGCATAGTAAAAGCGAGGCTTAATGGCTAATATGTTGAAAAAACAAATCCCTAAAACTCCTTTTAGGGATTTGTTTTTGTTTTGACTTAAAGTGGTGTAGTTAACTATGTAATCGCAAACCCCGAAAAATATTCGGCTACTCCGTGGATTTCTCTTAGATTACCGAAGTTAATTTTCTGTTATAAATAAATAACTTAAATATTGATTTTCAAATAACTGGAGGATCGCGATTTTTTCCTAGGGCTCTATGTTCGTTTGTAATATTTTGCCCTTTTTTTTAAATGTAATAAATACTGAAAATATATGTTTTGCCCCCCCCCCCCCAGGCCAAAGTCTGGATACGCTTACGCTCGTGCGCTTATCGGATTTTTATTGATTTTGACAGTTTTCATCCGTGGGGTGACAGGGTAAAATCATCGATATCCGCCCGGGTGTCGCCAATGCTAGCTACGTCACTGGTCTTACGCGTCGTTCGGCAAATAAATTATGGACATGATGGATCTCATGGATGTAATGGACCAAACAAGTTATAGCAAAATTATTTTGTACCTATCTTTTTTACGCGTCTGCCTCGGTCGTTAGTATATAAGTATAATATGCCTCGACTGCCAAGACTAGTTGGTATTTCTTCACGATTGTGTTAGTTCGATTTCCGAGTTAAGCAAGAGCACAGATAATATAATACTATGCAAGAGTTAATAACTGTAAATCCAAAATAACTTATAAAAAGTTTAATCTTCTACAAGTAAAAATTCTATTTTGTATAGGTATTTATTATTATTTGAATTATCAGCCTGTAGTGTGTCCCACTGCAGGGCAAAGGCCTCCCTTCCCTTTTTTCACTTGTCCCTGTCTTTTGCCTTCTGGGGCCAATCCTTCAGATAGGAGTCAAGTTCGTCCCGCCATCTCCTTCTGGGCCTGCCGCGTTGTCGTTTGCTGCTGTCTGGATCGTTGCACTGTGTGGTTGTTTTCGCCCATATCTCCTCCGGCATGCGGCAGATGTGACCAGCCCAGTTCTACTTAAGCTTGGCAGCTGTTTGGCCTACATCAGCAGTTTGTGTTTTGGAACGCAGTATAGAGTTTATTACACGATCAGTAAGTCTAACTCCTACGATACTGCATTTTCTATATCTAAAGTATTTTTCCTTCATGAAGCATAGCGTTTGGACATCCTGTATTATACGTTAGTAATGTTACACTTTATTCAGGCTGAATAAATTGTAACATTATTAACGAAGGTCCTTTTAAGGGGCAAATATTCTCATCATAACGAACAACTTTTATTATTGAGCAACCCTGCAATGGGTAAAAAACAGCTGTTCCACACAAAGTCATCGATGTCGCTCAAGAACCTGTATGGAATTGCAGTTTTTTTTTCGCTATTTCGGGGTTGCTCCCATGGTAAAAGTTGTACGTCGCATCGTTATGATTACCTAGTACATTCACCCTTTAAAATTACCCTATTACTAATTTTACACCTTGTAGTAGTTTTATTATTTAATGATACAACACAGGGCTTCGGTTCTTAGTTTAGATTATTACTACAGCCCTTAAGTAAGTTAGTAATAGAAGAATAATTAATCTTAAATTAACTTGCAGTTTCGTGAATTCGTGATATCTACATGCACCAGTTCTGTAGCACTGCCTACGGCACATCACTAGCCATTAATCAAACATAAGTCGCTATATTATACCTACACTATAATTTTTTTGCTTTCTAATGTAGTAAGTGACACTAAATGAATCTGAGGAATTACCATTTATGCGAGCAATTAACGACCGCATACCGAAGGAGTTCATTTTTGACAAAAAATACAAGATCCAACTGTATGAGGACCATCTGTGCGAGGGTTTGAATCCCAGAGAACTTAGGATCTTTACAGATGGATCCAAAACGGAATCAGGTACAGGATGTGGGGTCTTTTCAGAAGACCTAAACATATTCATCTCTACGCCACTGGGTGTCTACAACACGGTATTTCAAGCTGAGTGTATGGGCATCTTACTGGCAACTGCAGCAGTCATGGCACGGGAGGTAAAAGATCACTCTATTAGAATACTCTCCGACAGCATGGCGGTTCTACTGGCTCTCAACAGTTGTACTGTCAACTCTGGGCTCATCTACGAATGCCACCAGAAATTAAATCAGGTAGGCAGCTCCAACAATATAACCCTACAATGGATTAAAGGTCATAGTGGTTCTAGAGGCAATGACGCAGCGGATGAACTCGCTAGGAGGGGATCGAGTACAGACGTGGTAGGACCTGAACCCATAATACCTCTCCCTTTCGGTCATTTACGTACTCTGGTAAGGAAACGCACTAGAGACAAACACAACTACTCCTGGATAAACCACGAGGTATGCAGACAGGCTAAGGAAGCACTCCCCGTCATCGACGGTAAGATCACCAAACAGCTCCTCCGGCTGTCAAAACAACACCTACGTACGGTGACAGCCGCCTACACCGGACACGGTTCATTTAACAAACACCTCTTTGTCATAGGTGTGACTGACAGTCCTCTGTGCAGAGCCTGCATGGAGACAGAAGAAGCAGCGGCCCACGTGCTTCTCAACTGCCCGGAGGTCGCCTCATACAGGGCTAAGTACTTCGGAGATCCGGGTACTCTCCGAGAGACAGTCAGCAACATCAAGCGTTTGCTGGCCTTCCTCGAGGAGCTGGGGTGGCTCGAGTAAACAAGTTATTCCCACCCACACGCAAAAAACACGCCGAGCGTGGAGTTGCGGTAAATGGCCCGTTATACCAATACCAATACCAATGCACCAGTTCTGTAGCACTGCCTACGGCACATCACTAGCCTTTAATCAAACATAAGTCGCTATATTACACCTACACTATCATTTTTTTGCTTTCTAATGTAGTAAGTGACACTAAATGAATCATCACTAAATGTTTTGTCTGTGTGCGTTTAATATTACAAAGAGGTTAAAATCGTACGATACCTGTATAGGTTGTGCATATTATGTAGGTTATTTGCTTTTCCTCATACCTATGCACTACCTATGTATGCTACGTCACTGAAACAATAATAGTAAGTATAAGTAGCTAGGTACCTACATGTTATGTCACATTCCACGAGGAAGGAAAATAAAGTGTAAAAGTGTATGTAGGCTAGGTAACCTACATACAGTGGCGTGCATTGCATATAGGCAAATAAGCAATGCCTACCTCGTTACAATTCAATATTAACTACTACTAAATAAATTAATCAGAGTATTAAATAAAAACAATTAACATAGGTATTCAATAATAATGTATGAATATAATGCGAAACTTCATACTAGGTGCAGGCATTAGGCAGGTCAGCCGCACGAATGCCTGTAACTTCACACACAATCAAACCATTTGGCGTAACTATATACACACGCACACTACTTTAGCGACGTAATACGACAAAAACATAAATCACGATACGGCCATGCGTAACACACTAACATTTGACAATTCGCAATTTATCCGCAATATCAGCTCTACAGGTGTAGCCTTGTCGACTCGTCGCGTCATGGGTCGTTCGTAACGATTTTCACACGTAACCGTTTTGTGTGTAACTAGTTATTTCCATACAAACTACAAAGTGATCGTTATAATAAAACTATACTCAACATTAGAAAAATAATGGCGAAGTAAAGATAGTAATTGTTTTATATTATTTACATTTAAGTGTAAATGGTAAATATATTACAATTTTTTTTGTACAGTCGATTGCATGACAGTGGTAACACTTACAAAACCATCCTTACTGCTTACGAAATAAAGATGCTATCAATGTCAAAACTGTTACCACTGACATGCGGTTGACCGTACATTGATACACATTTATCGTAAAATAACGAAACTTAGTATACGCTTATATCGAATTATCAATGGCGTTATAACGTTATTTATCTAATGTTATAATGAATTGAATATAATAATTGTATAAAATCTGTTGTTTTCGTGCTCCGTAAATCTATTTTGTAACTTTGTTCGTAAATAAATCGTTACATTACTACATCCACAAAACTACTACTATTTACACAAACGATTATCATCACCCTCGTAAGCATTTTCTCTAACCGACGTTAAATAACGCCCAACTCTAATTTATTGGCAGTTGACATTGACACATGACAGTATTTGACATTCTTGTTTCTATTTGCGCGGGTGAATTGCATAAATCGTGTATTAATTACGTAGACAGAGAAAAACTAATTAGGTTGTTCGTTTTATTGTGATTTATGAAGGTTTTTGTAAAGAAACTTATGTAAACATGGATGAATTACAGTGCTCGGTATATGTGTTTAGAGAAATTACGAGAAACCCTTTCAGTCAGTTTTCGTTTGTTGACAAAACAAAAAAAGTGTATATTAGTCACAGACCAGTAAGCTACAAGACTCCGCATAAACAAAGTTTTGTATTCGAATGCAGTCGTAAAACGTTGGTGGGGTCAGGGGGGCGGACGGCGCGTTACGATTGGCCGGCTCAAAAGTTCGTTGGTATGATTCCTTATGATTGGTGCCACTCGCTGACTGAGTGACGTTCCGATTGGCGGAGGGACGTATGATATGCAGTGGTAGAGCATATGCGTTGTGACCGGGGGTGTCCAGCTATCCGGCGTCTAGTAGCTTACTGGTCTGTGATATTAGTAGACAAATACGAAATCAAATCTGTCTTTGACTCAAGAAAAGGTAAAATGTTATGACTATTACACGTTAATACAACTGTAACTGGACTAACTGGGTGCCGTCATTCAAATGTAATGGTCTTTTACCTGTGTCTCTTACTTTAAAACGTATGTGTACGAGATTTTTTAATTTTATACTAGTAACTTGCTCTGTCTGTTTAGTGCCTGCCTACCTAGGCCAAAAACCAATGCACGCCACTGCCTACATATAAGCATAGACATATAATTCTATGCCTATAAGCATAGGCTTTATTTCCCATATTGAGTCAGCTTAGGGAAGGATCCTGTGATTCATCGACCATACACCCCATAGACGCCTCATAACAGGCGACCGATGTAGGTCGCCACTATTCGCCTCTTGAAATCTTCAAATCAGTTTCGATCACTTACATGAGCCGTCAAAACTGCCGCGTTTGTGATTAGCTAATAGCCGCCTTGGTAAGGCCAATCGGATTGTAGTGGCCTCAGCTAGTGGCGGAATTTATTGTACGCATTTTATTCAACATTAGGCGTCTATTGGGCTGTATGGTCGTTGCTGTGATTCAATTGGGCCGCACTGAATGGGTAGCGATTGTCGCGAATGATTACATTATAGGTACAACGTGTTATTGAAATAACTGAAAACCTCTTAGGGAACATTGTACTCTTCAGTATGAACAACTTTTGCTATGGGACCAACACTGAAATCATGAAAAAAAAACAGCTGTTCCTGTTGTGTTCACATAAATCGACAAAATGTAGGGATCAGCTGATATTTTGTTCGCGATTTCAGTGTTGGTCCCATAGTAAAAGTTGTTCATACTGATGAGTACAATTTCAATAACACGTTGTATAACCAGAAAAAGCAAGGAATTCTGTGCTTAAGCGGCAAGCGCTGTCTCGAGTGCTGAACTCAGATGAACTTTGATCAATTAATCTATGCTTGAGGACTATTCTAAAATTAAATTCAACTCAAAATAAACAGTAATCAAATTGAGTTTCGTTCTGTAATGCACAAGGATTAAATTAACATCTCGATTTCTCGTGTGTTACTAATCACACGATACCTACTGCTTAGCGAATTTCTGTGAAAAGTAACATAACATAACATCACGCCTGTATTTCCCCGAAGGGGTAGGCAGAAGTGTGTAGGACACCCATTTTTCGCCAGTTATGTCCCATGTACCTATTACATTAACTGTGAAAATGAAAAGTATTACTTAATAAAATTCTTAAAACTGACTGACAGACAACGCACAACCTAAACCGATGGGTTCATCATTATCATCATTTCAGCCAAAAGACGTCCACTACTGGACATAGACCTCCCCCGAAAAGGAGGGATATGCCATAATCGCCACGCTTTGCAGGTGGGTTGGCGATCGCAGTTGGTTGGTTAAATACTCAGAGAACGCTGCTGCCCATCCTCTATTGAATCCTTTAGTCGCCTTTTACGACACCCATGAGAAGATATAGGGTGGTGCAATTCTTTACGTCCGGCACCACACGACACCGATGGGTTAGGATGATGAAATAAGTAAATAGTTTAATAAATACCTATATCTAAAGAACGTTTAAACATTACGTAGGCAGTTACTATAAACCATAAAATTAAATAACAAGGTACCTAATAGAAGTGTTATCGGTGTAGGCACCACTCGCCCCCTAGATTTCGCCCCTTCTATTAAAATGCACCACTCGCCCCGTTTTGAGGGTCCCACTCGTACCTTACGATGGGGCGAGATAAATTTTAATATTTTTAAATTATTTTGGTGTACCCATTCGCCCCTTGCGGTATTTCTTTTAAAATTTGTGCTAAATAGGTACAGTCAGATAGAAAAATATAACATACTTAATGTAAGATTTAATTATTCAAATTGCTGTTTTTAGGAATTGCCTTTGGAAGTTATTTGCGTACAAACGCGCAGTCCAATCAATTAGGAGTGTAACGTTGTAGTTATATCGATAACTCAATTCCGTTTCAATTATTGGACATAAAATCAACCTTGAATCGTCAGATAGGCAAAAAAAGTGATAAAAAGTTTTAATTGAAGATGTGTTATTTTTAAAGAGATTTATCCCTAAACTTGACTTACGTTCATCATATTATTTTAGTTTTTGCTAATTTACAGCCAGTTAATTATGTATTTAATCGGCTGTATGGAATAAATTGAACTTCTCATGGGCCCAGGCAACGCTACTACTAACACTAGGATTAGCGTTGCCTGGGCCTATCAGAAGCTAGAATTAGCATTGCCTGGTCCTATCAGAAACTCAACTTATCCCACTTTCCATTTTCCGATATCTTCAAACATATGACTATATTAACTTTTACATAATACATCAACATAACCACGTGTTTTAAAACAGAAATGTGATTGAAAGTTTTTTTTTTTTGTCCTAATGCAATATACAAATTAGCTGGCGAAACTTCACAGACGTGATAAGTATTTATATAGATACCTATGAATAGTATTATATTATCTGTGCCTATGATAATAAAACAAGAAAAAATATGATTTTCTAAACTCATCATTACATTCAAGTCAGCTGATCACGGGATCAATAGTCAGTCACGCGACGCGTGCGCTTGTGGGTTTACATAGTATTTTTCAAGAAGTATTGATAGGTAGGTACTATAACACTACAAATGTTTTTAAACACGAAAAAGACACTGTTGCTACGTAGTGCGGCCGTTGACCTACCTCAAAGACATTAAAATACTTACTAGTAAAACAAAGTTTAACCGGATTAAATCGCGTATATTATTTAATTTGTGTAGTGATCGCGAAAACCTAAGAAGTTATTACTTACTACTTACTAGTAACTAATAGGTAATCTGTTCTAGTGATAATATTTAATCTCTTTGACCTACCTAGTTAGTATGGACGGACTACTGTTCAGCACCGTCATAGTTAGTAGCATTCACAGTATACCTAATTACCTAATAGTATTCTTTGGCCTCTTATTTTATCTAGACATCCACGGCTATTCACGTATCTAACAAAACATAATAATTTAATATGTCTACAAATAGTACAAATAGTTTAATGCTTGGGTTTTTTGAACCTGCAATTAGTCAATACATCATCCTCATTGAAATGTTAAGAGCAAAGTCCAAATTATGAGATTATTTTACACATATAAACGCGTTTGCAATAAGGATAGAGTTGGCACAAATGAAGACGCAACAATCATTTTATAAAGCTATTGTTACTAAAAAAATATCTTTTGCTTCTATCGAACCCGCATTCAATATTTTCCTACTATATTCATATTGCCGAGTGCTTTTCCTATTTTTCTTGTCTTTTCACTATTATCTTACCTACTTCACTGTGAAAACTTGTACCTAATTAGCCTTCTTTCACTGATTTATTTACTATCTGCATGTTAGCTGTAAGTTTTCTGCAGTCTGTAATAAGAAACAATTAATTTAATATTTTAGGAACTTGTAGGAACTATATCGCTTAGAAAAACATGACAGCTATCATAAAGAATAATCTCATCTGTTTTCTATGTGATAAAGTCGTCAGGGAAAACTTAACCTATTGGGGCAGGGGAATAATATTTAAAGCTATACCTAACTTGATTTTAGGCCCTACATATCCTTTCGAGGAACTTTTGCGTAGCTTTCCAAGTATTCTTGTTTTAGCACTTGTAATATGACATAAGTACCTACACCATTAACCCACCATTAACTTATTCAGGTAAAAATAACCTTAAAAATATATAAATAATATAGAAGGTATCATTCAGGGTTTCTTTAATAAATTACACTGTCTGAAATTATAATATTACCATTGTCCAAGTTAATTTCTTTTGTTCATTGTAATCTTGTTGCATTTCCTGAAATTGTTATTTTGTTTCTGCTCTTATCCTTAGGGCAGGCGCGTGCATTGCATATAGGCAATTAGGCAATACCTAGTGCTTTCCTCATTCAAATTCAATAGTGGTGTAAATTATTATCCTTTTTTCAGAGTACGATGATTATTTATCTTAAAATAGACCTATTAATGCTAAATTAATCTTCATACATAAAAAAATCAATAACTTATACCACAATTAAATTCAAGTGAAGTAGGCCAATGCACGCCACTGCCTTAGGGTAAACTCTGGCATTGCCGGTCCAGAGTCTTCCTCTGAAGTTCGAGATCTTCACAATGTCTCACGAGTACCTACTCGTCCCGCAAGACACGGGACCGCACGGCCCGTTTTTGGGGCCTTCAAGAATGCATCCCGCGTAAGGTGTGTGCGGGCCGCGCTAAAGACCCGCTTTTTGACACTGCGGCAAATTGCATAAATAATAAATAAAACCAAATCAAATGTCTAACTAACGGATTGTGCTACAGAAGAATGTTGAAAAATCCGTCTTAGAACATTATTTTTCATTTGACTAATAATATTAACTTCGTGATCCTAACCTAGGATTATTTAGTACAATTAATGAAGACAGCCAGTATTTCGTGATTCTATGCAATAATCTCTGGGAGAGAATGTATAAGGCTCAGGCCTAAGGCATTAAGTCCACCTATGTTCACATGTTGCACGAAGTTTAAATAAATACATTTCTGGAGAGAAAGCCTACTCTTTATTTCCTTTGATAAGTTTGTTAAATGCTAAATGGCGGGACAACATTTATGGTAGATCTTTTATTGCGTTCAGCATAACTCTGTTACCTATGTAGGTAAGTTTTTAACAGTGGCGTGCATTGCATATAGGCAAATAAGCAATGCCTACCTCGTTACAATTCAATATTAACTACTACTAAATAAATTAATCAGAGTATTAAATAAAAACAATTAACATAGGTATTCAATAATAATGTATGAATATAATGCGAAACTTCATACTAGGTGCAGGCATTAGGCAGGTCAGCCGCACGAATGCCTGTAACTTCACACACAATCAAACCATTTGGCGTAACTATATACACACGCACACTACTTTAGCGACGTAATACGACAAAAACATAAATCACGATACGGCCATGCGTAACACACTAACATTTGACAATTCGCAATTTATCCGCAATATCAGCTCTACAGGTGTAGCCTTGTCGACTCGTCGCGTCATGGGTCGTTCGTAACGATTTTCACACGTAACCGTTTTGTGTGTAACTAGTTATTTCCATACAAACTACAAAGTGATCGTTATAATAAAACTATACTCAACATTAGAAAAATAATGGCGAAGTAAAGATAGTAATTGTTTTATATTATTTACATTTAAGTGTAAATGGTAAATATATTACAATTTTTTTTGTACAGTCGATTGCATGACAGTGGTAACACTTACAAAACCATCCTTACTGCTTACGAAATAAAGATGCTATCAATGTCAAAACTGTTACCACTGACATGCGGTTGACCGTACATTGATACACATTTATCGTAAAATAACGAAACTTAGTATACGCTTATATCGAATTATCAATGGCGTTATAACGTTATTTATCTAATGTTATAATGAATTGAATATAATAATTGTATAAAATCTGTTGTTTTCGTGCTCCGTAAATCTATTTTGTAACTTTGTTCGTAAATAAATCGTTACATTACTACATCCACAAAACTACTACTATTTACACAAACGATTATCATCACCCTCGTAAGCATTTTCTCTAACCGACGTTAAATAACGCCCAACTCTAATTTATTGGCAGTTGACATTGACACATGACAGTATTTGACATTCTTGTTTCTATTTGCGCGGGTGAATTGCATAAATCGTGTATTAATTACGTAGACAGAGAAAAACTAATTAGGTTGTTCGTTTTATTGTGATTTATGAAGGTTTTTGTAAAGAAACTTATGTAAACATGGATGAATTACAGTGCTCGGTATATGTGTTTAGAGAAATTACGAGAAACCCTTTCAGTCAGTTTTCGTTTGTTGACAAAACAAAAAAAGTGTATATTAGTCACAGACCAGTAAGCTACAAGACTCCGCATAAACAAAGTTTTGTATTCGAATGCAGTCGTAAAACGTTGGTGGGGTCAGGGGGGCGGACGGCGCGTTACGATTGGCCGGCTCAAAAGTTCGTTGGTATGATTCCTTATGATTGGTGCCACTCGCTGACTGAGTGACGTTCCGATTGGCGGAGGGACGTATGATATGCAGTGGTAGAGCATATGCGTTGTGACCGGGGGTGTCCAGCTATCCGGCGTCTAGTAGCTTACTGGTCTGTGATATTAGTAGACAAATACGAAATCAAATCTGTCTTTAACTCAAGAAAAGGTAAAATGTTATGACTATTACACGTTAATACAACTGTAACTGGACTAACTGGGTGCCGTCATTCAAATGTAATGGTCTTTTACCTGTGTCTCTTACTTTAAAACGTATGTGTACGAGATTTTTTAATTTTATACTAGTAACTTGCTCTGTCTGTTTAGTGCCTGCCTACCTAGGCCAAAAACCAATGCACGCCACTGGTTTTTAACAACATGACCAAAAAAAACCTCGTTTTCGCAAAATAAAACCCAAATGAGTAAGTTAAAAAGTTCAATCGCAGCATTGAGCTTCCGAAAAGTGTAATCGCGCTGATCGCTACTCGATGCTAAACAGTATCGTGTGTGATTTGGCTCTTACAGTTTACTTTTTCATAAATAAACCAAAAAAATATCTTTTACAATATCGTTTTCACTTTATGGCCTTATTTTGTAAGCTAAAAATTTCGTGCTCGTTTGGCTCGCGCTTTCAACCAATACCACTTGGCGCTGCGTATGTACTTTTGTACAGTAGCTACTGAGAAAACTGGTGAGAGTGAGCACAAATTAGATCCCTGCCCTGGGCTTATTATTTTAGTTTTTGCTATACTCAATTTTAAAACAGAAATTAGGAGATAAAAGGCTTTTAGACAAAAAAGTGTCCCAAATCTCCGCTATTGCACTGATCTGCAATACACAATTGACTGCCGAGTCCCGCTTTTTCAGCCTCATCCCGCATTTTGATAGTGAATTTCCCGCAAATCTGTATTGGAAAAGGCAAAATTTTCGCGAGCAGGCTAGCCAATCCTGGAGGATATGCTGAAAAAGCGGGACTCGGCAGTCAATTTTAGAAGGTATTTATGGCTGTCACCGTCTTTCTCTTGGTACCTTCTTATAACATGCAGTAAATAAATCTACTTTCCTTGAAAAAGAAGGAAGCATGAAGTTGTCCATGTCATACGCAACAATCGACCATGAAAGCTTTTCCTTACATTGTCGCCTTTTTACGGTCTAAAAATAAAGATATTGGATATAAAACCTTGTTCAGCAGTGAATGCAGTGATGATTGTTTTCCGTCCCAGTAAAACCTTAGATAATTAATGATTAATTAATTTTAATTACCTGGTATTGTAGTAGGTAATTAATTAGATAGGTCGTTTAATTACTGTTACGGATTTATTTCTATAGTATAACATTTTATTTCTTATTCAAAAATCGATTTGAATGCATAACGTATTGTAATCTGTAAATCTCGCTCGTCATATATTAGGCTAACAACATCTACAAATATCAATACAAAGACTACAAAGGACTGCTAAAGTAACAAGAAACCACGTAATTCTTCACGTATTTTCCCGTTTGAAGATTTTGCGGTCACTTGCCTAAAATAAGACAACGAGGAAAATATTTCAATAAACAAAATAATAAACACTACACTCGTAAGACTGAAAAGGTTCCTCTGTGCTTCGAGTACATGCACTTTAATTTGTACCTTCACCCAATATTTGTGACATCACTGACGGCGCTGGGGTCGGGTATACTTTCAAATGCGGAAAAAAAAGCCGGACTATTACCTTTATTCAGCTCCTTTTTGTTTCTTCTTAAAAATTTATGACCTTTTCAGGTCTTTCTAAGTTATTTGCAACCTTAGTCGCTGGAGTAAGGCTTCCATTCAGAGACTAATCTAAGCGTGAACTCATGCTTCCAACTGTTGCAACCTTAGCCGCTGGGGTAAGGCTTACATTCAGAGACTAATCTAAGCGTGAACTCATGCTTCCAACTGTTGCAACCTTAGCCGCTGGGGTAAGGCTTCCATTCAGAGACTAATCTAAGCGTGAACTCATGCTTCCAACTGTTGCAACCTTAGCCGCTGGGGTAAGGCTTCCATTCAGAGACTAATCTAAGCGTGAACTCATGCTTCCAACTGTTGCAACCTTAGCCGCTGGGGTAAGGCTTACATTCAGAGACTAATCTAAGCGTGAACTCATGCTTCCAACTGTTGCAACCTTAGCCGCTGGGGTAAGGCTTCCATTCAGAGACTAATCTAAGCGTGAACTCATGCTTCCAACTGTTGCAACCTTAGCCGCTGGGGTAAGGCTTCCATTCAGAGACTAATCTAAGCGTGAACTCATGCTTCCAACTGTTGCAACCTTAGCCGCTGGGGTAAGGCTTACATTCAGAGACTAATCTAAGTACTGCATTTTTTCAAAATGCAGTACTATTTGACAGTTGGAAGCATGAGTTTACGCTAAGATAAACTTAGGTCTTACAAACTATATTATTATTTAAAGTGGTGAATCTAGATCTACTCATCATAAAAAACAACTTTCATTATGACAGCAACCACAGAAATGCGAAAAACAACAACCCTAAAATCGCGAAAAAAATAGACGTTAATTTCATAGATTTTGTCGAGCGACCAGCAGTTTTCGTTTTCGCGATTTCAGGGTTGCTGTCTTACGGCCAAAATTAATATCCAATCTATAATAGAAATTTGACATATTTTGTATGGAGCTTATGTCAAATTCCTATCTCTAGTAGGGCAAATTGTGGATGGATTGGATATTAATTTTGGCCGATAAGTGAAAGTTGTTCGTTATGATGAGTAGATTCATCAATCACCACTTTAAAATATTTCGTATTAATAAATGTGGGTAACTTTCCGGCTGTCAATATAATGCTACCACCGATTCTTATCGATAGATTATATTGTTGCATAGATTATGATCTACAACATGAGTACGATGACAGCTCATGAATACCTACAGTGTTATCGATATATTGGACATGTAAATCATAAGAAACATGTAATGACCTTGTCAAGTAATTGCAACGATATCTCAAATGGTACAGTATGGGTACAGTCATGCGCAAAAATGTCTGATTATACGTAATTACTGAAGATCTCACATGGAGTATATGGACTCTTGCTCTTGAAAGGTTAAAATTTTAACGGTTTTAATCAAATATTAATTTAAATTATAATATCGGTATTTTAAAATATTTTTAAACATGTTGGTGTCAGGTAGGCCAATAAATAATTTTGAACAGAACAGACTTCGTTATGGATTTATTATTAATTTGAATAAAATTGTTTGCGGTAATATATTGGTGAAACAGGGTGAAACGAATATCTTCTTTATTTTCGAAACAGATTTTTCCTTTATCTTCACATTCGTGAACGTACATAATGAGCTATCCGGTTGGTCACGGATGCGGCTGTGCCATTGTACTAATGTACTTTTAATAATAATTAAAAATATTATAATAAGCCTTTTAAGAAAAACAAAGTCGTTGTGAGAGACTCGGACAGAAGTCGTTACAAATGTATCTGCATTCTGCAACACTTATCTTATTAATACTTTATTTCGATTACCTACGAAACAACCATTTTTTCTATACTATAATAAAACTGTAAAGGTCGAAAAGTCTGTACATTGAGTTTTTTTTCGCGAAAACCGGCTAGGGGGACTAGAAATAAGCTATAGAATACGAATCAATCGTTTAAAAAATTTATGTCTGTCTGTCTGTCTGTCTGTTTGTTACCTCATCACGTGAAAACGGCTGAACGGATCGTAATGAAACTTAGCATTTGTATTGGTATTAGTCTAACTTAAAATATAGGGTATGTTTTATCTGAATCGGTTGAGTAGATCCAGCGATACAGCTTGACCCCTCTATTGTATTAAGTTGCATACAAAGTAGAGGTCATGATTGTTGGTTAGTTGCAGGTTGCAGGTTCCTAAAAATACAACTGGATTCTATTAGTATTATAGAAAATATAGAATAACATAACATAGCCCATCACTGTCCCGCTGCTGGGCATGGCCCTCTTCTTGGAATGAGAAGAGTTAAGGAACTGGATATTGTTAGTGTAATAGATTATCATAACATAATCAGCTCATTACCTACTGCCCCACTGCTGGGCACGGACCTCTTCTCGGAACGAGAAGAGTTAAGAAACTAGAAAATATAGAATAACATAACGTAGTCAACCCATTACTGTCCCACTACTGGGTATGGCCCTCTTCTCAAAATGAGAAGAGTTAATGAACTGGATATTATTAGTATTCTAGAATAACATACCATTACCAGCCCATTACAGTCCCACTGCTGGACACGGGCCTCTTCTCAGCATAAGAAGAGATGTGGTTAGTGTTATAGAATAAAATAATCAGCCCAATTACTTCCCACTGCTGGGCACGAGCGTCTTCTCAGAAAGAGGGAGTTTAGGGCTAATTCCATGAAATTCCATCACCTTAGTCGGTTGGTTGTAAAAACAAAATATAGTATGGTCGGTAAATAGTGTAATCGCCTGTGTAGGCGCTTATATGTATATATTTGAAGATATTGTGTTCATAATTATGACACGATGTTATTTTCCGACATCCACGCGGACGGAGTCGCGGGCACAGCTAGTTTTAAATAAAAGTGTTTTAAGACTTTTAAACCCACATTATTATGTCATTGTGGCAGGCATGTAGGTAGGTATTTTCAAGATCTTACGACTTACTTGAAATTTTGAAATACATAGGTATTTGCTATTCACACATTCCAAAATAGTTTACACCAACAATACATAGTGCAAATATCTCGAAAACATGTTAACTTAATTAAATGAGGAAGTATTGATAAGGCGTGACGTAACATACGTCACATTTGACACTTCAAATAGGTAAGTCAATGGATTATCTGCAGTACCTAGTCTATGCTTATATTTTATCACAATCATCTCTATCACGACAACTACACGTGACATGACTGGTGGAATGGCATTTGACGTCAAAACTGCTATGACGTTATTATTGCGAAAAAAAAACGCGTAAACGCAACGAAAACATATAATTCAATGCGTAAACGTGAGATGCGTTATTGCAAAATACCTACTAGTTTCACTATGGCATGACTTGTAGTTGAATTAGATGACAAAAATAATGGAAAATCTCATAAAACTCACTGTCATTACCAAGTTTCTTAATATTTTTAGTGTTCCGTGTTAAAATTATCCCTATCTATTCTCATGGGTGTCTTAAAAGGCGACTAACGGCCAAAATTTATAACCGATCTATCCACGATTTATCCTACCAGAGATCGAAATTTGACTTAAATAAAATGTATGGAGCTTATGTCAAATTTCTATCTCTAGTAGGGCAAATCGTGGATAGATCGGTTATAAATTTTGGCCGCAAGGGATTCACTAGAGCAGCGGTACTCTAAGTGTGTTCCGCGGAACCCTAGGGTTCCGCGATACCCCTGTAGGGGTTCCGCAAGAATTTAGAAAAAAAAAACAAAACACCTCTCTCTGGTCACTGGTCGAACGTTTTGAATCCGCCCGCCGCGCGTATACTTGTGAGCGCGCAGTCCCTTTGATAAAAGCCGCCTCTGAATTAGACGCTATAGTTGTGAACAAGCGACTTTCGGCTCTATCTTCAAAAGCATAAAGTCGAGATTGTTTACAACGCATTTTTTTGTATTTATATTTCCGCTTTTTGTTTATCAAAGGCGCCGACTCGAGTATTTTTGAGAATGTTCGAGTTCGAGTCTAGGACTGAGTATAAAAGCGCTATTATATAAAAAAAGTCGCGCCTCGTCAGTCAGTTGACGATTAGCGTTCGGAGCGATAAGTTCGTACCTACCTACTTACAAGCTGGCTAGCCTGCTGCCTTCTTGTAAGTTCTACTGCCCGCTGTATTCTGATTGTATCAGTTTTGTACATTTCTTCTTTGGACTAAACTTTGTCTCATAAACGCAGTAACGATTGTGCATTATTTTGACCCTACCATCCTGACGTGTAACATTATTAATAAAGAAGAATGGAACGTTGGCTTAAAGGTGTTAAACGTGTTGCAACGACATCTTCTAATGACGCTGAATGTTCAAAAGCAGTACGCGCGGAGAATACAGCAATTACCGATCCAGACGATGATGCCACGACGTCAAGCTCCACGGTTTCAAAGACGAAAAAAAGGAAGTATGATGAATCATATATCAGTTTCGGATTTGTTGATTCCAACGGCTCACCTCTCTGCATGTTATGTAGTAAACTGCTTCCTAATAGTTCCATGGCACCTGCCAAATTACGCAGACATTTAGAAACTGTACACCCCGAGTCTAAAGACAAGAATAAAGAATTTTTTGTTCGTAAAAAAGAACAGTTATTGGAAAGTCAAAAAAATATGATGCATGTAACACAAACTATCAATGAAAAGGCCACGGAGGCATCATATTTAGTTAGCTATCGCATTGCACAAGCAGGTGAAGCGCACACTATCGCTGAGAATTTAATAAAGCCATGTGTGTTAGACATAACAAAATGTATGCTCGATGAAAAATCTGCAAAGCATCTTTCTACTGTACCGCTATCAAACGATACTGTTTCACGGCGAATCCATGATCTGGCAAGCTACGTCAAACAAGAACTAGTTGCACGTCTACAAAAAACACGATTCGCCTTGCAAATGGATGAGTCAACTGATGTCACTGGTCTGGCTATCTTGCTGGTTATCGTGAGATATCCATATGAACGTTCTTTTGAAGAAGACATGCTTATGTGTTCACCGCTGCCCACAAACACTACCGGGGAAGAAATTTTTAATAAAATAAACATATTTTTTAAAGAAAATAATCTTAGTTGGAACGATTGCATTGACATTTGTACAGATGGGACCAAGGCGATGACAGGTAAAACAGCAGGAGCAGTATCACGAATAAAAAGTAAAGCGCCTAATTGTAGTTCCAGCCATTGTATTCTGCATAGACAAGCACTTGCGATGAAGCAAATGCCGTCAAATCTAAAATTAGTTATGGATGAAGCGGTAAAAATAATTAATTTTATCAAATCACGACCACTACAATCCCGATTGTTCTCATTATTGTGTGAAGATTATGGCAGCAAACATAAAACACTGCTGCTCCATACAGAAGTGCGATGGCTGTCTCGGGGTAAAACTTTAACAAGGCTATTTGAACTTAGAGCCGAGTTACAAATGTTTCTTTCAGCAGATACAGTTTCTTTTAATTTGAAAGACCGTTTGTATGATAAAACTTGCTGGTTCCGATTGTCTTTTATGGCAGATATCTTTCAAAAACTGAACGAATTGAATTTATCATTGCAAGGTAAACAGACAACAGTGTTCCAGGCCTATAACAAAATAACTGCCTTCAAAAGAAAATTAAATTTTTGGATTATTTGCGTTGGTAAGAAAGAAATAGAAAGCTTTACGTCACTCAGTGAGTTTGTTAGCGATAACGACTCGGAAATGTTTCAAGATGATGTGTTTGAAGAATTGGTCCAATATCTCACTTCGATGCGCGCATCTTTTGTAAAGTATTTTCCCGAAGAACATAATACAAAAATGAAGCTGAATTCATGGATTCATAATCCTTTTTTACCCAACTTGCAAAAGCCCGAAAGTATGTCAAACGAGATATATGAATCTCTTTTAGAAATGTCATCAGACACAAGTATGGAGTCACTGTTCAAAACGACGCCTCTCAACGATTTTTGGTGCAGAATCCGTGATGAATATCCAATGCTTGGCAGAATGGCTCTGAATATTCTTCTCCCGTTCCCAACAACATATTTGTGCGAAACAGGATTCTCAACCTATGCAGCCACGAAAACAAAATATCGCAATAGACTGGACGCCGAACCTGATATGAGACTTCAAATGTCTTCTATCAAACCTGATATCAACCAATTGATGAAAAATAAAAAACAGTTTCATACCTCCCATTAGTTAAGATTTTTTCATTTTTAATATCTTTTATTATTGTACTTGGCATGTGGTTAAAGTAAGTAATAATTAGTAACTGTTACATTGTACTTTTATTATGCTTATATAATAAAGAATACACTTTTAAAAACTATTGTTTTATTGTAGGGTTCCGTCAAGTATTTTGCTTGTCAAAAGGGTTCCGTGACCAAAAAAGTTTGAGAACCGCTGCACTAGAGGATGGGCAGCAGCGTTCTAAAAGCAGTGGACGTTTTTCGGCTGAAATGATGTGCTAAAATTGGTAAAATGTATGGAATTACCTACTTCTTGATGTTCATATGTCCGCCCATCTGTTAAAGGCGATTATCTCTGAAACTATTTGATGAACTGGATTTTAGCAGGTTTTTTTTTTTTAAAGGAAACCTTATCGAAGCAAAACGTAAACGATATTTTTCATGCATTTTCCACAAACTCACCAAAACCATCATCAAGGATCGCTCGAAAAATTCTGACCAATATAGGACCATAGTTATTAGGATTGAAGAAACATGGCACAAAACCACTATAATACTTGCACAATTATTTTACTAGGTGCAATTTGCAAGTACCTACCTACTTATAGCTTAAACTTGACCGACTTTTATTTCATTTATCAAATCTTCAAGCCTATAACTTTCGCGAACGTTCGTTATCACGTGTGCTGTATCAAATAATAGTCCTAGTATAATAAATAAATAAATATTTTTGGGACATTTTACGCATCACCATCTAGTCCCAAACTACGCAGAGCTTGTACTATGGGTACTAGACAATGGATATAATACTTAAAGATACTTTTTTTTGTTAGTAAATACATAAATACACTAGCGATCCGCCCCGGCTTCGCACGGGTGGACATGAAAATATAGCCTATGTTATTCAGGGTGAATGTAGCTTTCTAATGATGAATTTTTTTTCAAATCGGCACAGTAATTTTTGAGTTTATTCATTACAAACATACAAAAATACAAATCTTTCCTCTTTATAATATGATTAGTATAGACTATAGAGTATAGATAAGTAATAATAATGATGATAAGTACCCTTATTGCAAGTATTATAATAATATAAAAGGTTGTCAATTGTTTTACGATTATTACCTATTCAACGACATAAGAATACGCATTCAATTTAGTCTTCAGCTCTTTCACTTCACTATCTCTATAGAAAAAAATACGGTTAGCTTCCGTTCGGTTCGCTTCGGTTATTAAAATAACTGCGACTATGAAAAGGTCAATTTGTAACAGTTGATCTCTATTGTAAGATAAAACTGACCTAAACTACAATTATATAACGCATTGTTTTGCTTATCGATATTGAAAAGGCGTATCTCCCGACCTTCATTGTACATTGTATTGAATGGCCAGTACAGTAAACCACAGAGTACATTATATAGTGCAGTAAACGATCGACTATCGATTTACGTCGACGTGTCGCGGGTCGTATCTCTAGTCGAAAAGTAACCGGCATTTTCGCGCGAATATTTTCGTGACATACCCACGTACGCGTCCCTACCTACAGGATTATTGATAACTAGCGGCCCGTCCCGGCTTCGCACGGGTATTTAACAAATATTTCAAAATTATAAATTATAATGAGAGGCCTATGTCCAGCAGTGGACTGCGATAGGCTGAGTTGATTGATAAATTATAACACATACACACTCACACACAGCACCCTTCTTTTTGCGTCGGGTTACTAAAAAAGAGTACATTATAAAGTTGGCCCATGTGTAGTATTGCGGGGGTGCTGGCCAGAAAACCTTTACGTGTGTCTGACGGCTGCTTGTCCCTCTGGACACGTCTGGAGAGAACGGCAGTTGTTAGGCCGATGCATCCTAGGTACGGGCAATAGAATCCTTTCGAGGGATTAACCTGTGGGGGATCTTATTGCCTGTGGCGGATATTCTGGTACGGGAGGCCCCATGAGGGCAAATGGGGAGTTGTTCCACGTGTCCCTCTAATCCCAGCAGAGGGCACAGTGGAGGAGCAGAGGCGGGCCCGGTGTGCACTCACCCTGCCACTCGGCAGGCAGCGGGGGGACTGTCCTTCCCTGCCCCCGTCGATCTCGTAACCCCGGGAGTGCCTGCTGAGTAGTGTTCTCGCGCCTCTTGGGACCGAGGGTCTTGGCTTCACCGCCCGGACCGCAAGGAAGAAATCCTGTATAAAAAAAAATGGGAGGATGGGGCCTGCGAGCATTAGACACAGGGTAGTCTGCTGCCCGACCAGCAGCAGGCGTAGCTGACGTAGCTGGCACAGCTGGCGTAGATGGCACAGTTGGCGTAGCTGACGCAGCTGGCATAGCTGGCGTTGTTGGCGCAGCTTGCGTAGCTGGTAAAGGCCCGTGAGGTGAGGTGGCGTGCAGTATTCCCAACGTTAGGCGGTCGGGGGTGGTTGTTTGAATACTCACGGGTTCCCACGCCCCCGGCTAAGGTAGTTGAAGGAACACCGTGGTGGTTTTAGTCGGTAAGAGTCCGACACTGGCTTTGCCTACCCCGGACGGAGTGCTTCCATGAGGATTTCCCCATGGCAAAAGAATATGTGTAGTATTGCGGGACTTCGTGGTATAGAAGTGTCTGCGAATTAACTCCCGTCCCGTACTCCAGTGACGCCTACATCGCATAGTTAGCCGAGCGGAGTGAACGGCGACCACGCGACTTTTTTCTACTACTTACATTTTTGAACTCGTGATATCTTTCGAATGGAATGTCTGAATTAAATAATTCAAAAATTTATTTAAAGGTATTGAACCAGTCTTGAATATAAAGTAATTTATTTTGATATGGATTAATACCAAGGTACAAATAAAGAGCTTTTTCTAGCGGCGGCATTTCAATTAAATTTTTTAAATTAAAGAAATCTTATTGTGACATAACTATAATAGTTAGACATATGCTGTCGCGACAGTTTTTGTAGATAATGATGTGTTCTGCAAAGTCGTAGTACATTATTTTGTTCTATCATCAATAGTTTTAGCAGCGCACGCGATGTAAGGAATTTTTTAGGTATTTTGTTACACCTTGGGTTACATAATTGGAGTTTTAGTAAGGATCCCTAATTTTTTTGAAAATATTATATAGCCTATGTCACTCGGAGATAGTGTAGCTTCCCAACGGTGCAAGAATTTTTCAAATCGCTTTAGTAGTTTCGGAGCCTATTCAATGCAAACAAACAAACAAACAATCAAATCTTTCCTCTTTATAATATTATTATTATATTATATATTATTATATTATATATTATATATAGTATAGAAGTATAGATTAATTAACAAACATTTAACCCTTAATTAGGCGAATTAAGATAATCACACAATTAATCGCATGGGGTCTCTAGGGACCCCAATTTTTTTGTTGAAAATAGAGTGTTGAAATAAATAAAACAAAGTATGTGTTATCAAAAATATTAATATTCTTTATTAAAATTGATTTAATGAAACAAAAACATAATATTGACTTTAAACAATTGAAAAATAACAAAACAGCGCGAGGGCGCTCCAAACACTAACACATTTTTATCAATTCGAAATGTCTTGACCCCATACGCCATACTCATCAATTAAAACAACTTTTAGTATGACACCAACATTGAATTAGAAAAAAAAACTGTTCCTTATGTAATCAAAGTGTTGGCATAAAATAGATAATAATACTAGTATATTGTCTATTCTTATGGTGTTGGTCAAGTGCACAAAACTTTTTCTATGGAACGGTTTTTTTTTTAATTCAAAGTTTGCGTCTTTTTAAAACTTGTTTAAATTTATATAAAAACATGCTCTAAAGGGTTTTTAATTGATTAAAAATAACCCTGTATAAGTTTATCTAATAAAGTTAATGTTAAAATAATGACGTAACAAAGCAATAAGTGCTTAATTTCTAAAATAAAAACAGTTTTGTGATTATTGTGATAAATTAATTATTCAAATAAAATTAAGTCTGACAAGCTGACAGGTGGACACGGACGGTGTTATATTTATGACAGCTTAGTGTTTCTTCTATAATTAAACTCGCCAATATTATTGTTGTTGTTGTTGCTGTTGTTGTTGTTGTTGTTGTTGTTGTATATTATTATTGTTTCTTAAAATTGGGTCTACGCGCCACTCACCCCGCAAATCTCACCCCTAATTGGCTAAGTGTACCCACTCGCCCCCTTGAAATATAGATATTCAAACTCGCCCCCGATTGTTAATAGGTTAAAAGTACAGTCAGAAACGTCAAGCTTTTGAACGTTGCGATTTATTTATTTTCCGCACAGAGAATAGTCGTTAAACCTCAATAAATCTAATATTGAAAGTAATATAGAAAGGGGAGAAGTTATTTAAAACTGTTCTTGGAATTAAAAAGTGTAATCTGAAATAGGGGCCCATATTATCGTAATTAAAAATGTTCAATATGTAGTCTAAATCTCACAAATAAACGTCAAACAGGAACATATACTATAATTTACAATTCAAAAGCATAGAGAATTTATGCATAAACCTTTTTGCTCGAATTTATAAGATTGTCTAATATTTTTGTGCTCAGGAATCCGCTTAATTAGTCCTAATCCTTTTATCTTTGTAGTTTAAGACTTCATTGTCGTATATATCAAGTATTGTATATTGCATCTGTTGCTACTTTATTTTTACAAGTATCTAAAATTCTATTAATTTCGACTTTTGCAAACTCTGGAGCGTAGTAGTAGTTAGAGTTAAAACTCAGGTCTATTAAAACGATGCTGGTTAGTCTTGACTGACTAGTAAGCCAGGCAGTAAGCTAGGCAGACACGAGTGATGAGATTACGAAAATAGCTATTTGAATAATTAAATCTTACATTCAAGTGCGTTTTATTTTTCTGTCTGACTGTTTAGCACAAACTTTTAAAGAAATACCGCAAGGGGCAAATGGGTACCTAGAGTACCTACACCAAAGTAATTAAACAATATTGAAATTTCACTCGCCCCGTCGTAAGGTACGACCCTTTTTTTTTTTTTTTTTTTTTTTTTTTTTGCCGTGGGGAAATCCTCATGGACGCACTCCGCCCGGGGTAGGCGGAGCCAGTGTCGGACTCTTACCGACTAAAACCACCACGGTGTTCCTTCAACTACCTTAGCCGGGGGCGTGGGAACCCGTGAGTATTCACACAACCACCCCCGACAGGTCCTGGCCCGCCTCAAGCAGGCGAGCCCCTTCTCCCCGTGCGGCCTATCGTTGGCCGCACCCTCCTCGATGGCGCACACGGAACACTGCACGCCACCTCACCTCATGGGCCTTTACCAGCTGCGCCAACTACGCCGGCTGTGCCAGCTACGCCAGCTGCTGGTCGGGCAGCAGACTACCCCGAGTCTGCTGCTCGCAGGCCCTACCTCCCGTAATTTTTTATAGAGGTTTTCTTCCTCGCGGTCCGGGCGGTGAAGCCAAGACCCTCGGTCCCAAGAGGCGCGAGAACACTACTCAGCGGGCACTCCTGGGGTTACGAGATCGACGGGGGCAGGGAAGGACAGTCCCCCCGCTGCCTGCCCAGTGGCAGGGTGAGTGCACACCGGGCCCGCCCCTGCTCCTCCACTGTGCCCTCTGCTGACATCAGAGGGACACGTGGAACAACTCCGCACTGGCCCAGAACGGGCCCCACCCGCGCCAGAATATTCGCCACAGGCAATAAAATCCCCCGAAGGTTAATCCCTCGACAGGATTTTATTGCCCGTGCCCAGGATGCACCGGCCAAACAACTGCCGATCCCTCCAGACGTGTCCAGAAGGACAAGCAGCCGTCAGGCACACGTGGAGGTTTTCTGGCCAGCACCCCGTAAGGTACGACCCTAACTAACCCGTCGTAACCCTCAATACGGGGCGAGTGGTACATTTTACTAAAAGGGGCGAGTGGTACCTACACCTAAAATTGACCGTTCAAGCAGCAGTCTATAAAACCTCAGTATGTTGATTAGGCAAAATATGTATTTATTGCGGATTTAATAGATTAGATACAGAAGTATAATTTATATCAAATCGCACCTTGGCTGCTGAGATATTATTATTATATGTATTTAGAGATATAGGATAGAGAGTCTGTGACTAATTCAAGATTCCTGGCACACTACATTCTCAGCATTTGATTGTTTGACCAACCTATTCAAGTTATTTTCGCACGTTGATTCTGAAGTGAGGATGAGGAATGTGTAGCATTCTGCATTGTTTGACTGTTGAATGTAACTGAAAGGAATCAGTCTTCTGATATTCATATTTGTAAACTGGGTTGTATCAGTGAATTATCGACATGCTTAATAGGAACAAATACTGCCAGCGTGTCATTGAACATTTCTGTTTTTTTTTTAAATTGAATATCATCCCGATACCATTACCATCTTTGCTCGATGAAGTGTTACACAAATTCACTCTTTAGTTTGTAAACTCGAGTTGTAAAAAAGTGTACTTATTTTAGTGCTCTATGTTCGGTTCGTGAAACAACCATGAACGATGAACGGTAAAATCAAATACAATACATAATACACTAGAGCAGAAGGCCAATTCTCGATTTAAAAACGTTCAAAATATAGTTCCAAACTAATCTCCTAATCTCAGTGCTTTAAATCTATTGAGATTGTCAGGAGATTGCTCCTGACAATGGTGTCCATTCCCAAGTTCACGAACTCTAAACTTATTTTAAACTATCGCTCTCTTTTACTAATAGTATATACAAGAAAGGGATGGCAACAATTTAGAACTGTAAAAGTAGTCTGAATTTAGATTTCCATACAAGTTTAGTAGTGATCTCGGAACGTGCCCACTAAAATACAAAGAAATGTAACACGTAAACTAATTTGACAGTTCTAAAATTGTTGCCATCCCTTTCTTGTATCTACTATTAGTAAAAGAGAGCGATAGTTTAAAATAAATTTAGTTTGTGATCAAGAGAATCGACACCAGTAGATGTTCCTGTTTGCCGTTTAGGTATTTGTGACAAACAGGCAAAGAAAGGGCAAACTGGAACATCTACTGTCAGAAGATTGAGATTTAAAGCATTGAGATTAGTTTGGAACTATATTTTGAACGTTTTTAATTACGAGAATTGGCCTTCTGCTCGATGTTCTGTTGCAAGTAAATGCTCCAGTGTATACTCACCTTAAGGCACACTAGACAAGACAAATACAATACAAAGACAAATTCTACAGACTGGTATTATTTACAATTACTTTAAACTGTGTACATTTTTACCATCGTTTCGAAACATGCAACTATTGAAGGCTTATCTTATTATATTTGCTATACCTACAACCTACAAGTGTTTGTTCTAGAGATAATGTCTTCGTATAATCCAGTAACAATACTTTTTATCTCGCCAGTCTGACTCTGAACAAAGGAATTAGTGTACCTAAGTATGTAATTCAGTGCTTTAAAAATATTTTAATTACTTATTAGTGTAGATTACCGGTTTTTAAGCGTTCGTTAAATGTACAGTTATATGTTAGGTTATACAGTATAATGCAATTTTTATTAGCTACGCGAATTACGTGGTATTATTATATTATCTAGGCGTCCGAGATGTAGGCAGTGCTTTTTAAAAAAAACATTTTAGTACCGACGAGGCTTTATTTGTGTTGTTTTTAATTGAATTCGAAATGAGAAATTGGTAGTGCAGTGTTTTTCGTTAATCTTTGAGACAATGGTTACGTGACCTGAATAAGTTATAGGTAACTATTGTACATTACATATTATAGATTTATCGGTAAAAAAACGTGAACATGCGCAGTGATTTATGTCACTACAGTAACTAACGCTGCGGCAGCATCTTTGCATCTTTGTTTAAGTTTGCAAACATAGTTTTTTTTTAAATCTATGTTGCAATCATTACTTTTTTCCTTTAACATGACAAACCGCTTGGTTCATAAATTACAACGTTTTCTTTATAAAGGATCAACAGTTGCTAATAAAAAAGATAGGTTGGTTTGATACCTACCTCGGGTGGAAATCCTCATGGATACCCTCTGACTGGGGAGGGCGGAGGGGTGTCGGACTCTTACCGACTAAAACCACATGGTGGCCATCCTCTGCACAAAATAGAGGAGCTCCGGGAACTCCATTGGACCGCGTAGGGTATATAAAACCAAGTTCTTTTTATTATTTTTTCCCATCTATAAAATTATGTCCAATTTCACTCAATTTCATGCACTCACACTGTATTATACAAAAAAAAATCTGTAAAAATTCATCAACTATTAATAGATGAGTGGACCTACTGAATTTTTGCTGCTGAGTGTAATTTTTAGTTATTAGACTCTTGGAAAAATTAAATTTTAATAAAAAGAGAAATATCTGCCTATAATAGATTCATTTCAGTCATCTAAGTTTATTGACTGTCTCGTTGGTCTAGTAAGTGTTTGCAAGCGCGACTGCTGAGCGTGGAGTCCAGGGTTCGATTACCGGGTCGGGCAAAGTGTTATTGGGTTTTTTCATTAGAAAATTCTCAGTAGCAGCCCGGAGTCTGGATTTGGGCCTGGTCAATGGCAATAGGTTCGCCCCCTATTACATGGGACTATAACATAACTGGCGAAATATGGGTGTACTATTACACCTCTGCCTAACCCTTCGGGGAATACAGGCGTGATGTTATGTTATGTTATGTTATCTAAGTTTATTCATTTTTTAGCCATGTACGAAGATATTTTCATACACCAGTATAAATTGTTACTGTCACCCTTCACAACCTTCATTCGTTTTGTCTCCTCGTCCTATTTGTTCAGTTTGTTGAACTGTATAACATAACTATACTAATAAACTAATTACAAAAGAAAGTACTGGACCGTGATACGTAACGAATATAATTATGTAGGTCTTTGAGATAATTGAGGTTATAATAAAACAATGTTTAACCGGATTAAATCGCGTATATTATTTAAATTGGTTTCCCTGACGTTTCGAAAGCTTTGCAGCATTTGCACCTGCTGTTCTACCATTCATCAAAGGGGTCACCGACAGAATTGGTCATATCTTGAAGCGTGCTTCTATCAACACCTATTTCAAGCCCCAAAGAAAGATCAGCCAACTCCTAAGACCGGTGAAGTGTCACATTCCCTTACAAGATGCAGGGGTCTACAAGATTGATTGTGATTGTGGGTTATCATACATAGGGCAAATAAAGCGTAGTATAGCCACTAGAATTAAAGAACATATAGCTGACGTAAAGAACAGACGCTCCACTAAGTCTGCAGTGTGTGAACTTGCCCTAGACCATAGTATTCCGTGCCCTAGACAAACCCAACAATTTTCTTCGATTTGATAAACCACAAGTTCTGGCGAAGGAAAACCGATATGTACCTAGAATGCTCCGTGAGGCTATTGAAATTAAAAAACATCCTAATTTTAATAGAGAAGATGGTTGGCAGCTACCACCTGCTTGGAACACAGTCCTAAAAATAATCAAGTCCCAACCAGCACGCAACACTGTAAAAGATAATGATATTGTGAGTGATTACTGCGTGCATCGAAACGATTTTAATTAATAAATATTGTACGGTAGATTAAAATATTTTTTTAGAAATATCTGTAAAGACGATTGTCATCTTACGGCCAAAATTAATATCCAGTCTATCTACGATTTACCCTACTAGAGATAGAAATTTGACATATTTTGTATGGAGCTTATGTCAAATTCCTATCTCTAGTAGGGCAAATCGTGGATAGATTGGATATTAATTTTGGCCGTTAGTCTACCTGCGACCACGAAATGCTGCAAAGCTTTCGAAACGTCAGGGAAGCCAATTTAAATAATATACGCGATTTAATCCGGTTAAACTTCGTTTTATTATAATGTGTAGTGATCGCGAAAACCTAAGAAGTTATTATAATTGTGGTTCTTTCCACAATTTTGACTCTTGGCTCATTTCGGCCGTAAGTTGCCGTAAGTACAATGCCCTTTAAGAGGAACGTCCTGCCGCGAGGTTTTAGCTACATTCCATACATACATACATACATAGGCATACATTGGCTTTTTTACCTAATTTTTTTGATGAAATTAGCGTTTCGGGGGATGATTGTTTTCGCCATTGCCCCCTAAATCTTAACTACATCGTTTGTTTTTGGTGTCAATCGCTTAACTAAATTATAATCTACGCTTATATGTTTTGTTTAAAAAAAACATTTGGTCCCCTAATAATAACTATTTTTCTTTTTCATAATTTCAACGCAAAATTATCGTTTATTTAGGTGCCTGTTAATTTAGGTGTTCGTAATTATACGAAGATAGTGCGAAATTTCAAAAAACTAAAACATAGGTACATAGTTTTGCATGGTTTAAATAACATATAAAAAAATAATCGAAATCAGATAACATTTAGGGATGGGAAACCGTTGGCGCCATATAAATCTAAATAATAAGGTAATAGAAGTGGTAAAGGCGCGACAGCTTGTCGCCGCGTATATGTGTCTTGCAGGACACCAGGGCCCCGAGTCTGCTAATTGACAAACGCTTCAGTTGGGTGTCGGTAGAGTGTCGGTGGAATAGTTTTAGCCATTTGGTATTCTACTAGTTATTTTGAGACCAATGGCTTTCCAATGA
Organism: Asteroscopus sphinx; assembly: GCA_949699075.1. Taxonomy (NCBI): domain Eukaryota; kingdom Metazoa; phylum Arthropoda; class Insecta; order Lepidoptera; family Noctuidae; genus Asteroscopus; species Asteroscopus sphinx. The sequence continues at coordinate 12,888,729 of OX453021.1, read as the reverse complement.
CTTTCCACTGAACTGCCATTGACTACAATTCAACTGCCATTGGACTATTTGCTATTCTGCTGTTATTTGACGTTTCCCACAATCGTCTTACGATGATTTTTTTGCCATCATATTTTTTTTAAATAATTTTTTTTTGGTGATTTCAACTTTGGTCCCTAATAAATGTTTTTCATACATCAAATGTGTACAATGACCCCTCTTAAAGGGTCATTGTACATATTCGTTTTTTTTTTGCGATTTCTGGATTGGTCCCTTAGTAAAAGTTGATCATACAGATGAGTACAATGACCCCTAAAGCCATTTTCAAGAACACGTTTTATGTCTATAGTATTGGCGGGTAAAACTTACGCTAAAAACGTAAACGTAAAAGTTGTTCATACGGATGAGTATAATGACCCCTTAAGAGGTTTCATTAACACGTCGTATGTCGATAGCATTACCGCGTTGCACGCTCAAAACGTAAACGTAAAAGTTGTGCATATGGATGAGTATAATGACCCCTTAAGAGATTTTCAATAACACGTTGTACGTCGATAGTATTGCCTCGTAGTACGCTAAAAACGTAAACGTACCAAAAGTTGCTCTTACGGATGAGTACAATGACCCCTTAAGAAGTTTTTAATAACACGTGTGTCGATGTATAACCGCGTAGCGTAGTACGCTATCGATATGCGTGTTATTGAAAACCTCTTAAGGGGTCATTGTACTCATCCGTGTGAACAACTTTTACTATGGGACCAACCCTAAAATCGCCAAAAAAATATCAGCTCTTCCCTACATTTGTGTTCACATAAATCGACAAAATGTAGGAAACAGCTGTTTTTTTTACGTTTGATGTGTCTTAATTATTTTATAGACATGAAAATTTTGTAGGTAATATCAATAAAATCCTTAATTTTAATATTTCATTGATAATAACTTAAAAAAAGTTTGATAAAGAACAATACAACTACTAATGGTAGATTTAAATGGGCAACATCGATTCGAAAACAATTGATATCCCATTACCATTCTATTGCAATTCCGACGAGATTGACATTTAAGTTTTAGCAGAATACCCATTTTGTCACAGTTGTATAGGAGTGTCAGTAGGATGTCGGTGGAATGGCGATGGTTGGTTTTTATCAATTAAGGATTCACGTAGTTGCTTCATGTTCCAATAGTTACGTAAACGACGCGGCGACGTAGCGAACTTCGCTTCAAGTAACTTAAGCTAAGTTAGCTATTTATTATTATTTATTATAATGCTCACGCGTGTCATACGACGTTTTTCAACACACTTGCCAGGGAAAAAACATATGAACGTATTTTAGGCAAATATTGAATTTGTGAATAATGGCGAGCGGATCACTGTAATCGCACGGTGATATATAGGTATGCGCGCGCAGTTGGTAGAAGGAAACCGCCAAAGAACCTAATATTAAAAATATAATTTATTATTCATAACACAAATTAATGTTAATTTGTTGACAAACATAAATAATTTAATGAAATTAAATGTTTATATAACACAAATTAAATAGTTGATTTGTTCACAATTTTTTTAAATTTTGTGTAGACATCAAAATATTTTGCTGCTTTTATAAAATTAAAAAATAAACTGTAAGTACCTAAAGTAAAAACTAAAAAGCACTAGTGCGATAATATAAAGTAAAAACCACGCGGGCGTTATTATAAGCTACATTATGAACCTAAAAGTGGTGCAATAAGAGCCACTTAACGAGTAAGTGTGTTGAAAAATAATTGAAACATTTCAAACGTAAAAAAACTGCTGTTCTCTACATTTCGTCGATTTATGTGAACACAAATGTAGGGCCGCGAAATCAGGAAAATGTAGGGATATTGTTTTTTTTCGCGATTTCAGGGTTGTGTTCATAGTAAAAGTTGTTTATACTGACGATAATATATATGTCGATAATATTGGCAGGTACCATGCTATCGATACTATCGATAGAGTAACTGATTCTCAAGGTTAGCTTTAGATACTATCGAAGCGATCGTTGCTATCGACCGTATTGATAGCTTTTTATGCAATACTATTCATAGCACTATTAGTGTCAAATACTATATAGACACTAACGATAGTATTGCTATAATATGTCGATAGTCAATAGTACATGCCCATCGATTGTGTAACTGATTCTCAAGGTCGCATTTATAGTCTAAAATTGAATATTATCGTCGAATTAAATTACTACATTACACAATTCAACTTTATTTTACAAAAAAAAAGTTCAATTGTTACAACAATAACTGTAAAAAAGGTATGTTTGCAAAATGACCTCTCAGTTGTAGTTCGATGGCAAAAAGTCATTGAGAGACGATTGTCAGAAACGTCAAATAACGAGTAGACTACCGAAACTTAAGCTATCGAGAAGACATTGATACACTATTGGTTTACAGAATAGCAAATAGTCCAATGGCAGTTGAATGGTAGAAACGAATGGAATAAAAATGAAAATGCTATGTATGCTGTGTTCTATACTATGTAATTTGTATGCCTTTCAAGGTTAAATATAGTGTGACTTAATATTTTAATTTTCCACAAAGTTTTTAACTTTTACCTATGTTTCACAAATAAATTATTTTAATTTTGATTTTGATTTTATGGTTTTCAATTTTATTGTAGTTCAGTGGAAAGTCATTGGATAGCCATTGGTCTCTAAATAACTATTATTCTGATGATGATGATGATGATGATGATGATGATGATTCGGATGAGTACAATGACCCCTTAAGAGGTTTTCAATAACACGTATATCAATAGCTTACTACGCGGTAATACTATCGAGATACGACGTGTTATTGAAAACCTCTTAAGGGTCATTGTACTCATTCTTATGAACAAATTTTACGTTTGCGTTTTATGTGATTTCAGGATTGGTCCCATAGTAAAAGTTGTTCATACAGATGAGTACAATGATCCCTTAAGAGGTTTTCAATAACACGTATGTCGATAGTATTGCCACGTAGTACGCTAAAAACGTAAACGTAAAAATTGTTCATACGGATGAGTATAATGACCCCTTAAGAGGTTGGTAATATCAATAAAATCCTTAATTTAAATATTTCATTGATAAAAACTAAAAAAAAGGTTGATAAAAAACAATACAACTAATGGTAGATTTTAATTGGCAACATCGATTTGACATTACCATTCTATTGCCATTCCGTCGAGATTTAAGTTTTAGCAGACTACCCATTTTGTTACAGTTGTTTATGAGTGTCAGTAGGGTGTCGGTGGAATGGCGATGGTTGGTTTTTTAGTGTAATTAGCAGACTTGGGGCCCAGTGCGCGAACAGTTTGCTCGATTATCAGTGCTGTTGTGGACGCAGATTCATATTTTTTTTGCAGCGTATCTAACAGCTGATTTTTTAGGCTTAATTTATTTTGCATTGAATGCTACAAACACAAACATGGTGGGCGTATTGCATATTTATGTGTTTGTAGCGGCAAATCGGCGACACGCGTTCCGGTATAAAAGACAGTACTGTAGATAACATTTCTATTACCTTATTATTTAGATGTCTATGGTTGGCGCTTTTGTATTTTTTTATTTTATTTTATTTTTTATTTCGGGATAAAAAACAGTAGTACAATATTAATACTAAAATTAGTTTTAAAACAGTTTCTTATTAACATCATTATCTTAAATTATAAAACAGTTGCTTACTATACTACTAACATCATTATATGTATGTATGGACAAGAAGGTTGTATACTCTTGTCTTATTATAATCAGAGACGAATCTAAGCGTGAACTCATGCTTCCAACTGTCAAAATGCAGTGCTATTTGACAGTTGGAAGCATGAGTTTCTGATGGTGCTTAGCACAGAGAAAATAATCACTACGTTACAGTGCTTAGTCTAAACTCGACGTCGAAGTCTAGTCGCAGCAAACCTAATGTATTTGGAAGAAAATAAAAAACTCGTTCAGTAATTATAAATAGCTATTGACTACAGATTTATTTTTAGTTGTTTACTAGAAACTCGCACTTTTTGTATCTAACTAGTGTTGACAAATTAATGAAAACAACAGAGTTATGCCATAGATCTAACATAGCGACGACTTTTACCTAAAACTAACTTTAAAAGGAAACTTAAGTTACTTTTAATTTACATGTGTGTGTGACAATGTAGTGGAAATTTAGTGTTAAAATAATAAAGTGTCAAAAACATGAGGAACGGAGATAAGGGAGCTGATTGGGAGAAGGAGAAGCTGGACCCTAATGGATGGTGAGTTTTTAGAGTCATATATTTGAGCCTATGCTATTCTTAGTTTTTACTAAACTTGAAAAGGGGTCATTCACTCATTGGTTTTGGCACTATCTACGTTATTCATAATACTGTTATTAGGTTATTAGGTTTCGGAATTGGTTACCTTAGATAGATAGAATGTACTTTATTGTACACCATGAAAATAGTAGTAAACAGGAAAAACGTATAAATTATGGGTACATGGGCGGTCTTATCGCTAAAAGCGATATCTTCCAGACAACCTTTGGATGGACAAAGAAGACGTAAGATTTAGATACCTAATGGGGGCAGTCCGTGGCGTACTACATATTGTTAAACTGTGGTACTACTGCATGTTAATAAACTAAAATAAACAAATAGCACAAAATATATTACACATATAGGTATTATAAATATATATAATATATATATAAATAATTATTTACTGGCCGATTAAGAGCTTAGACCGAATTCTGCCCGGATTTTACTTCACACCGGATTGTTCTTTAAAAAGGTAAACAAAGAAGAAAGTAAATACCTAGTGAAAAGAAAAAAAGATCGCTCACGAACAGGATTCGAACATGCGACTCCTGGATCAGTACGCCAGTGATTTAGCCACTAAGCTACCGTGAACACTTAGTGCTTAGTGACTAAAGCACTGGCGTACTGAGCCAGGTTTTTCTTTCCACAATTTATATCTTTTCTCCCACTTGCTCGGAAATTGGTTCATTATTCAAAAAAAAGAATACAACAATCGGCTCTTTTCCGTACGCAACGAAATAACAGGCCGGTAATATCCAACAGAAATTGCTGGACACTTTTTATTTTTTAAATTATGCTACCGAGGTTTTTAAGTACACGCTTATATAAATTAGGTATTTTTAGGTACAAAACATCATACATTATTATACGTGGGACACTCAGAAAGTTTTGCGAAGCTAAAAAAAATTGTTCTATACGTACATACCAGGCCCCTCAGAAAGTATTGCGAAAAAAAGTTTTTATATATGGGAGACTGGCCAGTTATAATGTTTTTCGAAAATATGATTATTTATAAGTAAAAATAAGTAAGTTCCAATTTCAAAATTTCCCTCCACATTTTTTGCGAGTTAATTCAAAGTATTGTGTCTCACTGAAATATGGATCTGCGCCGGGAACATTTTAGAGCTATGATTTTATACGATTTCAAATGTCGCCTGAAACCGGATGAATCGTACGATAGACTTCAAATGGCATTCATGGATGAAGGCCCTTCCAAGGCAACCGTGTATCGTTGGTATAACGAATTCAAGCGCGGTCGACCAACTTTGGGGGATGACGAAAGAAGCGGTCGCCCTTTGACGGCTGTTACCGAAGAAAACGTGCTAGCAGTGAAAAATTTAATCCAAGACAATAGGCGAATTACATATCAGGAGATTCAACACATATTGAAGATTGGATCGGGAAGCGTTCACGAGATTCTACACAGCCATCTTCGCGTGAGGAGGATAGTATCACGCTGGGTGCCGCACAACCTCACCGATGCTCAGAAGCAGGCCCGGGTGGAATGGTGCCGTGATATGCTTAACAAATTTGAAGCAGGCTCGTCTCGGCGTGTTTACGACATCGTTACAGGTGATGAGTCCTGGATTTATCAATACGACCCAGAAACCAAGCGCCAGTCGACTGTTTGGGTGTTTCAAAATGAGCCAACGCCTACCAAAGTGAAGCGATCTAGAAGCGGGGGTAAGATTTTGATCGCTAGCTTTTTTAATTTGACTGGCCACTTGGTATCAATTCCCTTACGGGATCAAAGAAGCATTAATGCCGAATGGTATACTACCAAATGTTTGCCAGAAGTTTTCTCTGTTATAAGCATCAAGCGACCAAACACAGGGCTCCGCGGGCTACTGCTCCACCACGACAATGCACCTGCGCACACCGCACTCAAAACGAGGGACTTCCTGGACAGCACGCCAGTCAAACTCCTGGGTCACCCTCCTTACAGCCCTGATCTAGCACCGTGTGACTTCTTTTTATTCCCAAAAATAAAAAATCAGCTCAAAGGGATACAATTTTCGTCGCCGGAAGATGCGCTGGCTGCGTTCGAGCAGGCTGTAAACGAGGTGTCTGCGGCGGACTGGAAAAAGTGTTTTGAAAACTGGTTTAGGCGCATGAATCATATGATAAAAATATATGTACGTATAGAACAATTTTTTTAAGTTTCGCAAAACTTTCTGAGTGTCCCACGTATATTTTTATCAAATCTTTTCAAAGTACTTTCCACCAGCCTCTATACAAAGATTCATGCGCCTAAACCAGTTTTCAAAACACTTTTTCCAGTCCGCCGCAGACACCTCGTTTACAGCCTGCTCGAACGCAGCCAGCGCATCTTCCGGCGACGAAAATTGTATCCCTTTGAGCTGATTTTTTATTTTTGGGAATAAAAAGAAGTCACACGGTGCTAGATCAGGGCTGTAAGGAGGGTGACCCAGGAGTTTGACTGGCGTGCTGTCCAGGAAGTCCCTCGTTTTGAGTGCGGTGTGCGCAGGTGCATTGTCGTGGTGGAGCAGTAGCCCGCGGAGCCCTGTGTTTGGTCGCTTGTTGCTTATAACAGAGAAAACTTCTGGCAAACATTTGGTAGTATACCATTCGGCATTAATGCTTCTTTGATCCCGTAAGGGAATTGATACCAAGTGGCCAGTCAAATTAAAAAAGCTAGCGATCGAAATCTTACCCCCGCTTCTAGATCGCTTCACTTTGGTAGGCGTTGGCTCATTTTGAAACACCCAAACAGTCGACTGGCGCTTGGTTTCTGGGTCGTATTGATAAATCCAGGACTCATCACCTGTAACGATGTCGTAAACACGCCGAGACGAGCCTGCTTCAAATTTGTTAAGCATATCACGGCACCATTCCACCCGGGCCTGCTTCTGAGCATCGGTGAGGTTGTGCGGCACCCAGCGTGATACTATCCTCCTCACGCGAAGATGGCTGTGTAGAATCTCGTGAACGCTTCCCGATCCAATCTTCAATATGTGTTGAATCTCCTGATATGTAATTCGCCTATTGTCTTGGATTAAATTTTTCACTGCTAGCACGTTTTCTTCGGTAACAGCCGTCAAAGGGCGACCGCTTCTTTCGTCATCCCCCAAAGTTGGTCGACCGCGCTTGAATTCGTTATACCAACGATACACGGTTGCCTTGGAAGGGCCTTCATCCATGAATGCCATTTGAAGTCTATCGTACGATTCATCCGGTTTCAGGCGACACTTGAAATCGTATAAAATCATAGCTCTAAAATGTTCCCGGCGCAGATCCATATTTCAGTGAGACACAATACTTTGAATTAACTCGCAAAAAATGTGGAGGGAAATTTTGAAATTGGAACTTACTTATTTTTACTTATAAATAATCATATTTTCGAAAAACATTATAACTGGCCAGTCTCCCATATATAAAAACTTTTTTTCGCAATACTTTCTGAGGGGCCTGGTACAGGCTGAATGCGTATTTTTTTTTTTGAAAACTTTGAAAAAAGAATAATAACCGCGCGCGGACGACCTGGCGTGAATGAAAATGAGATACTGTTAATTACTGTTGAATTAATTTGTGTTGTGTTTCCTCGCAAATGAGAGAAAAGTACTATACAAGTCTCGGCCGAAATAGCAATTAACGGCCTCGTTTAGTTAAAAAGGACTCGGCTTGCGCCTCGTCCTTTCAAAATCACTTGGGAAGAAGTCCAATATTACTCGGCCGTAAATTGCTTTATTTCAGGCCTCGACAGTAATGTACTATTACCATATCTATACGACTTTGAATTAACTGCAAAGTTGGTCGTGTCGGTTAAGAAACACTGTTTTCTTAATAAGATATCGCTGACGTCACCCAAAGACGTACAAAAAAGTGGAGTTAATTTCGATACCACGAGCAGTGTTCACGGTAGCTTAGTGGCTAAAGCACTGGTGTACTGAGCCAGGAGTCGCAGGTTCGAATCCTGCTCGTGAGCGATTTTTACTTTCCACAATTAAATCGTTAGATTTCGCTTTGCATGCGTTATCATCATCATCATCATTTCAGCCGAAAGACGTCCACTGCTGGACATAGGCCTCCCCCAAGCATCGCCACAGCAAACGGTCCTACGCTTTCCGCATCCAGCGGATACCTGCGACCTTCACCAGGTCGTCGGTCCACCTTGTGGGGGGCCTACCCACGCTGCGCCTTCCAGTACGCGGTCGCAACTCCAGAACTTTACTGCACCATCGACCGTCCGTTCTGCGCATGCGTAAATGCGTTAAAATAATAAAATAATTATATCTTTAGATAAAGACGACGACCTAAAGAACGTGGCTGGGGGGGACTGGATGCGGAAGGCAGAGGACCGAGCGTTGTGGCGCAATTTGGGAGAGGCCTATGTTCAGCAGTGGACTGCGATAGGCTGAGTTGATTGATCTTTAGATTTCGCTTCGTATGCGTAAATGCGTTAATAATAATAAAATAAATAAAGAAGAAAGTGTTCGAAATAGTAGTATTGTCAGACTTTTTTACGTGTGAAAAGTTTTACAGTAAGTTTTCAGGGAAGACAACCTTTTTGAAAGCTGTTGCCTTAAGCCAAAAATCCATATGTGTGCTACTGATACAATCAAGGGCGGATCCAGGGGGGGGGGGGTCATGGGGGTCATGACCCCCCCCTGGGCCTAGGTCAACCACAGTTTTTTACCTAATACATAAATGAATGTTCATTGAATGAATGTATGTATGTGTTATAAACATAAAATTACTAAATTGAACTCGCATCCGAACCCGTTCGTTCAATGTGAATAATATTCGCGTGATTTAAAGTTTGATTCTGGCGCACCGCTCGCGCCGCGAGATTCTTCTCGCATAGCTCCGTCGCCGGCGTCACCGTCGATTGAATACTTAACTAACCATCAAAAACAGAAATAACTACTTTTCTACCATGTTAGCCTTATAAAACCTTGCCCATGTAAAACTAATTCAAAAACCCACAAACATCAATATTAGTTGATAAGTAATTCGTTTTTTGAAAATCGGAATGGAAAAACAACATTCCAAACAGAAAAGCTCTTAAATCTCAAGTAAGTAAATATAAACTGGGTTTGCAAAAAATATTACAAATTCGAGCTCGCTACGCTCGCGCTCGACCTCTATTTCATTGCCTGTACATATGTGGGACTCCCATAGCTTAAATGTATATTTAATTATTTACGCTAAAGCGTCTACTATTAGCCGCTCTAGGCGCCGGCGCCGCAAGAACAGGTTGCGCTCAAATAATGCGTACACTTTTGTTACGGAATATCTATGCTTTTGTGAAAAGCTAATCAATTTGTTCGTGAACAGTCAAAACAATTTCGCGCTCGCTTCGCTCGCGCATTTCTTTCTGCATACTGAACGTATGTTGTAAGCAGCTATTCTGTAGGTAATAGAGACAGCCGAAACTGGGAAAAAGTTCGGGCTCGCTTCGCTCGCGCCGTTATATATTGATATTTTTTTTGCGTGTTGGTTAAGTACGTATTCCGTTATATAAATATTATACAAAGAAAAAATCTAAAGCTCTAATAAAATTCACTTAAATTCATGTTTTAGCGAAAATCCTAGAATTTTATTGGTTGAATGAAGGTTTTTTCCAAGAGGACGACTCTGCACCCTCCTTTTAAAAATTTCGATCCGGGGCTGGATATAAGTACGCAACCCCCCCCCTGACACAAAGGCTGGATCCGCCCTTGGATACAATCGATATACTCCTAACTGCTAAACTGTGAGCAAGGCCTGCATTGAAACATTGGACAGTTATAGCTGATATGGAACCTAATACGTTAACAGTTGTGTATGCACTTGCAGCTCAGATAATAGCGATGACCTCATGTTTATAACAGTGCTGCGATTGTGTTTCAACTTTAAACATTATCGATATTATATTAGCATGTCAGAGTCCGGTCGTAGAATTGGATTCGACGCATTATGTCCTATTCGAAGACGGTCACGCCGACGTAAACGCTCCCATTCGCACCTTCACGTAACTTAATAAAGAAGTGCAGTTTCAGCGCAGTTGCTGTTAAATTTCGATCAAAACAATGCTTTTCGTATTCTCCTATCAACGGCGATCGCTGTCAGAAACGAACTGCAGCGTCACTGCAACTTGATCGGCGCGTCATGAAATTAGGCCCTGGCACAGATTACCTATTAGTTACTACGTAAGCCCTAGTCCCGTTCGTTGTTGGTCCTATTCGCAGTGGTCCCCATCGCTTATCGTCCTATCCGCAGATGATCCCATTTTTCCAAGACAGACCGTAACTGGGGGGAAAGTGCCCAAAAAAATGACGAGAGAGATTTTTTTAATGGAAACAGTCCTTTATTTTTTCGATCGTAACTATGATATTATACCTCAGAGATAGAGAGAGAGAACAAAGATAAAGCGATCATGTCGTCGTTACTTATACTAACTGGAATATTACTAAATAATGTCACGATTCTTTTCAGTCATATCTTTATGCGAAATGCAAATTGCATTGTTGCATTAATTGCCTTGGTGATTGGGGACTTCGCGTTTGTTTCGGTTGAAGACTTGAAGCATATCTTAAATCTCTTTGGGTTGAACTGACATTTATAAAAAAATTAAAAGTGGCTTTTCATCCATCCCGTTAAGTTTTTTCGAATTCATTTATTATATTTGCACGAAATATGGTACATACTTAGGTTGTTACAATGCAATAGTTTGTCCACGACATATTCCACCTATTCTACAGGCATGCAAATTAATACACATAGCATTAAATAAATTCTAACAAATAAAAAATTCAAACAATAATAAAATAATCAATTTTTGTAACATTACAAAGTCTGTGTTACATTACAATGCACCTCTACGTATATTTGCAATGAAAACAAGAGCTCTTTAAAAATAAATCTAAAGGTTAACGTTAAAGTTATTCTTCCTAAATATAACACAGGGGAACTGATTTTGCAGCATGGGGTTTCTAAGTCGATTTTTGATAATTCTAGTTTTCTCAATACGAGAAATATAATAGATTTGCCGAAATAACTCTGGTTTTCGATACCGTTATATACATATATATATAGGTATAGGTGTTTAGAAAATAATAAAATTCTACTAAAAAACCTCTACATATTTTTCCTCCCAAATATCACAACGATAACGAGGATTGGCACACAAAGTAAAATTTGTAACAGAGTTCGTGGTCATCCTGCAAGGAAAGAAAGAAAGAAAAACATATTTTAGTCTCGTTACAGGCGAGACAAGGACAAACAACAAGGTGGACCGACGACCTGGTGAAGGTCGCGGGAATCCGCTGGATGCGGAAGGCACAGGACCGGTCGTTGTGGCGATGCTTGGGGGAGGCCTATGTCCAGCAGTGGACGTCTTTCGGCTGAAATGATGATGATGATGATGACAGGCGAGAGAAGAAAAAAAAATAACACGAAAATAATAAAATTAAAAATACCGTGCCTGTAAAAATCCATAAAAGGCCCCATCTTAGCATATGCTACAACTTAGGAACACCGCAATGTTGCTGCGCTGGTTTTCGGATGGGTCCCGATAGTGAGGCCACGGGTAAAAACTAGCATATAAATATAATTATAATAAACCTAAATTGTGTGTATATGTGACAATTAGTGCTTACAAAGAGCTTCATCTCGAAATTAATTGTTAAATAAGTAGTAAGTTATAATTTTGATTATGTATACTTTCATATTTATGCTTACTTAACAATAAATTTATGTAGGTATGTGTATATACATGTTGAAATTTGAATCGCCTTTTCCCGAAAAGGGGTAATTGTACTCATCATTATGAACAACTTTTACTATGGGACCAACCCTGAAATCGCGAAAGAAAAAAAAACAGGTGGTCCCTATATTTTATCTAAGTGATTAGTGAACACAAATGTAGGGACCAACTGATATTTTTTTCGTGATTTCAGGGTTGGTCCGATAGTAAAAGTTGTTCATAATGATGAGTACAATTACCCCTTTTCGGGAAATAAGCGATTCAAATTTCAGCATGTAGGTATATATATTTTTAACCTTCTATTATAATTCTATTATAATTGCACTATTTCTACATTTTGTTTCAAACGTATGGCACTCGTGGGTCGCAGCTGAAAATCACCGTTGGATAGCAAATAGGGGGTAGTGGGGCGTTTCACACCACGCGTGGTTCGGACCGCGGTGTGAATCGCTCAAGTACTCATTTTGCATGGGCCCTTTCGGACCGCGGTGTGAAACGGCCAAGACCTTTTTTATAATGGGCTGATTCGGACCGCGGTGTGAAACAGCCCAGTACTCTTTTTCAATGGAGCGATTCGGACCACTATCAAAAGTTTAAAAATGTAGTGTGCTCTTGTGTTTTTGTACAGACGAGTAGAAAAACGGTTAGTGAGAAATATTAAAATAAAATACCTACATAACATAATTATTAGTATTTTATTGATTAAAATATTGGATATTACAAATCTAATTAATAGTTATGTGTAGACTCATTTTAACATATAATTATAATATAATCACTTACAATAGGTATGGAATAAAATACTTGAGTAGTAAACTGATTATTATAAAAAAGTGTAACATAAACGATAAATAATCACAGATTGATTGTAGATTACATACTTTTACTTATTATAGTTATAAAAAATCACAGGTTGAGTGTATATTACTCATTTAAAATTTATTTAGATATCACAAACAGCTCAAAATCATAGGTTGAGTTTGATCACATATTTTTACTCATACCAAATTATTAAAAATCGGAGTTTGAGTGCAGATTACACATTTTTTCTTTTAACTGATTATTAAATATCACAGATTGAGTGAGTACCTACATTTTTACTTATTACTACATAATTATATTGAAAATCACAGGTTGAGTAAATTGACACATTTTTTGACAACATTATACAAGAGTTATTGGCTGGCCAGATAACTGTCGGTCATTGCTTGGAAAAATTGAGAGTTTAAAATATAAGAGTTTTATTTTTGTTGATTTATGTTTTTTTTGTTATCTCTTTTTAAATAATACTGTATAACTTTTACATGCAAATTATCTGTTACTTAAAATCATAGACCTACTGGTCTCTAGACGCCGACTAGCCGGATACCCACCGTCGCAAAGCATATGCAGTAATACTGCATATCATACGCCCCGCCGCCAATCAGGACGTCAGTCCGTCAGCGAACGGCACCAATCACACGGAATCATACCACCGAAATTTTGAGCCGACCAACCATAACGCGCCGTCCGTCCCCCGGTACCCGTCAATATTTTACGACTGTTTTCTCATGCAAAACTTTGTTTATGCGGCGTCTTGAAGCTTACTGGTCTGTGCTTAAAATAGTAACAAGTCCAGTATATGTGACTCAATCTGTGATTTTCAAAATAATTAGGTAGTAATAACTGAAAATGTGTAGACTCAATTTGTAATTTTCAATAATTAGTTATAAGTAAAGTGTGAAACCCACACTCAATCCCTTATGTTTAGTAATAAGTTAGAAGTAGAAATGTGTCATTATTACACTCAACCTGTGATTTTATAATTAATCAAAAGTAAAAATGTGTGTTTATTTATTTAAAAATGTGTGATCAAACTTAACCTGTGATTTTTAATTATTAGTGATAATGTCTTAGATTTTCGCGATCACTACACATTATAATAAAACAAAGTTTAAACGGATTACATCGCGTATATTAATAAAATTTGTTTAATTTTGATAATATACGCGATGTGATTCGGTTAAACTTTGTTTTATTATAATGTAATAGTGATATCAAAGCTAATTTCAAGCCAAGCCAATGACAAACGAGTAATATGTAACACTCAACCTGTGATTTTTTATAACTCGTAATTAGTAAAAGTGTGTAATCTACACTCAATCTGTGATTACTTATCAGTAATATTTTAAATTAATACTCTTTTTTATAATTATTAGTAGCCTACTTACGTATTGTGTATCATTTTGTATTGGTATATGATTTTATTATAAGTAAACTACGTAATCAACACATAATAAAAAAAAAACAATATTTGTTATTTTGATTTGTAATAATTATTATTTAAATTAATAACAAACTTTAATATGTATTTTATATATTATGACTTATATTATGGATTTAATTCGATTTTTTTATATATTTTTCACTAAACATTTTCTACCCGTCTGTACAAAAATCATTCAAAACGTACTAGTTTTTTAATACTTTTGATAGTGGTCCGAATCGCTCCATTGTAAAAGAGTACTGGGCTGTTTCACACCGCGGTCCGAATCAGCCCATTATAAAAAAGGTCTTGGCCGTTTCACACCGCGGTTCGAAAGGGCCCATTCAAAATGAGTACTTGAGCGATTCACACCGCGGTTCGAACCACGCGTGGTGTGAAACGCCCCACTACCCAAATAGGTACCTACCTGTAATTTTTTATTTTCAATATACAGAAACTCCACGTCTACAGATTTATATGTATAGATAGAGGAAGATGTGAAATGGTTAATAAAAAAAAAAAAAAAAAAAAGAATGTTTATTTTCATAAAATATCTTTACAGAAAAAAAAGGTAACGTAATCGAGCTTACACACAGAGAAATAAGTATTGTTTTTTTTTTTTAATTACGGTAATCCTAGATTTTGAGGTATTCGCCAGGTCCGTCATTGTTAAATTAAAAGTTTTTCCCAAGTTCTATCTAGTTATTTATCGCTCTATATTTTTGTTTTCTTAAGGACTGGTCATTTACCTATTTATTTTTCTTATAGGAGGTGTCGAAATATGAGTATGACCACGAGGACATGTATATCCTCGTGGTCATACTGGTATGACAAACTAGTATGACCACAAGGAGACAGCGATGCTACCTAACATTATGCTGAGCTGGTGGCCCTTTGGCATTTACAGGTTATTTACTTTAGTGCTCTTTTCTTTTTTGTTAATTTTATTGTTTGTGCCAATAAATACATTTTCTTTCTTTTTTTCTAATAAAGTAAAGTTACAACTTAGACAATACCATAACTCAGTATTTAATCAATATTACTACAATTAAAAAGCAATTAACTTTGAAGTGGTTAGGTCTACGATCGTTTTATAATCAACTACTGTTCACGTAGCAAGAAACACGAGTAGGTAGGTACTGCGAGTAGAGATAAAATAATCAATACGTTTATGTTATCAAGTCAAGTAGATGTGTCTTTGATAACTAATTCCGCAAATAAACTTTGATCTACACCATTGGCGTAGTACTAATAGTAATACGTGGTGCCATTGCTCCACCGTCGTTGTTTGCGCAGCTGCCAAGCAAGACTATCTACCTGAGTTTGGTTTCTCTGAAAAATCCTGGGGTTAGACTTCGGGAGGTCAATATAAATGACGTGGCCCCACCCACCACTTCGGACCTAACGCCGTCACATAGTCACATATGACAGTTTCAACAGCTCTATTAACACTTTATGCCCAGAAAAGTGTTATTGGGATTTTTCTATCAAGAAAATTTCTCAGTAGCAGCCCGGAGTCAGGAAGTTAGGGGTGCTACACCCCCGTGCCTCGGAGAGCACGTAAAGCCGACAACGGTCCTGCGCCTGATCTCTCTCTGGGTCGTTTCGGATTGCCGTCCCAACGGATTATGAGAGTGAGAGAATAGAGAGTGCACCTGTGTTTGCGCACACACTTGTGCAGTTGTGCACTATAATATTATATGAGCGCAGATAGCTAGTCTCCGTTGAGAAAGATCGCCGTGACCGAAAATTCAGCGAAGAGGACATTATTATAATATTTATTAAATATTATAATAAAGTTGACTGTAGACTGCTTCGTTGGTCTAGTGGTTGCAAGCGCGACTGCTGAGCGTGGGGTCTTGGGTTCGATTCCCGGGTCGGGCAAAGTGTTATTGGGTTTTTTCATTAGGAAATTCTCAGTAGCAGCCCGGAGTCTGGATTTGTGCCCGGTCAATGGCAATAGGCTCGCCCCCTATTACATGGGACTATAACATAACTGGCGAAATGTGGGTGTACTATTACACCTCTGCCTACCCCTTCGGGGAAATACAGGCGTGATGTTATGTTATGTTATAATAAAGTTTATTATACAGAGTTCCCAACCTCTTAACATGCGCGCCTCTCACAACTTTTTCATAAAATCAGTACGCCCGATGACCCTTGCCTGTTAGGGTAAAACCACAAGGGCCCGATGACGTGTGCCACGAACGCTATTCTCGTCAAGTAACTTGATTGCAGTCACTGCTACCTCAGGGGTGTTGGCATTTTGGCATGTAAGTACCTAACTACCAAGTTTTTTTTTATAAATATACAATTTATTATTTTCGGATATGTCGCGCCCCTTCCTTGGGTCACCCTACGCCCTCCGAATAGGGCGCGCTCCATTGAATAGGAACCCATGGTACCTCTACCTATAGAAGTATAGATGATAGGCGTGATGCACATGGGGATCGTACGGTCCATGGCCCTTTATGGGGCCCCAGTGTGGGCGGACACCCTGACACGCTGCAACGTCGCGCTGCTGCGTAGGCCGCAGCGTGCGATGGCTATCAGGGTGATACGGGGATATCGTACGATCTCCTTTGAGGCGGCGAGCCTTCTAGCCGGATCAATGCCCTGGGATCTGGAGGCGAAAGACCTTGCGCTGAGGTACCACCAGCGTGAGGATCCGCCTGATCGGACCGAGGTCCGCCAGATCATAGTGGCTGAATGGGAGGAGCGACTTGCGCAACCCAGCGCAGAGCACGCCGCAATAGCGGCGGTAAGGCCCGTCATGGAGGAGTGGCTAGAGAGGGGCCATGGTACCCACACCTACCGGCTGACGCAGATACTCTCGGGGCACGGTTGCTTCGGGAAGTATCTGTGTCGCATAGGCCGGGAGCCGACGCCCGAGTGTCATCACTGCGGGAGCTGCCCAGAGGACACGGCGCAGCACACACTGGCGGAGTGCCCAGCTTAGGCCGCGCAGCGCCTTGACCTCATCACTGCAGTAGGCGGCAGCGATCTCTCGCTTGTGACCGTAGTTCTGTCTATGGTCGGGAGCGAGAGCGCTTGGGAAGGCGTCGTCTCCTTCTGCGAGGATGTAATGCTCGCTAAGGAGGCGGCGGAGAGGGTTCGAGAGGCGATGACCTCTCTTCCCATCCGCAGGAGACGACCTGGGCGTCGTAGGAGGGCGTATGCCGACCTCCAGCCACCCTAGGTGTAGGCGGGCGGCGGACTCGGGGTGGCCCACCGCCCGACCAGTCAAGGCCCGTGACGGTGGTGCGTCGTGTTCCGCGCGCGCCAGTCAAGAGGATGGTGCGGCCGTCGTGGTTGCCGCACGGGGTGAAGGGGCTCGCCAGCCAGTGGCGAGCCGGGACCTGCCGGGGATGGTTGCGCGAATACAGGAGTATTTCTCACGCCCCCGGCCAAGGGTCAGTAGAGGAACACCGTGGTGGTTTTTAGTCCGACACTGGCTCCGCCTTCCCTGGGCGGAGAGCGTCCATGAGGATTTTCCCCACGGAAAATTTTGTCCAGAACAAGCAGATTTTTGTAACGTAATAATTATATGTAACTGCCACCACAAATCAACTATGTAACCATCTCATATCTCTCTCACTATGGCCGTGGCCGTGATCGTGAATCGATAAGGTTACGTTAGCTTTGGCGCCTGATACTATTAACATAGTACCAATTAAGGTATTGCTCATTTATGTCATGTAGGCGCAATGAAGTTTAGTTAACTTTTTAAAGTGAAGAAAGTTACGATGTCCAATGAGTAAGTCACAGGCACCCAGTATATCTTTGCAGTTTGAGACGCTTGTTTTACCTACTGGGTACCCCGTAATACAAAAAAATTACAATGTATTTTGTTAAAATTCCATTTTCCTCAAATTCTAGCCTAGTGATTATAAATCCGAATTCCAAACGTAACCTTATAAGCCCACATTCTACAATTTTCAAGAAATACATAATAATAAGGTATCTTATATACTATATGTATATTACAAACTACATAGGTACCTACTTAAGTTTAATGTAATTTTACCGTAGTCGGATAACTGATAAGTAAGTATCAGAATGAGTCTTTGTACTTCGTCAGCTGTTTTCATAATATTCGTTCATTTGATTGACCAATGAGATTATAGGTAGTAGGTAGGTAGAGGTACATTATGTTTGTAGGTAGTTTATTACTTTCTTTCTGCAAGCAGGTGAGACTTGCGTGAGAGCTCCGCAGTCGCACCCGGTTTTGCTTGCGTCGATGGAACCCAACCTAGCTAGATTATCCTTGCAGCGACCAACTTATCGTAAGCGATAAAGCGACTTCTAAATTGGACACTGCAACTCGCCCCCGGGAGGCAAATGCTCAGCTGACTCCACAAAGCCCAGCGGTTCAGAGAGTTTAGTATGCCACACGTGGCGCCTTGCTTCCTCTGGACTTTGTTCTATGGTGGTCGTTAGTCTCAAGAAGCTTTTTCGGCTTTTTAGACAAGCTTGAGGTAATTGGTGACCATGAAGGCAGTGCCGACAGTCTGATTCTTGCTCACCCTTCTCGACAGAGCAGGCAACCTCGTGGCGGGCAAAAGGTGGTGTTATTCCCGCTAGCGGGTATACCTTGCTGAGAAGTGTCGGATCTAGACATCAAGTAATAGTACGACAGGTTTCATTTAGGGCTATGTCAACCTGCCTCGCATGAGCTGACCGATGCCTTACTGCTGGGCAAGTGGGCGTGCTAATTTACCCGCTGAGAAAGAAAGTGCTGAGCCAGTTGTCCTTAACACTTGTGCTGAGGCTCTCCAGGCTGTAGTTGTTAGGCGCCGAAAGAAATTATCCCTAGAGCTGACTTTTTGTTTGGTCTTAAGGCAATGTTTTTTTTTTGCTTTTTTGTTGTCATGTAATGCTACTACTGCTATTACTGTAATGTCAAAATGAAAGCTTTTGTCATTGTGAGCTATAGCACAATTACCCATTTACCACACTGGACGCAATCAGCGCCGAATATACCTACCCAGCAGCAGTGCCATTCTGTAAGAACTCATTAGCAAGCTCACTTCTGAATCCGCAGTGAAAAGTAGTAAAAACAATACGATATTAGAGATTTCACTGCGAATAGAAGTGAGGTCGACAGTGAGTTTTTACAGAATAGCCACGCAGAGCGACGGCACGATGTAAAGCACAATAGAATGTAGCGTACACGAACGCGCATGTATATCTCATTAGCACTCACGATATAACAAGAAAGGTAGGTTACACTGAATTAAGTTAAATACTTTATCCAAATACGTTATGTAGATTGTAGATCCATGGGTTACAAAATGTTCTCGTGTATCTAACAGCCCTTGAATCAATTGTCAGAAATATGTGTTACGAATTTCTGAATTTTGGTCGCGTATTTCTTGTAATTTTATAGATGTCCTTACAATATCTGTGATATTACAGCTTATGAAAACTTGATAAAGTCTTCAAAGTGTTTGGAGAAGCATATTTTTTTGCGTTGGGTAAATCCTCATGGACGCACTCCGCCCGGGGAGCCAGTGTCGGACTCTTACCGACTAAAACCACCAGTGTTCCTTCAACTACCTTTGGCCGGGGGCGTGGGACCCTGTGTATTCGCACAACCACCCCCATTGGCCCAGTGCCACTTTAGATTACTGATCCTACAAGCTATGTCGGTCACTCCGGTTCTTCTCCGGATAATCTTGTTACGGATTTTATCCTTCAAAGAAACTACAAGCATAGCTCGCTCCATAGCTCGCTGAGCGACTTTGAATTTTGTGGACTAGCCCAACTGTCAGTGTCCACGTCTCGGCACCGTAAGTCATGACGTCGACATGAATGCTGACACGAACACTGAATTACTCATGACGTCAACGTCATGAGTAATTCAGTGTTCTTCCCATAAAAAAGTAAAAGTAAAAGTTGTGCAAAATGACCAGCAGTCTTTTTGATAAATTAAAAATAACTCTGTATAGTGTACACCTATTTACCAGAATAGTAGTACAGCGCAGCGTATACTGAACTGGGCTTCATCATCAGCCTACCGTAGTCCACTGCTGGACATAGGCCTCTCCAATAGTACGCCACTGACTTCTATCCTCGGCCACTCTCATTCCAGTTTCTAGCAGCCTCCATTTATTATTTGAGGAAAGAGGTAGGGGTCTTGAACGCTCCTAAGCCACTGCGACCTGATAAGATCTATTGTGACGCCTCTTGCAGCATTACAGCACTTCCCCAAGCTGCAAGTCAATCATGAAGTCGACTATAACCTTGGGGGAGGAAGATTTGATCTCCAGCAGCCACCATGCGTAGATCGTCACTCCACTCTAGCCTGATGGCATCCTGCGCTACGTTTTCCGAGTCGCGGTCTCCACTGAAGAACACATCTACCCCAACTGTCATCGGTACTTCGGTTAATATGGCCGGCCCATTGCCACTTCAGCTTGCTTTGCTTATCTTGTGGGCTATGTCAACAACTTTGTTTCTATGTCGGATCAACTTATTTCGGCTCCGATCCTTCAGAAAAACTCTGAGTATTAGCCCTTTCCATAGCCAGTTAAGCGACTTTACATTTTTGGATAAGTATCCACGTATCGGCTCCGTAAGTCATGACAGGTAGGAAGGATACACTTAGGACGGGTGCGGGTCGGTAGCGGGTCGAGTCGATTCGTCTGTTATCGTCCATATACGCCGGTACCCGACACGACCCACGACCGACCCGCACCCGTCCTATGTGTATTTTGCGCTTAAGGCCTTAGACTCTGTGGATCCTATTCCACAGAGTCTCGAAGTGTTTAGCGAATGCGGCCCAGCCGAGCTGAATTCTTCTGTTAGCTTCTAAATCACCTCGTATGCCAAACCACGTTTTAAAGACGACGTCCAATGTTTAACTGTTGTAAAATCGGTAAATACCTAAAGGCTATTGGGTCGTTACTCTATAAGGATAAATAAACAAATGCTCGATATCTCACACATCACATGATGACAAGCTTTCCAGAAGTAATGATAAGGGGTCAGGGACACCGCACCTCTGGTTTGATAACTGTACTACTTAATAATATTTTTAATTGTAACAGTAGGGTGCTGGCTTATATCGATTTCCTTTTGATTTATGATGTCTTTCCGTGGGTATCGTAAAAAATGGTTTTGAGATTTTGTCAAGAAAATGGACAGCAGAATCCACAATTTGCCTATTTAGGGTTCAAGTTGAGTTTTATTATCTTTTCGGGCTTTTTGTAATAAATTAGATATTTGATATTATGTGGTCAAAATAATCACAAGGAATCCAAAGGTCAAATAACTACTATCTTGTGCTCATGTAACCATAGTTATATTGGTGACTGCCGACCCTCCGTTAATAATTTTCACAATTTATATATTTAGAGGTCAGGTAAAATGAAGAAAGGATTCGTTTAGAACGATTTTATGCTATTAATGTAAAAAAATTGTGAGGTAATAGTAAATTATAAGTTAAAATGCTTTCAGCAGTAAACAATAATTACTTTGAACCTACCTAATTACATAGGTGTCAAGTTTTCAGTGCATGTTGCCGAGGTGTGAAGTAAATTGGACTAAGTAAATTGTTCTGCGGCCTTGAAAGTAGAGCATACTAGTTATAATAGCATAATAATCGTAGAAATCTTAAGTAATTTCATTATTGCGATAGTTACGCTATCCGAGAACTAATTATTAAGATTTGTGTATTAACAGTAGAGAAGGTTGAGTATCCCTGGGCTGGAAACATTCACACTTGCCATGGGCTCAGAGGAAGGGAATCCAATTGGATAGGAAATGTGTCTAATGATCAATATTTCTCTCATAATTTCGCTGCCCACAAGTTAAGAAAAAACTATGTTACACTTCGGCTCATCACATCACATCACATTTACAATAGCGAAAGTAACTCAGTCTTTCTGTTTGATACCTCATCACGACTAAATCACTGAACCGGTCATAATGAAATTTGGCGAGGAGATAGCCTGGGACCTGGAGAAGGATATACTTTTTATAAAAAAAAAATGGAACGATATACACGAAGGCGAAGCCGCGGGTTACCTCGTCTAGTTCTATAAAACGTGTTATTGAAATAACTGAAAACCTCTTAGGGGTCATTATTCTCATCACTATGAACAACTTTTACTATAGCAACAACCCTGCAATCGCGAAAAAAATACCAGCTATTCATTTCATTCATTTATTAAATTTTAGTACACACAGAGAAATAATAATAAAATACATAAAAATTAATAGTAACGTACAAGGGCACTGCTTATTCCCTACATTTTATCGATTCATGAGAACACCAATGTAGGGATCAGTTGTTTTTTTTTCGCGATTTCAGGGTTGGTCCCATTGTTTGTTGTTCATACTGATGACCCCTTAAGAGGTTTTCAGTTATTTCAATAACACTTTATACATATACAAATCCTGCAAGTATCAAAAAGAGAATTTGCGAAATTTTAAGAAAATTATTCCCCAATAATTCCGAAACGGAAAACTTTTAACAGTAGAGGAAAACCTTTGCTGCATTTCATCAACACCCGAGGTCAATTACAAATTAGAATTTCTCTAATAAATGGCCAATAGTTGGGCGTCCAGCCGTAACCGCTTGCGTTATCTCGAGACCGTCTAGTTTCAGTTCAAAACTAACCGATTGGCTTAATGACGTTTACCACGTTATTGATAAACATTAAAATCGTTTTAATTGAACTAAACTGCTGTTAAAATTTGAAGTCGTAACCAGTGGTGGGAAACGAGTGACAAAAATAGTGACCAAATATTTTTGTGTGTCAATTTTGATAATTTAATACTGTGATTTTATTTACTAGAAAATAATCGCTAAAAATATTAATAGTAAGGGAATTTTATTAATCAAAATTTCTTCTCTGATTGAGATATCTGAAACCAGCAAACTGTGTGATACATACGTCTTTTTGACTACTTACATTCGAATAAATTAAATGTGATTTTTAAAGTAAAAATGCGTATGAAAAAGACGTTCTTGATATTTGACCAAGATTTTGGAATTGATAATGAACAGGAACCTCTCCTCCGTGATGATGATGATGACGATTCTGACAATGGGCAAGTCTTTCATATTTTTCAAAACTTCTGTGTTTGCTTTGTAGCCTCAATCACAGATTACTTATAAGTTACTACCCTCAATAAGTATTGTTAATTTATTAATCAAATTGTCTTCCGAAAACACAAACGGTTATCAGGGGATGAATTCACTATAATTATATTGTGATTTTTATCGTTTCCATCCCGTACGGTAGGTAGGTAGTCTTACGGCCAAAATTAATAACCGATCTATCCACGATTTGCCCTACTAGAGATCGAAATTTGACTTAAAATTATGTCAAATTTCTATCTCTAGTAGGGCAAATGGTGGATAGATCGGTTATTAATTTTGGTCGTTAATATATATCGATTAGTCAGGTCAAACTAACTTTATGGGTCAAACTTGTGATAATAAGACCAGAAAAAATATCTTTTCACACTAACTCTACAAGCTTATCAAAAGAAATCTTTAATTTGATTATTATGTTGTTCCTAAGGTAAATAATTAATTCGAAGATTTAAAGGTCTGGGATTCAGTAATCAGCGGGGTTACTCTTGAAAATAAATCCAATATCAATCCAATACCAATGTCAAAAAGTGATAAGAATAAATGGGAATTCTTGATTAAAAATATACACAATTTTAATTCAAAACATTCTAAAAACATTAAATTTTAAACCAATTAATTACAAATTTTGCATTTAAAAGTACGAATTGACATTAATCCAATGCCAATAGATCTGAATTATTTTCAAGAGTAAGGCAGCTGGTCTGGTTATCAAATAAATATAAAGATTGTCAAAAATAAACATGAAGTTAATAACTAAACCTAATGTTTTCTCCTACATTGAGTGACTGCAATTATAGCCGTAACTAAGCGTGTCATGTCACAAATCGGTACAATAAACGAAAATAAATATTCGCATTTTATTATCAACGGATGAAACAATGTTTCATGGCTGAATTTGTGTGATTATAACTCTGATTTGCATTCATCTGATAATTTATCTTATAGAATTTTGTACATGTAGTATATTTTGTGCAGAAGCGTGAAAACTTAGCCTTCTTTAGTAATTAGAAAAAGTTGTTGTTATTGTGATCTATTGTGATACCTATAGCAATATTACAACTCATCTGCAATCTGCAAGCCAATCATGAAATCGATTAAGTACAGACAGTAGGTACAGTGATGGGACTTGGTGCCTACGAGATATGCTTCTCATTAAGCAACCAAAAGTATTTACAAATTTTCATGTTTCGCCGCTCAGCTTCAGTAGACATGGCCCGTTCAAACGGAGAAGAGATGGCGCATTGCTCATATCCTGGAACATGATTGTGACTTTGATCGTCTTCGTCAAAAGTCTGGGAGTCTTCACTCGCGGTCTTTTATATGGCACATAAGGTGACTTTTTTGGTCTCCTAGATTTTGTCAAGTATCTAGATGATTTCACACATATTCACAAATACCCTGATAAATGACTACTGCTTTGATAATCTTCATCAATCCTTGTTGAATGTCTGGGGGTTATTTGCAGACATTGGACTTGATTTTTATCATGCTAAATAAGTCGGTGACTTCTTCATGTTATGTGGCTTTAATGATACTTGTGCGATTTTGTCGAATGCCTTACACAGTTCTTGTTGTAAGACTGAATTAAGAAACTAACAAACTCGCCATCTCTCAATATAATCTATGTATTTTATTATTGTTACGTAATCAATAATCTGTGGGTCATTATATTAGTCGCCTGTCACAAAGAGAATATAACCCAGAGACATGACATTTACCGTTGGTAGTACAGCGGTAAATGTCATGTCTCTGATATAACCACCATGGTATAATAACATCTTATTATACCATGATAACCACTACGTTTAGCCTGTCAAGTCAACGTCAAATATTCCTGTTGTGTTGCAGTGTTGATCATCTGTAAAAGTCTGTAAACAATAAAAAAATTGCATGTCTGTAACATTTTTTGAAATTATCTTAATGTTATTTACACTTTTATCAATATCAAAATTTGTATCTCCCTTTATTATATCGTATAGTTTAATAACAGTATGTTTATCATGCAATATATTCCAAGTGGCTCTGTAGGATTTTTCAAAACTCTCATCGTGGTCTTGAAAGAGAGTAATAAATTCTCCATGAGTGGTATGGTATTTTATTTTATGATTTCTGGTACATATTCGACGGTTTCTTTTAGATCTTAGGTGTTATTAGCTATCAGATCTGACTCTTCGGCCTAATCTATATTTAAGTTTCCGTAACGCTATTTGTCTTGAGCTCTTACGTCTCTTCGTCGCTCCTCTTAATTTCTCACATTCTTTTAATCACTGTCCACTACACTAATCGTCTCCCGCACCTCCACTGCCTTACATTTAGGGTAATTTCCCCCTACTCCTGTAAAATTATGAATTCTTTACAATTAATTCATACCAAAGTGATTCAAAGCCTTCCAAAAACCTTTGTCTAAACTCTTACCCACAGAAAAGCTGTAGCTTTGTTAAATTGTGTCATAATTGTTATATTGTGTGTGTGTGTCTGTGAATACTGCAACGTGCTAAACTACCAAATTGGAGCGAGCAAAGTAATAAGGCTCATTTGAAATATTTCCGCTCAAACGTAAACATTATTTCGAACTTCAAAGAGAATGAAAATCTTCTAAAATGGTTTACAAATTGAAATCGAAAACCAATACAGGTATTGACTTAAAATAAGCAAATTTTTCTTAAGGGTCTATTCCGACGATCTGCATCTGAACTGCAAGGTAGCTGCAAAATGGCAGTTTGAATGCGGTTTTGGTGTAGTTGATAATGTTGATATAGAGCAGCTAGGGGTTTAGTCGCGTTTGACGATATTCTATTAATCGTAACATTCATCACACAATTTGCTACTCCAATCTTAACTATCGTTCCGATTTCGCATACGTTTATTGTGTTTTGACGATAATGTTTCTGCCCTCCGATCAATAGCATACGACTATGAACCGAATTATATCTTTAGTGTGCCTTTTCCATATGTCTATCTTTATGGCGTACGTATCAATCGGAACGAAACTTCGGACATCGTTTATCGTTTGTCGAACGCAAGTAGACCGCCTGCATTGGAACTGTCGGCGATTGTGCAGTCGCTTGCAGTCGGTGTTCTGTCCGAACGACTGAAGTCTAAGCAGTTTTGATCCAATTATATCAACTGAACCAAAACCGCATCCAAACTGCTATTTTGCAGCTAGCTTGCAATTCAAATGCAGACCGTCTGAGTAGACCCTAAGAATTTTTGTTCGATTCGTGTTTAAGGTGAATGCAACGAGGTAGCCCGCGAAGTTCAAAATTTCTTGCGTTTTTAAATAATTGTTGCTCTCTTTCGCGTTCTATATCAATCAAAATATGATTCGCGGTACTAATAACAATTTAACTACTGAATAATTTTCATAAAAATATAAACCTAGCTCTACAAGCTCGATAATATATAATTTGATCGTAAATTAATATTATCGAGCTTGTACAGCTTATAGAGCTAGGACAATATTTTTTATGAGCATTATTCAGTAGATATGTTGTTATTACTGTCGCGAATTATATTTCGATTGATATACAACACGATGTAGAGCTACACTTTACAAAAAACGCCGGAAATTTTGGATTTCGCGGGCTACCTCGTAGCATTCACCTTAATGATCATGGAAATAAAGCTTTCCAGAAAAAATAAAAAAAATGTCCGTATCATTGATAATATCAAAATATCAGAATCTGATATACAATCAAACCACAAAGCCAAGTTGGGCCACCGTATCTACCTGGTAAACCAAAGAAACTCGAAGCGTTTTTCTCCGAACCTTGAGTTTTCGAAAACCTTTTTCACATCTTTACGTAATTTTAATTCTCAGTAGCAGTCCGGAGTATGGATTTGTGCCCGGTTAATGGCAATAGGCTCCCCCCCTATTACATGGGACTATAACATAACTGGCGAAATGTGGGTGTACTATTTATACACCTCTGCCTACCCCTTCGGGGAAACACAGGCGTGATGTTATGTTATGTTGTTGTTATGTTACGTAATTTTCTGCACCTATACCCTAATATCCAGCTTGAAAGACGCCTAGATTTTTTGTTATTTTTGGGCCTTCACTGGATTTTCTCTTGCATCGTAGGTGCATTGACAAACACAAATTTCACATGCACAAGTGTCCAGACCCGAAACAACTATCTATAGGCCATACAAATATTAATTAGATAATTAATTATTATGTTATTTGTCCTCAGGGCCTCGATCCCGCCTGTTCCTAGCACGCAGCAGTTCAACGTGGTCAGGCGCGTTTACCAGCAGGAAGTCCTCAACAAAGATGCAGACTATAAGGTGCCTGATAAGCCATGTAAGTACCACATCTAAACTGTCCTTTTACGTCCTAACCCAATTTATCTAGAGTCGGCGCAGGGCGCAGCATGTCTTTTTCTTCCATATATCTCTATCATCAATCATCTCAACACAAAATGGTCACTAGCCATATAATCTACTCATAATCCAGCCATCTTTTTTTAGGTCTGCCTCTTTTCTTATATTATATACAACGTGTCCCAGAAATCAACGTCAAGCCGAAAACGGGCAATAGGCCAAGTCGTGACAGTCATTAGAAAAATAAATAAAAAAATCTTGGTCATGTACTTTTCAAATTTTATGGATTCAAAAATAAATCTCAAAAAGTGACACCCTGTGATGATTTTTCAAGTCCTGTGACTACAAATATTAACTTTCCGTCAGTTTTTTTTCTGTGAGGTAACCATGAATAACCCTTCTGTAAATTACAGTTAAAAGTTAAAACATAACTACCTCATTTTTTAATAAAATGTCAGATTTTTGCCCAACATTGAATTCAAAATTATTACATCACCCAACTTTAACCGCATGTAGTGTAAAAAAAATGTACTACACTATTGATGACGGATTGACACATAATTTCGTCTGTGTGAGTGAAACAGATAGAGACGCCACTCTGGCGAAACAGGGATGCGTTAGATAAATTGTGCAATACTGCAGCACGTTACGCTCTTTCGTTTACTAAGCATCTTTTTCATTTTGGAATCCAGACTAAACGCGCCATCTTTTGAAGTTATTTGCCAAAATACTGTAGTACATTTTTTTTTACACTACACGCGGTTAATGTTTGGTGATGTAATAATATTGAATTCAATGTTGGGCAAAAAATCTAACAGTTTATTTAAAAATGTGGTAGTTATGTTTTAACTTTTAACTGTAATTTACAGAAGGGTTATTCATGGTTACGTCACAGAAAAAAAACTGACGGAAAGTTAATATTTGTAATCACAGGTATTGAAAAATCATCACAGGGTGTCACTTTTTGAGATTTATTTTTGAATCCATAAAATTTGAAACGTACATGATCAAGATTTTTATTTTTATTTTTCTAATGACTGTCACGACTTGGCCTATTGCCCGTTTTCGGCTTGACGTTGATTTCTGGGACACGTTGTATACACATTTATACTTCTTATAAATACGTTCTTATAAGTAATAAGTATCGAAGATCTTCTGGTTCTTCATATCCGTGCGAACTAATTAATGGCCAAAATTAATATCCAATCTATCCACGATTTACCCTACTAAAGATAGAAATTTGACATATGTTGTATGGAGCTTATGTCAAATTCCTATCTCTAGTAGGGCAAATCGTGGATAGATTGGATATTAATTTTGACCATAACAAAAGCTCATGCCGTGGCAAAAAGATTAGCCGACAAGGTTGGTAGCGCTCTCACTGCTCATCGTGTAGTGTACGGAAGATTTTATTATTGATAAAAAATCTAAGCTCACCTGGATAATGTTCCCTGAACTGTGGTTAAATGGAGCATTACGACTGTGAGAAACCCCTAAAATGTGACAGAGCTACACGATGACTGATGGATCATACATGCCATCAGTATGGACAGGTCCACTCAACTTGACCTGAAACTTTCTTCAAAATGCCAAGATAAATGTCTGGACTTTAAAAGAGAAAGGCTGGAAGTGATTAACTTCCTATTGGCAGAATAAATCATTTCATTTCAGTTATCTTGAAAGGTAGATACCGACCGACTTAGATAGAGGTGAACTTTTCAATCAATCGTGTTTTTAGCTTAAGCACAGAATATCTAATAGTTGGCTTAAGATTATTTTTCTCTTTTGTTCACGTTAATCAAAATACATTTTGCTGTACTTTTCTAGTGAGCGACAGATGCAAGAAAGTGGTGAGAAATTGTGGCTTCGGCGATTGTCTGCGGAACTCCATACCCTGTATGCGATGGCTGCCCAATTACAGCATTCAGAAACACTTGGTTGGCGACGTGGTCGCTGGTGCTACGACTGCCGTCATGCACATACCACAAGGTGAGACAAAAAAAAAAAAATGTTTTATACTACGTTGCAGTGGTGAACGGTCCATATTTCCATACAACACGAAACCTACCGACTTCCCTTTGTAAACTGATGGTATTATGTACAGTCACGATTCTTCCCGGTGATACATTTTGTCGACAAAGTCCCATGAACGAATTTCTCCTACATTACACGTACTTACTTACGGCTGCCGTCTAACACTGAGCGCAAGCGATTTTAGCCTAAGTGGTGATTCACCGGAAAGTTTTCTGATAGTACACACTAAGTACTACTGGTATTTTTTGCACTGACTTCCCTTTTGAAATATTTCACATTTCGCCATTGCACGTTGGTTCTGTAGTCCGTATCTTCGGATACATCTCGTTATTTATTTCTACTATACCTACTTCTTCCCAATTGTGCTAGGGTCGGCTTCCAGTCTAACCTGAAACTTTTCCAACTTCTGCAACTCCTGTAAGCCCGGATCTGCTATGACAACTAACCAGAAAAACGCTGCTCTGTGTGTCGAAAATAGGAGTACGAAGAAAATTTGTTTCCATTTCCGATTAAGTGGGTGACAAGAAAGAGTAATAACCCATAATGGGCTCTAAATGGGTATTACTGTTTAAGTCGTGTGTGCAGTTTAGTAACCCAGTAACTGGGTTGCGGGTGTCAGCAGACCCCGTCAGGCAGTCGCTCCGTGTATAATACTAATGTTCAGCCGCATCTGGTTAGACTGCAAGCCGACCCCAACATAATTGAGAAAGGGCGAGGAGAAAGGAGTCGTGTGTACATTTCGTCACGAATTTTTCCGAGTGAAATGCGAGTACAATTTAGTGGAAAGTTGTGGAGCCCCAGGCTTGCGTTGTACTTAACATAACATTACGCCTGTATTTCCCTGAAGGGGTAGACAGAGGTGTAGTACACCCACATTTCGCCAGTTATGTTATAATAATAATAAAGCCATTTAATCCCAAAATAAATAAATTAGTACACAACAAAGTTAAATATTACATGCAATTCTGAAGACAATTATTAAAGATTGTATACATTATTCCATTTGTCATAATTGCATTGAAAATATTATATTAATCTAATCAGTGACATATTGTATTACATATTACCTAATTCATAACATTTTATATTTAATTACATATACTTCACAGACAGTTCTTGCTTAATTCATTATTGTATTGAATTAAAAATAATATATAACATAACATCACGCCTGTATTTCCCCGAAGGGGTATGCAGAGGTGTAGGTATAGTACACCCACATTTCGCCAGTTATGTTATAGTCCCATGTAATAGGGGGCGAGCCTATTGCCATTGACCGGGCACAAAATCCAGACTCCGGGCTGCTACTGAGAATTTCCTAATCAAAATCCCCAATAACACTTTGCCCGACCCGGGAATCGAACCCAGGACCCCACGCTCAGCAGTCGCACTTGCAAACACTAGACCAACGAGGCAACAACTTGTACTTAACAATTGTGTTAAATTGTTTTTCCAGGTATGGCATACGCACTCCTGGCAGAAGTGCCTCCTATTGTGGGGTTATACATGGCGTTCTTCCCGGTCCTCGTCTACGTAGTATTCGGGACTTCGCCCCATGTCTCCATGGGAACCTTCGCTGTAGCCTGTCTTATGGCTGGAAAGGTAAGTTTAATATAATATGGTGTTTGACAGTACTTTATTATGATGTTTGTGTAAAGGCACTTATCTCCGAAGGATAACTGGAAATTCTTGTGTGGAAATGGAACTATGGGTGTGTACCGAAAAATCACAGGAGACCTATAAACCATAATGCGAAATATATAGCTATTTAGCTTGTTAAAAAACTCTAACCTCCAAATACTCAAACGCAACTAAATTTTTAGTGACGTGACCCTTAAGTCTTATGCTGTCACCGTTACTCTAAGGTGCATTAAAGCGACAGAACGACTTTTAAGAACGTCTATGTTAAGTGTCGTTTGAGTATTTGGGGTTAAGGTCATCAATGTTTAGAAGAAATAGTCGTTTTTTTTTAATTTTTAATACAGGAGAGCCACTCCTCGTGTCCTTTTTCCTCCACGATCCTACTACCAGCTACAACATTTTGAACAAATTTTCAGGTGGTGACACAACACGCGACGCCTGTTGAAGCTATACATAGTGTAAATGTAAATACTACGGGGTTATCAGGTATGTGGACACTGAAGTTCCTAATGCGATAAAACTTTGTATTCTTATTTAAATTGGTCATCGTAGGTGAATGATATAAGCTAGTGTTCGGTCATAGTTTTATTTTTTTATTTTTCATAGTATAGGATGGCGAAACGAACTAAAGGCCCACCTGATGTTAAGCGGTTACCTTTGCCCATAACAACTGCAATACCACCTAGGCTGTTGCCTTAATGGTACCGCAAATCGGTTCGCCAATTTAGTTAAAATCATACATACATACATATTATCACGCCTGTTTCCCATTGGGGTAGGCAGAGAATATGGATTTCCACCTGCTACGATCCTGACACACCTCTTTCGCTTCATCTACGTTCATAAACCTCGTCATGCATGCTCGTCGGTTTAGAGTAATCTTAACCTGGCATTTTTTGAGAACGTCCGCGATTTGAAAAGAATACATTAAAAATCATTCATTCTTAAAATAATTTTGGTTACAATCTTGTTATTTCCTTACAGATTCAGAAATAGCAGCATTGCAAGTGGTGCAATATACTCCTTTACAAGTGCTTAGTGTAGTGTGCCTAGCCGTGGGTATATTCCAGGTTAGTAGATTTTTTATAAATATTATGAACTAGCCTACCTATGTTTATGACTTTGCCCGCGTTAAGGTATTCGGTTTATCACAGAAATACTTTATCGCGAATCCCCCGAGAAGTGTTTATCGTCCCGGAAAAAAAGTGATCTTTAAGTTAATCATGGTTATGGTCTATCTGTATTTGTGTATCGTGATTGAACAAACCAATAAACAAACGAACAAACTTCCATACTTTCACATTTATAATTGTAGTAGGATATTATTTACTGTTCCTTTTAGTGACAAACGAAAATTATTTTATAACAAGGCTTTAACAAGTCTATTATCCCTAAAGTAGTATAACAAGTCTTTTATCCCTAAAGCTATGATAGGTGTAGTTTGTGACGCCAATTATTAGCGTCGTGTTCGGATTGGCAACGCATAGACAATGAGGTTGAGGAAATAGGTCTTAGATCGGGCCAACCTCCTTTTCCCTAGTGTGATGAAAAGGTTAGCCAGCCAGCAAAGATGATAACGAGGCTGTCCTACAAGATACAGGTTTTCCTAGTTTATAGGGCAGGGATCTTACCTGATTGTAAATAGCCATAATTACCTAACTATAGCTGATAAAATTTTGATGTAACTATAGGCTAAGTTTCTGGTGAATAAATAATTTACTTACTTACTTACTAGGCTGACCGGTGCGGCGGACGTACTTATATGAAAATTGCGGAGATTCTCTGAAAGCCACCTACATGAAACAATTATGACTCGCAAATACTCAAACGACACTTAACTTTAAGACATTCTTAAAAGTCGTTCTGTCGGTTTATTGTACCTTAGAGAGACAGTAACAGCATGAGACTTAAGAGCCACTTAAAATTGAGTGGCGTTTGAGTATTTGGGGGATAGAAACCTATTTATTTTCGTTTCCTAAAAACTCCTGATGGGATCTCTGCGAACACTGATCACATCCTGTAATTTCTTCCAGACGTTAATGTGGATCCTACGGTTAGGCGCTGTGTCATCGCTTCTATCAGAGCCTCTGGTCTCAGGGTTCACGACGGCAGCCTCTTTCCATGTGCTAGCATCCCAGTTAAAGGACCTATTTGGAGTCAAGATTGTCAAGCTCTCTGGGAATTATAAAGTTATATTTGTGAGTATAGACTTGTTTTTAAGTCTATAGCTACATTTAAAAAAATTGCATTCTCTTTTCACCTTCCGTTTAGTGCAGTAGTGCTTAGTAATTGCCATTTTCTACATTGCAAGTAGCTTATAGGCGGATTTACGTGGCACTTGTAGGCTGCAGTGCAATATAATGAATTGGAAACTTTCTTTCGATCACGCAAACCACTAGAGACTCGATTTTTCGTGCAAGCTACTTGCAGAGTGGAAACGTACTTTTATTATTTTACAGATTTTTTTTCGAGTCTGTGTGTTTTTAGCTTGAAACATTAATTTTCATATGTGTTAATTCATAGAAATCATATGGCATAATTATTCAATTTAAATTAATATTTTTTCTTTTGTTTTCAGACTTTCATAGAAGTGTGTAAGAACTTGCCGAAACTCAACTGGGGGGCGTTCGTCATATCCTTCATAACTTGCCTTATAATAGCCCTTAACAACGAGAGACTCAAGGTTAGAAGATCAAATTAATCATCCTTTGCCCATCGAGCAATTTAAAAAATAAAATAACGAGTAACGGACTAAAAAAATTAAGTAACTACTAACTTTAGCATAAGAATTTACAGGCTCCGTTTCAAAATTACAACCAAAATATTAATTTAATATAAAAACGGATCACATCTTTCTTTCCCGAAGGAGGCAGGAGTCTATTGTTCACCCACATTTAATGTGGGACGGTATTTAATCGATCCAGCAGTATCGTCATGTACAGTAATTCCTATTACTGTAACCATAACAACACCCCCTTTCGACTGCCTCGGTGGTCTAGCGATAACGTGTTCAACGCAAATCGTGAGGTCCTGGGTTCGTTTCCCGGGTCGGGCAAAAAGTGTTATTGGGATTTTTCTGTCAAGAAAATTTCTCAATAGCAGCCCAGAGTCAGGATGTTGGCGGTTGCCTTGGAGAGCACGTAAAGCCGTCGTCGGTCCTGCGCCTGATTTCTCTCCGGTCTTTCGGGTTGCCGTCCCATTGGATTAAGAGAGTGAGAGAATAGAGAGTGCACCTGTATTTGCGCACACACGTGCACTATAATATGTCCCGAGCAGATGGCAAGCCTCCGTTGAAATTGGTCGCCGTGACTTAAATTCGGCCAGGAGGTCATTATCAATGGTTTCGCGTTCAGTGATCTTCGTGCAAATATCCGATGCCTACTTATACCGTTTCGTAGACTATCAAATTATTTGCACAGCGGCCCTAACCACAAAAACAACATTCTCTTTCAGCCATGGGTAAGCAAGCGGTCCCGCGTGCCTGTCCCCATAGAGTTACTGGCAATAGTGATCGGTACGCTGGTCTCCAGGTTCGCGAAACTGCATGAAACGTTCGGAATCAGCCTCGTTGGGAACATTCCTACTGGGTAAGTGTTTGTTGACTATTTCCTCCTATTTTAGTTTTATCCTGAATCAAGCTAGTTTCTACTCTGCTGGTGTTTACATTACATTATAACCGTTTAAGAAACCAAATATTTTCCAAGTCTTCCGCTTTAGGTCATTTACTACTGGGTTCAGTTCAGATTTCCTACATGGATTTCAGGTACTATGTGGTTCCCGGTGAAAAATAAGCCAACACTAAAATGTGATAAAATGCTTGTATAAGTCACGAGAACGCATAGCAGCTAACAAAAACATGTGAAAATGATCAATCCCCCAGCCAAATGTGGTGTTTTTGTTAATACTTCTTCACGTTTATTATAACAGTGTAGAAAGAGAGATACGATGAAGATGCCTGATTTTATTACTCCAGGATTTATACTTTCCACCTATCAGATCAACGTACTCCATTACCTCACATAGGCCTTTTCCGGGATCATCACCACCATCATCATAATTTCAGCCGAAAGACGTCCACTGCTGGACATAGGCAAGACGTCCAATGCTGGACCTAGCATCTCCACAATGACCGGTCCTGCGTTTTCCGCATCCAGCGGAACTTTTTCAGGATCCACCTAATTAATATAGGTACTCGTATTTTCTTCCAGTCTGCCCGCTCCACAAATCCCTCCAATGGCACTGCTGCCCGACGTGGCGATAGACGCATTCACCATCACAATCGTGACGTACACCATCTCTATGTCGATGGCGCTCATCTTCGCGGCCAAAGACAAGTACGAGATCGATGCCAACCAGGAGCTGTTGGCACTGGTGAGTTGGTGATGCTGGCCATAAACTCATTAACCGACGAAAAAAAATTAGGGGGGTTCTCAATTCGACGCGTATCTTTTTGTTCACCTACTGAATTCTTACCTGTTAATACTAAAAGCTTCATTTTATTTTTCGCTTTTTAGTTTATGTGTTCGTTGGTTCAATTTTTTGTTAAAAAGTTTTATTTAAGAGAAACTCATAAGGCCGTTCGCTATAATGATTTTTAATTCCCAGGGAGCAGGCAACGTGTTTGCGTCATTCTTTTGCTGCGCGCCAGTCTGCGCAAGTCTGTCACGATCCTACATACAGTATCTGGTAAGTTTTAGAACATAACTATATTAAACTGGGTGTAAAAAGGTCTTTTTATACCCATTGTGTTTAAATTAGACCAAATTACGATTAGCTTTATTCACCCTTCAAAAAAAATTGTCGTAATTAATAAAAACTCTTGAAAACGAAGTAATTTCTTTGTGTTGCTTTTCGAATTTCGATACAATTCATGTACGTTCGGCATAGAATTCTCTTTTCTTATGCGTTTGGTTGAGAGTTGAGGTAATTTATCGGATCTTTTCCACTTTGCAAGTAGCTTACCTTGCACGCATAAGGTTACACCTACACGAAACTAAACTCCATGTAATTGCAACGCAATTTTCCATTACGCAAGTTATTTGCAAGCACGCTTCTTGCATAATGGAAATATGACCTTACGGTTTGTGAAAAAAAAAACCTCTTTTATTGATTCATACAGGAAGGGCCCGAAATAATCTGCTTTTTTGTCACTATTGAAGCAAGCAGAACCTTCAATCAACGTCTATTGTTTCCAGGCGGGCAGTAAAACAGGCGTGACCTCTGTAATAAGTGCGTTACTGATCCTATGCGTGTTGCTCTGGATCGGTCCGTTCTTCGAGCAGCTGCCGCGGTGCGTGCTCGCGTCTATCATCGTCGTGTCACTCAAAGGCATGTTCATGCAGGTTACGGAGCTTGCCAAGTAAGCATTACTCATCTACTACCGCCTTTAATCATGATCTGACTGGGCAAAATTTCTAATCCACTCTGAATATAACGACTGCTGAGTATTAGCGCAAATTTAGTAAAGCCAGTTTGACACTCCAGTGTCTCCGCGTAATCTAAAATTCGCTACCCAAGGCATTGGATGTGTCGTCTGCAGAGCGCCCAAGACTTTCATTGAATATTATATAAAAATTATGACAATTCCAGTAAAGTATATAGGAAACTGAGGAACGTTGTCCCATTCACTGCCATTATAACCATCGTTGCTCCCAATGTTACGGAGCTATTTCATTGGTTACAATATGTTTAACATTATTGCAAAGGTCATTTTTACTCTTCCTGATTGGTTGAGACGCTTTCGTCTGCCCTGTAGTCAGAAAGGACGGTTGTAGTTTCTTTTTTCAAGTACCTATAGATCAGCAATCCTATTAAGGTGTCTTTACATTCTTGAAACATTTCCTGTATTTTTTACAGGTTCTGGAAGCTAAGTAAACTGGATGCGATGGTTTGGCTGGTCACCTTCCTAGTCACGATGCTCGTCAATATTGACATTGGGTAAGATTTTTTTCATCTATACTTCTATTTACCCGCTCGGCACTTGTTGTTGGTTGACACCGAAAATCAGCGCTGTGTTGTGCTTGTGACTCACGTTACAACACAGCATCATGCTGAGTGCATAACATTCGCCCCACCGCCAATCGGTACATCACTCCGTAAGCGAGCGGCACCAATCATACCACTGAACTTTTGAGCCGACCAATCATAATGCGCCGTCCGCCCCATGTCCTCCACAAATATTTACGCTGTGTTCTCATGCAAAACTTTGTTTATGCAGCGTCTTGAGACTTACTGGTCTTTGGTAACACTAAACATTTTCCATACAGCCTGGGTGCCGGTTTGATGGCGAGCGTGGGGGCGCTGTTCATTCGTTCTCAGAAACCCTACACCTGCCTACTCGGAAGAGTGCTGGAAACTGACCTGTACCTTGACATCAACAGATATAGAGCCGTAAGTAATAATGTAAATAAGTAAGTAAAGTAAGTAAGTAATAATGTAGTTAATTTGCTTTGTTACTTTTATTTATTTTATATATGTTAAATTTTGCTCTAAAAAACGACTTTTTGAGCGATCAAGAACGTCGTTTGCTTCGACTGTTCCATCTATCCCTACCAGTAGGGATAAGTGGAATCTGAAGTTCCATCTATCCCTACTAATGTATTTCCACTGGTAGGGATAGATGGCATGATTTTCCAAATATCCCTACTACTGGGGATACCTTGGTAGGGTATAGATGGCAGCCGATTTACTTGACATTCCTTTTGCGCCGTATATGTGATGCTTGGCGTCAAAAATAACGTCGTCTGTTCGGCGTAATACATACCTACAGCTTAACTTCTTTTAATATCTTCCAGTGTAGATTAATTTTGGTGTTTACGATTTCTAGGATCTGGGATTTGAACTTCTAAAATATTTTTAGGTTTGTTAATTCTGAAAGTAAATATTGAACCCGCTTATCTTCTTTGTTGGACCTATCCCATTATCTGGAGTTGGCATTCCCTGTCTACCTTCTCCATTTATTTCTATCCCACGTGGTCGTGTCTCAGTATATACAAATGTACTCTGTGGTCGCGGCTTCAATCTCGTTATCTTTCAAGATCCTCTGGGCTGTCGGCAGCCAGGTGTCCGGTCTTTCACGGTGGCCGCTTATAGGGTTAAAAAGCTTTTCGCTCCTTTCTACGTCAATTCATACGTGTCAACCAGTACCTATCAATTTCTGTATTTTTGACATGATCTGCATTGGCGTAAACAGGCTGATTTACACAGGGAGAGTTTCGCCAGCGGAATGTCTTGTTGTCTATTTTTTTTCTCGCCCAGAAAGACAAAGTTAATACGAGACCCTCGAGACCGGTGGTGCGATCCACCAATAATCTTCGACAGATAACAGCTGGCAATTATTTGTAACGAGCTGGACCGCATCCGCACCGGGTGTCCGCGTGTGTCGGCGACCGCGCGGGGCGTTTGAGCGGGTCCGTTGAACAGTTTTTCAAACGTGACTTCGCTTTTTGAGTTTCAGTTAGAAACAAGGCTTTAAATTTAACTTCCTTACGACAACACCTAGGTACTTTTTATTTCTATTCGCTTCATACCGTTGTAAGTTTGTCGGGCTACAATCCTTCTAGAACTGATCTGCAAATGTACCTATGTGACTTTATAAGCATTTTAGATTTCAAGGGACTGCGACCTTCGAACCTTACATACATACATACATATTATCACGCCTGTTTCCCATTGGGGTAGGCAGAGACTATGGATTTCCACCTGCTACGATCCTGACACACCTCTTTCGCTTCATCTACGTCCATTAACCTCGTCATGCATGCTCGTCGGTTTAGAGAACTCTTAACCTGGCATTTTTTGAGAACATCCGCGATTTGATCGCGATACGTTCGCCGAGGTCGTCCCCTTCCAACTCTTCCATCCACACTCGCTTCGTATACTTGTTTCGTCAATCTCCTCTCGTCCATCCTCTCTATATGTCCAAACCATCTTAACATACCTTTCTCAATCTTTGTCACTTCGAACCTTATGCTTTCTATTCTATTACATCTTAGAAAAAATGTAAAAATAAAACCACATTTATACGTTTCAACACATGTGTACAAATTTATTTTAATAGGTACCCTATAAATAAATGAAATCGTTTGTGACACCGAGCTCGGTACATACCCAGTAGTAGAAATACATATTGGCTTCAATTTGCACTCGTCAACAAGCCCCGGCTGGCCATGTCCATTTCATTGTGGTTGTACATAGTCAGGATGATGAATTGGGCAAAACACATGAGCATAATGTAGACCAGTGTGAACATAATCCATTTTATGAAGTCGCAAACACTTATTTCGTAGTTTGAGGCGTAAGGGTACGTTTTGTCGGAAAGCAGTCTCATTTTAATTAGCCCTTCCTGCTGAAAAGGTGTGGATACCGATATATTGCATTTTATTTCTTTATTTCGATGTTAATTATATCTCGAGAGTTTGCTGTTTTTTGTGACATATTGAATGACAAAAGTGACAGCTGTAGATGACGTTGAATTTTTTATTTTTCGGCTATTGTTGATTCGATTTTTAATAGAACCTCATTGGATTATGAATAAGATCCGAATACATGCATGCATTATACATATATTCTTGGATCCGTTAGATACGTCCAAAGATAATACAATCACTGGATGCGGGTACGGATGCGGATGTCGGTAACTTAAAATCAAGTGATTTATTTCAGACGAAAGTATATTCCTATCAAATTAAAGGCAATGATTTCGATTCTCTTGTTCACGAACTAAAAGTATCGCTCTCTTTTACTAATAGTAGATAAATGAAAGGGATGGCAACAATTTTAGAACTGTTAAATTAGTTTTCGTGTAACATTTCTTTGTATTTTAGTGGGCATGTACCGAGATCACGACTAAACTTGTAATTCCGACTAATTTGATAGCACTAAAATTGTTGCCATCCCTTTCTTGTATTAGTAAAAGACAGCGATAGTTTAAAATAACTTTAGTCCGTGAACAAGAGAATCGACACCAATGTTGAATTTACATATTTCGGCTATATTTTCAAGACTCGATATCCTTTAAAAACCAGTACCATTTTGATGCGTAACCTATCGATGCGAGAATAATTCCAGCCATTAATGTTGTCCACTTCCAGGCTGAAGAGCTCCCAGGCATAAAGATCTTTCACTACTGCGGTGGCTTAAACTTTGCCAGTAAGAACCTGTTCCGAGCCACCCTGTTCCGCAAGATCGGCTACCTGAAGCCGGCTGACGTGGTCCATGATGAGGACAACAACCTCACCAAGAGCGAGTCCTTCGAATGGGACCCCAATGTTGGTCGTAGAGTAAGTAATAATATTGGCCCGGAAACGATTGAAAACCATATCTTTTGCTATAAAAAATATGCAATGTGTTATTGAAGTAACTGAAAACCTCTTAAACCAACCTCAACCTCAACATCTCATTGTACTCATCATTATGAACAACTGTTACTAAAGGATCAATCCTGAAATCGCGAAAACAATATCAGCTGACATTAAGTGTTCACATAAATCGACAAAATGTAAGGATCAGCTGATAATTTTTCGCGATTTCAGGGTTGGTCTCATAATAAAAGTTGTTCATAATGATGAGTACAATGACCTCTTAAGAGGTTTTCAGTTATTTCAATAACACGTTGATTAGTATGAATAAGTATAATAAATCTCCTGTTCTCCTTAGGTACAATGTGTGATAATAGACGCCACTGCCCTCTCATACGTGGACGCGCCGGGCATCAAGAGTTTGGTAGCAGTGCAGACGGAGTTGGTGTCCAGCCATATTACTATGCTGCTGGCTGGAGCAAATGGTAAATATAGAACTTTTCTCCCACTTGCTCAGAAATTGGTTCATTATTTTTAAAAACATACATCAATCGGCTCTATTCCGTACGCAACTAAATCACACGCCAGCAATATCCAACACGACAATAATAAAAATTGCTGGACAGTTATTATTTTTTTAATTATGCTACCGAGGTTTTCAAGTACACACTTATATAAATTAGTTGTTTTTAGGTACAACATATTTATCGCTATAAAGGCTGAATGTGCATTATTTTTTTCAAATCTTTGAAAATAGAACAAGAATCGCGCGCGGACGGATTGGCGCGAATGAAAATTAGATACTGTTGAATTAATTTGTGTATTGTTTCCTCGCCTCGCAAATGAGGGAAAAGTACTACACAAGTCTCGGCCGAAATAGTAATCAGTGGCCTCGTTTAGTAATGTATGTACTATTATTATTTTGTGGAAGCTTTATAATCAGTTCAGACAAATACCACGAGCTCAATATGATTTCAGATGATGTTGAGAACAAGGAGCTTACACAAAATATTTTTTTATTGTCAGTTAGTTAGCAGGGTTTATGCTTACCTTCCGTGCCTTCCTTCCTTGCATGCATTGACGACCTCTGTGGTCTAGTGGTTCGAGAGTCAGACTGCTGATCACGAGGTCGTGGGTTCGATTCCCACAGGACACAAATATTTGTGTGATGAACATAAGTGTTTGTGATGGTCTGGGTGTTTCTTATGTATTATAAGTATGTATTTACGAAAAAAAAAGTATATAAGTATTATATCCATTGTCTAGTACCCATAGCACAAGCTCTGCTTAGTTTGGGACTAGATGGTGCTGTGTAAAAATGTCCCAAAGATATTTATTTATTTATGCTGGA
The DNA here is from genome assembly GCA_949699075.1 of Asteroscopus sphinx. Classification (NCBI taxonomy): domain Eukaryota; kingdom Metazoa; phylum Arthropoda; class Insecta; order Lepidoptera; family Noctuidae; genus Asteroscopus; species Asteroscopus sphinx. The sequence continues at coordinate 12,846,737 of OX453021.1, read as the reverse complement.
GGATCTGAGATCGAACCCGGCCCGTACCACTGTCTTTTCGAATTCATCATTCATCATAAGAGAATACGAAAAGCATTGTTTTGATCGAAACTTAACTGCAAGTGCGCTGCAACTGCACTTCTTTATTTATGTGAACTGGCCTACGGTTCTCGATGGTGTGTGTAGTCTGCCAACCGAGACTAGGCCAACGAGGTCGACTGAAAGCCTGAATTTTTCTCATTTTGAGAAGAAGCCCGTACCCAGCAGTGGGACAGTAATGCACCAGTAAACGAACATTCGTTTTTTTTTTTACTAGGTACAGTCTAACAAAGCAATTAGTAACCAGGGTCGCCAGATATAAATAAAATTTTCTCAGAAGATTAGGATATATAATAATTATAAGATGTTTTCGAGTGAAATATCATTTTAATAACAGAACTGAATTTATACAAAACCCAAATCAAACCGTTATATTATAACTTCCTGAGAAATCTTCATCTATATCTAGCGACCTTATATACTAATTGCTTTATTAGACTGTACCTATGTTATTATCCAAGTATTGAATTTTTGCTCAAAATGTCAAATAGGTATGCTAATAAAACTTTCTCTCCCACAGCTCCAGTACTAGAAATGATAGAGAAGTACAACTCCTTAGAGACTGACGTTTTCAAGCTGGACACGTTCCCGACAGTTCACGACGCCGTCGTCTACTACAAAGTTATAGAGTCTAAGAAACATGTGGTCACCGTGACCTCATGAGACAGGAACCCCCCCAAGGGGTTTATAGTAGTCAAATACCATGAGGGGACTTAGTTAGAAGGCTGAATAGCTCAAATACGTTCAAAGGTTCAAACGTAAAACTTATTTTTTTATTACCCTGAGTTTTCTTTCCGTGCTGGTTTTTTTGTAAAAAAAAATTTTAATTCCATAACTATTTACAGTGCCTAGTGTATTTAGCAAAATAGAAAACTTATTGTCGATTTATTACCTGGATTTTATTTTAAAGATCAAAGTTAAATCTAAAGACGAAAGTTTTCAACTATTACGTCCCGCCTATCATGACTTACTGTACCCAAACGTGGAAACTGACAATTAGGCTATTATAGTCCACAAATCTAAAGTCCGATCCAATAAGACCTGTAACGACATTATCCGGCGAAGAACCGGAGTGACCGACATAGCTTGCAGGATCAGTAAGCTGATGTGGCTGTGGGCTAGTCATATAGAATATGTCGAAGGACTGATAGCCGTTGCCTTGAATTGCCAAAAATTAGGCCTTTGGTACACTTTTTTTTTCTTCCAAAATCCTCTACTTTTCCAAACAGCTCTTTCTACTTCAAATACACTGTTCTTATAACAGTATTATTGTAATTATTTTACTAAGAAATTAAACTCATCTGCAGGGGCAGCAGGGTAACTATTAAAATAAAAATGTAAATCATTTATTTATGTGTATATAATCTTTCTTTTTCTTTAGTCGCCCTTTATCAAGGCGGTTTGACTTCTTGTTCGTGGCCTCCTATGCCTTCTACACAACGAGTTAACCCACAGAAATAGATAGGATAGAATGGAAAAGTGGGCAGGGCGCGCGTGCCAACATTCTGCACCATAGTGCAGGGCATTTCAAAGCCTTTCTCAGTACGCCTTATGACTTGTTTCTGTAAATACTGTAACAAAAACCCGCAAAAATGCCTTATTGTGCTGTTTCTAACAGCAGAAACAAAAGCTGTAAAGTACATTTGATAAAAGTTAATTTTTTTAAATGAATGACGTCAATATGTAAGGCGTAGTTTGTTCGAAAGTTGCCACGCATGAATCGCAAGTAAAATTGTGATTACAATCATTCTACTCTATCTATTTCTGTGAGTTAACCAAATCATTCTTTTAATTTATTCATAGATTCCCTCAAACCCATATTCTTACTAGCAAAATATCAAGTACTTACTTAAGTACTTAATCGCTTTAAATATTTATTTTATTATTTAAGTAAAAGCTCATGTGGAACAAGATTTATTGTCTTATTATATTATTGTACAATGTCTAGTGTCATAATTTAAAATAATCTTAAAATTACTAACTTGCAAAAAAACTGTGCATGATTGGAGAACTTTTTTCGGTGTATTGTTCCTTTCTTTAATAAGAGCAGTGCCGACTTGCCTAAATGTTTGCATAAAAACAGGGAAAAGCATTAATTGAATATTTTATATGAAATTTAAATATAGCTTTATTTCTTGTCCGTGAAAACTACTGTTATGATTTTTTTAAGAATAATTTTAGCTCGGTTAATGATATTTTTCAGGATTACTTGAGATTTTTCTCTGTGGATTTTTCTTTTTGGTGCCACTCAGATGCTCTGTATAGTCACTGTATTATTATTAGATTATTCGTGTACTCAATAATAAAGCTACCAAAGTCAACATTTTAATAAACTATATCGAATTGACTTTCTTGTAAACCATAACATTTTGGGTAACTTGAAATTTCTAAAGCATTTGTACTTGTCTTAAAAGAATGGAATATTTTAATATACATATTGATCAAATAGGTAACCATAGTCTGCAATTGGCAGGCAGCTTTATTAACTATAATATGGAAAATTATACTATTATTGCATAATAATTGTATGTGCAAGTATGTGTGTGCAGTTCTTTTGCCGGTAAATGTATTTATTCCTAAGTCTGTTGTGATATTTAGTACCTAATGCGATTGTATAGAATGTACTTAGAATAAAATATAATGTTGAATATATTTTACTTTTATTTTTATTTTAAATACCTCATATTTACTTGACAAGCAGAAATGCAAGTGCAAGCGCTTTGCCTTTGAGTGCATTTAAAGAGGCATGACGCATTGCACCCTAGTCAGTCAGCCGCGCTACCAACCTGCTGACTGGCTAATCCTTACACCACAACATGAGCTATTATCATTATGTAGCTCGTGTCGACACGACAGAAGAAGAAGCCACTTCTACAGGGTTATTTTTTTAAACCAAAAACACGGGTATTCTCGGTCTCGGTTAATCATTCTGCAAAAAAAATCTGGTATATAAAAAAATAACCCTGTTTAACTTACCTGTATAGATTTGGTAGGTATTTCTGAGCTCACGTTAAGAAAATCAACAATATCCACCTACCTTGTAAGAAGGTAAATAATAAGTGCTTTAAAAAGCGTTTAGACAGACGAAAGTCGAAAAAAATAGATAATGGTGTCGACATAGAATTACTACACATTAATCTATGGGTGTCGATTATTTTGTTTGCGAACTAAACTTATTTTAAACTATCGCTCTCTTTTACTAATAGTAGATACAAGAAAGGGATGGCAACAATCTTAGTGGTATCAATTTATTTGTAAGTATGATTTGAGTCGCCTTTCTTGCATGCGGATATGACGTCACAGATTTTTCCTCTCTTAATTTTAGATAACTACACCAGAAAAATGCAACAATATTTTATAAGTGAAAATCACATGTACAAAAGCGAGCTTAACTCAATAATTAGTTTTTTACTAGGTAGTAAACCTTCAATCCAAACCACAATTCAATTTATTGTAAGGGTACATTTTACTCGACCTAATATTTCCATTACACAAGTTACTTGCAGACTATATATTACTTGCACGCTACTTGCATAATGGAAAGCTTGCAATCTCTATAGGAATTAGGAATCTCTCAAGCAAGCAGCATTTGTCAAGAAGAAGCATTCCAATAAAAATATGGTATGATTTGTGGAAAGAATAATTCGCTCACGAGCTGGATTCTCTTGATCACGAACTTTACTTATTTTAAACTATCGCTGTCTTTTACTAATAGTAGATACAAGAAAGGGATGGCAACAGTTTTAATGCTGTCATATTAGTCTGAATTAAAATTTCCATACAACATAACATAACATCACGCCTGTATTTCCCGAAGGGGTATGCAGAGGTGTAATAGTACAGTTTAACAAAGCAATTAGTATACAGGGTAGAGAGATATAAATGAAGATTATGGATGTTTTCGAGTGAAATATCATTTTAATAACGGACAAAGTTAAACTGTATTTATACAAAACCCTAATTAAACCATTCTATAATAGTTTTCTGAGAAATCTACATCTATATCTGGCGACCCTGTATACTAATTGCTTTGTTACACTGTACGATAGTACTATTAGATATTCTGTGACTGTACACCCCCATTTCGCCAGTTATGTTAATTTCCATACAAGTTTAGTCGTAATCCCGGAACGTGCTCACTAAAATACAAAAAAAAACGGCCAAGAGCATGTCGGGCCATGCTCAGTATTATAGGGTTCCCTAAGTAGGTCTAATTACAAACGAATCGAATCGAATATTAATCATTGCTATTTTAGTTTTTGCAAACAGCGCTACCTAGCGCTAAATTTAAGAAGTGTGTTATATTCAATATAACACAAAGTTTATTTTTGTGATTTTTTTAAATAGAAAGTTACTCAAGGAGCATTATTTGCTAAGATCATTTTTCTCTTAGGTGAATGACCTATGAACTAGGACGTCTTTAGTATTTTTCAGTTTTCTCACTATAACTCGAAAATTTATAATCACATTATACTCAAAATAATTTTAAAAGAGAGTTTTAATAAAGGTCTATCAATGTGGAAGACTAAGTTTCTACATTGCATAGTTTAGAAATGGCAGGGGGGGGCACATTGCAAGCCACTTTGGTGAACTGTATTTCGCAGATGGTATACGTGATAAATAAAGTTATGTATGAAACATTACCTTCATTTTAGTAGACCTATTCAATGATACCCCACACGAGCGGGTGCAGCGAAAGAAAAATGTTCATCCCCATTTCACATGTATGGGCGCCACCCCTAAAATATGTTATCAAGATTTTTTTATTCTTTTAGAATTGAGATCTATATCTAAACCATTTTTTAACAATATTTCATTTACTTATATTTATAACTGTAGAAATTAATAAGCTGTAAAGGATTAGGACAGATTGACGGACATGACGAAACTATAAGGGTTCCTTGTAGGACTACGGAACCCTAAAAATTTAACACGTAAACTAATTTGACAGTTCTAAAATTTTTGCAATCCCTTTCTTGCATCTACTATTAGTAAAAGAGAGCGATAGTTTAAAAAAGGTTTAGTTCGTGAACAAGAGAATCGACACCAATATACGTGTTATTGAAATAACTGAAAACCTCTTAAGGGGTCATTATACACACCAGTATGAACAACTTTTACTATGGGACCAACACTGAAATCGCGAAAACAAAATCAGCTACATTAAGTGTTCACATCATGTCATCTGCCTGTCATGACTTACGGTGCCGAGACGTGGACACTGACAGTTGGGCTAGTCCACAAGTTTAAAGTCGCTCAGCGAGCTATGGAGCGAGCTATGCTTGGAGTTTCTTTGAAGGATAAAATCCGAAACGAGATTATCCGGAGAAGAACCGGAGTGACAGACATAGCTTGTAGAATCAGTAAGCTGAAGTGGCAGTGGGCTGGCCATGTCTGTCGAAGGACCGATGGCCGCTGGAGCAGACGAGTCCTTGAGTGCAGACCGCGAATCGGCAAACGCAGCGTAGGGCGCCCCCCTGCCAGGTGGACCGACGACCTAAAGAACGTGGCTGGGGGGGAATGGATGCGGAAGGCAGAGGACCGAGCGTTGTGGCGCAACTTGGGAGAGGCCTATGTCCAGCAGTGGATTGTGATAGGCAGAGTTGATTGAAGTGTTCACATAAATCGACAAAATGTAAGGATCAGCTCAGCCGATATTTATTTTGTGATTTCAGGGTTGATCCTACAGTAAAACTTGTTCATACTGATCAGTACAATGACCCCTTAAGAGGTTTTCAGTTATTTCAATAACACGTTGTATATTTTGCCGCAGTCTTGTACAAAATAATAAGCCATTTAGGTACACTTAAAAACGGTCTCAAATTATGCGTAAAGATACAAAAATATATTAATTAATTAACGATTTGATAATACTATCTGCTAAGCCGATAACGAGGTGTTAAGGATTAGACTACTCATGTAGCGTAAATACCTAAGTAGTTGCTGAGACATTGTGCAGGTTCTGTGCAGCAAGATGGGCGGACTGTACTTCTTCGGATTGGTCCTTATATTCGGATTTGCTCTGGTAAATACTTTTTCAACACATTTGCTCGTAAAGTGGCTCTTATTGCATCGCTTTTAGGTTCATAATGTGGCTTATAACGCACGCGTGCTTTTTTCATTATATTATTGCACTAGTGCTTTTTACTTTACAGTTTATTTTTAAATCGCAGCAAAGAGTTTTTATGCCTGAACTAAATTAAACATTTTTGGGAATAAATCAACTGTATTAATTAAAATATGCTATATATAAACATTTCATTTCATCAAATTATTAATTTGTGTTATAAATGAAAAAATCAATTTATAATATTTTTATATTAGGCTGTATGGCGGTTTCCTTCGACCACCAGCGCGCGCATAGCTGTATGTCACCGCGCCATTTTTATCATTTTTCACAAATTCAATATTTGTCTAAAATGTGTAATTTATGTTTTTTTCCTCGCAAGTGTGTTGAAAAACGTCGTATGACACGCGTGAGCATTGACTATTATACTCTCGGCTCCATTACGCCCTCGCCTTCGGCTCGGGCTGCAATCCAGCCTCGAGTATAATAGTCAACTTAGCTCACTTGTATCATAATGTACTATAACGTTAGTCAACGACCCGTTAGCTCATTACCTACATGTCTGGTTGGGCAGGTTTTAGACAAGTAGTGGAGAGACCACACATACGGTACGGTTGTACGGTCGACCGCACGTCAGTGACTTTGACATTGACAACATCATCATTATTTCGTAAGCAGTAAGGGCAGTTTTCGAATTCAAGTGTTACCACTGTCATGCAGTCGACTGTATACTTATAAAAAATCATTCCATTGCACGGCCGCTTTGAGATGCTCCCACACCGGTGTTCACAAACGTCTGTCAACAATTAGAAACATCCGGTGTGGGAGCAATTTGCATAGGTTTTCCTCTGTTTCTAAACGTTTCAAAATGTTTACAAACGTTTGTAAACACCGGTGTGAGAGTTCCTTTAGAAGGACTGTCAAGAGTTGAAACTCATAAACTAAGCTATAGCTGTACAACACTGTTCTTAAGTTAATTATTTGCCCTCAATGATACGCACTAACTGGAAGTTACATAGGAGATACTTTTTATAGTTTTTATCTTGTACGTATAACTAAAACGTGTAAAATATGATTACAAGGTGTAAAAAACTGATTTATTGAAGCTAGTTAAAAAACTACTCAACCTAAGTCAATAAAATTTATATGGGACCACCGCGCGGACTTTCTCTACCAAATAAAAAAACAACCACGTAAATCAGCCCACAAATCTCGGAGTAATCGGTGTACATACATGAAAAAAAAAAAAAAAAAAACCCGCGGAATACATAACCTCCTCCTTTTTTTGAAGTCGGTTAAAAAATACGTTCGCAGTTTGCTATTTTTTGAAGTGCATAATCCATACAGTCTAAAATGAAGGATTACTGAATAGAATTGTATATAATTTATGTAGGTACTGATTTACATAATCTACCTTAATATTAATAGGTGCTTAACTGAACTATTGATTAGCAGTGTAGATGATTGTTATAAGAACAACTTTTTCCAAAACGGCGAGCCGATGAGATAACACAGAATGAATCATTTCTTTCAAAAAATCGTTATTGAATCATCAAAAAATTGTCAGAATTTTTTTAAAGTGCTCTTTTACATCCTACATTTAAAATGATAAATGACAACATTTTGAACCATGCTACTAGTCATTTTTATAGCATAAGGTGGCCAAACGACCTAAACGCCCACCTGATATTAAGCATATAAATTGTGGAAAGAAAAACTCACTCACAAGCAGGTTTCGAACCTGCGACTCCTGGTTCGGTACACCAGAGCTTTATCCGCTAATAATAAATAATTAACTAAGCAGTTACCTTTGCCCATAACAACTGCAATACTGAGATATAAAGATGGAAGATCTCATGTGATTGTAATTTCACCGCCACCCGTACCCTTTGCACCGGAACACAGCAAACAATGGTACAGCAAACACCGGTACGGTAGGTGGCACGGTGGTAAGTACTATCAGCAAACTTTCCGGTGAACCACCACTAAGGCTAAAATCGCTTGCGCTCAGTGTTCGACGGCATCCGTAGGTACGTGTAATGTAGCAGTATTCGTTCAAGGGACTTTGTCGACTAAATGTATCATCGGGAAGGATCGTGACTGTACTTTCCCCGGACGAGCTCTTTTACAAGGAGCTCTACTACTTCCAAATTTTCAGAAGTGTATGTAAATTCCATTATTATCCATTTGAAATAAAAATAATTCGAATTTGAAAATGAACTCATTTATTTATTATATTAAAGAAAATCCCTGTAATAAATAGGTATTCTGAAATCTTATCATTTCTTTCATAATATTTCAGAGCGAGCCGGTCGACAGTGAACTCGCTTATATTGAAGACATCCGTGGCGGTAAGAATTTTGATTATTCCTAATATTAACAACCTATTTTTAAAACTACCTAATTGGGTATCCTACTACTAACAAACGCTAATAGGTACGTTAACACAAATCAGGGGGCCTAGTACGAGTTTGAAACTTACGAATACTTAGTTACATAGTTTTCGTCGATTGTCATTCATAAACCAGCAGCGCCCCAGGCAGATAAGAGGAGGAACTACTAATTTATGCAAAGAATGTCTTTGGATTTATGAATTAATGTCGACGAAAACTATGAAAGTATTCTTAAGTGTCAAACTCGTACTAGGCCCCCAGTTATTCTTATTACAAACGCCAGGGCCGCGTTCAGTATTATCGTCCGATGACGCCCGGAGCGTACTTTGGTTGTTCAGTTACTCAGAGCGATCATCATACAAACGAACGCCCAAGGAGCGCTCCGAGCGTCATCCATCGACGTCGGACGATAATACTGAACGCGGCCCTGAGAGTTTAGGCGTTTATGAGTTTAGTCGCAGACTACATACAGTATAGACCAAACTATCGGCCGATAGTTGAGTGATATTAATATTGTACCTATGGAGAAATCAGGTCTGCCGGTGTGCGCACTCCCGTGTGTCCCCGTACCGAGTGCGAAGTGCCCTAGTGCGAGTTTACACTTACGTCGACTTTCATTCGTAAATCAGTAGCGACTAGCGCCCCTAGCGGAGACGTGGGGGAACTACTGATTTATGAATGAATGCGATTTCGATTCAATCTTACACTAGGCTATCGGCCGATTCATAGTCTGCAGTCTATGGGGGGGGGGGTCTTAACCGCTAAGTTACTATGAACTGAAATATGTCTAAATAACTTAAAACATCCCTAATCAATCCCCAGCACCAGGCCAGAGGATCGTAACCGGCTGGGAGGCTGCACCTGGCCAATTCCCCTTTACTGTGAGCCTTCGGAATGTAGGGGCAACCGGTGGCGTGAGCGCATGTACCGGCTCCATACTCAGCAACCAATGGATCCTCACCGCTGCTCATTGCCTAGCCAGGTTTGTTATTACACGGATTATTGAGAAGTGGTGCAAGATAGGAGCATCCTTCCCTAGACGTCTACCTTTTTTAATAGATTGGACAAACAGACTGACAGCATGGAAATTGCTTGACTCTGCGTGCGACTACTGCGGTTCTGAGCCAAATTATTCTAAGTGTACAATAAAGACAGCCTGCTCTTTATCTTGTGATATACTAGTATAGTATTATATTATCTGTGCCACGGTGAAAATATTAGCCAGTTACCAGTAAACTAAATTAATATCGGGGCCTGCAGGGCTGACTGCCCAGAATATGCCAGGCGTTCTGGTCACTCGCTCAGTAGACGCAGCTCAGCTTGTACGGCAAGTTATCGGGTCGGGAAAACTTTCAGAATGCGATCTTGCTGCGGGTGTGATAATAATAATAATTACATACAAATAATAATCGTTTATTTTCAGAATAAGTAATAGGTCGCGCTTTATAACTAAATTAATTCTTAGACCAAAGGACCGCTATATTACCATACCATAAAATTCGTTCCAGTCGCTACACGTTCGTAGTCCGGCTTGGCCAGATTGACATCTCCCGGCCCGGCTACATGGTGGAGGCGACGGAGAGGTACATCCACGAGAACTACGTCGAAGAGTCCACTGCTGTGCAGACTGAGGACATAGGAGTACTGAAGCTGGACCATTTTATACCTTACGGAGGTCAGTACTCAGTGTCAAGACTTCTGGCTCGAATGATCTGAACAAAGACCTTTTGTTTATTTACGACCATTCTTAATAATCTTTGTGTCAAAAATATACAACATCACTTTTTGTTTACGCAATTTGAGAAACTAGTTTGTTGAGAATCACGAGGAGAATTGATTGGGATAGTTTTCATACCATGTTATATTTTATTCAAGATAGATAGAATATTCTTTAATGTACACCAATAACATTATTAAATTTAGGACTAACATGTAAACTAAGGGTACATTGGCGGTCTTATCGCTAATAGCGTTATCTTCCAGACAACCTTTGGATGGACAAGGAAGACGTGAAAAATAGATTACAATTCAATTATTTTTTTAACTCAATTTGGTTATTGTGGTTATATTCAGTACATCAGCGGATCGTGAATAGGTCCTTAAGGTTCAGGAAGTTCGGCTCAATTAGTTTCCTTACTCAGGTAGATATAAGTCTATGGGTAGACCCTATACGACATTCTTAACTTTCTTTGTTACCAACTGGGGAACTTACACTACTTACAGTAGCTCCAAAAGCATGTAATGATGATTATGGATGCGAATAACATTATCCCAACCTTACACTGTAAGAGACAAAGACATCTGGCCCATTAATGTTGTTTTTTTACAAGCTTTTATTTAACTCGCTGTGTTAGTATGTAATCAAATCTTGCAGGGACTACTTTTGAACATGTTCCCGTTTTTTTTTTAAATTCTATATGCACAACTGGGTACAAAGGTGGTGGGTTAACGCCATAGAACATGGTATACCGCAAACGCAATATTGATTAAAGAACTGGTCCTCAGAGCTTACAGGAAGGTGCTGCTGCTCATCCAAGGGAAACCAAGACCCAGTACGATTATGTTTTCCGTACTACTGTTATACTAAAGGAAACAAGAGTTACCTTTGAGGCTGCGCCAGTCGCGAACACACGTCTATGATGTAGCAAATTTATCTCTTATTTTGTGGATACGCCCCCTGACCCTGGCACTCCGAGCAACCGCACCGGCTGCGTCATTGGAAACAGCAGGTGGCCAATTATTTGCCAACCCACTTAGCTCCAACTCTGAGCACATGCTGCAACTATTTCGAATCTAAAATAAACACATTTTCGACTGTGTAAATTGATCCATTATACCTAGGGGATATGACTTCATTTCGTTCTTCTTTCTTCACAGATTTTATCCAGCCAGTCAGGATTCAGAGCAGTCAGAGGAAGCACGTGGAGTACCCAAACGTACAGCTGACCGTGAATGGATATGGGCGCACTGACGACTGGTGGGCTGGTATGTAGAACTCCATACGGCCTTTTTTTGTTTTGTTGTTTGTTACCTCAGAACTCCGTCATATAAACAGATTTGGAAAATGTATTTTTTATTCGTAAGGATATACTTGCAGATTGGTCCCATTTTTATCAAGATCCAGTTCTGATAATGGGATCCATGTGGAATTGAGGGAACTCCTCAAATATTATAGGCATACATACGTGGGACACTCAGAAAGTTTTGCGAAACTAAAAAAAATTGTTCTATACGTACATATATTTTTATCAAATCTTTTCAAAGTACTTTCCACCAGCCTCTATACAAAGATTCATGCGCCTAAACCAGTTTTCAAAACACTTTTTCCAGTCCGCCGCAGACACCTCGTTTACAGCCTGCTCGAACGCAGCCAGCGCATCTTCCGGCGACGAAAATTGTATCCCTTTGAGCTGATTTTTTATTTTTGGGAATAAAAAGAAGTCACACGGTGCTAGATCAGGGCTGTAAGGAGGGTGACCCAGGAGTTTGACTGGCGTGCTGTCCAGGAAGTCCCTCGTTTTGAGTGCGGTGTGCGCAGGTGCATTGTCGTGGTGGAGCAGTAGCCCGCGGAGCCCTGTGTTTGGTCGTTTGTTGCTTATAACAGAGAAAACTTCTGGCAAACATTTGGTAGTATACCATTCGGCATTAATGCTTCTTTGATCCCGTAAGGGAATTGATACCAAGTGGCCAGTCAAATTAAATAAGCTAGCGATCAAAATCTTACCCCCGCTTCTAGATCGCTTCACTTTGGTAGGCGTTGGCTCATTTTGAAACACCCAAACAGTCGACTGGCGCTTGGTTTCTGGGTCGTATTGATAAATCCAGGACTCATCACCTGTAACGATGTCGTAAACACGCCGAGACGAGCCTGCTTCAAATTTGTTAAGCATATCACGGCACCATTCCACCCGGGCCTGCTTCTGAGCATCGGTGAGGTTGTGCGGCACCCAGCGTGATACTATCCTCCTCACGCGAAGATGGCTGTGTAGAATCTCGTGAACGCTTCCCGATCCAATCTTCAATATGTGTTGAATCTCCTGATATGTAATTCGCCTATTGTCTTGGATTAAATTTTTCACTGCTAGCACGTTTTCTTCGGTAACAGCCGTCAAAGGGCGACCGCTTCTTTCGTCATCCCCCAAAGTTGGTCGACCGCGCTTGAATTCGTTATACCAACGATACACGGTTGCCTTGGAAGGGCCTTCATCCATGAATGCCATTTGAAGTCTATCGTACGATTCATCCGGTTTCAGGCGACACTTGAAATCGTATAAAATCATAGCTCTAAAATGTTCCCGGCGCAGATCCATATTTCAGTGAGACACAATACTTTGAATTAACTCGCAAAAAATGTGGAGGGAAATTTTGAAATTGGAACTTACTTATTTTTACTTATAAATAATCATATTTTCGAAAAACATTATAACTGGCCAGTCTCCCATATATAAAAACTTTTTTTCGCAATACTTTCTGAGGGGCCTGGTATAGTGATTTTGATATTTTCATCAACAAATCAAGCATTTGCATTCAGAAAGTATGATTTGGTGAAAATCTGATGAAGAATTTCGGAGATAAAGAAGGGAACTCTTCAATGGATGACAGCAAATCATCGGGGATTGCAGCAATCGCTCGTCTTTCTATTGTTATTGCCACTAAAAATAGAGAGATAAAATTAACTTTAAAAAAGTAAAAAACTTCAAAAACTTCAAAAATAATTTGTGGGAAACAGTTTAGGAAGTCGGTGCCAATAAGGGCATTTACTTCCTAAACTGTTTCACACAAATTAGTCGGTTTATACTTTTTTTTAAGTTTATTTTTTACGTAATAGGTTGTCAAACCGGCCGACGGCTCATCTGATGAAAAGTGATTACCTCCGCCAACATAAACACCAAAACCAAAAGGATAGCTGTGAGTTGCCGTCGTTGCCGACCTTTGACACAATGTTGGAAAGTTTCATGTGCCTGTAATTTCACGAGTATCCATCCATACCCTTCAAACCGGATCACACCATACGATGCGCTCCGGACACACGGGGCCAGTTCGTCAGTCAGTCCAGTGAGTCATAGTTCAGAGTTTAGAAGAAAGTTGTCTTCAAATAAATTCGTACACGAGGCTGGTACTGAACTGTGACTCACTCACATTTGAATGAATTAACCTATTTTAAAAGAGTATATCCATCCAGGATGGTGTTTCTTGTCGGTTCTTCTCCATAGGACCCACAATTTGGAACCGTGCAACTAGAGCCTGACGTTTCAAAAGTAATTAGGTTTATTTAAAATAATAAACATATGAATTGAATTGTCCACCTTGTGGGTAGGCCCCCCACAAGGTGGACCGACGACCTGGTGAAGGTCGCGGGAATCCGCTGGATGCGGAAGGCACAGGACCGGTCGTTGTGGCGATGTTTGGGGGAGGCCTATGTCCAGCAGTGGACGTCTTTCGGCTGAAATGATGATGATGATGATGAATTGAATTGAATGGAATATAAAGCCCTCTACGCATTCTCCATCCATGCTGTCGGTCCGTTCCATGCACGACACGCGCGCGCGCACGAACGGCGACGCAAAACGATAGTTGTATGGCATGCTTGCTACATGTCTTGCTTGACAGAACCACTTCATCTCATTTCTCTTCTCCTTATGGTTTGTGTGTGGTACTGATTAAATAGGTATTTTATTATTTTCTTTCTGTTTGAAGTAGACAAAAAGATCTCATTTCTGTATCCAGGTGGCGTCATGCATGATCTCCTGTACTGGACGTACCAGCGCGGCATCACGCTGCAGGAGTGCCGCTCCTGGTACCCCAACAGTCAGACCATCAACGTGCAGACCGTCTGCTCACAGTACTACAACCACACCAGCCAGAACCCTTGCACGGTATGGCTCCTGCTGCCTTTTCTGTCTGAGTTCGAACCCGGCCCGCACCTCTGACTTTTCAAATCCATGTGCAAATCAGAATTTGATTATCAGATCTTGTAAAAATCTGCACCCTTTAATCCGCGTCTTCTGCAACCATTTTGTGTTAATTCTAACATCTAACATGTTTTTCTAATAAAATAGGAGCGTGGCCTATCTGTTTGGCCACATTTGATTGACCTAAACAAAATATTAACATGTTTTGTTAGATTTTTGTCACAGCAGACCCGGCTTTGCTTCATAAAGTTCCCGAGTTAAGCCGTGTCTCCTGCTCCTGCGACCAAAATGTGATAACATTTTGCTTAGGCCAATCAAAAATAGCCAAACAGCTAGGCTACGCCCCCATTTTGTTAGAAAAACATGTTAGATGTTAGAAATAACAAAAATATGGTCGCAGGAGACGCGGCTTTATAGATAGATTAGGTATATTTGTAATTGGTACTCCACCTGATGGTAGTTGCTCCGTGAAAAATATGTAACCGTATCGTTATATTTGCCACTTGCTACGAACACACTGTGACTACATGCTGAAATTTGAGTCGCTTAAATCTCGAAAAGGGGTCATTATACTCATCATTATGAACAACTTTTACTATGGGACCAACCCTGAAATCGCGAAAAAAAATACAGGTGGTCCCTACATTTTATTGATTTAAGTGAACACAAATTCAATCAATTCAGAGTTGGTCCCATACTAAAAGTTGTTTATAATGATGAGTACAATGACCCCTTTTCGGGATTTAAGCGACTCAAATTTCAGCGTGTATATTAAAATAAGATTTTTATTAAGTTTCACATTATACATAATTACATAAGCTCCATCTTCTCCGCAGGGTGACAGTGGCGGTCCGCTGACGTTGGTGGACGTGGACGGCAAGGTCACGCAGATCGGCATCATGAGTTTCGGGGCTTCGCGCGGTTGTAATACTCCCAACCCATCAGGTAAGAGTCACTGAAATAATCTGAAATGGACCATTTTGGTTAGATAATTGCGACTACCGACACTGTTGTTTTTCCTTTTCTCTGTCCCCTTTCGCCGATCTGTGATACCAACGATACTGACGCACATGCAAAAAAGACAAGTGTGTGGAATGTGGATATCCCTCATCGGCCCAACCTTCAAATTCATCCAAGATCCCGTTCCTCATTAACAAGGTAAAGGCCTTTGTCCTTTGTCTTTGGTCTGCATTGGACTGCAAGCTAACTGCAAAACAGCAGTTGTATGCGAATTTGTGCATTTGGCATAACAACGTAACTGTCGATGATTCTGCAGTCCGTTTGCAGTCTACGTGCAGTTTGAACGACTGAAGACTAAGGGTCTTTGTAGACAGGCTGCATTTGGACTGCAAGCTAGCTGCCAGATCGCTGTTTTTATGCGATTTTTGTACAGTTGACATAACTGCAACGAAACTGTTGATCGACTGCTTAGTCTTCATTCGTTCGAACTACACGCCTACTGCAAGCGGACCGCAAAATCGTCGACAGTTTCGTTTTGTCAACTGCACAAAAACCGCATCCGAACTGCTATTTTGCTAACTTTCAGTCCGAATGCAGACCGTCTGCAAAGTAATTTTTTTACGATTTCGATATTTTCATGCTTTGGTGAAGAGATTTGCTATATGTATAGCTGACATGATTAGTAGCGGGGCTGAACACCCAGGCTGCACCGTACTCACTTGATAATAATGTCTTCCTAGCCGAATTTCGGTCACGGTGGCAAATCTTAACGGAGACTAGCCATCTGCGCAAGACATATTGTTACGAGCTGGGGGTTCGTAAATTGATAGAAAGCCTGCGTTAACTGCGTAGAGAACACTTTATTACAGAACAATTACACTGAATTGCTAATTATCACACAAAGTTACTACCACTTAAATCGCTCCGGATATCGTTTCGATGTTATCGCTTGTATCGCTTGATCCAAACCACAGAGTACTCTAATATATATGAACATCCAAACTGAACTCCAACTAAACTGCACTGGCGCTGAGCTGCGCCGTTTATATACGCCGTGACTCGTGGTACTAGGAAGTTCTCGAACGTCACCTATCCTTGTCATAAGATAACTCTTTCTCACTTGCACATTCTCGTAATAGAAAGTTCTAGAACCTCATCTATCCTTTATCTCGCTCACTCACTTCTAGAAGGTTTTCGAAGCTTCTCGAATCTCGTCTATCCTTGTCTTATGTTAGCTCTATCTTGCTCACTCTCTTCCAGAAGGTTCTTCGTCTATCCTTGTCTGATATTTAGCTCTATCTCGCTCACTCTTCAACAATTTTACATGTGGGTGTCAATTGGCCATAAGGGGTCCTGAAAACGCCTGAAAACGAGTTTTCAGGAAATGTCGGCATCGGATTTGTTGGCACCTGAAACGGCCTGAAAACATGTTTCAGGCGCCTGAAAATGACGGCAACTTACTCAAAATTTTGATTCTTTGATATGTGATAGAGCCTCCTCTGATACGGACTGAAAATGCATTTCAGTCTGCTGAAAACGTCTCTAAGTCGAGGAAAATCGAGGTTGAAGTATTTCAGTCCACTCTGCTTAACCCTCCGTCGTAACAATATTATAGTGCACACGTATGTGCGCAAGCGAGTACACACAAAGATCATCATAGAATGCGCAAATTTTGACATTTTCTCAGGTTTCGTCCGCCCTGACTACTACCACGACTGGATCGAAAAGCAGACGGGCATCAGCTTCGACTGGGACGTCGAGGAGTTGGAGCGCAAACGTGTCAAGGCTACGTTTATCAAATAAACCAAAAATTACTTGTAATAAAGAATGTTATGCTTTGTTACTTGTGTAAATTTTTCCTTCACGAAGTCATCAAATAAATTGAAATTATTTTCTGTTTCCTATAATTGATAATATTTGCTTATTAGTTAATAAGCTCTTGCAAAGCGGAAGAAAATTAGGTACCAGAAAAACATTGGATTTGCTATATTTTCCACAACATTTCTAAATGGTACAGTTATTGTTCTCCAAGACATGTAAAGCAATGAGCAGAAAGATCTGTAAAATAACACGTCGTAAATACATACATACAGACACCCGAAAAACATTACGCTCCTTCCGGCGAAGTCGGGTAAAATCAACAATCAACATTTAATTTCGTTCCAATAAAACATTCACTGAATTCTACAAAAACAAACAAAAAACGTAGTTAGGTTTAAAAGTGATACGCTCTAATCGATAATCACAGTAACTATGATTATTCTAATACACGTATGCAGATGAAAAACCACTACCTATGGCTTATGGACACCAAACTGGAGACCCTACAATTCTGGGTAAAACCAAAAATAAATTTGCATATCGATGATGATGATAATAATATAATATTAATTAAGTATATCGATGGTAAGAATTTTTTTTATAGGCAGAAAGATACGTCTTATAACTTCGTCATCATTATGCAATATAAAATTATAAGTAGACCCATAACAAAACCAGGTTTTACGCACAAGCCTAGAGTAGGACAGTGCGGCAATCGCAAATTATAAAACAAATTTAATAGACAATGGTGTTGATTCTGTTGTTCACGAACTAAACTTATTTTAAACTATCGCTCTCTTTTACTAATAGGAGATACAAGAAAGGGATGGCAACAATTTTAGAGCTGTCAAATTAGTCGGAATTAAAATTTCCATACAAGTTTAGTCGTGATCTCGGAACGTTCCGACTAAAGTATAAAGAAATGCAACACGTAAACTTTACTAATTTGACAGTACAAAAATTGTTGCCATCCTTTTCTTGTATCCACTTACCTACTATTAGTAAAAGAGAGCGATAGTTTAAAATAAGTTTAGTTAGTGAACAAGAGAATCGACACCACTGATTAACTAATTGCTTTCAGCGCAATACAGAATCACGACACAATAATCACTTCACAGCTATATGCTGTGATATAAGAAGGCTGGCGATAATATTTCACCAGCTAGTCTCACCTCCATGATTTCAGTATAGCCACAGCCTCATAAGATATTATTCTGAAAAAAAAATACTAATACTTTTCATCCTTCCTTCCTTTTATCCTTCATCCTTTTTGTGTGTACATACATAAATATTATTAAAATAGAATCAACCGAAAGATGAAAAAATATATATATATTTGCTACGGCAAATATGAAACAACTCACTCCCTTTCTTCCCGTAGAGGAAGTCAAAGTCTACCCTCGCTATCAATAAGTACTAATAAAGAGGGATGTTCAAACTGACTGACTGATTCATCATTGCATTACTGGTTTTCTTTTATAACGTAAGCACCTACTAAAAACGTATTTTGGAATTTCCAACACTAAAAATCAAATAGGGTGTTGAGAAAAAATGGAAAATCTTTTCTCCTGGATCGATTCCCTCAAAACTTGTTGCTGCAGAAACAGCCTTCTTTGCAAAGGTAATAAATAAAAAAAAGGAAAAGGTGCAAAAAGCATTCCTGAGGTACCTTTATAAGCGCGTACATGGTTATTATCCGTTTCTCTACCCAACCAAATTTCTACTCGGGTGCCTCGGTTACAACTCACTTGAGGTAAGAAGAGCATGTGATCAGCTTACAACAGCATGTAAAACTCTTCGCGGGTCCATTGATGCACCAGATCTGCATAATGAGCTGGCACGATTCTTTGCACCGGTCAATTACCACCGCAACAGGAAGCACAAGCTTTTTGCTGTGCCTTCATGTCGCACTGTAGCGCGAGCTAAATCGCCAGTACCTCGTACTCTCACTGCACTCAACGAACTCTTGGATTGTAATCCGAATTATGATCTGTTTGCGGACGATTGGAAGAAGATTCTGTTAGTATGCCTGAAACATTGCGAGAGAGATTTATGAAAGATTTGTAATTCACTATATATTTTATGTGTCATTCCTCTATCTTTAATTACTGTAATTGGTTCAAGACCGTTGTAATTAAAGTAAAATAAATAAATAAATAAATAAAAATTTATTGCGATCACCAATTTGTTTGGAGAGTGCGGTTATTATAGTTTCCAAGACAGTGAAGCTCCTTCAGAAAAATATCCATTTTCAGAATAAGTGGAACGAACAGCTTCATGACAACGCTGATGGACCGATAGCTGGCAGATTAGGCAGTAAAGAGAAAAACCTTTGAAAAACCCATTGTTTTTATTTAAGTGCAATGTTGGGTAAAGCCGACGTCCACAGACTGATACTAATATTACGCACAAGTACATCCGGAATGCGGCTTTATCTCTTCATTAATAACTCAATGGCGAAGCGTAGAGTCGCCATGCTCATTAATGTTTTTGGACTATTGCTCTATTACAGTAGCCTTAGTAGTAGTAGTAGTAGTAGTAGTAGTAAAGCTCCTTTGATAATTCAAAGCGGTTAGTAGTAATTAGAGCTCCTTGTGCGCTACGACTAGTAGTAGTAGAGCTCCTTGTGAGCTACGCCTAGCATTAGTTTAGTAGAGCTCCTTGTGCACTACGGCTAGTAGTAGTAGAGCTCCTTGTGCGCTACGACTAGTAGTAGTAGAGCTCCTTGTGAGCTACGCCTAGCATTAGTTTAGTAGAGCTCCTTGTGCACTACGGCTAGTAGTAGTAGAGCTCCTTGTAAGCTACGCCTAGCATTAGTTTAGTAGAGCTCCTTGTGCGCTACGGCTAGTAGTAGTAGAGCTCCTTGTAAGCTACGCCTAGCATTAGTTTAGTAGAGCTCCTTGTGCGCTACGGCTAGTAGTAGTAGAGCTCCTTGTGAGCTACGCCTAGCATTAGTTTAGTAGAGCTCCTTGTGCACTACGGCTAGTAGTAGTAGAGCTCCTTGTAAGCTACGCCTAGCATTAGTTTAGTAGAGCTCCTTGTGCGCTACGGCTAGTAGTAGTAGAGCTCCTTGTAAGCTACGCCTAGCATTAGTTTAGTAGAGCTCCTTGTGCGCTACGGCTAGTAGTAGTAGAGCTCCTTGTGAGCTACGCCTAGCATTAGTTTAGTAGAGCTCCTTGGCCTCCTTGTGCACTACGGCTAGTAGTAGTAGAGCTCCTTGTGAGCTACGCCTAGCATTAGTTTAGTAGAGCTCCTTGGCCTCCTTGTGCACTACGGCTAGTAGTAGTAGAGCTCCTTGTGAGCTACGCCTACCATTAGTTTAGTAGAGCTCCTTCTGCGCTACGGCTAGTAGTAGTAGAGCTCCTTGTGAGCTACGCCTAGCATTAGTTTAGTAGAGCTCCTTATGCGCTACGGCTAGTAGTAGTAGAGCTCCTTGTAAGCTACGCCTAGCATTAGTTTAGTAGAGGTCCTTGTGCGCTACGGCTAGTAGTAGTAGAGCTCCTTGTGAGCTACGCCTAGCATTAGTTTAGTAGAGCTCCTTGGCCTCTTTGTGCACTACGGCTAGTAGTAGTAGAGCTCCTTGTGAGCTACGCCTAGGATTAGTTTAGTAGAGCTCCTTCTGCGCTACGGCTAGTAGTAGTAGAGCTCCTTCTACGCTACGGCTAGTAGTAGTAGAGCTCCTGTGCGCTACGGCTAGTAGTAGTAGAGCTCCTTGTAAGCTACGCCTAGCATTAGTTTAGTAGAGCTCCTTGGCCTCCTTGTGCACTACGGCTAGTAGTAGTAGAGCTCCTTGTGAGCTACGCCTACCATTAGTTTAGTAGAGCTCCTTCTGCGCTACGGCTAGTAGTAGTAGAGCTCCTTGTGAGCTACGCCTAGCATTAGTTTAGTAGAGCTCCTTATGCGCTACGGCTAGTAGTAGTAGAGCTCCTTGTAAGCTACGCCTAGCATTAGTTTAGTAGAGCTCCTTGTGCGCTACGGCTAGTAGTAGTAGAGCTCCTTGTGAGCTACGCCTAGCATTAGTTTAGTAGAGCTCCTTGGCCTCTTTGTGCACTACGGCTAGTAGTAGTAGAGCTCCTTGTGAGCTACGCCTAGGATTAGTTTAGTAGAGCTCCTTCTGCGCTACGGCTAGTAGTAGTAGAGCTCCTTCTACGCTACGGCTAGTAGTAGTAGAGCTCCTGTGCGCTACGGTTAGTAGTAGTAGAGCTCCTTGTGCGCTACAGCTAGAAGTAGTAGAGCTTCTTGTGCGCTACGGCTAGTTGGTTTTGGTCCTGCGCCTGATCTCTCTCCGGTCGTGTCGCATTGCCATCCCATGCATTATGAGAGTGAGGGAATAGAGAGTGCACCTGTGTTTGCGCATGTGCACTATAAATGTCCGGCGCAGATGATGATGATGACTAGTCTCCGTTGAGATTGGCCGCTGTGACCGAAATTCGTCCGGGATAAGATTATGGGCAATTGTTAACATCAGCAGATAGACCTTTAGCTCGTTCCGCCATCTACCATAAAAAAATGTGCTGCACTTATGCTTATGCGTAATCATGCAGCACATTACTGCTTCACTGCTGGGCACCAGCCTCTTCTCAGATTGAGAAGGTTTGAGGCCTGAAGCCCTGAACCCACCACGCTGGCCTGCCACTGATTCACCGGGTAGCCCATACCATAATACTGAAGCAGAATGGCCGAACTCATTGTATAATAAAGTACAACAATCTCTTGATTGCACAATATGGCTATTGCCCAAAAAGAATTGAGAATATGGCTGTGGACGGATTGATGAAAACCGGATAGCTCTGGGCAAGTTATTTACATGATTTAATTATTTGTAAAAGGTATGAATGATATATCACTGAGCTCACAGGCAGGTGACTGAATGAATTTGTCTGAATGTGTTATGGTTACTATAGAAGTAAACATGGTGAAGGGTACATAATTAGACCCGACACGACAAGGATGACGTGCGAGATGATGATATGATGAATAATAAAATATGGTTTCTGCAAAGGTGGCCTGGTGTGAAGTTTAGACACCACGCGGCAGCACGTGGTGGGACTGATCACGACAGGTTCAATGAGATGGAATATCTTTTTGCTGAGGTATTTGGCTTGGTGAAAGGGTTAGACACTATGACCAGCACATAGTGGACACGATCACGACAGGTTCAATGAGATGGATTATAATGGATTTTTTGGCTTTATAAAGATTGTTTTGAGTGTGGTTAGAATGCTTCGAGGGCGAAGTTATTTTCAGAAGTGGGATTCCTACTGCTTGGATCACAAATATCTGACACATACTTCACACCGAGTAGGTACATGTTTCCTTACGATGTTTTCGGAAAGTTGAAAGACGACGACACGCATTAGTTCCAACTTACTTCCACACGCGATAATCCATGCCATACTCACTGATTAATAAGGCTATGATCACAGATATTTGTCAGGGAACCTATCAGTTTATTAGTCAACACTAAATCATAACGTCATAGATGGTGAGCAGTGCAGTGCGATGCACCTGCGATGATTGCACGGAAAAACAGTAACTTTTTTGTCGCTTTTGACTGCTTTTGACCAACTAGGTCTCGCACATGAAATTATGGGTACCACGACACATAACTATGTATATCAAAATAAAAAGTCAACACAAAACAACAATTTAGAAAAATATTATGATACGCCTACGCCAGAAGAATCAGACGAAGAACGCACCCTTGAAGAATCACCCATTCATCATCATCATTTCAGCTGAAAGACGTCCACTGCTGGACATAGGCCTCCTTCAATGGGGGGATATGCCATAATCGCAACGCTTGGCAGATCAGGCTTGTTCCGTGTGGTGCCGGACGTAAAGAATTGCACCATCCTATATCTTGGGTGTCGTAAAAGGCGACTACTAAGGGATTCACCAAAGGATGGGCAGCAGCGTTCTCTGAGTGTTTAACCAACCAACTGCGATCGCCAATCACCCATTAACTTACTTTATTTATCTTATAAAACTTATTTTTGGAAAATCGACTTGTTTTATACAGGAATACAGTAGACCGAGAAGTGGAAAAATTCTCTGCCATTCTAAATATTTGGATAGGCTAGATTGAATTTGTCTATGACTGCCTTTATAGTCCACTCTTGGGAATAGTGATTTCCCAACAAAATAAAGTTCTTAAGTACGACGATTTGTTGAGCTACATTCTAAGACTTTTCCAATCATGAGTGCAATTTGGTAACCCTACTGTAGCTGAAATACCCAATATACCTACAATAGCAATAAAAATCCTAATTAATTATTGATATCTAAAGCCGAGATAATTACCGATCATTATCATTTAATCCTAATGTTCCATACAGATAGATTAAATACGTAATACTTATTTAATTATATTGCAATAGTATTCACTCGCTAGGCATTTGCTAAAGATGGCGGCCGCGTATATGTTGGGACTTCTTTTCGTCCTTGGCTTTGTCCAGGTAAGCCATTTTAAATTAGATTAACTTTAAATGAAGAAAATCATCGCCGCCGAACAAAATATTATTGATTTGTTTGTCAACTACAACGTGTTATTGAAATTACTGAAAATCACTTAAAGGGTCATTGTACTCATCATTATGAAGTATTTTGTGTTCACATAAATCGACAAAATGTAGGAAACAGCTGATATTTTTTTCGCGATTTCAGGGTTGGTTCCATAGTAAAGGTACGTAAAGGTTGTTCATACTAATGAGTACAATGACCCCTTAAGAGGTTTTCAATTATTTCAACAATACGTTGTAGGTAGATACCGGCCAAATGCGAGTCGGATTCAAACAGTAAGGGTTCCGTACTACCCATAGAAATCTAAATAAAGGAAATAGAAGTGGCAAAGGCGTCTTTTAGGACACAAGTGCGCGAACCGTTTGCTTGATCATCAGTACTATTTTGGGCGCAGAGTCACTTATTTATTTATTTATTTATTTATACAAAAAAAATCACAAACAATAAAAAGGTTCCCTGGCTCCCAAACTAAGACCTGTGACTTGGGAGTGAGTGTTCCTCCAAAATTTTTTTTTTACAAATGTTTGTATGTAGTAAACAAATGTCGGTAGAAAAAAAAGAGGAAAATGAAAAATCCTAGTAGGTAGACAATTATACAATATTGATTTACTTCAAACTAGATTTACAATCATCTGAAGCATAAGTTGTGTGAGAGTGGGATGAGTTAGTGTGTGAAAGTGTGGCGAAGGGGGCTGAATGTGGTTGTGGAAGTGGGTGTGTATATGGAGTGTGAGTATTTTTAAGTTGGAGAGAGAAGTAACTCTTCATATTATGTTATTTCATCGTACTTTTGTTCCATCAATCAAGTTTTCACTGTGGTTTTACATCGATGTAAGTTAAACTTGTATTTTGCAGCATATCTAGCAGCGAATTTTTTTAGGCTTAATTTATTTAGCATTAAATGGTAGTAACATGGTAAGCGTGATTGCGTATACAGTAGATAACATTTATATTACCTTATTATTTAGATTTCTATGTTACTGCCCTACCTACTACCTAGTCAACACAGAGTGTTTTATTATAGACTGCCGTTCGAAGCGTTACTCGTGAAGGATCTTTTAATACACCTGTGGGAACGAGGTATTGTACCTCCAGCACAAAGGGAAGATTCTTCAACCAGGCCGGGTCCTATTGCTTTGCGGGCTGCGGCCCAACGGTTGATGACGGGTGTTTGTGTCTGCGTGGCAATCTTGATAGGTAGCGCCTCGGACGAATAAAAAAGGCGGACGGAATCTCGCTAAACAAAGACTTGATTTTTTCCTAAAGCTACTATAATTTCGGAAGCATTTTAACACACCAGATTTATACTGTTATTTTATTTTTGACACTACAACAATGACTACCGTCACACTAGATTTTTCGCATAATCGCGGCTTTTTGCATACTATGGATGTACTTTTAAGCGAGCTGGCATATTATGGATGCTTCACTTATTGTTTAGAGAGATTCCGTCCGCCTTTTTTATTCGTCCGAGGGTAGCGCATGCAGGTGTGTTAGTTCGCATGTAGTGCCATAGATGACGTGACGTTACATCACTCCTCCGAGGCCGGAGGTCGATCGTCTTGATGTGTCAGCGGTCGTTGCTTATTGAGAGCTTATCAGTAGAAGTGGGCGTTTAAACAAAAAGCGCTTAAAAAAGTCTAATAAAAAAAAAAGCGTATAAGCACGCTTTGTGATTAAAGCAGATTTCGTTTAGACTTTTTCGTAAACCAAACTTATGCTTTTAATAGTACGATTGATATGTAACCTTATTTCTATGAATATAAGACTCAATTTCAAAGTTGACTGGTGGCGGATTGAAACCGGCAGAATTAAATTTTATTCGTTTACGTAAAATTTGTTTAGAGAAAGCACTTTTTTATTTTGTTGATTATTTTCGTATCGTTTAAACATTTTAAACGTTTTTGACCTTGATTGATTTGCTTTTGCTTTGGCGCTTAGTTTATTTTTCGTCGTCAACGAGTGAATGCGTTTTTGAATGTTCTCCTTGGTAATTACGCGACGATTGTAGTTTGTTTGTATAGTTTTTAGTGAACTTTGTAAATAGTTTAAATGTAAATAGAATAGTGTAATTTAGACAAATAAAAGTCAATTTTTTTAGAAGTGAAATACGAAAAGCGGCAAAAGCGTAAAAAAATTCGTTGGCAGAAAAAAGCACTACGTTTAAACACGCTTACGATTTTAAGTCGTTTTTCCCAACTTTACTTATCAGTGCCAGTGAAGGATTCCAGTGAGTCCATCTCGGTACCAGACGCCGCGTAGTACTCGATCATTCAGTACTGTGTGCGGTCATGCCACAGTAAACATAACTTACAGTAGGGAAACTAACGTACATGGTCAACGCTCGAAACAAATCCTACGTCCAAAGTAGCTACTAAGTTATGTTACTTGATTGTTAAATTAATCAAATGATTTTTGTACACCTATGAGGCTGGCATAATCGCTCAGCGATTAAAGCCTTTTTATAAAATAAGATATTTAAAAAAAACGCTCGAAACTACGCACTCACACAGACGCACGCGTCAACAAGGCCCCGAAGCGGGTGTTTGCACTGACATGACAAAGATAATATAATATGTGACAAGACAGACAGCACTGCGCCGTCCGCTTAGTTCTTGTTGAGGCGTGCGTCATGTGAGTAATTCAATCCGGAGCGATACGACGTAGTTTTCGTACTGTAAGTTATGTTTACTGTGGTCATGCGGTGATGAAAAAGACCTAGTCTGATTGGAGGATTCTCCCAATATCATTGATTCTCCCTTTGTATAGTAACATTAGTAACATAATACCTCTTTCCTCTCAACACACATTTAATTTCATAATATGGTAAAACCGTAGAATCTGACACAAGAAACAAGCCAAGAGTATAATTACCATATAATTACCTTATTTTCTTTATTTCAGGGAGTACCATACAATGCCCAGCCGGGAATCATCGAGGACATTAGGGATGGTAAGGGCATGTCAAATATTATTCATATCATTAACCTTTATTTAGATGTATATTTACAAAAGGGTTTCCCAACCTGGAGTCCGCGGACCTCCGGAGGTCCGAGAGCAGGCCACACCGCACCGCCACATAAATAAAAATAAAAACGTCAATTAAAATATTTCACAACTACATCTTGGTCTTGGCCTTAATGAAAATTAAACTTTATCTCCATGGGATAAAATTCCTGCCAGAATAACAGTTGTCGTGTTGGTACTGTCTTCAGTCTGAAACACCCCTATAGTTTAATTTTCTCTGATCATTTTGATCATCTGTTCCGTGTGGTGCCGGACGTAAATAATTGCACCACCCTATATCTTCTCATGGGTGTCTAAGGCAAGGCGACTAAGGGATTCACCAAAATATGGACAGCAGCGCAACCCGCCTGCCAAGCGTGGCGATTATTATGGCATATCCCCCCTTTTTGGGGGAGGCCTATGTCCAGCAGTGGACGTCTTTCGTCTGAAATGATGATGATGATTTTGATCAGTCTGTTCGTCCGATATTTTTGAAGCTGACTGTACGTACCCGGAACAAAAACAATTTTTGTTATCAGTGGTGGCGAGGAAGCTCACAAAATCCTCAAAAACGTCATATTTTATGGGACTTTTTTTGAAGCTCAATACAATTGTCACCGCGGGCAGAGCGATTGCTGTTCGATCTCTGCAGCTCGTTTTTTTTTTAACATTGTATTTCTTTCGTTTCTCAGCTGACTTCTCCGCATCGAGGATCGTTGCTGGCTGGCCGGCGGTGGAGGGTCAGATCCCGTACCAGGGCAGTCTGCGTATGGTGAATACTGTTGGTGGCGTTAGCTCCTGCGGATGCTCCCTCATCCACCACCAGTGGGTCCTCACTGCTGCCCACTGCTTGGCTAAGTGAGTATTGGCTAATATACTTTCTCTAGGATCTTCCGGACATATACATATGCTAACAGCCACGCAAAATTACCACCTTGATGAGATATTAACACTCTTTCAAGCAGCATATTTCAACACAATCAATGTGCGTTTCATAGGACTTATATCAATAAATTTCATACTCGCTGAAAATTTAGTCGTTTTGGAAACAAAATGGGGTCATTGTCGTCATCATTATAAACAACTCTAAAATAAGTAGATAAAGATAAAGATACATTTATTAGCAAAAACATGTGAACAGATGCTTATTAAAGATATAAATGATGGTTTGGATCAACATGTTTGACCATGACTGGTGTACAAATATAAAAAACATTAAATTAGTAATTGACAAAATTTCTATAATTTATGAAATAATTTAATAATAATAAGTCAATAGTATTTCAATAATTAATGAAAAAAATAAAAATTATTAATTTAAATTGTGGAAAGAAAAAATCGCTCACGAGCAGGATTGGAATCTAAAGCACTGGCGTACTGAGCGGCTGAGCCAGGAGTAGCAGGTTCGGATCCTGCACGTGAGCGATTTTTTCTTTCCACAATTTATCAGTGGCATACCACCCTTACTGGTGAATGGCAATATCTAAAGCTAAAACCTTAAACTCGAATTGGGTTACGTGGATTTTATAGTAGGTACGGCGAACGGTCTCTATTTTTATTACACTTTAAATTTAAATGCTAACCAAACAATATTTTTTCCTTTCAGCCGCGTCAATTTCGTGGTTCGCTTCGGCTTGACCAACCTGACCCGTCCGGAGATCATCGTGGAGTCACCTCACAAGGTCATCCACCCCGAGTATGATGAGATCAGGGCTGGAGTCCAAACCGCTGACCTTGCCCTGCTTGGTCTTGACGACTACATCAACTACTCCGGTAAGTGAAAGTTCGGTAGGTATATGTACTTATATGTTACAGTCAAACCATGCAAAACCCATAACCGGTCAAAAGTACTTTTAACTGCAAAAAACAGTCAAAACTAACAAAGATTTTTGACTGAAGAGTATCGGTCAAGACTGGATTTTATCAAGTGTGTTAGTCAAAACCACTTGCGAACACCGGGGTCATTGAACTTGATCTTGCAAGTTTTTCTGAGTTTGTTCCGCCAGAAGACTAGCTTTGTCGCCCCTCGTTTCTGGTTCCACGCTTTTCTTTTTAAAAACACTAGGTGTAGGGTAGGATAGAGTCTGACCACATACAGTCGGGGTGCGCTAAATCTTTATAACACGTTTCGACCTTTATTACAAGGTCGAATCGAATTATACAATAGGGTCAAATTCAAATTTCCAAGTTTTGACCGAAACAATTAGTCAAACCGGCTTATGCCCAAAATCAAAACTAGTTTTGACCTTTTTCCCAGAAAAGCCCTTCCAGAAGCAGCTCAATTGCAATTACTAATTACTTGAATCACCATGCTTGCCAGATGAATTAGTGATTGAAGTTCAAATTCAATTCCCCCAAGCCCATTCCATCATCGTACAACCAGATGCACGGCAAAGCGCCACCTTGGCGATATTTGGTTCCACCCTTTGCAGCTTTGGTTGGATATTCAATCCTTACACAAGTTACAAACGAAGCATTTTGCTAATAGGATTAAAAAGCGTGCTTGCCACTAAGGAGTGGAAATCCTTGCCTTGCGTAAAATCTCTTTCCCGATAAGTGAATAGGTTTTTGCGGGGTAAGCGTGCATCTGTTATCGTCGACCGTACCATCGTTAACATCAGGTGAGGTGGCGGTCAAACCATTATCTAATCTGTAGTCAAACTCAAGTCCATTAGGAATTTTAAAAAGTATGTAATACAAGAGGTCGTTGATGCCCACAGCTTTCTGTGATAATTAATTATTTTTGGGAAAAGAGGTCTCTGCAAGCCCGTTATGTCACTGCGACCTAAAAGATCTATTGTAACTAATAGTAGACTACAGCACCTCCCCAAGCCGCAGGCCAGCCATAAAGTTGTCTATTGCCTTGGGGTTTGAGGATTTGATCTCATCAGCTGAGACTGTGTGGCTTCCAAGATGCTGACTTCTAACGTGGTGCACTACATCACATTTGCATAGGATATAAATGGGCGTTTTTTAAATTTTTGCTACAAAATCTGCAGACTGTGGTATCAGTGAGGCCTATCCATGCCTATCCTGTGTACATTATTCAGTTTGCAGTGCTCTGTAACGGTTCTATAATAGTCAGGATCCTTATGTGGTTCTGGTTCCTGTTAAGTGAAAGCGCTTCTTTAGTAAATCTCTTCCTGAAGCCTACTAGAAGCGCTTTTTCGAGTACTCTTGGCCTGGGGATTTTTCCCTGTCTAATACTTTGATGATAAATGGATTGTAGCAGATAGTCCCGAACTTCGAGTACTAACTTGCGATGTTCCCGGGATCTGCAGAGCCTAATACTCCAGTCCGTTAACCTCTAATATTTTATCACAAATCTAGCATTTTTTCCAAATTTATTAAGCTCGGCTGTCCTAGTTTATTAACTACGTGATTTTTTCATTTGTTTTTCAAACAGCCAACGTGCAGCCAGCCCGTCTCATGAGCCGTGCTCAGAAGAACATTGACTTCTCTGGTGTTCAGATGGTTGTGAGCGGTTTCGGACGCACCGACGATCTGTGGAACGGTCAGTATCTTGACGTATTACTTTTTCATTTCAGCTTTTAACAGGCCGCACTCAGTACCTTAGTCAGCCGCATATCAATGGTAACAAATCCATTATAAGCGGAACTGGTTTAGTATGTAGGTTTCATACAAGACAGGCTTGGCTTATACTGGTTTTTTCACCATCGATATGCGTTTGACTGTATCTACTCTTGGGAGACGAGTTCTTTAATAGTAAATATATCTTGACCATAGACAAACATGAAAAAATTGAGATTTGCAAAGTAGGAACAACGCATGAACAACTCTTGACGCATCGATATACGCAAAATGATCACATCGACGATTGTTAATTAGGACACGTACGGTCTGTTTTTCTCTCTTGTCTTATTTAGTAAACAATCTTGCCACGTCTCTTTAATCAAATAACTACTGATAAAATGTATAAACTAGTTTTGCACTGAAAGTTTAAAAAATGTTATTTAGTGTGTGAAATTGTTAACATAATGTGTTTTAATCATTATTATTGACGCGATTATACGCGATTTAATCCGGTTAAACTTTTTAATTAGAATAAATATTTTTGGGACATTTTTACATAGCACCATCTAGTCCCAAACTAAGCAGAGCTTGTAATATGGGTACTAGACAATGGATATACTTATATACTTTATTTTTTTGTAAATACATACTTATAATACATAAGAAATACCCAGACTAACACAAACACTTATAATAAAACAAAGTTTAACCGGATTAAATCGCGTATATTATTTAAATTGGTTTCCCTGACGTTTCGAAAGCTTTGCAGCATTTCGTGGTCGCAGGTAGACTAAGATGACAAGCGTCTTTACAAATATTTCTAAAAAATTATTTTAATCTACCGTACAATATTATTAATTAATATTATTAATTATTTTTTAATTGTAATTTTTTAGAAATATTTGTAAAGACGCTTGTCATCTTAGTCTACCTGCGACCACGAAATGCTGCAAAGCTTTCGAAACGTCAGGGAAACCAATTTGAATAATATACGCGATTTAATCCGGTTAAACTTTGTTTTATTATAATGTGTAGTGATCGCGAAAACCTAAGAAGTTACAAACACTTATGTTCATCACACAAATATTTGTTTTCTGTGGGAATCGAACCCACGACCTCATGATCAGCAGTCCGACACTCAAACCACTAGACCACAGAATGTGTAGTGATCGCGAAAACCTAAGAAATTATTCAATAAAACACTGTTTACTTTTCTAAAATGCTGTTCATTTTATTTCTTCGACCTTAAGGGGAATGTAGCAGCCACGTGGCGCCCCCATCAGTAAAAAAAATATTACTCGCTGAATACATCATTTATTGATAATCCTTTTTTAACGATTGAAGTACAGGTACTTCAGTTTAATCAGAAACTATTAACTCTGTAAATTATACTTCGCTTGTAGTAGTAGATAGAAAAAGTGCGATAAACGGCCACTTTTGAATCCTAGGTGTACCCCTAGTGATTCTGAACAAACTACTTTGAGGACTTGCGTTTATTCTGTTACAGGTTGTAAAGTATGTGTTGTTCGTTTCTAAAACCACTAAAACTCAAGGTCTCCACGGGGTCTCTAGTCTCTACATACTTATTGTATTCTGAAACTTCAACAGGTGGTGCCGCTTCCGAGATCCTCCGGTGGGTGTGGCAGCTAGGTATGTCCAACGAGGCGTGCCTGACGTGGTACCCCACCAGCACGGTCATCAGCCAAGAGACCATATGCGCAGGTGCCTACGACAACCCTTCCCAGTCGTCTTGCCAGGTAAAAATAACATTCTTTTTACAAATAACTTACTTTACTGCTTAGACTAACCAAGGGATTCACCAGAGGATGGGCAGCAGCGTTCTCTGAGTATTTAACCAACCAACTGCGATCGCCAACCCGCCTGCCAAGCTTGGTGATTATGGCATATGAAACATATGCTTGGCGGAGGCCTATGTCCAGCAGTGGACGTCTTTCGGCTGAAATGATGATGATGACTACTTAAACAATTTACTACAAATATTTTTTCGTGCGTGAATCTGTTAGGACTTTTAATTGAAAGACTTGAACCAGATAACTTGCAGAATGATTTATTGGTGTCGATTCTCTTGTTCACGAACTAAACTTATTTTAAACTATCGCTCTCTTTTACAAATAGTAGATACAAGAAAGGGATGGCAATCATTTTAGAGCTGTCAAATTAGACGGAATTAAAATGTCCATACAAGTTTAGTCGTGATCTCGGAACGTGCCCACTAAAATACAAAGAAATGTAACACGTAAACTAATTTGACAGTTCTAAAATGGTTGCTATCCCTTTCTTGTATCTACTTTTAGTAAAAGAGAGCGATAGTTTAAAATAAGTTTAGTTCGTGAACAAGAGAATCGACACCATTGACGAGGAACACATTTAATACAAACTTTTTACTTTATACGATGGACTCCGACAGTAGCCATCTTAACTTACTTTTCTAAATCACGTGACACCATTCGAGACTATTCTATAATGTTGCCAATACAAAATATTATTATTGTACTTTAACAGAATCAAACCGACGATCCGGAAGAAAATGTAACGTCACGTCACATTTTAACTATTAAATAAAACATACAAAAATACATGTTTTATTGGGGATCGAACTTAGGCCCTGTGACATAGAATATAGGTACCTGGGGTATCTCATTCCGACGCTTGAGGTTGCCTGCCATCTATGCTTGTATTATAGTAGAGTTGCGAAATTTTGCATTATAATGAACCAGTCAATATTTAGCGCATGCGCCTTTTAATAAATACCTTTTATTTCTCATAATTAAATCGAAATGTACCGACAAAATTTTATCCTAATTGTGTACCCAGCAGTTAAGGAGGAGTTAGGTGACAAACACACGTTCAGAAGAATGATATATATTAAGATTAGATTTAACTATAAAATAGGCTATAGGTTATGTTAATGGAATAGGTACCTTATAATAATAATTAATTTACATTATTTCTATCTATCTCTAGGGTGACAGCGGTGGCCCACTGACTTTCATCGACGCTGACGGCGCTCCCACCCAGGTCGGCATCGTGAGCTTCGGATCCACTGCCGGATGCAACAGCCCCTTCCCTACAGGTGAGCTACCCAGATCAAGATTACTGTGTGAAATAGATCCGTACCCTCATAATATCTATGAGGATGTGTTTACACTACACACACTAACTGAAAATTTGAATCTCGCGCCGAATTAAGAGAGCATGGTCGGAGTGCGATTTACGCTCTCATTCGTCCACATATCATCCTCATCCACGTCCGCACCCTCAAAACGATAATTATGTTCTTAGGCCCGTATTACAGAAGGTTCAGTAGTAAGTACAGTTTAAACTTCAATCACCTGATCACTACATCGTTACTTGAATATCGGTCATATTCCAAAACGGTAATTATAAACTTTAATTCAACAACATAAGTAACATAACACACGAATTTGACCTGAAATATAATAGAAATCTCTACTCAAGCGTAGTCTGGACCACACTAGAGTGATTACAGATCAAATCTCTGCTCAAATACTGAAACAGGTGACAGTATAAAATAAAGCTAAACTCAGCTGCACTGTGATCAATAAATCTCTGCTTGAGGAACGTTCTAAAATCAAACCTCAATTCAAAACTAGTTTTAAACAGTGATCAACGTACTGAGTAGGTACTTCTCGGCATGCACCCTTTGATGGTCAATCGCCACTCTTCCCGCCTCGATGATTTTTCGCCAGGTGGTCGGCTGTACTGCTAGGATGGCATTGTAAAGGTTGGGGTTTCGGTTATTGCGTTTGAAGACATGTTTGAAGTCACTATCGTCGACTGTGAGTTGGCTATTTTGTGTTTGGATGATGTGGATGAGCTCCTCGGCTGGTGTATCGTTTGAGATAACTCACCATTCATACGTGGGACACTCAGAAAGTTTTGCGAAACTAAAAAAAATTGTTCTATACGTACATATATTTTTATCAAATCTTTTCAAAGTACTTTCCACCAGCCTCTATACAAAGATTCATGCGCCTAAACCAGTTTTCAAAACACTTTTTCCAGTCCGCCGCAGACACCTCGTTTACAGCCTGCTCGAACGCAGCCAGCGCATCTTCCGGCGACGAAAATTGTATCCCTTTGAGCTGATTTTTTATTTTTGGGAATAAAAAGAAGTCACACGGTGCTAGATCAGGGCTGTAAGGAGGGTGACCCAGGAGTTTGACTGGCGTGCTGTCCAGGAAGTCTCTCGTTTTGAGTGCGGTGTGCGCAGGTGCATTGTCGTGGTGGAGCAGTAGCCCGCGGAGCCCTGTGTTTGGTCGCTTGTTGCTTATAACAGAGAAAACTTCTGGCAAACATTTGGTAGTATACCATTCGGCATTAATGCTTCTTTGATCCCGTAAGGGAATTGATACCAAGTGGCCAGTCAAATTAAAAAAGCTAGCGATCAAAATCTTACCCCCGCTTCTAGATCGCTTCACTTTGGTAGGCGTTGGCTCATTTTGAAACACCCAAACAGTCGACTGGCGCTTGGTTTCTGGGTCGTATTGATAAATCCAGGACTCATCACCTGTAACGATGTCGTAAACACGCCGAGACGAGCCTGCTTCAAATTTGTTAAGCATATCACGGCACCATTCCACCCGGGCCTGCTTCTGAGCATCGGTGAGGTTGTGCGGCACCCAGCGTGATACTATCCTCCTCACGCGAAGATGGCTGTGTAGAATCTCGTGAACGCTTCCCGATCCAATCTTCAATATGTGTTGAATCTCCTGATATGTAATTCGCCTATTGTCTTGGATTAAATTTTTCACTGCTAGCACGTTTTCTTCGGTAACAGCCGTCAAAGGGCGACCGCTTCTTTCGTCATCCCCCAAAGTTGGTCGACCGCGCTTGAATTCGTTATACCAACGATACACGGTTGCCTTGGAAGGGCCTTCATCCATGAATGCCATTTGAAGTCTATCGTACGATTCATCCGGTTTCAGGCGACACTTGAAATCGTATAAAATCATAGCTCTAAAATGTTCCCGGCGCAGATCCATATTTCAGTGAGACACAATACTTTGAATTAACTCGCAAAAAATGTGGAGGGAAATTTTGAAATTGGAACTTACTTATTTTTACTTATAAATAATCATATTTTCGAAAAACATTATAACTGGCCAGTCTCCCATATATAAAAACTTTTTTTCGCAATACTTTCTGAGGGGCCTGGTACAGTGTATGCAATGTCTGAAATTCGGCCACACCAAGAACAAGTGCCAGACCAAAGAAAATCCCTGTGTTCACTGTGCGGCGGAAGGTCACAAGCAGGACAGTTGCCCGATCAAAGCAAATATACATTTTAGAACAATATTGAATTTGTGAAAAATGGCGCGCGGATTACTGTAATGATATCGCACCAATATCGCACGGTGACATACAGCTATGCGCGCGCAGGTGGTCGAAGGAAACCGCGAAAATATTGTAAAATAATGTATTGAATGTTATTTTGTTTTTGATGTTGATAGCAATTGTTAATTATGATTATTCTGGGAAATAAAGGCTTACTTACTTACTTACCTTACTGTCTATTACTTGGTTCTCAGGTTACGTACGTCCCGGCCACTACCACGACTGGTACACAGAGGTGACTGGCATCGACTTCGACTGGAACAGCGATGCTGCCTCAGAGAGCAGCGAAGAGTCTTCTGAAGACAGCAGCAACAGCTCTTCGTCTGAGGAGAATAGTGGCAGCTCTTCGTCCGAGGAAAGCAGCGAGGAGGCTCGTGAGAGAGTGAAGGTCGTCAACTAACGTGCTAATACGCATAATGAGGAACAAATAAAAGTTGTACTTCAAAACTTACCTATTTTATTATTTTCTACACTCTGTTTTTTCTTACTTTTCTTATTTAGTGAACAATCTTGGCATGTCTTTTAATGCAATTCGTCAATAATAATTAATAAAAGACATTATGTTCACAATTTCACAGACTGAATATCATTTTTTAACCTAATTACATGTGCAGAACTAATAATTATATTTATCAGTAGTTATTTGAATAAAGAGACATGTTTACTAAATAAGACAAGAGAGGAAAAACAGACTTTACCTCTCAATATTTTGCTACCCACACCTATTATATTAAGTGTCAGTCTCGTAACAGGGGTATGTGCAACCTAGTATAAGACTGGAAGTCACCTGCAACATAGCTGGTAAAACAGAGATCCAGAGAAGCAGAGGGGTCCTAGTATAATAAATAAAACTAGGTTTTAACTTGGAAAATGGTTTTATTAGCTTCACTTGTTTTTTTTACATTAATTCGATGTTGTTCTTATTGTGTAGATTAGTGGGAACATCGTTAAGGTGCCACTGACGATGCATCCATTCGGACGCCGTTTTAATGACTACATCCGAAGAAGCTTGACTTGTTCTAAAAATAACATACGTTTTTAATTATTTTATTATTTTTAACGCATTTACGCATGCGAAGCGAAATCTAAAGATACTAAAGTAAGTAAGTATCTAAAGGTACTGAGCCAGGAGTCGCAGGTTCGAATCCTGCTCGTGAGCGATTTATTCTTTCCACAATTTAAATCTCTAGATTTCGCTTCGCATGCGTAAATGCGTTAAAAATAATAAAATAATTAGTAAGGGTAGGCATATCTATACGACTTTGATTTAACTGCAAAGTTAGTCGAGTCGGTTAAGAAACAATGTTTCTTAATAAGATATCGCTGACGTCACCCAAAGACGTATAGTGGAGGATAATATCGATACCACGAGCAGTGTTCACGGTAGCTTAGTGGCTAAAGCACTGGCGTACTGAGCCAGGAGTCGCAGGTTCGAATCCTGCTCGTGAGCGATTTATTCTTTCCACAATTTAAATCTTTATACGTTTTTAACATTCACGGAGAGATTTTGGAATGCAGCCACGCCATTCGGACTTTTGAATGCATCGTCAGTGGCACCCTCAAGTCCAGGGGCCTTTCTTCCGACTGGTTCGAGCTCTGAACCAAATCGAGCTAATGTCAATTCCTAGAGAATACAGGTGTGTAACTCAGCTCAGAACCGGTTCAAATATGCAGACATAAAGCTTAAATATGAAGCTTGAGCTGTTGAGCTGCAGCTCAATGACAAAATACGCAGCTCACGGCTCAAAGAATAGTATCTATCTATGCGACAACTTTCATTGTACGAAAGATAAAAGATGTCCATATCAATTAAAAACTGTTTGAACCGGTGAGCGGCAGCGGCGACAGATCGGCGGTGAGTCACAGAGAGAGCGAGCGAGCGCAGCTCAAACAGATCGAACGCTCTGTAAGTTCAGCGACTCGCATCACAGATCATAACTCTAAATACGCAGATACACAAATTGAGCTGATCTGTGAGCCGGTTCATAGCTGAGCTCACGCATTTTTGTTGAGTTACCCATGTCTACTAGAGAAATGCAGTACAAATTGACACTAACTAACTAGAATTCAAATTCGATTGATACAGAACTCGATCCAGGGGGTCTACTCCCGTTCGACGATATTCGATAAATCGTACGATTCATCGCACAATTTGCTACTCCGGTCAACTATCGTTCCCTTATCGCATGCGATGATCGTGTTTTGACGTTTGTTTTTCTCATCTCCGGTAAATTGTATACGACTATGAACCGTAGTCTATCTTAGTTGTGCCTTTTTTATGTGCCTATCTTTATTATGTAAGTATCAGTCGGAACGAAAGTTCGTACTTCGTTTGTCGTTCGTAAAACGCGAGTAGACCTACAGTCCACGCACCCTTCCACGCGAGCCGGTTCGGCCTGTACGGACAAGATTGCTTTAGTTGCATAGGTACAAAGTAAAAAAGCAGATTCTATATTTATAAAGTCACAGCCCCGGCAGCTTTAGCTGAAAGAGTCTGTATAGTATATCTGTTCAAATAGTGGCGGTAAACGATACACCCATACGGCAAGTAGAAATTGATTGCAATATTATAAAAAGAGACCGAAAAAATGTGGTAAATTTTTTAAATCTTTTCACCGCCTTTGACACCTATAGAAGACAAACCATTTCGTACCCTCAGCGCCGTGTTTTAATTACTTTGTACTAATGTCCATACAATATTTGTCTTCTACAAAAGACGTAGCGCTGAGGGCATGAAAACATCCACGATGCCGTGGCGTTGAAAAGTTTGAAAAATTTATACAGCCGACTACACAAAATGAAACGCTCTCCTTCATTACTTCATACGGAACAGATAATTACACTGTGACTTCGTTCTCGGAATCATAGGGCGCCACTATTTAAGCGGATGCGCTTTACACTTTGAAGCAACCACAAAATTGAATTTTTTTTGTCGTTTTGCTAAATTGTAAAGGTTAACACTGACAGTATTCGCGTATAGTGTAATACTTCGAATTCATGTACGTACGTTAAGCGTAACAATGCTTAAAATTGTAACATAAGCTGTAACTTAACATTAAGTCTACCCGCTTAGTCAAAGGTCATACGAATTATCTCGGTCAGTGTCCACCCTAAAATCAGGTACTTTATAAATAAATGCAGTAGGTAAGTAGAAAGCAGTTAATTTTACCCTATATTATCTAAAAAAAATAGTAAGTATTTATTTTCAAAACTGGTCCGAATGTTAAAAAAAATGTTAACAGAAAATAAGTAATAGCTGGTTCTATACAAATCTTCAACACGTGACTAGTTGAGTCAGACAGTCAGTCAGTTGAGTCGTTGAGAATTTGGTTTGGGAGCTAGTAGTCAGCGCTCACCATAGAAAATCTAAATAATAAGGTAATAGAAGTGTAAAGGCGCGTGAACTTGTCGCCGCGTGCAGGCGTCTCGTAGGACACATGTAGGCCAATTCACGTAACTAAAGAAGTGCAGTCGCAGTTAAGTTTCAATCAAAACAATGCTTTTCCTATTCTCTTATCTACGGCGATCGCTGTCAGAAACGAACTGCGGCGTCATTGCAACTTGATCGGCGCGTCATAAAATTGTGAATTAGGGCCGAGTGCGCAAACCGTTTGCTTGATCATCAATGCTGTTTTTGACACACAGACACTAAAATTGTATTTTGCAGCATATCTAACAGCGGATTCTTTTGAAGCTAGTTTATTTTGCATTGAATTCTAGAAACATGGTGGGCGTAATTGTTATGAGTTGGTAGCGGCAACCCGGCGACATACGTTCCGGTATTAAAAACAGTAGATAACATTTCCATTACCTTATTATTTAGATTTCTATGGCGCTCACCAAAGGCACGGCACGGCAAATTCATAATCATTTCACCTTAAAGGGCAAGCCACACAGAGGACGGGCGCGGGCCTGTTAAATTAACCTGTTTTTATATGGACGACGTCACACACAGCACGGGTGCGAGTTGAGAGCGGGCGTAGCATCAATGACATTCGACGTAATATACGTATACATAGAGTAACTTTTTGTAAGTATCCACCGATAGGCATTCGACGACCTCTATGGTCTAGTGGTTCGAATGTCGGACTGCTGATCACGAGGTCGTGGGATCGATTCCCACAGAACACAAATATTTGTGTGATGAACATAAGTGTTTGTGTTGGTCTGGGTGTTTCTTATGTATTATAAGTATGTATTTACAACAAAGAAAAGTATATAAGTATTATATCCATTGTCTAGTAACCATATCACAAGCTCTGCTTAGTTTGGGACTAGATGGTGCTGTGTAAAAATGTCCCGAAGATATTTATTTATTTATAAATAAAACTTATCTTTCATGTACACTCAGCGTACACCTAATAATAATAATCTTGTTCCCGATGCCGGTGGGCTACTATTTTTTTATATTTTTAAATGTTTTTTGTTTTTGTTTTATAAAATATTTAAAAATGTAATGAACAAGTGTACGAAATGAATAAATGGAATAATAATTTTAGTCTAATGATATTTAAAATTACTTTTAAATATCATTGTGTACACCTATGTTCGCTAATAAATATTCATTTGATTATTACCTAGCACCACATTCATTTTTGATATCGGCCCTATTGCATTCACGCGCTCGCTCAAGGTCACTGGCGAGCGAGCTCACACGTACACTACGTACAGGGAGTGTCACCGCTGTGTGTGGTTTGCGCTTTAAACTAGCAAACTGCTGCCTTACTCTTGAAAATAATTCCGATGGATCGGTATTGGACTACTGTCAATTCGTACTTTTAAATGCAAAATTAGCAATAAATTGGTGTAAAATATAGTGTTTTTAAAATTAATCATCCCTTATTAGAATTAAAATTGTGTATTGTGTATATTTTTAATTAAAAATACCCATTTATTCTTGTCACTTTTTGACAGTTTTTGACATTAGTATTGGATTGAGATTGGAATTATTTTCAAGAGTAAGCCCACTGGTCATAAAACATGAATCTTTTACAAACGTCATATAAAAAAACTGCCTTGTTGGTCTAGTGGTTGCAAGCGCGACTGCTGAGCGTGAGGTCCTGGGTTCAATTCCCGGGTCGGCCAAAGTGTTATTGGGTTTTTTCATTAGGAAATTCTCTGTAGCAGCCCGGAGTCTGGATTTGTGCCCGGTTATTGGCAATAGGCTCGCCCCCTATTACATGGGACTCACAACATAACTGGTGAAATGTGGGTGTACTATACACCTCTGCCTACCCCTTCGGGGAAATACAGGCGTGATGTTATGTTATATAAAAAATAAAAAAATGTAAAATGTGACATTTTACTTAAGTTACCAGACTGATACTGCATCAATTTGTAATATTTGTGAAGTTCTATAAACATCTATAAGACATACAACAGTGAATTAGTTATGGTGGTTATAATGAATGAATGGCTTGTATTACTTCTTGCTTGTTGGGGTAAGAATCCACTCCTGTTCTTATTTGGAAGTCACAGCTATTTAATTATAACAATACAAAAATAATCATAGCTAATATTCGACAACACTCAGCATACATCTACAGTATTTATTTACACCTGCAAATATGTATTTACAAATAAGAGGAATCTCTTCTGTATACTAAATAACATTTCTTAAATCTCAAAACATAGATTATTTTTTGTGCTTTAAAAAGAGCCCCCTCGCACTAAACATTTCAAGTATAAGTTCGCCCAGGGCACCTTGAGCAGTTGCACTGCTGGCACAGATGTATATGAGGGGGTGATTTGGGAGTCCGGATTCCCCCCCCCCCCCTTAGTCCAACGCTAAACCGCAAAAATGCAAATGTTCGCGCAATATGCACTTTTCGTATCCGTGCCACAAAATAGCGAGGTGAAGCAGTATAGTGCCCCGCATATATAGCTACCACGCGCGCGACGTTGGCAAGCCCCCCCCCCCATGTGTATGCTATAGTTAGGTCCGTGCCTGCTTGTAACCTTGTGAACTGGTCAGTCGTTTCTTCACGGAATGAACTATTCCCATAGCTTGTGCTGATACAAAAAAGATTTTAATTTTCTTCAAAATGAGTTTTTTTTTACTACTGTAGCATGCAAACAAAAACGATGGTATTCATTTATTTAAAAATTCAAGTAATAATAAATCAGATTTTTGCATTGAATTAATAAACCTATGGAAGCGGCGTATTCTTCTATATCCACCTAGTTTATACAAATATCTATTAAATCGTTATTGAATTATGAAACTATTCTTTGTCTCTTGTTAACCAACGTGTTATGTTGTCTGGTGTAAGAGATCGCATGCTATTTGTATATTCTCTGCTTAGCAACATCTTTACGGGATGTCAAAATACCTACGCCGCGTGGCAACCCCGCTCACCCCGCAATGTGGCCAATAGTACATGAGCTGTCAAGTAAACAAACTAGGGCTGTTGATATTTTTTAAATATCAGATTTTCGATATGTCGATATTTTTAAAATATACAATCGGAGTTCGATATATTGTAAAGAAATCGTTATTTCGATATATCGGCCAAA
The DNA here is from genome assembly GCA_949699075.1 of Asteroscopus sphinx. NCBI lineage: Eukaryota > Metazoa > Arthropoda > Insecta > Lepidoptera > Noctuidae > Asteroscopus > Asteroscopus sphinx. The sequence goes on along the minus strand of OX453021.1, from coordinate 12,804,549 downwards.
TTTCATGATTCTAGGTCAATGCGAAGTACCCTATAGATTTTTTATGTGAAATTGCGAGTATCAAAATGTGACATAGCCGTATGATTGCCTTGACTTAGAAGCTTGATTTTTTTATTTCCTAGGAACAGCCGAACTTAGTATTTGATATAATTGCATTATTTATTACTACTTGAAAATGATTTTAATCAGCACACATCTCTGGCACACCCCGGCCACTCAATACAATAGGAATGCTAGCACCGCCTACATACGCACGCTTACGTCTTATACAAACACGCACACATGTGAATGAATAGGGTTGCTTGCCGCTCGAAATGCCGACTGCGTTCCAAACGCTTCTCAGAGATTGCGTTAGCTTGTGTAGCGAAAGTTATTTTTGCGCACGAATGCAGTGACTTTGTACAGGCGGCGAAGAAAATAATTTAGTATTTTTAATTAGCTGCAGTAAATTGATAGTTTTATTTATTGTAAATTGTTACTTAAAGACCTCGTACTACTGAATCACATTACTGAATCTTATTAAAATCTCAATTTCAAATGACTTACTTTGAAATATTACGTTTTTTTTCCAGAGTTCTAAAAATATTTTAAACGCCGAAAGTTATTCTATACCAAGGATCAATATTAAAACTATTCCAACTTCTCTAAAAATCTTTATTTTTTGTATAAAATTCGCCATGATTCTTTTTTAAGTAAACATCTTTCATATTTCACTTAACTACTAAGGTACGCGTTTATCATAACGTCACTTATAGTGAACTGAATTATTATATATAAGATTATTTAAATATTGGGAAGTCGAGATTCATTTTATTTAATGAGACAAATATGTGACGCAGCTACAATGTTATCGCATGCGTAGGATAAAGTGCCATAATGTCAGCCCCCGCCTAAACTCGGCCCCTTGATACGTTTATGCTGATAGCTAGGTTTAAATTCCATGTAGGTTCACGTTTATGATGCCAATACCAACGTAATTTAGTGTAATTGCGTATGAGTATGTATTTTGTCCACCGAGTCTGTACATTTCGGTCAAAAAACTGTGGTTATGTTCAAGGTGTAGGTGTGGTAAGGTCTGAAAGTTGGGTTTTACGGGGCCGACATTTGGGCCCTACGTCCCGGACCCGAGCCGAGGCACTTGATAGCACGAGCGGTTGGTCATGATACCTATCGAATTAACGATGTATTGTATGATGAATATGATATATTAACGAAGCTTGGTAATAAAATGAAATCTGCAAGCATTACAATTTATAATAATTAATTCCTCTCTTATCATAAGTACGTAATTTTACAGTAAACAATCTCTCACTATAGTTGTAAAATTAAACTCTCGCGGTAAGTAGATACCTACCTTTAATAAAATACAATAAATAGGTAGTCAAAGGAATCTGCTTTCAAGCAGCTTTTATGTTACTAACAAATTATGGATACCTAATTTGATCCGAAATAAAGATTATATTATTATTATTACAAGCAAATTATTTTTTCCTTTTTTTCATAACTGGCAAAGTACAAAAAAATCGTTTAATTGTAAAATTAAATGCTCGCTGTTCTGTAGTTCTACCTATAAAGGTTTTATTGTGGCTTACCTTATTTCATCCTTGGGAAATCCGTGTAAAGCACAATACACTACCATTTTCAATTAAAATAGAACTACAAACACCAAAAAATATATTGCGTAACGCACTCGACTGGCGATTGATATCCATTGAATATTGCAGTCCAACTTGCCGCCAACCTGCAGGCACGTGCGAGGCGCGGGTGAGGAACTTAAATTGCCGGGGGCCGGTGAGTGGCCGTTCTGTACGTTAGTACTATTAGATATTCTGTGTCTCTGGTAAGAAACACGAGCATCGATATCGATACTTTTTTAGTTGTGATTACTTACTTCCCTAGCTATGGCCGCCATAACAGTGGCCCGGATATTGTAGGTATACCACGCTTATTTCGTAGGTATTACAAGTCCATAGGTACAAGTCAATGGATTTTTGAGATCTAAGAAATATAACTTAGTATTGAGAAAAGATTTAAAAAACCACTTAAACACTACCTATCCGCTTTTTCCTCCACCGTGTCAATATGCGCAAATGACATACTACCAAAAATGGTCTCTAATAGCTCATTACAATACTCTTTCTCTTCTCTAAACCTATCATCTTTCAAATCTGGTCGTTTCAGGTGATCTTCTAACACTTTCTTCAGGTTATACCTGGGGAAAATAAATAAACGTATATAAGGTTAAATTAAATTAAATCAAACTTCACAGACGTGATGGGTAGCGATATCTTATGATAATAAAACAATAAAAAATAAGTTTTTCTAAACTCAGCAATTCAAGTCAGCTGATCGGGTCAGTCGCTGGATGCGGAAGGCGCAGGACCGGTCGTTGTGGCGATACTTGGGGGAGGCCTATGACCAGCAGTGGCCGTCTTTCGGCTGAAATGATGATGATGATCGGGTCAACGGCCGCGCGGCGCGCGTTCTGCTAAGTGCTACTTAGTATTTTTACATATTTAAAAACTGTAGTGTTATATATAGGGTCTGGCATTTCTTGAAAAAAATACTATGTAATTGTAAACCTACAAGGTCACCCATCCCGTGACCGTTGATCCTGTGATCAGCTTACTTGAAATGATGAGTTTAGAAAATCATATGAATTTTTCTTGTTTTATTCATCATCATCATTTCAGCCGAAAGACGTCCTCTGCTGGACATAGGCCTCCCCCAAGCATCGCCACAACGACCGGTCGCGCTGTGAATGATGAAAATGCGCTTTCCGCATCCAGCCGATTCCCGCGACCTTCACCAGGTCGTCGGTCCACCTTGTGGGCCTACCCACGCTGCGCCTTCCAGTAGCTTAGTGGCTAAACCACTGGCGTACTGAGCCAGGAGTCGCAGGTTCGAATCCTGCTCGTGAGCGATTTTTTCTTTCTACAATTGAAATCGAATCGTTAGATTTCACTTCGCATACGTAAATGCGTTAAAAATAATTATTATGAAGTATTTTTTGGCCACATAACATAATAACATAACATCACGCCTGTATTTCCCCGAAGGGGTAGGCAGAGGTGTATAGTACACCCACATTTCGCCAGTTATGTTAAAAGTCCCATGTAATAAGGGGCGAGCCTATTGCCATTAACCGGGCACAAATCCAGACTCCGGGCTGCTACTGAGAATTTCCTAATGAAAAAACCCAATAACACTTTGCCCGACCCGGGAATCGAACCCAGGACCCCATGCTCAGCAGTCGCGCTTGCGACCACTAGACCAACGAGGCAGTTTTTTGGCCACACACAAGCTTATTCTTATTATTATCTTATTTCAAAATTAATGACTGCCTCGTTGGTCTAGTGGTCGCAAGCACGACTGCTCGGGTTCGATTCCCGGGTCGGGCAAAGTGTTATTTGGTTTTATCATTAAGAAATTCTTAGTAGCAGCCCGGAGTATGGATTTGTGCGCGGTTAATGGCAATAGGCTCGCCCCCTATTACATGGGACTAACATAAACACACTATAACTGGGGAAATGTGGGTGTACTATGTATAGTACCTCTGCCTACCCCTTCGGGGAAATACAGGCGTGATGTTATGTTATATTGTTCAATGTTAAAATCCTTGCCCACTTTTGTCCCTATTCACCCCTTTTTACTTCTCGATGGTGTGTAGTCTGCCAACCCGCACTATGCCAGCGAGGTGGACTGAGGCCTGAAACCATCTAATTGAATAGAGGCCGTGCCCAGCAGTAGGACAGCAATGGGCTGAATATGTACAGTCAGAAATCTTTCCGGTAAACCACCATTAAGACTAAAATCGCTTGTACTCAATGTTCGATGGCAGCAGTAGCTATGTGTAATATAGCAGGATTCGTTCAAGGGATTTTGACGACAAAATGTACCACCGTGACCGTACCTAGAGTCCCTGCACAGGCGTAGTACGGTAGCGTCTCGGCCACTGACCAACACTTGCAGGATGCTTAGGAAATGTTCCGAACTTTCGTCTCGGCCGGCTTGAAGATGCGCCGCTATAACCTTCACGATGTTGTGTCTGATGAACAGTTCTGGAAACATAGGAGTTAAATTATAAATGTTGAATATTTTTACTTGTAACCTTCAAGCAAGAAGAATACGCGCAATCTAAGTTGATCGGCCTGAAGTCAGGCACTGCGCATGTTTTCCCTACCCATTTCCACCAATGACACCCATAAAATGATTACTGTGACGGTCTTATGACATCTTTAGGCCGGCCAACTAAGATTGCGCGTATTGTAGATACGTATATAACCAGTTATTCCACAACACTACTTGTTGGATCTCTCTCGTTGGAGGGACTACTAAGCTACGTTTCTAAACAGATCATAGACAATCAATACTTGGCTATTTTTGTAGAGCTTGTTCCAACACAAGACATGACACAGATAGATCCTTTTTATTGGACCATAAATCTAATTTCTGTGTCAACCCAGAAAAAATATTGATGTAATTGCCACTTACACAAATTTCAACTTTACACCCATGAAAACTAAGTTGAATTCAGAAAGACAAAAATGGTTAAAAAGGTCTTGAAAATATTTACGTTTCAACGGAAACTGATGTTTGTGTCTGTTCAATGTGTTTCTAATTCAAAATCATATAAATTGTAAATTGGATTGACATGAACTTTACATCCATGAACATTCTAAAAAAGGCGGACGGAATAAATTTATTTCAAACAAATCAGATGTGATTACATCTCTATAACCTCGTAAGGCCCAACCTAAATTTAGGTCGATATAAATGACGGACGACCCAATGTACTAAAAATAGGTGCAAGTAGTTGCAACTTCAATTTGTAAAAATATACATAAATCGGCCCAAAGACCTAAAACAGGGACATCAAACGGAAATAAAGCCAAACGCCTCACTGATCTACGTTATTGCATTGTGAATTTGTGTCGACGCCGGCTGTCGCTGAAAACCAGCGCTGTGTCTTTGCTCCGTGCATGAGGCACAGCAATATGCTGAGCGGTGGCCGTTTTGCGCGGATCTGACGCATATCTTACCACACTTCTTGGCTCTGTACCTGTTTTTGTTCTGTGTTCTTGAATTTTTTGGTAATTTTGTGCGTCACTTTTGAAGCAAATAAATATTTTTTCTTTCTTTCTTTCTTTCAAACAAAGATGTCCTTTTTTAAGTCGTTGGGCCGATATCTGATGATTTAAAAAGCTTACTTAGGTCTGAATGACTATTGACCATATGTACTTAAAGTAGATTGTTGGGCCTTACAAGGCTATGGTTAGATAGATAGATAGAATATACTTTATTGTACACCATGAAAATAGTAGTAAACAGGAACAACGTATAAATTATGGGTACATGGGCGGTCTTATCGCTAAAAGCGATATCTTCCAGACAACCTTTATTGCTTGATGGATTTAACACACAATAAAGATTAATAAATCAACTGAATCTCGCACATTCCACTGCTGGACATTGGCCACTCCCAAGTTTCATCAACACACCCGCTCTTCCACCTTCAGCACAAGTCCACACCAGCTACATTTTACAGGTCATTGGTCCATCTGGCTAGTACACCACAATAAAGATAAACATAATATTCTTACTTCTGGCTTCATCAAATTGCTGGCAGTAGTATCTGATGAGGAAGGCGGCCTTCGTTCTGGCGGCTGGCTCCGGAGAACTCAGCAGTTCCACGAGGATCTGACAGCCACCGTGCGCGATCAACTCGCGACCAGCCGGTTCGAAACCACGCGATGCACCTACAAATGTAGAAAAGCGCTATTTAGTAGACTTTACTTTTTTACGAAACTTATTAAATAGGTATATAAAAAAATAAAAAAAATTGATTCGTGTTCAGTATCAGTGGTATAGTCACCTCCTTAGATATAGCACGAATACAGATCAACACGTTGTATAATTCTTCTGTACGTATATTTTTCACCTAACTCCTCCTAAATGGTTGGACCGATTTGGATGAAATTTTGTGTGTACGAGTATATTTTAATGGGTTCCTGGATGGTTTGAAAACACAATTGGACCCGGTAGGTGGCGCTGCTGTCGGTATGTCACTGATCTTCTCCTAAACGGCAGGAACAATTTCAATGATACGTGGCGCTGCTTTTCCGGGCAGGACGACGTGTGCCGGGTCCGCTAGTACATATATATAATTTATATAGTTTCATCATCATATAAGCCGAAAGATGTCCACTGCTGGACATAGGCCTCACCAAAGCATCGCCACAACGATCCTGCAATTCCCGCATCCAGCTGATTCCCGCGACCTTCACCAGGTCGTCGGTCCACCTTGTCGGCCTACCCACGCTGCGCCTACCAGTAGTCGGTTGCCACTCCAGAACTTTTCGTTTAGGTGCATAAACACACAATCACGTACAGTGGTGGATCCAGGATTTTGATTTTGGAGGAGCTTGACCCAGCTGAGGGTAGGATTTATCAAGATAAACAGTAAACTACAACTGAACTAAATTACATAAGGATAAATGATGAAAATTTTACTGTAGGTAGTTTAGTAATAAGAAAGTTAGATTTGTCAGAGGTGGATCCAGATGCTTTTGGGAGGGGCTTGAGGCTTTTAGTCCCCCCCCCTGGATCCACCACTCAGGCGCAGTTCAAGGCGGGGTCACGGGGGTCATAACCCCCCCCCCCCCTCCCCAAAAACCATCCAAGCTGTACCTCAAAATTATCCTAACAACTAAACAAGAAAGATTAAGTGTTATTTTAAATAATGAGTTGTCACGACATTACTCGTACGTAAAAAAATACTTAACATTATTTTGGAATTTTGTGTGTAAGTACCTACGAAAGTTCAATTTATTTAGCATGGGTAATGGGTATTATTTTGCTCAAAATAAAGTATGGATGAAATTTCCAATTCAAAGATAAATAATATCACACACGACGGGGATATTTCATTTTGTTGAACGGTTTGCGCTACTTTTCACGAGCCTGCCGTTGCGATTGGACACTATATTAAAGGCACAAGCGATTGAAGCTTTGGAGGTGAAAAAATAAATAAAAATGAAAATTTCGCGCTCGTTGCGCTCGCGTTCCCTCGTTAATGTGTATTTTGGGCTTCTGTTGTGCTACATTTTTATATTAAGTATATCACTCGGCGCGGATAATAAATGGAATTGAAAATGGTGGCATTTTTATTATGTGTCTCACGCTCACACAATAAGGCGTTGCTGGCCTTTTTCGAGGAGTTAGGGTGGATCGAGTAAGTTCCCACCCGTACGCAAAATACACGCTTGATCGTGGAGTTGCGGAAACCAGCCCGTTATACTATACTATATATACTATACGCTCACACAATACAGTGAGCGAAAGGAAAATACAAATGCCGCCATTTTCAATCTCATTCTTTATCTGCACGAGTAGTACATAGCCTAAAACTCCAAAAAATACACTTAAATTGAAGTCAACTTTTCGCATGAATATGTAAAATTTCGCGCTCGCTTCGCTCGCGCTGTACGCGCCGATAGTTTCTTCTTTGTCAGCACTCATTTCGGAAGTAACTATTCTGTTGCATATTACACTAACTCCAAAAATTTGTTGACGTTGTTGCGTAAATTAAAAAAAAATCACCACTTTTTGCTGGTACATTTGGACCTTGAAATTGTACGTAAGCCAAGCTGACCCCCCCCCCCCAAATCTTAGGCTGGAACCACGCCTGCCGCCACTGATCACGTAGATCCATGACAATAAATGTTAATTTCAAAATTAAGAACCCTGGTAGGAGCAGCAGTTCAGTCAAGGCGTCACAAAAAGGATTTCATTGAACTGCTTTTAGATTGCGCGTTTAACTCCATCATCCATTCTGCATGTGAAACTGTAGAGTGCATGAAACACAGTCCGAGCGCGAGCTCCGAGGAATCGGGGGCTGGGGAAGCGGGGCGGGTGTTCGCCTCACTTCATACCCCGCTCTCTCCCTGTACGAGTGTTGGGCTTGATGCGAGAACATGCTTATAGATGCCGTGTTAGTCATTTCAATGTTGAGCCTTTTAATTTTGCAGTCGCCGTGTTTATTCGTTACTGTTTAAGTTATTTTGTGTACAAATAGCTATTAAATATGGATGAAGTAGACAACAAGCAGAAAAAAGTGGTTTATAATTCGAAAGCAAGCCCCGAAATGGCAAAACGCGTTCTTTCGAGGTGTGAAGAAGAAAAAAAATCTAACAAATTAGATTTTTTGTTAAACACCTACCTTATGGAATAAATTCATAATTACATAATATCGATAACGTAATATCGAGTAAATTAATGCACTAGGTCATTACGTCAACATTCCTCGGAGCAGTCGGAGCTCCCGCGCGGAGTGTACCTGCAGCGGCTGCAGCAAAGTATTTCTGACCATAGCATGATAGCTTATTTTTTGTACAAGATACTCACATGATATAGCATACAGACACTTGGCAAGCGCGTTCCCCCGCTCTGACTGCACCAAGTTTAGCAGCACATGCAGTAATCCACAGTCCAGTGCCTTTGTCTGACAGAATGGGTTATTCTGGCACAGTGTGCCAAGCACCGAGCTAGCATGAGCCCGTACCTCCTCATTCTTACTGCTGTAGCATATCGGGAACATTGCAAACCCACCCATTTTGCAGAAATCTGTAATTTTAAGTTTTTATTGGTTTAGCACAATCTATCCATTTCTGTACAGCTGCTGAGCACTGACCTACATCTACCTCTTCTATAATCTGTGCCTCTACTCAAACTGAGAAGAGTTTATTCTAAAAAGTTTGTTTGTTCAGTGCATTTTGTTAGACTAAAGCTTGTTTTTTTTGGTCTAGTGGTTCGATGGTCGGACTGCTGATCACGAGGTCGTGAGTTCGATTCCCACAGGACACAAATATTTGTGTGATGAACTGAACATATGTGTTTGTGTTGGTCTGGGTGTTTCTTATGTATTATAATAAGTATGTATTTACAAAAAAAATAGTATATAAGTATTATATCCATTGTCTAGTACCCATAGCACAAGCTCTGCTTAGTTTGGGACTAGATGGTGCTGTATAAAAAATGACCCAAAAAATCATTATTTATTTTAATTTTACTGTCTACAACAACAACAACAACATAACATCACGCCTGTATTTCCCCGAAGGGGTAGGCAGAGGTACACCCACGTTTCGCCAGTTATGTTAAAGTCCCATGTGATAGGGGGCGAGCCTATTGCCACTAACCAGGCACAAATCCAGACTCCGGGCTGCTACTGAGAATTTCCTAATGAAAAAACCCAATAACACTTTGTCCAACCCGGGAACCGAACCCAGGACCCCATGCTCAGCAGTCGCGCTTACGACCACTAGACCAACGAGGCAGTCAGTCAGTCAGCTATTGTCTAAGGTGTTTAATATAATGTTTATTGCGACTTCAAAAGAACATAACAGCAGTATAGCCCTGGACCCTGAACTAGGACAACCTGTATGACAGGGGCCAGAATGATTATAGTGTATTGAAGAATTCAAAAGACATGCCAAGATTGTTTACTAAATAAGACAATTTAGAAAAAACAGAGTGTAAAAAACAGCTAATCCTTACATTTGTGTTCACATAATTCGATAAAATATAGGGAACAGCTGCTTTTTTTCGCGATTTCAGGGTTGGTCGTACAGTAAAAGTTGTTTATAATGAAGAGTACAATGATCCCTCTTCGTCTTCGAAACAATTACATTATCAGAGTGTATGTACGAAAACGGAATACTCACCATTTGCAACATCTAGGTCATCCACATAATCCAACAGTATTGTAAATGCGTTCTTAACTTCATCAGGCAGTGATTCACCTAACTGTATGCTATTCATCTTCTCCAAGTTTGTGAGGACTTTAATAGCATTATCAAGAACTTCTGAGACATTAACCGATAAACTTCTTAAAGCCTCTTCAAGGAATTGACGCCTCTGTAAGGAAATGTTGACATGTTTTAACTAATTGTACAATAAAAAAATTATGGAACGTTCTCCTTAACTTTTTCAACACCACGGAGTCGTAAAAGATTTCGTGCCCTCAGCGCCACGTCTTCTATAGAAGACAAATATTGTATGGACATTAGAACAAAGTTATAAAGTCGTGGTGCTGAGGGCACGAAATAGTTTGTCTTCTAAGGCAGTGCAAAGGTTAAGGGTTCCAATCCAACGTACCTACATAGCTTATACAGCACAAATGCTTAACAAATGTGATGCATCTCATATCGCTGTGTAAGAACCAAATTAGTGTATCTACCGAAAACTCGAAAATAATTTCTTCTTATAACGTTTTTGAATTTCAGTACTGTGTAATGTGTTAATACAACTTTACTGTAATATTGTCAATATAAAACTAATAATTAAGTAATATAAACGTAATTGATAAAGAAATAGGTTTGATGTGGTGCAATTTCAAGTTTTTAGCTATCTTGTGAAATTACACAATGTTCATTTGATTCTTACACAATATGCTGGTTAGTACAGGTTAAGTCCTTTTGCTTGAAAAATTAAAATATAGGAACCATCTTATTTACCACATTTTTTTAGCAAATAATTAATTAAATAAATTTGTTGTATTTCTGTGATTTCTAAGCTTTCAAGATAAATGAAAAAATTAATTTAATACGTAAATCCTGGGCAGTCAGCTTTGCTACCAACCTGCTGACTGGCTAACCTTTTTCCCCCGGCATGAGTTATTATCATTATGTAGCCCATGTCAACACAATAGAAGACATATACATAAATGTAAAATTAGTTAGTTTTTTATTTCAAAAATGAAGTAATCATACACTTATGACAAGGTAAATTTTTTGTTGTGCGAACCTGTTCATCCATTGGAGTGACTTCCAAGTTCCCTGGAGCATCTTCAGCTTTGGTCGCTTCCATTGCAAACTTTAACAGACCCTGAAAATAGCACATAAACATGACAACACAGAGTCATTGGAGTTCCAAAAGATATCCATCAATCAATCAACTCAGCCTATTGCAGTCCACTGTTGGACATAGGCCTCTCCCAAGTTGCACCACAACACAAGTGTTAACAATATTATTATTATTATGTTAATGGCAATAGGCTCGCCCCCTATAACATGGAACTATAACATAACTGGCGAAATGTGGGTGTACTATTACACCTCTGCCTACCCCTTTGGGGAAATACAGGCATGATGTTATGTTATGTTAAGTTCATCTATTAAATCTACATAGTTTACCTGCAAATTTCGTGGTTGTCTTGGCTGTATTGAACTGACTCGTGGGACTGACTGACTTTCTCTACTGCAAGCAGGATGTGTAACAGTTGCAATTGCATTACTCTGTACTTGTACGTTTGGTACATTATCTGATGTAGGAAAAGTCAGTGCTCCAGCGATAGCAGTACCCTGCTGTACTGGAACTACTTGTCCACTTTCTTGACTATTAGCTGGATACAGAAGTGCTCCAGCACTAGAATTTTTGCTTTCAGGGTTATTTGACCCCATTTTCATTCAGCAATACTTGTAAACTTAACACGAGTTGAACTTCACAGAAACCGATAACTCGCACGATAGACGCTACTAATAATGTACACACAGATCACAATGCTTTTATTTAATGTGATGAATCATATACAAAACTAAGGCAATTTCTGGAAATTCTAAGAAATATCGAGAAGCAAACGAAGTTAACCTTGTCGACACAGGGAATTAGTGTTGCCAAACAAAAAAGTTCAAATTATCGAATTTCCATGTTGAAATTATAATTTTGATACTTCTAGAAGATATTATTATGACTGACTGAAGTCAAAATTATCGTACAAACTCATAATCAGAAAATAAAAATTGATTGACCACTTTTAAAATGCTTTTTGACTTTTTGGTGGGATATCGACGACTGCTGCAATGTTTTTAGAAGAATTTTAATTAATGAAACCTATGATAAAGTTCCTTTTTAGGGTTCCCTACCCGAAGGGTTCCAAACGGGACCCTATTACTCTCGCTACGCTGTCCGTCCATCCGTCCGTCCGTCCGTCCGTCCGTCCGTCTGTCTGTCACAGGGCTGTATCTTTTGAACGGTAATAGGTAACCGGTTGAAATTTACTCAGAATATGTGTTGCTATGAGGTGTATCACGACAAATAATAAAAACAAAAAAAAGTCTAAAACCAAAGGGGGTACTACAATATAATAATACAAGAAACCTCAAAAAACATGCATTTTTTTCAACGTTTTTGTTCCTGCTCTATCTTCAAAACGGTAATATATACCAGCGTCAAACTTGGTCAGATTATAGTGCATATTATGTAGTTTCGCAACAAATACTAAAAATAAGACAAAAATAGACATATTGAGAGGTACGGAACCCTTACTGCGCGAATCCGACTCGCACTTGGCCGGTTTATAACTTTCGCATTGCATTATAACTTATTATTATACTATGAAAAGTCGGGCTTAAAATAGGTTTGTGCGGTTAATTCCCGGTTCATAATATAATATTCTTTCAATATGGTTGATGGCTGAGTTAAACGATGCGAAGCTGATGCTCGCGTCATGCTAGTGAACGGGTGCCGTCTGTCGGGACAGGTCAGCTCCTACATACTATTGCAACTTTTTTACGTTTATTTCTAAAGGAAATATACTTTTAAACTCTTGTTTATTTCTGACATTAACCTACACTATACTCACATTATTCGAATAAAGATGTAATAAACAATAAACTATTTTAAAAAGAGTATATCTATGGAGTTTCGTGCCAGTTCTTCTCCATAAGACCCACAATCTGGAACCGTGCAACTAGAGCCTGACGTTTCAAAAGTGCCTGTAGTTAGTTTTATTTGAAATAAAAAACATTTGAATTAGATTAATAAGCTATAATAAAGTTTCCATCACTTTAATAGGGAGTGTTACACAAGACGTGGCTAAAAGTTCCTAGCAACTAGCTAGGCCATATAACTCCTCGAAAAAATTACGCCATTAGTGATCTCAGCAGTGAGCTGTTATTGTTTTCTTGTTTCTAGATTCACAAACGCATAACATTAGTAACGGAGAGAGAAACTTGTTAGTTAGCAATCTGTGTTTAATTTTTCCTCAAAAAAAGCCCTTTTCTACAGTGTTTTTGCGTTTTTATCCAATGCTCAAAATCATCGCACGTTTAACATGATTTAGATATTCGCTATCGTACATCGTACAAACTACAAATAGCTAAATTATCATACGCCCTCTTAATAATCATATGAGTCGGCAACACTGGAGTGAAATGACATAAATGACAGGAGGGCGGGAAAATTCGGAAAGATCGTGTTGTGGATTTTGTATTATTTTCCTAAATTTGTGTTTCTTCGAGTGTTAATGTGTAATTATGGTGGATTATTAAATTTTAAGTGCTCGTTAACGTGTACAAGTGTGGGTAAATGGTACAATGTTGAAAAACGTGACTTTCGTATTTTCTCATCATCCGCTCAAAAACCTGGTAAAGTTTCCATCACTTTACTAGGGTGAGTAAACTAAAGACTTGGCTGGAGGGTCTAAGCAACCAGGCCATAAAACTACTCACATATAACAAATAAATGACTTGGCTTAAAGGTCTTAGCAACCAGGCCATAATAATTAAAAAAAAAAAAAAAACATAAATGACAGTCATGGCAACTGACAGACGGCAAAATTGACACTGACGTTTATTTTTTGCGTAAATCTGGGCCCTAGGCCTTTTAGCCGATTGGCTGATTGTAATATTCGAAAGCGAAACATGTATTTTATTGCACGGAATAAAAACAACGCGAATAAAAATCACTGTCGGGCTTAGCCTAAGCTTGTGTGGTTTTTCTATTTGTCTAAACGCCACACCTAGTATAGTATTATATTATCTATGGCCACACAGAACTGAGCAGGTCCAGCCCGTCCTATATAAGTGAACCAGGTGACCTCCTCTCCTTACGCAACCTTACACGGATTGATGGTCGTATGAAAAAATTGTCGCCCTTTTATTTTCATTCAGATCAGAGGAATATTTACTGGGGAGCTGAATGGAAAGAAAAGGGCAAAGAAAAAAGTTTTCTTTAGATGTGAAATAGAGAGCTAACTTAAACATAGGTACATACATACCTACATATTATCACGCCTGTTTCCCAATAGGGTAGGCAAAGACTATGGAATTTTCACCTGCTACGATCCTGACACACTTCTTTCGCTTCATCTACGTTCATTAAACCTCTTCATACATGCTTGTCGGCTTACAGTAGGTAGGTACTCTTAACCTGGCCTTTATTTTCTGGACTTATAATCTCAGGTAATTTAATAAAATAAATGGAGCGGCAAATATTGTGAGCAAACCAAGGGTGGCAAAAACCTAAATCCGCTCCGCTGTTGTAGTTATACTATTTAAAATGTAAGTATGTAGGTACCTACTTCAAATTACATCATGTATTCCAAAAAATCCTAACTCTCCCAGTGCAGACGATTCGCAGTTTCCTCACGACTCACGTGCGTCGTTGCATTTTTTTCGCACGATAGAAAGAAAAATCCAAAAATTGGTCCATTTCACAATACAATACATATACCTATTTAATAACTTCTTAGGTTTTCGCGATCACTACACATTATAATAAAACAAAGTTTAACCGGATTAAATCGCGTATATTATTTCAATTGGTTTCCCTGACGTTTCGAAAGCTTTGCAGCATTTCGTGGTCGCAGGTAGACTAAGATGACAATCGTCTTTACAGATATTTCCAAAAAAATATTTTAATCTACCGTACAATATTTATTAATTAAAATCGTTTCGATGCACGCAGTAATCACTCACAATATCATTATCTTTTACAGTGTTGCGTGCTGTTTGGGACCTGATTATTTTTAGGACTGGGTTCCAAACAGGTGGCAGCTGCCAATCATCTTCTCTATTAAAATTAGGATGTTTTTTAATTTCAATAGCCTCACGGAGCATTCTAGGTACATATCGGTTTTCCTTCGCCAGAACTTGTGGTTTATCAAATAGAAGAAAATGGTTGGGTTTGTCTAGGGCATGTTCACACACTGCAGACTTTGTGGAGCGTCTGTTCTTGACGTCAGCTACATGTTCTTTAATTCTAGTGGCTATACTACACTTTGTTTGCCCTATGTATGATAACCCACAATCACAATCAATCTTGTAGACCCCTGCATCTTGTAAGGGAATGTGACACTTCACCGGTCTGAGGAGTTGGCTGATCTTTCTTTGGGGCTTGAAATAGGTTTTGATAGAAGCACGCTTCAAGATATGACCAATTCTGTCGGTGACCCCTTTGACGAATGGTAGAACAGCAGGTCGACGATCAACTGTGCTGGGTTTCGAGCGGCGCTTGCGGTGGGGATGTGGAACTCGCAAGTTATAGTTGTCTTTGTTACAGAGAGCACATCGCATCTGCGACGCCGACCACCTGGCAGGGGAACTTTACCATGTGAAGCATGTTCTCAAGCATAATAACTTGACCGATTGTCATCTTAGTCTACCTGCGACCACGAAATGCTGCAAAGCTTTCGAAACGTCAGGGAAACCAATTTAAATAATATACGCGATTTAATCCGGTTAAACTTTGTTTTATTATAATATACCTATTTGTTAGCAATTTGAGTTTTTAGTACCTTCGGGATCGTGGACGCTAAGAGTGGGGGGTCTCGAGGCGTCTATTAAGCGACCCTGGGGAGGTCAGCAGTACGTGGTGGTCGCGAGCTGCTGTGAGGGAAACAATATTGTTTTCCCGGGACGTGCCAAAGGCATAGCACTAGAGGAGCACCGGCGCGGTCCATTGGAGTTCCCGGAGCTCCTCTATTTTGTGCAGAGGATGGCCACCGTGTGGTTTTAGTCGGCAAGAGTCCGACATACCCCTTTGCCCTCCCCAGACGGAGGGTATCCATGAGGATTTCCACGCAAAAACAAAAAAAAAGTTACCGCATTTTGATTAATATATTTAGTTAAGTATAAAAATTAAACTAAACTGCTGCGGCTGGACGATAGAATGCATTCAGGGGTGGATTCTCGACGATAGAATGCATTCAGGGGTGGATTCTGGACGATAGAATGCATTCCCACAAAGTAGGTACATTTGTATACGGCCCTCCCGACTGGACCGAGTGTTGTATCAATCGAATTTGAATTCGAGTTACTGTCAAATCGTACTGCATTTTTTTAAGAATAGACATCAGCTCGATGTGGTTCATAATCTGTGGGTTCAAAGCTCGATCCAGTCGGCAGTAAGGCCCATAGATAATATAGGTACTAAGGCCCCTGACTTACGTCGGTCGCCTGCAAGTCTATAATGATATAATGTGCTAGCCTATGCCATCGACTTCACCCGCGTATAATTCGGTTAATCACAGTAATACGTTATAGGGCATCCCTCGGGAAATTTTCATCTTCCCGGGATTTATTATTTGAGGAAAGAGGTAGGGGTCTTGAACGCCCCCTAAGCCACTGCGACCTGATAAGATCTATTGTGACGCCTCTTGCAGCATTACAGCACTTCCCCAAGCTGCAAGTCAATCATGAAGTCGACTATGACTTTGGGGGAGGAGGACCTGATCTCCTGCGTTGAGATGACATGGCCTCCAAGATGCTGGCTTCTCATGTGATGCACTGCATCACACTCGCATAGGATATGGATGGGCGTCTCATCCTTTTCGCGACAAAACCTGCAAACTGTGGCATCACTGAGATCCATCCTGTGAAGGTGTTTATTCAGCTTGCAGTGCCCAGTAAGGGTTCTTGTCAGGATTCTTATCTGGTTCCTGGTCAAAGAAAGTGCTTCTTTCGTAAACCTTTTCTTGAAGCCCACTAGTAGCGCTTTCGAGTGTTCTTGGCCTGGGGATTTTTCCGAAAGGCTAACACTTTGGTCAGCTCCCCAATTTTTAAGGTGGGCTGTAGTGGTGCATTTGGAAATGCAATCTTCCCGGGATTAAAAGCAACCTACTTATCATAGAAAATAAGGTATTAGAACTTGTAAAGGTACGTGAACTTCTCGTCACGTACAGGGCCCTAATTCACGTAATTTCATGACGCACCGATCAAGTTGCAGTTATGCTGCAGTTCGTTTCTGACAGCGATCACCGTAGATAGAGCATTGACTTTACAACTCACTGAGATAGAGTGTAGACGATAGGTAGGGGAAATGATGAAGATTCCGTTTATTTTCTTGTCGTCAGGTAGACAAGTGTACGCCCAGATATCGATGCGTTACACGACTCACGTCTGGTCTGTAAAGTGACCTCTAACCGACTACAATAGACCACTGAATACCGAATACCCCTATACCCCTTTGATACCTGGGCGCACACTTGAATCCTGCCGACCAATTTATTTTTAATATAAACAAAGCTATAATAAAACAAAGTTTAACCGGATTAAATCGCGTATATTATTTAAATATATATATTTTGTTTTATTATAATGTGTAGTGATCGCGAAAACCTAAGAAGTTATTATAAACAAAGCTATTCTATATTATTATACTTATATATATTCTAGTGTGCGGTGCCTAATTTCGCGTCGCTAACATAGAGAATACGAAAGCATTATTTTGATCGAAACTTAACTGCAACTGCACTGATACTGCACTTCTTTAGTTACGTGAATTGGCCTACAGGTCTCATGTCTCATAGGACATCAGTGCGCGAACCGTTTGCTTAACCATCAGTGCTGTTTTGGACGCAGATTCACTAAAATTGTATTTTACAGCATATCTAATAGCGATTTTATTTAGGATTAATCTATTTTGCATTGAATGCTAAAAACATGGTGGGCGTAATTGCGTATTTATTTGTTGGTACCTAGCGGAAAAACGCCGACACGCGTTCCGGTAGTAAAAGACAGAAGATACCATTTCTGTTACATTATTATTTATATTTCTATGGTTCAGCCGATCCAGCGTGTCAATATCAATCAACTCAGCCTATTGCAGTCCACTGCTGGACATAGGCCTCTCCCAAGTTGCGCCACAACGCTCGGTCCTCTGCCTTCCGCATCCAGTCCCCCCAGCCACGTTCTTTAGGTCGTCGGTCCACCTGGCAGGCGATCCAGCGTGTGAAGGACAAATAAAAAAGCATCCATACTTTCGCATACCGAAGATTCAAAGTTTTTGTTTCAAGATGCGCAAATTCATGTAATTTTATGATGCCTAGGGCGCTGAGTTTTCTCGGGCAGGGCGGGGACTGAAATAGAATTTGACACTCAAAATCATATTTAAATTCTCAGATTGTTTTTAATACGAACTGAAAGTCGTTACTATGATAATAAAATGTCAGGATTATGCTGCCTAGTTTGATAAATATCACTTGAGATACCTTATCATTGAGATAATACAACGAAGTAACATGTTTTCACAATAACATCCCACGCAGCGGGAGATCCCACGAATAACCTTATTACTCTAAAAAATAATGTTTTAAATTATTCTACCTGTGAAAATTCAAGACTTGTGCTGTGTTTCAACTTAATTAAGCATTAGTTAAATTCACATATTTTATAGACAGGTGAGTAACCGTTTTTAAAATATAATTATGTACCTATGTTCTACATTACCATATATAGGTATAATTTCAAATTAAAGTAATTATAATAATTATTTATACATAGAATTAAACGAATTGATACGATCAACACGGACGTAGGGTAGGTAGGTACCTACCTATACGATATCTTATTATTTTAAAATTTGCGATGGTATTTCAAAATACTTCCACAATTTTTTTTAATCAAAAACACCTTATTTTATTAATTTGTTGTTTGTTCATATTTCATGGACTTTCTTTAATTTAAGACACTATGTTTATGGAGCAGATTTGATCCGTATTATTTGCCTTATCAACATTCAAAACCATAAATCAAATACAGGATGGTTTATATTGTTTTTAGTTCGATTCCCGATTCAGTTAAGGAAGTTTTCAGAAATCTGCGAATGCAGTTATTCTTATTTTTTTAAACAAAATAATGTTTCCTTTGAGTAAAATGTGCTACCTTCAATATTTATTGTAGTTTTCCTCCATGTCCCGTTCGTTTTTCCACCCTGTATATTAATATTATTATTATAAAGGCCAGATACTATTTTGATTACACACATTCCAGTAAATAACAATGTTTTTTTTTCGTTACATTTGCCCCTTTAGAGAATAATGTAACGTTCTTCGTACAAAGACGAACGATACGTCTTATCGGATAAAATTATCATGTATCATATGCAAATCGATAACGGCTCGTAAACAGTTTCAGTTACGTTATATTTATAATACAAATAAGTATTACATACTACCAAAGCCTGCCAAGCGTGGCGATTATGGCATATCCCCCCTTAATTGGGGGAGGCCTATGTCCAGTAGTGGACGTCTTCCGGCTGAAATGATGAATGATGATTACATATTATATTCATAATTATGTTAGGTAGGTATTTGTGAAAAATAACTAATCTAATTTATCAATAATTGTATTCATACCAGTACCACAGATAATATAGATTCATATTTCATACTAATCCTAAGTCCTAACTATTATAAAACTGTAAATGTCTGTTTGTTTGAGCATCAAAAATTACTAGACCTAGAATAGAATAGAAAAACTTTATTTCGAGCAAAACAACTCATATAGGGTTAGTAACAATTTTATTATCTTAAACCTAGGTGTTAGTATACAATTATATATTTTGATACATGTAACTGACAGCAGTGGATTATATATGGACAATCCACTCTGTCAGCTATCATGTTCAGAACCCTGTTGGCCAGCTGGCCATGACTCGTGCCACCAGTGATGCTGCACGCTTGCGCATTATAGTGTAGAAGCAGTCTACATGCGCCGCTGCAAACATTCCTGACGCACTGCAACGCCAAGGCAGCCCCATCAGTTTATGATTAGACTTAAAAACTAGTATTTATTTTATGAAAAAATCGGTTCGGTATAAATGTAAAAGTTTCTACCATACTCAGATTACTGAATCTATCTTTATTTTCGACGTATTTTTTTCCTTTAATAAGTAGTTCATCAATCGATTTTCAGCGATGGCGCCTCGACAGGACTACGTAGCCCAGCCACAGCCGATCAGAATAGAGCAGGGGAGGCAGCCCCCACCCCCACCAGCGCCAGGTCGCCTCCAGCGCCCCCCGCACGACAACCCCACCGTCTACATAAACAGGCCCACGAATATACCTCGCAACAATGTCAACACCAGTGAAATCGCTCGCACGTAGGAAAACATTCTGAATGAAAACAAAATTGTATTTTCAGACTAGTCTATGACATTTTCTTTTTTTTGACAAGTTAAAAAAAAGATAGCTTGACTCTCAAAGTCGATTTTTTTTTTATTATAAAATAATTTTCTATAACGCTCAAAAAGTATGCTGTGGGAAAAAAAGTTAAAGTTCCGTCGAAATTCGAAATCGTTAGCTTTTTTGGATAGGTACAGTCGACTGCATGACAGTGATAACACTACAATTCGAAAACCGCCCTTCAAAAATCAAATCAACTCAGCCTATCGCAGTCCACTGCTGGACATATGCCTCTCCCAAGTTGCGCCACAACACTCGGTCCTCTGCCTTCCGCATCCAGTCCCCCCCAGCCAAAACCGCCCTTACTGCTTACGAAATAAAGATGCTGCTAATGTCAAAGAGTTACCACCGACGACGTGCGGTCGACCGTACCTATACTATACCGCTACGCGAAAAGGAAAAAAAACGATTACCTATGTACCTATATCACAGATAATATAATACTATTCACACAGATAATATAATACTATAGTACCTATATGTAGGTACATAGGTAATCGATTTGTTTACCGTACAGTTCACCGAACTGTTTCTATGTTATCACGCCACATCCTTTTCTTTAGATTCTTAAAAAAAAAAAAAAAAATTTGCCATTCCCTTTTTTACCACTTAACAACCTTTGCAGGTTTGATCCATATCAGTAACAATGTTAAAATTCAAATCTTGTCTTTCAAAATTCAAATACAAGATCCTTCCACTTTATTGCAAAAAAAAGAAACATTGGGTTTGATTTCCGCCTAATTAAACTACCTAGCTGGGTTTTTAAAATACTGAACATGCAATTTTGTACTTCCAAAAACAAGCTCAAAGTCTTGTCGACTATTTTTCTAATAGTTTCGTATTATTTTGGTCTGTAGTCCTATCTCAAAAACTCACCTGTATTTATCTAGGTTTTAAGCATTTTAAGTATATATTAGTGATATAGCTGAAATAATTAGACTAAACTAGTTAATTTAAATTAGAATGTTATTCACAATAATTTAGGATACTTAATTATAATGTTTATAATTAAACTTATTTTGTAAATGTCTTAATGTCCTTTTAAAAACACAATACTAATTATGGTGTCGATTCTTTTGTTCACGAACTAAACTTATTTTAAACTATCGCTGTCTTTTACTAATAGTAGATACAAGAAAGGAATGGCAACAATTTTAGTGCTGTCAAATTAGTTTACGTGTTGCGTTTGCATTTGTCATTGTATTTTAGTCGGCACATTCCGAGATCACGACTAAACTTGTATGGAAATTTTTATTTCGACTAATTTGATACCCCTAAAAATGTTGCCATCCCTTTCTTGTATCTCCTATTAGTAAAAGAGAGCGATAGTTTAAAATAAGTTTAGTTCATGAACAAGAGAATCAACACCAATACCTTCTTATTAATAAAACTATAATAGTAATGTTGAGACTGCATACCTGCTACATTTTAACCGACATTAAAAAAGGAGGTGGTTATGTAATGTGCAATATACTAACATCATGACTCATGACTCACCCAAAATCTTTGGTCACACAGCTGCACAGCACACTCCAAAATGTTAATGTCATCAAATAAATATGCTCGTAAAAGCAACGATGTCTATGTGAACATATAATTCAATGTGTAAACATATAATTCAATGCGTAAAAGCAAGAACGTCATACATAATTACACTGTGGCAGGGTTGTTGCGAATATCAGCATCAGCATCAGCATCCGCTGATCATCAGCATCATTTTCAACATCAGCATCCGCAATAAAATGATGCTGATATTTATGCTGATGTTCATGTTGGAACGTGACCGAAGGGGGAGGAGCTTATGGCACATTTTTTGTTTGCTTGTGAGTTTTGACCGCTAGTACAGTTAATCTGAGGCTAGTATAATAAGTTTATGGTTTTGACCAATCATAGCACAGACTATTGCACTTCGGTGATTTTTAGCAAAACCAAAACAAACTTGTCTATTAAGACAAATGTCAACAGCAGACAGTATAGTTGAAAGAGGCGTTTTAACAAAAAGGGCAATGTGGAGCTATTATAGTCAGCTAATAAAAAGCCAAGGAAGAAAATAATTTATGCTGGATTGCCTTTGCTGGATAAAAATAATCAAGCTCTTCATTAATGAATGCAAATCATAACAGAAGCATTAAGATAGTAAGGGGAACTCTACATTTTAAAAAACAAAGAAATATTGGCATTTGCGTTCGCGCTGCTCTTTTGTGTGCTCAAAGTAGGTCCATCATTCATCATCATCATGTCAGCCAAAAGTCGTCCACTGCTGGACATAGGCTTCTCCAAGCAGTTTGGGGGAATATGCCATAATCGCCACGCTTGGCAGGCGGGTTGGCGATCGCAGTTGGTTGGTTAAATACTCAGAGAACGCTGCTGCCCATCTTCTGGTGAATCCCTAAGTCACCTTTTACGACTCCCATGAGAAGATATAGGTTGGTGCAATTCTTTACGTCCGGCACCACACGGAATAAAGTAGGCCAGTTTAAATAATTTCACTTACAAAAGGATTCTTTCTTTACATGCAAAAACTTTGTATATTTATCTCTCGTTTGTGTGAAAGAAAGCTCAAATGCGTTTATACTTATAAAAAGAAAAGCCTTAAAACTCCTCTTAAAATGCGCCTAAAATGGAATAACGTTTTCAATAATCCTAAAAAAAATTTGCGCTCGCTTTGCTCGCGCTGGTATGCAGGTTTCTTTACGGGTTTGTCTCGTGTAGATTTTCAATGTTCATGTTATGTTTTCACAATTTACCAGATTTTAGTTAATAATTCGTAAATAAAAATGTAGGGTCGCGATTTTTTTTCCTAGGGCTCTATGAAAACATGAAAAAGTTTCGTTTGTTATATTATTTGGCCTTAATTTTAAAATTTCATTAATCACCGTAAAAGTTTTAAAAAGGCACTATTTGCTACGGGGTAAACCGTGAAATTCAAAATTTCTTGCGTTTTTTGCAAATTGTAGCTCTATTTCGCGTTAAATATCGGTCGAAATATAATTTGCGATAGTAATAACAATATATCTAGTGAATAATACTCACAACAACTAGAAACCTAGCTCTATAATCTGTACAAGCTCGAAAGTCGATAATTTGATCGTAAATTAATATTATATATAACCTAGTTCTATAAGCTGTACTGAAGTAGATATATTATTATTACTGCCGCAAATCATATTTCATCCGATATGCAATGCAAAATAGAGCTACAATTTGCAAAAAACGCAAGAAATTTTGAATTTCGCGGGCTACCCTGTAGCATTCACCTTAACCAATATCAGATTTTTATAAAAAGATATAATTATATAAATAAATTCAAATTACATTTTTATATAAATTCATAAGGATCAGTACACATTTCCTATTCGAAAAAATCAGCATCATCATCAGCATCCGCTGATGTCAATGTCAAAAATCAGCATCAGCATCCGCTGATGTGATAAAATTCTGGATCAGCAACAACCCTGCACTGAGGTTATACGCTAACGGCCGGTTTCTGATTTGAGAAAACTCAGTTAAGTGGTACTTAAGTGTGGTTTGAGTATGGGTTTAACGAAATTCTGTTTCTGATCTGAGTATTTCTCAATGTTAAGCATTCAAGGATAAGTTTTCTCAAATTCCCATTAAATTTTGACATTACGACCGCTTAGCTAGAAAATTGCGTTTCACATCACCTACTTACGGATTACTTAGGTATCATTTGAGTATGGTTTTAAGGAAAAATCTGAGCATTTCTCAAAGATAAGCATTCAACCGTCAAAATTTTTAAAATTTTAAATTTCGTTCGCTTAAAACAAAATTTGCATTTCACAACACGTTACCTACGCTCAAATACATACTTAAATTTGATTTGAGCGGAAGAAATTTAAGTATCCGAATTTGGCTACTTAAACTCCACTCAATATATTTTGGAGGCAAATAATAGGGGTTTTTTCGTTTCCCTGCACTTTTATTATGGTTATCGCACATTCTACGACCTTCCCTATATATTCGATCCATCTTTGATGCCATACTGCGTTCAGTTTCCTAATGGAAATCGTTTCAGGTCTACTTGCTAATTTTATTCTTAAACAAAGATGATGACCTTATCATCTTTACTCCCAAAGTTTACCCACTGAGCAAACCCCTAACTGAAAAGCTATTATTTCCATAGCTCCTTGAGTAACTCAAGCTCTTTTATGAGGAAACCCTAGAGAACCTAAAGAACCCAAGTCTTCCACCTCAGCCTCCTTAAATTGCAATCAGGGCAGGAGAAAGATGATGATAATGAATAAAAAACACACATTCTGTGAAAGATTGTCTTTATTTTTATTTCCACAAAATCACTGTCTTAAATGTACATACTTGTGTTATTCTAAATAAAACATAGGACTATAAATAATAAGTAGGTTCTACAAATTACAAAATGGTACAAACATAGGATTTATAATAGATACGTAAAAGCGACACTCTCCTACAATGTAATCACTAGAGACTAGTCAGGCGGCGGGACACCCCGAGTCCGCTACCCGCAGGCCACCTGGGCACCTGGTGTCTGGAGGCCATCGCCTCTCGAACCCTCTTCGTCGCCTCCTTAGCGAGCATCACCTCCTCGCAGAAGGACACGACGCCTTCCCAAGCGCTCTCACTCCCGACCATAGACAAAACCACAGTCGGAAGCGACAGATCGCTGCCGCTTACT
This sequence comes from Asteroscopus sphinx, assembly GCA_949699075.1. Taxonomy (NCBI): domain Eukaryota; kingdom Metazoa; phylum Arthropoda; class Insecta; order Lepidoptera; family Noctuidae; genus Asteroscopus; species Asteroscopus sphinx. The sequence continues at coordinate 12,779,632 of OX453021.1, read as the reverse complement.
GCAGTGATGAGGTCATGGCGCTGCGTGACCGAAGCTGGGCACTCTTCCAGTGTGTGCCGCGCCGTGTCCTCTGGGAAGTTCCTTGGTGATGACACTTGGGCGTCGGCTCCCGGCCTATGCGACACAGATACTTCCCGACGCAACCATGCCCCGAGAGAATCTGGGTCAGCCAGTAGGTGAGGGTATCATAGCACCTCTCCAGCCACTCCTCCATAGTTTTAACCATACTGTTTATATCAAATGGATTGGTAGCCAGCATGATTAAGGCTAGAACTAGTTATATCCAAATACAACTGGCTTTATTTTCAATAATAGAGTGGGCAAACGAGCAGGTGGGTAACCGGGCGGAGTGGTGAGTGATCACCGCCACCCATGGACATCGGTGACACCAGGGGAAGGCCAGCTGACAGTCGCCGCGTCGATGCGTTGGGTGTAGCCGCACGTCGGTTTTAGTCGTAAAGTCGTAACGTATCAATTAATTTGCATAACTTTACAAATTTTTTATCATTATAACATAAATAACATTGCTTCAAGTTCATACACTATTGTAACCCAATGGTTATTAACTTTCAATATCACTGGCACTATAACAAATTCTTTCTTAATCCTTGATTACACTTAGGTCTACGCCTTGGTAGTCTGCTTGGCTGGAGAGGTCAGACATTGATTTATATCATGATGCGAGTGATGACTTCACGTCGTAGCTCAGACATCTGTATAGACAGCAGACTGGAGGAGAATCGCTGATCTTTGTCGATGAAGTAATAAAAATGAGCAATGTATACTGCCCAGAGGCAGGTATATAATCAAAGACTGCTCAACAACGTACGGAATTCGCGTCGCATTTATAGCTGCAATAACATGGGATAACTTTCTTACATATCAACCAATGGTTGTAATTCTATGTTACATTAATTATTTCGTATTCCAATTTACTAGACTTTCGTAAGACATAATTTTTTTATGTAATTAATCTTATATTGCTCGATTTTACACGTAGCTTATACTAGACGTAGATACTACTATGCGTACACGAGTACTGTAGAAATAATTTAATTTATATTATTTTAATTCAAATAAGTTCAACTATTCGTGTTCAAATTATAGAATTTTGCAGTTGACATTTTTTTGATTTTTTGAGTTTTGGACGTTAGTGCAGTGTTGCCAATAATAATTTTTAGGCAGCTGTGTACGTTCCGTAGAAAAGCCGTGTTTATATGGAAAAGATCAACGGTCGGCCGAAGCACCACAGAGTACTTTGCGTAGCACTGCCAAAAAAAAGGAGATACGTTTCAGCATCAACCAAATGGCGCTTTGTTTAAGTTTTTCGTGCATATTTAATTGTTCGTCATTTTTCTTTTTTTTTCTTTTTAATGAAAAACGTATTAACAACATTTCATTTTAAATGGGTAATCTAATCGGGAAATACCTGTCCATAACACTCACTCACAATTACTTTGCAAAGTTGGAATTCGGATTTACAAGCTAAGATGAACACTCACTAGATACATTTGGATACATGGAGTGATATATTTATCGAAAACATGATTACCCTGACTGAAAGCCGTAGATTTTGCTACGGCCATGGGGTTACAGCCGTAGGCCGTAGATATTGTAGTTTTTTAGCCTGAAAACCGTAGAACACGGTAATTGCCGTAGCATTGGCAACACTGCGTTAGTGATTTTTTTCTCTGTTTGACGCAAAGGTTTGACGTGGCCAAACTGGCCAAGCACGAAACAAGGTCGGCGAGGTACATACCAAAGAGTATATAATATACTACATTTAGTTCATACATTGTGCATTCAATTTATTTTATGAACACCTTTTTATAGAAATTTTCAATGGTTTTGGAATAATATTAATAAAAAAACGATGTATTGATTGCTATACTAACATGTAATTATTATTTTTTCAAATCGTTTTCGATTTGGGTGGGTTGAAACTATACGTAGTATTACATCCTCTTTGATTGAAACGTACATTGATGTTTTCCTGAACGTTGGTACTGCACCCAGGCAGAGTTTGAGAAATACTTAGTTGATGGACAATTGAGCAGAAGAGTTTTTGGCGTGTGAAACACAAAATTAGTTAAGTATTGCTCAAAATTTGAGTGCCGCTTTGTTAAGTGTAGCTGGTATTCTCAAAACAGTCATTATAGTCCAGAATTGATCATACAACACCTTGTTGCAGTAGTGTTTTTTTTCAAGTCGTTCTAACAAAGTTTTCTATTGGTTAGGTTTGAATAGGTATTAACGGTTCTTTATTAAATAAATGATAGTCAAACCCGTCCGTGATTTGGTCTATAGGTATATTTCTAAATGAATTTAACTATTAATAATTAATTTTTAATTTATGAATGAAATGTGACGTTGCTATGAGGGGCTCGTGGTTAAGTAGCAATAGCAACTGCGCGGGTTGTATGATCTGCGAGGTAAGCTACAGTTGCCGCGGTCAGTCCGTGGATGGGTGACCATTTCGTTGCACATCGTGACCACACCGTGCGTTGCATCCTCCACTGTGCCCTCTGCTAACTTCAGAGGGACCCGCGGAGCATCGCCCCACTGGCCCAGATAAGGCCAGAGGGGCCTGCTAGAATATTCACCACGGAAAATAAAGTACACCGAAAAAGAGTTATTTCCCGTGCCCGGGTTGCACCAGGTCATCAAACTGCTGTTCTTTCCAGACGTATGGAGAAGGACCAGCAGCTTTGGGTCGGGTGCTGGCCAGAAAACCTCCACGTGTGTTTGACGGCTGCCTGTCCCTCTGGACACGTCTGGAGGGAATGGCAGTTTTTAGGCCGGTGCATCCTGGGTACGAGCAATAGAATCCTTTCGAGGGATTAACTTTCGGGGGATCTTATTGCCTATGGCGAATATTCTGGCACCGGAGGGGCCCGATGTGGGCCCAGTGGGGCGTTGCTCCACGTGTCCCTCTGATGCTAGCAGAGGGCATAATGGAGGAGCAGGTGCGGGCCCGGTGTGCACTCACCCTGCCACTGGGCAGGCAGCGGGGGACTGTCCTTCCCTGCCCTCGTCGATATCGTAAACCCAGGTGTGCCCGCTAAGTAGTGTCCTCGCGCCTCTTGGGACCGAGGGTCTTGGCTTCAGCGCCCGGACGGCGAGGAAGAAAACCTCTATAAAAATTACAAGAGGTGGGGCTTACGAGCAGAAGACTCGGGGTAGTCTGCTGCCCGATCAGCAGCTGCAGGCGTAGCATGACCACTGTAGACAAGCGTTTTGTCTACGAAATAATAGACAAAATGACAGATAAAGTTCTATACAATGTAGTTTTGTTGATTCTTCCGTAGACAAATCGGTTGTCTACAGTGGTCATGCTACGCCTGCTGGTGTAGCTGGCACAGCTGGCGTAGTTGGCACAGCTGGCGTAGTTGGCGCAGCTGGCGTAGCTGGTAAAATAGGTATTTCTAGTATGTCTGTGTGTGTGTGTGCGTGAGGAATCGTTCCTGACCGAGGGCCCCTGACCGCATAGGTTTTTTTTTAAATTAGCAAATTCTCAGTAGCAGTCCGAAGTCTGGATCTGTGCTCGGTTATTGGCAATAAGCTCGCCCCTATGGGACTGATAACATAACTAACAAAATGTGAATGTACCTATTATAAACCTCGGACTACCCCTTCAGGGAAATACCTACAGGCGTCATATTATGAATATATGTAAAATAGAATACCTCGTACGAATGAAGTCAGTATTCTATGGTAAAACGAAAAGTTAATAACAAAACTTTTTGTTTGAGTATTGTTATGCAACCTCTTTAGGTATTTTATGGAATCAATGCCACCTAGAAAAACGAGAAAAAACAAACCATACGTCGTCATGGTGATACATTTGTTGACTTCAAAAATATTGAAAAATTATGTAAATAAATCTATATGAAAATACTTGGAAAAAACCAATGTTTATGGAAAAAACTAAGAACCATTAGGTCATACATCCATGGAACCACACATGGAACAAACATAATATTGTTTTGATGAATGAAAAAACACACTATGAGTCTGTCATTTTTATTTCCACATGTTTGTTGGAACTGGAGATTTATGATAGATACCTTGAATGTCTTTGATCTGATAAGTAGGTATTTGAATAAATAAACTATGAACATTCGGTACTTATATAACATTAAACTGTTTTAACTTATGATTGTAACTTTTACTGACACTATCACTGGTTTTTCCCAATGCTTGGTAGACAATCCCAATCCTTGGTGTACTCGGGTCCACACCTACGTAGTCCAGATGGACAAACAGATGGACAGATGCCCAAAGATAATATAATCACTACCATCTGCCTAGCTGGAGAGATTTATTTGTCTATCACGATCGGCGCAGACTGGAAGAAACTGGTTCAATATTGGTTGATGTTTTAATAGGAATGAGATATTATCAGCATGTACTCCTCCGAAAGACAAACATGCTTGTACGGCCTGCAGATTGATTCTTCGCGTCTCATCTTCGCAGTTCACTAAATCTGTGACGGCATATGTCCACTATCTCACATATTGAATCAACCAATGCAAGGTTGTAATCCAGTAATAATAAATTTATGTTATAATTCAACCAACGACCCCAACATAACGATTTTATTATTAATTAATAGTAAGTTCGTATTCCAGTCACTAGTTATACCTAGTGCTACCTAGCAGGTTAAGATTTAACGAAGTTATATCATTGCTGGATTTCTCACACGTTTCTTGTGTGACAAGATACGAATACCTACTGCAGAAATAATTTCATTTCTATTGATGTATGTATTTAAATCAATAGAGGTACAAATGATACAGTAAATTAAAATACCGTGGTTTTCTTTAAATTGTTGACGTAAATTTTTGACGTTGGGATTGGGAAGTGCAATCCATTCTAGGCATATCGTGCCGCTGCGTTCTAAAATTATACATCATACTTTGTTAAAAAAATAGTGATTATAATTATTTTTGTAGCATTTTATAATTATTTCGGCATAATATTATTGAATTCTAAATGTCGATACTCTTTTCTTTAGACTTACATATGATTGAATTTATCGTTTCATATCCGGTTTCCGCACATGAATCTAAACGTAGAAATGTTTGCCTGAACGTTGGCACTAGACTTAAGTAGTTACTTAGTTAATGGAGGTTTGAGTGGAAAATTTTTCAACATGTGAAACACAAAATACTTAAATATTCGTTTTAAGTAAACTCAATTTTTGAGCGCCGCTTAGTTAAGTAAAGCTGAAATTCTCAAATCAGAAACCGGCCGTATGACTGTGGGTACTACATAGATTTATCGGAAGCATAATTTTCTGATTAGTTTATATACGTAAAAGAGATAATATAATCTCCATGTAATTAGGTAATAAGTTCTACGTACACCAGTACTCTAGGAACAAGCAGTTATTAATTCCATGGAGATTACAGAATCGCCAATCGCCATAAACTTACACAGCAGATAGAATAAAAGCTCTACAAGTTTAAAACTTTTTTATTTGGAAAAAGAAACACCTAACGCTGTTTTATTTAAAATTCGTGAAGTATTCAAAAGAAGTTCAAAAAACATCTCAAGAATTTAAAACAAGCTGAAGACTTTCCAAGCTGAACTTAGAAAATAAAAATATTACCAAGCTTTTTACCAAGATGGAAAATTCCATTTTGTTTTTTTTTGAAACTCTTAACCCTTTCACGTCTAAGGTCTAAGGGAAACATTTTTCCCCAATTTAAAATTGACAATTACAGTATTTTATTTAAACCTGACATTTACTTTACTTTATTAAAACATACCCTATATTTTAAGTTAGACTAATACCAACATAAATGCTAAGATTCATTACGATCCTTTCAGCCGTTTACACGTGATGAGGTAACAAACAGAGGTTATTCTATAACAATAACCACATCTCTTCTTATGCTGAGAAGAGGCCCGTGTCCAGCAGTGGGACTGTAATGCGCTGGTAATGTTATGTTATTCTATAATACTAACAATATCCAGTTCATTAACTCTTCTCATTTTGAGAAGAGGGCCATACCCAGCAGTGGGACAGTAATGGGTTGACTACGTTATGTTATTCTATATTTTCTAGTTTCTTAACTCTTCTTATTCCGAGAAGAGGTCCGTGCCCAGCAGTGGGGCAGTAGGTAATGAGCTGATTATGTTAGGATAATCTATTACACTAACAATATCCAGTTCCTTAACTCTTCTCATTCCAAGAAGACCAGACCAGCAGCGGGACAGTGATGGGCTATGTTATGTTATTCTATATTTTCTATAACACTAATAGAATCCAGTTGTATTTTTAGGAACCTGCACCTACCAACAATCATGACCTCTACTTTGTATGCAACTTAATACAATAGAGGGGTCAAGCTGTATCGCTGGATCTACTCAACGGATTCAGATAAAATATACCCTATATTTTAAGTTAGACTAATACCAATATAAATGCTAAGTTTCATTACGATCCGTTCAGCCGTTTTCACGTGATGAGGTAACAAACAGACAGACATACATTTTTTAAACGATTGATTCGTGTTCTATTGCTTATTTCTAGTCCCCCTAGCCGGTTTTCGCGAAAAAAAACTCAATGTACAGACTTTTCGACCTATACAATTTTATTCTAGTAAAATATAGAAGATAGATATAGATAGATAGAGGACACCTTGTAGGTCACCACCACAGAAATAGGAGAGTAGTCCTATTTCTATGGTCACCACCATCACAAGAAATGTTCATGCTAAAAAAATAAACTATATTTGTACCAAATTATCATTTATTTTTCTTCTATGTCATAAGTTGGAACTTTGGAAGTTCAAATGAAAACATTAAAGTTGCCCAAAAAACTTTATATTTTAAATCAAACAAAGGTGCCCTCAAAAATCTAATGATAATATACAATGTAGTAGAATGTTCCTTTTGTCTTTTGTCAACCCAATTTGAGAAATTAGTTTGTTCAGAATCCCGAGGAGAATCAATTGGGAGTTTTTAGGGTTCCGTACCCAAAGGGTGCTAACAGGACCTACACTACTACCTACTGTCGCTACACTGTCCGTCTATCCTTCCGTCTGTCTGTCACAGGGCTGTATCTTTGTAACGGTAATAGATAACCAGTTGAAACTTTCACAGAATATGTGTTACTATGGTCAGTAAGTTTCAACTGGTAGGCACCAGCCTATTACGACAAATTCTAAAAATAAAAAGAGTCTAAAACCAAATGGGGTACAAGAAACCTCGAAAAACATGCATTTTTTCCAACGTTTTTGTTCGTGCTCTATCTTCAAAACAGTGATACATACCAGCGTCAAACTTGGTCTGATTATAGTGCATACTATGTAGTTTAGCAACAAATACTAAAAACAGGGCAAACATATAAATATAAGGTGGTATCTACGTAAGAAAGAGATGCAAAAATTCACATTTCGCGTACGTTCGTTGATGTCTTTTGATAAACTTTCGTAAATTAAATCAGTTTCTATGGGGTATCAGGTCGATGGGTAGTACGGAACCCTTACTGCGTGAGTCCGACTCACACTTGGCCGGTTTTTTTTCTAAGACACAATGTTATATGTTTTTAAAGCTACTGTAAGTTCTCCAGTTAGTAGCGGATAAAGTGAAGAACGTCGTACAGGCACAGATTAGTTATTAGTTGGTACGTGATGCACGGAAACATCTAGGTCTGGTCCTGGACCTATTTACGATTTGCTGATGTATTGAATTTAACCGTATTACCGTAATAACCAAATTAAGTTTCAAATGTATATTTTTTGGTTAAAACGTAACATGGTATATGCAGCAAAACATGAAAAACATTTTACAAGTTTGCAACAGTAAAACATTTCTTCGTGGATCGATGTTTTATGAAATCTTCATTATTATATTTGACTGTAATGTAAATTCTGATCCTAATGAATAATTTTTTAACATAGTTTATTGGGAAACAAGGGCATGGAGGAACATAAACAATAAGACTCATACTTTCAAATATTGATTTGGAAATTTTGCAATTGGTGTGGTAGTCGTTGAAAAAGTTCTGATAGTATTTTTCCATCTCTTCCACAAAATTGTGGAAATCGTCAGGTGGAACAATTTGTTGGTCATCATTTTCGTTGGTGTAGTCATCTATGTCCATATTACCTTCTTCATTTTTATCATCGGAATGTAAATATGCTTTCAACATCTGACAATCTCCGTGTACATTCTTACATTTGTTGAGTAAGTATCCACTGATGTACCTCAAGGCATTATCTTCAGGCAATTCTATTTTACTATAGTCTGAACTTGAGATGGAAAGAGTATTGAATTCTAGGTTTATTTCGTTACAGTTCTCTTCTGCACCTAACACATTATTTTCTTCTGCTGTTTCATTGCTTAGAATAAATCCCAATTTTTCTGTGTTTACGAGTAACTGTGACAAATCTCCAGCACCTTTTCCTTGTTTGCCTGGTTTAATGATGTTCGAAAAGAAAATTTTCCTAAATGCTGTCATAAATTTTCTGGTGGTAGGCTTCTTCCTCTTGCTTCGTACTTGACCAAAAAATATGTCTGTGACGTCTTGGTTCAAGTGCCTGGTTAATAGATTATTATACCCTTCTACTCTGAGGTCATTAAACAAAAGAAGAATAGATGTTATAGTTATTTGAAACCCTTTGATGAACTTAGCAGTTGACGTTACATCGCGTCCAGTGGCTGGATTAATTAGTTTTACAGATTTAAAAAAATCAAGCATGTTATTCATAAATGTCATTTGTGTTACGCTCCCACAAAACGCCTGTTGGTATTCGCATGCCGAGTGGACTGTTGAAGAATTTAAAACGTCGAACAAATCATTAATCAATTTTATAAACTTTACAGTTTCTCTCGCGGATTCATTTATTGCCTGGAAATCTATGTAGCATGAGATAGCTGTCGCAACAGTATTGCTCAGTAGTTCTGTAGCATAATGGACTTTAGATTTTTCAAAGTTTGTCGGTTTTATGTGGTTCTCTGACAATTTAGGAGCAAGTCTTAAAGATTTACTCTTCTCACTTTCGTAAAACTGTAAAATGTGTTCATATTTTGCGACTGACCCTTGATAATGAAAATCATTTGACATCAGACTATTTCTCAAAGATTTTATCAAATGGAGTGCATCAATTATGTAATATATTTTTCTGTTTTTGATGAAAAAATAAGGTATTTCGTTTGAAATTGAATTTCTTTTCTCTTCGCCTAACAGTTCCAATCCCAAATCGGAAACAAATGTTCGAATATCCAGTCCAACATCAATTAGTTTTTCTAATAATTGTTCAATCCAATTAGATATGTCATCACTGTTTTGACATTCTCCCAAAAGTGCAAAACCGATAGGTTGTTGCCAGTTACCAAAGATGCCTCTTATTATAACCACTAACGCATTTTTTGCTAGTACCGCCGTCTGTATTCCATTCACCTCTTGCAGTCCAATAATTTTGTCCAAGCTTATATTGTAGAACAGACTTGTCTTCAGACTAATAGCATCTACTACTACAGAGCAAACTTTTTCAGAATTTGACATATTACTGACTTTAACCTTCAGAGTTGTCATTAGATGCTCATTTACTTCTATGCTAATTGGTAAGGCATGCTTGGCTAATGTAGTAGCATTTGGGAGACACAAAGCCTGTTCCAGTAATTTATAAGCCTGTGGACTTGTATAATACAAATTAATACAAAATTGTTTATATTGCGTCGAATATCTATTTCCTTTGCCGTGAAATTTCAATTTAGTCTGTGCTTTCACAATCTCAGCTAAGGGTTTTGTTAAAAATTTGTCGCAAAGTTTATGAAAAGTGTCTTTAGTTAGATTAGTAGATTCCGCTGACTTTACCCGTTTTTTACATGTTGTTAGTTCATCTTTCAGTTTTTTTACACATGGGAGAGTAGTGGTCAGATAATGGGCTGTTTGTGCACTTTTTTCTATTTTCAAAACATAAAAGTCTGTCTGTGCAAACTTGTTTAGTGATTCCTTTATTTCAGTTTGTGTGTCCTTGGCTACAGACTTCTTGACTGGTAACTTCAGCGATGGTACGGAGCATCTTCTTAATCTCTTGCGTTCAGGTGTCCCTTGTATACTTCGGGGGTCGAAGTGTTCTGCACAAACCACATAACTGTGAGCGGGCTTGTCCTGTAACTCTTCTCTTGAGATTAATTGCAGCCATATGGAACGTCTGAAAATAAGATAATATTTATTTAATACAACCACAGTCTAGTAATAAATTATGTAACAGTTATTTACATAATAGGTAAATAGCACTATAATTAATCACAACAGTTATTTACATTATTAGAGTGTACGTAAGTAAGATACGCCTACCGCCTAATGCAACAGCCATAATTCGCGCAGTTGATATTCAATAACATGAGGGATGCGCCAATCCTCTACGTGGGAAAATCAATGGAGGTAGAACGGGGGTTGGGTGCGACACTCGAGTCCAGTAAACTTTATTGTTTCTGATTGATTGGTGGTATTTTCTAAGTAAGCGTAGTTGCGCACATATTCTCCCCCTACAGGCTAGGATGCGGCCGATGTGGTTGCCGAACGAGTGAAGGGGCTCGCCTGCCAGTGGCGAGCCGGGACCTGCCGGGGACGGTTGGGCGAATACGGGAGTATTTCCCACGCCCCCGGCCAAGGGTCAGTAGAGGAACACCGTGGTGGTTTTTAGTCAGTAAGAGTCCGACACGGCTCCACATTTCCCGGGCGGAGTGCGTCCATGAGGATATTCCCAACGAACAAAAAGGCCTGCAAGCCTGCATCCCAGAACCCAGGACCTACCGTTGTTATTAGACGCGTCTAGTAGGTACCTTGACTGTCCAGGAACTGCCTTATACAACGTATACCAGAAATGCGTAGTCATTCAGGGCATACCATAAAACAACTTTTACAATGGGACCAACCTTGTAATCGCAAAAAAATATCAGCTGTACCATTGAAAATCATCGCTGGACAAAATGTATGTAGATTTTTTTTTCGCGATTTCAGGTTTGTCCCCAAAATAATAGTTGTTTGAATAGCATTCCCTGAATGAGCTCCAGTGGCGTAGCTACCGTAGGGCCAGGCCCCGAAGCTCAAGGGATCCCTCGGCCCCATAAACGACGTTCGAAAAAGTTATGTAATATCCTAGTTTAATAAAGAATGTTCGACTTTTAACTTTTTGCCCCGGGGCCCTTGGTTACATAGCTACGCCACTGATGAGCTCTTTAAATATGACCACGGACGGAATGATCAAAACAAAACTGACCCTCAAAAAACAAAGCAAACATTATCCAACCGAGACTAGACATTACAGATTACAGGATATTAATATAAGGCAAATACCACAGATTTGCAAATACAGACGTGTGTGGTGGTGGTGGTACATGGTTAAGAAAGAGATGCAAATATGAAAGACATCAACGCGTTATGCTGCACCTTTGGTGAACTCTGATAAATTAAATCAGTTTTTACGTGGTGTTAGGTCGATGGGTGGTACGAAACCTATAGTGCGCGAGGCCGACTCGCACTAGGCCGATTTTTTTAGTTTTTAGGGTTCCGTACCCGAAGGGTGCCAAACGGGACCCTATTACTCTCGCTACGCTGTCCGTCCGTCCGTCCGTCCGTCTGTTTGTCACAGGGCTGTATCTTTTGAAAGGTAATAGATAACCGGTTGAAATTTTCTCAGAATATGTGGTGCTATGAGGTGTATCACGACAAATACTAAAAACAAAAAAAAGTCTAAAACCAAAGGGGGTCCCCATACAAGAAACCTCAAAATACATGCATTTTTTTCAACGTTTTGGTTCCTGCTCTATCTTCAAAACGGTAATATATACCCATATATATACCAGCGTCAAATTTGGTCAGATTATAGTGCATATTATGTAGTTTAGCAACAAATACTAAAAATAAGACAAACATAGACATATGTGGTGGTACCTCGTAAGAAAGACATGCAAAAATTCATATTTCGCGCACTGTGCGTTGATGTCTTTTGATAAACTCTCGTAAATTAAACCAGTTTTTATGGGGTATCAGGTCGTTGAAGGTACGGAACCCTTACTGCGCGAGTCCGACTCGCACTTGGCCAGTTTTGTATTTAACAGTCACAAAATTTCCCATGAGTTCAACAATTGGACACTGAATGTTCAAAATTAGGGCACAGTGTTCAACTTCAGGGCAAAACCCCTATTTTTTATAAATTCCTGGTAAGAAATAATAAGGTTTGATTTAAACTTATCATTTGTTGAGTATATTAGGAAGCATAAAAAAAATATTTCCAAGAGTTATTGTAAGAAATGACCGAGAAAAAAAAATTCAAACCTACCATAGTCTCTTAATCGTTCATTTATTGGTTCCACTACCCTACGACAGAACACTGCATGACGGATTTATTGACGTCGCCATATAAAGTTGTTACGTTCGCTATTCTACCCGAGCCGAGTGAAACATTTTGTGTACCTACCTAATTTCGCAATTTTGTGTGGTGTTACCTGCGTAAGAAAGACATGCAAAAATTCACATTTCGCGCACTGTGCGTTGATGTCTTTTGATTAAACTCTCGTAAAATCAGTTTTTATGGGGGTATCAGGTCGTTGAGAGGTACGGAACCCTTACTGCGCGAGTCTGACTCGCACTTGGCCGGTTTTTTAAGTATGTCCGTGGGAAAAGCCTTGTTTCGCTCAAATGTCCGGGTTATGGAAATCTTTGACCAGCGGGCGTCGGCAACTTAGGTCATGCCAGGCTGCGCCAGTCCTACGTTTGAAACAGGTAATCCCCTAGAATTAAGTAATCCCTGTAAATGGTGTGTAAAAATAATTATTCAGTATTACCTGTCGGCTTCTGCAGGCAGCGAAAAAAACGATATATTTGGCTTATTAACATTTGTGTTGAGGCAGCCACACACGGAACATGATTTTTTCGCCATTTACGAACGAGTTGTATGAACACCAGCTGAACGGTCGACTGTTCGTTCGTAGCAAAGTGCCGGACGCGACTGGTTCCCCCCGCTATACCCCGTGTAAACCGAACGATGTGTATGTGTGAGCGAATGTTAACACCACCACAGAAACAAACGTCGGCGGCAGTGATGTCAACTTATCTACCTACTTTATAGCTAGATCTAGCTATTTTTCAACCCCGTCAGCTACAACTTCAAAAAAATTGTAAGTAGCTAAAAGATTTTAATTTTCTATTGAAATTAGTTTCATAAGTCTAGTTTTTTTTTTACTTTAGCTACTTTGCAGGGTAAAATCTGGTGATCTGGGAACTTTTGCAAAAGATCTAGCTACAAGGGTGATGGTCCAGTTGGCATCACTGCGTAGGTACCGGTTCGTGTTGTTCACAAAGTACATTGTAATATACAAAGTGTTGTTTCTTAGAAACGCAGAAAAAGCTGCATTTTAACATTTTTATTTATGTACCTACCTACCTACTTAGTTATTTGAGACAATGCAATTGACATCTTTCCAAAACAAGTAGGTAACGCAACCAGCGGAAGTTACCTACTATACTATAGTTTATGGAGTCGTCTTTCTTACTACCTACCATGGCCCAAGAACATTATATATGTATGTATTACATACATTCCTGGACAAAGTACTACATATTTTTATCAATACAAAACTATACCTTATGTCTATGTTTTAAGGGTTATTTTCAAGTAATAGTGATGTAAGCAGAAAACCAAAAGAAAGGGAGAGCCGAGAAGCGACTTGTGTGTCCTTGTCTAAAAAGTTGCCGATGTAAAATAAAAATTTCTATAGTAGTTTTTAAATCAAAATTATAGTTTTCTAAAATTCGTTATTACCGCACTTCTATAATACGATAATGTGAAATTCCTAATAGTGATGTAAGCCATTAATAAAAGTAGATCGTACTATTTTGTTACGTATTCTTATTGAATTTATAAAATAATATTGTTGTAAACTTTAACCTTTAAATGTCAACACCACAGAGTACATTTGTCAACACTGATTTGTCATATTGACAACAATTATGGCGGTTTATTGTAATTTTTCATGTTTTTTAATTTTCAGTATATTTTATTATAAAATGGTGAATTTTTGTTGCGTACGTGGTTGTAAAAAAGAATCATATCCTGGCTGTGGCTTATCTTTTCACAGGTAAAGTGTTTTCATATGGTTTTCATATTTACAAAGCACTGACACACTAGGGTGACCATGCGTTGTATGCACGAATGTATTTGGTTTTTTTATTGGATCCCAAAGATGACTATGAATGACAGATCGGGAAAAAATAATTCCCAGGAATCCCACAAAGTCGTCTATCGTTTTTAGCGTGTATTTTGAAAAAAAAAACACATTCATTCAAATCAAAGAGAAAGTAGATTATTTCTATTTACGTTGAATGATGACAAAATTCTGAATACGCCCATGGTTGTACCACAGTTTTAGGAACTCTAAAGCGCAAACCACACCGAGCCGGTGCGTGTCGGGCCCGCATTGGGTGGAGCATGACGAATACAACATCTACTTCGACATCGAAGATGGCGCACGCGACTATTTAAATAAAATTAATACAGATATCGTTCTCGAGGTTCTCGGGGGTCCTGATTACGAATATAAGATTTATATTGAGATCCAAGAAGGCGGACGTGACTTTTAAAATGAAATCAATATGGTTATCGTTTTCGAGGTTTCCGGGGTGCTGATAATGAATATAGCATCTATTTTGAGATCCAAGATGGCGGACGTGACTTTTTAAATAAAATCAATATGGGTGTCGTTTTCGAGGTTTCCCGGGATGCTAATTACGAATATAACATCTATTTCGAGATCCAAGATGGCGGACGTGACTTTTTAAATAAAATCAATATGGGTGTCGTTTTCGAGGTTTCCCGGGATGCTAATTACGAATATAACATCTATTTCGAGATCCAAGATGGCGGACGTGACTTTTTAAATAAAATCAATATGGGTGTCGTTTTCGAGGTTTCCCGGGATGCTAATTACGAATATAACATCTATTTTGAGATCCAAGATGGCGGACGTGACTTCTTAAATAAAATCAATATGGGTGTCGTTTTCGAGTTTTCCCGGGATGCTAATTACGAATATAACATCCATTTTGAAATCCAAGATGGCAGACGCAACTTTTTGAATAAAATCAATATGGGTATCGTTTTCAAAGCTTCCCGGGATGCTAATTACGAATATAACACCTATTCGAGATCCAAGATGGCTGACGTGACTTTTTAAATAAAACAATACGTGTATCGTTTTCAAGGTTTTCCGGAGTGCTAATTATGAATATAACATCAATTTTGAGATCCAAGATGGTGGACGTGACTTTTTAAGTAAAATCAATATGGGTATAGTTTTTGAGGTTACCCGGGGTACTGATTACGAATATAACATCTAATTCGAGATCCAAGATGGCGGACGTGACTTTTCAAATAAAATCAATATGGGTATCGTTTTCGAGGTTTCCCGGGGTATGATTATGAATATAACATCTATTTTGAGATCCAAGATGGTGGACGTGACTTTTTAAATAAAATCAATATGGGTGTCGTTTTTGAGGTTCCCGGGATGCTAATTAAATAATGGGACCAACCCCGAAATCGCGAAAAAACAACTATTCCTTACATTTTGTCGTGTAATGTGAACACAAATGCAGGGAACAGCTTATTACTGATGAGTACAATGACCGCTTAAGAGGTTTTGAGTTATTTCAATTACACATTGTATAATATCTTTGCACACGTAGAATTAGCAAAGTTGGCAATGGTGTCGATTCTCTTGTTCATGAACTAAACTTATTTTAAACTATCGCTCTCTTTTACTGATAGGAGATAACAGAAAGGGATGGAAACAATTTAAGCGTTGTCAAATTAGTCGGAATTTAAATTTCTATACAAGTTTAGTCGTGATTTCGGAACGTGCCCACTAAAATACAGTGAAATGTAACACGTAAAATAATTTGACAGTTCTAAAATTGTGGTCATCTCTTTCTTGTATCTACTATTAATAAAATAGGAGCAATAGTTGAGTTGTTGAAGTAGCGTGAACAAGAGAATTGACACCAATGATCCATGAAAATAAAATTAATAAAACATCGACTTTGCCTACCGTAAACCAGAAGGCCGTGTTGACAATGTCCATACCTACTTCCTACTAATATTATAAATGTGAAAGTATGGATGTTAGTTTGTTCTTCCATAACACTGAAACGGCTGAACGGATTTGATATACTGATTCTACTCGGGGTAAGAAAAATATATAAATAAAGTCAAAGCATATAATCTACTTCATTATGAGTACAATGACCCTTCTTAGTTTTCGAAACGATAACATTAAGTTTGAGAAAATCCACGAATAAATATTATTTGGACACCCTAGTAGAAAGAAATGCAATAGTGTTATGGACCTCTCGCTTGGCTCGTTTTAAGTCACATAGTGTGTTATCCTACTATATAGATTCATGCCATGGCCACAACATTCGTGAGAAAAATTATGATGATGGTGATTATACTGCTGATCCCTACGTTACTATGTTAATGGGCAGGTGTCATTATTCCCTCATAATAATTGATTGACAACAATGAAAATAAACAGAAGTGTTGCGGAGAGGGCGGCGAGCGGGCGGCAGGCCCGGGCAGAGCGGCAACGTCGCACTATCGATCGACGCCGCGTTAAGGCCAACAGGAGTTTCCCCGTACAAGAAATACACTTTGGAGTTTCTTTACATTGAAACATTGAATCAGACTTCTTTCGTTGAGTGAAACGTACATATTTATTTTCTAAGAAGTTCTTGGCAAGTTTGTAGTATGTTGTTGAATAGGCACGATAAAAAGGTACGATGATAGGCATGTGTCAAAAAAATATATAAGTAGGTACCTACCAATCGTAGACAGAGAAAAACTATTCTCAGTCTACGATACCAATGCTTCTATTGCAGTCAATTGCAGTCAACTGCCTTGACATAAAAGACGTCATTAAAAATAAAAGTTTGGTCCACACGTCAGTGGTAACACGAACTACGAAAACCGCTTACCTACTACTGCTTATTGCTTACGAAATAAAGACGCTGTCAAGGCCATACTTTAACCACTGACGTGTTGTCGAATTTCCCTACCAGCAGAAGTCCCAGTAAGTAACAATTTATCAATATTTTGATAGAAAGAATATTCGATATTATAAACTGTCGACCAAACATTTGTTTTATAAAAAATACATCGTAATCTCATCAAACAAAGCGTGTATTGCCATCTCGTCCAGCTGTTCATATATTTGTCTGCAAGGTGCCTTTGTGAGGTTGTTCCCAAAACATTCTGCGAACTCCTTATTCGTTTTTTTCATGAATGGGACCTTTTGGTACCCATTTTGTAATTGCCACGGTAATTGCAAAGTCACATGCTGTCATTTTACATAGAAAATGACAGCTTGGGACTTGCACTTGCGACCGACTGCGGACTAACAGCTCTCGGGTATTGCTAAAATGAATTTCTCTTCTATGCCTAAAGTGTATGTTTTTTTTTTTGCCTTGCGGAAATCCTCATGGACGCACTCCGCCAGTGGAGCCAGTGTCGGACTCTTACCGATTAAAACCACCACGGTGTTCCTTCAACTACCTTGAAGTGTACCCTGTATTCACACAAATTGCCATCTCGTCCAGCTGTTCATATATTTGTCTGCAAGGTGCCTTTGTGAGGTTGTTCCCAAAACATTCTGCGAACTCCTTATTCGTTTTTTTCATGAATGGGACCTTTTGGTACCCATTTTGTAATTGCCACGGTAATTGCAAAGTCACATGCTGTCATTTTACATAGAAAATGACAGCTTGGGACTTGCACTTGCGACCGACTGCGGACTAACAGCTCTCGGGTATTGCTAAAATGAATTTCTCTTCTATGCCTAAAGTGTATGTTTTTTTTTTTGCCTTGCGGAAATCCTCATGGACGCACTCCGCCAGTGGAGCCAGTGTCGGACTCTTACCGATTAAAACCACCACGGTGTTCCTTCAACTACCTTGAAGTGTACCCTGTATTCACACAACCATCCCCGACAGGTCCTAACCCGCCTCAAACAGGCGAGCCCCTTCTCCCCGTGCGGCCTAAAGTTGGCCGCACCCTCCTAGGCGGTGCACTCGGAACACTGCACGCCACCTCACCTCAAGGGCCTTTACCAGCTATACCAACTACGCCAACTGTGCCAGCTACGCCAGCCATGCGAGCTATGTCAGCTACGCCGGCTGCTGCTCGGGCAGCAGACTACCCCGAGTCTGCTGCTCGCAGGCCCTACCTCCTGTAATTTTTTATAGAGGTTTTCTTCCTCGCGGTCCAGGCGGTGAAGCCAAGACCCTCGGTCACGAGAACACTACTCAGCAGGTACTCCTGGGGTTACGAGATCGACGGGGGCAGGGAAAGACAGTCCCCCCGCTGCCTGCCCAGTGGCAGGGTGAGTGCGTGTGCACGGGCCCGCCCCTGCTCCTCCACTGTGCCTATTGGCCCACATGGGGCCCCTCCCGTACCAGAATATTCGCCACAGGCAATAAGATCCCCCGAAGGTTAATCCTTCGAAAGGATTCTATTGCCCGTACCCAGGATGCACCGGCCTAACAACTGCCGTTCCCTCCAGACGTGTCCAGAGGGACAAGCAGCCGTCAGACACACGTGGAGGTTTTCTGGCCAGCACCCCATGCCTAAAGTGTATGCTTAAAAATGCTTTGACTACCTTGCATGACGTTCAAAACGTTTCATTCTACGTTAGAAAATTGAAGCTTGGAAAAATTCTAATTCAGCAATTCATGCCAACAAAGTATCCGACATTTTATTGATAACAACGTATTTTTTACATCACCATAATTGAATGAAGCGTCTATTAGGTACGTGGACGCGTGGACGAGTTATTTAACTAGGGTAGTGGAACCAAAAGAGGAACACCCCCCAATAGATAAAAAGAAAAATGGCAGATTCCCATACATGATTTTAGTTGAGGTAAACGTGTAGCGTTTAGAAGTAAAAAAATCATAAACTAGTCAGCATTACTTCCTGAACAACTTTGTACCAATATTATTATTTGGAGAAAGTCTGGAAAATAAGATATTACATTTTGAATTTTTGAATATTTTGACGTTATGAGACGTTATTTGATTTTAGTTTGACATTTTATCTAAACACATTTCGCACGATACATCAAACGAAAAGTACCTTTATTATGCGTACCTATGAATGTATGGACTACAATAATATAAGTATACGTTATTTACCGCCTCGTTGGTCTAGTGGTTGCAAGCGCGACCTCTGAGCGTGGGCTCCTGCGTTCGATTCCCGGGTCGGGCAAAGTGTTATTGGGTTTTTTCATTAGGAAATTCTCAGTAGCAGCCCGGAGTCTGGATTTGTGCCCGGTAAATGGCAATAGGCTCGCCCCCTATTACATAGGACTATAACATAACTGGTGAAATGTGGGTGTACTATTACACCTCTGCCTACCCCTTCGGGGAAATACAGGCGTGATGTTATGTTATGTTATGATCACATAAACAAACGGAGTATTTTTTTTCTACGACGACGGCACAAGTAATGGCCAGCTATACCCTGTGTTGCTAGCCCTAATATTATAAAATAGGTAGATGAAGTGCCAACAGTTGGTAGAAATTGGCAGAATTCAGAACGAACCTTAATTTATCCGATTTATCAGGATTAAAAATACTTAAAAACTGTTCGATAAAATCTTATTTTTTTATTACATACATCGCTTCTATCAGAGGCCATGACAAAAGACTAGCAACAAGCCAACATATTAACTGTACCTACTATTATTATAGGTATTATAATAACAAAGTTATGAAAATCACAACACAAAACTCATCCTAATTCTCGCGCAATAAAGAATGAGATTGCAAACATGATGGCATTTGTATTTGCCTTTGCTCACACGTTCATTATTGTGTAAGCGAGAGGCACATAGAACAATAGAAGTGATGCCATTTTCAATCCCATTCTTTAACTGCGCGAGTAGTACCAAGAAAAATATCGCGAAATTAAAATGCAAGTGTCAGCTGTGAACGTCATTGTCACTGCTGCGATTAGTCAAACTCTGTCAGTAACGTTCCTTTACATGCATGGCTCAGATCAAACTCATCATTGCTATCACAAGATATACTTATTTTCATTTCATTGACGGTAAAAAAAATTTTTCAATATGTAGGTGTCTTTATTTTGAAAAATAGGTAGATTCAGGGATTAGGGTGGTAGATAGGTAGAGTCAGGGATTAGGGTGGTATATAGGTCTTAGTAAACACGCTAATGCAACGCGACCTACCCGCGCCGCTCATTCACAACTCCACTGCTCCTTGTGTAAAACTACCTACTTCTGTTTTGTTTTGGTGGGCCAAAACTATTAAATATTTAGATAAGTATCATTGTTATTATTACTTCAAGCAAAATCAACGCAATGCATACTTTATTTTGAGCTACGCTTAATAACATATTTTTTACTTTTATTTTTAAGTTCATGTTTTCTCTGTAAGTGAATTTGTAATTCTTTTGAGAAAATAAAGATCTTTAACCGTAGATAGTTAGATTGGAGGCAAAGTAGGTAGCTCTACCAATAAGTTGGTAGAGTTGACAACACTAACCAGCTGGGTATACCTACACTTGCAGCATGATTGATACCTGATTTGAAAGAGCGATTAAATTAATCATTCGTACTTCAATAAATTTTTTATTTATATTGGATAGGTTCCTGTATTCGCGCTCGATATTTTGTTGCTTTTCACTACCAAAAAGTTTTTTTTTATCTTGGCTAAAAGGCTGAAAGGCCATACGCCCAAAGTACCGTAAAAGTAAAAAATATTAATGGCATCATGCATAGACAACAAATAGCTATATTTTATTTAAACGGAACCGAGATAATGCTTATAAATACTTATTTTTTCAACAGACTTCTACAACAAAAGTTAATGTGCTGAAAAATCATAGAAAATAAATTTACTTAGATTACTGAAGATCACATTCTTAAACGCTAAAATTTTTCTTATCGATGATTTCGCCATTGTTCTTTACTGTAATATTTACTGTTCAAGTAATGGATTCATTTATTTTATCGTAATCCAAAAGTTGAACGGCGTTCATCTATTGGGCAAATCTCACTTTTGTTCAGACATTATAAACCAAAATCTATTGCATATAAAGGAAAACTAAAATACACAAATCGATCATAACGTAACTGTTGACTTAGTAACCAAAAGTTGAACATATATTTTTAATTATATCAAAGAGTTTTAATTTTAAGACTTTATTTTTGTATGGAAACTTACGCTGTTCATCTTTATGATTTATGCCTAAAAGTTGAACTTTAAGAACTGTTTAAATTTTACTAGTTCATCTGCTGGATATTAACCTATTAACCCCCAGAATCTGAACTAAATGAATAACATAGTTTGGATTATGGTCTTGCTATAAACCGTGAACAAATATGTGCCCGGTGCCGTCTACTGCTTCTTCTTCTATTGTTTTCTTTCTTTTGTTGCATTGAGGTAAAAAAAAAAGGACATATATGAGCAGAACACCCTTGAAGAGGCCGTGAGAATGATAAAGACCAAAAATAATCTCTGTCTCTGTCTGGTTGAAGACTTTCATCTTCGAACTTTGCGGTATAGGCGACGAGAAGACTCTGTAAAGTTTGCCAAGTGCTGCCCAGCCCAACTGGATACTTCTGTCGGCTTCTTTTTCAAAGTTGTGTCTACCAAGCTGGATAACCTGCCCTAGGTAGACGTATTCTTGTACAACTTCGAACGCCGTCCCTTCTACGAATATTGGCCTTGGCATGACATGCACGTTGGACATGACTTTGGTTTTGCCCAGATTAATGCCGAGAACGATACGCCGAGAGGGTCTGTTTAGGCTATGCAGCATTTCACCCAGTTTTTCGAGCGACTTAGTCAAAACAACTTGTAAACAGTTATAATTATAATATTGCTTTTTTGTTATTAATAAAAGTTCTTAATAAATTATTCAACCGTAAAATCTACCATATTGTCCTAGTTTTTAGGGTTCCGTACCCGAAGGGTGACAAACGGGACCCTATTACTCTCGCTACGCTGTCCGTCCGTCCGTCCGTCCGTCTGTTTGTCACAGGGCTGTATCTTTTGAACAGTAATAGGTAACTTGTTGAAATTTTCTCAGAACATGTGTTGCTATGAGGTGTATCACGACAAATACTAAAAACAAAAATATTTAAAAACAAACAGGGTCCCCATACAAGAAACCTCAAAAAATATGCATTTTTTTTTAAGTTTTTGTTCCTGCTCTATCTTCAAAACGGTTATATATACCAGCGTCAAACTTGGTCAGATTATAGTGCATATTATGTAGTTTAGCAACAAATACTAAAAATAAGACAAACATAGACATATGTGGTGGTACCTCGTAAGAAAGACATGCAAAAATTCATATTTCGCGCACTGTGCGTTGATGTCTTTTGATAAACTCTCGTAAATTAAACCAGTTTTTATGGGGTATCAGGTCGTTGAAGGTACGGAACCCTTACTGCGCGAGTCCGACTCGCACTTGGCCAGTTTTGTATTTTACAGTCACAAAATTTCCCATGAGTTCAACAATTGGACACTGAATGTTCAAAATTAGGGCACAGTGTTCAACTTCAGGGCAAAACCCCTATTTTTTATAAATTATTTTTTATAAATTCCTGGTAAGAAATAATAAGGTTTGATTTAAACTTATCATTTGTTGAGTATATTAGGAAGCATAAAAAAAATATTTCCAAGAGTTATTGTAAGAAATGACCGAGAAAAAAAAATTCAAACCTACCATAGTCTCTTAATCGTTCATTTATTGGTTCCACTACCCTACGACAGAACACTGCATGACGGATTTATTGACGTCGCCATATAAAGTTGTTACGTTCGCTATTCTACCCGAGCCGAGTGAAACATTTTGTGTACCTACCTACTTACCTACCTAATTTCGCAATTTTTCCTGAAGGCAATTTTATCCACATGTTATACAATGAATTAGAATTGAGCAATATCTTCGCTGCAATGAAATAAAATTATATTATGAACGTTTAACCAATTGAATATTCGATTTATATAGGTACTATTTGATCAAAATTAGATTCGATTGTAAGTCAAGCCGCAAGGACAGAGCAAAGCGTGGTTCCCTTCTCTACCTGCAAGGGATACCTACTTTACACCACTATAGTTAGTATTAATAACAAAACAACGGTAGGTAGCCCGAGTTGTCGATCGGCGATAGCAAACGTACGTATACCTTGTAACGCGCCCACACCCACATCGCGTTCTACACCGAACGATGATGACTGGTTCCAAACTTCCAACTTCAGTGGGAGGCGGTTAGGTGAAAGTTACGAACCTCTCAGTAAGTAGTACAAAACAAAACAGACTTTATAATTGAAGAATGAGATCGTTTTAAATTCATTGTTCCTTTTGCACTTGAGGCATCGTAACTTCGTAAGGTCAAAATGTAGTTATTGAGAGTAACGACTTTAATTTTATATCTGAAATAATGACATAGTTGGTTATAAATAAGTGTTTCTATCTTATCTGTGGTTTCTATGCAGAGTTGTAAAAAACATTAGGAGATGACTCATCGGTTGCCATCTACCGGTTAGCGATTGCGTTTGAGGTGAGAAAAAAAAACTTGTTGGTTAAATTACAACGTGTCTTCACGACAGGCAATCCACAGAGTACTTTTTAATATACAGGCAATCTTCGGTACCGATTGCAGGGTGTGTGGTGTGCGTGCAAGATGGTTAATAATTGTCTCTTGAAAGTGAGAGGTGATGCGGCTGTCAAAACATTTTCCTTCTATGCGTAGGTATCTCTTCCCTTCGGCTTTATTCTCTTCAGCATCTATCGCAGATAATGCTGATATCTCATATTTACCATTTCTTATAATGTTTATTTTTATTGTATCACGTTATAAGAGGTTACCTTTATGGTTAATGCTAATACTAACCTATGAACACAAATGTCATATAATATGCATTAAGAACCTCGGTTCTTGCCTCGGCAACCACCCTATGCACTGAGAAAAAATTAAGGAGTAAAATTAAAATCAAACTAGGTTTTCACGGCTTTTCAGATTTCTACACGGCCAGCAATAAAGTGAATAAAGTTTAATTCTATCAACTCAGCCTATCGCAGTCCACTGCTGGACATATGCCTCTCCCAAGTTGCGCCACAACACTCGATCCTCTGCCTTCCGCATCCAGTCCCCCCCAGCCACGTTCTTTAGGTCGTCGGTCCACCTGGCAGGGGGGCACCCTACGCTGCGTTTGCTGATTCTATTTTTCTATTCTATTTTGCGTTAATTCTATGAATGGGCGTATTATTTATGTTTATATCAGCAATGAAGTTCAGATGGAGGGAACTAATTGTCTCGAAGTCAGTCCAGGCTAGGCATCAGCCAGTACATAAGTGTAAAAAATGAAAAACGTCTTGTCAGGCCGAAGATTATCTTGGCAGTTATGAACCACCCACCTATTTATACTATGTTGTGTCGGTCGCCGCGACGTTGCCAGCTCGCACTCGCTAGCGAGATCTGAATTTCGAACGTGGTCCGGTATTGTTGCTAGCACACAGACTTTGCCCATTTTTAGACAAAACTAACGGAAATAGATTTGCAGTTTTTTTTGTAAGTTGTATTCCTTGGCCAATCAGCCCTTTGTTGATAGTGCTTTCGTGTAGGGGTAGGAAAATCATAATTATGTTCCATGCGTAGTTACATAACATAACATAAAAAACGTTTTTTTTTATATTATAGGATGGCGAAACGACCCGAAGGCCCATCTGATGTTAAGCGGTTACCTTTGCCCATAACAACTTCAATACCACCTAGGCTGTTGCCTTAATGATACCGCAAGTCGGTTCGCCAAACTGAGACATGAAGATGGAAAGTCTCATGTGATTGTAATTTCACCGGCACTCGTACCCTTCAGAATGAAACACAGCAACGCAAATATCAATGTTTGGTGGAGAAGTAGGTAGGTACGGTGGTAGTACTTCCCGGACGAGCTCTTTCACAAAGTAGCTCTGCTGCTACTTCTTCTTCTTCTTCGTGTCGACATGAGCTACATAATGATAATAGCTCATGTCATGGGGAAAATATTAGCCAGTCAGCAGGTTGATAGCGGGGCTGACTGCCCAGGGTGCGCCGGACGATCAATTAAATATCGTCACTCGTGGAGGCTCTTTTAATGCACCCTCTGCTGCTACTGTCCAGGGCCCCGAGTCTGCTAATTGACAAACGCTTCAGTTGGGTGTCGGTAGAGTGTCAGTGGAATAGTTTTAGCCATTTGGTATTCTACTAGTTATTTTGAGACCAATGGCTTTCCAATGACTTTCCACTGAACTGCCATTGACTACAATTCAACTGCCATTGGACTATTTGCTATTCTGCTGTTATTTGACGTTTCCCACAATCGTCTTACGATGATCTTTTTGCCATCATATTTTTTTTTAATAATTTTTTTTTGGTGATTTTATCTTTGGTCCCTAATAAATGTTTTTCATACATCGAATGTGTACAATGACCCCTTAAAGGGTCATTGTACATATTCGTTTTTTTTTGCGATTTCAGGATTGGTCCCTTAGTAAAAGTTGATCATACAGATGAGTACAATGACCCCTAAAGCCATTTTCAAGAACACGTTTTATGTCTATAGTATTGGCGGGTAAAACCTACGCTAAAAACGTAAACGTAAAAGTTGTTCATACGGATGAGTATAATGACCCCTTAAGAGGTTTCATTAACACGTCGTATGTCGATAGCATTACCGCGTTGCACGCTCAAAACGTAAACGTAAAAGTAGTGCATACGGATGAGTATAATGACCCCTTAAGAGATTTCAATAACACGTTGTACGTCGATAGTATTGCCTCGTAGTACGCTAAAAACGTAAACGTAAAAGTACCAAAAGTTGCTCTTACGGAAGAGTATAATGACCCCTTAAGAGGTTTTCAATAACACGTCTTATGTGGATAGTATTGCCGCGTGGTACCCTAAAAACTTAAACGTAAATGTTTTTCATACGGATGAGTACAATGACCCCTTAAGAAGTTTTCAATAACACGTGTGTCGATGTATAACCGCGTAGCGTAGTACGCTATCGATATACGTGTTATTGAAAACCTCTTAAGGGGTCATTGTACTCATCCGTGTGAACAACTTTTACTATGGGACCAACCCTAAAATCGCCAAAAAAATATCAGCTCTTCCCTACATTTGTGTTCACATAAATCGACAAAATGTAGGAAACAGCTGTTTTTTTACGTTTGATGTGTTATAATTATTTTATAGACATGAAATTTTTTTAGGTAATATCAATAAAATCCTTAATTTAAATATTTCATTGATAATAACTTAAAAAAAGTTTGATAAAAAACAATACAACTACTAATGGTAGATTTAAATGGGCAACATCGATTTGAAAACAATTGATATCCCATTACCATTCTATTGCCATTCCGACGAGATTGACATTTAAGTTATAGCAGAATACCCATTTTGTCACAGTTGTATAGGAGTGTCAGTAGGATGTCGGTGGAATGGCGATGGTTGGTTTTTATCAATTAAGGATTCACGTAGTTGCTTCATGTTCCAATAGTTACGTAAACGACGCGGCGACGTAGCGAACTTCGCTTCAAGTAACTTAAGCTAAGTTGGCTATTTATTATTATTTATTATAATGCTCACGCGTGTCATACGACGTTTTTCAACACACTTTCGAGGGAAAAAACATATGAACGTATTTTAGGCAAATATTGAATTTGTGGATAATGGCGAGCGGATCACTGTAATCGCACGGTGATGTATAGGTATGCGCGCGCAGTTGGTAGAAGGAAACCGCCAAACAACCTAATATTAAAAATATAATTTATTATTTATAACACAATTAATGTTAATTTGTTGACAAACATAAATAATTTAATGAAATTAAATGTTTATATAACACAAATTAAATAGTTGATTTGTTCACAATTTTTTTAAATTTTGTGTAGACATTAAAATATTTTGCTGCTTTTATAAAATTAAAAAATAAACTGTAAGTACCTAAAGTAAAAACTAAAAAGCACTAGTGCGATAATATAAAGTAAAAACCACGCGGGCGTTATTATAAGCTACATTATGAACCTAAAAGTGGTGCAATAAGAGCCACATAACGAGTAAGTGTGTTGAAAAATAATTGAAACATTTCAAACGTAAAAAAAAACTGCTGTTCTCTACATTTCGTCGATTTATGTGAACACAAATGTAGGGCCGCGAAATCGGGAAAATGTAGGGATAAGCTGTTTTTTTTCGTGATTTCAGGGTTGTGTTCATAGTAAAAGTTGTTTATACTGACGATAATATATATGTCGATAATATTGGCAGGTACCATGCTATCGATACTTTCGATAGAGTAACTGATTCTCAAGGTTAGCTTTAGATACTATCGAAGCGTTCGTTGCTATCGACCGTATTGATAGCTTTTTATGCAATACTATTCATAGCACTATTAGTGTCAAATACTATATAGACACTAACGATAGTATTGCTATAATATGTCGATAGTCAATAGTACATGCCCATCGATTGTGTAACTGATTCTCAAGGTCGCATTTATAGTCTAAAATTGAATATTATCGTCGAATTAAATTACTACATTACACAATTCAACTTTATTTTACAAAAAAAAAAGTTCAATTGTTACAACAATAACTGCAAAAAAGGTATGTTTGCAAAATGACCTCTCAGTTGTAGTTCGATGGCAAAAAGTCATTGAGAGACGATTGTCAGAAACGTCAAATATCGAGTAGACTACCGAAACTTAAGCTATCGAGAAGACATTGATACACTATTGGTTTACAGAATAGCAAATAGTCCAATGGCAGTTGAATGGTAGAAACGAATGGAATA
Source organism: Asteroscopus sphinx (assembly GCA_949699075.1). Taxonomy (NCBI): domain Eukaryota; kingdom Metazoa; phylum Arthropoda; class Insecta; order Lepidoptera; family Noctuidae; genus Asteroscopus; species Asteroscopus sphinx. The sequence continues at coordinate 12,751,748 of OX453021.1, read as the reverse complement.
AAAATGAAAATGCTATGTATGCTGTGTTCTATAGGTACTATGTAATTTGTATGCCTTTCAAGGTTAAATATAGTGTGACTTAATATTTTAATTTTCCACAAAGTTTTTAACTTTTACCTATGTTTCACAAATAAATTATTTTGATTTTAATTTTGATTTTGATTTTATGGTTTTCAATTATATTGTAGTTCAGTGGAAAGTCATTGGATAGCCATTGGTCTCTAAATAACTATTATTCTGATGATGATGATGATTCGGATGAGTACAATGACCCCTTAAGAGGTTTTCAATAACACGTATATCAATAGCTTACTACGCGGTAATACTATCGAGATACGACGTGTTATTGAAAACCTCTTAAGGGGTCATTGTACTCATTCTTATGAACAAATTTTATATATTTTATAACGTTTGCGTTTTTTGTGATTTCAGGATTGGTCCCATAGTAAAAGTTGTTCATACAGATGAGTACAATGACCCCTTAAGAGGTTTTCAATAACACGTATGTCGATAGTATTGCCGCGTAGTACGCTAAAAACGTAAACGTAAAAATTGTTCATACGGATGAGTATAATGACCCCTTAAGAGGTTTTCAATAACACGTATATGTCGATAGTATTGCCGCGTAGTACGGTAAAAACGTAAATGTAAAAGTTGTTCATACGGATGAGTATAATGACCCATTAAGAGGTAGGTAATATCAATAAAATCCTTAATTTAAATATTTCATTGATAAAAACTAAAAAAAAGGTTGATAAAAAACAATACAACTAATGGTAGATTTTAATTGGCAACATCGATTTGACATTACCATTCTATTGCCATTCCGTCGAGATTTAAGTTTTAGCAGAATACCCATTTTGTCAAAGTTGTTTATGAGTGTCAGTAGGGTGTCGGTGGAATGGCGATGGTTGGTTTTTTAGTGTAATTAGCAGACTTGGGGCCCTGGGCCCCAAGTCTGCTGTTAAGTTACCAAAAGAACCCAATGGCATAGTTATTATTAATTAAGTACTTATCTAATCATGTCCTAGTAGTTCAAGTATCATTCCAGGATCGGTAAGTAGGTACCTATATGTATAAAGCCATGAGCGAAATCATCTTTTAAAATGGTCAAAGCACTCATCTTATCTTGTTTCGAAGTAGGTAACTATGAATTGAAGGTAATAGTAACTTTGAACAACACAGTCTATCGTCTCAGAAGCTATTAAATGATAATATAATTCATACAGAGCAAATTCGATAACGCAAATAAAATACAATATTTTTATAATTTTTGGGGAGATTTCTCAGTGCGCTGGCATCCCCGACATTCTTATGTTGTGCCGTGCTCGACAGCGGCACTCGGCGCGCGGGACTGCCTGCATGTAGTTGCGCAGATCTGCTGACTATTTGCTCCACTTCACAACCCAATTTTAGTCGCGTATTTTTATACGATAAATAAACTTTGCACTTTGAAACCACAGACATAGTCTGTGTTTGAAACATAAACCTTCGATGAAGGTGTATAGTTTCGTTAATTTCTTCACAGCGACTTATTCTGGAGTCTTGGCGGATGGACTCCCTAACGGGATTCTCCGCCTACGGCTCCTATTTTGGGTGCCGATCGGCGAGAATCCATTAGAAAAAAAAAACAAAAATTGTCTGGAGTCTTATTTAAAAGCGGTTGCATTCGTTTTCAACCTCATTTCGGAAAAGTACCTACCTACCTACCACAGAGGACCTACTGTGGGAACTTCATACCGCGAGCAGGTGCTTGTTTACTAAATAGTCTCTTACGCCATCTACAAAAGCATAAAGCAGAAGATGCTATCTTTTATTTACTTTATCACAGGAATCTTATAGGTAGGTAGTTGTCGACCGTTTCGATTTGTTATCTCGTTTCGTCTAAGATTCACGTAACGAGAGAAAAAGAGATAACAAACCCAATCGGTCGACAACTGCTTATCGAAAATGTTCTGAATCGGGGAGCAGTTCAAAAGGCCAATTTCTCGTTATTAAAAATCTTGGAAAAAATGTACCTATATTGGTTTCGATTCGATCTAGTTTAGTATCATGAAATAACAATCTCCAATATTAGTTCACTTTTTTGACGTTGTTGTTACTCTTGTTACCATAGGTATTTTCTGTTCTGTGCCTAATGCCTAGTTTGTTTACACGGTGCGAGACGGCCTAGCAAATAGCTGCAGTGCAGCAACTAGCACTGTGAGGACGCATTATACGAGTTACTCGCAGTTGCGAGTTAGACAGTAGCTCGCATGCGAGTTACTACAACATTTTTAGTTTTCACTCGCCTGCTCGCCTTCCCCCACCACGGCCACCACTGGCAGACACGCATTGGCAGCAGCTCACACGCATTGGCAGCAGCTCACACATCACTCGCATCATTTGGACGCGTTCGGCAGTAGCTCGCCAGCCAGTCGCGAGCACTGAGGTAATAAATATGTACTACGTACTACATATTACCTCAATGGTCGCGAGAGGATCTGTTGGTTGGCATAAGGTACTATGTGCATTTTTTTACTGAAATTCAAAATGGCTGCGGATAGAAGTTCTCCTCAAAATAATATTACTTATTTCATGAACCTCTACAGAGAACCTATGGAATAGTTTTGATAAAAATTACTAGCCAGAACACAACTCGCAATGAGACTAGGCAGCTACTCGCATCGTGTAAACCATTGAGGTAATATGTACTACGTACTAGAGACGACATCACAAAGAAAAAATATCGCGCAGTTTGCGCACCGCGGGGCAAGCGCGGGGTGAGCGGGGCGTGTTTATGTCATCATAGAACATAAACACGCCCATCAATGCGCGCAGATGCGACAGTCTGTTTATTCTGCCCACTTGATACTTGCGTCACAGAATATCTAATAGTACTAACGTACAGAACGGCCACTCACTGCCCCCCGCCAATTTAAGTTCCTCACCCGCGCCCCGCACGTGCTCGCAGTTTGGCGGCATGTTGGACTGCAATATTCAATGGATGTCAATCGCCAGTCGAGTGCGTCACGCAATATATTTTTTGGTGTTTGTAGTTGTATTTTAATTGAAAATGGTAGTGTATGGTGCTTTACACGGATGTGTGTCTACATCTAGACAAGGAAACAGAAGATTTTTTCGATTTCCGAAGGATGAAATAAGGTAAGCAACAAAAAAACATTCATAGGTAGAACTACAGAACAGCGAGCATTTAATTTTACAATTAAACGATTTTTTTGTACTTTGCCAAAGCTTTACTTTGCTATGACAAAAAGCAAAAATAATTTGCTTGTAATGCTTGAAAGCAGATTCCTTTGAGTACCTATTTATTGTATTTTATTAAAGGTAGGTATCTACTTACCGCGAGAGTTTAATTTTACAACTATAGTGAGAGATTGTTTACTGTAAAATTACGTACTTATGATAAGAGAGGAATGAATTATTATAAATTGTAATGCTTGCAAAACAAAACTTTTTTTGAGATTCCGTATTTTCAATGTCATACGGTTCAATAACCCCCAATTTAAATCGTATAGGCGTAAATTTTTCAGTGTGTGTAATATATAATTTATTTAATAATTTATTAGGTTTTCGCGATCACTACACATTACAATAAAATAAATTTGACTGGATTACATCGTCAGATACAACCGATGCAATTTACGCGATGTAATCCGGTTGAACTTGTTTTATTATAATGTATAATTTCTATGGCAATAATAATGTAATACATTTTTTTGATTAACTGTTTATTTTATTTTCCAATATATATATATAATGATTGATAGTATTTTAATAAGCTTCAGTAATGTGATTCAGTAGTACGAGCTCTTTATGTAACAATTTACAATAAATAAAACTATCAATTTACTGCAGCTAATTAAAAATACTAATTTATTTTCTTCGCCGACCGTATAAACTCACTGCGTTCGTGCGCAAGAATAACTTTCACTACACAAGCTAACGTAATTGTCTAGATCTCGTCGAGCCCTTTCATTTGAGTACCAACACGATCGGTCTAGGAGCTATAGTTTAGGAGATATGGCCATCAGAAGTTTGGACTATATATTTGGCTAGAGCTCATCGAGACCTTTAATTTAAGTATTAACATGATGGGTCTAAGAGCTTTAGTTTAGGAAATATGGCCATCTGAAGTCTGGACCATATATTTGTCTAGAGCTCATCGAGCCCTTTCATTTAAGTACCAACATGATGGGTCTAAGACCTATGGTTTTGGAGATATGGTCATCCGAAGTTTTGACCATTTATTAGTCTAGAGCTCATCGAACCCTTTCATTTGAGTACCAACGCGATGGGTCTAAGAGCTATAGTTTAGAAAATTTGGCTATCAGAATTTTTGACCATATACCTATCGAGCCCCATCATTATCAGAATTTTTGACCAACTCTGCATGCGCGCTGCAGCTATGCGCATGCACGTTCTATCCGCATCGCGCCACGAACTTATTTATTTATATTTTCTTTCTTTCTTTTTTAAAACACGCTAGTTGTTTAGTCTAATCATTAGCTTTTAAATACAAAAAGTTTCATCAAAATCGGTTCAGTAGTTTTAGCTTGATGCTCGAACAAACAAACACATTTACAGTTTTATAATAGTTAAGATAAGAAGAAGATTCATCATCATCATCATCATCATCATCATTTCAGCCGAAAAATGTCCACTGCTGGACATAGGCCTCCCCCAAGCATCGCCACAGCGACCAGTCCTGCGCTTTCCGCATCCAGCGGAAGAAGATTAGTCATGGGAATATTGGTCATGATTATTTAACAGATTAAAACTAATCAATCATCAGTCAGCACGCCATGATTGAATTAATCAATCATTAGTCATGAATTCATGATTGACGGATGCAATCTTAGTCATCAATCAATAATCAAACTAAATTTTGCCCAACACTGCCATTTGGTATTATACATTACAACTCGATAGTGTCACGTCTGGGCTTAGACTATCACCGAAACATGGCCGCCACCGCTAAAAATAAATATATATATATATATATTCACAATTGATAAAATTAAATTAAATTACGTTTGTTTATAGATGATATTTAGAACTTATTGATGAAAAGTCACTTCTTGACTTTTACCTAGGTTTCTCGAGTTGTTAGAATAGTATCTCAATGCACATGAAGGCATATTTACGTAATAAAACTTAGCACTTGGTCACGTCACGTTGCAGCAAGCGGCCTGGCACAGACTAAGTGAGTTAGAGTGCAGGAGCTCTAAGGCGTGTTACAAAAAAAATCTTTTAGGCGTCGTCTCTAGTACGTAGTACATATTACCTCAGTGGTGCAAAGGCGAGTCCAGCTACTGTCATGCGAGTACACAACGCGAGCTGCTGTCTACTCTCAGGTGAGTAGCTTGCACCCTGTAACGGAATAGAAAATAGTAGGTACTTACCTAGTTACTACTTTACTTTGTGCTTTAGGAGAATACCATTTGTTTAGGTCCCTACTAAGGTTTACGACACGTTGAGATTAGATCGGAACAACAAAACAATTAATTAGGTAATTGACGGTTAAACTATTTTAAAATTAGGTACGAGGTCTTGCCTTCAGATCTGAAGAGAAGGGCTAAAACCATAAGAAAAGAGAAGACTAGTACTAGTATTATTACCTATTATATGCTAAAACATATAACACACATTATGTTATTGGGTTTTTTCATTAGGAAATTCTCAGTAGCAGCCCGGAGTATGTATTTGTGCCCGGGGCTCGCCCCCTATTACATGGGACTATAACATAACTGGCGAAATGTGGGTGTACACCTCTGCCGAAATACAGGCGTGATGTTATGTTATGTTATATACTAAAACCTTACAGTAGAGTGCCTGTGGAGTTTGACCTCGGAAATAAAATTATAATTAAATATTTCGATGCTCGGAATCAAATAACTGTGAATGAAATTATGTAAAACCTTCTGAATTATGTTTTTTAGACAAGATACCAAAATGTTAACCCATTTTTTTGTTGCTATTTAAAAATAAATTGCTGTAGTTGCTGTTTTTATTTAAAATGATTTTTTTTTTCTAAAGTTTTGATAATAAAATAATAAAACCAGCACTTTACAAAAAATAGACAATAGGAAATATCATATAAAGATACCAAGTACCTATTCAAAACGGGCCAAGAGCATGTCGAGCCTTCCATAACCGTATCTGTAATTATAATTACAAACGAATCAAATAGGATACCTAATCAAAATGGTAATGCTGGTATAGTTTAATCAAATACAAGGCTACTAAAGGAGCATTATTTGCTAAGATATTTTATTTCTAAGGTCGACGCCCTTGATCTAGGACGTTTCAAGGATTTTGCAGTTTACTCTCTATTACTCGAAAAGTTATAATAATACCATGCACACAGACATAGAAAAAAATATAGACGAAGTGCTGCGAACAATCATAGTGAAGCCAATAAAACCGTGCTCCTCCGTGTACAAACCAGCGCTCACGCACACAGATGCACCTTAAACCGTGCTCACCCCTCTCAGTTCATATGTCGCGGCAACGTCCAGTAAGCATCGCGAAAACAAATATCCTTCAGGTGCATGGTGTGCACGTGAGCACTGGTTGTATATGAAGGAGCACGGTTTTTGTTGGCTTCACTATGGTTGTTCGCAGCACTTAGTCTATATTTTTTACTATGTCTGTGACCATGCACAAAATAATTTAAGAGAGAGTTTACTTACTAAGGTTTATCAACGTGCAAGATTATAAGTTTCAACGTTGCATAGTTTAGAAATGGCAGGAGGGACACATGAGCGTATGCTCGGTCCGTGGGCTGTTTTGCTCAAAAACGTAATTTTTCAAATCTGATTATTCATCAACCACTTATCCTACGAACATATCAATTACTAATAATTTTAGGAAATGTTATTGTCTAAATAGAAGATAGTTTATTTTGTTCGATTATTAGAGTATTTGTGAAATCTATCAAGATAACTGAACAGAGGTTTTCTTAATTTCACTTTCAGAGTCAATTTCGAAGCTTCAAATATCTGAAACCACTGACAGACCTAAGAAACGAATTTTTTTAACCAACTGGGAAGATCCTTGTAAAAATAGTTACTAGAAAGGATTTTTCATTTTAGGCTGAATACATAAGAAATAAAAATCCAAACAATGTGAAATTATTCAGAAATTATAGTCGATACAATTATTATTTTCACCACTATATCTTACATAATTTAATATGACAATAAATTACTATAATAGAAGAACATATTCTTTAAAAACTTACACTTGAAAATTTCAACTAAATTAGCTCTATAATTTTTTTATAAATATTTTAAAACTACTATAATACTTCGCGTTCGAATCGATTCAAATCACTTCGCCGCGAGCCCTTCCAGAGAGTGGTCACGTCGCTCGGCGCTCCGTCGGGGGTTGACGACCTTTGCCGTGCGTTTATACACGGATACTGCAAGTTTTTAGGGCGATCGTCAAATCTTAGTACTTTGGTAAATAAAATATTTTATTTTTGATGACCGACAAAATTTCAAAGTATTATCATAAGTACTTCGTAAGTATTTTTTTATGACTGACATTGTTTTATAGTGACAAAAAATTATGTTTTAGAAGGTATGGGAAATAAAACAAAGACGTTTTTTGGAAAGAGAAAACGCAAAAAATCTGAAAATTTGGCTAAGGCAAGAGCTAAAAGGTATATTTATGTTACACTAGCTTCCACCCGCAGCTTCGCCCGTGTGAAATTCGGTATGTTACAAGTGTTCTAGAGTGTGCAATCGATTCAAGTTTGGAACTAAACTAAAATTAGGGGTTAGGGTTTTAATAAAAACAAACGTAAGTTATTCAGGTTTAGTAGAAAAAAAAACAAAATCGTTGGCTTTTTATTTATAAATAATGTATTTTTAAGGTTCCGTAACTAGAAGGAAAAAACTAAACTCTTATAGGTTCACTCTCTTGTCTGTCTGTCCGTCTGTCATAGCCGAATCTGTTGAACGAAAAAAGTTTAAATTTCTGTTCAAAGTTTGCTCTATGAAATTGCCTTCTTTTTACAAGCTTTTTATTAACTTGCAATTTATGTATGTATGTAATTTGTTAAGGTCGAATCTTGCAACTCAATTTTGAAGCAGATATCTTCAACCGATTGAGCTGAAATTTTGTATACACGTTTAGTTTGGATGACAATGCATGGTTAGCTGTGTGACTTCATTCTAAATTCAACATGGCGGAACACCCAAGATGGCGGACTAGTTATTTTTAATGCACTCCTACAATGTGGGTATCAAATGAAAGGGCTTGCTGAGAGTAACTTGAAAAATAAAGTGACGTCACTCTAAATCCAATATGGCGGACTAAGTTTTTTATGGTTTCCTACAATATGGGTACCAAATGAAAGGACTTGCTGAGAATACGAATGCGAGTTAAAAAATCTGTCCAGCGATAACTAAAAAGTAAAAAATAAATTAAAAGCATTTTTTTTTATAAAAACAAGGTTTCTTTTAAATACGCTAAAATGAATAAAATAAACTTTCCCTTTAAAACTTTTTATTATTTAACCCTATGCCCGTGACTTGCATAAGCATTAGCAGCCCATTACTGTCCCACTGCTGGGCACGGACTAGTTTTTGTAATTTATGGTACGGAAATATGAAACATGAATGGTGCAACGGTCGGTTGGTCGCTACTTTACTTTTTAGGGTTCCGTACCCGAAGGGTGCCAAACGGTTCCCGTTTTCGTATTACTCTCGCTACGCTGTCCGTCCATCCGTCCGTCTGTCAGTCACAGGGCTGTATCTTTTGAACCGGAAGATAACCGGTTGACGGACGGACGACAAATACTAAAAACAAAAAAAAGTCCAAGATTTTAGACTTTTTTACCCATACAAGAAACCTCAAAAAATATGCATTTTTTTCAACGTTTTTGTTCCTGCTCTATCTTCAAAACGGTAATATATACCAGCGTCACACTTGGTGAGATTATAGTGCATTATTATGTAGTTTAGCAAAAAATACTAAAAATAAGACAAACATAGACCTATGTGGTGGTACCTGCGTAAGAAAGACATGCAAAATTTCATATTTCGCGCACTGTGCGTTGATGTTTTTTGATAAAATCTCATAAATTAAATCCGTTTTTATGGGGTATCAGGTCGTTGGGAGGTACGGAACCCTTACTGCGCGAGTCCGACTCGCACTGGGCCGGTTTTATTATTCTTATAAACTAGGTCTAGGTACTTAAACGTGTCTTTGTTTGAAAGTTAGAAATATATTAGAGAAGAGTGTAAGGCTGTTGTAGGGTTTCCTAAAACTAAGTTCTAAAACATTTAGAACTCGCGCCGATTTTACGCCTATACGCAAATCAGCGGCGGCGTCGTCTAAAAATCGTCGGCGGCGGCGGCGCACTGTGGGATTATTTTAGGTTGGCACTTCTACTATACGAATCTATAAATGACTCTTTGAGGTATTGTAAGGTTTTAGCGTAAAATGCCAATTATCACTTTATCTCCTAGTGTCGATATTATTATTTTATCATAAAAATGTTTTTTAAAAGCCTTATCGAAGATTTTCGAAGCAGCAGAGTACAATTATTGAAGTTCGGCACAAATACTATGCAAATATACACACGAAACTTTGTGGTAACGTAAGGTTTTGGCGTAACACGCTTTTCTCTACATTCATAAAAAAACTTTAAATTACTAAATCTCTGAAAAAACTTGTAAAACGTAAAATTTTGGAAGCATTAAAGTTATTATTTATTGTAGTTTGGCCTTCTACTATACGGATCTATAAATTACTCTTTGAGGTATTGTGAGTTTTTGGCGTAAAAATCTTAATTAACACTTTATCTCCTACTGTCGATAAATTTTTCTTCATAAAAATGATTTTTAAAAGCATAATCAAAGATTTAGGAAGCAACAGAGTATACATTTATTGTAGTTCGGCACAAACACTATGTGCATATATACACGAAACTTTGATGTAACGTAAGGTTTTGGCGTAAAACATCTTTCTCTCCATACATGAAAAAATTCAAATGACTGTATCTCTAAAAATACTTGTAAAACCATATTGAACATTTTTGAAGCATTACAGCATTACAGTATGTATTTATTATAGTTTGGCATCTCTAATATATGAATCTATAAATAAATCTTTGAGGTATTGTGCGGTTTTAGCGTAAAACTCCAATGTTAATTTTATCTTTAACTGACGAATTTTTAAAAATAAAAATTATTTTTAAAAACAAATCGAAGATTTTTGAAGCAACAGAGTATGTATTTAGTGTAGTTTGGCACTAGCACTATATGGATCTATACACAAAACTTTAAGGTAATGTATAAGGTTTTAATTTTCTCTCCATACAAAAAAAACTTCAAATCGCTATCTATATCTTTGAAAATACTTGTTAAATGAAAACACTGAGGCAGGATTTTATATTTGCATTCATAAGTAGAATCCGAATCCGTTATAATATTTACAAAAAAACATATTTAATTTTTAAATTTTCATTCTTAAAAAAAAAAAACAAAATAGATCCTAAAAAAATAAAAGTATCAAAATTATTCGTGCTAACGGTTGAGCACTCACGCACACAGAGGAACCATTGTATCGTGCCGTAGTGAGTGTGCCATTCGATAGATCGTGCAGATTTTGACTTGCGCTAAATCGAACATACGCTCTTAAACAATTTTTATTTTTATTTTTTATTTTTTAGCTTTTGCTCCCAGATCCACCCGTCCTTTCCTTGACTTTACCCTAGGTGTATAAGTGTGTACTAGACGTCGTAGAGTCTAGAACCTAGACTATGTACCTACCTACCTATCTGATGAGAAATAAAAACGTAACCTTATTACTTATCACATACCGTGTCGGAGTGAACTAAAGTGGGTCACTGTACACTTCGTTGCAATCAATAAAGTAGTTGCGTTACTGTGCATGTGAACGAGCACTAACAATACGCTCGACTTCGTATTGATATTGTGCAGATGTATTATATGTACCTGCCAAGATGTATGTACATTATATTCAATGTGGTAAGTACCTACCTACTTCTCAAATCAAATCAAATCAAATGTTTTTTTATTTCAAATAAACCTAATAATAACAGGCACTTTTGAAACGTCAGGCTCTAGTTGCACGGTTCCAAATTGTGGGTCCTATGGGAAAGAACCGGCAAGAAACTCCATGGATAAACTCTTTCTAAAACTTATTACATCAAATTTATTCAAATAATGTGAGTATAATGTAGGTAAATGCCAGAAATAAATAAGAGTTTAAAAGTGAGAATATTGCCTTTAGAAATAAACGCAAAAAGAGTTGAAATAATCATAGAATTAAAATAAAGTGGCCATAGTATGTAGGAGCCGACCTGTACCGACAGACGGCACCCGCTCACGACCATGACGCGAGCATCAGCTCAACCAGGTAACCAACTTCTAGGTATGATACCTTTTTTTTTGTTTGCCGTGTGGATATTCTCATGGACGCACTCCGCCCGGGGTAGGCGGAGCCAGCGTCGGGCTCTTACCGACTAAAACCACCACGGTGTTCCTTCAACTACCTTAGCTGGGGGCGTGGGAAGCCGTGAGTAGGTATTCCCACAACCACCCCCGACAGGTCCCGGCCCGCCACAAGCAGGCGAGCTCCTTCCCACCGTGCGGCCTAACGTCGGTAGCTAGCTGGTAAAGGCCCATGAAGTGAGTTGGTGTGCAGTGTTCCGTGTGCAACACCGAGGAGAGTGCGGCCGACGTTAGGCCGCACGGTGGGAAGGAGCTCGCCTGCTTGTGGCGGGCCGGTACCTGTCGGGGGTGGTTGTGTGAATACTCACGAGTTCCCACGCCCCCGGCTAAGGTAGTTGACGGAACAACGTGGTGGTTTTAGTCGGTAAGAGTCCGACATTGGCTCCGCCTACCCCGGGTGGAGTGCGACGATGAGGATTTCCCCACAGCAAAAAAAAAAAAAATGTGCTCATTTGCAACAAAAATTATCCCGTGAATGTTTTCGAGTTATAGCAGTTTTAAGATTTTTTGAAATTTTCCGTCTTCGGATGGAAAAATGCTAATTGTAAAAAATCTATCCTACTCTGGGCCACAGGTAATATAATACTATACTAGTATCTCGGGACTCGATTGACACTTTCCTGGAAGCTGATAAATGAGCAATTACTATCGACTGCCTCGTTGGTCTAGTGGTTGCAAGTGCGACTGCTGAGCGTGGGGTCCTGGATTCGATTCCCGGGTCGGGCAAAGTGTTATTGGGTTTTTTCATTAGGAAATTCTCAGTAGCAGCCCGGAGTCTGGATTTGTGCCCGGTTAATGGCAATAGGCTCGCCCCCTGTTACATGGGACTATAACATAACCGGCGAAATGTGGGTGTACTATTACTCCTCTGCCTACCCCTTTCGAGTAATACAGGCGTGATGTTATGTTATGTTACTATCGTACAAAATTCATGGCAATCATTTTCATGACCTCGGAAATAAATGGTCATAAAACACAAGGTATAAAACAAAATCATCTAAGTACACTTTACATTGCAGAGAATTACGCGAAAAAATAATATGACAGTTAGCTTACAAATTACAGAAATAACATCCTCATTTTATATGCTATCCAAAATGGTACAGATGTGGTGAAGTTTCGCAAAGGCTTAGAAAAAAAAAGCAGTAATAGCAGAATTGGGAGCACTTAGCTTGAAGTAATTTTCTACATTTATGTCTTGTTCGAGGCGAGTTTGGTTATCTGTTGTGTAATTAAGGTTGTATGAATCTCTGCGGCATATTTTGGTTGATCAAAGATCATTGCAGTCCATAAAAAACCAATAAGTAGGATCGGGAGACAGCCTGCTTAGAGATGAAGGCACTAACAGTCTCGTCACCTGATCAGGATTAGGTGGTTGGTAGTCCAGGCTGCCACCACCACCACCACCACTACAGGTGGTGATTGCCTACCACTTTAAAGACTGACGAGGTCTTTTGCCATTACGAATGGTCCGAATGGATGTTAGGGGTTCAGAATATAGTTAGGGGCTTAAGCAAACTCTTATCGAACAACAGCAAGTTGAGGTGCTGCAAATGATGTTGTGTGGTTGTGAGTACCTTAGGTCGGCAGAGGTGGCTTTGTCTTCTTCCGAGATAGTGATGGAATGTATGAGATTCCTATGGGTATGAGAAAACACACACAAGGTTGAGAAGCACATCCGTATGAGCTTTCCTAGCAGCAATTTCTATGCTGTCAAATTGGTTTACGTGTAACATTTCTTTGTATTTTAGTCGGCATGATCACGTCACGAACTCACGACTAAACTTGTATGGAAAATTTTATTCTGACCAATTCGACAGCACTAAAAATGTTGCCATCTCTTTCATGTATCTAAATAATTTAAAAAACCGGCCAAGTGCGAGTCGGACTCGCGCAGTAAGGGTTCCGTACCTCTCAATATGTCTATGTTTGTCTTATTTTGAGTATTTGCTGCTAAACTACATAATATGCACTATAATCTGACCAAGTTTGACGCTGGTATATATTACCGTTTTGAAGATAGAGCAGGAACAAAAACGTTGAAAAAAATGCATGTTTTTTGAGGTTTCTTGTATGGGGACCCCCATTGGTTTTAGACTTTTTTTTGTTTTTAGTATTTGTCGTGAACTCGTGATACACCTCATAGCAACACATATTCTGAGAAAATTTCAACCAGTTACCTATTACCGTTCAAAAGATACAGCCCTGTGACAGACAGACGGACGGACGGACGGACGGACAGCGTAGCGAGAGTAATAGGGTCCCGTTTGGCACCCTTCGGGTACGGAACCCTAATAGGGTCCCGTTTGGCACCCTTCGGGTACGGAACCCTAAAAAGAGGGATAGCAATTTTTTTCGTGTAGTAAAAGAGAGCGATAGTTTTCAATAGGTTTAGTTTATGAACAAGAGAATGAAAACCAACTGTAATGAGGAACACTCCATCACATAATGGTGTCGATTCTCTTGTTAACGAACCAAACTTTTTTTTAACTACTGCTCTATTTTACTAATAGTAGATACAAGAAAGGGATGGCAACAATTTTAGAGCTGAAAAAATTAGTCCTAATTAAAATTTTCATACAATTTTAGTCGTGATCTCGGAACGTGCCCACTAAAATACAAAGAAATGGAACACGTAAACTAGGTAATTTGACATTTCTAAAATTGTTGCCATCCCTTTCTTGTATCTACTATCTATTAGTAAAAGATAAAGATAGTTTAAAATAAGTTTAGTTCGTGAACAAGAGAATCGACACCAATGTCTCTTACTTTAAAATTTATGATGTAAACAAATCCCTAGGTAACACCTTCAAAACCCCCCGTTCTATGTTTTGAGCTTATAAATTACACGGCACAAATCCACGTGCCATGTCAGTCTGATATACCTATATACATATTTCTACATGGTGTGGGGGTGCGGGCGGGGGGCGTTGCGGGGGTGAGAGCGGCGCTGGGTTGGGGCGGCCCAGGGTGACGACCTTCGCGGAAGTCCTACTCGCAGCAGTAATTACTGAAACGGGCTCAGCAGCCCTCCAACTCAATTTTCTATGGGCTACATTGATTTTCACCCGGCTACCCGCGACACGTACGGTCGACCGCACGTCGGTGGTAACACTTTGACATTGACACTGACAGCATCTTTATTTCGTTAGCAGTAAGGCGATTTTTGAATTGAAGTGTTACCACTGTCATGCAGTCGACTGTACTACAGCTTTTACGCCCATGACCCTGTTGATCTTTGTACCAAAGGAAAATCAGCTGTTATAATTTTTACGTGAAATGTTCTTTGGAAGCAGAGCAGTTACAAATAGCAGTACAGAGTTAGTTTATATTCTATGGCACAGATAAATTATGATCCGGCCAAGTGTGAGTCGGACTCACGCAGTAAGGGTTTCGTACCACCCATCGACCTGATACCCCATAGAAACTGATTTAATTTACGAGAGTTTATCAAAACACATCAACGACTTACGCGAAATGTGAGTTTTTACATCTCTTTCTTACGTAGGTATGATATGCCTATGTTTTCCCTATTTTTAGTATTTGTTGCTAAACTACATAGTATGCACTATAATTAGACCAAGTTTGACAATGGTATGTATTACCGTTTTGAAGATAGAACAAAAACAAAAACGTTGAAAAAATGCATGTTTTTCGAGGTTTCTTACCCCCATTGGTTTTAGACTTTTTTTATTTTTAGTATTTGTCGTGATACACCTCATAGCAACACATATTCTATGAAAATTTCAACTGGTTATCTATTACCGTTACAAAGATACAGCCCTGTGACAGACAGACGGACGGACGGACGGACAGCGTAGCGAGAGTAATAGGGTCCCGTTTGCACCCTTTGGGTACGGAACCCTAAAAAGAATACAACAATCGGCTCTTTTCCGTACTCAACGAAATAACAGGCCTGTAATATCCAACAGGACAATAATAGAAATTGCTGGACACTTTTTATTTTTTAAATTATGCTACCGAGGTTTTTAAGTACACACTTACATAAATTAGGTGTTTTTAGGTACAAAATATTTATCAGGTACAGGCCGAATGCGCATTTTCTTTTTCAAAACTTTGAAAATAGAATAAGAACCGCGCGCGAGCGAATTGGCGTGAATAAAAACCGGCCAAGAGCATGTCGGGCCATGCTCAGTATTATAGGGTTCCTTAAGTAGGTGTAATTACAAACGAATCAAATCGAATATTAATCATGGCTATTTTAGTTTTTGCAATAATCGGCAGCATTCGCGACTCAGAGCGTGTTGTTAGTAGCGCCATCTAGCGATAAATTCAAGAAGCCAAATTTAAGACGTTTGTCATTTCAAAGTTACTTTTTGTGATTTTTTCAAATAGAAAGTAGCTAAAGGAGCATTATTTGCTATGATAATTTTTCTCTAAGGTCAATGACCTTTGAACTAGGACGTTTTAAGTATTTTTCAGTTTTCTGTCTATAACTCAAAAAATTATAATCACATTATACTCGAAATAATTTTAAAAGAGAGTTTTCACAAAGGTCTATCAATGTGGAAGATTATAAGTTTCTAAATTGCATAGTTTAGAAATGGCAGGGGGGGGGACACATTGCAAGCTACTTTGGCGGGCTATATTTCGCAGATGGTACACCTGATAAAAAAGTGGTGTATCAAACATTACCTTCATTTTAGTAGACCTATTCAATGATATCCCACACGAGGGGGTGCAGCGAAAAAATTTTTTTTTTCTCCATTTCACATGTATGGACGCCACCCCTAAAATACGGAAAAACGATTCTTTTATTCTTTTAAAATTGAGATCTATATGTAGACTATTTTTTAACAAATATTCATTTACTTATGTTTATAACTGTAGAAGTAATTAAGCTGTAAAGGATTAGGACAGACGGACAGACGGACAGACGGACAGACGGACAGACGGACAGACGGACGGACATGACGAAACTATAAGGGTTCCTTGTAGGACTTCGGAACCCTAAAAATGAGATATTGTTGAATTAATTTGTGTTGTGTTTCCTCGCAACGCAAATGAGAGAAAAGCAAGTCTCGGCCGAAATAGCAATTAACGGCCTCGTTTAGTTTCAAAATCACTTGGGAAGTACAATGATACTCGGCCGTAAATTGCTTCATTTCAGGCCGCGACAGTAATGTACTATTATTTTTAATTTTGTTAGGGGAATATGATAGTTTAATTTATTTTGTAATTCGATCACAACGCATATGCAGTACCGCTGCATATCATACGCCCCGCCGCCAATCGGAACGTCATGTCACTCTGTCAGCGCAAGCACCAATCATATCACCAAACTTTTGAGCCGACTAATTATAACGCGCCGTCCGCCCCCCGGCCCCGCGAACATTTTACGACTGTGATCTCTTGCAAAACTTTGTTCATGCGGCGCGCCGCCCGCGGCGGCTTGAGGCTTACTTGTCTCTGTGATTGCGTCACATCTTTCTATCGAATAGAATGATGCCAAAAATCTACTTCACGTCGCATCGTTGCTGTTTTCGTCGAAATAATGCGTGGCGTTTTAAACGCCAAAAAAAAAGACCTAAAAAATATGAAAATATTTGAATATATGTGAAAATATACGACTTGCCGCTGCCATAACCAATTAAAAGAAATAGTAACTTGTTTCAGCTTGGTAAGAGTACGTACCTACGCATATCCTATGGCTTCTGTACAATAATAAATGGTTGGAATCGTACCAAAGAGAACCAGTACTCGAGGCACAGAATATCTAATAGTACTAACTCGAGGCCAAGCGGAAACTAGCCTTTCAAATAAGTTGAATGAAACAAATTGTTTGGACGTAGGTAGTTGGAACCTTCCAGATCCATTGTAAAACTAAATAAACAGGCAGTAAGCTTGGAGAATAAATCTGTGCCTCCTGTATTAAATTATTTTGCTTTGTATTACTCAGCTTGTATCGTTTTAGCCCTATAATAGCCTCTCAATATACACGTAAATTTGCGACCTTGCTGACCAAGCGCCATAATTGATGATTATTTTTTTAATGGATAGGGTATAGCTCGAAGTTGGTCCCATTTAAATTTGAAAATCTAAATCCAGCCCTAAGGGTAGGAAAACAGGGGATGAGTGTTTGTTCACCCACTGAATTCTGATGATGTTGAAACTTGGCACACATAAATGTAGTTCTAGACACTACCTACAACATCATGGAGACCTGGAGCACAGAATATCTAATAGCACTCCTGGAATTAGATTTTAGCCACAAAAAAAAAAAAAAAACTTTTTTAACATAAAAAATACCGACAAAAACAGAAACTAAAAAGCGAAAAATAAAATTAAGCTTTTTAGTCCAAACTAAACTAATGTAAATAACTAATTATGAGTCGGCGCCAAACAAACAACCAACGAAGATGAATTAAATTACTTACTAGGTACTAATAAAAACAAAATACCATCAAATACAACATGAAGTTTTCAAATATCGATAAATAATTAACTTTCCAAAAATGCGTTCCCCGCTCGACCACTTGCAACTCACACGCACTTTGCTTGTTTGTTTGGCGCCGACTCATAATTAGTTATGTATATGTTATGTTATGTTGTGTTAGTTATGTTATGTTTAGTTAGGAGAATAATTATTAAGACTAAAAAGCTTCATTTTATTTTTCGCTTTTCAGTTTCTGTTTTCGTCGGTAAATTTTTTCCATAGACATATAACACATATTTCTATGATTTTTTCGTTAAAAAGTTTTATTTTGCGTGTAATGATTTATTCCAACTTTTACTACAAATAAAAACAGGTTCAATGAATTTGTTTGATGTAAAATAATTCTCCGCAAATCGAAAAATACATATTTGTGTTAACTTTTTTTCTGAAACTCTACACGATGTAGGTACTAATATGTATGTATAACCAACATGAAATACATACCTACTCATATATTTACACACATTTTATACAGGGTGTCAGGGAAACGCTTCCGAAAACGAAGACAGGTGATAGTTAGTGCTGGTGATTGCTGATGCGAAACCACGAAAAAGACTGCGATTCTTTTTTTTTGCATTTTTCATTATTTATGAGTTTTATTTAACTGCCCAAAGCTGGTTACGTATGAAAAATGCAAAAAAATATATATGAAAAAATCTAAAAAAGGATTTGTATTATTTTTTCGTGGTTTCGTATCAGTAATCGCCGGCACCTGTCTTCGTTTTCGGAAGCGTTCCCCTTACACCCATTATACAACAAGCTTTTACCCACGGTTTCGCTCGCGTTAAATTCTGCTAACCCACGTGACGGATCCTGTTAATTCGGTCCAGTTCAGTCCAGTTCCATCCATCCATCCATCCCTTCATTCGGACCGTCCAGTCCAGTCACTATCCCACTACCCCACTATCTCACTATCTCGTCCCATGTCCAGTCCCGTCCCATGACCCGTCGCGTACCATGTCCCGTCCCATGTCCCGTCGCGTCCCATGTCTCGTCCCCCATGTCACATGTCCCGTCCCGTCCCGTCCCATGTCTCGTCCCCAATGTCACATGTCCCGTCCCGTCCCATGTTATCAATTGTTCAGCAAATCAAATAAATTTGGTGACACAACGACTGCAGCGCCACCTACCGGGTCCATTTGTTCATTCAAACCTTACAGGGACCCGGACTCGAATGTACCAACTAGGGCATGCAGTTTCATACATTTTCAGTTTCGAAATTCGCTTATGAAATTGGCCTCATCAGTTTCGAAATTTCGAAATTATGGGCAATGTTTAAAACACCTCATAACTAAGTCTATCGCAGTCCACTACTGAATATAGGTTGCTCCTAAGTTGCTCCACAACAGACGAATCTTTATCAGTCGCATCCAGTCCACCCCAGCTACCTACTTTAGGTCGACGGTGCACCTGACTGGGGGGCGCCCAACGCTGCGTTTTTGCGCCCTTCACTCAAATATTCGTCTGCTCCAACAGCCATCGGTCTTTTGGTAGACTGGCCTGCCCACTGCCACTTTAGCTTGCTAAATCTACCAGCTATGTCGGACACTGGTTCTTTTTGGATATTTTATCCTTCAATGAAACTCCAAGCATAACTGGCTCCATAATTTGCTGAGCGACTTTAAATCGGGCGCAGGGGCGCTGCAGTCGTTGTGTTACCAAATTTGATTTGCTGAACAATTGATAACATGGGACGGGACATGGGATGGACTGGACATGGGATGGGACGGGACATGTGACATGGGGGATGGGATATGGGACGGGACGGGACGGGACATGTGACGTGGGAGATGGGACATGGGACGGGACGGGACATGGGACATGAGACGGGACATTGGACATGGGACGGGACGGGACATAGGACGCGACGGGACATGGGACGGGACGGGACATGGTACGCGACGGGTCATGGGACGGGACTGGACATGGGACGAGATAGTGGGATAGTGTGATAGTGAGATAGTGGGATAGTGGGATAGTGAGATAGTGGGATAGTGAGATAGTGGGATAATTAGATAGTGGTATAGTGGGATAGTGTGATAGTGGGATAGTGAAATAGTGGGATAGTGGGATAGTGACTGGACTGGACTGGACTGAACGGTCAAATGAAAGGATGGATGGATGGATGGATGGAACTAGACTGGACTGGACTGAATTAACAGGATCCGTCACGTGGGTTAGCAGAATTTAACGCGAGCGAAGCCGCGGGTAAAAGTCAGTATATAGATAAAAACGATGATTAGTTTTTTTTGTTTTTGACTATTGCTTTTGTTTTTTTTTAAATTCGTTTCCTGAAAAGTGGCAATTTTTGAGTTGTACCATTTGACACTAGAGGCACAGAAATAAAGCTGCTTGTACGTTGAGATGCGATAAAATCTTGGTTTTTTATGCAGGCAACTCGCACACACCAGCACATAATATGTATGTGTTATGTTCGTATTTAAAGTAATTAAATACACGATACCGCATCCAACTTTGCGTGAAGATGTGATAACGTTTCCGTACACCTAATTGGTCTTGCAGTTACATACAATCATAGATTTATATATTACTAACGCATACAATGCTTTATTATGTTCAGTTTCTAAACTCAACGTGTAAGTTCTAAATATACAACTTTGTTCTTAGTTTATACTAAACTTCTTAAGGGATCATTGTACTCATCATCACGATCAATTATTACTATGGGAACAACCCTGAAATCGCGAAAAAAATAATCTGCTGATCCTTACGTTTTACCGATTGATGTTACACAAATATAGGGATCAGCTGTTTTTTTTGCGATTTCGGTGTTGGTCCCTTGGTCCCATAGTAAAAGTTGTTCATAATGATAAGTACAATTAGTATAAAGTATAAACCATAAAGTTACTATACTGACGAGTATACAAATGTCTTTGGTATAAGAATAAGGTTGTATAATTAGTATGAGAAGAATTGAAAGAAGTGCTAGTTCGGAAGTTCTAGCGGAGTTCTTTGAAAAATTATGCATGGGACTTGAAGATTAAAAAGCCTTGGCAGTAGGAAGGACATGGAAACCTATGGAAGAGCCAAAAACGAGTGAACTAACGATAAGTGCATAAGTTACTCGAGATCTGGCATGGATCTGGTCCGTCCGTCCGTCCGTCACAGGGCTGTATCTTTTGAATGGTACTAGGTAACTGGTTGAAATTTTCTCAGAATATGTGTTGCTATGATATACCCCTATGACGAAAAATACTAAAAACAAAAAAATTCTAAAACCAAAGGGGGTCCCCGTACAAGAAACCTCAAAAAACATGCATTTTTTCAACGTTTTTGTTCTTGCTCTATCTTCAAAACGGTAATACATACCAGCGTCAAACTTGGTCAGATTATAGTGCATACTGCATATTATGTAGTTTAGCAACAAATACTAAAAAAAATTAGGACAAACATAGACAAATGTGGTGGTACCTGCGTAAGAAAGAGATGCAAAAATTCGTATTTCGCGCACTATGCGTTGATGTCTTTTGATGTACTCTCGTAAATTAAATCAGTTTCTATGGGGTATCAGGTCGATGGGTGGTACGGAACCCTTACTGGCTGGAAATCCTCATGGGGAAGGCGGAGCGATATATCGGACTCTTACCGCCTAAAACCACACGGTGGTTATTCTCAGCACAAAATGGAGGAGCTCCGGGAAAACTACTTATTGCAAATACCTACTTATTGTTTTTTCTATAAACATCGTTTAGCAAATTGTATTTATTTACTCAATCCAGCTAAACGTGGGTTTCTGCTTCAGTGACATCGTAACTTCGTAATCTTTTTACAACTGCACAGAATCAAGTGTAGAATGTTACGTCATATCCTCACATGGGAAAACCTCACATTATTACGAAGTATTTTATTATTAAGTAATTTAACATTAAGATACAAGCTATCGATGCCTTTTCTATTTGTATTTCCAGCTTCTGTTTTGATATAACAATAAAACACGATTGTATGTATGTCTATATAAACAGCATAGATGACTAAGAACGTTCGCTTGGCCGAAAGTAAACAAAGGAGCAATATAATTACGGCATGCATGCGGGCTGTTCCCGTGACTTTGTCTGCATTGTGTTCTGTAAACGAGGTGTTTAGATAAGTAGAAAAAGTCAAATTAGTAAGAGACGAGCTCTAAAAGTGGAGTTCTGCTTTCAAAATTAGATAAGTATTGATTGTCATGACTCAAGACAAAGAGAGTTGCGATATCAGCTGGTGATAGGCTGTTCATGTTTGCCCTTCGAGGAGTGTTTACCATATTGTGTGTAGGTAGTAGGTACGATGTTTAACGGACACTGCACAGCTGCACTCTGTCGGACAATCTTAGAAAATGTGCTTCGGACTGCTTCAATGTTTTATCAAACTTTAAAAATCTGATCCTTGCTGTATTAGCAAACAAGCATTCCGTCGAAGTCCAGCAACGTTGACGAGTGGCTAACAATCACCCATTCTAAAAGGCAATCAAGACATAATTAGTACTTTTTGCTTTACAAGTCACACTGAGATTCTGAGTTCACAAACGAATAGCACAACTAGGTACGATAGTACTATTAGATATTCTGTGGCACAACCTTATTTGTTCGTGCACGGAGATAGGGACACAACATGCTGGATACAAGCCAACTTGTTTGAAATGTATTAGATAGGGTTTTATTGTGGCGTTATAATTAATATCAGTCGAATAAAATAGTCCGAAATATTTCGTAACCATGAATAATATAATCAATCGATCTGTTTTCGCCAATATAATGGCTTTACCACCTAAATCTAAGAATATTTTTAGGACATCGAATGGTGATAGCTTATGAGCTCCCATGACCATGACCTAAATAGCCAACTCCGTATAGAGACTTCCAAAACCCCGGACATTTGGGCGAAACAAGAATTTTCCACCGGACACACTAAAAATAATGATAAAACTAACGCAGCAAGCCGGGTTTCACGGGTTTCACCGGAGACGTTTTGAGAACCCCGCCCGGACTCCTCCGGACGCCCCCAAACTGGGTTGGCATGTTTGAAACACGTGAAAACACAGTAAAAAAAAAAAAAAATACATTACATTACATTTTGTCAATTTCATAATATTTGAATCAGGTGATTTTTTTTTCGCGATTTCAGGGTTGTTCCCGTAGCGATGCAACTACTGCGCGGATTGTACGATCTGCAAGGTTAAGCTGCACTTGCCGCGGTCAGTCTGTGGATGGGTGACCGTTTCGTTACACATCGAGACCCCTCCGTGCCTCGGAGAGCACGTTAAGCTGTCGGTCCCGGTTGTCATACGAATATCTATGGCAGTCGTTACGGGTAGTCAGAAGCCTGAAAGTCTGACAACTGGTCTAACCTCCGAATGTCAGTATTACCCAGTAACTGGGTTGCGGGGGTCTGATGGCAGTCACTCCGTGTAAAATGCTGATGTTCAGCCGCATCTGGCTAGACTGGAAGCCGACCCCAATATAATTGGGAAAAGGCTCGGAGGATGATGATGAGGGTTGTTCCCATTGTAAAAAAAAACGGTCACACAAGCGTCAAACAACACTACAATCACGTTGTAGTGGTTGCAAAACGGTATAAGCAGAGCCGGTCCTAATTGACATATTTTGTATGGAATATGGAGCTTACTCAGGGAGCTTATGTCAAACTTCTATCTCTTGTAGTGAAAATCGTGGATAAATAAGATATTAAATTTGGCCGTAAGCCAGTTCTGCTTATAATACTGACGATATTGTGGTCAAAGAGATTTAAAAGTAAACATTGTTTTTCCAACGTCGTTTATGGGGCCGAGGGGCCACTTGAGCTTGGGGGCCCCGGGGCACAGCCCCGCCTAGCCCTTTTTTTTTGTTTTCGAGGAGGAAACCTTCAAAAGGCTAACTCCGGGAATGGGTATGCTACCGGTGCCCCCCCTGTGCTAGTAAGGCACGTCCCAGGGGAGACTTTGTCTCACTGAACACCTTCTTGATGCGAAAACATAGGGCGACACAGGACACAGTAGCTACGCCACTGTGTATGTGGTTGACCGTGGGTACTAAACCAGTTCCACTTATCATAATTACGATTTAGTTAGTTACCATTCATACACGGTTGACCGTACATAACTATACTAACTACATACCTACCTAATTATTATCACGAACGACAGTCTTTGACGCATCGGCTCGTAACTCGTAATTTGATGTATAATTTCATACTTTCCAACAAACATTATGATTTTTTTTATTGTTTTATCATTTTTACCGTTGGTTTCATTCTCAGAGCAACAGAAGAATCATTCGTGACAGACGGCATGCAAGCAGGAAATCAAAACGCTACGAAATTGTCAGTTTGACTGTCAGAAATTTTGGTAGTCTGGTTGAACCAAAGGGTTGAACACGAGGCGTCCACGTCATGTCAGCCAAGTACCGGTGCCAGCCCGTCTCGTGGTTACCCTTCTCAACTCAAAAGTCAAAAGGGACGGGAAAAATGCGCACTATTAATTTTAATATTATGGTGATTGCTCAACGCAGTAAGTAATAAGTACCCCGCGACATTCCAAATTACTTGCGTTTTTTTTTTAAATTGTACCTCTATTTCACGTAGGAATATAGTTCGCGACAATAATCACAATATATCTACTGAAACAACAATCTGCGAATCGGACAGTTTGAAAATAGGACAATCTGCGAATCGGACTTTTTGCGAATCGGACGTTCTGCGAATCGGCTAATTTCTTCTCACCGGACGTCTTGCGAATGCGCCTAATCCGATCCGCATAGCTACTACCCACGACAACAGCAGTATTTCGTCCTTTGTAGAAAAATCTATATTAGGAAAATCGACCTTTCGAATAAAAGACAAAGGACGAGGCGCCAGCCGAGTCCTTTTTAACTAAACGAGGCCGTTAATTGCTATTTCGGCCGAGACTTGTATAGTACTTTTCTCTCATTTGCGAGGAAACAATACACAAATTAATTCAACGATATCTAATTTTCATTCGCTTCAATACGTCCGCGCGCGGTTCTTGTTCTATTTATAATGTTTTGAAAAAAAAAATTGCATTCAGCCTGTATAATGATAAATGTTTTGTACCTAAAAACACCTAATTTATGTAAGTGTGTGCTTAAAAACCTCGGTAGCATAATTTAGAAAATAAAAAGTGTCCAGCAATTTCTATTATTGTCCTGTTGGATATTACCGGCCTGTTGTTTCGTTGCGTACGGAAAAGAGCCGATTGTTGTATTCTTTTTTTTGAATAATGAACCAATTTCAGAGCATGTGGGAGAAAAAATACTTTTGCCTGTTGTTCTACATTGACTAAAGAGTTTCTCTTCAGCAACGTAAAGCATTTGGTAATTGTGTAAACATATAATTCAATGGTAATTAAGATGACTGTCCGGGCCGCGCGAGCTCATTAGCCTATTGAAGACCATAATTGCTGTCTCTATCGGTCGCGAGACGTGCACGCGCTCTGTGCGAGACAGCAATAGTTTTGGAACGATTTCGTTCGTAATATTTATATTTTGTAATTAGGTACTGTAGTTAGGTGTTAAATTCATTCAACTATTACAACGTGTTATTGGAATAACTCAAAACCTCAGACACCCCAACTAGTTTTTATTATAATAAATTTATATGGAAAGTAATTATTAATTTTCATTTATTATTGTAGAACATATTTGTAATTTTGGGTATCATGGTTACTCTAATCGATTCATAGCGCTAGATTAATTCGAGAACGTGCGACGCTCTCGAGCGACGCAACTGTATCGGGAGGTAAATAACCTCTTAAAATTAGGTTAAGTTTTAATAGTTGTATGAAACAAATTTTACCCAAAAGATCCCATCACACTTTTTTACTGGGTCTCGCTTGCCTTTGCGCTCAGCGCCACGTCGTCGTATGAAACTTTTAGACTCAGCATAGTATGAAAATATTGTTTTGTAAATTTTAATATATGTTAAAAAGTAGTGTAATGGATTCTACTATCGATTCTGAACAAACCAGGTTTTGAGTTAATTCAATAACACTTGTCTAATAGATATGGACTTAAAGTTTTTAATATAGAAAATTTATAACTACCTACCTATATCAATGTTCGTGGTTGTATAAAAATTATGTAATTGTCCTGGATGGTTGAAAATTTTGTTAAAGTAGAGTTGTTGTTGTTGTTTTGTTGAGTCCTTTTTATTGAAAATACGAGTTTTTGAGTTAGGTACCTACCTGTCATTTTGAAATAACATTATTTTACGAGAAACTAACTAACCACAACCCTGTTGAATCTGTATTTTATACATGTTTATGTTGTATATATTATATATTAATGTAGATAGGTAGTAGTTAATTATAAGATGTGTATTTATATTGTATAAAGTAGTATGTAACTTCACTTGTAATAGGCTCGCCCCCTATTACATGGAACTATAACATAACTGGCGAAATCTGGGTGTACTATACACCTCTGCCTACCCCTTCGGGGAAAATACAGGCGTGATGTTATGTTATGTGTTATGTAACTTCACCACAACCCTAGATATAAGTTTCTTTATCCTGTCTACAAAATGTCAATGTCCGAGTTAGATTAGTTGTTATCCAAAATATGATCAAACCCGTTTTATATGGAGTACGCTCGCGGTTTCAGAAACCTAATGCAGAGCCTCTAACAGTCTAACTGTCTAACATCTCTAGTAAAGACCAAAGCTCCTGTCGTATGCATGAAACGAGGAGCCTATTCTTCAACAAAAAGACCACACACATGAGTTGTTGAATTTCGCAGAATAGCTGGCACCAGATGGATCGTTAAATCGCGGTTAAAAACAAAGATTAAAGTGAATGTCGCATTTAGACTACATGCATGCTTCACATTTAAAGGACGGCAACAGCGTTGCCAGACGTCCCGATTTTGGTCGGACGTCCCGATTTTTAAATCAAAATTAAATGTCCCACGCGGGAAAGGCTCAGTCCCGCTTTTTGGGAATAACTCGACCGTGCGTGCAGTACGCTGAGGAAGCGCGGCCGGGTGGCACAGACAAGTATGGACTGACCGCAGTATATTAAAAAGTACACTGTGCTGGCCGCCCACCCGGCGCGTAATGAAGATAAGCGCGCGGGAGAGAGGGGTGCGTCACGCAATCGGTGCGTGCGGCCGCGACATGATTTCTTTCACTCTTTTCTTATTCCCATTTGTTTATAAATTTCTATTTTGCGAAATCGTACGATTACGTACGAAGGAATAACGAATACCTATTGCATTTGTTTTATTTTTTAGATTATATTATTTGAAACACCACATTTTTCTAATGAATTTAAAAAATCTTATTTTGACTTTGATTTTAGCTTTTTAGGGTTCCGTAGTCCTACAAGGAACCCTTATAGTTTCGTCATGTCCGTCCGTCGGTCCGTCTGTCCGTCTGTCTGTTTTTTACTATGTCCCGCGTTCGACGAACGAATCCCGCTTATTTCACTCAAAAAGTTTCAGAATCACGAGTTCCTAATTCGGCAATAAAAAAAACTAGCAACGCTGGATGGCGATTCGTGATGAGGACCTAAGGACTGATGAAATCAACACTATGAACTCTGACAAGATTTTATGATCATAAAAGATACGGTCGCTTTTTTACTGAGTCACTAATCATAGAATTCATTCATTTCCTTAACTTCGACTAACTTTAATCCTAATCTCGGCCGGTTATAAAGGTCAGAATATGTGTTGCAATCCCGTCACGACAAATACTAAAAATAAAAAAGTCGGCCCTTTTGGTTTTAGACACAACTCATTTGGAAAAACTTTCCAATAAAAATAATCAAATTAAATATTAAATCATTATAATTGTAAATTTGAAACTGATTATATCACTCAAAATTCATTCACTGTCAATAAAAATAATCAAATTCAATATTAAATCATTATTAATTGTAAATTTAAAGTGATATACATTTTTTTTTTTTTTTGCCGTGGGGAAATCCTCATGGACGCACTCCACCCGGGGTAGGCGGAGCCAGTGTCGGACTCTTACCGACTAAAACCACCACGGTGTTCCTTCAACTACCTTAGCCGGGGGCGTGGGAACCCGTGAGTATTCACACAACCACCCCCGACAGGTCCTGGCCCGCCACAAGCAGGCGAGCCCTTCTCCCCGTGCGGCCTAACGTCGGCCGCACCCTCCTAGGTGGCGCACACGGAACACTGCACGCCACCTCACCTCATGGGCCTTTACCAGCTGCGCCAACTACGCCGGCTGTGCCAGCTACGCCAGCTGCTGGTCGGGCAGCAGACTACCCCGAGTCTGCTGCTCGCAGGCCCTACCTCCCGTAATTTTTTATAGAGGTTTTCTTCCTCGCGGTCCGGGCGGTGAAGCCAAGACCCTCGGTCCCAAGAGGCGCGAGAACACTACTCAGCGGGCACTCCTGGGGTTACGAGATCGACGGGGGCAGGGAAAGACAGTCCCCCCGCTGCCTGCCCAGTGGCAGGGTGAGTGCACACCGGGCCCGCCCCTGCTCCTCCACTGTGCCCTCTGCTGATATCAGAGGGACACGTGGAGCAACTCCCTACTGGCCCAGAACGGGCCCCTCCGGCGCCAGAATATTCGCCACAGGCAATAAAATCCCCCGAAGGTTAATCCCTCGGCAGGATTTTATTGCCCGTGCCCAGGATGCACCGGCCAAACAACTGCCAATCCCTCCAGACGTGTCCAGAAGGACAAGCAGCCGTCAGGCACACGTGGAGGTTTTCTGGCCAGCACCCCAAAGTGATATACCTACCTAATCACTTTTCAATCAATCAACTCAGCCTATCGCAGTCCACTGCTGGACATAAGCCTCTCACAAGTTGCGTCACAACACTTATAATAATGATTTAATATTTATATTTTTATTGAAGACTTTTTCCAAATGACTTGTGTCCTTACGTATGAATATCGATTCTGATAACGTACCTCACAGGAACAACAGGGTTCATAGAACATGTCGGGAAGGATGGGGTCAGCGAGAGATGTCGTGCGGTGTTCCACAGGGATCGGTTTTCGGGCCGCTCTTGTGGAACATCGGTTACGACTGGGTGCTACGCGGTGCACTTCTCCACGGTGTCGGCGTGACGTGCTATGCCGACGATACGCTGGTCACGGCGAGGGGGAAGAGGCACCTGGAGGCGTCCATGCGGGTGACAGCAGGGTTTGCGCTAGTCGTTGCAACAGCAGGGTTGGGTCTCGAGGTGGCTCTACATAAGTCTGAGGCCCTGTGTTTCCATGGGCCTCGGAAGGGGCCGCCTTTGGGATCCCATATAGTGGTAGGAGGCGTCCGCATCGGCATCGAGTTGACGATGAAATACCTGGGACTCATCCTCGACAGCCGGTGGGACTTTAGGCCGCACTTTAAGCGGTTGGCGCCCAAGCTGTTAGGGGCTGCGGCAGCACTATCGCGGCCGCTGCCAAACTTGGGAGGGCCAAATGCCTCCTGCCGGAGGCTCTACCTGGGGATCGTACGGTCCATGGCCCTTTATGGGGCTCCAGTGTGGGCGGACACCCTGTCGCCGGCAACGCACGCTGCTGCGTAGGTCGCAGCGTGCGATGGCCATCAGGGTGATTCGAGGATATCGTACGGTCTCCTTTGAGGCGGCGAGCCTTCTAGCCGGATCAAAGCCCTGGGATCTGGAGGCGAGGGACCTTGCGCTGAGGTATCATCAGCGTGAGGACCCACCTGATCGGAGCGAGGTCCGCCAGATCCTAGTGGCTGAATGGGAGGAGCGACTTGCTAAACCCAGCGCAGGGCACGCCGCAATAGCGGCGGTAAGGCCCGTCATGGAGTAGCAAGTGGCTGGAGAGGGGCTATGGCACCCTCACCTACCGGCTGACGCAGGTACTCTCGGGGCACGGTTGCTTCGGAAAGTATCTGTGTCGCATAGACCGGGAGCCGACTCCCGAGTGTCATCACTGCAGGAGCTGCCTTGAGGACACGGCGCAGCACACACTGGTGGAATGCCCAGCTTGGGCCCCGCAGCGCCGTGACCTTATCACTGCGGTAGGCGGCAGCGATCTCTCGCTTCCGGCCGTTGTTTTGGCTATGGTCGGGAGCGAGAACGCTTGGGAGGGCGTCGTCTCCTTTTGCGAAGAGGTGATGCTCGCTGTGGAGGCGGCGGAGAGGGTTCGAGAGGCAACGACCTCTCTCCCCACCCGCAGGAGACGGACCGGGCGTCGCAGGAGGGCGTACGCCGATCTCCAGCCACCCTAGGAGTGGGCCTGCGGGCGGCGGACTCGGGGTAGCCTGCCGCCCGATCAGTCAAGGCCCGTGATGGAGGCGCGTCGTGTTCCGCGCGCGCCAGACAAGAGAAGGGTGCGGCCGATGAGCCCGCACGGGGAGAAGGGGCTCGCCTACTAGTGGCGAGCCGGAACCTTCCGGGGATGGTTGGACGACTATAAGTTTCCCACGCCTCCGGACAATGGTTGGAAGAGGAACACCGTGGTGGTCTTAGTCGGTAAGAGTCCGAGACTGGCTCGGCCCGGGCGGAGTGCGTCCATGAGGATTCCCACACGTAAAAAAAAAATAAGTGGTTTATACAACAGGTTACAAAAAACTTGTTGTATAAAATATATAAAGGCGACCGGACTTCGGACATGAAAATAACGGATTTAAAATGTCTTGAAAAAATAAACTTCAAGAGAAAGAAATAGCGATAGCCTCATCGGGTTTAATTTTCGAGAAACCCAAAAACACGTACCTACTACCTACTTAATTTATTAATTGATTTAAAGATTATTTATACAGAGTTTCAACTCAATCAAGCGGAATCAAGCCACGTAATAATATTCTTCTTTTTTTTTTTTGCCGTGGGGAAATCCTCATGGACGCACTCCGCCCGGGGACGGCGGAGTCAGTGTCGGACTCACAGAAATACTACTCTATCTATTTCTGTGGCCGGACTCCTACCGATTAAAACCATCACGGCCACGGTGTCCCTTCAACTACCTTAGCCGGGGCCGTTGGAACCCGTGAGTAGTGACACAACCACCCCCGACAGGTCTCAGCCCGCCATAAGCCGGCGAGCCCCTTCTCCCCGTGCGGCCTAACGTCGGCCGCACACTCCTCGGTGGCGCACATAGAACGGGCCCCTCCCGCGCCAGAATATTAGCCACAGCACAGATAATATAATACTATGCCACAGGCAATAAAATCCCCCGAAGGTTAATCCCTCGAAAGAATTCATTACACTTACCCAGGATGCACCAGCCAAACAACTGCCGTTCCCTCCAGACGTGTCCAGAAGGACAAGCAGCCGTCAGGCACACGTGGTGATTTTCTGGCCAGCACCCCATAATATTCTCCCCTACAAACTTCATCACCTCATTGCACCTTATTTAATTAGTAGTTTTGGGAAAACGAAAATTGGTATTTTATTATTTCCTTTAAATATTATTTTTTTCCCAAGTTTTGAGTGAACCAATCCAGGAGAAGACTTTTCATTTTTTTTATCTCCTTATTTCACCCCCTTAGGATTAAAATTTCCAAAAATCCTTTCTTAGTGGGTGCTTGCAATACAAGAGGAACCTACTGTCCAAATTTCACGTTTCTAACTTTAGGCTTTGCGATGATGAATCCAGTCAGTCAAGCAGGACATCTGTCTTTATATGTATAGATTTATAAGTATAGATACTCAGATTACTGAATAAACTCGCAACCGCAACACACTTGACGTACCAACAATACGACGCTTTATTTCGTACTGACGCCAGTTTGTATTTGCTTTGGTGGCCGAACACCACATGTACACACGGCTACACATCAAGCTGTACATTTCCAGTATAAGCTGACCTCGCATTTTAAAGGTTTTCCTTACAACGCGAGGTCAGCCTATACTGGTTTGTTCAGCTTGATGTGTAGCCGTGTGTACTACGTACATAGTACCTCAATGCCGAACACCCGTGTTCCGTGCGTTCGACCTGTATTAACTATTAATCTGTGGTGTATAGATAAATATATAGATAGATAGATGATGTTCTTCACGTTCGCGCTTTATTTTACTGTAGAAAACTATTGCAAGCTCAGGTATTTATGGTTGAAAACGCATATCCCGATCGTAGTCTCCACTGTAGTTTTTCGCCAACTTGATGACAGCATATACCTATAGCATAACAGGTAATATAAGACCGATGTGTTCGACACAAAATGGCCAAAATACATACTTATGCCACTTATGCACATCATTCATCATCATTTCAGCCGAAATACGTCCACTACTGGACATAGGCCTCCCCCAATTAAGGGGGGGATATGCCATAATCGCCACGCTTGGCAGGCGGGTTGGCGATCGCAGTTGGTTGGTTAAATACTCAGAGAACGCTGCTGCCCATACTCTGGTGAATCCCTTAGTCGCCTTTTACGACACCCATGAGAAGAGATAAGGGACACTGTGCCACTTATGCACAATTATAATAAATTAAGTAACTTAAACCTACATGGAATTTAAACCTAGTTATCAGCCGAGTTTAGGCGGAGGGCGACTTCAGGGCACGTGTAAAATACCCTAACGTGCAGGTAACACGAGTTCACATCCGTGACAGAGCGAGTTAGAATTCCTTTATTTTAGCGTAAAAAAAATACATGAATAGGTAGGTAGGTACCTATAATTTTATCTGATTACGTCATGTGTTATTGCATATTTTGCAATTTATCTCAACGATAACAATACTCGTTATACCTATCTAGCTAGCGTTACCGCTATGGTTGGGCCTAGCGACTTTTCTGTATTCTGAGTTCTGAGTGACTTAGTTATCTGCTTTTGTCTGATATTAGGTACTTACCTACGTGGTTACGTTAAATAAAACTATACTTACTTATCTAGGTGTGTATGTACACACAGTGTTCGGTTATTTGAGTCTGTTCGGCACACTACGTTATCAAGTTCATGTACCTACGGTAAGTACCTACCATAGACCAGTAAACCTCTAGACGCCGGTTAGCTGGACACCCCCGGTCACAACGCATATGCTCTACCACTGCATATCATACGTCCCTCCGCCAATCGGAACGTCACTCAGTCAGCGAGCGGCACCAATCATAAGGAATCATACCACCGAACTTTTGAGCCGGTCAATCATAACGCGCCGTCCGCCCCCCTGACCCCACCAACGTTTTACGACTGCGTTCGAATACAAAACTTTGTTTATGCGGAGTCTTGTAGCTTACTGGTCTGTGGTACCTACCTACCAGCGTTGCCAGTTTTTTTTTTCCAAGTCGGGATTCTGAAATTTTTGCGTGAAAAAAGCGGGATTTTTTCGTCGAAAGCGGGACATAGTAAAAAAACTTAAATATTCAGAAGTTTTTAAATATTTATCATTTTATTTGAGTTTTAAGTTACGTTTACGTGACAATAAATAGCAAAAATAATCTACCTATACAATGAGGAGTGTCCTCTTTCGCTGAACGCTCTTTAGATCCAATCATTATGCTCATAAAATAATTCAGGTTTTTGAAGCTAATCTAGGTAGGTACCATCTATCTACGGAGTCATACTAGGTATTATGTTCAATAAAATACGGCATACCGCGTAGGGACTTTATACCTATACCTAACCCGGGTTAGGTACCTACTAAGCACAGACTGCTGCATTGAAACTACCTAATTCCTCCCTGGGGTGCCCTATTTCGCAAAAATTATGAAACCTGGAACAGTGCCATAGGGGGTAAGCCATCGTAATAACTCTCATTTTGCACCATTCGCATGAAAGTTACAATGTAGGTAGGTACCTACGGCTACACCTTAACAACCTCACGTCGAAGTGGCTGCGTGTTGTTGGTGTTGTGTAACCAGTGTAACGCCGACCGCGGCTTGTCTAGTATGATAATGTAGGTTAGCACATGTCTATGCGTGTCTAGGGCTAGGTTCGTTAGGCAGGTAGGTATCAAAGGGCCACGAGAATTTCGCCGACTTTCGTAATCTGTGGAAACGTGGGCTCGAAATGCTCGAATGCCGCAGCGAGTTGGCAACGTCGCGCGCTCGACCGACGACCTCGCGTTATCGCCCGCGGTGACGCGATACGCGATACGCTGAAAAGGTCACCAGTCGCCGCTCCACTCACCACCATCCGCTAATGTCTTCGCGATCTAAACAGTTGCAGTTTCGACATAGAAATCATAGAGTCCCATAAGTAGGTACACCGTGAAAAAAATATTGTTGCGACGACGTGGCGTCGTCGTGGTGCGTAGCAGCGTCTCGCTCGCGCGCGCCCGCCGCGTCCCGTTCGGCTCCGCCCCCCTCCGACCACAGCGCCGCGTAGCGGCCGCGCCGCGAAATGTATACGTCGCCTATACAGCGTTGCCATTCCGTACCTATAATTTCGCTGGACGTAAATTTCAACCGAAACAGTTCAATGGACTTTTCAAAAATTCTAAACGTGTCATTTTACGTAAAAAGTCCTGTGTTACATAGGTTTTTGTAGGGAGTGGTGTGTGGCGGTCTGTTTTGTTAAAATATTGTGATATTTGAGTGTGAGTTGCGTGTCCGTGATTGTATTCCGTGAACAAAGTCCCGTTGGGAGCTAACACGTCTGTTTTCGGCTATAGGGTGAGTACTAGAATGTTATTTTCACACTAAAGCTTAGGTTTCATACACATTGACCGTTAAACGTGGTAGTCTCTGGTGAAAACTATCCTATTAAAGTTATTAGTTCCCCTACTTTTCCTATTCCGTCGTCGAAATCGAAATCAAGTTTCTAGCTAACTGCGCAAATAACCGCGGCGTCAGTTTTCTAACGAAAACTAGAACGTTACATAAATGCGTGGGGCATGGCGTGGTGTTATGGTGATGCACGTGCTGGCACCAGCTTATGTAAGCCATGATAAACTCACGATAAGTTTTTGTCGCAACAACCGCCGGTGGTCGCGCATCGTTATTTTTATCTTGGTATGCCCTTTGGCCCTACATTAAGAAAGCATTGCATCGACACCAGCACCATGTGTCGAATACTGTTACGTGTGCAATTGGGTTGTGGTGTGATTGATGTGACCGACCAGACCCAGCCGCTGCCGTAGGCCTATATCGGTTCAGGGCACGCGGAGCCGCTGCGCCAGCCGACAAACGACGTTCCTAATACATAAATATATTTGTAGTTCTTGATGGCCAGTTAGGTGAAAAGAAAGAAAATACCGAACTAACGTCAAAATAGAAAGTGAAAAACAAAAAGTATTTTGTAAACCTAAACATAACACGCCCACACAAAACAGCCAGTGTTTCACGATCATGCCAAGCTATTATTCATTCGTGTAATAAATTGCAACCCTTTCTTATTTTGAGAAGAGGTCCATGCCCAGCAGTGGGACAGTAATGAACTATTAGTTATGTTATGTAATACATTGCAGTAGAATAGATGAACATCATAGTGCTAGTTTAACTCGTGAATAAATTAGAAGTGACGTGTCCAAAAATGCTATCTCGTAAATATCGCAGACGTCTTATCGTCGCCAGATACCGAAATATCATATCTCGACCTCGCCTCGCTGTCGGTCACCCATCCGCATAGCTTGTACCTACTAATGATACCTACCATATCTTTGTCACCGCAAACAGCTTATTGCAATGTTTCCCAAACTTTTTAAACGGCGGACCCATATGCAACGGACGGACCCCTTGAAAACAAAAATATGAACAAGCAGGCAGGGTTGATTTGATTTGGTTGATTGATCATTATTTCAATCAAATGTTTTTTTTGAATGAATTTCAGAGATTAAATTAAACTTTTATTTTTTCCATGAAAGTTCATTGATTAATTAAAATCATAATAATTTAAAGGGACTATAACACCAAAAAAACGGCCTAGTGCGAGTCGGACTCGCGCAGTAAGGGTTCCGTACCACCCATTGACCTGATACCCCATAGAAACTGATTTAATTTACGAGAGCTCATTATAAAGCAAATAAATAATTAAGCAAATCAAGTTCATTTGAATTTGAAAAGACATCAACCGAGCGCAATATATGAATTTTTGCATACCACATACCTACCTATGTCTGTTTTCCCTATTTTTAGTATTTGAACTGCTAAATAAGTAAATAACATAGTATGCACCATAGAAATATAACACAAGAAACCCAGTAGACGCACGCAGAGCGACGCAAATCCAGGTTAGCCTTAAAAGGCTAACCGAGCCTATCGGTACGTTAGTGCTCAAGGTCAAGTGCGAACCGCTCCCGCAATTTATTTAAAAAATGACTCACTGTGCAGTGAAAGGGTGTCTCAACTCTTCACATAATAACAAAAAGCATTTATAGATCTCATTTCACGGGTAAGTACAACCTGGCATGTTATAATCTTGAGTCAAAACACAAAAATAATTCATAAACTTGACAGACGCCATATTTTTTTTATTTTTTTTTTTCAATTTATTCATGACCATGGATACTTGTCCTTCAGTCGTAATCATTGAACATATTATACTTGTATCCTAGTAAAGTGATGGAAACTTTAATAGGTTTCTGAGGGGATGATGAGATAATACGAAAGTCATGTTTTTCAACTTTGTACCATTTATCCACACTTGTACACGTTAACGAGCACTTAACATTTAATAATCCACCATTATTACACATTAACACTCGAAGAAACACAAATTTTGGAAAATAATAAAAAATCCACAACACGATCTTTACGAATTTTCCCGCCAACCTCACAGACGCCATAACAATGAAAATGTTGCTAGGTATGGGAAAAATATTTTACCCCATATTTGTTTTTTCGTTTGACAAAAACGTCTAAAATCAGAACTAATTTTCCATGTAATAATATATTTTTTTTATATTTTCTAAGAGTATTGAGTCAATCTATGTTTTATCTTGCAAGAGATGTGTCTGTAAACACTTAAATTGAATTTATATGATTATGGCCTCACAAAATTCTGCCAAAAACGCGATTTTAAAAGTTATAAATTTATCAATGTATGACCACAGACATAGTAAAAAATATTATTATTTTTTACTATGTCTGTTTGTATGACTAGTGGCGCCCCCATTTTATGCACTCTTATACCAAGCTATACTTTTATTAGTAGTGTTTTAGTATAAATAAAATGGGTACCCTTTTCTTTTTTATGCTAAATAATTTTGAATCACGTATTTTGTATTTGCCAAATAATTATTATTTAAGGGTTGCCATTAGCTAAATCGTGTTTTATTGTATTATTTTTAACGATTCACATGCGTAAATATGCGAAGCGAAATCTAAAGACATGAATTGTGGAAAGAAAAAAATCACTAACGGGCAGGATTCGAACCTGCCGCATCGGCATCAAGTCTACGATGAAGTACCTGGGACTCGTCCTCGACAGCCGGTGGGACTTTGGGCCGCACTTTAAGCGGTTGGTTCCCAAGGCGGGACCGCGGCTGCTGCCAAACCACTCATTTCGTCGTAATGCAAAAACCCGTTCTTAATGGTTTAATCATTCAGTTGACGTTTTCTGAACTTAGCCTTAATAAATAAATAAATGAATAGGTAGGTATCTAAAAAAATATCTGACAGCTAAATGATTACCTTACTATTCACTGGCTGCAAAATTCTGAATGCAACCTATTTTTCCCTACTTTTTCGGGAAAATGTAATTTACTTGCAACATTATTTGTGCGCTTGTGTGCCTGTTGGTGAGTTCGCTTACATACATATAGATCTTTCATGTGCGTCACTATAAGCTGATCTGTTAAAGGGAACTATCAGTCTATGTGTTATATGTCTATGGTATGCACTATAATCAGACCATGTTCGACGCTGGTATGTATTACCGTTTTGAAGATAAAGCAAGAACAAAAACGTTAAAAAAAATGCATGTTTATCGAGGTTTCTTGTATGGGGGTCCCCATGGGTCCTCTTTGATTTTAGACTTTTTTAGTTTTTAGTATTGGTCGTGATAGGCACCACAGTAACACATACATTCTGAGAAAATTTCAACTGGCTATCTATTACCGACAGATGGACGGACGGACAGCGTAGCGGCATTGTAGCGAGAGTAATAGGGTCCCGTTGGCAGCCTTTGGGTGCGGAACCCTAAAAAAACACAGTTTTTATATTTTTACTGAATATTGAATAAATGGCATTAGCAGCAAACTATAAATAAAGTCATCAAGATGCTTGAATTTGATGTTGAATTTATTTTTTGGAACTGATAAAGACCAATAAAGAGTTACGAATGAATTGTTTCCTACATTTCTGTACTTATCTACTAGGTAGGTACCTACTGCCGGGTACTAAGATTTATATTTTTTTTGAAAATGTTGCATTCTAATTGTAGTAAAACTTTTCGTAAATTATTCATGTTCATGGTGAATAATTGATGGTTATATCTAGGTAAATAAAACATCGAGCAGTAGCTCTTCTTTATGTTTTTTTTTTAAACTTTGCATATTAGTCAGTCACATGTCAGTGACATAGCTAACTTACATTAAAATTTATGAAAACCACTCAAAACATTATAGTAGGTAGGTAACTACTTAATTAGATGTGGAGATTTTTTTTTTTCCAAAAAAATTTTTTGTCCACGTTACTCAATCAATACCTGCAATTATTTTTAACATGCTCTCATCAAGTCATCAGTGTACGTAGAAATATGGTGTGTGTGTAATATTATGTAGGTATAGGTATGTGTATACTAAAAAAATAACGAACAAAAATCATCGTAAAATCGTTATGAAGGTCATTGACACGTACGAAGCCATGGTAGGTATTTTTGTCTGAACGTTCAGAAATCGATATTGGTCGTAAAATAAAAACTTCGACATTTCGAATTCACGAGAGCTTTTATATTTTACTACTTAGAAGGTAACAGTACCTACATGAATTGACCAGGTATTACACTTAACCCTCTGAAGTGAGCAGAGGGCACAGTGGAGGATGAGGGATGATGAAGAAAACCTCTATCAAAAATTACGGGAGGATAGGCCCTGCCCTGGACCTGCCTGGTGGACTCGGGGCAGTCTGCTGCCTGGCGTAGCTGGTGTTGCTGGCGGGGCTGCCGTGGCTTGCGAGGCTGGCGTGGCCCCCGTGGCTGGCGATGCTGGCGTGGCCGTAACATTGACGTGTAAGCTGCGTCATGGCGGGGCCCGTGAGATGGCGTGCAGCGTTCCTTTTGCCGTTAGTACTATTAGATATTCTGTGGTACTATTAGTTATTCTGTGCTTTTGCGCTGCCGGGGAGGGTGCGGCTTATTTTTTCATTACTTTCTATTGAAATTATTTTTTTAAAGGCATTTTAAATCCGTTATTTTATTAAAAAATAGCTGATCCCTACATTTTGTCGATTTTTGTGAACACAAATGTAGGGATCAGCTGATATTTTTTTCGCGATTTCAGGGTAGGTCCCGTAGTAAAAATTGTTCATACTGATGAGTACAATGACCCCTTAAGAGGTTTTAAGTTATTTTAATAACACATTTGTATTACGTAACCCCGCTGGATTACCGTCATTCTGTAAGTACAATTGCTGCCCCGCTGCTTGTCCCTGTGACTTTATTCGGAATTTGGACATCTGTTATGTTATTGAACTGTATAAATCCAGTTTCAATTCATCATCATCATTAACCGTTGCAGTGCCAAGTCAGTAGCGAATTGGTATCTCCCCATCCACCCTTGATATGAAATGAAAGGAAAGGGTGTATGGGGAGAGAATTGAAAAGAGTTATGAGTCACAGACTCAGTTGCTGCTTGCATACGTATGCCCACGCCATGACCACTAGCAAATGTTATGAAAATATAGGCGTAATATGTTTACCTATAGACGTTTGCCAAGCGTGGTCTAGGAGGGGAGCGTGGTAGTTGCACAATCACATTGCGGACCGTTCATGGTAGCAATCCTATATAATGCTACCCAACTACCCATATACATGCACAACAGTGGATAAATTCAGTGTTATTGATAAATTGATGATAAACAGGCTATTAATACTGTCCTCAGGGAACTGTCGATGAAGGTACGACAATCGACAGGATATCTGGCTGAATCTTCAGGCACAGATAATATAATACTAGCCTCGGGGATATTGCTTCAGTTCAGGTTAACAATTACCAATGTTAACATTATTATTTCTGAAGAAATAAATAAATTGAAATTGAAATTACCAATGTGCTCTGGTTATTCTGGATGATTTTAAATTCATTAGCAATTCTTTAAGGGATGATTGTACTGATTAATTTGAACAACTTTGACTATGGGACCAACCCCAATATCGCAAATAAAACCCAGCTGTTCCCTACATTTGGTCGATTTATGTGAACACAAATGTAAGGAACAGCTGGTTTTTATTTCGCAATATTGGGGTTTGTCCCATAGTCAAAGTTGTACAAATTGATCAGTCAATCAATCGTTGATCAAGAACTTATAATCGTTGCTTAAAGAATTGCTAAGGAATCAAAATCATCCAGTATAAGTATGTATAGGTACTTGTACACTCAGCTTTTGTACAAATCAAAGCCAATGTGATTCCCTGGTATGCTTCTAATCTATATCATTAAAACAATGTGCTCTTATCTTAATACTCAAGGCTTAGTGATGATCACAGAAATAGACAGATAGAATGGTAAAGTGGGCGGAGCGCGCGTGCCAACACTGCACCATAGTGCACGTCATTTCAAAACATTTCTTAGTACGCCTTGACTTGTTTCTGTAAATAGTTAAATACTGTAACAAAAACCCGCAAAAATGCCTTATTGCGCTGTTTCTAACTACAGAAACAAAAACAAAACTGTAAAGTAAATTTGATTAAAGTTAATTTTTTTTAAATTGTGACGTCAACATGGGAGGCATGGTTTGTTCGAAAGTTGCCACGTATGAATTGCAAGTAAAATTGTGATTACAACCATTCTATCTAAGATCTATTTCTGGGGTGATGATGATACTTTAGTACGTTCGCGAACCCTGAACAGTCAGGCTTGTTGGGCTTGTTACTAACATAGCTGAATAGCTTAATCTTGTAACCACACCACTTGACACGAAGGACGAAGAAGCAGTGAACACCAAAATATACATATTATCTGGTTTTCAAATCTTTACGTCAATGTTAAAGGCTCCACCACACGGGTGCGTGAGTTAGTTTTGAAATACCCTAATGCCATGGACCTCTCTGGCTGATGTAAATAACTTGACGTGTTCAAGATTGCCAGTTTCCTGAATCTATGATATTATAGCGAGAAAGTTGCTATTCAATTCAAAACTATTATTTTCTGAAATAGGTACATTGATTATAAAAACCTCGTAATCGTGAAAAAACCTTAACACCTGAGTGTGCTCCATAAAGTTCTGAATCGTTTATTTAGTCCGTTAGTAGCGCAGTAGTAGTAGGGCCAATGCTCGAAACCTTCTTTCTCATCCTGAGAAGAGGCCTGTGCCGTTGTGCCCAGCGGTGGGATAGTAAAGGGCTCATTCTGTTTTCTAAACTCGGCAACCCTCGAGAAAATAGGTGTTAAATATTCTTAAAATCATTATGTAAGCTTACAAGGTCACGCGCCCCGTGAGTTTATCCCGTGATCAGCTGACTTGAATAAAATTTTGAGTGTAGAAAAACGTATTTTTTCTTGTTTTATTATAGTTAGTTATCGAATATATCGATACTCATCGCGTCTGTGAAGTTTCGCCAGCTAATATAATTATTATTAATATAATTAATTATGTTATCAGAGTGCACGTAAAAGCTATGGCTCTTTCATTTGATATTATTCCCATATTGGAAATCCTTAAATTTACTCCGAACCCAGGGGTGCAGAAGTAAAAATAATCTTCAAAACCGGCCAAGAGCATGTCGGGCCATGCTCAGTATTATAGGGTTCCTTAAGTAGGTGTAATTACAAACGAATCAAATCGAATATTAATCATGGCTATTTTAGTTTTTGCAATAATCGGCAGCATTCGCGACTCAGAGCGTGTTGTTAGTAGCGCCATCTAGCGATAAATTCAAGAAGCCAAATTTAAGAAGTGTTTCATGCAAAGTTTCTTTTTGTGATTTTTTCAAATAGAAAGTAGCTAAAAGAGCATTATTTGCTATGACCATTTTTCTCTAAGGTCAATGACCTTTGAACTAGGACGTTTTAAGTATTTTTCAGTTTTCTCTCTATAACTCAAAAAATTATAATCACATTATACTCGAAATAATTTTAAAAGAGAGTTTTCACAAAGGTCTATCAATGTGGAAGATTATAAGTTTCTACGTTGGATAGTTTAGAAATGGCAGGGGGGGGGGGACACATTGCAAGCCACTTTGGCGGGTTATATTTCACAGATGGTACACCTGATAAAAAAGTGGTGTATGAAACATTACCTTCATTTTAGTAGACCTATTCAATGATACCCCACACGAGGGGGTGCAGCTAAAAAAAATTTTGCATCCCCATTTCACATGTATGGACGCCACCCCTAAAATACGTAAAATCGATTTTTTTTATTCTTTTAAAATTGAGATCTATATGTAGACTATTTTTTAACAAAATTTCATTTACTTATGTTTATAATTGTAGAAGTTATTAAGCTGTAAAGGATTAGGACAGACGGACGGACATGACGAAACTATAAGGGTTCCTTGTAGGACTTCGGAACCCTAAAAATGGGGGTTCACGTCACGCCACGGATTGTTTTTCCGTCTAGTGTGAGTGCAGCGTCACTCCTCAAGGCCTCAAGCAATGGCTCACCTTCTATCTTGTGTACTAGATCCATTTCCACTATAACCCGGCCACGAGTGAAATAAAACTAAAGTACATACGTAGGTATATCGTGTGACCTAGTTTCAATTGAAAAAACTACATTTTATAGTAGTCAGCCATGTTTGGTTTCAACCACTTACAAAATTCAATGATGGATTGGAATCACTAGTTTCCTTTTACATCATTGTATCAGTCTCGTAGCCGTTCGTAATTTCATTAGGGTAGGTACTTCGTCTACAATCGACTGAACGGTATAGAGTTAACAGCACCTTGAATGTGTCGTTCCCGGGTAAAATAGGTCAACCCCTGTCTTCCTATGCGTGTTATAAATGTCACCTAGGTAGGGACTGTGTCAAGGCGATGGGCACTAGGCAGCATAATCCTTCCTAGCGCTAATCCGCGTTTTCAAGGCGTAATGGTTATGGCAATGGTCCCATGTTCGCAGCAAGCACGTTTAGCATAACATAACATCACGCCTGTATTTCCCCGAAGGGGTAGGCAGAGGTGTATAGTACACCCACATTTCGCCAGTTATGTTACAGTCCCATGTAATAGGGGGCGAGCCTATTGCCATTAACCGGGCACAAATCCAGACTCTGGGCTGCTACTAAGAATTTCCTAATGAAAAAACCCAAAAACACTGCCCGACCCGGGAATCGAACGAATCGATCGAATCATG
Source organism: Asteroscopus sphinx (assembly GCA_949699075.1). Classification (NCBI taxonomy): domain Eukaryota; kingdom Metazoa; phylum Arthropoda; class Insecta; order Lepidoptera; family Noctuidae; genus Asteroscopus; species Asteroscopus sphinx. Next base: position 12,708,490 of record OX453021.1, on the reverse strand, counting down.
TTTAGCAATTACATTATAATGATAAAATTCTTTCCTTTTAAAAAAACGTGTGGTGCGGTCAGAGGAACCCCGTCAGGAACGAAGTTCTATAGATACCTACATAACATAACATCACGCCTGTATTTCCCCGAAGGGGTAGGCAGAGGTGTATAGTACACCCACATTTCGCCAGTTATGTTAAAGTCCCATGTAATAGGGGGCGAACCTATTGCCATTGACCGGGCACAAATCCAGACTCCGGGCTGCTACTGAGAATTTCCTAATGAAAAAACCCAACAACACTTTGCCCCACCCGGGAATCGAACCAATACCTACAATCTTTAGTTTTGAAAAACTTTATTATCACTACTTGTTTTGCCAATATTACAGCTGATTTTCACGAATTGTTATATGAAAAGTCATGTACTGACCGATTCTGTAAATATCGGTTGTACAGAATTCACAATTTTAATGTTTTTTAGCCTTCATCATCGCTACCGATAAATGGCGGTTATCGCAAAAACACTAGGCATTTATTAAAAGGCGCAAGCGCTAAATATTGACCGGTTCGTTATAATGCTAAATTTCGCAACTATTATACAAGGAAAGCCGGGGAATATCAAGCGTCGGACTGCACTGAGATACCACAGAGCCTAAGTTCGATCCCCAGTAATACATGTATTTTTGTTTGTTTTATTTAATAGTTAAAATTAAAATCTGACGTGACTTTACATTTTCTCCCGAATTACCGCAAGCCACAATAAGGAACTTCGTCCAATAATATCTTCATGAAAAAGAATTTAGTAATTAAATCTCAAGACTGACATGACCTCCATATTGCATGCCGTAATGACAACACTGACTTGAATTATTCTACTCCCTCGGTACGTCGGTAGACGTATAAAACAAGCTCACCTTTCTGACTAATGACTGTCATAGGAACTCGACAGCGGCAAAATGAGTTGCAAACACGTGGACACCCGACACCACTGGTTTGTGTAATTGTATTGCCAAAGTGTCGCCTTGCAGAATGTCAGTGGCGCACTGCAGAGCCCTATATTCGTGGAATGACTCATGTCTTCATAAGATTGTAGAATATTGAGGTTAACTCTCATTTTAAGGCCGCTCATCATCCTAGCCTGTTCGCAGGTATTTACACAAGTCCCAAGTCCCCCGGAGTACGCTCAAAACCGTATGTAGTACATAATCTAACTCCAAAGACAATACGTTAGGTTAGGTTAGGTTAGAGAGAGCCTAACTCGATCAAAATGTATTGAACACTGTTATTTTTTTCATTATTTCAGATTTGTGCAGAACAATGTGCAGAGACTAAAATATGTTTGTTACCATTAATGTTTTTGATAACCATTAACCAATCAGGTTGGCTTTATTGGTCCCATAGTCAAATTTGTGCGAAATGATGAGCAGACACTATCCTTAAAGTTTTTTTTAAATAAAGACTAGAAGTGTATTGTAATTATCAAGACAGTAGGCTTTAGTCTAATGCCTATCATTACAGCCGAAAGACGTCCACTACTGGACATAGGCCTCCCCCAATTAAGGGGGGGGATATGCCATAATCGCCACGCTTGGCAGGCGGGTTGGCGATCGCAGTTGGTTGGTTAAATACTCAGAGAACGCTGCTTCTCATCCTCTGGTGAATCCCTTAGTCGCCTTTTACGACACCCATGAGAAGAGATAAGGGTGGTGCTATTCTTTAAATCCGGCACCACACGGACTAGTGCCTATGCATAAATAGAACACATAGATGAATCTTGTACCGAGAAAGAAGTGGAAACAGTTCGGTACCAGGGATGACCAGGATGAGTCGATTCTAGACGACCGTTACTTTAGCGTAATAAATGTTATGACGTGGTCCTAACTCCTAATACTAAAAACACTCGCGGCAACCAATACTTACATACCTACTTTGAGTAGTAGTATAGCTCCTTTGTGAAAGAGCTCGTCCGGGGAAGTACTACCTACTTCTCCGCCAAACAGTGATGCTTGCAATGCTGTGTTACGGTCTGAAGTGTACGGGCGCCGGTGAAATTAAAATCAAATGAGACTTTCCATCTTCATGTCTCAGTTTGGCGAACCGCAATGCGGTACTATTAGGGCAACAGCCTAGGTGGTATTGAAGTTGTTATGGGCAAAGGTAACCGCTTATCATCAGGTGGGCCTTTGGCTCGTTTCGCCATCCCATAATAAAAAAAGAAAAACATTACTTAGTAGGTACCTAGAATACAGATAGATAGATATCCTATCTATTTTCTTCCACCTTCACCTGTTTTGCTTCCAACGACTCTGTTGAAGTTGGTATAAAACAAAAGAAATAGAATACATAAACCAAGCAGCTAACTAAATACATAAATGTGTTTTTTTCATTCATTCACAATAAAAAAGATTTCGAAACATTCTAAGTGCATCGGCACACATCCGAAGTCCCTTCCGGAGAACGCCCACAATTCCGATCCTTTCGTACTTCCCTGGCTGGCTTGACGGTACGCCAAAAAAACAACATACTTTTTTTTAGCACTTTGAAACCTGATTGTTGGTAGCGTCTCGACTTCGACATTCAGATGTCATTTAAAAATATTAAACCAATTTGATATGAGTCATTGGAGTGGAAGGCTGGAGAATCTTAAATAGCCATTGGAAATATGCATTCAGTGTCAGGACGTCTAGACTTGTAGATACTACCGTATGGAACGTAAAGGTTACCAAGTAAAAAAATAAGTCTTAGCCTATCTCACACTCACACCTCTCCTGGACTAGGTAGGTAGGTAGCCCACTTACCTTCTTCAGATTTGCGGTCCATCCGGCTGGACTGCGTCTGCTTCCCATGGCCATACCGCATTTAAGGTGTTTACCAAGGGATTCGTCTAAGAAATTAAGGACATTTTATTTTTATTATGTATATCGTGCACATTGCACACGATGGACGTGCCTCGTGAATATAATAGAATTTAAGCTTTATGCCCATAACAAGATATTAGGAACAAACTTTAAATTAAACACATTGGCGGTCTCATTAGTAAATCATCATCTTATATTGAAAGGTTCTGGAATATGATGTATTGCCATACAATGTGTAACGCCTCATCATATTATTGATTGATGCTTGGCTGCCAAACGGAACTCCTGACTTCCCGAGTTTAATTCGAAAGGTGTATTTGAGCTATCTTTCTATACTGTCTTGAGGACAGAGTTGTGCCTGGCAAATGGCGATAGTCGTCACGGGATCACATAGGAGTTCATAGGACCATATTATTATAATATTATTTCTTCTAAAATTCTAGGCTATTCTGATTTTGCTGATTTTATGCCATTGTCCGCAGGTTATCGGTGCAGTGTCGTCGGTAGTGTTTAGTGGTGTGTCGTGTGCATCCGTGTTTGTGTGTGTTGTGCGACGTAGCGCTGGTATGGCGCGCAGCTAGCGAGCCGCGCCCGCCGCGGCATGCGCGCCGCCTAGCCATGCCTGCTGCGCAACACGAGCCATGGCGCAGTACTCGCAAAGGACACAGCCAATGCACAGGTACACATACATACTATACACACACACCAGGACACGCAGGTGAAGCTAGGTCATGAATAATTGACACCAAGGTGCTTATGGTTGGAATGGAGTCCCAATGTGCTCATCATTCCTTATCAACCTAAACGAGCAGTATTCGAACCTGAGACGAAATATTCGCATGCGTTATGCGTAAAATAATAAATAATTTTCTTAGTATATTGATTACTGGGGTCGACTTCCAGTGTAAAGTAATCAGTCTAATGGAGACCACTGTTACAATAACTAAAAGTTACACCCGATTGTGAGATAATCGTTGTCAAGGACTTTCTTTGTTTAAGATGTTAGGAAATGCGACAATGCCATTCTATGCTATCAGCTTCTATTCCATTTCATGAATATGTTGAAAAACTGATTGTAGGTATGATGTTTTTTACGACTTATTATACCAACGTATAATATTAATATGACGTTAAGTACAGCCACGCTACACGGTTCAATCGAATTGAATGAGAATTGGTTCCGTTCAATTTTGCTCCGTTGAAAATTGGTTCCATTTTCATATTATCTCCATGTGTAAGTATTGTTAATGGTATTCCTTTGAATACGTTATTTTTAACTTGAAACGAGCAGCAGAATCTCTGAATAAGCAGACAAACGTGACTCTTCATATGCAGTGCGTCTAGAAAATTCCATACAGTGTGAATCATTACTGTACCTCTAGATTAATAACGGTTTACGTGCAGAGTTAACTGGCATGCCATATTGAATATCAATTAAAACAATAATGTTCTCGTCGGATGGTGTATCTTAGTTTTACTGCTAGGCGGGTATTGGAAAGAACAGTAAAACCGGTGCGTCGTGGTGGACTGGCATTGTGGCGACACAGGTACCGCACCCATGCCGGAATGGATATTCTTTTGTAATATGTTTTTTTAACAAATTCTAGTAAACAAAACCCTCTTTACAAAATATATCTCTTGCATACATCTGCAAAAGTTAAATGGCCTTGCCACGAAAACGCCGCACAATAGTTACGTAGTAACTAAATTATTATCTAATCTGTGACAATAGCGCCAGGCTCGTTGAACTAGGTACCTATATTAGTGTGCGTTACACATATCCTTATCCAAATCCTACTATTCCAGAACATTGAAACCTGAAGAGCCATTCCCAAGTTCCTAGATGAATATTATGTAATCCTAAAATTTTCAAGCAGTAACTACATAGACTTATGTAGAAAAAACATATTTTGATAGAAAAATAATGGCGATAGTTTGATCTATGATCAAAGCCGAAGGTATGCCGTATGCTTCTTTACAAATTAAATTCAGCGTGTGCGTAGTGCGTACTTTCCGCTACCTTGATCTTTGTTTTTGTCTTTTTTTGCGTCTGGCTGGACGCTGGGCAAGTGCAGCCTGTTAAAAATAAATCCTCCGTTATACGTTTTTCTTGAACTCTATCTTAATATATATAAATCTCGTGTCACAATGTTTGTCCTCAATGGACTCCTAAACCACTTAACCGATTATAATAAAATTCGCACACCATGTGGAGTTCGATCCAACTTGAGAGATAGGATAGTTTAAATCTCAAATTATAGTCGCAATTTTAATTTATTGCTAATTATTTGTCTGTTATTATTTGACAGTCACAATTATCTGTTAACTCCAAATGATTCTAACAGATGTCGATACCTTTCGACTGGGTTGAGTAAGTAATGAATAGATGGCGCTGCTATGGTAAATCTACGAACGTGTCATATAAGCTACATTTTAACAGCATAATTACCACGTGTTGTTGACGCTATAAAATTAATTAAATTTATTTTGTAGTGAACGAAATACCGTATAATTGAATAGTACAAAGGCACTGATTATTTCTATAAGAAATTTCTTCCAGCAGACCTGCGAGAGGTAAATTTGATCTCCAAAACTGATAGATGATAGATTTTAATGATATTTTTTGTGTAGGTACGTTCGAGTCCGGGTCCCTGCAGGGTTTGAATTAACAAATGGACCCCGTAGGTGGCGCTGCAGTCGTTGTGTCACCAAATTTGATTTGCTGAACAATTGATAACATGGGACGGGACATGGGACGGACGGGACAGGACATGTGACATGGGGGACGGGATATGGGACGGGACATGGGCCGGGACGGGACATGGTACATGAGACGGGACATTGGACATGGGACGGGATGGGACATTTAACATGGGACGGGACATGGGACGGGACTGGACATGGGGTGAGATAGTGGGATAGTGACTGGACTGGACTGGACGGTCCGAATAAAAAAAGGATGGATGGATGGATGGATGGAACTGGACTGGACTGGACTGAATTAACAGGATCCGTCACGTGGGTTAGCAGAATTTAACGCGAGTGAAGCCGCGAATATTTATTTCTTCTGTACATCTGATTGTCGCCTAACTCCTCCTAAACAGCTGAACCGATTTGGATGAATTTTTTTGTGAATATTTCAATGGTTTCCTGGATGGTGTGAAAACACAATTGGATCCGGTAGGTGGCCCTTCTGTCTGTATGTCACTGATCTTCTCCTAAATGGCAGGGACGATTTTAATTATATGTGGCGCTGCTTTTCCGGGCAGGACGACGTCTGCCGGGTCCGCTAGTATGTATATAAATATAGGTCCTAAATTTGTGAAAATTATTTTACAAGGTGGAATTGAAATGCGGTCACTATGTATATGCTATGTTAGATTTCGTGATATTCCCAATGTTTTCTGGAGTGATTTGGGCCTTATTATTCATATAACATAATCAGCCCATTACTGTCCCACTGCTGGGCACGGGCCTCTTCTCAGTATGAGAAGGTTAAGGTTATTCATATTCATATTATTATTTACGTTAGGTTATTATTGACTTTATCTATCGGTGGTATAAGAAAAACCCGGCCAACGTGATTTTAGGTGCACTTGTTATGTTATAATGTCTAATTCGCTTTACACTCTTTACAGTCTGTACGGGCAACTGTATGAGGTTTTATTGCTGACTCTGTCACTTCAATTTATATAAATAATATCATAAGTAATTTTGTAGTTATAAGAAACGATATTTAGACACAGATTGTTGTCATAAGGTAATAAATAAGACGAATTGGATTACATTATTAGGAGTTATATTGAATTCGTAAAATTCCGAAAATATGTTTACCAATGATATTAATATAGATATGTCAACCCTAACAAAACAAACGAAAAAAATGTTCCGTACGCAGTGGCAGCACAATACACATACACTTGTACAAATTTAATAAGTTGGTTACTTGAAGTTACATTCACAAGTCATAATTGGAACACTTTCTATTGGGTTAGTCCCGACTCGTCACGGTTCCGATTCGTCATCATGAAAAAACATGTCCCGATTCGTCACTGTATTAAATATTTTTATTTGCCTAGTCCCGACTCGTCATCGGTACTTCATTTAGGTTAAAGTACAGTCAAGAAGAAAGCTGAGTATAATAAATATATTCTTTTTTATAACTGATGGCTCAAAACTGGTACTGGTACTGCTTTGACGACGTCTGTGGTCTAGTGGTTCGAGTGTCAGACTGCTGATCATGAGGTCATGAGTTCGATTCCAACAGGACACAAATATTTGTGTGATGACCATAAGTGTGTGTGTGGTTTATGGGTTCAGAAGCCCGAAATAAAGAAATTTTAATTTAATTTAATTTAATAAGTGCTTGTGTTGGTCTAGGTGTTTCTTATGTAATATAAGTATGTTTAAAAAAAAAAGTATATAAGTATCATATACATTGTCTTGTCTAGTACCCATTGGGACATATTATAGTGCACAAGTGTGTGCGCAAACTCAGGTGCACTCTCTATTCCCTCACTCTCATAATCCGATGGGACGGCAATTCGACACGACCGGAGAGAGATCAGGCGCAGGACCGACGGCTTTACGTGCTCTTCGAGGCACGAAGGGGTCTCGATGTGTAACGAAACGGTCACCCATCCACAGACTGACCGCGGCTAGTGCAGCTTAACTTTGTAGATCATACAATCCACACCCTTGCTACTTAGCCACGAGCCCCTTAAGTACATGTAACAAGCTAATGTTAACCATTTAAAATTCTAGTTTACAATGTTTTGTAACTCCTAAACGCAGTTGTAGGAATTGTCATACATACATATTTATTTATTTAATTATGTATACCTAGAAACTTCAAAAAAAACATATCTCTTGGTGCAATAAAAACCGGATGTTTTGTTCACATAGTTCAGAAAGGGACAGAAATAAAGTAGAAGGGAGACAAATGCTGCCAACTCTATTGTTTTGTGTAACTAAGTAGATATTTGCAACTAATTAGATTCAAAAATGTCAATTCATTAGTTGTTTGCCACTCTGCCTGTTAGTCCTGTTACGAGAAAGTGTGACGTGATGGTTGGTCACATAGTAAAAGTTGTTTAGACTGTGAAGAGCTCGTCCGGGGAAGTACTACCACCGTACCTACTTCTCCACCAAATAGTGATGCTTGCATTGCTGTGTTTCGGCTTGAAGGGTACGGGTGCCGGTGAAATTACAATCACATGAGACTTTCCATCTTCATGTCTAAGTTTGGTGAACCAACTTGCGGTACCATTTAGGCAACAGCCTTGGTGGTATTGCAGTTGTTATGGGCAAAGGTAACCACTTAACATTAGGTGGCCCTTTAGCTCGTTTCGCCATCCAAAATATATAAAATATAATTTACATTGTAATATAACTATACATTGTACTCATTTTGTACAATGTCCCCTTAAGACGTTTTCAGTTATTTCAATAATACTTTGTGTAATATACCTATCAGTGATTATGTAAAATCTATGTTTATAATATATCCAATCTGGGAATTTAGGTGAATTTATAAATGTTTGATAGTTATTTAATAATATTGTTGATTCTTAATTGTAAATTTTTTATTATATCATATTCTTTTAAATTTATGTAGCTTTGTTTTTTTAAGATCTCTTCCTAAATAAATGTTCCTTAATAAGACAGATTTATTTTATTAATGTTAACATTTTATTTATCATGTTTATAAGTTAATGTTTAACTTGAAATTCTTGTAAATATATTGATTTGAGAGTCTTAAAAATCGTGATCAATATAACATATCTGTGATTATGTACAATCTGTGATTTAAGTTGAATTTATAAATATTTTCATATCAGTGATTAAAACCTACAAAACTATACTCCATATTTTACTAAAAATACCAACACTTTTCTTACTAACTGTACCCTGCAACAAGAAATTTTACAAGGGTGACGAATCGGGACTCGAATATTAAATAAAAATGAATTTATTTTTAGATGGTGACGAATCGGGATTTGTTGTATGGGCAAAAATTTTAGTGACGGATCGGGATCGTGACGAGTCGGGACTAACCCTTTCTATTCACACACCACGGCATTTTATTAGTTTTTTTTTTACCGGCCCCCCTGCGCGCCTTACTTTACGCGGATTAATAGAAAAACGTCCGAATTAGGACGTTGTCGAGTCATCAGATTGCGAGCGCAAGTAACATATCTGTACTTTACTTTTCAATATCATTAATGTTTACTAATAAAAACCTTTGTTTGTCCAAGCATTCATCATTACTAAATCGCTGTTAAAGACGGTTAATAAAACTTTGAAATTAAAACTCATTGTATTTAAGAGTATTTTTTGTCATTTTTTAATGTTCGATCTTCGGTTATGGGCGGAAGCCAGCATGTTTAAACAAATCTATAAATACAGCTACACTAATTTTTAAATATAAAGGATTTTTTCTTTCAGTCAAAATTCGATTTAATTAAATTATAATTTTTATGGTTCTTTCCCTCCAGTGACCAGTGAGTTTTTACTTCAAACCCACAGGTATTTATTACTCAGTGTTCCAACCTGTATTTTTTAAATACATTACTTATTATTTTTTGTTGCTTGGATAGTTTATTTGCGTACCCGGTTCCTATGTGTTCACTGTTCACCGTCAATTGTTCCCATCCCATGTAGCACCTGTCGAAATTATGAAGTCATAAAAATAGCACGCAGTGTATGGTATATGTATGTAAGTACGCCTTTATTATTGGCGTAATGAACTGACCTGGTAAAAGGCAGATGTTTTGTTACGTCATCGCCGATTGGATGTAGTATTTTTATAATTAGGTACTATTACACACATGCCATGTTTTTAATCAATACGAATTTGTGTAAGGGGATATTTGAACCCAAACTGCTAAACCAATATGCTTTCTGTATCGCGTATTTTATTTTTCTTTTTAAAATTGGGTATATCCTAATTATATAATTTGTTCGTATTGAACTATGTTTACGGGACTTGACACCCACATACTTCAGTCTGCTCGTGACCACGGCCAATGCAACTTGACCGAAACGTCGAGGTTAGTCAAAATGTTAGTTATATTTTGATTTAACTGTGCGCGACAATTCCCGTAAACATAGTTCAATATGAGTGAAATTCGCGAAAGTTTAAGAACTTTTAATTTGTGCGTAATCAGTCGCTTAATTTCAGATGTCACACAATCATCGATACGTTTATGCTTTAGAAAAACCTATAAGTATTAAGTAAATACTAAATAATTATAGGTTTTTTAAGAATTTAGTATTTACTAAATACTTATTGGTAAATACTATTTACCAATTAAATTAAAAATTAAATTAAATTATTTATTCATCATACAAATTTTTTCACAAACAATAAAAAGGTTCCCTGGCTCCCAAACTAGGTTATTACCTGTGACTTGGGAGTCAGTGTTCCTCCAAAAATTATTTTTTACAACGATATTTAAAAGTATATTTGTCATACCCTAACAAAACAAACGATAACAATGTTCCGTACGCAGCGGCAGCACAATACACATAAACTAGTACAAAGTAAGTTGGTTACTTTCGCGTCATAATTGGAACACTTTCTATACACACAAGATGGCCTTTTTTAGGGTTCCGAAGTCCTACAAGGAACCCTTATAGTTTCGTCATGTCCGTCCGTCTGTCCGTCTGTCCTAATCCTTTACAGCTTAATAACTTCTACAGTTATAAACATAAGTAAATGAAATTTTGTTTAAAAAATAGTCTACATATAGATCTCAATTTTAAAAGAATAAAATAATCGTTTTTCCGTATTTTAGGGGTGGCGTCCATACATGTGAAATGGAGAAAAAAAATTTTTTTTCGCTGCACCCCCTCGTGTGGGATATCATTGAATAGGTCTACTAAAATGAAGGTAATGTTTGATACACCACTTTTTTATCAGGTGTACCATCTGAAAAATATAGCCCGCCAAAGTGGCTTGCAATGTGTCCCCCCCCCTGCCATTTCTAAACTATGCAATGTAGAAACTTATAATCTTCCACATTGATATACCTTTGTGAAAACTCTCTTTTAAAATTATTTCGAATATAATGTGATTATAATTTTTTGAGTTATAGAGAGAAAACTGAAAAATACTTAAAACGTCCTAGTTCAAAGGTCATTGACCTTAGAGAAAAATTATCATAGCAAATAATGCTCCTTTAGCTACTTTCTATTTGAAAAAATCACAAAAAGTAACTTTGAAATGACAAACGTCTTAAATTTGGCTTCTTGAATTTATCGCTAGATGGCGCTACTAACAACACGCTCTGAGTCGCGAATGCTGCCGATTATTGCAAAAACTAAAATAGCCATGATTAATATTCGATTTGATTCGTTTGTAATTACACCTACTTAAGGAACCCTATAATACTGAGCATGGCCCGACATGCTCTTGGCCGGTTTTTTTATATTGTTATCTGTCACGCTCGACTCCTTACTTGACGCGGATTAATAGCAAAACGTCCTAATTAGGACGTTTCCGAGTCTTCAGATTGCTAGTGCAAGTAACATATCTGTACTTTTAAATATCATTGGTATTTACTATTATATTTTTAGTATACTATTTACTATTGCAATTAATTAATAATTTGTTTAGATGCCAACACTATCTACATCACATTTCCCTATATTGCGTTAGCGACCAATCTACATAAGTATAATTTTGTTTGTGATGATCAAATTAATTTATTACAAGCAGATTAATTACTTATGGAAGTTGCTTCATTAATGTTATTGTAATTCGCAGTACTGGAATTACTTAATCGCTTTAAATTGCATTTCTAGTACCAATTAAATTAATTAATGAAACAACAAATATTTTATTAGTATAGGGCTTGCAATCATATTGAATTCCAAGTTGCAAAACACATCATGAATTCCGATGAACTGTCAATACTGATTTTGACGTGTAAACATCCAAACTAGGTATGCTGACCTCATCGATATATATGTACTACGACGTACTAGATGCACTGTTTAGAAGAACAACATGGTTACACGAGTTATGGTTCCAGAACCACACTGTCATTAGTTCACATGACATCTGTCTCGCGAACACACGTAAATTTTATCATAGTTGCGTCAACTGAATTTGGAACATGCTGCTTATATGAGATCGCGTGTCTATTTACTGACGTCGTTGGCTGACCTCGGAAGATAAAATAAAAACCCGCCAAGAGCTTGTCGGGCCATGCTTTGTATAGGATTCCGCAGCTGTAAATTACAAACGAATCAATAGAATGACCAAAATGGTAACAACGGTGGTATAGTGTAATCTAATAGAAGGCTACTAAAGGGGCGTTGTTTGCCAAGATATTTTTTCTAAGGTCAATGACCTTTGAACTAGGACGTCTTTATGTCCTGGGAGGACTAAGGGTGAGTTGTCGACGGTTTTATATGGTGCGCTCGATGGTACTCTATAGAGCGCCGGTGTGGGCGGAATCCCTGAATTCCCAGAACAAGGCTTGCGGAGACTGCAGAGACACATTGCAGTCAGGGTTATAGGGGGATACCGCACAATATCCGCGGAGGCGGCGTGTGCACTTGCGGGCATCCCCCGTAAGACTTTGAATCCCAGGAAGTATATCGGCAAGGAGCGGAACTTCAGACGGAGAGTGAAAGACGCCCGCCGCTTACAGTTGTAACGAGATGGCGCGGAGAGGGACAGGCTGCCGTAATGGGACAATGGAGTGAGAGGCTGGAAAATATTACTACTGGATTTTCTAACCGAAAAAAAAAGCATTATTCAATTAGAAGATTAGGGTTATGAATGCATTTTAATTGACAGACGTGTAAGTACAAATACGGAATATTCCGTACTACCCTATTTACTTATTTACCATGTTAACAAAATAAAAACCGTTCGGTCAACGGTTCGGAGATACCAAAAAATCCGGGTAGTGGGGCGTTTCACACCACGCTTGGTTCGCACCGCGGTGTGAATCGCCCAAGTACTCTTTTTGAATGGGCTGTTTCGGACCGCGGTGTGAATCAACCAAGACCTTTTTTATAATGGGCTGATTCGGACCGCGGTGTGAAACACCCCAGTACACTTTTACCATTGGCCGTTTCCAGCGACAACACAGCCCCTAGACGGATATTGTTGAATTTAATGCGTACAAACAATTCTGCCACTAGCTGAGGTATGAGGAAGCGGGGTACAGCGATCCGGTTGGCCCTGACAATGTAATTATGTCATAGAAACTTCAAACTTTGTAGGGTTAGAGACGAGACAGATTTAGATTCAACACAATATAATATCGATAAAATATTATTTTATCGATATTATTTTTATGTAATACTTAGTATTCATTATAAGGATTTTAGCTTCTTATTTCTTTTAATATTATTTAATAATAAAGTAATTAATATACTAATAATAATAGTAAGTATTACAAGTAGGGAGGGAGTCTTTCAAAATTATCTTAATTTTGAAAGTAAGACGGGTGCTCTGTACTTTCAGAATTAAGATAATTATATCTTTAAAAATATCTTTATGTATTTATTTGGTGTTGAATATGGAGTTATTATTTTGTAAAGCGGATATTTTAAAAGAGGTAATTGTCCGTTTATATAGTAAATAAATATTAAATAATAAAATAATTAATTTAGTAGTAGTATTATATTATTTATTTTACCCAGCAATATTACACAAAATGTTACATTAACATACTAGGTACTACGTCTAGGTATAAATATTATTGGACCTACTTAACATTTAAAAGTGAACACAGCATGGAACAAAAACAAATATTATTGCAAACTATAACAGCTAATTAGTACGTAAATAAAACGTTATTCAAAAGAAAAGAACCTACTCAAAAATAACTTAAATTTAAAGGACAAAAAAAAAAAAAAAATCTAATCACCACTAATCATTTTTTAAATAAATTAATTTTATATATGTGTAGCCTTCGAATAGTGCATTTGTAACTTTGAGCTTTTATAATAAAGCCATTATAAATACCATTCGATATAATCAAATAAAACAAATTTTGTGACTAATGAATATAACAACTAATAACTGTAATTTGTTTCTAGTACTCGCTAGCAGCTACCGCGGCACCACTCACTTCGCTCGCTCACAGTTCTAACCTTACCTAACCTATTTGATATATTTCTGATTGTTTTTATATAAACAATGTTGAATTAGACAGTAAACTGTACAATTGTCGTTAATGTAACCTCAAATTATGCGACTGCTCAAGAGGTCTCTTTTGGATATTGAAATCTTTTTTATTATTTTATTTTAGTAGTAATTGAAAGCGAAATTCTGATAGTACTGAGTAATTTTTTCAGTGTTTACGTGTCAAACCGCGTTTGACAGTATTATTGTGATATTTAATAGGTTTTAACAAAACCAAACATTTTCAGGGATGTAATAGTGCGATTGATTTTAATTGAGGATTTTTCTCGCAAAGAGGCCTTCGAAAGAAGTAAAAGACCAAGTAGCTTCATGGAGAAATATTACACATCCGTGCAAATCTTAAATAAAATCGAATGTGACACAAAAGTTGTTATTTTACTAAATTATTCATTCCTAGCTGTGTTTGTGACCCTGTCCGTGTGGAAGTTGTAAATTAACATCGTGGGCCTTACTCCCGACTGGTTCAAGCTCTGAACCAAATCGAGCTAATTTCAATTCCTAGAAAAAAGCAGTACGATTTGACACTAACTCGAATTCAAATTCGATTGATACAGCACTCGATCCAGGCGGGGTCAGGAGTAAGGCTTAGAAGTGGGTAGCTACTCTAATAACTAGCTAAATAGCGGCTATTCAACAAATAGCCATGGCTACTTCGATCAATGGCTAGGTAGCTGATAGGTAGCGATCATTTACCAGTTTTTTGAATATAGGCAAAGATTGAGCACGCCTCACTTGTACTGGCAAAGCATTCCACAGGCGAGCAGCCTGAACTGTAAAAGAATTACCAAAGAAATTTGTGGAATGCGATGGTATCGCCAACGTGAGGTTTTCTGATGACCTTAAAAGCCTCGAATGTGTGTCACGAAGGAACACTAACTAACTAAAGAACTAACTTAAGGAGCATTCTTTGCTAAGATCATTTTTCTCTAAGGTCAATGACCTTTGAACTAGGACGTCTTAAGTATTTTTCAGTTTTCTCTCTATAACTCAAAAATTTATAATCACATTATACTCAAAATAATTTTAAAAGAGAGTTTTTACAAAGGTCTATCAACGTGGAGAATTATAAATATCTACGTTACATAGTTTAGAGATGGCAGGGGGGGGGACACATTGCAAGTCACTTTAGCTGGCTATATTTCGCAGATGGTACACCTGATAAAAAAGTGCTGTATGAAACATTACCTTCATTTTAGTAGACCTATTCAATAATACCACACACGAGGGGGTGGAGCGAAAAAAATATTTTCATCCCCATTTCACATGTATGGGCGCCACCCCTAAAATACATAATCACGCATTTTTTATTCTTTTAAAATTGAGATCTATATTTAAACTATCTTTTAACAAAATTACATATACTTATATTTATAACTGTAGAAGTTATTAAGCTGTAAAGGATTAGGACAGACGGACAGATGGGTATACGGACAGACGGACGGACATGACGAAACTGTAAGGGTTCCTTGTAGGACTACGGAACCCTAAAAAAAGTACATATATCATTTATCGTGTACGTATCGGTCGGAACAAAAGTTCGTTTATCGTTGAACGGGAGTAGACTCCCTGGCTGTTATAGGTATATAAAGATTGAATGTTTGAAATCGTAGTTTTTTTTTTTTTTTTTGTAGTTTGCAAAATATTCTACTACCTATATTTTTCAATTTCGTTGATAGTATGGAGAACTTTGTTTCATCGATAACAGATTTAGTACATCACTAGTTACATTGACAATTAAATAGAGGGAAAGAGATAGTGTATTAAGTGCTTGCGTAAGAAAGAGATGTTTTGTGAAAGACATCAACGTGCCGTCTGCACCTTTGGTGTCCGTTGCGAATTAACCAGTATAAGATGAACTCTCATTAAATATTAAATCAGTTGAAAAATCTAATTGGATAATGACATTATTAACTTAACGATGAAATGTTATGCCGTCTTTCTGGACACTCAAAGTCTTGCTGTTTTTACAACACAATCGTACTGTGCAAGAAGTCACTAAAACATTTATTTGTAAATTTTGTGTTCACTAACACGGAAGTGTCAACGGCTCACAGAAGTGGTCATAACTGATTCAAATTGTTTGAGTGGCGGCTTACATACAGGATTTTTCCCTTATGTGTGATAGAAATCGGTCGCCTGTTATGTGGCGTCTAGGGGCTGTGTCGTCGCTGGCCGTTTCGGACCACTATCAGAATTTTTAAAAATCTAGTATGTTTCGAATGTTTATTGTACAGACGGGTAGAAAAACGGTTAGTGAAACATATTAATCTGTTCTAATAAAATACATATCATGTAATTCAAAAGATTATACTAAACCTCTTAAGGGTCATTGTCCTCATCATTATGAACTACTTTTACTATGGACCTACCCTGAATTCGCGAAAAATTTTTTAGCCGATTCCTACATTTATGTTCACACAAATTGACAAAATGTTAGGATTAGCTGTTTTTTTTAGCGATTTCATGGTTGATCCCTTTGTAAAAGTTGTTCATAATGGTGTGTATAACCTCTTAAGAGTTTTAGTATAAACCAGCGGTTCTCAAACTTTTTTGGTCACGGAACCCTTTTGACAAGCAAAATACTTGACGGAACCCTACAATAAAACAATAGTTTTTAAAAGTGTATTCTTTATTATATAAGCATAATAAAAGTACAATGTAACAGTTACTAATTATTACTTACTTTAACCACATGCCAAGTACAATAATAGAAGATATTAAAAATGAAAAAATCTTAACTAATGGGAGGTATGAAACTGTTTTTTATTTTTCATCAATTGGT
Source organism: Asteroscopus sphinx (assembly GCA_949699075.1). Taxonomy (NCBI): domain Eukaryota; kingdom Metazoa; phylum Arthropoda; class Insecta; order Lepidoptera; family Noctuidae; genus Asteroscopus; species Asteroscopus sphinx. The sequence continues at coordinate 12,691,700 of OX453021.1, read as the reverse complement.
TGATATCAGGTTTGATAGAAGACATTTGAAGTCTCATATCAGGTTCGGCGTCCAGTCTATTGCGATATTTTGTTTTCGTGGCTGCATAGGTTGATAATCCTGTTTCGCACAAATATGTTGTTGGGAACGGGAGAAGAATATTCAGAGCCATTCTGCCAAGCATTGGATATTCATCACGGATTCTGCACCAAAAATCGTTGAGAGGCGTCGTTTTGAACAGTGACTCCATACTTGTGTCTGATGACATTTCTAAAAGAGATTCATATATCTCGTTTGACATACTTTCGGGCATTTGCAAGTTGGGTAAAAAAGGATTATGAATCCATGAATTCAGCTTCATTTTTGTATTATGTTCTTCGGGAAAATACTTTACAAAAGATGCGCGCATCGAAGTGAGATATTGGACCAATTCTTCAAACACATCATCTTGAAACATTTCCGAGTCGTTATCGCTAACAAACTCACTGAGTGACGTAAAGCTTTCTATTTCTCTCTTACCAACGCAAATAATCCAAAAATCTAATTTTCTTTTGAAGGCAGTTATTTTGTTATAGGCCTGGAACACTGTTGTCTGTTTACCTTGCAATGATAAATTCAATTCGTTCAGTTTTTGAAAGATATCCGCCATAAAAGACAATCGGAACAACCAAGTTTTATCATACAAACGGTCTTTCAAATTAAAAGAAACTGTATCTGCTGAAAGAAACATTTGTAACTCGGCTCTAAGTTCAAATAGCCTTGTTAAAGTTTTACCCCGAGACAGCCATCGCACTTCTGTATGGAGCAGCAGTGTTTTATGTTTGCTGCCATAATCTTCACACAATAATGAGAACAATCGGGATTGTAGTGGTCGTGATTTGATAAAATTAATTATTTTTACCGCTTCATCCATAACTAATTTTAGATTTGACGGCATTTGCTTCATCGCAAGTGCTTGTCTATGCAGAATACAATGGCTGGAACTACAATTAGGCGCTTTACTTTTTATTCGTGATACTGCTCCTGCTGTTTTACCTGTCATCGCCTTGGCCCCATCTGTACAAATGTCAATGCAATCGTTCCAACTAAGATTATTTTCTTTAAAAAATATGTTTATTTTATTAAAAATTTCTTCCCCGGTAGTGTTTGTGGGCAGCGGTGAACACATAAGCATGTCTTCTTCAAAAGAACGTTCATATGGATATCTCACGATAACCAGCAAGATAGCCAGACCAGTGACATCAGTTGACTCATCCATTTGCAAGGCGAATCGTGTTTTTTGTAGACGTGCAACTAGTTCTTGTTTGACGTAGCTTGCCAGATCATGGATTCGCCGTGAAACAGTATCGTTTGATAGCGGTACAGTAGAAAGATGCTTTGCAGATTTTTCATCGAGCATACATTTTGTTATGTCTAACACACATGGCTTTATTAAATTCTCAGCGATAGTGTGCGCTTCACCTGCTTGTGCAATGCGATAGCTAACTAAATATGATGCCTCCGTGGCCTTTTCATTGATAGTTTGTGTTACATGCATCATATTTTTTTGACTTTCCAATAACTGTTCTTTTTTACGAACAAAAAATTCTTTATTCTTGTCTTTAGACTCGGGGTGTACAGTTTCTAAATGTCTGCGTAATTTGGCAGGTGCCATGGAACTATTAGGAAGCAGTTTACTACATAACATGCAGAGAGGTGAGCCGTTGGAATCAACAAATCCGAAACTGATATATGATTCATCATACTTCCTTTTTTTCGTCTTTGAAACCGTGGAGCTTGACGTCGTGGCATCATCGTCTGGATCGGTAATTGCTGTATTCTCCGCGCGTACTGCTTTTGAACATTCAGCGTCATTAGAAGATGTCGTTGCAACACGTTTAACACCTTTAAGCCAACGTTCCATTCTTATTTATTAATAATGTTACACGTCAGGATGGTAGGGTCAAAATAATGCACAATCGTTACTGCGTTTATGAGACAAAGTTTAGTCCAAAGAAGAAATGTACAAAACTGATACAATCAGAATACAGCGGGCAGTAGAACTTACAAGAAGGCAGCAGGCTAGCCAGCTTGTAAGTAGGTAGGTACGAACTTATCGCTCCGAACGCTAATCGTCAACTGACTGACGAGGCGCGACTTTTTTTATATAATAGCGCTTTTATGCTTAGTCCTAGACTCGAACTCGAACATTCTCAAAAATACTCGAGTCGGCGCCTTTGATAAACAAAAAGCGGAAATTAAAATATAAATACAAAAAAATGCGTTGTAAACAATCTCTACTTTATGCTTTTGAAGATAGAGCCGAAAGTCGCTTGTTCACAACTATAGCGTCTAATTCAGAGGCGGCTTTTATCAAAGGGACTGCGCGCTCACAAGTATACGCGCGGCGGGCGGATTCAAAACGTTCGACCAGTGACCAGAGAGAGGTGTTTTGTTTTTTTTTTCTAAATTCTTGCGGAACCCCTACAGGGGTATCGCGGAACCCTAGGGTTCCGCGGAACACACTTAGGGTACCGCTGGTATAAACTAAGAATAAGGTTACATATTATTGTTTTTCTACATAATCACATTTATATTACTATTAATTAGTTGAAACTGTTTTGTATTATTATATATCTAAATTTAATACGTTATAAATGTTGTGATGTTTCCCCAATAAAATTACAAAAATATTTATTTATTTGTAAGTATGTAATTAGCTAATAATAAGATAATATAAATATATATAATATATTATATTTATTATGTTGATATTGAATAATACAAATCAAAATAACATATTATGTGTAAATTATTTCTTATTTTTACTGATAATTATAATAAAGCAGATACAAAATGGCACACAATACTTAAGTAGCAGACTAATAATTATAATTAATAATAATATTAGTAGCAACAGGCACGTTTATGGAATTGAATTGGATAGAAGTGACCATAGTTTTACAGTTAAAACTAATGTCAGCTTATCAGGGGTTGGGTGTGTGTTCAATAATAGTCAACAAGACTCTGAAAACCAACCATGAGAGCAGTTTTTTTTAGGTCAAATATTAGTAAATTATTACATAACATCGATAATATTACAAAATAAAAGGACAAGTCATGTCGGGCTATACGATCCGTCTTGTTCAACAACACGTAGTAAAGTGTGCGTTTGCGCTACCCGCTCCAACGGCCGACTATCAATATGGCTGACTTTGGTGGGGTGTCATAGCACAGTGCTGCCATTTTATTCCAACGATTCCTAACAATATAATAATAGGCATAAAATGTAGAGTTTGAAAGTACAAAGTTTTTAATTTTTGTTGATTTATGTAATTTTTATTGTACACTGATTATTAAATAATACTGTTTAACATATGTCATTTATCTGTGATTTTTAATTACAAAACAGTAAAAAATGTAACTGTTTATTTAACCTGTGATTATCAAAATAATTAGCTAGATATAAGGTATATTTTTCTTAATTGGTAACGAATAATTACTAGTTAAAAGTAATAATATACACGCAACCTCTGATTTTTAACAATTAGTTATAAGTATAAATTATATGATCAAGTACACAAATTGTGATTTTTAATTATTACTGATATGTGAGTAAATTAAAATTTCCACTAATTAATAGTAATATAAATATGAATTCAGACAAGAATATGAAGCAAAACATAATATAAATAAGTAGGTACACAATAAAAAAATAATAAAAAATTATACCTATACATAATAACATTAACTGTTTCAAGAAGTTTAGTTTTGTATTATAATCTATAATCTTTTAAAGTATTTCATTAGAACAGTTTAATATTTTTAGTAACCATTTTTTTCTCGTCTGTACAAAAACCAGAAATACATCAGATTGTTTTAACTTTTGATAGTGGTCCGAAACGGCCAATGGTAAAAGAATACTGGGGTGTTTCACACCGCGGTCCGAATCAGCCCATTATAAAAAAGGTCTTGGTCGATTCACACCGCGGTCCGAAACAGCCCATTCAAAAAGAGTACTTGGGCGATTCACACCGCGGTGCGAACCAAGCGTGGTGTGAAACGCCCCACTACCCAAAAATCAAACGTCGAATTTATTAATCAACATTCATTTTATACATTTCACGACGAAATTGGGACGGCGTTCAACCGTTTCTCGATAGTATTATCAAGTTTTTATAGTATTGAACAGTAATTTGTTTTTAATCGAATACAAATAAGGACCTAGTACCAACAACGTAAGTCTTCATCTATTGTGACCTCGGACGAATAAATTTTATTCGTCCAAGATTGTGACATTGAATTAAAGAATTATCATTCATTTCTTTATTGTTATAAGTATGTAGTATTAGGTAGGTATGTGATTGATTGTCAAATTGCGATTATGTCGTGCAAGTTTCATGCAAGTGTACGGTGAAACTGGTGATAATGTCCGAAAGATCAACGAAAATGGAGAACACTTTAACCCCGTTTGGTACATTGACCCCTAGTCTGGTATGCCAAGGTCTTCAAAAACTTGGGTTCATTGCTTCCTCCAATCGCTGAATCGCCTTCGTCAAATAATAAGTCGATTAACAATTTTTCTATCAGTTATATGTCGGACGGCACGTAACTTGCAGTGGCAATGGAGTCTCTGTGACGTATTTTGTATTGAAATATACATATAACACGAGATTCCAAGCCCGAGCAGAGTTGCCGCTTCGGTGACGGTCACTGACGAGTGACGATGCTGCACACTGACAACGCCGAACGCCCGCTGGGTGCGGAACTGTTGCCAGCTCGATGATGATTGGAAGACAGGTTATTAAGTAAAAGGGATAGTAGAAAATAGCCTATAGTATTTTCCAAAGAATCATGGCGAGATAGTTTAAACTTTAAAGGATTCAAATAATTCATGACAAACAAAAGATCAGTTAAAATAAATCAGTAAGTCATTTGCATTCAGTTTAAGAGTTGCTCGATTCCTCTTTTCCCGACTTTGCGTTCACCACCGATAAAACTATCCTTCCTCTGAGGATAAAACTTTCTTAGTGAAGGCTGATGAGAACATTTCGTTCCATTTCAAGGTACAATACGTCAGAAATAAAGTATTTTTGATTTTTTCAACATTACCTACCTATAAAGTATTGTGAATCTAAATAACGTAGCATACGCTGATAGCCTTTTGAAGATTTCCTCCTCGAAAAAAAAAAACAAAAAAAAAAGGATACGTTATTATATGTATCGTATGGTTGGCAACCCTAAGCCAGTGGGCCGTTGAACATAAATGGTAATAATTGTAAAATATGAGAAACAATCAAAAACTATTTTATTATCCTGGTAACCTTAACTGGACAAAGCCGTCAGTAGAGACTCCGGGGCCATGCCATGGGGCAGCAAGTGATCGAGAACTACTTGCTCAAGAGTTCCCATTGCTTGTTACTGCTCCGGTTGTGTATACGGCCATGATTTCAAGCCCTATATCTATGTTTAACAGAACTTACAGAACTGACTTAGCTTTGTTGACATAATAAACTGCAAACCTAATTCATAATAATCTACAATGTTTAATGACATATAGCACTCTCACTTGTTTACATTCCCAATAAGTGAAAAAGTTTAGTAAAAGTAAGTTAAATACCTACCTATTATTATCGTACACACGGCTACACATCAAGCTGTACATTTCCAGTTTATGCTGACCTCGCATTGCATAGGCTTTCCGTACAATGCGAGATCAGCTTATACTGGAAATGTACAGCTTGATGTGTAGCCGTGCGTACAGTTGTGTTCGTTGTTGCGTTCTGCAACAGCAAATAGGCCGGCAAAGCGTCCCTTTAGGACGAGCTGGCAACGCCGCGTGTGCCGAGGGTTGTCGAGGCCACCCGAAGTGAACACGTCGAGACGGTTAGCGCGTCATGGCGGGGCGGGGCAGCGGCGGTGGCGGGGCGGGACGGTAGCGCGAGCGTCACAGTGAGCCAAAGAACAAAGAGTATGCAGTTAGCTTACAGAGTGTTGAATACGTGCGTTGTGTGACGGGACGGAAAGACAACACAAATACGATTTCCCCGCCTAACATGGATGTAGGACGTTTGATTGAATATGTCAGAAAACATGTTTTCCTGTACGACTTAGGTCATAGGGATTACAAGAACCCTAGCCTTAAGGCTGAAACATGGGAGTCTATTGGAAGAGAGTTCAATGAATCTGGTAAGCATTTTTATCCAACAACTAGTAGAACGCTGTCATTATGTAATTTTTTTCTCTAGTTACTTTTCTAGTCGTACCAAAGCGTAGTAGTAATGTTCAGGAACGTTGAAAAATTAAAGTTCTTGAATATTTCAGGTGAGACTTGTAGACTCAAATGGAAGACCGTACGGGATGGTTATATCAAGTACAAGAAGCAGTTGAAAAGTGCAAAACCAAGTTCAAAAGAAATCGACTACATTTGGAGAACCAAATTGGGTTTTTTAGATAATTGTAATGCCACCCGGAGATTTTTTTGTTCAACAGATCTGAATAGGAAAGACAATTTGTTTCCAACAGTGTCGACACAAGTAGAATGTTCAAAACCCCAGGATGAATCAACTTTGGCTTCACCACCTCCTTTAGTGCCGTTTGGATCGTCAACTAATGTGTCAAAATGTGGCTCCACTTCATGTCAAGCCAATAAAGATTTTCGAAGAGAAATTTATGATCAAGATAGTTTCAGGACGTTTAGGGAAACATCGAAGGATATTGACGCCACTGACCATCTATTCCTGAGTTACTCAGGAACATTCAAGACATTTTCACTGAGGCAACAAGCCCTTATGAAAATAGAACTTGCAAAATTATTTGCGAACGCCGAACTGGAACAACTGGAGAATGCTGAAGATTCCGAAGTGAGAGTTCATATAAACTATTCACCTATGGTCATCAAATCAGAATTTGCTGAACTGCAGAATGGTGAAACAGACGGACCGGATGATGAGATTGTGGAGAAGCCTGCCAAAGGCCCGCGTCGTGCACCGCCACGCCAGTGACACATTCAAGCGAAAATATCTAACTCGCTGTAACGATGTCTACCTATATTTTTACTTTTTTATTACATGCATTTACGTTGAATCGTAATGTGTAGTGTATCAGTAGATAAGTACCTACATATTACGTGATGGTTAACGTTGTAATGTTATGATAGTTGTACTAAGTACCTATAAATAAATAATAAACCTATGTCTTTGAATCCAAGGTAAAATCACGGTAAAATAAATTTTGTTGGTTCAGTTTTCGAAATTTGGCTATGAAATAGGGTTTCATCGGTTTCAAAACTAATAGTTGAAAAGCCGCAAGAGTTTTATTCGTTCCACTCGGACCTCACAACTCCATCCAGCCGCAATGAGGACGGAGTTGTGGAAGGAAAGGCTCCCACCACCACCTGATTTTGTAGTACCGCAAGAACACCTGCCCCCAGGCCACAATCTCCCGTGGCCAGTCTGGAAATCCCTCAACCGGCTCCGGACTCAAGTCGGTCGCTGCAGAGAAAATTTGTGCAAATGGGGAATTCGAGACTCCTCAAAAACTGAATGCGATTGTGGGGCCCCCATTCAGTCCATGGCCCATTTGCTTACTTGTCCCTTGTGCCCTGTCAACTGTACAAGAGCCGACCTAAATGAAGCCACGATCACCGCCATAGAAGTGGCCAAATATTATATATAAAAAAAGTGTGAACCATTGACACGAAAGAAGAAGAAAACTAATAGTAAAATAAGTGTTCATCGTAGGTATTATCTAATAATGATAAAAATACTATGTCTGTGGTACAGTCTAACAAAGCAATTGGTATACAGGGTAGAGATAAATGAAGTTTTCTCAGAAGATTATGGATGTTTTCGAGTGAAATATAATTTTAATAACGGACAAAGATAAATTAAACTTTATTTATACGGAACCCTAATCAAACCATTCTTTAATAACTTCCTGAGAAATTTCATCTATATCTGGCAACCCTGTATACTAATTGCTTTGTTAGACTGTACATAAATGCATGTTTTTTTAGCATTCCATGATTTTTAGAATCTCAATTCGCACTCTTGGTGATTCTAATGACGTCAATTTTTTCCCGCGCCTATCATAATTTTTCGAGATATTTATACATTTAAAAACAAATTTTTGTTAACGTTTGACTGACGTGTGTGTGACTGATTTGTTACTAGTTAAATAAAAATTTTACAAAGTATTACCTCATTCGTTTTTTACTTGAATGCGATCATGTTTGTGATGACGCTGACGAGAAATCGAATATCATTGTGACGCAGATTTAGCCGAGCTGATGACTAACCGATATGAACTCTCGTGAATTGGACGAATCCACATTACTCCAGTGTGTAGTTTTAAACAATACGTTTACATTATCAGCTGAATTGTTTTGTCTGTTAAATTAATTTCTTACGGTTCTTAGCCAATGTACCAGGAAACGAGCCAACATAGTCAGTGGATTGGCAGGCTGAGTGAGAAGTGATTTTAGGGCGGGGGCAGAATTCATTAATATTTCTATAAAACAGTTTTCTAATGCTTAGAAAAACGTCTATATATAAGACATCTTTCTAATAACTTTTCATCTCATCGTTGTTCATTGATTAGTGCCAAAATATATCCAAAAACTATTTTTGTAAGTTACAATCAAATTGCTGGATTGTAAAATTTATCTAGGAACTGATAATAACAGAGGAAAAGGAAATTGTCAACCTTTTTTCTGTTGGTCTAAGATTGTCAAGTAAATAAAGTAAAAAGAAATTGAAATGCCTTGACATCGTTCCGAACAACAACAACAACAACATCCTAGCAACATCCAAACAACCAACATCCTAGCTAGCTGTTTATCGGAAATACTGAGTTGCATAAATAAACGAAAATGTTCGGAAAATATTGAAATAGGAAGTTTCTAAATACATATCCGCCATAAATGAAGCCGCGTCTAAAATGTAGTCTAGACTAATTTCACGTACGAAATAATACACAAATGTTTATTATCTGTTACACAACAGCGATTTCTATTGAGCAGAGCGGTTGGCCGTGACCTCGGACGACTGTCAAGGTTTTACTCATTGAAACTTGCAAAGATTCCATTTTATTACACGTGATTTGTTTGAATGTTTCACTTGTTACTTTCCCAAGAAAAATTATATTAAATTAAAACGCTTTAAAGAATGATCTTGGTTTTAGAAAGACTTGGGTAGGCAATTGTTTCTGTAACCAATGCAGAAGAAATTACTTATTATATGAACAAGAAACGCGTTTACACAACTTATTAAAATGTTTTTATGAAGTTTGATCGTGGAAGCCTTAAAAACAGCGTCTGGGGGCGTGACAAAATGGTTTGACACCCGATGTAGCCACGTGGCCTAACGTGGCGTTATTGGAGATCGGCTTATTACAAATTCTAAACATGTTCCCGAGTTTCCCGACGTCACTGGTGACGGTATCACAGACTATATTACTAATGTAGGTTTGGAATTTCTGTCCCGGCCGTCCCTGTTGATCCACCAAATGTCCCAGCTTCGATGTTGATCGAAGTGTCCCGATGAATAAAAATAAATAAATAAATATCTTTGGGACATTTTTACACAGCACCATCTAGTCCCAAACTAAGCAGAGCTTGTGGTATGGGTACTAGACAATGGATATAATACGTATATACTTTTTTTTTTGTAAATACATACTTATATTGGTATTTATTGTTTTGATTACGAGTAAGGTAACCCATGAGGTCACGTAAAGGGGCTTAATATGATCGATAGGAACCTAAATGTCTTTCCATCAAAGGTTGACTTTTTTGATGGGTCGTTAGTCGTTACCCCGAGGGTTAATACTTCGGACGCTTAGAACCTCGATGGGTTTTTATTTCGATGGCACGTTGTCGATATGTCGATGGTTCTTTAACCCGATATATTGTTTCTGTGCCGCGTCGCAAATACTGCGTTTTTCTGACATTTAAAACGTTCTTATCTCCTTTCGACGAAAATGTTCCAGGGTACAACAACAACATTTAGTTTGTACTTTTATGTGTAATCCATACATTTCCTGTTGTAATGAATAGTGCTGGGTAATCAATCACATAATTATAATATGAACTTGTGAAATTTGCAGTGTGACCAAGTGTGACCATTGAAACATTGTTTTTTTTGTTTTTTTCTCATTCGTTGGTCGCGGGCTCGCGGCTATGGCACGCAAAAAGGCATGACAGCAGCCGGCAACCGTGCCAACGAACGCCAGGCGCTTAGGACGGTGATATCAAATAGAATTCGTGTGACAGATTCCGACTTGCAGAATTTGTGTACCCACACTGATGCTTTGAAGATTTTTTCAAGAATATGAATTTTTAACAGACTTCAAAAAAAGGAGGAGGTTATGTATTCGGCGGGTTTTTTTTTTTTTCATGTATGTACATCGATTACTCCGAGATTTCGGGGCCGATTTATGTGGTTGTTTTTTGGGTTCCGTAGTCCTACAAGGAACCCTTATAGTTTCGTCATGTCCGTCCGTCTGTCCGTCTGTCCTAATCCTTTACAGCTTAATAACTTCTACAGTTATAAACACAAGTAAATGAAATTTTGTCAAAAAATGGTCTAGATATAGATCTCAATTTTAAAAGAATAAAAAAATCTTGATTACGTATTTTAGGGGTGGCGCCCATACGTGTGAAATGGGGATGATATTATTTTTTTCGCTGCACCCCCTCGTGAGGGATATTTTTGAATAGGTCTACTAAAATGAAGGTAATGTTTCATCCACAACTTTTTTATAAGGTATACCATCTGCGAAATACAGTTCACCAAAGTGGCTTGCAATGTGTCCCCCCCCCCTGCCATTTCTAAACTATGCAACGTAGAAACTTATAGTCTTCAACATTGATAGACCTTTATAAAAACTCTCTTTTAAAATTATTTCGAGTAATGTTGTGAGTTAATGTGATTATAAATTCTTGAGTTATAGAGAGAAAAATGAAAAATACTTAAAACGTCCTAGTTCAAAGGTCATTGACCTTAGATAAAAATGATCATAGCAAATAATGCTCCTTTAACTACTTTCTATTTAAAAAAATCTCAAAAAGTAACTTTGTGTTATGTTGACATGACACACTTCTTAAATTTGGCGCTGTACAGCGCCATGATTTGATTTGTTTGTAACACCTACTTAAGGAACCCTATAATACTGAGCAGGGTTGCGAATATCAGCATCAGCATCCGCTGATCATCAGCATCATTTTCAACATCAGCATCAGCATCCGCATTAAATGATGCTGATATTTATGCTGATGTTCATGTTGTAACGTGACCGAAGAGGGAGGGACTTATGGCACATTTTTTTGTTTCGCTTGTGAGTTTTGACCGCTAGTATAGTTATTAATCTGAGGCTAGTATAATAAGTTTATGGTTTTGACCAATCATAGCACAGATTATTGCACTTCGGTGATTTTTAGCAAAACCAAAACAAACTTGTCTATTACGACAAATGTCAACAGCAGACAGTACAGTTGAAAGAGTCGTTCTAACAAAAAGGGCAATGTGGAGCTATTAAAATGTCAGCTAATAAAAAGCCAAGGATGAAAATTATTTATGTTAGATTGCCTTGCCTTTGCTAGATAAAAATAATCAATCTCTTCATTAACGAATGCAAATCATAAAAGAAGCATTAAGATAATAAGGGGAACTCTACATTTTTAAAGACAAAGAAATATTGGCATTTGCGTTAGCGCTGCTCTTTTGTGCGCTCAAAGTAGGTGCATCATTCATCATCATCATGTCAGCCGAAAGTCGTCCACTGCTGGACATAGGCTTCTTCAAGCAGTTTGGGGAAATATGCCGTAATCGCCACTATTGGCAGGCGGGTTGGCGATTGCAGTTGGTTGGTTAAATACTCAAAGAACGCTACTGCCCATCCTCTGGTGATTACCTTAGTCGCCTTTTATGACACCCATGAGAAGATATAGGGTGGTGCAATTCTTTACGTCCGGCACCACATGGAATAAAGTAGGTCTAGTTTAAACAATTTCACTTACAAAAGGTTTCTTTCTTTATATGCAAAAACTTTGTATATTTATCTCTCGTTTGTTTAAGCATTAGTGAAAGAAAGCTCCAATCTTCTATCTATCTATACTATAATAAAACTGTAAAGGTCGAAAAGTCTGTACATTGAGTTTTTTTTCGCGAAAACCGGCTAGGGGGACTATAAATAAGCTATAGAACACGAATCAATCGTTTAAAAAATGTATGTCTGTCTGTCTGTTTGTTACCTCATCACGTGAAAACGGCTGAACGGATCGTAATGAAACTTAGCATTTGTATTGGTATTAGTCTAACTTAAAATATAGGGTATGTTTTATCTGAATCGGTTGAGTAGATCCAGCGATACAGCTTGACCCCTCTATTGTATTAAGTTGCATACAAAGTAGAGGTCATGATTGTTGGTTGGATGCAGGTTGCAGGTTCCTAAAAATACAACTGGATTCTATTAGTATTATAGAAAATATAGAATAACATAACATAGCCCATCACTGTTCCGCTGCTGGGCATGGCCCTCTTCTTGGAATGAGAAGAGTTAAGGAACTGGATATTGTTAGTGTAATAGATTATCATAACATAATCAGCTCATTACCTACTGCCCCACTGCTGGGCACGAACCTCTTCTCGGAACGAGAAGAGTTAAGAAACTAGAAAATATAGAATAACATAACGTAGTCAACCCATTACTCTCCCACTACTGGGTATGGCCCTCTTCTCAAAATGAGAAGAGTTAATGAACTGGATATTATTAGTATTCTAGAATAACATAACATTACCAGCCCATTGCAGTCCCACTGCTGGACACGGGCCTCTTCTCAGCATAAGAAGAGATGTGGTTAGTGTTATAGAATACCATTATCAGCCCAATTACTTCCCACTGCTGGGCACGAGCGTCTTCTCAGAATGAGGGAGTTTAGGGCTAATTCCATGAAATTCCATCACCTTAGCCGGTTGGTGTTTTAAAAACAAAATATAGTATGGTCGGTAAATAGTGTAATCGTATGTGTAGGCGCTTATATGTATATATTTGAAGATATTGTGTTCATAATTATGACACGATGTTATTTTCCGACATCCACGCGGACGGAGTCGCGGGCACAGCTAGTGCTTTTATATAATAAAACTTTTTAACAAAAAATTAAACCGACGAAAACAGACACTGAAAAGCGAAAAATAACTAATTTTGAGTGGGCGCCAAACGAACTTTTAACAAGCAAAGTGCGTGCATGTTGCAAGTGGCCGAGCGGAGAACGCATTTTTGGAAAGTTATAGTTTATCTTTGAAAATTTCACGTTGTATTTGATGTGACGTTGTTTTTATTATTTATTTAAAGTAATTTAATGATCTTCGTTTATTGGTTGTTTGGCGCCGACTCATAATTAGTTATTTTTCGCTTTTCAGTTTCTGTTTTCGTCGGTTTAATTTTTTGTTAAAAAGTTTTATATTAAATTTTTTTGTGGTTAAAATCTAACTCCAGGTCTCCATTATGTCGTAGTGTCTAGAACTATATTTATATGTGTCAAGTTTCAACAGAATCGATTAACAGGTAAGAATTCAGTGGGTGAACAAACACTCATCGCCTGTTTTACTACCCTTAGGGGTGGATTTTGATTTTGAAATTTAAGGGCGCGTTTTCATATCAGGCAAAATTATGCTGTTTTTCGGTACATTTTAAGGAATAACCAAACAAAATCCAATATAACTAATAACTACCTCGTATAGATTGGTTCTTCATCTTCAAATGATAGGAACTTGATCATCGAAAATTTTAGTTTTTTATAATTTAAAATCGATCTGTCGTTGCCATTTTTCACAAATTGGGTTGAGTTTAGGTACATTTTTTGTGCTATTATTAACATATTTTACTATTTCTAAAAATACTATTTGTTTGCAAACATATTCAATTCTTAATGCTATTTTTTTTTATCTAAATGCCATAAATAGTCGCAGAAAAAATTAAAACCGAAACTTATTTTTTCACATTTTTTTCTCTTCTGGATGAATCTTAACCGATTGCAATAGGGGTTATTTTATTTTAGATACCCGTCTTGATTTATTGCACAAGCATTTTGCATGAAACTAGTCCGCGCGCGACCGCCGTCGAGAGTGGACACGTATCGCCTGTTTGGAGCGCCTCGAGTTGAAAAAGATTTGATAAACAAAATTTGATACTTGACAAAGTAAGATTTTTATTCTATTTTATTTCGCTATAAAAAAAATTGTAAGTAGGGTTTCTAAAAGCCTATTCGTCCTGGACTTGGAGTGACCTGAAGGTGTACTTCGGTGACTGCTACTGGAACTCCTTGACGGGTTGTACTAGGTGAGCCGAGTTTGGGCTCGTTTTGTTAGTTATGATGAGACCTTACCTCCGGACTTGATGGAGTGACCTGAAGGTGTACTTCGATGACTGCTACTGGAACTCCTTGACGTGTTGTACTAGGTGAGCCTAGTTTGGGCTGGTTTTGTTAGTTATGATGAAAACTTACCTCCGGACTTGATGGAGTGACCTGAAGGTGTACTTCGGTGACTGCTACTGGAACTCCTTGACGTGTTGTACTAGGTGAGCCGAGTTTGGGCTCGTTTTGTTAGTTATGTTGAGACTTTACCTCCGGACCTGATGGAGTGACCTGAAGGTGTACTTCGGTGACTGCTACTGGAACTCCTTGACGTGTTGTACTAGGTGAGCCGAGTTTGGGCTCGTTTTGTTAATTATGATGAAACCTTACCTCCGGACTTGATGGAGTGACCTGAAGGTGTACTTCGGTGACTGCTACTGGAACTCCTTGACGGGTTGTACTAGTTGAGCCGAGTTTGGGCTCGTTTTGTTAGTTATGATGAGACCTTACCTCCGGACTTGATGGAGTGACCTGAAGGTGTACTTCGATGACTGCTACTGGAACTCCTTGACGTGTTGTACTAGGTGAGCCGAGTTTGGGCTGGTTTTGTTAGTTATGATGAAAACTTACCTCCGGACTTGATGGAGTGACCTGAAGGTGTACTTCGATGACTGCTACTGGAACTCCTTGACGTGTTGTACTAGGTGAGCCGAGTTTGGGCTCGTTTTATTAGTTATGATGAGACCTTACCTCCGGACCTGATGGAGTGACCTGAAGGTGTACTTCGGTGACTGCTACTGGAACTCCTTGACGTGTTGTACTAGGTGAGCCGAGTTTGGGCTCGTTTTGTTAGTTATGATGAGACCTTACCTCCGGACTTGATGGTGTGACCTGAAGTGTACTTCGGTGACTGCTACTGGAACTCCTTGACGTGTTGTACTAGGTGAGCCGAGTTTGGGCTCGTTTTGTTAGTTATGATGAGACCTGACCTCGGGACCTGATGGAGTGACCTGACGTTGTACTTCGGTGATAGCTACTGGAACTCCTTGACGTGTTGTACTAGGTGAGCAGAGTTTGAGCTCGTTTTGTTAGTTATGATGAGACCTTACCTCCGGACCTGATGGAGTGACCTGAAGGTGTACTTCGGTGGCTGCTACTGGAACTCCTTGACGTGTTGTACTAGGTGAGCAGAGTTTTGCGAACGCGTCCTTAAATGGGACCAACTTCGAGACATTAAAAAAAAAATCATCAAAATCGGACCACTCTGTAAAAAGAAATGCGTGGTCATACATAAAAAAAATATATGTATACGCGTCGAATTGAGAACCTCCTCCTTTTTTTTCGTCGGTTAAAAAGAAAAGCCTTAAAACTCCTTTTAAAATGCGCCTAAAATTAAGTAACGTTTTCGGTAATCCTAAAAAAAATTTGCGCTCGCTTCGCTTGCGCTGTTTGCAGGTTTCTTTACGGGTTTGTCTCGTGTAGATTTTCAATGTTCATGTTATGTTTTTCATAATTTACCACATTTTAGTTAATAATTCGTAAAGAAAAATGTAGGGTCGCGATTTTTTTTCCTAGGGCTCTATGAAAACATGAAAAAGTTTCGTTTGTTATATTATTTTGCCCTTAATTTTAAAATTTGTTAAACACCGTAAAAGTTTAAAAAAGGCACTATTTTTAGCCTTTATACAATATCGGATTTTATTTAAAAAAAAAAAAAAAAAAATATTCAAATACATTTTTATGTAAATTCATAAGGATCAGTACACATTTCCAATTCATAAAAATCAGCATCAGCATCCGCTGATGTCAATGTCAAAAATCAGCATCACCATCAGCATCCGCTGATGTGATAAAATTCTGGATCAACAACAACCCTGATACTGAGCATGGCCCGACATGCTCTTTGCCGTTTTTTAGGGTTCCGTAGTCCTACAAGGAACCCTTATAGTTTCGTCATGTCCGTCCGTCTGTCCGTCTGTCCGTCTATCCGTCTGTCCGTCTGTCCTAATCCTTTACCGCTTAATAACTTCTACAGTTATAAACATAAGTAAATGAAATTTTGACAAAAAATGGAATAGATATAGATCTCAATTTTAAAAGAATAAAAAAATCATGATTACGTATTTTAAGGGTGGCGCCCATACATGTAAAATGGGGATGAAATATTTTTTTCGCTGCACCCCCTCGTGTGGGGTATCGTTGAATAGGTCTACTAAAATGAAGGTAATGTTTCATACACAACTTTTTTATCAGGTATACCATCTGCGATACACAGTTCGCCAAAGTGGCTTGCAATGTGTCCCCCCCCCCCTGCCATTTCTAAACTATGCAACGTAGAAACTTATAGTCTTTAACATTGATAGACCTTTATAAAAACTCTCTTTTAAAATTATTTTGAGTTAATGTGATTATAAATTTTTGAGTTATAGTGAGAAAACTGAAAAATACTTAAGACGTCCTAGTTCATAGGTCATTGACCTTAGAGAAAAATGATCGTAGCAAATAATGCTCCTTTAGTTACTTTCTATTTAAAAAAATCACAAAAAGAAACATACTTCTTAAATTTAGCTTCATAAATTTAGCACTAGGTGGCGCTGTTTGCAAAAACTAAAATAGCAATGATTAATATTCGATTTGATTCGTTTGTAATTAGACCTACTTAAGGAACCCTATAATACTGAGCATGGCCCGACATGCTCTTGGCCGGTTTTTTTTATTTGGTAGAGGAAGCCCGCGCGGTGGTCCGATATAAATTTTATTGACTTTGGTTGAGTAGTAGAGTTAGACATAACCTTTCGCCATCTCCGGACGGAGAATATTCAATGAGAATTTTCCCACGTAATAAAAGGCATGGAAACACGTACGGTCGATCGCACGTCAGTGGACACAGTTTGACATTGACAGCACCTTTAATTTGGTAAGCCGGTAGTGTTATTTTCTAATTCAAGTGTTACCACTGTCATGCAGTCGACTGTACATGCAAGAATTTGTGCTTTTGTTAGGAACATTATGTCTGAAATTATTAAACATCAAATAAAAAAAAAAAACTGTTACTGTAGGCTTCAGCCAAAAGGAATTTCGAGTTAAATTGAGGTTTTCTTTATTGCCTCACATTGAGAATAAGTACCAATTTCGATTGTATAATTATTAAATGAGATGCCAAATTATTTTATTACGTAGTCAATGTAAAGGCATAATTCCTTTTTAAACTAAGCTTTGGACTTGTAAATAATTAGAACAATCTAGCGACTAGTTCGCCTCGGCCGTAATATAAACTATTGATTTTTCACCAAGCGAAATGCGGTCAACGGAAAGCTAGAAATACAATACATACATCCGTCACATCGATTACGTACAGTCAACAAATCGGAATCATGAGCTATCAGCTGATAATTCGTTAGAAATCGTCAAAACAGTAAGGTTTTCTTCTATGCTGCACTTAGGACATTTTGAATATTACAGAAACTGCATTAAAACGGGTCAGAGGTCTGTGCCGTTTTGAGCTTTGTTATCAATGCAATAGATTTGTAATTGTATTGGAAATTATGTTTTTGATAAAGCTAGAATTATGTTTTGAATTTCGAATTTGCTGTCGTTTCACGTGGTTTTCCTACAAACAGCTATATTTTTTAAGAAACCTAGGTATACTAACTTTTTCGATTACAGAACATTAATAAAATAAAAATAAAAATGACAAATTATAAAATGTCGAGTATGAAAAGGTGTCAAACAATACTCATAACTTAACGGCCAAATATGTGGAAAATACATTTAATTTATAATATCCTCTGTTTCACGCAATAAATGATAAATAATAGTAGTTTATGAAACTGTTGCATAATAGGGGTTATTAAAACACGAGTGTGAGTTTAAAAACCGAGCCGTAGGCGAGGTTTTTAATAGTATCACACGAGTGTTTTAATACCTAATTATGTCAGTTTCATACACTATTTTATCTAAACTCATACAATTTTAAATAAAATACCAAAGTTAAAATCTTCGTAAAATTGTCGTTGTTTTTCTTGATTTCTCTGGTAAAATATTGTTCCTCATTTACGTTGCTGTATCCAGAAATTCAGGCGGGGTCATATTCTCCTCAGTTCAGTATCACTGCTGTAGTCAGATATTTTTGCCCAGAATAAAACTTTCGACTTACAAAACCATAATAATAACGTAAACAATAACAATAAATTTACAAGTAACGATGACCAAATCTAGTAGGACGTGGCGCGCGGTCGCGCACGCGCGCTACCGCGCGCCTACACAGATAATAAAATATAGTCTGGCGAAAACATTATAATCGGAACTAATTTTCTATCCTTGTCAGGATTCCGTCAATCTTTGTTTTATCATACAAAAAATATGCCCGTAAACACTTAAATTTATTTAAAAGCAATATGACAATCCAAAGTTCTGCCAAAAACGCGATTTTAAACAATAGAAATTTTCAATGTATGACAAGTGGCGCCACCCTGAATTTTGTGTACTCATTGGTGCCTAACTTTACGACTGCTAAAAAAAAGGTTTGAAAACTCCTTGGTTAGGTCGGAGTGGCATTAAAAACTCCTTAGTTGGGCTGAAGTGTGCGGTTATGGAAAAAAAATTAAATTACCGCATTGGTTTGTTCAGAAACCTGTATCGTAATGAAACTTTTTAAATTTATTACAGGTGCATGTGCGTAAAGTATGTTATTAAGACATTACTTTCGAGTTCATAATTCGAATTTTACGATACGAGTGTAGATAAATAAATAAATAACAATATGTGAAGTTAAACATCAAGAATAAAATTTAGAACAATAATTTTACTGGTAAACTAGCTGTCACTGTCAATAGTTAACAAAATTGATAACAAGTCTGTTGCCATGGAAATATCTGTTTAAGCGAAATTCAACCTAATTGTATTAGAATGTCTGTAGGATATTAAGCTTATCGTGGGTCATGATTCCGATTTGTTGACTGTACATTCGCTAAATTGTCGGCAACTATTTCTGTAATGGACCGTTGACCTGGCCGGGTTTCTATTAAGCTAGCCTGCACTGTGACCCGCTGGTGACCGGAAGTCGCGTCATTATATTATCCAGAAGTTTTAATATTTTAGATTTATACATGTTACGTCACGAAGCTTATGACTCGTACCCCCGTTGTCACACAATGTCACACTTTGTTGACACCTTCCTTCACCTTCCTTCCTTAACGTGTTACGTAATTTATGGATGGCCCCTTAGTTACGTAAATAGGCTTTCTACTTTCGTTACTGAACATTGGTTTTTTTAAACCTCAAGAATTTCTTCGTAGTTGTAATGGAGGAACCTTCCAGTAGCTCCCTTCTACAACAACAATAAATTTTGAAATATCGTTTGTAATTAAGTACCTACCTATCTAAGTTAGTAATATTTAATCGCACATCAAAAAAACCCTTGATATATAGAGATTTGCGGTTAAGTAGGTAACTTGTTACGTACTGAATTACAAACGATATTTAAACTATGTTACTTTTTTAACAACTAAGAACCTGGTAATAATTGAAGTAGGATCAAAGAAACAACAATGGTTAGGGCGGGTAGGTACAATGAGAAGACATACGTTTTTTGATTTGTGTGCACAAACAACAGCAACACCTACTGTCTCTTCCACGCGTCACTTCTACTTTGTATACAAATCTTTGATAATGGAATCTATACAAATACATTCAAACCAGTGTTGCCAATACTACGGCAATTACTGTGTTCTACGGTTTCCAGGCCAAAAACTTACAAAATCCCCGGCCAACGCAACGGCTGTAACCCATCATGGCCGTAGCTAAATCTATGGCTTTCAGCAAATTTTACGGTAATCATGATTTCGATACTGCATGTATCCAAATACATCTAGTGCGTGTTCATCTTAGCTTGTGAATTCGAATTCCAACCTAGCAAATTTGTATTTATGGACGGGGATTTCCCGATTAGATTAGGTACCCATTTAAAATTAAATATTGTTAATTATTATTATTATTATAAATAAACAGGCAGCAGTTGAAACAACTGATAAGTGCCTGTATCCTGCTTAATTTTAATTATTAATTGTTATTTATTTTTAATTGTTATACTTCTTTTTTTAAACGAAATAGAATAAATTGACTAACAATTAATTATGCATGAAAAACTTAAAAACAGCGCCATTTGGCTGATATTGTAACGTACTTCCCGTTTTGGCCGTGGCCCGTGCTACGGTCGACCGTGAATCTCTTTCCATATAAACACGGTTTTTCTACCGAACGTACACGGCCGCCTAAAAAATTTCATTGGCAACACTGATTCAAACAAACCAGTCGGCGGGCGGCAGCGTGAGTTAGCAGCAGCAGCGGAGCGGTCGTCCGCGAAGCAGTGTTATTTTTCACATTTGGAGGAAAATAATCTGAGTTTTAAGGTAAAACTTTTCTTCTTTATGTATCGTTTTCTTATTATTCTAATCTGTTATTATTAATAACACGTTTTTCTGTAGAAACTGTGATGTAGAATAACCTTTTGTCGGCTGTGTTACGTTATGAAATAAAAATGGCGTCCTAGTACACAATGGATCATGCATAGGGCTGTCATCCGTCCGGGATTCCCCGGATTTGTTCTAATTTGGGGGGAGGCCGAGCGGGGTACTTAAGAAGCGTTCGGGGAAATCCGAACGCTCGGTGCGTTGGTAAAAAAATGACCTTCATTAATTAAATATTTTTTTATGGGTGTTCTAGGGCGATAAACCTGGTTTCGCCCAAATGTCCGGAGTTTTGGAAGTCAATTTAGGTAATGGTAGCCCTAATCATGCATGATACATTGTGTACACAATGATGTACACTGTACAGTATCATCACTCATTACTGAGCAATCATCACTCTTACAGGGTTATCGTTTATCTTTAGAATGCCGCGTCCCGAGAAGCCACGTACAAAAGGGAATCATACCATACAACAAATGAAAGATGCTTTAATTAAAATTAAGAAAGGTGCTAGCATTCGTAATGAGGCAAAGGAAACCGGAATTCCGTTTACAACTTTAAGACGATACTATCTTAAATCCAAAGAAGCCTCAATTGATGAAATACGATTAGTACCCAACTATGAGGTAAACATAGTGTTTAATGAAGAACAAGAAAAAAGTCTCAGTGACTATTTTAAGCACTGTGGCATTTTGTTCTATGGATTAAGCACCATAGAAAGTAGGAGACTAGCCTTTCAAATGGCAAAACGTGATAATCTCAAAATGCCGAAGTCTTGGTCTGAGAAAGAAATTGCAGGAAAAGAATGGCTAAAAGCTTTTCGTAAAAGGAATCCAGGTATGAGTTTGCCAAGAAAAGATTCCTGCAGCAACCAGTGTAACGCAACTAAGTTCTATGACAATCTAGAAAATTTGACGCAAAGAAATCATGCATTTTCAGATGGTACCAGAATTTTTAACCTCGATGAAACTACTAGTGGTAAAAACCGCATCCTAGTAACTACGTGCTGTATAATCAGTGCAGGTGGATCGGCACTACCACCCATAATGGTCTTTCCACGAAAACATTTTATGAATGATATGTGCAAAAATACTCCACCAGGCACATTGGGTTTGGCCTGCACAACTGGTTCGATGAATTCAGATTTATTCCCAGAAGTAATTAAACACTTCATAAAGCACACAAATTCGTCGCCAGAGAATCCTAGCATTTTAATTCTAGACAATCATGAGTCTCATCTATCAATTAAGGCTTTAGACTTGGCCAAAGCTTCAGGGGTTCATATGCTCAGTGTACATGCACATACGTTAAGCAAATTACAGCCATTGGATGTAGAAATATTTGGACCTTTCAAAACCTATTACAATACGGCTATAGAATCGTGGATTTTGAGGAACTCCGGAAAACCTGTAACAATTTATGACATAGGCGAACTTGTTCGATCAGCTTTTCTCAAAGTTATGACTCCTAATAATATAACAAATGCATTTGAAAAATGTGGGATATTCCCATTTAACAGATGTAGTATATTCAGTTCAGTGACTGATCGCCCGTGCCCGGATTGTTCGCTACGTGAAGGAGCTGCATTAATAAGCCATTATACCAGTATACCACTGTCAGTAAATACAACATCGAATGTACCGTTCACATCCTCAAACGTGATACCCAATACTGATGAAGATAATAGTAATGATTCTGATAAAATTGTTTACAAAGAACTAGAAAAAGATCTTGTATGTAATGCCAATACACAACTTGGTTTTCATCACTTAAACACGTCACTAAAAGCATTAACCATAAAAAAAGTAAATTCAAGCAAGTCGCCAGAATCTACTATCAGGTCTACGACACTCCATGCTAAACGAACAGCAGTAAACTGCTACGTAGCGGGCGACGCTAAATTGGCGGAGGAAGGTGAGTGTCGCTTCTTTACTAATCTTTACGTTGTAATAGTTAGTATTCTTTACTACTGTTAAGACTAATTTATCTCACCTGCCCGCAACAGACTCGTCAAAAAAGATTGAAATAGCGATGAAAAGTGCAACCGAGGGAAAGAAAAAAACGAAAAGAATAAAAGTAAGTACCTAACCACATGGCTTATTGAATTGTCAGGGGTATATACCCCTGATGTACCCATACAAGAAACATTCGACAAATTGATTAAATTATGTTTTTGAATTATTCAGTTAGTTCATTCATAGCTTAATAAATTAAAACGAGAGGTCGCCAAATAGTCGAAATACGACTGGAATTCGTTAAAATTTTATGATTTTTATGACAAAAAACAATTAGATTTTTTTTATTGATAACACTAAAGCTCGTCAATAACTACTATTAAAAAAACAAGAAACTGTGTTGACAAACAGAGGAGAAAATGGTACTGCCCGTTTTTTCTTTGAGGTCACTGAATTAACTAGGCCGCTCACGCTCAGCACTTTGTCTATCCGTCTGTCTGTCGGTCGGTCTGTCAGAACTAGGGTTGCCAACCGTACTATATAATATTATAGCATTTTACTATATTTCGGCCCGTACTAGTTCATAGTTATTTATTGATAATAGTAATTATTATAAGTCACATTTAAAGTAAATAAAATTACATTTTCAGTTATCATTATTACATGCTAGTACATTATTAAAATTTATTATAATAATATTCTTATTTTGACATATATTCTCAATTAATCTTTATTATATTTTACACTTAGTTTTTTACTAGTGTAAAATATAATCATCATCATCATCACCATTTCAGCCGAAAGACGTCCACTGCTGGACATAGGCCTCCCCCAAGCATCGCCACAACGACCGGTCCTGTGCCTTCCGCATCCAGCGGATTCCCGCGACCTTCACCAGGTCGTCGGTCCACCTTGTGGGGGGGCCTACCCACGCTGCGCCTTCCAGTACGCGGTCGCCACTCCAGAACTTTACTGCCCCATCGGCCATCCGTTAAAATATAATAAATATAAAAAAATATTTACAACAAAAATGTTATAAACCAGTCTGACAATTTAAGTAGTGACCTACCCTATAAATTCAAAAAATAAATACAAATAATATTAAATACTATGTACTGTTGAAGAAAGAAATATATAGTATGCAAAACTACTATATTTCGGTAGGACATTGGTAGATAATTTTTAGGGTTCCGTAGTCCTACAAGGAACCCTTATAGTTTCGTCATGTCCGCCCGTCTGTCCGTCTATCCGTATGTCCGTCTGTCCTAATCCTTGACCGCTTAATAACTTCTACAGAACTATAAACATAAGTAAATGAAATTTTGTTAAAAAATTGAATAGATATAGATCTCAATTTTAAAACAATAAAAAAATCTTGATTAAGTATTTTAGGGGTGGCGCCCATACATGTGAAATGGGGATGAAAATTTCGTTTTCGCTGCACCCCCTCGTGTGGGGTATCATTGAATAGGTCTACTAAAATGAAGGTAATGTTTCATACACAACTTTTTTATCAGGTATACCATCTGCGAAATACAGCCCGCCAAAGTGGCTTGCAATGTGTCCCCCCCCCTGCCATTTCTAAACTATGCAACGTAGAAACTTATAATCTTCCACCTTGATAGACCTTTATAAAAACTCTAATTTAAAATTATTTCGAGTATAATGTGATTATAAATTTTTGAGTTATAGTGAGAAAACTGAAAAATACTTAAGACGTCCTAGTTAAAAGGTCATTGACGTTAGAGAAAAATGGTCTTAACAAAGAATGCTCCTTTATTTACTTTCTATTTAAAAAAGTCACTAAAAGTAACTTTGTGTTATATTGATATGACACACTTCTACAATTTAGCTTCTTAAATTTAGCGCTAGGTGGCGCTGTTTGCAAAAACTAAAATAGCAATGATTAAAATTCGATTTGATTCGTTTGTAATTAGACCTACTTAAGGAACCCTATAATACTGAGCATGGCCCGACATGCTCTTGGCCGGTTTTTTGCTAATGAATTCAAAATTATACAGTATAATGGCAACTATTATGTATGAAAACTTATCTACTTATGCCTTTTTAAAAGTATTTGGGGTGCATTAAAAGAGCCTCCAAGAGTGACGATATTTAATTGATCGTCCAGTGCACCCTAGGCAGTCAGCCCTGCTACCAACCTGCTGACTGGCTAATTTATAAACGAAGTACTTACTGCCTAATCACTTAGTAGTTATAAGGGAAATGCATCACTGCTCCGTGTTCCTAATTGAAAAAAGTTAAGATGTTTGGCAGAGGTAGATTTTTTTCTGGATAAGCACACTTTCATCTTCACGGAATACATCTTCATCATATTTTACTTTGCGCCGTGAGCACAATATCTTGTATAAAAAAACCCGCCGAATACATACCCTCCTCCTTTTTAGGGTTCCGAAGTCCTACAAGGAACCCTTATAGTTTCGTCATGTCCGTCCGTCTGTCCGTCCGTCCGTCTGTCCGTCTGTCCGTCTGTCCTAATCCTTTACAGCTTAATAACTTCTACAGTTATAAACATAAGTAAATGAAATTTTGTTAAAAAATAGTCTACATATAGATCTCAATTTTAAAAGAATAAAAGAATCGTTTTTCCGTATTTTAGGGGTGGCGTCCATACATGTGAAATGGAGAAAAAAAAATTTTTTTCGCTGCACCCCCTCGTGTGGGATACCATTGAATAGGTCTACTAAAATGAAGGTAATGTTTGATACACCACTTTTTTATCAGGTGTACCATCTGCGAAATATAGCCCGCCAAAGTGGCTTGCAATGTGTCCCCCCCCCTGCCATTTCTAAACTATGCAATGTAGAAACTTATAATCTTCCACATTGATAGACCTTTGCGAAAACTCTCTTTTAAAATTATTTCGAGTATAATGTGATTATAATTTTTTGAGTTATAGAGAGAAAACTGAAAAATACTTAAAACGTCCTAGTTCAAAGGTCATCGACCTTAGAGAAAAATTATCATAGCAAATAATGCTCCTTTAGCTACTTTCTATTTGAAAAAATCACAAAAAGTAACTTTGAAATGAGAAACGTCTTAAATTTGGCTTCTTGAATTTAACCCTAGATGGCGCTACTAACAACACGCTCTGAGTCGCGAATGCTGCGCCGATTTTTGCAAAAACTAAAATAGCCATGATTAATATTCGATTTGATTCGTTTGTAATTACACCTACTTAAGGAACCCTATAATACTGAGCATGGCCCGACATGCTCTTGGCCGGTTTTTTTTGAAGTCGGTTAATTAACTTTATATTGAGGTTTTGCGACCCAATAGCCCGCGAAATTCTAAATTTCTTGCGTTTTTTGCAAATTCATGCTTTATTTAACGTTGTATAGTAATCGGATGGTTCGCAACAATAATTACATACTTATTATTTACTGAATAATAGTCATAGATAACATTATCCACCGTGCACCGGTATCTACCCTTTGTCTCTTCCATGACATTCCAGTCCATTCAGTGGTTGTCTGGAAGAGATCGCAGTGGAACGATAAGACTGCCAGTTATACACTAACACCTAAGTAGTTTTTAAGTAGTTTTAGTTTTCATGTAATCTTGTTGTGCAATAAAGAGGATTGTTATCCTAGCTTTCCAAGTGACATTTGCTCGATAATCTAAAATTTAATAGTAAATTAATACTTATTATCTTCGATAAAAAGTACTATTATTGATCGAAGCTTATTATAGAGCACATGTTATCGACGATGAAGTTACAATACCTCCTAGCCTTCGATAAATTGATCGAAGCTCCTAGCTGTAATTTTTGTTACCATCGACTTTTTTTCAATAAACTTAAATAAGGTGTAAGTTGGTTTTTCTGTGTAACATTTTATACAGTTAGGCACATCATCTCGATATAGCAAAAAACGCAAGAATTTTCTTATTTTGCGGGCTACTGCATCGCAATTTTCGTATTTTGCGGGCTACTGCATCGCAATTTTCGTATTTTGCGGGTTACTGCATCGCAATTTTCGTATTTTGCGGGCTACTGCATCGCAATTTTCACTTGTTAACGCCGTCTCGCTCTAACTTTAGCACTTTTTTAAAGATTTCAAGAGATTTTAAGCGAAATTTAAAAATGTGTTATATTGTTATCCTTCAGGGTAACATTACGAATATTTGAAACATATCTTCGTCTTGATTTGTTGCTTAGAAGGATAGGAAAAGGAGGAGGATAAAGAAAAATACATTTCTTTATTTTTCTTTCTATGTATAAATCATGTATGGAAATAAAACCATTTTTAAATATTTATTATGTTGCCCTGAAGGATAATAAATAGCAATTTCGCCTAAAATCTCTTGATTGAAATCATTAAAAAAGTGCTAAAGTTAGAGCGAGACAGCTGTAAAATGTGAAAAGTTTTTTTTTTTCATTCATGTATGTACACCGATTACTCCGAGATTTGTGTGCCGATTTACGTGGTTGTTTTTTTATTTGGTAGAGGAAGCCCGCGCGGTGGTCCCATATCAATTTTATTGACTTAGGTTGAGCAGTTTTTTAACCAGCTTCAATAAATCAGTTTATTTTAGCTTCGCCTATCTAGACGATCTGCTCATTGGTTCGTTTTTCTGAGAATTCTTGGGCGATATGCGTGTTTTTTTTTCACGATAGTGATTGGACGTTAGGATGAACATGAGCAAGACCTTTGCCCAGCAGTGGGATAGCAAAGGTTAATAAAAAATATTATTTCAAATTGGTTATATAAACATTTATGAATCAACCCTCGCAATTATTAAGTAAAAAGTATGAAATAAAAACTTTTTAACAAAAAATAAAACCGACTTCAAAAACCTTAACTAAAAAGTTAGTTAAAAATAATCATTGTATGTATTTTAAAATCTTAACAAAAACCAACATTTTGAAGGCGGCGCGTGATTTTCATGTACGTTCACATAAACTGTTTTTTACTATAGACACAGAATATCTAATAGTCTATAGATATGCGCTAGACTGTACATTATATTTACATGACGCAAAGGGTCAATCACGCGCCGCCTTCAAATTGTTGGTTTATGTTAAGATTTTAAAATACAAACAATGATTATTTTTTACTTTTTAGTTAAGGTTTTTGAAGTCGGTTTTTTTTTTTGTTAAAAAGTTTTTATCTATTATTCTCTTTTTAGATTGAATACAGTGCTCAAACGGGAGGTTCTTACAAACCGACCCTGTGGTACTATGAACTCATGCACTTTCTCTCTGGCATGAAGAATGAGGGCACGGATGAAGACGGGTCTGGCTCGGATTCTGACACTGATAACGTAAGTATCATCTGTTATTAAAAAAAACTTCTTTTGACTTTAAAGCCAGCCATCTCGCAAAAAATACGGATGCTGTACTGTAGCGATGGATCATTGACGGTTTCGTGTCAATGCAATGTAATGTGACCCAGTGGCGTGCATTGGCCTACTTCACTTGAATTTAATTGTGGTGTAAGTTATTGATTTTTTGATGTAAGAAGATTAATTTAGCATTAATAGGTCTATTTTAAGATACATAATCATCGTACTGTGAAGGCAGGCAGTAGGTATTGCCTAATTGCCTATATGCAATGCACGCCACTGATGTGACCATTTATTTTTTCGATAAATAACATGTTGAAAAAGCTGTTAATTTTTAACAGGTTTGAGAACATCTGAATTTAACATTTTCTTCAATATTAACGATTTTGCGTTTAAGACAGTTTCATTTAAAAAAATAATATCAATGAACGTTATTCAGATTGAAATAAAATTGAGTTGATTTTTTTAAACAATCCGTTTCTCAATGCATAAGATTTTTGTAACCTGCGGGCCTAGTACGAGTTTGACACTTTATAATACTTTCATAGTTTTCGTTGACTTTCATTAATAAATTAGTAGTTCCTCCTCGTATCCGCCAGGGGCGCTACTGATTAATGAATGAAAGTCGTCGAATTCGATGGAAGTATTGGTAAGTGTTAAACTTGTACTGGGCCTGTTCGTTTGTCAGATGCATATATTTTTTTCAACCTGTTTTTTGGTTTGATTCGTTTCTTGTGAAAAAACTGTTCGTTGATTCAATGCCCACTGCTATGCTGTAGTGCATCCGTATTTTTTTAAGGAGTTCGCCTTTGAGTCATTGCTTCCTGAATCAAAACGAGTGGATTTACTGTGGTCCCTTCACCTTCGATACGACGGAATTTCACTAGTGCTCATGAGGCTAATTCCCATTTCGTCAACTTTTCTATTCAATATGGATTTCTTTCCCTTTTCGTATGTAATTTAATTCCATTACTAACCTTTTATTTTAATTTCAGGAAACATTATACGTAGTACCATCCGTAAAAAAAATGCCAGCATCAGAGTCAAACGACCTAGAAAATTAACCAGAAACATCTACGAACGTAGCTGAGGCATCTTCATCTGCTTTCGGACGATCAGTCGGTGCTCAGTTGAACCACCTGTCCAAGAAACAGAGGTGTATTGCCGAAAAACTTATCTCTGACGTCATTTCCCACGCAAAAATGGAGCAGTTGACAATGGTGACATGTATTAACA
This sequence comes from Asteroscopus sphinx, assembly GCA_949699075.1. Taxonomy (NCBI): domain Eukaryota; kingdom Metazoa; phylum Arthropoda; class Insecta; order Lepidoptera; family Noctuidae; genus Asteroscopus; species Asteroscopus sphinx. The sequence continues at coordinate 12,662,418 of OX453021.1, read as the reverse complement.
ACACAAACGACAAAACATCTCAGGCTGATAATTTTGAAACTGATAATACAGTGATTACTAAAACTGAATCTTCTTGGTACGAGGGAACCGTGAGTAACGGCTCAGGGCAAGAATCTTCGTCCAGCTGTACATTCATTACAAATGAAGAAATCATGACAAAGGAAACGGACAATGAAACGGAAAATGCAGTTAATTTTATCAAAATAGAGTTAGATGAGTCCGAAAATTTCTCATATTATGAAGAATTACCTAGATGAACAAAGAAATACTATGGCTATGAATCGTAGAATTTAGTTCAGAACTTGTTTTTACATGTTGATTTAATGGATAAATAATTAATTAATTATGTTTATTCTGCACAGGTCGGACGAATAAAAAAGGCAGACGGAATATTTCTAAGAAAAGATTGAAGCACTTCATTTTTAGGGTTCCGTTCCCGTCCTACAAGGAACCCTTATAGTTTCGTCATGTCCGTCCGTCTGTCCGTCTGTCCTAATCCTTTACAGCTTAATAACGTCTACAGTTATAAACATAAGTAAATGAAATTTTGTTAAAAAATGGTTTAGATATAGATCACAATTTTAAAAGAATACCTCGTGTGAGGTATCATTGAATAGGTCTACTAAAATGAAGGTAATGTTTCATACATCACTTTTTTATCAGGTATACCATCTGCGAAATACAGTTCGCCAAAGTGGCTTGCAATGTGTCCCCCCCCACCCCTGCCATTTCTAAACTATACAACGTAGAAACTTATAGTCTTCCACATTGATAGACCTTTATAAAAAGCTCTCTTTTAAAATTATTTCGAGTATAATCTACTATATAAAAATAAGTCGGGTTTTCCTTCCTGACGCTATAACTCCAGAATGCACGAACCGATTTCCACGGTTTTGCATTCGTTGGAAAGGTCTCGGGCTCCGTGAGGAAAGAAAGGCTTTATCGAAGAAAGTTATGAGAAAGAAAGAAAGAAAAAAATAAAAAAATTAATTCGTGGGTTGCGTACTCACCCGACAGATCGAAGCTTCTATGCATTTGCACGAGCGGATAGTAATGTACGATGGAGTGGAGTGGAATGGGCAGGGGATGGGACTGGGGACGGGACAGGGGACGGGACTGGGGACGGGACAGGGGACGGGACATGAGACGGCACATGGGACAGGACAGTGGGACGGCACATGGGACGAGACATAGGAGTGGAGTGGGCAGGGGATGGGACTGGGGACGGGACAGGGGACGGGACTGGGGACGGGACAGGGGACGGAACATGGGACGGGAAATGGGACGGGACATGAGACGGCACATGGGACAGGACAGTGGGACGGCACATGGGACGAGACATAGGACTGGACATAGGATGGGATATGGGACAGGACATGGGACATGGGACGGGACGATAGTGATATAGTGAGATAGAGAGACAGTGGGACAGTGGGACAGTTGGACAGTGGGAAGGAAGGACGGTGGGACAGTGGGACAGAGGGGCAGTGGTACAGTGGAGCAGTGGACAGTGTGGCAGTGGGACAGTGGGACGGTGGGGAAGTGGGGCATTGGGACAGTGGTACGGTGGGGCACTGGGGCAGTGGGACAGTGGGGCAATGGGTCAGTGGGGCAGTGGTACAGTGGGGAAGTGGGACGGTGGGGCAGTGGGACGGTGGGACAGTTGGACAGTGGGGCCGTGAGGTAGTGGAGATGTGGGACAGTGGGGCTGTGGGACAGTGGACAGTGGGGAAGTGGGACAGTGGGACAGTGGACTGGACTGACGTGGGTTAGCAGAATTTAACGCGAGCGGAGCCGCGGGTAAAAGCTAGTGTGATTATAAATTTTTGAATTATAGTGAGAAAACTGAAAAATACTTAAGACGTCCTAGTTCAAAGGTCATTGACCTTAGGGAAAAATGATCTTAGTGACCTTAGAGAAAAATGATCTTAGCAAATAATGCTCCTTTAGTTACTTTCTATTTAAAAAAATCACAAAAAGAAACTTTGTGTTATACTGATATGACACACTTCTTCAATTTAGCGCTAGGTGGCGCTGTTTGCAAAAACTAAAATAGCAATGATTAATATTCGATTTGATTCGTTTGTAATTAGGAACCCTATAATACTGAGCATGGCCCGACATGCTCTTGGCCGGTTTTTTTCTAAACCCACTATCATTTCGACAGCTTTTTAACACACAAGATATACAATTGTTATTTTATTTGTGATGACAATGACTACCGTCACACAAGATTTGTTGCGTAATCGCGGCTTTTTGTCTTACTATGATGGGTGTGAATGTGTTCGTGCCAGCCTTTACTTTTAAGCGGGACGTCTTACTATGGGTGCTTCACTTTTTGTTTAGCGAGATTCCGTCCGCCTTTTTTTATTCGTTCATGCTGCACAGGTTAACGTTTAAAATAAAGATAAATATATTCTATTTACGTATTATTATTTATATTACTCACCGCTAGTCACCAATCCGAACATTCAGAACTCAAAATACAAGCTAATTAATGCATCCAGCCTTGAGAAGATTGTTTTTCAAGAATGTGACTGTCTGTCTTTGTTCTAAGAACAATGCATTTTACCGATGTGTATAGTGTTTGACGTTGTTACAATTTCAACCATAGAGCAACTGTAACCAGGAGAGCTCAATGATTTCAACTAACCCCTGGTTTTGTAAAATTAATCATGTCATTGATAACCTTCCGGCCGCGTGGTTCGATCGGACAGTTCGATTAATCGAACCACGAGGAATTTTAAATCCTTTTGGTGCGATCCTATAGTCGAACCACCAGGACATACATTTTACAAGTATGTGTGGTTCGATTGATCGAACGGGTTAGTGGTCAATCCGCACTAATTGGATTCGCACGAAAAGTGCGGATCGCCACTTTTAAATATTATGAATTTTGTGGGTGTCGATCCGCACGAATCCAATTTATTTTCGTACGGATCGCCACCATCACATTTAAGTAGTAGGCGATTTGCACACATTGTTTTTTATGGAATAAACTTACGAAAAAAGTACTGTAACGCACAAAGGTGACAGAAGTAATAATATTTTTTAAATGAAGTGACACGAATTAATCAAAAATATCTTTATTAAAAATATAAATTTTTGTGCTAATGCTTTGCTTTTCTCCATAAACATCTTTGAAAATGAAACAAACAACCTTGAATGCGAGCTTCAGGAAATGTTTTCTGAATAGCAGACATCGCGCTTCTTTTGAAATCTGTAGTAAATATACGTAGAGAAAATTGAGGATTTCGACTTTGTATGAGGTAAAAAAATTTAATGTGTTTTCTTTTTTATCTGGGAGTAAATCGTATATGGCTGGTAAAATGTTAGTATATTTAAAGATACTGCCGACGTCTATGTGAAACGTGTAAACCTGTAAAATGGTGGCACGCAAATTTTAAACGTCCCATCACAAAAAACGCTTTGAGCTTCACCGAGAAATCTAATAATGTTCTTATTTGCGAAAAGCATAATTCTTGTTTGTTTTTCTGTATAATCTGCGAGAACTAAATTTTCATAGCGTTGAGGGATAACAAAATCTTGACCTTTTTTACCCAATTTATAACATGTCTTTTATTAATGATTAATATAAACGGTTTCACTCACGTTATATCATCGGGTGTGCCCGAATTAAAAATTTGAAATAAATGAATGAATATAAATGAATTTAACTCACGATAGTTATTATATAAAAATGTCTTTTATTTTTAAATTTAGCCGGATAAAATCTAAAACAAAATTCTCTTTACAGTTTGAGATAAAAGAGTATCTACTCAATGGAGGCGCCACAAGTCATCCATAACAAAATTTAAACTTTAAAAATTGCATTTTTTTGTTTTTGTCAGATTAAAAACGTAGAAGAAAAGGCGCCAAATCATTTTTGATAGCCAAACCTGAGTACTGAAATCACTCCTGCCTAATTAACACCTGCATGAAGGGAAACAGGATTGGCGAATCAAATTTATCCACTAACATCTTCAAAATGCCATTAGGACTAGATCATGTTCTCTGTACAAGCGAGGCCATTTTAATCTTCACCATGGCGTAGAAGTCACGAACGCGTGCCTGCGCGATTATCCTAGACGCACTACAAAAACGCGGCAGCCACAAAAACACTCTGAAGCTGTTATTACATTGGTTATTTAATGGCAACCAGTCACCAATAGCAATTTTTGGTATCCCCGACGCCCTTAGAGATAGCTTAAAAGGCGAAAAATCGCCTAACTTGGCAAAACTGCTAAACTTACTGAATGGTAGCTAGTTAGGACCCACTGACCCACGACAAATGCGTGTGAGTGAGATGGCATTATACTGCTTTCTCTGTCACTCACAGGTTTCAGCACCAAAACCAATTTGCTGTCTCACTTTAACGTATAGTTTTTGGTATCACTAGAAGTACAACCTTTTTTTTAATAAACACGCCAGTAATTCATCGAAATAGTATTTTATTAATTTTTCGATATTGTTTATCATGTGTTCACGACTGTACTTTGATATTTTTTATTCTTTAAAATACAATGTGTGCAAATCGCCTACTACTTAAATGTGAAGGTGGCGATCCGCACGAAAATAAATTGGCTTCGTGCGGATCGACCCCCACAAAATTCATAATTTTTGTGCGGATCGACCCCCACAAAATTCATAATTTTTCAAAGTGGCGATCCGCACTTTTCGTGCGAATCCAATTAGTGCGGATTGACCACTAACCCGAACGACGAAGATTTTCAAGTCCTTGTAATACGATCGGTCGAACGACGAGGATTTTCAAGTCCTTGTATTACGATCGGTCGAACGACGCGGACTTCTTAATCCTTGTCGTGCGATTCTATATACATAGTCGAACCACGAAGAAAGTGATAAAATTCAACTTCCATTATAATGTGATTATTGTGATTTAGGCTTAATTTCACCAACTTCCTAGTGCCAGCTAATAAAAAGCACTTTATCAAATAATTGTAAAATATTCCTATATTTTAGTAGTGTTACAATGAACTGAAGATTACTAAACACCTAGATGTACCTACCAACTTCCCTTTTTTAGGGTTCCGTAGCCAAATGGCAAAAAACGGAACCCTTCTGGATTCGTCATGTCTGTCTGTCTGTCCGTCCGTATGTCACAGCCACTTTTTTCCGAAACTATAAGAACGCTGTTGAAACTTAGAACCGCACTAAGATTTTCACACAAAAATAAAATAAAAAAACAATAAATTTTGGGGGTTCCCCATACTTAGAACTGAAACTCAACAATTTTTTTTAAATCAAACTATACGTGTGTTATATCTATGGATAGGTCTTCAAAAATTATATTGAGGTTTCTATTATCATTTTTTTCTAAACTGAATAGTTTGCGCGAGAGACACTTCCAAAGTGGTAAAATGTGTGTAACTCCCCCTGTAACTTCTAAAATAAGAGAATGATAAAACTAAAAAAAATATATGATGTACCATGTTGTGTTTACCATGTAAACTTCCACCAAAAATTGGTTTGATCAAGATCTAGTAAGTTTTTTTTTTTAATACGTCATAAATCGTAAACCGCAATTTACCAGCATTTATTATTAAAACAACGAACTACAAGAACTTTTATATTATGTTACTTGCTGCTACGGAACCCTTCATGGGCGAGTCGCACTTGGCCGCTTTTTTTCTTTTAACAGGTTTTTGAACGTCTAATTTTAATAAGTAAGTAATTGGGGTGCATTAAAAGAGCCTCCAAGAGTGACGATATTTAATTGATCGTCCGGCGCACCCTGGGCAGTCAGCCCCGCTACCAACCTGCTGACTGGCTAATCTTTTCCCCACGACATGAGCTATTATCATTATGTAGCTCATGTCGACACGAAGAAGAAGAAGAAAGGTAAGTACCTACCTACCTACAATGACTTTGGATTCGTTTAATTTTGTACGTTGGTTTGTACTTTTGATCATCAAATGAAAGTCTCAGATTTAAGGATTCAGAAAAAATCTAATATCTTCATTAGCTTCGACGCGACGTCACCAATGATTAACTAAACGATTATGCATGTAACTGTACACACCTCTACACTATTTCACGAACAAAGCTTTTAGCAACAAAAACATTAGTCTTCTACTCACATTATAACCTACCTAACCTACCTACCCTGAGCCACAGATAATATAATACTATAGTACCTGAGCATAGCCATGAGCAGGATCCCAGTCCAACAAAACAGAAAGAATCCAGTCTTAACGCACACAAACACCCATGCATCATAACATAAGGCTTACTTGGCTGTGTACGCGCGCTATAGTAAACACTCACACAGACGCGAGGTACAGCTGATCTCGCCCGATCACTTCGAGACGGGTAGCGAAATAGCGTCGTGCGACGTTGCCACAACGTGCGCCCAACGTTGCCACTCCGCACACCACACAAGTAAATATTTGTATCGTAATTCGAACTTGGATGTGGCATTGCGAATTGAATAACGTATTTTAAACTGGTGTAAGTAGGTATGTGTATGTATATTACCTACCTATGTAGGTAGGCATTTAATAACGGTTCCTGCCAATTAAATGGATCGAAACTGGTTTTAATTTTGGGCGTTTGTTAATTGGACGGTAAAATGAAAAACATCGAACGTGTATGCGGTTTTTAGGGTTCCGTAGTCCTACAAGGAACCCTTATAGTTTCGTCATGTCCGTCCGTCTGTCCGTCTGTCAGTCTGTCCGTCTGTCCTAATCCTTTACAGCTTAATAACTTCTACAGTTATAAACATAAGTAAATGAAATTTTGTTAAAAAATAGTTTTCATATAGATCTCAATTTTAAAAGACTAAAAAAATCGTTTTTACTTACTTTAGGGGTGGCGCCCATACATGTGAAATGGGGTTGAAAAATTTTTTTTCGCTGCACCCCCTCGTGTGGGATATCATTGAATAGGTCTACTAAAATGAAGGTAATGTTTCATACATCGCTTTTTTATCAGGTGTACCATCTGCGAAATATAGCCCGCCAAAGTGGCTTGTAATGTGTGTCCCCCCTGCCATTTCTAAACTATGCAACGTAGAAACTTATAATCTTCCACATTGATAAACCTTTGTGAAAACTCTCTTTTAAAATTATTTCGAGTATAATGTGATTATAATTTTTTGAGTTATAAACAGAAAACTGAAAAATACTTAAAACGTCCTAGTTCAAAGGGCATTGACCTTAGAGAAAAATTATCATAGCAAATAATGCTCCTTTAGCTACTTTCTATTTGAAAAAATCACAAAATGTAACTTTGATATGACAGACTTCTTAAATTTGGCTTCTTGAATTTATCGCTAGATGGCGCTACTAACAACACGCTCTGAGTCGCGAATGCTGCCGATTATTGCATAAACTAAAATAGCCATGATTAATAATCGATTTGATTCGTCTGTAATTACACCTACTTAAGGAACCCTATAATACTGAGCATGGCCCGACATGCTCTTGGCCGGTTTTTTTTATCTTCGATTGTAGACTTGCAGTACCTATCTCTTGTAAGTTTGGTAAAAGTTTCGGTAGGTAGGTACTTTAAGGACATTCAATGTGCAGATAATTAAATTGTGATTAAAGTTTATGGACAGCCGGTTCTACATGGAGTCGGAGTTCGGACTACTTCGGACCACGTCGACTGCTTTTTTTGATTTTTGTTTTTAAGTTTTTATATCTAGGTAGCGTCTGTCTAACGGATAGTCCTAATATCCTTGCTGAATTATAATATGGCGTCTCCATAACATTATAACAAATATTCATTTTGGAATAATCTTGCAATCTGGATCGGTTTGCTTTTCCTATGTTATTTCCTTGCGTTGACATGGTTGGAAGTTGGAATTCTGTTCCACTTTATTCCTTGTTGAGAGTCTTGAGCATTCCCAGCTCAGAGGTCACATTATTGACTTTCTCTCAGCTCTCCTGTCGGCTTTTGGAATTCACTTCCAAGACTTTTTGGGCTCTTATTGTCCAATCGAAACGCTACTTAATCTACTACTTGTAGGTAAGTATGTTATGGCGTAGCTGTAGAAAGGCAGTAGCTATCTTTTTAAACTGTCATAAAGTCACCTAGAAGCTAGTTTATTTTATCTCCTAAGACTCCAAACAAATAGATCGAATGGACCCACCCTCTTGAGAGACTTACCTAACTCTTACGTAGGTGAAGAGATTACCGACGACCTCTGTGGTCTAGTGGTTCGAGTGTCGGACTGCTGATAACGAGGTCGTGGGTTCGATTCCCACAGGACACAAATATTTGTGTGATGAACATAAGTGTTTGTGTTGGTCTGGGTGTTGCTTATGTATTATAAGTATGTATTTACAAAAAAAAAGTATATAAGTATTATATCCATTGTTTAGTACCCATAACACAAGCTCTGCTTAGTTTGGGACAAGATGGTGTTGTGTAAAAATGTCCCAAAGATATTTATTTATCCCAAAGATATTTATATTCACTTAGTTATAAGTTCGTCGTAATAAAGGTCCTCCACATGACCTTAGCTGTGGTGACTAATAATAAGTTTAGAAAGTGCTTAGAACTAGTCAAGGTTGCTGTCAATTACATATAGGTACGTTATATCGTCACGTGGAAATAAGCATCTGGCGCGAATCGTGTCTTTGTGCTTATACTCGACAAATTTATAGTAGGTGTACCTAATCTACCTATACTTGCTAATATTCTTCATAACATGAATAAAATTTTCTAATAAAGCCGGGTCTCCTGCGACCAAAATCTAACAAAACATGCTAACATTTTGTTTAGGCCGATCAAATGTAGCCAAACAGCTAGGCCGCGCCCCCATTTTGTTAGAAAAACGTGTTAGATGTTAGAAATAACTAAAATATGGTCGCAGGAGACGCGACTTAAGACAGACCAACCGACCGCGGCGCGCGGCTAAACCATGTTTATGCATGTACAATTGTGCTCCACCCACCCCTGACAGGTTCCGGCTCGCCACTAGTAGGCGATCCCCTTCTCCCCGTGCGGCCTCAACTTCGGCCGCGGCTTCCTCCTGACTGGGCGCGTGGATCACTGCCACCTACGTCAGCTGTACCAACTACGCCAACTGTGCCAGCTACTGCTACGCTAACTGTCTCAATGTATAATAGAATATTTTTCACCGTCCTATTAAGGCTTTCTCATAGTACACAAATACACAGCAGCTAATTGTTATCTTCAGTCGTTCTTCCAATCTTCCGAAAAGAATGGTCTACGATGCTATCCAACTCAACCCATCTGTCTACTGCTGGTCGTTTTTGGTCTCTTCCGAGATTCGCCACAATACACGGTCCTCCGCCTTCCGCATTTATTCCATCCCAGATAGTTTTTCCAGGTCTTCAGTCCACCTGATTGGGGGCGTCCTAACCTACATTTGAAGATCTCCATTCAAGGACTTATTCACTACCACTTCAGCTTGTTGATTCTACAAGCTATGTCAGTCACTTTGGTACATTTTTGGATAATCTCGTCACGGATCTTATTTTATCCTTCAAAGAAGTATAGCTTGCTGCGCGAGTCTAAATTTGTGGACTAGCCCAACTGTCAGCGTCCACGTCTCGACACAGTAGGCCATGACACGCAGAACGCACTGGTTAAAGACTTCTGTTTTCAAACATTATGGTTTAGGCGAAGAGAAGAAGGCGAAGTTTGCGAAATGCTGCCCAGCCCAACTGGATCGTTCTGCCTGATACTTATTTGAAGTTGTATCTACCAAACCGAATAACCTGCCCCAGATACCTGCACAACTTCGAGGGAAGTACGTACCTTCAACGAACCTCGGTACGACATACATAATATGCATATTGAACATGACTTTGGTCTTGTCCAGATTCATGCCGACACGATGCTGTAGCCTCTTCTAAACCTAGTTTTCTTTCGATTCGTGGAGTCTTCTGACGAGATAGTTTGTGACGATCTTGGATAACAGCTCGTATACCCAGTATATGTGTTAAATTTCTTTGTATTTTAGTGGGCATGTTCAGAGATCACGGGTAAATTTGTATGGAAATGTTAATTCTGACTAATTTAAAAATGGGTTCTTTGGAAGTCATAAATTCAGCTGCTGATAAAGATTCTAAGTCGTTTTCAAATGCAGCCTGTTACTGGAAAAGCTCTAGTTACTAATCTAGAGCAGATGTGGGAGTTCTATTGACGATTTAACATTACAAAGTCTTTAAATAAATAAATTTCGAAATTTCGAAATTAGGGGTGTCAATTTCGAAATTGAAAAACATGCAAATATGGTCCGAAATTTCGAACTATGAAGTTTCGAAATTTCGAAATGCATGCCCTAGACCACACACGCTCTTGGCTGGGTTTATTGTCGATACCTTATAATTAATAACAATCTGAAGAACGAAATACACCACGTCACCAGACGCTACTTTAATGTATGTAGTTGCTATTCGTGGAAAAAAAAAATTGTTCCACGAAGAGCTGCCAAAAATATTGAAAGTTGCCCATCGTGGAATACTTCCTGGAATACCTCCTTTCCGGAGCACAAAAATGTTAGACACGGTCTTATAAATTCGAGGGAAAAGGCTTATGCATAAATTCTCTTTGCTTTTAAATTGTATATAACAATACATTTTCCTATTTGACGTTTATTTGTGAGATTTAGAACATTCCCAACCAGCAAAGTAGTCCGTTAAGAAATGCATTTATCACTAAAAAGTGATGATAAAGCGTTGTTAAAGTATCCGTTATGAACGTATGTTCTATAGTAGCTACTTATACAATATTTTAGCTGTATAATATTAAACAGCATGCAACACAATTTCTATTTAACTTCTCCCCTTTCTATATTCATTTCAATATTAGATTAATTGAGATTTTCAGACCATTCTCTATGCGGCAAAAATAAATCGCAGCATTCAAAAGCTTGACGTGTCTGACTGTACTTTTAACCTACTAAAAATCGGGGGCGAGTTTTACCATCTAAATTTCAAGGGGGCGAGTGGGTACGCTTAGCCAATTAGGGGCAAGATTTGAGGGGCGAGTGGGACCTACACCGGATTAACATATAGGCTACTTTTTACAAGCTTTTTATTAACTGGCAATGTATGTAAGTTACATGTAAGTTGTTACGGTGGAATCTAGCAACTCAATTTTGAAGCAGATATTTTCAACCGATTGAGCTGAAATTTTGTATACACGTTTACTTTGAATGACAATGCATGGTTAGCTGTGTGACGTCATTCTAAATTCAATATGGTGGAACACCTAAGATGGCAGACTAGTTATTTTTAATGCACTCCTACAATATGGGTATAAAGAGCTCTAGACAAATAAATGGTCAAACATTCTGATGGCCATATCTCCTAAGCCATAGGTCTTAGAGCCATCGTGTTAGTACTCAAATGAAAGGGCAGGAGGAGCTCTAGACAAATAAATGGTCAAACATTCTGATGGCCATATCTCCTAAGCCATAGGTCTTAGACCCATCGTGTTGGTACTCAAATGAAAGGGCTTGACGAACTCTATTCAAATAAATTGTTTTGTATTGCATACCAAGTAGAGGTCATGATGGTTGGTGGCAAATTAGATGTTGTTAGTACTATAGCAAACTAGACTTTGCCCGTGGCTTCACTCCGTGGTTCTTCAATTCATCCTACAGGAATCGTGTTTTTTTTTTTCATTAAATTCATACCTGTTTACCAGTCTAAAAAACAAAATAGGTCCCTTAGTTTTTGTGTGATGCTCGAATAAACAAACAAACAGACATTTACAGCTTTGTAATAGTTACAGGAAAACACCAAATTATTAACAGGATCCGTCACGTGGGTTAACAGAATCTAACGCGGGCGGAGCCGCGGCACAGTGTGATAAGATCCCGGTTTTTGTCTCATCGTGTTTTTATTGAGTTAATCGATAGAGTTTACAATTCCGAAGATTAGACTAAAACTCCGGGTTCGCTAAGACTTGAGGTTTTTTTTTAAAAAAATGTCAAAGTTTCGCAATATCCGACTCTTGAAAAATGAAAAAAAAATCATTATAATTTAATGGAAGTACTTATTACAGAATTTATTTATTCTATCGAAAAATGGAATAATAGCCGACCGTTCTACCAATTCCTGTTGCATTAGTATGAATGGGTCGAGAGATAAGATTATTTTTCTCATTTTTCGTTTTCATTTTTTTATTCATCTAAACCGCCGTAGTAGGTGGTCATTCCTATATCAAAAAATTGCTGATACTTTCTATTATGTGTAGTATTAATTCCAAAACCTAACTCGTTGGTTTCCAGGAGTTATTGGAAATTTTAGTAATATCCGAAATATCCGTACTTAGGGCTGCCACTTCAACCAAAACATAATTTGTTTATTTTTATTAAGTTTTAGCTTCCTTATCACGACCATAACAAGATATCATTATTTTGTGGCTTAGATGGCATAGATTGAGTAATTTTATAAAGGAAATTAAAAAACTAATGGAGAAATTGGTATCATGTTGACTGTTACACGTTTTTTGTAAACCGTCTATAAATTCTAACCCAAAAGACTCAACTAATAGTAAATAAAAGAAAATCCTTTCCGATGTCTCATAAGTATATAAATCAACATTAAACATGAGTAATATACCTATATCAACATTTTTGACAATTTATTAAATATTCTTAGTCAATTTAGTTCTTTGTTATTAATTTTACAATTCTTTTAAATCAATTTTGTTTTACTTTTTAACCGACGAAAAAAACGAGGAGGTTCTCTATTCGTCTTTTTACAGAGTAGTCCGATTTTGATGATTCTTCTTTTAATAGATAGGGTATATCTCGAAGTTGCTCCCATTTAAATTTGAAAATCAAAATCCACCCCTAAGGGTAGGAAAACATGAGTGCTTGTTCACCCACTGAATTCTTACCTGTTAACCGATTCCGTTGAAACTTGGCATACATAAATGTTCTAGACACTACAACATAATAATAATAATAATAAAATATTTTATCTTCAGAAAACAACATTCCATAATCATTTTTGTTAGTAACAATGAAAAACTTAAACAACTATGTTAGTAAACACAGATAACAATCATTAATAAATATTAACAAATGTCGAGTCATTGATTCGCACCTCTCACATGTAAATCAATGAAACGACTGAGGACGGCGGTGTCCATCCTTCCCGCTAACATCTTCAGGATTCCATTGCTACTCCCCCGCATCCTCTGCACAACAGACGCAATTTTCTTGCGTATGATGGCATGAAAATCATCCACATGTGCATCCGCAAACATGCCTGAAGCACTACAATACCGAGGGAGGCGCAACAGAGCCCTGAAGATGTTATTATACTGAACTCTGAGGGCATTGTAGGATTTTTGCGTAAAGTTAACCCATAGACCACTCGTGTAAAAACTTTGACAGTAAGCCTTGAATAATGTAAGCTTGACTTCTACCGTACAACGAGTGAATCGATGAGCCAACATATTGCCACGCACCGACAATGCCCTCCTTTCCCTCTCTATATCCGGGTCATCGCGTAAAGTTTCAGTAATAATGTGCCCGAGATACTTAAACTGAGGAACACGGTTCAGCTGAACTCCATTCAGAGTCAAAGGTGGAACACTGTTAGGTCTCTTATTCTTTCCAACCAGAACCATAAACTCACTCTTTTTCTCATTATACTTTAAACCGTGTTCCTCAGCATAAACTTCACATACGCTGAGAAGTTTCCTCAAACCGCCGATTGACGGGCTCAGCAGCACCATATCGTCTGCGTAGCTAATGTTATTAACACTAACATTATCCATTCGGCAGCCGACATGCATGCTGCTCAGCCCCTCAATCAGCTGATTTACATACAAATTAAAAAGTCTAGGAGAGGTTAACCCTCCTTGTCGCACACCACAATTTAATGAGTATTCATCTGAATAAACATTTGCCCATTTTATAATATTTTTCTGATGACCGTACCAATATGAGAACATTTCTATGACCTCCAGAGAAACACCCACCTGTTTCAACTTAGCCCAAAGTAAGTTATAGGACACGAGATCGAACGCCTTAGATAGATCTAGGAAACATGCATAAATTGGTGTTTTTCTTTCAACATAGTAGTTCACAGTATGCTTAAGTGACAAAATCGCCGTTTCCGTTGACAAACCTGATTGAAAACCAAACTGAGCGTCCTGAAGTTGTATGCATCCACTAAGGCGCTCGTCCATTATCCTATCTAGTACTTTTGCAATCACAGTTGCAAGTGAGATTGGTCTATAATTATTTTTGTCCGATATATCTCCCGTACGATTCTTAACAAGTGGTACAACAATAGTTTTCATTAAGTCTGGTGGCAAATATGAATGCCTTATACACAGAGTATACAACATAGACAGCAACCTATGTATGTGAACACCCGCATACTTAAGATGCTCCACACTGAGCCCGTCATGCCCCGTCATGATTTTCCTCTTTTCATATTGCCAATAGCCTGACGTACCTCCCCACTAGTAATTCGAATTGGATGTGTAACGCAACAGACATCACTGGTAACAGTGCTAGGTAAGACACACGTTTTTAAAGGTGACTCCACTTTAAAATGATGTTTAAAAACGTCGGCAATATGTTTAGGGTCGGGTTTATAATGGAGACCTGGAGTTAGATTTTAGCCACAAAAAAATTAAAAATAAAAATAAAAATTTTTTCTTTCTTTCATTTTATTTCTTTCAAATAGCCAACTCCATATTAATTATTAAAAAGTATTTAAAACACCTTCTTTTTTTTTCAGATAAAATATATTCTTATTGTTTTTTTTTCGGATACATGAAAGTGTCACCCCTAAGGAAAATTTTGAATCTCCAATAACTCCTGGAAACCAACGAATTAGGTTTTGGAATTAATACTACACATAATAGAAAGTATCAGCAATTTTTTGATGTAGGAATGACCACCTACTACGGTGGTTTAGATGAATAAAAAAATGAAAACGAAAAATGAGAAAAAAAATCATATCTCTCGACCCATTCATACTAATGCAACAGGAATTGGTAGAACGGTCGGCTATTATTCCATTTTTCGATAGAATAAATAAATTCTGTAATAAGTACTTCCATTAAATTATAATGATTTTTTTTTCATTTTTCAAGAGTCGGATATTGCGAAACTTTGACATTTTTTAAAAAAAAAACCTCAAGTCTGAGCGAACCCGGAGTTTTAGTCTAATCTTCGGAATTGTAAACTCTATCGATTAATTCAATAAAAACACGATGAGACAAAAACCGGGATCTTATCACACTGTGCGCGGGTAAAAGCTAGTTTATCATAAAACAACTCTGAGTAATTAAAATAACGAAGGTAAGTACACGCCTCAGAATATAGTACACGCTTATATCGAAATATGTGTACATATTGAGAAATAACGTTACATATATTTCAAATGTTTTAATAAATGGGGTTATAATAAAATAAAATGAAATCGGCACAGTTGTTTTTGAGTTTATTCATTACAAACATACACACAAAAATACAAATCTTTCCTCTTTATAATATTAGTGTAGATGTAGATAGGTATAGATATGTGGAAAATGAAACATGAAATAAAATCTAGGTGACTAAAGCTACTCAGATTCTAATTTTATTGTGTTTAGAGATGCATTCAGAAAATGAAAATAGAACAATTAAAGAATATTAGTGACTAGTGCCAGTAGCCCAGTACTGCCAGTCTCAAGTCGTACAGGTTGCCTGAAATAAAATGCTCGTTTACAATCACTGTTTATTATTACAGACGATCAGATAACTAGAGAATTTGAGCAAAAATAGCCTGCTTTCTCGCAATTCTGTTTATATTTAATTAGATTTACAGACTTACTTACACTAATCCGAAAAGAAAAAACATCTTTTAAATAGGTACCTACCTATGAGCTGGAAGCTGGAGCGTATGATATACTAGTCGTATTCGGAGTCGGGCAAGCCGGCTGGGACTCTAGGACCGCGGCCTGCAAAACAAAGTTCGAGCGAGCCGAGCCAGCCGATAAACGTGGCGCGGCATCGATCGGCGAGGTTGCCGCTCCGCCAGGCGTTGCCGCTCTGCGCGCCTATTATTATTTATTATGTTACGGCCGCTGCACGGCTTGCGTCACTCGTGCAATGCCCGGAGCCCGGACCCAAGTATTTTATGCCTGTCTCTTCTAGCGGATGGAGATTTGAGAATGATGGAGAAATTAAACTTTTGAAGCTAGAAGATATAGTCCATAAAACACATCCTAGACAGCTGTTAGAAACGAATTAACAGTACCGAGGCGAGTCCTAGAATTTGAATGTTTTCTTTAAAACGAAGAGCTTATTAGCTTACTAAACGGTAAACGGTGATTTATAAGCTAACATTTTCATTCATTTACGTTCAAGCTACTTGCTTCTTGATCAATAATTATTATCTCGAAGAAATTCGGAAGAATTGGGGTGCTCCGAAGAAAAGAACCACCTGCTGCAGTTGCTTTTCAGTAATTAAATGTAGGTAGAATAACCATAAAACATGAATTTAATTCGAGATAGTTTTTTATATTTTTTGAAATTGTCATCACTAGTCACAGACATAGTAAAAAATATAGACTAAGTGCTGCGAACAAAACCGTGCTCCTTCATGTACAACCAGTGCTCACGCACACACATGCACCTTAAACCGTGCTCACCCCTCTCAGTTCACATGTCGCAGCATCTTCCAGTCAGCATCGCGAAAACAAATATCCTTCAGGTGCATGGTGTGTACGTGAGCACTGGTTGTACATGAAGGAGCACGGTTATTGTTGGCTTCACTATGGTTGTTCGCAGCACTTAGTCTATATTTTTTACTATGTCTGTGTCACTAGTTTATTCTTTTTAGCAACATTGCAAATTTGGTTACCCGATTCGCAAATCATGTCTTCGATGTATAACAAGTTTTACGGCAAGTTGAATCCAAACAACAAAAGGACCAGCTGGCACAGGGATCAACAGACACCCCATTCAATACAATATTACCTGCTGCGTAGACAAAAAAAAAACAGTTTTGTGCGGGAATTACACCCCAAACGAGCGTAAGACTAACTGGATACATTCAAGGTAAACTTTCTCGTAACATTCGATAAAAAGGTTTTACAAAACAGAATTTCTTCATTGTTGTATCCACTCCACAGATTCTCAATTTTCATCATCCAAATCCCGGCGGTATATGTCATGTCTCTGTCCAATTTAATCTGTGGTCCAAATCTCATACTAACTATTACAACTAGGGTTGCCAACCGTACTATTATTTTATATAGTATTTTACTATATTTCGGCCCGGCGGAGTACTATATATCGCTGAAGAAGGATATAGGTATAGTACCTACGCCAAAATACCATATTTCGCTTTTAGGTTTCATAGGTAATTGTAATTTCATGCAACATCAGGTTTCCATAAACCTCTTTGAGAACCCCAAGTGCATTTATTACCCTGGCCTACTACTTATATTAGTTTTCGTTTTTATTAAAACTGAAAACCACTCAGCAAAATTTATATTTGCAACATACTTTATAAGCACCTTAGCTCAGGTACATTTTGAAAAACACCCATAGTAATTACCGAAAGAGAAAAAAGTTTAAAAACCCATAACTTTCTGAAAATTGTCATCGTGATTTCGCTAAAAAACCTAAAAAAAATTGTTAATACAAGATAATTTTTATAAAAATACTTTATTTTTTTCAGTATACGACATGTTTCATGCCTTGGCCTGAAAAATAGTTGGCAACCCTAATTATATACAACCTGTAACACTTGCATATTTACATTTTATACTCGGTATTTCAAAGTCTGTCTTTTATGAAGAATATGGCAATTTAGTGACCTTGCATACCTACCTCCTCCGCTTAGTCTTAGTCCATTTTATTCAGTAGAAGGCAGCGTAGATAGGTATTAAATATACAAACGGGTTAGATTAGATCTTGTTTATTTTATTTAGGTCGACTTATGGCCAAAATTAAGGCGCTTTGGTACGCCAATGACTTTGAGCAAACTAAAAAGTGATGGTGCTATTCGTCCTGTATAGTTTCATCTCTTGCCTCGTCGACCATGCTTCGCGCTCTCACGATTTTATACGAAAATTTAAGTTTTGAAATCAAGATATCGAATGATTTTAAAATGGAACGTTGCGTTTCAAGATTTGTCAGCATCAATTATTATTATTATAAGCCTGAAGTGTCCCACTGCAGGGCAAAGGCCTCCCTACTCTCCTTCCACTTAACAACAATTAATTAGAAAAAAACCGGCCAAGTGCGAGTTGGACTCGCGCAGTAAGGGTTCCGTACCACTCAACGACCTGACACCCCATAAAAACTGATTTAATTTACGAGAGTTTATCAAAAGACATCAACGTACAGTGTGCAAAATATGAATTTTTGCATGTCTTTCTTACGTAGGTACCACCACATATGTCTATGTTTGTCTTATTTTTAGAATTTGTTGCTAAACTACATAATATGCACTATAATCTGACCAAGATTGACGCTGGCATATATTACCGTTTTGAAGATAGAGCAGGAACTAAAACGTTTAAAAAATGCACGTTTTTTGAGGTTTCTTGTATGGGGACCCCCTTTGGTTTTAGACTTTTTTTATTTTTAGTATTTGTCGTGATACACCTCACAGCAATACATATTCTGAGAAAAATTTCAACCGGTTACCTATTACCGTCAAAATATACAGCCCTGTGACAGACAGACGGACGGACAGCGTAGCGAGAGTAATAGGGTCCCGTTTGGCACCCTTCGGGTACAGAACCCTAAAAAGAAAAAAAACGAAGCGGTGCATTCCTTTAGAAGAAATATCAGATTTAGCCGGAGGAAAGCACTTTTTTCAATTATTTATTTTATATACAGGGTAATTGAAAATATACCCGAAACCTTTAGCACTAACTTTGTATAATGATTCGTAACATAACATATACACATAAACCACAGAATATCTAATAGTACTAACGATAAACAGCCCATTACCACAGAATATCTACCCACTGCTGGGCACGGGCCTCTTCTCAGCACGAGAAGGCTAAGGCCTTAGTCTTCTACGCTGGCCTAGTGCGGGTTGGCGGACTACACACACCATTGAGAACTGTATGGAGCACTCTCAGGTGTGCAGGTTTCCTCACGATGTTTTCCTTCACCGTTAAAGCAAGTGATAATCGAATTGATTCGTAACAGAGAGTTAAAATTATTTTCCTTAAACAACCGCAGCGCTCGGGCTTGCGGCATAATATGCTAATAGTATACGCAAATTTTACACATCGAAAATAAACAATCGAAATTTTTTTGGCTGTTAACTTTTGGCCAAAATCGCAGAACAAACGTTTTTCAGGATCATGATACGAAGTTAGCACTTGGAGATTCCGGGTATTTTTTCAATTACCCTGTTTAATATTTGATTTTATGAAAATAAATAATCGTTACGATTGTATCTGAAGACTTCGTAATTCACATTTTTTTTTTTTTTCACGAACCTTTTTTGTCCCACTGCAGGGCAAAGGCCTCCCTTCCTTTCTTCCACTTTTCGCGGTCTATGGCAATTTGTGGCCAATCCTTTAAGTAGGAGTCCAGCTCATCCCGCCATATCCTTCTGGGCCTACCGCGTTTTCGTTTCTGGCTGTCTGGGATCCACTCTGTTGTGAGTTTCGCCCATATTCCGGCATGCGGCAGATGTGGCCAGCCCAGTTCCATTTTAACTTGGCAGCCGAATGACCTACTACGTCTGCAATTTTAGTTTGGGAACGTAGTATCGAGTTTCTTACACGATCGGTAAGTTTGACCCCGAAAATACTGCGTTCCATTGCTCGCTGACAGACCTCGAGTGCGGAGTTTTGACGAAGTGTTAACGACCACGTCTGCGCTCCACAGGTGAGGGTGGGAAGAATGCACATGTCCATGAGCTTCTGTTTTAGTGAAATCGGAAGAGTTCCTTTCATCAGATCATCGTCCAATAGCTTTTCCAGGCGTTTTCGGTGCGTCGTGCAGTTTCTTTATCCTGTCTCGCCTGGAAAGAGACTATTTGGCCAAGGTAAATGTCATGAACATATTCAATACCCACACCCCCCATTTCTATGTAGCGTTCTGTGCTGTTCGTCATAAACTTGGTCTTCGTCATATTCATTGTGAGTCCGACCTCGAGGCTGGCACTGCTCAGTTGGTCGAGATTAGGCCTAACTCGGCTGCCGAAGAGGAGAATAGAACTATGTCATCGGCGAAGCGGAGATTAGTTAATCTTTTTGCTCCAACAATGATGCCCTTGTCCTCCCAATCAGCGTTAATTTTTTGGAATACCTGTGAAGAGTTTTGGAGATAACGGGTCGCCCTGCTTAACTCCTTTTTGAATTGGAAAAGATGGTCCAGAAGTATTTATTTGTACGGCTGCTGTGCTATCTTGATAATTTTTTTGTAGTAGCAGGATATATGTAGATGGAACGTTTTGTTTTTTCAGGGAATTGAATATGGCTGAGTGTGACAAACTATCGAATGCTTTAGAGCAGCTATACTCAACCTGCGGCCCGCGGGCCGCATGTGGCCCGCCGGGCCTTTGTTATTGGCCCATCTGAAGTTACAAATTTATTGTAAACCATTTTAAATTTCGCGCCCATCAGAGAATGGGTGTTTGTTACAGAACGGGAATGTGAGCCGAGCGCTATCAGCGATTTTTTGTTCCCCAAAAATATAAAAGCGTCCAAAGATGTGCCCAAATCCTACTAACATTCTTTGGGTCTACGAATGGGTGTGTGAATCGTCTTTTTCAAAAATGAAATACACAAAGAACGTTTACAGAAACAAACTTACAGATTCTCATCTGGATGATGTTATAAGGATAGCATGTAGCAACAAGCCAGATCTTGATAAAGTTTTGAAAAAGTGTTCACGGTATCAAAAATCGCATTAAAACATATAAAAATCTTTGTTAAAACTTCTTTTATCATCAATAAAGTAACTACATCTTTAACTTGGAATTACGTTTTAATTAAGACCTACATAATTTTTACTCGCGGCCCTCGACACCATGACTGAAACGTGTTTTTGGCCCCTATAAAAAAAAGGTTGAGTATGGCTGCTTTAGAGTAAAGAGTAATCAATGAATGCGAGATATAATGGTAGGTGAAATTCTTGATGTTTTTCTATGATCTGGTTTAAGGACTGTAGATGGTCGGTAGTGGATAGGCCACGACGGAATCACAGAATATCTAATAGTATGGAATCCAGCTTGTTCTGGAGGTTGGTACCAGTCTAGTTCACATACCTACATTTTATTTTATTTTACAGTATTCAATAAAATACCTCAATCTTAATTTATATTTACGGGACTTTTCGCGCACAATGAAATCAAAACAAAACAAATATTGTGACAAACCTCGACGTTTTGGCCAAGTTGAAACGTCAAGGTTTGTCACAATGTTTGTTTGAAATTTACGAAAGTTTCATCATTTCAGCCGAAAGACATCCACTGCTGGACATAGGTTTAAAAACTTATATTACTGAATTGTAAAAATAATCTAAGAACTGATAATTGTAGAGGTAAGGGCGGCAAAAATTGTATAGCCTTGTGGTTTATCAAATCGAAGAAAATGGTTGGGTTTGTCTAGGGCACACACTGCAGACTTTGTGGAGCGTCTTTTCTTGACGTCAGCTATATGTTCTTTAATTCTAGTGGCTATACTACGCTTTGTTTGACCTATGTATAACCCACAATCACGATCAATCTTGAAGACACCTGCATCTTTTAAGGGAATGTGACACTTCACCGGTCTGAGGAGTTCGCTGATCTTGTTCATACATAGGGCAAACAAAGCATCCTTACTTGCATGAAAATAACAAAACTCCGGTTAAGCAAAAGTAATTACTACTTATCATGGAAGAACTAATGGACATGGACTAAGACCTTAGCCTTCTCATACTGAGAAGAGGCCCGTGCCCAGAAGTGGGATAGTCATGGGCTGGTTATGTATGTATGGAAGAACACCAGAAAATCTCGATGCCATTTTATTTATGAACGAAGTTCCACGCTTGGTGGTGGACAGAACACGACAGAAAGTCGAGCATAAGCCAAGCGTTTCCAACACTAGCGGCGAATTAGTAGTGCAGCCAGCCAATCAAGCCAATCACTCACTTCTTGTTATATTCCCACAAAAACTCTCGTTCATTTGTAATTACATTATAACTTACAGCGCTTCTTAAACTTCATTAAACTTTATCTTCAATTTGTAAACACATCCAAAGAAAGTAATGAACTACCTACACGAAATTTGTTAAATTATCCAAAGACAGTTGTTTTTAAATTATTTAGTGCACATGGTTTAAAATTTTACGTAGAACTAATTTGCTGCTTTGAATTTTTCAGTGTCAGACTCAAAATGAAATAACAAAACCATCAAGATACTATTATAGCAAATTTACATTGTTTGCAAGTGTGCCCGTCTTCTGCTGTTATTGAAATATGTGTCCCAATATAATACGTAGGTATGGTGAATTCTGTCTGAGAATTTAGATGATGAAATTCAAGTTTTCGCTTACACTATTAATTACCTGTTACCAGATTCATTAATTCAAGGATCAAGAGAATCTGTAATACCTACTCACTTTATAATGTTTACACAAGAATTGATCGTCCGGAGTACCCTGGGCAGTCAGCCCTGCTACCAACCTGCTGACTGGCTAATCTTTTCCCCACGACATGGGCTATTATCATTATGTAGCTCATGTCGACACGATAGAGAAGACAAGAATTAGACCGCTTGTTCTAAATGCATGCAAAAAGCATCTTTGCCAGGAATTACTTTAGGGGATGCATAATGGCGTCTACCTTTAAAATAGGATATACCAATTAATCCATCAGGTTTGCGTGTAACAGTAAAATCATCACCTGTTTGGAATTTAGTATAACGCTCACAGCCCGGATGTTCCACGCCCTGTAGGAATTAGTTGGAATAAAAGTAGATTGCGCTCTAAAAACAAAAAAATACATCCTACTTTTTACGGAGCTGCACTGAACTGAACGTCTCGTCTGTACTCTGTACACTAAATGGCAGGTACTATTAGCAAAGCCTAAGCCTTTCCAGTTTTGAAACTGTTTTGCTTGCAAGCTACATTTACAACAAAAAATAAATAAATCCGCCCTTTATTTTTTCCACCAATCAGGATCCACCAGTTAGGGTCTTTAAAACCACAGTTTTTGTAAAGCCATATGTTTTTATTACTGGTTTCAACTAAATAGGTTGAAGATATCTGCTTCAAAATTGAGTTGCAAGATTCCACTCTAACAAATATATTTACATACCTACATACATTGCAAGTTAAATACAATCTTGTAGTAAATAAAGTAAGATGAAGAAGAAAAAAAAACAATTTTTAATTCAAAACATTAAACACTCAAAAATCAAAATATAAATTAATTACAACAAAAGAAAAATAAACTGTTTTAAATTCGAAAATGTGAGTCAATAAAGTTGAACCGAAACTGTACGGTAGCCGAATGACACCTAATTGTCCAATAGTCGACGAGCATCGACTGTCGACCAATCGCGTAAATGCAATGTTCGGCGTTGGCACCCCGCGCTCCTGTCATTCCACCAAACAGATCTATAAATGAACTTCTGCGCAGGTGAAGTTTGTGCTCACGACTCGTGCCGGTATCTGTAACTCGTTCTTAGCTTAGAAATTTATTGCTTTACATAGTTACATCTTAGGAATAGAAATACTAGATGTTATTTTAAACAACAAAAGCGTAACTACAGAGCTTGCGACTTTATAGGTACTTCTGCTGGCCGTGGCAATGAGAAAAAAAAACTAAGAATTATTAATGAACTTCTGAAACACCTGCGCAATTGTATAATTGCTACACCCGTTAAAGCACGTACGGTACGGTGTAATCAGCTGTGCTGTGCGGTACAATGTTTCACGGGAAAAGGCTTTATTATGAGCAACCTTATTGATTGAACACTCTCACGCAATACGGACATCAAGTTTTATGTGACTCATGGACTACATAGGGTGAGTTCTTTGCCACTACAATAGAGCTGAGGCCGTCATGTCCTCCCTGTCTCGTGATTTCGTGAATGCCTACGCGACATTTGGGGCAGATGTATGTATGTCTCACGACTTTTCTTTCTAAATGTAGCAGGCACGCGAGACATTAAGTCTGAGGGGCACAATCACGCTTTTCTATTATTGCACAAATTATGTGCCGAGCTTTCACTGTATCGATTCTTCTATACCATACTACGAATTAGCAGAGCAATTAGGTACTTAGCTCTTAATCTGTTTGTAGTAATTGGTTAGAGTTAATGGATTGTATAATTTGTAGACAAGAATAAGTAATCCATGAGTACCTTTGTAATTATCTTCTAAACTACTTCGTCATTGGTTCTAAGAGGGATAGTTTCGTCTCTTAACGAAGCTTTAATTTCCTAGATTTTTCTGGAAGGACATTTTATCAAACAAGTTTAATACGGAAATTGATGGTCTTCTGTAATTAGTACATTCATGACAGTCTTGCATGACGTCGGAAATGAAGTTACGGAATGACTGGAGGTCACGTTATGTATACATAGACTTAGAACGTATTAGAGAACTGGACCATTCAAAATCATAGAATTTGTCTTCTGTAGCAAAATATTTACTCATAATAAAATAAAATCTACCTGAATATTCATTATGAGATGTTGTTCTAGAATATTAAAAATAATTCGCGTAACAATTAACTTTTTAGGGTTCCGTACCCAAAGGGTGCTGACGGGACCCTATTACTCTCGCTACGTCCGTCCATCTGTCTGTCTGTATCTTTGTAACGGTAATAGATAACCAGTTGAAATTTTTACAAAATATGTGTTGCTGTGAGGTATATCACGACAAATACTAAAAATTAAAAAAAGTCTAAAAAAAGGGGGTCCCCATACAAGAAACCTCGAAAAACATGCATTTTTTTTCTACGTTTTTGTTCCTGCTCTATCTTCAAAACGGTAATACATACTAGCGTCAAACTTGGTCTGATTATAGTACATACTATGTAGTTTAGCAACAAATACTAAAAACAGGGCAAACGTAGACATATGTGGTGGTACCTACGTAAGATAGAGATGTAAAAAATCTCGTTTTGCGTACAGTCGTTGATGTCTTTTGATAAACTCTCGTAAATTAAATCAGTTTCTATAGGGTATGAGGTCGATGGGTGGTACGGAACCCTTACTGCATTAGTCCGACTCACACTTGGCCTATTTTTTTTAAATGTATTCTGTACCATTTATTTCACACAACCACTCCCGACTCCCGACAGGTCCCGGCACTTCCGGCCCGCCACAAGCAGGCGAGCCCCTTCTCCCCGTACGGCCTTACCTCGGCCCCACCCTCTTCGGTGGCGCACACGGAACACTGCACGCCACCTCTCCTCACGGGCCTTTACCAGCAACGCCAGCCGAGCCAACTACGCCAGCTGTACCAGCTGTGTCAGCTACGCCAACTGTACCAGCTACGCCAGCATGCCGCCAGGCCAGCATGCCAGCTACGCCAGCTGTGTCAGCTACGCCAGCTGCTGGTCGGGCAGTAGACTGGCCCGAGTCTGCTGCTCGCAGGCCCATCCTCCTGTAATTTTTTATAGAGGTTTTCTTTCTCGCGATCCGGGCGGTGAAGCCAAGACCCGAGGGTCTCAAAAGGCGCGAGAACACTACTCAGCGGGCACACCTGGGGTTACGAGATCGACGGGGGCAGGGAAGGACAGTACCACTGCTGCCTGCCCAGTGGCAGGGTGAGTGCAAACCGGGCCCGCCCCTGCTCCTCCACTGTGCCCTCTGCTAACATCAGAGGAACACGTGGAGCAACTCCCCACTGGCCCACATCAGGCCCCTCCCGTGCCAGAATATTCGCCAAGGCAATAAGATCCCCCGAAGGTTAATCCCTCCAAAGGATTCTATTGCCCGTACCCACAGGATGGACCGGCCTAAGAACTGCCGTTCCCTCCAGACGTGTTCAGAAGGACAAGCAGCTGTCAGACACACGTGTTTTCGGGCCAGCACCCCAAGCAATGTCAGCTGCCTTGACATTGCTTTAGTTGCGAAGTAAACAATCTTATAAATGAATACATCTTGTAAACACAGCTTGTAAATGAGAAAGATTATATTTAATTTGGTTATAATATTATCCAATTTAACTTCTGAATTTGATGCAGCTTCTTTGCGCAGTATTTACCGATTTGTATTTAAAGAAGAACAAGTTTGAATAAAAAGCAGGGTTCCTTGTATATGTAGATGATTTTGTTATTTCTATAACTCGTGGGTTTAAGTTGTATAGAATATTATGAAAATAAACCGTCATGTCGCATCGCATTCCGCCTTCCTTTTAACCCGTTGGCTGCACGTTCGATGTACAAAACACGTGCTTCAATGATATAATAGGTATACATAGCAGTTATACGCAGTAGGTATAATGTATGTGGTTGTCGGAAGGGTCAGCCGCCCCGCGCCACGCCGCTTCCCCGCATTCTATCGATCGCGCCATGTTGCCGCCCCGCTACTTTCCCCGCGAGGTTGCCAGCTTGCAGTTACTATTTAGATAGATTATTGTAACAATACTGACTGGTGCTGGTGTATTGTATCATTACTTGTTGCCTGTTGCCGGGGGTGCTCTCAGCTGTCTATGTACCATGTATGATTAATTAATTACCGTGCTCAAATTAGCTATATTTTGTAAACTAGCCTCACATCTTGTCCTTTTTGCTCGCCTAAATTTCACTTTAAAATACATTTATCTAAGTCTCAGGCATTTTTGGTTGTTATTGCTCATTCAATTGAAGAGCTGTTCAGCTCTTCTGCGAAAAACGACTAACAGGCAACATATTTTCAGTTGCTGCAAATGTTTAGGTAGGTATGTATACCTACCCAAAGTCAGTACTCTATTTATAAATTCTGATGTTTATAAACTCGTTTCATTCATCTTTATACTTTCGTGTTGGAATATAGTGAATATAGGTACCTATCTACCAGACTTACATCTCTTTTGCATTTCTACTTGACCGTATTTAAAATACCTACCTACTTTGTATACATTCATGACTATCTTCTTCAAACATATTAAAATGAGTCTTATTAGAATTTTTTACTTGAACCCATCAATCTACATGTAATTACTTCGGTGAACTTCATGAACCTAATTTACCTACCTAATTATAAACAAGTACTATATTCAATAACATATTTTTAAAAGTTACAGCGAAAAAAAGTAGTAGCAATATTATTCAAGGTAATTTTAATGATTATGATGAAAGATGATTTACTCTTTTTTAACGTTTTATCTGTAATGATAATGACATCAGTCTCATACAACCTACATATTTTCAATGTTAAATAATACAACCAAGTTATCGAAAAGTATCATTTATTTACAAAAAAAAATTGAATGACGAAACAACAAAAATAATCATTACGAGAAATCACCCGTAGCTGGGTCTAACTTTATATAGTTCTGTTTACCGTTAGACGATCTTAAACTCTTAATTAAACACAACACTTCACTCCGGAATTCTAGTTTTTGGTCCATATTAAACTCTCTAACTGCAGGTAATAAAGATTCGAAGAAAGATCTATCTTCGTCTTCGCCCGGGGAGTTAAAACTAACTGTGGCATCAGGGAATGGCGTATCTACATATTCTATGTCATTTTCCTGCTTGGTGGACCTTTTCCTTTTTAAATTCTCGATGGTGGATGGTGAATCTTCCGGGTCGCTGGCCCAAATGTTCGAGTCATTCAACAAATCGAACTTTCTGGTTTTAAAACCTATTCTTTTAAGCTTAGTATCTTCATCCTCGCTCTGGTCGTCGTTATCACAGTCCACGTCGCTTCCCGACTGACTGTTCTTATTATTATAAAGGTCATTTAAAAATAATAAATGTTTCGCGTACACATAGCCCTTTTTGCCGTATTTCCGTTTACGATGTCGCACGAATGAATCTCTTATATTTCTCCATTTTCCGTGCAGTTTACGATCTGGAAATATGTAATCATGATTTTATTTAAAACTCATTTACTTTTATAAACGATCGACCAATTAATTATGTATTTGGAAATATTCTATTTTCTATTCTAGCAATCGCTTTAGTTTTTATATATAAAAATTTTGTCTTCCTGGAAACTGATTATAAATTGAAGACATAAAGCGTTCATCGCACTGTCTTAATAGAGCCAATAAAAATTGACAATAAATATTACGAGAAAAACTTTTAAATACCACGCTATGAAACGCAATGTTAAAAGATTTCTTGGAACTCTTATATAATGAAATTGAATTATTCTATGATTCAGATTACACTTCCGATAATCGATTTGAATATTTCCAGAGTCCGTTGATTGCATTGTATAAAACGTTCGCAAATGCGTCAACAACGGCACAAATATTTATCAAGCTCTAACTGCACTATTGACTATTGTTAAAGACTAAAATAACGTACAAAATAGTTCTACCACTGCACGATCATAACTTAAACTTAAATAATAGCACTATCATATGATGATATGATGTGTGCAGTCGTATTTAGGAATTGCTATATTTACTAGTCAAGAATCCTCTACGTAAAATCCAGTCAAAGACATTCAAATATTGAATCCAGCACACCATTTATCGTATTTATCGTCCTCTTCTTATGAGACTACTAATTTAAGGAACATAAATACAATCATCGTACTGCGATTTCTAACTGGTCGAATTGGATACTGCGCTCTTACACCTAAGATTTCAATTTCACCCGAAATGGGTCCGAACTGAGCCCGCCTTCATCATGTTAGACAAGCTATGGCTTAAAATAATCACAGAATCTACAAAACGCAAAACGTTATTTCGATTAACCTAGGCAATGATGCCAGGACGAGCTTGACTGTTGTAAGGACTGGTTTGCACTAAAAAAATAAATATGGATGTGTATGAAAGAGTAAGGAAACTTTTGTCCCGGTATCGCATTTGGTTACATAAAATCGGAACGCAACATAACAATCTTCTCTTCCTAAACGATTTTATTTTTGAATTCAAGTATCAAATTCTGGTTAAGAAATCGTAGGGAGTTATAAATTTCATAAGATATTTTTTTTTCATTTGTGATCATATTGTAGATAATAAATATCTATTGCTTGCAAATTGTTGACTCATCATCCTGTGCGACGTGTGAGACGAGTCTGCATTCGTTGGTCGAAATAGGAATCCAAAGGAAAATCAGGTCATTAGACAGTAGCATCCATCTCAAAAAATCCAATATTTATAGAAGAGACTTATGCTCAGCTGCCTACCATATTTTAGAAGCTGGACATCCTACACTTCTATATGATAGGTACTTCAATTTGCATAATAAAAGAAGGAAGTAATACTGATGACCCGAGCCGAGCAGAAGCCCTGTGAGTTTCGTATTCAGCGCTAAGGTATGCACCGAAAAGCAACGTTCCGTTCGTATAGGCTATGCTAGCTTTGTGCATTTGTGATTCTGCTTCGTTTAAAAAAATGATTAAACCTAAATGAAAACCAACTTGTATTTGAATAAGATAGATCAAATTGTTCAGAGTCTAAAGTTTGGTATGAGAATTGCCATTATTTTTAACTTTATTTTTACATACGTACGAGTCACAATTCTTAGTTCCGAGTCATGTTTTTGATTAATTTCATTAAAATTTAAACTCACTTTGTACTTTAATCTCCAAACATTCAATAAACTGAACGCTGTAAACGTAGGTATATTGTAAGCATACAGATATTTTCCTTGGTGTCTTAGACCAACAGAAAAAAGGTAGACGGCGCATGTGTTAACAAAAGCGTTCAAAGATGTGATGCATGCTTTACAAACTTGTGTGCGTGACCTTGTGTCGCACGCAGTTGCCATGCATCTGTGTGCTTAGTAAAAAATGTTGCCACCGAAAACAAATTTACCCCATTTTCACATATTAAATATTTTAAGGACAATATGTAGCAATGTAAATAAAACATATTTTTCTAATGATACGTTTAATAAAAGAGAACAATACTAAAAACCCTTGTGTTGTGTTAATTTCCGGTAGTACTGTCTTTTCTTACCGACTTCTGGGTATACCATCTAATTTAGATATAAAGTATGATAGAACGAACGAAGTGTGGTAGTATGGTAGTATGATGTATGATGGAATCTTATCTTTAGGTACTTTTCATTAACAGACCTTATTCAGTTTGTTTTCTGGTTTATGCCGGAGAAATTATACACGTGTATCATATAATAGTTATATTATTACCCTTTGAAAATGGCCGCGGGGGTGTACGGCGGGCAGAGTAGGACGCGTCGATTAGAATAAGTATGACAACAAAAATCACCACTACAACGTGTTATTGAAATAACTGAAAACCTCTTAAGGGGTCATTGTACTCATCAGTATGAACAGCTTTTCCTACGGGACCAACGCAGAAATCACGAAAAAAAATCAGCTGATCCTTACATTTTGTCGATTCATGTGAACACAAATGTAGGTAACAGATGATTTTTATTCAGATTTCGGGGATGGTAACATAGTAAAAGTTGTTCGTACTGATGAGTACAACGACCCCTTAAGAGGTTCTCAGTGATTTCAATAATACGTTGTAAATTCTACAATAATTCATGAAAATAAATAATTACTTGCCATACCAATTTATTACAATAATTTGGGGTGTTTGAAGTTTTAAGCCATTGAAATAACACATCGTAATTAAATTAAGTACTATATTAAAGGTTCAAAATAAATAAAAACATCAAAACGATGGCCAAATTACGAAAGTTACTAGTCCTAATAACACCATCAGACCCAAACGTCACCCGTATTATATGGGTATTTTTGATGTCGATTTGCTGGTCACACCGATAACAATACGTCAGGTTTTGTGTTCCAACAGTACATTACGAAATTTTATTGTATTTATATTTTAAAATTACGTAAAATCAAGTACTTCTTCGTGAAATGTAATCCCGCAAGGCTTTTTTTTTGTCAGCGAGTTATTTTTACACGTTTTCACAACACAGGAAGGCATATTAAGACCATAAACAATACTGTCAATGTGACGTCTAGCGCGTTCGGTTTCTCGCGTCGCACTGGAACGCGATCAGCTTCCTATTTCAAATTCAGCTTCCTTTACCCTGCTTCCTTGTGACAGCGCGGTACTCTGTCTACCTTTTTTCTGTTGGTCTAAGCTTGGTGTATGCAATGCAATGCACTGAGAAATATAAGCAGAAGTGAATGGATACGTCGGATGTTGCGTGGGGAAAGGTGACTCGCTTTGAGCCAACAGCGAACGCGATCGATCCGTCGACTAGTTGCTCAACAGCGACCTCTGCTTTCAAGGTGACGCGTTCCTTCGCAGGTTACGTACGTACATTGCGCACGTTGTTTTTATGTAAATAAAATATCGAGACCTTTTTCGATTTCCACGCCATTATGAGCAGTCGATGATAGACGTCAAAATGCTTTAAAAGCTGCCACAATATTTGCGCTATGGAACGATTTTTCGGTAGTGTCGGTAACCTTGGTTGATTCTGTTTCTTCTCGACATCGGCAGTCATGATAAAAAAATATTTTATAATGGGGAGGCAGAAGCTATTTGTTTATTTATTTTTATTTTAAGACCTAAAC
This sequence comes from Asteroscopus sphinx, assembly GCA_949699075.1. NCBI lineage: Eukaryota > Metazoa > Arthropoda > Insecta > Lepidoptera > Noctuidae > Asteroscopus > Asteroscopus sphinx. The sequence continues at coordinate 12,630,855 of OX453021.1, read as the reverse complement.
CTACACAATGAATGTGTCACTAGGTGCGTCTTGTGCAATTTTCTTGAAGAGCCTTTACATATTCCTCAAATATTCTGTGTGATTTGTATGCCACTGTATTCGTGGAAAGTATCGGGTCATACTTACAAACATCGATTTTTTCCTTATCTGGAATATCGTCAAAGTCAGATATAAATACCCTAGCTATGCCCGACCACGCGTGTTGCTTCTTATTTTTAGACCTGTGGTCTTCACTGTTTATGTCCCATATTTCTGGGTACTTCTTCACTTCACTTATAAACATTTCGACGTCGAGACAGTATGAGCTCATGTTTGGCACTTGGTAAAACGCCGCGATTTTACTGCGATAAACAACACGGCACCCGGTACGGACGATAGACGCGAAGTGACGCAGCGGGGTCGCAGCGGCCCGCCGCACCGCGGCTGCGTTTCGTGCACGATCTGGCAACGTCGCAGCGCACCGACCGTCCTCGCGTAATATATTTATTGTAATTTATTTGTTTACCGTATTGTATTGTAGTAATCTGAATGACGTAGGCATGTCGTTTCAATACCCAGTCATTATTATTACATGATTAATCAAATGAATCAATTATCCGCAAAGGTTTATTTTTATCTCCCTGATTGTAATTCTTCATGTGTTACCTACCTACCTACTTCCATAATGGTAATAATACTTGATGACTGTGAGGTTGGTTATGAAGTATTGAGTATTGGTTCTGGCTCAGATTGGCTCGATCTCCACTAACCCAGAGTCGAAGCGAAGCGAAGCTTCAAATACGCGTGTCTTCTAGAGTCTATGCACGAACCGGTCGCTGGACGATGCGTGAATGCTCGCGGCTTCGCGCGTCGTTCCACACAAATTTTAACATTACAAATTACAACAAAGTGAAGATAAAATTAGCTATGAAACATTTGACACGTCAGTGGGGATTGAGCATAGAAATCTAAATAATAAGGATTGAGTCTCTATGTCAATACCGACTCTGAGGATATTCTGTGACGCGCTACGCGCTAGCCGGTAACAGAAAATATCAAAGGAAATTATTAAAGACAAATATGTAAATGGTAGATGTAAAAAAGTTAAAAACCATTGAAGTAAAAACCCATCGAGGTTCTAAGTATCGACCGTTCAAGGTTACGACCAATCGAAGAAGTAAACCTTCGAGGAAAAGATATCGAGGAATCGATTATCGATGATTGGTCGTACATAGTCATACGCAGATCGAGACACATCATCATCCTCCTGCCCTTATCCCAATTTATTTGTGGTCAGAGCAGCATGTTTTTTTCTCTATCAGCCGTCATCTCCGTGTTCATTTAGTTTCTATTCATATCATCTTTCACACAATCCATCCATATTTTCTTCGGCCTCCCTCTTTTCTTATAGTCATCAACATTCATACTTAAAACTTTCCTCGTAACATGCTCCTCATTCCTCCTCATCACATGTCCATACCATGATAGTCTGTTGCGACTTAACTTCTCTGTCACTGGTGCTACTTTCAGACTCTCTCTTACATTATAATAAAACCCTCCCTCTTACATATTCATTCCTTATCCTATCCATTCTCGTTACACCACACATTCCTCTTAACATTCTCATCTCAGCTGCATGCACTTGCCTTTCATTAATTCCTTGCGTAGCCGAACATTCCGATCCATACAGGACAGCAGGTCTTATCATGGTCTTATAGATTTTCCCCTTCAGTTTAAAGAGGAATTCGGGAGTCACATGTACTTCCCGTGACTTACCGCCATTTCAACCATCCTGTGTTAACTTGGTGCTTGACTGTCCGGTCTATTTCGCCACCGCTTTGCACAAGTGAACCGAGGTACCGAAAGTCGGAGCAGACTGGCAAGGGCACGCCATCTAGCGCAATAGCAACAAAACCGGAAAGACCGTCGAAATCGCAGAACATGTATTCCGTTTTAGTTCTGCTGATTTCCAAGCCAACGTTCTCCAGATTTTGTTGCCATTTTGCCAATCTACTCTGGACCTCAAGTCCATCTTCACCAACAAGGACAATGTCGTCAGCAAACAGCATGCACCAGGGTGCCTCTTCCTGGATTTCTGATGTCAAAGCATCCATTATCAGCAAGAAGAGGTAAGGACTTAGAGCCGACCCTTGGTGCAAGCCTACAGCCACACTGAACTCGTCGGTGTTGCCAGCGGCCGACCGAACGTGGGTACTAGATTGGCTGTACATAGCACGAATTAACTCCACATACTTTGCAGGCACACCTTTCTCTTTCAGCGCCCACCACAAGACCTCGCGGGGTACTCTGTCGTACGCCTTCTCTAGGTCAACGAACACCATGTGCAAGTTCTTATGCGCACGTCTATACTTTTCGCATATTTGGCGGAGTGCAAATATGGCATCAGTTGTCCGAGACGCATACCTATCTCATTCTCAATACATCTCGATCTGCGTAAGCTAGTAGGTACGTTTACAACATTCAAGGAAGAAAACCGCATATCTCCTTTTGTTATAACTAAGTTATGACATTAATTAGGACAATTTTTTTTTTTGGTTTTCTACACAAATCTAAATACGTTTATGCACTGTATAGGTATGCATCTTGCTTGCATGACCTTATTGTCCGTGGCGAATATAAGGCACGAGCATAAAATAGATAATAATACTAGTATAGAAACGAAACTCCGGCCCCAGACGCGTTCAAATCCACGATAATAGCCTATTGTCTAGCGTACCTTTAAAGGGAATGCACAGTCGGGGTTAGCGTCGCCTCACGCTTGAACGCGCGTGCCGTCTGTTGCGGTCATGGCGCCAAAAATTGCGATGTATTTGGGTGTAAAATTAACTCATAAACCACGCCAGACCTTAGTTTCTTTAGTTTGCCCAAAAATGAGGAAAAGTAAGTGATATTTTCAATTGTGATTTATTTTTTACATTCTCAAACATAAGTAGTATACCTATATAAATTATGTAGTGTCACTCACTTGCCACCATAAAAGATTAGTGTAGTAGTGTAATCGGAAACAGAAATTACCTAGCTCTCGGAATATACCTACAGACATTCGATAAACATGAATAAGTATTATAACATAACACATAACATAACATCACGCCTGTATTTCCCCGAAGGGGCAGGCAGAGGTGTATAGTACACCCATATTTCGCCAGTTAGTTATGTTGTAAGTCCCATGTAATAGGGGGCGAGCCTATTGCCATTAACCGGGCACAAATCCAGACTCCGGGCTGCTACTGAGAATTTCCTAATGAAAAAACCCAATAACACTGCCCGACCCGGGAATCGAACCCAGGACCTCACGCTCAGCAGTCGCGCTTGCAACCACTAGACCAACGAGGCAGTATGAGTATTATAAACGACGTCTATTGATTTCTCTCTGTCATTGTCGGTCAATTATAGGTACTTAACTTGTTTCATTGAGTGCAGGTCATCTTATGTAAGCTAGGTACCTACCTACCTAAATATAAAAATAATGTAAGTATTAATAAATAAATAAAATATAAATAATAATAAATATCTTTGGGACATTTTTACACAGCACCATCTAGTCCCAAACTAAGCAGAGCTTGTGCTATGGGTACTAGACAATGGATATAATACTTAAATACTTTTTTTTTGTAAATACATACTTATAATACATAAGCAACACCCAGACCAACACAAACACTTATGTTCATCACACAAATATTTGTGTCGTGTGGGAATCGAACCCACGTCCTCGTTATCAGCAGTCCGACACTCGAACCACTAGACCACAGAGGTCGTCGTATTAAGTAAATAAAAAAGAATTTATATGTAAAACTAGGATAAAATAATGATTTCATGGTAAAGAAAAGTCTAAAATATTGTTTCTAACTAAACCGACAGATAACGCTTTAAATATTTAGCAGCTATCAGCCCTGGAAGCACGCGCGGACGACAGAGGGACGTTAGAAGCTGAAGGGGGAAGTAGGTATTTATAAGGCGGCATTTGGGGTCGGTATAAAAGAGATTCTCGTCTATACTAGTATTATTTTCTATTCTTATGGCACGAGCGGTGACTCCGCATTAGACTCTCCCTCTGAAGTTAGCAGAGGGCACGGTGGAGGAAGAAGGATGAGGAAAAAAAAACTACAAAAAATTACGGGAGGATAGGTCCTGCAAGCGGCGGACTCGGGGTAGTCTGCTGCTTGGCGTGGCTGGTGTTGCTGGCGGGGTTGGTGTTGTTGGCGTGACCGGCGTGGATTTTGTGGCTGGCGTGTCACTCATCGACTGCGATAGGCTGAGTTGATGATGATGATGATGTGTCTCTAATGGCATACGTGGCTGGTGTGGCTAGCGAACTGACATGGCCGTTACATCGGCGTATTAGCTGCGTCATGGTGGGGTTCGTGAGTTGACGCCACAGGGACCGTACCACAGGGATGCATTTTAGGACCAATGTTTTATTTACCAGCAGGCTGTTTTTTTTTAAACTGTAAGCGCAATAAAAAAATCTTTAATTACGTTTACCGAATGTATATTATTGTGTAGGCATAACTTACCTCGCCTTATTAGTAGTAAATGATTGAGCTTTTGCTAGCTCAGAAATATACACAAAACAATCTTATGTGCAATCTTAGCTAAATCGTTGAATTTTAAAAATAATCTCGGAACTGACACTTGTCGAGGTCGGTAGGGGCGACTGACACTTGTCGAGGTCGGTAGGGGCGGCAAATTTTGAATAGCCTACTGGCGGCAAATGTATTGGGTCTGATGACAGTCGATTCATGTAAAATACTGATATTTCGGAAAATCTGCTTCCCGATTCAGAACCACGCGATTACCTGTGGGGTAATTGTGTAATGCATTGACATTAGCTTTCATTTTGAAATGATAACAATATTCATTGCGTGGTAGAGGTGGTCAGAACACACAGTGCAATGAACATTGAAATCCTATTGATTGCGATGGCGAGCGAGGTACGCAATTCGGCAGCAGTAGTCGATAGATTCGTTTTGTTAAAGAAAAAGGGGCCAGGGGCAAGGATATTGCAGATCTCGTAGCACTCCCGGCCACTACTATTCGTTACACTCTATTTTTTTCATTTGCTTGTAGCAAGGACCAGCAGTGCAGCTTTTGCCTCAAATATATTTTTAGAGTCATTAGGTACTGACCAAGCATAAATCTGTCAGAGTTTCTACACCTATTTCATATCCTATATCCTATATCTTTGGGTCAAAAATATCGTTGGATGTCCTGCGCGTCCAATACAACAATGCGACGACAACCTCGTTGAGTTACCGCGAACATTACCTCAGTAATTTATTCTTCTATCCACCATTAAAAAAACCGGCCAAGAGCATATCGGGTCATGCTCAGTATTATAGGTTTCCTAATTACAAACGAATCAAATCGAATATTAATCATTGCTATTTTAGTTTTAGCAAACAGCGCCACCTAGCGCTGAATTTAAGAAGCTAAATTTAAGAAGTGTGTCATATCAATATAACACAAAGTAACTTTTTGTGATTTTTTTAAATAGGTAGTAACTAAACCTATGTGAACTTGGCACCCGACTTCGGAAAAATTGTTTTTTTTTTTTGTTTTTTTGAAAGATTTTGGTAAGTAGTGGATAGTAGTGACACTCACTTCGTAAGTAGTAGCACCAAAAAAAACATTTATGACCTCAAAAAAAATGACATCCCCCAAAATGGCAAAAAGTGTTTTTTTCCGGCTGCATCTCATAGAAAAACGTTTGTAGTGGATTGTAGTGCATTTTTTTTTTGTAGTAAAATGGAAAAATTAGAAAAAAAATATTAAAAATTTCAGTCCCCGAAAAAAAAAAAATTTTTTACCGGCTGTTTCTTACAGGTAAACGTTAGTAGTTGATTGTAGTGTTCAGCGTTTGTAGTAATCGTATAAGCTTTCAAATTGAATTAAGTTTAAAATATCGTCTAAAAAATGTTCTCGCGTTTCATTAATTTTTTTCTAATTTTTCTATTTTACTACAAACGAATTTAATTGCACTACAATCAACTACTGACCTCTACGAACGTACCCCAGTCATTTTCAGTGTTTGTAGTAATCGTATAAGCTTTCAAATTGAATTTATGTTAAAAATATCGTCTAAAAAATTTACTCGCGTTTCATTTCTTTTTTTATAATTTTTCTATTTTACTACAAACGAATTAAATTGCACTACAATCAACTACTGACCACTACGAAGGTCTCCCATTTATTTTCAGCGTTTGTAGTAATCGTATAAGCTTTCAAATTGAATTTATATTGAAGATATCATCTAAAAAATTTACTCTCGTTTTTTTTTTTTTATAATTTTTCCATTTTACTACAAATGAATTTAATTGCACTACAATCATCTACTGACCTCTACGAACGGGTCCCAGTCATTTTCAGCGTTTGTAGTAATCGTATAAGCTTGCAAATTGAATTTATGTTGAAAATATCGTCTGAATAATTTACTCGCGTTTCATTTATTTTTTTCTAATTTTTCTATTTTGTTACAAACGAATTAAATTGCACTACAATCAAGTACTGACCTCTACGAACGTATCCCAGTCATTTTCAGCGTTTGTAGTAATCTTATAAGTTAGCAAATTTAATTTTTGTTGAAAATATCGTCAAAAATTTTTAATCTCGTTTTATTTATTTTTTTATAATTTTTCTATTTTACTACAAACGAATTAAATTGCACTACAATCATCTACTGACCTCTACGAACGGGTCCCAGTCATTTTCAGCGTTTGTAGTAATCGTATAAGCTTGCAAATTGAATTTATGTTGAAAATATCGTCTGAATAATTTACTCGCGTTTCATTTATTTTTTTCTAATTTTTCTATTTTACTACAAACGAATTAAATTGCACTACAATCAAGTACTGACCTCTACGAACGTATCCCAGTCATTTTCAGCGTTTGTAGTAATCTTTTAAGTTTGCAAATTTAATTTTTGTTGAAAATATCGTCAAAAATTTTTTATCTCGTTTTATTTCTTTTTTTATAATATTTCTATTTTACTACAAACGAATTAAATTGCACTACAATCAACTACTAACGTTTACCTGTAAGAAACAGCCAGAAAAAAACACTTTTTGCCATTTCGGGGGATGTCATTTTTTTTGAGGTCATAAATTTTTTTTTTGGTGCTACTACTTACGAAGTGAGTGTCACTACTATCCACTACTTACCAAAATCTTTCAAAAAAACTAAAAAAAAAAACAATTTTTCCGAAGTCGGGTGCCAAGTTCACATAGGTAGTAACTAAAGGAGCATTATTTGCTATGATAATTTTTCTCTAAGGTCAATGACCTATGAACTAGGACGTCTTAAATATTTAGCAGTTTTCTCACTATAACTCAAAAATTTATAATCACATACTCGAAATAATTTTAAAAGAGAGTTTTTATAAAGGTCTATCAATGTGGAAGATTATAAGTTTCTACGTTGCATAGCTTAGAAATGGTGGAAGTGGAACCGTTATCACTAGGCAACCAACTCAGAGCTCCTTCCATCGAACACCGTAGCTCTGAAATTATACCAAATATAATGGCTTTCGAGGTAGGCTCTGTCTCAGATGAAAAGTGACAAAACGCCTGGTGAAGACGGTATAACGGTTGAGCTGCTCCGAGCCGGTGGGCAACCTGTAGTACAAGTTCTCGTCAGACTCTGTAACGATGTCCTCCTTGGTGCCAAGTCACCACATGCTTGGAAAAAAGCATTAGTAACCATTCTTTAAAAAGGGAGACTGTTCAAATTTAAACAATTACCACCCCATATCTCTCCTTTCTCAAGTTTACAAACTTTTTGCCAAAATCCTATGTAACCGTCTCAGCCGCCAACTGGACGAATGTCAGCCTGTTGAGCAAGCCGTCTTTCGGAGCGGTTTCTCTACGATTTACCGCATCCATACCGTGAAACAGCTGATGGAGAAGAGTTCAGAGTACAACCGGCCATTGTGTTTAGCTTTCGTCGATTATGAAAAAGCATTCGACAGTGTCGAACATTGGGCCGTATTTAACTCTCTCCATCGATGCCAGATCGACGCTCGGTACGTGGAAGTTCTTAAAGGGTTGTATGATGCGGCAACAATGCAGTACAGATTGCACAAAGTAACCGAATCAATACCAATTAAGAGGGGAGTGCGTCAGGGTGACACCATTTCGCCCAAACTGTTCACTGCTGTGTTAGAAGACCTGATGAAAACACTCAAATGGGATCGAAATGGTATAAATATCAATGGTGCCTTTTTGTCGCACCTTCGGTTTGCAGATGATCTGGTCTTATGTGCCGAGTCCTTGGAAGATCTTCAACGCATGGTACAAGAACTTTTCGATGCCTCCCTTCAAGTCGGTCTGAAGATGAATATGTCCAAGACAAAGGTTATGACCAATGTCTTTGGTGACTCAATCTCAACAGTTATAGTTGGGAACGAGAAGCTAGAGGTGGTTGAGCACTATGTGTATTTTGGACATATTCTATCTTTCGAAAAGAAGCATCCCAATAAAGAAATTTCCAGGAGAATACAGCTCGGGTGGGCGGCTTTTGGAAAGCTGGAAGATGTCCTTCGGTCAAGGAGAATCTCTCAGTGCCTAAAAACACGTTTATTTAACCAGTGTGTCCTGCCAACTATGACTTATGTGCCGAGACATGGACGCTTACAAAGGAGACTATCCACCGACTGCGAGTGGCACAACGGGCCATGGAGCGTGCTATGCTCGGCATGAATCTTCTCGACCGAGTCCGAAACACCGAGATCCGTCGTCGCACGAAAGTCTATAACGTCGGTGATAGGGCAATTAAGCTAAAGTGGAGTTGGGCGGGACATCTGGCTCGGCGTACAGATGGCCGATGGAGTAAAGCGTTGACCGAGTGGTGGCCAAGGTCAGGTCGGAGAAACCCGGGCCGTCCGAAAGCGCGCTGGGTTGATGATATCGCCAAAGCCGCAGGAAACACCTGGATGAGGGACGCACAAGATCGAAGAGGCTGGCAAAAAAGAAAGGAGGCCTATACCCAGCAGTGGGTGATACCGGGCTAGAATGATGATGATAGCTTAGAAATGGCAGGGGGGGACACATTGCAAGCCACTTTGGCGGGCTGTATTTCGCAGATGGTATACCTGATAAAAAAGTTGCGTATGAAACATTACCTTCATTTTAGTAGACCTATTCAATGATATCCCACAATTCCCACACGAGGGGGTGCAGCGAAAAAATATTTTTCATTCCCATTTCACATGTATGGGCGCCACCCCTAAAATTGGTAATCAAGATTTTTTTATTCTTTTAGAATTGAGATCTATATCCAGACCATTTTCTAACAAAATTTCATTTACTTATGTTTATAACTGTAGAAGTTATTAAGCTGTAAAGGATTAGGACAGACGGACAGACGGCCAGACGGACGGACATGACGAAACTATAAGGGTTCCTTGTAGAAACTACGGAACCCTAAAAACGGCCTCACTTCTGAGAAGAATAGAAGGTAGTCCCAACAGTATCCTGAAGGCGATAGCGGCTGATATTTCCTCTACTATACCAGGCCCCTCAGAAAGTATTGCGAAAAAAAGTTTTTATATATGGGAGACTGGCCAGTTATAATGTTTTTCGAAAATATGATTATTTATAAGTAAAAATAAGTAAGTTCCAATTTCAAAATTTCCCTCCACATTTTTTGCGAGTTAATTCAAAGTATTGTGTCTCACTGAAATATGGATCTGCGCCGGGAACATTTTAGAGCTATGATTTTATACGATTTCAAGTGTCGCCTGAAACCGGATGAATCGTACGATAGACTTCAAATGGCATTCATGGATGAAGGCCCTTCCAAGGCAACCGTGTATCGTTGGTATAACGAATTCAAGCGCGGTCGACCAACTTTGGGGGATGACGAAAGAAGCGGTCGCCCTTTGACGGCTGTTACCGAAGAAAACGTGCTAGCAGTGAAAAATTTAATCCAAGACAATAGGCGAATTACATATCAGGAGATTCAACACATATTGAAGATTGGATCGGGAAGCGTTCACGAGATTCTACACAGCCATCTTCGCGTGAGGAGGATAGTATCACGCTGGGTGCCGCACAACCTCACCGATGCTCAGAAGCAGGCCCGGGTGGAATGGTGCCGTGATATGCTTAACAAATTTGAAGCAGGCTCGTCTCGGCGTGTTTACGACATCGTTACAGGTGATGAGTCCTGGATTTATCAATACGACCCAGAAACCAAGCGCCAGTCGACTGTTTGGGTGTTTCAAAATGAGCCAACGCCTACCAAAGTGAAGCGATCTAGAAGCGGGGGTAAGATTTTGATCGCTAGCTTTTTTAATTTGACTGGCCACTTGGTATCAATTCCCTTACGGGATCAAAGAAGCATTAATGCCGAATGGTATACTACCAAATGTTTGCCAGAAGTTTTCTCTGTTATAAGCAACAAGCGACCAAACACAGGGCTCCGCGGGCTACTGCTCCACCACGACAATGCACCTGCGCACACCGCACTCAAAACGAGGGACTTCCTGGACAGCACGCCAGTCAAACTCCTGGGTCACCCTCCTTACAGCCCTGATCTAGCACCGTGTGACTTCTTTTTATTCCCAAAAATAAAAAATCAGCTCAAAGGGATACAATTTTCGTCGCCGGAAGATGCGCTGGCTGCGTTCGAGCAGGCTGTAAACGAGGTGTCTGCGGCGGACTGGAAAAAGTGTTTTGAAAACTGGTTTAGGCGCATGAATCTTTGTATAGAGGCTGGTGGAAAGTACTTTGAAAAGATTTGATAAAAATATATGTACGTATAGAACAATTTTTTTTAGTTTCTCAAAACTTTCTGAGTGTCCCACGTATTAAAGGCCAAAATTAATATTCAATCTATCCACGATTTACCCTACTGGAGATAGAAATTTGACATATTTTGTATGGAGCTTATGTCAAATTCCTATCTCTAGTAGGGCAAATCGTGGATAGATTGGATATTAATTTTGGCCGTAAGAAAATTTGTGCAGAGACTGATCACTTAGTTGTCGGGTGATGTTTGAAAAATTGCAAAAAATTATAAAAAAAAATTACTTTATTATGTTTCTAACATTGGTATTTAAGGTCAAGTCGGTTACTAACAAAATATGGATCTTTTAGTTGATTGTAGTTAAAAAGATTTGATTTGATTAGATAACATTTACTAGCGTCCCTAGGACTATGGTGGGCTACCTAATAGGTTTACGCCAGTGGCGTGCATTGGTTTTCGGCCTAGGTAGGCAGTAGGGCATGCATTTCGAAATTTCGAAACTTCATAGTTTCGAAATTTCGGACCATATTTGCATGTTTTTCAATTTCTAAATTAACACCCCTACTTTCGAAATTTATTTATTTAAAGACTGTAATGTTAAATCGTCAATAGAACTCCCACATCTGCTCTAGATTAGTAACTAGAGCTTTTCCAGCAGCAGGCTGCATTTGAAAACGACTTAGAATCTTTATCAGCAGCTGATTTTATGACTTCCAAAGAACCCATTTTTAAATTAGTCAGAATTAACATTTCCATACAAGTTTACCGTGATCTCTGAACATGCCCACTAAAATACAAAGAAATTTAACACGTATACTGGGTATACGAGCTGTTATCCAAGATCGTCACAAATGATCTCGTCAGAAGACTCCACGAATCTAAAGAAAACTAATAGGTTTAGAAGAGGCTACAGCATCGTGTCGGCATGAATCTGGACAAGACCAAAGTCATGTTCAATATGCATATTATGCATGTCGTGCCGAGGTTCGTTGAAGGTACTTCCCTCGAAGTTGTGCAGGTATCTGGGGCAGGTTATTCGGTTTGGTAGATACAACTTCAAATAAGTATCAGGCAGAACGATCCAGTTGGGCTCGGCAGCATTTCGCAAACTTCGCCTAAACCATAATGTTTGAAAACAGAAGTCTTAAACCAGTGCGTTCTGCGTGTCATGGCCTACTGTGTCGAGACGTGGACGCTGACAGTTGGGCTAGTCCACAAATTTTGACTCGCGTAGCAAGCTATACTTCTTTGAAGGATAAAATAAGATCCGTGACGAGATTATCCAAAAATGTACCAAAGTGACTGGACATAGCTTGTAGAATCAACAAGCTGAAGTGGCAGTGAATAAGTCCTTGAATGGAGATCTTCAAATGTAGGTTAGGACGCTCCCAATCAGGTGGACTGAAGACCTGGAAAAACTATCTGGGATGGAATAAATGCGGAAGGCGGAGGACCGAGTGTTGTGGCGAATCTCGGAAGAGACCAAAAATGGCCAGTAGTAGACAAATGGGTTGAGTTGGATAGCACCGTAGACCATTCTTTTCGGAAGATTGGAAGAACGACTGAAGAGAACAATTAGCTGCTGTGTATTTGTGTACCTACTATGAGAAGGCCTTCGGGCGATACTCTTTCGAAACTGTTCACTGATGACTTGGAGGACGTTTTCAAGACACTGGATTAGACGGGGAAGGGTTGTGATGGAAAAGACGAGAACATTTCACGTCTCCACTTTGCCGATGACATTATTGTAATGGCAGTCTCTGAAACAGCTGAGCGAGATGCTACATAGCATATAGTATATAGTCATTTAGTGTATCAGTCTTAGTATGAATCTGGACAAGACTGGAAGATCATGTTCAAAACGCATGTTGCGCAGCGTGCCAAGCCCAATCGGTCTTCTTCAAAGAAACGACGCTAGAGGTTGTGCAGGAATTTGTCTACATAGGTAGTTAGGGACCTGTTATATTCAGGTTGGTAGACTAGTAGTTAGTTTATACTACTCTTGCCTTTCATTACTTACAATGCCGAGATGTGAACACTGACAGTCTGGCTAGTCCACAAATTTAAAGTCGCTCAGCGGATTATGGAGCGAGCTATCCTTGGAAATTCTTTGAAGGATACAATTATCCGAAAGAACCAGAGGGTAGCATAGGCTGTAGATTTAGCAAGCTAATGTGACAATGGGTAGGTCAGTCTACCAAAAGATCGATGGCTGTTGGAGCAGACGAATCTTTGATTGAATACCGCAAAAACGCAGCGTTGGGCGCCCTCCAGCCAGGTGGACCGACGACCTAAAGTAGGTAGCTGGGGTGGACTGGATGGAAAAGATAAAGGTTATTTTGTTGTGGAGCAACTTAGGAGCAGCCTTTATTCAGTAATGGACTGCGATAGGCTTAGTTATTAGGTGTTTTAAACATTGCCCACAATTTCGAAATTTCGAAACTGATGAGGCCAATTTCATAAGCCAATTTCGAAACTGAAAATGTATGAAACTGCATGCCCTAGTAGGCAGGCACTAAACAGACAGAGCAAGTTACTAGTATAAAATTAAAAAATCTCGTACACATATTTCATACAAAACAAACACGAAACGAGACGTTTTAACAATGACGTTTTAAAGTAAGAGACACTGGTAAAAGACTATTACATTTGAATGACGGCACCCAGTTAGTCCAGTTACAGTTGTATTAACGTGTAACATTTTACCTTTTTTTGAGTCAAAGACAGATTTCGTATTTGTCTACTGATATACACTTTTTTGTTTTGTCAACAAACGAAAACTGACTGAAAGAGGTTCTCTTAATTTCTCTAAACACATATACCGAGCACTGTAATTCATCCATGTTTACATAAGATTCTTTACAAAAACCTTCACAAATCACAATAAAACGAACTCCTAAACACGATTTATGCAATTCACCCGCGCAAATAGAAACAAGAATGTCAAATACTGTCATGTGTCAATGTCAACTGCCAATAAATTAGAGTTGGGCGTTATTTAACGTCGGTTAGAGAAAATGCTTTTACGAGGGTGATGATAATCGTTTTCGTTTTGTGTAAATAGTAGTTTTGTGTATGTATTAATGTAACGATTAATTTACGAACAAAGTTACAAAATAAATTTACGGAGCACGAAAACAACAGATTTTACACAATTATTATATTCAATTCTAAGGAATAACATTAGATAAATAACGTTATAACGCCATCGATAATTCGATATAAGCGTATACTAAGTTTCGTTATTTTACGATAAATGTGTAGCAATGTACGGTCGACCGCATGTCAGTGGTAACAGTTTCGACATTGACAGCGTCTTTATTTCGTAAGCAGTAAGGATGGTTTTGTAAGTGTTACCACTGTAATGCAATCGACTGTACAAAAAAATATTGTAATGTATTTACCATCTACACTTAAATATAAATAATATAAAACAATTATTATCTTTACTTCGCCATTATTTTTCTAATGTTGAGTATAGTTTTATTATAACGATCACTTTGTAGTTTGTATGGAAATAACTAGTTACACACAAAACGGTTACGTGTGAAAAACGTTACGAACGACCCATGACGCGACGAGTCGACAAGGCTACACCTGTAGAGCTGATATTGCGGATAAATTGTGAATTGTCAAATGTGAGTGTGTTACGCATGGCCGTATCGTGATTTATGTTTTTGTCGTATTACGTCGCTAAAGTAGTGTGCGTGTGTATATAGTTACGCCAAATGTTTTGATTGTGTGTGAAGTTACAGGCATTCGTGCGGCTGACCTGCCTAATGCCTGTACCTAGTATGAAGTTTCGCATTGAATTCATACATTATTATTGAATACCTATGTTAATTGTTTTTATTTAATACTCTGATTAATTTGTTTAGTAGTAGTTAATATTGAATTGTAACGAGGTAGGCATTGCTTATTTGCCTATATGCAATGCACGCCACTGGTTTACGCATACCTGACTGTGCCTAAGGTGCCTAGCATGTTATATCATGGGATGTAAGCGTGTGCATACGCTCTGTGGGTATATTCAGTTGAATAATCCTGGGAGCGAAATAAACTAAAGTTGTATTAATTTAACACGACGATTTAGTTCATCACTAATTTGTAGGTGCCACATAAGATTTACACTTCAAATCCTAATTAAAATTCTTGTTTTTTCCTCAAACTGGTTCGAAATTATTTACACGCTGTATTTGAACAGTTTTGCGCAGTATTTATTATGTTACTCATATAACTAGAGGTAGGTAGGTATGTAATGAATAGAAGTTACCTAAAGATTGATTATTTATTAGTCAAAGTTGTTATACAGAATCTTATCAGGCATTGGTGACTTATCGAAGAGAAAAAGACAGATTAGATCGTTCAATCTTATCTCTCATTATACTAACTTAAGCATATTATTATGAAATCTTCTATATTAATACTAAACATCGAATGTATTTGTTAGTTTTTTAGTACTTATTATAAAAGGTGTAATTGCAATCACATGAGACTTTCCATCTTCATGTCTCAGTTTGGCGAACCGACTTGCGGTACCTGTTAGGTAACAGCCTAGGTGGTATTAAAGTTGTTATGGGCAAAGGTAACCGCTTAACATCAGGTGGGCCTTTAGCTCGTTTCGCCATCCTATACAATAAAAAAAAATAAAAAAAATTTATAAATATCAGAAATGTATGTACGGTCGACCGCACGTCAGTGGTAACACTTTGACATTAGCAGCATCTTTATTTCGTAAGCAGTAAGGGCGGTTTTTGAACTGAAGTGTTACCACTGTCATGCAGTCGACTGTACCTATGTAGTACTTGTTACGCGGGTTCCGCCGTAAGCTTCTTGCTTCAATCAACCTGTCTTCAGCTAGAACCATTGTCTTTTTACGAGTTTTATCTATGTGTGGTAATTCATTCCAAAGGCCAAACTCTTTTGCTCTCTTCTCCCACAAGTGCCAAAACAAAATGCCTTGTCGCGTTAGCCGCAGATGCAGCGCAGGGGAAATGAGAATATCTCGCTAATGTAAGGGAAAGCACAAAAGTCTGAGAATTATTGCCAAACTTTAGAATAATCGCACAACTTCACAATTTAGGGCGCGCACTTCCCCCGAAGTGTGTTCCAGCATTTCCAGTGAGAAGTTTTGCATTTCGCTGAGAGATATAGCCGAAGCTACGGAAGCCAGATGAATTCCGGCACGTTTTTATAACTTTTTCTCACTTGTGGTGCCAACTTCGCTTTGTACGAATAATTTGTGAGACTTTATTTGGTTTCCTGAATTTTATTTTCGATTTTTTATTTGAATCTAGGTTATGATTATGACGGTTAAATTTACCGATTATTTTTCAATAGGTATTTATTTATCAACCGTCAACCACTAACTAAGCATGTAGATTGGACCATTGTCCGTTGTTATTTTTACAAAACAAAAATAAACTAATGAACGTAATTTTTGTTACAGGTATAATTCCATGAAATGGTCGTGAGTAATATCGAGGTAAAATAATACAACTTAACATATAACATCCCATAACATTTATTGTATTAAGTAAACAGGAAACAGGACATTACAAATTATAATAACGTTGTAGGCAAATCGTAACTTAACTGCGAGGAAAATGCTTTTGAACTGGTGTTGTCATACGCTAGTACCATTTTTAGGGTTCCGTAGTCCTACAAGGAACCCTTATAGTTTCGTCATGTCCGTCCGTCTGTCCTAATCCTTTACAGCTTAATAACTTCTACAGTTATAAACATAAGTAAATGAAATTTTGTTAAAAAATAGTCTGCATATAGATCTCAATTTTAAAAGAATAAAAAAATAGTTTTTACGTTCTTTAGGGGTGGCGCCCATATACGTGGGACACTCAGAAAGTTTTGCGAAACTAAAAAAAATTGTTCTATACGTACATATATTTTTATCAAATCTTTTCAAAGTACTTTCCACCAGCCTCTATACAAAGATTCATGCGCCTAAACCAGTTTTCAAAACACTTTTTCCAGTCCGCCGCAGACACCTCGTTTACAGCCTGCTCGAACGCAGCCAGCGCATCTTCCGGCGACTAAATTGTATCCCTTTGAGCTGATTTTTTATTTTTGGGAATAAAAAGAAGTCACACGGTGCTAGATCAGGGCTGTAAGGAGGGTGACCCAGGAGTTTGACTGGCGTGCTGTCCAGGAAGTCCCTCGTTTTGAGTGCGGTGTGCGCAGGTGCATTGTCGTGGTGGAGCAGTAGTCCGCGGAGCCCTGTGTTTGGTCGCTTGTTGCTTATAACAGAGAAAACTTCTGGCAAACATTTGGTAGTATACCATTCGGCATTAATGCTTCTTTGATCCCGTAAGGGAATTGATACCAAGTGGCCAGTCAAATTAAAAAAGCTAGCGATCAAAATCTTACCCCCGCTTCTAGATCGCTTCACTTTGGTAGGCGTTGGCTCATTTTGAAACACCCAAACAGTCGACTGGCGCTTGGTTTCTGGGTCGTATTGATAAATCCAGGACTCATCACCTGTAACGATGTCGTAAACACGCCGAGACGAGCCTGCTTCAAATTTGTTAAGCATATCACGGCACCATTCCACCCGGGCCTGCTTCTGAGCATCGGTGAGGTTGTGCGGCACCCAGCGTGATACTATCCTCCTCACGCGAAGATGGCTGTGTAGAATCTCGTGAACGCTTCCCGATCCAATCTTCAATATGTGTTGAATCTCCTGATATGTAATTCGCCTATTGTCTTGGATTAAATTTTTCACTGCTAGCACGTTTTCTTCGGTAACAGCCGTCAAAGGGCGACCGCTTCTTTCGTCATCCCCCAAAGTTGGTCGACCGCGCTTGAATTCGTTATACCAACGATACACGGTTGCCTTGGAAGGGCCTTCATCCATGAATGCCATTTGAAGTCTATCGTACGATTCATCCGGTTTCAGGCGACACTTGAAATCGTATAAAATCATAGCTCTAAAATGTTCCCGGCGCAGATCCATATTTCAGTGAGACACAATACTTTGAATTAACTCGCAAAAAATGTGGAGGGAAATTTTGAAATTGGAACTTACTTATTTTTACTTATAAATAATCATATTTTCGAAAAACATTATAACTGGCCAGTCTCCCATATATAAAAACTTTTTTTCGCAATACTTTCTGAGGGGCCTGGTATGTGAAATGGGGAAAACAATTTTTTTTTCGCTGCACCCCCTCGTGTGGGATATCATTGAATAGGTCTACGAAAATGATGGTAATGTTTACATCACTTTTTTATCAGGTGTACCATCTGCGAAATACAGTTCGCGAAAGTGGCTTGCAATGTGTCCCCCCCCCTGCCATTTCTAAACTATGCAACGTAGAAACTTATAGTCTTCAACATTGATAGACCTTTATAAAAACTCTCTTTTAAAATTATTTTGAGCATATTGTGATAATAAATTTTTGAGTTATAGAGAGACAATTGAAAAATACTTAAAACGTCCTAGTTCAAAGGTCATTGACCTTAGAGAAAAATGATCATAGCAAATAATGCTCCTTTAGCTACTTTCTATTTGAAAAAATCACAAAAGGTAACTTTGTGTTATGTTGACGACACACTTCTTAAATTTGGCGCCATCTAGCGGCGTCTAACAACACTCTCTGGGTCGCCAACGCTGCCGTCAAGTGCCGTCTATTACATTTGGCACTGTATAGCGCCATCTAGCGGCTACTGACATCACTCTCTGAGTCGCCAATGCTGCCGTCTATTGCAAAAACTAAAATAGCCGTGATTAATATTCGATTTAGAAGTTTTTAAACTTTCGCGAATTTCACTCATATTAAACTAAGTTTACGGGACTTGTCGCGCACAATTAAATCAAAATATAACAAGCATTTTGACTAACCAAAATTTGGACAGACAAAGCGTACTATCGCGGAGAGAGTGAAGGAGCACATCACAGCGGTAAGGCGCCGTCAAGTGGACAAATCTGTCATAGCCGAACATTTGCTCGATTCAGGACCAAACCATTGGATTGACCTACACGACCCGAAAATCCTCTCCACTGATCGTCATTACTATCCCAGAATTGTACGAGAAGCGATTGAGATAAAGAAATATAAAAATTTCAATCGGGCAGATGGATATAGGTTGTCCTCCTCGTGGAATCCGGTAATCGAGAAGTGTTCGCGTCGTGGTATGTCTACATGTATGTCCGCCGAAACTGTCAGCATTGTGTGTCGTGATTCAGCATATCTTGTTACGGACAGCGACGTTACGAAAAACCAACCGCGGGTAGTTCGAGAAAACACCCGCCGCTCAAGACGATGACACCCACATACTTCAGTCTGCTCGTGACCACGCGTGGTCACGAGCAATGCAACTTGACCGAAACGTCGAGGTTAGTCAAAATGCTTGTTATATTTTGATTTAATTGTGCGCGACAAGTCCCGTAAACTTAGTTTAATATTCGATTTGATTTGTTTGTAACACCTACTTAAGGAACCCTATAATACTGAGCATGGCCCGACATGCTCTTGGCCGGTTTTATTTGTGACTAATCTAATGTCACAAGATTCAAATGGCAACCAAACATGTGATGTCGTTTCTATCTTTTATTTAATAAGTGTACATAATGTATTCATCTCATATATATTAGACTAGAAAAATACAATTATTTCAGCTAATTACACCAAAACATACTAACAACGATCAGAAAGTTATTATAAACATAAACTTCTGACTGACACTTTGGTAACTTAGTAACAAAACGATTATAGTAACAAAAAAAACAACTTTTTACTATCTAAAATGTACGTTCAGATGCTTAAAAACTGGGGTAGCTACTGCAGTTTGGTACTGTCACAGATAATATAATAGTACTGTTAAGATAATCTTGAATACTACCGCAGCAGTTACTGTAGCAAAACATATTCTTTTCTTTGACCCATGGCCTTCTTCTATCGTGTCGACATGAGCTACATAATGATAATAAATAGCTCATGCCGTGGGGAAAAGATTAGCCAGTCAGCAGGTTGGTAGCGGAGCTGACTGCCCAAGGTGCGCCATGGTCAAAAACGGGTCTGATTATAAATTATAATGTATTATCGTAACTATAGTAATAACAAAATAAAGTATCACTCGTACGTATATTCTTTTGTTTTTGCCAACAAACTTGGATATTGTCCATATTTCAGAATTCAGATTTTGTTTTTATTTTTCTTTATAGGTACCTATTTTTAACTTTGCATTCTGTAGTGAAAATCTATTGATGTAGCGTTTTACGTAATATAATTTTATAGGTACCTATTTTTGTACGTAATGTTCAACAGTGATGCTGTAACTTAATTTTGGAAGAACTTTGACTGAACAATCTTTGTCCAGAAGGCCAATTCTCGTAATTTTAAATGTTCTAAATTGAGATTAGATCGCAACTATATTTTATAAATTTTTAATTACGAGAATTGGCCTTCAGGACAATTAACATTTCCTCATGGTCATGTATGCTTTCTTCTAATTCAAGAAACAAGATTGAAAAACGGGACTTTATTTTGTCCACTTTGTCTTAAATTACTTTTATTGTTTTTTTTCTTTCCATTCTCAAAGAATTCAGTCACAGAAATTTTTATCAGTTATCTACAACCGGGCTCAGAATCACCAACAAAAATATACTTTAAAACTTAAACAGGGTAAACATTATTTATGTCGTTTTAAGAGCACCAATACAACAATTTGGAATCATCTGGAACCTATTCAGTACTATCGTGCCTTTGCCTTTTGATATCTATAAAGTTTTTATCTCTTGAATTTCCTGGCCTGGTGTTATTATAATGGCAAGAGACGGCCTCCTGCATCACATTGGCAATCTGGGCTCTCACCCACATTTTAATATTGATAGGAAGCTGCCTCATTTCGGGGAGAAAGGATAGTAGGAACAGCCTGTCACTGTCAGTTTCACTCTCAGCTATTTCTACAGGAAACATTGGCATTTCTAATTCTTCTGAAGGCTGGTGACTGGCCTCACTGGACTCCCGTTTTCTCTTTTTTCGTTTAACCTTCTTCACTTTTACAGTTTCGATGTTCATTTCTTCTTCAGAGTTGGGCGCCTCAAAGATTATATCTTCATCCAGATCCCTGAAAAAAAGACACATTACCATATTTTGTCATTTCACAAACCTGACCTTGAATCTCAAGTTCGCAATCGATTTTATAGTATTAACTCCATTACAGAAACCATATTCAAAACCAAAACGTACTCGTCTTCGCTGAGGCTACCCTCGAATCCTCCGAGGAAGCTCATCCTCTTGAAGTAGCGATACACTCGCCTGTTGATTCTGATGCCTGAGCGGCGCGCACGCAGCTCTCGGTTGTACGCGTCCCGCAACGACCGCCATTTCCTTTGCAACTGCAGAACTTCATGTAAGAAAATTATTAGAATTAGCAACTCGCCACCTTTCGAAATCATTTTTTATATCGGTCTACACTGCAAAATTTCTAGACAGTGGCCTTTCTTTAGAGCCAAGGCGCACTGCGACAGAATGTCTCACTTCGTCGCGCACGTCTGCTCGAGCAAGACTTTTTTGTCGTGTCGCCGTGTCGCTAAGTGTGCGCATTCATGAAGCTATTTCGCAGTGTGCCTCCGCGCAAACTCGTTCCTCTCCTCTCGGATCCTTTTTTGTAAACCAGTTCCATTAATAGGTGCACATCGTGTACAGTGAGATTTTACTCTGAATCTACAACTATCACTACCACAACTAAACTATCGCTTTTAGCGATAAGACCGCCCATGTACCCATAATTTATACGTTGTTCCTGTTTACTACTATTTTCATGGTGTACAATAAAGTATATTCTATCTATCTATCTATCTATCAAGGAGAATAGCAATAGCCACATAAATACTGTTTGTCTGAAGAGCTTGATAATAATTAATTACATAACGTTGATATTATGACACAATGCTATTTGCGATTCACCAAATTTATTTATTTTAGTTGAAAGACAAAAGTAAACCGTGTAATGCCGTGTATTATAACCAATAAACAGGGGCCTTACTACCGACTGGTTCGAGCTCTAAACTAAATCGAACTAATGTCAATTCCTAGAAAAATGCAGTACGATTTGACACTAACTCGAATTCAAATTCGATTGATACAGCGCTCGATCCAGTCGGGAGTAAGGCCCCACCTTACAGTTTTCGAACAGGAAAAAGTAATTAAAATCGTCTGACCTGGGATTTGAACTCAAGAAGTGCTATCGTCAGACTATCTTAATATCATTGATGGGAATGAGGCGATCGTACTTATTCTGAACAGTAAATAAACATGATATGTTTTAAAGTTTTATCCAGACATGGCTGATACTAGAAATTTCCGCCATCATCTGGCCGTAATGAATTTTGTGATTCATAGTCATAGGTACTGAATTCCGTATCAGATTCGCCCGTTTCGCACACGCGTCACGGCATGTAAATTATAATGTGTGTTAGGTACATAATATTATAATAATGTACCGTGTACGCCAGACAATTTTAATGCGGTCAACTACCCGGCCCCCGGCCATAATAATGTAAAACAATTCCCTTATGACAGCAAGTAACTCGAATAATTATTGATAGATGAATGTAAATATGACCATGAATTATGTAAAACTTTTATTAGGTAGATAGGAAGTTGATACGTGACGTGATACGCAGAAGCTCGCCTTTGTACATGTAATTTTAAAACATAGAATTAAAATTGTGTTTTAAAACTATTATGTATTGGTGTGATTTTCTTGTGTGCGATAAAGAATAAGGATAAATGAAGTACCTACCTACAAATTACGTTATTATTTGTATGGTGATAAACGGTATTTGCGTCTCATTCTCACGAAACGCACTAATACAGAAGCAATATGATATTTATGGATAGGTAATATGAATAATTATAAGTACGATGTTCATTATTATTATTTACTTAGTGTTTTGTTATTACATCATAAAAACTGTAACCGACACAAGTGCAAAAGGGCGGGAAACTGATAACGGAACGCGTTTATCATTAATCGAACCCCTTGGCTGCATGCGAGACATTGATCGACTGTAGGTACCAAATGTCGGTGCAGATTTCCGATTTTTTAAAATAATAAATTCATACTGAATTCCTATGTCCTCTGATTTTAATATCTAAAGTTAGGTTGTTTTAATAAACATGACGCGTTCCACTAACATCAATATTGAGAAACGAGCTTACTTTTAGCAACAGTCTAGTTTAAAAAAACTATTAGAAAACAGGAAAATAGGCAGTGACTCATTTCCCGTTCCAAATTATATTTAATTTTATGCACGGCTGATAATCTCAACCTTGACATTGACATAACAGAGGTTAGGTTCCAGTATTTTCCAATACTAACCTCTGTCGTAAGCTGTCGCCTTGTTGAAATGTTCCCAACCGTGGTAAATAACCGATCCTATTTCCTTCCATAACGCCAATTTCTCTTCGCGATCGGCAGGCTGATCAGCTTTGTACAACCCGGGTCGTTTTTTTATTTCTTCTATCAGTTGAACTGGATTAAACATTGACATTTTGACAAATCACTTCAATCGTCGATATAAAGACGTAGTTATGATTGCGACGAAAAAAACGCGCCACCTCAGCAGCGGGGCGCGATGCGACTGACGCATTATCGCGCGTTTGTGCGCACACTCGACTCGTGATTGGCCGCGTTGCGACTCGCCGCCGACAGAATGCCCGCCCACTGCGACTGGCGTGTCGCTGTGTCGTAAACTTTGTTGAATCGATTCATTTTAACACGATAGGAACCAATGTTATTTTCGTTTATAGATATTGATAAATCATAGCTATATTATTATTGTTTCATATGTTGCACGAGCAGGACGTCCATCCGTAAAAAAAAAATACTCTCGTATGTGTAAGTTAGTAAACAATTAAACTCCAATTTTTACGGTAAAGAAATAACAAATAACGTTCTGAATTTATTTAATAAAACAATATTTATGTAGGTATTGTGATGAAAATCAGTACCTACTAAGTATGTAAAGTTTAATGGATTATTTTCATATATTATTTTGTTATGTATACCTACTGGGTATACAGTAAAGTGCATATCGATTGTTACGTAACCAGTATAAGCAGAGTTTGTCTTGTGAAACTTGGGCTTACATTCATAGAAGAATCTGAGCGTGAACTCACGCTTCCAACTATCCAATAGCACTGCATTTTGGCAGTTGGAAGCATGAGTTCACGCTTAGATTCGTCTCTGAATATAAGCCTTATATAGGTACTACTAAGCTATTTCCGGATTGCGGATTTGACCGTAGGTACTATGTAGGTAGGTACATACCTAAGACGAGAAATAAAATTAATGAGTGATTTACTATAAATATTATTTTTTATTCGTCCAAGAATCCCACTAATATTTTAAATGTGTTTGTGAAGATGTTTGTTACTCAATCACGCTGAAACGGCTGAACAGATTTGGATACAATTTGGCACACAGATAGACCAAAACCCGGATTAAAATATAAGGCTACTTCTATCTCGGGAAAACAAGCAGTTCCTGATCCCGAGGGATGCGAGATAAGTCTTACTTTGATAACTTATCACAGCTATAATTCGGCTATCACTGATAAGTCGAATTATACCTACGCGGGCGAAGCCTAGTCTGATAGTCTCTAATATTTCAAATCCACCTGCCTTTAATCTAGAATGTGAACTCTTCATAAAACCCTGTTGCAGGTACCTTAAACTTACTTTAGGGTGAAAACATTTTAACCCTTTGTACGGCACAACTTTCCAGGCAACCGCAACCGCAACGCGTCTTGCGTTTGCAGGCAGCCAGCAGCAGCGTGCGGCCGGGCCGTGCGACGTTGCCAAATCGTGCACCACGCACGCAACGCTTTTCTGTTTTCTTTTATTTGATCATGATGCACTTTTCGTGTTTTCACGCTAAACCTTTAATGCGTTAAATATTAACACAAAGGATACCTATAATATAAAGTAGGTAGGATTTCGGAACTCTATACAAAGTATTTATTTTTTAATAAAAACTGGCGTCTAGAGTAATTTGAGTAGGTAGGTAGGTAGGTACCTTTCAGTAATCTGAGACCTACCTACCTACTCAGTTTTATTTGCAATTTTTAACCGACCGCCCCAGAAAGAGGCTTTTGTTTGTACTTTATTGATTTTACGAGTTTTATAGAGTTATTAAGTAGGTAAGATTTCCTGTATTTTCGTGATTACAATTTTCATTAATCTGGTTTTTTCTTTATTTAAAATGACCGAAAATATTAGTTTTTTCAATTTTAAAAAATCGTTTTGCCAAGTCTGCGATCACCTCCCACAGGCTGCAAGTGGGGTTGCCAACCGTACTTTATAATAAAGTAACTTACGTTATTTTGCGTCTGTGTACTTTATACTTATGAATGGCAAAAAAGTAGGTAGGTACCTACTACGCGAATATAGTTTAACAATTTACAGCTAGCAAAAAAGTGCATGAAACGAAACGTAAGTACCTAGGTATACTATTTACTTTTAAACCTTCACGTTGCATTATAGTGATTATAACAATTTAATTAGAATCGGGATTTCGAAACGAACTGTAGGCCAATTCACGTAACTAAAGAAACAATGCTTTTCGTATTCTCTTCTCTACGGCGATCGCTGTCAGAAACGAACTGCAGCGTCACTGCAACTTGATCGGCGCGTCATGAAATTACGTGAATTAGGACCCTAACCGTAGTATTTATTTATTTATTATATTATTTATTGTACCTATATACACTAAACGAAAACAAAGACAGAAATTTACATAAAGATTATATAAGTACAATGGGACTTCGAGCTGAACTGAAAGCTCTTGGGGTTTTGGATTTGGATCGATGCTAGTCGGAACATAGACTTCATCAGTCAGGCTTCGTGTACGCGGTTAATCCTAATAATTGATAAATAAGTATTATGTAACTTTAGATAAGTAAGTTAGATAGGTATTCTAAATAGAAAGGTGTAACCTAACTTCATATCGTTCGTTTTTTTTTAAAATAAATTACGTACGTATTTGTCCTATTATTTATGTGTATGGAAAAATATGAATGGTGTAACGGTCGGTCGGTCGCTACTTTACTTTTTTTGTAACTAGGTCTAGGACTAGGTACTTAGACATGTCTGTGTTCGAAAGTCAGAAATTCGGTAGAGAAGAGTGTGAGTGATTTTGTAGGGTTTCCTAAAACTAAGTCCTAAAACACTTGGAACTCGCGCCGATTTTACGCCGATACGCAGATCGGCGGCGGTGGCGTCAAAAAAACGTCGGCGGCGCGCCGGCGCGGCGCACATGTCTACAATGGGTGTCTTATCGCACAAAGCAATCTCTTCCAGACAACCTTTGGATGGACTAGAAGACGACGTAGTAACACGTTCTGTTTCACGCATGCACGGTGGGATTGGACTGACTGACTGTAACTGTCAGTGTCAGTCAGTCATAAATGTTCACAGATTTGACATTTACTGCAGAATGTCCTTGAGACCTTACCAACATTACAATAATTGTTTCTTATCTACTTTTTGTTTCTGCCACACCAGCCTTCACGGAGAGATTTTTATCCTCAGGAAGGATAGTTTAATTTTATCGATGGTGAACGCAAAGTGGCGGGAAGAGAGAAGAGAGGAATCGAGTTACTATAAAATTAATAAAGTTGAAGCCTACCTACTGATTTATTTTAGCCTTTCGACGCAATGGCGTCATAAAGGTTTTCGTGCCCTCAGTGCCACTTCTTCTATAGAAGGCAAATATTGTATGGACATTAGTACAAAGTTAAAGTCGTGGCGCTGAATGCATGAAATCGTTTGTTTTCTAAAAAAAACGTTTTTTTTTTGTTTGATCTCAAAGTCCTTGAAAAGTGACCTACGCCAATTTAATACGGAACGTATTAAAGACGCGATAGAGAAGAACAAGGGCTCCAAAGTCTTCGCAAGAGACCTGTCTATTGGGCAGAGCCACCTTGCAAAACTGAGGACCGACGATGGTAGAGTCGTATCCTCCAAGCCAGAGCTATTGAAGGAGGTCAAGAAGTTCTATGGACAGTTATCACACGTCCACCCGGACACCCGCTGTAAATCGGGCTAACGACCCAAGAGCTCGATTGACCCGACACTATACCGAAGATATCCCGGACGTCAGCCTGTACGAGATTAGGATGGCTCTGAAGCAGCTCACAAACAAGGCACCGGGTGTTGACGTAATTACGGCCGAACTCCTGAAGGCGGGTGGAAAACCAATCCTTAAGGCCCTTCAGAAGCATTTTGATTCCGTCATTCTCGAGGGAAGAACGCCACAGGCATGGAGCAGAGGTGTGGTGGTACTCTTCTACAAAAAGGGCAATAATGCTCTACTGAAGAATTATACGCCCATCTCACTTCTGAGCCATGTCTACAAGCTGTTTTCGAGAGTCATTACGAACCGTCTTTCGCGCAGGTTTGACGACTTCCAGCCTCCCGAACAAGCCGGTTTCCGAAAAGGCTTTAGCACCGTAGTAGACCACATACATACGCTGCGGCAGGTTATACAGAAGACCGAAGAGTATAACTTGCCTTTTTGTTTAGCGTTTGTGGACGACGAGAAAGCCTTCGATTCGATCGAGACTTGGGCGGTACTACAGTCTCTTCAACGGTGCCAGATTGACTATCGGTACATCGAAGTGTTAAAGTCTTTGTATGAAAACGCCACTATGTCAGTCCGATTACAGGACCAAGCCTCGAAACCTATCCTTCTGCAGCGAGGTGTGAGACAGGGAGATGTGATCTCTCCGAAACTGTTCACTGCTGCATTGGAGGATGTCTTCAAGGTTCTGGACTGGAAGGGGCTAGGCATTAACATAAACGGCGATTACATCACTCACCTTCGGTTTGCCGACGACATAGTAGTCATGGCTGAGACCATGGAGGACCTCGGTACAATGCTCGATGACCTCAGTAGAGCTTCTGATAGAGTGGGTCTTAAAATGAATATGGACAAGACAAAGGTTATGTCGAATTCCCATATAGCACCCATTCCCGTAAACATCGGAGAATCTACACTCGAAGTTGTTGACGATTATGTATACCTAGGACAAACTGTCCAGCTAGGTAAGTCCAACTTCGAGAAAGAGGTCAATCGTCGAATCCGACTCGGTTGGGCAGCGTTCTGGAAGCTACGCAATATCTTCTCGTCCAAAATACCGCAGTGTCTCAAGACGAAAGTCTTTGACCAGTGTGTGTTGCCAGTAATTACTTACGGTACTGAAACGTGGTCGCTTACAATGGGCCTGATAAGAAGGCTCAAAGTCACTCAAAGGGCAATGGAGAGGCTATGCTCGGAGTGTCCCTGCGTGATCGAATCAGAAATGAGGAGATTCGCACGAGAACGAAAGTAACCGACATAGCCCGAAGAATTGCCAAACTTAAGTGGCAGTGGGCGGGGCGCACATTGCTCGCAGAACGGATGGCCGATGGGGCAGTAAAGTTCTGGAGTGGCGACTTTTCGGCTGAAATGATGATGATGATAATGATGTTTGTTTTCTATAGGTGTCATTGGCGGTGAAAAAGTTGATTTTAATTGTCATGTATTGTTTGAATAGGTACTTAAAAGGATCCGGCCATGATTTTTTCGGAAATACTTTTATTATGGCTGAATATACGTTATTTATAAAAAAAAACGAGTGTGCTTTAGACCACACCACTGAAGTAAAACTTCACTAACTTATATCTCCCTCCCTCAATACTATTTCAATGCGAACAAAGGAATGACAACGCGGCGCGCGTCTGCTCTGCTGGCGCTGAGTCGCGTGGCCGGCTGTCGCGCACGCCTCGTTCCCCGCGTCCCGCACTACCCCTCCGTTCGCCTCACTTTTCGTAACGCATTCACCAGCTTACTCTCCAATTCAAGCGTGCCTAAACAAGTTTTACTTCAAAAAAGTTGGCAGCCCTAGCTACAAGCAACTATCGTTTTGGTCGACTCTTGGCTCGCCGTGCGGAGTTGCGGACGGACAAGCTGCAGACATTCCTTGTTTCTATTCCTACGTTCTATTTTCATGTGTTACTCTTTTAACACAACATAAAAGAGTAGTGCAAAAATAGAATGTTCATGTGATGTAACGTTACCATAAAGTTCTTAGAATTGGCAACTAATGGGTTTTGTTTTCTTACATATTACATCCATCAGCTGTTCATGATATGACATGTTTGTGTTTTTACAGATATAGACGGGCTGAATCAAATAATAGTGCATTTTGTCATGCTTTATGACTGCTTGACAAGGTTTCCATTTTGAATCACGTCCAATATACCTATTTTGGCTCTGTTTCTAAGCCTTCTTCAACACACTAACCTTAGCCGTGAAATACTGTTTTGTGGTTTTAGTGTGTTGGCAGTAACTGCTAAAATTAATCCAGACTGGTTCCGTAACTTCCGTAAACTCACAAACTGAAACTTCAAACAAAGTTTGTTTTTAGGCCCCGATTTACCTAGACTGCGGCTCTGCTGTGGCGCCTGTGGCTCAAGAATGATAAAACACATGCAGAACCAGAGTATTTCAATATTGTTGTAAACTGCAGCGTCAAGGAGCCTTTTACAAGTTTTAAAAAACTCAGACTTATCCACAGCACCTCCACGGCAACTCTGCTGCACTTGCCATTGCCAGAGAGCAATCTGAGGGTTTCCCATCACCGATATCAGCTGGCAACAGAATTCCAAATTCCTTTTGGAGTGCAAATTACCATATATTATAAATACAAAATAAATTATTATAGGTATTAGGTACTTCTACTAGACCATTATGTGGTGTTTTGGTATGTACCTATGTATGTTTAGGTATTTGATAATTTTAATTCATTGCATTAATTTGTGGCGATGTAAATTGCTAAAGTAATTTATAGTCGTAGAAGCCGACCCCAACATGGTTGGGTAAAGCTCTGAGAATGAAGAAGAATGCTTACTGTGGAAGGGGGTCGTATCTATCTAGCCTGCTGAATAATTGATATATAAAGTAAAAATAAATGTATTTACAGAGAGAAATTGTACGGCCTTTGATTTAAATAATTCTGATTATTTGACTGAATTTTGTATAAATTTATATAATTACATATATTCTTAATAGGTACTCTCAAAAAATCTAAATTGGTGAAAAACCATTGCAAAATACATACAATCTGGCAATGCAAAAATTAAGTGTGAAATAATGTTTCGTCTTTTTGTAGGCTGAAGATAAAAATAGTGGTTTTTTAGGGTTCCGAAGTCCTACAAGGAACCCTTATAGTTTCGTCATGTCCGTCCGTCTGTCCGTCTGTCCGTCTGTCCTAATCCTTTACAGCTTAATAACTTCTACAGTTATAAACATAAGTAAATGAAATTTTGTTAAAAAATAGTCGACATATAGATCTCAATTTTAAAAGAATAAAAGAATCGTTTTTCCGTATTTTAGGGGTGGTGTCCATACATGTGAAATGGAGAAAAAAAAAATTTTTTCGTTGCAAGCCCTCGTGTGGGATATCATTGAATAGGTCTACTAAAATGAAGGTAATGTTTGATACACCACTTTTTTATCAGGTGTACCATCTGCGAAATATAGCCCGCCAAAGTGGCTTGCAATGTGTCCCCCCCCCCTGCCATTTCTAAACTATGCAATGTAGAAACTTATAATCTTCCACATTGATAGACCTTTGTGAAAACTCTCTTTTAAAATTATTTCGAGTATAATGTGATTATAATTTTTTGAGTTATAGAGAGAAAACTGAAAAATACTTAAAACGTCCTAGTTCAAAGGTCATTGACCTTATAGAAAAATTATCATAGCAAATAATGCTCCTTTAGCTACTTTCTATTTGAAAAAATCACAAAAAGTAACTTTGAAATGACAAACGTCTTAAATTTGGCTTCTTCAATTTATCGCTAGATGGCGCTACTAACAACACGCTCTGAGTCGCGAATGCTGCCGATTATTGCAAAAACTAAAATAGCCATGATTAATATTCGATTTGATTCGTTTGTAATTACACCTACTTAAGGAACCCTATAATACTGAGCATGGCCCGACATGCTCTTGGCCGGTTTTGTTTTCTAGATTAACTACTGTGTATATACCCAGATGCCTAACAAATCCAAAATCCGAACATTTTGAAAATGTATCCACATATTTCGGTTTTCCGATCTGGCAACCCTAGCACCACTGCACCACGTAGCGTTGCCGTCCCGTGGCCGCCGCGCCGCGCTGATGTACCGCTATGCGACGTTGCCGCCTCGACCCACTTCCAAGGCGGCAACAGGCGCACTTTTTTCACTCGCCAAAATTTATAGCTTTAATTGCTCGCGATTCTTAAATATCAAAGTTCTTTTATAATACCTACGTAGCAACAACATCAATATTCAACATCAATATTCGTGACAATCGTGACCTTTACATTCCCTTTTGTTATTTACATCGTGAGCGCAAGCAAGTACCTGCTTTTTTTGATTGAAACGCTTTTAGACTTTCATTCAGAGACGAATCTAAGCGTGAACTCATGCTTCCAACTGTCAAATAGCCCTGCATTTTGACAGTTGGAAGCATGAGCTTACTCTTATGCCCGGCACCACAGAAATTGATGAGGCCTATTTACGTGCCCGGCACTGACGATGTATCCATTCGGACGCCGTTTTAATGACTACCTACATCCAAAAAAGCTTGACTTGGTTTAAAAATAACATACGTTTTCATCATTAACGGATAGATTTTGGAATGCGGCCACGCCATTCGGACTGTTGGATGCACCGTTATAAACACCTTCACAGGATGGGCCTCAGTGATACCACAATTTGCAGGTTTTGTCGCGATAAGGATGAGACGCCCATCCATATCCTATGCGAATGTGATGCAGTGCAGCACATCAGAAGCCAGCATCTTGGAGGCCACGTCATCTCAACGCAGGAGATCAAATCCTCCTCCCCCAAGGTCATAGTTGACTTCATGATTGACTTGCAGCTTGGGGAAGTGCTGTAATGCTGCAAGAGGCGTCACAATAGATCTTATCAGGTCGCAGTGGCTTAGGGGCGTTCAAGACCCCTACTTCTTTCCTCAAATAATAAATGCACCGTTAGTCCGGTACCCTCAGTGGCGTGCATTCCATATAGGCAAATAAGCAATGCCTACCTCTTTAGAATTTAATATTAACTATTACTAAATCAATTAATCAGCGTATTAAAAAAAAACAATTAACATATGTACTCAATAATAATGTATGAATTCAATGCAAAACGTACCTCAATGTGCAATGTGCGTTCGCACGATTGCCTGTCACGTTCACACACACAATCAAACCTTTTTGGTAACCATATACACTATTATACACACACACTACTTTAGGCTAATACCCGAAGTCATACGACGAAAAAATGAATCACGATATGGCTATGCGTAAATAACTAACATTTGACATTTCGCAATTTAGCCGTCTTATCAAGCGTCACCTGCTTCTGAAAACGTCGCAGGTGACATAACTGAACGTAGCCCTAGTGGCAATAGTCGTGGGTTGTCCGTAACGTTTTTTACACGTAACTGTTATGCGTTAGTAGTTTTGAATCCTATTATTTTGTAACTAGATATTTCCATACAAAGTGATCGTTATAATAAAACTAAACCCAACATTTGAAAAATAGCGGCGAAATAAAGATAATTATTGTTTTATTGAAATTACTGCATTTAAGTGTTCACATTTATAATTTGTAAATGGTATTCGAAGGGTCGAATAAAAAGATTACAATATTTATTATTATTTTGATGATTGTTTGTACATTGCTACACATTCATCGTAAAATAATGAAGCTCAATATACGCTCATAACAAAATAACGATAAATAGATTTATAACGTTATTTAACTAATGTAATAACGAATGGTGTATAATAATTGTAGAAAATCTATTGTTTTCGTGCTCCGAAAATCTATTGTGTAACTTTGTACGTAAAATAATCGTTAAATTACTATGCCAACGTACTACGTATTCGATTATCACCCTCGTAAATATTTTCTCAAACCGACGTTAAATAACGCCCAACTCATAGATTTACTATGGCCCAACTCTAATTGGCTGTTGACACTTGACAGAACTTGACATATGCGTGACGAATTGCATAAATCGTGTAATAATTAGTTCGTTTTATTGTGAATTGTGAAGTTTTTTGTAAAAATATTGATGTAAACATGGATAAATTAGAGTGCTCGGTTTGTGGGGGAAGACTATGCTTAGAGAAATTACGAGAAACCCATTCAATCAGTTTTCGTTTGTTGACAAAACAAAAAAGTGCATTTCAGTAGACAAACACATCAAAATCTGTATTTGACTCAAGAAAAGGTAAAATGTTATGACTATTACATAACACGTTAATACAACTGTAACTGGGTGTCGTCATTCAAATTTAATAGTCTTTTGCTAGTGTCTCTTACTTTTAAACGTCGTTGTTGAAACGTCGTTTTCGTGTCTGCTTTGTATGAAATGTGTGTAGGTAAGTATCAGATTTTTTAATAATTTTACACTATAGTAACTAGCTCCGTCTGCTTAGTGACTGCCTACCTAGGCCAAAAACCAATGCACGCCACTGGGTACCCTTTAGATTCGTCTCTGAATATAAATAAGCCTTATCAAACTTAAGACTAGCTTATTATAGCTGCATTTGCTGCTAAGAGTGCTAAATTTAATTAAAAGCTGAGATTAGGCGCTGACTGAGTTTTTTTTTTTTTTTATATAGTATAGGATGGCGAAACGAGCTAAAGGCCCACCTGATGTTAAACGGTTACCTTTGCCCATAAAAACTGCAATACTACCTAGACTGTTACCTAAATGGTACCGCAAGTCGGTTCGCCAAACTGAGACATGAAGACATGGCATATCACCTACCTATAAGTACTTTAAATACTGATAACTACCTACGAACTTTCATGTATTCATTCAAGTGACCTAGTACACAAGACATACAACCGTAGGTAGTGATTAGCTGACAGAAGCTAGTAGGTATCCCATAATCGAAGCATTGCTATAAAAATCAATTCTGTTTTTCATGCATAAGTCATGACTCGTAACGAAATCCCGGGAAATATGCTTTACCAAAGCAAATATGAGTTGTGAAGCCCATAACAATTGAACAACCGGCCGGATACAAAAGTTCCTAGAATCCTATGCAGATGTGAACAGCTGTAAGTTTTCTTCAATTATCCTACGTGTTCTATTTACGTAGTACATATTACCTCAATGGTTCTATTTGAAGTTTTTTTACATTGATTCACAGACCGAAATGTAACGATATAATCTGATTCTGAATTAACTTTTATTCTTATTCTAATACCGAAATTGAGAGCTAATATTTTATTCAAATCTTTAATTCGATTATCGATTACCTCCACGATTCCACACATACTTATTATCCTTAGTAGCGTTTACATTGATTTTGCTTTTTTGTTTCGTCTACAAAATGTGTAATGGTAGACATCGCAAAGTGCAACACTAGTTCAGCAAAATGCATATGTGCATGTGTGCGTTGTTTTTGTGCTAGCATCGGTTGCGGCCACAATGCGCATCCGGTGCATTGTCGGTGCCTCACAGATCTGCATCTTTATGCTCCCTTGCATATGCATACACAGGACGACCACTTGCCATGAAATACTACGTACACAACACTATTTTTAGAACTAAGATCTTTATGGACTTCAGAAGCATTATTTATAAGAAATTATTCACAAAAAGCTTAATAAACGATTAGATTCAAGGAAAATCTGCAAGTAATAAACAATGCAGGTGTAGGAGGTAGGCTTTTTATCATTGTGCTCAGTTGTGCTCATTATTATCACCTATCACGTTCAAAAGTCACTTCTATTTCTATCTTAATTAATTATTGCACTCAAACTTCAAACTGTTACTATGTGGCTATGTGGGTATTGTATTTAATTTCGGCCAATAAATACACTGTGTGGGGAACGAAGTATTTTATATGACTGATTTCATGGAAGTCTGGAAAATAGACATGCCATAATCTACCTACCCATGTCACAATCTGCCTTCTTAGTCGTTCTTAGTCTTACTATATCTTGGTGGTGTCATCGTGTGTCGTAGACTCGTTGTACGGGTCAATGCGGTCGAGCGCCAGTCTGTCCATAGAAACCAGTAATTGGATTCGTGAAGGTGCAGTAATTGGATTACGTAAGACAGGCTTTTAAAAACCATTCAAGGACTTGTGAAGCTTCAAATGCTCTCTAAATAGAAAGTTTCTTACTAATATGGCAAAACTACTTGAAAAAAAATAAAAATATAATAGTCTTCATCAGATACAGGCAGTGTGGTCACGTTTTACAACTTCCAAGCATGCTGGCATGGTGTTGGCGTATAACGCGCGACAAGAAAGTGTATGTACCTACCAATTATGACGCGAAAATAACTATAAATTTCTCAGGTTTTCGCGATCACTACACATTATAATTATTCTTAGTCTACCTGCGACCACGAAATGCTGCAAAGCTTTCGAAACGTCAGGAATACCAATTTAAATAATATACGCGATGTAAAGTAACTAACTTACTTTGTACTAGTTTTTGTGTACCTAAGTGTGCTGCCGCTGCGCCGCCACTGCGTACGGAACATATTTTTCGTATGATTTGTTAGGGTATACGTATAAAGGGTGCCACTAACAATGCATCCAACAGTCCGAATGGCGTGGTCGCATTCAAAAATCTGTCCGTTAATGTTGAAAACGTATGTTATTTTTAGAACAAATCATGCATAGTGGGGCTACATTAAAAGAGCCTCCACGACTGACGATATTTAATTGATCGTCCGTCGTACCCTGGGCAGTCAGCGCCTCTACCAACCTGCTGAGTGGCTAATCTTTTTCCTACGGCATGAGCTATCATCTTTAAAAGTAGCTCGTGTCGACACGATAGAAGAAGAACAAGTCAAGCTTTTTTGGATGTAGTCATTAAAACGGCGTCCGAACAGATGCATTGTCAGTGCCCAGGTGCCCTTACATATCTATATATACTTTTAAATATCCTTGTTCAGTCCGATTTTTCAGAAGTATGGCTGAAGTGTTTTTATTTTAAGGTATCTAGGCTGGTTCTAACAAATCCTATTAATCAATTTTGTGACTTTTAACACTTACTACGCCCAAAAATGTTATCTTTGATGCGGCCCGAACATGTTTACTCGACAAACGACACTGACCTTGACTGTAAAGAATGTCTGCGTGCTGCCTGTGCCTACACAGACAAGGTAAGTACTTACACCATGGACGTATATGTATACGTATACGTCCATGACTAACACCCATATTCTTAGTTTTTTTTAATCTATTTAAAAAGTGAGGGTATTATCATAAATGATAATGTCACCCTCATTGGAGCTGCATACTTGCAAAATCATATAATACAATATTTAATTACAATGTGTTCCTAATGATAGTTTCAAATAATTTTAGCTGATTCCCAAGGGAGAGGACAAAATATGTAATGTTGCACTCTCCGATGTTTTGGTTTTTACCTGTGTTCCTCGTTCCGGGCACATTCCATTAGGACATGGTAAATGTCTTCTACTGTGTTACATGTAACACAGTTTGGGAACTGAACTTTCCCCATCATGTACCTATGCAAAGTCATTTAAGGGCATATGTCCAGCACGAAGTCTAAGAGCTGTAACTATGGTATATCTTCTCATATTACACTTTTCAAACCATTAACGAGGAAGATTGGGTTGAATTGTTTTATACCATATCCGTTTATTTAACGATCTTTCATTAAAATACTCGGACCACACCTCGCCACAATTTCGTCTTGCTTCTGGAAGAATCTCTGTATAGTGCGGAGGAACATTATATACAACACACACCCTCACAAGTAGCATCTTTTGCAAGATTATCAACTTGATCGTTCCCAGCAAGTCAAATAACATTCTTAGTTGTTTCCTCAAACGTTTCTAAACTCAAACTCAGTCAAGGATGCCTTAAGGGTTTCTACAAATATGAAATAATATCATGATCGGTATTCTTAGACATTACCTCAATGTAGGTATCTAGAGCAAATACCGCGACGGATAATTTTATGGGTCTTGTAGGTAGGTATTCCATAAATTCATCATTATCATATATTTTCCAGAATAGAAACAACAATAATCACGTCGCAAATGACACTTTTCCAGTCTTGAGGAAGTCTTGATGTTGGTCGCGCTCGCGATGTACCTACCTTGAGTTCTTCCTCACCTTGTGTAAGGAAAACTATCAAGTGACGGAGATATTTTGCAACTATGAATAGGTACCACAGAGGTAATATTGTATTGAGTGAGGTTGAATGGAGTCTAGAAACGTTTGAGGAAACTGACTTGACTTTGACTTTATCTGAATAGCAAGAATGTAGGAATTATCAAATTAATGAAGGTAGGTACAATTACCACGTATTTTACCTATATTTAATTATCAAGGGATAAGGCAAATTCTCAATTTTGCATTTTACTTAAAATTTATATCGATCAAATCCATGTTAATTTTCAGATTAAACGGCCGATTACTTGAAAAATGTACTGGAATTGTGGGTAAACTGTCGTTTAACAAAAGAATTATCGTTGGTGAAACCAAGCATAAGATAATGGATATCTCATTAAAAGATGTGCTAAGTGCTAATGGAACAGTTTCAAAAGAATAAAAAAATCTGAAGTTATGTACCTACGTACAGCCACAGAGCTTAGATTGATAATCTGAGACCTACAGTACCTACATGCATAAAAGTACAATAGTTACCTAAGAAGTAAGTACCTACGTAAAAGTAGGTACCTTCTTCGAGTAAATACTACATAACAGCCCTACGTTGTTACAATACAGACACTATGTCTATGCCTGTGCTATTTACATAGATAGTAAAAACTTGCCCAAATAATACGTTTTTATTTTGCAACTCGAAATTTTTTAGTTTAACCCTCGGACGAATAAAACTGGCGGACGGAATCTTGCTAAGAAAATAATGAAGCATTCGTTTTTTCCTAAACCCACTATAATTTCGACATAATTTTAACACACCAGATATATGTTGTTATTTTATTTGTGACACTACGACAATGACTACCGTCACATGAGATTTGTTGCGTAATCGCGGCTTTTTGTCTTAATATGGGTGTGAATGTGTGGCTGCCAGCCCGTACATTTGAGCGAGCCGTCTTACTATGGATGCTTCACTTTTTGTTTAGCAAGATTCCGTCCGCCTTTTTTATTCGTCCATGGTTTAACCTTTAAATATCATTGGTTTA
This sequence comes from Asteroscopus sphinx, assembly GCA_949699075.1. NCBI lineage: Eukaryota > Metazoa > Arthropoda > Insecta > Lepidoptera > Noctuidae > Asteroscopus > Asteroscopus sphinx. Next base: position 12,592,875 of record OX453021.1, on the reverse strand, counting down.
ACCTTTAAATGCACACTGTATCCGCAATAACTGAAACGCGCATGGTAGTGCAAGAGCCGACCCAAGTTTTCGTCGCAAATCACAGCAATTCCAAAACGGATTTGGCTTCTTCTAGTTTTTCTTGTCACTATTAACTACCTTTACCTTTATCTACTGGACGAATTAAAAATTACTTACAGGACATAACAAGAATAGGTACTTTTTAGGGTTCCGTAGTCCTACAAGGAACCCTTATAGTTTCGTCATGTCCGTCCGTCTGTCCTAATCCTTTACAGCTTAATAATTTCTACAGTTATAAACATAAGTAAATGAAATTTTGTTCAAAAATGGTTTAGATCTCTATTTTAAAAGAATAAAATTTTTTTTTTTTGCTGCACCCCCTCTTGTGGGCTATCATTGAATAGGTCTACTAAAATAAATATAATGTTTCATACATAACTTTTTTATCAGGTATACCATCTGCGAAATACAGTTCGCCAAAGTGGCTTGCAATGTGTCCCTCCCCCTGCCATTTCTAAACTATGCAACGTAGAAACTTATAGTCTTCCACATTGATAGACCTTTATAAAAACTCTCTTTAAAAATTATTTCGAGTATAATGTGATTATAAATTTTTGAGTTATAGTGAGTAAACTGAAAAATACTTAAGACGTCCTAGTTCATAGGTCATTGACCTTAGGGAAAAAATATCTTAGCAAATAATGCTCCTTTAGTTACTACCTATGTGAACTTGGCACCCGACTTCGGAAAAATTGTTTTTTTTTTTAGTTTTTTTGAAAGATTTTGGTAAGTAGTGGATAGTAGTGACACTCACTTCGTAAGTAGTAGCACCAAAAAAAAAATTTATGACCTCAAAAAAAATGACATCCCCCGAAATGGCAAAAAGTGTTTTTTTCCGGCTGTTTCTTACAGGTAAACGTTAGTAGTTGATTGTAGTGCAATTTAATTCGTTTGTAGTAAAATAGAAAAATTATAAAAAAAGAAATAAAACGAGATTAAAAATTTTTGACGATATTTTCAACAAAAATTAAATTTGCAAACTTAAAAGATTACTACAAACGCTGAAAATGACTGGGATACGTTCGTAGAGGTCAGTACTTGATTGTAGTGCAATTTAATTCGTTTGTAGTAAAATAGAAAAATTCTATTTAAAAAACACAAATATAAACTTTGTGTTATATTTATATGACACACTTCTTAAATTTAGCTTCTTAAATTTAGCGCTAGGTGGCGCTGTTTGCAAAAACTAAAATCGCAATGATTAATATTCGTTTTGATTCGTTTGTAATTAGACCTACTTAAGGAACCCTATAATACTGAGCATGGCCCGACATGCTCTTGGCCGGTTTTCATCTATTTAGTCGTAGATGTTGATTAAATTAAAGTCGATAATAGTTCCGAGTTCACAACACCAGAAGCGAAAACAAGGATAGCTATTTCAAATTCTTTCTTTCGTTCTTTAAGGCCAGGGTTCAGATAATATAATCATAACACACAATAACGCATGTCGAATAGTCGAAGCATCGAGTGAAACACATAATGTGAGATTGTTGTCTGATTGTTATGACGTTCTGAGTCATAGGTACCAAGAACAATAGGTTTAAAAAAAAAACCGGCCAAGAGCATGTCGGGCCATGCTCAGTATTATAGGGTTCCTTAAGTAGGTGTTACAAACAAATGAAATCGAATATTAATCACGGCTATTTTAGTTTTTGCAATAGACGGCAGCATTGGCGACTCAGAGAGTGATGTCAGTAGCCGCTAGATGGCGCTATACAGTGCCAAATGTAATACACGGCACTTGACGGCAGCATTGGCGACCCAGAGAGTGTTGTACGACGCCGCTAGATGGCGCCAAATTTAAGAAGTGTGTCGTCAACATAACACAAAGTTACTTTTTGTGATTTTTTTCAAATAGAAAGTAGCTAAAGGAGCATTATTTGCTATGATCATTTTTGTCTAAGGTCAATGACCTTTGAACTAGGACGTTTTAAGTATTTTTCAGTTTTCTGTCTATAACTCAAAAAATTATAATCACATTATACCCGAAATAATTTTAAAAGAGAGTTTTCACAAAGGTCTATCAATGTGGAAGATTATAAGTTTCTACGTTGCATAGTTTAGAAATGGCAGGGGGGGGGACACATTGCAAGCCACTTTGGCGGGCTATATTTCGCAGATGGTACACCTGATAAAAAAGTGATGTAAATATTACCATCATTTTCGTAGACCTATTCAATGATATCCCACACGAGGGGGTGCAGCGAAAAAAAAATTGTTTTCCCCATTTCACATATATGGGCGCCACCCCTAAAGAACGTAAAAACTATTTTTTTATTCTTTTAAAATTGAGATCTATATGCAGACTATTTTTTAACAAAATTTCATTTACTTATGTTTATAACTGTAGAAGTTATTAAGCTGTAAAGGATTAGGACAGACGGACAGACGGACGGACATGACGAAACTATAAGGGTTCCTTGTAGGACTTCGGAACCCTAAAAAAGAATGTTGATTAGTAAACTAATAGGTCGATAAACAGGTTATTGTATTGTTTGTACAACGTGTATTTTGTCGATTTATGTGAACAAAAATGTAAGGATCAGCTGATTTTTTTTCGAGATTTCAGAGTTGGTCCATAGTAAAAGTTGTTCATACTGATGAGTACAATCACCCCTTAAGAGGTTTCCAGTTATTTCAATAACACGTTGTATATCATATCTAAAAATATATTTCCGTATAAAAATCAAAACGTGACGTGGACACTTGGACAGTGGAGTAGAAGCGGAAAGTTAGGTAGGTACAGTCAAGTGCATATGGTGAGTGTGACAAAATCAGTACCTACCTAGGTATAAGATAAACAGAGCCTGTCATGTATACATGAAAGATGCAGCCTTAGCCAGTTCCGCGTAGGTACCTACCTACCTATAATTTGTTTAGATACCAGAGACCACATATAGGTACCATGTAGGTATGACCGAACATGGATTGAAACCATGCCATGTTATTTTTTTTTACGTTCAAACTTATCTAGCCAAATCCAAGTAGGGTGAAATGCCCAAATGTCACAAACACCTATTTGTCATAGATGTGACAGACAGTCCTCTGTGCAGAGCCTGCATGGAGACAGAGGAAACAGCGGCCCACGTGCTTCTCAACTGCTTGGAGGTCGCCTCATACAGGGCTAAGTACTTCGGAGATCCGGGTACTCTCCGAGAGACAGTCAGCAACATCAAACGTCTGCTGGCCTTCCTCGAGGAGCTGGGGTGGCTCGAGTAAACAAGTTATTCCCACCCACACTTAAAATACACGCCGAGCATGGAGTTGCGGATTATGGCCCGTTACACCAATACCAATACCAAAAACTGCTCAAATGTCGGCCCCTTAACGTAAAACGCAACTTTCAGACCTTACCACACCTACACCTTGAAGATAACCACAGATTTTTTTGGCATTTTGGATTATTTTATAATAAAACTTTACGATATTGATGTTTTAGATGGTCCTAGAAAACGAAATAAAAAGGTTAGTGTTTTAAGTTTCGAAGTGTCAATTTCCCTAATGTCGACCACCTTGTTCCAAAATTCGACCGTCTTTTGTCCTAATCTCGGCCATTATAAAAGGTGTTCTAAAATGTAAACATAAACAAAAAAACAAACAAACACAAAAAAAAACATTAAACATTATATCAGCAAATAAGTTTTATTGGTTTGAAAATCACATTGCTATGTTTACAGCTATACATAACTATAATTAACTTATGAACTTTTAGTCCGTTTAGGATATCAAATAAAATAAAACCCAAATTACAGTAATATTTATTCATCTTTATCATCTTAATCTCAAAAAACCGGCCAAGAGCATGTCGGGCCATGCTCAGTATTATAGGGTTCCTTAAGTAGGTCTAATTACAAACGAATCAAATCGAATATTAATCATTGCTATTTTAGTTTTTCCAAACAGCGCCACCTAGCGCTAAATTTATGAAGCTCAATTTAAAAAGTGCGTTTCTTTTTGTGATTTTTAGGGTTCCGAAGTCCTACAAGGAACCCTTATAGTTTCGTCATGTCCGTCCGTCTGTCCGTCTGTCCTAATCCTTTACAGCTTAATAACTTCTACAGTTATAAACATAAGTAAATGAAATTTTGTTAAAAAATAGTCTGCATATAGATCTCAATTTTAAAAGAATAAAAAAATAGTTTTTACGTTCTGTAGGGGTGGCGCCGATACATGTGAAATGGGGAAAAAAAAATTTTTTTCGCTGCACCCCCTCGTGTGGGGTATCATTGAATAGGTCTACTAAAATGAAGGTAATGTTTAATACATCACTTTTTTATCAGGTGTACCATCTGCGAAATATAGCCCGTCAAAGTGGCTTGCAATGTGTCCCCCCCCCTGCCATTTCTAAACTATGCAACGTAGAAACTTATAATCTTCCACATTGATAGACCTTTGTGAAAACTCTCTTTTAAAATTATTTCAAGTATAATGTGATTATAATTTTTCGAGTTATAGACAGAAAACTGAAAAATACTTAAAACGTCCTAGTTCAAAGGTCATTGACCTTAGAGAAAAATTATCGTGGTAAATAATGCTCCTTTAGCTACTTTCTATTTGAAAAAATCACAAAAAGTTACTTTGACATGACAGACTTCTTAAATTTGGCTTCTTGAATTTATCGCTAGATGGCGCTACTAACAACACGCTCTGAGTCGCGAATACTGCCAATTATTGCAAAAACTAAAATAGCCATGATTAATATTCGATTTGATTCGTTTTTACACCTACTTAAGGAACCCTATAATACTGAGCATGGCCCGACATGCTCTTGGCCGGTTTTTTTTTTTTTCTCTAAACGGACTAAAAGTTCATAAGTTAATTATAGTTATGTATAGCTAGCTAGTAAACATAGCAATGTGATTTTCAAACCAATAAACCTTATCTGCTGATATAATGCTTGTTTTCATTTTAGAACACCTTTTATAATGGCCGAGATTAGGAGAATGGAAAAGGAAAAAGAAGGTCGAAGTTAGGAAGAAGGTGGTCGACATAAGGGAAATTGACACTTCGAAACTTAAAACGATAATTACTTTTTATTTCGTTATCTAGGACCATCTAAAATATCAATATCGTAAAATTTACAAATAATCCAAAATGGCAAAAAAATAGGTACCTAGGTAGGTACTGTGGTTACGTTCAAGGTGTAGGTGTGGTAAGGTCTAAAAGTTGCGTTTTACGATAAGGGGTCGACATTTGGGTATTTTACCCTATACATCGCTACTAGATATTATAGGACTTATCTGAAAAATTGGATTTTTTGTCCAAACATGGATGAATTTATATTACACACACTCTCACTAAATTTGAACATCGATTACTCAACTATCAATAACTATAACCTTCAATTCCCTTGGAATGAAAACAACTTCTTTATAAATCGATGCTATCTCTCCGTTGAATGTTAACTGCTGAATCAGTGCGAGACGTTGCCGTTCTGCAACGCGCGTTGCCGCTCTGACGGATACGAGGCGCCACGTTGCCAGCTCGCGCCGTGCGGGCGGGCGGCGGGCGCCACGCGCCGTTGCCGTCCTGCGTGGTATAAACCGTAAAATACCATTCATTCAATTAGTGTGTAGCAACATCAAACTTTTAATAAATTCACAAAACCTATATGCGAATGTCAGAACGCGTTATGTTAATGTACCTAATGAAATGCGTTTTAGTTGTGCGTGCTATTTGTAGAACAAAAAATCATATAAACAACTTTATCATGATAACACTTTCTTATTTCAAGTGCATCGCCAAATCTATAAGTAGGTTAGGTACCTATTATCGATAACAGTAAACATTTCCAAATTCTACAGAAATGCAATCTGATAATTCTTAAGACATAAAAGTCTGTTGGACGTCACCTTTCTACTCCATTAGGTATACTGCACTGATTTCAGCAGAAAATATGATTTCAAGCTCTGAAATAATAGTCGCCTAGTCGATCCACCACCGCATTAATTTGTATCTTATACAGATTAAAGCTCGTGGGCATAGTAAAAATATCTGTTACCCGTATTTTATAAGTAGGTAAACTGAGTAAAATCAATAAGTAGGTAGGTACCTAGTATTAGAAACATTTTTATTATTGATAGCATTTCCAGCTCTTGCTCTTGGCTGGCTGGCATTGAATTATATGTACAAATGTACATAAAGATCGTTGCTGGTGCTGGCTGGTTATTCCAAAATCAGGAACGATCGCAGCGTTAATGGTCTAGAATTTCCTTGATTGCGCAATTTCCGTCTGTACCCCTTCGTCCCTTTCTATCTCCGCTCTAAATCCTTTCGTCCTTACATAGGACGCTAGCTATTCTAAACCCCTTTTTAGCTGGATTATTCCTATTTGTGTCAGCGGAAGGGTTTATGCCCATTCTAAAATCCATTCACCCAACCCTCGGCTCTACATATCGTCGCAAAATCATTTTACCCTGTCCTGTACTGCCTACATACCTACCTAGAATCTTTATTCTTGCTTTGAAGGATTTTATCAACGTAAAAAGGGTTTTTTTCGCCATAGGATCATACTTGAATTTCCAAGAAGGACATGCTTCCTACCTAACCTACCTACAGTTTTTTTACGGCTTCACGGCATACATATTTCATTACTTGAGCTGATACACGATACAACTACCTATGCGAGAGCGAGCATAAAATCTTAATAAAGATGAAGTAGGTAGGTACCTACCCACTGGTGGCAATTTGTGATGGAAATCTAAATATCCCTTGCCACGCTCGCGCTTGGGGTGATATTTATTCTATTGCGGTATTTTTGCGTTAATTCTAGGCTATAAACAAAACTTACGGCGTTGCAAGTTGCATCACACGCAAAATTTCATTATTATCACAGAAAACATAATTGTTATTACCTATTAATTTATTAATAATTAATTACTCAACATTTGTGTAGCATGCAGAGTTTTGCTTTTGTGTTGCTAAACTATCAGAAAAGGGCACTTTCTTGAAATCGCTTGGTTTGACACGTGCAATGACAGTAGTAATGCACATGCATGCATACATGCACAGCAAATACTGAGCTGGATCCCTTGCCACACATATTATGTTGTATACATGTTGTGTTCTCATTAATTTGTCCTGTTACCTTTGCATATAATACCTATGTGTATTTTGTGTATGTGTGGCAAAATAAACGGATTAATGGTTTTTAATGTTTATTTCAGTTTATGCGGCTATGCTAAAATACATGGATACAGATCAGTTCAGATCAGTCTTGGCAGAGGCTCCATTTAATAAGAAATAAATAAAGCTCTTATTCCTGGCACATATCCATCCACCATGCGGTTTTACTATGCCATGGTCTATTACAATATTTCCGTTTCATTCATTTTTTCGAGTCTGTTTTTTTTTTAAACTGGTATACTTTGCCAAAGGAACGAATTAATGGAAGTACCTACATCTTTCCGAACGGAAAATAGTCTTTGTACTCATCATACTTTTATCTTTTCACATTTTTACTGGAAATTTTCCGCAATTTATATTTTGGTTGTGGCATAGAAATTCAACTCTGCATCTTAATCATAAGTTACGGCAAAATTATAAATTGTATCCTTGAAGTAATGTTGTATGTCTATGTGAATTTCGCATGGCTTCGTGAAAGTCTATACGTGCGCTGGTCGGCAGAAACCTGATCTGAACGTCGCGACTAGAATGACACAGCAAGCAAACAAGTAACTTGTATACCTGCTCATTTCTCGTAGAAAAAAGATTTTCTATAAAAAAAGATTTCTAACCTCCAACGGGTCTAAGACATTGAAAAATATTTAAAATGTTATTTTTGCATGCTTGAAACTGTTACAATAAAAGCTAGTATAGTTGCCAGCACGAGTCATGAGCACAGATTCCACTGCGTAAATGGTCGAATCAGATTAGAAACGGGCACTTGCATTGGCTTAAATATATGATAATGCATAATTTAATATACGTTGAAAATGGAATACTAGAACACGGTGACGACAGAGACTACAACGCAGGTACAATTTTGTGCTCACGTCTCGTGCCGGGAACTATACCAAGTAAGTATAGTATAAGTACACCTTTTGTTCTATAATCTAAGAGTATACATAGATTTTCTAATTTCCTGTAATTCTGTGTAGTTACTAGTAGTTACTTTAGATCTTAAGTAATAAGCCTAATTATTGTAAGCTTTAGAGCCATTAGAGCATTGATTAGAACTAGAACTTGGCCTTGCTCACAGCCACGCCCTTAAAGTGATAGTTGGTTTACTGGTTATAGTCACTGAGGAATAGTAAAGTTATTTAGCATATTGACTGACATTTGAATTAGAATATTCTTAACAATAATAAAGAACCCCTTAATAAACCCTTTTTTATGTGAGTAGGTACCTACCTACTACCATAATTAACTTGTGAACTTTTAGTCCGTTTAGAGATCAAATAAAAAATCCAAATTACAGTAATATTTATTAATCTTTATCATCATTATGTCAATAATGATCTTTCCAAAGACATAAAATTGGTAATAATAACAAATTAATAATGAGTTATTCCACAAACAAATAAATTTTAAACACATTATCCTATAATTCGTTTTTTTGGTCACCCTATAGACATAAAACTAAAATAAATAAAAGGGGCCGATTTTAGGTTTTTTTTTTTTTTTTTTTTATGATTTATAGATCTGCTCTTGACCACAATCTAGACAGTTCAGGTTGGAACGAGTTGCCCAATCTCGACCGCAATTTTCAAAGTTTATTATTGTATTAAGTAAGATAATAATATATCAAGGCGGCCGAACATCGGTCAATAAAATGACGGATTTAAAATGCCTTTAAAAAAATAATTTCAAGAGAAAGTATTAAAGAAAATAAGAAATGCGTTGGCGTTAAGAAGTTGCTCATATTTGCTTTATTTCGAGCAGGGGCTGACATTGGGTTTTTGTAACAAAATAAGGTCCCTATCCTCGGCCCTCCTTATTTCTCAAAAACTAATAAAAATAACAATTAAAATTATGTGGGATAGTGTTCTTCACACTTTGCTTTATTGTAGAAAACAAGTGAGAAAACTATTGCAAGCTTAATTATGGTCGAAAACACATTCCCCAATCGTAGTCTCCACGGTCGTTTTCCGCACAATCGGTGACTGCCACGCTCCGCGCGACGTCTCGCCCGCTGTTACCTACATGCTTTTTGACCGAAATGTACACACACAGTGGCCGAAATACACATACTCATACGCAGTTATACTAAATTACGTTGGTATTGGCATCATAACTAACTATGAACCAAATGTGATAGGAGAGGCAAAAGCTCACAGACTCCGTTGGCTTGGTTACGTGGAAAGAATGGGAGAAGATCGAGATGCGAAGAGAGCCTATCTGGGTCGACCTAAAGGGCGACGCCCGGTCGGTCGCCCTAGATATCGCTGGAGCGATGCGGAGGAAAGCGATCTTCTGGAGATCAGAGCCAGTGATTGGGAAATACTGCCAAAGATCGCGGCAAGTGGCGTTCTCTCGTTTCGGAGGCCAAGACACATTTTGGGTCGCTGTGCCAGCGGAGTAAGTAAGTAAGTATTGACATCATAAACGTGAACCTACATGGAATTTAAACCTAGTTATCATCATAAACGTATCAGGGGGCCGAGTTTAGGCGAGGGCCGACATTAGGGCACTTTACCCTACCTACCTAGTACGAATTTTGTATCTTAAGGTGCTGCATTTAAATTGCAACCGTCCCTTACTAACACACGGCAAATTGCGCGTGCGAGAACAGAGCGGAATCGCGCTGTTTTGATGTTTTTTTACATTTTTGCTAATATCTCAGCGAATAAACATGTAAATAAAAATCTGGTACACCATAATCTAGATATACGTAAGATGTAAGAGGTAAGAAGTGGGGCCTATCCCCTAAAATTATACTATGGCTATACAGCGCGGTAATCCGCCCCATGATTGCCTATGGGGCCGTAGTTTGGTGGCCTAGAACCAAGCTGATTACAGCTTCAAACAAACTACAGCGCATGCAAAGACTTGCCTGTGTGGCGATTACAGGCTGCATGAGGACTACCCCGACTGCAGCACTCGAAGCCATGCTGGGAATTCCACCGCTCCACCTTTTTATACAACAGGAGGCGGCGATGGCGGCAGTACGTCTAAAAACACTAAATCTATGGAGTAAGAGTAGTACACAACACACCGCGTTGATAGAGGAACTCAGCAATGAATTCCCTCTGTTGAAATCCATTAACGACCGGATTCCCAAGCAATTTATTTTCGACAAGAAGTACCAAATCCAGCTGTATGAAGATCACCGATGCGAAGGGCTGTGCCCTGCAGAGGTGCGAATCTTCACAGATGGATCCAAAACAGGCACAGGTACGGGTGCCGGGATCTTCTTGGAAGACCTCAATATACACATAGCCACACCATTGGGGGTCCATAACACGGTGTTCCAGGCCGAGTGCATGGGCATTTCCCTGGCAGCTTCGGCGATTATAGCCAGGAAGGTTAAAGACCACTCAATTCGTATACTCTCGGACAGCATGTCCGTACTACAAGCACTAAGCAGCCACACGGTAAACTCGGGGCTGATACACGAGTGCCAGCAAAACCTCAACCAGGTAGGTAATCTCAAAAACATAACCATTCAATGGATCAAAGGACACAGCAGTTCCCGAGGCAATGATGCAGCGGATGAACTGGCCAGAAGGGGATCGAGTATGGTAGTCGTGGGACCTGAACCCATAGTGCCACTCCCCTTTGGATACCTACGCAACTTGGTAAGGAAACGCACCAAGGACAAACACTACAAACTATGGAAAGACCATGGTGAGTGCAGGCAGGCCAAGGAGGCACTTCCCACAATCGACGGCCGGTTTACGAAACAGGCCCTCCGATTGTCAAAACAACAGCTGCGTACAGTCACAGCTGCTATTACTGGCCACGGGTCCTTTAACAAACATCTTTTTGTCATAGGTGTCACGGACAGCCCACTGTGCAGAGCCTGCATGGTGGAAGACGAGACAGCAGCCCATGTGCTTCTAGATTGCCCTGAGGTCGCCACATACAGGGCCAAGTACTTCGGTAACCCAGGTACCCTCAGAGAGATCACCAGCAACACCAAGGCGTTGCTGGCCTTTTTCGAGGAGTTAGGGTGGATCGAGTAAGTTCCCACCCGTACGCAAAATACACGCTTGATCGTGGAGTTGCGGAAACCAGCCCGTTATACTATACTATACTAAGATGTACCTTTTTCGCAAAAAACAATAGTAAAAACCATTGGGATTTCCAAATGCAATGCAAAATAGTGGTAAAACGGATCTTACTTTGGAAAATAAATCTATCGAGCAAATTTTATTGAATCGTGTTTTTGGATACACCAAAATCTTATAAATATAATGAAAAATCAGATATATAAAAATTAGATCTACGTCGTATCCACAAATAAAAATATTTTGATTAGAAAATCCCTATTTTTCTCAATGCCGCCCCTTTTCTAGACAACACTAAATTAGTGTAAATATTGTGAAAATGTAAGACAATCGTTTTTTTTTTTTTTTAATCTTTTATTTTAGGAGCTTAGTCAAACACGACTATGTCACTCAATTGGACCTTCTCTTACAATACACACAAAAAAAAAAAACTACATTAAAATTCACTTTGTGAACGTCGTCGCAAACCAATTTCAACTATTCTATACAACAATTTTGCCGTTTCAGACAGCGGATATGACAAAACACTGTTACAACCTCCAATATCTTTGAAATCTAAAACGTTTCTCAGTGTTTCATATCTGATGTCCTCGTTCCGGACACATTCCACCATAATATGCAATGCATCCTCAACTATATCCCGCACTCCGAACAAAGCGGAGATGCCACTTTTTTCATCAAGAAAGCTAATTTATTAAGTGGAATGTGACCGGAACGAAGTATAAAGGCTGTTGTAAGACACTCGTTTGATATAGGCAGATACAATAAACAACATGTTGATCTGTATCCGTGCCATATTTAAGGAGGTGACAATACCACTGATACTGAACTGAACACGAATCAATAAAAAAATCAATACCAATTTTTTATTAAAATACCTACCTATTTTGTAAATAAACAAATTCCCTCCGTGTGTCGCGTGCGACACAAAAACGATGCGTGCGAAACCACCAAAACAATTTGCAGGTCTATGTTGCAGGTATTTCCACCCTTTGACAATGCCGCCGACATCGAAATATAGTACGTGATAGTACATAGAGATCGTTGGCCGCCGATGACTTATTTTCCGAGTCGTTCGGGATTTATTTTCAAACCCTCTCGCTATGTTTCCGAGTGAAGGGTAGGTATTAAATAATCGTAGAATTTTTCAAGTATTTTTAGATGACTAAGCACATTATTTATCATTTGCTCTAGAAATATGGCACGGTTACAGATCAACATCTTGTACAGGTTCTAAGGCGGTGTTTAGGAATTATTTTACATGGCCATATTTTAAGCTTAGTTCGTGTGTATGACTTGTACAAAGTATAATTACTAGTAGGTAGTTTCTTCTGAAGGATGTAGGTATCCAACTATGGACGAATTCGTCCATGTAGGTAGCTATTTTTTTACATTAGGTAGGTACCTACTTAATTAAAATATCCTTTAGTTATAGGCATGAAGCATTTTTGCACCTTTTGAAAGTAGTGTCAACTAAATAATTTATGAGCACATGTGTCGTGTGTTAAAGATTACGAAGTACCTAGGTAGGTACGTGGGTACTTAATTAATTAATTATTTATTCTCAAATTGTCAAGTACAAGTGCAATGACGATGACGCGAGACTGATTATTATATCAGTAACACACATCAGATCCGCCATAATTTATGACTAAAACATTGTTTTTATTTTGAGTGTGTGTGGCGTAACAAGTTAACAACAATAACTGACTAGCTCTCATTCTCATTTGAATTGCAAATGGCCGCCGGCGCGCGGCGTGAAGGCGCGGCAACGTCGCGTCGCACGGGTGTTGCGGAGCGGCAACGTCGTCTCGTGCGTATTTTTATCAAAGCAACCATCGCAGAGTTATCTGTTATCAAGAGGTATTGTCACTGATGGTATTGTGGTGGTAGTCTCGCCCGATCGAGTGGTGGCCGCTCCTCCCGTATAGGTAGGTATACAGTGAAATAGGTAAATTATTTTTGTACATTTCCCCGATTACTCTTGAAAGTTATAGGTACATACTTTTTAGGGTTCCGTAGTCCTACAAGGAACCCTTATAGTTTCGTCCTGTCCGTCCGTCTGTCCTAATCCTTTACAGCTTAATAACTTCTACAGTTATAAACATAAGTAAATGAAATTTTGTAAAAAAATGGTTTAGATATAGAACTCAATTTTAAAAGAAAACAAAATCTTGATAACGTATTTTAGGGGTGGCGCCCATACATGTGAAATGGGGATGAAATTATTTTTTTCGCTGCACTCCCTCGTGTGGGGTATCATTGAATAGGTCTACTAAAATGAAGATAATGTTTCATACATAACTTTTTGATCAGATATAGGTACCATCTGCGAAATACAGTTCGCCAAAGTGGCTTACAATGTGTCCCCGGCCCCTGCCATTTCTAAACTATGCAAAGTAGAAACTTATAGTCTTCCACATTGATAGACCTTTATAAAAACTCTCTTTTAAAATTATTTCGAGTATAATGTGATTATAAAATTTTGAGTTGTAGTGAGAAAACTGAAAAATACTTAAGACGTCCTAGTTAGGTCATTGACCTTAGAGAAAAATTATGTTAGCAAATAATGCGCCCTTAGTTACTTTCTATTTAAAAAAATCACAAAAGAAGCTTTATGTTATATTGATATGACACACTTCTTAAATTTGGCTTCTTAAATTTAGCGCTAGGTGGCGCTGTTTGCAAAAACTGAAATAGCAATGATTAATATTCGATTTGATTCGTTTGTAATTAGACCTACTTAAGGAACCCTATAATACTGAGCATGGCCCGACATGCTCTTGGCCGGTTTTTATAATAATATCAAGGTGTTTTAATGGAAAATAACGACAGTGGTGGGCTTGGTGGTGGGGCTCGTCTGTCTCACTTACATAAAACTTGATAAAACGGATGTCTGTAGATTTATGCGAATTTTACGAACATGTTTAGAAAAATAGAAAGTATGGATGTGATAGTATTATATCGTTGTTATCTAGTTCAAGCTTTAAGTATTAGGTAAATGAAAGAAATAAACCAAATCGATTGAAGTAGGTAGGTAGGTAGGTGGTACCTACTTATTGTATAAAGATACATTTTCTGAAGTTTTATTTTTACGTCCTGGATCCGTCCTTCCAACACAGTCAGATAATTTATTGAGTATAGATTTATTGTTGAGTTTGTCGTCATCATCATCTAAAAAACCGGCCAAGTGGGAGTTGGACTCACGCAGTAAGGGTTCCGTACTACCCATCGACGTAATACCTCATAGAAACTGATTTAATTTACGAGAGTTTATCAAAAGACATCAACGAAAGTACGCGAAATGTGAATTTTTGTACTTCTTTCTTACGTAAGTACCTACCACCACATATGTATGTCTATGTTTGTCCTGTTTTTAGTATTTTTTGCTAAACTAGGTACGTAGTATGCACTATAATCAGACCAAGTTTGATGCTGGTAAGTATTACCGTTTGAAGATAGAACAGGAACAAAAACCTTGAAAAATATGAATGTGTTTCGAGGTTTCTTGTATATGTGAGAACCCCGTTTGGTTTTAGACTTTTTTATTTTTTGTATTTGTCGTGATATATTGTGGTTTCAACTGGTTATCTATTACCGTTACAAAGATACAGCCCTGTGACAGACAGACAGACGGACAGCGTAGCGAGAGTAATAGGGTCCCGTTTACACCCTTTGGGTACGGAACCCTAAAAAGAACCAATGTTTTGGTAGGATCTTAGAGTATTTATTACTTAAGGGTAGGATCGTACCTACCTTAATTTGTTTTTCATATTGATGACCACACAAATCAGGGAAATTGCACACTTGACAGTATGTGTAGTTTACTGCAGTTTAGTTTTATACCGGAAAATAAACGTTGATGAACAACGTTTATTTTCTGATAAAAGTTGCATGATTATAATAGGTATGTTAATGTGTAATGTGTAGTTTTTTTTATCGCATAGTATGGGGACACAAGCTAAAGACCCATTTGCCCATAACAACTGCAATGCTAAAGACAAAGAAACTCGCAGGAAAGAACCCTTTCCACAAAACAAAATCGAGGTTGTTGGAATGTAGAAAAGTGGCTTGACCACAGGGCTTGACCGCCCGGCAGTAGGATAACGAACTGTTCTGTGAATAATGATGCATACGATGGTAATATTTTCCCGGAATATCTCTCACAAGGAGCTTTACTACTACTACAACTACTAGTAAAAATAGTGATTCATAATCATAAACAGAAGCTTGACATACCTATAGCACCTTATTTCTGTCAGGTAGCTTCCATCAACGTAAGTTTGTCAGCGAATGCGACCGGTTTTAGGGCGAAACAGCCAAGGGGCCCGGCCGGGACGCGGGGCGGGACGTAGAGGGGCGCCAAATTAGATTTCTCCCGGGGCCGGGGGTGCTCTGTGGCCGGAGGTTAGGAGGGGTGCGCCTTCCCGGGACCTTGAGGCGTTTTCGTGCCACAGAATCAGCTGTTCTTCTACCCCGCTGAGTTTCACCCTATTGATAGTTAAATAACAAAGCCGCACGTGTATAAAAATGTATACTTGCTTTTACTTAACTGATAAGACTATAGCGCGCGGGACAGTTACAACTTTTACTAGCTAAGTACCTACCTCCCTATAATACATTGGTATTGATTCTCTTGTTCACAAACTCAGACCATAAACTTATTTTAAACTATCGTTCTCTTTTACTAATAATAGAAACAAGAAAGGGATGGCAACAATTTTAGTGCTGTCAAATTAGTCAGAATAAAAATTTCCATGCAAGTTTAGTCGTGATCTCGGAACGTGCCCATAAAAAATACGAAGAAATGGAACAGTAAACTAATTGGACAGCACTAAAATTGTTGCAATCCCTTTCTTGCTTCGACGTAGGTACCTACTAGTAAAACAGAGCATCATCCTCCTGCCCTTATCCCAATTTATTTGGGGTCGGCGCAGCATGTTTTTTTCTTCCATAAATCTCTATCAGCCGTCATCTCTGTGTTTACTTTCTTTCTATTCATATCATCTTTCACACAATCCATCCATATTTTCTTCGGTCTCCCTCTTTTCTTATAGCCATCAACATTCATACTTAAAACTTTCCTCGTAACATGCTCCCCATTCCTCCTCATCACATGTCCATACCATGATAGTCTGTTGCTACTTAACTTCTCTGTCACTGGCGCTACTTTCAGACTCCCTCTTACATATTCATTCCTTATCCTATCCATTCTCGTTACACCACACATTCCTCTTAACATTCTCATCTCAGCTGCATGCACTTGCCTTTCATTAATTCCTTTCGTAGCCCAACATTCCGATCCATACAGGACAGCAGGTCTTATCATGGTCTTATAGATTTTCCCCTTCAGTTTAAGAGGAATTCGGGAGTCACATGTAGTTCCCGTGACCTGCCGCCATTTCAACCATCCTGTGTTAATTCGGTGCTTGACTGTCCGGTCAATTTCGCCATCGCTTTGCACAAGTGAAACGAGGTACCGAAAGTCGGAGCAGACTGGCAAGGGCACGCCATCTAGCGCAATAGCAACAAAACCGGAAAGACCGCCGAAATCGCAGAACTTGTATTCCGTTTTAGTTCTGCTGATTTTCAAGCCAACGTTCTCCAGATTTTGTTGCCATTTTGCCAATCTACTCTGGACCTCAAGTCCATCTTCACCAACAAGGACAATGTCGTCAGCAAACAGCATGCACCAGGGTGCCTCTTCCTGGATTTCTGATGTCAAAGCATCCATTATCAGCAAGAAGAGGTAAGGACTTAGAGCCGACCCTTGGTACAAGCCTACAGCCACACTGAACTCGTCGGTGTTGCCAGCGGCCGACCGAACATGGGTACTAGATTGGCTGTACATAGCACGAATTAACTCCACATACTTTGCAGGCACACCTTTCTCTTTCAGCGCCCACCACAAGACCTCGCGGGGTATTCTGTCGTACGCCTTCTCTAGATCAACGAACACCATGTGCAAGTTCTTATGCGCACGTCTATACTTTTCGCATATTTGGCGAAGTGCAAATATGGCATCCGTTGTCCCACGACCTGGCATAAATCCCATCTGGTTTAGGGTGATCTCACTCTCCTCTCGCAATCTTTTCTCTATCACCTTCTCCCATACTTTCATACTATGTGACATGAGCTTTATTCCTCGATAGTTGTTGCAGTCTTGTACATCACCCTTATTTTTGAAGATGGGCACTAGCGTACTATTACACCATTCTTGTGGGATCGTTTCTTCATGCAACAACTTATTGAAGAATAAAGTCAGCCAGTAACATCCATCTTCTCCTAATAATTTCCATACTTCTACTGGTATACCATCTGGTCCCACTGCTTTCCCATTTTTCATACCTCGAATCGCCCTTCTGACTTCATCCATACTTATTTCATTCACCAAACCCCTATTTACATGCACCTCTTTAAGTAGGCCAGACCATACATTCTCTTCATTCATCAACCTTTCAAAGTATACCTTCCAACGCTCTTTTATTTCATCATCTTTTGCTAAGACCATACCTGCATCATCTTTTATACATTTTATATGAATTATATCTCTTGCTCTTTTTTCTCTAGACTTTGTTATGCGATAGAGCAAAGTCTAGTACTAGTAAAACAGAGCGATAGTTTAAAATAAGTTTAGTTTGGAACACAAGATAATCGACATCATTACCTGATTATTTCTGTGGCTCACGTACAACCTAATCTAATCTGCAATCTATCTTCACACCTTATCACGTTTCCCGTACAATAAAGTTTGTAGTATTTGTGTATAACGTAGGTACCTACCATCTTCTCCTTCTTCATTTTTCACAGAACAGTTCGGTATCCTACTGCTGGTCGGTCTAGCCTCTTTTCTACATTCCAATCACCTCTGTCTTTCTTTGTGGGTTCTTTCCTGCGATTTTCTTTGTCTTTAACCCCTGCGGTCGCTCGTTATAGAGAATTTTTCACATTCTAGGAAAAAGTATCTTGTATTTTTATATTTAGCTTACTAAAAAAACTTAAGACTTAACATTTTATTTGAATAATTTCGATATACCTACCTAATTAATACCTACCAGTCTCAGATATTAATCTGAGCTACCAGTATGAAACATAAATTTTTATTGTATGTTATGTGCATAAAATATTTGGAATACCTATTGTAAAAGTCGGCTCCCGTTGGGTCAGCATTTACAACTTCTAAATCATTGGCTGGCAACCGGTTGCCTAGTAACGGCCGCCCTCAGGACTCAGGACGCGCCCTCCCTACGCAATTAATTTCGAACCCTCCAGGAATAGGGCCGACCTTGCGTGTCTTGCTGATTTCGTTTGCCTGTTATGCATGCCGCCGAATGCCTAGCTATAGTACCTACCTTCTAGAATACATCAGTGCTTCTAGATGTTTTTTTTTCATTTTTTGATGTTGTTACAATGAAACTGCACTTCCAAAAAGATACAAACAAATTTAAACCGTCGCATAAACCACCTACCTTACCTAATTATTTAATAGTAATTACCTGCATGATAATAATTGATATGGTTGAAATATTTTAGATTTTTGTTACAGTTGAAGTTTAAAGTTTTAATACCTACCTACCTAGTTTTAGTTAGATTTATACATTTGACGTCACAAAGCTTAATTATGACTCGTCTCCCCCCTTTTGTCACACTTTGTTGACACCCTCCCCTCCTTAATGTGTGAAGTAGGTACCTACCTAATTTAAATTATGGATGGCCTCTCATAAGGAATATCTTTAACTATTCCATACAAAGTACCTAATCGATGTCGCTTGACACGTCCGGCGCACCCTGGGCAGTCAGCCCCGCTACCAACCTGCTGACTGGCTAATCTGTACACAACGACATGAGCTACTATCATTATGTAGGTAGCTCATGTCGACACGATAGAAGAAGAAGCTGCAGTCAATATCCCCGATATTGAATAATGCAAATGTCCGGCATACTGTAGACAGCTAGCAAGGAAACGTCATTTATTGAGAGAGATGCCTTAAACAGGAAAAGTTTGTTTTGCATCGCATACAGAAGACAGACACACATCGCGTGTGTGTATGTGTTGTGCGCACTTTCGTTTCGCGTGTGTGTGCGTTAGTGCGCAACGCCTTCCTGCGCCCGCGATCGCCAGACGCTCACGTTATCTCGCATTCCACAGATACTATACACCTACATTGTATGCTTGTAGCCACCTACACTACATACATAATTGTAACCCAAATAGTTATAGCGATTTCATTTTGACATTTATTTATATATGACGTGGACTTGTTTCTGCTTTAGTTAGAGGTACTCAGACGCTAGGTGCACATAGATATAAGTACCTACCTACCTGTTTTATCGCCTACATCTCGACATTAGCTGGCCTATTGCCATTTTTGACTCCGTACCTATATTTTTGGTCAGTTTGTAAATTACATAATTCGCGCAATATGTTAGCGTCCGACTGCGTGTTATGATTTCATACTGAAAGATTTGAATATAAATAAGTACCTACCTACCTACGTCTTGTCTACATCTTTTCAGTTCTAACAAGCAGTCGGTTTTTACTCTTATTAGCAGCAACATCACCAGTATGTTCTTCTCGCCAATCTCTACAGAGATTCTGATTTCAGCAACTGCCACAAGTCTCCCAACAGCTAAGAAAATAGAATTTCGGTCTTTGATGTTAGGTACGAACTATCCACTTGGTAATATAATAATTTTGTTAAGTAGGTAGGTACTCCTACGAGCAATCCAAGAAGACGACTAGGCTATTTCAACTATTCTTAGCTTAGCTGAGGATCACGATCACGACTTCAATGTCACATCGTGCATGTTTATTTACGGCCAAAATTAATATCCAATCTATCCACGATTTACCCTACTAGAGGTAGGAATTTGACATAAGCTCCATACAAAATATGTCAAATCTCTATCTCTAGTAGGGTAAATCGTGGATAGATTGGATATTAATTTTGTTCGTTAGAGTAAACTTGAAAGGCAAGAATCTTAATCTGAGGTGCTAGTAATTATAACTTGGTGCTGGTTTTTAGTATTTTATACATATACTTGATTACCTTACCCGGGGGGGCTCGTAGCGAAGCAACGACTGCGCGGATTGTACGATCTGCAAGGTTAAGCTGCACTTGCCGCGGTCAGTCTGTGGATGGGTGACCGTTTCGTTATACACCGAGACCCCTCCGTGCCTCGGAGAGCACGTTAAGCTGTCGGTCCCGGTTGTCATACGAATATCTATGGCAGTCGTTACGGGTAGTCAGAAGCCTGAAAGTCTGACAACTGGTCTAACCTCCGAATGTCGGTATTACCCAGTAACTGGGTTGCGGGGGTCTGATGGCAGTCGCTCCGTGTAAAATACTGATGTTCAGCCGCATCTGGCTAGACTGGAAGCCGACCCCAATATAATTGGGAAAAAAAAAGGCTCGGAGGATGATGACTTGATTACCTTACCTTACCCGATTATTCAGTAGGTAGGTAGGTAATATGGTCTATAGGATGTTCAAAAAAACGAATTATTGGATAATGTGTTTAAAATTTATTTGTTTGTGGAATAACTCATTATTAATTTGTTTTTATTACCAATTTTATTTCTTTTGATAGATCATGAATTAATATTACTGTAATTTGGATTTTT
The DNA here is from genome assembly GCA_949699075.1 of Asteroscopus sphinx. Lineage (NCBI taxonomy): Eukaryota > Metazoa > Arthropoda > Insecta > Lepidoptera > Noctuidae > Asteroscopus > Asteroscopus sphinx. The sequence continues at coordinate 12,572,019 of OX453021.1, read as the reverse complement.
TTTTTTTGGTCTCTAATCGGACTAAAAGTTCATAAGTTAATTAGGTACAGTTATGTATAGCTGTAAACATAGTAATATGATTTTCAAACCAATAAAACATATCTGCTGATATAATGCTTGTTTTCATTTAAGAACAACTTTTATAATGGCCGTGATTAGGAAAAAAAGACGGTTGAGGTTAGGAAGAAGGTTGTCGACATTAGGGAAATTGACACTTCGAAACTTAAAACGCTAATAACTTTTTATTTCGTTGTCTAGGACAATCTAAAATACCTATCAATATCGTAAAATGTAAATATCAAATAATCCAAAACGGCAAAAAAAAACTGTGGTTATGTTTAAGGTGTAGGTGTGGTAAGGTCTGAAAATAGCGTTTTACGTTGAGGGGCCGACATTTGGGCATTTTATCCTACCCTTGTTTTATGTAAAGATGGTCCAAGGTTCATAGGTGCAGTCGACTGCATGACAGTGGTATAGGAAATTACAAAAAAATATTTAAATTAAAGGGATAAAGGGTTAAGAAAGTCTTGCAAGTACTTTCATGAGGTACCTACATAAAAATTGATCCATGAAAAAATCAGATGAACAGGTCTCATTGTTGCTATGCAAAACCTAGTCTCGAAGAGTAAGACTATAAGCTCCACCGTGTGTCCCTTTATATTTCTAATTACCTACCTACTATCTAACGAATTAGTTAATAGTCAGTATTGCGTAACTTGGCTCATGCTTGGCTCGAAAGTTGTTCCTACTCTGAGCACGACGACCAGAGATTTTGTCAAGAACATGTTTCGTGAAAACAATCTAGCTAAATCAATAATTGAAATAAGTAGGTACCTACCTAACTAGAACACGTAAGAACGTAGGTACCAAATGTTTTATTTATATATTTTATAAACACATTGTTGGTTTTTTTTCACTACCTACCTATTTCTAGGTTAAGTTTATTATTCTGCTAAAATAACAAAAAATATTTGTTGATGTTTCGAACTGTAATTGTATGTAAATAAGCCACTTCTGGCACAAGCGATGAGATGACACTGATAGAAAATTAGTATGCCACACGTGTTGTTAGTCAGAATAATGGTTGTAATACTTGTAATATTGTTTGTGTTTCTAAAAAATCACTGTTTTCCAAGATTATACCAATTATCCTAAGATTGTTTTAATTGTTGCAGGTACAAATTTTTTTTTGCTGTTGTCACTGATTCATTGATGGAATGGTAAAGTAGCTCACGTGATTTTTTGAAACCAACTTTGGACTCGTAACTTCAGAATATATGCGACCAATTAAAAATCCACGAAAGACACGTTGTCAGCAAATGTAACACACAAATTTTATTTTGTTTAAAAACTTTCACCTCATTTTTTTATCGTACTAAAACCAATTTTTTCGGTTAAAATCTACTGTTTCGTTTTATTTATGAGATCCAAAACTTCATTACTCGTAGCAATTTAATTAATTCAACTAAATTATTTAGCTTCAAGAGGTCACTGGACACTCCGAACACATCCTCGAAAGCTTGAATCATCCTTTTCTATGTTGAATCGAACACTTTCAACACGTTCAACATCTGCAGCACGACTGCCGCGAAATCCATTCAACAGGCCAACAGGATGTGGGCGGGGCGTGCGGGACGCGGTGTTATTGGGCGAACGCGCGGCTCACAGTGATGGCCGCCGTCGCATTCAACCAATGAGCGGCGCGCGAGCCGAACGCGCGTCCGTCCGGCGAACGTGCGACGTTGCCAGCTTTTACCAGAAAAAAAATACCAGATTCGACCTTCTTAGGACCCCCGGTTTTTTTTTGTTTGGCCGCGTTATCATTCGGGAACGTGTATTGAGGTCCTTATCCGTTTGTGAGATGGTTCTGCGCAGGTGGATGTGTTGTGTTGTGTTATAGTTTATTATGGTGTGGTCTACGCAAACTGGCGAGGTGTTGATTGATATCGTAACGAGGTACTGTACATACATAATTCGTTATATTTTTATTGTGTACATAAAACACGGCTGAGTCATGTGACATTACAATTACCTCATTCACTAAACTGCGTGAGCATTATCACGGCTAGTGACTGTTTATCGCTTAATTTGATGTTTTGAATAAATAAAGTATACCATATCGTTTATTTGGCGTAAGTATCAAAGGTTATTGACGTTTAATGCACAATCTCATCTCATTATAATCTGGGTATAGGCGTTGTATCCTCATGTTGCATTCTTGCAACGTGGAGGTCGTTGACACCGTCGACGCATCTAACAAAGTATTGTAACATAAACTCTGAAACAAGCATCCAATGGGTTCGTAGGTAGAAAGTCTTTAGGAATGTTACAAAGGTTAAAGAATAAGCAAGGAAGAAATGTTCTGTTAGGGATGTTGCTGCATATTGGCCTATGTGCAGAACCAGTGTTCAATAGTATTGCACTATACTAAACTATGATACCTATATACTTACGGCCAAAATTAATATCCAATCTATCCAGGATTTACCCTACTAGAGATAGTAATTTGACATATTTTGTATGGAGCTTATGTCAAATTTCTATCTCTAGTAGGGCAAATCGTGGATAGATTGGATATTAATTTTGGCCGTTAGAAGGCTCTTGATAAACTAAATACCAATGGTATACACAAAGTACCTACCTACCTTTATCGTACAAACGTGACATTGTTATGACTGGATCCAATCAGATAATAATATTACTTAGGTAGGTAGGTATCTGACTTGCCTTACATTCGGTTTCAAATGAACTCTTTACATTCTACTATCACTCATGTGCCAGTGCACACATAGGTACCTTCCTACACCTACTTTGCACTAGGAAGTAAGAACATTTTCTAAGATAGACAGTAGCTACCTACCTAAATAGACTTGACCTCGATTAGAATTCCTGCGTCAGTTTGCTATATCCTTAGGATATTACAGCGTTCCTTCCTCATCCAATATACTGAAGGGAGATACTACTAGGTACCTAATAGGTAGGTACTGTAGGTAGGTACCTGGTCAAAATAGGTGGACTGGATGCGGAAGGCAGAGGACCGAGTGTTGTGGCGCAACTTGGGAGAGGCCTATGTCTAGCAGTGGACTGCGATAGGCTGAGTTGATGATGATGAGGTACCTGGTAGGTAATATCTGTAAAGACGCTTGTCATCTTAGTCTTCCTGTGACCATGAACACGAACAAAGCTTTCGAACCGTCAGGATGAGGTCAGGAAGAACAATTTAAATGATATAGGTAGGCGTAGGTACCTACGCGATGTAATCCGGTTAAACTGTTTTATTGTAATGTGTAGTGATCGCAAAACCCTTAGAAATTATTATGCTGGTAGGTGTTACTACGTCACGACTTTCAACTTTCTTTCACTGAAAGTCGTGACCTATTCTAGGAACATCGTAGCCAATGTCGTAGTTTTTAATTTATTCTCGGTTAACATGGTAGTTCTTCAATACATTATCAAATAGAAGCAATACCCTGAACTAGTCTTCCAGTCTAGCTCGATGTAGCTAAATACTTACTATAGAAGCGGTTGCCTTCTAACATCCGCAACCCTATTACCTACCTATACGATATCCTAAATCCATCCATTTCTTAATTATTCTTACGTAAACGTAGCTTGTTATCAGGGCTTCTTATTATTATTGTTCATAACTGAGTTCTGGCTGCTACCCTGGTACATGCCAAGCGATCACTAGTGGCTAGTGGCTCGTGTGTAGGGTAACCAAATAATCCAAATATCACTTACACTTTTATTCATATCAATCAGTATGCACCACAGAATATGTCATGCAGCATGCTGCATAACACCACACTAGTAGTGTGTAGTGTTATGCAGTATACATAGTGCTCCAGTCATAGTTAACCTACTTATTGAAGCCAAGTTGTTATTATACACTATTATTTATACTGTGGCCACGTGTATACCTTCAGGCATGTCACAAGACAGGAGATATACAAGGTGTAACATTATAAGTAGAGGTCATTTTAAAGGGTAAGTTTACTCATCATAATGAACAACTTTTACTATAGGAGTAACCCTGAAATCGCGAAAACGAAAAAAAAACCAGCTGTGTCGAACGACATTGATGACTTTGTATGAAACAACTGTTTATTGTCAGGGTTGCTCCCATAGTGAAAGTTGTTCGTTATAACGAGTACAATCACCCCTTAAAAGAACCTCAGTTAATAATTAATAGGTTACTGTATTATGTCATGAGCATATCGGTCTGCATCATAGACAGTACCTCGAAGGCCAATTCTCGTACCTAATTTAAATGAAAACGGTCATAATATTGTTCCAAACTTCCAAACTAATGTCAATGCTTCAAATCTCAAATTCCTGACAGTAGATGTTCCTGATTGCCGTTTATTGGTGACATTGATGACCTAAGTGTCACAAATAAATGGCAAACAGGAATATCTACTGTCCGGAGAATGAGATTTACAGCATTGATTGAGCTTAGTTTGGAACTATATTTTGAACGATTTTAATTACTAGAATTTGCCTTCTGATCTCTATTATTGAGTTCTAAAAAGAGGGGCAGCTCCAAGACAGGTCGACCGATGATGATTTGGAAAAACTACCTCAATAAGACTTCAAGTGGTATGGTGTGAGCGAGACAAGCCTTCTAGTGCAACTTGTTCAAGGCATAATGTCAAGCTGTAGGTTGCGAAAGGTTGTTGTTGACAGAAAGAGAAGTCGCCATCTGCGTTAGAAGAAAAGTCCGACTTTATTAGGGCTTTTAACGCTTTCAATACAACGTGTTATTGAAATAACTGAAAACCTGAGGGGGTTTGAGTACAATGACCCCTTAAGAGGTTTTCAGTTATTAAATTAACACGTTGTATAGTCTACGGTCTACCCCATTGATAAACAATACATGTTTTTTTTTATCTATGGATGGTGTACCCCGAACGTTCAGCAACGTTTTCAATCCAACTAGCTGGAGAAATGTGGTTAGTAAAAGTTGATTAATCACATTAACATTGAATATACATACTGCCTAATTATCATTAACAAATCGTGTTGTAATAATTGCCAATCTTTATCAAATTACAACTTAAACGTGAAAAACAGCAGCTGATAACAAAGTTTTCAGTCCCAGACGCATACGGCATAATCAGCATAACATTTAGTCTTTAATTATAATATTGTTTCTTACGATAAAGTTATCGAAGGTGACCCTAGCTAACTCTACCTGTTTATGAAGTCTAGGCACTGAAGGTTATTTCGAGCTGGCCAACTCGACCGTCACGATATTCTGACACTATGCCCTTGGTAAACTCGATAAACTAACCGAATAGGTATGTTATGCGCTTGCACGTTAGCACATGACGGGATTTAGCTAATAATCGACAAACTAGTCTCCTGTTTTCCCTGTTTTGAATGTCGAAGAGCCTTTGGTAAAAATAATGTAATCCTTTATGGTTATAGGAAAACTATATATAAATTATGTACATGACATGTATGGAAAAAGCAGCCAATATTAGGTATTTATTAGAAGATAGTAATTATTTTTACCTTCTTGAGTTTTTCCTATATATGATGGTAGTTTGCTAAATAAACTACTTGCGTATTAATGTAGAGAACTCAAAGTACAAAAATTTGCATTTCTAGCGGTTTGTGTACTAAAACAAGGCAGTAATCGCAATTCGGGGCGTGTAGGCCATAAAATGAATCATGTCTGATAGTAGGTCTACGAGTAGGTATCCCGCTATGTCTAAATAATTCTTTTTAGGAAAAGATTTTAACGGCGTAGTTTAGCTATATGTGTAATAAATACTAATTTATTACATTATTGTTTAGCCCTGCCCTAAGCGTAGCCCATAGAAATCTAAATAATAAGGTAATAGAAATATTATCTACTGTCTTTTAATACGGGAACGCATGTCGCCGGATTTCCGCCACCAACACATAAATACGGAATCACGCCCAGTTTCTTGCATTCACTGCAAAATAGCAAAATAAATTAAGCCTACAAAAATTCCGCTGCTAGATATGCAGCAAAATACAATTTCAGTGACTCTGCGTTCAAAACAGCACTGATTTTTCGCCCTAGTCTTCTTGTTTATTCATGTGCTGTCAGGCATGTGTGATTCGCTGATGACTAATGATAATTTAATATAACCTATTATGGAATCCAAATCCAAATTGCATACATTCAATCACCGCCGCAATCAATTTAATTATCTCGTGTTTTTTTGGTGAAGGAAAACGTCGTGAGGAAACCTGCACACCAGAGAGTCCTCCATACAGTCATCATTTCAGCCGAAAGACGTCCACTACTGGACATAGACCTCCCCCAATTAAGGGGGGGGGGTATTCATATCCATACAGTGTCAGTTCTCAATTATGTGTGTAGTCCGCCAACCCGCACTAGGCCAGCGTGGTGGACTAAGTAAGGCCTTATCCGTCTCGTACTGAGAAGAGACCCGTGCCCAGCAGTGGGACAGTAATGCTGGTTATGTTTGTAATCACCGCCGCGCCTCTGACTTTTCGAATTCATGTGTAGATATCACTTTCTACGGTGGAAGACATCTTCGAGGAATCCTGCACACCAGAAGTAGAATAATAGTATCAAACATGAATCCCGCTAGGGCACAACAACATCTAGTTTTCCAGATTCTTTAATCTAAAAAAAATATAAATTAAATAAGTTTATTATAAAATATTATGTTTATTATGTTCCGCTGGATGCGGAAGGCTCAGGACCGGTCGTTGTGGCGATGCTTGGGGGAGGCCTATGTCCAGCAGTGGACGTCTTTCGGCTGAAATGATGATGATGATGATGATTATAAAATTACGTATGGGTGTCAAACTTGGGCGCTGTCTCAGAAACATTACCTAAAACTGAGAACATGCCAAAGGGGAATGGAAAGAAGCATGATGGGTGTCACGCTTAAAGATCGTAAAAGAGCAGAAGAAATAAGAATAATAACAAAAGTGGAAGATATAATAGAGAAAGTTAGGCAACTGAAGTGGCGATGGACTGGACACATGACAAGAGACAGCAAGGTGAAATGGACACAAATTATAACAGAATGGCAACCGCGAGATGGAAAAAGGAAAAGAGGAAGACATTTAAAGAGATGGACAGATGACATAAAGAAAGTCGGAGGTGTAATCTGGTCAAGAAAAACAAAAAACAGGACAGTATGGAAGCAGCTGGAAGAGGCCTACGTGTCACAGGACACGCTGACCACTAAGAAGGGAAACCCGATGTTTTAGAATTTAAGTTTAACATGTTAAAACTATTTTGTAGTATCAGCAATAAAGGCTTAAATATAAAAATTATAAAATTATACATAACATATACCTATCTTGTCACTAACTTTTGACGACGTCTGTGGTCTAGTGGTTCGAGGGTCGGACTGCTGATCACGAGGTCGTGGGTTCGATTCCCACAGGAGACAAATATGTGTGTGATGAACATAAGTGTTTGTGTTGATCTGGGTGTTTCTTATGTATTATAAGTATGTATTTACAAAAAAAAGTATATATGTATTATATCCATTGTCTAAAATATTTATCAAAAACTAGGTTTTTTGTTTTTTTTTTATCTCCATAAATTGTCCGAACTAGAGCTTTCTAGAAAAAAACGACATTCAAAATGAAAATAAATAAATATATATAATTTAATAAATATTCATAAAACCTCAGATCATTAAAACACAGTCATACCATAATTAATTGTAATGTAATTGTGTCATACAAAGTCCACACACACACAAGCAAGTCAGCAATCTATGACACATCGTTGTTTTGTGACGATATAGGTAGGTACTCTAATTGGCTGTGACCTCATAATTATTCCACCTTGTGCCACAAATAGAAAAGCTATATCCGGGATGAAAGAACTTTGAGCCCAAAGGGCCTTGACAGAACAACCTCGCTTTCTACTATAGTTAAAGCATAGAAAAATCAGTGAGAAGTAGGTATATCACACTTGCCAATCTTTATAACGGTTGTGAAGTTAGCGCTGTACAGCGCACCTCACCGCACCCCGATTGACCCGCCGCGCCCTCGTAATTTTACTACTGCGCGATACGCTGTTTGGTGCTGGCACCGGCAGTTTTCTTTTCTACATCGCCTTTTGATCACTGAGGTATTTTTGATCGAATTTGAAGAAATTATTAATCACTAGCTGACGCCCACAGCTTCGCTCGCGTGGTATGTCGCGTGGTTTTACGCAAATACTCCCTAGTCACCTAGCCATGTAGCCTTAATTATATAAAAATATCCTCATTCGTAGCTAAGTATTTATTTGTATCTTCCTAGCCTACTTACTCAAATATGAAAATAGGGGTTTTAATGCTCGAATTGAAAATTTACAGACCAGTACAATCTGTGGTATTTTGAGTGGTATATTTCAAAGTACCGGTGGCCAGCTAAAAGCGAAAAGCGATAAAGCGTTACAGCCGTTACAGTATCGAATATCGAAACTAAGCATAACACCTATATTCACAGTTGATAAATAAATACGTCATCAATGAAAGTAAAATGTGCAGGAAGCGCGTTGCACGGTGTTTCTCAGAACTTATTGACCAGCAGCCGAGCTTCCTGTAAACACTATGCGTTGCTATGCAACTACTTCTAGTTATAGACTGTACACTAGGTCTAGATATCAAACATCACCGTAGTAAACGTGTTTATTACGTACACATACACATAAGTTTGACTGCATGTCTGCATTGACGCGACGCGTCGCGTCCAGGAATCAAAATATTTATAAAAAGCAAGTTATTGTTATGAAGAATAAACGCTGGAACGTAAATGCTGGAAAACTGTTATTAAATAAACACTGAGAAGTTATTCTGTTTTTATACGAGCCGCACATTAATGTCAATCGGATAGGAACGAGAGAAATATGGTGTTTTTCCACGAAAGAATACGCCAGATTCACTCAAGTATGTTTTCATAGCGTTATTGAGTTACGAGTTATTTCCTGCGCAAGTTGATTAGTAAAGTTGCCCGGGAGAGATAGATACTCGGAGAGTTCGGAGACTGTCCAGTCTTATTGGTCCAGCAGCATACAAACTTTCGACTAGTATGCCGTACCAAGTGTTTCGTTCAGATACACATTAAACCAAAAGAAATACGTGGTTTTGTTTTGTAAAAAAACTCATCTCTAGAATTAGGAACTTCCACTGTTGCTATTGAGAGAACTGAAACAGCAAGCCCGAGCCACGTTTACACGACCTCAATACGACTGTAAGCATTTTCGCATGCATTTGCATGAGACCGTTAACTACATGAAAACGGCACAAGCTGAGCTATTGACTTTTAAAACATTTTGTTAGGGTTGCCTCTGCCTGTCGTCTTGTAGCTATATTTTCGGCAAATAACTTAACTCTTCAGCCTGAAACCGACTTCTGATCTACTATGAATCCTATTAGATCGCTATGATTATACTCAATTTCCTGCAAATTAAGCTTAAACGCAATTAATATTAATGTTATGATCTTAGATTATGATGATCTTTGTTTAAATTAAAGCAGAGTGTCGTAAAATCGTTTAACGTGCTTGTGTTGTTACTATTAGATACTCAGAAACCTTAATATTCTTAAATATTTTTCATAGCATCATATAACCTGCATATTATTATGCTGCAGTCTTAGACTTTTCCTCTTGATGGCGGGTGGGTAGTCATCAAAAATCTATCAAAAATATTTCCAGTTAGATTCCGTTACATTATTCTTCACCCAGAATAATTCCATCTCATATTTCGTCAACCCTACACAATTTCCTGTTTTTTAGGTATAACAAACAAACCAAAATGTCAAATCTCGACTAACTGTCCATGATGACTATACCGATCGCCATCGCCACGAAATACCCAATTATGTCGAAGTTTACAATAAAAGTAAAGGAAACTGAAAAACTAGTTAAGCTTATTTTTGTTACTAACGAGTTATGAACGTAATATCACATATAATATACTATAATATCGACGTAATTACAGTTTATACAATAATTATCAGTTATTTGTAAATACACGATGACAATCTCGTTACGGATTTTTTCCTTCAAAAAAACGCCAAGCATAACTAGCTCCATAGCTTGCTGAGCGACTACGAATTCATGAATTAGCCCAACTGTCAATGTCCACGTCTCGGCACCGTAGGTCATGACAAACAGGACGCACTGGTTGAAGACCTTCGTCTTCAAACTTTGCGATATAAATTCAAGAAGCCGAAGTTTGCAAAACGATTTTCTCAAACCCTTGTCACCCAGTGCGAAACCAGTCAAAGGTAGGCAGAGGTAGTAGGAAGAACACCATATCCCTTCGTCTTCACCGAGAGCAGCGTAGAAGGTATCCATTAGAATTTTCCTTCGTAAAAATGGTCCTAACCAAGTTTGCCGAGTATGATGTTATTCACAAGTGAATGTGGGCTTCTGGTTTCTGCGTGGGTGCCCAGAGTAAAAAACGTCTATGTCGAGGACCCACATGTGTAGTTGTGTTATTTTTGTTTTAATTTGTATATGTGACTGATACTTATTGGAATGTGTGGTGTAACGAGAATGGATATGATAAGAAATGAGTATGTGAGAGGGAGTTTGAAAGTAGCGCCAGTGACGGAAAAGTTGAGAAGCAGTAGATTGTCATGGTATGGACATGTGATGCGGAGAAATGAGGAACATGTTACGAAAAAAGTTTTGTGTATGAATGTGGATGGCTATAAGAAAAGAGATTGACCAAAGAAAAGATGGATGGATTATGTGAAAGATGATATGGATAAAAAGAAAGTGAACACGGAGATGACGGCTGATAAGATGTATGGAAAGAAAGAAAGAAAGAAAGAATCATTTGTTTGCGTAGAATACAGGTGGTACCAGAAAATGCTGCGCCGACCCCAAATAAATTGGGATAAGGGCAGGAGGATGATGATGTGAGAGATACTTATGAGGTTGGCAAAGTCACCAATGTGTACTGAAGCCTCGGCAAAAAATTTAAGAAAAAAAAAAGTCGGGAACCCTACCTACGATACTAAATAAATCTGGATATCATTCTAATTCATTTATTCGACGATCTGACATATTTTTTCAACTTTTTTATGCTTGTCGGAATTCACCGTTCGAATGCCTATTTTCCGGGCGGAAAGGATTACAGTTAGGTAGCAATCTTCCACCAGAATGACTCGCAACTGACCACGTCGACGCGCGACGCTCATTTGTGAAGATTCTTGAGAACACAACGTGAATCATCTACATAAAGATTAAAATAATACCTTATGCCCGCAGTTTTATTGCGCAGTACGGTCTTCCTTGTTTCTAAGATGAAAGGTAGACTTTTTAACCGACTTCAAAAAAAGGAGGAGGTTATGTATTCCGCGGGTTTTTAAAAAAAAAAAAAATGCTAATACCATAGACTTATATATTACTAGGCACGGCACAGATTAGTTACTAGGCTAATACAGGTGACATTTCTTCCTTTGAACACTGAGATGACAGCTGATTGAGATGTATGGAAAAAAAAGACATGCTGTCGACTTGTCGAGCCCAAATCAATTGGGATAAGGGCAGGAGCATGATGATGACTGATGATGAGGTCACATTACTTTCCTATCCTAATTTCAACATACAAATTTGTCAAGCCTACGAAAACTGGGCTGTGTTTCCCGATAGGTATATGATAAAGTAAAGAAACTTTTTTACTTTGTGGCACGAGTGAATAGGTTTTTGCTGTGCAAGCGTGCACTATCGTCGATCGCACCATCGCTAAACATCGCTTGACACATCGAAATATATGTTACAAGTAAAGAAAGAAAGAAAGAAAAATAGTTTATTGTCACAGTTAACGACGCGCAACATTTAAAACACAGGTGGGGTTACATAAAAATTAAAAACAAAAGACACATAGGTAAAAAATTAAGAAAGGACAGTCGATACAAAATATAAGAAAAGTATAGTTGACCGCATGACAGTGGCAACACCCAAGTCTGAAAACCGCCCTTACTGCTTACGAAATAAAGGCGCCGTCAGAGCCAAACTGTTACCACTGACGTAAGGTCGACCGCACCTAAAATTGCATAATAAAAATAAAATATCTTCGTTAGTTCTCAAGACAACCGGCCAATTGCACGCCGTAGCCGCGACAATGAGGTTCCCACTCAGCATGTTGCTGTGTAACAGATCAAGCCACTACACAGCGCTGATTTTCAGTGGGCACCCCAAGTGGGACACAGACGGGAACCCAACATATACACGTCAGATAAAATTAAAATAAATACATTATACTAAATTCATATCATTAAAAATAAAGCTAAATACGATGACGCCAGAAATAAGTACATATATATCGATGGCTTCACAAAAAAAAATATCTTAGAATCTAGGACCACCTATTTCATTTTTTCTTTTTAATTTATTGTAAACAAGAAAGAACAGTGTGGATTAATTTATTATTTTATATGCTAATTCGTATTTCGTAATGTTTTTAATGGTCACGTTATTTAAATGTCAAGTCGGAAGTGTTTGTTCTAAATTACGTGACAATTGATCAATGCGGGTTTGTTATCGCTTTTTTGTGTGAAATAGAAACATAGAAACCTAAAGATAGATTGGCTTCCGCCGAACAGATTTATACCTGTTCATAAACCATGCTAAAACTAACAAAACGCACTTTAAAGTACCTACAAGAATGCAGTAAATAAAGCATTTACCTACATAAGAACAATTTAAAGGCACTGATATTAACCAAGGCAAACCACTCCGCTTACTGTGCCATTCAGTGCGCAAAATGTATTTATATAATACCTACGAACTGACATTCAAAGAGTGTCACGAAGAAAGACAGATGGAATAAATGAAACGCAAAAGGCGAGATAGATGCATCAGTTCAGTCTTGGTAACCCTCTCATAGTGCAAATGATATTGAAGAAAAATACGCAGAAACATTCTCTACACTTGAGGAAGCCTGCAAAGAGTGCTAAGTGGGTTTGTTGGTTGGTTGGAATCACATTATATTACGTTCGTTCTCGTTGCCAATCTCGTATGGAACTTGTCATGACAATGATAATATTACGGACGACTGGTAGACGGCCAGCTGTATTTCGCATCACCAGTTCTAAACTCGAACCGGACAGTATCTGTTTTCGTTTACTCGGTACACTGCACTTGTGTTGCGCTGGTGTACAGAAAAAAAAAACTGAACGCTTTCCCGCTGCTCTGCAGTTCAATTGCAACTTAACCTACAAACGCTGTGTATTAGAATTTGAATCTTATGTCTCAGAAGTAAGACTGAATATTTTTATTGCTTGTGAGCGATTGTGACCTTTCGTTCGGTGTGAGTGCATGCGTCACTCACTCGTTATGGCGTGGCGGCGCGGCGGCGGCGCGGGCGGGTGGCGATGGCGCGCAGGTCATCGCGCTTATACATGTGTATAAATACAGTGTATATAGCGTTGTTTGATCCGATCTCCTATACACAGTGTGTATGTATGTGTACGGACGTCGGTTTTACGTTACGCTGCGTTGCCAGCCGGCTGTTTGTTAGCGAACGAAGGTCACTCGACTCTAGAGGTGATTTCGCTTGTCTTGACATAATATACATAGATAGAACATGGACATGTCCGTTCGGGCCGGGGACCATTTTCTCGTTTTTTGATGATATTTCGTTTACCTACGTGCAAGTATGAAGTTTCGTTTTGCTGTCTTACGTTACGCCAACGCAGTTTCGAGTGGAAGTATAAAAAATTAAATTAAATTAAATGGGTTCTCTACGTGATATCGAAAGTTAATACATCGATTGTCACACCATCGAAAACGTTGCATCCATCCTTAAAATACCTAATGGTTTTCATAAAAACTTGAAAAATAAGGGTTGCTTGATTATACACGCTGAAATTTGAATCGCTTATTTCCCGAAAAGGGGTCATTGTACCCATCATTATGAACAACTTGTACTATGGGACCAATCCAGAAATCGCGTTGAAAAATCTGCTGCTCCATACATTTATGTACGCATAACTCGACAAAATGCAGGCAACAGCTGATTTATTTTTTGCGTTTTCTGGATGGGTCCCATAATAAAAGTTGTTCATAAATCGTAATGATGAGTCAACGATCTCTATACTTACATATAATTCAATGTGATGAGTACAGAGAGGTTTTCAGTTATCCCAATTACACCCACCACCCAGCCATGTAAAAAAAAAAAACTCCAAAAACATTCAAATATTTACACATATAGGTACAAATGTAGGCGTTTAGTGTAACTTGATAAAACACAAATATAATATATTAAAATCTGCTGTTGCCTACATTTTGTCGAGTTATGTGAACATAAATGTATGGAGGAAACGTTGTTCAAAGTATAGTATTAAACCCCAATTATTTACTATGCCCACAGGAATTATTATGAAATGCATATTCAGCATAGCAACATCCAATTGAGCAAATACAATTTATTTTTGTACAAAATTGCATCGGTCTTCAAATTTAACGGAACTGATAAAAACAGTGAGTCAACTTTAGTTATTTTCTGACTAATTCCACGTATGTATAAGCATATAATAATACTAGTATAGAAACGAAACTCCGGCCCCAGACGCATTCAAATCCACGATAATAGCCTACCGTCTAGCGTACCTTTAAAGGGAATGCACAGTCGGGGTTTGCGTCGCCTCAAGCTTGCACGCGCGTGCCGTCAGTTGCGGTCATGGAGCCAAAATATTGCGATGTATTTGGGTGTAAAATTAACTCAAAAACCACGTCAGACCTTAGTTTCTTTAGTTTGCCCAAAAATGAGGAAAAGTAAGTGATATTTTCAATTGTGATTTATTTTTTACATTCTCAAACATAAGTAGTATACCTATATAAATTATGTAGTGTCACTCACTTGCCACCATAAAAGATTAGTGTAGTAGTGTAATCGGAAACAGAAATTACCTAGCTCTCGGAATATACCTACCGGTACCGTACCGACATTCGATAAACATTAATGAGTATTATAAACGACGTTTATTGATTTCTCTCTGTCATTGTCGGTCAATTATAGGTAGTTACTTAACTTGTTTCATTGAGTGCAGGTCATCTTATGTAAACTAGGTACCTACCTAAATATAAAAAATAATGTAAGTATTAAGTAAATAAAAAATAATTTAAATAAATAATTTAAGTTTTACATAAAAATTAGGATAAAATAATGATTTCATGGTAAAGAAAAGTCTAAAATATGTTTCTAACTAAACCGACAGATAACGCTTTAAATATTTAGCAGCTAATCAGCCCTGGCAGCACGCGCGGACGACAGAGGGACGTTAGAAGCTGAAGGGGGAAGTAGGTATTTATAAGGCGGCATTTGGGGTCGGTATAAAAGAGATTCTCTTCTATACTAGTATTATTTTCTATTCTTATGGTATAAGCATGGATGTATCGAGACCCCTCCGTGCCTCGGAGAGCACGTTAAGCTGTCGGTCCCGGTTGTCATACGAATATCTATGGCAGTCGTTACGGGTAGTCAGAGCCTGAAAGTCTGACAACTGGTCTAACCTCCGAATGTCAGTATTACCCAGTTACTGGGTTGCGGAGGTCTGATGGCAGTCGCTCCGTGTAAAATACTGATGTTCAGCCGCATCTGGCTAGACTGGAAGCCGACCCCAATATAATTGGGAAAAGGCTCGGAGGATGATGAAGCATGGATGTACTTACTTACCTACGAATACATAGGTATAAGGAAATAAACAGATCTACGGGTAATTCGCCAAAACTCTTAATTTTTGCCTAATTTCCATGGCCGGACATTTTTTTCTGAATAAATGCCAGCTTGACTGTTCTTTGGATAGAAGAACAAAAACAATAAAATTGAGTGTGGGAGGGGTGTTACTGAGAGCTTCCAAGAAAAAGTTATGGGGTCCGAAAGTTTTGGTCAGACATGGAAATTAGGAAGGTTCCAAGGAAATTATATTTCCATTGCAAGGAAATTAGGAATATGTCATGGAAATTAAAAATATGCTATCTAGTGGCACATATTATAGAATAAAATTTTGTTTCAAATACGAAAACATAATTAACTTGGTGCGTTAACTACTGACATCCTGGTGCGTGTAAACACACATGCACGGCCAATACTGCGCGCGCGCCTCCCACGTGTCGCCCTAACCTTGACGCTGCAACTGTAACCTTTTGATATATCACGCAAGGACACACTCGAAAAGGACAATTAACACACATGTTTTAAAAAGTACCAACATGTAAAAAGAAAATCCTTATAATATTGTACTTCTTCTTCGTGTCGATGATTCGAGTTTAATTATATTATTGTGGACCAAAATGTAACCACGTCGACAGCACTATCAGTAGCCTCGCATACCTAGGTCTTTGATTGTGCAGGTGGAATTGCACAGTGAGCAGGTCAAGAGGTGAGGCATCGTCTGTGGATTGACTCCACAGTCACATACATACATATATTGTGCTTAAAACTTGATTCAGATTTGTTATAAAGTTCTGTGACTATGTACGCCTGTACACTATAGTTCAATCGTGATAAAAGAGACCCGCCTAAACATACAATAATTAACAATTAAGGAAAAATCGACCTTTCATGGCCTTAGCAATCAGTTAACTATGCATAAAGTTCAAGCTCATAATGATCACAGATCACACACCACGTGGTCATTTTATTGTGCTAGTCAAAATTCCGGACTTCGGCAGAAAAATCCGGACATTTTCTTAAAAATTTCTAACAACTCGGCTTTTCAATTTCATGCGTGAAGCGATGCAGGTACGGTTGAAGTGGAGAAATTGCGACAACTTGGAATTCCCCCCGAATTCCGGACAAAGGTCCAAATTTCCGTACATGGACATACGTCAACCCATACGCCAACCATACCATACGGCAACCCTAAGGGAAATGCACCAGGGCCTATGGGGAAGTAAGAGGGCTTTTCAAAAATCTGCGCTGGTACTGGACCATATGTCAGTGGTAAAGTAACACTTAAATTACGAATTGTCAAGCCATAACCACTGACGTGTGGACATCGCACTAATAAGACTTCGAAGTATCGTAGCTTCGCACTAACGTAACTTCGACATAACGTGTTCGAGAACTAACAAATATCGAACTAACGGCGTTCGCACTGTCATAGGGAACCCGTGGTTGACTGCACTTATAGTTAGTTAGCCTTGACTTCAGAGAAGTATGTGACAAGTTTCCAAAATATATCCAAATTAATAGTTATTAATTTGGATATATTTTTATACCTCTGTGACTTGTAATTTCAAACCCAAATGAAGTCTAGCGGGGTTAGTCCCGACTCGTCACGATCCCGATCCGTCACTAAAATTTTTGCCCATACAACAAATCCCGATTCGTCACCATCTAAAAATAAATTCATTTTTATTTAATATTTGAGTCCCGATTCGTCACCCTTGAAAAATTTCTTGTTGCAGGGTACAGTTAGTAAGAAAAGTGTTAGTATGTTTAATAAAATATGGAGTATAGTTTTGTAGGTTTTAATCACTGATATGAAAACAATTATAAATTCAACTTAAATCACAGATTGTACATAATCACAGATGTGTTATATTGATCACGATTGTTAAGACTCTCAAATCAATATATTTACAAGAATTTCAAGTTAAACATTAACTTATAAACATGATAAATGAAATGTCAGACTCTATGTGATATAAAAATACAATGTACCTATTGAACATTAATAAAATAAATCTGTCTTATTAAGGAACATTAATTAAGGAAGAGGTCCTAACAAATAAAGCTACACAAATTTAAAAGAATATGATATAATCAAAAACAATATTATTAAAAACCTATCAAACATTTATAAATTCACCTTAATTCCCAGATTGGATATATTACAAACATAGATTTTACATAATCACAGATAGGTATATTATACAAAGTAAAATTGAAATAACTGAAAACGTCTGAAGGGGACATTGTACTCATTTTTTTTATATAGTTTAGGATGGCGAAACGAGCTAAAGGCCCACCTAATGTTAAGTGGTTACCTTTGCCCATAACAACTGCAATACCACCTAGGCTGTTGCCTAAAACGCTTATTACACTACGCGGTAGTCAGTCTGACTAACAGACTTGCAGACTCAGAACGTGTAGTGTAATAACATTTAGTCTCGCCGAGTCTAAATACCGTGCGATCGAACGGGCGCAGCGAGACTTACTGACTTGCAGACTAACTATCGCATGGTGTAATAAGAGTTAGTCTGCAAGACTGCTCAGTCGGTGCACGGCAAGCGCAGCGGACGGACGTTGTAAGAAGTGTGTGTAGTGCGGTATGCTCGCTATTAAAATGGTATGCAATATAGAAAATGATGTACTTCTAAACGTGATCGACTTATATCGTGAATTACTTATTTAAAGCAGAAAAACCATCAAGATTTTAACAGATTGATGACTTCTGTACCATTCATAAATGTATGTCTTAAAATATTTCGTATTAGTAACGTAGGACCTTATAAATAATACATCCTTATTTTTTATATAGCAAAAAAAGTTCAAGACCACATAAAGAACTTCGGTTAGAAGGCCTCTGAGTACTTCTGGAAGTTTATAAGTACTTATAGATTTTTTGGTGTTTAAATATCGCGTAATATAAGTTCCGTGCCAAGCGTCTACGTCGTCCGACGTACGCCTTGAGAATGAGCACGGCAGGTTATCTTCGAACAAAAAAATTGCGCTATACAGAATAATCATAGACAAACATAGATGAGCGCTCACCTAGATATTGACATTTACCGCCCTCCCCTTACTTCAGCTCTTACCCCTCGCTGGCCATTTTGAAAATAATAATCAGTCTTGCATGGTTAGGGGTGGGGGTTTTTTCGCAATTTTGGGTAAAAAAAACATTCTTGGGGAAATTTTGGGGAATGAAATTCCTGGGCAAATTTTGGGGAAAGGAAAACACAGATACAATACAGATATTGTACTAGTTTATATAATGTCTCTGGGAAAATAATTGAAGGTTTGAATACAGACGAAGTACCGACAGTTTCAAAAATGATCCACGATACACTATAAAATGTTCTTTTAGCAATTTTTTGAATAAACACTGTCTTATATTTATTAATTTGTAAAATTTCCTGGTTGAAAAAAATGGGGATTTTTTTGCCAAATTAGTGAATATGGGGAAAATTCAGATACTCGATCTGACAACCCTTCAGTCTTGTCTTTTTTTCATTTATTAATTTTTGAGGTTTATTTACTTATAATTACTATAAATTGTTGATTGATTCAAGTAATGACGACTATTTTTCTCCGTGTTTTATCTCCATTAAACCTGTAATACGTCATTGTGTACGCAATGTTAGGCGTTGTTGTATTCTTGCTTGGTCCAACAAAAGGAATTTTACAGATATTCCCGAAGACACTAATAGGACTCAAACAGTGGGTGAAGTGCGTCAATAGTGATTATGTTTGAAATATGACTCCAAAGGACCTCCAGAAACTGGGTGTGCCATAAGCATTTTGCAAAGACTGACTGCTGCATTCGGCTTACATATCCTTCTTTATTTATGAAAGACGAGAACCAAGTACAGATGTGGTAACTTCCACGTACAGATGTAGACTTAAGTAAGTTGAATTGCACTTTAAATTATTAAAAGACATCTGACTGACCAATCTCTACACCACAATATGAGCTATTATCATTATGTAGCTCATGTCGACCCAACAGAACAACAATAACCTCTGCAGTACCTACCCATATTTATATTTTTAACAGAAAAACGCCTGCCTCACGTTGATCATGATTATACGAGAAAAAGGAAAAACGATGATCACACATACAACAAGCTGTTTCAGAATCCTTTAATGGATTTAATCGCTCAGCCCCGGCTAGGGCCAAATGTTTCCAATAAACGGTGTATGTACATCATATTAAGCCCTGCTAGAACCAATTGGCTCCAACAACAACTTAAGACAAACTCCAAACCCGGTAAGTTTTAGTTCATTTTTATATATTCAACAACCTTCTTTTTTGTGACTTAAAAGAAAGACTTGAGTGTGGGTTGCATATTACTTATATTTCTGTTGACTGCTTCAACTAAGAAATGCCTATCGCACACGAGGGCAGGACAGTGAGGCAAAACGGTGAGCATAACAGTACTGCTACTGTGTGAACACCTGAACAGTTACAGTGCTGCGACAGAACAGTCACTGTTCGGGCTTAAGCTAAATTAAAGATACTTTAGGAATGCAGTTCATATCTTTCTCTTATCAGATTAATGCATTAGCTGTTGGGCTATTTAATGGATAACTTAGTATCTATATTATTAACTATTTAAATAGTGGAAAGAAAAAAAACCTGCGTAAATACGTTTAAAATAATATATATTATTAATTTTTACAGCTTTCTATGTTGATGGAAGGGAAGCTCTGAAGAATACATCGGAGTTCATATCTCTTCTCGACGATTTGTTACACAGCTTACATTCATGTAATGGTTCTACATTGGTCAGCAAAAAGAGAGAAACTACTAAGGGCTGCTGTAACATAATGTAAAGGACCTTAAGTCTGTTTTTCTCTCTTGACTTATTTAGTAAACAATCTTGGCATGTCTCTTTATTCAAACAGCTACTGATAAAATATAATTACAAGTTCTGCACATGTTATTAGGTAAAAAAAATATATTTAGTGTATGAAATTGTTAACATAATGTCTTTTAATGTTGTACATGGTAAATATCCCTTATTAAGTAACAATATTATTGTGTTATGTTGTTGTAAGTTATTATGGCTTAAAAATAATTGTAATTAACGAATTGCAAAAGATGTGTCAAGATTATTTACTAAAAAGACAAGTCAGAAAAAATTTAGTGTATGTGTTCGGCATAACAGAATTGTTTAACTATTGTGTCTAAAAGTTAAAAAATTAAAAGATGGTTTAAAAGAAATGTTTTTTTATTGAATTATTCCTATAAATATTCAAATAAATATTTATGTTCAATAGAAAGCCTAATCCCCGCCCCCCGCGCCGCGCTTGGACGTATGGATAATTCCTTCGCCCACAATGAGCCTACGAAATCAAGCCGAATTTAAAAAAAAGTTAAATGTCAAACTCTAGGGAAGCACTCCGCTATTGACGAAAAAAAATGTTCTAAGTCGTCCGTCTGATACGTAGTATCCCCTAGTAGTCTGTGAGAATGAGTTAGCGTGCAATAGTTAGTCTGGTGTAATAGCGAGCTGTAAAAATAAGATTCTAAGGGCCACTTGCGCCATCGTTCTTAAATGTGTTTAAATTGTATTTAAACACAATTTCTCATTTAAGTCAAACATTCTTCTTGCACCAATATATTTGGTGTACTAAATACGTTTAAGAACCCGTTAAACTTAAATGCTCTGTTGATCTTATTTAACGCTGCTAAACGCGTTTAGGAACTGTCTTCAACAAAATATGGTGGGGATTTTTTGTTCGTATTGAGGTTGTTTTAAAATAAGTATGGATTTTACAATGATAAAGAAAATTAAATTATGTTATTTTACGGCAATTTTTAGTAAGAAACAATAAATTTCGAGAATATTTCTTCTTACAAAAACCACTCCGTATATATAACAATAAATAACATCGCACTTGATTAGCAAAACTGACAGATTGGTACATTTAAATATAATTTATACCTATAACTTATTTATAAATTAAAGGTTGGTTGGTACCTTAGCTACTCATTTATTATGATTTTTTTGTATCCTGCCCCGATCACGGTAGGTATATTGTTATCTATATTACTCATTTTATGTTAGGTTACGAACAATGCTGTCTCGCCTACGAGATCCCGTTACGGCGCAGCCCTCTGGTTCTTCGAATTAGTTTTTTTACGCAAAATCCCACAAACTTATCCAACCCGGTGGCCGGCGGCGCTGTGATCGACGACAACACGATGCACTATCACCAGGAGAGACAAGGAAAGAACGAGAAAGAATGACAGTTTGACAAATGTTTCAAGTGGTACAATTTTTGCTCACCGAGTCAGTTAAGTTTGCGGAGCTATAGAGAACTGATTTACCGACACGATAATTGTATTCAACTAAATTGACATCTGTTACGCCTGGTACAAGGCAACCCTAAATGCATTTAAGCTAAACAAGTTTAGGGTGTTAAACACATTTAACTAAATGAATTTAAAAAATATTTAAATAGAATTTGGTACAAGCGGCCCTAAGACAGTCTTAGCACCGCGCGCTGAATACCGCGTAGTGTAATAAGCGTTTAAATGATACCGCATGTCGGTTCGCCAAACTGAGACATGAAGATGGAAAGTCTCATGTGATTGTAATTTCACCGGCACCCGTACCCTTCAGATCGAAACACAGCAATGCAAGCATCACTATTTGGTGGAGAAGTAGGTACGGTGGTAGTACTTCCCCGGACGAGCTCTTCACAGTCTGAACAACTTTTACTATGTGACCAACCATCACGTCACACTTTCTTGTAACAGGACTAACAGGCAGAGTGGCAAACAACGAATGAATTGACATTTTTGAATCTTATTAGTTGCAAATATCTACTTAGTTACACAAAACAATAGAGTTGGCACCATTTGTCTCCCTTCTACTATATTTCTGTCCCTTTCTGAACTATGTGAACAAAAGATCCGGTTTTTATTGCACCAAGAGAAATGTTTCTTTTGATGTTTCTAGGTATACATAATTAAATAAATAAATATGTATGTATGACAATTCCTACAACTGCATTTAGGAGTTACAAAACATTGTAAACTAGAATTTTAAATGGTTTAACATTAGCTTGTTACATGGACCTACCTACTTAAATAATTGATTAGAATTTTAATTGATTGATTGATTATTGACTGATTGATCAGTCACCAGTAAAAAAATTAAAAATAAATTTTGGGACATTTTTACAATTTTAATTTATACAAACTAAGCAGAGCTTGTACTATGGGTACTAGACAAGACAATGTATATGATACTTATATACGTTTTTATATATATACATACTTCTAATACATAAGAAACACCTAGACCAACACAAGCACTTATGTTCATCACACAAAAATTTGTGTCCTGTGGGAATCCAACTCATGACCTCATGATCAGCAGTCTGACACTCGAACCACTAGACCACAGACGTCATCAAAGCAGTACCAGTACCAGTTTTGAGCCATCAGTGATAAAAAATATTATATTTATTGTACTCAGCTTTCTTCTTGACTGTACTTTAACCTAAATGAAGTACCGATGACGAGTCGGGACTAGGCAAATAAAAATATTTAATACAGTGACGAATCGGGACATGTTTTTTCATGATGACGAATCGGAACCGTGACGAGTCGGGACTAACCCGTCTAGCGTTGTATACATTCTTGGAGAGAACTGTGGACAGTTGAGTTTGAAACAAAATACTCAGGTCTCAAATATACCAACTCAAATAGGTCTAAAATAAAATATTGAATAAATTTAGCACAGAAACTGAATATTCATTGAAAGTTTCTGATTACATTACAATACCTACACTAAAGTGTCAATGATAGAAAACATCAATTTGTACACTTTAGCAATATTCTTCTTACATCATGTAGTTTTCGTGAGTAGCAAACAAGCAGATACACTGAACAATTTTCTATAGGCATCGAGTAATGTGCTCGTGGATCGTGCAAACATTTCGTAATCATTGGCAAGTTCCTCCACATTGTGTGGAAGTGGGTACGTCGTATAATGCATAACATGGTCACGACCGATTTACTACTAACCGCATCACGCGACAAAAACTCCTCAATCCACAAGAGTATTTCTCTTTCACAACATTGTTAGCAGTAGCAGAGCCGATGATAGCATTCCAGGTCAGCGGATTTTTTAAATACTTGTACCTATGACTTCTGGTTTTGATATATGGATGAAAATCTACGTAAAGCATTGAATCACGGGGAATGTTGCCTTACTCCTTCTGGGCCAACCGTTTATTTATATTCTGTGACATTTAGACCTCAAACCTCAAGTTATACCTATGACTCGGATTGATATCAACTACATTTTTTCGAGTTAATTCATTAGCTACATGTATATTCTGAGGCTATTATAATTATAATAGTACCATTAAAAGTCTGAATTAACTGTAAAATAAACGTGCAGCAATGAGGTCAAACCTGATAACCTTAACCCATCATTTACAACTCAGGAATATAAATACCGAATCCAGACGTATTTTTTTCTTTATAACCTCTAAATTCTTGCGTAAAAGGGACACTATTTTAATATAACTGGTCATAGATTTCGCCTTTCTAAGAATAGACAACGATAAATATCGTTTATTGCCATGTTTGTTGGTTAAAACTACGCATTAATTTTTTTAGAAAGCCAATAGTTACGCTATTGGCTGTAGGAAATATACTTGTACCAATTTATAGGATAATAAATACGTAAACTCTTTGAATTCCTTTTCTAAGCTATTTTGTTATGGAAATATTATTAAAAGGTCATGTTAAAACGTTGATCTTGATTATCATTTATCGAAACAATAATGAAGAAGTTCAGGTTCTTGCATTCACGTAAAACGTTAGAAGCGATACTTATGCTAATGACACATCCAGTAAACGTAGGGGTTTTGATCACCGCTTTTTAAACTCAAATCACACGACCTAAAAAAAACAGAGATTACCTACCTACAGTCAGTATTATATTATCTGTGCTACAGTACTTTACCTTCGTAACAAGGACTAGAATTTCCTGAATATTTTAAATGAAATTTTATTGAATTATATTTTTGAATATCGATTCGACTCGCTGGAAACCACGGGCAATATTGAGGAGAAAACCAACACCATGGTCAAAACATTGCAGGAACTGTCTCGAAAATTCTTTCCGCCGCAGCGTGGAAGCAAGATGCCCAAGCTTTCGACTGAGACTCTCGATCTGATGAGGAAAAGACGGGAAATGCCAGCCGCGCATTCGTTTTCATCAGATAATAGGTCCTTAAACCTACAGATTAGGAAGCTGATGCGACGTGACCTCCGCCGCTCCAACACCCGCGCCATTGAGGCTGCGATTGAGCAAAATAGGGGGTCGAAAGTTTTCGCTCAGCAGCTAGGGAGGACCCATCTGATGAAACTGAAAGCCGCGGATGGCAAAATAGTCACCTCTAAGATCGAGATGCTTGATGAGGTCGAAAACTTCTATGGGCATTTGTATTCCACCAAAACGGCGAGACCAGCAGTTCCTAGCAATGACGACAAAAGAGCCCAGCTCACGCGCCATTACACCGAGGATCTTCCGGACGTTGACCAGGGCGAGATTAGGGCGGCCCTCGAGCAGCTTAAGAACAACAAAGCTCCGGGCGATGACGGCATTACTACTGAACTCCTAAAAGCAGGCGGGGCTCCGGTCCTGAAGGAGCTACAGAGTCTGTTTAATGCCGTCATCCAACAAGGCTCTACACCGGAGGCATGGAGCGGGAGTGCGGTGGTACTGTTCTTCAAAAAAGGGGATAAAACCCTACTGAAGAACTACAGACCCATCTCACTCCTGAGTCACGTATACAAGCTGTTCTCGAGGGTCATCACGAATCGTCTCGCCGGAAGACTCGACGAATTCCAGCCACCAGAGCAAGCTGGGTTTCGAAAAGGCTACAGCACCGTAGACCACATCCATACTGTTCGGCAGATCATACAGAAGACTGAAGAGTACAATCAGCCGCTGTGTATGGCATTCGTGGACTACGAGAAGGCCTTCGACTCTATCGAAACTTGGGCAGTTCTGGATGCTCTTCAGCGATGTCACATTGATGAGCGGTATATAGAGATGCTGAGATGCCTATACAACGCTGCTACCATGACTGTTCAGCTCCAGGACCAAAAGACGAAGCCAATCCAACTGCGCAGAGGGGTGAGACAAGGGGATGTAATATCCCCGAAATTGTTCACTAACGCGTTGGAGGACGTCTTCAAGACACTGGACTGGACTGGACAGGGTATCAACGTTAACGGCGAGAACATCTCACATCTCCGTTTTGCCGATGACATCGTTGTAATGGCTGAGTCGCTGGAACAACTGGGCGAAATGCTGCACAGCTTAAACGGAGCCTCTCGACGTGTCGGTCTCGGCATGAATCTGGACAAGACTAAAGTCATGTTCAATAAGCATGTCATGCCGAGGCCAATATTCGTCGAAGGGTCGACACTCGAAGTTGTAACGGAATACGTCTACCTAGGGCAGGCAATTCAGCTTGGTAAACACAACTTCGAGAAAGAAGCCAACAGAAGGATCCGTCTGGGCTGGGCAGCGTTTAGCAAACTTCGCCGAGTCTTCTCGTCGCCTATACCGCAAAGTTTGAAGACAAAAGTCTTCAACCAGTGCGTCCTGCCTGTCATGACTTACGGTGCCGAGACGTGGACACTGACAGTTGGGCTAGTCCACAAGTTTAAAGTCGCTCAGCGAGCTATGGAGCGAGCTATGCTTGGAGTTTCTTTGAAGGATAAAATCCGAAACGAGATTATCCGGAGAAGAACCGGAGTGACCGACATAGCTTGTAGAATCAGTAAGCTGAAGTGGCAGTGGGCTGGCCATGTCTGTCGAAGGACCGATAGCCGCTGGAGCAGACGAGTCCTTGAGTGGAGACCGCGAATCGGCAAACGCAGCGTAGGGCGCCCCCCTGCCAGGTGGACCGACGACCTAAAGAGCGTGGCTGGGGGGGACTGGATGCGGAAGGCAGAGGATCGAGCGTTGTGGCGCAACTTGGGAGAGGCCTATGTCCAGCAGTGGACTGCGATAGGCTGAGTTGATTGATTGATATTTTTGAACATAAAAGGAGAGAACCGAATAGGAAAATTCGTGGTATTTTTTTCTGAAGTGGAACCTTTCATGCTTTTTCAATGACGGGGTCAACGTTTTCTGAAATGCCTCATATTCAGAATTGGGGACAACAATAGGTCTCTTTCTTATATTTTATTCCTGAGGCTTTTATCGACACGACACGTTAAGAGGGCTGAATGTGTCGTAAAATAATAATGTGAAAGTGCTATACGTTTCATGAAGAGTGGCAATAAATAGAACTGGTTGCCCCTTCGATCAGGGTTGCCCTGATCAAGATTGTTTAAATATTACGGAGTCCTCAAGACTAAAGTTTACAGGCCTTTTTGGCTTCCAAACTTGCAATGCAAGCATACCGAGTATAGATGAAAATAATGTGTCCAGCCCTCTCCAAGCACGGAGTGGAGCAGGTACTAACTGACTGGATTGCAAACATGTTATGTAAACGGGTGGTTCGTCTTGAAGGAGAGCAACAGATGGCCATGATAGCTAGAGGCTGCCCCCAGGGAGGGGTGCTGTCTCCCCTTCTGTGTAATCTGGTAATTAATGATCTCATTACCAAACTCAACGACAACCACTACTACACAATAGGATATGCAGATGACCTCGCCATCCTCGTATCGGGTAAGGTGACTGGGACCATCTGCAACCTCACCCAACAAGCGCTTCGTATTGTAGAACGCTGGTGCAGAGAATTTGATCTTTCAGTGAATCCCACCAAAACTGAGTTAGTCATGTTCACCCAAAAGCGAGCATTAGGACCCTATTGCTTACCCAAACTGTTCAGTACTGAACTCCAGCTGGCAGTACAGTAAGCAACAGCAGTAAGTAAGTGCTGGCTACAGTAAGCTAAGTTGGAGTAATCACCTAGAAAACAAACTAAACAGGGCCTGCATCACCTTCTGGCAATGCAGGAAAATGATAGGTAAGAAGTGGGGCCTATCCCCTAAAATTATACTATGGCTATACAGCGCGGTAATCCGCCCCATGATTGCCTATGGGGCCGTTGTTTGGTGGCCTAGAACCAAGCTGATTACAGCTTCAAACAAATTACAGCGCATGCAAAGACTTGCCTGTGTGGCGATTACAGGCTGCATGAGGACTACCCCGACTGCAGCACTCGAAGCCATGCTGGGAATTTCACCGCTCCACCTTTTTATACAACAGGAGGCAGCGATGGCGGCAGTACGTCTAAAAACACTAAATCTATGGAGTAAGAGTAGCACACAACACACCGCGTTGATAGAGGGACTCAGCAATGAATTCCCTCTGTTGAAATCCATTAACGACGGGATTCCCAAGCAATTTATTTTCGACAAGAAGTACAAAATCCAGCTGTATGAGGATCACCGATGCGAAGGGCTGTGCCCTGCAGAGGTGCGAATCTTCACGGATGGATCCAAAACAGGCACAGGTACGGGTGCCGGGATCTTCTCGGAAGACCTCAATATACACATAGCCACACCATTGGGGGTCCATAACACGGTGTTCCAGGCCGAGTGCATGGGCATTTCCCTGGCAGCTTCGGCGATTTTAGCCAGGAAGGTTAAAGACCACTCAATTCGTATACTCTCGGACAGCATGTCCGTACTACAAGCACTAAGCAGCCATACGGTAAACTCGGGGCTGATACACGAGTGCCAGCAAAACCTCAACCAGGTAGGTAATCTCAATAACATAACCATTCAATGGATCAAAGGACACAGCAGTTCCCGAGGCAATGACGCAGCGGATGAACTGGCCAGAAGGGGATCGAGTATGGTAGTCGTGGGACCTGAACCCATAGTGCCACTCCCCTTTGGATACCTACGCAACTTGGTAAGGAAACGCACCAAGGACAAACACTACAAACTATGGAAAGACCATGGTGAGTGCAGGCAGGCCAAGGAGGCACTTCCCACAATCGACGGCCGGTTTACGAAACAGGCCCTCCGATTGTCAAAACAACAGCTGCGTACAGTCACAGCTGCTATTACTGGCCACGGGTCCTTTAACAAACATCTTTTTGTCATAGGTGTCACGGACAGCCCACTGTGCAGAGCCTGCATGGTGGAAGACGAGACAGCAGCCCATGTGCTTCTAGACTGCCCTGAGGTCGCCACATACAGGGCCAAGTACTTCGGTAACCCAGGTACCCTCAGAGAGATCACCAGCAACACCAAGGCGTTGCTGGCCTTTTTCGAGGAGTTAGGGTGGATCGAGTAAGTTCCCACCCGTACGCAAAATACACGCTTGATCGTGGAGTTGCGGAAACCAGCCCGTTATACTATACCTAATGTGTCCAAATCAAGAATATTTTACAATTACAATGTAATGCATCTAAATGTCAATTCGTTTCGCATCCGTGCCGTGTAAGGTGTGTGAGTTAGTCACCTGGATTTGCAGAGCTCACACAATAGTCTGAGTCATCGCGGACATCTGTCCGTGGCGTCAGTGGCGTGGAGTTTTTTCAATCTGCATTCTATTGCTTGCGGATTGAGGAATTATTTATTCTGGCTTGTAAAGGCGGTGTGAATAGGGTTTTTGGGCTCTACAATGTTGGAATAATGTTATGTTAAGAAAGAAAGCGTCTTGCAACGCAAGGTTGATTTCTATAGTTTACTCAGTCAACAATTGCAATCGGTCAATGCTTGATGCGTACAATCTTGGACACAATTCAATCAAAACTGTTGTAACAGGGTAATATATTTGACTATGTTAGTGAATTTAGTGATGGGTAGGCAGTCTAATCTAAAACAAAACAAATAATCCGAGTGGACTTCCCAATTTTGCGATAAACATCAATAACATACTTATATATTTTTAGTGTAATGTTAAATGTAATGTTTAAATATTAGGTCATCATCCTCCTCTTTTTCAAGAAGCACTTGTAGTCGCGTCCACGTAACTTTTGGGTTCACAAATTGGCGTACACCTTATCAAGGCTGTAAACATTTATCAACTGATTCTCGCTGGCCGCTGATTCGTTCCTCAAGTAGGTGAAGCGACACTGGCTGTCTGCTGTAACGTGCATAGTATTATATTATCTGTGATCGTGCTATAAATACGACACGGTCCCTTGCGAAATATTTTTTTGTAGTATCTACCTCACTGTACGTCAGCCAAAAATATTGTGATGGATCCTACCTTTTTCGTGACACGACATTTTGTTTGATTTATTACTCGTATTGTAAGATCCTCTTAGGGTTTTGCAGTACCTTTGGGTTTGCAGTTTGTAAATGGCAAAATATGATTAGATGATGATCTAAATATATGATGATGACATCTGAATAACTTTGGAACTAGAATAAGCGAAGTGACTAGCAAAGAGAATATAATCACTACCGTTTAGGCTCCCTGTTTTCTTATTTCCCGTTACGAACTCACAAACTATACCATAAATAACAATATTATGATATATCTTACCGTTGTCCTACATCCCCAGCATTGTATTGGTTTGGGAAACGCGCAAAACAATCGTATCGTTACAACAGAACGTCGACCATACAAGTAATTTGTTCGATGGAACGAACGTCTTACTCCCGACTGGGTTGGGTTCTGTATCAATCAATCAAATGTGATGTCAATTCGTACTGTATTGCTCTAGGAACTATGAGAGCTTTGAGAAGTATGTGTGGTGTAACTTTGAGAGATAAAGTAAGGAATAACGTGATAAGGGAGCGTTGTGGAGTGAAACAAGATGTAGTGACAAACATTGAGAAAGGTACGTTAAGATGGTTTGGACATATAGAGAGGATGGACGAGAGGAGATTGACGAAATAAGTATGCGAAGCGAGTGTGGATGGAAGAGTTGGAAGGGGACGACCACGGCGAACGTATCGATCGCGATCAAATCGCGGACGTTCTCAAAAAATGCCAGGTTAAGAGTTCTCTAAACCGACGAGCATGCATGACGAGGTTAATGGACGGATGGATGAAGCGAAAGAAGTGTGTCAGGATTGTAGCAGGTGGAAATCCATAGTCTCCGCCTACCCCAATGGGAAACAGGCGTGATAATATGTATGTATGTATGCTCTAGGAATTGACATTAGCTCGATTTTGTTCAGTGGGCCTAGTACGAGTTTCACACTTACGAATACTTTCATCGTTTTCGTCGACTTTCATTCATAAATCAGTAGCGCCCCTGGCGGATACGAGGAGGAACTACAGATTTATTAATGAATGTCGACGAATACTTTGAAAGTATTCGTAAGTGTCAAACTCGTACTAGGCCCCCAGAGCTCGAACTAGTCGCTCCCGACTGGTTGACTTGCTATCGCGGATGAGAACAGTAAAAAAATGTTTTATGACAATAAATTTAAGGTACAACGTAACGTAATATTTGTCGGGGTGACGTTATTTCATCGGTTGTACGATATATATATTGTAACAGGGTCTGACAGGGAGGCATCCAGGACGTCTTTCGTGCTACAAATAAATAAAACTTATTTATTGGTACGTCGTCGTTGCTATTAGTGGCGTGAGAACTGTTATTTAGCCTATTTTTGTAACAAAATGGCTTAATCAAATTGAAGTTGATTTTTATAGACTCTGTTTCCTGGTAAAATAAAAATAGGTTAATTCTATGTTTTGTTATTTAACACAACCTGTTATCTAGAAACACGTTTAACAGTAATGTAGGTAATATATTGTAATTATGTAATAGTAACTGTAATAGTGATAATAGCTACATAATAATATAACAACGTTCGCAAACTGCATCTTTCCACGCACGAGTGACAGTGACACATATTTCCATTGTTTTCCTAAAAAGTATACCTGTGTATGCATGTATGATTTAAAGCAGCAACACAACACAATGTATGTGTAGTAACTAGGTAGTATTTCTAAAAAAACTAGAAACATTAGGTACCTACGTACCTAGTACCTACCAATGTCTTCAAAAAACTGGCATCTATTTTCGTCCTTGAATATTTAATAAAAGTTTCTTGGAAGTAGATCTTGAGACTGTTGACCACCCCTTCTTATGTTATGTCGAAGAGGGTATTTTTTTTATTGAATTTTCACAACTACTGGCAAAATACGGGTTTACTAGAAATTATGTCTCTGAAGTAGGTAGGTACTAAATATTTATTCACTGAACTAATAACATCATTTTATTCGCTACTCACTGGACATTATTTGGAATGGCAATTGCATAAATATTTATCAAAGTAACTTACTATCATTGTCCGATAACCGTAGGTCACGTTGCCGTCGTATCATCATAACATCAGCTTATCGACTTCCACCAGTGAACATGCGGCTGTGTAAATATTTCCATAATTTTATTAAAGTTGTAAATCCACTTTGACATGCTGGGCCCTAGCCGAGGCTTTGCCCCAGGGCCTCCGCGCATACGTAGCCCATCGATCACTACCCCGATTCTGAAAGTACGGCCCTGGAATATAGAATAATGAGCTTAATTCCACTACTGGGCAGGGGCGTCTTTATAGAATGAAAAAGGTTCAGATCGGTGCTTCTGAATAGCTCGGAAAAGAAACTTATGATACGAGTAAGATATCCAATAGAACCGATTCGGTCCGTTATCGAAAAGTTCTGAATCGATCTGCTGTTCACCAACGGTTGGCGATTATACGTGGGACACTCAGAAAGTTTTGCGAAACTAAAAAAAATTGTTCTATACGTACATATATTTTTATAAAATCTTTTCAAAGTACTTTCCACCAGCCTCTATACAAAGATTCATGCGCCTAAACCAGTTTTCAAAACACTTTTTCCAGTCCGCCGCAGACACCTCGTTTACAGCCTGCTCGAACGCAGCCAGCGCATCTTCCGGCGACGAAAATTGTATCCCTTTGAGCTGATTTTTTATTTTTGGGAATAAAAAGAAGTCACACGGTGCTAGATCAGGGCTGTAAGGAGGGTGACCCAGGAGTTTGACTGGCGTGCTGTCCAGGAAGTCCCTCGTTTTGAGTGCGGTGTGCGCAGGTGCATTGTCGTGGTGGAG
This sequence comes from Asteroscopus sphinx, assembly GCA_949699075.1. Lineage (NCBI taxonomy): Eukaryota > Metazoa > Arthropoda > Insecta > Lepidoptera > Noctuidae > Asteroscopus > Asteroscopus sphinx. The sequence continues at coordinate 12,539,330 of OX453021.1, read as the reverse complement.
CAGTAGCCCGCGGAGCCCTGTGTTTGGTCGCTTGTTGCTTATAACAGAGAAAACTTCTGGCAAACATTTGGTAGTATACCATTCGGCATTAATGCTTCTTTGATCCCGTAAGGGAATTGATACCAAGTGGCCAGTCAAATTAAAAAAGCTAGCGATCAAAATCTTACCCCCGCTTCTAGATCGCTTCACTTTGGTAGGCGTTGGCTCATTTTGAAACACCCAAACAGTCGACTGGCGCTTGGTTTCTGGGTCGTATTGATAAATCCAGGACTCATCACCTGTAACGATGTCGTAAACACGCCGAGACGAGCCTGCTTCAAATTTGTTAAGCATATCACGGCACCATTCCACCCGGGCCTGCTTCTGAGCATCGGTGAGGTTGTGCGGCACCCAGCGTGATACTATCCTCCTCACGCGAAGATGGCTGTGTAGAATCTCGTGAACGCTTCCCGATCCAATCTTCAATATGTGTTAAATCTCCTGATATGTAATTCGCCTATTGTCTTGGATTAAATTTTTCACTGCTAGCACGTTTTCTTCGGTAACAGCCGTCAAAGGGCGACCGCTTCTTTCGTCATCCCCCAAAGTTGGTCGACCGCGCTTGAATTCGTTATACCAACGATACACGGTTGCCTTGGAAGGGCCTTCATCCATGAATGCCATTTGAAGTCTATCGTACGATTCATCCGGTTTCAGGCGACACTTGAAATCGTATAAAATCATAGCTCTAAAATGTTCCCGGCGCAGATCCATATTTCAGTGAGACACAATACTTTGAATTAACTCGCAAAAAATGTGGAGGGAAATTTTGAAATTGGAACTTACTTATTTTTACTTATAAATAATCATATTTTCGAAAAACATTATAACTGGCCAGTCTCCCATATATATAAACTTTTTTTCGCAATTCTTTCTGAGGGGCCTGGTACACACTATTGAGAACTTCTACAGTATTATGTACGATTTGGTATTTTATTAATAACACAAACTAAGTTTTATGTAATAAATTATTATGGCAAGTAATTATTTATTTTCAAAATTATTGTAGAATATATTGGTAATTTTTGCTGTCATACTTATTCTAATCAACGCGCCCCGCTCGCCTTACAGTGGACCCCCCACGGCTGTTCCCAGAAGATAATAAAACTTTTACCCCCTTATTACAAAAGCTTAGACCAGGTTTAGACCCTTGTGTAAACCGGGTTAAACTTCAAACTCCATACATAAAAAGTTGTTTAAGCCTGGCTTAAGCAAAACCTATTATTAAACCCGATTTTGTAAAGGTGGTTAGACTGCATGGTACTTTTGTTTTGGGAAAAAGTTACCTGTATTCTCAGACCAAAAGAATAAGATAGACGGAGCGCGTAAAACTGGAGAACTAAGCCAGAATATATAAAATGGCAAAGGAGTACCGTATCTACTACCTATTCCTCCCTAGTGTTCGCGAGCCGCAATCTGGAGATAGGATCTCATTCTTTTGGTCAGAGCCTGGATTAAAAAGTGGTGTGTAAACCATTCTACTCTCGTTTCCGAACAAAGTAGTTTCAGGTTTTGAGTTATTAAAATAACACAATGTATAATTTCTAGGAAGTTTTAGTAGTCTTACTCCGCACAGCAATTTCTGCGTATTACTGAACATAATAATTTAATATACCTTTTCAGCAGGAGACGTTACACATCATTTTTCGGGGAAACTCGCTAATCAACCATCGGTTATCCAAACCTATTTTAAATATAGAGATGTGTACAACCGTTTTTATGTATTATATCCGTTGTTTGTTACCGCCATCCCGAGAACGGAGGGTGATTGACCCATGCGTCATCATAGTTATTCGCGAACGGATATCGGTCACGTAATTTATTATTATTACGTACATAACGGCGCAGAGCGTATTGTTTATGGGTATTTTTATTAAATTTGCATAGATTTATGTCATTATTTTGAGTATATTTACATGAACGAAGAGACTGTCTTTTATGTTTTTTTTGTATGTAAGTTAAGAGTGAAATGTATGGCGATAGAAAGCGAAAGGCAATGCTCTTGACAACTGTTTGATGTTTTCTATTATACTTTTTTCTATGGTGTCTACATGCTTTAAAATGCGAACGGTACTTGTAGAAAAAACAAAACGATGGCGATGGCGACCCCGACAATTTGTTTTCATTCTATTCTTATATAATTTTGCTCGCCTTCCTTGCATTTTATTTTATTGCTTTCATCCGGTCAGGGACCAGGGTTCGCTGATCTCATACCATACTTCGTAGGAGTTAGTGCAAATATAAACATTTTGGTGTCATCCTACGCGAGATAAGGGACCCCATGAAGGGCCTTTGTTTACCATTATCATCAATCTATCTATATTAGTCCACTACTGGACAAATGCCTTTCCAATATCACGCCGTTGACATCAATTGTTGGTCATTTGTATCCAGCTGCTACCAGCCACCTTGCTAGTATCATCATTCCACCGCGCCTGAGGGCGTCCTACACTACGTTTGATGGTCTACCTACTGCTTCACGGTCTCCACTTAACTTAGCTGGCCAACTGCCACTTCAGCTGTTTATCGTTACAGCCAACGAATATTCTTGCATTAGGTTGGCATTTGGCAACCTGTAGGCCAATTCACGTAACTAAAGAAGTGCAGTATCAGTGCAGTTGCAGTTAAGTTTCGATCAAAATAATGCTTTTCTTATTGTCTTATCAACGGTGATCGTGGTCAAAAACGAACTGCAGCGTCACTGCAACTTGATCGGCGCGTCATGAAATTACGTGAATTAGGGCCCTGTCTGTTTTCCACTACTCTGTTGTGGACGTATCACTAATTGAACCTACTTAGTACTGATGCTGCCCAGAGGATACTTTGTGCCTTCTTGGCAGGATCCCGGCTCTATAAGCCCCGGGGCCTGTTCTTCTAATTCTATAGCACCTGTATTAACCTTAATTTTGTATTGTTCCAGGCCCGGGCAGACGGATCACGGGCACGGCGGCGGCGCGCTGGCTTACGGTGGCAAGCCGGCGGCGGGGGCTGTGGTGGCGCCGCCGCAGCCCCGCCCGCCGCCCGCGGCGCCCTATGCGCCACAGCCGTACCCACCCGCACAGCTACGGCTGCACCAGCCAGGATATGGATCAGCAGCATTATCATATAGGTGGGTTCTACTATCAGTCTTTGCTACATACAGTACTGACTAAACATAGCCGCTTTGAACAATCGACGCGACGCTTGACGTATCCTGCACAGTAGCAAATTTTTTGTGCGCACTCTGTGTGGGTGTCGTAATGCGGGGCGCTGCGCAGCGCTAACTTCAGAGCGACCATAGGGTTGGGGAGTATACACATAGATTTGAGTGATAGTGACGAACGTTGACGTCCCCTAGTTATACCCGACCCGTGCCAAACCAGTAACTTTATACACGACCCTTAATAGCCGGGACCCTAATCTGACCCAAAAACAACTTGAACCAAGCCCCGCCCCGAGTCTAGATATAGGGCGGTATCTTAATATATTTTAAATATGGCTGTGAGCACCTGCGCTCACAGTGGTCGATGAACTTGTAGAAAACATCAGCTAACAAATTCAAAATAAAAGTCGTACTTTGACAGAAATTACATACGAGATTTTATAGGAATTACAATCAATTTTATTCACCATGTGTCATCATCTATTTGAATTAGACTAAAATCAATTGGGTACTGCTTTTTGAATGTCAAACAACAAAAAAAAGTCCTCAAAATCGCCCGTCCTTCATGGACTAACCTCGGAAGGTTACGATCGATTTTTGATCGGTGAGTACCTCATTCGATCGTCAGTTCGTGCTTGTCCACCGCTGAACATTGACCTCACTGCAGGCTGACGGCGAACCAACGATCGCTATCCTGGAGAGGTATTGCCATAATTTGTGCTTGGCAGACTGATTGATAGCGCAAAGAGTTAGGATTTAAGACGCATTTGGGGATTACACGTGTAATTCTGAATTATGGGTTTTCTTGTAAAGCTAAAAATGTATACATTCAGTATGTGTATTAATGTTGCTCTAATCTTAAGCCCAGTATACCTACCCATGTACGGTCGACCGCACGTCGGTGGTAACACTTTGTCATTAGCTGCATCTTTATTTCGTAAGCAGTAAGGGCGGTTTTCGAATTAAAGTGTTACCACTGTCATGCAGTCGACTGTACGTTCGATCTTCAAAATCATGCAGAAGACGTATTACGTTTTCTATACCACGAAGATCAAAAGAAAAAATGTCGAGTATGAGACCCACGTATACAGTAATGGATCGAATTCATACATAGAATCGACGAATGAAGCTATCGTTTCTATAAATAACATTGACAAACACAATCTTCACAGGCCCTTAAGCGCGGAACGTTTTAATGAGTTACGTGACGCAATCAGTTCAAAAACCCGTCGAATTACTAACGAAGATGACTCTTGCTACTTTGAACATAGAAAACCAGTTGTTAAGTTATGACTCCTCAATTTTAGAGTTATTAACAGCTTTTACACTAAATTGGTAAAACTGGTAGTGCGTTCAACTTATTAGCGCCATTCGAATTGATAGAACCGTCCTCTGTGCTACCTTCGGATCTTTTATTACTTTTAGATGTGTCTTTATCACGACCTACTTACTTCCTTGAGTGTCTTTGCTTTTCCAATTATTTATTTGTTATTCATGTAGCACTTTTACATATAAATTCACCTTTTTAGGGTTCCGTACCCAAAGGGTGCCAAACGGGACCTTATTACCCTCGCTACGCTGGCCGTCCGTCCGTCCGTCTGTCTATCACAGGGCAGTATCTTATGAACGGTAATAGGTAGCCGTGAGTCTGACTCGCACTTGGCCGGTTTCTATTGAAATATATTTTCGCAGAAATACAGATATGTTTTTAGTGTATTTTTTGACGTGACTCAGAGTTGAAAATGTTGGATAAGAACTTCTTATTCAATTCATATCTTTTGAAAATCTGAATAAAGGACATCGTTATTGCGTCTGCTACATTGCAGGATTCTGTGGTCCTTGGATTCAAAGCATATTTTAAAAATAATAATTCGCATAATAGAAAGGGGTTTCACTGAGAACAGTTATAATATATATTCAGAGATAACCCTAGTAACTAGTGGGGTTAGTGGTCAATCTTCACGAATTGGATTCGCACGAAACGTGCGGATCACCACTTTTAAATATTATGAATTTTGTGGGGGTCGATCCGCACGAAGCCAATTTATTTTCGTGCGGATCGCCACCTTCACATTTAAGTAGTAGGCGATTTGCACCTATTGTTTTTTATGGAATAAACTTATGAAAAAAGTACTGTAGCGCACAAAGGTGATAGAAGTAATAATATTTTTTAAATGAAGTGACACAAATTAATCAAAAATATATTTATTAAAAATATAAATTTTTGTGCTAATGCTTTGCTTTTCTCCATAAACGTCTTTGAAAATGAAACAAACAACCTTGAATGCGAGCTTCAGGAAATGTTTTCAGAATAGCAGACATCGCGCTTTTTTCGAAATCAGTAGTAAATATACGTGGAGAAAATTGAGGAAATCGACTTTTTATGAGGTTAAAAAAAATTCTAGTGTTTTCTTTTTTATCTGGGAGTAAAGCGTATATGGCTGGTAAAATGTTAGTATATTTAAAAGTACTGCCGACGTTGTGCAACGTGTAAACCTGTAAAAATGGTGGCATGCAACTTTTAAACGTCTCGTCAAAAATGCTTTGAGCTTCACCGAGAAATCTCATAATTTTCTTATTTGCGAAAAGCATAATTCTTGTTTGTTTTTCTGTATAATCTGCGAAAACTAAATTTTCATAGCGTTGAGGGATAACAAAATCTTAAACTTTATCAAAGCGTATTTTTTTTTACCCATTTTATAACATGTCCTTTATTTTTAAATTTAGCCAGATAAAATCTAAAACAAAATTCTCTTTACGAAAATTCTCTTTGAGATAAAAGAGTATCTACTCAATGGAGGCGCCACAAGTCATCCATAGCAAAATTTTCAGTCAGACTAAAACGTAGAAGAAAAGGCGCCCAATCATTTTTGATAGCCAAACCTGAGTACTGAAATCACTCCTGCCTAACTAACACCTGCATGAAGGGAAACAGGATTGGTGAATCAAATTTATCCACTAACATCTTCAAAATGCCATTAGGACTAGATCGTGTTCTCTGTACAAGCGAGGCCGTCTTAATTTTCACCATGGAGTAGAAGTCACGAATGCGTGCCTGCGTGATCATGCTAGATGCACTACAAAAACGCGGCAGCCACAAAAACACTAAAGCTGTTATTACATTGGTTATTTAATGGCAACCAGTCACCAATAGCAATTTTTGGTATCCCCGACACCCTTCGAAATAGCTTAAAAGGTGAAAAATCGCCTAACTTGGCAACACTGCTAAACATACTTAATGGTAGTGAGTTAGTACCCACTGACCCACGACAAATGCATGTGAGTGAGATGGCATATACTGCTTTCTCTGTCACTCATAGGTTTCAGCACCAAAACCAATTTCCTGTCTCACTTTAACGTATAGTTTTTTGTGTCACTAGAAGTATAAACTTTTTTTTAATATACACGCCAGTAATTCATCGAAATAGTATTTAATTAATTTTTCGATATTTTTTATCATGTGTTCACGACTGTACTTTGATATTTTTTATTCTTTAAAATACAATGTCTGCAAATCGCCTACTAATTAAATGTGACGGTGGCGATCCGCACGAAAATAAATTGGCTTCGTGCGGATCGACCCCCACAAAATTCATAATATTTAAAAGTGGCGATCCGCAAGTTTCGTGCGGATTGACCACTAACCCAACTAGTGTGGTTCATTAACATACTAAATTCTTAAAGGGGCTCGTCAAAAGACATATTTGCCTTGTAAACCCCGTCTCCCAAAGGGTTGAACAGAAATTACACTTTCTTTTAAAGATACAAATCAGAATGATTATCTCCGTTGCTATTTAGCCTACGATTTTTTGTAATATTTTGACATTGTGGAACTTAAACCAGTTCAACATTTTTGTTTAGCAATGAATACTTTGTTACCTGGTGGAATAGTGGACGTGACGATTGACATGTAACAGGTAAAGTCCTGTATAATTCACTGGTTGGCCATACATAAAACGTGCGTTGCCCAACATACTTTGTGGTGTTTTGTTTCTATTGATTGTCTTTTTCTATTTACTTCATATGAGTCTTCTACAGACTCTGAACTCATGGATTTCGTCTATTTGACAAAACCTGTGAGATATCTCATAGTCTTGTCACAATTGTCAGTCTGGATTTCCTTTGTCACACTTGACTTTCCTGTTTTCCTTGGAGGAGATGTGACCTGTTTTCTCTCTCTCTCTGTTTTTCTATATAAAACACATAGAAAGAACAATAAATAAGACCTATAACAAAACTATCTCCAACCACTAGTTTATAGAATCCTCGCGAAGTTTATCGACGTTTGCATTAATGGTCTGGTCACGTCTTTCTAGGCGGCATCACGTGCGGCCCCACTGCGAATACCAAGCGTCCTTGTTGTCATACATAACCATTGTCTGCAAGCATGCACGGAAAAAAATGCTCGCGGAATTAGTTTTCCTCCAAGAATATTTTTATTCTCAGGAATATTGTTTAATGTTAAATAAATATTTACTTGAACTAAAATTAATATCTTAGTCCAAACGAAATGATATTCTACAAGAAAAATAATATTATTCTTCTTATATTTGCTAGAATCAAAACAATGATTTTCTTTTTAAGAAGTTTTGAGTGTTGTCTGAAAAATATGTTACTTTTTTGAACTAAGATTTTTTATGTGTCTCAGTTTAAAAGAACATATTCTAAGTTCAAGAGCTATTAATATTTGAATCAAAAGTTGTACCATTTACTTAAACTAAAAATAAAACATCAAAACATGTTAACTACAAATTATAAAAACAAAACCCTCATTTTCTTCCTGTTAGTAATTGATGATTCTCATAATCAGAAAGTAGGAAGGTTTTCGATGAAGAAAAATCTTTTTCGGTCTAAGAAAAATGAATTTAAATGTGAGAAAATAACAGATTTGGAAGAAGAATCTAATATTGTTCGAAATAAGATAGACTTACATTCAGTATAATAAAATACGTGTTTGGTTTAAGAAGAGTTTGTTTTTAGGTAATTAATAGTAGCACTGATGTAAGAATCTAAAGTATTCAATTAAAGTTCGTCCAATGTTTTCAAATGAGAGTTTTTTTGTTTTGTGGGAATAAGTTATGGTGTTGAACTAGGAATCCAAATTATTTCAAAATAAGATATACTAACGTTTTGTTGTAAGAAAATACGTGTTTGGTTTAAGAAACTTTGTTTTTGGATATGTAAATACCAGCATTCACGTAAGAATCTAAATTATTCAAGTAAAGTTCGTCGAATGTTTTCAAAAAAGACTTTTTTGTTATGTGGAAATAAGTTATGGTGTTGAATTAGGAATCTAAATTGTTTGAAAATAGGATATACTAACGTTTTTTTTAATAAGAAAATACGTGTTTAGTTTGAGAAGAGTTTGTTATTGGGTAAGCAAGTAGTAGCATTGACGTAAGAATCTAAATTATTCAAGTAAAGGTAGTCCAATGTTGTTAAATAAGACTTTTTTGTTTTGGGGGAATAAGTTACGGTGTTGAACTAGCAATTTAAATGTTTCAAAATATGATACGACTTAACATTTTTAAACAAGAACCCTGTTAAATCCAAGCAATATCAACCGACACGTCGTGTGACCTAGCTATGGGAATAAGCAATAAATTATTGCAAACTTCAAAGTCTTAATAGAAAAACCTACTATTCCATAATAATAACCTATGTTGTGAGAATGGCACATGGTATTAAAATATGCTAATTATTCATAAAATTATACAATAAAAGAATTAAAGAATATTAGAGGTAAATGTAGGTACCTATAGTCTGATAATAATCTATAAACATCTAAATTAGGTACATGCTCTAAAGAATAAAATTATTTAACACTATATAAATAAATAAATATCTTTGGGACATTTTTACACAGCACCATCTTCTAGTCCCAAACTAAACAGAGCTTGTGCTATGGGTACTATAGACAATGGATATAATACTTATATACCTTTTTTTTTTGTACATACTTATAATACACTATTAGGTATATTAAGTTGCTCAACTAACTAAATCTAATACGGAAGGATTAATAATATGTAGGTACCTACCTATGTATTCCGTTCCCTATTCCTAAAAGAATTACGTAGGTGCTACATAAACATCTGAAATTATTTATAATAAATATAAGTTTCTACGTATACCTATCTGTATAACCGACTTATTATTTATCGCTATGGCAATGGCATGTAATGTAAGTGAATAGGTACATACCTACCTATTTATTTTTTAACACAAATTATTTATCAAATGTGAAGGCTGATTGCTGACCTAAACTTTATGTAGGTGTGTGTGTATTATATACGGAGATTTAAAACACACAGTAACAGTTTTAGTACTTTTTATTTATTTTTAAAAAGTACTAAAACTCAAGAAAGTTTAAATATAAATGCTTTTTTGTATTTTTTCAAGACAAAGTGACACATACATTTTATTACTTGCATTTAAGGAACATTTGATTATCTATTAAACACAATTTATTTCATTGAGCTAGCATTCCTACTTACCGAACGAAACTTTTAGGTATCTTTATGTGACCTTAATTCTTTGCTCTCAAGTGTATATAGAACACTCTTACAGTAATATATATATATACCTACTACGTTATCTTTCAATGAACACGATTTCTAATGATGATAATGATAAGATGGAAATCATGTTTCTTGAAAGATAACGACTCATGAAGGCTATTATTAATAGTCATCCAAGAAACGTTATTCTTAAATCAAAATCACGTTTCTTGAAAAATAACGACTCATACATTGTTCATATTATTAATAGTCACCCAAGAAACGTTATTCTTAAATCAAAATCATGTTTCTTGAAAGATAACGACTCATAGAAGACTTAATATTATTAATATTCAACTAAGAAACATTTTTCTTAAATCAAAATCATATTTCTTGAAAGATAACGACTTATAGGAGACATATTATTATTAATAGTCATCCAAGAAAAACGTTATTATTAAATCAACATCCTGTTTCTTGAAAGATGTGCTACGTCACAACCAACCACCGGGTAATGGAAAGAAAAAGGAACGAGTGTTGCAATTTCAAAAATTGATTCCCCAATTTTTGGGAGTATGTTTTAAGTGGGATTTATTAGTGTATGAAATACAGTAGGTACAAAAGCCATTCGTTTTGTTTGATTGTACTGAAACTTAGTGGAAAATACTAAGACCAATACAAAAATAAATTATTACAAACTGATTTCTAGTTTTCAAGTAATTCCCATGTGGAAAAACAAACATGAATACATCCACAAAGTTTAATACATTTGTTTAAATGCTCAGACAAATCACATAAAGCACGTAAACATTGGCCATTTACGCCAGCGACATATACACTACTGAGTAATGGCTTATACCCCTTAAATTATGGCAATAAAATAATGCCGGTAGGTGCTATATTTCCAAAGTAATAAGCGATCTTTCCATAACATATTTCGTTACATATGGTTTTTGAAAATGACCCTAATGACTTTTTAGTAACCAAAAAGAAACACATTACAAATGATTACCCTTCCAATCTTTTATCCATTGGTACGCATCCACTTAAGTATCTTATGTTTTATCTTTTTCTGTTCCGCAATATAATTGTATAGAACTTTCATGTTTGAAAGCATAATATTTTATATTTCTAGTCAGTTTCTGAATCAGTTCAATTCTCCATAGTCGTGCCTTCATCTCATGCGCTGGCGAGAATTTGTTAAAATGGTCGAGGAAAAACAAGACAATTGACAAATTTCTTATAAATATGGCTAAAAAATACGTTTGAAAATCCTATTTGAATCTTGTTAAACTAATCTTAACAATAAATAAAATCAATTTTTGGTTTTATTGTTGACCATGAGTGAAAAATTAAGGTGATAGGTAGCTTCATGTATTTGTTTGAATCGTGTAGGTAGGTACAATTTAAAAATGGCTTTATACAAATTTAACTCTGAAAAATGTACATAATGTTGGGGGAAAACGCGAGGTGGCTATCTGGCAGCACTGTCTCGATGCGCTCGCGTCTCGCCTACAGTCGGCAGCCACAGAGCAGAGTGGGGTGAAGTCGGCGTTTAGGATTAAACGTTCTGTGAGTCAGCAGCCGATTTTCCGCCCCGCTTTTCTCTGTTGCCGTGCGTTGTTGTGATGACGGGTTTTGGTGAATTGTGTTTTTCAAGATATACGGACTCGGAAAGGAATTTGATCAAAGTGAGTATTGAAGAACAAAGTTGTTAGTAGCAAATCGTTAAGTTTGTTCTAATTTACAGTGTTTCAAATATTAGATGGATGACCAAAACAACGTTGCTGATGGAAAGTGTAACCCGGAGACGGACATAGATACGTTACCACGAACATGGGGTATTCCAGAACTAGTTATTGACCGATTTAAAGGTAAATACATTCTCATCACTACCTACTTAACCTTTACTAGGTATTTACTGAGGGTGTCTCATGGTACGCACGTGGCTTCATTTAGTAAAACTGGATGGTTCTACATTTTCAAGGGTCATATGGTTGGGACCATAGCAAGTATGAGCATGTGATCCCCGTGTTTGTTAATTAGTTAGTTACGAGTGCATCTCCTTTGAAATAGATAACAAGGCGTGCACCCGTGCGAATTTTAGCGTAGGTACCTACTTACCTACAGGCCTTACGCGAAAACTCGCGCCCACAGGTGGGTCTATGTCTATAAATAGTATGATTAGCCAGGGAGCCGGGAGCTTCGCCTTTGAAATGGGGGTCTCCCCAGGCGCGCACCCACGCGTGTTTCAAAAGACTAGGTACTTAATAAGTACTAAACATTTTTTTGAGTTATGCAAATGATATTCTAGAACATACAGACCTTAAAATAATAGTATTTTTATTCTAAGACAGACATTATTCAGCAAAGATCATTATGGTTTTAGGTTGAAACCTCCAGATACTCAAACTAAAAATATGAATTACTTACCTTAAAAAGCTGCATTCTCAACAGTGAACCTATTAAGTATTACAGATATTTTTATTTTCCAGAAAATGAAATTAAACCCAATCAATTAAATGCCTTAAGTGAAGAAATTCTTAAGGAGCTGTGCCCACTAATAGGCCACAGAATATTTATTCAATCGAAATTGAATGAATATCTCACAGCACATGTAAGTTCCATCTTAATAAGTATTATAATTACTAATCTTTATTCAGTCTACCTATAGAATGTTATTTAAATAGGTACTACTATTTAAATAGGTCAACAAAAACTTTATTTCAGATCAACCTGGATTTTGACCAAAACTACAAGGAGAATTCTACAAATTTTTATACAAAGTGGCATCCATTCATCAATAAAATTATTAGTATAAAATTTGATAGTTCCAGAGATGACACACTGGCAAGTTTGTACGAAAAGACAAGACAACAGCCTGATGATGGTAAGAAAATATTTTTATTTTAAACAAACAAATAATTAAAAGAAGAACAATTACCTACTAGAAAGTAATCAGTATGTAAAAACAAAACTAAAACATGTTCCCAAAATGCAGGTAGCATTGCCACGTTGTATGGCAATTCTTAGGACAAAATAAAAACCTGCATTTTGGTCACATGTTGATGGTAAGTATCCGCATTTTAGTTATCGATAAGTATAGTGTGTTTGTTAATTTATTTCAACAGTGTCCATATTATTGTTTCAGATTAAAAAGTTCCAGATCAAATTAAGCTGCTATGTTGCCTAATTCCTCCAAAAGGGAGATTAAACAAAAGGACAAAATTTTCAACACTTTAATTCATTGAAAATTTCATCTTTGATGTAGATGTAAGTTCACATATTTACCTGACTGCTCAGAAGGTGATAGGATTCGTCTAGTCTAGAGAGTAGCAAAAAATATCATTAAATCCAAAATGCCCATATTTGATTTTCAGGGATATAAAAAAACTATTAAAACCTACTTACTGCTGGGTACTCGGTGACTTAGTACTTATCACGGAATACTTGAATCGTTTCCTCTATGGTACTTATCAAAACCTAGCACAGCTGAAAATATTACAATAAAATCTAATTATTGAAAAAAACAAACTGCAAAAATAACTGAAAAGAAGTAACACGCTTTAGAATTTTCACTATCACAGGCTACAGGAAAGTTTGCTCTGGAGGTGACCTAGGTAGAATTGAGAGTGGCGGTACGTAGGCTAAATGTCAAAAATACCGCCCTAGGACCCGACGGCTTGCCTGGAAAAGCCTGGGTTCTGGCCTTAGAGGCTCTCGGGCCCCGACTAAAATACCCTGCCCTGGAGTTGCATCAGGGAGGCACTCCGGTATCACTGGATGCCGACCTACCTCTGTCGTGTGGTCGAGGCTTATTTGACGGACAGGGCCGTCATCTACCCCGGTCACCAGGGAGAATGGAACCGGCGAGAGATGTCGTGCGGTGTCCCACAGGGATCGGTCCTGGGGCCGAATCTGTGGGACACCGGGTACGACTGGCTGCTGCGCGCAGACTTCCCCAGCGGCGTCAGTGTAGTTTGCTACGCTGACGACACACTAGTCCTGGCTCAGGGGAGGTCGTACCAGGCGGCGGCCGAACGGGTGCTGGCTAGAAAACCTCCACGTGTGCCTGACGGCTGCTTGTCCTTCTGGACACGTCTGGAGGGAACGGCAGTTGTTAGGCCGGTGCATCTTGGGCACTCGCAATAAAATCCTTTCGAGGAATTAACCTTCGGGGGATTTTATTGCCTGTGGCGAATATTCTGGCGCGGGAGGGGCCCGTTCTGGGCCAGTGGGGAGTTGCTCCACGTGTCCCTCTGTTGCCAACAGAGGGCACAGTAGAGGAGCAGGGGCGGGCCCGGGGTGCACTCACCCTGCCACTGGGCAGGCAACGGGGGGACTGTCCTTCCCTGCCCCCGTCGATCTCGTAACCCCAGGAGTGCCCGCTGAGTAGTGTTCTCGCGCCGCTTGGGACCGAGGGTCTTGGCTTCACCGCCCGGACCGCGAGGAAGAAAACCTCTATAAAAAATTACGGGAGGTAGGGCCTGCGAGCAGCAGACTCGGGGTAGTATGCTGCCCGACCAGCGGCTGGCGTAGCTGGCACAGCCGGCGTAGTTGGCGCAGCTGGTAAAGGCCCATGAGGTGAGGTGGCGTGCAGTGTTCCGTGTGCGCCACATAGGAGGGTGCGGCCAACGTTAGGCCGCACGGGGAGAAGGGGCTCGCCTGCTTGTGGCGGGCCAGGACCTGTCGGGGGTGGTTGTGAGAATACTCACGGGTTCCCACGCCCCCAGCTAAGGTAGTTGAAGGAACACCGTGGTGGTTTTAGTCGGTAAGAGTCCGACACTGGCTCCGCCTACCCCAGGCGGAGTGCGTCCATGACGATTTCCCCACGGCAAAAAAAAAAAAAAAAAGTCGGCGGCCGAACTCGCGACACGTGGGGTTGCAACAATCGTCGAGAGGATCCGGCAATTGGAACTTGACCCTGCACAAGTCCGAGGTCGTGTGTTTTCACGGTCCTCGGAACGCGCCACAACATCGGCGTCGAGTCGACGATGAAGTACCTGGGACTCGTCTTCGTCAGCCGGTGGAACTTCGTTGAGCATTTCTGAAGTTTGGCTCCCAGACTGGAGCAGGCCAGGCTGCCTCGAATTGGCTCCTGCCCAATCTAGGGAGTCCAAACAAAAATTACTCCTTTTTAATAATTGTCTAAAAATAAATTCTTAAGCTTGTTTCCCTCTTATCAGTTTTTTGCTGTTGGGGTTTTTTAATTATTTTATTTATATTTAAGATTATAAAATTGTTAAACACTAAGAGTGGTAGCGGGTGCTTTCTTATTACTTTCGTGAACAATTAGGCGTACAATATAATTTAGTGCCTATAGCCAACAGTGATTACGAATTACTCAGTAGCATTATCTGTTTGTAAATTCACTTTATATAATAAATAATAATTACAACAATGCAATTTGTTTCAGAGATTCGGAGACAGAAAAGAAAATTGAAGATCTACAAGTTTACACGATTGTTGTTGTTTGACGTCAAATATAATTCATAAAGTGAATCAAAATATGTATGTTGATTTAAGATGTTAATATTACTCATTATTACCTAGTTCTGCCACAATTAGAGTTTTAAGAAATTACTGAATTAATGTTACTTCATTTGACATAGAATTAAGGTAGTACATTTGCCTTCAATTGTAGAACTTGCGATTTAAAATATTGTTTTAGTACCTACCTAGTCAATGGTTATAATTAACAACCATTTTAAAATATGTATGTTGATTTAAAATATTAATATAAGGCACTGTCTCAGAAGGGGGGAAGCTTTTTGAAAAAGTTTGTTGTTTTAATAAAAGGTATAATAAAGTAATTTTAGTTTAATTTTAAAGATATTGGACCTACCAATACTAGATTTAATAAGAGATGGAAACATGGTACTGGCTCAAGTTTCAACAGATTGTTTTGAGAATTATTGTATTGTATAACTTAATCTATTAATTTTACTAATCCTGGAAGTTTTATAGCAATGTCAGAATAAACGCACGGATCCCTGTGCATTGCGGCCTTTTACATGTGTTACACCAAAGCGAATGATTAGTAGCCCGCCATACCTATTTATTTAAAGTGTTTTTACTGTTTTTCTGTGTCTTAGTGTTACAAGAGTTTATTATTGTTATTAGCAGTTTGAGCTTAAAACTTTCGGATTTTCAGTCTGAGTTACGATAGTAATTCGGTTTTGGTGGTGTAATATAATATAACAAAGTCTGCATTGAGCAGGGGTTCATAAATGTTTAAATAATGGTCTTGCTTTGATACTTGCGGATTTTCAAATAGAGAAAATTAATAGTTTAATCTACAAAAAGTAATTCTCAACTCGAATCTCTTATTTTTTTATATTAAATAAGAAAAAAATTGACCTAACTAAATGATATTCTTTAGAGAATACACAGAAATTATTCACCGAAGGTAAATCTGATTTTAGTATGAGACATCCGGATATTCAAACTAAGAATATCAACATATTCATCTTAAAAAACTTAAATTCTTAGTTCAAATTTCACACTTTCTTCTTTTAAATAAATAAAGAACTTGAGCTAAGAAAATGATATTCTTTAGAGAATACACAGAAATTATTCATCGAAGGTAAATCTGATTTTAGTATGAAACATCGGATATTCAAACTAAGAATATCAACATATTCACCTTAAAAAAATTAAATTCTTAGTTCAAATTTCACACTTTCTTCTTTTAAATAAATAAAAAACTTGAGCTAAGCAAATGATATTCTTTAGAGAACGCACATAAATTATTAACCTAAAATCGACCTGGTTTTAGTATAAAATATCCGGATATTCAAATTAAGAATATCAACATACTCACCTTAAAAAACTAAAATTCTTAGTTCAAATTGCACTCTTTCTTCCTTTAATTATGATAAAGTTTGAGCTAAGCAAATTATATTCTTCAGAGAATGCTCAGAAATCATTAACCTAAGATCAATCTGGTTTTAGTATGAAACATCCGGATATTTAATTTAAGAACATTAATGTATTCACCATTAGAAGAGGAATTCTCAATTGAAATTTTATACTTTTGCATATACTTTATAATTAAGAAAATTTATAAAATCAACTAAAAAATGTGCATTCTTTGATTGAAATTACATTATTTTGAACTGACAATAAAAGTACTAAATTTAAATACTTAATTTGATTCTGTTCGAGAAAATCAATGTCTCAAAGTTCAAGAAATCTGCTCGTCTTCTTTAAAGACTTTGTTTTTTTCTTCAACCGAGAATATTTCTTCTTTATTTGAGATAATAAATAGTTGTTTTGAGCATTCAAAACAAAACAATAAAATGCTGGATTTAAGAATATAAAGTGTTCCCTATATATGAAACTATATTATTCTTGACCAATAAATATATACTTGTATTAAGACTATTTTTCTTTCCGTGTGGGAAACATTGCTGCAAATTTATTGGATCGGGTACAGGTTATGTTTTAAGAGGTAAGGGGTAGTAGTACTTTGGAAGGGAAAAAGGATAAGATGACGGTTCTAGCTTCATATTCTTGCAAACTCTTTCATAATGCGTGGACACTTCTAAGTACATAAGGCAGAGTGCAAGGCAAGCTAAATGTATGCGAGCGAGAAGTATGCATGAACGGACAGTTACTGCGCACTGCTACTGGTCCATGGGGTGGGGGGTGGCGGTTCTCTCAAGGGGTTTTCGAGGAAATACAGGGTATCCCATCGCTGTGCTACATGGAAGGAAAGTAGTACCTTAAACAACGTGTTATTGAAATAACTAAAAACCTCTTAAGGGGTCATTGTAGTCATCAGTATGAACAACTTTTACTATGGGACCAACCCTGTCATCGCAAAAAAAACAGTTCCTTACATTTTGTCGATTTATGTGAAAATTACTTATTTATGTGAAATTTGACATCTACCGGTGTGTCAAATTTCTATATCTAGTGGGACAAATCATAGATAGATTAGGATATTAATTGGGGCCGTAAACCCTAAAATGCGTATCGCTAAGGGATGGAGTAGTTGCTGGGCAAGTGTGCACCATAGTTGCCCGCAGTCTCGTTTAACACCAAGTGAAGTAGCGTTTAAACACAAGCTCATTATGATTAATACAAAAACTTGATAGGAATCATTTCACCAGTACATTGACTTTCGATTTCTTTATTAGCCCCTTAATGAGTCATCGCCTGAAAAAAATCTAAAGTAGGCTGTGTTATTTTATTAATTTTAACGCATTTACGCATGCGAAGCGAAATCTAAAGATTTAAATTGTGAAAAGAAAAAATCACTCACGAGCAGGAATCGAACCTGCGACTCCTGGCTCAGTACGCCAGTGCTTTAGCCACT
Organism: Asteroscopus sphinx; assembly: GCA_949699075.1. Taxonomy (NCBI): domain Eukaryota; kingdom Metazoa; phylum Arthropoda; class Insecta; order Lepidoptera; family Noctuidae; genus Asteroscopus; species Asteroscopus sphinx. Next base: position 12,521,326 of record OX453021.1, on the reverse strand, counting down.
AAGCTACCGTGAACACTGCTCATGGTATCGAAATTATCCTTCACTATGGTACGTCTTTGGGTGACGTCAGCGATATCTTATTAAGAAACAGCGTTTCTTAACCGACTCGACTAACTTTGCAGTTAATTCAAAGTCGTATAGATATGCCTACCCTTACTAATTATTTTATTATTTCTTTCTTTGTTTTTTTTCTTTTCACAATTTAAATCTTTAGATTTCGCTTCGCATGCGTAAATGCGTTAAAAATGACGTACTGAGCCAGGAGTCGCAGGTTCGAATCCTGCTCGTGAGCGATTTTTTCCTTTCACAATTTAAATCTTTAGGCTGTGTTGTTAACTGATAACAATCGATTTGGTGTACGCAATAATTGCGAATTGGAAATTGACAGTTTTTTTTTCATTAATTTTGCTACGATTTCTTCAAGCACTAAGGACGTTGGTATAAACGTTTAAAACGTAAGCTATGTTTTCATTATGCAAAAGACTAAACTTAACTGGATAGAGTGGATGGTCTTCGCATAATGACACGTTAGAGCGGTAAAATCTAAATTACTGTACAGACTACAGACTTCCAGTAATTGCTTCGTGTTGCCAGTTAAAAGAAATGCACTTGTAACAGAGTTACCAGCTCTAAAAATAAGGAAACACCCGTTTAATTGTCTTTAGACGTTTAATTGTAGTTTTCTAAACATAGCTTTATTGGTGAAAGAAAATGCGATAGCTAGGTACTGCAAAAACACGCCAAGCTCACGTAACGAGGTACATAAAAAAACTACCTTGAAAACAACCAATAGGATCTTTTACTGAACATCTGATATTAATCCCATTATTATATTCAGTTAATTATGTCATTATCCTACCGGTGTTCTTCCAAGTTTTCTTCTAATTCTAATTTTAGTGTTTATTTTCTTGAGTCTATGACCTGTCATGCTACTTTTACGCAGATAAAATAAAAATAATAAAATAATATTTTGGGACATTTAACACAGCACCATCTAGTCCCAAACTAAGTAGAGCTTGTAATATGGGTACTAGACAATGATGACTACTAGATTATACCTTCATACGTACAGACAAAACAATGTGAACCGACATTGCGCCGAGATAAGAAAACAACACTATTGTTCTGCCTAGGGTTGTCTCATAACAAAGTCCTTGGAAAATATTTTGATAAAATATGAACATCCCTCGGCGCCGCCGCGCCGCGGGCGTCGTCGTAGGTACTCGGTAATTTACAAAAACATCAGCCATGTTTTTTGTGAAATATATTTTTTATACCCGTATATTTAAAATAAGTATGACGTCAGCGCTGATTTATGTTTTGCGTTTCGCGAAATTACATTTTCATGTAAGTAATTATTATACGAATCATTAAAATTCAACGAAGTTTTTAGATCAATTTTTTTTTAATTATGTAACATTACATCTCTGATCTCAACAGACCTTGAACTAAAGACGGTGGTTATGTAACGTTTTGTTATTGCTATCACATCAGTAGAGGACAAGGACTTGTTTATTATCTTAAAATATCGATCACTATCTTGGGAATTGATCTATATTTAGCAATAGTAGGTACTTCATAGCTGATAATGACGTAATAACCAATAGTTTTACCCAATAGTTTTACGTAACGTTATCTTTCACTTCTCGATTAAGTGAAACAATCTGTTAAAGCAACAACCCTGAGGTTCATTGCAGTAATGCTCGTCTAGCAACGACAATACCCGCCATGGGAAACGATTACAATGTTTTTGCACAATACATACTCTTAATAATTGAGATTTCTTCACACAAGCTACAAACACCCTTTAACACCACAAAATGAGGCACATTATACTTTATAATAAGAAAGAGGATTTAGATTCACCGTGCGAACAAGAATTAATAATTGTTTTATATTGTTTTATTTGTTATAAAACTTGGTTTTGTAATAATCTGAATAACTATGACTAGAATAATATATTTTGCTCGGTTTCTAGTTTCTACTTTATCCTCCTCATTTGCATTCTTTATTTGCATAGTTTTTTGTTAAAAAGTGAAAACCAACTTTTTTAGGCTGATTAATTGTTAATTTAAGCTGACTATAATAATGATACTATGATGTTTCCTACACTGACTTAGTAAAAAGATATAGACCCAGTACTACGAACAATCATATGGAAGCTACAAAACCGTGCTCCTCCCTGTACAAACACGCACACACATACACCTAAACCGTGCTCCCTTTCTCACAGTACGTCTCGCGGCATTGTCCAGTAAGCACTGTGAATAAAAAACAGTAAAATAAAGAAAAAGTGTCACGGAATCACTTTTCACTTGTAACTACTTGAAATAACACCTTTTTTAATGATTCAACTTTATCTTTTTTGGTTACTTTGAACACAAAACATCAACAACTTCATGACTGACATAAGTGACATAAAGCACGAGGGTTGCCAGGATATGATTTGTCCATTCCCCATACATGCGTTGATCTACCACTCAATTTTTTTTTTGCTGGTTTCTTCTGATTAATGGTGATGTATTATTAGTACCATTCATGTTTACTACAAACACAAAACATGGAAAGTTGTTATAATAAAATATTTTTTTCATGTTAAGTATGAAAAAAGTGTAGGTAGGTAATGTCGGGGTTACACCTGAGCATGTTGTACGAATATTATGCTAAGGCCACACTTCCATATATCGTAACGAACCTTCTTGAAGAAGTCATGACTCGACAATAGACAGTATAATAGGTACTTTATAGACGCAACTACAAGCAAGCGATGGGAGATTGTTTATATCTCTATCTAATACTGTTTCGTTTTGATAATTTATTGGGTGCATTCAGTTATGCACCCAATAAATTATCGCGGAGCGTACTTTGGACGTTCAATTACTCAGACGACCGCATAGAAATCTTCGATACTCATATCAGAAGTTGATATATTCAAATATTCGCCACAGGCAATAGATCCTCCAAAGGATATTTATTGCCCGTACCCAGGATGCACCGGCCTAATCGCCGTTCCCTCCAGACTTGTCCAGCGGGACAAGCAGCCGTCAGACACACGTGGAGGTTTTCTGGACAGCACCCCGCGTGGAAAACACCTACTCTCACGCTGTCTTACTGCTGGCGGGAATTGAACCTGCCACCCGAGAACCTTAAAGAGCTGATATCTCGGGAACGGGCAGAGATATACGAATTCTGACCACATTTTTGACCCCCTCTGCCACTCCTTAACCGATTGTCTTCTGAGTCACCCATACATAAAAAATACCCTACTCCGTTCCTCCCCTCCCCAAATCCGAAGCACTATCTAGTTTTACCCGCGGGAAACACATTTCCCCTCTTCTGCAACCCTTACCCTAACTCATCCCCTCTCAATTTCATCACCCTCCTCAAGTTCCCCCTTCACCCCTCGACTTCATCCATCCCTCAACCCCTCCCAAACCCCCACTGACGCCTCCGAACTCCAACCCTTGTCGCTCCTTCTCCTGTCCCCCTACCCCCCGCTCTCTCTCTCATCTACGTCAACCCCCTCACCTCACCTCTATGTCACTCCCTCATAATCCCTCCTCACCCCCGAACTCCATCTCCCTCCTCCAACTCCATCCCCCTCCCCCTCCCTATCCCACTCTCTCACGTCTCTCCTCACTCCATACAACCGTGCTTGCGTTAATTTCTCTGTGTCCATTATTCAAATTCGAGTGGCGATTCTGTACGTACTATGATAGGATTTATGAACATAGATCTAAGGTCCGTATTACAGAAGCTTCCTCAAGTACAGTTTAAACTCCAATCACCTGATCACTACTTAAGGATAGAATCGTTACTTGAGTATCGGTCTTATTCCAGAACGGTAATTATAAACTTTAATTCAACAACAAAACACACGAATTTGACCTGAAATATAATAGAAATCTCTACTCAAGCGTAGTCTGGACCACGCTTGAGTGATTACAGATCAAATATCTGCCCAAATACCGAAACAGGTGACAATATAAATACGGGCCTAACCCGTATTCCAGAAGGATACTCAAGCGTTGATCTCTGTTTAAAACTAGTTTTAAGTTGAGCTTTGATTTTAGAACGTCCCTCAAGCAGAGATTTGTTGATCACAGTTCAGCTGAGTTTAGTTTCGTTTTATATTGTCACCTGTTTCGGTATTTGGGCAGATATTTGATCTGTAATCACTCAAGCGTGGTCCAGACTACGCTTGAGTAGAGATTTCTATTATATTTCAGGTCAAATTCGTGTGTTTTGTTGTTGAATTAAAGTTTATAATTACCGTTCTGGAATTAGACCGATACTCAAGTAACGATTCTATCCTTAAGTAGTGATCAGGTGATTGGAGTTTAAACTGTACTTGAGTAAGCTTCTGTAATACGGGCCTAAGTCTAGGATCTATATGAATCAAGGGTTTATCTAACGCAAGTGTTGCCGGTTCGCACCATATTTATTAACGTCACAACTCAAAAATCATAATTATTGGGAAATCACCTTTAAAGTTCAAGAGTTAAACGTGACTTTCTAATGGTCATGATTTTTGAGTTGTGACGGTGTTTTATTACAGATGCGTTCTATCATTTTACTCCCCAAGACGGACAAGTGCGCCGCGCGCGCCTCGTGGTTATAGAAGCTTCGCTTCAAAAATTTACTGACTGACAAAAACGACGTTTTGAATTTTTTTCTCTATGTCAGTATTGTGTTAGTGTGTTTTATCTGAAGTTTTATTCGCGGCCGTTGGTCAGGGGCAAGGTCGAGGCAGCCCGCGCGAGGTTAAGGACACGTTAAAGAACGCAACTCCGAGTGCTACTTAAGGTGGCGTTAAGTATATTTGTACTACTGGTACAATACAATACTTAAACAATATCAAATTCATACGATATTGTCAACCCATACAATATCATACTCATTTAGTACTGCATATTATAACTTTAGACAATTTATGTTTCAAGTTTTTCTTGATTCTTGACGAAACATGTGTCTAAACAAGATCAGGTAAAACATTTACAAAGGAGAATAGCGAGATTGCATGTGATTTGGGACCCACTGTTAGATATAGCGTTCAATAAGGAAACTCATTAATATTTTTTACCTTGTAAGTAGGCGTTATTAGCTATAAGTGATATGTTTTCGATAAATAATTGACAAGATTTTTACATTTACATCATAAGTACAGTCAACTGCATGACTGTGGTAACAAATGAATTATAAAATCGCCCTTACCGCTTACGAAATAAAGGCGCTGTCAATTTCCAAACAGTTACCGTACACACGAACCACGAACACCCAATAAACGTCAGTGGAAGACGTGCAGTCGACCGTACATACTTAGCTATAAAAAGTATGATGTATGTCAGTGGATCGGAATGTAATGCGAACCAGGGGGTGCGTTCAGTCAAATCATCCGACGACGTACGGAACGTACGTTGGTCGTAGTACAGTAGACTGCATGACAGTGATAACACGCGAATTAGAAAACCACCGTTATTGCTTACGAAAAAACGACGCTGTCAATGTCAAACTGTTACCGCGAACACCCAATAAACGCTCCGTGCCGTGCATTGTCCATAGTCGTCGGGCGATATAACTGAATGCACCCCAGGTTGCGATGCGTTTTGATTAGCAATAACTTTCGATTCCCTTCTCTTATTAACTCAATATTTTTTATATAAATATGTTATAAACTTGTAGTTATAATTATTATATAATTGCACTAGAACGGTGCTTCGTTAATTTTTACATTCTTTGATCCAATTTCGCCACTCTCCTTTACCAAATAATAGGGAAATATTTATCAAATGGCAATACTTCGACACTCGCACATACATAAATTGGTGGCTTCCATATGATTGTTCGTAGTACTGGGTCTATATCTTTTTACTATCTTTTTACTAAGTCAGTGGTTTCCTATGATAATATTTATGATAAATCATACTTCTGAATTTTTCTTAACTTCTCAAGCTTACTGTACTGACACATTTGGATCCCAAAACAAATGTTCCAAAAAATCTAATTGTACAAAATATTAAATTCAAATGTTTGTTACAGATGGTTACAATACGCCTTAGTTATAACATATGAATCCATAAATCAGGAGAGATCTTTAGAACAACCATAGAGCGGTGTATAGGGTCTACACGGCTATTCATTCTTTCCCTAATGCTTCTAGTGTGAAAAATGTCACAATAAGTTCTTGGTTTTCAAAAGCAGCCAAAAATTGTTAGCAACCAGGTCCCGACGTGTATTCTTATTGAAAACAAACATCTGGAGCTGGTCCAACCGGACTGATTATGAAAGGTCTCGGAAATAGCCCCGACAAATATCATTCACATGCATTTACTCGCTTATATTTTTAGCAATGCCACCTGCCTTACTCACTTCTTGAAATAAATGCAGAGATGTGCGTATTTTTGCAAAAAATATTAGATTTTCGAATATTTTTTGTTTGAACCGATTTGTTATTTTTTTCCGCAGTTCAGTCTACTGAGGTAGTTAACTAGCGCACATAAAGAAGCTGCTACGCATCCACTTGTGTTCCTGATACAATCAATCTCTTTCTCACAGTTTATGACACCCCATGGGAAGCAAGCGAGGAAGTGTCAAAGGTTACTGGGAACTACCATGTTCTCTGTCTCAGAGTTCTGAGTTAACTCCGTCATAATTATGTCATATATAAAAACCGATTAGGAAAATTCATTTTTATTTTTCTTCCGGATTGGTCCCATTTTTATCAAAATCCAGTTTTGATGGAAACAGAATGGGATGGGATCCATGGGGAATTGAGGGAACTCCTCAAATATTATAGGCATGCATATAGCGATTTTGGTTTTTTAATCAACAAGTCAAGCATTTGCATTCAGAAAGTACCATTTGGTGAAGATCTGATGAAGATCTTCGGAGATAAAGTAGGGAACTCTTCAATGGATGACAGCAAATCATTCGGGATTGCAGCAATCGCTTGTCTTTCTGTTGTTAGTGCCACTCAAAATATAAAATAAAATAAACTTGAAAAAAGTAAAAATCGACTTCAAAAAGAATAAAAGTATTTATGTGAAACAGTTTAGGAAGTCGGTGCCAATTTTTCTTAAACCGAATAAAAGGCACCTACTTCCGAAACTGTTTCATATAAATTATTTTATGCTGTTTGAAGTCAGTTTTTACTTTTTTTTAATTTTATTTTATTTGTAATTACTGTGTCAGAGCGTATGTTAAACGTTAATAAAGGATAATAATATGTAGGTATGATACATGTCTGTAACGGTTATTATTTAGAATAAATATAAATAATAGATCATAAACTTAACAATCCGACCCATTAAAAATAGGTATGAATTTCATCAACGCTACCAATACAATAAAAACGTGGGAAATTTCGTATTAGTTCCACCTCCTGCGAATTTTTATTTTTTTGTACACAAACAAAACCATAAATAAAAATAACATCACGCGATGCTGGACTTGGAGCGCAATCACCTCCATCCGCGTCCGTAGACTTCGTGCTTACACGTGTTTTATTAAAAATATTAAAGTATTGTTTCTGGTTAATTTTATTGCCATAATTTACGGTAGGGGCGGGGTAGGGGCACACAGCCATGAACGAAGCCACGACCCACGATTGTGTATTGTGTTGCCTGTTGCCTGCCATGTAATCTTCTCAGACTGTATTCTTTTACCTGCTATTATTTCCCTGACAAGTTGCAAAATTACAATAGCATGATTCGACATTGTAATGCGTCATTTCCTGTAGCTCAAATTACAAAAACTGCAAAAACATTGTACCTACGACCTAATTATCTACGATTATTAGGTAGGTTATTTATTCCAATTTAATCCAAAATGATCTAACAGGAATTGAATTAGCTTACGTAATTAATTTGTAATGTTATCCGAGCCTAATAGGATGGTATAATTATTAAAATTAATGCGATAACCCAGTAAGTTGATCTGACTAACGGAACATGTACTGGGTGGGCGCATTTTGGTATCAAAGTAATATAAATATGATACGATGACGTGTCGTTTAGCAGAATTAAAAGGAAATACCACGATACAAAAACATAGGAGGACTTAAAATGAGTTCATCAAGAATTTAAGAGCACATTTTCCTTATGGTGATCCAAATAACACGTGGGCTATTTTGCCACTCGTTATAGGAAACAACACAACGTAGACGTTAGACTACCATTCCATCGCCCACGAATTTCATTATTATATTTAATAAGAAACCTGTTTCCAATACCTAGTAGACTTCTTCTTGCGCCAATAAAATGTGGGCCCTCTAGCTTAAAAATGAAGTCTTCGATGAAATCGAATGCGACTTCTAACACAACACCACTCACCAGCTAGCCCCGAAATCCTGACGGAGAATGCAATCTCATCCTGTGCCATAAAACCGGCAAGTGCGAGTCGGACTCGCGCACTAAGGGTTCTGTACTACCAGTCGGTGTTTATCTTCTTTTTATTCCTATAGCATTTTGTTATAGACCGGACTAAGCAACAAATATTTAATCTTTATTTATGATTTCATTAAAAAGCGGCCTCTGTTGTTGAATAGACTAGCACATATTGAACAACAGAGGGCATTACTATAGGGACGAAGACAGAGTTACCTAATTAACCTCGGAAATCTTTATCGATATTATTCTCACATTATGAGATATTTTGTAAGGACGATGATCAGTTAAGAAATTTATTTCTTGCTCGCATTTCGTCCGCATAGAATGTTTAAATTAGTTTTTTTATGGAATTATATTTTAATTTATAGGTAGTTATTATATTCATTCACCATCTTTATAGGGAGTGCATCAGTGGATGCATATGCATACCCAGCAAGCCTAGTGAGTGAGAACTGTGAGAAGTGACCTAAGTACAGCTTATTGTCCTCTCGGGACAGATTGCAGGAAAAAAGGGGATTGTGTGCCTCTGGCTGTACTAAATAAACAATTTTTCTTTCTTTCTTACTCTTTCTTTACCTATGTATCATAATAAATGATACATAGGTATCATTCGTATTCATTCATTTCATATTTTTTTTCGAACTAAACATGTTGAAAAATACATTTTTGAGGTTTCTTGTATGGGGACCCCCTTAGGTTTTAGACTTTTTTCAATATTTTTTAGAATTTGCCGTGAATCGTGATATTCGTTATAGAGGTCATAATTATAAAAAAACAAACACTTATTCTGTGAAAATTTCAACGGATATGTACTGCCCTATGAGTGGCTATGGGTCCTGTGACAGACATTCAGACAGACGGACGGATGGGCAGACGGCGCGCGGCGGCGTGGCGCGCGTAGGCAGAGATATAGGGTCCCGTTGGCACGGAACCCTAAAAAGTTAGAATGCTATAGATGTAGACAGTTTATGACGTAACCGTGATGGTGATACGCGACAACACGGCCGCGTCTGTATTTAGCGCGCCACGTTGGCCACCACGCGGTGGCCGGGCCGCGACGCGCGCTGAATAATAATAAAAAATAAACATTGAACCGAACGCGCCTGCCAACAGGGCTGCCAACATCACGAGAATGTCAAGTATTTGTAGACTACTATTGTCTTATTTCTAATCTCAGAACAATAATTATAATTATATATTACTGCTTAAATTGAATTTGGCTTGACGTTAGATAAAATGTGCTGAAGTAAATTATACTTATCTATCAGATTGTTTTGGTTTGTTTTAGTTTATCTTTCTCTATCTTTTCTGATCAAAAACTATATCAGTAGTCCTAAAATAGTTCAAAGTACAAACACTTTTGTGTCAGTCAAAGGAATTTGAATTTATCACTCTGGTCGCTTACGCTTACCTACGCAGTTTACGTGTGTAACTTTGTGAAACAAGACTAGTCTTGGGAAAATGTTTTTTGAGCCATGCAACAGCCTGCGACTTCAATGAGGTCAATATCCCCGTTCGATCAACAATGAATAGCTATACCCCGACAATAAATAAAAAAATGTTTTTTTTTATTTGAAAAATGTTAGGTTGGTATGTGGTATTATTTTGACCCAGGTATGGTAAAAGTACTTTAAAAGTCTACCCTAAAGCCATAAAATACAAAAGCCTTCGAAATATAGTATAAATAGATATCGTTGACATAAGCGAAAAAAAATGGTCTTCAGTGTAAAGACCAAACAAATCAAGTCACATGCTTATAGTCAAAGGTCACATGTATGTAAATTATTTCCGAAGGGAATTTATTTCTGGTATCGCCACGACCCTGCCACGGCTACAGTAGCCCCCCGCGCGCAACCTTGGCCTTCTCGTCTCGGCATGCGATCGGCCGCAGATTACTAACAATACGCATTATTTTCACAACTTGCTATATTTATTACGTCATCTCTTATTAAATTTGGGAAAGTTTATCAGCTTTCATTAGTTAGCTGTGATTTTACAAACCGGAAATGTAGGTAAAATGTTTGTACCTACTCCTACAACTTTTTACTTAGGTCCCTAGCTCTTACTATTACTACCTTACCTTAGCTACTACTATGTACTAGTTTGAGGAATGTCATGCTATAAAATGAAAATGATACAATTTAATATGGTTTCATAACTTCTAAGCCGATGTGAGCAGCAAGTAGATTATTTTTAGTTTTTGACAAGGCTGTACACGATCAATGATCTGTGCTCGGTTGTGCATTGACAATAAAATTACTGCCAAATTGACAATGACAAACGGTATTTATAGAATTTCGAAAAGACTAATATAAGAATATGTACTCAGGTATACATAGTAGTGAACGGTTAAATATAATAAAAAAACATTAAGTATTACAATTTAAATGAGAGTGTTTTAGTAGGGACAAATGTATTGGTCTGAGGGGACAAATGACTGAAATGGTGAAACTGCGCCCAAAATAATATCTATTTTTTATCCTGTATAATGGCAGAATACTAACTACGGAATAGTTCACACAGTTGTAGCTTATTTATGTGAGTATAGAGGCTAATATCACAGAAACTTGTACAATTCTTAATATTGATCACAATATTCATGACTGGCTATGAAAGGCGACCCACTCAAAAATGGCATTACGCCTGCCATCCGTTGAGCTAAGCGTGAAACTATTTGGAATAGAGGTCATTGACTGTTGACCTTCTGTTGACATTTAAAGGCATCCCAACAAGGAGAGGTATTATTACCACACCAAAGGCAGTACGCGAAGAACGGGATACTCGAGATTATAAAACATGCAGCTATCATCCTACCTATCTAAATTCTGATTTATTTTATCAGTTAATTCCCTAAAGTGTATTTTTTCTCTCTTGCCTTATTTAGTAAACAATTTTGGCATGTCTCTCTCTTTATTCAAATAATTATTGATAAAATATAATTACTAGTTCCGCACATGTAATATAGTAATAATAATGTTATGTAGTGTGTGAAATTGTTTACATAATGTCTTTTAATAATTATTCAATTCAATTCAATTCATTATTGACGAATTTCATTAAAAAGACATGCCAAGCTTGTTTACTAAATAAGACAAGTAAGAAAAAACAGAGTCTACATTTTATGATTCAACTAAACAAAGATAATAGCAACACTTCAACGGTCATGTTTAGGGTGTTTACCAGCACCGACAAACAATAAAAATGCCACATCAAAACTGTGCATCAAAACATCAAATGACAGATGCACTCTCGTCGCTTTGTTAGCACTGTCGAAATATTATTTTTAGATTCTACTAAAAGTAAAATGGGCGTTAAACCTTCTACTAAAAACTGTTCAAATTACCTAGTCCTGCAGTTTTTTATCTTTACTTGAAGTCATTTCTAGACATAATTGACAGTTCAGCTTTTGATAAGCGGTGCAGTTAATTGTCTGTCTGTTCACCCCACTAGGACATATGCGTAGCTACCAGCTGTTACTTCAACCGATTATTCATGTCGTTATTTTAATTATAATTCAAGTAGGATGTCTATTGTCTTGCTCTTTGAAACCGTCAGTATATACAAAGTCTTTGTTTGAAACGATGCAAAATTGTTGGAAAAATTACCCGAACGTACAGTACGCGCAAAATAACTTTGCCGGGGTGAAGTTGGCTACTGCGCATGTTTCCCCGCATCTCGCCTTCAACTGACACCCAAAAACGATTACTGCGACGGTTTTGTGACAACTTCACTCCGGCCAAGTTAAATTGCGCGTACTGTATTCTTTAAAGGTAGGCTAACCATAATTATGTAGCTCTAAACCGGGACATGAACGGCAGCTAAGGAAAAAGAAAAGCACCCATGAGGGGTATCGGGGGCGAAACTCCTGCAAGGGGGCCCGGGGACGAAGCTCCCGCGAAGGGGTTCGGGGACAAAACCCCCGCAATATATTGCTGTTGGCTGAGGCTACATTAGTATGCGCCACCTGCTATTCGTAAGCGATTTAAACAAATAGTTAATATTCACGTTTAGGGCTACACTATACGCCAAATATCTTTCTATTAATCTCGTTTCGCTCTCCCAGTCGCATCGCAAATCGTTGCCTTCTGTAGCCTCAGCCTGAAAAATAAAGACTGACGGCAGGTAGCTGCTAGTTAGGTTAGAACAGAACATCAAAACATCATCATCATCATCATCAGAACTGTGACCACACCACATGCGCCTTACGAGCGAAACAAGCGGTGCCGCGGCAGTGGACGGCGAGTGCCAGCCAGTGATTGTTTCAATAAATTGATATATTGATAAAATTACATGTATTTTATTAATGTTAGCTCGGTTAACCGAGACTAATTCGATGAAACGATCTGCAAAAAGTGATGAATTGAAAATTATGTGAAGCAATATACGTGGAATAGTTTTCTGCGAAATGAAATTCGATATAAAGTTTCGGTAAAATGATAGCCTAACCCTTGACACCCGTTTCATGGAACTTTCATTGTAACGCGCGGCTCAACAACCGGGACAAAATACCAAACCGCCCGGGATGGCGGGACCAATGTCTGAAACCGGGGCAATCCCGGTCAAACCGAGTCGTGTGGTAAGCCTATTCTTTACATTGCAAAACTGGACTTAGTAAAGAAATCTTCAAACATTAATTTGGTAGGTTAGCGGGCTTCAACTTTAAAAGAAATAAAGAATTGTAGTTCCAATAATTTAAAAAGGTTAAATATTATTTATTATGGTAACGTTTTTAACGGAACAATTCGGTAATTCACAGGCGGTCCTTAAAGACACCCATGTTAATAAATGCAATTAAACAGTAGGTAGGTACATACTTGTTTCATGATCATGGGGACTTCTAATTAGGTCATGCATATGCAGTTACCACAAATGAAACACCAGACTCGAGGAAAATGGTTTAATTCGGAACCGACACATACTTGCATACTCAGGGAAAGTCCAGGAGAAGAAAAGTCATCAATTATTGTAAAATTCCGTATTATTCATTTAGAAATTTTGTGAGATGGATCCAGTCAAATCATCACATTCGCGATGTGTTGGTCGTAGCATGTCGTACAAGTTATTTAACTACAAGTTTAGCAATACAACATTTTAGTACCAACTGAAGCAAAATGATGTAGGTACTTTGTCTTTGTCAATTATCAAAATTATGAATAGTTCAAGGTCAATCTGCTCACACATAATCCATGACGCCGAGTTACACGCGCCGTGATCCGTGTCTGCGAAAAATTTACTTGTGTTTTATCAACCTACGCTTGGTATTGTCTATTACATTCCCCTGCTGGACACAAGCCACTCACAAGTTGGTTTCTAAAGCACTAACAAGTAAATTTATATTTCCAGGGACAGTAGCTACGTCCGTGGCGGTGGCGCCGTGGGTTCCGTGGGCGGAGTGGGCGCCGTGGGTGCGGGTGCGGTGGGCGCCGGCGAGTACCGTGGCGGCCGCGTGTCCCTGCTCGGCGCCGCATACCTGCCACCACCCGCGCCCGCAGCACACCACCCGCCCCCCGCAGACCCGCCGCCTTTCAAGAAGATCAGGCTTACAGCTGATCGGACGCCGCTGCCACATCATCAGCCGCTTAGGGTTGATACTAGGGTCAGTATCTTTATCAGTACCTAAATGGCATAACAGTAGACTGAGGTACCTTTTCCATAGAGGAAGTATTGGTCGAAGACATCATAAACCTTCCTCTCAGGAAACTATGACGCCGTTCTTTACTGCCCTGTCACAAGTTAGATGCCTATCTCTATTCGTCACAGGATAGTCAGAGCTGATATAGCAGATTCTGATTTTTGGAGGATGCAGGATTTTATGCCCAAAGATGATCCCTTTCCACATTTTTTGCAAATAATATAGTTGCAAAGCTTTAACTATACAGCAACAGCAACTATACAGATTTATGTCGACGCTTAGATGTAATGCAACTATAATAACTTAATAAGCACTGCGTTTACTATTTTGACTGCGTTTACTATGATGAGCACTGCGTTTACTCCATAGCTTACCGTAATCAGAAAGTAAAATCATTCGATCAACAATATGTTGTCTTAAATTTCCAGGAGCCGGTGAACCAGTACAGCACAATAGAAGTGTTGTCTCCTAATCCGCCCTCGGAGCCCACGATGGAGGACCAGAGCTTCAGAACCACCAAGGATGATTTATTACAACAAATATCTAAGGTAAGCATGTACCTATACAACATCAGATATTTGATAGATGTACTTTAAAGTATGAAAAGAGCTCAGATAGGGCGAATTGGAAATTCAGAAATTTGCCGCATCTGGTTGGAATTGAAACTGACACTATTAAGTCAGACATTCCAGTTGTTGATGGTAGCTCTCTGATAAATATGGTGGGATCAGAATTCCACGTCTACTATAACACAAATAGTTAGGCATTCAAATTCCTCTGCTGGGCCTCGCTTCACATTCCCGTAAATTACAAGGACATAGACTAATTTGACAGGACTAAATATTTTGTGTCCTTTTTAATGATGTTTAATGAAAGAGATATAGTGTGTGATTAAAATGAGTTTATTGCGGTGTACCAATAAATGACAATGATCTCAGACGGCTGTTAGTAGTTTATTGATTTATCTGCACCTAAAGCCGACGCTAACGTACTTGAAATAGAACTAAGATTGGTTTCTTCTTTTACAAAATTACTCTGTTACAATAAATATGACAAAACCTATGTTAAGTATTAAAACTAACATCAAACTTACCACATTTACAGGTGGACCGCGAGATGGCCTTATCGGAATCAACGCTCCAAAAGTTAAAGAAGAAGCAAGAAGAGTTAGAACAGACTGCGTCGAAGCCAGCGCGGGCAGAGGAACCAGAAGAGTTGCTGCCCCGGCACAGAAGTCTCGCGCAGTGCGTCTACGCGGATAACAGGAAAAAGGTTCATATCATAGTAAACTTACACCCTCATTGTCACGAATAACCACCCATGTGTGTAGGAAAGATTTCATACATCATGAGACATCATAATTTACCCCATAATAACGTTAACAACTAACAACTCATCGTAGTAATGAAATGGTTTTGCGGTTTGTTTGACTTTTTGGGCGTCTAAATTCCGAAATGCTCGAAGTTTCCGCCAGCATAGCTCGGCTCTAGGAAGCGATACCTTTTTAATGAAGCATTACATTACCTAAGCAATTCTGTTAGTTAATGCAAGATAATTCCGGTGAAACACAGATTTGGCCATGTTTAATTTGATTTTGCTTTATGTCTAAATGTGGATATGCAAATGCTACCAAATTATGTTTACAGTTCTATTAAGTTAATAGTCCAGTTGCATAGGAATAGAGCTTGAAAGAGTTCATGGACGTAGGTCCATAAATGTCAAAAAAATAATCTAAAAAGTTCAATAATCCGAAAACTCATTTGAAAGTATAACTCACCACTAAACTTGTTGTAAATAGCTATCTTTACGCTCATGCCGGGATGTAAAAACTACATAGTGTATCAGTTGTTTTACCTGTGCACGTTGGAAACTATTTAGCCAAAGAGAAAAATATTGAGCACAAAAATTATTATTAATCTTCTCCAGTCAGGATAAAAGTTACCTTCAAGATAGTGTAGAGAAAGCTGATGACTAAAGCTCGCGATAAACATGCCTGTCTGGTATGCCAGTTTCTAGAAAAGCTTCATCGTGCGAAAGACGGTACGAGTTGAAGATCACACGATGACTATGCAAAAAGCACAAAACATACAAAATATCTTAAACACAGGGCTGCAAGCACAGAATAGAAAATGCTGCGAGCTACTAACAAACACGTTTCGACGTGCGCATGCGATGCGAGTCTCTATCCTCAATCAATCAATCAACACAGCCTATCGCTTTCCATATTCCATTCCACATTCCATTTTGCTGGACATAGGCCTCTCCCAAATTGTACCACAACAATCGGTCCTCTGCTTTCCGCATGTCCCCCCCAACTAACTTCATTAGGTCGTTTGTCCTCCTGGCTGGGGGTGCCCTACAATACGTTTGCCGATTCGCGGTCTCCACTCAAGGACTCGTCTGCTCCAGCGGCCATCGGTCCTTCGTCAGACATGGCCAGCCCACTGCCACTTCAGCTTACTGATCCTACAAGCTATGTCGGTCACTCTGTTTCTTCTCCAGTATCTATCCCCACTTCCCCGCAAAGGGAAAAAATCAAACGGCTTGCGATCTCCTGGTATGCTATAATAATAATGTCCTTCCGACCGAATTTCGGTCTCGGCGGCCAATCTCAATGTAGATTAGCCATCTGCGCGGGACATATTATAGTGCACAAGTGTGTGCGCAAACACAGGTGCACTCTCTATTTCCTCACTCTCATAATCCGATGGGACGGCAATTCGACACGACCGGAGAGAGATCAGGCAGGTATGCTATATACGAGCACGTGAGCTACGGGCAGAATCTCGATAGTTACATCATGGTAGTAGCTCGATTTTAGCATTATCTGGCATGCTTTTGTGTGACCAACAAGCATGTGTATCACGGGCTTAATTTAAAGTAGAATCCATTTTTTATTCCGCGAACCGGTTTGAAATTTCAAAAATGTCAAATTGACCCCAGCCTCTTGTCCCAGAGGTCATCAGTGCGTGATTTTACGCAATTATGACGTGTTTAATGTCAGTTTAAACTATATACAAAGTCTTTGGTTTAAACGTTAATTTAGTTCGGGTTTTTTAGGAGATCATATAGCATATAAAATACCTTACAATTCGGCGTAAAAATAAGCAAAAGTACTGCAAAGTAGGAGCATAGGATGAAAAAACCAAAAAAACAATTTGTAGGTTTTAGTAGTGATATAGATTTTAAAATAATTATACATTAGGCGATGGTGCTGATTGTAATGTTTACAAACTAAACTAATTTAGTTTCACTCTCTTTCTAACAAAAATCATTAGAAAAGGATAGAAGATTGTACTCCTGTTAAGTTAGTCCACTTCTTTGTTTTCATTATGAATTTAGTCGGCATCGCTTTAGGTCACGACTCTTTTCCCATAGATTACACGGGCAAAGACCAATTTGACAGTTCTAAATATTTTCTGTCTTTTCAATGATATTTGTAAGAAAGGGATAGTGTGATTAAAATTAGTTTAGTGTGATGAATCAGAGAATTAGCAGTTATGTTACTGATGACTAGTAGTACTAGTCGTACATTGAATTTATTAAACGTTGTATTTGAAGTCGTGAAAAAACAGTCAATTTCATAAATGTAGTTGTTTATTGATTTGTCTCTAATAAATGATACACATATATTCTGTTTGATGACTTGCGCGGGATCAGTCGTCTGATACATTGTGTTTTTTTTCCTTCTCAGATCAGCATGGATAATAAGCGGCAAATGGTATTTATAATTTGTTTTATAAACTATTATAAGTACGGAGACTTAAATTTTTCTAGAATAGATTATTATAAAATATAATATGTATGTATTTTTTCATTTTCATAAAAGTAGATACTTAGATTGTAGACATTTTAAACTTGAATTGTTTAAATGTTACATAGGTATGTATTATAAGTATTGTACAGCATGTTTATTAGTTTTATGTGGGTTTATGTATTTAATTGTACTTGTGATGACTTGATCAATTGATTTGACAAGCAGTTCATGGCTGAATACACTGTTTTGTCATCGAAGATCAGTATCAAAATCATCATATCATTTTTGGCATATTATTATGTAAAACACTGCGGGAATATCTGTGAACCTGTTACGTATTTGGAACTACTGACACAACTAATAAATAATGTTAGAGTAAACAACAAAATTTTGCATTCTCAAGTTCATTCAATACTTGTTTGTATTCTTGGCAATAACTCTAGGTACAACCAGAAAATATACATAAGCTCCACACTAGAATAATAGGACGGTTCAATCAACTCAGCCTATCGCAGTCCACCGCTGGACATAGGCCTCTCCCAAGCTGCGCCACAACACTCGGTTCTCGGCCTACCGCATCCTTTCCACCGCAGCTACCTTCTTCAGGTCGTCGATCCACCTTGCTGGCGGGATAAGCTTCGCTTCGCTGCGTTTGCCTATTCACGGTATCCACTTAAGAACTTGTCTGCTACAACGGCCATCGGTCCTTCGACAGACATAGCCATCCCACTGCCACTTCAACTTGCTAATTCTACAAGCTATGTCGGTCTTTTCTTCTCATGCAAGTGTTACGAAGGTCATAAAGTCCCATACAGCAGAAGTAGGAGGTAACTCAAGGTTCACAGATATTCCTGCAGATAAGTAGCATTATTTTATTCTTATATTTTATAGCATGTGTACGATCATAGATAAAAAGTAACTATACCGACAGGGTCGTAGCTAGAGCCTCTGGGGCCCCGGAACATCTTTATCGAAGCCCTTTACTGAGTATCCGAGGCCCCTATTACTCTTGGCTGTGGCCACAGTACAATTATTCTAAACAGTACAACAACTACGTACTAAACGCTTCTAATCGAAACACATACACGCGCCCAACAGGGGTCTACTCGCGTTTGACGATATTCAATTAATCGTAACATTCATCGCACAATTCTAGTTCTCTCTTTCTTTTCTCTTCCATCGTTCCCATATCGCATTCGATCACATTCTATGATCGTATTTTGACGTCTCTCTGTGCTCCGGTCAACAGCATATGTCTACGAACCTCTAATTTTTTTTTTTTTTTTTTTTTTTTGTTAGCCTCTACTGTTCCACTGCTGGGCAAAGGCCTCCCTCAATTCCTTCCATCTATCGCGGTTCTGTGCCGCCTCCTGCCAGCTGTCATCAAGAAAGACAACCTCTAATCTTTACTGTTTCTTTTTTATTTGCCTATCTTTATTGCGTACAGTCGGTCTCATTTTAGTAGGTAGTGGGTAACAGTTTGACATTGACGTTATTGACAGCGTTTTTATTTTGAAAGCAGTAAAGACGGGCGGTTTTCGTAATTAAAGTGTTACCACTGACGTGACGTCGACGCTCGACTGTACGTCGTGTATAGTCGTAACAAAGTTTGAACATTGTTCTTTTTTCGTGACCAGACCCCCTGGATCTGTAAGTTAGTTTCGGTATGCAGTCATTTGTTTTGTCACGTCAAGATGAACGGTCACGTTTTTAGGGTTCCGAAGTCCTACAAGGAACCCTTATAGTTTCGTCATGTCCGTCCGTCTGTCCGTCTGTCCGTCTGTCCGTCTGTCCGTCTATCCGTCTGTCCGTCTGTCCGTCTGTCCGTCTGTCCGTCTGTCCGTCTGTCCTAATCCTTTACAGCTTAATAACTTCTACAGTTATAAACATAAGTAAATGAAATTTTGTTAAAAAATAGTCTGCATATAGATCTCAATTTTAAAACAATAAAAAATAGTTTTTACGTTCTTTAGGGGTGGCACCCATACATGTGAAATGGGGAAAAAAAAATTTTTTTCGCTGCACCCCCTCGTGTGGGGTATCATTGAATAGGTCTACTAAAATGAAGGTAATGTTTCATACACCACTTTTTTTATCAGGTGTACCAACTGCGAAATATAGCCCGCCAAAGTGGCTTGCAATGTGTCCCCCCCCCTGCCATTTCTAAACTATGCAACGTAGAAACTTATAATCTTCCACATTGATAGACCTTTGTGAAAACTCTCTTTTAAAATTATTTCGAGTATAATGTGATTATAATTTTTCGAGTTATAGACAGAAAACTGAAAAATACTTAAAACGTCCTAGTTCAAAGGTCATTGACCTTAGAGAAAAATGATCATAGCAAATAATGCTCCTTTAGCTACTTTCTATTTGAAAAAATCACAAAAAGTAACTTTGTGTTATGTTGACGACACACTTCTTAAATTTGGCGCCATCTAGCGGCGTCGTACAACACTCTCTGGGTCGCCAATGCTGGCGTCAAGTGCCGTGTATTACATTTGGCACTGTATAGCGCCATCTAGCGGCTACTGACATCACTCTCTGAGTCGCCAATGCTGCCGTCTATTGCAAAAACTAAAATAGCCGTGATTAATATTCGATTTGATTTGTTTGTAACACCTACTTAAGGAACCCTATAATACTGAGCATGGCCCGACATGCTCTTGGCCGGTTTTTTTTTGTGTGTGCGTAAGTAATTACCGTATAAGAAAAGCCTAGTTAAAATGCTTTAAAATAATTGTACTGTGCCTTTATTGCATGTTTGGGAGCCCCCTAGGCCCCTACACTGCTGTAGCTACGGCCCTGTGTCCCGAACAGTATATGACATGTATCTGTATCAGCAGGCGTCATCGACGCACGCAGTAGTGTCGCACCTGGGCCCGCCCGTCCTCTACCCGCTGTACAACCAGCCACAAGACACCGAGGTCTACCACGAGAATATAAGGCGACATCGAGGGTTTAGGAAGCGGTTAGCTGAACATATACGGAAGCTCAAGCTTGAAGGGGAAAAGGTATGTTGACCAGATGGTATTTATAAAGTTCATTCGGTAAAAGTGACGTGATTGTTAAATTATTAATGAAGTAGGTACTTACCTAATTAGTTTAATGAAATATTTCCAATTTACAATACGCGTAAAATAACTCTGAAGCTGTCAAGTGCGCAACAGGTGGCTGCGCAGTAGTCCATTTTGCAACATAAATCAGTAGCGCGCACGCGCGGTAATGGCGGCAAGATTCAGATTGGTAGTTTATCTGAGCGGCAAGATGGCGGGGACTGCATGTTCTCGCTCTCCCAGTCGTTCGTTGACGTTCACGCTCACACTTGTTACGCGACTGTCCCCGAGCAGTACTTCGCAAAGCCTGGTTTCAGAGCGGCACAGTTATGTCACGCATATTGTAACACAATAAAATTGAGCCGGAAACCCTGGGTATACCCTGATGACAGCCGAAGTTAATCATGTCACGTTTAGAAATAAAATTAATTTAAATTACTTTATGATATTAATTAGAATAATAAATTGACTCTTATACTTATAAAACCATTTTTATACAGCTCCAGTTTCTGTATAGTCTTGGCATGCCTAGTGCAATACGTCAATAATAATTATTAAAAGACATTATGCTAACAATTTCACATAATAAATAACATTTTTTAACCTAATTACATGTGCAGAACTAGTAATTATATTTTATCCGTAGTTATTTAAATAAAGAGACATGCCAAGATTGTTAAGTCTAAGTAAGACAAGAGAGAAAAAACAGACTTTAGACAAGAAATTTGTCGACGCAAAAGTAGACAAAATTACATTGTATAGAAAGAAAGAAATGTTTATTTGCGCGAAACATGGTACATACTGGTTTTACATATAAGGTATAGTTAAACAACTAGTTAACTAGTTGGTTATAGAACTAAAAGTGTCATTTTGTTTATTCTTTCGTAAACAAAATCGTTGTTTATAGTCGGCGTACTACCCCGCCAAATAGATCTGTGTACCCCGCTGATGCTGCTGTCAAATCCTATGTCAAGTATTATGATTCGTTGTTAGTATTTTTGCTGACCAATCACAAGAGCTGACATTAGATTTGACAACGGATCAAATTGATCAGCCTTCCAGAAATTGGGGTCTAGTGTTTGTAAAGCAAGTAAAATAATTCTCCATCGTCGTACTTGTATGAAAACGTGGTTCCTTATTTATATTTACAGCGCGAAGATGCGTTAGCGGAAGCGTATAGTAGACGAGCAGCGGAGTGGTTGAGAAGAGTCGAGAGGATAGAACAGGGTCAAAAGAGGAAAGCCAAGGACGCAAGGAATAGAGAGTTCTTCGAAAAAGTACGTACATGATCTTTAATCTTTAATATTTATTTATAAATAAAAAGATGGTCGTAACCGACCACGAATGTGTGTAGTCAGCTTGCAGTCGGCGTGCAGTTTGAACGACTGAAGACTTAGCAGTCGGTCTACAGTTTCTTTGTAGTTCTGCCAACTGCTAAAAACTGCATTCAAACTGCAATTTGGCAGCTAGCTTGAAGTCCTAATGCAGTCAGTCTGCATAGATCCTTAGAGAAGTAAATAAAAACATCACTTTTAAATAAGCCACCGTACGTACCAGGGTTGTTGCTGATCCAGAATTTTATCACATCAGCGGATGCTGATGCTGATGCTGATTTTTTCTAATTGGAAATGTGTAGTGATCCTTATGAATTTATATAAAAATGTATTTGAATTTATTTATTATATTTTTTTATAAAAATCCGATATTGGTTAAAGGCTAAAAATAGTGCTTTTTTAAACCTTTACGGTGATTAATCAAATTTTAAAATTAAGGGCAAAATAATATAACAAACGAAACTTTATTATGTTTTCATAGAGCCCTAGGAAAAAAAAATCGCGAACCTACATTTTTCTTTACGAATTATTAACTAAAATCTGGTAAATTATGAAAAACATAACATGAACATTGAAAATGTACATGAGACAAACCCTTAAAGAAACCTGCAAATAGCGCGAGCGAAGCGAGCGCAATTTTTTTTAGGATTACCGAAAACGTTAATCTATTTTAGGCGCATTTTAAAAGAAGTTTTAAGGCTTTTCTTTTATATAAAAGCATTTGAGCTTTCTTTCACTATGCTTAAACAAACGAGATATAAATATACAAAGTTTTTGCATATAAAGAAAGAAACATTTTGTAAGTGAAATTATTTAAACTGGTGCTACTTTATTCTGTGTGGTGCCGGACGTAAAGAATTGCACCACCTATTGCATTTATCTTCTCATGGGTGACGTAAAAGGCGACTAAGGGATTCACCAGAGGATGGGCAGTAGCGTTCTCTGAGTATTTAACAAACCAACTGCGATCACCAACCCGCCTGCAAAGCGTGGCGATTATAGCATATTTCCCCAAACTGCTTGGAGAAGCCTATGTCCAGCAGTGGACGACTTTCGGCTGACATGATGATGATGAATGATGGACCTACTTTGAGCGCACAAAAGAGCAGCGCTAACGCAAATGCCAATATTTCTTTGTTTAAAAAAATGTTGAGTTCCCCTTATTATGCTTAATGCTTCTTTTATGATTTGCATTCGTTAATGAAGAGCTTGATTATTTTTATCCAGCAAAGGCAATCCAGCATAAATTATTTTCATCCTTGGCTTTTTATTAGCTGACTATAATAGCTCCATATTGCCCTTTTTGTTAGAACGCCTTTCAACTGTACTGTCTGCTGTTTACATTTGTCGTAATAGACAAGTTTGTTTTGGTTTTGCTAAAAATCACCGAAGTTTAATAATCTGTGCTATGATTGTTCAAAACCATAAACTTATTATACTAGCCTCAGATTAATAATTATAGTAGCGGTCAAAACTCACAAGCGAAACAAAAACATGTGCCATAAGCCCCTCCCCCTTCGGTCACGTTACAACATGAACATCAGCATAAATATCAGCATCATTTAATGCGGATGCTGATGCTGATGCTGATGTTGAAAATGTTGCTGATGATCAGCGGATGCTGATGCTGATGCTGATATTCGCAACAATCCTGGTACGTACCTACTTCTGCCACCAAACAGTGATGCTTGCATTGCTGTGTTTCGGCAGTTTCGGTGTGAAGGTGCCGGTGAAATTACAATGACATGAGACTTTCCACCTTATGTCTCAGTTTAGTGAACCGACTTGCGGTACCATTTAGGCCACCTACCTCCTAAGCTGTTCTAGGTGGTATTGCAGTTGTTATGGGCAAAGGTAACCGCTTAACCGGTGGGCCTTTAGCTCGTTTCGCTATTATCATCATTTCGGCCGAAAGACGTCCACTGTTGCAAATAGGCCTCCCCCAAATGGGGGGGATATTCCAAAAAATATTTGGGACATCTTTACACAGCACCATCAAGTCCCAAACTAAGCAGAGCATGTACTATGGGTACTAGACAATGGATATAATACTTATATACTTATTTTTTTGTAAATACATACTTATAATACATAAGAAACACCCAGACCAACACAAACACTTATGTTCATCACACAAATATTTGCCACCGTATTATTGTATGTATTTATTTATTTTTATAATCGCCACGCTTAGCAGGCGGGTTGGCGGTCGCAGATGGTTTCGCCATCATATATTATATAAAAAATCTTCATCCCCAGGTCTTCCCCGAACTAAGAAAGCAGCGAGAAGAACGAGAAAGGTTCAACCGGTTGGGAGCTCGCGTCAAGTCAGAGGCGGAACTAGAAGAAATCGCCGATGGCTTACACGAGCAGGAACACGAAGACAAGAAGATGAGGTCACTGACCGTGGTGCCGCCGCTACTACGGGACCCTAGTGATGCCACGCCCATCTATATCGACACCAACAGTGAGTATAGAGCCTTAAGATAAAGAGGAGATAGTTATACTCACAAACTTGGACGAATAAAAAAAGGCGGACGGAATCTCGCTAAACAAAATGTGAGGCATCCATAGTAAGACGGCTCACTTAAAAGTACGGGCTAGCACGCAACATGCCCACTCATAATAAGACAAAAAGCCACGATCACACAACAAATTTCGTGTGACGGTAGTCATTGTCATAGTGTCATAAATAAAATAACAATATATATCTGGTGTGTTAAAATTATGTCGAAATTATAGTGAGTTTAGGAAAATACGAAGTGCTTCAATCTTTTCTTAGCGAGATTGCGTCCGCCATTTTTATTCGTCCGAGCTCACAGTATCGACCATACAGCATATTAGACGCCTATTATTGTTAAATGTAATGCTTACAATAAATTAGCTGAGACAGAGTACTGCAATCCGATTGGCCCTGCTTGCTTGCATGCTTGGCTGGCAGAGTGGTGATCCCTTTTAGCGGAACAGTAGGACGCTGCTGCACATGCTTTTGATGTTATTCTCTGAGTCCCGGATTTACTGTTTTAAAAGGGAGGTGCATGCAGAGTGACAATTTGCCCCCCTCTAAGCAAAAATTTCTAACAATTAAAATAAGAAAAAAATCACATTATTGTTTATCCTATCCTATCCTACTAATATTATAAACATGAAAGTTTGTGAGGATGTATGGATGTTTGTTACTCTTTAATACAAAACCTTCTGTATGGATTTTAATGAAATTTGGCATATAGATAGAAATAATCCGGATATAGGCTACTTTTTCCCCCGGGAAGATGAACCCCGAGAGATGCGCGATAAACGACATCCACGCGAGCGAAGTCGCGGCCACAGGCTAGTCTAATAATAAAATTGACGCGCCTCCCTCCCTCCGTTCTAAATCGAGAACCGTCGAGAACGGTCGAACTTACGAAAAAGTGAACTAAAACGATCGTACAAAATCCTATGTAGTATGATGCACAGGAGGCGGCCCCTTCGTTCTTTGCCGCCCAGGTTGCAGTCAGCCGCCAGGGTTTGCCGCCCCCCAGTCTTCACCGCCCGGGGCGTGCACCCCTCGACCCTCCCCTATGATCCGGGCCTGTATTCTCTAGGCCCTTTAAGCCTTCGGCAGACTGCAGACTTTTAATCAGCCGATAGTTCATTTAGATTCCTAATCAGTACGGGGACATATGGGAGTGATTCCTAATACAGGGACCAGCGACCATGCACCCCATAGACGCCGCATAACAGGCGACCGATGTCTGCAACACATCTATGAAATTTCACTAATGTAGGTCGCCATTATTCACCACTTGAAATCTTCAAATCAGTTTCGACCACTTATATGAGCCGTCAAAACTGCCGCGCTAGTAATTAGCCAATAGCTGCCTTGGTAGGGCCAATCGGATTGCAGTACCCCGCCTCGGCTAGTGGCAGAATTTATTGTATGCCTTATATTCAACATTAGGCGTCTATTGGGCCGTTTACCCACAATTCTAGTATATTTTTCGAGTAATCAGCCGTTTAATCAGAGAATTAACGTTTATTTATTTATAAAAGTACAGCCACATCACGTACATTAAAATAATCACTATACTCTTAACTAACGTTGATGAACACCGGCCTTAATCAGAGTGCCTAGTGCGAGTTTGAGACTTACGCATACGCAATCGATTGCGTCGACTTTCATTCATAAATCAGTAGCGCTCCTGGCGGAAACGAGGAGAAACTACTGATTTATGAATGAAAGTCGACGTAGGCGTCCTATTTGATAACGATTTCGATAGCGTATACATAAGTTACAAACTCGGAATCGGCACTCACAGATGAGCACCCTGAGACTGAATCTGCAAGCTTTTTCCTTCCACCAAACACTAACAATTATTATTGCTTTTTTCTCAGGACGATGTATGGACATGGAATCAGAACACAAAGAACTACAACTCCGCAATGTGTGGTCGCGGGCTGAGAGGGAACTCTTTCGCGAGAAGTACCTGCAGCATCCGAAGAACTTCGGACAGATCGCCTCCTTTCTACCCAGGAAGAGCGTGAGAGACTGCGTCAGGTATGCGTGCGTTATTTCTCTTTATATACGTCGTTGTTGCGAGTGTTGTCAGCGAAGGGGTAACATGTTGTGTAGCGTAGAATTGATCAATAATCTAATGGTATAAGGTCATGTGGTATGGTCTATGGTCAATTGACGGGTATGTTTCGAATTTCGAGGAATAGCCATCTGCTCAGTTTTTTGAGACGAATCTGTGGAACGACTGTTACAAAAAAAAAAAAAAACTAAATAAACATTGTGCGGTCTAATTCAAATGCTCTGCAGTCGCCTCTATATGTGTGCCCATAAGGTACTCCACAGACACTCCGAGTTGTGGCAACAAGCAACTCGCAACTAGCTGTGTATAACGTATTCATATATTTTTAAGAAACTGCGCAGAAATAGCGACGTTAGTTGTGAGTTTCGGTGATCGACAACAGTTTTCGGTTGCTGCACTCGGTGAAAAAATCCATTCCAAAATGCCGTAACTAGCAACTGACAAATTTGTACCAGTTGTGTCCAGTTGCTGGACGCAACCGGCAACCGCAACGCGTCGAGCAACTTCACTCCCCGTCCCTCGCAGCGTCATGGATTTCGAAAGTATGTTTAAAATTGCGGAAACCGTAATCTGGGCCTCTTTGTTACTGCAACTGGCAATTAAAAAAATTGATAGTTCCATAACTAAGGCGGCCCATACACCTACTTGTCGTCCCGATCTTCATTTGTATTGCAATCTCATCCCTAAACGGTCAATATCATTGCGCAATTGCAAATATTGCAGAATTATATTGTAGGTGTATGGGCCGCCTGAAGTTGCCCGTCTGGGGAGCGCCTAAACTGACAAGTTGGTTTTATCTTTATTTGGCGTTCCTGGTTCAAAAATTAGCGTTTAAAATCATTTTGAAAGTCTGCATAAGCGAAAGCATGTTATTTTATGGTCAACGTAAACGTAACGTGGTTGTACAACTAAATTATCTTTATCTTTAAAATGTTATATTTATGTTGATCATAAGGCCACTCTCGGTAAAAATGCTATAATGTATTAAAAGCTTTATATCGGTCGTCATATATTTCAATGAACGCGTCATATACGACGAAGATAATATTTTTTTTACCTCTACAATGGTGAGCGATGTGAATTTTCATGTGTATAGATTTTTATGTTATTGTAATATATATTTTAACATATATGTATTATGTACAACACTATCTGACTTGAGAAAATGGGTTGGTTTTATGTGTTATACTATCATAATTATAATAAATAAATAAATGAATAAGTAAATATTTTTGGGACATTTTACACATCACCATCTAGTCCCAAACTAAGCAGAGCTTGTACTATGGGTACTAGACAATGGATATAATACTTAGATACTTTTTTGTTGTTGTAAATACATACTTATAACACCCAGACCAACACAAACACTCATGTTCATATTTGTGTCCTGTGGGAATCGAACCCACGACCTCGTGATCAGCAGTCCGACACTCGAACCACTAGACCACAGACGTCGTCATAATTAATTAAGTTAAAATAATTAAGTTACTATAATATTTTAGATACTATGTAGTATCTTCAACATGTCATACACGGTTTTAAATCAGAAATGCTATGTAGGCATAATCATTAATCAACAAAGGCTTTCCTCTGAATCTTTTATTGTACTCTATTGGCCATATTCAAAAAACCATATGCCATAACCAGATCACTCAACCGTTCGCAGATGACAAGCGCAACATAAATACCCTCAGCATCATCAGGTCGCTATACCGTACATTATTCAACAGATTCTACTACCTATCCAAGAAGGCGGAAAACTACAAGCAGTTACTACGGAAACCGAGGCAAAGGCGGTCAGCGAGAAACCCTCCGCGGGTGCAACCAGAACCGGAACTACCCGCAGGAGTTACGACGAGGCTACAGCGAAGCCAGGGTTAGTATACATAAAACCTACAACATAACATTATTCAGCTGATTACTCTTCTATCGCTGGGCATGGGCATCTTCCCAGAATGAGAATGGTTTAAGCCACAGAAATCTCAATAATCATCATCATCATTCAGCAGAAAGACGTTCACTACTGGACATAGGCCTCCCCCAAAAGGTGGTGATATCATGATATGCCATAATCGCCACGTTTGGCTGGAGGGTTGGCGAGCGCAGTTGGTTGGTTAAATACTCAGAGAACGCTGCTGCTTATCCTCTGGTGAATCCTTTAGTCGCCTTTTACGACACCCATGATAAGAAATAGGGTGGTTCAATTCTTTACGTCCGGCTAATAGGGGAATAGAAGGCAATAATAAGGTAATAGGAGTGGCTAAGGCGCGTGAAGTTGTCACCGAGTACAGGTGTCTCGTAGGACACCAGTGCTCGAACTTTTTGCTTAATTATCAGTGCTGTTTTACACGCAGAGGCACTAAAATTCTATTTTGTAGCATATTTAACAGCGTAATATTTTTTGGCTTAATTTATCGCATTGAATGCTAGAAACATGTTGGGCGTAATTGCATATTTATGGTGTTGGTTGCGGAAAACCGGCGACACGTTCCGGTATTAAAAGACAGTATATGCCATTTCTATTACTTTATTTAGATTTCTATGGTTTAAGCCTTATACTTTGCTCATCATATGAAGGTTTGCACGACTCTTCTCTACTTGATCTGTTCCTCATTGCTGAGGATCGTGGCTTCGTTTAAGTTTGTCAACCGTCTGCCTCCATTTGTTTCGATCAGCCGCTTGGTGGAGTGCGGCGCTTTCAGCCATCTTGAGTTGCTCGGATATCCGTCTACCAAGCTTGGGGCTTCGGCCTCTAGGTCTTTTATAAATTCAGTGCATGAAGGAAGTTATTTTCGTTTCTATTGTGAAAAATGGTTTTTCGACATTTTATCCGATTTTTCTAATGATACTTTGGTGTTCAAAATATCTTCCAAAATCCAGTCAGAATAAATCAATCTCCTCAAAATTATTACTAGCCAGCCGATGAATGGAATTATCAATCAGCTCAGTATGTAACAGTTCACTGCTGAACATAGTACTCTTCCACACTGCAACACTCGCTCTTCCGCCTTCCGTATCCAGTTCACTCCAATTATCTCCTTCAGGTTTGCCGGTCCACCTGGCATATCTGTTTATTACATTATGTTTTGTTCCCTCAGGTACGACAGCACGAGGTTCGGAGAGTAAAGAACCGAATATGGAGGACAACATGCCGCAGGTCACCGACTCCGTCACCTGCATACCCATTCCGACCGCCGCACCTGTGCAGCCGCCTAGGTAAGTCCATTCAAAAACTCTGATATATGAGGAAAATACGCAGAATTAAACTATAACTTTAGAGAGCAAGTAAAGTGATCGTACGTATTGATCGTGGCTGATCAGTCCGTTACTTTTGAAAATAATTCCGATCCCAATGCAATGTCTAAGTGACAAGAATAAATGGGTGTTTTTGATTAAAATGTAGACAGAAAACGTACAAAATTTCTATTCTTGGATGGATATATTAATAATTCTAAAGATATTAAACCAATTTTGTGCTTATTTTGCATTCAAAAGTACGGATTGACATTTAGGCCCATATTACAGAAAGTTCCTCAAGCGTTGATCACTGTTTAAAACTTGTTTTGAGTAGGGATTTAATTTTAGAACATACCTCAAGCAGAGATTTATTGATCATAGTTCATCTGAGTTTAGCTTTATTTTATACTGTAACCTGTTTCGGTATTTGAGCAGAGATTTGATCTATAATCACTCAAGTGTGGTACAGACTAGTATAGTATATAGTATAGTATAACGGGCTGGTATCCGCAACTCCACGTCCAAGCGTGTATTTGCGTACGGGTGGAAACTTACTCGATCCACCCCAACTCCTCGAAAAAGGCCAGCAACGCCTTGGTGTTGCTGGTGATCTCTCTGAGGGTACCTGCGTTACCGAGGTTCTTGGCCCTGTATGTGGCGGCCTCAGGGCAGTCTAGAAGCACATGGGCTGCTGTCTCGTCTTCCACTATGCAGGCTCTGCACAGCGGGCTGTCCGTAACACCTATAACAAAAAGATGTTTGTTAAAGGACCCGTGGCCAGTTATAACAGCTGTGACTGTACGCAGCTGTTGTTTTGACAATCGGAGGGCCTGTTTCGTGGTCCGGCCGTCGATTGTGGGAGTGCCTTCTTGGCCTGCCTGCACTCACCATGGTCTTTCCATAGTTTGTAATGTTTGTCCTTGGTGCGTTTCCTTACCAAGTTGCGTAAGTATCCAAAGGGGAGTGGCACTATGGGTTCAGGTCCCAGGATTACCATACTCGATCCCCTTCTGGCCAGTTCATCCGCTGCATCATTGCCTCGGGAACTGCTGTGTCCTTTGATCCATTGAATGGTTATGTTATTGAGATTACCTACCTGGTTGAGGTTTTGCTGGCACTCGTGTATCAGCCCAGAGTTTACCGTGTGGCTGCTTAGTGCTTGTAGTACGGACATGCTGTCCGAGAGTATGCGAATTGAGTACAGACTACGCTTGAGTAGAGATATCTATTCTATTTCAGGTCAAATTCGTGTATTATGTTGTTGAATTAAAGTTTATAGTTACCGTATTGGAATAAGACCGATACTCAAGTAACGATTCTATCCTTAAGTAGTGATCAGGTGATTGAAGTTTAACTGTACTTGAGGAACCTTCTGTAATACGGGCCATAGTCCAATGCCGTTGTTGGCAATGTTTGACACCTGCTTTGATCATGGTATCCCGGTAACTACTGCTAGTTAGAAGTTCTTCCTTGTAAGAATTGTGTGTTGACTTTCATTTCCTAGTATTAGAAAGAAAGAAAGTTTATTAACAATAATATTTTATTGGCTAAATACGTGGGACACTCAGAAAGTTTTGCGAAACTAAAAAAAATTGTTCTATACGTACATATATTTTTATCAAATCTTTTCAAAGTACTTTCCACCAGCCTCTATACAAAGATTCATGCGCCTAAACCAGTTTTCAAAACACTTTTTCCAGTCCGCCGCAGACACCTCGTTTACAGCCTGCTCGAACGCAGCCAGCGCATCTTCCGGCGACGAAAATTGTATCCCTTTGAGCTGATTTTTTATTTTTGGGAATAAAAAGAAGTCACACGGTGCTAGATCAGGGCTGTAAGGAGGGTGACCCAGGAGTTTGACTGGCGTGCTGTCCAGGAAGTCCCTCGTTTTGAGTGCGGTGTGCGCAGGTGCATTGTCGTGGTGGAGCAGTAGCCCGCGGAGCCCTGTGTTTGGTCGCTTGTTGCTTATAACAGAGAAAACTTCTGGCAAACATTTGGTAGTATACCATTCGGCATTAATGCTTCTTTGATCCCGTAAGGGAATTGATACCAAGTGGCCAGTCAAATTAAAAAAGCTAGCGATCAAAATCTTACCCCCGCTTCTAGATCGCTTCACTTTGGTAGGCGTTGGCTCATTTTGAAACACCCAAACAGTCGACTGGCGCTTGGTTTCTGGGTCGTATTGATAAATCCAGGACTCATCACCTGTAACGATGTCGTAAACACGCCGAGACGAGCCTGCTGCAAATTTGTTAAGCATATCACGGCACCATTCCACCCGGGCCTGCTTCTGAGCATCGGTGAGGTTGTGCGGCACCCAGCGTGATACTATCCTCCTCACGCGAAGATGGCTGTGTAGAATCTCGTGAACGCTTCCCGATCCAATCTTCAATATGTGTTGAATCTCCTGATATGTAATTCGCCTATTGTCTTGGATTAAATTTTTCACTGCTAGCACGTTTTCTTCGGTAACAGCCGTCAAAGGGCGACCGCTTCTTTCGTCATCCCCCAAAGTTGGTCGACCGCGCTTGAATTCGTTATACCAACGATACACGGTTGCCTTGGAAGGGCCTTCATCCATGAATGCCATTTGAAGTCTATCGTACGATTCATCCGGTTTCAGGCGACACTTGAAATCGTATAAAATCATAGCTCTAAAATGTTCCCGGCGCAGATCCATATTTCAGTGAGACACAATACTTTGAATTAACTCGCAAAAAATGTGGAGGGAAATTTTGAAATTGGAACTTACTTATTTTTACTTATAAATAATCATATTTTCGAAAAACATTATAACTGGCCAGTCTCCCATATATAAAAACTTTTTTTCGCAATACTTTCTGAGGGGCCTGGTATTATGATGGATCTGAAGGTATAAAAGTACGCTATGAGTTTGAGTTTACTCGAGATAGTTGAGGTGTATACATAGAGCCTAGACTAGTTCACTAAAAAATTATAAAAAATCATGAAAATAATATATAGGATACTATAACTACACACATGTTTTGTTATAAAAACAATTTCAGATGTTACAAGATACTTACGAAGTTGTAAAAAAAAAAATGCGGAAGTATACAACAAATGTCCTAAGTTTGACTATGAGGATTGTTTTATTAGCTTCTCTGGATTTGGACCTCCGTTATAGACTGTTACTATAAACGACTATGATAAATATTACCACAATATATTAGAGGGGCTCGTAGCGAAGTAACAACCACGCAGATTGTGCGATCTGCAAGGTTAAGCTGCGCTATCCGCGGTCAGTCCGTGGATGGGTGACTGTTTCGATACACATCGAGACCTCTCCGTGCCTCGGAGAGCACGTTTAGCTGTCGGTCCCGGTTGTCATACTAATATCTATGGCAGTCGTTATGGGTAGTCAGAAGCCTGAAAGTCTGACAACTGGTTTAACCTCCGAATGACAGTATTATCCAGTAACTGAGATGCGGGGATCTGATGGCAGTCGCTCCGTGTAAAATATTGATGTTCAGCCGCATCTGGCTAGACTGGAAGCTGACCCCAATATAATTTGGAAAGGGCTCGGAGGATGACTATTCGATTAGTAATCGCGGTGTTTTGTTATAGATACATACCTATTACTTAGACATATCCTCTATCGTTACTAATTAAATTATGATGTAATACCACAGGCGCTTCCTAGAACGCATTAGCGTTATATCTATTTTAACAAGCAAATATTACGAATGATAGGCTAACGAGTGCTATTTAATCTATTTCGCTTTGATTCTCGAAATTTCCACGAATGAAGCTGATTATTCATTTAAAATTAACATTTACCATAATTATATTTACATTGCGTTTATTTGAAATATTGACATATAATTTAATAATGGAATTAATTAACTGTGTGACGGTCAGCACACATTTCCAATAAAATTAAACCATCAATTACGGAATTCGTTAATGTGGGTTTTGTTTTCTCCAAAGATAATAAGTTATAAGGGATATAGATAAGTTAAAGGCAATAAAACGCGTCGAATACATAACCTCCTCCTTTTTTGAAGTCGTTAAAACTAGACTAATTAATATTATGAACTAAGTTCCGCGTCACGAACGGAAGTGTTCATAATGGTGTCGATTCTTTTGTTCAAAAACTGAATTTATTTTAAACTATCGCTCTCTTTTACTAATATTAGTAGATGCAAGAAAGGGATGGCAAAAATTTTAGTGCTGTCAAATTAGTCAGAATTAAAATTTCCATACAAGTTTAGTCGCAATCTCTGAACGTGCCGTCTAATAATTTGTGTGAAACAGTTTAGGAAGTAGGTGCCTTTGATTCCGTTTGATTTATGAAAAAATTGGCATCGACTTCTTAAACTGATTCACACAAATTATAAAAAATAATAATCGGTTTTTACTTTTTTTTTCAGTTGTTTTTATTTTTCTATTTTGAGTGGCATCAACAATAGAAAGACAAGCGATTTCGCTCACACAATACTGTGCGTGTGAGCGAGAGGCAAGTACAAATGCCGCCATTTTCAATCCCATTCTTTATATGCACGACTAGTAACTATAATCATTTCAATAACGAACAACGTCCATCCCACATACAAATGTACACTCTCGCTAACAATAAAACTCCAACAAGCTATCATAATTTTTTCTTCAATATCTATACAGAGATCCGGTACGATTCCGTGGAGTCGGGTCGGGCTTTTTAATTACACCGTGTCAACACAGAGCGGCTCCCGTCCAATGAATTATTCACCGATAGCTCGAGAGAGACGGAACCGCGCCGTTTTGTTTCCGCTCCTTGGCTACTGGTTTTTTTCCTTGTTTGTACTTCGCGGATGTAATGTGCTCTTGAGTGGATGAGGAGTTAAGAGCGTTGCAGTCCATTGTCTTGAAGAGTGTTTGAGAGATACGAGTATATCTATCATTGTATAGTTCAGTTAGAATAATTTAAGCCTCGATTTCTGTTGAAGGAGCTGGACTAAGTTATAATCATTGTTAGCAAATATTTTCAAAGCTGCAGATTCTGTAGACGCTGTATACTTAACTTGTTCCTACAGTAAATTAAGGACAATACAAAATATGTACAGTCGACAGCATGACAGTGGTATCACATCAATTCGAAAACCGCCCTTACTGCTTACGAAATAAAGATGCTGTCAATGTCAAAGTGTTACCACCGACGTGCGGTCGACCGTACTACATAGAGTATGTTTAGTTTGTTGATACGTTAATTAAATTATACAGGATCAAAAAAATAATTTTCTTTCAAAGCACATTGTTCCTTCTTTTTCTATTTATTTCCGAAATTGCTGTGCCCTGCGGTTTCACCCGGTCGCATCGCTCGCCAGCGCTATTACCTCGTTTTCGCTTAGCGTTCTTTTTGACCTTTTCTTTTTACTCGGCTCCTAAAGGTCGTAGCGTGATATTAAATAGCTTACGTGGGACACTCAGAAAGTTTTGCGAAACTAAAAAAAATTGTTCTATACGTACATATATTTTTATCAAATCTTTTCAAAGTACTTTCCACCAGCCTCTATACAAAGATTCATGCGCCTAAACCAGTTTTCAAAACACTTTTTCCAGTCCGCCGCAGACACCTCGTTTACAGCCTGCTCGAACGCAGCCAGCGCATCTTCCGGCGACGAAAATTGTATCCCTTTGAGCTGATTTTTTATTTTTGGGAATAAAAAGAAGTCACACGGTGCTAGATCAGGGCTGTAAGGAGGGTGACCCAGGAGTTTGACTGGCGTGCTGTCCAGGAAGTCCCTCGTTTTGAGTGCGGTGTGCGCAGGTGCATTGTCGTGGTGGAGCAGTAGCCCGCGGAGCCCTGTGTTTGGTCACTTGTTGCTTATAACAGAGAAAACTTCTGGCAAACATTTGGTAGTATACCATTCGGCATTAATGCTTCTTTGATCCCGTAAGGGAATTGATACCAAGTGGCCAGTCAAATTAAAAAAGCTAGCGATCAAAATCTTACCCCCGCTTCTAGATTGCTTCACTTTGGTAGGCGTTGGCTCATTTTGAAACACCCAAACAGTCGACTGGCGCTTGGTTTCTGGGTCGTATTGATAAATCCAGGACTCATCACCTGTAACGATGTCGTAAACACGCCGAGACGAGCCTGCTTCAAATTTGTTAAGCATATCACGGCACCATTCCACCCGGGCCTGCTTCTGAGCATCGGTGAGGTTGTGCGGCACCCAGCGTGATACTATCCTCCTCACGCGAAGATGGCTGTGTAGAATCTCGTGAACGCTTCCCGATCCAATCTTCAATATGTGTTGAATCTCCTGATATGTAATTCGCCTATTGTCTTGGATTAAATTTTTCACTGCTAGCACGTTTTCTTCGGTAACAGCCGTCAAAGGGCGACCGCTTCTTTCGTCATCCCCCAAAGTTGGTCGACCGCGCTTGAATTCGTTATACCAACGATACACGGTTGCCTTGGAAGGGCCTTCATCCATGAATGCCATTTGAAGTCTATCGTACGATTCATCCGGTTTCAGGCGACACTTGAAATCGTATAAAATCATAGCTCTAAAATGTTCCCGGCGCAGATCCATATTTCAGTGAGACACAATACTTTGAATTAACTCGCAAAAAATGTGGAGGGAAATTTTGAAATTGGAACTTACTTATTTTTACTTATAAATAATCATATTTTCGAAAAACATTATAACTGGCCAGTCTCCCATATATAAAAACTTTTTTTCGCAATACTTTCTGAGGGGCCTGGTATGACCTTCCTCAAGAATTGGGCTATCAAATGCGAAAGGAACATTTTAAAATCCATCTGGTAGCACAGCTGTACACATGTTGTGAGTTCCAGAGATTAGCGCGTTAAAACAAACAAACTCTTCAGCTGTATTTTATTAGTATAAATAATAATTGTTGTCTATTTGGCCACATCCTTTTATGCTATAACTTTTTATATTATATCTCTAACACAAAATTTCAAGTTAATTTTATAACGTATGTACTATGTATGTATAACTACTTTTAATTATACTGTAAAATTTTTATGCTATTATCAAAAATTCAATTCCATTGAGTTACTTAACTCCCAAATCTAATTTTCATAAAACGATTCAAAAATTCGTTCCAAAAAGACGTATTGTTTAACCAAAGGTTCGCTTACTACCCTCCATTCTACTAAACAGGGCCGAAATCAGATATAAATCACGAATATCGCGCTGATCGTTGTAAAAAAAGTTATGATATAGATACCTAACTATATCGATAAAACATTCTTCTTGCATGATTTTAAATTAGGTAACGAGAGCAAAATAACAAAAAAAAAATCCAGTGAAAATATTTTCAGACGTTTAATGTTTTCCAGTACTAGCCTAACTTTGAATAAGCATACTAATTACTAACAGCTCTTAATCCGCATAACCGGGATTCGATAAACCCCTAACAGATCCTTCCAAACTTCGCCGTCATTAATAAATTATCCGTTTCTCAGAACACAAAAGCCGTCAAGTTCGTCCCTGTGGACGTATGTTTGCACGACCACTCACTTTTATGAGCTTCAGACAATGAGAATAAGTCAATTTTTCATCGACCAGATTAATCGTTTAAAATTCATGTATTTTTATTTTATTTCAATAGCTTCGACTTTCGTCCGGGAAACTTAAGAGATTTACTTTATTGGCTCCGTGTACTTACTTGTGAGCGGTAGTGCCAGTAGTACTTGTAGAAGTGTGTTTTTAGTTATGCCGTTATTTACGGTAGTTGGCGAAGGTTTTTATTCTGTTCTTAGAATTTACGCTAAATTCGCTTTGAGGACTAGCTAAAGATATAAATGGTGGAAATAAAAAATCCCTCACGAGCAGGTTTCTAGCTTGTGACTTCTGGTTCAGTACACCACAATTTATATCTTTAGATTTCGTCCCGTTTGCCTTAAAATAATAATATAATAATTTGAGGAATAGCTGTTAATTAATTAAAAAATACGTAGACTCAAACGGTTTTAATATAAATACTAAAATTGGCTGTTCATTTCCAAATAAACTATACAACTATACAATAAACTATACAAAAACGTCTGCTAAAAATGTTAATTTGACATTCGATGTCTCTTCTTGACAATAGTTGAAATGAAAATATTTTTAAAAGCATCGTTCGGTTATTTCACAGACCTACGAAGCTAAATTCAAGAAGTGTGTCATATCAATATAACACAAAGTTTCTTTTTGTGATTTTTTTAAATAGAAAGTAACTAAAGGAGCATTATTTGCTAAGATCATTTTTCTCTAAGGTCAATGACCTATGAACCAGGATGTCTTAAGTATTTTTCAGTTTTCTCACTATAACTCAAAAATTTATAATCACATTATACTCGAAATAATTTTAAAAGAGAGTTTTTATAAAACATTACCTTCATTTTAGTAGACCTATTCAATGATACCCCACACGAGGGGGTGCAGCGAAAAAAAATTTTCATCCCCATTTCACATGTATGGGCGCCACCCCTAAAATACGTTATCAAGATATTTTTATTCTTTTAAAATTGAGATCTATATCTAAACCATTTTTTAACAAAATTTCATTTACTTATGTTTATAACTGTAGAAGTTATTAAGCTGTTAAGGATTAGGACAGACGGACGGACATGACGAAACTATAAGGGTTCCTTGTAGGACTTCGGAACCCTAAAAAATTGTTGTAATTTAATATAGGTATCCTTCTTTTTTTTAAATCCATTCTTATTACATGGGACTTATCATAACTAACGAAATATGGGTGTACTGTATACCTTACCTCAGCTTTTTTAAACCCCCTTATCGGTGACGCCATGACGTCTCTAAAAATATCAGTAACATTTCTCGAGAAGTCACCGCAAAGGGGGATTTCACTGAAATAATAAAAGAGAAATATGTAGTAATAATGGGTGTGTGTTGTGCGTGTGTTGACAATCACTCCGGTGATTATTTGCACAAGACTCTCGCGGGATTCACGCCGGGATCCAATCAGCATACGGGAGGCGTGCTCGATTATCGATAAAGTTTTTTTAAAGTAGCTGATTGGAAGTTTATTTATTTATTTATTTTATTTATTGAGGGATAATAAACAGCTACAACATAAGACATCAATTATAGGGTTAGCAAATTTGTATAAGGTAATGTTGCAGCCCACTACATTATCCACAGATAATACAATAAAATTAAGCAGTGGGTGCCACTAGGTGGCCAGTAAAATAGCAATTAAACTTAATTACATTACATTCTATCAAAATATTATATTATATACTAGTTTCGATAGAAGTTGTGTTGTATTTTTTTATAGTAATGTTTATCGTTTTTTATGGAATGTTACTGTAATCAATCATTATATGCTGAATTATACGCGGGCGCGTAGCCGCGAGCAAAGTCTAGTAAAAAATATAAAATCAAATCAGTAGTATTAATAGTACATTACTGTTGAGGCCTGAAATAAAGCAACTGACGGCCGAGTAAAATTGGTCAGTACGAGGCGAAGCCGAGTACTTCCGACGTGATTTTAAAACTTTTTAACTAAACGATGTCGTTAATTGTTATTTCGGACGAGACTTGTCGTACTTTTCTCTCATTTGCGAGGAAACAATACACAAATTAATTCAAAAGTATCTATTCGCGCCAATTGATGTATTCTTTTTTTTAAATAACTAAGCAATTTCCGAGCAAGTGGAAGAAATTATCATTATTGACAAGTCGAAACCATTTCGATTTGTTATGTTTTATATGATTAATTTAAAGCTGTATCGATAACTGTAAACTCCTTTTCTGAATGATCGTTATCGATGGTCCACAGTACAGCACTACAGCCACCGTTTCTCCCGACACGGTTTGTTTAGATTTTTACGCAAACACAGGGCCGACCCATCTTTCTAATTGCCTTAATTAAAAGCATCTACCAATCGAGAAAGCTAAATACAAGGGAAGAGGGACGATGGAAAAAATCTGTCTCTTTTGGCAATCGTTTGAATTCCGCCATGTTTGCTTATTGATATGATGGTAGCTAAAATATTTTAGTTGAAATATCTCGTTCATATTTTAGGGTTTTTTCCGTTCTTGGTATACTTATTTTGATATTCTGTACACTTAAAACGTGTCGAAATGATTTCAGTCCGTAAAAGCGTTGCTAGGCATAAATATTTTTTAGAAATACACGTCAATCATTGAATCTATGTTGACTATTGATTTTTTTTAAATAAATAAAAACAAATACATCGCTTTTCGTCCACTCTAGCTCAAAACATTCATCACAAAACTTTAAATAAACACACAAAAAAAATATCGTCGCGCGATTCCGCGTATAAAATTCAAAAAGAGATGAGATTAATTTGATTGTCAGGTTTACCCGCGTCGAGCCGTTGTTTGTCCAACGGGGTGCGCCGTTCGCCCGCGGATAATTACCACCCTACCCAGTATTAATTGGGCAAATTTTAATGATGTTCAAATACCAACGAACCGTGTTAGTTAGTGTCGAAACGCGCCGGGACTGACGGTTCAGGATTTTGTTTAGGTTTTAAATTTTGGCTGTAAAGCTATGAAACGCTAGCACTTTTCTACACGATATTTTTAACTGAGTACTAGCTTTACTAGAGTTTTTAGCTACATCAATGAAATTACAGGCTTTGAAGAAAGAATTATAAATTAATTAATTAATTAATTTTGAAGAATGTGACAAAGATTGAGAAAGGTATGTTAAGATGGTTTGGACATATAGAGAGGACGGACGAGAGGAGATTGACGAAACATGTATACGAAGCGAGTGTGGATGGAAGAGTTGGAAGGGGATGACCTCGGCGAACGTATCGCGATCAAATCGCGGATGTTCTCAAAAAATGCCAGGTTAAGAGTTCTCTAAACCGACGAGCATGCATGACGAGGTTAATGGACGTAGATGAAGCGAAAGAGGTGTGTCAGGATCGTAGCAGGTGGAAATCCATAGTCTCTGCCTACCCCAATGGGAAACAGGCGTGATAATATGTATGTATGTATGAAAAAAGAATTACATCATTTGAAATTGCTGTCGGTGGAGTTCATATTAGAATTTCATGCTCAGTATCCAGAGATGACTCAAGGTGTTTAAGATCAAGCAACGCGAGCTTTGTGAAGATTTTTGGTTACAGGTTTTGATTTTTACGTCGTTCATTACTATAATCTTTTTCATATAGCATGGGTACAGTAACAGCAGAATAGAACGATGCCTTATGAATAAGTTTAAAAGAGGCTTCAGCACAAAACATGTATTTGACACCATCACCGTACCCATGCTATGTGAAAAATGAACGACGCAAAAATTAAAACCTGCAAATAAAAATCTTTACAAAGATCTCTTTCTTTCTTTTTCTTTAAGAAGACTTTTGATAAAGATAATGTACTGTCTCCATATATGTATATCTCAGCAAGTTGCCTGACAAACAGCTAAGTTCATAGCACTATCTAGTTGCATGGACACCTAATTACATCATGCTTTGCTCATAATAATCGAAACAATAATCCTTTCACATTGGAATCGAAAATAACCGATTAATTGAATTCTTGATCCCTACTACGGATGGTCGTCACAAATTTGACCTCCCCTCCCTCTGCGACGCGGGAAAACCGCTGGTAATTAAAAGAGAGGCGAATTGAGCTAATTATGTTTGCCATAACTCCCCGATGCACCCCGCCCGGCCTACGCAGCTACGCGGCTACGTGCTACGTAGCTACGAGCTACGTGGCTACGGCTACGGTCTGATTGTGTTTTGGTTTTATAATTAGCTGGTAATTTATTACAATTTATAATTTTAATTAATCGTATGTTAATTTTGGGGTAAAATCCAATAGAATGAGGATAAAATAGGTAGGTATCTCTGTGTCCATTGCCTTAAGCAGTAGACGAAGATTAAAGATTCAGATATGTATATGTGGCAAATCTAGCGAATAATGTATGTATGAGCCAATTTTAAACTGAATTTGATTTTGTAAAAACTTATTTGTGATTTATTTTTAACGAATCCAAGATCCCACTATTGTAACTCTGACTAGATTAAATTCTTGCAATATTCGTTTTCGTCGCATAATTGTAATTGTAACAGTTTTTTTTTAACTTTTTTGGCTACATAAGAGATCGGTGAATGTACGTGTTATTTGACAGCCCGAAGACAAGAAATGTATGTAATTACTGACGAACACACTTATCGTGGTAACACGAACCTTCGCCGAAGTCCGACAGTATGACTGTAGGATAAAGGAAATTTGTTTTTTTTTACAGCCGTGTCTCAATCTACCAGCATAACCCTATCTCTCTTGTCCCCAGGTCGGAGTTAACCCGCACGCCCCCTCTACCTCCGTCCCCGCCGCCGGCGTCGTCGGCGCCGCCCGCGCCCGTCACGTCTACGCCGACGGCGACGCCGCTGTCGGTGGCGGGGAGTCCGGTGGCCGCCCCGACGCCCCCCGCGGTGGACGTGCCGCTACCACCGGCGACCGTGTCCGATGTTACGTTGACCATCACGCCTGTTGTTATGGTGAGTTGATTGAAGAGTTTGAAAGACAGAGTGTGATGTACTTGCCACTGTTTGCGCTTGTTTATGTGACGACGACGCGACGACGACGGTGAGCTTGTATCAACGACCATACAGCCCATAGACGCCTCATAACAGGCGATCGATGTCTGCAACACACATATGAAATTTCACTAATGTAGGGCGCCACTATTCGCCAGTTGAAATAGTCAAATCAGTTTCGACCATTTACATGAGCCGTCAAAACTGCGGTGTTAATGATTAGCCAATAGCCGCCTTGGTAGGGCCAATCGGATAGCAGTACCCCGCCTCAGCTAGTGGCAGAATTTATTGTACGCATTATATAAAACATTAGGCGTCTATTAGGCTGTATGATCGTTGGCTTGTATCCACCGTTTAGATGAAATTATGGATGCGAGTTGAAGTGCTTACTATATCAACCTAACTTAGTTATACCTAACTACCTAACTGTAACTGGCGAAATGTGGGTGTACTATACACCCCTGCCTACCCCTTCAGGGAAATACAGGCGTGATGTTATGTTATGTTATTTTAGTTATACGTAGCGTTGTCAGGTGTTCCGAATTTGGCAGGCCCTTCAGGACGCTTTCAGCTCTCTCAGGACGCGTAGGGGACGCCCAAAATCCCACTTTTCATCTAAGTGGCCAATTTGGCGCGGGAGGTATAAAAATAATCGGCCAGCGAAGGTAGAAGCGCATGAAGGGAGCCGGCAACTGAGAATTGTAACTTGTAACTGCTGTTGTGAATTTTTTCCACTTCCCGAGTTTTTCGCCCGAGTCCCGCTTTTTACAGTCCCGATGTTTGGCAATCAGATCTGGCAATGCTAGATAAACACTTTTTAGAGTTCAATTGTGTACCTATAGGTAGGTATACACTTTTTTAAATCTAATAATTATTGAATTTATTTAAATACTTTTTCTTCTGTACTTATAAAGTCTACAAAAAGCCTGTGTTTTACCATACTTGAACTGGTTTGAGAGTTGTCAATTGTAGTCTGATAATACAATAAAATGTTCACTTTGAAACAGACGCCAATAGCAACAAGTTCGCCGGCCACGTCGACGCCGATGACGTGCATCACGTCGACGGCGGCGGTGGCGGCGGCCACGCTGACCGCGCCCGCCATGTCCACCGGCAGCGGCAGCGGCAGCAACAGCGGCAGCGCGCCGCCCACGCCGCAGCCCGCGCAGCCCCCCACGCCCACGCAGCCGCCACCCACGCCGGAGACCGGTCAGTCAACAGTCAATCAACTATTTTTTCTACTATCAGGACCAAGCGCTTTGAGAACTCTTTCATAATGCCATGTTGTGGAATTCACTGCCGGCATCTGTATTTCTGTGCTCCATACAGTTCTCGATGGTGCGTGCAGTCCGCCAACCCACACTAGGCCAGCGTAGTGGACTAAGGCCTTAGCCTTCTCATAATGAGAAGAGGCCCGTGCCCAGCAGTGGGACAGTAATGGGCTGGTTATCTATCTGTATTTCCGGGCACTTACAACCCTAACGCCTTTAAAGCTGGAGTGAATCGGCACCTAATAGGTTTGCTCGCTCCATCGTTGACCACATCTTGACAAAGCTCTCTAGATTGCGGTCAAGAGTTCAAGATCTCAAATAGAACGTCTGTTCCGCTCCGATGCTTATGCCATCACCATTTGTGGTGATCACCATTTGTGGTGATCACCATCTGGTGATTCCCAGAGTCCCAGAGGTATCTACCTCTGGGACTCTGGGAACGATTACTGTAGCGTTCTACAAATAAACGATACAATATCATATCACATGTCTGAAGATGCTCATAAGATTCATTACTCATGTCATGATTTGATTAAAACGAAACCAGTCTAGGTCTAAAAATAATAGTCCAATAATCTTTGTCGGACATTTAGGGATCGGAAACATATGATAGAACTATTTTGTTAGATAAATCAGATTTTATAAACACTTATCATTTATGCGTCACTAATTTGCAAACGAT
Organism: Asteroscopus sphinx; assembly: GCA_949699075.1. Taxonomy (NCBI): domain Eukaryota; kingdom Metazoa; phylum Arthropoda; class Insecta; order Lepidoptera; family Noctuidae; genus Asteroscopus; species Asteroscopus sphinx. The sequence goes on along the minus strand of OX453021.1, from coordinate 12,476,879 downwards.
AACAGTAACAAACTTACGAATTCGACTCAAAAAAATAAAATATTTAACACCTGCAGCACATTTTGAATCCTAATGTGAGCTCATGGAGCTTTAAATAAATTGAAGGGTACAGGAAAAGAACAGGAAATGTCACAATTTTTGACTTTTTAATTTTTTTATGGCACTGTATACTGTATACATTGTTTTTTTTTTTTTTTTTTTTAATTTTTTTTATTAGGTTCGCAAACTGGACGTTACGACATTATATTTAATAAATAACATGTGCGGAAAATCATGGTAGTCGAACGGCCTTCTAGGTGCGAACACGACATGCATACGAATATCACACTCAAAATAATTACAATAAAACACGGAAGTTACAATAAAACACAGGATTACAACAAAGCAACAAACACTGCACAAACATTAACACAAAACGAACAAGCAAATTATTACAATTTGGTGTTGAAATATTTTTTTATTATTTTGACCGATGCATTGAATGGATCCAGATCTTGACAGACATTTTTTTTTTTTTTTTTTTTTATTCTTAACGGGCTTGCGTTTGACCGCCACCTCACCTGATGTTAAGCGATGGTGCGGTCGACGATGGTACACGCTTGCCCAGCAAAAACCTATTCACTCGAGTCTTGAAGACCACCAGATTATATTTCTCGGGAAACACTGACGCCGGCAAGGAATTCCACTCTTTGGCGGTTCGCATGATAAAGCTATTAGCAAACCGGTTCGTGCGTAAGGGTGGAATATCTACCATATAACGGTGGCGCATCGCCGTGCGTCTGGTCGTCCGATAATGGAAAGGGCTTGGGGGAATTAAATTGTGCAATTCCAACGCACACTCGCCGAAATGCATTCGATAAAAAACCGATAGGCTAGCGACTCTGCGCCGATGCTCGAGACTTTGTAGTTTGGCGTCGACCAGCGCATCGTTGCCAACGAGCCTCTTGGCGCGCCTCTCAATCGACTCGAGAGCCGCCAGTTGATATTTAGCCGAACCATCACAGAGATGAGAGCAGTACTCCATACAGGACCGAACTTGTGCTTGGTACAAATTGAGCAGCTGCTCAGGTGTGAAGTACCGCCTCACCTTAGAGAGGATGCCCAGCTTTTTGGCAGCAAGTTGAGCCTTGGACTCTATGTATGAGCCGAAGTTTAGGGTGGATGTTAGTGACACGCCAAGAAGCTCAAGGTGGTCAGTTATCGGCACGGATGCATCACAGAAAGTTGGAGTAAGTTCAAATTGACTCCGTTTAGCAGAAAACAGGCACGCCTGGGTCTTAGCAGCATTGAACTTGACCAAGTTAGCATCACCCCATTCGGAGACAACTTTCAGGGTCAAGTTCAAGCGTTCAACCATGGCCTAACATCGTTAGTAGCAGAGCACATACGATATAATGGCGAATGTTGACCATAGTTAGTACGACGTAACGGTAGACTAAACAGTTTGCGATTGTGCAGTCGGCTTCCAGCTCGGGGTACGCTTATCATTAACTTTGTTCATGAAACTTTCGTTTGCAATCGCCAGATTTTTTATTTTTTACCGGTTTGTCATAAGAAACAGTTTCTACATCCATTGTTTTCAATAATGAACTAGCAACATTCCAATTTTTAACAGACTTCAAAAAAAGGAGGAGGTTATGTATTCGGCGGGTTTTTAAATGCGTTTTTCTCTTGATTGACTCCTGACATACCCTGTTCTTTGCCTGTACCCTTCAATTATAGTTTTGACTTATGTTAAATGTCGTATGAGAAGTTGAACAGGTAAACTTGTTCAGTTACTTCTATAGAGATGTTTATTATACCTTAATAGATTTCACATCAGAATATGTATAATATCTATTTGTATCCGTCACTGCTGATATTTCTTTTCTAAAACTCGTATTTATGATAATTTGGTGCTTTCATGAAGATTATATATCTTAAAGGCAAAAGAATATGTCCGAAAAACTTATATTATAACACACTAAAGTAAAACTTGTGCCATAGAAAATAAATCAACATGTTTTTAAAGTCTACACTGGCTCCTAATCCCAAACTTTATCTTTTCAAAACTTTTTCAAAAGTTAAATCAAACAAGACGTACCTTTAAACATTTATTATAACAATAGTACATTTAAACCGAAACACATTATAACCTACATAGTAAGCTCGCTTGAGATCACTCCATAATACTGATATGTACGGATTCACTAGGTCACGACACTTTCACTTGGCGGTGGACGTGGAAGGCTCGGGTTCAGGCTCAGGTTCTGGCTCTCCCAAGGCGTTCTCCTCAGCGTGGCAGCGTTTACGATGCTTGTGCACGAAGTAGTACGAAGGGAACTTACACCCGCAGGTTTTACACGGGTAGTAGTGTAGAGTTGTCCGGGTTTGAGACTTACGGTGCCGGCACGGCCAGTTGCGCTCCGAGGAGTTCTCCCGCCAAGCCACGTTGAGGACCCGGCTGAACTGTACCGGTCCATCACATGACGCTATGTCGAGGACAGTGTTGCTTTGAAGTTTTGGCGGTTCAGGAGCTTCGATGCGCTCAACGTCAAGTTCGCTCGAAGTTGTTGATGAGGGTGATGGTGGTGGCGGCGATGCCGGCGGGGACGGTGCCCTGGCCCGCCTTGGGACGGGCCTGTGGGCCCCTGGGGGCGGCGCCGGCCTCGCCACGCAGGGGCTGGGCCCGAGCCACGCACGGTACAGAGACAACATGCTCGCTCGCGGCCGCTCGACGACTGCGAGCCGCCCGCCACGCGTGCCTCTTTATAAAGACCGCGATACGGTTCAAGTTATTAACTTTGATTTTCCATAGGAAATCTTCCTAAGACAAAGTAATGTGATTTTAAAGGGATTCGTTCGTGAAATGTGAATTCAAGCGGGGTTTAGGCGTCTCATTACGTAAAAAACGATTACAAAATGATAGTTTTAGGGTAATCAAAAATTCCATGCTTTTTAAGATTTTTAAACCATGTTCTAAAGGTATACTTATAATATGGTTACCAATAGTGAATTGATATACTATATCGAATTACATTTCCTCAATACATTTCTCTTTTACATAACAACATTTTCTAAGAAACACGAAATTAACATCAATGGTAATTTTCGCATCTTTTGGGAGTAGTATTTACACAAAGTGAAATATGAAGCGTATTCTGCGCGTTCCCTTGGCAATAACGACTATTCAGTCGAGTGTCTGTGACTTTACAAACAGTTAATCCACTTACAGGTCCCGTGATGCCGCCATTGGCTTTGTAAAACGTCATCTTTTCAAAAATATTAACTGACAAAGATATTTTTATTTTTTCTGAAATTATCTAAGACGACTTTTTTACGATATTTTTAAATTTCTGTCGTCGCAAGTAAGAACTTTTTCTGAAATCTACAATATGCATTCCATTAGACCTGTTACAATAAGATGATAAGAATTATCTTTCTCATGTTCATTAACCGTTATTGCCACGTTTAAATGTCTTCTTCCTCTAGGAAACAACATCTATGTTAAAAGTCCTTTGAGACTGCATGATTTATATACTTCATAATTTAATGGAGTCTCTTTTAATATTATTACGCAGACTGTGTACCGTGTATCAAAAATTTTCATATATTTCCAGCATTTCTAATATTTTCATATTTTCAATGAATGACGTTCGACACATTGTCATCCCTTACCTTACCTAAGGGCGGGACAGACTGCTTAAAAATAAAACGCGCGATTCCCCAGTGACCGCCGCTAGCTTTAATTTCAATGATGCTTTATCGTATTGTGAGCTATGACAAAAAACCGTTTTATGCGTATAGAACCTTTGTATTTATCGCATATTCTTAGTTAGAGCGATAAATTTAAGGAATCTAAATATTTACAATAATGTGAAATGTGACACTAGACTTTTTAGGAAACGATAAATGTAAGTCAATGTAATTAATATAAGTCATATATGTTGCTATCTTCTTTTGTGTACAATAAAGAGTATTTGTATTGTATTGTAAATGTACATTGGTTGATTTGGCTGCTCATTTAACAAGAAAATTTTGGAGAGTAATTTCCAATTATTCATTTAATTAAATAATTTATAATCTCGATCGAAACATAAGTAAATCCGCACAACACAGCACTATGACAGCGGTAATCCTCAGCTGGGTTGACAGCACAAAGCCAGCCAACTCACCACACACAGAATTGTAAATCGAGCATCGGATGCGGGACCGACGCGCCTTCTGCAAGATTAACAGATTAAACGGTCCATATGACCTCGCTTTGTGTTCGCACCGATCGTTTTCGTAATTAGTTAAATTATTATCTATAAAGTAATAACGTTTAAAGTTTTTTTTCTCTATAAACAGTATAAATTTTCACAGAAAATTTCTTCGAGAAATATCGGGATGTGTAATTAAATAGCAGGAAAAGGGAGGAATAATTTCTAAATGACTAGACTACATTCGTAAATACACAAAATTGACAAATTGTATAATAAAATCAACACACGCTCAGCATACAGGCATTTAATCTACAAATGTCTGCGGCTGTTTGCGCGGTAAATAAATACAGATAGCCGGTCTCGTTAAATTCTCGCGCTTGACGGAACATCGGTTTGCAAATAGAGGTGACATCCCGCTCCACAGCTTGCCCACCCGTGGGATCTGAAGTGCGGTATGATGTTGTTTGCTTGTTTGTATCTACATCATTGTGTGGTTTATGCACAAAGAAACAAAATTATTCGGGGCAGATTTTGTGAGTCCCTGTTGGGTGCCAATTTCTAATGAATTGTGAAGAGATTGAAAAAATCAGCAATGTTTATTTCTAATATGATTATCTGTTCCTGGTTCCTGATAAATAAAGTCACATTTTATCTATCCCTATTTACGGTTACCTTTCAAACTACGGTAATTCTAGAATATTTACAAAGCAGTCTAGATTTCGGTCAAAAGCAGATCATAAAAAATACATTCGATCTTCATTAATTTACTATAATTGCTTAAACATGTCAGATGTAACAGATCAATTGGTAAGTCCCACGCTGGGCGCCATTTCATCAAAACTCTGTGTTAGCGTTTAAATTGAATAAAACGTTGCGATCCAATTAGCTCTTGTGCAAATATCAGTAATTGGTGAGATAAATCGACAGTGCTCGGCGCAGATACACAAATCTTAGAAAAGACTGCAAAGCTGGAAAGTTTTCGTTCTGAAAATGAGTGTACACACGGCTACACATCAAGCTGTACAAAACCAGTAAAGGCTGACCTCGCGTTGGAAGGAAAACCTATACAATGCGAGGTCAGCTTATACTGGAAATGTACAGCTTGATGTGAAGCCGTGTGTACCTATCACTCACCAGTAAACCTTTAGTTTTATACCTGTTGGCCAATTCACGTAACTAAAGATTGCAGTTGCAGTGCAATTGCAGTTAAGTTTCGATCAAAAGAATGCTTTTCGTATTCTCTTATCTATGGCGATCGCTGTCAGAAACGAACTGCAACGTCATTGCAACTTGATCGGCGCGTCATGTAATTACGTGATTTAGGGCCCTGTAATATTACCTTAATGATTAAAAATTTATTTTTAATTTTATTACTATTTTGTTAATTATTTTATTATTTTTAACGCATTTACGAAGCGTACAAAGATATAAATTGTGGCAAGAAAAAATCGCGGACGTATTGGATTCGAACCTGCGACTCCTGGCGTCAGTACGTTAGCCACTAAGCTACCGAGAACACTGCTCACTGAATTTAACTTCCACTTACGTCTTACGGTGACGTCAGCAACATCCCGTTGGAAACAGACCGTGTTCCTCATTGTGTTTGTTTTATATCTTTACTATTTTGTTACTAAAACATACGACTAATTGCATAACTTTCAAATAAAATACTTGTATTTCATTTTATCAATTTCTATCTTACATTGCTCAAGTCGTTTCCAGCACGTACCTACTCGTAGTTCATCTTCGGCATGTTCTCTCAGTAGGTAATAGTCTGGTATTCGTAAGACAAACGGCGTTAGTTTGCTCAGGGATCGCAGACGCTAATTAGGCTCTTAAGGCGCAGAGACATGGAGACGAATTGCTGACTGTGTGTATGTAGTTGTTTAGTACAGATTTAATTTTGTAAAGGATTTTTATACAGTGCTTGAAAGGGTCTATTGACGAAAGATTTTTCGATAAACGTGTTTTACGTTTTCAGACATAATTCCAACGTACTTGGATTCAAAATAGAGTGGACAATACAATTATTCGTCTGATATAGGAGTTGAATCCACGATCCGCGAGAAGACTAATCATTCTGGTACTACGATATTCAAGTCGATTATTTCTTGGAATTCTTGGCTTGAATTACCGTATATTTTTTAAATGTAATCAATGTGTCAAAGTTCATCGATATTCACCATATTCACTTAAATTTATCTTAGAAAACAATCGGAACGTATTATAAAATGCCTATCTCTGAATATCCTACTCTACTGAAATGCATTAATCTAACAACACAGCAGTTACAGAGTTATAAACTGCGAACACAAATCTATACGTATAACAGTTAATTATTTAACTTGCACCGATGCAGTTCAGCGCTCGCCTTTGCCTTGCTAGGGCTTGCAAAGCTGTATGTTTGATGTCTATGGTCTGTTGAATGTGCTTGGATTTATAAATAGAGTTATAATTATCGTTAGTGGCTCTAGTAGCTCTCGATGGTGTTGGTGAAGCTGAAGTTTACATTGAGATTATATTTTTCAAAAAAATCCGTACAATCACCAAAAAAAAAGGAAAACTGAATAATACATTTTATCAACAGATATTAAATCAAACAAACACTCGTATGTATGACGCGCAGTAATTCAATTTGTATAGCAAACAGCGATAAATAATTAAACAAACAGCACATCGCTATCGGAAACTAAATTGGCGCTAATCTGCTTTCGCACAAATGGCGCCCAGCGTGGGCCACTGAATATTGCACGACTTGCCCGCTCGGCCGCGCCGTGATTTACGGATCATCTCGCGTTGTTCTGAATAAACTTGTTAATATGCAACTAACGCTTGAATAATAAACTATATGGAAACTAGATTTTCGTTTGTTGTTCTCTAAATGGTTTAGCTGTTCTGATTTCGGAGTTATATTAGATATGAGTCTTCGTTTTATCAACGTGTGTTCAGCTAATTCTATACAGCTTGTGCTGACATGAGAGAAGAATAAATAATTAATTGCAATACGTGCAACAGGAACATCCACATAATTATTGTTAGATGTAACTTGTTTGACTGGATTGTTATCTGTCGTCACATCATTGTTGTATCTGTCATGGTCAAGTCATGGGCCATTACAATAAACAGTCTGTCGTGAAAGATATCCTTGAAATGAACATTGCTTGGATTTGTGAACCGTTAATTTAAGCGTACAGGAGTTTGCTGGAAACAATTAGTATCCAGAGTCGCCAGATATTACTGAAGTTTTCTCAGAAGATAATAGATGTTTTCGAGTGGAATATCATTTTAATAACGGACAAAGTTAAACTGTATTTATACGAAACGCTAGTCAAACCATTCAATAATAATTTCCTGAGAAATCTTTAGATTGTACCTATTCACGAAATACGTAATAATGCCCACAAGTCTTTCAAAAAATTTCATTTTACTTATTGTTAAAATATTTATTTTTTCTCCAACAGCCTTAATAGAACGTATCGGCACACCATCCTCTACAACAACAATAACAACAACAACAATCACGACATCTTCTCTCAACTGCGCTGTCTGCAACATGTCCGGGGCCACCCGAACAGTCTCCAGATCTAGAGCAATCCACTACGGGTTGAAGGAAGAAGCGGTAGGGGCGCGCGTCTGCGAACCCTGCCACTGCCGCTGCGTCCGGTCGAGATATACAAGTTGTCCGGTCCCGACGTGTCCGGGGCCGAGGGTTAGAGCAAAACGGTTAAGGCATCTGCCGCCCCGGTGGCATGACTTGTCTTTAGAGCTGAAGAGGCCGCTTATGGAAGAGTTTGGTGAGTTATTTGAAGTTTATTTTGATGTAGGTTTTACTTTAGTTTAAAGGGGATTGTACGTAGGATACTCTTGGCCCTGATTAACTAAAAGTAGAATATTTTGAGGATGCGTATACAAGTAAAAAAATAATGCGAATTTCTTTTTGAGAGGATTTAATAAGAACTTTTAGAAGAAAATAATAATGTCACTATATTTTGTAGTAAGTATTTTAAGATTTTATTAAACACTTACTACGTACATATATGACTACAAAATTTGATTTGCTTATAAAGGGACACCTTTACTTAATATTCTTGTTCTCTTATGTATCGTATTAGCCTTGATACCAGTGTTAAATGGATAATAATTTCTTTAAAAACCTAAATATGTTTACAGAAATCCCAAGCGAGTTAAGCAAATGCTGTTTAGCTTGCTTCAAGCGGATAACTCGGAGGTTAGAGACCGTGGTGGAAGGAGGATCAGCGCCGGAACCCTCGGAGGAGGAGGTGGCGAGGTTCAGGTCGCTACTGAGGGAGCACGGGACTGCGTGGGACAGGATAGCTGCTGCTAGTGGCAGGACGCCTGCCAGTCTGAAGGCGTTTTACTTTACGTATAGGTGGGTACTTTGAAATTAAAATATTGGTGGAATAGGTGTCATAGGACTTTGATTCCGATCAACTTTAAGTTCAGAGAGAGATCTTTCTTCTGGAGATTTTAGATCTGTATTTTTTTTTTTTATGTTTTTCGTACCTTTATTAACATTGAGAATATTTTCATTTCTATAGTTAAGGGTGACGTCTGTCTAAATTAAAATCACGTTGACAAATAACAGGGATTTTTAGTGGACCTTTAATGTCCAATTTTAGATGTAATAAATTCAGAACTAAAGCCTTCTAACAACCACTCTATTTACAGAAAAAAGCTGCAACTCGACACCTCAGTAGCGGAGCGGCCAACAGGTCCCCGCTGCACGTCCAGCGAGGACAGCGCCTTATCCTCCGCCGACACCGACACTGCCAGCGGGGGGTCGCCGGCGAGAGCGCCCCCCACGCAGCCGGCCCCTGCCCCCCGGACAGACGCGGTGGCCCCCCGAAGACCGCGGAGGGATGAGTACGACTCATCTGCCACGGAGACGGCGGACGAGGAGAATGATGCACCTAGTGCTAAGGTAAATAATGCTAAATACATAACTCACGGTTTATTGTAATTTACATCTACCTTTTGTGGAGTGACCATATATGGCCTTTTTATGGTCAATGCCATAGTTCTTTAATCGTCAGTCGAGTTCGAAATTCCGGGTTCGATACTTTTATAATATTGGTATGTATGCGTATATTATAATATAAAGTGTTTGTAACACTTACCTCTTTATAATATGGTTCTTATTTTTTTCTTTTTTGGTTTTGGTATCATTGGTTTATTTTACTGGCACCCGCTTGTCACTTGGGGTTGACACTGAAAATCAGAGCTGTGTTGTGACTCACGTTACAACACAGCATCATGCTGAGTGTCAACCTCTGCCGCAGCTACGACATGTTGTTACTTTTCTTATGATATTACAACTATGTATCTAGAAGTTATTTTATATGTTCACTTTCTGATACACGTTGTATTTTTAATATTAGGCTGTTTGGCGGTTTCCTTCAATCACCTGCGCGCGCATACCTATACGTCACCGTGCGATTACAGTAATCCGCGCGCCATTTTTCACAAATTCAGTCTAAATACGTTTATTTGTTTTTCCCCGCAAGTGTGTTGAGAAACGTCGTCCATTACGCCCTCGGGCTGCAATCCAGCCTCGAGTATAAAAGCCAACTTAGCTCACTTGTACAGATACCGGCACGAGTCGTGAGCACAAACTTCACCTGCGCAGAAGTTCATTTATAGATCTGTTTGGTGGAATGACAGGAGCGCGGGGTGCCGACGCCGAACATTGCATTTACGCGATTGGTCGACAGTCAATGCTCGTCGTTTATTGGACAATTAGGTGTAATTCCGCTACCGTACACTTTCGGTTCAACTTTATTGACTCACATTTTCTAATTTAAAACAGTTTATTTTTCTTTTGTTGTAATTAATTAATATTTTGATTTTTGAGTGTTTAATGTTTTGAATTAAAAATTGTTTTTTTTTTCTTCTTCATCTTCCTTTATTTATTACGAGATTGTATTTAACTTGCAATGTATGTACGTATGTTAATATATTTGTTACAGTGGAATCTTGCAACTCAATTTTGAAGCAGATATCTTCAACCTATTTAGCTGAAATTTTGTACAATATGGGTATCAAATGAAAGGACTTGCTGAGAATACGAATGCGAGTTAAAAAACCTGTCCATCGATAACTAAATAGTAAAAAATAAATTAAAAGTCAAAATGTTTTCTGCTTATTTATCTGTGCGTAAAAAAAAAGTCCCAAAATCATAATATGGGGGAAATTCGAGAAAGTTTGTATTTTGTATAACTACCCATAATCCTTATAAAACGCTAACGGTGAAATTTAATGAACAAAGATTAGAGATGGGTAATCACCCGGGTTATAACCCGCGAGTGGGTTAAAACCCAGTTATCACCCATTTCATTCCACCCACTGGGTGTTTTGAGCGGGTGGAAACTAATTCCTTTAGATTTCGATTTTTACCCGACTGCGCCAGAAGGAGGGTTATGCTTTTCGAGTGTATATATGTCTGTATGTATGTATGTATGGATGTTTGTATATATGTATATTTCTTTGGCACGCTCTGTAGCCTAAACGGCTTAATGGATTTTAGCTTGAAAGGTGTCGTTAGATTCGTCTTAATTGTGAGAGTGACACTGGGTATATCAAAATTATAAAAATTAAAATGGCCGCTTTTTGGCGCAATATTATGTCTTCAAAAATTTTTTTTCCCTCAAAACCTATCGAGTGGGGTATCAAAATAAAGGGTTTTATAAATGCTTTACATAAATATGTACAACTTACATGTTTAAATGTAAATTGGAATGAGAAATGCTAAAAAAACACAAAATATTCAACGTAAAAAATGAATTATTTTTATGCGTGTAGTTAAAAAAATAACATTAATACCGCGATAAAACAAGAAAAAACTAAAAATATTGAAATAAAAAAGTTAATAAATAATTCTAAAAACCCGACTGCGTGTAAATACAATTGAAAAGATGTAAACAAGACTTTTGTAGGTGGTGTATATGGGAAAGTATCAAATCAACACGCAGCCGGAGGCTACCTATGAACTACTTGTATAATTCATGACCAAAATAATACGTAGCCTCAGACTTTTTTGGTTTTGTTAATTAACTTTTTTTTAACATGCAATAAGAGGCACGCATCGAGGCAAGGAGGCAACGCGCGATATGCCAGTGGGATGCGGCCGCAAAAATTCCCCGCGTCCCTATATACTCTCATCTCACTCTAGCTTGTTTGTCACACACAGATCGTCCCTCCAACGTCGTTACCAACGGTGGTGTCGTCCGCGACGTCGTGCAGCCCCGTGGTGGCGGTGAGCGCGGTGTCGGCTTCCCCCGTGACGACGGTGGGGCGGACGAACGCGCCGCAGACGGTGCGGGACGTGGTACTCAATCTGATAGAGATCAGCCTCACGAGGGACTCGCAACCGCAGCATCCGAGCATCAAGCCGCACCAGATCAAGGTAAACTATCATTGTAAAAAGTGCTTATTACACTACATTGAATTCGGAAATTCTAATTAGGATTTAGGAAAGGAACCTCCTGATTACACCGACCTAACTATTATCACACTTTCCTTATTTCCTTTCCTATTTCCTAATTAGTATGACTGAATTCTCCATCTTCAATCGTGTCGACATGAGCTACATAATGATAATAGCTCATGCCGTGGGAAAAAGATTAGCCAGTCAGCAGGTTGGTAGCGGGGCTGACTGCCCAGGCTGCGCCGGACGATCACTTAAATATCACTCACTTATTACTCGTTGAGGCTCTTTTAATGCACCCCATGACTTAATTCAGTGTAGTGTAATAAGCGCTTAACATAATATTTCATGAGACAGAAAAATTAAGGAATTCTCTGACCTTCCTGACTGTTATACCTATCTTAAAAAAAATTACACATACTTGAAACGAAAGCAGTTTGTAATTATGTAGTAGAATAAGAAAAATGTCAAAAGCCTTGGTTTTGCTAAGGTTTGAATGCGATTGATTGAAATTTTGGCGGTAGAATTGGACTCCAACACGGAGATGACGGCTTAAAAAAATACATGCTGCGCCGACCACAAATAAATTGGGATAAGGGCGGGAGGATGATGATGATGAGAATTGGACTCCAATTATCATGAAAATGTAAACTTCAACTTAAATGACCACTGAATATGAGTCATTATCATCAACACTTATATCAGAGCGGCTCACAAAATTTCACCATATAGCCTTACTGCAACAACAAGTTACTTGGAAATATCCGACCAACATCACTTTGCTGGCAAACAGGTCATCAGTATTAAACGCAAAGTTTTGACCAAACAATCAACTAGTATGAGATACCGGACTATTTTTGATAGCCAGCAATATCTCAGATTTCTGACTGCCTTTCAACAAAAAAAAACGGGTAGCGTCGGGGTACGCTCGACAGAAGCGAAACCTCTACGTATTTGCAAACGCAGATAGAATGCTCGTGACAGTTAACGGTCACGTTTTTCTCGGTTTACTTCCCGGTAGCCGAGCTTTCAACGAGCTTTAGAAGCTTTCAAAATGTAACATTCACTTCGTTTCTCAGGTCACCTCATCTTGCGCAAGTGGTCGGGAAGCCCTCGCCACATTAAGCGTGGTCAACAGTTCACACGTCGGCAACACTGGCGCATCCAGCCCCCAGCGAGCCGCCACCATCACCCCCCTAGCTCACGCCCTCCCCTCCAACGACAAGGACGTGATGGTGCTCCATATAGAGCCCAGGGCGGAGCGCCCCGAGCGGCCGGAGCGCCCGGAGCGCCACGACAGGCACGAGCAGTTGCTGGTGAGGCAGGAGCGACATGAGCCCTTGTTGGACTTGAGCGTGAAGAGGCCAAGGCATGACCAGCCGTTCCCGCATCCTAATAAGTCGGTTAGTATTTTTTAACAGATTTAATTACGTACTCGATTTGTGACAGTTCTGAGTTGGATGCTGTTGTGTTGAAGTAATTTGAAGTCGAATTTAAAGTCGTATCTACTTGAAAACTTGACTTGACTTGACTTGTAGACCGCCTTTGTACCCTGTTGTGCATAAAGAATTAAATAAATAAATAATAAAACTTGAGGGGCTCGTGGCTAAGTAGCAAATGCACGAATTGTATGATCTGCGAGGTTAAGCTACACTTGTCGCGTTCAGACCGTAGATGGGTGACCATTTCGTTGCACATTGAGAACCCTTCGTGCCTCGGAGAACACGTTAAGCTGTCTGCCGTGGTTGCCATACGTATATCTATGGTACTCGTTACGGGTAGTCAGAATCAGAAGCCCGAAAGTCTGACAACTGGTCAAATCTACTAATGTCGGTATTACTCAGTAACTGAGTTGTGGGGGTCTGATGGCAGTCGCTCCGTGTAAAATACTGATGTTTAGTTGCATCTGGTTGGACTGGAAGCCGACCCCAACATAGTTGGGAAAAGGCGAGGAGGATGATGACTTGAAAACTTCATTTCGGAATATACGGAAAAGCTTATCTCATGATAATATTCTTTCTTTAACATCCACCAGGTATACCGAAACTCAACGGAATATCGACCACAACAGGAACGGGAATCTCCTAATCAGTACAATTCCAAACCCAAATCCGTTGGAGCGCCTCCTAGACCAACCCTAAAGCCAGTACCTAATCCTAAAGGCTCTATAACCCTTGGTACTCCCGTGGAGACGAGGTTCGAGCCTCACAGGAATCCCCCGGAGCCTAAAGCAGGGTCCATAACGGCGGGAACGCCGGTACATGGGACCCACCACCTCCCGGACAAGCGGACCTTGGACTTCTACAAAAGAAGGAGTCCGGGAGGACCAGCGGCGTATTACGCGGCGGCGGGAAGCCAACCGAGGCCGCAGTCGCCGTCGTTTTCACCTGTGAGTCGAGAATTTTGTTTCTGTTTTTTTTATTTACATTAGAAAGAATTGATTTGTAAAGGATTTTTGACTACAGTATTCAGTTTTTTGATAAACGCTCATTGATTTAATCTCCTTATTTATTTCTTCTGGATTCTACCGTCAAAAAATACTAAACAAATGTGTATAAGTTACTATTAGCTTGAATGTCATAAATCTTCTCGATGCAAATCCATTCAAATGTTCCGTGTGGTGCCGGACGTAAAGAATTGCACCACCCTATCTCTTCTCATGGGTGTCGTAAAAGGCGACTAAGGGATTCACCAGAGGATGGGCAGCAGCGTTCTCTGAGTATTTAACTAACCAACTGCGATCGCCAACCCGCCTGCCAAGCGTGGCGATTATGGCATATCCCCCCCTTATTTGGGGGAGGCCTATGTTCTGCAGCGTCTTTCGGCTGAAATGTTATTATGTTTGTTATTTAGTGTGTCATCATATAATTCAATTATAGGTAACAACTCCATCTCCCTTCCAGACGGGCAGTTCCGGCTACACTCGCAACCCGTACGGGCTGGAGCAGCGTCAGATAATAATGGCGGACTTCATCACGTCGCAGCAGATGCACGGCACGGCGCGGCGGGAGCGGGAGCGCGCCGCCTCGCCGCAGTTCCGGCGCGACGCCGTCTCCGTCATACAGCGGCACACGCCGCAGCACGCCTACCCGCTCACACACCCGCACCCCCCGCCAGGTACACACCTACATTCTGTTTTTTCTCTCTTTTCTTAGTTTAGTGAACAATCTTGGCACGTCTCTTTATTCAAATAACTACTGATAAAATATAATTACTAGATCTGCACACGTAATTGAGTAAAAAAAAAAATCGTGTGTTAAATTGTTAACATAACGTCATTTAATAATTATTATTAACGAATTGCATTAAAGAGACAAGCCAAGATTATTTACTTACGGCCAAAATTAATATCCAATCTACAGAAAGAAAAAACAGAGATTACATTCTATTATGTTGCGACTCCCAACAGCGTAAACGCTCTTAAAAGAGGAAATGTGGCCAGAGAGACTTTTGAGAATCGAAGAAACTATTGCTGTCGCTTTGCGAGCGCTCGCCCTCAAATAAGTGCGATAAGGACAACTGCAGCTCCAACTAAATAGCCTTAGTAAAAAGTCATAATTCGAGGCTTGGCTCTCGACTATTTTCTCCTCCGAAACTGAACCAATTTAAAAGATATTTCATAAACTGAATAAGAAGAATATATACTGTGTCGCTATGTTTTTCCTTAATAGTTGCCAAATCTATACACTAGACGTCTGTAGACAGCGGTCTAAATAGGTAATTTTGAGAATTCTTTAGGGCTTTTAGAAAGACTTTATCGACAAAAACGCAAACATAGAAAAACTTTATATTTATTTCACTTTAAAAAAATCATTACTCTAGGGTTATAAACCAGAAAGAAAACAGTCAAGAGCATTTGTATGAAGAAAAGACCAACCGCATTTCCTCTTAATGTTGCGGCTGCGGGCTGCGTCCCTGCGCGGAATACCGCATATGTAGCCAAGGAGGTTTGACGCGCATTTTCTCGCTTTAATGCTATGGCTCCACCTGTGTTTAATGTTGCGTCTGCGGGCTGCGTCCCTGTGTGTACGTACGCGTAAAAATTAACGCGATAAAACATTTAGCATACCATAAATAAAACATTTGTGAGCATGCGCCCAAAAAGTCATTGGAGTGTGCTACTGTATGACTGCACATACTGACATTGGAAGCGGAAGCGGCTGCTATTGTATACCTGAACTATATGAGTAAATATATTAAGACAGCGACAGCGTTGTTTCCCCGCAAATAATTATCACCGCAAATGCGCTATGCAGAATGAGACAGCGCTAGTGCTACATAGCAGTCTCATTCTACACTGAGTCGTTTGACTTGCGGCTTGAATAGGTGCTGTTATATTGCCAGGAGTTACATAATAGATATTAACAGGTTGCTTGATTTTTAAACCAAAAATCTGAAGAGGTCCCTAGGTCTTTCCTTATATAAGAATACGATCAAAGGGAAAATTGCTATTGGTAGATTTGGTAGATGAATTGATGATCGCTGTTTCTTGTTGTGAGCAGAAGAGGACTCTACTGCCTATCCGCTTGACAATATATAACCCTTTAGGCTTGAGTTCACCAAAAAATATTCTATAGCTAAACGAACGTTTATATAAAATTCTAGTACATTTTTCGAGTAAACGTTGATGAACACTGCCCTTAATCGCTTTTTTACGAGACCCACTGGGGAGGCTTTTGCCCGAACGACATGCAACAGGTACGCATCTACCTTTTGACTATGGTCGATTTGAAGTATGAATAAGACAATCTATTAAGCGCCACCACTGATTAATTTGCGCTCTTATTCAGTAGTAAACCAGCCGCGTCGCCAGCCAATGCTTAGACCAATATAACAACTATATATTACAAAACTTATGACTATCCCTAAAATTAAATTGGTATCATACAAAAAAATTGGTGAAATATGTACACAAATAATGGTTGTGAATCCGCTGATGTATAATTCTACAGTGATTGGTTGCACCATGTTCTCTACAACCGTCCAACAACTTAGAAGAGACGCCATTTTACAATAGATCTACACGATCGAGTCTCGTGTGACGGTTTCTCGCTGAACAATAAATATTTGATTATGACAAGTTAATATCTACACTACGATTTCAATGCAATAATAACATGAAGGAATTATTTAACGGAATTGTCGTGAGCTACTTGCCGGTGGAGACGGTCCCAAAGCCTATTTATTATTTCCTATGTATACCCAGAAAATTAGAAAGACTGATGAAGTCGGAAAATTAATATTTCCGCCAATAATTGTTCATGCTTGGCGAAAGACACTTGCTATTAACCGGCGCTCTATAACTTGTCTTATTCGTACTCTAAGATGAGCGGGCTGCTTCGCCACAGTTCCGACGGGACGCCATGTCGGTGATACAGAGGCACTCGCCGCAGCACGTCTACCCGCATCCATTGCCGCACCCACCACCAGGTATGTACCAAATACAGTCGACTGTATGACAGTGGTAACACTTGAATTGGAAAATCACCCGTACCGCTTACGAAATAAAGACGCTATCAATGTCAAAGTGTTTCCACTGACGTGCGATTGACCGTACCAATAGGGTATTTGAAAACTAACAAATTTTCAATTTTATTTTGAAGAAAGAATAAAAATAACACTTTTAGTTGAAAAATTAAAATTACAAAATGATAGAGATACACGAATTTTAAGTTTTTGGAGGCGGCATTTTCTGTCCTTGTCGCGCGAAACGGACATTGTACGGAGTGGTGTCTTTGCGATGGCGTTAATGCATTATGATCTCATACGCGAGACGGTAGTAGTGCTGTCTCTGTCTAGTAAACAATTTTGAAACACATAACTTGGGCATCGTTAAAAATATTTCATTAGTTTTTTCATTGTTGCTCATATTTTTTCGATTTTTTTTCATATTTTTTTACCCTATTTGGCTGTCAGAACTAGTTACAAGTTTTACTCTAAGACACCTACAGTAATACCATCGACCATACAGCCCATAGACGCATATTGTTAAATATAATGCGTACAATAAATTCTGTCAACTAGCTGAGGCTGAGGCGGGGTACTGCAATCCGATTGGCTCTACCAAGGCGGCTATTGGCTAATCACTAACGAGGAAGTTTTTACAGCTCATATAAGTGGTCGAAACTGTTTTGATGTTTTCAAATAGTAAATAGTGGTGACCTACATCAGCTCTATTAGACTGATGTGTTGACAGACATCGGTCGCCTGTTATGAAGCGTCTATTGGGTGTGTGGTCGATGAGTAATACATTGTCAAGGTTTTGCCCGGTCAAGTAGATAAAGCCCCCTTTTAACACACGGCAGGATACTTAAGAAGTTAAAGCAAGTCTCTCAGAACATTGAAAAGGATATAGAAAGGTTATTCTTGATGGTTGAGTCATGGAGTCACAAACGTCATTTTAAATATAACTAATTTGAAGAAACAAGATTACTAACTGCTTATAAGACCTAACAACGGAAATTGAAACGCACAATTCGTCTAGAATCAAGTTGCTAATATGTAGAATGCGGGTGTCTCCCCGCTCAGTTATTTCACCGCTTAGTACTGTTCCCAACGTCACCGCAAGTAACAACTACCAACGGAAAACTTATGTCAACGGCTTGTATCAATCTCGCCAGAAATAAGACGAGAAATAATAAAACAATATTTTTTACTAACATTTAACAAATCCATTGTCCTCAGGTCACGAAGCGTTTACATCATTAGTGGATGTAGCGTCAGCAGCGACTGCGTTACCGGTACCGCGGGGCTCGCAGCCCGACGGCAAGCCCGAGTCCAAACAGGCGCAGGCGCAGCAACAACAACAACAACAACAACAGCAACAACACCAGCAACAACACCACGACCTTCGGTAAGGAAACATATGTTGACGAACGACAACATGATCGCCTGTACTTCATCATCATCATCGTCATTTCAGCCGAAAGACGTCCACTGCTGGACATAGGCCTCCCCCAAAAGGGGGGATTATGCCATAATCGCCACGCTTGGCAGGCGAGTTGGCGATCGCAGTTGGCTGGTTAAATACTCAGAGAACGCTGCTGAACTAAGTGGTGTGTAACTCAGCTCTGGTTCAAATATTCAGATCACATAAGCTTGAGCTGTTTATTTGCAACTCGATGACAAAATACGCGGCTCACGGCTCTAAGAAAGTATCTACTTGTGTTTTATCGTTCGGTGATGATAAGAGATGCAAACACTCTCTCAGTCACTCAGCGACTTACATCACAGATCATAACTCGATGTAAGCAGAGGCACAAATTATTGAGCTGACCTGCGAGTTTACGCACATGAACCATAAGCTGAGCTGCTCACGCATTTTGTTGAGTTACCCATGTCTACCTGAGCTGAAGATAGCTTAAGGTTGTGTGGCATTTGGGTTCTTACCCAGAAACATAGGCTTCTATAGTTGACTCCTGCATCCCACGGATTAGTGAGAAATAAAAAAACAGATTTAGAGAATTATGACCTTTATTTCAACAGGATTGGGTCGATTTGACGGTTTTGAAGTGTCAAACATGTATCCACAGGATTCTGAAATCAACTTTAGAAATGTTATATTATTTGTTATATTTACTGCAAAAATATTCTAGCAAAAATTTGATATTTTATTTCTTATGTATTTCGCATTTTGACGAAAACGGTACAATCGGTTGTCAGTACAATATAAAATACTTATAAATACTGCAACTATTATAATTGTTGCAGTTGCTTTTCACATATTTCATTATCGAATATGTATTGCCATTTTGTTAGTACTACAACAAGCAATAGGTATTTATTAACACCACGATAATATAAGGAAAACTTAAGTACCTATATTTTGTTTCGAGTCTAAATTAATTCTAGTTATTTCATTTCATAGATTGATGGCGCAGAAGTTCCAACTCAGTTCTCAATTCCCGGTAAGTGTTTATTTTTAATATCATTACAGCTTGTTGCATTATTTTTTGACACTCCACTGCTATACTTTGTAAAATATAGTTTGATCTCTATGATAGATGTCAAATATGCACATATTTAACGTATTTTGATATTATTTGTATCATGGTATATTAAGATGTTTCACCAGGTTTTCTCTTCCCGCGATGCCTCCAAGCTACGTCACGATCAGTATTGCCATTGATTGATAGCTTCAATACATTTAAGGAGAGTTTTGTTCATAATTAATATAAAATAAATTCCTAACCAGCCTAACTTTTTGCTATTTCAAGTTATTTATCTAATTAGTTATTAAAGGAAACTGTATAAAATTACTAGTTCAAAAGAGTTTCTTTATAGAAGCAAGTAAATGAAAATAATTTATTTACAAAGTGGCAGCACATGAAACTGAAAAGTCAGACAGTCAGTCAGTCAGTCAATGAAAAGAAAGACAGACATCATGTATTAGGCATCTGAAACAGAGATCAAGCTATATTTTACGAAGTTAGGTAAAGGCTTATTGTTCAAGAAACTTCAAAAAAAGAATTACTCTTTCAAATATTGTCAAAATAAACTATTTTTGACAAATTGTCCTCCTTTCTTCAAATACAGGTATAGCTTAGTATGATTATAATAAAATTAATGTTGTATATTATTTCCAGCAAATGATGGACAGAAGAGTGCAGTCTCAATCGCAATACATGGAGAGAGACAGACAGATACAAATACAGAGAAGAGACGCGTAAGTTTCAAACATTATTAAAACTTTTGATATTCCTTGCAAATATTATTTACTAGGAATTAAGTTTATAAAACGCCCTAGTGCCTAATGGTATTGTGGTCGTACGCACGAACGCAAAGCGTGAGGATACGCGCAATCTAAGTTGGCCGGCCTAAAGTTTTCACAGACACATTTTATGGGTATCATTGGTGGAAATGAAATCAAATTAAAATCATTCAATCATCATCATTATTTAAATGATCTTGATTGATTGATGTTTTTTTTTGGGAATCATTATTATTTTTGTTTGATTATTTAATCGGATGTGAATTTATAATAAAACAAAGTTTAACCGGATTAAATCGCGTATATTATTTAAATTGGTTTCCCTGACGTTTCGAAAGCTTTGCAGCATTTCGTGGTCGCAGGTAGACTAAGATGACAAGCGTCTTTACAAATATTTCTAAAAAATTATTTTAATCTACCGTACAATATTATTAATTAAAATCGTTTCGATGCACGCAGTAATCACTCACAATATCATTATCTTTTACAGTGTTGCATGCTGTTTGGGACTTGATTCTTTTTAGGACTGGGTTCCAAACAGGTGGTAGCTGCCAACCATCTTCTCTATTAAAATTAGGATGTTTTTTAATTTTAATAGCCTCACGGAGCATTCTAGGATGTGAATTTATTTAATGATTATTTTTATTTTTTGACATGTAAATAGGCTTTACGAAATAAATGAATATGAATATGAAATGTGTGAGGAAAACATGCGCAGTGCCTTAATTCAGGCCGGTCAAGTTAGGTTGCGCGTATTGTACTGAAATATGGGTTTGATTACTGTCTCACAAAAGTGTAATTGTGATTTTAGATAAAACAATGAAGTGGCGAGGTGTATTTATTTGTTGTTGAAATCAGATTCAGATTAGCCCTAGGGGATATAAGTAGAAGTGGGCGTTTAAACGAAAAGCGCTTAAAAAAGTCTAATTAAAAAAAAGCGTATAAGCACGCTTATTGATTTATGCAGATTTCGTTTAGACTTTTTCGTAAACCAAACTTATGCTTTCAATAGTACAATTGAAATGTAACCTTATTCTTATCACTATAAGACCCAATTTCAAAGTTGACGGGTGGTTTGATAAGAGGCAGAATTAAATTTTATTCGTTTACGTAAAATTTGTTTAGAGAAATCACTTTTTTATTTTGTTGATTTTTTTCGTATCGTTTAAACGTTTTTGACCTTGATTGATTTGCTTTCGCTTTGGCGCTTAGTTTATTTTTTGATGTCAACGAGTGAATGCGTTTTTGAATGTTCTCCTCGGTAATTACACGACGATTGTAGTTTGTATGGTTTTTAGTGAAATTGTAAATAGAATAGTGTAATCACAGATTTTCAGTAATCTGAGAGTAATGAAAAGTACATTTTTTTAGAAGTGATAAACGAAAAGCGTCAAAAGCGTAAAAAAATTCGTTGGCAGAAAAAAGCACAACGTTTTAACACGCTTACGATTTTAAGCCGTTTTTCCCAACTTTAGATATAAGCTTATTTCCGGACAATGAGGCATACCTATAGAGACATGATCACATCTGTTTTGTTTGAAATCAATACCGCCAGTGTTCGCCATTGGATTTATGCTTTTTTTACCACACCACTTGATAGAGCAGTAAGTAGGACATTTCAAATGAATTGAGTGATAGGATTGGAATTATTTTTTAGCATTAACCAATATGTAGGGATACGATCAGAGTGTTGATTCCGACTACCAGGAATCGAATGCGTCAACTTTCATTCATAAATCAGTAGCGCCCCTGGCGGAAACGAAGAGGAACTACTGATTTATGAATGATAGTCGGCGCATCCGATCGAGTATTCGTAAAGTGTCAAACCTTTAACAACATTCTCTACTTGTTGCAGTGAACGCGCAATCCACGCAATCCACGAACGGCACGCGATGGAGCAGCAGCAACAACAACAACAACAACATCAACAAAGTCAGCAACAACATCAAACGCAGATCATTCACGAACGACATCATATGCAACATCCTATGGTATGTAATATTGCTATTTGACTACAGTCTGGCTATCAACTACATATAACCTAAATTTTTGTTGTAAATAATTACTAATTGTAAAATAGAATAATGATTAATTGAGAATATAATATGTCAAAATAAGAATATTATTATAATAAATTTTAATAATGTAATAGCATGTAATAATGATAACTGAAAATGTAATTTTATTTACTTAAAATGTGACTTATAATAACTACTATTATCAATAAATAACTATGAACTATAATCGGTATATGAAATATGAAGCTTAAGTCCCTAGTAAAGTAGGTGGGGACTTAAGGCTGACTTACACGGATAGAGTTTCGCCAGGCGGGTGTTATTGTTGTCTCTTTTCCTTACCGAGAAAGAAAAAGTAAGAATGAGTCTCGACTTGTATAAATCCTTGTTCTGAAATGTTGCTTCTCTCTCGTATCGGGTCGAGCTATATTCAGACTAGTTTGGTTAGATTTTGAGTTAAGTCGACTGTTTGTTGTGTATTTTTTTTAAATACTTGTGATGACCTTGAATAAATAGTCTGTGTGTGGTTATTAAAGGCTAACCCATTGTATGAAGTAGATAGTTACACTGTGATTTAATTAAGACATACGCTACAAACTCGAATCAACTCAGCGAAGTCATAGCCTTAATTTTTCGGGAGATTAATACATTAGTCGTACTTATAGCACGCGATGCAGGAGCGACACGCGGAGCAACAACACCAGCAACAGCAACAACAACAGCAGCAGCAGCAGCAGCAACAACAACAGCAACACCAACAGCAGCAGCAGCAACAGCAACAACAGCAGCAGCAGCAGCAACAGCAACAACAACATCTTCAACAACAACAGCAGCAACATCAACAACAAATCATACAAGAAAGACATCATCAGCACCTTATGGTCAGTTGATACGTACACTGACTATTATTAGATATAAGACACTGTAGTCTAATAAGCATTATTTTGTGTTTATCTCATAAAGCTGATAAAACGTAGAGAATCTTCTAAAGCCATAACCACTTACACCTGTGAAGGTGTAGGTGGTTTTGGGCTACGTAAGAAGCCGGTCTACTCATTAGTGTATATTAATCGATATTTTGTACTAATTATCTGTATGTTGAGTTTGACTATCAGAATGGGTGATCGCAGTATGTTGTCAGAAGACTGTAAGGGTCCTTCAGACGGGCCACAACGCAACTACTTACAGCATATGTTATGTCAATTAACACTTTTTGTTAGGAAGAGTCGTAATGAGACAGTTAGTTTATTTTGTACAGAACAGTATCAGCACCAATATCAAAGTGTTTAATTATATTTTAGAGAAGGTAACTTGATAGTATCCTTTACTATAATATTATCGGATGAATAAAAAATGGCGGACGGAATCTCGCTGAGAAAAGATTTAAGCACTTCGTTTTTAGGGTTCCGAAGTCCTACAAGGAACCCTTATAGTTTCGTCATGTCCGTCCGTCTGTCCGTCTGTCCGTCTGTCCGTCTATCCGTCTGTCCGTCTGTCCGTCTGTCCGTCTGTCCTAATCCTTTACAGCTTAATAACTTCTACAGTTATAAACATAAGTAAATGAAATTTTGTTAAAAAATAGTCTGCATATAGATCTCAATTTTAAAAGAATAAAAAAATAGTTTTTACGTTCTTTAGGGGTGGCACCCATACATGGGAAATGGGGAAAAAAAAATTTTTTTCGCTGCACCCCCTCGTGTGGGGTATCATTGAATAGGTCTACTAAAATGAAGGTAATGTTTCATACACCACTTTTTTATCAGGTGTACCAACTGCGAAATATAGCCCGCCAAAGTGGCTTGCAATGTGTCCCCCCCCCTGCCATTTCTAAACTATGCAAGGTAGAAACTTATAATCTTCAACATTGATAGACCTTTGTGAAAACTCTCTTTTAAAATTATTTCGAGTATAATGTGATTATAATTTTTTGAGTTATAGAGAGAAAACTGAAAAATACTTAAAACGTCCTAGTTCAAAGGTCATTGACCTTAGAGAAAAATGGTCATAGCAAATAATGCTCCTTTAGCTACTTTCTATTTGAAAAAATCACAAAAAGTAACTTTGTGTTATGTTGACGACACACTTCTTAAATTTAGCGCCATCTAGCGGCGTCGTACAACACTCTCTGGGTCGCCAATGCTGCCGTCAAGTGCCGTGTATTACATTTGGCACTGTATAGCGCCATCTAGCGGCTACTGACATCACTCTCTGAGTCGCCAATGCTGCCGTCTATTGCAAAAACTAAAATAGCCGTGATTAATATTCGATTTGATTTGTTTGTAACACCTACTTAAGGAACCCTATAATACTGAGCATGGCCCGACATGCTCTTGGCCGGTTGTTTTCCTAAACCCACTATAAATTCGTCACACCAGATATATATTATAATTTAATTAGTGACACTACGACAGTGACTACCGTCACACGAGATTTGTTGCGTAATCGCAGCTTTTTGTTTTACTATGGGTGTGGATGAGTGCGTGCCAGCCCGTACTTTTAAGCGAGCCGTCTTACTATGGGTGCTTCAGTTTTTGTTTAGCGAGATTCCGTCCGCCTTTTTTTTTATTCGTGCAAGATGATATCCTTGTATTTTGTGTGCAGAGCGTGTCGTCTCAGGACGGTGAGCGGCGCATGGTTCAGTCGGTGACGTACAGTACGCCATCGAAGCCGCGAGCGCAGACACCGCACCATATTGATAGGAAAGAAACGTAAGTTGATCAATAGAAAATATTGACTAATCATTTATGATATTGGTGTCGATTCTTTTGTCCACGAACTAAACTTATTTTAAACTATCGCTCTCTTTTACTAATAGTAGATACAAGAAAGGGATGGCAACAATTTTAGAACTGTCAAATTGGTTTACGTGTTACATTTTTTTGTATTTTAGTGGGCACGTTCCGAGATCACGACTAAATTTGTATGGAAATCAAAATTCCGAATAATTTGACAGTTCCAAAATTATTGCTTTCCTTTTCTTGTATTTACTTTTAATAAAAGAGAGCGATAGTTTAAAATAAGTTTAGTTCGTGAACAAGAGAATCGGCACCAATGTTAACATAAATTAAGCTTAAATGCCTCTTAAAATAGGATACGTTTACATTTTAGGAGATGAATCTATTTTTATGTGGATTTCTATTAAAAACTTATAATGTTACACCTTTTGCTTATAATTTTGGTCGTTTCTATTACTGAAGTTTGCCCAAATTTTCAAAAGTAATTTAATATTATAATAAAACAAGTTTAGCCAGATTACATCGCGTATATTATTTAAATTGGTTTTCCTGACGTTTCGAAAGCTTTGCAGCGTTCGTGGTCGCAGGAAGAGATGACAAGCGTCTTTACAGATATTTAAAAAAATTATTTTAACTTTACCGTATAATTTTAATTAGTTAAAATCGATTTTATGAATAGATGGATTTTTTTATTCATTAATTAAAAAGTAAAATAGTCATTTTCGCGTTGTCATAACCAGTTCATACAGGTCAGTGAGCCAGTGTCAACGACCATTCAGCCCAATAGACACCTAATGTTGAATATAATGCGTATAATAAATTCTGCCACTAGCTGAGGCGGGGTACTGCAATCCGATTGGCCCTACCAAGGCGGCTATTGGCTAATCACTAACGTGGCAGTTTTGACGGCTCATGTAACTGGTCGAAACTGATTTGAAGATGATTTCAAGTGGCGAATAGTGGTGACCTACATTAGTGAAATTTCATAGATGTGTTGCAGTCATCATTCGCCTTATATGTGGCGTCTATGGGCTGTATGTTCGTTGGCCATTGTCAATACTCTAATAATAACTTCTTAGGTTTTCGCGATCACTACAAAAATTCTGCAAAGCTTTCGAAAAAAGCGGTCAGGGTAACCAATTTAAATAATGTACGCGATTTAATCCGGTTCTTCTTCTTCTTTCGTGTCAATGGTTCACACTTTTTTTGTATAATATTTGGCCACTTCTATGGCGGTGATCGGTTAAACTTTGTGAATACTGTAATATTCATGAGGCATGTCCTCCGGCAGCCGGCCGATCGTGTCGTCAGTGGCGGTGGTGCCGGTGGCGGCGGCGGCGGGCGCGGAGGCGCGGGCCCGCCCGGCGGAGGGCACGCTGACGGCCGCCTCGCTCATCGACGCCATCATCACGCACCAGATCAGCCAGAGCTCCGACCAGAGGTTCCCGGTGAGTACTTTTATTCCTAACTAGATAACGTACGGTCAGAAATCTTTCCGGTAAACCACCAATAAGGCTGAAATCGCTCGATGTTCGATGGCAGCGGTAGGTACATGTAATGTAACAGGATTCGTTCAAGGGATTTTGTCGACAAAATTTACCACAGCGATGTATCGTGACTATATTGATAATTTTATTTATAACATTATAAGCTCACAGTCTAAACACCAAAACGCTTATACACTAAGATAGAAAAATAAAAAAAACCGGCCAAGAGCATGTCGGGCCATGCTCAGTATTATAGGGTTCCTTAAGTAGGTGTAATTACAAACGAATCAAATCGAATATTAATCATGGCTATTTTAGTTTTTGCAATAATCGGCAGCATTCGCGACTCAGAGCGTGTTGTTAGTAGCGCCATCTAGGGTTAAAAAGCCAAATTTAAGACGTTTGTCATTTCAAAGTTACTTTTTGTGATTTTTTCAAATAGAAAGTAGCTAAAGGAGCATTATTTGCTATGATAATTTTTCTCTAAGGTCAATGACCTTTGAACTAGGACGTTTTAAGTATTTTTCAGTTTTCTCTCTATAACTCAAAAAATTATAATCAAATTATACTCGAAATAATTTTAAAAGAGAGTTTTCACAAAGGTCTATCAATGTGGAAGATTATAAGTTTCTACATTGCATAGTTTAGAAATGGCAGGGGGGGGAACACATTGCAAGCTACTTTGGCGGGCTATATTTCGCAGATGGTACACCTGATAAAAAAGTGGTGTATCAAACATTACCTTCATTTTAGTAGACCTATTCAATGATATCCCACACGAGGGGGTGCAGCGAAAAAAAAAATTTTTTCTCCATTTCACATGTATGGACGCCACCCCTAAAATACGGAAAAACGATTCTTTTATTCTTTTAAAATTGAGATCTATATGTAGACTATTTTTTAACAAAATTTCATTTACTTATGTTTATAATTGTAGAAGTTATTAAGCTGTAAAGGATTAGGACAGACGGACAGACGGACAGACGGACAGACGGACGGACATGACGAAACTATAAGGGTTCCTTGTAGGACTTCGGAACCCTAAAAAAGTAACTTATTTGTTAATTCAGGACATCTGTGTGCCAAATTGCCGTTTCAGCGTGATTGAAGGACAAATCAAAGGACAAACAAACATCCATACTTTCATAGTAGAAATTCTACTGCAAAAGCATCATCCTACGCATTCTACTGTAGAACGCGTACGATGCGCGCCCAAGCGCGCTCCTGTTAGCCTGTTTCCTCACTGTCAGTGCAAATCAATAGAACAGTTTCGTAATCGGACAGCCCGTAATTTATCTCTATAGGGTTTAATGCCAAATGGGGTTGGCGGACTATGCACACAATCGAGAACTGTATGGACCACTCTCAGGTGTGTAGGTTTCCTCACGATGTTTTCTTTCACCGTTAAAGCAAGTAATAATCAAATTCTGATCCGCACTCGAAACACGTGAAAAGTCAGAGGTACGGGCCAGGCTCGAACTCAGACCTGCAGAATTGCGTAAAAGACTACCATGCGACCGCTATGTTATCACTGCTTGCTTATACGTGGGACACTCAGAAAGTTTTGCGAAACTAAAAAAAATTGTTCTATACGTACATATGTTTTTATCAAATCTTTTCAAAGTACTTTCCACCAGCCTCTATACAAAGATTCATGCGCCTAAACCAGTTTTCAAAAAACTTTTTCCAGTCCGCCGCAGACACCTCGTTTACAGCCTGCTCGAACGCAGCCAGCGCATCTTCCGGCGACGAAAATTGTATCCCTTTGAGCTGATTTTTTATTTTTGGGAATAAAAAGAAGTCACACGGTGCTAGATCAGGGCTGTAAGGAGGGTGACCCAGGAGTTTGACTGGCGTGCTGTCCAGGAAGTCCCTCGTTTTGAGTGCGGTGTGCGCAGGTGCATTGTCGTGGTGGAGCAGTAGCCCGCGGAGCCCTGTGTTTGGTCGCTTGTTGCTTATAACAGAGAAAACTTCTGGCAAACATTTGGTAGTATACCATTCGGCATTAATGCTTCTTTGATCCCGTAAGGGAATTGATACCAAGTGGCCAGTCAAATTAAAAAAGCTAGCGATCAAAATCTTACCCCCGCTTCTAGATCGCTTCACTTTGGTAGGCGTTGGCTCATTTTGAAACACCCAAACAGTCGACTGGCGCTTGGTTTCTGGGTCGTATTGATAAATCCAGGACTCATCACCTGTAACGATGTCGTAAACACGCCGAGACGAGCCTGCTTCAAATTTGTTAAGCATATCACGGCACCATTCCACCCGGGCCTG
This sequence comes from Asteroscopus sphinx, assembly GCA_949699075.1. Lineage (NCBI taxonomy): Eukaryota > Metazoa > Arthropoda > Insecta > Lepidoptera > Noctuidae > Asteroscopus > Asteroscopus sphinx. Next base: position 12,448,027 of record OX453021.1, on the reverse strand, counting down.
CTTCTGAGCATCGGTGAGGTTGTGCGGCACCCAGCGTGATACTATCCTCCTCACGCGAAGATGGCTGTGTAGAATCTCGTGAACGCTTCCCGATCCAATCTTCAATATGTGTTGAATCTCCTGATATGTAATTCGCCTATTGTCTTGGATTAAATTTTTCACTGCTAGCACGTTTTCTTCGGTAACAGCCGTCAAAGGGCGACCGCTTCTTTCGTCATCCCCCAAAGTTGGTCGACCGCGCTTGAATTCGTTATACCAACGATACACGGTTGCCTTGGAAGGGCCTTCATCCATGAATGCCATTTGAAGTCTATCGTACGATTCATCCGGTTTCAGGCGACACTTGAAATCGTATAAAATCATAGCTCTAAAATGTTCCCGGCGCAGATCCATATTTCAGTGAGACACAATACTTTGAATTAACTCGCAAAAAATGTGGAGGGAAATTTTGAAATTGGAACTTACTTATTTTTACTTATAAATAATCATATTTTCGAAAAACATTATAACTGGCCAGTCTCCCATATATAAAAACTTTTTTTCGCAATACTTTCTGAGGGGCCTGGTACAGAGTACAGGATGAACGATGGTCATATTCAAGGATTATAGTAAAAAGTACGTCTACGTAATAAAAAAAACGTTGAAAAAATATCCCACCATCACAGACCAGTAAGCCTCAAGACGCCACATAAACAAAGTTTTGCATGAGAACACAGTCGTAAAATGTTGGCGGGGACCGAGGGGCGGAAGGCGCGTTATGATTGGTCGGGTCAAAGGTTCGGTGGTATGCTTCCGTATGATTTGTGCCGCTTGCTGATGGACTGACGTCCTGATTGGCGATGGGGCGTACGATATGCAGTGCTACTGCATATGCGTGGTGACCGGGGGTGTCCGGATAACCGGCATCTAGAGGCTTACTCGTCTCTAACTTTGATTTTTAAGCGCGGAACAGTGTCCACAGTTATTTATGAAATCAGTAGGAAAAATTTTTACTTTTTTTTTACGTATTTGGAACGAGAATCGAGTGCCGAATGTCCTTCAATATGTACATTGTTATACCTGCCAGCCTGTATATAAACCTTTCTTATAAGTACCTAAATAAATGATTCTTTCGTTGACCTCAGGACCGGCCAGACCGAGGGCCCACGCCTGCAGAGCGTGAGCGGGAGGAACAACACGCGGCCGCGGCTGCCGCTGCCCACACCACCAGCATAAAGCTGGGAGACCTCGCCTCCAACATCATCACCCGGGACTTCTGTAGCCCCACCACCTCCATCATGCACCATAAGTGAGTAAACTCGTTACAAAGAAAGTGTATTTTAAGTGATTGACGTCAATAGAAGTATATTTTGTACCTACTTTGAAAAAGATGGATTATTGTAAAAAAAATCTGGGACTCTGGCTGCCTATAGATGTAATATCAATAAAACTTCTATCGAGTCTTGCTATCTATGTGTATGGGATAATTTTTTTTCTTTTGACATTTTTTACACAACACCATCTAGTCCCAAACTAAGCATTGTACTATGGGTACTAGACAATGGATATATTACTTATATTCTTTCTTTCTTTTTGAAAATGCGTACTTATAATAAATAAATAAATAAATTCTTTATTGACATAAAACTGGTACAAACATAGTATGACCCTGACTCCAGAGCTAGGCATTATACCTGTGTTTCAGGAGTCAGAAAAAATACATAAGAAACACCCAGTCCAACACAAACACTTGTGTTCATCACACAAATATTTGTGTCCTGTGGGAATCGAACCCATAACCTCATGATCAGCAGTCCGACAATCGAACCACCAGACCACAGACGTCGCCACATTAAAAAAAGACCGTGAGAAAAAAAAAGAAAACCTTTTTTCTGTTCTCCAGTTTGTGGTCTACATTCATTGAGTACACACGTTGTCACAAGCAACACACATTCATTTATTTTATGAATTATATTGACTCTAATTCTTTATATGCTCGCATTTCATGAGCACGCTCAGAGATAAATCTCTGCTAAAAGCTAGCAGTTCTATGTATAGCATTGTTGCGGGCTCGACGGCCGGGAATTAAACCGAGAAAAACCGTCACCGTTAACTCGCGGACGCGGTCTATCCGCACTTGCAAATGCGTAAAAGCTTTGCTTCTGTCAGGCGTCCTTGACACCCGACACTATCCGTTTTTTTATAGCCTTAATAAAGCTGTAACTAATATCAGTATTTCTGTGTTCAGCAACAGGTTTAGCGTGGCAAACTCCGAGGGTTACGTGAGCGGCAGCGGCGCCGAGGAGTGGAAGCGCCGCGACGCGCCCAAACACGCGCCCTACCTGGAGCCCGTGTCGCCGCCCGACAACCATCCTGCCAACAGGTATGCGAGCTCAGATATAGTACTTTACTGCAGCGCCCGCCAAAAAAGGCATTGATGGACGAACGTGAAAATTAGCCGAGGCACACATACGTGAGTCCATCAATGCCTGGTTGCGGCCAAGGCTTAGTACTTTTCTCAAATAATTTCTCAATAAAGCCATAGTACTTTTTTAGGATTCCGTACCCGAAGGGTGCCAAACGGGACCCTATTACTCTCGCTACGCTGTCCGTCCGTCCGTCTGTCTGTCACAAGGCTGTATCTTTTGAACGGTAATAGGTAACTCAGAAATTGTGTTGCTATGAGGTCATGAGGTGTATCACGACAAATACTAAAAACAAAAAAATGGCTAAAACCAAAGGGGGTCCCCATACAAGAAACCTCAAAAAACATGCATTTTTTTCAACGTTTTTGTTCCTGCTCTATCTTCAAAACGGTAATATATACCAGCGTCAAACTTGGTCAGATTATAGTGCATATTATGTAGATTAGCAACAAATACTAAAAATAAGACAAACATAGACATATGTGGTGGTAACTGCGTAAAAAAGACATGCAAAAATTCATATTTCGCGCACTCTGCGTTGATGTCTTTTAATAAACTCTCGTAAATTAAATCAGTTTCTGTGGGGTATCAGGTCGTTGAAAGGTACGGCACCGTTATTGCGCGAGTCCGACTCGCACTTGGCCTGTTTTTCAAATAATGCGCGGAAATTCTAACTAGGTGGTAACCAACACATTTTGTCAAATTAAATCAACAACTAATTTATACATTTTAGAATCAATTTACGAACAAAACAATACCTTTATAACAGTACCTTTGTGCTCAAGTGACTTTTTTATGTATCTGCTTTAAGTGTTGTGTGTCGATAAATAAATAAACAATAATTTTTCACGCGTCAATGTGTTCATTTGTTTCTACAGCTCTATTTGCAAGCCCAGATATGAATTTTATTGTTTTTTTAGTTATTTATTTGGCCGCTAAACAAGTCAGATATGGATTTTCATAGTAACATTGCCATCCGCTGCTCGCATGTATTTGACCAGTACAGCATTTTCGATTTATCTCGAAGAAGTTTGTCAAAATAATCCGTATTTGCAAGCATGTTTGAGAAAATACAGTATCTCTTATATTTGTTCCAGAAACAACAGCAACCGTCGCTACAGCTGCGTGGGCTCGTCGTCAGTGGGGGGCGGCGTGGTGGGGGGTGCCAGCGCGGGCGGGGTGCTGACGGCCTTCGACTACGTGACCAACCGCATCGTGGAGGTGATGCGCAGCGACGCGGACGAGCGCACCAAGCCGCTCGCCTTCCCCACCACGGCCTATGCCTACCCCTACTCCGCGCTCAACGTGGCCGCCGCGGCCGGGGATGGTGAGTCCATATTATACATAACAGATCTATCTAACAGGTGGAATTCAAATCATCCTCCCCCTAGGCAGTGGCAGTGGCGTAGCTAGACCTAAATGGGCCCTGTATCAAAATTTGTTGGGGGCCCCTTATTACCTGACTGTGGCGATGCTGAAGGGGGGGGGGTTATATAAATATAAATTTATTTATTTCAGGCAAATCCACCCATAGTTTCAAGTTACAGTTATAATAATACCAACAATACAATTTTATCGTTATTACACAAAATTAAACGAATTACAAAGACTAAATGGAATTAGAATAACTTAATAACTAACATATTTGCACACCATATGTAATGGTAGAATGTTAATGCAAATGATTAATTTGTTCTAGTAGCTATAGACTAAAAACTACCATTATTTTCATTATTCATTCATTACAGGCCTCTTATCAATAAGAATATGAGATTGTGGAAAACGTCTGGGCCCCTGTAGTTGAGGGGCCCCGTATCATTGATACGGCTGATACGGCGGTAGCTACGCCCCTGCCCCTAGGTCATAGTCGACTTCATGATTGACTTGCAGCTTGAGGAAGTGCTGTAATACTGGAAGAGGCACCACGAATATCTATTATCTTTAGGTCGCAATGGCTTAGGGGTGTTCAAGACCTCTTTCCTCAAAATAATAATCTGACAGACAAACTGCTGAATTCAAATTTTGCAAAGAAATAAATAATGTAGGCTAACACATAGGAAGGATGGGCAGCAGCGGATGGGCAGCATCATCATCATCATCATCATCATTTCAGCCGAAATACGTCCACTGCTGGACAAAGGCCTCCCCAAAGGGAGGGGGGATATGCCATAATCGCCACGCTTGAGAGGCGGGTTGGCGATCGTAGTTGGTTGTTTAAATACTCTGAGAACGCTGCTGCCCATCCTCTGGTGAATCCCTTAGTAGCCTTTTACGACACCCATGAAAATTGTGCAATTCTTTACGTCCGGTACCACACGGAACTCCCCCCCTCCCTAATATAGTAACATTTTATTATTTTCTTCCACCTCCAAATATTTTTGTATAACTTCAATTTTACTAACAGACACTCTTGTTCCAGCATCAAACAACGCGACAGCAAGCAACGCGGTGTCGACGCCGGCCCCGCCGCCGCCGCCGGAGCCGGCGCCGCTGATGTCGGCGCAGTACGAGCCGCTGTCGGACGAGGACTGACGCGCCGCCTCCGCGCGCCCGCACCCCACCGGATAGCACCGCCGCTGCTCCGTTATCTGCCACACGCACCGAGCTCATGTACGGAACCAGGACGGCTCCTCAAATGGCCCGCAAAGCCCTTAAACCGACCCGCACTGAGCCAGATTTGGGCTGTAAAGCTGCTTCAAGTTTGAGCTGGGGCCGTGAAGCCATTAACCCGATCCGGAAGGACCGAAGATGAGATTGGAAAGGCGGAAAATGGCTTGTAAAGCTCTTAAGCTGACCGTTTTGGGACGAATTTGGGATTAAAAGTCTCAGGTTTGAGCTAATGCTCCAGATTTGGGCTGGATACTGCAGATTTGGGCTTTAATGCTGCAAGGTCAAGTTGAATGCTCCAGATTCGGGCTGTAATGCTTGGAATCAACCCGAAGTGCATCAATCCTGGGCTGTGATCCTCGAGAAAACCCCAGAAATTGATCATACTCCATTGTCGGCCACAAAGCTTCAGCACCGGCCTTCAACACTTGGAAATCGTGTTTGAACCGTGCCAATGCTGGGCGAAACTTTCGCAAATCGTCATCGCAAGAAGATCTAACACATCTTTAAACTGAAAGTGGAGTAGTGAAGGTTCATCATAAACCAACACCCGGTTCCATGATAAAAACGCAGGAGTTAACTGCAACATTATACTTTGGAAACTTCACAGAACCTGAGCCACTGCCATGAGTATGCCTAGGCTGGATGCCAGGAGGACAGGGTGTTGTGGAACTTCAAAAGGCTTAAGCCCAACACTGGACTACTGCCCTAACCACCGCTATTCGCCGCTTCACGTGCCTATACCTCATCAAGATAGAATGGAGTGCCTACGAAGCTTGTTCTGTGTGTTCGAATTCAATCCTGCCCTCGGATACACGTCGACAGTGCATAGTTCTTCAGTTCGTTTGCTGTATTCCTTTCATATACACACTTAACAGACTCATGTGAATACGTACGAAGTTTATTAATAATTAATATTAACCGTAGATGTGACGTGTATCCGGAATTAAACTGATAACGGAAATAGCGGCGTACAAAAGACATTCATGAAGAAAACAATAAAATAGTATGAAAGTATCGAAATTAACAGACATTCGTTTGGACGTGATGGGTGCATTTCGTGTGATCTCGGTTATGTGTCGCTGTGATTACGCTGAGCTGTTGGATCTATTCGTGTTAATATATAGACGATGGTACTAAAATTGTATATTTATATCTTCTTACGTTGTAATGCAGGGATTAAATACCGTTCATATGTTGTGGGAGAGCTTTAAGTGTCCGGTAGTAAGCGACTCTGACATAAGCCGCTCGTGACGTCACCGGCGCGTGCGCACTGCGCGCGGCCGGCACTCGCGGGTGTAACTCGATACGCTTATCAAATATATGCTGTCGATTAGTGATAATACGATTATGAATTGTTATTTATTTAGTTTTTCAAGTTTCATTTATTTTCTCGACTAAATGTAGTTAAACGAAGTGGCGGAGTGGAGCGCCGCGCACTGCGCATGCGCGAGGCTCCACTCCGAGCTCGATGGATGTGAACACGACGTGATTTAGCACTGCCGCCAAGTGACGCAAAAGTACCTCACTAATAATTTTAAGTGGCAGAATTTCGAACGTTTCGGTGATTTAAACGATATAAAAGTAAATAAGAATAGTATTTTTAATCCAGTCTTCCATCGCCACTCCGACACAGTAGGTAGGGATCCCCGCGGTCGTCCAATACTTAGCTACACTAGGAACTGTATATTGTTGTGAATAAGCGCGGACTGTTGATCGACACTTGCCCGGTATGCATTTCGCAGATTCCTCGTAACATTAGGCTGTCGACAGGGGCCTGCGTCTGCGCAGGTGCGCGACTCTTTAGTTAAGAACATTTTTGTATCGCTTCGCTTCGGATTTCGCTGTTGCCTCATCCATTAGGTTTAGACTATGCGTAGTTCAATTTATCATTTGTTAATTTCGTATTGTAAATATCATTCTGTCGTTCGTTTTATGTAAAGTTTGTGTATATCGGTCCGCCGCAGCGAAGTCCGGAACGGTCTCCGAGCTAATTGAAATCGAAACTATACTCGACTCGGGAACTGTCTAAACCCTTATTATACATATAGCGTTAACGTTAACGGATTAAGTAATATAAATTATATACATATGTAAAAGTGTATGGTTATTATGTATATGCATTTGTAATTATACAGGTTAGCTAAGAGTTGAATTAGAGATTTGATTTGGTTTTTTAGTTAGGTGGGTCTCGTGTGACCGTTATAAATATTGTGGGAGGGGGAGCTGCCGCCGCCGCCGCCGCTCCACGAGCTGCGCGCTTTTTGTTATGTGCACTGTGCGCCCGCCCCGCTCCAGCCTCACCTGCCCCACACTCACCCGCTATCATGCCCCAAGGGTCATCCCTTTATCGATACTACCCCCATTTTAATACTTTAATATACACGCTAAAAATTTAGTCGTTTACGAAACGAAGAGGGGTCATTGTACTCAGCATAACGAAGAACTCTTACTATGGGACCAACCCTGAAATCGCGAAAAAAATATCAGCTGATCCCTACATTTGTGTTCACATAAACTGAAAAAATTTAGGGATCAGCTGACATTTATTTCGCGATTTTAGGGTTGATCCCATTTTAAAAGTTGTTCGTAATGATGAGTACAATGGCCCCTCTCCGTTTTCGAAACGACTAAATTTTCAGCCTGTTTATTCATTCCTTATACCCCGTTTGACGTAAACTATTTGCTGTTAATGTTAAACTGTCAGTTTTATGACTATTCTCCTTTTCCCAATTGTAAATTAAAGTTATCTTATAGTATTAATTGTAATCATGTAATTAATCATCTCTATACGAATTAATCTTCAGGTGATTTTTGAGCAGCGCGCGGTGTTTTTGTAAATGTTTTCGAGTTATGTGTAAAAAACGACTGATTAAATTTACTTTGAGCGAGTGTATGGGTGGCGCGGCGGCGGCGGTCGCATACACATTGTGATTTCTTTATAAAACGTTGTAATGTACTGTAAGTAGCCCAAGAAAAAAATAATCCTTGTAAGTCCGAACATAAGCGAAAAAACAACTTCTGGGAGGACAAATCAATAAAATAAGATGCAAATCTAATGACTGTGTTTTATTTATATCGTCCGATTTGATTTATGTTGTAGTGTGGCTATTACTGCTCTTATCAAAACGAAAGTTGTAAGAGTAGCTTATGGTAACAAAGCAGTATTTTCGAATTTGATGCACCATAAACCTTCTTGGCTAAAATGACCCATATATGTCTACTATTGACAGAAATAGTAAGCACAGATGGACGCTGTTGTCCTTTCAAAAGTGAAATCTGGTGCTCGTGGTACATTTATGGTTCAAACTGGTATGGGGAGAAATATGGGAGGTTACCTAATATTTATTAGGGGTTAGCTTAGTTTAGTAAACGTAAACCATTTAGTTAAATAAACAAAGCTTGCTCTGCCTGTGTACCTGTTACTTATCGTACTATCATTACTTTTAATTTAATATATTTTAAAATAAAAGATTTTTATGTTTGTCTACATTTTATTACCTACAAAATCCTTATTGAAACTATATAAAACTGTGATGTCGGTCTAATCTAATTTTCATTTTTATGTTAATTACACAATTTACTATTTTGTTTTAATTAGCAAAAATTTTTAGTAGCTCTACAAATTTTCACTTTTCTCTTTGAAGAAGTTTAGGAGCAATGTGAAGTAAGACCACGCTGTCTTTATAATCTGCAAAGAAGCAAACAAATCGTTTTTAGGGTGGGTAGGTAATTAGGTATCATCGATCATACAGCTCGCAGCCCATAGACGCCCCATAACGATGGGTTGCTGGCCAGAAAGTGTGCCTGACGGCTGCATGATCTGGACACGTCTGGAGGGAACGGCAGTTGTTTGGCCGGTGCATCCTGGGCACGGGCAATAAAATCCTTACGAGGGATTAACCTTCGGGGGATTTTATTGCCTGTGGCGAATAGTCTGGCGCGGGAGGGGCTCGTTCTGGGCCAGTGGGCAGTTGCTCCACGTGTCCCTCTGTTGCCAACAGAGGGCATAGTGGAGGAGCAGGGGCGGGCCCGGTGTGCACTCACCCTGCCACTGGGCTTGCAGCGGGGGGACTGTCTTTCCCTGCCCCCGTCGATCTCGTAAGTCCAGGAGTGCCCGCTGAGTAGTGTTCTCGCGCCTCTTGGGACCGAGGGTCTTGACTTCACCGCCCGGACCGTGAGGAAGAAAACCTCTATAAAAAAATACGGGAGGTAGGGCCTGCGAGCAGCAGACTCGGGGTAGTCTGCTGCCCGACCAGCAGCTGGCGTAGCTGGCACAGCCGGCGTAGTTGGCGCAGCTGGTAAAGGCCCATGAGGTGAGGTGGCGTGCTGTGTTCCATGTGCGCCACCGAGGAGGGTGCGGCCGACGCTAGACCACTCGCCGGCTCGCCTGCTTGTGGCGGGCCGGGACCTGTCGGGGGTGGTTGTGTGAATACTCACGGGTTCCCACGACCCCGGCTAAGGTAGTTGAAGGAACACCGTGGTGGTTTTAGTCGGTAAGAGTCCGACACTGGCTCCGCCTACCCCGGGCGGAGTGCGTCCATGAGGATTCCCCCACGGCAAAAAGAAAAGAAAAAAGGCGACGATCGATGTCTGTCTGTTGTAGGTCGCCACTATTCGCCACTCGAAAACTTGAATCACTTTCGACCACTTATGTGATCCGTATACTACCGCGTTGGTGAATTAGAGGTGGGAAGCTGTTCTAATAACTAGCTGAATAGCGGCTATTCATCAAATAGCCAAATGGCTAGGTATATCTGTCAACACGATAGCTATTGGCTACCCAATGGCTACCGCTTCGAATAACCGACAAGTAGCGGGCAGCCACGGAATACTTGATATATTCATTTCTGTTGGAGCAGCGCAGCAGTGACGGTTAATAAGTAAAAGCTCAAGCGTAATTTGCTAAATACTTATAATTGATAAAAAAATAGGTACAAGTTTGTTAGCGTAATAGCGAATGAAATATAAAATTTTCACTGTCACTTTTGAGTGATACAACAATTAAAAACAAAAACAATATGGCCATTCCTAGTAACCAAAAGAGTTCAGAACGATATTCTGTAGTATAGGGGAAGCTTGAACATGCCCCCGGCCTTGGAAGCACCAGCTTTCAATGAGGCTCTGGAACTTGAAGGCAGTCGTTGAAGATAGGGCAGATTCTGGAGAATGCCCGTCTTACAACACCCGATGCCGTCCGAATGTCAGCGACTCTGGGCACGTTGTCTTTTCCAGGAATGATATTGATCACTCGTCCAAGTTGCCACTTCAGTGGCGGCTGATGCTCATCTTTGATGACTACAAGCATGTCACGTTGTAAGTGAGACGAATCCTTCTTCCACTTGTTCCTTGTTCGCAACTCGCATACGTATTCTTTCGCCCAGCGTGACCAAAAATGTTGGCGAATTTGTTCCACCGATGAAAGTCGATTGACGGGCGTCTCGGTGATGTCGGCGAGAACAGGTGCCGTGAGCGGACGGCCAACCAAGAAGTGAGCAGGAGTTAAAGGGGTGAAGTCATAGGGGTCTGTGGATAGAGGACTCAAAGGACGTGAATTCAAGACAGCCTCGACTTGAGTTAACACCGTGCTAAATTCCTCGTATGTTAGATGCGCATTTCCTATAACCCGTCGCAAGTGGTGCTTGCAGGACTTTATCCCCGCTTCCCACAACCCACCAAAATGAGGCGCATATGGTGGAATAAATGTAAATTTAATATTTTGACTGGTAGCGTATTCTACTATTTGTGGCAAACATGTAGATAAAAAATTAGAAAAAGTATTCATCAGACCTACAAAATTACTCCCATTGTCTGAAAATATTTCACACGGCTTACCACGCCTGGAAATAAATCGTTTTAGAGCTAGCAAATATCCGTCTGTAGACATGTCACTTACTAGTTCTAAATGAACTGCGCGACTCACAAAACAAATAAATAGGCATAAGTAGCCTTTAATAATTCTGGAACCTCTCCCTTTTCGGTTCAATATGAGCATTGGCCCGGCATAATCCACCCCGCAACGCAAAAATGGAAAATTTGGAGTTATGCGCTCTTTCGGTAAATTTCCCATAATAGGAGTTGGAGTTCTGCCTCTTAATCGAGTGCAATTTACGCAATCATGCACTATTTTCCTTGCAAGATTCCTACCGCCTATAGGCCACCACATCTCTCGCAAGTTAGACAAAAGAGCCTGTGGTCCTGCGTGTAGTAACTGTTTATGCTCATGACGAAATAGTAATAGAGAAAGATGATGCTTTGCAGAAATTAAAATCGGATGTTTTTTGTCGTATGTGAAATTAATAGAATTGTCGATACGGCCACCTACACGCATAATTTTATTGTTATCAATAAACAAATTTAATTTAAGTAAATTATGTTTATTGCTTAAGGTGCCGGTGTTTGTTAACGACGTGTGCTCATCTGGAAATGATTCTAGTTGAGACAGTCTAGCCAATGTCATGTCTGACTCTCTTAATTCCTCGACAGTGAGAACCCCTGATCGCGGCGAGTTCCTATTGCGCGAATTGTAAATAAAGCGATGTATGTACGCGACAGCACGTCTCATGCGCATAAATTGAGAGAATCTGTCAAATGGAAATAGCTTACATTCAGATGTCTGCCTGACTACTAAAGAATGTGACACACCCGATTTAGTTTCTGGTAGGGCTTCGTGCTTCATGTAAGGCGCTAAAGAGACGTCAGCACAACTGAAACTCGGTTCACGAAGGAACGCCGGACCTTCCCACCATAAATTGGAACTTGAAAGATCCTCCAATCCGATACCACGCGAAACTATATCGGCTGGATTTTCCTTTCCGCTTACATGGCGCCATGGTAGTTCCTTTGTCAACTCGTGAATTTCGGCTACCCTATTTTGCACAAACGGTTTTAGTAAATTCGGAGGCATGTGTAGCCAGCCTAAAAAAATTGTCGAATCTGTCCAAAACATAATACTATCAAAAGTACGATGTAGTGAGGTACGCACCCTATCGTATAACCTAGCGCCAAGTAAAGCACCGCATAATTCTAGCCTCGGTATACTAACGGGCTTTAAAGGTGCGACCTTACCTTTGGAACATAATAATCTCACCATTGCAGGTGAATGTTTGGTCACCGAACGTACATAAACACATGCGCCATACGCAGTTTGTGACGCATCAGAAAAAATGTGTAATTCTACACGTATGGGGTCTATATCAATGACGTGACGCGGAATTTTAATAGTATTTAGCGCTGACAGACCACATACGAATTTATTCCACGCCTGAGCGACGTCACAGGGAACCTTATCATCCCATTCTAATTGCAACAACCACAACCTCTGTAACACAACCTTAGCGATTATTATAGTAGGGCTAAGTAACCCTAACGGATCAAATATTTGAGACACATGCGACAATATTGTGCGTTTCGTGATTATTGAATGATCACCCTTAAACTGTGTATTAAAGTAGAACTCATCGGACGCGTTATACCAACAGAGACCTAATGTTCTGCATTGTGTATTTTCTCCTAACGTCAACTCCTTTGCATCGCTAAACGGAGCTAAAGATCTGTCACATTCAAAATTAAAAATCCATTTCCTTAAAATGAAACAACCAGACTTTAGAGTCTCCGCGATTTTCTCGCATAGTTTTATTAATTCATGTTTGTTATCTGAACCTGTTATTAAATCGTCCACGTAAAAATCATCATTAATTATTTGTTGAACGCATGGATCTGTGGAGTCATGTGCAAGTTGCTTGAGACACCTAACGCTTAGAAAAGGCGCCGAGGCTGTCCCGTAGGTCACTGTATTAAGGCGATAAATACCTAATGGTTCAGATGGATCGTCGCGCCACAAAATAAGCTGCAGGTTGCGTTGTGATTCATTGATTAGACACTGTCGGTACATTTTTTCAATGTCCGCACATGCAGTGAACCTATGTTGCCTGAAGCGTAATAAAATGTCAACTAATTCACTCTGTTGTCGAGGTCCTACAAATTGAAGTTCATTTAATGACTTTCCAGTAGTAGACAGTGCACTGGCGTCGAAAACAACACGTAGTTTTGTTGTAGTACTATGGTCACGGATAATTCCATGATGAGGCATTACATAATGTGGTGTATCGTAAGAAGTTATCCGTGACATATGTCCCAACTCTAAATATTCACGAATAAAATCGCTGTATAATTTTTTATAACTTGCATTCGTTTGCAACCGCCTCTCTAGTGCCAAAAAACGGCGTTCAGCCTGCGGATATGTTTCGCCTAAGGTAGTAGGTGATTCTTTAAATGGTATTTGAACACAAAACCTTCCGTCGCTGTTACGTGTTGTAGTTTGCACGAAGTGATCCTCACATGCTCGCTCGTCGTCAGTGCGTGAGTCACCAACCCTCGGTAATTCCTCTAACTCCCAAAACCGTCGTAGTTGGGCATCAATAGAGAGACTAAAATTACATTGCGTGTATTTAATATTGCGCATATTAGTATTAATCGGACCGGAAATTAACCACCCGAGTTTCGTATTTTGTAAAAAGAGTCCGTTATTTAACCTCATTTTACCTTCGCTTAATAATTCCCAAAATATGTCTGCGCCTAATAAAATATCTATATTTCGGGACTCGTAAAAATAAGGATCAGCCAGCTGCATGTGATCAGGAATACTGAACCGCGCGCTTTGTTTACATACAGCTGGTATCGCCGATGTAATGTTAGGCATCACAAAACATTTAATACGCGTAGAATAATTATTGTTTTGTGATTTAATATCAATGTCACACATTTGCGTAGTATGTGTTACTGAATTGCCTACACCTCGAATTTCGAAAGTGGACTGTATAAGATTTACGTCTAATAATTCGCATAAAGATTTCGTAATAAAACAATGTTGGCTACCGCTATCGAGCAGCGCACGCGCTGTATGATATTTATTCTGTTTATCGGCTATCTCAATGATAGCGGTAGACAACAACACAGGTCTCACGTGCATAGATTGATCGCATGACAAATTATCTATGTGTGCACTATTTACCTGTACGCATGGAGCGTTCACCGGGCTGGCGGCGGAGGTGGCGGAGTCTACGAGGGCTGCTTGAGCCGAGTAGGGGAACGACTGGCCCGTGCCGCAGTCGCCAGCGCGCAGCAGCTCATTCTTGTTCACAGAGTGCAAAACCACTGTTTGATTTGCGTTAGTATTAGATGAATCAACATGAATTAGAGAATTATGCTTTTTGTAGCACTGACGGCACGGTCCAAACTTACAAGTTTCCAAAGTATGTCCTGAGCGTAAACAGTTTTCACACAGTTTATTGTTAGCAACAAACTGCAATTTAGTGTCAAGATCAGAGTTAATAAATTTATAACATGTGTACAATGGATGGAAGTTTGCGTTGCACATTAAACAACGCTTCTTAACGGAAGTTTGTTTATCTTGCGGCTTAATATCAGTGGACACATTGCAATGCAGTTTGCTGTTATTATATCGTGATATCGTTGTTTTTTTAGTATCTTTAAGAGTGTGATCGTGGTTAACTTTGACGTGTGAATGTGAAACTTGCAAGGTATCAAGCATATCAGCTCTGTTGTTTAAGAATTTAAGCAGGTCTTTTAAAGATGGTTTACAGTCGTCATATTTTTGTGTTTTAAACTGCTCCCACTCGCGCTCTGTCGTTTCATCTAATTTAGAGCTTATGATGTAAATAATTAATGTATCCCAGCTGTCAGTAGGCTCTCCTAGGATTTTTAAGGCGCGCAAGTTCTTTAATATCGTATCCACGAGCTTTCTGACGTGTTGGGGTGACTTCTTATACAATTTTTGCAAAGAAAATAGTGCCCTTACATGATTATGCACTAAAAGCCTGTTGTTATTAAATCGATTAAGAAGCAGTTCCCATGCCACAGTATAGTTAATTTCTGAGAACTCCAAAGCGTCTATGATCAATTCTGCGCTTCCTTTAAGGGATGATTTAAGGTAGTGGAATTTCTGGATGTTGCTGATTTCTTTTGAATTATGAACTAAAGATGAAAATGTATCCCTAAACTCAAGCCAATGCTCATATGCCCCGTCAAAGGTAGGCATAGTTATAGTGGGCAATTTAATTGATTTTAACTTGCCACCAGTGCCACTACTACAACTAGACACGTTAGCATTGTCAATTAAATTTACAGAGTCAAGGATATATTCAGCTTGAGCCAGTGTATCGTAATAAACATCGTCAAACATTTCGCGTTGCGTTAATTGATGTTCTAAACCACAATCGCGGACCGTTTTTTCGATTTGTGTTTGTATATCGATAAATTCCGTATATAAATTTGAAGCCCCTTTTACTCGTAACTTTAAATCAATTCGTTTTTGCGTAGATTTTACATTTTCACTCTGTATATTAGCGACATAGTTTGAGAATTTAGTTAGCCTACCCTTTAAAATCCCACGAGATTTGACTAAATCCTTTAGTAATGCCGTATCCTCATCGGTATCACCTTCTAACCGATACGGGGATAAATCGCGGCCTCTTGGCATTTTGGTAGGTGTAAAAAACGGTGTAAGTACTCACGGTTAACTTGATTAATGGGGTTAGCTGATGCTAGCGGCGGCACAGCTAATCCACGAACCAAGCGCGCGTTAAACAAAGCAAGCACCAAAACAAACTGGAAAGTAAAAAATAAGCACGGTGTCAACCAAATGAAGCGAAGGACGACGGTTAGGAAGGATGGCTGGCCGTACCGAATGATGCGTTTTCTTCTTTCCTTTCCAATGGTCACTGCAGATTTGCGAATATTGCTATGTGAGTTGCGATGTTCGACTGTTTGCCAGTCTTCTCGATGTTCGGTTCGAGGGACCACAATATGTTGGAGCAGCGCAGCAGTGACGGTTAATAAGTAAAAGCTCAAGCGTAATTTGCTAAATACTTATAATTGATAAAAAAATAGGTACAAGTTTGTTAGCGTAATAGCGAATGAAATATAAAATTTTCACTGTCACTTTTGAGTGATACAACAATTAAAAACAAAAACAATATGGCCATTCCTAGTAACCAAAAGAGTTCAGAACGATATTCTGTAGTATAGGGGAAGCTTGAACAATTTCCTCTATGCGGGCAGCTAACCAAGTTAAATAGCTATAGGTAACTAGCTAGTGACTTTCTTTAAGACGTCGTAAGTGATTTATTACCTCTACGGTTTGAAACCTAACCTAGTTTTAAATTAGGTTTAAAATCTTTAGTTTGAAGTTTTTAGTTTGTACTAGTATTTATTTTTCTATAGATAAGTAGAGAGAGATAATTAATATTATGTAATGTGAAAAAGTGTCATATTATCAGGGACCATTCTGGTTACCCATTGAAAGTGTTTTCGATAAGGTTTTTGTGTGCGTCATCCCAGCGAAAAAGTGTCGAATTTCTTAATTCGAGATAAGTAAATCGTTATCGTTAGTGTATGACGTCGTGTAATTGTGTATGAACATTTCAGATTTGTGTGTCCAACCCTTTTTGGGATATTCATCAAAAACGTTTTCCGCTGGAACGACGTCTTCCCAGCGAGACTTTTTTTTTCCAAAGGACGTAAGTAAAATAAAATAGTTACATGGATTAGAGTATAACGAAAGGTAAATGTGTATGCATAAATGAGATTTGTGTGTCTAAAGACTCCGAAGATATTCAAGTTTCCGCTGCGGTGACGTTTGGCTGATTGCTGGATATCATAAACGGTTAGGCGAATAGTTGTGACTTTTTTTACACATGTTGCGATTCTTTTGTGTGTAATGTTTGTGAAAACAGACTTCGAAAAAAAATTACCGCTAGGAAGCTATAAAATTTAAAATGAAATCAGGTTATTAGGTCCTAGTACTGCGAATATGAGCTCCGAAGCCTAAATGTTAAACTTTATTTGTACCTCACAATGGTGCAATGTGTGGTCGCTCACAATGGGCCTGATAAGAAGGCTCAAAGTCACTCAAAGGGCAATGGAGAGGGCTATGCTCGGAGTGTCCCTGCGTGATCGAATCAGAAATGAGGAGATTCGCAGGAGAACGAAAGTAACCGACATAGCCCGAAGAATTGCCAAACTTAAGTGGCAGTGGGCGGGGCACATTGCTCGCAGAACGGATGGCCGATGGGGCAGTAAAGTTCTGGAGTGGCGACCGCGTACTGGAAGGCGCAGCGTGGGTAGGCCCCCCACAAGGTGGACCGACGACCTGGTGAAGGTCGCGGGAATCCGCTGGATGCGGAAGGCACAGGACCGGTCGTTGTGGCGATGCTTGGGGGAGGCCTATGTCCAGCAGTGGACGTCTTTCGGCTGAAATGATGATGATGATTTGTACCTTATAAATGCTCACAATGTCATGTTAAGTCTCATCGATGTACTGTAAGTAAATAATGAATTATGAACAAAATTGCTAGGTCTGGGCCACGATGTTGTTCGCCATTCGATTGGACGAGTTTACTATGGGTTGGCAAATTAAAAGGTATCCCATTCGTTAGTGTATTAGTTCAATTATCCATCTGTAAAATTGTAGCCCAATACACTTAATAATTAAAGAAATATAATCAAAAAACCAATGAGAAGCGCAATACAGAGATAAACCAACCAAGTTTGAATGTTTACTAAAAAGCGGCCGCGCGATACATGGTGCTTACCTTCCAAAATTGTTAGTATAGTACCGTTTTTATTTTGGTACATGTGCGTACACAATTCTTTAGTTTTTATTTTCTCATTTTACTTTACACAGTCATCAGTTCATTTCAAAATAAGTAGGTACTATTCAGTTATTGACATGGGGTCACTAAGAACAAATTATAATATTGTAAAAAGACCACGACTGTGGTGCTAAAGTTTTACGTATTATGTGAGATTTCTATGTAGGTAATTAACATTCTTGGTTTAGAAGTTACAAAGTTCTGACAGACAAATGGATTTGAATTTCTTTTTTTACAGGTTCCGTCCGTGTGTCCATCCGTTTAACTTGAAGAAGTAAAAACAAAAAAATCATACAGTTAGTGATTTGTATGATTATTTTGTTTTTGTTTTGTAACGGACACTCAAGCATAGTGAATTTTTGTGTTTTATTGCGAAAAAAGTTATTAAAAATTTAAGTTCAATTTTTTTCTTACTTCCTTTGTTCTTCATATCGGATTCAACATAAAACTACCTCGTGTTGTGTTTACTAGCGTTTTTATTTATGCTATCTGTGTCGATCTAGTATAAACGTATGTTTGGCAACATACATCCAAAGTCGATGGGACCCCGTACGTTGACAGTGGGCTAAAATAAAGAGGTAAACAATGAACAAGGGTTCACTGTAGCTGCTAATGTTCTCGTCTATTCACATTTACAATTAATTTCACTGCACTTGTGGCATAGTCGTAGTTAAGGTGGTCACCTCTCTATTGACACCACGCCAAATGTTGTCGGTTCGATCCCCACATGCAGTTAATTTATTATCTACGTAGAGCTGGTTACGAATAATATACATAATCTTTAATTTTAATAAACATAACAACCTACATTAATGTAGATACCTACTAAGCTTATGAATGAGTCAATTATTGTAACTGATCTGTGATTCTAAACATTAAGTAATTTAATTAAAATAATAGCTATACTTATTTTTTGTAAAATACCTTTTCTAGATCTTTTATGTTGATTTTAGTATGTAGATTTTTATTATTTTGTTGTTGTTGATTTTTTTGCACGAGTTTTTAAGTACCTATACATACACATATCTACAATTGATAATCATTAGTAAATTGATACTTTTGAAAATAAAACTAATTAAACTGCAGTTGTTTTTCATTTTTTCTAATTATTGTGTACGCACCTGTACCAAAGTACCACACCAATAACAATAAGTATGCTAACAATTTGGGAAGGTAAGCACCATGTATCGCGCGGCCACTTTTTAGTACACATTCAAACTTGGTTGGTTTATCTCTGTATTGCGCTTCTCATTGGTTTTTTGATTATATTTCTTTAATTATTAAGTGTATTGGGCTACAATTTTACAGATGGATAATTGAACTAATACACTAACGAATGGGATACCTTTTAATTTGCCAACCCATAGTAAACTCGTCCAATCGAATGGCGAACAACATCGTGACCCAGACCTAGCAATTTTGTTCATAATTCATTATTTACTTACAGTACATCGATGAGACTTAACATGACGTGAGCATTTATAAGGTACAAATAAACTTTAACATTTAGACTTCGGAACTCATATACGCAGTACTAGGACTGTTCGAGTTAAAATCGAACACTTCGCTAATTTGCATAAGTGCATCGCATGCAACTATGCACATTAGCGAGTTCACCTAATTATAGGACAGTTCGCGTTCGATTCTCGTTGAGACATCGCGTGCTCAAAACCAGTACCATTTCACCAATAACCATTTATAACCATTTTAACCAGTTTTATAGATTAGTTTAGTCATAATATAGTTTACCAGTTTCAAGTGTTAATTTGTGTATTATTGTGCCAAATATATAGTTATTTAATCGATATCCACGACTTTCACTTTAAACATAACATACCAAAAACAATAGTAAGAAAGAAGTGTCTTAGGTCACCATAGCGCCGACGGACATTTAACCATTACTTTCTTCATGGTCCTTCGAACACTCATGTACCAGTGCTAACCAAGTGAAACAGTGCCAACGATACCAGCAACTAGCAGAAGGGAGTAAGTCAGACTGCAGAGGCTGTCGTTTGGAGAAAATAAGGTCAGATCAAACCATTTCCTTATTATAACCACACCAACTATTTACCATACCAAAACCAAATATGGATTCCGGAACTCTTTTTATAAACCAAACTGAGCTTTATGAGGCTTCAAAACAGCTTCTAGCCAACATTAAAAAGGATGGGTCCGAGAGAAAAACTGTCGTCAATTACAGGCGGAAGGCTGATACGCTGGAAGCTTATTGGCAGGATTACCAGGCCAACCATAGAAAAATGTGCGAGTTAGCAAATTTTGACCACGTATATTTTACTAAGAACTGTTTCGATACAGCTCAGGAAATTTATTTGAATATCAAAGAAATCATTGATCGAACCATAGATCAGTTGAGCAACAAACAGTTACTAGGCATAGGCCCCCGTAAACCAGAAGCGGAGGTATCACAACCATCACCAAGTATCCGCGCTAAGCAGCAGCTGAGCGCCGGCCAGGGCAGGCCGGAGGAAGAGGCTACGCAGCCACAACCAGGTATGTCATCTCGTTATGAAGATTCCTCTTGCCCATCGAGAGGGCTCAGCAAAATGAACGAGTTGATTAGGAAGCAGTATGTCAACTTTAAGGCGTTTCTGAGAACCGTAAGTAAAATACAAGTTGACAAGTTCGAAAATAAATGGCAATTTGAGAACGCGTTAAAATCATTAGACAGCCGCTGGAGTCAGATAGATAAGCTGCATTGGGAGATAGAAGGTGAGAGTGGAGCTGATGACATCGACTACCAAGAAGAGTTCAGCCAGCACGAGGAGATTTACAGTGAGTTGACGGAGAACATCAACACCAAGATGTGGGCAGTAAAACACCGAGAAAAGTCAACACCACAGATGAGTATTCCCGTGTTCCACGGAAACTACAACCAGTGGCTACCGTTCAAGGATTTGTTCAGTGAAGCGATCGACAAAAATCCGTCGATGTCCAACGCACAGAAAATGCAGTTTCTGAAGAGTAAGGTGTCTGGAGAGGCAGAGCGTCTGATTCACCATTTACAGATTAGCTCTGACAACTATCAGGCATGCTGGGAAATTCTTCACCATCGTTACGAAAACAAGAAACTGATTTTTACGTCTCATATCACTACACTGCTTAGCCTTCCCAATATACAGCAGCAATCGTTGAACATGATTAAGAAGCTGCACGACGTGGCCAAGGAGACTTTGCATGCTATTCAGAACCTAGGAGTGGATATTTCTACATGGGATCCACTTTTAGTACACCTGCTAGCACAGAAGCTGGACAACGAGACCTTCACTGAGTACACAGAATCCATCAAAAAGCCCAGAGAGCTACCCTCTTTACAGGAGTTCCTGGAGTACCTTGAGATGAAATTCACAGCATTAGAAGCGTCTCGTCGCAAACAAGAACCACACAACCAGAAAACCACGTCAACTCAACCAACAAAACCAAACCATTACTACCAAAACCAAAAGAAAAATTACCATCGCAACAATAATCAATTGGGCGATGAAACTTGCAAATCAAACATGAGTTCATTTCACATCTCGCGGTCAGCTACCTGCGTATTATGCAATTCCGATCATGGGCTGTGGAAGTGCCCTGATTTTAACAAATGACGCATGTGAAAAAATTGAGCAAAATTGAACAATTAAATTATTGTCAAAACTGTTTGTGCAGTCATTTTAATAAACCATGTCAATCAGCTAAGCGATGCCGTAACTGCTTAGGTGCTCATAACACATTATTGCACGAGGCGATTATATACCAAAGTCCAACGACGTCAGCAAAACCGAATAACGAGCACAACAACGACATAGCAACCGAAGAAATCTCATCTAGGTCATCTCACGTATCTTTTGATGACTCAACAGAGGTACTTTTAGCCACCGCTGTTGTCAAAGTGCTGGGAGTAGATGGCACTCAGCACAAGATGAGAGCGTTAATAGATCAAGGATCTCAGCTATCGTTGATCAGTGAAAATGCAGCTCAGATTTTAGGGTTAAAGAGAGCATATTTCAAAGGACAAGTTTTCGGAGTTGGCGTAAAATCAAGCAATTCGAAAGGAATGATAGAAATAATCATAAAATCCAACCATAGCGATTTTTCCTTAAAGACGAATGTTGTTATTATGAGCAGTCTAATAAAAAGCTTGCCGAATACCACGTTTACCACACCATCGTCATGGAACCATATCAAGGGGATTAGTTTGGCTGATCCGGAATTCAACGTGAACCAAAAAGTCGACTTGCTGCTTGGTGCAGAGGTTTACAGCAAGATAATGTTGGGTGGCATATTAAGAGGCAAAGAAGATGAACCTATCGCTCAACAGACTCAGTTAGGATGGTTGCTATGCGGATCAATGAAACCGCAGTACCATTGCAACGTTGTTCTTAACAACACTGAAGACTTGACGACGAACGACGATGACCAGGAGTGTCTTCCATATGTTTTAGAAACCACTACTAAACTCGAAAACGGAAGATACGACGAGGTCCAACTACCATTTTTACCATTGCTCAAAGATAAATTGGGCGTCACCAAACCACTAGCCTTAGCTCAATTCAAAAACTTGGAGGAGTTTGAGAAAAACCAGGAGCCAAGGGAATATGAAAAAGGAGACAACCAGCAGTTCATGACCGAATATTTTCATTCAAACTCCATGAAACCATCTACCAATAACCAATCGCCCGAGTGCTACTTACCATACCATGTAGTAACTCGAGCTGAAACAACCACTACTGAAGGGAAAGTGGTTTCCAACGCCTTAGCAGGGTCATCATCGCGGAACTGTCTGAATTATGTACTGTACAGAGACCCAAATATTCTAATGAATCTTCACGTGCAAATGGGCGTCCAGCTTCAAGCACAGTTCGTGCGAAAAGATTTAGAATGTTTGTCAGATTATCCGAGAGAGGTGTACTGCTGGACTGATTCTACCACAGTATTAGAATGGATACAGGGAGATACAGCCCGGTGGAAACCATTTGTATCAAACCGGGTTACAACCATCATCAAAACCATACCATCAAAGCACTGGCAATATGTAAAAACCACAGATAATCCAGCAGATTGTGCAAGTCGTGGTTTAACTGTCCAGCAACTCATTAACCACAACTTATGGTGGCGAGGGCCGCCATGGCTACCATCATATTATGAAAAACCAGAAAAACCAGAAACCATTTATGAGTACTCCATATTGTTGGCTAGACAGGAAGCATGCCGCAACTCTCGACCTCTTTGCGATCTAACAGAGGGTCCCAACGATCTCGATTTCCTGACACCAACGCATTTCCTAACAGAAAAACCAGGGGCAACCGTGATAGAAACGGAGCGAGATGCTAGAACCAGATGGCATTCCACTTCAAAGTTATTTCGAGGCTTATGGAGTAGATGGAAGACTGAATACTTGATGCAACTTTCATCAAAAACCAGGTTGTTAAAACCACAGAAAAATATTCTCGGACGTGTAATTGACACTCCCCCAAGAAATGATGGCCTAACCAATGCGGGCTCATTAAAAACAAAAAATACGGTCATGAAACGTCCTATTGTGAAAATCTCCGTGTCGCCAAATAACCAGAACAACAAACCAACACCAAAGCCAGAAATAAAACCAACCAGATTACCAGAGCGAAGAAGACGGCCTAGATCAAAAATCGCAACAGTAGCTACCGTTTTGTTTACGTTTATAGCATTATTTACACATTCATACAGTCTCCATAATATAAAACCATTACCAAGCAACCAAACGCTGTATTTTGATCCTATATCAAAAATACAACTTATCAGAGACAAGTGGACTTTAGTGATGTACTACGACATGGGGCCGTACTGGACAGGTATAAACCTATAAAAAGATATCAAACTATCTTGAAAAACTTTGTACAACCATTGAAAAACAAACTCATTGTAATACGATCACACAACAAGCCCGACATGACTACCAGGAACTAGAGTACTACAATGAACTTTTGTTAACGCAGCATTTTAACGCTTACGCTAGACGTCGTCGTACTGTGGCCCAGACGGCAAGGTGCCGACGAGGCATTATCAATGGTATCGTATACCTGGCGAATGACCTATTCGGAGTGTTGGACTCACGTTTCGCAGACCAGTATGTCAAGGACATCGAAACTATACAGCGCAATGAAAAACATCTGTCTAATTTATGGAAAAACCAGACCTCCATAATCGAAGCGGAATTCAACCATATGAAGAAAATGGAGACCACCGTAGATAAGCAACACAAGTTAATACATAAAAAATTAATTGACTTGCAAGAAAATACCAGCATAATCCAGCGGGAAGTTCAAAATATTCCTACGTCCAAGACTTCACGTTGACAGCAATATCTGGAAACAGCTTACTGCAGAGTTTAAGGCGACTTCAAGACACATTGCTCGATACCATAACAGATATTTACCATGGTCAGATAAGTACTCATTTGCTGACACCAATACAACTTAAGCGTGAGCTTCAAACCATATATGGCCAGATGCCTAGTGAACTCACTTTATCAATAAATGACGTAGACAATGATCTTCAGTATATTTACAAACTACTGAAGGTCAAAGCGAGAACAACGCAAAAATACGTCATTATTGAAGTAACTTTTCCGCTTATAGCGAGAGAGAGTTTCCAACTCTACCAGTTGATACCAGTCCCACACCAAATAAAAACCAGTATGACTAAAATAAAACCAATAGCTGATTACGTGGCGGTCAATCTTAGAAAAGATTCCTACTTCAGTATGACCATAAATGAGCTAACGTCATGTCTGCACCATGGAGGACCAAGTTACATGTGTCAGCTGCTTAAACCAATTCTAGAACTGAAAAGCGATGAAGGTTTCTGCAAAATAGACTCGTCAACCAATAAATGTAGGTTTGAAAAATCCACCTGTACCAACAGCTGGATAGAATTACATTCGACATCACAGCACTTCTACTTTTGTTGTGACACCTATTCAATAAAAATCATATGTGGTGATCAAGTTACCGTACGTCAACTGAACCAAGCCGGGGTTATGGCCATGAGTCAAGAATGTGTCATCAAGGGCAAGGACTTTTCATTATATTCCATACGTCATAAGTCCAACCAGCTTGAAATTTTACCAACCATCTACGTGCCTGAGTTCGATCAGATCAATCACATCGTAAACCTAAAGTTTCCAGACGAAGAACAAACGGGTGTAGAAAGCCTGAATGCATCTATGACCAGTCTTGGGGAAGCCGTGAAAAAATTGAAAAAGAACGATGCGGAAGTTGATGACATGTCGCCTCATGACATTCACCATTACGTTATCATCTATGTGTTGATAGCATGCGCAATATAAAAAATAATATAATAGCAGCATATATCTGGAAGAGCGGACGATGTCGCCTGCGCCGGGAGCCTGCTGATGCGCATCGCGGCGAGGGTCGACGCCGGCAGGAGTCTGCGCCGACCCCGCCGCCTCCGAGGAGTCAGCGTCGCAGCGATTGTAACCGCCGGCAAGTATCGGCGATGCAAATGCCGAGGCTAACCAATAGACCAGTAAATAGTGAAGTGCTTAGTGCTGGTGGCTTAAATGAAAATATTTCTGACTTTTACTTACAAAGCTATGCGAAACGTTGGCCTAGCGCTAAGTATAGTTCGATAAAAAGGGACACAAATACGGACATGGGGATTCATAATGAAGGAATCTCGGTGGAGGACTCTATTGTTTAATTTAAGAAATATTATACAATTATACTTTTATTTTTACCAATGTTTTGTAGATCTTAACTTTACCATTTTATTATGCTTTTCTTTTAATTTGATGTGTTTTGATTTTGTATCATTTTCATACATCTTCATCTCACGTCTCATCTCGCTCTCGGGAATATGTTCGAGTTAAAATCGAACACTTCGCTAATTTGCATAAGTGCATCGCATGCAACTATGCACATTAGCGAGTTCACCTAATTATAGGAGAGTTCGCGTTCGATTCTCGTTGAGACATCGCGTGCTCAAAACCAGTACCATTTCACCAATAACCATTTATAACCATTTTAACCAGTTTTATAGATTAGTTTAGTCATAATATAGTTTACCAGTTTCAAGTGTTAATTTGTGTATTATTGTGCCAAATATATAGTTATTTAATCGATATCCACGACTTTCACTTTAAACATAACATACCAAAAACAATAGTAAGAAAGAAGTGTCTTAGGTCACCATAGCGCCGACGGACACTTAACCATTACTTTCTTCAAGGACCTAATAACCTGATTTCATTTTAAAATTTATAGCTTCCTAGCGGTAATTTTTTTTCGAAGTCTGTTTTCACAAACATTACACACAAAAGAATCGCAACATGTGTAAAAAAAGTCACAACTATTCGCCTAACCGTTTATGATATCCAGCAATCAGCCAAACGTCACCGCAGCGGAAACTTGAATATCTTCGGAGTCTTTAGACACACAAATCTCATTTATGCATACACATTTACCTTTCGTTATACTCTAATCCATGTAACTATTTTATTTTACTTACGTCCTTTGGAAAAAAAAAGTCTCGCTGGGAAGAC
The DNA here is from genome assembly GCA_949699075.1 of Asteroscopus sphinx. NCBI lineage: Eukaryota > Metazoa > Arthropoda > Insecta > Lepidoptera > Noctuidae > Asteroscopus > Asteroscopus sphinx. Next base: position 12,421,799 of record OX453021.1, on the reverse strand, counting down.
GTCATTCCAGCGGAAAACGTTTTTGATGAATATCCCAAAAAGGGTTGGACACACAAATCTGAAATGTTCATACACAATTACACGACGTCATACACTAACGATAACGATTTACTTATCTCGAATTAAGAAATTCGACACTTTTTCGCTGGGATGACGCACACAAGGTTTTTCTAAGCGGTTAATCAATCAAAAACCCATACAGTGGCGGTTCACGGGGGGGGGGGGGGGTCGTAGGGGGTCATGACCCCCCCCCCCCCAAAATCGTACACGTCAAATTGACAAATCTCCTAAAAATAGACAATTTACAAAAATAAATAAAATAAATTGTTGTCTTCCTGCTTAAACGTCCAAAAGTAAACAATAAAATCAAAACTAGGTAAGTACTACTTACTTACAACACACGACATCTACTCGTACGTCAAAAAATACCTAACATTATTTTATAGTTTTGTTTATTTACTGAAGTTCTATTTACAGCATAGGTATTATTATGCTCAAAATAGAGTATGAATGATATTTCCAGTTTAATTACAAATAATATCACACACGACGGCGGTAGTTCATTTTGTTGAACGGTTTGCGCTACATTACATGAGCCTGCCGTTTTTCTTCTATCGTATCGACATGAGCTACATAATGATAATGCTCATGCCGTGGGCAAAAGATTAGTCAGTCAGCAGGTTGGTAGCGGGGCTGACTGCCCAGGGTGCGCCGGACGATCAATTAAATATCGTCACTCGTGGAGGCTCTTTTAATGCACCCCATGCAGCCTGCCGTTGCGATTGGACTCTCAAAGACGGTTGATTTGGCGGTGAAAAAATTTTCGCGCTCGCTTCTTCATTAACGTATATAGCCTATGACTCCAAAAAATACACTAATTTATATAATTAATTAATATAATTAATGTCAACTTTTCGAATAAATATGAAAAATTCGCGCTCGCTTCGCTCGCGTTTAATCCCAACGTTCGTTTCCTCTGTCTTGACGTTCATTGTGTAAGTAACTATTCTGTTACATAATAAACTAACTCCAAACTTTACCTTGTCATTGCGAAAAAAAAATTTTGACCTTAAAACTGTACGTAAGCCAAGTTGACCCCCCCCCAAAATCTTGGGCTGGAACCGCGCCTGAACCCATACGATATGGGTAACCCTTTTGAAAGGCTTAAAGGTTACATAAGGGTTCAACGATCTTTCTTTATTTTTCGTGTAGTTAGTACCTACCTAAGTATAAAACGATAACAGAGTAACATTCGGACTCGGAGCAATGTAATATGATCGCTCGATGATGGGCATAGGTTGCAAAGTGCTCCACCATCTACTTCGCACAATTTTATTGAATAACCATATCCCGAAACCCTCTAATCCGAACAAAACTCTTATAGGTACATGTAATGGTAACCCTTTTACTGGGTTTCAAGCATATAACCCATTCAAGGGGTTAAATCATGATAAAGGTGACCTCATAAACTGATACTTCCTCTGCTATAATTAAAAAATTTGTCCTTTTTTTTATTTATTTTTTTGTTTCATCTAGCTTTCGGGTGAACTATGCAAAAAATTAAAATATATAGGTAACTAGACTTATTACAATGCTGTACAATGAACGAAAGAATTATTCTTCTATCGTGTCGACATGAGCTACATAATGATCATCAACAGCTCATGCCGTGGGGAAAAGATTAGCCAGTCAACAGGCTGGTAGCGGGACTGACTGCCCAGGGAAAGAAACGAAAGAATTGAAGGCCGATTTGTATTACCTATATTATTGTAGACGGTCGATCAATAAGGCAATCGTTTTATTTACGAAAACTTATTTATTCAAGTATTTATATCAACAACATACCATGGTGTAACTGGCTAATGAGATGACTGAAAATCCATACGTTGTCACATAAATCCCTTTCTGAGCCCTGGAAATGTGAAAACAAATCATATTAAGACTCGGCGAAACTGAAAACTGCACAGAATCCACAAAGAAAATTAATTGTGTGATTTGCCTTAGTAAATTTCAAAGCTAGAATCTATCAGGTTCATTAATCATAACCAAAGCCGTATCCTGGAATCCACTTCGGGGTGGGGGTGGGGGGGGGTTACATATCACACACGTACACACAGCTACATATCAAGCTACACATTTGTAGCTGACCTTGTGTTGATAGGCTTTACATACAATGAGAAGTCAGCATAGGTATACTACTTTAGTACTTATTCTTAGCTATGGCACAGATTACCTATTAGTTGATATGGCTTATACCACTTATACTGAAATGTATAATATAATAAATATTTTTGGGAATTTTTTACACAGCATGATCTAGTTCCAAACTAAGCAGACTATGAGAGAGAGAGATACTATGGGAACTAGACAGTGGATATAATACTTATATACTTTTTTTGTTGTTGTAAGTACATACTTATAATACATAAGAAACACCGGGAACAACACAAACATTTATGTTCATCACATAAACATTTATGTCCTGTGGGAATCGAACCCACGTCCTCGTGATCAGCAGGCCGACACTCAAAACACTATACCAACTAGACCACAGACGTCGTCAATATAGCTCGATTTGTAGCCGTGCGTACCTACCTATCTTCTTCCGCTTAGCCTTTTTGTATGTTGTTGTCTCGCTTCCAGTCTAACCAAATACGCCTGAATATCAGTATTTTACAGGAAGCGACTGTTATCAGAACTCCTCAACCCGGTTACTGACATTCTAAGGTGAGACTAGGGTTTCTGACGATCGTATGGCTGTCTGATTTTTAAATTACCTACCTGTGCAACATGATCAGCACTGCACTCCTGGCTCTCTTGGAGCCGTTGTACCAGCCGCAGTCATATAGCGCCTCCGCCAATCTCTTGCTCTGACACAAACAGAATAAAATATGATGTTACTATAAAATATCAAGCCAAATCCTACTAATATTATAAACGTGAAAGTTTGTGAAGATGTATGGATGGATGTTTGTTACTCTTTCAAGCAAAAACTACTGTATGGATTTTAAAGAAATTTGGCACACAGATAGAACATAGCCCGGATTAACATATAGGCTACTTTTTATCCAGGGAAGATGAACGGTTTCCGAGGGATGCGCGATAAACGACATGCACGCGAGCGAATTCGCGGGCATAGGCTAGTAATTAATAATTTAGAGGGATTGTGCTTTTGAACCAGACGAGTCCTTGAGTGGAGACTACGAATCGACAAACCAAGCACAGGGCGCTCCCCAGACGGGTGGACCGACGCCGACGACCTGAAGAAGGTAGCTGAAGAGGGCCTGGATGCAGTACTTCCAGCTGTCGTAAGCAGAGTTAGTTATGTATGTCGATACGGCACATTAAAAATATTACGTCTATTTCTGTGGTATTACCGGTCTACATCCTTGAAATACATTGTAATAATTATCCTTTGTTAACAAATCTGGAAAAACACGAATAGCTATAAACTTAGAAATGTCTCTCTCGAATTAGTCGCGTTTGATATTTAATATTTTTACGAGGTTTTTATTACCTCTATGTCGGGCGCATGAAGTTTATCCATTAATTTATTACCTGCTACTAATAGATTAAAAACGCTATTGTTTTAAAACAACTTTGTAACAAGCCCCACTCATTTCTAGAAGCATATCGGCTCCTTCAAATACAGAAGCACTGTCTCTGGAAATCATTCGATTCCCGGGCTCCTTGTACTGTGCACAACAAATTTTCATAATCTTGTACTATTTTAGTAAAATTGTATTAGTGAATCTTAAAATATATAGATTTCAAGTCAAAGTGAGTTATAATTTACAAGTCCATTTATATAAACCACCAAACGCTGTAAGTCAATCTTCGATCAGTACTATTACTGATCGAAGAAATCAACGCGATCAGTAGCCTTCGGGTCAAGTCAAGCAGCTGTAGAACATTGCTGAGGTGAACGAACGGCTAGACATCATCTCTCCAGACCCAGACAGGGCCAGACACCCGGAGCAGAACTATAATTGGCGTAGTCGGTAGGATAATTTATATGATAATTATAATATAAACAATTTGGTTACACTCCTAGATTTATTAACGTTTAGGAACGAAAATTTTTATCGAAATTATTCGAGGTCACAAAACAGAACACCTAATACCCAAACCGATTCAAATAAAAAAATGTTAGACGTCCATTAACAGTAGAAGAATGTACTCCAAAACTAAACAAAATAATAAAATATATTTCTATATTATAACGAATACTCCGTGTTGTTCCGAATTTAATAACGCACTATTAAAAGAAATATTAATATTTTACAAAATAAATCTACACAGGATCACCAAATAATCCTAATTCAATGGGAATGATTGAACGATTTAATTCCACAATTATATGCAACAATTAATGAAAGATCACGAAAAAAGAACTTCATTCCTATACAAGTGTATAAATAACAGACAAGTTAAGTAAAGATGAACAAAATCACAAAAAATCGTAAAAGTGATAAATGTGAAAATAAGGTAACATTTGATGCAGGACAAAATGTCTACACTAAATTAGAAGACAGAAGAATAAACCTCAATAAAAAAATAAAAAGTATATAATAATTATTAGTAGAGAGAAGGATAAGCCACGCTATGAAAAGGCAGTACTAATAGGATTTCTCCAGAAACACTGTGCCCATTGAAATAAGTAATAGGAATACCACAGTACCTGTGAAAAACATTCGGAAGCCCGACGTAAATTAGTTCGTGCCCAATATAATTATCTAATTCATCACAACACAACAAAAAAAAAACATAAAATGTCAAACCATAATTTCGTGTGATTCCCGGAAACAGATTATGATCTCTCCAATTCATCTCATTTGGAAGTCGTAAGAGCGAACTGGAAGACAAAGACCAAGTAATGGAAGAATGATAATTTTGGGGACAATGCATACACAAACATGTGTTCATGTTCAATTGTTAATGTTAGTAATAGACTAAATTAGGTCCTGCAGGCCTCGAACATAAATTAAGAAAAAAATAGTTTACATAAATGCATTTGAAGGAATATTAAGTATCTTTGAATAATGAAAATGTATTTAGATTAAGATGTAATGTAATTTTCCCAACACCTAACCCCTCCTATCCTTTAAAAAGAAAACAGAGAAAAACAGAATACAAAGAAAGGCGATAAGCTACGACATCGTAAGCTACGGCGTCGTATGCTACGATATGCTACGAGAAATCTACAGACTACGGAAAGCTACGGTTACAACAACCCTTAGATAAAGTGAAGTGAAATAAAGCGATAGATAGTGAAAAAATAAAGATTACAGAACATTAAGTATGAATTAGATATAACTTATATAAGAGATAATGTAGTTAAACTAAGATATAATTAGTTTTCTTTTAAGCAAAGAATTGATATAGTGCTTCAAGTTTTGAAAATTAGGACTTGAAATACATTGTAATAAATTATCCTTTGAAAAACACGAATAGCTATAAACTTAGAAATGTCACCCTCGAATTAGTCGCGCTTGATATTTAATATTTTTACAAGGTTTTTATTACCTCTATGTCGCGCGCTTGAAAAAAACGCTATTGTTAAAACAACTTTGTAACAAGCCCCACTCATTTCTAGAAGCATTATCGACTCCTTTAAATACAGAAGCATAGCCTCTGAAAAGGAAAGAAAAGGGAAGGAGTTTAAGGGTGCTATGCACTACAAATTTTCATAATCTTGTACTATATTAGTAATCAAAGTATAAGTAATTAATTTTATTTGTGAATCTTAAAATAGATATATTTCAATTCAAGTCAGAAGTATAATTTACAAGTCCATTTATATAAACCACGAAACGCTGTTTGTTTGAGTGCTCCTTAAACCTTAAATACGCTACTACTACACTAAACTACTACTACTACTACTACTTTATTGCGTACAATAAAGTAGTAACTAGTAGTAGTTTAATTAAAATCACATTTAAAAAAAACGAAATGTGTGCTGGGACACATAGTAGAAGTTAAACTTCAACGGACAAGTCAAACAAGTCAAGGCGGGGGGGGGACACATTGCAAGCCACTTTGGAGGGCTGTATTTCGCAGATGGTATACCTGATAAAAAGTTGTGTATAAAACATTACCTTCATTTTAGTAGACCTATTGAATGATACCCCACACGAGGGGGTGCAGCGAAAAAAATTTTTTCATCCTCATTTCACGTGTATGGGCGCCACCCCTAAAATACGTTATCAAGATTTTTTTATTCTTTTAAAATTGAGATCTATATCTAAACCATTTTTTAACAAAATTTCATTTACTTATGTTTATAACTGTAGAAGTTATTAAGCTGTAAAGGATTAGGACAGACGTACAGACGGACAGACGGACGGACATAACGAAACTATAAGGGTTCCTTGTAGGACTACGGAACCCTAAAAAACAAAGAACCAAATACAACACAAGCAGCACACACACTAGACACACATAAACAAAAACTGTCAGTCGTATCAGGCCGCTTACATCTTACAACGATATAAAGCATGTTAAAAAAAAAGAAACAACAAAACACTCAATTTACCCACAATGAAAAACTTTTCTACCGCAACATCAGACAGGCAACAACCAATGCTCAGGGAAACACCGCAAATGACGAGGGACACAAAAGTCCGGACCGAGAAACATTGCAAAACTTCTGGGCAGGAATATGGGAAGACCCAATTGAACATAACAACCAAGCTGATTGGATACAGACAGAATTGACAAATCACAGCATAAACACCCAGGAAATGTCATTTGAGCACATTCCTCCTCAAACATTTCAAAAAGTACTTTGTCGCTTACACTACGCGTATAACACGCGTAACATAACATAACAACACGTGGCATAATACGCGTTGCATACGAGCACCATACGCGTTGCATACGGGCATAATTCGCGTTGCATACGGGCATAATACGCATTGCATACGATCATAATACGCGTTGCATACGTGCACCATACGCGTTGCATACGTGCACCATGCGCGTTGCAAACGGGAATAAGACGCGTTGCATACGGGCATATTACGCGTTGCATATGGGCATAATACGCGTTGCATACGTGCACCATGCGCGTTGCATACGTGCATCATACGCGTTGCATACGGGCAACATACGCGTTGCATACGGGCATAATACGCGTTGCAAACGGGAATAAGACGCGTTGCATACGGGCATAACACGCGTTGCATACGGGCATAATAACCGTTGTATACGTGCATAACATGCGTTGCATACGGGCATAATATGCGTTGCATATGGGCATCATACGCGTTGCAAATGGGAATAAGACGCGTTGCAAACGGGAATAAGACCCGTTGCATACGATCATAATACGCGTTGCTTACGGGCATAATACGCCTTGCATACGAGCATAATATGCGTTGCATACGGGCATATTATGCGTTGCATACGAGCACCATACGCGTTGCATACGTGCACCATGCGCGTTGCATGCGTGCAACATGCGCGTTGCATACGGGCAACATACGCGTTGCATACGGACATAATACGCGTTGCAAACGGGAATAAGACGCGTTGCATACGATCATAAAATGCGTTGCATACGGGCATAATACGCGTTGCATAAGGGCATGATACGCGTTGCATACAGGCATAATACCCGTTGCATACGTGCATAACATGCGTTGCATACGGGCATAATACGCGTTGCATATGGGCATCATACGCGTTGCAAACGGGAATAAGACGCGTTGCAAACGGGAATAAGACGCGTTGCATACGATCATAATACGCGTTGCTTACGGGCATTATACGCGTTGCATATGGGCTTAATACGCGTTGCATACGGGCATAATACGCGTTGCATACGGGCATAATACGCGTTGCATACGTGCACCATACGCGTTGCATACGAGCAACATACGCGTTGCAAACGAGCATCATACGCGTTGCATACGGCATAACTCGCGTTGCAAACAGGCACAATACGCGTTGCATATGGGCGTAATATGCGTTGCATACGTGCATCATACGCGTTGCATACGGGCAACATACGCGTTGCATACGGGCATAATACGCGTTGCATACGATCATAATACGCGTTGCATACGTGCACCATACGCGTTGCATATGAGCAACATACGCATTGCAAACGGGCATCATACGCGTTGCATACGGCATAACTCGCGTTGCATATGGGCATAATACGCGTTGCATACGGGCATAAGACGCGTTGCATACGATCATAATACGCGTTGCATACGGGCATAATACCCGTTGCATACGTGCATAATATGCGTTGCATACGGGCATAATACGCGTTGCATACGTGCACCATACGCGTTGCATACGAGCAACATACGCGTTGCAAACGGGCATCATACGCGTTGCATACGGCATAACTCGCGTTGCAAACGGGCATAATACGCGTTGCATATGGGCGTAATATGCGTTGCATACGATCATAATACGCGTTGCTTACGGGCATAATACGCCTTGCATACGAGCATAATATGCGTTGCATACGGGCATATTATGCGTTGCATACGAGCACCATACGCGTTGCATACGTGCACCATGCGCGTTGCATGCGTGCAACATGCGCGTTGCATACGGGCAACATACGCGTTGCATACGGACATAATACGCGTTGCAAACGGGAATAAGACGCGTTGCATATGATCATAAAATGCGTTGCATACGGGCAACATACGCGTTGCATACGGGTACAAAACGCGTTGCAAACGGGAATAAGACGCGTTGCATACGATCATAAAACGCGTTGCATACGGGCATAATACGCGTTGCATAAGGGCATGATACGCGTTGCATACAGGCATAATACGCGTTGCATACGAGCACCATACGCGTTGCATACGTGCACCATGCGCGTTGCATACGGGCAACATACGCGTTGCATACGGGCATAATACGCGTTGCAAACGGGAATAAGACGCGTTGCATACGGGACTAAGACGCGTTGCATACGGGCATAATACGCGTTGCATATGGGCATCATACGCGTTGCAAACGGGAATAAGACGCGTTGCAAACGGGAATAACACGCGTTGCATACGACCATAATACGCGTTGCTTACGGGCATTATACGCGTTGCATATGAGCATAATACGCGTTGCATACGGGCATAATACGCGTTGCATACGGGCAACATACGCGTTGCATACGGGCAACATACGCGTTGCATACGGGTACAAAACGCGTTGCATACGGGCATAATACGCGTTGCATACGTGCACCATACGCGTTGCATACGAGCAACATACGCGTTGCAAACGGGCATCATACGCGTTGCATACGGCATAACTCGCGTTGCAAACGGGCATAATACGCGTTGCATATGGGCATAATACGCGTTGCATACGTGCACCATACGCGTTGCATACGAGCAACATACGCGTTGCCAACGAGCATCATACGCGTTGCATACGGCATAACTCGCGTTGCAAACAGGCACAATACGCGTTGCATATGGGCGTAATATGCGTTGCATACGTGCATCATACGCGTTGCATACGGGCAACATACGCGTTGCATACGGGCATAATACGCGTTGCATACGATCATAATACGCGTTGCATACGTGCACCATACGCGTTGCATATGAGCAACATACGCATTGCAAACGGGCATCATACGCGTTGCATACGGCATAACTCGCGTTGCATATGGGCATAATACGCGTTGCATATGGGCATAATACGCGTTGCATACGTGCATCATACGCGTTGCATACGGGCAACATACGCGTTGCATACGGGTACAAAACGCGTTGCAAACGGGAATAAGACGCGTTGCATACGATCATAAAACGCGTTGCATACGGGCATAATACGCGTTGCATACGAGCACCATTCGCGTTGCATACGTGCACCATTCGCGTTGCATACGTGCACCATGCGCGTTGCATACGTGCATCATACGCGTTGCAAACGGGCACAATACGCGTCGCATACGGGCATAATACGCGTTGCATACGATCATAATACGCGTTGCTTACGGGCATTATACGCGTTGCATACGGGCATAACACGCGTTGCATACGGGCATAATAACCGTTGTATACGTGCATAACATGCGTTGCATACGGGCATAATATGCGTTGCATATGGGCATCATACGCGTTGCAAATGGGAATAAGACGCGTTGCAAACGGGAATAAGACCCGTTGCATACGATCATAATACGCGTTGCTTACGGGCATAATACGCCTTGCATACGAGCATAATATGCGTTACATAAGGGCATATTATGCGTTGCATACGAGCACCATGCGCGTTGCATACGTGCACCATGCGCGTTGCATGCGTGCAACATGCGCGTTGCATACGGGCAACATACGCGTTGCATACGGACATAATACGCGTTGCAAACGGGAATAAGACGCGTTGCATACAGGCATAATACGCGTTGCATAAATGCATTATACGCGTTGCATACAGGCATAATACGCGTTGCATACGAGCACCATACGCGTTGCATACGTGCACCATGCGCGTTGCATACGGGCAACATACGCGTTGCATACGGGCATAATACGCGTTGCAAACGGGAATAAGACGCGTTGCATACGGGAATAAGACGCGTTGCATACGGGCATAATACGCGTTGCATACGGGCATAATACCCGTTGCATACGTGCATAACATGCGTTGCATACGGGCATAATACGCGTTGCATATGGGCATCATACGCGTTGCAAACGGGAATAAGACGCGTTGCAAACGGGAATAAGACGCGTTGCATACGATCATAATACGCGTTGCTTACGGGCATTATACGCGTTGCATATGGGCATAATACGCGTTGCATACGGGCATAATACGCGTTGCATACGTGCACCATACGCGTTGCATACGAGCAACATACGCGTTGCAAACGAGCATCATACGCGTTGCATACGGCATAACTCGCGTTGCAAAAAGGCACAATACGCGTTGCATATGGGCGTAATATGCGTTGCATACGTGCATCATACGCGTTGCATACGGGCAACATACGCGTTGCATACGGGCATAATACGCGTTGCATACGATCATAATACGCGTTGCATACGTGCACCATACGCGTTGCATATGAGCAACATACGCTTTGCAAACGGGCACCATACGCGTTGCATACGGCACAACTCGCGTTGCATATGGGCATAATACGCGTTGCATATGGGCATAATACGCGTTGCATACGTGCATCATACGCGTTGCATACGGGCAACATACGCGTTGCATACGGGTACAAAACGCGTTGCAAACGGGAATAAGACGCGTTGCATACGATCATAAAACGCGTTGCATACGGGCATAATACGCGTTGCATAAGGGCATGATACGCGTTGCATACAGGCATAATACGCGTTGCATACGAGCACCATACGCGTTGCATACGTGCACCATGCGCGTTGCATACGGGCAACATACGCGTTGCATACGGGCATAATACGCGTTGCAAACGGGAATAAGACGCGTTGCATACGGGACTAAGACGCGTTGCATACGGGCATAATACGCGTTGCATATGGGCATCATACGCGTTGCAAACGGGAATAAGACGCGTTGCAAACGGGAATAAGACGCGTTGCAAACGGGAATAACACGCGTTGCATACGACCATAATACGCGTTGCTTACGGGCATTATACGCGTTGCATATGAGCATAATACGCGTTGCATACGGGCATAATACGCGTTGCATACGGGCAACATACGCGTTGCATACGGGCAACATTCGCGTTGCATACGGGTACAAAACGCGTTGCATACGGGCATAATACGCGTTGCATACGTGCACCATACGCGTTGCATACGAGCAACATACGCGTTGCAAACGGGCATCATACGCGTTGCATACGGCATAACTCGCGTTGCAAACGGGCATAATACGCGTTGCATATGGGCATAATACGCGTTGCATACGTGCACCATACGCGTTGCATACGAGCAACATACGCGTTGCCAACGAGCATCATACGCGTTGCATACGGCATAACTCGCGTTGCAAACAGGCACAATACGCGTTGCATATGGGCGTAATATGCGTTGCATACGTGCATCATACGCGTTGCATACGGGCAACATACGCGTTGCATACGGGCATAATACGCGTTGCATACGATCATAATACGCGTTGCATACGTGCACCATACGCGTTGCATATGAGCAACATACGCATTGCAAACGGGCATCATACGCGTTGCATACGGCATAACTCGCGTTGCATATGGGCATAATACGCGTTGCATACGTGCATCATACGCGTTGCATACGGGCAACATACGCGTTGCATACGGGTACAAAACGCGTTGCAAACGGGCATAATACGCGTTGCATACGAGCACCATTCGCGTTGCATACGTGCACCATGCGCGTTGCATACGTGCATCATACGCGTTGCAAACGGGCACAATACGCGTCGCATACGGGCATAATACGCGTTGCATACGATCATAATACGCGTTGCTTACGGGCATTATACGCGTTGCATACGGGCATAACACGCGTTGCATACGGGCATTATAACCGTTGTATACGTGCATAACATGCGTTGCATACGGGCATAATATGCGTTGCATATGGGCATCATACGCGTTGCAAATGGGAATAAGACGCGTTGCAAACGGGAATAAGACCCGTTGCATACGATCATAATACGCGTTGCTTACGGGCATAATACGCCTTGCATACGAGCATAATATGCGTTACATAAGGGCATATTATGCGTTGCATACGAGCACCATACGCGTTGCATACGTGCACCATGCGCGTTGCATGCGTGCAACATGCGCGTTGCATACGGGCAACATACGCGTTGCATACGGATATAATACGCGTTGCAAATGGGAATAAGACGCGTTGCATACAGGCATAATACGCGTTGCATACAGGCATAATACGCGTTGCATACAGGCATAATACGCGTTGCATACGAGCACCATACGCGTTGCATACGTGCACCATGCGCGTTGCATGCGTGCAACATGCGCGTTGCATACGGGCAACATAACGTTGCATACGGACATAATACGCGTTGCAAACGGGAATAAGACGCGTTGCATACAGGCATAATACGCGTTGCATACAGGCATAATACGCGTTGCATACAGGCATAATACGCGTTGCATACGAGCACCATACGCGTTGCATACGTGCACCATGCGCGTTGCATACGGGCAACATACGCGTTGCATACGGGCATAATACGCGTTGCAAACGGGAATAAGACGCGTTGCATACGGGAATAAGACGCGTTGCATACGGGCATAATACGCGTTGCATACGGGCATAATACCCGTTGCATACGTGCATAACATGCGTTGCATACGGGCATAATACGCGTTGCATATGGGCATCATACGCGTTGCAAACGGGAATAAGACGCGTTGCATACGATCATAATACGCGTTGCATACGATCATAATACGCGTTGCTTACGGGCATTATACGCGTTGCATATGGGCATAATACGCGTTGCATACGGGCATAATACGCGTTGCATACGGGCATAATACGCGTTGCATACGTGCACCATACGCGTTGCATACGAGCAACATACGCGTTGCAAACGAGCATCATACGCGTTGCATACGGCATAACTCGCGTTGCAAACAGGCACAATACGCGTTGCATATGGGCGTAATATGCGTTGCATACGTGCATCATACGCGTTGCATACGGGCAACATACGCGTTGCATACGGGCATAATACGCGTTGCATACGATCATAATACGCGTTGCATACGTGCACCATACGCGTTGCATATGAGCAACATACGCATTGCAAACGGGCATCATACGGCATAACTCGCGTTGCATATGGGCATAATACGCGTTGCATACGTGCATCATACGCGTTGCATACGGGCAACATACGCGTTGCATACGGGTACAAAACGCGTTGCAAACGGGAATAAGACGCGTTGCATACGATCATAAAACGCGTTGCATACGGGCATAATACGCGTTGCATACGAGCACCATTCGCGTTGCATACGTGCACCATGCGCGTTGCATACGTGCATCATACGCGTTGCAAACGGGCACAATACGCGTCGCATACGGGCATAATACGCGTTGCATACGTGCACCATACGCGTTGCATACGAGCATAAAACGCGTTGCATACGGCCATAATACGCGTTGCATACGATCATAATACGCGTTGCATACGGGCATAATACGCGTTACATATGTTCATAAAACGCGTTGCATGCGTACACCATACGCTTTGCATACGAGCAACATACGCTTTGCATACGAGCAACATACGCGTTGCAAACGGGCACAATACGCATTGCATACGGGCACCATACGCGTTGCATACGTGCACCATGCGCGTTGCATACGTGCATCATACGCGTTGCATACGGGCAACATACGCGTCGCATACGTGCGTCATACGTGTTGCATACGGGCAACATACGCGTTGCAAACGGGCAACATACGCGTTGCAAACGGGCACAATACGTGTTGCATACCGTCATAATACGCGTCGCATACGGGCATAATACGCGTTGCATACGAGCATAATACGCGTTGCATACGAGCATAATACGCGTTGCATACGAGCATAATACGCGTCGCATACGGGCATAATACGCGTCGCATACGGGCATAATACGCGTTGCATACGGGCATAATACGCGTTGCATACGATCATAATACGCGTTGCATACGGGCATAATACCCGTTGCATACGTGCATAATATGCGTTGCATACGGGCATAATACGCGTTGCATATGGGCCTCATTCGCGTTGCAAACGGGAATCAGACGCGTTGCATACGATCATAATACGCGTTGCAAACGGGCGTTATACGCGTTGCATACGGGCGTAATACGCGTTGCAAACGGGCACAATACGCGTCGCATACGGGCGTAATACGCGTTGCATACGAGCATAATACGCGTTGCATACGGGCATAATACGCGTTGCATACGGGCTTAATACGCGTTGCATACGATCTTAATACGCGTTGCATACGTGCATAATATGCGTTGCATACGGGCATAATATCCGTTGCATATAGGCATCATACGCGTTGCATACGGGCTGCATACGCGTTGCATACGGGCATAATACGCGTTGCATACGGGCATAATACCCGTTGCATACGTGCATAATATGCGTTGCATACGTGCATAATATGCGTTGCATACGGGCATAATATCCGTTGCATATGGGCATCATACGCGTTTATACGGGCATAATACGTGTTGAATACGTGCATCATACGCGTTGCATACGGGCAACATACGCGTTGCATACGGCCATAATACGCGTTGCATACGATCATAATACGCGTTGCTTACGGGCATTATGCGCGTTGCATATGGGCATAATACGCGTTGCATACGGGCATAATACGCGTTGCATACGGGCATAATACGCGTTGCATACGTGCACCATACGCGTTGCATACGAGCAACATACGCGTTGCATACGGCATAACTCGCGTTGCAAACAGGCACAATACGCGTTGCATATGGGCGTAATATGCGTTGCATACGTGCATCATACGCGTTGCATACGGGCATAATACGCGTTGCATACGATCATAATACGCGTTGCATACGTGCACCATACGCGTTGCATATGAGCAACATACGCATTGCAAACGGGCATCATACGGCATAACTCGCGTTGCATATGGGCATAATACGCGTTGCATATGGGCATAATACGCGTTGCATACGTGCATCATACGCGTTGCATACGGGCAACATACGCGTTGCATACGGGTACAAAACGCGTTGCAAACGGGAATAAGACGCGTTGCATACGATCATAAAACGCGTTGCATACGGGCATAATACGCGTTGCATACGAGCACCATTCGCGTTGCATACGTGCACCATGCGCGTTGCATACGTGCATCATACGCGTTGCAAACGGGCACAATACGCGTCGCATACGGGCATAATACGCGTTGCATACGATCATAATACGCGTTGCATTCGTGCATCATACGCGTTGCATACGAGCAGATACGCGTTGCATACGGCATAACTAGCGTTGCAAACGGGCACAATACGCATTGCATACGACATAATACCCGTTGCATATGGGCCTCATTCGCGTTGCAAACGGGAATAAGACGCGTTGCATACGGTCATAATACGCGTTGCAAACGGGCGTTATACGCGTTGCATACGGGCCTAATATGCGTTGCATACAGGCACAATACGCGTCACATACGGGCATAATACGCGTTGCATACGATCATAATACGCGTTGCATACGTGCACCATACGCGTTACATATGTTCATAAAACGCGTTGCATACGGCCATAATACGCGTTGCATGCGTACACCATACGCTTTGCATACGAGCAACATACGCGTTGCAAACGGGCTCATCCCGCGTTGCAAACGGGCACAATACGCATTGCATACGGGCACCATACGCGTTGCATACGTGCACCTTGCGCGTTGCATACGTGCATCATACGCGTTGCATACGGGCAACATACGCGTTGCATACGGGCAACATACGCGTTGCAAACGGGCACAATACGCGTTGCATACGATCATAATACGCGTTGCATACGGGCATAATACCCGTTGCATACGTGCATAATATGCGTTGCATACGGGCATAATACGCGTTGCATATGGGCCTCATTCGCGTTGCAAACGGGAATCAGACGCGTTGCATACGATCATAATACGCGTTGCAAACGGGCGTTATACGCGTTGCATACGGGCGTAATACGCGTTGCAAACGGGCACAATACGCGTCGCATACGGGCGTAATACGCGTTGCATACGAGCATAATACGCGTTGCATACGGGCATAATACGCGTTGCATACGGGCTTAATACGCGTTGCATACGATCATAATACGCGTTGCATACGTGCATAATATGCGTTGCATACGGGCATAATATCCGTTGCATATGGGAATCATACGCGTTGCATACGGGCTGCATACGCGTTGCATAAGGGCATAATACGCGTTGCATACGGGCATAATACCCGTTGCATGCGTGCATAATATGCGTTGCATACGTGCATAATACGTGTTGAATACGTGCATCATACGCGTTGCATACGGGCAACATACGCGTTGCATACGGCCATAATACGCGTTGCATACGAGCAACATACGCTTTGCATACGATCATAATACGCGTTGCAAACGGGCTCATCCCGCGTTGCAAACGGGCTCATCCCGCGTTGCAAACGGGCTCATCCCGCGTTGCAAACGGGCACAATACGCATTGCATACGGGCACCATACGCGTTGCATACGTGCACCATGCGCGTTGCATACGTGCATCATACGCGTTGCATACGGGCAACATACGCGTTGCAAACGGGCAACATACGCGTTGCAAACGGGCAACATACGCGTTGCAAACGGGCTCAATACGTGCTGCATACCGGCATAATACGCGTCGCATACGGGCATAATACGCGTTGCATACGAGCATAATACGCGTTGCATACGAGCATAATACGCGTCGCATACGGGCATAATACGCGTCGCATACGGGCATAATACGCGTTGCATACGGGCATAAAACGCGTTGCATACGAGCATAAGACGCATTGCATTCGACATAATACGCGTTGCATACGGGCATAATACGCGTTGCATACGGGCATAAGACGCGTTGCATACGATCATAATACGCGTTGCATACGGGCATAATACCCGTTGCATACGTGCATAATATGCGTTGCATACGGGCATAATAAGCGTTGCATATGGGCCTCATTCGCGTTGCAAACGGGAATCAGACGCGTTGCATACGATCATAATACGCGTTGCAAACGAGCGTTATACGCGTTGCATACGGGCGTAATATGCGTTGCATACGTGCACCATACGCGTTGCATACGAGCAACATACGCGTTGCAAACGGGCACATCACGCGTTGCAAACGGGCATAATACGTGTCGCATACGGGCGTAATACGCGTTGCATACGAGCATAATACGCGTTGCATACGGGTATAATACGCGTTGCATACGGGCATAATACGCGTTGCATACGGGCTTAATACGCGTTGCATACGATCATAATACGCGTTGCATACGTGCATAATATGCGTTGCATACGGGCATAATATCCGTTGCATATGGGCATCATACGCGTTGCATACGGGCTGCATACGCGTTGCATACGGGCATAATACGCGTTGCATACGGGCATAATACCCGTTGCATACGTGCATAATATGCGTTGCATACGTGCATAATATGCGTTGCATACGGGCATAATATCCGTTGCATATGGGCATCATACGCGTTGCATACGGGCATCATACGCGTTTATACGGGCATAATACGTGTTGAATACGTGCATCATACGCGTTGCATACGGTTAACATACGCGTTGCATACGGCCATAATACGCGTTGCATACGTGCATAAAACGCGTTGCATACGGGCATAATACGCGTTGCATATGGGCATCATACGCGTTGCATACGGGCTTAAATCGCGTTGCATACGTGCACCATACGCGTTGCATACGGGCATCATACGCGTTGCATACGGGCATAATACGCGTTGCATACGATCATAATACGCGTTGCATACGTGCACCATACGCGTTGCATACGAGCAACAAACGCGTTGCAAACGGGCTCATCCCGCGTTGCAAACGGGCTCATCTTACGTTGCAAACGGGCACAATACGCGTTGCATACGGGCTTAATACGCGTCGCATACGGGCATAATACGCATTTCTTACGAGCATAATACGCGTTGCATACGGGTATAATACGCGTTGCATACGGGCATCATACGCGTTGCATACGGGCATAATACGCGTTGCATACGATCATAATACGCGTTGCATACGTGCCCCTTACGCGTTGCATACGACCAACATACGCGTTGCAAACGGGCACATCCCGCGTTGCAAACGGGCACGATACGCGTTGCATACGGGCATAATACGCGTCGCATACGGGCATAATACGCGTTGCATACGGGCATAATACGCGTTGCATACGATCATAATACGCGTTGCATACGGGCATAATACGCGTTGCATACGGGCATGATACGCGTTGCATATGATCATAAAACGCATTGCATATGATCATAATACGCGTTAATACGGGCATAATACGTGTTGCATACGTGCATCATACGCGTTGCATACGGGCAACATACGCGTTGCATACGGCCATAATACGCGTTGCATACGTGCATAATATGCGTTGCATACGGGCATAATACGCGTTGCATATGGGCATCATACGCGTTGCATATGGGCATCATACGCGTTGCATACGGGCGTCATACGCGTTGCATACGGGCTTAAATCGCGTTGCATACGTGCACCATACGCGTTGCATACGGGCATAATACGCGTTAAATGAGCCTCTTGAGAGGCTTGAATCACCCATGATTTGATTTGATTTTGCGCTGTCCGGAGGGAAATACTACCCGTAGTGTTAAAACCCACACTGTTTTTTTTGGGTTAGGTTAAGCGTAACCTAAAAAAAACAGTTATGGTAATTTGGATACTATTAATCGAGAAAAAAACCAAAAAAAAAATCTTCGTCCTAAAATTGATACACCAGGCGCGTCCGCGATACTTTTTTGTGAAATAAAAATAACAAAACACCTATCCTCAAAACACCGACTTATTAAAGGAAACTGTTATAACTATTATTATTATTATTGTTGATGTGATCTAAAATAAAACCGGCCAAGTGCGAGTCGGACTCGCGCAGTAAGGGTTCCGTACCTCTCAACGACCTGATACCCAATAAAAACTGATTTAATTTACGAGAGTTTACAAAAAGACATCAACGCAAAAATTACAAGAAAGAAAAAAAAAAGACATGCAAAAATGTTCTTACGCAGGTTCCACCACATATGTCTATGTTTGTCTTATTTTTAATATTTGTTGCTAAACTACATAATACCAGGCCCCTCAGAAAGTATTGCGAAAAAAAGTTTTTATATATGGGAGACTGGCCAGTTATAATGTTTTTCGAAAATATGATTATTTATAAGTAAAAATAAGTAAGTTCCAATTTCAAAATTTCCCTCCACATTTTTTGCGAGTTAATTCAAAGTATTGTGTCTCACTGAAATATGGATCTGCGCCGGGAACATTTTAGAGCTATGATTTTATACGATTTCAAGTGTCGCCTGAAACCGGATGAATCGTACGATAGACTTCAAATGGCATTCATGGATGAAAGCCCTTCCAAGGCAACCGTGTATCGTTGGTATAACGAATTCAAGCGCGGTCGACCAACTTTGGGGGATGACGAAAGAAGCGGTCGCCCTTTGACGGCTGTTACCGAAGAAAACGTGCTAGCAGTGAAAAATTTAATCCAAGACAATAGGCGAATTACATATCAGGAGATTCAACACATATTGAAGATTGGATCGGGAAGCGTTCACGAGATTCTACACAGCCATCTTCGCGTGAGGAGGATAGTATCACGCTGGGTGCCGCACAACCTCACCGATGCTCAGAAGCAGGCCCGGGTGGAATGGTGCCGTGATATGCTTAACAAATTTGAAGCAGGCTCGTCTCAGCGTGTTTACGACATCGTTACAGGTGATGAGTCCTGGATTTATCAATACGACCCAGAAACCAAGCGCCAGTCGACTGTTTGGGTGTTTCAAAATGAGCCAACGCCTACCAAAGTGAAGCGATCTAGAAGCGGGGGTAAGATTTTGATCGCTAGCTTTTTTAATTTGACTGGCCACTTGGTATCAATTCCCTTACGGGATCAAAGAAGCATTAATGCCGAATGGTATACTACCAAATGTTTGCCAGAAGTTTTCTCTGTTATAAGCAACAAGCGACCAAACACAGGGCTCCGCGGGCTACTGCTCCACCACGACAATGCACCTGCGCACACCGCACTCAAAACGAGGGACTTCCTGGACAGCACGCCAGTCAAACTCCTGGGTCACCCTCCTTACAGCCCTGATCTAGCACCGTGTGACTTCTTTTTATTCCCAAAAATAAAAAATCAGCTCAAAGGGATACAATTTTCGTCGCCGGAAGATGCGCTGGCTGCGTTCGAGCAGGCTGTAAACGAGGTGTCTGCGGCGGACTGGAAAAAGTGTTTTGAAAACTGGTTTAGGCGCATGAATCTTTGTATAGAGGCTGGTGGAAAGTACTTTGAAAAGATTTGATAAAAATATATGTACGTATAGAACAATTTTTTTTAGTTTCGCAAAACTTTCTGAGTGTCCCACGTATGCACTATAATCTGACCAAGTTTGACGCTGGTATATATTACCGTTTTGAAGATAGAGCAGGAACAAAATAGTTGAAAAAAAAAAATACCGACTTCAAAAACCTTAACTAAAAAGTAAAAAATAATCATCGTATGTATTTTTAAATCTTAACATAAACCAACATTTTGAAGGCGGCGCGATTGACCCTATTGCGTCATGTAAATATAATGTACAGTCGAACGTACATGAAAATCACGCGCCGCCTTCAAAATGTTGGTTTATGTTAAGATTTAAAAATACATACGATGATTATTTTTTACTTTTTAGTTAAGGTTTTTGAAGTCGGTTTTATTTTTTGTTAAAAAGTTTTTATTTCATACTTTTTAGTTGATAATTGCGAGGGTTGAAATGTTTATATAACCAATTTGAGTTTTTTTTTTTATAAATCTTTGCTATCCCACTACTGGGCAAAGGTCTCGCTCATGTTCTTCCAATTGTCCAACCACTATTGTGAAAAAAAACATGCATATCGGCCAAGAATTCTCAGAAAAACGAACCAATGAGCAGATCATCTAGATAGGCGAAGCTAAAATAAACTGCTTTATTAAAGCTGGTTAAAAAACTACTCAACCTAAGTCAATAAAATTTATATGGGACCACCGCGCGGGCTTCCTCTACCAAATAAAAAAACAACCACGTAAATCGGCCCACAAATCTCGGAGTAATCGGTGTACATACATGAAAAAAAAAAAAAAAAAAAAAACCTGCCGAATACATAACCTCCTCCTTTTTTTTAAGTCGGTTAAAAATGCATGTTTTTTGAGGTTTCTTGTATGGGGACCCCCTTTGGTTCTTCTGGATATTCTGAGTAAATTTCGACCGGTTACCTATTCCCGTTCAAAAGATACAGCCCTGTGACAGACAGACGGACGGTCGGACAGCGTAGCGAGAGTAATAGGGTCCCGTTTGTCACCCTTCGGGTACGGAACCCTAAAAACCGTTAAAATCGTTAGATTTCGCTTCGCATAATTGCGTTAAAAATAATAAAATAATTAATAAAAAGAAGATAATTTATTATGACACGAAAATATTCGCGAGGATTACTTGCGTAGACTAAAAAATTACTGAGGCTAATAGGAATAATAATAATATAAAAGAAGATAATAATAAGAATAATATCACGTGCCTTTTTAGTGTTCTGTACCCAAAGGGTGCCAAACGGGACTAGGGTCCCAGGTTACTTTCGCTACGCTGTCCTTTCGTCCATCCGTCTGTCTGTCACAAGGCTGTATCTATTGAACGGCAATTATCTGTATCTATTTTATTGTTTTTATTGTTTTTACGGCGGTATCTAGGTAGCCGATTGAAATTTTCACAGAACTACAAGAGCAGAGCTAGCTAGTTCCTTAGACTGTGCTATAACTACGACGACTATACAACTTCCGAAACTAAAATGACTCTTTATCGATAAGTTTTTTTGTAGTCAATTGTTTTTTTTGTAAAATGTGTTTTAATATCAACCATAAAAGTACCTACGAATAAAAGTGCCAAATTGCCAATGTATGGAGCAAAAAGGCTGATTTTTAGGGTTCCGAAGTCCTACAAGGAACCCTTATAGTTTCGTCATGTCCGTCCGTCTGTCCGTCTGTCCGTCTGTCCTAATCCTTTACAGCTTAATAACTTCTACAGTTATAAACATAATTAAATGAAATTTTGTTAAAAAATAGTCTACTTATAGATCTCAATTTTAAAGGAATAAAAAAATGGTTTTTACGTATTTTAGGGGTGGCGTCCATACATGTGAAATGGGGAAAAAAAATTTTTTTTCGCTGCACCCCCTCGTGTGGGATATCATTGAATAGGTCTACTAAAATGAAGGTAATGTTTCATACACCACTTTTTTATCAGGTGTACCATCTGCGAAATATAGCGCGCCAAAGTGGCTTGCAATGTGTCCCCCCCCTGCCATTTCTAAACTATCCAACGTAGAAAGTTATAATCTTCCACAATGATAGACCTTTGTGAAAACTCTCTTTTAAAATTATTTCGAGTATAATGTGATTATAATTTTTTGAGTTATAGAGAGAAAACTGAAAAATACTTAAAACGTCCTAGTTCAAAGGTCATTGACCTTAGAGAAAAAAGATCATAGCAAATAATGCTCCTTTAGCTACTTTCTATTTGAAAAAATCACAAAATGTAACTTTGAAATGACACACTTCTTAAATTTGGCTTCTTGAATTTATCGCTAGATGGCGCTACTAACAACACGCTCTGAGTCGCGAATGCTGCCGATTATTGCAAAAACTAAAATAGCCATGATTAATATTCGATTTGATTCGTTTGTAATTACACCTACTTAAGGAACCCTATAATATTGAGCATGGCCCGACATGCTCTTGGCCGGTTTTTAATTAATACAATTTCTCTAGAGAAAAACAAAAATCTAAGAAAATATATAATTATGTTGTTGTAGTAGTTTTTTTTAGTGTTCAGAGTACCTATGCCTTAAAAATATGTATAGTATAGTATAACGGGCTGGTTTCCGCAACTCCACGATCAAGCGTGTATTTTGCGTACGGTAAAAATATGTAATAACGGTCTTGATTTACTATAATAAACATAAAATTCAATCAACGTTTTTTAAGTTTTGATTAAAAATCCCTGTCGTCTTTATTGATTCCCCTGCTTAATAAAACTGCAAATTGTGGTATATCTTTGGAACGGCTTGGCCAAAATTGGTGCCAAAATAATTAATGTGTTTATAATTTAGTTAAATTTCATTTTTTATTATTACTTGTAAGAAATTCACTAAAATAAAATATGCCAAGGGAATCAACTGAATACCCATTCTCAAGATTCACCCATCATACGCGTTGCATAGGTAGGTTAAAAAAATCGGATATAATATACGGGCTGTCCATGAAAAGAAACACTGACATAGACCCATCGTTTCGCTACTCAAATGTATGGAGTCGATGAGCTCTTCTCAAATAAATGTTCTAAACTTCTGATGGCCATATATCCTGGGCCACAGCTTTTCGACCCATCGTGTTGGTACTCAAATAAAACGGCTCGATGAGCTCTTCTCAAATAAATGGCCAAAACTTCTGATGGTCATATCTCCTAAGTCATGAAACAAATGAAATGATTCCACCTCGTTCGCACCTCATTCCCATCTACTTCCATCTCATTCCCATCCCGTTCCCACCTCATTCCCACCTAGTTCCACCTCATTCCTACCTTCCATCTCCTTCCCACATCGTTCCACCTCATTCCCACCTCCTACATCTCATTCCCACTTCGTTCCTACCACATTCCCACTTCGTTGCATCTCGTTCCCAAATCATTCCACGTCATTTCCACTTCGTTCCACATCATTCCACCTCGTTCCACATCATTCCACCTTTTTTTTTTTTTTTTTTTTTTTTTTTCCGTGCGGAAAATCCTCATGGACGCACTCCGCCTGGGGTAGGCGGAGCCAGTGTCGGACTCTTACCGACTAAAAACCACCACGGTGTTCCTCTAACGACCCTTGGCCGGGGGCGTGGGAAACTTTTACTCTCCCAACCATCCCCGGTAGGTCCCGGCTCGCCATTAGAAGGCGAGCCCCTTCTCCCCGTGCGGCAGCCACATCGGCCACACCCTCCTCTTGACTGGCGCGCGCGGAACACTACGCGCCACCGTCACGGGCCTTGACTGGTCGGGCGGCGGGCCACCCCGAGTCCGCCGCCCGCAGGCCCACATCTAGGGTGGCTGGAGGTCGGCATACGCCTCCTGCGGCCCCCAGGTCGTCTCCTGCGGATGGGGAGAGAGGTCAACGCCTCTCGAACCCTCTCCGCCGCCTCCTTAGCGAGCATTACATCCTCGCAGAAGGAGGCGACGCCTTCCCAAGCGCTCTCGCTCCCGACCATAGACAGAACCACGGCCGGAAGCGAGAGATCGCTGCCGCCTACTGCAGTGATGAGGTCACGGCGCTGCGCGGCCCAAGCTGGGCACTCCGCCAGTGTGTGCTTGCGCCGTGTCCTCTGGGCAGCTCCCGCAGTGATGACACTCGGGCGTCGGCTCCCGGCCTATGCGACACAGATACTTCCCGAAGCATCCGTGCCCCGAGAGTATCTGGGTCAGCCGGTAGGTGTGGGCACCATGGCCCCTCTCCAGCCACTCCTCCATGACGGGCCTTACCGCCGCTATTGCGGCGTGCCCTACACCTCGTTCCACATCATTCCACCTCGTTCCACATCATTCCACCTCGTTCCACCTCATTCCCAACGCTTTCCATCTCATTTCCACATCATTCCCACCTCGTTCTCAACTCGTTCCCATCTCCTTCCATCTCATTCCCACCTCGTTGCATCTCACTCCAACCTAGTTCCACATCATTCCCACCTCGTTCCGTCACATTCCCACCTCATTACATCACATTCCCACCTCTTTACACCTCATTCCCACCTCGTTCATCTCATTCCCACTTCCTTCATTTCATTCCCAACTCGTTCCATATCATTCCCACCTCGTACCCACTTCGTTGCACCTCATTCCCACATCATTCCAACCTCGTTCCACCTCATTCCCAACGTTTTCCATCTCATTCCCACCTTCTTTCATCTCATTCCCACCTTCTTTCATCTCATTCCCACCTCGTTCTATATAATTCCTACTTCGTTCCACATCATTCAACATCGGTCTACCTCCTTCCACCACCGTCTGCACTTGCAAATGCGTAGAAGCTTCGTAGCTGTTGCTGTCACCCGACTTACGCCACAAATTTATTAATTTTTTTTTTTGCTTTCTTTCTCAAAACCTTTATATTTTATAACCATCGCAAAACCTACAACCTTATTTTATACACAGCATTTCACGTCCGTAATAGTACTTTAACAAAAAAAAATTACACAAATCAACTCGAGCCCGTTTTTGTACTGGGGTAAGTTCATGAGGAATCCAACGGCAACAAAGTTTTTTTACTTTTAAATGTTGATCTATGTTGTCTATGTGTTGATGTAGGTAATTCATTTTTATTTGGCTCTCATACCAATCCTCAAATGTCCTTATAGGTGATAAACCGGTTTTCTTTAGTTAGTCGCCTGACGGTAGCCACATTTTCCTCAGTAATCGCAGTTGAGGGCCGACCTTCACGAATTTCATCATGTAGAGAAACACGGCCATGATCAAATTCTGCGTATCAACGCTTTACGGTGCTCAAAAGAGGTACTTCCCTTCCAAAAGCATTTTGAAGTCAAGCAGTACAATCTTGCGGAGAGAGAGAACTTTTAAAATCATAAAAAATCATCGCCCTAAAAAAATTGCGATTTAGTTCCATTTTCGCTACGGACGACGAACTTCAACTTGCGATAAAAAATATTTGACACGCGACTTCCCGTCAAAAATTATAACAATCAATGAATTATTTCTTATGATTAAAAAAATATAACATTCGGTAGTGGAACAATCATGAGCGACCAGGAGCGCAGAACTTTCAGTGTGCCCTATGTAGTATTCGATTGCAGAAACTTACAGAATCGAGGAGTTTCTGTCCGTACCAGCACAGCAGCCACGTCTGTGACAGCGCCGTCACTAGGAACGACTTGTACGCCACCTCGTTCCATTGCTCGATCAACTGTCAAGAATAAATGAATCCATACGTAGCACAGATCTATTACCTAATACGTAGCTATTAGCTACTTAAATAGTTTTAAAACAATGCCCTCAAGAGTTACCTATTATATTTAGCGAATAATTACAAACATAAATAATCGGCTCATCTGTCACAATGCTAGACACGGGCTCAAGGCGAGTCTCAAGATGAGGTTTGCTAGTATACTGCAGGTTGGCGGACATAAACAGCACACATTATCCATTCTCAGGTGTGCCACGTTTCCTCACGTTGTGTGAATTTTATTAGTTACACCGTTAAACGCGACTGATAGAATTTTAAAAGTCAGATATGCAGGCCGCGTTCGGACTCCCAACCTAATACTCTAGGCTAGCATTGCTAATTTTATACAGAACACTGCATGGATGGTGGACACACAGTTGGGCTAGCCCACAAATTCAAAGTCGCTCAGCGAGCTATGGAGTTTCTTTGAAGGATGAAACGAGAAGAACCGAGGTGACTGACAATAGCTTGTAGGATCAGCAAGCTAAAGTGACAGCGTGGGCTGGCCATGCCCGTCGAAGGACCGCGATAGCCGTTGAGTAGACGAGTCCTTGAGTTGAGGCCGCGAAATTCGCGAATGGGTAAACGCAGCGTAGGGCGCCCCCAAGCCAGGTAGACTGACGACCTGAATAAGTTTGCTGGGGTACTGGATGCGGAAGGCGGGACAGTGTTGTGGTGCAACTTGGGAGAGGCTTATGGCTTAGGCCAGCAGTGACTGCGATAGGGTGGGTTGATGGATAGACTGCATGGATACTTACAACACAGCAGAATCCACAGAAGCAGATGATAATGGAACTATTCATGAAGTTGATCAGTAACGCCAGACTGAACATCTTCTCCACGTCGCCTGCCAACCTGCGAAGTGTTCATGTTATTGTCGGATCCATTCATCAAATCGCTCTACACTCACAGTTTATACTAGCGCTCCCCAAGTTCCAGCGCCAGGCGGTTGGGCCGTAGGTAAAGGCTCTGGGGCCCCAGGGCAGCAAGTAATCGAGCCATTTATCGAAGCCTCTATAAAATTTTTGGTTCGAGCACTGTCTCGATTACTTCGATGGTTCGGATGGATAGATCGGTCACATTTGATAGCAAGGCAGCAAGCAGACCTAAACACAAACATCACAGTTCTCATGATTGGAAGGGCCTAGAAATGTGGAAAGGTGGAAATACCTGATCAAAGCATGATGTCTTAACACAATGTCGGTGATCTCTTTCTGGTGCTTCGCGTCCTGTGACTGCTGGCTGTTGGAATAGAGCGCCTCCCCCTCGGTGCTGAGGTACTCCTCACTGACACGAGCTGCACAAAAAGCCTAACCTATACAGCACGACTGTGTGAACGAGAGACATATTCAAGAATATCGTAGAATGTGCGTACACATGAAAAAATATATATATATATAATCTCCAATACTCAATGCTAACCCATTGGATAGGACCTGATGAGCTGTTGGTCGACTCTTACGTAGAAGAGGCGGCGCACGCGTCGCGCTAGCAAGTCGAACTGCATGGTGATGTGGCACAGGAACGTGCAGAACAACATGTCCCACGCCACGTTCAACCAGATCACCACCAGCGCTGCTCATGAAATACATTATTATCGTAGTCACATAACTAAAGAAAAACAAATCAAAACAATCTTTTCGTATTCTCTTATCCATGGTAATCGCCTGTGATCGCTGTCAGAAACGAACTACAGCGTCACTGCCAAAGATAATATAATCACTGCAACTTGATCGGCGCGGCATGAAATTACGTGAATTAGGGCCATGGGCGCGAGGTGAAGGAATTTCAAAATAACAAGGCTACAAACAGGCAAGAAACAAATGTTATTTTCAGGATATAAAAAACATAAAAATAAATCAGACTCTAACTGGTGACTGACCTGCTATGCTATTCTCTAAGGATACAGCCTTGCGTGCAACGCTGCCGCAGCGTCGAAACCTTGATTTGGTATTCACTAAAGTACGAAAAGCTACACTAGCGCTCAAGGCTGTGACGGCCGTGAGTTGGAACTACTCGACGACAGAGAAATTGACACTTCTTCATACATTTTGGTATTCCGTAAACAAAAACCAGCGTCGAGATCGCTCACAGCCTCACGCACAGCCCAGTGTTACCAGATGGCAAGTTTGAAATTATCACAAATCTAGAAAAAAAATATCTTATTTTTATCGCATACGTGAAGAATGACTCTCCTCCACAAAATTGTAATTATATTGATATTTAGAGGTCTCAAGTTTCTATTAATTAATGTGTTTTATTTAACACTAGCTATGCCCGACCATACGTTCCTATCAACATTTTTTTTTCACAAAATCCATCGCGTGCTCCGCACTCGCAATGTTAAAAACAATTCGCCTAAGTTTTATCGCAATAGGATGAATGGTATAGGAACGCATACGGGACAAAAAAGAAAAATATATTTTTATTTGTAGATAAATAAAATCAGAAAATTATTAGAAAAAGAAAAGAAAAATTTCTTATTGTCCCAGTTCGCAGCGTGCAACAGTTAAAAAAAACGTAACATTGCAAAGCAAAAAAAAACAGATACCTAACTAATCCAATAGCACTCAGTCTGATAGTCTGACTCTAGGTCTGATTGTCCTGACTGAACTGGTAACTGACGCAAACCGACCCACGAACTAAGACCGAACAAAATGAATAAGTGGAAAAGGACGCAGTATGCGGTTGGAAGGGAAGCATCGTTTTTTTATGGTCTTATGCGTGCATTTTATTCATTATGTCGTGTGCATCACACTGCACACATAATGAGTGAGAGTGACGAGAATGTATGCTCAAATGCTTGTTGTTAATGCTGGTTGTTGTCTAAAAAATTACTAAGCCTCAAAAATATCACAGCGTTATTAAAATTATCGTATGAATTTACAAAACTATCGTTCGATACCCTGCTATTATTTTCTATCGCAAAGGACTTGCAATCATCGCAGATGTACGATAATTATCGCACGTCTGGCAACGCTGCCACAGCCAGGCTTCTATCTGTCTAATCTAAAAGCTAAAAAGCTACACTAGCGCTCAAGGCTGTGACGGCCAAGAGTTGGAACTACTCTACAGCGGACAATTTGACACTTCTTGAACATTTTGGTATTCTCTAAGCAAAAAACAGCGTCGAGGTCGCTCACAGCCTGTCACAGCCTCGCCCTTAACCACGATTCTATCTGTCAAATCTAAAAGCTACAAATATTGCGCTGAGTCCTATATAGTTTAGTAACAAAAATCATTATTACTCGTAATTGAAGGTGCAAAGAAATGCAATAAAAGAAATGGAAGCAGAGCACAGATGATTACAAGTCTCTATTTATTGGAAAAAGCTAAAAAAGTGAAGATTTCAAGAAGGCACGAAACGAAGGCAAAACAAGACAGTTCAACACTTTTCCCAGGATGTAGAGTTTATCCATATTTACAGGCTTTTTAAGGATTTAATTAATGTATTAGAAAGTGATTTTACTCCATATATGCCTCCATATATAACATCATTGACTGTATTCTAATTATACTAACAGTTTTTTTAAGTATAGAATGTTTCTGAACTTATGAGTACTATTGTTACTTATAAAGAATTTATTATTAGGTATACATATTCATACTTTTGATATATAAATATGAGTTTGTGAAGATATTCGTTACACTCAATCACACTGAAACGGCGAAACAGATTTGGATGAAATTTGGCACGCAGGTAGACTATAACCCAAATTAACATATAGGCTACTTTTTATCCCATAAAAATAAAAAGCTCCCGAGGGATGCGAGATAAGTCTTTCTGTGATAAACGAAATTATATGCGGGCGAAGCTGCAGGCTAAGTCTACATAACATCACGCCTGTATTTCCCCGAAGGGGTAGGCAGAGGTACACCTCTACTATACATAGTAGGTACACCCATATTTCACCAGTTATGTTATAAGTCCCATGTAATAGGGGGCCTATTGCCATTAACCGGGCACAAATCCAGACTAAGTCTAGTTAGTAGGGCTGTCTTGTTTTTAATTTTTTGTGTGTTACGTATGTACATACTAAAAGGCAATGATAAATTAAACATGTGTATTTTCCTTATCCATTTTTTATTTACATTGAAAGAAATAAGTAATATAATACATTATCATATTTTCCACCAAAATGCACACAAATCCTGCAGTGCTTGGGTCTGCCTTGATTATAACCCACTGATCACCATAAAAATCTCAGAATCCTTTTCTGGTTATCAATAAGGAGTCTTTGATTTTCCAACCAACAACAGAGACTCTTCAAAAAACCATTCATTTTTCAAACGCTTTTCTTCAATGGCGATAAATCTTTCAGTCCGGCTCGCCATTTGTGACTGCCTTTGTGAAGGTGGTGAGCGCTGGAGCAGACGTCGTTGTGCCGTTGTTAACAAACGACGCCTACGAGGTGCTAAAAAGAAAAATAACTTTAAGCAATTGGTTGTAAATTTAATAAAGGCAAGCCAAGCCGTCTAAAAGCTTCACATGCGCTTGGGATGGGATTACGCCATAGACTTATATATTACTAGGGTCTTGACAAGCTAAGATACACAGTAGATTTTAAAAGTGTTTTAAAACAATAACGTCCTTTGACTGTCGGCGTCCAAGAACTATTGATTAGTGTCTCGTTTTTACTTTGTTGATGGGTTAGTATCCCGTGGACCAAAACTTAAACAATAGCAAATAAAAGGTTAGATACCTTAAGGTTACCTATAACAATACTTACATACACTTAAGCTTCTTTTTCAAGTCACAAAACTATGTTTAAAACAATACAATTAAATGTGATATTATCGCTAATACAATAACTTAACTAAATACGAATAGAAATCAACTTCTAAAAAATTTACAAGTCTCAAAAATGTCGTACTTAAATATCATTAGGTAATCTGTGAGAAAATGTCAAGTGCAGTCCAAGGAACTTATATATCAAGCTGGAAAGCGGACGGCTGACTAAAATTCGGTCCGATGATTGGGGAGCCTTTTGTCTCTTTCTATAGGGTGTCCATACATGCAGGAAAGGGACAGCGGGCTCTCGGTAATACTATCTCAGAAGACCGGCCTCGACCGGTATTTTCTCCCTGATTTTGATTGAAGATTTTGGACCTTATATGAACGGGATATTATTAATTTTCGTAGTTCTTAAATTTCTCCGTACGCATTCTATCTTGGGTAAAAATTCTTTGGTGCAATCACAGAGTACTTTTATATATATGAAAAGTGCAGTGCAAGTGATTATATACTCTTTGGTGCAGTGTTGCCAACCCTTACCAAAAACTTTCTTAAAGAAAATGTTGACATCCCCCTAAACACCCCTAACTTTCCTATTGCCAATGAATCATTCACACATAGCAAGCTAAAACTTTAAGAAATGATTTTTTAATGATTATTTTTGGTAATAAGTACTCATATTGATCAAATTAATATTATACCTTAGAGACATAAGTAGTTGACTTTGAGCCGTTTGGGGTCGAAACGCTCGGGCCATGGTGTCCGAGTGCGCGCTCCTTTTTTAAGGAAATCTCTAAGAGGCTGGTCGACACTTCGCGTGACCAGAGGGCTGGCTTGTTCTTTGGTCAAAGAATAAGCGTTGCCATTCAACGTGGCAACGCTGCCAGTCTTCTGGGCACGATGCCAGATGACAGCGGTGTGGAGGAATATTTTGCCGCCTAGGCGCGCTTTTTTGTATCGTTTTGTTTTGTACTTTGTAAATATTGTATCATTTTATTTTTTACTTTGTAGATATTGTACCTATAAGTCAACACCATCAAATATTTAGGCCACATAATAACAGCTACAAAATTTGATGAGTAAAACACCTAATTAATCTATTAAAAAAAAGTTCGGCGTAAAAAACAATAATCGAATGCAGGAATAAAAGACTTTTTTAAATCGCTTTTCTGGCAGAATTTAGGATAGTCCCATTTATATAATTATATTATTTGCACACCCCGGATGAGACAATAATAATTAATTAATTATTCCTTGACATGTTTCTTCTTACATAATATATTATGTTCATACAGTTTTTTTAAGAACATTGTAAAACATCGCAAGGTAAAAATTCTAAATTCTAAATTTATTATTTGTCAAACATAGGTATGATGTATAAGATATGGTGTTAATTTATAAATAATCCAGTATCACTATGTTTTGCCTTGATATTAGGCGTACAAATTTGATAACTTATAGATAATACTTATTATAGATTTGTGGAAATTAATTGTTTAATAATAATAATAAGAGTTTTTATTAATATATATTAATGAATAATTTAACAAAGAAATCGGACTCTTGTGTATTTACCTAAAGTTTGTTGTATCTGTCAGAAAATCATTTACTGAATAGTAAGCTTTCAGAACAAGAAAATCTTTGAGCTTCTTTTTAAATGTACGTATATCATCACTCATCAGTCAATTTAATGTTGTGCAAACCATCATAATGAGAGATTTGAAGAAATATCGCAATAAATTACACTTAAAAATGTCATACGATCCCAATAAAGTACGTTTTTTGCTATCGTGTATTTTGACATTTCTTTTCAATCCTACGAATCGAACCACGATTGTGCGATCCAGTGGGGAGTACGAATTTCTCGTTCACAATGAATGTTTCTTTCGTAGTTAGTTTTAAGTCGTGCCACCACACGATCGTGCGCTTGTGTACATTAGGCAATTTAGGCGTTGAAATTTTGATACAGATCTCGAACCAGTCGGGAGTAAAGCTCCGGATAGGAACCAAATCGAAATAGAGTTAGAATCAAATTTTCAGGAGTAAGCCCCCAGCTCAGTTAAAGAATGGGATTGAAAATGGCGGACACTGGTGTGGTGCGAGTAGGTATTCCCTACTAGCTTTAGAAATTACGTCATTTTCAAAGCCAATCAATAACTGCGCAAGTTATGCGAGTTAAATTGTAATTAAATTGTTTACAATTAATTCTACTTACATGCCGCGTTCAAGAATTAACTCGATGTGGGGTTTTTATAATGCCATCTTTCTCACATTCACATCAAAATGTTTTCTCTGTCCAGCTATCATTCCATATTTGCTGTTGTTGAGATTAATGCTGGTTTTGTTTGAAGCCCATAAAACCCCAAGAAATTCCTGACCTAAAAATATTCCTTTTAATACTTCTACCCCCTAAATTTAGGGGTAAAACCCTCAAGCTGTCAACACACAACACTGCAAGTGGTTTAGTTTTTTATTTACAGTAGAAGGTTCATGCGTTTCGGCAAAGGAATCTTCATACAGCCTTAAAACTCGGCCCATAAAAATGTTACAAGCTCTTAGAATAATAATTGTATTATTTTTATAATTACCTATTATTTGTAATTTTAATACGTTTCTTAAAAAACCTAAAACATTGACCTTATAAACCCATTAAACTCTCAGTCGAGAATTATCGATTATATTGTACAGATATTTGTGTCAAGCCCTAACTCGTCTACGCAACAGCGACGAGTCGACACAGCCTTCAGTTCGTCGACGAACATAAATGCGTTAGTGAATACCGTTTGAATCAGCGTTGCGCTCTCGGACGTTCGTAAAGCTGTCTAAATGTCAAGCCTGTCATGACATACAGCCACGAAATTGTAAAGCGCAAACCACACCGAGAGCGGGTGCGGGTCGGGCGCGGGTCGGGTCGGGAGTACGGCGGGTATATTGACCTGTTTTTATATGGATGACATCACACGAAACGTGGGCGCGGGTTGCGCCAGAGCCGGGTGGAGCGCGGGAGCCACGCATTTCTCCTGCCACTACAGACAGAGCGCGGGCCGCGCGGGCCGCGCGGGTCGGGTCGGTCGTCGAATATACGTACCTATTCATAGAGTAACTTTTTGTACGTATTCACCGATATGTACTTACACAGAGAGCTTGCGTGGGTCATCAGCAGCGCGTATCAAGTGTTTGTCAACAAGCTGTTGTAATTATTTACAAAAAAAAACTCTTTCTCGTCATTTATCTAAATGATAGTGTTCGTAAACATTGCCTACTTACACTTTACTTACTTACTTACTTTTTTTTGCCTTTTGAAGAGAAGCTTCTATGGCGTCGTTGCACACGCCGCCGACCCGCGCTGTGTCAGCTGTGTGTGAAGTTCTCACTGTGAACACAACAAACAGTGCGGCTCACGCGAGCAACACGACCCGACTCGCGCCCGACCCGCACCTGCCTTGTGTGTGATTTGCGCTTTAGAGAATAGCATAGCTGTTATTTTACTCTAATTGAAAGTGCTCGGATGATTACAAGGCTCTATTTATTGGAAGAAGCTAAAATAAGTGACGATTTATAGAAAGATTGAAAGGAAAAACAATAAGAAAGTTCAAAAATATTTCCCAGGATGTAGAGTTTATCCTTATTTACAGACTTTCTGAGGATTTCATTTATGTAGGTATTGGAGAGTGATTTTAATCCATATACCTACATATGCCTCTGCAAATTCGTGCCGGTGGTTTAACTACTAGGCTGAAGGTTTGTTTATAGCTTGGTTTCTTAATAAATTATGATTAATAAAGATACCATCAAAAGATTGTATTACATTCGTAATGTTTCAGGTATTATGCACTCTTTATCATTTTTGGCTAATGGAAGTTACCAAAAAATGTAGACACATATGTGTCCCAGGCTTCTGCTTCTAGAGCCATCCACCAGGTTGTTGATGATAGAAATAATATTAACATTATCAACAAATATATCAGATTTCTTCAAAATCATGATGGACAGCAAGTTCTCAAGGAAAGATAAATGTTATAATACATATAAGTATTATCAGCTTAGACATAATTCTTTGTTATTCTTATTGTTATACCACATTTAAGTAAAGAAAGATTGACTAATAATATGAATATTATTATGGAAAATAAGTTGAGTACCTACCTACATTACTATTCATTTAATTGTTCGTGTCTGTAAGTTTATCTGGAACTCTGCAGCAGTGACAGTTTTGTTTTATAAATTGATTGACTGTATTATAGTTTTACAAACAGTTATTTAAGTAAATAATGTTACTTACCCTACGAGTCCTATTGTTTGTCGAAATAAATAATTTATTATCATACATATTCATAGTTTTGACAGCTTTGACTAATTTTTAGTAGACAGCATGTCGGTGGTAACATTTGAATTATAAAAACCGTTCTTACTGCTTACAAAATAAACTGTCAAGGTCAAACTGTTACCACTGACATGCGGTCGAATGTACTACAAGGCAATGAGAAATTAGAAATATGTATTTTTATTATCCATTTTTTATTTACATTAAAAGAAATAATTTTATTCTTATTTGTTTAACAAAATTACTAATTCCTATTAAATTATTCATATTTTCCACCAAGGCACTGGGGGATGCACACAAATCCTGCAGTGTTTGGGTCTGCCTTGATCATGACCTACTAATCTCTATAAAAAATATCAACATCCTTTTCTGGTTGTCAAAAAGGAGTTTTCTATTTTCCAACCGTCTTTCTGCAAATATCCTCTCATTATACAAACACTTTTCTTCAATGGTGACAAATCTTTCAGTTAGGCTCGCCATTTGTGACTGCCTTTGTGAAGGTGGTGAGCGCTGAAGCAGACGTCGTCGTATCATTGTTAAAATAACTATGCCTACGAGGTGCTTAAAACAAAAAATCAAGGTTGTGAAATGAATAAAGGCTAAAATCTTCCAAGCCGTCTAAAAGCTTCTCCAATTGCGCTTGGGATGGGACCCCGTTTCTTGACATGCACACAGTTGTTAATACAATGACATCCTTTGACTGCCCGGAGCCCGAGAACAATTGATTTTCTATTGTGGCTCGTTTTTGTTCGTTGTAAACCCATTAAATTAATAACCCAACCCAACCATAACAAATGTAACAAAATTTGGTTAGGCATAATAATATTTACTACATATCTACACTTCAGCTTCTTTTTCAAAAAACTATTTTTAAAACAATACAGTTCAGTTTAGTACAATCGCTAATATAATAATTTATCGAAACACGAATAGAAAGAAGCATTACCTACTACAAATACAACTCTCCAAAACAAAATCACAGAGAAAATAATCACTACGTTACAAACAAAATGTCAGTCAGTGATCAAAGATAATATAATCGCTACGTGTCAGTGATTATTTTACTCAAACTTCTTGGTCATTCATGGTGAATAATTACATTATTTTTGAAAAATGCAGTGCTGCCAGTGTACTTTTGTCAAAAGATACCTGAGAAGAGTTATCCAAAATTAACCATTAATATGAAAAGTAATTTTCGATTAACTTAAGATTCAATATAGTCTACGCAGACGAAGTCACGTGCAAAAGCTAGTTTTATTAAACATTTACAATTTTGGCACTGCCAGATATATACGTAACACTTTACTTTTAGATATTTTCAGTTTTCTATCGTTTTCAACTACTTATATACTAGCATATGTGTACTCGCATTCAGATGAAGTTTTTAATTAAATAGATAAAAAAGTTCTTGTAGAACACTACAATTTCCCATTAAATCAGCTGGAGGTACCTGTAGTCCATCAAAGGAATCACGCAAAGTACTGTAGGCACGTTCGTGTAGGTAAATAATAATAAATTGTTGTTGGTTCCTCGATTATAGCTTGATGCGTAGTTTATTATTGCTAAGGTACCGTGTGGTGCCGGACGTATTGCATGAACGAATTGCACCACCCTCTCTCTTCTCATGGGTGTCGTAAAAAGCGACTAAGGGATTCACCAGAGGATGGGCAGCAGCGTTCTCTGAGTATTTAAACAACCAACTGCGAGCGCCAACCCGCCACCGGAGATAATCTCGTCACGCGTGACCGGCCCTATGCTCTAGAGTAGTTCCTAGGAGTAGGCTTAACCGCCACTGTTAGGATTAGGTAGGTCTTCGCCTCGCCGGCGAGGCTTGCCGCTTAACGGCGATTCGCGAAACGCGTCTCCCATCCGATATACCGAAAGTCCGCCACTTTCGAGAAAACTATTCCCGATGCAGCAACGGCTGCCAGGGGGACATAGCGGCGGGTCCCCCCGCAATGCCCCAGTAAGCCGAGGTTCGAGCCCTCCCTTGGGGGACGCCCTTATGCGGTTTTGCAGTTAGGGTATCCATTCTGGGTACCAATTCTGCGAGAGTCCAATCAAAAAAAAAAAATTCGCCAACCCGCCTGCCAAGCGTGGCGATTATGGCATATCCCCCCCCCCTTGAGGGGGTGGCCTTTGGCGTTTTTCGGCTGAAATGATGATGATGATGAAGTTTTAGTGTAAGAACAGAAGTATAATTGGGTCGGTATCTTTTGGTCTCGATCTCGATATGTCTAGGTTGCCCGTAAGACTAGATCGCGAAATGACTGGATCTCGATTGGACTAGACATCGTAACGTCTACATCTCAAAATATTTTACATCAGTAAACAGAACAGTATCAAGCGCTCGTTGTAACACGCCGCGCTACGCGTTTTCTCAGTACCAAGTAGTACGCACGGCTACACATCAAGCTGTACTTTCCAGTATAAGCTGATCTCGCATTGTACGGAAAGCCTATGCAATGCGAGGTCAGCATAAACTGGAAAGTACAGCTTGATGTGTAGCCGTGTGTACCAACTATTTAATTCTGTGCACACGCATTGTTGTGAATACGAGTTAGTTATCTACATGGTAATAATATATTTGAAATTAACACATCTATTACTACGATCCACGACGACAAAAAATAGCTTAAAAAGTAGATTGCTTGTTATTTGTAATACGGCTTTAATTAGTGCGAGAAGAGATTACTTTGTGCATAAATTCATAATAAGTAACAATAATTAATAATATATTACTGTTTTTAATTATCACATCATCTTCATCATTATCATCATTTCAGCCGAAAGACGTCCACTGCTGAACATAGGCCCAAGCATCGCCACAACGACCATAACTATTTTAACATAAAAAAATTAATTTGTGGAGATAAATAAAACATTTTTTTTGATTATTTATTTTATATAATATCAATAAAATTCCATTCCAACATTACAATAAAATATCTAATTCGATTTCGAAAAGATACCTAAAAGCTGCCTAAAAGTTACCTTTTAAGTCGTCTAACCTGGAACTTGACCGAGATAAAAATTACCTAAAGGTTACGAAAGTAACCTTCTGGCAACACTGGAAAAAGTCAAAGGTCAAACATGGTTTGTTTTTAGGGTTCCTTACCCAAAGGCTGCCAAACGGTACCCTATTACTCTCGCTACGCTGCCCGTCCGTCCGTGCGTCAGTCTGTCTGTCCGTCCGTCTGTCTGTGACAGGGCTTTATCTTTGTAACGGTCATAGATAACCAGTTGAAATTTTTACAAAATATGTGTTACTATGGTGCATATCACGACAAATACTAAAAATAAAAAGTAGTCTAAAACCAAAGGGGGTCCCCATACAAGAAACCTCGAAAAACATGCATTTTTTTCAACGTTTTTGTTTCTGCTCTATCATCAAAACGGTAATACATACCAGCGTCAAACTTGGTCTAATTATAGTGCATACTATGTAGTTTAGTAATTTTATATGTGGTGGTACCTGCGTAAGAAAGAGATGCAAAAAAAATATTCGCTCACGGTGCTTTGATGTCTTTTGATGAACTCTCGTAAATTAAATCAGTTTCTATGGGGTATCAGGTCGAAGGGTGGTACGGATAATAATAAATAATAAATATCTTTGGGACATTTTTACACAGCACCATCTAGTCCCAAACTAAGCAGAGCTTGTGGTATGGGTACTAGACAATGGATATAATAAGTATATACTTATTTTTTTTGTAAATACATACTTATAATACATAAGCACACGGAACCCTTACTGCGCGAGTCCGACTCGCACTTGGCCGGTTTTTTTTTTTACATTTAATTTAAAGTATCATGGGTCTCGCAAAGGAATCGTCATTCAGCCTTAAAACTCGGCCAGTAAGAATATTATAAGCTCTTAGAATAATTAGGTATTTACTATTTAAAATTTTACTACATTTCTTAAAATACTTAAAAATAGACCTTTATTATAACTTTTAAACTCATTAAACTCTCAGTCGACATTAATCGATTATGTTATAAAGATATTTGTGTCAAGCCCTAACTCGTCTACGCAACAGCGACGAGTCGACACAGCCTTCAGTTCGTCGACGAGAATAAACGAGTTAGTGAATACCGTTTTGCGCTCGCGGTCGTTCGCAAGGCTGTCTCGACGTCGAGCCCGTCTCGACGTACATCCACGAAATTGTTAGTTAGTGAATAGCACTGCTGTATGACCTGTGTCATTTCCGTGTCGTGAAACGTGTTACAAAGTGAATATTGAATAGTATTGGACAGAATAGTAGGTCAGTACAAAGAGTGGAAGTGAGAGCTTCGAATGATACATTAATATACTTAGATGTACAACGCTATTTATTACAGATCAGTCGCCTGCTTTAGAACTCGACGGTAAGTAGATTTGATTTTTAAAAACCCTATCCCAGTAGGGGAAGCCAGGCACCTACTAAGCGGTACGTATAAGCAGACTTAGCATTGCCAGAAGTGGTGCCTACTATTGATGGCTGGACGTGGTGTACTGGTGGCTTTTGTTCAGCCAATGATTCTAGATTTCTAGGGATAGCCTTCCCGCATTGCAGTGGTCGATGAAGGCCAATATTATCTTTTTTATCGTGTGATAATCCTCATGCATGCATGTGGTATCCCTCCGTCTGGGCATTGTGTATTAGAATTTATTTCATTATGGTCTGGGGAAGGCGGAGGGGTATGTCGGACGTCGGACTCTTACAAAATCGAAATCTTACTCGTTACAAAATCGGGTTTAATAATAGGCTTTGCTTAAGCCAGGCTTAAAACACCTTTTTATGTATGGAGTTTGAAGTTTAACCCGGTTTAAACAAGGGTCTTTAGACACAGGTTTACCTGCAGGGCAATTGTATAACTGCATCGCAATCAATAAAATGTCAATTTTGACGTTTGAATCCGGAAAAATAATACAATTCGAATTGCGTAACTACAAAACAGTTGATTACGATGTCGGAGGGATTCATCATGAAATCGAATGAATGATAAAGCTTAAAACGCTTACTTGCATAACGAAACGTGATCTAACATACATGACGTCATTTACATTGCTATGGATTTACCTCCTAACGTCATTTACTTCATAATGAAGTCCCTCTATGTCGTTACAGAATTCCAATGTTTGATTGCGATGTTATCAACATCGTCTTCAATTTTACATCAAAATAAAACTGTCAAATGAGTTACGCAATTGCCCTGCTGGTTTAAGCTTTAATTTGTAATAAGGGGGTTAACGACTAAAACCACGCGGTGGCCATCCTCAGTACAAAATAGAGGAGCTCCGGGAAGCTTTACCTATAGGTAAATCTAATAATCGAGTCCTTTCAGAAAGAACATTATGACTGTATTTTTATACAAACCACTGCCAAAGATTCGTCGTAATATTGGCTTAAAATAGCAACATACCATTTTCTACTTACGGCGTTCTTCCCGAAGAGGCTTGTTATGGTCTAAGTTACTAACCATGCCAAGTCTGCAAAACGAGTGTGATCTCGTAGTAAACAGGCTGGTATGGGTCGAAAGGCAACCAGTACAGAAAGTGCAGGACCATGGGCGAGTCGTACCCCAGGTAGCGCGCTACAGTCATGATGTATGGCGGCACGAGGAAGCTGATCAGCAGGGCGTTGTTGCACCAGTAATAACCTTGGGAAGAACAGGGTTTAAATGTTAATAAGGACAGTAATGAACCTCGATTGCATCATACTGCTTCGAACAAACTTGCTCAAACTAGATAAGATTGAAAATACTTAATCCTATCTTTCAAACTATTTATGGAATTTCAACTTCAACTGAGCCTATAGCAGTAGACATAGGCCTCTCCTGAAATGTACCACAACTCTTGAACCCCCACCGTCGACATCCAGTCCACCCCAGCCAACCTTCTTGAGGTAATTGATCCACCTGGATGAGCAATAAGGCATTGTTTTGGCACTCTTAGATTTAGGCGACCATCCGAAAGTCAATACTTAGAGTTTAGAGCAATGCTTAGAGCTTATGATATTTAACGCAGTTTTTTATTTCTCTACTTATCGTCGCCCTGCAGTGAAAAGTGAAAATATAAATATATTTAATAAAAAAAACTTTTTAACAAAAAATAAAACCGACTTCAAAAACCTTAACTAAAAAGTAAAAAATAATCATTGTATGTATTTTAAAATCTTAACATAAACAACATTTTTAAGGCGGCGCGTGGTGGTGCTTTGCGTCATGTAATGTATAGTCGAGCGCAATATCTACAGTAAAAACAGTTTTTGTGAACGTACATGAAAATCACGCGCCGCCTTCAAAATGTTGTTTATGTTAAGATTTTAAAATACATACAATGATTATTTTTTACTTTTTAGTTAAGGTTTTTGAAGTCGGTTTTATTTTTTGTTAAAAAGTTTTTATTTCATACTTTTTAGTTGAGGGTTGATTCATAAATGTTTATATAACCAATTTGAGAATATATTTTTAACCGACTTCAAAAAAAGGAGGAGGTTATGTATTTTATTAACCTTTGCTATCCCACTGCTGGGCAAAGGTCTTGCTTATGTTCTTCCAAACTTCCAATCACTATCGTGAAAAAAAACACGCATATCGGCCAAGAATTCTCAGAAAAACGAACCAATGAGCAGATCATCTAGATAGGCGAAGCTAAAATAAACTGATTTATTGATGCTAGTTAAAAAACTACTTACCTAAGTCAATAAAATTTATATGGGACCACCGCGCGGACTTTCTCTACCAAATAAAAAACAACCACGTAAATCGGCCCACAAATGTCGGAGTAATCGGTGTACATACATGAAAAAAATAAAAAATAAAAATTAAAAAAACCCGCGGAATGCATAACCTCCTCCTTTTTTTGAAGTCGGTTAAAAACTAAAACAACTATTATTACAAAAATGCTATTACAATATTAATGAATATTTCGATGATAAATCATTACAAAAATATACTAGTTTTCACTAC
Organism: Asteroscopus sphinx; assembly: GCA_949699075.1. Taxonomy (NCBI): domain Eukaryota; kingdom Metazoa; phylum Arthropoda; class Insecta; order Lepidoptera; family Noctuidae; genus Asteroscopus; species Asteroscopus sphinx. The sequence goes on along the minus strand of OX453021.1, from coordinate 12,378,986 downwards.
AAAATTTTTATTAATATAAATCATAGACAATATTTCAGATTCCTCTCGTACATATTTACTTTGCCGTGCCCGACAGGGTTCACAATGATCTCATTCTCATCGTTTTAAGTCTACCACCTAAGTAATACATTGTGAATGCAATAAATATATTGAGTATTGAGTATTGGGTAAAGCACAGTCTGATTTTTTAATTACTTACCTTTGTAATGTTGGATATAAAAACAAAAGTAAAAAAAATGCATTTGTCGCCTTCATTAATTCCATGTTCGATGTGTTTTTAGTCAGAAAACTTTCCGGTGAACCACCACTAAGGCTAAAATCGCTTGCACTCGATGTTCGATGGCAGCCGTAGGTACCTAATGTAGCAGGATTCGTTCAAGGGATTTTGTCGACAAAATGTACCACCGGGAAGTATCGTGACCGTACTTAGGTACGGATTATTTTTGCATCAGGTAAGTACCTAGCACCTTTGATTATAGTCAAAGCCTAGCACCTAGCTAAGTAGCTAGATAGTCTTTTCTCTTTCTGTAAAATTAAGTCTTTGCCAAAGAGATTTTAAATATTTAATGTCTTTGGTCTTTGCAAACACGAGGCTACTGCATGGCATATGTAAATTATATTCTACAGCTAAAAGCTGAAGGTGAAATGCTTCAACAATCGAACCTTTGACAATAAAGTTGAGTTGTTTGAGCGCTCCATTAATGATGCGATGCTCTTCGTCGGAGACCTGTCCCGTCGGCCACATGTCTCGCAGCTCGTTCGCGATGTTCTCGTACACGGGACGTTGGGTTACCATCTTGATGGACTTAAACATAGCTGTGCCAAAAATCTATGAGTAGCTTGTGAAGTTAGAGAGAGTTAAGAGTACCACGTGCTACTATCAGTAATTAATATTATTAAGTAAGTATGTATGTATGTATTTAATTCGTAAAGCTTAATTTAGGATTCCAGCCACATCTAAGATAAGGATATGAAGCCAGGGTAAATTAAGGGTTGAGTCGGACTCTTAGGGTCTATTCAGACGGACCTCACCACAACTACCTACACTACAGCGGTAAAAAAATCCCCAGGCAGGCTCTAATTTCGCTTCGCCTGACTGGTGCCCCGCAGGCCATCGCGCCCCCATGCCTACTTAGGGGGTGACACTCCTGTTTGACGATATTCGATTAATCGTACCGTACCACCCATCCCACAACTTGCTAATCCGGTCGACCATCGTTTTCATATCACATGCGATGATTGTGTTTCTCTGATCTCCGGTCAATTTCATACAACTATGAACCGCTGTCAATCTTTATTGTTTTTTGACTGACTATTTATTGTGCGTATATTTATTGCGTAGTCAATCGGAACGAATGTTCGTACTTCGTTTGTCATTCGTCAAACGCGAGTAGACCCCTGGCCCTATTCATGATTGTTTTTATCGTAAAACACGAAGATAAAATAGGAACAAGAATATTTAACGCACATAGTACGACGCATCCGAAGCAGGGCATCATGCGGAACACCTTGATGGAGTCACGGAAGGTCTGCGCCTGGTAGGCCGTCATCACCATGCTCACCAGCTCCGAGGGTCCGCCGAGTAACAGGTTGAACAGCTCGAACCAGTAGAACATGTCCCACCATTTGCTGGAGACGTAAAACTGGACGTAAAACCAGTGGCGGCGCTAGACAAAAACTGGACGTCGGCGACAAATCAGCTTTGCGAGGCCTCTTTCATTTTCCAGTCAAAAAGATAAATATCTAAAATTTTTACACCTTGAAAAACTTTTTTGCGAGACCCACACAGATGCGAGGGCGTCGCCGACGCCTAACACCGCCACTGTAGGCGACTTATGAAGTTTTTATGAAGGTAATAGTTTGAATAATTAAGGGCTTTTATTTGTTTTTTGTTTTTAGGTACCTATATAAGTTAGGTGTGAGATCTGTGAGATAATTAGGTACTACAAATTATAACGTAGTGATAATATTATCTTTGCTACAAATATAAATATAATCGGTGATACAGTGATATTAAATTCCTTGACTGCAAAATCATGGTCATTTGAGCTAACTTCAATAGGTCAGTTAACATTATTGTAGATGATTTTTCTCATACGAATATTGGTGTTGGTTCCTCCCAACTCAGTAGACTTGTAGCTGATGAGCCTTTAAAAATTCAATCCCAGTGCTTGGAGTTCTCTAAAGGTACCGGAAACCTAACACATAACGGAAATCTCTAACTGACCCAGAAAGGCGGACTTGTGTATGCTACCACGGGACCAATAAGAAAACTTATTATTACAGGCTCAAAGCTACAGGCGGGGCCCCCAAAGCAACCCCTACAAGAAGATGAAGAGGCCCTCGATGGAACTCTATCACTTGCTGCATCGCTACAATAAAGCTTTAAACTCTGCTGAAAGTAATGATGAATACATACGTGGTTTTTTCGGAGATGTTATGTGTCAAGCGGATGCACACCCATCCTAGCACCTTCTTCGCCGACGCATACGACTCATCGTAGTCGCTGACAGCGTAAACCTATAGTTGCAGGATTTAAAAGTACGTATAATACCACACAATGAGGTATATTAAGCACATTCTTTTCCGCAATAGGAGTCGTAAAAAAATACTGAGGATTTTGGAGAGGAGAATTAGAAACAGTAACCTCCTTAGTAGAAAATTAAGAACATTCCGCGATTGCAAACTTGGTCCTATCAGGAGCGAAAATAAATCACGCTACGACAACTTGGTCTCTACGAAAGGCTACGCCTTAGGTCCCAAAACCCAGCGTGTAGGTTCCCATCGTCCAGTGCCAGCCAGGATGCACGGGATACTAAATAAATGATGCTAGGGGCCTTTACCCTCGTCGCCTTCTCTTATAGTGGGGAGCAATTGAACATTGTCATGTAGTTACTACAACTCAAATTTAAAAGAAATTCTCAGGTTCTCTTACTCTTTCATTAAACCTTTGCTTTGATTTCTTTTTGAAGAAAGCTTTCTTAAAGATGGACATCATTCTGGCTCGGATCGCTAAATAAATTTGTTCTGTTATCAAAGTCCCGCACCGTTCATTTTAGTAATTATAACTACTCCCGTGTGTGAAAAAACACAACCCTTATGAAAATTACATGCTTGTTAATTTGCATTAGGATCGACGCACAGTTTAGATTATCCCTTTTTTATATTGTGTGGGTATTTACTTTTCATAAATTCGTACATAAATGCTGAAGTATATTACAGCATAGTCTAGGTATATATATCACAGAGTCATCATCCTCCGAGCCTTTTCCCAATTATATTGGGGTCGGCTTCCAGTCTAGCCAGATACGGCTGAACATCAGTATTTTACACGGAGCGACTGCCATCAGACCCCCGCAACCCAGTTACTGGGTAATACTGACATTCGGAGGTTAGACCAGTTGTCAGACTTTCAGGTTTCTCACTACCCGTAACGACTGCCATAGATATTCGTATGACAACCGGGACCGACAGCTTAACGTGCTCTCCGAGGCACGGAGGGGTCTCGATGTGTAACGAAACGGTCACCCATCCACAGACTGACCGCGGCAAGTGCAGCTTAACCTTGCAGATCGTACAATCCGCGCAGTCGTTGCATCGCTACGTATATATATCACAGGGTACATTTATAATATACTGAGGTTGAGGTATATATTCTGTTTCGAGCTTATAAGTACGTAAGTAGTTCCGAAATAGGAAAGTTGTGAGGAAAGTGTACTGTATAAAGTAGGTATTCTCAGAGTTCTTGTATGCCTTTGTCGCCGTTGATCCTGACGTCCTATCAACTGCTATCATCATTTCAGCCGAAATACGTCCTCTGCTGGACATAGGCCTCCCCCATCGCCACAACTGCTATCAATTCATAACTATTGCTAAATAAATGAATGAGCAAGGCAGAGTACAAATGAGATAGTTTCGTCTCTGTCGCGTGTCCCACGACACCTCACGCTTTTCAAGTTACCAAGTTCAACAATGTCCTTGTTGTTGTCACAGAAACATGCAGTCGCCTTAAAACATAATTTGAAATCGCACTATTGTCTAGTGTGCGCCAGACCTAAGAAACAGTTTCCACTGTTTGTGTTATTATTATGTCAAAGTAATATTTAATATGTTTTTATTTCTTTGTATCATTAAACCCTTGCTGGCATAATTAAAAATCGTTTATTATAATTATACAACCATGCTACTTTGTGGAAGCCATTTAATATTTATATCGAATAATTATTTAAACCTGTTTCATTAGGAAAAGAAAAATATCGAGAAATAAACAAAAATGTAATGTTATATCTATGATTAATTAATAATATTAACGATATTACTGTAAACTGTCTCGTTGGTCTAGTGGTCGCAAGCGCGACTGCCGAGTCCTGGGTTCGATTCCCGGGTCGGGAAGAGTGATATTGTGTTCTCTCAGCTCGGAGTCTGGATTTATGCCTGGTTAATGGCAATAGGCTCGCCCCATATTACATGGGACTGATAACATTACTGGCGAAATGTGGGTGTACCTCTGTCTACCTCTTAGGGGAATATAGGTGTGAGATATTATGTTATCAACTATATTACTAGTTATTAATAAAATTATATATTGAAAAAGTTGACTGCCTCGTTGGTCTAGTGGTTGCAAGCGCGACTGCTGAGCGTGAGGTCCTGGGTTCGATTCCCGGGTCGGGCAGTGTTATTGGGTTTTTTCATTAGGAATATCTCAGTAGCAGCCCGGAGTCTGGATTTGTGCCCGGTCAATGGCAATAGGCTCGCCCCCTATTACATGGGACTATAACATAACTGGCGAAATGTGGGTGTACTATTACACCTCTGCCTACCCCTTCGGGGAAATACAGGCGTGATGTTATGTTGTGTTATATTGAAAAACTTAATGCTAGGAAGAATCCTAGCATTAACTTTTTCAATATTGAAATGCATTTTTCTCATTATTCCAATTGTTGCCGGCGTAAGTCCAAAGTTCAGTTCCCGTGTCTCAAGTAAGTAGTTCACAGAATATGCCGGGAATCTGTGTCCCTAATCCCAGAAAAACAGCATCGAGAACACCAAATACTGATTCTAAATGTTATAAATTATTAACGTGGTGTGCTGTGTGTTGTGGTAACAATGCATGGTATCGGCCGACCGACGACGCAGAGTAGCGGATTGGTACAGTGAAATAGCAGCATAAAATATACTTTAAAAGCCCGCGAAACAAGACCGCACATTCAAGACCATAAACTGTGACACAAGAACACACGTTCGTGAAACAAGACCACACACTGTTATATTATACTACAAAACAACATCTGCGATCACAAACTACGACCACAAACCGCATCACAACTACAAGACCACACGTCCATGACTGAAGACCACAAACAGTGACACGACAAGACAAGAACACACTACGATGCAAAACACGTTAAGACGTCGGACATTCTTATATCCCACAAAAACCGCACAGAAAGCCATTAAATCGCGACACAAGATCACAACAATGAGTCACATTAGTTTGATCTTGTATCGCGAACGTGTGGTCCGAGTCACGGTTTGTGTACTTTGTGGTCTTGTGCCGCGAACGTGTGGTCTGTCTCACGGTTTATGGTCTTGTGTCGCTAAGTTGTAGCCATAAATCGCGACACACACACACGACAAGACCACACCTATGTGATTCATAGGTGTGGTCTTGTTTAACGGACGTGTACTTGGACATAAGACCTGCACGCTACCAAGCTGCGAAACTAGCTGATAAGTAAACATAATAACATAACATCACGCCTGTATTCCCGAAGGAGTAGGCAGAGGTGTATAGTACACCCACATTTCGCCAGTTATGTTATAAAGTCCCATGTAATAGGGGGCGAGCCTATATTGCCATTAACCGGGCACAAATCCAGACTCCGGGCTGCTACTGAGAATTACCTAAAGAAAAAACCCAATAACACTTTGCCCGACCCGGGAATCGAACCCAGGACCCCACGATCAGCAGTCGCGCTTGCGACCACCAGACCAACGAGGCAGTCTAAAAAGTCTAGTCAGTAAACATAATAGTTTTACAAAAAGACGAACCAAACACAAGCCGAATTTCGAAGCCAGTGCTATCAACATAATAGGCACGCTAAAAATAATCAGCCCGTGTTGATTCAGTGCCAAAACTATAGCTATTACAAAGTGCGCGTACAAGGGAGTATTATAATTCGAGCAATATAAGAATAGTACTGGTGAAAAATATATTAGTCAGAAATGCTCTGGGGATGACTGCCCAGGGTGCGCCCCGCGTACTTATTTATCGTCACTCGTGGAGAAATTAATGCAACCCATCATGGAAAGAAGTCCCAGGGTCAGTTATAGTAATCCTAAGACTAGGACTTGGACTGGAGTGACTGTGTTCTCAGCGTACCTAGTGCTCCTTATGGTCGAAATTTATATCGAGATGTATGAAAATGGCGCGCATTTGCGCATTTATAACAATGTGATGCATTATTTGAAGTAGATGGTCATTAAATGAAGAGGAACTCACTTTGTGATGCGTATGCTGTATAAACAACACATATTTTCATGTAAACAGAAGAAAACTGATAAAACGATACAAGTTGGAAGTATATCAAGACGAATAGAACAAAGTGGTGCAAGCCGGAACTTTAACATTCGCTTTAGTTTGTGCACTATTAATTATATTGTTTGATTACAAGAAATGTGTTTGTTATCACCAGATACAGATTTTAAAAAGTTCACTTTGATGGCTACTTGAAAGCATGAACTCAGTATAATATCAAACATTATACTAAAGTCCATGCTTGGACGTTACTTTGAACGTGGCAGGAAAAGTAATCAAAGCGCATTTTTACTTTTACAACGATCAAAGTACAGGAGCCGTATTAGGAGTTGTTAAAACCATCATTGTTCAGGTGCAAAGAAGGATGGCGCTATACGTCCTGTATAGCATTGTCTCTCTTTAGCAAAGAAACAATGATGTTTCTAAAACTTGATAATACGGCCCCAGTACGCGTAATATCTGTGCCGCTGTTAAGTGAGTAACAGATGGTTGCGCACACGAGGTTTTTCATCTGAGGTTGCGCAATAGTACATTTTGCAATCATATCAGTAGCGCGCATGCGCGGTAAGACTCTGATAGGTTGTTCATCTGAGTGGAATTGCAAGATGGCGGGGGACCGCATGTTCTCCTCGTCTGTCGTTCGAGTTCGATGCATCCTTATATCCTGCTCACAATACTGTACCTGGGCGGCCCTTTGCAAAGCCTGGTATCAGAGCGGCAGTTACATTACGCGTTATGTAATGGCCAAGTAGCACAGACCAGTAAGCCTCAAGACGCCACATAAACAAAGTTTTGCATGAGAACACAGTCGTAAAATGTTGGCGGGGACCGGGGGGCGGACGGCGCGTTATGATTGGTCGGCTCAAATGTTCGGTGATATGATTGGTGCCGCTCGCTGACGGAGTGATATCCCGATTGGTGGCTGGGCGTAAGATATGCAGTGCTACTGCATATGCATTGTGACCGGGGGTATCCGGTTAATAGGCGTCTAGAGGCTTACTGATCTGTGCCAAGTAGTCATCAACTCATCAAGTTCACTTTGTCAAAGCGGACTTTGATCGTGTCAACGCGAACTTTGGTGACTGGCTAGACTAGTGTTTGTGACTTGAATGTTGCTACGATTTTAAAAGAAAATACTTCACCGAACGCGTATATTTTGTAACAACGCGCATGCGCATAGTAATAATATCAACATAAAATAAAAATAATATTTAAAAAGTGTAATTATATGAAACCTACTGTAGGCCCGCAGTTGTGTAACATTTTTTTTTTGAATATATCAAATGGGCTTGCGTGCGAAAAAATGCGAAGTGGCCGTCTTTCGTGAACGTCAGAATGGCTGATCGCCTACTTTTCCATCTACAACTACAGCGAAGTATAATTTACAGAGTTTATAGTTTCTGATTAAACTACAGAATATGTACTTCAATTGTTAAAAAACCGAATTCCCCTTATTATTGCAGTTACAACTATTCAAGAATTAATTGCAAATAAAACACAAAAGTATCATACAGCAGTAATTGTAATTACCAACATCACATATCACATTATTTACACACGACTTCCATTCTTCAGTAACATCTTTGGGTAACAGTTTGTGTCGGAACACACGAATACTTTTAGTTTATTACTTTTCTGGCAATCTGTAAAGTTTACAATGTAGCTTCAGATTATTTCATGACAAATAAAATACAAAATGCACTAATAAAGTGATTTAAGAATACAATAATATACATATATAATTATCTAAGTTATACAATAAATATACTTCAACATTTTACCTATAGGTATAACTTTTCTACTGTCGGTAGGGCCGGGCGTACATATGTACAATCTTACATTACTGATACTGGTTGGTGGCATAGTTTACTATTTCTAAGAATAGCATAACTTTTTTGTTGTTTATTCAACGTGCAACATTATTAGGCACGAATATTTTTTTAAATATAATATAATTTTAACACTTGAAAAAAAAACCTACAACACAATATTTTGAAATTTTTCGAGAAATTAAATTTCTTCTTAAATTACTCAAAAAATGTCGGAATGATTCCGATAATATCCGAATCCAATAAAGGTTACACCTTGAATAATACATTAAGAAATGAGAATATTACGTGACAACCACTAGCGATACACAACAATTAATGTAGCTATTCAAAATTATCACAAACTTTTACTGAACTTGCCTTAATAAATAATAATAAAAAAATCTTACAATAACAACGATTATTAAGAACAGCTACAACTACCGTAACACGATTGCTGTCAATTCTCACTACTCCATCCACTCTTAAACATTCAGGATCGTGTTTCAGCGTTCGCTAGTCACATACCGTTCTCACTGATCAACATTTATTGGAGGCCCGGCCCTGTAAAGCTGACTTCCCACGACGCGTGATATTACGGATTGCCACGCACACGAGATAGCACCGCACATCATGGCTGTGCGTGGTCGTCGGCTACCATAAAATCACGCGCCGTGGGAAGCTACCTTAATAAGACGAGTTGTTTACTTGTTAACGAATTTCTCGCCGGTCGCAATGTTTTTCTTGAGTTCGGGGATGGCTTCCTTCAGGAGTTTCTCCTCGTATGGGTTGAGCTTGCCGTAGCCCAGGTTCTTCTCAACTCCGTTCTTGCCGAAAAGAACGGGGTTGGCGAAGTAAGCAGCCTCTGTCAGATCGGACTTAATGTATGCGCATTCCACGACGTCGGCCTCACCCTGGAAGGAAATATGGAGATTTAGTGGTATACTAGAGCGATTTGTGGGTATATGGTTCGATTGATCTTAAGATATGAATTGTGGAATGAAAAATCGCTGACGAGCAGGATTCGAACCTGCGTCTCCTGGCTCATTACGCCAGTGCTTTAGCCACTAAGTTACCGTGAACACTGCTCGTAGTATCGAATTTATCTTCCACTTACGTCTTTCGGTGACGTCAGCAGCATCCCACTGAGAAACAGACAGAGTTCCTCAACTGACTTGAATAACTTTGCAGTTAATTGAAGTCGTATAGATGTGCCTACCCTTACTAATTATTTTATTATTCGATTGATCTCGATAGTCAAAGCCTTTGTTAGAGAAAGGAGTCGGGAACGCCATGCGGTCGCCACGCTCTAGGCACAGAACACATTACAATACTACGTACATAATGGCCAACCGGATTTTAAGAAATTAATTTTCTTTGCGAGGAAACTAACTAAGCAGTGAGCGAGGAATAGATCTACCAATAGGATTGAGTCATTTTGCTAGCCAGGCACAGCGCAATTTCACTTTGGTGTTTTGTTTTGTTTAGCTTTCTCGCATAGTTCTGGTGGAAAGCCTACCATATGCAAAGATTTCGAGGTGCAGTGGAAGGAGCACTGAGTAAAATTGTATATTTTGGCGCATTTGATTAGACTGGAAACATCTAGTCTTGATCGACCGGCAGATGGTACAAATATCATCCAACTGGCCAGCTCATACAAGTATATAACCTCAGTCCAGGGGGGCGATTCTCGCGTCGTAGACATTATCACTAACTCGACATAATGTCGAAACAAGATGGCCAATGTCGATTGAAAATAAATTTTCGTATTCTCAGAATGTCGCGTTAGATATATGTCGCTCCTAGCGTTCTAAATACAAAGAGTGGTTCATAGCAGTTGACATTACCGGCGACATTTCAAATTAGAGATTATCTCGAATTAGACATTTATCTCTATAACGCGATAATTAGGGCCCAGAGCTGCTGAGCGGATGAACACAGGATCACCAGTCTGTTTGGCCAGCCTGAAAATATAACGGGTAAAAGAAGACCCATCGCAAAACCCAAAGCCATGTATTTTATCCATCATAGCGACGTTTTTTTTTGCACTAAGCCATATCTGCGAGTCGACTGATTATAGAGATGTAGATATACGGCCAAAATTAATATCCAATCTTTCCACGGTTTGCCCTACTAGAGATAGGATTTTGACATAAGCTCCATACAAAATATGTCAAATTCCTACCTCTAGTAGGGCAAATCGTGGATAGATTGGATATTAATTTTGGCCGTTAGGGTTTAAGGAGCGGGGCAGCGCAGCGGGTTTTGGCTTTGGCGATCCATTCTGTTCTACACAGCTATACACGCGTTTCATTGCTCATCCATCCCGTTTTACATAGCTAGCACGCGTAGGCACAATCTGTTGCACGTGTTACACTGCCTCAATCTTACTTGGTTTGATGTACAGTTTGCTTAGAATTCGGCATTGTGATGAGTCTTTTTACAACCAGCATAGGTGGTATACATGAACATTGGGGATAAGTAAGGTACTGATACATACCTTGAGGCCCCTGAGGACTGCGTTGGTGAGCCTGGCGCCGGCCCACGCCATGGAGAGGGTGGCGGAACCACCACCGGCCTTAGCCTTTACCACCTGCACAAACACACATTTTAAATTATACCTCGATGTAATTGTAGTTATAAAAAGTGCGAAAAACGGCCACTTTTGGCATTTTTTCAATCTACAACTACAGCGAACTATCCCCCAGTTTCCGAAAGACTGATCAACTCAAAAATTATCTAATCGACTGTCAAATCTTAGGTCAAGCGATGTGATTGGTTGTTAGTATTTTTGCCGACCAATCACAGGAGCTGACATTAGATTTGACAATAGATTAAATTGATCAGCCTTCCAGAAACTGGGTGTATATTTTTTTAAAGAGTTAATAATTTCTGATTAAACTACAGTACCAGTACTTAAATTGTTGAAAACTAATTTTCGATAAATGATGTACTGAGCGAGTAATACTTTTTTTACTGATGGGGGCGCCACTTGGCTGCTACGTTCCCCTTTCATCTGTTGGAAACACATGCAATATTTTTTTTACAAAAATAGTCTGTGATACGAACCTCTGTACCAGCCTCCTGGATCCTCTGAGTGAGAGCCGCGATCTTAGCCTGATCGTCGATCTTGGGCTTGGGGTTGGCCTGTGACAGCAAGGGGATGATGGTGACGCCAGAGTGGCCGCCGATGACGGGGATGGTCACCTGGCGCGGGTCCACGCCGTTGATGGTGCCGATGAACGCGCAGGCGCGGACCACGTCCAGGGTGGTCACGCCGAGCACGCGGTTCGGGTCGTACACTCCGTGCTGTGGGGGGAACGGAGTATAAATAATGAGTATAAATGCCTGTGAGATGAAATAGTACATTACTGCCGCGGCCGGCAACAGGAGCATTGATTTGATGGACGAACGTGAAAATGTGGGCCGAGACACACATACGTGAGTCCATCAATGCCTGGTTGCGGCCAAGGCTTGTATAGTACTTTTCTCAAATAATGCGCAGAAATTCAAACTAAGTAGTACCTTTGTAAATTCTAGAATCAATGACGGACCACAATCATTTTTCACGCGTCAATATGTTTCTTTTTTACTTTAACAGCTCTATTTGCAAACCAGTTCGAAATTTAAATAATATCTTTGTTAAGTAACCTCCTTGGTTGCTATTTTTCGAAGTAAAAAGTTCGTTCCATTTTTAAATAAAGTTTTCACAGTAATTTATTTGGCCGCTAAACAGGACAGATGTGGATTTTCATACTAACATTGCTGGCCGCTCCTCGCATGTATTTGACCAGTACAGCATTTTCGATTTATCTAGAAGAAGGTTGTCAAAATAATGTTCGAATTTCCAAGCATGTTTGAGAAAGTAATATTATACAATCCAGGTGGATTTTTGTAGGACTTCCTACATCAAGTAGTAGTAGAGCTTCTAGTGAAAGAGCTCGTCCGGAGAAGTACCACCACCGTACCTATTTCTGCCGCCAATCAGTGATGCTTGCGTTGCTGTTCCGGTGCGAAGGGTACGGGTGCCAGTGAAATTACAATCACATGAGACTTTCCATCTTTAGGTCTCAGTTTGGCGAACCGACTTGTGGTACCATTAATTAGGCAACAACCTTAGGTGGTATTGAAGCTGATGGGCACAGGTAACCGCTTAACATCAGGTGGGCCTTTAGCTCGTTTAAAATAGTGAAAGAATTTGGTGTGTGTGAGAATTTTACGTGTGTAATATTTTCCTAGCTTTAATCGTCTTTATTTGATTATTATTATATTTAACGATACGTGGGCAAAACTGAGTTTGGATCTGTATATATATAATTTACTTTGGCAAATGTTTTACTTGCGAAATTCGGACATATTCCTACAGTTTATTATAAAACCTACCAAGTACTTAATTTAATAAATACATAGTTTAAGCTTAAAATATTATAAAATAGTAAAATGTATTCTGCATATTGCTGACTAATGACCGAACGGTTAAAACAAAAATGATAAATTACAGTTCAGTACAGGTGCATTTAAGGAAAACCTTAAGAGTTATAATAATTACACAGCATTATGAGACTTTTGCTGGCTGGATTTTCCTTAGAATGCTACTATTTTGGTCAATGCCGTAAAAATGATAACTATTTTCATTTTATGAATCAATTTCGCGCTTATTAAAAAACATGAATTGCATGCCAGGAGCCAGATTCAAACAATTGCCAGCACGTAACTACATGCAGTTATTTGATAATGATGACGACTTCAAAATCATAATATGTTCTTTATCAAGGGACCAAGGCAAATAATACACAATTGAAAGATCAATAACAGAGAAAGTTCATTACGTACAAATACTAATTATAACGCGTTACTATACAGAACAATTTAAACGCATAAAATATGAATTACTTCATTGGGAAAACTAACGTCATTATAGATAATCTACTAGTAAATAAAAAAAGTCGTGTGGCACTCGGAGACTGCCGTGGTAAAGCTATTGCATAGCATTTTTTATGTAAATACAAAGAGGAGGTGCCCTAATGCCGAAACTCTAAGCAGGCATGAGTCACCAGATTGCGGGGCGAAGAGGGGGATTACGCATGTGCAGTAACGCCGATACAACCAATGCCACCTAGAGGCGATTTGCAGAACTAAAGAGACAAGCGTGATATTTCAAAAAGTCATTAAAAGTTCTGCTATTCATCGATAGATAGCAAAACTAAAAAGTATCACCGCTGTGCCGGTCGGAGTGGGGGGTGTTAGGTTATTTTGGTTACAGAATTTCTGGATTCGGTCTCCACGCTCAAGGCCCGCGATAGAAGCTATGCAATAGCTTAAGCGCAGTAACGCCGATACAACCAATGCCACCTAGAGGCGATTTGCAGAACTAAAGAGATAAGCGTGATATTTCAAAAAGTCATTAAAAGTTCTGCTATTCATCGATAGATGGCAAAACTAAAAAGTATCACCGCTGTGCCGGTCGGAGTGGGGGGTGTTAGGTTATTTTCGTTACGGAATTTCTGGATTCGGTCTCCACGCTCAAGGCCCGCGATAGAAGCTATGCAATAGCTTAATAATATATTAATACACATAAACATCTACATTATTTCCCCATTCATCTCACTAAGTACAATCACATCAAGTGTACGGAGAGGCGGACAATACATGTTTTATCTTATGTAGTGCTATTTCTGTCAGCGACTGTCCTTTGTTGTAATAAAAATTGATAAGTGAGACAAATTTCTTCGACGTGTTATGGCAAGATCTTCTGAAGAAGTGAAATCAATAAAATTATTTTGTTGTGGGAGGGACCATTTAGGTCATAACATAAGTCGGTTCCGTGTGGTGCCGGACGTAAAGAATTGCACCACTCTATATCTTCTCATGGGTGTCGTAAAATGCGACTAAGGGATTCACTAGAGCAGCGGTACTCTATGTGTGTTCCGCGGAACCCTAGGGTTCCGCGATACCCCTGTAGGGGTTCCGCAAGAATTTAGAAAAAAAAAACAAAACACCTCTCTCTGGTCACTGGTCGAACGTTTTGAATCCGCCCGCCGCGCGTATACTTGTGAGCGCGCAGTCCCTTTGATAAAAGCCGCCTCTGAATTAGACGCTATAGTTGTGAACAAGCGACTTTCGGCTCTATCTTAAAAAGCATAAAGTCGAGATTGTTTACAACGCATTTTTTTGTATTTATATTTTTATTTCCGCTTTTTGTTTATCAAAGGCGCCGACTCGAGTATTTTTGAGAATGTTCGAGTTCGAGTCTAGGACTAAGTATAAAAGCGCTATTATATAAAAAAAGTCGCGCCTCGTCAGTCAGTTGACGATTAGCGTTCGGAGCGATAAGTTCGTACCTACCTACTTACAAGCTGGCTAGCCTGCTGCCTTCTTGTAAGTTCTACTGCCCGCTGTATTCTGATTGTATCAGTTTTGTACATTTCTTCTTTGGACTAAACTTTGTCTCATAAACGCAGTAACGATTGTGCATTATTTTGACCCTACCATCCTGACGTGTAACATTATTAATAAAGAAGAATGGAACGTTGGCTTAAAGGTGTTAAACGTGTTGCAACGACATCTTCTAATGACGCTGAATGTTCAAAAGCAGTACGCGCGGAGAATACAGCAATTACCGATCCAGACGATGATGCCACGACGTCAAGCTCCACGGTTTCAAAGACGAAAAAAAAGGAAGTATGATGAATCATATATCAGTTTCGGATTTGTTGATTCCAACGGCTCACCTCTCTGCATGTTATGTAGTAAACTGCTTCCTAATAGTTCCATGGCACCTGCCAAATTACGCAGACATTTAGAAACTGTACACCCCGAGTCTAAAGACAAGAATAAAGAATTTTTTGTTCGTAAAAAAGAACAGTTATTGGAAAGTCAAAAAAATATGATGCATGTAACACAAACTATCAATGAAAAGGCCACGGAGGCATCATATTTAGTTAGCTATCGCATTGCACAAGCAGGTGAAGCGCACACTATCGCTGAGAATTTAATAAAGCCATGTGTGTTAGACATAACAAAATGTATGCTCGATGAAAAATCTGCAAAGCATCTTTCTACTGTACCGCTATCAAACGATACTGTTTCACGGCGAATCCATGATCTGGCAAGCTACGTCAAACAAGAACTAGTTGCACGTCTACAAAAAACACGATTCGCCTTGCAAATGGATATGTCAACTGATGTCACTGGTCTGGCTATCTTGCTGGTTATCGTGAGATATCCATATGAACGTTCTTTTGAAGAAGACATGCTTATGTGTTCACCGCTGCCCACAAACACTACCGGGGAAGAAATTTTTAATAAAATAAACATATTTTTTAAAGAAAATAATCTTAGTTGGAACGATTGCATTGACATTTGTACAGATGGGGCCAAGGCGATGACAGGTAAAACAGCAGGAGCAGTATCACGAATAAAAAGTAAAGCGCCTAATTGTAGTTCCAGCCATTGTATTCTGCATAGACAAGCACTTGCGATGAAGCAAATGCCGTCAAATCTAAAATTAGTTATGGATGAAGCGGTAAAAATAATTAATTTTATCAAATCACGACCACTACAATCCCGATTGTTCTCATTATTGTGTGAAGATTATGGCAGCAAACATAAAACACTGCTGCTCCATACAGAAGTGCGATGGCTGTCTCGGGGTAAAACTTTAACAAGGCTATTTGAACTTAGAGCCGAGTTACAAATGTTTCTTTCAGCAGATACAGTTTCTTTTAATTTGAAAGACCGTTTGTATGATAAAACTTGGTTGTTCCGATTGTCTTTTATGGCGGATATCTTTCAAAAACTGAACGAATTGAATTTATCATTGCAAGGTAAACAGACAACAGTGTTCCAGGCCTATAACAAAATAACTGCCTTCAAAAGAAAATTAGATTTTTGGATTATTTGCGTTGGTAAGAGAGAAATAGAAAGCTTTACGTCACTCAGTGAGTTTGTTAGCGATAACGACTCGGAAATGTTTCAAGATGATGTGTTTGAAGAATTGGTCCAATATCTCACTTCGATGCGCGCATCTTTTGTAAAGTATTTTCCCGAAGAACATAATACAAAAATGAAGCTGAATTCATGGATTCATAATCCTTTTTTACCCAACTTGCAAAAGCCCGAAAGTATGTCAAACGAGATATATGAATCTCTTTTAGAAATGTCATCAGACACAAGTATGGAGTCACTGTTCAAAACGACGCCTCTCAACGATTTTTGGTGCAGAATCCGTGATGAATATCCAATGCTTGGCAGAATGGCTCTGAATATTCTTCTCCCGTTCCCAACAACATATTTGTGCGAAACAGGATTCTCAACCTATGCAGCCACGAAAACAAAATATCGCAATAGACTGGACGCCGAACCTGATATGAGACTTCAAATGTCTTCTATCAAACCTGATATCAACCAATTGATGAAAAATAAAAAACAGTTTCATACCTCCCATTAGTTAATATTTTTTCATTTTTAATATCTTCTATTATTGTACTTGGCATGTGGTTAAAGTAAGTAATAATTAGTAACTGTTACATTGTACTTTTATTATGCTTATATAATAAAGAATACACTTTTAAAAACTATTGTTTTATTGTAGGGTTCCGTCAAGTATTTTGCTTGTCAAAAGGGTTCCGTGACCAAAAAAGTTTGAGAACCGCTGCACTAGAGTATGGGCAGTAGCGTTCTCTGAGTATTTTACCAACCAACTGCGATCGCCAACCCGCCTGCCAAGCGTGGCGATTATGGCATATCCCCCCAACATATACGAGGCCTATTTTCAGCAGTGGACGTCTTTCGGCTGTAATTATGAATGGTGATGATAAGTGGGTTTGCTTGTGTTTGCTTTCATATCAAAGATACTAGGCCGAATTTGTTTTGGGACCTTATGAGTTATGATACGGAAGGACCGAGGGATTCCTTCTATCAGAAATCTTCCACAAAAAAATAAATCGTATCTGCACAAATAGGCTGCTTATCAACTGTACTGTAATATTAAAAGGTTATTGTCGTACTAAGAAGCGGCTGATAAGGAATTGTGTGTTGGTTTGCTACAAACAATTTCTTCAATTCCTTCGTTCGTGTGTCCGTCACTGCAGGGGTGCAACCAACTGAAAATCAGCACGCACACCCAGCACATGCTGATTTGGTGACCCTTTTGGCATACATATCCTACAGCAACTTCATGTAATTCATTCATTATTATTCATTTTGTTGTAATTTTTTGAAACACACCTGATTGGCTGGTCAGTGCGTATGTTGGCCATATGAGATAGTACAAAATAGAGCGTTTCGCTTCTGTCGGGTGAACCACGACGCCTCACGCCTTTTAAAAATCTAATATCTGGCTATCAATAATTATGGATAATTCAGATAATACTGCCCTAATCACGTGCTTAGTAAGAGCAGGGTCTGTGGCAGGGTTAAAGATAGCACATGGTGCACAGTATATATTATTATCATCATCATCATCATCATTTCAGCCGAAAGACGTCCACTACTGGACATAGGCCTCCCATTAAGGGGATATATTATTATAATAAACCATTATGATACAGAATTGTTCTCATGTTTTGTGCTAGGCAATTATCGTGGGAGATAAGCAGACCCATAAGTCACAAGCCGTGTGCAATGAAAATATGTATTACATATGTTTATGTAATGACGTCAATTTAGTTATCTGTATTTCTTCATGTTGGCTACGTAAATAATACCAAAACAACATTTTGATGACATTATTCATGTAGTAATTGCGTGATTCGTTCGATTTAATGGTAATTTAGACTTTATTTTAAATGCGAAAAGTAGTACAGTGAAGCTTGTTGCTATCTTGATTTCTTAAGGAAAGGTGCCATGCACTAATGATAAGAATCATGTCGTAAAATATGAAATGACATCTTATCAAAATCAAATGCAGCAAGAAAGATTCAAAAACCTGATAGTGTTTTTATGTACAGTCGACAGCATGACAGTGATAACACTTGAATTGGAAAACCACCCTTACTGCTTACGAAATAAAGGCGCTGTCAATGTCACACTGATACCACTGACGTGCGGTCGACCGTACGTAGAGGCAGTAGAGGTAGATTGAACTCGGTGGCTTGTTTTTGGAGAGACCTATGCCCAGCAGTGGAGTGATAGAGGGAGACGGTGATAATGATGATAAAATGTAGCTATTTTCTTGATGTACCCAACTTCATTCCCTATGCATCAAAATATTCATAATTAATCAACTTTTTACACATCATCTAACACCTCCTTTTTTATACGTACACAATATGTAAAACTTCCTTGCGATCTGAAAAATCCTCAATTAATGTCTTGCCCACAATTCTTGTTGCATGCCATCGCTGGTATATAGGATATGTTGTATAATGAAGGAGTTATCATCCATGGAAAAGCGAATTTCTCGACGAAAACAAAACTCGGGAAGTACTAAAGTAAAGTATTACATCAATCATGCGTAAATGGTTGTTTTTTGTGTGTATCTGTCTCAGTTATCAATCACGATAGTGCCTGCTACTCGTTATCAGTTACGTGGATGTGTTATCACTTCTCGACGACGACTGACAAACGATGTCGCGGATTGTTACAGCATGATACAATGTATTTAATTGCTGTAGGTAATTCGCAATATAAAGCAGAACAAAAAAAAAAAAAAAAACATGTCTAATTATGTGATCGGTTCAGAATATTTTGGTCAATTAAACAGCAGTTAAGATTTGACAACAGATTACGGGCCTAATTCACCAACGAAATAACCGAAATTTAAGATGAAATAGCCTCGACTCGAATATTGTGTAAGTACTGTTAAATGGATCAGGATATTTACAAATTAAACAATTGTTACTGGTGATTAAAGTCAATTAGAAAACAATAAAAAAAAACAATATCTTAAAATCAATTCAAAGTGTGTATAAAAATGTTTTTACTTACATTCTCGTTTGTAATCTGTATCTTTGATGACAAAAAAATGGTCTTAAGATATTTGGGCACAAGTAGTATTTAATTTTGTACATCACACTTTCCATTCAATAAGTGTTGATTAAAAACATATTGTTTTACAATCTTATTAGAATTTTAATGTTCAATGCTTAACTTGAAGCCATAATAGATTACTAGATACTATAACTGTTTAATGCTACAAGCCAAAAGTGAACCAAATATGTTGGTTTTAGCACATAGAAAAATGATGCTGTGTATCCTCATGAGTCTCATGGCATAATTTTTTGAAACCCTTTACATCACTATCAACATCTTATTCACTAGGTACCTTTCATCAGGCTATGAATACAGTTTATTCTTTAAATGGCCACGCGGATTTCAATAGACACTTCATTTGCTCCTACAAAGACTACTTAGATACCACCTATTCAATAATAATATGTACTTCTAAAAGCCATGTAGCAGCCTTATGTATGGTCACGGTACTTCGCGGTGGTACCACCGCATTTGTGGACAAAATCCCTTGAACGAATCCTGCAAAATTAGACATAGCTTCCACTGCCATTGAACATTGAGTGCAAGCAATTTTAGCTTTAGTGGTGGTTCACTGGAAAGATTTCTGACTGTACATATACACACATTCAGCATGTGTACAAACGCCATCTCGCCATAATTATATTATGTAAAAGTAGTAGGTACTTCAATCAATGCGGTTATATGGAGTGTCGGGTGTGACAATACCCATTCATGTACCCTTCACTGCTTCCTAGTGTTAACATTCCTTAAAATTTTCTGTGTTTAATCAACATACCTTCTTAAGCACTTCAGAGGCGATCGGCACCATGGAGTTGACAGGGTTGGTGATGATGGCAATGATGGCTTTAGGCGAGTGCTCCGCGATGACACTTGCTAGGTCTCTTACGATCGAAGCGTTGGTGTTGAACAAGTCGTCTCGCGTCATGCCAGGCTTGCGGGGTACACCAGCCGGGATCACCACAACGTGAGCATCTGGGGATGTGGCCAGAGTCAGATAGGTGCTAATTCATAGATGCTAAAGTCAGGTAATCACAGTAAAATTTTGTTTGTATCAATAAGCTGTTGTCAACCTGTTGCTGGTGAAAATTATGTTGCAGGGTTGATCGCTAATGTTGAGAAACAATTTTTTTTAGTGTTAGGAAAAATACTGACTGGTGATGAAGATCATAGAGGTTGTCTGTGACTTTGCTAATTGCTTTGTTAATGTTAACCCACTCTGCTGCTCAAGCAAAATACAACACATTAGTGAATTAAAAAGTCTGCTCGCTATAATAACATTGGTTGTAGTGCCAGATTGTCTGGTAATTTTATGTAAAGTTAGCGCCAAAAGTATTGGGGAAGATTGTTTAAAATTATCTGAAAAGCTAAGAAAATTAAACTACATTACATCTTGATGACACAAGGGATGTTCCAGAATGAACACAGTACATGCCAACTGTGATTCTAACAAGAATTTTATTCCATTGAGATAAAGTGCAATTTTCTTATTTGTTCAGATCATTAAAATTGTACCATTGTCGACTGCACTCTCGCTTAACGTCAGGAGAGGTACTCTGTGTTTTCTTACTTGTCTAATAAACAATATTGGCATGTCTTTTTATTGAAATTCATCAATAATAATTGTTAAAAGACATTACATTAACAATTTCACACACTAAATAACATTTTCAGACTAATTAGTGCAGAACTAGTAATTATATTTTATCATAGTTATTTGAATATAGAGACATGCCAAAATTGATTACTAAATAAGACAAGAGAGAAAAAACAGACTTTAGTGGTCAAACACAAGCACATTAGGAACCAAAAAAATATGAAAAGTCTGTTCACCATGATATTTTTTATGCTGACTGTATACTCCCCGTAAGATTCAACAACATACCTTAGTAATTTACATGGTGCTTAAAAAAACAACAACATCATCAAACAATTGAATAACTAAATCAATCAAGTTAAAACAAGCTAACAATACACAACAATAATGAACTATAAGTTATTATTTATCTGGTGATTACAATTTATTCCCAATAATAATTTTTGTTTTGTTACTAAGACAAAAAAGTTCATGTGATTTATGAATGATATCATAATTTACTCCTTTAATTGAACAAAACAGGTCTGTATTAAGACCTTAAACTTTTCTCTGTTTAGCTTCTTGTGTCTCTTGTTTATCATGATTTTTCCTTTTGGGAATTATATAAAAAAAGGCTAATTAAAACCTTTTAGCAATTGACCCATAATTATTAGTAATTTATGGTATACTCTACTGCACTTTATGTAGACTATTGTATTGTAGCATATTTTATTAAATGTGTTATTAGTAGCATTTGGGCTATAAGTTTGCACTGCATTGCTAAATAAGACAAATATACAACAAACAAAGATGAACATTGGACTTTTGTCTATCTCAACATTAGAATACATATTTAATTGATTGAACAAGCATACCATAAAAGCTAAGTTTCTTCCATTTCTAATAAATGATCTCATTTTTATTATTGACTAGCAACATATTCAGGCCTATGTCCAGTAGTGGACGTCTTTCGGCTGAAATGATGAAATGATGAACATATTCAGAAACAAAATAATCTGGTTTTAAAGTCAAGGTCGTGACAAATGGGCTTAGATAGCACAAATATTACGACACAGATTCCATCTTACATGAATAACCTTGATTATCTAAATTTAGCTCAAAACATTAATGAACTTGAAAAGTTTTAGGTTATGTTATGTAACATGCAAATACTCGCAAAGATTCACTTTCAATGGTGTGACGTACTTGACACGGCACAGGCCAGTTCCTCGGGGCCCTTGTGACCGGTGACCTTGGCGGGGGTGTCCATGTGCGACAGGTCGACGGCGACGCCCGGGGTCACCGGCGCGATGTCGTACAGAGCCAGCTCGCTGATCAAGGGGTTCTGCTTCAGCAGCAGCGACAAAGGCTGGCCGATGCCGCCAGACGCACCAGCGACCATGACTTTGAATTTCAACTGGAAAGAAACATCGTTAACTTATCCAATTTCTTTTACCACCGTCCGGTCGTTCAACCTTTTCTTTGAACACTAATTATTACCTCAGGGCTGGTGGAAAAATTTTTGGCGCCATTCTGGATAGCAACCGTGGCAACGGGTTTCAGGGCACGGGAGAACATTTTGCGTCAGTTTTTGAGTAAAAGCCACTAATTTATGAAGACAACAGCAAGTACTTCCACCTGACCCTGCCGACCTTTCGTTTCGAACTAGTAGTGAATAGTGATGTAACTGATAACTGTATTGTAATCTGTCAGTCAGGGCCGCGTTCAGTTATATCGCCCGACGTCGTCGGACGACGCTCGTAGCGTTTTTTGGGCGTTGTTGGGCGTTCGTTTTTTGATCGCTATGAAGCTAAAGCTAGGAGTAGGAGACTACCGAGAGCGACTTACGGCAAAAATTAATATCCAATCTATCCACGATTTGCCTTACTGGAGATAGAAATTTGACATAAGCTCCATACAAAATACGTCAAATTTCTATCTCCAGTAGGTCAATCGTGGATAGATTGGATATTAATTTTGGCCATTAAAGAACGCACATTGAATTAAGAAACCTATGGAAGTGGCCCATTCTTCTATATCCACCTAGTTTATACAAGTATCTAATAAATCGTTATTGAATTATGAAACTATTCTTTGTCTCTTGTTAACCAACGTGTTATGTCGTCTGGTGAAAGAGATCGCATGCTATTTGTATATTCTCTGTTTGGCAACATCTTTACGGGATGTCAAAATACCTACGCCGCGTGGCAACCCCGCTTACCCCGCAATGTGGCCCATAGGATATTGTAGGTATACCACGCTTATTTCGTAGGTATTACTGGTCAAGGGCTACGTTCACTTATTACGCACTCAGTGTGAAAGTCACCCGGTGCGAATATCACTCGATCATTTGCGATTTTCTCAGAGTTACTGAACGACTTCGGGCGACTTTATGAAACTGACACTAGAACAATGAAGCACTGACAATTATGACAATCGAAACCTCAAATTATCCGTCATTTCATACTATTATATGTCAATATGACAGCAGAGCGTCTTTTACCCTTCTATTTCACGGGGTGACCGGTGCGATCACTCGACGACGCTCGCTCACAATACTGAACGGTTTGGTGTGAACGCCCGGACGATCACTCCGAGTAACTGAACGACCAAACAACGCTCCGGGCGTCGTCCACCGTCGTCCGACGATAATACTGAACGCACCCCATAGGTACAAGTCAATGAGAACGCACCCATAGATTATTACTTGACTTTGACAGCTCAGTCATGAAACATGACACATGACATCTTGCATGACATTATTATTGATTGACAAGGGACAGTTAGTGATGCCAAAATATCGATAATCTTACTATTGTTAGTTGACCTTGAAAATCAGTTAGGATATCGATAGGGATATCGATAGTATCGGTACTATCGGTAGTATTGATAGCGCAAAATATGTTAATACTGTCGATCATTTCTAAAGCCCGTATTACCGAAAGTTCCTCAAAGTTCAGCTGAGTTTAGCTTTATTTTATACTGTGACCTATTTTGGTATTTGATCAGAGATTTCAAATTCAAATATTTATTTGATTTGATCTGTAATCGCTCTAATGTGCTCCAGACTACGCTTGAGTAGAGATTTATATATTATTTCAGGTCAAATTCGTGTGTTATGTTGTTGAATTAAAGTTTATAATTACCGTATTGGAATAAGACCGATACTCAAGTAATGATTCTATCCTTATTGTAGTGATCAGGTGATTGAAGTTTAAACAATACTTGAGGAACGTTCTGTAATACGGGCCTTATAGTATCGATATTATTAGACGTTAAAGGTGTCTGTGCTATCGATACTATCGATAGCATATGTTCTACAAGTGCTTACTATTGATAGTTTGACACAGTTGTTTGATCATCATCAATCAACTAAATTATTGCCGTCCACTGCTGGACTCTCCCAAGTTGCACCACAACAATCGGTCCTCTGCCTTCCGCATCCAGTCCCACCCAGCCACGTTCTTCAGGTCGTCGGTCCACCTGGCGGGGGGGGGGGGGGGGAGGGCTACACTGCGTTTGCCGATTGCTCGGTCTCCAATCAAGGACTCGTCTGCTCCAGCGACCATCCGTCCTTCGAAAGACATGGACAACCCACTGCCACTTCAGCTTACTGATCCTAAAAGCTATGTCGGTCACTCCGGTTCTTCTCCGCGGTTGTTACGGATTTTATCCCACAAAGAAACTCCAAGCATGGCTTGCTCCATAGCTCGCTGAACGACTTTGAATATGTGAATGAGCCCAACTGTCAGTGTCCACGTCTCAGCACCTTAAGTCATGACAGGCAGAACGCACTGCTTGAAGACTTTCGTCTTCAAACTTTACGGTATAGGCCAGCATTTGGAAACTTGATCCTTCTGTCGGCTTCTTTCTTGAAGTTTTGTCTACCAAGCTCAATTACCTTTTCTTTTTTTTTGACCTTTTGGTTTTCTTCCTCGCGGTCCGGGCGGTGAAGCCAAGACCCTCAGTCCCAAGAGGCGCGAGAACACTACTCAGCTGGCACTCCCGGGGTTACGAGATCGACGGGGGCAGGGAAGGACAGTCCTCCCACTGCCTGCCCAGTGGCAGGGTGACTGCACACCGGGCTCGCCCCTGCTCCTCCACAGTGCTCTCTGTTGGCAACAGAGGGACACGTGGAGCAACTCCCCACTGGCCCAGAACGGGTCCCTCCCACGCCAGAATATTCGCCACGGGTCACAAATCCCCCGAAGGTTAATCCCTCGAAAGGATTTTATTGCCCGTGCCCAGGATGCACCGGCCAAACAACTGCCGT
This sequence comes from Asteroscopus sphinx, assembly GCA_949699075.1. Taxonomy (NCBI): domain Eukaryota; kingdom Metazoa; phylum Arthropoda; class Insecta; order Lepidoptera; family Noctuidae; genus Asteroscopus; species Asteroscopus sphinx. The sequence continues at coordinate 12,353,820 of OX453021.1, read as the reverse complement.
TCCCTCCAGACGTATCCAGAAGTAGAAGCAGCCGTCAGGCACACGTGGAGGTTTTCTGGCCAGCACCCCAAGCTCAATTACCTGCTCTAGGTAGACATATTCCGTTACAACTTCGAGTGCCGACCCTTCGACGAATATTGGCCTCGGCATGACATTTATATTGAACATGACTTTAGTCTTGTCCAAATTCATGCCGAGACCAACACAGAAGCCTCTCGGCGTGTCAGTTAACGGATCTCCGTTTAAACTGTGAAGTATTTCGCCCAGTTGTTCCAGCGACTCAGCCATTACAACGATGTCATCGGCAAAGCGGAGATGTGAGATGTTCTCGTCGTTAATGTTGATACCCCGTCCAGTCCAGTCCAGCGTCTTGAAGACGTCCTCCAACGCGTTGGTGAACAATTTTGGGGAAATTACATCCACTTGTCTTGCCTCTCTGCGCAGTTGCATTGTCGTCGTCTTTTGGTCCTGGAGCTGAACAGTCATGGTAGCAACTAGCAACGTTGTATACTACAAGCTAGCTAATTATCGATAATCAAAAATAATCGATACTATTGATAGCATTGATATTTAAGTCATCAATTAATTAATTATATAATATTAATAATTTATATTAATATATATTTATTTAATATTTAATTAATTAGTAATTTAAGGATGACAATACTATCCATAGTATCGATACAATCGATTGCGTTTCCACTATTGACGTACGATACTGTCGATAGTATTGAAAATTACCAATAGTATTATTAACTCATTCTGCGCTATCGATATTGGCACTATTACTGGACTGTCGAATACTGTCGAGATTCCTATCAATAGTCGCTATCAAGCAAGTGGCATCCACATCACTAGTGACAGTTCCGTGCACAGACCAAGTAGAGATGCTACGCATCAGACGACAATCTAGAGGTGAGTCGTACTAGGTAAAATGCGTACGGAGTCTTGGAAGTACGCGTCCGCCCAAATACTTATTCCAAAAACTAGGTCCACGAGTATTTAGGCGTCTCCAGTACTCTCCAGTTTATTGGCGTTTCCTATACTAGCGAGTCTTCGCAGCATCGAGTAATTAGGAGTATTGTCAGTAACGTCTTTTCGACTAAGCGTATTCGTATCTTTTCTACATTTTAAAATACTTAAATTTAAATCTTATTGAAAACTTCCCTTCATACTTTACAGGCTTAGGACTGTCAGCTTATTTTTTTAATATTATACTATTATTAAAGTACTCAATATGGAAAAAATTTATGTTGTGTATAAAAAAAAACTGGCGTATTTAGAAGTTTTCAATTGATTTTATGTACAAAATCGACTAATCGCATCTATTTACAGGATTGAGTTTTTTTTAGTTTTTTTATTTTAAATTTTTTTTGTTCTTTTTTAGTTTTTTTTTCTAAATTATTTTTTTGTTTTCTTTCAAAAATAGCATTTGCTGTACCTTTCTAACACCTAAACGTGTTCTACGCTCGGATAGAATATTTCCTGCAACAGAAAATAATCGCTCGCAGGGCACACTAGTAGCTAGTGCATTTTGTTTTAGTCGAGCCAATATGGCCAAGTGGGGATATGAATTTTTATTTTGTAACCACCACTGCAATGGAGACTCGTTGATTTTGATGACTTTGTCTTCCAAATATCGCTGTACTTCCACAACAGCCCTGGAGTAAGCAGTACCAGTCGGCCGAATGTTTTGCATTTTTTTGTGGTAATGCTTCCAGATAGTGTTAGTGTCACTTCTTCCCAAAATCACTTCATTTGCTTGTTGATCAACTTGATTGTCTCTTTCACTTGTAGCTTCAGCTTCTCTTATAAGATTGGTCACTAATCCTATTACATGTTTTTTAGTGTTATCTGCCGTTGACTCATTTTCGAAGTACAGCTTATATCGAGGGTCGAGGAACATACATACGGTGTATGTCCGGCTATTTTCTAATGACGAAAATCTTGACACCAGCTCGCCAAAGAGATCTGTTCTCACTTTTTCAACTTCATCAGGCAGGGGTTCAGCATCGTTTAGTATTAAATCCACTAAAGCAGATTTTAAGGCGGTGGTTATGGGAATCACAGCGCTCCCTGTTACGTACTTTTGCCCGCTCATTTCTTTTGTTACTTGTTCGCAAGGTTTCAACACTAGAAGTAACTTCTCTATAATGACCCATTCCTGTGGCGTTAATAAAGTCAATCCTGGATTAAGATTCGACAAGGAACTATTTATTTCTTCTTTGAGTTCAATGAAACTCTCTAACATGTAAAATGTTGAGTTCCAGCGAGTTGATACGTCTTGTAGTGGTCTTTTTACATCTTTACCAGCTTGTTGTTGATACTTTTTCAACTTATCCCAGCCAATGGTACTTCTTTTAAAGTATGAAACTATAGCTTTTACTTTACAGGTGATATTGCTAATTTCTTCATTGTTTAACGCCTTTTGTACAGCCAAATTCAAAGTATGCGCGTAGCAACTAAAATGTCGCCATCCTAAACATTTTTCGATTGCATACTTTATATTGGAACCGTTGTCTGAAATAACAATTAATATTTTGTCTTCAATGTTCCATTCTTGAACAATTCGTCGAAGTTCTTGGGCTAAAACTGTGCCGGTATGCGAACCTCCGTCCAACGCACAGCATTCTAAAAGAAGCGATTGCAAGACCATGTTCTTATCTATAAAGTGACCTGTTACGGCCATGTACCAGTCATTTACACGAGATGTCCACATATCTGTAGTAAGACATATCGATTCTACTTCAGTATCAATTATTTTCTTGATTTCCATTTTAGTTTCTTCATATAATGAAGGTAACATATTATTTGCAAAATACTTGCGATTTGGAATTACATAATTTGGAAATGCAAAATTAATTAACTGCCTAAAACCTTTGTCTTCCACAACGGAAAAGGGTTGTAGATCACATACGAATAAATTCATAATATGTCGATCGATATCTTTTTTTATTTTTGAGCAGTCTCTCCGCAAATACGATGTTATATTTGTAGCTGTTTTTACAGTCCTTGTTGAATTGCCATGAACGTTTGCAGAGCCTGTTTCTTGAGCAGTTGCTGAAGTTGATGGTAACGGTTCTGGAAGAGATGGTTCTATCTGGTCCATCTGTTCGTCTTCTCTAGGCACTAAACGTATACTACCATGTCGTCTCTTCACATGTTTCGTCAAATTCGACACCGATGCCTTATATGAAATGTCAGTTTTACACATCTTACACCGTGCTTTATAGTCCCCTTTATCGTCAAAATGATCCCATGCGATGCTTCTCTTAGGAGCCATGTTAAGTTTAGTTATATTTAAAGTCAGGTAGATGAATATCAATTTATTTACAAATTATTAACCTACACACCATAACACAAACACCGTAGGTATGTTTTTTATTATACACGCCAAGTCACTTGAAATCCACAAACTGTATTCAACACGTAAACAATAGGTAGGTACTATTCCTGTGACGTATTCCGTACTTACTGATTTAAAAAACAAATATTGCTAAAATATTTTACGAAATCATATTTTAGTAAGTACTTACCAAACATAAACAACTGTTTGCCAAAGTAACAGTGATTCTATTTGTATGAACATTAGGTTTAGAAACTCATAACAAAATCGTTTTAAAGTTTTATTAATTTTAGCAAACATCGTTGTTCAATTCTGACTCTAATGATTACTGACGTGAAGTAGCTTTTACATTGAAGTGAGCGCTGTTGCACGGATATGTACCATAATATGGCGCGAAAATATCAAATCAAGTGCCGAACCGAACGTCTCCGAATGTCACCGGAACTTACCGAGCTTGTGTATCGCGTCTAGGCGTAGCGAGTATCGCGCGCCTCGTAAGTTTGTGTGCGTTTTAGAGTATATGCCACGAGTATTTAGAAGTATGCGTCTAGTGGTACCCGTGAAGAAGTTTTCATAGTCTAAGCTTTCATTCTAGTCTCTAGACAATGTTCTGGCAATAATAACATAACCCATTGAATTTATTTTATTTTATTGAAATGTAAAACACAAGACATAATTTATAAATTAAATGATTTCGAAATTGAACACTTTCTTCCTACATAATAGGTACGTAATATGATAAGGCTTATGATTGTTAGCTTTTTAAAGTTAATTTTTCATTCAATTTCTTTTAATTCATAAAAACACTAGGTTCACAAATAGGTACATAAACAATCAAAAATAACGTAATCAAAAATAGTCTTTATCATTGAGTAACAGGGTCGATTATCGGTCGGATTCCACCTCACTCACACATGCTTCCAACGAACGCGTCTCCGTTCGCGTCTCAGCACGTCCGAGTCAAGCGAGTCCGTTGGATTAGTAAGTTTGTGTGCGTTTTGGAGTATACGACTCGCCAAAGTCGTCAATACTTCTAAATACTCGATACGCGTTTGGACGCCAATCACATACCTAGTCTTGATACGTCTTGAGTGAAACCTAGTCTTAAAACCTGTTCCAGTAAATACGCTTCACCTCTACGACAATCTCCGAACAAGAAATTTGGTCGATAAGGAACCAAAGAGTAGCCTCAATAATTTTTTTTTTTTTTTTTTTTTTTAATTTATTCATGACCATGGATACATGTCCTTCAGTCGTAATCATTGAACATATTATACTTGTATCCTAGTAAAGTGATGGAAACTTTACTAGGTTTCCGAGAGGGGATGATGAGATAATACGAAAGTCATGATTTTCAACTTTGTACCATTTATCCACACTTGTACACGTTAACGAGCACTTAACATTTAATAATCCACCATTATTACACATTAACACTCGAAGAAACACAAATTTTGGAAAATAATACAAAATCCACAACATGATCTTTACGAATTTTCCCGCCAACCTAGCCTCAATAATAGAAAATGACAAGCACAGATAATACATTATTTTCAACTTCCAACCAAGCAAAAGGTTTTTAAATTTCGGCCTTGGATACAAGGCTTTTGCCTCTTATTCATGCGTAGGTAGGTACCTATACATGCATTGCTAATATTTTATTTTTTATAGTGAAAGTGAAATAAAAACCATTACTTTTACATAAATCTGTTTATTTTTCAATTTTCTCCTATAAACATTATGTTTTTTTTCAGTTATTTCTAATCAGAATAAAATTCTACATTTTCTTGTTTGATTTGCATCCACAGGATCTTCCTAGCCACAGGAGTCATCGTCTTCAGTGTTGAAGGGACTGTTATTTGATTGTACACACGGCTACACATCAAGCTGTACAAAACCAGTAAAGGCTGACCTCGCGTTGTAAGGAAAACCTACACAATGCGAGGTCAGCTTATACTGGAAATGTACAGCTTGATGTGTAGCCGTGTGTACATTACCTGCAAGGAAAATTAAGGCTTTTAACTACTTGGTTTTACATTAATATCTACAATGTTATCATTGCATTTACATAAATCAAAAAAAATGAAAGAAATAAATAAAATAATTATTTTAATCTTGTTACAGGCGAGAGATAATATTACACATCAACAATAAAATTAAAAATAATATGCCTGTAAAAGACTAAAAAGGCCCCCATCTCAGCATATGCTACAACACCGAAATGTTGCAGCACTGGTTTCCAGATGGGTCCCGGAATGAACATTATAACCTAGTAATTTAAAGTATAGCCTAGTGGTTGAATGCTTGCCATCCTTGCAGGGGGATCTGAGTTCGTACCCGGCCCATACCTCTGGCTTTTCGAATTCAAGTGCGAATCAGAATTTGATTGTCACTTTTTACTTTAACGGTGAACGAAAACATCGTGAGGAAACCTACCCACTTGAAGCACTTGCTTCATACAGTTCTTGATGGTGTTTAGTCCACCAACCCGCAGTAGGCCAGCGTGGTGGACTCAGGCCTGAATCCTTCTGAGAAGAGGCCCGTGCCCAGAAGTAGAACAGTAACGGGCTGATAATGATAAACCATTTTTTAATAGAAATGTCTTTAGAACTTTACCCTGCCTACCGTTATGCTCAAACATTTCTCAGTTGATTGTGACATTCACACACAGCTTACTTTGTTGAGGTCAACTTGTAATATTATTATTCATATTATTTTGTTTTTAAATATAAATGCCATTAAAGAAAATGAAAAAAGCTGTTGCTTACCTCATTTAACAAATGATTTCCAACAAAACTGTATGTAGGCGGTGGCATCTCAGTATCTGAAATAATACAAAATAGTTTTACAACAGCATTAATATTATTAAGATTCCACACCCGAAGGGTCCAAATGGAATCCTATTGCTGTGGTCAACGGCAGATCCAGGATTTGTTTCTGGGAGGGGCACAAGGGCCAGATAGGCAAGGAGTACTTAGAAGTATCCCCTATAGTATTGCATTATGAGTGATATTTTATGATTTCCAACTTGCGGTAGCATGTAGTATACTTATGTTTGCAAAAAGAAACAAATAATATTCAAGCGGTATTGTATTAATCTCCCAACTCCTAGTTTTATTTGAACCATCTGGTGGGAAGGGCTTGTTTCCCTGTGTATCAATTCATTAAGCTTAGTTTGGCCCCCAGAAGCCTGAAATAATCGTTTTCTGTAGTGTGTACTGCATGCAGATTGAAAAGTTCATTGTCAAATATTACACTTTAACATTGAAATGAAATATATTATTATTTGCTTACCTGATGTGATCATATAACAGTGGCTTGATGTGCTAGTGGCTAGTAGTAGGCTTGTTTGTTGGGCAGATGTTAACAAACATTTCGTAACCGTAATTCGTAATGTACGTTTTTATTTAGTTATATTAAACTTTGTAGAAAACTGAATAGTATATTTCAACTTTTAAATGGGATAGGTACATAGTTTAGACTGCCCATTTTACAAAGAGTTAATTACAAAGAGAATTACTTCAATAATTGAGATTATACATGTATACTACACATAGGTATATAACAACAATATAAAGACCAGAAGGGGAAGGCCGAGGGGGACGAAGTAACTGTCAAAATCTATTATTGAACCCATCTAGAATCATAGACATAACGTTGAAAATTTTTGTTCTAAGATTACTACCCGTGGTTCCGTGATCCGTGATATGAAAACAATCACAAATCTTTATTGAATTGTTGGAAATATATTTAATAATATTTACTGAGGACATCAAAATGAACGTCATACAAGCAGTCAAATTGTATATAACCAAGATGACGGAGGAGAGCGGGCCTGGAATGAAAGTTATTCTTATGGATAAAGAGACGGTACGCCCATTGATTTTGCATTAAAAGGATTAAAAGTTCCTGCGCTGTCATTAGAAGCTAATATGGGCTTTCACAGTTTCTTTAGAGAGGCAAGAGACACTATTTAGACCCACGAAAGCAAATATTCATGTGTGCATCCTGTGAGTTCATTATAGTCGAAGAGTTAGACTAAGTGTACTTCGCTTTCAGTAAATAATACATTTAACGTACTAATGGCTATACAACCAATGTGTAAGGTGTGAGTCCAGCACACTGAGCATGGTACCCAGCAAGTTTTACTATACTGTATACATACTGTTTACATTACCCTGTAAATATTGGCCTCATCATCTGAATATCTCAACACCTTTTGTTTGAATAATTTTAAAACTTACACAAATTTGTGCACAGCTCCCCATTTTAAAATTTTATATTTTGTCATTAATTACAAATTTATTAAAAATTCTTCATTAGAATGCAATAAAAAAGTAAAAAAAAGAATGTAAATAAAATTCTAAATACTTTTTGTTTTTCATTGACACTCAATTTCTACACTGAAATCCTGAAATCACAAGTGTCAATGTCATATGTAATCACAAAGTATGTAATTCTTTTTATTTTTTCAGACAAGCATAGTCAGCATGGTTTTCAGCCAGTCTGAGATATTGCAGAAAGAGGTTTACTTATTTGAGAGGATTGACAGCCATTCCAAGTGGGACAATATGAAACACATGAAATGCATTGTGTTTGTACGACCCACTTCTGAGAACATTTCATTGTTATCTCGGGAACTGAGATATCCAAAATATGGAGTGTATTTTATATGTACGTGGGACACTCAGAAAATTTTGCGAAACTAAAAAAAATTGTTCTATACGTACATATATTTTTATCAAATCTTTTCAAAGTACTTTCCACCAGCCTCTATACAAAGATTCATGCGCCTAAACCAGTTTTCAAAACACTTTTTCCAGTCCGCCGCAGACACCTCGTTTACAGCCTGCTCGAACGCAGCCAGCGCATCTTCCGGCAACGAAAATTGTATCCCTTTGAGCTGATTTTTTATTTTTGGGAATAAAAAGAAGTCACACGGTGCTAGATCAGGGCTGTAAGGAGGGTGACCCAGGAGTTTGACTGGCGTGCTGTCCAGGAAGTCCCTCGTTTTGAGTGCGGTGTGCGCAGGTGCATTGTCGTGGTGGAGCAGTAGCCCGCGGAGCCCTGTGTTTGGTCGCTTGTTGCTTATAACAGAGAAAACTTCTGGCAAACATTTGGTAGTATACCATTCGGCATTAATGCTTCTTTGATCCCGTAAGGGAATTGATACCAAGTGGCCAGTCAAATTAAAAAAGCTAGCGATCAAAATCTTACCCCCGCTTCTAGATCGCTTCACTTTGGTAGGCGTTGGCTCATTTTGAAACACCCAAACAGTCGACTGGCGCTTGGTTTCTGGGTCGTATTGATAAATCCAGGACTCATCACCTGTAACGATGTCGTAAACACGCCGAGACGAGCCTGCTTCAAATTTGTTAAGCATATCACGGCACCATTCCACCCGGGCCTGCTTCTGAGCATCGGTGAGGTTGTGCGGCACCCAGCGTGATACTATCCTCCTCACGCGAAGATGGCTGTGTAGAATCTCGTGAACGCTTCCCGATCCAATCTTCAATATGTGTTGAATCTCCTGATATGTAATTCGCCTATTGTCTTGGATAAAATTTTTCACTGCTAGCACGTTTTCTTCGGTAACAGCCGTCAAAGGGCGACCGCTTCTTTCGTCATCCCCCAAAGTTGGTCGACCGCGCTTGAATTCGTTATACCAACGATACACGGTTGCCTTGGAAGGGCCTTCATCCATGAATGCCATTTGAAGTCTATCGTACGATTCATCCGGTTTCAGGCGACACTTGAAATCGTATAAAATCATAGCTCTAAAATGTTCCCGGCGCAGATCCATATTTCAGTGAGACACAATACTTTGAATTAACTCGCAAAAAATGTGGAGGGAAATTTTGAAATTGGAACTTACTTATTTTTACTTATAAATAATCATATTTTCGAAAAACATTATAACTGGCCAGTCTCCCATATATAAAAACTTTTTTTCGCAATACTTTCTGAGGGGCCTGGTATGTTAATTTTATGAATAGTATTCTATCAAGTACTTTTCTTACTTACAAAATATGCATATAAATAAAATCTAATATAATCAAAGATACCAAAAATATATTGTAGATTTCAGCAATGTAATATCAAAGGCTGACATCAAGACGTTGGCAGAGTGTGATGAGCAGGAGACAGTGCGAGAGGTACAAGAGGTGTTTGCAGACTACCTCGCTGTGGACAGACACTTGTTCTCATTCAATATTGTTGGATGTTTGCATGGTATGTAATTAAATATTTGCAAGCTAATTATATCTTTGTCACTTTAGCCTTAGCCACACACGTCTTTGTGTTTTGGGGTTGCTACCTGGCTAAACACATGCAGTATATGTTGTAGATTAATCATTGAAGTGCTGACACTTCAACTTTACCCTTGTAGGGAATAGTAGGTATGAATGCATTTTGACGATTGCTTTTTGACAAAAGTTATATCACTGAAATAGCTTTTATACCTTTTTGATGGGACTTACTTTTTTTTTATTATGAGGAAGGATTTACCCCAGACTACAAACTAAATCATAAACCAGAGTTTTCCAACATGTTGTCCACGGGCATGGCCCAAGGGGTCCAGCAGGGTGCATAAATAAATAAGAAGAAAACCGGCCAAGAGCATGTCAGGCCATGCTCAGTATTATAGGGTTCCTAATCAATCAAATCGAATATTAATAATTGCTATTTTAGTTTTTGCAAACAGCACCTACTAGCTCTGAATTTAAGGTGAATGCTACAGGGTAGCCTGCGAAATTCAAAATTTCTTGTGTTTTTTGCAAATTGTAGCTGTATTTCGCGTTATATATCGGTCGAAATATGATTCGCGGCAGTAATAACAATATATCTGCTGAATAATACTCATAAAAAATATTAACCAAGCTATGTAAGCTGTACAAGCTCGATAATATTAATTTACGATCAATTTATCGATTTTCGAACTTGTACGGCTTATAGAGCTAGGTGTATATTTTTCATGAATATTATTCAGTAGATATATTGTTATTATTACCGCGAATCATATTTTGATTGATATACAACGCGAAATAGAGCTACAGTTTGCAAAAAAAGCAAGAAATTTTGAATTTTGCGGGCTACCCTGTAGCATTCACCTTAAGAAGCTAAATTGAAGAAGTGTGTCATATCAATATAACACAAAGTTACTTTTTGTGATTTTTTTAAATAGGTAGTAACACTGGTAACTAAAGGAGCATTATTTGCTATGATCATTTTTATCTAAGGTCAATGACCTATGAACTAGGACTTTTTAAGTATTTTGCAGTTTTCTCACTATAACTCAAAAAATTATATTTATTATTTATTTATTTATTTATTTATAATTTATGTACACACAATAACATATGAAAGGAGACAGCATTAAAATTATTTAGTACAAAGGTACTGCTTATTTCAAAGAAATTTCTACCAGCAGACCTGCGAGAGGAGAAATAAGTAAGAAATGATGATGTATAATCACATTATACTCGAAATAATTTTAAAAGAGAGTTTTTATAATCTATCAATGTGGAAGACTATAAGTATGGGGGACACACATTGCAAGCCACTTTGGCGGACTGTATTTCGTAGATGGTATACCTGATAAAAATGTTGTGTATGAAACATTACCTTCATTTTAGTAGATCTATTCAATGATACCCCACACAAGGGGGAGCAGTGAAAAAAAATTATTCATCCCCATTTCACATGTATGGGCGCCACCCCTAAAATACGTAATCAAGATTTTTTTATTCTTTTAGAATTGAGATCTATATCCAGACCATTTTTAGGGTTCCGTAGTCCTACAAGGAACCCTTATAGTTTCGTCATGTCCGTCCGTCTGTCCGTCTGTCCGTCTCTCCTAATCCTTTACAGCTTAATAACTTCTACAGTTATAAACATAAGTGAATAAAAATTTGCAAAAAAATTGTCTAGATATAGATCTCAATTTTAAATGAATAAAAAAATCGTAATTACGTATTTTAGGGGTGGCGCCCATACATGTGAAATGGGGATGGAAATTTTTTTTTCACTGCGCCCCCTCGTTCGGGGTATCATTGAATAGGTCTACTAAAATGAAGGTAATGTTTCATACATAACTTTTTTATCAGGTGTACCATCTGCGAAATATAGCCCGCCAAAGTGGCTTGCAATGTGTCCCCCCCCCAGCCATTTCTAAACTATGCAACGTAGAAACTTATAATCTTCTACATTGATAGACCTTTGTAAAAACTCTCATTTAAAATTATTTCGAGTATAATTTGATAATAAATTTTTGAGTTATAGAGAGAAAACTGAAAAATACTTAAAACGTCCTAGTTCAAAGGTCATTGATCTTAGAGAAAAATGATCTTAGCAAATAATGCTGCTTTAGCTACTTTCTATTTTAAAAAAATACAAAAAGTAACTTTGTGTTATATTGAAATGATACCCCATACAAGGGGGAGCAGTGAAAAAAAATCCTATGTGAGGCCTATGTCCAGCAGTGGATATCTTTCGGCTGAAATGATGAATGATGATATTGAAATGACAAACTTCTTAAATTTGGCGCTGTACAGCGCCATCTAGTGGCTAGTAGCAACACTTTCTGAGTCGCCAATGCTGCCGTCTATTGCATTTGGCACTTTATAGCGCGATCTAGCGGCAGCTACTAACAACACTATCGGAGTTTTTGCAATAGACGACAGCATTAGATGCTGCCGTCTATTGCAAAAACTAAAATAGCCATGATTAATATTCGATTTGATTTGTTTGTAACACCTAGGAACCCTATAATACTGAGCATGCCCGACATGCTCTTGGCCGGTTTTTTAACAAAATTTCATTTACTTATGTTTATAACTGTAGAAGTTATTAAGCTGTAAAGGATTAGGACAGACGGACGGACATGACGAAACTACAAGGGTTCCTTGTAGAAACTACGGAACCCTAAAAACAGGCAATGAAAATTTCAGACTTTTAAGGGTGCCTCTGACGATGCATCCAACAGTGCGAATGGCGTGGCCGCATTCCAATCAATTTGTCCGTGAATGTTGAAAACGTATGTTATTTTTAGAACAAGCTTTTTTGGATGTTGTCATTAAAACGACGTCCGAATGGATGCATCGTCAGTGCCCACCTTTATAATTATATTTTCAAGGGGACCCTGAAGATTATTTTTATCCCCTAAAGGTCCACTGTTAAAAAGGGTTTGGAAATTCTACCATACTTACACCACACAGGTCGTTCCTGGAACCAGCACCATCTGCAACGCTGTGCCCAAGGACTTCTTGCCATGCTCCTCTCTGTTAAACGACGCGCCGTGGTGCGCTACGAGGCGGCTTCAGAGCCCTGCGCGCGCCTCGCTGAACGCGTGCGAGACCTACTGAGACGGGAGGCGGTGCTCATTGATAATAATATACTGTTCAACGGAGAAATACCCACGCCACAGTTGCTGATTGTCGATAGAAGAGATGATCCGGTTACTCCACTATTGAGTCAAGTAAGGCTATAATGGCTTAAATTTTTCTCCTGTATGTTTTTTTTTCCTCATCTCTTCTCAATAGTTTTGTCTATATAATAATCTAAATATAAAAATTATCACAATATAATATATCTACTAAATAACCCGTAATGGAGTGGCGACCACGTACTGGTAGGTGCAGCGTGGGTAGGCCCGCCACAAGGTGGACCGACAACCTGGTGAAGGTTGCGGGAATACGCTGGAAGCGGAAAACGCAGGACCGGTCGTTTTGGCGATGCTTGGGGGAGGCCTATGCCCAGCTGTGGACGTCTTTCGGCTGAAATGATGATAATGATGAAATAACCCTCATAGAAAACATTATTATTATTAACATATTTCAGATTTAAGATATCCTATACCTATAATTAAGGCCACACAATGCCTTAATATAGGACTGTCTGGGCACTCGGCAATTAAAATAAATAAATAAATATCTTTGGGACATTTTTACACAGCACCATCTAGTCCCAAACTAAGCAGAGCTTGTGGTATGGGTACTAGACAATGGATATAATACTTATATACTTTTTTGTTGTTGTAAATACATACTTATAATACATAAGCAACACACCCAGACCAACACAAATACTTATGTTCATCACACAAATATTTGTGTCCTGTGGGAATCGAACCCACAACCTCGCCATCAGCAGTCCGACACTCGAACCACTAGACCACAGAGGTCGTCAATTGCTTTTAGAATGCTGTTGTTACTACCGCGCTCTCTTAGAAGCAGTGCCGCCACCTTCCTTCGGATTATGGCGTGAAAGTCCTCAACGGTAGTCGCGGTATATGCCTCCGCGAACATTCCGGACGCACTGCAGTGCCGCGATAGTCCCAACAGCATCCTAAACGCAACGTAACCACTAACCTAGCTCTATAACCTATATATTTTGCTCTATAATCGATTATAATACTAAGGAATTTTGAATTTCGCAGACTACTGCGTCGCATTCACCATAAACAACCCCAAAACGTTTTTGAGTACAAAGTCTTGTTGTGTTTATAGTGGACATATCAGGCGATGGTGCACGAGCTGCTGACCATCAACAACAACCGCGTGAGTCTGGCGCACCTGCCCGACGTGCACAAGGACTTCAAAGAAGTGGTCCTCTCTTCAGAACAGGACGAGTTTTATGCTAAGGTGAGGAACAGACTACCGTGTGGTGCCGGACACATAGAATAGCACCACCCCATCTCTTCTCGTGGATGTCGTAAAAGGCGACTAACGGCCAAAATTAATATCCAATCTATCCACGATTTAGCCTACTAGAGATAGAAATTTGACATATTTTGTATGAATTCCTATCTCTAAATAGTAGTGCAAATCGTGGATAGATTGGATATTAATTTTGGCCATAAGGTGAACCCCTTATGGCCAAAATTAATATCCAATCTAGATTCTATCCAGAGGATGGACAGCATCATTCTCTGAGTATTTATTCAACTAACTGCAATCGCCAACCCGCCTGCCAAGCGTGGAAACTATGGCATATCACCCCGTTTTGGTCGAGCCCTATGTCCAGCAGTGGACGTCTTTTAGCTGAAATGATGATGATGATGAGGAACAGACTTAGGCTTTAGCTAATAAGGAACACTGTTTCTTAATAAGATATCGCTGACGTCGTCCAAAGACGTACTAAGTGGAAGTTAAATTCGATACCACGAGCAGTGTTCACGGTAGCTTAGTGGATAAAGCACTGGCGTACTGAGCCAGGAGTCGCAGGTTCAAATCCTGCTTGTGAGTGATTTTTTAAATTCACAATTTATATCTTAAGCTATGGTGTCCTAATTAAATATTTCAGTGGCTTGATTGACCACCACCTTCCCATGGCCTCACCGACATCTGGTCATGTGGGTCGAATCTCGAGGAGACACCGTGGACGTGGCTCGCCGGCGGTTCTGCGCCTGATCTCTCTCCGGTCGTGTCGAATTGCCGTCCCATCGGATTATGAGAGTGGGGGAATAGAGAATGCACCTGTGTTTGCGCACACAGTTGTGCACTATAATATGTCCCGCGCAGATGGCTAGTCTCTGTTGAGATTGGCCGACGTGACCGAAATTCGGTCGAGAGGACATTATTATTATTATTTGGAATAGACGGGCTGCCACCGCGGCCGCTTCTTGACTCCTATAATAAAAGTTATTCTTCGTCCTATCCCTTGTTGTGCCGTCTCCCTATTCCGGGGTGGACCACTAAGATCACAAAGTTTTTATTAGAGATGAAACGGATAGCTGTTTGGCCGGATAGCCGGATATCCGGCCAACCGTGAAGCCGGATAGCCACATATCCAGCAATTCGAGCATAGCTGATTGGCGCATCGTAACGAGCGAGCTCGCGTAGGTTGCGCACGAAAGTTCGAGCGGACTCGGAGAATTCGGGTCTTTTTGTTCATGAGCGAAGTTAGCAAGTGATTCATTCACCGTATGTTGCCTCTTTATGCAGAGAAATTGGTATTTATTTACCATAATTTACCCTTAGTGCAGTACGAGTACTAGTGAAAATATGATGATTTTATTTTGAAAGAAAAGAAAAAGAAAGAAAGAAAAATTATTTATTGCCACAACAAGACGACATGCGGTAGGTGCACATAAAAAATACTTAATTAGGTACATTTCTTGAATCATTTTATCAATATATGATACCTACTTTGCATGTCGAAGCTGCGGCAAAGAGGTCGACACTCAGCATGATGCTGTGTTGTAACGTGAGTCACAACACAGCGCTGATTTTCAGTGTCAACCCCAAGTGATGATGAGCGGGTGCCAAGCCAGCAAAATTTTGTTATGTGGATTAAATAAAATACCGAAATTTAATATTTCGTATTTTTTTTTTACCGGTATCCGGCCGGTTACTAGCTTATTATCCGGTATCCGGCCGGATAGTATATTTGGGCCGGATATCGGATAGCTACTGGATATCCGTTTCATCTCTAGTTTTTATATCAGCAGGTGTGGTAGCGAGGGTTCAGGGATAAAAGTTATATCGTCTGCTACAAATCCGATTGATTAAGCATGCCTTCCATAAGTTAAAAATGCCCGCGATTGATTTTTAAAGCATCATCTAAACTTCGCTTTAAATAAAAACGCTATTAACAGATTAATTCTTACGTATTTTCGAAAGTAAAATAACTTAATGTTTATAAAACGATTCAGAAATGTAGTTTTGATTTTGCAGAATCTTTACTCCAACTTCGGCGAAATCGGTCAGACCATGAAGTCATTGATGGACGAGTTCCAGAAGAAAGCCAAGAGTCACGAGAAAGTGGAGAGCATTGCTGACATGAAGAACTTCGTAGAGAACTATCCATTGTTCAAGGTATGTATTTGTGTGTGTTTTAAGCTGTGGTCCCACGGCAGGCCGCGTCGGGCGTTGCCACCTCTGTCGAGGCATGTCGCCGCCCGTGTTGAGCAAAAAAAAAAGACGCTCCTTTAACTAAAGCTGCAAACCCACAGCGAGCTGAACTGGAACAGGAACTGAAGCGTATCGTCGGCGGGTCTCGTCGTGTTGTAATGTACTGAGCTGTATTAGACAGTGCACACAGCACCGTCCTGCCGGGTGTTTTGACGGCATGACCGAACCGCCGCCGCTTCCCCGAGCGGAAAGACAACGCCGGGCGGTGCGCGACCGATACGCGTTGTATTATATTATAATGCATACTATTTAGTAGTATTGGGCCTGATAAGAAGGCTCTAAGTCACTCAAAGGTCAATGGAGAGGGCTATGCTCGGAGTGTCCCTGCGTGATCGAATCAGCAATGAGGAGATTCGCAGGAGAACGAAAGTAACCGACATAGCGCGAAGAATTGCAAAACTTAAGTGGCAGTGGGCGGGGCACATTGCTCCGTCAGAAAACGGGCCGTGGGACAACAGCTTTACAGTTAATAGGGTGTTTGACAATTTTCGGAAATATGCGTAAAACGATGGCGAAACATCCAATTAAATCATTCATTTACAAATAATTACTAAAATATGCTTGTAAAATAAAATAATCGAAATTTTTATTTCTCATTTTTTATTTCGCACCAAAACACTTAAGTCACGTGACATTATCGTGAACCTACGTCACTCCACTTGTTCCGGTCAGTGTTGCCGGTATAAATTCCCTTAAAAGTACGACACGCTTATCAAAAAGGTACGAATTTGACAAAAGGTAAAAAATCGGAACGCTGTTTTTTCTTAACATGAGACATGATTAGAACGTTTTGTAGTTTATGTTCGAATCAAGCACATACAAAACAAAAGCTTTTAAATTACGTTCAAATTACCTACAAATATTGATTAGTTTAATTGTTAGTAAGTTATAAAGTTCAAAACCTGGCTCAATAAAATGAAAATTAACCGGCTGACATGAATATATTATTATTATTATACCTACTCGGTCAAAAACTGGTACATTTTATTTTTACGATCATGGCAACATTTAGCTCGCCGTACGTCGTACAGTGTTCTGACGTCACCAAAAATGGAGGGCAAGTCTCAAGACGATTTGTATGTGATCAACAGATTAAAAAATCAAAATTCCAAACAGAAAAATAAAATATTTAGAATTTATTTAAAATAACAAAACTTAGTAAAAGTTAATCTACAACCTAAAATCTACGTTGTGTACAATTTTCATAATTTTTGGCAATACCTGTCAAACACCCTATAGTGCTAATTGTGTAACATTTTTTGAAATATTAATTCCTTTTAACAAATCATGTTAATTGTTTGATGAAATCTAAAGCAATTAAAGATAATTTATCTTATCTAAACAGTTGTTTGGTATAAGACACGGCACGGCTTGATTCGAGTTAGACTGGACTTGTAGTGATGCCTGCACCTGTAACTGTCGTGTAAACGTAGCCTTCACAACCATTACTGTCCCAATACTGGGCATGGGCCTCTTCTCAGAATGATGGAGGTTCCGACCTAACGCCTGCATGGATCACTGTCAGGAGTGCTAGTTACCTCACGATGTTTTCCTTCACCATTAAAGCAAGTGATAATCAAATTCCATTCCGCACATGAATTTTGAAAAGTCAGGCCCATGCGCTGCGTTTGAACTCAAACACTCCTACAAGGTAGGCAAGCGTTCAACCACTAAGATATCAGCACTTTCGGTCAACGTAGCCTTTAACGTCAACTTCACGGTCAGATCAACCACCAAACAAAAAAACAGAGAGAGACGTAGCTATTAGAAAAAATTAGAAACATGCCCCATTTTTAGAGTTCCGTAGTCCTACAAGGAACCCTTATAGTTTCGTCATGTCCGTCTGTCCTAATCCTTTACAGCTTAATAACTTCTACAGTTATAAACATAAGTAAATTAAATTTTGTTAAAAAATGGTTTAGATATAGATCTCAATTTTAAAAGAATAAAAAAATCTTGGTAACGTATTTTAGGGGTGGCGCCCATACATGTGAAATGGGGATGATTTTTTTTTTCTCTGCTCCCCCTCGTGTGGGGTATCATTGAATAGGTCTACTAAAATGAAGGTAATGTTTCATACATCACTTTTTTATCAGGTGTACCATCTGCGAAATATAGCCCGCCAAAGTGGCTTGCAATGTGTCCCCCCCCCCCTGCCATTTCTAAACTATGCAATGTAGAAACTTATAATCTTCCACATTGATATACCTTTGTGAAAACTCTCTTTTATAATTATTTAGAGTATAATGTAATTATAATTTTTTGAGTTATAGACAGAAAACTGAAAAATACTTAAAACGTCCTAGTTCAAAGGTCATTGACCTTAGAGAAAAATTATCATGGCAAATAATGCTCCTTTAGCTACTTTCTATTTGAAAAAATCACAAAAAGTAACTTTGACATGACAGACTTCTTAAATTTGGCTTCTTGAATTTATCGCTAGATGGCGCTACTAACAACACGCTCTGAGTCGCGAATGCTGCCGATTATTGCAAAAACTAAATAGCCATGATTAATATTCGATTTGATTCGTTCGTACACCTACTTAAGGAACCCTATAATACTGAGCATGGCCCGACATGCTCTTGGCCGGTTTTTCTTATAGCTCTGTCTCTCTTTGTTGGGCGGTTGATCACACCGTGAAGAAGCCATATTACTCTGCGGCATTTTTGGAGATTTTGGGGCCCATTTTTTGTCATCACCATCTTTTTATTTCATGGTAATCTGAGAAAACTGTTTCTGGATAACCAGATAACCTGTTATATTCGTCTGACCTATATTGGATAGGACTCATAAGATTCAATGTTTGTAACTGTATCTGATCATCCATTTTCAGCAGTTAACGGGCTCATAATAATAATATGATGATGATATCATCATGCATGATATCATCATCCTCCGAGCCTTTTTCCCAATTATATTGGGGTCGGCTTCCAGTCTAGCCAGATGCGGCTGAACATCAGTATTTTACACGGAGCGACTGCCATCAGACCCCCGCAACCCAGTTACTGGGCAATACTGACATTCGGAGGTTAGACCAGTTGTCAGACTTTCAGGCTTCTGACTACCCGTAACGACTGCCATAGATATTCGTATGACAACCGGGACCGACAGCTTAACGTGCTCTCCGAGGCACGGAGGGGTCTCGATGTGTAACGAAACGGTCACCCATCCACAGACTGACCGCGGCAAGTGCAGCTTAACCTTGCAGATCGTACAATCCGCGCAGTCGTTGCTTCGCTACGAGCCCCTAATAATATTATAATATGATGATAATGTTATAATAATAATAATTTACTTTTATCCACCAGAAAATGTCAGGCACCGTAACAAAGCACGTGACGGTGGTCGGTGAATTGTCAGCGTGTGTGACGCGTCACAACATGCTTGAAGTGTCCGAATTAGAGCAGGAGATCTCTTGTCAAAGTGACCACTCCAAGCATTTGCAGGTAACACTACGTTTTTGTTCTTTAATTTGTCTTCGACGGTCAGTTAACTAATAAAGTTTTATTACTACAAACGGGGACATATTGGTATCGAATCTCTTGTTCACGAACTAAACTTATTTTAAACTATCGCTCTCTTTTACTAATAGTAGATACAAGAAAGGGATGGCAACAATTTTAGAACTGTCAAATTAGTTTACGTGTTACATTTCTTTGTATTTTAGTGGGCACGTTCCGAGATCACGACTAAATTTGTATGGAAATCTAAATTCCGGCTAATTTGACAGTTCTAAAATTGTTGCCATCCCTTTCTTGTATCTTCTATTCATAAAAGAGAGCGATAGTTTAATAGTACATTATGATACAAGTGAGGTAAGTTGACTATTATACTCGAGGCTGGATTGCAGCCCGAGCCGGAGGCGAGGGCGTAATGGAGCCGAGAGTATAATAGTCAATGCTCACGCGTGTCATACGACGTTTTTTAACACACTTGCGAGGAAAAATACATACAAATACATAGTTTAGACAAATATTGAATTTGTGAAAAATGGCGCCCGGATTACATTACTGTAATCGCACGGTGAAGCTATGGGCTAGCTGGTGGTCGAAGGAAACCGCCAAACAGCCTAATATTAAAAATATAATAAATATATATTTTTTATTTATAACACAAATTAATGTTAATTTGTTGACAAAAATAAATAATTTGATTAAATGAAATGTTTATTTAACATATTTTAATTAATACAGTTGATTTATTCTCAAATTTTTTTAATTTAGTTTAGGCATAAAAACTCTTTGCTGCGATTAAAAAATAAACTGTAAAGTAAAAAGCACTAGTGCGATAATATAATGTAAAAAGCACGCGTGCGTTATAAGCTACATTATGAACCTAAAAGCGGTGCAATAAGAGCCACTTTACGAGCAAGTGTGTTGAAAAATAAGTTTAGTTCGTGAACAAGAGAATCGATACCATTGTTTAATAATTCGTAGCTCAGCAGTTAGGGATAAAATTAATCCTTAATCATTATCATCATATATTCTCATTGACAGCGCCTCAAGAACCTTCTATCAAACGACGCCGTCCGCCACCACGATGCGGCTAAACTCGTCGCTTTGTACGCGCTACGCTATGAGAAACACGCCAGCAATGCCCTGCCCTCGCTCATTGAGGCCCTGAAGAACCGGGGGGCGCCGGAACAGCTCGTCAAGAGCGTGGTCAACCTACTGGAGTATGGAGGAGCTCATGCAAGGCAGAGTGACCTGTTTGGACTGCAAGATGCTGTGAAAATTACCAAGAGGCTTTTTAAGGTGAGTTTAATTACGGAAGAGGTTATTCTAGTGCCATAGGGATAAGAAAATATCGTAAAGTTACATAAACCAGAGGTCACATCGGTTAATTTCGACACAGCCAAATATTGCCGAAAGAAATGAGAACATAATTTTAGTGAGTCAAATCTGTAGAACCACCTCAGCGGTCAGCGGTTTTCCTGAACAAATTCGACATGGGAGCCTTCAAGAAAAGAGCATAGGTACGTCTTTTTAAATGGTTGGCAACGCAGCAATGAGTAGCGGGGATTGCTTTCCATCAGGTTACCCGCTTGCTCGTTTGTCCCACTAAGTCATAATAAAACCACTTTACTCAAAAAATCAATTTTATGTTTTTTTGCCTCGTTGGTCTAGTGGTCGCAAGCGCGACTGCTGAGCGTGGGGTCCTGGGTTCGATTCCCGGGTCAGGCAAAGTGTTATTGGGTTTTTTCAGTAGGAAATTCTCAGTAGCAGCCCGGATTCTGGATATGTGCCCGGTTAATGGCAATAGGCTCGCCCCCTATTACATGGGACTTACAACATAACTGGCGAAATGTGGGTGTACTGTTACACCTCTGCCTACCTCTTCGGGGAAATACAGGCGTGATGTTATGTTATGTTTTTTGTACTCTAAGGTTCATATATTAGCTACCTCGTGCAACGTATTGCAATGTATTACTTTTCCTTGATGATTGCGATCCGACTGCTTGATGGGGCCTCCAGTCATGATTATATACGATATCGTATGACTCGTGGTCCCACTATTATGCTGAGATTAGTCTCTTTCACTGAGTAATTTGGGCCTACCTTTTAGAGTAATAAGGCATAGTGATCATTCAAAGTTCCGCTCAAAACCAATCGATGTGTGCTTGTTAGCGGAACGTAAAACGTTCGCCGACACACGTAGGCGCGCGTGAGCTGTACGTAGCCTTTTAAGGCTAACTTTAATTTGCTTCACTCCGCGTTTGACTTCTGCGGTTCTACGTCTAATTATTCTAAGGGGCCTACCTAATGTAGATCATCGAACATTCTACTATAATTATAGTTTTATATAACTTATTTCGATTCTGATTACAGGGACTCAACGGCGTGGAAAACATCTACACACAGCACACGCCCCTTCTAAAAGACACACTTGAAGATTTAATCAAGGGGAAACTTCGAGAAAACCTGTACCCAACCCTCGGCGGCGACGACGGCGCCTACGGCCGGCGCCCTCAAGACATCTTCGTATTCATCGTAGGGGGCGCCACTTACGAAGAGGCCCAGTGCGTACATCAGATCAATCAGGCGTATCCAGGAGTCAGAATCGTGCTCGGAGGCACGACTGTCCACAACTCGGCTTCATTCTTCGAGGAAGTGAAGGCAGCCATGCAAGGTGTGCATAGAACGCATACTAGGCACATCAGAAATGTGTGAATATTCGATCTCATTAAGGAAATATATTAAAGAGCGATGTCAAATGTATTTCAAGACTTTGGCCGCCACCGCGAGCCGCGGCTGTCTGTGAGACGCTTAACTCTTTCACGGCGACAAAGTCCTACACGAAACCTGACCTAAATAGAAAACAAATTATTATATCCCTCAAGTACTTGTACTTGCGTAGTTTGCTCGACATCCTACGTCACAACAGGGATCCAGCAGAATACCAGCGTCAGGTTGAATAACCTGGCAATATGCTGAGCTGGACACATTCACAATTTTGAGACACACATGGCGCATGACTGTTAATGACTTTTCCTCGATTTGTTCTTCACTAATGGCCAAAATTAATATCCAATCTATCCACGATTTGCCCAACCAAAATATGTCAAATTTCTATCTCTAGTAGGGTAAATGGTGGATAGATTGGATATTTATTTTGGCCGTAAATCTATTTCTTGTATCCTTTCTTTTGTATGTGTCTCAGTTGTGCCAAATAAATATTTTTCTTTCTTCTTTTACTTTTGAAGACGAGTTTCTTGTCCATCGTATGAGAGCATATTCTATGGACGAGGTAACTTGCCAAGACCACCGAAAGAGTTAAACAATTATAAATATTATAAAACTAGAAAATATATTTGTAAAGGTGGGCACTGACGATGCATCCATTCGGATGCCGTTTTAATGACTATTTCCGAAAAAAACTTGACTTGTTCTATAAAAAACATACGTTTTCAACATTCACGGACCGATATTGGAATGCGGTCACGCCATTCGGACTGTTGGATGCATCGTCAGTGCCCACCTTTAGATATTCAATGCAAGATATGCAACCTTAGTTTATACTTAACCTCTTAAGGGGTCACTGTACTTCATCATTATGAACAACTTTTACTATGGGACCAAGCTGAAATCGTGAAATAAAAAAATCAGCTGATCCCTACTTGTGGTTTACATAAATCGCCAAAATGTAGGGAACAGCTGCTTTTTATTTTCGCGATTTCAGGGTTGGTCCCATAGTAAAAGTTGTTCATAATGATGAGTACAATGACCCCTTAAGAGGTTAAGTCAAATATTTATTCCAATATGAAATTGATTTATTTTTGTTTTAATTTAGATGTAATATTCATAAGTACATATAATAAATTATAATTTAAATTAATTTTGTTTTCTTTTACGTACATGGCAATATTCGCCACGACTGTTATTGGTAGTATTTTGTTGTGATGATCGCAGTTATACAACTGAAGAATCTACTCTTATATCGTTATAGCAAACTAGGACCCTGCAGCTTATCCTCTTCACACAATCCTTTATGACGCCTAAAAGCGCCCTTCCTGCTTACGACATAAAGATGCTGTCAAGATCAAACTGTTAAAGTACTCGCAATCTAACTTGGCCGGAGTTAAGTTGTCGCAATAATCATTTTATGTGAGGAGGACGTTTGTTTATATTAAAACTTCTGATTTTAGTCGTTTTGAAAAAAAACCGTTGCTTATTCCAGTAGATTTTTTAACCGACTTCAAAAAAAGGAGGAGGTTATGTATTCCGCGGGTTTTTTTTTTTTTTTTTTTCATGTATGTACACCGATTACTCAGAGATTTGTGGGCCGATTTACGTGGTTGTTTTTTTATTTGGTAGAGAAAGTCCGCGCGGTGGTCCCATATAAATTTTATTGACTTAGGTTAAGTAGTTTTTTAACCAGCTTCAATAAATCAGTTTATTTTAGCTTTACGTATCTAGATGATCTGCTCATTGGTTCCTCATTCTGAGAATTCTTGGCCGATATGCGTGTTTTTTTTTCACGATAGTGATTGGACGTTTGGAAGAACATGAGCGAGACCTTTGCCCAGCAGTGGGATAGCAAAGGTTGATAAAAATATATTCTCAAATTGGTTATATAAACATTTATGAATCAACCCTCAACTAAAAAGTATGAAATAAAAACTTTTTAACAAACAATAAAACCGACTTCAAAAACCTTAACTAAAAAGTAAAAAATTAACATTGTATTTATTTTAAAATCTTAACTTAAACAACATTTTGAAGGCGGCGCGTGATTTTCATGTACGTTCACATAAACTGTTTTTACTATAGATATTGCGCTGGACTGTACATTACATGACGCAAAGGGTCAACCACGCGCCGCCTTAAAAATGTTGTTTAAGTTAAGATTTTAAAATAAATACAATGATTATTTTTTACTTTTTAGTTAAGGTTTTTGAAGTCGGTTTTATTTTTTGTTAAAAAGTTTTTTATTGATTGGTTTGATCTTTGAGTGTACCTATGGTGTACCTACCTAATAGAAAAATCTATGTAGAAGAGGATATATGAATTAAAACACAGGACTGTTGTGTTCAAAACACATTTTTTTACTTTTTTTTATTGAAAAATATTCGTCGACACAGGTGTTGCGTGTCTAACGATAAACGATGCCATACCACTTTTGGCACAATCCAGTTGACTCTCCCTTTAATGGGCTCACAAATAAAAAGCACTTTTTTTACAAATCAAATCTTCCCAAGCGGACTGCAAAGCGTTATCATACAATAATTATGTTTTACTCGTACCAGTAGAAGTCTAGCCAATAACTTTATTGGCTATTCAAAGGACTTGTTATCTTATAATACCAAAGTTAAAGCATCGTTTTCTTTACTTTTTGTAGTTATAACTTTTAAAAGTTCATGTTTTAGCAATATATAAATAATGCCAATGTTGTAAGTCCATATGCATTCAATTCTACTGATTCGCGTCGAACAACTCACAACATACAATTAGAGTTTTTAGGCTCTCTATTTCACTCCTATAAAAACCAATTTCACTTTACAATTATTTCGGCTTTTTTCCACAAACATTATTTCCTTCAGTCTTTACAAAATTTACACCTTCAATACTGAAATGTTACCAAAATGCTACTCTAATTATCAATAGAAAGCTGTGGTTTAAATAATCTTTTATGATAATCATTAAAACAGCATTTTGTGAATACCCAGTATTAGGTCCACACGTTGGTAACATTCTTACATACAATCCCCCGGCGGGGTCAACACACATTTATAAGGCAGTTTCATAGAATTTATCTATACATACAATGGGTTTACCAATCGTCCGCACCGACTTTCGAGTCGGTAACAAATATTTACATATAGGAAAGTGCCTTATACGAGGTAAAAAATGTATGAGCTGCTCATATTGAACCGAGTCTTCATATTATTATGTTTATAATGTGATCATTATAAAGATAATAAATTTGAAGATTCGATCGTGCTTTGAAGCAAGCGGTTATTTAATTTTTAGGGCTAAGCCTTCGGTCTTGGCTAGCTGCATACATATTCCGAGCTTAGGAAAGCCCCGGTGGAAGTCAACATGGCGAATTAAGAAACAGGGAAGAACATCGAAACAATTGCCACTTGCTTCTAAAGCGAAACTAGTAAACAGTAGTTGTTCAGACATTTCTTAGGTAAAGGAGGATTTAACTAAATCATTCTCATCTTAATAACAGACTAACGTATTTATTAGTATTATTAGAACTTTTATGACTATAATTTTATATAGAATTCAGTCAGTAACAAAACTTCATTCAATAAAAAACATTGCCTAACAATTATTAAGGTGCATCTTCACCGAAATAAAGTTGCCAACTTTTGTGTTGGCACAAATTTTCTGTAAAACGGTCTTCTCCAAAGAAAAATTGTAAATTTTTCTGTTTTCAACATGTGTTGGTGACACAAGTTTCTGTAAAACAGTCTCCACCAAAGAAAAATTGTCATTGTTTCCGCTGTCAAAATGTTATGGTGACAAAAGTTGGCAACTTTATTTCAGTGGAGAAGATACCTTTATTAATCCTTGCCCAGACCAGATGGTGTTTCAAGTAAACTATAGTATTTATCTGCCACATTGTTATCCGATCTAGGTTAAAATTGACTTTTAGTTTCAGTAACAATAAGGAATGTGATCAAAAGTATTGTCTAAACAACTCCTATATACTTAACTATTAATATCAGTACCGTTTATATTTGATACGTCATAGTTCTCACGTCATTAGTTGTGATCGGAATAAAGGCACCATGGACTTTTATCCCTTTATCCTAGTTCCAACGAGATTTTGCTCGTCGATTGTAAGGTTGATCGTCTCTTTAGCAAGGAAGGCCACAATCAGATCTCTGATTCGCTCATTCCTTTTGAAATCTAAATGCTACGTCATGTGCGTAAGCGATGTATAATTACGACTCTTGAAACATCGTTGCATTTTTTTTATTCCAATACTATGGGAATCTTATAAAATTTATACCACAACCATTATAATAATGTGGTCAAAGGAACTCAACGTCTTTCGTTAACACGTACAAATTTTAGAAGAAACTAAAAACGTATTTATTTTATATCCCTACCTAAAACATAAACATGTCCGCGTCACTAGTGACGCTTGACACAAAAAAATATATCGATAATATTTATATGGCGCACAACAGTCAACACACGCACTTTTAATTATCATACTTTCATTTAGCAACAAATTTACGCGGTGGACTCACTCACGCGATAAAAATTTAAATTAAAACAAGAAAAAAAAAGTGAAATAAAGAAAAAAAAAACAGTACACGATAATCCATACCCACATTTAACCATTCGACAGTCACGAACGTGGTACGGGTCCTGGAGGCCCTTTCGGCAAACATTGATTTTTTTTGTGATTTTTTTTAATGTGAATAACATGGTCGAAAAATCTTTATACATCACAAATTAAACACGAATGTAAGCCGTTTCATAGGAAAGGACACTAGTATTTCCCTTTTATATAATAATATTTACATATTTACAACTATTATTTACTTTTCAGGGACTTAAAGATTTCATACATAACTTTTTATAACGCGAGTAGTCTGTTTATTTATATAAATATGTTTATATTTATTATTTTGGATCCATAAAAATCATATTTATTTCTGCGGTGTATATTCTATGTTTATCCTAATAGAGCATTGAGAGTGTTTCATTATCTGTTTAAGTTTTATCATAATTTTTACAAGAAAAGGAATGCGCTTATACATAATAGGAAAAACTCGAATTTGTTTTAGAAGAAATCCTGCAGCACTCCATGGTTATTCATTTAGCAAATATATTTTTACAAAAGAATGTGAATGTCATCGTCCACATTTGGCGCTACCCAGGGAGCACCGCGCGGAGGTCATGGACTTAGCTCCCCTTGATGCCACACTTTATATTAAGCATTTTACGATCCTCGATTCAAGCTGAAACTTATTAATAAATACCTATACACACTATGGGAGAAAATGTTTTTCAATTGTGCAAATCGTGTGAGCCTTACTTTTATTTAACGAAATATATCCGATGACGCATTTATGTGACTATCCTGACGATAACGTATGTGAACAGTGTCAGTATCGTCGTAAATATGTTTATGCATCCTAACTTCCTTACACCTATCTATCAGTTTATATTTTTATTGTCAAACCTACGTGCGTCTTCAACGCATCCAGACACAATTCCTTGAAACGCGAAGGGTGAGTTATACTATTTTGAAAGCCCGCCGCATGGTTTCGAGTGTCATACATATTACTATGGTAATCCATATAAATTTGTATGACAATCACATATACCTCGCTGTTTTCTGTATGAAACTATGCATTTAAGTATAGATAGGCTTTCAAAAATCTTCAAGACAGTACTCAAATTAGCTGTAAGTAACATAATGTCATTAATGATAGTTTTAAATAATGAAAATTATGTAGATTTGGTAGTACAAATAAAGTTATAGTTTGTCATTTCAATTGAATTGTCACACGCTATCTGGTATTGGCAGTAAAACTCAACGGTTTATTAGCCAAAATTAATATCCCATCTTTCCACGATGACCAATTATATCTTTTTCACATAGCATGGGTTCAACGGATATTAATTTTGCTCGTATATCCGTTAGGTTCTAATGAAAGACTACTGTATGACCTCGCATGTAATTTTACTGTAAAACAAAATGTCAAAGTAACATTTGATTCAAACAATTTAACTGTAATGCTTGAATAAAGGGAACACATTCATAAAATACGTTCCAAAACTTAAACTAAAATTGGTGGTGAATATTGAAGACTGGCCTCGTTTTCATGTGGCAAGTAAAGAATTATGAGGCCTTTATGAAAACGTGTATTCTGCAACGTGAAAAACATAAGTCCACAGAATAGTAATTAGTGATAGAATAGTTGTTTCCATCCACCCCGTGACCTCTACAAGGGTGATATGAGTCTTACAGCGAGTCGTGACACGAATTACATAATGCAGTTCTTTACGATATTCTACGTTTTATTAAGGGCTGCGTTTTAACACGTGTTTCTTGAAAATGCGTATTTTATTTTACTATATTCCATATCGTATATAAACAAAACTTCTCACGAATTTTCATTTTCTTTTAAGAAGAATAAAATAGCGATTGGCTGCAGATGATATTTGCGGCGTATTACCCAAGTTATTATCGCGAGTGAATGCGCGTGCGATCACAAGATTTTGGAGATCCACGTCGTTTCGCAATACACAGTTATTTCTTCTACGTTGCCTTATCAACAGCTGCAGATGTATAAAATAAAATAGAACTAATGACTCGTGAGACAGTACGTCATATCTCAGTGAAGATTGAGCATCTAGGATGGTCCCGATACTTTATCTGACCAATGGAAACGTTGCAATTTCTTTCAAATCGATCTAGCATCAAAAACATCTCCCAAAATTTTTCGTGACGAATTTCTATAGTAACTATTCGCCGATTAATGAAAAAATATTTTTAAAGTGCAATTGACACTTTCGAGTTGGATACGAAATCGCGGAGGGTACCTTTACAATAATAAACCCTAAAACTAAATAAATACGCGTAAACGAACTGACCGCGTCTTAGAATGGAGATAGTCGTTATAAACGAGTAAAGGATTACCCACGGGAAACGAGAGGAATCTGGTAATCACTACATTTAGTACAAAATATATTATTTCGTGATAAATATCATGTATTAGGGTGATTGCGACGCAGTAGCTCGCGAAATTCTAAATATCTAGCGTTATTTTGCAAGTCGTTGTTCTATTTCGCGTTGTATATTAATCGGAATATGTTTCGCGACAATACATACAAAACATAACATTATCATCATCATCACACATCATCTCATAGAAAACATTATTCAAGAATAATATTAAATCAATATTATCAAGCAAATATAGCTTCTATTAGCTCTATATCTAGGTTAATGTTTTCTATCAGTATTATTCAGTGCATTGTCGCGAAACATATTCCAATCAATAAACAAAACGTGAAATTGCCTTAAAATTTGGAAAAACGCAAAAAAAAAGCGAGCGACTGCTTACCTTAATATAAAATTCTATTAATGATAGTTGTAGACTCTGTTATATCAAACTTTATTATGATATTTAGTTCGATAAATTCCATATTTTTCATACAAAGCTGACAAGCACCTTACTAGGTGAGGTGTATGGCTTCCTTGCAATAGATACATATAAACAGAAAAGTTAATTTACCAAATTCCTCCCGTTTCTATGGATAAGCATGATAGAGAGTGAATTATCTAATTTTAATTCATAATATATCCGCCCCAGCTCCGCGCAAGGGCAGACCACACTCCGTCCGTACAAGACTGGCTATACTTACATAAAAACTAACAATTATAGTTAAATATGTTTTATTTATTTTCCCCGCCGTGCTAAACTAACTAAAGTATTAACAGTATTTTTATGTGTGTGGTGACACTGGCGACACTCTCAAACATGAAAGAGTTTTTAATTTAAGATAACATACATTCCCGAGTTTTCACGTGACAGTTTTTACTTTTAACTAAATCGAACTCAATTTTTGATACATGAAATAAATTAAGGTTTTCGTTTAGGTTTAAATTAGTAACAATATTTTGTTAAAAATCTTTGGTATTCGATAATTTAAGCGAAGCAAGAATGTACTACAATCTACATTATTTCAATTATGTTGTGGTCAAAATGGTACATTTTTCTCAAATATTTCTAATTCTACATTTTTTTTCATGTACAGTCTAGCAAAGCAATTGGTATACAGGGTAGAGATATAAATGAAGTTTTCTCAGAAGATTATGGATGTTTTCGAATGAAATATCATTTTAATAACGGATAAAGTTAAACTGTATTTATACAAAACCCTAATCAAACTATTCTATAATAACTTCCTGAGAAATCTTCATCTATATCTGGCGATCCTGTATATTAATTGCTTTGTAAGACTGTACCGTTTAAAGTTTATGTAATCCACTACAATATATAACAATAAACAACTTGCCACGTGAAAACACAGAGTATATTTTTTTCGAAAAACATCAAAATACACCAATTATTGCGATGAACGTATCGATACGATGAAGGCATTTAGTTATTACTTTACGTTGTATTTTTAAAGTTAGAAAAAATATGTCAGCCACGTCACCTTGCTGGTTGTGAGAGCAACATAAGGCATGGTTTATACAGATATGGCCAGTGGCGGAGACCTGGCAAGGACGCATGTCCCCCCATAGACTTTATATGACATAATTATACACAGCTGACGTCCGCACCTGAGGTGAGCTACGTCCGCGCCTGAGGTGAGCTCCGTCCGCGTCAGACGTCACTTCTGTATACACCGCGCCTAAAGTTCAAGCAAAATGCGCTACACCTTGTCACTCGTCCAAATAAATACTTGAATATCGCCAAATATTCAGATGGCGTTAAAAGTATCATTAATTATTTCGTGACAATTAATGACTTTTTTATAAAAGAAATGAAGGCCTCTTAATCTACATGCCAATTTTGATAAAAAATTATAGTTAATTTTTTTTAAAATTCTTACGTGTAATAATGGAAATGGTGGGATAGACACGCCTTCAGAATTCTACTTCCCTGGAATTCACGCTTCTTTCTATCTCCACGAGTAAGTCTCTACGGACATTTTTTACAAAAATTACATACATTTATTATTAAAAAAAAGCTTTGCAAGTGCACTTCTTATACAAATTTTGATACCTCAAATCGTTTTAGAAATAAAATGGTTAGGAATTTTAACATTTTCGTGTGTTTAAACAATTGTGAAATAGTTTGTTCTTTTTCTACAAGACCGCAAAACATAAGTGATGCCGCCAGCAGCAAAATAAGGAAACTACCGTCCAGCAATATTTTCACAGTGGTTCTGTTGGCAGAGACCTTCCCAGGCGCAGGTTTGTTTAACATTACATTGCGTTCAAAATAACATCAATATTGATCCTCCGTTCATAGCTATGTTATTTACTGCTGATTACTTCCTCAGTGAATCGCTACGTAATGAACGTTACAATCGGAAAAATCACTGAAATTTAAAAGTAATAACAAACAGTTCATTCCCTCAACTATTTACATATAAATCCGATATAAACTATTTCCTTTAATACAATTACATCGGTAATAAAATAAAAATACAAGCATGGAAATTATATGAGCATTTCGCTTGAAGCACAAAGGTTCGCGAGTTCCGTCAGTACTGACGCACATTCAGCACAACACAGGGTGGGCTCAGTCGGCGCCTTCGATGTAGAAGGTGAGGCGCTCGGCGTAGCGCGCCACGTACAGGTTGTAGGTGTAGCGGCGGGCGCCTAGCACGGCGGGGGCGCGCGGGGCGCGGGGCGCGCGGCCGCGGGGCGCCAGCGCGCGTTACGGGTGGCTGCCCCCGCTGCCCACGCCCGGCGTCGTGGACCCGCCCGACCCGTGGCTGGGCGGCATCAGCACCCCCTGCCGACGGACAACACAAGTTACACCACACACCTCATCATTCAAACTCACGGTTAATTAGTCTCTATTAACGTGATTGCTACCTATAGCCCGCCAAATTCAGAATTTCTTGCGTTTTTTGCAAATTGTAGCTCTATTTCTATACCCTAGTCTAGTTGTGTCCTTGTCCTTGTTTAGTGAGTCCTTGTCTAGTACCCATAGCACAAGCTCTGCTTAGTTTGGGACTAGATGGTGCTGTCAAAAATGTCCAAAAATATTTATTTATTTGACAACCTTCTTTGAGATAAATCGAAAATACTATACTGGTCAAATACATGCGAGCAGCGGCTGGCAATGTTAGTATAAAAAACCATATCTGTCCCGTTCAGCGGCCAAATAAATTATCATGAAAACTCATCTATCGTGTAATTTAAAAATGGAACGAACATTTTACTCCGAAATATGGCAACCAAGGAGGTAACTTATCAAAGATTTTATTTAAATTTCAAACTGGCTTGCAAATAGAGCTGTTTAAAGTAAAAAAGAAACAAATGAACATAATGACTCGTGAAAAATTATTGTTTATTTAATTAAGTTGGTGGTAAGAGGTTTTTTTCAATTAACCTGTATAGCTTATAGATATAGGTTATTATTTTCTATGAGAATTATTCAGTAGGTATTATTGCCGCGAATCATATTACGATCGATATACAAAGTGATGAACGTGAAATAAATCTACAATTAACAAAAAACGCAAGAAATTTTGAATTTCGCGGGCTACTACGCCTAGGTAGCAATCACCTTATCCAGTTTCGGCCAGTGCTGTTAGAATATTACCAATTTCTCTTCATTAAAGTGATACGCGCTAGTGAAGCTACTCATTAGTTATGTAAGACGAAAAAACTCACATAGTAGCAATGCGTGTAAGAAATGCACTACATCCAGCTTCGTAAACATCAACCTCGCCAGCAGGCGGTGCACATGCACTCACCGACGAAGTTCTGACGAGACAAAGATGACGAGATGACCGAGCGTCACGAAACCAGACCAGTCTGAACTAAGGCAGGCCTTGTGCACTCCATACTTTAGGTGTAAAGATCCTACCTACACTCCGAGACCCCGTCTACGGGGCTTATTGGTCGGTAGTAGCGAACGCGTTCCACCGGGTACAGACCAAGCGAACGAAGGCAAACAGTAGCGAAGGCGAACAGTGATTTTCACCGATGGACAGCGCACGCTAGCTCGTCTTCGCTGGTGTGTCCACATAAAGTGAACGCCAGCTAAAGAGGCCAAACGCGAACGAAGGCCTTCGCTGACTCTCGCTCGCTTTCGTTAAACCACATCAAAAGTGCGCGTTCGCTCGGTAGTCTTCGTTCGCTTGGTCTGTACCCGGCATTCGATGCAACGCAGGCTCATAATTACAAGTACGTTACGGTTTTTCGTTACTTACCAGACCTAGGCTTGAGTAAGCGAGTGATTGGGCTTTCTTAAAACCCAAAGTGCCTATTCAAGGTTTGACACTTATCGCATACTCGATCGAATGCGTCGATTTTTATTCATAAACCAGTAATTTCTCCTCGTTTCCGCCAGGGGCACTCGTGATTAATGAACGAAAGTCGACGCATTTAAGGTGAATGCTACAGGGTAGCCCGCGAAATTCAAATTATTCTTATTCTTATTGCACACAAAAAAATATCACAATAATACATAATAGTTATTTTGCGTTTTTTTTCAATTTGTAGCTTTATTTCGCGTTGTATATCGGTCAAAATATGATAAGCGGAAATAATAACAATATATCTACTGAATAATACTCATAAAAATATTAACCTAGCTCTATAAGCTGTACAAGCTCGAAAATCGATAATTTGATCGTAAATTAATTATACGAATTCACCTTAATCGCGTATGCGTAAGTTTCAAACTCGCACTAGGCACTCTGATCGACTAGCGAGTAAGGATAACTCTCAACCAGAGCTGTACAAGAAAGCTAAGTGGTGAGCTAAGAAAAAATCTACCAATAGGCCCAGACTCAGCCAAAGCGGGGAAGAGCGGAATGTGTCAAACAACCAATAGGATTGCGTTATTTTCACGTCACCGCCTAGCTTCAACGTAATTCTATATCTAACGCAATCCTATTGGTGGCTATCTCTTCTCCTTTATGCTTTGGTGGAGTCCGGGCCATAGGAGAGATGCGGTGTGCGAGGCTAGCAAAATGAAGCAAAAACCCTATTGGTGGATTTTTTCCTCGCTCACAACACTGGTGAAAAGCCACCTGAAACCGTGGTTTTACGGCTCGTCGGTAAACATCAGCTGTATAGGTATTTATCAGATGCAGCTGACCCAATTTAAAATTTTGTTAGGTTGTAATGATTTTTTAATGCACACGGTTGTTAAAATCTGAAGGCCAATTCTCGTAATTTAAAATGTTTAAAATATAGTTCCGATTTCATCTCATTATCATCATCCTCCTCGCCTTTTTGCCACTTTATATTGTGGTTAACTTCCAGTCCAACCAGCTCCTCGATTCAGAACCACACGATAACTAGTTGTCAACCGGTTCGGTTTGTTATCTCGTTTCGTCTTATGATTCACGCAACGAGAGAAAAAGAGATAACAAACCGAGTCGGTCGACAACTGGTTATCGTGTGGTTCTAAATAGGGTAGCAGATGCGGCTGAACAATATCAGTATTTTACAGTTCCGATCTCATCTCAGTGTTGTACATGTCAATCTTCATGATAGTAGATGTTCCTGCTTGACATCTAGGACTGAGATTAGATGGAACCATGGTATATTAAGATGTTTTACCAGGTACTCTCTTCCCGTGACAGCTAGGTCACGTGATTGCCTCTGTACTACGTCATCAGCTGTGGAGCCAATAGCGAGCTGTTATCGTGACACTTGTCACACTTGTCATGTGCTGCCAATTTGTGTAAATAAATTACCCGAGCAAAATGCATTTATTCAATTACTTGCTTCTATAAAGGATCACTTTTGAACTAGTAATTTTATACAGTTTCCTTTAATAACTAATTAGATGAATAACACTAGATAACAAATAGTTAGGAATTTATTTTATATTCATTATGAAAAATAATCCCCTTAAATATATTGAAGATATAGAAAGAAAGAAAGAAAGATTTTATTTGGCACAGGACAGTGACAGCCCTGTCGGGGGTGGTTGTGTGAATACTCACGGGTTCCCACGCCCCCGGCTAAGGTAGTTGAAGGAACACCGTGGTGGTTTTAGTCGGTAAGTGTCCGACACTGGCTCCGCCTACCCCGGGCGGAGGGCGTCCATGAGGATTTCCGCAAGGCAAAAAAAAAAAAAAAAAAGGACAGTGACAGCACAACAAATAACATTAAATAAAGTGAAACATGAAGTTGCTGCCAGGCATGCCCATGCCAAAAGGGTCACCAACTCAGCATGTGCTGGCGTTGAACGTCCGTTGATATCAATCAATGGCAACACTGATCATGACGTAGCTTGGAGGCAACGCGCTGTCATCGCGGGAAGAGAATACATGGTGAAACATCTTACTATACCATGGGTGGAACTATGTTTTTAACATTTTAAATATAAGAATTGGCACTCTGACCACGTGGTAATGGAAATGACCCCTAATCAGTGCAAAACTACGGTTTAAATACCACTGCGTTTGGCTCGTAGTTTACGAGAATGTTTGATTGTCGGAATGCTATTACGCCTAGTACGAGTTTGGCACTTACGAATACTTTCATCGTTTTCGTCGACTTTCATTAATTAATCAGTAGCGCCCCTGGCGGATACGAGGAGAAACTACTGATTTATGAATGAAAGTCAACGAAAAGTATGAAAGTTTTCGTAAATGTCAAACTCGTACTAGACCCCCAGGACTATACTGTTTGGCTCGCCAGTCGATCAGTGATAACCAGTAAAAACCGTCAGTTTTAATTTCGCGGTTTTACGTCGATCATTCACTTTAAGGAGTGTGCCTTCTGCACTTAGTATTATTCTGTTGCTAAGGTGCGTCGCTGTTAGTTACCTGCAGTGAGTGTGGGTGCGGCTGCGGCGGCGAGGCGGTGGGCGGCGCGTGGTTGAGGTAGGCCAGGTGGTGGTGGTGGTGGTGGTGGCCACCCGAGCCGCCCGGCCCCATCAGCGGACACAGCACTTGGTGGTATGTCTAACACAAATATAGTTTACACTTTATCACCACAGAACATAATAGAAAAGTAAAAAAAAACTTATCAAATTGAGACCATCCTTTTTTGAAGTCAGTTAATAAGTAAGTAGACTTCGGTACAAAAACATTCTGGTTAAAAACAACTACGAACGGAATAATGAAGCATTTATTTTATGTTATCATTGTCAACTTATTTTTCAACACACTTGCTCGTAAATTGGCTCTTATTGCACCGCTTTTAGGTTCATAATGTAGCTTATAACGCACACATGCTTTTTACTTTATATTATCGCACTAGTGCTTTTTACTTTACAGTTTATTTTTAAAAGGCAGCAAAAAGTATTTATGTCTAAACAAAATTAAAACATTTTTGTGAATAAATCAACTGTATTAATTAAAATATTTTAAATAAATATTTTATTTCATCAAATTGTCAACAAATTAACATTAATTTGTGTTATAAATAAAAAAGCTATTTATTATATTTTTAATATTAGGCTGTTTGGCGGTTTCCTTCTACCAACTGCGCCCGCGGCCATTTTTCACAAATTCAATATTTGCCTAAAATATTTTTAATGCTTTTTTCCTCGCAAGTGTGTTGAAAAACGTCGTATGACACGCGTGAGCATTGAATATTATACTTCTCGGCTCCATTACGCTCTCGCCTTCGGCTCGGGCTGCAATCCAGCCTCGACTATAATAGCCAACTTAGCTCACTTGTATCATAATGTACTATTACTCATATTCTTGCAAACAAATAATTCTTCTTTCAAAAAACATTATTATAAATCATAATAAGTATCTCCTACGAAAATAATCCAATACATACTACCTATACTTTAATCCTTTCATCAAATTAGTTTTTTCAGCGTCGCTATTATTTTCAGTACGTAATAGTAATAGTTTTCAAGACTTAAAAAACAAACAATTGTATAAAGTCGTGTATCAGACCTGGAAGGGCGGCTGCTGGAAGTGGTGGTGTGGGTGCGGGTGTGGGTGTTGGTGCGGGTGCGGCGTGTGCGCGGGCGAGGGCGGCGGGTAGAGCGCGGGGGACGCGGCGGCTGGCGACGGCGCGGGGGGCGGTGCGTACACCTGCCCCCCGCCGCCCTGCATCTCGCCGCCGCCGAGCCCGCCGCCCGAGCCCACGCCCGACACTGCGCCCCCGACGCCGCCGTGGTACATGCGGACCTGACACATACACTTTATTAAAAACTTCTTGAACTTTTGCTATAAACATAATAAGCTCGATAGTAAAGACATCATCATCCTCCTGCCCTTATCCCAATCTATTTGGGGTCGGCGCAGCATGTCTTTTTCTTCCATAAATCTCTATCAGCCGTCATCTCCTTGTTCACTTTATTTTTATCCATATCATCTTTCACACAATCCATCCATCTTTTCTTTGGTCTACCTCTTTTCTTATAGCATCCACATTCATACATAAAACTTTTTTCGTAACATGCTCCTCATTTCTCCGCATCACATGTCCAGGCCATAAATAAATAAATAAATATTTTTGGGACATTTTTACACAGCACCATCTAGTCCCAAACTAAGCAGAGCTTGTAATATGGGTACTAGACAATGGATATAATACTTATATACTTTTTTTTTTTTGTAAATACATACTTATAATACATAAGTAATACCCAGACCAACACAAACACTGATGTTGATCACACAAATATTTGTGTTCTGTGGGAATCGAACCCACGACCTCGTGATCAGCAGTCCGACACTCGAACCACTAGACCGCAGACGTCGTCAATCACCATGATAATCTACTGCATCTCAACTTTTCCGTCACTGGCGCTACTTTCAAACTCCCTCTCACATATTCATTTCTTATCATATACATTCTCGTTACACCACACATTCCTCTTAACATTCTCATCTCAGCTGCATATTCTATAGTAAAGAGATGAGAGTATTAATAACGTTACAGGTATGGTAAAAAATTAAATGGAATGGAATATAAAACTGTTACAGACAAAATTAGATTCATTCTTCGTCACTTAAAGGAAGACATTATTTTATATATTTTTCAATCATTGTTTCATATTTAATTGATCTAAATTTTTAAATTGCACACCATTATTCGTAAAAATATTTGGTCTTTTAAACAAATGTTACTTTGCAGTTATGTGTTGTTACTTTAATTCATAGATAAATCGATGTGAGATCTAAGCTTATTTATTTATAAGCTTAGTAGTTCTGAACAAATTGGTTTCTTAAATTGCGTTAACAGAAAGTTTCGTTATCGACATTTAACTTAAACATGCGCAGTGAACGATTTAAGCGATTGTAGCCCTTATGTCATTACAGTAAAATGCGCGGTGCCGCCATTTTTATTCAAGTTATTCGCCGGGAAGTATAACGTTGTATATAAAAAGACAGTTGAAAGGTACTGAACAGTCTTCACAATATTTCGTGAGTCTAGGTTACCTTGAAATGTTAAGTAATTTTGGGCCCTCGGCCAGTGTGAGAGCTTTATAAGTGGTTGAATGCTTGCCTTCCATGCAGGAGGGTCTGAGTTCGATCCCGACCCGCACCTCTGACTTTTCGAATTCATGTGTGGATTTATATTCGATTATCACTTGCTTTAACGGTGGAGGAAAACATCGTGAGGAAACCTGCACACCTGAGAGTGCTCCATACAGTTCTCAATGGTGTGTGTAGTCCGCCAACCCGCACTAGGCCAGCGTGGTGGACAAAGAAGAGATCTCTTCTCGTACTGAGAAGAGGCCCGTGCCAGTGGGACAGTAATGGCACACCTCGGCCACTCGATACAATATAAATGCTGGCACCACCTACATACACAAGATTACGTCTGTATACGAACGCACACACACGTGTAGGTTAGGGATGCTCGCCGCTCGTAATGCCGACTGGGTTCCAAGCGCTTCTCAGTAGTTTTCAGAGATGGCGTGCTTGTATAGCGACTGGCGATTGACATCCATTGCAATCTTGCAGTCTGATGAAGCCAAGCATTTTTATAAAGTAGTTAATTCGTTGGATTAAATTATTAATAATTATTTCGTATGTGATATTATCTGATAAGGCAGTGTGGTCGCTAAGCGACAAAGCCTTTTAAATAAATTAAAAAAAAAAAAAAAAACAGTCAGTGCAGTCCAATTGCCGGCAAACCGCGGGTGGGTGCGGGGTGCGGCTGAGGAATCTTAAATTGGCGGGGGGCGGTGAGTGGCCGTTCTGTACGATAGTACTATTATGTATTCTGTGGTAATGGGTTGTTTATGTGTTATGTGAGAGCTTTATCAAAGACTAAGGTGGTTATGTACTGACCATGTGCTGGTACTGCAGCTGCTGCCCGGGGTGCTGCGCGGGGTGCGGGTGCGGGTAGGGCACGTACTGCTGCATGGGCGCGGGCGCCAGCAGCGGCTGCCCCGTCGCCGCCGCCACCTGCATGCCCGACCCTACGCCCACTGCGCGCTCACACCGTTACACACACAACCCGGCGCACTAGCCACTACACAACTACACAGACACTTGCGCCCATACATTGTATAATAACATGTTTCACCAGGTATTCTCTTCCCGCGATTAAAGCGCGATGCCTCCAAGCTACGTCACGTATCTTCAATATAGTTAAGGAAATTTTTGTTCATAATGAATATAAAATAAATTCCTAACTAGCATAACTATTTTTTATCTCGTGTTATTCATCTAATTAGTTATTAAAGGAAACTGTATAAAATTACTAGTTCAAAAGTAATTTTGCTCGGGTAATTTATTTTAACTAAGTGGCAGCACATCAAACTGACAAGTGTCACGCTAACAGCCCGCTATTGGCTCCACGGCCGATGACGTAGTACGGAGGCAATCACATGACCTAGCTGTCACGGGATTAGACTACCAGGTGAAACATCTTATTATACCATGCGCCCATAGAAATCTAAATAATACATGCTGAAATTTTAATCGCTTCTTTCCCGAAAAGGGGTCATTGTACTCATCATTATGAACAACTTTTACTATAGGACCAACCCTCAAATCGCGAAAAAAAAATCAGTTGGTCCCTACATTTGTGTTCACTTAAATCGATAAAATGTAGTTAAATCGAAAAAATTAAATGTAGGGACCACCTGTTTTTTTTTTCGCGATTTCAGGATTGGTCCCATAGTAAAAGTTAATCATAATGATGAGTACAATGACCCCTTTTCGGAAAAGAAGCCATTAAAATTTCAACATGTATAAGGTAATAGAAGTGGCAAAAGCGCGTGAAAATGTATTTTGCAGTATACCTAACAACGGATTTCGTTTTAGAATTAAATTATTTTGCATTGAATGCTAGAAACATGGAGGTCGTAATTGTGTATTTCTGTGTTGGTAGCGGCAAACCGGCGACACTCGTTCCGGTATTAATAGACAGATAACATTTCTATTACCTTATTATTAAGATTTCTATGCGTGCGCCTGAGAACACTTTATATTTGTGCCACAATTACATTTTAGATGGGGAAGTAAGTAACCAAATTGAACATCATTGTTGCAAATTTAAAATCTATGTGACAATGGGAGTAGATTCTATTGTTCACAAACTAAACTTATTTTCAACTATAGCTCTCTTTTTGTAATAGTAGATGCATTTTAAGTCAATTATCTTCTTACTGTTTTGTTAAAATACAAACCATATTAAATAATTAAAAAAAATAGTTAAAATTATTAAATAGGTAATAGTTTGTTTAGTTAAATTTTATTGAAGAGACAAATCGATATCATGCTTAGTTATGGACCTACAATATCAAATAACGGATGATCACCCATCGAAGTTTGTATGAAGAAGCGACCGGCTAGTTCAACCTTAAGGTATCGCGCACGCAGCAAATAACGTAATGTATATCTTTCCTTCATTGACTGCTGTAAACGTCCTGCCTTCTATGTAGTAGGGTTTGAGTTCGAACCCGGCCTGTAACTCTGACATTCAAAGCCTTTTGCACATCAGAATTTGATTATCACTTCCTTTAATGGCGAAGGAAAACATCGTGAGGAAACCTGCACAAGTGCACACCTGAAAGTGCTCCATACAGTTCTCGATGGTTTGTCCTACAGTAGTCCAGTGTGGTGGACTACGGCCTGAAACCAGCTCATTCTGAGAAGAGGCCCGTGCCCATCAGTGGAACAGTAATTTGGTTATGTATGTTATGTCAAATTTCTATCTCTTGTAGGGCAATTCGTGGATGGAATGGATATGGATTTTGATAGTGAACAAAACAAAAAAATGAATCTACATACATAATACGTAGTCAGTGGCATCTTGCTCACCTTTCCTGAAGTTCCTCTGCTGCTGCGACTGCATTGGGCCGGGCTGACCGCCACCGCCCGACACGCCCCCCACTCCTCCGCCGCCCCCCATCGCCGCTCCATACGCCAGCTGCACAAATTATGTGTTATGAAGTTTAGAAATATCAAACTCGGAGCTGTAGCTAGAAGCTCTAGCCGGCTCCTATTACTTAGAATCTATTCAGACGGACTGCATCTGCAAGCTAGATGCAAAATAGTAGTTTAGATGCGGTTTTGGTGCAGTTGATATAACTGCATCGAAGTTGCCGACCGACAGCTTAGACTTTAGTCGTTCAAACTGCACGCCCGACTGCAAGTAGACTGCGCAGTCGATGCAGTTATATCAACTGCACCAAAACCGCATTCAACTGTTTCGCAGCTAGCTTGCAGTTCAAATGCAACTAGAGCCCGACGTTTCAAAAGTGCCTGTAATTAGGTTTATTTGGAATAAAAAACATTTGATTGATTGAATGCAGATCGTGTGAATAGACCCTTATCGCACTCATAATAGCAATAACCTTCATTTTGACTAATGGTTAAAACATTTTTTATTTTACTTTAAATAAAACGGCATGAAAACATTTAAAGCAAGCCATTGCGATTGAGTGTGTTACTCAATAAGGGGGCTGGACAGCCAGTGTTCGAAGGCCGTCGGGAACCCTTTATTTTAATTTTCGGGGGCTCCTATGCCTGTCTATCGGAGGTACTACACCGCCTTGACCTTGATTAAACTTATAATTACTCGCATGCTTGAGGTCAGACAATGGATAAGGCACAGGCGTTGTATGTATAAAGTTAGTTTATGTAAATTTTTATTTTATTAATGCATCAAAGACATATCTCCCTTGTTTATTAATTATATAATATGAACGCTGGACGCTGACTGGAATTTGGTGAGCCCTGGGTTATTAGTTATTTCGTTAGCCCAAGGGAAAACGATGTTGCAGTAATACGTTCCAAGTTCTGTTACATTAAATATTGGGTAAAATCATTAGTCATCAACAAATCTTATGTAGATATTTATAATTTAATTTCTTTCTCTAATACCTAATACCGTAGATATTCCGTGATTAATTTTATAGTGATAAAAGCTAATACTTAGATAAACATATCCGTGTGTGAAACTGTTATCTTTATTTTGTAATACTATGAAATATTGTAGGTGTGTTCGTTTGTTATTCCGTTAGTTTGCATAGGAAAGAAGAAAGAATTAAATTAAAATATGTTTTATTTTTTAAACAAATCCACACACCGGATACTAAAGTCAAAATATACGAACACAGTACACGCTGTTATTCTGACAAGAATTTTATCCCATTGAGATAAAGTAAATTTTCTTAGTTGTTTAGATTATTTTGAACAATCAGTTCGTTTCGATATTTTTGAAGCTGACTATACACGCACACTAACGCAAATAATGCCAAGAGCTTACGAAAAGGTTAACCAACGCAACGCGTCGGTCGGGATGGAGGGGATGTCCGTTCTATGCGTTAGCATTATTATGTATTCTGTGACAAAACAATGACTTAAGTAAGTCTGAATTAAATAAGTATTTTATCTGTTACTAAATCCTTGAGTTGTAATTTGAATGCTTATTAATACGTTTGCTTTGATCAGCCTTCAAAACGAAATGTGTGCTATATGCACAAAACCACAATAATGTCAGAGATTTTCATTTATTCACAGAGACGGCATTGAAAAGTGAATTAATTAATATTTATGATATTTTGACATATATCGATTATCTATAACAGGAATAAAGTCACGATCTTTGCTCTAATACGTGTTGCCTCATATTTACCATATAATGCAAGGATGTTTGCCTGTGCATTTCTGAATGACAGGAGTATTCATGGACGGACGATTTGGGTTTTATACACTCTGAAATAAAAACGCAGACAGAAGATTCTACTCCTTAGTTCCACTTCTGTGCGCATAAAAAAAGATATCAGAGAGGGAGAGAGTTATGTCCAACAGGTAAGGATAATATCCTGCAGTCTGGAAGTCCGATAGTAGAAGAGGGAAGGTGGGATAAGCCACACTCATAATCAGCCCATGCACGGGCCTCTTCTCAAAATGAGAAGTATTCAGGCTGTAGTCCACCACTACTACACTAAACACACCGAAGTAAAATTTATAAATAAAA
Organism: Asteroscopus sphinx; assembly: GCA_949699075.1. NCBI lineage: Eukaryota > Metazoa > Arthropoda > Insecta > Lepidoptera > Noctuidae > Asteroscopus > Asteroscopus sphinx. The sequence goes on along the minus strand of OX453021.1, from coordinate 12,310,020 downwards.
GACGTGGTCAGAGGGTTTATTATTAATTATTCTGAGGGGAGATGGTCTCTTTAGGGCTAAGACTTACCATTTTTTTATGGCTCTAAGCTATTAAGCATAGCAGATGCTAGGCATAAAATAAATCAATAATTGATCAGATTTATTTTTTTATGAACTTTGGATATTATTTTTACTGCAAGTGACCTTTTGGATTGGTTATCATCGTGTAATCGATTGCTTTTGGACATTTTGTAAACACATATTTGGGCTCGGATAAAAATATCTGTTTTAATTAACGATTGTGGGTAAAGCAAAGGGTTTATTTTTAATTTTTAGGTATAGTTAAAGTAAATTTATAGTTTTGTGATTTCAGCCGTACCGTTCCAAATAGGTATACAAATTGGATACAATTACTTCTTCAGACATGTATAATATTGCTAGTATCACATTTAATGTTCGTAACACGAAGTGCAGGTTTAACATTATTAAACCAATTACAGTAGTCCTACATATATCGCCTTGCACATTGGGCCTTACTATATATAGCCTTTTCATTATTGGACTAATAAGTTCTTATTGAAACGTATTTAAAATTTATTTAAAAACAACCTTTTAAACATGAAACTTTGGACCTGAAATATAATTGCTTCATCTTGAACAGAAGGATGAGCCAACACAGTTTACAATATTATAGAATTGATAGCAATAATTTGATAACGGCCACGCGGCCGCAGCTGATAATTAACCGTTCACATGATGTGACATTTAATACAGATAAATCTTTCAGTGTCATTGCGAGCCCGGCGCTGTTAACACAAATACACTATAACATAAATATTGGAATCAATAAAATAGTGATTTCATCTGTTCAAATACTGTCTGCTCTATTCAGCAAGTTGTGAATATATCAGTAGAGTTCATTGCCGAAACTATAAACGTATTATTGTGTCAAAATGTGGTTAGTTTGGTTGACTTTGGCGTTGATCTTAATAAAGGTATACAATAAAATAACAAATGGGAAGTGTTACTCGGACAATGTGATGAGTGGTAAAGTGGTAATCATCACAGGAGGAAACAGTGGCATCGGGTACGAAACCGCCTTAGAACTGGCCAGAAGAGGCGCGAAAGTGATACTGGGCTGCCGAGACGAGAAAAGGGGACAGAAAGCGGCAGACTCCATCATCAAGAAGACTAAAAACAGAAGTGTCAGATATATGCATTTAGATTTAAGTTCTTTTGCATCTGTGAGGACGTTCGTCGAGGACTTCAAAAGTTCCGAAGCTAAACTGGACATTTTGATAAATAATGCAGGCGCTAGCGGCGTTCATAGAGATCAGACTGAGGATGGATTAATCAGAGACATGCAGGTCAACCATTTCGGACCTTTTCTGCTGACAATTCTATTAGTTCCTTTACTAAGAAAGTCGGTGCCTAGCAGGATCATCAATGTCACTTCAACGCTTCACAGATTTGGTACTATCAGCGACTTGAACAACCCTCATTCGTACCTTCGAACATATTGCGACAGTAAACTATGCAATATTTTATTCAGTAACGAATTAGCACGAAGATTGGAAGACAGAGACGTAGTCGTGAACAGTCTTCACCCTGGACATGTCAACACGAGCTTCTATAAAGCCACAATACTGGAAAAGTTAAGGACAATGGTGTTGTACTCATTCTTCAAGAATCCAGTGGAAGGTGCCCAGACAAGCTTATACTTAGCTATCTCCGATGATTGTGATCAAGTCACAGGAGGGTATTTTGTCGACTGTAAAGAAGGATATATGGGCATGAAGGCGAGAAATGAAGACTTGGCAGCGAGATTATGGGAAATTTCTGAGAAGATGGTCGGATTGAGGCCAGAAGAAGCAATTTAGATAAAAACTATTTCGAATAGATAGTAATAGCTTTTTTAATTTTGTGATAAGCGTAAATGCTTTTTGTAGATTCTGTATATATGTATGTATATAAATTAATAACGATAATTTTATCGATGTGTATCATTTAAATCGACGTTGGTTATGCTTACAATTAAAGTTAAGTGCAATAAAAACAACAATACATTGGTATTAACATAGAAAACCACTGCAAACGACATTAATGTTAGTATTTTGCATAAATATCAACGACTTAAAGATAGTAAGTAATTTCGAAACGAATAAATTATCGTCTATCTCTTACGACTGTTTAATGATTTAATGCTTTCCTCCCGTTTGTGTTACACGCTTTGGGCCTTACTGGTGAATAGTTATACAACGATTTATCTCTTTCTGTCCTCAGTAATTTGACATTCGAAGGAAGAAGACAAAGCATTATGTAACTATACAACGTTTATTAGTAAGGGTGTTTATATTTAAACACTTATCACCAAGATTAGTCCAGACTAATAAAAAAAAAAAAAAAAAAAGACTATTCTCTTACGGCCAAAAATAATATCTAATCTATGTACGATTTACCCTACTAGAGATAGAAATTTGACATATTATGTATGGAGCTTATGTCAAATTCCTATCTCCAGCAGGGCAAATCGTGGATAGATTGTATATTGATTTTGGCCATTAGTTCTCAGTCCTTCCGATTGAAAACAGTTTCGTTATTTAAGGTGCGATAAAACCAATTAATGAACATGATCAAGAAGAACGCCCGAGCTAAAATATTTTCCGTTTAAAAAAGGTGAAATAAAATCAATTTTACAAATTCAAATTAGACAAAATCAGTACTATTTAAACGCTAAAATTACCCACCTTTCATGTTTTTGATCTAGGAACACCTATGTAGAAACATTTTAGCACTTACGAAGTGTCAACGCTCGCTAAATCGATGGATGTCAAAACACCTGCTCTAGTAAATAAAGTAGACTCACATACCCCCAGTTTCTGGAAGGCTGATCAACGCAAAAGTTAACTAATCGACTGTCAAATCTCAGGTCAAGCGATGTGATTGGTTATTAACATTTCCGTCGGCCAATCGCAGAAGCCGACATTAGATTTGAGCATAGATCGAATTGATCAGCCTTCCAGAAACTGGGGGCTAATCTGCTACTGATATCAGTGCCGTGACGATAAGAGTCCTAACACTAGGATTAGGGCTGCCTGTCTACTGGATCCGAGAGGAGATATATTAACCAGTAGAATTGCACAATTCATGTCTCGCGTCTTTTTTACCTATGCGATTCGATTGGTAAATATTTCTCCGCTTCAATCCTCTCTGCTCCAGTGGACAGTCAGCCTAAAACAGTGCAATCGTTTCATTGGTGGTGGTCAATTTGCAATCTTGTTTCCACTCAAACAAGTGCAGATTGTGCGTCGTCGATAAAAAATCCGTGCTTTCTACGATTGATAACAGTAAACAGTTTATTCAACCTATTATTTTTTATCTTTAACCTGGTTTATTTTGTATTTCTATCTCGATATTTTTTTCGATTTTATCACTAAGTGGAATTTTGATCTTAGAGGATAAACAATACTTGTTAGAATTAAATAATAATGATTACTAAGAATTTATTTTATTTAAACAATTTTTTATTAGTATACCCCACCCTATTTTACTGTATATTTCTATCTTGACAATATTGAAGGAACTAAATGAACGAATTCTTTTTAAAACTTTTTTCCTACGCTTCTTATCAAGGACACGTAAAACGTGAAACGTCACCAAAAGTGCTTAATCACAAAAACGTGATGCTATCGAAAACAGACTCATTTAATTCAAGCATTGCTGTTATTAAGTAAAAGAAAATCACTCTGAAGCGTTAGCTGGTATAAGACGGTTAATGACCATGTGACCGTGTGCCGTGGTGATAGATTACATACAAAATAGATACTCGAAATATATTTCGTCTCACGCGCGTACAAAGACACAGCGCTAGTTTACATGAAATCCAATATCTCTTCCAACCTTCAACTAATAAATACAAGGTCTGTGAGTCAATTAACTATTTTACCCACACTTTACTGTCCTCGACAAAACATCTTCTTAAAAAAATACATTAAATTACTACAATAACATGCTAAAATGATACGCCAAACGTATTTTAGATCAAATTCAATTCAAAAGTTTTAATTTCGAATACGCATTTACATGCACTTTCAAAACATTAAGAATCTAGTTGAACGGTTTCAAATTATTGGTCCTATGGAGAAGAGCCGGCAAGAAACTCCATGGAAATGCTATTTTCATGTTAAATAGTACAAATATTTGTTACATGATTTGGTCAGACCATTAGGTACTACGAGAATCTAGTAAACGTGCCTGAAAATACATCGATTTATTCCAATAAAATTATGATGGTAACCCAGTATACAATTTTCCAACAAAGTCCCGAGTCCATAAAATCTGTATGCTGAGTTACGCTGAAAAGTTGTGCCAGAAAAGACTTAGATGGCGCCTTTTGTTGTCACTAGCTTCAATTAGGGTCATGTCTCGCGTGGCACGGGCGGTTGATCCTTTGAAAGTGCTGACGAGCCCTCAGACTGCGACAAATGTTCAGGGAAATGGTTTGTAATGGTTCTAAAGAGTGGGTAAAAAAGTTGATTGAGTAACAAAACATCGTATAAAAAGAGTAAACACTAAAGATCATAAAGAAGTGTGGTATCCAGTGTATCCACATCTTTAGAACTTAAAGCTGAAACACTTGAGGCTTTTGGCTTTACAGGCATGTGGTCGAAGGATTTAAAGGCCTTCTTTAGTGTGTTACATAAAAATCCAAAAAAGTGTGGTAGTGTGGCATCGAGGCCCATATAAGGGTGAGATATTATTCGGCGTATTCACATAAGAGTACACACAACCTGTATATAATATATGGATAGATTGAGGCATTTGTTGCCGCGCGGATTGTACGATCTGCAAGGTTAAGCTGTGCTTGCCGCGGTCAGTCTGTGGATGGGTGACCGTTTCGTTACACATTGAGACCCCTCCGTGCCTCGGAGAGCAGATTAAGCTGTTGGTCCTGGTTGCCATAAAAATATCTATGGCAGCCGTTACGGATAGTCGGAAGCTTGAAAGTCTGACAACAAAGGTTTAACCTCCGAATGTCAGTATTATTACCCAGTAACTGGGTTGCGGGGGTCTGATGGCAGTTGCTCCGTATAAAATACTGATGTTCAGCCGAATCTGCAGGCGTAGCATGACTACTGTAGACAAGCGTTTTGTCTTATGAAAGAATTGACAAAATGACAGAAGTTCTATACAATGTAATTTTGTCTATTCTTCCGTAGACAAATAAATCTCTTTTCTGCAGTGGTAATGCTACGCCTGCTGGTTAGACTGGAAGCCGACCCCAATATGATTGGGAAAAGGTGAAGAGGATGAAGCATTTGTTGCTAGCTTTTTGTATGTTTATATGGTTCTTTGAAAGTTCTTAGTTACGTCGCGTATTTGCAAGGGGTGTTATGTAAAAGGATTAGTATCTGTTTAGTAGGTAATGTGGTGGTGGGTTAGCCGGGCGGTTAGCGAGGCAAGCACCCGTTTGTACAAGACGAAGTTACGACACACTCGGGGAAAACCGAACACTGCACGCAAGCCGAACGTGAGACGAGGAACTTTTTTGTGACAAATACTGATCTAGACACCTTGAAACTACTCTGGTTAAGTTGACTTATGATATTATAGTGTGAAGAACGTTTCGAATAATCAAATAATGTCACCGATTAATGTCGATGTGAAATTTTAAACATATTTACCCTCAGTTTCTGGAAGGCTGATCAATTTGATCTGTTGTCAAATCTAATGTCAGCTCCTGTGATTGGCCGGCAAAAATTTTAACAACCAATCACATCGCTTGACCTGAGATTTGACAGCTGATTAGTTAATTTTTACGTTGATCAGCCTTTCGGAAACTGGGGGTTAGTTCCAAAAATTTATGTGAAAAATATTTTCCAAATATTAAAAACTTTCTGATCTTTTACTGTAAGATTTTTACTATTAACATGTTCATAGTATTTGTCAAAAAAATCCCCATTCCACATATCCGCTGGACGTGTGCTCACCGCGTCGGGGCGGTCCCTTTTGTCGGGTACCATGAATATAGGCGGCCCGTACTGCCGGCAATCGCACCCCATCTCCATCTGTCGCCCGCCAATATTATTATGTTATTAGCTTCATAAACACGTTTTTAGGATTACGTCCCTGTATGTGGCACTCGTTTTTCAATAATATTAGGATTCAGGGAATGCTAATTATAACAAAATGATGCCGATTCTGTAGTTTACAAACAAAACTAATTTACGGCAAAAATTAATATCCAATCTACCCACGATTTACCCTACTAGAGATAGAAATTTGACATATTTTGTATGGAGCTTATGTCAAATTCCTATCTCTAGTAGGGCAAATCATGGATAGATTGGATATTTATTTAGGCCGTTAGTCTCACTGACCCCTAAATACTCAAACGCAACTCAATTTTAGGTGGCCCTTAAGTCTCATGCTGTCACTGTCACTCTAAGGTGCATTAAAGTTACAGAACGACTTTTAGGAACGTCTTAAAGTTGAATGTCGTTCGATTATTTGGGGGTATGTCTCTTTCTAATAAAACTTAACAGAAAAGGATAGAAGATTTCAGTCGTATCAAATTAGTCCACTTGCTCGTTTTCAATGTGAATTTAGTCACCATCGCCATAGGTCAAGACTATTTTCCCGCCTTTACAAGGGAGACTAATTTAACAGTTCTATATTTTTCATGTCCTTTTTCAATGAAGTTTGTAAGAAAGAGATATAAGGTGATTAAAATTAATTTAGTACAGTATACAAGAAAATCTGTATTTTTTTTCGAGTTTATATGTCAAATAAAAGTACACCACTTAGAATTTTAATCATGAGAGTGATTTGATACAACGGATTGTTAAATTAATAGGGGACAACTTTTCCCATTCACATAATTATGGTCGGGAATACAAGATATTACAAGTTGCTACAGATTTGCGCTATAGAGCCATTACACAGTGTCGACTGGTCGCCGGCGACTCCGTCGACAGCTGGGTGTAAAAAAGACCCAACACCAAGCCGAATTCTAGGCATACTGTACATCAGACCAAGTAAAATTGTGCAGTTAAGTAATTGTTAGAAAAAGATTTTAATTTTTTTTATATTACAAAATAGCTGTTATCAGTAGCCCGCAATGTAACGCGTGCAACAGACTGTATAGATGTGTTGAACGGGACGGGTTATGGTGTTGCTCCCGAGCCGCCCTGCGGGTGAAAACCCCTAAGAACTGACATTGACCTACAATATGTTCATAACCAATTGGTTTCCCTGGTACAGTACTAGTAATATAACTGTGCCGCTGTTAAGTGAGCAACAGATGGCTGCGCAGTAGTCAATTTTGCAACGAAATTAGCAGCGCGCATGCGCGGTAATGGCGGCAAGACTCTGATAGGTTGTTCAACTGAATGACAAGATGGCGGGGGACCGCAGGTTCTCGCTGTCTCAGTCGTTCGTTAATGTTCGATGCATCCTTACGTCCTGCTCACACTTATTACTCAACTATACCTGCTCGGCCCTGTCGCAAAGCCTGGTTTCAGAGCGGCACAGTTATATAAAGCGTACTGTATATGGCCGAGTAAAATAAAACGTTGTAGTATTCGGCTTGGTGACGGGTCTATTTACAGCTGTTATGGTGTAAAATAAGACAAGTTTAGTACTCACAGCAGGGTGCGGGTGCGGCAGGTAGGCGGGGGGCTGCTGCGCGGCCGCCGCCGCCGCCGCCATCATCGCGTAGGGCACGGCCGCCACCTGCGGGTAACATTGCTATCTCCTACGTTTACTTGCACTTTTACAGGTACATAGGGATAATACAGACAATTGGTGTGTATAGGTGCGGCGCACTATGATGGCGTTTTTGACATTTGCCTGCTCATGAAGATCCGTAAATATTGACAGTTACGTATGAAGGAACAATTGCCATACTTTATTGTCAATAGTGATGCACTGATACAGCAATATAATTTAACGAATTTCGAATCTATTATTCAAATTAAAATTCTATTTATTTCTACTGTTTTTTTATGTATGTCACAGAAAATTTGATTAAATAGCGATCAAACTAAATGGCTAGACGTTATGTCTATTGAATAATTTGATAAATTATTTACTTTATGTAGATATTATTCATTATAGCTAGTTGGAGTTGGTCAAAGTAATAAACCTGGTCCCGATCGCTAATAATTTGAAATGTGTTACACTATTGGAAAATGTCAAAAACGCCATCATATCGTGCCGCGGGTATAGTTACAATGACATAAAGGCGTTCGCACATTGCACAGACTCGACACCAATCCAACACCGTTCCACCAATTTTCTGTTCAGCATCAACGGGTCCTCGATTAGGCGGTAACTCGACTTTTTCACGATTTCAGGGTTGGCCCCATTGTAAAAGTTGTTCATAATGATCAGTACAATGACCCCTTAAGACGTTTAGTATAAACTAATAATAAGGTTGCATAGAAAACCGTGACTGCATTAGACTCTGCAAAAAAGATCCTATCCTTTTCTTACGATACTCAGGGGCTCGTAGCGATGCAACGACTGCGCGGATTGTACGATCTGCAAGGTTAAGCTGCACTTGCCGCGGTCAGTCTGTGGATGGGTGACCGTTTCGTTACACATCGAGACCCCTCCATGCCTCGGAGAGCACGTTAAGCTGTCGGTCCCGGTTGTCATACGAATATCTATGGCAGTCGTTACGGGTAGTCTGAAGCCTGAAAGTCTGACAACTGGTCTAATCTCCGAATGTCAGTATTACCCAGTAATTGGGTTGCGGGGGTCTGATGGCAGTCGCTCCGTGTAAAATACTGATGTTCAGCTGCATCTGGCTAGACTGGAAGCCGACCCCAATATAATTGGGAAAAGGCTCGGAGGATGATGACGATACTCAGTACTCGATAGGTCAGTAATAGCCATTTGTTCTCTAACAGCCATTTACTGACTGAGCCAGCAGCCTCGCGAGGCAAATGCTCGGTCGGTCAGGACTCGCCTCACCCAAGGTAAAGTCGTCGAGGCACATTCCATCATCATTGCTGTTCGTTCAGTCAGTACACGGCTAATAACATCAACCTCCAACCCTCCAGAAATAGTTAATATTGTTGAAGCCCCTCATGTTAATATGTATTGACTTTGTAATGTTTGATAATGTTGGAAGATTGTAGACTATACAATCAATTGATACATACCATCGGTGGTGGAGGGTGCGGCGCGGGCACATAGCTGACGCCGGGCCCCATGACGCTGACTCCACTCAGGTTCACGCCCATGCCCCCCACGCCCACTCCCATGCCCACACCCGAGGGGGTGCCTGGCGTGTGTGGCCTGCGGATGAAAATTAAATATGAATACAATAATACCGTTTTTCGTATTTTATACCATGGTACAGTACGCTTAATATAAATGTGTCGCTGTTAGGTAAGAAACGGGTGGCTGCGCAGTAGTCAATTTTGCAACCAAATCAGTAGCGCGCATGCGCGGTAATGGCGGCAAAACTCTGATAGGTTGTTCAATTGTTCATCTGAGTGGCAAGATCATTCTTTAATGTTCGATGCATCCGTATGGCCTGCTCACACTTATTACGCGACTGTATCTGCACGGCCCTTCGCAAAACCTAGTTACAGAGCGGTACAGTTACATTACGCGTACTATAGTTTGCAGTTACAATCACATGAGACTTTCCATCTTCATGTCTCAGTTTGGCGAACCGACTTGCGGTACCATTTAGGCAACAGCCTAGGTGGTATTGCAGTTGTTATGGGCAAAGGTAACCGCTTAACATCAGGTGGGCCTTTAGCTCGTTTCGCCATCCTATTATTTTTGAAAAAGAGGTAAGGTCTTTGCAAGTCCCTTATGTCACTGCGACCTAAAAGATCTATTGTAACGCCTCTAATAGTAGACTACAGCACCAAGTCGCAGGCCAACCATAAAGTCGACTTTTGCCTTGGGGTTAGAGGATCTGATCTCATCAGCTGAGTTTGTGTGGCCTCCAAGATGCTGACTTCTAATGTGGTGCACTGAATCACATTCGCATAGGATATGAATGGGCGTTTCGTCCTTTTCGCGACAAAATCTGCAAACTGTGATATCTGTGAGGCCCATCCTGCGTAGATCTTTTTTCAGTTTACAGTGCCCTGTAAGGGTTCTAATCAGGATCCTTATATGGTTCCTGTTAAGCGAAAGCTTCTTCTTTCTGAAGATTTCTTTTGTAAATCTCTTTTCGCCATCCTATACTATAAAAATAAATTGCACACAAAACTCACCGACTGGGATTTGGAGTACTCGGACTCCTTGGCGTGAAAGGCTTCGCTGCAGGATTGAACTCCTTCGCGTTGGGGTTGAGGGTCGACTTCTTGATGGCCACGGCGCGCTCCATGCCGGGCGAGGCAGACGACGGCGGCGACGCCGAGGGCGCCGAGCGCTCCTCGGGCGCCGCGGGGGACTCGCCCTTTGGGGCCGCGGGCGGCTGCAAGGAACAGGACTGTGTTAAGGAGTATCGACGACGCTTAAAATAAAGAAATGATTCCATTTTATATTTAATGTTTTTAGGTTTCTGTATTTTTTTTTTTTTTTGCTTGATATTCTTTGTTCGTTCAATTCTAAACAGTTTGACTTTTGTTGAATTCTTGCTTTACTCAAGTTATATATATACTGGGTGTCAGGGAAACGCTTCCGAAACTGAAAGGCTATTAATTATTATACTACCTAAACTCTTCACTCGCCTAATCCCACAATTATACGCTACACCCCTCCCCCCACCTACATACACACCCCACCCCCATTCACAGACACTACCCATTCTTACTCAAATAACCTCACATTTGTACTAAATTTTATAATTTTATCTTGTATACAGTGAATCTATTTTTGCACACAGATCAGTCTTAATAATTTTCTTCATAACAATTCTGGAGGGCAGAGCGTTTTGCTTATCCCATAACACAGGGCTTCACCTCTCTATTTTGGGAAGCAAAGTCTTAACCCTATATTTTTCGCAGTTTTGATTGCATGTTTCTTTGTCAAGAATTGTACTGTTATTTTTTTTGGAAATAAATTGAAATTGAAATTAAACACGATCGAATACCAATAACCATTAGCCTTATACTCATTGTTTTAGTGATTTGGTATTTTGCAAATCCGCAATGTAAAGCGTACAAAACTCGGGATCAATGCCGCGCGTACCTAACCTACCTACGCTCGCTACGACACGGACTGCGTATGCGAGCGAATGTCGTTCACCCCAACCGCCAGCTGATATTTTATTTGAATTACATTGCGAACTTTAAAACTGTAAGTAAATAAATGGGGTTCTTTTGCAAATCAGTTTTATTTAACTGCCCAAAACTGGTTATGTATGAAAAATGCATTCGTCATTTTGGTTTCGTGTCAGTAATCACCAGCACTATCAACTATCTTCGTTTTCGGAAGCGTTTCCCTGACACCCAGTGTATGGGTAAGCAATATAACTCGGCCGTCAATTGCTTCATTGATTGAAAGAGACTAGACCCCACGACACAGGCAATCTTAGTGTGAGGTCTAGGGCTTCAACCAATGTTATGTCATGTATATTTTTTGAAACAATAAATAAATTTTTATTTTATTTTATTATTTCAGGTCTCGACAGTAATGTACTACTTTTCTACATTTCTGTTGTCTACAGTGGTCATCCTACGCCTGCTGGAGAATAAAATGTGAGAGTATAGTTACCTTGTGCGCGCTGGGCGGTGTGTGTTGCTTGGGCGGTCGTTCGCGTTTGTTGTGCGGCTCTGAGGACGCGCACACGTTGGCGGACACCTCCGGCGGACTCGGCGCCGGTGGGGGCTGGCTCTGCTGACATGACAAGAGCTAGGCTTAGGAGAAATTGTGAACAACTAGGCATGAACTGATCTGAAGTGTTATGATTGACTAAAGGAAATAATAATAACACACCAAATCGACTGTTTTGTTACTACAACTTATAATTTAAAAAGTAAAGCTAAGTAATAAAAGCTGGAGTGAATCGACACCTAATAGGTTTGCTTACTCCATCGTCGACAAAGCTGTCTTAGATTGCGATCAAGAGCAGAACTATATCTAAAATAAAAAATTGTAGTATATGCTGCCTTTTTTAGTAGCATATGCCTTTTTTAGTCTTTTACATACATGTTATTTTTAATTTTATTATTAATTTGTTTTTTTTTCTCTCGCCTGTAACAAGACTGAAATATTTTTTTGTCTTCTTTCTTTTTCTTTAAATACTTTTTGAAACGTGAATTCCACTTTTAATGCGACCAAAAAGAGATGAAGAGAACTATGTCTTATAAAATCATTACTTTTTGATTTATTTATGCAAGTACAATGAGTGTTGTTGAATGAGATTGAGTCCACTCTGTCTGCATTACACATCATCATCATTTCGGCTGAAAGACGTCTACTGCTGGACATAGGCCTCCTCCAAGCATATGTTGGGGGGATATGCCATAATATCCACGCTTGGCAGGCGGGTTGGCGATCGCAGTTGGTTGGTTAAATACTCAGAGAACGCTGCTGCCCATCCTCTGGTGAATCCCTTAGTCGCCTTTCACGACACCCATGAGAAGAGATAGGGTGGTGCAATTCTTTACCATTCATTCATTAATTTATTTTCGTTTCATTTTTTTTTTAGGGTGTTGGTGGTGTGGTTTTGCGCGGATGTGACGCATATCTTACCACACTTCTTGGCTCTGTACCTGTATTTGTTGTGTTCTTGAATTTTTTGGTAATTTTGTGCGTCACTTTTGAGGCAAATAAATATTTTTTCTTTCTTTATTTTCTTTACGTCCGGTACCACACGGAACAATGCATTACACATTGCAACTAATTCGTTAGCAGCTAAGATATGCCGTGTGTAGGTTACCGGTGGTTGTGGGTTGAGTGTGGGCTGCGGCTGCGGCTGCGGAGGGAGGGGCGGGAGGGGCGGCAGCGGCTGCGGGGGCACCGCGGCCGGCACCGCACCCGACGACAGCTTGAAGTCCGTGCTGAACTTGCGAAGCTCGTGCTGGAATATGACGACATATTACTCCTGTGTTACAACGTATGCTCTATAAAATGGTCCATGATTCATGAAAGATCGCTTACTTATGTGTAAAAATGTCAAAATATAAAAGTTCCTAGTTATAAGTAAAATTTGCATGCTGTTAGTGATGGCTAAATGGGCTTGAACATATTTTTATCATGTAACAACATTCGATGTACCCTATTTATTGCAAATAAAGATATTGTATTGTATTGTATTGTACTGCCGAAGAAGAGAGTACATTACTGTCTACGCCTGAAATGAAGCAATTGACGGCCGAGTAATATTGGAGGTACGAGGCGAAGCCGAGTACTTCCGAAGTGACTAAACGAGGCCGTTAATTGCTATTTCAGCCGAGACGTGTTTCTTTACTCTCATTTGCGAGGAAACAATACACAAATTAATTCAACAGTATCTTAAATACAATAACCGCGCGCGTACGAATTGGCGTGAATGTATCACGCCAATTCGTACGCGCGCAGTTATTGTACAATTTACAAAGTTTGGAAAAAAAATATGTGCATTCAACGTTTATAATGATTAATATTTTGTACCTAAAAACACCTAATTTATGTAAGTGTACTTAAAAACCTCAGTAGCATAACTTAAAAATTAAAAACTGTCCAACAATTTCTATTATTGTCATAATAACTTCTTAGGTTTTCGCGATCACTACACATTATAATAAAACAACGTTTAACCGGATTAAATCGCGTATATTAACCCGGTATTTAATCCGGTTAAATTTCGTTTTATTATTATTGTCATGTTGGATATTACTGGCCTATTATTTCGTTGCGTACGGAAAAGAGCCGATTGATGTAAGAAAAGACTATTAATAAAGAAAGCTTTTAAATATTATTCTAAGGCCCAGACTTCACCAAAGCGGAGAAGAGCGGAGATGTGCCGAACAACCAATAGAATTGCGTTATTTTCTCATGTGAACGCCTAGCTTCAACGCAATTCTTTTGGTGGCTTGCGACACATCTCTTCTCCTCTCCACTATAGTGGAGTCCGGGCCTTAAAGTAAGTTCTAGCAGAAAATTGTGCACGCATTTATTTCTTGTGTGAACATCATCGAGAATTAAACCCTATAGAGCCATAATCACATTTGCTCCCCAATTCAGAACATCGAGAAGCAGTTGTCGACCGATTCGGTTTTTTATCACTTTTCGTCTACGATTCACGTACCGAGAGAAATGGTGATAACAAACCGAGTCGGTCGGAAAATGTTCTGAAATGGGGGAGTTGATTTGTTTAAAATAAATTCCGCCAATTTTCGACTAGACATAACGCGCTCCTATTGCATATTTAATATTTATCTACGCAAATCAATTGAACAGTTTCGTAATTGGACAGCCCGTAATTCATCTCTATAGATAGGGTCATAATGTAAATTAGTTTACGTGCTACATTTCTTTGTATTTAAGTCAGCACGTTCCGAGATCACGACTAAAAAATAGAAATTTTAATTCAGACTTATTTGACAGTACTAAAATTGTTGCCATCCCTTTCTTATATCTACTACAATTAGTAAAAGAGAGCGATAGTTGTAAACAGTGGCAGCTGTCCCTTAAGTGCACTCGTGCGCTGCACTACCAGTTCATAAATTCATAATACCTTTAAAAAGAATAACAAAATATCTTAAACATCAATATTACGCACCTACTTTATACTTACGAATAGTTATGAAGTAACGACAAATCAATTTAATCTCTAAACTGAAGAAATTAAAACTAATTTTTGCTCGAACAAGAAAGTCCCGTGCGCTTCGCGGAGCGCACGCAGAGCGCTCATACAACTTCTATGAAATACGAGCTGCATCACCTGGCGCGTGAGACGGAAGATAATTAGTGCATTTACTATGAAGTAACTAGCCTAGATACGTGTGCCGCACGGCTCGACTATTTACGAGATTGACCGATCGTTGACGAACGAGGCGGTGGGGGCGTTGCCCTCTCATTGTCATAGTTCCCGCGCTCTTTTAAATTTCTTCTTGTTTATTATTTAGTGTTTTTACGTTATTGTAACTGTAAATTGTGTATAAATGAGCATTAACTTTAATATTGATTACTATAGTGGTAGTATCAATTAAAAGCAATAATAATACTTTTCAAAACAAAGTGCTAATAAAATAATTAGCTGAACCGCCTAGGTTAAACAATAAAAAGCAATGCTTGTGTGGATTTCTTTTGTTTTCTTTGGACATTTTTGGTGGACAGTTGATTTGGACGGAAACTGGTATAAAATATTTTTATTGTATTTTAAATCATAACACTAAATAAAAAATTAAAGTGCACCACCGATTCTCTCAGGCAGCAGCCGCCACTGGTTGTAAATAAGTTTAGTTCGTGAACAAGAGAATCGACAGCATTGGCTCCTATAAAAAACTGGTTTAGTAGGTTCCTATTAATAATTTAAAAATAAAACCGGCCAAGAGCATGTCGGGCCATGCTCAGTATTATAGGGTTCCTTAAGTAGGTGTAATTACAAACGAATCAAATCGAATATTAATCATGGCTATTTTAGTTTTTGCAATAATCGGCAGCATTCGCGACTCAGAGCGTGTTGTTAATAGCGCCAACTAGCGATAAATTCAATAAGCCAAATTTAAGAAGTGTGTCATTTCAAAGTAACTTTTTGTGATTTTTTCAAATAGAAAGTAGCTAAAGGAGCATTATTTGCTATGATAATTTTTCTCTAAGGTCAATGACCTTTGAACTAGGACGTTTTAAGGATTTTTCAGTTTTCTCTCTATAACTCAAAAAATTATAATCACATTATACTCAAAATAATTTTAAAAGAGAGTTTTCACAAAGGTCTATCAATGTGGAAGATTATAAGTTTCTACATTGCATAGTTTAGAAATGGCAGGGGGGGGACACATTGCAAGCCACTTTGGCGGGCTATATTTCGCAGATGGTACACCTGATAAAAAGTGGTGTATCAAACATTACCTTCATTTTAGTAGACCTATTCAACGATATGCCAGACGAGGGGGTGCAGCGAAAAAAAATTTTTTTTCCCCATTTCACATGTATGGACGCCACCCCTAAAATACGGAAAAACGATTTTTTTATTCTTTTAAAATTGAGATCTATATGTAGACTATTTTTTAACAAAATTTCATTTACTTATGTTTATAACTGTAGAAGTTATTAAGCTGTAAAGGATTAGGACAGACGGACGGACATGACGAAACTATAAGGGTTCCTTGTAGGACTTCGGAACCCTAAAAAGGACCGCGTAGTGAGTGGAGAGTGGATCAAGGCTGAAATGATGAGTGTGAATGAGTAGACTACGGTCTGTTTTTTCTCTCTTGTCTTATTTAGTAAACAATCTTGGCACGTCTCTTTAATTAAATAACTACTGATAAAATATAATTACTAGTTTTGCACATGTCATCAGGTTAAAAAATGTTATTTAGAGTGTGAAATTGTTAACATAATGTCTTTTAATAATAATTATTGATGAATTGTATTAAAAAGACATGCCAAGATTGTTTACTAAATAAGACAAGTAAGAAAAACAGAGATTAGTTCATAGTTAAGATGTTTCACCAGGTAGTCTCTTCCCGTGACAGCTAGGTCACGTGATTGCCTCCGTACTACGTCATCGGTCTCGTAGCCAATAGCGGGCTGTTAGCGTGACACTTGTCAGTTTGATGTGTTGACACTTTGTGAAAATAAATTATCTGAGCAAAATGCATTTTTTCATTTACTTGCTTCTATAAAGAATCACTTTTGAACTAGTAATTTTATACCGTTTATTTTAATAACTAATTAGATGAATAACACGAGATAACAAATAGGCTAGTTAGGAATTTATTTTATATTCATTATGAACAAAAATCTCCTTAAGTATATTGAAGATATCAATCAATGGCAACACTGATCGTGACGTAGCTTGGAGGCATCGCGCTGTCATTGTGGGCAGAGAATACCTGGTGAAACATCTTATTATACCATGGACTAGTTCAATACTCACCTGGACGTCGATGTCCTGCCTCCGTGGCTCGGGCGGCGGCGCGTGGTGGCGAGGCGGCCGGCTGTGCACGTCGCCCGGCGGCGGTGGGTTCTACGAGCAAACATTCAAATCACTCATATAAGAATACCAGAGATGTAGTAGTAAGCAGAGATAGCCTAGCGGTTGAACGTTTGCCTTCTATGCAGGAAGGTCTGAGTTCGAACCCCACCTGCACCTGATTTTCAACCAACTTCAAAAAAAGGAGGCGGTTCTCAATTCGATGTTTGTTACCTCATAACTCCGTCATTTACAAACCGATTTCGAAAATTCTTTTTTTATTTGAAAGGATATACTTCCAGAATAGTCCCATTTTTTTAATCAAAATGCAGTTCTGATAATGAGATCAATGTGGAATTGAGGACCTTTTCAAATATTATAGGCATACATATAGCGATTTTGATATTTTCATCAACAAAATAAGCATTTGCATTTAGAAAGTATCGTATCGTGAAGATCTGTTAAAGATCTTCGGAGATAAAGAAAGGAACTCTTCAATGGATGACAGCAAATCACCCGGGATTGCAGCAATCACTTGTTTTTCTATTGTTAATTCCACTCAAAATAGAAAAATAAAATAAATAATAAAATAAAAATATTTGTGTGATGAACATAAGTGAGCCATGAGAAAATTCTGCTGTTTTATAGAAAAGTACAATATCTCTCGACTGAAACGTATGGAATGATTTATTTTTCCCAATTTCAGTTCAGTTGACTCCGTAGTAAAAGTTGTTTGATAGCATTTCCTGAATGAGCTCCCCACATATGACCACGCATTTATGAACAAACTTTTAACTAAACTATTTTTATTTGCCACTTAAGTGGCAGTGGGCGGGGCACATTGCTCGCAGAACGGATGGCCGATGGGGCAGTAAACTTCTGGAGTGGCGACCGCGTACTGGAAGGCGCAGCGTGGGTGGTGGACAAGGTGGACCGATGACCTGGTGAAGGTCGCAGGAATCTGCTGGAAGCGGAAAGCGCAGGACTGGTCGTTGTGGCGATGCTTGGGAGAGGCCTACGTCCAGCAGTGGACGTCTTTTGACTAAAATGATGATGATGATGTATGAACATCACAGGTTTTAATAAAAGGTATACTTACGTGGTGGTGGTGGGGTGGGGGGAATCCTTGTCGTGGGTGTGGGGGCCGAGGCTCGCCGTTCAGTTTGTTAGCACCGCTCGGTGGCCTAAAGAATTAAACATTTTATTTTATTTTACAAAGTAGTAGAGAGACACTGGTGGTTTTAGTCGGAGCATCGACCATACAGCCCAATAGACGCCTTATGTTGAATATAATGCGTACAATAAATTCTGCCACTAGCTGAGGGTACTGCAATCCGATTGGCCCTACCAAGGCGGCTATTGGCTAATCACTAAATCGGCAGTTTTGACGGCTAATATAAATGGTCGAACTAATTTGAAGATTTCAAACGGCGAATAGTGGCGACCTACATCAGTGAAATTTCATAGATGCGTTGCAGACATCGGTCGCCTGTTATGAGGCGTCTATGGGCTGTATGGTCGTTGAGTCGGAGTAACCATAGATAATGATAGAACCCTTCGTCTTCCCTGGGCGGATGGTGTTTATGAGAATTTCCCCATGTACAAACAAATACTCTAGACTGCTAGGTGTGACCATGGCAACTGTTCGTTAAGTTTTCTTAGGTACAGTCAACATCAAAGGAAATTTCAAAATTGTTATATGAATGAAAACTTGTTTATTATTTTTTCTAACACATGAAGGTACAGAAGTCAATCTTAAAAAAAATTGAGGAAGGCCTATATCCAGCAGTGCACGTCTTCGGCTGAAATGATGATGATGAACGACATCCACGCGGGCGACCCGGTTGTTGACTACTGTTAAAAATTACCAGAATGATTATATTATTTAAAAGAAGGTACAGATAGGACAACATTGTAGAAATAATAAACAAAATCCATGAAAAAATGGGAGAGATACACGCTTTTCAAGTTTATGGAAGGGGCATTTTCTGTCCTTGTCGTGCGAAACGGACATTGTTCAGAGAGATGTCAAGTTACTATGAAGGTTTTGAACAATGACGTCATTCTATTATTCTCTGTCTAGTGAAAGAATTTAAATTGCTTATAACTCTGACATTTTATCAAATATTATATTTGTTTTTTCACTGTTGCTTATTTTACTTGAAAAAGTTTCGAGATTTCTGATAAAAACCGGCCAAGTGCGAGTCGGACTTGCGCAGTAAGGGTTCCGTACCTCTCAATGACCCCATACCCCATAAAACTGATTTAATTTACGAGAGTTTATCAAAAGACCAACGCACAGTGCGCGAAAAATGAATTTTTGCATGTCTTTCTTACGCAGGTGCCACCACATATGTCTATGTTTGTCTTATTTTTAGTATTTGTTGCCAACTACATAATATGCACTATAATCTGACGAAGTTTGACGCTGATATATATTACCGTTTTGAAGATAGAGCAGGAACAAAAATATCGACAAAAAAATGCATGTTTTTTGAGGTTTCTTGTATGGGGACCCCCTTTGGTTTTAGACTTTTTTTGTTTTTAGTATTTGTCGTGATACACCTCATAGCAACACAATTTCTGAGTACTTTTCTACCGGTTACCTATTACCGTTCAAAAGATACAGCCCTGTGACAGACAGACGGACGGACAGCGTAGCGAGAGTATTAGGGTCCCGTTTGGCACCCTTCGGGTACGGAACCCTAAAAATTAATAATAAAAAAATAGTCACCTTCCCTGTTGGTATCATTTTATTAGCTTTTGCTACACTTACTGGTGCTGTTGGTGCGGCGGGAAGGGCGGCACGTGGTAGCCTCCCTGCGCCGCCTGCGCCGCGTAGCTCTTGCCGCCCGCACTGGCACCCACACTCACGCTCATCGGCTGCAACGTAATGCACTCATTAACATCCGTATTTAACAACTTTAAAAAATCTCTAGGTCTAACAAACTTTAAACTACCTATTTTATAACCAGAAAATTGGTAAAAAAAAAATTGGAATATAGGTTTTTAAACCTCTATTTCACATCCATAGTATGCCAAAAAATCTAGTGCGACGGTAGTCATTGTTGCAGTGTCACAAATAAAATAACAATAGAAATCTGGTGTGTTAAAATGCTATCGAAATTATAGTGGGTTTAGGAAAAAATTAAGTGCTTCAATCTTTGTGTAGCGAGATTCCGTCCGCCTTTTTTAACTTAAAACTTACTTTTTAAATATACCACATGAAAGTACAGTCGACTGCATGACAGTGGTAACACTTCAATTCGAAAACCGCCCTTACTGCTTACGAAATAAAGATGCTGCTAATGTCAGTGTTAACACCGACGTACAGTCAACCGTACTTTTGCCAACATGATAAAATTGAAATATGGAATGAATGAAAAAAATATTAAATACTTTTTTAAGTATATGTTTTTTTCAAAAGACTTATATTTCCTTGCGGTCGCGACGTGGGCTCTGTGCCACACGATCTGAGCTCAATAACGAGATATCTTATTCAGTAATAGAAATCTCTATAGATCTTTCTATTTAATCTATAAGAATGAAAACGCCAAAAATACACTTCGCGTTGCATTTTTCGGTGCGGTTCATCCTTTTGGGAGCTACGATACCACAGACAGATACACACGTTAAACACATAACACCCCTGTTTGCGTCAGGCGTTAAAAAACGGGTGGCGTCAGGGGACCTCCGACTGAAGCGAAACCTCTATGTAAGCGCGGATCGAACGCGTGAGCACGTTTTTCCTCAGTTTACTCCACCTTCCCGAAACTTCGCTTAGAAAAAAACTACACTACTTTGAAGAAACTGTCTACGTCTTTCGTTTATCCTTCTTTTCTGTCGCAGGTCTGCTGGAAGAAATTTCTTTTAGAGATAAGCATTACCTTTGTGCTCAAGTGTTTGTTCTATATTTTTTCTATAATAAAATGTGTTTTGTGTACATAAATAAATAAGAAACCTATGTACACTCGACCAAACTGAATCATGAACCACCATAAGCTTAATTTTCTAGAAACATTCTAACACAATTAGGTCGAATTTCGAAATTAATCTATGCGGAACGACAGTTAATTCGAAATTAAAAACATAATTCCAGTTTTATCAAAAACCTTGTTTTTTATCAATTATGAATCTATTGCATTTATAACAAAGCTCAAAATTGCATAGACCTCTGACCCGTATTAAAGCAGTTTCCTTAATATTCAAAATTTCCTAAGTGCAGCACGACGGTAATAAGAAGAAAAATTTACTGTTTTGACAATTTCATACGTATTATCGGCTGAGTGGGTCATGATTCAGATTGTTCGACTGTATGTTCTGCAGAGAACTGCAGTAGACAGCGATGACATGAGAGAAGCTATACTTACAGGTTCTTCCTGTCGGCGATCAGCGGGCGGCGTGAGGTGCGGGCGGGGCGTGCGGTGCTCCTTCTCCTTGGGCGGGGGGGCCGCCGGCGGGGGCCCGGCCCGCACCGACGACGACGACGGCGGGGACCCGCCGTTGTTGGGAGCACCCGCCGGCTTCACTAGCTTGCCAGTCTGCAGAAGAAAACATATTCAATAGGTTAACGTAGAAAACATGAAAGTGAGGGCAAACTTTGAAATGGACTGAGATGGCTTAAGTTACCGTTACCATGCATATCATCACACTTGTTTTCCATTGGGGTAGGCAAAGCCTAAGTGCGGCCATACACGGGCCGCTTGAAGCAGTCATGACCGCTTCAAATTGCGACTACATAGCAAACTACAATATTTATTTCATTGACATATATACCGCACGAGTGGTCAGCAGCACGGCGTAATTCCGTCATGCGGTCGAGCAGTTGCAAGACATACAGACTGACTAACCTAGCTCTAGAAGCTGTACAAGCTCGATAATATTTATTTACGATCAAATTATCGAGTTTCGAGCTTGTACAGCTTCTAGAACTAGGTTTATATTTTTATGAGTATTATTCAATAGATATATTGTTATTACTACCGCGAATCATATTTTGATTGATATACAACGCGAAATATGGCAACAATTTGCAGAAAACGCAAGAAATTTTGATCGCATTCACCTTAACTACACGATACCGCAAAAACTAATGCTAGGGGGGCTCTGCTCCCGACTTGTCGATGGTCAACTGCTCTGGTGCAGTTATTTCTCTCCGCCCGTCTTTTGTTGTCGCTGTGACAGACAGCTGTTGACAGTGACTGCTTACTAAATAAGCAGTCACTCTACACAACATTGAACAGGACTGCTCGAGCAAGTTACAATGACTGCTTGAGCGGTCCGTGTACGATTTTCAACGATTAACTGGTCGAGCTGCCGCGGTGGATGGCCTAGACATAGGCTAACCAGCTCCGGTAAAAGATTGGATATGTTATATATCCAAGTAAAGATATTTGTCCGATTAGCATATCCATATCCGCTTAATACATCCGGGACTGAAGTAACTTTACGTTGCATGCTATGCCTGAGATTGATAGCTAAGGGTTCTAAATAAATCCACCGGAGTGAGGCTGGATATATTGTAGCCGATTTGATAGATCCGCGGAACGATTAAGTGACACAGTAACATAATAATTGTTTCCTTTCATACTTTACAGGCTTAGGACTGTCTATCAAATAAACAAGGCCTATTTAAAAATCAAGTATTGTGTACAATTAAGTATTGTGCACAATTAAGTATTGTGTACAATTAAGTATTGTGTATATTGTAAGCCTGTGCTAAAATCCATCCATGTAATCTAGTCCAAGTTTAACAAATAAATAACTAACTAACTAACAATGATTAAACTTAGTTTTTCGTTCCATATCGTTGTCGTCAGTGTCGAATGTCGGGCGTCGAAGTTACTCGGATATAGTATATGTTAATTTTTTTGAAAGTGAAGGAGTGATACATATCTGCTTTGGGATATATAACAACATAACATAACATCACGCCTGTATTTCCCCGAAGGGGTAGGCAGAGGTGTAATAGTACACCCACATTTCGCCAGTTATGTTATAGTCCCATGTAATAGGGGGCGAGCCTATTGCCAATATATATATATATATTTATTGGGATATATATCCGAAGATATAGATTTGTCAGGAGTTACCCATGCCTAGCAGTGGCGAAGGATGAATATTTTCAGAAGGGAAGCCTAAAATAGCTATGAACGCACATTAATAAAATAAAAAAACAATTTATCTACTTTAAATTTAATTTGACATTGTTTTTTGTACTTCAGAACAATAAATCAGCATAGAAATGTCGTTTATCTGTATTTAAGCAATTCCTAAAGGGATGCCGGTGGGAATGGTGTTATATGGACCCTTCACCACTGATGCCTAGTATGGCCGCCATAAGGATTTCCACCTGCAACGATCCTGACACACCTCTTTCGCTTCATCTACGTTCATTAACCTCCGCATGCATGTTCATCGGTTTACATTCGGTCGGTAAAAAAAAATACCATCACATTTCAATTATATTAAACTAACTATAATCACAATCGGCAACTAAACAAATCGCCTAATCAATAGTAAATGTATTTGTTGTTATGCAAACGTGATAAGATTTTATCTTTATGTATATAACCAGGAAATATCAGCATTGTATTTGAATAGCATTGTATTTTAATTAATTTACATATTATATAAATAATTTTACGTTGCCTTGTCATTGCAAACCAATTTTATAGGTAACTTGGGTTGATAATAAAATAGAAAAACTTCATGGTGAGTGTTAGAATATTTTTGGTGCGTGTTTTATCATTGTGAAGCAGTAAACATCGTGAAGAAATCTGCACTCCTAAAATCCCGACAGCACTAAAATTGTTGCCATCTCTTTCTTGGATCTACTATTAGTAAAAGAGAGCGATAGTTAAAATTAAGTTTAGTTTGTGAACAAGAGAATCAACCAGTGTCATAGAATATATATTAACGACAAGAAACGACACTTAAGCATGTGTGCTCGTAAAATTGCTCGCGGCATGTGTGCGGGTCAGGGCGAGCGTGGGGGCCGTGCGCGGTGCGCGGCGTGTGGAAGGGGCAGTCTCTCGGCTGCCCGAGCCAATATATTGCATGTACACGCGCTCCCTCAAGGTCACCGGCGAGCGAGATCACACGTACAGGGGAGTGTCACCGCTGTGCCAGTGTTAAATGATCGATTATTTTCGACAAACCTGCATATTCTTCCTCTTGTTAGGAATGACGTATTTCCCGGCGGTCGAGGCCCCGTCCTGCGGCCGCACCACCGCAGCGAACCGTTCCTCTTCGTCGCCGTTCTCGAGCTCGATGCGCGCCTTCGAAGAGGCTGCGTTTTCGATCTCTGCTGCAATCTCTTCTGCTTTCGCTTCCGCGTCCCTGGGGAATTAATCAAGATAAGTGAAAATGCCCTGCCCCCGTCGATCTCATCACCCCAGGAGAGTGGTGTAGTTAAGTTCTCGCGGTTCATATCGGGATCGAAGGTTTTGGCTTCACCTCCCCCCTCATCATCATCATTTCAGTCGAAAGACGTCCACTGCTGGACATAGACCTCCCCCAAGCATGTTGGGGGGATATGCCATAATCGTTACGCTTGGCAAGCGGGTTGGCGATCGCAGTTGGTTGGTTAAATGCTCACAGAACGCTGTTGCTCATCCTCTGGTGAATCCCTTAGTTGCCTTTTACGACACTCATGAGAAGAGATAGGGTGGTGCAATTCTTTATGTCCTGCACCACACGGAACCTCCCTTCACCTCCCTAACCGCCAGAAAGAAAACCTATATACAAAATTACGAGAGGATAGTAGGGCCTGCAGGCGGTGGACTTGGGATAATTCGCCACCCCACCAGTCAAGGCCCTTGACGCTGACCGTCGACGTTAAGTCTCACGGGGAGAAGTAGCTCGCCTACGGAGGTTAGCGAATGCAAAGTCTACCCCACGCCCCCGGCCAAAGATACTTAGGAGAACACCATGGTGGTTTTAATCGGTAAGAGTCCGACAATGGTCCGCCTTCTCCGGGCGGAGTGCGTCCATGAGGATTTCCCCATGGCGAAAAGGACGAAATCAACCATTAGAAGAGCTGCGATGCAAAGATTCAAAGATATTTATTTTGCCAACAAATTTGATCTGTTGTCAAATCTAATGTCAGCTCCTGTGATTGGCCGGCAAAACTGTTAACTACCAATCACATTGCTTGACCTGAGATTTGACAGCTGATTAGTTAATTTTTGCGTTGATCAGCCTTTCGGAAACTGGGGGTAAGTGTACATATTGGTGTTAGGTTATAAACATAGACGAGGCTAGCAATGAATGAAGCAATCCTATTGATGTTATTTTCCTCGCTGACGGTTTAGTACTTCCCTAGTGTAAAGGCACCCTTATACCATGCTGATTGGAGAATATATCTCCACGTCCCACCCTTTAAACGCTACACGAGGTGTGATGGTGGATCTTTTCTCAGCTTACCACCCATTTTGTTCACCTACTGCAAGTGTTTATGTGTTCACCTATTCCATCGGTATGCCACGTTTTTGGTACTCCCCCATCTAGTATTTTCTACTAGATATTTTACTATGCTTTCTCAAGTTCAAAATTTTATATTATATGCATTTTCATCCATTATGAATTTAGTTCTGTGCATAGAAATCTAAATAATAAGGTAATAGAAATGTTATCTACTTTCTTTTACTACGGGAACGCATGTCGTCGGTTTCCCGCCACCAATACATAAATACGAAAGCAATCACGTCCACCGTGTTTTATTTTATAGGATGGCGAAACGAGCTAAAGGCCCACCTGTTGTTAAGCGGTTACCTTTGCCCATAACAAATGCAATACCACCTAGGCTGTTGTCTAAATTGTACCGCAAGTCGGTTCGCCAAACTGAGACATGAAGAAGGAAAGTCTCATGTGATTGTTTCTAACATTCAATGCAAAATAAACTAAGCATAACAGAAATCCGGTGCTAACTATGCTGCAAAATACAATTTTAATGACTCTACGTCCAAAACAGCACTGATGATCAAGCAAACGGTTCGCGCACTGGTGTCCTAAAAGGCACCTGTACACGGCGACAAGTTCACGCACCTTTGCCACTTCTATTACCTTTATTTAGATTTCTATGGACCGACGACCTGGTTAAGGTCGCGGGAATCCGCTGGATGCAGAAGACGCAGGACCGGTCGTTGTGGCGATGCTTGGGGGAGGCCTATGTCCAGCAGTGGACGTCTTTCGGCTGAAATGATGATGATGAGATTTCTATGGTTCTGCGACTCACCTATAATCCTGAGTATCTTTCTTCTGCAGCGGCAGCGTGTAACCAGCAAGCGAGTGGTCGTAGGTGCTGTGCACCCCATACACCTCCTCGTTCTTGCGGAACATGTCGTTGGCGTCCCAGCCGTTGGCGCGGTGGTCGAGCTCCAGCTCCTCCAGCAACGCGTCTCCGTTCATTTGAGGAGCTTCCCCCACTTCCACGTCGCAGCCGTCCCAAGGCTCCAGGTAGCGCTCCTCGCCAGTCCTGCCGTTGCCTGCGGCGACACCTGTGGGGGGTTTTATAGTGTTATCGGAATATTGGTTCGTACAGGTTTTAATTATGAGTGTCATGGCCAAAGGAAGAAATTATCACTTGTCTCATGCAAATGATAATTCTTCTGCCCTGCGATACGGATAATAATTTGTGAGGATTTTTTAATTTGTTTAGATGATGAGACTTTGTTGACACTTCTCAAACAATGTGAAGACATTAAATCCCGATCTACGTCAGTCATGCATGCTGCGAGCATTTTCATAGGCTAACACTGAGTAATTAAATGGAAGAATCATTACCTCCTTTCTCTTCAATACAGTACACCACAATACCAAGGGAAGGTACACACCGAACGTATAGTCAGCCGCCGTCCATACACTTGTACCACATAACGTTGAAAGTTATGAAAAATCAGCAAACCACGTAAAGTCATCTCACATTCAACGGCTGACTGTAAGGCACTTTACGTATGGCGTGATCCTGTTCCTATACTCGAAATTTTTAGATAATTAACTAAAGGAAAACAATCTTTACATGTCTTTTTATAAAAATTTACATGAAAAACATCGGCAAACATACAAAATAATAAACTATACCGTATACGTAAACATTTAAAGTAATAACTTTACTGTGTTTTATAAGAAAACATTAATATTTTATACACACACATTTTAGATAATATAAAACAAATTCTACCTACACAGACCTACCGCTTTTTATGACGTTCGCTTAATTAATTTGAACGAAACTTTTTTACTCACTACCCTACATTAACTTACTACGCTAATCGATAACCATTAGTTAATAAAATATAATTGTATTTTCTCTGTAAGTGATTATTGTAATCTTTTGTGAAAATCAATGTCTTTAACCGTAAGATTGTTTACCTTCAGTCAAGTACGTATGAGAAAGAACATAATATTATTATAATAAAACAAAGTTTAACCGGATTACATCGCGTATATTATTTAAATTGGTTTTCCTGACGTTTCGAAAGCTTTGCAGCGTTCGTGGTCGCGGGAAGACTAAGATGACAACCGTCTTTACAGATATTTCAAAAAAAAAAAAAATTATCTACCGTACAATTTTTATTAATTAAAATCGTTTCGATGCACGCAGTAATCATAATGATTAATATAAACGGCTTCACTCAGCTTTTTTTTTTTTTTGTTTTTTTTTTTTTTTTTTTTTGTTTCGTTTAAACGCAGTAATCACTCACAATGTTATTGTCTTTTACAGTGTTGCATGCTGATTGGGACTTGATTATTTTTAGAACTGGGTTCCAAACAAGTGGTAGCTGCCAACCATAATCTGTATTAAAATTAGGGTGTTTTTTAATTTCAATAGCCTCACGGAGCATTCTACGTACATATCGGTTTTCCTTCGCCAGGACTTGTGGTTTATCAAATCGAAGAAAATGGTTGGGTTTGTCTATGGAATGTTCACACACTGCAGACATTGTGGAGCGTCTATTCTTGACGTCAGCTATATGTTATTTAATTCTAGTGGCTAGCATTAAAAGATGGGGTGCATTAAAAGAGCCTCCACGAGGTACGACATTTAATTGATCGTCCGGCGCACTCTGGGCAGTCAGCCCCGCTATCAACCTGCTGACTGGCTGATCTTTTCCCCACGGCATGAGCTATTATTATTATGTAGCTCATGTCGACACGAAGAAGAGAAGAAGTTGCTATACTACGCTTTATTATAAGTAAATAAATAAATAAATATTTTGGGACGACATTTTTACACAGCACCATCTAGTCCCAAACTAAGCAGAGCTTGTAATATGGGTACTAGACAATGGATATAATACTTATATACTTTTTTTTTGTTGTAAATACGTACTTATAATACATAAGAAACACCCAGACCAACACCAACACTTATGTTCATCACACAAATATTTGTGTTCTGTGGGAATCGACCTCGTGATCATCAGTCCGACACTCGAACCACTAGGCCACAGACGTCGTCAAAAGTATAAGTATTATAACATATTATTATATCAAAGTAACATGAGTTGCAACATCAGTAAAGTTGGCGACTAAACACCAAGTGCAAATGACACTAACTGCAAATTAACTGCAGTTCCTATAACTTCCAAGTACTATTCGTAATTGATTAGTCATAGGGTATGATAGTTAACCAACACCTTACATTGCAAGGCTGCCTTACTTTCTATGCATACAAGCATTCTTAGTCACCTGCCTTCACCATATTTGCTTATCTAAAGTGGATTCGCCGACCACTTCAAATAAAGTTAACAAGTTACAGTTAATTCTCAAGTTATCATTGATATTGGTGCTTGGAGATAGGTACGCTAGTGTTTAAGATCGAAGTCCGTAACCACATTGACGTCTTAAATGTGTAATCAAATCAGTGATTTCACCACATAAGGAAGAAAAGGCAGTAATGTTAATGAAAAAACCGGCCAAGTGCGAGTCGGACTCACGCAGTAAGGGTTCCAGTACCACCCATCGACCTGATACCCCATAGAACTGATTTAATTTATGAGAATTCATCAAAAGACATCAACGCACCATGCGCGAAATGTGAATTTTTGTATCCCTTTCATTCGCAGGTACCATCACATATGTCTATGTTTGCCCTATTTTTAGTATTTTTTGCTAAACTACATAGTATGCACTATATTCAGACCAAGGTTGACACTGGTATGTATTACCATTTTGAAGATAGAGTAGGAATAAAAACGTTGAAAAATAAATGACCCCGCTTTGGTTTAAGACTTTTTATTTTTAGAATTTGTCGGCACCCTTTGGGTACGGAACACTAATTACAATAACAATGCCTAGATTGTTTTTTCATGGTAAGTATAGGTTGGCGAAACGAGTTAAAGCCCTATTCTTTGTCAATGTACTTCTGTCCATAACAACTGCAATATCACCTAGGCCTATAGCAAATCGCGTTCGCCAAACTGAGACATGAAGATGGAAAGTCTTATGTGATTGTAATTTCAACGGCACCCGTTTCGCACCGGAACACAGCAATGCAAGCTGTTTGGCATTAGAAATAGATATGTACGGTGGTATTTGTTCATTGAATCATCATTAGTTTAGACCGTATCGTTATTGTATCCGATATCGGCTATAGATAAGGATGCTGAACCGTAGCACTGATCAGGCGAAAGTGAAGGAACATAAAAGAAACCAGGTGGTAAATGCTTATTCGAAATAAAAACTTTTGAATTGACTGACTTTGAGTGTCGTCAAGATACGAGTTCCCTAGAATTGTGTCACATATCTGATTTTCATTGATTAAGTTTTTTTTTATGAAAAATATTTTTGAAGTAGAACTTCTTTACAAGCGTGCGTAACTTGGGGAGTAAGCTGGCGAATGCGTTACAAAAAGTAAGACGAACGGAGGGGGTAGTGCGGGACGCGGGGAACGAGGCGCGCGCGACGGCCGGCCACGACACAGCGCCGGCAGATGTACGCGCGCCGCGCCACCATTCCTTTGTTCTCATTGAAATAGTATTGAGGGAGATATAAGTTAGACTTCAGTCGTGTGGCCTAAAGCACACTCGTTTTTTTTTCAAGACAAGCTTTATAACAAGATATTGGATCAAAATGAGCCCAGACACCATCAATCTACTGTTATTCATTGAGGAGTTTCGTTGTCTACCTTCAGTTTCCATCATCAGATGAACTCTTTGTCACTACAATGTTCTCCCGGCCGAATTTCGGTCAGCGGCCAATCTAAGGAGAACAGCCATCTGCGCGGGACATATTATAGTGCACAAGTGTATGTAAACCTGTGTTTACATACACCTGTGTGTGTGTACTCACTATAATATTCCTTCACGCTCATAATCCGATGGGACGGCAATCCGACACGGCCGGAGAGATCAGGCGCAGGACCGACTGCTTTACGTGCTCTCCGAGGCACGGGGTGTAGCACCTCCCAACTTTCTAACTCCGGGATGCTACTGAGAAGTTTTCTTAACAAAAAAAATCCTTTTCAATTCTGATTTTGGAAACTGGTTAAGGTATTAGCAAGATTTATCCCAAACACACTACAAGCGAATTTTAAAAAACAGCTTTAAATATGGTCCGTCACTCACCATTAAATTTGCTAGAAATAGCACTATCAGTCTGGAACACGTCATGGGTGGCGTACTCGAGATCAGAGTCCTTTGCCCTGATCGACACCACATCCTGCGGCTTGAAGATTAACTTCTCCACTACCGAGTCAACCGCCACCACACCCTCTTGGTCCACGCGGTGAGCCACTTCTAACACAACCTGCAAATAAGGAAAAATACAATTATTATCTATTTAAGCTAGTGATAGAGGGATAGCCTAATAAAAAAGAATGATTGCCTAGCAGTTTAACTCTTTCCTTCCATGCAAGAGAGTCTAAGTTCGAATTCAGGCCGTATCTCAGGCGTTGTCCTACAACGCGACTACGTGAGTACGTGACCATCGTAGGTTCGCGCGAATATTGTTCGTGCGAACCCGCGATCAAACGTACAGGTATCGAAAAGGTGTCCTAATTGACAATCGCGCGATAATTTCATGTCACAACTAAATGCGCGAACAAAATTCGTGCAAACTTTACTCTTTAGAACAACGCCTCAGATATTCCAAATTCATTGCCGTATTAGGATTTGGTTATTTATCAGTTATCACTTGCTGTAACTATGAACGGAAACATCCTGAGGAAACCTGCACACCTAGTGCTCAAAGTTCAGAAGTGGGCCTCTTCTATAGCTAATTTGGTATGATGTATGATGACGCACCAATCAGGTTACATCGTCGTAAATTACTCGTAAATCATTCAAAAAGCCATCAATGTAATCGAAGACAGCAACGCGAGGAAACCTGCACTCCTGAGAGTGCAGGTCTGTGGACCGTATGGAACAGTCCTCGAGTGCTACAAGTTCAGTAGTGGGCCTCTACTATAGCTAATTTGGTATACCAAATGAGCTTTGAACATATATGATGACTCTCCAATCAGGCATATACTGCATCGTAAATGACTCGTAGATCATTCAAAAAGCCATCAATGTAGTCGACAGACAACAACGTCCGTTCATCTATTTGTTGTTGAATCAACCGGGGCCGTTCGTTACGACACTCACAGTAGGACTAGAGGCCTTTGTGCACTGACATCTTCCGGTTGATAGGATAACCGACCCGTAGAGATTGGAGTTGATCCGTTGACGCTGGTATATAATTTTCTACGTAACTTGGGATTTAGGATGGATATATTGTCCTATCTGTGGCCTTACTCCCGACTGGTTCGAGTTCTGAGCCAAATCGATCAGCTCGATTCAATCAATTCCTACAGGAACCAGAGTACGAATTGACACTAACTCGAATTCAGATTCGATTGATACAGAAGTCAGGAGTCAGGCAGTCGGGAGTAAGGCCCCTAGACTCAAAACAAGATCCGGTCCCTGAGTTAGTTTCGGCGATCAGTCTCAAGTGGTCAGCTAGCTAGGAAACGCTGGAGCCATCTTGCATAGTGACATAAAAATGTGTTGAAAGCTTAGAGTAACAGAATACTGCCGAAAGCAACCTACTTACAGAATACATATTTTAATTTTAATCTATGTATTTGGAAGTATCGTCGATTCGCTTTCACAGAAATAACGAAATATGTACATTTATCTATTGTATTTATGACATAATCACCACGTGCTGGAAGCGTAGCAATTTTCAAAAACACTATCATGAAATCAATATACAGATATAAGTGAATTATTAAAAACTGGGAAGATCGACACTTTCCAATCTCTTAGTAGGTGTCTACAGGAAGAGAGAAACGAGATAACTTATTATCCGAGAAACAAAGCCATACGTTATCCTGCATCACATCGGTCAAATATTCAGCTTTATGACATTGGCCTAAGCACATACACTCACTTCTCAACGGATATAAGTGATGACAACTATATATTTCCAGCTTAACGAAAAATACGACTAGATTCTAGATATTATTCTAGCTACCTAGTATTTTCATTTAAAAATAAACGATTTGACACACGGTTTTTCTCAGAATAAAGTATGGTACGAGTGTTTACAATAACCTATATTGTTAATATAAACACGAATCGACTTATAAATGCATTGTTCTGAGTGTGCCGCTATTGTTCGTAATTTATTGGGGCTTCATATATCTCAAAATATACTTTATGATCGTTGAGTTATCATAGGCTGAAAACTGAAGGCGATGTCCTGGTGAAAAACTCCAGCTGTTTCTATTGTTTTGAAAGCGATATAGCTTCTCTTAGTATATTCCAGTCTACTGCTGTATGTGCTCAGGTCATTCTCAAGGACGGTCATGTTCATATGACTAGTCATCACGCTAAATAAAAAGGTCGATGACCGCATCTTTGGTTAAAAAGTATATGGATGTGTAGTTGGAACAGATAAGAGTAAATCCAAAACATTAAATTTATTATTTCTGCGAGCAATCTTATTTAATGATTGACTGCCTTCTGACAAACCTAAAAATGATGTTAAAGTAATTATTGGATTAAGCCCCAATTTCCGAAAGGCTAATCAACACAAAAATTTACTAATCGACTGTCAAATCTCAGGTCAGGCGATGTGATTGGCTGTTATTATTTTTGCCGACCAATCGCAGGAGCTGACATTAGATTTGACAATAGATCAAATTGATCAGCCTTCCAGAAACTGGGGGTAAATGAGTTCTAAACATTAGTCAATAATATTACGTGTAAGATAAACTCAAATGTCGCTTGATAGTTGAAGTGTTTTGCTGTTAACAGTTTCCATATCAATAAAAAATTATGAAGCTCAAGTAGGCAAACACTTCGAAATATAAAATTTTTATAACTTTGGCCTAGTTGACAGACAAATACATTATAAATTAACATACACAACACTTGACAAATATAAAGTACCTAAACGAATTGAAACTTCAAAGACGGATTAACTTGGAAGTGTTGTATAACATGCAAATAAAACAAAGAATGAACTTCTACATAATCTTGCACCAACAGCACAGAGGAACGAACAGAGTATAAGCACGTGTATCACAAGAGTAATATTACTTTTAAATATTGGAGTATCATCTTGTGAAAGTAATACGACGAAGGACAATCATTCTATCACTTATACCAGGCCCCTCAGAAAGTATTGCGAAAAAAAGTTTTTATATATGGGAGACTGGCCAGTTATAATGTTTTTCGAAAATATGATTATTTATAAGTAAAAATAAGTAAGTTCCAATTTCAAAATTTCCCTCCACATTTTTTGCGAGTTAATTCAAAGTATTGTGTCTCACTGAAATATGGATCTGCGCCGGGAACATTTTAGAGCTATGATTTTATACGATTTCAAGTGTCGCCTGAAACCGGATGAATCGTACGATAGACTTCAAATGGCATTCATGGATGAAGGCCCTTCCAAGGCAACCGTGTATCGTTGGTATAACGAATTCAAGCGCGGTCGACCAACTTTGGGGGATGACGAAAGAAGCGGTCGCCCTTTGACGGCTGTTACCGAAGAAAACGTGCTAGCAGTGAAAAATTTAATCCAAGACAATAGGCGAATTACATATCAGGAGATTCAACACATATTGAAGATTGGATCGGGAAGCGTTCACGAGATTCTACACAGCCATCTTCGCGTGAGGAGGATAGTATCACGCTGGGTGCCGCACAACCTCACCGATGCTCAGAAGCAGGCCCGGGTGGAATGGTGCCGTGATATGCTTAACAAATTTGAAGCAGGCTCGTCTCGGCGTGTTTACGACATCGTTACAGGTGATGAGTCCTGGATTTATCAATACGACCCAGAAACCAAGCGCCAGTCGACTGTTTGGGTGTTTCAAAATGAGCCAACGCCTACCAAAGTGAAGCGATCTAGAAGCGGGGGTAAGATTTTGATCGCTAGCTTTTTTAATTTGACTGGCCACTTGGTATCAATTCCCTTACGGGATCAAAGAAGCATTAATGCCGAATGGTATACTACCAAATGTTTGCCAGAAGTTTTCTCTGTTATAAGCAACAAGCGACCAAACACAGGGCTCCGCGGGCTACTGCTCCACCACGACAATGCACCTGCGCACACCGCACTCAAAACGAGGGACTTCCTGGATAGCACGCCAGTCAAACTCCTGGGTCACCCTCCTTACAGCCCTGATCTAGCACCGTGTGACTTCTTTTTATTCCCAAAAATAAAAAATCAGCTCAAAGGGATACAATTTTCGTCGCCGGAAGATGCGCTGGCTGCGTTCGAGCAGGCTGTAAACGAGGTGTCTGCGGCGGACTGGAAAAAGTGTTTTGAAAACTGGTTTAGGCGCATGAATCTTTGTATAGAGGCTGGTGGAAAGTACTTTGAAAAGATTTGATAAAAATATATGTACGTATAGAACAATTTTTTTTAGTTTCGCAAAACTTTCTGAGTGTCCCACGTATATAACTCATGAATTAAGCAGTTATCCACTTATCTATTAAAACAAAACATATCAAGAAAGAAAAGAAAGCTATGGTAACGGTAGGGTTTCTTCTTACTTCCTAGTGTCGATCTTAGAAAAGATAATATCAATTCGCTATCTTCCCTTATCTATGAGCTAAGTAGGATGATTATGGTAACATTCCATCTTGAAAGTTGTGCACTGTGAATGTACAGACAGGACAAAGACATCACCTGCATGCGGCCCATGCAGGCATATACGGGCTATGTGAAGCTGTTACATACTAGCGAACTAATTAAGGCCTCGTATCTACCGAAGCGAAGCGAAGAAGAAATAGACAGGATTTTGTTGAAGTTACATGGATAGATTTGAAAATAACGCAATCCTTTTGGTTGCTGCTTTGGTGGATAGAGACCAAGAGTAGGTAAACATCAATTCAGCCTAATTACAATCCACTTCTGGACATATGCCTCTCCCAAGTTGCGCCACAGCACTCGGTTCTCTGCTTCGATCAATAATGTTTTCTGCCTTCCGCATCCAGGCCTTCCCAGAGCTACTTTGACCAGGTTGTCGGTGCACCTGGCTGGGGAGCGCGGTACGCTGCGTTTGCCGATTCGCGGTCTCCACTCAAGGACTCGTCTGCTCCTACGGCAATCGGCATCGGTCCTTCGACAGACATGGCCAGCCCACTGCCAGCTTACTGATCCTACAAGCTATGTCGGCCCATATTCCTAGAACACTACATAACTTGGTTTACTGTACTTTCGAACGTTTTGCAGTTAATGAGTTCTTGCAGTAAGCCTACGTATAATAGCTAATCAAATAATTCAATTAACGTAATATACGGATTTTAATCAAGAAATGTTATAAAACAACAATATAAACATGTAATCGTCAGTGTCCGATTAGAGTCACACCTGTTATAAGGAAGTCAAAGGTTAACGATTAACGCTTTCTGTAGTTTTCGCAGCAACTGGCTCATATCTTTTATGTTTATTTGTTCTCAGAATTAAAGAAAACGTCAGACTTCGTGTGAAAGTCAGCAATTCATGGTGTCTTCGTTGTTGTGCTCATTAACCTAAGCGGGATTCCCGATTTGGATGGAACCTACGTCAAGCATATACAGCTGTTAAAAAAAATGTTGGACTAGTAACCGAAGACAAAAGAAAGGGTTTGATGTTCTTGAAGAAAATACAAAGTCATCAAGTCTTGTCAGATTTATCTCATCATAAA
This sequence comes from Asteroscopus sphinx, assembly GCA_949699075.1. Lineage (NCBI taxonomy): Eukaryota > Metazoa > Arthropoda > Insecta > Lepidoptera > Noctuidae > Asteroscopus > Asteroscopus sphinx. Next base: position 12,273,871 of record OX453021.1, on the reverse strand, counting down.
TATTCGATCGGAATTTGTGATACAATTTTCGGAACCGCGATAAAATTATTAATCATCAATTTAATTCTTTGACCGTTTGCGGTAGCGGTTAGCGGTCATTGGAGGCCCATGTTTACGGCCTGATATGATAATGATGAATTTGATTATCACTTGCTTTAACGGCCAAGGAAAACATCGTGAAGACACCTACACACTTGAGACTGCTCCGTAATGTAAATTCTTGGTGATGTGTGTAGTCCGCCAACCAGAACTAGGCCTGAGCGGTGGACTAAGGCCACTGAATTCTTTTGATTCAGTAATGTGTTGCTTATGTATAAATGGTGAATATGATTTAAATGAGCTCGTCGCGAATACTCGTCCAGATTTCGTTCCTTACGCCCTTCTATTTAAACCATCATCTTTTCCGGAAGTGTGCAAGGCTACAATACGGAAATGTGGTCATGAATTCAAGATGAATAATTTTATGACCGACCTCATACATACATGATTCTGATAGCAAGGAACCGTGTCACCTAATACTTGTAGTATTTATTCATCAATTCACATGTCTTATTCATTCACTGTTCAAAGGCAAAATAGATGGATTTTAAGTCGTGAAGCGAGGTTTCCCCTATAGATATCAACACGTAATCTGTTTTCCTTTGAAGAAAACGTACAAAAACATGTAAGCTCTTAGTTTTGGTGGGGAAACCCCATAACTCTAATAATGCTTCATATCATGACTTTGCACCTTTTGAGGGCATTTCGTTTATACGTAGTAACAAAAAAATATAGAATCTTCTTTCTTTTACCGTTATCTGGCGGCATGTTGGCAGGGCATGCTTTTCCTATAAATTATTGTTTGAATCATATTCTGGCACATTATTATTCATTATTTCTGGTGGTTATTTAACAGGAATAAACTAACAATTTCTTTACATGGACATGAGAAAGATAGGCAACAGCATCTTCAAAATATAGGAAAATGTATGATTTATTATACCCTTTTAAGGTTTTCTAGAGATTGACTCATAAGTAGTAGGTATATTACTAGCAACACCAGCTTCGTTTATGATAAATTACGCTGTGTAGCAAGAAGGTAATGTAATACGACTTCCTCCAACGATATCCTGGCTTAATGCCAATCCGCTGTCCAACAAAGTCTTCTCCATTCAATTTTGAATTCGCTAATTTGTTTAGGATATCAACCCAGAGCAAATTCCCTTGAAATCCCGTCTAGACATAAAATCAATATGTAAGTATAAAACCGCAGACATTCGAAAGTGTATTGACATTTTCAGCCGTACATCTACAATTTATTTTATTTTATTTCTGAAGTGGAAGAGCGCAGTACCCCATCGTTAATAATAAATCTTGTAAGTGTGTACCTTGGGGACGCAACGGTGGGTAGTTTGGTGGAGATCGGTAGCAATACGAGGTGACTAAGGATCGCCATGTGCAATATTGATAGGGGTAACAAGCGCAATGTTTTAAGCTTACTATTACGTAACAGAGTGCGAACTGCAAAGCCATCATTTATGAATAAAGGCCAGTAATTTTTCGATGTTAGAATTTTATCGCCATACAATATGCCATTCGAGATTTTATTAGTAGAATCATCATCTCAGAAGTTGTCTTACAATATTTAAATTATTATCTTTAATAAATTAACTAACATTAACTCGCAAGGAGATAAAAGTTTTTAAACTTTCGCGAATTTCACTCATATTGAACTATATCTACGGGACTTTTCCCGCACGAATCAAAACAAAACACATACCTATTTCGAAAAAAAAGCCGAAACGTCGAGGTTTGTCAAAATGTTTGTTTTGTGTCCCGTGAATATAGTTCAAAGCATTAGTTGCCAAAGACTAGGCCGGTGGATGTAACAGACTCGCAACGGAGAACGGGCCCTAATTCACGTAATTTCATGACCGGCCGATCAAGTTGCAGTGACGCTGCAGTTCGTTTCTGACAGCGATCGCCTTAGAGAAGAGAATACGAAAAGCATTGTTTTCATCGAAACTTAACTGCAACTGCACTTCTTTAGTTACGTGAATTGGCCAACATGTGTAGGTAGTGGTGCAACTTGTGAAAGGCGCAGTACTGTGGACAGCGATAGACTGAGTTGATTGATATATAGGTGATAGTTCCTCTCTAATCCAGCATTACCATAACCAGCATGCGTTACTTCATCATTTATTGAGCGATATCATGATGCAGACATAAGAAAATTAACTGATGGTTTTATCTGCACTGTCATGTCAACGAATTGTGGTTCTGTACAGTTGCTCATCGGATACAACTACTCATTAATATATATAACCATAGTACTAGTTAGTCTTTGTCGTGTTGCAGGAAGGCTTGGCACTGGGGGACGTCGTAACATACAGCCTGCAAATGGCCACTCCTTCAAATGTGGCTCTCTCGTGACTGCTCAATGAATATCTCCATATTGCGTTTCGATTATCACAATGTTTTCCAGACGAAATAGTGATCAAAGCAATGCCTTTTCTGAATAATAGAACAAAGGACCCAGCTACCATAGCTTGTATAACTTTCTGTAGTTTTATGTGGTCCATTCGAAAACCAGCGTTGCAGCTGTAGTTAGTAACTTTGGCAGCATTGACAGCATTATTATACTGAGATATTGCCTTTTTTGGCCTTGTACAGATATTTTTCTTTGTTTTATTTTGTGCAAGATCAGAATAAATATCTTTCTTTCATGATTTCTACCCATTCACTGGATGCTATTCCGTAATCGACTTTCACGATACTACGGATAATTCCCTTTGGGCTAGTGCTGTGGTAAATGGTGCTGTTCCCCCAAAAGATAGGACACTTAACAGGTTCCTGCGAGCCCTAATACCTTATTTGCACGCCGGAGGAATTAATGGACGTTACCGACAATGACGTAGTTGTGGGTAAGTTCTGGGCTGACATTATCGAGATTGTCATCGAATCCTAGAGTAGAAAAAAATTATAGCCAGAAACTAGGCAGCAACTGGTGAACATGCTGATGATAATGTGAATGACAACATTATCCTAACTGAAAATCTCTCTGCAAAACTGTGAAACCAAAAATCAGAATAACCATAATAATATATTATTATATCTCTTTGCGAAACAAAGATTATTCTAACAGGCCCGAGCACCAAAAACATCTAACCATTAAATGCTTATCGCAATTATTCCAGGAACAATGAGTGAACTGCAGACAATTTAAACTTTATTACTATGGGGTTAAAGTCTATTATTAGATTCGGAGGTATTAATAATTACATGTGTTGGTGCGATTGTGTTTCAGGAAATCTATTTTGTTTTATATTTTGTCTTATGCCGATTGGAAGTAAATCGTGGATAGATTGGATATTCATTTTGGCCATTAATATATAAAACAAAGTCGGGTTAGTTACATCATTTATAACTCCAGAACGGTTAGACCAATTTTAATAAAATTTGGCATACAGATAGAACATAACCCGGATTAACATATAGGCTGCTTTTTATCCCGGGAAGATGAACAGTTCGCGAGGGATGCGCGATATACGACATTCACGCGGGCGAAGTCGCGGGCTTGGCTAGTTTATATTAAATAAATGCGAAAAATTTAATGAGAAAATGCGAAAGAAATCATAGGCCTCTCCCAAGTTGCGCCACAAGGCCACAACACTCGGTCCTCCGCCTTCCGCATCCAGGCCGCTCCAGCTACCTTTGTCGGTCCACCTTACGCTGCGTTTTCCGATTCGCGGTGTCCACTCAAGACCTCGTCTGCTCTAGCAGCCATCGGTCATTCGACAGACATGGCCAGCCCACCGCCATTTTAGCTTGCTGATCCTACAACCTATATCGATCAGTCTAGTTCTTCTACGGATAATCTCATTACGGATCTTGTCCTACAAAGAATCTCAAAGCATAGCTCGTACCATAGCACGCTGAGCGACCTTGAATTTGTGGACTAGCCCAACTGTCAGTGTCCAAATCTCGGCACCGTTATGACAGGTAGGACGCACTGGCTAGACTGCTTCGCCCGGTTTATCACATAAACAAGTCAAAGACGTTATCGCGCATCCCTTTGGAAACTGTGTATCTTTCAGAGATAAAAAGTAGCCTATGTCAACACTTAGCGGGTGGAAATCCAGTCTCTACCTACCCTTATGGGAAACAGGCGTGATAATAAAAGTGTGTCTTATACGAATAGGAAAATATCTCGTTCATTATTCAAAGCCTTATCACAAACCTTCCAAATTTCAGTGAAAACAGACGAAACTTATCAGTGGACGAGATGTTTTAATATTTCAGCACTGCCGAATATCAGAGGTCACCGAATCTGTGTATATCTGTATACATTTCCGTTATCTTAGACCGTGTTCCTGCTGCAAAATATACGCGGAAACAGCTCCGGCCACTACAATAAGATAATTTTGGACCAACGGAACTGTAAAATTAAGTATTGTTCAGTTCAGTAATTGGATGAGCGCTGCATTTCATAATTTGAGAATTATAGAATCAAGTCTAGGTACGTTACGTAATAATGAATGTTTTACAGTTTCAGTTTTTTTTTTTTTAATGAAATAGTGCCATTCGCTTGTTCATAAGTAAATGGATTCTTTCGATAGATGCGATACAAGATGTCATTCTTTATCAGCATTCAACAAATGGGTAAAGATGAAGTATTGGTCTAAGTATTGTGCAGATGTCACCTCCCAAAAATATACATGTGTTAGCAATTTATACGAGCATTGACCTGATCTAAACAATGTTACAGACCTTGATTCATACTATAGTCATTTTATATCTTCATCATATTTGTTTGTAAGCTATTTGTTCACCATAAGTGACTCCTAACTTTGACAACACTGCACTCTATTTCAATTTCGTTTTTAATAAGTTCAGAAACTAGTGCAGTACCTTAAATTTTCTTTGTAAGCAAGTGATAGTACATAATCCATCCAAATAACATTCTTACATTTTGGAAATCAAAATAAATGCGAGCGTTTTCGACGCGTGCGCAAGTTCACATGCTTATATTGCGGTCAAGCGCACGGGACATTCATAAGGCTGGATAAAACGTAAAACAAGAGTCAATTAACATGTGTCATCGGCCAGGAATTTCCACTGTCTCAACGTGCGTTCCGCGTGAAGGTCGAGGAACGTCTGACTTGATCGTTTCTTTGCATTAACGGACATTATGAGTGAGGTCGATGTTTGCTTCCGTTGCATGTTTTGTTCAAATTGAGCTATTTTTAGGTAGTGCACGAGTGTTTGATGAGTTAGGTTTTTTTTTGTGCGTTTACTTGGATCTTCGCGGGAGGAAAAGTCCCATTTTTTTTATTCTACTGATTATCAAACTATTTTTGTGATAAAAACTATCAAAGAAAAGCTCATACCACCAAATTTTACCTTACATAACATAACCAGCTCATTACTGTCCCACTGCTGGGCACGGGCCTCTTCTTAGTATAAGAATTTTACCTTAATCTATTTAAATCAAAACGTCTAGAGAGACGTTATAGACAGAGGTCTATACTAACTATAAATGTAAGATCAATATATATATATATATAGATGCCATTAAACTAATAGCATGGCAGTCCGATGAGCACCAACAATCCCTTATGTTTTAATACTTACCTGCAACCGTATAGCTCAGTGCAGCCGCTCCGTAAATGGGTATTTGAAATTAGAGGGCTGGCTTAAATCTAGGGCCTTTAAAGCCCCTTAATTCAAGGTTTCCAATTACTGCAGCCTTTTAATTTGATACATGAAACGAAGGGCTACTTAAGGCCTAATGCTACTTGTATCCGATCAAAGATTTTTTAGACATGTTGTAATAGACGCACGTACACACGGCTACACATCAAGCTGTACATAAACCAGTAAAGGCTGACCTCGCGTTGTAAGGAAAACCTATACAATGCGAGGTCAGCTTATACTGGAAATGTACAGCTTGATGTGTAGCCGTGTGTACAAACTCAAGAGATGTCTAGCAATTTTGATTACTTTAAAGAGTCTATCGTACGTACAATAATAGTGCACGAAGGCAATTATCACGAGCCATAATTGAAACCACGTTATTATGATACGCACGTAGAAATAACGTCGAACCTATTGTAAAAATGTAAGATATCATACTATACTTTCAATGATTAGTCTTATCTACAGCATCACGGCGGCGATTTAAGGTTTCTTCCTTAATTAGTGCACAATACGTTAATCGGTTAAAACGAATAACATAAGTTAATGAAAGATTTAGGAAGTTAACATTGTCCGTGATTAGGGAAGCAATCCCGCAGCAAAATCCTCAATCTCGGTATTTGCGAGATCCCGCAAATAAAAAAACATTTTTATAAAATTTATATTATTTCATTATTAAGGCAAATACTTATTTATTACATATATAAATTATGTTAATTTTAATAGCCGCTTGGTTTAGCTTGCTATATTGTACAAATCGTACAGCAGACCTCATCGCCGCCGCCGACTATCCCTTTCTGTTCGATGTTCCTAATATTCGTACTTTAACAAAATATTTATTCTGTGATCTATTTATTGTATTAATATAAAACATAATAATTAAAAATTAAGAGTGATATTGGAAGTAACTTCTTAGAAAACAACACGTCTAGTGTTTCATCAGCTAAGCGACTTCGAATGCTGCGTGCCAGATATCCTGCGGCAGAAAATGCCCGTTCTGCTTTTCCACTGACAATACGACAGACGACAGGCACTCCTGGGCAAACTGCAGGTATGGCCCTTTTGTCCCGCCCGATTTAAAAATATTTATTACCCTTTTGATAAGTAAATTAACAGAATTTGAACAAGTTGAACGGGAAGGGCGTTCTTGCGGGCGAGTTTTCAATGCCATTTCTAATTCTTGATCAAGAGAGAGATTCTATTTGTTGTTTCCGTCTCCATTCTATCCATGGATTTAAATGTCACCGCTATAGATGATAGAGGCAATTGTCTGGGTCTACTACAACAGTTACATCTGCAGATGCAGAGGCTTAGGTGGTCGTGGAATGTGTCCCTCTGCAATCCCGCAAATCTAGCGAGATCCCGCATGATTTTAGGTGCGGGATTAATCTCGCAGAAATGTTGCGGGATGTCAGTATTACAAGATCTCGGTATACCGAGATTGCATTCCCTAGCCGTGATCTACAGGACTGAACTTCGAATTATTGATCACCAGGACATGGTATTACAGAAGCGCTAACCGGTCCCTAACTACTATAATATTATTCTGTGCCCTAACGTGAATTGCCGTGGGAATCAAGTTAGGCAACGTCATCTATTCGATATGGGTGGGTTGTTTTCCTGCAGTGGAACAAAACACAAGATACCTTGCAAATATTTGACAGAAATAAAATAGTTGTGCATAAAATTACTCCCGATGTCCCAGTTCATATTTAACATGATCATCATGTATCTCGAATACATCGTATGTAAAAATTTACTACTCCATTTCGATAACAATAAAAAGCATCCCCATAATTTCAAAGCTCAAAAAGGAAGGCATAAAGTCAGCTGTTTTACCGCGCATGTCCACCGGGCGGAGGGGTGAGAGCACTCTCAATAAGCTGATAATCTAACTCCACACTACATTCCATTTTTCACGTATTACTTACTCCACTCAGGTTCAAAGCACTATGACTATCCCGAGCCAATGCATGTAATTTGTGTAATAAAGAAACGGATGACCACTACACTGGATGGCAAATCGTCAATCACAAAAACGCAACTATCTTTTTGTCATAGAAAGCACAACATTTCACAAATCCCTTAACACTTCACGCAGGTGGCACCAACGTTGAAAACATTTTTAAATGCCCAAAAGCATGCTACAATGCGTTTATTGATTCGACCTACATTTAGTTTCGTGGGGGTCACGCCAGCGCAGATAACAAACTGCTGCGTTATCGTGATGCATTTTACTTCACACACAGTTAATAAATATTTTTGGCAATAAAATAACTTTGTAATACTGTTTCGTAATTTGTAGAATGTTAATGTATATCGCAGTGTGCAGAACAATCGCTAAAACATATGGTATGCAAGCTAGATGTATTTAAAATAGGTTATCAGCACTTCGTTGGTTAGAATGTTTAAGATGTAGTCAGGACGTAAATTCCGTGGCCTTATCAGCCTTTGATTGGAAGTATTGGAACTTAGCCTATTTTCTGTATGTGTACCGATATGTCAATTTGTAGTAGTGCAAATATATCGATCATAAGTATTGATTATGTAATTGAATGTTGTGGCTTTTTTCGGCGTCTGCCGGCCGGCCCACTGGTTATCGCGCAGAGGGCGCGATGGGACTGAGGAATCTGAGGATAAATCTATGCAGATTTTACGTCAGTTACAGGGTCGTCCCCTTTATGGTTATATAATAGTTTAATAGCGGCCCTGCCCTTGCAAGCGGCACTGCAACCTTATATCTTACAGTTCCTCCGCATAACTCAGGCCAGTAAGAGCTTTAATTTCTAAACACATTCAATCTTAACGCATTATGAATATATTTAACCGGTTTGGGCTGTCAATCACAAAGCTAATTCGTCACACGTTACGTTAGTAATTGCCCAACAACAGCTACTGAAGTACGAAACATACCCAAAAATTGTTTTTATGTACCAAAATAAACGTAAAAGCAATTAGTCTGGTAAATTTTAAATGACTTGAACGAGTCGACAATAGTTCACACTTCACACATACCATTGTAATCGTTATTGTTTCACTCCCGAATTGAGTGGCGCACGCAATAGTAAGACATACGATCATTAATCAATTTTACTACTGGCATTTACGTTGCGTTTTATATTTAGAATGCGTTTGTATTTTTACACGCACTTTGTAATTATCTATCAACAAAAAAAGAAAACGATTGGCACACTGTTGGCGAATTTGCAAAGTCTATTAATGTTAAAAAGACCTATCCGAGTACAACAAAGTAATTAATTATTGAATCTAAAACCATGTGTTCATTTGAAGCACTCTCATTATCATTTAAATCGTGTCTATTATTGAAATTACCTAATTACACATGCCTAATTAAATTTATAATTCTACTCGCTAGGACAACGTATATTTTTAGGGCATTCTTATTGAGAATTCTTTTCATTATACTGAAAGTTGAATGAGTCTACTAGACTTCTAATTTTAGGGCAACAATTTAATAATAACTTTATTATTAAAAACAAAATACAAGATGATCTTCTGGTTTACATCCAATCTAGCCTTCAGTTTCTGAAAATCTGATCAATGCAAAAATTTACTAAATAGCTGTCAAATACTATGACAAGTGTTGTGATCGGTTGTTAGTATTTTTGCCGACCAATCACAGCAGGTGACATTAGATTTGATGACAAATCAAATTGATCAGCCTTCCAGAAACCGGTGGATACTCTTTAATCTTTATTTAACAAGTATATAAATTAGTTTTGTGTTAATGAAACAGCTTGTCGCCTGTTGCGTGACAAAAAATCACAACAATGTAGTGGATAAAACTTAGTAATCTTGTCTAATAACGCTAACGGTGACATAAACGGATACGCTTTTGTTTTTATTGTGACGTTAGCTGGATCGGTTCTCTCATAAAAATGTGTATGATTCCTCCTTTTGGCAATCTTTCAACAGTACAAGCTTTCGTGATAGGAGCATGCCGTCTCATTAGATATATACATAAGTGTTTCTATCTATAGAGACTTCCACTACTGAAGAACGGTCTTCCTTATGCTGAAACCAACGATCGATACAGTTATGATATGATATGCCAATTGGTGGTGAGGATTAGCGATAAGGCACCTGTGACGTGAAGTCTCTTCAGTAAAGGTAAAGGTTCACGCAAAGGTTTAACCGACAGGTTTACCTGTGCTGTACAAGTAGGAATAAAATGTACAGTTTTATCACATACACGTGATGCACAGTTGAACTATGCAGACAAACCCTTGCGTGAATGGCCATCTTTTTGCATTTTAAATATGGAATGATTCAGCAAAAAATAATAAATTCTCACTACACGGTATCTAATGCATAACACAAACAAGAATTGTATACGAGCTAAAAGTACGACTGTGCGATTATTGGTATCAGTCATTTCAAGATCATCAACCGATCATGTGACACGCGGTGAATAGACGATTTATTTTCATACTGTTATTTAGTTACTGGTGACCCTATACATTGCCATGACAGCCAACTTAACGTTCTTTTTAAAGTACTGGAGGGGTATGTTAAATTTGCCACCCCTTCAAATTCAGACACAGTATTGCTAAACCTGATCGGAGCAGTAGGGGTGATATTATTAGAAGGCAATTAACCTTGATGCATAGTTATGCTTTGGACAAATCAGACATACTATTACATGTGGCACTTAGCTTCTTTGTAACACGATAGGTATAGTTCTGAAATAGTCACTTGCATAATAATTTTAGAATTCTATTTTCGTCTGAATGTTGAAATAAAGTAACGAAATGAATACCTTTATAGAGAGGCGGAATTAAGTAAAAACTTTAAAAAGATTTTCCTTTTTCAACTTTTGCGGTGTTTCAACAATTAAATCATGCATGACAGCTTACACAGCTGTCCCTAAACATAAGGAAAAAAATTCTTGTCGAATTGCGGTTTCTTATCGCCCGAGACATCCGTGACGTAAAATAGACTGCGGTTACGTTCAATATGGATTGCCCGAATGTATTTAACAAATAGCACATCATTATATTACGCATCCATTATTATTCGTTAACTAAAATGTGATAAACCTAATTATATTTTTTGTTGTTTAACTTTAGCACAGAGTTATTACTCGGAGTTAGAGTTATAATATTTTATTAGTGTTTGTCTTTGTAGATACAAGTATCCTCCCCCAAAAAAATATCCTCGTTTCCTTGTGAGGAATCAAGCTCGTGAGCGAATTGTTCTTTTCATAATTTACATGTTTAGCTATAAGTCTATACTAAAAAGTACGCTTTGGTCTAAATTATACTGAGAAGTGAATGACATTCGCCAAATATTCTTATGTGTAGTTTGTAGTTTTCAGTCGAGGTGTGAGAGTCAAGGAATTACACGGCAGAGATACAAAACGACAGCCCCCTCGCTGGCTCACAGGACAAACCGGACCGCCTTTTCAAAAGAGACTTATAGGAACAATTTTATGATATCGTATTGACATGAGCTACACAATAGGGGCTCGTAGCGAAGCAACGACTGCGCGGATTGTACGATCTGCAAGGTTTAGCTGCACTTTCCGCGGTCAGTCCGTGGATGGGTGACCGTTTCGTGTCATACGAATATCTATGGCAGTCATTACGGGTAGTCAGAAGCCTGAAAGTATGGCAACTGGTCTAATCTCCGAATGTCAGTATTAGCCAGTAACTGGGTTGCGGGGGTCTGATGGCAGTCGCTCCGTGTAAAATACTGATGTTCAGCCGCATCTGGTTAGACTGGAAGCCGACCCCAACATAATTGGGAAAAGGCGAGGAGGATGATGAGCTATACAATAGGTTAGTAGCTGGACCTGCGGGACTGATGGTACAGGGTGCGTCGGACAGTGAATATGATCACATATTTGAATATGGACACTCGTGAAGGCTCTTTGAATACACCCAAATCCATAATAAAATATGTAAGAAAATTCTTCAAACTGACTGACAGACAACGGTCTGCCTAAACCGGTGGGTCTAGGAGGATGAACTTTTGCACTAGGAGTTCTTTAGATAACGCAGATAAGCATAGATAGGACTTTTGAAAATTCATCCCCTAAGGGGGTTTAATGGCGATGCGGAAGGCAAATGACCGAGTGTTGTGGCGCAACTTGGGAGAGGCATATGTCCAGCAGTGGACTGCGATAAGCTGAGTTGATGAAGGGGGAGTAAGGTCAGATGGTTCCTAAGATGTTACCGATGGGAAATCGGGGGCATGGCTAGTAATGTAATGAATGCAATGAATTTTTTTGATTTGTTTTCCGTTAATCCAAAAACTTATTTATTTGTATAATTTGTGTCTATGTGTGTAGTACGCACGGCTACACATCAAGCTGTACATTTCCAGTATAAGCTGATCTCGCATTGAACGGAAAGCCTATACAATGCGAGGTCAACTTTTACTGGAAATGTACAGCTTGATGTGTAGCCGTGTGTACTAGTACTAGATTAAAGATTTTGTATGTTTTCGCATTCTTGGGACCCCACGATACAGGCATGCCCAGTTGGAGACCACGGCAAATAAACCTTGTAGGTAATCACAAAAAATGCTAATTCATAGTTCTATAGACTGATCTTATTATGTATCTGATGAAGTTATGATTAATTTGTATATTTGAAAAGAAATATTCTAAGAAAATGCAGGAACAATAATCTAATGGCCCGAATTTCTATGAAGCTTAGGTATGTCCAATTCCTATCTTTAGTGCTCTCTAGTGAGACAAATCGAAGATTATCTCGTCGTAAGTAAAGCAATTTCTTACCTCAAACTGAGCGCTGAAAGTCTTGAAGACGCCTTCCCAGAGGCTGCCTGACTGCGTGAGCACCTGCACGATGTCACCGACGTGCGACGTCGCGGCGTGCATGAAGTGCGCGTTGTTGTAGACGCCCTCCGGCACCACGCGGCCACGTGGTGACCTGGTAACGACAAACCGGTTATAAAGTACAGAATACGTCTCGGTAGACGTGGGATTTTTCTCATAACTAAATTACTGGGGGGATTGCATAGTTTCCTTTACCGTGCGAAAAAGGTTGTGCCTATGGGCTTTCTGAACGCCGTCATTTAAAATGCGGATAGGTAAGTACTAAGTAGGTACCATAAACTGCCCTAACTTGGCCCACAAGCCCTACTTTGCCTAGTTATTTTTTGAGTAAACTATAATAGCTATGATTTCCGTACTTGGAGATCTTTGAAAACTATGACAACGCTAACATTTGGTTCAGTTATAAAGTGTCAGTGCGTGTAAAACTTAAGTTAATGCCTTAGGCAAAGTAGGGCTTGTTGGCAAAGTTAGGGCATTTTACGGTACCTTAGCTATTTGGTGTAGACGAATTATAACTTAGCAATGGAATTTACAATCAACTCAGGCCTACCGCAGGACATGGAGCTCTCTCAAGATGTGCCACAGACGGCACACGTAGACCTGGATGCTGCATCATGTAAATCCTAATTACTACAACTAGGTACTAGACCTCTGACTGCCTCGTTGGTCTAGTGTTCGCAAGCGCGACTGTTAAGCGTGGGGTCCTAATTTCGATTCCCGGGAAGGCTAAAAAGTATTTTTGGGATTTTTTGTTACAAAATTTCTCAGTAGCAGCAAAGAGTCAGGAAGTTGGCGATGCTACACCCCGTGCCTCGGAGAGCACGTAAAGCCGTCGGTCCTGCGTCTCATCTCTCTCCAGCCGTGTCACATTGCCATCCCATCGGATTAAGAGAGTGAGGGAGTAGAAAGTGCACATGTGTTTGCGTACACACTTGTGCACTACAATGTTCCGCGCAGATGGCTAGTCTCCGTTGAGATTGGCTGCCGTGACCGAAATTCGACCAGGATGACATTATTATTATATTAATAGACCTCCATAAAATAGAAAAAGTTTTAAGTTTTTTAAAAATAATCTAAAAGATAAGCTAAGGTCTCAGGCTTATATTCAGAGACGAATCTAAGCGTGAACTCATGTTTCCAACTGTCAAAATGTCACTGAGTTAATATGTACTACATACTAGAGAAGACACCTCGAATCGAATGTTTGTAACTCGTTTTAGAGCTCCTGCACTCTCACTCACTTAGCCACGCTTGCGACGCGCGTGCCCCGCGGCCAGCAAGTTGTATGATTTTTTTTTCCGTAATGTCTACTCTATTTTGTAGTGCTATTTGACAAATGTAAGCATGAGTTCGTGCTGAGATTGGTCTCTGAATATAAGCCTACGAGAGATCGCTATTGTTTAGTGGATTCTGATCCAGGATCACTGATCCTCCTAATCCGACTTCCTACTAATACCTTGTATGAAAAATTCGAAAGTATGCATGTTGTTGTTGTTTGTCCTTCAATCACGCTAAAACGGCTAAATGATTTGGAGGACATTTCGCATTTCGCACACAGACAATGTCCTGGATTTACACATCAGACACTTTCTATCGACCTACCACGAGAGAGAAGCAGTGGGCAAAAGCTCTTCTTCTTCTATCGTGTCGACATGAGCTACATAATGATAATAGGTCATGCCGTGGGGAAAAGATTAGCCAGTCAGCAGGTTGGTAGCGGGGCTGACTGCTCAAGGTGCGCCGGACGATCAATTAAATATCGTCACACACACAGCTAGTAATTAATAAAAAACCGGCCAAGAGCATGTCAGGCCATGCTCAGTATTATAGGGTTCCTTAAGTAGGTGTACAAACGAATCAAATCGAATATTAATCATGGCTATTTTAGTTTTTGCAATAATCGGCAGCATTCGCGACTCAGAGCGTGTTGTTAGTAGCGCCATCTAGCGATAAATTCAAGAAGCCAAATTTAAGAAGTCTGTCATGTCAAAGTTACTTTTTGTGATTTTTTCAAATAGAAAGTAGCTAAAGGAGCATTCTTTGCCATGATAATTTTTCTCTAAGGTCAATGACCTTTGAACTAGGACGTTTTAAGTATTTTTCAGTTTTCTGTCTATAACTCAAAAAATTATAATCACATTATACTCGAAATAATTTTAAAAGAGAGTTTTTACAAAGGTCTATCAATGTGGAAGATTATAAGTTTCTACGTTGCATAGTTTAGAAATGGCAGGGGGGGGACACATTGCAAGCCACTTTGGCGGGCTATATTTCGCAGATGGTACACCTGATAAAAAAGTGATGTATGAAACTTTACCTTCATTTTAGTAGACCTATTCAATGATACCCCATACGAGGGGGTGCAGCGAAAAAAAACTTTTTTTCTCCATTTCACATGTATGGGCGCCACCCCTAAAGAACGTAAAAACTATTTTTTTATTCTTTTAAAATTGAGATCTATATGCAGACTATTTTTTAACAAAATTTCATTTACTTATGTTTATAACTGTAGAAGTTATTAAGCTGTAAAGGATTAGGACAGACGGACAGACGGACGGACATGACGAAACTATAAGGGTTCCTTGTAGGACTTCGGAACCCTAAAAAGCTTTACCCTGCTTGGAAAAAGGTTTTTAATATCAAGCAGTGCAAAGTATTTCAATCGCCGAAGCGCCGAAGGGAAGTCATTATATCGATGATGAACAATCACAACGGGTATTTAAGATAAAAGAGATATGAGACTGAACTACCTACTACACTCGCAGATAAAGAATGGAACTGAAAATGGCGGCATTTGCATTTACCTCTCGCTCACGCACGGTATTGTGCGAGCAAGAGTCACATAGAACAATTGAAGTGCCGCCATTTTCAATCCCATTCCTTATCTGCACGAGTAGTATGTTAGCGAGCCTAAGGTGTTGTCCTATACAACGCGACTACGCGTCCATCGCAAGTTAGCGCGAATTTCGTTCGTGCGAGCCCGCGATCAAACGTACAGTCGCCCGCATGAAAGTGGTAACACTTTAATTCGAAAACCGCCATTATTGCTTACGAAATAAAGACGTTGTCAATTTCAAAATGTTACCACTGATGTGCGTTCGACCGTACGAGTGTCAAATAGGTGTCCTAATTGAGAATCGCGCGATAATGTCATGTCACGAAAAAAATCGCACGACCTTGATCGCGTAGTCGCGTTGAGGAGACAAGAGTATGAGATCTAAAGATTCCAAAGGGAAGTTTACCTCTTTAACCAATGTGCATGTGATTGAAGCAGTATCAAGCGTGTTAATTATTCGATTTCAGCATTTACGTTCACCGGTTATTGACCTGTACTGAAAAGCGTCGCCCTTGAGTTTTTTCGATACGCAGTCTTTTCGCATCAAAGTTGTTACACGTTGGAAAAACGGTTACATCATGCCACTCGGGTTAAACAACTGACTGAAATTTGTTATTTTGGAGTAGTATTTTCAAAATAAACACTTGATTTAATTAATTAACAAAACCAAAAAACCAGACCGCGTGTAAAAAAACTGAAAATATATAAACAAGGAAGTTGGAGGCTACCTACGAACTATGTTATTCACAAACTGATCAGAAACATACGTAGCCTCTGCCTCTGACTGAGTGTACTAATCGCACTTCGATATCAGTCAACTCGTTTAGGCTACAGGAGGTCACAACGGAACAGACAAACATACATAAACCCGAAAAACATTACGCTCCTTCTGTACTCCTTCAGTCGGGTAAAAACAAACACGTTTTCAAGGGCGTAACGTGTTCAAAGTGGGATGTATAATAAATGCATTATTCATAAAACTTTTTGGAACGATGTTTATTAACGCGGCTTGCGATAGGTGTGATTCGGGAGAAAATGTAACGTCACGTAAGATTTTTGCGTTATGAGCAGGCATATACGCACACCACGCGCTCTCTTTTTCTATTGTATCTGTGCGTGTGTGCGTGAGGAACTTCGTTCCTGACGGGGTAAATACTTATTTATTAAATAAGGGTGCTTTTAATTTTTCGTTTATTTTTGGAACCACATATGCTAGATAATTGCGCCAATTTTTTAAATAAAACGACAATGCTAATATTGCTCAGATATTGATACGTTCTAACTTTGATAAAATATCGAAAAACAACATTAGACCGTGTGTCATTGCCGTAACCATGAGAACATTCACCCTATGGGTTTTTATATCTTCATCCAAACACGTTGCAAATTAATTTACGAATATAAAATTTTGTGCAATGATATCTACGAGTGTGGATATCCCAACCGGATTTTCTGTGGGTTCTACGGTTCATCAAGTTATCAGTAATGTCAGATGATTCATACGAGGAAAGAAAAGCGTTGAGATAAGTAAAAACTAAAAACCAAACTAGTTCTAACGAGTAAATCTGGACTTAATTGTTAAGTTATTTATTATACAAATGTCCAATACTAATCGAAAACGGAAAAACTACTCTCGATTTTCAAACAATTTAATCCGTTGTAATATACGGCCAAAATTAATATCCAATCCATCCACGATTAACCCTAATTCTAATTTTGGTTTATGGCTCCATCGTGTCAACGATGATTCTGCCAATGTCAAGGTTGAATAAAACACGTATAAATTTACTATGATTGACCGGTGAAATAACAAAAGGTTCGGTCATAATATTATAATATACTCTGTGGGTACGGTTTTCGCTGGATGTCACAGAAGTGGTTGGGTTACCAAAAAAAAATACAACAGGTAAGTTAGTAAGATTAGTATATTTTATTTTAGAAAAGACGTACACAATGGACACGATAAAATTTAGTAGATAGGTTAGTGGTTAATAACATATAATTAATACGTATAGTAGGTATAACTTCAGATTCTAATATTATTCACAGTAAGAAATTTACATAAGACTTTAATAAAGGGAGACCCCACAAGAGTTAGTAGGAAAGAAATATTAATAGGTCTTGGGATATTGGAAGGAAGGATATCATAGAGTGGAACAATAATATTGGGACAGAAGAAAAGTAAGTGTTCCAAGGAGCCCTCGTCCATGCCACATTCACAGATAGAACTGTCACGAATGTGAAGTTTGGCTAAAAAGACAGGGGTACAAACAAAACCTAACCTCAGACGAATAATGACAGATGTGATCAATTTATTTATATTTTTGCATTTAAAAAACCAGGGTTTAGCAGGAATGTTTGGTTGAATATTGCCATAATATTTCCCTTTCACAAGTCTGGACTGTTGCCATAGATCATTCCAGGAACACATAAGACGTGGTTTAGCCTGAGAGCGCAAATCCCGAGAAGGAATGGTATTATATGTGTTAGAACCAGTTTGCACAGCCTGCTTAGCATAATGATCAGCAGCTTCATTACCCAAGATGCCAGTATGACTGGGAATCCAGGCTAGTACAATCTCAATTCCAGCTTTGTTTAATTCAAATAGAGTTTGCTTTATTTTAAGGGTTATAATGAAGTTGTCCTTACTGTGAAAGGGAAGCTTAAGTAAGTCTTGGAGACAACTGAGGGAATCACTAAAAATCAAGGCTCTTTGAAAATAACACGATTAACCCTACTACAAATAGAAATTTGACATATTTTGTATGGAGCTTATGTCAAATTCCTACCTCTAGTAGGGCAAATCGTGGATAGATTGGATATTAATTTTGGCCATTAATGACTTACGGTTCCGACTAGTGCCGAGACGTGGACACTGACAGTTGAGCTACTCCACAAATTCAGTCTCTCAGCGAGCTATGCTTGGCATTCATTTGAAGGATGAAATCCGTAACGAGATTATCCGGAGAAGAACCAGAGTGACCGACATAGCTTGTAGGATCAGTAAGCTGAAGTGGCAGTGAGCTGGCCATATATGTCGAAGGACCGATGGCCGTTGGAGCAAACTAGTCCTAGAGTCGGGAGCGCGAATCGGCAAACGCAGCGCAGGGCGCCTACCAGCCAGGTAAAGAAGGTAGCTGTGGAGGACTAGATGCGGAAGGCAGAGGACCGAGTGTTGTGGCGCAACTTGGGAGAGGCCTATGTCCAGCAGTGAACTGCTATAGGCTGTTGTTGCTTTGATCAGTATTTCCGAACCCCCAGAGTTAGTTATTTTGTCAGAAAACGGACCCTAGAAAAGGGCGAAATAATGATAAGTGATACGTATAGATTTCTAATAGCCCCAATGTAATCTAAGCATTGACATACAACACTTTCTTCATTGTAAACTATCCAAGAAATAACATTGAACAATTTATCGCTTTTGCGATGACTTTCACTGCTCAGCTGTGTCTTATAGTGTTTATAAATACAACTTTCTCAAGAAACATTCTATGATGTGAATACCATAATATTGAATTCTATTGCCTTGGCGGTGCAACGATGAGCTTATTTAGAATGTTTTGATGTAATAATGTTGGAAGAAACGACTTTGCCGCGTCATTGAAGTTTCGGCTTAGGTCGAACAAAAAATTTGAGCAGCATTTTTTCAGATTTCTTCTTGAAGTTTCTGTTAATTGAATGTTTAAGATAAACTGCGACATTTTCAAGGTCTGAGTGTGCGGCAATACATCTTAAGAAATCGGGCATTAAGCCCTATACACTTCGATCAACAATAGTTATACATGTAGAGATGATGATTGCCTCGTTGATCTAGTGGTTGCAAGCGCGACTGCTAAGCGTGGGGTCCTGGGTTCGATTCCAGGGTCGGGCAAAGTGTTATTGGGTTTTCTCATTAGGAAATTCCCAGTAGCAGCCCGGAGTCTGGATTTGTGCCCGGTTATTGGCAATAGGCTCGCCCCCTATTACATGGGACTATAACATAACTGGCGAAATGTGGGTGTGCTATACACCGCTGCTGATGTTATGTTATACATGTAGAGATGAATTAAGGGCTGTCCAATTACGAAACGGTTCTATTGATTTGCATTGATATGAAATAGGCCAATAGGATCTCGGTTTGGCGCCTTTCTGTTGGCTCGCGCAATGTCACGCTCACGTGTTGCACTGCCCGAGTCAATAGGAGCGCGTTATGTCTAGTCGAAAATTTGCGGAATTTATTTCAAACAAATCAAAAGGCCAGTAATTTTCGTAATTAAAAATGTTCAAAATATCGTTCCGATCCAGAGATTTGACATCTACCCGCGCTAGTGTCATATCTGTGTTCCGATTTAATCAATGTCAAATTTATGACAGTAGATGGTTCAGTTTGACGTTTATTTGTGACATTTAGGACATTGAGACTAGATCGGAACTGTATTATGAACATTTTTAAGTACCAGAATTGGTCCTCTGATGTAATTACGTCTCTATAGGGTTTAATGCTCGATGCAAAGGCAAGACAGATGTGTGTACAAAACACCAAAAATGTTTTTGTCTTACAAGCATGATTGATAGATATTGAAGCGGTATTGATTATGACTGGGTGCCGATCGGAGACAGGCACAACAGTACACGTAAGGTTACTGAAAATTGCACTAGTACACAGTATTCAGTGACTGACAGTTTTGCGGCATATGATTTTAAGGAACCACCAGCTTACCATAGCTTGCCGCTCGTGACTCGATTCAACACAGAGCTGATAGGGCCAGCTATTTTCAACCTGCGGCCCGCGGGCCGCATGTGGCCCACCGGGCCTTTGTTATTGGCCCATCTAAAGTTACAAATTTATTGTAAACCGTTTTAAATTTCGCGCCCATCAGAGAATGGGTGTTTCAGAACGGGAATGTGAGCCGAGCGCTATCAGCGATTTTTTTTCCCCAAAAATATAAAAGCGTCCAAAGATGTGCCCAAGTCCTACTAACATTCTTTGGGTCTACGTATGTGTGCGAGTCGTCTTTTTCAAAAATAAAATACACAAAGAACGTTTACAGAAACATTCTCATCTGGATGATGTTATAAGAATAACATGTAGCGACGAGCCAGATCTTGATAAAGTTTTGAAAAAGTGTTCACCGTATCAAAAATCGCATTAAAACATGTAAACATCTTTGTTAAAACTTATTTTTTCATTAATAAACTACATCGTTATCTTGGAATTACATAAATAATTTTTGCTTGCAGCCCTCGACACCATGACTGAAACGTGTTTGTGGCCCCTATAAAAAAAAGGTTGAGTATGGCTGTGATAGGCTAATTGGTTGATGAACTGCTAGTAAAATCCAAGCTACAAAGCATAGCCCATAGACGCACAGTTGCTTGTTTGTCGGTGTTCTACAAGCTGTACTTTGGAGAGTGTGCGCAAGAGATCCAAGAGCTTATTCCGCCATCTCCTTTCATTCATCGCACTACACGACTCACTGCAGGATATCATCCACATTTGGTAGGAATCACTACTATCAGGTCCAAGCGCTTTGAGAACTCTTTCATAATGCGCACAGCCAAGTTGTGGAATTCATCTGTTTTTCCGGGCACTTACTACAACCCTAACGCCTTTAAAGGTGGAGTGAATCGGCACCTAATAGGTTTGCTCGCTCCATCGTCGACCACATCTTGACAAAGCTGTCTAGATTGCGGTCAAGAGCAGATCCATATCTCATTTTTTTAAAAACTTACTAATAAAAGAGTGAAGTATCTTTACACTAAAGACATTCTGAGATAAAAGGCAGATTCAACGACGTAGATCCACCTTTTAAATGCAATCCTGCACTTAAAAGGCTAATATAGGACATAAGAACTGCATAATTTCCGTGGAGTTAAATTAGTTAGATTCTTGTAGTGTCTAGCCTTGAATATTAGGTTACACGTTCTGTTAGTTTTAAGACCAAAATAGGGACTTTTGTTAGCTGATATGACGAATGTTAAAACTTAAATCCTGGTATGGCATTGGCTGGCCACAAATAAGGTTTTATTGTTATCTGAAGGTCAAGGATGGCAGTTTAGCACAAAACTTTATTATGCCATTTTAATATCCTACATGTGTGTGAGTTCGTTTTTGAGTGGGGAAACTGCATTCAATTCCGTCCTTTTTTGCGTAAGAAAATCAAAACATTGTTCATTATTAACTTTTATAAGACTATCTCCAATCCATGGACGAATAAAAAAAGGCGGACAGAATCTTGCTAAATAATAAGTGAAGCACCCATAGTAAGACGCCTCGCTTAAAAGTATGGACTAGCACGCACACATTCACACCCATAGTAAAGGTGGGCACTGACGATGCATCCATTCAGACGCTGTTTTAATGACTAAGCTCGACTAGTTCTTAAAATAACATACGTTTTCAACATTCACGGACAGATTTTGTAATGCGGCCACGCCATTCGGACAGTTGGATGCATCGTCAGTGGCACGCTTTAAAATGCTGTCCAAATTGTAGTATGTTTAGGAAAAAATCTAGTGCTTTTAATCTTTTCTCAGCGAGATTCCGTCCACCTTTTTTTATTCGTCCGAGCTCAAATCAAATTATCGTACCCCTGATGCCAAACTTGTGTATTCGATATTGAGTATTGGATCTTTACTGATTTCCACCAGTACGTAACTAGAAGCGTAGTACCAAAAAGAGCGAAGAATGAAATAAAAGGGGTCACTGTATCAAATCGCAGGAGCCCCAGCGTCCCAAAATAAAAGAAAAGATTGATAACAAATTTAATTAGAGAAAAAAAAAAGTAAAAAAAAAAGACTAGAAGCGTAGTGCAATCAAACACATATCGATGGTCACAAAACCAGTATAAACAGAGCCTGTCTTGTATGAAACTTACATACTAATCCGGTTCAGCTTATAATGGTTTATCATATTTGATATAAGGTTGACCGTGCTTTACGTGTTTTTCCGTCACTCTGTCTGTAGGTACAGGTTTATCTCGAATACCTAAGAATTTATTATGATTTCACCATCGGAAAGCCCAACAGGTCGATAGATATATCGGAATGTCAAGCAAAGAACGATCCATATAATATTGACATTCAGTCGCATTTGGTTTGACTGGAAGCTTGTTAACATACTTAGACGAAAGCTAACATAGTTCATAGTTATTTATTGATAATAGTAGTTATTATAAGTTACATTTTAAGACAGACAACAGACGGGACCTAGTACGAGTTTGACACGAGTACTGTCATAGTTTTCGTCGACTTTCATTCATTAATCAGTAGCGCCCCTGGCGGATAACGAGGAGGAACTACTGATTTATGAATGAAAGTCGACGCAAACTATGAGAGTATTCGTAAGTATCAAACTCATACTAGGCCCTCAGATGAAAAAAAAGAGCATTTCGGGCCATGCTCAGTATTATAGGGTTCCGTAGGTAGGTGTAATTACAAACGAATCAAATCGAATATTTATAATGGCTATTTTAGTTTTTTCCGTTTTTGCAATAGACGGCAGCATTGGCGATATTTATTTATTTTAGTTTAGCTATTCGTTGCAATTTGCCAACACTAAATCAAAATTTATGTAATTATGAACCTGTTATAGCCCCTTCTGTTTTTTTTTTTTGATAGATATTAGATAATATAGGGGATTTTTTTGCCCACGAATGGGACATTAAAAAGAAAATACACCAAAATTCTTCCTTCCTTAAATTAGGTAATAACGTAATTGTAAATCAGTTTACAATGATGTAACATCAAAGTATGTGAATATTCATGAATTTGAATTCTGACATTGTCATCAAACAGTGTTCATCCTTGACCTATACCTAGGGATGGGTTTAGACCCGGGAATTTTCCGAAAGGTGAGTTTTTTCCCAACAGACTGGGAAAAAACTCGGGTTTAAACCCATTGGTCGGGAAAATACTTAAATGACAATATTTAATTAAAGTAATCAAAATAATACATAATTTCCATTGTATATGTAACCATTTAGATGTATAATTCATGTAGAATATATTTTTTTATAGAAAAATCAAATTACGTTTATCATTTATGACGTGATTTCGATGTTTAGATTATTTTAAATACTAACGTTTTGTTTATTTTTATTTCCATGCATTTAGCTGTAGGACACATTGATGCGTAGCACTTGGGCTGAACCTTTAAACCTTTGATTATTTAAAGTGCGACTCTCTAAAAATCTTATAGTTATCTTAACTATTATAAAATTGTAAACGTCTGTTTGTTTGTTTGTTCCAGCATCACGCTAAAACTACTGGACCGATTTTGATGTTTTTTTTTTTGTTTGAAAGCTGATGATCTGACTTAAAAACTGGTATGGGTTTTGAGAAAGAAAGAAAGAAAGAAAAAAAATAATTCGTGGGTTGCGTACTTACCCGACAGATCGAAGCTTCTATGCATTTGCACGAGCGGATAGTAATGTACAATGGAGTGGAGTGGACAGGGGATGGGACTGGGGATGGGACTGGGGACGGGACAGGGTACGGGACTGGGGACGGGACAGTGGACGGGACAGGGGACGGAACATGGGACGGGAAATGGGACGGGATATGGGACAGGACAGTGGGACGGCACATGGGACTGGACATAGGATGGGACATGGGACAGGTCATGGGACGGTACGATAGTGATATAGTGGGACAGTGGGACAGTAGGACAGTGGGACAGTGGGCCGTGGGACAGTAGGATAGTGGGACAGTGGGACAGTAGGACAGTGGCAGTGGGACGGTGAGACAGTGGGGCAGTGGGTCAGTGGGGTAGTGGGGCAGCGGGGCAGCGGGGCATCTGGGCAGCGGTCACCGGGGCAGCGGGCCAGTGGGATAGTGGGGCAGTGGGGTAGCGGGGTAGCGGCAGTGGGGCAGTGGGGTTGTGGGGCAGCGGGGCGGGGCAGCGAGGCAGTGGGGCAGCGGGGCAGCGTGCCAGCGGGGCAGCGGGGCAGTAGGGTACCGGGGCAGCGGGGCAGTGGGGCAGTGGGGTAGCGGGGCAGCAGGGCAGTGGGGCACCGGGGAAGCGGGGCAGCGTAGCAGTGGGGCAGTGGGGTAGCGGGCCAGCGGGGCATTAGGGGAGTGTGGCAGCGGGGCAGGCAGTGAGGCAGTGGGACAGCGGGGCAGTGGGGCAGTGGGGTAGCGGGGCAGTTGGGCAGCGGTGCAGTGGGTTACCGGGGCAGTGGGGCAGTGGTATTGTGGGGCAGCGGGTCAGTGGGGCATCGGGGCAGTAGGGGAGGCGGGGCAGTGGGGCAGGGGGGCAGTGGGACCGCGGGGTAGCGGGGCAGTGGGGAAGCTGGGCAGTGGGGCAGTGGTGCATCGGGGCAGGCTGTGGGGCAGTGGGATAGTGGTGCAGCGGGGCAGTGGGGTAGCGGGTAAGCTGGGCAGTGGGTTACTAAGGCAGCTGGGCAGTGGGCAGCGGGGCAGTGGGGTAGCGGGGCTGTGGGGCAGTGGGGCAGCGGAGCATTGGGGGGCATCGGGGCAGTGGGATGGTGGGGCAGCTGGGCAGCGGGGTAGATGGGCAGCTGTCAGCGGGGCAGCGGGGCAGTGGGGGGCAGCGGGGCAGGCTTTGGGGCAGTGGGATATCGGGGCAGCAGGGCAGTGGGGTAGCGGGGCAGCGGGGTGGTGGGGCACCGGGGAAGCAGGGCAGTGGGGTAGTTGGGCTGTGGGGGGCAGTGGGGCAGTGGGGTAGTGGGGCAGCGGTGCAGTGGGGCAGTGGGGTAGCGTGGCAATGGGGTAGCGGGGCAAAGGGCAGTGGGGTAGCGGGGCAGTGGGGCAGTGGGGCAGTGGTGCAGCGGGGCATCGGGGCAGAGGGGCAATGGGGCAGTGGGGCAGCGGGGCAGTGGGGCAGCAGGGCAATGGGGTAGCGGGGCAGTGGGGAGTGGGGCAGCGGGGCAGCGGGACAGCGGGACAGTGGACTGGACTGGACTGGACTGACGTGGGTTAGCAGAATTTAACGCGAGCGGAGCCGCGGGTAAAAGCTAGTAGTTACTAAAATTATAAAAAAAAACATTAAAGGAAATCAAGTTTTGTCTGCTTTATATTAAAAAATGTATATAAAAAAAAAGTAGCCGACAGTTTAAATTGCCTTGTAATACAAGATGGAGAAGCAATGCCACATCATTAGATGGCATGCAAAAGCCAAAAGCATCATTGCAAGCTCTAGCAGTCCATAAAAAAAACTACTTTTTCCAGAAATACCAAATTAATATTGCTTTATGAAGATTAGGATAGGATTACACATAGGGAGGACCCATCTGAAGAAACTGAAAACCGCGGATGGCAAAATTGTCACCTCTAAGTTCGAGATGCTCGAAGAGGTTGAAAACTTCGGCATCTGTATTCCACGAAAACGGCGAGACCAGCGGTTCCTAGCAATGACGACAAAAGAGCCCAGCTCACGCGCCATTACACCGAGGATATCCCGGACGTTGACCAGGGTGAGATTAGGGCGGCTCTCGAGCATCTTAAGAACAACAAAGCTCCGAGTGATGACGGAATTACCACTGAACGCCTAAAGCAGGCCGGACTCCGGTCCTGAAGAAGCTACAGAGACTGTATAGTTCCGTCATCCAACAAGGCTCTTTACACCGATGGCATGGAGCTGGAGTGCGGTGGTACTGTTCTTCAAAAAAGGGAATAAAACCCTACTGAAGAACTACAGACCCATCTCACTCCTGAGTCATGTGTACAAGCTGTTCTCGAGGGTCATCACGAATTGTATCGCCGAAAGACTCTACGAATTCCAGCCACCAGAGCAAGCTGGGTTTTGAAAAGGCTACAGAACTGTAGACCACATCCATACTGTTTGGCAGATCGTACAGAAGACTGAAGAGCATCATCAACTCAGCCTATCGCAGTCCACTGCTGGACATAGGCCTTTACCAAGTTGCGCCATAACGCTCGGTCCTCTGCCTTCCGCATCCAGTCCCCCCCAGCCACGTTCTTTAGGTCGTCGGTCCACCTGGCAGGGGGGCTCCCCACGTTGCGTTTGCCGATTCGCGGTCTCCACTCAAGGACTCGTCTGCTCCAACGGCCATCGGTCCTTCGACAGACATGGCCAGCCCACTGCCACTTCAGCTTACTGATCCTACAAGCTATGTCGGTCACTCCGGTTCTTCTCCGTATAATCTCGTTACAGATTTTATCCTTCAAAGAAACTCCAAGCAAAGCTCGCTCCATAGCTCGCTGAGCGACTTTGAATTTGTGGACTAGCCCAACTGTCAGTGTCCACGTCTCGGCACCGTAAGTCATGACTGGCAGGACGCACTGGTTGAAGACCTTTGTCTTCAAACTTTGCGGTATAGGCGACGAGAATAAAAGAAAGAAAGAAAGAAAGAAAATATTTATTTCAGTCTCGGTACAGGCGAGAGAAAAAAAATCTAAAAATAGTGTATTAACAATAAACTTAAAATTTATATGCCTGTATGAGACTAAAAAAGGCCCCCATCTCAGCATGAATCTGGACAAGACTAAAGTCATGTTCAATATGCATGTCATGCCGAGACGAATATTCGTCGAAGTGTCGGTACTCGAAGTTGTAACGAAATACGTCTACCTAGGGCAGGTAATTCAGCTTGGTAGACACAACTTCGAGAAAGAAGCTGGCAGAAGGATCAGTTTGGGCTGGGCAGCATATGGTAAACTTCGCCGAGTCTTCTCGTCACCTACCTATACCGCAATTTTTGAACACAAAGGTCTTCAACCAGTGCGTTCTGCCTGTCATGACTTACGGTGCCGAGACTTGGACACTGACAGTTGGGCTAGTCCACAAATTCAAAGTCGCTCAGCGAGCTATGGAGCGAGCTATGCTTGGAGTTTCTTTGAAGGATAAAATCCGTAACGAGACTATCCGACGAAGAACTGGAGTGACCGACATAGCTTGTAGGATCAGTAAGCTGAAGTGGCAGTGGGTTGGCCATGTCTGTCGAAGGACCGATGGCCGCTGGAGCAGATGAGTCCTTGAGTGGAGACCGCGAATCGGCAAATCGACGACCTGATGAAAGTAGTTGGGGGGGATGCAGAAGGCAGAGGACCAGGTGTTGTGGCGCAATTTGGGAGAGGCCTATGTCCAGCAGTAGACTGCGTTAGGCTGAGTTGATGATGAAGTATTAAGAATTTAACATAAGTGTGTGAATTTAATCAATTGTGTTAGATGTACTGCTTAGAAACAAACTAATTAATTAGATTAGGATCATATTAGAGCACTAAATACATATTTCGAAGGCAAATGTTAGCATCTTATTACTTCACTTGTATAGAATAGTATTTTCCCGCCATTTGGGAAAAAACCCGATATTTTCCATTTTTTCCCGTTTTTTCCCATATTTTTCTTTTCCACCCGTTTTTTTTCTTTCCCTGCCCATCTCTACCTATACCAAGTACGATGCCTATTCGTGATCTGCCATTGTTTTAACACAGTATCAAATAGGTCGTAGTCATGCTTAGGATTACAGTTTTTCTTAAAAA
Organism: Asteroscopus sphinx; assembly: GCA_949699075.1. Taxonomy (NCBI): domain Eukaryota; kingdom Metazoa; phylum Arthropoda; class Insecta; order Lepidoptera; family Noctuidae; genus Asteroscopus; species Asteroscopus sphinx. The sequence continues at coordinate 12,246,092 of OX453021.1, read as the reverse complement.
AAAATAAAAAAAATAAGAGCAATGTACAGTCAGCGTCAAAAATATCCGGTCGTAGTTATATGTGGACGTAGGTACAGGCTGCTCAAAATGATCTGACCAACTAAGGCGGTGTTCATCAACGTTAATTCCCTGACTAAACGGCCGATTTCTCAAAACATATAGGATTTTTTTTATAAAAATCTGTGATTTAAATCAACCTTGATTTTTATCCATAAAATTTCATTGATTTATTTAAATCATAATGTTATGGGACTAAAAAAGAAAAATACTTAATATTGAATAAATAGCAAACGCATACTTACAAATAGTTACTAAGAAAATCGAGTTAGAAGATGCTTGAATTAGTTGTTGAATTTATTTTTCGGAACTGATTATAGACCAGTAAAAAGTCTTAGAAGTTTGAATTAACTGTTTCCTACATTTCTATACTTAATTACTACTGTCATACTAAGATTTACTTATGATTTTTTTGAACCCTGACAAAGTTGCATACTAGCATAATTATATACTAGTTGAACTTTTCGGAAAATTATTCATAACAGATTAATAACTCAGTTAATAAATAAGGAGTAGTACAAGTCTTCTTCAAGTTTTTCATTTATGAATTGAAAACCATATAAAACATTTTTGGAGAAATAAAATGATTTTTACTTATTTTGTTTTTTCTTCGGAACCACTGGGATTTTTTTAGATAATATTTGGAATATGATCAGTTATGGGTATTGGAAATTAAAACAATCATGTTTGAATCCTTCAAAGACAAACAAAAAGTTAAATTAATCAAACAAATCTGTCATAAACAAAAAAATCATGATTTTTATCAACCCTGCTTCGAAGCTTGAATATTTTATTACTCCAAGGGACCATAGACCTGTTTTTAGTAATAATTTCAACTTGATACCTCTACCCGCTCCTGATACAAAAATCTTGACAGACAGACATACAGACAGTCAACAAAATGAGTGTATAAGGGTTCCTTTTTTCTTTTTGAGGTATGGAACCCTAAAAATTTACCAAATGACAGTTGGCATTTACCGTGTTCATTCTGAAACACCCCTTGAGCTGTTGAGATATAGTTCAATTTTCATAGTTGTTCAAATCTTTTTGACCAGTCTGTTCATACTTATATTTATGACGCTGACTATACAGATCCACTTTAGATGAAAAATTTAGTTATTCTAATAAAATTATGAAATTAACCAATTTTGGTGCACCTAACTTGACGTAACCAATCAGATATGACCGACAACCTTCAGAAGCCTGGCATGCTAGAGACGGAAGGTGGAAAACTAAGTTCTGTGGTGTCATTTGGAAGAGGCCTATGCCCAGCAGTGGACATTATCACTGTTGGTGACTACAGCACTTGGATGCGCTGATTAATAAGATTTTATAAATGATTTGAGTGAATGAAAGCTTAAAGTTATTTGTATTAACAGATACAATATTTAATTCAAGGGCAAGCCGATGTAGTGGTTAATTAAAACAAAGCTATGTAATTGAAGGGCACGCAGTTTAAATGTGTAATTATTTCATGTAGTCAAACAGCTATAATAAAATTAACATCGTCAAGAATCAAGATACATAAATCTATCTTTTAACACTGACCTTAGATTCAATCTTAGATCTTGCTAAGATTTTTGACTTATTTGCAGTAATAGTGGTAGAGAAAAAGGAGTGTCGTTTGGACAACACAGGCTCATAAAAGTATTTAATTGGTTCCAACCTAGTTCATATTAATAATCTACTTGATTTTATGTATACAACTTGTACTGTGGTTTCTTATGTTGAAGAGTTAGGGATGGGTTTAGACCCGGGAATTTTCCGAAAGGTGAGTTTTTTCCCAACTGACTGGGAAAAAACTCGGGTTTAAACCCATTGGTCGGGAAAATACTTAATTGACAATATTTGATTAAAGTAATCAAAATAATACATAATTTCCATTGTATGTGTAACCATTTAGATGTTTATTTCATGTAAAATATATTTTTTTATAGAAAAATCAAATTAGGTATATCATTTATGACGTGATTTCGATGTTTAGATTATTTTAAATAATAGTTGCGAGCGGCACGTTTTGTTTGTTGTTATTTCCATGCATTTAGCTGTACAAAGAAAGAAAGAAAGAAAAAGATTTTATTCTTGCGCTCCATTTGACGCACACACTACAATACTTATACATAAATACTTTACAATTCCATGACAAATTAGTACTAGTAATTAGTATTAGTACACATTGATGCCTAGCACTTGGGCTAAACCTCTAATGCCATGATTATTTAAAGTGCGACTCTTTCAAAATCTTATAGTTATAGCAGAGCGTAAGTAGAACTACAGAGCAGAGCTAGAGTTCCTTAGGGCTTAGACTGTGGTTATAGTTAATAAAATTATAAAAAAAAAACATTAAAGGAAATCAAGTTTTGTCTGCTTTATATTTAAAAAAGTAGCCAACAGTTGAAATTGCCTTGTAATACAGGATGGAGAAGCAATGCCACATCATTAGATGGCATGCAAAAGCCAAAAGCATCATTGCAAGCTCTAGCAGACTTTTTCCAGAAATACCAAATTAATATTGCTTTATGAAGATTAGGATAGGATTACACATAGGGAGGACCCATCTGAAGAAACTGAAAACCGCGGATGGCAAAATTGTCACCTCTATGTTCGAGATGCTCGAAGAGATTGAAGACTTTTATCGGCATCTGTATTCCACGAAAACGGCGAGACTAGCGGTTCCTAGCAATGACGACAAAAGAGCCCAGCTCATGCGCCATTACACCGAGAATATCCCGGACGTTGACCAGGGTGAGATTAGGGCGGCTCTCGAGCAGCTTAAGAACAACAAAGCTCCGAGCGATGACGGAATTACCACTGAACTCCTAAAAGCAGGCGGGACTCCGGTACTGAAGGAGCTACAGAGTCTGAATAGTTCCGTCATCCAACAAGGCTCTTTACACCGGTGGCATGGAGCGGGAGTGCGGTGGTACTGTTCTTCAAAAAGGGAATAAAACCCTACTGAAGAACTACAGACCCATCTCACTCCTGAGTCATGTGTACAAGCTATTCTCGAGGGTCATCACGAATCGTCTCGCCGAAAGACTCTATGAATTCCAGCCACCAGAGCAAGCTGGGTTTTGAAAAGGCTACTGCACCGTAGACCACATCCATACTGTTCGGCAGATCGTACAGAAGACTGAAGAGTATAATCAGCTTCTGTGTATGGCATTTGTAGACTACGAGAAGGCCTTTGACTCCATCTAAACTTGAACAGTTCTGGATGCCCTTCAGCGATATCACATTGACGAACGGTATATAGAGATGCTGTTGATGATGCTTATACAATGCTGCTACCACGACTGTTCAGCTCCAGGACCAAAAGACGAAGGCAATCCAACTGCGCAGAGGGGTGAGACAAGGGGATGTAATATCCCTGAAATTGTTCACAAACGCGTTGGAGGAAGTCTTCAAGACGCTGGACTGGACTGGACAGGGTATCAACGTTAACGGCGAGAACATTTCACGTCTCCGTTTTGACAATGACATCGTTGTAATGGCTGAATCGCTGGAACAACTGGGCGAAATGCTGCACAGCCTGAACGGAGCCTCTTGGCGTGTCGGTCTCGGCATGAATCTGGACAAAAGTCATGTTCAATATGCATGTCATGCCGAGACCAATATTCGTCGAAGGGTCGGTACTCGAAGTTGTAACGAAATACGTCTGTCTACCTAGGGCAGGTAATTCAGCTTGGTAGACACAACTTCGAGAAACAAGCTGACAGAAGGATCCGTTTGGGCTGGGCAGCATTTGGTGAACATCGCCGAGTCTTCCCGTCACCTATACCGCAATGTTTGAACACAAAGGTCTTCAACCAGTGCGTCCTGCCTGTCATGACTGACGGTGCCGAGACTTGGACACTGACAGTTGGGCTAGTCCACAAATTCAAAGTCGCTCAGCGAGCTATGGAGCGAGCTATGCTTGGATTTTCTTTGAAGGATAAAATCCGTAACGAGACTATCCGAAGAAGAACTGGAGTGACCGACATAGCTTGTAGGATCAGTAAGCTGAAGTGGCAGTGGGTTGGCCATGTCTGTCGAAGGACCGATGGCCGCTGGAGCAGATGAGTCCTTGAGTGGAGACCGCGAATCGGCAAACACAGTGTAGGGCACCCCCCAGCCAGGTGGACCGACGACGTGATGAAAGTAGTTGGGGGGGGATGCAGAAGGCAGGGGACCGAGTGTTGTGGCGCAATTTGGGAGAGGCCTATGTCCAGCAGTGGACTGCGATAGGTTGAGTTTATGATGAAGTATTAAGAATTTAACATAAGTGTGAATTTAATCAATTGTGTTAGATATACTGCTTAGAAAAAAACGAATTAATTAGATTAGGATCACATTAGAGCACTAAACACACGTTTCGAAAGCAAATGTTAGCATTATATTACTTCACTTGTATAGAATAGTATTTTCCCACCTTTTGGGAATAAACCCGATATTTTCCATTTTTTCCCGTTTTTTCCCATATTTTTCTTTTCCACCCGTTTTTTTTTCTTTCCCTGCCCATCTCTATGAAGAGTACATTGAACTGCAATTTATCGATCTTGGCTTGTACATTTTTCTTGTTCAGACATTCATAAATAAATAATCAAATTGAAAGATCTAAACATTTCCAACATGCTGAAATGATGATTCAATAATTCTAAAAAAAACTTTGTTAGGAAACAAATGCTTCCAATGTAAACTAAATAAGAAATTGTTGACAAAAACAGAAGTGGCTTATACACTTTCAATGGCTGCGAAACACTTATGAATGACAGGTCATAAATTATCTTCTTTATTAGTCTGATAAGCAGCCTATTATAGTAACACTTTCAAGACTTTTTGTTGGACCATGCAGTGTTCAGTATTATATAACTAGGTTCTGCCTAGCACGCATGTAAATAAATAAAATAAATATCTTTGGGACATTTTTACACAGCACCATCTAGTCCTAAACTAAGCAGAGCTTGTGCTATGGGTACTAGACAATGGATATAATACTTATGTACTTTTTTTTTAATACATAATTACATGATATCGTGTAATTCGGTTTATCATTGAAAGTAAAAGTAGACTGTCTTTCTCCAGGTCCCAGGTTGCCTCTTTGCCAAATTTCATAACGATCGGTTCGGGGTTAAGTCGTGAAAAGCTAATAGATAGACAAGAGTTACTTTTGCATTTATAATATTTTGTTGTGGGTTTTATTATTAAATGGTCATGCCTGCTGTACAATTTATGGTAGGTAGAGGTAGACTCATGCTTATGTGATTCTACTTGGAAGTAGGGATAGACAATTATATCCAGGAGTGCACTGTGAAAGACAGCTGAGTAAGAACAACTACCACCAATATTCTAAACCGTTTCCTCGACTCAGATACCTTGAGGATTATATAAAGGAATCCATGAAATTAGTATTCTATTCTAGAGCTCATCATGAGGAACCTCAAATGAGGTTGAGTTGAGGATTTATCGTTATGGAGTATCAATCAAATTATACAGGAACCATTCGAAATCCATTAAACACACTAGAAAAATTATCCATCAGATTGAAACACTGTTTACAAGCGAAAATTTTTCCTGAAGTGTTCCACAAGGTATGTTGTTTCCTTTCCTAGATCGAGCATAAAATTAAATTTTGAATGACGCTGAGTGAAGATTTGTTGAAACTATGAATACAGAAACATTTAGTGAAGCTCAGTTGAGTCCAGGAATTTTCGAGGAAATGTCCCAGAAAATGGGTGTCAGTACCGTTGAGTTCGTGCTCCTGCAGAATACATACTTAGCTGTCGACTGTTAGTTTGATGATACAATTTTTTTTTGTATGAGAAATTGTGTCTGCAAGTGTACACACTCCCGTATCTTCTCATACTACTCATTAGAAATACAACCAAACTATCTACCAAATAAAAGTCTAAAAAATAAAACCGCCTTCAAAAAAACCTTAACTAAAAAGTAAAAAATAATCATTGTATGTTTTTTAAAATCTTAACATAAACTAACATTTTGAAGGGGAAAAGTACAAAATAACCAAGGAAGGTACAAGTTACTTCCTTACAGTACAGTAAATTTACCTTAAACTTTCAAGATTTTCTACATTCATTGCTTACATGCAACCAATCATAACAATATTTAGCTGACTTTGTACTATAAAATCAGAGTATGTTATCTTATCAATCAAATTTAGTGACTGACCACCATCTAACCTACTTAAATAACTTGTCTCCAATTGTTGATAAGCTACTTTTTACCGAGAACATCTTACAAGCATTGAATACATATAACTTTAAAAAAATCAACTCGGGACTGTAAATACCACATGGGTAAAACGAAAAAAAAAAAATAGGTTTTTGTCTGGCAATGGACATAAAATCAAAATATATAAATTTGTTTAAGACCAGCATATTGACTTCACATCTACCCAAATAACAGAATTTTGTGAACTTTATTCTGTAACATCAAAATATTTTGATTAAATATGGTCCATAACATAATCCCTTAGGTGCCTTTAGCCCAACCTACAGGGAGAGAGGCATGGTGATCAGAAAATAGCAACTATCATAAAAACTAATTTCTAAACCAACACCAGGATGTATGCACATACAAAATGCACCATGTATGTAAATCCCATCTCATTTGTGTTGCAAATTATCATATTTTCTTAGAAAGTCGGCAGTTAAGTTTTCTTAGCAATATACGAAAATGGCTACTACAGATCACACAACATACTTATGGTTTTGCAATTCTATAAAATATAGATTAAGTATTATTATTTTAAGATAAAATAATATATAAAAAAACCAGGTGGTTAGTTGGTCAATATTTCATGTGACGTTAAGGCTCGCCATTACTTTGGCCAAAGAATAAGCATTGCCATATAATCGGCCAGTCTTCGGGCACATTACCAGTTGATATCAATACAGAGGAATATTCTGATGCTCTTCTGTAGTTATTAGCTTTAGTTTTATTTTAGGTTATTTTTTTATAAGTTATGTAAGTTTGTAATGTTTTTCTGTTTTAAATGCTTACAGAAGTTAAAAATTATGTTTTTTAGGTTAATTGCCAAGACAACAGTATATTGTATAATGTGTAGCAAAACATAATTAGATTAATGATTGATGTGAGGTAAGATAAAAAAATCATTTTGGGTGGTATTTTAAGCTTAGTTACTAAGATTATGTTATTAACTTCGCTAATATTATTAAAGGTCATTGGGGTAATGACAAGAGAAAAGTGAAAGAAAACAAAATGATGTTGAGTATTTTTATTGGTAAATTAAAGGTTTTTGTCACCAAGTTAAGGTTATTGCTACCTAATTGCCTGTGAAACTCGAAATTTCTTGTGGTTTTTGCAAATTGTAGCTGTATTCCACATAGTACATTGATTGGAATATGATTTGCTGCAGTAATAAAAATATATCTACTGAATAATACTCATAAAAACACCAACCTATCTCTATAATATTAATTTACTATAAAAAAATTTGATCCGTTTTGAAAGTTATAAGTGAAACATGAGTTTGTAAGCAAGCAACAAGCTTTGCAAATTTTATCAAAATAAGGGTAAATGAGCATTAAATATTTCACATTACACTTTCATTGCCAATTCAAAAGACTTTTGTCACCAAGTTAATACAAAATGTTTTGTTTTAAGTAAAATATTTTGTTGGCATTCAGTAAAAAGTTCCAAGCAAAGCATTTCATACACAATTCTTCATTTTCTTTGGTCTTTTCACTAGATTTGTTGAAAATATTAGAATTATGTAATGAAGTTACAACAATGTTGTTAATTTATTACATCAAACTTTGCTATGTTATGGCAAAGAATTTTCAAGTTTCCTAGTAAAATGTTAGTCTAATAACAAAACAACAATGTTATTTGCTGGTTAAAAACATCATAAAATGCTACTATCACATCAAACTCATAGTGACCATGCAATTTGAATTCATTGATAAAAGAAAAATACTGTGAATCATCTATTTAACTTCCCACGCAAGACAATTGAAAGGGATTGGTTATTGTGATGCTCGTAAGCGATGATCTAGCTAACACTACTACAGTTATCTGAAAACAATATTTTTATCGTAATGAGCATCACTGACACAACACGGAAAGACTTATTTTCACATATTGGGAGGAGAAAAGACACGCAGTATGAATTAGAAAGTAGACATAACCAAATGAAAAGGTAGACAATTGAGACACCCCTCTAAAACTCAGAATAGTGTTATGGGTAATAAATTTTAAACATAGGCATGCAATCATAAGATAGTTGGTAGTATAATCACTAAATAATAATTACCTCATGAAAATTGATTGAGCACAGTTAAACTCATATGGTTTATCCAACATTAAACACAAATTAACAGCAATAAGAGAATTCTCATTAAGAACTTTGGACTTTTGCCAGCAATTATATCCACCATTGTACAAACTAGTGAAAGTGATTGAAAATAAAAGCATTTACCTTACTTCCTATTACAGAATGTTATAGAACGGCACTTGTAACACCAGCTACTGTCTAGTTGTTGGTTGTTTTAGCAAATTCTATTATGAAAGTGACAGTTTGCAATATTGATCCAAGATAGTAAATTGCTATTCATAATTAGTACGGTTTGAGACTAGAGTGCTGGGATCGCCAACAGCTGATCAGATGGCTATATTAATCGTATAGAGTACGATGCAAAAGTAGGCCAAACATCTAGACTAGAGCGCCGCGACGCGCCGCATCGCACGCGCCGATCTTACACCACACAACACAGCACAATCTCATTTTTGTTTACACTGTCAGCGTATCCATGCTTAACAACCTCCCAAAATGTCAACGTGACAACGAAATGTTCGCTACTAAGCGAACACTGGCCCAAACAACAAAGACATGTCAGCTCGATGCTCAAAGATGATGGTAAATGGAAATGGTAGTTACCTCGGCGGCCCTTGGCGATTTTTACGCTTGTTATTCATATCTCCTTCGCCTGACTGCCCCGGCGGGTAGGCACCTTCTCGTCTGCGCGTAGGGACCGGAATTTTGGCTAATTATCACTTCTTTCTTTTACAACACAGTCCTTTCAACTTTCGCGGATGCACAAAAATGCAGTAGTTATTAGGAATTAGCACTCAAAATTAGACGACAGGGATGCATCTATTTCACTTAAATTGTTTGACATTTGCCAACAAATATAAATTACAATATATTTGAGTACAAAATCGCAGTTCGATTTATTCTCGGGAACTAATCCCGGAAAATAAACGGGTTGGCAGATTTCTCGAGCCTGCAATCAGCGCAGGAATACAACATGGCGCTGTGACGTATTCTTAGGGCGAATTGCAAATTTGTATAAACACACTTGTTATTATTCAAATCACAACGATAAGTTCATTAAAAGTGTAAGACAATTTTAGAATAACGTTTTTAATAAATACCGTCATACAATAAATAGAAATAACTAATAGGGTCAACGTTTGACCGACTTCCCACTTTAGAACTTTCAATATGGCGGAGAGGTATTTGACTTTTAGTATTGCCAAATAAAAAATAAAAAGCAAAATTAAGTGAGGTCCAACAACAAAAATAACTGATAATGTTTGATTTTGTGAAGTATTAGCTTTCTATTAGCCAAAAGCGTTCGTAATTTATTACAATACGAAAACATTTCAATAAAATATAGTAATAAATTTTAGTAAGATTTATTTTATTTAGTAAGATTCCGTTTAATTTTAGGATTTTTAGGTTATAAAACCACGTTTTAGCAGATTATTTGAATGTATGGTGTTATACAAAAATAATGATAAAGGTTAAATCTTAGTTTATATAATGCTTTTATAAATTGTTATCTCAGGTTTATAAAATAAAAGTTTTTTTTATATAGTCGAGTCGACTAAATAAGTCGTAAATTCGTAATGTTGCTGCTTGAAATAATTATTTTTTCCTCCTGGTGTTGCTATGTTACTGACTTCACTACGAGATAGCTAGCTACTAGCTACTAATATAGCACAGACCTACTATAGTAATCTGTGCTACGAAACAATACTGCCACATTTCAGAACTAATAGGGCATTCCGCGCGCGCGCGAAATTTCATTCCTATCAATAAAACCGTCGTATTATATTATCTTTGGTCGAGTTTATTATTGATCGCTGTGGGACTAGGTCATCAAGATGAGTCTCAAAAACGGGGTAAAAATGTCTCAACGTGAAAAATTCGAGTTAATAAACTCCGAAGTGCGTTCTTTTTACGAATATTGTAAAGAAGCTGGTATGAGCGATGAAGAAATGGATTTGATATGTCGTCCTTTGACTAATGCTGTGAGAAAAGCTACTATCAAGCGTTGGACAAGGGTGGTTCTGGTTTTGATAATGGGGATAGCAATTGGATATACTGTCAGCCAGACTGATACTTTCAAATGGCATGCTTCGGCGTTAGCCAGGATTGTCCTGATTAAATTACTGCCTGTTTGGGACTGGACTCCTTTGTATCACAACAAGTGTATGATTGCGAGGCCCGTGGAACCTCCAAATGTGGACGGAGGAGCTTCAACAACGGATTGCATAGCCTGTGAGGCAGTCAGTAAGTATTTAATCACTTCCGTGGATATCTAATTCAATGTTTGTTACTGGTGCTGGTGAATACGCTTGCGTTAAAAAATAAATGCTTATTTTAGGATTTTTTTAAACTTTGTAGGTATGGTACATTTTTGATACTTGCCAATAGTTGCGCCAATAGTAACTCGAAAGTGCTAAAACTTATTAAAATTACTCTGTTTAAAAAACTGGAGAGTACCAGGAAATCTCATGATTCTTTAACAAGCGTAAATGCCTTCAACGTAACTTCTGTGCATTCGCTTGGATTAAAAATGTTTTTGTTTTCTTTTTCTCAGATGGCTAGGATGACTGCAAAAAGATTCTTGAAAAAGTCTTGGATATGCATACGTAGCAGCACTACTAGCAGTACCTATCTAGTTCACCTTTTCTATTAATTTTTGTTTTATACATATATTTATCACAGTACCTACTTGTAGTGCCTGTAGTGACTTATAGATTTAAATTTATAAGATCGGTCGCGTATTCTAAGGCAGGCAATAATAAAAAATGGCGCGCGAAGGCTAGTTTTAATTTGTGATGCTCTTGTACACAAAGACCTATATAGCTTCTATTCATTAGACGTTCATCGGATTACCTAGTATAGAAAAAGATATCTTAATGTTATAAACTTCAGGCCTTGTGCACAGGAGCAATTTAATAAGGATAGGTTCTTAGGAACGAACGAACTTAGCTGAAAAGTGATTCTTTATAGAAGTACCTACACTGTGCGATAAATTGATGAATGAAAATAAATATAACTTTGATGATAAATCATAGTTTTTTACTTGATATAATATATACAAAACATTAGTAACACGTCAAAAAAAACCAAAACATTTGGGTTGTACCTAGCTATTTTCAAATTATTCGGCGTCCGTATTATTCGAAAGATCCCTAAGCCCACCCAGTAGAGAAAATAAATAACATACCTATTTATTACACATAGGTATACATAATAACTACGACTGAAAGCTATAGATGTAAAAACCTGTCTCGGAAAATTTACCTATTAGGTAATGGCTGAAAATATCGTAACCAGATAACCAGAAGTAACATTCTGATTATGTGTATTCTAGTGCTATAAGGTATTAGGTATCAAAATAACAAACGCGTTACTACACTCTCTGAAAAGGTCAAAATTGACCGAAGTCAAATCGTCTCTTGTGGAAACTTTAGTTGAAGAATTCTCATTATTAAAGCAACACATTTTTTACAGGTTGAGCAGGGGCCTTTCTCCCGACTGGTTCGAGTTCTGTACCAAATCGAGCTAATGTCAATTCCTTAAGGAATGCAGTACGAATTGACACTGACTCGAATTCAAATTCGATTGATACAGAACTCGATCCAGTCGCGTAGTCGGGAAGTCGGGAGGAAGGTCCCTGAATAACTAGTTTAAAATTTAAATCAAGTCGTTTAGTCTACTATGACATTTCAAGGTCTTCAGTTTAATAAGCTACACTTTACTTTAACAATTGATTTTGGACTGGAAATGTACGCATTTTTGTCGTAAACTTCGAAAGAATTATTATTATTTCTCTGTGTGTGCATAGATTTAATAAATAAATAAAGAAACCAATTTCAATTTAAATTAGATAGATGCCAAAGTAGGGGTACCTACTTACAGAACTGCAGATGTGACATCAGATTTTTTATTTAAACATCTGTCGTTCTTTGAATTAAATTCAATATCACAATCCAATTGCATTTAATTGTTAAATTACGAATCGGTTAGGCGCTGTAGGTACCTATTTCGTTTTGATTGTAACATAATTTTTACCTACTTATACGAAAAGTATGTACTCAATAATAGGTATTTTCAAAAGTCAGTATAGGTGTAGATACATGAAATGCAGTCTGATCTTAGTAATGTTTTCAAGAACTAAGTATTTACTTTGCTGTTTTAATCTTTTCAGAAATCATCGCGCGCTTGTCCGACACCTCATACAACGAAGTTTTCAACCATCATCTTCTTCGCGGAGCCCCGGTCATCGTCGTGGATGCCCACTACGACTGGTCCTCACGCGCTGAACTTAACCTGACCGGCCTGATCAGCGACGATGACCGACTCCGCGACTCAGTTCCTTGCAGGATCCTCACCAACATAAGAATCGGTCGTCAGCCTATGGACCTAGAAGAAATAGTTTCTAGAATTACGAATACTGACATACCGAGTTGGTTTGTCCATTTCCAAAATTGCGATATTCGTGCGGTGAAATCCTTTAGGATCCTCGCACCTAGACCTTATTTCCTGTCGCCTCATATCCCTCCTTCCCACTTTAACTGGTTGTTACTGTCCAAAAACTATGATACTCATAGATATAAGTATTTGGAACTTGACATTGGGCTGATAATCATGTCTCAGTTAAAAGGCAAGACGTTTATACAAGTCAGACCCCGTGCTCCCTGCGAAGATGACTGCTACACTCTGAATTTCGAGTTGTCAGAAGGGGAGACTCTGGTGTTGGCTAATTCCCTGTGGGAGGTCGCATATTTACCGGGCAAGGGGGAAAACGTTGCCATGATCACGGAAACCGATTGGAACGAATCCTAATGTACTTAGATAACTCTGTGTGAAATTGTCCTTCATTAGTAGATAAATTAATGTGAGATATGTGCCGATAAATCGATAAAAACTGTTGCAAATTAAAAGGCATTTAGAAATAAATATTATACAAATGCAATTAGCTACATACTTTGTCTGTGCACTTTGTTATCAATTAAAATCGGTACATATTCATAAGGAACTATACTTAGAATATAAGGTGTTCAACAATCTATGATATTATTATGAGTATCTTTATAATACCAGAAGTATAAAACACGTTTGAAGAAATGAAACGAGATAAGCTAGCTTTATAAAGCTCTAATTTTGTTTGTTTAAATTAATAGGGAAACAGATATTTAATAATACATTTACAAAACAGTTTTCACAAATAAATATGAAAACAACGGAAGAGTAGACAATTTACGAGCTTAAAGTTTGATCCATTACGAACGCAAAATGACAGATACAAGTTATGAAAAATTACTCAATTTTTTTTTTTATTTACCTACTTATCGATACTTGAATCATTATATTATTATTATTTGTTAATGAAATATTAGCGCCTAATCATTTTGAAAATGCTCTAATGAATAAAATCGAAGCCAAGCTTTTATATCAAATATTTTTTAAATTAATAAGCGATAATCAGTATTATTAGCTTGAGGCTGACAGGCTGAGTTACAGAGGGACGTGTTCACATATCAATCATCATTTACATTTTATAAAATTTCAAGTTCACTTCAATAGTCATTAAGTTACATGTACTTGGGAGGGACTTACTGCACACTGCCTTCTTTAAATGCAGTTATTAATGTGTTGAAATGATTAATTTCTAAAAAAGAAAACAGCTAAGTACTAATAGCTCAGATGAACTACATGCATGATGTATCAAGTATTTATAAATCCTTTTTAGGATATGAACTTTTATACTTAGTCTTTTTCTTCACAAAATTTACGAGCGACGTTGCCAGTCTTTTTTAAACTCTGTCAAGGTGAACAAAGCCTAAACAATGTTTTTTCACAATAATATGCAGCAATAGTCCATCAACGCACACCATACATCTCAGATGCCTCATAAGGCGACCGATGCCTATCAAGACATCTGACTAATATATCTGATAAAGGTCGCCACTATTCGCCACTTCAAAACTTCAAACCAGTTTCGACCACTTAGGTGAGCCGTAAATATTTCCGCGTTAGAGAACAGCCAATAGCCGTCTTGCATCAATCCGATTGCAGGTTACCTTGCTTCCTCGCACCTCGGCTAGTTCCCAGAATTTATTGCATGAGATTTAGCAATAGGTGTCTATTGAGCTGCATAGTCGATGCATTTAGGTAACAGCTTAGGTGATATTGCAGTTGTTTTGGGCAATAGATAACCGCTTAACATGGTGGGCATTTAGTTCGTTTCGCCATAAGCCATAAAAAATCCAAACATTTCGCAAAATACACATTCGTTTTCATTTAAAATAATTGCTTCATGAAAATCTACAATTATATTTTTATTAATTTATCTACGATTTCTTGGTTAAGCGAACAAAGCCCACGCTTTTGCGATAAGTCTGTCGTCAGTACATAATTAGATTAAAATTATAATTGAAACAACACACACAATGTATTTTCTGCACAATGATATCGTAATATAGTTAGTAATATAATGTTTTGATCAGATTCAGACTCTGATTAAGTACCTCAAGTATTAATAATAATACATATATAACTGAAACAATGTTGTCGTTTTATTTATCGCTAAACCCTACTTGCTGGCAAACTTGCCGACAAATAACTTGAGCAAAGATGGCGGCACTGCGCCTGTTCAAGTTTTATGCCGATAACTATACATAACTCGTAATAATCACCAAATCGCCAGTACCCTTCTTCAGAGCTTTTCCCTATTATATTGGGGTCGGCTTTCTAACCACGTTAGTATTTTACACGGAGTGACTGCTAACAAATACTGGGATTACCCCACAGTTACTGGACGTCTACCTACTCACGTTTGACGATATTCGATTAAACGTTACATTCATCGCACTATTAGCTACGGGTCAACCATCGTTTCCATATCGCATGCGATGATCATGTTTTGATGTTTGATTTTCTGATCTCCGGTCAGTCTTATACGATTATGAACTGCAGTCGATCTTTATTGTGCGTTTTTTATGCGTCTATCTTTATTGTGTAGTCGGAACGAAACGTCGTATTTTATTAACCGACGAAAAAAAAGGAGGAGGTTCTCAATTCGTCGCGTATATGTATGACCACGCATAACTTTTTACAGAGTGGTCCGATTTTGATAAATCTTTTTTTAATGGACTGGGTATATCCTGAACTTGGTCCCATTTAAATTTCAAAATCAAAATCCACCCCTAAGGGTAGGAAAACAGGGGATGAGTGCTTGTTCACCCACTGAATTCTTACCTGTTAACCGATTCTGTTAAAACTTGGCACACATAAATGTAGTTCTAAACACTTCAACATAATGGAGACCTGGAGTTAGATTTTAGCCACAAAAATTTTTTAAATAATACTTTTTAACAAAAAATTTAACCGACGAAAACAGGAACTGAAAAGCGAAAAATAAAATAAAACTTTTAGTCTTTTCCTAACTAAACTAATGTAAATATCTAATTTTATGAGTCGGATCAACGAAGATCATTAAATTACTTTAAATAAATAATAAAAACAACATCAACAATAAACTAAGATATTTGCATGTCAATAATTTGACTAAAGTTGTAAGAACTAATCCTAATTACATGTAAGACTAACTGTGTTATGTACCAACTTTTATGCGAATAAATGAATTGAATTAAATTGAACATCAAATACAAACTAAGTCCTAAGTTTAACAATGTTATTGGTGTACAATAAAGATATTCTATCTATCTCTATCTACAACGTAAAATTTTCAACGATAAACAATAACTTTCCAAAAATGCGTTCTCCGCCCGAACACTTGCAACTTGCACGCACTTTGCTTGTTTGTTTGGCGCCGACTCATAAAATTAGATATTTACATTAGATTAGTTAGGAAAAGACTAAAAGTTTCATTTTATTTTTCGCTTTTCAGTTCGTTTTAGTCGGTTCAATTTTTTGTTAAAAAGTTTAATTAAAATTATTGTTCGTCAAACGCGAGTAGAGTCCCTGGGATTGTCGGTATTAACCACAGATTTGACATCTACCGGTGGGGGTGGTGTGGTGGGTGTCAAATCTGTGGGTATTAACCAGAGACTGTGACCAGAGACCAACCGATATCCTAAAGCACTAAAGTATGTAGTCCTAGCACGAACCATTTTGACGTATCAAAACGTAAATGTAAGTGAACTTTCTTATCTGAAATACTCGTTTGAGAATTCTTTTAACTTGAAGACTTACGACCAAAATTAATATCCAATCTATCCGCGATTTGCCCTACTGGAGATGGAAATTTGACATTAGCTCCATACAAATTATGTCAAATTTCTTTCTCTAGTAGGGTAAATCGTAGATAGATAGGATATTAATTTTGGCCGTTAAGCTATATCTCTGTATCACACATAGTGCCCATTATGCATAAAATTAAATCAAAATTTTATAGAACTGTTGTAATTTTAATTAAAAAAACGCTTATTACGATATGTTAAAATTGTTCGTGCTAGGGCTACAGTTTCTCTTTCTCTCGTCAGACTTTCGGGCTTCTGGCTACCCGTGACGACTGCCAAAGATATTCGTATATATGGCTACCGCGACCGACAGCTAAACGTACTCTCCGAAGCACGGAGGCGTCTCAATGTAAACTGTTACCTATCCATGGACTGACCGTGGCTGGCGCAGCTTAACCTTGCTGATCTGCGATTCACGCAGTTATTACTTAGCCACGAGCCCACCCAAGTCACCAGTATCATAGATTTGATAGACTACCTTTTTTTTTTTTTTTTTTTGTTTTCGAGTGGAAATCCTCATGGATACCCTTTGTCTGGGGAAGGCGAAGGGGTATGTCGGACTCTTACCGACTAAAACCACACGGTGGCCATCCTCTGCACACAATAGAGGAGCTCCGGGAACTCCTGTGGACCGCGCCGGTGCCCCTCTGGTGCTATGCCATTTGGCACGTCCCGGGAAAGCGGTACTTTCACACCACAGCAGTACGCGACCACCACGTACTACTGTCCTCCACAGGGTCGTGTAATGGGCGCCTTGAGTCCCCCACTCTTAGCGTCCACGATCCCCAAGGGTCCCCTGCCAGTACATGACGACAGGGGATGCGGCGTGTAGCCCTATCTGGGCTGTGCGCCAGGACGGTTGCCTCCCCGGCGCCTCCGTCTCCGAGCGGGATTGGCCCTCTCCCGATCCCGCTCTGCGGCCTCCTTCTGGATCATGACAGTCTCACAGAAGGAAGCCACGGCCATCCAAGCCGTCGGCTCTGCCAGCATAGCCGACACTACTACTGGCAGAGAAAGATCTTGCCCGATCTGCCCAACCAGGTCCCGCCGCTCTGAGCTCCACGCAGGGCACACCTCAAGCGTGTGCTGTGCGGTGTCCTGGTCGTTCCCACAATGATGGCAATGTGCCGTGGCTTCGCGTCCGATCCTATTCAGGTACTCACCGAAGCAACCGTGCCCGGTGAATACCTGAGTAAGCCGGTAGGTGACACGCTCACCCCTCTCCAGCCAGGCTTCAAAGCATGGCAGGACAGCTGCGACCACACGCTTGTGCGCATACTGCGGCCCTTCTAGCCGCTCGCGCCACCTCTCGAGCGCGTGACGTCGCTCCTGCCGCCTCAACATTTCAAACGCCCTCGCAGGCGCGCTTCCACCGCTTTGACGGATGGCGCGGATCCGGTCGTAGACCCTCGCGTCCATGTCCGCCAAGAAGGCCTTTTCTTACAATTTATATGATTTTGGAACAGAAATCTTAATAAAACGAAGCATAAACATCAGTTTCCTTTGCGTCGTAAATATTTTTTTTACTATTTTTGTCATTCTGAATTCAACTTAGTTTTCATGTTTATAAAGTTGAAATTTGTGTAAGTAGCAATAAAATCAATTATTTAATTGGATTGACACAGACTTTAGAAAGACCTAAGTAAACCCAAGGGGCAAAGTGGAGTGGGGTGATTCTACACTCAAATCTCGGCCTGTTTACTACAATTTTAGATGGTCATCCCACATTTTTGTCGGTCATCAGAACCATATCTAAACCTAGCCTTTATTTTTAAAACTCTCAACTCGAGTTGTCCTGTCGTAAGATCTTTATCCAAATCCCGGGTTGCTCTATGTCCAAATCAAACGCCAAAACGGAACCCCGGAAACACAACTTCTTTCTAATTACAAAAAGAGGCTAACTAAAACTTCTGTTAAAATTAAAAATACTTTATTGACAGTACAATAAATAATTAATATTAGTTGCTCAGTCGGTCTTCTCCTTGTGGATCGGCTTGCCTCTGAACCACATCAGCAAATTCTTTAGAGATAACACGACGGGGAACATTATCGGTAGGAATAATGGAATGTAGATCGCGTATCTGAAATACAAAATAAAAGAATAGGAGTGAGTGAATGAGGAATGAATGAGGTGTGTTCCCTCCAATCGGGATCCTATAGTTGCTGATGATATCTTGCACACTAATATCACAGAATAAGAAATAGTTACTAGCGTAACAGAAGAATCACTCCCTTACAAATCGGTCAGAGTACTACAAATATCCACGCAACCAATTTTGTACCTTGCGTGCATCGCGACTGTGAGTGCCGAGTACGGGTGCGTGCCGCGAAGAAACAAAGAAGAAGCGGAGCTTAGGATGGACCTAATTAGATGGATAGATGACTTGAAGATCACGGAGAGTCGTTGGATCGTCTTGGATTGGATTGGAAGCGTCTCAAAACTGTTCAAAGTGGAACTTTATGGGGGCGGCTCATTTCAGCAGTGGACGACAAAACCTGAAATCATGATAACTAGCTAACGCTCCGGGCTTTGCTCTCGTGGTGTCTCTATAAAAAGTATCCTATGTGTAAGGCCAGGGCATGGTCTATCTATGCGCCAAATTTCATCATTAACCGCTCAGCCGTTTCAGCGTGATTGAAGGACAAACAAACAAACATCCAAAGTTACAGTACGCATAATAATAACTTGGCTGTAGTTAAGTTAGGCACTGCGCATGTTTCCACAACTCCCGCCTCCAACTGACACCTGTAACATTTCACTGCGACGGTTTTGTGACAACTTCACTCCGGCCAAGCTAGATTGCGTGTACAGTACGCGTAATATAACAGTGCCGCTCTGATACCAGGCTTTGCGAAAGGCCGCGCAGGTACAGTAGCGTAATAAGTGTGAGCAGGACGTAAGGATGGTATGCCACTGGTCAAATTTCATTGTCCAATCCAATTTATTTGATGATCAGTGTTTATCACATACAACACATACATACGTTTGTCACATTGGACAAAGAAATTTGACCAGTGGCATACTACCCTGAGAATTCATCGAAAATTAAGGAACGACTGAGATAGCGTGAACATGCGGTCCTCCGCCATCTTGCCACTCAGATGAACAACCTATCAGAGTCTTGCCGCCATTACCGCGTATGCGCGCTACTGATTTGGTTGCAAAATTGACTGCTGCGCAGCAACCTGTTTCTCACTTAATAGCGGCACAGATATATTACCTGTACTGTACGCATTTATAATATTAGTATGATGATGGTAACCGATACTTACTTCTGATCATCAGGGAAGTACAGTAGAGCTAGTAGACTGGGCTCCATGAAAGCGGTCTCGGCTGCTAAGAAGGCGCTCTGTGACATTCTGTAGGCCTCCACTAGGTCTCCCTTCTTCATCAGCTCGCTGGCGCGCTGAATGCTGTCCACGGCTGAGTTGATGGAAGCTCCCACCTCATCGTTGATCACTATATTTGATATCTCGCCTGTAACGAGTGTATGAAGTTTCATTCTTTGTCTAATCCCTCTACATCTTTTAATTAAACAATGTTAGGAATAAATAAACTTAAAAAAGTTAAAACCGAATTCAAAAAGAATAAATTAATTTATGTGAAACAGTTTAGGAAGTCGGTGCCAATTTTTTCTTAAATCAAACCATATCAAAGGCACCTACTTCCTAAACTCATCACATAAATTATTTTATTCTTTTTGAAGTCGGTTTTTACTTTTTTTAAAGTTCATTCTATTTTTTTATTTTTAGTGGCATTAACAATAGAAAGACCAAATGAAAAAATTAAAATTACCAAATCGCTACATGTATGCCTATACAATTTGAGGAGTTCCTTCAATTTCTCATGGATCCCATTATCAAAACTAGATTTTGATAAAAATGGGACCAATCTACATCCTTTCCAATAAAAAAATTATTTTCCAAATCGGTTGATAAATGACGGAGTAGAGGTAACAAAAAAAATACAATCGAATTGAGAACCTCCTCCTTTTTTTGAAGTCTTTTAAAAAGGATAATAATTAAGGACCGATCTGGTCGCCAAACTCCAAAAAAGTACATTGTTTCTTTCCATTTTTCGTCATCATTTCTTGAAGTAGGGAGAATGGAAAAAAATATGGTGGAGTTGAGTAGTTTATGTATCCATTTTGAAAGATCGATACACGATTTAAATAACTTCGCTTGATAGAAAAAAAATCCAAACATAGCCAATTTTCGACACTTTGAATTCATTTTATGACGAAAATTTATATAGAACATGATTTTGAAACTTACACGATGTATTTTATCGCAAGCCAAACAATCCATTTCAGAAAAAAATAATTATAAAATTACATTAATTTAATGTTTTACATAACTAATTGTTATCACGGGCCGGCGCGCCTCAGTGCTCCAGCTGGAGCTGCCCCACTGCGCCCGCAGTCCAGGGACCTACAATTCGTGCAAGGACAGGGCCTTAATTCTTACCGAGCAACTGCGCTAAAGATTGCAGTGTCCTCTCGGCTGACGTGAGTTGTTCTAAAGTTCTGATGCGCAGCAGGTTGTCGATCTCCCACTGACGAGGAGTCACGGAACGCAGCGGTTCCAAGTGACCGCCCTGTATGTGTTCCTGAAAGGAAATAGACAGATTGATATATAAAATATGCTTTTCTCACACTTGCTCGGAAATTGGTTCATTATTCAACAGAAGAATACAACATCGGCTCACAACAATCGGCTCTTTTCCGTACGCAACGAAATAACAGGCCGGTAATATCCAACAGGACAATAATATAAATTGCTGGATACTTTTAATTTTTTAAATTATAGGTTTTTAAGTACACACTTACATAAATTAGGTGTTTTAGGTACAAAATACTTATCATTATACAGGCTGAATGCGCATAATTTTTTCAAAACTTTGAAAATAGAACATGAACCGCGCGCGGGCGGATTGGCGTGAATGAAAATGAGATATTGTTGAATTAATTTGTGTTGTGTTTCCTCGCAAATGAGAGAAAAGTACTATACAAGTCTGGCCGAAATAGCAATTAACGGCCTCGTTTATTTAAAAAGGATTGGAAGTACGAGGCGAACTCGGCCGTAAATTGCTTCATTTCAGGCCTCTACAGTAATGTACTATTATTGTACACCATGAATATTGAAGTAAACAGGAACGATGTATAAATTATGGGTACATTGGCGGTCTTATCGCTAAAAGCGATATCTTCCAGACAACCTTTGGATGGACAGAAGACGTAAGATCTAGATCATGGGGGCAGTCCGTGGCGTAGTACTGCATACAAAATATGAAGTTAAAATATTAAGTGTTAATTCCGCGATAATAAGTAGGTCGTCAAGCTTGATACAATATGCAGCACCGCCCTCCCGCTCCCAAATAAATGCACATACAGAGGGTGCGATTAATATTAACACTTAATATTTTAACTTACGGTGCCGAGACGTGGACACTGACAGTTGGGCTAGTCCACAAGTTCAAAGTCGCTCAGCGAGCTATGGAGCGAGCTATGCTTAGAGTCTCTTTGAAGGATAAAATCCGTAACGAGATTATCCGGAGAAGAACCGGAGTGACCGACATAGCTTGTAGGATCAGTAAGCTGAAGTGGCAGTGGGCTGGCCATGTCTGCCGAAGGACCGATGGCCGTTGGAGCAGACGAGTCCTTGAGTGGAGACCGCGAATCGGCAAACGCAGCGTAGGGCGCCCCCCTGCCAGGTGGACCGACGGCCTAAAGAACGTGGCTGGGGGGGACTGGATGCGGAAGGCAGAGGACCGAGTGTTGTGGCGTAACTTGGGAGAGGCCTATGTCCAGCAGTGGACTGCGATAGGCTGAGTTGATTGATTGAATATTTTAACTTCATATTTTGTATGACATGGATTTCCGCAAAGTAACGCCTGATTCCATTATTTACTACTGCATGTTTATAAACTAAAATAAATAAATAGCACAAAATATAACACACATAGGTATCATATATATAGATTCTTACAATTTAGGATAGAGATTGGATACATAGCCAATATCTTAGTAAATTACAATCTATTAATAGATATTGGGAAGTTAGTACAATACGCGTAATATAACTATGCCGCTCTGAAACCAGGCTTTGCGAAGGACCGCGCAGGTACAGTCACGTAGTAAGTGTGAGCAGGACATAAGGATGCATCGAACGTCAACGAACGACTGAGACAGCGAGAACATGCAGTCCCCGCCATCTTGCCGCTCAGATGAACTACCAATCCTGAATCTAGGCGTCACTCCGGGTCCGATACCGGTTCACCTTAGTTATTCCTTTAGCACCGTTGGTGTTGGCTCCATCAGCTTACTCACTCATTTTGGTTCCCTAGAACATTTTATTCCTTCGGTTCACTGGATCATTTGAAACATTTTGTCATTTTATTAACTGCGTCGTTGGTCTAGTGGTTGCAAGCGCAACTGCTGAGCGTGAGGTCCTGGGTTCGATTCCCGGGTCGGGCAAAGTGTTATTGGGTTTTTTAATTAGGAAATTCTCAGTAGCAGCCCGGAGTCTGGATTTGTGCCCGGTTAATGGCAACAGGCTCGCCCCCTATTACATGGGACTTACAACATAACTGGCGAAATGCGGGTGTACTATACACCTCTGCCTACAAATAAAAACAGGCGTGATGTTATGTTATGTTAATATGGGCTAGAAATTTTGAACAGTGAAAATAATTAGATACAAAGCAAAGTGAACATAAAGAAAGCAAAATTGAAAACAGTGATTTCACAACGATTATTAAATAAAAATAAAATTATATTCAAAACACCAGGAATGATTTTGGAGTAAGGGTTTTTTGCGTTTTATGCATGCTTCATGTGTGCCCGTCAATCCATATTGAACTCTAACTCCGTACTGTTTACGTCAATTCGATCATACTATTTCGTCATTACGATCGTCACCGCATCGCTGTCTTGGTGGAACCAATACAATTTTGAACATTAATTCCATAGTGGCAAGGCCGCGTATGGACTGTTGCATCGCTTCAGCCGTGTCTTACGAACCGATAAGTGAGCAAAAGAGTCAAAGGAATCAAAGAGCGAACGCCGCTCTGTGGCTTCGGAATAAATGGAACCTTGGCAACCGTGGTGCAGGTATGGATTGTAAGAAATAAATAAGGGTTTCGTATCCGCGTTCGGTACCTTTGGATCAGTACCTCCGGAGTAGGATATTTCAAAGCCTTTCTCAGCACGCCTTATGACTTTTTTCTATAAATACTGTAACAAAAACCGCAAAAATGCCTTATTGTGCTGTTTCTAACCGCAGAAACAAAAGCTGCAAAGTACATTTGATTAAAATTAAATTTAAAAGAATAATGAAGTCAAAATGTAAGGCGTAGTTTGTTTGGAAAGTTGCCACGCATGAATCGCAAGTAAAATTGTTATTACAACCATTCTATTTATTTTTGTGGTCTAGCACCTAAACTAATCTTTAACTTCACTAGAATAGATACACACAGTGAGTTTTTTTGGTATTTTAAATCACTGCAGTAAATTCCCTTCCGGCCGCGTGGTTCGATCGCACAGTTCGATTAATCGAACGACGAGGAATTTTAAAATCCTTT
Source organism: Asteroscopus sphinx (assembly GCA_949699075.1). NCBI lineage: Eukaryota > Metazoa > Arthropoda > Insecta > Lepidoptera > Noctuidae > Asteroscopus > Asteroscopus sphinx. The sequence continues at coordinate 12,221,929 of OX453021.1, read as the reverse complement.
TGGTGCGCTCAATCGAACGATGTTCATGATACTATCATAAAGGTTATGTCCAGAAACGGTTTTTTAATTATCAGAAATTCTAACCCCGATAAGTTAAAAATATATTTGGATAGAGGTCTTAAAAACTAGCATTTTACAATAAACCATATCTTTTTAAATACATCAAATTTTGAGAAAAACAAATGCACAAATTTGACATCTACCCCCGGTGGAACCAGGGGTAGATGTCAAATCTGTGATTAAATGTTAGTGTCGTATTTTTGTGTTGCCATTCGCCAATAAAATATACCTACTAAATAACTTCTTCCTTATCTTTTAAACATAGGGGTCAATTTTTTCAGTGGTTCCATGATTCTTATTTTTGCCGCTAAAATATCAGTGTACTTTGATGCTGGTTAAAATGATCTCGGAATAAAAAACACACGAGAACTTTGTCTGTAAGCTGTAAAAGAGAAATCCTGTGGAAGACATTGATCAAATAAGAAACAGTTCTAAAAAGAACCATGCAGTTACAAAGAAATCAGGGAGGCAATCAATGATATATCATGCCGGGTACAGATGCAAGCAAACGAAGGCGAGTTTAAGGCGAACTGTGTTTTTCGCCGATGGACACCGCACGCTCGCTCGCCAGTCGCTGTTGTGTTCACATCAAGAAGCGAACATCTCCACATTCAAATCCTTGACTTACCGCATCAGTAATCCCCAGTAGTTTCCGCAGCTGCGATATGAACGTGCCCATTATGACTCTCACGTTGGGTCGCCAGGTGGCGATACCTTCGCGACAGTCACCAGCGCTCGGGCTACCTAGCACCACACCACCCCATTTGGGGGACATGAAGGCTTGCACGTGGGATGCCACCTTTTGGTCTGTGGAAAAAGTGCAAAAACTGTTTGACCAGCCATTCACAAACTTTTATAATTTCGGAACCTTAAAAATAAAAATAAAAATCTTGGGAAATCTAAATTTCAACTAATTTGACAGTTCTAAAATTGATGCCATGCCTTTCTTGTATCTACTATTAGTAAAAGAGATCAATAGTTCAAAATAAGTTTAGTTCGTGAACAAGAGAGTCGACAACAATGGCTCTACCTTCCCGGGGCGGAGTGCGTCCATGAAGAAAAAAAGGTTAGCCTTCCTGTTGTGCAGAATAGGGGTTATTTTATTCAAATACCCCTCAGGATGCCGCAACAATATGTTGTATCATTTCGGATTAGGGACACCAGTCCCTGATACCACAAGTTGAGTCAAACCAATTTAAGCTGAGCCCATAGAAATAGATAGAATTACCATGAGGGCAGGGCGCGCGTGGCAGCACCATGCACAATAGTGCAGGTTATTTCAAAGCCTTTCTCAGCACTCCTTATGACTTGTTTTTATAAATATTGTAACAAAAACGCGCAAATATGACTTATTGTGCTGTTTCTAACTGCAGAAATAAAATCTGTAAAATTAGATTTGATTAAAATTAATTAAAAAAAAATAATGACGTCAAAATGTAAGGCGTAGTTTGTTCGGAAAGTTGCCACGCATGAATCGCAAGTAAAATTGTGATTACAACCATTCTTTCTATTTCTGTGGCTGAGCCTGTCTTGTGTGAAACTTATATCCATAGGGTTACTAATAAACGTTGTATAGTGGTTGTACAGTTACACAATGCATTGTCTTCTTCTTTCGAATGTCAAATTACTGATTTAGTAGTAGTAGAGCTCCTTTGTGAAAGAGCTCGTCCGGGGAAGTACTACCACCGTACCTACTTCTGCTGCCAAACAATGATGCTTGCATTGCTGTGTTTCGGTCTGAAGGGCACGGGTACGGGCCGGTAAAATTACAATCATATAAGACTTTTCATCTTCATGTGTCAGTTTGGCGAACCAACTTGCGGTCCCATTTAGGCAACAGCCTAGGTGGTATGGCAGTTGTTATGGGCATAGGTAACTGCTTTACACCAGGTTGGTCTTCAGCTCGTATCGTCATCCTATAATATATAAAAAAAACTAATGACAGAAAGAGAGAAATCATCTTGTAACTATTCACCCGCTATACAACATATTTTATTAGAAAGGCCGTAAAGGTGGTTTCAAACCGGCGAGGCGAGGATTGGATGGGATGGGCGTGAATTGAAATCTCGCTGAGCTTTTCACACCGAAAGATGTACATCGCGAGCTCACGCCGTCTCGCGCTTGCCGGCGAAAGCTCGCAATGTACAGTCAGCTGTATGAATTAGTTACCACTTACGAACAAACTCTCGAATAAGAGCGGTGACCAATTAATGACGCTGTGTACATCGCGGGACGGCGCTTGTTGGTGCACACGTCGGTGCGAGACATCGCGAGGCAGAGCGTGGCAGAGCGCGACCGCGCGGTACCTCGATGGCCGGTGCGAGATTTGTGTATCCGTTTTGCAATGAAATAAATACTCTATTCATGCAGCAATATCGTTTAATGTTGTACCAACAAATATTTCAATTCTCGCCTCGCATATCCTCACGTGTGGTGCCGGACGTAAAGAATTTCACCACCCTCTCTCTTCTCATGGGTGTCGTAAAAGGCGACTAAGAGATTCACCAGAGGATGGGCAGCAGCGTTCTCTGAGTATTTAAACAACCAACTGCGATCGCCAACCCGCCTGCCAAGCGTGGCGATTATGGCATATCCCCCCCCTTGGGGGATGCCTTTGTCCAGCAGTGGACGTCTTTCGGCTGAAATGAATGAATATCCTCGCGCATCCAGACCTTTCACACCAAAGATGGCGTGACGTGAATTGAAATTTTGCCGTACAATATTCAATTCACGCTCGGCCCATCCACGCCACGCCTGGCCGGTGTGAAACCACCTTAAGCCAGTTCCGCTCAAATGGATTAGTTATCATATCAATACTATATGTACGTATGTACGGACGTCTATAAACGTTCCAAGCTCACCATTACTGTCGTATATAGCAAGTGGCGCCCTCTCGCAAGGCACAGCGTAAAGCGCGAGGTTTATGGTGGGTAGTTCTGACACGTGCGTGGCTGTGCGTTCTTCTAGCTTAGTCAGCAGTAAGTGTAGTCTGTCCTGACGCACGGCGAAGTGGCGGCCCCATTCGCTGGTGTCTATTGTCTGAAATTACAAAACCGTTCATTATTATTGCGAGATTATCCGTAGGACCGGTCGCTGTGGCGATGCTTGGGGAAGGCCTAAGAAAGAAAGAAAGAAAGAATCATTTATTTGCGTAGAATACAGGTGGTACCAGATATAAAAACCAGCAGCCAGCAGTGGACGTATTTCGGCTGAAATGATGATGATGATGATCCGGAGAAGAACCGGAGTGACCGACCTAGCTTATAGGATCTGTAAGCTGAAGTGGCAGTGGGCTGGCCGGGTCTGTCAAAGGACCGATGGCCATTGAAGCAGACGAGTCATTGAGTAAAGACCGCGAATCGGCAAATGCAGCGTAGGGCGCCCCGCAGTTTGGTGGACCGACGATCTGAAGAAGATAGCTGGGGGGGACTGGATGCGGAAGGCGGAAGACTGAGTGTTGTGGCGCAGCATGGGGGAGGCCTCAGCAGTGGACTGCGATAGGCTGAGTTGATTGATTTAAATTATTAACAATCACGAAGCAGTGATAGCTTAGCGGTTGAACGCTTGCCTTTCATGCAGAACGATAACATCAAGGTTCGAACTCAGGGTATGAATTCGAACCTTCTGATTTTTCTAATTCATGTGCGGATCAGATTTTGATGATCACTTGCTTTGAAGGTGAAGGAAAACATCGTGAGGAAACCTGCACACCAGAGAGTGCTCCATACAGTTCTCGATGGTGTGTGTAATCTGCCAACCCGTACTAGGCCAGCAGAACTTTGAAATACGCTAGTGTTCGTAGCACAGATCAAAATGAATCGTTTTCATAGATAATCATTATTATTATTTTCAGCCTATGTTGTCCCATTGCAAGACAAAGGTCTCCCTTATCTTTTTCCACTCTTTCCGGTCAAGTTCAAGAGTGGACCAGTCTTTCCTACACGCGTCAAGCTCGTCTCGCCGCCTTCGCCACATAGTCAGGACATTCCAATCCAACGTCCATTCAGCCCGATAGACGCCTAATCTTCTATCTATACTATAATAAAACTGTAAAGGTCGAAAAGTCTGTACATTGAGTTTTTTTTCGCGAAAACTGGCTAGGGGGACTAGAAATAAGCTATAGAACACGAATCTATCGTTTAAAAAAATTATGTCTGTCTGTCTGTCTGTCTGTTTGTTACCTCATCACGTGAAAACGGCTGAACGGATCGTAATGAAACTTAGCATTTGTATTGGTATTAGTCTAACTTAAAATATAGGGTATGTTTTATCTGAATCGGTTGAGTAGATCCAGCGATACAGCTTGACCCCTCTATTGTATTAAGTTGCATACAAAGTAGAGGTCATGATTGTTGGTTGGATGCAGGTTGCAGGTTCCTAAAAATACAACTGGATTCTATTAGTATTATAGAAAATATAGAATAACATAACATAGCCCATCACTGTCCCGCTGCTGGGCATGGCCCTCTTCTTGGAATGAGAAGAGTTAAGGAACTGGATATTGTTAGTGTAATAGATTATCATAACATAATCAGCTCATTACCTACTGCCCCACTGCTGGGCACGGACCTCTTCTCGGAACGAGAAGAGTTAAGAAACTAGAAAATATAGAATAACATAACGTAGTCAACCCATTACTGTCCCACTACTGGGTATGGCCCTCTTCTCAAAATGAGAAGAGTTAATATACTGGATATTATTAGTATTCTAGAATAACATAACATTACCAGCCCATTACAGTCCCACTGCTGGACACGGGCCTCTTCTCAGCATAAGAAGAGATGTGGTTAGTTTTATAGAATAACATAATCAGCCCAATTACTTCCCACTGCTGGGCACGAGCGTCTTCTCAGAATGAGGGAGTTTAGGTCTAATTCCATGAAATTCCATCACCTTAGCCGGTTGGTTGTAAAAACAAAATATAGTATGGTCGGTAAATAGTGTAATCGTCTGTGCAGGCGCTTATATGTATATATTTGAAGATATTGTGTTCATAATTATGACACGATGTTATTTTCCGACATCCACGCGGACGGAGTCGCGGGCACAGCTAGTGTTAAATATAATGCGTACAATAAATTCTGCCACTAGCTGAGGCTACTGCAATATGATTGGCCCTACCAAGGCGGCTATTGGCTAATCACTAAAGTGTCAGTTTTGACGGCTTATGTAAGTGGTCGAAACTGATTTGAAGATTTCATGTGGCGAATAGTGGCGACTAGCGACCTCAATCAACTCAGCCTATCGCAGTCCACTGCTGGACATAGGCCTCTCCCAAGTTGCGCCACAACGCTCGATCCTCTGCCTACATTAGTGAAATTTCATAGATGTTTTGCAGACATCGGTCGCCTGTTATGAGGTGTCTATGGGCTGTATGGTCGTTGGGACATTCCTATCTGACTGTTGGGCACAGGCCTTTCTCAGAATTGCTAAACCATCTGCCATTGCCACTATTTTTCTAAAATAAGGTATATTTAACTATAATCCTCTTCTTTTACTACCACTTAGAACCGAACATTAGACTATTATCACAGATAATATAATAGCTATTATAAACTCACTTCTTTGGCCTGAAAATCAAAGTCCAGTAGATGGAGCCACTGTGACTTGACCGTGAAGTTGTGGAGTACGCTTAGCTCATCCACGAACGAGCCAATGTAATCTGGAGATATAAAAAACAGACTCACGGGTAAAGGAAAAAAAAAAAGCGTTTGCGTAAAGAAGCGTTGTATACATGCTGAAATTTTAATCGCTTAATTCCCGAAAAGGGGTAATTGTACATGAGTACAATTGTAATGATGACATTATGAACACCTTTTACTATGGGACCAACCCTGAAATCGCGAAAAAAATATCAGGTGGTCCCTACATTTTATCGATTTAAGTGAACAGAAATATAAATATAAGCGATTAAAATTTCACCATGTATATGTACATTTCAGAAGTAACTGTATTCAGTTAAGTTGTCAACTTGTGACGTCATAGCTTAAAGAACCTACCTTCCACCGCCTCTCCAGCATCAAGCTCGACCTTCAACGCATCAGGTCTAGGATGTACTACTGACAGTACAATATGGTACCCCCCGCCTGGAGGGAACCGGGTCTGCCGGGCCACGTCCGCCGCTTCAGACTTAGCACCTTCCACGACTGAGGTCTGGTAGACCATTTGCTTTAGAGCTTCTACGACAGTTCTTGAAGCTGTAAGAATAGTAACACTGAATAACTGAAGAAAAAATATTTAGGTCTGAAACGTAGATTTTTTTATTTAAAGAAGCTCTAGTTTCATAATCAGACAAAAAAATCTTCGTTTAGCAGAATTAGAAACTTGCTTGAGTGACATTCTGCGATTTTGATGATTTTACACGTTGGAAAATGCCAAAAAGCTTGGTCGGAAATAATTCATTTTTGTCAAGAGAACCAATATAAGAATGGTTTTTTTTTTTTTTTTTGTTAGCCTGTACTGTCCCACTGCTGGGCAAAGGCCTCCCTCAATTCCTTCCATCGCTTCGCTGTCTCAGGGCTCCAGTCCTGTGCTATACGGGCCCACAGCTCATTTGGCATACGGCAAACGTGTCCTGCCCAGTCCCACTTCAGTTGGGCGACCTTCTGACCCACGTCAACAATTTGCGTTTTGGAGCGCAGTATTGTGTTTCGAACACGGTCTGTTAATGTAACACCAAGTATACTGAAGAATGGCTTATCGTATAGAAATGCTTGTCAGTCACAATCTTGAGTCGATGGTACATTGATATACTACAGTCCAGAAATAGTTCACAATGTGGTAGAAATTACCTTTGGCATCTCTAAAGAACATGACTCTCTCTCCAGCAAGCCACGTGTCCTGGAATAGCGGCTTCCTCTGCACCACATAGAAGCTGTTATGTCTAGTCAGGTCGTAGGCCGCGGCGACTTCCTCCACGGCCTCGTGCTCGTCAGCCACAGAATCCAGGGTCGAGTGCAGTTGCTTAGATATTATGGACTTGGTTATCTTCAATTTTATTACGTCTGGAATGAGATGTTGACAGAATCATGGGTTAGATTTCGGCAATAGGGCTAAAGAGGGGGCTCGTCGCTATGTGAAAACCGTGTAAATTGCAAGACCTGTGAGGTTAATTTACGCTAGCCGCGGCTAGTCCTTGGATGGGTGACCGTTTCGTTGCACATGGAGACCCCTCAATGCCTCGAAGATCACGTTAAGCTGTCAGTCCCGGTTGCTATAATAATATCTATGGCCGTTGTTACGGTAGTCAGAAGCCCGAAATTACCCGAGCATTACCCAGTAACTGGGTTGCGGAGGTCTGGTGGCAGTCGCTCCGTGTAAAATACTGATGTTCAGCCGCATCTGGTTAGACTGGAAGCTGACCTCAACATCTCTGAGAAAGATTACTAGCAGTGTGTTCCATAAGAAATTTGGTGTCTTTAAAAATTGCGAAAGTCTATCACTCTTTGTTTAAAAAGTAACATCACAACCTGACAAGTAATCACGATATTTATAAAGCTCCGTCATGCAAGTGGTGTTTGCAGAACTGGAGATGGCAGTCGACAAGCGAAAGTATTAGGAGGTTTTCTCACCAGAGTCTTCAAAAGCACTCTCAATGAGGCCGACGATCTCAGCAGCCGTAGCTTCATCGTTGGCCAACACTGTGAGTTCTGTGCTAATTGTATGCGACAGTGTGTCGAAAGAGCTGATCTTGTCATAGGGCAGTGATACTCTGAAAGGAAAAAGGTTGAATTTATTTTTGACATTATCACCTTTACGTCAAGAGAATTGGTGGTTCAGGCATTCTTGTGCGCTGATGGCATACAGCGATCTAAAATCTGATGCTGTAAAGTGGTTTTGTAAATGTTCTCCTGTATAAGTACAGTCGTTCGTTGTTCACGTTTTGGGCCTGATAAGAAGGCGACTCAGTCACACAAAGGGCAATGGAGATGGCTATACTCGTAGTGTCCCTGCGTTATCGAAACAGAAATGAGGAGATTGGCAGGGAACGAAGGTAACCGACATAGCCCGAAGAATTGCAAACTTAAGTGGCAGTGGGCGGGGCCCATTGCTCGCGGAACGGATGGCCGATGGGTCCGTAAAGTTCTGGACCTGGCGACCGCGTACTGGAAGGCGCAGCGTAGGTAAGCCCCCCACAAGGTGAACCGACGACCTGGTGAAGGTCGCGGGAATCCGCTGGATGCAGAAAGCGCAGGACCGGTCGTTGAGGCGATGCTTGGGGTAGGCCTGTTCAGCAGTGGACGTCTTTTGGTTAAAATGATGATGATGATGACAGCCAAAATGATGATTGACGCTGTTAAATATTGTCTGTTGTATGGAGGCCTATGTTCAAAAGTGACATTTTATGGGATGTTTGTTGAATAGGCTTACGTTTGGCTGCTTGATGGGAGAGAAACACATTTGTATTTAGGGTTATCTGTTTTAGATTACCTGCGTCAAACATTTATATACTTTACTATCAACTTTGTATATTGAACTACATGAGCTAACTTCTATTACATAAGTATTGGCATGAAATCACGACGTTTTATCATGGGGGTCACTCATTCCCATGACATGACCTCGTGATAATCATGGCTGTTGGCGAGATGTTATGGTAATGTTATCATAGCAGTTCTTGCTCCTGTGATAACCCATTATATTCCCATGATAAAATCTATGACCTTAAAGACATTTATAATGGGATGTTGATATTATTGGAAACACAACAATCACGTAATTTTAAGTAATCTTTTATTTTGAGTAACTGAAACATAAACAATTGGATATCGGATATCGCTATACTATAACCATGGCAATTCCAGTTTTTTGCGGATCATGGCTTGTACTTGCGTTGCGGTAAGTACCTATTATATTGTTACGAGCTGAGGGTTCGTATATGGATAGAAAGCCAATCAACTGCGTAGAGAACACTTTATTACTGAACAATTACACTGAATCGCTTATTAACACACAAAGTTACTAGTTAAATCGCTCCGAATATCGCTTCGATGTTATCGCTTGTATCGCTTGATCCAAACTGAACTTCAACTGAACTCCACTGGCGCTGAGCTGCGCCGTTTATATACGCCGCGAGTCGTGGCGCTAGAAAGTCCTCGAACGTCATCTATCCTTGTCATAAGATAACTCTTTCTCACTTGCACATTCTCGAAATAGAAAGTTCTCGAACCTTGTCGAACCTCATATATCCTCTATCCCGCTCACTCACTTCTAGAATGGAATGTTCTCGAAGCTTGTCGAATCTTGTCTATCCTTGTCTTGTATTAGCTCTATCTTGCTCACTCTCTTCCAGAAGGTTCTTCGGCTATCCTTGTCTAAGATTTAGCTCTATCTCGCTCATTCTTCAACAATTTTACATGTGGGTGTCAAATGGCCATAAGGGGTCCTGAAAACGCCTGAAAACGGGTTTTCAGGAAATGTCGGCATCGGATTTGTTGGCTCCTGAAACGGCCTGAAAACATCGGCAACTTACTCAATGTTTCGATTCTTTGGTATGTGATAGAGCCTCCTCTGATACGGACTGAAAATGCATTTCAGCCTGCTGAAAACGTCTCTAAGTCGAGGAAAATCGAGTTTGAAGTATTTCAGTCCACTTTTCACAACCCTCCGTCGTAACAATATCAGTGTTCTTACTGTCAGTACTCATACGCGTTTGACCGCCTCATTGGTCTAGTGGACTAAGCGTGAGGTCCTGGGTTCGATTTCCTGGTCGGGAGTGTTGTTCGGATTTTCTGTCAAGATAAATTCTCAGTAAGTATCAGACCTAATCAGGTAGATGGAGGTGCTACACGCCCGTGCCTCGGGGAGCACGGAAAGCCGTCGGTCCTGCGCCTGATCTCTCTCCGGCTGTGTCAGATTACCGTCCCATCGGATTATGAGAGTGAGGGAATAGAGAGTGCACCTGTGCACTATAACATGTCGCGCGCAGATGGCTAGTCTCCGTCGAGATTGGCCACCGTAACCGAAATTCGGTCGAGAGGACAATACTCATATGCGAATTATTGAGTGTGTTCTGTTCGACTCATTTAAGTCCAGTCCAGCGATTTAAGACCTTACTACAAATTGTATGTTTCCGGTAAATCTGTAAGGTTTTGTCTACATGACGCTCTCCCATTATTGTGTTTACTTATGAATAGTACATGAATGTGAACTAAAGAATTGACAACTCAACTTAGGTCACACAGCCGATCAAAATACAATAGCAAATTCCTTAAAGCCTGCGACTACGTCCACGTAGGAAGTTTACGAAATAACTGTATTATTAATAAATATATATTGGTTAAACTACAGTTCACACGGTCAGGTACGCAGGAGCAGGAGTCTCGTGGAGAATCTATGTTATAATACCAGGCCCCTCAGAAAGTATTGCGAAAAAAAGTTTTTATATATGGGAGACTGGTCAGTTATAATGTTTTTCGAAAATATGATTATTTATAAGTAAAAATAAGTAAGTTCCAATTTCAAAATTTCCCTCCACATTTTTTGCGAGTTAATTCAAAGTATTGTGTCTCACTGAAATATGGATCTGCGCCGGGAACATTTTAGAGCTATGATTTTATACGATTTCAAGTGTCGCCTGAAACCGGATGAATCGTACGATAGACTTCAAATGGCATTCATGGATGAAGGCCCTTCCAAGGCAACCGTGTATCGTTGGTATAACGAATTCAAGCGCGGTCGACCAACTTTGGGGGATGACGAAAGAAGCGGTCGCCCTTTGACGGCTGTTACCGAAGAAAACGTGCTAGCAGTGAAAAATTTAATCCAAGACAATAGGCGAATTACATATCAGGAGATTCAACACATATTGAAGATTGGATCGGGAAGCGTTCACGAGATTCTACACAGCCATCTTCGCGTGAGGAGGATAGTATCACGCTGGGTGCCGCACAACCTCACCGATGCTCAGAAGCAGGCCCGGGTGGAATGGTGCCGTGATATGCTTAACAAATTTGAAGCAGGCTCGTCTCGGCGTGTTTACGACATCGTTACAGGTGATGAGTCCTGGATTTATCAATACGACCCAGAAACCAAGCGCCAGTCGACTGTTTGGGTGTTTCAAAATGAGCCAACGCCTACCAAAGTGAAGCGATCTAGAAGCGGGGGTAAGATTTTGATCGCTAGCTTTTTTAATTTGACTGGCCACTTGGTATCAATTCCCTTACGGGATCAAAGAAGCATTAATGCAGAATGGTATACTACCAAATGTTTGCCAGAAGTTTTCTCTGTTATAAGCAACAAGCGACTAAACACAGGGCTCCGCGGGCTACTGCTCCACCACGACAATGCACCTGCGCACACCGCACTCAAAACGAGGGACTTCCTGGACAGCACGCCAGTCAAACTCCTGGGTCACCCTCCTTACAGCCCTGATCTAGCACCGTGTGACTTCTTTTTATTCCCAAAAATAAAAAATCAGCTCAAAGGGATACAATTTTCGTCGCCGGAAGATGCGCTGGCTGCGTTCGAGCAGGCTGTAAACGAGGTGTCTGCGGCGGACTGGAAAAAGTGTTTTGAAAACTGGTTTAGGCGCATGAATCTTTGTATAGAGGCTGGTGGAAAGTACTTTGAAAAGATTTGATAAAAATATATGTACGTATAGAACAATTTTTTTTAGTTTCGCAAAACTTTCTGAGTGTCCCACGTATGTAGAAATAATATGTGGAAAAAAAATCACTGATCTTTAGGAACTCCAGTAAAAGATGATCGCTACTTTGAAATTAGGGTTCTGAATATGAAATACAAATGAAGATCAGGTAGTGGGAGCTCATCGAGCATTATACCCTATAGAGACGTAACTAATCACATCTGATTTCTCATTGAAATAAATTCCGCTTATTTTCGAATAGACATAACACCCTCCTTGGGGGCTGAGGAAATTCAACATACAGGCGTAGCATTGCGCGAGCCAATAGGAATGACTTTGGTGTGCTCTTGTTGGCTAATATTCAATGCCTCGATGTTGGAGCCCTATCAGAGCGTGAGTAATTTCTCTATCTCACAGAAATGGGTCATCGGGATACGGAACTTCTCCTACTATAATATTATAAATGTGAAAGTTTGTGAATGTGTTTGGATGTTTGTTACACAATCACACTGTAAGGACAGAACGGATTTGGATGAAACGTCGCATACAGATAGAACATAACCCCATAGGCTATTATCCTGAGAAGATAAACAGTTCCCGAGGGATGCGCGATAAATGATATCCACGCGGCGAAGCTGCGGGCATATTAGGCTAGTAATTTATATATGGCAAGAGCAATTTAAGGAAGGACCGATGGCCGCTGGAGCAGACGAGTCCTTGAGTGGAGACCGCGAATCGGCAAACGCAGCGTAGGGCGCCCTGGCGGGGCCAGGTGGACCGACGACCTGAAAAACGTGGCTGGGGGGGACTGGATGCGGAAGGCAGAGGACCGAGTGTTGTGGCGCAACTTGGGAGAGACCTATGTCCAGCAGTGGACTGCGATAGGCTGAGTTGATGATGATGAGTTGATGAAGAGCAATTTAAAGGCGATGCACTGACGAATAATTTATATTCATATTAAATAATATCGTTGTTTCGATCAAGCCATAAGGCAGCAGAAAGCTTGTATTTGTAAGTAAACACGATAAGATTTTATTGATTTCTTTATGAAGTGAAACTTAATCTGCTGTCTGTACGCTTCAAGTCAGACAAAGAGCCACTTAGTTTTATTTACCGTATTACTCAGTTCCCTTTTACGGTGCCAAAGCGGAGCTAAACGAAGCGAGAAATGACATATCTAGTGGTGGAAGGTCGGCAATAAAAATGCATTGTATCTAACTATAAACATTAACAAAAATTAAAAGCCAAAAGATTATCAGAGGTCATATGCTCTATGACCTCTGATAATCTTTTGGATAAGTTGATAAGGGTAAGAATGTCAAAGTTTTGGTGTATCAATTAATAACAGTTATTAATTGATACACCAAATCTTGGAAACCCTGAGGGGGTCAATTAGATGTCATATTTATTAGTGCAACACGCGACGCTGTAGTCTTTAATTTGTTAAGTTTGTAGATCTAATCAAGAATATTGCACGCTTGCACGCTTTAGTAAGTATGGGGAACTCCTAGTTTACAATCAGTGAAAATAATAACACTACGTTTGCTACGTTTGGGAGTTGCACTACCGCAAGAACCCGGTGGTTGTGCTCTGAACTGAACATCAGGAGCTCTGGTCGACCGCCATTGGCACGGTTCGGGGAAATAGATTGTTTCCCCAACGAACATCGACCAATCACCTGCTAAGGGTCTTTACAGACGGTCTGTATTTGGTATGCAAGCTAGCTGCCAGCAGATCGCTATTTGAGCATTCGGCATAAGTGCATCGAAACTGATGACTGGCTGCTTAGTCTTCAGTCGTTCAAACTGCGCGCAGACTGCAAGCGTACTGAAACATCGTCGACATTTTCGTTCCACTTACTCCTCTCCGTAGTTATAACTCCGGCTTCTAAATAAATCCACTGGAGTGAGGCTGGATATATTGTAGCCGATTTGATAGATCCGCGGAACGATTAAGTGACACAGTAACATAATAATTGATTTCCTTTCATACTTTACAGGCTTAGGACTGTCTATCAAATGAAAAAATCATTTATTATTTATTTATTATAAGTACAAGACATTCAAAGTAAGTACATCAAAATAAACTCGCCAAACTGCTGATGCAGTTTGTAGGCGTTTTGCTCTTTTAACACATTTTACCTTAAATGCTACCTATTTTAATTAATTTTACTTATGATTCTAACTTAATCACTACTTTTTACTTTTCTAGAGTATCCAAACAACCCTTTCATGCCTCATTTTACATTTAATTTGATTATCTTCCCTTAAAGTCGAAAGCCGTATTAAAAAAATCAAGCATTATGTACGTACAATCAATATCATAAATTAGATTTTCGTTCCATATCGTTGCCGTCACTGTCGAACTCGAATGTCTGGCGTCGGGGTTATTCGGAGTTATTTTTTTTTTTAAGTGAAGGAGTGATACATATCTGCTTTGGGATATACTATATCCGAAGATATAGATGTGTCCGGAGTTACCTATGCCTACTTTGTATGTGCCTTTATGCCTATGTATATCTTATGTTATGCCTAACAATCTAGTAGTTTGTTTTACGTTCCTTCAGCGTGTTGGAATTACCTACAGCAGCGGTACTCTAAGTGTGTTCCGCGGAACCCCTGTAGGGGTTCCGCAAGAATTTAGAAAAAAAAAACAAAACACCTCTCTCTGGTCACTGGTCGAACGTTTTGAATCCGCCCGCCGCGCGTATACTTGTGAGCGCGCAGTCCCTTTGATAAAAGCCGCCTCTGAATTAGACGCTATAGTTGTGAACAAGCGACTTTCGGCTCTATCTTCAAAAGCATAAAGTCGAGATTGTTTACAACGCATTTTTTTGTATTTATATTTTTATTTCCGCTTTTTGTTTATCAAAGGCGCCGACTCGAGTATTTTTGAGAATGTTCGAGTCTAGGACTAAGTATAAAAGCGCTATTATATAAAAAAAGTCGCGCCTCGTCAGTCAGTTGACGATTAGCGTTCGGAGCGATAAGTTCGTACCTACCTACTTACAAGCTGGCTAGCCTGCTGCCTTCTTGTAAGTTCTACTGCCCGCTGTATTCTGATTGTATCAGTTTTGTACATTTCTTCTTTGGACTAAACTTTGTCTCATAAACGCAGTAACGATTGTGCATTATTTTGACCCTACCATCCTGACGTGTAACATTATTAATAAAGAAGAATGGAACGTTGGCTTAAAGGTGTTAAACGTGTTGCAACGACATCTTCTAATGACGCTGAATGTTCAAAAGCAGTACGCGCGGAGAATACAGCAATTACCGATCCAGACGATGATGCCACGACGTCAAGCTCCACGGTTTCAAAGACGAAAAAAAGGAAGTATGATGAATCATATATCAGTTTCGGATTTGTTGATTCCAACGGCTCACCTCTCTGCATGTTATGTAGTAAACTGCTTCCTAATAGTTCCATGGCACCTGCCAAATTACGCAGACATTTAGAAACTGTACACCCCGAGTCTAAAGACAAGAATAAAGAATTTTTTGTTCGTAAAAAAGAACAGTTATTGGAAAGTCAAAAAAATATGATGCATGTAACACAAACTATCAATGAAAAGGCCACGGAGGCATCATATTTAGTTAGCTATCGCATTGCACAAGCAGGTGAAGCGCACACTATCGCTGAGAATTTAATAAAGCCATGTGTGTTAGACATAACAAAATGTATGCTCGATGAAAAATCTGCAAAGCATCTTTCTACTGTACCGCTATCAAACGATACTGTTTCACGGCGAATCCATGATCTGGCAAGCTACGTCAAACAAGAACTAGTTGCACGTCTACAAAAAACACGATTCGCCTTGCAAATGGATGAGTCAACTGATGTCACTGGTCTGGCTATCTTGCTGGTTATCGTGAGATATCCATATGAACGTTCTTTTGAAGAAGACATGCTTATGTGTTCACCGCTGCCCACAAACACTACCGGGGAAGAAATTTTTAATAAAATAAACATATTTTTTAAAGAAAATAATCTTAGTTGGAACGATTGCATTGACATTTGTACAGATGGGGCCAAGGCGATGACAGGTAAAACAGCAGGAGCAGTATCACGAATAAAAAGTAAAGCGCCTAATTGTAGTTCCAGCCATTGTATTCTGCATAGACAAGCACTTGCGATGAAGCAAATGCCGTCAAATCTAAAATTAGTTATGGATGAAGCGGTAAAAATAATTAATTTTATCAAATCACGACCACTACAATCCCGATTGTTCTCATTATTGTGTGAAGATTATGGCAGCAAACATAAAACACTGCTGCTCCATACAGAAGTGCGATGGCTGTCTCGGGGTAAAACTTTAACAAGGCTATTTGAACTTAGAGCCGAGTTACAAATGTTTCTTTCAGCAGATACAGTTTCTTTTAATTTGAAAGACCGTTTGTATGATAAAACTTGGTTGTTCCGATTGTCTTTTATGGCGGATATCTTTCAAAAACTGAACGAATTGAATTTATCATTGCAAGGTAAACAGACAACAGTGTTCCAGGCCTATAACAAAATAACTGCCTTCAAAAGAAAATTAGATTTTTGGATTATTTGCGTTGGTAAGAGAGAAATAGAAAGCTTTACGTCACTCAGTGAGTTTGTTAGCGATAACGACTCGGAAATGTTTCAAGATGATGTGTTTGAAGAATTGGTCCAATATCTCACTTCGATGCGCGCATCTTTTGTAAAGTATTTTCCCGAAGAACATAATACAAAAATGAAGCTGAATTCATGGATTCATAATCCTTTTTTACCCAACTTGCAAAAGCCCGAAAGTATGTCAAACGAGATATATGAATCTCTTTTAGAAATGTCATCAGACACAAGTATGGAGTCACTGTTCAAAACGACGCCTCTCAACGATTTTTGGTGCAGAATCCGTGATGAATATCCAATGCTTGGCAGAATGGCTCTGAATATTCTTCTCCCGTTCCCAACAACATATTTGTGCGAAACAGGATTCTCAACCTATGCAGCCACGAAAACAAAATATCGCAATAGACTGGACGCCGAACCTGATATGAGACTTCAAATGTCTACTATCAAACCTGATATCAACCAATTGATGAAAAATAAAAAACAGTTTCATACCTCCCATTAGTTAAGATTTTTTCATTTTTAATATCTTCTATTATTGTACTTGCCATGTGGTTAAAGTAAGTAATAATTAGTAACTGTTACATTGTACTTTTATTATGCTTATATAATAAAGAATACACTTTTAAAAACTATTGTTTTATTGTAGGGTTCCGTCAAGTATTTTGCTTGTCAAAAGGGTTCCGTGACCAAAAAAGTTTGAGAACCGCTGACCTACAGTAATGTCAAGCTTATACACAATCACTATTGTATGTAACATAACAGTGTTGTTTAAACTTTTTAATTACATCATTAGCTTTAATGAGGTATTTTTTTCATGTAAATGTTTATTAAATATAGGTACTTTCTATTTAATAACATACATTCTTCTTTGATGATATCATAGAATAATGGTTTCCGCTACGCGCGCATCAGCGGACACCAATTATTAATCTATGGATGATATCATAAACATAGATGATATTGATATCATCAAGATTACCGTAAACTGCCCTAACTTGGCCTCAAAAAACAACTAGACAAAGTAGGGCTACTTTGCCTAGTTGTTTTTTGAGTAAACTTTAATACCTATTATTTCCGTACTTGGAGAGATTTAAAAACTATAACAACGCTAACTTTTGGTTGAGTTATCGGAGTTATAAAGTGCCAATGCGCGTATGAATTAAGTTAATGCCTTAGGCAAAGTATGTGGGCAAAGTTAGGGCATTTTACGGTATTTGAAGAGGTCCTTCTCAAAAATTGATTTATTCCACTTTGGACTGAATAGGGTTTTTAATTTTTTTTATTTGGCCTGTAACATTGAAGTCTACAGGCAGAAGTTTTGATTATCGTGATAAATTCACCAGATAATAAATGTTGATCAGTCTGTTTACGTCAAAAGTAGTTTATTCCAATATTTTCAATACGTAATGACAGTGTCCTAAACTTATTTCTCAATTATTGTAAAAACAGAAAAAGTGGATAATCAGCATTTTGAAAATAATCTCCTCTGATACTGTTACTTAATTCGGGATATTTAGATATTTACCATGTAAATATTTTTTATTAAATTCCCGATAATTCGGCACTGTTGCAAGGGTCACGGGTAAACTGAAGTATTTGCAGGTGGATGTTTATGAGAAGATAAACCGATCTGGGGTGCTGGCCAGAAAACCTCCACGTGTGCCTGACGGCTGCTTGTCCTTCTGGACACGTCTGGAGGGAACGGCAGTTGTTTGGCCGGTGCATCCTGGGTACGGGCAATACAATCCTTTCGAGGGATTAACCTTCGGGGGATTTTATTGCCTGTGGAGAATATTCTGGCGCGGGAGGGGCCCGTTCTGGTGGGTAGTTGCTCCACGTGTCTCTCTGTTGCCGACAGAGGGCACAGTGGAGGAGCAGGGGCGGGCCCGCGGTGCACTCACCCTGTCACTGGGCAGGCAGCGGGGGGACTGTCCTTCCCTGCCCCCGTCGATCTCGTAACCCCAGGAGTGCCCGCTGAGTAGTGTTCTCGCACCTCTTGGAACCGAGGGTCTTGGCTTCACCGCCCGGACGGCGAGGAAGAAAACCTCTATAAAAAATTACGGGAGGTAGGGCCTGCGAGCAGCAGACTCGGGGTAGTCTGCTGCCCGACCAGCAGCTGGCGTAGCTGGCACAGCTGGCGCAGCTGGCAAAGGCCCATGAGGTTGAGTGGCGTGCAGTGTTCCGTGTGCGCCACCGAGGAGGGTGCGGCCAACGTTAGGCCGCACGGGTAGAAGGGGCTCACCTGCTTGTGGCGGGCCGGGACCTGTCGGGGGTGGTTGTGTGAATACTCACGGGTTCCCACGCCCCCGGCTAAGGTAGTTGAAGGAACACCGTGGTGGTTTTAGTCGGTAAGAGTCCGACACTGGCTCCGCCTACCCCGGGCGGAGAGTGTCCATGAGGATTTCCCCTGGGCAAAAAAAAAAAGTCACTCGTATTCAAAGGGCCTAGCACGAGTTTGAAAATTACCGATACTACGTCAGTATGTACTATTAGATATTCAGTGCCGATACTTCCATCGAGTTCGGTGACGTTCATTCAAAAATCAGTAACGCTCCTGGCGGATACGAGGAGGAACTACTGATTTATTAATAAAAGTCGACGTATTCGATAGCGATGTCGAAAACTATGATGGTATTCATGTGACAAACTTGTTTTATAATAATGTGTAGTGATCGCGAAAACCTATGAAATTATTAAACTCGTATATATTGTAGTTTTTTTTACCTCTATATAATATGTAACAAAAGGGGCGTAGCGATGCAACGACTGCGTGGATTTTACGATCTGCAAGGTTAAGCTGCACTTGCCACGGTCAGTCTGTGGATGGGTGACCGTTTCGTTACACATCGAGACCCCTCCGTGCCTCGGAGAGCACGTTAAGCTGTCGGTCCCGGTTGTCATACGAATATCTATAGCAGTCGTTACGGGTAGTCAGAAGCCTGAAAGTCTGACAACTGGTCTAACCTCCGAATGTCAGTATTACCCAGTAACTGGGTTGCGGGGGTCTGATGGCAGTCGCTCCGTGTAAAATACTGATGTTCAGCCGCATCTGGCTAGACTGGAAGCCGACCCCAATATAATTGGGAAAAGGCTCGGAGGATGATGATAATATGTAACAAAAACCCTGTTGTTCCTGTGAGGTACGTTATCAGAATCGATATTCATACGTAAGGACACAACTCATTTGGAAAAAGTCTTCACTAAAAATTATCAAATTAAATATTAAATCATTACGGCGTACGCCCTCCTGCGACGCCTTAAGGTCGTCTCCTGCGGATGGGAAGAGAGGTCGTCGCCTCTCGAACCATCTACGCCACCTCCTTAGCGAGCATCACCTCCTCGCAGAAGGAGACGACGCCTTCCCAAGCGCTCTCACTCCCGACCATAGCAGAACCACGGCCGGAAGCGAGAGATCGCTGCCGCCTACTGCAGTGATGAGGTCACGGCGCTGCGCGGCCCAAGCTGGGACCCCTCCAGTGTGTGCTACGCCGTGTCCTCTAGGCATCTCCCGCAGTGATGACACTCGGGTGTCAGCTCCCTACAAGATTATACCTAACATGGGTTGAGTTGTAGGCTAGCTACTCTGTTCGTGACACTTCCATGGTCCGCGGGCGACGCACGTAAGGGGGATGAAAGACTGCGGGTACCAGCGGGGACCTACTGCCTTGCAGGAGCGTCAGTCGTACCCCTTTTTACCTGTTCACTGCCTCGTCCCGTATCTCACGTTACCTGTATACTTCCGTGGTCTTCCACCAGAGCGGCAACCCGATTATAATGAGAACCCCCACGAAGGAAGCACTAGCCCACATCCGGTTGGACTCTGTAAATAAATACAAATAATTCTAATTAGTTTGATAACAGATGTTTGTTTGCTCTATTTAATTTGCATATTTGTTTACTATAAATATAGTGTGGGAATGACATTTTCCCACGTGTTTTATTTTATTAGGTAATAGGAAATTAAAAATGATCAATTATGATTTTGATACTTAAACTAATGTTAAACTGTAGTTCCTGTGGCGAACAATAAATAATTTTAATTGGTAAGTCGCTAATAAACCAATCCACGCTAAGCTTCTAAGGCTTACATTTCATCTAAGCGTGAACTCATGCTTCCAACTGTCAAATAGTACTGCATTTTGACAGTTGGAAGCATGAATTCACGGTTATATTCATCTCTGAATATAAGCAAAATATAATCAAAATTTCTGATAGCCATATCTCCTAAACCATAGCTCTTAGAGCTATGGTTTATTTGTCTAAGCAGTGGACTAAGAGTAGGGTTGCCACACGTACTCTATTTAAGAGTAATTTACTCTATTTAGATTAGGCACACTTCATTAATTAATTAATTTATATATGCTTTAATGTACACCATAAAATACATTACATTGATTATGCATTTAAACTATTATACAAATGGCGGCCCTATCGCGATCAGCGATTTCTTCCAGGCAACCTTCACTTTAAATCCACGAAAAGTAATAAAGTACGCAAAAATACTCTTTTTAGCTGAAATATATTTTCACCCCACTGGTTTAGTAGGTATTTTGGCAAATTTTTATTATATACTCTATGTTGTATAAGTTGTATAACTAACAAGCCAAAAACTAGTACCTATTTGCAAAAAATATTATTTAAGTGATAAAAAATATGTAGTTACATACCTAATGTATTCCGACATAAGAAGTAAAAAGTAGTAAGTACTCTTTTTTATCCAGTGTACTTTATTTTTACTAACCTACCAAAACACTAATGTTCTTTTATTGTTCCAAAAAATGTGGGAGCCCTAAGAGCTCAACCCTTCTCATCCTCAGAAGCCAGTGCCCATAAGTGGGACAGTATAAGGTTGATTATGCTATTCTTATGCAACTTCTGCGACACTCATGCGCAATAGTGGGGGGAGATGAGGAAGCTTGTTATTTTATCAGCTTCTAAACATTTGACCGTTACTGGTATTGAAGACAATGCAAGTGCTAACAATGAGTTCCGAAATGTTACACACTCGTGTAATGTGTGGAAACAGTTCTGGTGTATTCTGGTTACGGTTTATAGTAAGCTGATGTTTATTGAGAACTAGGTACAACTATTAAAACGAAACGTAACAAAACGAAACAAACGAAAAAACGATGATCGAAACAGGAAAACCAATTTAATTAATACATGTTGAAATTTGATTTTTCAACTGCCTCGTTGGTCTAGTGGTTGCAAGCGCGACTGCTGAGCGAGGGGTCCTGGGTTCGATTCCCGGGTCCGGCAAAGTGTTATTGGGTTTTTTCACTGGGAAATTCTCAGTAGCAGTCTGGATTTGTGCCCGGTTAATGGCAATAGGCTCGCCCCGTATTACAAGGGACTATAACATAACTGGCGAAATGTGGGTGTACTATTACACCTCTGCCTACCCCTTCGGGGAAAGCTAGGCGTGATGTTATGTTATGTTTTATGTTGAAATTTGAATCGCTTATTTCCCGAAAAGAGGTAATTGTACTCATCGTTATGAACAACTTTTACTATGACACCAACACTGAAATCGCGAAAAAAAAATCAGGTGGTCCCTACAGATCCCTATCGATTTAAGTGAACACAAATGTAGGGACGACCACCTAAATTAATATTACCGACCGAATAAATTAATATTATCGAGCTTGTACAGCTTATAGAGCTAGGTTCACATTTTTTACGAGTATTATTCAGTAGATATATTGTTATTACTGCCGCGTATCATATTTCGACCGATATACGACGCGAAATAGAGCTACAATTTGTAAAAAACGCAAGAATTTACATTTCGCGGGCTACCCTGTGCCTGTAACATTCCAAGTTCTGGAGTTGCCCAAATAGACCCTACTTAATTAATACCTTGCGAGCCACTTTAACTTAACTTTTGTCATAATTTAATATTTATTACACACATGCTTCTTTATTCGTACTATTCGTAAAGATTAAAAGTGGAATATACTAATAGGAGCGTGCTTGGGCGTTCTCTTATTGGCTTTGCGCATTGCCACGACCGCGCGTTGTATTACCCAATACAATAGGAGCGCATTATGTCTAGTCAAAAATTGGCGGAAAATATTTCAAACAATGATATTTAAAAATATAGATATGTCGTACCCTAACAAAACCAACAAAAACTTTTTAATAAAAAATAAAACCGACTTCAAAAACCTTAACTAAAAAGTAAAAAATAATCCTTGTATGTATTTCAAAATCTTAACATAAACCAAAATTTTGAAGGCGGCGCGTGACTGTCCCTTTGCGTCATGTAAATATAATATACCGTCGAGCGCTTATCTATAGTAAAGAAGTCGGTTAAAAACAGTTTATGCGAACATACATGAAAATCACGCGCCGCCTTCAAAATTTTGGTTTATGTTAAGATTTTGAAATACATACAAGGATTATTTTTTACTTTTTAGTTATGGTTTTTGAAGTCGGTTTTATTTTTTATTAAAAAGTTTTTATTTCATACTTTTTAGTTGATAATTCACAGAAAAACGAAACTATTAGTAGATCATCTAGGTAGGCGAAGCTAAAATAAACTGATTTATTGTAGCTGGTTAAAAAACTACTCAACCTAAGTCAATAAAATTTATATGGGACCACCGCGCGGGCTTCCTCTACCAAATAAAAAAACAACCATCCAAATCGGCCCAGAAATCTCGGAGTAATCGGAGTACATACATGAAAAAAAAAAAAAAAAAAAAAAAACCGCGGAATACATATAACCTCCTCCTTTTTTTGAAGTCGGTTAAAAAATATTCCGTACGCAGCGGCAGCGCAATACACATAAACTTGTAAAAGTAAGTAAGTTGATTACTTCAAGTTACTTTACTGTCATAATTGGAATAGGTACTTTCTGTACACACACGACGGCATTTTAGTTTTTTTTTTGTCACATCGGTCACGCTCGGTGCCTTACATAACCCGGATTAATAGAAAAACGTCCTAATTAGGACGTTTTCGAGTCTTCATATTGCGAGCTCAGTAGCATATCTGTCAAACAAATCTGCTCCCGGATTCAAAACATCTTCGATTGTCGACCAATTCGGTTTGTTATCTCTTTTTCTTTACGTGACTCGAACGAAACGAGATAACAAACCGAATCGAATCGTTCGATAGCTGCTCATCAAAGATATTCTGAATCGGGAGCTGATATGATTAGGTACGTTTTGATAGGATTCAATGCTCGATGACTTCAATGTATGCGAAAGGAAGAAAATCATGGAAATATACTCAACCCACAATACTGAATCTGGTTAGCAATCACCATATTAGGGAGGCCCATATTTAGTAATGGCCATAAATTATCGTCATTTTAAGGCCACTAGTGACGGTGATACAGACAAATATGTTTCTATGGGCTAGGGTTGCCAACCGTACTATATAATATAGTATTTTACTATATTGTACTATACATGTTGAAATTTTAATGGATTCTTTCCCGAAAAGGGGTCATTGTACTCAAATTATGAACAACTTTTACTATGGGACAAACCATGAAATCGGGAAAAAAAATCAGGTGGCCCTACATTTTATCGATTTAAGTGAACACAAATGTAGGGACCAACTGATTTTTTTTTGCTATTTCAGGGTTGGCAATGACCCTTTTCGGGAAAGAAGCGATTACAATTTCAGCATGTATACTGTTGAAGAATGATATAGTACGCAAAAATACTATATTTCGCTGGGAGGTACAATGTGCTTCTGATTTTCCTGCAGGTAGATAGTTTGTAGGTTTTATGTAGGTAATTGTCAGTTCATGCAGCTTCAGGTTTCCATAGGCCTTTTTGTATTGCCTTTGAGAAGCCTAAGTGCATTTACTACCCTGTCCTACTACCTATATTAGTTTTCATTTTTATTAATACTGCAACAACAAAATTTATAATTACAACTTATTTTATAAGCCTTACTAAGTTACATTTTGAAAAACACCCACGGTAATTACGTAACGGGAAAAAAAACCTAAAACGCTTTTAAAAAGGTCATCGTGTTTTCGCAAAAAACCTGGAAAAATCAAGAAATAATTAAAATACTAGGTATTATTTCTCCCAATATACTATATTTTTCATGTCTTGGCCCGAGAAATACTATGTTTTCCCGAAAAACAGTTAGCAGCCCTACAATGGGCAGTCAGCCCGAAATCTGTCAATTGGTGACACCTTAGTCACTTTAGTCGTTTCCGCCACAATTTAGTTGCATAAGTCAACCGTATTGATAAAACAAATTCATGATTACTATGATTGATTAGGTACTCACTACCAGTAGGCGTAGCATAACCAATTCTATGTCTATTCTTCCAAGAGTAGACAAAGCTCTTTCTATACGTCAAGATATCTCTTCTTCTCGAGCATGAGGCGACCCGTCGACTCGAGTTTCTACGTAGACAAAGTGACAGATCTTTTTCCATAGCAACGAGAACGTAGCTAGTGCCGTACAAATTCTACCAAATCCTACCATATGATTACGTTTCGTTATCTAGAAAAAAGGTGAATCGAATAAGTTTTGAAACATTTGTACGTAATTCAAAACAACAACAATACGCATTTTGTAGTCATGAATGTCAAGGTCGAAGGATGCGTTTTACAAAGTAGTGATGCGACTCGAGTCCGATTTTACCACTCGTGTCATTCGAGTCATTTTACAATTTTACTCGAGTACTACTCGAGTGATCGAGCCGTCGAGTCACTCGAGTGGTTCACGAGTCACTCGTTCACTCGCCTCTAACGAGTCACCTGTCATAATACTTGAATTCATTATTTTTTCATTTTGTCAATAAGTTGAGGCTTAATAAAACGACAAGTTTGAAGTTTTATTTCAATACATCGCCAGTCTTACAAAATCAACATTTATATATCGAAATTAATATTATATGCTAATAAAAATGAGCAAATATGGTCTATTCATAAAACCAAATAACATTACGTTATTTGATGAGTGATTGGCGAGTGAATCGAGTCCGAGTGAACTCGAGTCGATTTTTTTTTCACTCGAGTACGTTTTTTTTCGATGTCACTCGAGTAAAAGTGGACTAGAGTCGCATCACTATTACAAAGTAAATTAATATTTTTATGGTGTGCAAACAATAAAGTATACTCTATCTACTTTTTGTACCGAGAAAATAAACAGTTCCCGAGGGATGCGCATAAGGCTTTCTGTGATAAGCCGAAGAAGCCGCGGGCATTCAGCTAATTTTCTTATATGTAATACTACTACTACCTACTAATATTATAAATGCAAAAGTATGGATGTTTGTTTGTTTGTCCTTCAATCATGTTCAAACGGATTTGGATGAAGATTAGCACGTAGACCATAGGGTGTACATTAACATAAAGGAAACCTTTTTATCCCGGGAAGACAGAGTCCCCGAGGGATGCACGATAGTCATTTGATACTTATAACGAATTACACGCGGGCAAAGGCTAGTTTTTGATGATACCTAAGGAGATAGCGACGATAGGAACCCGACATGTTATTATTGTTGTTCAAAAGCTCCAATGAAACCAATTTAACAAGAATCTAGTCCTAATAAAACTAAAGAATAATTTTGTCTAGGTCTCATGAGATGTAGACTAGTTTCTTCTATTTGAAGAGAAACATGTCTACCCCTAACTGTCAAAAGTAGAGAAAATATGTTCGTCATGCTCGACGTTGTAGACATGTGTCGATCGAAGTATAGAAACATTTCTTTTCTTCATTATTGACATCGGCATGCTACGAACGGAAGAAATCTTTCTACAATACGTCATTTTGTCTATTCTTCCGTCGACATAAGCTTTGTCTACAGCGGTCATGCTACGCCTGCTGATTCTCTTGTTTACCACACAAAACTAATTTCAATCATTTCTTTGTTGTAGCGCAGTCGGGTAATTTAAAAAAACCGGCCAAGTGTGAGTAGGGTTCCGTACCACCCATCGACCTGACACCCCATAGAAAATGATTTAATTTATGAGAGTTTATCATAAGACATCAACGATCGTACGCGAAAAGTGAATTTTTGCATCTCTTTCTTACGTTGGCACCACCACATGTCTATGTTTGCCCTATTTTTAGTATTAGTTGCTAAACTAAATAGTATGCACTATAATCAGACCAAGTTTCACGCTGGTATATATTACCGTTTTGAAGATAGAGCAAGAACAAAAACGTTGAAAAAATGCATGTTTATCGAAGTTTCTTGTATGACCCCCAGTTTTAGACTTTTTTATTTTTAGTATTTGTCGTAAAGGCACTATAGTAACACATATTTTGGGAAAACTACTGGTTATCTATTACCGTTACAAAGATACAGCCCTGTAACAGACAGACGGACGGACGGACGGACAGCGTAGCGAGAGTAATAGGGTTTGGGTACGGAACCCTAAAAAGGGTAAAAAGGACAGAAAATATTAAAACTGCCAAATTAGTCTATGTTCTTGTAACGTTGTGTACGGGAAAATAGTCGCGACCTATACATTAAGATGATGATGGTGGTGATGGTGGTGTGGTGGTGTTGGTGATGGTGATGATGATGGTGTTGCAGATGGCGACTAAATGCACGAACAAAACAAGCAAGTTGAATCTTTGATAGGACTAAATATTTTCAAGTAGGTATCCTTTTCTAATGTTTTTGGTTAGAAAGAGGCATAGTGAGATTAAATTAGATTAGTGCGATGAACAAGAGAATCAGCAGCATAAAATAATAATTAAATTTAAATAAAAACAATGATATTTAAATTATTATCATTGAATAATAATCAAAACCAAACGGCGCAGATATGACGCGTGCGCCTCTATTAAGACACGGGTGTTAAATTGCTCTCAATTACTGCTCATTCTCTTGTTTAACACCTGACCTGCGTTATTGAAGCGTCAGAACTACGCAGCGTCAAATACCCGGGTAATATACCCCTGAACTGAAGAACTTCTTCCGTTTTGATAGATCAGTTTATACTGGACATTTCAATGTGCCACGCCTACAAATTGAATTGAAATAAATATCTTTCAGCGCTGAATCTGATCTATAAACAATATTTTTTTCTCTAGTGGCCTACTTATTTTTAGGATAGAGAGATTTACTATCTGAAAGCGAATGTCGAATGAAGGATATCGGTAACTGGTTCATTCATGGTTGCTTTGTTGTTTTGGTTGGTAAAAATGATTGAAGAGACTAGTTCTAATTATGGTTTCAGGAGAGAGTGCCTAAACTTACGTGCAATTCATCACGAACAACCCATGTTTACGTGTATTTGGCTCAATATTGAATCATCTAAATTAAATTTTATACCATTTACAACTACCTATAGGTAGTCAGGTACTAAAAATATCTTCTGAGTTCTGACACGTAGGCCAAACTCATAAAGCAAAGTAGGTACTAGGTACTGATGCTGGGAGATCCCATATTATAGATTGGGTAAAGATACTATTAGGTTTTCTGCTCAGGAAAGTCTCAGTAGCATCCTGGAGACCGGAGAGTGATACTATGCTGAGTGAGTAGCGCAAGTGATAGTCTCCCAACCCGCGTCAGACTAGCGATGTGAGTTAAGGCCTAGGTCTAAGCCCTTCTCATTTACACTATAGTGGGACAGTCATCATCAGCCATCTCTTCTCAGAATAAGAAGGACCTTAGTACACTTCGCAGGCCTAGTGCTTTGCCGTAATGGGCAGTTAAATAACCGACTTCAAAAAAAGGAGATGGTTCTCAATTCGATTGTTTTTTTATGTTTGTCACCTCAGAACTCCGTCATTTATAAACTGATTTGGAAAATTATTTATTTGAAAGGATATACTTTCAGATTGGTCCCATTTTTATCAAAATCCAGTTTTGATAATGGGATCCGGGTGGAAATGAAGGAAATTCTCAAATATATCCAGAATACATTTGTTCCTGACGTGTCATAAACAACACACGTTCGAATCAATATTGCACAATACATTGTAACAATATAACGCCATAGCAAATATAAATAAATCCTATTATAATATTATAAATGTCATTTTTGTTTGTCCTTCAATCACGTTGAAACGGCTCAACGAATTTGGATGAAATTTGGCGCACATATATATCATAGCTCGAATTAACATATAGACTACTTTTAATCCAGGGAAGATGAACAGTTCCCGAGGGATACGCGATAAACGACATCCACGGGCAAACCGCGGGCATATATAGGCTAGTTTGGATATATAACACTTTTTATCCCGGGAAGATAAGCAGTTATTATTATTTCCTTTATTTAGTCATTAACTTATTAAATACATTTTTAAATATTTTTTACAAAAAGAAAAAACATTTAAAAATATAAAAAATTGTGTTCCGCCGGCATCGGGAGCAGGGTCCAAGCTACCGGCGGTTAGGGCCCCAGAGACAGGAACCTCCTCACAATACGTGCCGTGTCGAGGAGAACCGCCTTCTGAATCTGGCCCTTGACCCAGCCACCTAACGAGAGCCTCTTAAGATGTTGGTCGAGGCTCTTGGCTATGAGACCATTGGCCGTTACGACTATCGACACAATGATTGCCGAATCTACATCCCACATGTCGACAACCTCGTGTGCTAAGTCCAAATATCTCATTTGTTTATCTGTCTCAGCTTTCACGAGGTTATTATTATTATACTTTATTGTACACACATATACACATTTTTATTACAGTAGGAAAGCTTATGTACATCGGCGAGCTTAACTCAAAAATTAGTTAAGCAGTTTTCAAGGGATGCACGAAAACGTTTTTCTGTGATAAACCGAATTATATGCGGGCGAAGCCGCGTACATAGGCTAGACTTCATAAAAGGAACGTGTATCTAGTAATAAGAGCAAGTAGTCCATAAGTCCATATGAAAAGGTCATTCAGATCTAGTATTCTAGATAGATCACTCGTGTGACCTAAATAATACAAGGGTTACAGAAATACAGACTGGTGCTTAATAAAGGCCATGTCAGATGAATAATGATCTATTTTGTGCAAATGAGACCCGTTGTTGCATTTAAGGACAATGGTAGTTTGTAGTGCTGTAATATTTTCACCGCCTATATCTAGCGATGATGGAATTACGCTAAAGGAACTGAACATTTAATATTCCTAATCAATGAAAACCTGATGTGATGTATCATCATCATCATCACCATTTCAGCCGAAAGACGTCTACTGCTGGAAATAGACCTCCCCCAAGGATCGCCACACACTGGTCATGTTGAAGTGATGAATACTGTAGTAATTGACCAAAACCTAATCCCGTTCCATCACCCATCGGGTTTTCTCTTGTCTGTGGTCGTCGTGCACCTGCTACAAATCTTGCAAGTCAATTTCAAGCCAAGCAGGATGAAACTGAAATAATAAGCAGTTCTAATGAAATAAGCTTTTTAGGGTTCCGTAGTCCTACAAGGAACCCTTATAGTTTCGTCATGTCCGTCCGTCTGTCCTAATACAGTTGTAAACATAAGTAAATGAAATTTTGTTAAAAAGTGGTTTAGATATAGATCTCAATTTTAAAAGAATAAAAAAATCTTAATAACGTATTTTAGGGGTGGCGCCCATACATGTGAAATGGGAATGAATTATTTTTTTCACTGTACCCCCTCGTGTGGGGTATCACTGAATAGGTCTACTAAAATGAAGGTAATGTTTCATACATAACTTTTTTATCAGGTATACCATCTGCGAAATACAGTTCGCCAAAGTGGCTTGCAATGTGCCCCCCCCCCCCTGCCATTTCTAAACTATGCAACGTAGAAACTTATATTCTTCCACATAGATAGACCTTTATGAAAACTCTCTTTTAAAACTATTTCGAGTATAATGAGATTATAAATTTTTGAGTTATATTGAGAAAACTGAAAAATACTTAAGACGTCCTAGGTCATAGGTCATTGACCTTAGAGAAAATTGATCTTAGCAAATAATGCTCCTTTAGTTACTTTCTATTTAAAAAAATCACCAAAAGAAACTTTGTGTTATATTGATACGACACACTTCTTAAATTTAGCTTCTTAAATTTAGCGCTAGGTGGCGCTGTTTGCAAAAACTAAAATAGCAATGATTAATATTGGATTTGATTCGTTTGTAATTAGACCTACTTAAGGAACCCTAAGGGGGGGACTGGATGCGGAAGGCAGAGGACCGAGTGTTGTGGCGCAACTTGGGAGAGGCCTATGTCCAGCAGTGGACTGCGATAGGCTGAGTTGATGATGAAGGAACCCTATAATACTGAGCATGGCCCGACATGCTCTTGACCGGTTTTTTTATTAGTAAGCTGCTATATGTTTTTACACTCTTTTTTTACTTACATTAGACATGATCCACAATGACTCTATAATTTTTTTAAACAAAATTTCAATCAGATTGTTTCTAATTCGTTACGTTCGCGTTGGTTCTAAAATGGTTACGGAATTTTCGAGTAATTTCTACAAGATTTCTGGTTGATAAAGAACAAAGAGCTTATAAGAGTTCAGCGTATTAACTGCCTTTTCGCAGCCAGTCCGCCGAGCCACGTTCTTCAGGTCATCGGTCCACCTGGCTGGGGGGCGCTCTACGCTGCGTTTGCCGATTTGCGGTCTCTACTCAATGACTCGTCTGCTCCAGCGGCCATCGGTCCTTCGACAGACGAGTCACTGGGGGGGACTGGATGCGGAAGGCAGAGGACCGAGTGTTGTGGCGCAATATGGAAGAGGCCTATGTCCAGCAGTGGACTGCGATAGGCTGAATTGATGAAACTGCCTATGAAACGCAGCCTATCTGTCTTCCTTCATTGTCACAGAATTTAATAGCCTAGAAGGAATCTAGAAGTATATCTGTATCTCAGTTAAGAGTTAAAGGAAGCAATGCTCAAATCTAGTAAACTGAACTAACAAAAAATTGTTTATTTATTACATTTTGAACCACGAAAGGTAATTGTGAGTCTGGCTGGTGTTTGTTCAAAATCCCGACCTAGTCTGGTCATACAGTATGTGCCAAGAGGATTAGCTACTATGGGACACAAAGTGCAAACATTAAATCACGCGGAATCAGTCTAAGCAAACAGAGAGAAGAGTGCAATAGCCGCTATATTTTATACCATATTCTACTAATATTATAAATGTGAAAGTTTGTGAAGATGTTTTGATGTTTGTTAATCAATCACGCTGTAAGGACTGAACGGATTTGGATGAGATTTGGCACACCGATAGAACATAACCCGGATTAACATATAGGCTACTTTTTATCCCGGAAAGATGAACAGTTCCCGGGGGATGCGCGATAAACTACATCCATGCGGGCAAACCGCGAGCACGACGACGACCTCTGTGGTCTAGTGGTTCGAGTGTCGGACTGCTAATCACGAGGTCGTGGGTTCGATTCCCACAGGACACAAATAATTGTGTGATGAACATATGTGTTTGTGTTGGTCTGGGTGTTTCTTATGTATTATAAGTAGTATTTACAAAAAAATAAAGTAGTAGTAGTAGTATATAAGTATTATATCCATTGTCTAGTACCCATAGTACAAGCTCTGCTTAGTTTGGGACTAGATGGTGCTGTGTAAAAACTGTTCCAAAAGTATTTATTTATTATTTTATTTATAGGCTAGTTTGGATATAAAACACTTGTCGAAAACATTAGAGTAAAAGCTCCGTACATATTTGGACAACCCTCAGGAATTTTGATTTCTATTATTCCATTCTCAAGTATGGAAAATTCTTCCAGGAAACAATTAATGGACAAGGGGTTACGCAACCAATATGCAGAAACTCTCGTAATCCGTAAGCAGCGGTAGTTGTATGAAAAAACACAACAATACCTATAGAGGCAGTTACAAGTCACAATCATCTGTGGTTAAGACTTGTGTTACTTGTAGAAGTAAAATGCGACCACAAATTGTCACCGCACCGCAGCATTCCTTTGTTAATGACTCGATGTACCGAATAATTGCTTTGATCATTTGCCCTCTATGTATTGATCCCACTAGGAAAGAAACACGCTTGGTGGTTTTGTAGTGAATTCGTAGTATTCATAACCCAGTAATCAAATATACGAAAGAGATGCAAGATAAGGTATAATGTAAATTGCACTTTGTTTCTCCGTTTGTCTGTCGCTTTGGTGTAATGTTTTCATTTTTCGGGAAAGCAAGAGGTGTAATCTAAACAACTACGCACTTTAAAATAAGCCCGTTAAAGGTGTCAATTACATGAAACAATAGTGATAACTGAAAATTTGGTAGTTTTCTGTTTACATTATGTCTTTAGCTTTCTTTAATACGGGAAAACTCTTCAACAGGTGCATGCCGCATGACCACATGAAATATAACTTCATGGTAATGAACAACTGACCACTTTTCTGTAGAGAACTCTAGAACAACAATAAAAAATTCCAAGACCTTGTCACCTGTATCCGATTTCGAAAAAGACGAACAACCGCGTAATATCAGTAAACACTATAATATTGAATGAAGCATTAAAATTACACTTTTATCTATGTATTACGACGGACAGCGTTTATAACATACATTTGTTTGCGAAGTTAAACCAATAAGTTTTAGGATAGATATACGAAATAATGAGAAAGCAAACAAACAGTGAATTTGGGCCATCGTCCATGGATGAAGCCTCTTATCTGATAAGAGTGCAGTGTCATTCACATAGGAGTACACACTTGGTTCGCATCAACTGTCAAATGGTCTTAGACTGAATACGGTGGAAAACAATTTGTTTTGGGTAATATTTAGGTGTCATCGCGCAGATATGTCAGAAGAGGGTTTCCTAGACGTTCACTGTGATTTAGCCTATATAGTTCCACAGTGCAAGTCTCTCGTCCCTTTTCTCATTTCTCCTGATTTATTGCCATGCGATCGATCCTTTAGATGGAAGTCCATCCCAAAAGACCATGTCCTTCTTGCCACGATGTCGACATGTGTCCCGCTGTTTGGCCTTCATTTTTATTTAAAACAAAGGAATGGTTAAAACATGGAACATGGAAAACGGATTAACGGACGGAAGCAGAAGGTCAAACCTAGCTATTTCAAATTTTTATTTAATAACTACATAGCCTTTTATGTTTATACATTGTTCAAACACCTTTTTAGGGTTCCGTAGTCCTACAAGGAACCCTTATAGTTTCGTCATGTCCGTCCGTCTGTCCGTCTGTCCTAATCCTTTACAGCTTAATAACTTCTACAGTTATAAACATAAGTAAATGAAATTTTGTTAAAAAATAGTATAGATATAGATCTCAATTTTAAAAGAATAAAAAAATCATGATTAGTTATTTTATGGGTGGCGCCCATACATGTGAAATGGGGATGTAAAAATTGTTTTCGCTGCACCCCCTCGTGTGGGGTATCATTGAATAGGTCTACTAAAATGAAGGTAATGTTTCATACATCACTTTTTTATCAGATGTACCATCTGCGAAATATAGCCTGCCAAAGTGGCTTGCAATGTCCCCCCCCCCTGCCATTTCTAAACTATGCAACGTAGAAACATATAATCTTCCACATTGATAGACCTTTGTAAAAACTCTCTTTTAAAATGATTTCGACAATATTGTGATTATACATTTTTGAGTTATAGAGAGAAAACTGAAAAATACTTAAAACGTCCTAGTTCAAAGGTCATTGACCTTAGAGAAAAATGATCATAGCAAATAATGCTCCTTTAGCTACTTTTTATTTGAAAAAATCACAAAAAGTAACTTTGTGTTATGTTGACGACACACTTCTTAAATTTGGCGCCATCTAGCGGCGTCAAACAACACTCTCTGGGTCGCCAATGCTGCCGTCAAGTGCCATCTATTACATTTGGCAATGTATAGCGCCATCTAGCGGCTACTGACATCACTCTCTGAGTCGCCAATACTGCCGTCTATTGCTAAAACTAAAATAGCCGTAATTAATATTCGATTTGATTTGTTTGTAACACCTACTTAAGGAACCCTATAATACTGAGCATGGCCCGACATGCTCTTGGCCGGTTTTTATGCTTAACGGGCTTGCGTTTGACCACCACCTCGCGATACTGCGGGCGACGATGGTTCACGCTTGCTCAGTAAAGGTGAGAGGAAGGCAGTGAAATATTTCGACCCATCCCCTCAAGTGGCTACACCGGACTTCGTACCGGAACACGACTAGGTCGCTTGGCGGCACGTCTGGCCGGTGGGTGCTCACAAGCCGTCGGCCTAGGCCTATCACCAGTATGTCACCTGATTTGCACCACCCAAGGAATACGTTTAGGGATTCGGAAGAGGGGTACTCTCCTACGGACGTGGGTGACTCAATCCCCAAAATACCCAATATTCCCATACCTCTATGAGAAACAATGTGTTGAATCTAGCACTCATGATGCCCGTCCACTCGTGAATGATACGCAGCCTTGTCTTTATCCTGCGGTTGAACTAGTGGTTCCCATATTTCTCATTTTGAGGAGAGGCCAGTATCTAGCACTAGGACAGTAATTGGCTCATAATGCTTGTGCTTGCTTTGACCTAAATTGCTACAGAGCTACTTCAAAGCTGATAAATCATTTCTATAACGAGATTTCCAGTATATCTAAACGTATCATTTCGGATTAGAACAAATCTGTTAACTCAAGGTCATGTTTGACTAACTTTATGAATCGTGACGTGACGTCATATATTGTGTTGACAAAATCTGTTTGTACTAATTCGGCTAACCAGTAGTCCATGGCTTTAAAAAATTGAGTAGATTGATTTAGGAACTGGTTAGATCTGAAGGTTACTGGATATTTGTCTTTTACTTTTGTTTGATTAGAAACAATGTATTCTTAGGGCTAGTTTTTCAATAGTCTGATAACTTTTAACTGAGGAATAAATGTGACGTTTTGACAGTTGTATTATAGAAAATCTGTCAAAACGTCACATTTATTCCTCAGTTAAAAGTTATCAGAGTATTGAAAAACTAGCCCTAAAACAACAGTTCTTTACCATCTATCTATTGCAGGCTTCATATAAGACGCACCTTGTTTCTGGGTTTGTAAACGTTGTCGGCAAGTTTGTTCAGGACCTTAAGGATCACCAATATTGTGTTTTTCTGGCTTCCATTCCACTATAATGGAAATAACAATCTTGTAAATTTTACATCTCGAGTAGCCTTTTTAATGAAATTAATGAAATATTAAGATCATAGACTTATATAGTAAGTCTATGATTTTAATATTATTAAGATGCTTCAATTACCTTTGCCCCTTTTGTCGTGTGGACTTTGCTAGGACATTATTGAGAGTCTTCCTATAATAAGTAACTAAGAGAATTATATTCCGAAGGAAAGCAGGACTGCCCAAACCTGTATTCTAGTAACATCTTGCTGGAAATAGTGGTTATACCCACAATCTTCCATGAGACGCAATATTATACGCAATCTCTACCGACTGACGCACGTTTAAACATTTTTCACCTTCAAAAACTGCCTTCATGAAAATATTTCAAGATGTTTTCAATGCATGGAGTTCGTCAGCTTTATTTCGGAGTTTCCATAGTGCACAGAATGCTATCTGCTGACGTCATTGGATATTGATTAGAATTCTGCGTTCAACGCTCCGTCTGTCTGTCTGCAGTTTTATTGCTTTGAATGCTCAAGTTGAAGTAATAAGATTTGAAACGCTGGATATGAAAAGCTGCTTCATTATTGTTTGATTTCATGTTTAATTCAGCTTATATTTATTATCACGTGAATCTGTAATTGAATCCATTTTTATAGTGGCACGGTCATAAATAGGCATTCAACATCTCGTAGTTACAAGATTACGGGTGCGATCTATCCATTCCGTTTATTAAAACTTGAAGAGAACGTTCTAGTTTTCTTTAATTATTATAACGTTACAAGAAATTTTTATTTTTATTTTTTATTAATTATAGGGTTGACTGATATAGATATTTCTATACTATAAGATCACTTTACTAAGGTCTCGTGTTTAGCCCTTCTTTACAGGTATCAATTATCGCTAAACTTGTCACTAAAGCAGTATAATAAATAAGTATGATTGCTGTGACTGGCCTAGGATAATAGCCTAGAATTATAGCCAAGCTTGACCCAGTAAACCAAAGAAATTACTAGGTTTATGGCGCGCTTAGGAATAAAACTTTAAATTGCTATGATGTTAATTATATGTTTTTAAGAGCGGACTAGGTGATTATTCGGGTAGTGGGGCGTTTCACACCACGCGTGGTTCGAACCGCGGTGTGAATCGCTCAAGTACTCATTTTGAATGGGCCCTTTCGGACCGCGGTGTGAAACGGCCAAGACCTTTTTTATAATGGGCTGATTCGGACCGCGGTGTGAAACAGCCCAGTACTCTTTTACAATGGAGTGAATCGGACCACTATCAAAAGTATTAAAAAACTAGTACGTTTTGAATGTTTTTTGTACAGACGGGTAGAAAAATGTTTAGTGAAAAATATCAAACAAATCGAATTAAATACATAATATAATTCATAATATATAAAATACATATTAAAGTTTGTTATTAATTTAAATAATAATTATTACAAATCAAAATAACAAATATTGTTTTTTTTTTTTGACATGATTTTATTAAAAGTAAAATGAGTAATCAACACATATGATTACTCATTTTACTTATAATAAAATCATATACCAATACAAAATGATACACAATATGTAAGTAAGCGACTAATAATTATAAAAAAGAGTATTGATTTAAAATATTATTGATAAATAATCACAGATTGAGTGTAGATTACACACTTTTACTAATTACGAGTTATAAAAAATCACAGGTTGAGTGTTACATATTACTCGTTTATCATTGGCTTGGCTTGTAATTAGCTTTGATATCACTATTAAATTATAATAAAACAAAGTTTAACCGAATCACATCGCGTATATTATCAAAATTAAACAAATTTTATTAATATACGCGATGTAATCCGGTTGAACTTTGTTTTATTATAATGTGTAGTGATAGTGAAAATCTAAGACATTATCACTAATTATTAAAAATCACAGGTTAAGTTTGATCACACATTTTTAAATAAATAAACACACATTTTTACTTTTGATTAATTATAAAATCGCAGGTTGAGTGTAATAATGACACATTTTTACTTCTAACTTATTACTAAACATCAGGGATTGAGTGTGGGTTTCACATTTTACTTATAACTAATTATTGAAAATTACAAATTGAGTCTACACATTTTCAGTTATTACATACATATATACATACATATTATCACACCTGTTTCCCATTGGGGTAGGCAGAGACTATGGATTTCCACCTGCTACGATCCTGACACACCTCTTTCGCTTCATCTACGTCCATTAACCTCGTCATGCATGCTCGTCGGTTTAGAGAACTCTTAACCTGGCATTTTTTGAGAACATCCGCGATTTGTGCGCGATACGTTCGCCGAGGTCGTCCCCTTCCAACTCTTCCATCCACACTCGCTTCGTATACTTGTTTCGTCAATCTCCTCTCGTCCATCCTCTCTATATGTCCAAACCATCTTAACATACCTTTCTCAATCTTTGTCACTACATCTTCTTTCACTCCACAACGCTCCCTTATCATGTTATTTCTTACTTTATCTCTCAAAGTTACACCACACATACTTCTCAAAGCTCTCATTTCTACTGCATTTATTCTGCTTTCATGTTTCTTCTGCCATATCCAACTTTCACTACCATACATAAGTGTAGGCACTAACACTCCCCCATGAACAGCCAGCCGTGCCTTTTCCGACACTTTGCGGCTGATTACACCTGATTACCAGCACTCACTCTCCTTTCAATGTCCTTCTCATGCTTGCCATCTCTCGTAAACATGGAACCCAGGTATATAAAATCTTTCAAAATTTTGCACTCTGTCATATTACTACCTAATTATTTTGAAAATCACAGATTGAGTCACATATA
Source organism: Asteroscopus sphinx (assembly GCA_949699075.1). Classification (NCBI taxonomy): domain Eukaryota; kingdom Metazoa; phylum Arthropoda; class Insecta; order Lepidoptera; family Noctuidae; genus Asteroscopus; species Asteroscopus sphinx. The sequence continues at coordinate 12,183,839 of OX453021.1, read as the reverse complement.
TTGGACTTGTTACTATTTTAAGCACAGACCAGTAAGCTTCAAGACGCCGCATAAACAAAGTTTTGCATGAGAAAACAGTCGTAAAATGTTGGCGGGTACCGGGGGGCGGACGGCGCGTTATGGTTGGTCTACTCAAAATTTCGGTGGTATGATTCCGTGTGATTGGTGCCGTTCGCTGACGGACTGACGTCCTGATTAGCGGCGGGGCGTATGATATGCAGTACTACTGCATATGCTTTGCGACCTGGGGTATCCGGCTAGTCGGCGTCTAGAGGCTTACTGGTCTGTGATTTTAAGTAACAGATAATTTGCATGTAAAAGTAAAAAATAATACTGTTTAAGTATTATTTAAAAAGAGATAAAAAAAAAACATAAGTCAACAAAAATAAAACCCTTATATTTTAAACTCTCAATTTTTCAAAGCAATGACCGACAGTTATCTGGCCAGCCAATAACTCTTGTATAATGTTGTCAAAAAAATGTGTCAATTTACTCAACCTGTGATTTTCAATATAATTATGTAGTAATAAGTAAAAATGTAGGTACTCAATATGTGCTATTTAATAATCAGTTAAAAGAAAAAATGTGTAATCTGCACTCAACCTGTGATTTTTTATAATTTGGTATGAGTAAAAATATGTGATCAAACTCAAGCTATGATTTTGAACTGTTTGTGGTATCTAAATGAATTTTAAATGAGTAATATTCACTCAACCTGTGATTTTTTATCAATCAATCAAATTATTTATTTACTAGAATATGGTATTATTACAGATGTAGGTGACTTATGATTAGTTTCAGCATATTCTGCCCCTCGGGGCGTGCAAATTGGACTTAAACATAACAAAATTATTAAAATTATGAGCATGCATATTAATTATGTGTAACCTTTATTTTATAAACCTAGGTATCTTATCTTCTAAATATTCTGTAACACTATAATAGTTCTTGCTCATTAAGAAATTATACATTTTTTTATAACTATAATAAGTAAAAGTATGTAATCTACAATCAATCTGTGATTATTTATCGTTTATACCTATTACACTTTTTTATAATAATCAGTTTACTACTCAAGTATTTTATACCATACCTATTGTAAGTGATTATATTATAATTATATGTTAAAATGAGTCTACACATGACTATTAATTAGATTTGTAATATCCAATATTTTAATTAATAAAATACTAAGAATTTATTTATTTATTTAATTCTTTATGCACAACAGGGTACAAAGGCGGTCTTAACGCCATAGGCGTTCTCTACCAGACAACCTTAGGGTAATGCAGAGACAAAGAATAGGGTAGATGCACCAGTAAAGTAGTAAAATATGTTTCGTACTACGGACTTATAATTACATATAATAAAAAATAAAAAAAATAGATAAATACATATGTACATTATACATATAATAAAATATATATATTATACATACCTACATATATAACTATAAATATGTAACATCAAGATAATTCAAAGTCGAGCTGAATCTGCTAAATTGTTTTCACGGAAATATTTCCTTAACTAGAAATATAAAAAATAAATAAAAAAAAAATGAAATATTTCCTTAAGAATTATGTTATGTAGGTATTTTATTTTAATATTTCTCACTAACCGTTTTTCTACTCGTCTGTACAAAAACACAAGAGCACACTACATTTTTTAACTTTTGATAGTGGTCCGAATCGCTCCATTGAAAAAGAGTACTGGGCTGTTTCACACCGCGGTCCGAATCAGCCCATTATAAAAAAGGTTTGGCCGTTTCACACCGCGGTCCGAAAGGGCCCATTCAAAATGAGTACTTGAGCGATTCACACCGCGGTCCGAACCACGCGTGGTGTGAAACGCCCCACTACCCATTATTCATCGGAAGACAACTTTATGACGTGACCAAAATGATTAGAAGACGCCAAGTAGGTAAAAGTGTTCTAAAATACTAGTAAGAAATTGATTAAGATCTATTTGCACCGGTTTGTGTTTTGGCTGAGTGCTAAGTGCAAGTCTACCTACAGCTTTTCGTTTTAGTTCCCGTTCCCGTTAAAATTCAAAAATAAATTTAAATCAGTGCATTGCCCAAAATGTACATAGATCGAAGTATTTTGGGGGCTTGTCAATCTTTTGAGTAGAAAATCAAGGCATGAAGATATTTTAACCTTTCGCGTCCTTAGGCTGTTGATGTTCAAAGTCCAAGCGAACTCGACGCTGCCTGCGTGCAAGCGAATTAGACACCATTAAATAATTACTATATTACCGAGCGTTGTGGCTCAACTTGGGAGAGGCCTATGTCTAGCAGTGGACTGCGATAGGCTGAGTTGATTGATTGAAATAATTACTAGAATATTTACTATAATTATATTCTATGGGTGTATATTCTATAGGCTGTTTATAAGTTAAACCGTGTGGTTTTATTTAAAGCTGTTTAATCAGCGTTTCCACCATTTTCCTTTGATCAGAAATGCCAAAAGCTGCTGAAGTTATTTTTCTTCTGGATTATATCTTGTGTTGTGTGTAGGTTACACCTTTACCTAATAGGGAGATTACGGAGTAACTACATTTATTCAGCTTGATTCGGCTTTTGTCCGTAGAACACAATTTTTGTATGGAGATCGTACGCATCCATTCAGCGGCGTTCAGCTCAAGCCGTTGAACGGATGCCATACAAAAATGGTGTTTTCTAGGGACAAAAGCTGAATCGAGCTGAATAAAATTAGTTACTCCCTTATTACCTATCATCAAGAAGAATGTTTGCATGTCAGTGGAACTGCTTACCCTAAACTAAAATATTTGCATGTCAATAATTTGAAGAACTAATCATAATTAGGTACACACGGCTACACATCAAGCTGTACATTTCCCATAGGCTTTCCGTACAATGCGAGATCAGCTTATACTGGAAATGTACAGCTTGATGTGTAGCCGTGCGTACATATAAGACTAACTGTGTTATGTACCAACTTTTATGCGAATAAATGAATTGAATTGAATCCATTAGCACCTAATTTATCTACGACTAAAATGTCATAGTGACGCAAGTAGATTTATAACCAAAAGTAATGCGGTAGACATTAGTAATAACGAGAGGATTAACGTTAGGATGTGTAATTTACTTAAGACTAATAAGAGCTAAGTTTATGATAATAAGTCGTAAAGATACGACTTATTTTGATGTGGCTACATAAATGTTATAATTATGTTATTGTGTAAGAGCGACAAAATCTCGACGTAGTAGGTGACAAATCAGACAATTTCGTAATACATCTTTCGCTTTTTCATCAATATTCTATCAAATCCAGCCATCTCAACTTTATCACAGGACGCTAGACGGTCATTTACCTTGCAAAAAAGGGTAAGTCGAGCCACTCAACCCGTAATTTTCGAGTTTTTTAATACCATTTTCAAAGGGTTAGAGATCAGGGGGCCTACTCGCGTTTGACGAACGAGAAACGAAGTACGAACTTTCGTTCCGACTGATAATAAAAAATCCTACACAATAAAGATAGGCACATAAAAAAGGCACAATAAAGATAGACGACTACTATGAAATTGATCAGAGAACAGAGAAACCAACGTCAAAACACGATCATCGCATGCGATATGAGAACGATGGTCGAACGGAGTAGCAAATTGTGCGATGAACGATACGATGAAACGAATATCGTCGGACGCGAGTAGACCCTCAGAAGACACTATCGCGAGCTACCGCTTACAGAACTTGCGCGCTGATATGCACCAAGATGCCAACACGCCAATAAATCTGTGAATGATATCACAGCCGTTGCATCGTTCCTACCTAAGACATTAATTTTCTTTAATTAATTCGGATTCTGTGCAACAGATAATGTTTTTATAACAGATTTGTCCTTGAACCTCGAAATACGAAGTTTCGATAACAAAATATATGCACGTGTCAGTGCGCCTGCGACGATCGCAGTATTTTATTACGTATTAGTAGACTGGTCAAGGACGACTGACTCGTTGATTATGTGACCACACAAATTAATATGCAGGAAGTATCAGTAGTGTTTAATACAAATTTATACCGCGAGGTGGCGCGTGTTTCAACTCTTCAATGTCAAATGACGCAGTGAATGAACGCGCAGGACGTTTTGACATTTTAAAATGACAAATTAAAATTCAATTTATTATTATGCCTGCATGCCCTAGCAAATGTACAATTTAAATCAGTTGTAAGGTGTACACTTCGTGATACTTGATGATTTGATGACTTGGATCCTTTTAATTCGAGATGGAAAATATGTTTATTTATGTGAAAAGTAAATGTCGCAAGGAAATATTACTTACTAAATTGATATATCCTGATATATCAACAACGTATCGCGATCAAATCGCGGACGTTCTCAAAAAATGCCAGGTTAAGAGTACTCTTAACCGAAGAGCATGCATGACGAGGTTAATGGACGTAGATGAAGCGAAGGAGGTGTGTCAGGATCGTAGCAGGTGGAAATCCATAGTCTCTGCTTACCCCAATGGGAAACAGGCGTGATAATATGTATGTATGTATGTATCAATTTGAACCACAGACATAGTAAAAATATAGACTAAGTGCTGCGAACAACCATAGTGAAGCCAACAAAAACCGTGCTCCTTCATATACAACCAGTGCTCACGTACACACCATGCACCTGAAGTATATTCGTTTTCGCGATGCTTACTGGACGATGCCGCGATATGTGAACTGAGAGGGGTGAGCACGGTTTAAGATGCATCTGTGTGCGTGAGCGCTGGTTTGTACACGGAGGAGCACGGTTTTATTGGCATCACTATGATTGTTCGCAGCACTTCGTCTATATTTTTTACTATGTCTGTGATTTGAACAAAGTGTTTTTGTTTTAGCCGCGGACAACAGTTGAACACGTTTATTGACACGTGTCTATAAATGCACTGTTGACAGATAATCCGTAGGACAAATGTGACATTTGGCGGTAAATGTCAAATCTGTGGTGATTGCCACATGATTTATGTGAAAGTAAAAATATCCTTTAAGCATGCCAGACTTTGCACTTACATGCTTAAATATATTTTTAGATGTATCATCATCATGCTTTTGTCGGTTGCTTTGACTATATAATCAAAGGTCGGTGGAGTATTTTACACCTTTCTCTGTTTTCCGCCTCTCTTTTGACTTCACGACATCCACTGTTTCCTTTACTTGTTGCATGGAAGTTCTTCTCAGTCTTCCTCTCTTCCTCTTCCCATCTATCTTTCCTTCTACATAGGTAGGTAGGTATTTACATAGGTAGGTATATAATTTATTTATTTTTGATTATTGATTCGCATAATGAAATTGTAAGGAAATTATTTTATTGCATGTTAATTTTTATTTAAATTTTGATTTATTTTTAAAAATGATGTACAATTAATTGAAAATCAAAATATTTGCACGACTGAAATGTCGAATGTAGTGATACCCAATTTTAACTTTAGACGAACTCAATGTTACCTATGTTCTTGCAAATAAATATATCATTCATTCTATAATAGTCTTTATCAGGCAGGTGTCCTAAAATGTTTCCTCTCTTGTTCGTTTAATGTTTCTTTATTCTTCGACTATATTTATCTCTTCGTCCAACAAATTATTTCCACCCCTAGAGCACCATGTCAAAAGGGTCTAGACGTTCTCTATCTGTAAATTGTACGATTAATTGGAGTTTAAGGACCGAATTCTAGAACTATGAAAAAATTTCATTCTAGGTACCCTTTGCCATATAGTTTGGCGTAAATGTATGAAATTACATTTCTTAAATCTATCGCAATCGGTTTGGTTGGAATACAGCTAGTCTATATAAAAACCTCTTCGCAGTCACGTGCCATCAAACCTGTTCAAGACAGTGCTCATTCTGTATTAGAGACACGATCACGGGGTGGATAGTTCGCTAATCTACCTTTGAGATGGTGACAATGTGACTTGCATAATTTAATTATGAATACAATTAATTACGATGCATTATGCAATACAATTTCTACCTATTCTAATACATATCCAGGACAGTGAAAAGAGGATGTCCAGGCTGTAAGAACTGCATGATATTACCGTATCTGTAAAATGCGTCTTTCCTGCAGTTTCTGATATTAACTAATTAAGTAGCTGTCAAGTTTCATGTTAACTGCTGTGATTGGTCTACCCAAATATTAAAGACTAATCACGAATCACATCGCTGGACTTGACATTTGATGGCTGATTGACCAGCCCCCCAGAAATGGAGGATAATGGTGCTCTGTGCTTCCTAAAAGACGTGTTTTACTTCCTAAAGTCTATGTATCTAGCACCGTACTTGCAAGTTATGCTAGATGCACCGTACTTGAAACTGGATTCGTCGCGTCAAAGCGGCAAAGGTCAGATCAATTAGAATATTGACAAATAATAGTGTAGGTAAACTAAAGTAGCATTATGATAATGTGTTATTTGCTAAGTCATTTCGTTGTTTCCTTTGTAATAATAAGTTTACTTGCTACATGTCTGCTTAGCTGACGTTATAAAGCCAAATATTATGTAGGTGTGATGTTGTAACTTACAGGAATGTTATTTAAATAATACAACTCTTTATTGTAGCAGCCATGTCTATTCATCATAGAGTAACAGATTGCATACCATAGATTATATCACATAAAGCCCTCACTACACAATAATACCATTAGATACTTAACATACAACATCCTTCCCTTCGACTTAAACTGAATTACATTTATTCATTTTATTTAACAATTATCTCTCAATTAAAATTAAAATATTACTTTCTTGTATTCTTTAATAGAAGGTTATGAAGTTTTACTTAAGACTTATTTAAATACATGAAAGTCTTTAAAATGTGATGGTGTTTTAGTTATTCTACCCGATCTTGTTACATAATTTTGCTCTACATTTTCTTCTGTTGACATTTGAACATTTTGTGGCACATTATTATCTGAAGTTACATTTTCATAAGTACTATCCTCTATCCTCTCTTCTTTTACATTATATTGTCCTCCTCTAATCAACATGTTTCTATTTCTTTTAATTACATCTCCATTCTCATTAATAATATTGTATGACCTAGGACCCTCAGCCCTACTTAACACTACTCCACTTTGATGTGGCTTTATATGAGATTCATTTTGAATCTTTACAATTTCTCCCTCTTTCAGCTCAGGTAAAGACCTAGTTTTTCTGTCAAAATAAGATTTTTGTGAAATCTGTCTTAACATTAAATTTTTCTTGTGACGATTTCCATTATCAATAATTTTATTAGTTTCAACATAAGGTAATAAATGCTTTACTTTTCGGTTATACAATAATTCACAAGGAGTTTTCTCACTATTTGCAATAGGTGTATTTCTATACATTAATAATCCTAACTGCACATCTTTGTTAGTATATATTAATTTTTTCAACATATTTTTTACGGTTTGAATGTACCGCTCTGCTAATCCGTTTCCTTGGTGATGCTTAGGACTTACAATTTTATGTTCAAAGTGCCATGTTTTATTAAATTTCTTAAACTCATAACTAGTGAACTGAGACCCTGAATCTGAATACAATATATCTGGTAAACCATGTCGTGCAAAATTTTCTTTTAAACAATTTATTATTGATGTAGCATACAAGTCATCCAATTTATTTATTTCTACATACTTGCTGTATGAGTCTACTAATAGAATATATGGTTTTCCATAGAGAAAAAATATATCTGTTGCTACTATTTGCCAAGGTCTAGTTGGGATCTCTTTATTTATCATGGGCTCTTTTCTATTACTATTTTGAAAGCTCTTACATGCATCACAATTCTGAATGATGTCTTCAATTTCTTTTGACATATTGGGCCAAAATACTGTTTTCCTAGCTAAAGCTTTGCATTTTTCAATACCTAAGTGTGCATAATGAATTTTTTCTAATATTTTAGGTCTATTGGTTTTTGGTACTATTATTTGTTCTCCTTTAAAGATTAATCCATTATATTCACTTAGCTCATCTCTGTAACTATAATAAATTTTAGCATCAGTATCAGTTTCATTTTTGCTTTCAGGCCAACCGTTCAATATGTATTTATAAACACACTGTAGTTCCTTATCCTTGCCAGTTTCTTTTATAAATTCTGTTAATTTCTGATCTGTTATTTGTACACTACCTAGAACCATTGCTACATGAGCTTCTACATCTAAATCATAAGTTTGAGTTGTGTCATTTAAGTAAGAACGACTTAAATGATCCGCTACTAATAATTCCTTTCCGGGTTTATATGTTACTTTAAAGCTATAAGGTTGTAATGCCATTTTAATTTTCTGCAATCTTGCTGGACATTTATTAAGTGGTTTAGCAAAGATTGACACTAGAGGTTTATGGTCTGACTCTACAGTAAAATCCTGTCCATAAACATACTGATGAAATTTTGTAGTTCCATATAAAATAGCTAAACTTTCCTTTTCTATCTGACTATACATTTTTTCTGCATTTGTTAGTGCCCTAGAACCATATGCTATTGGCTTTCCTTCCTGTAAAATCACACATCCTAGACCATCTTTTGATGCATCAACACTCAATGTAATTGGTTTATCTATTTCAAAATATGATAGTACTGGAGGTTCACATATTAATCTTTTTAATTCCAAATAAGCTTTTTGCTGCGATTCTGCCCAAACAAATGGCACATCTTTTTTATTTAATTGACGCAATGGTGCTGTCACCTCTGAAACATTGGGTATAAACTTTGACACATAATTAATTAATCCTAAAAATCTCAATAATTCTTTATTATTTGTTGGCTCCTTCATATCCATTATGGCTTTTATTCTATCGCTATCTACTTTTATGCCTTCAGTTGTCAGTATGTGACCTAAATATTTTACTTCAGTCTTCTTAAAATTACATTTACTTTTATTAAATTTTACACCATATTCCCTGGCTTTATCTAACACTTTTCTCAATGTCTCATTATGTTCCTCTTCTGTTTTACTATGCACCAATATATCGTCAATGTAAATTTCTACATTTGGTATATCTTTAAATATACTACCGAAAACTCTCTGAAAGACCTCTGGACTTGAGCACAAACCAAATGGTAACCTATTAAAATGATATCGACCATAAGGTGTGTTGAATGTAGTAAGTTCCTTACTGTCATCTGATAAAATAATCTGAAAAAATCCTTTATTTGCATCGAGGGTACTAAAATATTTACTTCCTTTCAATTTAACTGTTATTTCTTCCAATGTGGGTATCTGCATATGCTCTCTTTGAATCTGACTATTAAGATATTGTGGATCTAGGCAAATACGTAGTGACCTATCTGGTTTTCTAGTAATAACCAAAGAACTTACAAAATCTGTGGGTGTTTCAATCTTAGAAATGACACCATAGTTTTCTAGGATATCTAACTCACTTTTTAAACTATCCCTTAGTTTAAACGGAACATGTCTACATGGTTCTATTTTACCTTTTGAGTCACTTTTCAATTTAATCTTGTATTTAAAGTTTTTTATCTTACCTAGTCCTGTGAACACATCCTCATATTCTTTGAATAACTGAATATCAGTGTCTGTTCTAATATTGGTCATATGGACACATCTTTGTAACAACTTAAAAGCCTCTATTGTTGGCAAACCTAAAATGGGAATAAAATTTTCCTTGCTCACCTGAAAATTTATTATTTGTTCTTTATCAGAAATTCTACATTTTATATTTATCTGACCAACTGTATTTATTTTATCACCATTATAATTTGTTAACTGTAGACTTGACATTTCTATTTTGTTCAAGCCTAAATTTTGACATGTTTTCCTCGATATAACATTGCACTGTGCACCTGTGTCTAATTTAAATTTTATGCTCTTATTTTTATCTACTATCTTAACATATTGGTACCAACTCTTATCAATATTAGCTACATTCATATGAGAGATATTTAACTCACCATCCCTCGGTTCATTTGAAGACTGACTACTATAATCAGACACCTGTACTGCACTCACTTTGTTTGAACCACATTTCTTGAAAAAGTGTCCCATTTTACCACACTTATTACATTTTTTCCCATAGGCCGGACATTTGTTTCTTTCATGAGTAAAGCCGCACCTAAAACACTCCATATTATGTGCTCGTACTGATCCTCTGTCTGAAGTATTTGCTCCTCTGCCTCGACCTCTTCCTTGGTGTCTGCCTCGATTGTTTTGATGATAGGTATGTCCTCCATTTCCTGTACTTGGGCCAGCTTCATCATTTCCTGTGCTAGCTTGATATGTATTTTCTTTTGTCTTCTTAATATACTGAACTACTGTTTTCATGTCTCCATCAATTTTTTTCATTTGTTCAGTAGCTACCTCTGCTGCTTTGCATATTAATATTGTTTTTTGTAAGGTTAAATCAATTTCTCTTAGTAATCTGTCTTTCAGTCTTTTGTTAATTATTCCAGCTACAATCCTGTCTCTTATTAATCTGTCATTTAATTCTCCAAAATCGCAATCTTTAGCTAACTTTTTCAGCTCTGTTAAATAAGCATCAAAATTTTCATTTTCATGCTGGTTTCGCGTGAAAAATAAATGCGAGTTTACACTCTCATTCTTTATCGGCACAAAATGTTTTGTAAACAAGTCGATAACTTCTTCATATTTTTCAGATCCTTTTAGATTAAACGTGTTGTAGATATCAATGCAATCTTCACCCATGCAGTGTAACAACAATGACACCTGCACCTCATCAGACTTTTTGTTCGCCCCACTTGCTTTTCTATAAATGTCGAACCTCTGTTTCCACTTTTTGTATTCCTCCGCTGTATAATTTCTTAGTTTTTCTGGGGGTTTTAAGCCCAAAACACCATTTTCTGGAGTATCCGACATGTTGTATTATAGTTTTCCAACTACCACATAATACAGTCTAATTTCCGCGTACCTTATTTTCCACCAATAGATTTCGTTTTTCTCTGTTTTCCTCAGCGCCATGTGATGTTGTAACTTACAGGAATGTTATTTAAATAATACAACTCTTTATTGTAGCAGCCATGTCTATTCATCATAGAGTAACAGATTGCATACCATAGATTATATCACATAAAGCCCTCACTACACAATAATACCATTAGATACTTAACATACAACAGTAGGTAACTAGAAGTCGGTTGCCCCGCGTGGATGTCTTTTATTGCGTATTACAATCCACAGGAACCCATTCGCTTTTAGGGTTAAAAAAAATTGCCTTGACTCTGTCCTTCTCTCCAGGTCCCAGGCTACCTCTTTGCCAAATTTTATTACGATCGGTTCAGTGGTTTAGTCATTCATGATGAGGTAACAGACAGAGTTAGTTTTGTATTTTTAATATTAGTTTGCATAGTTACGTGTTGAGAACATAATCGGATTACGTAAATAAAATGCTCAGAAACTGTTAACTTGATTGGCTTCACATACTTAGAGCTGTCTGAATCCTTACCGTATTTTTTTTTAAGTTGCCCCTGTTATTTACAATAGGTACTTTAAAAGTTAATTAGCTTCATCCATCGCAAATAAGTTTAAATGGATATACATGATAACCTGCAAAAGTTAAAAAAACACTTCTGTTTATAATTTTAGGTGCGATATTTAATTTTTGACAAAAAAGTAAGTATGTAGCACTGGTAAGTAGGATATGCCTAGTAGCGAAAAAAATGGCGTATGTGAACGTATGTTTAATACATTTGCTAGAAAAAAAAAACTCCCATGCTGTTTATTAAAAAAATTAATTACGCCACAAGTTAGCAGTAAACGTCAAACACGCACCCATTCTCAACATTCTGTTCAATTCTAGAACAACGGAAGTGCAAGTGATAGATAGTACTATCACAGGAGTGGTACTATAGTACATACAGCCAAGCCCCCGGTATTGCGCTGCTGATTCGCAGTCGCGCTGCGTAGTCGTGGGTGTGGTCCGTGTGTTTGACCCGTTGAAAGCGCGGCGGGCGCGTTACGTCACAACAACTGAACATGACCTTTGTCTGTCTGTACTCGGTAATGCAATGTTTTGAGCCGTGCGCACGATAAGGGTTATGGTTTTAGGTGTGAACTTACGTAGCATCACGTATTATCTACAGCCGTAAGTTTTTCGGCTGATTACGATGATGGACGAAAAAAAAACCTCGGGAACAAACTGGTTTGGAAAGTTTTTCAAGAGCTGTAATTCAATTAAGCAGTGGGATAAACAAGTCTAGGGTATCGAGACTTTTTGGTAAAAAAATATAGCTCATGAACACAAATGTTGCTGTGCCCTAGCAGGGTTCATGTTTGATACTATTATTCTACTGTAACACCTTTTGAACACCATGAAAGCAATAAATGATTATGATTAATGAGTATCGATGCATCGTCGATTACATAAATACCCACACATAAAAATCTTTCTGGAGAAGGGTTTTGTCTACAAAAGAATACACTTTTTTTTTTGTTCTACAATATGTCATCTAGTCTATTTTTCCGTAGGCAAATCTGTTCTGCAGTGCTCATGCATGCTACGCCTGCTGGCATGGATTCTGATCTTTCTTTACCCTTAAAAGAGAAGAAACGTCTGTACAGTAAATTTATGTAGTAGTAACTACATACAAAGCAGTCCTCATTTAAATACGAATTGCAACATAATGGTGTTTAATTAAAGAAACACGTTAACACCTGCGCAAACGCAAGATTATAACAAAAGACGTATACTGCATGTAAACAAAGATATAAAAATATTAGTCCAAACATCTCTATTCCGATCTAACAGAAAAACAGAATGGTGCGGTTCCATTGCTACTGCACAAGTTTAAATAAAATCTCAAAAAAATCTCGTCATAGAGCGTTCTTTAGTTTACATAGGTAGGTATTATATTAGAATTAAAATAATGATATCTAGATTTTAGACGTGGATAATAACGTAGGTACACGAATAAATAGCTGATACATAATTCTATGAGCTGATATAAGCGCGGAAACCGCAATAACGAGAGATGATCTTGAGAGGCATGCTGTATACGGAAGCAGTTCTTTTCTTCTCGTGTTAAAAGTGTCGACAGTCGACCACACGTCAGTGGTAACAGTTTGACCTTGTCAGCGTCCTTATTTCGTAAGCAGTAAAGCCGGTTTTCGTTCAAGTGTTACCATTGACGCCATATGACGTGATGTCGACTGTTATGTACTACTGCATTCCCCTAGTTCAATAATTTCCCTGGGACCAGCTTCATTGTTTCGGCATTTTTCTAGTTATTTGCCAGTGCAGATCCTGGTTTTCAGGAGTTGCAGTGGATGGGAATGTGTGGCGGGCTTGTTCTTAATATAGTACTACCTACCATTGTGCTTTAACAGTGAAGGAAAACATCGATAGGAAATCTTCACACCAGTGAGAGCTACAAAATTTAGCTCGATGGTGTCTTTTGTCAGCCAACAGGTGGTGGTGGTTGGTGGCCAATAGGTAATGAGATGACATGGTATCAGTGGGCTTGGTCTTCAAAAGTGTTCAATAACATGAAATAATGACTAGTATCAACACGCGACCTGGTGACACAATTTCAGTAGTACTATTGATTAGTCAAGTTAGTTTTAAAAATAACTGTGAAATCAAAATTGTATAGTCTACTGAGGTTATGCCACAGATAATATAATACTATACTAGTATATTATATCAAGGTTATAGAAATAAAGACAAGGCCACTTGTCCTCTATAATCTACAGGAAAAACAGAACAATTTTACGATTTTGCGACGTTTTTTTTTGCGTCATATCAAACGATTGTATAATCATGCGCAAGAGTTTATATTTAACCAATGTTTTTCATAGGAAACCGGGAAGAGATTCAGGGTCAACTATACAGCTATTCAACTATTTTCGCGTCAATAACAGTGATTTATCGTGTAATGGTCTTTCTTCCTTGTGTTTTATTTTTGTTGAGAACCAAAATATAAACGTTGCTATGAAAAAGCAAAACATGAATTACTTAAAACTGTTTTTGGGGGAATACCAGACGACTTGCAAAAAATAAAACCGGCCAAGTGCGAGTCAGACTCACGCAGTAAGGGTTCCGTACCTCTCAACGACCTGATACCCCATAAAAACTGATTTAATTTACGAGAGTTTATCAAAAGACATCAACGCACAGTGCGCGAAATATGAATTTTTGCATGTCTTTCTTACGCAGTTACCACCACATATGTCTATGTTTGTCTTATTTTTAGTATTTGTTACTAAACTACATAATATGCACTATAATCTGACCAAGTTTGACGCTGGTATATATTACCGTTTTGAAGATAGAGCAGGAACAAAAACGTTGAAAAAAATGCATGTTTTTTGAGGTTTCTTGTATGGGGAAACCCTTTGGTTTTAGACTTTTTTTTGTTTTTAGTATTTGTCGTGATACACCTCATAGCAACACATGTTCTGAGAAAATTTCAACCGGTTACCTATTACCGTTCAAAAGATACAGTCCTGTGACAGACAGACGGACGGACAGACAGACGGACGGACGGACGGACGGACGGACAGCGTAGCGAGAGTACTAGGGTCCCGTTTGGAACCCTTCGGGTACGGAACCCTAAAAAGCAGGAACCTAGGATTCCTTAAAAAAACCACTTGTTTAAGATTACAACAAGTTTCTTTCTTGATCAGATAAAACCCTTAATTTCCTAGAAGTTGGGTTGTGGTGAATATTACACTTGCGAATATCTATGGTTACATACGTGATGATACGTACCTCTGTGGTCTAGTGGTTCGAGTGTCGGACTTCTGATCACGAGGTCGTGGGTTCGATTCCCACAGGACACAAATATTTGTGTGATGAACATAAGTGTTTGTGTTGGTCTGGGTGTTTCTTATGTATTATAAGTATGTATTTACAAAAAAAAAGTATATAAGTATTATATCCATTGTCTAGTACCCATATCACAAGCTCTGCTTAGTTTGGACTAGATGGTGCTGTGTAAAAATGTCCCGAAGATATTTATTATTTATTATTATTATTTATTATTCGACTTTAATAGTGGGGCGCCTCACTCTAATTCAGAAGGCTTAGTGAAATTCTAAGAATAAAATTAACGAGTTTGACCGAAATTTAACAATTACGCTGTCTATCAAAACATCCGATAAAAATTACTGCGCGAGGCTAACGACGGCATAAATTATGATAATATTTTTAATTTTTCCTCGGCTAGTCATAAAATTATTAAACAATAGAACATATTAAAACGGTGATGTAAGTGACAATTACGCATCAAAATTCGAGAGACGTTAAACAATGAATTATATAATCCAATTTAACAAAAACTGCGTGATAAGTGCAAGATCGGGTTAAAACTATAAAACAAAGTCCATGAAGCTACGATTGGTTATCTGAATTTAAAACTTTTCTTTGTTATGTCTTTACTTTTGCATAGGTACCTAAATACTGATAATGCTATTGATTTGACAGGTAGTGAATTTTTAACGTATTAACGCATATTTTTGTACTATCAAGCTTCGAATCTTAGATAAAAAAATCTGACTAGTTGCAAATTCTAACGAACCCATTTTGATAACATTCGACAAAACAAAATAACAAATACTTCAAATATCGTTGAAAATAAATAAAGAAAAACAAATGATTCACCATCAACTATGCTGCCAAAAAGTTAGGCATTCTCTCATAAGTGAGACGGTACTTCACACCGGAACAGCTACTCAATTTGTACCAAGCACTAGTTCGATCGTGTATGGACTTATGGAGTACTTACTGTTCTCATTTTTGGGATAGTTCGGCCAAATATCAGCTTGAGGCTCTCGAATCGATAGAGAGGCGTGTCAAGAGGCTCACTGGCAACGATGTGTTAGTCGACGCTAAACTGCAAAGCCCTGAGCATCTTCGCAGAGTTGCTAGTTTATAGGTCTTTTATAGGATGCGTTTCGGCGAGTGTGCTTCGGAATGCATAATTTAATTCTCCCTAGTTCATTCCAGCATCTCGGACGACCAGACGCACGGCAATGCGCCACCCTTATATGGCTGATATTCCACCCTTACACACGAAGCGCTTTGCTAATACTTATAATAAGCGTAGATACCGCAAAGGTCTAAATCAAATCACTCAAATAACTAGATACGAAGTTAAAACCCCCTCATAATAATTGACTAAATATTTTTTGAACACTCTGGTGGTGACACGCCCGTTTGACGAGATATTCGACTAATCGTACCATTCATCGCACAATTTGCTACTCCGGTCGACAATCGTTTTCATATCGCATGCGATGATCCTGTTTTGATGTTTGTTTCTCTGATCTCCGGTAAATTTCATACGACTATGCAACATAACGTTGTCTATCTTTATTGATCCTTTCTTATGAGCCTGTATTTATTGCGTTCGTTCGTCAAACGCGTGTAGACCCTCTGTAGCCTTTAATTTAATGTTGAAAGTATAAAATAATAACTTCTGTCAAGTCTACAATAGGACTGGGGGACTGGATGAGTGTCGTGGCGAAACTTGGGAAAGACCAATGTTCAGCAGTGGACTGCGATAGGCTGAGTTGATGATGATGATGACACCTACCATGAAGTAGATCTAAATTAAATTTCGATCCAAATTCTTCTCTCACGAGGAAGATGAATGAATCTAATCTACCGCTTTGTGATGTCCTTAACCTAATGACAGGATAATTTTGCCTACAATAGCCCATCAAAGCCACACAAAATCAAGTATTCTGTATGGCCAATGAATCTAATGATCTAATTCTATAAATTAGCTATTGTGCTGAATCATAAAAAATAAAGTAAAATAATCTCGACTTACTTAAAATAGTTGAAAACAAGCGGTTCCAACCATTTAATTTACATGAACAAACCATAACTGGTTTTGGTGATGGATGTTGTGAGGACCCACTGCTCTGAAATATACATTGGCGCGGATATCTTGTTTTGTGTTTTGATAATGCAACATCTCGTAGCGCCCCGTCTATCTTTATATCTATCTATCTATCCTGAAACGCTAACAACGATCCAAACTTGAAACTGCAGAAAACAATAAAAAAGAAAGAAACGAGTCTTGTATTTTTAGAGCAGCTCTAATAGCTTTATAATGTCATCTAATGGAATAATTATTTTGGACTAATATGTCAGGATTCAGGATTAGCTGTTTCTTTTACTTATTTACCTACTATGAACATTATTTCCTTACTGAAATTCCTTGCTGACAGGAAAACGAATTTAGGTTTTGACAGGAAAATAAACTGAAAACATCGTAGTGCATATGCGCATAATTTTATGTGTAACTGAAAGAAACATGATAAATATCGTAAATTCAGGTTTAATCATGGTGTTGGCTTCACGTTTCAAACACTACCATGTCTGCAAATGACTGTAATTTATGTTCTCAAGAAAAATGCCCAAAGGGCTCGACTCAAATGTAGACAACTGTAAAGGTGCAGTTACTGCTGAGACAAGTTCCGTAATGATATGGACCGAGTTACAGGGACGATAACAGGTGCATAAATATTAGCACCTAATCTCTGATATAATCTGACTGCAGACCTTTATGAACAGGTGTTAGGAATAATAAAGAGACTGAATCACAACAGGCTAACGCACTATGATAACTGTCCGCTTGGACAACCATCGATAGCAGTCTGGAAAAACAATTTTTGTCCGCAAAATACTGACCTGCCATTGTCACGTGCTCGAAGGTTCACACACTCCCTGATAGAAATTAAAAATAAATAGGCTGAATGCGACGCGTTCGCTTTGCCTGACGCGGAGCACTGTCGAAGAAAAAAAGCGCGGAAGCGTCCGGCGTTCAGTCAGTCCAAGCAACGGGTCAGTGTGTGCCCGCGGTTTGTAGGGGATGCACGACTCTTCGTTGTATTTCCACGATTAAATTTTTTTCGCAAAGTGAAAATTTTAAATAATATTCTGATATTCGTGCTGTGTTATTTTTGTCTGCGACTGCTGGTGCTCGAATTCGTGAGGATACAAAGGATTTCTTAATTTGAATAGGTAAGTTTGATTTTATTGTATTTTTTTATTTTCATATAAAATATCTGTAACAATATTTTTACTATCTAAGTTACTACTTAAAATCGAATTTCACGTTGGCACATATTCTACTGACAAATTAAACTAAAGTAAATGTGACAAGCAGTAAGAATTTTTATGTAAATTAATGATATAACCTCAATATTCTCCAATCAAAACAATTTTATGAATAAATTCATTTCAAATACAATACAAAGTCCGTCTGATGATGCTACTGAATGCTAAGTGGCTAACAAAAATAAAAGTAATTGGGTTTAAAGAAAAACAAAAGAGTGTGTAGAATCACTTTACATACAATCAAACATGACTTTTAAATTTTTTGTTCAATATCGTCACTAACTAATCAATATTCATAAGGCATACGTAAAAACTGGATAAATAATTCCACACATTAGTTAAATATGTAGAATATAAATAAACTTGGTAATGGAATAAATAACATTGATATTTGATTAATCGCGAAGGAAGCAAGAAAATCAAGGACAACTAATAAAGTAAAAGGTCTTATCGCAGCAGCTGTAGGTTTTCTTTTTCTCGAATAAAACCTAAACATAGTATATAACCTATTCAGCTCAAGTTTTGCAACATTTCCTCTGAAAATCTGAAGAAAAATAATTGGCATACATTGATCATGCTAAATTCCCGCAACCAACTTTTAGTTGTTCAAATTTTAGTTTTTTATTTATAAATCCTTGATAATATTACGCAAAAACGGAAAACATACTCGATTATCGAAACATACGACTCGTGTTTCGATAGCGATGATTGGAATAAGGCAAACATTTTAATGTTATGTGATCACATAAAATATTATGGCCCTGACATTGTACTCTATAATAATATCCTCATTGCGACTTACTGCGTGATTAAAACGACCTTATCAAGCTGTAGTAATTTAATCTAAACTAGAGAATTTTATAACTATTGCAGTTATGACGTTGTCTAGAAACAGGATAAATATTTTCAAGAGCAACGTATTTTAATAGATAATGTTCCAACTTTATTAACATTATTTACACTATGACACAACGTGCGTAGGCGCATCAAGTGAGTAGTTACGTTAATTTCGGAGCTTTTGTTCGTTTGATGTAATTATTTCCAATAAATTGAATGAATTCATAAAAATAAGTCTCCCCTGACGTTGCACTTTATGAGGAAAAGATTTAGCAAACAATGGTAGTGACTAACATTTTGACAAAAGAAGTGAAGAAAACAATATCGAAATAAAATCTGATCATGATTGAAATTACAAGCAACGATATCATAACATCATAACACATGTCTCCCTGTATTGTCTGAGGTAACAGACACATCAACTCTTGCAAATGCTGATGACGATGCATTGTTAGACATTGAACTTCCCAAAATATTTATAAATTCATAAAGTAGGTAATTTCCGGATAACTTCAAATGTTATTCGCCCTTCTGCTGTATTGACTGTGGTATTGATGAACAAATAAAATGTAATCTAGGTCAGGATTCGTCTCAGACAGTGCGTAAACAAGCGAGAGAAATGCCAGGAACTGCAAATTTTAAGATATAAACAAGCCGAGAGAAATGCTGCCAAATACACCTTTTTGTAAACCTATAGGTAATATTACGCTTGGAAGTATCTACATAAGTAAGCTATGCAAATATTGATTGTGTACAAGAATGTTCGAAATGCATGTGCGTTTGGTGAACACTTATTGAACAGAATGAAGATTATTGATATGGAAGATGAAAGTTGTAGAAATATCAAAAGATGTTTTAGCTTCGTGAGATCGTGTACAGAGTAAATATCGAATTCAGTGTCAACATTTAACGCGTTATACTGATTCTATGCAAGTTTCGTGTGTCCATAAGCAAGTTAAATTTCAGATTTCCATGAATCCATTCTTCTACGTTCAAGCACAATTCTTAATGAATATTAAACTCGGCTTCAACTTTGTCAGATTTTCGAACAATGTTATCTACTATACAAATAAAGTTAAACTCAAATCTTAATTCTAGTATCTTTATGAGTTTTTTTTACACCACTACAAACAATAAAGGTTACAAGATAACACCGCTACAATTGTAGCTTTTATTTACTTAGATTTAACAAAGAAGTGAATAACAGAGGTGCTTAGACCACCTGACATACGCTGACCCAATAAGCAGACAATGACTGGATGCCCTGTTTTACCTTTCAAGTCGATAGCATCTGAACAAATAAGTCGCATTTGGTAAAAACAACGGATTCATTCAATCGCAGAACCATAGAATGAGGCATTATTTTAGCTGCTATTGGTGTCGATTCTCTTGTTTACGAATTAAACTTATTTTTTGTCTTTTTTTATCACTCTCTTTTAATAATAGTAGATTTTTGAAATGTCAAATTAGTTTACGTTTTACATTTATTTGTATTTTAGTCGGCACGTTTCGAGATCACGTATAAACTTGTGTGGAAATTTTAATTCCGACTAAATGAATTTAACTAAATTCAAAAACAAACACAAACAAACTCTCTCTCTCTTCTCTTGTTCACAAACTTGTGAACAAGAGAATCGACACCAATGTATTAAATTTAATATAAATCAATGCTTTGCCCAAAAAAAGTAGATGAGGGAGGGAACATATTGAAAAATGCAGTTTTATTTCACTTATGATCATGACTTTATATGACGTAAGCGGAATTCAGAAATGTGTAAAAAGGAGGTGTGTCAAAATGGCATTGAAATTACAATTCAAAGAAATTATCATAAAACTTTATACTACTGCAAAATGGCCTTTTATTCTCCAGTGATAAGCATATCTAATTTAAGCGTGACATATGAAATTTCTTTTACATATTATTTAAAGAAGTAAACTTGAGAATTTCATAGCAGAACGAATTAGTCCAAGCAAAATTTAATTTAATCACGAGTGTACGTTACGTTAAGAAACACCATAATAGTATTCAATGGTAAGTTATGGTGAAACTAATCCACACCAATTTGGAAAGAAGAAAAGGAGAGTGAGTAAACCATTTCCCAAGTTTGAAGAAAAGTTTGTTAAAATTAAATCCAAAGAACTTGAAATCACAATGGAAAGAAAGATAGTTTCACTAAGTCTTGAAAAATTTCATACAAAGAACTGGTGAGCTATGATGAATAAATTTCAATGAGTGAAGGTAGCCCGGAAAAGGTCAATGCGATACATTGCTCCCATTTTACTCGACGCCCGTGCACTGATTTTAATGCATTAGCGTGAAATGCTAGGGCAGCGTTGTATAGTACAAGCTGCGATAGTCTCTCTGGCTACTTTGTTGTTTGTGATCTACTACTATTTTAAAACTTTGTGGTATGTCGTTTTATTATTGCTGCTGTAGATAATATACATAATTATTATATTAATTTACCTAAACACAGTTGCTAGTTAATCAATCAGTGGTTTCAACTATTCTGTATTTTGATGCGGTTTGAAAATTCAAGGCTGTATCATGATATTTTAGAAATTGAAAGCTCTGAGAGATTAGAGGAAAATACGTTATTGTTGAACAAGGTTCAAATTAAAACCGTAACAATATACATACATGCTACTTGCTGCAATAACCGAATATCACTTACAAATTCATAGACGGTGTGACAAATTAGGTTTTCGTCATATGGCTTACGTGAATACTGAACGATTATTGTTTTGCTAAATCGGACTCACTGGCAGACGTCGATATTTTTAGGAGGCGGCTATTAATCAACCTTTGTTTGTTCTTAAATCGATGGTTGTAATTTAAAAAGGTATAGATATTCAAGATGATAAATCTAACAAACATTAATTATGTACTAGTGAAGGTAAGAATTTTACGAGGTATTTGTTGTTTTATGAGTACCTTGAGGCACTCCAATTATGCAGATTTTCTAGTTGCATCGCAACTTATTTATTTCAAGCGTACATACAGCCATATGTATTAAACAGAAAAAGTTCGCTGTTTCCTTGTGGTCATACTAGTTTGTCATACCAGTATGACCACGAGGATATACATGTCCTCGTGGTCATACTGTACATAATATTTTCAGAAAAAAGATTTTGCTTCCTCCTGTATATATAAATACTTTTCCGCGTGTTGACTTAATAATGTAACAGAGTTGGCAATTAAGATAAATATAAATAAATTGTCGCGGGAATCCGCTGGATGCGGGATGCTGCAGGCCGGGACTTGTCGGGAGTGATTGTGCGAATACCAACGGGTTCTCACGCCCCCGGCCAAAGGTAGTTGAAGGAACACCGTGGTGTTTTTAGTCGATAAGAGTCATTGACATTGGCTCCGCCGTCCCCAGGCGGAGTGCTTTTATGAGAATTTCCCCACGGCTCTGTAAAGTCTCATTAACATCCGTTCGGCCGTTTCCACCTGATGAGGTAACAAACAGACCGACACAAATTCTAAAAGCTATTCTTATTTAAAGCTATACTTTGTTCACAGATTATTTTTGTTTTACTCTATTTTTATACGTGGAGACTTGTAATTGACTGTCAGTCTAGCACATTGTTCTTATTCTGTTTTCTTTAGCTGTAAGTCTTCCATACAAATTAAATAAATAAATAAATAGCTGGTTTTACGGATTTAATCGCGTATATTATTTAAATTGGTTTTCCTGTCGTTTCGAAAGCTTTACAGCATTTCGTGTGTGTGTGCAGTTTAAATTGTTTTGTAAATAATAACTTCTTAGGTTTTCGCGATCACTACACATTATAATAAAACAAAGTTTAACCGGATTAAATCGCGTATATTATTTAAATTGGTTTCCAATTGGTTTGGTTTAATTTTTTGTTTTTTAAATTCAAATAATGTCTTCTTTCAGTAAAATGTTCCATCTACAATATTCAAGGTACTTTCCCTCCATATGGCATATCCGTGGGACGTCCTGTATACCACTACGCGATTTATACAATGTGTTATTGAAATAACTGAAAACCACTTAAGAGGTTATTGTACTCATCAGTATGAACAATTTTTACCGTGGGACCAACCCTGAAATCGCGGGAAAAAAACAGCTGTCGCCCTACATTTGTGTTCACATAAATCGACAAAATGTAGGGTCAGCTGATTTTTTTTCCCGATTTCAGTGTTAGTCCAATAGTAAAAGTTGTTCATACTGATAAGTACAATGACCTCTTAAGAGGTTTCAGTTATTTCAATAAAACGTTGTATACACGAAAAGCCATCTATTGACCGAAAATGGTACAAACGAATACAATGATAAGTTCTTCTTGAACACTTTAAATTATTATTTCTTTTGATTGAGTGAACCGATTGTAATGAAACAAAAATTAAATGTTACTCCGACTGTTCGCACAATATTTGTCTACACATGTTAACCATATTGGTCTGCACTTTTTACGTGAAGCGTGCACAAACAAACCGAGAAAACTTCCAAAATATTATAGAAATGGGTTCTATTGGATAACCAACATCAAGGATAACCTATTACTCCACGACATTTTTTTAATTTTTAATTTTCAATATACAGAAAATCCACGTCTACAGATTTATATGTATAGATAGAGGAAGATGTGAAATGGTTAATCGAGCTTACACACAGAGAAATAAGTATTGTTTTTTTTTTTTATTACGGTAATCCTAGATTTTGAGGTATTCGCCAGGTCCGTTATTGTTGAATTAAAAGTTTTTCCCAAGTTCTATCTAGTTATTTATCGTTCTATATTTTTGTTTTCTTAAGGACTGGTCATTTACCTATTTGTTTTTCTTATAGGAGGTGTCGAAATATGAGTATGACCACGAGGACATGTATATCCTCGTGGTCATACTGGTATGACAAACTAGTATGACCACAAGGAAACAGCGAAAAAGTTCGAGGACTTAAGATATGTGTAGGCTTATAAACTGTAGGATATGATCATATTTGTCGAGAATAATCACCATTGAGCCATCTTATCTTTTAGAGGGGTTAAGAACTTAAACAAAGAGTTAATTTAAGATTATTTTACACATTAAAGGACATAGACCAACATCTGCGCATGTTATGTTGTGTTATTATAATATAATAATGTTTTATGTGATAAATTATGACTTTTTCAAGAATAATTACAATACTAGCAGCTAGTTTTTTGATGATGGTACAATTTCTTTTGAAACCAAGCTTATGGTCGTCAAACATCAAGCCAAAATAAAAACATATACACATATGATTAAAGAAAAAGGCAGTTCAAAATCTTCCTCTTTGTACAAATAATGTAAGCAAAACAGGTCATGCGTTTATTGAAATGTTAAATATAAAGTGGTGAATCACATATGCAGCACAAAGAATTGGGCCCAAGCCACACGCACATAAAGAGATAGCTGAATAATTTGAGCAGAAAATTCCTTTTAGAAAGAAAGAAAAATAGTTTACGATGGTTCTAGTCCATTTAAGCAATTTGTGACATCTTTTATATATCTGACGGAAGAAGCACAAAAGTGATCTATTCGTAGAAAAAATAGGAAGAACTCACATCTATGCCAACTATGAGCCGTTTATTCTAGTGGAAAATATAACAATGACATTAATAAGTACTTTAAAAGACATAAAGGTGGTCATTTAATTATATCAATCACTTTCATGTCACTTCAAATGGATTGAAGCGTTAATTAACTATGAATGTCTAGATTGGCAGTTGGAAATTCTAATCCAACAGTTTCCTCGAACTTGATCCATAAAGCATATCTTGGTACTTGAAGCACGTATTGGCCTTAGGTCAAGTCTGCGGATACGGTCTCGTTTATATCCCGTTATCTCTGACCTGACACCAAAAATCACTCTATAAGATTTCAGATTCTGAGATCAAAGTTTTCCGATTCATCAAAACGTGATAGATAACCTTTAGTAATAATAATTTATCAAGTGTCATTTAAATGTGAAATTCGTGTGAATTTTCACGTGATATTGTCTGAACAATTATGGATTACTAGAGGACGCTTTCGGCTTCGCTCGCTGGTTGTCGTTTATCGCGCATTCCTCGGTAACTACTTATCTTCCCGGGATAAAAAGTAGCTTATGTTTTTCTTCAGAATAAGGCTACCTGTTTGCCAGGCTAATATTAGTAAAATGATTTTAGTTGTAAAGTTATATATTAATAGTAAAAGAGCATTACATCGAAATGAGAAATGTGGAGTAAAATAAGTTAAAAATAACAACGCCTGAATTAATTTATTTTAATTAATTTAAATGAATAGAATGCTGATTAAAATTTGTTCCCACGAGCATAAAATAAAATGAACTTTGTATTAATGATTTTCAATGCCCTTTAAACAAAATAGGGAAAATTGTAGCAACTTTGCCTAGTAATCTCTTTAAGAAATGAAAGGGAAAGCCGAATGTCACTGTCAAAGTCAAGCTGGTGCATGGTTGCGTGGTTTTAATCTCAATTACGATAGGAATGCGAGTAATGATACCCCGGGCAACTCTTCATACATAATCGACTATTTGTTACATAATTAATTTTAAAATGTTTATATCATACTCATGTATGAAGAGACGTTCCTCCAAATAATGTTTTATTTTTGTGATTTGTAAAGCATTATTTGAGTATAACGATGGCACTTATTTTGGATGCTATGAATCGATCGAAGTAATTATCACAACTATAGACAATGAGTCATGTTTATGATTTGCAAATAATCGCTTAGAAATTGCAAATTTAGACAAAGTTACTAGTATCTTGATCATTTATCAAGGTTTTATGGCGTCTTAAGTAATAAGCCACAAGCATCCTAAGAATTTATTACATTTGAATCATTTTGGTTACGATCACAGACGAGAAAAAAAAGAAGGACTCCGCCACATGAAACTAAAGTGAAGCACCCTAAGTAAGCTGATCCGGCTTGTTTGTAATACCTGTCTCACGCACACTTACGTCATAGTACGCTGATCGACCGCCATTATGCAGCGATTCATTTCTCAAGTTACGCACACAGAGTTCGGTAGGGTGCTGCACTTTCGTTATATGTGGCGCGAAGTCCTTATTTTTTTTCTCGCCCGTGTTTACGATGATCTCTTTCTCGCAACTTCTGTTGCACAATCTATGACGTTATATACCCCAAAGATTGCTTTCTATTAAGGCCCTACACGTGACTTGTTTACCGAAGCCTCTTTTGCAATTCCGAGCACAGCAGCAATAAGAAAAGTTTCTGTGTTTTCCTGTTCCATCAATGATTTTGCATTTAACAGGGGTTTCTATAGCGATGCATTTTCTTCCATGGTTTTAAGAGTTCGTTGTCCGTTAGATCTGCCGCTACGATCATAGAGTTATGTGCTTTCACATATAAGCCATTTATTCAAATTTATTCACCTTTTAAATATTTTGATGGTAATTAATTAATAAATTTTTATATTTTATACGACTTGCCCTAATCGGAACATCGTGTGATATTCGTGTTTCACCATTCACGAAGATAACATTGATATTATAGGTAATTTGTAGTATCGAGAGGTCAGATTATGACCTGCAGCCGTCTGAATATCATGTCACCTACGATGATTGGGCATGCTCATTGCATTTATTCAGTTATTTTTTTTATGCAGTGTCAATGTCAACCTCCATATTTTGGTCAGCGTAAAAATTGTTAAAATGTGTTTCATCAATGGTCCTCATAAAATACAGCTGTTTCATTTACCAATGTTTATTAATATACATATATTAAAAGTATATTTTATTTATGGTTTAGCTTTGCGTGGGTACCTAAGTTATGAAAAAGTATTTGATGACGATTCGAAGAGTCCGAATGATATTCTTAAAATGTATCGATAACCAGTTGTGTAATCGAGAGAAACAATAAAAAGTTATTTTTGGGCGACCGCTTGGTTATTTTTGTTACCAGACTTTGCTAAAGAATACAGAATTATTTAAATTGAAGAAAAAGGTCAGCCAATTTAAAGAAATTTGAATTTTTTGGTGACAAAATTGCTAATGCAAGGGCATTAATTATTCTCGCGAAGATATTGAAAAAACTAAAGATACACAACAAATAGGTGCAGTACAATCCAGTTTTGAGATCATAATTAATAGTGGGCATACAGAATACAGATGACCTTCGTATTGCTATGATTGAAGACAATAGGCACTGATATAGCAATCAATTTGCACTTATGTCCCAAAGTTGTTGCGTAACGACATGCGTTCGCGATGACAGAACCATTAAATGTCTAAGATATGACGGATGTCACTCTGTACTGTGGATCTTAAACTAACTGGTTCAATATAGATTTAATCGACCTTGGTTTTACTAAGTATTTACAACAAATAAGACATCTGTTTTACTTTAAGTGTAGAAGCTGCAGAGATAGTGAACTGAGATTGATTTACCTTTCAATTTGAGTATGTAAGAGAATAAATCTGAATGCTGAAACGCTGACGCACCATGATATTTATGAAATAATTGAAAGACAAGATAATGCTAGTTCTACAGATTTATTGAATGGTGAAATGAAGCCTTGACATTTCGAGGACTTTTCGGTTAGAATTTGTCCGGTCATCTCGCTAATACCAAGAGTAAACTAACCGAAACAAGTGGTTACAGCGTAGGGTCAGTAAACGACTAGTAACGTTACTAATTAACCGCAGTAGTGATCTATAACTTTACCGGTTATTGCTAAACGTGACTTTAAGCAATTCAAATATTACTAAATTTCACAGTAATAAACATATTTACTTATTTATTAGTTTTTACTAACGGCCAAAATTATTATCTTATCTATTCACGATTTTCCCTACCACCAGAGATAGAAATTTGACATAAGCTCCATACAAATTAGGTCAAATTTTTTCTCTAGGCAAATCGTGGATAGATAGGATAATAATTTTGGCCGTAAAACGAGTAAGAATATACCAATACCAGTCCACGATAAAAAGAACGCTGACATTTCACGAAATCTTCTTTGCCTACTAATGTATCATTTGGATCTGAGTGCAGAAAATTATTAAAGCTGCAATGAGTAGGAGGATCAGCGTTGTCAAAGAGCTTTTTACAAATTTTCCTTGAGTAGAATAATACGTATTGGAAGGTAAATGCAAGGTGTTATTATCAATGCAAGTCATTGGAAAACGTGATGTTTTCATGATTGAGGATCAAGGGTCGAGTAGCACGCGAAAAGTTGACCCCAATAAAATGATATAGATAAAAAAAAAGTTTAATAGGTCAAATAGGACTGATAAGAACTATATACATGATAGTGACTATATTCTTCTACGGTTTAGTAAAATAAGTGCAGAACTCGGATAATATTTGAAGTTTGCAGGTCAGCTGGAAGATATTTCTTTAGAAATAAGCCTTTGTACTTGTATTTTCCTAAACTATTTTTTTCCGTAATTTGCTGTGTGATTATAATTGTTAAAAAAAAATACATTAACAGTCTTCGTTTAGAAAAGTATATTTAACTGTGACAGTAGGATACTGATAGAAGCTGACATCATTTCGCATTCCGCCATCGCTAATCATGCTGGATCATGATAGACATCCTGAGAAAATAAATATGAAACTTCATTGACTTGTCCGATCTGTACTTTATTGATCGAAGGATCTTCATGTTAAAATATTTTCAAACTTCAAGCAGAAAGAACAGGTATCTAATACTTCTGATAAAAGTTATATAACAGCTTTTGATAAGAATTCATTGACGATGTTTGCATCAAATTCAAAATATATACTATATCCTAGTGAATATTATCATTATCTATACAGGAAACACTCAATCAGGAACATGAAAGCCTTATCAAAGACAGGAAATAAAAAAAATGACAAAACGAAATTGAAATTAGGTAGAAGTGACCCTGTTCGACCAAGTAAAAGCAAAATCTGAAACCAGGAAAAGAGAGGTAGCAAAACTGAAGCAAGGACGCCTACCTATTTTTAATGTTGCTAAACTGAATACTTAATAGTCTACTAGAGGAAGTTTTGAGACTAATTGAAGTGGGAAGGTGCATGGAAGTATATTTCACCATCTGTAGCCTCCAGAATGAATTTCGTATATAGATGACTGATAAGCCGGCTGCTTTATAATCGCACTACTATAGTATTCTAGAAAATTAGACTAGAGCCTGTTATAGATGGTCATTTTATGCGATTATGGCAATAATAATTTTAAATCTCGATGACACAAATGTTATCATATATAACAAGTGTCGGATTCCTGCTCACATATTTGTCGCAAGTGACTTTATTGTTAATAGCTTATGAACGCATTGCAATTTGACACTACAATTTAATTTAAATAGTACAAGATCTCATTCCAATTCGGATGATACGTTTTCATTCGTCACGTGTATTTATACATTGAAGGATTCCGGGACGAAACACAGCTGATGTAACAATGCGTCGGCTATCGTCATCACTTTCATACGGTTCGTAATAACTTTAAATATAACTGCACCTGCACAAAACTGGTATTTGTTATCGGTTTCTGATACTGCAGAAGTCAGTAAACCTTAAAAGACAAAATGTCCTTGAAGTAAATCTGAAGGACATATCTCGTAGAATTCATTCGTGAAGCATCTATTAATCCGTGAAGGATAAGATCGTTGAATTAATAACTCTGAACGAGATAATGATGCATTCAGGATGCATAATATGATTAGTAGCTTTAAAGAGACGATTTTTTTTTGTCAACCTTTACTATCGCACTGCTGGGCAAACGTCTCCCCCATATTCTTCCAAACTTCCCTATTAGTAGCTTCAGCAATAATAATAATAACATATAATATTTTTATTTTTTTTAAATGTTTTTTTATCTGGTTATATTAAATCTTCGATCAAATTAAATATTTAAAAATGTAAATTATAGGAATATTATGTTAATATAGGAGATAATAATATCAGCAGAATGCATCCAGAAAGGTGGGCAAGGATCGCTACACACTGGGTGCCTCAGGAAGGAATTCGTCGCCGGGGTAGGTCGAGGAAACGCTGGCGGGACGATCTGGACATGTTAAAAATTATCTGTAAAAAAAATTAAGTGTCGCCAAATGAACCTTGCATCGCATCGCACCTATTTTATAGGAGCCCTACCTAATATTGGATATGACCCAGATATGACGCAGGCTAATTTTAAATGCACTAATTTATGATGCAGTTAATTTGAAGAGAAGTTGACTGAACCTTCGTGACCATGTATGTAACAAAAACTAGCTTGACCGGTGCAGAGTATTAGTTACATAATTTGATAATGTCTGACTGGATTGTACATCTGTCGTGGTCGTGGGAGGCTTGTCTTCGAAAGCTTCGTTTTACAAGTGAAATAGCATTATGTCATAAATAAACCAATTTGTAATGTTAAAAAGCTAATTCTACGGAAGGAAAGTTTTACTACTGGTAAATCAATCCCGTTGAGCAATTTGTTCTAAACTTTATGACCAATGTGGAGCTTTCCCTTTTCGAGACATGGTTTCTTATATTTCTGGCGGGATAGTACGGTATGCCTATAGACAGTGTTGCCACGTGTTGCGCATTTGCCAGACGTCCTGAATTCACATAGACTTGCTGGCTTGCCGCGTTGCGTCTAGTAATACTTATTCATTATTCAGTTATTCACTATCGTCGTCGGATAGTATTTTGTAAATGTGATACCTATTTAAATATAATTCCTGTGCCTTTTATTTGCTGTAGGTAGATGATCTCATAATTTATTAGCTTTCACAATTTTACAGAATAAACGATGAAATTGATTGTTAACATTATCTTGGCTAAGTAGAGCAGACCTATTTGTTCAACTAAGCTTTAAATACTTGGGTTCATGGATATGATATCAAAATCATAGAATATCAACAAGGTTTTTTTTTGTTATTGAAAGTCTTGTTATAGACATCATCTGGGTTTTCAATATCATAAAAGAATCAACAAAGACACAACTGGACCCTAAATCGCTATTAGGAATAACACCTCTGGGATCCTAATAAACATTTTACAAACGCATGTAATCAGACCACAGACATGAATCAATGAGACAATACCGCACCCGGCACCATATCGCCACACGCCACACATTATATTCGTCCAATAAGAATGTGGCGATGCAAACCGCAACCAAACTACGTGACGCGGGAGGTGTGGTTCCGCGTAGGTTGACTATAGTCATGCTCTGACGTCATCGAAATTGATAGTCATATCAGACCAAAACATCTACCAAACGTGCCACAAACAATGGTGGTAAGGGAAGGAAAATTGCTACAGTTGAATACACAGTAGAATCGGCGGCAGTGGCTGTTCCTGTTAACATAATTCCTCAGTTTGCTTTTACGTCACCCACGCATGGGTAGAAAGGGATTGTCTTACTTCTTGCTACTACATATGGAATAATGTTCATCTTCGTTCATCTAATAATTTCTTAGGTTTTCGCGATCACTACACATTATAATAAAACAAGTTTAACCGGATTACATCGTTTAAATTGGTTTTCCTGACGTTTCGAAAGCTTTGCAGAGTTCGTGGTTGCAGGAAGACTAATGGCCAAAATTAATATCCAATCTATCTACGATTTACCCTACTGGAGATGTAAATTTGACATATTTTGTATGGAGCTTATGTCAAATTCCTATCTCTAGTAGAGCAAATCGTGGATAGATTGGATATTAGTTTTGGCCGTAAGATAACAAGCGTCTTTGCAGATATTTCTAAAAAAAATATTTTAATCTACCATACAATTTTTATCAGAGACATGACATTTACCGACGGCGGTAAATGTCATGTCTCTGATTTTTATTAATTAAAATCGTTTCGATGCACGCAGTAATCACTCACAATGTCATTATCTTTTACAGTGTTGCGTGCTGATTGGGACTGGGACATGATTATTTTTTAGAACTGGGTTCCAAATAGGTCGTAGCTGCCAACAATCTTCTCTATTAAAATTAGGATGGTTTTTAATTTCAATAGCCTCACAGAGCATTCTAGGTATTCTTTTTTTTAGGAATATCTGTAAAGACGCTTGTCATCTTAGCAGAGACATGACATTTACCGCCGCCGGTAAATGTCATGTCTCTGGATCTTAGTCTTCCTGCAGACCACGAACGCTGCAAAGCTTTCGAAACGTCAGGAAAACCAATTTAAATAATAAATGCGATGTAATTCGGTTAAACTTTGCTATGAGACTAATTAAAGGCTGCCCTTGACATAAAATGCCTTATTTGCGCCTCTGACGTATCAGCATCGTGTTTTGACGATAAACGACAGATCTGATGATAGATAAGATAGTAAAGCTCAGTTTAAAGAGTCGCTGTTTTAAAAAAAATCAAGCAATCTTGATGACCGAGCTTTTGGCAGTCTTGGTTGATTCATCTTATGTGTCATAAAATAATAAAATAACCTATGACAATAAGTCAGTCATGATTATTTTCCTTAATAAAATTGCAAGATGTACCAATTAGAAAGAAAGAAGAAAGAAAGAAAAATGATTTATTGCCACAACAAGACGACATGCGGTAGGTGCACATAAAAAATACTTAATTAGGTACATTTCAATTACAATCAATTTTTCAATTACATCCTTATAGCACATCATGCCGAAGAAAATAAAAGAAGTGGCAATATTTAATTAAATACCAAGATGGTCATGACACCGCATTTTTTTTTCAGAACATATAGAGTAATATAGACACATGGAAAATTAATGCTAATTTTATTATCCGTGATTATTGTGAAGTGAAGTGGTTTTTATGAAGCAATGTGCGATAATTTTGCTGCTTGTAGCAAATTCTTTACAAACTAATAAAAAGCCTAGTTTTGAACAGGAAAATGAAACAACTCTATTGTGTTTGTTTCCAAACGATAACAACTGTTTGCATGCCACAAATATTACTTATGCTTAGACGATAACATATGTTTATTTGGATTATGTAATCTGGAAATTCCTCGATCAAATACCGTATGGTTTTGTAATTGTACTCCTAGTAAATTGTTAGGGTTCCGTACCTCAAAAAGAAAAAACGGAACCCTTATAGGATCACTTTGTTGTCCGTATGTCTGTCTGTCCGTCTGTCAAGATTTTTTTCTCAGAAATGGGTATCAAGTTGGAATTAATATCAAATACTAAGGTCTACGGTCCATTGTGCATCGGAGTAAAATAAATTCAAGTTTCTAACGGCCAAAATTAATATACAATCTATCTACGATTTACCCTACTAGAGACAGAAATTTGACATATTTTGTATGGAGCTTATGTCAAATTCTTATCTCTAGTAGGGCAAATCGTGGATAGATTGGATATTAATTTTGGCCGTTAGTCAACGCAATCAAACGATACAGCCATTTATGTCACATATTTTCATACTCGCAAACTGACTCATCAAAACCTACGGGGTACTTCCCGTTGACCTAGAATCATGAAATTTGGCAAGAAGCTAGTTTTTCTTGAAAGAAGTCTAAAAAAAATCTAGAAGCAAACATTGTAAGGCGTGCGTGAGATATTTCATTAGAAATTAACAAAGTATTTCAATTTGCCGTGTGGTATCCGGCAAATAAAAAGAATAGACCACCCCCCCCCTCTACCCATGGGTGTCGTAAAAGGCGACTAAGGGTTGAAATCAGGAGGATGGGCAGCAGCGTCCTTCTGTGCACTAACATCGTGCAACATCACCCACTGCGGTCACTAACCCGCCTGCCCAGCGTGGTGACTATGGGCATACATTCCAATGCACGCACAACAAAAAAAACGGCCCCCAGTTCCCGGTGGTCCCTCTATTCCCGACTACGGTAGCGGTCGTGTTAACGGTGGGACGGGGGGTGCGAAGAATCCCCGGGTTACGGCAGGCTACCAAAACCGACGACTCTATCTGGCAGCGTATAATGGACAAACGTTGAGACTGGACCATCACCTCGCCGAGCTTGAAGTAGAGTTAAGTCATATAAAATGGCATATACTGGGGTTATCCGAAGTCCGTAGAGAGGGGGAGGACACGATAACACTTACTCTACTTCCGCGAAGGTGATCAGCTCTCCCAAGGTGGTGTTGGTTTTCTTGTCAATAAGGCCCTCGTGAACAACGTTGTGGAAATCGGTAGTGTGTCGACACGGGTAGCGCACCTTGTAGTAAAGCTAAATGATAGGTACACACGGCTACACATCAAGCTATACAAAACCAGTAAAGGCTGACCTCGCGTTGTAAGGAAAACCTATACAATGCGAGGTCAGCTTATACTGGAAATGTATAGCTTGATGTGTAGCCGTGTGTACAAGCTGAAAATAGTGCAGGTATATGCGCCGACCTCGACACACTCTGACGATATAGCCGAAGCGATGTAGACATAGTTAAGGCTATCAATAGTACCGCTAAGGCTCACTACAACGTTGTTATGGGGAGACTTCAACGCTAAAGTGGGAGTACAAGAACGCGGCGAATCGAAAATCGGACCTTACGGTTTGGGGCGCAGAAACCACAGGGGCCAAATGTTGGTCAACTTCTTGGAGTCCCAGGGGCTCTTCTTAATGAACTCCTGCTTTAAGAAGAAGCCCCAAAGAAGATGGACCTGGAAAAGCCCCGATAAGGTGACAAGGAACGAGATAGACTTTATCATGACGGATAAGAAGCACATATTTAGAGATGTCTCTGTGATCAATAGGTTCAAAACCGGAAGCGATCACCGACTTATCCGAGGCACTCTAAATATCAATTTTAGAGCTGAAAGAACGCGCATGATTAAGTCTACTCTCCGACCTTCGCCGCTCCAAACCAGTTTGGGCTCCGAAAGGTTCCAAGCGGAACTTCAAAATCGATTCGACTCGCTGGAAACCACTGGCAATATTGAGGAGAAAACCAACACCATAGTCAAAACATTGCAGGAACTGTCTCGAAAATTCTTTCCGCCGCAGCGTGGAAGCAAGATGCCCAAGCTTTCGACTGAGACTCTCGATCTGATGAGGAAAAGATGGGAAATGTCAGCCGCGCATTCGTTTTCATCAGATAATAGGTCCTTAAACCTACAGATTAGGAAGCTGATACGACGTGACTTCCGCCGCTCCAACACCCGCGCCGTTGAGGCTGCGATTGAGCAAAATAGGGGGTCGAAAGTTTTCGCTCAGCAGCTAGGGAGGACCCATCTGATGAAACTGAAAGCTGCGGATGGCAAAATTGTCATCTCTTAGATCGAGATGCTTGATGAGGTCGAAAACTTCTATGGGCATTTGTATTCCACGAAAACGGCGAGACCAGCGGTTCCTAACAATGACGACAAAAGAGCCCAGCTCACGCGCCATTACACCGAGGATCTTCCGGACGTTGACCAGGGCGAGATTAGGGCGGCCTTCGGGCAGCTTAAGAACAACAAAGCTCCGGGCGATGACAGCATTACTACTGAACTCCTAAAAGCAGGCGGGGCTCCGGTCCTGAAGGAGCTACAGAGTCTGTTTAATTCCGTCATCCAACAAGGCTCTACACCGGAAGCATGGAGCGGGAGTGCGGTGGTACTGTTCTTCAAAAAAGGGGATAAAACCCTTCTGATGAAACTACAGACCCATCTCACTCCTGAGTCATGTGTACAAGCTGTTCTCGAGGGTCATCACGAATCGTCTCGCCGGAAGACTCGACGAATTCCAGCCACCAGAGTAAGGTGGGTTTCGAAAAGGCTACAGCACCGTAGACCACATCCATACTGTTCGGCAGATCATACAGAAGACTGAAGAGTACAATCAGCCGCTGTGTATGGCATTCGTGGGCTACGAGAAGGCCTTCGACTATCAAAACATGGGCAGTTCTGGATGCTCTTCAGCGATGTCACATTGATGAGCGGTATATAGAGATGCTGAGATGCCTATACAACGCTGCTACCATGACTGTTCAGCTCCAGGACCAAAAGACGAAGCCAATCCAACTACGCAGAGGGGTGAGACAAGGGGATGTAACATCCCCGAAATTGTTCACTAACGCGTTGGAGGACGTCTTCAAGACGCTGGACTGGACTGGACAGGGTATCAACGTTAACGGCGAGAACATCTCACATCTCCGTTTTGCCGATGACATCGTTGTAATGGCTGAGTCGCTGGAACAACTGGGCGAAATGCTGCACAGCTTAAACGGAGCCTCTCGACGTGTCGGTCTCGGCATGAATCTGGACAAGACTAAAGTCATGTTCAATATGCATGTCATGCCGAGGCCAATATTCGTCGAAGGGTCGGCACTCGAAGTTGTAACGGAATACGTCTACCTAGGACAGGCAATTCAGCTTGGTAAACACAACTTTAGAGAAAGAAGCCAACAGAAGGATCCGTCTGGGCTGGGCAGCATTTGGCAAACTTCGCCGAGTCTTCTCGTCGCCTATACCGCAAAGTTTGAAGACAAAGGTCTTGCGTCAGACAAACCAGTGCGTCCTGCCAGTCATGACTTACGGTGCCGAGACGTGGACACTGACAGTTGGGCTAGTCCACAAATTCAAAGTCGCTCAGCGAGCTATGGAGCGAGCTATGCTTGGAGTTTCTTTGAAGGATAAAATCCGTAACGAGATTATCCGGAGAAGAACCGGAGTGACCGACATAGCTTGTAGGATCAGCAAGCTGAAGTGGCAGTGGGCTGGCCATGTCTGTCGAAGGACCGATGGCCGTTGGAGCAGACGAGTCCTTAAGTGGAGACCGCGAATCTGCAAACGCAGCGTAGGGCGCCCCCCTGCCAGGTGGACCGACGACCTAAATAACGTGGCTGGGGGGGACTGGATGCGGAAGGCAGAGGACCGAGCGTTGTGGCGCAACTTGGGAGAGGCCTATGTCCAGCAGTGGACTGCGATAGGCTGAGTTGATTGATTTCAATCTCATCGTTGGCCTAGAGACCGATTTCTCTAGGATCATGCAAAGTGTGACCGGTGTAACTTCTATTACAAGATTCTTCGTTATTACGAAGTTCCAGTTGGAACTTCGCCAATTGAAGTGCAATATACCCTTGTCGCCTTGGAACTAAACGATGATATGAGTGAATCTTTATCATTTTCATCATCGACGGTTCTTAGATTAGATGCGGAAGGCGGCAGACCGGTTACTTTTCCAGCAGACAGGACCATATGTCCAGCAGTAAGCCCACAGATAGTTGTGTCTGTAAATGCACCCAGGAATCAGGATACAGGAGAAATCCTAGTAAGGGGATGTTTTTTCTGATTGATCAATCAATATGATGTGGACAATATAGCTACGTCGATTGATCCAAGGTCGATCCATCTCTGCTACTAGCATCATTTTATTTTCGCGTTTATTATTAAAACGCACGAAATTTCCTCGTGATGTTTTGCTTTCACGTTCAAGTGCGTGATAAATTTAAATATTTTACGGATCTTTTAAACACGTGTAGCGGAAAATGCTGGGGGTTTGGAGAATATCGATCCGGCTTTTTATAAGACTTTATTTTTCTTTACGCCAAAATCTTTAGGATTTTGATGGTTTATGTTAGTTAGAGGTTATGGGCCTAAACCAACAAGTAAGTCATTAATAGATTCGTTTTCACAATGAATTCTTCCACGGGTCAGTTCCCTAGCGAGTTATCATTATTTTGATTTTTTTCATTACCTTCAACATTACTTACGCCTCTCCCGAGATTGTATATTAAACATGTTTTCAACAAAGACATAAATTCTTCAATAATATTGAACGTAACAACAATATATCAACATCTCTCTATCGCTCTAAGGTTTGCTGTAAGAAAACTCATTTTTGAGTTAAGCTCGCCGATGTACATAAGCTTTCCTATTGTAATATTAATGTGTATTTGTGTGTACAATAAAGTATCATAATAATAATAACGTAACAATGCAGGATACAATGACATATCCAATGTTAAAATTACTACCTATTACTACCAACTGACCGACGACGTGATGCCCTTGCAAATTGTGCAGATTATATCGATTCATAGGTTACAGAGTTTATAATTTATTGGTAAACGGTATCACTCCCGAGATTGTATATTAAACAAGTTTTCCACAAAGACATAAATTCTTCAATAATATTAAACGTAACAATGCAGGATACAATGGCATATCCAATGTTAAAATTACTACCTATTACTACCATCTTTTAGCCAGATAATCAAACGTTTTGGAGTTTATCGCGAACTGACCGACGAAGTGACGCCCTTGCAAAATGTGCAGTTTATATCGATTCATAGGTTACAGAGTTTATAATTTATTGGTAATCGGTATCAAATAAACAGTAATTTTACTAAAATGGCAGAAGAAGATGTTTGTTAACTAAAAACAAAGTCAATGTTATTTATACAAATATAATTAATTTATACAAGATTGAGCGTAGATAAAACCGGATTCTAACCAGTTATTACTGGTAAATTAAATCATGTTTAGTGTGCTTAACGTATTACCTGAAGCGGCTATACAATGACGATGACAGGTGAAGCTAAATGTCGCATAATGTATGGTGGTATGCGCAAAACATACCATATTTAGTTACGTTACATAAATGTAGGCAAGAATTACTGCTAATAATAATATTGTGGCAGACAAGATTCCGTTTCTTTGCCTGAATTTTAATTGTCCTTTCAAAGACACATCTTAAAATGCAATGAACAGGTTTCAAAGTATAAGGGCCTGTTTCACCTCTTAATTTCCGGTTAGCGTAACTGGCAGTTAATTTCATACAAAGTGGGTTTTTTTCTCTGGAAGATAATGCCTATATGGACATTGTGGAACAAAGCCTAAAAAAAGTTCTTTAGAGTAATGTAAGAAACGTGGCGTATGAATTCCGTGAAAGATAAAGATTCACACCCATATTCTAAAGTTGTTTCATCAAACGTTTCTAGACTCCACTCAACCTCACTCAATAAAATATTTGCTCCGTGATATTCACAGTTCCACAGAATCTCCTTCACTTAATAGTTTTCCTTAATCAAGGTGAGGAAGAACTCAGGGTAGGTATGTCGCGACCAACCTGCAACAATAACTAGTATTGCTGAAATTACCGATTTTGACGAATTTATGGAATATACTATGTACAAATACTTATGCGATTATCCGTCGCGGCGTTATTTATTTCCTCAAGATACATTGAGGAAATAAATAACGCCTAAAAATACCGATTTTGATATTATTTGAGGAACCCTTGAAGACATCCTTGACTGAGTTTGAATCTAGAAACATTCGAGGAAACAACTAAGAATATGTCAGGCCAGTCATATAAAATGGAGATGATTTCCCTTTCAATAAAACACAGCTGAAGCGTTTACAATAATTAGCTTGAATATCAACCCACAGAGACCAGCTATCTCCTCAAACACGGTTACTAAAAAGAAACACGATGCAGATCCAGATCTTCACATGTATCTCACGTGGGACCTTGATTTTGTACGGTTATTTCGGGCCTCACGTCGAAACGGCAACCGATTTAGTACCAAAACTCTGCCAGTTGTATTTATAAAGAGCAATTGCTGGCACTTGCCACATTTTTTTACAAGAAAATCCCTGTTGATGGCCCTAACCCTAGACGCTTTCAGTGTCCGCACAAACGCTTTCAGTGTACGCCGTATTAGACAAAATCCCTGTTATTATTAGGTCCATGATATAAGCTGGAAGTGAAAATTCTACCTAGGTATCGAACACATTTTGAAGTTCTACAGCACTGTGTTCAAAAAAGTTTAGATTGTAGGTAGGTATATCGATTGAGTCGATTGCAACTGCAAGTTGTGAACGCGTTACTCATGCCATAAATATTTTATGGCTCTGCCTGCTGGTATTTTACGTGAATATTCATTAAAATAAAATCTATTATATCAATGGGAAACAGGCGTGATAATATGTATGTATGTATTATATGGTTACGGTGTGTTTCCTTGTTATTTTAGTTATTAAATAAATAATAATACGCAACGTTTATCTCACCAACAATTTATATAACCATTTATAGCAAAACTATTTACGTACACAACATGGGAGCATCTGTATCCGAAGTAGGACAGGTCTTGTATCTCGGCATACAGCGCCATATCACAGAATATCTAATAGTTCTATGCCATACCTCTCAAACATTAGGCAAAATTAAGAATAATAGCCAAAACAGACATGTAAAGATGCATTAATATTCTAGACTTAAAATGCTTGTTCAAACAGAAAATGTGGGAGTGTGTATGTTTTGTGTAGTTTAGAGTGTGGAAGGGTTGGGGATGCGTGAGTAATAGTGTGTTTGTAATACTGAACAACAAAAAGCCGCAGACTTTGAATTATTATTATTATAAGTGTCCCACTGTAGGGCAAAGGGCTCCCTACTCTCCTTCCGCTTCTCCCTGTCTGTTGCTAAAAAAGTCCAGTCTTTTTGGATGGAGTCCAGCTCCGCCATCTCCGTCTGGGCCTGCCGCGTTGTCGTCTGCCATGTAAAGTGACCCATTGAGTTGTTAGTTTGGTCCAGTGGTCGTCTGACATGTGGCAGATATGTCCAGCCCAATTCTATTTTAGAGTGGCAGCCTTCCGGGTGACGTCAGCTATTTTTGTTCTGAAACGGAGGTCTATAAGTTTGTGTGTGTGTTTATTTGTGTGTGTTTCCCTTGCCCAGAATACTCCGTTCCATTGCTCTCTGGCAAACCTCGAGCGTGGACCTGAGTTGATTTGTCAAAGACCATGTTTGGAATCCATATGTGAGGATGTAGGACTGTGAATATTACAATGTTATTGTAATGGTGAAATAATTAATTAATAAAATATAATGTAACCAGCCCATTACTGTCCCACTGCTGGGCAGGGGCCTCTTCTCAGTACGAGAAGGATAAGGCCTTAGTCCACCACGCTGGCCTGAAATAATTAATTACGGAGTAATTTAGGAGTCATGTTGGTTCGGGTCTGTTGACAAAATACAAAAAATAATAAAGGGGATTTTCTTCATGCACGAGTCATGAATCGTACATGGCATGTGCGTATCGCTCGGGTCAGCAATTTCCGTCGCTTTGTACAAATTAGGTATATTGTAATGCGACAGTGTATGTATGATCAGTGATCAGCGATCATAATCGGCGGTACTCATTATCAATCATTTTGCATTAGTTAAGACGCTGACAACAGCCAAATGCCCCAAATAGGCTTCTTTTAAAAACATTTTTAGCTGTATCTATTCAGTTTGTGGCAGTGAAAATAATATATGTTAATCTTGATCGTATTTTCTGAAACTGTATTGTGCCCAAAACACGTTTTCTTGAAGTTTTCTCGATAGAAAAGAAGTGTAAACTAACCTCTTAAAAAATGCTTTAAAGCAAACAGTCTCTATTATTTACTAAATATTATAAATAAAATTAAGAAAACAATTGAGAAAGACAATAATCTAAACATTTGTTGTTTCCGTTTTTCAAATAAGCTTTTAGTTTTTTATTTAAAAATGTTTTTGTTAATTTTCATTCAAGTTGAGCGGCGTATCCGACGTCCCTCGGCTCGTTGCCTCTCTTTCAGTTCTATACGAAACGACAGTGACCGCAGAGGTCTGATTTTTTGGGTGTTGTCAGCCTCTTAATACGTGGTAGTAAAAATCAGTTATTTCACTATTATAGGACTTATCATCACAAACCCTTGGGTTTGTGTGTGTGACCCATTCAGCAGCGCATAAACTTGCTATAATTAAGAACAGTGATCATCTTGCGGGGGTCTGATGTTTGTTCTAATTTTGCTATGATATAATGCTTGAATACGAAATTATTTCCTACCATCCGTGCATCCAGACGAACTTGTGACAATAAAATTGTGCCGCATAATTATATCGTTATCTTATTCCTTCCTGTAGCGATATGTGGGTCACATAGTACATTCAATCGCACTAGCTTATAGCTATTAGCTAATGTACTACAAACATAGTTATCTATCTGTTACACATACTATGTTCATAGAGGTAGAGGAACAAAATTAACAAATTCAAATACTAGGTTAAATTGTTGTTGTGTGATATGAGAGATAGGCTGGTTATTTCCTTTAGCACAAATAAAATAACAATATGCCGTCTGGTGGGTGTGTTAAAATGCTGTCGAAATTATAGTGGGTTTAGGAAAAAATTAAGTCCTTCAATCTTTTCTTAGCGAGATTCCGTCAGCCTTTTTTAATGGACTGTGCAGGAACGTGGTATTACGTTCATCCAGCACAAAGGGACGATCCTCCAACCAGGCTGAGTCTTTTTGCCTGCGGAACGCTGATGTCGTTTGTATTGATTAAATGCTAACTGCACTTCACATCTTGCCTGCGCGATTCAGGATTCGGTGACGTAATCCTATTCATATTGCCGATGTCCAGTACGTCAGTAGTAGTTTGCATGTAGCGTGATAGATGTCGCTGTAATAGCATTTCATAATCATCATCATCATCGGTATTCAGCACAGACCAATAAGCCTCTGGTCTATGGTATTCAGTGATGGCGATCCTTTGACTATTAGTATTAGTGATCAGTCTGACATTTCAATCACATGCATAAAATGAGATCCTTATCATAATGATGTTATTTTCTTTCTCACAGTCGCAGATGTCTGCGCGTGATTGTTAGATCAAAATCATATTGTTCCAAATATCGATTCGTTGATTACTCGTAAGTCAATGTATTTTGCTGATTGATCAATGCACCACCTCATACAAACGATAACATAATTATCAGATTTAAGCAGAAAAGTGATGAAAGGTCATTGTCCATGTTTATTAAATAATTAATTAACCTAATCTTTGGTAGTATTTACAACTCGATATGGAAAGATAAATAGTATGTTATTCATACCTTATCTGTCATTCTTAAATGAAATCAAACAATACAAAATGCAACATTATCTTTCTACATTCACCCCTTGCACTTGACTTACTTTTACAAGATCTGAAAGATCGCACATTGGCCTACACGCGGGTAAAAGTTGGAAAAAGCAGAAAAAAATATTAATAGAGCCGCCAATCAAAAATAAATGTCAACACGGTAATATTTCTTTCTGCTTAACACAAAAAAAATATAATATAAATTATGGCAAGCGTGTTGTTTGAAAACCAAATAAGGAATAAAGTAAGACATGATGTAGGTTGTCAAAGGTCTTTCTCGGATCGTATTTTTATTATAACTCGTGAGTTTCATTTGATCCGTAGGGTAGGAGATCCGAATAATGGCCTAAATTAATATCCAATCTATCCACGATTTGCCCTACCAGAGACAGGAATTTGACATAAGCTCCAAACAAAATATGTCAAATTTCTATCTCTAGTAGGGCAAATCGTGGCCGTAAGAGAATATAATTTTATTAGCAGCGTAAACTTGACACTAAAGTAGAATAAAATTAGATTAGACACGTGTATGTCTATAGTAAGTACCATTGCATTTAGATTTAATATCATCAACTCGTGCCTAAAACTGATAACTATTAAAGGAAATACCAAAGATTAAACAAATCAAATGATTTTCAATCGAGTCACAAAAGTGCGTGTTTAAATTAACACCTCTAAAAGATCCGAGAATCAAACCAAAAAAAAAAAACAATCATTGTTTGGATTATTTCGTCATACGTGTGAACACTTTATTTTTTATACAAATGGCTCTGCGCTGAATGTATGCTTAACCTATCAGTTTCCAGTACAACTGGAAACGAAATACGTACATCTCGGATAGATTCTGACGAAATATTTTCACATAATTCGTCCGTCAGTCGTCAGCATATTTGCTTACCAGTTTATCATTAAAGGTTAAAGGAATTGAAGTAACTTAGCAACAAAATTAGGTCATACAAGCCTTGTAAAACAAATCATCGCCTAGAAAAGGATGTAAGACAAATAGACAACTTAGTTTATCGGTAAACGGATCGACTATAGCCAGCCACAAGTCGGCCTCAACCTTGTCGCTCTTGACCTTGCGAAGGTACTATCTTTATCACTATGCATATTACGAAACTAGGGGGTTAGATAATATAATTATTATCATAGCTACAACAAAGTGATTTCTTGTAACAATTTTGATGTTTGTTTTGGATGAAAAGGTTTTGA
This sequence comes from Asteroscopus sphinx, assembly GCA_949699075.1. Classification (NCBI taxonomy): domain Eukaryota; kingdom Metazoa; phylum Arthropoda; class Insecta; order Lepidoptera; family Noctuidae; genus Asteroscopus; species Asteroscopus sphinx. The sequence continues at coordinate 12,139,978 of OX453021.1, read as the reverse complement.
AATGCTTTTTTGTCATGAAGGTGGAAGTTTTTTTGGTCTTTGAATAATAACAAGGCCTTCGTGAATCTATAGCTCTAAGTAGTTATCTCTCAGAAACATAAAAAACATAAACATAACCAGCCCATTACTGTTCCACTGCTGGGCACGGGCCTCTTCTCAGTACGAGAAGGCTAAGGCCTTAGTCCACCACGCTGGCCTAGGGCGGGTTGGCGGACTACACACGCCATTGAGAACTGTATGGAGCACTCTCAGGTATGCAGGTTTCCTCACGATGTTGTTTTGTTCTCAGAAACATGCCAACGTTTAACTAATTTCTCGATTAATTACCCCTCTATTCTCATTCACTGAAAACGCAAGGCTTGTAAAAACGCGTCCTTCACGACTTCCTACAATTATACGTTGTTTGCGTATCAAATTCAGTATCGTTTAAGTCATTACGTACAATTGAGAGAGTGCAATTGATCGTTAAACAAAACTGTTTTCAAAATGCAAACTTGTTGCGCAAGAGTTTCAATGCAATGACGAAGAATGCAGTCAATGGTAAACAATGTTGGTGAGGCTAATAACAAGGAAAAAGTAGGAAATCTTGTTGTTTATGTAATAATGATGTAAGTACCTACTTACTAAAATACAACTTATTGGAACGATTTTGACCAATACATTAGATAAAGTAGAAAAGTATTCTTATAAAGAAGTTAAGACAGAGGTACCTGAAGCCTTATTTAGTTTTTAAAAACATGACAAGAACAAAAACTGTAAGTCAACAATGTATATTTAAAAATTCAATGGTTTCAAAGGTCTACAACATAAACGTATTTGGCATTGCTGATTTCAGTTTTGAAAGTATAATTATAATCAAAATAACTCTACAAGTTACATACTTTAAATATTTTATTAATTACCTTAACGATAGGTTAGAAGAAATAAACATCACATAGCGACAGGGTAGAAGAAAATAAATAACACTTTTAAATATGGTAAAAAGTTAAAAACTTACGTGCAAAGAAAAATTTGTGTATGGTTCTAAAATCGGGAAATAATAACAATTACAGTACAGGCCCGTATTACAGAAAGTTCCTCAAGCGTTGATCACTGTTTAAAACTAGTTTAAGGATTTAATTTTAGAACATGCCTTGTTAAGTTAATTCTTTGGTTACTACGTTCATCACTAGATGGCGTTGTCCCTTTTACGGCGTGTTTCTGAATCACGCTATGGTTTCGTTCACACCGCTTATACAAGTGTTTTGAAAATTAATTTTTTAATTATAGTTATCCACGAGTACTAAGTTTGTGTTTTATTCATTGGTCCTTCGTACCGGATAGTAAAGTGACAGTAAGTGAAAAAGTGACAGTAAGTAATAATTAATTAACTCTTAAAATTTTAATTGTGTATTGTGTGTAAATTGTGTAATTGTGTATTGTGTCAAGTGTGGACTGGATTCCAAGTGGGTAAGTCAAGTGAACGCAGCCGTGGTCACTTGTGTTATTACGGACCCAGGACTTGTAAAATCTCACGTAAGTGGCTTTGGACAGAAGTATTTTTAAACACTTAGAAAATTTTAACTTCAGTGACTTAGACAATTTTGTGCGAACATTAACTTAGAAACTTTTGCATTATTAAGAACTTGTATATTTTCTAAATAAACAGTGTTTGGAACTTCTTAATAAAACATGGCGCAGTTATGTGCAGCACAAAAATCATTAAGTGAGCGGATTTCTAAGTTATATAGTAACACGAAGAAAACCTCCAAGTCACGCTACACCAGAGGTTATTTGGAAACTAGACTAGATACATTGTCGGAATACTGGGGAACTTACAATAAACAACATGAGGACATTCTAAAGAATACTACAAGTGAAGTTCTCGAACAAATAAAGTTTGATCCTTTAGCTAACTTTGACATAACTGAGGAAATTTATTTGGATTTTAAGACTTTGATCAAAGAACATTTAATTGATCTGTCAAGTGAACAATCACAGCAGTCTACAGCTGCTGCTACTTGTCCCAGCGAAAAATCGGAAAAAGTAGCTAGAAAGACAAAGTTGCCACCTATTAGTATTCCAAAGTTTTCCGGTAACTGTACAGATTGGTTTAGCTATAGAGATATTTTTACTTCACTCATTCATGATGATGAGAAATTGTCCAAAATTGAGAAACATTACTATTTGAAATCCAGTATTTCCGGTGAAGCTGAACAGCTGTTAAAACATTTTACACTTACCGAAGCTAATTATGATAAGGCATGGGAAACGTTAGTGAATCGCTATGACAACAAAAGGATCACAGTGAATCATATTCTAAATCGTCTCCTTAGTCAGCGTAAGATGAATAATGAATGTGCGTATGGCCTGAAAGGAATCTTAGACACCACACGAGAATGCCTGAACTCTCTAGAAAACATTGGAGTTGAGACGAGCAAGTGGGATGCTATAGTGGTTCACATTGTTGTCTCTAAACTTGATATAGAAACTCACAAACTTTGGGAACAAGCCCTTGGTTCATCACGAGACATACCGTCGTTTGAAACTTTAGCATCTCATCTGGAAACACAATTCAGAGCATTAGAAGTTGTCAATAGCGCTAGAAAGGAAACACAACAAAAAAGAGATTCACCGAAAACTTCCTCATCTTATTCAACAAAACCAACTGCTGTAAAATCATTTGTCACTGAGGTTGAAAGTACTTGCAGTTTTTGTTCTCAAGGGCATTATATTTGCCACTGTAAAGAGTTTTCTAATTTGGATGTATCAAAACGTCACGAATTTGTTAAAAATAATAACATATGCTTTAATTGCCTTGTGAAGGGTCATTCAGTGCAACAATGTAGGCAAAGTACAAGGTGCAAGAAATGTAGTCGACGTCATCACACACTTTTGCATTTCACAAGCCCAGCCAAAACAAGCACAACCCCGGAACAGAATGAGCCAGAAACACGCGAAGCTATTAGCATGAAAGCTGAAACACAGAATGTCCAAGTTGTTTTAGTAACAGCTCGTGTTGTTATTATTGCAAAAAACGGAGCTACTTACCAACTGAGAGCCTTAATTGATCCGGGATCTCAAGCATCATTCGTGACTGAAACAACTGCACAAATACTAAACCTTGATCGTATTGCCGTAAATGGTAAAATCACTGGGATATCTGATGAAACAGTCATAACAACAAAGTCAATGGTCAATCTAGAATTTCATTCTATTTATGATTCTACACACATATTCACAGCACAAGCTTACGTACTCAAACAATTGACGTCATTACTGCCTTCACAAAAAGTTTCTATGGATTCCTGGCCTCTTTTAAGCACGATGAATCTAGCAGATCCACAATTTCACATGCCAGGGTGTATAGATATTTTATTGGGAGCCGAAGTGCATTCACAACTGATGCTCGATGGCTTACACAGACACAATGCGATGATCGCACTCAATTCACATCTTGGATGGTTAATTTCAGGACAAATAGGTTATGTTAACTCACAAGCTCATCATGTTGTTGTCTCACACACAAAACTAGAGATAGACCAGTTGCTCAGAAGATTCTGGGAACTGGAAGAACACACATTCAAGGAAAGAGCCTTGACACAATTGGAAGCCCAGTGCGAAGAGCATTATATGGAAACTCACACTCGCAGCGCTGAGGGCCGTTACATAGTTCGTTTACCCTTCAAGAGTCACACGAATTTAGGAGATACAAAGCAATTAGCTCTTAATCGTTTAACACAAATGGAGAAGAGATTTAAATACAAACCTGAATTTAAAGAAGAATACTGTAAGTTTTTGAAGCAGTACGAAGCACAGGGTCACATGGAAGTCATACCTGAAAATGAAATAAATACAACTAGTAAATATTACTTACCGCACCACGCAATTGTAAAGGAGTCTAGCACAACCACGAAGTTACGCGTAGGTTTCGACGGCAGCGCCACACCTGTAAAAGGAAAATCGTTGAACGACGAACTGTTGATTGGACCGTCTCTGCAACAAGATATAAAGGATTTAGTAACAAGATGGAGAACACACAAAATCTGTTTGGTAGCAGATATACAACAAATGTATAGGCATATACTTACTGCACGCGAAAATGCCGAGTTTCAAAGAATCTTGTGGCGAGAAGGTTCCGATAAAGCTGTAAAGGAGTACAGACTACTTACCGTTACTTACGGAACTTCTTGTGCACCATATCTTGCAATTCGGACTTTGCACCAATTGTCTGATGATGCTTTACCTGATAATTTGAATTATGAATGGTGTACTTACCACAACAACATTGAGCACATGAATGTTATAAAACTTCCTCGTTGGCTTGGTGTGTTACCTACTAATGCCAACGTTGAACTACATGGGTTTTGTGATGCTTCTTGTACTGCATATGCTTGTGTTGTGTATCTCAGAGTTCTGATCGACGATGTTGTCACACTACGTCTTATAGCAGCCAAATCAAAGGTTGCGCCTGTTAAACAGGTTTCGCTTCCTCGCTTAGAGCTCTGTGGTGCAGTACTTTTAGCTAAAATGTTACGTGATATTAAAACTAGTATAACAATTGAGGAGAGCAATATTTACGCATGGACTGACTCCACCATAGCCACCATGGCCTGGTTGCGAAAGCATCCTAACTCATGGACCACTTTCGTTGCTAATCGAACCACTGAAATATTAAATGTAACTGACAGTAGTCAATGGCATCATGTCCAGTCGGCTGATAATCCAGCTGACTTAGCTTCTCGAGGCCTTTGTCCCAACGAATTGAAAGAAGCGACATTATGGTGGGAAGGCCCGTTATTTTTAAGAACTCAATCTGACGTCGTGTATCGGAATGATAATTTGCCAGATACTATGTTAGAATCGAAATCCAAAGTTACATCGCATGTCACTACTAATAAACACGATGATGAAAGGCACTCACATTTAAAACGCTATTCTAATTTAACTAAACTAATTCGTGTCACTGCTTATTGTTTGAGATTTGTGCATATGTTTAAAACTAAAGCTTTAAAACTTGATTCAAATAGGATGAATTATTTATGTACTAATGAGTTGTTAAACGCTCGCGATGTTTGTATTCGATTGTCACAGCGTGCTACCTTTCAAACTGAAATTGAATTGTTATCACAAGGTAGGACGATTTCCAAGAATAGCAAATTGTATTCACTTAATGCCTTTTTAGACAATAAACATATTTTGAGGGTTGGTGGCCGTCTTGCTAATGTTCAAGGAAATTTAGATTTAAAATCACCAGTTATTCTTTCAAGTCGATGTCATTCCACTAAACTTATTGTTACTGATGCTCACCTCAAGACTTTACATGGCGGGTTCCAACTAACTCTTAATGTGTTAAACTCGAAATATTATATAGTTGGTGCTAAGCGACTAGTTAAAAGTATCATTGGAAAATGTATCCCTTGTTTTCGACAACGCGCAGTACCACGAGCTCCCTTTATAGGAAATTTGCCATCCTACCGAGTCCAACCAGCTCGCCCATTTCTATCAAGTGGAGTCGACTTTGCTGGACCGTTTGCGTTGAAATTGTATTCGGGAAGGTGTACACGTACCAGCAAAGCTTTCGTTGAGAAACATCCTGGTGAAGATGGCATAACTCGTGTAGTATCCTTACAATATAAAGATCATGTTTCTAAAAGACCCGTTACTAAATTGTGTCCTTTACCTGTTGAAACTGAACCAACGGAACCATAACGTATTCACTGTTATGTAACCTCATCACTTATATTTTACATGATTCTAAGGACCTCATGTAGTCCTTGGCCGGCGGAATGTTAAGTTAATTCTTTGGTTACTACGTTCATCACTAGATGGCGTTGTCCCTTTTACGGCGTGTTTCTGAATCACGCTATGGTTTCGTTCCCACCGCTTATACAAGTGTTTTGAAAATTAATTTTTTAATTATAGTTATCCACGAGTACTAAGTTTGTGTTTTATTCATGCCTCAAGCAGAGATCAATTGATCACAGTTCAGCTGAGTTTAGCTTTATTTTATACTGTGTCCTGTTTCGGTATTTGAGCAGAGAATTGATCTGTAATCACTCTAGTGTGGTCTAGACTACGCTTGAGTAGAGATTTCTATTCTATTTCAGGTCAAATTCATGTGTTATGTTGTTGAATTAAAGTTTATAATTACCGTATTGGAATAAGACTTATACTCAAGTAACGATTCTATCCTTAAAGTTTAAACTGTACTTGAGGAACGTTCTGTAATACGGGCCTTAGTAGCGTAAAAGACAACATACCTAAATCTCGAACATGAGAGAAATGTTTTGAGTCTCAAGTTGCTGTAGAACACGGGCACAGAGTAAAGATTCTTTACTTTATGACACGGGCTTCTAAACGTGCCACTTGTTTGAAAATTTATCATGTGGTAGAACAACCGCACCGCGCCGTTCTATCTTTAAGACTTCGATAGAAGAAAAACAGCCGATTTGACGTAAAAGGCACGCCTCCCGTTTTATTAATAAAATCCAAAAGGAATTGCGTCACAGGGTAACGTGAATTCTTAACGTGTAGGCGTCTATGATTAACATTGGACTTTGAATCAGCTGATTCTATAGCTATTTAGCTGTCAGAAATAAAGACATTACGTCTCAATAAAAATGGAAGCCATAATTTTTCAAGGAAAAAGCTACTGAAATGTTCGGGTATTTATTACTACATAACAACACGCCTGTATTACCCGAAGGAGTAGGCAGAGGTTTATAGTACATCCACATTTTGCCAGTTATGAGTGCCGTGTAATAGGGGCGTGCCTATTGTCATTCACCGATTAATGATAAAAAAAAACACAACGACAGGTATTTAGTGATGTTGATGACGTTAGTAATTTATTTTTCTGTAATTAGTTTCGTTAATATTTTTTATTAACTTTAATTGCGCATTGCGTTGTAATAAAATCGATGAATAATTTTACGATCTGTACCTACATTTTCTGCGGACGTGTGACCACGCAAAGTTTATAAAAACACTAGTTAGAGGGATTTTTTTTTTACGTAAACCTAGGCTAAAACACGTATGCAAAATGCTACAGTTGTATGTTGATGCAATAAAAACAAGTGATTTGAATAGGCGTCATATGAAAATATGCGTTTGAAAATGAATGACCAAATTCTCATTTGATGTAAAATATTATATAATTTGTGAAATGACGGAAGATTTTCTAATACAAACAAATATTTCAATGCCATTTATTGTGTCAAGTGAAATATTTTGCCTGGAAACAAAAAAGCTTGTCCCACTATGTTTTATGTTCATAAATATGTTAAGTAGTTAGTTAGTTTTGTTTTTTATCTTATTTAATACATAATATACCTATGCAACGATTCGAACATTGGTTTTTCATACCTACTTAATTTCATAAAATGCATCGCTTTGGGATAAGTGCATAATCTTTTTGTCACGTTTTGCCGATTGACTCGTGACTTACGATTTAACAGGGCAACAACAATACAAAACATGAAAATCGGTATAATTTGTAAGTACTATGTACTTGTCATGTTTGATGCAGATATTATAAATATTATAATTTTTACACCAAACTGAAGTTATCATTTAAGCTGCAAACCCACAGCGAGCGGAAAGACGACGCCGGGCGGTGCGCGACGTTGACGCTGGACGCCATAGTAGTAGTCACACAGACAGCGGTACGTTTTCTTCTGACGCTGTCATTCCGCCGCCGTTCAGTCACGCGCGCGATCCGCCCGCAGTGTGACATGCACGCCAAGCCCCCCTAGCCAAGTTGACAATCTACAATCGTCAACGCTAATAGAAAACCACGAAAACAATCAAAATGTATATGTTGTCAACTTGGCTAGGGGGGCTGTCCACGTTCGGTCGACGCTCCGCCTCAGTTCTGTTCCGCCCGCTGTGTGCCTGCACCTTTATACCTACCTAAATATTTAAATATAAAAATACATAATAATATAAAGTCCGTATCACGTTATATAAGGTGACGATTTTTTATTAAAAATATTGAATTTAGCTGCTTATGATGCATAAAGGTGGTACGTGTCTACTTGCATGAAAGGTAGAATATGAGGTATTTCTTATATTTTTTTCCTTCTACAGGACACTATGACTGTTATAAGAGGTGAATGAACTCATCATAACGAAAAACTTTTACTATGGGAACAATCCTAAAGTCGCGAAAAAAACACAATGGTGCCGATTCTCTTGTACACCCACCTAAACCTAACTATAACTAAAATTTACAAATTTTAGTTTAGAAAATCATAAAACTTATTCTGCGTTTATCTTTTTCTTATTTTAGAAAACTTGTTGACAGCTCTAATAATTGAGTTTGACGCATCTAAGTTGAATTGGCGGTGTTACCAGTACATCTTGAAAAAATTATTAAAGAGTGAATGGAATGACCGAAAGTTCACAAAAACAGAAGGAAATTAAATAATAATTATATTTGGAATTATTAGTTTATCATTAAAATTAAGAAAAAAAAAACATGTCACGAAATAAAGTACATTTTTGTTTTATATTTTCAATAAAATATATAAATTGGAATAATGTGATCAGATTAAAGAGCTAGGTTATTATTTTCTACGGCCCGTATTACAGAACGATACTCAAGCGTTGATCACTGTTTAAAACTAGTTTTGAGTTGAGCTTTGATTTTAGAACGTTCCTCAAGCAGAGATTTATTGATCACAGATTTGATCTGTAATCAATCACTCTGGTGTGGTCCAGACTACGCTTGAGTAGAGATTTCTATTTTAATTCAGGTCAAATTCGTGTGTTATGTTGTTGAGTTAAAGTTTATAATAATTACCGTTCTGGAATAAGACCGATACTCATGTAACGATTCTATCCTTAAGTAGTAGTGATTGGAGTTAAAACTGTACTCGAGGAACCTTCTGTAATACGGGCCTAAGAGTACCTATCAAAGGAGATATATTGTTATTATTGCAGCGTATCATATATATATCTTAAACAACGAGAAACAGAGCTATTTGCAAAAAATGCAAGGACCTTTGAATTCCATGGGCAATCACAATAATAAACTATTTCTTTAATTTAAAAAGCTGGAATTTCCATTTTTAAAGACGTGGTTAAAAAGTTCTAGCACCCAGGCCACGAAATTTTTCAAAAAAGTTGAATAAATTAGAATATAAGCTAAAAAGTACCACGCAGGATTACAAACTTGGAGACACTTGGAGACTTTCTCCCCAAAAGAGGGAAAATTTGTGAATTCAGGCTTTTTAGGGACACATATTAGCATAAAATGATAGAATTGAATGTCAAACATAGATTTTATTTCCCATTTTATGGATTTATGTACTTCTTATCCTTTATTATATAGGTACCTCTTCTTATCGAAATTATAAATTTCATTGTATGTTTCTATGAACAATTTACCTTTCTGCTGAATCTACAACAACTGCAACCACATAGTAGGCATCCATTATTTATTTTAAACTACCTAAAAACTATAAAAATGAATAAAATAAGCTTTGCAATTTTAGTTGTTGATAACTAATTATAGTCGACATGTATTTTGATGCCTTCTAAAAATAGTCGGATTTAGGTTGACATTTCTAATATTAGGTGAAAAACGTCAATTACAGAATAGCAAAATGTCAATTTTTACTAAGTTGAATAACTAAACTAATTTTGGTCCTGTCAAACCAAAAATTAGTTTTAAAGTGAATTTCAGAATAGAAAACGTCGTTTGACAGGACTAAACTAAATTTAGGTGATTTTTAGTCTAGTTTAGAGAATTTTGTGACAAGAGAATCGGCACCAATGTCGGATGTCATTGACAAAATGTGTGAGCTGCGTGTCCGTCGAGCTACGTGTCTGTCGAGCTGCGTGTCTGTCGAACAGCGTGTCTGCCGAGCTGCGTGTCTGTTGGGCTGCGTGTCTTTCGAGCTGCGTGTCTGTTGGGCTGAGTATCTGACGAGCTGCGTGTCTGTCGAGTCGCGTATTCTGGCGAAATGCCTATTTGTCTACCTGCGTATCTGACGACAAGCGTGTAATCCGCCAAAACCTATGTATTTATTTTGCATCAGAAACTTGTAGGTATTACCACATTTTCTATATAATGTTCGCTAATTGGAAAGCCCATTACAGACTAATGTTTGGAGGGTTCAAGGGTAAAAAAGCCGGGCAAGTGCGAGTCAGACTCGCGCAGTAAGGGTTCCGTACCTACCTCTCAACGACCTAATACCCCATAAAAACTGATTTAATTTACTAGAGTTTATCAAAAGAAATCAACGTACAGTGCGCGAAATATGAATTTTTGCATGTCTTTCTTACGCAGGTACCACCACATATGTCTATGTTTGTCTTATTTTTAGTATTTGTTACTAAACTTTTTAATATGCACTATAATCTGACCAAGTTTGGCGCTAGTATATATTACCGTTTTGAAGATAGAGCAGGAACAAAAGCGTTAAAAAAAATGCATGTTTTCGAGGTTTCTTTTATGGGGACCCCGTTTGGTTTTAGACTATTTTTTGTTTTTAGTATTTGTCGTGATACACCTCAGAGAAACACATATTCTGAGAAAATTTCAACCGGTTACCTATCACCGTTCAAAAGATACAGCCCTGTGACAGACAGACGGACGGACGGACGGACGGACTGACGGACGGACGGACGGACAGCGTAGCGAGAGTAATATGGTCCCGTTTGGCACCCTTCGGGTACGGAACCCTAAAAAGGGCGAGATATATGTAGTTAATCACATAGACATACGAGTATATGACGTAATTTCTTAGCAAACAGGATAAATCTACAAAAGCATTCATACTTCAAAATTAGCAAAGTTGGACATCCAACACTCTCCATTCTAGTGAAAAACATCTATTGTGTTAAAATAAAGCAACCACCAAACAAAGAAATACATACAAAAATCTATACTAATATTATAAAGAGGAAAGATTTGATTGTTTGTTTGTTTGTTTGTTTGTTTGCATTGAATAGGCTCCGAAACTACTAAACCGATTTGAAAAATTCTTGCACCGTTGGGAAGCTACACTATCTCCGAGTGACATAGGCTATATTATATTTTCAAAAAAATTAGGGATCCTTACTAAAACTCCAATTATGTAACCCAAGGTGTAACAAAATACCTAAAAAATTCCTTACATCGCGTGCGCTGCTAAAACTATTGATGATAGAACAAAATAATGTACTACGTCTTTGCAGAACACATCATTATTTACAAAAACTGTCGCGACAGCATATGTCTAACTATTATAGTTATGTCACAATAAGATTTCTTTAATTTAAAAAATTTAATTGAAATGCCGCCGCTAGAAAAGGCTCTTTATTTGTACCGTGGTATTAATCCATATCAAAATAAATTACTTTATATTCAAGACTGGTTCAATACCTTTAAATAAATTTTTGAATTATTCAATTCAGACATTCCATTCGAAAGATATCACGAGTTCAAAAATGTAAGTAGTAGAAAAAAGTCGCGTGGTCGCCGTTCACTCCGCTCGGCTAACTATGCGATGTAGGCGTCACTGGAGTACGGGACGGGAGTTAATTCGCAGACACTTCTATACCACGAAGTCCCGCAATACTACACATATTTTTTTGCCATGGGGAAATCCTCATGGAAGCACTCCGTCCGGGGTAGGCAAAGCCAGTGTCGGACTCTTACCGACTAAAACCACCACGGTGTTCCTTCAACTACCTTAGCCGGGGGCGTGGGAGCCCGTGAGTATTCAAACAACCACCCCCGACCGCCTAACGTTGGGAATACTGCACGCCACCTCACCTCACGGGCCTTTACCAGCTACGCAAGCTGCGCCAAAAACGCCAGCTATGCCAGCTGCGACAGCTACGCCAACTGTGCCATCTACGCCAGCTGTGCCAGCTACGTCAGCTACGCCTGCTGCTGGTCGGGCAGCAGACTACCCTGTGTCTAATGCTCGCAGGCCCCATCCTCCCATTTTTTTTTTATACAGGATTTCTTCCTCGCGGTCCGGGCGGTGAAGCCAAGACCCTCGGTCCCAAGAGGCGCGAGAACACTACTCAGCAGGCACTCCCGGGGTTACGAGATCGACGGGGGCAGGGAAGGACAGTCCCCCCGCTGCCTGCCGAGTGGCAGGGTGAGTGCACACCGGGCCCGCCTCTGCTCCTCCACTGTGCCCTCTGCTGGGATTAGAGGGACACGTGGAACAACTCCCCATTTGCCCTCCTGGGGCCTCCCGTACCAGAATATCCGCCACAGGCAATAAGATCCCCCAAAGGTTAATCCCTCGAAAGGATTCTATTGCCCGTACCTTGGATGCATCGGCCTAACAACTGCCGTTCTCTCCAGACGTGTCCAGAGGGACAAGCAGCCGTCAGACACACGTAAAGGTTTTCTGGCCAGCACCCCCGCAATACTACACATGGGCCAACTTTATAATGTACTCTTTTTTAGTAACCCGACGCAAAAAGAAGGGTGCTGTGTGTGAGTGTGTATGTGTTATAATTTATCAATCAACTCAGCCTATCGCAGTCCACTGCTGGACATAGGCCTCTCATTATAATTTATAATTTTGAAATATTTGTTAAATACCCGTGCGAAGCCGGGACGGGCCGCTAGTGTTAAATATTGAAAATGATTATTCACATTACTTATTTGTTGGAATCAAATGTATTTAGAACGACATTTTATATACTTAGGAACATTAAAAAGTAGTCTATCCTGTTCAATGATGTATCTGATAAGACTTGTTGGTCTAAGTGGCAGGAAGACGTACCACAGACTATAACTTCGTTGCTAAAACATCTCTAGCAAGTATGCTTAGTTATAATAATGATAATGAGGAAAATAAAAAAGCTGAATGTCGTAAGAAGACACTCTCAGAGCAACAGAATAGGTACTAGAGCCACTACACTGGTTGCACACTGCTCAAAACCAAACAATGTGGAAATCAGGAGGTTGTCTAGCACTGCTAGACTAGCAGTTGATAGTAAGACAAGAATCCCTTTGTGACCTAAAAAACGGGAATCACTGGGATTACGTTTACCTAATAGAAAGAAAGAAGAAGGAAGATTGGTGAAGATACTAATTATTTGAAATTGCTTAGTATTTTTATAATTTTCTTAAATATTCCGTTGAACGTCAATGTCATCGCTATACCGGATCCATCGCGACAAGGACACTAAGTTTTCTAAATTAGTATTTTGAATAACATGCTGCTCTCTTGAACGATCTCTACCTTACAGCGAAAACAGTCGTAGTAGATATATTATACTTATTAGCTCGTTAATGTCAACGGCTAAACACGAATCTTCTGCAGTCGGATTACCTTCTAGACGCTAAATAGCCTGTAGTTCTGACATGCGAAGCCTTGGACCGGGAGCTTTTAAGGCGAAGTGTGAGAGTATCCCGTGCTCTCTGCCAAAAGTTGTGGAAGGAACACCGGCAGATGGTATTAATGAGGATTTCCCGACGTAAAAAGGTCACGATGTCACTTTTTAGACTAATCTTTAGGCTAATGTATAAAGGTGGTAAAAGTCGACTAAGGGATTCACCAGAGGATAGGCAGCAGCGTTCTCTGAGTATTTAACCCACCCACCAACTGCGATCGCCAACCCGCCTGCCAAGCGTGGCGATTATGTCCAGCAGTGGACGTCTTTTCGGCTGAAATGATGATGATGATAAAGGTAGCTCAGAGCCTAAGAATATTCGCAGACGGACTGCATTAAGACTACAAGCTAGCTGCTAGATCGCAGTTTGGATGCAGTTTTTGTACAGTTGACATAGCTGCATCGAAACTGTTGACCGACGGCGTAGGTCGTTAGAACTGCTTGTATCGACGGCAAGCGGACTACATGCACAATCGTTGACAGTTGCGTTGCAGTTAGGTCAACTGCACATATACCACATCCAAACTGCTGTTTTTCAGCTACCTTGCAGTCAAATGCAGACCGGCTGCATTGGCCCTTAAATAGTGCTTGGAACATAGATTCGTGGCATGGAAACAGACAGCGTAAAAACTTCGTAGGTACACTAGTATCATCAATGCCACAATACATACTTATAAAATTAAAGTAATAAAGTTCTGACGTACGACGGTTAAGACCAAATGGAATTGGGACTTAGGACCAACTGTTCTAATAAAAGTTGATGTTGACAGTCGTATAAATTAACACGAATTTGGTGTACATGTCTTCGGTAAAGGAGGTTAAGAAGGAATGCCTAGCAGTAAGCAAGAGGGCAACGGTACTATAAGTAATATACGGTCAAGGGCGGATCCAGGTTCAAATAAAACAAGGAGCTAGGAGATCAATACGATACCGCTTTAATAACATTCGTTTCTTTTTGCGTACACAAGTAGGTACACTACTGCACGTTGAAAATCGCAAAATATCACACATAGTGCAATACACTCCTTACCTGTCTGGCCCTTGTGTACCTCAATTTATTTTTTTAATTCATATAAACCTAATTACAGGCACTTTTGAAACGTCAAGCTCTAGTTGCACGGTTCCAAATTGTGGGTCCTATGGAGAAGAACCGGCAAGAAACTCCATCCTCCCGGAAATAAAACCTGGATTCGCCCTTGTATACGGTATTATATTCAATGGTGTTTAAATCCATATTCCTAGTTAGTTCTATGCAGGGCTGCCGTCCGTCCTCGGATTTGTCCTAGTTCGGGGGAGTCCGGGCGGGTCTTTAGAAGTGTCTGGGGAAACCCGTATGATCGCCGCGTTGGTTAAAAAATAACATTTAATTATTGTTTTAATTTTTAAAGGTGTGGAAAAAAACTGGTATCACCGAAAGGTCGGGGTTTTGGAATTATTTATCTGGCGTTGGCAATTTAGGTAATGGCAGCCCTAATTCTATGTCATACTCATAGTAATAATGATGAAAGTGAAAAGCATTACTGGTTTTTAGGGCAGACTCATGAAAAACTTTTTTGATTAGGATGAATTCTTCAGTATCTGGTCAGGCTTCCATCAGTTCCTTTCCAATGAGGCAATGTTTAGAGTCCATTTAGTGTCCACTTCGCTAGCCATCCTCGTGCAGTTTTCCCTTCAGTTCTGTGTACTGTGAGTTTACCAGTCAAAATAAAATATTTGATATAGAAATCTACATTGATAAGAGTTCGAAGGAACACCGAGATTCTGCTACGGACTTTATAAATGTTTTAGCATTGTAATCGAGATATTTTAAATCGTTTTCTAAACAATACGGAGATAGGGGATGGAGACATTATGTCTGGCAGTTTATTATGTGTTATTTTATTTACAATCAGATGTTATCAATTAGTACAATGAAAAGTTTATTATCATTATGATAATTGTGTCATTGTAAGATATTGTTTGGAGTTAGCCACAAGTGCCACGACGTCGCAACAATCAACTCAGCCTATCGCAGTCCACTGCTGGACACAGGCCTCTCCCAAATTGCGCCACAACACTCGGTCCTCTGCCTTCCGCATCCAGTCCCCCCCAGCTACTTTCATCAGGTCGTCGGTCCACCTGGCTGGGAGGCGTCCTACACTGCGTTTGCCGATTCGCGGTCTCCACTCAAGGACTCGTCTGCTCCAGCGGCCATCGATCCTACGACAGACATGGCCAGCCCATCTGCCACTTCAGCTTACTGATCCTACAAGCTATGTCGGTCACTCGGGTTCTTCTCCGGATAATCTCGTTACGGATTTTATCCTTCAAAGAAACTCCAAGCATAGCTCGATAGTCAGCAATTTATCAGCATCACAAATCGAGATCACTTAGAATGGAATAGTGCTAAGTGGGTCTAATTGAAAATATAGCTTTTGGTCAAGTGATTATACCATTTACATAGTTTTCCGTCAATAAATAATAGGTATTATTTTCCGTTGTGGAAAAACTATTTTCAAAAATTATATCTGATGAAAACATCACGCTTTTCTAAATATAATTAAACCATACAACAGTGAGAGTTGTTTACTACGAGAAAGATAATGTTTTTCTTCCTTTGGACTTTGCACTTTCACACGAGAAACTATTTATACACAGGGCTGCCCCAGTGAGTGGAAATATGAAAATAAACGGAGACGAAGAAAGCTTTTGGCGCCAAATTATAACACTGAAGTATCTACTCCTCGACCAAGACAGTTAGATCAGTTCCGAAACTGCTTTCTACGTTTCCGTTTATTTTCATATTTCCACTCACTGGGGCAGCCCTGTGTATAAATAGTTTCTCGTGTGAAAGTGCAAAGTACAATCATAGTTCTAAATAAGTACAATAATAATAGTTTTGTACTGCCATTTGGTATTCTATGAACTTATAACCGTAGATCGATGACCCGGTGAAGGTCGCGGGAATCCGCTGGATGCGGGAAGCGCAGGATCGGTCGTTGTGGCGATGCTTGGGAAAGGCCTATATCCAGCAGTGGACTTTGTTGTGGAGGTCTTTCGGCTGAAATGATGATGAAACTAGATACATTGAAATATAATAAGTAAGATTGAAAATCCTCAATCTATTTTTAGTATTGCCACAGATAATATTATTGCTAATAAAACCTCGACCTCCAAAGGTTCACAATATAATAATAACAACGAACTACGAAGTGATTTTAAGTATGTCGCAGACGTGTTCGCTACACGTGTGAGTGCATCATCGCCATTCATCGCGGATCGTATGTGAACGTCATCAATGATATTATGTTATTAAATGACGATTATGTAAATAATATTGACAGTTAAAACTGCTTATCATACGCAATAGGAATATTTTATGGCGTGACTAATAATAAACAGCTGTCTAAAGATTTTTTGAGAAGAAACATTGATTCTAATTATTTTATTATTTTTAACGCGTTTACGCATGCGAAGCGAAATCTAACGAAGAAAAAAAGAATAAGAAATCGCTGACGTCACCCAAAGACGTACCAAAGTGGAGGTTGAATTAGATACCACGAGAAGTGTTCACGGTAGCTTAGTGGCTAAAGACTGGCATACTGAGCCAGGAGTCGCAGGTTCGGATCCTGCTTGTGAGTGATTTTTTCTTTCCACAATTTGTATATTTAATAGTTTTATCTTTAAAACCCTAACATACAATAAACATTACATAACATATGTTTTATTTTAAAACAACTTCGACATTACATTAACGTGCAGAAATAAAATAGGATAAATAATTGCTATTCTAGTGTTAAAAATTCAAGCACTATGAATTATTGAAAAAAAGATTTTTTCATTATATTACCTTACCCTTATTATCTATTCTATGCCCTTGGGTCGATTTCACAGCCTACGAATGAAGTTACACTAATGAGATCGTGACACAAATGATATCCCAATCACACTAATAATGTGAATATTTTTATTGGTTTAAAAATGTAAATTAAGTCTTCTTATGATCAATATTAAAACCTGTGACATCGAAACAACAATTGATAAACTTTTTTACAATTTGTTAACAGCATAGACCATTAAGCCTCTAGACGCCGCTTAGCTGTACACCCCCGGTCACAACGCATATGCTCTACCACTGCATATCATACGTCACTCCGCCAATCGGAACGTCACTCAGACAGCGAGCGGCACCAATCATAAGGAATCATACCACCGAACTTTTGAGCCGGCCAATCATAACGCGCCGTCCGCCCCCCTGACCCTACCAACGTTTTACGACTGCGTTTGAATACAAAACTTTGTTTATGCGGAGTCTTGAAGCTTACTGGTCTGTGGTTAACAGTAATCTTCATCAATATGAATAAGGCTAAACTTACTTTGTAAACCAATAAAAATATGCATGCCATTAGCGTGATTTAGATTTCATTTGTGTCATGATCTCATTAGTGTAAAATCATTCGTGGTACCCAATTTTATGTGAAATCGACCCCCTTACCTCTGTACCTTATGAACCATTCATAAGGTACATTTGTCAGCTTCTTGGCATGTTTGCATGTATTGTAGTAAATTAAATAAATTGTGGTTTCTAACCACAGTTGGTATTCTACTAGAGGTTGTTTACTTCTTTCAAGCTACAGTAATTTTATTGAACTGAATATTTATGATGTAAATTCAGTGTTATTGAAGTTTTCCAAAAAAAGTTTTATCAAAAGACATCAACGACGTAAGCAAAATGTGAATTTTTGCATCTCTTTCTTCTGTAGGTACCACCACATATGTCTATGTTTGTCCTGTTTTTAGTATTTGTTGCTAAACTACATAGTTTGCACTATAATCAGACCAAGTTTGACGCTTACATATTAGCGTTTTGAAGAAAGAACAGGAACAAAAACGTTGAAAAAATGCATGTTTTTCGAGGTTTCTTGTAAGGGTCCCCCTTTGGTTTCAGACTTTTTTTTGTTTTTAGTATTTGTCGTGATACACCTCATAGCAACACATATTCTGTGAAAATTTTAACTGGTTATCTATTACCGTTACAAAGATACAGCCCTGTGACAGACAGACGGACGGACGGACAGCGTAGCGAGAGTAATAGGGTCCCATTTGCATCCATTGGGTACGGAACCCTAAAACAGAAATAAAAATAGTTCATTTTGGAAATGTAATTCTTTCATTGCACGAAGCAGACAAAATAGGTGAACAATCGCTGTGAACAATATAGTAAGGGTAAAATGTCTTAATAAGTTTCAGTTTTGGCCAAAACTGACACAGAGGCTATAGATTCAGTTTCAGCTGAAAATACTGTTTTGGGTTGTTATAGGCAAAGGTAACCGCTTAACAACAGGTGGGCCTTTAGCTCGTTTCGCCATCCTATACTATAAAAAAAAACAACCATATTGCGCTACGGATGTAGCTGCCACAATAGACTCCAATTTACAAAATTAAATAAACTACATGTTATACTGTGATCATTATTTGTGAATGTTAAATGGTTTTACACTTTATAAATCAGCTATGATGCTTATTAAATTTGCGAGGTTATGTTGATATTTATCATAAAATAGCATGAACACTCTGATGGAAACTCATTTCTTGAGGTATTTGTAATTTTTTTGTGATTAAGACCGAGGAAACATAAATACTGTTAATTTATGCCTAGAATACATTTTTATAAAATTCTAACCTCCAATTATTAATAATCGAACCGATATGTAATTATTGCATCAGCATCATAGAAAAATACTCGAAAATCGCTAGAGAGGCTAGGAATAAATTGTTTTATACACATTTTTATTTATTTCAATACAATGTTTCGAGTTTAAACTCATTAATTAATGAGCAATCTTATTGGGAGCTTACATACCTTCCGCTGCACCTTTGTGTTCGGGCTTCGTCATTTTTTCCACTACACTATTATCATATGAAATTGCATCAAAGAACTGAATTAATGTTTCGACTTTTAACTTTATTTTATGGACTTTAATTAAAAAAGAGTCGTATTTTCTTATCAGCTGTTTTTGTTTTGTAGATTGACATTGACATTATTTTTTCTGAGGTTGCCTGCCCGTTGATCAAAAATGTGTTACGTTTTGTTTTTTTAATGATCCAAATATTCTTGTAATTTTCCCGGTGAAATTATTAATAAAGTCATGTGGAGTTAGTTATGCAATTAAGATATATATAAACACAAACATTGAAATCTTTCCAAATCTCGGAGTAACATTTAATTCGTATCACGTTTAATACTGAGGATATTTTTAACGTTTTGTTTGTTAAGAAAATCATAATTTTGTTTCTTGTAAAATTATGTCAATTTTATTAGTTGTCACTGTCAGTTGACTCAGTTGTCGTCACGTTGTCGTTTGGTTTTGATTGGAGATTGGAGAATATTACGTGTTGATAAAATAAATAATAATGCCTTCACGTTTTGTTTGAATTTTTGAATACTTTTAGCGGGTAATTTAACTTAATTATCCAATAATTTCTTTATATTACTTTTATATTATCACGTAGATGCATTATGCTAAATCTCTGCTTTCTTCTTCAGATGGTGCCAAGAATGTGGAAATTGTGAAACGCTAAATAAAAATAAAGTATTTTTGTAGTTAATAAAACAAATCAGGATGTCGAACTCGGTTATAGAAAACGGAGTTCCTGAGGATCGGTAAGTTGATCTTTGTTTATAACAACAATAACCAAGAATTGATCGGACTCATTTTGTTATTGAATTCGAAACGAAATAGATGTTGAATAAAATCAATACTTTTCACCAAAAATTTCAAAACTTGTCTTTCTGTGCTGTGATATTGCATCACTTTTCAAGCATAAAAATAGACTGAAAGGTAAAAGCTTGGTACTTATTAAAACTGTCATAATTATTTATTGTTCATACACTTTCGCTGGAAGATATTACATGAAAAGGTTTATTTATAAATAGAAAATCAACTCATCAATTTAAAACATAGGTACTCAGTGATCTCCCACAAATGTGATATATTATGCGAAACACATTAGAATTGTAATTATGTCTGCAAATACTGCATTCAACAGGTTAAATCCTGTACCATGCATGCATTGTATCACACCATTTCCCAGGAGCAAAGGCATAAATGAAACACTTATTTTATCCTTACATTACCTCATGCCTTAAAAATAAACTGTAGTAAATCCAGAGCAGGCTAATTGAGAGGGACTATTATTTACTCCTTTAGGGGGCCATAATGCTCTGTCAACGACCATACAGCCCAATAGACGCCTAATGTTCAATATAATGTGTATAATAAATTCTGACACTAGCTGTGGCTGGGTACTACAATCCAATTAGCCCTACCAAAGCGTCTAATGGCTAATCACTAACGCACCAGTTTTGATGGCTCATATAAGTGGTTGTAACTGATTTGAAGATTTTAAGTGGCGAATAGTGGCGACCTACATTAGTGAAATTTCATAGATGTGTTGCAGACATTGGTCGCCTGTTATGAGGCGTCTATGGGCTGTATGGTCGTTGTGCTCTGTCTATCAGCCTCTACTGCAGAGTGACAGAACTACTGAGCCCTGTAATTACACCACAGTCTACTAAAACTAATATTATTATTTCCAGTTCCACAACATATTACTTCCCAAAGACTGGTTCAAGTGCTACACTATGGCAGAGGATAAGGCTATTTGTGTCTATTTACTGGAAGGCACTTATTGTAGTGTTCACACCTATATTGTTACTCCCTATACCTATTTTGAACTCTGGCCCAGTAAGTATAATTATTTTGTATAAGTTTTTTTAATGGAACCTATGAAACTTTATAAGATAATTAGCTGATACCCTCCGCAGCTTCGCTTTTGTGGTATGTTGATAATCAATATTGTGCCTCGTTGGTCTAGTGGTCACAAGAGCGACTCCTAAGCGTGAGGTCCTGGGTTCGATTCCCAGGTTGGGCAAAAAGTGTCACTGGTATTTTGTCAAGAAAATTTCTCAGTAGCAGCTCGGAGTCAGGAAGTCGGCGGTGCTACAGGTGCCTCGGAGAGCAAGTAAAACCGTAGGTTCTGCTCCTGATCTCTCTCCGGTCGTATTGGATTGCCATCCCATCGGGTTATGAGAGTGAAGGAATGGAGAGTGCACCTGTATTTGTGCACACACTTGTGCACTATAATATGTCACCATGATGGAAATTCAGCTGGGACAACATTATTTCACAACAATAAAAGTATCCCATGTGTTAATCCAGGACATGATCTATCTATGCCCAAACATATAAAATTTGCAAAATTTTGCTTGATTTAGTTCCGTGTGGTGCTGGACGTAGAGAATTGCACCATCCTATCTCTTCTCATGGTTGTCGTAAAAGGCGACTAAAGGATTCACCAGAGGATGGGCAGCAGCGTTCTCTGAGTATTTAACCAACCAACTGCGATCCTCAACCAGCCTGCCGAGCGTGGCGATTATGGCATATCCCCCCAACATATGCTTGGGGGAGGCCTATGTCTGGACGTCTTTCGGGCTGAAATGATGATGATGATGATGATGATGATGATGATGATGATGATGATGATGATGCTTGATTTAAGCCTATATTCCAGAATGATGCTCAAGCTTGAATATAGCTTTCAGAATTGTTATTTTATACATTAACATCAAAACGAAATAATAAAAAAAAACTTTAAATTAAAGTTTGTAAATATACATTCTTACTTGAGCACCATTCTAGAATTCGGGCCTTGACTTTACTGAAATTAAAACTATAAAAAGGTGGCATCTTGTTTCTTAGCTCATTATTTCAAATAAAAAAATCGATTTAATTTCAATGTCACCCTGCGATTACAGTTATCCGCACCCCATTTTTCACAAATTCTATATTTGTCTAAAATGTGTATTTATATTTATTCCTCGCAAGTGTGTTAAAAAACGTCGTATGACACGCGTGAGCATTGACTATTATACTCTCGGCTCCATTACGCCCTCGCCTTTGGTTCAACTTCAGCTTCACTCCACTTCACTTCACTTCACTTGGTCAACTTAGCTCACTAGTATCATAATGTACTATACTTTTCAGGCCTATAGATGCATGTATGTAGTCCTAATAATGGCAATATATTGGGTGTTGGAGCTCCTTCCTCTACCCGTCACATCTATGCTGCCAATAGTCCTGTTCCCGACCATGGGCATATTAGACTCGGACAGAACCTGTGCAGCATATATGAAGGAGACTAATATGATGTTCATGGGCGGTCTGATGATAGCTGCAGGGGTACAGCATTCAAAGTTACCAAAGAGAGTTGCATTGTGGACGGTGCAAGTTGTTGGATGTTCTCATAGAAGGTTAGTAGAGTATACACCAATCCTTATGGTGGCAATAAAAATGTACATTCAGCCTTTATAATGATAAATATTTTGTACCAAAAAACTCTTGGGGTCCTGGGTTTGATTCCCGGGCCGGCAAAGTGTTATCGGGTTTTTTCATTAGGAAATTCTCAGTAGCTGCCTGACGTCTGGATTTGTGCCCGGTCAATGGCAATAGGCTCGCCCACTATTACATGGGACTATAACATAACTCAATGATCAATCTGATCTGATCTGATCTGATCAATAGGTTCAACACCGGAAGCGATCACCGACTTATCCGAGGCACTCTAAATATCAATTTTAGAGCTGAAAGAACGCGCATGATTAAGTCTACTCTCCGACCTTCGCCGCTCCAAACCAGTTTGGGCTCCTAAAGGTTCCAAGCGGAACTTCAAAATCGATTCGACTCGCTGGAAACCACTGGCAATATTGAGGAGAAAACCAACACCATAGTCAAAACATTGCAGGAACTGTCTCGAAAATTCTTTCCGCCGCAGCGTGGAAGCAAGATGCCCAAGCTTTCCACTGAGACTCTCGATCTGATGAGGAAAAGACGGGAAATGTCAGCCGCGCATTCGTTTTTCATCAGATAATAGGTCCTTAAACCTACAGATTAGGAATCTGATGCGACGTGACCTCCGCCGCTCCAACACCCGCGCCGTTGAGGCTGCGATTGAGCAAAATAGGGGGTCGAAAGTTTTCGCTCAGCAGCTAGGGAGGACCCATCTGATGAAACTGAAAGCCGCGGATGGCAAAATTGTCACCTCTAAGATCGAGATGCTTGATGAGGTCGAAGACTTCTATGGGCATTTGTATTCCACGAAAACGGCGAGACCAGCGGTTCCTAGCAATGACGACAAAAGAGCCCAGCTCACGCGCCATTACACCGAGGATCTTCCGGACGTTGACCAGGGCGAGATTAGGGCGGCCCTCGAGCAGCTTAAGAACAACAAAGCTCCGGGCGATGACGGCATTACTACTGAACTCCTAAAAGCAGGCGGGGCTCCGGTCCTGAAGGAGCTACAGAGTCTGTTTAATACCATCATCCAACAAGGCTCTACACAGGAGGCATGGAGCGGGAGTGCGGTGGTACTGTTCTTCAAAAAAGGGGATAAAACCCTTCTGAAGAACTACAGACCCATCTCACTCCTGAGTCATGTGTACAAGCTGTTCTCGAGGGTCATCACGAATCGTCTCGCCGGAAGACTCGACGAATTCCAGCCACCAGAGCAAGCTGGGTTTCGAAAATGCTACAGCACCGTAGACCACATCCATACTGTTCGGCAGATCATACAGAAGACTGAAGAGTACAATCAGCCGCTGTGTATGGCATTCGTGGACTACGAGAAGGCCTTCGACTCTATCGAAACTTGGGCAGTTCTGGATGCTCTTCAGCGATGTCACATTGATGAGCGGTATATAGAGATGCTGAGATGCCTATACAACGCTGCTACCATGACTGTTCAGCTCCAGGACCAAAAGACGAAGCCAATCCAACTGCGCAGAGGGGTGAGACAAGGGGATGTAATATCCCCGAAATTGTTCACTAACGCGTTGGAGGACGTCTTCAAGACGCTGGACTGGACTGGACAAGGTATCAACGTTAACGGCGAGAACATCTCACATCTCCGTTTTGCCGATGACATCGTTGTAATGGCTGAGTCGCTGGAACAACTGGGCGAAATGCTGTACAGCTTAAACGGAGCCTCTCGACGTGTCGGTCTCGGCATGAATCTGGACAAGACTAAAGTCATGTTCAATATGCATGTCATGCCGAGGTGAATATTCGTCGAAGGGTCGGCACTCGAAGTTGTAACGGAATACGTCTACCTAGGGCAGGCAATTCAGCTTGGTAGACACAACTTCGAGAAAGAAGCCAACAGAAGGATCCGTCTGGGCTGGGCAGCATTTGGCAAACATCGCCGAGTCTTCTCGTCACCTATACCGCAAAGTTTGAAGACAAAGGTCTTCAACCAGTGCGTCCTGCCAGTCATGACTTACGGTGCCGAGACGTGGACACTGACAGTTGGGCTAGTCCACAAATTTAAAGTCGCTCAGCGAGCTATGGAGCGAGCTATGCTTGGAGTTTCTTTGAAGGATAAAATCCGTAACGAGATTATCCGGAGAAGAACCGGAGTGACCGACATAGCTTGTAGGATCAGTAAGCTGAAGTGGCAGTGGGCTGGCCATGTCTGTCGAAGGACCGATGGCCGTTGGAGCAGACGAGTCCTTGAGTGGAGACCGCGTATCGGCAAACGCAGCGTAGGGCGCCCCCCTGCGAGGTGGACCGACGACCTAAAGAACGTGGCTGGGGGGGACTGGATGCGGAAGGCAGAGGACCGAGCTTTGTGGCGCAACTTGGGAGAGGCCTATGTCCAGCAGTGGACTGCGATAGGCTGAGTTGATTGATAACATAACTGGCGAAATGTGGGTGTACTATTACACCTCTGCCAACCCCTTCGGGGAAATACAGGCGTGATCTTAAGTTATGTTAAAAAACACCTAATTTATGTAAGGGTGTACTTAAAAACCTTGCTAGCATAAATTAAAAAAATAAAACGGTCCAGCAATTTCTATTATTGTCGTGTTGGATATTGTTGGTGTTTTATTTCGTTGCGTGCGGAAAAGAGCCGATTGATGTTTTTTTATTTAAATAATGAACCAATTTCCGAACAAGTGTGAGAAAATACATTTTATTCACATCATATTATTATTATAACATAACATAACATCACGCCTGTACTTCCCCGAAGGGGTAGGCAGAGGTGTATTGCACACCCATATTTCGCCAGTTATGTTATAGTCCCATGTAATAGGGGGCGAGCCTATTGCCATTAACCAGTCACAAATCCAGACTCCAAGACTCCTTATTATTATAAGTCTAATTTATTTCCTTGCAGACTGAACTTTGGCCTCACTTTCGTGACTATGTTCATATCGATGTGGGTGTCGAACGCTGCTGCCACTACCATGATGGTGCCCATTGTGGAGGCCATATTAGAAGTTTTAGAACAGGTACTAATTTAAGAAATTATAACACCACTTATTTACAGTACGCGCAAAATAACTTGGTCGGAGTGAAGTTGTTTATTGCGCATGTTTCCCCGCCTCTCGCCTCCAACTGATACCCATAAAATGATTATTGC
Source organism: Asteroscopus sphinx (assembly GCA_949699075.1). NCBI lineage: Eukaryota > Metazoa > Arthropoda > Insecta > Lepidoptera > Noctuidae > Asteroscopus > Asteroscopus sphinx. The sequence goes on along the minus strand of OX453021.1, from coordinate 12,114,184 downwards.
GACGGTTTTGTTACAACTTCACTCCGGCCAAGTAAAATTGCGCGTACTGTATATGTTGTGAATATTCATTATGAAACTTCTGTTTTTTTATCGATGGTGACGCGTTTATCCAGAAAAGTTCAAGTTATCTAAGCCAGCGCTTTCCAACCTTTTTTAACAATGGGCTTTACGAGATCAAAAATGATCTTCAAAGACCCCTTGAAAGCAAGAATTTGTAATTTAAATTGACTTTTTTATTTATGTAGATTCTCTTTGGTCATGCTCACGGAACCCAGGTTAGGAAACACTGATTTAAAGGGCGCAAGATTTAATCTATTCCGTCTCATTTTTGGAAGCTTATCAAGCTATGGAATCAATTTTTTTTCAACCTCTATTATATTCTACACAGAATATAATATAACGGGTGTAAAAAGATCCATGACGAACTGGAAAACCACGTATTCTTCCCATCATGACGAAGTTTTTTTTTGCTTAGGCAATACCAGAGTAACCTACTGGTTAGGAAGATATTGAAGGCTAAAGTCACAATTTTTTAGGCATACATAGGCGCGGGGTGGCGTGGCATGTTTCGGGGCGCACGACGCTCACCCGTCCTGTTCTACTGTGAGAATGCCGTTTTCCCTTCCCGCTCCCTCGTACCGCACCTCGAGCCAGGCCCCGCCAGTACCAATACTAACCAATAGCAATGCTGTAAAGTGCCATATGATGTCATTTTTTAACGGTCCCCGCGGCATGCTCACAGCAGACGAGTAGTACATCTAAAAACACGTAGGCACAGGCTTTAGCACACCTTAAATTTTAAATGGCTATTGATGGTTTTAATCAAAACAGCTTTTAGGGGTCAAAAACTTTTTAACACCTAAAAATAAAAGTCATTCCCAGAAATTGGTGTCGATTCTCTTGTTCACGAACTAAACTTATTTTAAACTATCGCTCTCTTTTACTAAAAGTAGATACAAGAAAGGGATGGCAACCATTTTAGAACTGTCAAATTAGTTTACGTGTTACATTTCTTTGTATTTTAGTGGGCACGTTCGGAGATCACGACTAAACTTGTATGGAAAATTTAATTTCGTCTAATTTGACAGCTCTTAAATGGTTGCCATCCCTTTCTTGTATCTACTATTAGTAAAAGAGAGCGATAGTTTAAAATAAGTTTAGTTCGTGAACAAGAGAATCGACACCAATATGTACCATATTTCGTGCAAATTAATAAATTAATTAAATTGAATTATTTTTGCACAATGTTTCTTGGTTTCGCAAACATCGCAGAGTTTTCTCGTCGCCTATACCGCAAATTTTGAAGACGAAGGTCTTCAACCAGTGCGTCCTGCCTGTCATGACTTACGGTGCCCAGACGTGGACACTGACAGTTGGGCTAGTCCACAAATTCAAAGTCGCTCAGCGATCTATGGAGCAAGCTATGCTTGGAGTTTCTTTGAAGGATAAATTCCGTAACGAGATTATCCTGAGAAGAAGCAGAGTGGCCGACATAGCTTGTAGGATCAGTAAACTGAAGTGGCAGTAGGCTGGCCATGTCTATCGAAGAACCGATAGCCGCTGGAGCAGACGAATCCTTGAGTGGAGACCGCGAATCGGCAAACGCAGCTTAGTGCGCCCATCCGCCAGGTGTACCAACGACCTGAAGAAGCTGGCTGGGGGGACTGGATGCGGAAGGCAGAGAACCAAGTGTTGTGGCGCAAATTGGGGGAGGCCTATGTCTAGTCTAGCAGTGGACTGCGGTCTGCGATAGGCTGAGTTGGTGATTTGGATTGATGTACAGATGCCTAGAATTCGGCTTTGCGTTGTCTTCTTATACCCAGTATTAACCGGTATATTTGTGTTACAGCAAGGACTAGGCGATGTCTACATAAACAGGAAGAAGAATGCCGCAACAGAAAATGGCAAAGACACCAAGGCAGTAGCCAAGACTGACGAAGAAGAGTAAGTTAAACTTCCAGTTTTTTTAAATCTCTCCAAATGACAACTACATGGAATTTAACAGTAGTAATTGGCCAGAAAAAATAATTGTTTTCACGTTGTGTGAGAGAAATATGGAGGAACCAGGAACATATGTATTGTGAAGAGCTCGTCCAGCAATGGGACAGGTTAATGAGAAAACCTTTATGCTTAATACATTTTAACATGGCGATACTTATGATGTAGTGAATATAATTTTTGATAAAACAAGTTTAACCGGATTATATCGCGTATATTATTTAAATTGGTTTTCCTGACAAACTATATAATCCGGTTAAACTTGTTTTATTATAATGTGTAATGATCGCGAAAACCTAAGAAATTGTTATAATTTTTAACTTAATTAATTTTATGATCTTTGTTAAAAAAAAATTTTATCTGTTTTTGTCTCTGTAACAGGGCTCCCAGGCCTAGTGACATTACAATATGCTACTACTTGAGTATAGCGTACGCTTCCACGCTGGGCGGATGCGGAACCCTCGTCGGAACAGCTACCAACTCAGCTTTCAAAGGAATATTCGATTCGTGAGTATATTACTATTTCAACCATTGATTACATTTATAATGCATTTGTGAAGATTAGAAAATTTTAAAGGATTATGATGTCTTTCTACAATAATTATTATTTTAAAAAACATGATTTTATACGTAGGTATGTGATATGCCAATAAAGTATTCTTACATGGGACATTTTTGTAGTCAAGAACAATAGTTCTTGACTACAAAAATGTCCCATGTTGATTCTTACGACATACAAAGGAAGTTTACGTATATAACATTTAATTATGATCACACAGCAATCTACGTTTTTTTTATATATCAAATGGGCTTGCGTTTGACCGCCACCTCACCTGATGTTAAGCGATGGTGCGGTCGACGATGGTTCACACTTGCCCAGCAAAAACCTATTCACTCGAGTCTTGAAGGCCACCAGATTATACTTATACATAACAGAACATCACGCCTGTATTTCCCCGAAAGGGTAGGCAGAGGTGTAATAGTACACCCACATTTCGCCAGTTATGTTATAGTTCCATGTAATAGGGGGCGAGCCTATTGCCATTAACCGGGCACAAATCCATACTCCGGGCTGCTACTGAGAATTCCGCGCGCTTCACCTATCCTTATTGGCGGGCGTAAATCACAGTTAGTGTTTTTCACCTGTTATGACAAGTTCTTAAAGATCGACAAAATAGGTTCTGTGAAGCGAAACTGTTTTACAATGATTGAAGAAAAAAAAATGAAAAGTATATGTGATTCCTACAAAATGTTTTATTTACATTAATAGGAAAATCAAACATTCCCATTTATAGTACATATGTATTCGTAAGTTTAGTTCATATCACAGACCAGTAAGCTTCAAGACTCCGCATAAACAAAGTTTTGTATTCAAACGCAGTCGTAAAACGTTGGTGGGGTCAGGGGGGCGGACAGCGCGTTATGATTGGCCGGCTCAAAAGTTCGGTGGTATGATTCCTTATGATTGGTGCCGCTCGCTAACTGAGTGACGTTCCGATTGGCGGAGTGATGTATGATATGCAGTGGTAGAGCATATGCGTTGTGACCGGGGGTGTCCAGCTAAGCGGCGTCTAGAGGCTTACTGGTCTGTGGTTCATATGTACTTAAGAAATAATCCTGCCGTTTTGTCATCCGGTTAGTACGACATAGTATCGCCGGTCCCTTGAAGGTCGTTATATCCGGATTCTACTGTACATAACTGCAGCGGCTGGCAACAGATGCATTGATGGACGAACGTGAAAATACTTGAGTCCATCAATGCCTGGTTGCGGCCAAGGCTTAACTAGCCAAAGTATAGTACATTACTGCAGCGGCTGGCAACAGTGTGTAAACAAAACATTGCGCGTCGTCTTAACCGGACGTATTATCATAAATAATGGTCGCTATAAGCAGTTGGTCGCTTAAACCGAAGTCGCACTAAACGGTTATATCTTCTCAGTACCTATGAAACCTAACTTGAGCAAATATTATCGTCGCTTAACCGGTTAGTCGTTATAAGCGAAGTCGTTATATGTGAATTCTACTGTACTATACTTTCTTAAACTTCGCTACTTGGCTCTCACTCGTAAAAAAATCTTCACTGAAATCTATCGAATGTTTATTTCTTACAGTGAGTTCCCCGAGTACTCGAGCTCGGTGAACTTCTTCTGGTTCATGGCGTACAGCACTCCTCCCATGCTCATCATGCAGCTGCTGGTCTGGTTGGCGCTGCAGGTCACATTCATGGGCATGTTCAGGTAATTATTTTATTATTTTTAACATATTTACGCATGCGAAGCGAAGTCTAACGATTTAAATTGTGGAAAGAAAAAATCGCTCACGAGCAGAATTCGAACTTACGACTCCTGGCTCAGTACGCCAGTGCTTTTAGCCACTAAGCTACCGTGAAAACTGTTCGTGGTATAGAAATTAAACTGTTTCTTAATAAGATATCGCTGACGTCACCCAAAGACGTATCAAAGTGGAGGTTAATTTCGATACCACGAGCAGTTTTCATGGTAGCTTAGAGGCTAAAAGCATTGGCGTACTGAGCCAGGAGTCGCAGGTTCGAATCCTGCTCGTGAGCGATTTTTTCTTTCCACGATTTAAATCGTTATAATTATTAATATAAACGTTAAATAAACGGTAAATCGTTATGTTTAGGTAAATTAATACTCATCATCATCATTTCAGCCGAAAGACGTCCACTGCTGGACATAGGCCTCCCCCAAGCATCGCCACAACGACCGGTCCTGTGCCTTCCGCATCCAGCGGATTCCCGCGACCTTCACCAGGTCGTCGGTCCACCTTGTGGGGGGCCTACCCACGCTGCGCCTTCCAGTACGCGGTCGCCACTCCAGAACTTTACTGCCCCATCGGCCATCCGTTCTGCGAGCAATGTGCCCCGCCCACTGCCACTTAAGTTTGGCAATTCTTCGGGCTATGTCGGTTACTTTCGTTCTCCTGCGAATCTCCTCATTTCTGATTCGATCACGCAGGGACACTCCGAGCATAGCCCTCTCCATTGCCCTTTGAGTGACTTTGAGCCTTCTTATCAGGCCCATTGTGAGCCACCACGTTTCAGTACCGTAAGTAATTACTGGCAACACACACTGGTCAAAGACTTTCGTCTTGAGACACTGCGGTATTTTGGACGAGAAGATATTGCGTAGCTTCCCGAACGCTGCCCAACCGAGTCGGATTCGACGATTGACCTCTTTCTCGAAGTTGGACTTACCTAGCTGGACAGTTTGTCCTAGGTATACATAATCGTCAACAACTTCGAGTGTAGATTCTCCGATGCTTACGGGAATGGGTGCTATATGGGAATTCGACATAACCTTTGTCTTGTCCATATTCATTTTAAGACCCACTCTATCGGAAGCTCTACTGAGGTCATCGAGCATTGTACCGAGGTCCTCCATGGTCTCAGCCATGACTACTATGTCGTCGGCAAACCGAAGGTGAGTGATGTACTCGCCGTTTATGTTAATGCCTAGCCCATTCCAGTCCAGAACCTTGAAGACATCCTCCAATGCAGCAGTGAACAGTTTCGGAGAGATCACATCTCCCTGTCTCACACCTCGCTGCAGAAGGATAGGTCTCGAGGCTTAGTCCTGTAATCGGACTGACATAGTGGCGTTTTCATACAAAGACTTTAACACTTCGATGTACCGATAGTCAGTCTGGCACCGTTGAAGAGACTGTAGTACCGCCCAAGTCTCGATCGAATCGAAGGCTTTCTCGTAGTCCACAAACGCTAAACAAAGAGGCAAGTTATACTCTTCGGTCTTCTGTATAACCTGACGCAGCGTATGTATGTGGTCTACGGTGCTAAAGCCTTTTCGGAACCCGGCTTGTTCGGGAGGCTGGAAGTCGTCAAACCTGCGCGAAAGACGGTTCGTAATGACTCTCGAAAACAGCTTGTAGACATGGCTCAGAAGTGAGATGGGCCTATAATTCTTCAGTAGAGCATTATCGCCCTTTTTGAAGAAGAGTACCACCACACCTCTGCTCCATGCCTGTGGCGTTCTCCCCTCGAGAATGACGGAATCAAATAACTTCTGAAGGGCCTTAAGGATCGGTTTTCCACCCGCCTTCAGGAGTTCGGCCGTAATTCCGTCATCACCCGGTGCCTTGTTGTTTTTGAGCTGCTTTAGAGCCATCCTAATCTCGTACAGGCTGACGTCCGGGATATCTTCGGTATAGTGTCGGGTCAATCGAGCTCTTGGGTCATTAGCCCGATTTACAGCGGGTTTCCGGGTGGACGTGTATAACTGTCCATAGAACTTCTCGACCTCCTTCAATAGCTCTGGCTTGGAGGAAACGACTCTGCCATCGTCGGTCCTCAGTTTTGCAAGCTGGCTCTGCCCAATAGACAGGTCTCTTGCGAAGACTTTGGAGCCCTTATTCTTCTCTATCGCGTCTTTAATACGTTCGGTATTAAATTGGCGTAGGTCACTTTTCAAGGACTTTGAGATCTGTCTATTGAGCTGCCGGTACTTAGTCGCATCATCTGAGGACTGCAGAATCATCTCGCGTCTTTCCGCCATGAGCTCGAGAGTGTGGTCAGAGAGCTTCTTGTTTCTGTTTGTACGACGGGTCCTAAAGATCCTAGACCCGACCGCATGGACAGTTTCCACAAACCCATCGTTGTAATCGTCCACTGAGCTCCCTAGGCATTCGAAACGATTCTGAAGTTCGAGCTGAAAGCTCTCGGGGTTTTGGATTTTATCGGTGCTGGACGGAGCGTAGTAAATTAATACTAATATACAAAATAGTCAAAACAAATGGTAATGGTTAATACTAATGTACAGTCACGATCCTTCCCGGTGATACATTTTGTCGACAAAGTCCCTTGAACGAATCCTGCTACATTACACGTACCTACCGCTGCCATCGAACAATGAGCGCAAGCGATTTAAGCCTTAGTGGTGGTTCACCGGAAAGTTTGCTTATAGTACAAAATAGTTTCTTTGAAGGATAAAATCCCTAACGAGATTATCTGGAGAAGAACCGGAGAGACCGACGTACATAGCTTGTAAGATCAGTAAGCTGAAGTGGCAGTGGGCTGGCCGTGTCTGTCGAAGGACCGATGGCCGCTGGAGACAAGTCCTTGAGTGGAGACCGCGAATTGGCAAACGCAGCGTAGAACGCCCCCCCGCTAGGTGGGCCGACGACCTGAAGAAAGTGACTGGGGGGACTAGATGCGGAAGGCAGAGGACCGAGTGGCGCAACTTGGGAGAGGCCTATATCCAGCAGTGTACTGCTATAGGCTGAGATGATAATGTTGACAAAATAGTCTGTTTTCAAGGCCAAACTTCTAAAATATTTTGATTACTTTGCAAGACAGGCTGATAGTTAGAGCAAGGTATTGCATACTTTTTTTAAGGAAAATAGAAGACATGCAAGCATCTGTTCTGCATCTGCAATTCTAAACTTCAACTGTAACGAAAATCATTAAAATATTACCAACTCTGTCAATATTATTATAAGGATAAAATATGTTTGTATCACTTTGGAAGTGCTGTTATAATTTAATAATTTCCAATTACAAAACGTGTGACGTCACACCAGTGGTGGAGGTCACACACATGTTTCCATCGGTGACAAGCCCGGGGGGTGGGGGGAGCACCAAAAATCATAAAATTCGTGTGGCGTAATTTATGGTAACCAACTGCTAACCAATGCCAGTCCTTAACTGCCATACTGGTAACTCAAGGCCATTTCAAGCCCCCAGCTCATTGATCCAATCTGTTTAACGTTTCGATTGGATTGGACACTCCTGAAACTATATTTATTGATTCAGCTTAACTTACACCATTTTCGTAATTGCAGGCCCAACAGCGAAGCCGCGAAGAAAGTAAATATGGCGTCATCAGGATCCTTGACTACAATGAAGGTCATCAAGGAGCAATACAGGAACCTTGGACCGGTTACATTCCACGAAAAAGTAAGTTTATAAGAAAAAAAAAAACTAGTTACTGTTTATGATCAGCCCATTACTCTTCTACTGGGCTCGGGACTGTTCTTGAAATGTGAGAGACTCGTCGTCGTCCTAGATAAGCGAACAAAACGCGAATGCGGTGCGGCGCGAATATTGAGCGATCGGCATGCGTGCGCAGAGCCGTGGCCGCCACGTTTTTTCACCGCGTTCAGTCCGCGCGCATAAATAAAACCAATGATCGCGTTCGCTTCATTTTGCCCCGAGCCGCACCGCCACCCGCCCGCGTTTTCTCAAGTAGGAAACTTCAAGCGGCTGCGATTAATATTTTAGCGCTATGTTCGCGTGGAGTTCGCTTACGACGTTAGGTTGGCGTTTTTTAAGGTGGTTGTCATAACCACCCGCCCGCGTTTGCTCAAGTAGCAAACTTCAATCGGCTGCGATTGATATTTTCGCGCTGTTTTTTGTGTAGTTCGCTTATTTACGTTAGGTTGGCGTTTTTCAAGGTGGTTGCCATAACCACCCGCCCGCGTTTGCTCACTTAGGACACTTCAAGCGGCTGCGATTGATATTTTCGCGCTGTGTTTGCGTGGAGTTCGCTTACTACGATAGGTTGGCATTTTTCAAGGTGATTGCCATAACCACCCGCCCGCGTTGGCATACTTAGGATACTTCAAGCGGTTGCGATTGATATTTTCGCGCTTTGTTCGCGTGGAGTTCGCTTACTTACGTTAGGTTGGCGTTTTTCAAGGTGATTGCCATAACCACCCGCCCGCGTTTGCTCACGTAGGAAACTGCAAGCGGCTGCGATTAATATTTTCGCGTGGAGTTCGCTTACTTACGTTAGGTTGGCGTTTTTCAAGGTGGTTTCTGTAATCTCTTATTGCCAATTAATTTACTGCATCGCCAATGTGTACGATGATTTCGTTTTAATATGGGTTCAGTTCGGTTAAAGTGCAGGAAAGGCACTGTCGACACTTGAACGGAAATCTAAAACTAAGGTTCATCGTCTCTTCGATGAAGTAGTCATCATTTCAGCCGAAAGACGTCCACTACTGGACATAGGCCTCCCCCAATTAAGGGGGGATATGCCATAATCGCCACGCTTGGCAGGCGGGTAGGCGATCGCAGTTGGTTGGTTAAATACTCGGAGAACGCTGCTGCCCATCCCCTGGTGAATCCCTTAGTCGCCTTTTACGACACCCATGAGAAGAGATAAGGGTGGTGCTATTCTTTAAGTCCGGCACCACACGGACTGATGAAGTAGTACTTAATTAAGATTTTTTGTTACAGGCTTCCGGTCTCCTGTTCATCTTGGCTGTGTTCTTGTACATCTTCCGTCGCCCTGGATTCATGCCTGGCTGGGCTGATGTCCTTACCACCATGTGAGTACCGCCAAAAAATCCACCACCATACCCGTTCCTGCAGCATTACTGTCTTTTGGACTGATTGACAAACTATTACACTTAAATATTTTGATGGCATGTTATACATAGACAATGAAGAAATTGTAGAGCAATAATTTTGGCAGTCCCATGCGAAAAATATACAATAGCATTTTATTTTCCAAACTGTTGTCCACGGACTATTGGGGGTCCGCGACCGCATGTCCCACTAGGGGTCCAAGCCACATAAATAAAAATTAAAAATCAAATTTTTAGATTTGTTTTCAAGGGATCTATGAAGATCATATTTGATCTCCTAAGGGTCTACCACTAAAAAAAGGTTGGGAAGCGCTGAATGTAACACAATGGTGGCATTAGTTACAAGAGTAACTAATACTGGCACTTCACTTGGCGTATTTGTTGTAATATTCGCGTTATTTGGCCAAGCGAAACTACACCCTATGTATATTTATATAAGGTACATTTTATGCTAGCATAACACTTGCATATTTTGTGTTTTGCAGGAAAGTAAAGGATGGCGTGACTTCGATGTTCATCGTCATTCTGATGTTCATTCTGCCGATGTGCTGTGACTTCCTTAAATTCTTCTCTAGTTCTTCTTCATGTAAGTACTAGTATTGAGCGATTGTCATCTCACTAATATATAAATGCGAAAGTGTGTTTTTTGGTTTGTTGCTTTTTCACGCAGCAACAGAGCATCAGATCGACGTGATTTTTTGCATATTGATAATTTATGGACTGGGAAGTGAGATAGACTACTTATGTACAGGATGTCCCATCGCAATGCTTTATCCTGGAACTTTATCCCGGAAAAAATCACGGTTTCTGCACTGAGGTAATATGTATTACGTACTAGAGTAGATATTACGATATTCTCGTCGCCTATACCGCAAAGTTTGAAGACAAAGGTCTTCAACCAGTGCGTCCTACCTGTCATGACTTACGGCGCCGAGACGTGGACACTGACAGTTGGGCTAGTCCACAAATTTAAAGTCGCTCAGCGAGCTATGGAGCGAGCTATCCTTGGAGTTTCTTTGAAGGATAAAATCCGAAACGAGATTATTCGGAGAAGAACCGGAGTGACCGACATAGCTTGTAGGATCAGTAAGCTGAAGTGGCAGTGGGCTGGCCATGTCTGTCGAAGGACCGATGGCCGCTGGAGCAGACGAGTCCTTGAGTGGAGACCGCGAATCGGCAAACGCAGCGTAGGGCGCCCCCCTGCCAGGTGGACCGACGACCTGAAAAACGTGGCTGGGGGGGACTGGATGCGGAAGGCAGAGGACCGAGTGTTGTGGCGCAACTTGGGAGAGGCCTATGTCCAGCAGTGGACTGCGATAGGCTGAGTTGACTAGAGTAGATATTACGAACAAAAAATATCGCGCAACTTGCTGGCCGCGGAGCACGCGTGCGGCGAGCGTGGCTAAGTGAGTGAGAGTGCAGGAGCTCTAAAACGTGCTACAAACATTCGATTCGAGGTGTCTTCTCTAGTATGTAGTACATATTACCTCAGTGGGTTTCTGTGGGATAAATAATCACGAGAGCAAACCGTGGGTAAATGCTAGTGTGAAATACTTTGAACTTTCGTAATGAGTCCATTTATTTCTGTGAGTCTATTACTGTCCCACTACTAGACACGGGTCTCTTCTCAAAATGAGCTTCTTCATAATGTTATTTATTTTGTTAACAGATGAAGAACTGGCAGCGTCCAAGCCTTCTCCTAGCATCGTGACCTGGGGTATACTGAAGGAGAAGATCCCATGGGGACTGCTCTTCTTGCTTGGTGAGTATCGTACCCCTGTTATGTGTGGTTGGTTGCTATTTATACAAAAACATAATACAAAACGAAAAATCATAATATCTGGAAAGTCTCGTTGCATCCAATCTTTAGGGTAGCTGTCCACCAGAGCTATGCGGGAAAGTTAACCGATGAGCGAGGAAAAATCCTCCAATCGCTCAGTTTCGCTGTTTCAGGCTAGCAAAATGAAATGAGGGGCTCGTAGCGATGCAACGACTGCGCGGATTTTACGATCTGCAAGGTTAAGCTGCACTTGCCGCGGTCAGTCTGTGGATGGGTGACCGTTTCGTTACACATCGAGACCCCTCCGTGCCTCGGAGAGCACGTTAAGCTGTCGGTCCCGGTTGTCATACGAATATCTATGGCAGTCGTTACGGGTAGTCAGAAGCCTGAAAGTCTGACAACTGGTCTAACCTCCGAATGTCGGTATTGCCCAGTAACTGGGTTGCGGGGGTCTGATGGCAGTCGCTCCGTGTAAAATACTGATGTTCAGCCGCATCTGGCTAGACTGGAAGCCGACCCCAATATAATTGGGAAAAGGCTCGGAGGATGATGAGGCTAGCAAAATGAAGCAATCCTATTAGTAGATTTTTTTCTCGCTCACCGCTTATCTTCCTTGCATAGCTGTAGTGGAAATAACCTGCAAACTAAAATGCACTCAATAATTAAATTAACAAAGCTTGAAATATTTTCGATGAATTAGTAACGGAGTAAAATAATTACAGATTTACATTTTCATGAGAATTCGTTGTCCTGTTGGGAGTGTTTATTCAGACCATAGAACACAATATCGACAACACCGACTCAAAGTAAAGCATTAGAATGTGAGCTTTATATCGTACTATGTACATAAAAAAATCGACAAAAAAAAACGACAAAAAATTGAAAAAAAATTGAAATTTGTAAATCGACTGTACAGTAGATTTTAGCATGTTGACAGTAAATTTTAGTAAGCTGTTTTTTTTCCCCTTTGACGGTGAACCAAAAGTTGTGAGTCGAGTCGGTGTTAAGTCGATATTATTATGGTGTGCCATAGACCAGTAAGCCTCTAGACGCCGGTTAGCTGGACACCCCCGGTCACAACGCATATGCTCTACCACTGCATATCATACGTCCCTCCGCCAATCGGAACGTCACTCAATCAGCGAGCGGCACCAATCATAAGGAATCATACCACCGAACTTTTGAGCCGGCCAATCATAACGCGCCCCCCGCCCCCCTGACCCCACCAACGTTTTACGACTGCATTCGAATACAAAACTTTGTTTATGCGGAGTCTTGAAGCTTACTGGTCTGTGTGGTGTGCAAAGGCATTTACCGTTCTCATAGACAATTCCCCTCTTCCCTACAGGTGGCGGCTTCGCCCTCGCCGAAGGCAGCAAAGCGACAGGCTTATCTGAGAAGATCGGCTTATCTCTGCAGGGTCTGCAGGGCCTGAACCACTCAGTAGTACTGTTAGTGGTGGTGTTAGTGACGCAGTTCATCACCGAGTTCACCTCCAACGTGGCCATCGCCAACCTCATCCTGCCAGTGCTGGCTAACATGGTGAGATTTACTTAGTATCAAACATCTAGGAGTCAGTGCAGGGGCTACAGGGCTTGAACCACGTCGTAGTACTCCTAGTGATGCAGTTCAACACAGAGTTCACCTGCAACGTTGCCATCGCCAACCTCATCTTGCCAGTGTTGACTAACATGGTGAGATTTACTTAGTATCAAGCATTTAGGAGTCACTGAAGGGGCTACAGAGCTTGAACGACGCCGTAGTACTGCTGGTGGTGCAGTTCAACACCGAGTTCACCTTTAACGAGGCCATTGCCAACCTCTCCTGCCAGTGTTGGCTAACATGGTGAGATTTACTTAGTATCAAACATCTAGGAGTCAGTGCAGGGGCTACAGGGCTTGAACCACGTCGTAGTACTCCTAGTGATACAGTTCAACACAGAGTTCACCTCCAACGTTGCCATCGCCAACCTTATCCTGCCAGTGCTGACTAACATGGTGATATATATTTAGTATCATGCATCTAGGAGTCATTGAAGGGGCTGCAGAGCTTGAACGACGCCGTAGTACTGCTGGTGGCAGTGGCGTGCATTGCATATAGGCAATTAGGCAATACCCAGTGCCTTCCTCATTCGAATTCAATAGTGGTGTAAGTTATTATCTTTTTTTCTGAGTACAATGATTATTTATCTTAAAATAGACCTATTAATGCTAAATTAATCTTCCTACATAAAAAAATCAATAAGTTACACCAAAATTAAATTCAAGTGAAGTAGGCCACTGCACGCCACTGGCTGGTGGTGCAGTTCATCACCGAGTTTACCTCCAACGTGGCCATCGCCAACCTCATCCTGCCAGTGCTGGCTAACATGGTGAGGTATACTTAGTATCAAGCATCTAGAAGGCAGTGCAGGTCTGAACCACGCCGTAGTGCTACTGATGATATTTTACAGAGTTAATAGTTTCTGTTTAAACTACAATACCTTTACTTCAATTGGTAAAATCGATAAATGATGTACTCGGCGAGTAATTATTTTTTTACTGATGGGGGCGCCACTTAGGTCTTCATCATTTCAGCCAAAAAACGTCCACTGCTGGACATAGGCCTCCCCCAAAGGGTGTATGCCATAGTTCACACGCTTGGCAGGCGGGTTGCCGATCGCAGTTGGTTGGTTAAATATTCAGAAAACGCTGCTGCCCATCCTCTGGTGAATCCCTTAGTCGCCTTTTACGACACCCATGAGAAGAGATAGAGTGGTGCAATTCTTTATGTCCGGCACCACTTAGCTCTTAGTAGGGCCTTAATTACAACAAGATGTGGATGTATAACGAAATATTTACCCTTCCCCTTCGCCCCCAGGCCCGCGTGCTGCACATGGACCCGCGCTACCTGATGATCCCGGCCACGCTGGCATGCTCCATGGCGTTCCACATGCCAGTGGGCACACCGCCCAACGCTATCGTCGCCGGAGTCGCGCATATACCCACTTCTAAGATGGTGAGTACTTCATAAGTTATCATACCATGGTATAATAAGATGTTTCACCAGGTATACTCTTCCCGCGATGACAGCACGATGCCTCCAAGCTACGTCACGATCAGTGTTGCCAGTGATTGATACCTTCAATATATTTAAGGAGATTTTTGTTCATAATGAATATAAAAAAAATTCATAACTAGCCTAACTATTTGTTATCTCGTGTTATTCATCTTACTAGTTATTAAAGGAAACTGTATAAAATTACTAATTCAAAAGTGATTCTTTATAGTAAATGAAAAAAAAAAAAATGCTCGGGTAATTTGTTTACACAAAGTGGCAGCACATCAAACTGACAACTATCACGATAGCAGCCCGCTATTGGCTCCACAGCCGATGACGTATTACGGAGGCAATCACGTGACCTAGCTGTCACGGGAAGAGAGTACCTGGTAAAACATCTTATTATACCATGTATCATACAATGTCTTACAGTGTAAATTGTAAGAAAATACACTACTTTCACACGTTTCTAGTCATCAAGAATGGTAGAAAAATTGTTTAGAAGTGATTTAAGTTATGCACCTCGACAATCTTTGTCTATCTTCGGAAAAACGAACAGATGATGGTATCTAATGTAGAGATGTTACAACATTAAATGATGTATTTATTGTTTTATAGTGATTTTTGCCGGTACTCGTCTTTGCTCTTGAAAGCAGAATTTCTTTCTTTCGTTCAGTCCTACTACGTAAATTTTTTCATTCATTGCAACATATTTTTTCGCTATATACCCCATTATTTGAATACGGTGACGAAGACAAAAAAAAACACGTATTTCTAATGAATGGGGTATCATGGGTCATTAACAACTATATGTACTTTCAAATGCTTAAACCAGAAGCACAGAATATCTAATAGTAATAACGTACAGAATGGACACTCACCGCCCCCCGCCAATTTAAGATTCCTCGCCCGCGCCCCGCACGCACCCGCAGTTTGACTGCAAGCTTGCAATGGATGTCATTCGCCAGTCGCTGTACAAGCACGCCATCTCTTGAGAAATACTGGGAAACGCTTGGAACCCAGTCGGCATTACGAGCGGCGAGCATCCCGTAACCTACACGTGTGTGCGCGTTCGTATACAGATGTAATCTTGTGTATGTAGGTGGTGCAGTAGTGGTGACAATATAAATGATATCGTATTGAGTGTCCGAGGTGTGCCAGAAGCTCGAGCTGTTACACAGTTTGGCGGGCTTAAACAAAGTGTACAAATGTTTTGGTACTAAATCAATGATTGTTTTCATTTTTTTATTCGTAATTGTCGAAAAGGCGCGGCAAGGCCAGATATTGGTGGCTTATTCGTACTAATTCGGAAACACGAAGATTGCCCAGGCGCATAGCTTTAATATTATTCTTACCCCAAAATCGTATAATGTTTTTTTTTAATGATTGAAGTTTGACGTTAGTCACGGTTTTATCAAGTGTGGGGGCATAAGCTTTTGTAATAAGTAACACCCGTCGTTAAGGCGATATAGATAATATAATATTTTAGTTTGATAAAAGAAAATGACATGACCCGAGGACCAGGTTTTTATGATGCAAACACATTTCGCGTTATCTTTATATTAGGATAGGAAGATGTAAGTCTTTGTGTATTTGAAATAATCCCCCTCGTTGATTAAGCTTAAAATAAACAAGGTATAGAAAGCCGTTAACACACAAGGCGACTTCTTCTATCGTGTCGACATGAGTTACATAATGATAATAGCTCATGCCGTGGGAAAAAGATTAGCCAGTCAGCAGGATGATAGTGGGGCTGACTGCCCAGGATGCACAGGACGATCAATTAAATTCATCAATCATTCCGATGTATTCAACTTGTCTTGGGAGCAATATCACTCCGATATTGCAACACTCGTAAATATCGTCACTCGTGGAGAATGGTTGGCGGGAAAATTCGGAAAGATCGTGTTGTGGATTTTGTATTATTTTCCTAAATTTGTGTTTCTTCGAGTGTTAATGTGTAATAATGGTGGATTATTAAATGTTAAGTGCTCGTTAACGTGTACAAGTGTGGGTAAATGGTACAAAGTTGATTAACGTGACTTTCGTATTTTCTCATCATCCGCTTAAAAACCTGGTAAAGTTTCCATCACTTTACTAGGGTGAGTAAACTAAAGACTTGGCTGGAGGGTCTAAGCAACCAGGCCATAAAACTACTCACATATAACAAATAAATGACTTGGCTTAAAGGTCTTAGCAACCAGGCCATAATACTTTAAAAAAAAAAAAACACTCGTGGAGGCTCTTTTAATGCATCCCAACAAGGCGGCGATTAAGTACTTATGTCGGTGATTATTTAATAACGAATATACTCGAGAGATATTAGAGACTTGCCTAGCAGAGGCTAATTAATTTCAAACAAACTAACAAAACTATTTACAATTTATTTTTCTTCCAGGCTGTCGGTGGTATAGGCCCGAAAATTATCACCACACTCATCGTATGGGGCGCCTACCCTACCTGGGGATCAGTGATCTTCCCTACCATTGCCCCTACAATTGGCGCCGTCCACAACGCCACCACTCTAGCTACGAATGCAACATCATTAGCCAGTAACATCACTCTAGCTTGTAATACGTCCTACAATGCTCTGTCTCCCCTCACAAACTTTAATTGCACATTACCCGCATTATTGTCCAATAAAACGGGACTTGTTACCTGCAACTACCTTCCTTCGAGTTAAATTTTAAAAAAATATAGGCAATTTAAATTGTGATGGATTTAGATGGAGTTAGCTGCATTTTTTTGTGAAAAAATTTGAAGATGAGCAGGTATGTGCCATTTAGTACGATTTTCAGTGTCTTTAGGCCTTTATTAATGAATCTCTCTTATTTAAGAATCTTAAGTATCATTTTCGAATGTTAAACACGCAGATAGAGATTTTTGGCAGATTTGCACTTCAAACACAACTTCCCGGTCTGCGAAGTGGAGACAATAGTTATACAATAAGTGTGTCATTTGTGACCCTCCTCTCTTCTCATGGGTGTCGTAAAAGGTGATTAAAGGCAGTGGCGTAGCTACCGTAGGGCTAGACGAGGCAGTGCCCCGGGGCCCTTAAGCGGAAGGGGCCCCTCGGCTCCATGAACGACGTTCGAAAAAGTTATATATTATCCTAGTCGAATAAAGAATGTTCGAGTTTTAAACTTTTTGCCCCGGGGCCCTTGGTTACATAGCTACGCCACTGACTAAGGGATTCAGAGGATGGGCAGCAGCGTTCTTTGAGTATTTAACCAACCAACTGCGATCGCCAACCCGCCTGCCAAGCGTGGCGATTATGGCATATCCCCCCTTAATTGGGGAGACCTATGTCCAGCAGTGGACGTCTTTCGGCTGAAATGATGATGATGATGATATGTGACTCGCGAAACAGGGAAAAATGTGCTGTCAAATTTATGTAATTCAAATGACGTTTAGCATGTTGGCAGCATATGCCGCCATGTTGAAAGAAAATTATTAAAAAGGGCCTAAGGAACAACCATAAGTTTAGGAATGCAATCTCAGTGTAAAGATATTTCTTTAAATGTTTTGTGAAAGAACGCAGTTTACAAGGATTTCTGTCGGTTGGCTTTTATTATCTGTATTTATTTGTAATTAAGTGTTGCCAACGTAACAATAATGTAATCATAGACTATTGGCGGAGCTATTAAATATTTTTGGTATGTATTAAATAAAAGTTTTAGACATAATATGCGTACTTAAATTTATAAAAAATGGAATTGTCTGAACTATTTTGAAATTCTTTGGCAATCCTGCCGTTATAGCATACTGGTAGATATTTAGAATAAAACATTATAAGCTTTTTTTTTTTCAATATTCGGCTTAACGTGCGTATGAAAAGGGTGCTATAGTACTTTACGTACTCATAAGAGAATCCTCCGCCAATAAGTCTTCAATAAAATAATATTAATATTTTGTATTTTCCACAGTATAACAGCATTTCATTTAATAAATAATATTAAAACAGCATTTATGTATGTATGTGGAGTATGTCAGTCGTCCCACCGACTAAGTACATTGCCAAAATATATACATAATATATGAAATATATATTTTAAAAACATACAGTTGGACATTCTGGATGGATCTCTTTAAGCCAAAAAGGTAATTTAAACTATATAGGTAAACATATAAATAAGGATAAGAATGAAAAGTTTGGATAGCAAATATCTAAGGAAAAGTATGTAAAATTAACTAATGAAAATAATGTCATAATATGCAACGAGTTTCCATATTGAAAATTTGTTAAAATAAAAATATCGTCTTGTGTCCAACTGTATATGACTTAATTATTGACTTTAAGATTGAGATTAGAAAGGTTGCTACTACTACTTGGTCTCGCTTCCGTAGAACAAGTGCGAGCGAGAGGCAAAATACGAAAACAATATAGGACCATTCTAATTCCTTTCTTTAAGTAAGCATTTTATTCTTAATTCTGAAAACTTGGCTGAAAACCTAGTGCCTATACACATACAATCCAGCCAGCCTACTGGGACAATAATATTGCTTGAACATATTATTATAATAATAGTACGTAAATTATATATTTGTAACGGAATAAAGCGGGTGAGGATTCGTATAAAGATGTGCTTGCACACTTGCAACAAATTTTATGAGTCACTTGGTCCAAAAAGTCTTTTTTGTTGATACTGAGTTCTTATTTCAATGTAATAAACACAAATTTTGCATGGCCAAGGAATCTTTGGGAGATGAAAAGGTGTTTAAGACCCTGTAGGTTCTAAAACTTCAACATGGCACCGACAAGCGCGCGATATTTGAGCTTCGTAGTAGACACATAAAGTTCAAAATGGCGATGTGTGTGATTTTAGAAGAATTTCAATATTTGTACGTTTTTTCCCCATACATAACACAACTTCAATCTTACTTTGGGTACACTAGGGTTCGAATTTAAAGTGTAAAAATTTTTATACGTCTTTAGTACATCAAATTACGTTTTTTATAGTTAAAATATGATACTTGTCGCTCAAAATATTGAGATCTTTGTGAAAAAGAAAAAGAAAATACTTTCTTTGCGATTTGCGACGAAAAACTGGACGTCACGGAAGAATGAGGACATACCATACCTCACCTTAAGCAGTCCGGTATCTCGAACCAGGCCGGCCTTGTGGAGTAAGCCCTATATTCTTTTCATTCTCAGAAGAAGCCCGGTAGTGGCCAAAACCCGCAAGTGGCCGCAAATGGACCAGTAGTAAATGAAAAAAAAAATGCTTGAGAAACGAAATCATAACGTCGTCGGTGAAAGTACAATACCGCGTAACTTCATTTTGCACTCTCACTGACGATATGGCAAAAGTATGAGATCAAGTGAGATGTATTGTATTCTAAAGTGCTTATTATTTTATGCTTATTTACTTATGAATTTAGAATCTCAATTTTGTTATAAGTACTGATATTGTTAACCTGTTAAGGGATTGAGAATCTTCAGTATTTCCAATTAAGACAAACGAGAGAATTTATTAGAAGTCGGTACCATACCAGTGCTCATAAAAATCTTTACCAATATATAGTTGCGAGTGTGAAAGCACCGAAAATATATTTTATATAGAAAATGTTTATGTGAAGGTGTATTTTAATATTTTTAATTTAAATCCCGATATCGGGATGTTGTAGGATTAATACTTTGTAATATATTGTGATGTGTGTGGTATGTGGATCTAGTGTTTGCGTGTGGACTTGAAAATAGGTCCTATTAAGTACTAAGGGAGTCTTAAATCTGAAAATGTTTATTTTTGGACCTTTTCCTCTGTAATATATTCCATATATAAACTTTAGGACCCCCTTAGCAGTGAATGTGACTTAAATAGGTGCCTTACCTTAAAAGTCCATTTAAGAACAAAATTATGCTTTTGTTGTGAAACAAAGTAATTGTGATGCATTTTGTGTGTGTGAAAAAGTGAAAATTAGTCTTAATTATTATTAAATAATTATTGTGTAGGTATTATTTGTGAATGTTTTTGCGTACATGATATTAAGAGCTCTTTTTAAAATCATACATTTCATATTCAAAATGATTGTTCTATTTTTATAACACGAAACTATGGAAATTAGTTTTGTAGTAAACAATTTTGTCATTTTATCGTCATGTGGTAATGACGTATTTTTTATACATTTATCTTAAATCTAAAATGGTCATGGTTTATATGATCATCAAAATATACTGATGATTATTATTAATAACTTTTTAAATCGCAGTGTCTACATCTATTCGATAGAATAAAAATAATAATATTTTATGGTCAATTTCGACATAGAGAAGCCAAACTCTGAATAAAAAACAAACAAGGAGTTTTTATACTCAGTACTTATTGTACTAGTGTTTTGTAGTTTTTTTTATAAATCTTAATCAGATATTATACTGTAGCATTTTCGATATTTTAAACATAAAAAAACGTGAATGTATACTAATGTATAGTTCGATAAAACCAGTAAATATGCAGAGCCGGTCTTGTATGAAACTTCTGCTTAATAAAGGTTTTTGATTGATATAATTCGCACCTGTAATAAAACACCGTCACAACTCAAAAATCACGACCATTGGAAATTCACGTTTAAATCTTAAACTTTAAAGGAGATTTCCCAATAATCATGATTTTTGAGTTGTGACGGTGTTTTATTACAGGTGTGATATGCGGTAGACCGTTTATGCCAAATGTTCGATAACATCAAGGTTTATTTTAGCGTTAGCATTTTTTGTTCCAAATTAAACTTTATGGGTGGCGTCTAAGACGGTTTGTCTAACTTTGGAAGTATATTGTGGGGGTGTGGGGGGGATATCTAGAAGTCTAGAAAGTTCTGGCAACGTCAGTTTTTTTCATTTAGTTTTTAATTAAATATAATAGTTCTGCGAGCAATGTGCCCCGCCCACTTTGGCAATTCCTCGGGCTGTGTTGGTTACCTTTATATCAATTTTACTTCAGTGTATCTATTATGAAAAAGTAGCTATTTTCCAAATTGTATGTAGGTTGTGATCGATATTTTTGTCACAAATGTCAGGGTTTATTTTATTTTCACTTAAAGAGACATTTTGATCTTAAGATGTTACTGCAGAACGGAATCATGTTTTAATGGGTACTTTATAGTTTTTGGTCGATAATGATTTTTCTCTTGTGGTAACAAATAAGTTTCAATGTCTCTATTGTGATAATCGTGAAGCTTAATTAATATATATGTACGTAATGTGCTCATCTTGTAAATATTGGAGCGAAGGAGTGTGTTGTTGAATAAATATGTTGCGAATAATATACCGTTTTGTTTTAACCTAACACCTAAACCTGTTGTAGGACTTGTAGGGCCTCTAATCCGTTCAGCAACAAAAGCAAACAAACAAACATCGATATTTTCGCATTTATAATATTAGTAACATACTATGGAACAGAACCACAGTGGGATGTATAATTTGCCTTTTTTCCATGATGACTTAATACTAAGTCTCACCTACAAGGCCGTAGGCACTTAGGCAGAGGGGGGTTTTGGGGTTAACACCCCCCCCGAAATGCCTCGAAACTTTCAATACTCGTGTCTCTACCTGAGTTGACGGTGGTTTTTAAAATAAAGTTGATAGTTATTATTCTTGTGTTGTCTTTTTGTTTCTGGGCCAGATCTCAATCCCGCCCAAAGTGATTTCCTGGCTACGGCCTTGCCCGAGTATACGTTTGTTATTCTATTGGAAACACGTTAAATAATTCTAAATTGCGGTCTAATTATAATTAATTATTGCATTGTTTATAACGATGCCTTTTCGAACCCAATCTAACTGGAATTATACCTAGTAATTACAGATTGGTTCCGTGTGGTGCTGGACGTAAAGTATTGCACTACTGCATTTTATTTTAACCGGGCGGGTTGCGGTGTCTCCCGTTAGAGACTCAATTCGCCTCAATGGGCAGCAGCGTTTTCTGAGTATTTAACCAAAAACTGCGATCGCCAACCTGCCTGCCAAGCGTGGCGATTATGGCATACCCCCCATTGGGGGAGGCCTATCTCCAGCAGTGGACGACTTTCGGCTGAAATGATGATGATGATGATGAATTACAAACTGTAACTCAGTTTCAGTGCTAGGACTTAAAGGTAGATAGGACCAAAATCGTCATAACCCAATTCGTCTCCTTACTGGGAAAACTGATTAGCTGTATGGAGTATTGCAGTCACTTGTGGGATGGCTCCGCCAAATACCAGCTTGCGGCTCTTGACTCGATTCAACGCAGAGCTGAGAGGCTAATTGGTGATGAACTGTTAGCAAAATCTAAGCTACAAAGCTTAGCCCATAGACGCACAGTTGCTTGTTTGTCGGTGTTCTACAGGCTGTACTTAGGAGAGTGTGCGCAAGAGCTCCATGAGCTTATTCCGCCATCTCCTTTCTTTCATCGGACTACACGCCGCACTGCAGGATATCATACACATTTGGTGGAAATCCCTACTATCAGGACCAAGCGCTTTGAGAAGTCTTTCATAATGCGCACAGCCAAGTTGTGGAATTCACTGCATCACGGCATCTGTATTTCCGGGCACTTATAACCCTAACGCCTTTAAAGCTGGAGTGAATCGGCACCTAATAGGTTTGCTCGCTCCATCGTCGACCACATCCTGACAAAGCTGTCTAGATTGTGGTCAAGAGCAGATCTATACATCATTAAAAAAAAATGGTTCATGTCAGATAATCGGTTTTGCTTTTTTGACTTGCATGAAGCATTCAAGTTTGTTTAAAATAGGGTTGTAGAACTTGTAGATTCTATATTACTGTTAAAATAGAAAATGATGAAGGTATTTGGGTATTGGTAGGTTTGGGCAAAAACCTAATAACTATCTGTTTAATAAATAACTATTTTTTTATTTCTTTTCAAATATAACTTTATTATAGTAAATAAACAACAACACTTAAATCTATATTCGTTTCTTATACATCTTGAAGATGTTGATGTCGGCCCACTCGGGGTTGAGCGTGATGTCCGTCCATATGGCCGTGGACCATACGGCGACTGTGAACCAGACTACTACAATAGCTATCACCGATGGACCGATGCCTGCGTACATCTGTTATGATATCAACATATCTGGTAAGCGTGTACGCTTGTTTAGCAAAACCCTATTCACTCGAGCCATAGACGGAGTCGCACAGTTGCTTGTTTGTCAGTGCTCTACAGGCTGAACAAAACAAACAAATCAAACGACACTCGCCGAAATTCATCCGATAAAAGGCTAGCAACTCTGCGCCGATGCTCGAGACTTGATAGTTTCAGAAGTGGGTTTGCTTGTAAGATCTTACAGAATAGTACCGCTGAAAGACTCCATCATAATCTCGCGAATTAACTTATATTTAAAAACATATATATACGTCCATAGAAATATAACACATGTCTATGTATAGGTCATAATTGCGTGATTTT
This sequence comes from Asteroscopus sphinx, assembly GCA_949699075.1. NCBI lineage: Eukaryota > Metazoa > Arthropoda > Insecta > Lepidoptera > Noctuidae > Asteroscopus > Asteroscopus sphinx. The sequence goes on along the minus strand of OX453021.1, from coordinate 12,090,619 downwards.
ACGCAATTATGTAACCGACATAGCCTGAAGAATTGCCAAACTTAAGTGGCAGTGGGCGGGTGACATTGCTCGCAGAATGGATGGCCGATGGGGCAGTAAAATTCTGGAGTGACCACCACGTACTGGAAGGCACAGCGTATAGGTAGGCCCCCCACAAGGTGGACCGACGACCTTGTAAAGGTCGCGGGAATTCGCTGGATGCGAAAAGCGCAAGACCGGTCGTTATGGCGATGCTTGGGGGAGGCCTATGTCCAGCAGTGTACGTCTTTCGGCTGAAATGATGGTGATGATGATGATGACGCAATTATGACCTTCATGTCTACGGGCTTTTTTGTAACGACTTGGACCGATTTGACGTTTTAGAAATGTCACTACAGTAGTTCGCAGGATTCTGGAGTCGTTCGACTTTGCTTAGCGCTTTCAGGCTGGTAGGTGACTACCAATAACGTAACCTACCGATAACCTATCGAAAGTTCACGACAAAACAATGGTACTATTGATGGTACAGCAGGCGCGGTTCCAGCCCAAGATTTGGGGGGGGGGGGGGTCAACTTGACTTACGTACAGTTTAAAGGTCCAAATTTACCAATTTTTTCATTTTATCTATGCAAAGACAAGGTAAAAGTTGGACTTAGTTTATTGTGTAAAAGAATATTTACTTACAAAATTAACGTCAATAAAGAGGAAACGAATGTTCAGCACCAACGCGAGCGAAGCGAGCGCGAATTTTTCATATTTATGCGTAAAGTTGACATCAATTGTAAGTGTATTTTTTTGGATTTGTAGGCAATGTACGTTAATGAAGAAGCGCGAGCGAAGCGAGCGTAAATGTTTTTTTCACCGCCAAAGCTTCAATCGCTTGCGCCTTTGATATAGTGTCCGATCGCAACGGCAGGCTCGTGTAATGTAGTGCAAACCGTTCAACAAAATGAACTACCGCCGTCGCATGTGATATTATTTGTCATTAAACTGGAAATATCATTCAGACTTTATTTTGAGCATAATAATACCTATGCTGTAAATTGAACTTCAGTACATAAACAAAACGTTAAAATAACGTTAAATATTTTTTGACGTACGAGTAGATGTCGTGTTTAAGTAGGTAGTACTTACCTAGTTTTTATTTCATTGTTTACTTTTGGACGTTTAAGCAGGAGGTTAATAATTTATTTAATTTATTTTTGTAAATTGTCTATTTTTAGGAGATTTGTCAATTTGACGTGTTCGATTTTGGGGGGGGGGTCATGAACCCTACGACGCCCTAGAACTATCGATAGTAGGTACTACTACTAACTACTAATAGGTATACCGATAGTATTGCCTTTTACCAAAATACGGATAGTATTGATCTATTGTTTTGTGGTGGACTATCAATGGGCATCACGGGTAGGTACTAACCATCCTCCAAGGCGGGATGTGCACATAAGCGGAGACCATAGCGTTGACCGGTGTGCCAGTCACCAGGTGGAATGGCAGCGAGCTGGCCAGCGTGGCCGCCATCATCAGGTAGTGAGGGTTTATGTCGCAGAGCACGCTCTATACAATGTGAAGAACATCATTAGTTAGGTACTAAGTGTATAGTAGATAGGGCGAATCGCCGCATCCCCCACCACCAAATGATGATGCACCTTCGGGATCGTAGGTACCAAGAGTAGGGGGACTCGAGGCATCCATTAGGTGACCCTGGGGAGGACAGCAGCACGTGGTGGTCGCGTGCTGCTGTTGTGGAAACCTTGTTTTTTCTCCGGGACGTGCCAAAGGCGTAGCACTGGAGGGGCACCGGCGCGGTCCACTGCAGTTCCCGGAGCTCCACTATTTTGTGCAGAGGATGGCGACCGTGTGGTTTTAGTCGGTAAGAGACCAATATATCCCTCCGCCGGGCTCCACCCTCCCCAGACGGAAGGTATCCATGAGGATTTCCACTCGAAAAAAAAGTACCTATATTATTATACAAAATTAAGTCCAAGTCGGTCTTATTTTACACCAGGACTTTCCCATTTTGTGCCAGTCATAACACTTTACTCCATTTTCTGCATTAATACTCATCCAGCTGAAATAGGATATGATAGATAGATAGATAGATAAAACGTTTATTTAGTACAAAAACAAGACACAGGACATACAGGTAAAAAAACAATAAGAAAGTGTGATATGTGTCTCAATATTGTACCAAATGGGTGTCCAGCTCAGCATGTGCCAGGTATATATAAGACGTAATAAGATCTAGACCAAAATAAATCTCCTTCCTTACCACCTTAGCGATGCTAGGCAACAGCGTATACACCACGCAGAAGTTAGACGCGAACTCCGAAAGTATTTTACAGAACAGCACGATGACAAAAACAATTGCCGACGGCGGCCAGCCTTCAAAGTTGAGGAGGAACTTCTCGAACTCGATGTTCATTTCTGAATCTCTGAGTGATTCGAATAGAGTGCTGGTGCCAGCTGAAATAAGTAAATATAGGTTTTTTTACGGCATAGGATGGCGACATGAGCTAAAGGCCCACCTGATGTTAAGCGGTTACTTTTGGCCATAATAACAGAACTGTAATACTACCTAGGTTGTTGCCTAAATGGTATTGCAAATTGCATTCGCCAAACTCATGTTATGATAGTAATTTCACCGGCACCCGTACCCTTCGCACTAGAACACAGCTGCAATGAAAGCATCACTGTTTGGCGGCAGAAATAGGTACAGTGGTAGTAGTGTCTCCCCGGACGAGCTCCTTCACAAGGAGCTCTAATAATGCTAGATAGTGTGATGGAAGGTGTGATTGTTCGACGCATGGGATCACAATTCGAATTAAGGGGATTTGAGAGTGAGGCCATAAAGTTCTGGAGTGCCGACCGCGTACTGGAAGGCGCAGCGTGGATAGGCGGGAATCTGCGGGATGCGTAAAGCGCAGGACCGGTCGTTGTGGCGATGCTTGGGGGAGGTCTATGTCCAGCAGTGGACTTCTTTCGGCTGAAATTATGAGAGTGAGGCTAGCAGGTACAGCCTCCAGGATCCGCATGGCCCACCCTAGGATTAACCAGAATCCCTTATACAGCATGACAGGTTGAACGAGTTGACATGTTTGGAATGAGAATCAAGTACTGTGAACATCCGCCTTCAATAAGTCCCTCGCTCAACCAGTCAACATGTATAATTGTGACGTGATACATTTTATAATTGGCCATAGTAATCTGTGCTTCTAGTATGCCTAGTGGCTTCTAGTATGCCTTGCAGAGGTGAATAGGATATCCTAGATACCACACCTCACTGGTCTGATTATTTGGGTGTCCCTGTTCTCGAACACCCAGTGCTCAAGCCCCAATGTGAAGCTTTGGTCCTAGTGTAGATGATGATGAACTGGTAGTTTTTAACTTTATAGAAAGTGTCATTTTCATTGGTGGACCATAGACGAAGTGTGAAGCCAAAAAAAACTATGCTCCTTCGTGTACAACCAGCGCTCACGCACACACCACGCACTTGGGGGACTTATTTGCTTTCGCGATGTTTACTGGACGATGCCGCGTCATGTGTACTAAGAGGGGTGATCACAGTTTGGGGTGCATGTGTGTGCGTGAGCGCTGGTTGTACACGAAGGAACATGGTTTTTTTTTACTTCACTAGATTGTTCGCAGCTCTTCTTTACTATGTATGTGGGATGGACAAAAAACTTTACAAACACGCTGATAAAATATGACTATTAATAATACTAATATGACGCACTGGTATACTGAACCAGGAGTTGGAGATTCGAATCCTGCACGTGAGCGAATTTTTCTTTCCACAGTTGGTATCGATAAATGAGGGCTCGTAGCGAAGCAACGACTGCGCGGATTGCACGATCTGCAAGGTTAAGCTGCACTTGCCGCTGTCAGTCTGTGGATGGGTGACCGTTTCGTTACACATCGAGAGCACTAATGCTTCGGAGAGCACGTTAAGCTGTAGGTTCCGGTTGCCATACTAATATCTACAGCAGTCGTTACGTGTAGTCAGAAGCCTGAAAGTCTGACAACTGGTCTAACCTCCGAATGTCAGTATTACCCAAGAACTGAGTTGCGGAGGTCTGATGGCAGTCGCTCCGTGTAAAATACTGATGTTCAGCCGCATCTGGCTAGACTGGAAGACAACCCCAATATAATTTTATCGATAAATTACTAATATACGAGATTTGCATCATTGGGTTTCAAAAATCTGTTTGATATTTAGGTAAGTACCTATAATCAAAGGTATGCTCCAGTGAATATCGCGCCGCACCATGTTCCAATTCAAACACGATTTGGTTTGGGTGGTCGGCAGGGGCTCGTTGTTTCCATCTAAATATAGATTATTGATTATTGCTTATGTCCAAGCACCACTCGTGTGGAAAACGTGTGTTCAGAGACGATAATAGATATTTTGCAGTTTATGTTTTACAATCATACCTATTTGTTTCGGGCGTTAGGTGGGGCAAAAATCTTTTAAATAATAGGCTGCAGATTGGCTGATAAGTAGGTATGATAGAAATAACAAAGAAGAAGCATTTATTGCATTCTGAAATGACGCAAATAGCCATATAAAAGTAAATTAAAAAAGTATGGTTAATTATACTGGGTATAAGGAGAAAGCTTCCGAAAACGAAGATAGGTGCTGGTGATTACTGATACGAAACCACGAAAAAAAATGCGATTCTTTTTATAGATTTTTTAATATTTTTTTTGCATTTTTCATACATAACCAACTTTGGGCAGTTAAATAATACATAATGAAAAATGCAAATAAAATATAAAAAAATCTATAAAAAGAATCGCATTTTTTTTCGTGGTTTCGTATCAGTAATCACCAGCATTATCACCTGTCTTCGTTTTCGGAAGCGTTTCCCTGACACCCTGTATGTCAAGCGTGGAATTGGTTGCGTTCTATGAGAGACTATGTCCAGTTGTGCTCATGATGGTAATGGTGTAAATCGGTCATTAGCCAGCTTATTGCTACATCAGCAATATAAGCCTAGGGTATCAATTCTAAAAATAAGCCGTAAGAATCTTGATGAATCATAAAAGTGCGGATATGCTATGACCTCTATTCATGTTTATTTCTAGGCAATGATTTTACATAAGTACAGATATGATATACCCTAACAAATCAAACGAAAAACATGTTCCGTTCGCAGCGGTCGCACACATACACAATGTTTTACATCACTTACATTTCACAACATTGCCGTGTCGTGTGAAAGAGATGGTGTATGTAAACCAATATGAACAAAAAAGACAGCTAGTGTTTGTCAGCTACGTGTAGTGTATGTGGCCATTTAGGCCAGCCAATCACAGCACGCAGCAGCACGCAGGGTAGCCAATCACAGCACGCAGCAGCATGCAGAGTAGCTAATCACAGCACTTTTGGCATAGATTAACGAAAACGAGTAAGTATACAGAAGGTACAAGTATTTTACGCGGCAAGTATTATACCCTACGATTAAAGATCCAACTTTAATCGTAGATTATACCAGGGTTGATTGATTTAAATCAAGTGATTTTTTTATAAAAATGATGTTTTTGACAAACTTTATTTTTTCCATAAAATTTCATTGATTTATTTAAATCATAATGTTATGGGACTAGATAAGAAAAATTCATATTAAAATTTATACAGTTTTTATTTTTTACTGAATATTGAATAAAAATATGGCATTCAAACTACAAATAGTCAAGAAAATCGAGTTCGGAGTTGCTTCTGTTAGATGTTGAATTTACTTTTCGGAACTGATTATAGAACAGTTATTTTTATTACTGGTCTATAATCAGTTTATTCAAACTTCTGTTCTTCTGTTTCCTACATTTCTGTACTTAATTACTACTGTCACACTAAGATTTATTTATGGTTTTTTTTAATTCTTACAAAGTTGCATAGTAGTAAAACTTTTCGTAAAAATATTCATAATAAGTGAAGAAGTAGGTAAGAGTTTTAAGTAAATAGGGAGTAGGTCTTCTTCAAGTTTAGTTTTTTTTATTTTGACGTTGTAATATTTGTCATGAATATGGAAGATTCTATGTCAGTAGATTAACATTTATGAAAACCATTTAAAAAAGATAACTAATTTTGGAGATAAAAAATGTTTTTTTACTTATCTAGTTTTTCTTCGGAACCATTGGGATTTTTGAGACAATATTGGGAATATTATCAGTTAAGAGTATGTAAATAATAAAAATCAAGTAAAAATCTTAAAAGTCAAATAAAAAGTGAAAAAAATCTAATAAATCATGATTTTTTTTTATTAAAATTAAAAAAAAACTGTCAACCAAAAAGGTCATGATTTTTATCAACCCTGGATTAAACCCCATACATACCCCTGTAACAGTATAAATTACATAAACTATGCTTTCATTAAATTGTTCTCGATTCAAAATTCGTAATTTACTAACATTAGGCCGCGTTCAGTATTATCGTCCGACGACGCCCGCAGCGTACTTTGGTCGTTCAGTTACTCAGAGTGATCATACAAACAAACGCCAAGGAACGCTCCGAGCGTCATCCGACGACGGGTGATAATATTAAACGCGGCCCAGGGCAATATTTACTAACAAAATGGATGCAAATCTGACATAATGATGATCCTGTCTGGTGCGGGGAATTCAACCATTAAATTGTATGCTTTTTAAGGTGAATGCTACCGGGTAGTCAGAGAAATTAAAAATTTCTTGTGGGGGTATTTACAAATTATAGCTCTATTTCGCGTTGTACATCAATAAAAAAATAACAATATATCTACTGAATAATAACTCATAAAAAGATTAACCTTGCTCTATAATCTCGATAATCGATAATTTATTGTATTATTTCGCATTTACGCATACGAAGCAAAATCTAACGATTTAACGATCAGTTGATAGATCAAACTGTACTTGAGGAATGTTCTGTAATACGGACCTGAGCTGAGTAACTGAATGACCAAAGTACGCTCCGTGCGTCGTCGGACGATAATACTGAACGTACCACTTTTCTGCCTACGAGTCGCATCTGCATCTTTATAATCTATGTTTTGTCTTATCGCTCTCGGTACAAAAAATATTTATTGTTTTTAAATAGAAATACGCCTATAATGCAAATAATTTTTTGTACTTACAAGTGGTATGTGATCCCTTATTGTTTGTTTGCTTTCATGTCATAATTAGTACACTTTCTGTACATTCACGACGGCATTTTTGTAATTTTTTGTCACCGGTTACGCTCGGCGCCTTGCCTTGACGCGGACTAATAGCAAGATGTCACAATTAGCTTGTTTTCGAGTCTTCAGATATTCGTGCTAGTCACTCATCTGTACTTATATAATATCATTGTTTCTAGGATATAAACCTTTGACAAGATATAAACTAAGCATTTAATTTCCATATCATTACGTTGTTGACGCAATGTTTTTATACCTACTACTAAACTCTAAACTTGTTCTCTATAACTACTCTTACTTTTTTAGGTAATGGTGATCGCCATGTACTTAGGTATATCATTAGGTAATTTTTTTGCAATTTACTACTATTATAGAAATATTTTTTGAGTAGGTACCTACTATATTTTACCTTGTGCGTGCAGTATAGGATAGCTACTTATTACAGATAGTTTACATTACACCCACGATCAACTAAAGTATAATAAAGTCTAGCGGAAAGGTTTTAATACAAAGGGCTGTTACGTGTAGATCTGAAGGTTGTATGGTTGATAATGGATGTACCTGTTCGACGTTTGAAGAATTTCATGAAGTCCAGATTGACAGGCATCATGAACAGTACGATAACACACATGATACATGGTGACGATATTCTGAAGTGACTGCAAGAAGAATACATTTAGAGGTGCCGAACAGAGGTCGTTCTTTTTGAGCGATTGTCAACGTTAATGTAACCGCATACGGCGTACAAATACAGGACCAGTGTCGTAGCTACTAAGGTCATGATGAGTGCCCAGAGCAAAATTTAAATTTGGTGCTCCCCTAAACCTATTTTGTAGGAAGGAAAACACATAACAGCCGTCCCCGCGGCCAGTCCCTCACCATAAATAATCAATACTAAGACGCTGCATGCATTGTACAGGACTATCCTAGTTCAGCTACAGGTAGTTGTATAACACTTTAACATTCTATTTGTTATTTATTTAAGTTCTGTTAAATCTTGGTGAAATAAAGTTATGATTATTAAAAATGTCAAGTAAAAGGCGTCCTCGATCGCTCAAAAAGAACTCTGTTCAGCATTTAGAAATAAATATTGTGATGCCTACATCCCGGTCTATGAAATCTACCTCAAAGTAACCATCTGTGAGTCATGGAGACGATATTTCACCAAGATATCTACCATATACAGAATTAGTGGTTGGTTGGACAGGCAGCGTTGGGCAGGACTCTTGGCTAGATGAGATGTAATGGCGGTAGGTGGAGTAATACCTAAAGGAATGGTGGCCAAGAGAGGGCAAGCGTAAATTCGGAAGACCGATGGCAAGATAGGTTGATGACGTGGTCCATTTGATCGGAAAAATCTGGACAAGATAGGCGCAAATGCAGGAAGAAAAGTAATGAAAACTTTTTAACAAAAAATAAAACCGACTTCAAAAACCTTAACTAAAAAGTAAAAAATAATCATTGTATGTATTTTAAAATCTTAACTTAAACAACATTTTTAAGGCGGCGCGTGGTTGACCCTTTGCGTCATGTAATGTACAGTCGAGCGCAATATCTATAGTAATAACCTCCTCCTTTTTTTGAAGTCGGTTAAAAACATTTTATGTGAACGTACATGAAAATCACGCGCCGCCTTCAAAATGTTGTTTAAGTTAAGATTTTAAAATACATACAATGATTATTTTTTACTTTTTAGTTAAGGTTTTTGAAGTCGGTTTTATTTTTTGTTAAAAAGTTTTTATTTCATACTTTTTAGTTGAGGGTTGATTCATAAATGTTTATATAACCAATTTGAGAATATATTTTTATTAACCTTTGCTATCCCACTGCTGGGCAAAGCTCTCGCTCATGTTCTTCCAAACGTCCAATCACTATCGCGAAAAAAAAACACGCATATCGGCCAAGAATTCTCAGAATGAGGAACCAATGAGCAGATCATCTAGATACGCAAAGCTAAAATAAACTGATTTATTGAAGCTGGTTAAAAAACTACTTAACCTAAGTCAATAAAATTTATATGGGACCACCGCGCGGACTTTCTCTACCAAATAAAAAAACAACCACGTAAATCGGCCCACAAATCTCGGAGTAATCGGTGTACATACATGAAAAAAAAAAAAAAAAAAAAAAAAAAAAAAAAAAAAACCCGCGGAATACATAACCTCCTCCTTTTTTTGAAGTCGGTTAAAAATGGCGTAAAAGGGAGGAGGCTTATGCCCTGCCCTGCAGTGGGTTGATAAAAAGTACGAATGCTGATGCTGGATAGGCAGCCTCATAAATCACTATTCAGCAAGTTTACTGAATATGGGAACAATCTTAATAAATATTCAATATCGGTTAAAATGCAATTTTTTAACAACGATGATTGCTCCGCAGATATCGATTGGGGTTGTGGGGTTGATCCAACAGGAAATATCTCCTCTATCCTACTACACAGAAGGCTGCTGCCTTCTACTTTTTTTTGCGTTGTTCACCTTGAGGGTCGTGATCCGCTGCCTTCTCTAATGACGTTATCTTCTTTACAATACGATCAGAAAAGGCTTGAAATAGAATACATGCTGCAGTCCAGAGTAAGAAGTAAAGACTCCAGAATCGTGCAAACTAGGTTGACGTTTATAAATTAATTAAAGGTCACAATTGCGTGAACTTTAGTCAAAAGGCTTAGATTGATTGGACGTTTTTGAAATGTCAGACTAGTTTTCGACTATGGGAGTCAATTTTAAATATTAAGTAGGTAGGTATATTATTATCTAAATATACTTATGGAAGTCGGCACTGCCATGCACGGCCTGCTCGATGTGTGCAGTGCTGATAGTCGCCTGCAGTAGGGCCGTTAACACCACCACAGCAGCCACCACCTGAGTTTTTTTATGTTATACAGTATGTAACAAAGACCCTGTTGTTCCTGTGAGGTACGTTATCAGAATCGATATTCATAAATAAGGACACAACTCATTTGGAAAAACTCTTCAATAAAAATAATCAAGTTAAATATTAAATCATTATTAATTGTTAATTGAAAGTGATATAATCATTTTTAATAATGATTTAATATTGAATTTGATTGAGATTGAAGGGTTTTTCCAAATGACTTGTATTCTTACGTATGAATATCGATTCTGATAACGTAGGTACCTCACAGGAACAACAGGGTTTTTGTTACATGTTGTATAGGTACATGATAGCGAAATGAGCTAAAGGCGTGGCTACCTTTGCCCATAACAATTGCAATACCACCTATGGCTGTTGCCAAATTCCAAACTCAGGAGGTCTACTCTACTCGCCTTCCACAAATGACAAACGAAGTAAGAACTTTCGTTCCGACTGACACCTACTGTTAGAATCCAGAAATGAGAACTCGTGGTTTCTATCACAAATGACAATTTATTCTATAAAATCGATACACGTGTATTCACAGTGATCATTCAATTAGGACTAGCTATAGCTAGCTACTAATATAGTAATCTGTGATTATGACTGCCGTCCTTCCCCGCATCTTCCCTTCGCGTATTGTTAGGATGACTACGGCGTAGCACTGACGTCATTGCGTATCCGATGACGACATAGCGTAGTTTCACACAAGGTTCTAAGTTCTAACCGTATCTCCAGTATATTTCTTACACTACACAATAAAGGTCGGCACATAAGTCACAATAAAGATAGACTACGGTTCGGTGCAGGAGAACGAAAGTAACCGACACAGCCCGAAGAATTGTCAAACTTAAGTGGCAGTGGGCGGGGCACATTGCTTGCAGAACGGATGGCCGATAGGGCAGTAAAGTTCTGGAGTGGTGACCGCGTACTGAAAGGCGCAGCGTGGGCAGGCCCGCCACAAGCTGGACCGACGATCTGGTGAAGGCCGCGGGAATCCGCTGGATGCGGAAAGCGCAGGACCGGTCGTTGTGGCGATGCTTGGGGGAGGCCTATGTCCAGCAGTGGACGTCTTTCGGCTGAAATGATGATGATGATGATGATGACTGTTATGGTCACGGTTGACGGTGTCGGCCTTGTGAAGTTGACTGAAGAGCAGAGAAACAAACCTTAAAACACGATCAACGAACCGCATGGGAACGATGGGTGACTGGAGTAGCCACAGACATACTAGAGATGCTAGGAGTAGCAAATAAAATTGTGCGATGAATGGAATATCGTCAAACGCGAGTAGAGTAGCCTCCTGGGTCGGTACGAGAAATATCTAATATACCCAACGACGTCAATATATAGACATGTGACCTCATATAAGCAGCATGTTCCAAATTCAGTTGACGCAACCGTTGATAAAATTTACGTGTGTTCGCGAGACAGCTGTCAAGTGAACTAATGACAGATGACAGTGTGGTTCCGGAACCACAACTTTGTGTAACCATGTTGTTCTTTTGAACAGCACATCTAGTACGTAGTACATATATATCGATGATTATACCCATCGATCATAATGGTCGATGCAAAGACATTATCTCTTATAATGTCTTTGGGTTTATGAATATACCCTCAGACCTCAGACCAACAGATCTGTTGGTCTGTGATTATACCTAACCATTAACACTTGCTCGTATTGGATTCAAATCCAGTAGAATGAGTTTGGCAGCCGCGCGCTTGCGACTGGTGCTTTAATTTGTGTTTATCGATTATTATACTAACAAACTCATAAAACTTAAGTTTCCCGAGCTGCTGATACTGCGTTGCCAACAGAGTGTCCATGTACTGGGCCTCTTCTTCCGTCATGCCTATTTCAATGTCACTTCCAGCTCTGAAACGTAATTAATTGTGAATGGTGTTAATTATAATATCTCCAAGCTTATTTAAAGTGTCTCCATTTTCGTAAAAAAATCTTGAAGGTCTCAGGAACGTTAATTTTGACAATGTAGGTAAACTTTGGCTACCAAAATTGCAAAAGAATATAGGCCTTTGCTGTCAAAACAATACAATTTTGAACGTCATTAGTTTTAATTTTCACTAATTAAATATGCTAATTAGCATTCAAGATTTTAAAATATGTTTTTTTTTTTTTATTCTACTCAAAAACGGCCTGTTATTATAATAGGTACACGTATGTATTAATACTTGGCCATTCGCATTCAAAATAATCATCAATGCCATTTAAGTTTTATTTTTAAATGACTTTTTTTAAATCAAAATCAGCCTTTTTGCTGTGTTTTTTGCTGAAACGGTGGTGCGTACAATATAACAATGCATTTAGGATGCTGTTGGGACTATCGCGGCGCTGCAGTGCGGCCGGAATGTTCGCGGAGGCATATACTGATGGCTTTCACGCCATAATCCGGAAGAAGGTGGCGTCGCTGCTTCTAAGAGTGCGCGGTAGTAACAACAGCATTCTAAAAGCGTTTGCTGAGCGCCCAGACAGCCCTATATTAGGGCACTGGGTGGCCCTAATTATAGGTGCTATTAAGTAAAATAATTTTGTATAGACTTTCTTTTTCTAACATAGCTATAAGTTTACTAACTAAAATATGGATATCAATCTGAAATAAATGACTAATAATAATAATAATACTGACAAGACTATACACCATAACCGACCTGACATCACCTTGCACGACAAACAAAATAAAATTGTATATCTGATAGATATAGCAATTCCCAACACACACAATCTAACATCCACACACACTAACAAACTCTCAAAGTACGCAGACTTGACAATTGAATTAAAAACTCAATGGAGAGCTCACACGGTCAAGACCATCCCCATCATAATATCCAGCACCGGTGTCATTCCCAAAACTCTTCATACAAGCCTTCACACCTTAAATATTCATCCACTCACATTTACACTCCTACAGAAAGCAGTCATATTAAACACATGCAGAATCGTCAGAAAATTTCTGTCAATAGAATAAGTACTATACCGCCAAGGTTGTTTGGCCAAAAGCCCGCAACTTTTGCGTATTTCCCCAGAAATGGGAGAGATTAAAATCTAACAAAATATAAATAATAATAATAATAACCCTCCGTCGTATCCTTACGTTGACGTCGTGGTAGGGCTTGTGCGCCTTAATGAGCGTTAGGGCTATACCGGTAGATACACTCATGCCGGGCAGGTCTAGGGTGAAAGGTCAGACCAAAAGGGGTACTAACTTGTTCTTGGTCCAATCCCAGATCAAGATCATTTTCCTTGCCCAAATTACCTTTTCCTAATCCCAATTCCTACATTTCCTTCCTTACCTTGCCTAATCCCAATCCCCAATCCCTACCTAAGCTTCTAGTCAAACCCCAGGCTATAAGCTTCTCCATTTCCCAATTCCTCCAAACCAAGGTGAAACAGCATACGCTGAGGGTTTCATGGCTAAGGGAGAGCTTAGTCGCTAGTATGCGAACTCTGGATACTAGGGGACCTCCAGTTTAATTTACCCTTGCCGCGGTGAACGCAGGGCTCTGCCGTGGTCGATTTATGTAGTCCCTAGCTTCTCGTGGGAATAATTATGATAACTAGATCCAAAACAAAAAAAGTTGTACAGGCAGATGTGCCACCTTTAGATGATGAAATTACTCAAATGTCTTCGTCATCCTCCACGAGATCTCTCTTTCCTTCCATTCCGTCATCATTGCATTCTTTCGGTGTCTCTCCGACACCATCATCACCAACTAGCTTACAGTCAGCGGATGTTGCACAGGAGACAAACTCTGTCAACGAACCTGTGCCCACCACTAGCACTGCAACAACCCGTAGGAAATGGAGCATTGAAATGAATGAATTTATCCTACGGACTTATCTTCATCTTACTAACATGGAAACTGACACCAAGGCATATCTTCCATCACTTCACACTAAATTTCTAGAAAAATACCCTAATATGCAAGTTAGCCGGCAGAGGATAGGCGACCAACGTAGAGCAATAGTTCAGAAAAAATTAATACCACAAAAGTTAATAGATAAGATTTATGAAGGAGCTAAAACTGAATTGCAAGCTATACAAACACAAATACAACATCACTCTTTACAATTTTCAACAACAGCTGACACACATCGGATGAAATGGTCAAATGAATACAATGAAGCAATTATTAGAATTTACTTTAAGATAACAGAATTAGAAACAAACAAAACAGCTTATAGGAAATTTTTATATCAAGAATTCATTACTATGTACCCCAACCTTACACATTTAACAGAGCAAAGAATAGCTGATCAGAGAAGAGCAATCATTAATAACAAATACATAAACGATTTCAGATTAGCACAAATTAAACAAGAAGTGGCAGAAGAACTACGTAATATAAACATACAGACACAGTCATCAGGCAACACAGAATGTCCTAATATAAGTAATATACATACACTAAGTACTCAACAAACAAGTACACACATATATTTAGACACAACAACAGACCCACTTGACTTCAGCACTCATACACAACATGACTATGTCACTCCAACACTCACAGACCCACAGAATACCAGTGAGAATAATTTCTTGAATAATATTCATGGTGAACAACTCGTTACCACATACCCTTCCACTGAAACTGCCGTACGAGTAAACCCAGTAAACCCAGAAATAGATCAAACATTTCATCAAGCTCAACAACACTTTACTAACACTGACCCTACTAGCCGACCATACATTCCTAAACAAAAGACATCTAAAAAATTCTACACTATAGTAAAATACATAGATACCAATATATTACCCAAATTCGTGAACAGAGATACAGATTTCAACACATTACAAGATGTAATTTATTGTGCAGCATGGACGGCAGCTACATGTAATGGTGCTAAAATATCACATTTTCAAAACGAACATCCGATACGACTAAACAGAAAGCCAAAATGGCAAGTTAGATTAGAATCAAAAATACAAGACTTAAGAGCGAATATAGGCAGACTGACACAATATATTAGAGGCAACAGAAGTAGAAGAGTAGTAGCAGCAGTAGAAGCGATAAAGATTAAATACCAGTTACACGCACAATATGAAAATACAAACACACAAATGGAACACTTTTTAGACACCTTAAAGCAAAAGCTTAACGCATCTTCCTCCAGACTTAAGAGATACTTAACATGCACAGCCCGTAAACTACAAAACACACAATTCATAAGTAGTGAAAAGAACTTCTACAGAAATTTAACAGCAACACACGGAAATACAAATAATCAAAACACAGATATACCATCATCTGAAGAAATCCGAGAATTCTGGGGCAATATTTGGGAATTACCTGTTCAGCATAGTAATGATGCAGGCTGGATTAATGAGACTTCCCAAATGACAAACAATATTCCACAGATGGAGTTTGAATTTATACCAATAGACACATTTGTAGAAGTAATAAAACGAACGCATAATTGGAAAAGCCCAGGTACAGACAACATACACAACTATTGGTATAAAAAATTCACTAGCATACAGCCACACATATACAACTTCTTAAACACATTTATTAAATCACCACACTTACTACCGGCATACATAACACAAGGGGTAACATACATGATCCCCAAAGACATGAACGATACTAAAAATCCAGCTAAGTACAGACCGATCACCTGCCTACAAACCATTTACAAAATATTGACAGCATGTATAAGTGAAGTTGTTTACAAACATTTAGATAATTTTAACATATTAGCTGAGCAACAAAAAGGATGTAGGAAAAATAGTCAGGGTTGTAAGGAGCAACTTACTATTGATGCAGTTGTTATGAATAGTGCAGTTAAAAATAAAACAGATATACACACAATGTTTATTGATTATCAAAAAGCCTTTGACTCAGTCCCCCATAGCTGGCTCTTACATGTCTTACACTTATACAAAATACACCCTACTCTTATATCTTTCTTACAAACTTCTATGACAACTTGGCAAACCATACTCAAAATAAAACAATCTTCAACCCAGTCTTTAACTACTGAACCGATTCGTATCCAACGTGGTATTTTTCAAGGCGATGCTTTAAGCCCGTTATGGTTCTGCCTGGCTCTCAATCCTCTCTCCCAACTCCTAAATAATACTAATATAGGATCTGCACCCCCAAATAATGGAACACAACACACTGTATCTCATCTATTGTATATGGATGATATAAAACTATTTGCTACCGACAAAGACACATTATTCAAATTTGCTGATACCACACAACAGTTCTCACAAGATATTAATATGCAGTTTGGAGTTGATAAATGTAAAATACTATCAATTGTTGATGGAAAAATTCAAAACAACAGTTACACACTCGAATCTGGCGAAGTTATTGAACCTATGGATGAAAATAGCACATACAAATACCTAGGTTTTAAGCAATCTAGACAAATCCAACAAAAAACAACCAAACAAGAATTACTAAATAAATTTTCTCATCGCTTAAATCTGATATTAAAATCTCACCTAAACTCTAGAAACACCATAAAAGCTATCAATACATTCGCTATACCAATTCTTACATACTCTTTTGGCATTATAAAATGGTCAAAGACTGACATCACAAAACTACAGCGTACTATTAATACACATCTCACAAAATATAGAAAACATCATCCCAAATCATGTATACAGAGACTCACCCTACCACGCCATGAAGGAGGAAGAGGATTAATCGATATACGCAGCCTACACAACAAACAAATAAAAACACTTAGAAATTATTTTCATAACAAATCCGAACATTCAGTATTACATAAACACATTACAGAATTAGACACTAAACTCACACCCCTCAACTTACAGGACCTAAACACACAAATAAATGAAATCATCACAAACACACAACAAAAAATTGCAGCATGGGCTGGAAAATCTCTTCACGGGAGACACCGATCATTCTTGTGCCAACCACACGTCGACAAAGAGAAGTCGAACGAATGGCTCAAACGAGGTGAACTTTTCCCCGAAACAGAAGGCTTCATGTGTGCGATTCAAGATGAAATAATAGCTACCCGGAACTATAGGAAATACATCATAAGAGATCTCAACCAGCCTACTGACTTATGCAGACATTGTAATACTGCATCAGAAACCATCCAGCACATCACAGGAGCTTGTAAAGCATTAGCACAAACTGACTACAAACATAGACACGACCAAGTTGCCGCAATAATTCACCAACACTTAGCACACAAATACCAACTCATAACAGAAATATGCCCATACTATAAATACAAACCTGAAACTATATTAGAAAACAGAAATTACAAACTCTATTGGGATAGAACGATCATAACAGACAAAACGATTCACTACAATAGACCGGATATTACTGTACACGACAAATCAAACAAAGTCGTGTACTTAATTGATATAGCTATTCCGAACTCCCACAACATACAACACACAATATCAGAGAAACTTAGTAAATATCAAGATCTTGCAATAGAATTAAAAACTCAATGGAGAGCACAAACAGTTCACATCGTCCCCATAGTCCTGTCTTCTACTGGACTTATACCAAAATCTCTACAACAAAGCCTGAACACCTTAAACATGCCTACATATACACTACACATACTTCAAAAAGCCACCATCCTTAACACTTGTCGTATCACTAGAAAATTCTTAACATCTTCAACATTATCATCCACTTACTCCATTTAATTTTAATTGTCCCCTCTCACGCTTGGCTTCGGCCCGCCAACGAGGTTCTTCGCCCTCCCAAAAAGAGGAGAAAATAAAGATATACCGATAATAATACTAGGGTGAAAGGTCAGACCAAAAGGGGTACAAACTTGTTCTTGGTCCAATCCCAGATCAAGATCATTTTCCTTGCCCAAATTACCTTTTCCTAATCCCAATTCCTACATTTCCTTCCTTACCTTGCCTAATCCCAATCCCCAATCCCTACCTAAGCTTCTAGTCAAACCCCAGGCTATAAGCTTCTCCATTTCCCAATTCCTCCAAACCAAGGTGAAACAGCATACGCTGAGGGTTTCATGGCTAAGGGAGAGCTTAGTCGCTAGTATGCGAACTCTGGATACTAGGGGACCTCCAGTTTAATTTACCCTTGCCGCGGTGAACGCAGGGCTCTGCCGTGGTCGATTTATGTAGTCCCTAGCTTCTCGTGGGAATAATTATGATAACTAGATCCAAAACAAAAAAAGTTGTACAGGCAGATGTGCCACCTTTAGATGATGAAATTACTCAAATGTCTTCGTCATCCTCCACGAGATCTCTCTTTCCTTCCATTCCGTCATCATTGCATTCTTTCGGTGTCTCTCCGACACCATCATCACCAACTAGCTTACAGTCAGCGGATGTTGCACAGGAGACAAACTCTGTCAACGAACCTGTGCCCACCACTAGCACTGCAACAACCCGTAGGAAATGGAGCATTGAAATGAATGAATTTATCCTACGGACTTATCTTCATCTTACTAACATGGAAACTGACACCAAGGCATATCTTCCATCACTTCACACTAAATTTCTAGAAAAATACCCTAATATGCAAGTTAGCCGGCAGAGGATAGGCGACCAACGTAGAGCAATAGTTCAGAAAAAATTAATACCACAAAAGTTAATAGATAAGATTTATGAAGGAGCTAAAACTGAATTGCAAGCTATACAAACACAAATACAACATCACTCTTTACAATTTTCAACAACAGCTGACACACATCGGATGAAATGGTCAAATGAATACAATGAAGCAATTATTAGAATTTACTTTAAGATAACAGAATTAGAAACAAACAAAACAGCTTATAGGAAATTTTTATATCAAGAATTCATTACTATGTACCCCAACCTTACACATTTAACAGAGCAAAGAATAGCTGATCAGAGAAGAGCAATCATTAATAACAAATACATAAACGATTTCAGATTAGCACAAATTAAACAAGAAGTGGCAGAAGAACTACGTAATATAAACATACAGACACAGTCATCAGGCAACACAGAATGTCCTAATATAAGTAATATACATACACTAAGTACTCAACAAACAAGTACACACATATATTTAGACACAACAACAGACCCACTTGACTTCAGCACTCATACACAACATGACTATGTCACTCCAACACTCACAGACCCACAGAATACCAGTGAGAATAATTTCTTGAATAATATTCATGGTGAACAACTCGTTACCACATACCCTTCCACTGAAACTGCCGTACGAGTAAACCCAGTAAACCCAGAAATAGATCAAACATTTCATCAAGCTCAACAACACTTTACTAACACTGACCCTACTAGCCGACCATACATTCCTAAACAAAAGACATCTAAAAAATTCTACACTATAGTAAAATACATAGATACCAATATATTACCCAAATTCGTGAACAGAGATACAGATTTCAACACATTACAAGATGTAATTTATTGTGCAGCATGGACGGCAGCTACATGTAATGGTGCTAAAATATCACATTTTCAAAACGAACATCCGATACGACTAAACAGAAAGCCAAAATGGCAAGTTAGATTAGAATCAAAAATACAAGACTTAAGAGCGAATATAGGCAGACTGACACAATATATTAGAGGCAACAGAAGTAGAAGAGTAGTAGCAGCAGTAGAAGCGATAAAGATTAAATACCAGTTACACGCACAATATGAAAATACAAACACACAAATGGAACACTTTTTAGACACCTTAAAGCAAAAGCTTAACGCATCTTCCTCCAGACTTAAGAGATACTTAACATGCACAGCCCGTAAACTACAAAACACACAATTCATAAGTAGTGAAAAGAACTTCTACAGAAATTTAACAGCAACACACGGAAATACAAATAATCAAAACACAGATATACCATCATCTGAAGAAATCCGAGAATTCTGGGGCAATATTTGGGAATTACCTGTTCAGCATAGTAATGATGCAGGCTGGATTAATGAGACTTCCCAAATGACAAACAATATTCCACAGATGGAGTTTGAATTTATACCAATAGACACATTTGTAGAAGTAATAAAACGAACGCATAATTGGAAAAGCCCAGGTACAGACAACATACACAACTATTGGTATAAAAAATTCACTAGCATACAGCCACACATATACAACTTCTTAAACACATTTATTAAATCACCACACTTACTACCGGCATACATAACACAAGGGGTAACATACATGATCCCCAAAGACATGAACGATACTAAAAATCCAGCTAAGTACAGACCGATCACCTGCCTACAAACCATTTACAAAATATTGACAGCATGTATAAGTGAAGTTGTTTACAAACATTTAGATAATTTTAACATATTAGCTGAGCAACAAAAAGGATGTAGGAAAAATAGTCAGGGTTGTAAGGAGCAACTTACTATTGATGCAGTTGTTATGAATAGTGCAGTTAAAAATAAAACAGATATACACACAATGTTTATTGATTATCAAAAAGCCTTTGACTCAGTCCCCCATAGCTGGCTCTTACATGTCTTACACTTATACAAAATACACCCTACTCTTATATCTTTCTTACAAACTTCTATGACAACTTGGCAAACCATACTCAAAATAAAACAATCTTCAACCCAGTCTTTAACTACTGAACCGATTCGTATCCAACGTGGTATTTTTCAAGGCGATGCTTTAAGCCCGTTATGGTTCTGCCTGGCTCTCAATCCTCTCTCCCAACTCCTAAATAATACTAATATAGGATCTGCACCCCCAAATAATGGAACACAACACACTGTATCTCATCTATTGTATATGGATGATATAAAACTATTTGCTACCGACAAAGACACATTATTCAAATTTGCTGATACCACACAACAGTTCTCACAAGATATTAATATGCAGTTTGGAGTTGATAAATGTAAAATACTATCAATTGTTGATGGAAAAATTCAAAACAACAGTTACACACTCGAATCTGGCGAAGTTATTGAACCTATGGATGAAAATAGCACATACAAATACCTAGGTTTTAAGCAATCTAGACAAATCCAACAAAAAACAACCAAACAAGAATTACTAAATAAATTTTCTCATCGCTTAAATCTGATATTAAAATCTCACCTAAACTCTAGAAACACCATAAAAGCTATCAATACATTCGCTATACCAATTCTTACATACTCTTTTGGCATTATAAAATGGTCAAAGACTGACATCACAAAACTACAGCGTACTATTAATACACATCTCACAAAATATAGAAAACATCATCCCAAATCATGTATACAGAGACTCACCCTACCACGCCATGAAGGAGGAAGAGGATTAATCGATATACGCAGCCTACACAACAAACAAATAAAAACACTTAGAAATTATTTTCATAACAAATCCGAACATTCAGTATTACATAAACACATTACAGAATTAGACACTAAACTCACACCCCTCAACTTACAGGACCTAAACACACAAATAAATGAAATCATCACAAACACACAACAAAAAATTGCAGCATGGGCTGGAAAATCTCTTCACGGGAGACACCGATCATTCTTGTGCCAACCACACGTCGACAAAGAGAAGTCGAACGAATGGCTCAAACGAGGTGAACTTTTCCCCGAAACAGAAGGCTTCATGTGTGCGATTCAAGATGAAATAATAGCTACCCGGAACTATAGGAAATACATCATAAGAGATCTCAACCAGCCTACTGACTTATGCAGACATTGTAATACTGCATCAGAAACCATCCAGCACATCACAGGAGCTTGTAAAGCATTAGCACAAACTGACTACAAACATAGACACGACCAAGTTGCCGCAATAATTCACCAACACTTAGCACACAAATACCAACTCATAACAGAAATATGCCCATACTATAAATACAAACCTGAAACTATATTA
The DNA here is from genome assembly GCA_949699075.1 of Asteroscopus sphinx. Taxonomy (NCBI): domain Eukaryota; kingdom Metazoa; phylum Arthropoda; class Insecta; order Lepidoptera; family Noctuidae; genus Asteroscopus; species Asteroscopus sphinx. Next base: position 12,068,756 of record OX453021.1, on the reverse strand, counting down.
GAAAACAGAAATTACAAACTCTATTGGGATAGAACGATCATAACAGACAAAACGATTCACTACAATAGACCGGATATTACTGTACACGACAAATCAAACAAAGTCGTGTACTTAATTGATATAGCTATTCCGAACTCCCACAACATACAACACACAATATCAGAGAAACTTAGTAAATATCAAGATCTTGCAATAGAATTAAAAACTCAATGGAGAGCACAAACAGTTCACATCGTCCCCATAGTCCTGTCTTCTACTGGACTTATACCAAAATCTCTACAACAAAGCCTGAACACCTTAAACATGCCTACATATACACTACACATACTTCAAAAAGCCACCATCCTTAACACTTGTCGTATCACTAGAAAATTCTTAACATCTTCAACATTATCATCCACTTACTCCATTTAATTTTAATTGTCCCCTCTCACGCTTGGCTTCGGCCCGCCAACGAGGTTCTTCGCCCTCCCAAAAAGAGGAGAAAATAAAGATATACCGATAATAATAAAATCTCTTTATATTACTTTACAAAAAGCAGCAATTTTGAACACGTGCCGTATCGTAAGAAAGTTCATGCAAATAGAAGAAAATTAAACACACCATTAACACATTACATTTTACACACCACACGCTACATTTACTTGGTTCAGGCCCGTAAATATAGTTAAATCTAGTCAAATGACTAAGAAAAAATAAAATATCCCAAAATAATAATAATAATAATAGACTAGTAGGTATGTATTTGCGGTAGTGACTAGTGACGTAATGAGTAGATACCTATAAGTATTTTTTCCAATTTAGTTTATTGCTGTAGCTTTTTCGTTCAACGCAAATAAATACTTGAATTGAATTGAAAAAAAAATCGGTGTTCGAAAATTTATTTTACGCAATCAAAGTCATAAGTACTGTTTGTAAAGGACATCTAATTTACCTAAACATCCCTAAAAAGTTGAAGTTCATCCAGAGATAGAGCAACGTCTCCATGACCAGCACTCCTGGAAGGTTCAGCAGCATAAAGTGAGGAAACTCTATTTTCGGTCCCACGGGGAATATCCTTGCAAATAAATAAGATAATTCAATATTTATTCTATTGATCAGATTCGTTTAAAACTTTTAGCTAATGGGGTGAACCCAGCCCGCGCACAGCACACGACGATAGTTTTCCAAAACGTGTAAACGGAAAAAAATATTTAACCAAACTGGAGTGACCACCAACATTTTAGTAAGACGTTAATAAGGTTAAGTTGATGTAACAAAACTGTTTATCTTTAAAGAACAAAATTTTTTGAACGAACATCAGTTCCTATGCGGTATCAGGTCGATGGGTGGTACGGAACCCTTACTGCGTGTGTCCGACTCGCCCTTGGCCACTTTTTATTTTAATTTACAGGCAGGAAAAGTGCGGCTACATTTTACAAACTTTTTTTTCAGTATCTACAGTGCAATGTGGGAAGCATTTGCGAACATAAGACATAAACGCGCAGCGCTATCTGGCACTCGGGTGGGCTGAGTTGGGTTGCGGCGGGCCTTACCAACTATAATAGGTAGGTAGTTAGGTAACGTAACATCCCCAATTATCGACACTTTAAGGGACGATCACAAGTATTTTTAACCGACGAAAAAAGGAGGAGGTTCTCAATTCGACGCGTATATATAATTTTTTTTTTTTTTTTTTTTTTTTTTTTTTTATGTATGACCACGCATAACTTTTTACAGAGTGGTCCGATTTTGATGATTCTTTTTTTAATGGATAGGGTATATCTCGAAGTTGGTCCCATTTAAATTTCAAAATCAAAATCCACCCCTAAGGGTAGTAAAACAGGGGATGAGTGTTTGTTCACCCACTGAATTCTTACCTGTTAACCGATTCTGTTGAAAATTGACACACATAAATATAGTTCTAGACATAATTGAGACCTGGAGTTAGATTAAAACCACAAAAAAATGAAAAATAAAACTTTTTAACAAAAAATTGAACCGACGAAAACAGAAACTGAAAAGCGAAAAATAACTAATTATGAGTCGGCGCCAAACAACCAATCAACGAAGATCATTAAATTACTTTAAATAAATAATAAAAACAACGTCACATCAAATACAACGTGAAATTTTCAACGAAAAACAATAACTTTCCAAAAATGCGTTCTCCGCTCGGCCACTTGCAACTTGCATGCACTTTGCTTGTTAAAAGTTCGTTTGGCGCCGACTCATAATTAGTTATTTTTCGCTTTTCAGTTTCTGTTTTCGTCGGTTCAATTTTTTGTTAAAAAGTTTTATTTGAAATACATTGGTTTCGTGATGATTTTTTACGTTCTTGTGGTGCACTATGTAACAGTTCAATGTTTATTAGATAATATTTAACCGTATACTAAACACTGAGGTACTATGTACTACATATTACCTCAATGATACTAAATTATAATTTTGCTCTTATTTTCTGAAGTTGGTTGTTTTTTTGTCGAACAATGGGGCACTGTCGGTAACTGGGGCTTTTACTATACCTACCTAAAATAAAAATATGCATATAACACCAATGTCAATGTAGGGGTAAACAAAGAGCTATATTACCTACATCGTTCATCAAAACACAATGGCGACCTTCACGACAATGTGTCATGGGTCATGGGGTCATTTACTTGTTCTCACAAAGAGAGTTGAGACTCTTTTGTCAAGTTAAATTATTTTATTGGTATAGGTTTGCACAGTAGGTATTGTCTAATTACTATATCAAAGAAGTTAGTTGCATTACAGTTGACTACCCTGAAAAGGTAACCTTAGATCTCGGACGAATAAAAAAGGCGGACGGAATCTCGATAAACAAAGACTGAAGCACTGCATTATTAATATTATTATTTACTAGCTTTTACCCGCGGCTCCGCTCGCGTTAAATTCTGCTAACCCACGTCAGTCCAGTCCAGTCCAGTCCATTCCAGTCCAGTCCACTGTCCCACTGCCCCGCTGTCCCGCTGCCCCACTGCCCCGCTACCCCACAGCCCCGCTATCCCACTGCCCCGCTGCCCCACTATCCCACTGCCCCGCTGCCCCACTGCCCCGCTGCCCCGCTGCCCCGCTGCCCCACTGCCCCGCTGCCCAGCTGCCCCGCTGCCCCACTGCCCCGCTGCCCCACTGCCCCGCTACCCCACTGCCCCGCTGCCCAAATGCCCCGCTGCCCTGCTACCCCACTGCCCCGCTACCCCACTGCCCAGCTGCCCCGCTGCCCCACTGCCCGCAGCCCCGCTACCCAACTGCCCCACTGCCCATCTACCCCACTGCCCCACAGCCCCGCAGCCCCACTGCCCCGCTGCCCCACTATCCCACTGCCCCGCAGCACCGCTACCCCACTGCCCCACTGCCCCACTACCCCGCTGCCCCACTATCCCACTGCCCCGCAGCACCGCTACCCCACTGCCCCACTGCCCCACTACCCCGCTGCCCCACTATCACACTGCCCCAATGCCTGCCCCGTTGCCCCATTGCCACGCTGCCCCGCTGCCCCACTGCCCCGAATCCCCACTGCCCCTATGCCCCACTGCCCCGCTGCCCAACTGCCCCGCTGCCCCACTGCCCCACTGCCCCGCTGCGCCTCTGCCCCGAATCCCCACTGCCCCGCTGCCCCGAATCCCCACTGCCCCGCTGCCCCACTGCCCCGCTGCCCCGCTGCTCCGGCTCCCCATTGCCCCGCTGCCCCGAATCCCCGCTGCCCCACTTCCCCGCTGCCCAAATGCCCCGCTGCCCCACTATACCACTGCCCCACTGCTCCGCTGCCCCACTATCCCACTGCCCCGCTGCCCTGGTAACCCACTGCCCCGCTGCACCACTGCCCCGCTGCCCCACTATCCCACTGCCACACTGCGCCGCTTCCCCACTGCCCCGCTTCCCCGCTGCCCCACTGCCCCAATGCCCCGCTGCCCCACTGCCCCGAATCCCCAATGCCCCGCTGCCCCACTGCCCCGCTGCCCCGCTGCCCAAATGCCCCGCTGCCCCACTATACCACTGCCCCACTGCCCCGCTGCCCCACTATCCCACTGCCCCACTGCTCCGCTGCCCCGGTAACCCACTGCCCCGCTGCCCAACTATCCCACTGCCCCGGTAATCCACTGCCCCACTACCCCACTGCACCACTGCCCCGCTGCCCCACTATCCCCCTGCCCCACTGCCTGCCCCACTGCCGCACTCCCCTACTGCCCCGCTACCCCGCTACCCCACTGCCCCGCTGCCCCGCTGCCCCACTGCCCCACTATCCCACTGCCCCGCTGCCCCGGTACCCCCACAGCCCCGCTGCCCCGCTGTCCCACTGCCTCGCTGCCCCGCTGCCCCACTAACCCACTGCCCCACTGCCCCACTGTCCCACCGTGTCACCGTCCCACTGCCACCGTCCTGCTGTCCCACTGTCCCACTATCTCACTATATCACTATCGTCCCGTCCCATGTCCCATGTCCTGTCCCATGTCCCATCCTATGTCCAGTTCCATGTGCCGTCCCACTGTCCTGTCCCATGTCCCGTCTCATGTCCCGTCCCATTTCTCGTCCCCTGTCCCGTCCACTGTCCCGTCCCCAGTCCCGTCCCCAGTCCCGTCCCCAGTCCCGTCCCCTGTCCCGTCCCCAGTCCCATCCACAGTCCCATCCCCTGTCCACTCCACTCCACTCCATCGTACATTACTATCCGCTCGTGCAAATGCATAGAAGCATCGATCTGTCGGGTGAGTACGAAACCCACGAATTATTGTTTTTCTTTTTTTCTTTCTTTCTTTCTTTCTCAAAACCCATACCAGTTTTTAAGTCAGATCATCAGCTTTCCAACAAAAAAAAAATCATCAAAATCGGTCCAGTAGTTTTAGCGTGATGCTGGAACAAACAAACAAACAAACAAACAGACGTTTACAATTTTATAATAGTTATAAGATTTTCAGCCTATATTGTCCCACTGCAGGGCAAAGGCCTCCCTTTCCTTATTCCACTCTTTCCGGTCAAGTGAAATTGTGAACCAGTCTCTTCTATACGAGTCCAGCTCGTCCCGCCATCTTCGCCTGGGCCTGCCGCGATGCCGTTGCACGTTTTTCCTAAATCCACTATAATTTCGAAAGCATTTTAACACACCAGATTTATACTGTTATTTTATTTATGACACTACAACAATGGCTACCGTCACACTAGATTTTATGCGTAATCGCGGCTTTTTGGCATACTATGGAAGTGAATGTGTGCGTGCCAGCCCGTACTTTTAAGCAAGCTATACTATGGATGCTTCACTTTTTGTATAGCGAGATTCCGTCCGCCTTTTATATTCGTCTGAGCCTTAGATGTGGACAAAAACTTACGTCTCACAGTAAATTTTGAATATTTGATTGGTCTGACTTCCCATCATCGTTGCTATGTCACCTGAAATAAGTTAATCATAAATTAACATCATCATCATCCATCATTGGGGTCGGCGCAGCGTGTATTCTTCTTCCATACATCTCTATCTCCCGTCATCTCAGTGTTCACTTTTTTCTAATCATAATCATCTTTCACACAATCCATCCATGTTTTCTTTGTTCTGCCTCTTTTCCTAAAGCCATCCACATTCATAAAATGAAAACTTTCCTCCTAACTACTCTTCATTCCTCCTCATCACATGACACCTGTTCCGTGTGGTGCCGGACGTAAAGAATTGCACCATGCACCCTATATCTTCTCATGGGTGTCTAAAAGGCGACTAAGAGATTCACCAGAGGATGGGCAGCAGCGTTCTCTGAGTATTCAACCAACCAGCTGCGATCGCCAACCTGCTGGCTAAGCGTGGCGATTATGGCATATCCCTCCCCCCTCTATTAGGGGAGGCCTATGTTCAGCAGTGGGCGTCTTTCGGCTGAAATGCTGATGTTGACATGACACCTACAATAAGTTAATGTAATTCACTTTTAATTAGGTATTTTTATAAATCAGAGATATTATAATAAATTCTGTCTGACTTCTCAATTAAATTTCGCTAGGCTGGTGCAGGATGTATATAAATAAATTGGTTTTCCAAGTAGGTACCTAGCTGCTTCATCCATGATAATTTGATTTTAAAATACACATAACTATATATGTAGGTATAGGTAGTTCACAGCTTTTATTATTTTTAACTAGCCCTAGCCTATATGTTAATCTGGGTTATGTTCTATCGGTATGCCAAATTTAATTAAAATCGGTCTAGCCGTTCTTGAGTTATAAATGATGTAACTAACCTGATTTCGTTTTATATATTAAGTTATGAACGCTATGTCTAGCCGTCATTGGCTTACAAATATTTTATCAATAATAAAAACATGCTGATTATAATTTATTCAAAATTCTTGCATTACTAATTGGCTTACTTTTAATTTTCCCCAATTTTTAGGGATGGGATAATCAAATCAGTACCTAGACCTACTATATAATACTTATTTTATTTTTATCGGTTGACTTATCGACTGAAACAGAAGCAGTTTTTTCTTTTCTGTGGGTGTCAGTGTCACCCAGAGGCATGTTTACCGGTGGTAAATGTCATGTCTCCGGTGTCACCAACTTTATTTTATTTTATTATGTACAAGTTGTGATACTTACCAATCGATGAGGAATATGCAATTCCGAGAAAATAAAATACAGTGAAGTCTGACGGCCTTGGCACACTGCAACAATTTGTATTGTTGTCATAATTGTTGTGTTATTTATAACTGTTTGACTATTATACAAGTAACCAGAGGTCACCCCGGCTTCGCCCACGTGGATCACCACGTTCATCGTGTATTCCACAGGAACCCTTTCGTTTTTGGGATAAAAGGAGCCTATATGTCCTTCTCTGGGTTCCAGACTATCTCTGTATCAAGTTTCATTGAAATCAGTTCAGAGGTTTAGTCGTGAAAAGGTAACAAACAGACAGACGTACAAACAGAGGTACATTCGCGCATATCGACCGAGCGAAGCGAGGTCTCGTAATTAATTAATAGTATTAATACCTAGTAATAAATAATAACGTCAAAATGTAAGGCATGGTTTGTTCTGAAAGTTTCCACGCATGAATCGCAAGTGAAATTGTGATTACAACTTTACAACCAGTCTATCTATTTCTGTGGTTGGCTCTAACCTTTTTTAACCAGATGCGGCTCAAAATTATATTACCACTAGGTATATAACCAAACCAAAAGACTGACTTTCGGATTCTGAGAAGTAGTAATAAAGCTCCTTTTGAAAGAGCTCGTCCGGGGAAGTACTACTACGGTACTACGAACACCGTACCTACTTATGCTGCTAAACAGTGGTGCTTGCATTGCGTTCTGGTGCGAAGGGTACGGTACGGGTGCTGGTGAAATTACTATCACATGAGACTTTCCATCTTCATGTTCAGTTTGGCAAACCAACTTGCGGTACATTTAGGCAACAACCTTAGGTGTTATTGCAGTTATACTTATGCCGCTAAACATTGATGATTGCACTGCTGTGTTCTGCTGGTGTGAATGGTACGGGTACCGGCGAAATTACTATCACATGAGACTTTCCATCTTCATGTTCAGTTTGGCGAACCAGCTTGCGGTACCATTTAGGCAACAACCTTAGGTGGTATTGCAGTTGTACTTATGCCGCTAAACATTGATGATTGCACTGCTGTGTTCTGCTGGTGTGAATGGTACGGGTACCGGCGAAATTACTATCACATGAGACTTTCCATCTTCATGTCTCAGTTTGGCGAACCAACTTGCAGTACCATTTAGGCAACAGCCTAGGTGGTTTTGCAGTTGTTATGGGCAAAGGTAATCGCTTAACATCAGGTGGGCCTTTAGCTCGTTTCACCATCCTGTAATAAAAAAGCTAATGAAAAAAGGTCCTAAGTCTAATTACTCGACTGCAAGCACAGACATTGTAAAAAATATAGACGAAGTGCTGCGAACAATCATGGAGAAACCGAAAAAAACTATGCTCCTTCGTGTACAACCAGCGCTCACGCACACGCACCTGAAGGATTTGCTTTCGCATAAACCTGAACCTGAAGGATATTTTTTTTTATGCCGCGACATGTGTACTGAGAGGGGTAACCGCGGTTTGAGGTGTATGTGTGTGCGTGGGCGCTAGTTGCACACGAATGAGCATAGTATTTTGGCCTCACTAGATTGTTCGCAGCACTTTGTCTAAATTTTTCACTATGTCTGTGACTGCAAGCTAGCAGTAAAGCAATATTTTGGATATTAGATATATATTGTAGTAATTCATAAATACGGTTTGAAATCATTTTTTGCAAACAGAAAGCCAAAACAATTTTTTTGCTCTTATTTGTCATTTCGTGCTTATATGCGTCAGTGTTGCCACCTTAGATTGCCACCTGTGAGTTTAACAAGCGTCAAACGCTGCGCGCCATATTATTTGAATATAGCTTGAAAAGGCGTGAGATTTCCCTATAGGATATTGACTACGTGACGAAAACCTAAGTCCCCCCCGTCCCTGTGACCAAGCGTGATATTTTGAAGACCTCCCTCCCCCCTCTGAACGGGTCACGTACGTAGTATGGGTACGTTCCCTATTTACCACGGCTTATTATTACGATATTTCAAATCTTACTTTTGTTCATGTCGAGTGGATTTCTGTTTAGCCTTTCCAATTGTTTGGTAGATTTCCATTATTCCCATCTAAAATTAAAATGTACTAAGTATTTAAGATGTAACAGGTTTCTAAAGGCTGATTTACAAGGAGAGAGTTTCGCCAGGTGAGTATAATGTTCTCTTTTGTTCTCGTCGAGAAAGAAAAAGTCAGAACAGCAAAGAGCAAGCAGTAGCGTTCTTCTGTCAGCTTTCGATTGTGGTGTGTTTTTCGCATGCGTAAATGCGTTAAAAAATAGTGAGGGTAGGCATATCTAAACAACTGCAAAGTTCGTCGAGTCGGTTAAGAAACACTGTTTCTTAATAAGATATAGCTGACGTCATCCAAAAGACGTACCAAAAGTGGAGGTTAATTTCAATACCACGAGCAGTGTTCACGGTAGCTTAGTGGATAAAGCACTGGTGTACTGAGCCAGAAGTCGCAGGGTCGAATCCTGCTCGTGAGCGATTCTTTCTTTCCACAATTAAAATCGATAGTAAAAGTTGTTTATAATGATGAGTACAATGACCCCTTAAAGGTTAAACCAAGTTCTTTCCGCCTCATTCGTTACATAACTACGCACTAAATATAACAACAAACAACGATAGATATTTAGGTACCTACCTTCTCAAGTTCAGTAAGAATCGCTTTGACAAGGGGCATCATCAGTCCACAAGCCAGGATGTTGGATATCCACATCGATAAGAACGTGGTCGTAAAGAATAGAAGAAAACTTAATCTGAAATAATTTTAAGGTTTCAGTCAGCAATTCAGCATCAAATATATTGGGACAAACCAAGTAAAAAAAAAAAAAAAATTTTTATTTTCATAAAATATCTTTACAGAAAAAAGGTAACGTTGGTACCTGTACTAATGAAAAAACATTGTATCACAGGCACCAGCGCTTTCTATTTAGTTACACAGTAAAATTATTACAAAAAAAAATAATGTGAATTAAAACTAAAATAATTAAATTAAATTGGGAGAAAATTAAATTAAATTAAAAATTATGTTTGTAAAACTAAATCTACATTACACAGTTGCTAAAGTAGGATGTGTGTGTATGTGGACGGTGTGTAGTTGGATGTGTAGTGTAGTAGGTGTAAGTATGCGTTGTTTGTGTATGTTTGCGTAAGTCTTCTAATTGAGTAGGGGTTTGAGCAGATTTTCAGTTTCTTGGTAATTTAATGTTTGTATCCAGTTTTGTATTTCTTCTTTTACTAGCTTCTTTCATCGTTGGGACAAACAGACAGTTCATATTATTGGCGATGTCTGTGGTCTAGTGGTTCGAGTGTCGGACTGCTGATCACGAGGTCGTGGGTCGATTCCCAAAGAACACAAATATTTGTGTGATGAACATAAGTGTTTGTGTTGGTCTGGGTGGTTCTTATGTATTATAAGTATGTATTTACAAAAAAATTGTATATAAGTATTATATCCATTGTATAGTACCCATATTACAAGCTCTGCTTAGTTTGGGACTAGATGGTGCTGTGTAAAATGTACCAAATATTTATTTATATATTTATTTATTTAATCAATGATAATATTATGATTGTATTAATTACTTTTAGATAAATTTGTACATCGTCAAGGTAGGACATAGAGACACATTGGACTATACTTAAAACACGTATTTTATTTTACCGATGTTCGCAAATAAATGATTTTAAATGAAACTTTTCAGTCAGCATAAAATATATTGGGACATCAACTCAGCCTATCGCAGTCCACTGCTGGACATACCTCTCCCAAGTTGCGCCACAACACTCGGTCCTCTGCCTTCCGCATCCAGTCCCCCCCAGCCACGTTCTTCAGGTCGTCGGTCCACCTGGCGGGAGGGGCGCCCTACGCTGCGTAGACAGTTCATATTAATTACAAATTAAAATTTAATTCAACTTCATTTAAATGAAAAAACAAATCTTGTCGGAATAACAAGTATATTGTAGTTGTTGTGTACAGAGATATAAACGTGTTATTGAAATAACTGAAAACCTCTTAAAGGGTCATTGTACTTATCAGTATGAACAACTTTTACGATGGGACCAAACCTCAAATCACAAAAAAAATATCAGCTAATCCCTACAATTTTTCGATTTATGTGAACACAAATGTAGGTAGTTGTAGTTGGTCTCATAGTAAAATTTGTTCATAGTTCATACGGATGAGTAAAATATCAGTTATTTCAATAATACGTTGTATGTAGATTGATTACATTGAGATTATTTGTGCTATCATTTATTTATTTATTTAAAATATATAAAAATTAATAAACAGCTAGCATAGGTTACATTAAGCCAATTACAGGTTTCCACGGATAGTAATAGGATAAATTAAAACTGATTTTAACTACAATTGATTAGAGTTGAAAAATATTAAAATATTATATAAAATAATTAATTAATTATAGTTTCTTAAATTAATTATTAGTTACTAAGTTGTTCAAATTATCAAAACCTAAAATATCCTTCTGTGATTCAGACGCACGTTTCAGAGGCTTCTAGCAGATCTCACCTAAACTCTTTTTCAATATCAAACACAAAACGGATTACTATTCTTGTGCTTTCTCTGTGCATGCAGTAAAATTAAGGAACTCACTCCCGTCCCGCCTAACATACTGCTTTCTCAAACCATATCTGTCTTCGCGATATACGTGAATTGGGCTTTTTTTCGGTTTTTTAAGTCACTTTCTTACCTATTTTTCCTCTCGCAGGTCTGCTGGTAGAAATTTTATTGAAATAAGCAGTACCTTTGTACTAAATACCTACTTTTATAAACACGATGTTGATTTATTATTATGAATTATTTATAAACAATCATTAAAATAAATATCAGGTTTAGTATAACCGGTATAACCTGTGACTACGGCCAAAGACTAAGTCTTTGACTACGGCTATTACGCTGTGACGAAAACTGATATTTATTTTAAGGATAGTTTTTTTAGGGTTCCGTACCCAAAGTAGGTAGGTAGCCGGTTGAAATTTTCTCAGAATATGATTGTGTTGCTATGACGACAAATACTAAAAATAAAAATAAAGTCTAAAACCAAAAGGGGTCCCGTGCGTGATGTCGACTCGCTCTTGGCGGTTTTTTTTTGTTAAAGGTTGATAACCTTCTTTAACACGCATATATTTTTTTGGATCAACAAACTTTTTGCGACTTTGCCAAATCCACGGAAAAATTAATAGCAGAGGATTGTTGTAGGTATGAAGCGGTAAGATTTAGTGGATATACGTTTTCGAAATGGAAAATATAAAAACATAGTAGTAATATATAAGTCTATGCATAGAGTAGAATAGGTAGGTATACCTGTAATGTGAGCATCCGAATACAAGCAGGACTTTTAACGCAACTCGTCTGTGCACTTTGCAATTTTCTATGGCAATCGTGATCATCATAACGCCAATACAGTCCAGCAGATCGTTTCGTATGTACATCTGAAATATTATTTAATAATTAATAAATTATATTTATAATAAAGTTGACACAAGACCGTCACCACAGATTACTTCTAAGTTAGCTACGGGATGGCCGCGGGGATGCAAACCTCAGACCTCCCGGAGGAGCACTTGCGGACCCGCAATGCCCGCAGCCTGCAGGCCCATGGGCCACAGGCTCATTAAAAACTTGCGCAAAATTAAAAGACGAACTTATGCTTTTCTCTTCCTACAAAATAATGTTTTGGGGAGCGGAAATTTCAAATCCTGCCCTGGGCGCTCATGACCTACCTACGATACAACACTGAACCTAACGGCTAGATATAGGTAGGTAGGTATTTGTTGTAAAGATTGCTCAGACAAGCGGCATAACTAAAGGTAAACCTACGTACCTGTCTCTTTATAACAAGCTTTATTGGAAATAAGAATTATACTCGTCACGTGAGTACTCGTGCAGAAAACACTGTCGGAGACACGTCGCGCCGCGTCGTTAAGGCCGGGTATGGGTAGTTAGATAACAAAAGCTAAACCTTATACAAATAAATAAATAAATAAATAAATCAATCAATCAACCTTTACCTTAAGCACAGAATATCTAAGCCTAAAGGTACTTATAATAACTCCTGTGCGATAGACTGGTCATTAACTTTTTACTGCTAATTCGCTTTCACTCGCGTTTTCTTTGCACAAAACTTAGGGTTGATTATTGAATATTGAAAAACCTAGTGCTTGCCACTGAGGTGCTTGCCTAGATTATTTGGGCTTCAAGTTACTTTACCCAACGGCTGTGAGTAGTTTGACAGACAGTCAGTCATGGAACATATATATTTTCTATGACCTTAATATCTTCTAATATTATAGAAAGATAAAGGCACTGAAAATATCTAGCAAACACCTGAATAATATACTACCTATGGTGTAATAATATCGTCACATAAACGAGGTTTTATGTTCATTTATGATATCCAAAAAGCAATAAAGCTTTGATAGCCCCTGTATTGTTTTACGATCTTAGCCTGTGATATTGGAAGTTTAATTGTTCCGACAGAAGCGCTAAAGCAACATAACAATGGAGTACCTAGCCATCTATAAGTAGGTATGTAGGTAGACAGTGGCGGCATAAGGGGGGGGGGGGCGATAGGGGCCGTCCGCCCCGGGTGCATGGCACCAAGGGGTGCCAAGTGGGTGTGGCGCCGGCACCCCACCAGCAAGCCGCCAGTATTTCTTCCCATGTGGCAGTCCAGTAGAATACCTTGGAGCTTCTGAGATTATTCTGTAAAATGGGACTATTCCGAGTCTGTTCAAAGTCTAGTGATGTGTCTAAGATTTGTCGTTTCGGTGAATTCGGTGGCTTCACGTGAAAAAAGCTTTTCTATATTAAAATTAATGAAATCGTAGTTATGATTTTGAGATCCGCAATGAGCCAAGCGCGACTAACCTTAATAATGTCATTGAATACATTAGCAAAATAAAGTCACTTAAGCACGTTTAATTCTTGTTGTTTTATTTTGGGGGGTGCTCAATAGAAAACCACCCCAGGTGCCAACCCATGCTGCGCCGCCACTGTAGGTCGATACCTTATTTCGAGAAAGAATGTAAAAGTTTTCCGACTCGTAACTACTGGCCATACACGCGCACAGGTAAGTAACCTGACAGGTTTAGGTACCTACGCAGGTAAACCTGTATAAATAAACCGCTATGTGATAAAACTATATACAGGACCTACAGCTACAGTTATAGATATATCTACATTTTACGCCCAGGTGAACTTGTCAGGTTACATGTGAGTGTATGGCCACCACGCCACCACTATGTGAATTTCGATCAGGGCAGTAGCTGCAGGTAAAGCACTTCCTTAGTATCACCATGTATATGAGTTTTTATACTAATATGGTCACTAACCACCACCATCATGGATAGTTAGTGTCTCACGCACCCAAACAGAAAATAGTGGGCCCATCAACGGTCCTTGCACGGGCCCTACGTATTATTATCTATTCTATGCCTAAGGCTTCACGCTTCAGTCCTGATTTCGATATTCAGAAACGGTACCCAAAACCGCAGATAATATAATACTAATCAAAAGCCCCAAGGTAAAGCTGTGGTTTAACGTCGAAGTACGATCTCGAAATCTGGATACAAGGAGACTACCTGGAGGTGGCTGATCCTGGTGGATCAGCCATAAAGCGCCGCATAACGCCTGAATAAACCTAAAACCTTCCACTATATAGGATGAAGGCCTACTCTCTCATGACCATGCTATTTTAATAATCTTCTGGTTTCTCTTCGCTATCATTTTCGTTAGGTAATTATTGATAAATTACTTCAGACTTGAATGTTAAATTAGGTACCTACCTCACTAATAAAACTCTTGCCAATCCCGCTCATGACACACGAGAGCCCAATGGGCATCACTGCCATCACACAAGGATGCAGCACATCCAAAGTCCAGTAGACAATCATCAGCAGGAACACGTAGAAACTCTTGTAGGCCTATAACATGATAATAATTTGATAGGAAGAGCTAATGAATATGAATGCGCATGGATGGAGAAGGAGAGGGAGATCAACGAAAAGTTGTAGAGGGAATATTATCTACTTAGATTAAGCTTAAACATGTTAATTATTTAAATGCATAGTGACATAAGACTAATTTGAATCGTATATATAATTTAATTTATATTCTAGTTTGATCATGACTTGCAATGTGATTTTAAAGCTATTTTTCATTTTGTTTGTCTAATATTATTATAATTGTAATTTTGTACGCTACATTAGTGGCAGGATATAGAGGCGCTAATAATAAATACTTCTGAAATAACAACCATTGTACCTATATTCACGAAAAATAAATGAATTGAATTGAATTGAATTGAATGGGTGAAGAATGATATGAATGAAAAGGGAGTAAAACATAAGATGACGGCTCTTCTTCTTTCGTGTCTTCATGATGTAGTATTTGTATGGCGTTGCTCGTGGCTTCGTTAAAATTGGCTCTTGTTCAGTTGACTTGACAGAGCACAAGTGACAAGTAAGCAAATGGGCCATGGACTGAATGGTCTCCACAATCACATTCAGTATTGGAGGAGTTTTGGTTTTGGTATTCCCCATTTGCACACATTTTCTCTGCAGCGACCGACTTGAGTCCGGAGCCGGTTGAGGGCTTTCCAGACTTGCCACGGGAGTTCGTGACCTGGTGACAGGTGTACCTGCGGTGCTAAAAAATCAGGTGGTGGTGGGAGCTTTTCCTTTCAAAACACCGTCCTCATTGCGGAGATGAAGGCTAACAGAAGAGAACGGAAGAAAACATATCGCACCGACCCCATTTAACTTGGGACCAGCTTGCTTATACTCAAACATCTGAAAGTGACCTTTCCGAATCCGTGAGGAAAGCTATCGAACTTGTCCTCTAACTAAATGCAATTTACAAATCCGAGACGCGGAAGAGTTTCTGTAAATTGATACATCATTCATTAATAGAACCGTCGTAAATTTTCAATTTCGGATTTATGAATACCTAGTGTTTAGAGGACACGATTCTTTAACTTTTCTCACGGATTCGGATAGACACTTTCGAACGGTTGTGGGTGGAAGCTGATGATTAGAAAAGGTTACGTTTGAAAGAAGGTCAGGGGGCAGGGACGTTCTCCTGTCAGCTAAAATCATCAAACTGCGATTACCAGTCTGCCTGGTAAGCGTGGTGGTGGCCACAGAAAGGTATTGGCAAAGGCACAGGCATCATGCAATTAACCAGCGGAATGGTCTGGTATTTAATTCAACAACATGCTTGTTTAGCGCGTTAGCACTAATTCTATTCGGCCATTAGCATTATCTCGCTCTCGGTCTGCAGTTACCAACGGTACGGTACCTGGGTCGACCTATTCGGAAAGTAGCCAACGAATATTTACAAAATATGGAATTACAATATTTAGTTTTAATTCCGCCAAAACTAAGTCGTCAAGCTTGGATGCAAAATGCAGCACTGCCGTGAGCCCACGAAAATATTTGCACAAGCAGAAGGTGCTGCATATTGCATCCAAGCTTGACGACCTAGTTTTGGCGGAATTAAAACTGTAACTCTTCTGTGCTGTAACTCCATATTTTGTAGGTGTGTCATGGATTCCGCAAAGTACCTACACCTGACTCTATTCTTTAAAATTTAACAATGTTTTTATTTGTAATAAATAAATATTATAATAATATTATTATTTGGCGGCAAATGTGTAAATCCGCCACTGGATCTTGTAAAACAAATGGCTATACAACACAGAAGAATTGAATTTAATTGAATTTTGGGACATTTTAACACAGCACAATCTAGTCCCAAACTAAGCAGAGCTTGTGCTATGGGTACTAGACAATGGATATAATACTTTTTTTTTTGTTAATATGTACTTATAATAAGTACATAAGAAACACCCAGACCAACACAAACACTTATGTTCATCACACAAATATTTGTATCCTGTGGAAATCGAACATCGTGATCAGCAGTCCGACCCTTGAACCACTAGACCACAGACGTCGTCAAAAAGCTTTTTAAACTAAGATTTATAAACTAAGCAGGTAGCTATGACTAACACTTTTTATTCCGACAAAGATTACAGGTAACAATATAATTGGAGCTGTCAGAACGACCAGCATTCTCCAATATGTCCTGCAGAATAATTTAAATCTGTCCCGACGTGTGATTATAACAATATTGTTTTCTCTGTGAAAGAAATTTAGCCATAAGCATCAAACAAGATTTGGTTAAGAATTGACTGATTTACATAACTTGTTTTGACTATAACTTACGACGAAGAATCAGAGTCCATCTTTTACTAAATAACTAGGTATATTTTACTTATCCAACAAACTTCTTAAGTAATTATTTATTATCTAATGTAAAAACCAAGTCCAGTGCAATAAATAAGTAGGTATTTCATTTCTAATCGCGATGGTTCTGATAATAGAATAGAAGCAGGGGCGTAGCTACCGCCGTATCAGCCGTATCGATGATAAAGGGCCCTTGAGCTACATGGGCCCAGACGTTTTCCACAATCTCAAATCCTTATTAATAAGAGGCCTCTAATGAATGTGTAATAAAAATAATGGTAGTTTTTAGTCTATAGCAACTAGAACAAATTAATCATTTGTATAAAACATATGACCCCCCCTTTGGGCATCGCCACAGTTGGGTAAAAAGCCCCCCCCCCCCCCAAACATTTTTAATACAGGGCCCATTTAGGTCTAGCTACGCCACTGAATAGAAGTATCAGGGCCGTCACTAGCTTAGCTGGTGCCGGGGTGCTATTTGAACTCGGCCATTTGAAATAGCCCATTTCAGCAACCACTGGTGTAGGTTTGGTTTGGTTTGGCTGCTTGCTTCACACAGCCACCGGCGCGGCTGCGTGCAGCGCGGGTTTGCCGCGCGGCACCGTATAGGTACAATACAGTATAGGTACTTTTACTATGTACCGGTAAATTAATGTAGGTAAGTTTGAGCTAAATAAAATAATTTCTCAGGTCATGGCACCCTCGAAGCCTCGACACTCGCCCTCAGGCCTTCAGAGGGTGGGGTGCCCCTAATGGCTCGGCGCCCGGGTGCGCTACACCCGTTGCTCCCCCGGATTGTGATTGAGACAACCCTGAGAAGTATAATTGTGATCTAAAAAATACCTAACTACAATATGAAACAAACTTATTGTATATAATCATCATTGTAATTTAATAGTATCTGATATTCTCATTCGAACTTGTTCTGAAATCAGATGATAATCTAACAAAGTGAGCTGATAATTATTTTGCTCGAAGAAAATCTCAAAGACATTTCGAAAATCTACTGTTCACAAATATTTATGGTAGAAAATATTATCTTATAATGGCAGCACTGACAGATACCTATCAAAATGGGTTGCCGGGAAAATTCGTAAAGATCGTGTTGTGGATTTTTTATTATTTTCCAAAATTTGTGTTTCTTCGAGTGTTAATGTGTAATAATGGTGGATTATTAAATGTTAAGTGCTCGTTAACGTGTACAAGTGTGGATAAATGGTACAAAGTTGAAAAACATGACTTTCGTATTATCTCATCATCCACTCAGAAACCTAGTAAAGTTTCCATCACTTTACTAGGATATAAGTATAATATGTTCAATGATTATGACTGAAGGACATGTATCCATGGTCATGAATAAATTAAAAAAAAAAAAACCTATCAAAAGGGTTGCCAGATGTACGATTTAAATCGTATTTATATGATTTGTTGCCCATTTTAGAAAATGGTCGATCGAGATATTATATAAATCGTTCTAGTTCATACGATGTTCAACGAAACAAAAATCCGATAACTACTGCTAAACAATGCTCTTTACTCATAATTACTCAACGAATATCTGCTGACTACAGGAGGACTTTGTTAATGGAAGTCAAATTACTCAATATCCGATCGATTTATGAATCTATTAATATTATTATTTTTGAAAATTTGTATTGTATGGTCGTTGGTCAATAATAATTATTAAAAGACATAAATTTTTAAAATTTCCCACACAATTTTTTTTACCTAATTTTTTTTATAATATAGGATAGCGAAACGACCTCACCTGATGTTAAGGCCCAGAACGCCGCGGAATGTGAGTGAGCGCGAAGCAAAATACGAGACATGCCGGGAAAGAGTAGTGCGGCATGAAGTTGACACCACTCCAAATGAAAGTGCATATAAGCGAAAAAAAAAATATAAAAAAATATATAATATTATTTACCTACTCTCTGATGGCGATTTTAGATAAGAAAATAAGTGTTTTATTGAATTAACAAAAATAATAATAATTTGTGTAAGACAGGTACTTAATTACCTTTCTTTATTATATTTAATGAAAATAAATGTTTTTTTTTTATTATCTTCTTGTGTAATACGATGTTTTCCTTACTAGCGTACGACGTATTACGATCGCTTACAGAAAAAACCGGCCAAGAGCATGTCGGGCCATGCTCAGTATTATAGGGTTCCTAGGTGTTACAAAAAAATCAAATCGAATATTAATCATGGCTATTTTAGTTTTTCCGTCTATTGCAAAAACTCCGATAGTGTTGTTAGTAGCCGCCGCTAGATGGCGCTATAAAGTGCCAAATGCAATAGACAGCAGCATTGGCGACTCAGAGAGTGTTGCTACTAGCCGCTAGATGGCGGTGTACAGCGCCAAATTTAAGAAGTTTGTCATTTCAATATAACACAAAGTTACTTTTTGTAATTTTTTTAAATAGAAAGTAGCTAAAGGAGAATTATTTGCTAAGAACATTTTTCTCTAAGGTCAATGACCTTTGAACTAGGACGTTTTAAGTATTTTTCAGTTTTCTCTCTATAACTCAAAAATTTATTATCAAATTATGCTCGAAATAATTTTAAAAGCGAGTTTTTACAAAGGTCTATCAATGTGGAAGATTGTAAGTTTCTACGTTGCATAGTTTAGAAATGGCTGGGGGGGGACACATTACAAGCCAATTTGGCTATATTTCGCAGATGGTACACCTGATAAAAAAGTTATGTATGAAACATTACCTTCATTTTAGTAGACCTATTGAATGATACACCACAAGAGGGGGTGCAGCGAAAAAAACATTTTCATCCCCATTTCACATGTATGGGCGCCACCCCTAAAATACGTAATCACGATTTTTTTATTCATTTAAAATTGAGATCTATATCTAGATTATTTTTTTGCAAATATTCATTTACTTATGTTTATAACTTCCTTCCTTCCTTCCTTCCTTCTTTACTTCCTTCTGCAGCGAGGTGTGAGACAGGGAGATGTGATCTCTCCGAAACTGTTTACTGCTGCATTGGAGGATGTCTTCAAGGTTCTGGACTGGAAGGGGCTAGGCATTAACATAAACGGCGAGTACATCACTCACCTTCGGTTTGCCGACGACATAGTAGTCATGGCTGAGACCATGGAGGACCTCGGTACAATGCTCGATGACCTCAGTAGAGCTTCTGATAGAGTGGGTCTTAAAATGAATATGGACAAGACAAAGGTTATGTTGAATTCCCATATAGCACCCATTCCCGTAAGCATCGGAGAATCTACACTCGAAGTTGTTGACGATTATGTATACCTAGGACAAACTGTCCAGCTAGGTAAGTCCAACTTCGAGAAAGAGGTCAATCGTCGAATCCGACTCGGTTGGGCAGCGTTCGGGAAGCTACGCAATATCTTCTCGTCCAAAATACCGCAGTGTCTCAAGACGAAAGTCTTTGACCAGTGTGTGTTGCCAGTAATTACTTACGGTACTGAAACGTGGTCGCTCACAATGGGCCTGATAAGAAGGCTCAAAGTCACTCAAAGGGCAATGGAGAGGGCTATGCTCGGAGTGTCCCTGCGTGATCGAATCAGAAATGAGGAGATTCGCAGGAGAACGAAAGTAACCGACATAGCCCGAAGAATTGCCAAACTTAAGTGGCAGTGGGCGGGGCACATTGCTCGCAGAACGGATGGCCGATGGGGCAGTAAAGTTCTGGAGTGGCGACCGCGTATTGGAAGGCGCAGCGTGGGTAGGCCCCCCACAAGGTGGACCGACGACCTGGTGAAGGTCGCGGGAATCCGCTGGATGCGGAAGGCACAGGACCGGTCGTTGTGGCGATGTTTGGGGGAGGCCTATGTCCAGCAGTGGACGTCTTTCGGCTGAAATGATGATGATGATGATGTTTATAACTGTAGAAGTTATTAACCTGTAAAGGATTAGGACAGACGGACAGACGGACGGACATGACGAAACTATAAGGGTTCCTTGTAGGACTACGGAACCCTAAAAACGACGTTATAAAAAATGGCTTATATTTGACGACGTCTGTGATCTAATGGTTCGAGTGTCAGACTGCTGATCGCGACGTCGTGGGTTAGATTCCCACAGGACACAAATATTTGTGTGATGAACATACGTGTTTGTGTTGGTCTGGGTATATATTATAAGAATGTATTTACAAAGAAAAAACAGTATATAAATATTATATCCACTGTCTAGTACCATAGTATAAGCTTTGCTTAGTTTGGGACCAGAAGACCAGATGGTGCTGTGTAAAAAATGTCCCAAAAATATTTATTAAAGAAAAAAAAAAAACCTCTAGCAACTAGCAACACTGCCTATCAATTGAATTGTCAAAAACGTCATTGATTGTTTTGTTTAATTTTTTTAGTTGTCAATTTATCGCGTTCGAGGTTGGGTGTATGTTGAACATAAACAAATTCGTATACGATTTACGATAAAAATTGATTAATTGAAAACGAAAAGATGCCCGTGGATTTAGAATTCGATTACAATGAGGCGACAGCGGCCATGGATAAATTCTCCCAAGAGGATATTAACGAACTACGTTACTGGACGCAGAAACTGGATAAATCAAAATATGTGCCTAAGGATCTAACTGATAAACAATTAGTGTTGTTTTATAATGCTTGTTACGGGGAAATGGACAAGACGAAAGCGTGCATAGAAAAGTATTACTCATGCAGAAAAAATGGACCGGAACTGTTTGACAACCGGATTATGAAGACAGAAGAGTTGAAATCAAGTGCAGATGTTCTGTAAGTGCCTACATAGTATAGTATAACGGGCTGGTTTCCGCAACTCCACGTCCAAGCGTGTATTTTGCGTACTAGTGCCTACATAACATTATTTTAGTTTCAAACACTATAATATTTAATCGAACTGACTGAGCAGATAGCTCAATGACATTCGGATGTTTACCTTTGATATTGTCTGTCTTTCTATTTTAAATTATTTGTATTCAGTTGTCTATCAAATCATATCACACAATAAGACAGATATCTAATAAAAATAAACAACATTTATTGTTGCTGCACATTGGTGCAATAATATGTGCATACATAATTAAATCAGCTCCTCCTACTTATGCTTAAAATGCCATTAAGCCACTCAAATATTTTTTTTACTTTGTAACCAAGAAACGGGCGCAAAGCCACCGGTAGCCGCAGCACAAAATCTATGACCTACGGGCTTCTGCCCACTGCTTGGAATGCATGTACCCTAAAGTCCATTTTTCTATACTTGTCTTATTCAGTAAACAATCTTGCTTGGTAGGTCTCTTTAATGTTGATTTTTTAAATAACTACTGATATTACTAGTTCTCCACATATTATTAAGTTAAAAATAATATTTAGTGTGTAAAATTGTTATTATTCTGCTATAGGAACTGTACAATTAATAATACTCTATCTGTACTACTAATAACCAGGGTTGGTTGTTTTTTTTTTTAATAAAAATTTGTGATTTAAAACAAACTTGATTTTTTTCCATAAAATTTCATTGATTTATTTAAATCATAATGTTATGGGACTAGAAGTTAGAATGATCCGTTTACTACATTTCTGTACTTAATTATTACTGTCATACTAAGGCCCGTATTACAGAACGATACTCAAGTGTTAGTCCGTGTGGTGCCGGAGTCCGTGTGGTGCCGGACTGAAAGAATAGCACCACCCTTATCTCTTCTCATGGGTGTCGTAAAAGGCGACTAAGGGATTCACCAGAGGATGGGCAGCAGCATTCTCTGAGTATTTAACCAACCAACTGCGATCGCCAACCCGCCTGCCAAGTGTGGCGATTATGGCATATCCCCCCCTTAATTGGGGGAGGCCTATGTCCAGTAGTGGACGTCTTTCGGCTGAAATGATGACTCAAGCGTTGATCTCTGTTTAAAACTAGTTTTGAGTTGAGCTTTGATTTTAGAATGTTCCTCAAGCAGAGATTTATTGATCACAGTTCAGCTGAGTTTAGTTTTATTTTACACTGTTTCATACTGTCACCTGTTTCTGAATTTCAGCTGAGATTTGATCTGTAATCACTCTAGTGTGGTCCAGATTACGCTTGAGTAGAGATTTCTGTTATATTTCAGGTCAAATTCGTGTGTTATGTTGTTGAATTAAAGTTTATAATTACCGTTCTGGAATAAGACCGATACTCAAGTAACGATTCTATCCTTAAGTACTGATCAGGTGATTGGAGTTTAAACTGTACTTGAGGAAGCTTCTGTAATACGGGCCTAAGATTTGCTTATGGTTTTTTATTAATTCTTACAAAGTTGCATACCCTACTAGTAAAACTTTTCGTAAACATATTCTTAAGTGAATAAGTAAGAGTTTTAAGTAAATAAGGAGTAGTAGGTAGGTCTTCTTCAAGTTTTGTTTTTTTATCTTGACATAGTAATTTTTGACATACCTAAATGTGGAAGATTCTATGTCAGTAGATTAACATTTATGAAAACCATGTAACTAGTTTTGGAGAAAAAACCTTTTTTTTTACTTATTTAGTATTTTCTTTAAAACTATTGGGATTTTTTATACAATAATACTAATAATAATATTTTTTCCTTTGATGTTCTCCATGTTCTTGTCGGCAGTACTTTGTTCACAGACCATTTTTGTTTTACTCTATTTTTATACGTGGAGACTTGTAATTGGCTGTCAGTCTAGCATATTGTTCTTATTCTGTTTTCTTTAGCTGTAAGTCTTCCATACAAATTAAATAAATAAATATTTGGAATATTATCAGTTATGAGTATGTAAAGAATAAAAATCAAGTTTAAATCCTTCAAAGTCAAATAAAAATTGAAAAAAAAAAAACTGTCTTAAATAAAAAAATACATGATTTTTATCAACCCTGCTTATAACCACTTTAAACAGTAAACCTTGGTAAATCTAAATATTTACTGGAATGTAGGTTAATAGATTAGGTACCATATATTTTCCATAGATAAAGCTGAGTATTTGATCAAAATAGTGTTTGATTTAAAATTAGAAATATATCTGCAATCTAATTTTTGGGCAATTGTTTTTATAACTTTGTATAATTGCTTTGTATATTTCTCTGCAGGAACCGTGTATTTTTCCAGGATAAAAAGTAAACACACTTTCACAATGGGACATCTTGTATATAAGTAGCCTATGTTACTTTCTGGCCCATCAACTATATCTAAGCAAAATAATAACGTCAATCTGTGGCTCCGTTGAAGAGGAACATTCATTTATTTATTCAATAACAATCATAAACTGTGTCAAAATTTTTTACATAAAAAAAATGATAATTTATATTATTATGTAAGAGGACAAATTAATTAAACACAAAATAAAATAAAATCCAGAATAATGTTCATAAAGTTTCTCACAATAAAATTAAATACCTACTTAAGTCAATCTAATAATTATACAATTTTAATTTCAACGTTTCTGCTTTTGTCAATTCATGATTTGTCGACAGAATAGATACACCTAAGAGCAGCTTAAGTTTGTTTTGAAAACCTCTTGTATAGACTAAATTCTTTATATCTGTGTGTGTTTACTGATTTGCAATAAGCACTGTGGTTTATATGTTTACAAAATAACAAACACACTTTCGCAATGGGACACCTGTATATAAGTGGCCTATGTTACTTTCCGGCCTATCAGATATCTCTATGCAAATGCTTTCCCGCAGCAACGGAGCAATAGATCGACGTAATTTTTTGCATAGAGATAGTTAATGGACTGGAAAGTGACATAAGCTGTACCTTTGTATTAAATATTTCAAATACTGTCGAAGTTAGCTTTTGTAAATATTCTCGGCGATGACGGCGACGCGTCGCGACGCTTTGGTTTTATCGCATTCAGCCAGCGAACTTTGCCATTTACCGGTCAAAATTATTGAAATCATCATCCTCCTGCCTTTATACCAATTTATTTGGGGTCGGCGCAGCATTTTTTTTTCTTCCATACATCTCTATCAGCCGTCATCTCCGTGTTCACTTTCTTTCTATTCATATCATCTTTCACACAATCCATCCATATTTTCTTCGGTTTCCCTCTTTTCTTATAGCCATCAACATTCATACTTAAAACTTTCCTCGTAACAAGCTCCTCATTCCTCCTCATCACATGTCAATACCATGATAGTCTGTTGCTACTTAACTTCTCTGTCACTGGCGCTACTTTCAGACTCCCTCTTACATATTCATTCCTTATCCTATCCATTCTCGTTACACCACACATTCCTCTTAACATTCTCATCTCAGCTGCATGCACTTGCCTTTCATTAATTCCTTTCGTAGCCCAACTTTCCGATCCATACAGGACAGCAGGTCTTATCATGGTCTTAAAGATTTTCCCCTTCAGTTTAAGAGGAATTCGAGAGTCACATATAGTTCCCGTGACCTGCCGCCATTTCAACCATCCTGTGTTAATTCGGTGCTTGACTGTCCGGTCTATTTCGCCATCTCTTTGCACAAGTGAACCGAGGTACCGAAAGTCGGAGTAGACTGGCAAGGGCACGCCATCTAGCGCAATAGCAACAAAACCGGAAAGACCACCGAAATCGCAGAACATGTATTCCGTTTTAGTTATTGACTAATCAAAAAAATCTAATTTACTTCACAGAAGTTCAAGGTTGCCATGCATTGTGTATTATTTTATTTGCCAACTAGGTACTAAATCATTGAAACAATGCCTACATTTCCTACGTGCCTTATTCAATACGAAACAATCTCCCATTATTGCGTCCGTCCATTTTAAAACCAACATGTCAAATTAACGGCCACCTTATTCAGCCGAAACTTTCTTTTCAGTTTGCATCATAGAAAACAATATGCAATAAAGTTATCCTTTCTTGAACAGTCAATTATTTTTATAGTCTTCTGTTCGTTCTGACGTCAGTAAAATTGATTAGCAGTTTATGCCTTAGGGATTATCACTAGGCGAGAAAAACAAGGTATTGTAGAGGAACTACGGTACTTTCATGAAAGCCGGTGGCCGATCGTAGTCCCTTATGGAAACGGTCTGGAACAATTGATATCTTTGCTGGGGCAATTCAGAATTACAAAGTTGGCGCTTGTAGTGAATGTATGAAAGTGTATATTCATCATCATCAACCGTATGATGACCATCCGGACCAGGGCTGCCAGTAAAAAAAAACCGGTGAAAATTCCGGACATTTGCAGAAAAGTCAGAATATTTTCTATTATTTTTAATTTCGCGGCGCGGTGTATCGATTTCTTGCGTGAAGCGATGCATTTCTGATACGGGCACGGGTAGGTGAAGTTGAAGTAAAGTAATTCCGGACATGTTCGGAAAAACCCGGACCTATGTCAACCCTAATCCAGATGAATCCACCCCCATTATATTCCACAATTCGAATAATTTTTGAGTCCCTTACCTCCCAACGCCAACGGTTCACTGTATGTAACCTTCTCAGTTCGTGTCTAAGTTAAATTTACTGTTCGGTAAACATGGATGGAGGATGATGAAGGGCTATGCTCGGAGTGTCCCTGCGTGATCGAATCAGAAATGAGGAGATTCGCAGGGGAACGAAAGTAACCGACATAGCCCGAGGAATTGCCAAACTTAAGTGGCAGTGCAAAACAAATCGCGGACGCTCTCAAAAAATGCCAGGTTAAGAGTACTCTAAACCGACGAGCATGCATGACGAGGTTAATGAACGTAGATGAAGCGAAAGAGGTGTGTCAGGATCGTAGCATGTGGAAATCTATAGTCTCTGCCTACCCCAATGGGAAACAGGCGTGATAATATGTATGTATGTATGTAAGTGGCAGTGGGCGGGGCACATTGCTCGCAGAACGGATGGCCGATGGGGCAGTAAAGTTCTGGAGTGGCGACCGCGTACTGGAAGGCGTAGCGTGGGTAGGCCCCCCACAAGGTGGACGGACGACCTGGTGAAGATCGTGGGAATCCACTGGATGCGGAAGGCGCAGGACCGGTCGTTGCGATGCTTGGGAAAGGCCTATGTCCAGCAGTGGACGTCTTTCGGCTGAAATGATGATGATGATGTTGAAACATGGATGGCTAAAAATCACATTCTTTGAACAAACGACATTGAACATTTAATTAGATTCTTTGAATATTCGATAGCTGACATTCTTCGTTGCTTTCAAATAAAAATCGTGAAAGGTTCGCAAATTACATAGGCTCGGGCCTTTATTGATCTCATTTGACACTGATTCTGTGATTTTTGGGCTATTTGACGGCTTATTGGGAACTGAGAATTCAGAAATAACTTCTAAATTCTATGATTGGGAATTCCGTGAATGCATGAAATCAGCAATCAGGTGGAGAAAATCGCAAATGAAAGTTATAAGCTCGTCTCGACACGCCTCGATTGGGTTTACAGAGATGTATTCTTGTCAGGGACGGCCCTACCTAGGGTGCAAGGGGGGCTCAGACGTCTCGGTACGTCAAAATCCTGTTACTAAAACCAGCAGATGGAAATATGGTGGCATGGTATCTCACCTATTTGCATCTGCTGGTGGTGCCATTCCTTGGGCCACCGCTTATTGTCACGTTGCACGCCACCCCATTTTATCAGTGACGGTATTAATTCTCATAAAGCAGAGCAGCACGAGCCTCAATAAGCTCACAAGGCAAGTTTTTATTTTCCATATATACCAAGGACTGCTACTGAACTAGAAATAGGTACACAAAAACATTGCCTAACATTTTCTACTAACTGTAAATTTGCTGTTTAGTTTCTGCCACTTTTGTTTATTTAATTAAGTCTGCGTAAACAATAGTACAAAGTTTAATTACGTAGTATTTGTATTCAGTAACTAACCATTCTATTGTCTTGTAAATTGAATTAATTCAAAGCGGAGTTGAAAATCCAAAATAGTTGAACCCTTTTGCTGAATTTATGACAGGTTTTAAATTGTGGAAAGAAAAAATCGCTCTCGAGCAGAATTCGAACCTGAGACTCCTGGCTCAGTACGCCAGTGCTTTAGCCACTAAGCTACCGTGAATACTGCTCGTGGTATCGAAATTATCCTCCACTATACGTCTTTGGGTGACGTCAGCGAGTTTTTTTTTTCTTTCCACAATTTAAAATCTTTAGAATTCGCTTAGCATGCGTAAAATGCGTTAAAATAATAAAATAATTATGACAGGTTGTTTGAATTTTGGGATAAATATTCTTAACAGGTAATTACCAGAGTATTCTGGATCAAAGTAGGTAGGTAATTAGCTATTGGCCCAAAACAAGGTGTAACAAGCAAGGTGTTATTATTTCAATCGATGTGGTTGGCTGTGTGATTACTTGTGAAAGATTAAAACCCAAAGGTATGAAGTAAAGACAACTTTACCAGAAAACGGGCTCTGGCAACATTTGTCTAGTATCGCAGTCCAGTGCTGACCGTATCGCTCATCAAAACAAAGGAATAACGACTACGTCTGGGCATTGTGCCTAAAGGGGCCCCAAACAAGTTGATAAACAGCTCCTTGTAGGGCTTGAACACTTGCTGCTACGGGCCCCAAAGCTTCTAGCTTTCGTTCTGCTTAAAATCTTTAGACCCGACCATACCTTAATAATTAAGCTGATGCATATCATCTAGCGTACTCAAAATTGGCAAATTGATCAGTTTTCCCGTCATTTGTCGTTTTCAAATTACCAGCCAAGTCTTTGACGTTTTAAGAAAAGTTCTGCTTTGTTTATTTTGCCATTATCCTGTAAATAAATGAAACGACTCAATAGTTCAAAAACTGCAAAGGTCCCGTAATTCCATTTTTTTCCGCGTCACTACTAGAATTATTTCTAGACAACAAAGGTTCCTCATATTTGTCTCATAACATGTATTGATCCTGCCGTGAAAAAGTGCTTATCGTCGCACAAGTTGTTGCAAACAAAACAGTAATAAATAGAGATGCCTTGGACAGAAAATCCTCTTCATCGATAAACATTTGATAGGCTGAATAACTGAATAGTATTTTCAGCAGCCTGTAAAGTCATTTTAACTCTTTCCCTGTCCCTTGGATCACATATGATTCACTGCGATTGTTCATCTATTGAGTCCGCTTCGCCTACAGCGAACTTCGTACTTCGAACGTCTATAAGCCGTTTGAAAGGTAAGGTACACCTGGCTCTTGGATAAAAAAGTATTTAAAAAGTTACAACTTAAACAGTCACGAGGTGAGATTTAACTTTGTCAAGGAGGAAAACCCCTCAGAAAAAGAAGAAAGTGCGGTTGTTTATGGTTTGAGCGCAAGACCACTTATATCTGTTGGAAAAGTTATCACTAAATTGTCTCAAGCAATATAATTATGATTGTGATGCATTTAAAATAGGAAAATTATTCAATTACTTGGCAAGTTAATTATTTGATGGTTGGCGTCATCGCTTAAGAGTAGAAAACATTAAAAACTTTCACGTCCTATAACTTTTGACGGCACTTATACTAATTATATGTAATCAACAAACATTTTGTGTTCTCAGATATAAAATTAAGGGAATCCTTGGTTTCCAGAACATGATTGATGACACAATTTATGAAGGACTTGTGGTGGTTAAAAGTTGGCTTCCGTTCGGTTATATCGATTTCACCGTGCCCATTTCTTGCCCTTTAAATTTCCTTAAGTGCAAGTGGAGGGGACTTTTGACCTTGCGTCATACGAATTTCTAGGGAATAATAATTTATTATGAGATAGCATGTCATTCAGAAGCCCTAAAATACCCCAACTGTTTCCAGTTTCACCGAAAATTGACGTTCAGTTTTAAATGCTGCATCTCGGTAGACTGCATGTCCGTCTATAATGTAATATTTATAGTGTTTAGAAATTCAGAAACGACAACAGACTATCGACCTTCCATGGACTTTCGAAAGAGCAAAGATCGCGGACGTTCGTTGTACCTACGTTCTGTCATTAAGTTAATACTTGCTCAGTGGGATGTAAATGTTACGAAATTATTTATCTGCCATGTATCATCGACGATGCTTGCGAAGGAAGATTCCTACATAAAATCACGCTTTTGAACTGAGGTACACCGTTTCTTTACTCATGTCTGAGGCACGTGCAGCGTGGCATTGTTTGTCTAGCACTTGATCTTATGCAGCTTAAAAGGTTAAGTAGTGTTATAAAAAAGCCACACCTATTGTTGGTAATAATTAATATCATGTTTAGTGTAAATGGGGTCGGTTAAAGGCTAATAGTCTTCATATAATTGCTTGTAACTTAATGATCGGTGTTAACCATTGGTTTCACGAGCTTTCGTTGAAGTTCTGTCGTCGATATTTGCAGTTATTGTAGGAATGATTTAGTAATATATAAGTCTATGTATTGTAGTTACTAGATGCATTTTCCAGCCAAAGTTTGATCCAATCAACAAATGCACCTGCATAAATACAACAAAATGCCCGGTATGTGCCCGGTTGATGGCAATAGGCTCGCCCCCTATTACATGGGACTATAACATAACTGGCGAAATGTGGGTGTACACACGGCTACACATCAAGCTGTACATTTCCAGTATAAGCTGACCTCGCATTGTGTAGGCTTTCCGTACAATGCGAGATCAGCTTATACTGGAAATGTACAGCTTGATGTGTAGCCGTGCATACTATTACACCTCTGCCTACCCCTTCGGGGAAATACAGGCGTGATGTTATGTTATGTTGTTAAATACAACAAAAGGTTGTTGCCATTTTTAATACCGTTCAATGACGAAGACGATAAATAGAAACCCTTTCAAAGCTTGTTTAGTATTTTCTCCTTCAACCTCCTTTCCATCTTAACGAGGACGTAACTCCATATCAATATCCTTGTCATATCAGGTTTTATTGTTATTAACATTGTGTGATTGGCAGAAGTGTACACGCGGAAAGAGTTTACCCTCTTTTCGTAAGCGTCGTTAGCATTTAATCACGGTTACAAATACTACAATCTTTCTTTCAAAAACTTCGCGTAAGCAATCGTGTTATTATGATGTTTACAATGAATTCGCACGATCAATCGTATTCAAAGCAATGACAATGGTGGATCCTAAACCGATTTGACCTGTCAGCAGCTTTTACATATGTAAATATGCTAATTTGTATGACATTGTGTTTAAAAATAGTAGCAATAATGCATTATATGTTTTGATCGTATTAGATTTTTAGTTGTTTTGTTGTTTTGAAGATCTCTTTCGTTTGAAGAAGTAGTTAGTAATTTCCGACCAAAGTCGAATGATAACTTAATGAAGCTATCGAAAAGACAATTAATATAAAATGGAAATGCATGGGATTGAAATTGTTAGATCACACGTGGCTTTTTAATCCAATTCCAATTGAGTCTTCTATGACTGTAGAAACTTGCTCTGTGACGAGGATTTGTCTGACCTTCAACTCCGTTACATTAGCTAGCATTACTGGATTGTCTCTGAAAGGTAAAATTTAAGCTACTGTTGAGGTTGGCTTCTATGTTTCTACTAACCAGATGCAGCTGAATTGACAAAATTTTACATGGGGCGATTGCTATCTGGAACCCGTAGCCCAACAGCCGTGGTTACTGATACTATGTAGTCTATTGATCCATCAGAATTGCCCGGGTGGTAGGTTAGGTGCCTAGTTCAGCGGCGCATTGTAATGACACCTAATCAGGTCAGTGGCGCATTGTTGGTTTTGTTTGCGAACCTAAACCCTTTGGGATTTCGAACGTAACTTTTATATTACTTAACATAGTCATTGTTTTTGCTTGAGCCTATCGAGATAAGCTTATAAATAATCTTAACCGTAGGAGGATGAACATAACCTAGTATTTTCGGGATTCTGACTGCCTGGAATAGCTAATTTATATCTGCATGACTACGTCTTCCCCCCAGAAATAGATTACCCAGTATTAGGACAGGCAGTGGGATTGAGTGCTTTATTTAATGCACGGAATGGTCATCCATTTAAGTCTGCAAAGCAAAACTGTCCCAAACATCATTACATAGTTACATTCTTTGGTATCATCATCATCATCATCATCTCAGCCAGTAAAAACAAATATTTCACTTTGTTGTGTGTCTGTCTGTTACAAATATTGTACGTCACAGTCAGTGTTTCGACGATATGCAATAATATATGAAGTTTAAAACCTTTTGTTTTAATTAATGTTAAGATAATATAATACATTAAACTTTTACTTGAGATTGCCTTTTTATTTTACCGTGAGTCCGTGACTGCCGCGTCGTGAAATACCTATTAGCTCGTAAGATACGAAAATAGGTCACTCTGCTTTCAGACGTTGGACTACTAACCTATTAATATTAAGAAGTTTTCTTACTTCATTTTCTTTAGATGTCAAAGAGTTTTATTTTAGGTTTCAAGTAATGTCGTCTGTTATTCACACGATTAAATATCCGAGTATTTCCATAAAAATCGTGCTTAGTAATAATTATAGCATAGATTGTCTGAGTTACTTGTTAGGTACATTTATTATGTATTTTAATTAAATATTAAGTAAGACTACTTAGATATATTTATAACTATGCAGATATCCTGGACTGGATTCCTGGGTTGTTCACGCAATATCGGCACATGAATTTGAACTTGAACTTGAACATATTTTATGTAAATTATAATGTAAATAACTCTTTGGATATACCAGGCCCCTCAGAAAGTATTGCGAAAAAAAGTTTTTATATATGGGAGACTGGCCAGTTATAATGTTTTTCGAAAATATGATTATTTATAAGTAAAAATAAGTAAGTTCCAATTTCAAAATTTCCCTCCACATTTTTTGCGAGTTAATTCAAAGTATTGTGTCTCACTGAAATATGGATCTGCGCCGGGAACATTTTAGAGCTATGATTTTATACGATTTCAAGTGTCGCCTGAAACCGGATGAATCGTACGATAGACTTCAAATGGCATTCATGGATGAAGGCCCTTCCAAGGCAACCGTGTATCGTTGGTATAACGAATTCAAGTGCGGTCGACCAACTTTGGGGGATGACGAAAGAAGCGGTCGCCCTTTGACGGCTGTTACCGAAGAAAACGTGCTAGCAGTGAAAAATTTAATCCAAGACAATAGGCGAATTACATATCAGGAGATTCAACACATATTGAAGATTGGATCGGGAAGCGTTCACGAGATTCTACACAGCTATCTTCGCGTGAGGAGGATAGTATCACGCTGGGTGCCGCACAACCTCACCGATGCTCAGAAGCAGGCCCGGGTGGAATGGTGCCGTGATATGCTTTACAAATTTGAAGCAGGCTCGTCTCGGCGTGTTTACGACATCGTTACAGGTGATGAGTCCTGGATTTATCAATACGACCCAGAAACCAAGCGCCAGTCGACTGTTTGGGTGTTTCAAAATGAGCCAACGCCTACCAAAGTGAAGCGATCTAGAAGCGGGGGTAAGATTTTGATCGCTAGCTTTTTTAATTTGACTGGCCACTTGGTATCAATTCCCTTACGGGATCAAAGAAGCATTAATGCCGAATGGTATACTACCAAATGTTTGCCAGAAGTTTTCTCTGTTATAAGCAACAAGCGACCAAACACAGGGCTCCGCGGGCTACTGCTCCACCACGACAATGCACCTGCGCACACCGCACTCAAAACGAGGGACTTCCTGGACAGCACGCCAGTCAAACTCCTGGGTCACCCTCCTTACAGCCCTGATCTAGCACCGTGTGACTTCTTTTTATTCCTTAAAATAAAAAATCAGCTCAAAGGGATACAATTTTCGTCGCCGGAAGATGCGCTGGCTGCGTTCGAGCAGGCTGTAAACGAGGTGTCTGCGGCGGACTGGAAAAAGTGTTTTGAAAACTGGTTTAGGCGCATGAATCTTTGTATAGAGGCTGGTGGAAAGTACTTTGAAAAGATTTGATAAAAATATATGTACGTATAGAACAATTTTTTTTAGTTTCGCAAAACTTTCTGAGTGTCCCACGTACAGTCAACAAATCGGAATCATGACCCACTCAGCCGATAATTCGTATGAAATTATCAAAACAGTAAAATTTTCTTCTTATTAGCATCATGCTGCACTTAGGACATTTTGAATATTAAGGAAACTGCGTTAATACGGGTCAGAGGTCTATGCAATTTTGAGCTTTGTTATTAAATGCAATAGATTAATAATTGTATAAAAAGTTACGTTTTTGATAAAGCTAGAATTATGTTTTTAATTTCGAATTAACTGTCGTTCCGCATAGTTTACCTATAAAAAAGAAGTAAATTGTTTCATAAACCTATACGGACTCTTTCAATTCCAGAAGAATAACAATCAAATTAAAAGAAACTAACTGTCACTGTACAATAAAAGTAATAACAAGTTTGTTGCCAGGGAAATATCTTTAAGCGAAACTCGACCTAATTGCATTAGAATGTTTGTAGAAAATTAAGCTTATGGTGGGTCATGATTCCGTTTGGTCGAGTGTACATAGTCTTAATCTTCAGTTTGCATTTAAATTAATAAGCTTTAATTTAGCTTCAAAGAGGTTAGACGAGATATGTGTGTATGACGCATTTCCATTCAAGCTAGCAAGCCTGTTTTGGTCTGATAAATAATGATTTACATATCTACGCAAAAAGGGTAACTACGAGTTGTAATTTAGAAATCATTAAAATTATTTACTACACTAAATAAATTGTCCTTTGTGGTAAACAATATCGCAATAAAACTAAAATGGCTGTTACATTATAGGTACTAAATTCAGTAAACTAATTTACACTGGGATGGGCAATGTCCGAAGCCTTCGAGAATAGGGCTTCGAAACAAACACATTCTAAAACCAGTAGGGTTACGGTGACGAAAAATTTCCCGACAAGT
This sequence comes from Asteroscopus sphinx, assembly GCA_949699075.1. Classification (NCBI taxonomy): domain Eukaryota; kingdom Metazoa; phylum Arthropoda; class Insecta; order Lepidoptera; family Noctuidae; genus Asteroscopus; species Asteroscopus sphinx. Next base: position 12,034,186 of record OX453021.1, on the reverse strand, counting down.
CTGGAATTTTCGTCAGGATTGTTTTAAAAGCGGAAGAATAAGGCCGCCATTTGTACAATAGTTTAAATGCATATTCAATGTAATGTTTTTTATGGTGTACAATAAAGCATATATAAATATAAATTAGAATAAAACCTTTTACTGAGAGCCGTATTACAAAAAACACAAGAAATCTGCGTTTTAGTTAAGCTACTTTTTGGCGTCATGGATCTCGGTCATAGAAGTGGTTTTTTTTTTAATTTTGTTAGTGGAATATGATAGTTTTATTCAAGTTGTAGTCACAAATTTTGTAGAATTTTCGTTTATTGTGTCTACGACTAACAATAACCTTTTTCCCCGCCGTCACGTTGGTTAAACGCTAAGAAGCGTTATTTTAACCTCCTGGATCTGAATTAGTTCAGTTAGTTAGCTTTTGCTATAAACTGTTTAAAAATAGACCATAATATTTGGAATATGTTCCCATTGATACAACTTAAAAATAATCCTCTTCAGTTCAATGACGTCGACGACAAAATACCTATTTAAAGAATAAAAACATTTTAAGTGCAAAATATCTGAAAGTACCTGAACACACAAAATACACAGTAAATATATGCTGTGCAAAATACCTAGTACCTATTTATGAAACCTTCTTTAAAAACACATTGGTAAATGATAGTAGGCATTACAATATTTTTTAATGCAGATGAAAAATACAAGAGCTCAAGTCCTTGACACCTTGACCTTGACAAAAGGCCTAAACCAACAAAATCATTTTTTAATATTTTTCAATTACAATAAGTAGGTTAGGTTTAAAGAATCTTTATTCTCAAAAAGAACATAAGTTCACTTATATGAGAAGCTTACATTGTTCTTAATATTACACATAAATACTTCGAGGTTACTAAAAAGTTGACCTTTATTCAATAAAATTTGAATAGAGTGGGAATTTCTCTTAGTTAGAATTTTCATTTCAAATTATTTTTATTTTTTTATTAATTATTTCATTCTCAAAAGCACGAAAACCGTGCAAAATATATTTTCACACAAAAGCTTTTTCCCATTTCTCAGTCGCCAAGGACGCCGAGTTATAACTTTTGCTTAGCTTGCACCTGCCTACATTTGGCACCGTTCTCGATTCTATAGGCCTTTTTTTAAGCGCCGCTCTAGACTGCTTTAAGCCCCTTCGTCTGAAGACTATGACAAATAGTAGTTTCAGCAGCTCCGGTAGTGTACTAACTTTAGTTTAAAATTTAGGTAATTAAAAATGAAGCCATTTTTTTACGTATTTTTTTCATGATTATGTACTTTATAAAGGGCGACGTGTGAATATTTTTAAATATATTCTGATTTGATTGGCAAAGTAATTGAACGATTGACATGCACACAACTTGTTGAGGGTCTATGTTAGTGTAGGTACAGTGTAACAAAGAGATAAGTCGCCAAGATATAAATGAAGTTTTCTCAGGAGATTATGGATATTTTCGAGTGGAATATTATTTTAATGACAAAGTTAAACTGTATTTAAACAAAATCTTTTTCAAACTGTTCTATCATAATTTCCTGAGAAATCTTCATCTATATCTAGCGACTCTGGATACTTATCTCTTTGTTAGACTGTACTACAAAAAAAGACTACATGTAATTGTCTTTAAAATAGAGGTACAAGACATCCTAGTGTGGAGTAGCATTTACAAAAAACAATGCTTGTCCATTTACTTTCTAAGCAGATATTATATAGCTTAGAAAATAAATAGACAAGCGTTGTTTATCCAATAATCTTTAGTTTGAAAGAAAAGAAAGAAAAAATATTTATTGCCACAACAAGACGACGTGCGGCATAGTTTCATACACAGACAGTAAAAAAGTATATAGTGAAGCCAACAAAACCGTGCTCCTCCGTGTACAAACAATCGTTCACGCACTCACATGCACCTCAAACTGAGCTCGCCGCTTTCAGTACACATGTCGCGTCAACGTCCTATAAGCATCGCGAAAACAAATATCCTTCAGGTGCATGGTGTGTATATGAGTACGTGAGCGCTGGTTTGTTTGTACACGGAAGAGTACGGTTTTATTGGCTTCACTATGATTGTTCACAGCACTTCGTCTATATTTTTTTACTATGTCTGTGGTTTCATAACACTAAAATATCTGCACGGGATTCATCACAACGTGGTTGACATTCCACCATCCAGACAAAGCCTCCTTACCATTTATTATGAGCATGCTAAGGAATGGAATTCACTGCTAGCTTTTATATTTCCAAAACAATATGACCCTATAATCTTCAAAGCAAAAGTGAATAGTGTTTAATTTTAGATTAGGTATGTCTTTAAACGTCAGACTAGATAAATAAACCGCCTAAACATTATCATTATTTTCAACATTGACTTGTAAATGTACCTTTTTTTTCTTATTTCTTTTCGGGTGGAAATCCTCATGGATATCCTCCGTCTGGGGAAGGCGGAGGGATATGTCGGACTCCTACCGACTAATGCCAAAATGAATATACAATCTGTTCACGATTTGCCCTACTGGAGATAGAAATTTGACATAAGCTCCATACAAAATATGTCAAATTTCTATCTCTAGTACACTGAGGTAATATGTACTACGTACTAGAGAAGACACCTTGAACAAAATGTTTGTAGCACGTTTTAGAGCTCCTGCACTCTCACTCGCTTAGCCACGCTCGCGCCGCGCGTGCTCCGCGGCCAGCAAGTTGTGCTAAATTTTTTGTTCCTGATGTCTGCTCCAGTACGTAGTACATATATTACCTCAATGCTCTAGTAGGACAAATCGTGGATAGATTGGGTATTAATTTTGGCCGTAAAACCACACGGTGGCCATCCTCAGCACAAAATAGAGGGCTCCGGGAACTCCATTAGATCGCGCCAGGTGCCCTGTACCCAGTAGACTGTTGCTCATAGGGCCCGTATTTACCGCCAAAAGTGAAAATGTCATAATAGTCAAGACTTATCCGTGTAGAGTTTAAAATGAACTTTATTTTTATTTTAGGGAGTTCTCCGTTCTTCCGGGAAAGTCATGTCAAGGGTACGACATCATCTACCATCGGCTCCACGACACAGAACCCTCAAAGTATAACCTAGAGGCTGGCTGCAAACTACTCTTCATGACTGTCGGTAAGTTAGTATATTTACAGTACCTGGCTTTTGATATGTCATGTTGCTCTTGTTCCCGATGTGACATCAAAAACTGGGTACTGTATATTTTTATAATACAAATCTAACATATTGTGTGGACGAAAAGGGTTTCGTTATGCGTATCACAACTTCAGAATTTCTGTCGAATGGTCAAGAACATGGTATTACTGTATCCAGCGTTATTACTACCCTTTTACATAAGAAAAGAGAAGTACCTATTATTACCTATTCTATGCCTTTTATAAGGATGCTCCCCGTGAGTCCCTCTGCCGGCGCCGTGGCTTATGAAAGAACATTATAATAGGTAAAAAGTTCTGAAGAAAGACAAAGACATAAATTGTGGAAAGAAAAAATCGCTCACGAGCAGGATCCGAACCAGGGGGTCTACTCCCGTTCGACGATATTCGATAAATCGTACGATTCATCCCACAATTTGCTACTCCGGTCAACCATCGTTCCCTTATCGCATGCGATGATCGTGTTTTGACGTTTGTTTTTCTTATCTCCGGTAAATTGTATACGACTATGAACCGTAGTCCTTGTTAATTGTGCCTTTTTTATGTGCCTATGTTTATTATGCGATATGGGAACGATGGTTGACCGGAGTAGCAAATTGTGCGATGAATGGTACCTACGAATAATCGAATATCGTCAAGCGCGAGTAGCTAGCCGACAAACTGTTACACAGTTTGGCGGGTTTATACAATGTGTAAAAATGTTTTGGTCCTGAATAAATGTGTAATTTTTTTTATTTTTTATTATTACCTCCTGCTTCGCATGCGTTAATGCGTTAAAAATAATAAAATAATTATTCGACCTTCATCTTGACTATTTCGTCGGGCAAAGAGTCTTGTTAGTCGCCTCGCTCGCTATCTCATTATTTTTTAATTATCCGGAATACAATCATCATAACTTTGATTCGGAAATTTTTTTTTTGGCTACTTTCAGTTTGAATGAAACCGTTTATACAAGATGTTGATCTGTAATCATGCCATATTTCTAGAGCAAATGATAAATAATGTGCTTAGTCATCTAAAAATACTTAACCAATTCTACGATTATTTAATACCCAAATTTTCACTTAGTAACATAGCGAGGGTTTGAGAATAAATCCCGAACGACTCTGAAAATAACTTACCGGCGGCGCGGCGGCATTGTCAAAGGGTACCTACAATTTTTTTTGGCGGTTTCGCACGCATCCTTTTTGTGTCGCACGCACACACGACACACGGGGGGAATTTGTTTGTTTACAAAGGTATTAAACAAAAAATGTATTGATTTCTTTATTGATTCGTGTTCTGTATCAGTGGTATAGTCACCTCCTTAAATATTACACGAATACAGATCAACATGTTGTATTAATAATTATGAATTTAACTCTGACCACATAACAGTGCATCCACAGTGCATTGCCATAAGATCATGTCAAATTGCCATTACCAGCGTCGATAGAGACAAAAACATCATTCATTAAGATGAGACGTATAATGTAATAATCCTGCTCAGAAAACAGTTAGCCTTGTTTCGATCGTTACAACATACTACCTATTTTCGATTTGTTTTGCAATACGTCCTATGCGTCATAATTATTTATTGGAACCAGTGAGTTAATATGTACTACGTACTAGAGTAGACATTACGAACAAACATTCGATTCGAGGTGTCTTCTCTAGTACGTAGTACATATTACCTCAGTGATTGGAACATTATCATTGATTTTGTATGAGTCACTCTTGTTCGAAAATTTAATAATTTACGGTCAAAAAAGAAAGTTTTTTTTTAGTTTTGCGTGCTGAGTTGGTAAACGGGTGTATGAGATAAGAGCATCAAATGTGGCCTTCGTATAGACCTGAATGCGATGGAGCTTTAGCCGCTTTCAGTGACTGACTAATGGTGGAAGATGGAATATCCATTCAACTTGGCAGCCCTAATTATTACAAGACTACTTGCCCAATATGTTAATTATAAAAGCAACATCACTAGTGTGACTTGTGAAAAGGCTGGCATTGCGGTCACACTATGTGCAGGACTTTTTTAGGTGAAACTCGGCCATTGTCAATGTTATGCTGTGGATTATCTCAGTTGGAGTCATTGTTTTTGGCGCTTTTTTCAAGATTACTTTGGCCATCAATTAATTACTTACGGAACTGAAACGTGGTGGTCGCTCACAATGGGCCTGATAAGAAGGCTCAAAGTCACTCAAAGGGCAATGGAGAGGGCTATGCTCGGAGTGTCCCTGCGTGATCGAATCAAAAATGAGAAGATTCGCAGGAGAATGAAGGTAACCGACATAGCACGAAGAATTGCCAAACTTAAATGGGGCACATTTCTCGCAGAACGGATGGTCGATGGGTTCGTAAAGTTCTGGAGTGACGACCGCGTCCTGGAAGGCACAGCGTGGGTAGGCGACGCGACGACCTGTGGTACTATACACAAACGTTCGAAAAGTTTCCGTTTCCGAAGTGAAATTTGACCGACAAACGGAACAAAACGACCACTTCATGCGACAACGAACGTTGCAAAGCATTCAAAACGTCAGAAAAAACTATTTTATTAATAATACGCGATCTTCTTCTTCTTCGCGAATATATAATACGCGATGTAATGCGGTTAATCTTGTTTGATTATGAAACAAAACGATTTGAGAATCGAACGGATTCGGAAACGCTATTCATAGTTCTTACATCGAGTGCTTTCCGACAACAAATGGCTCACGGGAGAATTTCCATGAATTTCGCGTTGCGTTTCCGAATCCGTTCGGTTCTCATATCGTTTTGTTTCTTAATAAAACTAGTTTACCAGGATTAAATCGTGTATTATTATTAGAATTGGTTTTCCTGACGTTTCGAATCCCTTGCAGCATTCGTGGTCGCAGGAAGTGGTCGTTTTGTTTAGTTTGCCAAATTTCACTTCGAAAACGGAAACTTTTCGAACGTTTGTGATTAGTACCACTACACTACACTAGGTCGCCGGAATCCTCTGGATGCGTAAAGCGCAGGACCGGTAATTGTAGCGTCGCTTGGAGGCCTACGTCCAGCAGTTGACGTCTTTCGGCTGAAATGATGAATGATGACTTTGGCCATCATGGGAGCCCAGGATAAATTTTGGATAGAAAGAAAAGAGAAGGGTTGTGTTAAAATCATTAGGTGTTGAATTTTGTAACATGAACGATTTACGTAAACGATTTACGATTTATGTAAATCCTACGCAACTATTTGAACTTTGAATCGATTTTGTTGTTCTGTTCGCAAGGTCAAGTTATCAAGTTAAATTCCACCTTATTAAGTCATATGAAGTAAAAAACCGGCCAAGAGCATGTCGGGCCATGCTCAGTATTATAGGGTTCCTTAAGTAGGTGTTACAGACAAATCAAATCGAATATTAATCACGGCTATTTTAGTTTTTGCAATAGACGGCAGCATTGGCGACTCAGAGAGTGATGTCAGTAGCCGCTAGATGGCGCTATACAGTGCCAAATGTAATACACGGCACTTGACGCCAGCATTGGCGACCCAAAGAGTGTTGTACGACGCCGCTAGATGGCGCCAAATTTAAGAAGTGTGTCGTCAACATAACACAAAGTTACTTTTTGTGATTTTTTCAAATAGAAAGTAGCTAAAGGAGCATTATTTGCTATGATCATTTTTCTCTAAGGTCAATGACCTTTGAACTAGGACGTTTTAAGTATTTTTCAGTTTTCTGTCTATAACTCAAAAAATTATAATCACATTATACTCAAAATAATTTTAAAAGAGAGTTTTCACAAAGGTCTATCAATGTGGAAGATTATAAGTTTCTACGTTGCATAGTTTAGAAATGGCAGGGGGGGGGACACATTGCAAGCCACTTTGGCGGGCTATATTTCGCAGTTGGTACACCTGATAAAAAAGTGGTGTATGAAACATTACCTTCATTTTAGTAGACCTATTCAATGATACCCCACACGAGGGGGTGCAGCGAAAAAAATTTTTTTTTCCCCATTTCACATGTATGGGTGCCACCCCTAAAGAACGTAAAAACTATTTTTTTATTCTTTTAAAATTGAGATCTATATGCAGACTATTTTTTAACAAAATTTCATTTACTTATGTTTATAACTGTAGAAGTTATTAAGCTGTAAAGGATTAGGACAGACGGACAGACGGACAGACGGATAGACGGACAGACGGACAGACGGACAGACGGACAGACGGACAGACGGACGGACATGACGAAACTATAAGGGTTCCTTGTAGGACTTCGGAACCCTAAAAATTGATTCTAAAAATATTTTAACTTAATTTTAATGCTAATTTGTAAAACCTTAGCGATTGCTATAGATCGTCTCGCTCGAATGTTGTTTTTTAAAATTAGTTTTTAAGAATAAGTCTACCGTCAAAATCAGGACTTGATTTTGTTGAGGTCAATGTTTTTATATTTTTATTTTTTACATATTAAGTAGGTTTTTATTTTATTTTGATGAGGCATCGATTACTGAGAACCGGTCGAAATCTCAAGGTTATAATAAGTCATAAGGTTCAAGTACTTTGTGCAAATGCAAGCATTTTTTTTGTTTAATCATCAAATATTTAATGCATTTAGTGATAGTTTTAGTAGTAGTAGAGCTCCTTGTGAAGGAGCTCGTCCGGGGAAGTTCTACCACCGTTAATACTTCTGCCGCCAAATAGTGATGCTTGCATTGCTGTGTTACGGTGTGAAGGGTGCCGGTGAAATTACAATCTCATGAGACTTTCCATCATCTTCATGTCTCAGTTTGGCGACTTGCGGTGCCATTTACGCAACAACCTAGATCAGTGGTTCCCAAACTAATTTTGTCTACTCGAAAGTCGAGTGTTCAGTCGGTGTCTAAGAGTCCTCCTAGCTAGATGAAATTACAAATCGCCCCCCAAGCCTTTACACAACGCCCCCATTTTTTTTTCTGGGTCTCTTACCGCCCCCCTGTGGCCGCTGCAGGCCTAAAGAAGAACGACGTCAGCTATATAACGAAGAAATATCTGTAAAGACGCTTGTCATCTTAGTCTTCCTGCGACCACGAACGCTGCAAAGCTTTCGAAACGTCAGGAAAAGCAATTTAAATAATCTACGCGATTTAATCCGGTTAAACTTTGTTTTATTATAATGTGTAGTGATCGCGAAAACCTAAGAAATTATTATTTTTGAATTTCGTTATTCCCGCCATTTTAAATGTTGCTAATGTTGCTAGGGTTGCAAACAATTTGTACGTGAGCTTGAGTGACTGACCTTGACCGTGACCTTGGGGGCTTGCCAGTTATGACATATCGCGCAAGATGGCGTTGCCAATATAGAGGTTATCCTTACTTTGTGTTCAGTATGGTATCCATGGCACGTCTTATAAACGTTCGAAGTATTTACTAGTACCTACCTATACATATACTCCAAATATTTGCTCAAAAAACTTCGTCGCGGAATGCCGAGAGTACCATCTAAATTCTTAACTCTAAAATTTCCATTTATAAATAAAAAATTCCAATTAGAGCCCCCGCAGACCACAGGCTAAACTGTTCGCCGATAATTGGGATAGTGATTATTGGTGATATAATCTTTGTATGGGAAATCGAGTCTGCCGGTGTGCGCCTTCCGTATGTCCTCGTACTGAGTAAGAAACCAGACTAAACTATCGACCTTCTAAAAGTCTCCATGGCTTAGAATTTTACTCACCTAGGGTCGGGAGAACCAAAGTTGTCGACATAGCCCACAGGATAAGCAAGCTGAAGTGGCAGTGGGTCGGCCATATTAGCCGAAGGACCGATAACCATTGGGGTAGACGTGTTCTAGAGTTGAGACCGCGAATCGGAAAACGTAGGGTAGGACGCCCTCGGGCTATGGTGAAACTGGATGAGAGTGGCCGAAGATAGAAGTCAGTGGCGTGCTATTGGAGAGGACTATATCCAGCAGTTGACTGCGATAGGCTGATGATGATAATGAGGGTAGGGATAGTTATCATTTCCCAATGTCCAGATAAAGCGGCATTAAGGCGCTACTAACAGCTAAGTGGCGCCCCCATCAGTAAAAAAAATATCAATTGCAGAGTACACAATTTATCGAAAATTCGGTTTTACCAATTGAAATAAAGGTACCTACTTTATTTTAATCAGAAACTGTTAACTCTGTAAATTTTAAACCAGCGTTTTTAAACCAAATTTGAATGTATTGAGTGAGACTGAGAGCAATGTAAATGGTTTTTGCGGGTTAACGCTTGCGAATGTGGACTGTTATGTGGACCGGGCATAAGGTTTAAATCGCGGCCCGACCTACTTATTCCTTCGCGGCGGCTTGTAAAATCCCTTCTCGCAAATTGTCTGAACAGTTGCCAAGGTTGACGAGTTCTACTACATAAAGTCATAACCAAGTGCATATTATATCGTTGAATATATCCATACTTAATTATGAGTGTTTTAAGGAAAATTCCTTGCTCGGTTATCTTAGCAAAGAGTACGAGATCAATCTTGTAAATAATTTAAATATGTTCATCCTATGTAGGTAGTAAGCTATGGACTTTATCTGAAAATAAACGTATTTTAATTTAATTTAATTACCACAGTCTAGCCACTCCAGTCATCCAACGCAAGCGTTAAGTGTCGCAGGCTGCCTTTTTTTTGCTGTCAAATAATGTCCCGAGTTGCCATTAAAAACTGTCAATGTCAATTTTCGTTGAACCACTGTATGGAAAAGATAATTACACTGTGGTATTACTATGCATGTACTGTGAAGGAGGACCTTCACAGTACATGCATAGTACTCCGTGTGTGTGGTCTGCTGTGGTCCTACTACTCCGCCCAGTGTTCGAGAGCCGCGGTCGGAAGCGTCAATCTTATTCTTTTAGTTTGAGGATTAGACGTACGCTCCAGATTGAGGCTCTCGAACACTGTTTTGTATTCCTTTTTCTGACTTCATTCGCTAGTTCTACGCGCTTCGTCTATCTTATTCTTTTGGTCTGATGGTAAATACTGCTTTCTAGCTCGGACGCATAAAAAAGGCGGACGGAATCTCACTAAAGGAAGACTGAAGCACTTCATTTTTTCATAAACCCACTATAATTTCGAAAGCATTTTAACACACCAGATTTATACTGTTATTTTATTTGTGACACTACAACAATGACTACCGTCACACTAGATTTTTTGCGTAATCGAGCCTTTTTGGCATACTATGGATGTGAATGTGTGCGTGTCGGCCCGTAGGTACTTTTAAGCGAGCGTTACTATGGATGCTTCACTTATTGTTTAGCAAGATTCCGTCCGCCTTTTTTATTCGTCCAAGCTTTCTAGTACCTAGTCGCGTGTGGAAAAATCCCGTGGACCTTTACGGATTCATCGTGTGTTGTATCCAAAGAGATTTAATAAGATAACTAACTATATTTAATGTCTTTAGTTGTATTGCAAATATTGCAATCTGTCAGTCTATCAAAAAAATAAGATGATAATGAAGTTGACACTGCTGAAGCTTTTCCTCAAGCGATTATAAATATTAACCTCTCGTAGTCTCGTACGTGAATCCACGCGAGAGCGAGATACGTGGGACACTCAGAAAGTTTTGCGAAACTAAAAAAAATTGTTCTATACGTACATATATTTTTATCAAATCTTTTCAAAGTACTTTCCACCAGCCTCTATACAAAGATTCATGCGCCTAAACCAGTTTTCAAAACACTTTTTCCAGTCCGCCGCAGACACCTCGTTTACAGCCTGCTCGAACGCAGCCAGCGCATCTTCCGGCGACGAAAATTGTATCCCTTTGAGCTGATTTTTTATTTTTGGGAATAAAAAGAAGTCACACGGTGCTAGATCAGGGCTGTAAGGAGGGTGACCCAGGAGTTTGACTGGCGTGCTGTCCAGGAAGTCTCTCGTTTTGAGTGCGGTGTGCGCAGGTGCATTGTCGTGGTGGAGCAGTAGCCCGCGGAGCCCTGTGTTTGGTCGCTTGTTGCTTATAACAGAGAAAACTTCTGGCAAACATTTGGTAGTATACCATTCGGCATTAATGCTTCTTTGATCCCGTAAGGGAATTGATACCAAGTGGCCAGTCAAATTAAAAAAGCTAGCGACCAAAATCTTACCCCCGCTTCTAGATCGCTTCACTTTGGTAGGCGTTGGCTCATTTTGAAACACCCAAACAGTCGACTGGCGCTTGGTTTCTGGGTCGTATTGATAAATCCAGGACTCATCACCTGTAACGATGTCGTAAACACGCCGAGACGAGCCTGCTTCAAATTTGTTAAGCATATCACGGCACCATTCCACCCGGGCCTGCTTCTGAGCATCGGTGAGGTTGTGCGGCACCCAGCGTGATACTATCCTCCTCACGCGAAGATGGCTGTGTAGAATCTCGTGAACGCTTCCCGATCCAATCTTCAATATGTGTTGAATCTCCTGATATGTAATTCGCCTATTGTCTTGGATTAAATTTTTCACTGCTAGCACGTTTTCTTCGGTAACAGCCGTCAAAGGGCGACCGCTTCTTTCGTCATCCCCCAAAGTTGGTCGACCGCGCTTGAATTCGTTATACCAACGATACACGGTTGCCTTGGAAGGGCCTTCATCCATGAATGCCATTTGAAGTCTATCGTACGATTCATCCGGTTTCAGGCGACACTTGAAATCGTATAAAATCATAGCTCTAAAATGTTCCCGGCGCAGATCCATATTTCAGTGAGACACAATACTTTGAATTAACTCGCAAAAAATGTGGAGGGAAATTTTGAAATTGGAACTTACTTATTTTTACTTATAAATAATCATATTTTCGAAAAACATTATAACTGGCCAGTCGCCCATATATAAAAACTTTTTTTCGCAATACTTTCTGAGGGGCCTGGTATAGGTAATTGAATTGGAATTCACAACAGTTCACACAAGAGGTTCATAGCTATAATCGCAATTTTCACTAGAAAATAATACTTTATGCATCGTTGAGGACTTTATGGAGCACACGGGTGTTTTGTGTGTTATGGGTGTTTGTTCTAAGGAGGACATTTTTTTCCTCAGAAGAACATCATCGTAAAATAAATACGGGCCTAAGAACGTTCCTCAAGCTTCGATCACTGTTTAAAACTAGTTTTGAGTTGATATTTAATTTTAGAACATTCCTCAAGCATAAATTCAAATTATCACAGTTCAGCTGAGTTTAGCTTTATTCTACACTGGTTGTTTAGGGTGTTTGAGCCTGTTTGAGCAGAGATTTGATCTGTAATCACTCAAGTGTGGTCGAGATCACGCTTGAGTACAGATTTATTTGCTATTTCAGGTTATATTCGTGTGTTATGTTGTTAAATGGAAGTTTATAATTACCGTTTTGGAATAAGAACGATGCTCAAGTAACGATTCTATCCTTAATTAGTGATCAGGTGATTGAAGATCAAACTATACTTGAGGAAAGTTCTGTAATACGAACCTAAGACTAACAAAAAACAATTAAGTCGGCACTTTGCACGTTACCACAAAGACAAACACAAGCAGGGTTATAGACTGTCTGCAGACCATCCGTGCGAGTGAATGGCGCGCTATTGATTATATGAAATCAAAACATTACGTCAGAGCATCGCATAGTTTGCGAGATGACCTATCTGTGAGATTCTTTGATGTTTGTGCCTTTTTTAGCTGCCAGTGCTTCCTTTTACAATTTGTACCTGACATAAAATACGTAGTACATTGCTGTTATACAAGCTATATCCTCAGACCAAATAAAATTGATGGTCTGAGGCTGTATCAGAATGAACGCAAGACCTCAAGACACCCCAATTAGAATGATAAGGGTCAGTCTTTCAATAGCCAGTTAACTTTTAACTGAGGAATAAGTTTGACATTTAGACAGTTGTAGTATAGAAAATCTGTCAAGACGTCACATTTATTCTTCAGTTAAAAGTTATCAGACTATTGAAATACCGGCCCTAAGAATATCTGTTTTTTTTTTAGTTTTAAGCATGGTACCGCATTGTATAATAAGATGTTTCACCATGGTTTTAAGTACCCGAATGATCCGTGTGGTACCGGACATAAAGAATTGCACCACCCTATCTCTTCTCATGGGTGTCGTAAAAGGCTACTAAGGGATTCACCAGAGGATGGGCAGCAGCGTTCTCTGAGTATTTAACTAACCAACTGCGATCGCCAACCCGCCTGCCAAGCGTGGCGATTATGGCATATCCCCCCCCCCCCCTTAATTGGGGTGGCCTATGTCTTGCAGTGGACGTCTTTCGGCTGAAATGATGATGATGTAGTACCCGAGACGGTTGCTGGATAGCTGCAGGATGCCGTTTAGTAGGGGCTACCTGACACACCGAAACCCATTTCGCTGGTCATCCTTGACCTTGAGGACCTATTCGGGATCCGCTGATATCCTTATAATATTTTATCTTTAGTTGTATCCAAATGTTTTTTTATTGGGTAAAATGTATCATGGTATAAAAACCATACTTGTACAATCGATTCTCCTAGTGATTCTGAACAAACCAATTTCAGGACTACGCGTTTTTTTTTATAGTATAGGATGGCGAAATGAGCTAAAGGCCCACCTGATGTTAAGCGGTTACTTTTGCCCATAACAACTGCAATACTACCTAGGCTGTGGCCTAAACGGTACCGCAATTCGGTTTGCCAAACTGAGACATGAAGATGGAAAGTCTCATGTGATTGTAATTTCACCGGCACCCATACCCTTCAGACCGAAACACAGCAATGCAAGCATCACTGTTTGGCGGAGAAGTAGGTACGGTGGTAGTACTTCCCCCGACGAGCTCTTTCACAAAGGAGCTCTACCTACCTACTAGTTTATTCTGTTCTTCTTCTTCTATCGGCCAGTCAGCAGGTTGGTAGCGGGGCCGACTGCCCAGGGTGCGCCGGACGATCAATTAAAAATCGCCATTCGTGGAGGCTCTTTTAATGCACCCCATTATTATTAATACATGTCTTTTAATGCACCCCCTTTATTCTGTTACATGTTAAGTTAATGAGAACAGTGACGGATTCAGGAAAATGTCAAAGGGAGGGGGGGCGCTGAATGGCCTCCTGAACTATGGACATGTAAATACAATACTAGTATTTTGTTTAACTTTTTATTGGCATTGTTTATGTTTTAAACACAGACATAGTCCAAAATATAGACGAAGTGCTACGAACAATCATAGTGAAGCCAACAAAACCATGCTCCTCCGTGTAGTGTACAAACCAGCGCCAAAAACAAATATCTTGTGCATGTGTGTGCGTGAGCGCTGGTTTGTACACGGAGGAGCAAGGTTTTGTTGGCTTCACTATGATTGTTCCCAGCACTTCTTCTAACTATGACTGATCTCTATACTATGAATTCCATTCAGACGAATAATAATAATATTCAGACCTCTTTTCCAGAAAGAATAGACATTCTTTCTGGAAAAGAGGTCAATCACAATCACTTTACGGGTGTGGGGCCAAGGGGGGGGCGCGCCCCATATGTATCCGCCACTGTTTTACAGAGGTCTATAGAATAACAGCCTGTGCGAATGAATACCTAGGCTGATTTGTTTTGATGAAGCTTCAAGCTAGAAGCTAGAAGATAATCGAGAGAAAGCTTAGTTGTTGATTAGATTTTTATTTATTTTACTTAAATAGGTACCTAAATAAAATTTATATAAAAAATAAAAAATAAAAATATAATGAATGTTTACATTTTGATTGACTGGTTTAGAATCAAATGCAGCTCTAAATACATGGAAAAAACATGAGTGAATTAGGTAGGTAGGTACTACGTGTAGATAGCAAAGGTTAAATACTTGCTTATGAATCATTTCCTCTATGGTTATTAACATATATGGATATTGTACGTTTGACGTAGGTACGTAAACAATGCAACTCCGTGTTTTATTGAAAGTTAATTAGTTATAATCTTTATTTTCATGTGTAGTGCTGCAATATATACGTGAAACTAAGTGATTTCCATGCACAAATGTTTGTACACCGCTAAATGAAGGATTTCTACGAGATTTGATCAAAATAAAACTAAAGGCAACACCTTAAACAACATCCCATTTACAAGCTGGATTATGAAACAAGACTCATCGAAAGAGATAAAACTTCGAACTGTGAGTTATTAAAGAATCCTTTGCCTAAATAATACGCTATATTCTGCAATTAAAGTGATCGATTTTAATTAAAATTGTATGTACATAGACAACTTTTTATCGACTTACCCACTACTGAGAAATATATGAAGTTGTCACCGACATGAATCATAATTGGAATCAAATTTTAAACTTGATATGCAATGAATGTTTGGCCGTATGAAGACCACGTCTGACTTGGGAACTCGAGACCCCAGTTCGCGCCCCGCAATTAGTGATACTTTTTGTATTTTATAATTTAATATTGAAGTCTAAATTTTTGACAATTTTAATTAAAAATTACAATGACACGTCAAGCTACTATTAAGGTTTTAGAATGTAAACTAAATATGACAATAATAAAACTAGAAAAATCAGAAAGTCTTAATAAAAAACTAATACAGGAAAGTGAAGACAATGAAATAGAAATTCGGAGTAATATAGAGAGGAATAAACGCTTAAAGCAGGAATTGGTAATATTAGATACCCGAATAATAGAAATAAGTCATGAAAGAGACGAATTACAAAAAATTGTCAATACACACGCACAATGTGAAGAAACATTATACCAAGCAATACAACACGTTAAGGAACTAAAACATCAGTTGAGGGAATCTGAGAAAAAGCATATTCCACAGGATAACATACATCTTACGAAACAAACAGACACACAACACATATGTTTAATAAAAGGACGAAACAAACTTAAAAAGTATTTAAATATAAAGAAAGTTATAAATAAGGCTAAAAAGCAAATAAAACAATACAAAACAAAGGGAGATATTTTATCATTAAGAAAAGAAAGAATTAAAATCAGCGATGACTTAAAATATTATAAAACTCTCGTTGAAGGCTACGAGGAAGAATTTAAAAATAATATGGTTTTAATAAAGAGTCTACAAGAACGCTTAAAAAGTGTAACAAATAAATACCAACTAGCACAAAATGAGATAAAACAACACATTTTGGTTACAAACGCATTACTCGGCTTAAGCTGTAATAACACTCAGCCAACGGAACCCACTGGTGAACTCGCTAGCGGGGAAGTAACTACGGCGAACCGCGCTGCCACACAGTTTTCTCAAATTCTGTGTGACGACGTTATGCCTGCGGAATGTAACCTGAAATTGCTTCAGGGCACGGAAATAGCACATACTAGTAGTGAAAGTAACTATCAAAACACTTTCATTGAAAACAATCCGGAATGCCATGAAAATCCAGTACACACTAAGATCTATTGTGACAGCATTGGTGTTAATCTAGGTTATAGTTTTAACAATAATATAAGTGGCACACTTTGTAATAATTGCATGCCAAATATATCATTCTGTCAATTAGTTCACAAAGTTATAGATGATAAATTTGTGGAAGGTAGTAACATTGTTATCATGATGGGTGACAGCAAAAATGTCACGAAAAATTGTATAGAAAGTAGCATCAAGCTATTACTTGGTTTATACAAATTAAATAAATTAAATAAAATTGTGTTATGTGCCTTCCCATACTCGCAATATTTTTCCTCAATAAAGAATGAAATAATACAGAAATTAAATCTTACTTTATACAATCTATCATCTCTGTACGATGAACACTTTTTATTTTTTGATTTAAACGAATTTAATAACAATAATAATTTTGTTTGGACACGCAAAGAAATGCATTTATCATATCGACAAAGGTTATATGTTAGTAAATTAATCTCTCAAATGTTGTCTAATTCCGATAAACAAATAGGTAATCTTACAGTTATTAAGACTTTAAACTTATAAGTATGACAAAGGGAGAGCCTAATTCAGGCTCTTCTTGCACATTATCTAGTCACGTGAATAGTTTTGAGCCAAATAATTTAATTAATTTGATGCATCAAAATATTAATAGGATATCTGGTAAACTCTTAGAAATAGAATTATTTTTAAACAAATTTCCTTTTGAAATATTGTGTTTTACCGAAACGTGGTTAAAAGGTGATAGTTTGCCAGTATCTATGAATAAGTTTAGTTTTTTTAATAAGTTTAGTTTAGTTAGTGCGTTTAGCAGAAAGTCGGCTGAGGGCGGTGGTTGTTTAATTCTTATCAACAACACAATTAAAACCAAAGAACGAAAGGATGTAGTGTCCCTTTCTGCTGAACGAACATGTGAAATAGCATGTGCAGAGCTAGACCACCACATTATAATATGCGTATATAGTCCTCCGTCAGCAAAATTTAACAGTTTCATAAAAATACTTGAAGAAGCGTTGATACGTACTTCAAACAAGAATAAAAGAATAATATTGTGTGGAGATTTCAACATCGATCTCTTAGTTGAGTCATCGCCAAAGCGACAATTCATTCTATTGTGTAAGTCCTTTAATTTACGTGAACTTTTTAATGAACCAACAAGAAAAACAGCTTCGACAGCTACTTGCCTTGATAACATATTTACTGACTGTGACTTTAAGGATAAGTCACTATTTGATAGCTTACGTTCTGATCACAGAGGGCAGAGCATAGCTTTCTATGGTAAAAAAGACACAAACAATGCAACTATTATTAGTAGGTCACTCACAAAAAGACGTACTGAAATATTTAAAAAATCTATTACTGGAAATATTCATAGCATACCCTGCAATCTTGAAGATCCTCATCAAAGTTTTGAGTTACTGCTAAAAACTGTTGCCGACACATTTAACAATATATTTAAGCAGAAAGAGATACAAGTTCGCAATAATCCTTCTTTTGCAAAATGGGCAACAGCTGGCATAGTCAAAAGCAGAAACATTCTTTATGAATTGTATGCAATGAGAAACAACATAGACTGTATTGCCTTCTATAACCATGTCAAAACATACTCAAAAATATTTAAGAAAGTATGTAGTCAAGCTAAATCTCTTTGTATTAAAAACGAAATAAAAAATTCTAGTAACAAAATAAAAACGACATGGCGTTTAATTAAACAAGAAACAGGTAGATCTAAGACTAATAATAAATTTAATGCAATTCATGTAAATGACAAATTGATATTGGATAAGTTAGACATTGCTAATGCATTTAATGAGTATTTTATTAATATTCCGACCCAATTAACGACTTCATTAAAATCGTATCCTACGAGTGCTGAATTTTTGCTGTCAGAAAACGTTAAGATCACTCCACCGCCTTTCAGTTTTCATTCTATTACAACATCTACGATTGTCAAAACGTACAAATCATTAAAAATGAAGAATACAGAAGATTTGTGGGGGCTATCGGTGAAAGTGATCAATAATATTATACCTACGATTGCTCCTCACTTAGCAGCTATATTTAATTCTTGTGTAGATAAAGGGGTATTTCCTACATTAATGAAATATAGTAAAGTCATACCTCTTTTTAAGTCAGGATGCAAAGAGAATCCATCAAATTATAGACCCGTGTCAATTTTGCCCTGTTTAAGCAAGGTATTTGAGAAGATAATTTTAAGTCAATTACTGGCACATTTTAATTTTAATAATTTATTACACAATAGACAATTTGGCTTTACTAAAAATAAATCAACTCTCGATGCGGGATCCAAATTGCTAACAATCATCTATGAAATTTGGGAAGGTAGGCAAGACGCTATTGGTGTATTCTGCGACCTTTCAAAAGCCTTTGATTGTGTTGATCATAGAATATTAATACATAAATTAGAATATTATGGAATTAAAGGATTGGCTTTAAATTTGATTTCCTCTTACTTAAGTGAAAGAGAGCAATTTGTAGCTATAAATGACGTTAAATCTTCTGGAAATCAAATAAAATTCGGTGTTCCACAGGGCTCGATTTTGGGTCCTTTTCTATTCTTGACATACATAAATGACCTTCCATTTATGGTAGAACAGCAGACAAATGCTGAAATCATTCTTTTCGCTGATGACACATCTCTAGTTTTTAAAACGAATAGAGGGTCAACTGATTTAAATACTATAAATGAAGTGCTTAGTTCTCTTTACAATTGGTTTGCAGCCAACAATTTGTCACTAAACTCTAATAAAACCAAATGTATTAAGTTTAGCCCACCTGGTGTATCAAAAGTGACTGTGGAAGTTAAGTTGAAGGATGAAAAGCTTGCATTGGTAGACACTACTGTATTTTTGGGAATGACATTAGATGTTAAACTACAGTGGGCACCGCATATAGCCACACTTGCAAATAAACTAAGCTCTGCTGCATATGCCGTGCGTGAAATTAGAAAACTAACGGATGTGCCGACTGCCAGACTCGTGTATTTTGCTTACTTCCATAGTTTGATGAGCTACGGAATCTTATTATGGGGAGCCGCTGCGGACATTGATGTTATTTTTATTCTACAAAAACGAGCTGTCCGAGCAATTTACAGACTGAACTTTAGAGCATCATTGCGTGAGTTATTCAAGACAATAAATATTCTTACTGTACCCTCGCTATATATATACGAAGTTATAATGTATACCCGTAAAAACATTTGCAACTATAAGAAGAACAGTGATATACATTCGATCAATACCCGTAACAAAAATAAATTAGTAGTTCCCTTATTTAGGCTTCAAAAAAGCAACAAGTCGTTTGTAGGAAACTCAGTGCGATTATATAATAAGATTCCCTTCAAGTTATGTGAATTAAACGAGACTCAATTTAAAAAAACTGTGAAAAAAAACCTTATTCAAAAAGCTTACTATAGTGTGAACGATTATATTGAGGATAAACATGCGTGGTCTGGCTTAACTCTGCAAGATAGTTAGATATAAGTCAGACAAAGCCCCTGTACAGCTGCTTCCGTACATGTACTAAATTGACAAGGCCTCTTTACATCCGCTATCTAGGTATTAATGTTTTGTTCATTTTTATTTTTATGATGCTCATTTATTTAGCGTAATTTGCTTGACAAAGCCTCTTTACAGCTGCTTCCAATTTTGTACTCCACTGACAAGGCGTCTTTACAGCCGCTTTAAAGTTGTATTTTGATGTATCTACTAATTTTTTAAATCTATTTTTTATTCAAATAATTATGCTCTTTATGATTGCTTAATTTCTTGACAAAGCTTCTTTACAGCTGCACCCATTCTTAGTTATTAAATGACAAGGCCTCTGTACAGCTGCTAAAGATTCCAGTATAAAAAAAAAAAAAAAAAAACCAAATAATGTATAAAATTATCTTGTATAATATTGCTTTTTAAATTTATTAATTCAGAATTTAAAAAAAATGTAAATGACTTATCCACGTGTTCTTGTATGTTCCTATGGTGATAATAAATAAATTGAAATTGAACAACATACCTCTACCTACTTAATTTAATTACCTACCTACATGAATTATAGAAGGTTGTCAAATTTGAGTTACTCAATTACTGGTTTAATTATCATGTAAACAAGGTCAAAAAACTTAGTAAACCAGAGTTTCTAATAATAACTATGTAGTTAATAAACTTCGTAAAAGAAATTCTGAATAGACTGAAATTTGAATTTCCTTGGCCTTGTGACGAAAACCGCGAAAAATCAATGATCTTGACAGAAAGCTAACATTTTAGTATTTTTCCCTTTCAAGGGATTTTTGATAAACTATACAGTTCATTAATTTTATCAAAACCTCATTTTCAGATTTATGTCTCACCAAGCGGGGTCCACAGCCAGGTTACATGTTCGGTTATTATCAGCGGGCAGCGCGAGCGCCGGCACCGCCGCGTTGACTCATGCTCAGGCGTCGCATGCGTGTACGACTGGCGCTGTGACGTTTGTAGGGGCGGTGGCGGTGACGTCGTCGCCGACCGAGCACTCGAGACAAACTGTGCAGGGAGCGTGTCAGCTGATTGCTACTAATGACGCTGTTGCAACCGACAATAATATAATAAGGAAGCAAGTTGCGCCGTGTGAAAATGAAACAATTCTAAATGTAAACAATAACGGTGACGGTTGGCAAAGAGTTTCTTATCGTAAGAAGCCGTCTAAATACCGTTACGTGGGCAAGACAGGCATAGCGAGAGATGTGGAGTGTCAATTCAGAGCAGCAGATAGGAAAGTTCCCATATTTATCACTAATATTCATAGTGATACGACTGAAATCGATATAATTAATATACATTAAAATACATATCAGACCAGTTTTTTATGGCCATCAAGTCACGATTTATGGCATCTATCGCGTCGGATACATTTTCCACCCTTGCTTGAGAATATAACTGCAAGTTATCGGCATAAAGATGATAAGAACACTGAAGCTTCTGGGTAATGAAGTTAATAAAAACTGAAAATAGAAGTGGAGAGAGAATGCCACCTTGATTTTTAGTATTTGTCGTGATAGGGATTATAGCAACACATATTCTGAGAAAATTTCAACAGACTCTCAATTACCGTTCAAAAGATACAGCCCTGTGACAGACAGACGGATGGATGAACGGATGGACGGACGGACCGACGCACTATGGAAAATCGATGTCCGTTTCAGATCAAAAATCCATAACTTTTTTATTTCTGAACTATATCTAGTAAAATTTTGCACAAATATAAAGTAGTGTATATGGCTTCAAATGGAATATATTTTAATATAATTCATTGTAATGAAATACATAAAAAATTAAAAATTAAATTCAAATGAAACAATTTTTTTTTTATAACTATCAGTACTATTTATAATGTTTACGAAAACTAAGTATCAACTTAATTCCAAAATATACAAATAAATATAAAAGAAAAACATAAAATATAAAGTGCTACTACTTAAATTATTACTTAATTCTAAAACAAATAAATCGTAACAAATTTTGTAAAAAACAATAATGTATATCAATTTAAACTACTGGTAATTCAGATTAATATTTGCTATTAACTTTAAGATTAATGTTTACTATACTTGGTGACGAGACGGTCAACAGACAGGAAATTATAGGGGGAATAGAGGGAGGCCTACGCCAAAGGTGACTACAAATTATATAACACTAGCCTATGCCCGCGACTTCGCCCGCGTGAATGTCGTATAACACTAGCCTATGCCCGCGACTTCGCCCGCGTGAATGTCGTTTATCGCGCATCTCTCGGGAACTGTTCATCTTCCCGGGATAAAAAGTAGCCTATATGTTCAGTAGTTTTTGCGTGAAAGAGTAACAAACATCCATCCATCCATACTTACAAACATTCACATTTATAATATTAGTAAGATAATATGCTAATCTAATTATGTAACAATAGAATTACATATTCTTTATTAATTTAGTAATAATAATTTCCATATAATAATAATAGAATTATAAAATCAGTTAATGAATTTGTTTCAAACATATTTTGCAACTTGTTTTTTTAAAAATATTGAATGCATGTTATTTATTTCTATCTTATTAATAGTAAAATAAAAGCTTAAGCTAGGCTACAAATCAACATTAAATGTAAAGCGTGGGGGAGCGTGGGTAACTGTCAAAAGTCTCGATGAAATAAAATATAAAAAAAATCACGTTATTTTATTTAGAAATTATTTTAACGTAAACGTCAACATAAAATTATAAAAATATTAGTTATTTCAAAATCTTTAAAGAATGAGCTTTTCAAAAATATATGTTACTTTAATGTATACCTACAAAGTTTTACATTAAAATCACTTAGACGAAGTGAATAGGATTGTCATGGACGTCTGTAAAAACAAAAAGTTTGTGGCATCGCAAAAATAATATTTTACAAAACATATGTAAAATTTCCACGTTATAGTTTACTAATATACATAATTACTAATGTTACGAGTTGTGTTTGATTTTAACGTACAAACAAACTGCTACATTTTACATGGTATCTTAGGCAGTTCTTGTTGTGTAAAAGGGATATTGTTATGATAGATATTGATCTCCGATATTCCAGCGTAATGGATACACACCTGCAAAAACAAAAGAAGAATGTAATGTTTTCAATAAAAAAAATAGTATACATATTTATATTTTCATAGCTTTCAAAAGGATAGACAAAGGTAAACGAAGTGCTAATATCAATGTTCCATTTTGATTTTTCCGAATTATTTATCAAACAGACTCCAAATAAAACTAATTTTTTCAACATACAAATAACGATTCAGTTTATAAAAAAAAACAGTAATGAATTAGTATTTTACAGAGACGAGTCGTAAAATAAATGAAATCCTTGTAGGTACCATTTTTTTTACGTGTTCTTTTCGTGTTCCTAGTTTGTGGCAAATAAATATTTCATTTCTTTTCATTTGACATTATACAATTGGATTTTACATTATCGCATAATAACCTAGTCGTAGATTGTAACGTGGCTCTTCATTTATTAGTAAATCATTCAGATTTAATAGTTTAAAATGGAAACCAATTCTGCCTTGGATTGGCTAACATTCTACTTTTATATCTGTAATAACATATAATGAATTCAAAATATTATTAGCTAATAGTTATTAGCGATAAATAAGCGTCTTTAAGACCGTATTTTACGAAATAAATGGACGTTCCTCAATACATAAATTACATAACGTTAAAATTTTATGTATAATCTAAAATATCATGGAGTCTAGATGTGAACATGGTTCTTAGGGCTAATGAGCGTATTGGCTTTCAGTGACCTAACTGCAAACAAGTTAATAAAACTTCACTTCATCCGCATGTAGAATTCATAGTTGCAGGAGGCTCACGATAGATATTAAAATATCTCTAAGTTAGCTGTGTCACTAGTCCTTAGACAAAATGAATCCGAAATAATATTAATAATGATACCTTTATTTAAAAAAATACTGCAATTATTTCAGGTCCCTCCGCAAATTCTTCCAATATATCCAGGAGGCGATGCCAGTGCGCATGCGCGCGATCCATGTTCTGAACACTGAACCAGTTTTAGACAAATTAATGTTACTTATTAGGCCGTTTATGGAAAAGAAATTCTTTGATATGGTAAGTTTTTCCTTGTTTTCCAGGGTTCCGTACCCAAAGGGTGCCAAACGGAACCTTATTACTCTCGCTACGCTGTCCGTCCGTTGCACTATGGAAAATGGTAGAACAACGGCAGATCAAAAATGGTTTTTCCAATGTTGTTATTGACATACTTTTTTAATTTTATTTAATAGTTTAAGGATCAAACTAAACTATAACGTGGAAATTTTACATATGTTTTGTAAAATATTATTTTTGCGATGCCACAAACTTTTTGTTTTTACAGACGTCCATGACAATCCTATTCACTTCGTCTAAGTGATTTTAATGTAAAACTTTGTAGGTATACATTAAAGTAACATATATTTTTGAAAAGCTCATTCTTTAAAGATTTTGAAATAACTAATATTTTTATAATTTTATGTTGACGTTTACGTTAAAATAATTTCTAAATAAAATAACGTGATTTTTTTTATATTTTATTTCATCGAGACTTTTGACAGTTACCCACGCTCCCCCACGCTTTACATTTAATGTTGATTTGTAGCCTAGCTTAAGCTTTTATTTTACTATTAATAAGATAGAAATAAATAACATGCATTCAATATTTTTAAAAAAACAAGTTGCAAAATATGTTTGAAACAAATTCATTAACTGATTTTATAATTCTATTATTATTATATGGAAATTATTATTACTAAATTAATAAAGAATATGTAATTCTATTGTTACATAATTAGATTAGCATATTATCTTACTAATATTATAAATGTGAATGTTTGTAAGTATGGATGGATGGATGTTTGTTACTCTTTCACGCAAAAACTACTGAACATATAGGCTACTTTTTATCCCGGGAAGATGAACAGTTCCCGAGAGATGCGCGATAAACGACATTCACGCGGGCGAAGTCGCGGGCATAGGCTAGTGTTATACGACATTCACGCGGGCGAAGTCGCGGGCATAGGCTAGTGTTATATAATTTGTAGTCACCTTTGGCGTAGGCCTCCCTCTATTCCCCCTATAATTTCCTGTCTGTTGACCGTCTCGTCACCAAGTATAGTAAACATTAATCTTAAAGTTAATAGCAAATATTAATCTGAATTACCAGTAGTTTAAATTGATATACATTATTGTTTTTTACAAAATTTGTTACGATTTATTTGTTTTAGAATTAAGTAATAATTTAAGTAGTAGCACTTTATATTTTATGTTTTTCTTTTATATTTATTTGTATATTTTGGAATTAAGTTGATACTTAGTTTTCGTAAACATTATAAATAGTACTGATAGTTATAAAAAAAAAATTGTTTCATTTGAATTTAATTTTTAATTTTTTATGTATTTCATTACAATGAATTATATTAAAATATATTCCATTTGAAGCCATATACACTACTTTATATTTGTGCAAAATTTTACTAGATATAGTTCAGAAATAAAAAAGTTATGGATTTTTGATCTGAAACGGACATCGATTTTCCATAGTGCGTCGGTCCGTCCGTCCATCCGTTCATCCATCCGTCTGTCTGTCACAGGGCTGTATCTTTTGAACGGTAATTGAGAGTCTGTTGAAATTTTCTCAGAATATGTGTTGCTATAATCCCTATCACGACAAATACTAAAAATCAAGGTGGCATTCTCTCTCCACTTCTATTTTCAGTTTTTATTAACTTCATTACCCAGAAGCTTCAGTGTTCTTATCATCTTTATGCCGATAACTTGCAGTTATATTCTCAAGCAAGGGTGGAAAATGTATCCGACGCGATAGATGCCATAAATCGTGACTTGATGGCCATAAAAAACTGGTCTGATATGTTTGGGGTTGAGGTGAACCCTAATAAATGTCAAGCCATCGTTATAGGATGGACTGGAGTAGTTGCAAACTGAGCTGTGCAACACTTCCTTCAATCATATTTAATGGCATGGTCATCCCACTCAGCCCTAGTGTCAAAGACCTTGGTTTGCATATTGACACTACCTTAAGCTGGCAAAACCAAGTGGCGAGTGTCAGCCAGAGAGTTACGGGAAAATTACGGTCGCTCTATCGCCTGAAAAACTTCCTCCCACCAAATACTAAAACAAAGCTTGTACAAGCCTTGATTTTCCCAATTGTCGACTATGGTGATGTATGCTACTTTGACCTGAATGCAGTTCTTCTCAACAAACTTGACCGCCTTCTTATCAACTGCATTCGATTCGTTTTTAATCTTCGTAAATATGATCATGTGTCTGAGTATCGTTTGCTTCTAAAATGGTTGCCTATCCGCCAACGTAGGCATATGAGGGCATTAACTACTCTATTATCTTTACTTTTCTCTCCCAATTCTCCTTCTTACTTAACTTCTCATTTTCAGTATCTATGTACAAGTCATACTAAATATCTCCGCTCCACTAATAATCGTCTTCTCCAATGTCCTTCTCACCGCTCTGACTCATTGCACTCTACATTCTTCATGCAATCTATCCTATTATGGAATGCACTTCCTCATGAAATCAGGATCGCTAACAGTCGGCTCGCCTTTAAAATTAAGTTAAGGAAATAATTCCGTGAAAACAATTTAGCAGATTCAGCTCGACTTTGAATTATCTTGATGTTATATATTTATAGTTATATATGTAGGTATGTATAATGTGTATATTTTATTATATGTATAATGTACATAGGTATTTATCTATTTTTATTATATGTAATTATAAGTCCGTAGTACGAAACATATTTTACTACTTTACTGGTGCATCTACCTTATTCTTTGTCTCTGCATTACCCTAAGGTTGTCTGGTAGAGAACGCCTATGGCGTTAAGACCGCCTTTGTGAGTACAAAAAAATAAAATAAGTTGTGCATAAAGAATTAAATAAATAAATAAATAAAAGTACTAAAAATAAAAAAGTCTAAAACCAAAGGGAAATGTCTGAAATCCCATACAAGATTAACCTCTAAAAACATGCATTTTTTTCAACGTTTTTGTTCCTACTCTATCTTCAAAATGTTAATACACACACACCAGCGCAGCGTCAAACTTGGTCTGATTATAGTGCATACTTTTTTTTTCGTTTGTTAGTTAGGGTATAACATATCTATACTTTTTAATATCATTGGTTATACATACATCTCAGACTATAAACAAACTAACAAAAAAAAACTACTACAAACTACTACTACTACTATAAATTAACTTTGCAAATAAATGAATATGAATATGAATATTTTGTTGTAAAACTATAAAACAAGTTATCTTAGGTATAGTTCTTACCTCGTCACAAATCATTGCATGAAACTACGCAAGATGTCATCATGTGTAAAACTATGTAGGTACTAACAAAACTTGGTATTTGATCTGACACTACTTTATGTGAGTGTTTACTGCGCATTATTCAACTTGTAAACCGGTCATTAGACCTTGATATATTTGGTATACAATTTAGATTCTTATATCTAAAAGTATATGGTGCACATAAAATAATTAATATGTTCGCATAGTTGTCTGTAATTTTTTGAAAAACAGTTATGGAAAAATATTATATAATGAAAGATTTATTACTACTTGCAGAAGATTTTATATTGCTTTGTGGGTTAAAATTATTAGAACGAAAAAAAGAAGCCAGTTTTAGAATTACTATTATAATTTATGAATAAAGACAGCCCACTGTTTTGTAGTTAGTAAATCTTATTATGACTAATGTAGAAATATGGTTCTTGTAAAAATTTTAGAGCTTGCTACTAGGATCGTTGGTTTAGTAGTACATATTTACTATTTACGGCATACTGAATATTTGCGATCGATAATCGTGCGTCTACATCGAATTTCAGCACATTGTTATGGTAAAGTAAGGAGATGGCTAAAAAACCCAGAGTTGACAAAAACTTCTAATGTGCGGTCTGAGTGGGCTTACTGTGTACGTAAAAATACATTTTATTTACTCGAAAAACTATAGATCGTGCGCCGGATAGCGGTGCAATAAAAGTCATTAAGGTGCTGCATTGAAAAAAATACTTAAATCAATAATTAAATCTACATCTCATCTACAAATGACAGTATTTTTAATCAAATGAACCCTATTTTTATCAATGCCTGCCCTTAATCCCACTTGTAAAAAATAGGTTTCGAAACTTAGTTGCAAACAAAAAAACATGCCACGTGCACGCGTCAAGAACGCCTCTTACCGCGATACGTTGATAGCTGGCAAGATCCTACTGCTACGAACATGTCAGAGAAACTGGCGTGTATTCCATTGAAATCTATAGGCATCCCGAGAGAGTGAACCTTAATGACGAAGAAGAAAATACGTTAGTACGGTGCTGAATTTAATCGAGACTATTCGAGACGCGTTCAAACAAGAACTTATTATTGATATTTATTATACCAGTGCTTTTCAAACAGTGAGTTGCAACACTGTACAGTACAACAACACTGTACAGGGGGGTCGCAGTCACATAGAAATTAAAAGTTTTATAGTTATTATTATAAAATATTAAATAAATTTAAGCCTTTTCGCGAAGTGCGAGGGTGTCGCGGGCATTTATTTTTACTAAAGGGGGTCGTGCTATGGAAAAGATTGAAAAACACTGTACTATACAATTGCCACGCAATCTCAGATTATTGCTGTAGCTGCATACATGGCCGCTGCACATTTGGAACTTGTGCCCACATTATTTCAATAATATATTACCTTGCCTGGGCCAGACATGAAGGCGACTTAATTCAACGTGCAGGACGCAGTGTAGTGTGATGCAGACATAGAAAATATTAAATTAAATTATATAAAATAAAATAAAAATTGAAATATGTATATTATATATTTTTTACATACTACACCAAACCCGCAGGAAATCGAAACAACAGAATAACCAACAATTACTCATATTTACAACATTAATTCAAAATACTTTTATTTTTATGATACCTACCTATGTTAGAGCTGCTATATTTGTTCCCATTAGCAAACCTGTTCTCATGCAAAACATGTCTTAGAATGTGTGATACCGGTTTATGAACACCATAAACAACTAATAAAACGAGCCAAACGTGACATGACGTCCCACAATTGTTTTATTTGATTATGATTTACTAATTACGATATTTTCCAATATGTTTTGCTTACATCTGACATTTTACGGCCTCGCCATAATATAGGAGTGCGGCAAACCAGTTCAACCTTTTAATTGTCGATGGTTTATTTTTAACTTCGTGGGTCTGTGTCAAGGGACTAGGTTGCATTGCATTATTGCATCATATTGATTCGTCTCAGCTTAGCTTCATAAGGATAGATTTGAGGTTGATTACGAAAAAGTTTGAATGTGATGCTTCTTAAAAGGAGACATATCGTTACGAAATACTATTATGAGAACTGGCATTATTTAGATTTAATTTATGCAATCTTTGGTTTAGATCGACCTAAACATTTAAATGTAAAACATATTTTGCAATTTATTGATGACGACGTCTGTGGTCTAGCGGTTCAGGGTTCGGACTGCTGATCACAAGGTCGTGGGTTCGATTCCCACAGGACACAAATATTTGTGTGATCAACATAAGTGTTTGTGTTGGTCTGGGTGTTTCTTATGTATTATAAGTATGTATTTATAAAAAAAGTAAAGGCCTTTGCCCTGCAGTGGGACAAACAGGCTCTTAAAAAAAAAAAAGTATGTATTATATCCATTTTCCCATAGCACAAGCTCTGATTAGTTTGGGACTACATAGATGGTGATGTGTAAAAATGTCCCAAAAATATTTATTTATTTAATCGATATTATTAAATTGTTTCCAGCTCAAATTCCACAACAAGAACGAGGATTTGGACAAATTTTACGAGACAGTGGTGCCCCGATCGGTCCTACCTCCTGACTACGGCGGTACCCTACCTGATACACAGACGTTACACAAAAAGTGTATGCAGCAGCTCCAACTCATGGAACCTTATTTCAAGGCTGAGGAGGAGCAGAGGATCGCAGCGTTACCCGACAAGAAGCGAGAAAAGGCTATGGAAAGAGCATTCAAGAACTTGGATATCGACTAGATGTCTTTTGGAGCATAAAATACTGGTACTATAATGAAAAAGTTAAAGGTAAAGGCATATTATCTGTGGTAAAGGCTATTTATAGTAAAGTAGTTATTTTAGTGATGGTTAGATTGCTTGTTTCCTAATAATGACCTGTATTTAAATGTAATCCTTTCTGATTATGAATGTTCTTTAGAGGAGTTAATTGACAGCTCTCGTTTTCATTATACTGCCAGTTTAGTAGGTAAATCCTTGAAGAGGTTTTGTATTTAGTACAATATGCATTTCAGTTTTACTTAATTTTAATTTGGAGGTAATAAAATTCAAGGATAGCTGTGTAGTTGTTGACTTACGTCCATTGTAACGTATTTATTTAGTATAATTATTTTTTGTTTCTAGATTTTTATGCGATCATAGCATTGTATTGCTTCAAATATTGTCAATTAAGCATCTGTAATTACAATAGATAGTATTCAGATAGCGCTGGATCGATATTTAATTCATAATTACATACGATAACGTTGTAAAATTGATAAAACAAAAACTAGATCAATAAAATATTGGTGAACATGAGAAAGTTTTATATTTGTTAATACTGATATATTATTAATATATTAATTGAATGTTATTGGTTTATTAGAAAATCTGATTGTGTTGTTTATTTGCTAGGGCCTGAAGTCATAATGTTATAAGTAGGTGACAGAAGGTTTCTTAGACTAAGCTATAGCTTTATGCTAAAAACAACGACCATACAGCCCAATAGACGCCTAATGTTGAATGTAATGCGTACAATAAATTCTGCCACTAGCTGAGGCGGGGTACCTACAGCAATCCGATTGGCCCTACCAAGGCGGCTATTGGCTAATCAGTAACGCGGCAGTTTTGACGGCTCATGTAAGTGGTCGAAACAGATTTGAAGATTTCAAGTGGCGAATAGTGGCGACCTACATCAATTAAATTTCATAGATGTGTTGCAGACATCTGTCACCTGTTATGAGGCGTCTATGGGATATATGGTCGTTGGCTGAAAATCATAAGATAATGCCGAAAACTGGCATAATATTTTGAATAAAATTGTTAAGTGTCTATCTTTATATACGTATAATATGTATTGGAGAATTATCTAAACCAATTAGTTAATAATATGTCTTATGACATTCGATATATATCTATACAACGCGCTTAAAGTGTGTGTAGGCAAAACCATGTATAGGTAGACGTGCATTATGGTATCTAATTTATAAAAATACATATTTTTAGATAACTCCTAAATGGTTTGGATAAAATAATTAGCTTCTTTCTTTTTTGGCATCACCCCTGATATATTTCACAGATAAAAGACACCACACCTTAAATATTATAGATTCCTATAACAAACATTATTTTCTCTTTAGAATAAATACTTATTACGCAAATAAGAATCAGTGTTGCTGTGCATCACAATATTGAAATAAGATACAGGTAAATTACTACAGCTGAGTGGATTACCTTAGACTTTTCCAATTATTATCGCTCCGATATCATTAATTACAAGTTATCGCTTGTTAATTTGTGATATGAATAAATTAATCTTAATTATGCAAGAAAGTAGTTGTCATTTAAGTTCATCGCATTTAATTGTCGTGTTCTTTGATCTGAAAATAAAAACCATGTCCTGTAAACTTTAATTAAAATAAATATATTGTATAATTAAGATATGAATAAAATAAAATAATTGTGCTCTCCTAAGGAATTTGACGAAGTAGATGGCTAGTAGTTCTATTGTTGCAAATCTATTGTTTTTGTTCTTTTACCTAAAATAGTTTGGATGTACTTATGTAATTCCTATATAATAGTTTCAAGGTGCATAAAAATGTAGCCTCATTCTCGTATACCTACCTCAAAAAGTTATGGGTACTTACATAAAAAAATTGTGGTCGTCAATTTGAAACGATTACGTAAAAAGATTTTAGCTCATGGAAATAACAATGTGATAAAAAGTGAGAAAAATATATCTGAAAAACTAGATAATTAGTATTTTTAGGGTTCCGGACCTCAAAAGAAAAAAAACCGAACCCTTATAGGATCACTTTGTTGTCCGTCTTTCTGTCTGTCTGACTGTCAATTTTTTTTATATCAGAAACTAGTAAAGGTATGAAGTTGAAATTAATATCAAATGTCAAGGTCGACGGTCCCTTGGAGTAAAAAAACTTCAAGCTTCTAAGTCAACGCAATCAAAGGATACGGCCATTTATGTCTCATATTTTGATACTCGCAAACTCACTCATCAAAACCTAAAGGGTACTTCCCGTTGACCTAGAATCTTGAAACTTGGCAAGAAACAAGGTCTTACAGCACAAGTAAATGAAAATATCCAAAAATTATAAATTTGTGGTTATATAACAGAAAAAAAAAATTGTGATTACAAACTAACAATTGCAGTTGGAGAATCAACCGTGGTGTAGACCGATGTATGGTTGATTTTTTTTAAACGACATAAAGAAAGAAAATCTTTTATTTTGGCTTGCTTAGATAATTTACATAAACATAAAACATAGATAATAACATAAAGTAATAAAAATATCATACAACCAGATTCTACTACTTATTTTTTCCACTGCAAAGTTAAGTTTGTCCTTGAATCCGACTTACCTTTTCGTTAAAGCAATGTTACGGAGGTTACCTAATTAATAAATTTCAGTACCTAAGTTAATTATTAATTTATTAATAAAAATAAGGCAAATAGACGTGTGATAGTATCCGCGTAAGAAGGAGATGCAAATATGAAAGAAATCGACGTGTAGTGCTGCACATTTGGCAGTTTTTTTGAGGTATCAGATCGATGGGTGGTACCACAAATAATGTAATGGTGGTACCGGCGGAACCCTTAGTGCGCGAGTCTGGCTAGCACTTGACCGGTTTTTGTTAATAAAAAAAACTTGTTTTAGATCATTATTACCTTTTAAAAATAAACGTATGGATGATACTCTAAGACTAGTACAAACTAGTAAGTAGTTTTTTGATATAAAAACAAAAAAATATGAAAAATAATTTGACTGGGTTAATGCACCTATCTATTAAAAAAACGATGTTTCTATTAAAGTAATTACTTGCTCTAATTATATGTCTTATTATTTTGTTTACGTTCAGCATATCTCAACGTAGTTCGTATTCCATAAAAATTATACGTCTTATTTGTGTTATGGACTTTCATCAACATTATATTTATTAAACTTGATAAATAATTAAATCCACTAGGTAAATCTGAAATGATTCCTGTAAATATTAGTAGGTAGTTCCTAAGACATTTTAAAATCTATGTCTATCAATAATCAAAACAATTGTCGCTCAATCACGCATTATACAATTGTAACGAGTTAGGGTCATGATCATTGAAAGGTTAACTAACCGTATTATACAATTTACCTACTAATTTGAAAATATCCATGCAAAGACTTTAAAATTTGTTTTTAATTTATGATAAAAAATAACTCTAGTGTTGTTTGTTATTTGAAAATCAAGTAAAGAAAAATTAAGTTCATCGCAAAATTTACACATATTGGGCGAATTGTTTTACCAGAAAGAAGAAACTTTAAGAAAACCCTAAACGAGCTAACATGACGAAAAAATTGGGACCTGATCTATAAAAACTTTTTAATGTTGTATGCTGTACCTTTTTGTATCCAATTTTTAACAAGTTGTCTTGTTGCGTCACTAATTATTATAGTTATGTATGGTGGCGGTTGCATATTACTTAAGGTTTTGTATTTATGTGCACAGTAGTTTAGTTTTAGTTGAAAATTCCACATAATTCCTTATCAAAGTTGTGATAATAATGCTTGTGTTATTGAAAAAAATGTGATGTTATGTTGATTCCAAGAGTCGGATTGTGATTTAAATTAGAAATTTATTTTTATGCATTATTGTGTGTTTTATTAAGTCCGTATATTATTTTCCGTCTAACAAAACCAACGAAAAAAATGTTCCGTACGCAGCGGCAGCACAATACACATAAATTAGTTCAAAGTAAGTAAGTTGATTACTTCAAGTTACTTTCGTGTCATAATTGGAATACTTTTTGTACACACACGACGGCATTTTAGTTTTTTTTTGTCACCGGTCACGCTCTGCGCCATACTTGACGCGGATTAATAGAAAAACGTCCTAATTAGGACGTTTCGAGTCTTCAAATTGCGAGCTCAGTAGCATATCTGTACTTTTTAAATATCATTGTTTTCCGTACATTTTGTTATCAAACGATTTCGATCTCTAAAACAAACAGCAGCGCCATCTACCTACCATTAAACTTGTTACTAATTATAAATTGGTAGAAAATATTTTTGTAAAGTGGCAACTGGATTTAACTGTCAATTAATAACGGTTGCCAAACTTGCCAAAGCCAAACACCTGCCGGTTTTTTTGTTTACAATCTTCAAACGGAAAATTATGAATGAAAGTTATTGTGATGTGCCTATATTATCGATAAAAATTGAATATTGTTCTGTTTTTAGAGTGTACATATTAGTTTCCTTGATGTTTGCAGCAGTGTTTTGGATTATTATAGGTATGAATAAGTTACTCTTCATAGTCCCTTAGATACTATTCAGAGAAAGAAAAATAACTAAAAATATTACTTTTATTACAGAAATGGTAGTTTGCGAGTTCTGTTTTGCAGTTGTTTATACCTGTGTTGTTCATCCGAGAATATTTTTATCATAATTTGGAAGATAATTTTCCTAGGAAACCAGACAATTAAAACACATTAGCACCAATGTGATTCCGAATAGCGTACTTATAATAGTGTGTATAATTGTATGGCCTATGTCCAGCAGTGGACATCTTTCGGCTGAAATGATGATGATGATGATGATGGATTGTGTGTTATTATTGTGACATGCTGTGGTGTTTAACTAAAAATTATCACCCCAGAGGTCAAATACCATCCATCTTTTGGATTCAGATTTATATTTTAGTAACTGCATACTACTTGCTATACTTTTATACTACATAATGCATTTTATAAAAATTTCAGATTGCAATGGACTCTATAGACAACAACCAATTTGAAATAAAACCTGCTAAAAACAAGCGGAAGATTGCAACTCCTTGCCCCAATGTATACCTGAACCCAGCATTGGACCTCCTTGTTAACGAAGATCCCATGTGCAACACCGCTATGGAGATAATGCCAGTTAAGAAGAGGAAGCGGACAAGAAGCTGTGGTGACATAGCCACCTTTGACAACTCTGCCTTAGATCTAGGTGTAAATAAGGCAGTGGTCAACAAATTATTGGTTACAGAACTTGAAAATGTACGGAAGAATGTCAGATATGATCCCACAGATGATGGGTCAAATATGGATTCCAGTGAACCAATTTATGCAAATTTAACAGAAATACAAAAGCTGTCAGAAGATGACTCTGTCAATATAACTGATATTACACAAAGCAGTATTAATCCACAAACAATGATACGGAATAATGTTGCTATGGATATTTCAGTTTCAAATGATGATCTGGATTCGGGAATATCTGTATTAGAACAAAAATCTTTAAGCAATACATCAAATGAAGATGTCAGAGTCTTCTCACCTATAACAAATATACACTCAAATGTAACAAATCAAGTATTCATCAACAATTCAAGCAATTTAAATCTCAGTTTCATAGACAGACTTGCATTAGACTCTCCAAATCTGTCAAACCAATCTTTATTCTATGATGATGATTTGAATGAAAGCAATATTATGGAAATCAAAACTATTACAATAATAACGAAAAAGAAAAGGATTAATGCTAAGAATACCAATCCTTTCTTAGATCCAAACGTAGCCAATGTTGTTCCTACTGATACATCTCGCCAAAACCCATTTATGGACTTAGATTCAAAACCAGAATTGGAATATAATGAAGATGTTTTAAACAGGCCTGTGGCAGTTCCAAATCAAGCTGAAAAATTGCTACAACCCCGACGACTATTTGTAGATAACAATAGTACTATATCAACAGTAAATGAATCTGTTGATGGTCAACATGAGTATGAAAAAATTTATAATTACCGACCTGAAAGCCCTATATATGAAAATATTGATGAAACTAATGAATACAATAAACAAAGCAGAATATTAGGACATGATGTATCACATTTTAATACCATAGACATCATAAATTTGAACAGGAATGCACATCAGGATTCTTCTAACGATTCCAACGACAGCAAGAAAACAAAGAATTCATTCTTAAAAGCTGGCAATAAACTGTCCAAAAGAGTATTCAAGTCTCTTAAAAAGACATTCAAAGGAGAGAAAACTGATAATAACATTACTATAAATCCTTATGAAGTCCCAAGAAAACTGCCAAAACAGAAGACTGCTCCAAAAGATTCCGGAATAGAGAATCCAGCATTGAATTTGGATAATTCTGACGAAATTGAGATTGAAGAAATTGATGAACATGAGTATGAAACTTTCAAAACATTGAGAAATACTCATCTTAATATGAACATAACTCCTTTGAAAGAAAGGAGTGAAAATGCTGATGTGTCTCACAATAAAACAAATACACCCGGCAAGAAAGTGCGGTTTGATTCTACGTTGAACCAAGAAAAAGTAATCACAGGTAATAGTTTTGACTATGGTATACAGAGTCCAGGTTTTGACGCTAAAATAGAAAAGTATCATGATGAGTTGGAAAACTGTATCAATGAGAGGAAGTTTTTGCAGCAAAATATGTGAATAATTGAACCATATAGCATGCTCTTTTTTTTTTTGCTACGATGACTTTCGAGGTGGATGTAATTATTCTATTCAGTTTTGATCAAGAATTTTGGAAAGATCTTTTTAACATCTCTTACAAACTTAGGAAGCATAACTTTTATGATTTCTGTAGTAATAAGAAAGTAGGTTAATATCAAGTTTAATTTTAGATTTGTCAGGGGTGGATCCAGATGCTTTTTTGGGGGGGGGGGGGGCTTGAGCCCCTTAGCCCACATCTGGATCCGCCACTGGCAGGGGGCACAAACCCAGGGGCCCCAGGGCCCATGGCCTGATGCCTCGAAATGCCGAAACCCAGAGTCTATGTATTTTTGCCATAGAAATCTAAATAATAAGGTAATAGAAGCTGTAAAGGCGCGTGAACTTGTCGCTGCGTAAGGTGTCTCGTAGGACACCAGTGTGCGAACCATTTGCTTGATCATTAGTGCTGTCTTGGATTCAATTGTATTTTGCAGCATATGTAACAGCTTTCTTTTAAGCTAAGGTTATTTTGCATTGAATGCTAGAAACATGGTGGGCGTAATTGCGTATTTATGTTCGTAGCGGCAAACTGGCGACACGCGTTCCGATATTAAAAGACAGTATGTAACATTTCTAATACCTTATTAATTATATTTCTATGATTTTTGGCTATGTATTATTTAAGTATGTTTTTTATTAATTTAAAAAATCACTGGTTTATCAGTTCAATGCATAATTAACAAAACACTTTCTCAGCAAAATTTTACTCAGCATATTTCCTTTGTAAAAGAACGTGGCTGGGGGGGACTGGATGCGGAAGACAGAGGACCGAGTGTTGTGGCGCAACTTGGGAGAGGCCTATGTTCAGCAGTGGACTGCGATAGGCTGAGTTGATGATGATGATGAAAAGCTGACGATAATAGCCAATAGACTTACAAAAGTTTAGTGAGTAAACATAAGTAAATTCTGATGTTTTCATTCACTTTTATTTTGCTTTATAAAAGGGCCCGAAAATTGTGGGCCCAAGGGTCCCTTCATGGCTTAAGAAGGCTAAAGTAGTAGAGCTCCTTTGTGAAAGAGCTCGTCCGGGGAAGTACTACCACCGTACCTACTTCTCCGCTAAATAGTGATGCTTGCATTGCTGTGTTTCGGTCTGAAGGGTACGGGTGCCGGTGAAATTACAATCACATAAGACTTTCCTTCTTCATGTCTCAGTTTGGCGAACCGACTTAGTACTATTTAGGCAACAGCCTAGGTGGTATTGCAGTTGTTATGGACAAAGGTAACCGCTTAACATCAGGTGGGCCTTTAGCTCGTTTCGTCATCCCATACTAGAAAATAAATGAAAAAACCTATATCTTACAAAGTTGATGATTGCTCTTAAGTTCGTGTGTAAGTTTTAGTCATGCTATTAAGCTATTATCATTATGCTGCTCTAGAAACTTTTAGGTATTATTAGGTGTCTGATATTGTACTTAATAATAAGTGTTGTAATTTTTTATATAATGTCATTTACATATAAGTTCTAATTTATATTTTTAAGTTAAATATTACGATTTACGCTTTTTTCCTATATTGACCAAAGCATAATAAATCCCAAAACGATAGTTCTGTTTGGTTATTCCTTTAATATTGCGTCTGATAATGGAACTGTGGTTATCTAAAGTCTGTTTTTTCTCTCTTGTCTTATTTAAGTAAACAATCTTGGCATGTCTCTTTATAATAAAGTAAAATATAACTACTGGTTCTGCACATGTAATTAGGTAAAAAAATATATTGAGTGTGTGAAATTATTAACAAAATATCTTTTAATAATTATTATTGACGATTGCGTTAAAAAGATATGCCAAGATTGTTTACTAAATAACCAAGTAAGAAAAAACAGAGCGTAGTTGTGGAAAATTAATTAAATATTGAAATTATTACAACTAAATAATATAAGTCACATAGCCTTACGAACTTTGAATACTAGAATTAGTTTAAGAGCCCACCGAAAATCTATTGATTTAAAATAAGCATATATTGATGGTGATCCAAACCAGTAAGTTTTTGCTTCTTCACTTAAGACGCTGACAACAGCCAAATACCCCAAATAGGCTTCTTTTAAAAACATTTTTAGCTGTATCTATTCAGTTCGTGGCAGTGAAAAAAATATATGTTAATCTTGATCGTATTTTCTGAAACTGTATTGTGCCCAAAACACGTTTTCTTGAAGTTTTCTCGATAGAAAAGAATTGTAAACTAACCTCTTAAAACATGCTTTAAAGCAAACAATCTCTATTATTTACTAAATATTATAAATAAAATTAAGAAAACATTTGAGAAAGACAATAATCTATACATTTGTTGTTTCTGTTTTTCAAATAAGCTTTTAGTTTTTTATTAAAAAATAATATTGTTAATTTTCGTTCAAGTTGAGCGGCGTATCCGCCGTCCCTCGGCTCGTCGCCTCTCTTTCAGTTCTGTACGAAACGACAGTGACCGCAGAGGTCTGATTTTTTAGGTGTTGTCAGCCTCTTAATAAGAAGCTTCTTAATTATTAATTTATGTGTATTTATTACGAAGTACTTATTTTTATTAAACATAGACGGTATAATGTTTTATAATCGCTGTAAATGCAATTCATTAATTACATTTTTTAAATCAGCATCTTGCCAAATAAAATGCATTTAAAAAATTTGTTTGTAAATTTTTTGGAGATTTTTTCATTTCTACGCCGTTACCCGTAACAGTCTGCAGATATCAGCAAACCCCGTGATCTACCTACGACCTATCACGTCGAGTTACTGTACATATTTATGGCAGTTTATTCGCCCAGCTCTCAGCAATGTCCAATGCTGTTTGATAGTGCCAGCTGTGGTCGCAGCTGGTCGACAACCCAACAAAAAATAAAGGCAGTGGCAGTTGGCCGTTAAATAATTCTAAAAAATAGAAATAAGTCTAAAAAATAATGGGATCCGAGACCTGATGATGTTTGTCTAAGGTAAAAAAAAAAAAAAGATCCCTACATTTGTGTTCACATTAATCGACAAAATGTAGGGATCAGCAGATGTTTTTTTCGCGATTTCGGGCTTTGTTCCATAGTAAAAGTTGTTTATACTGATGAGTTCAATGACCCCTTAAGAGGTTTTCAGTTATTTCAATAACACGTTCTTAAAAAGTGCCTGTGAAGCGCTTGGGTGAGTATCAATTGAATGGATTGTATGATCTATATTTCTCCAAATCTAAGCTGGTCTTACCGCGGTCAGTCCTTGGATGCGTGACTGTTCGTCAGACTTCGTTACACGCGGTACCCGCTTCCTGCCTCGGAGAGCACGTTATACTTTCGGTCTTGGCCGCTCCGGGTAAAATATTGATATTAAGCCGTATCTGTTTAGAATGGAAGTCGGCCCCAGGTTGCGCAGGCGCAAATCTGTTGACAAGGCTGTTAACCCCTTTTGAAGAAGTGCTTTGTCTGTAAGACCTCGATGTGAAACGCCTTTTTACTAATAATCTACCAAATCTTCCCTACACCTCATAGACCAGTAATTCTAAACGCCGCATGAACAAAGTTTTGCATGAGAACACAGACGCAAAATGTTGGCGGGGGACAGGGGGCGGTCGGCGCGTTTGGTGGTATGATTGGTGCCGTTCGCTGAAGGAGAGACGTCCCGATTGGCGGCGGGGTGATTTTTTTTCTTTTTCTTTTCGGGACTTTATGCAGTGCTACCGCATAAGCTTGGTGACCGGGGGAATCCAACTAAGTGGCGTCTTTAGGCTTTACACCTATACCTACATACATTCTTCAAGTCAGTTGCACTGCAATGCGCCCATATATTACAATGTACTCTGTGAATGCGCCTTGCAACAAGACCTTTAAAACCTTGGTATTGCTCGCCGCCTCCACTCTCATGACCGGAGCTAAGGTTGGCCGTTGACTACACGTCAAGCAACTGAACTACCGTGAATTTATTTATCCCCCCCCCCCAAGGCTCGACTACTAGGAGTACTTAGAACAGTTAGACCATACTCGCGCAACAGAGGGGTCAATGGTGCAGCTCTGTTAACAAGGCTGTTATCACCTTGAAGAACTCTGTTATTTATAAGGCCTTCATGTAAAACGCCATAATAAAAAGAACCGACCAAATCTTTTCTACACCTATAGGTACATATTATTCATCAGGTTAGTTGCACTCTGCGCCTGGCAACACAGGACCCTTTTAAACTAAATTTGGTATTGCTAGCCACCTCCGTGTCCACCTGTGGTTGGCCGTTGACTGCTACTGATAAGTCAAGCAAGCAACCCAACTAGGTCAACAACAAAACAAACATTGTTAATCTATTTATCCCCCCCCCCCAAGCTTGACCACTAGTACCGAGAACCAATTGAGTGCATTGTTGCAGCGTGCACGTGCAGTTCTGCACTTTATTGGATAATCGCCGCACGCGGGTCTATATTCGTACAATCGTAACTCTAATAGAGTAATAGGCTCTATTAACTAAACTGTTTTTGTGTTGACAGAAGTAGCTGCAATGGACATCAGACTAATGAGTAATCAGGTTTCCAGGCAGTGCCGTAACAAGGTGTCAACGATACCCAGGCACAGGGCGCAGACCTTGGAGGAGCGCAGATATAACCAGACCAGGACCAAGTTTTGGGTTATAGAAGCGCAGTTGTAGAAGCTCGCCCGAACGCATAAAAGGCTACTTACGACACCGTTTCCAGGGTGATAAGAAAAGTACATGTTCTGTCTTGTTTTTCAGGCGTACCTATTTACAGGAATAGATGGTCTTGTTGATCAGTGAGACCAGGTACTGATTTAACCACTATGTAGAGTATAGTAGTAAGTATGTAGGTACACATCTTCTCTGGGCAGCATTAAAAGCCTTAAGCTCTTAGGAAATTGACTCCAAACTTGTCAAGAAATGTGTCCAGCTGCTTAACTCCCTAGGAGTGGCAAACTCTGTGGCACTAGGATGGATATATGGACAGTGGGGCATTAGGGGCAATGAAACTGCTGATAAACTGGCTAGAGCTGGTGCTGAAAGCCCCACTATGGACCCGAAACCAATCTGTGGCATTCCTAAATACACCACTACAGCCTACAGCAATACAACACTACCTTAAAAACTGGGAGCTGACCAAAGTGTGATCGTTTGGGAAAAACCCTAGGCCAAAACACTCGAAAGCGCTTCTAGTTGGCTTTAAGAAAATATTTACGAATGAAGCGCTTTTTTTGAACAGGTAGGTACCACTTAAGAATCCTGACAAGAACCCTGGGCACTGGGCACTACAAACTGAATAAATACCGTTACAGGATGGGCCTTCGTGATACCACCACCAGTTTGCAGGTTTTGTCGCTAAAAGGATGAGACGCCTATCCATATCCTATGCGGATGTGATGCAGTAGGTCACCACATAAGAAGCCAGCACCTTGGAGGTCGCGTCACCTCAACTCAGAATATCAAATCTTATTCCCCTAAGGTCATAGTCGACTTCAAGATTGACTTGCAACTTGGGGAGGTGCTGTAATACTGAAAAAGGTGTCACAATAGATTTTTTCAGGTCGCAGTGGCTTAGGTGCGTTCAGGTTTCCTTAAAATAATATTGTACAAATCTACTATCCAGGCTCTGAGGATGAAGATGTATCTAATACTGCGCGTGTAGATACGTATTAGGCACCTAATTATCTAAACATACACATGTTAGCCGTATTTGTGTGTGATGTAGGGCAAGTTTATTATTATTTTGTTGAATGTCACGGGATATTTATCATGTGCTTCTTTTTTTGTGAGTTCCCGATATTTCGGCACTGTTACGTTACAAGCGCTATGGTCACGGGTGGTTGTTTATGAGTAAATCAACCGATTTACCCTCTTCTTTTTTCGATTTGTACGCTGGGTGCTGCTACCACTGTCGCTTAGGTCACTCACAAATCGATTCTATTTGACCATACGACGACGTCTGTGGTCTGATGGTTCGAGTGTGTCGGACTGCTGATCACGAGGTCGTGGGTTCGATTCCCACAGGACACAAATATTTGTATGATGAACATAAGTATTTGTGTTGGGCTGGGTGTTTCTTATGTATTATAAGTATGTATTTACAAAAAAAAAGTATAAAGTATGTATTATATCCATTGTCTAGAACCCATAGCACAAGCTCTGCTTAGTTTGGGACTAGATGGTGCCGTGTAAAAATGTCCCAAAAATATTTAAATATTTATTATACGATAAGTGTTAGTAAACATGTTACTTTAAAACTCAAGTTTATATTATGTAGACTTTTCTTATTTCGTAAGTTTCTGAAGACGCTGGCTTGAAAGAATGGACAATGACGCAAGGATCCGAGTACCCTACCTACCTACTACCTACACATTATGTCACAAAGGATGCATTTTCAGTAGATACCTATACAGCTTCGAAAGTGCTAACATGGTTTGTTCGTTTTTTGTGATAATAATCACTACTTCTATAACTTACCCTATTACTTACTGTGATAACAATCACTCTATTACAAAGACCTCTCTTTGTTTTATAAATATTTTAATATCAAGGCATTAAAACATGCTTTTATTTAAATTGTGTTTAAAGCACATATACTAATAATAGGTTTATAGTTAAGTTTTTAATCATGTTTTTTCTTTATCACCAATTATGCCAGCGGGTAGTGACTGACATAACTGAAAGCCTACACTAATTAAAAAGGCTTGCCTCTTGAGAATACTTAGGGTTTTGTTAAGTACCTATTTCTCTATTTTGTTTGTCTTATTTAATGTAATTTTAAATATAAGACATTTGTGGAAGATATGAAAGAGTGTATGAATGTTATTAATGTTGTTGAGGCTAACCTATTGTAAATAAACATTGTAAATATCACCCACATTTCAAAATTAATCACCCATATCCATTTTTTTTTAACTAATTGTATTTTTTTTTAATTTTTGTAACTTTTATTTTAAGTTTTGTAAAAAAATCTTTTAAGAGATTTTTTTACACCGGCCCACCCGGGTAGTGTAACGA
This sequence comes from Asteroscopus sphinx, assembly GCA_949699075.1. Lineage (NCBI taxonomy): Eukaryota > Metazoa > Arthropoda > Insecta > Lepidoptera > Noctuidae > Asteroscopus > Asteroscopus sphinx. The sequence continues at coordinate 11,990,400 of OX453021.1, read as the reverse complement.
GGTCCAACTCGTTATGCTGCTCACCCTATTTGGTTTTCCTGGCCACTTTATTATACTTTAATCAATCCAAATTCAAAATTCAAAATTATTTTCAAAAATGGCTAATTTTCCACTGTTTTAGCTCAGTTTCGATATTGTACGCTGAAAGACACTCATGTGTCTGTGACTGTGTCTCATAATCATTATATTATTTTATTAACAAATAGTCAATGTATCAAGTTACCAGTTAGTGAGATACAGTATACCAAAAACGTTCCTGTTGTGTTTTTATTGTTTGTGCCGACCTACCAACCTACCTACCTGAATCCAGCCCGAGCTAGCTGCATGGGCATAGCAGCAGCTCAATTGTTTTATAGTCGGAGTTGTCCTACCACTCCTCCGGCCCTCCGTACTACTGACCCTCTCTGCCCTCCATACCTCAGAGGAGTTCCATAACTCCATACCACTAGTTCCTGTACCACTAGTTCCTGTTGTTCCTGAGTTCTGTTCCTGTAGTTCCTGTTCTCCTCCTACTTCCGTGTCACCGTGTGCCAAGCCACCGAACCCTCGACCCTGCGAGTCTCCTGCCCGAGCCACCCACACCGGCCACGACGTGACAGTAGCTTGAAATTATTTACCTATGTAGCGACATCTGTCGCACTACTTGCGAACTACGACTGACGTAAGAGATGACGTCACTAATCCTGAATCTCGGTATCAGTGTGACAAGCAAGTTACTGATAATGCAAGCGCTACACATCAACCAGCCAGAATAAGAATAGCCAGCCCGGTTGGAGGATCCTCCCTTTGTGTTCGTTCCTGCAAACCCACATGAATATCTACCTCTATCTACCTATTGCAGTCAAGATGAAGGAGATTGTAGTCCTCTGCGGTAGTGTCTATTTAAAAAATATCATCTAATTGGTGCTGGCACCTAGGAATGCTCCATAAAGTTCTTGATGATGTGTGTGTGTAGTCTGCCAACCTGCAGTATGCCAGCGTGGTGGACTATGGCGTGAATTCTTCTAATTCTGAGAAGAGGCCCGTAATGGGCTGGTTATGTATCTAATTGGTGATATCATACCAACAACAACATGACTTGACTGATATCTGTGGCACTGGCAGGATTTAATTGATTAATTTCGTGACTGATATCTGTGGCAGGATTTAATTGATTAATTTCGTGATACATCGCTGTATTTCAGTATCATCATCATCATTTCAGCCGAAAGACGTACACTGCTGGACATAGGCCTCCCCAAAGCATCGCCACAACTACTGGACCTGCGCTTCCTTCGTCCGCGTCCTGACCTTCACCAGGTCGTCGGTCCACCTTGTAGGGGGCCTTCCAGTATGCGGTCGCCACTATACCTTTTTTGTTTTTTTGTTTTCGGGTGGAAATCCTCATGGATACCCTCCGTCTGGGGATAGCGGAGGGGTGTGTCGGACTCTTACCGACTAAAACCACACGGTGGCCATCCTCTGCACAAAATAGAGGAGCTCCGGGAACTCCATTGGACCGCGCCGGTGCCCCTCGAGTGCTATGCCTTTGGCACATCCCGGGAAAAACAATATAGATAGGCCCCAACAATGCCTTGCAGGTATGGGGGCACACAATGGTGTACAAGTAACCACTAATAGCGCCCCAGGGCAAGGAGTTGAAAGCGTTGACGATGTCAAGACTTATCGCCAACGCCACTCCACCCCGGGATACTGCCTGCTCCGAGAGCGAGCGAACACGTAAGATCGCGTCCACTGTTGATCGCCGTTGCCGGAAGCCATACTGACTTTCGGCAAGGTCGGGACCGACCCGCGACAGGTGCTCCACGAGGCGTTCGGCAACTATTCTCTCGAATAGCTTGGATGCCTCATCGAGCAGGCATATGGGACGGTATGCAGAAGGCGAATCTGTGGCTCTGCCTTCCTTCTTTATGAGGACCAATCCGGCCTAGGACAAACTGTCTAGTTAGGTAGGTCCAACTTCGAGAATGAGGTCAATCCTCGAATCCGACTCGGCAGCGTTCGGGAAGCTACGCAATATCTTCTTGTCCAAAATACCGGTGCCTCAAGATGAAAGTCTTTGACCAGTGTGTGTTGCACTGAAACGTGGTCGCTCACAATGGGCCTGATAAGTAGGCTCAGTCACAAAATCAAAGGGTAATTCAGTATTGATATACCTATTTACCTTTATAGGTCAGTCAGCAGGATCCAGAACCGTTTACCGCCCACTTGCACGCTTGATTACGCACAAATAATGTTGTCTTTGTGAGATCTACGTCAGTAATTATTATCAAAACTCAATCGGTAACTACAGGAAATCCTATTGACGGGTTTTCGGGACGCTACGTCAATGCTACAAATATCGAACTAAAGCCATTACCTACCTGTACAAGGTATTTTTAATTCATAAACAACCCTTTAAAAGGGATGATTGTACTTATCAATTTGAACAAATTTTATAATGAACTCAACTTTAAATTACAAAAAAATACATCCGTACCATAGAAGACGTTTCAAGTACTTGACTAAAATGTATGGAAACAGGAGGGTGGAATAGGGTTATAAATTTTGCATGGGAGAATATTAGGGATTGCGTACCTAGTTGGATTGTTTCGAAACTCGGTATAAATAATCTTTAAAGTAGGTAAATTAATGAATTACGTGTTTTAGAATTTGTAGAGGGTGTTAAAGATTCAATGAAAAATCTTCCTGGTATAACCCTTGACACAAATACTCTTCAAATTAAATAATAATAATAAAGAAGTGCGTATTTACCTTTTCCCAATTCTACGACGGCAAACATTATACGGGGCATAACTTTTACCGCGGGCAAAGTCGCAAGAGCACTGCTAGTTACCACCCCACAACCATATAAAATTTATCGATAACTGTACGACAACGTTAACTTCACAATATCGCAAAATTAACTAATGCTAAAACCAGTTATACAAAGTCTTTGGCTAAAACCTAAGCAAATTAAAAAAAAAAAACCTTAATACTATGATTGTGTGAGGGTCACGTTAAAAATAAAATAGTTTTTTTATAAACCTTCCATCCATTGCATGCAATTGGTACACATAAAAATTCAACAGTATATTAATAAATAAATAAACCAATGCCGTCAGTAAGGAATCATTGATTCATCACGATTGACCTCCAAAGACACTTGTGCAGTTGATAGAATCGACCTTTGACAGCGACAGTGAGCACTGGACACTTACCGGCTATATTCTTCATGATATTATATCAACGTACCTACTTCTGATGTTTCTCATGGCAGAGTATTTCGTCTTGATACATTTAATAGTCAAAAGCTCTAATCATAAATTATATCTAGCTAGGTAGATACTAAATATACCACTTCTCCTTCTATCGTGTCGACATGAGCTACATAATGATAATAGCTCATGCCGTGGGCAAAAGATTGTGGTTTCGCCACTATCATAATAGATCATAATAAAAGGGTTATTTTTTAAATAACATACCAAAAACACTATCAGGGTAGGAAAGGATAGGGTGCATTCTGCGGTGTGCTAGGCCAGAAAGCCTACCTCGAGCGTTTGATGGCTGCTTTTTAGGGTTCCGTAGTCCTACAAGGAACCCTTATAGTTTCGTCATGTCCGTCCGTATGTCCGTCTGTCCTAATCCTTTACAGCTTAATAACTTCTACAGTTATAAAAATAAGTAAATTAAATTTTGTTAAAAAATGGTTTAGATATAGATCTCAATTTTAAAGGAATAAAAAAATCTTGATAACGTATTTTAGGGGAAATGGGGATGAAATATTTTTTTTCGCTGCACCCTTTCGTGTGGATGATACCCCATCATTGAATAGGTCTACTAAAATGAAGGTAATGTTTCATACATAACTTTTTTATCAGGTACCTATACCATCTGCGAAATACAGTTCGCCAAAGTGGCTTGCAATGTGTCCCCCCCCTGCCATTTCTAAACTATGCAACGTAGAAACTTATAGTCTTCCACATTGATAGACCTTTATAAAAACTCTCTTTTGAAATTATTTCGAGTACAATTTGATTATAAATTTTTGAGTTATATAGAGAAAACTGAAAAATACTTAAGACATCCTAGTTCATAGGTCATTGACCTTAGAGAAAAATTATCACAATAAGTAATGCTCCTTTAGTTACTTTCTATTTTAAAAAATCACAAAAAGAAACTTTGTGTTATATTGATATGACACACTTCTTAAATTTAGCTTCTTAAATTTAGCGTTAGGTGGCGCTGTTTGCAAAAACTAAAATAGCAATGATTAATATTCGATTTGATTCGTTTGTAATTAGACCTACTTAAGGAACCCTATAATACTGAGCATGGCCCGACATGCTCTTGGCCGGTTTTTTTTTGCCTTGGGGAAATCCTCATGGACGCACTCCGCCCGGGGTAGGCGGAGCCAGTGTCGGACTCTTACCGACTAAAACCACCACGGTGTTACTTCAACTACCTTAGCCGGGGGCGTCCTGTACCAGAATATTCGCCACAGGCAATAAGATCCCCCGAAGGTTAATCCCTCGAAAGGATTCTATTGCTGTACCCAGGATGCACCGGCCTAACAACTGCCGTTCCCTCCAGACGTGTCCAAAAGGACAAGCAGCCGTCAGACTCACTTGGAGGTTTTCTGGCCACACCCCTTTGATGGCTGCTGGTCCATGTCGTTGCGTCTGGACTTTACTTACTTACTTTACTTCTTAATAACAAGTTAATTATTAAAAAAAAAACATAAAAAGTAACATAACATAACATCACGCCAGTACTTCCCCGAAGGGGTAGGCAGAGGTGTATAGTACACCCACATTTCGCCAGTTATGTTATAGTCCCATGTAATATTGCCATTAACCGGGCACAAATCCAGACTCCGGGCTTCTACTGAGAATTTCATACTGAAAAAACCCAATAACACTGCCCGACCCGGGAATCGAACCCAGGACCCCACGCTCAGCAGTCGCGCTTGCGACCACTAGACCAACGAGGCAGTCTTTATAAAAAGTAACTTATAAAAAATAAAAATATTATAATAAACTCTTTACTTTAGCTTAAAAAAGTATTAACAAAGTTTACATTAGATAAAGACATCCTTATGTTAAAGTCTTATTAGCGATAATCGTTGCGATAAGCGATAAATACTGGCTTATAATAGATACGTCAGTATTTCCTATACGACTATTCTCACAACTAGGTACAGAATTACAGATTGCAACGTCTCGTCTGCAGCAATATTCCCGCATCGTCTATTGAAGCGTAATGTACACGGTGCGATGCGCCGAATATTGCACTCGTTGCTTTCCTGGGTTCAATTTGAACACAATGCCGAAAGCAGCATGAAGGAACTAATAGGAAGCTATGAAACGGAAAACGGAGGACATAGGTACGTCGTATAAATTCGTATTGTTGAGAAACTATACAGTCGGTACTATTATATATTATGTGACTATACTCGAAATGTTTCAATCTGGACATAGTTGCATAAGTTGACATTTGACATGAAGGTCTTCAACCAGTGCGTCCTGCCTGTCATGACTTACGGTGCCGAGACGTGGACACTGACAGTTGGGCTAGTCCACAAGTACAAAGTCGCTCAGCGAGCTATGGAACGAGATATGCTTGGAGAGTCTTTGAAGGATAAAATCCGTAACGAGATTATCCGGAGAAGAACCGGAGTGACCGACATAGCTTGTAGGATCAGTAAGCTGAAGTGGCAGTGGGCTGGCCATGTCTGTCGAAGGACCGATGGCCGTTGGAGCAGACGAGTCCTTGAGTGGAAACCGTGAATCGACAAACGCAGCGTAGGGCGCCTCCCTGCCAGGTGGACCGACTACCTAAAGAACGTGGCTGGGGGGGACTGGATGCGGAAGGCAGAGGACCGAGTGTTGTGGCGCAACTTGGGAGAGGCCTATGTCCAGCAGTGGACTGCGATAGGCTGAGTTGATTGATTGAACTGCTAACGGTACCCTATTACTCTCGCTACGCTGTCCGTCCGTCCGTCCGTCTGTCTGTCACAGGGCTGTATCTTTGTAACGGTAATAGATAACTAGTTGAAATTCACAGAATATGCGTTACTATGTTGCCTATCACGACAAATACTAAAAATAAAAAAGCCTAAAACCAAAGGGGGTCCCCCTTTCAAGAAACCTCGTAAAATATGCTTTTTTTTCAACGTTTTTGTTACTTCTCTATCTTCAAAACGGTAATACATACCAGCGTCAAACTTGGTCTTATTATAATGCTACTACTATGTAGTTTAGCAAAATTACTGAAAACAGGGAAAACATCGACATATGTGGTGGTATCTACGTAAGACATTATTATAATTAGTAACAAATGACATTCTTATTATAAATTTTATACTCTAATATTAAATTATAATGTGACAAAGTGTTTTCCTATAATAGTATTTTAATAATCTGAATAATTTTCAATGATTGATTGATTTATGCATGATATTTTAATTTTTATTTTAATATAATTGGAATAATTTGAGTGTTATACATTTGCACGCCCATGTGAAGGCAGAATGTGGAGAACTATAATTGTTGATAAGATCTTTATATAACTACCCATGTTTGCAAAGAAATAAATGAAATGAAATGAAATGAAAGAAAGAGACGCAAAAATTCACATTTCGCGTAAGTTCGTTGATGTCTTTTGATAAACTCTCGTAAATTAAATCAGTTTCTATGGGGTATCAGGTCGATGGGTGGTATGGAACCCATACTGCGTGAGTCCGACTCACACTTGATTATCTAATGACATTTGTATAAACTCTAATATTATCTATAAGAGAATAAATGTGAATGACTATGTGTGTGGTGGTTCTGTGTGGTGCCGGACATAAAGAATAGCACCACCCTTGTCTCTTCTCATGGGTGTCGTAAAAGGCGACTAAGGGATTCACCCATAGAAATCGATAAAATAAGATTTCTATAGATTCACCAGTGGATGAGCAGCAGCGTTCTCGCAACTGTGATTGCCAACCCGCCTGCCAAGCGTGGCGATTATGGCATATCCTCCCTCTTGGGGGAGGCCGATGTCCAGCAGTGGATGTCTTCCGGCTGAAATGAAAATTATGATGAAATGACTACCTATGACTATAAAATGCATTTAAAAAATTTTCAAACACACAAAATAATTAATTAAACGTAAGTACGAAACGTTTTGTCACATAATTTTAAGTTATATTTGTATTTCATAATAAAACATTTAAGTATATTTTTACTACACATTTCGATACGAGGCCACGGCAAGATTGTTTACCTTTAGTTAGTTACCTAAACACTCGAGTAGGTATAAATGGTGCAAATAGAATCTTTTAATTTCGAACCATAATGCGTCTTTCTCTCTTGTTACCGAGGATTTACTTTGTTTCAGCCATTGACTGGTGGAGGGCAAATGACAGTTTATTAGTGTATAACATAAAATTAAAAGATAGAGCGTTTATACACACCATACCTCAATCACTAATACAAACATCGTTAAAATCACACTATCACACACACATAAACATCTAAGTACACAAACACATACATACTACTCTATATAAAATTGTTATTATTGTAATTTTTTTTTTTCTTTTTAAATTAATAATTGTTAGTCTGATGAAAGAGACTAGACTCCACGACACAGGGAATCCTAGTGTGGAGGCTAGTGTTCTAAGTATTGTAACTCTGCTTTTGATCAATAAAGATTTTTTTTTTTTTTTTATAATTTCGGAGCCGAAACTTACATAACTGGGTAATGATTGGGCTGTAAACAGCCCAATCAATTAATTAATAATTAATTATTGTAATTATCCTAATTGATAATTATGAAAATCATACACACATTAGTATCAGTACCTACTATTCTATATCGGGGCAGCTAGTGATGGATCCGATTGAGAGGCTCTTTTTATTTTCGGGGTAGGTGACCTCCGATACTCGGAAGCCCTGAGCATTAGGGTCCTATCCTGGTTGTATCTACGGCTCTGATATTGGGACAAAAGACAAATTGACCATGGATGCGTTCGAAATTGTTTTTTTTTTAAATGAGATATAGATCTGCTCTTGACTGCAATCTAGACAGCTTTGTCAAGATGTGGTCGACGATGGAGCGAGCAAACCTATTAGGTGAAGATTCACTCCAGCTTTAAAGGGATTAGGGTTGTAAGTGCCCGGAAATACAGATGGCCGGCAGTGAATTCCACTACTTGGCTGTGCGCATTATGAAAGAGTTCTCAAAGCGCTTGATCCTGATAGTAGGGATTTCTACCAAATGTGGATGATATCCTGCAGAGCGTCGTGTATCGAAATCGATCGTGGTTATCGAAAAACCTCGATCGATTTCAAATCATGGTTACAAGCTCTGCTTATTTTGGGACTAGATGGTGCTGTGTAAAATGTCCCAAAAATATTTATTATTTATTTATTATAATATAGAATGGGATTTATCATCCCTTATTTCTAACGATATACACACTCATCTAAATAAAGCCTTTACCTTCCCTATATATAAATAGCCTGTGCGTTTACCGGATCAGAATAAACAGTAATTATCTAGTTGACCGCGTATTTGCTGGCCACACAATGGTAAGGTCTGTCCAATCAACTGAGCAAATATTTCATTATAGTGGAACTACGGAGAATGAGGAACTGCGATGTGTATTTCGCCTTTGTGTTTGAGGTTGGGTGGAGACAAATGCAATCACTATTGCATGTGATGGATAGAAATTCATATCAGTCGCTGTCAAAATGGTTATTTAAACCCCAGTAGGCCAATTCACGTAATAGTATTATATTATCTGTGACGTAATTAAAGAAGTGCAGTTACAGTGCAGTTGCAGTAAGTTTCGATCAAATCAATGCTTAAAAGTACCCTGCATTAAAAGAGCCTCCACGACTCATTGAGACTCATTGACTTCACTCATCTCACATTTTACCTATGTTTTACAAATAAATTATTTAATTTTGATTTAGACTGACGATATTTAACAGATCGTCCGGCGCACCCTGGGCAGTCAGCCCCGCTACCAACCTGCTGACTGACTAATCTTTTTCCCACGGTATGAGCTGTTATCCTTATGTGGCTCATGTCGACACTATCGTGTCTTGTTTCTTTCGTGTTTTATTCTATCGAAGAAGAATTTAATGCTCTTTGTATTCCCTTATCTACGGCGATCGCTGTCAGAAACGAACTGCAGCGCCATTGCAATTTGATCGGCGCGTCATGAAATTACCTACGTAAATTAGGGCCCAGACTGATGTTTGGGAGGAACTTTTGGCCGAATGGCAATGTAGGTTGGATACATTTATTAAGGGCCGCCATCTTTACCTATTCTTCCATCCGTTCATGAACGGTTGGCAAGGACATGGTTGGAGGTGGATCACTGTGTGGCTCAGTTTCTTACGGGTATGGCAGTTTTAAGAGTAAACACTTTTCCTTCAAATTTGATGCCTCGCCATTGTGCCAGTGTACAACATCTTACTGTAACTACGAACAATCTGCACATATATCCTGTGGGAGTGTATTCTATAGAATCAACTCCATGGCAAAGTTATCGCAATGTTATGATTATGATAGACATTTTGCAAGTTACATTCGGTGTTTTAACTATGGGGACCTCGTGTTGACTAGAACGAATTTTCGTTCGTTGTAGTATTTTTGCCATAGGTTCCTATTAAATTGGAATCAAGCGTAGCAGCTAGCTAGCTAGGAGCTGTGGTGCGAGCTATGCTTGAAGTTTCTTTGAGGGATAAAATACATAACGAGATTATCCGGAGAAGAACCAGAGTGACCGACATAGCTCGTAGGATTAGTAAGGTGAAGTAGCAGTGGGCTGGCCATGTCTGTAGAAGTACCGATGGCCGGTGGAGCAGACGAGTCCTTGAGTGGAGACCGCGATTCGGCAAAGGCAGCCTAAGGCATAAGCAGCGTAGGCAGCCAAGTGGACCGACGACCTGATGAAAGTAGCTGGGGGGGACTGGATGCGGAAGGCAGAGGACCGAGTGTTGTGCCGCAACATGGAAGAGGCCTATGTCCAGCAGTGGACTGCAATAGGCTGTTGATTGAAGTGTAACAGCTTACAAATAGGACCCATAAATCACTACATTGGTTATTAATCCGTGGTGCTAGACAGCTGGGCTTATCCAGTTGAAATCATCTGCTCTTTGCACGTATGGCCTATTCTGCCTTCCTACTATTCTTCATACGGAGGGAAGTGGAAACAAATTTTCCTCCTAACTACTCCTTCTAATTTTTTTTTTGATTCATTTCGTTGCGGGTTTCAAGACAGTTCAATCATTTCCCTTAAAAAAATAGAAGTAAGAGCTTAGTGGCGCCGCCATCAGTAGGTAAAAAAAGAATTACTCGCTAAGCTCAAAATACTGAGCAGAGCACAAAATAAAGTTAACTCGGAGACCTCGCTTTACTCGGTCAATAATTAACACTAGACAATAAAAACATTTTTCTTTTAATAATATAGGACCGAAGACCTGGTGAAGGTCGCGGGAATCCGCTGGATGCGGAAGGCAAAGGACTGGTCGTTGTGGCGATACTTGGGGGAGGCCTATGTCCAGCAGTGGACGTCTTTCGGCTGAAATGATGATGATGATGATGATGAATATAGGAAGGCGAAACGAGATACAGACGTCAATAACAACTACAATACCTGGCTATTTCGAATATTTCCGAAAGTATATGACACACAAATTTTGCTTTTTGAAATGTGCGCACATTTACACCTCACGACACTCTAATTGCCTATCATACTCTCGCCCTTCTAAAGCACAACATTTTGCTGGGTAAACGAACTCGCAGAATATTAGGAACCCCTTTGCCATTTGGTATTCCTTTTTCTGGCTTCAGTTACTAATTCTTACGCGCTCCGTCTATCTTATTCTTTGGGTCTTAGAATTTAATTTAAATAAATGCTTTGATTTGGACAGGCTTCTTCCAAAGACAAATTAATATTCGTAGGAAAAACAATCGAGAGATGAATCACCTCCAGTCCTTTACTTTATTGAATGCATTCAGTTATCGTCGCTACTTCTTCTGTGTCCATCCAAAGGTTGTCTGGAAGATATTGCTTTCAGCGATAAGACCGCCAATCATCATCCTCCGAGCCTTTTCCCAATTATATTGGGGTCGGCTTCCAGTCTAGCCAGATGCAGCTGAACATCAGTATTTTACACGGAGCGACTGCCATCAGACCCCCGCAACCCAGTTACTGGGTAATACTTACTGACATTCGGAGGTTAGATCAGTTGTCAGACTTTCAGGCTTCTGACTACCCGTAACGACTGCCATAGATATTCGTATATATGACAACCGGGACCGACAGCTTAACGTGCTCTCCGAGGCACGGAGGGGTTTCGAGGTGTATCGAAACGGTCACCCATCCACAGACTGACCGCGGCAAGTGCAGCTTAACCTTGCAGATCGTACAATCCGCGCAGTCTTTGCTTAGCTACGAGCCCCTCATAAGACCGCCAATGTACCCATAATTTATACGTTGTTCCTGTTTACTTCTAATTTCATGGTGTACAAAGCATATTCTATCTAATATATATCCAAGAAAATCTTTGCTGAATGTTGCTGCGTTACCATGGGACAGGTCAAAATTGGGGTCTTTTGGGAGTTATTTTGTTTATTATCATATATTTATAATAGACATTTTAAATTAATTCAACTGTCTTTTTACCATGAAATATGAAGGGGTTTTGAATCAACAGGTACATCTACTTAACATTATTGCATCTCTCCAAAATTCATCTTTAAAATCATGGGACAGGTCAAATTAGCTTGGGACCTCTAAATGTGAAATTGCCCCTATCTATTAGATCTATTCTATCTCTCTTAAAATGTTAGAGTTCCTAGTTTCGTTAACTTACAGCTTCAAGCGAGCATGTGACTTATCACTGAATATTATCATACTTTGTTGTCTTAGCTTGTTTGATTACGTGTACAGCAAATAAGGTTAGAACACAGACGCATGCATCTTGTAAAATCTCAACAAAAACAATGTTGTTTGTCGCCAGTGACTTACGCAAAAAGATAAATATCGTGGCGTAAGTAGCATTAAATGATATGCGAATAACTTAAATACGTAAGTAAAAGTATATATCTACGCAGTTTAGCCACATCTGAAAGATAGTTTTGAAAAAAAAAACTAGTTGTAACCGGGATTAATTTATCGACTACTTTTTATCCCAGGAAGATAATAATGTCCTCCCGGCCGTATTTCGGTCACGGCGGCCAATCTCAATGGAGACTAGCCATCTGCGCGGGACATATTATAGTGCACAAGTGTGTGAGCAAACACAGGTGCACTCTCTGTTCCCTCACTCTCATAATCCGATGGGACGGCAATTCGACACGACCGGAGAGAGATCAGTGTATCTGTGTATCCCAGGAAGATACACAGTACCTGAGGGATGCGAGATGACGTTTCGAATTATAAGCGGGCGTAGCCGCGAGTAATGGCTAGTTCTCACTAGGTATTACCTATATGTAATTACCTACGTTGGGACGTCAGACAATTGTGCCCTACCCAAACTGTCTGTCTCTGACATAATGTTACATTAATAATTAAGTAAGCACTTTCCCATGCTTCATATATTATCCAGTAAGCTCTATAGTATATGGTATAAGACGTCAGTGTCATTATCTCCCCATCACCTAATTTCATCGTTGCCAAAGAAATCAATAGCTTATGTAGGCGTCTGGCGGGGTCATAACCCGAGCATATCTACTTACTGATACTCATTGAGTAACGTGGTAATAAAATGTGATTATCGACGTTTTATGAGGTGATCGTGTGTGGCAAAAATAAACTCTTTGTTCTTCCGGGGAAAGACGCATTATGTGACGTCACAATTTGATTTTGTTGTACCTAGTACTTAGGTGGAGCAAATGGTTCTTTTAAATATCATTGGTTGGAGCTGTATTAAAAAAAACCGCCCAAGCGCGAGTCGGACTCACGCAGTAAGGGTTCCGTACCACTCATCGACCTGATACCCCATATAAACTGATTTAATTTACGAAAGTTTATCAAAAGACATCAACAATCGTACGCGAAATGTGAATTTTTGCATCTCTTTCTTTCGTAAGTACCACCATATATGTCTATGCCCTGTTTTTAGTATTTGTTGCTAAACTACATAGTATGCACTATAATCAGACTAAGTTTGACGCTGGTATGTATTACCGTTTTGAAGATAGAGCAGAAACAAATACGTTGCAAAAATGCATGATTTTCGAGGTTTCCTGTACCCCCTTTGGTCTTGGACTTTTTTGTTTATAGTATTTGTCGTGATAGGGGTCATAGCAACACATATTTTGAGAAAATTTCAACCGGTTAGCTATTACCGTTCAAAAGATACAGGCCTGTGACGTTGCCTGTAACAGACAGACGGACGGACAGCGTAGCGAGAGTAATAGGGTCCTGTTTGGCACCATTTGTAACCCTAAAAAGTACAAGTATTATACCCATAGTACAAGCTCTACTTAGTTTGGGACTAGATGGTGCTGTATAAAATGTCCCAAATATTTATTTATTTGTACACCCACATTTTGCACGTTACTGTTTATGAAGCATATTGTCAATTAGGATTATTGCCAATCACCACCACCAAAACCGCCACCACGGTGGCCGTCGGGCCGTGGTTGCTGGCAACAAAAAAAATCCCATCGACCATCACATGAAGTTGGACAATTTATATTATAACCAATGAGCTTCATTTATTAAGCATTGCAAAAAGCATTAAAAACTCTGAGTTATTATCATAGATTCGATAAATTTATATTATTGTAATAGTATACGACTGTTTACTGTTTGGCGACCTCTGTGGTCTAGTGGTTCGAGTGTCGGACTGCTGATCACGAGGTCGTGGGTTCGATTCCCACAGGACACAAATATTTGTGTGATGAACATGAGTGTTTGTGTTGGTCTGGTTGTTTCTTATGTATTATAAGTATGTATTTACAAAAAAAAATGTATATAAGTATTATATCCATTGTCTAGTACCCATACCACAAGCTCTGCTTAGTTTGGGACTAGATGGTGATGTGTAAAATGTCCCAAAATATTTATTTATTTATTTATACAAAAATCAGCTGTACCCGCTGTTCCCTACATTTTGTCGATTTATGTGAACACAAATGTAGGGAACATCAGTTTTTTTTTCGCGATTTCTGGTTTGGTCCCATAGTAAATGTTGTTCATACTGATACTGATGAGTACAATACCCCTTAAGAGGTTTTGAGTTATTTCAATAACACGTTGTATAAAGGTACATACATTACTGTAATAAAGTCCTTATTTATACAACATTATTCTTAGTTTATACTAAACCTCTTAAGGGGTAATTGTATTCACCATTATGAACAACTATTAAAAATCTGCTGATCCCTACATTTGTGTTCAAATCAATCGTGAACTTTAAAATTAGGGAACAGCAGATTTTTTTTTCATGATTTAATGGATGGTCCCGTACTACAAGTTGTGGATCATTCTGAGTACAATGACCCCTTAAGAGGTTTAGTATAAATTAAGAATAAGGTTGTAACAAATTCAAATTCAATTTTTTTTTTCAAATTAACCTAATTACAGGCTCTTTTGAAACTTCAGGCTCTAGTTGCACGGTTCCGAATTGTGGGTCCTATGGAGAAGAACCAGCAAGAAACTCCATGTATATGGATATGGTTTATTCCAAATACCAAACTCACTTTACTATACGTACGGTCGACCGCACGTCGGTGGTAACACTTTGACATTGACAGCATCTTTATTTCGTAAGCAGTAAGGGCGGTTTTTGAATTGATGTGTTACCACTGTCATGCTGTCGACTGTACATACGACTTATACATGTTTACAACTTGGCTTGACCTCTTTTGGTGGAGGCCTATACGTTTAAGAGCCGGCTATACTACAGGTATTCTAAATAGATTTGCTTGATTAAATTTACTTTGCAAATTAATTCCGCTTTATAGCTAGCTCCCTTGGGGTAGGGCCGGGTATTTTTTCTAGGTTTAAGTGCAATGACCTATGACTGTCTATAAATCGACGGCCGTTGGATCATTCTAAAAAATAAAAAATAAATCATAAAAAAAAACCTATTTTGTTATCTATCTTTATAGCAGGACTATTGCGTCCAGCTCAAAAAACTTCGATATTAAACATTTTAGAATCAGGGTATAAAATCCGACAGCGATGTTGTATAGGTATATCGGAAATTAAAAACTGGGTTTGTCAGCTGCCAGTTATTTTAAAGACGCTGTAATATCAATAAAGATTTATAAAGTTTTTTCATAAACTACGTTGGGATTTTTTTAAATAAAATTATTTCCTTTGCGGGCGTGACGGGGCTTGGAGATCATTAACTTGTATTAAATTCTTCTAAAATATGCTGTGATGTGATAAGATCTTATGATTTCGTATTGTCGAAGATGAAGCAGGTACAAGATTTTCCGACATCAAACAAAATAAAACAATTTTACGAGTATTTATGTACCTACTGCTTGATTGGCGAAGCTAAGGTAGAACATAAAAGGTCTTCAATATGGGCGATCATCATTTCAGCCGAAAAACGTCTATACAGCTGGACTTAGGCCTGCCCCGAAGAGGGGGTTACGCCATAATCGCCACGCTTGGCAGGTGGGTTGGCGATTGCAGTTGGTTGGTTAAATACTCAGAGAACGCTGCTGCCCATCCTCTGATGAATCTTAGTCGCCTTTTACGACACCCATGAGAAGAGATAGGCCGATCGGTTTATTATTATTTCATTAATATTTGTCTGGCTTCCTTTATTCACGACTTATCTTCCATCAGGAAGAAGTCTGGACCCTTGGAAGGCTTGCCAGCGGACATAGGTCCGGCTCGTAGTCGCTCCTTTGACAACTTTGATCTAAGATGGGATGGGGCAAGAACCGAAGACAGTCCGAGCTGCATAATAGTACTCACATTCCGTCTCTGGAGAGAGCAGGACTATTGCGAAACATGGGAACTAAAATTAATTTGTCTATGAATATGGGTGTTTGATGGACTGGTTTTTATTATTATTATTATCACGTTTATATTATCTCGCTTTCCGTTCTGTCTGTTCGGTACAAATTTTGCAATGTATTTTAAATTAACTTTCCGATGAGCTAGAGATTCGAAACTTTAAACATTAATTTAGAATTGTGTGACAATGCAATATTTGGCTGCTTAGAGATGACCTGAAGCTGGATCCGGAAGGTGGTCCCAGGATCTCCACTGTAGTTAACGTAGACACAACAATTATTATCAATTGCACGCGCCCCACGTTTTTCGTTTAAGGCGCATGTAGCAGCCAAGTGGCGACCCAATCAGTAAAAAAATATTACTCGCTGAATACATAATTTATCGAAAATTACGTTTTTAACAATTGAAGTACAGGTAGTGTACTTTAATCAGACTACAAACCACACTAAAACAAAAAAGTATGATTTGCGTAGCTGAAAGGAGTTAGCTTAAAGGCCAGTAAGAGCAAGCAAGAGTTAGTTTTCAAGTGAATTTTCTGATACTTCAATTGCTAAAACCGAAACTCGACGACCTCTGTGGTCTAGTGGTTCGAGTGTCGGACTGCTGATAACGAGGTCGTGGGTTCGATTCCCACAGGACACAAATATTTGTGTGATGAACATAAGTGTTTGTGTTGGTCTGGGTGTGTTGCTTATGTATTATAAGTATGTATTTACAAAAAAATAAGTATATAAGTATTATATGCATTGTCTAGTACTCATACCACAAGCTCTGCTTAGTTTGGGACTAGATGGTGCTGTGAAAAATGTCCCAAAAAAAATTAATGTTTTTTTCGATAAATGATGTATTCAGCGAGAAATATTTTTTTACTGATGGGGGCGCGTCTTGCCTGCTACATGCGCCTTAAGGAGAATATTTTATGCTTTTAGTCAGTTTTAAAAACGTTTTAATTATGTTACAGATTATTTTATTAATTGATTTAATTTAAAAACAAAAGAAGGGCCATACGGCTCATACGATTAAACAAATAGATTATAATTATTATAAATAACACAACGCATTAATTACAGTTGCATGTTAAATGCTGTGTGGATTTCTTATCGGACATTTTAAGGTGCCTACAATAAAATATGATGCACTCAGTACAATGTTTATTAATTAAACACGGCATTTATACAGTCATTAACAGTATCTAGTATTTAATCACGACAATGACTGATAATTCTAATGAGTTCTGTAAGTAACTGATTGTTACATTTAACTTGAAACAAAGTTGCAAATTGTAGATTCTCTATAAGATATGGTGTCATGTTCTGGGGTAATTCGGTTGATAAGGAAACTGTATTTGAGTCTCGGAAAAAATGCGTGGGGTTAATTTGTAAAATTAAAACTACAGAGAGTTGTAAACCTTTTTTCATCAATTTAAAACTATTGACCCTTCCATGTATTTACATCTATGAGGTAACTGTCTTTGTGAAAACGCATATTTCTATGTTTGAGCAGCTAAAGAGCAAACGAAATAATCAAAGGATCTGTTTTCCATCAAACAAAACTGCACAATTTAGTAAAAGTATATTTTGTATGGCGCCTCGTCATCATATCATCTTCCTACAGATATATTGAATTGTTCGAACGTAGACACATTTAAATTTAAATTGAAACAATTTCTTTTTATCAAGGCATATTATAGTGTGGTTGAGTATCTTAATGAAAAATTAAATCTACGTTGACATTGTATAATAGGTTTTGACATCACGATAATGCACTTTTAATTATTTACATTTGACATGCATTCATATTCACTTTGACATTAAGATATTGTATTATTCTTGACGCATGTAATGTATTATGTTTTATTGCTTTAGACCAGCGGTACTCTAAGTGTGTTCCGCGGAACCCTAGGGTTCCGCGATACCCCTGTAGGGGTTCCGCAAGAATTTAGAAAAAAAAAACAAAACACCTCTCTCTGGTCACTGGTCGAACGTTTTGAATCCGCCCGCCGCGCGTATACTTGTGAGCGCGCAGTCCCTTTGATAAAAGCCGCCTCTGAATTAGACGCTATAGTTGTGAACAAGCGACTTTCGGCTCTATCTTCAAAAGCATAAAGTCGAGATTGTTTACAACGCATGTTTTTGTATTTATATTTTTATTTCCGCTTTTTGTTTATCAAAGGCGCCGACTCGAGTATTTTTGAGAATGTTCGAGTTCGAGTCTAGGACTAAGTATAAAAGCGCTATTATATAAAAAAAGTCGCGCCTCGTCAGTCAGTTGACGATTAGCGTTCGGAGCGATAAGTTCGTACCTACCTACTTACAAGCTGGCTAGCCTGCTGCCTTCTTGTAAGTTCTACTGCCCGCTGTATTCTGATTGTATCAGTTTTGTACATTTCTTCTTTGGACTAAACTTTGTCTCATAAACGTAGTAACGATTGTGCATTATTTTGACCCTACCATCCTGACGTGTAACATTATTAATAAAGAAGAATGGAACGTTGGCTTAAAGGTGTTAAACGTGTTGCAACGACATCTTCTAATGACGCTGAATGTTCAAAAGCAGTACGCGCGGAGAATACAGCAATTACCGATCCAGACGATGATGCCACGACGTCAAGCTCCACGGTTTCAAAGACGAAAAAAAGGAAGTATGATGAATCATATATCAGTTTCGGATTTGTTGATTCCAACGGCTCACCTCTCTGCATGTTATGTAGTAAACTGCTTCCTAATAGTTCCATGGCACCTGCCAAATTACGCAGACATTTAGAAACTGTACACCCCGAGTCTAAAGACAAGAATAAAGAATTTTTTGTTCGTAAAAAAGAACAGTTATTGGAAAGTCAAAAAAATATGATGCATGTAACACAAACTATCAATGAAAAGGCCACGGAGGCATCATATTTAGTTAGCTATCGCATTGCACAAGCAGGTGAAGCGCACACTATCGCTGAGAATTTAATAAAGCCATGTGTGTTAGACATAACAAAATGTATGCTCGATGAAAAATCTGCAAAGCATCTTTCTACTGTACCGCTATCAAACGATACTGTTTCACGGCGAATCCATGATCTGGCAAGCTACGTCAAACAAGAACTAGTTGCACGTCTACAAAAAACACGATTCGCCTTGCAAATGGATGAGTCAACTGATGTCACTGGTCTGGCTATCTTGCTGGTTATCGTGAGATATCCATATGAACGTTCTTTTGAAGAAGACATGCTTATGTGTTCACCGCTGCCCACAAACACTACCGGGGAAGAAATTTTTAATAAAATAAACATATTTTTTAAAGAAAATAATCTTAGTTGGAACGATTGCATTGACATTTGTACAGATGGGGCCAAGGCGATGACAGGTAAAACAGCAGGAGCAGTATCACGAATAAAAAGTAAAGCGCCTAATTGTAGTTCCAGCCATTGTATTCTGCATAGACAAGCACTTGCGATGAAGCAAATGCCGTCAAATCTAAAATTAGTTATGGATGAAGCGGTAAAAATAATTAATTTTATCAAATCACGACCACTACAATCCCGATTGTTCTCATTATTGTGTGAAGATTATGGCAGCAAACATAAAACACTGCTGCTCCATACAGAAGTGCGATGGCTGTCTCGGGGTAAAACTTTAACAAGGCTATTTGAACTTAGAGCCGAGTTACAAATGTTTCTTTCAGCAGATACAGTTTCTTTTAATTTGAAAGACCGTTTGTATGATAAAACTTGGTTGTTCCGATTGTCTTTTATGGCGGATATCTTTCAAAAACTGAACGAATTGAATTTATCATTGCAAGGTAAACAGACAACAGTGTTCCAGGCCTATAACAAAATAACTGCCTTCAAAAGAAAATTAGATTTTTGGATTATTTGCGTTCAATCAACTCAGCCTATCGCAGTCCACTGCTGGACATAGGCCTCTCCCAAATTGCGCCACAACGAAAAAAAAATAAAAAAAAAATAGAAATAGAAAGCTTTACGTCACTCAGTGAGTTTGTTAGCGATAACGACTCGAAAATGTTTCAAGATGATGTGTTTGAAGAATTGGTCCAATATCTCACTTCGATGCGCGCATCTTTTGTAAAGTATTTTCCCGAAGAACATAATACAAAAATGAAGCTGAATTCATGGATTCATAATCCTTTTTTACCCAACTTGCAAAAGCCCGAAAGTATGTCAAACGAGATATATGAATCTCTTTTAGAAATATCATCAGACACAAGTATGGAGTCACTGTTCAAAACGACGCCTCTCAACGATTTTTGGTGCAGAATCCGTGATGAATATCCAATGCTTGGCAGAATGGCTCTGAATATTCTTCTCCCGTTCCCAACAACATATTTGTGCGAAACAGGATTCTCAACCTATGCAGCCACGAAAACAAAATATCGCAATAGACTGGACGCCGAACCTGATATGAGACTTCAAATGTCTTCTATCAAACCTGATATCAACCAATTGATGAAAAATAAAAAACAGTTTCATACCTCCCATTAGTTAAGATTTTTTCATTTTTAATATCTTCTATTATTGTACTTGGCATGTGGTTAAAGTAAGTAATAATTAGTAACTGTTACATTGTACTTTTATTATGCTTATATAATAAAGAATACACTTTTAAAAACTATTGTTTTATTGTAGGGTTCCGTCAAGTATTTTGCTTGTCAAAAGGGTTCCGTGACCAAAAAAGTTTGAGAACCGCTGCTTTAGACGCTTCATTTAATAGCTTGGCGTAGAACTCTGTATTTCCTGTTGCATGCTAAATGGCAGAATATAGCTGCACAAAGATTGTTTTTATGACAATATTCATGTAACACCTACCTTACCTATATTCGCAATAAACGATTGAATTGAATTGAATCTATACACAGTGAATTTTCGTCGGTTTTGGAAATGAAAAGGGGTCATTGTAAAAGTTGTTCATAATGATTACGAACAACTTTTACTACCAACCCCGAAAACGCGAAAAAAATACTGCTGTTCCCTGTATTTTGTCGATTTATGGGAACACAAATCTAGGGAACAGCTGTTTTTTTTTTTCGCAAATTCAGCTTTGGTCCCATAGTAAAAGTTGTTCATAATGATGAGTGACCCCTTTTCGTTTCCAAAACCAACGAAAATTCACCATGTAGGTATATTAAATTTTTTCTCTATAATCTCTATAAAATCGCAATCTAAGTTGACAGGCTTAAAGTTGTCACAGGACCGTCGCAGTAATCATTTTATGGGTGTCATTTGTAGAAAGAGGCGGGAAAACATGCGCAGTGCCTAACTTCAGCCCGGTCAAGTTATTATTGCACGTATTGTAGAACAAATGGATTTCTCCTCTTACTTTCAAATCTCATGCACCAACACCGGTGAATCGACTTCAACATACCTGGAATAATGTCAGGAAAATTATAGTGGAACATTCATAGACTTACTTCATCATCCTCCGAGCCTTTTTCCAACAATGTTGGGGTCGGCTGGGTACCCAGTTTACTGGATAATGCCAACATTCGGAGGTTAGACATGTTGTCAGACTTTCGGGCTTCCGACTACCCGTAACGACTGCCATAGATGTTCGTATGACAACTGGGACCGACAGCTTAACGTGTTCTCCGAGGCACGGACGGTGACCCATCCACGGACTGACCGCGGCAAGTGTAGCTTAACCTTGCAGATCATACAATCCGCGCAGTTGCTACTTAGCCAAGAGCCCCTCTTACGTCATCCATCCATACACTTACGTAATAAAAATATTAGACTTCAGTACTCCCAATTCGTTTTAACTCTATTGCAATAAGCCTTAAAATTCATTCTGACGTAACCTAAAATAAAAACCACGTTTATTCAGTTCCGCTTGCATCACAAAGCATATTAATAGGTTGAATATTAAAGTGGAGTGAGAGACCAGCCCCTCTACTGACCCCATTTGAAGGGTTGTCGACCGCGGGGTCAGCCTGCTCAGTATAATAACCCCCTATATATTTCCCATGACGGTTTAGGCCGGTTACAAATGCGATATTTGATATCGGATGCGGTTTGTGAAAGACCGAAGAATTTACTAAAATACGCATTTTTATCGCATAGTATGGCAAAATTAGCTTAACCTATCATGAGCCACCGTGTATTATAAGTGGTTACCTTTGCCCAAAACAATTTCAATGCTACCTATTTATAGATTGCTGCGTATTGCAATTTGAGTTGACTTAACCACAGATAATATAATACTTAACTAATACATGAAGAAGAAGGGTGACCTCTTTGCACTACAGTGTACGATTCAGTGTATTAACTTTATACACAGGATACTTTACTCACAGGGTCTAATTCAGTGCACGACATATTGCATAAAAGCGCTCCAATCACAAAAACGATCACACGTCAACTCTTCTAGACGTGTATTTTGCTTCACGATGTTTTTCTTCACTGTTAAATCAGCGCAAGTGATAATCAAGTTCAAATATAATAAAAAATTACAATTATTATAATATTCCGTTAGCTGTCAGTACTGCAACCAGCCTAACGGTGTTTATTTTCACTGGTCGGTGCGGCGACGCCAGACGTCCTGACCTACGCTGCCAAGAATTCTCATTTCCTTAATATGTTTTACATTAATACCAAACGGCTCATATTATCTGTGCCTGGTTCTTTTCCTCGCTTTAAAATACCTGCTTTGATATTATTATACCGATAATACAAATCTACTTAATAAAATATCTAACACTGGCTGATTGAAAGACATCGCATATCATAAACCGGTGAACCTAGAGGTTTGGAAGAAGTAGTCCTTGAGTACCCTAGAGCATAGTGATTATATACTCTTTGCCCTAGAGGTGCACTGAGGAGGGATTCCTTTAAATTCCATCTCTAAAGGGGTGAAAAGAGATGGTAAAGTTTGTATGAAGAAAACGGGAGCGAAGCCACGGGCGTCAGCTAGTATCAATATAAAAATGTTCAATCATATCTAAGGAGGAAAAACACTCAAAGGAAACTATTTCTTTGTTAAAATCTCGATTCAATGTAACCACTGTTCAATGAATTTTTCTTCCGTTTTAAAAAGTGATACAACAAAAGATTGCTTATTCGGTTCAAAAAAAAATAGAATGTACCTATTCTAATTTTGAATGTTTACTTTTATAAATAAATTCTAAATACATGGCTATAATGTATCCAGCCATACCTACTTGCAATTATTATTCTTGGGAAAAGCCTTTGTTTCGTTCCGGAAATGTCGGAAAATGTATGCGATGTCAGTTTTGTAAAGTAAATAGACAGTATACGCAATGTGTTTATAAAATCTGTAGATATCATTATTTTAAATATTACGACACGTTCAATAAACATATCCGCACTTATAAGAAAAAAATACGTTTTAAATAACTTAAACGATTAAAATATTGCTTTACTATTCAAGATCACGAGGCAAAAACCGTTTTTGATATTTTATTATATTATAGAATTGTTGACTAGGACATCAATTAAAATGGAAATATTGCCTTTGCGTAGAATAATGATTGCTACGATCTAAACTTAATAATTTTAGAAACAACATCGGCGCTATCAGTAATACTTATTTACATAAACAACATTAACTCATATTTATTTAATGTCACTTTTATCATATCTAGTCCTCTTCTTAAAACGCAAAACGTCATTTTTCCCGCGCTCCGTGTCGTGGCGAGCGTCCCTCTACGCATGCCTCTCCCACTCCCAGTATTGAATGGACACGCTCTGATCACAGACGGCTTTACCAGAATGGTAGACTTATCGATCCACGCTATAGTGTAAAATTTAAATAAAATAAACATGTGGCAGTGATTTAAAGTATTTATTAGGAAAACACAGTGCCTTCTGGGAGTGTTGTATAACGCATAACTTAGGTGAGTAAAGTAGGTCGCAATAATATTGATTACTCGACGGATTTAAATTGTGTACATTTGGGTTGTTTTCATCGTATTTTTTTCGGTGTTTTCAATTTGTTGGGTTAATTTTGTGTTACAAAGAGGTTTTGGAGGTTCAATGTGATTGTTTACGGAAGGGTTTGGGTATTGATTGTGTGACAGTGCCTGGTACAGTGGTTTACGGATCTTCGCGATTTTTTTGGCGACTCATAGGTGCCCCATCAATCATGTACGCTTTGTAAAGCGGACTACAATAAACTACACTAAGCTCGGTCGATGCTCGTGATTTATGAGTATGAGGTACGGTAAATAAAAATATAATCAAGGACAAAAAACCGTTATTAACTTTCGGGTGATTATATTTTTATGTAACGAAAAACTTTGTTGTTATGTTATTAAACGTAATTACGACGTCATTTAAATATTTTGCGATTTATTCTACGATGCACGATTATTTGCGTATTTATTAAAATACACCACATACATATAAAAAAAACTTCATGTATAAATACAGGATGACCCATCGCTTGCTACACGAAGGAAATGTAGGTACCTACCTATTTTTTATTATTATTAAATTTTACTTGATGATGTCTTCATTTTATTTTTTAAAGCAAATACAACTGCGCTCAAGGATTTTTCAAAAGCGTCTTCCCTGAGCCGGGAATCGAACCTTTAAGAATTCAAAAAAATATCACCGTGTATTTTATGCCACCAATCGATAGTGTCGATAATAGGAATTTTATCCTTATTATTAACCCTATCAAGATTTATCAACAAAGGCCATAAAATACAGGATGGTGATTGTGCTGATTCGATTCCCGACTCAGGCAAGAGTTTTTTTTAATAATCTGTGAAAGCAGAATGTTTTCATTTAAAGAATAAAATGAAGTACCTATCCTTTATGTGAAATTTCATATTTCCAATTTTTAAAGTTCTTTCCCTCCATGAAGCATAGCGATGGGACACCCTGTATACTAAATATATATGTTTATTTACCCAAGATAATAAAAAATAAATAAGCAAATTAATAATACAGTTATTCTGTAAGAGCGAGCAAAAACATTTCGTCCGAGATGTTTTATTTATTTATTATTAAGACTCATTGCTGTTAATGACATATTTTAATTACTATTATTATCAAAAATCTATTAAAACATTGATATACGACGTTCTAATAATTATTATGCTATTAATAAATGATTACGATTTTCAAGATAATATTTTATTTTCATATTCGTAGGCATCTCATATTTTATGTACATACCTTTACCTATTTTATCATGAGATAAAACTGACTGACTGACTGCCTGACTGATTGACTGACTGACTTCTGTTCTGATACTCTATAGGTACAATGCGTGTCAGAAATGCGTGGTCATGGAGAGCCAATTCAAGGAATTCTATCGAAAAACTTTTACATAGGTACGGGGCCAACCCTGGAATGGCGAAAAATTATTCAGCCCTTCCATAGATAGGTAGGTACATTTCCGTCAACTGGTATCACACTTTTCTATAAAACATCAACATGGGTTATCGCCATATTAAAAGTTGTTCTATGCTATGCCCTGAAGGAGCTCCTCAAATATGACTACGCATTTTTGTTACTAATAACTTAGGGCTATACCTACATCATAAGCACCATCATCGAAAAACGAGAAATATAGTATTTAACATTTTTGTGTTTTTTCTTCTTAAATATTTGACTTTCGTTGTAGGATTTATTTATATATATTTTAATAAATATTTTTGGGACATTTTTCACAACACCAACTAGTCCCAATTTTTTTAAATATACAAGTTAATATTGCATTGTCATCGAGTTCTGAGCTATGTTTAAAGTTTCACGTCTCTAGCTCATCGGGAAGTTAGTTTAAAATCGATTGCAAAATTTGTACCGAACAGACAGACAGGAAGGAAAGCGAGTTGATAAAAACGTGGTGAAAATATAAGGTGTAACATTTTTAGACGAGGTCATTTTGAGGAATGAATTTACTCATCATAACGAACAACTTTTGTGATGTTATGGTACAGCCCTGAAATCGCGAAAAGAAAACCCAGCTGCTCCCATACTAAAAGTTGTTTTTTTTTTATGAGATATAGATCTGCTCTTGACCGCAATCTAGACATTTGTCAAGATGTGGTCTACGATGGAGCGAGCAAACCTATTAGGTGCCGATTCACTCTAGCTTTAAAGGCGTTAGTGTTGTATGTTCTTGGAAACACAGATTCCACAACTCGGCTGTGCGCTTTATGAAATAGTTCTCAAAGCGCTTGATAATAGGGATTTCTACCAAATGTGGTTGATATCCTGCAGTGCGTCTTGTAGTAAGATGAAAGAAAGGAGATGGCCGAATAAGCTCATTGAGCTCTTTCGCACACCACACTCCAAAGTACAGCCTGTAGAACACCAACAAACAAGCTTTGTAGCATGGATTTTACTAGCGGTTACCAACTAGCCTCTCAGCACTGCGTTGAATCGAGTTAAGAGGGGCAAGCTGGTGTTTGGCGGAGCCATCCCATAAGTGACTGCTATCATCATCATCATCATCATTTCAGCCGAAAGACGTCCACTGCTGGACATAGGCCTCCCCCAAGCATCGCCACAACGACCGGTCCTGTCCCTTCCGCATCCAGCGGATTCCCGCGACCTTCACCAGGTCGTCGGTCCACCTTGTGGGGGGCCTACCCACGCTGCGCCTTCCAGTACGCGGTCGCCACTCCAGAACTTTACTGCCCCATCGGCCATCCGTTCTGCGAGCAATGTGCCCCGCCCACTGCCACTTAAGTTTGGCAATTCTTCGGGCTATGTCGGTTACTTTCGTTCTCCTGCGAATCTCCTCATTTCTGATTCGATCACGCAGGGACACTCCGAGCATAGCCCTCTCCATTGCCCTTTGAGTGACTTTGAGCCTTCTTATCAGGCCCATTGTGAGCGACCACGTTTTAGTACCGTAAGTAATTACTGGCAACACACACTGGTCAAAGACTTTCGTCTTGAGACACTGCGGTATTTTGGACGAAAATATATTGCGTAGCTTCCCGAACGCTGCCCAACCGAGTCGGATTCGACGATTGACTTCTTTCTCGAAGTCGGACTTACCTAGCTGGACAGTTTGTCCTAGGTATACATAATCGTCAACCATGCTTTAGCAACAACGCTTTAGCAAGGCTTTAGCACCGTGGACCAAATACATACGCTGCGGCAGGTTATACAGAAGACCGAAGTGTATAACTTGCCTCTTTGTTTAGCGTTTGTGGACTACGAGAAAGCCTTCGATTCGATCAAGACTTGGGTGGTACTACAGTCTCTTCAACGGTGCCAGATTGACTATCGGTACATCGAAGAGTTAAAGTCTTTATATGAAAACGCCACTATGTCAGTCCGATTACAGGACCAAGCCTCGATACCTATCCTTCTGCAGCGAGGTGTGAGACAGGGAGATGTGGTCTCTCCGAAAGTGACTGCTATACTCCATATTATTATACGATCGGACTTGAGCTTTATACCTATAATGTGAAGTGTATGATGAGAAAAATTCATCCCTTATAAGGACCTCATCTAAAAACGTTACACCTTATGTAAGACGCATCATATGGAACAGAGTATAAGTAAACATATACATATGTTTACTGACTGTTTATCCGGCTATTGTGGAGTGCAATACCCTCTATCGACTTTTGTGACTTGCGCAGATTGCTCCGCCTGATTAACAGCTGATTAAGAATGTTTTACCTACTTCGAAGAAAGTTGTGGAAAACATTGACGTATACAAGTGTACTGAACCAGAAGTTTCACTTGCCACAATTTATATCCTTAGATATAAATCTAAAATCTTATCTTTAGATATGATCTTTTTGGTTATTTATTTATATTTTCCGTGCCTCGAAGAGCACGTAAAGGTCCTGCGCCTGATCTCTCTCCGGTGATGACTCATGCCGTGGGAAAAAGATTAGTCAGTCAGCAGGTTGGTAGCGGGGCTAACTGCCTAGGGTGTGCCAAACGAGCAATTAAATATCGCCACTCGTGGAGGCTCTTTTAATGCGCTCCAAAAAGAAAGAAATCGGATTATGAAAGTGAGGGAGTGAATAGAGAGTGCACCTGTGTTTGCACACGCTTGGTGCACTATAATATGTCCCGCGCAGATTATGCGAAACAAAAATATACACGCTGAAATTTGAGTCGCTTAAATCCCGAAAAGGGGTCATTGTACTCATCATTATGAACAACTTTTACTATGGGACCAACCCTGAAATCGCGAAAAAAAATCAGGTGGTCCCTACATTTTATTGATTAAGTGAACACAAATGTAGGGACCACCTGATTTTTTTTCGCGATTTCAGGGTAGGTCATGGTATGGTCATGGTGTGAGTTGTTCATAATGATGAGTACAATGACCCCTTTTCGGGATTTAAGCGACTCAAATTTCAGCATGTATAGTGGTAATCATAATTGTAAAGTGGCTACTGTTATACATAGTTTGTTTCAGTATTGTTTTTGCTTAGAAATATGCCGTAGCAAGTAAGCTACGCCATTTTCCAACCTTACGTAGTTTGGTAAAGACAAATACAGATACATTGTTTTTTTTTTTGTCGTATTTATCAAACAATCTTGGCACGTCTCTTTATTCAAATAACTACTAATAAAATATAATTACTAGTTCTGCACATGTAATTAGGTTAAACAGTGTAATTGAAATTGTTTTTGCTGAATTGTTATTGTTGTGTGAAATTGTTAACATAATGTGTTTTAATAATTATTATTGACAAATTGCATTAAAAAGACATGCCAAGATGGTTTACTAAATAAGACAAATAAGAAAAAACAGAGATTAGATGAACACAGTCATCGCTACGCTTCTGCTACACGTGTAGCAAGCAGGGGGTCTACTCACAAAATCGATAATCGATATAATATCGTGAGGTTTGTCGTATCGAAACCTATTCTAAGTACGTCAATTACACTATCGTTTACACGAAGCCACTAACGATACTAATCGACAATTGTGGATCGTAATCCTACTATTTTAAAGTAGTTCTTTTTTTTCGGACGTCGAACACCAATTGTGACTTGAGTAAAAGATATTACTTAAGTAACGATTTTTATTCTATAACTAAGTAATCGTCACCATTTCCTTTCGCATTGAGATGCGCGCTTATGAGATGCTTTAAGCATTGAGAACTCGACCATTTTACGTTTGATTTTGCTGTTATTGCAATTGATAAAGAATCCGACCATTTATTAGAGTACGTCCGATATATTCGGGGAAGTATCGTGTCGTTGATTTTGCGAGTAGACCCCAGGTTACAAGCGAACAAACACGAAGGTCTACGTTGACCTAGTTCTGTTAGTTCAGTTCACTCACAGCAAATTAGGTATCTAACTTCAGTTATTCCCAATACAGAACAGTGATTTTATTATTGACATTCATCAATATTCAAAAAAAAAAAAAAAAATTCATTCATCATTACTTTACGACCGTTTGTGTCCATAATCTTTCAAGCGGCTCTCGTGCGCTTAATGAATTGAATAATGTAAGTTTAAAATGAAAAATAGTTTTTTTTTTTAAGAAATTTATTCCTTTTTTGTTCTGTAGATTTAATGAAACAGATATTTTGAAAGCCAATCCCATCAGTTTTCCATAGAATAAGCGGAATCATGATGATTATTGTGTTATGTTAATTGCGTTATCAAAGTAAAAAGTTCCGTCCAGAATTCAAAGATTAGATATTACACAATTTGTATCAGAGTGCACATACACAACACCATCACATTGATTAATCAACAAATTGGTGACAATAAATAAATAACAATCTAGTGGCTGTCGCTGTCATCAATAGCTCGTGTCCGCGTAGCCTTACGAATGACAGGTTGCCTACGAAACGCTACGAAGCTACGAACCGTCTACGTGCTACGAGTATCACATAAATAGTTATAGGTGTAATTATTTGGGTCTTACGTTACGTTACGTTTCTGTTCAATTAATTCAATTAGAATTTAAAAGAGGCGAGTTTTAAATAGGTGATTAGATTAAGTCAGTGAGACCGTTTATATAAATAATTAGGTGATTAGTAATTTTTGTATATAAAATAAATGAAACTTAGCTTCCAAAATAATTATCTTGTATGAACAAATTTCAGAAAAAGTTAAAATGTTTACATTTATGTGAATAATTATTAAATAATTTATCTATAGCGTTTTACATTTTATTTCTGTCGGACATCATTTATAGTCCTACGCAGCCCAATTGGAAAAATATTTCATTTACGCCGCGCGGGTCACTCTGTCGCGGGTCATGCAAAGTGATCGATTCGTAGGAAAATGTGTCCCACAGGCCATAGAAGTCTGTTCATAACATTAAATTGGACACAGTCTGAATCGGGGCTAATGGAACAAATATTGTTGGACATGTAGTCTGACACGACGGTTAACGTGTTTAAATGAGATGTATTGTAATAAAGGCACAACAAAAGATACAAAAGATTGCTTTGTAAAGTGTTCACGTATTCTGTTGGAAAGGGATAAGAGTATATTTATCAAAGTAACATTATAAATATCATAATATATACTATATGCATCGGTATCGTTAGCCAGGGCCGGCCTCAGTAAACTTCCTGCCCCGCCTGGGCCGCCGCCTGCCTAGGCGCGGTTCCAGCCCAAGATTTGGGGGGGGGGTCAACTTGACTTACGTACAGTTTCAAGGTCCAAATTTACCAAAACATTTTTCTTTTTATTTATGCAAAGACAAGGTAAAGTTTGTAGTTAGTTTATTATGTAACAGAATAGTTACAATTTTTTTTTGAGGTCGGTGATCGGTGCTATCAAAGCCATCGAATATAATCAAAACAGAAACGACCTCCGACCTCAAAAAAAATCATATCATATTTATGCGAAAAGTTGACTTCAATTTAAGTGTTTTTTTTGGAACTGCAGGCTATTTACCTTAACGAAGAAGCGCGAGCGAAGCGAGCTTGAATTTTTTTTTTCACCGCCAAAGCTTCAATCGCTTGCGCCTTTGATATAGTGTCCGATCGCAACAGCAGGCTCATGTAAAGTAGCGCAAACCGTTCAACAAAATCAACTACCACCGTCGTATGTGATGTTATTTGTCATTACATTGGAAATATCATTCATACTTTATTTTGAGCAAAATAATAACTATCCTGTAAATTTAACTTCAAAAAAACTCTAAAATAATGTTGCTAGGTATTTTTTTACGTACGGGTAGGTGTCATGTAATGTCGTGTTTAGTTAATTTATTTTTGTAAATTGTCTATTTTTAAGAGATTTATTAAATTGACGTGTATGGTTTTGGGGAGGTCATGACCCCTACGACCCCCCCCCCCCCCTAGAACCGCCACTGGCCCTAGGGGAAATCGTTTCCACGCCCTTATGAATGAATTATTAATTTCGTATTCCCATTATGTTTTAAAAATTATGTTTTTCCCTCTTTTTTGTTCCGGGCGTATATAAAAGTTTGACACTGGTCTCAACTCGATTTAAAACGGCAGCTGTAATGTATGTATATCCCCGGATGTATTTTATGTAAATGTTTAAATGATGAAGGTATGTGGAATACATTTTGTTACCTGTACCTTGTTGTGCCTTTTGTTATCACACACGTAGCAGGTAACGTAAAGTATATCTTTCCTTCATTGACTGTGTAAACGTACGGTCGACCACACGTCGACGGTAACACTTTGACATTAGCTGTATCTTTATTTCGTAAGCAGTAAGGGCGGTTTTCGAATTGACGTGTTACCACTGTCATGCAGTCGACTGTACTAGTTTATACAGATCGAGATGTATGTGGTCGACCTGGTGAAGGTCGCGGGAATCCGCTGGATGCGGAAGGCACAGGACCGGTCGTTGTGGCGATGCTTGGGGGAGGCCTATGTCCAGCAGTGGACGTCTTTCGGCTGAAATGATGATGATGATGATGATGATGATGATGATGATGATGATGAGATGTATTGAGATATACATTAATGTACGTACTTTTCCTTATCACTCAATAGCTTAACTATGAAAGATGTAAAAATATACAAACTTATTACTGCCTTATATGTGGGCTAGGTCCTATAGGGTTTTATGGCAAGATGTAATATGTCTTGATAATATACATTTTTATATTATACCTGCTGTGTGTTACGTTACGGCCTTTATTGTTGATTAGATTAGGTACAATAGCAGGTTTTCGTCTATTGCAAAGATTTCCATATAGCA
This sequence comes from Asteroscopus sphinx, assembly GCA_949699075.1. Classification (NCBI taxonomy): domain Eukaryota; kingdom Metazoa; phylum Arthropoda; class Insecta; order Lepidoptera; family Noctuidae; genus Asteroscopus; species Asteroscopus sphinx. The sequence continues at coordinate 11,958,325 of OX453021.1, read as the reverse complement.
TAGGTTTCTTTACCATACCGAGTGTTGTCAGTTAAAATTACGACTAGTATATATATGAAATAAATAGTCTTGGTAGGGAGGCGTAGTTTATAATTTGTAACGAAGTAATACTAGAAAAATAACTATTAGATATTTCTATTACTACTGGGGTATTACTAGATATTACTATAATTCAGAAAACTTTGTAGATAAAGTGGCTTTACATGATCTGTTCTGGTAAGGTAATAAAAACTCAGATTTTCAAATGGCCCAGCTTTGTAATAACTGTCGAAATTAATTACCTATTTATCCCACTGAGGAATTATAACTGTAGCGGCTGTCGCCTACAATATACAGTGCGCCCGGCTCAGAGCGCGGGGAGTGTGCGGGGTGCGCGGCGGGTGGCTAGCGAGTCATAGATGCGACGTAATCTGCACAGATGCGACGTAATCTGCACAGATGCGACACTTGTGTTTATTCTGCCTATTCGATATATTGAGATTTTTCAATGGAACGAATTAAAATAAAAGTTCATTCATATAATTTGAATAACAAAATTTTATTTTCCATTAAATAATATAAGTTTGTTTAGTTTCTGGCGCTCAGATAAATAATCATTGTTTACTTTTGCTTCGTAGTTTAAACGAATTTTTGCATATTTATGAATAATGGCTCAAATCAGATGAATCCTATGATTTAATGTGGGGGGTTGATTGAAAGCATGCAAAATTAAATTAGTATCAAGCATATTATTTAGGCAAAATTTATTAGCTAGCTCCACCTAGTTTTACTCGTGGTAAATACCTATCACCCCTCTTACTGCTGGCGGGAATCGAACCTGCCACCCGAGAACTTTAAAGAGCTGATATCTCGGGAACGGGCAGAGATAACCGAATTCTGACTACATGTTTGCCCCCCACTACCACCCCCTAAGCCTGCTCCCTCACCCATACATAAAACAATCCCCCACTCCGTTCCTCCCCCCCAAACCCAAAGCACAATCTAGCTACACCCGCGGGAAACACGTTCTCCCCCCCTTCCACCGGAATTCGTCCAACCCGCAACCCCTCCCAAACCCACCCGAACTGCAACCCTTGTCGCTCCCTATCACTCGTCTTACTGCTGGTAGGAATCGAACCTGCCACCGGAAAATCTTAAAGAGCTGATATCTCGGGAACGGGCAGAGATAACCTAATTCTGACCACATTTTTGCCCCCCTCTGCTGCCCCCTAAGCCCACTCCCTCTAGGTCACCCAGACTTAATAAAAACCCCCCACTCCGTTTCTCCCCCCCAAACCCAAATCACTATCTAGTTACACCCGCGGGAAACACGTTCCCCCCCCCCTTCCACCGCAAATTCGTCATCCCTTAACCCCTCCCAAATCTACCTGAACTACAACGCTTGTCGCTCCCTATCACCCGTCTTACTGCTGGCGGGAATAGAACCTGCCACTGGAAAACCTTAAAGAGCTGATATCTCGGGAACGGGCAGAGATTACCGAATTCTGACTACATTTTTGCCCCCCCCCCCACCCTGCCACGCCCTAAGCTTTCTCCCTCTAGGCCACCATACATAAAAAAATCCCCCACTCCGTTCCTCCCCTCCCCAAACCCACGTCCCCCTCCCTTCCACCTCGAATTCGTCCACCCCTCAAAATTTGCTTTGAGTTCGTATTTGCTTTGGTGGCCGCACACCCGTGTTCCGTGCGCTATATCTGCCTTATTCAGTAATCGGAGTACCAGACATCGTGTCCGTTCTGTAACTATTTTTTTTCTTAGTCTATGCTATGCATAGAAAATGGCGGCACAAATGGCAGCGTCTACAAGTAAACTAGAAAATGTCAAAATGTATTGCATTTTGTTTACTTAGCGGTGAAACGTTACGCCGTTATTATTGTGTTTCGATCTTGAATGGTTTTTACATGTTTTTAGAACACAAGACGGCATTTTTTTAATGTTTTGTCGTCATTAAGCACGGAGTAATATACGTTTGCATCGCAATGAGCGTAAAGACCGACTGGGATCACTGTGGCCCATGGACCTCAGAGCGTGCGTGATAAGATTTCTTTTAGAGGGCCGCTCTAGTTATAATTCCTCAGTGATTTATCCACGATTTGTTATACTAGAGATAGAAATCCCACTTTAGTTCTATAGAGCTCTATGGTGTGAGATATTTCTAAGTTTTCAATTATCTAACTTTTGTTAATATTCTTGATAAGATAGTATTACAGACCTTTTACCCAGGGTGTCCCATCGCTATGCGTCATGTAGGGAAAGACCTCTAAATATTGGAAATACGAAATTTTACTTAGGTGACTTAATTATATTTAAAGATATAAATTGTGGAAAAAAAAAAAAAAAAAAAATATAATGGTAGGCATATCTATACTACTTTGATTTAACTGTAAAGTTAGTCGAGTCGGTTAAGGAACAATGTTTCTTAATAAGATATCGCTGACGTCACCCAAAGACGTATAGTGGAGGATAATTTCGATTCCACGAGCAGTGTTCACGGTAGCTTAGTGGCTAAAGCACTGGCGTACTGAGCCAGGAGTCGCAGGTTCGAATCCTGCTCGTGAGCGATTTTTTCTTTCCACAATTTATATCTTTAGAATTCGCTTCGCATGCGTAAAATGCGTTAAAATAATAAAATAATTAATAATATTTTTTTGAATATGAAATTCTGTATTCACAGATTATTAAAAAATCTTAGCTTGAACTGGGAATCGAACAAACACAATCGCGAAGAAGTGCCATCCTGTATTTTTATAGCTTCTGTTGATAGTCAATAATAAGGATAAAATCAGTGCAACAAACATAGTGTCTAAATATAAAGGAAGTCCATGAAATATGGACAAACAACAAAATAAATAAAATGAGATGTTTTTTGAGTTGCCTTGATATTGATTTATTGGAAATGTAGATTCAAAGATTCAAAGATTTATTGCATACTAAGTGGTGTACATTATTGATGTTACATTTTGTACCTAAGCTATGTTGGATTTCGTGGTAATACTTAAATCTAAGTCACAATGTTTGTTGGAGTGATTTAATCCTTTTAATAAAACCTACCGATTGATGGCTTAAAATAAAATAAAATAAATAATAAATATCTTTGGGACATTTTTACACAGCACCATCTAGTCCCAAACTAAGCAGAGCTTGTGGTATGGGTACTAGACAATGGATATAATACGTATATACTTTTTTTTGTAAATAAATACTTATAATACACTAGCGGACCCGGCAGACGTCGTCCTGCCCGGAAAAGCAGCGCCACATATAATTAAAATCGTCCCTGCCATTTAGGAGAAGATCAGTGACATACAGACAGAAGGGCCACCTACCGGATCCAATTGTGTTTTCACACCATCCAGGAAACCATTGAAATATTCACAAAAAAATTCATCCAAATCGGTTCAGCTGTTTAGGAGGAGTTAGGCGACAATCAGATGTACAGAAGAAATAAATATTCGCGGCTTCACTCGCGTTAAATTCTGCTAACCCACGTGACGGATCCTGTTAATTCAGTCCAGTCCAGTCCAGTTCCATCCATCCATCCATCCATCCATCCTTTTATTCGGACCGTCCAGTCCAGTCCAGTCCAGTCACTATCCCACTATCTCACCCCATGTCCAGTCCCGTCCCATGTCCCGTCCCGTCCCATGTTAAATGTCCCATCCCGTCCCATGTCCAATGTCCCGTCTCATGTAACATGTCCCGTCCCGGCCCATGTCCCTTCTCAAGTCCCGTCTCGTCCCATGTCCCGTCCCCCATGTCACATGTCCCGTCCCGTCCCGTCTCATGTCCCATGTCCCGTCCCGGCCCATGTCCCTTCCCATGTCCCGTCTCGTCCCATGTCCCGTCCCCCATGTCACATGTCCCGTCCCCCATGTCACATGTCCCGTCCCCCATGTCACATGTCCCGTCCCGTCCCGTCCCATATCCCGTCCCCCATGTCACATGTCCTGTCCCGTCCGTCCCATGTCCCGTCCCATGTTATCAATTGTTCAGCAAATCAAATTTGGTGACACAACGACTGCAGCGCCACCTACCGGGTCCATTTGTTAATTCAAACCCTGCAGGGACCCGGACTCGAACGTACCTACACAAAAAATATCATTAAAATCTATCATCTATCTCAACCCAGTCGAAAGGTATCGACATCTGTTAGAATCATTTGGAGTTAACAGATAATTGTGACTGTCAAATAATAACAGACAAATAATTAGCAATAAATTAAAATTGCGACTATAATTTGAGATTTAAACTATCCTATCTCTCAAGTTGGATCGAACTCCACATGGTGTGCGAATTTTATTATAATCGGTTAAGTGGTTTAGGAGTCCATTGAGGACAAACATTGTGACACGAGATTTATATATATTAAGAGATAAGCAACACACCCAGACCAACACAAACACTTATGTTCATCACACAAATATTTGTGTCCTGTGGGAATCGAACCCACGACCTCGTTATCAGCAGTCCGACACTCGAACCACTAGACCACAGAGGTCGTCTACGTCGTAAAATACAGCATGATATATTATTATATGGCATAATTGAAGGTTCGAGTCCCGGGTCAGGAAAGACACTAGAAAAATCCTTGACTATAGTATTACTTGCTTTAAAAAATAAAATAAAGTCTTCTTCAAGTAAAATTTCCCACTTTCAATATTTTAAGTAACATGTAACCTGGCGATGGGAAACCCTGTAATCCTGTATAGTATACCTTTATTTTAGTTGTAAATATTTTTGTTACCTGCTACCTTCTATAAATATAAAGTAATCTCTTAAAAGCTTCTGGCAGCGGTTGATTGATCAAGACATCTGTGTAATAAACAGATGTCATTCGGTTGTTGGAGAGGCAATTCATTTGTACTTGTAGGTATGCCGTGTACATGTGTATTATGTGTAATGTTATTCTTTTATTTTGTAGTCAGCATTTACATTTAACTCGCAAGGATTGGGCGGTACGCAAGTTAAAATTACACCTCGTCATAAGCCCTACTTGGTCCCAACTAAACTATAGTCGTAAAATATCGCAAAATAAACATTAACTACCTTAAATAAATTTTAGAATTTTGGTTGCTGCAAATATAATTAATTTTATTTGACTCACACTTGTTCTGTCTGCATAACATAACATCACGCCTGTATTTCCCCGAAGGGGTAGGCAGAGGTGTAATAGTACACGCACATTTCGCCAGTTATGTTATAGTCCCATGTAATAGGGGGCGAGCCTATTGCCATTGACCGGGCACAAATCCAGACTACGGGCTGCTACTGAAAATTTCCTAATGAAAAAACCCAATTACACTTTGGCCGACCCAGGAATCGAACCCAGGACCCCACGCTCAGCAGTCGCGCTTGCAACCACTAGATCAACGAGGCAGTTGGCAGTTTGTTCTGTCTGCAATTTTTATAATACCATGTACACTATGTCAAGGGCTTGAACCAGCGCCCTTAAAGGTGGGCACTGACGATGTATCCATTCGGTGGTCGTTTTAATGACTGCTTCCAAAAAATATTGACTTTTTCTAAAAATAACATACGTTTTCAATATTCACGGATAGATTTTGGAATGCGGCCACGCCATTCGGACTTTTGGATGCATCGTCAGTGACACCCTTTATACAAATTATTTTTATAACTTAGCAAGGGGTTGCAACACCTACATGTTCTGTTAACTTTCAATAGTCAAGTATACCTACAGATGTTTAAAATAAATAATATAATAAATATCTTTGGGTCATTTTTACACATCACCATCTAGTCTCCAACTAAGCAGAGCTTGTGCTATGGGTACTAGACAATGGATATAATACTTAAATACTTTTTTTTGTAAATACTTATATTAACAACAACATAACATAACATAACATCACGCCTGTATTTCCCCGTAGGGGTAGGCAGAGGTGTAATAGTACACCCAATACTTATATTAACAGTGTTATTTTTGAAGAAATAAATAAATTGAAATTGGAAGTGTTTATTAATGTTTAACGAGGGTCTCATGAGAGAGGTTAAGTATGATTTACAATCTTTTATCTCATGAAAATGTTACTTGTCTAGTTTCCCTCGTGTGAAATAAGTAAGCACCCCTGTAGACTACCTACTTAATTTACTTTAATTCAGGATCAATAACTTGTAAACATTCATTAACCTAATGAAATAATGCTATTACTCATGTCAACAAACTCCGCTTACACAGACACAGGTACACAACCCAAAAACAGCACAGGGATTTGACCTCTAATTCTCATAGTAGAAAGGCCAATCTTGCATATTATATAGCAAAGACAAAAATAGTACAGTTGTTGGAAATAGTTAATTTGACGTTGTCAGCACGTAGCTAGTTATCTATTTTTGGAATAACCTCATAAATAATGTATAGGTACCTACTTGTATAGTGTTTATATACCTATCGTCTACCTTGATAGTGGCGTAATTTTGTTTATAATACCTTATGATAAGCAATCACCACCGCTCATTGAATGTATCATGGACATCGGAAAACTTGAGGCTTCTGATGCCAATGCATTCTACAATATGATAAATCTTTTACTGTTCAGGCTGTGCGTCTGTGGAATAATTTACCTTTGTCTATGCGGCGAGCTCAGTCACTATTTTCATTAAAAAAAATATTAAAATAATAAATTTAATTTATTTTTATATTATTTATTAAATTTATGCACACACAGAGAAAGTACTACCTTTCCAAATATATTGTAATTTACTAAGACATTGCCTATGTATCCATTCTCTATTATAAATTGTTATATACATCTTAGATATAATGCTAGATTATATATATATATATCTTAGTCTTTTTGTCCATTCAAACGTTGCCTGGAAGATATCGCTTTTAGCGATAAGACCGCCAATGTACCCATAATTAATATGTTGTTCCTGTTTACTACTATTTTTATGGTGTACCGTGTACATAAAGCATATATCTCTCTATAACACCAGGAGAGTCGCCGATGCGTTGCCGACCTTTTAAAAAGACTGTTGAATTTGTTTAGGAAAACCGCTGACGGAAGTTGGATCAACAGTTTAGCTGCACGAGGCATAAAATGGCGTGTGAAACGTGCTACGTTCTTAACGATATTCATTAAGAACTTAAAATATTAAAACTAGTAAGGAATTTCATTGAGCTGCTAGTACCTATATTTTCTATGAAACTTTTATACGGAACATCGTGACTATTTGGCAGTGTTGCCAGACACTCAAAAAAAAAAACAAAATCGAGACATCCCGCTTCAGTTGGATGTCACGTCACGCGCGTGACAGCACACTTTTGTAATTTTTTTAGATGTGAGATGTGTCGTTTGAGTGAAATATTTGTAGGAATCTGTTTCTGTTTCGATACTTATAATGACAAAAATCATACTTATTATTCTATTTTATTTTTTCCCACTTTATTTAAAATAATTACGCTTAGATTTTTTTATTCACGACTTATGCGTATTTTCTGGCAACGCTGGTATTTTGTAAATCAATATGGGTCAGGTTTATAGACCTTAACAAAACACGATATTGGTCGAAAATTATCTTTATTTATTTAGTTCTTCAACAATGGAAAAAATATTTTGATAATTCCTTAATGTAAACTACTTAGGGTTCCGTAGTCCTACAAGGAACCCTTATAGTTTCGTCATGTCTGTCTGTCTGTCTGTCTGTCCGTCTGTCCGTCTATCCGTCTGTCCGTCTGTCCGTCTGTCCGTCTGTCCTAATTCTTTCCAGCTTAATAACTTCTACAGTTATAAACATAAGTAAATGATATTTTGTTAAAAAATAGTCTAGATATAGATCTCAATTTTAAAATAATAAAAAAATCGTGATTACGTATTTTAGGTGTGGCGCCCATACATGGGGATGAAAAAATTTTTTTCGCTACACCCCCTCGTGTGGGGTATAATTGAATAGGTCTACTAAAATGAAGGTAATGTTTGATACATCACTTTTTTATCAGGTGTACCATCTGCGAAATATAGCCCGCCAAAGTGGCATGCAATGTGTCCCCCCTCCCCTGCCATTTCTAAACTATGCAACGTAGAAACTTATAATCGTCCACATTGATAAACCTTTGTAAAAACTCTCTTTTAAAATTATTTCGAGAATAATGTGACTATAAATTTTCGAGTTATAGAAAGAAAACTTAAAAATACTTAAGAGGCTGACAACACCCAAAAAATCGGACCTCTGCGGTCACTGTCGTTTCGTACAGAACTGAAAGAGAGGCAACGAGCCGAGGGACGTCGGATACGCCGCTCAACTTGAATGAAAATTAACAAAAACATTTTTAAATAAAAAACTAAAAGCTTATTTGAAAAACGGAAACAACAAATGTTTAGATTATTGTCTTTCTCAATTGTTTTCTTAATTTTATTTATAATATTTAGTAAATAATAGAGACTGTTTGCTTTAAAGCATTTTTTAAGAGGTTAGTTTACACTTCTTTTCTATAGAGAAAACTTCAAGAAAACGTGTTTTGGGCACAATACAGTTTCAGAAAATACGATCAAGATTAACATATATTTTTTTCACTGCCACAAACTGATTAGATACAGCTAAAAATGTTTTTAAAAGAAGCCTATTTGGGGCATTTGGCTGTTGTCAGCGTCTTAAGACGTCCTAGTTCAAAGGTTGACCTTAGAGAAAAATGATCTTAGCAAATAATGCTCCTTTAGCTACTTTCTATTTGAAAAAATCACGAAAAGTAACTTTGTGTTATGTTGACATGACACACTTCTTAAATTTGGCGCCATCTAGCGGCTACTAGCAACACTCTCTGAGTCGCCAATGCTGCCGTCTATTGCAAAAACTAAAAAAGGCCTTATTTAATATTCGATTTGATTTGTTTGTAACACCTACTTAAGGAACCCTATAATACTGAGCATGGCCCGACATGCTCTTGGTCGGTTTTTAGGGTTCCGTAGTCCTACAAGGAACCCTTATAGTTTTGTCATGTCCGTCCGTCTGTCCGTCTGTCCTAATCCTTTACAGCTTAATAACTTCTACAGTTATAAACATAAGTAAATGAAATTTTGTTAAAAAATTGTATGCATATAGATCTCAATTTTAAAAGAATAAAAAAATCGTTTTTACGTACTTTAGGGGTGGCGCCCATACATGGACCTTTGTGAAAACTCTCTTTTAAAATTATTTCGAGTATAATGTCATTATAATTTTTTGAGTTATAGACAGAAAACTGAAAAATACTTAAAACGTCCTAGTTCAAAGGTCATTGACCTTAGAGAAAAATTATCATAGCAAATAATGCTCCTTTAGCTACTTTCTATTTTAAAAAATCACAAAAAGTAACTTTGACATGACAGGCTTCTTGAATTTATCGTTAGATGGCGCTACTAACAACACGCTCTGAGTCGTGATTGCTGCCGATTATTGCAAAAACTAAAATAGCCATGATTAATATTCGATTTGACTCGTTTGTAATTACACCTACTTAAGGAGCATGGCCCGACATGCTCTTGGCCGGTTTTTTCTTATTACACTTGCCCACAAGTTTTGTATACCTACATTAATTTTCGCTCATAGTTATACATTAATTCTGTGCTGTATTTGTAAAAATGTATGTATTATTTTGTGGATAACGCATAGACCAGTAAGCCTCTAGACGCCGGTTAGCTGGACACCCCCGGTCACAACGCATATGCTCTACCACTGCATATCATACGTCCCTCCGCCAATCGGAACGTCACTCAGTCAGCGAGCGGCACCAATCATAAGGAATCATACCACCGAACTTTTGAGCCGGCCAATCATAACGCGCCGTCCGCCCCCCTGACCCCACCAACGTTTTACGACTGCGTTCGAATGCGCACCAATCATAAGGAATCATACCACCGAACTTTTGAGCCGGCCAATCATAACGCGCCGTCCGCCCCCCTGACCCCACCAACGTTTTACGACTGCGTTCGAATGCAAAACTTTGTTTATGCGGAGTCTTGAAGCTTACTGGTCTGTGGGATATCGGTACTAGTTGCGTGATTACCAAAGTATGATATTTTTTTTGTTTGTATTATGTATTATTGCGCAATTGTTTGTTGTCCTGAAGAATAAAAAAAATATGGGAACAATTTTAATATTAGTACAGTTGACTTCGTGACAGTGGTAATACTTGAATTACTGCTTACCAAATAAAGACGCTGTCAATAGTCAAACTGTTACCACTGCCATGCGGTCAACCGTACATAGATCAGCTACCATAATAATCCAGATGGCTCAACCAAACATTTTTAGAAAATCCTATATAGCACTAATAAAATAAATGCGAAAAAGAATTGTCTGTCTGTCAGTTTTTTACTTCCTACGAGGTCTACGACTTAACTACCGAACCAATTTCAACGAAATTCGACACAGAGCCCGAAACAGAGAGACGGACATACTGTATCCCTAGCACGAACAAATGTCGACGTATCGAAACGTTAATGAATTGAATGAATAAAAAACCTTTTTGGAATCAAAAATACAACAGTTCTATTACATTTTAATTTAATTTTATGCATAGTGCGCACTTTGTATCATACAGAAAGATATGGCTAAAATCTCCAAGCTAAAATAATATTATGTCTCAAACGAGTATTTCAGATCCAAAATTCTCTAACATTTACGTTTCGATACGTCAAAATGGTTCGTGCTAGGGCTACGTACTGACTTATTAGGTATCGACATAAGTGTTTCTCACGCGACTCGCGTGAGTATATTCCCACTCGCGTGACACGAAATGCTCAGTCAGCTGAAAGTAATTTTTTCAGCTTTCATGAAACCGAAAACGCTTCGTGACCTTTACTTGAAGCCTTTCAAGATTCAAGTCTTATTAAAAGGCTGCAAGCAATAAACGGTGCATCTATTATGTAACATCTTATAAAACCAATCCTTTTCAAGACAGGCGTAGGTGTACTGAAAATTGCAGAGAAGCGATTAATTTTTCTCGGAACATTCTAGAAACGTTCTTTGAAATGTTTTACAAAGGGTTTTACGTAGAACAAATTTTAATTAGCTATCTCATGCAATAGACAAGAAAAAGAGAAACGAAACAAGAAAAAAAATACTGTTCCAAAACAAATAGAACATGTTTTCATGTAAGAGAAAATAAATCGAAATGTTTTACAAAGGATTTTACGTAGAACAAATTTAATTATCTATCTAATGCAACAGAGCAGAAAAAAGAGACGAAACAAGAAAGAAGAAACAGTTTAAAAATCAAATAGAATATGTTTTTATGAAGACACAGACATAGTAAAAAATATAGACTAAGTGCTGCGAACAACCATAGTAAAGCCAACAAAAACCGTGCTCCTTCATGTACAACCAGTGCACACGCACAGACATGCACGTGTATGGAAGAATGTAGCTAAAACCTCGCGGCAGGACGTTCCTCTTAAGACAACTGACTGTTCCCTGCGAAAAAAATCAAACAAACAAATGAACAAAGATTGTATTTTTCTAAATAAATAACAGTTGCAGTGTATTATTCAGTATATTTCCGTTCCGTAGAGAAGTCGCCCGCTTTCATGAAACTGTACACCGCCTTACCTGAAGCCTTGCAATTATGAAGGTTGCTGCTAGATCTGCGCTCCTGGTACTTATTAATCTTAGTTAGGTACTTGGAACCGCTGTGTTATGCAATACTAATTAATACATGGTGTAACTGAAAGGTGAAGTCATAATTAGGGAGCTCATTCAGGGCATAAATAGAACAACTTTTAATATGACGTCAAAATAAAACCGCCAAAAAATTCTGCTGTTTCATAAAAAAGTGCAATATCTACTTGACTGAAATGTAATGAAGGGCTGATTTATTTTTCGCAATTTCAGTGTTGACCCCGTCGAAAAAGTTGTTCGATAGCATTCGCTGAATCATCATCATCATCTATATTAGAAAAGAAATAAGCAGTGCCTTTGTACTATTCATTTCTATGTATTTTATTATTATTTATCTGTGTGTCCATTTTAATAAATAAAATAAATTAATAAAATTAGTCCACTGCTCTCTCCAAGGGTACGCCACTGATAACGATCCTCGGCCACTCGCATCCAGCTGTTACCTGCCACCTTGCCAATATCATCGCTCCACCGAGCCTGAGGGCGTCCTACCCTACGTTTACCGATTCGCGGTCTCCACTCAAGAACACGTCTACCCCAACGGCCATCGGTTGTTCGGCTAATATGGCCGGCCCACTGCCACTTCAGCTTGTTAATCCTGTAAGCTATGTCGACAACTTTGGTTCTCTGTCGGATCACCTCGTCCTGGATTCGATCCTTCAGAGAAACTCCAAGCATAGCCCTTTCCATAGCACGCTGTGCTACTTTAAGTTTGTAGACCAACCGTACCGTGAGTGTCCACGTCTCGGCTCCGTAAGTCATGACAGGCAGGACGCTCTGATTGAAGACCTTAGTCTTATTTAAGGCTCTGTGGAATTCGCTGAATGAGCTCTGCAAATAAGTCTATTATATTAGACCTTTTTGTTACAGGTTGTAGAACCGTCAATCGCCTTTTTGAAAACAGGTGTAGGTAGATAGGATTCAGAATTTAAAAAAATCCTCCTCGAAGATGGGTAGAAATTAGACAATTCCTAATCTTTCCACCTTAAATACGTCCTAAATTGGGTTCTCTTTTTACGGTGAGAGTATGTCACCAAAATAGTGAAGTTAGTTAGCGAAGCGAACACGAAGATGACGATTGATAGAGATGTATGGAAAAAAAATACATGCTGCGCCGACCCCAAATAAATTGGGATAAGGGCAGGAGGATGATGATGAGTTAGCGAAGCAGTTTAGATAATAAAGAGTAAAACTTGTTTTGAGAAAATTATCCTAGTAAAATTGTTATTTAAACAGTCACACAATAAATAAATAAAACATTTTATCGTGACGTTCATCCTTTCTACAACTTATAAAGAAAACCATGTTTTCGTAGACAGATGTGATCATTATAGTTCTCACTTATCAATAACAAAATGGATGATCTGTCCTGAAATAGTAGTTTATGAAACTGTTGCATAATAGGGGTTATTAAAACACGAGTGTGAGTTTAAAAACCGAGCCGTAGGCGAGGTTTTTAATAGTATCACACGAGTGTTTTAATACCTAATTATGTCAGTTTCATACACTATTTTATCTACACTCATACAATTTTAAATAAAATACCAAAGTCAAAATCTTGGTAACATTGTCGTTGTTTTTCTTGATTTCTCTGGTAAAACATTGTTCGTAATTTACGTTGCTGCATCCAGAAATTCAGGCGGGGTCATATTCTCCTCAGTTCAGTATCACTGCTGTAGTCAGATATTTTTGCCCAGAATAAAACTTTCGACATACAAAACCATAATAATAACGTAAACAATAACAATAAATTTACAAGTTAGGGTGACCAAATCCAGTAGGCCGTGGCGCGCGGCCGCGCACGCGCGCTGGTGCGCGCCTTCACAGATAATAAAATATGGTCTGGCGAAAACATTATAATCGGAACTAATTTTCTATCCTTGTCAGGATTCCGTCAATCTCTGTTTTATCATACAAAAAATATGCCTGTAAACACTTAATTAAAAGCAATATGACAATCAAAAGTTCTGCCAAAAACGCGATTTTAAAAGATAAAAATTTTCAATGTATGACAAGTGGCGCCACCCTGAATTTTGTGTACTCATTGGTGCCAAACTGTACGACTGCTAAAAAAAAGGTTTGAAAACTCCTTGGTTAGGTCGAAGTGGCATTAAAAACTCCTTAGTTAGGCTGAAGTGTGCGGTTATGGAAAAAAAATTAAATTACCGCATTGTTTTGTTCTTTTGATTGTCATATTGCTTTTAATTATATTTAAGTGTTTACAGGCATATTTTTTGTATGATAAAACAGAGATTGACGGAATCCTGACAAGGATAGAAAATTAGTTCCGATTATAATGTTGTCGCCAGACAATATTTTATTATCTGTGTAGGCGCGCACCAGCGCGCGTGCGGGGCCGCGCGCCTGGCCTACTGGATATGGACATCGTTACTTGTAAATTTATTGTTATTGTTTACGTTATTATTATGGTTTTGTATGTCGAAAGTTTTATTCTGGGCAAAAATATCTGACTACAGCAGTGATACTGAACTGAGGAAAATATGACCCCGCCTGAATTTCTGGATGCAGCAACGTAAATGACGAACAATCTTTTACCAGAGAAATCAAGAAAAACAACGACAATGTTACTAAGATTTTGACTTTGGTATTTTATTTAAAATTGTATGAGTGTAGATAAAATAGTGTATGAAACTGACATAATTAGGTATTAAAACACTCGTGTGATACTATTAAAAACCTCGCCTACGGCTCGGTTTTTAAACTCACACTCGTGTTTTAATAACCCCTATTATGCAACAGTTTCATAAACTACTATTAACCATCGCTCATGACATGCCTGGGTCAATAATAATTTAATTATTTGTTCAGTCATATCGATAACATTATTTTGATTCTTAATCGCACTCACTTATTCATAAATCATAATTAATGCTTTGTTTATCCATCAAAATTTTAAAATAACTCCGCGCTCTTTTGGCTAGCTCAAACAGGTGATTGACATTTCAACAAACAAAATAAGTTAACCAAACATGACAAATGATTATTCGTTTATCGCTTACAATAACCACAGTTAGGCTATCAAGCATATCTAAAAAAATAATTAAAACAATGACATTGAAAAATAATGTAATGAAGGTCTTCATAAAATGATACGTGTAGTATTTGACCTAAATATGCGGTCTAAAAAAGTTTTATTATCAATGAAAATGCTGGGTGGATATAAAAGTTGCAGACATCAATTTAATTTTTTCTGTTCCTATTAAAATACCTGGGTTACAAGGTCTTGACCAAAGCGGATATAATACTAACGTAGTTACGTGGTCTTGACATACATGTACTACTGTACTAGTCACAGACGTACTAGAGATGCTACGCGTACTAGTAGAACGTGACGTTATACGCAAATATTTGGGGCAAGGAGGGCGAAATGTATGGTAGGTACTGAGGCAAACCGGGAAGCGGGCGGGTGGACCGCAAACCACCCAGTTGTCCAAGTGATTCTCTTTGCAATTGTCTAACTGTCTTTGTCGAAAAGTAGTCGAAACCCGGATGCTTGTTTACCTTATTGGTGCAAGAAAGCGTTCTCCCAGTTTTTGCCGCGTTGGTAGGTCCTGCTGGTACTATTACAAATCCTTTTTAACCGACGAAATAAAAAGGAGGAGGTTCTCAATTCGACGCGTATATAATTTTTTTTTTATGTATGACCACGCATAACTTTTTACAGAGTAGTGCGATTGTGATGATTCTTTTTTTAGTAGATAGGGTATATCTCGAAATTAGTCCTATTTAAATTTTAAAATCAAATCCACCACCAATAGGAAAACAGGGGATGACTGCTTGTTCACCCACTGAATTCTTACCTGTTAACCGATTCTGCTGAAACTTGCACACATAAATGTAGATCTGATGACCCTACGACATAATGGGGACCTGGATTCAATCTGATGAAAGAGTTGGAAGACAGTCGAGAGAACTTCTCAATAGTTAACAGCAGCTATCTCGTATTTGGGCTTATTTAATTCATCTTGATGAGAACTTTAGACCTAGCTGAGTTATGACTGTCATCGAGGGTATGATGATGAAGACGAAGTATTTTAAATGTAAATAAAAATTAAGTAGTTAGTAATTAGTAGATTTTAGCCACAAAAACAAAAAAATACTTTGTAACTTGTTGTTTTTGTGTTGTTTTTGTTTGTACTACAAGATTTAATTCTGTAAAAAATGAAAGCGAATCTGTGGACGATCAGTCAATTAGATAAATTACTACGAGATGACGTAGTCAGTCGCAAAAAAAATTTGTTAGTGTTACACGTGTAGGTACTTTCTCCACAAGGGCGATTTCAGATTCGGCGTATTTTCCGACATAATACCTACGCTCGTTTTTGTACACACATTAACGGGCGCCATTCCACCATACGTTCCTCCGGTTCTTCGTACGAACGAACAGACGCGCAAACCGCAAAGAACGTTTCGTTCGACTCAGTGAAACTGCAGCCGTGTACGAATACCCCAATACGAGTGTACACGCGCGTTCTAGACTAGTGCGCGTTTGACATTACCGATACTGTCATCGAATTCGATGACTTTCATTCAAAAATCAGTAGCGCCCCTGACGGATACGAGGAAGAGCTACCATAAAACGGGGTGAATAGGGACAAAAGTGGGCAAAGATACAAAATAAAAGAATAGGAAGTAAAAAAATGTTCTGCCATAATTTGGTAAACTTATTTATAAAGTATTTGTGGGCAACAAACTATCTTATTTCAATGTTAAAATCCTTGCCTACTTTTGTCCCTATTCACCCCTGCATGGGTGCATCCCTATTCACCGTTTTACCCGGTACTGATTTATGAATTAAATTCGACGACAATGGAAGTATGCGGGTGTCAAACTCGTACTAGATCCTCAGTTGAAGTGAAGGATGCAACCACGTGCAACGAACTTACATGCGCATAAAATACGCAATCTGTAATCGTCCAAAAACACAAAAAGAAATGCATCAATCGAGAAGATAGATTACCTTATTAACAATACAATACAATACAAATACTCTTTATTGTACACAAAAGAAGATAGCAACATATATGACTATTAACCTGCTGCCGAATTGCGTAACTCACTCGCGATCACAATCAATAGGATTTCAATGTACATTGCTCCGTGTGTTTTGACAATTCGTCTTATCAGCAACTATGTACCACGCAATGAATATTGTTATCATTTTAAAATGAAAGCTAATGTCAATGTCTATGAAATCATAAAAAAAAAAAAAAAAACATGTCTGTGTAAATACACAATTACCCCACTGGTCCTACGTATGGTTTATTTATTCTCTCTCTTCGTTCCTCCGGGAAAATACTCTTGTGTATTGCTTTAATTCTGCGTACAGCCGTCAAATATTTATATTATACCTACCAGTATATTTGTGGTTTCCTGTGGAGATCACAATTTGAAATGTTATTCCGTTTATATCGAGATCTGGATTTTATTCGGATGCCTGTGTCTGACATTCATTGCCATATTTAAAATTGTTTTGGATTAATAATAATATTAATTTTACCTGATTGTGGTGAAATTGTTGGGATCATGAGATAACAATTTTGATATTACTTACTTTATTTTCATCCAAGAATGGCTAGAACGTCAAGTGAAGCATGTTTTTTTTTTTTCAAATTCCAAAAGTAACGTGGAGTCTTCTTCTATAGTGTAGACATGAGCTACATAATGATAACAGCTCATGCCGTGGGGAAAAGATTAGCCAGTCAGCAGGTTGGTAGCGGGGCTGACTGCCCAGGGTGCGCCAGACGATCAATTAAATATCGTCACTCGTGGAGGCTCTTTTAATGCACCCCGGAGCAAAAAAAAGAAAAACCAAAAACTACACCTAATCACATTTGTTTTTATTTTTACAATCGTGTTCATTATCATCATCATCATTTCAGCCGAAAGACGTCCGCTGCTGGACATAGGCAATGGCAAATATGCTTGGGGCAGGCCTATGTCACAGAATATCTAATAGTGACATAGGCCTGCCCCAAGCATATATGCCATAATCGCCACGCTTGGCAGGCGGGTTGGCGATCGCAGTTGGTTGGTTAAATACTCAAGAGACCGCTGCTGCCCATCCTCTAATAATAATAAAACATAATCGAGTTACTATTAACTTAAGTAGGTAACACAGCTTAATTATTTCAATCAAAACAAACAAAAATTAATTATGAATGCAATCAAAACAAATCCATTAACAAAAAACTCATCATCTCACAAAAAAAATCCTTCAATCCATCCAGATCGGAAGCTAATTTCGGAATAAAACAAAGTATTACCTACTTCTAATCAGAAACAAGTAGATCAATTAACTAAAGTAGGCTAATGGCCGCGGGCGATAAGCCAACAAGCTGTCAGTACATTATTACTGTATTAAAAACCAATATGTACTGGAAAACGTGACTCTCAGCAGAAATAAATCGTGGTTGAATTTATCGTATCTACTTCTATTTTGTTGGATTTTCGACAAATTATTGGTTATCAAAAACTGTTTAAGAAAGTCTAAAACTTTAGACTAACTACTCATAGAAACCAAGTCTGTGGGCACAATTTGAAGCAAGGGCTCCGTTCAGTCCAGCTTACCTTAGCCTTTAGATGTTGTCGGCGAAAATTTTATATGCTGCTTGCAGCTGCTATATGATGTCCCAAATCAATTGTTTTTGTGCTTCAGATTTGAGCGGAAATTTTAATGAAACTATCACTCTATGACTAATTACTCTTAAAGTTTAAAAGTTTTTAAAAGTTGTTAGTTCATAACTCTTTTGAATGCGGCTGGTGTATTAATCCTGATATAGGTATCAATAAAAACCTCATTCTATACCTGTATTTTGCTTGAAGCTTCTTTCGCTTGACTTCCCGAATCCAGAGATATTGATAATCCATGCAGTATCGATCCTTCCAGATGTCAATGGCGTGGGATGAGCGGTGCAGGAGGGAAGGAGCGGGGGTAGAGTAATGTCCCGACACTCCCGAGCTGCCTTAATTGAACTGTCCCGAGCTTCCAAACATAAACGTATAAAAGCGAGCTTACTCAAAAAATTGTTTTCTAACAGCAAACCTTTGAGTGATAAAGTATGATAAGTACAGTCGACTGCATGAAAGTGGTACTGCACTTGAATTAAAAAACCGCCCTTACTGCTTACGGAATAAAGGCGCTGTCAATGTCAAACTGTTACCAATGACGTGCGGTCGACCGTACTGAGGTTTTGTACTTTAGTGTACAAAAACAAATAATTAAACACATTATAATTATATAAAACCTACATGAAAGATCCTGATCCTATCCATCGAAATAATTCTTCTCATTTGACGACCTCTGTGGTCTAGTGGTTCGAGTGTCGGATTGCTGATCACGAGGATTCGATTCCTACAGGACACAAATATTTGTGTGATGAACATAAGTGTTTGTGTTGGTCTGGGTGTTTCTTATGTATTATAAGTATGTAGTTATTTACAAAAAATAAGTATATAAGTATTGTATCCATTGTCTAGTACCCATAGTACAAGCTCTGCTTAGTTTGGAACTAGATGGTGTTGTGTAAAAATGTCCCAAAAGTATTTATTTATTTATTTTATTTCAATAGTTTTGAGTAGAGGCCCATTTTCCATATAGCATATAGACTCACTTCTAGCTATATTTGCGCTCTACATAAAACATCCCGTCTTCCCGTCTTCAATAAACCTGGCCTTGAACAGACTAATAAATAATAAAAATATCTCAATATTCAAAGGTCAACTGACTCAATAACGTCTGTAGCCGGTCAAGATATTATTACGATGTTAAAACATACGTGCCGATAGTAAACACAGCTTTTTATATCCACTGCGTAGTAAAATGAATCATAATGCAAGGATAAATTGAAATGTGCTTCTTTGTTTTGTGTTGAGAAGTACTTTTAGCACTTGTTGAGGAGTTGGGCTTTAGCGGTGATCAAGTAGTAAGGACTCAACTACAATGGACTGGTTTAGGATCGGAAGAAATGGAGCAAATAAAATATCAACGTCCCTATACCTTTTTTTAAGCGGAGATAATGCCTATCGCATGTCACACCACTCTTGGTAGCGTGGTTATGTGGGTTTCGCACCCACTAAAAACTCCATCGTGTATCCACTTTCGCTTTTATTTGAATGGGCCGCACGAGAACTGCTACGCATGATGTTCATGACCCATCCAGCACGGCACACTTCCGGGCCTACCTACTTCCATTTTACACTCTCCTTCGGCGATGTCTGGGCACATCTGGGACATCACCACAACTCGAGGGCCGTGCAATGCGGACGATAGACTCCCCAACCTTTCGCCCGCTGACCTCTCTTGGGGATGCATCAGGCTGCCATAAAGATACCTGCACCGACTTGTCGTCCTGCAGCGGATCGGATCAGCGAGGGAGTTCCTCCCTTACCCGCTCCGCCGCTTCCTTTTGCGAGATGACCTCACCCTGACCATGGCCGGCAGCGAGAGGTTTGCCCCTATTGCTGCAGTGAGAGCACAGTGCTGTTCCATCCAGGCAGCCAGTGAGGATATCTATACCTATTGTAGCTTACTGTAAATACGTATGCAAACTCAAATTATTTTGTTGACCTGGAATAATGCCTGAACCCTCTTCATTTTGGGAAGAGCCTCGCGCCGAGCAGTGGGCCAGTATTGAGCTGATTATGTTGTTATTTCCTCACTCCAACTTCGACACACGTTGTCTGGTTTTTATCTGGTTTTTTTTTCATTGATTTCTATATCAACTCCGATATTCTAGGTATGCTAATTGAATAGCATAGTCGTCTTTATGGCTATACAAATAATATCACATTTATGATATGCAGAATAATAAGTAAACAAAAGTTAGAAAAACCCGCTACTTTTGAATTCAAAGTACCTAATCTAAAATTTTCCACCTTAGACGTTAACTGTACCTACAATCTACTACACCCGTAGTAATCTATATATTTAATCAATCGAGGCATTCTGTTGCTGAGACGCTGGTTTAAGGCATAAATATATTTTATATCAGTCGATATGTTTTGAAGGCTCATCGTGGCTAGGGGCTAATAGGGTCTTAAATGACGGCATAATACATTATTACACGCTAAAAATTTAGTCGTTTCGAAACGAAGAGGGGTCATTGTACTCATCATTATGACCCACTTTTACTATAGGTAAGGTACTTTCATTATACTATACCTTGAAATCGCGATAAAAATATCTGCTGATCCCCTTAAATTTTGTCGATTTATGTGAACAAAAATGTAGGGATCAGCTGTTTTTTTAGCGATTTCAGGATTGGTCCCATAGTCAAAGTTGTTCATAATGATGAGTACAATGACCCCTTAAGAGGTTTAGTATAAACCAAAGACATTTCTAAGTATAATACCTTTATGGTATAAACTGAGAATAAGGTTGTATTTCTGCAAAGAAATCATCATAATTTGTTTTTTTTTTTTTTATTTTTTTTTTTTTTTATTTGTGTTGTTGTTTAACTGTGAAAGGTAGCTGACAGACACATTATTATCATATTGGTGATTGAAATAATGCCTTTATTTGACATAAACTCGAAGTTTAAAACTTCTTTGTGCATTCATTTGCATTGTAAAACATTGTTTACTAATATTTATTTATTTATTTATTTAAACTTCATGCAACATGTGTACATAGGCGGACTTAATGCCTTAGGCATTCTCTCCCAGTCAACCTTAGGGTGATACAGAGATGACAAGGCAGGTGCAATATTGATTCACGACACAAAACAAGATGAGAAATAAATTACCACTAAAACAATAGATAAACATACATAGGTATATATATAACATACAATAAGTACTAAATATATATAATAATATACTATTATAGTCATAGATAAAATACTAATGAGATGATTAATATTATGAACCTACTTAAAATTCAATTCAACAGTTCAATCGCATTTGTTCAAAGATTTGCATCGACAACTCCCAATACATAAATAATGCATGCATGCACGCATTCTATCACGCGATATGCCAACTCGCACGCATGAAAATACCTGAATCACGAAAACCAAGGCATTCGGATTCGCGATCGAAAAGTCACGTCAACTCGGTCAGGACATAAACAGTCGTAATAAATACAAATCACGTAAGATCGTAAGAAAAAGAATCACGAAAGCATTATAAAAACGTCGTTCAGAAGTAATCGTGCATCGTACATTCGCCAAATTTTATGCGCATCTTTATTTAAACGGCGATTCGGAACAATTGGATCGATTGGTCGGGCACGCCACCGCGATAAATTACTTTTTGCTCGAGTTTTCGAAGAAAGCGGTGCATGGTTTGCAAGCAGTCACTCGTGTGAGCACGCGGCCGCCGCTCGTCTCTCGCCCCCACTAATACGTATTCAATCGAATTACAATACGATATCGTGATCGTAAAACTGGCAGGTGTCCCTAAGGAGGTTCGCGACATCCCCTTGCGGGCTAAAAGTGTCTGTCTAGCGGAGAGACCGAACTCCAAGTATGCTCGCGCCGTCCGTAGTGCCGATCTTAACCGCTCACGCTTCGCCGACAAACAGTTGTTCCACCACCGGCCGTCGTCCACTAACGGTACTAAGCGCCGTCAAAATAATGTAGTTGTTAAGCAACAGAACAGAAAAATAGTCGAAAAGGTTCCTTTCGCGGTTTCCGTACAAACTTTATCCATACCTATGAAGTACGCAGACGAACCGAACCCTAGGCATTCAACCTCCAAACCTCCACAGAATGTGTACAATCGACGAATCGATGAAATTAAGACTAAGCGTTGTAATCCTCCTAAACAGGTCAGCGACAACAAGAGGCTGTGTGACATTGCCGGCTGCGGGAAAGGGACGGAGAACAAACTGTTGCTGCAGATCAGCGAAGCCGAACAAGTGACAGACTTTGAAAGGATTCTTAATTCTAATGCAATACTGTGCGAGCGAGTGCGCGGCCACGTGTGGCATAGATGTGTCACACCACAGAAACGATCAGCGTCAGTGTTGCCGAGGCCAAAATCTGCTTACTCCCTCTACACCGTAAGTCAGACGTACCACTACTTATTCCGTCAGCACGAGGAATCCCTCGAACCTCTCATCGAACAGTACCGTCAAACAGAGACCGAAGATAAAAAACCCTCACACAGTATACTAGAGAAGAATTGGTTTGAAAACCTTCAGAATTTATCCGAATATTACGAGGACGACCAAGAGCTAAAAAAAGAAATTGAAACTATCACAGACCGTATAATTGCAGAAGAAGTTAAATCTGTAGAAGATTGTAATCAGGCAAGCAAAAGAAACAAAAATTTTAATGTTAACTTGGCAGACTTGATTGCTTTGAATATACACGGGGAACGTTTATCTCCAAACCGTGACGACCACGGGCCATCGCCCGACGTAGACAAGGCAGACGCAGAAAACGAGGAGGAATGGCTTGCATCGAGTATGAACGCAAACTCCGATGACCGTGATCCTCAAAACGACACCAACGTCGACTGTTTGACTCAAAATTTGGACTCTGTGAAAATAGACAGTGATGCAAAAGTTCCAACGATAACCTACAGTAACTGTTGCGACGGATTCGCGAGGAGCGACCTGCCGAACAATAAGGACGTCGACGCTCATTTGGCCGTGCCCGCTATTGACAGCATTGACGAGGCCCGCCCGCCGATTATGTGATTAGGTTTTATACTTCAACAATCACACAAAAAGTAATCAACCAAAATGATTGCTTTAGAAACCGAGCAGTCCCTTCCAAGTGAGGAGCGGATGCCTAAACCGGAGCCGACAACATCCCATCCACAAAGAACATTAACACGGTCGAGTGCTGTCAGCCAAAAATCCGTCGAAATAATGGTGCATCCGGAAGGCTCTAACAACCCCCTACACAGATCCAAACTAGCTCCAACTAGGTCTTCCTCTGAGACACAGTCTTCTGGGAAGAAAACGCTGAATTTGAGAAAAACAAAAAACTCATCAATTGAATCGACAATGAGTCTACCTAATCAGAAATCTTTGGAGAAGAAACACGGTGGTCTGAGACATCAGAAAGCCGTAGTTGTGCAGGCCCATTCTGACATAACTTTAAGCACTCAGCCTTCTATGTCAGACGACAGGAAAGCGCTGAGAGAAGCATTATACCAGGGTATCTTTCACAGGCATAGGAGGACGATCTTTGCTGTAGGCTCGTTCCTAAGGATGCTGAGGAGTAAAACATCCAACTATGATTCCATAAGGTCGGACTCTGACGAAATATAGCACCCGTAGATCGTCTAAGTGTATTTTAGTAAAAAAATGGTGCCACAGACTGATTGTGCTTTGTAAGGAGAGAAAATATGTTATTAGTTTATAAGAACATTGTGTTTGTATTAAAATGTTCCTAATTAGTTGTGACTGAGTTTTTGTTGACCCCGCTTGGAGAAGCAGTAGTATACGTATAATGGTTGTTATTGCGTGTTCGGAACGCGTTGACCGATGGAGTGACATTGGTTTCATTAATTGAACTGGATATTTTGTTTACACTCGTTGCCTACTGTTGGTTATGTGGTGTATTGATTTCAATATCGGTAAACATTTCAATTACTGTTGGTTCTCGGTAATTTACCTGTTGTACACTGTCAACACATTAACAGGGTGAATTTGAAAAGTGTTAATTAACTGTTTCACGTGTTGATTATGATTTGAAACCATTCGATAGTGGTTTAGATTGGTCCTAAAATAATTATTATTCTATTGCAAATGATGATCTATACTTTATCGTCTGTCCAAACTCATTTAAATTCCGACATCCATTGTGTCTGCTAATTGGACTGATAAGCTCATATTTCTTGTTCTTACTGAACTTTTAAATAACGTGAAAATTTTCCTCTGCAAAGTATCTACCTTGTCAATATCTCTAACAAAAATCCCCGAGACGGAATGAGCTTACCATATTTCCATAAAGTAACATATTTTGATATCCGAACTTCGACAGGCTTATTTTGCTCTTATAAATCAAGGAAAAATCCAAATAAAACAAAGTGTATGTGTAATAAATAGTTGACTAGGTATATTACCATATTGCGTGTTGTGATCCAAGGGCACTCACCATCGAACCACCTTGACTTTTTTCAGACGCATAAATAATATGAAATTTTTTTTTTGTAACCTAATAATACGCTTGTGAAAGTCGTCAATAGTTTCAAATGGATTTTATGATACCATAAAACTAGCTGAAAAAGGCAAAGAACAAACTTTTCAACACGATAAAAATCGTGATTTCGTAATATTAGTGATGTAATTAATGGGTATTTAAAAGGTTTCTATGGGTATTGAAAAGCTTTCTCCTAAGTAAGAAAATATTTAAGATATTATTATTTCATAAAATATAATAACTAATAACTAAATTGTATTATTATTTGAACTTTAACTTTTAGATGTAAAATCGATAGTAAAGCAAGTTTTTTTTTGACATTTAAAAAAAATGATTATTCAAATTAGATGTTTTATTCGAATGATCCTCTTTATTTAAACTAGTCTATACTAATCTATACTATAAATATTAAAAAGAGTAAAGATTTGTTTGTTTGTTTGTAATCGATAAACTCTGAAACTACTGAACCGATTTCAATAATTCTTCCACCATTAGAAAGCTACTTTACCCAGAAGTAACATAAGGTATATTTTATTTCAGTACGCGGCCGAAGCCGCGGGAAAAGTCTAGTCCTTCATATTACTGAACCCAAAATGTTTACCGATATTTACCTTGTTATTTTGAATGACATTAATCTTTTACTGAAACTGAAAATCAAACATTGTTATGATATGGCGATCAAAAACACATTAATTTTACGATATCGTAACGCTATAATAAAAAGTTTCGAAGATTTATGCCAATCTTTTTATTATTATGATCTTCAATTGTATCGTATGAAAACCGATGTTATTCCACGGTCAAAATGTTATAAAATAATAAGTAATGTGTGTATTATCTGTTTTAAAGAAATATTTGTATGTTAGTAGAGATCTTATAAAATATGCAGATTCAAATCTTCGAGTAAAGACATAAAATTAAAAACATATATTTTCTTTTGATTTATCGTGTTGAAATACCAATTTATGCTTTATAATTTATTTTTTCATAGTAAAGGCTAATCATCAAAAACCTATAAAATTGTAAAGTTATAGATCATTCACAAACAACAGAGAAATACACACAAAAAACCGCCGAACGGCCTACTAATGGATCTTTAATTATTGAAGTCCCAGTTTGATTGTCAGGCATCAACAACTGACATGGCCTGAAAACATGCTTTGATATACTTGATTTGTTGTTAACGTGTTAATGACTTTCCCAATTAGTATACATTAGTTTTTGTTTACCCTAATCCTAAAAAGGGGTCATTGTACTCATTATTAACAACTTTTACTACATTTCGTCTATTTATCACAAATGTAGGGAACATCTGAATTTTTTTCGTGATTTCAAGGTTGGTCCTGATAAAAGTTGTTCGTAATGGTGAGAACAATTACGCCTTTTCAGGTTTAGGGTATAGAAAATCTAATGTTGTTTATACGGTTGTGACAAATGACCTGAGAATCAACTTATAAAGCAGACAAAAACATGACATTTTAAACGACACTTAAGTATTTTCGGAATATTAAAATGAGTGTCTATTCAACCAATGTTTACGCATTTGCAATTGTTTCGGATGAATATTTGAGATTCAGGCCCATTGTGAGTGACCATGTTTCAGTGCCGTAAGTAATTACTGGCAACACACACTGGTCAAAGACTTTCGTCTTCGTCCTCACAAGGTGGACCGACGACCTGGTGAAGGTCGCGGGAATCTACTGGATAGGGGAAGCGCAGGACCGGTCGTTGTGGCGAAGCTTGGGCCAGCAGTGGACGTCTTTCGGCTGAAATGATGATGATGATTTGAGATTCGTGTTTCATCACTACACTATATATACAATATTTCTTTAAAATAAAATTGATGCTTCAAAATCGAATAGAGAGCTTAGTAGTAGAAAATTTCATACACATAATATCATTTAAAAGTGTATTATCATTTGCAATGGTTGTTAGTGATATTAAAATACTATGTAGAAATTAGTGGCGAAACGATGGATTGTTGAAACACATTTTTGGAACATTTTATGCACTTTTTTACATATTTGTACATCCGAAATTTTGTACAACGTGTTGTTGTGGAAAGTAGGAGATTTATAAAAAAGTATATGTTTATCGATGGTACGACGTTTCTTTCTATAAAAATAAATTTATTAACCCAATTACGTCCAGATTCCTTCTTTAAATAACTAACAGGTGCAGAGGTATTAATAGAAGTAAACGCAAATAGTTCATTCAATATATATTTTCGTTCAGTTCCTTATGTAAATATTTGGTCATTTAATTCATCTGTTAAGGTTAGTTTTGGACGAATCTACTTATAAATTCTAAATAAAGGATGAGTACCTACTTACTATTTTTCTGTTTAGATGAATTTGTCTGTGCCTATAGTTTTTTCAAATGTAATTTAATTCTACTATACCAATAACTACGAGTTTATTAAAACATGAAGTGTAAAAAATTGCAAACTTATTTTCTAAAGTTTTCGTTAATTTAGTATTTTTTTTGTGTAGTGTGTCATAGTTGTAACTTCTCTTTTTTTTCAAGCTTAACTTCTTTTTTTGTCCAACCAGGCCAACAGTAACTTATTTTTTTCTTTTATATTCCACCTTTTATAAAAAATAGTTTTAAAAATGTTTTGTAAACTTTATTGAAGACATATGTAATGTATGTCGTATATCTCTAAAAATAATGAAGGACAATTAAAAATAGTTGTCGTCAAAAAATCAGAGTGAAACGCGGTTCCGTAAATAAAATTGATAGATTTAATAACATACACATTTGTCTAGAGTCTAGACAATAATTTACTAACGGTAAATAACGGTAAACACTTGAAAATTTACTCTTGCTTGCTCTTGCCTCCTTTCAGCTACGCAAACCAGCTAGTTTTAGCCTTTTTTAGGGTTCCGTAGTCCTACAAGGAACCCTTATAGTTTCGTCATGTCCGTCCGTCTGTTCGTCTGTCCTAATCCTTTACAGCTTAATAACTTCTACAGTTATAAACGAAAAAAATTAAAAAAATGTAAAAAAAATGTTTATTGTAAATGAAATTTTGTTAAAAAATAGTCTAGATATAGATCTCAATTTTAAAAGAATAAAAATATTGTGATTACGTATTTTAGGGGTGGCGCCCATACATGTGAAATGAGGATGAAAACATTTTTTTCGCTGCACCCCCTCATTGAATAGGTCTTCTAAAATGAAAGTAATGTTTCAGACATAATAACTTTTTATCAGGTGTACCATCTGCGAAATATAGCCCGCCAAAGTGGCTTGCAATGTGTCCGTGCCATTTCTAAACTATGCAACGTAGAAACTTATAATCATCCACATTGATAGAACTTTGTAAAAACTCTCTTTTAAAATTTTTCGAGTATAATGTGATTATAAATTTTCGAGTTATAGAGAGAAAACTGAAAAATACTTAAGACGTCCTAGTTCAAAGGTCATTGACCTTAGATAAAAGTTATAGTAGCAAATAATGCTCCTTTAGTTACTTTCTATTTGAAAAAAATCACAAAAAGTAACTTTGTGTTATGTTGACATGACACACTTCTTCAATTTGATTTCTTGAATTTATTGCTAGATGGCGCTACTAACAACACGCTCTGAGTCGCGAATGCTGCCGATTATTGCAAAAACTAAAATAGCCATGATTAATATTCGATTTGATTCGTTTGTAATTACACCTACTTAAGGAACCCTATAATACTGACCATGGCCCGTCATGCTCTTGGCCGGTTTTTGCTTTTAGTCTGGGTTGTAGGCAGTCTGCTGTTAGTTATACAAAACATTACCCGCTATTCTGGCTTCGCCGCAGTCGGGTAAAAATATAAAAGTGATAATTGAAAAGTGGGTAGTATGTTGTTTTTACCACGTTTTTACTATCTCGCTTTTAGTCATGTCTGTCTGTTCGGTACAAATTTTGCAATCGATTTTAAACTAACTTCCCGATGAGCTAGAGACTTGAAACTTCGGATTTGGTTGACAACAAATATTAACTCGCTTTCGTTTTAAAAGCGTATAAAAAAATCTTTTTCATTAAATTGCTTTTTTTATAGTATAGGATGGCGAAACGAGCTAAAGGCCCACCTGATGTAAAGCGGTTACCTTTGCTCATAACAACTGCAATACCACCTAGGCTGTTGCTTAAATGGTACCGCAAGTCGGTTCGCCAAACTGAGACATGAAGATGGAAAGTCTCATGTGATTGTAATTTCACCGGCACCCGTACCCTTCAGACCGAAACACAGCAATGCAAGCATCACTATTTGGCGGAGAAGTAGGTACGTACGGTGGTAGTACTTCCTCAGACGAGCTCTTTTACAAAAGAGCTCTACTACTATTACTGTTATCCTACTACATGCATGAAATACGTAACACAATGGACAGGCAATATTTTTCATTATAAATGTTGCTTTTTTTCAGTTTTATTGTAGCGGTAAATACAGTATTTATTAATCCTTGTCTTCAGTGAGTGAAATTCAATTAATCTGTTACAAAAACAAGTATGTCATGTACCAAAAGAATTCCACTAAAAACAAAACATCGGGAAAATGTCTAAAAGAATAACTGGTATATTGAGGTATCTCTTAAGTAGTTGAAAGCTTCCGGAGAATGTCTTCTAGTTAATCCACCTGAGGGGATTTGTCCCACCCAACCCCTGTTTGTCCCATATTATCCGTCTTTTTCGATTTTATCCGAAATGTAACGTGGAAAACTTCTTACTGGGTCCGATAGAGATTCTTAAATGTTAGGGTTTTGTATGGCATAAGGTGTTTTTCGAGTTTTTACCCGACTGCTCGACAGCAAAGATAGGGTTATGTTTTTTTAAATTTCTTCTAGTCTAGTAATAGTAGAGCTCATTTGTGAAATAGCTCGTCCGGGGAAGTACTACCACCGTGCCTACTTCTCCGCAAAATAGTGATTCTTGCATTACTGTGTTTCGGCGTGAAGGGTACGGGTGCCAGTGAAATTACAATCACATGAGACTTTCCATCTTCATGTCTCAGTTTGGCGAACTGACTTGGGGTACCATTTAGGCTGTTGCCTAGGTGGTATTGCAGTTGTTATGGGAAAAGGTAACCACTTAACATCAGGTGGGCCTTTAGTTCGTTTCGCCATTTTACACTATAAAAAAAAACTTTTAATTTAGAGGATTCTATAGCTTTGATTTCTGCTTAACTATTATATGCATTATGTAGAAGACAGTAGGTACATTTATGTTAAAATAGAGTTCATAGATTTACCTACTTTAATATTTTTTACTTTAAATTTTATACCTACATTTAATTTTTTGAATCTAACTGACACTGCACTAAAATTTAAAGTCGCATTTTTTTTTTGGTTATTCACTCTTTATTAGGTTTGGCGTCGTAATGGTGAACTTATAATATTGAAGAAAGATTAGCTTCATACCATCGATGAAACATATACATAAAATACATGAAAACATGAGCTTTGTAAATTTTATTACTATAAATAGCTTTTTTACACTAGACAGTTATATCTAGTTATAATTTTAATATTGTATCGTTTTAAGCTATTATGTTTGTGCTGATTGTAAATAAGCATTTACTGGACTGTGATTGGAGGGAAAGCTGTATGTGTCGTAGAATAATCGGACTAATCGAATCTTTACGAAAATCCTAGGACGATTGCAAAAGGCCGGATAATAATATTTTCGTTATCATACGAGCTATTGCAAAAATCCCAGTTTGTTTAGGACGATTGGAAACTTAAACTCTGATTGGCTAATCTAAGAGTCGATTTATAACATCTTCATTCTGGTTGGTCAGAACATGGCTCGAAAGACGAAGGAATGTAGCCGTAATCCAATTAGCGAATCCGTCAGTGCATAACGTTCATATCAGTCAATCAGCACTCATTACGGTTATTCGCGATTGACCTAAGATAAGCCGGATTTTTGCGATGATCCTAAAAATGGCTCGGATGATAACGAAAATCTTTCATAAATTCCAATCATCCGGTCCTTTGCAATCGTCCTAGGATTTTCGCAAAGATCTGATTTTTTCGATTATCCTACGACATATATACCTTTTAATTATGAACTATTAACAGGACACATTCACTGTGAATAAGCCATTGTTAATTTTGATAGTAGACACGCAATGTACGTACGTACCAATCCAATGTATTTTTAGCATTTTTGTTCAGCATTTTTTTCAATATCCTTTTCTGTATTTAATGTTTGTTCTTGTCTTGATGTTAACATCAAATTAATTATACAAATAATTATTATTTGCAATGTCAATGTTAAGTAGTTTGGTTTCCGTATAAGTGTAATCTAATGATATTAGACTTTACACGTGCGAAAACTAAATTGGATTACCGAAGCACGTGTATCTTTATTGAAAGTGTTCACGTGAAGTTTTGAACACGTCATGTCAACGAGGTTATTATGTCATTATGTTACACTTTTAATTAATAATGATAATTTTGTTAGTTAACTACTTAAGTTAGGTAGGTTTAACTAATAATGTTAAAATTAAGTTTGTAAATTGTAACAATATAATTTTTAATTGTAAAAATTATTTCGATATTAATTTTGTAATTATTATTGTAGAAGTACATTCCGTAACGCAATTTTGTGTAGAAAAAAAAACGTAAAATATTCTGTCCGGTACGATTACAGTAAATAAATAAGACTGCGTAAAAATTATGAAAAAAAAAGATAATTGTTAGCCAATAAACGTTTACGTTGTCTTCTGTAACAATGTTTCATTACGTAATTACATACTGGTATTATAGTTATTGTTTTTTTTAATGTCCCCTAGGATTGAATGAAATTGACCCTGAGTTCATGATTATAACTAGGGTAGGCGAGGTTGTCACGCGCGGTCATACATACCTACCCTACATGCAATCACGCTATGAAACTATTTTGTTTTGGCTCTTGAACAATTATGAAGCATCCTGAAGTAACAGGTTGCTAACCCTTCATAATTGAAGGGTTGGCAACCTGTTAGTTTAATACTTTGAGTTGATTGTCTCCTTTTTCTGTGAATCGACTTCCAATTACTTTTATTATGTTTTTGTTACCTTTCCTTACAAAATGTTGACAATCCTCATTAAAGTGGTAGCCTTCTCCAAGCAAACGGCCTCGAACTGAGGGGCTTCTCATACAAGGTTTTCCTGATCGCAAAGGACGTTTCTGCTCCAACGAACGTAAGTAATGCCTATTGCACATGAGGGCAAGACAGCGAGCCAGAACAGCTCCCCGATTCAGAACCACACGATAATCAGTTGTCGACCGGTTCGGTTTGTTATCTCGTTTCGTCTCATGATTCACGCAACGAGAGAAAAAGGGATAACAAACCGAATCGGTCGACAACTGCAGGGCAATTGCGTAACTCATTTGACAGTTTAATTTTGATGTAAAATTGAAGACGATGTTGATAACATCGCAGTCAAACATTGGAATTGTGTAACGACATAGAGGGACTTTATTATGATGCAAATGAAGTCATGTATGTTAGATCACGTTTCTTTATGCATGTAAGCTGCTTCAAGTATGCATTTTAAGCTTTATCATTCATTCAATTTCATGATGAATCTCTCCGACATCGTAATCAACAGTTTTGTAGTTACGCAATTCGAATTGGTATCATTTTTCCGGATTCAAACGTCAAAATTTAAATTTTGTTCATTGCGATGCAGTAACACAATTGCCCTGCAGTTTATCGTGTGGTTCTGAATCGGGGACCAGTACTACAGTACTGCTACCGTGTGAACGCCCGAACATTTACTGTGCTGCGACAAAACAGGCCCCTAATTCACGTAATTTCATAACGCGCCGATCAAGTTGCAGTTTTCGTATTTTCTTATCTATGGCGATCGCTGTTAGAAACGAACTGCAGCGTCACTCCAACATGATCGGCGCGTCATGAAATTACGTGAATTAGGGCTCTGCTCTCGTGTGCAATAGGCATGTCACTGATAGAAATCGATGATCTGTTATGTGTAAGTGAAATTACATGTTTGAACTGTTATTATTTTGTAATTATTCTGTAGTTTTATATCCTATTTTAAGTTGACACCCTTTTGAGCGGTCGGCTTCTACCCTGACCAGTTGCAGCTGCATATCAGTACTTTGCATGGAGCCGCCAAATCCACTTGGCAATACCCATAGAAATCTAAATAATAAGGTAATAGAAGTGTTTAAGGCGCGTTAACTTGGCTGCGTGCGTGCAGGTGTCTCGTAGGACATTAGTGCGTGAACCGTTTGCTTGATTATTAGTGCTGTTTTGGACGCGGAGTCACAAAAATAGTATTTTGCAGCATATCTAACAGCGGAATTTTTAGGCTTAATTTTTTTTGCATTGAATGCTAAAAACATGATGGGCGTAATTGTGTATTTTATGTGTTGGTAGCGGGGAACCGGCGACACGCGTTCCGGTATTAAGAGATAGTAAATAACATTAGTATTACCTTATTATTTAGATTTATATGTCGGTGACAGTCCAATAGCGCGTAACTAACACAATGCACACAGAGGCGACAGGACGCGGACAAAGGACACGGACGAGTCACGGACGCTTGTACTTTACTCGTCCATTGCATGTTATTTAATGGTGCATGATGGTGCAATGCACACAGAGGCGACAGGACGCGGACAAAGGACACGGACGAGTCACGGACGCTTGTCCTTTACTCGTCCATTGCATGTTATTTAATGGTGCATGATGGTGCAATGCACACAGAGGCGACAGGACGCGGACAACGGACACGGACGCTTGTCATTTACTCGTCCATTACATGTTACTAAATGGTGCAATACACACAGAGGTGACAGGGCGCGGACGGGGCGTGGACGCAGGAGGGACACGTTACAGTTTCAGTATATTACAATGTACTCTGTGCGTTACAGTCATGTCCATATATATATATACGTATCACGTCTACGTCTAGTCCATGCCATGTCTCTTCTGTATTGCGCCTGACATCGGCAAAGTTTATACTGCGCAACTGATTTCGAAATTTTACACAAAAGGTCAAAAACTTTATTGATTCCACAATTTTAAAGAAGTGATAATATTTTCATTAATTGAAGGTTATTTTTGCTTTAGACCTAATTAGCGCGTGTCAGCTACGCTATACGATATGCTACGCTCGTACGCTACGCAGGAGGCGAGGTAAATATGAATTTGGCGAATTTCGTCGGATACCCAGTGTTTGTTCATGTTAGTTACGCGCCATTGGACTATCACCGACGAAATGCAACAGAATTTCATAATTAGGTACTCACTAAAGTACCTATTCTAATGACAATCGGGACCGATCGTTTAGCATATACCCCGAGGGACAAATTGTATATCGTTGTAAGGAAAACATTTTCAAATCAAATCAACGTACCTAATATTTCCAATATTAAAAGCAAATTGTTTGATTACATCACAGGCTGAGTCACGTGAAATTACCGTCAATCATTTCTTTAACTTCGACATAATAGCCAATGTATATGTAGGTAGGTACAAATCATAATGTTATTTTTCTAAACTGAATGACATAACATAACATCACGCCTGTATTTCCCCGAAGGGGTAGGCAGAGGTGTAATAGTACACCCACATTTCGCCAGATAAATAAACTTGAATTGACTTTACATTGTTTGTCAAACTGAATAACATAACATAACATAATATCACGCCTGTATTTCCCCGAAGGGGTAGGCAGAGGTGTATAGTAACACCCACATTTCGCAAGTTATGTTATAAGTCCCATGTAATAGGGGGCGAGCCTATTGCCATTAACCGGGCACAAATCCAGACTCCAGGCTGCTACTGAGAATTTCCTAATGAAAAAAAACAAAACAAACAAAAAAAACAAAAACAAAAAAAAAATAAAAAACAAACAAAATGAATGACAAAGTTAAATATAATATAACTAGACGAAAGCTTGTCCTGATTAAACTCCGTTTTATCATCCTTAATTAAGCGAAAGTTGTAAGGTTTGCACGCAATGCTGCCTTTTGAAGTCTAAATTCTTCAATGAATTGTCGATTTACAAATATTAGATTTTCTAGGGATATCTAGTACGAGTACATGAAATAGCAGATGAGATCTCGTAAAAGATACTTGGTAAATGATTATCTAATACAAAATTAGGTAAATACACAAGAGTCAGATTTCTCTGTTACTTGAGTAACAAATCGAGACCTGAGTGTTTTGTTTGTTGTTTGAACACATGATCTTAATAAATAGAAATTGTTATATTATACAATTAATTTGCTCAAATCTGTAATACTACATTATAAACGCATTAATTTTATTAAATTTGTAGATACGCCTACCAAGGCGAAGCATAGTGATGTTGGACTATTTTTATTGAATTAACACCTGTCTTGTTCATCCTACCTATGTTTGACAAATAAATAAAGTTGAATTGGAATTTCAGATCTTTAAATTAATCGTGAGGTTATCCATCAACATCAAAATACTAACGTCTGAAATAAATAAATCAATCTTATCCGAAATGCGTTATTGTGTTAAAATAACCACAGTAAAGTAACAAAATAATTCCAAATCCTTGAATTAATACAAAAAGTACGAAATCTAATCTAATTATTTTTATTTTTAACGCATTTTACGCAAAATATCAGAAATCTAATCTGTTTTCGTTTAACAGCCAAAATTAATATCCAATCTATCTACGATTTACCCTACTAGAGATAGAAATTTGACATATTTTGTATGGAGTTTATGTCAAATTCCTATGTAGGGAAAATCGTGGATAGATTGGATATTAATTTTGGCCGTTAAGCTGGCCAGCCCATCCGCAGATTGAGATTTTTCGAAAACATTGCATCGAATAGGTTACTATTGAGTTGAATAAGGTCGCGTTCACACTAAATGTATAAGTCAGCCGCTGAGTATACGCCGTAGCGTATATGTATAAGTATAAAAATTATGAATCGTCGGCAAACCACTTAGAACTATCTTAAAGTTGGCGGCTGACAATATATTTGGTGTGAACGCAGCCTAGTTATTATTTTCGCTCGTTACCGACGAATGGTTCAGAGATCAAAATACATTTTGATGCTAGAAGACACAAAAACGCGACACATCACACTATTAAGTCTTTATATGATGAATCTACCTACTCATCATACCGAACAACATTTACTTAATATGGGAGCAACCCTGAAGTCGCGCTAATACTGAACCCTACATTCTGTCGATTTGTGTGAACACAAATGTAGAGATCAGTTGATTTTTTTTCTCGATTTCAGGGTTGCTCCCATAGTAGGTAAAAGTTGTTCGTTAAGGTGAGCAGATTCACCACATTAAATATTTGCAATTATTAAAGTAACACCATACACAGGCTGTCCCATCGCTATGCTTCATGGAGGGAAAGTACCTTAAAATATTGAAAATAGAGAATTTTACTTAAACATTTTAAAGCATGTAATAATGGATTCAAGGATTTTTAAAAGTGTCTTCCCTGAGCTGGGAATCGAACCATTTAGTATTTCAAAAAATATCAACCTGTATTTTATGCCACTAATCGATAACGAGGATTAAATCACTAATTTTCACTCACTGTCTAATTTAAATCATCAGTTTTAGCACACATTTTATCCTTATTATTGACCTTTATCAACAGAAGCCATTTATTTTAATGCAGGTGATACTTTTTCGGAATTGTATTAGTTTGATTCCCAGCTGAGGCAAGAGATTTTTTAATAATCTTTGAATACAGGTTTTTTTTTATATAAAATGTAAAATTCTTTCAATATTTAAGGTACTTTTCTTCCATGAAGGACAGCGATGGGGGACACCTGTATAGCTGATTTTCGATAAGAATCTCATCTGCTTTATACCTACCAGATATAGAGGATCGCCATTGCCATTAACATCACTACACATAACAGCCGCTCCCACAACAAAGGCCCATAGTCATACAGTACTGCGTTCAATATCAGATGGGAATTCCATAGCTGCCGTAATGAACGGTAAGTGGTGGGGTACGGCCTATATGTAATGTAATTATACTGAGTATTTATGCTATGGTTTGGTGTATAGGAACTAGTAAATATGATCCCATCAAAAACATGAAATGTACAAAAATGCCAAATCTCGCAACGCAATCCTTCCACCGTAAAAAGTTGTGAGATCTCATGTAAAGCCAACGAGCATATAGCCCCATAGACGCCAAATGTTGAATATAATGCTTACAATAAATTCTGCCACTAGCTGAGGCGGGGTACTGCAATCCGATTGGCCCTACCAAGGCGACTATTGGCTAATCACTAACGCGGCAATTTTGACAGCCCATGATTATTATAGAAATACAGATGTATAATATTGATACAGACACTACATGTTGGTAGGTAACTAATTAGGAATCAATTTGTGACAGTTGTTGAATAGGTGCTTCCATACTAGTTGCTAGTTAAGGTAACAAGCTTAACAAAATTGCTTGGCTTTACAAGATTTATGTCAAGATTCACGTTGACACCCTGGCGCCCACCCATCTTCTAACTCGGCGGGGTGTGCTGGAGTTGCCGCTGCGGCTGTAGAGCGAACCCAGGTGCGGGTTCAAACGGCGAAAGTATAAGACCATAATATTTTCGAGTCATTTGGGGTTGAAACCCCCAAGTCGTGGGGTCCGAGTGTTTGCCTTTTATTTAGAGATAATGGTATCGATTCTCTTGTTCACAAACAAAACTTATTTTAAACTATCGCTCTTTTTACTAATAGTAGATACAAGAAAGGGATGGCTACAATTTTAGAGTTGTCAAATTAGTTTACGTGGTACATTTATTTGTATTTTAGTGGGCACGTTTCGAGATCGCGACTAAACTTGTATGGAAATTTTAATTTCGTCTAATTTGGCAGCTTTAAAATTGTTGCTATCCCTTTCTTGCATCATTAGTAAAAGAGAGCGATAGTTTAAAATAAGTTTAGTTCGTAAACAAGAGAATCGACACCATTATGTAAGGTTTGTGAGTAATTTTTGTTTCGATTGTAAGTATCTTTTATCTATACTATAATCTTCTATATATATATATATACTATAATAAAACTGTAAAGGTCGAAAAGTCTGTACATTGAGTTTTTTTTCGCGAAAACCGGCTAGGGGGACTAGAAATAAGCTATAGAACACGAATCAATCGTTTAAAAAATTTATGTCTGTCTGTCTGTTTGTTACCTCATCACGTGAAAACGGCTGAACGGATCGTAATGAAACTTAGCATTTGTATTGGTATTAGTCTAACTTAAATTATAGGGTATGTTTTATCTGAATCGGTTGAGTAGATCCAGCGATACAGCTTGACCCCTCTATTGTATTAAGTTGCATACAAAGTAGAGGTCATGATTGTTGGTTGGATGCAGGTTGCAGGTTCCTAAAAATACAACTGGATTCTATTAGTATTATAGGAAATATAGAATAACATAACATATCCCATCACTGTCCCGCTGCTGGGCATGGCCCTCTTCTTGGAATGAGAAGAGTTAAGGAACTGGATATTGTTAGTGTAATAGATTATCATAACATAATCAGCTCATTACCTACTGCCCCACTGCTGGGCATGGACCTCTTCTCGTTCCGAGAAGAGTTAAGAAACTAGAAAATATAGAATAACATAACGTAGTCAACCCATTACTGCCCCACTACTGGGTATGGCCCTCTTCTCAAAATGAGAAGAGTTAATGAACTGGATATTATTAGTATTTAGTTTCAGGTGGGCCTTTAGCTCGTTTCGCCATCCTATAATATTAAAAAAAAAAAAAAAAAAAAAACTAGAATAACATAACATTACCAGCCCATTAGTCCCACTGCTGGACACGGGCCTCTTCTCAGCATAAGAAGAGATGTGGTTAGTGTTATAAAATAACATAATCAGCCCAATTACTTCCCACTGCTGGGCACGAGCGTCTTCTCAGAATGAGGGAGTTTAGGGCTAATTCCATGAAATTCCATCACCTTAGCCGGTTGGTTGTAAAAATAAAATATAGTATGGTCGGTAAATAGTGTAATCGTCTGTGTAGGCGCTTAAATGAGTTATATATTTGAAGATATTGTGTTCATAATTATGACACGGTGTTATTTTCCGACATCCACGCGGACGGAGTCGCGGGCACAGCTAGTTAATAATAAAAGTGTAATATACTTATGTAGGATTGGTGCAAATTGTATGAAAGTTGTGAAGTATGGAACGTAGAGGTGTGAGTGAAAGGGAATGATTGTGAAAAAGAGAGAGAGAAAAGAAAATGAATGAAGAACGATACGAACCCAAATCTACATATATGTTTTACTTATTAGATAAGTAATTGGGTTTGTTGGTTGTAGAGTTGACACTCGCTCGTTAAATAACGAGATAAAGCTGCATCTGTTTATTCTACAAGTAGACTTCAGTACTACCTTTATACAAAGTGTTGATCTGTATTCCTGCCATGAACACGAATCAATAAAAAAAACATTTTATTTATTTATTTGTATACCTATTTGTAAACGAACAAATTCCCTCAATGTGTCGCGTGCGGCACTAAAACGATGCATGCAAAACCACCAAAAATATTTGCAGTTATTTCCACCCTTTGAAAATGCCACCGATGACTTATTTTCAGAGTCGTTCGGGATTTATTCTCAAACCCGCTATGTTTTTATGTGAAAATATGGGTATTAAATAATCGTAGAATTTTTCAAGTATTTTTGTATGACTTAGCACATTATTTATCATTTGCTCTAGAAATATGGCACGGTTACAGAACATAATCTTGTATAAGACCATATAAGAAATAATAATAAGACTACATTAATAAATAAATAACGGTAGAAACATAACTGACTCTTTTCATAATGTAAAGAATTCAGACCTTAGAGGCTAGCGTGCCATGGTAGACACCATGGCACGCTAGCCTACTGCGAGTTGGCGGACTACACACAACAAGAACTATAAGGATAAGGAGCACTCAAGTACGTTAGTACTATTAGATATTCTGTGACTCAAGTGTGCAGAAACCTGAACGCTGAAGGAAAACATCGTGATGATCTGATCCACACATGAATTCAAAGATCCCGACAAACGTTGGATTCAATCCTAAGTGTTCAGAAAAAAAATACATACATACTTAACATTACGCCTGTATTTACCCGAAGGAGTAGGCAGAGGTGTGTAGTACACCCACCTTTCGCCAGTTATGTTATAATTCCCATGAATAGGGGCGAGCCTATTACCACTAACCGGGCACTAATCCAGACTCCGGGCTGCTACTGCTGATACTTAGGCTATAACTGCTTTTATAATATAATATTTACTTTTTCTGTGTATGTTATGTTAATGGCAAAAATGTGTATGGAAGACGTAGCGTTAAAAACTCCCCGGCAGTAGAGGAATCATATAAGTAAAGATCCATCATCATGCTTGGGGGAGGCCTATGTCCAGCATTGGACGTCTTTCGGCTGAAATGATGATGATGATTCATCCACTTTTGGTAGGTAGGTACCTAAGTCTGGAAGCCAACCTCTATAATATTGCAAGAACATAACGCAGTACGCAAAATATGTAAACTGTAACTGGAAAAGCACTGTACGTTTATTTTGGTAAAATGAGTTAAAAATAACTTGGCTTTGGAATTCTTTGTTCGCATTATTTTCTGAGCGGTCGAGGTTATGTCCATTAGGTACCATACTACGGTAAAGTAAATGTTTATAAGCAGTACAAAATGCTCGGACTTCTTAAAAAAGATAGCAAGCTATATTTGCCGAGGAATATAAGCTTCAAAGAAACAATCATAATCTTTATTAGTTTTAGAGTCACTTTCTTAAGAATAAAAGAAACGAATTAAAGAGGAATGAGTGGTGTAACGAGAATGGATAGGATAAGGAATGAGTTAAGATAGTCTGAAAGTAGCATCAGTGACAGAAAAGTTGAGTAGCGACAGACTATCATGGTATACATGGACAATTGGACATGTGATGATGAGGAGCAATGAAAAGCATGTTACGAGGAAAGTTTTAAGTATGAATTTGGATAACTATAAGAAAAGAGGCAGACCAAAGAAAACATGGATGGGTTGTTAAAAGATGATATGAATAAAAAGAAAGTGAACACTGAGATGACGGCTAATAGCGGTGTATGGTAGAAAATACATGCTGCGCCGACCCCAATCTACCGTGGAACTGAGTAGAAAAGTGGGAATAAAGAGTCCCACTAGTTCTACTATTCTGTAACACTTTATATCATAGGACTAGTGAGAAAAAAATCCCATTAGTAGGACTAGTGGGAACTAACCAAATAAAGGAACTGGGATAAGGGCAGGAGGATAATGATAATGATGAAAGTCACTTTCTTGTACATTGTTTGAAGTAAAATCCTGATCCTCCCAAAAAATGAAGAATCAACAGTCTCTTTTTCTATGCATTGCTGTCATTGGTATTTTCATAATTTAAGTATCGATGTTTCCCTACCTCGGTCACAGCAGGTTATCATTTTGTAGCAGACTGATCTGTTACTATATTAAAATCTTGATCACTGCCTTGTAGTAGAACACTTTTTAAGTAAAGAGCATTAACGACCCAGTCTGTTTCGTGTATGACGTGTATAATAGAACCGGTTCCCAGTTAGTTGAATTCTGTTTCTAGTTGCGTTAAATTCTTAACAATTTTAAAGAATTCCAATGTCAATGGTGTTTATAAAGATTTTGAACTCGTTTGAACCAGTTATGAATAGAAATGTTTGGGAAATTACTACCTACTCTAGGCGATTACAATGGTTAGTAGAATGTAAAACAAATGGGTCTGGTATGGTTATAATAAGATGTAGATGACGTCACCCAAAGACGGATTCAAAGTGGCAGTTAAATTCAAAACCACAAGCAGAGTTCACGGTAGCTTAGCGGCTAAAGTACTGGGACAGAATACCTGATAGTACTAACGTCAGAACGGCCACTCACCGCCTCCCGCCCATTCAAGATTCCTCGCCAGCGCCCCGTACGCGCCCGCAGTTTGACAGCACTTGGACTGCAATCGTGCAATGGATGTCAATTGCCAGTGGCTATACGAGCACGCCATCTCTGAAAACTACTGAGAAGCGCTTGGAACCCAGTCGGCACCATTTTGACTAACTGCCGTTTCAGAAATCCGTTCTCATTCAACACACCCTATGCAAGATATCATGAACTTGAAATATTATAAAATAGTACCCCACGACGAAACATCTAAGAGGACCTTTATCTACAGGTACAGATGCTTTGTTGTATTTACATACCACCAGAGGCGCTGTACGCAAGCATGCGAAAGTGACGCCTCTATCTCAGTATACTTAAACAAATGTACTCTGTAGTCGGCACTACGAGGGGCGAGCGTCACAAACCTATACGTGTGTGTGTGCGTTTGTATACAGACGTCATATTGTGTATGTAGGTGGCGCTAGCATACGTATTGTATTGAGTGTCCGAGGTGTGGTACTGGTGTGCTGAACCAGAAGTCGTAGGTTCGAATTACAGCTCGTAAGCGATTTGGCAATTTATATCTTTACATATGGTAAGTATGCTTGTTTAGGTGTTGGAAATATATATACTTAGATTATAAACAGAGAATTTTGGTACACTGCTGACCAGTAGATTCCTTGACCTTTCTTGAAAAGAAGATTTGATCTTAGTCCCCACGTAGAGTAAACTGGTTGGTGACAACAAATCCCTTCTGTAGTTTTGTTGGACCCGGTATAGTATAGATAAGAGTGAAGAAGTGTAACAAATGTTACATCAAGCGATAACTTAAGAATTCTCTTCTACGCTAATATAGCCATTTTTGAGAGTGGTGTCGATTCTCTTGTTCATGACCTAAACTTATTTTAAACTATCGCTCTCTTTTATTAATAGTATTTACAAGAAAATTTTAGTGCAACAATTTTAGTGTTGTCAAATTAGTTTACGTGTTCTATTTCTTTTTTCTTTTAGTCGGCACGTTCCGAAAACACGACTAAACTTTTATGAAAATTTTAATTTTGACAGCTCTAAAACTGTTATCAAGTCTTTCTAGTATTTAATATTATTAGTAAAAGAGACCGATAGTTTAAAGTATGGTTAGTTCTTGAACAAGTAATTGACATCAGTGCCAGAGTAGTTTCGAGATACCAAATAAAGTCAAACTCTTTGTTGTAGTAAACCAGTGGTAGGTCGAAGTTTAGCAATTGATTAGCTTAGCTTGGAGTGATGTAAGTATCGTAATTAGGAACGGTACCAAAATAAAAAGGAAAGATATAGTTAAAATAATCTGATTTTATTTCATGTAACTTCATTAACTATGTCCAAGCATTATTGGTGTAACATACATATAGTAATAACTACACAACAATATAATTATTATTTTTACTCTATCAGCCGAATACAAAACCTTTGGTTACTAGCTTATTAGAAAATTTACATTTAAAATTGGTGTTCTACCTTGAGTATTTATTCTAGTTTTTGTCTGTAGTATTAATCTTATAAATTTACAATAATAACCATGAAAGCTGAATTAAGTTTAAAACATTATATGTCGAAAATATAATGAATAGTTTCAAAGCATATTTTGGTAATATTCACAGTGCAAAGAAAAATAAAGTTGATTAGCAATATATTATAGATACAGACAAAACATATTGAATCGATCAATGTACAGACATTCTAATGATAAATGTATGAATCCAAACATGTGCCCTATAGGAAAAGGCTTAAAAACAGGCATGTAGACGAAAGCAAAGCTTTTACTGAATAAGGTCCAATTTACACTGTATAGGACTAGACTGTCACGTTTGCAAGCATTGTTTATACTTAAATAGTTAATACAACGAAATTAAACTAAGATACAACAACGTAATGATTATCACATTATAAAGAAAATCATCTATGATGAATATTTACATCGCTTAAGGCACAAATTATAAATTGGCTTTAAGCCGCTACAAAGTAAGGGTAAGGGTGCGAGCAATGACAAGATAGGATAGTACGAAGGAAGTGTGTGAGTATGTACCTATGTGAATTTTATTTAGCACTATTTATGAGATAGGTAACTTGTTTTTCTGTAATCCGTAAAATTTGAAATAATTAATCAAGTGGTTACTAGTTAGCATAAGGAATATTACTTTTTGTTTTACAAAGAAATTGTGAGGTTTTCCGTAAAATTTGTTTCACTGTCATCGCTCGCTCCAATCACCCTAGGACTCATATATACATAATTGGCCCCAAAATAATGCTGTTGATAAAGATATAAAACTATAGTTCTTTCATCACACTTAATCGTTTCTCTATTATCTACTTTACTGGCAGCTTTCACTCCAACATTTTTCTTTTATCTAGATGTATTATAGATCTTTTATATGAATTAGAATAGAACGTTCAAATGTCAGAGTTAAAACTGCATTTGTTAAATTGGGTAATTTAAATACCAGATTAAAAGTTGAACCAGCGGTTCTGGGCGATGTGCCACAAATATATACAAATAAACGTATTTTTTTAAATTTTTATCTTTTTTTACTCTATACAATAATTAATATTTGAATATATTATTTATCTCTAGCCTCGGACAGTCTTTCCGTATTAAAATATTGCTTCACAATCACAACTCTCATTCAGTATCCAATTTTGATTTATTTAAATGAATTATAAATGTAACTTAGTTTTAGTCTGACTACCAACGTAAATAATACCACAAGTATTTGGACTGGTCGTTTGACTTAAAAATATAGACAAGAATAAATCGCTAAGTTTTTTGACAAAATTTTCAGAATATTTTAGAATAAACGATTGATGTTGGTGATTAGCGCGAATATAGCTAGAAAATATGGCTTATTAAGAATAATAATAATTCTTCGGGCACTATTTAAAATAGTACCTCCTATTAATATACTGCGTTACTATTCACTGGTAGTCAGAACATTCTAATCGCAGGTATACGTTTAATAAGGTTTGTAAGCAACGAGAGATCATACCCAATATCTCTAGGCTTCCAGTATTCGTAATCACACCATCGTCTATATATACAAAATAGAACGTCCTCTACAATATGTAGTATAG
Source organism: Asteroscopus sphinx (assembly GCA_949699075.1). Classification (NCBI taxonomy): domain Eukaryota; kingdom Metazoa; phylum Arthropoda; class Insecta; order Lepidoptera; family Noctuidae; genus Asteroscopus; species Asteroscopus sphinx. Next base: position 11,913,585 of record OX453021.1, on the reverse strand, counting down.
CACACTTTTCGTACATATATTACAATCTAGCGCGCTTATATTCACAAAACTTAACCCTTTGGAATGATTGGTTATTGTTATACTCCTATTTTGTAACAGTTTTTTGATATTGTGTTGTCACCTCTGTTAGATGATATCCTGTTTCCGAGTCTAACAGTAACATACAAAAGCGATCGAAATAATAATTCCGTCGTTCTCTTAATAAATAAACTTGCGATGTCACTCAGTCACTTATTTCACTAAAGAAATGTAGATACTAGCTCTTCAGTCCATTAAACGCTTCTGTACTCACTACGGCTTGAGAAACTGGAAACTCAACTGAATATTTTGGCATCTTGAAACAATAACCAATACTAGGGTTCAGAAAACTACCCGTAACTAACGGCCTATTTGGAGTCACGCTTTTTTCTTCCCTTTACTTCCATTTTCTACGAATATCTCTTTGAAGTCTGTGAGGAGTATGTCGACGACATTGTTTTGTTGAATGCAGTCAACTGCGATATTGTGAGCCTGCTCTGCGGGCGCCCATAAGAGAGTGGGACCGAATACAATTGCTAGGTTTGCCGTGTGCATTCTGTTTCGGTCCTTGTATTGTGTTACACTAGAAAAAATAAATAAATTAGATATGTGCGGTAGTTTAAATCGTACGTGACTATTCACGTACTCGTGAATAGTCACGTACGACTTGACTCGACTCTTATTCGTGTTCTCTATAGAAACATTTTAAATTTGCTAAATCTAAAACTGATTCTGAAACAAAGACTAAAAGAAAAGAATAACAATTTTATCATAGTTATCAAAAATCTAAGTTTAATAAATGTCTTCTTTCTATATGTTCTTTATGTTTTATTTAAATTGTATACTTACTTAAGCAAATGCTCTAATAAGAACTTGAGCGTTTCCCTGTTGCATTGTGGTAACGCCTTTACGATATCTTGGAACTCCTTGATCCTCGCTTCTTTAGGCTTTATTGCTGAAATTATAAAAGAAGAATTAAATATATTTTCCCAGAAAATTATATACACTCACTATTTCATCTCTATCTTTAACTGTTTTTCTAATATGACGGAAACATCACTGTAGCCTTCGTTTGTTTAATATTCACCATCATCAAATCAAAATCTTGTTAATCCTAAATTTAGACGAAATTGGTTTTTGGTTTTAATGAATAGAAAATATTTCCATCAATATTTTGGAATAGTAGTAAACAAGAATATTTATTACTCCGAATTCTATGCCCATGATACCTACAATTTCCGGACATTCCAAACGGGCCGGATAAACCCTTCTACCCTTGTTAGCTTCAATATTAAATATTGAAGTGGCTCGCAAAGGGATGATACTGGACTGAAGTATGTAAATGTATCGATACGTTTGTAATCCCTGGAGGGATATGCGTACTTTCAAAGTCATAATTTCATAGATTTTCATATTTTATGTTTTAAATTGAGTAAAATTACTTTTAAATTCAATTAATTGAGTCATGAGGAGAGGATTGGGAGAGGCATATGTCCAGCAGTGGACTGCGATAGGCTGAGTTGATGATGATGATGATGAGTCATGAGTTGGAGTATAACTTGCCTGAGTCCTTTTGTTTGTTGGTGAAAACAAACTGTGATTACTACAAACTCTTAGTGGTTATTTAGGGTTCCGTACCCAAAGTATGCAAAACGGGACCCTTTTACTCTCGCCACGCTGTCTGTCCGTCCGTCCGTTTGTCTGTCACAGGGCTGTATCTTTTGAACGGTAATAGGTAGCCAGTTGAAATTTTCTCAGAATATGTTTTGCTATGTCGCTAGAGGGCGCTCATAGTGTAAACACGGATCTGCTCATCGCTCGTAAATTTATAAAATTAAAATAGTTTAAAGAGCAAAGAACGAAGTGAACTTTAATTACAATTGATGTTAAGTGTTTTTTCAACGTTATTGTTCCTGGCTCTATCTTCAAAAAGTTTAGCAACAAATACTGAAAATAGGGTAAACTAGACATACGTGGTGGTACCTGCAAAAGATGCAAAAATTCATAATTCGCGCACGCTGTGTTGATGTCTTTTGATGAACTCTCGTAAATTAAATCAGTTTCTATGGGGTATCAGGTCGATGGGTGGTACGGAACCCTTACTGCGTGAGTCCCGCTCGCACTTGGCCAGTTTTTTTTACTATTCTCATCTCATCATATTTCCTACGACTATTAATCTAAGCAAAGGTTTCCAACTAAAAATGAGAAAATAAGTATAACTTACAGCAAGCAGCGAGTACCCTGTCAAACATGCTGCAGGGTATGAGTGGTTCCTTCAGCTCCCTGAAGAACAGTTTCAGCGATCCAGTCAGCACGTGAATGTCTGTGTTATTTTCTATCACCGACATCTTGTTCTGATCCACCTGAGGATATGGAAGATCGTTAGAAAAAAATTCAATATATTTCTCACACAGAAATCTAAATAATAAGGTAATAGAAATGTTATCTACTGTATTTCACCGGAACGCGTGTCACCGGTTTGCTGCTACCAACACATAAATACGCAATTATGCCAACCAAGTTTCTAGCATTCAATGCAAAAAAAATAAGCCTAAAACATTCACAGACATAGTAAAAAAAACATTATTTTTTTTATTCTTAACGGGCTTGCGTTTGGCCACCACCTCGTTCTTAGATATGCTGCAAAATACAGTTTTTGTGACTCCGCGTCCAAAACAGCATTGATAATCAAGCAAACGGTTCGCGCACTGGTGTCCTACGGGACACGTGCACGCGGCGATAAGTTCACGCACCTTTATCACTTCTATTACCTTATTATTTAGATTTCTATGATCTCACATAATCATGATGGAAAATTGGACCTTACCAAAAGTTGCTATCACTGTATATTTGATATACAGTGATATTTGACACGTATTTTCTGTATATTTAATAGCATTTTAGCTTTTAGCAGTACAAATGGTATTATAGCAACTGTATTCAGCACAATTTATATGTTTAGATCCGAATTTAATCTTAATAATGAAAAATAACTATTGCAAAAATTATGTCCCTGTACTGTTTCTTATTTTTTTAATTTTGACTACCAATAATAAATTTAATATAAAAACTTAATAAAATTATTTATGCTATTCTAATTACGTATTTGATGTTCTTGTTAGTATTAATTTAAAATAAGAGACTGTACTTAACTAACTTATAACTATGGGTGTTTTTTTTTTTTTTTTACTACATTTATTTTCGAAATATTACCCATAACCAGAAAATATTTATTAACTGCCTTACACGTGTATCAGAAATGCGTGGTCATATTAAAAGAGATCATTCAGAGAATTCTGTGAAAAACAGGTGATGCATACTTTATTTTATTTTTTCCTAATTGATTCTCGCAGGTGGTACCGAGGTACCATTTCTGCTTAACCGGGCTAGTTGGCGGAGAGTCCCATGTGGGACTCCATTCGCCGAAGGTTTTTCCCTAATCCTACACTTAAAACTAAAATCGCGGTTTCAATACCGCAAACGGGCGTCCCCCAAGGGGGGGGCTCAGACCTCGGTGGGGCATTGCAGGGGGACCCCGCCGTTTCTATGTCCCCCTGGCAGCCGTTGCTGCATCAGGAATGAATTTCTCGATAGTGATGATGCATACATTTTTGCGATGATTTTGTAGGGAACAGCTGATTTTGTTTTGTAATTTCAGGGTTGGTGAATTTCAAAGTGCTATAACAACTTTTATTATGGGACCAACCATACATAGAGCATAGTCTGAAAGAGCTTTGAAAATATGACCACGCATTTCTGATCATCACCAGCCAATTACTGTCCTAATGCTGGGCACGGGCCTCTTCTCAGAATGAGGAGAACTCAGGCCTTAGTCCACCACGCCGGCTTAGTGCGGGTTGGCGGACTACACACACCATCGAGAACTGTATGGATGACTCTTTCTCACGGTGTTGTTTTTCCTTCACCGTTAAAGCAAGTAATTATCAGATTCTGTGATTCAGTTATACTCGTTGTATAAGCTTTCTACGTCAAAACCGTAGGAAATGCGTACGTATAGGATTTTAAATAAGCATAGACGTAAGCAGCCAAAATCATACATTTTTATAATTTTTTAAATGACGCAGCTTCTTTAATGTAATTTCCAAATCAACACCATGTTTATCTCAAATCATGGCAGTATCTAAGTATTGAGGATAATGTAACTTTGTTTTCTTTTCCTCAAATACAGTTATAAATAAAGCGTTGGTAATTTTTATTACATCACACAACACTTGATAAAACGTTTAATAGCTATCTAAATAAAGTGTCTACCTCATCAAAACATGCTATGTTTTGTCAAATATATCAAATACTTAACAGTAAAAATACAGATTTAAGTGCGAAGGCCAACGTGATTATGATTAGCAGTATACCCAATACGACATATTTTTCTTGAGCGATACCTCATCGTATGAACTAACTTTACAGGCTGATAAAAAATAAATTAAATAATTTAATGAAAACGTTTTTGTAAACCACGTTTAAAAAAGAATATTGCATTGTCATCCAGCTTTGAGCTATGTTTAAAGTTTCAAATCTATAGCTCACCGGGAAGTTAGTTTAAAATCTACAGCCAGACATGACTGAAAGCGAGTTAATTAAAAAATGCTAAATATTGTACAGATTTCAAGACACTCACCTCCAGCCTTATCTTTTGCACCTGGCTCAGGTTCCCACTGGCTCTATACAGTCCATCTGTGCACATATTCTCTTCACTGCTCTCTATCTCTTTCACACACGCGACCACAAACTCCGGTACCCGAGGACTGCCGGGAGGACATACTTCGTCCAGGTTCCGCCCGAATACTGGCTCATCTGTAGAAAAATTATTGGTTAAGTTATGATTACCGTTATTTTTATTAAAATTTTGGCATATAATTCAATTTAATTTTTTATTTTCAACAACAATGTTTCCGGATGGTTTAAATATTTTTGAAATTTTTGGAAATGAACGTTTTGAAATGAATATTTGAAGTTTAGATCATGAAATCTTTAACATTCTTCAGAGTATAAATACAAAAGATACATTTATAAACACTACCTTAATACTTCTCGAAAATAAAGGCAATGTAAAATTTTGCTCATAAGAAACAAATAACAAGTTCAATTAAAAGTTTGTACCAAAAATCAGTGAACGACGACGAGATTTTCCAGAAATTAAAGAATTCTTGAAGAAGTTCTCCATTTTGATTCTCAATCTTTTGTTCATAGTTGATGATTTAAAAAATAAACACCAAACAAAAAAAAAGTAAGAATAAGGCACGACAACTTATCCTAATGAAAGAATAGTTAATACTACCGCTGCAGATTTATGAAAAGCTTATGAAGTCCAGACTACTTATACCCAACCAGCTAAGAACGACCGCAATGTTTATTACTACCTAACCAGAAACAGAAAAACAAAAACAGTGTATTTGGTACAAAAACTGTTCCTACAGGATGATAATATTATCAAAACATCCTCTTTCGTCATGAATATAAGACCCACTTTAGGCGCCAAGTGTTGTTTACTTACATAAACAACGTCAATAAAAATAAAAATGGCTTCACTCATGATGCATTTCAAAGTAAGAAACAACATGATTTCTGTAAAAACACTGTTTTTAATTGATAATATAAAACCACCACAATTTGTTTACAGAATCATAAAAAACAAGAAACATGTTGTTGTTATTGTTGCTAACTTGCTACGTCATCGTAAGTTCTATTTTAACAATGACTAAAAATATTTAAATTGGTTTTCTACACCTATCCAAAAAACAATGATATTCAAAAGTATTTTACTTTTAAATATCATTACCAAAACTTATAATTTAATGTAACCTATCACAAAACACTCGCAGGAAATTAACATACATACATACGTACATAAAAACATTTATTTACATCTACTCTTGCAAAATCATCAATGTGTAGCACAGGTCAAAAAATAAAACACCAATACGATTTATACAACTAATTATTATAATGCATATACACGTGAAAACAAATTTACAATAATATATACATAATATGCAACACTCCAAAAATAAGCACTTACCTTTGGTTACAATTTGAGCACTGAAAATTCCATAAGTTAGGTTTCTATAAATCTATCAAGCAGAAAACCATGTAAGCAAAACTGTGTAAACTAAATAGAACCAAATATTATACAAATTAATAACACTCTTTAGTTTAGTAGTCCTTAGTTAATAAATTTTTCCAAATCCCCACTTAGGGCCGAAACACATAAAAGCGGTGCGCCGAAAAACGCAAGGTGTTGCGTTTGAAGAGAAGTTTCCGCGGCGGCGTGCGGCGTAGCCGATTTTGGCGGGGCTCACCACTTTTATGTGTGTCAGATTTAATGTTACAAAATCCCAGTTAATTGTCACCAAAACTTCATCACCAATTTTAGTGTTAATATCCAAAAATTTACAAAAACTTTAATCACTGAAATTATGTTCTAACCGAAGCCTTTTTTACACCAAAAAATCAACTCTAAATCTACTTCTCTACTCAGTGCCACACACACCATCAAAGATGAAATTCCGAACCTTTATATATCCCTTTCTTCACAAGTTGCTCCATGGCAGGTCTTTTGGCGAAGAATTTTCTTAACCTACTCCTCACATGTGATTTCTGTATAGAAACTTCCGTCGAGTCGCTCAGATCTTCATTGCTGCTGCCACCAGCTGAAATGTAGAACATTAGTGATAGAATGTTATTGCTAGTTAGTATGACAGAAAGAGTTTGAAATGGCGAAGCAGGAGACAGATAGCTACTTCAATTTGTGTAGTTTTCTTTTCTATTATATTTAATTTCAATTTGAAATAATTTAATACTATTTTTTCCTTCAAAAATTAAAATTGTTAAAAGAATACTACACAATATGTTTGCGTCAAATCTGGTAACAGTATGTGCATCGTTTAACTTGTTTATGTTATCAAATGACACATTTTCCCTCAGATTGCTTCAGGATAATCCAGATTTAACATCATTAGGTAGCCGGAGGGTAGGCGAGTTTGATTACATGCTGCCATTTGATGTCAATTAATTGGCAGCTGCAAATAATTTAACTTAAAGCAGTGGCGGCAGAATTGGCGCGAAATAGCCTTCATCTGAAATTAATAATTTTGCATTCTTATCATCTCCAATATCTGTTTTTTGAACTCTTTCTCAATTCTCCAGATATTTGAGCATTGTTTACCGCCAATGCTCTAACGAAATGGACAGTACATCAGTAACAGTACCTCATACCACAGCAAGATAGTTTGGATCCAAAGCCATAACCAGATAGGCGAAATGTACATAGTATGGATTAACATTATACGCTTTTTGAGTTATGACACAGAAACGAAGTTAAAATAAACATATGGTAATGTACCTACCTACTTACTTAAGTACTCTTATGGGATGTTATAAAATTCATGTGTAGAAGATATATGCTTAGGTTTTTAAGCATGTTAACGAAGTAAGGGTTCAATTACATAAGTCGATTTATCAAATAACACAAAAGCCAAGATTAATATAAAAGAAACCAAGGAACGACTGGTGTAAATGACACGTAATTTCATTGGTAAATTAAATGTTAAATAATAAGGGTTTAGGTTAAATTCAAAAATAATTAAAGACATAAATCCTAATATAGTAGAACTCATTTTGTTGTAACCACAGAGGAGAATTATGAATGAGAACATAATTTAGATGACACGGACAATACAAGTTAGGAACAGGCATTCGAGACAAACACATTTTAGACCGAAACATTTGAAATTATTAATTTTGATTCCACGTATTTACCTTTTTCGCCTGTATCCTGAATTCACACCATAACGGAATAAAAAATTATGAAGACGAACTAATAATTTCGTTTGTAATTAAAACGATAAACAGTCAGTGTATAGTTATCAACGATTGAAAATTTTGACGAATCTAAAAAAAATACCCAAAATCACTTTTTGAAAAATTCTTTCAAAACGATATAAATGCGGTATATGTATAGAAGAAACAGTAACATTCGTCAAGGTAACTACAGACAAATTGATAGGACCATGTTATCGAACTATCGAACGTAGTGTAGCCTCGATGAACCCGTAAACTGCCGTACCCGTACTATCTGCACGTAGTTAATTCACTGACGCTATTCAACAATACGAACACGTATACACGTCAACACGTGTTGTACTTTAGGAGTGTCTATTTTCTTTTGTACATAAAAATATCTAATCCGCCGTATTGCAGTATCCGACAATCTAGCAAGATCTTAGATTTCAAATATTCAATATTACTTTTGGAGATATCGTCACGAGATAAATGATTATCTTTTTGTATGAGTCATAACGTCCTCAAGATTTCGTGTATCGTATACATAGTTACATAAAACATAAAAACCCTGAAGTAAAAGGACCAAAAGTATATTTTACCATAAACATATTTTTTTCTTTGACTAATTGTCATAATATACACAATCATCATAATATTTATTTTATTATTATAGGTATGCTTCTAAATATTTTACTGCTGCACCTGTGGGCTAATTCGATAAATTTTCAACCTCACATGTTCGATTCACATTCGATTCTGTTTTTGATACTTATTTTTCGTCATTCTTACATTTTCGTCATTCTCATATCCAAAAGATTTTTTTTCCTTTTTGGCCATACTTACTACATTCTATCGATCGCTGGCCCAACCAAAAATTTTGATCGTTATTCATTAGTAAGATTGAAATCAATTACATCACAATCAAATCTCAATTGCGATTTGTTAACAATTTTGTTAGTAGATCAGCCTTTTGTACCCCTTCGGCCTCCTCTGAGGGCCTCCTATAGCAGTCTATTTTACTTACCATAACTAACAGTTGTAAAGGAATATTAGTTCAACAATGCAACAAAGCATTTGTTTGCACTTTATCACTACAATATGTTGGGTGATGACCCTTTTTGAGGCAACAGAAAACTTAAACAGATAGATAAAGCATTATTAATCAGATAAAATAATAATACCTAGATACGCACTGTTGTTCATTCGAATAAAGAAACTCTTCGTTTGGAAATAAAAACATGACCCTGGTTTAATGTTACTGGAATTAAAAAGGGCCTTGTTAACTCGTGAGTAGGTACCCTATCACGTAATAATCCTGAATCAGATTTAAAAAAATTTCACTGTTAATGCATACAGAAAGTGTAAGTGGAACATTACGTTTAGGGTGTGATCCGAATTTTCTCAAATCATGGTGTGATCCGAACTTTTTCAAGTCATGGTGCGACCCGAAGATTTCTTTAAACTTATTCGTTTTCTCGGAAGGGTTTTTCTTTTTTATCACATCACTAGGCATTGTCATATATTGGAACACTGCTGGGTCTATAATTTGGAAATCCATGTCACTTACAATAAGATTCAAATTTGTCTAGCACTCAATTTCTGTAGTTCTCTCACACATTCTGGTTCACTTTTATTTTGTTTTGTTTTTTACGCCACTGTTTCTGATTTACTACTAAAAGAGGTGTTATTTAAACAAAATAATTAACATATTTTTTGAACGATCAATAAAACAGTTGGCTGTCTCATTACATTATAGATAGTTGAACACTGAATGATTTGCGCAATTAGTGATTGTTGTTATCAATATGAAATATTATCTGATAGTGGGTACAGTCAGTGAAAATTTACGGATGTTTATCGTTTAAAATTATTCTATGATATAATGTGGAAATAATGCCAACTCATATTATGCCGTTAATAAGCCTATAAATTATCTTAAAGTTAAGGTACATACGGACGTACTTTTTAGATTTAGTATCAAAGTTAGTGCATCTAATGAGAAAACAGATTTCCTATTGGTTTGCGGCCACCAGTGGCTTTAGGCCCGTTGATGGGTTATCTTTAGAGTAATATTTTTTTTCTGTAAGTATCTTTCTATTCCCTTCTGTAATGTACGTATTGATCTGTAACAATAAACACTTTTTATTATTTATTATTAATTATCATTTTCATTTCGTTACTTCTGTCATCGAGCGAGCCTGCCAAGCGTGGCGATTATGGCATATCCCCCCTTTTTGGAGGAGGCCTATGTCCAGCAGTGGACGACTTGGCTGAAATGATGATGATGATGATGTCATCGAGCATTAAACCCGTAAGTAGAGTTGAATTACGGAACGGGCTGTTTAATCCCACTACGCTAAGAGCACGTTTGCCAATAGGAACGCGATATGCGCGTGGAGGTGAGTGTTGCTTCTTTACTAGTAATAATTTGTATTCTTTTCTTGTCTAACCTGGGTCTGGGTATTCAACAAACATCTTCAAAAACAATCTCAATTTGAACCTAACTCTTCGTCAATGAATGATCTTGAGTGGGTTCATTACACAGTTCAGGCGAATCTTTTGGTCTAACCGAATATTGGTGTAAGAATTTATTTATAGCTTCTAATACAAGTAATTGGATCTTCTCAGTATTTTGAACATGAGTGTATAGTTCTAAATTAAGATATTTCGTCTGAAACTTAGAATTTAACATGACATCATTATTGGGGTACACGTGGTTTGAACTTTGGCTTTGTACGGAGCAAAATCTTAGAAATAGCAGATAATGACTAACTCAACCGGCAGACTATATGTAAACATTTCTGTCTAAGATTTGTGTTTGGTTGGACCAAGCTTGGACCAAATACATACACATACATACATAACATGAATTGGTTTTCTCCTAACGGCCATTTTCAATAAACTGTCTATCCATGATCCCTACTACTAGTTTTAGAGATAGAAATTTGACAAAATTTCTGTCTCTAGTAAGGCAAATCGTAGATGGATAGGTTAGTAAAAACAGCCGTAAAACTAATTTGATTACAACTCATTACAAGAGACAGTTCCAAATTATAAGAAATGTGGAACTGAAGATCAGGTGACCCTTAATTTGAATATTTCACAAATCAAGAGCCACCTTGAACCGGACAATAAGATCACTGATCACCATGGAATGGAATGATGAAATGGGAATTTGCAAGGGCTACATCAAACAGGGGACAGCGATGGACTGAGTTGGTTGTTTGATTTATTAGTATATATTTCACTGACGTTTGTATTGCTTGGTGATCAAAGATTGACATTTGATCCAAGGACACTGCACCCTTTTAACATAAAATGGTAGCCAAAGATACACGTGCAAGTTCGAAGCACAATGCAGATGTGCACATTATTTGAACTGTTACGTACCAACACACATGATTGGTAACTTTAAGTAAGCCCTCTTAAAATTAAACATCACAAAACCCAATGTTCCGCTCAAAGTTATCACACTTTTCAAAGACATCGTGATGAATGATTATGATGTCATAAACACTGTTACTCAAAAACTAAATAGTAATAGGTACGTATCCATACGAAACGAAACATAAAACAGATTTAAAAGATAAAATTATCTACAACTATATTCTAAGCGAAATCGTTTGAAGAACTGCATTGAAGTAAAATTTCTTCATAATTGCTATTCTCAATCAAATAACAATTGCAGAAGTAATTACGTATATAAACAGCTACGTTTGTTTACATATAATAAAATCGTTGTTTGTTTCTCAAAGTGCAGTGACATCACTTGTTTTAATAAGCTATTCTATCTCGTCTATGTCACGTTTCATCTAGGCTGTATTGGAAAAACTGAGTTAGTTCGGAATGGAATATTTCATAGAGATGTTCTGTGGTCTACTTGCGTTTAACGATATTCAAATAAGCGTAACTTTCTTGATCAAACATAGTTCCAATATCGTATGCAATGATCGTGTTTTGACGTGTCTCTCTATAATCCATTCAATCGCATTACGACTATGTACCATAGTCTATACAGAGTGAAATCGAATACAATCGACCTACCACTGTAGCCGAACAACTTTTCCTAAGAAATATGGGTCGTCGTCAGACGAAACGTTATTTTTTTAATTCAAAAACTTTGGCAATTAACATCGACTGATATTTGACCATTTGATTTCATCCTTTACAATACGCGCATTTTAACTTAGCCGGAGTGAAGTTAGGCACTGCGCAGGTGTCCCCGCTTCTCGCTTCCAACTGACACCCATAAAATGATTATTGCAACAGTTTTGCGACAACTTAAATATAAAAAAACCGGCCAAGAGCATGTCGGGCCATGCTCAGTATTATAGGGTTCCTTAAGTAGGTGTTACAAACAAATCAAATCGAATATTAATCACGGCTATTTTAGTTTTTGCAATAGACGGCAGCATTGGCGACTCAGAGAGTGATGTCAGTAGCCGCTAGATGGCGCTATACAGTGCCAAATGTAATACACGGCACTTGACGCCAGCATTGGCGACCCAGAGAGTGTTGTACGACGCCGCTAGATGGCGCCAAATTTAAGAAGTGTGTCGTCAACATAACACAAAGTTACTTTTTGTGATTTTTTCAAATAGAAAGTAGCTAAAGGAGCATTATTTGCTATGATCATTTTCTCTAAGGTCAATGACCTTTGAACTAGGACGTTTTAAGTATTTTTCAGTTTTCTGTCTATAACTCAAAAAATTATAATCACATTATACTCGAAATAATTTTAAAAGAGAGTTTTCACAAAGGTCTATCAATGTGGAAGATTATAAGTTTCTACGTTGCATAGTTTAGAAATGGCAGGGGGGGGGACACATTGCAAGCCACTTTGGCGGGCTATATTTCGCAGTTGGTACACCTGATAAAAAAGTGGTGTATGAAACATTACCTTCATTTTAGTAGACCTATTCGATGATACCCCACACGAGGGGGTGCAGCGAAAAAAATTTTTTTTTCCCCATTTCACATGTATGGGTGCCACCCCTAAAGAACGTAAAAACTATTTTTTTATTCTTTTAAAATTGAGATCTATATGCAGACTATTTTTTAACAAAATTTCATTTACTTTTGTGTATAACTGTAGAAGTTATTAAGCTGTAAAGGATTAGGACAGACGGACAGACGGACAGACGGATAGACGGACAGACGGACAGACGGACAGACGGACAGACGGACAGACGGACGGACATGACGAAACTATAAGGGTTCCTTGTAGGACTTCGGAACCCTAAAAAAGGATAAATTGCGCGTACTGTATTTATTGTGCCTTTTTATGTGCTTATCTTTATTGTGTACGTATCAGTCGGAAAGAAATTTTGTACGAACGATGTATCGTCAAGCACGAGTAGACCCCTCGTTGGATTAAAGTTAAAGTTTCTATTTACTGTTGCGATTTGCTTGTTAGTGGATTGGATTACGTTAAGCCGCATAAAGAGTAATTGGATTTTCTATCAAGTAATCCTTCAACTCGTATGACGATGGGTTTGATACAATGAAAATATTTTATTTCCAGGAATAAGGCTAAGCGTATGCTGAGACGCAGGTGATGCAGCACAGCGACAGAAAATAATTTGCAGGGCATGGCAATTGACGCAGACATTTGACATATGTCTGCGTTTCATGTGCCGGAACCACACACAGACCAAGGACGGAACCACAGATTTGACCTACGGTAGTAAATGTCAAATCTGTGGCCAGTACGATATAGCCATTAATAAATGATTTTGAATTCGCGCTCATTTAATTCTTGACGACAACGATGGTAACATTGAGTATCATGTTGTCGAGTTTCCTACTGTGTGGTCAAGCCTGGCCTTACTGATTCACACGTCCTACCTATCCAAAGAAAATTATTATCCTATTACATTTAACGCATTAACCTACAGTAACCTAGCCACAATGCCAGATTGTACCACATATTATTTTAAAAGAGGCATTCCAGGAACGTCGATTGTCGATACCTTATAATTAATAACAATCTGAAGAACGAAATACACCATGCACGTCACTAGACGATACTTTAATGTAGTTATAATATAATATACAGCATGTTAAACTGTATTCGTACCATATTTAAGGAGGTGACTATACCACTGATACTGAACACGAATAAAAAAAAAAATCAATACATTTTTTTTTTACATATTCCCTGGAAGAGAATACGTAAGGCATTAAGTCCGCCTATTTACACAGGTTGCATGAGGTTTAAATAAATAAATAAATAATATTTATATACCTAAATGTTATTAGACCCACACAAACAATTCAACATGTAATATGTTTCACCTCTAGATACATTTTTCTACAATTTGCGTAGTCGTGTTTGGTTGCGGCGCGGGAACGAGAGACATGACCGTTCGCTATAGCTTGATGATTGAGCTTTTGCTAGCTCAGCAATATACCCAATAAACAGTTTCTTGTGCAATCTTAAAAAAACCGTTGGATTGTAAAAATAATCTAGGAACTGACGCTTGTAGAGGTCAGCAGGGGCGGCAAAATTTGAATAGCCTACTGGCGGCAAATGTGTAGATCCGCCACTGGGTGGACACTTGGCTTTCCAATTAGTTTTTTAACGAAATCCTTACTACAGCGGCTACTTATAAAGTATAGGCACGTCTGGATAGTCTACAAATATAACTCAACCCAATATACGTAGGAAATAAAAAGGATTATGATGTTAGCAACGATTTTACATACTTATGTAAAATCATTGGATGTTAGTTACCTACTATTTATCACAATAATTAACTCGAGGGCTGTGTTAGTTATGTAGGTACTTAGTTAGCTGAACACAATACATTTTTAGGAAAACAAATAAAAATCTTACACAGGCTCATCCGATCATACTGGTCACTTAAACACCCACATAATATAGTCATTATACACAAATGAACGTCATGAAATTATCCATACGAGTTTATACAAAAATTACACCTTGAGTGTGCCACAATCTTTTTTAACACACAGTTCAAAAACCATAGACTTGGCAACAGTATAAACAAAGGTAGTTCAACACATGCTTACAATTTTACTATAGTTTTATTTTTTTAAACTAATTTCGCGCGAAATCTCACTACCAAATGATTGGAACATCACTGAATGAACCCTGTATAAACTTTTTAGTCTATTCCTCCCTATGATTAGAATAGTATTTGTTCTAACAGCGAGAGTTCTTAACACATCGCTTGCTACAAACTCAATGAGGAAAATCAGTGCATTCCATTCTACAGCGACTAGCATCGTTTTAACAGGAACCGATTCGTCATGGTTCACGAAACCGGGAAAACAGAATAATTAACTGTAAATGTGTGGTCGTTTTTCTTTAATATTTCGATTAATATTTTAGCCTTAATGTAAGATTGGTTTCTACGTCTTTGTGACGTATTTACGTAAAGATTCTGTCCATCATGGCGTTTTAGTAAGCCCTAGTTCGATATGGATAACTTTCACTGGATTATCCAATAACATGGTCAGTGGTGTAAGGTTAAAACGACCATTTTTAATATTCATATTTTCTGGTCATTTTGTTCGCGGTTTTTTTTAGGGTTCCGTACCGAAAGGGTGCAAACGGGACTCTATTACTCTCGTCCGTCCGTCTCATATGTCCGTCCGTGCGTCTGTCTGTCACAGGGCTGTAGCTTTGTAACGGTAATAGATAACCAGTTGAAATTTTTACAGAATATGTATTAATATGGTGCCTATCACTAAAAACCGGCCAAGAGCATGTCGGGCCATGCTCAGTATTATAGGGTTCCTTAAGTAGGTGTACAAACGAATCAAATCGAATATTAATCATGGCTATTTTAGTTTTTGCAATAATCGGCAGCATTCGCGACTCAGAGCGTGTTGTTAGTAGCGCCATCTAGCGATAAATTCAAGAAGCCAAATTGAAGAAGTGTGTTCAACATAACACAAAGTTACTTTTTGTGATTTTTTCAAATAGAAAGTAGCTAAAGGAGCATTATTTGCTATGATCATTTTTCTCTAAGGACCTTTGAACTAGGACGTTTTAAGTATTTTTCAGTTTTCTGTCTATAACTCAAAAAATTATAATCACATTATACTCGAAATAATTTTAAAAGAGAGTTTTCACAAAGGTCTATCAATGTGGAAGATTATAAGTTTCTACGTTGCATAGTTTAGAAATGGCAGGGGGGGGGACACATTGCAAGCCACTTTGGCGGGCTATATTTCGCAGATGGTACACGTGATAAAAAAGTGATGTATGAAACATTACCTTCATTTTAGTAGACCTATTCAATGATACCCCACACGAGGGGGTGCAGCGAAAAAAATTTTTTTTTTGCCATTTCACATGTATGGGCGCTACCCCTAAAGAACGTAAAAACGATTTTTTTATTCTTTTAAAATTCAGATCTATATGCAGACTATTTTTGAACAAAATTTCATTTACTTATGTTTATAACTGTAGATGTTATTAAGCTGTAAAGGATTAGGACAGACGGACAGACGTACAGACGGACAGACGGACAGACGGACAGACGGACAGACCGACGGACATGACGAAACTATAAGGGTTCCTTGTAGGACTTCGGAACCCTAAAAAAGGGGGTCACCATACAAGAAACTTCTAAATACATGCATTTTTGCAACGTTTTTGTTCCTATGCTATCATCAAAACGGTAACACACCAGCGTCAAACTTGGTCTGATTGTAGTGCATACTATGTAGTTTAGCAACAAATTCTAAAAACTGGAGAAAAACATAGACATACGTGGTGGTACCAGCGTAAGAAAGAGATGAAAAAAATCACATTTCGCGTACTTTCGTTGATTTCTTTTGATAAACTCTCGTAAATCAAATCA
The DNA here is from genome assembly GCA_949699075.1 of Asteroscopus sphinx. Lineage (NCBI taxonomy): Eukaryota > Metazoa > Arthropoda > Insecta > Lepidoptera > Noctuidae > Asteroscopus > Asteroscopus sphinx. Next base: position 11,896,927 of record OX453021.1, on the reverse strand, counting down.
GTTTCTATGGGGTATCAGGTCGATGGGTTGTACGGAACCCTTACCGCGTGAGTCCAACTCATACTTGACCGATTTTTTATAGTATAGGATTGCGAGTTATGTGACGAGCTAAAGTCCCACCTGATTTTAAGCATTTACCTTTGCCCATAACAACAGCAATTCCACCTAGGCTGTGGCCCTAAATGGTACCGGAAGTCGGTTCACCAAACTGAGACATGAAGGTGGAAAGTCTCATGTGATTGCAATTTCACCGGCACCCGTACCTACCCTTCGCACCGTAACACAGCAATGCATGCATCACTATTTGGTGGCAGAAGTAGGTACGGTGGTAGTATTTACCCGGACGAGCTCCTTCACAAAGAGCTCTTGTACTACTACTAGAGTACTATTATTTGTTCTATGGTACTACATTATTTGTTCTATGGTACTACTAAGTCGTCTTTAATTGAACTCGAAATTTGGTGTAGTTTGCATGGAAAAACTGAACAGCTGCCGAATTGCGGAACTCACTCGCGATCGCAATCATCTGGATTTCAATGTTCATTGCTCCGTGTGTTTTGACAATCCGTGTTATCGGCAACTACGTACCACACAATGAATATTGCTTAAATTACAAAATAAAAGCTAATGTCAAAGTGAATGCATTACACAATTGCCCCACTGTTCCAAAAAAAAGTCTATTGTAAAATCCGTAATTGAGGTCCAATCAGGTTGAACTAAATTTTACTAATGGCTTCTTTAGAATAAAATTCTGAAATTAGTGATTTACTTTCCTACCCTAACAGCAGTTCTTCCACCAATACTTCTCACTTTCACCAATACTCACGTATTACCTATTTAAATACGCAAAATATGCTGAATTTCTGACAAAGCATCTAAAACATCATTAAGACATACAGAGTTCTAACTAGAGTCGTAAACGCCATGGAAACAAGATATCGGGGGACCAGTTGTTAATTTAAGGGGGACCACTAGGGTACCTACAGCCCTAAAGGCGCAAAGACCATTCGTCTGCAAGCTGGTCTTCCTTCGCTAAAAGCTAAAGCGATGGTAACAGGTGGCCATGAATTCGAAGCCCAATAAAACTAGTGCAAGCATAGCAAACAATTTGAGTGAAGCAAATCACACATTATAAAAAAACGTTGCCTTTTTACCTAAACTCTGTTAATAGCTGTCCTTTTCTGCATTTATTTTTCTGTGGACTTATCTGAAATCTAGTTCATGTTCCAACTTACAAGTTTTAATTCGTTTCGTTGCAATTTTTACGATAAACATGTAATAAGTAGGTACATTAATTCCGAGTCAAACATGGCTCACTCGGGCGACAACAGGAATTTGAGATGGAAATGTGTCGAAGAAAAGTTTTAATGAGTCTAGTAATAAGTAGTGATGGGCCGACTATGGGTTTTGCCGATAATCCGACGAATAGCCGAGTAATCGGATAGAAAGTCTGCCGTCTAATCGGCAATGCCGATCATCCATACTTAGGTTAAATTCGGACATCTCCGGCTGAACTGTAGCCCTACCATGAGTTTACACTGTCAAAACTCGCTAGCGTCTCCGTAAATAATTTATATGAAATATTGTACAGCGCCCCTAGCGGTCACAGAAATAATTAAAATTCGTACCATGAGTACTATAGATTTCGATAGGTAAGAAACCTCACGTAATCTATTCGATAGTCACAAACGTTTCGCAGCTGTTACCATACAAAACGGCACCATGAGTCACTAATTCGACAGGCGCTATCGAAAAATACGCTTGCGATAGTAGTTACGTAGCTCACTAGCATTTTGAAGTGTGAAACATATGTTTACATAATAATTAAATAGGTTTTTGTGCATATTAAAGTCAAAATAATGTCTGAAAGAGCTTATTTAATGAATATATGAGTTGAGCCTAGCTAAATTTACACTTTCAAAGTTTCAAGTGGCTTTGTTTATCTACCTATTCTACCTGCGTTGTTTAGGGGCAACTATTTGGAAATTTTGTAACTTTATGTTTGAAATAATTTATTGGAAACATACCTTTCCATTAACTCCGCCAACAATTGAAATTGTGACCCACTCACACACTCACTGTGTCCTCATTGTTTTCTATTTAATAAATAAACTTATCAAAAATGCCGCGAGCCACACAATCACACAACGTCAACAAAATTACAAATAATTTAATAGACGACACGACATTGAAATATTTCAAGGTATAAAAATTCAACAATCACTAAATACCATAAGCACTTCACTAACATAAACACAAACCGCTGACCCTTCAATTTCAGTCGGAATATTTTGTGTTGACTGTTATAACATATTTAGCATAGCGATACCACTACATTTTTAACATATGATCCGTTCTCTCTTCTTTGTACTGAGAGAGAAAGAAACAAAATATGAGTGATGTTAGCTAGTTAACTACGTTATACCAACATAACATTTCGAAGACGATCGAGCTTACTCTAGCGCCTCCGTAAGACTCCGTAAAACTCATGGTGCAAGCATTACCGAAATCTATTTGAACCACGTTAACACGCTAGCGAGTTGGACGCTAGCGAGTAATTTTACGATAACAACTCATGGTAGGCGTACTGGTCCAATTGCAGAATCTTCAGTGAACACCCTTTCGTGTATTGGCGACACATACGAGATACCCAGGAATGGCTCGTATTGCCAAAATTTTAATTATTGTCAGAGTTGTGCCGCTAGCACTGTCTACAGTGAGACTATTTTTTGAGATTGGGAATATCTATGAAAATAGCAATAAATCTTGTTAGTGCTTATTTAATAATATATTAAAGATTTAAATTGTGGAAAGAAAAAATCGCTCTCGAGCAGGATTCGAACCTGCGACTCCTGGGTCAGTACGCCAGTGCTTTAGCCACTAAGCTACCGTGAACACTGCTCGTGGTATCGAAATTATCTTCCACTATACGTCTTTGGGTGACGTCAGCGATATTTTATTAATAAACATTGCTTCTTAACCTAGTTTTTAGTTTCATTGTTTATTAGGTTCGAATCCTGCTCGTGAGCGATTTTTTCTTTCCACAATTTAAATCTTTAGATTTCGCTTCGCATGCGTAAATGCGTTAAAAATAATAAAATAATTAATAATTATTAAGAGCCTGTACAGTCCCACTGCAGGGCAAAGGCCTCCCTACTCTCCTTCCACCTCTCTCTGTCTGTGGCTAATAAGGACCAGTCTTTTTGAAAGTTGTCCAGTTCATCCCGCCATCTCCGTCTGGGCCTGCCGCGTTGGCGTTTGCCATTTGTGGGGGCCCATTGGGTCGTACGTTTGGCCCATTGGTCGTCTGGCATTCGGCAGATGTGTCCAGCCCAGTTCCACAATTAATAATATATTGTTTTATTTATTTAGTACCTACTAAAAATAAATGATAATGATGATGATGATAATCGGCACTTTTTGTCGGCTAGTCGCCGATTAGTCGTCGACTATAAAACATGCTGGATAGTCGGTTTTACTGACTAGTCGGTGTGTAGTAGGCCCAACTCTAGTAATAAGTCATAATAGGTCAAAGTTAAGCACATAATACGTAGATATTATATTACTAATATTACAGAAAGTTTATTAATGGGTTACTGGTGTCTAAACTAATGCGTTTTTTATCCTCCAAGTTTATCGAGAACTTTAATTTGCCAGTATGTTTCAACGCTACTTATAAACAGCCTAGCATCATCAATGCAGAGGTTTATCGCGGAAACGAAACTATAAGAAATTAACAATAAGTTCTAGGTGATTATCTATGGCGGTAAAGTTCAAGGACCTGTGGGTGTAAAAAAATTGCTAATGTTTTTTAATAATTCTGGATGTTACCTTTCTGCTTGTTCCTGTTAGCGTGTCGGGCGGCGGGTGGTGTTCTCCCCAAGCTCTCCAGATCCGTATTGCTGCTCTGAGAAAACGCAGGGGGCGGAGACTCTCCAGGCAAGTTGCAGTGGTACTGGAGAAAATAGAAGATACCTATATTATGATATGCCGTGTAAAGGGTCAAAGTGAACAGCCGCAGAGTGTCGTAAAAGGCACGGCTGGCTGTTCATGGGGGAGTGTTAGTGCCTACACTTATGTATGGTAGTGAAAGTTGGGTATGGCAGAAGAAACATGAAAGCAGAATAAATGCAGTAGAAATGAGAGCTTTGAGAAGTATGTGTGGTGTAACTTTGAGAGATAAAGTAAGGAATAACGTGATAAGGAAGCGTTGTGGAGTGAAAGAAGATGTAGTGACAAAGATCGAGAAAGGTATGTTAAGATGGTTTGGAAATATAGAGAGGATGGACGAGGAGATTGACAAAACAAGTATACGAAGCGAGTGTGGATGGAAGAGTTGGAAGGGGACGACCACGGCGAACGTATCGCGATCAAATCGCGGACGTTCTCAAAAAATGCCAGGTTAAGAGTACTCTAAACCAACGAGCATGCATGACGAGGTTAATGAACGTAGATGAAGCGAAAGAGGTGTGTCAGGATCGTAGCAGGTGGAAATCCATAGTCTCTACCTACCCCAATGGGAAACAGGCGTGATAATATGTATGTATGTGTAAAGACTGCCTCGTTGGTGTAGTGGTTGCAAGCGCGACTGCTGAGCGTGGGGTCCTGGGTTCGATTCCCGGGTCGGGCAAAGTGTTATTGGGTTTTTTTCATTAGGAAATTCTCAGTAGCAGCCCGGAGTCTGGATTTGTTCCCGGTCAATGGCAATAGGCTCGCCCCCTATTATATGGGACTATAACATAACTGGCGAAATGTGGGTGTACTATTACACCTCTGCCTCCCCTTCGGGGAAATACAGGCGTGATGTTATGTTATGTGTAAAGAGTAAACCATGCCCTGTCCGCCCGTAGGTATATGAAGCGATTTTGGGCCTAGTTTATGACGTCGATGGTGGTTCGTTGCGTCGTCTTTTTTGCTATCATTGGGATCCTGAATCCGCTAAGAGTCATGATAGGGATCATACGCTTAGCAGCCGACTTCGAGACCACAAAACAAATCAGATTTCTTAATTTAGACTTCTTGATAGTACTTTTAAGAGTTAAGTTTTAGTGATCTATTGTGTAACAGAATAAACGCAAGTCTTGAAAGTATCATTAATTCAGTATCACTGGGAGAATCGATTGATACGGTTTTTACACCATATTACATTTTACCCATTTTTTTCACAATTCATTTTGTATGAAGGCGGTCTTTCAAAAGCCAGTTAACTTTTAACTGAGGAATAAGTTTAACATTTTGACAGTTGTAGTATAAAAAATCTGTCAAGACGTCACATTTATTCATCAGTTAAATTTATCAGACTAATGAAATACCGGCCTTAAGGATAAATAAGTATATCAGCGGATTCAAAGTAAGTCCAGGAAGATCAGTGAAATGGTTTTCCGTGTGTCAGGTAACCCCTAAACGTCATGCTATACGTCCGACGACGTCTGTGGTCTAGTGGTTTCGAGTGTCGGACTGCTGATCACGAGGTCGTGGGTTCAATTCCCACAGGACACAAATATTTGTGTGATGAACAACAACAACAAATATAAGTATTTATTTATAAAAAAAAAGTATATAAGTATTATATCCATTGTCTAGTACCCCTAGCACAAGATCTGCTTGGTTTGGGACTAGATAGTGCTGTGTAAAAATGTACCAAAGTTATTTATTATTATTTATTATTTATATACAGCCATCCAGCAACCAACTCGGGAACTTACTGACGCCTAAAAACCATGAACATTGTGATTTTGAATAGAAAAAGAATATGTGTACCAGAGTGTTCTTAATATTCTAGTAGTATATTAAAGTTGTAGATATACAGGCAACAAATCGGAATCATGACCCACTCAGCCGATAATTCGTATGAAATTTTCAAAACATTAACATTTTCTTCTTATTACCGTCGTGCTGCACTTAGGACATTTTGAATATTAAGGAAACTGCATTTATACGGGTCAGAGGTCTATGCAATTTTGAGCTTTGTTATTAATGCAATAGATTAATAAAAAAAAAATGCTATTATTGGTAAACTAACTGTCACTGCCCAATTAAATTGTTGCCAAGGAAATATGTTTAAGCTAAATTCGACCTAATTGTATTAGAATGTTTGTAGAAAATTAAGCTTATGGTGGGTTATGATACCGTTTGGTCGAGTGTACATTAGGGAATTCTCGTAAGTTACAGGAAGTCACACTGGTCAAAGCTATATAATATTCTCACCAGGTTATATATAACACTGCGGATGTGTCCGAGCCACTTATTGGCTCTATCTTCAGATTCGTCCTGAATGAGGTACTGATCGTAGCCCACTATCAGGAGGAGGGATCGCGTGTACCTGTAAGTATATATTTTTAGTTCAACGAATAAGTTTTATATTTACACGAAGTATAGGGGGACCATACGGCCCCGCAAATACCAATAGGTACGTCATTTCTGGTGCTGAAACGATATTCTGGTAGCGAAACAGCAACGACTATACAGCCCAATAGACGCCTAATGTTGAATATAATGCGTACAATAAATTCTGCCACTAGCTAAGGCGGGGGGTACTGCAATCCGTTTGGCCCTACCAATTGGTAATACCTGGTAATACCAATTGATTGGTAGGATACCGGCCGCGTTAGTGATTACACTAACGCGGCAGTTTTGACGGCTCATATAAGTGGTCGAAACTGATTTAAAGATTTCAAGTAGCGAATAATGGCGACCTACATTAGTGAAATTTCATAGATCTGTTGCAGACATCGGTCGCCTGTTATGAGGCGTCTATGGGCTGTATGGTCGTTGCGAGAAAGTTATAACCGTCCAACTATTATTATTATGTAGAAAACAGATAGTAGCGTCACTGATGCAAGATGATTAATAGTGTTCGACTATTTGAGGGAGATCAGCATAAGTCTTTCTTTACAATAAACATGGTAGGTACAATGGTGTTACAATCTGGTTTAAATATCATGTCCAGATGTTCAGCTACACATAATATGTATGAATTGCATGCAAAATAATAATTAACCATCACCAACATTTAGGGAATTTTCTGAGGTAGATTTCCATTCATATTATCCGTACGAAGCCAGGTTGGGTCGCTTATAATCTTTGAAGCTTCCATAATTTAAGCTGTTGGTGATGTAAGAAAAGAAAAAAATAAAGAAAATCTTTTATATGGCACAGGACAGTGACAGCACAACAAAAACAACGATAAAATGACCAAAATTAGACATAAGTAAACATGAAGTTGCTGTCGGGCATGCCCCTGCCAAAAGCGATGGAGAAAGAGAGGAAGGGTGATGAATGTTAGTTACCTCTTGGTGTGTTTCTGTATGCACTGCGTGGCGTGTGCGTTCTTCAGCGCCAGCACCAGCTCAGGCAGCGGTGCGGATGGACTGGGCGGTGTACTCGGCGGACGAGACACCTTCTGTAATTACATACTAGTTTATAGTCTTTGGGCACACCTTGGCCACTCAATACAATATAAAAGCTAGCACCACCTACATAAACAAGATTACGTCTGTATTACGAAAACGCACACACGTGTAAGTTACGGATGCTCGCCGCTCGTAATGCCGACTGGGGTCCAAGCGCTTCTCAGTAGTTTTCAGAGATGGCGTGCTTGTATAGCGACTGGCGATTGACATCCATTGCAATATACGATGAAAGAACCTACTTTGTAGTAAGTAGGTTCTTTCATCGTAGATTGCAATCTTGCAGTCCAATTCCCGGCAAACCGCGGGTGGGTGTGGGGTGCAGGTGAGGAATCTTAAATTGACGGGGGGCGTTGAGTGGCCGTTCTGTAAGATAGTACTATTAGGTATTCTGTGCTTTGGATCTTTACAAGGAGACAAAATTTCTCCTCAAAGACGTGCCTAACAAGTGTAGCATGGTCGGGACTTATTACGAAAGCTATGTACTCGCCAACCAAAATATCTGGCACAAAGTCTATAACAGTATAAGACCCGCAAACTTACAGGAGCATAATAAGTCCTCTGGTCCTTGTAGAAGACCAGAGCGGTGGGTGTGAGGACCATGTAGCAGTCTATCCAGTTCTTCTTAGCCTTCTTCGTGCCTTCCAGGAACTTGGTGCGTTTGATAGGACCCTCCAGAATCACCTGTGAACAATTAGAATGTTTTGTCAGCTTGATTTACGATGATTATGATATGATTTATTTTTGTAATAGAATATTTAGGAGTGAAGTGGAGTGAAAGTAGACAAGAAGTAGTAGTACATCTACTAATACATATAACCATCATTGGTTTGGCCATGTAGAGCAGATGGACGATAGGAGATTGACGAAACGAGTAGGTATACGAGGCAAGAGTGGATGGAAGAGTTGGAGCGTGAACACAACGAAATCGCGGACGTTCTCAAAAAAGGCCTGGCTCGTCGGTTTAGAGTTCTCCTCTAAGTGGATGAGCATGCTTGAGGAGGTTAATGAACGTAAATGAAGTGTAGGAGGTGTGTCAGGATCGTAGTGGGTGGAAAGCCATACTCTGCCAAACCATAGAGTTACGTCAGTAATACAAAGTCTTTGTGCCAATCTCAATGGAAATAGGCGTGATAATATGTGTGTATTTATGTAGAACACGTGTTTCCGTGTGGTGCCGGACGTAAAGAACTGCAACATCCTAGATCTTCTCATGGATGTCGTAAAAGGCGACTAAGGGATTCACCAGGGGATAATCAGCAGCGTTCTCTGAGTATTTAACTAACCAACTGCGATCGCCAACCCGCTTGCCAATCGTGGCGATTATGGCATATCCCCCCAAACTGTTTGGGGAGGCTTGTCCAGCAGTGGATGTCTTTCAGCTGAAATGATGATGATGACAAACATAAATAAATATTCTACATCAGTAAGTAGAATATTTATTTATATTTTGTTAACAATGACATTCTATTACCAATGTCATATCTGTTTAAGTTTATTTTGTGTTTAGTTCTTACCTCAGAAGGTTGCTGTAGAGTCAACCTAGGCGCTGGCACAGGGGACTGCATCCGATTCTTGGGCGCGACCATCGACCTGGACTTCCTGTTCCTGGCGTAGGCCGGCTCCCGATCCCGGATCTCCACGTCCAGGCTGTCCCCGGATGAGGAAGCCGGAAGCTGCAGGTGGTTTGGTCTTCTGGGATTAACAAGATTTTCAGTCGAGCCACCTGGAAATTTGAGAATTTTATGTGAGTTAGTAGGTTAGTCTGGTGGATAGTCAATTTTAGAGAAGTTAAACGTAACGTCGAAATTATCCGGAGAAGAACCAGAGTGACCAACAAAGCTTGTAGGATCAGTAAGCTGAAGTGACAGTGGGCTGGCCGTGTCGAAGAACCAATGGCCGCTGGAGCAGATGAGTCCTTGAGTGGAGACCGCGAATCGGCAAACGTAGTGTAGGGCGCCCCCTAGCCAAGTGGACCGACGACCTTATGAAAGTAGCTGCGGGGGACTGGATGCGGAAGGCAGAGGACCGAGTGTTGTGGCGCAATTTGGGGGAGGCCTATGTTCAGCAGTGGACTGCGATATGCTGAGTTGAGAAACGTAACAAACGGTTTGAGCAGGGTTTGACGCTCGCGCAAAAATCTTAAGCTTAATTGCTTATTTAATACAACTATTTTCTTCATTATATTTATATTTACAACTCCTTTCTTCCACCTCGCCTTTTCCAAATTACGTTGGGGTTGGCTTCCAGTCTAACCAGATGCGGCAGAATCCCAGTATTTTACACGGAGCGATTGTCATCAGACTCCCGCAACCCAGTTACTGGGTAATACTGACATTCTAAGGTTAGACCAGTTGTCAGACTTTCAGCCTACCCGTAACGACTGCCATAGATATACTCTTATGGCAACCGGGACTGATAGCTTTACGTGCTCTCCGAGCCACGGGAGGATCTCGACGTATAATTAAACGGTCAGCCATCCACGGACTAAACGCGGCAAGCGCAGCTTAACTTCGCAGATCTTGCAATCCACGTGGTTATTACTTAGCCATGAGCTCCTCGAGTCTGTATTTAATAAAACTAACATGGTTCAATCTTTTAGGAATTGGTTATTTTGTTTTAATTATATCACCTCTATGCAACCTGTCGAGCATACCCAACGAACATAGCCATGTAAAGACGAAGTCGAGCATACCCAAAATATGCCTTCCGGCCGCGTGGTTCGATCGCACAGTTCGATTAATCGAACGACGAGGAATTTTTAATCCTTTAGGTGCGATACTATAGTCGAACCAACAGGACATACAGCCACGATCCTTCCCGGTGATATATTTTGTCAACAAAGGCCCTTGAACGAATCCTGCTACATTACACGTACCTACGGCTGCCATCGAACACTGAGCGCAAGCGATTTTAGCCTTAGTAGTGGTTCACCGGGAAGTTCGCTGATGGTACATTTTACAAGTAGGCGTGGTTCGATTGATCGAACGACGAGGATTTCCAAGTCCTTGTATTACGATCGGTCGAACGCCGCGGACTTCTTAATCCTTGCCGTGCGATTTAATTATAGTCAATCCACGAGGAAAGTGATAAAATTAAACTTCCACGTGTTTATTTTAAATATTGTTAGTGGAATATGATATTTTTATTCATGTTGTAGTCACAAATTTTTTTTGAATTTTTATTTATTGCTTATAAGCCTATCAATAACCTTTTTCCCCGCCACCACGTTGGTTAAACGCTAAGAAGCGTTATTGTACGTCCTGGATTTGTTACCTTTTGCTATAAACTGTTTAAAAATAGACCATAATATTTGGAATATGTTCCCATTGATACAAAAATTTACAATCACGTAATTAAGCTTCTGTACGTCCATAACCCTATACCTCTACCCTCATAACTCCCACTTACCCAATCTCTTGTTGATCCTGACAAAAGGCGGACTATCCGAGCTGGCTTTGTTGTAGCCGATGTCGAGGTCTACCCGGCACCGCTCCGACGTGGGGCTCCAATTGTTGAGCTCGTACCCCCGCCCCCGCAGGGAGCCCTGCTCTGGAATATCCTCCTGGAATGATAGAAAGGATTGGTCAGTTGAGGCGTTATTATGGTTTAGTCCATCATCAGTATTTGGAGTGTTTGAAAAAAATAAGGTTTGCAAACAGGGCGACAATGCCATGATGGGAATTGGGTACCGTTGCTTTTACACCGTGACATTTTTGAAACAAAATCTACGAGGTCGCTCGACAAAATGTATATCTATCATCTATTTCGCGATGTCAGGGTTGGACCCATAGTAGAAGTTGTTCGGAATGATTAATTACATTAACTGGACTACCGATGCAGATCGAGACGAGAGATGTAAGACATTAAAAAATTCTCTAGTAATTCTTTGAAAAAAGTCATAGTATGTAAAGGATGCAACAAGAGGACTGCTGATGCGTTGCCAAGCTAAGAAATAAAGTTGACTTGTTGATTATTCCCGTCGATATAATTATGTCTAGGTTCACCCAATTTCGTATGTGCACTTTATAAAGACACTGTATAACACTTTTTAAACACAGACTTAGAGCTACACAACCCTCCTGAGACGTGATAGTAAGATATCCAATCTAATTAGTTGTAAAGTAATTACATGAAGATGATAAAATTATCGTTTATCGTCTAGTTTTATTTCCAAATTCCAGTTATTTAGTCTGTCTGTATACATTAGGAGTACCTATCATAACAGTAACTAACTATTCATATTTGAACGAAGCATGTCATATTTTTGTTTTCTAATACGTGTATATTACCTTTTAGAGTATTATTGGAAAATAAATGGTGAATGAGTAGTCATTCTCATTTAATGAATTCCTGTCAGCTAAAGGCCAAAACAATTTCGGGTAAAATAAAATCATATTGAACTAAGTTTACGGGACTTGTCGCGCACAATTAAATCAAAATATAACAAACATTTTGACTAACCTCGACGTTTCGGTCAAGTTGCATTGGCCGTGGTCACGAGCAACTGAAGTATGTGGGTGTATGTATGTGTACGGACAGCGACGTTACGAAAAACCAACCGCGGGTAGTTCGAGAAAACACCCGCCGCTCAAGACGATGACACCCACATACTTCAGTCTGCTCGTGACCACGGCCAATGCAACTTGACCGAAACGTCGAGGTTAGTCAAAATGTTTATTATATTTTGATTTAATTGTGCGCGACAAGTCCCGTAAACTTAGTTCAATATGAGTGAAATTCGCGAAAGTTTAAAAACTTCTAAAATAAAATCATTGTCAACAAATACATCGAAATTCACACCGCCTGCCAAGCGTGGCGATTATGGCATATCACCCCCTTAATTGGGGGAGGCCTATGTCCTTTAGTGGACGTCTTTCGGCTGAAATGATGACATCGAAATTCTGATTGAAAATCATGGAACAATTCAGAAAACAATAAAGCGTCTCTTCGGTTCTGTTTTTCAACAATTTACGTATCAGAATAGATAAAGTTGATCCGTTTAACAGTTACGTCAATATAGTTAATTTTAAACGTTCCTATTAAATTTTACCTAATATCAACCGCTAACCTCACAGTTTACAAGCAAATAAGGAAAAATAGGCGATGACAGCGTCCGGTCGGCACCGGGTTGATGATTTTATCGGCGGCAATATATCGGACTAATTAGAGACATGGACCGAACACAGTTTAATTAATTTTTTACTATAATACAAGCTCGTTTACGTCCAATGATCTTGGGCTTCGTATAAGACGATTATTCATAGATGGACTTCAACAACACCTACGAAAAAAGTTCAGAGACTACAGCTTGTTGTGGCTTATTATTTGTTTTTTTATTTTATTATTTAGGGAGGGGGGAACATACGAGCAAGCGTGTCACCTGATGGTAAGCAATCTCCACCGCCCATGGACATCCGCAACACCAGGGGAGTCGCCAATGCGTTGTCGACCTTTTAAAAAGACGTATGCTCGTTTCTTGAAGGCTCCCATGTCAAAATGTTTCGGGAAAACCGTTGACGGGAGTTGGTTCCACAGTTTTGCTGTACGGGGCAAAAAATGACGTGTGAAACGTACAGTAGTTGACCGCCAAACATCAAGATGGTGAGGATGGAATTTAGATTTATGGCGACTGGTACGATGGTCGAAGTCAGTGGCTGGTATAAATGCTTCCTTCAGAACCTTTTTTCAATTACGGTTTTTTTTTCCTTCGGTACGAGTCATAATAATAATTATCATGATCAGAAACTTTGATTTTCAACCTACTACGACTCATAATCATAAAGATCATTTATCTTGCATGTATGTATGGCTTTCAACCTACTAGTTCATTTTACATCGAGTGACTGCACTTTTACCTTCGCAAACCAAGAGAAACTGATATTATTATAAGTGGAACTGGCTCAGTGTTATGTAAAACAAGACAGACACTGCTTATAGGTCTTTGAGGCGGCGAGCTATCGTACGATCTCCTTTGAGGCGGCGAGCCTCCTAGCCGGATCAATGCCCTGGGATCTGGAGGCGAGAGACCTTGCGCTAAGGTATCACCAGCGCGAGGACCCGCCTGATCGGAGCGAGGTCGGCCAGACCCTAGTTGCTGAATGGGAGGAGCGACTTGCGCAACCCAACGCAGGGCACGCCGTTATCGCGGCGGTAAGGCCCGTCATGAAGGAGTGGCTGGAGAGGAACCATGGTGCCCTCACCTACCGGCTGACGCAGATACTCTCGGGGCATGGTTGCTGGATTATCTGTGTAGTATCTGTGTCGCATAGACCGGGAGCCAACTCCCGAGTGTCATCACTGCGGGAGCTGCAGAGGACACGGCGCAGCACACATTGGCGGAGTGCTCAGCTTGGGCCGCGCAGCGCCGTGACCTCATCACTGCAGTAGGCGGCAGCGATCTCTCGCTTCCGGCTGTGGTTCTGTCAATGGTCGGGAGCGAGAGCTCTTGGGAAGGCGTCGTCTCCTTCTGCGAGGAGGTTATGCTCGCTAAGGAGGCGGCGGAGAGGGTTCGAGAGGCGATGACCTCTCTTCCCATCCGCAGGAAACAACCTGGGCGTCGTAGGAGGGCGTATGTCGACCTCCAGCCAACCTAGGTGTGGGCCTGCGGGCGGCGGACTCGGGGTGGCCCGCCGCCCGACCAGTCAAGGCCCGTGACGGTGGCGCGTAGTGTTCCGCGCGCGCCAGTCAAGAGGAGGGTGCGGCCGTTGTGATTGCCGCACGGGGAGAAGGGGCTCGCCTGCCAGTGGCGAGCCGGGACCTGCCGGGGATGGTTGGGCGAATACGGGAGTATTTCCCACGCCCCCGGCCAAGGTCGGTAAAGGAACACCGTGGTGGTTTTTAGTCGGTAAGAGTCCGACACTGGCTCCGCCTTCCCCGGGCGTAGTGCGTCCATGAGGATTTTCACCACGAAAAAAAAAAAAAAAGGGCACAGCTTATAGGTACTGGGATTTCAGTACTCGTTTGACTGTACGACTTATATACGAGAAATAGCTCCTGCTGTGGTGAAAGTTTCAACCGGTCAGCAACAGTGAGACTGGTTGGTCTTTTGGTTCAACATAAGCTAGTAGTAGAGCTCCTTTGTGAAAGAGCTGGTCCGGGGAAGTACTACCACCGTACCTATTTCTCCGCCAAATAGTGATGCTTGCATTGCTGTGTTTCGGTCTGAAGGGTACGGGTGCCGGTGTAATTACAATCACAACTTAGGACCAGGGTTGGAGGATGATGACAATCTTATTTTAAGAAAATCAGAGAGTCAAACGTAATCATCACTGGTGAGTTTAAGTTCAAACTTAGAAATTAGTATTTTCGCATATTACTATTTAACGCTTCGAATATTACGTACAGCTGTTATGTGTTGACTCATCAACCTCTTATCAAAACCAGTTCATTAGTTCTACAGATTATGTCTCGTAAATGAAGATAACGAAATATTATGTATTAGGCACGCCAAAATGACCATGTCAAAATGACAGTTATTTGTGTATATTTTGCAATATTTTGTTATTGATGACACATAGTTTAATCGTCATGAATCACAGTCGTCACCCATCCAATTTGTGACCTTACTAAGTGGCAGTTGTATTGCGCGTAGAGTGAATAAGTGATACCAATAAAGAGGTATTGATTCTTCGTAACACACAATATGCTGACTATTTTTGGATTGATTACTAGGAATTCTGGGGTTGAATACCAGTCTCACCAGAAGCGGTTGACTTTCAGTGTTTTATATGACGCGACTGCTTTAAGAGCTCCCTAAATACGATGTGGAAGGTAGAACATAAATCATATAGGAGTAGGATGGTAAAAGGGGAACTGTCAGTCTTTTTACAACCTTCTGACTGACTGTTAAGTTAACACACTATCAAGCAAGGGTCATCGGTGTATAGTACGGTCACCCATCTGAAACTTGACTGCAGCATCGTTGCTTACCCTTAGAGAGCAAACGATCTGCGCCGTAGCGTGAACCACTCCTAAAACGACAATTATTAATTACGAATAATATTGGAAACATTTACCTCTCGGAACCATGTTTTTCCTCTCTTCAATCTAAACACATTCATAATAAAACTTATAAAAACTATAAATTCACAGTTTTAAACTATAATTTAGCACTATAATCACCAGGCTACATATTTGTTTTATTAATAAAGTCAAACTAAACGTATAAATGTGTTAAATAAGGTAATATTTAAAGGGAAAACGTTCATAAATTCGTCGTGTACGCATAGCTGGTGACACACTGACTGCAGTTGTGTCATTGTAGCGATATTATTTAGTGATGGGCGTTTGTCGATGGTTTTTGTCGGTATATAACCGCATGTCGATAAGTTACCTACAAATGGATCTAGAAAATATATTATTTATGAAAAAAACTAACCTATGTTTGTCAATCTAGCGTCGAAAAGTAAAACCAATGATTCTTTTGTCAAGCAGCACATTCGAGAAAATCTTTCAATCCACATGAAAATGGAAATTGTCTAAAATGCCTAATAATGTCCTCCTGGCCTGATTTCGATCACGGCGGCCAATCTCAACGGAGACTATAGCTATCTGCGCGGGACATATTATAGTGCAAAAGAGTGTGCGCAAACACAGGTGCACTCTATTTTCCCTCACTCTTGTATTCCGATGGGATGGCAATCCGACCCGACCGAAGAGAGATCAGGCGAAGGATCAACGGCTTTACGTGATCTCCGAGGCACGCGGGTGTAAGCACCGCCTATACATATAATAACTACAACGACGTCAATGTAAATTTTTGACATCACATTTTAATCATTAAGCTCCCGAGAGACTCCCGGGTGTCTAAACAATTGATTTTCTATAGTGCTTTAGGCCGCTTGCAAGGTTAAGTAAACCTTCAAGTATGTTAAGTCCGTTTGTCTGCTAAATACTCCGGTAGAGTTCTTTCTGAATATGACAAAGGAAATAATAAGGAAAATAAAAAATAAATAGGAAACTTAGTCATAATTCTACCAACATAGTGAGTGTGTAAAGTGACTAATTAATAATAGTAAATAATTAAAATACAACGTAAAAAACATTATCATCAAAACATCAGCCACTGCTGTTACAATGACTGTTACAAAAGAAAAAAAAAATACCCAACACGATTGACAGTGACATATACTCTGTTTAATAAAAACTAGTAAGTGGCCATTCCATGAACGTATAAAAAAAATAACATAAGCGTGTATCCTTCTATTTTTTTAAATAAATGGAAACATTGCATCCAACAAATCATGCATAAAATTTAAGTTAGATAGATTCGGCAAAGAAACTTTGTTCCAAAGCCAGTATTAGAAACTATGTTTATCACAAAATATACTATAATGAATGAAATCCATGTTTTAAGCATCCAATTTTATTTTATTTGTTTCTAATGCAATCTGTCCCATCTGACATTCAGCATCTTTTGTACAATTTATTGAGTTTTGAGGTTAGATTTTCAGACATGCTTGGTAAGCGCCCATTGACACATCCACATCAAATTATAATGTCATTGTAAGTCTTGTGGAGCCAATCTTTTGAGCCTTGTGAAAGTTTTAATTTTCATCAGGCTTGATGCAAGTTTATTAGGATGCATCGCAATCCTTTTCTTATAAGCGCTCACTCTTTGTGTGATTTCATCTTTGACTTTTCGTATATTTAAGTCACGGTGCAAGCTATCATTAGTGATATACCATGGTGCATTAGTTATAATCCTTAGCATTTTAGATTGGAACCTTTGGAGAATATCTATCTTTGAATTGGCTGCTGTTCCCCACAGCTGTATTCCATAAGTCCAAATAGGCATTATGATGCATTTATAAATTCTAAGCTTATTTTCCAGAGAGAGCTTGGACTTTTTTGATAAGAGCCAATAATGTTTTCTAAGTTGTGGGCTTTACGTTTGGTGAATATATGTTTTCTCCAGGTTAGTCGACGGTCTAGATACATTCCGAGGTATTTAGCATCTTCTGCTTGAGGAATCTCAACATCATTTAGTCGGACTAAAGGGCATGTATCTCTCCTTGTTGTAAATGTAACGTGTATGGATTTGGTTTCGTTTGCCTTTATTCGCCATTCTTTCAGCCAGTTGGAGATTTTATCCAAACTCGTTTGTAGGATCTTAGAGGCCTCGACTGCGTCGTCATGCACGGCTAGTGTAGCTGTGTCATCGGCAAATGTGCCAATGACTACTCCTTCAGACACTGGGAGGTCGGCTGTGTAAAGAAGATAGAGAGTAGGACCCATCACGCTACCCTGAGGAACTCCTGCCAGGATTTCGTGCAATCCAGTTACTTCGTTACCCTGTTTTACGAAGAAGTGTCTCTTCTCTAGATAGGATTTAATGAATATGAAATAGTTTATCGGAAATGCTTTTTTAATTTTGTATAAGAGGCCCTCATGCCAGACACGATCGAAAGCCTGGGGCATCCAATATAAGATCAAAACTAATTAACGGCCAAGTTCCGGTGAACGGAACAATAAATTTCGCATCACTAGCAGCTCTTATCGCCGGCCGCTCGTCAATTCGATGTTAGGAAGTATTGTTATCTTGCTTTATTACTCTACGCTGATTATAATAAAATTGTGTTGTCTGTAGCACTAGTCGGTGCCAGTGAGAAATGTAGTAAACACAGCCTAGCTGTGTACAGTCAGTCAGTTAAAGCGTTTGAACAGATAATTCATTCGGATGAAGTGAGAAAATAGTCAATACCTTGAGTTGCTTTATGTATTTTGGCGTATTATTATTACCAGCCTGTAGCGTCCCACTGCTGGGCAAAGGCCTCCATTCCCCTTATCCACTTTTGTCTGTCATTTGCCGTCTGGTGCCAATCAATGAGATATAAGTCAAGGTCATCCCGCCATCTCCTTCTGAGCCTGCCGCGTTGTCGTTTGCTGCTATCTGGGACCCACTGTGTGATTGTTTTCACCCATAGCTCATAGCAGCAGATGTGACCAGCCCAGTTCCACTTAAGCTTGGCAGCTGTGTGTTCCATTTAAGTTTGGTATAGGTATAGCAAATAACATTTAGGGAAGTGTGTTCTTATTGCGACCCTAGGAATAACTACATCTTCATATATTAACAATAATAATTAAGACTAGGATCTCATGGTATTAAACTAAATCATAATTATTAGTCATACCAAAAGTCTAAAAGTACGTCAATAAAAGTCGATGACCCTCTGTGTAGTAGTTACACTGTGGCAGTGCTAACGAAACCTGGGATTTCAATCATCCCACATACCTAATATTATTATGTGTATGAGGAAATAGCCCAGTTCAATCTGTTACTTTGTGTTCTCGCTTCAACCATGCTTCTACATTTTGCCGACTAGCCATCAAATAATAATAGTTCTCATCACTGTCATAGATGAACTGTGAGTGAAATGCGCATTAAATTGTGTCTATGCTACGATTCTGCATGTGCATTGGTAATTTAGTAGTTTAGATAATGATTAAAGTACTGAACATACAATTACAAGCCCAGTTTACAAGCCTACTTATGCACGTTTATAAACAATGTAAACGCGCTCAACATTTTATTAATGATGAATTGGATATACCTAAATCTTAAGGAAGTCTTAAAGAGCGATCCTTACATGTCCAAAACTTTAGTGCTATTCTATAATTACTCACTAGCAACCTCACTTTTGAAACCGCAGTGATAAGTAGCAAAAACAATGCAAAATTATAGAATAAAAATTTGTCTTATGTGTACATGTAGGTACAACGATGGTGTTTTTACACCTTTCGTTGTGTAAACAAACCTTCAAGATCGCGAGTAAACACAAGTGATCCACTGCACGTGTGCAATGAAGTAACAATATTAGTGGAAAGGTTGCAAGATATATTACAAGACAGGCAGCCAACAGGCAACTCTTTACTTGAATACCACTCTACCCTTTTTACCTCAGTTTGATACTAT
Source organism: Asteroscopus sphinx (assembly GCA_949699075.1). Taxonomy (NCBI): domain Eukaryota; kingdom Metazoa; phylum Arthropoda; class Insecta; order Lepidoptera; family Noctuidae; genus Asteroscopus; species Asteroscopus sphinx. Next base: position 11,877,601 of record OX453021.1, on the reverse strand, counting down.
AATTAATCTTAAGGTATGCTCCGATGACTCCGATCATTCGAAATTGATTGAGTTTTTCAGGCAAAGTGTCATGTGTTTGATCGGTGGCGACCGTATCGAAGGACCAGAAAAACATTGCGAAAGTGATTTTATTTTTTTATTGAAAATTCTGTAAATGTAGCTGGCATTAGCAGATTGATATTAAATATACCAGAGCCTCTGTATAATTACATATTTTCCAGTTTTAGATTCATTAATAGACACACTGAAAATAGGTGGAAGCTTAGATTCAGTGTAATTGCTTAAAAATGACTGAAGAGTGTTTTACATTATTGTTGATCCATTTATATGCAATCAAACAAGAACTAGATTAGAGAACTATTGTTGTTCGAAGGGTGGAAGGCAGTGTCATTACTTCGACCGATAGTAACTGTATCGAAGGACCAGAAAGACATTGCAAAGTGATTTCAGAAAAAATGCTTGTGAATTAAGTCAAGATAGCTGTCATAGCTGTTTAATAATAAATCTAGTTGAGCCACTGTAATTACATATTTTCCAATTTTAGATTCAATAAATGGGCACACTTACCTTAGGTGCCTTCTATGAAAACAATTCGCAATTCTAATAAATTGTGTCACGTGTGCCAATAAAAAAGTTTGCAACCCACGAAGGCTGTAATAGCATTCAATAAGTATTTACTTACGAGTATTATGGAAATGTTTATAATATTAAACGTCTTCTTTCTCATTAATATGCTTAGTGTGACTTCAATGTATGCATTGGTACCGTTTGACAATACTACAGCAGAGTGACTACGATACATGCGTTTGTTATTTAGTTTTTTTTTTTTATGTAATAGTTTTATAATGTTTACACAGTAGTAAGAATGATCATTTGTTAGTTCATAAACAACTGCGAAAACAATAAAGATTTTTCTTAGTCCATTAACAATGCTCATTGCTAATTTCCGAGTTACTTTTTAAAATAATCTGATATCAAATCTTCTAAGCCTTAATTAATCAGAAATGTTTATGGAAGTCAGGTAATAGTGGAGTAATATTGTCAGTGAACAAGTGGATGAGGTCAGCTGTTGTTGCCACAAAAGAAAGCGATGAAAAAAGGCTAATTCTTTGCTAATAACAACATACTGCACATTAACAAATACTTTACACACTATTTTAAATGCGAAAGTAGCTCTGTCTGTTTGTTATATCATCATGAAAACAAAACCACTGAACCGATTGTAACGAAATTTGACAAAAAGGTAGCCTAAGACATGGAGAAGAACATGGGCATTTTTATTGCAAAACACGAAAGATTTCCTTCGATAAACGACATCCACGCGGGCCAAGCTGCGGGTGACCTCTATAGCTGTTCCAAAGAATTACTTAATACTTTGTACTAATTCCCAGAGTCAAAATAATACGGGAAAATAAATCAGCATTGACGTCTGGTTTCATTGAAAGCTGAATTCCATTTGAATTTCGCGAATGAATCGCGCGCTTTGAATCGATACATTGACACATGAAGGGCGCGCCGGATGCACGCTATTGGACAAGAAAACGACGCCATGTTAAATAAATATACTGTCACATACTGTGCAGATAAATAACAGAATTACAGGTTTGTAATAAAATTGTGGGTAAGTAAATGTGGGCGTGTCGCAGACAGCATTCAATGAAGTAAGTACTTTGACAATTGATAAAAACCGGCCAAGAGCATGTCGGGCCATGCTCAGTATTATAGGGTTCCTTAAGTAGGTCTAATTACAAACGAATCAAATCGAATATTAATCGTTGTTATTTTAGTTTTTGCAAACAGCGCCACCTAGCGCTAAATTTAAGAAGTGTGTCATATACACACTTCTTAAATTTAGCGCTAGGTGGCGCTGTTACTTTGTGTTATCAATATAACACAAAGTTTATTTTTGTGATTTTTTTAAATAGAAAGTTACTAAAGGAGCATTATTTGCTAAGATCATTTTTATCTAAGGTCAATGACCTATGGACTAGGACGTCTTAAGTATTTTTCAGTTTTCTCACTATAACTCAAAAATTTATAATCACATTATACTCGAAATAATTTTAAAAGAGAGTTTTTATAAAAGTCTATCAACGTGGAAGATTACAATTTTCTACGTTGTATAGTTTGGAAATGGCAGGGGGGGGGGGACACATTGTAAGCCACTTTGGTGGGCTATATTTCGCAGATGGTACACCTGATAAAAAAGTGATGTATGAAACATTACCTTCATTTTAGTAGACCTATTCAATGATACCCCACACGAGGGGGTGCAGCGAAAATAAAATTTTCATCCCCATTTCACATGTATGGGCGCCACCCCTAAAATACGTTATAAAGATTTTTTTATTCTTTTAAAATTGAGATCTATATCTAAACCATTTTTCAACAAAATTTCATTTACTTATGTTTATAACTGTAGAAGTTATTAAGCTGTAAAGGATTAGGACAGACGGACAGACGGACAGACGGACAGACGGACAGACGGATAGACGGACAGACGGACGGACATGACGAAACTATAAGGGTTCCTTGTAGGACTACGGAACCCTAAAAAGGAGAGGTATTTAATGAAATCACACCAATTTAATACGTTCGCTGAAAACTGAGCTAACATAAGTCTTATTTTGTAATGTTTACTCTGGTGAAATTTTAAGCTTTGAGGCTTTGAAAGCGACCCCCGGAAAGTGTAACAAGAACAAAAAATAATAATAAATACACTGTGGTAGATAATTATCATCCTTTAAAAATAACCTGTTCCGTACTATTAAATAATAAGAGGCAATGTTTTATTAAATAAGTTTCTACGCTGCATACACAGACATAGTAAAAAATATGTTTTACTAGTTAGTTACTCACGAGAATTTAGTGAGGTACCTATGTAAGTATGTATACAACCTTATTCTTAATTTATACTAAACCTGAGAAGGGTTTATTGTACTCATCATTATGAACAACTTTTACTATGAGACCAACCCTGAAATCACGGAAAAAAATCTGCTGTTACATTTGTGCCCTACATTTGTGTTCACACAAATCGACAAAATCTAAGTTTGTTGCTGATGTTTTTTTCGCGATTTCAGGGTTGGTCCCTTAGTAAAAACTAAGAATAAGGTTGTATAAATGAGTAAAGACTTACATAATTCCAAGTATGAATTTAACCGACGAAAGCCCTACTTACAAGTACTTATGTGTCATTTTTATCAAAACCAAATACGTAATAACCACAATGACGCCCATGTTCCGGTCAACGGAACAATAACAACCGGGTTTATTGATAAGTACCTAATTCTCATATTATAAGTTACACAATATCTTTAAATTCTAATACTATACTCTATATCTACCTAAATACTCTATGAGGACCTTTAAGCTTGTACCCATGGTATAATAAGATCTTTCACCATGGTTTCACCAGGTACTCTCTTCGCGTGACAGCTAGGTCACGTGATTGCCTCTGGACTACGTCATCGGCTTTGGGGCTGTTAGCGTGACACTTGTCAGTTTGATGTGCTGCCACTTTGTGTAAATAAATTACCCGAGCAAAATGCATTTTTTCATTTACTTGCTTTTTAAAGAAACACTTTTGAACTAGTAATTTTATACAGTTTCCTTTAATAACTAATTAGATGAATAACACAAGATAACAAATAGTTAGGCTAGTTAGGAATTTATTTTATATTCATTATGAACAAAAATCTCCTTAAATATATTGAAGATATCAATCAATGGTTACACTGATCGTGACGTAGCTTCAAGGCATCGCGGAAAAAGAATACTTGGTGAAACATCTTATTATACCATGGTTCCACCTATCTGACTTAGATGAAAAAACACTAGGTCACATCATTATGTGCAGAATTTAGTTAGATGGTATCTTTAATCCCCATATTAACAAATCTATCTCTATTTAATGAGTAATGACTCTTACGGCCGAAATTAATATCCAATCTATCCACGATTTTCCCTACTAGAGACAGAAATTTGACGTAAGCTCCATACAAAATATGTCAAATTTCTATCTCTAGTAGGGTAAATCGTGGATTGATAGGATATTAATTTTGGCCGTTAATGATGCCCTTCAAGCTTATCAAGATTCACATACCTATCTGACTTAGATTAAAAAACACTTAGTCACATTTTCATGTGCAGTGTTGAGTTAGATGGGTATCTTCAATCCCCATATTAATTAATCTATCTCTATCTAATGACTCTTTATGGTGACCTTCAAGCTTATTATTATACACTTATCTAACTTAGGTGAAAAATTATCCCCAGATTAAAAAATCTGTCACAATCTAACGACTTTTTATTAGGATCTGTGAGCTAATAAGCTCTACCTTTTTTGCAGGTATTTTTTTAATTATACATTTTTTTTTCAAGTTATCTAAGCTCCTCCCTAAAATTATCCTACTGTTCTTCACCTACAATCTGCCAGCCGCCATATTAGAACGGGTGAACAACACATTGTGTGCGCCTGCGCATAAATTAGCAGCGCACGACAAGGAGTAATCGGACAAATTAACACAGACCTATGGTCCTGCGTCCGTGCTGACTCATGACACGCTTTATTTTGTTTGTCTGTGTTCTGTTGAACAAGGAAAATATTGTATTAGGTATTGTTAGAAATATCCTGGTGGTTATATTAATTTATACTGTATAGTGTAACGCCCTCTAGTTGTTTTAGTAAGAGTTTGTACAGTTTGTAGGTTTAGTAGCCATTTTATATTGCTTCTGCTATCCCAGCAAAAAACTCGCAACATAACGACAATCTGGATAGGTGTCCTTACAAACTATTTCTTAGAATGCATCTTCACATGTTTTACTATTACTAATTGATCATTCATCCTAGCCGGGTATCACCCACTGCTGGGTATAAGCCTCCTTTCGTTTTTGCCAGCCTCTTCGCATATCATCAACCCTGCGCGCTTTCGGACGGCCCGGCTTTCTCCGACCTGACCTTGGCCACCACTCGGTCAACGCTTTACTCCATCAATTGATCACTAGGAGGATAAATCTCTAATTCTTTTTTGGAAGTGTCATCAGGTCTTAGGCTAACATCATTGGGATAAAATCAAAAAAATCTTAAAAACTAATGTTTTTTATTTCAAATAAACCTAATTACAGGCACTTTTGAAACGTCAGGCTCTAGTTGCACGATAACTAATTGCATTCAATCATGCCATAATATGCAAAGATCTGACGACTAACAGTCTAGACAATACTTGGTACTTGGACGAATGAAATTGGTACATATTGTCGGAAGGTCTGCAGGCAAGCCATACTATCAATAGGTATACGTGAACTGGGGAAACATTTGGAAAAAAATTACGAAATTTTTAGTTACACCTACAGGCATAATATACAATAGAATGACATTAATTTCATCATCAACTGAAAGACGTCCACTGCTGGACATAGGCGTCCCCCAAGCACCACCATTAATTTACGTACTATTTCTGTTTTCTTCTATTAAATCACTTTATGAGGCTCTATTGCTAGGCTACACTGGTAGCCACTGGTGACGATTCATCGTAACTGATGTTTTATACAGTTGTTAGATATGTGTTTGTAGCTGTATAAAGTGTCCTTTTTAAGTACCAGCAGTACATAATTTGTTCCTGGGCCCACGTAATTTCATGACGCGCCGATCAAGTTGCAGTGACGCTGCAGTTCGTATCTGACAGCGACCGCCGAAGATAAGAGAATACGAAAAGCGTTGTTTTGATCAAAACTTAACCGCAATTGCAGTTCTTTAGTTACGTGAATTGGCTTACTGTTTGTGCAACAAGCAACAATAAATAAATTATTATTATTATTACTATGCCAATTCGTTAGCGGTTGGGGCCTTCCACATCCCCAACCGCTAACGAATTGGCTTGGCAAGTGAAATGAGTTCTACTGACATTTTCTTTGATCTTCTTTTGTTATCTCTTCTTCTAATTCTTTGAATCAAAGGTCGTCATGTTGCAGCTACTCTACATATTTTAAGCTGTACTCGCACAAGTGAATAAGGAATGAAACGTAGACGTAGCGTTATCAGTAGCTCTTATCTCTTCGGATATTAGCTAAATATACTTTGCTGTTGTGGACGTGTATTGCAACGTGAACTAAATGGATATTTTACTATATACGTGGGACACTCAGAAAGTTTTGCGAAACTAAAAAAAATTGTTCTATACCTACATATATTTTTATCAAATCTTTTCAAAGTACTTTCCACCAGCCTCTATACAAAGATTCATGCGCCTAAACCAGTTTTCAAAACACTTTTTCCAGTCCGCCGCAGACACCTCGTTTACAGCCTGCTCGAACGCAGCCAGCGCATCTTCCGGCGACGAAAATTGTATCCCTTTGAGCTGATTTTTTATTTTTGGGAATAAAAAGAAGTCACACGGTGCTAGATCAGGGCTGTAAGGAGGGTGACCCAGGAGTTTGACTGGCGTGCTGTCCAGGAAGTCCCTCGTTTTGAGTGCGGTGTGCGCAGGTGCATTGTCGTGGTGGAGCAGTAGCCCGCGGAGCCCTGTGTTTGGTCGCTTGTTGCTTATAACAGAGAAAACTTCTGGCAAACATTTGGTAGTATACCATTCGGCATTAATGCTTCTTTGATCCCGTAAGGGAATTGATACCAAGCGGCCAGTCAAATTAAAAAAGCTAGCGATCAAAATCTTACCCCCGCTTCTAGATCGCTTCACTTTGGTAGGCGTTGGCTCATTTTGAAACACCCAAACAGTCGACTGGCGCTTGGTTTCTGGGTCGTATTGATAAATCCAGGACTCATCACCTGTAACGATGTCGTAAACACGCCGAGACGAGCCTGCTTCAAATTTGTTAAGCATATCACGGCACCATTCCACCCGGGCCTGCTTCTGAGCATCGGTGAGGTTGTGCGGCACCCAGCGTGATACTATCCTCCTCACGCGAAGATGGCTGTGTAGAATCTCGTGAACGCTTCCCGATCCAATCTTCAATATGTGTTGAATCTCCTGATATGTAATTCGCCTATTGTCTTGGATTAAATTTTTCACTGCTAGCACGTTTTCTTCGGTAACAGCCGTCAAAGGGCGACCGCTTCTTTCGTCATCCCCCAAAGTTGGTCGACCGCGCTTGAATTCGTTATACCAACGATACACGGTTGCCTTGGAAGGGCCTTCATCCATGAATGCCATTTGAAGTCTATCGTACGATTCATCCGGTTTCAGGCGACACTTGAAATCGTATAAAATCATAGCTCTAAAATGTTCCCGGCGCAGATCCATATTTCAGTGAGACACAATACTTTGAATTAACTCGCAAAAAATGTGGAGGGAAATTTTGAAATTGGAACTTACTTATTTTTACTTATAAATAATCATATTTTCGAAAAACATTATAACTGGCCAGTCTCCCATATATAAAAACTTTTTTTCGCAATACTTTCTGAGGGGCCTGGTATATATATATTTTTCAAATCAGCATTTATTACTTCATATAATTTTTTTAATGCTCTAAAGTGAAATGGCAAATGTGTCCAACGCCTACGACCGGTATTTAGAATGATTTTATTTGAAATTATGATTTAGTTATAAGCTTCCATTATAAATCTAGCCTGTGAATGTTCTATTGCACATGACAAAGACCACTTCTTATTAGGAAATAACGAGTTTTCGTCACCATAATTAGCTCACTGCACATATGTTTTAGATTTTTTTTTTTATATCTAATGGACTTGCGTTTGACCGCCACCTCACCTGATGTTAAATCTTGGTTTTTTTACAGTGTTTTCACCATTTAAGTCAGTGGTGTATTCTAAACGTATAATAAACTACATTTAACAGGTGAGGTGGTGGTCAAACGCAAGCCCATTAGATTTAAAAAAAAACATTGAATTCGATACGATCGATAAAAGTCATAATTATTAGATAATAATGATTATGATTAATAATCAGGTTTTGAATCTGCAACCCCTTGCTTAAGAAGTGATTTCATAACCTCTGCCACAAGCCACAACGACGTAAAGAATAGTATTTCATATGCTTATGTTTGATCCCCCTAGATTCAATATTGATCTCATGTATGATATCATGGACCCTTATGACCATAGGTGTCTTTATTACCTTCCAATGGCCTTTGACTTCCTGTTTCTTAGATACCATAACAATCATAATAAATATAAATAAACATACTTGAGACAATAAATCTGATGTATCATCATCATTTCAGCCGAAAGACGTCCACTGCTGGACACAAGCCTCCCCCAAGCATATGTTGGGGGGATATGCCATAATCGCCACGCTTGGCAGGCGGGTTGGCGATCGCAGTTGGTTGGTTAAATACTCAGAGAACGCTGCTGCCCATCCTCTGGTGAATCCCTTAGTCGCCTTTTACGAAACCCATGAGAAGATATAGGATGGTGCAATTCTTTACGTCCGGCACCACACTGAACAATGAATCAATCAAAACAATCTGATGTATGAGTTCATGGAATTATAGATATCTAACTGTTGTTTTTTAATCGACTTCAAAAAAAGGAGGAGGTTATGTATTAGGCGGGTTTTTTTTTTTTTTTTTTCGTGTATGTAAACCGATTACTCCGAGATTTGTGGGCCGATTTACGTGGTTGTTTTTTTTATTTGATAGAGGAAGCCCGCGCGGTGGTCCCATATAAATTTTATTGACTTAGGTTGAGTAGTTTTTTAACCAGCTTCAATAAATCAGTTTATTTAAGCTTCGCCTATCTAGATGATCTGCTCATTGGTTCGTTTTTCTGAGAATTCCTGGCCGATATGCGTGTTTTTCTTAATTTCACGATAGTGATTGGAAGTTTGGAAGAACATGAGCGAGACTTTGCCTAGCAGCGGGATAGTAAAGGTTAATAAAAAATATATTCTCAAATTGGTTATATAAACATTTATGAATCAACCCTCGCAATTATCAACTAAAAAGTATGAAATAAAAACTTTTTAACAAAAAATAAAACCGACTTCAAAAACCTTAACTAATAAAAAGTAAAAAATAATCACTGTATGTATTTTAAAATCTTAACATAAACCAAAATTTTGAAGGCGGCGCGTGATTTTCATGTACGTTCACATAAACTGTTTTTTACTATAGATATGCGCTCGAAAGTACATTATATTTACTTGACGCAAAGGGTCAATCACGCGCCGCCTTCAAAATGTTGGTTTATGTTAAGATTTTAAAATACATACAATGATTATTTTTTACTTTTTAGTTAAGGTTTTTGAAGTCGGTTTTATTTTTATTAAAAAGTTTTGTGTCTAAACTTGTGAGATTTCTGTGTACTAATAATTAATACTCGCGTTGCAACGCAGGGTAGGGCGCCCTCAGACTCGGTGGAGCGATGATATTGGCAAGGTGGCTGGTGGCAACTGGATGCGAGTGGCCGAGGATCGACGTCAGTGGCGTGCCGTTGGAGAGGCCTATGTCCAGCAGTGGACTAATATAGGTTGAAGAAATGAAGTCCCCACAAGAAGTTTCTTTTTCTCAGAAAGATTTTTTCATATGGTTCGACAAATAAGGTTTCTCCGATTTCCCCAAGTACCGACGAAAGGTCACCAAACAAAAGAAGTTTCCTCTTCTTCGAAAGATTCACATCATCTCATATTAAATTTTCCCCGATATAGAACATTTCCAATAAGCAGTTGTCGACCGATTCGGTTTGTGTTCTCTTTTCCTCTCGTCACGTGAATCGTAGACGAAAAGAGATAATAAACCGAATCGATCGACAGCTGCATATCGAGTATGTTATGGGGTCTACTCGCAAAATCGATAGCGACATATCGAAACGACGATAGCACGATAGTGCTCCAAATATGTCAGTTGTACCCTACTTCTAATAAATGTTAGAATTCTATGCCGTTTATCGAAAACACAGACAAAATATTGAGATTTTTTACGACGTCATAGACAATTTTAGGAGCGAATGATTCTTAAACAAAAAGAAATACTGTCAATGACATTTACAACTGAGAGTAGGGTTACGACCGAAAATTGACGATTAGTATCGTTAGTTGTTTCGTATAAACGATAGCTAAATCGACGTTACTTAGAGTAGGTCTCGACACGACAAATATCACTATATATCGATTTTGCGAGTAGACCCCCTGAATCTGGGAGACGGTTCAACAAGTTAACATTCTCCCATAAGGTTTTTCCGATTTCCCCAAGTTTCGACGAAAGGTAACCAAACAAAAAAGTGACGGCCTTTCCTTCTTATGGGAGGATTTACGTATAAAGTAGAAATATAATTCGTTCCTTGCCTCATGATATCCATGTCCTGGTTGTGCCCCCGGTCGAGGAGTCCTGTACTGCCTGATGCGCGGGATAACGAGAGGCGGCCTCTGTTCCCGGGTGTACACTGCGCATTCCTCTGGTGTGATCCACTGCGGACAAGGAGAGGTTGAGTTAGATAAATACAGATAAAATAATAGTTGCATTGCAGAAGTATTTTATTTGTTTGTGTAAACTTCAGAAGTTCGTGTGTGTTGATTGATGCAGTTTTATGCCTTATTCTTATTATGCCTTAACCTTTGAGGCACATTTTCACTGCGCAAATATTGTTTGCTTACAATTATGAATTGCACCTGCATAATCACTGTTATTTGATATAATACAACGGCAACTTGCATACAACTTATAGTTTTTGAAACCTTCTAGCTCTACTTACATAACATAACACAACCAGCCCATTACTGTCCCACTGCTGGGCACGGGCCTCTTCTCAGTACGAGAAGGCTAAGGCCTTAGTCAACCACGCTGCCCTAGTGCGGGTTGGCGGACTACACACACCATTGAGAACTGTATGGAGCACTCTCAGTTGTGCAGGTTTCCTCACGATGGTTTCCTTCACCGTTAAAGCAAGTGATAATCGATTATAAATCTGCACATGAATTCGAAAAGTCAGAGGTGTGGGCCGGGACCGAACTCACACCCTCCTGCATGGAGCTCTACGTGCATAATGCCAATATGCGACATTCCAATACATAATTTTTTGCATCTCCTGCCAAATGATACGTTTGCTTAAAATTAATTTCTCATACTGTCCAATTAGTATCCTATTTATATAGTACGTTTTCTCTATAGTACACCGCCAACTACCCGTTATATTTTCTTGTACATTTCAAGTCCATTTGTCTGTAAAGAATTTGCTTCAAGCGATAAGACCGCCAATTGTTAGTTCTGTGCTTATGTTTGTTATAATTTTATTTTTATGGTGTGCAAACAATTAAGTATAGGTAGGTACTCTATCTATCTACATGTTGAAATTAGAATCGCTTATTTCCCCAAAAGGGGTAATTGTACTCATCAGTATGAACAACTTTTACTATGGGACCAAACCTGAAATCGCGAAAAAAAATCAGGTGGTCCCTACATTTTATCGATTTAAGTGAACACAAATGTAGGGACCAACAGATTATTTTTTCGCGATTTTAGGGTTTCTCCCATAGTAAAAGTTGTTCATACTGATGAGTACAATTACCCCTTTTCGGGAAATAAGCGATTCAAACAGCATGTATATACAAATATATATGTTAAAAGATACAGTTACAGTTCTCGATGGTGTGTACTGTGTAGTCCACCAACCCGCACTAGGCCAGCGTGGTGGACTAAGGCCTTAACCTTCTCATACTGAGAAGACGCCCGTACCCAGCAGTGGGACAGTAATGGGCTGATTATGTTATGTTATGTTAAAAGTAATCTTGAGCAGTACTGTTTGCAGGACAACTCTTGGATTCGTTAGACATCCAATCACGCACTTTCAGACATTCGCAATTGCATTCCTAACTTTAATCCTGTATGCCAATTAATGCTGAAACACAATGATTTCCTTTCATGATCATGTTACAGTACCAATGCACAGTGTTCCTTGTTGCGTAAACGCATCCTGCCTGGATGGCGCCACATGGGGCTCATTGGAGATTCAGTTAACACCAGACTTAGCGTACTGCGTCTGCAGTTAACACCATTGTGTCTACTATGTTTTTATTATTATTATTGATAAATTAGACAGTAGTCAATTAATTAGTCAGTAGTTAATTATATAGTAGTCTAGTGGTTCGAGTATCGGACTGCTGATCACGAGGTTGTGGGTTCGATTCCCACAGGACACAAATATTTGTGTGATGAACATGAGTGTTTATGTTGGTCTGGTTGTTTCTTATGTATTTTAAGTATGTATTTACAAAAAAAGTATATATGTATTATATCCATTGTATAGTACCTATACCACAAGCTCTGCTTAGTTTGGGACTAGATGGTGCTGTGTAAAATGTCCCAAAAATATTTATTTATTTATTTATTTTATTAGGAAGTCTGACACTACAATAACATAATAGTTAACTCTAACTCTATGTATCTATCATTATCTGTGTTTTACGGCGGTAACAACAATTAAAAATTTTTGCCAGTCAGCAGGTTGGTAAGAGGGCTGACTGCTCAGAGTGCGCCGGACAATCAATTAAATCTCGTCACACAAAAACACCATCAAGAACTGTATAACATATATATGGAGTAATCTCAGGTGTGCAGGTTTCTTCACGATGTTTTCCTTCCCCGTTAAAGCAAGTGATAATCTTAAGGAAGGCAATCGATCAACTACCTACCTATATAATTATTTCACTAATGCAACAAACACACTTCTAGTTCTCAGTTAACTTCAACTTTTAAACTTATGACTATGACTAACAATAGACCATTAATACGTAATATTTCTATACTTTCCAACAGTATTTCACACGGGCCTATACAATTAGAACATAATGATCTTCTCTTAAGACGCTGACAACAGCCAAATACCCAAAATAGGCTTCTTTTAAAAACATTTTTAGCTGTATCTATTCAGTTTGTGGCAGTGAAAAAAATATATGTTAATCTTGATCGTATTTTCTGAAACTGTATTGTGCCCAAAACACGTTTTCTTGAAGTTTTCTCGATAAAAAATATTTGTAAACTAACCTCTCAAAACATGCTTTAAAGCAAACAATCTCTATTATTTACTAAATATTATAAATAAAATTAAGAAAACATTTGTTTCTGTTTTTCAAATAAGCTTTTAGTTTTTTATTAAAAAATAAAATTGTTAATTTTGATTCAAGTTGAGCGTTGTATCCGACGTCCCTCGGCTCGTTGCCTCTCTTTCATTTCTGTACGAAACGACAGTGACCGCAGAGGTCTGATTTTTTAGGTGTTGTCAGCCTCTTAAACCACAAGTTTAAATTCGACGCAACAATTGGACTGCTGGCATTTAGACATCAAAAAGACATCAGGAAATGCCATATTGCATAACATCGTCCATTACGATTTTAAATATATTACGAATAATCACAATTATATTGTTATAATGTATCGTTAGCAAATGCTATAAGCATTCCGTAATCGATGACTGTGTACGTCCAATATATCTTGGTACACGGCAAACATGTTTACTACACATTATAATAAAACAAAGCTTAACCGGATTACCGAAAACCAAAACCAAGAACCTAAGAAATTATTATGTTTACTATATTTACTGCATTTGCCTTGCTGTTGCTTTTTGCCTTTGAAAGCAGCCAAGCCCATCTCTACGCACGGGCTCGCTGAAGTTGAGCACAGGGCCCCGAGATCCATCCATGGTGCCCCAAGCCCCTGAGATAGCAGACCAATCCATGATCAATGTTTAACCAGTAAAAGATTAACCAGTTAATGATTATGCTAATAAAAAATCCAGAAAGGTAGGTACGGTTACGATACTTCGCGGTGGTACATTTTGTCGACAAAATCCCTTGAACAAATCCTGCTACATTACACGTACGGTCACGATCCTTCCTTCAAGGGATTTTGTACTGTTGTGTTTGTTGTTTTTTCATTTTATTTTTTGTTGTAAGGGATTTTGTTTGAAATGTACCACCGGGAACATTTTGTCGACAAAATCCCTTGTACGAATCCTACTTCATTACACGTAACTACAGCTGCCATCGAACATTGACTGCAAGCGATTTTAGCCTTAGTGGTGGTCCACCGGAAATATTTCTGACTGTTCCTATTGTAACAGTTTAGATTTTTTTAATGTTTGTTCGCATTACATTACTTTGAAACTTTTAAAATATAAGAATTATAATTAAACCTATTGTTGTTGTTCATTACGGTTGTTGAACCAAAGGTTGAAATTTATCCTAAAGTGCAGAGGGCCTCCACTTGGCTAAAGACGGCCCTGAAAGCAGCGTTACTACACAACATATTGGCGCTACGGTAGTGTACAGTTATATTGGTCATTGGACATACTGTAAGTCAGTCTCATTATTTGTGTCCGAATTTGTATAAATTGCTTAGTAATTGCATCTGAATGTATTATGTAAACTCAATGCAGGTTGACCTATCGCCGAAAGCTTTTACTTCGACTTAACTGTAACTATTCCGAAATAGAATAAGTACGAGTAAAGGTTTCTTTCTGCGATAGGTCAGTCTGCATTAAGCTTACATAATACGTTCAGATGCAATTACTAAGCAATTTGTAACAGATTCGGGCACAAATAATGAGACTGACTTAAAGTATGTCCAGTGACTATGTAACTGTCCATTTCACTGTAGCGCTGGTTTCAAAGGCAAAAACTAACATCATCATCCTCCTCGCCTTCCAAACTATGAGACCCCCGCAACCCAGTTACTGGGTAGTACCGACATTCTGAGGTTAGACCAGTTGTCAGACTTTTGATTGCCATAGATGTTCGTATGGCAACCAGGACCGACAGCTTAACGTGCTCTCCGAGGCACGGAGGGGTCTCGATGTGCAACGAAATGGTCACCCATCCACGGACTGACCGCGGCAAGTGTAGCTTAATCTCGCAGATCATACAATCTGCGTGGTTACTACTTAGCCACGAGCCCCCCAAAGGCAAAAACTAACAGCAAGACAAATTAAGTACATTAAAATTGTATCATATAGGAGAAATACTTTTGGGGATGAAAGTACTACTAACTAGTTCATCAATTAGAAAAACTTTAAGTATGGCAGCAACTCCAAATGCGTGGAAAAAACAGAATAGCTGTTCGCGTAAATGTTGAGAGTTGTTTTTTATCCCCTAAGGATTAATTAATTTTTCTGTTATACTCTGTATAAAACGAATTTGGAAGAGACCTATGTCCAGCTATGGGCTATGGCTGCAAAATAAGATAAAACACCGTAAACCATATTTATTTATTTAATCTAAAGTAATTGCTGTTGGTCTTACAAATAAGGAAGACCAACAGCAAATACTTTAGAATAACTTTCTTTATATGATTGAGTTGAAAGAAACTTTAACATCAAAATAACACGCTAAAAAAGTGGGTGAACATAAGCACGTACGTTCTGATTAATTATAGCACGTACCTACTACCTAGTAATAGGTAGTACGAGTCAGTACTACTTGTTAGTATGTGTACAAAAACACGTGTTTCTTATTGTTTACAAAAATATTTACGTGCACCTTGTACCGAAACATTTCATTCCTTGTTAGACTTCTTACTTATGGCACTGATAATATAATACTATACTAGTACTTATGGGTTAGCTTGGACTACGAATTCGTAGAAATAGTTCTAATTTTTTTCCAATTAAATATATCTTCTAAAGAAATATTACTTAACTATGATTCCACAAAACACATTATTATACATTCCACCTCTGTCAGGTCCAAATCCAA
This sequence comes from Asteroscopus sphinx, assembly GCA_949699075.1. Lineage (NCBI taxonomy): Eukaryota > Metazoa > Arthropoda > Insecta > Lepidoptera > Noctuidae > Asteroscopus > Asteroscopus sphinx. Next base: position 11,861,936 of record OX453021.1, on the reverse strand, counting down.
AATTATAACGTGATATCCATGGCAATGATTTATGGCGATTCCCGGGTCGGGCAAAGTGTTATTGGGTTTTTTAATTAGGAAATTCTCAGTAGCAGTCCGGAGTATGGATTTGTGCCCGGTTAATGGCAATAGGCTCGCCCCCTATTACATGGGACTATAACATAACTGGCGAAATGTGGGTGTACTATTACACCTCTGCCTACCCCTTCGGGGAAATACAGGCGTGATGTTATGTTATGTTGTTATGTTATTTGGAAAACCAACAGCAATTACTTTAGAATAACTTTCTTTATATGATTGAGTTGAATGAAACTTTAACATCAAAATAACACGCTTAAACTCGATGTAAAAAAGTGGGTGAACATAAGCACGTACGTTCTGATTAATTATAGCACGTACCTACTACCTAGTAATAGGTAGTACGAGTCAGTACGACTTGTTAGTATGTGTACAAAAACACGTGTTTCTTATTGTTTACAAAAATATTTACGTGCACCTTGTACCGAAACATTTCATTCCTTGTTAGACTTCTTACTTATGGCACTGATAATATAATACTATACTAGTACTTATGGGTTAGCTTGGACTACGAATTCGTAAAGAAATAGTTCTAATTTTTTTCCAATGAAATATATCTTCTAAAGAAATATTACTTAACTATGATTCCACAAAACACATTATTATACATTCCACCTCTGTCAGGTCCAAATCCAAAAATTATAACGTGATATCCATGGCAATGATTTATGGCGATTCCCGGGTCGGGCAAAGTGTTATTGGGTTTTTTCATTAGGAAATTCTCAGTAGCAGTCCGGAGTATGGATTTGTGCCCGATTAATGGCAATAGGCTCGCCCCCTATTACATGGGACTATAACATAACTGGCGAAATGTGGGTGTACTATACACCTCTGCCTACCCCTTCGGGGAAATACAGGCGTGATGTTATGTTATGTTGATATCCAATCGCATTTACGTATAAGAATTAGACAAAATAAATAAAATGTCCTGCCCTGTATGGTAATAAATAAAATGCTTTAACTTTGCCCACAAATCCAATTATTACAATTATTTTTGAATTCACAAATAGTTATATAGGAGTAATAGCTGATTTCCGTACATACTTGGGAAGTAACCTTCGTAACTTCTGATTCAGTTATGAATTGTCAGTGTGTCATGTAATGCTTCAGGCAAAGAAGGAGCTCCTTCTTTGCCTGAAGCATTACATAATACAATACAATACAATATAATTTATAATTAGACCTACAGAAAGAAAACCATTCAAATCTTGTTCTATCTCTAACAAACAGTTATTTTATAGCCATTTCGTGCTTAACCTTGGTGCCACTTCCTTTCCGAATAGAAACCCGGATATTGATTTTTGTACCTGACCTATTGCCGGTAGGCTTGTGACTCATTGAAGCTGACTAGGACAACACCTCTCAGCAATGACGTCAGGATGAGAAACCGATTGCTTAGATTTTGTTATTCCTTGGAGACGATTAATAAGGAATGTTAAGAAGTATTCACATCGGTCGCAATAGAAGCATAATAGAAAAAAAAAAGTTAAAAAGTAGCTCAGGACAAAACAGGCAATTTCTCATTTGTTGTTCTATGATATTTTAAGCTCTATCTGAGCAGAGCCTACGTCCAACAAATAACTGAACCGCTATATTTGTTGTATGGCAACATTAAATTAATTTTATTATAATTATTAGTATTGCAACATTTACTGAGCCAATGTGGCAACACTGATGTAATCACTTCCGCAATACTGAACTTTGGAAATTACACGGCTAGTTCGATCTCCTGATTTTTATTTATTACAAGCGCAAACGAAAATACACAACAGTCTCCGCTGCAACAAACCCAACAATATTCCATGCCTTTAATTTAGACTTTGCAAATTCATCGCAGACTTTTACGATATTTGCAACGCTCAAGTAAGACAGCGATTTAAAAAGCAACCTTTTGACTGTTAGCAAGTAGCAACTGTACAGTTCGCAATAACGACCACAGTTTCATAACAAACCGTATAACAAAGAAATATTCTTAAAAAGAATTTCACATCCACAACGCAATTTAAACTCATCAGCTAACACTCATCAGCATTCGACCTTAATCATTACGGTGTAGGGTTTTTTCTTATTTCCATTGATTACGTCTTTCCACCTCCACACCTAGTCTGCCATGAATCACTCTTCATGAATGAGAAGATGCGGTGTCGCAACCGGTTTTGTGATGAGTCTCCTTGACCCCAAAGGTAAGGTTTGCGAGGGTGTTTGTTGACTGTTTTGGCTAGACAACCTGTTTGGTGCTGGTGATGTTTGTTTATATTGAAGTTGTGAATAGTTTTGATTAATGTATGGATGCTAATTAGATGTAGGTGTGAGGTTAATACTCTTATGGGAATAAGTGATCAAATAATAAAGATATTTTGAAAGTCGTGCGTGACTCGTGAGTCAAAATTATAGTGTTAGCGGTGTAATTGCCACTAACCACTAACTATTCAGTAGTGAAAATTGTAATACATTCATAAGGTTTGTCATGAGTGTCTTTATTATGGTCTGTATCTATACAAGATGTTGATCTGTATCCGTGCCATATTTCTAGAGCAAATCATAAATAATGTGCTCAGTTATCTAAAAATAGTTGCAAAATTCTACGATTATTTAATACCCAAATTTTCACTTGGGAACATAGCGGGAGTTTGAGTACAAATCGCGAACGACTCTGAAAATAAGTCATCGGCGGCATTTTCAAAGGGTGGAAATACCTAAAAATTGTTTTGGTGGTTTTGCACTGATCGGTTTTGTGTCGCACGCGACACACAGAGGGAATTTGTTTGTTTACAAATAGGTAATTAAACAAACAAAAAATTGGTACTGATTTTTTTCTTGATTCGTGTTTAGTATCAGTGGTGTCGTCACCTCCTTAAATATGGCACGAATACAGATCAACACGTTGTATAGAACTACCATTCCCCATTTCGAGATTGTAATATCTTCCGCACCTACACCTACCTACCTTCTTTTACACCTCTTCGGGGAACTACAGGCGTCATGTTATGTTATGTTAATATCTTCCGGAAGAATTAGAGCGTAAAACAATAAAATTATCGAGAGCTCCAGGATGTCATAAAATGTGGATGGGCATTTTTTTTTTTTAACTGATGTGTCTGCGGCAAATTTATGTACTCTACTTAAACACTAGATACAAAGTAAAAATGTTTAAAGAAAATTTTTCACATAAGTAGGTAGGTACACTAGGTACATAGCACATGTTTCCGTCCACGAACAGACCGTGACTTCAATAGATAATGCCAAACAAATACATACAAAGTATTCTATCACACAACCACAATGTCAGACGGGAAATATTTAACATATCAAGGAAAACATTAATTATAATCAAGAGAATAAATTATCGTTATCATTTATATCGTTAACAATAAAGATGAAGAGACGCGTCTGTGTGTCTCTGCAAAATCTAATGAATCACTGAATTGTTTTGAATTCTATTTCGTACATTCGGAGACGCATTTTGAGATTAAAATAGCTTCTGAAGTATTGACATGCTATTTTGGAACATAAAATAACTAAATCAACTATCTTTTGGTTTGCAAGTCATTTCGAATACAGGTGATGGAAGGAGAATTCAGAACATATCTCTCGTCCCCGGCCAAAGGTATTATAAGAGTCCGACACTGATTCAGTATTTCCGTGAGGATTTCCCCACGTAAAGAAAAGGATACCTGTTGTATAGCCACTTTAACAGATCAACGGGGCAGGACTTAAAAACAACTTTTCCATCGCCTTAACGTCTAATCTATGTCTATCAAACTTAACTAATACAATACACGACACAGAATAAATAATCTTGCAAATAAGATGCAAACAAGTTTGTCACGCAAGACTTCGAGCGGTCTACGAAAGGCCATAATTACATCAAATACGACGAGGAAGCCAAACTCATTCATTATTTGCTATCTAAAATCGTAAACTATCACTGGTTGTTATTGTTTCTTATAATTGACATTTGCTGTCTCTGTCACACTAAATAAGAATATGAATGAATTGATGATACGGGTGATCAATTAGGGAGTTAAGGGGATGTTTCAAGTTAAGGTGCTGTTAGATTTTGAAGATAACAATAATAATATTTTTGATAAGTGCAACATAGGTAATAATAATAATGGTATTTTTTTTTGTCTTTTATTACTTAAAGGACAATGCCCACGGATGGGCCCATTTTTGGCGCCATGTCAAAACTGTATGTTATTCAAAAAATATGTCTTATTTTTTCATGTTTATTTGTTCTTTATCAACATTTCTTTCACCCTAGCATTAAAAAACATAATAAATATGTATTAAACTGAATCGTAAGTATATCCTCCATTCAAACCGAACGAAAATGTTGCCAGATGTCAGACTATTTCAACAAATAATCGGAATCGGTTGTAAATAGTGATACTTCTATGAATTCACTTTTACTGTGTTTTAGATGCTATTATACTAGACTTATCTTGATTGATTGATTTCTTATTTTTTCTTTCCAAAATTTATATCTTTAGATTTCTGTTCGCATGCGTAAATCCGTTAAAAAATATAAAAAACCACTCATATGACGTCAAATCAAAAGAAATTGCAAAACATATTTTTGAAATCTTTTTGTACAGAAAAATAAGACGATTATTTGCTTTAAAATACCTATGCAGTTATTGTAAATATTGTTAAAGCCATTTTAAATTAACTGAAATATTACTTATAAAATCGATATTAATTAATAAACCCAAAAACATAAAAGCTTGCAATGTTATTATTTAAAAAATACTACAAAATCGACTTCAAAAATCGATTAACAAAATAATTATATCTTGCAACACCATACATGGTGTCTCTGGATATCCTTATGGGTGCGTTCAGTTATATCACCCAACGATGCACGGAGCGTACTTATCAATCAGTTAAGGAGTTGGAAAAAATTAGATTGCTCTTAAACCAGGGTGAAAAAATTAAAATCGTTTGCAGAATAATAAAAGATAATTCTTGGTCTACAAAATAAGACTAAAACGGCCGTGACATAGCAATATTTTTTGAGGGGCCTAAAGCTCCTAAGAGAATGGGCAATGTCCTTTTACTTAAAATTAAAACTGCCTCGTTGGTCTAGAGGTCGCAAGCGCGACTGCTGAGCGTGGGGTCCTGGGTTCGATTCCTGGGTTGGGCAAAGTGTTATTGGGTTATTTCATTAGGAAATTCTCAGTAGCAGCCCGGAGTATGGATTTGTGCCCGGCTAATGGCAATAGGCTCGCCCCCTATTACATGGGACTATAACATAACTGGCGAAATGTGGGTGTACTATACACCTCTGCCTACCCCTTCGGGGAAATACAGGCGTGATGTTATGTTATGTTATTTTGTTATGTTACTTAAAATTCAGGTGTAAAAAACAATCATCATCATCATCATGTTTCAATCTTAACCCAAAAGGTTAAGATTGAAACATGTTGTAATTCTACTCTTTTGTAACTTTGCCTGTTATTTTTTATTCTAGTGTACTTTCCATTCTTTTAATTCCCCTTAATAACATGATATCAAGAGTTGAACCACCTTATTGACCTTTCAAGTCAACGCGAATGGAGCACCCATTCATGAGTTTGATGTGTCATCCCTCTCTAACACTGCGCACGCACAGCTTACGAAACGAGACAGGAAATAAAGTCAATGAGAGTCAATTAACCATGATACTTAATTGGATTCGCTGTAGGACACCATTTTAATAATGTATGGTTGTTATTTAAGGAATGATTACAGTGGATGTAATACTCATTGTACTTATTTAATATCCTACCTTGATAACTATATTTTTGTTTACCTGTTTGTATAGTCGATGATACTGATGTACGGTAAAACTCTAATGAGTTTATGTTTACATCTTTAGAATGTTTTTGTTATGTATACCACTGAACAAATAAATAAATAAAATAAATAAATAAATGTGGGTGAAAAAGTTGATGTCAACATTGTAGGAAGAGTGATATTGACCTCAAGTGTATTTGAATTGAAACAAAAACATAATAAAAACATACAATTATCAACTCGTTTTGAAGAATGATGAGAAACAGCTTGCGATGCCTGCTGTTACTTGGAAGTTTCCCACTGAGAGTGAATAACCAGATATACGCGATAAACGTATTTTTTTTTTCACATTAGGTCCCAAAGTGGATTTATTAGTTTTGAATTAGATTGGTGACTATGGCTATAAACTGATAAGCATAGAAAAAAACACAGTACTAACGTTAACTAGCTAGACTAAGTAGATCTGTGATGGGTTATTTTAAGAGTGGGTGTTTGCAAGCGAATACCATTTTATGATAATGAGGTATCGGAAGTACACAAATCAAAAAGTTCCAATGCTTCAAGTTCACATAACAGTATCATTAATATCATTCTACCTACCAAAAACGCGTCGAATACATGAATTAATCTCCTCATTTTTTGAAGTCGGTTAATAAAATGATGAAAGTCACATCGGTAGATATCTTCAACGGATTGCTTTATAATTTTTGCCTTCGACTAACAATGGCTATAAAAAGACAATTGACGAGAATTTTAGTAATTCCATACGAGAGAGCTCTTAGCTGCGCTCACGCTCAAACAAATAATAACGTGTGTCAAAATATTGTTGTACTGGGCGGATACCGATACCGTTTGTTAGTCTGTAATGCAGTATTGATGACAGGATAATAACATATGATGTATTTATAGGTTTTTATGACACTAGATTTATTAAAGGTGGGCTTGTAATGATAACATTCTAGATCTAGATCTATAAAGATATAGTTATTTTAGAGAATATGTTCCATAGTTTACTAAAACGAATGAATGAAGCTCGAAGTAAAATCGATGTACCTATAGAACATAGAAATAATGTCTATGCTATAGAAGTTTTTAAACTTTCGCGAATTTCACTCATATTGAACTATATTTACTGGACTTGTCGCGCACAATAAAATCAAAACATAACAAACATTTTGACTAACCTCGACGTTTCGGCCAAGTTGCATTGGCCGTGGTCACGAACAGACTGAAGTATGCGGGTGTCATTGGCTTGAGCGGTGGGTGTTTGCTCGAACTACCCGCGGTTGGCTTTTCGTAACGTCGTTGTCCTTAACACGATATGCTAAATCCACAGACAAAGTAAGTCTGTGGCTGAATCACGATACACAATACTGACAGTTTCGGCGGCCATACATGTAGACAAACCATACAAACGAAACCAAACCAACGTATGTTTGTTATGTTTTGATTTTATTGTGGGCGACAAGTCCCGTAAATATAGTTCGATGTACCTATGTTATTTGGTCAAGGACCTGTTCACAGGCGAAAACAGGATTTTTCTGGGGTTGGCAAAATGGACAGAGCTAATAAAAGGTACATATTAAACGTAGCTTAGGTCCCACACAGATACCGAGAGTACGACTCTCGAGAAACAGAAACACAATACGACGCAGCAGCGGCTGCTGGGGGGACCGGTGGCGGGGTCCCCCTGCTGCACCCTGAGTCAAGGTCCGAGCTCTCCCCTGGGGACGCAACCGGAGATAATCTCGTCACGCGAGACCGACCCTATGCTCTAGAGTAGTTCCTAGGAGCAGGCTATTGTGTAGCCACTGATTAGGTTTAGGTAGGTCTTAGCCTCGCCGGCGAGGCTTGCCGATTACACACACACCCGATATACCGAAAGTTAATCACTTTCGAGAAAAAATTCAATCCTGATGCATAGGAACGGCGGGGTCCCCCGGCAATGCCCCAGCGAGGTTCGAGCCCCCCCCTTGGGGGACGCCCGCTTGCGGTATTGAAACCGCGACTTTAGTTTTTTAAGTATAGGATTAGGGAAAAACCTTCGGCGAATGGAGTCCCACATGGGACTCTCCGCCAACTAAGCCCGGTTAAGCAGATATGGTACTTCGGTACCTCCTGCGAGAATCCATTCGAAAAAAAAAAAAAAAAAAAAGTTGCTTAGGTAACACATCATACCACACGTCGTATAGCATCAGATGGGAACGCAAGCGGCGCCGGCGGAATTTCCGGAGCTTCTCTATTTTATGCTGACGACGGCCACCATGTGGTTTTAGTCAGCAGGAGTCCGACATACCCCTACGTATTATATTATCTGTGCCCCTACTTACTATCTACGACTACGCCTTCCTAAGACGAAGGGTATCCATGGGGTAACAAAAAACTCGTAAACAAAAAAAGGTAACACATGGGATGTCAATTAATTTAGATATAAAGTCAGGTTTTTTTGATTAACTCACATTTAATTTAAAATAAATGCATCCATTTAATTAGCTTATTACTATGAGCGAATTAAATGGATGCAATGGTTACTGCCATAAAGAACAATATGATTTATGTTTCCTTGTATTCAGTCAATTTAATAACACTATCACTGTAAATAAACACAGAATATTTTAAATTGTCTAAGGGGATTTCCCTTTGCGATCATTATTTATTTTTAATCATAGCAACAAAATAAAACGTGTAAAACTATAGGTGTGCATTGGGAACAAATAGGTCAAATTTTCCTTATTATTTAAAGTATGAAATAAAAGTACCTATACATAATCTTTGCAATTTAGACACAAGTGTAAATGATATTAATTCATATTGTAGAAGTAATATCATAATAGAATGCAACAATCTGATCGCTTAAGTTGGGCGAGAACAAATCAAGAAAAGACAAAATAAAAACTGATTCTGACAAGAAATCAACCTTAGAGGAAAGAGAGGTTAGAGGGAAGGATAAGACGCAGAAAGAGAAGAAAAAGAATATTAGCTCTTTTTATTTTTCAATGCGAAAATGATTGTTTGTATTTCAAATTAACCATAATCTAAAACCAAGACATTACATTGGTAAATAAACGAAACAATCCCTAGCACCCATTCAAAATTCTATGGAAATTAATTTGATTCCTTTGTTCAGCATTTATTTGTGTTTTAAGTGACTACTTTATATAAGATAGATAGAGTATACTTTATTGTTTGCACACCATAAAAAAAAAAAAAAAAACTCGCGGTATACATAACCTCCTCCTTTTTTTGAAGTCGGTTAAAAATAAAAATAAAGTTATAACAAACATGAGCACAGTACTAACAATTGGCGGTCTTATCGCTTAAAGCAATTTCTTCCAGACAACCATTGGATGGACTTGAAATGTACAAGAAAATATAACAGGTAGTTGTCGGTGTACTATAGAGAAAACATGTTATGTATAATAGGTATAAGTACCTACTATAGGTAGTAATACAAGAATCACTGACTCACGAAGGAGTGTTTCTATGACATTGCGTGAATTATCAATTTTATACCTAATAATGATGTCACATGAGGGACACTTAGATCATTTTGTGGCGCCGTCTTTATTTAAATCCGGTGGCATTGCAACGATTACAGTTTTATATTACTCTTTCCTATATATTGTGATAATAATATTATGTTCTATGTAGCGTTTGTCTTTTATGAAAGACACCTTGTAGAAAATAGTCCCCTAAAGAATGTAGCAGAGAAATATATTTTAGCCTCTCGATGATTTTTAATGATAAAATGTAATCGTGTTTTGCAGTGCTTAGATTCGCTCTGAATTAGAATCTGGAATCATGCTATATCGAAGTCAAGCCGTTCAGTTCCTTTCGGAGAAGTGTATCATGGCATTTGTTAGGAAAGGGGCAATGTTTTCTAATACAGCTGTTTTATAACGAAAATGAGCTGTCGTAATATACGAATTGGGACGGATATACAAATACTTGAAAGTGATCTGGGTTTGTACAGATATGAAGCATATTTTCAACATGATAAGTTATTTTCCAATTCTGGAATTCATCATTAACACATTGAACACGCCTCACATAAACATAGCCTATAGATGATTGCAATGAACCACGTGAAAAGTGTTGTCAGGTATAAAAAGTACAATAGGTAGAGGTACTGCGTAAACAAAGAACTGTTTATTTGGTAAAACTTTTTTTTTTTATGGTATACGATGGCGAAACGAGCTTTTTTTTTTTTTTTTTTTTTCCTTTATTTTTTTTAAACATACATTATTATGACAAAAGCAAACCAAAAACCACGGGGGTTTGTCCGGAATGCCGTTATTCTGCAGACAACTTATTAAACTAAATACATAAATATGTGCAATAAATTAACAAACAATGTATTCGGCGAGCGACTGCCTGTTACCTGCGTGCAAAAAACATCGGTTCCTTACGAGTCACGACTCACGACACGACAAGCATCTACAGGTTGTTTATAAAGTGCGTTTTTAACTTGCGTTTGATATTTGACTTATTAATACTTTGTACAAAAGAAGGGTTAAGTTTATTCCGTAAACGAGAAATAATATACAGGGTGGTTCTTTCACCGTAAGAATTAATAGCGCCAACCGTAGTTAGTTCATTTTTCGTTTTTTGTCTCGTTTGAATACTATGGGTAATTTCACTTTGAATATCTTTATTAAAGAATTGTTCTTTGAGAAGACTGTAGCTGACTTTAGTGTGGATCGGAAGTACTTTGCACTGTTTGAATAGTTCGGTATCATAGCTAAAGGCCCACCTGATGTTAAGTGGTTACCTTTGCCCATAACAACTGCAATACCACCTAGGCTGTTACCTTAATGGTACCGCAAGTCGGTTCGCCAAACTGAGACATGAAGGTGAAAAGTCTCATGTGATTGTAATTTCACCGGCACCCGTACCCTTCAGACCGAAACACAGCAATTCAAGCATCACTATTTGGCGGAGAAGAACTTACGTTTTATATGCCCTGAAAGAAGTATTTAGTTTTTTTTTTTTTTTCTACTATTCAAATGAATGATATTGGTGATATTTCACGAATAGGTAATAGTTAATATTGAAGAAATTCTAAATAAACTGAGTACATACCTAATGTAACGCGCTAACTGTAGCATAATAGTAAATCGGCACAGGTAAAATCTGCTGATACATGAGGTATTGTGTTTTTGCTAAAATGTATTTGAAACCACAGCACTGGTTTCAACTTAGCATTTCTATTTAAATTGTCCTTTTTTGGGTAAATCCTCATCTGCTTCCCGATTCAGAACCAACCACACGATAACCAGTCGTCGACCGATTCGGTTTGTATCTCTTTTTCTCTCGTTGCGTGAATCATAGACAAAAACAAGATAGAACTAGTTATCGTGTGGTTCTGAATTGGGGAGCTCATCTACGCATTCCGCCCCGGGGGTCTACTCGCGTTTGACGGTATTCGATTAATCGTACCATTCATCGCACAATTTGTTACTTCGGTCAACCATCGCCATCTTTCCCTTATCGCATTCGATTATCGTGTTTTGTCGTTTTTTCTCTGGTTTTTTTTGCGAGTCGTCGGAGGGTCATCCCCTGGGAAGACCACGCGCTCTGACTACAAATAACTAAATTGGTGTTGTAACGTAAGTAGGTTCTTTCATCGTAGGTTGTACATTAAAATAAAGTACATTTTTGCGTGATTTGACGTTTATGACTCATCACTTTAAAATAAAATAAATAAATATTTTTGGGACATCTTACACAGCATCATCTAGTCCCAAACTAAGCAGAGCTTGTACTATGGGTACTAGACAATGGATTTAATGCTTATATACTTTATTTTTTTGTAAATACATACTTATAATACATACTTTGGAATTAAAAAACGAACTACGTACACATTACTTCACTTTCGCAATTTACCTAGAATGTATAATAACAGTTATCAAGTATCAGTATAACCGTAGCTTGTTTAGCGCAGTGCTAACTAGTAGTTACTGTGATTCAGAGCCCTGCGAGCGAGTTGTACATGTACTTGTTTACGTTGCTGCCTAAAAGAGCAATAACCTACATAACTGACCTCAGCCACTACTATTTGTTACGATTTCGAGGCGAGATTATCTTAACTGGAAAAGATTTACAATCAATTAAAATCTGGTTCGGTATGCGTTTACAGATTTGGAATGATCTAATGATCGCAGTTATGAACTAAAATGTCTCTATTCATTGTATTTATTGAAACGAAGCTTCTACAACATGTTAATGAAATAACTGAAAACAAACCTCTTAAGGGGTCATTGTACTGATCAGTATGAACAGCTTTTACTATGGGACTAACACTGAAATCGCGAAAAAGATATCAGGTGTTCATCCTAAATTTTGTTGATTTATGTGAACACAAATGTAGGTAACAGCTGTTTTTCTTTGGCGGTTTCAGATTTGGTTCTACAGTAAAAGTTATTCATACTGATGAGTCAAATTATCCCTTATAAGGTTTTCAGTTATTTCAATAACACGTTGTATAGCGTCGTTGCGCGCTCGGCCACCGGGGAGTAAACCGAGAAAAAACGTCACCGTTATCTTCCCCCTCTATTAGCACGTGGCTACACTACTGTCTCGAACACACACACAGTTTAACAGGAGTTAACTTTAATTCTAGTAATAAAATCGCAATCGCTTCGAGTTCTACTGGTACGGACCCGAGTTGTTTGCTCAAACAATGCAGGAAGTTACGGGCGTTACACGGCGCGGAAGGACTCATCAAATGCGTGTGCGCATTGCGTTGTGATTGTGATTGTTTTGTAACCGCACGGAGGTAGAATCGCGGGTGTGGCTCATACGGTAATAACTGCAATAATTAAGGTCATTTTAAGGGGAAATGTAGAGGAATTTTAAGTTGTGCGTGAAATCGTAAATGGTAAAGAATCGCTTATGGTAAAATTAGTCTCGTATGGTAAAAACATAACTATATCTAACCATGGTAATTACATCTCTCTAACGCTCTAAGATCGTCTTGATCATTTTAAACATTATGTTCGTCCCAATAAGTGTTTGTTCAAAGTCCAAAGTCAAGACCAAAGTCAAGACTTTGACGAAACGCAAGACTGCAAGCAATCTTGAGGTATTTTGCAAAACCAAGACCAATATTTTGACAACACTAGTCCCAATATTGTTGACGCTGACTGTACATCTTACTATTCATATAATACTACTAACAAAAAGACCTAAGCAGTAATATTACAAAAAGGTAGGCTCAAACAATAACCATTAACCTAATGAAATAGAAATTCTTTTTTTTCTCAACCTATAACCCCACTTATTGTTCATAGACAATTTTATGGTATATATTGCCATTGTTATGTAAAACGTGAGAATTCTGCTGTATTATGTGATACGAAAGTCAGGGATTATGAAGGAACATAAAAACTATTAAAAAGATGTAATGTGTCATAATTATTGTAATTAATACTCGCTAACAACACAATGTAGGACAATCCATACATTATTTAATCAGCCCATTATAGTCCCACTTCTGGGCACAGGCCTCTTCTCCGAATGAGAAGTTTAAGTCGTTAGTCCACCACGCTGGCCTAGTGCGGGTTGGTAGACTAGACGTAGTATTATATTATCTGTGACTAGACCCTCAGGCGCAGAAGTCCACTGCTGAGCATATTTTTATCATATGGTAAAAGTACCTAAGAACGTACGCACGGCTACAATTCAAGCTAAAAGGAGGAAGTTATGAATTCGACGAGTTATTTAATATAAGCTGACCTCTCATTGTACCGAAAGCTTATACAACGAGAGCTCAGCTTATACTGGAAAACCTACCAACCAGCTTATAGCCGAATTTCCTCTACTCGCCCTTGTCATAGATTCGGTACGATATTTTTAAAACCATACGTAAACTAGCCTACTTGAAAACTTATAATGGTATGGGAAATATGGGGCTATGGGGCTCGTGGCTAGCCGCACACGGAGTAAGCCGCACCGCACGCATTGTAAGATCTGCGCTAGCGGCGGTCAGTTCGTGGATGTGTAACCATTTCAGTACACGTCGAGATCCGGGGAGCATGTTAAGCTGTTGGTCTCGGTAGCCGTACAAATGTACCTACATGTAATGTACTGATACTCAGAAGCCTGGAAGTCTGACAACAGATTTTTTTATTAGAACGTTCTTCAGGAATATATTATATCGACGTTTACAATTAAATTCAATTATTTATCATTTCAATTGTTAATCAACCGTACATAGACAAACTTGTTTTTAACATGTTTTATAAGTTCAACAAATGCAGAGCCCATTTCAAAATACACAATCGAAACAGATAGTAACACTCCATTTCACAAACAAGAAACCAAGCCGGTTTCATATGCATAATAGGTACACCTAATTTCCATACATTATTCGCACTTAGTATCGACTATCGACACACGAAGCCTCTAATATAACTCATTAAAGAAACGTGGAAATCCATAACAAACAAGGAAGTGACATTAACACTGTATTATTATAATACACAAAGGGAACATTTACATAGCACTTAAGACCTCAACTTAGTATTCAAATGCTATTGTAAGGTCTAGGCGTGTCCTTATCTATGGTTGGGGATTGGTCGCACTGAAAGTGAATGGCGAAAGCGATTTGAAAAGACAAGTCGTCAATATAATAAAACTAACAACTTAAGATCATGAGCTCGATCGATTTTCGACAGCAAAGTTAACAAAAAAAAATCAACGATGTATCAGCCTGCTGCTTACTTATCACATCTTAGTTAGAATCTGAATCCGAGAAATTATAGTAAAAGATTAATTTGGAGTAGGTACTACTTATTTTTTAAATACTACCATGAAAGCGAGTTAAAATTGCATTGCTGATGTTTATAGTTTCAAGTCTCTAACTCATCGGAAATTTCGTTTTAAATCGATTGCAAAATTTGTACCGAACAGACAAATAAACAGACAAGAAAGCAAGTTAATAAAAACGTGGTAAAAATTACAGCTCATGGACTGAATTCAGGTTGGCTATCGGACGCAGTGCGCAAGTTTTCGCATACATAAAGTACTATCTTGTAGATTCGCAACCTAAGGCCCGTATTACAGAAGCTTCCTCAAGTACAGTTTAAACTTTAATCACCTGATCACTACTTAAGGATAGAATCGTTACTTGAGTATCGGTCTTATTTCAGAACGGTAATTATAAACTTTAATTCAACAACATAACATACGAATTTGACCTGAAATATAATAGAAATATCTACTCAAGCGTAATCTGGACCACACTAGAGTGATTACAGATCAAATCTCAGCTGAAATTTCGAAACAGGTGACAGTATAAAATAAAGCCAAACTCAGCTGAACTGTGATCAATTAATCTCTGCTTGAGGAACGTTCTAAAATCAAAGCTCAACTCAAAACTAGTTTTAAACAGAGATCAACGCTTGATACTCAAGTTCTGTAATACGGGCCTAAGAAGCGCACAAGAAGAAGACAAGAAGTTTAAAGAGACATCAAACCGTATTTGTATAGAAGTGATGTGTGGCCTATCAGTTGCATTGCGGCTTGCTCATTGCTCAATAAACAAATACGAAAAGATAACAAATTAAACAGAAGTACATTCTAAAATGTTAAGGTAATTTTATTATAGGTTTAAAGACAATAAAATCGATACCTAGCACTGTTATTTCGTTTTTAATACTGTGCACGTTATCATTTCATTACAAATTCCTCACGTACTTCGAAACTATCAAAGATCGCTTAACAAAAACTGTAAGGAATTACAAAAAAAATATGTTGATCACATTCCATACCTATTGTTTATTCCGTCAACTATGTTTCCAGGTATAATACTTACGCGTCTTTTTAATTTCACTTCATATACATACAGTGGAAATACAATTTGGTATCCGAGGTCAAAGGGCGTCCGTCACAAGAAACAATTTAAATGTGAATTGATAATAATAAACATTTGCATGCGGTAAATTATCCTTATTGTTTTTGTTTTTTTTTCTCCCTTCTTCATCATGTGCATTTACAGAACTAAAATTGCTATTTCAATCATGTTCATTAACGATCACTACTGCTGTTATCATTGTCACCAGTTCATCATCATCATTGAGAATTTTTGTTCCTGAAGATAAAGCAGGACATTCTTTCAGCCCTACTTCCCTAGTACTTGCTAAACGAATCCTTCGCCCACCTGCAGTCTAACGTAACCTATTCGTAATATACAAATGCAACCCCTACCTATATAAAGGAAGGACTCATCCAAGTGTTACCACAGATTACTTAATAGTTACTACGTAAATATTACCATCATCACTGACAACCTTTTTCCCTATTTCTACAGAACCATATGTACTTCATTTCAGGCCCTGATTCCCTGGTATATCAAGCGCTTATTGGTGACAAAACTATGTAGTATAGAAAGAGCCTGTCTTGTATGAAACTTACATTACTAGCCAGTTTCGTTTATAATGTATTGGTATGCGGTCCACATTACGTGCCAGCGACAAAAGAGCAGCCCCCCTAGCCTAGTTGACAATTTACAATCGTCAACGCTATAGATAATAATCATTGTATGTATTTTAAAATCTTAACATAAACCAAAATTTTTAAGGCAGCGCGTGATTGACCCTTTGCGTCATGTAATGTACAGTCGAGCGCAATATATATAGTAAAAACTTTTTAACAAAAAAAAAACCGACTTCAAAAAACTTAACTAAAAAGTAAAAAATTATCATTTTATGTATTTTAAAATCTTAACATAAACCAACATTTTGAAGGCGGCGCGTGATTGACCCTTTGCGTCATGTAAATATAATGTACAGTCGAGCGCATATCTATAGTAAATTATGTGAACGTACATGAAAATAACGCGCCGCCTTCAAAATGTTGGTTTATGTTAAGATTTTAAAATACATAAAATGATTATTTTTTACTATATTTAGTTAAGTTTTTTGAAGTCGGTTTTTTTTTTGTTAAAATGTTTTTATTTCATACTTTTCAGTTGATAATTGCGAGGGTTGATTCATAAATGTTTATATAACCAGTTTGAGAATATATTTTTAATTAACCTTTGCTATCCCACTGCTGGGCAAAGTCTCGCTCATGTTCTTCCAAACCTCCAATCACTATCGTGAACAATGAGCACATCATCTAGATAGGCGAAGCTAAAATAAACTGATTTATTGAAGCTGGTTAAAAAACTGCTCAACCTAAGTCAATAAAATTTATATGGGACCACCGCGCGGGCTTCCTCTACCAAATAAAAAAACAACCACGTAAATCGGCCCATAAATCTCGGAGTAATCGGTGTACATATATGAAAAAAAAAAAAAAAAAAAAAAAAAAAAACCCGCGGAATACATAACCTCCTCCTTTTTTTGAAGTCGGTTAAAAACAATCAAAATGTATGGGAATGACATATCTCAACGAAAATGTCATTCGTTAGGCTAGGCTGCAAGCGAATATAGGTTTGCTATATTCGCATAGAAATCAAAATAATATAAGGTAATAGAAGTGGTAATGGCGCGTGAACTTGTCGCCGCGTACAGGTGTCTCATAGAACACCAGTGTGCGAATCGTTTGCTTGATTATCAGTGCTGTTTTGGACGCAGAATCACTAAAGTTGTATTTTGCGGCATATCTAACAGCGAAATTGTTTTTAGGCTTAATTTATTTTGCATTAAATGCTAGAAACATGGCAGGCGTAATTGCGTATTTATGTGTTGGTAGCGGAAAACCGACGACATGCTTTCCGGTAGTAAAATACAGAAGATACCATTTCTATTAGAAGTCTTTAAACTTTCGCGAATTTCACTCATATTGAACTATGTTTACGGGACTTGTCGCGCACAATTAAATCAAAATATAACAAACATTTTGACTAACCTCGACGTTTCGGCCAAGTTGCATTGGCCGTGGTCACCATTTCAATTCCTTATTATTTAGATTTCTATGTTTATTGAGCCGAACCTCAGCTAATATAAGGCCTTTCCTAAGGAAAGGTCCTATTAATTTTGCTATGCTGAATTGGGTAGGAAAGTTTTCTAAGTAACATTTATCTTTGGAAAGCCCTTATACATTGACAATGAGCGCAGAGTATTGATAGGAACATGATAATTTTTTTATGGGAGACATGAAGATGGAAAATCTCATGTGATTGTAATTTCACGGGCACCCCATACCCTTCGCACCGGAATACAGCAAAGCAAGCATTACTGTTTGGCAGCAGAAATAGGTGCGGTGGGTGGTATTACTTCCCTGGACGAGCTCTTTCACAAAACAAAGAAGCTCTACTATCTACTACTTGAAATGTCTCCTATTAAATATCTTTATCTTTTTTGTATAGAGTCGATAAAATCAAAGGATGCCGAAATCCTTAAAACCTATCTTGTCAGTTACTCAAACTTAAAAAGCGCTGTCTACACTTTAAATCGTATTAAAAAATCGTTCAGCATGTCTTATCAGACCGATCTAAAATCGTTTAAAACCCTGCCAGCCTTGCAGTATACAAAAAAAACTGTATTTTGTATGCCGACCACTTCATACACTTTCACAATCGGTAACATCTTAGCAATAGTTCTAAGTATTAGTATTTAGGTTAAAAGAGTATAAACAAAAATCAACATATTCTTAGAAGTGAAGACCCCAAACGTCGCTTGCGCAATAAGGGTAAATGAAACAGTTCTTAAAATCGGTAATCAGTTGGAGCGATCGCACTGCGCATGTGCAGTGCAAATGTCATAAAGATGCGCAGTTGACAAGGATTAATTATGGATTGATTAATAATGTAATTTCACTGTGAACTTCAAGTTTCGTTTGGAGACTACAGAGCTGTGCTTCAAGTTAGATTGAATGACTAACTCCTGCTACACGAAAAAACGAGTAACGATGATGTTATCGTGTTGGTAACTCAACGAAGCAAAGAAGAATTTTCCAGATGAACGTTCCTAAAGAATTTGTAGAATTAATTCAATAAAGATTAGCTTATACAGACAGTTCCCAAAGACATATTGATATAAGTCCCATATGATTATGAATTATTTAAAAAGTCTTATTTCACGATAGCAGATATAAAAAAAAATATCCACGACGTACTATAAGAATGTGTACAATAACAAAAATGTGGATATAAATTACAATTAATAGTACTCTGTCTCCGTTTCAGTAATCTGGGAGCATCCTTCAAATAGCAAATTCCATCCAACTCATCGATGTCGCTCGACAAGATGTAAGGAAAAGCAGTTTTTTTTATGATTTCAGGGTTGCTCCCATGGTAAAAGTTGTTAATTATGATGAGTACATTGACGTCTCAAAAGGATCTCAGCTAATAATGTTACATCTTATGAATGAAAAGTTGCACTTGCAATGACCCTGCCATGACGCATTCTTTCCAGACCTTCAATATCAATCAGTCCCTTCTTAATCAATTATTTGTAACTCATAACCACAAAGCTAAACAAAATAGGTACTGGACCAAACATGACTAATCAGAATTATTATTTAACAGAAGTACTTTATAAAAAGATTTGCTATAGGCATAAGTCCTGTGTCATGGCAAATGACGTAGAATTGTGGTCAGTTGATAAGCGGGCAAACAATGTCCATTCAGCATGCGTTTCTGGGTCTCAAGAATAAGTTACAATAAACAAATAAAACATCTAATAGAAAGAAACATCAAAACTACTTGTGGATTTAACATTACTGTAATACGTGAATTCATTATTGACTGTACAATAACAATTAAATATGATTACGCCATAACCACAAGTCACTCTTGTTCTTCTCCGGATCATAACGGATCTAACCTTCAAAGAAACTCCAAGCATAGCTCGCTCTATAGCTCGCTGAGTGTCCGACTCAGCTTGTAGGATCAGCAAGTTGAAGTGGCAGTGGGCTGGCCATGTCTGTCGAAGGACCGATGGCCGTTGGACCGGACGAGTCCTAGAGTGGAGACCGCAAATCCGCAAACGCAGCGCAACCTCCAGCAAGGTAGATCGACGACCTGAAGAAGGCAGCTGGGGTGGACTGTATGCGGAAGGCAGAGGACCGAGTGTTGTGGCGCAGCTTGGGAGAGGTCTATGTCCAATTGTCCAGCAGTGGACTACGATAGGCCGAGTTGATGACGCCATAAGTTTAATTAAGATCCATCTTATCTGATTTGATTTTTAGTTCTTAATTTGGGACCGTGCAACTCTTGACGTTTAATAAGTGCCCTGTAGGTAATTTAATTCTGCTAGTTATTAGCAAAATCTCTCTTAAGAAGCTCTACAGGTAAAGATACATTTACGATAAAACGATAATATTGAAAACAAAATATTGAAAACAAAATATTGAAGCAAAATATCGTTTGAAGTTGTTCATAGTCTCTTTGTCTAGAGGGAGTGAACTGTTTACATATGCTTACGATTCAGGTTAGTTAGGAAGCGAATATGCAGATGTGATGACGTCATCTGCTTGTCCTAGAACTTATCAGATTGTAAATTTGTTCCAGCGTACCTATCTGAGGAAAGGCGTCGAGAGTTGTCGTGAAATTCTGACGAGCGAAGAATAATTTGTACGGTGTCTAGAGTTAGAATACGGAAAAGTTAGTAACTACATAGATTTATTATGCAATTAATGTTTACTGCCTTGTAGTGAAAACACGCGGGTGGAGTCAAAATCTAGTAGATAAATAAAGATTAAAAGAAATATCCATCTGTTTTTATGGGAATTAAATCAAATTACTATGAAATTAATAGCAGTCGCACATCGCACCAGTCAACTAGTCCTCTGCCAGATGCCAGTACGACCTCAATGTGAGATAAATGATGTTGTGTTGGCATACTATGGTTTTTGTTTTACTATAAGCTTCGATCAACAATTGTTGGATCAACTGGCTACCTACTACAGTTAAAAAGATACAGCCCTGTGACAGACACACGTACGGACGGCCAGACGGCATAGGCAGGTAGCGCAATATGGTCTCGTTGGTTTGGTTACGGAACCCTAAAAACGAATTTGAATTAGGTACATACATTTATAATTACAAATTGTTTCTTTTGTGTCAACAGTTCAATTGTGCCAGTTAAGTCCGAGTCGCTACTTAATCAAGCGATTAAGCCGGCACAACTCATGCGCATGGTCGCTATCGCCCCAGTAGATTACCGCGGGAGCGTTAACTGTGAACGTTTTGACCTTTAGATTCCGCTCCCTTTTACCTGTGGTCCCTTTGGCAAGGCCAGACTTGGCTATGCAATCGATAATACAGTAAAGCTTCACAATAATCAGCCCACTACTGCGACGGGCCACTTCTCAGAATGATAAGGTTTAAGGCCTTAGTCCACCAAGATGGTCTGATGCGGGATAAAAGACTATACACAGCATCGAGAACTTTTTGGAGTGTCCTCTCAAGAGTTATGATGTTTTAATGTCTTCCTTTGCAGTACGGCTGCCATCTGTCCGGAGTCTCAAGTTCATCGGAAAGTTAGTTTAAAATTGATTGCATGTACCGAACAGACAAACAAACAGGAAAAAAAACGAGTTTATAAAAACATGGTAAAAAGCCACAAATATTTTCATCAGAACTTTTGATTTTTTACCGATTTCAAAAAGGAAGAGGTTCTCAATTCCTCTGCATATTTTTTTAATGTATGTTCGGGCATAACTCTGATATATATACACCGATTTGGATGATTCTTTTTTTGTTTGAAAGAGTTTTCACCTGAGATGGTCCCACTTAAAGGTGAAGATCTGATGAAGACCTTCGGAAATAAAGAAGAAAACTCTTCAATGGATGACAGGAAATCAGCCGCGATTGCAGCAGTCGCTTGTCTTTCGATGTATGCCAATGAAAAAAAATATTAAAACCGACGACGACAAAAAGAATAAAATAATGTGTGTGAAACAGTGAAACAATTTAAGAAGTCGGTGCCAATTTTTGCTTAAATCAAACCGACATAAACGCACCCTACTTCCTGATCTGTTTCACACAAATTGTTTTAAAAGTCTTTTTGAAGTAGGATTTTCATAATTCTTTTAAGCATATTTTTCAGTGCAGAAACGAGTTGTGATTGGCTAAATAAAAAGGTAAATAAGTACAAACATTGATGTGGTTACTAACAAATGAATACTAAGTGCAATGACGTTTAAACCTGACGTCACCCATTCTAATATGTTGCAATAATTATACACATAAGAGGCATGCATGTACGTGGGTATTAGTAGTCAATAGACGTTCAAATGGGCTTCCTGTCCTTGGGCACACATGACCAATCAGACGGAACTGGCTGCCGTAATGCGGTATATTTTTATTTATTTAATTACTACTTGATAGGTTTATGATACTGCAACGAAAATTTATAGGGTTGTTGGGAAGTGGAAAATTCGCGACATTTTGGATAGAGTGTAGAGTGACCATGTAGGACCCTATAACACGGAAGTATCGCTCAATCAAGTGCTTGGTGGTTCAAGGCAGATGGAAGAGAAGAGACTCCGCGGTAGCTCTTCAACGCGCTGGTTAGATCTCATCAAGACCATCACGCACTCCACCATGACACAATGTCATATTACAATGTACTCTGTGCACAATGTTCTCGCAGCGCCAATAATAGAGCTAAATGGAGACACATCGCAAGAGTTGCTACTCAAGTTCCGAGAACCGACGCAAAGTCTGAAAGACTAACGACTAGGAAGAAGAGAAAACAGAGGATTTGAAGCAAAAAGAGAAATCATATCAATTTAGAATTTTTAGGCACCGACAACATGATGAAGGTAGCTGAGGAGTACTCCGTGTACAGGATACGGAAGACGAAGGATAGAGAGTTGTGGTGCAAGTTGGGAGAGGCCTATGTCCAGGCAGTGGACTGCAGAAGGCTAAGTTTAACTGTTTTGGTCTTAAAAATATATAACACATTGCTTTGTTGTCTTTTTTCTATATTTTAAATGCAAATCATGATTTCCAGCAGCCCTTTGACCACAACTGCGACTTTCAGGGTGTACTTGTCCAAAAATGAACTGGCATCAATATTTCCATATTAAAAAAGAACATCTTGATAATAGTACCTCATAAATATAAACAAACATGTAATTTATGTAAATACTTGTATACAAGGAATTGCAACAAAGTGCTCATTTATCGACCAACGACTTGTTCGGACATTTTTTTCAGTTTTTTTTTCATTTCTTGCCATCTGTGCATTGGGTTGTGAACGGTTTCTATCTAATCAGCAATGTAAATGAGTTCAAATCGTTGGCCACAGCCTGTAATGAGTTACGTTGGTAATGCCCGCATGTAGCCAGTTAGTGTTTACTTACTAAGAGATAAGAATTATGGATAAATGTTTTATTTTGTTCGTTCAAGGTATTTTAAAGTTATTTAGTTATCATTCAGAATGAACCAATGAATGAATTATTAAGTAATTTATATAGACCTAAATAGTTGTGTAGATAGATAGATAGAATATTCTTTATTGTACACCAATAACATTATTAAACTTAGGACTAACATGTAAAATAAGGGTACATTGGCGGTCTTATCGCTAATAGCGATATCTTCCAGACAACCTTTGGATGGACAAGGAAGACGTGAAAAATAGATGGGGGCAGTATGTGGTGCACATTCAAAAAATTTACTAATATTTAATATCAATCAACTCAGCCTATCGCAGTCCACTGCTGGACATAGGCCTCTCCCAAGTATATTTAATATAATAAATAAATAAATATTTACCTACCATAGAAAATATTACATGTATAAATATATAAAATAAATTCTAATATATATCCATAAATATATACCAAATATATACAATATATACAAATGTAACATCAAATAATATTATTCTTTAATAAATAAGAAAATAAAATACGTGTATATACCAGTGTAGCAACATCTCACTAAAATAACAGTTTATACAGAGAGGTAATGTTCCTTTACAAGTTTTTTAAATAAACTAGCGACTGAGCTGAGCACGTCTTATAGGCACAGGTAACGCATTCCATAAATGAGCAGCTTGGACTGTGAAGGATTTGTCATAGAATATAGTTGAATGTGCTGGCATCTGAAGTCTCAAGTTTTCCGATGATCTTAAGTATTGAGTATGTGTGTCATGAAGGAACATAAAACGTTCTTTGAGATAAATGGGGGTTTTAGGATTAAACAGAGTACTGTAGAGAAGTGATAAAATATGAGTATTCCGGCGAAGCCGTATTGGAAGCCACTTGAGCTTAGTGCGAAATTCGGAAACGTGATCATATTTGCGCAAGCCAAATATAAATCTGATACAAAAAATTTGGAGTCGCTCAAGCTTGTCTTGTTGTGTACTAAGTTTACCCCCAGCCGCTTTTCTACACTCACTCTATCGCTCAAAGGTTTGCTGGTACAAAGCTCATTTTTGAGTTAAGCTCGCCTTTGTACATGTAATTTCTATACTTATATAATATTTAATACTGTATTTTTCTGGTGTACAATAAAGAATAAGAATATGAAATGGTGTTGCAGAAAAAGATGTGTTGTTTTCCCCAGTCTCAATCTATCATAGTCACTGTAATCCAGCTACAACCAGAACCTCAAATAAAGGTAAATGCAAGAAGGATAGAGAAGTGAGTATATTATTTTTGAAGACAAACCAGCATCGAGCTCGTTTAAAAATATTGTACCTAATACATGCTGAAATTTGAATCGCTTATTTCCCGAAAAGGGGTCATTGTACTCATCATTATGAACAAATTAAATTGATAAAATGTATGGATCACCTGATTTTTTTTTCGCTATGTCATGGTTGGTCCCATAGTAAAAGTTGTTCATAATGATGAGTACAATGACCCCTTTTCGGGAAATAAGCGATTCCAATTTCAGCACGTATAATTATTATTTAAAACTAAATAGAGTCATATATTAAACCACAGCCTTCTGTAGAGACAATAAAGAAGGCTATGATTAATAAAACACGTACCAAAAGACAATTAAAATGTTTCATATATACCTGAGTCTAGTCAGTCAGTAATAGTTTTTTTTTTAATGTTTCAGTCACTAAAACTTTAGAGGACGCAAACATACGTAAAACATTAATAACTATTTCGTGTAACAGTTACATAAGAAATCATTTCGCTCATATTAATTATTACTGTGCTATATTTTATAGTTGGCTCGTTTTCCAAGACTTAATTTTCTCAAAAAAAAAATACCGAGTCAAGTGCACTAATTTAAACTATAGGGGTGTGATAATAAGGGATCTTTAAGCCAATGAATTAAAAGCTCTGACTCATTAAGTTTCTTTAAATTGGTGAAGGTTTTTTTTTACATCTTAAGTGTATACCTAACCTATATACTTCACTGAACTGTTTTTCAGTTGAAAAATATCACCCCCACCCCTACTAATCTTAATTAATTCGCTACATTTAGCTCAAGACTGTTTAACTACTTTCAACACACACATGACATAAATTCCGCCCTGTCTGGATGTGTGATTGACATTTAGTGACCTCGCTAATTAGTGCATTAAGGACTTTGGACTGTGCCTGTTCTAAATGGTTAATAAGTTTAATTTCAATGTTAGACAGACATTTGTGGAGGAAGGACAAAAGAATGCCGGTTTTGGGAATTTCCTTTACCACATTAGGACACATATTATATACTTACAACTTGTTAATGAAATAACTGAAAACCTATTGAGGGGTCGTTGTACTCATCAGTATGAACAACTTTTACTATAGGACCAACCAAACTAAATCCAAACAAAAAACCAAAAAAAATATCAGCTGATCCCTACATTTTATCCATTTATGTGAACACAAATGTAAGGATCAGCAGATTTTTTTTCTCTATTTCAGGTTTGGTCCCATAGTAAAAGGTGTTCGTACTGATGAGTACAGTGACCCTTTAAGAGGTGACGTAAGTATGGGATACCTCAATTCATAAAATCCGTCAGTCAATAAGTCAGTCTTTGTCCACTTAGTGATTTTATGCCCTAATAACATAGGCTGATAGAGCTTTTTGAAGCAACGCCGACGCTTCTATAGCATCGTTGCACGCTTAGCCACCGGCGAGTAAACCGAGAAATAAAGCGTTCGACCCGCGCTTGTAAATAAATGCATAGAGGCTTCGCTTGTGTGTGTAGGGGCTTCGCTTTTGTCGATGTTTCTCCTATGGATTAGTGTTACCGGATATTTTCAAGGTAGCTTCAAAGTATGTTTTAAAATTGACAAAAGTTTTAATATAGTATAGTATATAGTCAAATTTAGTTCATAAAAGATTAGGCAATGAATTGATAAGTCCTATGCAGGTGTGTAGTAGGAAAGAGCTGCTGAGCCTACATCTTTATCAGAAGTTCAGGACAGTAGAGGATCTTCGTAGATTCAGATTATAATGGAAATGATGTAGACCTGTCAGTGTCAACACGAGAATTGTCACAAAAAGAAGAAGTTTTAACACAATTACATTATTCTGAGACTAATTAAAATAAGGATTACTATTGCTTTTTTTTATGTGTTAAAAGGGCAGCAGGCTTTACTAAATTCCAGCCGTTTTACTCATCATCAATTCAATGACCATTATAAACAGTACCTACCTACATAAAAAACATCGTTATTTTTTTATCTGATAATCTCTGTTATAATAATTGCAAAATGTCAATCAACACATTGACATAAAAACCGGCCAAGAGCACGTCGGGCCATGCTCAGTATTATAGGGTTCCTTAAGTAGGTCTAATTACAAACGAATCAAATCAAATATTATTCATTGCTATTTTTTTTTTTGCAAACAGCGCCACCTAGCGCTAAATTTATGAAGCTAAATTTAAGAAGTGTGTTTCTTTTTGTGATTTTTTTAAATAGAAAGTAACTAAAGGAGCATTATTTGCTACGATCATTTTTCTCTAAGGTCAATGACCTATGAACTAGGATGTCTTAAGTATTTTTCAGTTTTCTCACTATAACTCAAAAATTTATAATCACATTATACTCGAAATAATTTTAAAAGAGAGTTTTTATAAAGGTCTATCAATGTTGAAGACTATAAGTTTCTACGTTGCATAGTTTAGAAATGGCAGGGGGGGGGACACATTGCAAGCCACTTTGGCGAACTGTATTTTGCAGATGGTATACTTGATAAAAAAGTTGTGTATGAAACATTACCTTCATTTTAGTAGACCTATTCAATGATACCCAACACGAGGGGGTGCAGCGAAAAAAATATTTCCATCCCCATTTCACATGTATCAGCGCCACCCCTAAAATACGTAATCAAGATCTTTTTATCCTTTTAAAATTGAGATCTATATCTATTAAATTTTTTGTCAAAATTTCATTTACTTATGTTTATAACTGTAGAAGTTATTAAGCGGTAAAGGATTAGGACAGACGGACAGACGGACAGACGGACAGACGGACGGACATGACGAAACTATAAGGGTTCCTTGTAGGACTACGGAACCCTAAAAACACTAGTGTCTTGTTTTATACAAAAGTACTCTGTGGTCTTTTCGACAACGATACCTACGTCGCTCGTAAGACATTAATATTAATAGGTAGGTATTTAATGTAGCACATTTTTTATTCAAATATAAGCATTGCAATACAGTAACCACTATATTTTATAGTCTAGTCTAGGTTGCCCAAGTTTTTAATTTCAATGCATGTCCAAAGTTTTCGCCTTGATCAGTCCATTGAAAAATCGGTCTTTTTGCTCGAACACTTGAGCAATAAGTGGGTTCGCGTGCTAAACATTGCATATGGCCGCTCTATTAATCAATAAGGTTTATGATAAGTAATTGATTTAATGTATTTGTTATGAAACTAGTTCGATAAAAAACCAGGTTTATTTTTTCCCAATCTGACGATGTGTTTATTGTGTTTACATTACTTAGATTTATTTTTGTTTATTGTTGTAGTGTATTTTTTGGAAATACCAGAAAATATAGGCAGTTAATTTATTTTGATAAAAAATCAATTGAGTAAAAAATATTTTTGGATAATATAATATTTTGGATGATAAGTATAAGGGATAAACCCATTTTGGAGAAACTGGGAATACTCCAATGGGAATTTAATAAAACGTATTAATTAGTCGTTTATGGTAAGTACTTAAAATAACCGTCTGTCAGCCCTAATGTTTCGATAGGGCTGCGAAACAAACAAACAATAATATGATTGAAGCCGCATTTGGATATCTATTTATAGGACTTTTTTGTGCTTTTGTATATACACGCTGAAATTTGAGTCGCTTAATTCCCGAAAAGGGGTCATTGTAGTCATCATTATGAACAACTTTTTCTATGGGACCAACCCTGAATTCGCGATAAAAAAATCAGGTGGTCCCTACATTTTATTGATTTAAGAGAACACAAATGTAGGGACCAACACATTATTTTTTCGCGATTTCAGGATTGTTCCCATAGTAAAAGTTGTTCGTAATGATGAGTATAATGACCCTCTTTCGGGAACTAAGCGACTCAAATTTCAGCATGTATAATAGACTTGTACAAATTATTTTAATATGGCATTAAACCGAACACATGTGCAAAATATTGAACACGACACAGTTCTGCTAATAATAAAAAAGAAAAAGACTACTCATCGAGTAATTAGAGCAATACAAATCCCGAAAACCAGATTAGGATGAGTACATTATAATTAATTATGGGACCGAGAGACTCACGGGAATCTAAACAATAGCTTTTATATTGTGTTACGCACTTACGCCGTTTAAAAGCTAAACTAATAAAGATACAATTATAGGCATTTACTGAAGCTACCTGTACTAATAATGTCGAGGAACCCATCTAATGAGGAAGAAAACAGTTTCTACGAAGGCATCGGTTAATTAGTTCTTATCACCTACTTATTAGGGATTTGGTATTTCTATTTTTCTATTTATAAAGAACAGCGCTATCTTTATTTATAATTTCTTTGTGTTTTGTAGAACAATCAATGTGAAGCTAAACAGATTAGGTAAGAGTTTCCAAGAAGCTCAAAAGTTAAATAACCGGATCAGCAGATTTTGAGAATGTAAACGAACAATCGGACATGACATGCTAACAAGGGCAGTCTTGTTTACAAGTTTGAATAAAAGCTTCATTGGTATTCAGTTACGGTAAACTATTATACTAAGTGAGTACCTATATAGAAAATGCAGAATGATACACATGGGGTGGACTAAAATATTATACTTATGATAAAATATCTTGAACTTCTAACTCTGATTTTAAACGTAGCAAATTCCTAAGCTGACACAAGATGTAAAAAAATAAAACCGACTTCAAAAACCTTAACTAAAAATTAAAAAATAATCATTGTATGTATTTTAAAATCTTAACTTAAACAACATTTTTAAGGCGGCGCGTGGTTGACCCTTTGCGTCATGTAATGTACAGTCGAGCGCAATATCTATAGTAAAAACAGTTTATGTGAACGTACATGAAAATCACGCGCCGCCTTCAAAATGTTGTTTAAGTTAAGATTTTAAAATACATACAATGATTATTTTTTAATTTTTAGTTAAGGTTTTTGAAGTCGGTTTTATTTTTTGTTAAAAAGTTTTTATTTCATACTTTTTAGTTGAGGGGTGATTCATAAATGTTTATATAACCAATTTGAGAATATATTTTTATTAACCTTTGCTATCCCACTGCTGGGCAAAGGTCTCGCTCATGTTCTTCCAAACGTCCAATCACTATCGTGACAAAAAAACACGCATATCGGCCAAGAATTCTCATAATGAGGAACCAATGAGCAGATCATCTAGATACGCAAAGCTAAAATAAACTGATTTATTGAAGCTGGTTAAAAAACTACTTAACCTAAGTCAATAAAATTTATATGGGACCACCGCGCGGACTTTCTCTACTAAATAAAAAAACAACCACGTAAATCGGCCCAAAAATCTCGGAGTAATCGGTGTACATACATGAAAAAAAAAAAAAAAAAAAAAAAAAAAAAAAAAAAAAAAAAAAAAAAAAACCCGCGGAATACATAACCTCCTCCTTTTTTTGAAGTCGGTTAAAAAGGCATGAAGGCTTTCATTCGGTTTATGATCAGATAGTATTATATTACCTGTCTGATCAGAGCTTGAATGAAATGTCTTATTTAAATAATGTACATTACATACAAGCATTATAAAACTACCTACTAACATAGTTTTCCAAGAAAATTTTTACTAACACAAATGGAGATTCTCCGAATAAATAAATGGATTGAATTGAATTGAAAAGTGAACATGGAAATATTTTGCAGTTTGATGAAATGTGAAGAGCAAAACAGTCTCCTCAAAGTGCTAAAGAACTTCAGGTAACAATCAAAACAGGTTAAATTATACCTAACCACGCCCTTGAGGTTTAAAGTGGCACTTTATCCTAATGAGCCTCGTCCTTGATTAACTTAATTAGGCACTAAAGAAACACTATAAAATTATAAATACCTTTAAAACCACCAAAGATAATACAAGATTAAGACGTATTTTAAGATCATTAATAACAAACATCAAACATACAATAGTAGATAACAAAGGAAGGGAGAACAGCAGCTTTCATGGTTTTAACTGTCAAATTCCGAAGAGTTTATTGTTATCCACAAAGATCCTTAATAGGTACTACAAAGGTAAATTAGATAAAGTGGGCTACAAACAAGAACAACCATTACAAGCTAAATAAGAGTTTGTTATGAGAAAGTAAGCGTGAGAGCTAAGACAAAAGAAAACAAGTACCTACTTGAAAAACTCTAGTAAAAATACTGTCTGATGAGAAAGCTAATCACGAGCTTTTCTTTCCTTATCCTATCTTAATCCTAATCGTTACTGTTACACATCACTACAAAACTACCTACCCATCTACCCAACAACACTAAACTTTAGTACAAAAGTTTTATCAATACATAATAATATAAGCATTTCTCTGTACATACAAGAGGTAAACAAACTCTGTCCGATATTACGGCCACGTGCAACACCAACAAATGTTTGGTTTAGATAGTAAATGCATTAACAGACACGGTCGTAGTTTGTAGCCAACCCATATGGTCTGTAACCCATTTCGTTAGTATACTATCTGTGGTATACGCGGAAGAATATGCAATATTAATATACAGCTGCTGTAGCGGTATTTTTTGGGAGATTTCATAATGTGCGCGTGTATTAGGATTGGTATATTAAAGGACATTGCCCATTCTCTTAGGAGATTTAGGCCCCTCAAAAAATGAAAAATGTCACGGCGGGTTTAGTCTTATTTTGTAGACCAAGAATTATCTTTTATTATTCTGCAAACGATTTTAATTTTTTCACCCTGGTTTAAGAGAAATCTATTTTTTTCCAATTCCTTAACTGATTGATAAGTACGCTCCGTGCATCGTTGGGCGATATAACTGAATGCACCCATAAGGACATCCAGAGACACCATGTATGGTGTTGCAAGATATAATTATTTTGTTAATCGATTTTTGAAATCGATATTTGTAGTATTTTTTAAATAATAAGATTGCAAGCTTTTAAGTTTTTGGGTGTATTAATTAATACCGATTTTACAAGTAATATTTCAGTTAATTTAAAATGATTATAACAATATTTACAATAAATTCATAGGTATTATCATCTTATTTTTCTGTACAAAAAGATTTCAAAAATATGTTTTGCAATTTCTTTTGATTTGACGTCATATGAGTGATTTTTTATAATTTTTAACGAATTTACGCATGCGAACCGAAATCTAAAGATATAAATTGTGGAAAGAAAAAATAAGAAATCAATCAATCAAGATAAAAAGTCTAGTATAATAGCATCTGAAACACAGTAAAAGTGAATTCATAGAAGTGTCGCTATTTAGAATCGATTCCGATTATTTGTGGAAATAGTCTGATATCTGGCAACATTTTCGTTCGGTTTGAATGGAGGATATACTTACGATTCAGTTTAATACATATTTATTATGTGTTTTAATGCTAGGGTGAAAGAAATGTTGATATAAAACACATAAACATGAAAAAATAAGCCATAATTTTTGAATAACATACAGTTTTGACATGGCACCAAAAATGGGCCCATCTGTGGGCATTGTCCTTTCATAGGCACTGAATGTGCAAAAAGTATTTACCTTGTCATTTATTATCCAAATATTAATCGTTGCTCAAACAGCATGCTTCAAACAAGCATTCTTATTTGAATTTTGATATTTCTTGTACTTAAATTGTAATAGACTTTACAGCGAATAGTAACTTGGAAAATATGTATCTATTTTCTTATCTAAATATGAAAACGGGTCAGGACTTAATTAAACTCTTTTTGAGTTCATCTACTTAATAAAATTCTTATAAATTTCATAAATTTCCCAAAGAGAGAACGGCCTCTAAAACCAAAGTCGAGCCCAAAAAGACAATGACATAAAAGGACACGCTACGTAACTACTTACAACAGTTTGGGTAACAATAGAACCGTAAAAGTCAACAACATTGATATAGATGACGGTATGATGCGTCTTAGGATATGACATCATAAGACTCATGCCCGAATGATTATAACATCTGTGACTTGGGACAAAGCTAAAGGACTAAAGGAGTGTTGACTCTTTGAGGAGAAGTTCAAGGAAGAAAATGGAAAGTGACTAAAATATCGTATGAGGCTTAAATGCTATAAATGGTAAAGATATAACGAGAGGAAGTTCCAAAACTATTACCTATTTAAAATGTATTTTTTGGAATAAAACAACATTATTTTTGGTTTTAGTTCAGGCCCGGACATTATTAGAGTCCAGCCGGGACATAGTTTCATAGTTACAATTTTTTTTGAAGATGCCCAATTCATTAAATGTGCTATAAATCAAATGGTAATTTGACAAATATTTTGTAAAAAAAAAAAACAAGAAATGTTAATTCGTTAACTAATTCGTTTATTTTTGGTAGTTTAATTCCAAATAAGTGCAAAATTGCAAGCTTTATATTGGAAATTAAAAACTATTATATTATATATTTAAATAACGGGGCTTATCATTTTAAATGCTAAACTCATATCTGAGTTCAATGTAAGAGACCAAATTGTATCTAAAGGTAAACAAAGTTTGTTTGCAAAAATATGATAAGAGACATTTTAAAGAATACATAAAGTGTTCACCTAATTAAAGTAATTTCGTCTTAAATTTTTTAATAAATCTGGATGGGCCTTCAGTCAGTATTAACTTAATTTTAGAATGAAAAGCAAAGCTTGAAGTTATTCGTTTTAAAAGTTTCGGAAACAAAATCTCACCAACCGTTTAGTACAAATATTCTCAGTTACACTGCGTAATAATCACATCCGTTACTTCGTCGTTGCGGCCTTGCAAGAGGCGTTTACGTTTATTAATCTATTCAAGAGCACTTGGATCAAGATGAATGGTACCCACGCCATTCATCATAATGTAAGTGACTCCTTGGAGTGCGAGTTTAGAATTAGCTTAGTTTCTGACGTCAGCATTCCGATCCTTTTACTCTGTTTCAAGTCAAATGAGGACTGGAGTTCTTTTATGGGATCTACAGAAGAATTCCAGTAAGAAATGAATTAGAATACGACGAATGTAAAATATTCCAGATGAAAATAATGATGTAAAATTAGCTATTTCTTATCCAAAAATAGTTATGTTTGCTATGTTTTGATTGCAGTAGCCCCATCATTGCAATTTACGAATGTCAATTATCTGATAATCTATCCCTACGTATTAGCGTTTAATGATTCATTAAAAAACGACCAAGCTAGTTTTTCTATCTTGCGTTAAAACTTTATTTACTATTCGGAATGTTAAGAATTGTGCCATGGAATCCTTAGATTCTATAAAACCAAATTGTAGTGTTCTGTCAATAAATTACTCAGATATCTATCTAATTTATGGTCGTCGATCTGGAAACCCAAATATCTTTCATTCTTTATATCCCAATTCAAGCCGATCTTGTTTGTTTTACAATTTTTGCGATGTAGGAGTGGTTTTCCACATATTTGGTCTATCGTGCATTTATATCTAGTGATTACTATAGGTTTACATGTTTATTACATATATTCTCTGAAATAGTTAATTTGGTATAATTTAAATTTTCTGAAATTTATTTATTTATTTATTGTTAATATGTTATTTTTAGTTATTTTTTTCTTTCGCCTGTACCGAGACAGATTTTTTTTTCTTTCTTTCTTTAAAATCGATTTTGGTCTTTCGAAAAACCAAACTTTTTGCCTCAGTTACTCACTAGGCATTCCCCGTATTTTATTCTTAACTCGAAACTTTGTCTATAAACGCGTATACAATGTTAAGTAGAATAAAGCTGATGAAGTATTCTATGTTACAAGTTACAAATTCTAAGGTTTTGTCTCCCAAAATTTTGTTTGAAAAATCCCCTGGTGAAGTACGAAACTTTTCATCAAATTTCCCTGTACCGTGAATGCTATGACACACTTTTGATAACAATCCAGATTTGAAACAAATTTCTGTTTGCCTTACGATTTCCGTAACGTCCGCAATAATATTATTAAAATTCTTTTAGTCATTCTTGTAATGAATAATTAAACAATGTTGTGATGTGTTAGTCATTATAGTTAAATAGAAATTAAGTGTTAATTAGTAGTAGTGACGCATTGTTTACTTAATTTTATCCATTTTGTAGAAACTTATCAAGTTATGAACATTGTTACATCGTCAGACTTACGAGTATTGTCGTTAGTCGAAGTCAAGCTTCTGTATTTTATTGTTAACCAAAACAAAATAATTCTCAAAAACATCAAATGTATTTGTATTCAAAATAAGAGTAATACCTTCCGTTTCCATGGTAACAGTAATTTATTTATTTCAGGCAGTAGCAACCAAATAAGTAATCCACATTTTAGGATCACATTTTGGCGCCTATGTAATTTTAGTAATTTATTGGTTCGTATTTAAAGGTAATGCTTCAAGACTTCCCATTTTCATTCCATCACATTCTATATTTTCGTAACAAGATAGCAACTGAAATAAAGCCAAATTTCATTGATACGGAAGCTCATCATTTGCGGGTTATAAAAAGAGACCAACAAACAAATAACACAGTCCATTGGCGTAAAAATTTACGGATCATTCCAGGTTTATTGTTATTGTGTTTTCTTGACACGTTTTCGAGCCCTTTAACGTGCTCTCAGCGTGCGTGAGCTCTTTTAATTCATCATTATCAGGTTTTATTGCTTTAAGAACACACTGGCTGTTGTCAATTGGATTTAAAAGTCTAAATTACTCTTTTGTATTTCCATTCAAAAAAGTCATTACGTTTTTTTCTGTTCTATCCACTTTGTTCTTTGAAGTGATTGAGTAACAAAACCCAAACAGGCTTTCAGATTTATGTACTGGTTAGTATCTGATTTCAGGAAACATCGAAACTATGTTAACTACATTTTTATATTGCTGTTATATTTATTCCAAGTCGTTTACCAACTATTGATTGTTTATTTTTCATTTCTGACGCAACGAGAAACTCACATCGAGAAGTTGTGTTTTTATATATTTTACTGTCGGCTTCAATCATAAATATTATACATAACTTCTATTGATTTATGTTCGTATGGAAAGAGTTGTTGTTTCATAATTATACAGTGCGTCAGATAGACTTGCGAAGAATAATACGCAGCCATGATTTGCATTCATGAGATCATAATAACTTTCCTTGAGAAACATTACGTTGAAAGCGGATCATTGATGGATCGTACTTTAAATAATTTTTAACCCTTGTTTATTCTTTTATGATAATATTATGGACACTGCTCTAAAAATAGTCCACCCTACATGTAATGACGTATCGTGAGCAGTGATGAAGGGATTATATCCGACAGGATGGGCAACAGCATCCACCTGTGTAGGCACTGATATAATCACACTGTATAAACTTGATTTTCTTAAGGGGCGTTGAGGTCAAACGGAAATCGTGTACAGAGATCTGTCATTACATTAATGAAGGAACTTGTGTCACATTTATTAGGTGCCCTACCTATTCCGTCATCCATAGCAAATTTTATACTCATTTTAATAGTCTCAAACACGAAATAAACACGACAAAGCCTTAATTTACGTTCTAATTTAAGCTCAAACGGAACTATCGAGTAGGAGGCGAGCTATCCATTCACACGCAAGGATAGCCTTTCTATACAGCGTTAACGAGCTTACTCTAACTTTAATTAACATTTAATGAATAAACACTTACTTCGTCGTCCTCGTCGTCATTATAAAACGGATCCAGGAGGAGGTTCTTCCAATAAATTACATCTGCTGGTATCGCATACGCGTCATGATCTCTTAAATTCGCATATAAGGGACTGTCTCGTCCGACACCTTCGGAACTCGCACTTATAGAACAACTTTCCACTTCAACACTTCCACCGCAGGAACACCCCTCATCAGTATAACTATATCCATACTCGATCTCCTCGTATATATTCTCGTCGGTGATCGCGTCGCGCACCGGCTCGTAGCCGTCGTCCGTCGGCTTGTCCGGCGTCATTGCTACTGAGCAACTGTCAACACACCTGTCCTTACATTCTCCCACTTCGTGCAACGAGTACACTGAATACCGAGCAGGTATAAAATCGCTAGCCGTGTCGAACGAAAGACGCGATATTGTAGCGTGGTTCTGCGATAAAATTCTACGTAATATTTCGTCGGAATTGTGAAAGCCCGTCGAGTGGGCCCACACTGCAGCGTAAGGGTTGGCTTCGTTATCATAAGTACTACACTCTTTGTAACTCCAGCACGTGCTTTCAGAATCACTTGATGATTCACTCTCGTGGTTATTAGCTTCCATATCTGAAATCGAATTGTCGCACATTGATTTTAAACGAGCCCGTCGCGGTGGTATCGGTGTGCCGTTGCCTTTATCGAATATTGTGTTTATGTTATTCACTTTGACACTAGACGGAGTGCTCGTCACAAATGAGCCATCCGATAGGGTGGATTCACATTCACTCTCACTGTTTTTAGTTTGTTTTTCGTCGACCATAAGTTCCAAGCATTCATCGAATATGTTTAGAATGCTGAGGGACACTTCTTTTTCTGAGGGCGTCAAGTGTCGTTGGTACTCATCGAGTTTGTAGATCTCCTTGCCGAGTTGCGAGAGTATCTCGTCGAACTTGCTGTCAGATGTATCTGGTTCGGGCTCGGGCGGTATAACTGTGATTAGAGGGTCGTACTCCTCGATCGCCTGTCGTATTGTTGTGAGCCATTCGATGATCGGCTGCGCTGTCTCTGCGCGCAGTGTGGCCGCGACTGCGCTCGGAATCCAACTTGCTAGTTCACACATTCTGCCCGGCGCAGCACGATAACCGGTGTATGAATCAACACGCGGGATTCCGCGAAACTAAGCTTTGACGTCTCCATAGCAGTATAGAGCGCGCGTACGATATCGACGACATTTGCACTCGACCGCGATCGCTTATCATTATTTTCCTAATTATACACGACGAACGCATATTTGACCTTTGTTAGATAGCCGATTATTTTTGCTCTTATTTTGGGTTAAAAATCACTATAATTTTCAAAACATTTTTTCCACAGCACAGCAAAAATAATATTAGAAAAAAAAAAATGGCGGCTGTTTTGACACTTGGCAGTTAAAATCGCGCGCTTTTAATTATTTTTAATTTCTCAATGTGGTAGCGGAAGCGTCCGCGCGCGGCACGTCCACCACGATAGTGGTGCGCCGTCCGGCAATTAATTCGATGCGTTCATTCTGCGCTCGAGTCTGTGTGACCGATATTCTACGTTATTTCTGTGGCAGCCGGAGCATGCGTGGCGCAACCACACTAAAACTAAATGCAATGTGCATTAGATAAGGCAGATCAGGCGCCGAGACATACATACATCTTTATTCCTATATTTAATTGTATTGATACGAGCTGCAGTGTGTGCATCTCGCCAATAAACTTGAAGCAACTAAGATTGTTTACAGTTTTGAGGGCAATATAATTAAATTCAACGGTATTGTGTATTCAAGCAATATTTATTTCAATTTAAACGTGTCGACCTATCTGTTATTCTCGATATTTTCCTGTATTGAACTTGGGAACACCAAATGCGTCTAAATAGTTCTTACTCTATTATAGACGCTATTCACTCATATATAAGGACTAAAATAGCGACAGAGAGTTGATAAATGCTGCTAACAGGATAATCATGAAGTGCGATTGAATAGAATTCCATATAAGCTGAAACATTTGTGTTCTTATTTTCGTTAAGTTTTCTAAATATTTTTTATTGTACCGGAACTCTCCTAGTACCCAGTTTGTTGCAAAAACTTATACTAGCGTGAAGTATAATAAGTTTAAGGTTTGTTGAAAATTTATTTGTAAGTGGTCGTAGGTCTGTGTGTCATACATAAGATGCAGGCATAGGCATACACACGTATAAGCAACTTTTTTTTAAATAAATGCATTTTAAAAGATTATTTCCAGAGAAAGGGCTAACGGAAAGGAAACGAAGGTGGGAGTTGAAGAAGCTTCAATTTGTGCAACAAAAATAAGACTACCTACAGCTAGTAGGTAGGTATTCAACACAACAACATTTTACTAACCAATTTTTTTAGAACACAGACTGCTCCGTTTCCGCATATTTCGATGGTTTTTGCACAATTTTTACTATGGATGAACATTGTGAACAAACCCTGAAGTCGTGAAAATAAATCAAAAAAACCGGCCAAGAGCATGTCGGGCCATGCTCAGTATTATA
Organism: Asteroscopus sphinx; assembly: GCA_949699075.1. Lineage (NCBI taxonomy): Eukaryota > Metazoa > Arthropoda > Insecta > Lepidoptera > Noctuidae > Asteroscopus > Asteroscopus sphinx. Next base: position 11,823,447 of record OX453021.1, on the reverse strand, counting down.
GGGTTCCTTAAGTAGGTCTAATTACAAACGAATCAAATCGAATATTAATCATTGCTATTTTAGTTTTTGCAAACAGCGCCACCTAGCGCTAAATGTATGAAGCTAAATTTTAGAAGTGTGTTTCTTTTTGTGATTTTTTTAAATAGAAAGTAACTAAAGGAGCATTATTTGCTATGATCATTTTTCTCTAAGGTCAATGACCTATGAACTAGGACGTCTTAAGTATTTTTCAGTTTTCTCACTATAACTCAAAACTTTATAATCACATTATACTCGAAATAATTTTAAAAGAGAGTTTTTATAAAGGTCTATCAATGTTGAAGACTATAAGTTTCTACGTTGCATAGTTTAGAAATGGCAGGGGGGGGGACACATTGCAAGCCACTTTGGCGAACTGTATTTCGCAGATGGTATACCTGATAAAAAAGTTGTGTATGAAACATTACCTTCATTTTAGTAGACCTATTCAACGATACCCCACACAAGGGGGTGCAGGGAAAAAAATATTTACATCCCCAATTCACATGTATCGGCGCCACCCCTAAAATACGTAATCAAGATTTTTTTATTCTTTTAAAATTGAGATCTATATCTATTCCATTTTTTGTGAAAATTTCATTTACTTATGTTTATAACTGTAGAAGTTATTAAGCGGTAAAGGATTAGGACAGACGGACAGACGGACGGACATGACGAAACTATAAGGGTTCCTTGTAGGACTACGGAACCCTAAAAAGAGAGACTGAGTCTGCTGCTAAGAGTTTTTTATTTATAAAATTTAGTTTTCTAAATAATATTGTAGATATATGTAATAAAGAAGGTACACAGGCCGAAATTAAGTCTGCCCTATCTCGTTGCTCTTTCAAGTATTTCACTTTTATACATACACGAAGCTATCAAGTTATAGTTCCGCAATACAACATCAAACGATTTTAACGGCAGTAGTTTTCCTCAAAATTTACTTTTTATGTGGTTGCAGCCCACAAGCGTTGGGATGACTACACTTCAACGTAACTAGCGGACCTGACACAAATATTGAGTTCGGAACTTCTGAATGAACTACTATACTAACTACCTAAAAATTCAAAATTATTTATTTGTCAAACATAGGTATGATGTACAAGACATGGTTTTAATTTTTAAATAATCCAGTATCACTATGTTTTGCCTTGATAGGCGTACAAATTCGGTAACATAAAGATAAAGATAATACTTATTACAGATTAATCTAACCTCTGTTTTTAGGGTTCCGTACCCAAAGGGTTCCAACGGTACCCTATTACTCTCGCTATGCTGTCCGTCCGTCCGTCTGTCTGTCACAGGGATGTATCTTTGTAACGGTAATAGATAACTAGTTGAAATTTTCACAGAATATGTGTTACTATGGTGCCTATCACGACAAATACAAAAAACTAACAAAAAGTCTAAATTCAAAGGGGTATACAAGAAACCCCGAAAAACATCAATTTTTTTCAACGTTGTTGTTCCTGCTCTGTCTTCAAAACGGTAATACATACCAGCGTCAAACTTGATCTGATTGTAGTGCATACTATGTAGTTTAGCAACAAATACAAAAAATAGGGTAAACATAGACATATGTGGTGCTACCTGCGTAAGAAAGAGATGCAAAAATTCATATTTCGCGTACGGTGCGGTGATGTCTTTTGATGAACTCTCGTAAATTAAATCAATTTCTATGGGACCTGGGGTACCAGGTCGATGGATGGTACAGAACCCTTACTGAGTGAGTCCGACTCGCACTTGGCCGGTTTTTTCCTCTTGTTATTTCGCTAATGGTAAATAAATAATTATTCTTTTTTTAGAAAAAACAGGAAAATACTATAAATATTTTATGGTGTAACTTTTATTAATATTTCCTACAATTCTTACATACATACTGTATTCTATTTTCGGCAATTACAATCCATTAAGGTAAAAACTTCTTAAAACCACCTTTTGTTTGAATAATAGTTTGCTTTCTTTGTAGTTGTGTTATAGAATTTTTTAATATTTTTAATTTCACTCATATTGAACTATATTTACGGGACTTTTTGCGCTCAATTAAATCAAAACAACAAATATTTTGAGTAACCAAAAAGCGCGAAAAGTCCCGTAAATATAGTTCACTATGGTTGTGTTGTAGTCTTTACGTAAATAAGTCCTAACTCCTAAGTCATGACAGTCTGTTCGTTCGATCTTGCTCGATGGACGTAAGAACGTCGAGTAACGCATGGTTTTTTTTTTTTTTTTTTTTTTTTATGGTATAGGATGGTGAAACGAGCTAAAGGCCCACCTGATGTTAAGCGGTTACCTTTGCCCATGACAACTTCAATACCACCTAGGCTGTTGCCTAAATGGTACCGCAAGTCGGTTCGCCAAACTGAGACATGAAGATGGAAAGTCTCATGTGATTGTAATTTCACCGGCATATTCGTCTCATGTGACCTAGTGCCTCATGGGAAGCTTTTGCAAACAAAAGACATAAACGCGCCGTCTAGCACTCAGTTAAGCTGGGTTTAATTAGCGGCGGGTAGTCCTACTCCTCCTAACCCGCCTAATCGAATTCCGAAAAGTGAATTTCCAGAGTACTCAGGCTTACTCTTGCTACTTCAATGAAGAGTACGCCCTCTATCGTCACTCGTAAAGCGTCAGGGGGTCTACTCGCGTTTGACGAACGACAAACGAAGTACGAACTATCGTTCCGACTGATAAATACACAATACAGATAGGCACATAAATAAGGCACAGTAAAGAAAAACAATGGTTCATATTATTATGAAACTAACCGAAAATCAGAGAAACAAACGTCAAAAAATTCATTAACAAAACCAAAAAACCCGACTGCGTGTAAAAATAACAGAAAAGATGTAAACAAGACTTGTGTAGGTAAGTATTTGTGAAGGTATCAAATCAACACGCAGTCAGAGGCTACGTATGTTTCTGGTCAAGAATTACATAAGTAATTCATAGGGAGCCTCCGCCTGCGTGTACACAACACAAGTGTCCGCTACACAAGTCTTGTTTACATCTTTTCAGTTATTTTTACACGCAGTCGGGTTTTTTGGTTTTGTTAATTAACTTTTTTAGTTTCGTTATGTTTTATCGCGCTATTAATGTTTTTTTGAAAAGTCACACATAATAGTACATTATGATACAAGTGAGCAAAGTTGGCTATTCTACTCGAGGCTGGATTGCAGCCCTACCCCAAAACAAAACACTCGTTGTTCTTCTTTCTTTTATACTAGGTATTCATTATGATGTGTTAATTAACGTCCGACAAATCGTCTGTCGTTATTCGTGCTAAAATCAACTCTGCATGAATTTCTTCCCATTACATTACGTCTGTTTTGAATCTTTGATCATACCAACAGCATACCATTTCGCTCTAGACTATGAAATTAGATACCTACGTATAAAATTTCATTTCAGTGAATTTTTTGTCATGTCAGCCTATCTAAAGGAATGTTTAATAATGCATGGTTCAGAGTACCGAGTACATATCTTAGAAATAATATTTCGTGAAGAAAATAATGTTAAGGTGAGTATAAACTACAGCGTTTTCTCGAGCATTTCCATGTAATGTATCGTTCTTGCGAATGTTCGACGCTGTGTTTGACGGCACTCAATGAAATGTTACACAAATTCGGTCTTTGGTTTGTAAACCCAAGTTGTAATTAAACAAAGTTATTGTCACTACCCGATGCCAATGGCTTCGCCCGTGTTTTCATAGTACAAACTTTAGACCTCTTTTTAACCATTTAGGGATGGTATTTCAAAAAATCCCTCCTTAGCGCACCTCTAGTTTACTCAAGGACTATTTCCTCCAAATTACAAATCTTTAGGTCTACAGCGCCGGTTTAGGCTGTGTGTTGTCTGTCAGTCAGTTTTAGTAGATTATCCGATAATTCCTTACAGCATGGTAACTCTAAAACTGAATGAACAAAGTTAACTGCATCACAAAGCCCATTCATGTGGAATATCAATATTTCATCTCTTACTACAATATCAACTTTATATCCTATACGATAAGATAGAATACCCTTTTACATGGATTTTGAGACTCAAGTCTTCACATTGCAATAACAACACTAGCTGGTATAGTTTGAGGTGCTATTTTACTCGGCAAAGATTGTAGATTCGTGTGAATGGCCACTGTTTCAGAAGTTCGCATGTGCATGTCAAAATGCTGTGATGATGTACTGGCCAGTTTTGGTTCCGTATAAGTACCGATAGCTTTCACTTCCTCTTTAATGATATTCATAAATAATTTAAAAGTTGAAATATACTTCTAAATCCATTGAATATATTCCATACGAAGCTATCTTGACTTGATATCTATACCGAGCAGCCTTACGAAAAACCAAAAAGGTGGAAAAGCTAACTTAAAGATACAAAACACCTAAGAGCTTTTGTTTACGTAAATCGTTCACACTACATGCTTCAAGCAGTTAACAGTTTAACTTTCAATTAAAATTAGTTCAAGAGCAAAACAATAAATATCATTGTTAACATGGCCTGCGAACGACTTAAGAATTTATTCTGCCATTTTCTTTGTAGTTTTCTAATTTATATGAGAATCAGAGAAGGGACCCTAGTATTGTGCCTTTAGAAATAGATTTTCTTTCATGGAAATAAGATGGTCATAGTTATAGTCAGTCATCTTTTATACAGCCTATTCAAAATATTGATCTGTATACGTGCCAATAATTAAATCAATAATTTTTTTTTTTATTGTTTAAATACCTATTTGTAAACAAACAAATTCCCCCGTGTGTCCCGTGCGACACAAAAACGATATGTGCGGCGAAACCACGAAAAAAGTCTGCAGGTATTTCCACCCTTTGACAATGCCGCCGATGACTTATTTTCAAAGTCGTTCGGAATTTATTCTCATACCCTCGCTATGTTTCTAAGTAAAAATTTGGTTATTAATTAATCGTAGAATTTGTTAAGTATTTTTAGAAGAATAAGAGATTGAAAACGAAATGTTTTAATAACCCGTGAAAGTAGGTATTTCTTATTAAATTAAAAAAACGAAGTCTCCTTTATTTCAAATTTAATATTTAGAGTACCTACTTTCCCGCCATGCCATTGTGGCATTGAGATGGGACATTCTGTATACATGAATACGACAATACGACAATAATAAGTGTGGAAAGAAAATCGTGACAAAGTAATCAAAGGAACTAGTTACTTGCGCTGACATATTTAAATAATGATAATTACAATAACAAGGTAAGTATTATTTACCTACTTTTAGTACAAAGCCGAGCATAAATAATAATGTTTTAAGATTTATATTTACGGTATAGGTACGAGTGTACAACCATTTCCAACCCATATAAAATTGTAATGTACAAGTTGGACTTTGTACCAATCATTGTACGTACATCAATTGATACTATCGGTGTATGTACTTATTGTATCGATATGATAAAATAAGGCAAATAAATAACTGATGCCATCACTAGCGTCCATTGGATGAAACACAAAAGAATGCATTTTTAACCACAGGAATAATTTTCCAAGGAGTTTATTAGAGTCAGAGCATCTTAGAGAGTCTGCAAAATTAATTAAATTTTTATTTTATTTTATTGTGGATTATTATAAACAAGCAAAATAATTTAGTTAAGTCCATTAAATGTTAAGAACGTTTAACTAACTTAAACACCCATCAAGTTCTTGTAATCTAAAGCTTAGCTTTTTCTTCTTACTTACTGACTGACTTACTTAAATGTTATTTTTATTTTTCTTTAATTTCCTGTCGACTAACATTACTTATATTGCCCTTTCTAATCGTTAAAGTTTTCTATCATAAATTATTTACTGACGTTTGTAGTCTAAAGATATGGTTTTAGTCGTGATTTCCTCCATAAGTACCACTTTTGTGCATTAAATAATTAAATAAATAAGTAGGCTTAGAATAACTACACATAGAAACGAAGTCCGCGCGCACAATTTGAAGCAACTAAATTGGAGCCAAAAATGGCTCCGTTCAGTACAGCTTACGCGCGCCTATGTGTATGTCGAAGAACATTTTACGCGCCGCTTGAGAGCACACATCAATCGTTTTTGTGCTTTAACTTTGAGCGGAAATTTGAATGAAACTATCACTCTTATGTCTTACTAATCTAAGTAAATAGGTAAATATGCATTGCGAACCTGCCCAAGATTGTCAATCATTACCACTACTAAAACAATAACAAAAAAACAAGTTTCTACATTTTAATCCACACACTTGTCAAAAAAGTGTTCTCTAATTGAGCTACATTGGCCACAATTAGTAACCGCTGGCGAGTCTAAATTGCCTGAATTGGTGCCTCTGGACTGGGTGACTGGACTGAACAGCTGTCAAGAGCCAACACTTAATAGATTATAGTTATCGCTCTGAAAGTTAAGAGGCCTCTTGAGCTAGTGTGAATTTTGAAATGATAATTTTCACATCGGCCTTTATGATGTTAACAAAAGTTTAGTCATCCATCTCAGTAAGAGATTTTTTACGATAAAGTTACAGAAAACTATATTTACAGAAAACCTATTTTTCATAAATATTTTTTTCAAAATGCTACACAATTTTATTAGTCCGCAAAATAGTTAATGTTATTTATTATTGGAACGAAGTTTCTTATAAGGGCTTACGCACTAGGCGTGATTCGGGAGAAAATTTGGCGTTACTTCACGCTAAGATTTGCGTTATACCCATAGAGTACATTTAATATACGGGAATAGAATTGTCCGCTGACCTCACCTTTGAGCGCCATCTAGTGGGTAACGTCAAAGTAACAGCTAACTATTAAATAAAACATTCAAAAATACATGTTTTGCTTTGGATCCAACCTGGGCCTTGTATTATCTCAGTCCGACGCATGATGTTTCCTGCCATTTATGCTTGTATTATAGTTGTAAAGTTTTTTAAGAACGCACACGTTTTTTTTACGCACAACGCATGCGGGGCGAAATCTAATGATATAAACTGTGGAAAAAGCAATTCACAATCCAATCCAATTCCAGCGAATTTTTCTTTCCACAACTTCTGTCAACAATAGTCAACAATAGTACTGTTGATCGATGTTCCACATATTTATATCTTTAGGTAAATGTTATTAATTATGTAGAAGTTTCTCATTTTATTTCCTTATCTAATGGATGTATGATAATAGATAGGTACTTAATTGGAATAAATGTATAGAGTATATGACACTTAAAATATTTATGTGTATCTCAAAAAAAAGGCTTTGTTTTGGCTCAGATTGCTTTTACATTAACCTGCCTAAGATTGCAAAAAAAACTACCATAACCATTGGATTCTGATCAAAGAAAACCTTTTGGTTTTGTTTTCTCTTTTTTACAAAAATATATTCTACATTACATATTCCAAACTGTTGTCCAAGCAAGGAGATGTTTTTAAAAGCTGCTGCCCTTAAAGGCATTCGTACGCTGAGGTCATCCTCGACTACCTCGAGCCCGCATATATTTAAAATCAATACCATAATCAGACACTGCAGACTTGCTTTTGGCATTACTAAATTATATTACAGATCAAATATATAGATGTAGTCACCCCATTAGTCTAGCTAGTGGACGCAAAAGCAGCTTATTACGAGTAAGAAATGAGGAGTCATGGATTCGAATTACACGTGTGGGGAAATGAGTTACTGAGTTAAAGTTATAAAAGAAATATCAACAGCAGCCTGGAACCTCCTATGAATAGGATTAACTATTTCACATAGGTGCTATAGGTCATCTGCGAAATATACAAAAAACATATTTTAACAGCAGTCAGTACTGTATAAACGAAAATTCATGTCTATCCCATTGAAAAACGCAGGCGTAATTATGAATAATTTTAGATTTCATGTTTTAAGAATTCTATCTATTGTATTTAATTGTACGAGGGATAACGCCCATACTGCGAACATACATTATGGTTTTCCCCTTTTATAGTAAAAACCAAACTGACTGCATGCTATATCACTTATATCAGAGAGCAGTTAAGCTATCGGTCCCGGTTGCCTTGAAAATATATACTTACAACCTCATTCTTAGTTTATACTAAACCTCTTAAGGGGTCATTGTACTCATCATTATGAACAATTTTTACTATGGAACCAACCCTGAAATCGTGAAATAGCAACACCACTCAGCAAACTTTATACCTTTACTTAGGTACGGTCGAACGCATACGTCAGTGGTAACAGTTTGACATTGACAGCGTCTTTATTTCGTAAGCAGTATTTATTTATTTTATTTATTTATTTATTTAAACATCAATTACTCTTAAATCTAGAGTTGCATACAGTCAGAAACTTATCATTATAAGAGCAAGGTCAGTATGACTTAAACCCCTGATTCCGAAACTAGGTGAACCTGTACTATCGGAATCAGTGATTCCTCCAATTACAGCATAGTTATGCTCTGCTAATATTAATTATAGTTGACAATAAAATAAAATAAAATAAGAAAGGCTTTAAACAATTTGGTATTAAAAATATCTATAATGAATGATGCTTGTAAGAGCTATTTATTTATTTATTTATATAGCTATGAGTAATTGTGCGGATTTAAATAGTGGAGGGAACGTGTGTGTATAGTATAGTATGGAAGAATGTTGTGGGTGTAGGATTGGAAGTGTGTAGGAGGGTGTGTGTGTGTGTTTGTATAGTACGTTAATAGTTTATATAGAAGTTTATATGTTAACCACAAGTAGGTCTTCGGTTTCTTCGTATGTCATGTTTTTCAACCAGCTTATGATTTTATTTTTAACTTGAAGAGTATTGGATACATATATGGGGACAGATTTGTTGATTTTATTATACAACCGAGAACCTAATGATTGGTATTGTCTAAATGCCAGGTGAGTACTGACTTTTTGTGTTGGACAAACTGACGTACCTTTTCTCTTTGAAAGAATTGCCCTATCAAGCGGTAGAGAAGAATGCCTGCGGAGTACAGTACGCAAGATAAAGAGCTTTCTGACACTAAGAATGTCGGAGTCTTGGTATAATTGATGAGTAGGGTAACGTATTGGTTTTTTGTGGATGACTTTTAGTATAGCCCTCTGTGACCTCTCCAACTCTAACATAAATGTTTTTGCTGCGCCACCCCAGACAGGAAGGCAGTATGACAAAATAGATTGGCAGAGAGCGTGATATACCAATTTCAGAACACGAGGATCAGCAGAGTTCCTCAAGTTTTTGAAAATGTAAATGAGCCTTCTAACACGTTTTTTAGTTGCGTCTATGTGAGGTCGCCAGGTTAATTGGGCATCAATGTGCACGCCTAGGTATTTTGTTACAAGAACAGAGGATAAAGATGGACATACGCAATTAATAGGTCTGTTTATGCAAGAATGAATTTTTATTGGGGTAAATGTGCTAGGCGGCATGGATCTTGAGGAAGGGCAAAAAGGGATAACCAGGGTTTTATCGGTATTCAATGTTAGTAGATTTTCGCATAGCCAATCACTTATACATTCTAGGGCTGTTTCGGCATTGAGCTTTGCGCAGTTCCAATCCCTACCATAGACCACAATTGCTGTGTCGTCAGCATACGAGAATATTTCAGAGTAGGGTAGTGTAAGAGCACATAAGTCGTTAACATATATTTGAAACAACGTTGGACCACAAACACTGCCTTGGGGTATTCCGTACGTCACCGATTCATCGTCACTTACATGTGTGTCGATTTTTACTGATTGAGTGCGATTTTCCAGATAATCTTTGAAAATTTCGAGGGGCAGTCCTCTAATACCAATACGCTCCATTTTTTTTAGAAGAAGAGGGACGGAAACGGTGTCGAATGCTTTCGAGAGATCCAGGAAGATGCCGAAGCATTTGTGCTTTTTGTCTATTTTATTTGTAATAGAGTCAGTTAGGGTTATAACAGCATCCTCCGTGGATATCCCGGAGCGGAAACCAAATTGGTTTTTTGCAATTAAATCATATTTATTGAGAAACTGTACAAGGCTATTATTAAGTAACTTTTCTAAGATTTTGGAGAGAGTAGACAAAACGGAAATTGGTCTATAATTGGTGAAGGCACTTTTGTCGCCACTCTTATAGATAGGGTGAATAATAGCCCTTTTGAAAGCGGTAGGAAAAATACCTCCAGTAATAGCAAGGTTGCATATGTGCGTTATAGGGGGGACAAGAGCCACTAATGAACCTTTAATTATTTTTGCGGAAATACCATCCCATCCGTTCCCTGAATTACGTAAATTTTTAATGATTTTTTCAATGTCTTCATAATCAACTTCATGGATAACAAGAGAATTCAGAGGAGATCTAGGTGTTGAAGATGAACTCTTACAGTGATAAGTACGAGGAATTATTTGTGAGGCTAGTCGTTTACCGACAGTGGCAAAATGGGTGTTAAGCTGATTTAGACTGGATTTGATGTCGTGGGATTTTTTAATTAATTCCGTTGGAGTAGCAATTTTCTTTTCTGTGTATGATATCTTTTTTACCAGGTCCCATGTTGCCTTTGGATTATTTTTAGCTAAGGAAAATTCATATTTCTCATGCTCAGTTTTCAATTTGCGGAGTAGCCCACCAAGGTAATTACGATATCTCAGATAAGTCGTTTTGAGAATAATGTTTGTAGGCGCGAGTCTTAACTTATAATGCATGTCATCTCTATTTCGGATGCAACGTAGTAAGCCGGGCGTAATCCACGGTTTTATGTTTCTAAGCTTTTTTGGGATTTTAACAGTTGTCGTATGGCTTTTAATTATATCTGATAATGATGTTATGAGAGAGTTTGCTGCAGTGTTTGCGTCTTGATCGTTCATTACTACACCGAAATCGAATGTATTGATTTCCTGTTGGATAGCGTAATAGTTTAGTTTTGTACAAAATTTTGCTTCAGATGTATTATAATTTTTACAGTGAATACTAAGTAATATAGGAAGGTGATCAGTAACCGGAGTATCAATTACCAGAGCGACCGCAGATTTTTTAGTTTTTAACAAAATGTGGTCCAAGCACTTGTTGAGTCTAGTGAGGTGGGTATGTGCAGGCAATAGACCAAGAAGTGCCATAGATGTGAGGTATCGGTCGTAGTTACTGTCCTTACTGTCTGGCTTTATGTCAACGTTAATGTCTCCTAGTAGAGCTATGTTCTTGAAACTGTTAAGTTTTGTCATCACTGCACTCAAGTCATCCAGGTAAGACTCAATGTTTGAATTAGAAGGGGATCTATAGATCGTGACTACAGCTAAGTCATTTCCGAAACAGCACACCAAACAATTAGCATCTTGAAATTTGGGTTCAAAGACGGAACAATTAGTGTGATTATTTTTAACATATATAATAACCCCATCATTTTGCAAATGATTATTTTTAGTAAAATAATCATTATATCCATCGATGGTAGGGACAGGACCTGAATCTTTTAACCAACACTCAGATAGGATAATTAGGTCGCATGGAGTATTTATCATTTTTAGTATTGGTAGAAAAGCCACCAAATTTTTATTAACGCTTCTAATATTTTGGTGGATAAATGTTAATTTGTCTTGTGGGCTATTTAAAAAGCGGGAGCACTCACTGGTGGAGCATACATACGAGTCTGCTACATACATTGAGTCAAGATCTGACGTTATGTTATTAAGGGATGCCATTAGAAATATTAATAGACCGACGTGAGGGAGACTTAGTTAATTGAGTCAAGAACAATTTGGGGTTACTATAATCGTAGCGACAATAAATTTGTGGTGATCCTATAATATCGATAAGAAACTTCCTAAAGTATGTTGTCTTAATAATATACAATAATGATTTGTAACGTGCGTTTGAAATATTCTGTGTGTTGGGTGTGTGTAGTAAATGAGTGGTGATTATCCATTTTTCTAAGGAAATATAAAACATCTTACTTAGACTAGGGCATGCAGAAAAATACAATAAAAAATTAACAGGTATATTTTTTGCAACTATGTAGCAGTACTTAATGATTTTTTTTGTAAACAAATGACTTGTTTGTAGTCATTCTACTTTAGATAAATTTTGCAGAATCTGCTCAGACGTAATTAAAACATGTTTATCGCCGACTGCTTTTCTGAGAAAAATGTAGCCATTTGAGGTCCAGCAGAATTTATAGTTATGCTTATTAGCAAACTCACGGGCTTGAAAAAATAGTTTTTTACTTGCATAAGGGAGGTATTCGTCTAAGTAGATGGGTGTTTTATCACCCGACAATCCAATCAACTTTGTGTTAAGTTTTTGCTCAATTGGTTGAGCTTTGTTGTATTTCCGCCCAGCAGCTAGTAGATTTTGCTTCATAAGGACTGAAGTAAACTCGGCCAGAACAGTTTTTGGCTTACCCAGCTTTCCCGGCATCCGGTAGACATCCCTCAAATTTTCCGCGCCTATTTTGATGTCAAGAAAGTTCCCAGTGTTGATAACTAAAGACGTAAGGTCAGAAGTAGATTCTGCTTCATTTTGAGGCACGTTCCTTATTTCAATAGCCGACGAGCGAGAGGCACGCTTCAAGTCAGATACTTGTCTTTCTAGTGTAATAATATTTTCATGGTTTTTTTTCTGTTCTATTTCCAAAGTGTAGATCGTTTGTCTCATTTCTTCGTACTTGACGTTTATAAACTGCATTGAACTTTCCGCTTCTTGCTTAAAAGTCAGAAAATCTTGACGCTGCGCCTTAATTTCGGCAACTTCTTGTATAAATTTAGACAGTAAGGCCTCGTGCTCGCTCTTCCAGGTAATCAGCATCTCTTTTATTTCTTCCTTAAAAGCTTGAAAATCGTTTCTTGGGGAATGTTCAATACACCGGCGTTTATTTCTAGAGGATACATTTTGACGTGGAGATACTTCGTTTAATTCTTGAAAATTATTTTTATTTGAGATATCAGGTTCTGAAGAATTATGAGATAGCTCCGGTTTTTGACCAGAGGGTGGAGAACGTACCATTCTGGGCATGTTGTATAGGTAAAATGTGTAGGAGGGATGTGGACTGTTATTTTGTCACGTCGTTCTAAGTTGAGTTGGTTTGGAGGCACAGCGCACGGATCGCCGCGCTACGTAGCCCGGGTTCAAATCCACTCAAAAACACAAAAAGTGCCGGACGATTTCGGACGAAAATTTGTGTTTATTGTGAGCCCTCACCAAACATGAGAGGGACACACCTATACCAGATCCAATATGGCGACTGCGTTATATGGCAGTCTACACAAGATAGTAAGAGAGGCACCGATTCTAATAGCAGTTAAAGAATTTAAAATTTAAATAAATTTCGCAAAAGAGCGTCACAGGTGTTCACTGCACAAGAGTTTGGAGACGACAGTAGGGGCGATTTTACATTTCAAGTGTTACCACTGACGTGCAGTCGACTGTATATTTGGAAAACACCCAGAGTCCATTGCAATTATACCTAAAACGCTCAAAGTGGTCATTTAATTTTGCATAAAAAAAATTGCTTTCGCTACGCTTGCGCTACTTCTTTCTATAAGTCACCTTAAGGTGAATGCTACAGGGTAGCCCGCGAAATTCAAAATTTTAGGCGTTTTTTGCAAATTGTAGCTTTATTTCGCATTGTATATCGGTCAAAATATGATTGGCGGAAATAGTAACAATAATTCTAGGAATAATATTCATAGTAAATGTTAACCTAGCTCTATTAGCTGTATAAGCTCGAAAATCGATAATTTGATCGTAAATTAATATTATCGAGCTAGTACAGCTAATAGAGCTAGGTTAATATTTTTTATGAGTATTATTCAGTAGATATATTGTTATCATTTCCGCCAATCATATTTTGACCGATATACAACGCGAAATAAAACTACAATTTGCAAAAAACGCCAAAAATTTTGAATTTCGCGGCGTACCCTGTAGCATTCACCTTAACCCTTTTCCTTAAAATACTACATTTTCATTTTGTCTAATGTCTTGGCCTGAAAAATGCTATATTTACCCAAAAAAACAGTTGTCAACCCTAGTGCTCTCGGAGGCACGGAAGGCTGAATATTATATGAATAAATATTGCACAAGCTGCTTCGTATTACCTTACCCATCTCCAAAATAACACCCCTTCGTTTTATAACAATTTAGAGAAGAAAAAATAACTAAAACGTTAAGCCCCTTTTTGATCAACATAGATGCGGGTAGACCGACGATCCAGTACTAGTATTATTAAGTAATCAAAGTGGCTGCTCATACAAGTCGATGGCGTTTTATGGTGCCCCATTAATGTATCAATTCGATAGATCGTAAACGTTTTATTGGTAACTTTTGGAAGTATTATAGTGCGTTCATAAAATGGACGGAATTAGACAAATATCATAAAATGTAGAGTGCTTTTATAGATTTTAATGTACATAATATTTAATACTCTTGAACCCTCCAGCCTCTCTCCAGCCCTCCAAGTGACGTAAAATAAGGGTCCATACAGATGTTCAACAACCACCAGCGTCGTAGCTAGTGGTGGGCCTCAGTCGCGGCGGCCAGAGGCGCAAACGCAGAGTATTGTTGCACGCTGGTTTTTTGTGGCAATAAATGATTTTTCTTTCTTCTTTCAAACCTCGAAGGGGCGCACTAGCAGAACTGCAGCCTGCAGGCCGCTGGGGCACTGGCACAACCCAAATTAGAACATGAGTTTACGCTTTTCTCTTCCTACAAAAAAAGTTTTCGGGGCGCAAAATTCTAATCTTGTCCTGGCCGCTCATAACCTTAGCTACGACATGTAGCGTGGTTGTGGTTGTCAACTTGTCAGTGTCAGCACTGTTGTTTTTTAATTTCAATAGCCTCACGGAGCATTCTAGGTACATATCGGTTAAACATCTTAATTTTAATAGAGAAGATGGTTGGCAGCTACCACCTGTTTGGAACCCAGTTCTAAAAATAATCAAGTCCAATCAAGTTGCGTGCTGTTGCAACACTGTAAAAGATAATGATATTGTGAGTGATTACTGCGTGCATCGAAACGATTTTAATTAATAATATTGTACGGTAGATTAAAATATTTTTTTAGAAATATCTGTAAAGACGATTGTCATCTTAGTCTACCTGCGACCACGAAATGCTGCAAAGCTTTCGAAACGTCAGGAAAACCAATTTAAATAATATACGCGATTTAATCCGGTTAAATTTTGTTTTATTATAATGTGTAGTGATCGCGAAAACCTAAGAAGTTATCATATTGCATCTATTAGAATTAGACTCTTAGCTGGACTGTTGAATTGTCTATAGAATAATTAACTTACAATTTGGAGTAAAAGCAAAACAAACAGTTAAATTGACGACTGACTATCATTTTATTTCCTTTAAAAAACTTTCTCAAAGAAGACTGTACTTCCAAGATATAAAATAATATACTAAAAACACAGATGATGCGTGTCGGTGAAATAGAACACGACGGCCAACGACGACGTGTAGTGTGTATCAAAAATACTATCAATATGTATGCGCTACCCGGGAACCAAACCCGCACACCATCATTACTTGATATGCATCGTGGATGAACACGATAGTTATAGTAAAA
Source organism: Asteroscopus sphinx (assembly GCA_949699075.1). Taxonomy (NCBI): domain Eukaryota; kingdom Metazoa; phylum Arthropoda; class Insecta; order Lepidoptera; family Noctuidae; genus Asteroscopus; species Asteroscopus sphinx. The sequence goes on along the minus strand of OX453021.1, from coordinate 11,807,958 downwards.
AGTCCATTGCCTATGCTTTCTAGAGTTCTGTATCAGCACGGAAATACAGCAATTATATATTTTTTGTTCTACCGAGCGTACCTGGTTTAAAGTGTTTATTATTTACTTTGTACAAAGGTTCTTATTTCAGAAGACCCTGATTTTTAGAAGCCTAATCAATTTAATTTACATATATATTTATGTGTATACAGTTGTATAAGTCTGTAAATATCATTTATTGTTACTGTTAAATAAATAAATTCCCTGTTTACATGTCAATATATCTCTTATCAACTGATGAAAACAGCGTGACTGGATAAACGAGGGAAACTTCATGAATATGGTAGGATGTGCGTGCACCACAGACAAAGTAAAAAATATAGACGAAGTGCGCGAGCAATCATAGTGAAGCCAAAAAAAACCGTGCTCCTCCGAGTACAAACCAGCACTCACGCACGCACAGGCAACTGAAGGATATGTGCTGTTTATGATTAAGCGGAGTACCTAAGTGAATTAGTTAAAGAATACTACCTTTCCAAATAGATTGTAATTTATTAAGACATTGCCTATGTATCCAATCTCTATTCTAAATTGTAAGATTATTTATATATATATTATATATATTTATGATACCTATATTTTGTGCTATTTATTTATTTTAGTTTAGTAGTACGCCACGGACTGCCCCCATTATCTAGATCTTACGTCTTCTTTGTCCATCCAAAGGTTGTCTGGAAGATAATCTTTTAGCGATAAGACCGCCCATGTACCCATAATTTATACGTTGTTCCTGTTTACTACTATTTTCATGGTGTACAATAAAGTATATTCTATTCTATTCTAAGTGCTATCCTCTCCTGGCAAACAAGATCACCTTCTCTATCCCCCAGTGGGTTATAAACTTTTTTCATTGTAATGTTTTCGCGATGCTTACTGGACGATGCCACGACATGTGTTATTATGTACTGAGAGCGGTGAGCACGGTTTAAGACGCATGTGTGTGCGTGAGCGCTGGTTTGTACACGAAGGAGCATGGTTTAGTTGGCTTCACTATGATTGTTCGCAGCACTTCGTCTATATTTTAACTATGTCTGTGGTGCACGCACATCCTACCATATTCTTGGATAGTTTCCCTCATTTATCCAGTCACGCTGTTTACATCAGTTGATAAGAGATGTTTTGACATGTAAATTAAATTGGCACTTAACTCCCCCTGAATAAAAATATCGTATCGATCAAAACCAATTGACACCTAAAGGGTTACCTATTTATGGGAGTTATTTTTTTAATTGATGCCAATGTTATCGTAGCGCCCGCATGATAGAATCATAATGAGATATAGTTGATATAGTTTTATTATTTTTTAATAATCATTATAGGGGTGCAAATACACATTACATGTGGCTTAATTAGTTGAGAGAGAAGTTTGCTGGCTTACTATTAGGTATACCTACTCATAGTACTTATATAAAGACAATCCATTAAATTAGGACAATTTCTAGTTTTTAGGCACCACCACCTTTGCCCACCACTTGCGCATTGGATTAGCTTGTTTTATGAATAGCCTTGTGTGAACGCATTCTTTCTTATTATGCCATTCCACTTGCTAGTTCTACTGGTCCAATGGCTTGGCTTAGTGGAAGGGCTTGTATGTAAATGGTCCATAAGTCCACTATCACCTACCAGTTTTGGAGGACAGCACGCGTTGCAAAACAGCTGACTTACCTGAAAAAAGAAAACAAAACTAATTAATGCAATTTCCACTGAGAGACATCTTAATACAACATGTAACAAAAACCCTGTTTTTTCTGTGAGTTACGTTATCAGAATCGATATTCATACGTAAGGACACTTCAACTCATTTGGAAAAACTCTTCAATAAAAATAATCAAATTAAATAAAAATAAAAAAAAATATCTTTGGGACATTTTTACACAGCACCATCTAGTCCCAAACTAAGCAGAGCTTGTGGTATGGGTACTAGACAATGGATATAATACGTATATACTTTTTTTTTTTTGTAAATACATACTTATAATACATAAGCAACACACCCAGACCAACACAAACACTTATGTTCATCACACAAATATTTGTGTCCTGTGGGAATCGAACCCAATAATAATAATTAAATAATAAATCATTATTAAAAGTGACTATATCACTTTAAATTTACAATTAGTAATGATTTAATATTTAATTTGATCATTGTTATTGATATAATCATTGAGTAAGTGAGTTTTGTGTGATATAATCACTTTCAATTCACAATGAATAATGATTTAATATTTAATTTTATTATTTTAACTAAAGAGTTTTTCTAAATGAGTTGTGTCCTTATGTATGAATATCGATTCTGATAACGTACCTCACAGGAACAACAGGGTTTTTGTTACATACTGTATAATCAGGAGCACGGATGAACAGCTTATTAAGATTTCTATGCCAGCATCGTAAACGAAACGAGACAACAAACCGAATCGGTAGACATAATGGTTTGCATTATGGTTACCTACCATTGATATTGATACCAACGCCGTTGACTTTATTATAACAACCAGTCCATCAAACAACCATATCGAAAGCCAAAATTATTTTAGTTCCCATATTTCGCAATATAATAATCTTGCACCTTCCCGTGACGGAATATGACTATACTACTATAGTGCAGCTGTGGACTGTATTCGGTTCGTGCCCCATCCCATCATAGATTAATGTTGTCAAATGGGCGACTGCTAGCTGGACCTGTGTCCTCTGGCAAGCCTTCCAAAGGTCCGGACATCTTCCTGACGGAGGATGAGCCGTGTTTTTTTTTTTTTTTTATAATATAGGATGGCGAAACGAGCTAAAGGCTCACCTGATGTTAAGCGGTTACCTTTGCCCATGACAACTTCAATACCACCTAGGCTGTTGTTGTTGTATTGTTGTTGTTGGCTGTTGTTGTTGTTGTTGGTGGTTGGTAAATGGTTCGCAAGTTGGTTGGTCGGTTAAATAAAGACATACAAATAATAATAATCCTCTTTATTGCACAACAAGACAACATGAATTTCTTAAAAACTACTTATGTCTTTACATAGGTAAAGTTAGTTTCCTGTTGATATTTTAAAATAAAATTAAAGATACCTACCATTATTTTTACTTTGTAAAACTTCTACAAAGTTATTGCGACTTTAGCGATAAACCAATGACCTTTGTCATTAAAATATTATGATACCTCACAGCATGTTTCCTGAATGTTATTTCAAGGATGTTATTTCGTTAAATATCAACTACCTACATGTTAGTTAATTAGTCGAACACCTACCAACAGTTATTTTCTGTTCTGTAGCTAACGGCGATACTTTTTTTATTTTATCTGCATACAATAATGCCTATATAGGTCTCGGCTACAAAAACAAAATAGATCGAACAGATATAGATCTGCTCTTGACAGCAATCTAGACAGCTTTGTCGAGATGTGGTCGACGATGGAGCGAGCAAACCTATTAGGTGCCAATTCACTCCAGCTTTAAAGGCGTTAGGGTTGTAAGTGCCCAGAAATACAGATGCCGGCAGTGAAAACCACAACTTGGCTGTGCGCATTATGAAAGAGTTCTCAAAGCGCTTGGTCCTGATAGTAGGGATTTCTACCAAATGTGGATGATATCTTGCAGTGCGTCGTGTAGTCCGATGAAAGAAAGGAGATGGCGGAATACGCTCATGGAGCTCTTACAAACACTCTCCAAAGTACAGCCTGTAGAACACCGACAAACAAGCAACTGTGCGTCTATGGGCTAAGCTTTGTAGCTTAGATTTTACAAGCAGTTCGTCACCAATTAGCCTCTCAGCTCTTATTTCCGAGTCAAACAAATATTATTATGTGAGGATTTCGAAAAAAAAATCGGGTCGGAAAGGCTTCCGACTTTTAAGGCTAAAATATTGTATATTTCTCAATCTAGATCATCATCACCACCAAACATCAACGAGTTGGGTTGTAGAACATAGAACCCCTCGAATTTCGACGTCCCAACAACTACTAGGTACATAGGTAGCGAGTCAGGAAAGGGCCGATGCCGGTCGCGGAGACGCCGGGTAGGCAACCGCCTTGCTGCAAGGCCTAGATAGGGTATAATGCTGTAGCCCCTGCGGCTAATCTGGTGATCTGGCACCTTAGGCCCGAAGGCTGCCAGATGTGTCAGAACAGACGATCCCGAAGGCTTCGGGATCGTTGAAGGTTGATTGGGGAGACTCGAGGCGTCTATTAAGCGACCCTGGGGAGGGCAGATGTCCATGAGGATTTCCACCCGAAAAAAAAAACCGGCCAAGTGTGAGTTGAACTCACGCAGTAAGGGTTTAGTACCACGCATCGACCTGATACCCCATAGAAACTGATTTAATTTACGAGAGTTCATCAAAAGACATCAACGTACCGTGAGCGATATATTAATTTTTGCGACTCATTCTTACGCAGATACCACCACATACGTCTATGTTTACCCTTTTTTTATTGTTTGTTGTTAAACTACATACCTAGTACTTATAAATGCACTATACTCAACCCAAATTTGACGCTGGTATGTATTACCGTTTTGAAAATAGAGCAGCAACAAAAACGTTGAAAAAAATGCATGTTTTTCGAGGTTTCTTGTATGGGTTTAGACTTTTTTTTATTTTTAGTATTTGTCGTGATAGGGGTCATAGCAACACATATTCTGCGACAATGTCAACCGGCTAGCTATTACGGTTTAAAAGATAAAGCCTTATGACAGACAGACGGACGGACGGACAGCAGCTAGAGTAATAGGGTCCCGTTTGGCACCCTCTGGGTACGGAACCCTAAAAAGGTACAGTCTAACAAAGAGATAAGTATCCAGGGTCTCCAGATATAGATGAAGATTTCTCAGGAAATTATCATAGAACACGCGAACGGTTTGAATAGGGTTTTGTCACAGACCATTATAAATAAGGGTTTTGTATAAATACAGTTTAACTTTGTCCGTTATTGAAATGATATTCCTCTCTAAAACATCCATAATCTACTGAGAAAACTTCACTTATATCTGGCGACCTTGGATACTTATCTCTTTGTTAGACTGTACATAGACTGTCTAGCAAGAACCAACCATATGTCACACATACAACTAATGATTTTTCTTTAAAAAATTATTGGTTACAACACAGCATAATACTATTTATTTTTCCAAGCAACCATAACAGCAATGAATGGAACCAATGAATCTATCAGATGCTCTATTTGTGTGTTCACAAAATATAACTATTATTAGCCCACGTCCGCTGTTGGGCACGTGTTAAGATAATTTATGGGTTTTATCCCCTATACAATATGGGAATCGATAGGCAGCAGGGCTGCCGTAAGGATGTGGCTATAGGTAGCCAGCTATATATGGGTGGCCAACAAGTAGGCACTTCACTTCTAATGATTTATATTTCCTTTTAATAATTATCGGACTGTATTAAATTGATCTTATATACCTAGGTAAGTACTTAGTTTTAATTATTTATAGTGTGCTTTTTAATGTAATTTTTTGGATGTTCCCGTCCAAAATTACAAAATTTACATTTAGTTGCTAACTTGCTAGCCCACTGCCCATAAGCACAGGTACACAGAAATAGATAGAATGGAAAAGTCGGCAGTGCGCGCGTGCCAACACTCTGCACCATAGTGCAGAGCACTTGAAAGTCTTTCTCAGTACGCCCTATGACTTGTTTCTGTAAATACTGTAACAAAAACTCGCAAAAATGCCTTATGTGCTGTTTCTAACTGCAGAAACAAAAGCTGCAAAACAATGGATTAAAATTAATTTAAAAAAAATTATTACGTCAAAATGTAAGGCGTAGTTTGTTCGAAAGTTGCCACGCATGAATCGCAAGTAAAATTCTGATTACAACCATTCTACCTATCTCTATCTATTTCTGTGAACAGGTAGCTATGTAGTAGGTAGGTACTTATTATAATAAAATTATGCGCAGGCTTGCATGTGCGCAGGCCAGTTAGTACCTACGTAATAATCATAATAAATAATTTTATATATTTAGATTGAATATAATATCTTTTATTAAAATAAGGACAATAAGTCAATAATTTATTTATCTACAACAAAATTATTGTTATGTACACTCCTGAACTTCCTGAAATAAACTGCATGCTAACGCCATCTAGTAGCGCTACAGCGAACTACGCACAAGCTTCAAACTTCTAACGTTCCTGTTATGTTGTAGGTGGCTTTGGCGTTATGTTCACTTGTGACACTACTAGATGGCGTTAGCAGTTTGTACCTACTACTTGTTTACAAACATTCTCAGTGGGAAAACAGGCTTACCCCTTTTCTCATGTCTTATTCCATGGAAGAAAATTGTTAATCTGTTCATTTAAATATTAAATTAAAAACACTTTCTAAAACTAAATCAAACAAGAAGCTCTTAAAAGTTAGGTAGATACCTACACAAAAAGTAGGTAGGTATACAAACAGTGATGAATCTTTGACCATTAGATAACTTTGGGCCACACAAATTATAGACCCAACATTTATTCCAAGTCTAACTACTACCGAGGCTATAGTGTAAAGTCGATCAACTGTAATTATTTGTGCCATAAATTCAACAAAAAAATCGAATTTCCTCAAACAATTATCTGATAGGTAGACACTACACCAAAACGAACAACAAATTACAAAAAAGCCGGCGAGCATGCATGACGACGTTAATGAATGTACCTAGATGAATCGAAAGAGGTGTCAGGATCGTAGCAGGTGGACATCCATAGTCTCTGCCTACCCCAATTGGAAACAGCTGTGACAATATAATATGTAGTGAGAAATACGACTAAATCAACCTTCACTACCACATTTCCGGCAAAAAAAAACTTGAATGCATCGTTTTCACAAGTAGTAGATAACTGTTATTGGATTAATAGCACAATTCTAAGAGATAACACTTCTATAAAAACTTCTACTTGACTTGAACTGATAAATGATCCCCATTCATCAGTTATTAGACGCATTTCGTACTTTCTCTGGCCTCAAAACGTAGTCCTTTCTAAGAAATAAATCATCGACCTTGCTAGGTCAAAGCCTGTACAATGGCCGATCCGCGGCGTTCCGGTGCGCGGGCGCAAGCAAACCGTGATTTATGAAATTATAGTTGCGCAAGAATCGCTTGTAATTAGATCTGTGCGATGATTGGTTTGGTAAATAGTGTAATAAACACATGTGTGTCTGCTTATGTAGTTAGCATTCTATGGTAGTTAGGTGTAGTAAAAGGTCAGAAACAGTGTTTGATATTTGAAATGAACATAGAAAAGTTTGTTGGTACGTTTAAGATTCTTATCTAGAAGAGGTTGAGGTTGGTATAGATACGGAACCTATTTAAGATCCACGAATTGCCCCACTAGTGATAGAAATTTGACATAGGTAAGCTGCGTAAGCTGCATACAACTTATGTCAAATTTCTGTCTCTAGTACGGAAATTAATTTTGGCCGATAGAATATTTGATATCTGCAATGCAATTTACCAACTTTTTTATTCCTACCGGGGTTCTCTGGGTATTGGGTAAGAGTCACTGGGCCCACAAAATTTTACAAAATTTACCAACGACTCGCTAAGAAGAAGAAGAAGACCCGAGATAAAAACTGAGGAAAACACCTACTTTAATGTTCTTGAAAAAAACATGTATTATTAATTTATTATTCTTCCGGCCCCACCTCCCCATCTGGTTTTCTTATTTAGCCCAGCTGGTAACTGGTAAACCTATATACAGACCACTGAGGTACTATGTACTATGAGACCAAAAAAAATTGTATCTTAGAAATTATCCAATTAAAACAACAAGTAAATAAACAAAACACTTTTTTTTTTTCTTCACTAGTGATGTCAGCCATTACAAATTGAAATCTCAAAATGTTCTTTCTAAATTCTATGATTTAAACCACCGAATTTTAAGTAGGTAATATAGGTATACCTACTTAGAGACTGTTAGAGACCATCTGTTCATTTAAAGACGTATCCTGTAAAGGCTGTATCCGCAGAGTAACATTAACTAATGAATAAATAATTAATTAATGATGTTTTTGTCGGTCCTAGATTAGTAGGATTCGCGTAGGTGGCCCTGTGGGTAGCCGACGATCTAACACTGATACCTAGCACCACATACCAAAAAAGATGTCCATAAAACAGTTTTGCTACCCACAAGCCTAATGCATAGCCAAAAAAAAACTTTTTTGAATTTAGAATCTATTGGTGCGGGAATTACTGGCCACTTTTTTTTAGAGGTCAACCTGGTTAAAGAAGTTGGGTCCTTACTTAGTTAATTATTAGTTTATTGATAGATTTTGCTTCAAGATTAACGTAGGTATCACTTCTATTAACTATAGTGTTTACTTGTTGCCTTAAATCACGCAAATTTAGTAAAGTGGCATTTTTCAGGCGATATCCGCCCCGGGAAAACTGTAGCAAACGTAGAATCAACGGAAAAACGTTTCCTGAATAAATAATAAATAAATATCTTCGGGACAGTTTTTTTACACAGCACCATCTAGTCCCAAACTAAGCAGAGCTTGTGATATGGGTACTAGACAATGGATATAATACTTATATACTTTTTTTTTGTAAATACATACTTTTTATTAGTACTTATAATACATAAGAAACAACCAGACCAACACAAACACTCATGTTCATCACACAAATATTTGTGTCCTGTGGGAATCGAACCCACGACCTCGTGATCAGCAGTCCGACACTCGAACCACTAGACCACAGAGGTCGTCAAATGCTTGAACTGTCTGCGAAAATAATTTACATTTCAGGCTTAGGTACATGCATTTACATAGAGTCGTTCATAAACTTGCAGTCACAATTCCTTCTGCGGTTTACAGACAACTAACTGAATGAATTTATCATTTTAGGCGAAAGACGTCCACTGCTGGACAAAGGCCTCCCCCAAAGAGGGGGATATGCCATAATCGCCACGCTTGGCAGACGGGTTGGCGATCGCAGTTGGTTGTTACTCAGAGAACGCTGCTGCCCATCCTCTGGTAAATCCCTTAGTCGCCTTTTACGACACCCATGAGAAGAGAGAGGGTGGTGCAATTCTTTATGTCCAGAACCACACGGAACAAATGAATTTATACCTAGATGTATTGGTATGATTCACGAGACACTGATAAGTTCAGTATTAAAGGTATTAAAATATTTCTTGATCACGTCACGCATCACTAGTTTTGACGACTCAAACAAACAAACAGCACTTTACGCTTGCACTTTGTGATAGATTTAACGTTCATATAGACAACACGAAGAAAAAAGCCGCAACTTTATGTATGGCCTGTTCCACAACCACCTGATAAGTCCCGGTTAACTTATCTGGCAGATAACTTCATACAAATCTCAAAAAAAAATGCATTTGTCTAGCAGATAGTGCCTATCAGGAGGTGGTGAAACAGGCCCTTAATATCCAAAATATCAAGCGTCCGGGTACAATTTGATTTAGGGGCAATTTTTCAATCATCGGGTAACTTTTATCTGAGAAATAACGTTTTAACAGATTTTCTATATAACTTATTGGTTAAAAGTCACTCTCTACATTGTGATAGAAGCCATGGAAATAAGAAATAAGATAGAAGCCAAATCTCTGTACTTTGCAACGAAAAGATTTTTCATTCAAAACTGTAATTTGAGGCCTATTACGATCTGCCAAATCTAATCGTTTCCCTTCTAATTTAAAAATCTATGCAATATTATAATATTGAATTGTCTCATCATCGTCTGCTGATCTTGGAATTCTTGGAAAAGTCCAACTAGTGCTACCTACGAGTAGTATATTATCTTGTCACAAAGAGAAAATTAAATTCGCATGACCTACAGACCTACAGATATTTGCCCCGAATTTGGGTGATGCAGTGTTTGTGTACGTGATAAGCGTATATAATGTCATCGCAGAATTCCAAGATGCAGAGAGTTCCAATTTGGAGCTTAGAAAACTGAAACTTCAACTCTCATATCCAATATTTAAATTGGGAAAACTTTATTTCTGGCAATACGCTGAACTGTTAAGGACTTGAAACTTGAAGTGTGGGTGTACAATCCAGCGCATATCAATGGTGACAAAAACCAGTTTTAGCAGAGCTGTAGGCCTATTCACGAATTAAAAGAAGTGCTGTTGCAGATCAAAACAATACTTTTCGTATTCTCTTATCTAGGCAATCAGAAACGAACTGCAGCGTAACTGCAACTTGATCGGCGCGTCATAAAATTACGTGAATTAGGGCCCTGGTCTTGTATGAAACTTACATATACTAAGCAAGTTCTAAGTGCTTGTCAGCCTCCATTGTCTACGTTTGTAAAACATCTAAATAACTACAGAAAGCCTGTTTTGCTGGCTACTGTTTTCCAGCTGGCTGGATCGCAAGGATGTCACAAGGTCACACGCCTCCTCGCGACATCGATAACTAAGCAAGTAGCACAGCCGGCAGATACAGATTCTATCCAATTTATTATCTCCCTATACATACAAGGCTCTTGGTGCCTTCATATCTACTTCTTATTTATTCTTCTACAGTCCTATTTCTCCTTATCTACACATAAAGACGTGTTTTTTAAGGCAGTGTGGAAGGCGTTTAGAAAGATACAGCCTGTTTTGGCGGTCTTGGCTTGGCTTTCTAGTTGGCTGGATCGCAAGGATGTTAGAAGGTCATAAATACATCACACAAGACCCCGACAAGAAAGCCGGTAAGTACCCTTTTGTTTTGGGAGTTGATTTAAACTCTGTCTCGCAATCATTTCTGTTAAGCTATCATAGCACCTAAGTCCCCTAACTGCTTGTAATTTTGTATATTCTTCGACAGATTTTTCGCCAGTTAGATTATTTCCCAAAGCTACATGAAGCTTTCTTTTAAAGCATTGAACTCTACAGAGGCTATATTGTAGGTTGCTTGCGGCCTTGGCTATACTGTTTTTCAGCTAGTGGGATGGTGGCAAGGATGTCAATTCAGTAACAACCAGTGGCGTAGCTATGTAACAAGAGGCCCCGGGACAAAAAGTAGCTACGCCACTGGTAACAACACAATACAACCGATGGGCCTATCTATCTTACGATTATTTTCGTATAGCTACTTAGCTAGAACTGCACATAAATCTAAATTATAACGCAATTACGATTTCTATGAGCTAGACTTACCACAAAGCTCTATAACTTTACTACTCTTCTACTCCTTCACTATGCTTGTATTCCTTTCTACTGCCTTCTGCTATGAAGAAGCAATTTTAAAATACGGAGCCTGATTCGCCGGCCTTGTATCACGGCCTTGGCTGCTGCTTTCCAGCCGGCTGGATCGCAAGGATGTCAGAAGGTCAGCCGCCCCACGCGACTGACACGATAACCAAGCCGGTAGTTATTAGTGGTTTATTAATCATTCTGCTGTTTTAACAAGGGTGTATGTTTTGTGTGTGTTTGTTTTGTATTTGTGTGTATTTTGTGTATGTTATGTTTTTAATATAGATGTACAGATAGCCTAGGTATAAAGATGCCATACGATTAAATAATAATATCATGTTTTGTGTGTTTTATTGTGCGTTTAGTTGATGTTGTTTAGATGAGATTGTTATTTTTGTAACAAAATAAGCAGATGCATGCGACTTTTGAAATTTTAGACAGTGTTAACTTTCTTTCGTTGCTGACTGTAGCTAACTGTGAAACTAATAATTTAAAATTAAAATTTATGTAAACTCTACTTTTTCAATTACTGGAATAAATATAGCTTGCTGAAATAAAATCCGTTTAAGATACCATCGATTTATTTCTAATTCGGATGCTAGTGGTTGTCTATTTGGTAAGGCGCCAAACGGTCTGTCCCAAATACTTGCCGGTTTATTTCTACCCTAACAACTTTATCCTGACAGCTTTTATTATAAAACTAACCATAACACGAGCACAATACAGTCCAAAATTGCCCGACGGTAGTCGAAGCTGTTCAACGAAAAATATACTTTTTCTAGTTTAAAAGTTGAAGATCGTTTTGAATACGTTTTTAACAAGTCAAAATTGCATGCCACAGTAAAATAGGTTTTATGACACTCAAAATATGATTCAATTAAATGAATATTGAAAAACGTAGAAATAGATTTGACATTTCAAAATTACTGTTGTATCGTCGTTGTACACTCTGCAAATGCGGTTATGCGAGTAGATATGTTCGGAAATGCCAAGTTTATAATTTAACTTTGCGCTCATATTTATAATCGTTCTTCCCTGGAGATGAACTTTCCTGATCCTGCATTTTTTTTTAACTGCAAAAAAAAGGTCTGGTTTACCTTTTTTCTGCTCAGAATAATCCCCACCTCGGTACCATAGGCAATAGGCATAGACACAGTACCTACCTAGACAAGACAATCATGTGTAACGATTCTTGACGATTTGTTTATGAGAGATTAGAAAAATGCTATCTCAACCTCATTCTAAGACAGGAATAAATAATATTCCTATCTTACTATCCGCCCCTTCTCACAAACTACATCATATATTTTTCCTCATACAATACAATGATACTGTATGCAAAGCGGTTACTTACCAATAAATCAACAAACGCATTGTTTATCAAAAGCACCGCTATGTTCAAGTTATCTGCGCCCACGCAGCACAGACAGACAGACAGACGCTGGGAACTAGGACGGAGATAACTTTGCATTGATTTGCGCCGCCAGTAATGCAGATTAATAAAATAACCGTTATTACACGTGACTATGTATAATTTATTTATGAAATGTGGAATGAAAAATACGCTCACGACCATGATTCTAACCTGCTTTATCCGCTAAGCTACCGTGGATTCTGCTCGTGGTGTCCAATTTAATCTCAACTTTTTATCAGTCTTTGGGTGACGTCAGGTACATCTTATTCAGATCGTGTTCCTTACAAAATGTATAATTACGTGTGATGCACTCAGAAAAGGGGACTGTGATCTGAAAATCAATTTTTTTTATATTATAGGATGGCCAATCGAGCTAAAGGCCCACCTGAAGTTAAGCGGTTACCTTTGCCCATGACAACTTCAATACCACCTAGGCTGTTGCCTAAATAGTACCGCAAGTCGGTTCGCCAAACTGAGACATGAAGATGGAAAGTCTCATGTGATTGTAATTTCACCGGCACCCGTACCCTTCAGACCAAACACAGCAATGCAAGCAATTCTTGTAATTCTTCGACAACTACACAAATCCCGAAATCGATCGATCGATTCGATTCGATTATATTCCGATTCTTCGGCGGCGTCTTGTTGTAGCCGTGGATCTGTGTGTTTTGTTAACAATTTGGTTAGTACAGACTACAGAAGGCCAATTCTCAAAACTGAAACAAATTCGATCGTTGTCTGAACTAAAACCATAAGAATAGACAATAATACTATATTATTATCTATTTTATGCTAAAACGTTTTTGGATCGTGCTTCATAAGAACCAATTACATTCAAATGGAACACAATACGAAAACTGCTGAAAGCAGTGGTTCTGTGTGTTTTGTTAACAATTTGGTTAGTACAGACTACAGAAGGCCAATTCTCGTAAATAAAATCGTTCTAAATATAGTTCCAAACTAATCTCAGTGCATTATTATGATGGCCGTTTATTGGTGACCTTAAGTGTCACAAATAAACAGCAAACTCGAACATCTACTGACAGGAGATTGAGATTTAAAGCATTGAGATTCGTTTAGAACTATATTTAGAACGATTTTAATTACGAGAATTGGCTTTCTGTAGTCTGTACTAACCAAATTGTTAACAAAACACACAGAACCACTGCTTTCAGCAGTTTTCGTATTGTGCTCCATTTGAATGTCATTGGTTCTTATGAAACACGATCCAAAAACGTTTTAGTTCAGACAACGATCGAATTTGTTTCAGTTTGTATGATCAAATAGCAGAATGGTATTTTTCGGGTTTTAGCGAATGACGATCAAATTAAAAACGTGATTTGACTCGAAACGTGATAGACTGGAAATTAGTTGAGCTGGCCTCCTAAAAACCTAAGCTCTTAAGTCTAGAACAAAATCAGTCATTACAGTCCCACTGCTGGGCAGGGGCCTCTTCTCAGAATGAGAAGGCTGAATCCTTCTTTAGTCTTTAGTCCACTACGCTGGCCTACTGCGGGTTGGCGGACTACACACATCACCATCAAGAACTGTATGGAACACTCACAAGTGTGCAGGTTTCCTCACGATGTTTTCCTTCACCGAGTGATAGTCAGTCATGAATCGGAAAAGTTAAGCGGCCGGTTTCGAATTCACACCCAACCAAATGTTGAACCGCTATCTTATTATCATCATCATCATCAGCCTATATTAGTCTACTGCTGGACGTAGGCCTCTCCAATGGCACGCTACTTACAACGATCCTCGGCCACTTGCATCCAGTTGCTACCAGCCACCTTGCCAATACCATCAACTATCCAATTACTAAAGATATAAATTGTCGACAGAAAAATCGCTCAAGAGCAGGATTCGAAGCTGCGACTCCTGGCTCAGTACGCCAGTGCTTTAGCCACTAAGCTACCTTGAACACTGCTCGTGGTATCGAATTTAACTTCCACTTACTACGTCTTTGGGTGACGTCAGCGCGACATCTTAAGAAACAGTGTTCCTTAACCGTTCCGACTAACTTTGCAGTTAATTTAAAGTCGTATAAATATGCCTGCCCTTACTAATTATTTTATTATTTTTAACGCATTTTACGCATGCGAAGCGAAACCTAAAGATATATAAATTGTGTAAAGAAAAAATCCTATATCTATTTCTATATCCTACTAGCTTTTACCCGCGGCTTCGCTCGCGTTAAATTCTGCTAACACACGTGACGGATCGTTTTAATCCAGTTCCATCCATCCATCCATCCATCCTTTCATTCGGACCGTCCAGTCCAGTCCAGTCACTATCCCACTATCCCACCGTCCCGTCCCATGTCCAATGTCCCGTCTCATGTCCCATGTCCCGTCCCAGCCCATGTCCCTTCCCATGTCCCGTCCCCCATGTCACATGACCCGTCCCGTCCCGTCCCATGTCCCGTCCCCCATGTCACAAATCAAAATTGATGACACAACGACTGCAGCGCGACCTACCGGGTCCATTTGTTAATTCAAACCTTGCAGGGACCCGGACTCGAACGTACCAACACAAAAAATATCATTAAAATCCATCATCTATCAGTTTAGGAGATCAGTGACATACCGACAGCTGCGCCACCTACCGGGTCCGATTGTGTTTTTAAACCATCCAGGAACCCATTGAAACATACATACACACAAAATTTCATCCAAATCTTATTAAATACGTGGGACCTATAGGTACGATTCAATGGACCCGAGTTTACGTTTAAGTTTACCATTCCGAACGGGACGAACATCAAATGTTTGACAGGTACGAACAGTTTGTATGGGAAAATAAAATTGTTGTTTTTACAATTTTCCTCGCAAATTTTCCACATTTTCTCACCTTTAATGTTTCATACATCACTTTTTTATCAGGTGTACCATCTGCGAAATATAGCCTGCCAAAGTGGCTTGCAATGTGTCCCCCCCCTGCCATTTCTAAACTATGCAATGTAGAAACTTATAATCTTCCACATTGATAGACCTGTGTAAAAACTGTCTTTTAAAAGTATTTCGAGCCTATTGTGATTATAATTTTTTGAGTTATAGAGAGAAAATTGAAAAATACTTAAAACGTCCTAGTTAAAAGGTCATTGACCTAAGAGAAAAATGATCATAGCAAATAATGCTCCTTTAGCTACTAATAATAATCACAAAAAGTAACTTTGTGTTATGTTGACGACACACTTCTTAAATTTGGCGCCATCTAGCGGCGTCTAACAACACTCTCTGAGTCGCCAATGCTGCCGTCAAGTGCCGTCTATTGCATTTGGCACTGTATAGCACCATCTAGCGGCTACTGACAACACTCTCTGAGTTGCCAATGCTGCCGTCTATTGCAAAAACTAAAATAGCCATGATTAATATTCGATTTGATTTGTTTGTAACACCTACTTAAGGAACCCTATAATACTGAGCATGGCCCGACATGCTCTTGGCCGGTTTTTCATTATACATATAGATTACTGCTTACTTTTTTGCCATTACATAAACTCCACGAGAATTCAAACGTCAATATAAATTAGGTATTAGTCGACTTAAAAGTAGGGCTGCACTGCACATGACCATTGAACTGTTAACCTAAAATAAATAACAACGGAAGCAGTCCAATAATGTTTGTCATCCGTGTAATTCGTAAATGCTGACTTCGGGTAACTACTTAATAGAACCAGGGATGAATCAGACCATAAAACGTCAACTGACACTGACCTTCTAACGACCGCCTCAATAAACGGTCATCCGGAATATTGCCATTATAAACACACTGGATATAAAAGGCTTGGTTATTCACCGAATTAACAAATATACCTATATTCTTTCTTATAAGCACTGGAGGACCCTATTGCAAATCCACTTCATCTTTTTATCTTCATTGATTTTTCACAGATTTTTTTCTACTACTCTATGAAAAACTTTCGTTTGGAATATTGTTTTGCCCATCATTTTTAGGGTTCCGTAGTCCTACAAGGAACCCTTATAGTTTCGTCATATCCGTCCGTCTGTCCATCTGTCCGTCTGTCCTAATCCTTTACAGCTTAATAACTTCTACAGTTATAAACATAAGTAAATGAAATTTTGTTAAAAAATGGTTTAGATATAGATCTCAATTTTAAAAGAATAAAAAAATCTTGATAACGTATTTTAGGGGTGGCGCCCATACATGTGAAATGGGGATGAAAATGTTTTTTTCGCTGCTCCCCCTCGTGTGGGGTATCATTGAATAGGTCTACTAAAATGAAGGTAATGTTTTATACATAACTTTTTTATCAGGTATACCATCTGCGAAATATAGTTCGCCAAAGTGGCTTGCAATTATTTCCCCCCCCTGCCATTTCTAAACTATGCAACGTAGAAACTTATAGTCTTCCACATTGATAAACCTTTATAAAAACTCTCTTTTAAAATTATTTCGAGTATAATGTGATTATATATTTTTGAGTTATAGTGAGAAAACTGAAAAATACTTAAGACGTCCTAGTTCATAGGTCATTGACCTTAGAGAAAAATTATAATAGCAAATAATGCTCCTTTAGTTACTTTCTATTTAAAAAAATCACAAAAAGAAACTTTGTGTTATATTGATATGACACACTTCTTAAATTTAGCTTCTTAAATTTAGCGCTAGGTGGCGCTGTTTGCAAAAGTAAAATAGCAATGATTAATAACTCTAATTTTCGATTTGATTCGTTTGTAATTAGACCTACTTAAGGAACCCTATACTACTGAGCATGGCCCGACATGCTCTTGGCCGGTTTTAAATTTTATTAATGGCCGTCAAAAATAAATAGGTTCCAATTTTTTCATTAGCTTTTGAACCTAGAACGGCTAGAACGCCGAATATAAAAAAAAACACGGTTGGTCCAAGGCGGATTAAATGGCAATTAAATAAAGAGACAGAAACCTACATTTGCAAAATTATCATTAGCTATCTTTTACTACGCCTATTTTTTGTTAAAGTGAAACTTCAAAACATCTAGTTCGAATAATGAGACCTTCGCCGTCAAGAAGACTCTTCCCTAAAGTGTTTCTCCAACTAGTGAAGGTCAGCTTTTTGTGTTTTACTTAGGCAGTTCACGATGCGATTTACTTAGGCAGTTCACGTTGCGATTTACTTGTATATCTTACCAGAGTGCCTTGTCTACATTGTCTCGGTTATCATATCAATGTATTATAGTTAGTATGAAAAACAAGGAAATGTAAATTTAGTCTTGACAGGCTACTTTTACTTATTCTTAACCCATAAACAAAGTTACAACTTCTTTCTTGTCCTTATTTCTCTTCCATCATTAGTTAGGATTCTATAGTAAAATTGTAAAAATTGTAAAATTTAAAAAAAATCTTTATTGTGCCAAAAAATATACATAACATGTACTATGTAGTCTAACACTTATCAGTGATCTTCCAGAAACTAAACTTTTCACCTCCTTTTACTTTTTACTTTCCTTTTTTTTTCTTTTTTTTTTTCTTTTTTTTTTCTTTTTTTTTAGGATGGTGCAATCATATTTGTGGTCAAGCACCAGTCTTTTTGTTACAAACTATTATCTCTATCAGTCATCAGCTCAGTGTTCACTTCATTTATAGCTATATTATTATCGTTTATATTGTCAATATTTATATGCCCGTTTCCTACAGCATTCCTAGAATATCATCAATTCAGCCGAAAGACCTCCGCTGCTGGGCATAGGCCTCCCCAAGCAGTTTGGGGGGTTATGCCATAATCGCCACGCTTGGCAGGCGGGTTGGCGATCGCAGTTGGTTGGTTAAATGCTCAGAGAACACTGCTGCCCATCCTCATCCGATCGATCATCTGATCTCTGGTGAGTCCCTTAGTCGCCTTTTACGACACCCATGAGAAGATATAGGGTGGTGCAATTCTTTACGTCCGGTACCACACGGACCAATAAATAGAATATAAACCTAAGTTATATCGGTGCAATTCCACAAACGACCGGAATTCAGTTGGATCGGCGCGTCGACATTTAAGAGATGCCACCAGACAACGAGCCAAACGCCCCACTGACCTTTACATTTCTGCTATCAATAATTGTATAGGTAGATAGAGCATTTCGACGTGAACGGAATTCCGATAATCACAATCCTCCTTATTCCAAAGATCTATAGAAGTATTCCCAAAGAGGAATTACACTTGGGATTTTATTGCAAATGTTTACGTCCTTGTGAAATATAAAATAAACTTTAAAAAAAAAAAAAAACCGACTTCATAAAGAATAAAATATTTTTGTGTGTAACAGTTTAGGAAATACGTGCTTTTGATTCGGTTTGATTTAAGAAAAGATTGGCATTGACATCTTAAACTGTTTTTACACAAATTATTTTATTCTTTTTGAAGTCGATTTTTACTCTTTTTTTTTTTTTCTATTTTGAGTGGCATTAACAATAGACAGACAAGCGTTTGCTGCAATCGCGGGTGATTTGCTGTCATCAATTGAAAAGTTCCCATCTCTATCTCTAAAGATCTTTGTCAGATCTTAAGTTTAATTCATCTCGGGTAAAATCTCTCAAAAAAAAGAATCGTTCAAATCGGTGTATATTATATCGGAGTTATTCCCGAACATACATAAAAAAACAGACGAATTGAGAACCTCCTCCTTTTGAAGTCGGTTAAAAATCATTTATAGCCAGAGTTCATCTCATGACAATTCCAAAAAGCCCAAACACGGCTAGGATACATTGTTTTATTACGGAGTTCCGGTGCCTACCTAAAGTTCCGGTGTTTACATAAATCGACAAAACTATATGTGTTGGTCCCATATTAAAAATTGTTCATAATGATGAGAAAATTACCTTTTTTCAGGTTTATAGTAAACAAAAACTAATGTTATACAGAGCAGCACAAAATAATTCTACAGACTATACTATGTACACCAAGAAGAAGAAGAAATTCACGTGATACAAATTTATTACAAAAACTCTGAACCCAAATTAAATTTCGATCAATTCAAAATCCGTCAAATCGAACCGAATTGTATACCCATCGGGAACTAATCAAAAGCGCATACAATACATCTGAAGAGAAAGTTGTACATCGGCCACGATGGCAGCGATCAATTAAACCTGTATACACTTTGGTACAGGTATTCTGTTACATGGGTGCCGTAACGGTATCCTCGGAAACGAACTCGGGAACCTGTTTGGAGCAAGGTGCAATGTTAGACGAAGTATATTTCGAAGGAATGTAATGTATAGGAATATGTATGTGCAGGTGAAGAAAATTGTGGTTAATTTAAATCAAATGTATGCTAATTAAGAATTATACTTTCCATGTAGCAATTAAAGTAGGTACTGTATTACATTTCCTAATGGCAGGGGATGAATATAAGTAGTTCAGATGTTAAGCTAACATTTGCTTTCAGGTGAATCCCTAGAAATGTCGGGGATCTAGGGCCGCTCGGCCGGCCGCCCCGGCCTTATCAACGTAGGTATATGTACATTGACTCGAGGCATCTATTAAGCGACCCTGGGGAGGACAGCAGCACGTGGTGGTCACGTGCTGCTGTTGGGGAAACCTTGTTGTTTCCCCGGGACGTGCCAAAGGCGTAGCACTGGAGGGGCACCGGCGCGGTCCACTGGAGTTCCCGGAGCTCCTCTATTTGGTGCAGAGGATGGCCACCGTGTGGTTTTAGTCGTTAAGAGTCCGACATAACCCTCCGCCCTCCCCAGACGGAGGGTATCCATAAAGATTTCCACTCGAAAAAAAAAAAAAAAAGGTATATGTACATTGCGCTGTAATCTGTAGTATGTCCTCCTCCTAGTCTTTTCCTATGCTTAAAATGTATTATATTACTTACTATATAAGTAAATTAAATGGTATAAATATTTTAGGTTTAGTATTTTACGTGGCTTTCTCATACAGGCGTAGAGATGGCCGATGGAGTAAAGCGTTGACCGAGTGGTGGCCAAGGTCAGGTCGGAGAAACCCGGGCCGTCTGAAAGCGCGCTGGGTTGATGATATCACCAATGCCGCAGGAAACACCTCGATGAGGGATGCACAAGATCGAAGAGGCTGGCAAAAACAAAAGGAGGCCTATACCCAGCAGTGGGTGATACCGGGCTAGGATGATGATGATTCTCATATGGTAGATATTATGTGTGATATATGTTTGAATAGCAGAGATACCAACGGAGGATATAAATTCACCTCCTCGTAGAATGGTATGTTTCTCAGTTCTCATATTTCCCAAACAGCGCTGTTGTTGCTGTTCCCAAATGATACATTCCCAATGCTATAATGGTAGCAACTGATCATCTTAACCACTTTGTTGCCAAGTACCATTCTTACCTAAAACTAAAGGTATTGTACTGTCTATAGTATCTCTAAGTAAGAAGGTAGCATTCAAAGTATCAACATTTTGCATTCATCGTTCTAATTGATCTGCCATGACCTAATTATATAATTATCGACGACAACGATCGCACAATTACCGCTAACAAACGCTTGTTTCGCAACCGTCTCGTTGCTAAGAGGCTTTCATGTCGTCTGATAGTTACTGTAGTTAGAATAATTGCTCTCGTGACGATTCTAAAGAACATTATGCAGTTATAGCTGAAGTGTTATCTAAGAATATTTTACTAGGAAACATTTATGAAGTAGAAATACAGAGAAAAGCCCTAAAGCCCTACCTAATGACGAAGATGTTACACGACAAAATGTATGCATCAGTTGATATTTTTTTCGCGATTTCAGGGTTGTTCCCATAGTAAAAGTTGTTCATACTGATGAGAACAATAACCGTATAAGAGGTTTTCAATTATTTCAATAACACGTTGTATATGCTTATCGGAAAAGGCTTTTCCCAATAGAAATCTATCTAATCGAATAGAGTATTCTTTATTGTTTGCACACCATAAAAATAAAACTAAAGTTGTAACAAACATGAGCACAGTACTAATAATTGGCGGTCTTATCGCTAAAAGCAATAATAAGTAAATAAAAAGGTATCGTATTCAGTTTTTAGTGTTCAGTTCAGTATTTCTGTGGATTAATAAAAAAAAAAAAAAATTGTTAAATTTTTACACATTACCATCTAATCCTAAACTAAGCAGAGCTTGTACTATGGGTATAAGGTACTAGACAATGGATATAATAATTAGATAATTTTTTTCAAGTTATTGTTACATTGGACTGAAGAATCCAAATAATTTGTGAGCAAAACCTGGCTGTAGGGTTCCATTTCCTTAAAAATAATTACATATCAACATAACATCACGCCTGTATTTCCCCGAAGGGGTAGGCAGCGGTGTATAGTACACCCACATTTCGCCAGTTATGTTATAAGTCCCATGTAATAGGGGGCGAGCCTATTGCCATTGACCGGGCACAAATCCAGACTCCGGGCTGCTACTGAGAATTTCCAAATGAAAAAACCCAATAACACTTTGCCCGACCCAGGAATCGAACCCAGGACCCCACGCTCAGCAGTCGTCTTAAAAATAATAGTTTTAATTTACTGGTATTGGTATCCAACCAGCTGACTAACCTAGTATCTAAAATCTCGGTGCGCAACTCAATTTTTACTCACTTTGAAATGTCTTTAGGTGGGCATTGACGAAGCATTCACTCGGACGCCGTTCAAAAAAGCTGACTTGTTCTAAATACGTTTTCAACATTCACGGACAGATTTTGGAATCTGGCCACGCCATTGGATGCATTGTCAGTGGCACCCTTTACTTTTACATTCGTTAGCTTTTTAACCCCCCAGGAGGGTAATTTACACGCGATAAAATCCGGTTAAACTTGTTTTATTATAATGTGTAGTGATGGAGAAAACCTAAGAAATTATTATGGGTAATGTTTTATTCCGTATTATTAGTCTAGTCTCACAGTTTTCAGTTTCTACTTCATGCTGAAGTATTCGTCTCAGACATAGGTAGGTGCTAAAGATTTATTTTCCGTTTCTTGCATATTAAATGAGCTCACGTCCGTCTTCATTGCTTGCCATAAGAACGCTGAATTTCTTTGTAAAAGTTTTTCTCATATTTGCACCAGTCAAAGATTCTCTAAGGTAAGATCTTAAAGTTTCTTCCACATAGATAATTTTATGAAACTGCCAAAGAATTTTCTGCATTAAAGTCAGGAAGAGTGTATGTGTAGGTCATTGAAATTGTATAGATATATATATATCGATATGTTAGTCACCTGAGGCCTCAGCTGAAAATCAGCGCTGCAGTTAGACCTGTAGCATTAGCTGAGCTTGTGGCCTTTTGGACATATAATGCCACAGCGATCAGCGAGACTAGCAATGTACAATAACCTAGCAATGTTACCTATTTCTTCTCTTTCTTGTGTAATTAGAGCAATACCTACTGGTTACTGTCGTGCTAGTACCATCCCCTGCTATACCCTTTTGTGTTCATGTTGTGCGCGTCAATAATATTGTTTTTTTTTTGTCATAATGTTATTATTACACTTGTTTGTCTTTTTGTTGCTATTGTTGTTGTGTATGTGTTTGTCGGTTTTGTGTCCAATAAATGTGTTTCTTTCTTTCAAATTATTTAAAAAATAAAAATCTTGTAAATTTCACTAAGGTGAAATAGTGATTGCATTGCTGTGTTTCGGTCTGAAGGGTACGGGTGCCGGTGAAATTACAATCACATGAGACTTTCCATCTTCATGTCTCAGTTTGGCGAACCGACTTGCGGTACCATTTAGGCAACAGCCTAGGTGGTATTGCAGTTTTTATGGGCAAAGGTAACCAAATTAGCCTTTAAACCTACTGCAGAACCAGACCCAGTCTATAACTTAACCCAGTAATCAGATCACCAATTTATTGACTTCCGATCAGCTACCACCGTTAGATATTGTTGCTTTCGCGCCAGTAATTTTAGAACAAAGGTCATCGGCTACCGAGAACATAGCGGCAAGCTAGCTGAATTTAATTGAATGAGAAAAATACTTTATAATAATGTTTTATTGAAATAACTGAAAACCTCATAAGGCGCTACTAAGAGGTAAGTGGCGCCCCCATAATTAAAATAATAATTACTCCATAGTACATCATTTATCTAAAATTCATTTTTAGCAAATGAAGGACAGGTAGGTACTGTAGTTTAATCAGAAACTATTAACTCTGTAAATTATACCTACCTGTTACCTGTTGTTACCTACTTAGGTAACTTATATTACCTATATCAGACTTGAGTGTCGTTGAACCTTTAAAATCTGATAACTTTTTAAGAGGTGTCTTGTTCATGTACGCACGGCTACACATCAAGCTGTACATTTCCAGTATAAGCTGATCTCGCATTGAACGGAAAGCCTATATGCGATGCGAGATGCAATGCGAGGTCAGCTTATACTGGAGATGTACAGCTTGATGTGTAGCCGTGTGTACGTATTTACGATCAACAATGTAAGCAATCAATCATCCTAACTAAATAAGGACCGTGTTAAAACGTCGTGTCCTCAATATTCCATACACGTAGCATCAAAAAATATGATTGCCATAAAGAGACTTAACTCTACAATCAAGATTATTAATCAATGATCATCAAAAAAATACTACAGTGTCATGTACAAGATGGCTCATGTTGGCCACATTTCTTCTCCATTACCCCGTCATCACCATCATCATATCAGACTTTCTTCTTCTCTTCACTACAACATTTGTAAACATTATGCTTCGTATATCGCAACAAGAAAAAAACCTTTATTTAATATAGGTATCATCAACTCATCATCATCAACTCAGCCTATCGCAGTCCACTGCTGAACATAGGCCTCTCCCAAGTTGCGCCACAACGCTCGGTAGGCTCGCCAATATAGGTATGCATATAAATAAATATTTTTGGGAAATTTTACAGAGCACCGACGCTTGGGGGAAGCCTATATCCAGCAGTGGACGTTTTTCGGCTGAAATGATGATGATGATGATGACACCACCATCTAGTCCCAAACTAAGCAGAGCTTGTACTATAGGTACTAGACAATGAACAATTGCAATGTACTCTGTGACAATGTATGTAAGTATACTATTTTTTGTAAATACATACTTATAATACATAAGAAACACCTAGACCAACACAAACACTTATGTTCATCACACAAATATTTGTGTCCTGTGGGAATCGAACCCACGACATTGTGATCAGCAGTCTGACACTCGAACTACTAGAACACAGACGTCTATTATGTATGTTACAGAGTTTACCACGCTTGGATCGCCAACTACCACCAAAATGTCAATGAAATTTCTAATTAAACATTACGCCATTCATTTACAGCTGGCCATCAACAATCACAATAATGCGTGAGCGATTTTTTCTTTACGCAATTTATATATTTTAATCATAATAATGTTCCAATGTTTTAGTAGTAGCACAGATAATATAATACTATAGTAGTAGAGCTCGTCCGGGGAAGTACTACAGGTACTACCACCGTACCTACTTCTCCGCCAAATAGTGATGCTTGCATTGCGGTGTTTCGATCTGAAATGTACGGGTGCCGAAATGACAATCACATGAGATTTTCCATCTTCATGTCTCAGTTTGGCGAACCGACTTGCGTTACCATTTAGGCAACGGCCTAGGTGGTATTGCAATTGTTATGGGCAAAGGTAACCGCTTGACATCAGGTGGGCTTTTAGCTCGTTTCGCCATCCTAAACTACAAAAAAATATTACGCTCTATAAATATACACATGGCCTTTTCATAATAATATGTAGCAGCAAGACAATAACATCGCAATGCCTATTATGTCTGCGAACTTCCGAGCTAATATTCCTACATTGAGATCCCAAAATAGAAACAGTCCGTCACCCCCATCCACTTACCACAGGGTGGGGAAAATATTTCCAACTACGAAAATATTGCAAACGCTGTGTTGCCATAATTATTGTGTGAAGTCTCATAAGATTGCATTGTTTGTTGTTATTACATAATTATGCATATTTATTACACGTCATCTCAAAGCTGGAGATCAAATCCTCCACAGCCAAGGCCAAGGCAATTTCATGATTGGCTTGCAACTTGGGGAGGTGCTGTAATATTGCAAGAGGCGTCACATCAAATTAGATATTTTCAGATCGCAGTGGCTTAGGGGCAACTCCGTCCAAGCCCACCTCTTTCCTTAAAATAAAAAATTATAATGTATACAGCAGTTATCTTAGTGTGGGGAAAACATTTTTATTGGGAAAGGAAAAAAGAAATATGTCATATTTTTTCTATTGCTTCGCAGTTCGCACACTTCGCTACGTATATAGCGTAGTAGTTATGTACAAATTGTCAGGTTCCGCCAATTTACTACGGAATGAAACTCATTGCTGAACTAATCTTTCTACGAATACTACAAAACACAGGAACTGGTCATTATTGCGGTGTCTTTAGTTTTTTCTGTGGAATCGTCTAGTAGCACAGGTAATGACATAATTACAATATGTGGAAAATACGTACCGGCAGATCAAATAACTTAAGAGTACTACCGTTTGATGGCCAATTATAGAATATAAGTAGATGATCACTGCGACCTTTTACAATTTTCCTTTTAATTCTTAACATGCTTGAAAATATAAGCAGTTGTATTTTGTTATGCTCCAGGGCCCTAATTCACGTAATTTCATGACGCGCCGATCAAGTTGCAGTGACGCTGCAGTTCGTATCTGACAGCGACCGCCAAAGCTAAGAGAATACGAAAAGCATTGTTTTGATCAAAACCTAACTGCACTTCTTTAGTTACGTGAATTGGCCTGCAGTACAGTTACTGCAGATTAACTTCACACGTCCTACCTTGAAAGTAAATTACGTTGGCAGCTTCAAGAGGAACCAAATTAAGCATGAAGGATAAAACGCAGGATTTTGAATTGCAATAAACTAAAAAAAAAAACCGTCCGTGTGGTGCCGGACTTAAAGAATAGCACCACCCTTATCTCTTCTCATGGGTGTCGTAAAAGGCGACTAAGGGATTCACCAGAGGATGGGCAGCAGCGTTCTCTGAGTATTTAACCAATCAACTGCGATCGCCAACCCGCCTGCCAAGCGTGGCGATTATGGCATACCCCCCCTTAATTGGGGGAGGCCTATGTCCAGTAGTGGACGTCTTTCGGCTGAAACGATGACGAACGACGAAAAAAAAAAACGAAATAAAAAAGAAATTTTTATTTAAAATATTGCCCAGCATAAAGCGTGCGTGAGTCTCAGTAATATATAGTTGCATTTACATACAAACACTTCCTTTTTTTACTTATTTTAAGAATCCCCTGAAAAATCACTTGTGTAAATGAATGAATCGAAACCAATTCTCAATCTAACTGGATGTAATTTCACCTAACCTGAGACCTAACGAGATCCTGCAAAACCCGCCAAGTACTAAAAATATCTTTTACATTCTGTTTCACTTAATTAAAAGCGCTTACACGGCTCTATTTTTGGCAACACCGGCCTTTGGGAGGCTGTGGCATGAAGGGGGCTCAAGGAGTCACAAAGGGGGCCTGAGGGGGTGCCCAGAGGGTTGGGGTGGATGCTGCAGCGCGCCAAGGTTATTCCGACCTTGACATTTAGCGGGCCGCTAAGGAAACCCCTCTAAAACCCGCTATTGTTATCATACCACGTCTGATGCAAAGTGAACTAAAAATATCTCTGAATGTTTTTAAAAAAGGTCTGTCTATCTTTAGGGCTTTCCTTAAAAAGTTACTTAGTTTATTAATGATATCGTTAACATAGATCCTACATATTTGAAAGAAAGAAAGAAAAATTGTTTATTGTCACAGTTAACGACGCGCAACATTTAAACAACAGTGATAAACACAAGCAGTGGGGTAATTGTGTAATGCATTCACATTGACATCAGCTTTCATTTTGAAATTACAGCAATATTCATTGCGTGGTACGTAGTTGTCAATATGATGGATTGTCAAAACACACAGAGCAATGAACATTGAAATCCAGATGATTGCGATCGCGAGTGAGTTACGCAATTAGGCAGCAGGTAACTAACAAGTGGGGTTAAAAAGAAAGTAAAACAAAAAACCGGCCAAGAGCATGTCGGGCCATGCTCAGTATTATAGGGTTCCTTGTAGGTGTACAAACGAATCAAATCGAATGAATATTAATCATGGCTATTTTAGTTTTTGCAATAATCGGCAGCATTCGCGACTCAGAGCGTGTTGTTAGTAGCGCCATCTACCGATAAATTCAAGAAGCCAAATTTAAGAAGTCTGATTGATGTCAAAGTTACTTTTTGTGATTTTTTCAAATAGAAAGTAGCTAAAGGAGCATTATTTGCCATGATAATTTTTCTCTAAGGTCAATGACCTTTGAACTAGGACGTTTTAAGTATTTTTCAGTTTTCTGTCTATAACTCAAAAAATTATAATCACATTATACTCGAAATAATTTTAAAAGAGAGTTTTCACAAAGGTCTATCAATGTGGAAGATTATAAGTTTCTACGTTGCATAGTTTAGAAATGGCAGGGGGGGGGACACATTGCAAGCCACTTTGGCGGGCTATATTTCGCAGATGGTACACCTGATAAAAAAGTGATGTATCAAACATTACCTTCATTTTAGTAGACCTATTCAATGATACCCCACACGATGGGGTGCAGCGAAAAAATTTTTTTTTCCCCATTTCACATGTATGGGCGCCACCCCTAAAGAACGTAAAAACTATTTTTTTATTCAATTAAAATTGAGATCTATATGCAGACTATTTTTTAACAAAATTTCATTTACTTATGTTTATAACTGTAGAAGTTATTAAGCTGTAAAGGATTAGGACAGACGGACAGACGGACAGATGGACAGTCGGACAGACGGACAGACGGACAGACGGACAGACGGACAGACGGACGGACATGACGAAACTATAAGGGTTCCTTGTAGGACTTCGGAACCCTAAAAACACAGGTAAAAAATAAAGAAAGGACAGTCGATATAAAATATAAGAAAAGTGTAGTATATATATATATATGTATTTAACTATATTTACGGGACTTCTGCTCGTGACCACGGCCAATGCAACTTGGCCGAAACGTCGAGGTTAGTCAAAATGTTTGTTATATTTTGATTTTATTGTGCGCGACAAGTCCCGTAAATATAATACAATATAAGTGAAATTCGCGAAAGTTTAAAATTTTCTACAGATCCTACAGTAGTAAATGAAGGATTTTGTAAAATTAAGTCGAGATACCGGAAGTCCGCAAAGACAGAATTTATTTGGAGATATACCTATTTGCTAGAAATGTTACGATTTCCCTAAGGAACACCAAGTGAATCTAGTTTAGTTTCTAGATTTAGATAACACGGTATGGGAAATAGTATAAAATCACAAGCTATTGAAAAATATATAGAAAAATTCCAGTGTTAAGCCACTGAAATCCCTGAAGAAATCTACTTGATTCCTAGGTTCAGATAAAATAGTGTACCCAAAATAAATTTTATATTTTTATAGGTACCTACCTTAAAAAACAGCTTAAATAAAGGATTTCAATTCAATTTAATTTATTGTAGTATTGTGATATTTGTGATAGGTAGACAAATTGTTGTTTTCGGAATAGATAATGTTTGCAGTCTTCTAAATTATTCAGGGTTCTGTGTAGGGCTTGTAAATACTAAAATAATTATATTTTGCAATACAAAGGAAATTATTTAGCGTTTAATTAAACAAAAGCATTGCAACATTTTTCTAATTGTTAGCAATACGGAAAGTACAGTACAGCAAACGAGGTCAAGACGTCAATGACCGCCAATTGACAACCGTCCAAGTATGTACTGCATGAAAAATAAATATGTTTATAAACTATCTTTTGATTTCATTAGCTACGCAGATTTTCCTTTAATAATCGTAGAACAAAAAAGTATTAAAAAAAAAAATGAAACGTTTGCGCTTGCGCATGTAGATGTTGAGGTACTTGTGAAATATCATTTAAAAGGTTTTGATACCTGTATTTTATCCTTGTATCTAATTTTGTTTTGTTGTTACTCATTAAACCGTACTTTGCTCCAAAATATAATGTAGGGAATTTTTCTTTAGGAAAAGTCTTTATCTAGAGCACGCCTCAACAGGGACTAAAATGTTCAGAATATCTTTAAGTAACGTCAAGCAAGCACTACCTAAAACTTCCCATTATCAACAGGAGGCCACAGTACAAAAAATTGCAACTTTTTCTAACAGTAGGAAGCGCACGCGCAGGCTAAGGTCATCCCACTCATGTAGCTGATACCCGACACGTTACTCATCGCTTATCGTACCACGTTTACAATTCCGTATTCCATATCCACCAAAAAGATAATAATTAAATGCAATAACTAAATCCACTAGTGTGAAAAGCTCGATCTTAATGGCCTTCGAACAATAAAATTATCTAGGTACATTAGCGTACCACGTTTACAATTCCGTATTACTGTAGGCTTTAGCCCCTAGTAGTGTGAAGTTTTAAAATCCGTGTTGTGTGAATGTTTTCAACTCAGATTGCAGACAGCAGACTTTTTATCGGCCGATAAAATTACATCACGCAACTGTTTTCTGACAGTTTAGTCTGTAAACAACTGTTTTCTGATAGTTTAGTCTGTAAACAACTGTTTTCTGACAGTTTAGTCTGTAAACAACTGTTTTCTGACAGTTTAGTCTGTAAACAACTGTTTTCTGACAGTTTAGTCTGTAAACAACTGTTTTCTGACAGTTTAGTCTAGTCAGTGTTGTCTTTGTCTGTGGAATCCGTGGTGGAATCAATCAATCAACTCCGCCTATCGCAGTCCACAATTTTAATTTTAGCAACTTGTATTAAGGTTTAATTTAAAAAAAACATTATGTTAATTTCTAGGCCCCATTTGAATTTTAAATAGACCCAATCACATAATTCATCGTGTTTCGGTCTGTAGGGTACGGGTGCCGGTGAAATTACAATCACATGAGACTTTCCATCTTCGTGTCTCAGTTTGGCGAACCGACTTGCGGTACCATTTAGGCAACAGCCTAGGTGGAATTGCAGTTTTTATAAGCAAAAGTAACCGATTAACATCAGGCGGGCCTTTAGCTCGTTTCGCACTCCTATACTACAAAAAAAAAATGTTTTTTGTGTATTTTAATGTACTATTTCAATTGTCAATGTGTGATTTTGGCGACACTATTTCCCGTACTAAGTTTCCACTTGTTTTTTTATTTCGTGGATAAAGGTCACAAATGATAATGTAGAGGATTCTACACAATGTGAAGGCTCAATAGATCGATAGACAGAGATAGGGCATCGATTTGTCACACAGACAGGGAGGGAGAGACGATCTTCAAAGACACTCATGGTAGAAACAAAATTAGCGAAGATTAATATAATAATTTCTTAACTTTTCGCGATCACTACACATTATAATAAAACAAAGTAACCAGAAACCAATTTAAATAATATACGCGATTTAATCCGATTAAACTTTGTTTTATTATGAAGATTAATATATTAACAGGGATTGCGAAAAATTACGAAAATTTCTTGCGGGTACATTGTATATTATGCGAAAATAATAATTTAGATCGCACTAATATTATAAATGCAATAGTATGGATATTTGTACTTCGTTTGTTTGTCTTTCAATAACGCTGTAACGTCTGAATAGATTTGGATGAAATTTTGCACTCAAATAGACCATGTCCGGGACTATTACATAGATTATTTTTATTGACATATCTACCACGACAGCGAAGTCGCGGGCGTCAGCTATAGTTCATACATGTACTGACTATAAGTAAGGTCCTAAATGAAATAAAAAAGATAATAATTAAATGCAATAACTAAATCCACTAGTGTGAAAAGCTCGATCTTAATGGCCTTCGAACAATAAAATTATCTAGGTACATTAGCGCATTAAATTCCAAAGTGCAAAGACCGTTTTACTGCAAGTATGCATAAAAAAATTATCTTGTAAATCGCAGTAAAAGTGAAATTACTAAAAACAATGACAAAATTCCCATAGAAAGGCTAAACAAATGAGACGCGAACAAAAGCCTAGAATATTATTATTATTATAACTAGGTTTTGTCCGCGGCTTCGCCCGCGTCTAATTCAGTTTATCACAGAAAAACGTTATCGCGCATTCCTCGGGATCTGTTTATCTTCCTGGGATAAGAAGTCGCCTTGTCCTTCTTCAGGTCCCAAGTTACCTCTTTGTTGCCAAATTTTGGCTAAAGCACTGGCGTACTGAGCCAGGAGTCGCAGATTTCCTGCTCCTGAGCGATTTTTTCTTTCCACAATTTATATCTTTAGATTTCGCTTCCCATGCGTAATTTATATATTGATATTAATTTATATATAAAATAGTTCATTACGATCGGTTTTGAAGTTTAGTCGTGAAAAAGTAACAAACAGACAGAGTACTTTCGTATTTATAATATTAACATAATCTTGTGTATTATATCACTAACCGGTCGCCCAGTCGGTTCAACACCAAGGTTTCGTTATTCAATAACTGTCTTTTAACTGTAGTTAACCTTAACTGAGAGGTAACAGTAATTGGCGTGTAACTGTGTCCTCCTTTTATGGAAGACAACTTTTTATTTATTTATTTAACCATTTATGTAAACACGAAAATATAATTATTAAAAGATTGGACCGCTTGCACTTGCACGAATACAATAAGCGCTAAACATAATTAAAATGTCATTCTGTCTCTCTCTATCAACTTTAATCCACACACAGACAACAGATTACAGATATAATCATGTTTTAATTATGTTTAGCAGTAATTGTATATACTGAGTAGTTATGCATCATCATAAGTAGGAAGGCAAAGTGATTACAAATCTGTAAAGAACTCTCTACCACCAGAATTGTAAGCGCTTTCGACAATACCAGGCCCCTCAGAAAGTATTGCGAAAAAAAGTTTTTATATATGGGAGACTGGCCAGTTATAATGTTTTTCGAAAATATGATTATTTATAAGTAAAAATAAGTAAGTTACAATTTCAAAATTTCCCTCCACATTTTTTGCGAGTTAATTCAAAGTATTGTGTCTCACTGAAATATGGATCTGCGCCGGGAACATTTTAGAGCTATGATTTTATACGATTTCAAGTGTCGCCTGAAACCGGATGAATCGTACGATAGACTTCAAATGGCATTCATGGATGAAGGCCCTTCCAAGGCAACCGTGTATCGTTGGTATAACGAATTCAAGCGCGGTCGACCAACTTTGGGGGATGACGAAAGAAGCGGTCGCCCTTTGACGGCTGTTACCGAAGAAAACGTGCTAGCAGTGAAAAATTTAATCCAAGACAATAGGCGAATTACATATCAGGAGATTCAACACATATTGAAGATTGGATCGGGAAGCGTTCACGAGATTCTACACAGCCATCTTCGCGTGAGGAGGATAGTATCACGCTGGGTGCCGCACAACCTCACCGATGCTCAGAAGCAGGCCCGGGTGGAATGGTGCCGTGATATGCTTAACAAATTTGAAGCAGGCTCGTCTCGGCGTGTTTACGACATCGTTACAGGTGATGAGTCCTGGATTTATCAATACGACCCAGAAACCAAGCGCCAGTCGACTGTTTGGGTGTTTCAAAATGAGCCAACGCCTACCAAAGTGAAGCGATCTAGAAGCGGGGGTAAGATTTTGATCGCTAGCTTTTTTAATTTGACTGGCCACTTGGTATCAATTCCCTTACGGGATCAAAGAAGCATTAATGCCGAATGGTATACTACCAAATGTTTGCCAGAAGTTTTCTCTGTTATAAGCAACAAGCGACCAAACACAGGGCTCCGCGGGCTACTGCTCCACCACGACAATGCACCTGCGCACACCGCACTCAAAACGAGGGACTTCCTGGACAGCACGCCAGTCAAACTCCTGGGTCACCCTCCTTACAGCCCTGATCTAGCACCGTGTGACTTCTTTTTATTCCCAAAAATAAAAAATCAGCTCAAAGGGATACAATTTTCGTCGCCGGAAGATGCGCTGGCTGCGTTCGAGCAGGCTGTAAACGAGGTGTCTGCGGCGGACTGGAAAAAGTGTTTTGAAAACTGGTTTAGGCGCATGAATCTTTGTATAGAGGCTGGTGGAAAGTACTTTGAAAAGATTTGATAAAAATATATGTAGGTATAGAACAATTTTTTTTAGTTTCGCAAAACTTTCTGAGTGTCCCACGTATATAAAGAAGTAAAGAGATCAAGAAATTGTGGGCTTCATGCGATAAAAGAGCCCTTGGGGCGGTATGGTATAGACTTTTAGACACATTTATACAATAGGACAGATTTATAGGATTGTAAAAAAAAAGTTAGTACTTACTTCTAAATTTTGTGTTGGAAGTAACGAGTTTTGAGAAAATGCACTTTGAATGTTTAGGTTGAAAAAAACACACAGTTTTAATATTTTTTACTAGTTAAAATCATCGTATCGTAAGAACATTTCTTACATACATGAAATCGTAAATAGCGTATGAAAATATAAAATAGCATTTTTTCACCCAACTTCACAAAAACACAAATAGTATAATCTCGGAAACTAGATCCCGATAACCGACGGCGACGTAAGGATCTTTTATCATGGAAGCTCACAAAAAAAACGTATACTTGTTTATATCTACTCAATATTTGAAAGTCTTTGTATCTATTAATTGGGTGTGTTATTTTCAGAAAACAATAATCCTTTAAGCCACTTTTCTGGTCATGTCATAGGCATTATAAAATGCGAAAGTTGGGATATTCTTTGTTCAAACGCGCTTTATTTAATGGCTGACTGGATTAGGGTGAAATATGGCACAGACGATAAAATTTATCCTGGATGAGCTCATAATGTAGCTTAGGTATTTTAATCCCTGAATTCTTTTCAGCTAATATGTTTGGAAAACCCAAAGAACAGATAGTAAATAGATAATATTGAGAACTGGCAGTTTTTTTTTGTCAATTTCAAGATGGCAAACTGCTTTCAAATTAACTATAAGATTTTCTCGGGATACAGTCACTCTAAGTAAGACTTCTACTAAGTCTATAAAACCAGCTTGCAAAGACTTATAATTTTATCCAGCATGATACGATAAGGGGAATTTCAAAACCACAAACCACTGACGCAAATACCTATGCAGATACAATAGATCTGTTTTCGGTACATAATAACCACAATAAAACGGGGAAACTACTGTTTTATTTAGTCTCCTAACCACACTCGAATATAGCGCTTATTCTGTCGAAGTACAACTTAAATAACTTTTAATTATCTTGGAAATATAGCATATTTGAGGCATAAAACCATTTAATAAGCGGTAGCTGTTACGAAATGATGTTAATGTTATAATTAATGCGTCGATTACAAAAAAATCAAGTACATTATGCGTGGAAAGCAATCATTTTGTACTTACGCATGTTTATGTGCTCAGAGTTGGAATATGAAAATAAGACCATCTGTTGAAGATGTCGTAAGATTAAGAAAGTGTTCAAAAATCAGGCTAAGTGTCACAGGAAATAGACACATAGGAAAAATATATTTATGTGTATACTTAAGCCGAAAGACGTCCACTGCTGGACGTAGGCCTGCACTAATATGCATGCTCATAATTACTATTTTTGTTATGTATAAATCCAATTTAAAAAAAAACCTGTAATGGTAGGTATAAGAAAGATAAATAAATAAAATAATTAAATAAATTTGCACGCCCCAAAGGGGCAGAATATGCTGAAACTAATCATAAGTCACCTACACCTGTAAGAATACCATATTCTAGCAAATAAATAATTTGAATTTAAAGACATAATATTATTGTCTGTCACAGATTTCTCGGGTTCTTGTTTGAGATATTTAAAGAAATCGCATCGTAACACATGTCACAGTAGACAATGCTACTTGTAGCACTTGTAGCTAAAAGCTCTATATTGAATGACATTTCCAGACCTTAAAAGTGTCAGTTCGCAAACTTTAGTTACAACATGTAAAACAGCAATTGGACATCCAATGGAATATTCCAAGGAACACTGAACTATAACCATAAAGTGGAAAGTGCCTACTTTTTAGTTAAACAAAGCAGATGTAGAAGCTGATGATGTAGAACAGTAAGGACAGTACATTTACACAATACCAATTCAATCTGGTATATTCAGATGGAAGATACCTAACAAATACGATTGCATTACATTATCTTACGTCAATACTGTGTATATTTCTATACTATCTACGATTATGATTCGAGATTGGCCAACGAACCGACTCTTTATCTTATTAGGTACATTTCTTCCTTAACACGTGCAAAGAATGTTATCAGACTATGCTTTCTTTATTTGATATGTCAATATATGCATAGATATGTCTTCAATTTACTTTACCTTTTATTCATAGTCATAATAGTTGTAACCAAATATTATGTCTACATCTACGATCACATTTATTTTGTTAACCGACAAAAAAAAGGAGGAGGTTCTGAATTCGACGCGTATATATATATTTTTTTTTTTTTTTTTTTATGTATGACCACGCATAACTTTTTACAGATTGGTCCGATTTTGATGATTCTTTTTTTAATGGATAGGGTATATCTCGAAGTTGGTCCCATTTAAATTTCAAAATCAAAATCCACCCCTAAGGGTAGTAAAACAGGGGATGAGTGTTTGTTCTCCCACTGAATTCTTACCTGTTAACTGATTCTGTTGAAACTTGACACACATAAATATAGTTCTAGACACTACGACATAATGGAGACCTGGACTTAGATTTTAACCACAAAAAAATTAAAAATAAAACTTTTTAACCAAAAATTGAACCGACGAAAACAGAAACTGAAAACCGAAAAATAACTAATTATGAGTCGGCGCCAAACTACCAATCAACAAAGATCATTAAATTACTTTAAATAAATAATAAAAACAACGTCATATCAAATACAACGTGAAATTTTCAACGATAAACAATTACTTTCCAAAAATACGTTCTCCGCTCGGCCACTTGCAACTTGCACGCACTTTGCTTGTTATAAAAGTTCGTTTGGCGCCGACTCATAATTAGTTATTTTTCGCTTTTCAGTTTCTGTTTTCGTCGGTTAATTTTTTTGTTTAAAAAGTTTTTTCCTAAGTTATTTATGGTTTTGACTGTAATCACTAATGTTTAGGCACTACTTGCTACAATTAAACAAACCATTGTGTCTTAACAAAGTCAGGTTAACTAAATTTTGCAACTCAGGTTGCAAATTCCACAGGGGATGCTTCTGTCCATTCTTCTTCCTGTTTCTCCCCTTCAACAATAGCCAAAGACAGATGTGTGTCTATTACATAGCCAAAACCACAAGACAATTATCGTTTACGTCAATCAACTATAAAACAGTCTCTAATACCGAAACTACCTGATTTCCAATACTACCAACTGCACACAAATTGGCATAATAAAGAATATAAAAGTAGCAATATTATAATAAAAATAATACGTGTATTATGTATAGCCGGTGTGGTAATATGGAGCGCGGGATTTAAAGAGCGAGTGAACGTACGGCCTCGAACGTGTTGGTTAGTGAAGCTAATATGCTGGATTTAAACAACGGAGATTTTGTTACTTAGATTGTTATATTTTTATATTGTTATGCTGTCGAAGATGTTTACAGATCAGAATGATCAGATTGTTGATTTTTCATGGTTTTATACCTACGCTACTTGCAATATTCTGTGATCATTCTTTGTAACACATGTAACTAAGATAGTGATGAATATGAATGTTCATGGATGGAGAGGGAGAGGGACACCAAAGAAAAGATGGATGGATAGCGTGAAGCATGATATGGGTGAAAAGAGATTAAATGATAAGACAATAGAGAAAAATGGAACTAAGAGGACATAGCGCTGACTCTAAGTAATTTGCGACCAGAGCAGGAAGATAATGAATCTACTCGAAGTAAAATGTTGCAATCCCTAACCTACATAGTAAACTTAATGTCTAGGGGAAAAGTATGATGAGCCTATTTAAAATGGAAATTAATAAGTGACGCGAACATATTTTTGTGAAATATCTACTGTTTATCGAAATGTTTAATGCAACAGAAAAAAAAAGTATTTGTACGCCCCCAGTGGCAAAACATTGTAGCTGCTATACCTACTATATAAACACCTTACATGCATGTGCTTTCACATTGTATTGTATACTCATGTTTTAAGCAAATACATTTTTCATTCATTCATTCAGAAATGTCTCAAATTATTCATTTAAATAAGTTTCGATAATCTGTAGGGACCTAACTCCCAACCTATACAAAATATTCTGTATTGTAGGTACCAATGATTGTACCCAATAACAAATAGGATACATTATTCTTATAAATATATTCACATGATACAGAATACTACTGCCTCGTTACTGCCTGCCCTACTAATAGTACTGCCTCGTTGGTCTAGTGGTTGCAAGCGCGTCTGCTGAGCGTGAGGTCCTGGGTTCGATTCCCGGGTCGGGCAAAGTGCTATTGGGTTTTTTCATTAGGAAATTCTCAGTAGCAGCCAGGAGTCTGGATTTGTGCCCGGTCAATGGCAATAGGCTCGCCCCCTATTATATGGGACTATAACATAACTGACGAAATGTGGGTGTATTATTACACCTCTGTCTACCCCTTCGGGGATATATAGGCGTGATGTTATGTTATGTTATGATACAGAATATTTTGTATAGGTTGGGAGTTGGTTGGTTTTAGATGGATACTTCTCCTATCAATGTTAGAGCCTCCTTGGATCTTTTCTTTAGGGAATAGAAATCCACTCGGCTACACTGAAGTAAGATTAAGCAACGCTAAAGAACTCGACGACTCTTACAGCAATTAAGTCTCTCTAGTAATACTCAGACCAATAAAAAAAGGTTTTTTATTGGTCTGAGTAGTAAGTAAATAACCTTACGATAACTAAAAGAATACCAGCTATTTTTATCAAAAAACAAGACAATTCATGGTGAGAACACAAAGTTACACTTGAGAAATAAATAAAAGTGATCCCTTTGCGATTTCTTTATGTCTGCAAACTCTTGGGAAAAAAAATTTCAGACTAAAATTTGACAAACTATCTAGACTATCTAGTGACGAAATAATTATTCAGATTCTTTTATATTTTAGGACCAAGATAATAACCCTCGTATTTAGTCCCCCTTATATTCTAGTTATGTCAGTTTCATACACTACTTTATCTAAACTCATACAATTTAACCAACCAACTGCGATCGCCAACACACCTGCCAAGCGTGGTCATTATGGCATATCCCCCCAAACTGCTTGGGGGAGGCCTATGTCCAGCAGTGGACGTCTTTCGGCTGAAATGATGAATGATGATGAGATGATTTCTGTCAAAATTATCAACTCCGCGCCAGAACCAGATTTAAATTGACTAGGTAATAAAACTTTTTAACAAAAAATTGAACCGACGAAAGCAGAAACTGAAAAGCGAAAAATAACTAATTATGAGTCGGAGCCAAACGAACTTTTAACAAGCAAAGTGCGTGTAAGTTGCAAGTGGCCGAGCGGAGAACGCATTTTTGGAAAGTTATTGTTTATCGTTGAAAATTTCACGTTGTATTTGATGTGACGTTGTTTTTATTATTTATTTAAAGTAATTTAATGATTTTCGTTGATTGGTTGTTTGGCGCCGACTCATAATTAGTTATTTTTCGCTTTTCAGTTTCTGCTTTCGTCGGTTCAATTTTTTGTTAAAAAGTTTTATTTTTCATTTTTTTGTGGTTAAAATCTAACTCCAGGTCTCCATTATGTCGTAGTGTCTAGAACTATATTTATGTGTGTCAAGTTTCAACAGAATCGGTCAACAAGTAAGAATTCAGTGGGTGAATAAACACTCATCCCCTGTTTTACTACCCTTAGGGGTGGATTTTGATTTTGAAATTTAAATGGGACCAACTTCGAGATATACCCTATCTATTAAAAAAAGAATCATCAAAATCGGACAACTCTGTAAAAAGTTATGCGTGGTCATACATGAAAAAAAAAATATACGCGTCGAATTGAGAACCTCCTCCTTTTTTTCGTCGGTTAAAAATTGCTCTGCAGTCTAAGAAAATCTATACTTACCAGTAATTGGTGCCGAGTCTCTTGTTCACGAATCAAACTTATTTTAAACTTTCGCTGGATTTTACTAATAGTAGATATAAGAAAGGGATGACAACAATTTTAGTGCTGTCGAATTAGTTTAGGTGTTGCATTTCTTTGTATTTTAGTGGGCACGTTCCGAGATCACCAATAAACTTGTATGGAAATTTTAATTCTGACTAATTTGACAGCCCTAAAATTGTTGCCATCCCTTTCTTGTATCTCCTATTAGTAAAAGAGAGCGGTAGTTTAAAATAAGTTTAGTTCGTGAACAAGAGAATCGACAACATTATATTTTTTGGTGGGAAGCGTATTTTCATTAACTGTGTTATTTCCTGCTAATTTTTTTTCTCTTTTCTCACGATAATTTTTTATCGACAGTATCCGTTATTTAGAAAATACGAACTGACACACATAAATCATCTACGTATAATATTTATAAAGGCAATTTAAAGAGATTTCTAATTGGCATCGTGTCCGCTGAAGGAAGTTGATGTTTGCACTGATTGGAGCAAAGAGGAAAGCATTAAAACTAATACACACCTCATTATTTAAGTTAAAATTATATTATTTATAGCTATTTACATAATTTATACAAACTTTTTATCCTTATAGGGAAAAGTAGACTAACCTACGTTTAACGCTATTAATACAAACTAATCAAACTATACTTGGCGAAAATTTATAAAACAAACAAAACAAAATCAGTCATGCACAGTACCTATTTGATTTGATTTTTGAAAATATTTGACCAACAAAATACCGATTCAGTTCTACTCAGTACACAGAAATACCTAAGGCGACACTTCTTAAGGCTATCGGACGGTTTTCATAATATAGTTACTCTAGAATTAAAGAATATTACGAAATTGTTTGACCCACTGCCGTGCCGCTAAGCTTTATATATAATATACTGATGACTACAGACAGGATGATTCTTGTAGCATGTAGATACCTAATACTGCTAATACATGTCGTCACTATAGGGCTTAGGCACAGTAAACATAACAATACAATACAATACAAATACTCTTTATTGTACACAAAAGAAAATAGCAACATATATTATGACTTATATAGAACACATGTACAATGGGCGGTCTTATCGCTCAAGGCGATTTCTTCCAGACAACCTTAGGATGGACAATATGGGCTAGTAAAGAGAGGGGTAGTACGCAGTGTAACAACATAATAGAATACATATACTACATAACATTAATACTATACATATATCTATAACAAAACTACATAAATATAAGATACAATAAACATAATAAATACAATATAATATGTCTAAATATTACATAATGTACCTGCCGGAAATTACAGTGATGATAGGTAGTGATCTTTTACCAGTTTTTTAAATATAGGCAAAGATTGAGCACGTCTCACCTGTACTGCAAAGCATTCCACAGGCGAGCAGCCTGAACTGTAAAAGAATTACCAAAGAAATTTGTGGAATGCGATGGTATCGCCAACGTGAGGTTTTCTGATGACCTTAAGAGCCTCGAATGTGTGTCACGAAGAAACTTAAAACGTTCTTTAAGATAGTGGGGAGTTGAGGGATTGAACAGGATACTGTAAAGAAGATGAAGAACGTGAGCATTCCGACGAAGTCGAATAGGTAATCACTTGAGTTTAGTACGAAAAACATAACAAACAGTACGGAAACATAGTGCAGTTTTAGGCATAGCAGTAAAAGAGCCTCCACGAGTAACGATATTTAATTGATCGTCCAGCGCACCCTGGGCAGTCAGCCCCGCTACCAACCTGATGACTGACTAATCTTTTCCCCACGGCATGAGCTATTATAATTTACCTATAGCTCGAAACGACGCATTCACATAGACGCACGCGTCAACAAGGCCCCTAAGTGGGTTTTTTGCTCTGACAGCACTGCGACGTCCTCTTAGGCTCTTGTGAGGCGTGCGTCTGTGTGAGTGATTCAATCCGGAGCGTTAGGACGTAGTTTCCGTACTGTATGTTATGTTTACTGTGTCTTAAGCCTGCAGCTAAAATACACTGACAATTGTACACCTACATCATTGTCACCAGGCCTACCTGTAGCAGCAGCATCAGCCATAGCTATAAACGTCAAAGCAAACATCAGTAAACATGAAACAGTACACATTTCTGTTTACGGAAATGCAAAACGAGACATTCCTTCCCCAAAAAAGACAACCAGAAACATCTCCATTCATCCCTGTCTTTTCTACCTAAATGTGAACGTACGAGTGAAATAGACAGATGTTTGAGGCAGCTGAACAAGCAGACTGGAAGTCGTTTGCGGCGCTTGCGTGAAAGTAAACACATCTGTTAGTTTTTATAACGACGACCGAACGGCGGCGCAGGCGCAGTCTGGCTTCATTGTTTTGACGCATATTAGCTTCACGTCACTAAATATTCCTTTACGCTGTGGTATTAATAGCACATGTGTTAATTTTTATAACAGAACTGTTTATTAACTTTTTACTACTATAGTGACGACGGAGTAGTACGTGGTAGTACAAGGGACTTGTTGGAGCTGAT
This sequence comes from Asteroscopus sphinx, assembly GCA_949699075.1. Classification (NCBI taxonomy): domain Eukaryota; kingdom Metazoa; phylum Arthropoda; class Insecta; order Lepidoptera; family Noctuidae; genus Asteroscopus; species Asteroscopus sphinx. The sequence goes on along the minus strand of OX453021.1, from coordinate 11,765,826 downwards.
TACCATCATCTCTCGCTAGTCGATGTTACTAAGAGATATGATAAGCCATGGGCAGACATGGGCTCCTCATACTACTATGGCACCTTTTGTGAATGCACATTTTCATTATTAATTTTGTTTCCTTACTCTACCGACTACCGTACACCCTCAGATTACTGAATAAACGTACACCATTCTCACATTATTTGAATGCATTTACTGTATTGATCAATTAATAAAAAATATTGGATAACTATAGAATCCGTGCCGGTTGTTCTTTAAAGGTCCCACCATTTGGAACCATGCAACTAAATTCGATTTTTTAATGTCTTTCTCCCAGTTTCGAAAAAGCTGATCAATGTAAATTGCCTTTCCTATTATGTTTGATTCGGCCGCAAGCTCTTTTATATATATCAGCGTTCTTCCTGATCCACCAGCTTCCATCTGGTCTTTGCACAGGGCCCAAGATCTAATAAAAACAGTCAGTTCAAATTCTCTTTCGCAGTAGTAGTACCATTAGCAAAGTATCAATACCTCATATTATAGGTAGATAGACCTAAACTCATTGTCCATTGTTTGAGCCTGATCACCCGGCGATTTATACCGTCCTGATCGAGTTGCGATATAACGAAGACATTACTATTAACTTGCCTCTATTGTTACTTGCTTACTGGGAATTTGGCACCGATCCTACTGTTTTATGAATAATTTACTTCATGTATATGTGGTTGCTGTGTGGTCTCATCAAAGAACAGACTAACTCCTTTCTTTACGATGTTACAGAGTGGTAAACTCAATCCAATTTTTGTTTTACAGTGGGTGTAAAAGATTATGATTGTGCCCACAAATTCGATTACGCTGCATGGTTTTCCTAAAACTACTAAAACCACATGGTGGTCATCCTCTGCACAAAATAGAGGCGCTCCGGGAACTCCAGTGGACCGCGCCGGTATGTTTCCAGTGCTACGCCTTTGGCACGTCCCGGGGAAACAAGGTTTCCCCTTAGCACGCGACCACCCCGTGCTGCTGTCCTCCCCAGGGTCGTTAATGGATGCCTGAGTCCCCCATCTCTTGGCACCCACGATCCGCATTTTCTTACGAGTAAGACTAAGCCATTGGTTTCAAGCAATGTAGATTAGGGTCTGTTGTTCAAATTATGATAGACAAAATGTCAACAACATAATCACTAATCAATCTTTAAAATTTCAAAGTTTTTGACACAATTGCCTGCCTGTTACACCTCTTGAGCACTATCACAACCCCACGCCATGAGAACATCACCATATTACAATTCACGGAAAAGGAACTACAAGAGGTCACAACATCATATCCTGTTTAAGCCAACTGATAAAAGACTGAAAATAACCGTAGATATAACATAACATAACCAGCCCATTACTGTCCCACTGCTGGGTACGGGCCTCTTCTCATCATGAGAAGGTTAAGGCCTTAGTCCACCACGCTGGCCTAGTGCGGGTTGGTGCGTTGGTGGTAAGACTTTGTATACTGACGTTTAACCAGAGAATTATCGTTAGTGAAAATGAGCATAAGTACATTATATTTTTCTAAGTGCCTAATTGAATTGTACAGAAGTAAATAAATTAAAATGCTTCATTATGCAATAGGCAATTCCATGGTATAATAATATGCTTGGCAATTTAATCACATTTAGAACAAACTGAATAACAATGAAGTCGGTTAAAAAGAAAAACCTATTTTTCAAACTAATAGACTAATATTAGTCAGAAACATTTTATTTTCAACGTATTTTGAACATGTCATGTCTTTCAAGTGCAGTACAGAACCTTGCTAATGTCATTCAGGACACCTTGGCATTAAAATTCACCTAGCTGTAGCAATCAGTTTCAATTCCCGTTTTGCGTAGTGTACAAAAATAACAATAGTCTGTGTTGGGCACGGAGTAGAGAGCGAATGAAGTGATAATGTGTTTTCTGAGTCGTCTGCTGCGTGTATCGCCGCTATAAAATTGTTAAGCATGGGTTTTACATTTTATGGGTTGAGAATTTTTGCCATAATCATCACGCTCAGCAAATATATGGTGATCACAGTCCCTACATTGTCATATGATAAATGAGGACGCTGCTTCCCACCCTACTAAAATGATCTCCTAAGGAGCGTACTCACCATTTGCGTGTAATGTAATAATTTATAATTCGATGATGAGCATCACATTACAATAGTGCGCCAGCTCAACGTACTGATCGGGGAGCATTCGCTTTTGTAACCGCTCGACGTTGAGCATCGCTTGTTACAAACTGCGAACATTCGTGCGTGTAACATTGATTCATTTGTTTTGGCGTTAGTTACAAGTAGTGCGCGCTGTATGGCTCTTTATCATCAGTCCATCACTGTCCTACTGCACGAGCCTCTTCTCAGAATGAGAAAGTTAAGGCCTTAGTCCATCACGCTGTCCTAGTGCGGGTTGGTGGACTACACACACCATAGAAAGCTGTATGGAGCACTCTCAGGTGTGCAGGTTTCCTCACGATGTTTTCCTTCACCGTTTACATAACGAGAGCAGCTCGGCCGAAGTTACGACCGCTACAGCTTCCAGAATATGTTTGCTATGTGGCGAGTTTCCATCAAATCGAGTTATCATCGAGTCGAATCACGTTATTTACTATAACAATGCAGCTCACTCTGTCTGTCGCCTCCGATTCCTCGAAGAAACATAAGTATGATTACTCCATGTACTCTGTGTGATTTGGCTAACATTGTTAGCAAGTATGCATTATCTTAGTGTTTGGTACCGTCACTGTATTGTGCGAGGTTCTCAGGTAACTGTGATACCAGACGTATCATTTAGCAATTAGTTTGTTGTGGCAGGAGAAAGAAGTTTTGCGTTTTATTCAATTTGAAGTTTTGTATAGATTAGAAGATAGTATAGAAGGCAGGCACCTTTTTACAAGCTTTAATCCACCTTCACTTGTTAGTTTGTTAGTGTGTTATTAGTTTCTTTCAGATTTTTTTTCATTATTTATTTATTTATTAATTAAATAAATAAATGAAAATTGACACATTTCAGCCCTGTATTGACACATTTCTCAATCTGATGATCTTTAGTTCATCTTTATATGTCTGTCTCAATTTTAGTGTGTGATGTGGTATGTATAATATTATAATGACATTCTCGGCTCAGTAAATTCCAGTGCTCCGTGACGTACCTATGTAAAAGTAATTTAGGCTTGCAAAAATCGACTCTTAAAATTCATTTAAATTCGAGATTTAGAAGCTAAAAATCCATTAACCTCTCAATGGTTATGAATTAGCCAACACTATCACTGATTGAACACAAAATGTAACATCTAAAATTATACCCAAGGATGAATACGCTGAATCCGTACTGACTGGCATTAAAAGATACTATGTAAATAAAAACGTTGAGAAATATAATAAAACACTGCTCATCTGCTCATCTGCACATTTATCTACATATCGCATATTATTATGAGTCGAGCGAAATCGAATGTTTCATCGAATTATTATTCGGACAGGACGGCAAAGGAGTAATATTCAATCGTGGAAGACCATCGAATAAATTACCTATAATAATGAAAACGTTGTTGCACATAGGTATTTTTAAATAATAGTAATTTGGTTTTAGCATATTTGAGCTAGGCCTATTGTTATGAAATTAAATGGTAAAACAAGCAATTTGTATTCGATAAGAAAGGCGAAATTCAAGAAATTAAAATTAAGTATTTATTAGATAATATCAGAAATCGCGTGAATAATAATGAAAGTCATAATATTATTTTTAGAATTTCGCGATCACTACACATTATTATAAAACAAGTTTAACAGATTACATCGCGTATATGATTAAAATTGGTTATTAAATATTTTAATAATGAATTTCGTTCGAACGACGAATTGACCATTCGATAAAACTCGATTATTATATTTTTAAACAATCGCCCATCACTATTCAAAGGTCAATTCTTCTGTATAAAAACATCAACCAGCTAAAATGTTACCAGACGAATTTTAGTAGCCATTAATTTGTTTATTACAGTCGGCGTTCCTCTTAGTACATATTCTGAATAATATATTGTTCATAACATAGTTTTATGAAGTAGAAGTAAAAAATAAAGAGATGACGAAACAAAATGCATTATTCATAGAAAATTATTTATAAAGGTCATGCTCTGCATATTTATCAGCCCGAAAACTTCCACTACAGCCACAGGGTCTCCTGATAGGCCAAAAAACGATATACTTTCTTTTTTATTACCGTATTTAGCAAACAGGTTTTTAGTCACAGTATGTTATCTACTTAATACTACTCCTATTAAATGTTCTATGTTATATATAACTATGTTCTATGTTTTGGCAAACTTCGCCGAGTCTTCTCGTCGCCTATACCGCAAAGTTTGAAGACAAAGTTCTTCAACCAGTGCGTCCTGCCAGTAATGACATACGGTGCCGAGACGTGGACACTGACAGTTGGGCTAGTCCACAAATTCAAAGTCGCTCAGCGAGCTATGGAGCGAGCTATGCTTGGAGTTTTTTTGAAGGATAAAATCCGTAACGAGATTATCCGGAGAGGAACCGGAGTGACCGACATAGCTTGTAGGATCAGTAAGCTGAAGTGGCAGTGGGCTGGCCATGTCTGACGAAGGACCGATGGCCGTTGGAGCAGACGAGTCCTTGAGTGGAGACCGCGAATCGGCAAACGCAGCGTAGGGCGCCCCCCTGCCAGGTGGACCGATGACCTAAAGAACGTGGCTGGGGGGGACTGGATGCGGAAGGCAGAGGACCGAGCGTTGTGGCGCAACTTGGGAGAGGCATATGTCCAGCAGTGGACTGCGATAGGCTGAGTTGATATATAACTAACCAAAATGAAAATTATGCTGGCCAATTTATATCACCACAACTTCTTCTTCTTTACCTTATCGTAATCACATTATCTGGGGTTGGCTCTCCCTTTCTGCCTTTTTATTTATATTTTCGTGCGGTCACGGCTTCCATCTCAATTCCATGAACACCTTCTAAACCACAACTGCGGCAAGGAAAAGTTGACGACCTATTCAAGCCAGGAGTACACATCAACTCAGCCTATAGAAGTCCACTGCTGGACATAGGCCTCTCCCAAGTTGCGCCACAACACTCAGTCCTCGACCTTCCGCATTCAGTCCCCCCCCCAGCCACATTCTTCAGGAGTCTCAGACACTAGAGTTCTTCCTGTATCGCAGGAGCGTTTACAGACACAAACACAAACCACCGTAATAGTCTACAAAGACGCTAAACTGCAAAGCTTCGGCGCAGAGTTGCTAGCTTATGGGGTCTTTTATCAGATGCATTTGTGTGCGTTGGAATTGCATAATTTAATTCCCCCTAGCCCATTCCATCATCGGACGACCAGATGCAATGCGCCATATTGCACCCTTACGCATAAAGCGCTTTGCCAATAATTTTATTATGCATACTGCCAAGGAGTGGAGTTCCTTGCCTTGTCATTGTTTTCTATAGGTATAATCTGGTGGTCTTCAAGGCAAAAGTAAATGGGTTAGTTGGTTTTTGCTAGGCAAGCTTGCACCATCGTCGACAGCACGATCGCTTAACACCAAGTTGAGATGGCGGTCAAACGCAAGACCGTTGATAAAAAAGGACAATTATCAACAGAACTGTCAAATGTGACAGCCTCAAATATGTGGGGTAACGAGGGCGACATGGTGTTGAGATTTATGCACGGTAAAGGTGGTTTCACAGCGGCGAGGCGTGGCGTGGATGGGCCGAGCGAGAATTGAAATTTGTATGGCAAAATTTCAATTCACGTCACGCCCATCTTTGGTGTGTAAGGTCTGGATGTGCGAGGCGAGAATTGAAATATTTGTGGGTTCAACATTAAACTTTATTGCTGCATGAATAGAGTATTTATTACATAGCAAAACGGATACAAAAATCTCAGGTCTCGTTCTGTCACGCTCGGCCGCGCCACGCTCGGCCACGCCACGCTCGGCCGCGCCCTGCCACGCTCTACCTCGCGATGTCTCGCGCCGACACAGAACAAAAAAAACTATATTGCGGCATGAATAGAGTATTTATTTGACAAAATCAGTAAAGGAACGTGGCGACAGGGAGTGATCCCTGTGTGTGATCGTGACCTAACTTACTAGTTCCTCTGTATTTTCTGTTCCGTAGCACCTACCCGCGATGTACACCGCAGACCGGCGCCGGCCAGCGCGAGCCGGCGCCGGCCGGCGCGTGCTCGCGATGTACATCTTTTGGGTCAGCGAGATTTTAATTCACGACCATCCAATTCACTCCACGCCTCGCCGGTGAGAAACCACCTTAAGAGGGCGGCTGGACCGCATCGCATACCAGACAGTTGTCTAATCGTCTTGGTCGAGTATTACACACGGCTACACATCATGCTGTACATTACCAGTATAAGCGGACCTCGCATTGTGTAGGCTTTCCGTACAATGCGAGATCAGCTTTTACTGGAAATGTACAGCTTGATGTGTAGCCGTGTGTACTAAACGTTTCGTCGCAACATAGGAAAACATGAAAATTCCAAAATACGATACCCAACTTATAAATGCGAAAGTATGGATGTTTATTTGTTTGTTTTTCCTTCAATCTGCGGCCAAAGACTGGTGATAAAGTAATAAAATAAGAGAAAGTAAGATTATCCCGCTTCACACGTTATAAGTGGCCAGGATAGGAATTATTACCATGCGTATATAAATAGCATATAAATCGTGTATGAGTGTTTTCGCAGTAGTGCCATAAAAGGTTTTTCATGTTGTTTGTGAGATCTTATGTGTTCTAATGATAACAATGGTTTTTGTGTGGGTAGTGTTTTTTTTGCCAAGCAAGATGGTTTTGACTACTCTCTCTTTGGTTGCGGCAGTTGGGGCTTGGGAGTTGGTCATGTTCATAATGTTTATGGTCAGAAAATTTGATTGGAAATGACTTTAGACAAAAAAAAAATTCAGGTGAAATAGTGCAATATACTAGCTTACAGGATAATGAGGGTCGCCAATATACTAGCTTCCAGCTCGATGAGAGTCGCCTATTACTAGCTTACACTGTAATGAGTGTCGCCAATATACTAGCTTACAGGGTGATGAGGGTTGCCAATGTGTTAGCTGACGGGGGATGAGGGTCAACAATATACAAACTTTCAGGGTGAATAGGGTCGCCAATATACCAGCTTACAAGGTGATAAGAGTCACCAATATACTAGGTTACAGGGTGATGAGAGTCACAAATATACTAGTTTACAGGGTGATTAGGATCGCCATCGCCTTTTTACAGTTCATGACGGAAGGCGGCGCTGATCACAATGACAAAAGTTAACATCATTATCTTCCTGCCCTGGTCCCAAGTTACTTGAAGTCAGCGTAATACGTTTTCTTCTTTTATTCTTCCCTGTCAGCCGTCACCTTAACATTCACTCTCTTTTCAGGGAGGCTCCGTCCGCTGATCATTGACTGGTCGCTCGGTGGCTGGCATCGTTCAATATTGCAATAGTATTTTGTGCTATCCACCGTGCAAGCAGCTAATGAGTTTTTGTCAACCTACCTACTTTATTATGAAATAAGCAAAATTATCTAGTACTACTAAGTTAGTACTTGTCTAAATAATTTGTATTATATCTTAATATGCTTCGAGTTTACGTTGCAATAAGTCTATGTGTGTTTAATTATAAGCTTTTATAGGCGCATTTTTAGCCTCATAAAGAATATAATAAATCCATGTCATCAATGTAGCTTAGAATTAAGTGCATTGTTTTATTTGTTTTGATGATAAATAAAGATATTTGAAAATGAAAATGAACTCTCTTTTGCATTCATATCATCCCTCGCACTATCCATCAATCTTAAAGGTTTTTATGTTACTTTATTTTCTATTTTTATACATAATTGTTTATATATTAGTTATATGTACAACGCATTAGTTTTAATTAAACTGTAATGTTGTGCATTATACTTGAAATAAATAAATAAATAAATCTTTTCTTTAGTCTCACCCCACCCTCCAATTATGAGATATTCAGTTCTGAAAAGTTATAGCTGTATAAGCCAAACAGTCACCCTGGTGACTGTTTGAACGAAGGACTTATTGAGAGAGGATGTTCAGTAGTACTAGTGTATTCTCGTTCCAAATACTTATGTACAAAAAATATACCTTGATGTTTTAAATATTTTTCCAATCGATTCATCAATTTATTTATATATGCTTTATTGTACACCATAAAAAACAATAAATAATCAATATTACTGTGGACACTCTTTCGTTGTACAAATCAAAGTTGCATGCGGTGAGGTGATGTATCTAGCACGGGTGTGTACATTGGTCGCTATTTGTCTTCGCCTTTTGTATTGGCCAGTAGACTCATAGACAGAGCGTACGGAGCATTTTTCTCCTGGATGCGCTATTTATCGTAGAATATTTTTTTAACTGTTTTGTCATGTGTACAATACTCTTGGATATGTCCCTCGTTCATCTAGTCATGCTGGCTGTGTAGTTCTAGAACAAAGTTGAACTGACGGCGGAGCGCATCCATGAGAATTTACATGTGGAAAAAAAAATCAAGTTAGAGTGTATATAATTCAATCAATTCAAGTTAGAGTGTGTTGTATATGTATAGTCATTGACAAATGAAAGAAGGACTTTCAGTGCAATCCTTGTAATTCTGAATGAGTGTAATTCACTGATTGGGGCTACCGTTAGAGGCGAATTAACGTGAATGCAGATTAACGAATTGAGGCGAATCGAGAGGAAGGGGTGACGTCAGATGTCGATACTTGTAACCGTTTCTGTAGAAGATACCTACTAGATTTGATCCAGACTTGTAACGGCTGGATTCAATAACCTGCCTTTGAGACAAATCATCGATAAGGGCCTTGAGGTTTAGGGAAATAGGCAGTGGCGCTGGCGTAGCTATGTAACCAAGGGCCCCGGGGCAAAAAGGGAAAAGTCGAACATTCTTTATTCAACGAGGATATATATAAAACCTTTTCGAACGCCATTCATGGAGCCGAGGAGCCCCTTGAGCTTGGGGGCCCCGGGGCACTGCCCCGCCTAGCCCTACGGTAGCTACGCCACTGGAAATAGGCCACCTCCTCGGTAGATATTCAGGATGTTTAAAGATAAGTAAGTGTTTACAAGAAGACTGAAAACAGCGTCCTTATAACAACGCCATCAAGCATTAAACACTAATCACGTAATAACATCTGCTTTGTTTTTTATCAATTTCACAATTTTCGACCACTCTGTTTTGTAGAAATAACGACACAATGCCACGCGTGGCACGTGGCATTGCCCGAGCCAAGCTCTCTTGGCCTGATATTTATCCGTGCGAATAAATAGAACTTCTAGAACTAGAATTCGGAATCGGATAGTCCATAATTAATCGGCGGAGCGCGTCCATGAGAATTTCTTTACGGAAAAAAATCAAGTTAGAGTGTTTTGTATATGTATAGTCATCTGGCATTAAAAGTTAGTGACAAAAATGAAAGAAAGACTTTTTCAAAGTTTTCATTAAAGTTATTATATAAATAATATACGCGATTTAATCCGGTTAAACCTTGTTTTATTATACCAGGCCCCTCAGAAAGTATTGCGAAAAAAAGTTTTTATATATCGGAGACTGGCCAGTTATAATGTTTTTCGAAAATATGATTATTTATAAGTAAAAATAAGTAAGTTCTAATTTCAAAATTTCCCTCCACATTTTTTGCGAGTTAATTCAAAGTATTGTGTCTCACTGAAATATGGATCTGCGCCGGGAACATTTTAGAGCTATGATTTTATACGATTTCAAGTGTCGCCTGAAACCGGATGAATCGTACGATAGACTTCAAATGGCATTCATGGATGAAGGCCCTTCCAAGGCAACCGTGTATCGTTGGTATAACGAATTCAAGCGCGGTCGACCAACTTTGGGGGATGACGAAAGAAGCGGTCGCCCTTTGACGGCTGTTACCGAAGAAAACGTGCTAGCAGTGAAAAATTTAATCCAAGACAATAGGCGAATTACATATCAGGAGATTCAACACATATTGAAGATTGGATCGGGAAGCGTTCACGAGATTCTACACAGCCATCTTCGCGTGAGGAGGATAGTATCACGCTGGGTGCCGCACAACCTCACCGATGCTCAGAAGCAGGCCCGGGTGGAATGGTGCCGTAATATGCTTAACAAATTTGAAGCAGGCTCGTCTGGGCGTGTTTACGACATCGTTACAGGTGATGAGTCCTGGATTTATCAATACGACCCAGAAACCAAGCGCCAGTCGACTGTTTGGGTGTTTCAAAATGAGCCAACGCCTACCAAAGTGAAGCGATCTAGAAGCGGGGGTAAGATTATGATCGCTAGCTTTTTTAATTTGACTGGCCACTTGGTATCAATTCCCTTACGGGATCAAAGAAGCATTAATGCCGAATGGTATACTACCAAATGTTTGCCAGAAGTTTTCTCTGTTATAAGCAACAAGCGACCAAACACAGGGCTCCGCGGGCTACTGCTCCACCACGACAATGCACCTGCGCACACCGCACTCAAAACGAGGGACTTCCTGGACAGCACGCCAGTCAAACTCCTGGGTCACCCTCCTTACAGCCCTGATCTAGCACCGTGTGACTTCTTTTTATTCCCAAAAATAAAAAATCAGCTCAAAGGGATACAATTTTCATCGCCGGAAGATGCGCTGGCTGCGTTCGAGCAGGCTGTAAACGAGGTGTCTGCGGCGGACTGGAAAAAGTGTTTTGAAAACTGGTTTAGGCGCATGAATCTTTGTATAGAGGCTGGTGGAAAGTACTTTGAAAAGATTTGATAAAAATATATGTACGTATAGAACAAATTTTTTTAGTTTCGCAAAACTTTCTGAGTGTCCCACGTAATGTGTAGTGATCGCGAAAACCTAAGAAGTTATTATACATAAAAGTAAAGTTTATTATATTTTTTTCGTAACAATTAGATCATGATAACATGATAACGTATTGATAAATTAATTAAATAATTTTGAAACATTCATGCAATCACAATTCACGCATACATTCATGACTGCACTTTTGCAAGTAAGGTTTCAACTTTCCATACCGCGGACACAACTCAACCAATATTCGATTAATCGACAAAATGACACAACAAGACCACTTGCCGATCGACAAAGAGTATGTAATATACCGTGGTATGTACCGTTTATATTAATCATTATGAGTAGGTAATAACCAAAAGAAACGACTTCAGTAAAACTTTCATTGTGCATTGCGTTTTGAAAGTGCTCATAATTGTATTTATGCAGATATTCATGTCTCTCGAGAGAAATGTGGAAGACTATTTGAGTATTTCACGTACACGGGTAAAGAATAGTAACATCGTCGTTGATTACATGATTCTTTTTTTTTTTTTTTTTATAGTATAGGATGGCGAAACGAGCTAAAGGCCCACCTGATGTTAAGCGGTTACCTTTGCCCATGACAACTTCAATACCACCTAGGCTGTTGCCTAAAGCAACAAGTTGTTGTTGGTTGTTGTTGTTGTTGTTATTCGCCAAGGTTTTGAAAATAATACCGAAATAAATGTAGGTAAAATAAAATAAGTACTAAGGAAATAATAGTTAAAGCACACACTGCACTGTAACCATATTTAAAAGCAAATAAATATTTGAATTGAATTCAATTGAATTGAAAGGTAATAAGGAACTTAGAGCAAGCCTAGAACACGAATTCTTTCGAAAAAGACAACATGCAACATTATCTGAAAACTAAATGTTCAAGAAAACAAGTAAGACCCAAAAGCTTGTTGTAACGGTTAGAAAAGTCAAGTTCTTAACATTCCGTGCAATGTTGGTAAAGAATTAATTACATGAACAAGACAAGTATATTATAAGATATAAATTGTGGAATGAAATATTTTTTTTACTCAATTTATATTTTTTTCAGTCCTAAAAATAATCAAGTCCCAAACAGCACGCAACACTGTAAAAGATAATGATATTGTGAGTGATTACTGCGTGCATCGATTTTTTTAGAAATATTTGTAAAGACGCTTGTCATCTTAGTCTACCTGCGACCACGAAATGCTGCAAAGCTTTCGAAACGTCAGGGAAACCAATTTAAATAATATACGCGATTTAATCCGGTTAAACCTTGTTTTATTATATTTTTTATTTTTTTATAGTATAGGATGGCGAAACGAGCTAAAGGCCCACCTGATGTTAAGCGGTTACCTTTGCCCATAACAACTGCAATACCACCTAGGCTGTTTCCTAAATGGTACCGCAAGTCGGTTCGCCAAACTGAGACATGAAGATGGAAAGTCTCATGTGATTGTAATTTCACCGGCACCCGTACCCTTCAGACCGAAACACAGCAATGCAAGCATCACTATTTGGCGGAGAAGTAGGCAAATTATATCTTTAGATGTCGCTTCGCATGCGTAAATGCGTTAAAAATAATAAAATAACAAGTATCTTAGTGAACTAGAACAGTCCAAGGGCATATTACCTCAAGCCAGGTGTCACAACAAGAAAAAACTGAAGTAGTTAAATATAACGGATTCTTAAGATTAAACAATCAGCTTACCATTATTTTTACTAACAATAACGGATCTATGTTATCTGAGCCATAAATGGATTATTATTATAATACATAAATTTAGTCTAAGCCAGACTTTAACTACGTTTGGTTTAACATTGAACCGGTTTAATCAAGTGTCTAAACATGGTCTAAACTTTTGAAGTTAGTCTTATCTTGTGCTTTTTTTTGTTTACTATAACGTGTGTAATTTTGTGTAGTCACTATCTTAGCATACAGTAAACAGTTTGACATTGCAATTCAAAAGGAAAGTATAGCGAAAACAAAACAGAAAAAGCTATTTTCTGAAAAAGAACACTAACTTTTCTATTCTACATTATTATTTCCCTCCTTTTATGTAAATGTACAACGTTCTAAATATAGAGACACGAAACGTACCTAATCTAATAAATAAAACGAAGCTAAATTTAATTTTAGAAACGTTCTCGGAAAGGTCTCTTGAACCCAGTATTATATTATCTGTGCTTGAACTTGAGTTGATGAATTTACTAAATACAGTTATCCTCCTAAATGGAGTTAGCTGTAATATTTATTTCTCAGATAAAGACACAAATTCTAGTCTACATCTTTATTTTTTTATTAGGTCGCAAACTGGACGTTACGACATTACATTCAATAATTAACATGTGCGGAAAATCATGTAGTCGAACGGCCTTCTAGGTGTGAACACGGCATGCATACGAATATCACAAATAAAGAAAGAAAGAATCTTGGCCCACAATTGGTTTAACCGTCTAAAGGTTATTTCTCTATATACCAATCAACCTACCAATCCAATCCACACTTAAGCATAGCATACCTAAGCCTATAGTATTATACTAGCTTTTGCTCGCGACTTCGTCCGCGTAGAAGTCGAAAATGCTTCTAATAAGATTTTTAGTTGGTTTTTTACGATATTAAATTTTGCAATTATTATGTTCAAATACTTATAAAATATAACAATCTTTATTATAGTGTAGGGATTTAAAGGTTAAATAAACATGAAAAAAAATTAAATTTCGTTATATTTTGTGAGCACGAAGCTCTGCCTTTGATTTGGTGAAAGTTACCACGGGGGTATATTATCTTTTTACAACGAAATCGAAATAGTACACCTACCGCAGTATTTCTTTGTAAACAATATTTTTTGTATTTCCTTCGGGAGCTAGAATACCAGGCTACTCTGTGCGCTTACTCTGGGGCATGCCACATACAACTGGCCGTGAGAGAAGCAGCTTTCCCTCAAGTCTATTCCCGTTACCTTAAGAGTTTCACCTTGAGCTTTGTTTATAGTTATTGAGAAGCAGACTTTGATGGGAAACTGCACTCTCTTAAATTCGAAGGAGTAATTCGATGGTGTTAGGGGAATCTCTAGGAATAAAATTGCGAAAAACAATACACACTAAATTAAACTTCTAAGACAAACTAAAAGAATACTATAAGTATTATTATACACGACAAATCAAACACAGATATTTTTAGAGACCTTCCAATTTTAAAGAGTATTTGCTTACCCCGGCTCCACACGTTGGCCCGAAAGTTGGCGCCAACGTGTGCACAGGGAAAATGTAGTTGGCCCAAACGTTGGGGCGAGCATTGGCAGCTACCCCGGCTCCACACGTTGGTCTGAACGTTGGCGCCAACACTATTCGCCAACGTGTGGATCGGGAAAATGGAGTTGGCCCAAACTTTGGGGCGAGTATTGGCAATTAGCCGTCGCGTGTCGGTTTTATCAAAGGAATTAAGCGCCAACGTTGGCGATGCGCCCACACGTTGGCGGTTTGCTCAGTCTTGACGCAGCACTCATGCAGTAACGTGAATCGAATGAGCTCTTCTTACGGTCACCGCGTCTTGAAAATGTCATCAACGCAATAGTTATAGAATTTTTATAAAAAATCTTTATGTTTATTAACAAATAACAACGATATTATTTTGTTAGTCAAAACATTTTTCAAAAACGACGTCCATTGTTTAACTATTGTGTTATTTTAATTGACAGTTCAGCTCTTTTGCACTCAATAATATTAAAGTGTCCATAGGCATGATTACGGGCCAACACTCGTCCCAACGTTGGGGCCAACGTGTGGAGCTCGCCTTATGTTTTTAAGTGAGTTCAACCTTTTTTTGAATAAAATCGGATTGAGTTTTCAAACATGTGTCAAAATAAAATATAATTTAAATCAAAAGCACTAAGAAGTATTGATATCAACTTCGAAGCAAATCACCGCCAAAATAACTAATGAACCCTTTTTAACCCCGTTAGGGGATGAATTTCAACAAAATACGAAACACATCTTCCATCAATTCTGTTAAAAAAGGTTTATGCAAAATTTTAAGTAGATTGGACCAAGGAATCACGTTGTCCCATACAAACTTTGCCCTCCCTTTTCACCCCCTTAGGGGTAGAATTTCGGAAAATCCTTTCTTATCGGATGCCTACGTCATACAAAGAACACACCCTCCAAGTTTCAGGTCTCTACGATCAGCGGTTTAGGCTCTGCGTTGATCCGTCAGTCATTCAGGACAAAGCCTATTATATGTATAGATTATCTGTGCCTAAGCCTTTCAGTTATCGCAATATATACTTTTTTATCCTCTCTCTCTCTCTCTCTTGTTGATATCTTTCAGTCTGTATCCATCTTCGATCACAAATATTGTTAATCTAAGGTATCCATCCACTACTGGACGTAGGCCTTCTGATTACCATGCCGCTGTTCTCAGTCTTCATTCTTCTGTTCATCATCATCATCATCGTCTGCATCTTGATCATCCAGGTTTTTAAATTGACTTGAGTGATTACCTGGGATCATCTAGCAAATATTCTGCATTTCTTTGTGAAAATTGTCAATACTAAATTATGAATTTGTTGTTTAATAGGTACTCAACTATAAAAGGAAATAAAGCGTTTCAACATAAAACAACAATACCTACAATTTGTGCTGTTATCAATATGGAAATATATCCGCGTTTTATAATAAGTTTTTAGTTACCGAGTGTTCTTAAATAACCAGTGCTTAGCCAATGTTATTGCAAAACTTTCCTGTTTCAAGAGACAAGGTCAAAGCATTTAATATCGGGGTGGTACAAAAGATCATGTTTCATTGATTATAATAAATTAGCTAATTGACAGAATAATTAATATTTGGTTATGTAGTATCTATCTAGAGAGGAAAATAAAATAGCTATGAGTTTATTGTTTTACCAAACTTTTACTTAAATTCTCGTTTCAAGATTTTTCATCTTACTCATAACTTTATCTACAGCTTTGACAAGATACCTATAGACCAAATGTCAAGAACAAAAATTTGATACATTCAAAACCCTGCCGATTTGCGTAGTACACGCGAATTACGCACACACTCACATTCAAACCAAGCCGAACTGTTTATTGTATTTCGAATCACCGAATGTGTCACCACGACACTTAACTGTCAAAGAGCTTTGAAAAAAATCTTAAAATGCCTTCGTATGTCGTGAAACGGTGCAAAAATAATTCTACAGCGCATAAAAAATCAGATGGAATTACTTTTCACAAGTTAGTAATTTATTTTAATCATATTTTAATGTTTACAATTTATTTTCTTGTAACCTTACCGCGGCAAGGAATATTCCTGTGTTGCATGTTAATAAATTATAATTTACCCCAGAAATTGGGTAAAATTAATCGTCATGTTATTTTTACGCTTTTTTTACTTTTTAGCTTTCCGAAAGACCATAACAGAAAAAAAACCGGCCAAGAGCATGTCGGGCCATGCTCAGTATTATAGGGTTCCTTAAGTAGGTGTAATTACAAACGAATCAAATCGAATATTAATCATGGCTATTTTAGTTTTTGCAATAATCGGCAGCATTCGCGACTCAGAGCGTATTGTTAGTAGCGTCATCTAGCGATAAAGTTACTTTTTGTGATTTTTTCAAATAGAAAGTAGCTAAAGGAGCATTATTTGCTATGATCATTTTTCTCTAAGGTCAATGACCTTTGAACTAGGACGTTTTAAGTATTTTTCAGTTTTCTCTCTATAACTCAAAAAATTATAATTACATTATACTCGAAATAATTTTAAAAGAGAGTTTTTATAAAGGTCTATCAATGTGGAAGATTATAAGTTTCTACATTGTATAGTATAGAAATGGCAGGGGGGGGGACACATTGCAAGCCACTTTGGCGGGCTATATTTCGTAGATGGTACACCTGATAAAAAAGTGGTGTATCAAACATTACCTTCATTTTAGTAGACCTATTCAATGATATCCCACACGAGGGGGTGCAGCGAAAAAAATTTTTTTTTCCCCATTTCACATGTATGGACGCCACCCCTAAAATACGGAAAAACTATTTTTTTATTCTTTTAAAACTGAGATCTATATGTAAACTATTTTTTAACAAAATTTTATTTACTTATGTTTATAACTGTAGAAGTTATTAAGCTGTAAAGGATTAGGACAGACGGACAGACGGACAGACGGACAGACGGACGGACATGACGAAACTATAAGGGTTCCTTGTAGGACTTCGGAACCCTAAAAAAGAGTGGGTTGAAGTAATAAGTAATAGCAGAAATGAAAATAATTGGTCACCATGCAATTATTCACTCATTTGTAGCGAACACTTTGTTGAGCATGATTTATACATGACTAAAAACGTGATCCCTCCTTTTGGGCTGCGCCGCAGTCGGGTGAAAATTTCTATTAAAACAACATAATGAATCCTTCACATCTACCACAATGGAATCCAATGAAATGAGTAATGTTTGATAATTTTGCAAATAATTTACCAAGGAATAGTACACAACTATCCAACGAACAGCAGTAATTTTATTTTTAGTTTTAGTATAATGTTCCATTTTGTAAGTAACTACTATGAATAATTAAACCCTGATTAATTATATTTCAATTGTTTTTCTTACATCTAGCATTTTCTTCGCTGCAGTGAGATAAAAAGTTGTGTGTTTTGCACGGCTGCAAAATTATTTGCGTCTCGTGCCTTTACATTTGTTTGATTATATTTTAGAATTCAATCTTAAATCCTTCGCTTGCTTTATTGAAGAAAACGCGCTAAATAACAACTTTACAGTCTTGCATGGCAAATAACTATTTTTTATTATATAGTTATATTCTATGTACGGCCAGGGACACGAATTATTTAGCAAATTGAGACACAAATTTTGCCGTATTTTGCCTTTCTAGCCCTGATCCTAGTCGTTGGTATACTGATAACGAATGACAATAATTGTGATTAGTAATATACGGAAAATTTCAATTGACAGTCAATTTGCTAAACAATCCCTTTCCGTGACTTTTCATAATTGGATCGTATTAATTATTTAAAGACTTGATATTAGTCGTGGTCAGTTGTTTGATATCAGGGGTAAAAAGATTTTATCTAGCAACACTCCCATCGCTGTCAATGTCACTCATACATTTGCAGACCCTGCATCAATTCAATGTTCCGCTGGAATTTGTCTTGAGTTTTTACTTGGTCTATGATCTACAGCATCCATTTTTTTTGGAGCCATCTCCATATTTTCTTTAGTCTTCTATTTCATTCTGACAGGATGCCAAAACTCAAATCTCATATACTTTGATAAATTAACTGCTATTTTAGCTTCCTCAGCACTCAGTCATTGCCCCAGGAGTCTTTTATGCCATGAGGAAATCATCCTATGTCTGTGGGAAATCCTTATAATATCGTCCACCCGAGGAAGTCAAAGACAAGAATGTCACCGACAAACTACCACAGTGTTCCTCATACTCATTGAATAACTAATTAAGTAAATCTTTAATAGGTAAAATACGGTAAATCTTAGGTCAATCACAAGCGGTTCTTACAGCATAGAATCCGAGGTCTACTACCCAATAACTAGATGTAGCGTGAAGCATATTAACTAAGATTTCTTTACTAGAGATCAACATAGCATTTATTGCATAACTGGACATAACGGTGGTAACATGCGCGGGCGCAATAAAAAACATAAAATCTGCGCCTGCGTGCGAAAAAACAGTGATTAACGATTTCCTTATTTACCGTATGCAATTAAAAAATGAAATTGATTCCTTGTATATTGGCTAGAAATGAATTTTAATTGAGTTTGAAGAGGCAGTCATAGTGGCTAAAAACGGATGTTATTAAATTATACTGTTAAGTGCATTTTCAGTAGGAACTGAGTATATTATTTGTGTATTTTTGTCCCCGATAACGCCGCGGCGCGGTTTTACAAGTTTTGTTTTTGATCTGAAAATATGACGAATTTTACAGTATATTCCGGGCAAGCTTTACCGCAACTGTGGTCGACGGTTAAGGATTGAACATAAATTGGGCTTGTGATTGACCGCTAACCTCATCGTGCGAGTTTCAAACTTACGTCACAGAATATCTAATAGTACTAACCATTTACGTATACGCGATCGATTACGTCGACTTTCATTCATAAATCAGTAGTTCCTCCTCGTTTCCGCCAGTGGCGCTACTAATTTATTATTGAAAGTTGACGCAATCGATCGCGTAGGTTTACGTAAGTTTCAAACTCGCATTAGGCACTCTGAGTGCTGATTCCGAGTTTGAAACTTACGTTATCACTATCGAATATAAAAATAAATACAGGGGGGCTCCCTAGCAAAGACGAGGAGAGACTACTGATTTATGAATGAAAGTCGACGTATTCGGTAGCAATAACATAAGTTTCAAACTCGGAATCAGCACTCAGACTGCCTAGTGCGAGTTTGAAACTTACGTATACCTACGCGATCGATTGCGTCGACTTTCATTCATAAATAAGTAGCGCCATTGGCGGAAACGAGGAGGCTGATTTATGAATGAAAGTCGACGCACATGACATGACTAATAAGAAACTGCGTTAGACTGAGCTGAAGCTAGCGACCAGCCCCCCTAGCCAGCTGCCGAATTGCGTAACTCACTCGGGATCGCAATCAATAGAATTTCAATGTTCATTGCTTCATGTGTTTTGACAATTCATCTTTTCGGCAACTACGTACTACGCAATGAATATTGCTGTCATTTCAAAATGAAAGCTAATGTCAATGTGAATGCATTACGCAATTACCCTGACAATCTACAATCGTTAACGCTATAGAAAACAGTCAAAATGTATGGGAATGACATATCTCAACGAAAAAGTCAATCGTTGAGATATGTCATTCCCATACATTTTGATTTTGACTGTTTTCTATAGCGTTAACGATTGTAGATTGTCAACTTGGCTAGGGGGGCAGCTACCTACCTCAATATATACATCTCTCATCATCATCATTTCCGCCGAAGCACGTCCACTGCTCGACATAGGCCTCCCCCAAAAGGAGGAGGATATGCCATAATTCCCACGATTGGCGATCGCAGTTGGTTGAATAAATACTCAGAAAGCGCTGCTGCTCATTCTCTGGTGATCCCACGAGAAGAGATGGGGATAGTGCTAGTCATAATAGAACCCAATAGATGTATGAATACAGTTTCTTTCAAGTACCCACTATTTTTAACTCCTCCAATCCCACTGCATGTCATTTCCATGGTATTTCTGTGACATGTCACGTAACGGCTCCGTCAGTCACGGTCAACGTATACAATGGCCCGAGACGCAATCAAACGACAGGATGATCTTCTGGCAAGGGCACTCATTCAATTGCAGCCATCCTGTCGCTCCCCACAACTTCCTACGGCCACCTAACACACAAACAGACCTTAAACTAACTTCATAAGGTTGAATTTCATATACGTTAAAGCATTAAAGGCTACTGCGTAAATCTCTACACGGATGCTGTCACATCGGTTTGACAGTACGTTTGTTTATGTTTAGCAGTGTTAAATAAGTATCGAAAATGTTGGTTTATCCAGGTTATCCGATAAATATATTGAGGAATGTGTAAATCTACATATTTGAATCTATAAACTCTGCTAATGCGTCATTCGATACAACATTGACGGATTTATTATGTGCGGAACATTCTTAGCAGACCCGCAAGCCAGCTGGATGAATATTCAAATAAACTTAGTAAAAATTAAGAAACTCTGCCTGTCATCTCACCAAGAGTAAAAAATGTAGATGTAAAAAATTCCAATTATGATTTTGAAAACCCAAACGTTATCACCGCTACCAAACAATGAAGCAAGATCTAAAGAACAAAAGCAATTGGAACTATTATAGTGTTAAACAACCCAAGACAGTAATAACTTTCTTAATTTTTGTTAAGTTTTTTTTATATTCTGCCAGAAACTTCCACTGCTATCACTAATTCAGTGTCTTTCCAACATCACTGATACTGGTTTCAAAGTATATTGTGAAGGATAAGTTTATTATAAACTAGTACATACGTACTATAAAAATAATAGGAATCACACACATTGACTGATAATACTGTTTTAACAATGAACTTTAAACATGGTGAATGGTGATCTAATCATGAATGAAAAAGTGATTTAACCTCAGGATAATAATTATTACACAAAGAGATAAGGTAGGTATTACATTTACCATATATTTATAATAGTTGATAATCGAATATAAATCCGCACATGAATTCGAAAAGTCAGAGGTGGGGCCGGGGTCGATCTCACACCCTCCTTCATAGAAGGCAAGCGTTCAACCACTAGGCTATCACTGCCTAATATTATACAACGTGTATCATAATTGCGTGGTCATATTTGAAAAGCTTATTCGAGCATAGCTTAGAACAAAATTGACTACAGAGTCAACCCTGAAATCGCGAATAAAGATCTGCCCATTCCTACATTTCGGCTACTTATGTTTTTTTTTTTTTTTTTTTTATTCTTAACGGGCTTGCGTTTGACCACAAATGTTGGAATAGCTGTTTTTTTTTGCGATTTCAGGGTTGACCCTGTAGTAAAATTTGTTCGATAGCACTCACTGAATAAGCTCTTCAAAAATGACCACGCCTTTCTGATAAACACAGATCCAATAAAAGTAACCACAGAACACTTTGATAATTTTTTTTTTTTTATTCTTTTTTTTTTTTGAGGCTTTAGTACACCGCGGTGACTATGCCAGCCTCATAGGTACCTCATATTATTGTTACATTAAAAAATATACAAAACTATACTATGTACAATAAATAATATCAACATATATCCTCGGACCTTCTTAAAAAAACATCTTTTATGAATTTATATACAGCCACTGCATTTTTAGATAAAGGTTGGCGTAGAATGATGTTAATTCCACCATTGTAAAAATCTGTACCAATACAACTATATAATAAATCCCTAATATCGGCGTATGCATCGCACTCGACCAAGAGGTGATATATATCCTCGACTTTATTAGAGCATGTGACACAAAAAGGAGAATGATTAACACCAACTAAATGTAAAAAACTATTGGATGGAATGTGCCCAGATCTTATCCTCAACGCTAAAACAAGCAGTTCTCTGGGGAGATTGGCAACATCAAACCACGGAATCTGAGATAACTCCTTGTGAATCGTCCTATACCACAGACCCTTTTCCGCAGTAATAATTTCGTAATGATGTTTCCAAAGACTATGGCAAAATTCCTTCACGCTCGGAATCAGTTCTGTGGAATAGGGTTCACTCGGGATGTCAATACCATCTGTAATTGCTTCTACGGCAAGTTTATCAGCAATATCGTTCCCAATAATTCCTACGTGGGAAGTTATCCACTGAAGCTTTATATTTACAAATTTCAGCTGTAACAAATGTAATATTCTAAGAGCCTCGTATGCTATCGGCATGCCTCGAGTTCCCGTGACGCACCGAACTAGATGTTGAAGAGCACTCTTTGAATCTGTTATTATTACTACATTTTTGTATGGCAGGGAGAGAACATATGACAGAGCCTCTGTAATCGCTGTCAACTCAGCTCTCATAATACAGGCATCATTGCACAGCTTAAATTTCAGACAAGAATGTGTCTGTGAATCAAAAAATGCTGCTCCGACACCGTGTGAATCTTTTGATCCATCAGTAAATACATAATAATATTTATCATACCTAGAAGCTAACATAGTAGTAATCAACATTCTTAAATTAGTTACACTAGTATGTCGTTTTGGCATATTCAACTGATCAATATCGCAGTTAATAATATCTCTCACATTTATATTCGAAACCCATGTACCAACACAATACATCTCCAGAATAGGAGATTTATGCACAATAACATCCTTAAATTTTTGAAAAATATCAATCAAAATTGGAATTTTCTTGTTTCGCCAGTAAATGTTTTCACACAAACTGGATAAAGATTCCAACAAACTCACTGTTTCATTGTTGGTAAATGAGCTTACCCTCAACCAGTACCTACAAGCTAGCCAATTTCTTCTCACAGACAACGGAGGCAGACAAAGTTCGCTCTCCATTACACAAATCGGTGTGGAACGGATAAAACCACCACAAATTCGCATAGCACGGTTTTGTACAATATCTAGTTTATTCAAGTGTGTTTTAGCACTGTTCCCGTATAAAAAACTCGCGTAATCGATTCTGCTCCTAACAAGGGAAATATACAACCTTCGCAAATGCTTAGGATGGACACCCCATGACTTACCGGCTAAAATTTTTAAAATATTCAGATGTTTATATACCTTTTCACAAATTTCTTTTATGTGTGCGCCCCATTTTAGCGAAGAATCTAGCCACAGCCCTAAATACTTAATTTTATCAATGACCTTAACAACTTTGTCATTTATTGTAAAATGAATATTTGGCATAATTCTTGATCTATTAAACAAACACATATACGTTTTTGACTCAGACAGAGACAACCCAATTTCTCCTAGATGTTCCACAATAATTTTAATGGCAGTGCTTAAATAACAAAGAGCCGAATCTAAATTATGTTTGTTAGACGAAATGTACAAGACAAAATCGTCAGCATACTGGGAAATTTTAACAGATGAAATTATTTTGCAAATTTCCATGGTAACAATATTGAATAGAAGAGGGGATAATGGGTCGCCCTGTGCTAAGCCAATACTGGTTTGTCTAACAGTACTATTATAACCACTGTCAATCTGTAAAAATCTTTGGCTTAAAAAACCCCAGAGATATTTACAAACTTTGCCCCCTATCCCAATTTTGTTCAACGTACTTATCATGTGATTGATATTTACATTATTGTATGCGTTACAAATATCAACAAAGCAAGCTATGGTAGCCATATTTTTAGAAAAACCTATTTGAATATTTGTAATAAGCCTTGTGAGATTATCTAAGCATGAATGTGATCTTCGAAAACCAATTGTAGATGGTGAAAACAACTGTAACTTTTCAACATACCATTCCAGACGTTTTAGCAAAATTCCATGGAAAATTTTACATGGACAGGACATCAAAGATATAGGACGCAAAGAAGAAGAGGCGCTCGGATCTCGACCTGGCTTAGGAATCGGAACCACTCTTATACTTCTCCACTGCCTTGGAATTACAGATGTACTCAAAACTAAGTTGTAAATATGTAACAAAAACTTCTTACCAGAAAGTGACAGGTTATAAAGCATAGAATAAGAAATATTGTCTACACCTGGGGCAGAATCTTTACGCTTAAAAGAGTTATCTAACTCTGTTAAAGTAATTTCTACTTCAACCTCACTTCTTGTCTCTTCTTTAAATAATGGAGGTTTCTCACACGCAAAGTCCGGGGTTAAAGATTGCAACAACTCTTTACATTTCTGAAAGTCTACTTCACGGTTACTAAATGATCCACCTTTGACCCACTTCATTTTTCTCCACATCTCTGATGCTGAAGTTTCGGTATTGACACTTGTACAAAACTCGCGCCATCCCTCAGAGCGAGCTTTCATGATAGATTTGCGAGCTTTATTAATGTTGGTCATGAGAAGATTGTAATTATCAGGGATAGGGTTGCGTCTCAATTTTGCAAGTGCCAGGCGTCTTTCCGCCACAACTAGAGATAGCTGTGAATTCCAATAAGACTTAGGAACAAATTTTGTAGAAGGGTCTTGACAGATCTTTATCCATGGTATTGTTTCTTCCGCCAACTGATCTACTTTTGCAACAAATAAGTCGTAACATTCTTGCACATTAGATGACATACCAAAATTGGTAAAAATCAATTCTGACTTCTTATTATATTCATCCCAACGAGCTTCCTTGAAGTTACGTCGCTTAGTAAAACGTTTCGTAGGTTCATATCCATACTTCATTTTGATGATGACGTGATCACTGCCTAAAGATTCATTTGTAGTTTGCCAAGATAGTTTTAATGCTAAGTCTGTTGATGCAAATGAAACGTCTGGTGAAGACTGCTGTAAAGTCCCATTAACCAATTTAATTCTAGTGTCATTTCCATTATTTAAACAGATGTAATCTTTATCAAAATAGGAGGTATATAAACATTCTCCACGTTTATCCGTCTTATATGACCATGTTGTATGATGCGCATTGAAATCCCCGACAATTATTGTTTCTTTATCAAACATACCAAAAATTTGTGACCAATCGGACTGGCTGGTAACTGAAGACGGAGGACAATAGATAGAAATAATGTTCTTGACTCCAGGTACGTTTAAAACTTTTACTACTATCATCTCAATACTTGAATTTGAGTGAGGATAAATTTCTGGCAATGCTCTTATAGATTTATGAGTAATAACACACAATCCACCATAAGAATCCCATCTATCTTTTCGAAATATATTATAATTGCTAATATAGATGTTTTTGTCTGATGATAACCATGTCTCACTGATGATTGCGATATGTATCTTTTCTTGTAAGAGTAGTAATTGGAATTCATGAATTTTTGGAAATAGACTGTTTGCATTCCACTGGCAAATATTAATATTTCTAAGATGTGTTGTAAAATTACTGTCCATTTTGTCGTAAACCCAGGAGCTCCATCAATTCTTCAATATTTAAATAACTCATAATATAACTCTTGATTTCAGATACAACATACTTAAACGACATGGCAATTTTAGATGAAAAATCTGCATTTAATAGAAATATTACCTTAATCTTTTCAATAAAATCGGAAAAAGGAAATTTATTTTCTCTCGGAGAGTTTGGGTTTTCAATATTTTTATTAGTTGCACCCCTGCCATGTTCCACTGGATTGAGAGTCTTCTCAACAAGTCCTTTGTTTTTGTGTGACAGTACTTTGCATCCAACTTTCTTAGGCTTAGTCATAATGTTCTTAGACTTGGTTATCTTACTAGTGACTTTTTTAAGCTTGTAAATATTTTTATTCAAAATGGGAGACTTTATTTCATCTTCAGTAACCTCTTCCCCAAACGAACTATCAGACAAAGGAACAGTTTGTTTAACTACATCTGAGTATCTTCTTCCTAGATTATCTTTAGCTAGAGTCCGCTCGTCTAATGAAAACAATGGTGGGCTTTCTATAATGCTTCTACTTTCTTTTATCTTATTTAGAGCAATCTTATACGTACAATTATATTTTGTCATTACATCCCTTATTTCCTTTTCTCTTAAAAATGCAGGGCATTTACTTTTCACCATAGACATGTGATCACCTTTACAATTTACACATCTGAATTGCAGTGTCTCGCAATTTTCGTGCTCTCCCCCACATTTAGGACAAATATGTTTTTTCAAGGGACAAAAGGCTTTAATATGACCAAATCTCCAGCAATTAGAGCACTGAGTTACAGGAAAAGTAAATGGTACAACTCTCATTCTTAAACCATATGTATGTACAGTCAACAAATCGGAATCATGACCCACGATAAGTTTAATATCCTACAGACATTTAATACAATTAGGTTGAATTTAGCTTAAACAGATATTTCCCTGGCAACAGACTTGTTATAAATTTTATTAGCAAGTGACAGTGACAGTTTACTAATAAAATATTCAAAATGTCCTAAGTGCAGCATAGAAGAAAACCTTACTGTTTTGACGATTTCAAACGAATTATCAGCTGAGTGGGTCATGATTCCGATTTGTTGACTGTACATATGAAGGCAATGTAGGACCCTTGAAACATATGCGGATACTTTCACACTTTATCCACTTACCATCCATATTTTTTCTGCTTAAACGCTTGGCAGATAAAATCTCTACATCACAATGTAACATATTTTTAATGTCTACATCATCTAGTTCTATATCAATTTCTTTGATTAATCCGTACGAAACGCTAACCTCGCTAGTTTTCTTACACATCCAATCTTTTTGTTTAACACTTTGATAATGGAATAGGTTTCATAGGTCAATGACAGAACATAACAATTAGGATTAATTTTAAAATTAATGAATAATTAAATGTCACGCACAACGATGACGACAAACAGCAGATAGGTACCTATCACCACGATTTTTACGCACCGAACGTGTCCTATCAACAAATAATACAACCATTTTATAGGTAACTGTGTATTCGTCGAGTTATTTATTTCACAACATTCTGGTAAATGAATGATAAATTAATCTATTAAAAATTCTACGGACAGATTGGTTTCTTAAAGTTATTTGCTAGAGGCAGCGGTAGTAACTTTAAACTCCGTCCATCTCAACATTATTCTTTGAATAACAAACCATAAGATATATTTTTCACTTCATTCTTAATTATTTATTGTACACACAAACATCCACCCAAAAATTACATTCATACAATTAATAAGACCGCCCATTATACTTACATAATCTATCTGTAAACTACTGTCTTTGTTTTCGTTTGATGTATGTACAATAAAGAATATAATAAATAAATGAATAAATAAGAAATGCGATTTACACGGGCAAGCTTACCTCAAATATGAGTTCTTTAACATCAAACCTTAGTATAATAGAGAAAATTTGATATAACGAGGATAGGAACAAGTGTACCTACAACAACAATAACGAGACAACAATGGATGCAGAAGACACAATACAATTAACTAAAGAAGAAATGGGAGAAATAAATAAATTCCAGATCTTCTTTATCAACTTTGGCTTTGTGCAACTGAAATTATTACTAAAAGTCCGATAAAACTGCCTCAAACCTATTAACGAAGATTTACTTCATTATAAAGAAAACAAACTACTGTATATTTACTTCAGCTAAAATTCATCTGAGATATGTTTTTACAAACTAACTACGAACAGAACAGAAACATTCACGGCTATAGTTTCAACACGTCTTCTGACGTCACAGGTTATGTAAGTCATAGACAATAATATGGAAGGACGGGAAGTCAGCCGGTCTCAGACACAGACTAATGAAAGTCGACTATAAAAAATTTACACGCGTTGCTCCATCCATTAGCTGATAGAAATCGATGAAAGCCTTGCTTTTAGAACATAGCTAAATTTTTATTATGATGCTTTGATATCAAATTGGGTCGCAAATGGAAGCACACAAGAAAAACACAGAAACAAATAAGTTTGACTTGTCCCTCATCGCCATTCTTGTTGATACGGTTTTGAAGAATCAAATATAACAAAAAAGATTTAGAACAGAGACAGTTAAGTAAATAATCTGAGAAAGAAGACAAAAAAATTAACATCACTGATACTTATATTATTTTAACATAGCAAATAGCAATGCACTAACACAACACAAATTAACTTAATAAAATATTAATAAATGATCAACAACAAAGCAAAGTCCAAAGGAAACGTGAATCAATTTGACTAATCACTGTAATTTTATAAAAATATTCTTTATAATTATTATAATACTAACGCAAATGACATAAATGTGCAAATTGCGAAAGGATTTTCCCTATTTAAAAATGTTTTGTTTGACAATGATTAAAAATAAATTATTGACAAACAACTGGCCGTTGAAACCAATCGATAATTTACATAATTATTAAGCATTGACTCAATAAATGGCATTGTATTGTTTTAGTTTCTATCGTTGGAAGGAACATACGAGAGTACCAAGCTCCTTAAACTACGAATTTGTATAACAATTAACAATGTTGATCCAGATTACAGAGGTACATCTTATGGAGGCTTTTGTGTGTAGATTTCTAACTGCACCCGAAAAACTTCACATTGATAAAGTCCAACACCTAATGAAAATGAAAATAATATAATATAATGAAAATAATAATATAATGTAATAATGATAAATGAAAATGTAATTTATTTACTTATTGTGACTTATAATAATTACTATTATCAATAAATAACTATGAACTATAATGAAATGTAATGAAGGTCTCATATGAAGCCCGCCATTCAATCCCAACCACGGCAACACCTGTAAGCCAGGATCTAAAATGGCGATCTCTTTATCATTAAAACTCTCTAGATTTTACAACAGATTTTTATTCAAATCTCTTCGGATCACACAAACGGATGCGAAATTTGAATAGACTTTTAGAAGCGTATTACAGTTTTTGATTACATATTTTACACTTAGGTGAGCTCACAGACAGCCATGATGGTTATGTATGTTGATCCGGGAAAGCGAGAACAGCGTAATGAATTGACTAATTAATATTCTCTGTGAGTGGTAACGATGCCACATGTAGGTACTCGTAAATCAGTCGACGGAAGAAGAAGAAGAAGAAGTCGACGGAGGCCTACGTCGATGTGTTTTGACAGGCCAGTCCATAAAGAGTATACAACAAAAAGTACCGAAACCCTACAGTAACCCTTAATCGTATTTTGGTATATTTAATAAGCTGTTACATAACATAATCTTTCTATGCTTAAATTTTACTAGAACACCAGTGAGAAAATGGTTTAGGAACGTAATGGGATAGGAACATAGGTAGCCAAACGAAAAACAATTATCATTCTCTTTCATAAGCCCTTAGCTCACACTCATGTTATTGTTATTAATTTCACTAACCTGCAACTACCGTAACAATAGATTAAATCAGGAACAAAATATAAAGTAAGGGTAGGTCTCAGACCAACTAAAAATATTAGTTGGTCTGAGGGCTAGGTACATTGGCGATCTTATCGCTAACAGCAATATCTACAGGAAGCTCCAATAGTAAGGTTCTAGTTTTAAATTATCATCATCAGCTTGTACTTCAACATTATCTTTAAGTAGTTTCTCAGTCCATCTATTTGTGTAAATTACAACATCATTAGGATTTCTTTGTTTGTCTGAGAATTAAACACAAATGGAGCAAGCGTGGCATTAGTTCCGCAAATGTTGCTAGGTACATTAGTTGGCGTTGCGGCAAAACTATTTAAATAGGGACTTGGTGTAATGGAAGAATTAGTTATTTAGAAGGACCATGTTTATCATTGAACTGTAGCTAATATGGTGACTTATTGAGAAATGAAATCGATGATTTATAGAATAATCTTTCTGCAAAAGACACATCTTAGAAAACCCTAATGTTCCAATTTTGTCTAAAGAACCTTAAAAGATACTTCAATTCAACTCCATAGCAGCGGTCAATATCAAAAGATTGGCTCCTTTAATTGATGTACCTAACTGATAGGTACATTCCTTTCAGATTGTAAATGAAACAAGCACCATGAAGACAAAGCACTCATTACTAACAATATTCTACAATATTCATCTCAATACAACATTATCAAGAAGAAAGTATAATTGTAGTATCAACTCAGTAGTATCAAAATAATGTTGTAATTCGACAAGTATGGAAATAAATTCACTCAGTATGAAGTCGTATTTCATTCTCGAAAACAGTTTAACATTAAAAAATTAAGCGAAAACGTTCCGAATCTCGCAATAGAAGCTATCAATCCATTCTCCAGACACGACAAGATTCACTTGGAAGCATCTATTGTAGAAAAATACACTTTAAAATTATAGCATTAAGATTGGTATTAGATTGTAATATAATGTGAACAATAATTTTGTAGGTAGGTAAATCATTATTGTTCTATTTTCACACTGAGGATGATGAACGGTTAGGTACTAGATTTCATCATATTGATGATGAACGAATGTTATCCAATATTTTTTGTCACAGCAGACTTATTTTACGAAAATACAAAGCTTGGAAGCTATTTTTAATGGTACCTAACCTGATAGGTATATCATTTTGGTCAGAAGGTATTCTATTTTCTAGACGAAAAAATCACGATAAAAATGAAACCAACCAAAAGACAGGTCTACATTTTTTAACACTTAAGAATAGATGACCTCATTCCTAAGAATTCTTACTGCAAAAACTACCAGCACTGACTTCAATGTCTTCCTTATACGTAACGACTACAAAAAGCAACATTAGAGAAATTTCAAAAACACTTTAAAACCATTCGCAAATACAAATACCTATCACTGGTATCTTAAAATTCACGAAATGAATTCACTGCTCCGCGCTGCATGCTTTTAGCTGTATAACTGTTGAATTATTATTAAATGTAAGAATGTCAATGTAATATCCACATCCAAAGATATTAATAATCTGGTAAT
The DNA here is from genome assembly GCA_949699075.1 of Asteroscopus sphinx. Taxonomy (NCBI): domain Eukaryota; kingdom Metazoa; phylum Arthropoda; class Insecta; order Lepidoptera; family Noctuidae; genus Asteroscopus; species Asteroscopus sphinx. The sequence goes on along the minus strand of OX453021.1, from coordinate 11,734,978 downwards.
CAATTCAATCTGTACTACCGAAGAACTCGTAGATAGTAGATACATAATCCTACTAATTTTATGAATAAACGCAAAACCGTTACAGGGACGATTCTCATGAATGGTAGCCGATGCGTTGAACCACAACGCGACCGGTTCCCATTGTATCCGATATCAGAATCCAATTGAAACCTTTTCTATGCAATGAGACTCTTTACAACAAGCAAATAGGTTTCTACGTCGAATTAAAAGTTTTTCTGGTCTCTGGTTACAATTAAATTAAAGGGGAGTTCCGAAACTCAACGTTAACATCTAAATCACAAAGCAAATGGAGATGAGTTTCAAACAAGAACGTTGAATGTTTTTTCTTTATAATTTCATCATCTGGCTAAGAAGTTGGATAAAGAGTGTTGACAATTAGCGTGGGATAATAAATTACAACGGTGATTGGCATGTCTATCATAAATACCATTATGCCTGCTTAAGATTTTACACGTTTATCTACAATTCGTACTTTCACTGATAGCTGTTCAGTTAACTGTAGATCTTCACCAGATTAACTTTTGAAGATACATCTCGAACCTAATGCATTGAAGAATGGCAATCTGAATGCAATCTTAGTGATGTAATTAATACATAATAATGACGAACGGGTCTTTCATTGCTTTATTAGTCTCAAACAGATCACATTTATTGGATTGCATCTAAAAAGTTGAATGCCGTTGCGACCTCATTTCAGTTTTGACTTCTCGTTTTCCTTTCACGATTCAAGTTTTTTACTATTCTAACAAAATCAATGTTAAAACTAGATTTCGATAGCCGACCGACAATAATAATTGAAACAGCTACCTACCGATATTTTTTTGATACTTATTTACATTAGTCAGGTCATCAAGTGTAATAATATCGATAACATAATGCATATTGCATTTTTATAGCAAATGTCATGACACGTGACTGCATTATTAGGTGTACTATGTATTCATAATCTTTTAATCGCTTTCCTTCCAGCCACAGTTTTAGCTCTACTGCTTCGGAAACGTAATCACTGAATTTATTTGGCCTTGGATCTGTTTGCGACAAGTCGCAAATTGATAAAAGTCTTTCAGTACAGTCGTGTGCATTTAGATCTCACCTTACCGACGTTTCATTGCAAAAGAAACTCGGAACAATAACTAAAACGAAATGCGACCATAAAGAAGAAAAAGTTTTGTTTTTTTTGTGAAACTAAATTTCAAACGTCAGCATTGTCAGTTTCGGCTAGAATCGGTTATAGTTACCTTTAGATCTAAATTTTCAGTTACTAATAATTAAAATTTTAGTGTGATAGTGTCATAACATACCGGTGTGAACCGTTCCTCGTCAGCATTGAGCAAATCACCGACAGAAGATGCTCTCGCCTGATTCGCCAAATGCCTTCGGCTGTTCAAAACAGAGGACAACTCATCCAGGTACCTCAGCGTCAAGTTAGCCATTATTCACACAACACAAGCACACTACAAACTGATCATTTACCACTCACGGCAACAATAGTCGCTAGTAACAATGAAATAGGAAACAGGCTTATTCACGTAAACAATTCTGTGAAAATCACGAAGTAAAAATAGCGTGCGTACTGCGCCATAGCCGAATCGCAACTGAACGTGGCCCGACGGCTGCGCTCTTCGGCGGTCACAGAGTAAACATTCGTAGAAAGTTAATCGGCTATGACCTTATTATGGTTTTAGGTAAACACTGTTAATATCTAGATTAGAGCATTTGTTGAGTCATTACTTTAAGCTACAGTTATATCATTGTAAGTCTGGTCAAGGCTGAAGGTCTTATAGACGATCAAATAAGCACCGCTACTGAACCTGATGCTGACACCGAGCTGGTTGCTCTATATTTAATAGAAAGGGCTTTGTTGTGAACTTATATCATGGAGCAATTACATTTTATAGCCTTACCACATGAAGCTGGCTTGGTAATTAAAAGAGATGAAACAGACTGTCTAATTACACTAGGTACTAACCACTGAGACCAGTCGCTTATGTTAGTGGATCTTGTACGTCAAAAATAATTCAAATATCAAAGAATTCTTGTTAATCTAAAGTTGCCACAGGTTTCTTTTTTCATCAACATCTATTTGATCCATATTTAACACTTCTGCAAGCATTTTCATAAAACAATGATACCTAGAAAATTCACCATACTTTTTTCCATGTGGTCAATCAATACATTAAAGTCAGCTTTAAAAGAAACCGGCTGCAGCTGGATTTATCATAGATAGACAAATAGGTACACCTATTTCGTCATTGATAGTACGTTAGCTTTTGTCCGCAACTCCGTCCGCTTGGACTTTAATAACGAGGCAACTTTAAAGCGAAAATCCTCTTTATTCCCTAATCTCGTGGTAATTTCAATATCCGTCTTGCTTATCTACATCATTAAGTAACCTCTGTGTGAAAAATTTCAGCTTTTAGGTCCAAGTGTTAAGGCTGGGCATTGTGAATCAGTCAGTGATTGAGTCAGGAGTTTTCTTTTTAAATGTCATTGTTTTGATAACATGGACATACTTGCACAATATCTTTTTATACTAATCCTAAAACAATGTTAACAGAGCATAGTATCTGCAGCTCTAATCTTTGTCTGCAGTTGCATTTACAATCCATTTCTTGCGAACATTCCGCTTGACGCTGACACGAACCTCAGAGTTTCAGAGCCATTTCCTACACGTTACGTAAAGTTTAGACCGAGGACGTTGGTATATTTAATGTGAAAGTTAAACATATTGTTATTTACACTTATGTTTATCAATCCATGTTGGGATCTCTCAAGTCCTTACTTGAGAGATTCCAACATGGATTGATAACAAAAATTCAGATTAAACCCCAGAAATTGATGGTAAAATATTCACTAGCAGAATAGAAGCTGCTTAGACTGTAGTATGGAATGCAGTTAATCATTCAGGAGTCATTCTTAGCAATTTTAGAAACTCCTAATATAAAAGAAAGGGAACCTTCAATAGGTTCTATTGATACGCTTGTAGGTGAAGGCATGACCAGATTTTAAGCAAAGAGGATATGAGACTAAGATTGCAGGATTTCTCGCCCACAGAAAAATTTAAACTTTCCTACTATAATATAAATGTATATACATATGTGTGTGTACAATAAAGAATAAGAATAAAACAACATTTAAGGTTAGTCAAAATGTTGTTTTGATTTTCTATTATAGAGGACCCAAACCAGGAAACGCTTTTATAGAAAGAACACGTTGTTTTTGCGGTAAAGTTTACAACAATGCTTAATGCTATTGCACAGGGTAACAGGTTACTCGCCTATTGTTCACGAGCACCTGAACCACAGAGCCTGAACAACCAGTTTTCCTTTGTTGACTACTACTTTAGAAGTATACAGGAAAAGAAGTTACTGTTCCCGTGGTATTTTTTTTCATTGCAAAAATAGAACGAACAATACAGAAGTTAGAGGTGAATAAAAGAACTCATAATTGAGCCTAGGTGCATTTTAATGAAATTAAATAACCACAACATACCTATTTGTTACCCTTTTAGAAACTATACTATTAATAAGCACAGACAAATAAGTTCTTAGACAAATATCTTGTTTCACACACTGTTGTCTACATTTCTTACTTACTTCTCACGCCACACGCACACGCCGCAGGTCTGCTGGTAGAAATTTCATTGAAATAAGCAGTAGCTACCTTTGTACTAAATCCTTTTAACGCTGCCCTCCTCATCGTCATCCTTTCATATGTGTGCTTGTGTGAACATAAATAAATAAATTATTAAATATAAAACTTTTAAACGCAAAAAGTGAAAATCTATAAAATTAAAAAAGAGATTGAATCGAAGCTAAAAACATTCGTTATTAGCGCCATGACAAACTCAAAACTCTCAAAACCATTCCTCAACCCAAACGCTTTCGAATATTAAATAATCCATACCAATATCTATAAAGTGGAGTTCTTATCAGATCGCTGTCAGACACACACATTTCGAGATTCAGTAAAGTTGGAGAGCTTTCTAATCCCTATCCCTATAACATTTAAAATCCTATTAAATTCTGTCCAGTAGGATTAAAGCGTTTCGCTCATACATTTTCAAACCGTAGTTGTTGCTTTTTTGTGGCTTCCAACAGTGTCTGTGCATTGTCAGTATTTAAAAAGCTAGTATCCAATTACTACTTACGTGTATTATAGTATTATGTAGGTACCTACTACTATTGAGTATTTAATTAAGTTGATACAAGAATTTTAAGTTAAACGTTGTTAAAGAATTTTAAGTCAAACGTTTATAAACGTACGTAACGTTGTTGTTGGCTTTGCATGAATATCGACGCAACTATTTTTTTTTTTTCAAAATTTAATTTGGTACACAAAACGAAGGATCACTTGATTCTGTTCGTTGTTTGTTCTGTTGATTAAATTTAAAAAGAAAATGGAAAATCAGCGATATGTACCAGGCCCCTCAGAAAGTATTGCGAAAAAAAGTTTTTATATATGGGAGACTGGCCAGTTATAATGTTTTTCGAAAATATGATTATTTATAAGTAAAAATAAGTAAGTTCCAATTTCAAAATTTCCCTCCACATTTTTTGCGAGTTAATTCAAAGTATTGTGTCTCACTGAAATATGGATCTGCGCCGGGAACATTTTAGAGCTATGATTTTATACGATTTCAAGTGTCGCCTGAAACCGGATGAATCGTACGATAGACTTCAAATGGCATTCATGGATGAAGGCCCTTCCAAGGCAACCGTGTATCGTTGGTATAACGAATTCAAGCGCGGTCGACCAACTTTGGGAGATGACGAAAGAAGCGGTCGCCCTTTGACGGCTGTTACCGAAGAAAACGTGCTAGCAGTGAAAAATTTAATCCAAGACAATAGGCGAATTACATATCGGGAGATTCAACACATATTGAAGATTGGATCGGGAAGCGTTCACGAGATTCTACACAGCCATCTTCGCGTGAGGAGGATAGTATCACGCTGGGTGCCGCACAACCTCACCGATGCTCAGAAGCAGGCCCGGGTGGAATGGTGCCGTGATATGCTTAACAAATTTGAAGCAGGCTCGTCTCGGCGTGTTTACGACATCGTTACAGGTGATGAGTCCTGGATTTATCAATACGACCCAGAAACCAAGCGCCAGTCGACTGTTTGGGTGTTTCAAAATGAGCCAACGCCTACCAAAGTGAAGCGATCTAGAAGCGGGGGTAAGATTTTGATCGCTAGCTTTTTTAATTTGACTGGCCACTTGGTATCAATTCCCTTACGGGATCAAAGAAGCATTAATGCCGAATGGTATACTACCAAATGTTTGCCAGAAGTTTTCTCTGTTATAAGCAACAAGCGACCAAACACAGGGCTCCGCGGGCTACTGCTCCACCACGACAATGCACCTGCGCACACCGCACTCAAAACGAGGGACTTCCTGGACAGCACGCCAGTCAAACTCCTGGGTCACCCTCCTTACAGCCCTGATCTAGCACCGTGTGACTTCTTTTTATTCCCAAAAATAAAAAATCAGCTCAAAGGGATACAATTTTCGTCGCCGGAAGATGCGCTGGCTGCGTTCGAGCAGGCTGTAAACGAGGTGTCTGCGGCGGACTGGAAAAAGTGTTTTGAAAACTTGTTTAGGCGCATGAATCTTTGTATAGAGGCTGGTGGAAAGTACTTTGAAAAGATTTGATAAAAATATATGTACGTATAGAACAATTTTTTTTAGTTTCGCAAAACTTTCTGAGTGTCCCACGTACTTATGTAGTAATTCAATTAAATTACAAAAAAAAAACATTGTGATTAAAACAGATAAGACGCACTATCTAATAGCAGTAATTGCACAACCACAATCGCAATAACTTTTTAGCAATCTGTGAATATAAGCTCCAAAGTTTAAATCTCCAAAAATCTCCAAAAAATTATAATTACCGTGTAGAACTGTAGAAGTATTAAGCCATAATTCCAATTTTCCAATTGACTTCACTTTTGCATTTTTAGTTCCGAGAATGATTGCCTTATTTTCTGTAACGATGCAAAATTTTTAGAACTCGTTTCGCAGGAATCCCCCAAGGGAGAATACGATGACCGATAAAAATCTGCAGTAACTATTACAGCTCTTGAACAGTTTGAAGGAGTAGCTCCAGATTCTGAGAGAACGCCACGCAAAATTTTTAGAACTCAGAAAAAGCGTTTTTCTGGTGTCCCCCAAGGGAGAATACGATGACCGATAAAAATCTACAGTAACTATTATAGCTCTTGAACAGTTTGAAGGAGTAGCACCAGATTCCGAGAGCAAGCTCTACGTGATCGTGGTAGGTCAGTATCTCAGTATTGTACCGGGCCGGCCCTTCGCTTCCTTTCACTTTCACACAGTATATTGTTACGGTTGCAGCAATTGTATCTCTAATTTTTTTTCATCCCATTCGGTATGCTGCAGCTGACTCTTTACAATATTTGTTGAAATTAGATTGTAAAACAATCTCTATTTTATGAAACTTTCGATATTTTGTGATAATTAATTAATTATCTATTCTAAATCTTTTTTCTAAACCTTAGATTGCTTGATGATAATTAATTCGTGTATTCGTAATATTGACATGAATGCATGAATTTTTATCCCCTTATTTAAATGAATACAGGCTTCTCAACTTGTAACAAAAATATTTCATAAAAACTCATACCTATTAATAATATGATTCCGAAATAATTTCTCCACAATTAATGTATTAATGTTGAAATGCAACTTCTGATTAAGAAAAAAATGTTGCATTGTGTTTTTTAAGCCCATTTTTTCAATGCCACCGATCAATCTAGAGCAGCTGTCCTTTACATTTTTCGGTCTGATCCTTTCGAAACCAGAGCAAAAAGTGCAGGTAACTTTGAAAGTTGAGAATAATAATAATTATAATATTATTAGGCTTGGTTACCTAGTTCTGTTGCTAAGTGTTACGTACTGTGATGACAACAGAGATACGTGATGCCGACAGTATGTTTCATAACTGAGGCTACGAAAACCGCGGAGAACTCATTAGGAGAAATGTGTTTACAATGTTTGCGGTTACCTGAATAGTGGCTGTAGACATGTTGGAAGAAATATTTTGAATAATGTATGTGCTTTTCTGTCGTCTGTCTCATAATTCAATAGAGTTTAAACGATGAAATTGATGGTATCTATCGATTTTCCCAAAGCATCTCCACTGACTCTGCCGTAGACTTCCGTGTGGTAGTTATTTGTTTTCTTAATAATTTGTTTTATCTTTGGCATCCGGAGAGGTAGTATTTTACTTCACAGTATATAAATATTATGTAGTAATTGTATCTTCCTTCCAACAAGATTAAAATATTATCACTACCTGTTCCCGCCGACTTCGTGGAGTCTTCCCGACAAAAGTTGCTCTGAATTATCACTATTTCTTGATTGTTATCTCAAAATAATTGTAGTGCATCTTATAATTGTAGCTCACTACTTATTAATTAGTCTAACGTTATTTACAAATGATAATGGTAACAGAAAATTGGTTTTTTTCGAGGTCGCGTTTGTTTTCATGGCATGCAACGGAAAATTACGTAATTGTATCCCATTGGCTGTTTCCGCGAAAGCCGAATGTGTAAAGAAAGTCATTTATACCGTAATTAATATAGGCTAACAACATGATTATGCTGCTGGGTTGATATCAAAATCTAGCATATTCACTGATATTATTCTATTAAATATTAGTAAATTTTATGAAAGTGCACCACATACTGCCCCCATCTATTTTTCACGTCTTCCACAAGGAAGACAACCTTGGACAACTTTGGATGGACAACCATCCAAAGGTTGTCTGGAAGATATCGCTATTAGCGATAAGACCGCCAATGTACCCTTATTTTACATGTTAGTCCTAAGTTTAATAATGTTATTGGTGTACAATAAAGAATATTCTATCTATCTATCATCTATTATTTTGATGGCTTACAGTAAATGCATTCATAACTTCTCTTTTTACAATTACCTACTCGATTTTTTTGAAAAGAAAAAGTCTCCTGACTTTCTTAATATTACTAGGAAGGATTATTTTCATATTCCGATGATTTACAAATTAATCATGAATAGGTACCACAGATAATATAATACTATACTAACTGTACCTAGCTTCTTATTTTACGATCACTTCAAAATCGCTTCGCTTAACATCAGGTGAGGTCGCGGTCAAACGCAAGCCAGTTAAGAATAAAAAAATTAAAAAAATCGTTTAAATACTCTATTTCCAGAAATTCTGCTACATTAACAATGTTTAGTGCAAAACATACTGTGGGCTTACTCTTGAAAATAATTCCAATCTCAATCCAATACCAATGTCAAAAACTGTCAAAAAGTGACAAGAATAAATGGGTATTTTTAATTAAAAATATACACAATACACAATTTTAATTCTAATAAGGGATGATTAATTTTAAAAACACTATATTTTACACCAATTTATTGCTAATTTTGCATTTAAAAGTACGAATTGACAGTAGTCCAATACCGATCCATCGGAATTATTTTCAAGAGTAAGGCAGCTGATATAATTTTTTGAGTTGAGTTAAGCTTGACTCCACCATAATAATAAACAGGAATTTAAATTCACGTTTTCTCAATGATCAGTCAATATCTTTGCTGTGTTGTCTTGTTTTGAACAAAAGACCTGTGAAGTAGTAAGTAGCTAGAAATATTGCAAACGTGACGTGAACGTTAAAATTTCCGTTTTCAGTTGCTAAAGGGCTATTTACACGCCATGCCATTTACTAACTTGTTTGCGTAAGTTGCATTTTATTAGAGAATGCTTTGCTGAAAAATCGTATTCGTCTTCGTCGTACAGACGACCACACATCAGTGGTAACAGTTTGACCTTGACAGCGTAATTATTTCGTAAGCAGTAAGGGCGGTTTTCACAATTCAAGTGTTACCGCTGACCTGAGGCCGACAGTACTAAATAAACTCCATCATTAGGAAATATCTTCCTCACTCGTTAGTCAGCTTCTCTGCTTTAAGACGAACGGAAAAAGGGGTTGCGAAATGTATGGAGAAGTAGATCTTCCTATGAATACTTGCTGCTAACTGGCTATTCTTGAAAATATATTTCATGAACAATGCCATCCAAATAAGAATAGAAATCACATTTTAGCTGTCAAACTAACTTCAGGAGATTTGCGTTACGTCAAATTTTGGATGAAATGTGCTTGATGCAAATGGATCATTCCCAGTTGTCCCCACTATAAACGCCCCCACTGGTGGCAAATGGGAATTTGAAAAAATATTTTTCCCATTTGCCACCAATGGTGGCGCCGCCACGCCAGCACGCCATTGGTGGCAATTGGGAATGATCGTTCTTTCTGTTCGTGCAATTCTGGTCGAGACCATTCCTATTCTTATTTGGATCGCATTGTATAACTTGTGGCGACACAGAAAAAGAAGTGGTCCATCTATTGCACTATTACAAGAAATATACTTTACACCTTTTACCAACGTATTTAGCACGGATATTAAGCCTCGTAAGAGAATCGGATAAATCGAACCAGTTAAATCTATATAAGCATACCAAAAATCCATTGTAGAAATCTATGAGGAAGTAGATCTTCCTATGAATTCTTGCTGTAGTCATCTTCCAGCAGATACTGTGAAGTGTAAATATAACACAACGCACAAAGATTGCACAAACGATGTTAAACAAAAATAGATACTGTGCTGTCTGGCTACGAGCCACTTTTGATAACCCACATGCACATATTGCACACGTCTCGCGTTTGAACTATACGATATTTTAGAAAACACCTTAAAACATGATTATTATGCTAGAAATTACGTATTACGTACTGTCAGTGGTCACGTGAGCTATGTCTTGACCAACCCTAGGCAAGGTGCTTCTTTAACTAATACAAAAATATAAGGAAGCAGTCGGTATAAATAGGTCCTAGTTTAAGGAGTAGTATTGACTACTCCTTGAACTAGGCTAGATCTGAAGGCCTATTCTCATAGTTAAAAATGTTTAAGATATAACTAGTTCCGATATAATCTCAGTGTCGTAAAAGTCAATGTTATGACACGAGATGCTCCTTTGTACATTATAAACACTTTGATTGAATTTACCTACAAAACTGCGAAGGCAAAATTATAAATGTGATTAAGACCGAAATTTTGAAGAAAATAAATTATTTGTTAATCAACTCTTAACAAAATGTCATAATCGGAGTTCAAAGTATCATATTTCTCCTGGGTACAATCCCAGCCGCAGCCGATAAACGATAAACGATTCTATGATGAAAAAATAAGCATGTCATTAAAAAGATGCGTTGTCAAATCTGCCATATTAATGTAATTAAATTAATTAGTTAAGTCACAATAAAATTATACAACAATTAATACATTTCATAATAATGGTATTTCTAATTTTAATATTTGTAATAGATAACTGTATGCCTAATTTAATATTTAGTTTAGTTTAATTGCATGTGAATTATCACAAGTACATATTTGCACACCTGTTAAGGTAGGATAATAATATGGTAAAAGAACTTTGTTTTAACCTAAGTATCACCCCATGTATACCCGTATTCAAGCAAATAAATGATTGAATTGAATTGAATTATTAGGCGCTGGGCACAAACTCCTATTATCTCTCAAATTGGGTCATCACTCATACGTTTCCCATCACCAAAACATACAAACTGTCAACACCATTAAAAAAAAGTATTACTTTTGTAACAGCTATTAAAATTTGACAATTAATCTTTCATAATCATCCACGCAAGATATTAATACACCATTGTTATTCAGACCGCCATCTTGTGTGCGTTTCCGCTCGCTTTCACTGCGCTCGCGCAGGCTAATTAAACGTGAACGTGACGCGAAGTATGTTGCAGATATGTTGTTATTATATCATAGCAGCATCGTGGATGGACTAGGTTTTACGCTAAGGAATTTGGCAGGAAGTAAAGTCTTTGAAAGGGAAAGGGGACATACAAAAGCATCAATATTTGCTTTATATTTATACTGTACTTTATATTGGAAACCAACGAGGCTCTGATGTGATGTTCCTCAGATAAAAGCACAATCATCTAAATTGCCATTTCAAACACATTATACCGATAAAGGAAAGGCAGCAGCATCACCGCAAAGTATTGGCTCTAATAGCTTTTGCTGTAATAGCCTGGCGGTTGAGCGCTTAAACCTTCCATTCAGGAGGGTCGAGTTCGAACCTGGCCCGCACCACTGACTTTTCTAATTTATGAGTTGATCAGAATTTGATTACCATTTACTTTAAAGATTGTTTTTCCCATGTTTTGAGTGAATCGATGCAGGAGAAAAGATTTTTCATAAAAACTAACACCCTATTTCACCCCCTTAGGATTAAAATTTCCAAAAATCCTTTCTTAGTGGGTGCTTACGTTACAAAAGAAAGCTTTTTTCATGTTTCTAGCTTGAGTAGTTTCGGGCCTGCGTTGATGAGTCAGTCAGGACATCTGTCTTTATAAGTACTATAGATTACCTATAGTTTATTTGCTAAGTATCCACCTCACAAAACGATCCATTCCAATTCCAAAACTGCAGAATAATTTGCCAACCATTGGTTTGTTGTCATTTGTATGAATCATTTAAAATGGAAAAGGCTCAACTTCAGCACTGAAATAAAACAAACTATTTTCAGCTTATCACGTCACTACTTTCAATTCCTTCAGTAAGGCAGGTTAAGGTTAACGGCTCCTGACGTCAGCCCTCCCCTTTCTTGCGTTAAATTGAGGCGTCTCTGATATTCAGACAATGGCTACGTCATGGAATGACGTCAAACCTAGCTAGAGGATTGATGTGCTCTCTGTGATAGGTTCGGAGTCAATTTAATGGATCACCTTGCTTTTGGCTAGGCTAGAGAGATTTATTAAAGAGTAGAAGAGATGTACAGCAAATCATAGCCGGTCATTAATTTAACTGTTGCTTGATGGTATACAATCTTTTCTGACAATTAATTTTGTGATTAGCACTGGCTGAAAATTAAGAAATGTTCATGAATATGAAATGTATATAATGGTGCTGATCATCAAGAGTTATCATCATCATTTCAGCCGAAAGACGGCCACTGCTGCATATAGGCCTACAAGCATCGCCCCAACGACCGGTCCTGCGCTTTCCGCATCCAGCGGATTTCCACGACACCAGGTCGTCGGCTTCGGTCCACCTTGTGGGGGGGCCTACCCATGCTGCGCCTTCCAGTACGCAAGAATTATATACTTTATTGAAAAGTTGTAATGGGTTGGAAGACTCTGGCCTATTATGACAGACACAGCTGGGAAACTATGGCCGGTTCACATTATTCCATTAGCTGGCTCCAGCCCAACCATTCAAGCGCAACTGGAATTGTCTACACAGCCAATCCAGTGCCATTCCTGGATCCAGGAAACCGGCCTAGAGTAACAAAAAATACAATTTAAATTATGTTTTTATTTAGCTCTAGAACTCTGAAGATTCCATAACTGTCCTCTTTATGATCTACCTGCATTCAACCTGTTTTTGTATTAAATCTATTACACGGTACATTTCCCACAAAAAAATAACATTGGGAGCGTTTCATTGTTGAAGAACTGGATTAACTTTTGTGTGGTCCGTAGTTCAATGCTCGGTACACTTGGATGACACAAATTGTATTATACTTGATCTAAACTGAACTAGATTTACAAAGAAATGGATATAGCTAGAAAAAAGAAAAAATAAGCAAGCTTTTTTAGTAAAGTAAAGGCCTTAGAACTGGTTCAATTCTTGTAACACTATGATGTTGAAGTATTCATAATTTGAAAGACTCCACAACACAAGGAGCAGACGAGTCCTTGAGTGGAGATCCGCAAACGCAGCGTAGGGCGCGCCCCCGCCAGGTGGCCCGACAAGAACGTGGCTGGGGGGGACTGGATGCGGAAGGCAGAGGACCGAGTGTTGTGGCGCAACTTGGGAGAGGCCTATGTCCAGCAGTGGACTGCGATAAGCTGAGTTGATTGATTGACAAGACAAGCAAAAACTATTTATTTATAAAGTTTCTATGAAAATTTAAAATATTACACACATGGATTAAGTAATAACAAATTCTATCGTGCACAAAATCAAAGCTATTTTTTTAATGGATATTTAGACAACGTAGACAACAACAATATTAGGATAATTTTAAAGATCAATCGGAATAAAAATTGATAAATTTAAATATAATGCCACAGCGAAAGAATTGGTCAATAATTGATATAGAAAAAAAAATCTATATCTTGAAAAAGCACGACTAAATTTAAAAAATACTTTACAATACGCTACAGCGAAAAAAAAGAAAAGATACTTATTTTGATATTTCTTTGATCCTGTATAATAGACGTAGATGAGTCTTATAATAATCATTATATCATTCATCTTAATCCTAGGAATAATATTTATTTATAACTTACATGTTTCTTGTACCGTAATGTCTATTGAACATTGGTTCAACATTTGAATCCAAAATGAATTTATAACAGAAATTCGTGTCGTAACCATAAAGCAACAATGCGTTTATTATGCACATCATAAACTTACATACAATAATGTGTAACAAACACAATGAAATACCAGGCCCCTCAGAAAGTATTGCGAAAAAAAGTTTTTATATATGGGAGACTGGCCAGTTATAATGTTTTTCGAAAATATGATTATTTATAAGTAAAAATAAGTAAGTTCCAATTTCAAAATTTCCCTCCACATTTTTTGCGAGTTAATTCAAAGTATTGTGTCTCACTGAAATATGGATCTGCGCCGGGAACATTTTAGAGCTATGATTTTATACGATTTCAAGTGTCGCCTGAAACCGGATGAATCGTACGATAGACTTCAAATGGCATTCATGGATGAAGGCCCTTCCAAGGCAACCGTGTATCGTTGGTATAACGAATTCAAGCGCGGTCGACCAACTTTGGGGGATGACGAAAGAAGCGGTCGCCCTTTGACGGCTGTTACCGAAGAAAACGTGCTAGCAGTGAAAAATTTAATCCAAGACAATAGGCGAATTACATATCAGGAGATTCAACACATATTGAAGATTGGATCGGGAAGCGTTCACGAGATTCTACACAGCCATCTTCGCGTGAGGAGGATAGTATCACGCTGGGTGCCGCACAACCTCACCGATGCTCAGAAGCAGGCCCGGGTGGAATGGTGCCGTGATATGCTTAACAAATTTGAAGCAGGCTCGTCTCGGCGTGTTTACGACATCGTTACAGGTGATGAGTCCTGGATTTATCAATACGACCCAGAAACCAAGCGCCAGTCGACTGTTTGGGTGTTTCAAAATGAGCCAACGCCTACCAAAGTGAAGCGATCTAGAAGCGGGGGTAAGATTTTGATCGCTAGCTTTTTTAATTTGACTGGCCACTTGGTATCAATTCCCTTACGGGATCAAAGAAGCATTAATGCCGAATGGTATACTACCAAATGTTTGCCAGAAGTTTTCTCTGTTATAAGCAACAAGCGACCAAACACAGGGCTCCGCGGGCTACTGCTCCACCACGACAATGCACCTGCGCACACCGCACTCAAAACGAGGGACTTCCTGGACAGCACGCCAGTCAAACTCCTGGGTCACCCTCCTTACAGCCCTGATCTAGCACCGTGTGACTTCTTTTTATTCCCAAAAATAAAAAATCAGCTCAAAGGGATACAATTTTCGTCGCCGGAAGATGCGCTGGCTGCGTTCGAGCAGGCTGTAAACGAGGTGTCTGCGGCGGACTGGAAAAAGTGTTTTGAAAACTGGTTTAGGCGCATGAATCTTTGTATAGAGGCTGGTGGAAAGTACTTTGAAAAGATTTGATAAAAATATATGTACGTATAGAACAATTTTTTTTAGTTTCGCAAAACTTTCTGAGTGTCCCACGTACATTTGAGCAACAAAATGTAATAAATAATATATCGGTCATTTACGAAACCTGTAGAATTAGTTTTTATTGAAGGACGGGCATAATTTGTAATTGAATAGTGAAAAATACAATCACTAATTTTCATTACAAATAATAATGCTTATACGTGTTATTGAAATAGCTGAAAACCTCTTAAGGGGTCAGTGTACTCATCATTATGAAAAACCTTTACTATGGGACCAACCCTGAAATCGCGAAAAAAAAATCAGCTGATCCCTACATTTGTGTTCACATAAATCTAAAAAATGTAGGGACTGCTGTAGGCCACGTATGATGATTGCCACAATATGGGGCGGTCTTTTATAGCTTCAACTCAGCCTGTCGCAGTCCACTGCTATACATAGGCCTCTCCCAAGTTGCGCCACAACACTCGGTCATCTGCCTTCCGCAATCCGCATCCAGTCCCCTCCAGCCACGTTCTTCAGGTCGTCGGGCCGCCTGGTGGGGGGGCGTGCTCTACCACAGAGTATCTAATAGTACTATCGTAGCCCTACGCTGCGTTTGATGATTCGCGGTCTCCACTCAAGGACTCGTCTGCTCTAGCGGCCATCGGTCCTTCGACAGACATGGCCAGCCCACTGCCACTTCAGCTTACTGATCCTACAAGCTATGTCGGTCACTCCAGTTCTTCTCTGGATAATCTCGTTACGGACTTTATCTTTTAAAGAAACTCCAAGCATACCTCTTGACTTTGAATTTGTGGACTAGCACAACTGTCAGTGTCCACGTCTCGGCACCGTAAGTCTTGACAGACAGGACGCACTGGTTGAAGACCTTCGTCTTCAAACTTTGCGGTATAGGCGACGAGAACACTCGGCGAAGTTTGCCAAATGCTGCCCAGCCCAACTGGGTTCTTCTGTCGGCTTCTTTCTTGATGTTTTGTCTACCAAGCTGAATTACCTGCCCTATGTAGACGTATTCCGTTACAACTTCGAGTGCCGACCCTTCGACGAATATTTTATAGCTTACCGTCCGACTATCTCCATGTTTTTCCTTACATGGAGACGTGGGACACAGCCACGAGCAAAATGCAATCAACTTCTGGTCTACCGTGTACTCAAGACCCGCATATCAGGTAACGCGACAACCGCTCCAGTGCCCACATCCGGCACTTTGTAGTTTTAATACCAACTACATAAGAATTACACAACTCTGATAGCAATGTAGTATGATTCAAAATTGCTTGGCAATATTTCTGTTTGTGGTTTGGTTGCTGATGGGGCTTTAATAAAAGGTTTGGCGGAAGTATCGAATGACGCGATGACTCGGACATTTTGTGCTATTGTGATTTACTAAAAGATTAATATACTTGTATGTATGTTGTTGTATTATGAATCAGAGTTGCTCACCCGAATCCGTAGTTTAATATTGGAGCCGTTATTCGGATTCGGACAGATGCCTGTGATTTACTTTTACACAGATTAGGTTGGTAGAGTTTTTCTGAAAACGATGGATTAGGTAAAACTAACGGCCAAAATGAATACATACCATATCCATCCACGATTTGCCCTACTAGAGATAGTTTAACATATTTTGTATGACGCTTATGTCAAATTGCTTTCTCTAGTAGGGCAAATCATGATTAGATAGGATATTAATTTTGGCCGCAAGACCATATAATTACGGTGGATACTGAAAGAGGCAACCATCAGATCGTTGATTAGGATTTAGGTATAGGACCTATCCTAAAGTAACGTTTCGGCTATTTTCAGTAACCAAAGATTGTTCGACGTAGGTTTTTTTTTATGGTATAGGATGGCGAAGCGAGCTAAAGGCCCACCTGATGTAAAGCGGTTACCTTTGCCCATAACTCTCATGTGATTGTGATTGATTGATTGTGTAGGTACTAAATAAATTACATTACTTGTAATTGTAGTATTTTTTTTGCGCTTAGGCATAAACCCGATTGATATTTTATTGAAAAAGTTTGAGTGAGTTAAACTGACTGTTCACCAAAATTTTTTTAGTCTCTGGCTAACCAACTGTGAACCTAAAATTCTAGTAGATTTTTCGAGTAAATAGTTGTCAAACAAGAACGATTGTGAGACCCATAGTCTTCGTCCTTAACTCCCTCTGTTACTTACGGGTACGGTTGACTGCACAAATCGATCGAATTATAGTTTAGCTAGCATTGACATATTGTTACGGCCATGTCTCGGATGAGTGACCCTTTAACATTCACACATCGAATCGAAATCCAAATTTTTCTCGCAATCATGTTATTCTAACATAACTGTTACCCAGTTTTACCCCGTTCTCACATCATTTGCCAAAACTAACAAAGAAATTACTAAATTTGTCACATGTCGTACACTTTTATCTAAGTTTTCTGTGTCGTGTATATCTGGAAACCCGGTCATCGTTCGGCCATATTTGTTTGAAGTGACGTCTCAAATGTAACGGAAAGTAACATTTGTGAGGCGGACGGACAAAAACTGCATTTAAGGCGAAGACGGCTGGCTTCTTAAACTGGCAAAGTTTTGGACACGACTTATGCTCCATAGAACTTATGTCAAATATCTATCCCTATTTGAATAACCGACTATTCTATGGTCTTAAGGCTGCTGCTCATAGGTTTGTCAGGGCAATCGACAGCAGTCTTTCCTTTTTTATCGTTTAGGATGGCGAAACTAACTAAAGGCCCACCCAAAGACACCTGATGTTAAGCGGTTACTTTTGCCCATAAGTGCAATACCACCTAGGCTTATGCCTAAATGGTATCGCAAGTCGTGTTCACCAAACTGAGACATGAAGATGGAAAGTGTCCTGGTGATCTGTGATACAGGTTTATCCCTACATCAGACACCAGCTCCTCACATTATACCAGACTGTATTAAATCATGTAATTTGTATGAAATATTTTTATCATGTATTCTGTATTGTGAGGAGAAATAAATAAATATATATAAAAAATATATAGATTGTAATTTTACCGGCACCCATACCCCTTGCACCGGAACACAGTAATGCAAGAATTACTGTTTGGTGGCAGAAATAGGTAGGGTAGTAGTACTTCCAGGACGAGCTCTTTCACAAGCAGCTCTACTACTAAAATTTCTTTCTTCCTTTCGTTCTTTTTTATCTCGTTTTTATGAACTCGTTTCAGTCTTGTCTGTCTGTTCGGTACAAATTTTTAATCGCTTTTAAACTAACTTCCAGATCAGCTAGAGACTTGGAACATAGCTCAGAACTGGATGACATTACAATATTAACTCGCTTGCGTATAAAAAACGTGGTATTAAAAAAAACGTTTTCATCAAATTATTACTTTCTATTGCGCTAATCGTAACTTGATTATTAACCGGTGTCTAGGAAAATGTTTACTATTCGACCTTTTCTTTCTCATTATATCATTCCTAACAGAATGAAAGAAGCCTGTCCTCGGACATTATCCCTCTTTCTTTCGACAGACGATACCCCCGTATCTTATTAATTCTCTTCCGGTAACCCCATGCCCCGGAACATTACACTTTGATCGCCAATCCGTCTTACCAATAACAGTGTTTACGCCATATCCCGAATCATTCGTTATAGCCGTTTATACTGTTATGTATGTTTTATATAATTTACAGAGCTGCTAATCTTACAGATGATATGAAATATGTAGTTTGTTGCAATCTATCTATTCTCTGCTTCCTGTATCATCGTAACGTGTTTACTGGGAAACGACTCTTGTTTCTTGTTACAAGTCGTCAACATATCATTATGGTCTCGTAATCAAAGGCTATGTCATTACACAATATCTATAGATAAAGAATCCATTAAATGTTAAAAGAAAGTGATGATCCCATTTCTGTCTGTAAGGGCTAACTTTAAAGACTTACATAAAGTTGACTCTAGATCCATCCATTGTAGAGTCGCGAAAACTACTTTGACGTTAAAAAATTTATACAAAGGTCATAATTGCGTGATTTTACGCAATTAAGACACTGTTGTCAACCGGCTTGAATCTGTTTGAGGTAGGTATCTGAAATGTCAAACATGGTCAAACTAGTTACGAGTTTCTGGAGTCAATTTTAGTGAGTTTTCGCAACTTATGCAACCGTTTATTGATAACACGATTCACACAGTGGCTGAAGCACTTGACTGCCTCGCTAAATGTTGCAGTCGCGGTCCACAGGAAATAAAATTTAATTATTTATAAATTTATTTATATCACCCAAACTTGTAACAATTATTTGCAGGCAAAGACTTATTCCAGGTTTGGCTTCGGGTATTAAGTTATCAAAATTCTTGAAAGTGTTCAGTTATGGAATTATGTTAGGCAAAATAGTCGCAATCAAGATAGAAATGGCAGGTACTACTCTTGCAATTCACCAGTATCACTTTCTGAGCCCCAGACTTTATAACAAAGTAAACAGAGAACTTCAAATCTATTCAATAACCTTAAATAAGTGCAAAACCAAAGTAAATGAGTGGCTATATACACTTTCTTATGAAGATACAGAAGGTCTGGTCATAAATTAATAATTCTCACGCAATAATACATCAACACACAAACATACCGCTCACACCTCCATACATTACACATACACACTCAAATACTTAGATGATGTTAAATTGTAACTATTTGTATTTTATCTAAATATTTATTTCACTGGATTATTTTTGATCATGTTTTTCAAGGACAGTTATTGCATTATATTCCTGTAGAATCTGGAGGTGGGCGATGGCAGCTGCGACACAGTGCATACTACTGCAGCTACTATCGTACTCTTGTACCTTGTTATACTTGTAATAATTTTGCCCAATAAACTTTATCTTATCTTATCACCCACCCAGAATAAATATAACCAAAACAGATTCCATAGATGTAATTAGTGTTATAACCAATGTCAATAAGTGTACAACCTGTATTTACCACATTATGACAAAATTATTTTATTCTGTGTGTATTTTTAAAGGCAATAATGTCATTGCCTTAACTCGCCTACACGATCAAAACTATGGCGAATCGTCCGACGCCCTCTCAAACTGAAGTCATCGCTTTATTTCCTAGTCATCACAATTTATTCTTCATCTAAACATTTGAAATTAGTGTACAATCATCTGTTTAATTGGTAGTTATTAAGCAGTTGTTTGACCTAGACCTAGATAGACCTAGTTTGACCTAGAACTAGATAGAACAGTAGTTTTTGTGAACAAATTTAAGTAAGTTGTTAGCTAGATTTTGCTATAGGATTGCTGTTTTCCTTTCTGCAATATTGATGTTTCTATTGTTAATAGTAAAATTCATGTCATACCCTAACAAAACCAACGAAAAATATGTTCCTTACGCAGCGGCAGCACAATACACATAAACGTGTGCAAAGTAAGTAAGTTAGTTACTTTAAATTAATTTCGCGTCATAATTAGAAGATTTTCTGTACACACATGACGGGATTTCTGTTTTTTTTTGCCACACGTCATGCTCGGCGCCTTGCTTGACGCAGACTAGTAGAACGTCCCAATTTGCTAGTTTTCAAGTCTTCAGATTGCACGCGCAACAACATATCTGTACTTTTTAAAATATCATCGTTCATAGTCAGTCACCCATGTTCAAATAGATAAAACAATACGAATAAGCGCAATATAAAGAACATCAGGCGAAGATGTTGCGCCGAGTGCGCCGACGCAGCTTACTACAGCATATTCACAATCGTTTTCGTATAAAACGTGCATTTCTTTTTACATACTTTTTAATAGACTATAATAGCATCCAATCGATCCATAAAAACCAACTTTCTATCTGATAGTAAAACTAAAAAGTAAAAATACAATGGCTGCAGCGATTCACAGCCCACACGATACTATTACAATGTCATTAGGTATGTAGGTTAACGCTATGGTTTTAAACCATTAAACGAATACTTGCATCACTAATATTGTATGAATGTAGCTAACTATGTACTTATCATGCCAGTTATGTACAAACTTCTATGTTTTAAAAGAAAAGGCACGTCATCGGTGTCGATTCTCTTGTTCATGAACTAAACTTATTTTGAAACTATTAACCAATAAGTAATCTGTGCTATCGCTCTCTTATAGTAATAGTACATACAAGAAAGGGACGGCAACAATTTTAGTACTGTCAAATTAGTTTCTCTATCGCTCTAAGGTTTGCTGATAGAAAACTCAGTTCTGAGTTAAGCTCGCTGATGTACATAAATTTTCCTACTGTAATATAAATGTATATATGTGTGTACACACGGCTACACATCAAGCTGTACAAAACCAGTAAAGGCTGACCTCGCGTTGTAAGGAAAACCTATACAATGCGAGGTCAGCTTATACTGGAAATGTACAGCTTGATGTGTAGCCGTGTGTACAATAAAGAATAAGAACAATAAAGAACAAGAATAGTTACTGTTTACGTGTTACATTTCTCTGCATTTTGGTCGGCACGTTCCGAGATCACGACTAAACTTTTATGGAAATTTTAATTCCGTCTAATTTGATAGCACTAACATTGTTGCCATCCGTTTCTTGTATCTAATATTAGTAAAAGAAAGAGGGCGATAGTTTAAAATTAGTTTAGTTTCTGAACAAGACAATCAACACCGCTGTCTTCATCTGCATTCATCGTTTAGTTTAGTTACAAAAGTAAGGAAAATTTTATTTTTCTGTATCATCGACATAATGCATAGCATACTTCACTACTGGTCATGGGTCACTAAATAAGTTTTAATGCTGAGATTCAGTAAACTGGCCATGTCTGTATAGTGTTGATAGTAGGACCAACAACCACCAAACACAAGTAACAACGAAAATTCAACTGATTTTCATACAAACTTTCAACCCCTATTTTACCCCCTTAGAGGTGGAATTTCTAAAAATCCTTCCTTAGTGGATGACTACGTTATAAAAGGTATCTACTGTCAAAATTTCTTGTTTCTAGCCCCAGCGGCTTAGGCTCTGCATTGATGAATCCGTGAGTCAGGACAAGTAATTATATATGTATAGATTTATAACGTCTAGTCTAGACATAAACGATTTTTTTTTCAGAGGCAAATTACGTCAGCGTACCAAACTTAGTTTATTTGTCGATTCTGCCCCGGCCGTGAAATATAACTAATCACTTTATATAAAAGGAAACCATAAAAAATGACCTTCACCCCTGAATCGAAACCGTACAAGTTTAGAATTGATCGGTTGCACTGCAGTGCGGATTCCATCAAATCGTTGTTGTAAAGACGTACCTACAATTTTTTTTTGTGGACAGTTTCTAAAATAATTTTATGCTTTATTTTTGAATATTATGTCTTTTCATTGGTTTTGTGAAAATACAGAGCTATGGATTTAAGATGTTCCGTATTGTTGCCACGTCAAGAAAAAAATTATAACTGGATTGAAAAAATGTGAGTTAGTCATCTATGGATATTTTATCGCTAGCTCCATTTTTAGTTATTTGAAAAAACGATGACTGGTTCTACATAATTTGACATCAAAGTCGTAAGTCGTGCATTCACATCAATTAATTCAGCATACAGTTGATATATTTATCTTATCAAGGTACCTTGTATAAAAATTATTAACATATTCAATGTCAGAATAGTATTTAAAACCGTGAGAGGTTACATCGGCTACTACCAAAATTGATGCCAATTTACTAGAACTAATAACTATTTGGTTTGCACGAAAAGATTAACTACACGTAGGTATACACGTGCATAACTATGTAACTTTGTATAGTAAAGAGCTATTATATATAATAGACACGCTTCTAATAAAAACAAAACAAAATCCGTATTAAATTAATCTACAAAGCTGTAGCTAATCAACTTATAATTTGAATGAAGCGATTAAAAAGAGCGTGTTATTTATCTGATGATTTAAAGGACATTTCTATTAGTATGCTTGTCACGCGTACGATGGCCCACACAAATTGAACTACTGGTCACGGGAGCGGACATAGTGATTGACGTAGCGAATTTAGACCCTTTTTAGGGTTCCGTACCCAAATGGTGCAAACGGGACCCTATTACTCTCGCTACGCTGTCCGTCCGTCCGTCTGTCTGTCACAGGGCTGTATCATCGTAACGGTAACAGATAACGAGTTGAAATTTTCAGAGAATATGTGTTACTATGAGGAGTATCACGACAAATACAAAAAAAAAAAAAAAAAAAAAAAGTCTAAAATCAAAGGGGGTCCGGAAAACATGCATTTGCTCTATCTTCAAAACGGTAATAAATACCAACTTCAAACTTGGTCTGACTATAGTGCATACTATGTAGTTTAGCAACAAATACTAAAAATAGGGCAAACGTAGACATATAATGTGGTGGTACCTACGTAATAAAGAGATGCAAATATTCACATATCGCGTACGTTCGTTGATGTCTTTTGATAAGCTCACTAAATTAAATCATTTCTATGGGGTATCAGGTCGATTGGTGGTACGGAACCCTTACTGCGTGAGTCCGACTCACACTTGGCCAGTTTTTATTCGTATATATTTCGTTTTAGTTTGCTACGCGTTCGATAACTAATTCGTTGTTCCTTTTACTGGTATTTTAAGTGATGAAGTGAAACGGATTGAGTAACCTAAGAAAAGCGATTTCATTAACAAAACCTTTACATTATTTTTTAAATTTTAAACTAATGCCTAAAATATCTACTTTTATCAAATCTTTATGTAAATATTCTATTTTACATGTCGCAATAAAAGATTATATTTTGTATTCCTTTGTGTCTTATTATATCACACATTGGCATTATTTATCTCTATCTATCTGCGGTAATCCCAAATTATCTAAAGAAATCTCTGAGTAAAGATGACAACGTTCTTTCTATCTGATCTATACCACCTGCCGTGCGTGCTCACCGCGCCTCACTAGCGTGAACATTGCGTGTACGCTGCCGCTTCGTTTTTGTTCAGCATTTGCTCTTCGGCTGGGTTTCCTCAGTCTTGGTATTTGAGAGATTGGAATTCTTCAATCTCGCAAATACCGAGATTGAGGTTTTTGCTGCGGGATTGCATTCCCTAATATGAGACCATCATATACATATTGTTATAGAGGTAGGGTCCTTAGTCACTGCGACTCACAAATATCCTTATATAATATCCAAGCTACAAGCCAATCGTGAAGTCTACTATGGCCTTAGGGTGGAACATTTAATCTCATTGAGATGATATCGCCGCTAA
The DNA here is from genome assembly GCA_949699075.1 of Asteroscopus sphinx. Classification (NCBI taxonomy): domain Eukaryota; kingdom Metazoa; phylum Arthropoda; class Insecta; order Lepidoptera; family Noctuidae; genus Asteroscopus; species Asteroscopus sphinx. The sequence goes on along the minus strand of OX453021.1, from coordinate 11,710,929 downwards.
GATGCTGGCCTCTTGTGTGATGCACTGCATCACATTCTCATCATCTTAGATTTGTTTTTATATTTTTTCCGAAATCGCTCCATCACTCCGCTCATCACCCAGCACTCATCAGAGTGACAAAGCACGCTATTGCACACGTGCACCCTGTACATCCCGGACGCACGTGCATCAGAACAACACTAGTCGTGTTCACCGGTAAATACACGCACAATTTGAGAGAACGGAGAGCACGGAAATTCGAGTTCGTTTTGTTTTCATATTGACAAGAGCGTAAAAAAACCTGGAAACGACCCCCGCAACCTAGTTACTGATATGATACAGAAGATGATGAGATTATGATTCCATTATACCTACCTACTACCTCAAAAATGTATGTTTGAGGCACAGTGTTTCTATAACTTCATTATACTACCGCTATCAAGGAAACAAAATTAGTCGTAGGTTTTACTATCGTTCAAACTCAATTATTCTGAATAGTTGCAGGCGACAAGTATCGAACGGTTCGTGATATTGTTTCAATGCTTCGTGACTGGATCACACGACTTATGACGACTTTTACTTTCATGTTACTGTTGCAAGCTTTGCCTGTGCTGCCAGACTGATGGGATTCTTGTGGTTTATAGTTTTATTAACTGAAGAATCTTTTACGATTGTCAAATTATTATGTAGTCATCGGGCTAGCGGGCTAGCAATAGGAAGGGGTTGCAAGAAGGATTATGCAGAAATGTGTCTTTTTATACAATCTCATTTTCCTGATAAATATATTTAGTCTATGAAATAATAATTAAATCATTTAATGCGAAATACTACCTACATTATTATACAAGTGAGCTAAGCTGTTCATTATATACTCGGAGTTGGATTTCAGCCCGAGCCAAAGGCGAGGGCGTAATGAAGCCGAGAGTATAATAAACAAAGCACACGCGTTTCATACGACGTTTTTCAACACACTTGCTTGGAAAAAAAACATTAATTATTTTAGACTTGAAATATAAAATAATTGTCAAATATGACACACGGATTTCTTTATTCGCGCGCAGGAATGAAACCACCAAACAGCCTAATATTAAAAATGAAAAAAAAATATGGTTATTTATTTATTTATAACACAAATGAATGTTAATTTGTTGACAAAAATCAAGTGTTTATTTATAATTTTTACTAACACACTTTATTTATTCCCAAAAATGTTGACATAAAAACTCTTTGCTGAGATTTAAAAATAATTTGTAAAGTAAAAAGCACTAGTGCAATAATGTAAAATAAAAAGCACGCGTGTTAAAAAACTTAATTTCAAGCAAGGCATAACGTCATACACATACACCCATATCACATTATTATAATTACCTACAATAAGAAAATTAGAACTTCATTAATCAATTAGACTATTATTATAAGATTATTATTATTTGTTATAAGATGCATTAGGTATGTACCTAAAAGTGGTGCAATAAGAGCCACTTTACGAGCAAGTGTGTTGAAAAACTCTTTGCAGCAGGCAAATCTCCTTATAATTTTGCACATTATTTTTATATAAGGATACATTTAAGTTTTAATCGAGTACTCGTACTAGGAAATAACTGTGTCACGAGTGCCATCAGCTTCCAAATACGGGTAGTGTCTCATCTAAAAATAAAACCCGCGACAGTTAGCCATGCCTGTGACAATAAGGGTTGGATGCCACTGGTCAAAGTTCTTTGTCCAATCGAATTTCTTTGTTCATCAGTGTTAAATAAAATACATACAACATTTGATGAAAATCATCCCATTTCTTTGACCAAAGTCACATTAGACAAAGAAATTTGACGAGTGGCATACCACCCTAAGACTTTATGAGACAGTAATTCATTAAATTGTTTTCTAACAATAATACAAAATAATTAAAATCCTTTGATCTGGCAACACACCGTGTTCACACTTAGAACAGAACATTGTAGAGTACGTTACGTTGCATACATTATGTGATTTTAATGATGACACACTTTTTGTCTATGCCTCGGAAATGTGAGAAAAGTGGAGCTCATTTGTCTATAATTACACATGACATTAGACGATGATTTTTTTGTGTATTACTGTGAGCAAAACCACCATTTATTTTCTGTTTTCTTTTTAAGAAAAGATGACAAAAATAACTACAATAGGTCTATTTATTCCTCCTAGACAATAGGTCTCTAAGCAGCATCATTTATATTTGCTCCTAAATCAAAACTTCGTTCACTAGATTTCTCGCTAACTAGGGTTACGAAAATAAGTTAATTTATAAAGAAAATTGTTTTACTCCTAGCTATCAAAGCTACGTTCACTAGGATTCTCCCTAACTAGAGTTACACAAATAACTTAATTCATAAAAAAAAAATATTTGCTCCTAGAAATCGAAGCTACGTTCACTAGGTTTCTTGCTAACTAGAGTTGCGGAAATAAGTTAATGTAGAGATTTTTTTTTTCTCTTTAGAACCGAAGCTATGTTCACTAGGTTTCTTGCTAGGGATAGAGGAAATATAGTGAAAAAAAATTTGCTCCTAGAAATCAAATCGACTTCTACGTAACTAGAGGTACGGGAATAAATAAATTCTTAGATAAAAACTTTTCTTTGGAGATTAATCAGACCCAAAACACTAGCGAAAGCAGCGAAAGAAAAAAAATAGTAATATGCACTTATGCAGTATGACACAACCCAAGGCTATACTTTATTTTGTGACAACGTACAGTTTTCAAATTTCAATATTAATTAAAAATTGTGTTAATTAATAAAATGAGACAAATCTCAAGGTACTTAAATAAAACTATAGCAAAAAACCTATGTTTTAATACCTATTATCTAAGCTTTTGAATATCTAGACCAGTTGAATTACTAAACTAATTATAGTTCTCTTTGGGAAAATTGTTGTTTAAAATCCTACTATTGTAAGCCTCAACAGCCTCTAGGTAATTGAAAAGTAGTGAAAAGTCTCCGCAAGGTTATATTTTTATTTCGTTTTTCTTTAATGCGTTCATTGAAATAAGACAGCGCATTTCTGAAAGGCCTAATAGTTATAGGCTAAAGAAGAAAATAATCCCAAAAAAGTGGAATAAGTGGACTGCTGCTCACTGTTGTTTTTGGATGCAAATGTCGATATTGGGCAATAAAACATTTGATTTTATGGTACTCAATAAAGTATTAAAGTATACTCTATCTTCTCCGAATATTTTATTGTATCGAAGAAATCGACAAGAAATGAAACCAGTAGGTCTACTCCAAAGACATTTCTACACTGACGTAATAGACCACTACAGTGTGCGACTGAGATACCGATCTTTACGAAAAAACCTATATGCTAGAAAGAGACATAATAAAATGTCAGTAGAACCGATTTTGACAATTGTAATCTCCCATAGCGTCCCATCAAAATATAATCTCGTATTATTTTATGATTTATTTCACAATCGTTGTGTATTTTATCCAATTAATATCAATAATCGTATTCGTGTAGTATTCTGTGTTATACTGCTGTGTAATTTACATTATTAACCTAAAGAAAGAGATGTTTCACAGGTAAGTATCTGCAGGACAATACTACTTTCATAATGCTTATTTTCATAGAAGTTATTCTTAAAATTGTTTAGTAATACATTAATAACATGCAGTAAATACCCTATTTTCTACATAATATGTTATTTTAAATAATTATGTGTTAGATAAAAAAATATTGTGTACGTGAAAATGAAACCGTTTCGCATATGGATTGCTCAAAATATATCGATATGTCGATAGTTTCAATTATATATTTTTTGTACTACCTAGCACCATACATGTCACAAGTTAGTGTCCGTTACTGCTTTAAAAAAAATACAATCGAATTGAGAACCTCCTCCTTTTTTTGAAGTCGGTTGAAAGTATTGAAAGGTTGATTTAGTCCGGCCGCACATTGGAAGGAAATCATAATGATTCATTCATTGATCACAGAAAAAATCTGACGCGCCGGAACCTATACCATGGTTGTACTTTTACGATGTTATAATAGTATGTTGTACGTCTATGGCAAAGAGACGTTTCACAGGTAAGTATCTGCAGGACAATACTACTTTCATAATGCTTATTTTACATTTATACAGTTAATTTTAGTACCAGCCCCGCAGACTGACAGAATTTTCCGGATCGTATCGTTTTGCTTTTGACATATTAAAATGTAAATACGGTGCTATTTTATGACAATGTGCGGCCGGGCTAAAAATGCTGTAAAATATTGACCGGCTAACTTCATAACTTCCAGATTTCCTGTCAATCAACTCAGCCTATCGCAGTCCACTGCTGGACATAGGCCTCTCCCAAGTTGCGCCACAACGCTCGGTCCTCTGCCTTCCGCATCCAGTCCCCCCCAGCCACGTTCTTTAGGTCGTCGGTCCACCTGGCAGGGGGGCGCCCTACGCTGCGTTTGCCGATTCGTGGTCTCCACTCAAGGACTCGTCTGCTCCAGCGGCCATCGGTCCTTCGACAGACATGGCCAGCCCACTGCCACTTCAGCTTACTGATTCTACAAGCTATGTCGGTCACTCCGGTTCTTCTCCGGATAATCTCGTTTCGGATTTTATCCTTCAAAGAAACTCCAAGCATAGCTCGCTCCATAGCTCGCTGAGCGACTTTAAACTTGTGGACTAGCCCAACTGTCAGTGTCCACGTCTCGGCACCGTAAGTCATGACAGGCAGGACGCACTGGTTGAAGACTTTTGTCTTCAAACTTTGCGGTATAGGCGACGAGAAGACTCGGCGAAGTTTGCCAAATGCTGCCCAGCCCAGACGGATCCTTCTGTTGGCTTCTTTCTGATTTCCTGATTTCCTGTAAATGCTGTTATTAAAGAAAAATGGATGGGCACAAATGTTAAAACGAATAAGCACCGTATCTACTATTCTCCGCCAAATAGTGATGCTTGCATTGCTGTGTGGTGCCGGTGTAATTACAATCACATGAGACTTTCCATTTTCATGTCACAGTTTGGCGAACCGACTTGCGGTACCATTTAGGTAACAGCCTAGATGGTATTGCAGTTGTTATTGGCAAAGGTAACCGCTTAACATATGGTGGGCTTTTAGATCGTTTCGCCATCCTATACAATAAAAATAAAAAAATAAAAAACTGAAAGCCTCGAAAAAACTACAGGGTTTGCAGTAGATATTTTAAGGATAACTGTATCTTTTAGTGAAATCACCAACGATCCATACCTACGGAATTTGTTCGGGTCGGTGTTTGTTTCTTATAAAGATCTTTACTTTAATAATGGTAAATATTCAAAGTGGTAAGTCTACGAAGTGACGAGTATAAAGTAAAAGTTAAAATTAAATATAATACAAGAAGAGTTAGAGATAAAAAACTAGTTCAACCGAAGATGACAAATTATTATGGAGACAGAAAGTCAAAATTTTTAGTTCCAAAAATCCTATTCTATCCTACTTCCTACTAATATTATAAATGTGAAAGTTTGTAAGTATGGATGGATGGATGGATGGATAGATGGATGAATGAAAGTGGAGTGGAAGTGGAGGTGGAGTGAAGTGGAGTGCAACCAACCAACTGCGATCGCCAACCCGCCTGCCAAGCGTGGTGATTATGGCATATATGGCCAATATATGCTTGGGGGAGGCCTGTGTCCAGCGGGGTGCTGGCCAGGAAACCTCCACGTGTGTCTGACAGCTGCTTGTCCTTCTTGACACGTGTAGAGGGAACGGCAGTTGTTGGGCCGGTGCACCCTGGGCACGGGCAATAAGTCTCCTTTGGACCGGGGGACCTTATTTCCTGTGGCGAATATTCTGGCACGGGAGGGGCCCGATGTGGGCCAATGGGAAGTTGCTCCTCGTGTCCCTCTGAGAAAGCAGAGGGCACTGCGGAGGAGCAGTGGCGGGCCCGGTGAGCACTCACCCTGCCACTGGGCAGGCAGCGGGGGGACTGTCCTTCCCTGCCCCCGTCGGTCTCGTAATCCCAGGAGTGCCTGCTGAGTAGTGTTCTCGCGCCTCTTGGGACCGAGGGCCTTGGCTTCACCGCCCGGACCGCGAGGAAGAAAACCTCTATAAAAAATTACGGGAGGTAGGGCCTGTGAGCAGCAGACTCGGGGTAGTCTGCTGCCCGACCAGCAGCTGGCGTAGCTGGCACAGCCGGCGTAGTTGGCGCAGCTGGTAAAGGCCCATGAGGTGAGGTGGCGTGCAGTGTTCCGTGTGCGCCACTGAGAAGGGTGCGGCCAACGTTAGGCCGCACGGTGAGAAGGGGCTCGCCTGCTTGTGGCGGGCCGGGACCTGTCGGGGGTGGTTGTGTGAATACTCACGGGTTCCCACGCCCCCGGCTAAGGTAGTTGAAGGAACACCGTGGTGGTTTTAGTCGGTAAGAGTCCAACACCGGCTTCGCCTACCCCGGGCGGAGTGCGTCCATGAGGATTTCCCAACGAAAAAAAAAAAAAAAAAGGTCTGTGTCCAGCAGTGGACGTCTTACGGCTGAAATGATGATTAATTGATTTTTTTATTTTTTACTTATGTATTCCTTACCTTCGTGACATTAATAATGTAATTATAATATAGCCCTTAATTGCGTAACTCAATCTTTTAAAACAAATAAAATTGTGTTTCAAGTAATTTTAAAACAATAGTTACTTAATAGCTTAGCAGTTTTAAAATACCACCACTCCTTAAAAGTAAGGCCGGTTGAACTATATCGATAATGCGGAAACGTCCATGTCACATCACTAAAAATCACTCCTACACGTGTCAATTTCGCACATATACTCATTTTGCTTTCGGTGACGTGATAATGAGGTGACAGTGCCTCTATTACGTCAGTATAATACCTTTATGGTCTACTCGCGTTTTACGAACGACAAACGAAGTACGAACTTTCGTTCCGACTGATACTTACATAATAAAGATAAGCACATAAAAAAGGCACAATTAAGATAGACTACGGTTCATAGTCGTATACAATTTACCGGAGATAAGAAAAACAAACGTCAAAACACGATCATCGCATGCGATAAGGGAACGATGGTTGACCGGAGTAGCAAATTGTGCGATGAATCGTACGATTTATCGAATATCGTCGAACGGGAGTAGACCCCCTGGGCCCAGCTGTTTACGACAATCCTAATCAAACCAAACATAACCCATTAATACACTGTTGGGCAAGGGCCTCTTCTCTTAATAAGAAGGGCTCAGGCGGTTGGCGGACTACATACACCATCGAGAACTGTATGAAGCACTCTCAGGTGTGCTAGGCCAATTCACGTAACTAAAGAAGTGCAGTTGCAATCAAGTTTTGATCAAAACAACGCTATTCGTATTCTCTTATCTTCGGCGGTCGCTGTCAGATACAAACTGCAGCGTCACTGCAACTTGATCGGCGCGTCATGAAATTACGGGAATTTAAAGTTTCCTCACGTTTTTTTTTCATCTTTTAACAACATAACAAACATAACATCACGCCTGTATTTCCCCGAAGGGGTAGGCAGAGGTGTAATAGTACACCCACATTTCGCCAGTTGTGTTATGTTATGTTTCATCTTATTTCGCCAGTTGTGTTATGTTACGTTTCATCTTTTAAGCAAGTGCTAATCAAATTGTAATCCAAACATGAATTCAAAAGTTCGAAAAGACAGAAATATTGGCCGGGCTCGAACTCAGGACTCTCCTTCATGGAAGGCAAGCGTTTAACCCACAGAAATAGATAGAATGGAAAATTAGGCAAGGCGCACGTGCCAACACTATGCACCATAGTGCAGGGCATTTCAAAGTCTTTCTCAGTACGCCTTATGCCTTGTTTCTGTAAATACTATAACAAAAACCCGCATAAATGCCTTATTGTGCTGTTTCTAACTGCAGAAACAAAAGCTGTAAAGTACATTTGATAAAAGTAAATTTAAAAAAAGTAATGACGTCAATATGTAAGGCGTAGTTTGTTCGAAAGTTGCCACGCATGAATCGCAAGTAAAATTGTGATTACAACCATTCTACTCTATCTATTTCTGTGGAAAAAACAGACTTTAGGTTAGCATGAAAACTATTTGTATCTATTCTGTGGTTTAACCGCTAGCTAGGCTATCGCTGTTTTCCTAACAAAACGACCTATAATATTATCTGTCATATTCTTTTGTTCCCGTGGGATAAAAGGAATCACTTATTGACGACTAGACACTAGACAAATGAAGACTATTGTGTTACAATATCAAAATAACATTTTCTCATAGTAAAGTGATATTTACCTATTTACGTAACTGTACGCGTTGTATTGATGCGCACGCGCATATACTTAGCTGCATATTCGCGCTGTGCACTAGAATTATGTCTTTGTTAGCACTTATGTGTTAAAAGACCGCTTGCTCTATGTAATACGTTGTGCATATACGTTCGAAGACATTACCTAGGTATTGTAACAAGACGTATCTAATTGTGGGTAGTTATATTATTTATTTGCTACTGAAGAGTCTATGGATAGGTCTTGTTATGCCAGATACAATATTCGAATCAACTTTTTCATAGTTAATATTAAAGTGTCACTGTCAGCTGTCAAGTCATTTTGACATTAAAGTATATTGTCAGTTATTAGAAGTCACCGCCAGATTCAGTCTAGATCGAGGCGCCTGAGTGACGAGTAAGGTTAGTGATATAATTTTATTGTATAGACTCTATTAAAAATACTACAGACAGAAATGTGTTGCTGGGGAGTTTGTTGCGCCGTGTCTTCTCCCCAGCTCAAGCACTAGGAAGCGGTGACGGGCGGGCGATATTGGGGCTGTCTCTATTGTCGACGATGCCATATTGATTTAGCAATAAATATTGTTATTGCGTTGATTGATTAGTTGTTTCAATTATATGATTCCCTTCTGAGGTATGTTACAGTATGGTATAATTATATTTATTTATACTTTAACCTTTTCACCGCCATGACACATATAGAAGACAAACTATTACATGCCCTCACGCCACGACTTTATAACTTTGTACCACCGTCCATACAATATTTGTCTTCTATAGAACACGTGACGTTGTGGGCACGAAAATTTTTACGATGCCGTGGCGGTGAATTCCCCGAAGGGTAGGCAGAGATGTGTACGGAATACAACCACAGAGTATCCAATTCGCCACTGACAATATTCGATCAGAGTAGTCCGCTAACTGGAAACTAGGACTGGGTGGTGGACTAAGGCTTTAACCTTCTCATTCGGAGAAGAGGCCCGTGCCCAGCAGTAGGACAATAATGAACTGCTTATGTATGTAATATTCGGTCATGCAAGGCCCTGTTCCAATCTTCGGGAACTTTGTTAGACCTCACTATAATGACCAGGAGTTCAAAGTGTCATAATATGTGTACCTAAGTACCTTCCAAATGATATGACACCATGGAAAACGTGCTAATATTTCATGTACAGTCAGAATAAAAAATGTCAGAACGAACAGGGCGTTCAAAATAAAAACGAAAAGAAAATTAGATGTCAACAATTATTTTAAAAAAATCATTGGATGTCAATAAGATAAAGTTTAATTTTCTTATTATAATAAAACAAGTTTAACCGGATTACATCGCGTATAATGTGTAATGATCGCGAAAAACTAAGATTTTATTTATTTTTATTTGTTTGTTTAGTTCAATTTGACGGTTCGTCCGATATATTTGACACTTCTTCGAAGGCGATGTTGAAAATTCTATTACATTCGAAATTTCGTATCAGCCTTATATTTGCTAAGATAATACTTACAATTAATACAATACTGCCTCGTTGGTTTAGTGGTTGCAAGCGCGACTGCTGAGCGTGGGGTCCTGGGTTCGATTCCCGGGTCGGGCAAAGTGTTATTGGGTTTTTTTCATTAGGAAATTCTCAGTAGCAGCCCGGAGTCTGAAGTTGTGCCCGGTCAATGGCAATAGGCTCGCCCCCTATTACATGGGACTATAACATAACTACCGAAATGTGGGTGTACTAATACACCTCTGCCTACCCCTTCGGGGAAATACAGGCGTGATGTTATGTTGTTAATACAATAATGTACAAAAGACCGTTAATATAGCACGTTTCTTACATAAATTAGTAATAATTTGCCTGTTTATCGATGCATGTTTTAATTCAGAGTAAAACTTGCAAATTAAATGCATTTACGATGCGTGCTGTTTGCGGTCACATTTGCATAGTACAGCTACCCTTTGCATGCATTATTTTATAATACATTGACATTGAATTAATAATAAATTAACTATCTAGTGTCACAGATAATATAATACTATAGTCTAGTGTTAAATTAAGTCATAAGCATCATATGTTTACCGTGATTTAGAAAACTATGAGTGGGTAGATATGTGGTAGCTTTAGGTAGGTAGTTATCTACTTTACACTAATGGCCAAAATTAATATCCAATCTATCCACGATTTGCCCTGCTAGAGATATAAATTTGACATAATCTCAAAAAAAATCATACAAAATATGTCAAATTTCTATCTATAGTAGGGTAAATCGTGGATAGATATTGATATTAATTTTGGCCGTTAGTTTACACGTAGGATGATCCCTCTCTGTGACAGTTGTCAATTTGTCATTTCGTAAATTGTAGCCACAACAGAGACACCTATATCAGTAAACTATAAATAGAAAAAAATTCAAATACAGTTTATTAAATTATATGTCATAAATAGGTGGAACATCTTTTTTGGACTTTTGAATTACTAAGGTCAATTTAAATCAATCATTTTATTGCAAAATTACATAATAATGCAAAATAACACACGTTTGAGGGACCTATTTATTACACGTCCGTGAAAAAGGAGTGTAATGCGGTTTCAGTTTCTGATTGCATGGCCAACCGCATATCAATGAGAACTGTGATGAAGACTTAACCATTATAAGTAGAACTCGCTTAGTATGTTAATTTTATACATGACAGGCTCTGCCTGTGTGCATTAAAATTTATAATAATATTCTCCATTATTTTTATTTGACGCGATGACTGAGAAATATTACCTAAATCTAATGTAACATAGCATGTCCGAACATGACAGAGTGACTACAACACATTCTTACTCTGTGCTACAACTGTCTTAACAGCCACTTGTCAAAGTCGTTGTCGCTTTCAGAACACGTAACATTTTTCATACATTTCCCGCCTTTCTACGCGTATTGTCTTCCATATATGAATTTCTGTAGTGATGGATGCGAATGACTGGCTGGATAGACTGGTTAATTGATCTTTTGTAATCGATTTGATGGACACTATTGTTTGTAATCATACACAATCGATATAACACTAAGGGGTAGTACTGAGGCTCCTATAAAACGTGCATCAGAAATGTGTGGTCAAATTTGAAGAGCTGTAACGAGGTCCAACTCGTTATGCTGCTCACCCTATTTGGACTTCCTGGCCACTTTATTAAAACTTTATCAATCCAAATTCAAAATTCAAAATTATTTTCAAAAATGGCTAATTTTCCACTATTTTAGCTCAGTTTCTATATTGTACGCTGAAAGACACTCATGTGTCTGTGACTGTGTCTTATAATAATTATATTATTTTATTAACAAATAGTAAATGTATCAATTTAACAGTTAGTGAGATACAGTATACCAAAATCGTTCCTGTTGTGTTTTTATTGTTTGTGCCGACCTACCAACCTACCTACCTACCTACCTGAATCCTGAATCCAGCCCGAGCTCGCTGCATGGACATAGCAGCAACTCAATTGTTTAATAGTCGGAGTTGACCTACCACTCCTCCGGCCCTCCGTACTACTGGCCCTCTGTGCCCTCATACCTCAGAGGAGGTCCATACCTCCATACCACTAGTTCCTGTTGTTCCTGAGTTCTGTTCCTGTAGTTCCTGTTCTCCTCCTACTTCCGTGTGTCACCGTGTGCCAAGCCACCGAACCCTCGACCCTGCGAGTTCTCCTGCCTGAGCTTCCCAACACTGGCCACGACGTGACACTGGCGCCCAACTGTATTTTGATTATTTTATTCTGATATATTTATTTTCTTTGTTTTTTTATAATCACCCACCATTTATTTTTTTTCAAAATTCTAAAAGTCACCGGACGACAACATAATCGTTTGTATTATTCTTATTTGGCCATCATTAATCTTATCATTTTCACCTGTTTTATAACCCATAAATTTCTTGATTTCTTTTTTATACCAGTTTGTTATAAAATCATCATTACAAAAAAATTACACACATTTTAATCAGACAATTAATACAAATATACAAACATAACTCCATACAAAACTATACAGTATACAAAGCAATAAACATACTGCATTTACATACAAAAATACCGCACCGGTTGCTCAACAGCAACTACACCCACTGAAGGCACTTGAGGTTTAAATCCAACTTGAGAAAACTTGGGTTGGATTACCAAAAGTCGCTGGAAGATAACACATCCTCGTCGAAGGAGAATATCCTTCCACTTGGTACTGCCACATACTCCCAACGGTATATCCATAGATCTTCGAGACCGACTCTGGTGTACTGTTGCGGAGCACACATTACAATCACTACTCACACCATCAATATTAATTAACCGGTAATAATCAAGTCTTGAAAACGTTTAATTTGATAATTTTATTTTATTGACATATCGCAAACTGTCAATCAATCGTGAATTTTGCAATTTTGAATATAGAAACCTTACTTGACCTATTCTACACTTTTATTCTTCTTCATTCGACAAAGAGTATTTACTACGTATATCTTATTTAATTAAAATGGATTTATCACTGCTAAACAAACCAGAAATTATATACGAACTTAAACTACGAAGTGTTCTATTTAATTCAACAGACACTTCAGACAATTTACGTACTTTATTGATAGAATCAACCTCTTGCTCACAGTTAGAAATTAGCCCATATGAATATAACCAAGACGTACAAGAATTACAAAAATGCTTAGATTTAATTTCAACACTAATCTCTGCATATCCGGTACGTAAAAATAAAATTAATCCATATTTATCTCACGTCAAAAATAGATTAAATCATATAGAAATTACTACGGAACAGTCCGTACAGGATTTAGAAACTTATAAAACTCTTTGGGATAGATATAAAATGTACGAAACAAATTATAGAGATTTAGAAACACCAATACATTCTGCATATCATTCTGCACAATCGTCATCAACAAATTTAAATTCGTTACCAACATTTTTGGAAAATCTAACAAACAAATTAAATAACATAGCCGACAAAAAACCGAATAATGAAATAAAAAGATTTACTTACAAAGGCGAAACTTGTCCACGAAATTTTATTTTACAAGTGGAAGAATTCGCAACGGCTAGATCGATTAACCAAATTTCATTATATAATCATATTTATGATATACTTACTGGACCAGCTCTAGATTGGTTCAGAGCCAATAAAGATTCAAACAAAGATTGGCCAACTTTTAAGCAATCATTTATAAAATACTTTGAAATTACAGATTATGATTATAACATGAAAAAACAGATAGATTCACGCAAGCAAAAACTTAATGAACGTGTTATTATTTATTTCGCAACAATGGAATCACTATTTTCTAAATTAAATGAACCATATTCGGAAAAACATAAATTGGAAATTCTACGACGAAATTTAAGACCAGAATTTGGACATAGACTCCAACCAAAAGACTTAGAATCAATTAATAATTTAATAGAATCATGCAAATGGATAGAAAGTTGTTTACAAATATCAAATTCTGATTTGCCATCTACTAGTACACAAAATAATATCACTTCAAAACCAAATACAATTACACAATACCCATTTCATAATATACCTACTTATCCCTATTCTACTCATCAAGCAGTACACACAGTAAACGTTACTCGACCTCCTTCACAAACGAAATTTTTTCAATGTCCGCGCTGTCGTACTGATAGTCATACATTAGCAGACTGCACAAATACTAACAAAGTTTGCTTTCGTTGCGGTAAAAAAGACGTCATATTTACCAATTGTACATCATGTAATAAATACAACCAAAAAAACTAATTACAGAGGATTGTAGAGTTAAAACATTAGCTAAAAATTCAAATTTTGACTCGACAGATTGGCAACAGTGGCTTGATAAAATTAAGTTATTTTTTAAATCATATAATGTTTCTACACTCCTCTTTAATAACTCTACAGATTTTGAACGTACATATTTACAGATTAAAGTAAATAATTTAACTTTAAATGGACTACTCGATAGTGGTAGTGCTATTACTATTTTAGGGAATAATTCACATGAAATTTTATTAAAACATGGTTTCAGTATTGAACGTAACCATATTGTTCATGGTACAGTAGCTAACGGACAATCGATTCACTCGATAGGTACTATTACATTGCCAATTATTTATAAAAATCATTTTTCTTTTATAACAGCACATATTATACCAAGTATCACACAACCATTTATTCTTGGAATTGATTTCTGGAAAATATTTAATTTAGCTCCAGATATAATTTCCAACGTTTCCACTCACAGCATTAAAAATCCACCATTATTATTAGTTAACACTGATCACACACACTTACATATATACGATAATCTCTCTGAATCACAACGTATCATTGCAGATGCTTTAATTGAAAAATTTAAAAACATTTCAACGGAAAAGTTACCATTAGGTAAAACTCATCTTGCAGAACATAGGATAGATACAGGCGATCACCTTCCCATTCGTCAGCGATGTTATAGGTTATCTCCGGAAAAACAAAAAGCTCTTTGTGCTGAAGTTGACAAAATGTTAGAACTCGATGTTATTGAACCTTGCGAAAGCCCGTGGCTTAATCCAGTTATTATTACACCTAAAAAAGACGGTACCTGGCGTTTCTGCGTTGATAGCCGTAAATTAAATGATATTACTAGAAAAGACGCGTATAAATTACCTTTTATTTCGGATATCATAGATCAACTTAAAGATTCTAAATTCTTATCATCAATTGATATAGCAAAAGCTTTTTGGGAGATTCCATTACGTAAAGAAGACCGTCCTAAGACTTCTTTTCACGTTCCAGGCCGTGGAACTTATCAATTTAAAGTCATGCCTTTTGGGCTCACAAATGCACCAGCTACTCAGCAAAGATTTATAGATAATTTACTTTCTAATGATTTTGATCATTCAGTATTCTGTTATTTAGATGACGTAGTCATAGCAACAAAAACCTATGATGAACATGTCATCTTGCTTAATAAAGTATACGAAAAACTTCAACAAGCTAACATTACCGTAAATTTTCCAAAATGTTCATTTTTCCGCAAAGAACTTAAGTATTTAGGATACGTTATCGATGAAAAAGGTCTTCACACCGATCCTGATAAGGTTAGGGCAATTTTAGAAATCAAACCACCAAAGTCTGCTCGTGAAGTTAAAAAATTTCTAGGCACTGCCAGTTGGTACAGACGTTTTATCCCGAATTTAAGCACTTTAGCAGCTCCATTGACTAAACTAACTTCTACTAGTAAAAAAGCACCACCTTTCAAATGGACCGATAAAGCAAATGAATCTTTTATTCAAATAAAACAAGCTTTAACATCTACTCCTATCCTTGCTTGTCCAGACTTCTCTAAACCTTTTGCAGTTCACTGCGATGCTTCCGCTTATGGATTAGGTGCAATGTTGACCCAAGATTTTGATGGTGTCGAAAAACCAATTGCTTATATGAGCAAATCTCTTACAGGCCCTCAACGAAATTATTCAATAACCGAACGGGAACTTTTAAGCGTCATTACTGCCCTTGAATATTGGCGTTGTTACCTTGATAATGGTCAAAAATTCATTATTTATACAGATCATTCTGCCTTACAATGGTTTTTACACCTAGACAATCCTACTGGTAGACTTGCTAGATGGAGTATTCGTCTATCAATGTTCAATTTTGAAATCAAACATAACCACGGCAAAGATCATTTAGTTCCAGACACTTTGTCTCGTTTTCCACCAGTTAATATAATTAACATTAACCATTTAACTTCACAAGACGATTGGTTTAATTCAGTCTACCGCAAATGTAAATCAAATCCTACTTCCACGCCAGATTATATAATTAAAAATAATAAACTCTATAAATACTCTCGTTCAAATACACAATTTTATTCGGAGTTTAATTGGAAACAAGTTATACCTTTAGAGGCAAGGGAGGAAATTATTTTACGAAATCATTCAACACCAACCTCAGCACATTTCGGTATTTTTAAAACATACAATCGCATAAAGCAATTTTATTTTTGGCCAGGCATGTACAAAGATGTTGCGGCTTTTGTTTCAAATTGTGAAACTTGTTTAGCTTATAAGCATAAAACTCAGCAAACTTTAGGCCTTATGGGTAAACCAAAAAATGTTTCTCGTCCATTTCAATGCATATCTATCGATTTAATAGGTCCATTACCTATGACACGTAAACTTAATAGATTCATATTTGTTGTTACGTGTTGTTTTTCTAAATACTGTCTTTTGTTTCCTATCAAAAGAGCTACTTCTAACATATTAAGACATATTTTAGAAAATTTAGTTTTCATGACATATGGAATTCCAGAAACCGTCATCTTAGATAATGGTCCTCAAATGATAAGCAATGAACTTAAAGACTTATTCACTGCTTATAATATACCAAAAATACATTACACTCCATTATACTGTCCACAAGTCAACACAGTAGAACGTTATAACAAAACAATTATTACCGCGGTCGCTTCTTTTGTTAATAATGACCACAGAACATGGGATCTAAATTTAAATAAAATTCAATTTGCAATAAATTCCGCAGTAAATGAAACTACTAAATATACACCAGCATTTTTAGTTTTTGGTCGAGAACTTGTTCCTTGCGGTTCACTTTATAATTCTAAAGATAATACTGAAGAATTAATATTTTCACCAAGAGATGAATATGCTGAAAATATAGGACAACTTAGTTCATTATTTTCAAGAGTTCAAGCTCGCTTATTTCACGCTCATCAAACTAATGCTCATCACTACAATAAACATCATAAAAATTTTGAATTTAACAATGGTGATGTCGTTTTGGAAAAGAAATCATCCCATCAGCTCTTCAGATAAACATTTTTCGGCAAAATTAGCACCTAAATTCAGTAAATGCATTATAACAAATAAAATATCACCACTCATTTACGATCTTGCAGATTTCGCAAATAAGTCCCTAGGTCGCTGGCATATCAAAGATATAAAACCAGTACAACGTACATCTAATTAAACTACTCAATTTATTATATACTTATTTTTTTATATTCATACACATTATATTAGGTATCATCATCATCGTGGATGAAAATCCATCATATATTATTAATTATTTTTATCATACTATTTATTCACGAATACAATATAGTACTATTACATTACTATTTAATTAAGTACAAATTATAATTGATTATAATTATAATTATTATATTCATATTTTATTATTCTATTACTTACTGTGATAACAATCACTTACTCTATTACTTACTGTGATAACAATCACTACTTCTATAACTTACCCTATTACTTACTGTGATAACAATCACTCTATTACAAAGACCTCTCTTTGTTTTATAAATATTTTAATATCAAGGCATTAAAACATGCTTTTATTTAAATTGTGTTTAAAGCACATATACTAATAGTAGGTATATAGTTAAGTTTTTAATCATGTTTTTTCTTTATCACCAATTATGCCAGCGGGTAGTGACTGACATAACTGAAAGCCTACACTAATTAAAAAGGCTTGCCTCTTGAGAATACTTAGGGTTTTGTTAAGTACCTATTTCTCTATTTTGTTTGTCTTATTTAATGTAATTTTAAATATAAGACATTTGTGGAAGATATGAAAGAGTGTATGAATGTTATTAATGTTGTTGAGGCTAACCTATTGTAAATAAACATTGTAAATATCACCCACATTTCAAAATTAATCACCCATATCCATTTTTTTTTAACTAATTGTATTTTTTTAAATTTTTGTAACTTTTATTTTAAGTTTTGTAAAAAAATCTTTTAAGAGATTTTTTTACACCGGCCCACCCGGGTAGTGTAACGAGGTCCAACTCGTTATGCTGCTCACCCTATTTGGACTTCCTGGCCACTTTATTAAAACTTTATCAATCCAAATTCAAAATTCAAAATTATTTTCAAAAATGGCTAATTTTCCACTATTTTAGCTCAGTTTCTATATTGTACGCTGAAAGACACTCATGTGTCTGTGACTGTGTCTTATAATAATTATATTATTTTATTAACAAATAGTAAATGTATCAATTTAACAGTTAGTGAGATACAGTATACCAAAATCGTTCCTGTTGTGTTTTTATTGTTTGTGCCGACCTACCAACCTACCTACCTACCTACCTGAATCCTGAATCCAGCCCGAGCTCGCTGCATGGACATAGCAGCAACTCAATTGTTTAATAGTCGGAGTTGACCTACCACTCCTCCGGCCCTCCGTACTACTGGCCCTCTGTGCCCTCATACCTCAGAGGAGGTCCATACCTCCATACCACTAGTTCCTGTTGTTCCTGAGTTCTGTTCCTGTAGTTCCTGTTCTCCTCCTACTTCCGTGTGTCACCGTGTGCCAAGCCACCGAACCCTCGACCCTGCGAGTTCTCCTGCCTGAGCTTCCCAACACTGGCCACGACGTGACAGAGCTCATTCAGGTCATAGCATAGGACAACTTTTAATATGGCGACAAAACTGAAATCGTGGAAAAAAAAGCTGTTTAATGGAAAAGTGCAATACAATAGCAGATGAATTTTTCGCAATATCAGTGTTGACCTCATATTAGTTGTTCTATGTTATGCGGTATGCCCTTTCCAAATATGACCACGCATTTTTGTTACACGCTGTATAAGTAGCGTTCGGTAATGTGTAGTTACATGAAAAATTCAACTACATACATCATATTTTCATGTTTATCACATCAGCCACTATTAGAAATCCTAATATGACAGTCGTGAGGGTAGTCTGGCAACCGTTGTACCACGGAAGAAAAGAATATAACTTTTCTCTACGGGTGTTGTAACCTTAGGAGTTTGTTAAAGACTATGAGGTAGAACATATTTGCCCTTATCATCATCGTCATTAAATTAACAAACAAGACAAGAGTCGGTGGAGTATTATCCATCTTTCTCTGCATTCCAGCTCCCTTTTGACTTCCTAATAGGATACGACGTCTATTTTTACATTCACTTGTTACATAAAGTTCTTTTCGGTATTCCTCTCTTCCTCTTTATTTATTAATTGATCGTATTTCATCAGTGTCCTAACATTTTCTCCCTACAGTTTTCAATCACTTTCACCTATATTGATGCCCCCTCCCCCTCTTACTAACGCGTCTTCGCTAAATGCAAGCGATCTCTGCATCTCAACTCATCCGCTTTGATTGCAACTTTCACCTTCGCACCGACTCGTAAACACGTAAATATTATCTACAACAGCGTCATTCGTCATAGACAATACATTATTATCGTGGTATGCTCGTTGAATATGTACATTTTCTACCTCGGTAGGTACTTATCAACTGGTTTGAAAGTAGATGCTGGGTTCAATTTCTTCATCGGATCACCTTTTTTTTTTATAAGGATTTTCGCTCATCTCAACAGCTATTAAAGGCGAAACGCTCGTCCTGAATCTAATATTGTCATAGTGAACTAAGGGATGAAGGTACCTACACAATAATACGTGGGACACTCAGAAAGTTTTGCGAAACTAAAAAAAATTGTTCTATACGTACATATATTTTTATCAAATCTTTTCAAAGTACTTTCCACCAGCCTCGATACAAAGATTCATGCGCCTAAACCAGTTTTCAAAACACTTTTTCCAGTCCGCCGCAGACACCTCGTTTACAGCCTGCTCGAACGCAGCCAGCGCATCTTCCGGCGACGAAAATTGTATCCCTTTGAGCTGATTTTTTATTTTTGGGAATAAAAAGAAGTCACACGGTGCTAGATCAGGGCTGTAAGGAGGGTGACCCAGGAGTTTGACTGGCGTGCTGTCCAGGAAGTCCCTCGTTTTGAGTGCGGTGTGCGCAGGTGCATTGTCGTGGTGGAGCAGTAGCCCGCGGAGCCCTGTGTTTGGTCGCTTGTTGCTTATAACAGAGAAAACTTCTGGCAAACATTTGGTAGTATACCATTCGGCATTAATGCTTCTTTGATCCCGTAAGGGAATTGATACCAAGTGGCCAGTCAAATTAAAAAAGCTAGCGATTAAAATCTTACCCCCGCTTCTAGATCGCTTCACTTTGGTAGACGTTGGCTCATTTTGAAACACCCAAACAGTCGACTGGCGCTTGGTTTCTGGGTCGTATTGATAAATCCAGGACTCATCACCTGTAACGATGTCGTAAACACGCCGAGACGAGCCTGCTTCAAATTTGTTAAGCATATCACGGCACCATTCCACCCGGGCCTGCTTCTGAGCATCGGTGAGGTTGTGCGGCACCCAGCGTGATACTATCCTCCTCACGCGAAGATGGCTGTGTAGAATCTCGTGAACGCTTCCCGATCCAATCTTCAATATGTGTTGAATCTCCTGATATGTAATTCGCCTATTGTCTTGGATTAAATTTTTCACTGCTAGCACGTTTTCTTCGGTAACAGCCGTCAAAGGGCGACCGCTTCTTTCGTCATCCCCCAAAGTTGGTCGACCGCGCTTGAATTCGTTATACCAACGATACACGGTTGCCTTGGAAGGGCCTTCATCCATGAATGCCATTTGAAGTCTATCGTACGATTCATCCGGTTTCAGGCGACACTTGAAATCGTATAAAATCATAGCTCTAAAATGTTCCCGGCGCAGATCCATATTTCAGTGAGACACAATACTTTGAATTAACTCGCAAAAAATGTGGAGGGAAATTTTTAAATTGGAACTTACTTATTTTTACTTATAAATAATCATATTTTCGAAAAACATTATAACTGGCCAGTCTCCCATATATAAAAACTTTTTTTCGCAATACTTTCTGAGGGGCCTGGTACTAGCACCTCTGCCACCTTTTGAACATAGGAGTACCACGAACAGCTATGTATTGTGGGTATGTATATAATACCTTTTTTTTCCGTGGGAAATCCTCATGGACGCACTCCGCCCGGGGTAGGCGGAGCCAGTGTCGGACTCTTACCGACTAAAACCACCACGGTGTTTCTTCAACTACCTTAGCCGGGGGCGTGGGAACCCGTTAGTATTCACACAACTACCCCCGACAGGTCTCGGCCCACCACAAGCAGGCGAGCCCCTTCTACCCGTGCGGCCTTACGTCGGACGCACCCTCCTCAGTGGAGCACACGGAACACTGCACGCCACCTCACTTCATGGGCCTTTACCAGCTGCGCCAACTACGCCAGCTGTGCCAGCTACGCCAGCTGTGCCAGCTACGCCAGCTACGCCAGCTGCTGGTCGGGCAGCAGACTACCCCGAGTCTGCTGCTCGCAGGCCCTACCTCCCGTATTTTTTTATAGAGGTTTTCTTCCTCGCGGTCCGGGCGGTGAAGCCAAGACCCTTGGTCCCAAGAGGCGCGAGATTACTACTCAGCGGGCACTCCTAGTCCGTGTGGTGCCGGACTAGTCCGTGTGGTGCCGGACTTAAAGAATAGCATCACCCTTATCTCTTCTCATGGGTGTCGTAAAAGGCGACTAAGGGATTCACCAGAGGATGGGCAGCAGCATTCTCTGAGTATTTAACCAACCAACTGCGATCGCCAACCCGCCTGCCAAGCGTGGCGATTATGGCATATCCCCCCCTTAATTGGGGGAGGCCTTTGTCCAGTAGTGGACGTCTTTCGGCTGTAATGATGATGATGGGCACTCCTAGGGGTTACGAGATCGACGGGGGCAGGGAAGGACAGTCCCCCCATTGCCTGCCCAGTGGCAGGGTGAGTGCACACCGGGCCCGCCCCTACTCCTCCATTGTGCCCTCCGCTGGCATCAGAGGGACACGTGGAGCAACTCTCCGTTGGCCCACATGGGGCCTCCCGCACCAGAATATTCGCCACGGGCAATAAGATCCCCCGAAGGTTAATCCCTCGAAAGGATTATATTGCCCGTACGCAGGATGCACCGGCCTAACAACTGCCGTTCCCTCCAGACGTGTCCAGAAGGACAAGCAGCCGTTAGGCACACGTGGAGGTTTTCTGGCCAGCACCCCATGTTTATAATACCTACGCTATCGTAAGCAGTGACGAATTATTAGATAATATGTGGCAGTGATAACCTAGCGGGTGAACCCTTGCCTTCCATGCAGGAGGAACTGAGTTCAAAACCGGCCCCCACCTAAGTCTTTTCGAATTCATGTGCAGATCAAAATTGAATCATCAGTAGCCCTAGCACGAACCATTTTGATATATCGAAACGTAAATATAAGTAAACTTTGGATTTTAAATACTCGTTTGAGACTTAACCGCCATAACTCCCAAGTATCTCACTGGAACGCCCAACTTTTATTATTTTTCTCCCACTTGCTCGGAAATTGGTTCACTATTAAAAAAAAAGAATGCATCAATCGGCTCTTTTCCGTACGATATAAGTAATACGCCAGCAATATCCAACACGACAATAATAGAAATTACTGGACAGTTTTAATTTTTTAAATCATAGCTATCGCTAGCGATGTTGTTTTCAAGTACACACTTACATAAATTAGGTATTTTTAGGTAAAAGGCACGTTAGTGGTGGTGTTGGTAATTAACAAACAAACAAATCAAACAAATCAAATCCTTTTAATTGCATGAAATGTGGTACAAGTAAAGGTGTAAGTGAGTTTGTGTGTGTGTGGTGTGTTATTACGCAGTATATTATATTCTATGCTGTTACTACGGACGTGCAATCGACTGTACCTACCTATATTTGTTTTAGAATAAAGTTCATTATTTGATTCACACCCATCCTTTGTGGTGTGCGTGCTATGCGGTTTAGTAAACTAGACGAATAGTATTTGTTTATCGGTTCAATAGTCGTACTTGACATTTTAAAAAGCAGATTCAGACTGACTAGAAGTGTCTTTACGAATTGGGACATCTGTTGGTAAAGGTGGTTTCTCACGTTCCAATTCGGAATTATTGCTGCGGTGCCAGTCTGGTGCCTGCACATATACTTACTGGTGCATAGGTGGTCCTGTAGAATTAGCTATCTACTTCGTATTGTGACTTAGCTCATTCATTTGATCAATTTTACTCGAAAAAATGTACGAAACGGTATATTTGTTTGCTAGTGTCAAATAATATACGGGCAATAACCTCTTTTCTTTTCTATATGTCCCGAACTGAGTGTGTGTGTGTGTGTGTGTTCCGTATTCAGGAATACGGAATACCGGAAATTGATTTGCATTGAATGCAAAATTGTGAGGTTACATAACCATGGTCAAAGTTAACCAGTGAATATTTTGAAAAGACAAAGACATCTATGCCCTATGGCATAAACGATTCTGATCTTAGAATATGTCTTCCTAGTCTAAGATTCTGATATAATTAATTTTAATTATATGTACACTAAACACAGACAAATCTGTAACATGTTTTAGCATTGCTTTAATCATGATCGCAGATGAAACGAATTGTTGGATCGCGTGACTACAAGATATTTGTCACTTCAATAAGAGTGACAGTACTGACAGCTGAATTTCAGAACTTCTAACAGAATCTATCACAGATTTCTGATACGTTTTGATGATTGGCGAAGCTGGATTTATTTATTTAATCGTTATGGCATCTTTATAGGCTATCTATACATCTAAATATATAAAACAAAGTTGGGTCAGTTACACCATTCATAACTCAAGAAAGGCAGTACCGATTTTAATTAAATTTGGCGTACAGTTAGAACATAACATTGGATTTTAACATTGAAATAAGATAGTTAGTTGTCCACAAGGACTTCAAAAATGTTTTGTTATAATTTGATAAACATTCTAAAGTCTTCGTGGGCAACAAACTATCTTATTTCAATGTTAAAATCTTTGCCGACTTTTGTCTCTATTCACCCCGTTTTAACCGGTATGCAATTAACGACGATGTTACTATTTATTATGAAGCTTTTGTTTTTTATTTATTTGATGATGATGTATAAAATAAAGAGCATATAAAGAGAATATAATAACTACGTTTCGTGATTAATGTAATCCAAACTACCATAAAATGCCCTAACTTTGCCCAGAAGCCCTATTTTGCCTAGTTGTTTTTTGGGTCAGCTATAGCTATATGATTTCCGCACTTAGGGAGATTTTACTACTGTGACGATGCTAACTTTTGGTTCAGTTATAAAGTGTCAGTGCGAGTAAAAAATAAGTTAATGCTGTAGGCAAAGTAGGACTTGTGGGCAAAGTTAGGGCATTTTACGGTACCTTCCTTCACAATAACATTTTCGCAAGATACCTACGCCGCATTATCGTACCAGTCCAAAAATATTGATATATGTAGCAACTGACAACTATTATTAACGATAGCCGTCAGATTAATCTAGCAGACAATTACAGCATTCTCAAACACAATAATTTATGCCTAAATATGAAATATTAGCCTCGTTTTTCATCGTCAGGCTGTAGGCAGATGGCACAATAGCTTTCTAGCCTAGATACTATAAGCACTAACGACTGCAGTACTTAGCCACGGTTGTCGCTCATGTCGTGAAGGTCTGTTTGTCTGTTAATTGATACTTTTCTACTAAATTAACAGCGTGTGACAAGTTGACAATCGTATTATTAATGGCGACAATGCGGTGGTGATGGAATGGATCGGGAATGGCGTCTTTATTGCGAAATGCTTACGTATTCAATTCTTTCTTATCCTTCGTGATCTTACTAAACGTAGTGGTTATATTCTCTTTGGGTCTTACGCTATCATGTCTTTAAGATCTTCAGTCTATTGCTATCATAAACTATTTGATCAAGAACAAGGTCAAGAGTTTATGAACAAGCGCTTCCATCATTAGGTTTGATTCTTATTTTCGAGGGACGCCCGCGAAGTGAAACTTCTCTTTCCCAATAAAAATGTTTTTCTCCACTCCAGCCTTGTATTTAACACTATTAAGTAATTAACAGCAGTGATAACCTAGTGGTTGAACGTTCGCCTTCCATGCAGGAGGGTTTGAGTCCGGCCCGCACCTCTGACTGTTCGAATTCATGGTTAGATCGGAATTCTATTATCACTTTCTTACGGCGGAGGAAAACAACGTGAGGAAACCTGCACACCTAAGAGTGCTTCATTGGATACAGTTCTCAATGGTGTGTGTGTGTGTGTGTATAGTCCGCCAACTGCACTAGGGCAGTGTGGTGGCCTAAGGCCTTTGCCTTTTCGTAATGAGATTAAGAGGCCCGTGCCCAGCAGTGTAACAGTAATGGACTGGTTATGTAAGTAATAGAAACCCTTATCATTACCATTTTCCACCGTAGTTATCCACTGTTGATCATAAGCTTTTGTTATACTGGGTGTAAGGGGAACGCTTCCGAAAACGAAGATAGGTGCTGGTGATTACTTATACAACACCACGAAAAAAAATGCGATTCTTTTTTTAGATTTTTTCATATAATTTTATTGCATTTTTCATACATAACCAGCTTTGGGCAGTTAAATAAAACACATACATAATGAACAAATGCAAAAAAAAATGTGAAAAAATCTATAAAAAGAATCACATTTTTTTTCGTGTTTTCGTATTAGTAATCACCAGCACTATCACCTGTCTTCGTTTTCGGAAGCGTTTTCCTGACACCCTGTATTTATGGCAGTGTTCATCGGTCGCAATTTCCACCCTCTTCGCCTTTTGTACTAGCCAGCAGATCTCCAGTAGACCGTGTGCCAGCAATTTTACTCCTGCGCGTCATTTATCGTGGGATATATTTTCCAAAATATTTTTTCACTTGAGGTCGCCCGCGGCTTCGCCCGCGAGATTGTCGTTTATTGCGCATCCCTCGGAAACTGTTTATAAATAATTATTTAATTCAGTTTCAATAATCCATAACACAATACAGAGAAAAAAAAAACAATTTAAAACACTATTAATTTTTTTTTTTAATTCTGGGATAAAAAGTCCTTCTTCAGGTTCCGGCTACCTCTTTGTCAAATTTAATTACGATCGGTTCAGAGGTTTAGTTGTGAAAAGGTAACAAACAGACAGAGTTACATTCGCATTTATAATATTTGTGGGCATAGTAGTGTTTGTGGTTAATGGCAATAGGCTCGCCCCCTATTACATGGGACTTACAACATACCTAATTGGCGAAATGTGGGTGTACTATACACCTCTGCTTCCCCTTCGGGGAAATACAGGCGTGATGTTATGTTATGTTATGTGGGCATAGTATTTCTATGTTTGTGGGATTATTTGCTTACGCACATTCTACCATATACTTGAATGTCTCTCGTTTGCCATGAAACGTGTTTCGTTTGTATGTCAGTCATGCTATTTAATCCAAATGGCAAACGGATTTGTGATTCCTTTTTTTACAGCCCTTAATAAGCTGCTTATCCCCAATTTCCAGGCTCAATTATTTATTCACCTTTACGACATCTACAGGAAGCGAAGAGATCCTCTATACTTTTCTGGTGCCAGTACTATAGTTCCCCTACTACTAGTAAAAGCGAAACCACCAGCAGACTTGCGCTCGCGCACCATTCAGGGCGGAACGCTGTCGCCTTTCACCGTCCGCTGCGCTTGCGCAGACCGCGCAGGGCATGCGATACGGCGCATAGTGCATGTTGTACGTGTGTATTATTATGCATGTGTTGATGTTGGATTATATTTATGTATGTGCTTATGATAATTTCGTTTGATAGTGTTTTTATAGTGGCTCTAATTTCTTTTACTTTCTTTGCATCTTGTATTCTACGAATTGGTTTTCACGCTCTTTTAAGCTTCAATATTAGTTCAAGGTTACAGTCGCATCAGTTTCGATATTGTTGACAATCAATATTAGTGGAAGTCGACTTTTTGATACACATCTACGCTCTTTGCTCTTACAAACTATAAGGCCGTCATCATCAATTTCGTAGATAGGGTTCGAAATCAGCGTCACTAGGTTGATTAATTTTATGCTAGTGTGCTGTCACCCCGTCTTCATTAATCAGGCAATGGATAGACCCTACTATCCAATATATATATATATATGGAGCTGTTAAGCCGTCCCCAGCAACCTAATAGATATTATGTAGAGACCTTTCAATTTGCATGCATATAAACTTTAGCAGTTCGCCCCTTTAGATTGAAATTAGGAAATTACAACATCAACACTCTAAAGCAAAGCATCGATAAATTATTATTTAAATTTAGTACTAAGCTTGTTTTATTTTTTGTTACCGCACACTAATGTGAACAGGGTGAAATTAAGAATTCTAGAAAGAAAAACTCGCAAGCATAGTTTTCTTTCCCCAATTTTCAAATTTATATCATATTGCTCCGGTTTTAGACGAATTATTCAGCCATAAGGAATAAGTAAACTTCTCGCAGGTTAATTCGAACGATCCATTTCGTTCTACCAATAAAATTTATTCTAAGCCAATTATGTTGTACAAAATTGGAAACCAATGCAACCGTCACATTTACCATGCCTGCCCTTTACCTAACGATCATAAAGAATTGCATCACAGGGCGTGGTTGCCTTTACCATGGAGTAAGAACAAATGGAGCGCTAATGTGCGGCAAATAGTTCCATTAAAGAATAACTGGTGCTACTTTACTATCGCGAGTGCTTGTAATTCCATTTTTGATCGAGTGACACTTGACTTCTAATTGAACTATGAGTATAAACTAACTGGCTACGCGACAGTGTTAGCTATAAAGTCGTTTTGTTCCTGTCACGTATTTCACAAGACGTAAAAGTTTTTGAGACAAATTTGCGGCACTCCATTTATACTATTTTCATGACTTAACCGAACATAGTACTGAATACGACCGGAGCGTGGAGTCAAAACTCAAATGGCGCCATTTGATCCCACGACCTCAGGCTCCGCCACTTCTATGCCATGCCCGTAAATGTCAAACATAAGTGACCATTATTCGTCCGAGATTTGTTGAGGAATTTGTTTTATTGTGAAAGTATATTTTAAGATTTAGGTACCATCTATTTTATTTATCTATTTGGATTCTACTTTTTTATATTCTATAGAGATCAGTGATTATTTACTTCTGTTAGAGAACAGAGTTCTGACGTAGGCTGAATACACAAAAACCGTTTGTTTGTCGTGAGGTCGAAGTGACATTCATTCAAAATCCGCTTGGAATTATAATGTCTTTGATACGCCGGTGCCGAGTTGATTGATTGATATCCTTAAAAGCTACTGTTGTTTGGCTTATTGGACCAATGCGTGAAGTAATAGTTCCGGTGAATTTTTAGGACTTGAATCCTCAAAGCAATGATACTAAGCTATGATATAATACTCAACTCAACTGATAATGTCACTTGGCGTAACATGGGAATCAGCTTTTAAAAGCCCTATGAACTTGACCCTATCTCTTTTAATGTCAGATCAAGATAGATGAGGTAACTAGAATGACACACGTCACATTATATCTTCGTACAGTTCTTCAACCAGCATCTGTATTGTATGTATCAGAGTGAAAGTATACAAGGGATACTCATACAATGAGTGTTATAATAAACTTGTTATTTGATTATCGTTTCTTTTGGTATCGTACTTAAACTTAAACAGTTGCTTCCACACTGCAGTCCTTTCCGGTTCGCATTAAGGCACTTCCAGGTGCCATAAAGGTACTTCATAAAAAGTTTTATATGTTTATTAATGCAATAATATACTTGACTTTGAGTGGTAAATTGAATTCAGACTTCTCGAGTCTTAATTTCGTATGTGTAGGTCACAGACATTATTTATTTATTTATAATTTATGTACACACAATGACATATGAAAGGAGACAGCATTAAAATTATTTAGTACAAAGATACTGCTTATTTCAAAGAAATTTCTATCAGCACACCTGGGAGAGGAGATATAAGAAGTAAGAAATGTAAACAACACTGTAAAAAACCGGCCAAGAGCATGTCGGGCCATGCTCAGTATTATAGGGTTCCTTAAGTAGGTGTACAAACGAATCAAATCGAATATTAATCATGGCTATTTTAGTTTTTGCAATAATCGGCAGCATTTGCGACTCAGAGCGTGTTGTTAGTAGCGCCATCTAGCGATAAATTCAAGAAGCCAAATTTAAGAAGTCTGATTGATTTCAAAGTTACTTTTTGTGATTTTTTCAAATAGAAAGTAGCTAAAGGAGCATTATTTGCCATGATAATTTTTCTCTAAGGTCAATGACCTTTGAACTAGGACGTTTTAAGTATTTTTCGGTTTTCTGTCTTTAACTCAAAAAATTATAATCACATTATACTCGAAATTATTTTAAAAGAGAGTTTTCACAAAGGTCTATCAATGTGGAAGATTATAAGTTTCTACGTTGCATAGTTTAGAAATGGCAGGGGGGGGGGACACATTGCTAGCCACTTTGGCGGGCTATATTTCGCAGATGGTACACCTGATAAAAAAGTGGTGTATGAAACATTACCTTCATTTTAGTAGACCTATTCAATGATACCCCACACGATGGGGTGCAGCGAAAAACAATTTTTTTTCCTCATTTCACATGTATGGGCGCCACCCCTAAAGAACGTAAAAACTATTTTTTTATTCTTTTAAAATTGAGATCTATATGCAGACTATTTTTTAACAAAATTTCATTTACTTATATTTATAACTGTAGAAGTTATTAAGCTGTAAAGGATTAGGACAGACGGACAGACGGACAGACGGACAGACGGACAGACGGACGGACATGACGAAACTATAAGGGTTCCTTGTAGGACTTCGGAACCCTAAAAAGATAAGAAACTCTAATAAAGCAATAGATACATAAATAAATACATCTAAATTATATAGGAATAGGTAAATATCATCATCATCATCATTTCAGCCGAAAGACGTCTACTGCTGGACATAGGCCACCCCCAAGCATCGCCACAACGACCGGTCCTGTGCCCTCCGCATCCAGCGGATTCCCGCGACCTTCACCAGGTCGTCGGTCCACCTTGTGAGGGGCCTACCACCTGTTTGGAACCCAGTCCTTAAAATAATCAAGTCCCAAACAGCACGCAACACTGTAAAAGATAATGATATTGTGAGTGATTACTGCGTGCATCGAAACGATTTTAATTAATAATATTGTACGGTAGATTAAAATATTTTTTTAGAAATATTTGTAAAGACGCTTGTCATCTTAGTCTACCTGCGACCACGAAATGCTGCAAAGCTTTCGAAACGTCAGGGAAACCAATTTAAATAATATACGCGATTTAATCCGGTTAAACTTTGTTTTATTATAATGTGTAGTGATCGCGAAAACCTAAGAAGTTATTATAATATTTTATGTCTGTGGTGTAGGTACAATATATTATTTAATTATGTCTGTGGTGTAGGTACAATACTATTTCATTATGTCTGTGGTGTAGGTACAATATTTTTCACTATTTTTCACTAACCTGACAAACTTGACTCCTTTCTGAAGGATTGGCCCCAGACGGCAAAATACAGGGACAAGTGGAAAAGGGAAGGGAGGCGTTTGCCCTGCAGTGGGACACTACAGGCTGATTATTATAATAATAATTCATTAACCCGTAGATTCACCGTCTCACTGAATTTATACGTTTTCCGCAATTTTCCCCGTATATTAATGCATGTGATGTATTGATATAATCATAATCTACTGCTATACATGTGCCTTCACATGTATATTTCTTATCTCTACAATCTACATTTTATGATATCCTGATATACCTGCCATTTTACTTGTTTTTACTCGATTCTTCACCAATTATATTAGAGGTATAATAGTCTATCTATAGTCTATCTTACTTATATAGTGTAGAAGTATTTAAATCACATTCAGTAATATACCTACTCATTATATGAATGATTTATTATATTAAAGTGGGTCATCTAAATATAAATGCACGTCACATCTCTCGCTGCCATCACTTTATGACTAACGGCCAAAGGTTAATTTAGTTTATCGAATAAGGGCAATTTTCGCCCTATTTTTGTGACAAGTAAGCGAATGATAAAGTTGAAATAAATTCACTGTTGTGAAATTTCTTATCGAAGAAAAAAAAGAATGATCTTAGCCTTTCAAACTGTAACCATAGCCATAGGCTTGTCTGGAAAAGAGAGGCCTGTAGACCCAGTAGCTACCACGCTGGGTAATTAATTATTATTTTTTCTAAACCTGTACCCTACAATACTTAAGTTACCAGTAAAACAATAGCTTAATGTCAAGCAAGCCTTTATAATGGCTTTTTAATGAAGTAAGAAATAGTTAACTAGTAAAATAATTCCTTCTGAAAATTTTCCGCATTTGCCCGTCTTCTCTCGTATCAGCAATGCCGAATGCCTATTGGCTATTACATAGCTCTTGCTGGTGGTAAAAATGACAGTCTGTCATACATACAAACATAATTATCACGCCTGTTTCCCATTGGGGTAGGTAGAGACCATGGATTTCCCACCCGCGATCCTGACACCTCTTTTGCTTCGTCATTGTCTTTCTAGCTAGTGTTCTGAACCTGGCCTTGAGAGTATCCGCGATTTAGCAGCGAGGCTCAGGGTGTGCCGAAGTATCAGCCCTCATGAAGGCTCTTTTAATACACCCAATTGCCAGTGCGCAGTTAGCATACCACCCAGCTTCTTACGTCACCAAGACGTGCAATCAGCTGAGGCGAGCTATCGTCAATCTCATTCACATCCGATAGATAACCGTCGATATCTAACATTCTGTCGACACAATCTAGCGCTCTGTGTCGACACTTCTCGGAAAATCTTCATAATAATGGTTATTTATGATTATATTGAGTTACTTTGAAAAATTTTAACTATTTGCGGTATGTGGTGTGTGTCATAGATAGTTGTCTGTAATTGCGCAGGTGATCAGTTGTGTTACAAATAAGTTATTGACTAAAGACTCGATGAAACTTTAATATATTATGTAGGTGCATATAACTGCAAATAAAGTGCCGAATTAAAAACGGTAACATTCGCCAATAAGTTCAATTTAGGTGCTTAGCAATGTAAAAGGCGGAAGACTGGTTGTTATGGCGCAAATATAACCACATACAGCAATGCAGATACAGTCTATGTACATATAGCAGTGGACTGATACCACTGATGGGATGATTTAAATCATCTTCACTATCAATCAATCATCATCACTTTAGTTGCATTTTCCAAGAAATGTTTTACGTTTTACCTATAGTAACTAAATTTTTTGCCAGTAAAACTGCATTTTGCAGTGTATCTTTAACTTTACTTGCTTAGATTATGTGAAAAACATGAACATAAATGCACTATACTTAAATACCTACTTTTTATTTCTGTTACTGAAAGTTGATCGATATAACAGCCAAAGATCTTCTGTCATGACCACAGACATAGTAAAAAATATAGACTAAGTGCTGCGAACAACCATAGCGACGCCAAGAAAAACCGTGCTCCTTCATGTACAACCAATGCTCACGTACACACCATGCACTTAAGGATATTTGTTTTCGCGATGCTTACTGGAAGATGCCGCGACATGTGAAGTGAGAGGGGTGAGCACGGTTTAAGGTGCATGTGTGTGCGAGGGCACTGGCTGTACATGAAGGAGCACGGTTTTTGTTGGCTTCACTATGGTTGTTCGCAACACTTAGTCTATATTATTTACTATGTCTGTGGTCATGACATAGACATTTATAACACTGAGATTAGAACGGAACGATATTTTGACTATTTTAAATAATGTGTAGGCATTGGGTACATCAGGTACTGGCATTGGTCACTAAAGCCATACCCTGAAATCTACACTACAATGCCTAAATTCATTCCATTGTTGACCGAAGGATCCACATGGCATCACTGACCTTGGACTTTAGTCTATATTTGATGACCTTCACGATCTTGATAAAAGAGAATAATGTGGCACAAATGGGTTTGACATGGGTTGGTTCACGCTTAGATTGTGAATTTAATCTATAATAAAGGGATGCTATGCTTCAATTATTTCTAAAATAGCATGTACACATGGAACAGCTGTATTTTTTTTCACGATTTCATGCTTGTAAAAGTTGTTCGTTGTAATCATGGATGAATAAAAAAAGGCGGGCGGAATCTCGCTAAACAATAAGTGAAGCATCCATAATAAGACGGTTCGTTTAAAAGTACGGGCTGGTATGCACACATTCACACCCATAGGAAGACAAAAAGCCGCGATTACGCAACAACACTCGTGTGACGGTAGTCGTTGTCGTAGTGGCACTGCAAATAAATAACAGTAAATAACAATATGATGTCTGGTGTGTTAAAATATTTGTGTCGAACTGACAGACAAAAAAGTCATTAAGCATTAGGCATTAAGTCCGCCTTATGTACAAATTTAGCATGAAGTTTAAATAAATAAATAAAATAAACAAACAGACAGACAAGAATAAAACCGAGGTAAAAATAAGCTAGCTTTCTAATATAACAGAGAAAAACAACTCAAAATGCAGTGGCATTGGCCTCATTTCGCCGCCATTGATAATTCGCACTTTTTTACCTTTTAATCCTCCACTGTTATCTATGAAGTGCTTATCGGTTTGCAGTCGATTGTCATTGAAGTTAACATTTCCGATGTGTGCGGAAGACATTGCCAAATAAACGATGACGACACGTGAAGGAATGTTAAATAAATTGGTATGACAAATCTTAATATTCCGAATCAATCAATCAATCAATAGGTACGGTCAACCGCAAATATCAATGGTAATTTTAACGAAACCGTTATAAGGGTGGTATGCCACTGGTTAAATTTCTTTGTCCAATATCTTTGTCCAATCCAATTTATTTGATTATCTGTGTTTTTCTACATACAACATTTGATGAAAATCATCCAATTTCTTTGATCAAAATCACATTGGACAAAGAAATTTGACGAATGGCATACCACCTACACCCTAAGCGGAACTGGCTTGGTATGCAACATAACATGTTATGACATAACTGAAAACCTCTTAAGGGGTCATTCTACTCGTCAGTATGAACAACTTTTACTATGGGAACAATCCTGAAATCGCGAAAAAAAAATCATTTGTGTTCACATAATTCGACAAAACGTAGCCCTAAATTTTTTTTTCGCTATTTCAGGGTTGGTCCCATAGTAAAAATTTATCATACTGATGAGTACAATGACCCTTAAGAGGTTTTCAGTTATTTCAATAACACGTTGTATAGGTTGTATACCTACACATCCACAGACAGACATGCTCTGCTTATACTGGAGTTGTTACCATCGATATGCCCAATATGGTCCAACGACCTATTTTTAACCGACGAAAAAAAGGAAGAGGTTCTCAATTCGACGCTTATCTCTTTTTTTTATCAAATACATATGGTCAGTAGTAGTTCAGACCCAAGCAAGCTTTTTAAATCATCTAATATCGGCCCAAAGACCTAAAAAGGGACATCTTTGTTTGGCTTATTTTGCATTTGATGTCCCTGTTCTAGGTCGTTGTGCCGATTTAGATATATTTAATCATTATAAAATATTTTCTGATCTTGAAAACGATGACTCAGTCATGGCAAAAATATCAAGCGATTACTTATACTTAGTAACCTGGCCGAAACGTCGAGGTTAGTCAAAATGTTTGTTTTGTTTTGATTTTATTGTGCGCGAAAAGTACCGTAAATATAGTTCAATACTTAGTTATTTATAACTTGAATTTATTTTTTAGCAAAGATTTGAACCTAAA
The DNA here is from genome assembly GCA_949699075.1 of Asteroscopus sphinx. Classification (NCBI taxonomy): domain Eukaryota; kingdom Metazoa; phylum Arthropoda; class Insecta; order Lepidoptera; family Noctuidae; genus Asteroscopus; species Asteroscopus sphinx. The sequence goes on along the minus strand of OX453021.1, from coordinate 11,676,215 downwards.
AACAATTCGCTTGGTAAACATTATCATGACACATAACAAGCGGGTGATTATCGAGTTGACTGCTGCGTTCATGGACGGTTAGCTTTAATTTGTTACAACGGTTTGTGATAGCAAATTTTATCAAACAGAAACCCTGAAAGGGCTCGGCTTTATTGTGATAAATAATTTAATTGTGTTAGTTATACAACAGAAACAAGTAAGTAGTACACGCAAAATATTAATACATTGTCTGACACAATTAATGAGACACAGTAGAGGTTTTATTGTTATTTATATTATACTATAAGCCTCAAGTGTCCCACTGCAGGGCAAAGGCCTCCCTACTCTCCTTCCATTTCTCCCTGTCTGTTGCTACAAGAGTCCAGTCCTTTTGGAAGGAGTCCAGCTCACCCGCCATCTCCGTCTGGGCCTACCGCGTTGACGTCTGCCAGGTAAAGGGACCCATTGAGTTGTCAGTTTGGCCCAGTGGTCATCTGATATGCGGCAGATATGTGCAGCCTTCCGGGTGACGTATTTTTGTTCTGGAACGGATCGTTGTTGTTACTTATCCCGTCTTTAATTTTTATACCCAAAACACTCCGTTCCATAGCTCTTTGGCAAACCTCGAGTGTGGACCTCAGTTGATTTGTCAAAGACCATGTTTGGGATCCATATGTGAGGATAGGAAGACTGCACACGTCCTCATGAGTCTGTTTTTTTAAGGGATAGAGGTAGATCACCCTTCATTAAATCTTTCATGGCCCAATAGCTCCACCAGGCATTTTCGGTGCGTCTTGCAACTTCTTTGTTTTTAATAAAACAAGGTTTAACCGGATTAAATCGCGTATATTATTTAAATTGGTTTCCCTGACGTTTCGAAAGCTTTGCAGCATTTCGTGGTCGCAGGTAGACTAAGATGACAAGCGTCTTTACAAATATTTCAAAAAAAATATTTTAATCTACCGTACAATATTATTAATTAAAATCGTTTCGATGCACGCAGTAATCACTCACAATATCATTATCTTTTACAGTGTTGCGTGCTGTTTGGGACTTGATTATTTTTAGGACTGGGTTCCAAACAGGTGGCAGCTGCCAACCATCTTCTCTATTAAAATTAGGATGTTTTTTAATTTCAATAGCCTCACGGAGCATTCTAGGTACATATCGGTTGTTTGTTTTTGTTATTATATATTGTTATTACGTCTATAAAAATATACGTTTACTTTCTACTGTCCGTCAAGTTAGGGAATGTTAAAAAGTAAAATAATGAATGATAATTTGATAAATAATAAAGTAAATGTGAAAAAGTAAAATAATGAATAATAAATAATAAAATAAATGTGAAAAAGTAAAATAATGAATGAAAGTAATCCTACTTCTTACTCTACTAATATTACAAACGTGAAAGTTTGTGAGGATGTATGGATGTGTGGATGTTTGTTACTCTTTAACGCAAAAACCACTGTATGGATTTTAAAGAAATTTGGTATACAGATAGAGTATAACCCGGATTAACATATAGGCTACTTTTTATACCGGGAAGATGAACAGTTCCCGAGGGATGCGCGATCAGCGACAACACAGCCCCTGTCGCTGTGCGCGATAAACGACTATCACGCGGGCGAAGTCGCGGGCATAGGCTAGTTTATAATAATTTGATGAAAAATGTTTTTTTTAAACCATTTTGTTTAAAAGAAAGTGTGTTGTTGTCACCCAGTCCTGAGCTATGTTTAATGTTTCAAGTCTCTGACTCATCGGGAAGTTAGTTTAAAATCGTTTAATCAATTGTAAAATTTGTACGGAACAGACAGACAAGGCTAAAAGCGAGATAATAAAAACATGGTAAAAACAGCCTAGCCCATATAGCCTAGCGCTTAAACACTTGCCTTCTATTGCAGGATGATGGTCTGAGTTCGAATCTACTAGACCGCACCTCTGACATTTCGAATTCATGTGTCGACCAAAATTTTGTTATCAGGAACACATCGTAAGGCGAGTAACTCGCCATTTCGCCAAATTATTCATCCGGTAATGTAAACGTTGCATTACAAAATCTAGTTAGCGGTTTCATCCTGTTTCCCTGCCTATTGTGAGTTGTTGGATCCGCTTTATAGAAACTTGGTCATTCTCTCTTTAAAAATGCAGCAAGTGCACAACAAGATTTATTTACTAACTCACAACCAAGTTCTAATTGCTGCAAAGTTTCTGTTTAACGTTTTAGCACAGATCGTTTTAGATACCTACGTTGACAGAATTAGTTATTATTTATTTAAACTTCTTATTCTTATTCTTTATTGTACACACATATTAGTAGTTTATGAAACTGTTGCGTAATAGGGGTTATTAAAACACGAGTGTGAGTTTAAAAACCGAGCCGTAGGCGAGGTTTTTAATAGTATCACACGAGTGTTTTAATACCTAATTATGTCAGTTTCATACACTATTTTATCTACACTCATACAATTTTAAATAAAATACCAAAGTCAAAATCTTAGTAACATTGTCGTTGTTTTTCTTGATTTCTCTGGTAAAAGATTGTTCGTCATTTACGTTGCTGCATCCAGAAATTCAGGCGGGGTCATATTCTCCTCAGTTCAGTATCACTGCTGTAGTCAGATATTTTTGCCCAGAATAAAACTTTCGACATACAAAACCATAATAATAACGTAAACAATAACAATAAATTTGGATTGTCATTTTGCTTTTAATTATATTTAAGTGTTTGCAGGTTTACAGGCACATTTTTTGTATGATAAAACAGAGATTGACGGAATCCTGACAAGGATAGAAAATTAGTTCCGATTATAATGTTTTCGCCAGACTATATTTTACTATCTGTGTGCGCGCTAGGGCGCGTGCCATGACCTACTCTACTGGATTTGGTCATCGTTACTTGTAAATTTATTGTAATTGTTTACGTTACTATTATGGTTTTGTATGTCCAAAATTATCCGACTACAGCAGTGATACTGAACTGAGGAGAATATGACCCCGCCTGAATTTCTGGATGCAGCAACGTAAATGACGAACAATCTTTTACCAGAAAAATCAAGAAAAACTACAACAATGTTACCAAGATTTTGACTTTGGTATTTTATTTAAAATTGTATGAGTTTAGATAAAATAGTGTATGAAACTGACATAACTAGGTATTAAAACACTCGTGTGATACTATTAAAAACCTCGCCTACGGCTCGGTTTTTAAACTCAGACTCGCGTTTTAATAACCCCTGTTATGCAACAGTTTCATAAACTACTATTACATTACAGTAGGAAAGTGTATGTACAACATCGGCTTCGCGCCTTTTAGGCGAAAAACTTTTGCTGTATACAACGTGTTATTGAAATAACTGAAAATCTCTTAAGGGGTCGTTGAACTCATCAGTATGAACAACTTTTACTATGGGACCAATCAAGAAATCACGAAAAAAAATCATGTGTTCCCTACATAAATTGACAAAATGTAGAGATCAGCTGATAATTTTTCGCGATTTCAGTATTGGTCCTATAATAAAAGATGTTCATACTGATGAGTATATTGACCCCTTAAGAGGTTTTCAGTTAATTCAATAACATGTTATGTAGGTATCTCATAGAATCATTCATTTTTCTTACAGTGTAACTTTCTCAAATATTTTTACTAAGACAGCTGCTAAGGCTGGAATTCCAAATCCATGCTCAAACATGAATTTGTTTTTTTGTAATAATTCGGGCCTATAAGAAATTCTGAAGTCGGGACAGTTTAGGTCGTTCTCGAGCAACGTGATTGAGCTGAAGCAATAGCACTTATTCTTTCGCCAAATAAGGACTGTTACCTATCTTTCGTCAGTCATACCAATCAAAATCCAATCATTAGTGACGTAGCTAAAAGTAAGGAAAGTCCGTTAACACAACAAATAAGTAACAGTTCATTCGTACAAATGAAGCAATCATTAGTTTATCGATCGGCACACCGTCGACTCGTTATCGGCTGACGATAAGACGAGCACTAATCTAATTGTTAAATAGGGCAACGCGTGCTCTGATTCCGTCGATCGGCCGGCATGATACTTCAAGACTTTATAGCTAGAGAATTGACTTTTAATCGTATCGAAACTGCAGAAAATAATATGATTTTTATGGTTGATTCAGTAAATACTGATAACATTCTTGAGAATCATGCAAAAATAGGTCGTAATTTTAATGTAGATTTTCATCATCATCATCATTTCAGCCGAAAGACGTTCGCTGCTGGACATGGAGATTTTCATTAAGAAATATTACGTTTATATTTTACTATCTATACTATCTGAAAATTATGATTATCACGTTACTTTTGGGTGTAGATGCTTTTTTTTCTACTTGGAAAAATAAACACAGCAATGTCAAATAAAACCTAACAAAGATAATTGCTAATCAGCGTTCAAACGTGCTTATCACAATGCAACACGTTACAATCAATCAGATAAGAAGCACTTACATATTTCGTAGAGCTGATTCTCCTGACTCGGTTCATAGCCTTCTTCTTTCCCCGTCTATACTTATTAGCTTCTGGGGCTACACCAGCTGTCTGGTCTTCTAGAACGAACCAATCGGTCACAGAACCTCTCCTGGCTGTCCGCACTTCACGTTTCACACTCAACACTTTGGACAACTCTTTCTTGAAGTCCTCACTGGCCTCACTCATTTTATTCACTTGCACCACTTTTGGAGACGGCAGCGTTGTGAAAGAAGAACTCTTTCGCTTCTGCTTTATTGTCAAGTCCTTCGATTTTGTATACGGCTCACAGTCACTCAGATACGTCTCACTGAATAGCTCGACAGCTTTTTTGAACTCGTTGAAGACATTTTCCACTGATTCCGTCTTCAAAATGTTCCTAGCATTGACACTTGATCCAGAAGTCGTCATTGATGTACTTGAATTGTTATTCGAAAGGTCAGAAGCTATTTCTTTAATACTTTTAAGACACACGCCGTCGTCACTGTCGTGGTAAACGTTGGCTATGTATTCGAGGCTCTCGTTGGAAGTCCAAGCGTCACCCATTGTTTCACTACTCCCAAAAATATAAGACGAACTATTCTTCTTTAATCTTGGTGATAATTCTTCCTCGACTTCTTCGATAGCTCTCGGAAGGAATTCAAAACTCTTGCTTCGTGTGTAAGCGGGCCTGTGACCCTTTTCTTTCGTTTTCTCCAGCTCTTTGCTTCTGAAGAACCAGAAACGTTTATTGCTTTTGTAATCCTGTTCTGCCTTGGTGTCGGATCTTCGTGGTATTTGCTTCGGAGATCCGTGATTTACTGATGGGTCGTCCACTTTCTCGTCTTCGACAATGGTTTTCCATTTTGGTTTTTCTTTTTCTTTGCCGAAGAAATTGATTTTGGACAGTCTATCACGGAAACTGAATGTTTTTTTGAGCGGAGAACTGCCTTCCTCGTCGGATGACGTAACTCTTTCCGATACAGGTGAATCCGGGATGACAGGTAGACATGATGATAAGAGGCCTGAAGGTTTAGCTACGGCAAGATCGTTGTACGTCGCTCTAGATGGTACTAGAGGAGGTGGTTTAAGTTTATCTGGGAGGTCTCCAAGTAGACCTCGTTCTATCATGAACAAACTGTCTGCGTTGAGTTTCCTCAGGACATCAGTCCTTCTGATGATAGGTTTCGGTTTATCTTTGTCCATGTCGGACGTCATCACCGTTCCGCGGTGTGTTTTCGACTGCAGCTTATCAACCGCGATATCTTTCAAACAGATAAGCGCTGATAGTATTCTCTCGTGTTTTGTGTGCTTAACTAATGTTACTGTTTGATATGCCTGAGCAAAATAATCAAAGTACAATGTCCTGGAAATACAAAGTTTGGAAAGAGATTTCGAATGGGTAAATATTGTAGGTACGGTAGTTAGTTTGTTTTATTTTTAGGACGTGTAGAGGCTATTCGCACTTCCTTCAGCAGGGTTCAGGGTCAAATAGGACCATTACGTTACATGTTTACGTGGCTCTTTGATCCGGGCGATAAAATCGTGTTCCTCTAGCAACACATTACCGGGACTTACATTTTATTACCTAACAATATCACATGCGATATGGTCTGGGTTTTTGTTTCTTACTATAACTCTTTCTACATTACCTCAGCAACGTTGTAAGAAAACATATAGGGGGGCGTTCATAAAATACGTGAGATGTTTAAGGGGGGGAGGGGGTCGAGTCAAATCTCATCTTACGTTGGAGAGAGGCCGGTCTCGGCAAATATCACGCAAATTATTTTCTTATTGAAACAAAAAAAAATATACTATTTTGGTCCATTTAATCCAGATTGTACATGCTTAATAAGATTTTATCTTAAGCGTAATCGTAATACGATTAAGATTATTCACTAATTCGTTCGAAAGAAAATAATTTCATTAATACTTCGACGTTATACATCTACTGACTGTCAAACCACCATAATTGTTTTATACCAAATAGCTCAATTTAGACCGCGCATGATTCTCCATGGACTGAATTAGAGTAGGTAGATATTCTTTTTTTAATCACAGTAGTTACGATTTAAGTATTCTATTGTTAAATTTTTATTACACTTATAATTGAACTCTCAGCAATATTGATTACTAGTCTTATTAACTAGTCGTATATAAAAGCACGAAGCATTTTTTTTTTCTTTTTACAATAACAATCCAACGCGTTTACGTAAGAAACCCACATTTTGAAAAATCTAACGTGAAATTGGGGGATGGGGGAGGGGATTGAATAAAATCTCACGACATCTCCCCAGGGGGGGAGGGAGGGACAGAACATTTAAAAAAACACCTCACGTCATTTATGGACGCCCCCTAGAGAAAACCCAGAGTTAGTAAAATATTATCTTTTCGAGCCATTGGAAAAGATGTTTTGAGAGCTTCAAAAAAAGTTAACAGTGCTCATTTACCATTGTTTGTTGGATATCCAATCGGAGTTAGAAAAAGAGAGTTTATTACCAAAAGCCAAACCACTTAACCCTATTACCTAAGGATAACTTTATTGACGACGTCTGTGGTCTAGTGGTTCGAGTGTCGGACTGTTGATCACGAGGTCGTGGGTTCGATTCCCACAGGACACAAATATTTGTGTGATGAACATAAGTGGTTGTGCTGGTCTGGGTGTTTCTTATGTATTATAAGTATGTATTTACAAAAAAAAGTATGTATTTATTATATCCATTGTCTAGTACCCATAGTACAAGCTCTGCTTAGTTTGAGACTATATGGTGTTGTGTAAAAATGTCCCAAAGTATTTATTTATTTATCCACTTTTACAGAACGTTTGTTTGTATGTACAACCCACTCCTATGATAAATAGCACTCAATAAATAAAACGTGAGGCGTGCATGGGCGTGTCATAAAGATTATAAATTAAGGAAATTGGCAGGAAGTCGTTTGCCACTCAACGTAATAAAATGCTAGTAAAAATAGTAATTCACTTACGTCCGCTTACAGACGTGAAAAATGCTTATAATTTGTATAATGAGCGAATTGAACGTGCACTTCAAGGTGATTTAAACGTCGAAATTCTAAAAACTCTATTGCAAAATGATTAAATGTCTGTATTTTATTAGAATATTTCGTGTATGTGCGTTGCGTAGTTTTTACACAAGTTAATAATGTAATACCGTCCCTTTGTCGTCATTAGTATCTTTTTAATATGCTCCAATCCAAATGAAATAATTTAGAGCTACCTATTTAAATATTTGAAATTATATAAAATCCTTGCCTAGCATAGAATACTTAGTACTTATTTGTTTTTCCCTATATTGTTGGTAATTTTTTTTAAATTATTTGACACAACAATGTTGACCCTCTTGCAACATCATTAGTCAGTCGTAGTTGTCATTGATAAATGGTTTCGACAACACCCTTTTCTAAGGGATAAATAAAATGTCCATCGCTGTTTTTTGGTCGAAAATACGCTTCGGAAAAGTTTAACACTCGATCACTGAAAGCGTGCTGATCAACGCAAAAATTTAGTAAGAAGCTGTCAATAAAACTAAATTTTTTATGGTATAGGAGAAAACGAGCTAGTAGCCCACCTGATTTTAATACCTAGTTACTTTTGCCCATAAATACTACAATACCACCTAGGTTGGTACCTAAATGGTTTCGAAAATCGCGTTCGCCAAACTGAGACATGGTGATGGAAAGGTTCATGTGATTGTAATTTCACCGGCACCCGTACCCTACCTACGCACCGGAACAGTAATGCAAGCATCAAGCTGTTTGGGGGCAGAAATAGTGGTGGTAGTGCTTCCCCGGACGAGCTCTTTCATAAAGAGCTCTTCTACAACTACTGAAGGATCATATCAACGATTAGCGGAAAATTTATCGAAAAATAACTGCCCGAAAAAGTGATGGGATTTGTATTTTGTAGTCAGTATTTAAGTCAATCAATTACACAACAGCAGATCAAATTGCTCATCTTTCAGAAACTGGAGCTCCTAGTTCACTGCCTTGCTAGTAATTTGCAACTAGTAAACATGTTTTGTTTTTCCGAATGAACTCTCACAGATGGTACCCGAGATAGATACCCTAACTGCTTAACCGGGCGGGTGGCGGAGAATCCCGTTAGCCCCTCCATCCGCCGAAAAAAATCCCTAATCCCAACTTATAAACTAAAATCGCGGTTGCAAACAAAGAGAATATAACCACTACGTTTAGTTGCAAAACCGCATAAGGGCGTCCTCCAGTGAAGGGCCTCGGCTTACTGGGGCATTGCGGGGGACCCCAGCACTATGTCCCCACCTTTTTGATTTTTTTGCCGTGGTGAAATCCTCATGGACGCACTCCGCCCGGGGTAAGCGGAGCCCGTGTCGGTCTCTTACCGACTAAAACCACCACGGTGTTCCTTCAACTACCTTAGCCGGGGGTGTCCCCCTGGCACATGAAAATGCCTATCGCATGTCAAGCCACCCGGGGAGGTAGCGCGTGGTTATGTGGGGCTCGCACCCACTAATAACTCCGCCGTGTACCTACTCTCGCCTTGGTGGATGAGCCACGAGAACTGCAATGCATGGCATTCGCGACTAATCCAGCGCGGCACATTTTCGGGTCCCTCTCTCTGTAGTGCCGCTCCTTAGGCGATGTCCGGGTACACTTGGGACATCACCACTACTCGAAGCCCGTGCAATGCGGACGACTGACTCCCCAATCTAGTTAGGGCGGCATCAGTTATATTTATACCTAACTTAACCTTGGTACAAGTTAATGTTAAATCAATAACACGTAGCAACCTAAATGTTAGTCTTTCGTCAGTTGTTGACGACTATAAAACACAATGTGATAGTTTTTGTGTAAAAAGTGCTCAAATTGTGCTCTAAATGTACAAATTTATTTGTGTATTCTCTAGTTTTTATTCTGTTATCCTTGACTTAAAGTCCAAGGGCAAGGTATCTAACAAATGTTAAGTAGTTGCCAAGTGGTCCCATTTGTGCGGGACTTAGGTATAGTTACAGTTTTTCAGGGGACTAAGGACAATTCACTTTTGATCCTCCGCCGTACATACGGCGACATCAGGGACATCCCTATTTTGATATTTTGAAAGTTTTTAACTTCGCGTATTGAATCGTGAATTTACACAACAAACAACAAGTCACATCGCAACATACAAAGGCTGAGTAACTATCTACTGCATATAGTGCCATTGAGAAACAAAGATATAACCTTTATTCCGATTTTTTATCTTCCGTCTCGAAAGGTTTAACTACATACGTTCCTACTGAACATGGGCGTCGTAGACCGTTACATTGGACGGACCTAGGGTTAATGGCACTGTCACGGTTGGTGGAAGATGACCGCAGTCCGATGCTATTACTCAGAAGGATGTTGGCACCCATCCTCGTTTATTAACCTCTCGGTTGCCGCTTAAGTAGCCACAGTAGATACAATTGTTGACACAATTTTACGAATTAAGTGATAGATCTGTATCAAATTATAAGGTAATAATGAGTTAATTTTAAATTCGGATACATAACTACAAAGAACAACGCTAAACAACGCTATCATATCGAATAGATTATCCGGTACTTGTCATACAAAATATAAAAACGTAATATTACTTATTTTTATGCCTGTCAGGCTCAGCACACCATTAACTAATCTTCCACCACCATTTCTACGCTCTACAAAATGACATAACAGCATCTCAATGCGTCTCAAACCTTATGAATAGCACAATTTGTACAATAAGAGCTGTCAATAAATCGTTTCCCACCATCTGAACGAACGGAACAGACTGAGGAAGTGATCATAATGGTGTTTTGTTATAAAATAATAACAGAGAGTCCGCGGCGGGGAGGCCTGTCGCCGAGGAAGAAGTCGCCAACCGCCAACGCTTGGAATGGTAAGATATTTACCTAAATTATAGAATTCTAGATACTTACAGTATTACTGACAAAACCTAATTTACTCTGGGGGCCCTAATTAAGCTAGTCTGGGAGTGTGAGGTCCTGGGAGGGCACAAAGTCGGAGTAGTTGGGGGAAGCGCGAGTGAATCCCACGCCCTGAGAAATCCTAACGTAAAAAAGGTCGTCAGGCTTATTAATCAGGCCCTGACTACTGTGCCAGGTATTCTGTTCCTGTGACGTTAGTAACGAAGACAAAACATATAGAACCAATAAATATAGACATAGTTGCCACAGGGCCTATAATGATAGGCGCAATAATATCTAGTCTTGAAGTAGTCTTGGACCATCACGAACTTGGCATAATATTGTTAACTAGTGTAATTGTAGGTAGTAGATCCCGCAGCCTTTCCCCATCCTCTAAACAATAATTATCCCTTAGTATAGACAGTATAGTAGTACTACGATACCACGTGAAATTGAATTTCAACTAGGTACAAAACAAACCAGACGGTCAACATTACATTTATAAGATGATTGTATATAGATACTTCTATCAATTTGATTAACGGCCAAAATTAATATCCAATCTATCCACGATTTGCCCTACTAGAGATAGGAATTTGACATAAGCTCAATACAAAATATGTCAAGCAGCAGCAAAATATTGCAGCTTGTAGGAAATCCTTAAAACTGGTGTAATCTTAAAAATAAAGTAAGTACACTCACTCTCAAAAACTAGAGGCAAGAAAAAGTGCCCGTGGTCCACCCAAGTAAACTGAGCAGGTGGACCACCACCACGGACTGAAATATTGGTACGAGACTGTTTAAAATAATTCTGAACAGATTGTTCGTCACGATACCTTTGACACTGACTGTACATTAACGAAAAAAGACATGTCAAATCGAAATTTTTCCCAGTACCCAGTTCTATATCCCAACTGCTTGGTACGTACGACTACGAAACATGCAGCACCGACATTCTGGACTCCATTCCTGAGAGGGAGTGGCGGCTGCTGGCAGCTTTAGCACGGAAGAGAGAAGAAGATGACGAACGGGAAAAACTTGCCTCCCAGTTCCGAAAGCTGTGGCAGAAGGAGAAAGAAGAAAGAGAACTTGTAAGTTAAACTGGTTATTTCTTGGGAGGTAACTACGCCTGAAATTTTTAAATAGCTAACAAACACATGACTAGAGACTTATTGCTTGTATGTTGCAGTAAGGCGTCTCGTAGAGCTAAATGTACAACTTCTTAGCTGCAGTAAGCCAATGTTCCGTTAAAATGTATAACTTACTATAACAGATGATTTGATGATTTTTTATAAGGATGATGATTTAAACGCAACCATAATTTACAATATGGTTTAATAAAAGCCGGATACAAACAGCTTCTGTTTGTTTTCCTCAAGAAACTTGTTTTTTTCCTGGAAATTTCAGAGTTTTTGTTGATTATCTCGTAAATTCGACTAAATCCAAGATAAGTACCATGCTTGTAGGTATATCCTTCAAATGTACAGGTCAAATGTACACCATTCTTCCCTCTTCAGGCTAGTCACATACCTACCTATTATTACAAAATACATCATTTATGTTAGTACAAACTCCAGGTGGAAGCGGAGACCCTAGACCAGTACAAGCGCTACATCACAGATAAGCGACGCGAGGAGAAGTGCTGGCTTGAGTACAAACAATACCAGAAGTCGATAGAGTCGCAGATAAAGAGAAGGCAGCTCCTCGACTGCATCAAGCACAAGGAGCGGCGCAGCGCTGACATGCTCGCGTATATCGATGATAAGAAGGTAAGACTGTATAGTTGAAGATAGCTTGTAAATGGGTTGTATCAGCCAGGGAAGTATGTTCATAAAAAATATGACCGTAAGAGTAAGCAAGGCTGTGTTGGTGCGGTTCAAAATATATTTCAAATAATTTTCGCGGTGCGGATGCTATTATTTCTGCACCCTATAAAACCATTGGCATTGTACGGTTACATTGAGTAGGTACGCTCCCAAGTGTAATCGGGAAAAATCACAAAACTGTGTTGATTTGATTTTCACTGGTTGTTACCGATGGCAGAGACAATTCGGAATTCGACTATTTCTACCAATTAATAAATATTTATTTTATTATTACTTTATAAAAGGCCCGTGCTAAACAGTTGGACAGTAATGGGCTTTTTATGTATTTTATAGTTAGTATATGATGAGAGGCTTGTGGCTAAGTAATAACCACGTGGATTGAAAGATCTGCGAGGTTAAGCTAGCTGCGGTCAGTTATTCGATGGATGACCGTTTCGTTACACTTCAAGACCCCTCCGTGCGTCAGAGAGCACATTACGATGTCGGTCCCGGTTGCCATACAAACTATGGCAATCTTTACGTTCCGTGTGGTGCCGGATGTAAAGAATTGCACCACGCTATATCTTCTCATGGGTGTCGTAAAACGCGACTAAGGGATTCATTCAGAAGCCCAAAAGTCTGATAACTGGGTTTACCTTAGGATATCGGTAACCAGGCCAGTAACTGGGTTGTGGGGGTCTCATGGCAATCGCTCCTTGATGTTCAGCCGCATCTGGTTAGACAGGAAGCCGACTCCAACATAATTGGTAAAAGGCTCCGAGGAAGATTTTATAGTACCTAACCTACTATGATGAATTTCAAGAGTGTTTTACATAATTCTTTATAAATTCCACAGACAAGCAACCTGATAGATAAAGTTTTAGAAGACGAGGCGCGTGCGCAGCTTGCTGCCGACCGACGCATACGCATCGGCGAAGCTGAACAGTTCCGGAAACACGTTGAGTTTATTGACACGCAGAAAAAAGCCGAAGACGCCAAAAAGAGACGAAGTGCTATATTAAAAGATGCATCTCAGGTAAATATGTACTCTAAATTTTCATAACGAATGGTAGGTTCACAGCTGGACTTAGGGCTCTTCCAAAGTAGGGAAGAATTGTCCGGAATTACCACCATACAAGGATTATAGTATGGTGAGAGGTTAACAGAAATAAACTTATCGTATCGTTACTTCAATATGTTTTGAAAGATTTTGCAGCGGATAAGTGATAAATAACATTGAGGCATTTACACAGACGATTAAGCCTAAAGACGCCACATAAACAACGTTTTGAATGAGAACACAATTTTAAAATGTTGGCGCGGGACAAGCGGCGGGCGGCGCGTTATGATAGGTCAGCTCAAAAATTTGATGGTACCTATGATTGGTGCTGCGACTCGGTGACGGAGTAACGTATCGATTAGCGGCGAGACGGCTCTTATGGAGATATTGTTCAAGTTGCTACTGCTACTGCATTAGCTTGGTGATCGGGTATCCGGTTAATTGGCGCCTTAAGGCTTACTGGTCGGTGGGCATTTATAATAAAAAAGTGTTTTAGAGCACACGACTGAAGTAAAACTTCACTAACTTATATCTCCCTCAATACTATTTCAATGAGAACAAAGGAATGGCGGCGCGGCGCGCGTACATCTGCCGCGCTGTGTCGTGGCCGGCCGTCGCGCGCGCCTCGTTCCCCGCACTACCCCCTCCGTTCGCCTCACTTTTCGTAACGCATTCACCAGCTTACTCCCCAAGTCAAGCGTGCCTAAAGAAGTTTTACTTCAAAAATTTAATAAGCCAAGCATCCGTCGCTGCCACTTGCCGCTGACGCTAGGCAGTACGTGACTGTCACGTCATGACATGGCGTAATCTATTCACCGCGACATGCTATTTTCAACTCATGCCAACATGAGAAGAATCTTTTCAAAAACTACAAGTGCAAGAAACTTACTACAATCTTTACATCCAGTGATGTATGGTCACTGGATGTAAAGATCATACCCAATAGACGCCGCATAACAGGCGACCGATGTCTGCAACTCATCTATGAAATTTCACTAATGTAGTTCGCCACTATTCGCCAATTGGAATCTTCAAATCAGTTTTGACCACTTATATGAGCCGTCAAAACTGCCGCGTTAGTGATTAGCCAAAAGCCGCCTTGGTAGGGCCAATCGGATTGCAGTAGCCTCAGCTAGTGGCAGAATTTATTGTACGCATTATATTCAACATTAGGCGTCTATTGGGCTGTATGGTCGTTGTTTACATAATTTTGCTTTACCCGTTCGTAATTTTCATATTTTTCTATATCGTCTTTCCAGCGTGTAGCGATATCTAACGCCCTCAATTCGTGGGAGACGTCCCTCCTTCGTCAAGAGGTGTCAGCAATGGACGCAGCTCGACGTGCTCACCACGCTGCGCACGCGGCGCTCACCGACGCGCGCAGTGTCAGACTCATGCGTAGTCGAGACGCGCGGAGACGACGCGCGAGGAGGATGGCGGTTGTTACTGAGCAGTTGAGGGATTCTATCAGGTCGGGACGGAGATAGGATAGACCACTAGTCTTGTAGTCTTAAGGAGAAACAAACAAAGCCAGCCACTGTGCACTAAGGATTCTATGAAATATTTTAGCTACGCTAAACCACCGGTATGTTAGGGACATAAGTAACAGAAAAGCAATAAAGAATTAGAAGCATAAGCATGAATTACTGTAAAATAATAATTTATTTAACAAGTTTTAGAGTTGTATAAAAATTATGAATTTATTTTATTGAATCAAAATGGTTACCTTTTGGTTACACAGCAACCCAAAATGTTTCTTGTAAAAATATAGTTTGTTCTAAATAGTGTTTCATTAGCATAATTTCAATGTAAAATGTGATAAATAAACATAATATAAAATAAACGATCTCATAAATTAATGTTACTTGTACTTGTAGGTAATATTAAAAGTAAACATAGTATTGTGTAACTTATTTTTAATCAATAATTACTAATTAAATTATTTACATAATGTACATTTTTATTTTTATTAAAATAATATCCGTAAGTTTTCGCTGCTACTGCAGCAACTGCTCTGTAAATCTCCAGTCAATGATCTTCTCGATTTTACAAGTTGAACAAGGGCTACAGTCAATAATATTCTTTTCTATTCTACAAGTTGAACAAAGTTTCAATCAATAAGCTTCTCGGTTTTACAAGTTGAACAAAGCTCCAGTCAATTTCCTTCTCGGTTTTACAAGTTGAAAAAAGCTCCAGTCAATATCCTTCTCGATTTTACAGGTTGAACAAAACTCCAGACAACAATCTTTTCGATTCTACAGCTTGAACAAAACTCTAATCAATCATCTTTTCGATTTTACGAATAATTATTTACGACTTTATAAGCTTACCAAGTCTTCCCTAAAAAACTTCTCAGTTTTTTAAAACTCCAATCAATAATCGTCTCATTTCTACAAGTTGAACATAGCTCCGCTCTATAAATCTTCTCGATTTTACAAGTTGAACAAAGCTCTATTCAACTTTTCACCGTGAGCACCTTTCAAAGTCACAAAGTATTATTAAAGCAAACATAGTTCACATTTCACATTACTCAAGTCCAGCCATTCAGTCAGCCAGCAAAGTAACAGCCACGAGCCTCAGCCCTGTATTTTACAAGTTGAACAATGCTGGTTGCAATACACTTTGCACTTTTGGAATCCATAAATATTCTGAACATGTCCCTCTTCCATTACCCCTCCCCACTGCCCACATATTTGACATCACTCAGATCCTTGGTAGCGGCCGCGAGCCTCGCCCTAGCTTTCTTATACTTCTTGATTACGGCTTCAGCACCTAAGATTAGTGCTGATGCGGTACTGGTCCCGGGTTGAGGCGGTGGAGATATGAGGCCACCGACTTGAGCTTGGGAAATGATATTCCACCGAAGGCTGATGTTACCTGTTGTTGTAAAGGAGTAGTTTGCGTCCTGTGAATGAGAATGAGATTTCTTAGGGTCTATTCAAACAAACCACACCACAGTCAAAGGAAACTCGCGAGCTTTTATATTAGCTAAATTCTAATCACCTGCAAATGTGGTTCAGCCAGCACATTCAAATCCTTTATCAGATGGCATCCTCCTAGAAAGAACCGCCTGCTCTCTGCCTCCACAACATCCAACTCCGCAGGCCTGGTGCAAGTCAGCCGCTTGGAGTAGCATCCAGAATCCAGGGTTATAGGCAGGTAGCAGTACCCTTCAGTGCGGTGGCGACCCCACCAGTCGGAGGATATGGCTTCTAAGAATAGTTTGATGGGAGCTGGTTCTGTAAGGATTTTTGATTTTTCTTAGATTTTAGTCGTTTTTAATAGAAGGATATCTCAAGTTGATAGGTAGGCAGGTTCATAGCTAAAAGCGGGGCACTACCTCGAGGTCATCAAACATCAGAGGCCACCGAGCAAGAAAAGAAAGGAGCTTTTGACTGCTATCGAACACTTGCTTCGCCAGGGCCCTAGATCTTCTAACTACGAAGCCCTGTTGGCACTATCTAACAGTTAACTGGAAAACCATAGGTCAACCAATCATCGTTTCAGCTCGTGTGTTGAATGGCTTATGCATTTCATTCAAATTATTGGAAACACCCAAGATATAATAACGTCGTCGTTTAAAAAGCTTTTATTTGTATTAATTTATTTAGGTGATTGGAATAATTATCCATTAGATGATTAACAGAAACAGGTAAAATGAAACCTCCAATAAAATATTGTTTTTTTTTGTCTATAATAATGGGATGGGAGTTCGGACACCAACCGGATACAGTCCACAGCTGCACTGTAGTAGTATAGTCATATTCCGTCTCGAGAGCAGGACTATTGCAAAATATGGGAACTAAAATTATTTGAGCTATAAATATAGGTGTATGATGAACTTGTTTTAACTTCTTTGGCCGGTAGAAAACGGCGTCTGCCTCTCAACTTAAAACGATGAATATATGGCGGACAGTGAATCACCAACTCACTAGCCCTTAAAAAGCCAACATTATAGGCAACACGGAGGAAAGTGTGAGTGACTAGGGATGTAGAGAGGTGTGGCCCCGAATTCGCCATCATGAGAGAATTATACCATTATACACTTCCAACACCGAGCATATAGCCATGGTGGCCCCCTCTGATCAGCCGACGAAAGCAAGCCAGAGTTGACGAGTCCTGCGGGCACTCTTGGGGTTCCACTCCAGCTATCCAATATAGGCAAACTAAAGACGAGGCCCTGACCGAGTCTCTGACTTATTTTAATTTTATTTTTATGGATATTTTTGCCCATTCTCCTTTACAAAAAATCTCTAGTTATAATAATAATTAATTACTTTTGGGTCATTCTTATCACAATAATTACCTCTTTCATTATAACTATTGGGAGATCTGACACGCCCTACTTACTAAGGTCAATGATAATAGCGATTAAGATAAATTAATGCACTTGCTTCACAAATAAATGCAGGCCACCGTGTTACAGATTACTGCAATATAACTATTTATGAAAGCACTTTCAATTTGTATCCCGAGACAGTTTGTACCATTAACAAAACGGGATGATAGGCGTCCATTTAACGATTTATTCGCGCCGGACACGAGGCCAGTCCGCATTTGAAGATAGCTACTCACTTAACTGTCTTCAAATATATTCGTACACGAGGCCAATGGAAGACCAGCGAGTCCAGTGACTGAACTGACTCGTGAACAGGCTCCGCATCCGGAGCGCATTATGCGCGCCATATACGAGGCCAGCTCGCGAGACAGTTCAGTGAGTCAGTTTAGTTTCTCTAGCTAACAAGACTTACTCACTGGACTGTCTTCAAATGTAATCGTACACGAGGCCAGTGGAAGGCCAGTGACTGAGTGTAACGAGTGACACAACTGCTGAGAGTAGTGTCGCCGAAAAAAAATCTTTAAATATAATGACTATGGCACTGATTACATACCGATTCCAGTATTGATTTCTAAGCACAGTTCCACGACATGGCCGTAGCTCCATTCTTTTTCGCCGTCTATCGATACAGCTTCGCTAGTATGCGTTTTTCCATATAAAGTGTCGCTGCATTGAATGTCTTCTGGCACCTGAAGTTCAACAAATATGGTATTGGATTTACACAAAAATTAAATTACCTAATGATTCTTAAACAAACACGTAGTAAGAATGATAATTTTTTAAGCGATTTCAGTGTTGGTCCCATATTAAAAGTTGTTTATAATTATGAGTAAAATAAGCCCTTATGAGGTTTTCAGTTATATCAATTACACATGGTATTATGGTTATCATCACAGCTGTGGCGGCGTAGCATGGGTTGGCACCCGGGGCGGTTATCTATTGAGCACCCCCCAAAATAAAACAACAAGAACAAAACGTGCTTACGTGACTTTATTTTGCTAAAATATTCAATGATATATCAAGGTTAGTCGCGCTTGGCTCATTGCGGATCTTACTTAAGTATGATTTCATTAAATTTAATTTTGAAAAGTTTTTTTCACATGAAGCCACCGAAACGACATATCTTAGACACATCACTAAGACTATTCAACAAGACAAGTCGAGTCCAGTCGGAACAGACTCAGAACAGTCCCATTTTACAGAATAATCTCTGAAGCTCTAAGGTAGTCCACTCGACTGCCACTTGGGAAGAAATACTGGAGGCTTCCAAGTGGCGCCGGCGCCGCGCCCACTTGTCACCGGTTGGTGCTTGCACCCGGGGCGGGCCGCCCCAACCACGTCCCCCCTTACGCCACCACTGCATCACAGTCACCATTACATTTTACTTTTCCGTGATCTGAATATGGCAATATTATTACAAAAAAAATACTGTTATTTACCTTCATATTAAATTCAATATATAAGTTGTCCATATCAAATCCAGTAGCCGTTAGTATCTCTATTGTGACATAGTATTGCTTCTTGCCAAGGGGAGGCATTACAAAGTTTAGTAAATACTTTTGTTGCCTCTCCCATCTCTTGTGCAGTTTTTTTAACTGGAAGTAAATAGTAGAAAGCTGCTTATAACATAGGAACACAAATATACAACTGGTAGTGTGTTTTTTACATATAAATTACACCCTCCTTCAAAATTCTTGCTCCCCGCAAGGGCTGTAGATGAAAGGTGGCTAGAAAATCCTCTTTTGTCTAACAAAAACATGCTGCATTATTTATTTGTTATTGTACACCATAAAAAACATTACATTGAATATGTAATATGTATGTATGTATGAAAAAACCGCCACGGTGTGGGGGGGTTAAATGGCCTCTGTCCCCACAGCCTTTTGAAGGTTTCCCTATCACCGCAAAAAAAAGTGCAATATGAAAACGTTTTTGGGCGAACTTTTTGACTTTTACTGAGCATAAACCAAACTATGGCTGTTACGGAGATTAATGTGAGAGTATCGTACTTATTTTCGGAACCACAAACAGTCATACCAACATTATCAACTCTTCCGCGCACTCATCTTCAAACTCAATTTCAACAGCGTACTGGTAACCCCATGACACACCAGCCGCTGTCTCCACAGAGTACGGGTTCAGTTCCAAGTCGTTGACCTCCGGCATCATGATCAGGTAGTTGTGGGCTGTGTTGTGGTATAAGGATAGAAGGGTTACTTCCTGCTTGAAGATTAGTAGGGAGTCTCTGAAATAAAAATGTATCAAAATATTGGATTTTTGAAATGAAAACCTCTTGCAGTATGCTAATGCAGCTATGCATTGAGCGATTTTTGGTAGGGGAAAAACTTATGAGTTCACTTCACCCTACATCACCGACATGCTAATGTGACCGATTTTTTAAGTGAAAACTTCTTTAGACACGTTGAATGATTTTTGGTAGTGCCAATAGATGTGAAAACCAGATTAATAATGATTTCAATTTACGAATTATAAAATTTTAATTATTCATAGATACTTACTTTTTTTTTTTTTTTTTTAAAACACTTTTATTCCAAAGTTAACAAAGTTTTCACTTATGTCGGCAGTCCCCATGACTGCCTATTTCATTTAGTAACACTGCCACTGCTGACATCACTGAGGTATACCTCAGTGGCTGACAGAGATTCTCTATAAGGAATGTGAACTACACTTCTTCTTCTGTCATGATAATAGCTCATGTTGTAGTGTAAATATTAGCCAGTCAGCAGGTTGACACACCACACTTTGCTCAACTTATTTTCTACCCTGTAGAAATACTTACAACTAGAACTTGCATACTAGCTAGAAGGAGTTAAACTTACTCATTATAATCAGAATTATCGAACACAACATGCATCGCTGTCCATTCCTCTTTATCAACTGCAACATTTTCT
Organism: Asteroscopus sphinx; assembly: GCA_949699075.1. NCBI lineage: Eukaryota > Metazoa > Arthropoda > Insecta > Lepidoptera > Noctuidae > Asteroscopus > Asteroscopus sphinx. Next base: position 11,655,740 of record OX453021.1, on the reverse strand, counting down.
TCACTCTTGAACAAATGAGTCGTAGAAACCGTATCACCGCCAAATACTTTGCCAACAGCATCATTCAAATTCAACTGTTCTAAATATGAATCCAAATTCAGTAGACCATTATTTTTTTTCTTGCAATTTATTGGCGTTGGCAAGTAACAATCATCATGGACATATGAGAATATTTTAGATGGCCTGTATTCTGTATTTTCAATCATCTCATGATAATTTAACTCTGTGTCTGTGATGCAACTGTGGATGTCTGTATAGCGTTGTACTTCCCACAAGCTGAATATTTTTTCTTGCCATTTAAAAGCATACTCCTCAGCAGTGTTTTCAAGTTTTAAAATATTTGTACCCTTGGTACAATCTTCGAATTTTGGCAATGATATAACTCCATCTTGTGGTTTTAATTTTATTCTGGAAATAAAATTATTCATCATCCTCTGAGCCTTTTCCCAACTAAGTTGGGGTTGGCTTCTAGTCTAACCAGACACGGCCAGTTACTGGGCAATACCAACATTCGGAGGTTAGACCAGTTATCAGACTTTCAGGCTTCTGACTACCTGTAACGACTTCCATAGATATTCGTGTGACAACTGCAACCGACAGCTTAATGTGCTTTCGAGGTACGGAGGGGTCTCGATGTGTATCAAAATGGTCACCGATCCACAGACTGACCGCAACAAGTGCAGCTTAACCTTGCAGATCGTACAATCCGTGCCGCTGTTACATGGCCACAAGCCCCTCAATAAGATGATTGTCATGAAACTCATAAGGCGCTCAGGACACAAGGCCAGTTCATTTGAAGACAGTTCAGTGAAAACTGTCTTCACTTATTCACTGAACTGTCTTCAAATGTATTCATACATAAGGCCAGTACTGAACTGACACCCTAGACTGGCTCCTCAACTGGCCCCATGTCCGGAGCGCATAATATTCCTATAAGCATGAACTGCTAAACATGAATGATCCTTAATAAATAATCCACAATAATAAGCAGTTCTGGGTAAAATTTTACTTATATTACTACTAGCCTTTGTCTGCGTATTATTCAGTTTATTACAGAAAGACGTCATTGCGCATCGCTCGGGAACTGTGTATATTCCCGGGATGAAAAGGAGCCTTAAAGTTAAACCGGGTTATGGCCCCTAAGGCGACTCTCTGACGGTCGAGCGGTCTATCGTACACACACGCATACCAACTCCGCCCCTAAGGTGGCACTCTGACCGCCATTTCATTCAAATCTGTTCATCCGTTTCAGTGTGATTGAAGTACAAACAAACTTCCATACTGTCGCATTTATAATATTAATAGGATAATCACCGGACTTAACCGTATTTACTATTAGACTGTAATTACCTTATTTGTAAATCCTTAACGTCTTTTTTAAGCCAGTATACGCCTGAAACTTTGTTACACCGATTAAAGTCGCTCATTTTCCAATTTTCAAAAATTCTCTTATTTCTTTTTAATTCAAGGAGTTCATTTTCGATTTTGACGGTTTTGCTTTTGTGCTTTTTGTTTGTTATTTTGAGACTTTGAGTTTGATATTTACAAATTGCATCGCAATTTCGCAAAACAAAAATGACAACATAAATTACCATGGCAACGAATGCTAAAGACCACAGAGTACAGTAATATCATAGAGTATATACTAACGACGTAATATATAAAGGTGGCCACGGACGATGCTTCCAACCGTGCGAATGGCGTGGCTGCATTCCAAAATCTCTCCGTGAATGTTGAAAACGTATGCTATTTTTAAAACGACGTCCTGGCTGTGGATTTCCAATCGCGTAGAAATCCACCAGGCCACGCCTCTTGGTGGTGGTTTTGGAGTGATCGTCAATGCGAAAAACGTGCACCATGCCATCCGAATGCCGTCGAAACGCTCCGTGAATGTGCAAAACTACTTCCATTTTTATTTCATTCTGCGTTGCGCCGCCGCATGCGTAGCATCTCCAGTACGGTCTGTGGCCGCCGCTGGTCTTCTTCTATCGTGTCGACATGAGCTACATAATAATAACAGCTCATGCCGTGGGGAAAAGATTAGCCAGTCAGCAGGTTGGTAGCGGGCCTGACTGCCCAGGGTGCGCCGGACGATCAATTAAATATCGTCACTCGTGGAGGCTCTTTTAATGCATCTGCCGCCGCAGGTGAAGGACGTAGAAACTCGGTACGCGTTTTTGCAACACCGAAAGAACAATGTGCATTCCCCATACATGCGTTGACCTGTCATTCAATTTTTTATTTTGCTGGGTTCTTCCGATTATTGGTGTTATAAGTACCATTCATGTGTACTATAAATAATGATCTCATTCTTTTTCCTCTGGGAAGCCAAGGAAAGTTGTTATAATTAAATGATTTTTTGAGGTTACCTAAGTATGAAAAAATTGTAGGTACCTATGTTATGTCTGGGTTACACCTGCGCATATTGACCCCTCAAAGGTGAGATTTAAAAAAAAAACAAAATGGCGATCGCGTCCTTGAACTTGACTTGGTATTGGACTTGCCATTTTGTACCTACTTGCATTTATTATAAGATTTTTCAATATTCTAATAAGAAACCCATACAAAAATGTTATTGTTTCGTAATCTCGATAATATTTCCTACCTATTTTTATAATTTTCTTGTAATTTGCATGAAAATAAAAAAAATACAAAGAGGGTAGAAAAATATGTTTGCAAATGGCGGCAATTTTGAATTTCGTCAACTTTAAACCCTGATTTAGACGTGAAAATTGTATGAAGATGTCAAAAACTGTACAAAAATAGAATAATAATTTATTCTACTTGCATATTGATGGTTATCCAAAAAAACAATTGTTATTCATATACAAAAATAAACCCTTTATTATCACACACGTTGAAGTACTTCCGATAACAAAATCCCGGCATAAAAAAGCACATTAAGTGGTTTTTTTATTTATTTGAAATTTTGGTTCCTTTGCGCGTTTAAATAGTAGCCCTGTTATTCCTGAACAAATAACATATAAATAAGATTGATAGATGGCTTTAACATAACATAACATCACGCCTGTATTTCCCCAAAGGGGTAGGCAGAGGTGTATAGTACAGCCACATTTCGCCAGTTATGTTATATAAGTCCCATGTAATAGGGGCGAGCCTATTGCCAATAACCGGGCACAAATCCAGACTCCGGGCTGCTACTGAGAATTTCCTAATGAAAAAACCCAATAACACTTTGCCCGACCCAGGAATCGAACCCAGGACCCCATGCTCAGCAGTCGCGCTTGCGACCACTAGACCAACGAAGCTGTTAGATAGATGGTTTTATCTCGTAGCAAAAGACGATAAGATAAGACTTGCCGCCAGGCGGCAGCTATCACTTTCGCCCAAGGCATTTCTTTACCGTCCGCTGCCAGCGAACGCTATAGTGGTTATATGAAAATTATCCTAGGGCCACACTTGCATATATCGTTACGAACTTTCTTGAAGACGAAATCATGACTCGTCCAAAGAGAATGTAATCACTAGGTACGTTATAGACGCAACTACAAACTAGCTATTGGAGATAATATCTAAATTAATGTAAGGGACCTAACTAAAGGCCTATAAATAAAATGCAGCGGACTGTAAAACTGTTATATTAATTACGACAAGTAAAAGTAAATGGAATTGGCTCTGAGTGCGCGCGCGTGTCGTCTGTCAAGTTCGGTAGCGAAGTCACAGATTACTATATTAGTAGCTAGCTACAGATGCGACAGTGACTCCAGAGCCAAGTTTCAATAAATTGCCGCCCTGCATTTTGTCGCTACCATCGCGTGTGGGTAGGTAGCTAGCTATAGCTATATTTGTAGGTCGTCGTAGCTCCATATGTACTGTAGTTATAGGTAGGTACTTTTTAAGATTAGATTAAGGGAAATAAAACAGGATCATCATAATTTTCATATTATATTTTGTAGGCACAAAGAATGTCAACAACAAAGCTCTAAATTATCAATCTTGGGGATAAGAAATAGCATAAGTTTCACTTGTTTCCTATGACGAAAAGTTCACGCACAATAATGCACTGAAAACAGAAGCGGTAACTCGCGAATTATTTTATCATTAAACTGTGTCGAATTTGGAGTCTTGAAGAACTCAACTCATGCTAAAACAGCGAAGATATTACAAGATTATACGATAATACTGGCACTCGATCAGCTGTTAACACAATAATCAAAGACAATAATAACTAGAACGTCATAGCATCAAACATCCCACAGATAACAAATTTCGAAACCGCGACAGGTGGCGACATATGGCAGGAAAACGAACTAACGACTGTCAGGGCCCTGAGCGAAGTGGAGTTGGTCCCACGCCCGCGCACATGAATGCGCCCCCCGCGCCGCTGTCTCGTCGCCGTGACGTCAACCAGCCGAGCCGCCGCCGCCCGATGATAGCCGACGGCGCCCGAACATTAATAATGTTTCGTTTTGATAATTTATTGGGTGCGTTCAGCTATGTCACCCGATGACGCACGGAGTGTACTTTGAACGTTCAGTTACTCAGCTGATCGCATAGAAATAATGAGTAGCAGAAGTTGATATTTTCAAAATTCTATTTTATTTTTTCTAGGCTTCTATTTAAAATTCTAGTAAGTGTTTTGAAATCAACTCAATATCAGTAATTTTTTAAGTTATATCATATCACTAGAACCGCAAATTGCCTAGCAGGTCAAAACTGGACATTGTTCTTTTCGCTATGTGCAAGGTGGACGGTGGGGACAATCAAATCGATCACAACGTACGCTTTGGCTGAAATGTGATGTCCACGCTAAATTCGCTATCTTTTCGATGTTAGCGAGCTAAAGAAGGAAATGGGTCATAATACTTGTTGTAATGTGAAATGCAAAAATAATGAATAAAATAGTTTGTGTACATTTTACAACTTTCCTGGAAATTTGAGTGGAATTTGGAAAGGAAATAATAAGTACTTAACTCCTGTTTATGAGACCATGAGAGTACCATTATATTTGTGATAATTATATCGATGGGCAGTTTTTTTGTTCACGCATTTAGTTTACCTGTATTTCTATCAAGTACCTACAATGACGTGAGCGCGTTGATGAAATTCTGGAACCGAGAACGTATACGCGATGGATTGATCGTCAGTGTGCTAAAAAATTGGACGTCGTTTTGTTGGAAGTAGTCATTAAAACGGCGTCGGAATGAACGCATCGTCGATGCCTACCTTAAGACGTCGAAAGAAGAGGTTCCTAGACAGGGGTGCATTCAGTTATATCGTCCGACGATGCACGGAGCGTTCTTTGGGCGTTCGTTTGTATCACAGATTACTAACCTAGCTAGCTACCTAGCCAGTGTGGCGTAGCTACCATGAAGTTAGAGTAAATATATAATAATATGTAAATATATTTACTCTAACTTCATGGTAGCTACCGTAGGGCTAGGCGGGGCAGGGCCGAGGGGTCCCCAAGCTCAAGGGACCCCTCGGCCTCATCAACGACGTTCAAAAAAGTTATATGTTATCGTAGTTGACTAAAGAATGTTCGACTTTTCACCTTTTTGACCCGGGGCCCTTGGTTACATAGCTACATCACTGTACCTACACCTAGCTAGTTCGTATGATCGCTCTGCAGCTCAGAAAGCCAATTCTCGTAATTAAAAACGGTCAAAATATAGTTCCAAACTAATTGAGATTAGTTTTTTCTTTAAAGCTCAACCTCTGCATAGTAACCGTGTATGTGAAGGCCAACTGTCGTAATTAAAATCGTTCAAAATATAGTTCCAAATTAATATCAATGCTTTAAATCTCAATCTCCTGACAGTAGATGTTTCTGATGAGTCTGCTATTCCTGCTGGAAAAGCTTGTGAATCTTGTGATTCATTCAGGGGTAGAGGTGTGTAACTCAGCTCAGAACCGGTTCAAATATGCAGATCAATAAGCTTGAGCTGTTGAGCTGCAGCTCAATGACAAAATACGCAGCTCACGGCTCAAAGAATAGTATCTATCTGTGCGACAACGTTCGTTGCACAAAATATAATGTCCATATCAATAAAAACCTGTTTGAACCGGTGAGCGGGAGCGGCGACAGATCGGCGGTGAGCCGCAGAGTGAGCGAGTGAGCGCAGCTCAAACAGATCGAACGCTCTGTAAGCTCAGCGACTCGCATCACAGATCATAACTCGAAGTAAGCAGATAAAGAAATTGAGCTGATCTGTGAGCCGGTTCACAGCTCCGGCTCAATGACCTGAACCGTGAGCTGAGCTGCAGCTCACGCATTTTTGTTGAGTTACCCATGTCTATTCATGGGATCAAAAAAGTTCTGTTGGAAAATCTAGAGGACGCTGAATTTGTGTTGCCAGTTTTATTAAAAAAGCTGAGCGTCTATAAATTGGTAACTGTCTGTGACAACAACCGTTAGGTAATAGATCTGTGATTTCACGATTTCAGGTTCATTTACTTCATTTAGTGGTGTTCATGTGAAAAAAAACATCAATATTTTTTCCGATATGATACATCGATAGTTGTATCGATATTATATTACTTTTCTCTCTCATTTGCGAAGAAACAATACACAAATTAATTCAACAGTATTTAATTTTCATTTGCGCCAGTTAGTCCACGCGCGGTTCTTGTTCTATTTACAAAGTTTTGAAAAAAAAATGCGTATCCAGCCTTTATAATGATAAATATTTTGTACCTAAAAACACCTAATTTAATGTAAGTGTAAGTGTGTACTTAAAAACCTCGGTAACATATTAGTTTAAAAAATAAAAACTGTCCAGCAATTTATTTTATTGTCGTGTTGGATATTACCAGCCTGTTATTTCGTTGCGTACGGAAAAGAGCCGATTAATGTATTATTTTAAGCAACGACCATACTGCCTATAGACGCCTCATCACAGGCGATGGATGTCTGCAACACATCTATGAAATTTCACTAATGTAGGTCGCCACTATTCGCCACTTGAAATCGTCAAATCAGATTCGACCACTTGCATGAGCTGTCAAAACTGCCGCGTTAGTGATTAGCCAATAGTCGCCTTGGTAGGGCCAATCGGATTGCAGTACCCCGCCTCAGCTAGTGGCAGAATTTATTGTAAGCATTATATTCAACATTTGGCGTCTATGGGGCTATATGGTCGTTGTTTTTAAGCTATTGCATAGCTTCTATCGCGGGCCTTGAGCGTGGAGACTGAATCCAGAAATTCCGTAACGAAAATAACCTAACACCCCCCACTCCGACCGGCACAGCGGTGATACTTTTTAGTTTTGCCATCTATCGATGAATAGCAGAACTTTTAATGACTTTTTCTGCAAATCGCCTCTAGGTGGCATTGGTTGTATCGGCGTTACTGCGCATGCGTAATCCCCCTCTTCGCCCCACAATCTGGTGACTCATGCCTGCTTAGAGTTTCGGCGTTAGGGCACCTCCTCTTTGTATTTACTTAAAAAATGCTATGCAAAATGCTAATGCTTTACCGCGGCAGTTTCCGAGTGCCACACGTCTTTTTTTAATACAAATATAGTAATAGTAATATAGTAGTAGTAGAGCTCCTTTGTGAAAGAGCTCGTCCGGGGAAGTACTACCACCATACCTCCTTACCACGGAGAAGAGTCCGCCAAACAGTGATGCTTGCATTGCTGTGTTTCGGTCTGAAGGGGGTGCCGGTGTAATTACAATCACATGAGACTTCACATCTTCATGTCTCAGTTTGGCGAACTGACTTGCGGTATGTACGGTCGACCGCACGTCGGTGGTAACACTTTGACATTAGCAGCATCTTTATTTCGTAAGCAGTAAGGGTGGTTTTCGAATTGAAGTGTTACCACTGTCATGCAGTTGACTGTACCATATAGGCAACAGCCTAGGTGGTATTGAAGTTGTTATGAGCAAAGATAACGGCTTAACATCAGGTGGGTCTTTGGCTAGTTTCGCAATTTTTTGGTTGAAAATATACAAAAAATATTAGTTATATTATATCTAATGATTCGGTTCTATCGAATTCATTCAATTTATCAAGGACATAGATTTAATATTTATAAAAAATCGATATATAACGAACATCCCTAACTTAATTTTCATTCGCGTCATTTTCACATATTTTTTAGTCTGTGGGGCATACGCAATACGCAAACGTCAATGTCAATTATTAATTTTATCAGTCAGTTGCTAACGGTACCGTAGTAGTGTTTGTCGTTTTTATTGAACAAAATAAACACGAATCTAATAAAGATTATCGCGAAATATCAAGCTTTTCCGACTATCGCTATCTTATCACGCTTTTTCGAGGATAAATCGATCATGTTCAATCACCATTGTGCCTTGTATACGGCTGTGTTGTGATGTTCTACTTATCTTAATCATTTTCACATTTTTTATTAATAACATTTGATTTTTTGAGTGAAAATGCCGTCAGGACAGAGGGAAACGGCTGTTTCGATGCCACTGACACCGTCGCGCTCCGATTTGTATTGGCGGAGAATTTTTGAAAAGGTATGTTTAAACTATATAATCCAATCCGCAATTGCGTTGAGTGCAAAACCAGTTGTTGTTTACGTTTGTCTAGTGATACTGTACAGATTTTTCTTTTTATTGCGATTCTACAAAACCGTACTGTATTGTAAGAGTTAGTAACAATACAGGATTATTTAAGGTAGGTACCTAATCATTTTGACGTAAACTTACCTACGCAATGACTTGTACCGGTTTTTATTCATTTTAAGTAGGTATACTTTACGCATTCCACCTGTGAGTAACTGGTTTGTATCACACTTGTCCACATTCTTCATAGAAATTTTGGTTTGCCTCTTCTTACCTACTTGGACAAACAATTTACTGATAATTTTAAGGACTATATCTAGACAACTAATAGGGAGATATGTCTTCTTATTTTTTGTGGTTTCATAATTATAAAAACACCATTACCATACCTATTAATAAACTTATTTCATATCTATGCAACCAACCACTTTTTTAAATCTTTATCGTGCTTTCAAACGTTAAATGCCTTTTCTAAACAGGTAGGTAATCCTTTTAAAAAAGTCTAAAGTAGTGTAAAATGATACAGAAAACATAATTTCTTGAGCTGTTTGTAAATGAATGTGATGCAACAGAATTAGTGGTTATTAGCAGCTACTTACTGCAAACATGATGCATGATCTATTGAGTCGACAATTAGACTGAAAGAAAAAATATCGCTTTTTAACTCTCCTTCCTAATTGCTGTTTTAAAAGTAGAATTTTTTAAATGTTTAAAATTGAAAATGACAGTCAGAGCAATACATCAATTGTGTGAAATAAAAAATATAGGTAACTAGCCTGTCTAGTGTTTTTCAGACCACATTGGTCCATAATATTTTCGTACAAAATGCTAGTTGGAACCACCGCAAGCCATAATCGATGGCGCCCATCCATTCAATAAAAATGCATTTTTTTACCCAAAAACTTGAGGAGCTAGCCTATGCCCCATCGGCTCTCGGAAGCTGTTTATTTCAGTAATATTAACAATCAAAAGTAGCCTATATGTTAATCCTGGTTATGGTCTATCTGGGTGCCAAATTTAATCCAAATCTATTCAACGGTTAATGCATGATTGAGTAACAAACATCTTCACAAACTTTCACTTAAACTATAATACCTATTAGTAGGATAAAAACTATTGATTCATAAATCTCCATAAAATAATAATCTCATAATCTCCAATAATATTAGTAATATAATATAATAAGTATGGCTTGTACAATACAATACAAATACTCTTTATTGTACACAAAAGAAGATAGCAACATATATGACTTATATAGAACACATGTACAATGGGCGGTCTTATCGCTCAAGGCGATTTCTTCCAGACAACCTTAGGAAACCTTAACCTTGTATACAGAAACCTATGAAGCAACATGTCTTTGATAGTATTATAGTCAAAAGCATGGTAATCACGTAAATTGTATTATTCATATAAATCTTTCCACTACAACATGTTATTGAAATAACTGGAAACCTCTTATGTGAACACAAATGTAGGGTTCAGCTGATATTTATTTAGCTATTTCAGGGTTGGTCCCACAGTAAAAGTTGTTCATAATGATGAGTACAATGACCCCTTAAGAGGTTTTCAGTTATTTCAATAACACATTGTATATCACTTGTCAGTAATAACTGGGATAACAGTGCTGACACCTGACTGCATTTGATGATATTGTATTGTGATGTACATTTAAGTAATATCATGCATGAAGACCATTTTAATGCACCCTCAAAAAAATTCCACATGATATGACATGAATAGGTACATAGATTTCTAAGTTCTCCACTATCAACACTTTCATGATTCATTAATAAAACTTTACAGCACACTTACAATAATATTAGTATAGTGTGTGACACATGGGTCTTTAGATGCGTCATACGGCACTCATACCTAAGGGTTTACATTAAGAATATCAAAGACAGCAATACCCCCTTGGCACTATTCACAACATACAATGGACACCAAATTGTTTATTGTTTGCCAAGGGTAGTCATTCTGATATTGTTTCCTCATAGCCATTCAAATGAGCTATCTTACCATATTTGTTATTTACAGCATTTTATGTGAAAGGAATAAAAGCTTTTTTCTCGGAAACTACTATTTACCAGGGTTGATAAAAATCATGATGTTTTTGTTTATGACAGATTTTTTTGATTCTAAAAAAAAAAATACATTGATGTATTTGATTTTTTTCACTTTTTATTCGACTTTGAAGGATTTAAACTTGATTTTTATTATAATAAAACAAAGTTTAACCGGATTAAATCGCGTATATTATTTAAATTGGTTTCCCTGACGTTTCGAAAGCTTTGCAGCATTTCGTGGTTGCAGGTAGACTAAGATGACAAGTGTCTTTACAAATATTTCTAAAAAATTATTTTAATCTACCGTACAATATTATTAATTAAAATCGTTTCGATGCACGCAGTAATCACTCACAATATCATTATCTTTTACAGTGTTGCGTGCTGTTTGGGACTTGATTATTTTAAGGACTGGGTTCCAAACAGGTGGTAGCTGCCAACCATCTTCTCTATTAAAATTAGGATGTTTTTTAATTTCAATTGCCTCACGGAGCATTCTAGGTACATATCGGTTTTCCTTCGCCAGAACTTGTGGTTTATCAAATCGAAGAAAATGGTTGGGTTTGTCTAGGGCATGTTCATTTTTATTTTTTACATACTCATAACTGACAGTATTCCAAATATTGTCTACAAAATCCCATTTAAAAAATTAAAATTAAAATTCATTTATTTCGGGTTTAACCCATATCATAAAAAACATCATGTCGTACAAAATAAAATCATACATAATTAAAATCCTGTCAGAAATAAATTTGATTAAAAAGGGCACTAGATTATATTTAACATTCTTCGATGTAAGAAATTTAACAAAATAAATAATAAAATAAAATCACAACAAAATTTAAATCATGTCAGTGGTCAAATACAAAACAAAATGAACAAAAAAAATAAAAATCTACTCAACGTGCCCCAGGCGCCCCAGACACGTGCCTGCCACAGCAATGTCTGATATATGGGCAGTCAAGTCGCCCAACAATCATAGCCAAGACAGCATTGGAGCTAGCCCGCACCAAGGACGCGCACCACTTGCGCATGGTGGCGTGAAAACAGTTGGTGCGCGCTTCCGCAAACATGCCCGAGGCGCTGCAGAAGCGGGGAAGCCTCAATACTGCCCGGAACGCGTTGTTATACTGGACGCGGAGGGCATTGTAGCTAGCTTGTGTGTAGCTAGCCCACAGGCTACACGTGTACAAAGATGTACAAAATGCTTTAAAAAGCGTGATCTTTACTGGATCTGAATAACGTGCAAACCTGCGGGCCAGCATATTCGCTCTCTTCGACAGGGCCCTCCGCTCCCGTTCGATATCCGCATGATCCCTGAGGTAAGCCGTAACCATATGCCCCAAGTACTTAAATTGGTCCAATGGTTCCGAAGAAAAAACTAAATAATTTAAAAAAAACTTTTTTTTTCTCCAAAACAAGTTATTATTTGTTAAATGGTTTTCATTAATATTAATCTACTGATCTTCAATATTTATGACAAAAAATATTAAGTCAAAATAAAAAAACTAAACTTGAAAAAGACCTATTTACTACTCCTTATTTACATAACTTTTACTTATTCACTTATTATGAATATTTTTACGAAAAGTTTTACTAGTATGCAACTTTGTAAGAATTAAAAAAAACTAATAAATCTTAGTATGACAGTATTAATTAAGTACAGAAAAGTAGGAAACAATTATTTCAAACTTCTAAGACTTTTTAGTGTTCTATTAATCAGTTCCGAAAAGTAAATTCAACATCTAATTGTAGCATCTCCTAACTTGATTTTCTAGACTATTTGTAGTTTGCTATTGCTATTTTATTCAATATTCACTAAAAATTAACCATAACATTATGATTTTAATAAATCAATGAAATTTTATGGAAAAAAATCAAGTTTGATTTAAATCACTGATTTTTATAAAAAAATCACTTGATTTAAATCATGATTTAAGTCAATCAACCCTGCTATTTACATTACAATTAATCTTCTAAATCCAACTGCATATTTTTTTTATACTAAACATATCTTCCTTACTCTATTTCCGTACTGTACTCACACTAGTATTGGCACTGATTCAAGCTATGCAGTATTTATTATCCTATCTACTTGACATTGTGTTTCACGATATGGGAGTGACGGGAGTGTCTCAATCTCAGTTACATAAAAGTGATTAAATTTTAAAGCATTGTATCATAAAATTGTATCACTATTCACTTAACTCAATGATAGTCTAAATTATAAGACGGTTAAAGAGAAAATTATTATTAATATAAACCATGACTGATCTGGTGAGATGAGCATAGCATGTGATGAGGAGGGACCACAGACCAGTAAGCCTCAAGACGCCGCATAAACAGAGTTTTGCATTAGAACATAGTCGTAAAATGTTGGCGGGGACCGAAGGGCGGACGGCGCGTTATGATTGGTCGGCTCAAAAGTTCGGTGGTATAATTCCGTATGATTGGTGCCGCTCGCTGACGGACTGACGTCCTGATTGGCGGCGGGGCGTGTGATATGCAGTGCTACTGCATATGTGTTGTGACCGGGGGTGTCCGGCTAATCGGCGTCTAGAGGCTTACTGGTCTGTGGCCGACCCCAAGTAATTTGGGACAAGGGCTGCGTTCACTTATATCGCCCGACGTCGTCGGACGACGCTCGGAGCGTTGTTTGGGTTTGGACGTTCTGTAGGTCTACCATGAAAATGTCCAACCGAAACTTCGGAGCGAAACGAAACACGAACGAAATACCGAGTAAAAGCTACCATGAAGTTTCAACGGATTTATCTATTTCGTTCGGGAACCATAAAGTTAGTTCGTGAATGAATGAAAGATGAGAAGTCTGTTTTCGCATACAATAGAACTCTGTTATAAATGAAGTTGTATAAACCGGACACATGAAAAAGTACATTCGTTTGTATTAGAATTATGGTAAATTATGAACCATAGAAATATGTCGTATAAACATGACACAGTTTAATGTAAATATGGCGCGAAATATAAACAATTCATTGTTCACAAAGATTATTAGTGTGTTTACGGTGCAAGTATAGTATTCGGTTATTCATTGTGAAATTTGTTAGTCAAAGGTATACTCTTATGATAGTTACCTACTTAAGTAATTTCAATATTTGAATAAATCTTTAGGTATCTAAAAATGCAACTTTCAAAGTATATATTTCATATGAGCATGTGTTTACAGTGCAAGTGTAGTATTCGGTTATTCATTGTGAAATTTGTGTTAGTCAAAGGAATACTCTTATGGTAGGTACCTACTTAAGTAATTTCTATACTTGAATAAATCTTCAGGTAGCTAAAAATGCAACTTTCAAAGTACAAAAATATCTCACCACTACACAACTACAGTGATTTTTACCTACAAAGCTAGTTCCGCTTATAATGGTTTTATTACCATAGACGTGTTATGTGTGTGATTATGTGGTTCAACGGATTTGTTTTTGTTAAAATTATAAATATTCGATATACCTATCTACTCTTGTAACTGGATCGATTGCTCTAATTTTTTTGTTTGGGTATGGGAAGCAAAAGATCATCATGACATGAAGTTCCCGACCGAGTCTATATCATTATTTAGACAAAAGTAGATATCTAACTCGACAAAATGTATGGAACAGCTGTTTTTTTTTCACGATTTCACAGTTGGTCCCATAGTAGAAGTTGTCCCGAATGTTGAGCAGGAGCCTATCCTTAAAGTATTTTAGTTAGGTACTAAAAAAATTGTACCGTATATTAGAAAAACAATAATTATTTTTTATATTAAAAAACACGAAATACTTTAATTTTTAACACAATATGGCTTTAAAACATCAACACAATTACGATCGAATCACTTTTATGTCCATTAAAGCACTTTTAACTATAAAATTCATTGTTACGAAAGTAAAAAGTGACCTCTTTAGCTTTCGTGCAATTTAGGTTAAAATCACGAAAGAAGTGCTGTCAAAACGACGAAACTTCGGTTGTTCGGATCACTTCATGGTAGGGTTTACGACGAACGAAAGGTCACGTGCTCTCTTTCGGGCCCGATTTCGGAACGAATGTGTTTCATGGTAGGAAACGCACGAAATTTCGGACCGAAACTTCGGATTTACGTTTCATGGTAGACCTACTGAGTAACTGAACGACCAAAGTACGCTCCGTGCGTCGTCGGGCGATATAAGTGAACGCAGCCCAGGGCAGGAGGATGTTGATGATGATGAATGAGCTTTGTGTCTGAACTTTGAACTATACAAAATGAGTTTTCTCTTTCATTTTGTTGTGATGCCCTCTTTTGGATATTTCCTTGTATTGTGAGTACAGTTAGTTACACAAAATAAATGATGATGCTATGCTATGATTAAAACTACGATCTTCATCAAAGAAAGCGAATCACTAGGCTTGATTTCACCAACGATAATTCTCTGGTTAAACGATCGTTTACACAATTCCAGTACATTTTTAGAGAAATCGGCCGTTTAATCAGAAAATTAACGTTGATGAACACCAGCCTAAGTTGCTCACAGCATCATCATAGGTGCTCCAACAAAAATTATCATCATAGTAAGATGTATGCTGGACGTAGGTGTCCCCCATACATTTCCATAACTAACAGTTCTGATGGCTTTCATCGAGTGGGTCCTACCTAGGCTCCAAAACATAAAAGAGAAATCTCCGTTCACCCTCCTCCTGACAGGCGCGCGCGGAACAACGGGCCACCGTCACAGGCCTCGACTGGTCGGGCGGCGGGCTACACTGAGTCCGCGGCTGAACATCAGTATTTTACACGGAGCGACTGCCATCAGACCCCCGCAACCCAGTTACTGGGTAATACCGACATTCGGAGGTTAGACCAGTTGTCAGACTTTCAGGCTTCTGACTACCCGTAACGACTGCCATAGATATTCGTAGGTATAACAAGTTTTAATTGATATTTACATTAATTAATTACCACCGCAAGAAGGTAGTATAATAATTATGTAAATAAATATTATTACGAAATATACTTTAATGATAATTACACAATATTAGTAAGCTGCCATAAAATAATAAATGGTGTTTGAGAGAAACTCATAAACACACTTTATTGTTTACAAGACCGCGCGCGCGTCAGTGACGTAAAGCTTATAATTTGTGTAATACCGAACAGATTCCGTTCTGCATTCTTTGTGTGGAAATTCCAGGCTGTGAAGAGATTAGCATCTTCTATTAACGCCTTGCTAACCCATGATGGTCACGTCATCAGGATACGACAAAGTAGAAGAATGTAATGCCATACCTTGCACGACGAGCATCAGATGCGCTCCTCTGCTCTTGGGCAGAGGAGTCTTTGGTCTCTTTGAGAAAAGGACAGCCACTGGATGGAAGTCTTCCCCAGAAGTTAGAGGGAATCTGAGGATTCCTAGACATGGTTGAAGTCATGAGAGATGCCTAGTAAGTCCACACTTAGGACTTAATACTGGTTAGCACAACTAGATATTAGTTATCAATCTTTAACGGGAAAATCCGGGCTTAGAATTGACAAGCTATCAACGAAATGCCGATTATTTAACAATTTGAATATTTTAGCAGCATTAAATGCATTACATTAAGGAAAATTAAGGGGCTTCCCTACATTATGCTCAGTTCCGTGTGATAATAAATTCAGATTAACCAAAACAGGTTACATATGTATGCTTCTACATAGCTGTTAAAAAATGGCTATGAGTTTTATTGATAAAAAATACATATATTTTATCATTTACTACATGTCAAAGGAATTACAGAGTACATGCGTTGTTTAAATTATATCTGTTTAACTTTTTACTATATTATTTTCTTTAGAATCTTAATGCTGGGTACAGACTGGCCAACGAATACGGAGTTTAGCAGTTTCTGTTTCTCGCTTGTTGGTCTCGTCTCGAGTCTCACTGGCTTTCGCTAAACCATCCAAAATAAGGCCACAGACACAGAAAGCTAGCGAAACTCGTCGGTTAGCTCTGCCTGTATATCGACGTCGCAGTCTTTTTCTCAAGATGTTTGGGTTTTCTTCTTGTCTAGTTCCTGACACGGCTAGATGGACTTCGATTTATTCTTACATCCGTCGAAAGACACTAGCTATTGCTACGTAACTGTGAGGTTTTCCGGTAGGTATCATATAGTTTGGCTAATTTTACTCATTTTCTTTTTCTAACTTCTGCCACACAGAAACAAACGTCAAAACACAACAGGGAACGATTGTTGACCGGAGTAGCAAATTGTGCGATGAATCGTTAAACGCGAGTAGACTCCATGGGTAGCCATAATTGGATTTCCAAAGGGTGTAAGTCTTTATTTTGGTCTCGTTCAAACTCGCAATGTTTTCTGCTTTATACAGATATTTCAGGGTTTCGACCACCGAACTTCTCTTCGGTATGAAAATGAAAATAAGTAATTCTACGTACTTTATATCTAGATTGCGTAACATTATGAATGAAAATCGTGTACTTGCATAAAGTCACGCCTGTGTTGCAGTTATTGATCGTAAACATCGGGTACCACCTACTCGATATAACGTAGAGCTGATAAATATATCGGGGCTAGGTACTACTTAACGAAATATTACATTGCTCTTTGACATGAGATTTAATTGAACTCGGCAAAGGAATGTGTCATTGTAGTCATGGGTCGGAATCGAAATAATCCAATTGTAGATGGTCCATTGGCTGTGACTTGCCTCTATTTGATCGTAGGGGAATTCTACACTTCAAAACTGCAAATAATAATATATCGTAATATTTGGTGATCGTAATCGCTAAATATTGTAGATAATTATAAAGGTCGTAGACTTATACAACGTGTATCATAAATGCGTGGTCATATTTGAAGAGCTCATTCAGTGAGTGCCATCGAGCAACTTTTACTACGTGGTCGACACTGAAATCGCGACATTTATGTTCACATAAATCGATAAAACGTAGGGATCAGCAGCTTTTTTTCTTCGCGATCCGCGAGGCTTTACCCCGTAGTCTGTGCCCGTTGATCCGTTGAACGAGACCAAAATAAAGACTTACACCCTTTGGAAATCCAATTATGGCTACCCATGGAGTCTACTCGCGTTTGACGATTCATCGCACAATTTGCTACTCCGGTCAACAATCGTTCCCTGTTGTGTTTTGACGTTTGTTTCTGTGTGGCAGAAGTTAGAAAAAGAAAATGAGTAAAATTAGCCAAACTATATGATACCTACCGGAAAACCTCACAGTTACGTAGCAATAGCTAGTGTCTTTCGACGGATGTAAGAATAAATCGAAGTCCATCTAGCCGTGTCAGGAACTAGACAAGAAGAAAACCCAAACATCTTGAGAAAAAGACTGCGACGTCGATATACAGGCAGAGCTAACCGACGAGTTTCGCTAGCTTTCTGTGTCTGTGGCCTTATTTTGGATGGTTTAGCGAAAGCCAGTGAGACTCGAGACGAGACCAACAAGCGAGAAACAGAAACTGCTAAACTCCGTATTCGTTGGCCAGTCTGTACCCAGCATTAAGATTCTAAAGAAAATAATATAGTAAAAAGTTAAACAGATATAATTTAAACAACGCATGTACTCTGTAATTCCTTTGACATGTAGTAAATGATAAAATATATGTATTTTTTATCAATAAAACTCATAGCCATTTTTTAACAGCTATGTAGAAGCATATACATAGGTAACCTGTTTTGGTTAATCTGAATTTATTATCACACGGAACTGAGCATAATGTAGGGAAGCCCCTTAATTTTCCTTAATGTAATGCATTTAATGCTGCTAAAATATTCAAATTGTTAAATAATCGGCATTTCGTTGATAGCTTGTCAATTCTAAGCCCGGATTTTCCCGTTAAAGATTGATAACTAATATCTAGTTGTGCTAACCAGTATTAAGTCCTAAGTGTGGACTTACTAGGCATCTCTCATGACTTCAACCATGTCTAGGAATCCTCAGATTCCCTCTAACTTCTGGGGAAGACTACCATTCAGTGGCTGTCCTTTTCTCAAAGAGACCAAAGACTCCTCTGCCCAAGAGCAGAGGAGCGCATCTGATGCTCGTCGTGCAAGGTATGGCATTACATTCTTCTACTTTGTCGTATCCTGATGACGTGACCATCATGGGTTAGCAAGGCGTTAATAGAAGATGCTAATCTCTTCACAGCCTGGAATTTCCACACAAAGAATGCAGAACGGAATCTGTTCGGTATTACACAAATTATAAGCTTTACGTCACTGACGCGCGCGCGGTCTTGTAAACAATAAAGTGTGTTTATGAGTTTCTCTCAAACACCATTTATTATTTTATGGCAGCTTACTAATATTGTGTAATTATCATTAAAGTATATTTCGTAATAATATTTATTTACACAATTATTATACTACCTTCTTGCGGTGGTAGTTAATTAATGTAAATATCAATTAAAACTTGTTATACCTACGAATATCTATGGCAGTCGTTACGGGTAGTCAGAAGCCTGAAAGTCTGACAACTGGTCTAACCTCCGAATGTCGGTATTACCCAGTAACTGGGTTGCGGGGGTCTGATGGCAGTCGCTCCGTGTAAAATACTGATGTTCAGCCGCATCTGGCTAGACTGGAAGCCGAGCCCAATATAATTGGGAAAAGGCTCGGAGGATGATGATCAATTAAAACTTGAACCATCTGTATTTACATATTTTAAATGAGTTACACTTACAGGGTACTTAAAACTGATGACATTATAGTATTACCTATCAGTGGCGAAGAGTGAAGCCGTAGGTACTAGGTACCTCGCCGACCGCAGTACCGCGCGGACGCATACTTTTTGTGATTTTTTCAAATAGAAAGTAGCTAAAGAATACAGATATCGTTCTCGAGTGATTCCTTCAAGAACATCATAAATTACATTGTTACCGACTGATTGCCAAGAGACATTGTTATCAAAGTGAAATAATAATAATGTGTTGCTCAAAAAACCAAAATAAGTTGTGATCAGTGTGTTTATAAAACCAGTAATAAGTTAACAAAAAGACTCCAAAAACTATAAAAGAGCATTTACTCTAGACAAGAAAGTCAATTAAGAACCTAAAACCTATTCAAAGTATAAAACTGTTAAAAAACTGTGTAAAAACAATAGAATTGAACGTTACTTTTTGAAACAATAACAACAGACTTGGCGCGTTCCATTTCTCTACTGTGCATCTGATGCATAACGATACTTTCTCAGCATTTAGTAGTGTACTAACGCCATCTTGCGTCGAGTAGCCGACAACATAAAAACGTTCCAGGTTTTAACCAAGTAGACGTTACTAAGCATTATCATAATATGCATAAGTTACATACATACAAGTTACTCGCTGTTTGATACAAGATGGCGCTACTGTGTGCGGGTTGTGAGCAAAACATCTTAAATAGACAATACCTCACATGTTCGATTTGTAATAAACATTATGATTTCCAATGTGCTAATGTTTCAAGAGAACAATATGCCCGTATGACATGCGAGTATATGTTGACCTGGGAGTGCCAAGAATGCAAGTGTAAAAAACCTAAAAATAATAACAACAATACTCCCGCAAGACCACAGCAAATAGATACCAGTTTTAACACAACACCGGAGTCAAATGTTGCAAATGTTACTCGGCGGCAGAAACAAAGCCAAAAACATTGCAATGTGACGTTATGCTCAAAAGACATAAGTATATTCGGTGACACAATATATAATGATAAAAGTGTAGAAAGTGATCTGAACGCAGAACTAACACTGCATAATTTGAGCGAAATGATATCCTTAAAACTTAAAGAAAATAATGAATCTATAATATTAGAGATAAAAAAAACTATTCAAGCGGAAATTAATGAAGCCATCGCAAAATTAAGGGAAGACGTAAAACTCAATACAGACTCTCTATCATTACAAAACGAGCAAAGAATGACTGATTTAAGAAGAAACAATATGCAAATAGAACAACTAAAAAAGGAAATTGAAACACTCAAAAATGAAATTAAACTGGCACATAAAACATCTACTGTGGTACAATATACACCTGAAACTAACATCAAGAAGTTTGTGCTATATGGACTCACCGAAATTTACAAAGAACCTGAACAAGACCTACATGATAGAATCAGAGATATTTTATGGAACATTCTAGGCGTGGACTTATTGGGCTATATTGAGGACACATATAGAATTGGACGATACAACCACCGAAATAGACCTTTAGTAATTGAACTCATGAGCAAAAAAATGGTTAAATATATAATAGAAAATAGCAAATATTTCCAGGGAACCGGACTTTTTACTTCTGAATTCTTAGATGAAGACGCACGGAATGAGAGGAAAATTATGCGGGATAAAATGCTCATAGCACGAAATCAAGGACATCAAGCAGTAATTAGAAATAATCAACTATTTATTGAAGGTGAACTCATCCAGTATAAAGACGTGACATCATCACAACTGTCATCCAAATCCGATAGCACACAAAGAAAAACTAATAGTAACGATAGAAGAAGTGAACCAAATAACAGGTTTACATTTCGAGAAAATAAGGAAAACCTTACTTTTCGAAAACTTAGAACAGAATTATAAAATCTTATTTCAAAACATGCAAAGTCTATTCAATAAACAGCACATTATGGAAGCATTTGTCAACGAAAAACAAGGATATCAAGCTATATGTATTACTGAAACCTGGCTGTCACGTGATAAATTAAATATGATTCATTTTAGCGGCTATAAAATCGCAGCATCCTACTGTCGAGAAAACTATGAAGGCGGTGGTGTCTGTATCTTACTGGAAGAACACAAAGACTGTATAGAAAGATGTGATATAACCGACTTGTCACTTGAATTTATTTTGGAAGTTTGTGCGACTGAAATACCTAATGAAAAGTTATTAATAGTAGCAATGTATTGGAATGGAAGAGAAAAAGATATATTTTATAACCAACTAAATAAAATATTAACACACATAAACAAAAAATACTCAAAACTTAAAATAATCCTTGGTGGTGACTTTAACATAAATGTTTTAAAAAATAACTTAGAAACTAACACTTTCTTAGACCTTATGACTGAATACAAATACACACAACACATGAAAAACCCAACACGCATAACGAAAACTACATCAAAATGTATAGACCTAATTTTCACGAACTTTTATAGTGAAAATTTATATACACTAGTAGAAGAACTAGGTTTTTCAGATCATTGTGGTACAATCATACACTTTAAATTACCACAACGACCTAGGCATACGATTTGGTACACAGAAAAACGACTATATAACAAAAATAACATAGGTATTTTCAAATCTACATTAGAGTCAGTAAATTGGAGCGACATCATAAAAGAAAGTAACGATATAAATAAAAACTATAATGCTTTTATTGACGTATTAACTAAAATACTAAACCAAACTATACCAAAAACCAAAATTAAATTAAAGACGCAGTACAAAAAATATTGGTTAACTAAAGGCATTAAGCTCTCATGCACAAATAAAAGATTATTAAAAATTTTATGCTTAAAATCAAATAATCCAATAATTAAAACATATTATAGTAAATACGAAAAAATATTAAAAAAATCGGTTATTATATCTAAGAAACAACAATTTATTAAAAAAATTCAAATGTCACAAAACAAAGTGAAGGCAATGTGGAATATAGTTAACGAACGTACTAATAAAAAAAAAAAAAAAATTCACAGAAAAACATAATATTCAATTGAAAATCAACAACACTTTAATCTCAGATCCAAAAGAAGTAGTAAATAAATTTAATAGTTTTTTTGCAACTATAGGGGAAGAAAGTACACGCCCAGCTGGTAGTGAGGCACACGGCCTGCCTGTAGTCCATCGTACAGAAAATACATTTTTTCTTAGGCCAGTAGATTTTCGAGAAACTCACAAAATTATAAGAAACTTAAAAAATAAAAAAAGTCACGGAATTGATGAACTACCACCCTCTCTGATTAGGCAATGTGCGGACGAACTAACTGTGCCATTGAGCGTATTAATAAATCAGTCCTTCGATAGTGGTGTATTTCCTGATCAATTAAAAAAAGCTATTATAAAACCATTACTCAAGAAAAACTCAAAAACGGACCTTAACAACTATCGGCCTATTGCCCTTTTACCCACAGCTTCTAAAATTTTTGAAAAGGCTATGAGTGTCAGGGTGTATAATTTTTGCGAAAGATATAATATTTTCGATGAAGGTCAAAACGGATTTCGAAAACAGCGATCAACAACCCTAGCTGTTTATAAATATATGCAAGATGTTATTAATATTATAAATGATAAAAAATATGCGGTAGGAATTCTCCTTGACATGACAAAGGCATATGACAAAGTACAGTTTAAAATCCTATTAGAAAAACTATATGGAATAGGGATTCGCGGAACTACATATAAATGGTTTGCATCGTACTTAAAAGATAGAGAGCAATACGTGGAAATAGAACATTTCAACTACAACCAAAAACAAATAATGCATGTCAGATCCGAAAAGAAAATTATTAATGCGTCAATTCCCCAGGGTAGTGTCATTGGATGCCTTTTATTTTTAATCTACATCAATGACCTCCCAAAAATCATGGAAGAACCGTGTGTACTTTTTGCAGACGACATATCTCTACTTACCTCTTGCCATAATAACAGTAATGTAAGTGAGCAGCTAAACTCAATATTAAATAAAACAATTAAATGGCTGGATGAACACAATCTCGAAATAAATTACAAAAAAACTAAACTTATAACCTTCTATCCCTATCAAAAGTCCCCCTTATTAGTTAACTTTATAACCAACGGCACACAAATTGAAGTTGTAAACGAATTCACATTATTAGGCCTCACAATAGACACACACATTTCTTGGAAGACTCACGTTAAAAACATTAGGTCAAAAATTTCAAGATTTAGTTATGCGCTTCGTGAAATAAAGAAAACCACTGACATAAAAACCGCACTTACTACCTACTACGCCTACGCACATGCGTGGATCAGCTATGGCATTATAATGTGGGGAAACAGTACAGACGCGCCTACACTTTTCATACTCCAAAAGAAACTGATTCGCATTCTTGCAAATATAGAACAAACAGATAGCTGTAAGCCCTTATTTATAAAATATGGAATACTCACATTACCTTGCGTTTATATCCTGGAAATATGTAAATTTGTTAGAAAATATAATATTTTTTTTACAACCCGCGGTGACAAACATGGTAACCGTCCGGTTAGATATAAGAATATGTTAATGTTACCCACTTCACGTATGACACTACATTCCAATAGCCCTTATGTAATGTCAATAAAATTATTCAATAAACTTCCAGACTCAATAAAAGACGAAACAAGCGATACACAATTTAAAAAGAAACTTAAAGAAATCCTTGCTAAGAAAGCTTACTACACAATTAATGAATACATAGATGACAAACAAATAGCGACACAATAAATTAGCCTATGCCCGCGACTTCGCCCGCGTGAATGTCGTGCATCCCTCGGGAACTGTTGATCGTCCCGGTATAAATATATTAATCGGGGTCGTGTTATATCTGTGTGCCAAATTTCATTAAAATCGGTGTAGCCGTTCTTGAGTTATAAATGATGTAACTAACCTGACTTTGTTTTATATATTAAAATAAGGAATTGAAATGTTTAATACGGCGCCCTTTATGAATTTTTATATTAATTGATTTTATTATTATCTGAGATTTTGATTATATCTATAATGACATAAATTTTAATTGTATTGAATTTTGCTGTGCCCTACAGGGTCCATAATTGTGACTAGCTATTAAGCCATTATGTTTACCACCTAATTTACATTGTGGAATGCAAATAAATAATATGAATATGAATATGAATACCTAAAAATCCTAAAATAGCTAAGATCGCGCTTTAATTAAATAAAAAACCATTTAACAACTTTTAATTTAATTTTACATTCTTTTTTGTACTTCTTATTCAGAACAATAAATTAGCATAGAAATGTCGTTGATCTGTTTTGTACTTTTTGTACAAAATCTACAATATCATCGATTTTTATCCCTCAAATCCATCTCGAGATATCACTGCTCAATGGCTTTTCCTGTCAAAACCAGTTCTATCTAAAAATATAATCGAGGAGTTGCCTGGTAATGACAAATCAAACTTGTTACTTAATTTATACTTGAATTCTAAAGAGGTCAATAAACTTTGAGGTGACACTAAAGATACCTATTATAATACCAACAGTGATATTGGTCGCATGCCAAGACACGTACATGACATAAGTATTGATGTTAAAGACAAAAATTATTTCACTCGGTACGGATAAACCTTTTCCTCGGTTGACTCATTCAAATAACGTGGTATGATAAACAACTTACCCTGTATGTTTTTCTTTAGGTTGTTTTTTTTTTACTCCTTACGTACCAGATTTATAACTCCAAACTCAATCCTCCTAACGATTATAGTATATGTGATAGATTTTCCAACGAATTTACTGAAACATTTTGTCAAATGCACTGAGTAATTAAATCAATTATGAGTCAAATGAAGTATGGTTTATCAATATCGTTCAAAGTTAGAGACTAATGAATGAGTAGTATGGAAATCTAAATTCCGACTAATTTGACAGTTCTAAAATTGTTGCCATCCCTTTCTTGTATCTACTATTAGTAAAAGAGAGCCATAGTTTAAAACATAAAGATATTATACTGACGTAATAGAGACACTGTCACCTCATTATCACGTCACCGAAAACGAAATGAATATATGTGCGAAATTGACACGTGTAGGAGTGATTTTTAGTGATGTGACATGGACGTTTCCGCATTATCGATATAGTTCAACCGGCCTTACTTTTAAGGAGTGGTAGTATTTTAAAACTGCTAAGCTATTAAGTAACTATTGTTTTAAAATTACAGATATTTGAGACATAATTTTATTTATTTTTAAAGATTGAGTTACGCAATTAAGGGCTATATTATAATTACATTATTAATGTCACGAAGGTAAGGAATACATAAATAAGAAATAAAAAAATCAATTAATCATCATTTCAGCCGAAAGACGTCCACTGCTGGACACAGGCCTCCCCCAAGCATATATTGGGGGGATATGCCATAATCGCCACGCTTGGTAGGCGGGTTGGCGATCGCAGTTGGTTGGTTAAATACTCAGAGAACGCTGCTGCCCATTCTCTGGTGAATCCCTTAGTCGCCTTTTACGACACCCATGAGAAGATATACGGTGGTGCAATTCTTTACGTCCGGCACCACACGGAACATTTTACAATTAATCATATTAGTTTTAATTAGGTGTATAGAAAGGTTTTCAATCCCGGAACTAAGTTCCTATACACGATTCCGGAATTGGTCAAATTATTGAATTTTTATGAAAAATTACAATATCTATGAACTTAACAAGTTTTCTTGTCCAGTCAACTTAAGTTACACATCAGACTTATCCTACTAATTTATATTACTACATGTAATACTAATGTAAATTTATAGTATATTTATAATTTGTAGTATATAATTATAGTATATTAAATGTAGTATATTATTTTGCGAGTAAAGTCCACTTCCACCTCCACCTCTGCTCCACTTCACTCCACTCCGCTCCACTCCACTCCACTTCACTCCACCTCCACCTCCACTTCCACTCCACTTTCATTCATCCATCTATCCATCCATCCATCCATACTTACAAACTTTCACATTTATAATATTAGTAGTAAGTAGGATAGGATAGGATTTTTGGAACTAAAAATTTTGACATTCTGTCTCCATAATAATTTGTCATCTTCGGTTGAACTTTTTATCTCTAACTCTTCTTGTATTATATTTATTTTTGACTTTTACTTTATACTCGTCACTTCGTAGATTTACCATTATTAAAGTAAAGATCTTTATATTAAACAAACACCGACCCGAACAAATTCCGTAGGTATGGATCGTTGGTGATTTCATTAAACGATACAGTTATCCTTAAAATATCTACTGCAAACCCTGTAGTTTTTTCGAGGCTTTCAGCTTTTATTTTATTTTATTTTATTGTATAGGATGGCGAAACGAACTAAAGGCCCACCATATGTTAAGCGGTTACCTTTGCCAATAACAACTGCAATACCATCTAGGCTGTTACCTAAATGGTACCGCAAGTCGGTTCGCCAAACTGAGACATGAAGATGGAAAGTCTCATGTGATTGTAATTACACCGGCACCCATACCATTCTGACCGAAACACAGCAATGCAAGCATCACTATTTGGCGGAGAATAGTAGATACGGTGCTTATTCGTTTTAACATTTGTGCCCATCCATTTTTAGGGTTCCGTACCCGAAGGGTTCCAAACGGGACCCTATTACTCTCGCTACGCTGTCCGTCCGTCCGTCCGTCCAACCGTCTGTCTGTCACAGGGCTGTATCTTTTGAACGGTAATAGGTAACCGGTTGAAATTTACCCAGAATATGTGTTGCTATGTGGTGTATCACCACAAATACTAAAAACAAAAAAAAGTCTAAAACCAAAGGGGGTCCCCATACAAGAAACCTCAAAAAACATGCATTTTTTTCAACGTTTTTGTTCCTGCTCTATCTTCAAAACGGTAATATATACCAGCGTCAAACTTGGTCAGATTATAGTGCATATTATGTAGTTTCGCAACAAATACTAAAAATAAGACAAAAATAGACATATTGAGATGTACGGAACCCTTACTGCGCGAGTCCGACTCGCACTTGTCCGGTTTTTATTCTTTAATAACAGCATTTACAGGAAATCTGGAAGTTATGAAGTTAGCCGGTCAATATTTTACAGCATTTTTAGCCCGGCCGCACATTGTCATAAAATAGCACTGTATTTACATTTTAATATGTCAAAAGCAGACATACGATTCGGAAAATTCTGTCAGTCTGCGGGGCTGGTACTAAAATTAACTGTATAAATGTAAAATAAGCATTATGAAAGTAGTATTGTCCTGCAGATACTTACCTGTGAAACGTCTCTTTGCCATAGACGTACAACATACTATTATAACATCGTAAAAGTACAACCATGGTATAGGTTCCGGCGCGTCGGATTTTTTTTGTGATCAATGAATGAATCATTGTGATTTCCTTCCAATGTGCGGCCGGACTAAATCAACCTTTCAATACTTTCAACCGACTTCAAAAAAAAAGGAGGAGGTTCTCAATTCGATGGTATTTTTTTTAAAGCAGTAACGGACACTAACATGTGACATGTATGGTGCTAGGTAGTACAAAAAATATATAATTGAAACTATCGACATATCGATATATTTTGAGCAATCCATATGCGAAACGGCTTCATTTTCACGTACACAATATTTTTTTATCTAACACATAATTATTTAAAATAACATATTATATAGAAAATAGGCTATTTACTGCATGTTATTAATGTATTACTAAATAATTTTAAGAATAACTTCTATGAAAGTAGTATTGTCCTGCAGATACTTACCTGTGAAACATCTCTTTCTTTAGGTTAATAATGTAAATTACACAGCAGTATAACACAGAACACTACACCAATACGATTATCGATATTAATTGGATAAAATACAGAACGATTCTAAAATAAATCATAAAATAATACGAGATTATATTTTGATGGGACGCTATAGGAGATTACAATTTTCAAAATCGGTTCTACTGACATTTTATTATGTCTCTTTCTAGCATATAGGTTTTTTCGTAAAGATCGGTATCTCAATCGCACACTGTAGTGGTCTATTACGTCAGTATATACAAAGTCTTTGGTTTAAAATGAGTTTAGTTCGTGAACAAGAGAATCGACACCGATATCGTTCAAAGTTAGAGACTAATGAATGAGTAACGAATGTTTTTAAAAATTCGAAAAAAATATTTTGCAATAAAACATAAAAGGAGGTCGCAACTCGTCGCCGAACACCAAAGTTGTTCGATAAAAGTCTGTTACAATTTTTTTCTGAAACGGCTGAATAGATTTAACTTTATTCACTAATCCACTTAACCGGTACATCACACGGCTATAATTAACCTGGAATGCGTGAGGTCACAAATCAAACACGATGACTTACCGCCAACTTGTTCTGCGGCCAATATTTGCTCAACGAACTACCTAGCTAAACAACCATTTTGGGTCAAACTGAATTACGTTTTCGTAGTTTCATACTGAAAGTGTGTTATTGATTGTAATGGGACTTTACATGAGGATTTTTATTGGTTATATAATTTTATTAAGATTTTTAATCTCCATTTTATAAAGATCTCTCCTATTGATAGGCTCTCTTCTATTGATGGATTAGTTTTCCCGTATTGATAAGTAGAGATTAGATCTTAAACATGAATCGTCTTTATTGCTATGCTTCCGCTTTCTATTTCTTTATTATTATGCTAGCTATTCTTACGTCTCCTTCCTCTTCGCTCTATCCCGTCATTATCTAATCTACTAAGTACTAATAATTTACATTTTGATGAACTCTGCGAATAAACAAGTTAAATTGCAGGTACCTATATAGTTATATGTACTACGAAAAATTTGGAAAGCGTAAAAGAAACTGTGCCATTCCATTAATCATCAATTCAGCAAAATCTGTGACAGTAATTAGTGACATAACGACCGAAAATAGTGTCATTACGCATTAAAAATACTATTATGGACAGATTACAATCTTAATATACACCCATTAACTTACATAGGTATTGAGTGTAACTCGCACTCGTAATCCTATATTACATTCTAACATAATGCTGAAACTTTTAGGGAAACATGATCATAGCTAGTATTGTAAGACAAGCAGGTTATGTGAATAATCCATAAACGACTATGGATCCACACTAATAAAAAAACAAAGCTTAAAAACTTTATTTTATTTATTTGAAATAAGCAGTACCATTGTACTAATAATTTTAATGCTGTCTCCTTTCATATGTTATTGTGTGTACATAAATTATAAATAAATAAGTAAAGAAACTTTTATGTGACTTTTCTTAGGCATTCGACTTAGTAAATCAACGTACTCTGATGCTTAAAAAAAAGTCTACGGAATTCAAAGAAGATTATTGATCTTGTAACATCCTATTATCCAAACTGAAAACAAAGAAAGTCTATGTATACTACCCATATCATTATACTCGTTCTAACAGGAGTACCACAAGGATCCAATTTGGGACTTTTCCCTAAAATTTGCTTCTGAACTTCCAAATATTCTGTTATTCTTACTAACATCAAAAACATTGTATGATGTTACATAATATATATGCATTCATTTGTACTGCTTTACTGAGTGTGATCATCAACAATGAAACTAGAAACCATATTTAAAAACTGGGGTTAACTGGACCAAAAAATTTCATCAGTCTTGCCACAAATAAAATGAAATTTACGATTATTACTCATTTAAATTGTATGCAAGCGTGATTCATTCATAGTATAAGAAAAGCAATCACATGTTGTAGTGTATGAGTACCTACCTAAATATTATTATTACATTTTATGGAATTATGACAAAAAATTCGTCACGTCGCTTCTGTATTTTACGTGGATTACCACCATGACTGCATTACTACAATTTTGTGGTTCAACTTCAAGATCGTTCCCTCGTCAAGATCAATGCTAATACAAGCAGGTACATTCGTACCTAAAACAAAAATAGTATATGAAAGATAAAATTATTCGAAGTGTATAATAATCTAGACATTGAGAGAAGATATATAGATAGATAGAATATACTTTATTGTACACCATGAAAATAGTAGTAAACAGGAACAACGTATAAATTATGGGTACATGGGCGGTCTTATCGCTAAAAGCGATATCTTCCAGACAACCTTTGGAGAATGATATCTTAAATCTAAATCGAGTTACTATAACTGCTCATAGCAAATGAGCACTGAACATGTGTTCTCCTTCAAAAGCTTCGTTGTATTTACAAAAGCCCCCACTGTTACGCATCCTATTATAAAATGTCAGTAAAATTAGTCTAGCTAGACGGTTGACTCATTGTCCATTTGTGTTGTCAGGTTGTCACCAATTGTTTCAATTCATGTCATGATATCTAGGTATCATTCCCCTTTTAAATGACTCACGTATTCCTTGGTATTGGTATACATCAGTAAGGTAAGCCATGAACATGATTTTGACCTAAATGTATGACAAACACTCAGACACTCTGATTATAGAACGACTAACGGCTGAAACGAATTATATCCCAATCTATGTTATATCCTTTCTTCCTTTGGTACCCAAGAATTGGTAACAATTGCTGTTAGGTGGACAAGCAGCAGCATCCACGAGATACTTGCTAATTCTGCTAATTATTATTGTGGTTTAAAACAAGGCCATGAGTTCAAATCATACACGATTTGAACTCATGACCTTCTTTCTGGCTTAGAAAACATTTAACTTGTCGAGCTCTTGTCTCAAAATACACGTTAGTACTAAAGTCCACAAAGTATTATTTTAATAATTATGATGTGGTATTACGGTACTACCGAAGGTAAAAGTCATGTCTCTGGGTATTACTGAAAATTGTATTCAGCTGTCAAAATAGTCTAGAGTTAAGTCGTTAAGTCATGAATCCATGATCCGTATCTATAAACTCATATCATTGCCGCGCCTATGAAGTTTGAACATGAATTACCTATTTGACTCTTCGTTGATCCTATTATTTACATTTTGATAAATCCATGTATTTCGTTTTTTTTTTCATGTTTTTGAATTGTAAATCCAAGGTCTTGTAAATTCTAAATCACATTCCGTATTGAGTCGCTGATACGGTTTAGTATTGGCAATGAAATTTTTATGGGATTCGTAAATAGGTAGATGGAATACCAAAGACTACTGTTTGTTTTTAGAACTTCTCTATAGAAAAGTTCTAAAAACAAACACTAGTCTTTAGAACTATTGATCTCTTTACTCTTGTTGATACTTATAATGGTGTCTATAGAAAGTTCCCTTAGGTGGAAGAAAACAAGGATCTTGTCAATAAAAAGACAAGCATCATAATAAAACAAAACTTCAAAAGAAAACATCAGTATTATGTCATTAAGTAAAAATAATATTACACAGCAACAACAACAATTAAATCTTTAATGTTATAAGCAATTAAAGAAGATCGTTTTGTTTTATTGTAAATCAAAAACAGCTAGCCGGATGTGCGCTTAATTATTATATTTGGTATTTCTAGAAGTTTTTGAGACTTATTTTGTTAATCACATTAAGCATTAATTATCTATTTTAAATAAAATACATTTTGTGGTCAAATTTAGTCTGCACGGCGATCCCTTGACCGCTATGTTTCGTCAATTTCTCGGTAAAATCATTTTACAGTAAAAACTAAAAACAATTATCACACCTCAACGATCATATTGACATCATCGAAACTGCTCATAACATCGGAAGAATTTAATTTCAAATAAGTAGTTAATTACATACTTACAAAAAAAATATTAAGTACAAGAACGTTTCGTATCAAGAACAGAAATATCTACAGAAATGTGAGGAACTCTTTAGAACGAATTGCCGCTAACTTTCGAAAATCTGTCATTGTTTACCACTTGTACTTAAAGGAGGTCGCGGTTAGGGCATGCATTTCGAAATTTCGAAACTTCATAGTTTCGAAATTTCGGACAATATTTGCATGTTTTTCAATTTCGAAATTGACACCCCTACTTTCGAAATTTCGAAATTTATTTATTTAAAGACTGTGTAATGTTAAATCGTCAATAGAACTCCCACATCTGCTCTAGATTAGTAACTAGAGCTTTTCCCAGCAGCAGGCTGCATTTGAAAACGACTTAGAATCTTTATCAGCAGCTGAATTTATGACTTCCAAAGAACCCATTTTTAAATTAGTCAGAATTAACATTTCCATACAAGTTTACCCGTAATCTCTGAACATGCCCACTAAAATACAAAGAAATTTAATACTTATACTGGGTATACGAGCTGTTATCCAAGATCGTCACAAATTATCTCGTCAGAAGACTCCACGAATCGAAAGAAAACTGGGTTTAGAAGAGGCTACAGCATCGTGTCGGCATTAATCTGGACAAGACCAAAGTCATGTACAATATGCATATTATGCATGTCGTGCCGAGGTTCGTTGAAGGTACTTCCCTCGAAGTTGTGCAGGTATCTGGGGCAGGTTATTCGGTTTGGTAGATACAACTTCAAATAAGTATCAGGCAGATCGATCCAGTTGGGCTGGGCAGCATCTCGCAAACTTCGCCTTCTCTTCGCCTAAACCATAATGTTTGAAAACAGAAGTCTTTAACCAGTGCGTTCTGCGTGTCATGGCCTACTGTGTCGAGATGTGGACGCTGACAGTTGGGCTAGTCCACAAATTTAGACTCGCGCAGCAAGCTATACTTCTTTGAAGGATAAAATAAGATCCGTGACGAGTTTATCCAAAAATGTACCAAAGTGACTGACATAGCTTGTAGAATCAACAAGCTGAAGTGGCAGTGAATAAGTCCTTGAATGGAGATCTTCAAATGTAGGTTAGGACGCTCGACGCTCCCAATCAGGTGGACTGAAGACCTGGAAAACTATCTGGGATGGAATAAATGCGGAAGGCGGAGGTCCGAGTATTGTGGCGAATCTCGGAAGAGACCAAAAATGTACAGTAGTAGACAGATGGGTTGAGTTGGATAGCACCGTAGACCATTATTTTCGGAAGATTGGAAGAACGACTGAAGAGAACAATTAGCTGCTGTGTGTTTGTGTACTATGAGAAGGCCTTCGGGCGATACTCTTTCGAAACTAAAGATTTAAATTGTGGAATGAAAAAAGCGCTCACGAGCAGGATTCGAACCTGCGACTCCTGGCTCAGTACGGCAGTGCTTTAGCCACTAAGCTACCGTGAACACTGCTCGTGGTATCGAAATTATCCTCCACTATGGTAACGTCTTTGGGTGACGTCAGCGATATCTCGCCGTCGTCGTCGTTTCTTTCAAAACTGTTCACTGATGACTTGGAGGACGTTTTCAAGACACTGGATTAGACGGGGAAGGGTTTTTTTTTTTTAATTCTTTATTTATTATAAGGGATTTTTGTACATAAGAAATGACGATGCCAATCCCATCGTACCTTATTCTAAGTTAATCTACACTATCTAGAGGTACACAACATTTTTTTTTTTTTAAATTTTAAATGAGAATAACATTCTAGCTGCATCAGAATTTGGTTCAGCTAGAATGCTATGGAAAGCACCTACATTACTTAAGTTAACATTAAATTTAATGATGATTTGGGCTCTTTTATCAGCGTTACAGACACATTCCACGAGTCGATGTTGCACATCATCCAGTGTCCCACATTGTTCACAATGGGGTGTATTTACTTTATTCATTAAGAAGGCAAATTTCCTACCTGGAATGTGACCAGAACGAAATCGACATGCAGTCACTACTTGCTGTGAAGGGTTGTGATGGAAAAGACGAGAACATTTCACGTCTCCACTTTGCCGATGACATTATTGTAATGGCAGTCTCTGAAACAGCTGAGCGAGATGCTACATAGCATATAGTATATAGTCATTTAGTGTATCAGTCTTAGGCCCGTATTCCAGAAGGATACTCAAGCGTTGATCTCTGTTTAAAACTAGTTTTAAGTTGAGTTTTGATTTTAGAACGTCCCTCAAGCAGAGATTTGTTGATCACAGTTCAGCTGAGTTTAGTTTCGTTTTATATTGTCACCTGTTTCGGTATTTGGGCAGATATTTGATCTGTATTCACTCAAGCGTGGTCCAGACTACGCTTGAGTAGAGATTTCTATTATATTTCAGGTCAAATTCGTGTGTTTTGTTGTTGAATTAAAGTTTATAATTACCGTTCTGGAATAAGACCGATACTCAAGTAACGATTCTATCCTTAAGTAGTGATCAGGTGATTGGAGTTTAAACTGAACTTGAGGAAGCTTCTGTAATACGGGCCTTAGTATGAATCTGGACAAGACTATGGTAGACAAGATCATGTTCAAAACGCAAGTTGCGCAGCGTGCCAAGCCTAATCGGTCTTCTTCAAAGAAACGACGCTAGAGGTTGTGCAGGAATGTGTCTACATAGGTAGTTAGGGACCTGTTCTATTCAGGTTGGTAGACTAGTAGTTAGGTTATACTACTCTTGCCTGTCATTACTTACAATGCCGAGACGTGAAGTTTGGCTAGTCCACAAATTCAAAGTCGCTCAGCGGATTATGGAGCGAGCTATGGATTGTGGAGATTCTTTGAAGGATAAAATTATCCGAAAGAACCAGAGAGTAGCATAGGCTGTAGATTTAGCAAGCTAATTTGACAATGGGTAGGCCGGTCTACCAAAAGATCGATGGCTGTTGGAGCAGACGAATCTTTGATTGAATACCGCAAAAACGCAGCGTCCTCCAGCCAGGTGGACCGACGACCTAAAGTAGGTAGCTGGGGTGGGTGGACTGGATGGAAAAGATAAAGGTTATTTTTTTGTGGAGCAACTTAGGAGCAGCCTTTATTCAGTAGTGGACTGCGATAGGCTTAGGTAGTTATTAGGTGTTTTAAACATTGCCCACAATTTCGAAATTTCGAAACTGATGAGGCCAATTTCATAAGCCAATTTCGAAACTGAAAATGTATGAAACTGCATGCCCTAGTCGCGGTTCAATAGCATCCGACTCCGAATCTCGACGAACGCGTGCTGAAAACAAATATTTTAACCTGTTTTAAGAAAAGTTTAGCAACTGAAGACCTTGTAATAATAACCTTCGAGAAAACAAGGCTAAGGAATCTAGGTCTTTAGAGGCTGTTGAAAAATATGTAAAAAATTTACATATAATAATGATTTCAAAGATAGTGTTTCCCATAATTGGAGGGTTGGGAAATTTCTTTGTAGCAACCTCTTTCTTTGGATGACTAAATCCAACTCCTGAAAATAAGAAAAATTCTAGATTAATTTCAGAAAGAATAATTAAATACATTCAAAATCAATTTTCATCTAGAAATTCAACCAAAATGGCTACACAGATTTTTATTTTTTATGTCTGATTGTATTATATTAGTTAATTAAAGGAGTTCGTATTGCTCCATTTGTATCTTTGACATTAAAAACATAATGCATATTATTGCCTATATTGGCCCAAATAATTACTTTCATGGTTTTACTGTTGTAGCTAAGGCAAAAATACATTATTATTATGATAACAATAATATATGAATTTAAGGACGGATAAGATCTCGTAAAATCGATATTTTATCAAACCCATAGATTTTTGTTAACAGTTAATTAAAATCTCTTCCAATTTTTTTTTGTATTGTTTTATAAACCATTGTTATATTATTTTCCTGTACAATCTCGACACGAGGCCAGCATTGTTATTAACAAATATACCTCTCGTTTGTTCTCCTTACAGAAACTTGGTTTTGTACCGAATTCTGTTATTAGATATTTGTATACTAAATTTGTTACAAAGTTTAGAGGGAATGTGAGATAAGATGGCTATTCTTTTTTTTTTTTTCGTGTGGATGTCCTCATGGATACCTTCTCCGTCTGGGTATGGTGGAGGGGTATGTCGGACTCTTTCCGACTAAAACCACACGGTGGCCTTCCTCTGCCCAAAATAGAGGAGCTCCGGGAACTCCATTGGACTGCGCCGCTGCCCCTCTAGTGCTATGCCTTTGGCACCTCTCGGGAAAACAATATTGCTTCCCCCACAGTAGCACGCGACCACCACTTACTGTTGTCCTCCCCAAGGTCGCTTAATAGACACCCCGAGTCCCCCCACTCTTAGCGTCCACGATATCCCTCCTTCATATACCTAGTTGAAAACTTTACTCACAGCAACGTTTAGTCCGCAAACTGGGCCAACGTGGTAGACTTAGGCCTTAACCCTCTTCTTTATGAAAGAAGCTCATGCCTAGCAGCGGAAGAAGAAATGGGATAATTATTATTAAATATACATTTTTGAACGTAAAGGTGGCCAGTATCAGTCCTCCGCCGCGATTCCTGGTTGTCCCACTCCCGGGGCCGGAAGAAACTGGTATATGCCACACGACGCCACCGTCAGTCTGCACTTCATAATGAAGCCTGCCTAGGCGACGCACTATCGTGCCGAACTCCCATCTTCGTCTCTGGTCGGAGTAGGCTCTGGCCTGGACACGATCACCTACGGAGTGAGCTCTGATTGGAGGCGGTGTGTTGTTTGGTTTGAACGCCTTCGGGCCAGATGAGTCTCTGAACATCACGAGCAACTTAGTTCTAACATCCCGACTGAACAGTAGTCAATATGGAGTATGTCCGCCTCGGTTTGGTGTGCGTCTGAGTCGGGTCTTTAAAACAAGGAGCTTATCCGTAAGATCGCCTAACGTACAATAATCTTTATTTCGTTTGAATATTAAAAGTCAGAGAAACGTCACCCACCGTCAGCATGACAGGCGTGGCAACTAGGTGGCCAGTATGTATCAATTATGATTCAAATCAAACGCAGTCCACTGGACATAGGCATCACCCAAGTTGCGCCACAACACTCGCCCTTCCGCCTTCTGCAATCTGTCAGTCCAGTCTCCCCCAGCTATCTTTTTCACCCTAATGATTAAGGTTACTTACTACAAAAACATTTATAAATTTCAAAACCTTGCTGGTAGTTGTTCGAGAAGTACAGCAGCATCCACCTGTCTAGATAGTGTCTGTATAATGTGATACATTCGTTGCACATATATGCAAGCATTGTTTTTATCATTTCTCATTAGGATCGTGACAGAATCTCAGAAAAGTAAACAGGTCAAAACGGTAAACATATGCTTCTAAATTATACCTAAGCGCCAAGCGGACAATTCTACTTCTATAAATGCCAAACTTCTTAAAGAACACGCTGTTGATTGTTTATGCGCTCAGAAAGATTATTTCTGCCTCTCATTGGACGAAGTGTAGAGCATCCCATGTCCAATGGTGATTTCTTTCAGACAGTAAAAATTCTTCCTACCCAAATACCATACTATTCCTTCTGGAACGTATGCGTTCTAGTTTCCATATTGTTAAGAAAGATTTTCTATAACTGCCAAAAGTAGACTCTTGATTGTTTATGCGCTCAGAACGATTATTTCTGCCTCTCATTGGACGAAGTGTAGAGCATCCCATGTCCAATGGTGATTTCTTTCAGACAGTAAAAATTCTTCCTACCCAAATACCATACTATTCCTTCTGGAACGTATGCGTTCTAGTTTCCATATTGTTAAGATTGCCTTTCTATAACTGCCAAAAGTAGACTCTTAAAAATACTTTTCTCTCCTTCCAGTACGACAAAGACAAAGATGGCCGGATCTCCTACGTGGAGCTCAAAGAGATCATCAACTCCCGGGAGTACGAGCACGATCTACCTGACAATGTGGTGGACAAGATCATGATGCTCGCAGATAGAGACAACTCCGGGTTCCTCGACTTCAACGAGTTTGTTGCCATGATGCAGAATCCAGACCTGAAGGCCGTGTTTGGGCACTTTGTGGCGAGATACGTGCATTCTATTATACCACATCGAGGACCTGTGGATACAACAGGTAATTTCATGAACAGAATTTGTAGACTCACTTCTACAAAGTCAGTGGCATTTCAAGGTTATAAACGACGCGGCAACGTTACGTCTTAAGCTATTTACATGACTTTTAGACAGCGACAACACAGCCCCTTTAGACTTTTCTATGCAACTGTCTACAGACTCTGAAATTCGGAATAGATTAATATGTAATGGATTTTGATAAATAGTTTTGTTATTTTATAACGTAGCGTAAGTGTATTTTTTTTTAAATTACGTAAATTACAATTAGATCATTCACGATACACAGAATTATTTATATCAGAAAGACCAATGACACTGCCTGTAAAATCAAACCGAGTAATAATGAATGGCACTTTACGATTTATATTAAATTCCAGAATCACCATGACTGCTTAGTGGTGAATCTGAAAATCAACTCCTCAATTCCAAATTGTACACGAAGTAACACTATATGAAATAGAATTAACGAAATTCTATTTCATATAGTGTTACTTCGTGTATTGTTTTTAGCAGTTCTATAATTGTTACTATAAACAGTATACACGCACGTGTTTTATCACTCTCTAAAATTGTTTGCTTTGTAAATTCACATGATCCAATGTAGACGTGCACTTGGACTTATTTTGATCAATCTTCACTATTTTAATGGCACTTTGTTCCTACATTCCTACACTTATGTTATATATGACACAGCATGAAGAACCCCGCAGACGCGTTTACAGTTTAATTAGTGCAAATGATTAGTTATCGCCAATCCAAATTGTCCAGAGTCCCAGACGAAAAAAAAGAGGACTCCGCGCCACATATAATTAAAATGAAGCACCCTAATTAAGCCGACCCTCTTGTTTATACGTATCTCACGCACACACTTACGTCGTAGTACACCGTTGCAGATCGACCTCCATTACGCCCCAACCAGCAAAAATGTGTACTATAGCAATCGAGAGAACGTTTTCGGACACACTATTTAGTGTATCAAATATGTCCTATAACAATGATGTAAACGTTTACCCAGGCAGGTTTTGGCGCAGTTACATCGCAATTTGGTGACAAAGCCAAGTTATTGTAGCTCCATACGTCACAAGTTAGTACTATACTTGTACTATAATAATGTCGTAAAAGACTTTTCAAGGTTTTAACAGTGATTTTGTGGCGCTTTCATCACAAAACAGTTACAAAAATGCCACCACGACTCTATTAATGGACTTTTTTGTACTATAGTAGAGATCGGGGATCTTTTATAGTACAGTCAAATTTTGTGTCATTTCTCGTATAGATTGTGAGTTTGATGAGAAATAAAATTAAAGATTATTTCTTGGCAAGTAAATTGATATTACTATTAGCAATATGGCGCTCACGATTTGTGAAATCAGTGTTATCTTATATAGACAGTCAATTTTACCTGCGACTAAAATTGTATTGATAAAGTAGTTAGCATTTTTTAACAAATTTTTAATGCCCCCCCTTGATTTTCAATATTTATTAAATTAAAATCAATTAAAACATGGGAATGTCTCCAGTGTTGCTAGTAACGGATAAAAAGGTACCTACGTGCTTACTATAGGCTTAATTAGTGCACACAGTGACTGCCATCGGCAGCCATGATAAAAATAGGTTTCCTTGGTACATCTTAGATTAAACCACTTGATTGTCGAGGCATATTCCGCAAAATAATAATCCTATCACTCTACATTATCATTATCATCGTCTGAAAATTCACAAACATTAGCATATACACAGCATTAGCATATACACAGCTGCCATTTTATAAACAAAACGCGGGACTTACGTTGTAAAAACGATGTTAAATTTCTTTTATAGGATGTTTAGGTTGACTAAAACTAGTAATATACTACTTTTATGTATCGTAAACGTCCAATAAAAACGAGAAATGCTCTGTAACGTCACTATGAGATATACAAGTTACGAAATAGTGTTTTGATGACCTTTCAGTGTTAAAAGAGTATACTCGTGACAGCTATGACATTGACATTATAGTAGCTATTTGGAAGATTTTATTGCTCAAATTCGATACTTAGCAGTGATGTAAAAATCAGCAACAGTACATTATTGTCCTATAGTTGTGTTTTCAATACTATTTAAACACTTGTACTACAATACTCATTTGGAAGCTACAATAACACAAAATTGCTTCAAAACAGTATCGTGTAAATCTTTAATAATACAAGATGGCTCTGTACTTGATGTAGCGGCGTCAGTTATAGTACTGTGATAAAGGTGTAATATATGGCGTCGATGTAAACGTTTACAACACTTATTATTGTTACCAAAATGCTGTTTAATATTATACAGCTAAAATATTGTATAAGTCGCTATTATAGAACACACGGTCATAACGGATACTTTAATAACGCTTTATTTTCACTTTTTAGTGATAAATGCATTTCTTAACGGACTACTTTGCTGGTTGGGGCACCACCCTGGGGGTCTACTCGCAAAACCTATAATCGATATATCGTGACATTTATCGTGTGCAAAACTACTCTAAGTCATATCGATTTAAATATCGTTTATATGAAGCAACGAACGATACTAATCGTAAATTTTCGGTCGTAACCCTACTCTTGGTTGTAAATCTAATCAATCTTCTTCTATCGTGTCGACATTAGCTATATCTAAAGTCACAGAAAAATCTAGATGAAATATATCTTGAAAAAATATATCTGAGTCTACAGTAATAACAGCTCTTGCCGTGAAAAAAAGACTTTAAAGTTAAAATAAGCCTTTCAGCAAGTTCGTAGCAGGGCTGACTGTCCACGGTACGCCAGACGATCAATTAAATATCGTCACTCGTTGAGGCTCTTTTAATGCACTCCAGTCCAGAGTTATGATGAGGCAGCATTGTCCCCACTCTGCGATTCTAACCCATAATTGCGAAACTCAATCGCAATTGAAAAAGCTTCGTGTGTGACTTTTCAGACTATATCGCTATTCGCCAACAACTTATTGTTATTTGATGATACTGACAAATATTTCCTTACCACTCGTATAGTTTAAATTTTAGTATCTTCAACTTCATATTAATAAAACTGAAATGGTCGATTTGGGAAGTTTTCTGATTTTGTTTGATGTAGCCATTTTCCGAGTTGCGCTTGTTACGTGACAAGGTGCTGTATTCCAAGTATAGTAATGGTGAATATAGGCATCTTTATTCAGTGAAAAGCCTATGCGTAACAGTTGACCATGACGATAAGTTGACATGCGTGTCGAAATTCGTAGTGCACCTGCTAAATACGTGTGTAATGTTTTTCTAGTTTATTTTTATTGACTTATCTTATCGCACTAATTAAATTGTAAACAAGTTATAATAATACTATTATTAACAACTAAAACCCTGATTGAGTTGGTTTTGATTGAAGAATGTGAGCATCCATGCTAGCGTAGGTAGATAAGTAACATGGGTTTCGTAAGTTTGCATACATCGTCGATGTAGCAAATCAAAAAGGCAAGTGTCAAACGCGACGTTGAGGCTTCAGCCTTTTTGTATTTCCAGCGACGGTGTGTAGAAAATCTAAATGTATTTGTGTAAAATATATCCCGTGCTATAATAATATGTTTTACCAGGTATTCTCTTCCCGCGATGCCTCAAAGCTACCTCACGATCAGTGTTGCCACTGATTTGATATCTTCAATATATTTATGGAGATTTTTGTTCATAATAAATATAAATTAAATTCCTAACTAGCCTAACTATTTGTTATCTCGTGTTTTGTTTGTTATATCATCTAATTAGTTATTAAAGGAAAATGAAATAAAATTACTAGTTCAAAAGTGCTTCTTTGTAGAAGCAAGTAAATGAAAAAATGCATTTTGCTC
Organism: Asteroscopus sphinx; assembly: GCA_949699075.1. NCBI lineage: Eukaryota > Metazoa > Arthropoda > Insecta > Lepidoptera > Noctuidae > Asteroscopus > Asteroscopus sphinx. The sequence continues at coordinate 11,613,850 of OX453021.1, read as the reverse complement.
GGGTAATTTATTTACACAATGTGGCAGCACATCAAACTGACGAGTGTCTCGCTAACAGCCCGCTATTGGCTCCACAGCTGATGACGTAGTAGTACGGAGGCAAGAACGGGACCTAGCTGTCACGGGAATAGAGTACCTGGTGAAACATCTTATTATACCATGATATATCCCATTTTATTTGTAACAGTATGTAATGTGTTACGGCTAGAAGCGCGAGCTATTTTTTTTTTACTTAGGTCTAGTCGGGTGCAGCCGTGGAGCGACTCCTAAAATGCATAACCTAATGACCTCCTGTTTCCGAAGTATCTTGACAGTTTAGCAGCGGCTTCTCGCCGTAACATAGTTATATTTTCTAAGAAGACTATACTGGCCAATGGCCAATTCACATAACACCGCAAATTGACACAACTTGAATAGCGTTACTTTCTTATAAAGGGTGTAAAAAAATCCATTCCTTATTCCATTTTTGAATACACATCAAGGATGTAATGAAAAAATGTCCTCGCCGTTCTCTTTTTTTTTGTACTTATGTAAATAGTATTTATACGCTGCACGCTGTATATACAAGCGCTGTTGAATGTGTTATTTATTAAATTCTAGGTAGTTATCTAAACTAACAATAGTGTATTATGTTTTAAGATAACAAAATAACAACTAATTTTGTTCGCTAGGAACGTGGACAGGTTTCCGGGCTGTTTCGTCAAGTGATCGCGGCGGTACTTTTAAATAATTTATTGTTTTTATGTTTTTTTATTCATTCTGTTGTCATTTCCATTCGGCTTAACTTTGTGCGATGTTTAATATACATACTGTTTTTGATTAAGGGCCGGTATTCCAATAGTCTGATAACTTTTAACTGAGGAATAAATGTGACGTCATGACAGATTTTCTATACTACACCTGTCAAAATGTCAAACTTACTCCTCAGTTAAAAGTTAACTGGCTGACCCTTAGTATATTAAAAAAGAAAAAATTCAAGCAGAAAAAAAAAAAAAAAAAAATTTAAATCGAAATTAAATAAGCAGTATGTGTATTAACACTTCTTTAACAGCAATGGGTCTGCTGTTATTATGAAAATCGGTCAAAAGCTTCAAAATTCATTCCAGATTCATTTTTGTCGATCACTGGCATCACATTAAAATCATACCTCTACTGGCAGAGGAAACAAATCCATATAAAATCGATGCTATTCATCGATTTTCTCGAGGGTGATAACGGGTCAAACGGACACACTAAGCTCAAAATACATCTATTAGATTTTTTCTTACTACTTGTGGTATTTTTGAGCAACCGCCGGCGCCGCCGTAAGGATAATAGTTTCTTGTTATTTTAATAATACAATACAACATGCTTCATTATTATTTATTGGTGCTAGGTATCTCACAATACGTGACTTCGAAGTCATAAACATAATTATACCAACATTGACATTGATGCACCTATATGAAAATACGTTTTTTTTTTAAATTTACGTGTGTTATTAACCATAATTTGGATATAAAAAAGGCTTCATAATGCTTATTATTATCATGCGGTTCCAGGAAAATTTAACTTAAACTAACTATGTGATAAAATCTTTTGAAAGAGAATTCTGACGAAGCGTAGAAACGAACTTTAAAATATTTAAAGAAAAATATAAAAATAATAATAATAATAAATATATCATCATCATCATCATCATTTCAGCCGAAAGACGTCCACTGCTGGACATAGGCCTCCCCCAAACATCGCCACAACGACCGGTCCTGTGCCTTCCGCATCCAGCGGATTCCCGCGACCTTCACCAGGTCGTCGGTCCACCTTGTGGGGGGCCTACCCACGCTGCGCCTTCCAGTACGCGGTCGCCACTCCAGAACTTTACTGCCCCATCGGCCATCCGTTCTGCGAGCAATGTGCCCCGCCCACTGCCACTTAAGTTTGGCAATTCTTCGGGCTATGTCTTTAGATTCTTTGTTCTTTAGATTCGCAGGAGAACGAAATAAATATATGAAATATAAAAATAATGAATATTTAAAATATTTTTCTGTGATTTTCATCTGTGCTTTGACTCAGATTTTGTTAGCTTTAACTTATATTATCTTGGCTCTTGGCTTTATCGCCGGAACGTTGATAACTGTACAAAAGGTTAATCAGCCTTTACAAGCCAAAAACCTAAGACCAGATTTCCGAAAGACCTCAATATTTGGTTAAATATAGTCCTTGAAAGTAAAAACTCAATAAAGAAAGCATGTAAGTTATAACGGAATAAAAACGGATATCATTGCCCTTGACTTATTTGTGCCTATCGTAGATAAATATCGATATTTACATTGAATATCTCTCGACGTATCGCGCTGATAGCTTTGATATCCCCCATAAAAATTATACAGGAGGATAAGTTGTTGTCAAGAACTCCTGAAGAAAAAAATGACGTTTCCAATTTAAATATACTTCAGAAACCCTGAGACTGACATGATTGTGTCCATCAGTGGCTAGTCGCAATTTTGAATAAATATTAAACAAGGCAATTTTTTGGGTAGTGTATCTCAAACAGCTCAAAAATATTTCCATCAGAACTATTTGAGTTTTTTTTTTTCTGAATTACAAAATTAGTCTTTTGGAGTTATTATAAGTTCCCCAGTAGAAAGCTGAGTAAGTGAAGAATGTCGTGCAGGGTCTACCTGACGCATGAAAACTCAGGAACTCGACTTCCTAGGCCTTAAGGACCTATTCACGACGCGCTGAAGTACTGAATTTAATCACAATAACCAAATTAAGTATTTTAAATATTTTTTGCTACTTTGCAATGTGCAAGTTTGTAGATTCAAATGTATGTTCACCCTGTATAAGTTTTGTAAATAAGTAGAAGTCTTGTGTGACTAATCTCGGTACCTATTTCCTAGTACGGTCGACCGCATGTCGGTGGTAACACTTTGACATTAGCAGCATCTTTATTTCGTAAGCAGTAAGAGCGGTTTTCGAATTGAAGTGTTACCACTGACTGTCATGCAGTCGACCGTACCTATCATTATTTCTATGATATAGATAACATAAACTAGATTTTTGATATAGGTTCTTCTTATCAATTTATTAGACACATAGTTTGCGAGGGTTTCAATGTCACATAAATAAAATAGGGTTATGGCTATCTATTAGCTTATCAATATAACGGGTTATTATTTAAATATTTACCTTTGCATTAATAACTAATACAATCTACGGGCGGTTCTTTGAATGCTAATAGGTGTACGTTTTAAGCAAAGAATACCAACTTTTATTAGCTCAATTTTTTTATTATATTAAAGAGAATTACAGATTATTTTTCCTGATTTTTTTTTACCCACCACATGTCAAGTCTAATGTTATATCAAGATAGTAATTTGGCAGTGAGGCTAGTCTTTATTTCATACAATTGGCTAGGCTAATTGACAAGTTTGATTTTCATGAAGGCATGTATGACTATCAACCAAAGTATTGCTACATAGTATATGCGACAAGTGTACTAATTATGATAGTTTGATGACTAATCCCGTTCTATAGCCAAGTTAAGATTATCATGATTACTTTCTTACTCAGCTAAGCTATGACAAATCATGGGAAAAAATGCCAGAACGTGACGGAAACCCGTATAATATTAATTATGTAATTTAATTCAAAATACCTTTATATATATATCAGTATATAAAACACAAGGGTGACCAGACGAAAGAGACCTTAGCGATAAACAAGGAATGAGTTTGATGCAGGTTTCGCCTAGCAAAGTCTTCTAGCAACGAGTATTCTTAATGCAATTTGAGTTCACTTCTTATTAAGTCACTGATTGTATAAAAAGACTATACAAATAATTCTTAAACGCATCTAAGACTTTTAACACAGTGGTAGGTATGTTATTTATCATCATCTTCCTAACGATATCTCCCACAATATCATTGTCTTTGAATTGTTGGTCTTGATAGTCTTTTTTGTAGGCAGAGTAGAACTGTAACTAGGAACATAATAAGTATGTACTTGTATATTATTTTGTAAGTATCATGTCAAGTACTTCAGCATATCATAGCTATTAAAATGTAAGTTATTCCATTCCATGTCTATTTTATACTGTTTTGTATTTAACTGCCTCGTTGGTCTAGTGGTCGCAAGCGCGACTGCTGAGCATGGGGTCCTGGGTTCGATTCCCGGGTCGGGCAAAGTGTTATTGGGTTTTTTCATTAGGAAATTCTCATTAGCAGCCCGGAGTCTGGATTTGTGCCCGGTCAATGGCAATAGGCTCGCCCCCTTTTACATGGGACTATAACATAACTGGCGAAATGTGGGTGTACTACACACTTCTGCCTACCCCTTCGGGGAAATACAGGCGTGATGTTATGTTATGTTGTACTTAAGATAATCGATCCAAAAAAACTTTGGTTTTACTAGGAGTTTTTTAAATTTTCGCGAATTTCACTCATATTGAACTAAGTTTACGGGACTTGTCGCGCACAATTAAATCAAAATATAACAAACATTTTGACTAACCTCTACGTTTCGGTCAAGTTGCATTGGCCGTGGTCACGAGCAGACTGAAGAATGTGGATGTCATCGTCTTGAGCGGCGGGTGTTTTTAGGGTTCCGAAGTCCTACAAGGAACCCTTATAGTTTCGTCATGTCCGTCCGTCTGTCCGTCTGTCCGTCTGTCCTAATCCTTTACAGCTTAATAACTTCTACAGTTATAAACATAAGCAAATGAAATTTTGTTAAAAAATAGTCTACATATAGATCTCAATTTTAAAAGAATAAAAGAATCGTTTTTCCGTATTTTAGGGGCGCCACCCCTGTGAAATGGAGAAAAAAAAATGTTTTTCGCTGCACCCCCTCGTGTGGGATATCATTGAATAGGTCTACTAAAATGAAGGTAATGTTTGATACACCACTTTTTTATCAGGTGTACCATCTGCGAAATATAGCCCGCCAAAGTGGCTTGCAATGTGTCCCCCCCCCTGCCATTTCTAATCTATGCAATGTAGAAACTTATAATCTTCCACATTGATAGACCTTTGTAAAAACTCTCTTTTAAAATTATTTCGAGTATAATGTGATTATAATTTTTTGAGTTATAGAGAGAAAACTGAAAAATACTTAAAACGTCCTAGTTCAAAGGTCATTGACCTTAGATAAAAATTATCGTAGCAAATAATGCTCCTTTAGCTACTTTCTATTTGAAAAAATCACAAAAAGTAACTTTGAAATGACAAACGTCTTAAATTTGGCTTCTTGAATTTATCGCTAGATGGCGCTACTAACAACACGCTCTGAGTCGCGAATGCTGCCGATTATTGCAAAAACTAAAATAGCCATGATTAATATTCGATTTGATTCGTTTGTAATTACACCTACTTAAGGAACCCTATAATACTGAGCATGGCCCGACATGCTCTTGGCCGGTTTTTCGAACTACCCGCGGTTGGTTTTTCGTAACATCGCTGTCCGTAACAAGATATGCTGAATCACGACACAAAATGTTTGTTATATTTTGATTTAATTGTGCGCGACAAGTCCCGTAAACTTAGTTCAACTTTGGTACTGTCAAATACGAAGGAGTTTTAATCAATACTTAGAATTTACTCATTTGCTTCACCTGAAATTATGCCAATAATTAAATAATTATATTTGTAAATCAATTTCCAATAAAAACTCATGAATTAAAAACACTGATAGTAAGTTAGTAAAACCTATTCCTTAATTTGTGTAACAATAGGAAAATGTTGTATATCCGTAAGACAACAAAATTCTTGGAACTTGAAAAACACAGTGAGTACCTTGAAAAATAATATGAGTTAACAATTACTTGGTAAATAACATAAATCTCATGGATTTATAAGACAGTGACGTCGAAAATTCAAAATAACTCCAATTTGTACAGAAAATCTTATAATGAAAACAAAAAAAAGTATACTAAATTAATAAACTTTGTACTGCTAGATAACCGCAATAATTTATTTATGTCCGACTTATTTTTCTTTATATTTATCTTTTTACCACAAGACTGAATCATAAGTTTTGACGACTATCGTCAATGTTCAATGTTTTCCCTCTTTAGGGAATACACTAATATTTAATTAGATTTATTACTTGAATGGCTAGGAAAACCGCAAGATTTATATATTCATTCTGCGTAGGTCATTAAACTAAAGTACTGCGGCAATAAAAACGACTCTCACAGCTCAATTTTACCATTCATTTATTGTTAACAGGAAAATGACACACAATTGAAGATATTATCATGTCTTGTAGGATATACAAAACCTATTAGGCTTGTTAGCCTGAAGGACTTCAAGGAAACAGAAAGGTTATTTTCCTTCTGATGCTATCAAGGGTCATAGTTTAAAAAATAATTGAGTGTCTTTCTTGCAAAGCCAATTGTTAGCTTGGTTCCCATGATAATTGTATACAATTAATATTAACTGTTTACTGTACAGTTATTGTAATGACGCAAATAAGGCCATGCGTAAGTGCATATACTGACAGTATACAGAATCAACTGAAGAATAACTTCGTCGACAAACAAACAATTGACGAATTGATGAATAGGTCCAATTTAGTTGCTCAGAAAGCAACTAAATTGGAGCTATTCAGCCAACTGTCATTATGGAAATGCCTCAAATCATATAATTCCAGTGTCCACTTGTTAGAGTGCCAAAGTTAGTGGTCCATTCGTTTGTTACGTCACAATTCACCCGTGCATATCGTGGAGCAGCCGCACTCGGCACTGAAGGTCTTTCCATAGTATGTCAAACACATCGCAATCAGGTGCACGCTTGTTTTGCGACCTCTGTTTAGATCGCTTTTTAATCGTAACGAGAGGTTCCCAAAAGAAAAAACTCTTTAGGGAATCCAAAACCAAATGCATTCCAATTGCAAAATGAAGGGGAAGCCGGGGATATCAAGGTGAAGTGAACAATGTGTGTTTCCGTGTATTGAGCAGAGACCTTGTTAGAATCAAAACAACAAAAAAAGTTGTTTAATTATTATTTTAAATGTAGTTTTAATGATGCAAACGTTTTGAGTATCAGTCGAAGTGAGCTTCGGTGCAAGTGGGATGCTCAATAATGTGGCTCAGAATGTGTAAACAAACTGACAGGTGTAGTTATAAAGTTTTGAGTGAACGGAAAAGCTATGGGTTGAGTGTGTGTAAATATACGTGGAATAGAACGTTGAAGTATATAAAACAGATTATTGAGTATTTTGGTACGTTACTAATTTAATAAAAGAAAAGTTTACTTTTAAAACCCGTAAATTATGTCGCACGTAGTCTATTGAATTTTTAGAATTTATTAAAAACCTGCTTAGCTAGAAAATGTATTTTCTTTACCAGATAAATTTCTTTATCTAAATAGCCACTTTTTCCACTTGTTGCTAACGTTATACGCAAGAACAGAAACATAAACACATGTTCTAAATCCGTATTCATGTATAATCTATCAATTATCACCCTCATAATCAGTTCAGTGGCTTGTATATTTTTCGCATTAGCGCTCAATAAGTGTAGTTATAAGGACTCCGTTCATTCTGTTGTGTATATTAGCGCCCTTGTTTTTATCTGCGTTCGGATCATAATTATGTTCTGTAGAATGCACCATCACCATTGCATGGTTGTGTCTAATGTCAAGGTTAAGGGTTTATGTGTGTGAGCTTCCTCTCGATTAATTACTTTGTAAGTACTGTATCGACGCTATGATTACTATGATGCAGAGAAAAAAACGTTGACGCCATTTAATTTGACGTTTTTTTAAATGTCGTTTTACAATACAATGCCAGGAGAGATATTTTCTTATCTCTTGGGTTTTTACAATTTTTTTTACAAATTATTAAGATTTTACTAAGTATTTGCACATAGCTATGCACCATAGTTTTCTTGTACTGCTTTTTTTGCATAGTAACTAACTTTATTTGTAAGATTGAATGCAATTTACTAACAAATCTTTTTTCTTTGTTCTCTTTTTCCTTATGTTTTTGTTTGTCTTCCCGATCCCAAAACATAATGTCGGATTTGTAATGAATACAAAATCCTAAATACCACATTTACCTATCTTAATAAAAAAAATAACAACGGTCACCTTTTTTGTAAAAACAAATCAAACCTGCAAAAAACTGTGACCACTTAATTAAAAACAATTTGCCCTTTAACGTAACTCTACGCCTTAATTGGTTAATACATCCCGTTGCTGTCGCAATCTCTAATGGCTGTCACTCGGCTGCTGCGTGCTCTATTTCTGGTCTATTGTTGCCACATTATTGTTAAAAACTATTTTTAACTTTGTGAAAACAAATTGATTTTGCTCGTTTGAATGAATAACAAATCGGTGACGCAAAAAAAAAATAACCATTAATGATACATTTTTGTTACTCTTCGTAACATAAACATGGTTGACACATTGACATCCCAAATTCTTATCAAACACTCGATAAAAAAAATACAATTCCCAAAAAAATCCTATCCGACTGTTCCATTTGCCCCGCCTCGCCCTATGTTTGTTGCGTTATCCAGCCCATAGCAAATCATACTTCACGTACTCAGACGGAACGTACGAGGAAGAATACAGCTGCTGGCCACCTGCCGTGTGCATGATCCTCATTTCCCTGGTGGAGATCGTCCTGTTTTGCTACGATGCTGCGGAGGGAAACACTCAGGCCAATGGAACTATCGCCAAGCTGTTCATCTACAACCCACATAAGAGACAAGAGGCGTGGAGATTCCTTACTTATATGCTGGTGCATGTTGGGTGAGTAGAAGGTACCTACTTATTAAATGTGGATCAGACCGTAGGCAAGCTAGTAGAGTGTGGAATTAATGGTTTTTTTTTTAAACTAGAGAAGATCCTTTATACAACGTGTTGATCTGTATTCGTGCCATATTTAAGGAAGTGACTATACCGCTGATACAGAAAACGAATGAATAAAAAAAACAATCCCAAAAATATTTTTTTGTTGTTTAAATACCTATTTGTAAACAAACAAATTCCCTCCGTGTGTCGCGTGTGACACAAAAACGATGCGTGCGAAACCACCAAAACAATTTGCAGGTATTTCCACCCTTTGACCACTACACCACTGATGAGTTATTTTCGAGTCGTTCTGGATTTATTCTCAAACCCTCGCTAAGTTTCTAAGTGATAGCAATGTCCTTTGGGTATTAAATAATCGTAGAATTTTCAAGTATTTTTAGATGACTAAGCACAATATTTATCATTTGCTCTAGAAATATGGCACGGTTACAGATCAACATCTTGTATATTTATAAGGGTGCATGGAATATAATACGATACGAAATGTCATATTTTTCATGTGTCTTAGTTTCTGTGGAACCCTAATAGAAAAGAACTTTCTAGGAACAGTTTTGATGTTTATTTCACTAACATGAGAATACAACATAGTAACTATTCGAGAAATTTGTACTCGCTAATATTATAAATTCCAGAATTAGAAATTAAAAATGGACGTTTGTTTGTTTGTCCTTCAATAACGGTAAAGCAGCTGAACTTATTTGGATGAAATTCGCCACACCAATAGACCATAACCCGGATTAACATATAGGCTACTTTTTATCCCGGGGAAATAAACAGTTCCCGAAGGAAGCACGATGACGTTTTTTGTGTTATAACTGGGCAAAGCCGCGAACATAGGCTAGTACAATTAATTCTATTTTGTAGTAAAAAATTATTATATAGAAAAAAAAACAGACAATTTATCTGTCATACGCACTCATTAATTCACTGCAGTAATCATCATTAAGCTCAACTCGTGTTTACATGGGCGGATATCCGATTGCATCCGGACATTGCACATAATAGAAAAAATTGTCCACCCTTTTGACATTATTCCTTATTAAAAATGAGGCTGCTTTTTATCATTTGTTGAGAACCACAACCCTGTCTAAATGAATAATGCCCTCTGTAATTAATTAATGTGTTGGGTGTAAATTAATCCAATTTCCAGACTCGGAAATGCTTCATTGCGTGCTGTGTTTAAACTGTTTCAACTCGCAAGAATTTTAAAGTTCTATAAGATCTTGCCATTGTCTATGTTAAGGTCTCACGGTCATTGTAATGTTTTGTTGAGTATTATGCTCACCAAGCCCTCATACTATTCTGTAGGAGTGCTTAAAATCGCCTTATTACATAATACATAGCATTTTGGCAGTCCTAATATCTAGGGGTTAAGGGTTTTGTCATAACATTTCTTTCCTCAGTACAGTAATGACGAGATAATACATCCGTTGACGGATGCGTCACCGAAAAAAATATTAAGTATGCAGGACTGGTTCCGAGTTCACCAATCGAAACTTACCCACCTTTTGGAAAATACACACAAAAAAACTTTAGATTCTATACCAAGAATTTTATTCATCTTGAATTCTCAACTAAACATTCATTTAATCTATTCCAGCGTGGTCCACCTGCTCGTCAATCTTCTGGTGCAGCTATTCCTCGGTGTACCACTTGAAATGGTGCACAGATGGTGGCGAGTCGTCCTGGTCTACCTCGCCGGAGTGGCGGCTGGGTCTCTAGCCACCAGTCTTACAGACCCTAAGGTGTACCTAGCGGGAGCTTCTGGAGGGGTGTATGCGTTGATCGCAGCTCATGTGGCCACAATTATTATGGTAAATTTTAAGATTATTGTATAGGTAATTCTTGAGGGATAACAAGGCAATATCGGACGTTGACCCCTCCTTACTAATGCATTCTGTCATGTCAACGATCGATAACTACGCATTCATTGGTGTATCATGATAATAGTCAGGTTGACAGCAAAGCGAAGCAAGCAAGCCAGTTAGTGGCAATAGACTCGCCCACTATTACATGGAAATTTTAGCATAACTGGCAAAATGTGGATGTACTTATACCTCTGTCTATCCCATTGGGGAATACAGGCGTGTTATTATGGATGTGTGTGACAGCAAGGTCGATGAATAACAATCTGTGTATTATAATTCGCTCCCTAGATGCCATTAACGACGGATTAGTATGCTGAGCGATAATGTTTATAATATAAATTGCGACTGGGATAAAAGTCGGGTCCATGTCCGCTATTGCCATGTTTCCCCGCACTATAGTAACAAGCAGAGATTGTTCTTGCTCGTCTTCAACGCTATTGGTTCGGTTTTCGAAACGTTCGCAGTTAAATATCGTTTACCTTGAACTTTACTGTTCATATTTATTTAATTGGTTTAAGTATATGAATATAGTATTGCAGTCATTTAGTATAATACTGATGCTTATCCACCTGATACAGTCAAGCCATTAGTCTCCTTTGATGGCAACAATTGAAGAGAGATTTGGCATTTAGAGAGGATGAATGGTAGGAGATTGACGAAACAAGTATACAAGGCGAGAGTGGGTGGAAGAGTTGGAGGGGTACAACCTCGGCGAACGTACCGCAGTCCGCAACCAAATCGCGGACATTTTCAAAAAAGGCCTGTCAACCGACGAACATGCATGAGAATATTATTCAATGTTGATAAAGCGAAGGAGATTTGTCAGGATAGTAGTGAAAATCCAGTCTCTAACAACCCCAATGGGAAACGGGGCGATAATATGTGTTATTGAATAGACTGATAGAATTAACCATGGTTGCTAATTTGCAAGATGAAATAATCCCCTCATATGACAAGCCGGGAAAACATGATGGTGCTTTAAACCATAGATACATATTATGAAAAGAAAAGGTCGGACTGACTCATCAACGCCCAGCCCTTGGACCTAGAAAGCTAAAATTTTGTACAGAGGTTTTCTTTATGATGTAGACAAGGAATATGGCGGATTTTTCGAATTTAAATTTAAATAGGGAACAAAGAGGACGCGCGCGGACACAGTCGCGGGCAAAAACTAACTTGTTATCCCACAATTCAGCCTAATTTCCAACTGTATATTTCAGAACTGGTCAGAGATGGAGTTCGCGATAATTCAGCTGCTGGTGTTCCTATTATTGGCAGCGGTGGACATCGGGACGGCAGTGTACGATCGTTACTGGCGCCACCTGGACCAGAACATCGGATACGTCGCGCATTTGGCCGGCGCTCTTGCTGGTATGTACCTTTTTTGGGATGCCAAGTTCAAATTAATTTTTCTTTTTCAAATAAACCTAATTACAGGATCTTTTGAAACGTCAAAATTGTGCCAACAGGACCCTATGACTAAGCCTATGCCATCTGTCTGTCCGACCGTCCGTCTGTCCGACCGTCCGTCTGTCCGACCGTCCGTCTGTCTGTCCGACCGTCCGCCTGTCATAGGGTTGGTATTTTTTTACAGAATATGTGTTACTTTACTACGTAGAGGCCATAGTGGCCTATACGTAGTATCTGCCCGCTATGAGCTTTGGGGGCCTAGTACGAGTTTGACACTTACGAATACTTTCATCGTTTTCGGCGACTTTCATTAATAAATCAGTAGCGCCCCTGGCGGATACAAGGCGGGACTACTAATTTATGAATGAAAGTCGACGAAAACTAGGAAAGTATTACTAAGTGTCAAACTCGTACTAGGCCCCCAAAGCTCATAGCGGGCAGATACTACGTGAGCCCACTCGACTTAACGATGAACCAATCAGCAATACATTCTGTATTCCTACAAAATATGAATACATGATAACAGTTCAGCAACTTTCATCTAAATATTGAATCAGTTGTAATTTATAAATACTTTTTTTTATATACTAATTGCTCCCTTCCAGGTCTCCTAGTAGGCATCGGAGTACTCCGTAACCTAGAAAAGAGAAAATGGGAAAAGCGTCTATGGTGGGCGGCTGTTCTTCTCTACTTCTCTCTCATGATATCCGGAGTTCTAGCCAACATATTCTGGACCGACAGGTTCCAACCTAGTCAGCTTTAATGACGTCATATATAAGTCTGAACCTACTGATAGGTACCTGATATGTATCACAGGCTTCTATATTTATGTGAAGTGGCTTTTATTTGTAAGGCATGAGCAAAAGGTGATTACTTTGCAGTGGTACCATTAGAGTGGTACCACAGTCTAGCCACTCCAAACAGTCGTCCAACGCGAGAGTAAAGTGTTCCAAGCTGCCTTCAAAACCGTCAAACAATGTCCCAAGTTGCCTTTAAAAACTGTCAATGTCAATTTTCGTTGAACCACTGTATGAAACAGTACTGTACTGTATAATAATTACACTCTGGTGGTACTAAGGCTGTCATACAATCAACCATTCTCAGCAAGCTTGAGATCTAAATCCTGAGAAATGTAAATATAACTTTTTCTTAGAATGAAGCCGCTCTCAACATCACATTTTTGAGTAATAACTCATCTGTAGTTGACCAAATTAAAATCACATCACAGATTTGTCAATATAAGAATGTTAATGAAACAATCTCACACATGAGAACGTTATAACAGACTTTAAACTGCGACCCTAACTTTTTTATGCGGCCCACCTGATTTATACGGCCTCAGTTTATACCATGCGGCCTGTCTGTGTATTTCATGCGACCTGTCAGTGCATTCCATGCGACCCGACAGTGAATTCCATGACGCCTGTCAGTGTATTCCATGCGGCCTGACGAGCGAACGACGAATAAAACATGTGAGCGGAGCAGGCATTATGCTTTTGCTTTTTTGGCAAAATTCGAAAGATAAGCTGTATTCTTCAAAAAAAAGATTGGCAATATGCAGCCCACAAATAAAAATATATATTTGTAAAACGAAAATATTCGCTAATTTATTTATTTAACTGCGTTAATATTACCTAAATAGATTTCCAAATAATAATTATACATACCTACTTAGTATTTTCTGAACTAAATATTGTGACCTACGCTATGGTATTAGTATTGCTATATTTTTGGAGCTTTCTATTAATAATAAATAAATAATGATTAAATAGGTACTATACCCTATGTCTTTAATATTATATACTGAACAATATAGACTACATAATAATATATAAAAAGAAAGCCATTTTCCTTCTTATAAGATTTCCTACTTCTACGATGATTCAATTATTTATAACAACTTATGTAAGATAATTTAAGTGATATTTCTAAGCAGAATAGGACCTATTATTTAAAATTATCGAACAAAAATTACAACAGGAATTTTTCATCGATTTTAGTATTTAAAAAGTATTCAGATTTTTTTTATATAAGACCTATTTTTTTTACGTAAAAATAAATTTAATGTACTGCCTTGGCATTATAAAATAATGCTTAGTGCCTTTTGGGTAATCGTTATTAAATTTTTAATTTAACGATTTTCTCGTATAAGCATGCGCTTACGCACAATGAAAAAAAAAACGTATTTTTGTACGTATGTTCTCTCTTCCTGCTTTTTTGCGAGTACAATAAGTGTATGAATTGTATGTGGAATGTAATTTGTGACGTCTTCATTGTATTGTGTACCTACAGCCTACAGTATTGTGTTAGCAGTATTGTTCTGTGCCGTCCTTTAGCGTTGCCATAGAAACGATACTAAGTAAGGGTCTTGAATGTAAATAATTCTAAGAATGCTTGTTTAACCTAATAAATGAAGTATTGGGCAGGTTGCTATATATATTTAATTTTGTATTAAGCTGGCCAAGGGTTCGTACATATTGGTGCGCGGCGCTTATTTATGGCTATCAAGCGTTTTAAGAAAACGGATGCGCGATTTCTAATGTGTATGTGCCCTTATGTGTCATACGAGATGATTAAATTATGTTCATAAATGGATCTTAGTCTTGGAAACATGAAACCAGAACGGATTATTTGATAATGTTAACATATGAGTTAAGATGGAGCCTGAAAGAGTGAGTATTATGCTATGAATTGTATTTAAAGACATTATTTAGTGCTTTCCATAAGTTTCGTTTTAATTAAGAGCTGTTAGGAACTTGCCTAAATGTTATTTATTCATACGTAATAAACTGTAAATGTATCATTAATGAACGCATATTAAAATATAAATTCTATGCTGAAGAGAAATGTAGTTTACCTCCGATTTGTTCCTATAACTAACTCTTTTTTCCCGCCAATTGCAAGGGCAAAGACTAATTTGACAGTTCTTAATATTGTCTGTCCTTTTTCAATGTCATTTGTAAAGCTTGCGACAAAAATCCAACAAAACATGTAAACATTTTACTTAGGCCAATCAAATGTCGCCAAACAGCTAGGCCACGCCTCCATTTTGTTAGAAAAACATGTTAGATGTTGGAAATAACAAAAATATGGTCGCAGGAGACGCGGTTTAAGCAAGAGATGAACGTGATTGAAATGAGTTTATAGTTCGATAGATATAGCATAAGTACTTAAGTACTAGTGACACATGTCAAATACGTACAAATAATGTCAAAATACGTTGAAAATTTACGTATTTGACATCTGTCACAGGACTCCAGCTATATTTTACGAACTATAGGGCTGCGTTCAGTTATGTGGCCCGACGACGTTGGACGACGCAGGAGCGTTACTTTGGGCGTTCGTTTATATGATTGCTCTAAGTAACAACGACCAAAGTATGCTCCGTGCGTCATCGGGCGATATTACTGAACGAAGCCTAGCACCGTATATACATATTATAAGACAATCGGCACTGTTATCTATTTAAATTGGCTGATGTATGAACGTGAAAGAAATACCACATCACGTGCCTTATTTTATAAATAAATGTACATACCTGGTTTCGATGCATTTACTGTCAGTGTTTTTACAAGATAATAATATTTTTGTATACAGTTGTTTGTATATTTCTTGTGTGATGGGTGTTTTGCATTATGTATCTATTGTTATGTTTTTAGCTTAATTACTATTAGCTGCTAGAAAAGTCTTGTGAATATTGTATTTTTATTTAGGTCTTGTTATGTATAGAGTATGTGTGTGATAATAATAGGAAATGTATCAACTCTCGTTTTGAAACTTCTAAAGGCAATTTACACAATTGCCCATGTTGGTAGGTACCCCTTAAACCAATCTTATAAGCCATTTATACGCCTGGTAGACCTAAGTCCAAATCACCCCAGCTTCCTCTTTGAAACTCGACTTTCAATGCTACATTATACATACATGAAAAGAAATAAAACCAATGAAACTATCGGTCACGTTGACAGTTGTGTAAAGTTGCCAGTAATTTATTTTAATTATAACTTGCCATTACAAAACAAATAGTGGTATAAAATGTTGACAGCAAAAAGCTTTATAAGAAAAGAGTTTTTATTGTGTTCATGTTCGATTTTTTGTTGATCTATTGTTTTAAGAGTAAACAAAGTACTATTACTATTTTAAACTGTTTTTTCTGTTCCGTGGATTTATAAGGGGCCTGAGTCTGAACAAGTCTCATTGTTTATTTTTCAATCATCTTGTTGTTACAGATTGGCATAAAAGAGTACACAAATTGGGGGCACCACTAGTCGTACATTTAATTTTTTTAACTTGTAAAATATTTTTTCTGGTAGAACTGGATACTTTTATATATTTTAATTCAATGTAAGTGTTTACGGGCACATTTTTTGCATGATAAAACACGGACTGACACAATACTGACAAAGAAAAAAAAAGTTCCGATTATAGTATTTTTTGCCAGACTGCATTTTTTAGATGTGATATATTATAATACATAGATTAAAAATCAGTACACCTAGGGTCAGCTCAGATTAAGCAGAGGACTGCACGAGCATTTTCTCATTGATAATTAAATATCGTCTTATCCAATTCAAATAGAGTTGTAAATAGTATGCAAAAAGTAATTTACTATAGAGAACAGCAGCGTTTGCTCGAGCATGCGCTATTTAGTTATTAGTGGGAAAATGCTCGACAGTTCTGCGCTAAATCTGCGCTGACCCTTATCCCTATGACAGCCAGCTTCTTCCCGAGTGATAAGTTATTTACGAGACCCCCTTGCTGACTCATGTTTTGATGAAAAAGTCATAGCAACTATAAATGTACTTAAAAAATTTCATAATTACTACCCCACTTATTACAAAAGCTTTTTCCAAAGTTAAATCCCAGTTTAATGTCAAACTCCTTACAAAGCCTGGTTTAGGCTAAACCAGAGCTAAGCCCGATTTTGTAATAAGGTAGTACAGGTTTCACTATTTTCCGCAAATACGTATTAAGTACAGTAGCTTGAGATTATAATAAATACATATCTATTATTTGCTATTATTATATTTTTCAGTAACTACCTATGAAAAGTTTGTGTAAGTGAATTTGTTAGAGTAAGTTCCTGTTTTATTTGCACAAATACTTGTATGGTTTTAGATTTATAATCGGCAGAATGGAAAAATAGTAAACTGCATTATTTTTATTCTCGTTTTATTTATTTCATTACTGGGCGAGCGAGCGCCAATGGCGGATAAGGATTTATTTATTCCGAAAAAATTTAATTGCTCTTTGATTGTTGACGCCCTATTCCACTTGACACCTCGGGGGGCGGGGGCAGTTATAATAATGTACTCTGTGGGCGGGGGCCACTTGTTATCCCAGGATTCCCAGGGCCAAGGAGGGCCACCAGTACTGCACAGATAATAACAGAGTATAATTATAGACTGTGGTCTAGTGGTTCGAGTGTCGGACTGCTGATCACGAGGTCGTGGGTTCGATTCCCACAGGACACAAATATTTGTGTGATGCACATAAGTGTTTGTGTTGGTCTTGGTGTTTCTTATGTATTATAAGTATGTATTTACAAAAAAAAAAGTATATAAGTATTATATCCATTGTCCATTGTATTATATCACAAGCTCTGCTTAGTTTGGGACTAGATGGTGCTGTGTAAAAAATGTCCCGAAGATATTTATTTATTTATTTTATTTTTATTTCATCAACATCATCATCATTTCAGCCGAAAGACGTCCACTGCTGGACATAGGCCTCCCCCAAGTATCGCCACAACGACCGGTCCTGCGCCTTCCGCATCCAGCGGAATTATATTTAATCAATTTATTATTTAATTATATTTATTCTGTGGTTAATAAAACAATTTACCATTGAATTATTAAGTAGGTAATTAATTCCATGCATTTTACAAACTACGAAAAATCAGGGTGCATCGTGCAACAAAATAACGCAAAAAACAATCTGTAAAAAGCAAAAAAAAAAATAACTAAAGTCTATGTCAAGCCAAATGAATAGAAAAAAACCGGCCCATACACGTGAAATGGGGACGAAAGATTTTTTTCACTGCACCCTCTCGTGTAGGTAATGTTTCATACATAACTTTTTTATCAGGTATACCATCTGCGAACTACAGTTCACCAAAGTGGCTTGCAATGTGTGTCCCCCCCCCCCTGCCATTTCTAAAATATGCCACGTAGAAACTTATAGTCTTTTCCACATTGATAGACCTTTGTAAAAACTCTATTTTAAAATTATTTCGAGTATGTGATTATAAATTTTTGAGTTATAGTGAGAAAACTGAAAAATACTTAAGACGTCCTAGTTCATTGACCTTAGAGAAAAATGATCTTAGCAAATAATGCTCCTTTAGTTACTTTATATGAAAAAAAATCACATAAAGAAACTTTGTGTTATATTAATATGACACACTTCTTAAATTTAGCGCTAGGTGGCGCTGTTTGCAAAATCTAAAATAGCAATGATTAATATTCGATTTGATTCGTTTGTAATTAGACCTACTTAAGGAACCCTATAATACTGAGCATGGCCCGACATGCTCTTAAGCGGTTTTTAACAAAATTTCATTTACTTATGTTTATAACTGTAGAAGATATTAAGCTGTAAAGGATTAGGACAGACGGACGGACATGACGAAACTATAAGGGTTCCTTGTAGGACTACGGAACCCTAAAAAGGTAAACTAACGGGTCGTTAGCCAGACCATAGATATTTTAGTGATGTACCTGTTGAATTATTTCGTATGGATGACTATTGTGTTAGAAAGAAATAAAACTTTATACTGACTGAGACGGAGTCGCAATTTTATTGTTGTAAGCCACATTACATTATTACATGAAGTTAATTTTTCGTGTGTCACAGGATATACTTATTAATCATAGATAAAAGTACCATAGACTAACTAAAATATTTGTTGTCTTTAACAGTCCCGATTACAAATTAGCGGCCAAAATTAATATCCAATCTATCCACGATTTACCCAACTAGAGATAGGAATTTGACATATTTTGTATGGAGCTTATGTCAAATTCCTATCTCTAGTAGGGCAAATCGTGGATAGATTGGATATTAATTTTGGCCGTAAATAATTAATTCACTGACGGCCAAAATTAATATCCAATCTATCCACGATTTGCCCTAGGTACTATAAATAGGATTTTGACATAAGCTCCATACAAAATATGTCAAATTTCTATCCCTAGTAGGGTAAATCGTGGATAGTTTGGATATTAATTTTGGGGCCGTATATGATTCGTTCAGTATTCTGAGGATTTGATTTGATTCAAAGTAATTCTTCTTGTAGCAGGCTACTGACAGGCTCAGAATACAGAAATAACCTGACAGGATTTTGAAAAACAATTTGAAAATGATTATCAAACGAATATTGTTGGAAAAAGTGGTGGGCTACCCAAGTTGAAACCTTCAAAATACGGATGAATGTGTTACTAATTCCATTTAGTGAATGATTGTGTGATAATTTTACAGAAATTTGGCTTGTTTACTTTTCTATTTAATTGGATTGACATAGACTATACACCCTTCGTTGTATTGTACAAAATCTATGTTCTTTGAGTCTAGTGTCTTGAGAAATGCTTAAATACTCTCTAGAGTATAATTTTCTGTGAAACTACAAACCTATTTTACGTAACACTTTGATTGCGATTTAAACGAAACCAAATTAAATGACACGTCAAACGACACCATTCAATTCACTATACATAAAAACTTACCAACATAAATTATATTCCCGACTATCACGGTAATCTTACTGGAGTATGATTTTTTTTGTACAAAACTGATAAAAAATTGAATATTTCTTCAGTTAATAAATTGTGCACTTTTAAACTGTATCGCAAATTTTAATAAAACAAACCGGCTTTGGCTTACAAAAAGCACAAGTTCTAGTTTTTTCAAATTCTTTGTATTCATGTTGCAAACAGAATAAGAAACACAGGAAGAGTAACAGAAACTTAAAACGACCCACCCTCTGCTTTTTAGGGTTCCGTACCCGAAGGGTGCCAAACGGGACCCCTATGAGGTTTATCACGACAAATACTAAAAACAAAAAAAAGTCTAAAACCAAATGGGAACCCCCAAAGGGGGTCCCCATACAAGAAACCTCAAAAAACATGCATTTTTTCAACGTTTTTGTTCCTGCTCTATCTTCGAAACGGTAATATATACCAGCGTCAAACTTGGTCAGATTATAGTGATGGTCAGGTTATATATTATGTAGTTTAGCAACAAATACTAAAAATAAGACAAACATAGACATATGTGGTGGTACCTGCGTAAGAAAGACATGCAAAAATTCATATTTCGCGCACTAGACGTTGATGTCTTTTGATAAACTCTCGTAAATTAAATCAGTTTTTATGGGGTATCAGGTCGTTGAGAGGTACGGAACCCTTACTGCGCGAGTCCGACTCGCACTTGGCCGGTTTTTAACGGACTTCAAAAAAGGAGGAGGTTATGTATTCGGCGGGTTTTTTTTATTATTTATTTTTATTGAATAGTGGTAAAATTACTACATATATATCTGGCAACATAGTCTTTCTCCATCCGTCATAATCATAATTATTTCTTTTCTTTGTCAATGTGATTGCGAATAGTGATGTTCGATTCGATTATTAGCGATTATGCCCAAACGTAATAATTGATTAAAGTACTTTTATCCCTATTTAAAACATGAACAAATAATGTTTTTGATTTTTTAAATGTAAAATAGGAATTTATCACAGTCTCATCGTATTTTTTAAAAGGAAAGACTATATAAGCAGCCCTCGTTAGACAGTATTCGGCGGATGGAGTCCCTAACGGGATTCTCCGCCACCCGCCCGGTTAAGCAGTTAGGGTAGGGTATCCATCTTGGGTAACAATTCTGCGAGAGTCCATTCGAAAAAAAAGAGTAGTATATTCCTTGGTGAGCAGTCAATACCAGGATTACCAGGGAAGTTATTATGTTGTGCAGGTCAATACAACTAATGAGCGTCGCAAGCACCACGCATTGCATACGACCAATAGGAATCGTTTGTTGAGTCGCCGATTGTTTGGCAAGCATTACGCGCCATAATTAACCCGTTCGAATGTATGTAAAGTGTCTTAACATCCAGACAAAACTGTGTAAGCTTATTGTGATGTTTTTGGAATTATATTTGTGTTTGTTTTTGAAACAAATAAAAATAAAAATTTAAATGCTTATACGAAACACAGACATAGTAAAAAATATAGACGAAGTGCTGCGAATAATCATAGTGAAGCCAAGAAAAGCGTGCTCCTTCATGTACAAACCAGCGCTCACGCACACACATGCACCTTAAACCGTGCTCACCCCTCTCAGTTCACATGTTGCGGCATTTTCAAGTAAGCATCGCGAAAACAAATATTCTTCAAGTTCATGGTGTGTACGTGAGCACTGGTTGTACATGAAGGAGCACGGTTTTTGTTGGCTTCGCTATGGCTTTTCGCAACACTTCGCGCGTCGCGTCTATATTTTTTACTATGTCTGTGATTCGAAATAAAAACTTTTGAGTTTAAATCATTCGCCGATTGCTTGTTACTTTGTTTGGTTCTAATTCACGTTGTTGTTTAGTCGTCACTAATGATTACGTCAGTCAACAAGTTTTTAATTTTATTCGCACTATTCTAACGGTCTTTTACATGGTACTGGGGAAGACAAGTGAGATAAGGTGATATTTTACGGCTATAGACAGCGATCACGTGAAGTGCACTATTTTAGAAAAATATTCGCTACTACGCCAAGTTATAAGTATGTCCAACTTCTTCAAACGCCCGTATTCTAGTGAGTTCCCCCACCAAATGACAACTGTTTTTATCATCTTGGCATGTCACTCGATAGCGACAAATATGCCTTCAGACAGTTTAATAAAAAACCAAAACAATCTAAATCTAATATGATTAACAACAAGAACTATATTTAACTACTAATAGTGATTTGAAGGCCATCATCTAACTTATAAACAAAATAAAACAGCAGCGATGCCAAAAACAGAACCAATAGACGCAACATACCTATTCATATTAAATTCGGAAATCATAACATTTACAAGGTAGGTTATAAAGATTATAATTTATATTGTTCTTTTCTTTGGATACAATATCTAAATTTAACATGAATTGCGAACTTTCCTCAAAAATGTGTATTCTAAAAAATGTGTCAATTATTTTAAATGACCAATTATGATTAGTTATGAAATTCATAATCGATTAAAGACGGATGATTGTATAGACAATCGATTACGCCCATCCCTAAATGCGAATGCGTCAGCTGTCAAAGCGTACAAATACCTACTATTGCCGTTCTTATCATTTTTGTAATTAATTTTACTTAAACGCCGTACCGCCTACCATGTTTACGCCGATAAAGTAGTGTTTACGTTCCTGTATCGTCTGTAAACGGTAAATACCCTCGCGCATATGACAGGCTCAGTATAGACGAACAAACATGTTACTCGTTCACACGTGTGTATTTCTGTTATTTGTGCTATTTACCAATAACTGTGTGTCCCGATCTATTGAAGAGAATGACGAACATTTCCTTGTTCACCCTAAATACACAAAATATGATGATTTGGTAAAGTTAACTAATGAATTGGAGACGACGTATCCGGATCTGATCAAATCGTACTCTATTGGGAAGTCGGTGCAAGGACGTCAACTGCTGGTTCTGCAAATAAGTGAGGATGTGAAAACACCGCACTATGAGCGGCCTTCGTTCAAGTATGTGGCCAACATGCATGGCGATGAATCTATTGGGAGGCAGTTGGTGATTTTCTTGGCCCAATATTTAGTATCGAATTATGGCAAAGACGACAGAGTAACGAAGCTCGTGAATACGACTGATATACACTTGATGCCTTCTTTGAATCCTGATGGTTACGAGAGCAGTGAGGTAAGGAACTTTATTATTAGCTAGATTATGAACGTGGCTTCGCCCCTGGTGTATGATAAAACTTTTTAACAAAAAATTGAACCCACGAAAACAGAAACTGAAAAGCGAAAAATAACTAATTATGAGTCGGTGCCAAACGAACTTTTAACAAGCAAAGTGCGTGTAAGTTGCAAGTGGCCGAGCGAAAACGCATTTTTGGAAAGTTATAGTTTATCGTTAAAAAATTCACGTTGTATTTGATGTGACGCTGTTTTTATTATTTATTTAAAGTAATTTAATGATCTTCGTTGAGTGTCCGCCCCTAAGGCGACACTCTGACCGATTGGTTGTGTGTCGCCGACTCATAATTAGTTATTTTTCCTCTTTCAGTTTCTGTTTTCGTTGGTTCAATTTTTTGTTAAGAAGTTTTATTTTTCACTAGCTGTGCCCGCGACTCCATCCGCCCATCCGCGTGGATGTCGGAAAATAACATCCTGTCATAATTATGAACACAATATCTTCAAATATATACATATAAGCGCCTACACAGACGATTACACTATTAACTGACCACACTATATTTTGTTTTTACAACCAACCGACTAAGGTGATGGAATTTCATGGAATTAGCCCTAAACTCCCTCATTCTGAGAAGACGCTCGTGCCCAGCAGTGGGATCAGCATTGGGCTGATTATGTTATTCTATAACACTAACAAAACCAGGTTCTGCCAGGTGGACCGACGATCTAAAGAACGTGGCTAGGGGGGACTGGATGCGGAAGGCAGAGGACCAAGCGTTGTGGCGCAACTTGGGAGAGGCCTATGTCCAGCAGTGGACTGCGATAGGCTGAGTTGATGATAACACTAACCACATCTCTTCTTATGCTGAGAAGAGGCCCGTGTCCAGCAGTGGGACTGTAATGGGATGGTAATGTTATGTTATTCTAGAATACTAATAATATCCAGTTCATTAACTCTTCTCATTTTGAGAAGAGGGCCATACCCAGTAGTGGGACAGTAATGGGTTGACTACGTTATGTTATTCTATATTTTCTAGTTTCTTAACTCTTCTCGTTCCGAGAAGAGGTCCGTGCCCGGCAGTGGGGCAGTAGGTAATGAGCTGATTATGTTATGATAATCTATTACACTAACAATATCCAGTTCCTTAACTCTTCTCATTCCAAGAAGAGGGCCTTGCCCAGCAGCGGGACAGTGATGGGCTATGTTATGTTATTCTATATTTTCTATAATACTAATAGAATCCAGTTGTATTTTTAGGAACCTGCATCCAACCAACAATCATGACCTCTGCTTTGTATGCAACTTAATACAATAGAGGGGTCAAGCTGTATCGCTGGATCTACTCAACCGATTCAGATAAAACATACCCTATATTTTAAGTTAGACTAATACAAATGCTAAGTTTCATTACGATCCGTTCAGCCGTTTTCACGTGATGAGGTAACAAACAGACAGACAGACATAAAAATTTTAAATGATTGATTCGTGTTCTATAGCTTATTTCTAGTCCCCCTAGCCGGTTTTCGCGAAAAAAAACTCAATGTACAGACTTCGACCTTTACAGTTTTATTATAGTATAGATTTTTTTGTGGTTAAAATCTAACTCCAGGTGTCCATTATGTCGTAGTGTCTAAAACTATATTTATGTGTGTCAAGTTTCAACAGAATCGGTTAACAGGTAAGAATTCAGTGGGTGAACAAACACTCATCCCCTGTTTTACTACCCTTAGGGGTGGATTTTTATTTTGAAATTTAAATGGGACCAACTTCGAGATATACCCTATCCATTAAAAAAAGAATCATCAAAATCGGACCACTCTGTAAAAAGTTATGCGTGGTCATACATAAAAAAAAATAAAAAATATACGCGTCGAATTGAGAACCTCCTCCTTTTTTTTGTCGGTTAAAAAGTAAAAAAGTTTTCTATATTTTAATCCAGGACATGGTCTATCGGTGTGCCAAATTTCATCCAAATTGGTCCAGTAGTTTTGGTGTGATCCTCGAACAAACAAACACACAATTACAGTTCTATCATAATTTGTATTAGGATCTCACCATTTTATTATAATCTTTAGAAAACCTGTTCTTGTCACTTCAAAGCATGTGACTTCAACAGGTTGTGTGTAAGGAGGCAGCTTTCATAATACTGGAAAGTTTATTCATGTTAATTACATTTTACAAACAAGTGAATTTAATTTACTTATCATGTGTGTGTCTTAGTCAAATTAAAAATGTTTGAAAAACCTATTTTGAAAGTCTAGTATTTTAGATTTATTTGACATTCAGATTAAACATGTCACAAAAATCTTTTATTATTTATTTTGTCCTGATATTTATACAATTTTATTATAATAACTAGCTTTTACCCGCGGCTCCGCTCGCGTTAAATTCTAATAACCCACGTCAGTCCAGTCCAGTCCAGTCCATTCCAGTCCAGTCCACTGTCCCACTGTCCCGCTGCCCCACTGCCCCGCTGCCCCACTGCCCCGCTACCCCACTGCCCCGCTGCCCACTGCCCCACTGCCCCGCTGCCGCACTATCCCACTGCCCCACTGCCCCGCTGCCCCGGTAACCCAATGCCCCGCCGCCCCACTGCCCCGCTGCCCCACTATCCCACTGCCCCGCTGCCCCACTGCCCCGCTGCCCCTCTATCCAACTTCCCCACTGCCCCGCTGCCCCACTATATCCCACTGGCCCACTGCCCGGCTGCCCCGCTGCCCCACTACCCCACTGCGCCACTGCCCCACTGTCCCACCGTGCCACCGTCCCACTGCCAATGTCCTACTGTCCCACTGTCCCACTATATCACTATCGTCCTGTCCCATGTCCCATCCTGTGTCCAGTCCCATGTACCGTCCCACTGTCCTGTCCCATGTCCCGTCCCATATTCCGTCCCCTGTCCCGTCCACTGTCCCGTCCCCAGTCCCGTCCCCTGTCCCGTCCCCAGTCCCATCCCCAGTCCCATCCCCTGTCCCATCCCCTGTCCACTCCACTCCACTCCATCGTACATTACTATTCGCTCGTGCAATTGCATAGATGCTTCGATCTGTCGGGTGAGTATGCAACCCACGAATTAATTTTTTTCTTTTTTTCTTTCTTTCTTTCTTTCTCAAAACCCATACTAGTTTTTAAGTCAGATCATCAGCTTTCAAACAAAAAAAAAACATCAAAATCGGTCCAGTAGTTTTAGCGTGATGCTGGAACAAACAAACAAACAAACAGACGTTTACAATTTTATAATAGTTAAGATAATATTATGCCATCAACTTGGTGGTACAGTCAGATATAGATAATAATAATAAATATTTTGGGACATTTTACCCAGCACCATCTAGTCCCAACCTAAGCAGATATCTTTCCAGTGAATCACCACTAAGGCTAATATCTCTTGCAGTCAATGTTCGATGGCAGCCGTAGGTACATGTAATGTAGCAGGATTCATTCAAGGGATTTTTTCGACAAAATTTACCAGCGGGAAGTATTGTGACCATACATAGTCATAAAGGAACCTAATTTAGTCTATATTATACATTTATATTAATGATTCATGCATTCACATAAGCTTAAGGTAACTGTGAATCACATTAATATTATTAACATAACTTGTTGTATGACCAACTAGGTAGTTTGAAAGCATAATATTTTACTTTATTATAATATTTTTAGATCAACAGATTATGGGTATGCTGACCTTTTATCAAACACAACTTGAATGTATGCTGAGGGGATTTATTAGAATTATTAGTAGATTTATTATATTTTCATTAGTCTTCCAGTAGTCTTCTCTCTCATTTATAGTTTGCATAAAAATATCTGTCCAGTGTCTGTATTATTAAATACACATAATGATGATTCAGACAGCTGATGGGCCACCCCATGGCTTTCTAATAATTCTGAGAAAATATAATTGAAGAATTGGGTAATCAAAATCAATAAATACAGGTAGTACTGAATTATTATTTAAAAAAATATGCAAGCAGAGTGTAATCTAAAGATATAATAATTTTGGAATGAAAATTTCGCAGGACTCATACCTCAAAAACTTAAACATAAAACTTTGATTATTTTAATCCTTAATAGTAGGTATTATAATACAGGACAGAAACTGATAGTTATTTAATTAAAAAAACTGTACCTACTGCAACCACAGACATAGTAAAAAATATAGAAAGTGCTGCGAATAAAATAGTGAAGCCAACAAAACCGTGCTCGTCTGTGTACAAACCAGCGCTCATGCACATACATGCATCTCAAACCGTGCTTACCCCTCTCAGTACATATGTCGCGGCATCGTCCAGTAAGCATCGCGAAAGCCAATATCTTTCAGGTGCATGGTTTTTGCGTGAGCGCTAGTTGAACACAAAGGAGCATGTTTTTTTTTTGTTTCGTTATGATTGTTTGCAGAACTTTGTCTATATTTTTTACTATGTCTGTGACTACAACACAATTACTAATAAAATATCAGATTTCTTCACTTTATAAGTGCTCTGGTCTTACACAACAATTAAGTAATAAATTGGATAATACTTAAAGGTACATTAGCAACAATACCTTGTAAAATTGACCTACTCAAGGTTACTTGAGTAACAGCTAAGCATTTCCTACAATCACTACAAATGATTCACTTTTTAACCGACTTCAAAAATAGGAGGAGGTTATGTATTCCGCAGGTTTTTTTAATAAGTTTTCATTCAATCAAAAAGTAAAGAAACAATTTATGTTTGTAATTTTTACACCCATTTTACAATTTTTGGTTCCAAACTAAGCAGAGCTTCTTGTGCTATGGGTAGACAATGGATATAATATAAACATACTTTTTTTTTGTTGTAAATACCTACTTATAATACATTAGAAACACCCAGACCAACACAAACACTTATTACACAAATATGTATTAACAATTAAACATTTGATAGGACTATTATTATTGAATAGTTAAGTATTTGCCAGACTTTAAATCAAATATTTAGTTTCTAATTCTATACTCTTGAGTTGTACCTATTATAAAAACAGTTGTCTTTGTTATGGGGTATATAAAGCAAAGTTGCGAGATGAGAGAAACCAGATGGACAATGTCTAGTGTTAAATAATTTGCTATTGTGATCTAAAGTATGTTAAGTAAACGCTTATTCAAAGTTAATAACTGTTCTAATTCAGTTTATCTACAACCATCTTTGAGTTGCAGTTGTTTTGCAATTACGTTTACTGACAAGATTGACCAATGACGTTAAAATAGCTAACTCAGATAAACTAGATCTGGAAAGCGGAGAACAGGACTTGTATGTATATGTGTGCTTTTGTTAGTGTTTTTAACGCACTTATATGTATTAGCTTCACTTGTAACTAACTAAATAACTATGTAAACAAATCTTGGAAGTTGATTTTAACCTAGTTCTAATAAAATTGTTGTATTGATTTGAAACTTTGCAAGTAAATGTAATCTGGATGACAATACAATAATTTGGTACCATCGAGCTGATCTGATAATGGAGCCAGGAGGTGGATATTGGAACTCTTCAATTATTACATATGCTGGGTGTCAGGGAAACACTCCCGAAACTGAAAGGCTATTATTATAATTATACTACCTAAACACAATCGAATACCAATAACCATTAGCCTTATACTCATTGATTTAGTGACATTTAGTGATTGGTTCACCCCTAGCGCCAGCTGATATTTTATTTGAATTACATTGCGAACTTTAAAAAAATAAGTAAATAAATGGGGTTTTTTTACAAACCAGTTTTATTTAACTGCCCAAAGCTGGTTATGTATAAAAAAAATGCAAAACAAAAATGAAAAAATCTAAAAAAGAATCGTTTTTTTTGTGGGTACGTATCAGCAATCACCAGCACTATCACCTATCTTCGTTTTCGGAAACGTTTCCTTGACACCCAGTATATTATACATATGTATACATTACTTACTTCTCAAAGCTTATTTTTGAGTTTTGTAAACTTTTAATTTTTTTTAGGTTCAATTTCATAAAATTTGTAGCTCCTGCTTTTCTAATTAGGTAATACTGCAGGACTCTCCTATTTATAAGAGAATTCTTTGTATTTTTTTTTTGCATAGGATGGCGAAACAAGCTTAAGCTCACCTGATGTTAAGCGGTTACCTTTGCCCATAACAACTTCAATACCACCTAGGCTGTTGCCTAAATGGTACCGCAATTCGGTTCGCCAAACTGAGACATGAAGATGGAAAGATAGTATTTGTTGTGGCGCAACTTGGGAGAGGCCTATGTCCAGCGATAGTATGCGATAGGCGGAGTTGATGTTGATGATAATCATTTCATGTCTGCTGAGACTTTCTCAATTTAAGCAGACAGAGTTCCAGTACATTCAGATGTGGCTGAATATCAATATCTTACTTACTTACTCCTTTGGCTCAGCGACTCGAAAGTGAGTCATGGTCTTCGAAACGAGAACTCTCCACTTTCCTCGATCTTGCGCGATATCTCGCCAGTTGGTAGCTTGAAGCTCACGTAGATCAGCCTCCACAGCATCTCCCCAGCGATATCTGGGGCGACCTACTGGTCTACGTCCGGTTGGTTGGCCCAGATACGCTTTCTTGCCTCCTCGATCCTCCCCCATGCGTTCGACGTGGCTGAGCCATCGCATCTTACATTCTTACATTCAAGTAATAATCGTGGCTAGTGAACAAGATACAACAGCAGTTTCCATGAAATCAGATATGATAATAAGGATAATTAACATGACAAACGCTAACCGAAATGGGTATAAATCACATGTGTTTCATCTGGGCATTGTAGTTTGATGTTTTGTCTAAAACAGATTTTTATTGTTTATCTCATAATCTGCATGCTTCAGTGATTTTAAACCATGTGTGGTCCTATTTAGTAAATGGAACAAGTTGAGTTGTCGTTAGGTGATTATAATATTTCTATTGGGCTAAAAAATACTTATGAGCAAGAGAGGTCAGAACACACAGTAGGAACCTGCTCCTTTAATCATGCACCCTAGGGCACTAACAAGATTGGTAGAAGCTGGCACACTTGCCAATTAAAAAACTATTCACTTGTGCCTTGAAGACCATCAGATTATTATACCTATCGGGAAACACAAACCAAGCTAGCTAGCAGGGAATTACATTTCTTATTAATTTATTTGAACTTTTAGAAACATAAAATGTAAAATAGCTGACTAATACCTTAGGCCTCCGAATCGGAGTCTAAAGCCGTGTCTCCTGCGACCAAAATCTAACAAAACATGTTAACATTTTGCTTAGGCCAATCAAATGTAGCCAAACAGCTAGGCCACGCCTCCAAATAAAATAAATAAATATATAAATATCTTTGGGACATTTTTTACACAGCACCATCTAGTTCCAAACTAAGCAGAGCTTGTGCTATGGGTACTAGACAATGGATATAATACTTATATATATTTTTTTTTTTTTTAATAATTTGTTAGAAAAACGTGTTAGATGTTAGAAATCACAATCAAAAATATGGCCGCAGGAGACGCGGCTTTAGACATTCTCTACCATTCAACAATAGGGTGATGCAGAGATGGTATGGCAGACGCACTAATAAAATAATGATGTTAACACAATGATTTCTACGCTAGTAATATATAAGTCTATGTGTTAACACCAAACAAATTTAAGCAAACAGTGTACCACCTCAGACCAAAAGTTTATTTTGGTCTGAGTGTACAATTATACAACAGCGGTGTCCTTGACGATACGCATAAAAGTATTAGCAAAACGCTTTGTGTGTAAGGGTGGAATATAAATTATGTAACGGTCGCGCATAACTGTCTAGCACTCATTTGGTCATCT
Source organism: Asteroscopus sphinx (assembly GCA_949699075.1). NCBI lineage: Eukaryota > Metazoa > Arthropoda > Insecta > Lepidoptera > Noctuidae > Asteroscopus > Asteroscopus sphinx. Next base: position 11,583,056 of record OX453021.1, on the reverse strand, counting down.
AAGCAACCAATGTCTGCCCAGAAAATCAACTGGGTAGGTAATTATTTAGATATCCGAACCGCTAATCAGAACCAATCTGTCAACATTACTCGCTTCAAACAGTTATTATACCACGCTCCGTTTATTATCAACTAGGCACGGATCATTTCAGAAGCTAAATTGCCGTGAAGTATAGTCGTAAGTCTATGTGAATTATTCTCGCATCGATAAAATTATCGATAAGTACTGATAAGCTGTTTTGTGATTGGCCACGACTTTTTTTCCTCTTCCAATATGTCGCTGAGAATTGCCAAAGAAGGTTTTACCTTGTTTACTGGACCATTGGTTGAACAAAAATATGTTAATTAACAATCAAGGGACCATGCTGTAGGCCCTAGATAAAGATAAAGATATTTATTCGCAAGGATATGGTACAGAAGATGTTAAATATACATGTTTTTACACATTAGGTGTGCGACAAATCCACCTTTAGTAGGCATGCGAATTTTTGTGCACATATTTTTAGTGCTTTATTATCGTAATCATAATATGCAAAAAAAAAAAAAAACTCCAGCTCTATACATTACAAAAGCTTATGTAATTAAGAAAAGCATTATTTTAACCATTATTATAGAACTAGAATGAAAGTGTAAGAGGAATTTATCAACTTAGAAAGAGAAGACGGTATGGAAAATAACGACTAATGGTCGGCGCTCATAAACGGGACGGCACAGCAAAGGAATTTTCAAGCTGAAATTATTTTTCGCTTACATTTTATTGATATTCTCACAAGGAGACTTATGTCCGCCGTAATATCAAGTATCCTAGTGACGATATCAACGAAATGTGAGCGCTAAGGTTATTAACATAAGATTCAAAATAATTTCAGCTTATAAAAATCCTTTGCCGTGCCGTGTCGTTGGTGAGCGCCAACCATAAGTTCCCTATTACCTATAGCAGCGGTTCTCAAACTTTTTTGGTCACGGAACCCTTTTGACAAGCAAAATACTTGACGGAACCCTACAATAAAACAATAGTTTTTAAAAGTGTATTCTTTATTATATAAGCATAATAAAAGTACAATGTAACAGTTACTAATTATTACTTACTTTAACCACATGCCAAGTACAATAATAGAAGATATTAAAAATGAAAAAATCTTAACTAATGGGAGGTATGAAACTGTTTTTTATTTTTCATCAATTGGTTGATATCAGGTTTGATAGAAGACATTTGAAGTCTCATATCAGGTTGGGCGTCCAGTCTATTGCGATATTTTGTTTTCGTGGCTGCATAGGTTGAGAATCCTGTTTCGCACAAATATGTTGTTGGGAACGGGAGAAGAATATTCAGAGCCATTCTGCCAAGCATTGGATATTCATCACGGATTCTGCACCAAAAATCGTTGAGAGGCGTCGTTTTGAACAGTGACTCCATACTTGTGTCTGATGACATTTCTAAAAGAGATTCATATATCTCGTTTGACATACTTTCGGGCTTTTGCAAGTTGGGTAAAAAAGGATTATGAATCCATGAATTCAGATTCATTTTTGTATTATGTTCTTCGGGAAAATACTTTACAAAAGATGCGCGCATCGAAGTGAGATATTGGACCAATTCTTCAAACACATCATCTTGAAACATTTCCGAGTCGTTATCGCTAACAAACTCACTGAGTGACGTAAAGCTTTCTATTTCTCTCTTACCAACGCAAATAATCCAAAAATCTAATTTTCTTTTGAAGGCAGTTATTTTGTTATAGGCCTGGAACACTGTTGTCTGTTTACCTTGCAATGATAAATTCAATTCGTTCAGTTTTTGAAAGATATCCGCCATAAAAGACAATCGGAACAACCAAGTTTTATCATACAAACGGTCTTTCAAATTAAAAGAAACTGTATCTGCTGAAAGAAACATTTGTAACTCCATAATCTTCACACAATAATGAGAACAATCGGGATTGTAGTGGTCGTGATTTGATAAAATTAATTATTTTTACCGCTTCATCCATAACTAATTTTAGATTTGACGGCATTTGCTTCATCGCAAGTGCTTGTCTATGCAGAATACAATGGCTGGAACTACAATTAGGCGCTTTACTTTTTATTCGTGATACTGCTCCTGCTGTTTTACCTGTCATCGCCTTGGCCCCATCTGTACAAATGTCAATGCAATCGTTCCAACTAAGATTATTTTCTTTAAAAAATATGTTTATTTTATTAAAAATTTCTTCGCCGGTAGTGTTTGTGGGCAGCGGTGAACACATAAGCATGTCTTCTTCAAAAGAACGTTCATATGGATATCTCACGATAACCAGCAAGATAGCCAGACCAGTGACATCAGTTGACTCATCCATTTGCAAGGCGAATCGTGTTTTTTGTAGACGTGCAACTAGTTCTTGTTTGACGTAGCTTGCCAGATCATGGATTCGCCGTGAAACAGTATCGTTTGATAGCGGTACAGTAGAAAGATGCTTTGCAGATTTTTCATCGAGCATACATTTTGTTATGTCTAACACACATGGCTTTATTAAATTCTCAGCGATAGTGTGCGCTTCACCTGCTTGTGCAATGCGATAGCTAACTAAATATGATGCCTCCGTGGCCTTTTCATTGATAGTTTGTGTTACATGCATCATATTTTTTTGACTTTCCAATAACTGTTCTTTTTTACGAACAAAAAATTCTTTATTCTTGTCTTTAGACTCGGGGTGTACAGTTTCTAAATGTCTGCGTAATTTGGCAGGTGCCATGGAACTATTAGGAAGCAGTTTACTACATAACATGCAGAGAGGTGAGCCGTTGGAATCAACAAATCCGAAACTGATATATGATTCATCATACTTCCTTTTTTTCGTCTTTGAAACCGTGGAGCTTGACGTCGTGGCATCATCGTCTGGATCGGTAATTGCTGTATTCTCCGCGCGTACTGCTTTTGAACATTCAGCGTCATTAGAAGATGTCGTTGCAACACGTTTAACACCTTTAAGCCAACGTTCCATTCTTCTTTATTAATAATGTTACACGTCAGGATGGTAGGGTCAAAATAATGCACAATCGTTACTGCGTTTATGAGACAAAGTTTAGTCCAAAGAAGAAATGTACAAAACTGATACAATCAGAATACAGCGGGCAGTAGAACTTACAAGAAGGCAGCAGGCTAGCCAGCTTGTAAGTAGGTAGGTACGAACTTATCGCTCCGAACGCTAATCGTCAACTGATTGACGAGGCGCTACTTTTTTTTATATAATAGCGCTTTTATACTTAGTCCTAGACTCGAACTCGAACATTCTCAAAAATACTCGAGTCGGCGCCTTTGATAAACAAAAAGCGGAAATAAAAATATAAATACAAAAAAATGCGTTGTAAACAATCTCGACTTTATGCTTTTGAAGATAGAGCCGAAAGTCGCTTGTTCACAACTATAGCGTCTAATTCAGAGGCGGCTTTTATCAAATGGACTGCGCGCTCACAAGTATACGCGCGGCGGGCGGATTCAAAACGTTCGACCAGTGACCAGAGAGAGGTGTTTTGTTTATTTTTTTCTAAATTCTTGCGGAACCCCTACAGGGGTATCGCGGAACCCTAGGGTTCCGCGGAACACACTTAGAGTACCGCTGACCTATAGCGTAAAATATTCAACTGCATTCTACTCTTCATCTCAGTTATCGTTATAATTTCGACCATACAGCATACAGCCAAATAGACGCCTAATGTTGAATATAATACGTACAATAAATTCTGCTAATAGCTGAGGCGGGCCGGGATACTGCAATCCGATTGGCCCTACCAAAGCGGGTATTGGCTAATCACTAACGTGGCAGTTTTGACGGCTCATATAAGTGGTCGAAACTGATTTGAAGTTTTCAAGTGGGGAATAGTGGCGCCCTACATTAGTGAAATTTCATATATATGTGTTGGTTGACAGACATTGGTCGCCTGTTAAGAGGCGTCTCTGGGGTGTATGTATGGTCAATGCGTTCTAATATCTTACTCACACATTCTCAACACAGGATGTACGAATAAGAGTATTTTATTATCACTTGTTGACAGGGGCAAGGAAATTATTATTGCAACAACATGTTCAATAGGTCATTCACTTAACGTCTGATAATGGTATGCTAAATAAACTGCACTATACATATAAACACTGAGACTTTCCACCTACTTTAATATAAACTAAAATAAACCTTAAATATTTAGAAATAAATGTCTAAGTTGAATGGAATATCTAAATTAAATTAATTAAGCAGAATTGTACCACTCTCGTATTATTTATTCTTATGTGTACATCGATTAATCGTTTTAATTATCAAGAGTGTAGTCGCACTAGCAACACATTACATGATACTCATTTATTCATACTCAAGTAATTTTTTTTATGATTTAAATTGTGGAAAGAAAAAATCGTTCACGAGCAGGATTCAAACCTGCGACTCCTGGCTCAGTACGCCAGTGCTTTAGCCACTAAGCTACCGTGAACACTGCTCGTGGTAACGAAATTCTCATCCACTTGGTACATCTTTGGGTGACGTCAGCGATATCTTATTAAGAAACAGTGTGTGTTTTTTCTTTCCACAATTTAAATCATTAGATTTCGTTTCGCATGCGTAAAATGCGTTAAAAATAATAAATGAATTTTTTTTTATGTTAAAAAGTAAAGGCAGAACATGACGTTAATGACGTACATGTGTAATTTTACCCTCCAAACTTCGTTAGTATTGTTTAATGAAAATAATAAACATGCATTATCGACTTTCCGCAACGGTAATATTATCATGACCGGAATTGCCATTTATAAATTCACATCATTACCATTTATTACTTGAAAATGTACACAAATATCAATGTGAGGCTCGGGGAATGGAGGTACAAATAAGACAACCTCATTGGATAAAAACCAAAACCATTATCTCATAAACCAAAAAAGAAATACATCTCTTAACTGAATAAACAACGACCGGGCAAGTATGGTACGGTCGACCGCACGTCAGTGGTTACACTTTGACATTGACAGCATCTTTATTTCGTAAGCAGTAAGGGCGGTTTTAGAATTGAAGTGTTACCACTGTTATGCAGTCGACTGTACAAGTACAACAGTCAACCGCGCGTCAGTGTAACAGTTTGACCTTGACAGCGTCTTTATTTCGTAAGAAGTAAGGAGGATTTTCTTAATTCAAGTGTTAACAATCATGTCATTGACGCGCTGTCGAATATACTATAATCAATTAGAAGACGGGAGGACGCCCATCCTGTCAAGGGGCTCTCTACAGCTCAGTGGCGTCCCCATAAGTAAAAAAAGAATTACTCACTGAGTACAAAATGTATCGAAAATCTGGTTCTACAGAATTGTAGTAGAGTACCATTTCATCAACTCAGCATATCGCAGTCCACTGCTGGTCATAGGCCTCTCCCAAGTTGCGTCACAACACTCGGTCCTCTGCTTTCCGCATCCAGTCCCCCCCAGCCACGTTCTTCAGGTCGTCGGTCCACCTGGCGGGGGGGTGCCCTACGCTGCGTTTGCCGATTCGCGGTCTACACTCAACCATTTACCAGTACCATTTACTGTAGTTTAATCAGAAACTATCAACTCGATAAAATATAGTTCATTGTGGTTGTAGATAGAAAAATTGTGAAGAACGGCCACTCTCTTAACATAATTCCTTCTTAGTCGTATTTTTGAAGCACCTTGTAGGGAAAGGGTGGCTTATTTTTGACGAAATCCACACACTATAAACTTAATTGGCAGACAATATTAAACTAGCAAGACCTACCGTGAATACATCAATATAATATGTAGAATTATAAACATAAATATCTTAGTGTCAAGAACCTTGGCTGGAAACTGTAAATGTATGTACAACTCATCATCCTCCTGCCTTTATCCCAATTTATTTGGGGTAGGCGCAGCATGTCTTTTTCTTCCATACATCTCTATGAGCCGCCATCTCGCGTGTTCACTATCTACCATCATCAGATCCATTATCATCTTTCACACAATCGGCAGTCAGCCCCGCTACCAACCTGCTGACTGGCTAATCTTTTTCCCACGACATGACCTATTATCATTATGTAGCTCATGTCGACACGATAGAAGAAGACACAATCGTTCCATCTTTTTCTTGGTCTTCCTCTTTTCTTATAGCCGTATTTTCTCGTAACATTCTCCTCATTCATGTGTGTACAACTGTATGTATAAAACAGTTATTTAAATGTTATTACTTACTTACTCCTCTGGCTCAGCGACCCAAAGTGAGTCATGGCCTCCGAAACGAGAACTCTTCACTTTCCTCGATCTTGCGCGATATCTCGCCAGTTGGTAGCTTGAAGCTCACGTAGATCAGCATCTCCCCAGCGATATCTGGGGCGACCTACTGGTCTACGTCCGGTTGGTTGGCCCAGAAACGCTTTCTTGACTCCTCGATCTTCCCCCATGCGTTCGACGTGGCCGAGCCATCGCAAACGTTACGCCAATGATATTAGGCTCGTCCACTAGCTCTTCGATTTCGGCATTCTTCCGGACTCTCAGCGTACCATGCTGTGCTTTTGTCGGCCCTAGGATTTTACGGAGTACTTTCCAATACTTACTTACTTACTTTATTTACTTTTTCGGAGTACTTTTCTTTAATTTCTTTCTTTTCTTTACTTTTAAATGTTATTAAGTTATTGATAAATACTGCCTTTCCCCTTACAGGAGGGTAGCTGCGAATCCCTAAAAGAATACCTAGGAAGAAACAACGCGAAAGGCGTAGACTTAAACAGAGACTTCCCGGACCAGTTCGATAAGAACAAGGCGAATGATGAAGAGTATTTGTACGGGGGACGGCAGCCTGAGACTGTGGCGCTTATGCGATGGGTGACCAGCAAGCAGTTCGTGCTCTCTGGGAACTTGCATGGAGGAGCTGTTGTTGCTAGCTACCCTTACGATGATTCCAGGTTTGTATTACAAGTTGAATATGAAGGGAGAAGTTGCCAACTCGATCTGATAGGCAATGGTTGACATGCCAAAGTTCAATATTAGTTTCATCGGCTTGGCACATTAGTTTTGTCCATTAATTAGCTGCTTTTGACACCACTTAAAATAACACGAAAACTTACGAATTCTTTATAACGTTCTTTGTACTATCATTCTAATTAATTCCATGGATCATATCACGTGTTAAAAGCGCCTTGTTCCGAGGTTAGGTGTGTTAAATTCCTTATTTATACCATTTCATTACTAATATCTGCATTCCCGTTGTTTTTATGGCCGGAATACACATGCCTGTAAAATGGAGCAGTAGCTTTCATGCCAGCATATGCAAGTAACTGGCACACTGTAAACTGGCATGCGATTTGCTTACTGGCATGTCTATAACTTGCAAGAAGTATACACGAGCTAGTACGCCACGCTACCGACGACGACGTCATGACAGTGACATTTTCTAGTTTTACATCGACGGAAAACGTTCGAAGTAATTAAATAGTGTCCTAATGTTACTAGCAGTAGAATGTGTAGCAAAATTAATGAGATAAAAAAAGAAGAGAAGAAGAAGACGGATTTGAGTGACACTGGCATGCCTGTAGCTGCCGCGTATGTTCACGCGTGCCGGTTTTTCAGACCTCCGCGACCCCTCCCTCATATTGCATGCCAGTAAATCAAATGTTGCGCAATTTACTGGTTTGCCAGGTACAGGTATGCCAGTTAATATATACACATGAAAGTGGCTGGCACCTGCAAACTGGTATGCAAGCGTACAGGCTTTGTCTCGATTCTGAGATTGTATCATTGTGACTTTTCTATCAATTTATTTTCAGTACCGGCAAGGAGTGTTGTGAAGAAAGCCGTTCCCCAGACGACTCACTCTTCAAACACTTGGCCAATGTGTACGCGTCCCGCAACGAAGAGATGCACGCTGGAGACACCTGTCCACCTGAAAACTTTGATGGAGGACTCACTAACGGAGCACATTGGTATTCTGTACAAGGTAAGCCATTTTAACAAAGAAACAGTGATGATGTTTTGATAAGTGACTTTAATTACGTAAAATGCTAGAAAAGTGCACACCTTCCGCCCTTCCGCATAGATTTTTCCCATTTTTTAGGGTTCCGAAGAAGGAACCCTTATAGTTTCGTCATGTCCGTCCGTCTGTCCGTCTGTCCTAATCCTTTACAGCTTAATAACTTCTACAGTTATAAATATAAGTAAATGAAATTTTGTTAAAAAATAGTCTACATATAGATCTCAATTTTAAAAGAATAAAAAAATCGTTTTTACCTATTTTAGGGGTGGCGTCCATACATGTGAAATGGGGATGGAATTTTTTTTTTCGCTGCACCCCCTCGTGTGGGGTATCATTGAATAGGTCTACTAAAATGAAGGTAATGTTTCATACACCACTTTTTTATCAGGTGTACCATCTGCGAAATATAGCCCGCCAAAGTGGTTTGCAATGTGTCCCCCCCCCTGCCATTTCTAAACTATGCAACGTAGAAAGTTATAATCTTCCACATTGATAGACCTTTGTGAAAACTCTCTTTTAAAATTATTTCGAGTATAATGTGATTATAATTTTTTGAGTTATAGAGAGAAAACTGAAAAATACTTAAAACGTCCTAGTTCAAAGGTCATTGATCTTAGAGAAAAATGATCAGAGCAAATAATGCTCCTTTAGCTACATTCTATTTGAAAAAATCACAAAAAGTAACTTTGTCATGACTAAAGGTGGGAAAAACGGCTTAAAATCGTAAGCGTGTTTAAACGTTGTGCTTTTTTCTGTAAACGAATTTTTTTACGCTTTTGACGCTTTTTGTTTTTCACTTCTAAAAAAATGTACTTTTATTTGTCTACATTACACTATTCTATTGACAGTTAAACTATTTACAAAGTTCACTAAAAACTATACGAACAAACTACAATCGTCGCGTAATTACGATTCACATTCGCATTCACATTCAAAAACGCATTCACTCGTTGACAACAAAAAATAAACTAAGCGCCAAAGCAAAAGCAAATCAATCAAGGTCAAAAACGTTTAAACGATACGAAAATAATCAACAAAATAAAAAAGTTCTTTCTCTAAACAAATTTTACGTAAACGAATAAAATGTAATTCTGCCGATTATCAAACCACTCGTCAACTTTGAATTTGGGTCTTATGCTCATAGAAATAAGGTTGCATTTCAAACGTAGTATTTAAAGCATAAGTTTGGTTTACGAAAAAGTCTAAACGAAATCTGCTTTAATCACTAAGCGTGCTTATACGCTTTTTTTTTTATTAGACTTTTTTAAGCACTTTTCGTTTAAGGCTAGGCTCCCAAAATGAGGTGACTTTTTGAAAACATGTGCTGAGTCGAACACATGCTTGATGAATGTCAAATTTAGATACATGTTTTTTTGAACCTTTGTCCATCGTTTGACTAGACATTTACATAATTAGTTGATTTTTGTTCGATACTTTTATTTTTTGAAAATCATGCGTTTTTAGTGATTTTTCGAATATTTATCCTCTATTATTTAACTTAGCTATATAAAATATATGCAAATAGGAAGATAATAAAGTTTATTAAATACTAGCTAGAGGAAATTTGTATAGATTGTTTAGTATTCTTGTAATAAAAAGAAAACTGTTTTGAGATTTACGACATTTACTTCCGCGGTAAAACACGCGAGAATGATTTTCTCGAAAATGAGTTCTATTGCAACTCGCATAAAATTGACGAGAGCTGCCCGCAGTGGCGGTGTGTAAGGGGAGTGCGAGGGTGGGAATTACGTATTGGGAGCGTCCTCTTAAACGCCCACTTCTAGTCATGACACAGTTCTTAAAGTTGGCTTCTTGAATTTATCGCTAGATGGCGCTACTAACAACACGCTCTGAGTCGCGAATGCTGCCGATTATTGCAAAAACTAAAATAGCCATGATTAATATTCGATTTGATTCGTTTGTAATTACACCTACTTAAGGAACCCTATAATACTGAGCATGGCCCGACATGCTCTTGGCCGATTTTTTTTTACATATGATGTGTTCGGTGGCAATAAATGGGTCAAAGGACTTAAAGGTTCCTGTGATCGAAGCCTAGGATGGGTAACTGAGGGTCTACTTGCGTTTGACGATATTCGATAAATCGTACCATTCATGCACAATTTGCTACTCCGGTCAACCATAATTCCCATATCGCATGCAATGACCGTGTTTGTTTCTCTGATCTCCGGTCAATTTCATACGTTTATGAAGCGTAGTCTATCTTTATTGTGCCTTTTTATGTGCTTACCTTTATTGTGTTGGTATCAGTCGGAATACAATAGAATATAATAGAGAGTGCACCTGTGTTTGCGCACACACTTGTGCACTATAATATGTCCCGCGCAGATGGCTAGTCTCTGTTGAGATTGGCCGCCGTGACCGAAATTCGGTCGGGAGGACATTATAATTATTATTATTATCAGTCGGAACGGAAGTTTGTACATCGTTTGTCAAACGCGAGTAGACGCCCAGGTCTTAACACACCACTTCGCCGTCGCCTTCCCATTCATCGAATAACGAAAATACTATAGTTACTCTAGGGAATTGGCTGGGAACAAGATAATGATCTGTTATATCAATGCCATATTTCCTTTTCCAGGTGGCATGCAAGACTTCAACTACGTACACTCGAACTGTTTCGAGGTGACCTTCGAGTTGTCTTGCTGCAAGTTCCCCCCAGCGGACGAGCTGCCCAAATACTGGCGGATGAACAAGGATTCACTTATGGCATTCATTGAGCAGACGCACTTAGGAGTCACTGGAGTTGTGGTTGATGAGGCTGGGGAACCCGTCAAGGTAAGAAGATATTTGAGAAGTGAATGTGTGTAATATGTCCTGCTAAAAGTAGCCTCCTGCGGACGAGCTGCCCAAGTACTGACGGATGAACAAAGATTTACTTGCATTGATTGAGTAGACGAAGTTAGGAGTCACTGGAATTGTGGTTGATGAAGCTGGGGAACCCGTCAAGTTAACTAAGATTATATGGGTGTATATTATTGGGAACTATGTGGACCTTTGTGCCAGAGTTGCCAAAGTACTGACATATGATCAAGGATTCACTCATGGAATTTGGATTGTGGAGGACGAAAAAATAAATATAGTTAACATAATGTACTTAGAAGTTTTTAAACTTTCGCGAATTTCACTCATATTGAACTAAGTTTACGAAACTTGTCGCGCACAATTAAACTAAGTAAACTTAGTTCAACATAATGTACTTGTTTTATCCGCAGAATGCTCAAATCAAAATGGAAGGGAACGAGCACATTGTTCGCACTGCGGAGCAAGGATACTTCTGGCGTATGTTACTACCTGGACAATATAACATCACTGCGGTCGCTTCAGGGTATGTTACTCATTACATTCTCACACATCGTACATTACCAAAAAAATGTAAAATAAAGATAAAAAGAGGCTGTAACTAGAAGAAAAAAAAAATGATGAATAATATTAATTTTTAAAGAAAGCGAGTTAATATTGCATTGTCATCCAGTCCTGAGCTATGTTTAGAATTTCATGTCTCTAGCTTATTGGGAAGTTAGTTTAAAATCGATTGCAACATTTGTACCGAACAGACGGACATGAATGAAAGCCAGTTAATAAAAACGTGGTCGCTCTAAACCTACATAAACATGTATGGTCAAACTGACAGCATTCTTGTCATATCCGCCCGTAATATTATGCTGGGAAACTTGTCTGTATAAGCACACACACACAATACAAGATAAATCGTAGCGTGTGGCAACCAACGAACAAAAAAATAAACCAGTTGTCGCTTCATCCGCCCCCCACAGGTAAAAAAACGTCATCAGTATTCCTTATCTTCAATCTTAAATTCATCTTCATCATTATTTCAGCCAAAAGATGTCCATTGCTGGACGTAGGCCTCCCCCAAGCATCGCCACAACGACCGGTCCTGGGCTTTCTGCATCCAGCGGATTCCCGCGACCTTCACCAGGTCGTCGGCCCACCTTGTGGAGGGCCTACCCACGCTGCGCCTTTAACTCAATTTTATATTAATCAATCACAATTCCAGCTACTCAATCCCGCCATACACAACAATCACGGTGCCGGTCAACCAGTCTGCGCCGGTCTCGGTCAACATGACTGTCCACCGCCACCCTCGCTCGTTGACCGCGGGTAAGTCGCAGCTACGTTACCATGACAACTCTGCCGTGACCTCACTCACTCATCTCTCAGTTCTACTAATCAATCTCTTGCTTGTGGTTCTTGTCGAGGCTTGAAATACCGTTTAACCTTTTGGACACCACGGACTTCTATAGAAGGCAAACGTTTTCGTACCCTCCAGGTATGCCACGACTTTATTAGAAGACATAATTTAATATTGTACGATGAATTCGCAACTCGGCACTGAGTTTGCTTTAACTTTTATGACGTGGCTTTCAATAGGTTAAACATTGTTAGTTGGAAAGGGGTTTATTCATCTGAAAGGGCATTAAAGTACTTATAATAATGAATAACTAGATTGCTGCTTTAAAAAAACGTGTAGATCTATGAACAAGGTTCATTTACTTTGCATTCTACTGTTAATATTTGCATAGAATACCACCAGTGATAATTTAATACTCTATTTGGATTCGTACCCCCTTCCCGATGTATAGGTATTTATGATTCGACGGTTTTCATGTCATAGCCGGTGAATTTGAATAAGGTATTGAACGTTAGGCTGTGGGTTTGGCTGCCAGTTTGGACGGAATACTAATGTAAATAGGCAAGGTAGTAACTTTTAAAATGTGTGAGTAATTTCTGCACTCTTCTCGCAAAATTATCATTGCGTGGAGTAACTAAGTATGGCGTGCCATCTCCGTTTAAAAGTATTAAATTATTATAGAAATGTTTGATTATTTTATTACATTAGGTATTTATTTACTAGCCAAAATCAAACTAGCCGGCAGCTCTTACTGTTGTTTCAAGGTGGCAGCTTAAAACCTATTTGTTTTCTTTGTTAACTGTACTAACATATATCATATATCTGCTAGGTTATTCACAACCGCTCGAAAATACCTTTCCGAATCCGTGAGAAAAGTTACCGAATCATGTCCTCTAAACGCTGTTCACAAATCTGTAATTGAAAATGGCTCCCCACAGCTCAGTGACGCCCCCATCAGTAATAAAATTATTACTAGCTGAGTACAAAATTCATTTAAAATTGGTTGTACAGAATTGTAGTAAAGATTCCATGCCAGTGCCATAAGTGGCCGTTTTTCGCATTTTTTTTATCTAAAACTACAGCGAACTACATTTTACCTAGTTAATAGTTTCTGATTAAACTACAGTACCTTTACTACAATTCCCCCTTATTCAATTACGTCAATTTTCAGAAACTCTTCTGAGTCTCGGATTTCTGAATAGCGTTAAGTAGAGGACTTGTTCGATAGCTTTCCTCACGGATTTGTAAAGGTCACTCGCATTCTGATAATCTTGACACATGGAAAAGTCGAATTTATATTGTTGGAAAAGTTCCACTTTTCTTTGTGTTGAGACATTACAAATGCATTTTACGGTCACTCTGACGTCATTTGTCCTGTCTACTTACATTCAAAGGTGTCATCTTCAATAAAGTAATTATGTACCTTTTTTATATAATAATAATAATACCTTTAATATATAATGATACCTTTTTTATATTAATAATTATGTACCTGTCTCATCGACCAGTAGAAACCGTTGCCGCCCTGAACATGCCATACATTTGTATCATAGCATAAGCAATAAATAAAGTCGAGCCTTTTGTAATAAAGTCGATATATATTTGAGACTTTGATCATCACCTCACATCATCTACGTTGACAATGAACTATTAAATAATAACTTTAGTAATATCAGAATGTCGGTGAATACAGATAGAATACCCACGTCATAAGTCATGTTATTGTAAGATATCATAAATTTAAAATAAAATTACTTTTGGATTATGAACTTTAACTCAATCGTTTAGAGTCAAATTTCCATTCCAAAGAAAATTGTTTTATGAGATTTAGTGACTTGAGATACTCTTAAAGTTGACATTACTAATTGTAAGTTGCAATAATCTTTGGACTTAAGTATACATAACATTACGCATTTCCCATGAGGGTAGTAGAAAGTAAGGTTCCATTATTAGTACATTAACTGGTCCATTACAAATACATATATGTTTGTAAATAATATCAGTCATGTAGACAGTAGTAAGTATGGAGTAATAATAATAATACGCTTATTTTTCTATCGAATCACAGTCAGTGAGTTATGAAGATGAAAGAAACTACTGTCATTGGTCGAGAGTTGGCGTCGCGTCATACATCTTATTTCTGATTGGTGATGGTAGTGGCGTTATGCGCGGTGCTTGTGGGAATGTTTCACAATGACAATACATTATCGCTTCATTCTTACTACTTCCTGATTTAGATCGTGTTGTAGTTACTAATATTCATGGGTACATAATGTTGTATGTTTGGGTATTCTGTTTAGTGACTAACTAAAGATTTCCCAACTAAATCAATAAAACAGATACATTGCTGATACATTGTACTGAATAGGTAATTCAATCTTACTTTTACGAAACATTCCACATTTTTATATTTAGAGGACTTTCGCCTCTTTTGGTAACAGAGTAGGCCACAAATACAAAAAAATAATTTATCAATATATTAGTCCCATTTTGTAAATATTTAGTTGGAAAATCAATATCTATGTGTACGGCTGCTGTTGTGTGAATGTAAAATCTCCACTTCACGTCCTTTGGGCTTCCTGAATCCTTTCCACTAACATTTAGCACTAAGATATGGATAGCTTTTGTGACGTAATACTAACTCCTAAACTAATCTTAATATCAAGGCAATAAGATCGAATGTAGTTTACACATTTTTTAATTTAGGATAATAAGCAAAAATGGCCCAATTTGAAAGATTAGAATAAGTTTACGGTCTTTTGACCTCATAGCCAATGAGTAATAAGTATAATATTATTATGTCGAATCAATTTATTTTAAGATATTTATCAATATTAGTTTGTATTTTGTGTGTGTATACAAGGGAGTATTAACTTTATTTTGTATGAGATAAGTTTCAAATTAGCTTGCTCAGTAGTGATCTAAAATGTATTATAATTAGGAAAATGTCTTTGTAAAAAAAGTATTATTTCGATTCTTATGAATTTGGTCTCATATTTATTTGGTAAATTATTGAGAATTTAGGCTTAGCGCGCACTGTATATTTGGTAACAAATCCGTTATATTTAATCGAAACTGGCTCAGTATGTAAGTTCAAGACAGGCTCTGCTTTTTACTGGTTTTCTCATCTCTAATATGAGGTTGACCTTACTGGAGGTTTTTTTTTGCAAATGAATTTAATAACGTAACTAACTATATTTTTGTAGCTTTTGAATTTCGGCAGCACAGCTTCACTACTGCTATGGATTATTAGGATTTCGTAGCGACAAATCTATGGTATATTAATTAATGTACCCATAATGTATGATTTATTGATAGTTACTGGCGTCATTTCTTTCTATTTCAGTTTAGTAGAACATAAACTGTTGTTATCTTTACGCTAACGAAAATCAACCTCGTTCTAAATCGTAGTTCGTGTTTCTATGCGGTTACGCTGTTATCCATTACAATAGTACACAAAAAAAAAGTGCAGTGCATGCTAAGCCATAAAAAATGGAATTATAAATTTCGATTATTAATATCTTGGCTCAAAAAGTTCAGAACCTTGTATATATATATTTTTTAGGTTGCCCTTCTAGCTTTTTAAAAGTTGTATTTAGGCATATTTTATAGAAAAAAATAAAATTTTAGTCGTAATTATTACTGTGCCAACTCATTTAAATTATTTATTTAAACAATAGGAATTCTGACAGCGTATCTCAAATTGTGATTTATTTATTTAATTTAAATTATTAGGATATTATTAGAAAATTCTGAAAACGAATTGTAATTTAAAAAAATATAAATTGGTTGTGTATATTTTAAGTATACGTGTGAGTGTAGAAAATTAATGTTTGGTAAATAGTCGCAAATGGTTGTTACTAAATCAATAGCATTGAAGGGAAAAATACTACTTAAGGATTCTTTCTTAATAACTAAAAGCCGACCAAGAGCGAGTCGGGCTCGCACTATCAGGGTTCCGTACCAGAATATTATCATCGCGCTTACATGATTGTAGGGACTTGACATTATCATCATCATCATCATCATTTCAGCCGAAAGACGTCCACTGTTGGACATAGGACTTGACATATATACAGTAAACTAAAATGCGTGAGCAAAGAAACTGCTGATATATCACAAATATTAAGTATTTATTTATCATCGTATTTTCAGTTAGTGATTAGTGACATTCATTTGATCATTTGACATTTGAATACATAACAATCTAAATACTCCAGTATAAATTGACCTGCACTAAAAGGTAAACTTGGTACAAAGTGGGACCAATTAAAGTTGGGCTTATTTAAAAACTTATTTAATTAAGAATTATCAATTTTAGATTTTTCCCTTTATTTGTATTACAAGACCTTCCTTCATGCCACATTTTGAAATCTTAGGTCAACGGTGAAAGGCCGTAACTTTTTATTGCTGTAAGTTAGAAACTTGATTTTTTTACACGACTATGTGACAATAGATATTAGTATTTGATATTAATTTCAGTTTGATACCTTAAGCAGTTCTCGATAAAACGGGAATTAAAAGTCGGGCGGACAGAAAAACAATACAACAAAGTGATGCTATAAGGGTTCCGTTTTTTCCTTTTGAGGTACGGACGAACCCTAAAAAACATACAAAAACACGATAAAAAGCGACAGCCAGAAAAAAATCTGCTGTTGCCTACATTTGTGTTCACATAAATCGACAAAATGTAGGAAACACCTGTTTTTTTTTTCGCGATTTCTAGGTTGGTCACATAGTAAAAGTTATTCATATTGATGAGTACCCCTTTAGTAGTTTGCAGCGATTTACCAAATGATGTATAATAAGTTGTTTGTACATAGATGGCCAGTCTGGCGTTGTAATGAACAATAAACGTCACAGGTACACAGTAATTTAACGCTTTGTTTTAATTAACACCTTCTAAAGTAGTTAGATTCATTTAGCGAACTTTTTTATGTTATTTTGTTTAAAGTTAGTTTATTCTGTTGAAAATAGTTGTAGGAATAATTTACGGAATCATTCAAAACATGATTTTATAACATTAAGAGCTTGCGCTAAATATCTTGGCAGGCGATGGAATAGGGAACTACATTTGAAGTACTGAATTTGATGAATTTTTCGACATTTCTCTTTGCAAGCAGTGTCGCAATTAACTGCTAAAATAATGTAGGTACTATGTACGCTCGCGATACTTCGTGGTGGAACATTTTGTCGACAAAATCCCTTGAACGAATCCTGCTACATTACACGTACCTACCGCTGCCATCGAACATTGAGTGCAAGCGATTTTAGCCTTAGTGGTGGTTCACCGGAAAGATTTCTGACTGTACATTCAGCGGAAAAATATCAGAACAAACAGACTGATCAAAATGATGTAAACAGCTAAGAAAATTAAAATATATCTCAATAGAATATTGGATTGGAACTATAATGTACGTTTTATTTGTGGGTAATTTGTATATTACGATGTTATGAATACTTACTTTATATCTTCAGCCCACCTTCAGCCTACAGAATATAGCATAGAATATGCAACAATAAATGAAAAAAATAAAACAACATGCACTAAGTTCGTTATTGAATCTTACTACATTATTTTGGGTATTCTGGTTTTCCTTGATATATTTTTCAATATTTTTATTTACTGATCTTTTCGCAAAATATTTTATCACGTTTTATGTTGGTGGTTTTTTTTTCTATGATTTTCTTTGGTGGTGGTTGTGTTCATAATTTTCCATAGCGCTGTTGATTTGCCCGATTATTTTCGAAGTGTGCTTTTTGTAGACCGTACGTAGAGCCTAATACCTCGCAATCCTGGATTCCTAGTAGCCATAACGCATTGTGCTTGTCAAAATTGTTAAAATCACTGTCTGAAACAGAAATTTAAAGCATGAAAAATGTTCTTGTATTTGTTTTGTTTGGTGTGAGTTCAAAATTTTAGTTACATTCTTAGCTAAACAAGGTAATAAGAAACGCCATCAAATTGTAAGTACAAATACATGAAACATTAAAATCATTAAAGTAAATCAAACATTTGAAAAAATCAACACACACTTGAAAAAACACTCAATAAACTACTTTACAATGACACGTAAAAAACGATACTTTACATTAACAACCAAAATGGCACAAAAATACTTTACAACTACACAAAAACAAAACAATATCAACAAAAATGGCGTCTTGAAAATCTAAATTGAAACGGGCAAATCTCCAGTGCATGTGAGGCGCGAGCGTCACGACATCGACGGTATTTCCGCAGTGGACTTCTTGCACCACGACTATGCCAAGATGGAGAGCTTCCTTAAGGAACTGAACGAGCAGTACCCACACCTCACCAAACTGTCTAGCATCGGCAAGTCTGTTGAAGGAAGGGAGTTGTACGTACTTGAAGTGACGAAGGATCCCGGAGAACATAAGCCGGGTAAGTGCTTTACTTTGTTTTAATAGGAAGTTGCATAATTATATGTTGGTCATTATATCAAGTCTATGCTGGGTTCGGACCTCTTTTCAGAACGAGAACAGTTAATGCCTTAGTAAACTACGCTGGCATCATCAAACCATCATGGACCTGCTAATTCTGCTGCAATGATCGATATGATCATGACGCTACCTCCGAGCATTTTACCAATTATGTTGGGATTGGGCTTCCAGTCTAACCAGATGCGACTGAACATCAGTATTTTACATGGAGCGACTGCCATCAGACCCCGCAACCCAGTTACTGGGTAATACCGACATGTTAGACCAGTTGTCAACTGCCTCGTTGGTGTAGTGGTTGCAAGCGCGACTGCTGAGCGTGGGGTCCTGGGTTCGTTTCCCGGGTCGGGCAAAGTGTTATTGGGTTTTTCCATTAGGAAATTCTCAGTAGCAGCCCGGAGTCTGGATTTTGTGCCCGGTCAATGGCAATAGGCTCGCCCCCTATTACATGGGACTATAACATAACTGGCGAAATGTGGGTGTATTATACACCTCTGCCTACCACTTCGGGGAAATACAGGCGTGATGTTATGTTGTTATGTTAGACCAGTTGTCAGACTTTCAGGCGAACCCGTAACGAATGCCATGGAAATTGGTATAGTAACTGGGACCGAAAGCTTAACAGAAGACTCTTCGAGGCACACACAGACACGTTAATTAGATTTAGCCGTACTATTAAGTATTTAGCAAAAGCTTCATACTCAAATATAGATGCAAAACTTTTTAAACCTATAATTTTCACCTAAACTCCCTTTTCATATACAAAACACTTTCTACTCTAACAGGCAAGCCAGAATTCAAATACGTAGCCAATATGCACGGCAACGAAGTCATAGGCCGGGAGCTCCTCCTGCTCCTAGCTAAGTACCTGTGCCAGCAATACATGGCGGGAGATGAACGGATACAGAAGATGTTGAACACGACCAGGATACATCTGATGCCAAGCATGAACCCTGATGGATATGAGATGGCTCGAGTTGGTAAGGCTTTTCGTATACACTTCTAGAATTTAGTGTAGAGCCCGGAGTCCCTTATAAGTCCAAGCTTAAAAGGTTCGATCTTTAAGTAATTATACTATTGAATTCCAAATTCGATTGCGGACATCAGTGCTGTCAGGTAAAAAAAAAATACTGCCTAGCTGGTCTAGTCGCAAGTGCGACTGCTGAGCTTGGGTTTGATTCCTGGGTCGGTCAAAGTGATATTGGGTTTTCATGTTAGAAAATTTTCAGTAGCAGCCCGGAGTCTGGATTTGTGCCCATCTAATGGCAATAGGCTCGCCCCCTATGGGACTTATAACATAACTGGCGAAATGTGGGTGTACTACACTTCTGCCTACGCGAATACAGGCGTGATGTAGTAATGTATCATCATCATTATCATCATCATTTCAGCCGAAAGACGTCCACTGCTGGACATAGGCCTCCCCCAAGCATCGCCACGACGACCGGTCCTGCGCCTTCCGCATCCAGCGGATTCCCGCGACCTTCACCAGGTCGTCAGTCCACCTGTAATAATGTAATAATGTATGTATAATTAAATTACTAAATATTTTGCAGGTGATTTCAGCAGTCTAAAGGGAAGAAGTAACGCCCATGACGTCGACCTAAATAGGAACTTCCCGGATCAATTCGGCGAGACAGGGGTAAATATTATCACTTTCAGAATAATTGTATTTTCACCATTTACTATCTTCAATAAAAAAAAACTAAAGGCTTAAAACTTTTGATTTGTAATATTCAATTACAATACATCGACATATTCCCTACCGATGTATGTCTTAAAGATGGGTAAAGGATTGGTCATGTACTCATGTGCAATAATCACAACACACAAAAAATTTGCTTATTCTAAGATCTTCCATTTCTTTTACTACTAACTAAAGTAAGAAGAAGGAAATATGGAAGTAAGTAAAGTTTGTCAATCCAATGAAATAATTGATGCAATGGCCACCTACATAAATTTCTACTTTACGTCCATGAAGACTTAGTTGAATTCAGAACGACAAAAAGAGTTGAAAAGGTCTTAAAAAATATTTACGTCGCCAAGGGGAAACTGGTGTTAATGTCTTGTTCAGTAGGGTTTCTATTACGAAATCATATAAATTGGATTGACACAGACTTTAGTTGTTAAGTTTTTTTTTACTAACAAGTAGGCCTTTGTAGTGAATGTAAATATGTATATGAATTGTTAATTATCATCATAACTCCATCTTATCTCTTTCTTTCAGGACAACATGACACCGGAGCCAGAAACTATGGCGATAATGAACTGGTCGCTATCTGAACCGTTTGTTCTCTCAGCCAACTTGCACGGAGGAGCCCTAGTCGCGAACTATCCTTACGACGGCAACCCTGCCATGAGGAGCGGCCACGAGTACCTAACGCCTGACAACCCTGTGTTCCTGCATCTTGCACATGTTTATTCTAATGTGGGTATAGATATTTTTTGGATTTAAATCTGAGGACAGTTTTAGTCGAGCATAAGCAGTGTCACGCGTGTGTTATCGAAATGAAACTTAAGAGGCACTTTTTTAAAGTCAAATCTTATACGTACGCGTTCTGACCGCGGTCGCTTGCTGCATTTCGATCTTCCTTATAACCTCCGATTCAAAATTATCGGAGCTGAAGTCGAAGTCGGAAATGTAAAATTAATCGGAAGATGAACCTTTCGGAGTCTGAGTCAGAGCTCCGTAACTTCCCTAGTTACTATTACACCACGATACATTCTTATAAAGACATTCGCATTTAACAAGAATATTTTATTCGTATTGTTTCAGGCTCATCATAAAATGCATTTGGGAGAACCATGCAAGAATGCACCCAGTGAGATATTCCCAGAGGGCATCACAAATGGCGCTAAATGGTAATATACAAACAATAAATACATAACAATACAAAACATACATAACATTAGTAATTATTATTTCCTTTCAATTAAACAAAAAACAAAACATCTCCCACTTGAAGCTATAAGTCCACAAATTGTTGTACTGTGCTAATGTTTGTACTTACTTTTTATTAGGGTTCCGTAGTCCTACAAGGAACCCTTATAGTTCCGTCATGTCCGTCCGTCTGTCCGTCTGTCCTAATCCTTTACACCTTAATAACTTCTACAGTTATAAACATAAGTAAATGAAATTTTGTTAAAAAATGGTTTAGATATAGATCTCAATTTTAAAAGAATAAAAAAATCTTGATAACGTATTTTAGGGGTGGCGCCCATACATGTGAAATGGGGATGAAATTTTTTTTTTGGCTGCACCCCCTCGTGTGTTGTATCATTGAATAGGTCTACTAAAATGAAGGTAATGTTTCATACATCACTTTTTTATCAGGTGTACTATCTGCGAAATATAGCCCACCAAAGTGGCTTACAATGTGTACCCCCCCTTGCCATTTCCAAACTATGCAACGTAGAAACTTGTAATCTTCCACGTTGATAGACTTTTATAAAAACTCTCTTTTAAAATTATTTCGAGTATAATGTGATTTTTAATTTTTGAGTTATAGTGAGAAAACTGAAAAATACTTAAGACGTCCTAGTTCATAGGTCATTGACCATAGATAAAAATGATCTTAGCAAATAATGCTCCTTTAGTTATTTTCTATTTAAAAAAGTCACAAAACGAAACTTTGTGTTATATTGATAACACAAAGTAACAGCGCCACCTAGCGCTAAATTTAAGAAGTGTGTCATATCAATATATGACAAACTTCTAAAAAATAGCAATGATTAATATTCGATTTGATTCGTTTGTAATTAGACCTACTTAGTGGATCCTTCTGAGTTTTAGCGGAACCCTATAATACTGAGCATGGCCCGACATGCTCTTGGCCGGTTTTCTATCTAACACCAGTTTAAGCCTTAAGCTCCTTGTGAAAGAGCTCGCTCTCGCTCGGGGAAGTACTACCACCGTATCTACTTCTGCCGCCAATCAATGATACTTGCATTGCTGTATATCAGTGTGAAAGGTACGGGTGCAGTTAAATTACAATCACATGAGACTTTCCATCTTCATGTCTCGTTTGGCGAACCGACTTGCGGTACCATTTTAGGCAACAGTCTAGGTGGTATTGCAGTTTTATGGGCAAAGGTAACCACTTAATATCAGATGGGCGTTAAGACCGTTTCGTCATCCTATAACACAAAAAAAAAACATAAAATAAAAAACATCATCATCATCTTTCTGTAAACTATTGTCTTTGTTTTCGTTTGGTGTAATGAACAATAGAGAATATAATAAATAAATAAATAAAATATTTATTCTTATTAGTTTATCATAGTGATTGCGGACCTGGATCCCTCCCACCCCGGATCATCTATCTGTGGGTCATAAAATTTGTTTTGTGTAAAATTCTACTATTAATCTAATTGCTCAGCCACTGCACTAAAAGTGCCAAAATCGTGGTTATTGACGAGGTTAATGAACAACAGAGCAACAGAGGTGTTGCGGGTGAAAATCCATAGTATCTGCCAACCCCAAAACAACAAACAAAACAGGCATGGTAGTAAGAATATATAACCGCGTAAAGTTAGCGTCAAAAATATCAACAACTAAGAAAATTTAACCTTATCTCAACGGGATAACATTCTTGTTAGAATGACAGTTAGCGTGTACTATGCACAGACATAGTAAAAAATATAGACCAAGTGTTGCGAACAACCATAGTGAAGCCAACAAAAACCGTGCTCCCTCATGTACAACCAGTGCTCACGTACACACCATGCACCTGATGGATATTTGTTTTCGCGATGCTTACTGTACAATGCCGCGACATGTGAACTGAGAGGGGTGAGCACGGTTTAAGGTGCATGTGTGTGCGTGAGCGCTGGTTTGTACACGGAGGAGCACGGTTTTATTGGCTTCACTATGATTGTTCGCAGCACTTCGTCTATATTTTTTATTATGTCTGTGGTACTATGTTCATTTATTCTGAAACATCCCTTGTGTCATTGAGATATAGTTTATTTTTCTCCGTTTTTCAGATCATTTTGAACCGTCTGATCGTTCCAATATTTTTGGCGCCGATTGAACAGTTAGAAATATTTCAGGTGAACCACCACTAAGGCTAAAATCGCTTGCACTCAATGTTCGATGGCAGCGGTAGATACGTGTAATGTAACAGTATTCGTTCAAGGGAAATTGTCGACAAAATGTATCACCGCAACGTATCGTGACCATACATCTCAACGGTCATTCAGAGTTCCATGTTCAGCAGTAGAGATTAACAGGCTGATATAATGATGATCGTTATCTTCTAGGTACGTCCTAGCTGGCGGTATGCAAGACTGGAACTACTTGTACACAAATGACATGGAGGTAACTCTAGAGCTGGGCTGCTTCAAGTTCCCCCCCGCCGCCGATCTGCCCACCTACTGGGAAGACAACAAGGATGCCCTGATGCAGTTTATTGAACAGGTAAATAACTACTGTTTGTATGACTGGAACTACTTGTATACAAACAATATGGAGATGACTCTAGAGCTGGGCTGCTTCAAGTTCCCCCCCGCTGCCGACCTGCCCACCTACTGGGAAGAAAACAAGGATTGCTCCAGTTTATTTTATAGGCTATTGTTTGTATGACTAGAACCATTTGTACACAAACGACATGGAGATTGTTGTGATTTGGGTCATATAAATCAAATTAGCTCGGATTATCACGGATAGTTTTATTACACCAATATGGACACAGCATACAGTACCAGTACAGTTATTACAAGAGAGAGAGCCTAAATCGATTACGTCAAACTCAAAATAGACAGTTGACAGCTAATAGGCATTGACATTGATGTTTATGTTCAGAAACTAACACTACCCCTTGAACTAAATTTGGTATAATAATACAATACAACCCTTAAAGGATTATCTTATTATATGTAATATAATATTTGTATGACAGCGCAAAACACTTAAATTAATAAACAATACATTAAATTATTACATACTCAAAAGAGCCAAAACAAATTTAACATGTTTTTCTTTACATAAGGGTTTTGTGAGCAAATCTGCCACCATATCACCTGTAGGCATATAACAAACATTAATAAAGTTCTTAGATATAATTTCTCTTACATAATGGTGCCTAACATCTATGTGTTTGGTACGGGCATGAAACATAGTGTTAGAACAAATTCTTTGTGCAGACTGATTGTCATTGTACAGATTTACCTTACAATTTATTTGAAGACATTCATTGAGAAACGTACGCAAAAACATAGCCTCTTTGCAAGCATCTGATATTGCCATGTACTCAGCTTCAGTACTTGAGAGCGCAACAGTCCTCTGTTTGCGACTTTCCCAAGACACGACAGAATTTATGCCCAATTTGAATACATACCCTGTATACGATCGACGGTCAATTTCGTTGCCCGCCCAATCTGCATCTGTGTAGCCATTTATGACCAATCCTCCTTTCTTGTACTTTAGAGAATAATGATACGTACCTTTAAGATACCTAAGTATCCTTTTTGCAGCTTTCCAATGTGTTTCATCGAAGCACTCATTAAATTGGCTTAAAACACTGACCGAGTGTTAAATGTCTGGCCTGGAACAAACTGCAATGTACATTAAGCACCCTATTAAATTTCTGTAATTTTTTTTTTTTTTTTTTTTTTATTAGGTTCGCAAACTGGACGTTACGACATTATATTTAATAAATAACATGTGCGGAAAATCATGGTAGTCGAACGGCCTTCTAGGTGCGAACACGACATGCATACGAATATCACACTCAAAATAATTACAATAAAACACAGGATTACAACAAAGCAACAAACACTGCACAAACATTAACACAAAACGAACAAGCAAATTATTACAATTTGGTGTTGAAATATTTTTTTATTATTTTGACCGATGCATTGAATGGATCCAGATCTTGACAGACATCGTTAGTAGCAGAGCACATACGATATAATGGCGAATGTTGACCATAGTTAGTACGACGTAACGGTAGACTAAACAGTTTGCGATTGTGCAGTCGGCTTCCAGCTCGGGGTACGCTTATCATTAACTTTTCTAGTATATCGGGACTATCTACTTTCCCATGCAAGATCTTATAGAGAAAGACGACATCAGCTATCTTACGTCTATGGGCAAGTGATAACATTTTGTAATGTCCAAGCCTAGAATCGTAGGTGGTTAGTTTGCGGCAGAGATGGTTGGCGTAGGTAAGGTGGTATAAAAATCTCTTCTGAAGTCTTTCGATTCTGGCTGCATGGATCGCATAAGATGGACTCCAAATTGGGCTGCAATACTCCAATAAGCTACGAACATAACAGTTAAAGAGGATAATGGGAATTTCAGGGTCTTTAAAAGTCTTAGTTTGCCTGGAAACAAAGCCCGCTAATCTGGCTCCCTTTTTAGTAATATGGTCGATATGTTCACGGAAATCTAATTTTTGGTCCACAATAACTCCCAAATCACGTGTGCTTTTGACTTCGTTTAGTGGCGTATCATTTAGTAGGTATACAGTGTCGATTGGGTTTCTTTTTCGGGAAAATTTCATGTGAAAACATTTTGACGAATTTAGCGTCATTCCATTTCTGTGACACCAGAGACATAAGGTGTCGATGTCGTTTTGTAGGGATATGTTATCTGTATTGGTGCTAATTACTCTATATATTTTTAAATCGTCAGCGTACATTTTAAAATTGGAGGTTATGGCGAGACTAAGGTCGTTTATAAATAGGAGAAAAAAGAGAGGCCCGAGATGCGAACCTTGAGGTACGCCGGAGGGAACCATAGTCATTGGAGACTTAAAACCGCGAACAGTAACAAGCTGCGAACGATTTCGGAGATATGATTCACACCATCTTAGCAATGTGCCGCATATGCCCGCGTGATCAAGTTTCTGAATCAGGATGCTATGGTCAACGATGTCAAACGCCTTGGAGAAGTCTGTATATATTGCGTGAACCTCAGTTTTATTTTCCAAGGCTTCGATTATATCGTTGATATAACCAAGTAAGTTCGACGTGGTTGATCTACCGGGAAGAAAACCGTGTTGTTGGGAGTTAATTAGAGGTTTAACATGGAAGAATAAGATTTTCTGTACCATTGACTCAAACAGCTTCCCCATGGCAGATAAAATAGATATAGGCCTGTAGTTCGATATGTCACTCTGGTCACCTTTTTTGTGGATTGGTGTAATATGGGCAGTTTTCCATTTTGTAGGAAACACACCATGTGTTAAGGACTTATTAAAGATGATGTGTAATGGCGTGACAAGTTCAGTGGCACAATTTTTTAGGAAAGTCGGTGGTATGGTGTCTGGTCCAGGGCCTTTGTTTGTGTCAATGTTTTGGAGAGACTTTAAAATATGTGATTTGTTTAATGAACAACAGCAAATAGACGTGTGGCAATTGTGTAATCAAAACTAGTGTCCTTGACTTCACTCTGTTGTAATTTTGATCCAGCTTCCATTGGTGTTGAAGAAGGTTTACAGTCAGACATATTGAATTTGTGTAAAATCATCTGAATGTAATTTGACTGATCCAAAGTAATACATTCTTTATTTCTGGATACTCTCATACCCAATATCTGATGGGCAGCTCCCAAATCTTTCATGTCAAATTCAGACATGAGTTTTTCTTTTAAAATATCTTTTTCACGAGATATCTGTGGAGAAAATAATATAATATCATCAACATAAAGGGCGATTATTATCATTTCCCCCTTTTGTCCTTTATAGTAGACACATGGCTCTGAAGGCATCCTGATAAAATGAAGTTTATTCAATAAAACTCCATTTATTTTTTCATACCATGACTTGGCCGCTTGTTTTAATCCATAAACAGCTTTGTGTAATTTATAAACTTTATGCTCCTGACCTTTCAATATGAAACCCTCTGGTTGTTCCATCAGCACATGCTCTTCAAGATCACCATTCAAAAACGCAGTTTTGACATCTAAGTGATTTATTTCAAGATCATATTCTGCAGCTAATGCTAACAACAAGCGTATAGTAGAATATCTCACTACAGGCGAGAAGGTTTCATGGTAGTCAATACCATATCTCTGGGTGTATCCCTTAGCAACCAGCCGTGCCTTATATTTCAATAGGTTGCCTTCTAAGCTTCTCTTTTTCTTAAAGACCCATTTGCATTTTACTGGTTTCTGACCTTTGGGTAAATCCACGAGGCTCCAACACTTATTAGTAATGAATGATTTATACTCATCTTGCATGGCTTCTTTCCACTGCTCAGCTTCATTACCACCAAGTGCCTCCGGAACAGTCTCTGGATCTCCATGTTCGCTGTACTGTGCATCTACCAGTTGTGCATGCAAATTTTGGTCTGTCGCATCAGCAAACTCTGTTGTGTAGTTTTCAGTGTCTTCAGATGAGCTTCCTGGAACATAAGTTTCATCCGACGAATTATCTGTGTCAAATGTACTGCTACTCTCATTGATACTAAATATTGTGTCCCTATTCCTATTCCTGTCATCAGAACTGGAATTTTCAGACACACACTGTGGATTTCCATCTCCAGTGCTTTGGTCTGCCGTACACGATACATCATGTACCACTAAATTAGTATCATCATTTGACAGGTCCTTTTTACAGAAGCGATCCTCTAAAAACACTACATGATATGCTTTAACACAATGTTCAGGTTTCTCTGGATCAATGAGCCTGTAACCCTTAGTGTCGTCACAATAGCCCACAAATATGTATTCCTTTGCCTTTGAATCTAGTTTCTTTTGATTCGATGCTAAAGCATATGCCACACAGCCAAAGATACGTAAGTGACCAACATTTACCTTTGTCTTGGTCCAGTTTTCTTGTGGTGTCACACCCATGATAGCCTTAGTGGGTGACCGGTTCTTTAAGTAGACTGAAGTGTTGACAGCTTCAGCCCAAAAACTGCCATCGAGACCAGCATCCCGTAGCATGCAGCGGGCCTTGTCCATGATGGTACGGTTAGCCCTCTCTGCCACACCATTCTGCTGACTACAATGCGGGACAGTTGTGTGATGACGGATTCCATGCTGTTGCAGAAACTGTTGAAAAATATTATTTATATATTCACCGCCATTGTCACTACGAATAACTTTGATTTTCTTGTCAGTTTCTTTTTCAACCAAATTTTTGAATATTTTAAATTTTTCAAAAACTTCATCCTTTGACTTTAAAAAGTAAACAAATGTTTTCCTTGTACAATCATCTATGAACGTCAGAAAATAGCGAGCACCACTTAATGATTTATGTTGCATTGGACCACACAAATCTGTGTGGACTAAGCCTAAAATTTCCTTAGACCTACTATACGACTTTTTAGGAAAAGGTAGTTTTGTAAATTTGCCTTTTAGGCAAGCAACACAAGTCTGAAACTGTGAACTGTCATAATTAATACCAAAAACCATACCCTTTTTCATGATGCTCATGCTCCTGGAGTTGAGATGCCCGAGCCTGCGATGCCATACCTCCTGAGATTCCAGGCTGTCCTCCTTAGACACGTCACAGACCAGTTTTGATTCACTGCTGTTGTCCAACACCCTGCTCAGAGGTTGCACATCTTTACCAGATGCCATGCTGCAATTTAACACTGAACCTACTGTATTTAATTGATATACACCATTCTTGTAACTTGCAGTTGCTATTGTTTCATGCCCGTCCATGATTCTACAGGTTTTTGTATCAAAATAAACTTTATAACCTTTCCTTGCTAGCTCACTAACTGATAAAAGATTTGTTGACAGTTGAGGAACTAAATACACATTACTTATTGTCCTATTACCATTGTTCAACTTAATTTTTACACTGCCGAAGCCGCTAGTACAAAGTTTTTCACCATTTGCAATGTTAACTGTGAGTGTCTTTGTTTCCGTGAACTCCGACATTGTATTTTTGTTGTTGCACATATGATGAGTCGCGCCCGAGTCTACATACCAGACATTGTTGTCAAGGTTCACAGACAGCGCTGTCAAGAGTGATTTCTCCTTATCCTTGCTTGCAGGAGGTGTAGGGTTACTATTCCTGGGGCAATCCTTCTTAAAATGTCCTAGTTTCTTGCATCGGTAACATTTTATTTGCTTCTTTGTAATCAACGCTGATACAGTCTCTGTTTTCTCATCTCTTCTGTGAAATTCCTGTAGTAGTTTCGTTTTTACAGTTTCACTGGCCAACTTGTCATTGGAAGTTTCCAAAGCCATTATGAGTGGGTCATAGTTTGATGTCAACCCGCTCAACATGATAACGGCTATGAAGTCATCGTCCAATTGAGAACCTATGTCATCCAATTGCTGAGAAATCTCTGTAACTTTTGAGATGTAAGCCTCCATACTTGCACTCTCACTGAGTCGGGTTCCAAACAGGGACCGCAGCAGACCCAATCTTCTACATAAGCCCTTGTCCTCGTACGCTTTCTGCAGGTTTGTCCACGCCTCATACGCAGTTTTAGCATTGCGTACGTGTGAAAACGCATTGCATTGTACGGAAAGGCAAATCTTCGCGAGTGCACGTTGATTTTTTCTTACATCGGAACTTCCTGTTGTCGATTCAATACATTCCAAAAGATCTTCATGCATCAATAACATCTTCATTTAAAACTTCCAATTATTATAGTCTTCAATGCCCTTCAGCTTTTCAATTGGAATTCCTGCCGAAGGCGTCGAACTTGATACATGTGCATCGCCGGGCATGTTGGGTTAGGCCGGCCGGTCAGCAATCTTTCTTCCAGAAAATACGACTCAATCCGAGAAAATATAACTTGATTTTGCTTTATAGAACGCTCTGGGCCCATAACCTGTTGTGATTTGGGTCATATAAATCAAATTAGCTCGGATTATCACGGATAGTTTTATTACACCAATATGGACACAGCATACAGTACCAGTACAGTTATTACAAGAGAGAGAGCCTACATCGATTACGTCAAACTCAAAATAGACAGTTGACAGCTAATAGGCATTGACATTGATGTTTATGTTCAGAAACTAACAGAGATAACTCCCCCCTCCCGCCGCCCACCTACTGGGAGGACAACAAGGATGGGATGCTGCAGTTTAGTGACCAGCTCCCCGATTTAAAACCACACGATAACAATTTGTCGAGCGATTCGGTTTGTTATCTCGTTTCGTCACATGAATCACGCAACGAGAGAAAAGGAGATAACAAACAGAATCGGTCGACAACTGGTTATCGTGTAGTTAATCGGGGACCAGGTAACTAACTACTCGATCTAATCCGTAACTCCAATAAGGATAAATGGAAGAAACACCCACCCACGACTATTGGTATTATATGGTAGTCGTAAAAGACAATTTAATAGAAACTAAAACGTCGCCGTATGCTGCACGCCAAAGACATACCTACTCCACATGCACACAATATTTACGTCGCCACAATTTTCTAATCATTTGTTTGCTCGATGTAATTTTGTCTTATTATACGCACACGTATAGTCACAGTTCCTTAGTGGTCAGACTATATCGTTTTGTTAATGTGGTGATATCAATGATATTTTAAATATAGATATGTTATTCCCTAACAAAACAAACGAAAAAAATGTTCCGTACGCAGCGGCAGCTCACATACACATAAATTAGTACAAAGTAAGTAATTCAGTTACTTTTCATAATTGGTTCACTTTCTGTAGACACACGACGGCATTTAAGTTTTTTTTGTCACCGGTCATCTTCGGCGCCTTGCTTGACGCGGACTAATAGCAAAACGTTAGAACGTTTTGCTAGGATGATTTCGAGTCTTCAGATTACGCGCGCTAGTAATATAGTGTACTTTTAAATATCATTGGGTAATATGAATGTGTAATCGGTATGCAGCCTGCCTTAAAATATCCATGATGAAGAAACAAGTTTTTCTTAGTTTTGTGTTTTTTTTCCTGAAGTGTATACATCTTTATGCAGCTAACTACAAACAAGATTGAAACCTTTTTTTCTGTAATGGATTTCGTTTTTTCTTACCAGTTGAACCCAATTTTGTGCTGAGACTGACTAATCTTGAATTCTATTCCATCTCAGGTCCACAGAGGCGTCCACGGCTTCGTGCACAGTCACATCGGGCACCCCCTGTCCAACGCAACCATCAAAGTGAACGGCATAACGCACACGGTCAAGACTGCCAAACACGGCGACTACTGGAGACTGCTCGAACCTGGCACTTACAATATCACTGCTGTTAAAGAGGGGTGAGTCACCTAGAATGTCTACACTCTGTTTTTTCTTACTTGCCTTATTACCCGACTGCGCCAGAAGGAGGGTTATGTTTTTCGAGTGTATGTATGTATGTATATTTCTTTGGCACGCTCTGTAGCCTAAACGGCTTGATGGATTTTAGCTTGAGAGGTGTCGTTAGATTCGTCTTAACCGTGAGAGTGACAGTGGGTATATTAAAATTACAAAAATCAAAATGACCGCTTTTTGGCGTCATATTAAATGGCTTCAA
This sequence comes from Asteroscopus sphinx, assembly GCA_949699075.1. Taxonomy (NCBI): domain Eukaryota; kingdom Metazoa; phylum Arthropoda; class Insecta; order Lepidoptera; family Noctuidae; genus Asteroscopus; species Asteroscopus sphinx. The sequence continues at coordinate 11,551,033 of OX453021.1, read as the reverse complement.
AAATTTTTTTTCCTTCGAAACTTATCGAGTGTGGTATCAAAATAAAGGGTTTAATAAATGCTTTACAAAAATATATTCAACTTATATGTTTAAATGTAATTTGGAATGAGAAATGCTAAAAAACAACAAAATATTTAACGTTCGTATTGATACTTTCACATGGACTTACCTACACAAGTCTTGTTTACATCTTTTCAGTTATTTTTACACGCAGTCGGGTTTTTTGGTTTTGTTAATTAACTTTTTTATTTAGTAAACAATCTTGGCATGTCTTTTTAATGCAATTCGTCAATAATAATTATTAAAAGACATTATATCTAACGATTTAAATTGTGGAAAGAAAAAATTGCTCCGAGCACAAGTTTTTTTTCTTTCCACAATTTAAATCGTTAGATTTCGCTTCGCATGCGTAAATGCGTTAATAAAATAATTAGACATTATATCATCAATTTTACACATTAAGTTACATTTTTAACCCAATTCAACATCATCATTTCAGCCGAAAGACGTCCACTGCTGGACATAGGCCTCCCTCAAAAGGGGGATATGCCATAATCGCCACGCTTGGCTGGTGGGTTGGCTATCGCAGTTGGTTGGTTAAATAATCAAAGAACGCTGCTGCCCATCCTCTGGGGAATCCCTTAGTCGCCTTTTAGAACACCCATGAGAAGAGATAGGGTGGTGCAATTCTTTATGTCCGGCACCACAATGCACAACCCAATTACATGTGCAGAACTAGTAATTATATTTTATCAGTAGTTATTTAAAAACTCGACTTTAAAAAGACATGCCAAGATTGTTTACTAAATAAGACAAGTAAGAAAGAACAGAGTTTACTTACCCTATCGCAGTGCGCTGGTTAACATATGAAAAAATCCTCCCTCCCAAAATCCGCTATAGGGGTTTCGGAACAACAAGATACCGAAAAATGTATCTAACCATTCTCAAGTAAGGTTACAGTCCAGAAAAAAAGGATCTTTCATAATTTATCAGTATTTTAAACGAAATTGCTTCCAATTGAACACCGCAACCCATTTCTGGAAGATTATAATGTTATGGTTATTATTAACCGTATGCAGCGACCATACACCCCATAGACGCCGCATAACAGGCGACTGATGTCTGCAACACATGTAATATGAAATTTCACTAAAGTAGGTCGCCTCTATTCGCCACTTGAAATCTTCAAATCAGTTTCGACCACTTACATGAGCCATCAAAACTGCCGCGTTAGTGATTAGCCAATAGCCGCCTTGGTAGGGCCAATCGGATAGCAGTACCCCGCCTCAGCTATTGGCAGAATTTATTGTACGCATTATATTCAACATTAGACGTCTATTGGGCTGTATGGTCGTTGACCGTATGAGTCGAACCGAGCACATGATGCATCAGTGCAACACAGACCAAAGAGAAGTGTGCTGAAAAACATTTGTGTGCATCACACGTTTTTACTACTACTTGGTTGACGAAAAGGACGTGTTTTATATCAGTGCTTTAAATAATAGTACATTACTATCCAGGGGGTCTACTCCCGTTTGACGATATTCAATAAATCGTACGATTCATCGCACAATTTGCTATTCCGGTCAACTATCGATCCCTCATCGCGTGCGATGATCGTGTTGTGACGTTTGTTTCTCTGATCTCCGGTAAATTGTATTTGACGATGAACCGTAGTATATCTTAAATGTGCCTTTTTTATGTGCCTATCTTTATTATGTAGGTATCAGTCGGAGCGAAAGTTCGTACTCCCCCCCCCCCCCCTTGAGTAGACCCCCTGGCCGAAACAAAGCAACTGTCGGCCGAGTAATATTGGAAGGACGAGGCGAAGCTGGGTACTCCCGAAGTGAATAGGTTTTTGCTGGGCAAGCGTCACAGACCACTAAGCCTCAAAGACGCCGCATAAACAAAGTTTTGCATAAGAACACAGTCGTAAAATGTTGGCGGAGTCCCCGGACTCCGCCAACCGGGCGGACGGCGCGTTATGATTGGTTGTCTCGAAAGTTCGGTGATATGATTGGTGCCACACGCTGACGAACTGACGTCCTGATTGGCGGCGGGGCGTATTATATGCAGTGGTACTGCATATGCGTGGTGACCGGGGGTGTTGGGCTAATTGGTGTCTAGAGGCTTACTGATATGTGGCAGGCGTGCACCATCGCTTAACATCAGGTGAGGTGGCGGTCAAACTCAAGCCCATAAGTGATTTTAAGAGGACGAGGCCGTTAATTGCTAATTCGACCGAGACTTGCATAGTACTTGTATAGTACTTTTCTCTCATTTGCGAGGAAACAATATACAAATTAATTCAACAGTATCCAATTTTCATTCGCGCCAAATCGCCCGCGCGCGGTTCAAATGCTGTTTTCTAACTATTGAAAAAAAAATGCGCATTCAGCCTTTAAAACAACAAATATCGTGTACCTAAAAACCTAATTTATGTAAGTGTGTACATAAAAACCTCGCTAACATATTAAAAAAAAACTGTCCAGCAATTTATATTATGGTCGTGTTGGAAATTGCTGGCGTGTCTTTTCGTTGCGTACGGAAACGAGCCGATTGTTTTTTTTTTTAAATAATGAAGCAAGCAAGCAAGCCGAGAAGTGGTAGAAAAGGTGTATTATGTGATTTCTAGTTTTGGTCTGTGATGAGCCTAATAACTGAAAAAATGTGTCAACGCCTATAATATTAATTATACCTTTTTGTCCCCAGCTATGAGAGTATAACCGAACAAGTGACAGTCCCCCTCGATGGTTCCATCAGCGTCAACTTCACTCTAATGGTGGACGACCCCCAACATTGGTCTTCAGCCTACGACTTCCGGTGAGTCGCTCGAATTTCAACCTTACACAGTGGCGATACGACCCAGTTTGCTTTGACACACGCTTTGAACGTGGCATGTACGCAATGTTTATTGTTTTGTTTTTTTATTTATATTAAACACGCAAATGTGAATGTTTCAAAGGGTTTTTAAATAAGGAATGCCATTATTATTTTTAATTTGAAACAATTTTTCGTCTTTTGACGAACAATACCGAATAATCTTTCCGATCTACAACAAGAAAGCACAAGACTTTAGACACCACACAATTAGAATATGAAGCTAATGACATAATTATATCAGCTAAACTTAAAATATTAAATGCTGTATTTGAAATTTAGTCTTATTGCCATGGGATAAGTCTGAATTTTCGTATTCCTGGTGTGTCATCAGCTTTTGTTTTTGAATGTCATTCCTTGTTTAAACTACTCTTTACTATCTTCTAAGCATCGTGTTTGTTTGCCCTCTTTAGCTTATTTATAGTATATTTTATTTTTTATACTTAGTGTAATTTTTTTTGCTTAAGCATCTATAAAATTTAAATGAAATCACAGTTTATTTTTTAATTATTATACGTCCGTGGAGAGATTTATAAGATAATTTTGGTATGAAAAGTCAAAATATTCAGAGATCTCTCATTTTTATCGATACTAAATAATCAAAGTATTATTTTAATTTTTTTAACAATATAAGGTGGTTTCTAAAAACTTTTTAGTCATTTTATAAGTTTTATTTTGATAGTATTAGTACTATTTTGCTCTCTATTACTCATTTTTGATATATTATAAAGTGCCTTTACACAAGTCATTATAAAAATAATGCGAACTTATTGTCTGTTGACATTGTTTTCAACATTTCGTTCACACACATCACACATCATATTTACAAACATAACAAATTTAAAAATACAGTAAAAATTAAGATGTTATTAACAATGTCAATTCTTATAGGCACCATAACTGTTCTAAAACTTAAAAGTATTTTTTTACAAACAATTTTTATTTCGAATGTTTTCTGACGTTCGAAAAAGTATTAGAACTAGCGTTTTTGAGATTAAGTTGTATCGGCAGCTCTATAGTTTTACGGGCAAATTTAATATCCTATCTATCCACGATTTGTCCTACTAGAGATAGAAAGGACATTGCTAAAGTTCCATAGTGCCCCAGCCGTTGGAAGCTACGAATAAAAGAAAGAAAAATATTTATTTGGCACAACTGAGACACATTAAAAAAGATAGGATATAAGGATACAAGAAAAAGATTTAGTAAAGAACAAATCGAGGAAAAAGTCATTGACAGTCCTGCTCCATGTGTGTCTCAAAATTATGACAAATGGGTGTCCAGCTCAGCGTATTGCAAGGTTATTTAACCTGACGCTGGTATTCAGCTGGATCCCTGTTAAAAAATAATGCTCACCATATAAAATTCGATGAAGGCAATGTGTTGCAATTTGCAATCTATTTTATTAAACGAACAGTACTCTACGGATGTTTTTATGCATTAAAATATTAACTATTTTGAGGTTATGTTTTACTTACAAACCTTATGTCAAAGAAGTGGTTGCCTAATAACTAAACAGTTTTACTCTACTATTGCAGTAGATGGTGCTAGAAAGAGATTGGCTATCTTTAACAGTTGTGCCAACGTAATACATTATAAAACCATAGAGTACTTGCAAGGGATTGGTCAAAAATATGACGTCAAATGGAGTATCATAGCCGCTCACGTTATTAAAGTGTTTATCAACTCATTAATTTTTTATTTTTTATTGTACGGTCCGCCTAAAATACGATGAATAGTATAATAAAAAAATACGCATGTAATTGTCGTATATTTTTTATCTTTGTAACAGACTCAGGCTATTCCTAGCCTTCCTGTCCTTTGACATAATTTGTATGGAGCTTATGTCAAATTTATATCTCTAGTAGGGCAAACAGTGGATAGATAGTATATTAATTTTGACCGTTACATCATATATTTTCTATGTTTTTTTACTCTTATCTCCTGTGGCTTGATTCTTAACAGTAGTTTTAATTTTATTTGTATGTCACAATGTATTAATATCGCTATAACCTTTCATTAATAAACTTATGCACGCAACTGTGTTATTTATTGCACTAACTGTAATTTGTTACTAGATCTACTGACCAAAATTTAATTACTTTCACAAGATAATACCTATCAATATTTTGTTCTGCAAATATTGCGAAGTCTCTTTAGGACAGGATAGGATAGGGCCAAAAATTCCGACGCGATTGATATATGTAATTATTTAAATAAATAATAAATAAATATATTTGGGTCATTTTTACACAGCACCATCTAGTCCCAAACTAAGCAGAGCTTGTGCTATGGGTACTAGACAATTGATATAATATTTTTTGTTGTTGTTGTAAATACATACTTATAATACATAAGAAACACCCAGACCAACACAAACACTTATGTTCATCACACAATTATTTGTGTCCTGTGGGAATCGAACCCACGAACTCGTGATCAGCAGTCCTACCCTTGAACCACTAGACCACAGACGTCTATGATATATCTGGAGCTGAGCCTGCGACAAAAATCTAACAAAACATATTAATATAGCTAGGCCACGCCCCCATTTTGTTAGATAAAAAAATGTTAGTTGTTAGAAATAACAAAAATATGGTCGCAGGAGACGCGGCTTTTGAACAACCGTCACAAATACACCGATACATTTCCTGTATTTGTTACACACAAGCTTGAATTCGAATACATTGCAAACGCATTCTTTAATCTGAAGTACATCTGATTCAGTCTTAAGCTATGTTGCGTGCTCGTACACTGATATAATTATACATTGCCACACTATAATTTCCAGTAAATACTTCAAATTACGGAATAAAAGCTATAAATACTTTGACTTACTTTGAAAAGAATATTTTCATGGTGTTTCTTGCCGGCTCTTCATAGGACCAACATTTTGGAACCGTGCCACTGGATTCTCAACGTTTTGAAAGTGCATGTAAACGCTTATTCGAAATAAAATCTTTTGAATTTGACTTTGACACCATAAAAGGTCCTTAAATCACTTGTTTTTAATGATAGAGTGTTAACTTATAAAATACTGATCATACTGTCTTGAAATTCCATTGGTTAGAGACTTTACAAGGTAAACTGAACCTTTCTTGTATGTGAATGAGCGTAACTTGTAGTTTGGCCTTAATAGAATATTTACTTTGAACCCTTCTACCGAAATCTACACTTTGTTAAACTGCACTTAAACTTTAACAAAACGCAATATTTGACCAAATGTTTCCGGTCAACAGTGTACTGGACAACATAATAAACACTCGCTACCACTCTCGACTGGAGATGTATGCTGCTCTCTCAGAGTTGGAGAACAAGTACCCGAGTATTGCCGAATTTAGAGCCGGGGACAGCCTTCTGACTTCTACCTTCCATCAACTCAAAATGACGGACGAGGTTAGTACAGAATCTTGTTATTTTCTTTCATCTAAAAACAACATGATGTGATAGATATCCAATTTCCCAGCAAAGTTTGTTCATTTAGCGGACATTTGGAGACTCATGTTTAAAAATTTGTATCTTCGTCTCAATGCTTTGAGTATTGGTTTTTACAAGTCATACAATAACTGCTTTTGTGGGTTGCTTTATCTTGTCTTTAACCAACAACGTAATCTCACTTTTATTTCATTTTCATCCTTAGGTCGGCTCACCAGAAGAGACAAAATTCCACATCGCCATTTGCAGCAGTTTCTACGGCTCACAACCTTTAGGTCAAGAGATGCTCCTAAACTTCGCTCGACACATCGGAACAGCCTACGCTATCGGAGAACCCGTCCACCAAACACTGCTCAAAAACGCCGTCCTCCACTTCATACCAAACATCGACATACTATCAGAAAAAATAATTAAACAGTACGACGGTACTGACAAATGTAACATCGAACCGTTAGAAGAAGAATTCGGAGACAGTCTATACAACTTCCTAACAAAGAAAGATTTGAACCCGCTCTCAAACTACACAAGAGAAAAATCTTTTATAAGCATGCTAGAAGCTGAGAAATATGACTTAATTCTAGAACTAACTTCGGGATCTGAAGATATTTCTTATCCGGAGTTATCTAAGAATTTGTTCGAAACGTTTGCTCAGACGTACCAGGATAGCAAAAACGGGAACGATGATAAGTATCAGTGTAAGGGGAATGGGGTGAAGCATGGGGACCTAATAGATGCGTTGTGTGAAAGGTATAATACCCCGGTGATCTCTGCTGGGTTGAGTTGTTGCAAGATGCCGGTGGAGACTGAAATAGCCTGGGTTTGGAGGAACAATCTCAGAGGAATTATGAAGTTCGTGGAGCTGGCTAATACTGGTAAGTCTGGTCCTATTATTTTGATCAAATTCCTTTTTGTTATAAAACTAGAATTTTCTCGCGGCTTCGCCCGCGTACTGAAATAAAATATAGACTATGTTACTTCCGGATAAAGTAGCTCTCTAATGGTGAAAGAATGATTAAAATCGGTTCAGTAGTTTCAGAGTTATCGATTACAAACAAACAAATCTACTAAAATTTACAATTAATTAGTTTAAAAACGCTTTTTAGGGAGAAACAGTTGTAATAAATAAAAAACGAAATATATTACAAAAGCTTCTTATACATCAAAAGATGATTCAAGAAGGGTTATTTTAATGTTCAAACTTTGATCGCATTTCTAACAGCAAGTTACCATTTCTCAGGCGTTGTTGGCTTCGTCAAGAACGAGGAAGGTATGCCGATGCGCGACGCCATAGTTGCTGTGACGGGAATCGAACGTCAGTACCGCGTGACTCGCAACCAGGCACACTACCATATGATGCTGCCACCGGGCGTATACCACGTCATCGTGCGCTGCCATAATTATCATGATCAGGTTGGGTAACTTACTTTTAACTCACCTAAATGTCTTGCTGATGGTGGCGTTAGTTTCGGGTCGTTAAGTTTCCTTCAATATGGTTGAACTAAGCGATGGCTGACGCTCGCGTCATGCTTGTAAACGGGTGCCTTCTGTCGTGACAGGTCAGCTCTTACATACTATGGCAACTCGTTTTAGGTTTATTTCTAAAGGCAATATTCTCACTTTTAATCTTTTGTTTATTTCTGACATTAACCTACATTATACTCACATTGCATGAATGAATTTGATGTATTTTAAAAAGAATATATCCATAGGTTTTCTTGCCGATTCTTCTCAATAGGACCCACAATTTGGAACCGTGAAACTAGATCCTGATGTTTCAAATGTGCCTGTAATTAGGTTAATTTGAAATAAAATAACCTTTTGATAACGGGACTTAAGGCGTCCATTAAGCGACCCCGGGAAAAAACTACGTCACATTTCTATATTAAAAAAATATAGTGTATTAAATAAAGTACACTGTTTTTCTTACTTGTCTTATTTAGTAAACAATCTTTACATGTCTTTGTAATGCAATTTGTCATTAATAATTACTAAAAGACATTATATTAACAATTTTACGAACAAATATTTTTTTTACCTAGTTGCATGTGCAGAACTAGTAATTATATTTTATCAGTAGTTATTTAAAAAAAGAGATGCCAAGATTGTTTACTAAATAAGACAAGACCGAAAAATCAGACCGTAAATGTCAAATATCATTTTTATTTTCAGATGTTAGTATGGACAGTGTTGGAAGGCGTTCTCAAAACCAAGGACATAGTGATGCGTCGCATCAATACTGACACTATTCCAGGAGGACAGTTCAGCGAAGTGAAGGTTGATGATAACCCTAATGTGGTTTATGTTACCGGTATGTACACTTTGAACTACGAGTAAGAAATTATAAGTGACTCAATGATTCAATGATTTATTTTGCCAACTAAGTGTACATATTGGTGGTAGGTTATAAATAACGGTAGTGCTTATAAAGGAATAGGAGAGGAGATTCGCAGGAGAACGAAAGTAACCGACATAGCCCTAAGAATTGCCAAACTGGCAGTGGGCGGGGCACATTGCTCGCAGAACGGATGGCCGATGGGGCAGTAAAGTTCTGGAGTGGCGACCGCGTACTGGAAGGCGCAGCGTGGGTAGGCCCCCCACAAGGTGGACCGACGACCTGGTGAAGGTCGCGGGAATCCGCTGGATGCGGAAGGGACAGGACCGGTCGTTGTGGCGATGCTTGGGGGAGGCCTATGTCCAGCAGTGGACGTCTTTCGGCTGAAATGATGATGGTGATGATGATGATGATGAAAAAGGAATAACATAATTGCAATACTAAATAATTCGCAGAGTAATTTTATTTTGACGACGTCTGTGGTCTAGTGGTTCGAGGGTCGGACTGCTGATCACGAGGTCGTTCGATTCCCACAGGATACAAATATTTGTGTGATGAACATAAGTGTTTGTGTTAGTCTGGGTGTTTCTTATGTATTATAAGTATGTATTTAAAAAATAAAAAAGTATATATGTATTATATCCATTGTCTAGTTCCCATAACACAAGCTCTGCTTAGTTTGGGACTAGATGGTGCTGTGTAAAATGTCTCAAAAATATTTATTTATAATGAGGTTTAAGATAACTTTATTTCTCACAAGAATACAATCATTCATAAGTGAATGAGAAATGTAAGCATGAGAATTAACTAATACATAAATAAATAAAAAAGTTGGGCATATTGCATAAAATAAACATTAGAAACATAATATTTTGAAGGTAGTCCTAACAAAAAATGCAATGTTCATTTGACACTGGCTCTAATATAAAACAAGTCCACGTTCACGATACAGAAAACCTGGATGTGGCTCGAACTTACTGTAGTAAGTGTGAATTTTTAATTATGTGTTGTTTGAGTAGGTTTTTGAAAGTGGTGTAGATTCTTTTACATCTCTAGGTAAATTGTTATATAGTTAGGATCCTTCATACATAATACTTTTTTTCCCGTAGTTTGTGTGACGAATCGGAGATTTATATCAACAATTTCATCTTCAAGACTTGTTATAATTAATTATAAATAATAATAATAAATCATTCATTTATTTCTCCACCACATAAAGAATCTTTACAGTGTAAACCATTAAAACAAATATTAGCTTTTTTTTATAATTGTTGCTTATTTTTTATTTAATTATGAAGAAGTTCTTCATAATTATAACAGTCATAATTATTATATATAACGTGTTATTGAAATAACTGAAAACCTCTTAAGGGGTCATTGTACTTCTTCTATCGTGTCGACATGAGCAATATAATGATAACAGCTCATGCCATGGGGAAATAATTAGTCAGTCAGCAGGTTGGTAGCGGGGCTAACTGCCCAAAGTGCGACGGACTATCAATTAAATATCGTCACTCGTGGAGGCTATTAATGCACTAATCCAATTAAATTTACTCATCAGTATGTACAACTTTTACTATGGGACCAAACCTGGACTAGCGAAAAAAAAAACACATAAATCGACAAAATGTAGGGGGCCAGCTGATTATTTTTTCGCGATTTCAGTGTTTGTGCTACAGTAAATATCGTTCATACTGATGATTACAGTGACCCCTTAAGAGGTTTTCAGTTATTTCAATAACACGTTGTATGTTTGTACAGTCAGAATAAAAAGTCCGAAGATCCATTATACGTACGAAGTTATTACTAACTTATTTAAAAACTTATTTAATTAAGAATTATCAATTTTAGATTTTTCCCTTTATTTGTATTACAAGACCTTCCTTCATGCCACATTTTGAAATCTTAGGTCAACGGTGAAAGGCCGTAACTTTTTATTGCTGTAAGTTAGAAACTTGATTTTTTTACACGACTATGTGACAATAGATATTAGTATTTGATATTAATTTCAGTTTGATACCTTAAGCAGTTCTCGATAAAACGGGAATTAAAAGTCGGGCGGACAGAAAAACAATACAACAAAGTGATGCTATAAGGGTTCCGTTTTTTCCTTTTGAGGTACGGACGAACCCTAAAAAACATACAAAAACACGATAAAAAGCGACAGCCAGAAAAAAATCTGCTGTTGCCTACATTTGTGTTCACATAAATCGACAAAATGTAGGAAACACCTGTTTTTTTTTTCGCGATTTCTAGGTTGGTCACATAGTAAAAGTTATTCATATTGATGAGTACCCCTTTAGTAGTTTGCAGCGATTTACCAAATGATGTATAATAAGTTGTTTGTACATAGATGGCCAGTCTGGCGTTGTAATGAACAATAAACGTCACAGGTACACAGTAATTTAACGCTTTGTTTTAATTAACACCTTCTAAAGTAGTTAGATTCATTTAGCGAACTTTTTTATGTTATTTTGTTTAAAGTTAGTTTATTCTGTTGAAAATAGTTGTAGGAATAATTTACGGAATCATTCAAAACATGATTTTATAACATTAAGAGCTTGCGCTAAATATCTTGGCAGGCGATGGAATAGGGAACTACATTTGAAGTACTGAATTTGATGAATTTTTCGACATTTCTCTTTGCAAGCAGTGTCGCAATTAACTGCTAAAATAATGTAGGTACTATGTACGCTCGCGATACTTCGTGGTGGAACATTTTGTCGACAAAATCCCTTGAACGAATCCTGCTACATTACACGTACCTACCGCTGCCATCGAACATTGAGTGCAAGCGATTTTAGCCTTAGTGGTGGTTCACCGGAAAGATTTCTGACTGTACATTCAGCGGAAAAATATCAGAACAAACAGACTGATCAAAATGATGTAAACAGCTAAGAAAATTAAAATATATCTCAATAGAATATTGGATTGGAACTATAATGTACGTTTTATTTGTGGGTAATTTGTATATTACGATGTTATGAATACTTACTTTATATCTTCAGCCCACCTTCAGCCTACAGAATATAGCATAGAATATGCAACAATAAATGAAAAAAATAAAACAACATGCACTAAGTTCGTTATTGAATCTTACTACATTATTTTGGGTATTCTGGTTTTCCTTGATATATTTTTCAATATTTTTATTTACTGATCTTTTCGCAAAATATTTTATCACGTTTTATGTTGGTGGTTTTTTTTTCTATGATTTTCTTTGGTGGTGGTTGTGTTCATAATTTTCCATAGCGCTGTTGATTTGCCCGATTATTTTCGAAGTGTGCTTTTTGTAGACCGTACGTAGAGCCTAATACCTCGCAATCCTGGATTCCTAGTAGCCATAACGCATTGTGCTTGTCAAAATTGTTAAAATCACTGTCTGAAACAGAAATTTAAAGCATGAAAAATGTTCTTGTATTTGTTTTGTTTGGTGTGAGTTCAAAATTTTAGTTACATTCTTAGCTAAACAAGGTAATAAGAAACGCCATCAAATTGTAAGTACAAATACATGAAACATTAAAATCATTAAAGTAAATCAAACATTTGAAAAAATCAACACACACTTGAAAAAACACTCAATAAACTACTTTACAATGACACGTAAAAAACGATACTTTACATTAACAACCAAAATGGCACAAAAATACTTTACAACTACACAAAAACAAAACAATATCAACAAAAATGGCGTCTTGAAAATCTAAATTGAAACGGGCAAATCTCCAGTGCATGTGAGGCGCGAGCGTCACGACATCGACGGTATTTCCGCAGTGGACTTCTTGCACCACGACTATGCCAAGATGGAGAGCTTCCTTAAGGAACTGAACGAGCAGTACCCACACCTCACCAAACTGTCTAGCATCGGCAAGTCTGTTGAAGGAAGGGAGTTGTACGTACTTGAAGTGACGAAGGATCCCGGAGAACATAAGCCGGGTAAGTGCTTTACTTTGTTTTAATAGGAAGTTGCATAATTATATGTTGGTCATTATATCAAGTCTATGCTGGGTTCGGACCTCTTTTCAGAACGAGAACAGTTAATGCCTTAGTAAACTACGCTGGCATCATCAAACCATCATGGACCTGCTAATTCTGCTGCAATGATCGATATGATCATGACGCTACCTCCGAGCATTTTACCAATTATGTTGGGATTGGGCTTCCAGTCTAACCAGATGCGACTGAACATCAGTATTTTACATGGAGCGACTGCCATCAGACCCCGCAACCCAGTTACTGGGTAATACCGACATGTTAGACCAGTTGTCAACTGCCTCGTTGGTGTAGTGGTTGCAAGCGCGACTGCTGAGCGTGGGGTCCTGGGTTCGTTTCCCGGGTCGGGCAAAGTGTTATTGGGTTTTTCCATTAGGAAATTCTCAGTAGCAGCCCGGAGTCTGGATTTTGTGCCCGGTCAATGGCAATAGGCTCGCCCCCTATTACATGGGACTATAACATAACTGGCGAAATGTGGGTGTATTATACACCTCTGCCTACCACTTCGGGGAAATACAGGCGTGATGTTATGTTGTTATGTTAGACCAGTTGTCAGACTTTCAGGCGAACCCGTAACGAATGCCATGGAAATTGGTATAGTAACTGGGACCGAAAGCTTAACAGAAGACTCTTCGAGGCACACACAGACACGTTAATTAGATTTAGCCGTACTATTAAGTATTTAGCAAAAGCTTCATACTCAAATATAGATGCAAAACTTTTTAAACCTATAATTTTCACCTAAACTCCCTTTTCATATACAAAACACTTTCTACTCTAACAGGCAAGCCAGAATTCAAATACGTAGCCAATATGCACGGCAACGAAGTCATAGGCCGGGAGCTCCTCCTGCTCCTAGCTAAGTACCTGTGCCAGCAATACATGGCGGGAGATGAACGGATACAGAAGATGTTGAACACGACCAGGATACATCTGATGCCAAGCATGAACCCTGATGGATATGAGATGGCTCGAGTTGGTAAGGCTTTTCGTATACACTTCTAGAATTTAGTGTAGAGCCCGGAGTCCCTTATAAGTCCAAGCTTAAAAGGTTCGATCTTTAAGTAATTATACTATTGAATTCCAAATTCGATTGCGGACATCAGTGCTGTCAGGTAAAAAAAAAATACTGCCTAGCTGGTCTAGTCGCAAGTGCGACTGCTGAGCTTGGGTTTGATTCCTGGGTCGGTCAAAGTGATATTGGGTTTTCATGTTAGAAAATTTTCAGTAGCAGCCCGGAGTCTGGATTTGTGCCCATCTAATGGCAATAGGCTCGCCCCCTATGGGACTTATAACATAACTGGCGAAATGTGGGTGTACTACACTTCTGCCTACGCGAATACAGGCGTGATGTAGTAATGTATCATCATCATTATCATCATCATTTCAGCCGAAAGACGTCCACTGCTGGACATAGGCCTCCCCCAAGCATCGCCACGACGACCGGTCCTGCGCCTTCCGCATCCAGCGGATTCCCGCGACCTTCACCAGGTCGTCAGTCCACCTGTAATAATGTAATAATGTATGTATAATTAAATTACTAAATATTTTGCAGGTGATTTCAGCAGTCTAAAGGGAAGAAGTAACGCCCATGACGTCGACCTAAATAGGAACTTCCCGGATCAATTCGGCGAGACAGGGGTAAATATTATCACTTTCAGAATAATTGTATTTTCACCATTTACTATCTTCAATAAAAAAAAACTAAAGGCTTAAAACTTTTGATTTGTAATATTCAATTACAATACATCGACATATTCCCTACCGATGTATGTCTTAAAGATGGGTAAAGGATTGGTCATGTACTCATGTGCAATAATCACAACACACAAAAAATTTGCTTATTCTAAGATCTTCCATTTCTTTTACTACTAACTAAAGTAAGAAGAAGGAAATATGGAAGTAAGTAAAGTTTGTCAATCCAATGAAATAATTGATGCAATGGCCACCTACATAAATTTCTACTTTACGTCCATGAAGACTTAGTTGAATTCAGAACGACAAAAAGAGTTGAAAAGGTCTTAAAAAATATTTACGTCGCCAAGGGGAAACTGGTGTTAATGTCTTGTTCAGTAGGGTTTCTATTACGAAATCATATAAATTGGATTGACACAGACTTTAGTTGTTAAGTTTTTTTTTACTAACAAGTAGGCCTTTGTAGTGAATGTAAATATGTATATGAATTGTTAATTATCATCATAACTCCATCTTATCTCTTTCTTTCAGGACAACATGACACCGGAGCCAGAAACTATGGCGATAATGAACTGGTCGCTATCTGAACCGTTTGTTCTCTCAGCCAACTTGCACGGAGGAGCCCTAGTCGCGAACTATCCTTACGACGGCAACCCTGCCATGAGGAGCGGCCACGAGTACCTAACGCCTGACAACCCTGTGTTCCTGCATCTTGCACATGTTTATTCTAATGTGGGTATAGATATTTTTTGGATTTAAATCTGAGGACAGTTTTAGTCGAGCATAAGCAGTGTCACGCGTGTGTTATCGAAATGAAACTTAAGAGGCACTTTTTTAAAGTCAAATCTTATACGTACGCGTTCTGACCGCGGTCGCTTGCTGCATTTCGATCTTCCTTATAACCTCCGATTCAAAATTATCGGAGCTGAAGTCGAAGTCGGAAATGTAAAATTAATCGGAAGATGAACCTTTCGGAGTCTGAGTCAGAGCTCCGTAACTTCCCTAGTTACTATTACACCACGATACATTCTTATAAAGACATTCGCATTTAACAAGAATATTTTATTCGTATTGTTTCAGGCTCATCATAAAATGCATTTGGGAGAACCATGCAAGAATGCACCCAGTGAGATATTCCCAGAGGGCATCACAAATGGCGCTAAATGGTAATATACAAACAATAAATACATAACAATACAAAACATACATAACATTAGTAATTATTATTTCCTTTCAATTAAACAAAAAACAAAACATCTCCCACTTGAAGCTATAAGTCCACAAATTGTTGTACTGTGCTAATGTTTGTACTTACTTTTTATTAGGGTTCCGTAGTCCTACAAGGAACCCTTATAGTTCCGTCATGTCCGTCCGTCTGTCCGTCTGTCCTAATCCTTTACACCTTAATAACTTCTACAGTTATAAACATAAGTAAATGAAATTTTGTTAAAAAATGGTTTAGATATAGATCTCAATTTTAAAAGAATAAAAAAATCTTGATAACGTATTTTAGGGGTGGCGCCCATACATGTGAAATGGGGATGAAATTTTTTTTTTGGCTGCACCCCCTCGTGTGTTGTATCATTGAATAGGTCTACTAAAATGAAGGTAATGTTTCATACATCACTTTTTTATCAGGTGTACTATCTGCGAAATATAGCCCACCAAAGTGGCTTACAATGTGTACCCCCCCTTGCCATTTCCAAACTATGCAACGTAGAAACTTGTAATCTTCCACGTTGATAGACTTTTATAAAAACTCTCTTTTAAAATTATTTCGAGTATAATGTGATTTTTAATTTTTGAGTTATAGTGAGAAAACTGAAAAATACTTAAGACGTCCTAGTTCATAGGTCATTGACCATAGATAAAAATGATCTTAGCAAATAATGCTCCTTTAGTTATTTTCTATTTAAAAAAGTCACAAAACGAAACTTTGTGTTATATTGATAACACAAAGTAACAGCGCCACCTAGCGCTAAATTTAAGAAGTGTGTCATATCAATATATGACAAACTTCTAAAAAATAGCAATGATTAATATTCGATTTGATTCGTTTGTAATTAGACCTACTTAGTGGATCCTTCTGAGTTTTAGCGGAACCCTATAATACTGAGCATGGCCCGACATGCTCTTGGCCGGTTTTCTATCTAACACCAGTTTAAGCCTTAAGCTCCTTGTGAAAGAGCTCGCTCTCGCTCGGGGAAGTACTACCACCGTATCTACTTCTGCCGCCAATCAATGATACTTGCATTGCTGTATATCAGTGTGAAAGGTACGGGTGCAGTTAAATTACAATCACATGAGACTTTCCATCTTCATGTCTCGTTTGGCGAACCGACTTGCGGTACCATTTTAGGCAACAGTCTAGGTGGTATTGCAGTTTTATGGGCAAAGGTAACCACTTAATATCAGATGGGCGTTAAGACCGTTTCGTCATCCTATAACACAAAAAAAAAACATAAAATAAAAAACATCATCATCATCTTTCTGTAAACTATTGTCTTTGTTTTCGTTTGGTGTAATGAACAATAGAGAATATAATAAATAAATAAATAAAATATTTATTCTTATTAGTTTATCATAGTGATTGCGGACCTGGATCCCTCCCACCCCGGATCATCTATCTGTGGGTCATAAAATTTGTTTTGTGTAAAATTCTACTATTAATCTAATTGCTCAGCCACTGCACTAAAAGTGCCAAAATCGTGGTTATTGACGAGGTTAATGAACAACAGAGCAACAGAGGTGTTGCGGGTGAAAATCCATAGTATCTGCCAACCCCAAAACAACAAACAAAACAGGCATGGTAGTAAGAATATATAACCGCGTAAAGTTAGCGTCAAAAATATCAACAACTAAGAAAATTTAACCTTATCTCAACGGGATAACATTCTTGTTAGAATGACAGTTAGCGTGTACTATGCACAGACATAGTAAAAAATATAGACCAAGTGTTGCGAACAACCATAGTGAAGCCAACAAAAACCGTGCTCCCTCATGTACAACCAGTGCTCACGTACACACCATGCACCTGATGGATATTTGTTTTCGCGATGCTTACTGTACAATGCCGCGACATGTGAACTGAGAGGGGTGAGCACGGTTTAAGGTGCATGTGTGTGCGTGAGCGCTGGTTTGTACACGGAGGAGCACGGTTTTATTGGCTTCACTATGATTGTTCGCAGCACTTCGTCTATATTTTTTATTATGTCTGTGGTACTATGTTCATTTATTCTGAAACATCCCTTGTGTCATTGAGATATAGTTTATTTTTCTCCGTTTTTCAGATCATTTTGAACCGTCTGATCGTTCCAATATTTTTGGCGCCGATTGAACAGTTAGAAATATTTCAGGTGAACCACCACTAAGGCTAAAATCGCTTGCACTCAATGTTCGATGGCAGCGGTAGATACGTGTAATGTAACAGTATTCGTTCAAGGGAAATTGTCGACAAAATGTATCACCGCAACGTATCGTGACCATACATCTCAACGGTCATTCAGAGTTCCATGTTCAGCAGTAGAGATTAACAGGCTGATATAATGATGATCGTTATCTTCTAGGTACGTCCTAGCTGGCGGTATGCAAGACTGGAACTACTTGTACACAAATGACATGGAGGTAACTCTAGAGCTGGGCTGCTTCAAGTTCCCCCCCGCCGCCGATCTGCCCACCTACTGGGAAGACAACAAGGATGCCCTGATGCAGTTTATTGAACAGGTAAATAACTACTGTTTGTATGACTGGAACTACTTGTATACAAACAATATGGAGATGACTCTAGAGCTGGGCTGCTTCAAGTTCCCCCCCGCTGCCGACCTGCCCACCTACTGGGAAGAAAACAAGGATTGCTCCAGTTTATTTTATAGGCTATTGTTTGTATGACTAGAACCATTTGTACACAAACGACATGGAGATTGTTGTGATTTGGGTCATATAAATCAAATTAGCTCGGATTATCACGGATAGTTTTATTACACCAATATGGACACAGCATACAGTACCAGTACAGTTATTACAAGAGAGAGAGCCTAAATCGATTACGTCAAACTCAAAATAGACAGTTGACAGCTAATAGGCATTGACATTGATGTTTATGTTCAGAAACTAACACTACCCCTTGAACTAAATTTGGTATAATAATACAATACAACCCTTAAAGGATTATCTTATTATATGTAATATAATATTTGTATGACAGCGCAAAACACTTAAATTAATAAACAATACATTAAATTATTACATACTCAAAAGAGCCAAAACAAATTTAACATGTTTTTCTTTACATAAGGGTTTTGTGAGCAAATCTGCCACCATATCACCTGTAGGCATATAACAAACATTAATAAAGTTCTTAGATATAATTTCTCTTACATAATGGTGCCTAACATCTATGTGTTTGGTACGGGCATGAAACATAGTGTTAGAACAAATTCTTTGTGCAGACTGATTGTCATTGTACAGATTTACCTTACAATTTATTTGAAGACATTCATTGAGAAACGTACGCAAAAACATAGCCTCTTTGCAAGCATCTGATATTGCCATGTACTCAGCTTCAGTACTTGAGAGCGCAACAGTCCTCTGTTTGCGACTTTCCCAAGACACGACAGAATTTATGCCCAATTTGAATACATACCCTGTATACGATCGACGGTCAATTTCGTTGCCCGCCCAATCTGCATCTGTGTAGCCATTTATGACCAATCCTCCTTTCTTGTACTTTAGAGAATAATGATACGTACCTTTAAGATACCTAAGTATCCTTTTTGCAGCTTTCCAATGTGTTTCATCGAAGCACTCATTAAATTGGCTTAAAACACTGACCGAGTGTTAAATGTCTGGCCTGGAACAAACTGCAATGTACATTAAGCACCCTATTAAATTTCTGTAATTTTTTTTTTTTTTTTTTTTTTTATTAGTTTCGCAAACTGGACGTTACGACATTATATTTAATAAATAACATGTGCGGAAAATCATGGTAGTCGAACGGCCTTCTAGGTGCGAACACGACATGCATACGAATATCACACTCAAAATAATTACAATAAAACACAGGATTACAACAAAGCAACAAACACTGCACAAACATTAACACAAAACGAACAAGCAAATTATTACAATTTGGTGTTGAAATATTTTTTTATTATTTTGACCGATGCATTGAATGGATCCAGATCTTGACAGACATCGTTAGTAGCAGAGCACATACGATATAATGGCGAATGTTGACCATAGTTAGTACGACGTAACGGTAGACTAAACAGTTTGCGATTGTGCAGTCGGCTTCCAGCTCGGGGTACGCTTATCATTAACTTTTCTAGTATATCGGGACTATCTACTTTCCCATGCAAGATCTTATAGAGAAAGACGACATCAGCTATCTTACGTCTATGGGCAAGTGATAACATTTTGTAATGTCCAAGCCTAGAATCGTAGGTGGTTAGTTTGCGGCAGAGATGGTTGGCGTAGGTAAGGTGGTATAAAAATCTCTTCTGAAGTCTTTCGATTCTGGCTGCATGGATCGCATAAGATGGACTCCAAATTGGGCTGCAATACTCCAATAAGCTACGAACATAACAGTTAAAGAGGATAATGGGAATTTCAGGGTCTTTAAAAGTCTTAGTTTGCCTGGAAACAAAGCCCGCTAATCTGGCTCCCTTTTTAGTAATATGGTCGATATGTTCACGGAAATCTAATTTTTGGTCCACAATAACTCCCAAATCACGTGTGCTTTTGACTTCGTTTAGTGGCGTATCATTTAGTAGGTATACAGTGTCGATTGGGTTTCTTTTTCGGGAAAATTTCATGTGAAAACATTTTGACGAATTTAGCGTCATTCCATTTCTGTGACACCAGAGACATAAGGTGTCGATGTCGTTTTGTAGGGATATGTTATCTGTATTGGTGCTAATTACTCTATATATTTTTAAATCGTCAGCGTACATTTTAAAATTGGAGGTTATGGCGAGACTAAGGTCGTTTATAAATAGGAGAAAAAAGAGAGGCCCGAGATGCGAACCTTGAGGTACGCCGGAGGGAACCATAGTCATTGGAGACTTAAAACCGCGAACAGTAACAAGCTGCGAACGATTTCGGAGATATGATTCACACCATCTTAGCAATGTGCCGCATATGCCCGCGTGATCAAGTTTCTGAATCAGGATGCTATGGTCAACGATGTCAAACGCCTTGGAGAAGTCTGTATATATTGCGTGAACCTCAGTTTTATTTTCCAAGGCTTCGATTATATCGTTGATATAACCAAGTAAGTTCGACGTGGTTGATCTACCGGGAAGAAAACCGTGTTGTTGGGAGTTAATTAGAGGTTTAACATGGAAGAATAAGATTTTCTGTACCATTGACTCAAACAGCTTCCCCATGGCAGATAAAATAGATATAGGCCTGTAGTTCGATATGTCACTCTGGTCACCTTTTTTGTGGATTGGTGTAATATGGGCAGTTTTCCATTTTGTAGGAAACACACCATGTGTTAAGGACTTATTAAAGATGATGTGTAATGGCGTGACAAGTTCAGTGGCACAATTTTTTAGGAAAGTCGGTGGTATGGTGTCTGGTCCAGGGCCTTTGTTTGTGTCAATGTTTTGGAGAGACTTTAAAATATGTGATTTGTTTAATGAACAACAGCAAATAGACGTGTGGCAATTGTGTAATCAAAACTAGTGTCCTTGACTTCACTCTGTTGTAATTTTGATCCAGCTTCCATTGGTGTTGAAGAAGGTTTACAGTCAGACATATTGAATTTGTGTAAAATCATCTGAATGTAATTTGACTGATCCAAAGTAATACATTCTTTATTTCTGGATACTCTCATACCCAATATCTGATGGGCAGCTCCCAAATCTTTCATGTCAAATTCAGACATGAGTTTTTCTTTTAAAATATCTTTTTCACGAGATATCTGTGGAGAAAATAATATAATATCATCAACATAAAGGGCGATTATTATCATTTCCCCCTTTTGTCCTTTATAGTAGACACATGGCTCTGAAGGCATCCTGATAAAATGAAGTTTATTCAATAAAACTCCATTTATTTTTTCATACCATGACTTGGCCGCTTGTTTTAATCCATAAACAGCTTTGTGTAATTTATAAACTTTATGCTCCTGACCTTTCAATATGAAACCCTCTGGTTGTTCCATCAGCACATGCTCTTCAAGATCACCATTCAAAAACGCAGTTTTGACATCTAAGTGATTTATTTCAAGATCATATTCTGCAGCTAATGCTAACAACAAGCGTATAGTAGAATATCTCACTACAGGCGAGAAGGTTTCATGGTAGTCAATACCATATCTCTGGGTGTATCCCTTAGCAACCAGCCGTGCCTTATATTTCAATAGGTTGCCTTCTAAGCTTCTCTTTTTCTTAAAGACCCATTTGCATTTTACTGGTTTCTGACCTTTGGGTAAATCCACGAGGCTCCAACACTTATTAGTAATGAATGATTTATACTCATCTTGCATGGCTTCTTTCCACTGCTCAGCTTCATTACCACCAAGTGCCTCCGGAACAGTCTCTGGATCTCCATGTTCGCTGTACTGTGCATCTACCAGTTGTGCATGCAAATTTTGGTCTGTCGCATCAGCAAACTCTGTTGTGTAGTTTTCAGTGTCTTCAGATGAGCTTCCTGGAACATAAGTTTCATCCGACGAATTATCTGTGTCAAATGTACTGCTACTCTCATTGATACTAAATATTGTGTCCCTATTCCTATTCCTGTCATCAGAACTGGAATTTTCAGACACACACTGTGGATTTCCATCTCCAGTGCTTTGGTCTGC
This sequence comes from Asteroscopus sphinx, assembly GCA_949699075.1. Taxonomy (NCBI): domain Eukaryota; kingdom Metazoa; phylum Arthropoda; class Insecta; order Lepidoptera; family Noctuidae; genus Asteroscopus; species Asteroscopus sphinx. The sequence goes on along the minus strand of OX453021.1, from coordinate 11,528,888 downwards.
CGTACACGATACATCATGTACCACTAAATTAGTATCATCATTTGACAGGTCCTTTTTACAGAAGCGATCCTCTAAAAACACTACATGATATGCTTTAACACAATGTTCAGGTTTCTCTGGATCAATGAGCCTGTAACCCTTAGTGTCGTCACAATAGCCCACAAATATGTATTCCTTTGCCTTTGAATCTAGTTTCTTTTGATTCGATGCTAAAGCATATGCCACACAGCCAAAGATACGTAAGTGACCAACATTTACCTTTGTCTTGGTCCAGTTTTCTTGTGGTGTCACACCCATGATAGCCTTAGTGGGTGACCGGTTCTTTAAGTAGACTGAAGTGTTGACAGCTTCAGCCCAAAAACTGCCATCGAGACCAGCATCCCGTAGCATGCAGCGGGCCTTGTCCATGATGGTACGGTTAGCCCTCTCTGCCACACCATTCTGCTGACTACAATGCGGGACAGTTGTGTGATGACGGATTCCATGCTGTTGCAGAAACTGTTGAAAAATATTATTTATATATTCACCGCCATTGTCACTACGAATAACTTTGATTTTCTTGTCAGTTTCTTTTTCAACCAAATTTTTGAATATTTTAAATTTTTCAAAAACTTCATCCTTTGACTTTAAAAAGTAAACAAATGTTTTCCTTGTACAATCATCTATGAAAGTCAGAAAATAGCGAGCACCACTTAATGATTTATGTTGCATTGGACCACACAAATCTGTGTGGACTAAGCCTAAAATTTCCTTAGACCTACTATACGACTTTTTAGGAAAAGGTAGTTTTGTAAATTTGCCTTTTAGGCAAGCAACACAAGTCTGAAACTGTGAACTGTCATAATTAATACCAAAAACCATACCCTTTTTCATGATGCTCATGCTCCTGGAGTTGAGATGCCCGAGCCTGCGATGCCATACCTCCTGAGATTCCAGGCTGTCCTCCTTAGACACGTCACAGACCAGTTTTGATTCACTGCTGTTGTCCAACACCCTGCTCAGAGGTTGCACATCTTTACCAGATGCCATGCTGCAATTTAACACTGAACCTACTGTATTTAATTGATATACACCATTCTTGTAACTTGCAGTTGCTATTGTTTCATGCCCGTCCATGATTCTACAGGTTTTTGTATCAAAATAAACTTTATAACCTTTCCTTGCTAGCTCACTAACTGATAAAAGATTTGTTGACAGTTGAGGAACTAAATACACATTACTTATTGTCCTATTACCATTGTTCAACTTAATTTTTACACTGCCGAAGCCGCTAGTACAAAGTTTTTCACCATTTGCAATGTTAACTGTGAGTGTCTTTGTTTCCGTGAACTCCGACATTGTATTTTTGTTGTTGCACATATGATGAGTCGCGCCCGAGTCTACATACCAGACATTGTTGTCAAGGTTCACAGACAGCGCTGTCAAGAGTGATTTCTCCTTATCCTTGCTTGCAGGAGGTGTAGGGTTACTATTCCTGGGGCAATCCTTCTTAAAATGTCCTAGTTTCTTGCATCGGTAACATTTTATTTGCTTCTTTGTAATCAACGCTGATACAGTCTCTGTTTTCTCATCTCTTCTGTGAAATTCCTGTAGTAGTTTCGTTTTTACAGTTTCACTGGCCAACTTGTCATTGGAAGTTTCCAAAGCCATTATGAGTGGGTCATAGTTTGATGTCAACCCGCTCAACATGATAACGGCTATGAAGTCATCGTCCAATTGAGAACCTATGTCATCCAATTGCTGAGAAATCTCTGTAACTTTTGAGATGTAAGCCTCCATACTTGCACTCTCACTGAGTCGGGTTCCAAACAGGGACCGCAGCAGACCCAATCTTCTACATAAGCCCTTGTCCTCGTACGCTTTCTGCAGGTTTGTCCACGCCTCATACGCAGTTTTAGCATTGCGTACGTGTGAAAACGCATTGCATTGTACGGAAAGGCAAATCTTCGCGAGTGCACGTTGATTTTTTCTTACATCGGAACTTCCTGTTGTCGATTCAATACATTCCAAAAGATCTTCATGCATCAATAACATCTTCATTTAAAACTTCCAATTATTATAGTCTTCAATGCCCTTCAGCTTTTCAATTGGAATTCCTGCCGAAGGCGTCGAACTTGATACATGTGCATCGCCGGGCATGTTGGGTTAGGCCGGCCGGTCAGCAATCTTTCTTCCAGAAAATACGACTCAATCCGAGAAAATATAACTTGATTTTGCTTTATAGAACGCTCTGGGCCCATAACCTGTTGTGATTTGGGTCATATAAATCAAATTAGCTCGGATTATCACGGATAGTTTTATTACACCAATATGGACACAGCATACAGTACCAGTACAGTTATTACAAGAGAGAGAGCCTACATCGATTACGTCAAACTCAAAATAGACAGTTGACAGCTAATAGGCATTGACATTGATGTTTATGTTCAGAAACTAACAGAGATAACTCCCCCCTCCCGCCGCCCACCTACTGGGAGGACAACAAGGATGGGATGCTGCAGTTTAGTGACCAGCTCCCCGATTTAAAACCACACGATAACAATTTGTCGAGCGATTCGGTTTGTTATCTCGTTTCGTCACATGAATCACGCAACGAGAGAAAAGGAGATAACAAACAGAATCGGTCGACAACTGGTTATCGTGTAGTTAATCGGGGACCAGGTAACTAACTACTCGATCTAATCCGTAACTCCAATAAGGATAAATGGAAGAAACACCCACCCACGACTATTGGTATTATATGGTAGTCGTAAAAGACAATTTAATAGAAACTAAAACGTCGCCGTATGCTGCACGCCAAAGACATACCTACTCCACATGCACACAATATTTACGTCGCCACAATTTTCTAATCATTTGTTTGCTCGATGTAATTTTGTCTTATTATACGCACACGTATAGTCACAGTTCCTTAGTGGTCAGACTATATCGTTTTGTTAATGTGGTGATATCAATGATATTTTAAATATAGATATGTTATTCCCTAACAAAACAAACGAAAAAAATGTTCCGTACGCAGCGGCAGCTCACATACACATAAATTAGTACAAAGTAAGTAATTCAGTTACTTTTCATAATTGGTTCACTTTCTGTAGACACACGACGGCATTTAAGTTTTTTTTGTCACCGGTCATCTTCGGCGCCTTGCTTGACGCGGACTAATAGCAAAACGTTAGAACGTTTTGCTAGGATGATTTCGAGTCTTCAGATTACGCGCGCTAGTAATATAGTGTACTTTTAAATATCATTGGGTAATATGAATGTGTAATCGGTATGCAGCCTGCCTTAAAATATCCATGATGAAGAAACAAGTTTTTCTTAGTTTTGTGTTTTTTTTCCTGAAGTGTATACATCTTTATGCAGCTAACTACAAACAAGATTGAAACCTTTTTTTCTGTAATGGATTTCGTTTTTTCTTACCAGTTGAACCCAATTTTGTGCTGAGACTGACTAATCTTGAATTCTATTCCATCTCAGGTCCACAGAGGCGTCCACGGCTTCGTGCACAGTCACATCGGGCACCCCCTGTCCAACGCAACCATCAAAGTGAACGGCATAACGCACACGGTCAAGACTGCCAAACACGGCGACTACTGGAGACTGCTCGAACCTGGCACTTACAATATCACTGCTGTTAAAGAGGGGTGAGTCACCTAGAATGTCTACACTCTGTTTTTTCTTACTTGCCTTATTACCCGACTGCGCCAGAAGGAGGGTTATGTTTTTCGAGTGTATGTATGTATGTATATTTCTTTGGCACGCTCTGTAGCCTAAACGGCTTGATGGATTTTAGCTTGAGAGGTGTCGTTAGATTCGTCTTAACCGTGAGAGTGACAGTGGGTATATTAAAATTACAAAAATCAAAATGACCGCTTTTTGGCGTCATATTAAATGGCTTCAAAAATTTTTTTTCCTTCGAAACTTATCGAGTGTGGTATCAAAATAAAGGGTTTAATAAATGCTTTACAAAAATATATTCAACTTATATGTTTAAATGTAATTTGGAATGAGAAATGCTAAAAAACAACAAAATATTTAACGTTCGTATTGATACTTTCACATGGACTTACCTACACAAGTCTTGTTTACATCTTTTCAGTTATTTTTACACGCAGTCGGGTTTTTTGGTTTTGTTAATTAACTTTTTTATTTAGTAAACAATCTTGGCATGTCTTTTTAATGCAATTCGTCAATAATAATTATTAAAAGACATTATATCTAACGATTTAAATTGTGGAAAGAAAAAATTGCTCCGAGCACAAGTTTTTTTTCTTTCCACAATTTAAATCGTTAGATTTCGCTTCGCATGCGTAAATGCGTTAATAAAATAATTAGACATTATATCATCAATTTTACACATTAAGTTACATTTTTAACCCAATTCAACATCATCATTTCAGCCGAAAGACGTCCACTGCTGGACATAGGCCTCCCTCAAAAGGGGGATATGCCATAATCGCCACGCTTGGCTGGTGGGTTGGCTATCGCAGTTGGTTGGTTAAATAATCAAAGAACGCTGCTGCCCATCCTCTGGGGAATCCCTTAGTCGCCTTTTAGAACACCCATGAGAAGAGATAGGGTGGTGCAATTCTTTATGTCCGGCACCACAATGCACAACCCAATTACATGTGCAGAACTAGTAATTATATTTTATCAGTAGTTATTTAAAAACTCGACTTTAAAAAGACATGCCAAGATTGTTTACTAAATAAGACAAGTAAGAAAGAACAGAGTTTACTTACCCTATCGCAGTGCGCTGGTTAACATATGAAAAAATCCTCCCTCCCAAAATCCGCTATAGGGGTTTCGGAACAACAAGATACCGAAAAATGTATCTAACCATTCTCAAGTAAGGTTACAGTCCAGAAAAAAAGGATCTTTCATAATTTATCAGTATTTTAAACGAAATTGCTTCCAATTGAACACCGCAACCCATTTCTGGAAGATTATAATGTTATGGTTATTATTAACCGTATGCAGCGACCATACACCCCATAGACGCCGCATAACAGGCGACTGATGTCTGCAACACATGTAATATGAAATTTCACTAAAGTAGGTCGCCTCTATTCGCCACTTGAAATCTTCAAATCAGTTTCGACCACTTACATGAGCCATCAAAACTGCCGCGTTAGTGATTAGCCAATAGCCGCCTTGGTAGGGCCAATCGGATAGCAGTACCCCGCCTCAGCTATTGGCAGAATTTATTGTACGCATTATATTCAACATTAGACGTCTATTGGGCTGTATGGTCGTTGACCGTATGAGTCGAACCGAGCACATGATGCATCAGTGCAACACAGACCAAAGAGAAGTGTGCTGAAAAACATTTGTGTGCATCACACGTTTTTACTACTACTTGGTTGACGAAAAGGACGTGTTTTATATCAGTGCTTTAAATAATAGTACATTACTATCCAGGGGGTCTACTCCCGTTTGACGATATTCAATAAATCGTACGATTCATCGCACAATTTGCTATTCCGGTCAACTATCGATCCCTCATCGCGTGCGATGATCGTGTTGTGACGTTTGTTTCTCTGATCTCCGGTAAATTGTATTTGACGATGAACCGTAGTATATCTTAAATGTGCCTTTTTTATGTGCCTATCTTTATTATGTAGGTATCAGTCGGAGCGAAAGTTCGTACTCCCCCCCCCCCCCCTTGAGTAGACCCCCTGGCCGAAACAAAGCAACTGTCGGCCGAGTAATATTGGAAGGACGAGGCGAAGCTGGGTACTCCCGAAGTGAATAGGTTTTTGCTGGGCAAGCGTCACAGACCACTAAGCCTCAAAGACGCCGCATAAACAAAGTTTTGCATAAGAACACAGTCGTAAAATGTTGGCGGAGTCCCCGGACTCCGCCAACCGGGCGGACGGCGCGTTATGATTGGTTGTCTCGAAAGTTCGGTGATATGATTGGTGCCACACGCTGACGAACTGACGTCCTGATTGGCGGCGGGGCGTATTATATGCAGTGGTACTGCATATGCGTGGTGACCGGGGGTGTTGGGCTAATTGGTGTCTAGAGGCTTACTGATATGTGGCAGGCGTGCACCATCGCTTAACATCAGGTGAGGTGGCGGTCAAACTCAAGCCCATAAGTGATTTTAAGAGGACGAGGCCGTTAATTGCTAATTCGACCGAGACTTGCATAGTACTTGTATAGTACTTTTCTCTCATTTGCGAGGAAACAATATACAAATTAATTCAACAGTATCCAATTTTCATTCGCGCCAAATCGCCCGCGCGCGGTTCAAATGCTGTTTTCTAACTATTGAAAAAAAAATGCGCATTCAGCCTTTAAAACAACAAATATCGTGTACCTAAAAACCTAATTTATGTAAGTGTGTACATAAAAACCTCGCTAACATATTAAAAAAAAACTGTCCAGCAATTTATATTATGGTCGTGTTGGAAATTGCTGGCGTGTCTTTTCGTTGCGTACGGAAACGAGCCGATTGTTTTTTTTTTTAAATAATGAAGCAAGCAAGCAAGCCGAGAAGTGGTAGAAAAGGTGTATTATGTGATTTCTAGTTTTGGTCTGTGATGAGCCTAATAACTGAAAAAATGTGTCAACGCCTATAATATTAATTATACCTTTTTGTCCCCAGCTATGAGAGTATAACCGAACAAGTGACAGTCCCCCTCGATGGTTCCATCAGCGTCAACTTCACTCTAATGGTGGACGACCCCCAACATTGGTCTTCAGCCTACGACTTCCGGTGAGTCGCTCGAATTTCAACCTTACACAGTGGCGATACGACCCAGTTTGCTTTGACACACGCTTTGAACGTGGCATGTACGCAATGTTTATTGTTTTGTTTTTTTATTTATATTAAACACGCAAATGTGAATGTTTCAAAGGGTTTTTAAATAAGGAATGCCATTATTATTTTTAATTTGAAACAATTTTTCGTCTTTTGACGAACAATACCGAATAATCTTTCCGATCTACAACAAGAAAGCACAAGACTTTAGACACCACACAATTAGAATATGAAGCTAATGACATAATTATATCAGCTAAACTTAAAATATTAAATGCTGTATTTGAAATTTAGTCTTATTGCCATGGGATAAGTCTGAATTTTCGTATTCCTGGTGTGTCATCAGCTTTTGTTTTTGAATGTCATTCCTTGTTTAAACTACTCTTTACTATCTTCTAAGCATCGTGTTTGTTTGCCCTCTTTAGCTTATTTATAGTATATTTTATTTTTTATACTTAGTGTAATTTTTTTTGCTTAAGCATCTATAAAATTTAAATGAAATCACAGTTTATTTTTTAATTATTATACGTCCGTGGAGAGATTTATAAGATAATTTTGGTATGAAAAGTCAAAATATTCAGAGATCTCTCATTTTTATCGATACTAAATAATCAAAGTATTATTTTAATTTTTTTAACAATATAAGGTGGTTTCTAAAAACTTTTTAGTCATTTTATAAGTTTTATTTTGATAGTATTAGTACTATTTTGCTCTCTATTACTCATTTTTGATATATTATAAAGTGCCTTTACACAAGTCATTATAAAAATAATGCGAACTTATTGTCTGTTGACATTGTTTTCAACATTTCGTTCACACACATCACACATCATATTTACAAACATAACAAATTTAAAAATACAGTAAAAATTAAGATGTTATTAACAATGTCAATTCTTATAGGCACCATAACTGTTCTAAAACTTAAAAGTATTTTTTTACAAACAATTTTTATTTCGAATGTTTTCTGACGTTCGAAAAAGTATTAGAACTAGCGTTTTTGAGATTAAGTTGTATCGGCAGCTCTATAGTTTTACGGGCAAATTTAATATCCTATCTATCCACGATTTGTCCTACTAGAGATAGAAAGGACATTGCTAAAGTTCCATAGTGCCCCAGCCGTTGGAAGCTACGAATAAAAGAAAGAAAAATATTTATTTGGCACAACTGAGACACATTAAAAAAGATAGGATATAAGGATACAAGAAAAAGATTTAGTAAAGAACAAATCGAGGAAAAAGTCATTGACAGTCCTGCTCCATGTGTGTCTCAAAATTATGACAAATGGGTGTCCAGCTCAGCGTATTGCAAGGTTATTTAACCTGACGCTGGTATTCAGCTGGATCCCTGTTAAAAAATAATGCTCACCATATAAAATTCGATGAAGGCAATGTGTTGCAATTTGCAATCTATTTTATTAAACGAACAGTACTCTACGGATGTTTTTATGCATTAAAATATTAACTATTTTGAGGTTATGTTTTACTTACAAACCTTATGTCAAAGAAGTGGTTGCCTAATAACTAAACAGTTTTACTCTACTATTGCAGTAGATGGTGCTAGAAAGAGATTGGCTATCTTTAACAGTTGTGCCAACGTAATACATTATAAAACCATAGAGTACTTGCAAGGGATTGGTCAAAAATATGACGTCAAATGGAGTATCATAGCCGCTCACGTTATTAAAGTGTTTATCAACTCATTAATTTTTTATTTTTTATTGTACGGTCCGCCTAAAATACGATGAATAGTATAATAAAAAAATACGCATGTAATTGTCGTATATTTTTTATCTTTGTAACAGACTCAGGCTATTCCTAGCCTTCCTGTCCTTTGACATAATTTGTATGGAGCTTATGTCAAATTTATATCTCTAGTAGGGCAAACAGTGGATAGATAGTATATTAATTTTGACCGTTACATCATATATTTTCTATGTTTTTTTACTCTTATCTCCTGTGGCTTGATTCTTAACAGTAGTTTTAATTTTATTTGTATGTCACAATGTATTAATATCGCTATAACCTTTCATTAATAAACTTATGCACGCAACTGTGTTATTTATTGCACTAACTGTAATTTGTTACTAGATCTACTGACCAAAATTTAATTACTTTCACAAGATAATACCTATCAATATTTTGTTCTGCAAATATTGCGAAGTCTCTTTAGGACAGGATAGGATAGGGCCAAAAATTCCGACGCGATTGATATATGTAATTATTTAAATAAATAATAAATAAATATATTTGGGTCATTTTTACACAGCACCATCTAGTCCCAAACTAAGCAGAGCTTGTGCTATGGGTACTAGACAATTGATATAATATTTTTTGTTGTTGTTGTAAATACATACTTATAATACATAAGAAACACCCAGACCAACACAAACACTTATGTTCATCACACAATTATTTGTGTCCTGTGGGAATCGAACCCACGAACTCGTGATCAGCAGTCCTACCCTTGAACCACTAGACCACAGACGTCTATGATATATCTGGAGCTGAGCCTGCGACAAAAATCTAACAAAACATATTAATATAGCTAGGCCACGCCCCCATTTTGTTAGATAAAAAAATGTTAGTTGTTAGAAATAACAAAAATATGGTCGCAGGAGACGCGGCTTTTGAACAACCGTCACAAATACACCGATACATTTCCTGTATTTGTTACACACAAGCTTGAATTCGAATACATTGCAAACGCATTCTTTAATCTGAAGTACATCTGATTCAGTCTTAAGCTATGTTGCGTGCTCGTACACTGATATAATTATACATTGCCACACTATAATTTCCAGTAAATACTTCAAATTACGGAATAAAAGCTATAAATACTTTGACTTACTTTGAAAAGAATATTTTCATGGTGTTTCTTGCCGGCTCTTCATAGGACCAACATTTTGGAACCGTGCCACTGGATTCTCAACGTTTTGAAAGTGCATGTAAACGCTTATTCGAAATAAAATCTTTTGAATTTGACTTTGACACCATAAAAGGTCCTTAAATCACTTGTTTTTAATGATAGAGTGTTAACTTATAAAATACTGATCATACTGTCTTGAAATTCCATTGGTTAGAGACTTTACAAGGTAAACTGAACCTTTCTTGTATGTGAATGAGCGTAACTTGTAGTTTGGCCTTAATAGAATATTTACTTTGAACCCTTCTACCGAAATCTACACTTTGTTAAACTGCACTTAAACTTTAACAAAACGCAATATTTGACCAAATGTTTCCGGTCAACAGTGTACTGGACAACATAATAAACACTCGCTACCACTCTCGACTGGAGATGTATGCTGCTCTCTCAGAGTTGGAGAACAAGTACCCGAGTATTGCCGAATTTAGAGCCGGGGACAGCCTTCTGACTTCTACCTTCCATCAACTCAAAATGACGGACGAGGTTAGTACAGAATCTTGTTATTTTCTTTCATCTAAAAACAACATGATGTGATAGATATCCAATTTCCCAGCAAAGTTTGTTCATTTAGCGGACATTTGGAGACTCATGTTTAAAAATTTGTATCTTCGTCTCAATGCTTTGAGTATTGGTTTTTACAAGTCATACAATAACTGCTTTTGTGGGTTGCTTTATCTTGTCTTTAACCAACAACGTAATCTCACTTTTATTTCATTTTCATCCTTAGGTCGGCTCACCAGAAGAGACAAAATTCCACATCGCCATTTGCAGCAGTTTCTACGGCTCACAACCTTTAGGTCAAGAGATGCTCCTAAACTTCGCTCGACACATCGGAACAGCCTACGCTATCGGAGAACCCGTCCACCAAACACTGCTCAAAAACGCCGTCCTCCACTTCATACCAAACATCGACATACTATCAGAAAAAATAATTAAACAGTACGACGGTACTGACAAATGTAACATCGAACCGTTAGAAGAAGAATTCGGAGACAGTCTATACAACTTCCTAACAAAGAAAGATTTGAACCCGCTCTCAAACTACACAAGAGAAAAATCTTTTATAAGCATGCTAGAAGCTGAGAAATATGACTTAATTCTAGAACTAACTTCGGGATCTGAAGATATTTCTTATCCGGAGTTATCTAAGAATTTGTTCGAAACGTTTGCTCAGACGTACCAGGATAGCAAAAACGGGAACGATGATAAGTATCAGTGTAAGGGGAATGGGGTGAAGCATGGGGACCTAATAGATGCGTTGTGTGAAAGGTATAATACCCCGGTGATCTCTGCTGGGTTGAGTTGTTGCAAGATGCCGGTGGAGACTGAAATAGCCTGGGTTTGGAGGAACAATCTCAGAGGAATTATGAAGTTCGTGGAGCTGGCTAATACTGGTAAGTCTGGTCCTATTATTTTGATCAAATTCCTTTTTGTTATAAAACTAGAATTTTCTCGCGGCTTCGCCCGCGTACTGAAATAAAATATAGACTATGTTACTTCCGGATAAAGTAGCTCTCTAATGGTGAAAGAATGATTAAAATCGGTTCAGTAGTTTCAGAGTTATCGATTACAAACAAACAAATCTACTAAAATTTACAATTAATTAGTTTAAAAACGCTTTTTAGGGAGAAACAGTTGTAATAAATAAAAAACGAAATATATTACAAAAGCTTCTTATACATCAAAAGATGATTCAAGAAGGGTTATTTTAATGTTCAAACTTTGATCGCATTTCTAACAGCAAGTTACCATTTCTCAGGCGTTGTTGGCTTCGTCAAGAACGAGGAAGGTATGCCGATGCGCGACGCCATAGTTGCTGTGACGGGAATCGAACGTCAGTACCGCGTGACTCGCAACCAGGCACACTACCATATGATGCTGCCACCGGGCGTATACCACGTCATCGTGCGCTGCCATAATTATCATGATCAGGTTGGGTAACTTACTTTTAACTCACCTAAATGTCTTGCTGATGGTGGCGTTAGTTTCGGGTCGTTAAGTTTCCTTCAATATGGTTGAACTAAGCGATGGCTGACGCTCGCGTCATGCTTGTAAACGGGTGCCTTCTGTCGTGACAGGTCAGCTCTTACATACTATGGCAACTCGTTTTAGGTTTATTTCTAAAGGCAATATTCTCACTTTTAATCTTTTGTTTATTTCTGACATTAACCTACATTATACTCACATTGCATGAATGAATTTGATGTATTTTAAAAAGAATATATCCATAGGTTTTCTTGCCGATTCTTCTCAATAGGACCCACAATTTGGAACCGTGAAACTAGATCCTGATGTTTCAAATGTGCCTGTAATTAGGTTAATTTGAAATAAAATAACCTTTTGATAACGGGACTTAAGGCGTCCATTAAGCGACCCCGGGAAAAAACTACGTCACATTTCTATATTAAAAAAATATAGTGTATTAAATAAAGTACACTGTTTTTCTTACTTGTCTTATTTAGTAAACAATCTTTACATGTCTTTGTAATGCAATTTGTCATTAATAATTACTAAAAGACATTATATTAACAATTTTACGAACAAATATTTTTTTTACCTAGTTGCATGTGCAGAACTAGTAATTATATTTTATCAGTAGTTATTTAAAAAAAGAGATGCCAAGATTGTTTACTAAATAAGACAAGACCGAAAAATCAGACCGTAAATGTCAAATATCATTTTTATTTTCAGATGTTAGTATGGACAGTGTTGGAAGGCGTTCTCAAAACCAAGGACATAGTGATGCGTCGCATCAATACTGACACTATTCCAGGAGGACAGTTCAGCGAAGTGAAGGTTGATGATAACCCTAATGTGGTTTATGTTACCGGTATGTACACTTTGAACTACGAGTAAGAAATTATAAGTGACTCAATGATTCAATGATTTATTTTGCCAACTAAGTGTACATATTGGTGGTAGGTTATAAATAACGGTAGTGCTTATAAAGGAATAGGAGAGGAGATTCGCAGGAGAACGAAAGTAACCGACATAGCCCTAAGAATTGCCAAACTGGCAGTGGGCGGGGCACATTGCTCGCAGAACGGATGGCCGATGGGGCAGTAAAGTTCTGGAGTGGCGACCGCGTACTGGAAGGCGCAGCGTGGGTAGGCCCCCCACAAGGTGGACCGACGACCTGGTGAAGGTCGCGGGAATCCGCTGGATGCGGAAGGGACAGGACCGGTCGTTGTGGCGATGCTTGGGGGAGGCCTATGTCCAGCAGTGGACGTCTTTCGGCTGAAATGATGATGGTGATGATGATGATGATGAAAAAGGAATAACATAATTGCAATACTAAATAATTCGCAGAGTAATTTTATTTTGACGACGTCTGTGGTCTAGTGGTTCGAGGGTCGGACTGCTGATCACGAGGTCGTTCGATTCCCACAGGATACAAATATTTGTGTGATGAACATAAGTGTTTGTGTTAGTCTGGGTGTTTCTTATGTATTATAAGTATGTATTTAAAAAATAAAAAAGTATATATGTATTATATCCATTGTCTAGTTCCCATAACACAAGCTCTGCTTAGTTTGGGACTAGATGGTGCTGTGTAAAATGTCTCAAAAATATTTATTTATAATGAGGTTTAAGATAACTTTATTTCTCACAAGAATACAATCATTCATAAGTGAATGAGAAATGTAAGCATGAGAATTAACTAATACATAAATAAATAAAAAAGTTGGGCATATTGCATAAAATAAACATTAGAAACATAATATTTTGAAGGTAGTCCTAACAAAAAATGCAATGTTCATTTGACACTGGCTCTAATATAAAACAAGTCCACGTTCACGATACAGAAAAACTGGATGTGGCTCGAACTTACTGTAGTAAGTGTGAATTTTTAATTATGTGTTGTTTGAGTAGGTTTTTGAAAGTGGTGTAGATTCTTTTACATCTCTAGGTAAATTGTTATATAGTTAGGATCCTTCATACATAATACTTTTTTTCCCGTAGTTTGTGTGACGAATCGGAGATTTATATCAACAATTTCATCTTCAAGACTTGTTATAATTAATTATAAATAATAATAATAAATCATTCATTTATTTCTCCACCACATAAAGAATCTTTACAGTGTAAACCATTAAAACAAATATTTGCTTTTTTTTATAATTGTTGCTTATTTTTTATTTAATTATGAAGAAGTTCTTCATAATTATAACAGTCATAATTATTATATATAACGTGTTATTGAAATAACTGAAAACCTCTTAAGGGGTCATTGTACTTCTTCTATCGTGTCGACATGAGCAATATAATGATAACAGCTCATGCCATGGGGAAATAATTAGTCAGTCAGCAGGTTGGTAGCGGGGCTAACTGCCCAAAGTGCGACGGACTATCAATTAAATATCGTCACTCGTGGAGGCTATTAATGCACTAATCCAATTAAATTTACTCATCAGTATGTACAACTTTTACTATGGGACCAAACCTGGACTAGCGAAAAAAAAAACACATAAATCGACAAAATGTAGGGGGCCAGCTGATTATTTTTTCGCGATTTCAGTGTTTGTGCTACAGTAAATATCGTTCATACTGATGATTACAGTGACCCCTTAAGAGGTTTTCAGTTATTTCAATAACACGTTGTATGTTTGTACAGTCAGAATAAAAAGTCCGAAGATCCATTATACGTACGAAGTTTTCAAAGTAGTTTATGGATTCAAACTTGTGATTTTCTCTAACATGTTAAAGTATACTAGAGAATCCTTTAAATAATACAATTTCTGACTTAGAGTAATTATTATAAATACAGGGTAATTTGTAATTCGAGCTATTTCTCATTCATCAGCATTCAGGAAAGTGTCAATCGAGTACCCAGAGTAGGACAGATTTTTCACAATTAACATTTTTCCATCCAAAGACGAAAAACTTAAAACTGCTATAACTCGAAAACAAACGACTGGCGAACCCTGGTTTACGGGATAATTTTTGTTGCAAATAAGCTCTAGAATAACCACTTTCACGGAATAGGTCGAATTGCAAATCAGCCTGTATAAACTCCTAATAAATCATCATCATCATTACCCATTTTTGGGTGTAGGCCTCCTCCAAATTCCTTCACTCCTGGCGTTCTTGAGCCCTCGATATCCAATCCAGGCCTGTGTGTCGTCGGATGTCGTCCACCCAACGTTTGGGTGGCCGTCCCCGCGGTCTACCAATGTTTAATACTGAAATTCTTATAGTGCTAACTTCAAACAACTTTTTTTTTAGGTCTAACATTAGACCATGACAGTAACCCGCTACCCTCGGTTGAAGTGAGCGTGCGACCCTTAGGCGCCAAGTCTGTACTGGCGACAAATGCGAGCGACACGACCGGCAGATACGTGCTCGCTCTGCCACTCGACTATAAGGCTAAAGAAGTGGTCGCCAGCGCTTCCACCAGCGGATATATCACCAAACAGAAGCATATTGTGGTAAGAAACCTTTACTAAATAGCTATTTGAGGTCTGGGGGATCTGGGACCTCCTTGTAATTTCTGGATATATTACCAAGCAGAAACACTTTGTTTTAGGGAGCTACTATCATTAGCTTTTGTTGTCTCAAAGGTTTCCAAATAGGTGTAAAATATAAGAGGCACAGTCTAACAAAGCAATTAGTGTAGGGTCGCCAGTTATAGATGAAGATTTCTCAGGAAATTATATTTCACTCGAAAACATCCATAATCTTCTGAGAAAATTTATTTATATCTGACCTATCTACCCTGGATATTAATTGCTTTAATAGACTGTACCTATGATGCTGGCAGTCACCACGGTGTACTAAAACCTTTGCAAAAAATTTGATACAAAAAAATTGGTGTAAGAAGAATCCAACGTCCCCAAATAGCTTGTCGACTATAAGTTCGTTGGTTGGTTCATCGAACTGACGAGACTTCGGCGACCAACAGAGGCTGAGATAAGATTTTCGCTCACAAATGGACTAGGTTTTCTATTACGGTCAGTCTTCTGAGCCTCTGTTGTATCGAAACGTCTGAATGAATTCTAATTTACGTTCGGGAAGTTTCTAAAGCCAGACTTTTTCTTTCTCGGACCTCATAAGTCATATATTTGCTCAGTTTTCCTCAAAACAGAGCAAACACATGACTTGCTTCGATAAATCTTCTTATATATATGTGTAAAAATCTCGTGTCACGGTGTTTGTGGTCGCACTCCTCCGAAACGGCTCGACCGATTTTTATGATTTTTTTTATGTATATTTGGTAGGTATGAGAATAGTTCGAAAAGTATATTTCATCATCAAAAAATACCTATAACCCCGAGAAATAATTTATATGGCAGAAAAACGTTTGCTGGGTCAGCTAGTTACTAGTATAAAAACAAACCAGCCTTTATGTTTGAAGGGATGGGAGCACACCGTTGCCTCATTCATGGGACATACATAATAAAAATGTCACAAAAAAAAAAATGAAGACTGATGATAAATATTTTTTTTACAGATAAGCGGCAAGGAGAACTTGACTCCAAACGTATTTTTTAAACTGGAGACCGATGACTACGTGTTGGGGATGCCAAGGCTCGTCTTCGTTATGCTGGCAGGTCTGTATTACTATCAACTTATTGTAATCCTTTCTATGGCGATTTATTGGGTACACAAAACGTTTCGCTTCCACAATCTTTATACATTATTATTTAGAGGATAGAGGGGTCTTCGACGCCTCTAACCATTGCGACCTGATTTTATACATATCATCATCCTCCGAGCCTTTTCCCAATTATATTGGGGTCGGCTTCCAGTCTAGCCAGATGCGGCTGAACATCAGCATTTTACACGGAGCGACTGCCATCAGACCCCCGCAACCCAGTTACTGGGTAATACTGACATTCGGAGGTTAGACCAGTTGTCAGACTTTCAGGCTTCTGACTACCCGTAACGACTGCCATAGATATGCGTATGACAACCGGGACCGACAGCTTAACGTGCTCTCCGAGGCACGGAGGGGTCTCGATGTGTAACGAAACGGTCACCCATCCACAGACTGACCGCGGCAAGTGCAGCTTAACCTTGCAGATCGTACAATCCGCGCAGTAGTTGCATCGCTACGAGCCCCTGATTTTATACATACTATAATAAAAATAAAATATTTTGTTTTCAGAAAACTACATTCCATAATCATTTTTGTTAGTAACAATGAAAACTTAAACAACTAAGTTAGTAAACAAAGATAACAAACATTAATAATGTCGAGTCATCGATTCGCACCTCTCACATGCAAATCGATGAAACGACTGAGCACGGCTGTGTCCATCCTTCCCGCTATCATCTTCTGGATTCCGTTGCTACTCCCCCGCATCCTCTACACAACAGACGCAATTTTCTTGCGTATGATGGCATGGAAATCATCCACATGTGCATCCGCAAACATGCCTGAAGCACTACAATACCGAGGGAGCCACAACAGAGCCCTGAAGATGTTATTATACTGAACTCTGAGAGCATTGTACTGCTCGACTGCAATTGCTTGCCGGAGTATACCTTCTGATAACTATGACTTCAATTCATCGTTATATCCTTGATCACATTGTCATCTAACATAAGGAAAGTTTGTAGTAAAACATAAGTCTGATAGGATATGAAAATACTGTCCTTTTTCACAACATAAGTTACGATTTTATTATAAGGTAACCGATGCTTGAATAAGCCAGCCGTGGCTATCGGATCGATCGTCAAAACGTAATACGCTCCCCGATTCAGAACATTTTCGATTAAGCAGTTGTCGACCGATTCGGTTTGTTGTCTCTTTTTCTCTCGTTATGTGAACCGTAGACGAAACGAGATAAACCGGATCGGTCGACAACTGCTTATCGAAAATGTTCTGAATCGGAGAGTAGATCACCTCATAAATTCCATTCATCAACTCGGCTTACCTATCGCAGTCCACTGGTATACATAGGCCTCTTCCTAGTTATGCCACAACACTCGGTCCTCTGCCTTTCGTATCCAGTCCACCCCAGCCACCTTCTTCAGGTCGTCAGTCCACCTGGCTGGGGGGCGCCCTACGGTGAGTTTGCCGATTCTCGGTCTCCACTAGACGACTCGTCTGCTTTAACATCCATCGGTACTTCGACAGATATAGCCAGCTCACTGCCACTTCAGCTTGTTAATCCTACAAGCTCTAAAAATTCCAAAAATAAACGAGTGTGCTTTAGACCGCACTACTGAAGTAAAACTTCACTAACTTATATCTCCCTCAATACTATTTCAATGAGAACAAAGGAATGGCGGCGCGGCGCGCGTACATCTGCCGCGCTGTGTCGGGGCCGGCCGTCGCGCGCACCTCGTTCCCCGCGTCCCGCACTACCCCCTCCGTTCGTCTCACTTTTCGTAACGCATTCACCAGCTTACTCCCCAAGTCAAGCGTGCGTAAAGAAGTTTTATTTCAAAAAATAAACCTTATCCTATAAATCACTTTTTCGAATACACCACCAATCTCAGCAACCCTTATAAACGTGATAACACACTAATATCACCATTCCTTTCAGGTGTAATCGGCGTAGCAGTGGTGACAGTATCAGCGTGGTGCTTCAGCTGTCGCGAGCGGGCGAAGGACTCGCGGCGACAGTACCTCTTCACGCAGATACCGAACGACGACAAGCAGCCGCTGTGCGAAGATACCAGCAGTTACGGTAACATAATACATACAAAACATTAACACTTTTGCGTAAACTCTGCATAAAACTGCCGCTTATCGGAACGTACAGTCAGAAGCAATAATGCCTATCAGCGGTTTTAAAATCACAAACACCAATTGACGACCCAAGCGACGAGAATAAATATATGACTAAGGATGGTAGTCTTTTGTAAACATAGGCTTATATTTATTATCAAAGCCACGCACTGCGGTTTTTCCCCGCCCGCGGTTCTGAGGGCAGGAAATGTAGCCAATGGGGTTTCGTAATTCAGCCGCAATTTTTTTCCCGCAGCTGAATTGAGAAACCCTATAACCCTACTGACGCGATAGTCTTCGGCTACCGATGATAGACGTTTTGTTTCACGTTTTACTACGAGGAACGGACTGCGCAGGCGCGCTCTCGTATCCAATATTCTTTACTCCGTTGGGTTTCAGCGCCACAGACAATAAAAAATATAGACAAAGTGCTGCGAACCCAAAAGAGTCGGTACTCTTTCGTGTACACACCATGCACATTTGCTTTCGCGATGCTTACTGGACGATGCCGCGACATGTGTACTGAGAGGGGTGAGCACGGTTTGAGGTGCAAGTATGTGCGTGAGCGCTGGTTGTACGCGAAGAATCACGGTTTTTTTTTTTTGCTTCACTATGATTGTTTGCAGCACTTAGTCTACATTTTTAGTGTCTGTGTTAAACGCTCATTACATAAATGACTGCCTCGTTGGTCTAGTGGTTGCAAGCGCGACTGCTGAGCGTGGGGTCCTGGGTTCGATTCCCGGGTCGGGCAAAGTGTTATTGGGTTTTTTCATTAGGAAATTCTCAGTAGCAGCCCGGAGTCTGGATTTGTGCCCGGTCAATGGCAATAGGCTCGCCCCCTATTACATGGGACTATAACATAACTGGCGAAATGTGGGTGCATTATACACCTCTGCCTACCCCTTCGGGGAAATACAGGCGTGATGTTATGTTATGTTGTTATGTTATGTTACATAAATGAATTCAGAAATCCTATTTAGGATTTAGGAAAGGAACCTCCTGGTTACACCGACCTTATCACCGATCTTATCACATTTTCCTTATTTCCTGATTTCCTTTAGGTAATTTGTGGCAGCTTTGTGCGGTAATAAAAATGAATGAAGCGGTCAATTTGTATTTGTGGTAAAGTTTTCCACAAACTTTTACGTAAGTGCGTAACTAACAGTAAATTATCTATTTCAGACATTGTACGCAAACCATACTTCGACGAAGAAGATCTACCACCTACGGAAACCGACTCAGAAGAAGAAATAGTACTTCTGAGGTCAGACAGAGATTGGAAACGGGTGGCCCAGGAATAAAGTATGAACTACACGACAACAATTTAGCTATGGCACTCTTGAGCTGTGTGTGGAAGAGACAACGCTATGTGACAGATATATGTTAAAAAGAGAGCCAATGTTACGTACCTGTCAAGAGTGCCTTCGCTAAATGATCTGCCTGTATAACTTAACTGAGGCTTATAGAATCAAAATACTAATGAAATATTTGTGATCGCCAATAGTACAACGCGACGCTTTTACGTAAACTTTGTAATAGATTTGATTCGATACGCCTCAGTTACGTGTTTTCCTTATATCAGTAATTAATTGTTATCAGAGAAAATGTTATTTAAACTGAAAGGATATTCTCGATATTAAGCCTAAAGTTTATGTTGCCAATTCGGAACGGGTGGTGGAGCATGCAGTGGATCTATCGATCGACTCACCCCCATTTTCTGAAAGGCTGATCAACACAAAAATTAACTAATCGACTGTCAAATCTCAGGTCAAGCGATGTGATTGGTTGTTAGTATTTTTGCGGACCAATCACAGGAGCTGACATTAGATTTGACAATAGATCAAATTGATCAGCCTTCCAGAAACTGGGGGTCAGTGCCCTACCTCAATGTAAAGAAGGTCTGCCAAAATCGGTTTTTTATAAGTTTAAATATTTCAAGGTATGACTAGTGGCGCCATTTTTTTGTATTTTTTTCCATTTTTTACTCTTCTATGGCAAATTGTACTGTGGCGAGGACTTAATTACTACGTACCAGATGCGCTCTAAAATTGGGCGTTATATTTTTCTTACAAATGCGTTCAATTTGTGTATGTACTTTGGTAGATAACTTAAATTAATTGAATACAAAACAGATAAATTTTACTAAATTTTGTAGTAATAAATGTTAGGAACCTCCTGTGCCCGCGGTTCTCACGGGCCAAGGGGGCCCACCGGCCGGAGGCCCTTGGCATGTTGCCCGTATTGCCACCCTATTGTTACGCCACTGCATTAGACCTAAGCCTCAAGACCAGTTCGTAATTACAGTAGCGCAGCATTCATGCTCTAAACGACGCCCCGCTGCATGCCCCGCCCGAGCGAATTTGAGCGAGCGAGCGATCTAAGGCCGAGATAAATAAACAATACTTAACACATGCTTCGCCCAAGACATGTTTCCGTCTCTGTCTTGCACTTGTAGTTTGACAGTTGCACGACAATGACACGGATACTGCTTCTCCAACGCACGTGTCAGGTATAGTCCATCTGTTTAAATAGTGGCGATACACCCAAACGACATACAGGAATTTAATGTTATATAAAAGGTGACAAAATGCGGAGGCAGATTTTCGATGTGAAACACCTATTGGCGCGCCTTGGAGGTAAGACCGATTCGTATTCCGTGACGGCAAACGGCATGACACTCTCTTATGTCCCCTCTGCCGCCGCTATCAATTTCGATATTTCACCACTACCGGGCGTCCCGTGACGGCCACATTTTTTTATTAATAGTAATAAACTCAATATTTAATGTCGAAATCACCATCCGTGTTTATAAATAATAAAATTAAAAGAGCCTCCACGAACGACAATATTTAATTGATCGTCCGGCGCCCCCTGGGCAGTCAGCCCCGCTGCCAACCTGCTGACTGGCTAATCTTTTCCCCACGGCATGAGCTATTATCATTATGTAGCTCATGTCGACACGATAGAAGAAGAATAATAAAATAATATAAATTGACGATATTTCTTGCGGATGTACGTCGGTGGCGGCATCCTTTGATTTCGAGGCGGCTTCCTTTGATGTTAGACCATACGCGCCTCGCGGTAGTTTTCAAAGGGCGCCACTATTTGAGTGGATGTACTTTAGCGTCTATTTATGTCGACCTGAAAGTCTCTCCGAACTGACTAATTTTTCAGGAGTTAACTAACAAGTTATGTTAGTTATTTTAATGGTAGTTTTACGTACAATAAATACATAAAAAACGAAACACTTAAATTAAAAAGAAAAAAAAAATACTCAAATTAACATACATGGTTGTTATATTAATCGTTGTAATTAAGTCGAAATAAGACGATTTATTTTATTTTAAAATGTAGGCAAAATATGTTTATTTATAATTCTTTATTTAACTATCGGAAAGATCTCTTGATAACATCCATTTTCGTAATTTATCAGTATTAGAAAATATATTATCACGGAATTATTTACATACAAATCGGTCACTAATTGGCTTACATTCCATTTATGATATAAATTATATTAAATAATCTTCAACGAAAAAAAAACTAATGCTCTATGCATTCGTCATTTCGTAAGTATTTTTTTATTGATAATGTTAAAAAAAAACATAGTTTTGCATAGGTCATATCACGTATGGATACTTTTTATGGAAACGTCCTTTACATTCTACGTAAAAAACAGTAGAAACTGAAAACTTATTTCGAGTTTTATCGATTTAAATTCGGTATTGATATTATATATAATATATTCTTTATTTACAGACTTCTTAACACTAAAAAATATCGCAGACTTAGATCAAACAAAACGAACTCAAAAATTAAATCAGTAGACAACAATTGGTGCGTAGGTATAATGAGAAAGTAGGTATTCGAATTTTATAATGACATAAAATCTAGTTTGTGTAGTTGTTTTAATCTTGATCTAGGTGTGCGATATGTATTTTAAATATCATTTAAATACAACATTAATTACACAAATATGTGAGGAACAGTATGTTATAAAAATTATAGAAAATAAGTTTATTTATTCCTTTATATATGTTTACATTCCTTTCTTATTCCTGCTATTGTATTGTCTTTATAAATAATAAGTGCCTTGAATTTAATACTACAGGGTATCAGTGTATTGTATATAATATAATAAATCAAATTCTTTTATTCTTTTACTTTAGTTATAAACAAAAATTCAGCAAAATGTATTCTATTGGGTGCTAAATAACTATTTTTATATTGTAGTTATTCATGAATATATTTGGGTCCATATTTTATTATAAACTACGGAACCCTAAAAAGGGACTATACTTATACGTGTATCAGAAATGCGTGGTCATATTTTAAGAGCTCATTCAGGGCATAGCATAGAACAACATTTACCATGGGACCAACCCTGAAATCGAGAAAAAAATATCAGCTGTTCCTACTAAATCATTGAAGTCGCTCGATAAAATGTAAGGATCAGCTGATTTTTATTTTCGCGATTTCTGGGTTGGTCCCATAGTAAAATTTGTTTGATAATAACCCCTGAATAACCACTTCAAATATGACCACGCATTTCTGATACACATTGTATACATACATATTTTAATATATAATTCATTTATTTCACACAACAGACGATAAATTGGTCTATCGTATATTATTAAGTATAATGTCTATTTTTGTTTATTGTAGCGAACTAAACTAAACTTAAAGAAATTAACAAATGCCGCAATGTTAACAGCTATTAGTTAATTGCGCTAATTAGCGCCTATTAAACAGTGACGATTCCAGTGTTGAAACGTCCCACCAAATTAATACTATTGTGTGTAGTCTTAGGTAAATATTTTCGAATTCATTGTAATAATTAAGAAAACCAAGTACCTACCTATCCTGCTCGTGAGCGATTTTTTCTTTCCACAATTTAAATCGTTACCTACCTATATTTTGATATTAAAATTAATAAATAAATATGATACATTTATTTTCATATTTTTTTGAGATTGTATTTTGAGAACACTATTATATTTTATTTTATTAATACAATGCCATCTGGCGTTTTGAACGAACATAACATATTAATTGTATTTTTAGGTCTTTTTGAAATAAATAGGCAACCAATCTATATTTTATAATAACTTTACGTGGATTAAAAAATGTGAGTAGAAAATAATAGGTATTAACGAATCTCCTAAAAAATATGCTCCAAATTCTAATCGCAATAATAATATTAACGAATTTATATATTGATTATGTTTTTTTTTGCATATACATGTTAAAGGTGCTTTTAATAAAAATGTACAATATTTTTCATGTATTTATTATGTGATAGTTTCATATTGATATTGTAGTGAATAATAATAATTTTACCAGTTTACGATTTTTTTATTGTGGTTTCATCCTTATAAACACCCCTTTAACCTGGATCTTGTTATAAATTTAAGCGATGTGATTGGTCGTCAACATTTTGAATGACTAATCACTACACTAACGGCCAAAATTAATATACAATCTATCCACGATTTACCCTACTGGAGATAGAAATTTGACATATTTCGTATGGAGCTTATGTCAAATTCCTATCTCTAGTAGGGCAAATCGTGGATAGATTGGATATTAATTTTGGCCGTAAAGCATGAATAAAGCTGCAAATCCACAGCGGGCGGAACTGAAGCGTATCGTCGGCGGGTCTCGTCGTGTTGTAATGTACTGAACTGTATTATACAGTGCACACAGACCCGTCCTGCCGCACAGTGGACGAAAATCGAGTTGAGAGTTACATAGACATAGAGACTTGAATTTTGAAGGGTCCTTTTTTTTCACTAGAAATGTTTTCTGCTGATCATTACTATACTATAAAATTTCGTATGAGGCAATTGCGTGTACAATTAATGAAGGATGTAACTTAGTAATCACTAAGTTACATCCTAAAAAAAAAAAAAAACATTAAAATAATCATTTTCTCTGTGATGGAGTTATAATTTTTTTAAGAAAAATTTGTATGGCGCTGACATGAAAAAAGAGGCTATCTCTGGAATTACAAGGTTGGTCGTTATGTGACACACAGATGTAGTACTATTTATTTTTAACTTTTTGACATGCTTCGTATTGCAGCACCATTTGTGTTTTTTTTTTCATTCTTCATTTGTACACGCAATTGCCTCATACGAAATTTTATAGTATAGTAATGATCAGCAGAATCCATTTCTAGCCAAAAAAGAACCCTTCAAAATTCAAGTCTCTATGTCTATGAAACTCGATTTTCGATCCACTGTGTGCCGGGCGTTTTGACGGCGCGCCACTCCGCCGGGCACTGCGCGACCGATACGCTGGCGTTCCGTCCACGTTCGGTCGACGCTCCGCCTCAATTTCGTCCCGCCCGCTGTGTGCCTGCACCTCAAAAAATATAAATCAATATTCTGACGTGACTTCATGTAAGAATAGTGTAGACGCCTGTATACATAATATATGAATCCGATAAGCTCACTGACGCATCACGACACGACACGTAAGTTTAGTGTGAATGAAGCGTAAGGCGTTGTCCTAATACAATGCGACTACGCAACCATCGCAAGTTCGCGCGAATTCTGTTCGTGACATGACATTATCGCGCGAATGCTAATCAAGACACCTATTCGAAACCTGTGTACGTTTGATCGTAGTCTCGCACGAACAAAATTAGCACAAGCTTGCGATGGTCGCGTAGTCGTTTTGTATTAGGACGACGTCTAAGGCACAACAAATAATAGTACTACGTACCTAAGGGTAAAAAAGGGCGAATTGCTGCGATGCGATTTCATGCGTTACAAGGCTACTTGCTGGCCATAGTTCTGGTTACCATGGTAACAATTTCGACACTGGGAAACTACACTACTACTATTGAAATGGTCAATACTTTGAGCAGTGCTTAAAGGACTCATAAGGTCGCAAAAGGTATTAAGGAAAACTAGAAACTGAAGAAACACTAACGTTACATAAATATAACATTTTTTTATTTATTCATCTCGCTCTACGATTCATAAGCAACATTAACATTTCTCTTGGAAAAGTCTTAAAAAATTGTTTTTAGGAAGATCAGGCTTACACTGGCCCCACATGGACGGTTTCATGATTAGGTTTCCGAATCAGGAATTCAGAATCGGAATACCGCGAGCTACGTTAAGTAGACATTCGCTTCTTTTCATCTGGATTTTTATGCTGCCAGTACGTGCAGTGACGCCCACAGATTATAAACACACTGTTACCAGAGATAATATAATCACTAGCGTTTTAACTGGTACTGGACACTGGTAACGCCTCCGTAAACACACGGCAAAATGTCATGGATGACGACGAATTATTTGCTACTGCATATTTGCTGTCAATGACCAAGAGGAAGCGTGAAAACGAAACATGCGTAATTTATTTATTAACTTACATACAGCTACCATTACAGGAATTCCCAAATCGATAGTGCCGTTACTGATCTGATAACTTATGAAAATACTATATAATTACTTAGCATTGCCATATAAAACACCGAATTATCAGTAGCATTGGCAAATTCTGAATCGAAATTCCCGTTAGTGTGCATACACAAAATTTAATGTATGTGAAAGCTGCGTTCCGGATGATGTCATTCGTTTTATTTTTTCGTTCGTCACTTTGAACGCACGGGCTAGCTTCCGAATCGAACGTCAGGAATTGTTTCCGAAAGGAAATATAAGAACGTATGCGCCATTTAGAACACTTTCACTTTGTATGGAATGCGTGCATTCGGAATAAGGAAAATTAATTCGAAAACCTAATCCGGAAACTGTGCATGTGCGGGGCCGCTCTTATGCATAAAGGCTAGTCCTTATTGGAATAAGATTGTTTTTTTTTTGTTTTATTATAATTAAACTTATAACATATTGTAAACGGTTTTTTTTTTTTTTTTTTTTTTATTCTTAACGGGCTTGCGTTTGACCGCCACCTCACCTGATGTTAAGCGATGGTGCGGTCGACGATGGTACACGCTTGCCCAGCAAAAACCTATTCACTCGAGTCTTGAAGACCACCAGATTATATTTCTCGGGAAACACTGACGCCGGCAAGGAATTCCACTCTTTGGCGGTACGCATGATAAAGCTATTAGCAAACCGGTTCGTGCGTAAGGGTGGAATATCTACTATATAACGGTGGCGCATCGCCGTGCGTCTGGTTACGGTTACTTTAGTTTTACTACTGTTACTTTAGTTTAGTATACTAATGAAATAAAATAACCAATTATTAGCGTACGAGTTTGACACTTACGAATACTTTCATCGAATTCGATGAGTTTCATCAATCAGTAGGTCCTCCTCGAATCCGCTAGGGGCGCTACTGATTTATGAATTGAATTCGCTGAACGAGTCCGTAAGTGTCAAAATAGAACTAGGCGCCCAGAATTAGTTGGGCAATTACAGACCCCTGACTGTTGTTGCTTGCATATTAATCAAACAAAATTCAAGTGATGTTTTTGCCATGTTTACAATAATTTTATTAATCATCACAATAAGCGCCGGTCGCTGCATATTTCTGCAGCATCCTTGTATGAGGCAACGACATGTATTTCCTAATAAACTCATAAGCTTCAGGTGAATAATTGTACACAGTAAGAGCAAATTTTATCACTTTGTCAGAATAGTTCACTGTTACACCATTATTATGTACGGCTGCACATAATTCCTTGAAATTTCCATTCAATATGTTTTCTATTTCACTAGACTTCGTATAGTCTTTCACAGATTTTATTAATTTAGTAAATTTTTCTTGTTTAACTTGTCTTCGATTCAGTTTCTGTTGTAGTGTCTTCAGTCTTTTTCTTAAATCGGCTCTCTTTTCTTGTGACATACGGAGAGCACGTTGTTGGTTTTGCATAATATAATTGGATGGTGTTGGTGCTGGAAGTTGATTTTGCATGAAGTTGGTTGATGTTGGTATTGGTGCTGGAAATTGGTTTTGCATGTAGTTGGTTGGTGTTGGTGCTGGAAGTTGGTTTTGGATGTAGTTGGTTGGTATTGGTGCTGGAAATTGGTTTTGCATGGAGGTGGTTGGTGTTGATGCTGGAAGTTGTTTTTGTATGTATTTGGTTGGTGCTGGATGTTGGTTTTGCATGTAGTTATTTGGTGTTGTAAGTTTGTTTTGAATGCAATTGGTTGGTGTTGGCGATGGGGATGAAGGCGGTGTGTCTTCTTCTAAAAACTCGGCCTCATAGGATGAGGAAGAATTATTGCTGGTCTGCAAAACAAATGATTGTATTTTATTTTTGTATTTTTTGTGAAGGTCGCGGGTATCCGCTGGATGCGAAAAGCGCAGGCCCGATGTGTCTTTTTTATAAGGTAATATTATTATTATTATATTGAGTCCATATTACTCGAATAAATAAATTTAAATAAATAAATATTGATTCTGGTTCAAGAAACATTATTTATCGTTTCTTTTGGCTTCCAATCTATTCACATAATAGTCAAAAAAGTCCTGCTCCCGCATGGATGCTCTGAGTTCGAACCAAGCCCACACCTCTGACTTTTCTAATTAATGTGCGGATCAGAATTTGATTATCACTTGCTTTAAAGTTGAAGGAAATAATGTCCTCCCGGCCGAATTTCGGTCACGGTGGCCAATCTCAATGGAGACTAGCCATCTGCGCGGGACATATTATAGTGCACAAGTGTGTGCGCAAACACAGGCGCACTCTATTCCCTCACTCTCATAATCCGATGGGACGGCAATTCGACACGACCGGAGAGAGATCAGGCGCAGGACCAACGACTTTACGTGCTCTCCGAGGCACGAAGGAGTCTCGATGTGTAACGAAACGGTCACCCATCCACAGACTGACCGCGGCTAGTGCAGCTTAACTTGCAGATCGTACACATGAGAGTGCTCCATACAGTTTTCGATGGCGTGTGGTCCGCCAACCCGCCAACATGGTAATATGAGTACACAAAAAACAAACTAAACTTACTTCGTCCTCGTCTTCTTCTTCATTTTCAGATTTAACAGATACACTATGTGCAGTGTTCTAAAACAAAATATAATGATTTAATATTTAATATGATTATTTTTATTGAAGAGTTTTTCCAAATGAGTTGTCCTTACGTATACCAGGCCCCTCAGAAAGTATTGCGAAAAAAAGTTTTTATATATGGGAGACTGGCCAGTTATAATGTTTTTCGAAAATATGATTATTTATAAGTAAAAATAAGTAAGTTCCAATTTCAAAATTTCCCTCCACATTTTTTGCGAGTTAATTCAAAGTATTGTGTCTCACTGAAATATGGATCTGCGCCGGGAACATTTTAGAGCTATGATTTTATACGATTTCAAGTGTCGCCTGAAACCGGATGAATCGTACGATAGACTTCAAATGGCATTCATGGATGAAGGCCCTTCCAAGGCAACCGTGTATCGTTGGTATAACGAATTCAAGCGCGGTCGACCAACTTTGGGGGATGACGAAAGAAGCGGTCGCCCTTTGACGGCTGTTACCGAAGAAAACGTGCTAGCAGTGAAAAATTTAATCCAAGACAATAGGCGAATTACATATCAGGAGATTCAACACATATTGAAGATTGGATCGGGAAGCGTTCACGAGATTCTACACAGCCATCTTCGCGTGAGGAGGATAGTATCACGCTGGGTGCCGCACAACCTCACCGATGCTCAGAAGCAGGCCCGGGTGGAATGGTGCCGTGATATGCTTAACAAATTTGAAGCAGGCTCGTCTCGGCGTGTTTACGACATCGTTACAGGTGATGAGTCCTGGATTTATCAATACGACCCAGAAACCAAGCGCCAGTCGACTGTTTGGGTGTTTCAAAATGAGCCAACGCCTACCAAAGTGAAGCGATCTAGAAGCGGGGGTAAGATTTTGATCGCTAGCTTTTTTAATTTGACTGGCCACTTGGTATCAATTCCCTTACGGGATCAAAGAAGCATTAATGCCGAATGGTATACTACCAAATGTTTGCCAGAAGTTTTCTCTGTTATAAGCAACAAGCGACCAAACACAGGGCTCCGCGGGCTACTGCTCCACCACGACAATGCACCTGCGCACACCGCACTCAAAACGAGGGACTTCCTGGACAGCACGCCAGTCAAACTCCTGGGTCACCCTCCTTACAGCCCTGATCTAGCACCGTGTGACTTCTTTTTATTCCCAAAAATAAAAAATCAGCTCAAAGGGATACAATTTTCGTCGCCGGAAGATGCGCTGGCTGCGTTCGAGCAGGCTGTAAACGAGGTGTCTGCGGCGGACTGGAAAAAGTGTTTTGAAAACTGGTTTAGGCGCATGAATCTTTGTATAAAGGCTGGTGGAAAGTACTTTGAAAAGATTTGATAAAAATATATGTACGTATAGAATAATTTTTTTTAGTTTCGCAAAACTTTCTGAGTGTCCCACGTATGAATATCGATTATGATAACGTAGCTCACAGGAACAACAGGGTTTTTGTTACATACTGTATAATAAAACAAGTTTAACCGGTTTATATCGCGTATATTATTAAAACTGGTTTTCCTGACGTTTCGAAAGCTTTGCAGCGTTCGTGGTCACAGGAAGACTAAGATGACAAGCTCTTTAAGGCCCGAACAGACAAAAAGCAGGCTAGTAGCAGCGCAGGTTGAAGGCAGGCCCGCGCAAGTTGTAATACAAGGAACAATATGAAACACGACGCACCAAACATTAGCGCGGGCTTGCTGGCAAAGTGTAGTGTAGTGTGCGTTGTATCACTACGGCCGCCATACTAACTGGCCACACCGGCTCCGGAACAGGATGGCACGTCAGTGACGTGAAAGCGGTTACGAGGCAGTTGTATTGTTTGACAACTGTCACAACTTAAAGCAGTTCTTTATCGGGCCCGCCGTCAAAACTCTTTAAAACTGCCTGCCTTTTAGAGTGACCGCGCTGCTCATACCTTGCTTTTGGTTTGTAAAGGTCTTTATGGTTTTTTTTTTTTTTTTAAACCTTTCTATGCACGCAGACGCACAGTAGTGTCATTATGTTTCACAGTGTAGTTTGAAACTTGATTATTTTTAGAACAGAAAAAAATTTCGTCGCTTGTCGTCTTTCGGCCAAAATTAATATCCTATCTTTCCACGATTTGCCCTACTAGAGATAATGCCATAATTTGTATGGAGCTTATGTCAAATTTCTATCTCTAGCAGGGCAAATACTGGATAGATTGGATATTAATTTTGGCCGTTAGTCTTCCTGCGACCATGAACGCTGCAAGGCATTCGAAACGTTAGGAAAACCAATTTTAATAAATATACTCGACGTAAACCGGTTAAAATTGTTTTAGGCTAAGCCCGCACAGCGATTTTAATCCGCACTGTTTTTATTCGCGCACTAACCCCCAGTTTCCGAAGGTCTGATCAACACAAAAATTAACTAATCAGCGTCAAATCTCAGGGCAAGCGATGTGATTGGTTGTTAACATTTTTGCCGGCCAATCACAGAAGCGGACATTAGATTTGACGATAGATCAAATTGATTAGGCTTCACAGAAACTAGGGGTTAGTCTCACCTACCGCCGCGATATTAAATCACCAGTCGGGGTACCTGCATAATATGATTCAGTGTGTTACTGATTTTGCTATAAAAAATCGCAATGCGGTGTAGGCCTTATATAACAGATAGATCGTTGACTGTTGGGCGATCAGATAGTGGTTGTTAGCTTACACCAAAACCAAGTACATCAAGAATACTGGCAGAGTTTATTAGCCAATCAAGCTGACACAATAAATAATCTATTGATTAGACTCTGGGGAGTCTTTTAATGAATTAATATGTTAAGACACGTATCACCTTTATCCCTTATGTCCTAATATTTTTTTTAAATGGTTACAGATATACATACGTCTTCTATTGCGTCCATCGGCTCATTTTCAAGGAATAGTGGGTCTATGTTCTGTGAAGTTACAGATTCCACGACCAGGGGCACTACAACTCGTTTTGAAGGTTGTTGAGGGAGCTGCAACAAAAATGTACCTTTCATAAAACCATGGAGTTTCTTCTGTCTATTCTTCTACATAGGAAATTGCATTTTAGAATGGGCAATTCACTTCAAACTACTTTTTAATTTTGACTTTCGAAGGTCCAATATTATATTCAGAATCAGAATCAGAATTATTTATTGCAAGAATGTTGTACAAAAAAGATGATAATTAATACTAAGTGGATCATACATTCTACCATGACAATGGTGTGCAAATTTTTATACAAGGTCAAAATAATTATATTTTAAGCATGCCAAAGACAATTAATAATTTTTTTTTTTTTTTTTCAATAAATGTTAAAATCCCAAAGAATGTCAAAAGAGTAAAAAAAAAAAAAAATTGATATCATAATACTGTGTCAAGATGAATTATTTTAATTAAGAATTGTATTATTAGAAAACTTATAGGCAATATTAATTTCAACAATGGAATTTGTCAGAAGATTACAACATCAATCAATTACAATTATTTAAATAGTTTTTCGAGTACAAATTAAATTATTATTCCTTAAATGTCATGAATTCATTTAGGTCATAAAAACACTTATTAGCGAGCCACTCTGTAAGCTTTTTTTTAAACATTCTCAATGGTAGCTCTTTAAATGAATTGGGTAACTTATTATAAACCTTGATAGCAGTTATATACACATTTCTTTTGTATAACTCCACCCTACACATAGGTTGGTAGAGCATGAACTTATTTCTCCGTATAGCTTTTCTACTTACTGCTTGTGATTGGAGTTCGAAATAGTCAGGGTGCTGCTTGACAAATACGCAGAGCTCTCTGATGTACATGCAAACCAGAGGCAGGATGCGAAACTTTTTGAACAAAGGCTTGCAGCTGTCCATAAACCAGGCGCCACAAATGGCTCTGACACACTTTTTTTGCATCCGAAAAGCTTTTTCGATTTCGACAGAATTTCCCCACAACAAGAGACCGTACGAGAGCACCGAAGACACATATCCATGATATGCACTAATTGCTGCTTCGGTAGATACTGTTATCCTTAATCTTTGAATGGCAAATACGAACCTGTTGATCTTGCTACAAACATACTCAATGTGTGCCTTCCAATCACATGTCCTATCGAGGATCACTCCTAAACATTTTGTCGAATTAACGTCCTCTACTTTACTATTTTCATAATTAATATTCAAATCTTTATGCTGTTTTCTGTAGTTTTGAAATTGGATCATTTTGGTTTTCGTTACGTTTATTCTTAAATTATTATTATTTAGCTGCAGGTATGGTCTTAGCAAAACATGATGAAATAAAAGAGCGTTGGAAGGTATACTTTGAAAGGTTGATGAATGAAGAGAATGTATGGTCTGGCCTACTTAAAGAGGTGCATGTAAATAGGGGTTTGGTAAATGAAATTAGTATGGATGAAGTCAGAAGGGCGGTTCGAGGTATGAAAAATGGGAAAGCAGTGGGACCAGATGGTATACCAGTAGAAGTATGGAAATTATTAGGAGAAGATGGATGTTACTGGCTGACTTTATTCTTCAATAAGTTGTTGCATGAAGAAACGATCCCACAAGAAAGGTGTAATAGTACGCTAGTGCCCATCTTCAAAAATAAGGGTGATGTACAAGACTGCAACAACTATAGAGGAATAAAGCTCATGTCACACAGTATGAAAGTATGGGAGAAGGTGATAGAGAAAAGATTGCGAGAGGAGAGTGAGATCACCCAAAACCAGATGGGATTTATGCCAGGTCGTGGGACAACGGATGCCATATTTGCACTCCGCCAAATATGCGAAAAGTATAGACGTGCGCATAAGAACTTGCACATGGTGTTCGTTGACCTAGAGAAGGCGTACGACAGAGTACCCCGCGAGGTCTTGTGGTGGGCGCTGAAAGAGAAAGGTGTGCCTGCAAAGTATGTGGAGTTAATTCGTGCTATGTACAGCCAATCCAGTACCCACGTTCGGTCGGCCGCTGGCAACACCGACGAGTTCAGTGTGGCTGTAGGCTTGCACCAAGGGTCGGCTCTAAGTCCTTACCTCTTCTTGCTGATAATGGATGCTTTGACATCAGAAATCCAGGAAGAGGCACCCTGGTGCATGCTGTTTGCTGATGACATTGTCCTTGTTGGTGAAGATGGACTTGAGGTCCAGAGTAGATTGGTGAAATGGCAACAAAATCTGGAGAACGTTGGCTTGAGAATCAGCAGAACTAAAACGGAATACATGTTCTGCGATTTCGGCGGTCTTTCCGGTTTTGTTGCTATTGCGCTAGATGGCGTGCCCTTGCCAGTCTGCTCCGACTTTCGGTACCTCGGTTCACTTGTGCAAAGCGATGGCGAAATAGACCGGACAGTCAAGCACCGAATTAACACAGGATGGTTGAAATGGCGGCAGGTCACGGGAACTACATGTGACTCTCGAATTCCTCTTAAACTGAAGGGGAAAATCTATAAGACCATGATAAGACCTGCTGTCCTGTATGGATCGGAATGTTGGGCTACGAAAGGAATGAATGAAAGGCAAGTGCATGCAGCTGAGATGAGAATGTTAAGAGGAATGTGTGGTGTAACGAGAATGGATAGGATAAGGAATGAATATGTAAGAGGGAGTCTGAAAGTAGCGCCAGTGACAGAGAAGTTAAGTAGCAATAGACTGTCATGGTATGGACATGTGATGAGGAGGAATGAGGAGCATGTTACGAGGAAAGTTTTAAGTATGAATGTTGATGGCTATAAGAAAAGAGGGAGACCGAAGAAAATATGGATGGATTGTGTGAAAGATGATATGAATAGAAAGAAAGTGAACACGGAGATGACGGCTGATAGAGATGTATGGAAGAAAAAAACATGCTGCGCCGACCCCAAATAAATTGGGATAAGGGCAGGAGGATGATGATTATTATTTAGCCAATTAATTGTATTATTTAATGCAAGATTTATGTCATTTTCATATGTCATTTGATTATCACATTTTACAATTACTGTGGTGTCGTCTGCAAATAAAATTGTTTTGCAATCAGTAGCATTTGGAAGATCATTTATATAAATGAGGAATAAGAATGGTCCCAGCACGCTGCCTTGTGGGAATCCATATTTATTAGGCTGGAACTTAGATCTACTCGTAACTTTATTACCTTTTAGAGTTTTTGCATTTCAATTTCAATTTCAACACATTGCGTTCTGTTTGACAGGTAGCTGTTAAGCCAATCGTTTGCTTTTCCTCTAAATCCGTATTTGCCTAGTTTATACAGTAGTAATTTATGATCAACGAAATCGAAAGCCTTGCTCATATCGAGAAATAGAGCAGCTGTAGGCGTGTTTTCGTTTATGGACTCTGTAATATTTTTTATTAAATTAAAACAAGCTAATGAAGTCGTCTAAACATTGGAGAATCTACACTCGAAGTTGTTGACGATTATGTATACCTAGGACAAACTGTCCAGCTAGGTAGGTCCCACTTCGAGAAAGAGGTCAATCGTCGAATCCGACTCGGTTGGGCAGCGTTCGGGAAGCTACGCAATATCTTCTCGTCCAAAATACCGCAGTGTCTCAAGACGAAAGTCTTTGACCAGTGTGTGTTGCCAATAATTACTTACGGTACTGAAACGTGGTCGCTCACAATGTGCCTGATAAGAAGACTCAAAGTCACTCAAAGGGCAATGGAGAGGGCTATGCTTGGAGTGTCCCTGCGTGATCGAATCAGAAATGAGGAGATTCGCAGGAGAACGAAAGTAACCGACATAGCCCGAAGAATTGCCAAACTTAAGTGGCAGTGGGCGGGGCACATTGCTCGCAGAACGGATGGCCGATGGGGCTGTAAAGTTCTGGAGTGGCGACCGCGTACTGGAAGGCGCAGCGTGGGTAGGCCCCCCACAAGGTGGACCGACGACCTGGTGAAGGTCGCGGGAATCCGCTGGATGCGGAAGGCACAGGACCGGTCGTTGTGGCGATGCTTGGGGGAGGCCTATGTCCAGCAGTGGACGTCTTTCGGCTGAAATGATGATGAAATGATGAATGAAGTTGTACTATTTTTCCGAAATCCAAATTGTTCGTGTCTCAGTATCGCTTTACTGGTAGCAAAATCGTATAACCTATTAAGCATAACCTTTTCAAATATCTTCGAGAAAACCGGTATTAAAGTAACTGGACGATAGTTGCTCATATCGGTTTCCTCGCCTTTTTTAAATAAGGGCTTAACTATCGATTTTTTCAGAATTTCCGGGAAAGTACCTCCCTCAAACGATATATTAGCCAAGTAGCTTATAGGTTTGCAAATGTATTTTTTTTATTATTTTTGTACATATCCCATCTATACCTACTGAGTTAGTGTTGTTAAGACTTTTAATTATTGTCAATATTTCAATTGGATCTGTCGGTTTTAAGAATATTGTATTTACATTATTATTCTTCATAGTTTTATTAATACCATCAATTTTAAATTTAAATTCATTCTCATTTGTTAATTGTATATAAAAATCATTAAAGGCTTCACAAATATCATATGGGGTTATATACTTTACATTGTTTTGTAATATTGTATCTATTTCTGTGTTATTAATAATGTCACCAACATTACTACCAGGCCCCTCAGAAAGTATTGCGAAAAAAAGTTTTTATATATGGGAGACTGGCCAGTTATAATGTTTTTCGAAAATATGATTATTTATAAGTAAAAATAAGTAAGTTCCAATTTCAAAATTTCCCTCCACATTTTTTGCGAGTTAATTCAAAGTATTGTGTCTCACTGAAATATGGATCTGCGCCGGGAACATTTTAGAGCTATGATTTTATACGATTTCAAGTGTCGCCTGAAACCGGATGAATCGTACGATAGACTTCAAATGGCATTCATGGATGAAGGCCCTTCCAAGGCAACCGTGTATCGTTGGTATAACGAATTCAAGCGCGGTCGACCAACTTTGGGGGATGACGAAAGAAGCGGTCGCCCTTTGACGGCTGTTACCGAAGAAAACGTGCTAGCAGTGAAAAATTTAATCCAAGACAATAGGCGAATTACATATCAGGAGATTCAACACATATTGAAGATTGGATCGGGAAGCGTTCACGAGATTCTACACAGCCATCTTCGCGTGAGGAGGATAGTATCACGCTGGGTGCCGCACAACCTCACCGATGCTCAGAAGCAGGCCCGGGTGGAATGGTGCCGTGATATGCTTAACAAATTTGAAGCAGGCTCGTCTCGGCGTGTTTACGACATCGTTACAGGTGATGAGTCCTGGATTTATCAATACGACCCAGAAACCAAGCGCCAGTCGACTGTTTGGGTGTTTCAAAATGAGCCAACGCCTACCAAAGTGAAGCGATCTAGAAGCGGGGGTAAGATTTTGATCGCTAGCTTTTTTAATTTGACTGGCCACTTGGTATCAATTCCCTTACGGGATCAAAGAAGCATTAATGCCGAATGGTATACTACCAAATGTTTGCCAGAAGTTTTCTCTGTTATAAGCAACAAGCGACCAAACACAGGGCTCCGCGGGCTACTGCTCCACCACGACAATGCACCTGCGCACACCGCACTCAAAACGAGGGACTTCCTGGACAGCACGCCAGTCAAACTCCTGGGTCACCCTCCTTACAGCCCTGATCTAGCACCGTGTGACTTCTTTTTATTCCCAAAAATAAAAAATCAGCTCAAAGGGATACAATTTTCGTCGCCGGAAGATGCGCTGGCTGCGTTCGAGCAGGCTGTAAACGAGGTGTCTGCGGCGGACTGGAAAAAGTGTTTTGAAAACTGGTTTAGGCGCATGAATCTTTGTATAGAGGCTGGTGGAAAGTACTTTGAAAAGATTTGATAAAAATATATGTACGTATAGAACAATTTTTTTTAGTTTCGCAAAACTTTCTGAGTGTCCCACGTATTTATTACCTCCCAAACGGCTTTGCATTTATTTTTCTTGTTGTCTATGTATTTCTTATTTTGCAATTGTTGAGATTTATGTATGCATTTCTTCAGTATACTTGTGTATTTTGCGTACATTTCGTTATTTGTCCGTTTATTAGCACCTGTAAGTTTATGTTTTAGGTATAGGTATCTTTTCTTTATACAAGATTTTCTAATACCTTTCGTTAACCATGAGTTTTTACTTTTCTTGTTTGTTTTTTTTACAACAAATGCAGGGAAACACAAATCATAGAATAGGGCAAATAAATGGTGAAATTCTTGAAAGGCTTCGTTTAGATTAGATTTTTCATAGACGTTCGAAAAAGTTATTGAAGAAATACAGTCACAAAATTTTACAATATTTTGTTTATTAAAATCGCGTACTCGTTCATACTAACTGATCGATTCACGTTTTTTATTTATTTTTATACTTAGGGTTTGACCAGTTTCATGATCTGAGAGCCCTAAATAGTGAACTTCAGCTCGAGTTTGCTTCAGATTACTAGCAAACTGATCAAGGCATGCTAGTTTTCTTGTAGGTGACTTTATGTGCAATTTGATGTTGAAATTTTCAAGTAGATTTATTAGTTCTTGAACACTCTTATCTGGGTTTAGGGTGTCCAAATTCCAATCCCCGCATAAAATGATTTTTTTTGATCGATTTGAAATTCTCAACAAAAGTAGATTTAGTTTTTCAAGAAAAATATATGGGTTACTATTATTCTATAAATGCATATAATTAGTATTTTTGTAGTGTCAACTCTATACCACAACATTCAAAACTAAAATTACATACTAGGTCACTTGCGTGACTTAAAGCTTTATATATAATCAATACAATTTTTTAATAATATACACGAGCCTCCTCTTTTCTTGTTACGGCAGTACGATGCAACCATTTTATAACCCGGTATTTTCAGTAGATGCTCTGTTCCCTTTTCTATAAAAGTCTCTGTTAGGCAAACTATGTCAATTTCTTTACGATTTTGAGAGAATTCTGATAACGCAAAATTGATTTGCTCGGATTTATTAATAGCCCCCGCTATATTCTGGTGGAAAATAGAGAAATTAAATTCATTTTTAGGAACGAAAAAACTTTTCATTTTGTGATTTAGACTGGGATAATAGGTCGTCTGTCAAACCTTTGCTTTTTGAAAAGTAGTACGGTATTGTCCCTATTTTAAATATGGATGCATTGTCTTCAGAGCTCCCCACAATCTCCCGAAACCACGGCTGAGATTGCTTGGCTTGAAAATGGTGTAGAATGGTATCTTTATCAGTTTTATTTACATGTACTTCACCCACCGTACATTCATTTTTGTGCCTATAGGACCTTGTTGAATTTGTACATGCAAGCCAATGTCTACGACATGATAAGAGATCAATTTTTACGTGCAATCTGAAGCTTAACATTTTAGTAAACTTTACTCTGCTATGAAAAATATCTTTACAATTCATTTCAATTAGTTGGCAATTTTTGTAATTTTTTAATAATAATTAAACTTTTTTATTTAACAAACATTCGCTTAAAAACGGGTTATACTGAACATTTATACTCACTTGTTGATTATTCAGTAGCAGTTAATATTAACACGAAAAAACCACTGAGTTAAACATATTACTATTTAAATTAAATCAAAATATCGGAGGAATACTTTTCGTGATAGTAGGTAGTTTTTTTTCGAAAGGGCCTGTTATGGTCTTATTGAAACAAATCATTTGACTTTGTATGTTAATACAATCACATAATAATCTTTTTGGGTTTAAGATTCCAAAAGTAGCAAAACTTGTTATATTACTTTGAAAAAAAAAATAACTTGCTAAATTTTCATCTGATCTACACAGATCAGATAAAAAAGTAACATTTCAGGACTATGTTACAAGCCTTTTGTGTTACTTTTTCAGTTTTCAATCTATTTCCTTTCCTAAAAATAGAGAACAAATTCTAAATCTTACCTCTGAGGTTAATGGAGATATTTCTATGCAGCGTTCAGGTCCTTGCGAAATACATATTGTAGGTCCTGGTAGCTCGGATTTGGGTTTAAGTAACTGAAATACAATACAGGTCATAGAGCAAAGTTGTTAGTATACAACATTATTGTAAATACAATACAGGTCAAATTTGTTAGTACACAACATTATTGTAAATACAATACAGGTCATAGAGCAAAGTTGTTAGTACACAACATTATTGTAAATACAATACAGGTCATAGAGCAAAGTTGTTAGTATACAACATTATTGTTAAAACCTATCCGATCCGTAAGGGTGTTGTTAGGTATCGTAATATGATTCTATTCAGTATTCATTTAAGGCGCTACTAAGAGCTAAGTGGCGCCCCCATCAGTAAAAAAATAATTACTCGCTGAGTACATCATTTATCGAAAATTCGTTTTTAACAATTGAAGTAAAGGTAGTGTAGTTTCATCATCATCATCATCATTTCAGCCGAAAAACGTCCACTACTGGACATTGGCCTCACCCAAAAGGGTGCCATATGTGCCATAATCGCCACGCTTGGCAGGCGGGTTGGCGATCGCAGTTGGTTGGTTAAATACTCAGAACGCTGCTGCCCATCCTCTGGTGAATCCCTTAGTCGCCTTTTACGACACCCATGAGAAGAGATAGTGTGGTGCAATTTTTTATGTCCGGTACCACACGGAACTGTAGTTTAATCAGAAACTATTAACTCTGTAAATTATAGTTTGCTGTAGTAGTAGATAGAAAAAGTGCCAAAAGCGGCCGTTTTTCGCAAGCAAGCGCAAGCGAAAGCGGGGCGAAATCTAAAGATATAAATTATGGAAAGAAAAATCCGCTCACAAGCAGAATGCGAACCTGCGACTTCTGGTTCAGTCGACCAGTCGCTTATCGTTTTTTTTTCTTTTCAAAATTGATATCTTTAGATTTCTCCTCGCTTGCGTTAGTCCGTTAATAGAAAAACAAGGAGCTTATGGCAAAGATGACTTGAAAATATGCAAGAATTTTAACTGTAAATGCAAGAACATCAACTCTAAAATAAATTGTGGAAAGAAAAATTCCACCGCGAGCACGATTGGTTGGATACTGCGACTTCGGGTTCAGTAGTTGCTCTTCCCAGTGTCGTAGCTAAGGTCATGAGCACCCAGGGCAAGATTTTAATTTTGCGCCCCCCCAAAACTTACGTCCAGGGCAAGACATGAATTTTATACCGCCTAAAACTTACGCCCAGGGCAGGATTTGAATTTTGCGCCCCCTAAAACTTACACCCAGGGCACAATTTCAGTTTTGTATCCCCTAAACTTACGCCCAGGGCGAGAATTGAATATTGCTCCCCCAAACTTACGCCCAGGGTAAGATTTGAATTTTGCACCCCCCAAAACTTACGCCCAGGGCAAGATTTGAATATTGAGCCCCCAAAACTTACGCCCAGGGCACGATTTCAATTTTGCACACCACAAAACTTACGCCCAGGGCAAGATTTAAATTTTGCGCCCCACAAAACTTATTTTGTAGGAATTGAAAAGTATAAACTTTTTTTTCTATTTTATGTGGATTTTTATAATTAAAAAAAAAATTGGATTCATAAGTTCTTAATGTGCCCGCCCGTGCCCCAGCGGCCTGTAGGCTGCAGGTCTGAGGGCGCTCCCTTGAGATTTGCGCCCGCAGCCGTCCCCGCGGTCAGCCCCTAGGTACAACGCTGGCTCTTAACGCCGAGTAACCATAAACTCCTGGTTTCTTTTTCAGTTTTCAATGTACTTTTATTCTTAGAAATAGAGAGAACTTTCGAAATCTTACCTCTGCGGTTAATGGAGATATTTCTATGCAGCGTTCAGGTCCTTGGGAAATGCATATTGTAGGTACTTGGACCTCGGATTTGGGCTTAAGTAACTGAAATGTAATAATATTCATAGAGCAAGGTTATTATCCTACTAATATTATCTACCTTATAACGAAAGTTTGTGAAGATGTTTAGGTGTTTGTTACTCAATCACGCTGAAACGGCTGAATAGATTTGGACGAAATTTGGCTCACGGATAGACCATAACCCAAATTAAGATATAGACTACTTTTTGTCCCGGGAATATAAACAGTGCTTAAGGGATGCGCGATTAGTCTTTCTGTGATAAGCCGAATTATACGCGGCCGAAGCCGCGGGCAGTTTAGTTTTAAATATTCATGAAGCATTCAACATTACATATACAAAGTTTATCAGGAATGCGTAGTCACATTTGGAGAGGTCATTCAGGGCATAGAACAAGTTTTACTGGGACCAAACCTGAAATCGCAAAAAAATATCGCTGTTCCCTACAAAACCATCGATGTCGCTCGACAAAACGTATGAAACAGCTGTTTTTTTTTCGTGATTTCAGTGTTGACCCCGTAGTAAAAGTTGTTCGTTAACATTCTATTGAATGAGCTCTTCTAATATGACCACGCATTTCTTATAAACGTTGTAAAACACATACTCTGATCAAGTATATTATAGATGCACGGTCTTGTACAAAATCAGACCCATAAAACGTCTCCGCGATCAAATGTACTAGTAATTATGTTTAAAAAACGACAAGTACGACACTCCATCCTTTGTTTGCACTTTTGGAGTGTATTTTTATTAATTTTTTCTTCACATTTTAGCATTGTGAATTCGTGACACGTCTCACTGCTGGCGTGGTCGTGAAACAACTGAGACTGAGAGCGAAACTGTGACTATGCATGTGTATGCACGCGACTGATTATTGCAAAGTTTTGATGGGGCTGTTTTTTGAGCGGCGATCGAGCATCTATGATATATTTGATCATAGAATACATAGGTATAATGTATTAAAATTTAAAAACCCTGAAATGTTTTCCCGCTTGCGATGCTCTGTCGCTACCTACGTGCGTAAATTCATGAATCTTACCACAGATTTCAAGGTAGGTATTTGTACAAAACATTCGGGTCCTTTTGAAATACACAACTTCGGTGCTATCAGCTCTCTTCTGGGTGCTGCCACAGTGGACTAAAATGTAAGGGAATGGAGGTAATCTTAATAACTGTGGGAAATACTACAGACATCAGGGGGCCTCATCATCATCATCAGCCCATTACTGCCCCACTGTTATGCAGAGAATGACAAGAATTATGGCCTTAGTCAACCCATGGTATAATAAGATGTTTCACCAGGTATTCTCTTCCTGCAATGACAGCGCGATGCCTCCAAGCTACGTCACGATCAGTGCTGCCATTGATTGATATCTTCAATATACTTAAGGAGATTTTTGTTCATAATGAATATAAAATAAATTCCTAACTAGCCTAACTATTTGTTATCTCGTGTTATTCATCTAATTAGGTAATAAAGGAAACTATATTAAATTACTAGTTAAAAAGTGATTCTTTATAGAAGAAAGTAAATGAAAAAATGCATTTTGTTCGGGTAATTTTTTTTCACAAAGTGGCAGCACATCAAACTGACAAGTGTCACGCTAACAGCCCGCTATTGGCTCCATGGCCGATGACGTAGTACGGAGGCAATCACGTGACCTAGCTGTCACGGGAAGAGACTACCTGGTGTTATTATACCATGAGTCAACCTAGCTGCGGGCTGGACTACACACACCAGCGAGAACTATATGAAGCTCTCTCAGGTGTGCAGATTTCCAAACAATGTTTTCTTTCACAGTTAAAGCAAGTGACAATCACATTCTGATCCGCACATGAATTTGAAGAGTCGGAGGTGTGGGCCGGGTTCATACAGTAGGTTATCAGATTTTGTGTCATCGTTGTTTTTTTTTTGTGCAACAAGGAGGAGACTTTCAAACAAGAGGCTACTCGCCTCCTAGAGGCTGAAGTATATTGGATTGTTACGGCACTAAAACTCCAGTGGCTACTTTCATTTCAATAGGGGGGGACTCTGGGAATGTATTATGCCACAAGGCACATCCTAAGGGAGACTATTTCCCTGTACACCTTTCCGATATGGTGCACATGGTAGCACATGACCACTCCATGGTAGTAGACACCCATAATAGCCCCCACTCTAAAAGTCTGTGACCTTATTACAAAGATTAGCTTTCATAGAATGATCATAGATACCATTTACACTCACAGGGATGCCTTTATATTCAGTTTGTCTGAAAAAGACCAAAACTGGCCTCCCTGTGAAAACCTGCCACATGCTTATTCCACCCAGCAACATAGCCAGGTGGCATAGGTAGTCTATACATACAAGTTTTCCAGTATGATCCCATGTTCTACATTGTAACAGATACCATCACAGAAATCCGGGAGATTATAACCTCAATTCGAAATGCTATTTTTTTTTAATAATTCCGCTTACAGCACAGATTACTTAATAGTTACTGCCTACAGCTACTGCAACAGCGCTATTTTGTGAAATATGGCCTGGGTAGATTGTGTTGATATTAGTTTATATTTTCGTTTCATAGTTTGGATGTCATATAATGGCAACTATTTTTTTCACAAATGTGCTATTTATATTAATAACTAGCAGTGCCCGTGGCTTCGCCTGCATGATCATCATCAGCCCAATACTGGACACGGGCCTCTTCTTCTGGAATGAGAAGGTTAAGGCCTTAGTCCAACACGCTGATCTACTGCAGGTTGGCGGACTACACACACCATCGAGAACTGTATGGAGCACTCTCAGGTGTGCAGGTTTCCTCACAATGTTTTCCTTCACCAATAGAGCAAGTGATAATCATATTCTGATCCACACATGAATTCGAAAAGTCTGTGGTGTGGGCTGGGTTTGAACGAATACCCTCCTGAGTGGAAGGCGAGCGCTCAAACGCTAGTCTAAGCCACTAGGCTAAGCCGTTAAGCTTCGCTTGCATACTGAAATAAAATATAGCCTGTTACTTCTAGAAATAGTAGCTTTCTAATGGTGAAATAAATATTAAAATTAAAATAGGTTCAGTAGTTTCAGAGTTTTTCGATTACAAACAAACAAATCTTTCCTCTTTATAATATTAGTACAGATAAGGCGTAAACAAACTTGAGTTTGAACTAGTAGTTTTATTTAAAAAAAAACATGACACAATATTAACAATATTGATACAAAGTCATGCAACTATATTATGTATTCAAAGTCAAAGTCAAAGTATTTATTTTGCGTAAAATAGGTTGGTTACAAGATCTTATGTAATTATGAAAAACATAATAATGCTCTCTATTTTGCTAACATACATTAACATGCAAAATTAAGGAAATCATTTACACCATAAAAGCAGTTATTTAGTAGCCATGCCTTTAATTTTTTGCTCATTAGCTGTATGTATTGGTACAATGCGTCATATACAGTAGCGGATCCAGGGGGGGAGCTCCCCAACTGAACTGGATTAAGAAAGGATAAGTGATGAAAGTTGTACTGTAGTAATAAGAAAGTAGGATAATATCATATGTTTAATTTGAGATTGTTTAGGGGTGGACCCAGATGATTTTAGGGGGGCTTAAAAGGGGTTTAAACCAGTTCAGTTATAGTTTAGTGTTTATCTTGATAAAGCCTACCCTCAGCTGGGTCAAGCCCCTCCTAAACCGAAATCCTGGATCCACCACTGGTCATA
The DNA here is from genome assembly GCA_949699075.1 of Asteroscopus sphinx. Taxonomy (NCBI): domain Eukaryota; kingdom Metazoa; phylum Arthropoda; class Insecta; order Lepidoptera; family Noctuidae; genus Asteroscopus; species Asteroscopus sphinx. The sequence goes on along the minus strand of OX453021.1, from coordinate 11,484,119 downwards.
TACATTGCGATATATCGGTACAAAGAAAAAAATCGGGCATGGTAACTTACCACTGGAAAAATTGATGGAACAGCATCAGATTTTAGTAGCTTATTAAATGTATTAGGTTGAAAATCTTGTTCTTGGAAATGTACGTTGCATATGATAGATGACTTCGTGATGTTCCCAGGTATCATTTTTATCCATTTCTCTTTCATCAATTGATCCTTAGGAAGCCTATGAAAAAACAACAAATAAGTAAATTTTTATTACATTAGAACGCTGTTAGCCCTTTTATTTTGTCACAGCTTTGTAAATTACGAAAACAATTTACTTGTGGAAAGATATGCCGCAACCAGGGTACGATTCTTTATCACAACCATTTACACTGCAAAAGCTCACCATGATGGCAAATAAAAAAAAAACGACTGAAAAGCTAAAAACAAGAACAACCCAAATGGCGTGTTTGACATCTTCGAACATACCACAGACTACTTAGAGATACTAGAACATACAAATGTACTCTGTGTCTTCGAATAGTGTTATAGTGTCACAGACCAAGTAGAGATGCTACGCATTGTGACACGAACTAAACGTAGTGGTTATATCAAAGACATTTCTATACTGTAACGTCAGTATAATACAAGGGCTACGTTCACTTACTACACACTCAGTGTGAAAGTCACCCCGTGCGAATATCGCTCGATCATTTACGAATTTCTCAGAGTTACTGAACGACTTCGGGCGACCTCTCGAAACTGACACTAGAACAATGAAACACTGACAATTATGGCAATCGAAACCTCAAATTATCTGTCATTTCATACTTTTATCCGTCAACATGACAGCAGAGCCTCTTTTATCCTACTATTTCACGGGGTGACCGGTGTGTACGCTCGACGACGCCCGCTCACAATACTGAACGGTTTGGTGTGAACGCCCGGACGATCACTCCGAGTAACTGAACGACCAAACATTCCAAACAACGCTCCGGGCACAGAGTACATTGTAATATACTGAAATAGAGACCAATCTTCAACCACAAAACAGGTAACCGCTTACTAGCGCCATCTGATACTTTCAGTGTGAAACTATCACCTAATCTAAAAATAAAGAATGCAAAAAGAGCTACTCTTCGTGAGGATCGAACGCACGTCCTGTTTATATAAATCAGACCACACGATCGTACTACTACGAATACTAATTACTTTCCTGCGAATTTTAAGACTATAATCAACCAGTTAAAATCAATAAAAGTTGAATACCTTATTATTCAAAAAACATTAAAAATGGCTCTGAAATAGATACTTATTTAATAATGTAATATTTCGTGAAAAATCAGTACAATTATCTCGTAAAATGAAATCATAATCTCTTTGGAGCAATTAACCAATATGGGGTCATGTAGCGACATCTATCGAATATTGAATAAACTATTACAATATCTCGTTTCTTAAATTTGTAAAACCTGCCATCTATTACTTTTAGTCCGTAACAGTAACAAATATAATGCTACTAAATTAAAAACCATCATCTTACCTGTTATCTACAAGCATTCGAAGTACTACGTTTTTTTGCAGCGTTGTAAAAGCTGTTGTACCCGATTATTTGTTCTAAGATTGAGCACCCTGGCTCCGGGCGTCGTCCGCCGTCGTCGGACGATAATAGTGAACGCACCCCTTTATGGGTTATATTCTCTTTGACACGAACTAGTGATCACAGAGAACATAATCACTAGTGATGCGACTCGAGTCCACTTTTACTCGAGTGACATCAGAAAAAATTCAAATGAAAAAAAAAAACGATAGTATTGATTGTTTGAAATCTAACAATAGTATCGTGCTATCGTTTAGTTGGATAGTATTGATGTACAAGATAAATAAATAAAGAAATGGGTAAGTAGGTACAACCTAAGAGTGTGGTGTGTGTGCCAATATTGAAGGTAGGAAAATTAACTTACATATAAAGAACAATTTTTTCTCGTAGGGAAAATTATCGAGGATATGCCTACAAAAACAAAAAAAAAACAATAGTAGAAAAAACTAATCAAAATAGAAGGGAGCTTTCAAAACAAATGAAAAATTATACATAGGCTCCATAATTTATGTACTTTCATAAAAATACAATATGTTCTCGGTTCACAGCAGTTTCAAATTTTAGCCCAGCATAACATGTCCTTTTGTGAAGTGGACATACCAAGGAAATTAGAATTTGAATGTTTGTATGATCTTTGTTATTATTATATTTAATAGCAAAACCAAGTCGGAAATGATGTTACCTAACTATTATAAAAAATAGGTGCGGAAACCACATAAAGCTAAAAAGTAGTGTTCGTCTACCCGGACATAAAAAAAACATGATTTTGGTGAATTACCCTTTAGTCTAGCAAATAAAAAATCAGAGTATTAGTTTATTCAATTTGTTCCAATCTTCAGTATAATTCAAGTTCTCGTTCCTCGTTCTTTGGTTCCTTTCCTTCGTTTTGTTTTGTTTCGAAAATTAATAAATTGTGTCCAAACCAAAAATTTAAGTTTTTTCTTGATTCTTTACCATGCAAATGCAATATGTAAATAACTACGAAAAGAAATAATAGCTTCATAATTTGCCAAAAAGTTATAGTTACTGTTACAAAGTTGATTTAATCTGTCTTTGTATTGTTTTATTTATTTGAGCAACAAAAAAACTATACATGGAAAAGTCGTTAATTATTAACGAAAAAATCTATTATTAATCGGGGTGGGTGTAATCGGGTTAATCCTGCTCGTGAACGTTTTTTCTTTCCACAATTTTATATCTTTAGATTTCGCTTTGCATGCGTAAATGCGTAAAAAAATAAAAATCAATTACTTATAAATTGATTTTTTTACTGCTAAGTCACACCCTGGCCCTGGTAAATATTGAAGTAACACCACGGGTGATAAACTTGGAACAAATAATTTCAACCGTATAGAGATGTACTCTATGGTTAGAAATTTCATACATGACAGGAGACCCTCGCCCCCTTGTGACAGTCTTCACCCCGTTTAGGCCCTTTGCCAAGACCATAGATAATTTTCGACCGTCATACGTAGTATCTCTATGTAGTCTGAGGTCATTGTTAATTTTTTACGTTAATTTTGGTTGTTTTTGTAAGATTTCGATTTTTCCATATAATGTTGTTGATTAAAGTTTGCGTTGATTAATTTCTGTACTTATCCTCTTAATGATTTCTTAACTGTGATATTTTGCAGTGATAGTACAAGTAAGATGTACAACAAGTGTTGTATTGTTGTATCGAACATTGTGATAGCAAACGAAAGGACGCTAAGATGTATTCGCTTCCCGTTAGTGAGATAGGACTTAAAGTGGCTTATTTGCGCAGTTTAGCATGCAAGATCTTCACAAACTATGTTTGTGTCAGAAGCATTGAAAAAAGGTTCATCAATGAGAAGTATCGGCTTAAAGTTGGTGCTTATCCTACATTGTTTTTGGCCGATGAAATAACTACAGGAATACAAAAGTTTATGAAGGTTCGTACGTAATCAGTAATCTACTTATAAAATGTTAGGTGTACAGCTAATGTAGTAAAAAAATGAGTATACTCATATCCACTCCAACCCGCTCAAGTTTGGTAGCGAGTACCTATTGCTTTTTATTGGAATTTCTAACAGGCTGTGTCACTAGACCAGGTATCATGTACTATTGGCAAACTTACTGTAGTGAAATATATGCTGTTGACGCAGTAGACTGACTGAGACCTGCAAAGTTAATGCCAAACGGTATTGATCACTGATCCATCATCCCATATTGATGTAAAATGAGTGTTACAAGATAGTTTAAAATCTATCTCTATCACTCAAAGGTTTGCTGGTAGAAAACTAATTTTTGAGTTAAGCTCGCCCGCTCGTACATACATGTACCTAATTTCTATTTATAATTTAATAGGTACTGCATTTTTCTATTTTTCTGGTGTACAATAAAGAATAGAATAGTTTATAGAATACTAAAGTATTTATTTTTTCAGATGTATGTCAGAATCGTGATAATAATTATTCTTGTAAAAGGAAACATGATGACCATATCTACCCATCTGCCATTATAAATTGGTAAGATTAATTAACTATTTTAAATCTCTATTTATATGGTACCTGCTGATTCATCATCATGATTTCAGCCGAAAGACGTCCACTGCTGGACATAGGCCTCCCCAAAAAGGGGATATGCCATAATCGCCACGCTTGGCAGGCGGGTTGGCGATCGCCGTTGATTGCTTGAAAACTCAGAGAATGATGGGCATTCTCTGGTGAATCCCTTAGTCGCCTTTTACAACACCCATGAGAAGAGACAGTACCTGCTAATTACTATTACGAAATAAAAGTAAACATTAGTGTTTTAATTTATTTAAACCAGTCTCATCATCATGAATGTTAATATAAAAATATAATATAATTATATTTTTCTAAATCTCGAACTTTAATTTACCATTTGTACCAAGTTTGATTCAAGTGTCATTTGTTCTAGCTCAATATGCTGATGGAAAAGAAGATAGTTTCATCCTAAAAAATACTGCTGAAACAGTATCTTTTTTGACAATCTTTTCAACTTGGAGAATTGTGCTAGCTTGAATAGTAAGACATCAAGAGCGAAACTTTCACGTAGCCTGTACAGTCAACAAATCGGAATCATGACCCACTCAGCTGATAATTCGTTTGAAATCGTCAAAACAGTAAGGTTTTCTTCTATGCTGCACTTAGGACATTTTGAATATTACAGAAACTGCATTAAAACGGGTCAGAGGTCTGTTCCGTTTTGAGCTTTGTTATCAATGCAATAGATTTATATTTGGATTGGAAATTATGTTTTTGATAAAGCAGGAATTATGTTTTGAATTTCGAATTAGCTGTCGTTTCACGTGGTTTTCCTACAAACAACTATATTTTTTGAGAAACCTATACTAACTTTTTCGATTACAGACCATTAATAAAATAAAAAAAAATTGGGGGTCGAGTCATCCACGTCCGTAGGAGAGTACCCTTTTTCCGAATCCCTACACGTGATCCCTGGGTGGTGCAAATCGGGTGACATACTGGTGGTAGGCCTCAGCCGACGGCTTGCGACCACCCACCGGGCAAAGACGTGCCGCCAAGCGACCCAGTCGTGTTCCGGTACGATGCCCAGTGTAGCCACTCGAGAGGATGGGTCGAAATAGTTGTTTCACTGCAAGCAGACCAATCTGACGCGCGCTGATACTGTCACATCGGGAGGCTAATCGCGGAGGGTAGCGGGATCCGAGGCACGGTGCACCGCTGGCCGACCGCAGGTAGTAGGGGGCCCAATTAGTGTGCTAGCCACACATGAAAGGCTGCCCCGCCAACTAGCGAAAAATCCCGGGATGCGCCATCGTGCCGGTCGGCGACCGGTTGAGAGGGCCCGATGGACACTCCTGGGGGGGCTCGGGCGTCCCCGCAGTCTCCGGCTTAGTCCCCCAATGTTGTGACTTGTCAGTGTGTGTCTGAACGTTAGCAGCGTGGAACCTCACTTCACTGCCATCCCCTCACCTTCCTTCACTCGACAAAAATAATGATAAAGAGAAGCAAGAGAAAAATGGTTTCACAGCGGCTGCACTCCCTCTCTCTCAAAGTGCACCTCCACAACATCCGAGGTCTGCACTCAAATCTCGTTGCAGTCCACCACCACCTCGAGACTGATAAACCATCACTCCTGTTTCTCTCGGAGACGCAGATCGGATGTCCGTCTGACGTGTCGTACCTTTCCTACCCAGGGTTTACCCTGGAGCACAACTTCAAACCACGTGCGGGCGTATGCCTGTACGCCCGGGACGACATCTGCTATCGGCGTCTCCGAAACCTTGAAGATCCCAGTTTCTCCATACTTTGGGTTTTGGTCGACACAGGCATGGAGAAAATTCTGTATGCCTGCGTCTACCGTTCACATAGCGGAGATCAGGAGACAACCAGGCTCACACAGTACCTTAGTGAGGCGGCGGATGCGGCCCAGCAACGGTACCCTTCGGCCCAGTTAGTGATTCTGGGGGATTTCAATGCCCACCACCAGGAGTGGCTTTTCCCATACCAGATAACTGACCACGCAGGGAGAGAGACGCGAAAGCTGGCTTTAGCGTTAAATCTCACCCAGCTGGTCCAAGGGGCAACGAGGGTGCCTGATGTTGAGTCGCACACAGCCAACTGTTTGGACCTTCTGCTGACAACTGATCCAGACCGGTATTCCTTGTCGGTATCATCACCCTTAGGTAGTTCTGACCACTGTCTGGTGAAATCTGTATCCGTCTACTCTCCGCCCGATCCCAGCCCTAGAGGCATCCGGCGAGTGTGGCGGTACAAAGCAGCAGATTGGGATGAGATGCGGTCGTTTTTTGCATCTTATCCTTGGCAGCCGACTTGCTTCTCTTCTGATGATCCTACAGTTTGTGCAAGCGCCGTAACGGACGTGTTGCGTCAGGGGATGGAGTATTACATTCCATTTTCTGATGTAACAATGTCTGGCGAAGCTCGTCCATGGTTTGGGGCCGAGTGTAGAAGCGCTGAGGCGCTGAAACACACGGCATACCTGGAGTGGGTCGACGCTCGAAACCGCAAAACTAAGGACTTAAGCGAAAAGAAGAGAGCTTTCAACAAGGCTGCCAAGTCCTGTAAGAAGGCTTTGCGCAGAGCTCGATTTGACCACATAGGCCGAATAGGTAACAAACTTGCTTCTTACCCGTCGGGTAGTAAGGCGTTTTGGTCCCTGGCGAAGTCGGTCGAATCGAACTTCTGTCGCCCCTCACTACCTCCACTGCTGAAGCCTGATGGGTCACTGGCCCACACTGCTGAGGAGAAGGCAAACTTGTTTGCCTCTCTCTTCGCGGATTCTTCACGTCTCGATGCTGGTGGCGCTACACCCCCTTCTCCACAAAATGGATGTGAGACTTGTATGTCGGATATTCGCATCCACCAGAAGGAGGTCCGTAAAACGCTACGCAATCTTGACGTGAACAAAGCCAGTGGCCCCGACGGTATACCAGCCATAGTCCTTAAAACCTGTGCGCCTGAATTGTCTCCGATCCTGACACGCCTATTTCGTCTCTCGATGGTGACTGGTAAAGTGCCGAAATCCTGGAAGCAGGCTAATGTGCAACCAGTGCCCAAAAAGGGCAGTCGTGCTGACCCTGCTAATTACAGGCCCATCTCAGTAACGTCCATACTCTGTAAGAGTATGGAACGAGTACTTAATAACAAGCTCCTAGGATACCTTGAAGCTAATGACCTTCTGAGTGACCGACAATACGGTTTCCGCCGAAACCGGTCTACCGGAGATCTTCTTGCGTATGCCTCCCACATTTGGAGCGAGGCCATCGAGAAACACGGAGAAGCGATTGCCGTTTCTCTTGACATCTCGAAGGCCTTCGACAGGGTCTGGCACGATAGCCTTATAAACAAGCTTCCTTCATTCGGCCTGCCTACTGATCTGTGTAATTGGATCTCAGACTTCCTGAGGGATCGGTCGATCCGAGTTGTCATTGACGGCTGCACGTCCGACCAATTGGCTATAAATGCCGGGGTCCCTCAGGGCTCAGTACTCTCCGCAACTTTGTTTTTGCTCCACATAAATGATCTGCTAAGACCCGGCACCTTTGGGTACGCAGACGACAGCACCGTTGTTGAGAGTTACACATCCAATGCACGAGCGAGTCGGACGCAAATCCAGTCTCTTAGAGAGGCCATGGTTGAACGCTTGAACTTGACCCTGAAAGTTGTCTCCGAATGGGGTGATGCTAACTTGGTCAAGTTCAATGCTGCTAAGACCCAGGCGTGCCTGTTTTCTGCTAAACGGAGTCAATTTGAACTTACTCCAACTTTCTGTGATGCATCCGTGCCGATAACTGACCACCTTGAGCTTCTTGGCGTGTCACTAACATCCACCCTAAACTTCGGCTCATACATAGAGTCCAAGGCTCAACTTGCTGCCAAAAAGCTGGGCATCCTCTCTAAGGTGAGGCGGTACTTCACACCTGAACAGCTGCTCAATTTGTACCAAGCACAAGTTCGGTCCTGTATGGAGTACTGCTCTCATCTCTGTGATGGTTCGGCTAAATATCAACTGGCGGCTCTCGAGTCGATTGAGAGGCGCGCCAAGAGGCTCGTTGGCAACGATGCGCTGGTCGACGCCAAACTACAAAGTCTCGAGCATCGGCGCAGAGTTGCTAGCCTATCGGTTTTTTATCGAATGCATTTCGGCGAGTGTGCGTTGGAATTGCACAATTTAATTCCCCCAAGCCCTTTCCATTATCGGACGACCAGACGCACGGCGATGCGCCACCGTTATATGGTAGATATTCCACCCTTACGCACGAACCGGTTTGCTAATAGCTTTATCATGCGTACCGCCAAAGAGTGGAATTCCTTGCCGGCGTCAGTGTTTCCCGAGAAATATAATCTGGTGGTCTTCAAGACTCGAGTGAATAGGTTTTTGCTGGGCAAGCGTGTACCATCGTCGACCGCACCATCGCTTAACATCAGGTGAGGTGGCGGTCAAACGCAAGCACGTTAAGAATAAAAAAAAAAAAAAAAAAAAAAAAAAAAAAAAAAAAAAAAAAAAATGACAAATAATAAAATGTCAAGTATGAAAAGGTGTCAAACAATACTCATAACAACAGTATACAAAGTCTTTGCTCTTAACAGCTAAATATGTGGAACCTCGGACGAATAAAAAAGGCAGACGGAATCTCGCTATTCAATAAGTGAAGCATCCATAGCAAGCCGGCCCGCTAAAACGTATGGGCACACGCACACATTCACATCCATAGTATACCAAAAAGCCGCGATTACGCAAAAAATCTAGTGTGACGGTAGTCATTGCTGTAGCGTCATAAATAAAATAACAGTATAAATCTGGTGTGTTAAAATGCTTTCGAAATTATAGTGGGTTCAGGAAAAAATGAAGTGCTTCAGTCTTTGTTTAGCGAGATTCCGTCCGCCTTTTTTATTCGTCCGAGTGTGGAACATACATTTAATTTATAATATCCTCTGTACCATATTTCACGCAATAAATGATAAATAAATATATAACAATATTTGGAGTTAAACGTCAAGAATAAAATTTAGAAAAATAATTTTATTGGGTTTATTGGTAAACTAGCTGTAACTGTCAATAGCTAACAAAATTGATAACAAGTCAGTTGCCAGGGAAATATCTGTTTAAGCGAAATTCAACCTAATTGTATTAGAATGTCTGTAGGATATTAAGCTTATCGTGGGTCATGATTCCGATTTGTTGACTGTACATCGGGTTCACCATACCAAGCCAAACTTTGTCTAAGTACCTACTCATTTGACTTCCTTTCTTGTGAAACACACGAAAAACATAACCCTCCTTCTGGCGCAGTCGGGTAAAAAACTGAAGTGCTCTTCCTTGGCATGGTAATTTTTTTAATTTTCAACTGGTGTTCATATAAAATATTGAAAGGCACAGATTTATCTAGGCTGATTAGAAAATCTCTTCCGAGAATGCAAAATAAGACATATTGTATTAAAAACTATAATTTAATCAATAAAAATCTGAACAAAATATGTTGTTTCATTTACATATTCTCAGTTCTCGTTTCGAAAATGTATAGTTGGTAAAATATAGCTTCAGTCCTGTGACAGAAGTCAAATACGTAAATTTTAAATGTATTTTTACGTATTTGACATCTGTTACAGGACTCTAGCTATATTTTACGAACTAAAGTTGAAATAACAATATACAACAGCTTAAATAAGGCATACAGTGTGAGCCTTTGCCCAAAATTCAACAAAAGAATTTAAAAAAAAACGAACTGTCATGTTCAATTTTTCCAACTACTACGGGCCATTTTTTTGTATGGGAGTGGGTCGTCTGTACGTAGTACACTTCTTAGTCTGTGAGTAACACCAAAGACATTTCTATACTGACGTAAGTATAATACCTTTATAATGAGTAACACTGATAATCAGTTGACTGATGACCATTGAATTAAGAAACCTATGGAAGTGGCACATTCTTCTATATCCACCTAGTTTAAACAAATATCTATTAAATCGTTATTGAATTATGAAACTATTCTTTGTCTCTTGTTAACCAACGTGTTATGTCGTCTGGTGAAAGAGATCGCATGCTATTTGTATATTCTCTGCTTGGCAACATCTTTACGGGATGTCAAAATTAGCGATGGGTCAACCCGTGATTTTTCTTAACCGGGTAAACCGTATCAAAAATTTACGTAAACCGAATGGTTAACCGGTTAAACCAAACCGAATCGACCGTCTACTGAGAGTGCGACGGTAGGTAACTCGTAGTAGATTGCGAGTTGCCAAAATTCGGGTAAGTTCCCCATTCGATTTGGAAATTGAATGTGTGAATTGTGGGATTTTATCGGTTTGAAAGTTTTATTGTTTTTATTTAAGTATTAAAGTATTTTAATATTTATACAGGATAACGAAACTTTTTTTTTGGGTTGTCAAAGATTCAATAAAAATATGTTTACGTAAAATAAGTTTTTTGTTATTTATATCGCTTTTATACATACGTGTTATTGAAATAACTGAAAACCTCATAGGGGGTCATTGTACTCATCAGTATGAACATCTTTTACTATGGGACCAAAACTGAAATCGCGAAAAAAAATCAGCTCATCCCTACATTTTGTCGATTGATGTGAACAGATACTTATTGTACACATATTCAACATTAGGCGTCTATTGGGCTGTATGGTCGTGGGTATTTACAAAAAAAATACATAAATATTATAGTACCATAGTACCCATAATACAAGCTCTGCTTAGTTTTGGACTAAATAATGCTGTGTAAAATGTCCAAAACATTATTATTATTATAATTACAACAACCTATGCGCGAGTTTTTTTGGCCAATTATGCACCCTGTGCACGAACCGCGGTGACTTCGGAACGTTTCGTTCATCATTCGGGTAAACCACAGACCAAGTAGAGATGCTACGGATCAGACGACAATCTCCGAACAAGAAATTTGGTCAATAGGGAACCAAAGTGTCTAATCTGTTTATAAAGTTTATTTGAAGTTTTGGTTTTAATTGTCATTTACTTAGTATCGCTGTTATTCAATAGATACCGTTGTCCCATGACGTCACGTTTCTAAATCGCAGTGTCCAGATTTTCCAACAGATCATGACCCTTCAAGTTAATTAGTGTAATAAACGTCTTGCTCTGGACATATTGTTTTAATCCTTCGGGAGATGTTTTTGAGACTGTGTTCATGGTCCTTCGTAGCCAGATAAAGGATTGGTGTGCATCTGTCTTTGGTGTAGTAAGGTGGAGTGTCAACTGCAGCGAGTGACATGGATCGTGCTGGTTGGCGTAATCAGCAGCTGCGGTGCGGGGCGAGGACTCCGCATATCATTACGACGAGCTACGTACAAGTGAGTGACAGTGAAGTGATTCGAGGATAAACTGTGAGTACTTTATAGCAAAGTGAATTAAAATCAAGCAAATTTAGACGTTCATAGACTTAGAAAAATTAGATAGCAAGTTGGACTTAGAATAATTTCAACAAAAAGTGAACTACGGGGAACCTATGCCCGATTTTTTCCCGTTATGTAAAAGGTTCAAAGACTTGTAATTTTTTCACTTATTGACTACGAACTTTAAAAAATTTCACTCATGAACAGTTCAAAAGGATAACATCTTTATTGCAACCATGGAAGCTTTGAGTAATTTACAATTTAACCTACATTCTACTATAAGAAAGGCACAATCTAACTTCAAGAAATCGCCTAAGATGCGACTAACCAGTTCATACATAGAAACCAGATTGGATAATTTAGAAGCGAACTGGTCAACGTTTTCTGAAACTCATTTGAAAATTGTAACATCGGTTAAGTCTATTGAATTTGAAAAATTAGAATATAACATTCAAAACTTATATGAAACTACTGAAGAATTATTTACCGATTATAAAGCAGAGTTGAAGGAATCGTTAAAGAAGATTGTATGTTTAGATAGTCTAAATAAGGTGTCTGAATTTTCTTCAAAGGGTTCTAATGGGATATGTTCTGTTAAATTACCAAAGATTGAGTTGCCAATGTTTACAGGAAATTATTCTGAGTGGATTAGCTTTCGTGACTTATTTAAATCCCTCATAGACAATAATAACTGTCTAGACGAGGTACAAAAGTTGCATTACTTAAAGTCTCATTTGTCTGGAGAGGCTGCAGGTCTTATAGGGCATATTCCTATTACTAGTACAAATTATGCAACTTGTTGGTCTCAATTAGAGAAAAGATATAATAATAAGAAATATTTAACTACTTGCATACTACAACGCTTTATGAGTCAAAGGAATATTGTAACCGAATCCTCGAACGCTATCAAAGAATTATTGGACACTTCTAATGAGTGTTTACATGCATTGAATAATTTAGGTATAATGGTTGAGTACTGGGACATTATTGTTATACATGTATTGAGTTTAAAGTTAGACACTGAGTCGCGTAAACAATGGGAAATGAAAATTAGCGATTGTTCAGATGACTTACCTACAATGACTCAGTTTAGATCTTTTCTTGAACAAAGATTTAGATCTTTAGAATTTTTAGATAATAAAAGTCAACGTTATCAGTCTAATCGTAATGTCTCAGTTAAGTCGCTTCATGTGTCAGAAATATTGTGTATTTATTGTCAAGATAATCACAAGCTAGCTAATTGTAAAAAGTTTGCTGGTCTCGATATGGATAAGCGTCGTAATTTTGTCCTAACTAATGGTTTATGTTATAACTGTTTAGGGGCAAATCACTCCGTATATGCATGCCGCCAATCTACCAGATGTCATTTATGTAAAAGGAAGCATCATACTCTGCTTCATCTCAAGAATGTCTCCAAATCAGTTGGTGATAGTAACACCACTGATCAAGTTGTAGAAGGCAGTGATTCTGCTGGTGCAACCACATCAATCCAGAGTAAGTCCACTAGTATTGTAAGTTGTTTTGCTAATAGTCATAGCCAAACATTATTGGCTACCGCTTTAGTTGCAGCGGAATCAAAGAGCGGTATTGCTATAGTATTAAGATCCTTGATAGATCAGGGTTCTCAGGCTTCGTTCGTGACGGAGTCCGCAGTCCAGCTCTTGGGTCTTGAAAAGATACCAACTAGAGGTTTCATTTCAGGTATAGGCGGTGATCAAGGACGATCGAAGATTTCAGTAAATTCGATGGTTCTCATTCAGGTTCAATCACGCGTCGACCCTAGTTTTTGTACTATTGTTAAAGCTTATGTTTTAAATAAATTAACGACTGTTTTACCGGAAAAGAAGGTTATGGCAAATGTTTTGACCACAATCTCGTCTCTGGATTTAGCAGATCCTTGTTTCGATACTCCGAACAAGATTGATTTGCTTTTAGGCGCTGAAATTTATGGCCAGATTATGTTAGAAGGTTTAATCAGAGGTCCACCTGGTCAGCCCATCGCACAAAATACAAGACTAGGTTGGATCTTGTCTGGTCAAGTAGGTGAAATCAACCAAAGCGAGACATGCCACAATATCATCGTTACATTGCATTCTAGTTATACAGATGAGAATGTAATACTTGAAAAATTCTGGGAACTAGAATCTGAGCCTAACGGTAATTACAATAGGGTTTACTTAACCCCGGAAGAACAGAAGTGTGAGGATATATTTAAGGCCACGACCAAACGATACGAATCTGGTCGCTATATTGTGCATACGCCTTTCAAGTCAAGCGATCCTGCTTGTAAATATGGCGGTTCAAAAGAAATTGCTCGAAAGCGATTTCATACTTTAGAAAAGCCGTTCCTAAATAATCCTGATTTCAAGGCTCAGTACTCAGCTGTTTTAAACGAGTACATAGCCCTTAATCATATGTATATAGTACAGGATAGGGATAAAGAAGGTTCTGTATATTTGCCGCACCATGCCGTTATTCGCAACGACAAAACTACAACGAAGTTGCGCATCGTATTTGATGCATCTTGTGTAGGTAGTAACGGTGTATCTCTCAACCACGATGTAATGGTGCGTCCTCCACTGCAACTTGAACTTCGTCACATTATCATGCGCTGGCGTTGTGATCCTATTTGCCTAGTAGCTGACATCGTCAAGATGTACAGGCAGATTAAGGTATCCGATGATCACACAGATTTTCAGCGTATCTTATGTCGTGAAAATCCAGATGACGAACTTCAAGTCTTACGTCATTTGCGAGTAACGTTTGGAACATTGTTGGCACCTTATCTAGTAGTTTGGTCATTGTGGCAATTAGGTCTGGACAAGGTTCGCAAACAGCACCTATACGTGTGGACAGATTCAAGCGTCATTTTAGCGTGGCTAAGCTGCCATCCGAGTCGGTGGAAAGCATTTACCGCGAATCGGGTTTCCGAAATACTTACCATTATGTATAGAAGTCAATGGTCACACGTGTTGTCATCGAAAAACCGAGCGGATTGCGCTTCTCGGGGAATAAGCTCCTCGGAGTGTAGTGATATACAACTCTGGAAAAAGGGTCCAATATGCTTACATAGTGAAAGGATAGACTGTAATAAAGGAAATATACAGGGAACTACGCTAGAAGAAAGAAAGATAAAAATAAAATGTCATGCAACTGCTATAGAGTATGATGATAGTCTATTTACTAGGTTTTCTAAGTTCAGTAGGTTGATAAGGGTAATAGCTTATTGTAGAAGATTTTCACGGATGAAGGTATCTGAACGTGATATAAATAAAGTAACTACTTGGCTAACTACTAATAAAATAAATGAAGCTGCACTTACCTGCATTAAACTCTGCCAACTCCAGTTTTTTAGAGAAGAAACAGAATATGTAAAAAAGAAACGTAAATTAAATAACGCTAGTAGACTTACCTCGTTGAGTCCTTTTCTTGACGATGACAGGATCTTAAGAGTAGGTGGTCGCTTGTACCGGGCTTCTATTGATGAGAATATGAAGCACCCCATCTTAATCCCTTATAAATCACACTTCACCAATCTTTTGATTGCTGAGGTTCACGAGAGAACATTGCACGGCGGGCCGCAGTTGATGCTCAATTATTTAAAATCTAAGTATTGGATACTCAATGATGAGAAACAGACGGATTGTAATCCCGAACCTAAAATTGGGGACATTGTTCTGGTGAAGGAGGATGATCCTCCACCTGCTAGATGGCTATACGGAGTGATTATAAATAAACATCCAGGTTTGGACAACCTTACTCGCGTAGTAACCATATTGGTGTAAAAATAATGAGATCAAAGGACCTGTGTCTAAGTTAATTATTTTACCTGTAACAACTTAATTATTTTTATACCAACCTTATGATGAATTTACATTTATTCTTGTTTTTTGTACTATTTTTGATTACACAACAACTGTTTGTTAATTTGCTTGCATGAAATTGTTTTTGTTTTGATGCTATATACTTTTGTTTCGTTTTTGATTTACTTAAGTCATGATTTTGTATCATAGAGGTAACGGTCTGACCTATGTTATGGTGGGCGGCCATACAACCAAATACTAATAGGTTTATATTGTTATTGTTAAGCTTGATGGACAGGGTCGTCCATGGTGGGCGGAATGTCTAATCTGTTTATAAAGTTTATTTGAAGTTTTGGTTTTAATTGTCATTTACTTAGTATCGCTGTTATTCAATAGATACCGTTGTCCCATGACGTCACGTTTCTAAATCGCAGTGTCCAGATTTTCCAACAGATCATGACCCTTCAAGTTAATTAGTGTAATAAACGTCTTGCTCTGGACATATTGTTTTAATCCTTCGGGAGATGTTTTTGAGACTGTGTTCACAAAGAGTAACCTCAATAATAGAAAATGACAAGCACAGATAATACATTTTTTTCAACTTCCAACCAAGCAAAAGGTTTTTAAATTTCGGCCTTGGATACAAGGCTTTTGCCTCTTATTCATGCGTAGGTAGGTACCTATACATGCATTGCTAATATTTTATTTTTTATAGTGAAAGTGAAAAGACCATTACTTTTACATAAATCTGTTTATTTTTCAATTTTCTCCTATTTATAGGAAATAACTGAAAAAAAAACATAATGTTTACATTATGTTTTTTTTCAGTTATTTCTAATCAGAATAAAATTCTACATTTTCTTGTTTGATTTGCATCCACAGGATCTTCCTAGCCACAGGAGTCATCGTCTTCAGTGTTGAAGGGACTGTTATTTGATTGTACGGTCAACCGCACGTCGGTGGTAACACTTTGACATTAGCAGCATCTTTATTTCGTAAGCAGTAAGGGCGATTTTCGAATTGAAGTGTTACCACTGTCATGCTGTCGACTGTACATTACCTGCAAGGAAAATTAAGGCATTTAACTACTTGGTTTTACATTAATATCTACAATGATAACATTGCATTTACATAAATCAAACAAAAGGAAAGAAAGAAATAAAATAATTATTTTAATCTTGTTACAGGCGAGAGAAAAAATAACACAATACATCAACAATAAAATTAAAAATAATATGCCTGTAAAAGACTAAAAAGGCCCCCATCTCAGCATATGCTACAACACCGAAATGTTGCAGCACTGGTTTTCAGATGGGTCCCGGAATGAACATTATAACCTAGTAATTTAACGTATAGCCTAGTGGTTGAATGCTTGCCATCCTTGCAGGGGGATCTGAGTTCGTACCCGGCCCACACCTCTGGCTTTTCGAATTCTAGTGCGAATCAGAATTTGATTGTCACTTTTTACTTTAACGATGAAAACATCGTGAGGAAACCTTGACCCACCCACTTGAGAGTTCTTCATACAGTTCTTGATGGTGTTTAGTCCACCAACCCGCAGTAGGCCAGCGTGGTGGACTCAGGCCTGAATCCTTCTGAGAAGAGGCCCGTGCCCAGAAGTGGAACAGTAACGGGCTGATAATGATGCACCATTTTTTAATAGAAATGTCTTTAGAACTTTACCCTGCCTACCATCATGCTCAAACATTTCTCAGTTGATTGTGACATTCACACACAGCTTACTTTGTTGAGGCCAACTTATAATATTATTATACATATTATTTTGTTTTTAAATATAAATGCCATTAAAGAAAATTGAAAAATCTGTTGCTTACCTCATTTAACAAATGATTTCCAACAAAACTGTATGTAGGCGGTGGCATCTCAGTATCTGAAATAATAAAAATTAGTTTTACAAAGCATTAATATTATTAAGATTCCACACCCGAAGGGTCCAAATGGAATCCTATTGCTGTGGCCAAGGGCAGATCCAGGATTTGTTTCTGGGAGGGGCACAAGGGCCAGATAGGCATGGAGTACTTAGAAGTGTCCCCTATAGTATTGCATTATGTGTGATATTTTATGATTTCCAACTTGCGGTAGCATGTAGTACACTTATGTTTGCAAAAAGAAACAAATAATATTCAAGCGGTATTGTATTAATCTCCCAACTCCTAGTTTTATTTGAACCATCTGGTGGGAAGGGCTTGTTTCCCTGTGTATCAATTCATTAAGCTTCGTTTGGCCACCAGAAGCCTGAAATAATCGTTTTCTGTAGTGTGTACTGCATGCAGATTGAAAAGTTCATTGTCAAATATTACACTTTAACATTGAAATGAAATATATTATTATTTGCTTACCTGATGTGATCATACAACAGTGGCTTGATGTGCTAGTGGCTAGTAGTAGGCTTGTTTGTTGGGCAGACGTTAACAAACATTTCGTAACCGTAATTCGTAATGTACGTTTTTATTTAGTTATATTAAACTTTGTAGAAAACTGAATTTTTCAACGTTATGTCTATGATTCTAGATGGGTTCAATAATAGATTTTGACATTTACTTCGTCCCCCTCGGCCTTCCCCTTCTGGTCTGTATGTATTATATTGTTGTTATATACCTATGTGTAGAATACATGTATAATCTCAATTATTGAAGTAATTTCTCTTTGTAATTAACTCTTTGTTAAATGGGCAGTCTAAACTATGTACCTATCCCATTTAAAAGTTGAAATATACTATTCAGTTTTCTACAAAGTTTAATATAACTAAATAAAAACGTACAATACGAATTACGGTTACGAAATGTTTGTTAACGTCTGCCCAACAAACAAGATTACTACTAGCCACTAGCACATCAAGCCACTGTTATATGATCACATCAGGTAAGCAAATAATAATATATTTCATTTCAATGTTATAGTGTAATATTTGACAATGAACTTTTCAATCTGCATGCAGTACACACTACAGAAAACGATTATTTCAGGCTTCTGGGGGCCAAACGAAGCTTAATGAATTGATACACAGGGAAACAAGCCCTTCCCACCAGATGGTTCAAATAAAACTAGGAGTTGGGAGATTAATACAATACCGCTTGAATATTATTTGTTTCTTTTTGCAAACATAAGTGTACTACATGCTACTGCAAGTTGGAAATCATAAAATATCACACATAATGCAATACTATAGGGGACACTTCTAAGTACTCCATGCCTATCTGGCCCTTGTGCCCCTCCCAGCAGTGTGACCGTTTTTGGTATTTTCAATACCAAGTTGGTATAATTTGACCTCCGCAAAATTGATTTAGTATTTTTTTGGTATTATTTCAGGTTTTGGTATTTTTTGGTACAATTTTAACTTGAAAACCTTTTTATAGCATATTTTAGGTATTATTTTCTGGCAGTAGTAACTTTCATTCATTGGCCTAGTTTTGTCTTTGTCTAATGCTTATCACAGCTGTATAATTTGTCTCTTTTTTTAAAGTAGTATGTTCAAATAGTTTACGGTTACTCCCACAAACTGTGCTATAGCAAGATCGGGGTTTGGTTTCGTAATTTTGGGGTAAAAAATCGTTTTTGGGAAAATTTTAAGGAAAGGAAAATACACAGATATTGTAGGTATTGTATTGTAGTTTAAATAATGAAATGGGAAAATAATCGAGGTTTGAATGAAGACGAAGTATCTGAAGTTTTTAAATAGGTATCATCGTTTTAATTAACATTGTATATTGGATAATCCAAGGTAAGGTCCTGCGTCCCTTAGTTCATTAACCTACCTAATTCCTTCCGTACTAAACATATAAAATTTAAACATAATTCAATGATTGAAACATATTTTTTTTGTTTAATTTATGAATGTCTTATAATAATATTTTTTTATTTTATTTAGAACACAATTTGAATTGAAATTTGATAATTGATATAAAAAAAACAAAAAAAAATAGTGTTTATTTGAATTTTATTTTAGTACAATTTTAGTATAATTCTGTATGTATTTTAGTATTTTTTAGTACTGAAAACCTTACTTTTTAGTTGATTACCTTTTTTAAAAACGGTCACAATGCCTCCCAGAAACAAATCCTGGATCTGCCCTTGGCCACAGCAATAGGATTCCATTTGGACCCTTCGGGTGTGGAATCTTAATAATATTAATGCTTTGTAAAACTAATTTTTATTATTTCAGATACTGAGATGCCACCGCCTACATACAGTTTTGTTGGAAATCATTTATTAAATGAGGTAAGCAACAGATTTTTTCATTTTCTTTAATGGCATTTATATTTAAAAACAAAATAATATGAATAATAATATTATAAGTTGGCCTCAACAATGTAAGCTGTGTGTGAATGTCACAATCAACTGAGAAATGTTTGAGCATGACGGTAGGCAGGGTAAAGTTCTAAAGACATTTCTATTTAAAAATGGTGCATCATTATCAGCCCGTTACTGTTCCACTTCTGGGCACGAGCCTCTTCTCAGAAGGATTCAGGTCTGAGTCCACCACGCTGGCCTACTGCGAGTTGGTGGACTAAACACCATCAAGAACTGTATGAAGCACTCTCAAGTGGGTAGGTTTCCTCACGATGTTTTCGTTCATCGTTAAAGTAAAAAGTGTCAATCAAATTCTGATTCGCACTTGAATTCGAAAAGCCAGAGGTGCGGGCCGGGTACGAACTCAGATCCCCCTGCAAGGATGGCAAGCATTCAACCACTAGGCTATACGTTAAATTACTAGGTTATAATGTTCATTCCGGGACCCATCTGAAAACCAGTGCTGCAACATTTCGGTGTTGTAGCATATGCTGAGATGGGGGCCTTTTTAGTCTTTTACAGGCATATTATTTTTAATTTTATTGTTGATGTGTTATTTTTTCTCTCGCCTGTAACAAGATTAAAATAATTATTTTATTTCTTTCTTTCCTTTTGTTTGATTTATGTAAATGCAATGTTATCATTGTAGATATTAATGTAAAACCAAGTAGTTAAAAGCCTTAATTTTCCTTGCAGGTAATGTACAATCAAATAACAGTCCCTTCAACACTGAAGACGATGACTCCTGTGGCTAGGAAGATCCTGTGGATGCAAATCAAACAAGAAAATGTAGAATTTTATTCTGATTAGAAATAACTGAAAAAAAACATAATGTAAACATTATGTTTTTTTTTCAGTTATTTCCTATAAATAGGAGAAAATTGAAAAATAAACAGATTTATGTAAAAGTAATGGTCTTTTCACTTTCACTATAAAAAATAAAATATTAGCAATGCATGTATAGGTACCTACCTACGCATGAATAAGAGGCAAAAGCCTTGTATCCAAGGCCGAAATTTAAAAACCTTTTGCTTGGTTGGAAGTTGAAAAAAATGTATTATCTGTGCTTGTCATTTTCTATTATTGAGGTTACTCTTTGGTTCCCTATTGACCAAATTTCTTGTTCGGAGATTGTCGTCTGATCCGTAGCATCTCTACTTGGTCTGTGGTTTACCCGAATGATGAACGAAACGTTCCGAAGTCACCGCGGTTCGTGCACAGGGTGCATAATTGGCCAAAAAAACTCGCGCATAGGTTGTTGTAATTATAATAATAATAATGTTTTGGACATTTTACACAGCATTATTTAGTCCAAAACTAAGCAGAGCTTGTATTATGGGTACTATGGTACTATAATATTTATGTATTTTTTTTGTAAATACCCACGACCATACAGCCCAATAGACGCCTAATGTTGAATATGTGTACAATAAGTATCTGTTCACATCAATCGACAAAATGTAGGGATGAGCTGATTTTTTTTCGCGATTTCAGTTTTGGTCCCATAGTAAAAGATGTTCATACTGATGAGTACAATGACCCCCTATGAGGTTTTCAGTTATTTCAATAACACGTATGTATAAAAGCGATATAAATAACAAAAAACTTATTTTACGTAAACATATTTTTATTGAATCTTTGACAACCCAAAAAAAAAGTTTCGTTATCCTGTATAAATATTAAAATACTTTAATACTTAAATAAAAACAATAAAACTTTCAAACCGATAAAATCCCACAATTCACACATTCAATTTCCAAATCGAATGGGGAACTTACCCGAATTTTGGCAACTCGCAATCTACTACGAGTTACCTACCGTCTCACTCTCAGTAGACGGTCGATTCGGTTTGGTTTAACCGGTTAACCATTCGGTTTACGTAAATTTTTGATACGGTTTACCCGGTTAAGAAAAATCACGGGTTGACCCATCGCTAATTTTGACATCCCGTAAAGATGTTGCCAAGCAGAGAATATACAAATAGCATGCGATCTCTTTCACCAGACGACATAACACGTTGGTTAACAAGAGACAAATAATAGTTTCAACGATTTAATAGATATTTGTTTAAACTAGGTGGATATAGAAGAATGTGCCACTTCCATAGGTTTCTTAATTCAATGGTCATCAGTCAACTGATTATCAGTGTTACCGTTTTTGGTAGTTTCATGACTTTTTTAGTAATTTTGGTTAAATTTAGTGGATTATTTAGTATGTTCAAGATTTTGGTATTTTTATTAGTTTATGGACGAGTACTGAACGCAAAACGCCGCATAGTTGATTTGTTGTATTTTCTAAAGCTTGCAGTACTGGATGACTATTGTTTATTTAGTCTGTATTTGCTATTCTTGTCACACACCCAAAAATACCATTGATCTATCTCGCTCTTGAAAGCATTCTGTATTAGAGATGAGCGTTATTGTTACCTTAATTCAATGATGCAACAAGTTACTTGTAGTTTTTTTTATGAAACCTGTTGCGACAGTAGGTTTCTTCTACAACAGGTTTCTAATATCATTATTATGAGGTATGTAGCACATTTGGCAACGGGCGTAACGGCATTCGGCAGATGTCACTAATACGTCGGCAACACATTGTATTATTCTTAATTCTTAGACGTTATTGAAACAGCCTAATGTGCGATTTGTCCATTTTTATTTTCGAAGCAACCTCTTGCTATATCTGGATTTGAAAAAAACTGCTCGTCTCGGTCATCTCTATTCTACATTCTTCATGATTTTTATGATACAATACAGGATACTTTGTAATTCCCCTTCCGCAATTTAAGTGGATAAAATAGTAACGTAGAAAAACGGAACGATTGATTACGCACGCGCACGAATCTTAAACTAGATATTTTCCATTAATTTAACGATTTCGACGATTTATTATTATTATTACATTATGGAAACCACACTAGCAGCTTAACAAGCTGATGCGTGTGTCTTGCGATTTAGAGATTTTGTGAAGTCTGTTCTTGAAGCAGTTTATTGTGGGTGCCATATCACACTTTCAGGAAGTTTACTCTACCCTGTGACTACACGATTTGGTAGGAAGTGGTAGAAGGGGTTTCCTTTAGACAGCGTCCTCCATAGTTTTAAAGGGTGCCCCACGTGGGTTTTTGTTCTCACTGAGAGTGTACAAATTTTCAATTCTGGGAACATTGTAACAACTAGTGAGTATTTTTATGTCTCAGTAAGACTTTCCTATGACTCGGAGTGCTCTAACAGCAAAGGCATTGACATATTCTCGAACTCATTACCAATATTTAAGTCCAATGTCGTCACTAACATATGTATCGATCAGTAGCCGGCCGCTAGTTTTTTTCCGCCGCTAGTTTCTAGTTTCAGTTATTGTCCTTTTGTTTAATGTCTCTTTTTCTACCACTAAATTAAACTCAATCTGTGTTAAACTTACAATATAATTATCTTGAATAATTTTATTTTTATTGTATTAAAATTATTTTTGCAAATTTTTTATTATCATAAAAATTCAATCCATAATTATTGTAATAAATAAATTAAACTTAATCTCCATAAATTTATGTACCTAAGTACTATTGTTATTGTATAAAATATTGTATCATAAAAATCAAATAAGTAGGTATTTAATAATATCTGATAGTTACAACTTGATGTAAATTAATTAATGATAATATTATTTAAGTAGGTTATTAGCTAGCTACTCGACGCAGTGTGCATGTGCATGCCTGTAAGTGACCTATTTGCACAGGACCACTTTATGAATACATTGTGTATTATGTAGGTATACTAACTACCCTTCTATAAAAAGAATTGTGGATAGGTTGTTGGTGTGGCTTTTAGTAAATAAATCCCCTTTGTCTATTATTTACAAGAGAAGTAAGGCCAAGGTCTTTCGTCTTTCAGGTGTCGTTCGTAGGGTTAATATTTCAACCATCTTAGTCACCCCTCTCCGTACACTTTCCAAAAGAGCGATGTCTTTCTGAAAGTAGGGGTCCCATTATGGGACTCCCATATCACATATATGCATGTACTCTACTCTACTCTAGATGTGGTCTAATATAAGTTTTATATAGTTTCAATAATGTTCATGGTGTAAGACATTTAAATTCCTTTCCGCGTGGTGCCGAACGTAAAGAATTGCACTACCCTATATCTTCTCATGGGTGTCGTAAAAGGCGACTAAGGGATTCACCAGAGAATGGGCAGCAGCGTTCTCTGAGTATTGAACCAACCAAATGCGATCGCCAACCCGCCTGCCAAGCGTGGCGACTATGGCATATCCCCCCCATTGGGGGAGGCCTATGTTGAACAGTGGACGTCTTTCGGCTGAAACGATGAAGACATTTAAATGCTTTTCTAATCAGATACAACATAGAGTTTGCTTTTTTGACTATGCCAGTGATGTGCGTTTCCCATTTTAAGTTATGACATAAAGTGATTCCCAGGTCTTTCTGCGTATCTACTGGTGAAAGTAGTTGGTGTCCAAGATAGTATGTTTTTAGGGTTCCGAAGTCCTACAAGGAACCCTTATAGTTTCGTCATGTCCGTCCGTCTGTCCGTCTGTCCTAATCCTTTACAGCTTAATAACTTCTACAGTTATAAACATAAGTAAATGAAATATTGTTAAAAAATAGTCTGCATGTAGATCTCAATTTTAAAAGAATAAAAAAATAGTTTTTACGTTCTTTAGGGGTGGCGCCCATACATGTGAAATGGGGAAAAAACATTTTTTTTCACTGCACCCCCTCGTGTGGGGTATCATTGAATAGGTCTACTAAAATGAAGGTAATGTTTCATACATCACTTTTTTATCAGGTGTACCATCTGCGAAATATAGCCCGCCAAAGTGGCTTGCAATGTGTCCCCCCCTGCCATTTCTAAACTATGCAACGTAGAAACTTATAATCTTCCACATTGATAGACCTTTGTGAAAACTCTCTTTTAAAATTATTTCGAGTATAATGTGATTATAAAACGTCCTAGTTCAAAGGTCATTGACCTTAGAGAAAAATTATCATGGCAAATAATGCTCCTTTAGCTACTTTCTATTTGAAAAAATCACAAAAAGTAACTTTGACATGACAGACTTCTTAAATTTGGCTTCTTGAATTTATCGCTAGATGGCGCTACTAACAACACGCTCTGAGTTGCGAATGCTGCCGATTATTGCAAAAACTAAAAGAGCCATGATTAATATTCGATTTGATTCGTTTGTACACCTCTATAATACTGAGCATGGCCCGACATGCTCTTGGCCGGTTTTTTATGGAATGTTTTTGCCTGTGTGTAGTAGGTACGGTGCACTTTATTGCATTTAACGACAGAAACCATTGTTTAGTCCAGTCAAATACGGCATCTTAAACATTTGTATATTTTGGAATTGTAGGCATGGGTTTCCAAAGAATTTTGTGTCTTCAGCGAACAGTGAGAATGGCAGCTGTAGTGTGCTCTTTAGGTCCGTTAAAAAATGATGAAAGATCAAGGGTCCAAGCACCGATCCCTGGGGCACGCCGCTGAGTACTGGATGAGCTGTGGATAGTTTATTCCCAATTCTTACTCATTTGCTCTTATTTATCAATCATATCATAGCCCTGTTTAGTGTTTTGTGTACCTATTTATTGAAAATTAAGGAACGTGGTATCATATTCCTCCAACACAAAGGGACGGTCCTCCGACCAGGCTGGGTCTGCGCCTGGCGGGCTACTGCCCAACATTTGATGTTGGGTGTTTGTACATTTATTTATATATTCATGAACAATTCTCATTGTGTTTGAATGTCACAAAGAGATTAAATATTATCACTAGTAAGTATTTTAATGTCTTTGGAATGTCACATAATTATTACAAAAAAATACATTTATTTATTACTAGCTGTGCCCGCGACTCCGTCCGCGTGGATGTCGGAAAATAACATCGTGTCATAATTATGAACACAATATCTTCAAATATATACATATAAGCGCCTACACAGACGATTACACTATTTACCGACCATACTATATTTTGTTTTTACAACCAACCGGCTAAGTTGATGGAATTTCATGGAATTAGCCCTAAACTCCCTCATTCTGAGAAGACGCTCGTGCCCAGCAGTGGGAAGTAATTGGGCTGATTATGTTATTCTATAACACTAACCACATCTCTTCTTATGCTGAGAAGAGGCCCGTGTCCAGCAGTGGGACTGTAATGGGCTGGTAATGTTATGTTATTCTAGAATACTAATAATATCCAGTTCATTAACTCTTCTCATTTTGAGAAGAGGGCCATACCCAGTAGTGGGATAGTAATGGGTTGACTACGTTATGTTATTCTATATTTTCTAGTTTCTTAACTCTTCTCGTTCCGAGAACAGGTCCGTGCCCAGCAGTGGGGCAGTAGGTAATGAGCTGATTATGTTATGATAATCTATTACACTAACAATATCCAGTTCCTTAACTCTTCTCATTCCAAGAAGAGGGCCATGCCCAGCAGCGGGACAGTGATGGGCTATGTTATGTTATTCTATATTTTCTATAATACTAATAGAATCCAGTTGTATTTTTAGGAACCTGCAACCTGCATCCAACCAACAATCATGACCTCTACTTTGTATGCAACTTAATACAATAGAGGGGTCAAGCTGTATCGCTGGATCTACTCAACCGATTCAGATAAAACATACCCTATATTTTAAGTTAGACTAATACCAATACAAATGCTAAGTTTCATTACGATCCGTTCAGCCGTTTTCAGGTGATGAGGTAACAAACAGACAGACAGACAGACATAAATTTTTTAAACGATTGATTCGTGTTCTATAGCTTATTTCTAGACCCCCTAGCTGGTTTTCGCGAAAAAAAACTCAATGTACAGACTTTTCGACCTTTACAGTTTTATTATAGTATATAGAAGATACAACGTGTATCAGAAATGCGTGTTCATATTTGTAGAGCTTTTTCAGGGGATGCTATGGAACAACTTTTTCTATAGGACCAACCCTAAAATCGCGAAAAATATGGTCAGTTCTGTATGCGGTCGTTTTTAATTACTTTACCGTTGCTTATTATTTATATGTATATATGCATATAGTATTTATGTATTAGGATTTATAGAATATATTTGTTTTTATTTTATAGTAGTAGTATAGTATTTTATTTTATTATTAAATTATGTATCGAATTTGCACATCTGACAACCCCATTTTCTGTCCAGTTCATTCTTGTCCATCCTAAGGTTGCCTGGAAGAAATCGCTGATATCGATAAGGCCGCCATTTGTACAATAGTTTAAATGCATATACAATGTAATGTTTTTTATGGTGTACAATAAAGCATATATAAATAAAATTAATAAAAATATATCAGATGGCCCTTACCCTTGCATTTTGTCGAGCGACATTGATGATTTAGTAGGGAACAGCTGATATTATTTCGCGATTTCAGGGTTGGTCCCATAGAAAAAGTTGTTCTATGCTGTGCGCTGAATGAGCTCTTCAAATAGGACCACGCATTTCTGATACACATTATATATGCTTACTTGCGTGTAAACTCTGCTTGCGCGATTCAGGATTTGTGTCGTCATCGACTACGTCAGTTGTTTTCCATGCAGTGAGATAGGTGTCGCTACATGATCAATAGTACCTGTTGGGGTCGTCTTCAAGAAAACAGGTTCTGTTATATTGATTCTACGTTTTATTTGTCTATTTTTTACAAGTTTGAGATTAAAATATTCGCGACAGATTTTTTGCGTCCGCGCTCTTGTCGTCAGTTCGTAGTAGAGAGAAAGTATATCTGGCTGTCAGCTGTCAGCTGTCAAAGTTAGACGTCGCCGGTCGAGGCCGCTATTGTCACGTTCCACCTCTTCCGCTCCGACGCCGGTTGGATTTGAGACGTTCAACGCGTTCCAGTCGCATTGTAAACATCCTCCCCCCCCTTGGGGACGTGTTCCCCAAGGAGCTCTTGGGAATCTAGTTGTGTTAGTCTAGAAACGGGCCTATGAATGACGCCGCTCTTTGTTTTCACGTCGACCACTCTGCATACGCCATCTGCTCCTGGATATAGTTTGACAATCCGGCCCATGAGCCATTTCATAGGTGGCAGCTGATCGTCCAGAATGAAGACTAGGTCGCCAACACTAACGTGGTGTTGTGCATGCTGCCATTTGACGCGTTGCTGCAGAGTAGATAGATAGTCCTTTGTCCATCGAGACCAGAAATGTTGTCTTAAGCGTTCAATCAGCTGGTATCGGTTGATGCTGACTCGCTCGGTGACAGGTGAAGGCAGTGAGGTCAATGGCCGACCCACAAGGAAGTGCCCAGGTGTAATAGCTGACAGATCAGAAGGATCAGCAGACATTGAAGTAATCGGACGCGAGTTCATAATAGCCTCAATCTGCACAAACAGTGTGTACAACTCTTCAAAAGTTAAACTAGAGTTACCCGCTATCCGTTTTAAATGAAATTTTGCCGTTTTGACTCCCGCTTCCCAGATCCCGCCGAAATGCGGTGCATATGCAGGAGAAAATTTAAACGTTATGCCTTCCTTGCTCGCGTAGTCGCTAACCGATCGTTCACTATTCTTAAGCAGTCTGTTCAGTTCGTTATTGGCTCCTACAAAGTTTTTACCATTATCACAGTATATTGTGTCAGGTTTACCACGTCGTGAGATGAATCTACGCAAGCACAAGATAAAGGCATCGCTACTTAAGTCGCTCACGACTTCTAAGTGCACAGCTTTAGTACTAAAACAAACAAATATGCATAAATAGCACTTGGAGGTCTTAGCACCACGGCCCTTTCTATTTAATATTAGAAAAGGTCCAGCAAAATCAGTGCCACAAGTCTCGAATGGTGGAGCAGGAGTTACACGAGGTTGTGGTAAGTTACCCATTATAGGGTTTAAAGGTTTAGCTTTAAATCTCTGACATCGTACACACTTTCTAACGGTAGTCGCAGCTAACACCTTGCCACCTGTGGGCCAGAATTGCTCACGAATAGAACTCAACAGTTGCTGAGGGCCACAGTGTAAGAGACGAAGATGTTCTTGCTCAAATAAAAGTTTAGAGAAAGTGTGTGTGTGGGGTCAAGTAATATGGGGTGTTTTTTCCCATAAGGACAGTGGGATGCATTTTCAATCCGTCCACCGACACGTAATACACCATGTTGATCCAAATATGGGTTTAAAGAGAGAATCCGTGACTTAGAATTTAGTTTATTTAAAGTCTTAAGTGAATGAATTTCCTTTGAAAAGCTTTAGCTATAAGCATCAGTGAATTACTCAATTCAGAACAAGTAAGTTCACCATTTAGTTTAGTATTATTTTTTCTAATGTTATTTATAAATCTTAGTATGTAAGCGTATATTCTTTGCAATTTGTATAATTTAGAATATTTTTCAAATGGTACAACATCATTAGGTAGGGTTTTAATATTTAAACTTATTTTTGTTTCAGGTAAAGTTACAGAAGTAGATTTAGACTGGGGCCATTCATGTTCAAACTTGGCCAGAAAGGAAGGACCATGCCACCAAAGGGTATTACTAAAAAGAAGACGTGGTTGAATGCCCCTAGACGCCATATCAGCAGGATTATATTCGGTAGGTACATGACGCCAAGTAGTTATATCAGTTAGATCACGAATCTGTTCAATCCGACTGCAAACATAAGTTTTAAGGGTTTTAGGTGGAGTGTGTAACCACCCTAAAACTATGGTTGAATCTGTCCAAAATACTGAGCGTGAAATCTTAATTTTTAAAGATTGCAGAACTCTAGAATGTAGTTTTGCACCAAGTAAAGCGCCTAACAATTCTAGACGTGGAATTGTTTCAGTTTTTAAGGGAGAAACTTTAGTTTTTGCACATAATAAGTTACATTCAACTTCACCCAAGTTATTCGTCGATTTTAAGTAAATACATGCACCATAGGCATCTTGTGAGGCATCAGTAAAGCAATGAACCTCTATATAGGTTGGGGAGTTGCAGAGAATATACCTAGGTACCTTAATATGAGCAAAATTATTAGTCTCTTTATAGAATTCTATCCATGAGTTCTCCATCTCCTTCGAAATTTCATCATCCCAGTCTATTTTAAGTAACCAGAGCTTCTGTAAAAAGATTTTATGAAAAATAGTGCAGGCAGATAAGAGGCCTAATGGGTCGAATATGCGACACGAGTTGGACAGTATAGAGCGTTTCGTAATTTTAGGAATAGGTTTAATTTCGACTGTAAAGTGCAAAGTGTCAGAGCTAGGTGTCCATTTTAATCCTAACACAGAGGATTGCTTACTAAAGTCTTGAGATTGATCAGTCATTTGTATATCATCAAAAATATCAGGAGAATTTGTTCTAAATTTACGCAAAGGAAAACCACCCTCAGAAAGTTTTTTAATTACTCCTGAAAGAGTAGATTTTAACACAGATTTTGAGTCTGAACCAGTATTCAGGTCATCAACATAAAAGTCATGTCTTAACGTATTAGAAACAGTTTCATCAGAGCACTCCATTGCAAGTTGTATAAGACACCTAGTACTAAGATACGGAGCTGAAGCTGTTCCATACGTGACAGTATTTAGTTGCAAGGTTTTGAGTTCTTGATCTTTGTCCTCTCTCCAGAGTATGAGTTGCAGGTGACGCTGGGATTCAGTAACCATAACCTGTCTGTACATTTTTTCCACATCACCTGTCACTACATAGGTATACTGACGAAACCTGAGCAAAATTGCCATTAAATCATCTTGAACTACTGGCCCAACAAATTGAATATCATTAAGTGATATGTTTGTAGAAGTCTTACAAGAGGCATCGAAGACTACTCTTAAGCGAGTAGTCTCACTGCTTTCACGAATTACTGCGTGGTGAGGTATATAGTAACCGAAAATAGGACGGCTGATTTCGGTAAGATGGCCTAATCTTTTATATTCATTAATGAAATCTATATACTCATTTTTAATGTTAGATTTATCTAATTTCTTTTCTAAATTAAAGAAACGCCTTTTAGCAATAAGATAAGAGTCCCCTAGAGCCTCATTAGCGACTTTCCGCAAGGGCAGTTTGACACAGAATCTGCCATCTTTCAGGCGGACCGTATTTTCAATAAAATGATTTTCACAATATTTTTCATCCTCAGAAAGCAAAGTATTTTTTGTTGGCAAGTCAAGAATATTTTCAA
This sequence comes from Asteroscopus sphinx, assembly GCA_949699075.1. Taxonomy (NCBI): domain Eukaryota; kingdom Metazoa; phylum Arthropoda; class Insecta; order Lepidoptera; family Noctuidae; genus Asteroscopus; species Asteroscopus sphinx. The sequence continues at coordinate 11,453,450 of OX453021.1, read as the reverse complement.
CTTCCCAGAATTTAGTCAGAGAATCTCTAATTTCTTGAGAAAAGTTAGAATTAATGGTAGTAGCATGGCCCATACCACATGGACCAGACACTAACCAACCCAGCTTGGATTTCTGTAAGGTAGGTTTATTTTTCCCCAACTTAATTAGCTTAGAATCTACAATTTCCCAGTAAACATCAGCCCCTAGTAGTAGATCAATTTCAGATGGGCAGTAGTAGGTTGGATCTGCTAGTTCTATAAACTCAGGAAGATCCCATTGAGAAGGGTTAATCTTTGTGCTAGGCAACTTACCGGTGATCTGCGGTACTACAAGACAAGAAATGTTCGTTTGGAATAAGTTGACCCGTGATTTTAACTGTATATCACACTTTTTATTAGTATTTGTTAATTTATTATTTATTCCAGCAATTGATATATTAGTATTAGAACAAGTCAGATTCATTTTCTTTTGCATACTTTCAGTTATAAATGAAGACTGACTTCCATTGTCTAGAAGAGCTCTAACAATGAATGTTTTATTAGATCGGCTATCAACTAATTCCACCTGAGCAGTACATAAGAGAATTTGCCCGGGAATTTGCACGGAGAGTGATATAGGATTGAACATAGTGACAGTAGACGTCTGAGAGGACTCCGCCACTTGAGGAAGTGATGTCACAGAAGAAGTATCAACAGGTAAGTTTGTTTTATCATTATTGGACTGTGATTTATGCAGTAATAAATTATGTCTTTTGTTACAGATTTTGCAAGAATTATGTTTGCAGTGAGCCGAGAAATGACCAGGGCGTAGACAATTATGACAGAGCTTGTGCTTTGAAACTTCATTGTATCGAGAATCCAATGACATCTCTTTGAATTTATCACACTTATAAAGTAAATGATCTTGCGAACATACAACACAATTTTTTACGTTTGTCGAAGAAGAAACAAATGATTTTGTGTGCTTATTGTCCTTATTATAAGAAGATGAACGTTTTTCAGTTTTGATTGATAAATCATTCTTGCTATACTGCAAGGTTTCTAGCACGTCAGCACGATTACGCAAGAAACTATAAAACTCCTCAAGTGTTGGAGAAGTAGGAATAGTACTCCTGTGTTCCTCCCATTTGCGACTTGTAACACCATCTAGTTTCGTGGCCATTATAAAAACAACTAAAGTATCCCAGTGAGTTGTAGGTTCATTCAAAGAAGATAAGGCACGAAGATTTTTAGCGTAGTAATCTATCATATAGCGAAGTGACTTGTAATTTTCCTTATTAATTGCTTCAAAATTCAGAAGAGCCATTAAATGATTATTTGTAAGTATACGATTGTTGTCAAAGCGCTCGATAAGCAAACTCCAAGCTAATTTATAATTGGTACCAGTGAACTCTATTGACTTTATTATATTAGATGCGCCTGCCTCTAACGAAGAACGTAGGTAATGGAACTTGTTAATATCAGGAATAGTATCATTATTGTTAATTAAAGAATCGAAAGTGTCTCGAAATTCCATCCACTTTAAATAGTTTCCATCAAAAGAAGGCAGCTGTATGGTAGGCAGCTTTATGCTATAGTTTCGGCTAGTTATTGAATGAGAATTAGCATTTTCAGGTAGTACAATACTAGGTGCAAGACTATCAATTAACACTTGAGCTTTAGCAATGTTTGAACAAAAGTCACTCTCAATTACATCATTCTCTTCTAACTGTTCAGGTTCTAAACCTTCAATTTTAGTTTTTAAATTATCAAACTGGTTTAATAACTCTCTGAATCTTGACAGTTTTATCTCAGTTTCAGCGAGTATTTGTTTAGAGATGCTTTCAGCACCTATCAGCATAACAGTATTTATATATTTTGAAAATATAGTTATTCTAGCTTTCATCGTTCCACGTTGCTGAATAAGAGGTTTTAATTCAGCAGCCATAATGAAAAGCACAACAAATTGAACAGACTGTTAAAGATTAAGTAGGTATACAGTACCAATTCTGGTAACAGGTATCTCGGTTAAAACAAAAATCAAAAGCCAAACCGTGCAAGTCGTGCAATAGCTACGACAACCACTCGTCAGTCAGCAACTCGCACACGAGCAAAGCAGGCCACGCAGCACAGGACGCAAGCTGTGAAGTGCAGGCAGGTGTCTTTCTTTTTAGCAGAGCATTCCAACAGGACCCAAGAAGCAGGTGCACACGGCGAATCTGGAAAATGCCAGGGTGGTCCCGTAAGCGAAATGCAAGCAAAGTTAGGTAGAAGTAGGGTCCTAGGTATGAACCTAGGTTCTTGTCATATAGTAAGGAAAATCGACACAGAAAGTAATTTCAGTCTGACTCCATAGATATTTTAATCATTTAGATATTAGAAATACGGTTGTGATCGGGCTTTGAAGTAATTATTTTGCAATGAACACTGTTAGGCAGACTGCAGCATTAAGAAAACTGTAAAATAAATAAGATACTAAAACTGGGCGTACTTCCCTGTAAGTAGTAACCAAAAAACACACGTCACACACAAGCCATTTTCATCCGTTGAAGTAGCAGCCGTAGCAGGAACAATGCGGCTGCATCGTAGTCTCAATCTTCAGTTTTTTCTTTAATCACGTCGGGGTCACCAAATGTTGGGGTCGTCTTCAAGAAAACAGGTTCTGTTATATTGATTCTACGTTTTATTTGTCTATTTTTTACAAGTTTGAGATTAAAATATTCGCGACAGATTTTTTGCGTCCGCGCTCTTGTCGTCAGTTCGTAGTAGAGTGATGGTGGTATAACTTAGAAGAAAAGAGGTGAATTATAAACCAACAAATTTACATACGTCAGTAGATTAGTGTCTTTACTTCTATCTGTCAAAATATTTCATTTAGTCGGGTTATAATCCTAGAGTTGCATGTTCCGACCGCTAGTTGGTGCTTTGTTCAATTTTAAATATTTCACAAAATGTATAAACTATGTATTTTAAATATTTAATGATATTTAACAATGTAATTTTTTTTATTTAAGGGCATTTTTAACTTTTCTAATATAATTTAACTCTTGACAAAAAAATTACTTGAACACTAAAATAATGTTTTCTTCGTAAAACGGAATAGATAGATGCACATTTTATTTTATTTTATTATTATGGCCTGGTTGCTAAGACCTTTAAGCCAAGTCATTTATTTGTTATATGTGAGTAGTTTTATGGCCTGGTTGCTTAGACCCTCCAGCCAAGTCTTTAGTTTACTCACCCTAGTAAAGTTATGGAAACTTTACCAGGTTTTTGAGCGGATGATGAGAAAATACGAAAGTCACGTTTTTCAACTTTGTACCATTTACCCACACTTGTACACGTTAACGAGCACTTAAGATTTAATAATCCACCATTATTACACATTAACACTCGAAGAAACACAAATTTAGATAATACAAAATCCACAACACGATCTTTCCGAATTTTCCCGCCAACCCATAGATGCACATCAGTAAAGTACAGTGTTGCCAATGCTACGGAAATTATGGTGTTCTACGGTTTTCAGGCCAAAAAAATACAAAATCCACGGCCTATGGCTATAACATGGCCGTAGCAAAATCTACGGCTTTCAGCAAGTTTGACGGTAATCATGTTTTTGTTCAATATATCATTGCATGTATCCAACCAAATACATTTTGTGTGTGTTCATCTTTCTTTGTGAATTCGAATTCTAACCTTGCAAAGTTATCTGTTATATGGACGGGGATTTCCCGATTAGAATTCCCGTTGAAAATTAAATGTGGTCACACCTACTTTTTTTTCAAACCAAAAAAGAGTAATTGATGATCAATTAATTTTGCATAAAAAACATAAAAACAGCACCATTTGGCTGATTTCGAAATGTACTTCATTTTTGCCATAGAAATCAAAATAATATAAGGTAATAGAAATGGTAAAAGTGCGTGAACTTGTCGCCGCGTACAGGAGTCTCATAAGAGCCCAGTGCGTGAATAGTTTGCTTGATCACCAGTGCTGTTTTGGACGCAGAGTAACTAAAGTTATATTTTGTCGCATATCTAAGGGACTTTACTCATGGCGCGACTAGACGCAGAATTGCATCGATTACCGATATCGGTCAGATATCGCAACAACATGTGTTCGAAGAAAATGTATTGAAAATCGCAAATGTCTTCAGACAAGATCGCATGGATTGACGATATCGCTTACAGATCTGCTCGATATCGAATTGCATGAACGTTCTAATGATCTGCGATCCTATTTCAAATAAATGTACGTGGGCGTGCGAGCGATGGCACTTGTTTCGACTTGCATGCGATTCTCTGTACGGGATATCGATGAGCGACTTCTGTTTCGCAACAAGTAATCTGTTGGAAATATTTTTGGTATCAATTAGAACGTACGTACAACTCGAGTCGACAATCGATGCGATATCGCACGCATCGCATCGCGTCATGAGTAAGGTCCCTAACAGTGAAATTGTTTTTAGGCGTAATTTACTTTGTATATTGAATGCTGGAAATATGGTGGGCGTAATTGCGTATCTATGTGTTGGTGGCGGAAAACCGGCGACATGCGTTCCAGAAGAAAAAGACATTAGATATCATTTCTATTACCTTATTATTTAAATTTCTATGATTACGGCCAACCGTTAATTCTTTTTCCATACAAATACGGCTTTTCTACTGAACGTGCACGGCCGCCTAATGACTTGCATTGGCAACACCGGTAAAGTATAACCTAGTGAGAGAGGTTGGCGGGAAAATTCGTAAAGATCATGTTGTGAATTTTTTATTATTTTCCAAAATTTGTGTTTCTTCGAGTAATTAATGTGTAATAATGGTGGATTATTAAATGTTAAGTGCTCGTTAACGTGTGCAAGTGTGGATAAATGGTACAAAGTTGAAAAACATGACTTTCGTATTATCTCATCATCCCCTCAGAAACCTAGTAAAGTTTCCATCACTTTACTAGGATACAAGTATAATATGTTCAATGATTACGACTGAAGGACAAGTATCCATGGTCAAGAATAAATTAAAAAAAAAAAAAAATAACCTAGTGATGCGACTCGAGTCCGATTTTGCCAGACGAGTCATTCGAGTCATTTTACAGTTTTACTCGAGTACCACTCGAGTGGTCGAGTCACTCAAGTAGTTCACGGGTCACTCGGAGACTCACCTCACTCGATTCACTTGTCACAATCTTTGAATTTATTAAGTTTCTTTGTATTTAAGTGGATGTTTTCCTCGTATATGTGTAATCAGCTTTGTTGTATTACCAATTGTTTTTACACATTTTACAAATCACTTTTTTTTCTTTCGAAATAATTCCACACTAGTGACTTTGTTGTAGCTGCTGTATTATCGTCACTCATTTTGAAACAAAACAATCACTTTTATAAACAATTTCTATCTTATTTACGTTTATGAACGACGATAATTCATTCAACACAACAGTTCACATGAGTTAATTACGTACGGCTGCAGCCGAGGGTACAAAATTAAACCGATTTAATTAACTTAAAAATTTAATCGATATAATTATTACAATATATCGGTCTAAAACTAAGATGCGTGACAAATGTTCGATATGAGAAACAAGAGTGACGAGTAGGTATGCTAATTTAATATAGAATTATTAGTATTGCGCAACTTCGGTCACACGCTATCGAATTGCTGATCAGACGATCTCACGGTGCAGTTCGCTGTAGAGTGTGTCATCGCTACAATAATTTAGCGTTCCGCAGGCAAGGGTCATCATTATATAACATCTCCCTCCGCAAGTTCGGCAACTATTTAAAAACTCTAGTTGAAAATAGTGTCGATGGTGTAGCTTGATTTTTTTTCCATAATTTCTGTGTTGCAGACCTTCTTATCCTTTGCATTAACTTAAATTTCAGCAGTGATTTTCTTTTGTTGGTTGAATTTTGTGGATTTTCCTTCATGATTGGCAAGTCTATAATTTTCAATATCTTTCCCTTGATTTGATCATGAAGATTGCTTGCAGTAAATGATGTCTTTAGCATACATCCTTTGGATATAATAGATAAATAGCTTCCCTTCAGTATTCTCTACTGGTCTTCAGAACAAGTTAAACGAACTTTCGTTGGTTTGGGAAAGCTCACGATGAAATGTTGGTCGTCCAACTGCTCCATGGCTTCAGAAGACAGGATAACTGATGTGAATTCACAGGAATCGTGAATTTGCTGGTGCAGTATAAGATGCTGGATACAGTTCGACTGCTTGCCGTGGTGGTGACTTTAGTTGTCCTCGCAAAAATGACCGTGATGGTACTTCGGACATTCTGTCTCTATATACAATAGATCTTTTTCGTGAACTGCTATGATAGGGTAAGTTGGAATTAGGACCTTATTATCACTATTAGGAGCTAGGGATAATTTAAAAAGCATAAAGTTAGTAGGATAAACTACTGGTGATAACTAACAACTATACTATTCCCATTATAGTAGTAGTAACATAGTCTAATTATATTAAAATATTCCCTGAAACTAATATCTATGATTTTATTCTTATCGTATAACATACCTAGCCTATTTATCCTATCCTTAAATATAGCATGGTTCTATATAGAATGATGAGTAGAAAACTTTATTAAGGCTTGTACAACGCTTTAGCTGTAGCATCTCTCAAGAAGTATGCTTGACCATACTTAGAGAATGCATCTACTATAGTAAGATACTTATTTGTTTCAACACTTAGCAAATCTAAATGTACAACCTCAAAAGGCTTTGTTGGTAGATGTTCAATTTGAACCGTGGTCTTATTCGATCACGATCGTATTTCACTTGCCCACATATTGTAAAGTCATTGATATACTTGGCTATATGCTCTTTAATATTTGGCCAATAGCATCTACGAATTCCATTCCAATCACTTGCTATACCGTTTGAATTGATTAAGTGAGCAGCACACCCTACAACTTTATTTAATATACCATTACTGACTGCCTTATTAATTAATTCAGAATCACCTTGAACATTATAATATTCCTTAACTAATTGATCACACAATTGAATAAACCTTGTCAGCACATTCGGGTTTCCGTCGAACTCGGGTACTAACCGGAATGCTCTATAAATACTATCTATATTCAAAGACATTTTCTCGAAATGCGATTCTGTTTCCTCAAATAATGTATCTAAACTAATATTCTTCTCGAATCTATAATTGATTCTCTACTATTTCTAACTAACCTAGGGTTCCTGGATTTTCGTTGAAAGAAAATTTTGGAAAATTATATTAATTAGTACAGGCTAGGAGTAAGCGTTCACTAGAAAGAATCTAATGTACTTACATTAACATTAAATCGGCTTTTTTGCGCTATCAATGTTTAGATACCTCGATGCAGCACGACGTGTAGATTCGGGATACTCTGGAGTGGCTGGATAGCCACACGGGCGGCTTTACGACACGGAAATCTTCCTTATTACGCGAAACCGACCGCGAGTATCCTACCGACTGCGCCAATTACGTACGGCTGCAGCCGAGGGTACAAAATGAAACCGATTTAATTAACTTAAAAATTTAATCGATATAATTATTACAATATATCGGTCTAAAACTAAGATGCGTGACAAATGTTCGATATGAGAAACAAGAGTGACGAGTAGGTATGCTAATTTAATATAGAATTATTAGTATTGCGCAACTTCGGTCACACGCTATCGAATTGCTGATCAGACTATCTCACGGTGCAGTTCGCTGTAGAGTGTCATCGCTACAATAATTTAGCGTTCCGCAGGCAAGGGTCATCATTATATAACAAGTTCACTACACGCAAAAAGTGCAAACAAGTGTGACAACAACGGGTCTTCTTCTCAGCGCCCCGCAAGGGGCGCGAGGAATCGGGCTCGGAGGTTGGGGGCCCCCTTTCCCGAACACGACAACAACGCACTTTAACGTATCTCTTTTAAAGAGCAGGTTTAAACCTGTTTGTCTCGGCGAATGGTGGGCGAGTGACTCGAGTCTACAGATGCAAAGCCGGTTAATACCGATTTTTACCTAACGGTAGCTAACGGTTCCTTTTGTTATTAACGGTTATTAACCACTTTTTCGGGTAACTACGGTAAATAACATGTTTTCTTTTATCGAACCGAAAATTCACCTCGTGCAATTATTAGATAATGGATATACCTATTTTGTTTTATTGAAAATATTTTTAAAGGACAATACCCTCTAATGTATGGCACTTAGTCTACCCATCAAAAGTTGATGTCGCACAACCAAACCCAGGGTATTTGAAGGACAATAAAATACTCTTTCCGTATAACTAATTGTTTAAAATAGGTACCAGTAATTCGCACTTTTTGGTACTTATTTAATATTTTGTGGTTAAGTTCGTAAAAAATTACTGATTCGGAGTGTGACAATAATAGGATATTCGCTATAAGTGCTTTATAGTGCTTGTCATTTATATGACATGTTGATAATTACATAATTGTATACGTGTTAGTTTTTACACAAAAATTGTAAAGCTGCTAGTGGTAGTAAAGTTCCTATTGGTTCGAGGAGCGGCCGTTCTGGTATGGAGTATAGAATATGGAGTATTCAATATTCACGCAAATAAAGAATTGAATTGAATTGAATTGGAGCATTGAAAGTAGCTGCTTTCATCATCATCATCATCGTCATCATCACCATCGTCATCATCGTTGTCATCTTCATCGTCACCATCATCATTGTCATCACCATCGTCATCATCGTCGTCATCTTCATTGTCATCATCATCATCATCATCATCGTCATCATCATCGTCGTCATCATCATCACACATGACAACACTTCACACTTCCACTGCTCGCTACCAAACATACACAATCTACTTATATCTCTTATCTATTTATCAAATCAAATAAAATCAACCAAATTGAAAATAAAACAAAAATTAAATAAATTAAATATTAATTATTTAATAATAATAAATATTTTTTCTACATACTCTCTTTCTAATTTAGTTTTTCGTATGATCAACTGTTTTCGATTATAATTTCTATAAATTAAAAAAAAAAAAAAAATATTTTTTATTAATTAATCATTTCTTAGGTTTTCGCGATCACTGCACATTATTAATTAATTAATTAAATCAAATCTTATCTATTTATTTGAGATATTTATTAATTTATTTATTGAATAAGTATTAATAATTAAAATAATAATAAAAATAGTAAAATTTACATTTGATTAACATTTATATTTGAGTAGCTACAATATTCGTAAACGAATGCATTAAAAATAAGTCATGCTTGAAAAACTGTTCAACATAACCACCCTTTTCACGTCGCAGTCGGATAAATAACCGTAGCTAACCGGCTGTTTATTGGTAGCTAACGGAAATTTTTGTTTAATAACGGTAGTCTACCGTTATTTTACATCTATACTCGAGTCCGAGTGAAATCGAGTCGATATTTTTTTCACTCGAGTACGGTTTTTTACGATGTGACTCGAGTAAAATTGGACTCGAGTCGCATCACTAAGTATAACCTGTCTGTGTTAGTGTTAATTTTACAAAGTATTCTCAAATATGTACAATTTTCGACTATCCGGCTACTGTTAATGACTTCGACGATACCGCTTTTCGTAACTGCACTGGGAAACTATTGGATTTTGGCGGAATTGCTACCACAGAGTACTTTTGTATATTATGAAAAAAGCTACTCCTGAACGACTGTTTGGATCATTGCAGTGCTGCAGTGTTTTGATTCTGATATTTCTTAATATGTCGACCAGAAAGTGGTGCGTTCGAAGCTGCATAACTCGTAAGTCAAGCTCTGTTTTCATTATTGCACTAGGTACATACATATTTCCCTCGGCAATTTCCTACTTGTATATCAGATTCCTGAATTGCGTTCCACTAGTCTGTGACCAATCTTTTAAAAGGCAATAAAAATAAATAAGATTGCCTGTAATTTTTTTGTCTGTTTGTTATTCCATCACTCTGTAATGTTTTGCTTAAGTGCGGAATAGGAACAAACCTTCGCAAAAATATATTTTAATGATTATAATAGTGATGCAATACAGAAACTAAAATGTGAGTCATTCATCACTGGGGCTACATGAATTATGGCCCACTCCCTCTTTCAGCAGTGATTTTATAAAAATATTACCTAAGTATTTATATTTTTATACTTGTTTCAGGTTATCAGTCATTAAGAAGGAAACCTTTACAAGAGTTAACAAACTGTACTGGCCCAAATGGCTCTCACACCCAAGGACCTATAATTGATTCACTCTCAACATCGGTTAAAGAAATAAATAATTGTTTTTTAACGGTTTGTTTTATTTTCTACATGCCTATAAAGGAAAATAATATAGTACATAGTTGGCAATCAAGGGTAACATGTTTATCCTTTATTTCCGATTATGTACTATAAAATTAAAACATAATAAGTACAGTAGACTGCAGAGACTATATATGCATGTATAGCTATATATAATTGCAAAAGTTGCCCGTTCCGACCACCAGGCGGTGCCACTGTGCTACATCTTCAGAGTGATCACTCTATCTCATATATACAAATGTACTCTGTGGTAGAGAGAAAGTATATCTGGCTGTCAGCTGTCAGCTGTCAAAGTTAGACGTCGCCGGTCGAGGCCGCTATTGTCACGTTCCACCTCTTCCGCTCCGACGCCGGTTGGATTTGAGACGTTCAACGCGTTCCAGTCGCATTGTAAACAGTACCTTTTAGAATGGGAACGAAATCATTACTTTAGTTCCTCGTTATGTTAAGGTGAATGCTACAGGGTAGCCCGCGATAATCAAATTTTTGGGCGTTTTTTGCAAATTGTAGCTTTATTTCGCGTTGTATATCGGTCAAAATAGGATTGGCGGAAAAAGTAACGATATATCTAAGGAATAATACTCATAAAAAAGTTCTATAAGCTCTACAAGCTCGAAAATCGATAATTTGATCGTAAATTAATATTATCGAGCTAGTACAGCTAATAGAGCTAGATTAATATTTGTTATGAGTATTATTTAATAGATATATTGTTATTATTACCGCCAATCATATTTTGACCGATATACAACGCGAAATAAAGCTACAATTTGCAAAAAACGCCAAAAATTTTGAATTTCGCGGGCTACCCTGTAGCATTCACCTTAACATAAAATAATGAAATTAATGCATTTTGCAAAGCTTGTGGTGTTACTATTTTGAGTTGACTAGCAATCACAACTTATCTGGTAGTTTTTACAGACATTTTAGTATTTTTAGTAGTTCGCTGGATTTGAGAACGGCAACACTGGTGATTATGTTCTGACGTTGGTTGGCGGGAAAATTCGTAAAGTTCGTGTTGTGGATTTTTTATTATTTTCCAAAATTCGTGTTTCTTCTAGTGTTAATGTGTAATAATGGTGGATTATTAAATGTTAAGTGCTCGTTAACGTGTACAATTGTGGATAAATGGTACAAAGTTAAAAACATGACTTTCGTATTATCTCATCATCCCCTCAGAAACCTAGTAAAGTTTCCATCACTTTACTAGGATATAAGTATAAATATGTTCAATGATTACGACTGAAGGACATGTATCCATGGTCATGAATAAATTTAAAAAAAAAAAAAAAAAAAATGTTCTGACGTTCTGTTCAGAGTAGTGATGCGACTCGAGTCCAATTTTACCACTCGAGTCATTCGAGTCATTTTACAATTTTACTCGAGTACAACTCGAGTGGTCGAGTCACTCGAGTGGTTCACGAGTCACTCGTCACGATACTTGAATTAATTATTTTTTAGTTAAGGCTTAATAAAACGAAAAGCATGAAGTTTTATTTCAAAACATCGTCAGTCTAACAAAATTAACTTTTATGTATCGAAATTAATATTAATATGCTAATAAAAATGAATGTATAAGCCTTCTTAAGAATAAAAACTTATCATTTCGCATGTCTCGGTGAGTGACTCGCGAGTGACTCGAGTCCGAGTGAACTCGAGTCGATATTTTTTTCACTCGAGTGCGTTTTTTTTCCATGTCACTCGAGTCACTCGAGTAAAAGTGGACTCGAGTCGCATCACTAGTTCAGAGTGCATCTGGTTGACCAAAAAATTGGAAATAAATACTGTTTTTAGCGAATTTACAATGTCAATAACTGATCTCACTTGATCACTTTTATCAGCCGAGAATATATTGTAAATAGCTGCAGAAGATTTGTAATGGAAAGGCTTCGTTCTAACGCCGCAGACATGAGTCGACGTGCCGGGGATGTTTTGAGGCGTATCAACAGATTTGCTGATGGACCCATGACGAGAAAGAAATTAGTAATAATAATTCTGGTTATTATCTTCTTAGTTCTATACGTTGGACCATCTTTCATGAATTGGATGTTTGGTCCTGAGAGCGCAACGGGTCACCAGAATGTATGTCAAAAGAATTTTATGAGTCCTTTCGAATCTTCTCTGAATGATTACGATGTGTACCTGAGACAAGAATCGTCAGCAACACTGAACTCGCTCAACCACAACTATGTGCCTTATGTTGGAAATGGTTTAGTGGGCATGGCTCTTGAACATGATTCTCACTTGAACATAAAGCATGGGAGAACTCTATCGTTACCAATGTATTACCACCCCTTGTACATCATAGATGACTATGACATGAAAGAATTTACTGTAGCTGAATATAAGAAGGGCATTGTACACAGATTTCAGTGTTCCAACTCAGGTTTACATGTATCTTATCAGTATTATGCTCATAGAACAATACCTTCATTGTTTGTGCAAGAGATTTGGGTAAACAATCCTACAAGCTCAGCAAAAAAGTTGAGAATATCAACACCCAGAGTATCTGATTGGCCAACCTCAGTCAAACAGACTGTTAATTTGCACCAAGGTGTTGATATGAAGGAGTATGAGGTAGTGACTGGTATGATACCGGTACCAGATAGTGAGAATGTAATAGCTGCTGCAGTGGTGTGCAGGAAATTAAGCAGCACAATCCAAGTAGATGCCAGGGATGGACTAGACATCCTCATACTAACCACAGTTCAATATAGTAATCCAATAAAGAAATCGGAGTATGTAAAGCAAAAAGATCTTGTTGAGAAAAAAGCTATTGAAGAAATGGAAAAAGTGATAGCCGTAACTGGTGATAGAGCAGCAGTAAGAAAGCTAAGAGAGAATCATGCTAGGGTATGGCAAGGATTATGGTACACAGGCTTCTACATCTCAGACTCTAAAGCCCAAGGCATCATCAATGGTGATAGAATCAATGCTACAATATATGCCATTCTCTCTCAAGTGAGGAGCTATGAACATGAAGATGGTATGAAAGCAAATAAAAAGTCAGATATCATGAGAAGTTTGACTTACTCTGAGGGCTGCTATGAAGGACATTCAACATTAGATGCATTGAATTTATGGAAACCTTTAAACTCCTTGGCAAATTTAAACACAGTGGCCAGCGTATGGCTTCTAACTTTAGAGAAACAAGGATGCCACAATCTTTTAAAAGCTGGAGCAAGTGGAGCCAATCAGGCAATGATTTTAAGCTTTGGAAGTTTGCGTTTCAGTAACCAGCACTTAGAATACAACATTCATCCTTCAAAATTACATAGAGACTTTCTATTTAGAAGAGTCAATTATGGCAATATGACTCATGTGAATATAAGTGTAATCTTGCAAGAAGATAACAAAGCAGCTATATTTGTAGCACTAGACCGCTCAGACAAGACATACTATGCTTGTGATGCGGGATGCTTAGACTCACCTGTGCAACTAGGACCTTACCGAAAGTACTTCCCTGTCAAACTTACAGAGCCATTAACAGCTATATTGTATGTTACAGCTGATAAACAGCATATGGAAGACCTAAGACACGCAATTCATGTAAAAGAAGTAGTAGAAGCCCCAGCCCATGAGCATCACGTAATTGCACTACATAAACATGGGCACAGTTTAGGAGGCCTAAATCCCCTATTTTGGATTTCAATCATTGTTCTTATTGTAGTCTTCCATTTATTCCTATGCAGGATAATCATGAACGAATTTTGTGATAGCGGAGTTAGTTATAGAAGGCTCTACAACAAGCCTTGAAGTGTGGATGCCTTAGTAAGATGGTTGCTCCATCATTGTCCATTGCTTGACTGATACGCTTTTTGTGCACAACCGACCAAAAATATAGTTCAACACCTGCTTGTATTGTTTACAGACATCACTGCCTATTTAATTAGCTTTTCGAAGTTTAATTATAGCATTCATGGTTTGCTGACTTAATTTCAACTTTTAAAGACTATTTCTGTGTGTTGGTATTATTTATCAAAGGATGTAATGCTTTATTTTCATATAACACCCCTAACAGACGGAAGTTAGTGCTACTATCAAATAATACATAGTATTGGTCGAAGAAAACAGAATAAAATCATTGAATCATATAACATATTTTTCTTTGATATGGAGGCTATAAAATGATAGTTACTAGGTAGTCGTCATTTGAAGACAGTGTGGAGGAATTTCAATTCCCCACTATTGTGTTCTGTTCTATTGGCATACATTAGATTATTTATTACAAAGTAGTTTCTAAACAAACTTATGCAGGCTTTACATTTGACTGGCTCTGGAGCCTGTGAACTGGCAAGAACCATCTACGTCTTCGCAAATATAGAGGAGCATCATATTGAATAAAACACCCGTATTAAACATCGCATTTGTGATATTTGACGACATAAATGTAGGCAGATTTATGATATGTAGGTCCAATAGTGGTGACATAAACACATGAAAATATAAACTTGATTTATAGCACAACTAATCGTGATCTCGGATATGATGTAAAGACCTTGGATGTAGTGAAAACTATATGCTGAAAAGGTGTATAGATTTTTTTTTGTATAATAAAGATGTGATTGTTTATAGTATTAAATTAAATTTAACAACATTGAGGGTAGGGAGCAAACAGCTAGCGAAGAATGTATCAATATTAATATTAAATGCAGTAATTTAGTTGTTAATATGAAAGTTTGATTAATATCTGAAGTGTTTGATATGCCTGTTAAAAGCTTTCTACTTTACTATCGGAGATATACGGCCGACAGGCTGCCCACAGTGAGCGAATTATTCTGTTTTCCTATCTTATCAAAGTTCTAGTTATTTTGTTTTGTTAAACTAATGCATTGTTAGTTATTATCGGTAATTGCAAGAACTTGCAGTGTATTTATTTAAATAAAAGAAACTTAACAATGTTAGACTGTACATAATACATTGTGTATGTTTATATATTGTTATAAGATTGTGGTGTATATTTTTGAAATTAAATGCAAAGTTGTATGTTGATTTGGTTTTGTAATTGTATGTTCTGAGTTGGAGGGGGACGACCTCGGCGAACGTATCGCAATCAAATATCAAATCGTGGACATTCTCAAAAAATACCAGGCTAAGAGTACTCTAAGCCGACGAGTATGCATGAACGTACATGAAGCGAAAAGAGTTGTGTGAGGATCATAGCAGGTGGAAATCCGGTCTCTGCTTACTCCAATGGGAAACAGACGTGATAATATATATGTATCGAGTACATCCTGTATACGTGTATAGGTACTTGGCCACTTTTGAAAAGTCCAGAAGGCACTGTGTTGCAGGATTTTATCCTTCCCAAAAATCCCCGAATTAGGTCTATATCGAACATAACATAACAAGGGGTTTCAGGTTTCGAACAAGTATAGGGTCTGCTTAGAGTGCCTACAAACCCTGCGCGATGCGGAAAATAAAGACTAGGATTTTAATAAAAACCAAGCTATAAAATTGACTATAAATATATTTACAAAATATAAAATTTTGATTACAAGGCACATTATAGTGAAGACTTAAATTAGCTTGATTGAAATCACAACATTTATTCAGAGAGGCACAAAAGTATACATGTGTTTCATTTGAACCATGGCCACAAGCCACAATACATAATTAATGTGTATTATTACAATATACACATGCGGCGAATTGACAATAACGTGATAACAATTATGAATACTCAGGTTTGATTTTATTGTTTTTGTTCAACACAGATTTTTAATAAATCGATTTATTTCAGTAGCGGTTTAATTTGACGGCTCAAGCATAAAATTGGGTAGTATTTACTGTTTTATCATCACCATCATATAATAAGTACCCCAGAGCCAACGCTGTTGTGTTGCCGTATTTAAATAGGTCATATAAAGCTTCTAAAAAACCTGTTAAAAATGATTTTAAACTCTTTATAAAAATATCGCACTTTTTCCGTCTCTAAACCTCGTCAGTAGCGACTTGGATACCGAAGTACAAACTGTGTTTATCAACTTATATAATAAGCCTTCGACACACAGCGCAGATCGGAAGCGTTAGTTACACGATATTAAATCTAATATGAAAATATAAATCCTTCATTGTAATTTTGTAACACACAAATATCAACTTTAAGATTATGAGGAGTAAGTTGATTCTAGAATAACAAAAAGTAAAGTCAATATTTTTTAAGTGCAATTAAAAGTGAACTGTCCTTTATGGAATTAAGGTTTATAATTCCAGAGCATGATCTGTTTTAATTTTAAAGTGGTGTATTGTGCTTTCGATTCTCATTTTGTGTGGTTGTCGCTACTTAATAAATCGATTTTTGCCAATATTATAACCATTTAAGCGGCATGCCTCTGTTTAACAGCACCATATAAATTTCGACTTATGGCGACATACGTGTTGATCTGCATTCGTGCCATATTTAAGGAGGTGACTATACCACTGATACTGAACACGAATCAATAAAAAAATCAATAACATTTTTTTTTTTTTAATACCTATTTGTTAACAAACAAATTCCCTCCGTGTGTTGCGTGCGACACAAAAACGATGGGTGCGAAACCACCAAAACAATTGCAGGTATTTCGGAGTATTTCCACTCTTTGACAATGCCACCGATGACTTATTTTCAGAGTCATTCGGGATTTATTCTCAAACCCTCGCTATGTTTCTAAGTAAAAATTTGGGTATTAAATAATCGTAGAATTTTTCAAGTATTTTTAGATGACTAAGCAGATTATTTACCATTTGCTCTAGAAATATGGCACGGTTACAGATCAACAACTTGTATAATTATTTTTTACATAACCTTTTCACATTTTTGACACATAATTGAGAACAATAACATTCCCCAGCTTATGGGAGTTATTTTAGTGTGTACTTTCACATAACATTGCTTATTATCTACAGTTTATTGAACTTATAACTAAACAGATAACACGGAACTACTTAAGCTATAGCGAGTGTTTTATGGCTTGTCTATACCAAAGCGTATACAAGATGTCCTTTTTTTAGAGATGCCGTTTTATACAGGCTGTTCATTTAGTTAAAACATAGTTACTGATTATCTGATTTATAATTCAAAAGAACGATACTCTAAGGCTGCACTACATTGTATAAGAAATGCGTGCACAGAGCCATAACAAAAACGCAGCTTTACGCAGTTGCATGTTAGGTATTGAAATGGAAGCATTTTTAAAAGGAATGTAAAGTATGTACTGATAAATATTTTTATGGACAAGGTTTGACGACTTTTAACCATAGTGTAGACATGCCATAAATTAGAAACAACATGAATGCAAGGTGCATATTTGTACCCATGCCAGCTTGAACGTAGTTTTAATCTAGAAGCCAACACTAACATTTTTGGAATAACACATGAAGTGTTAGAGGTATCCAAGGGTTTTAATGCGAGAGTGGAATAGCGCTATTGGGCCTGAATAGCTCCGTCTCTCTCTCGAAAGGACCAGGTGTATTTTTTTAACACGTAACAGGTGTATTTTCTGAACTTGACTTGTAATTTTTTGTTAAACCTTCGTTCAATATTGTGTGGATTCAAATACCGACTTGTATACTTAGCGAATGACTAACGAAGTTTGTGATAACATTATCTTCAAGACTTTGGCCTAACTAATTCAATATGTGAAATAATCTACCACGTCTAATATGAAAGTTTAATGAAATGTCACTGGTGTCGATTCTCTAAGTTCACAAAATAAAGTTAATTTAAACTATCGCTTTGTTTTACTAATAGTAGATACAAGAAAGGAGTGGCAACAGTTTTAGAACTGTCAAGAACAAGAGAAACGACACCATTGTAAACATAAATATAAATTAAAATAAATTAAAGGTACGTTATAGAATGGTCCGATATAATGTTTGAACTGTATTCATTATCATACTACATCTCTTAATGCGAATGACGCAGGAGCTTTTATTATTCTATACGGATGCCCAGGAAGCACTCGTTTGCTCAATGCCATACAGATTTTGTCCTACCCTTTTTTGCTGCCTTATATTATTGCAATGCTACTCGACTCGAGAGATGAAGTTGGCGCTTTAAAACTTTTGACTTTCCACTGTCGAACTGTATGTAGTGTGATACAATCAACATCAAAAGTGATGATTAAATGATTAATAAATTACTTTATTTCTGCAAACAGATCTTTTAAGGACATTTTAACATGTATGTATATTATAATAAAACAAAGTTTAACCGGATTAAATCGCGTATATTATTTAAATTGGTTTCCCTGACGTTTCGAAAGCTTTGCAGCATTTCGTGGTCGCAGGTAGACTAAGATGACAAGCGTCGTTACAAATATTTCTAAAAAATTATTTTAATCTACCGTACAATATTATTAATTAAAATCGTTTCGATGCACGCAGTAATCACTCACAATATATATATATATATTGTACGGTAGATTAAAATATTTTTTTAGAAATATTTGTAACGACGCTTGTCATCTTAGTCTACCTGCGACCACGAAATGCTGCAAAGCTTTCGAAACGTCAGGGAAACCAATTTAAATAATATACGCGATTTAATCCGGTTAAACTTTGTTTTATTATAATGTGCAGTGATCGCGAAAACCTAAGAAGTTATTATGTATGTATATGTTTTGTAGGTATAGATTGCTCAAAATTTCGTATTTAAATAATTTATTTCGCCAAAGTGGTACTTACATGATTATTTTTAAGACAATTCTGGGAATGAATAATTAGTTTACTATAAATTGGCGATGTTAGACCAAACTTATAATATAAAATACACATTAATTAGTCGCAATTTAAATACTATTGTGAGTTAATTTTGTGCATGAACTACGTCGAAACAAATAATAAAGAAATATAAAATATGGAAAAATATCTACACAGATCTTATTTCGTAAACTAAATCAGTTTTCTTTGTATACAAAGAAATATAAAAATACAGAAACAATTTTTTTGACTGTTATAATGTTTTTACAACAGATCAACTTTTTGGTTTCAAGATGATGTATGAAGACCGAAATTAAAAAAAAAACCCTACAGAAAGATAAAGATTTTTACTTGCAAGAAACATGGTTTTTGGCAGGTCCATCATGTCTCTCCATCATCACGGTGTCATCATACGGTGAGAACCGTATGATCGGCATGCAAAATATTATTTATTAGGTACAATTAATTTATAATAAATAGAACTGTTGCAAAACAGTATAAAACAGTGCAAAACATACAAAAAATAGTAATACAATGTTTGTATGTTGTATAGATTTTAATAAAAAGATTTTGTATAACTATAAAAATAGTTGTTTACAATTTTTTAATTTTTCACTTTAAAAAATGAAAAATATTCAGAGATCAGTAATTTAGAACGATTCAAATTTTATTCATAATAATTTAATGAAAGATTTTTTATACACCACGTTTTTGAAACGAAAGTGAAATAATATTGCATTGTCATCTAGTTCTGAGCTATATTTAAAGATTCAAGTCTCTAGCTCATCGGGAATTTTAATTAAAATCAATTACAAAATTTGTACTGAACAGACAGACAGGAATGAAAGCGAATTAATAAAAACGTGGTAAAAAAGCGTCGAAATAGGTATAAACTATAAAAATAATGACTAAATCGATTTATTCGTTAACTTTTCTAGTTATTGAACACTTTTTTCTTATAGCAATATTCTGGCATCAATTAATTTGTAATAATTATTTATATTTCAATTTAAGACACTATAATTTTTCATAAGGCACTGCTAATACACTATGTACACATTTCTTAGGAACATGTTCGAGTAAACAAAAAATACACTTGTTAATTGTAGGAGCTTCATACTTTAATGCTTGCAATATCCTTGGCAATTATACCGGGATTCACAAAACAGATTGTCGTAGAGAAAGTACTTTAAATATTGGGGAGACTTGATTATTTTATTAACCCTATCTTTCAAATATTCGGGACACTTGATTCTTTATTGTATCTATCCAAATGTTGGGGAGACTTGATCCTTTTATTGACCCTATCTATCAAATAATGGCATTATCATACCGATGTTGGGTCATATTCCTTTTATTGACCCTATCTATCAAATAATGGCATTATCATACCGATGTTGGGTCATATTCCTTTTATTGACCCTATCTATCAAATAATGGCATTATCATACCGATGTTGGGTCATATTCCTTTTATTGACCCTATCTATCAAATAATGGCATTATCATACCGATGTTGGGTCATATTCCTTTTATTGACCCTATCTATCAAATAATGGCATTATCATACCGATGTTGGGTCATATTCCTTTTATTGACCCTATCTATCAAATAATGGCATTATCATACCGATGTTGGGTCATATTCCTTTTATTGACCCTATCTATCAAATATTGGGGACACTTCATTCATTTATTGACCCTATCTATCCAAATATGGGGGAGACTTGATCCTTTTATTGACCCTATCTATCAAATATTGAGGAGACTTTATTCTTTATTGACCCTATCAAGTAATGGCATAAACATACCAATGTTGGGTCATATTCCTTTTATTGACCCTATCTATCATATATTGGGGAGACTT
Organism: Asteroscopus sphinx; assembly: GCA_949699075.1. Lineage (NCBI taxonomy): Eukaryota > Metazoa > Arthropoda > Insecta > Lepidoptera > Noctuidae > Asteroscopus > Asteroscopus sphinx. Next base: position 11,432,660 of record OX453021.1, on the reverse strand, counting down.
GATTCTTAATTGACCCAATCAATAAATGGCATAAACATACCAATGTTGGGTCATATTTTTACGCCTGTGTTTTTTAAATTATATATACACGCTGAAAAATTAATCACTTATTTCCCGAAAGGGGGTCATTGTACTCATCATTATGAACAAATTTTATTATGGGACCAAACCTGAAATCGCGAAAAAAAAATCAGGTGGTCCCTACATTTTATTGATTTAAGTGAACACAAATGTAGGGACCAATTGATTTTCTTTTCGCGATTTCAGGGTTGGTCCCATAGTAAAAGTTGTTCATAATGATGAGTACAATGACTCCTTTTCGGGAATTAAGAGACTCAAATTTCAGCGTGTATTTTTCGATTCCTGGCTTAGGCTAGAAGTAGTTTCCCTTCATATCTATGAGTTTTGAGACACCATATAGTAACCTAGCAGTTGAATGCTAGCCTTACATGCAAGAGGGTCTGATTTCGAACCCGGCACGCACCTCAGGTTTTTCCGATTCATGTGCGTATCAGAATTTGACTATCACTGGCTTCTGGCGATGATAGCCATAGTGTTCACTTCACGATGTTTTTTTAACGGTGAAAGAAAACATCGTGAAGAAACTTGCGCACCTGAGAATACTCCATGGAGTTCTTGCCGACTACGAAGTCCCCCAACCCGAAGTAGGCTAGCGTAGTGAACTGAGGCCTGAACCCTTCTCATTCTCAGAAGAGGCCCGTGCCCAGTAATGGGACAATAAGGGGATGGTTAAGCTACGTTTACGCAAAAGTCAGGAATTGCTTACGTTACCTACATATTTTGTGTAATTTTGCTTACTCTGAAGATCACTTGCATCCTACTCATCAACTAATGGCAGCAAGATTGCGTGGCCCTATCTAATACCAAAGGTAATAATAGCCATAAATATTCTTAACAAAACATATTTAAAGCAAAGCCTTCTACATATTTATTGAAGGCATGAAAACAGCGCGGTTTTCGTTAGAAAATCGAAATTACATTACAACAACAAAATATGCTCTAAAAATACATATTTTCAAGATAACCATTTTTTTTTGTAGTTTTATATTTGCTACAAATACGTAAAGTGAACCTAATTTAGGTTCAAAATAACTTCGTTGTGCCTCATTATTTATTATTATGCATACTGGTCACATCAATAAGCTATATACAGGATGTTGATTTGAACCTTAGCAAGCTTAGTAAAATACTTTATATGTATAACATATGAGCCTCTTTACATTGTCACATGAATTTTGCTCAAGCTCATTTACAACGCCCTGTATAAAATAATCTTATTCTGTGAATATTCACTGATGAACATGAGCCTTTCAATTAATGTATAACATTATTAACAATGAAATATTTTTTATTGAACTAACTACTCGACTATGACAAATAATTTAGGAAATAAAATGGAACTTTATGTAATACGACATACCGTTCAAAATTTTATTAAATGTAAAACATGTATACATTCAATATGGAACGAATTTTTTTCTGCATTTAATTTATGTCGTTTGTATTCTGTTACAAATAAATATAACAGATAAATTTCTTTTTTAACCAAAAATAATGGTTGTTCATAATAACTTACGCAACTTTCCTTTCAAAGACAATTTTGATCTTGGGGACTAACGCCATATTCACCACGTCTGGCATATATGGTGTTTAGGTGGCATTATCAGAAGATAAATAACATTTATTTATCTTTGTTATACTTCGTTGTGCCATCCGACGGTATCCAAGAATAAACTTGGTCATCCTTTGATAAACGCTTCCACGTTTTCGGCTAAAAATGTATTAAATCAACTTATTGGTATTGTCATTTGATCACCTACTTGTGCATCGTTGAGAGTTTTGCGATAACTAGTACCTGAAAATAGAGAAAGAAATAGGTTTAAGTGTTAGTTTATGTGATAAACGAGGCAATTTTCACAAGGGTGTTTCCGCAAATTTTATTTGCCTTCAAGTATCGACAAAATACTACCCATTTTCGAGCTTTTCGAAGGACCCTTTGGAAATATAGTGGGTCTCGTCAGCAGTGGCGGATACATAAAGGGGTCGCAGGGGGCACGCCCCTCCGCAATGCGCCGCTCCGCAGAGTGATTGAGCACTTTGCTAGAAATAATAGGTCAGAAATTGGGGGTAATACATATATTAATAATGGAGGAACCCAATCGAAATAGTTTTAAATGTGTTAGATGAAGTCCAATATAAACTTATAATCATCATTGAAATAAATATTTTTATTAAATGTATATTTCATATTCTTTTCCACAGCTAAGATTATTTGCTGGCACGTTACATGAGCGTAACATAGTTCATAGTTATTTATTGATAATAATAATTATTATGTGTCAAATAAAATTTGCATTCAGTTATTATTATTACACTAAGCTAATACATTATTGAAATTAATTATATTCACCCCCCTGGACAGCCTATTTAACCCCTCTGGAGCTGGTTTACCGCCCTTGGACTCTTCCTGCTTCTAATACATTCAGCTGGAGAAATACCCGTACGTGCCTCCTATGCCTAGTATAGTGTTCAAAGGACATCTAAACAGTATCAAAAGTTACAGTTGAAAGAGACGTAAACCACCAAAACCACACCAAATAATAGTAATAGACAGAATATCACGTATGTTCAAGCCATCGACCATACAGCTCAATAGACACCTAATGTTAAATATAATGCGTACAATAAATTCTGCCACTAGCTAGCCGGAGTGGCGACCACGTGCTGGAAGGCGCAGCGTGGGTAGGCCCCCCACAAGGTGGACCGACGACCTGGTGAAGGTCGCGGGAATGCCGCTGGATGCGGAAGGCGCAGGACCGGCCGTTGTGGCGATGCTTGGGGGAGGCCTATGTCCAGCAGTGGACGTCTTTCGGCTGAAATGAATGATTGAATGAAAACTAGCTGAAGCGGGGTACTGCAATCTGATTGGCACTATCAAGGCGGCTATTAGCTAATCATTAACGCGGCAGTTTTGACGGCTCATATAAGTAAAAATAAATAAAAATAATAAATATCTTTGGGACATTTTTACACAGCACCATCTAGTCCTAAACTAAGCAGAGCTTGTGGTATGGGTACTAGACAATGGATATAATACGTATATACTTTTTTTTTTGTAAATACATACTTATAATACATAAGCAACACACCCAGACCAACACAAACACTTATGTTCATCACACAAATATTTGTGTCCTGTGAGAATCGAACCCACGACCTCGTTATCAGCAGTCCGACACTCGAACCACTAGACCACAGAGGTCGTCGAAAGAAGAAAGTGATCGAAACTGATTTGAAGATTTCAAGTGGCGACCTACATTAGTGAAATTTCATAGATGTGCGTCTATGGGGTGTATGGTCCATGGTTCAAGCACAGTTCGAGGAGGCCCCAAATGCAAATATATGAACATACAAAGCCTAAAAGTCCTTTTAAACACTATCAAAAAATATTTACCATCCTCACAGCTCTTCATAGAAGGCAACTCTGGTCTTGGTAGATCCCTGCTTGAGCTTCCTGAGCGTGGAGTACTTGTTGTCGCCTGCACGGGCTTGTTCCTCATGCAGCCGGTCCAAGGTGGCAGTGGACTGGTCTACGCGAAGTACTGAGAACTCGCAGCGAAGCTCGTCTAGTTGCTGTTGAAGGTGCTTCGATTTGGCTAGGTATTCCACTCTGGAAAGATTGTTTAGAATGATAGTGAAGATAAACGAAAAAAAAACAGTATTTACGATTTAAATGCGACGCTCTGCTAGGTAGAAGCTATCTCTTTGACTAAAAAATATACATTTATTTTAGCATCGTTGTTTTATTGTTATCAATGGATTGAAATTGGATGAAACGAGAAAAAGTTTTATACGAGGTGTTATCGAAATAACTGTAAACCTCTTAAGGGGTCATTATACTCATCAGTATGGACATCTTTTACTTGGAAACAACCCTGAAATTGCAAAAAAACAGCTGATTCCTACATTTTGTCGATTTATGTGAACACACACACAATGACCCCTTAAGAGGTTTTCAGTTATTTTAATAACATGATGTATTATAATAAAACAAAGTTTAACTGGATTATATCGCGTATATTATTTAAATTAGTTTTCCTGACGTTTCAAGATAAATAATAATAATAAATAATATACGCGATACAATCCGGTTAAACTTTGTTGTATTATAATGTGTAGTGATCGCGAAAACCTAAGAAATTATTAACATGTTGTATGTTAGATTTAGTGTCATCTTCCATCTTGTGTTATTAATTTAAATAATATAACGGGTGTAAAGAGTTAACAATTCCCATCGCAAAGCACAAAGCCTCGTGTCCTAGTAACATTACGATTTTTTCGTTTTGTTTTAGGCCATACCTGGGAACCAACTGGTTATGGAGACATTGAAGGTCTAAGTAACAATGTTTGGAAGTTTTTAGACGCGGGGCGGCGCTACGCTCCCCTATCCAGTTCTACACAGCTATACACACGTAGGCATAATCTGTTGCACACGTTACATTGCAGGCTACATACAACATGTTAATCTGTATTCGTGCCATATTTAAGGAGGTGACTATACCACTGATACTGAACATGAATCAATAAAAAAATCAGTACAAAAAATAAATATTTTTATTTAAATATCTATTTGTAACAAACAAAATCACTCCGTGTGGCGCGTGCGGCACAAAAACGATTCGTACGAAACCAACAAAAACATTTGCAGGTATTTCCACCCTTTGACTATGCCGCCGGTGACGAATTTTCAGAGTCGTTCGGGATTTATCCTCACTCGCTATGTTTCTAAGTGAAAATTTAATCGTAGATTTTTTATAGTATTTTTAGATGACTAAGCACATTATTAATCATTTGTTCTAGAAATATGGCACGGTTACAGACCAACATCTTGTATAGCATAACAGCTGATTTTTATTACTTAAAAATAACAGTAATTTCCCAACTTTTGCACAATGACAAACGACACAAAAGATAAGGCACGCCGTCAATCTTCGTTCGCGCAGATATGTAAAGACGATCGACGAAAACAACCGAAACATCAAAAAATATAATCAACCCTATGCAATGCCCTTAAGGTGTTAAAATTGATTGCCGTGACGTCTTTTTCTATTTCGGTCACACGCTTCCGTGCACTAGCGGCAGCGACTGAGACACAGAGTACATTGTAATATACTGAAATAGAGACCAATCTTCAACCACAATACAGGTAACCGCTTACTAGCGCCATCTGATACTTTCAGTGTGAAACTATAACCTAATCTAAAAATAAAGAATGCAAAAAGAGAAACGCTTCGTGAGGATCGAACGCACGTCCTGCTTTTATAAATCAGACCACAGAATCGTACTGCTACGAATACTAATTACTTACTTGCGAATTTTAGCACTATAATCAACCAGTCAAAATCAATAAAAGTAGAATACTTTATTATTCAAAAAACAACAAAAATGGCTCTGAAAAAGATACTTATTTAATAATGTAATATTTGGTGTAAAATCAGTACAATTATCTCGTAAAATGAAATCTTGATCTCTTTGGAGCAATTATCCAATATGGGGTCATGTAGCGACATCTATCGAATATTGAATAAACTATTACAATATCTCGTTTCTTTAATTTGTAAAACCTGCCATCTATTACTTTTAGTCCGTAAAAGTAACAAATATAATGCTACTAAATTAAAAACCATCATCTTACCTGTTATCTACAAGCATTCGAAGTACTACGTTTTTTTGCAGCATTGTAAAAGCTGTTGTACCCGATTATTTGTTTTAAGATTGAGCACCCTGGACTGAGACTTTTGGCGCGTACAGATTTCAGTGTTTTCTGATTGGTTAAACAATTTCCCGCGTATTTAAATTTTGTCATCTGCGCAGGTGCATCGGTGGGCCATATAAAATGTGTACTAATGTACTTAATTTGTTGTACAGTTTGCTTAGAAATCCTTACTTACTTACTTTTTACACCCAAGATATTTTTTATCTAATCTTCCAATAAAATCTTACCTCTCTTTCTCAATCTCCAATGACAGCCTGTGTATATGAGGGTCGGAGTCATCAGGCACTAACTGGTAGGAGTTGAGCTCGGGCTCCATGACGGCGGCTGTGCCATTCTGTAGGACTTCACCGCCCAACTCGGCTGGCAACGAGCACGTGGACGGAAAGAGACTAGATGGGACTGTTGATGACTGGAATAGAACAGCATAATATATTATAATAAAACAAAGTTTAACCGGATTATATCGCGTATATTATTTAAATGTGTAGTGATCGCGAAAACCTAAGAAATTATTAGCATAATATATATTTTCTATTACTTTTGAGATATTGGATTAAAGATCTATCCACATTACGTCGTGACGGGCGGGTGCAACCTTATACATACATGCTGAAATTTTAATGTCTTCTTTCCCGAAAAGAGATCATTGTACTCATCATTATGAACAACTTTTACTATGGGACCAACCCTGAAATCGCGAAAAAAAATCAGATCCTCCCTACATTTGTGTTCACTTAAATCGATAAAATGTAGGCAACACCTGATATTTTTTTCGCGATATCGGGGTTGGTCCCATCGTAAAAGTTGTTCATAAAGAAAAAACTGTATATTTTTGTACAAAATTAGCCATGATTCTTTTATTATTTTTATGCTCACCGGTGGTCCCAAATCCCAGGATCCATTGTATGTATCACTCAGGAAGTTAACCAGCTTTTCATTGGCTTGCTTCTCAGTCATCTTGGTTTCCGACTCCTCGTACTTTCTAGAAGGTTTACTCACGGGTGGGAGGGACCCAGTGGAGGTTCTGCTGAGGAAGTTCAGGAGTTTCTCCTTGGCCTGCTTCTCCGCCATTCTTGCGGAAACCAGTTCCGCTTTCAGTCTTTCCGCTTCGGCTGCCCGTTTCTCTGATTCTTCTACTAAACGGGCGGTTAGGTATTCGGCTTCGCGGGTTTTTCTTTCTAAATGTACCTGGAAAAGGTAAATTTCAAGTTAATTTTGGATTTTATTTTGGCAAGAAACACTCTTACTTTTATTTAGGAAACTGATCCGACGATAATTGAGTTGACGGCGCACCATCTACTTATTTTACCTTGAATCATTAAAACTGCTTATGCAGTTTAAAAAAAAAAAATATGACGTTTATACAACCTTATTATTACCTCTCAAGGGGTCATTGTACTCATCATTATGAACAACAGTATATAGTATTATATTATCTGTGGAACAACTTTTATTACGAGACCAACCCATCGCGCAAAAATATCAGCTGATCCCTACATTTATATCCACATAAAGCGACAGAATTTTTCATTATTTCGTGTTCGAAATACTACTAACTAGCCTACGCCCGCGACTTCGCCCGCGTAAATGTCGTTTATGACGCATCCCTCGGGAACTGGACATCTTACCGGGATAAAAAGTAGGCCATATGTTAGTCCGGGCTATGTTCTATCTGAATGCCAAATTTCATTAAAATCGGTACAGCCGTCCTTGAGTTATAAATGATGTAACTAACCCTGACTTTGTTTTATATATTAAGATTTACAAGCACGTCATGGTTCAAAAATACAGTAACGAATTGACAAAAACAAACCATCACGATTTTAATCTCCTACTACAATAATAGAGTAATTTTAATAAACTTATAAATCTTACCTTCTCCTCCTCAGTCTTGATAGCTGATAGCCGTAACCTAGCGTTCTCCCGCTCTGCGTCTGCCGCCTTCTGTGCTAGAAGAGATGCTTCCTCTTCTGCCACTCGTCCCTTCTCTGCTAGAAGCTCTGCCGTTTCTTCTGAACGACGCTGAAAAAGAAAGGTTGGCTTATTAGTATGAATGGTTTGACTTCATCATAATAATCATTTTAGCCGAAAAACGTCCACTGCCCTGGACCCTGCAACTGGACATAGGCCTCCCCCAAGCATCGCCACAACGACCGGTCCTGCGCTTTCCGCATCCAGCGTATACCCGCGACCTTCACCAGATCGTCGGTCCACCTTGTGGGGGGCCTACCCTCGCTGCGCCTTCCAGTACGCGGTCGCCACTCCAGAACGTTATTGCCCCACCGGCCATCCGTTCTGCGAGCAATGTGCCCCGCCCACTGCTACATAAGTTTGGCAATTCTTTGGGCTATGTCCGTTACCTTCGTTCTCCTGCGAATCTCCTCATTTCAGATTCGATCACGCCCTAATGGCCCTGATAAGAAGGCTCAAAGTCACTCAAAGGGTAATGGAGAGGGCTATGCTGGGAGTGTCCCTGCGTGATCGAATGGTTTGACTTATTGTTAGTTAATCGAAGATTGTTTATTCTCGATAGTGGCGCGTAAATTATGGCATAGAATATGTGGGAGCTGCTGATTCTTTTTGGACCAACCGTTTTCTAAGGTTTGAGAGTATATTACACCATTTTTAAAGCACACTGCAAGTCAATTCATCATAATCGCACCCCTAGATCTAACTTAGTAACTTAAAAAAAAACGAGTATGCTTTAGAGTAAACGACTGAAGTAAAACTTCACTAACTTATATCTCCCTCAATACTATTTCAATGAGAACAAAGGAATGGCGGCGCGGCGCGCGTACATCTGCCGACGCTGTGTCGTGACAGGCCTAGCGCATCTATTTCCCCGCGTCCCGCACTACCCCCTCCGTTCGCCTCACTTTTCGTAACGCTTTCACCAGCTCACTCCTCAAGTCAAGCGTGCCTAAAAAATTTTACTTCAAAAATCTTTTGACTAAAAACTGGTTCTCATGTCCCCATAACTGTTTGGCGTTTGTTTTATATTTTTATGAAAACAATGCAAGTGCAATGCAATAATAAAAACCTGTTTAGTGGCTTTATGCAGCTTAGTTTTCAGTATTTGCACAAAATATTAACTAAGAAATCATAGTGTATGAGTTAATACAGTTTTGGTCTAGGGATTCATTAATTGAACTTGTATTCTGTCTCGCTCACTCATATGGACAAAAATACACATACACAGCCAATGAGGTGCGTTTCATCGCTGCGTTCGTGACGTTTTCATTTTGTGAGTTAAGTGATTGTGGAATAGGGCCCAAACGTGCGTTATGAGGCTTTGCTTCAAAACCATTCCCGTATTCAGCCGTAAGCTCAGGGGGTGGTAAACACTGGCAACCTAGGTGATGTGATGTGTTTTTTTATAGGTCGGTTTTAGTAAGGAAGGTATAACAAGGCATATATAACTCACCAGTGCTTCGTTGGCGAGTCGTATCTCCTCCTGGTACTGCCTCAGGCGCTGCTCCATCGCTTGTCTCTCACGCTCCGCCGCTTCTCTCAGTTGCTTCTCCCGCGCTAACTTGTTGCGCTCTATTTGACGACGCTGTTAATAGACGAAGCACATATTATCACAGTTTATGCTTTGAGCCTGAATGGGCAAACATTTTTGGAGTAGAAGATTCCATTACCAAAATCATGGAAACTTAAAAACACTCTGGGGATTAATTATAATTAACATAAGGCGCTGAGAAAACGACGCCGATAATATTTTTGAACGATCTAGAACGTCGTTTACTTCACATTAGCTTCTCACCGCACACGATTCTAAAAAAGAACTTCATTTGTTAAGCGCCTAAGATTCAATTCTCGCCAACCCTGAGAAGGATTACCTGTTTCTCCTCTTTCGCTTGTGCCTTCATTTGTTGCACTTCCATTGTGTCTGGTTTCCGTCTCCTCATATACAGATCGTGGTTACCAATACACAGGTCTAGTATCTGAAAGGAAGGTACATCAAATAAAAATAAAAACAAATCATCCATAATGACAGTACATTAAATATAGCGATAAAAGGATGGACGAATTGGCTGCAGGTCACCTTAAACTAAAGGGGAAAATTTCCAAGACCATGATTATACCTGCTTGTATGGATCAGAATGTTTGGCCACGAAAGGGATGAATGCAAAGCAATTACATGCAGCTGAGATGAGAATGTTAAGAGGGATCAAGAAATTTATGTGAGAGAGAGTTTGAGAGTAGCGCCAGTTGTGCAGGTTTCTTCATACCAACTTACCAACTTATTCATTCCCTTAGGCGAGAAGAATATAAAGTTATTGGTGGTCTTCTCAACGAACTTGATGACAAACTTCTTGTCGTCGAAGGATATGTGCTTGATCTCAGACCAAGGGAACGTGGTCTTAGGCGTTAGCTTGTTGTCCTTCTCGTAAATGTTGAGCCCTAGGGCTGTGACCCCGAGGTAGAGTTCTGTGTCTTTTTTGTTCTGTAACGAAGAAGAGCGAAGGCATTAGTACAATACGCGTAATTTAACTGTGTCGCTTTGAAACCAGGCTTTGTGAAGGTACAGTCGCGTAATGGGTGTGAGCAAGAAGTAAACAAGCATCGAACGTTAACGTTAGACTGAGACAGCGAGAACATGCGCTCCCCCGCCATCTTGTCACTCAGATGAACAACCTATCAGAGTCCTGCCGCCATTACTGCGCATGCGCGGTACTGATTTGGTTGCTAAATTTACTACTGCGCAGCCACCGCTGTCTCACTTAACAGCGGCAGAGTTATTTTACGCGTATTGTATGTCACATTACGAAAATGAAAAGCAAGCAAGCAGCTAAGCTAAGCTAAACAAGCAAGCAAGCTTAAGCAAGCTGTAAGCTTTTTATTGTTGTTGTTTCATACAGGGTCTAGGAGGATGAAATTCCAAGGAGTTCCTTACATGACGTAGGTGAGCAGAGTTTTTGGAAATTCATACCTAAAGGGGGTTAAATAAGAGTTAAAAGTTTGTATGAAAATCCGTAATTTAATCTATGAAAACTATTTATTCGTAAGTAAATCTATAAAAATACGACTGTATTTGGCTTGTTGGTTGAAAATAAAGAAATACGTTTCATTGTTTTTAGAAAATCCACCCATAAGGGGGTAAAACAGCGGGTAAAAGTTTTTATGGAAAATCTGTATTTTTTTTACAAAAATCCGTTATTTTTGAAGACAGAACTACGGAAATAGGTATTTGCCTGCTTTGTTGGAAATTAGATCTGTTGACAGTAAGTGCGGGGCGGCAAAAGTTGAACGTCTTTTTATGAGAATTATTCATGACGACACCCAGTGCCATGCGGGAAGCGTTTGCGAAGAAATGACAACAGCGCGTGGCCTGGCACTCGGCTGTGTTGGGCAGGATGCAATATGCGGCAGACCTATGGGTTGTGTCATTCGGAGATACATGACCTCTATATACCTACTACGGGTTTTTAAACAAAACGCAGGCCATTTTTACATGTTTTCTCGAACATGGTGTAGATTTCCGAAATCCACGCGTGCAATGCCACAAAAAAGGCTACAAAAAGCTAGTTTCATACAAAATCATTTATACATAAGAATCTAACAACTAATGTGTAGGTAACGTAAATGTTATCTTATATATATATATAGTCCTCCTTACCGATTTCGGTAACGGCGACCCCAACAAATTATTTCCTAGCATGTGCCCTTATATGGCTCGCTAGACCGAACTTGGTTTTAAATACCCTATCGCAAGAAAAGCAATATAGTTGTCCCGCAGAATTATATTTATATGTATAGGAGGGCTTAGGTCTCTCTTTGCGTATTTGGCGTTTTTGGTCAAGTTTTTCAAGTCGATGAAATGTTATCTTACTTTGATAGCGAAGTAGTTGACACCATACATGTCGAGATCCTGTGCAATCTTCAGATACTCCATCTCAGCCTCATCCCGCGACATGCCTTTGTGGTCCGCATACCTGATTACAATGAATGCGTTTTGAATAAAAAAATAGCTAGCTGTTTGCATACTCGGGTACTTCTTGGAACTCGACCTTATAACCAAAGAATAACTTCAAATATGCACACGGGAAAAGTGTAATAATTCTGATTTTCGGTATCTTTTTAGGGTTCCGTACCCAAAGGGTGCCAAATGGGACCCTATTACTCTCGCTACTCTTTCCGTCCGTCTGTCTGTCACAGGGCTACAGCCCAACGAAAAAAAATAAAAAAAATATATATTATAAATTCTAATAGTGAGTCAACAGAGCAACGATGGGGTGCGGTATGAAGGACAGCGGAGGCCCCCCCCTGCCCACGACGCCTGCGGTAGTCCGGCTTATTTATTTATTTATAATTTATGTACACACAATAACATACGGAAGGAGACAGCATTAAAATTGATTGACATCGCTTGCGCGCCGGTACTCTCTTTTAGGTGTGTCAGGTACACGAAATCACTAGCCTTTGATTTTTAATTAATCATTAGGTTCAAAAATACAACTAAAACATCTACCTATTTAATATTTACGATATTTATTAAATCGTAAATATTAACCGGTTGCACGAATGTATCGAGGCGGATTAATCAACAAACAGATTGTATATTTTAGCCTATTTTATTTTATTCTGTCCTACTCCCAAATATTTTAAATGCAAAATCTTTGATGCAAAACTTTGGATGTTTTTTTGTTACTTAATCAAGGCAAATTGGGCGAAGCCGCGGGGCATAAGCTGGTAACTACAACAGAATATAATATTAATATATTAAGAGGAATACACATTTTGATATAGCTAATATAATATTATTTTGTAAAAGATATTTTCTTTTGTATCAACCCTTATATATTTTTAGTGACTCGTCGTCTGTCGGCTTTTTGCGCCGCGACAAAGGAGTTGACTCACTATAAGCATTTATTACACATATGGTATGGGCTTTCTTCTTGGTCCATGTGTTAACATCTTACCATATCTTGATGCGGTCCTCCCACATTTCAGGCGTCATCTGGTACTGGTCGATGACGCGCTGTGGCAGTAGGTCCTCGCTAGCCAACATGCCAGGCTTATACGCACTCTCGTCGTAATCACCGTACTGATGAATAAGAATGACTTATCATAGTAAATAAACAAAAAGAATCCTTTGGTGTGCAACACGGTTGGCATAATTATGCGCCGGGTACAGAACAACCGACTAACCGAACGAAGGCAAGCGAACGCTACCAAACGAAAGCGAATGGACGGCTTAACAAATGCGAGCGAGAGCCAGCGAAGGCAACAGCCAGCGACAACACAGCCCCGTGTCGTCGCTGGCAACAGCAAAGGCGAGCGAGCGTGCGGTGTCCATCGGCGAAAATTAACCGTCCGCCTTCGCTTGCCGTCGCTCGTTTGGTTGGTCTGTACCCGGCGTTATACAAACGTCCGCGACCAAGGACTTGAAAAGGCAAAGTCATACTTTATGAATAATTACTTATTGTGTGACGTAGGCTTATACTGCCTCGTTGGTCTAGTGGTTGCAAGAGCGACTGCTGAGCGTGAGGTCCTGGGTTCAATTCCCGGGTCGGGCAAAGTGTTATTGGGTTTTTTCATTAGGAAATTCTCAATAGCAGCCCGGAGTTTGGATTTGTGCTCGGTTAATGGCAATAGGCTCGCCCCCTATTACATGGGACTATAACATAACTGGCGAAATGTGGGTGTACTACACACCTCTGCCTACCCCTTCGGGGAAATACAGGCGTGATGTTATGTTGTTGTGTGACGTAACGGTATTTTATTTCAGGATTTCATTTGGTTCTAGTACCTCTTAATTCAAGCTTGCCTTCTATCGTGTCGACAGATATAATTTTTTTGCGAAGCTTGCCCATGATAATAGGGGATGGGTCTTGGGACCATGAATATTATTCGAAATTCCGTCCATGATTGTACAACATTTCGCGGTCTTTGCGCTTTATACCAGAATTAACATCTATTATAAATAGCCAGCAACGTCGTTATTATAATACTACATAAAGTTAGCAGACTTCTCCATCGTAGTTTGAGATTTGACGACCTCTGTGGTCTAGTGGTTCGAATGTCGGACTGCTGATAACAAGGTCGTGGGTTCGATTCCCACAGGACACAAATATTTGTGTGATGAACATAAGTGTTTGTGTTGGTCTGGGTATTGTTTATGTATTATCAGTATGTATTTACAAAAAAAAATGTATATAATTATTATATCCATTGTCTAGTACCCATAGCTCTGCTTAGTTTGGGACTAGATGGTGCTGTGTAAAAAAATGTCCCAAAAGATATTTATTTATTTATTAAGTACGGTCAACCATATGCAAATGGTAACCAAACCATTTTATGTGGAACTGGCATAGTTTGTAAGTTTCATATAAGACAGGTTTACCTTATACTTTACCATTAATATGCGGTTGACTGTACAGTAACATGTTCACCTGTTTGCGCGAAGCATCACACATCAATCTAATCACCGCGAGCATTCGCGTGTAATGTAACAATACAAAATTCGATATTGAGCATTACACTACAATAGTGCGCCAGCTCAGCGTACTGACCCAGGAACATTCGCTGAGCATCGCTTGTTACAAACTATCAAATAGTATAGCATATTACACGCGTCGTGTTACAAGTTGTTCCCGCCGTATTGCTCGGCTTAACGTACTGAATACTGCAATGTTCGAAGTTGTATCATTCTATGTCTGCACACTGTATGCTCACCTCGAAGTATTCACTAATTTAATGCTCAACTCGAGCTGTTACATTACACACGAATGCTCCCCGTGGGTAAACTCCTTTAAAAAAAAGGGTAAATCGATATAATTTGTACCGGATAATTTGGTCCATTACACGCGAATACTATAGGTGAGGCGCCTTTATAGAAAAAAAAACCAGTTTTTCACAGTATTAAATTGCCAGTATATAGCAGAAACAGTTTTCCTTCAAAACAATTTACATGCTGTAGCTTTTCTTGTTTGCGAGACCGCATAGAAACAAATCTACTTAATATAATTCTAGAAACTGACTGACAGAGAACGCACAGCCTATACCGGTGGGTCTATGAGGATGAAATTCTGCACACAAGAGTTCCATAGACAAAGTATGTGAGCACTAAGAAAGGATTTTTGAAAATCCTTTTTTTTTATAGTATAGGATGGCGAAACGAGCTAAAGGCCCTCCTGATGTTATGCAGTTACCTTTGCTCATAAAAACTGCAATACCACCTAGTCTGTTACCTGAATGGTACTGCAAGTCGGTTCGCCAAACTGAGACATGAAGATGGAAAGTCTCATGTGATTGTAATTTCACCGACACCCGTACCCTTCAGACCGAAACACAGCAATGCAAGCATCACTGTTTGGCGGAGAAGTAGGTACGTTGGTAGTACTTCCCCGGACGAGCTCTTTCACAAAGGAGCTCTACTACTAAGGGGATTAAATTAGGGTTGAAAGTTTGTATGAAAATCCTTCATTTTCGAAGTTAGATCTATAAAAACTCGCATTTGGCTTTTTGAAAATAGTGCAAGTTACAGTGTTTTTGGAAAATCAACTCTAAAGTGGGTAATAGAAGGGGTGAAAGTTTGTATGCTAAAACTGTAATTTTTTCCGGAAATCATGCGTGCGAAGCCGCAGACTTCTTCTTCTTCTTCGTGTCGACACGAGCTACATAATGATAATAGCTCATGTCGTGGGGAAAAGATTAGCCAGTCAGCAAGTTGGTAGCGGGGCTGACTGCCCAGGGTGCGCCGGACGATCAATTAAATATCGTCACTCGTGGAGGCTCTTTTAATGCAGACAAAAGCTAGTCTACTACTATTATAAAATTGTTAAATGTCAGTTGTCTGTTTGTTTGTTTTTTTGTTCCAGCATCACTATAAAACTACTAGACCGATTTTGTTGAAAGGGTTTGTGACTAAAAACTTATGATTTGACTTAAAAACTGGTATGTATTTTACCTCGCTACGATGACGGGAACCGGTGATTTGTGATTATATTTTTCTACAACATTTTGCATACATTAAGGTGAATAAGGCGCTCATATCCAGCTGTCATTCGCACGCATGCGCTCTAGCGCGCGCCTCCATAGAGAAAATACGGCTGCTAAAGATATTGCATTAAAAACTTTTTAGTCGGGCCAAATTGTACAGAGTAGAAAAAAAAATCCTGTCGTATGTGGGTGGTGCCATCTTGGAAATGCAGTCTTTTGAGCCAACCGAAAATCAGAATCTTTCGACTTACAGACAAGGACCGGAAGCTACCTCTAAATTGCGATTTCTCAAATTTTTTGTATGAAAAGCAATAAAATTTAGAAGTACCTAAACGTTGTTATATTGTATCCATCTTAATATACGAATAAGCATAAAGTTGTGGTGTAACTAAAAAAATACTATTTTCAGTCTACAATTTTTAATTACCTTCTTCTTCAAGTACGTGGGACACTCAGAAAGTTTTGCGAAACTAAAAAAAATTGTTCTATACGTACATATATTTTTATCAAATCTTTTCAAAGTACTTTCCAACAGCCTCTATACAAAGATTCATGCGCCTAAACCAGTTTTCAAAACACTTTTTCCAGTCCGCCGCAGACACCTCGTTTACAGCCTGCTCGAACGCAGCCAGCGCATCTTCCGGCGACGAAAATTGTATCCCTTTGAGCTGATTTTTTATTTTTGGGAATAAAAAGAAGTCACACGGTGCTAGATCAGGGCTGTAAGGAGGGTGACCCAGGAGTTTGACTGGCGTGCTGTCCAGGAAGTCCCTCGTTTTGAGTGCGGTGTGCGCAGGTGCATTGTCGTGGTGGAGCAGTAGCCCGCGGAGCCCTGTGTTTGGTCGCTTGTTGCTTATAACAGAGAAAACTTCTGGCAAACATTTGGTAGTATACCATTCGGCATTAATGCTTCTTTGATCCCGTAAGGGAATTGATACCAAGTGGCCAGTCAAATTAAAAAAGCTAGCGATCAAAATCTTACCCCCGCTTCTAGATCGCTTCACTTTGGTAGGCGTTGGCTCATTTTGAAACACCCAAACAGTCGACTGGCGCTTGGTTTCTGGGTCGTATTGATAAATCCAGGACTCATCACCTGTAACGATGTCGTAAACACGCCGAGACGAGCCTGCTTCAAATTTGTTAAGCATATCACGGCACCATTCCACCCGGGCCTGCTTCTGAGCATCGGTGAGGTTGTGCGGCACCCAGCGTGATACTATCCTCCTCACGCGAAGATGGCTGTGTAGAATCTCGTGAACGCTTCCCGATCCAATCTTCAATATGTGTTGAATCTCCTGATATGTAATTCGCCTATTGTCTTGGATTAAATTTTTCACTGCTAGCACGTTTTCTTCGGTAACAGCCGTCAAAGGGCGACCGCTTCTTTCGTCATCCCCCAAAGTTGGTCGACCGCGCTTGAATTCGTTATACCAACGATACACGGTTGCCTTGGAAGGGCCTTCATCCATGAATGCCATTTGAAGTCTATCGTACGATTCATCCGGTTTCAGGCGACACTTGAAATCGTATAAAATCATAGCTCTAAAATGTTCCCGGCGCAGATCCATATTTCAGTGAGACACAATACTTTGAATTAACTCCCAAAAAATGTGGAGGGAAATTTTGAAATTGGAACTTACTTATTTTTACTTATAAATAATCATATTTTCGAAAAACATTATAACTGGCCAGTCTCCCATATATAAAAACTTTTTTTCGCAATACTTTCTGAGGGGCCTGGTATATTATCTTATCTTCTTAACTATTATAAAATTGTTAACGTCTGTTTGTTTGTTTGTTCCAGCATCACGCTAAAACTACTGGACCGATTTTGATGTTTTTTTGTTTGTTTGAAAGCTGATGATCTGACTTAAAAACTGGTATGGGTTTTGAGAAAGAAAAAAAGAAAAAAATTAATTCGTGGGTTGCGTACTCACCCGACAGATCGAAGCTTCTATGCATTTGCACGAGCGGATAGTAATGTACGATGGAGTGGAGTGGACAGGGGATGGGACTGGGGATGGGACTGGGGACGGGACAGGGGACGGGACTGGGGACGGGACAGTGGGCGGGACAGGGAACGGAACATGGGACGGGAAATGGGACGGGACATGAGACGGGACATGGGACAGGACAGTGGGACGGCACATGGGACTGGACATAGGATGGGACGACGGGACGATAGTGATAGAGTGAGATAGTGGGACAGTAGGACAGTGGCAGTGGGACGGTGGGACAGTGGGGCAGTGGGGTAGTGGGGCAGCGGGACAGCGGGGCAGTGGGCCAGTGGGGCAGCGGGGCAATGGGGCAGTGTGGTAGCGGGGCAGCGGGGCAGCTGGGCAGCGGGGCAGTCGGGCAGCGGGGCAGTCGGGCAGCGGGGCAGTGGGTTACCGGGGCAGCGGGGCGGCGGGGCAGTGGGTTACCAGGGCAGCGGGGCGGCGGGGCAGTGGGGTAGCGGGGCAGTGGGTTACCGGGGCAGCGGGGCAGTGGGATATTGGAGCAGCGGGGCGTCGGGGCTGCGGGGCAGTGGGCTAGTGGGGCAGCGGCATAGTGGGGCAGCGGGGCAGTCGGGCAGTGGGGTAGCGGGGCAGTGGGGCAGTGGGGTAGCGGGGCAGTGGGGTAGCGGGGCAGTGGGGTAGCGGGGCAGCGGGGCAGTGGGGTAGCGGGGCATTGGGGCAGTGGTGTAGCGGGGCAGTGGGGAAGCGGGGCAGCTGGGTCGTGGGGCAGCGGGGTAGTGGGGCAGCGGGGCAGTGGGGGCAGTGGTGCCGTGGGATATTGGGGCAGAGGGGCAGCGGGGCAGTGGGGCGGCGGGGCAGTGGGGTAGCGGGGCAGTGGGGTAGCGGGGCAGTGGGGTAGCGGGGCAGCGGGATAGTGGGGCAGCGGGGCAGTGGGGTAGCGGAGCAGTGGGGCAGCGGGGCAACTGGGCAGTGGGGCAGCGGGGAAGCGGGGCATTGGGACAGTGGGGCAGTGGTATAGTGGGGCAGTGGGGTAGCGGGCCGTGGGGCAGCGGGGCAGTTGGGCAGCGGGGCCGTGGGGCAGCGGGGCCGTGGGGCAGCGGGGCCGTTGGGCAGCGGGGTAGTGGGGCAGCGGGGCAGTGGGGCAGAGGGGCAGCGGGGCAGCTGGGCATCGGGGCTGTGGGGCAGTGGGGCAGCGGGGCTGTGGGGCAGCGGGGCAGTGGGGCAGCGGGGAAGTAGGGCAGTGGGATAGTGGGGCAGCAGGGCAGCGGGGTAGCGGGGTAGCGGGGCAGTGGGGCAGCGGGGCAGCGGGACAGTGGGACAGTGGACTGGACTGGAATGGACTGGACTGACGTGGGTTAGCAGAATTTAACGTGAGCGGAGCCGCGGGTAAAAGCTAGTATTATCATAAAATTACAATATACTTTACACTAAATAATAAAATGACATTCATTCAAGCTTACATAACCAACCTTAGCCTGGACAGCGTAACTGGCAAGCAACACGGAGGCTTCAGGAGGGCAGTAGATATCCATGCTGAGGATCGCTTGCTTGACTTGCAGGAATAGTAGGTGCTGTGTGACCTCTTGGATCAACTCCTCGGCCACATCTTCAGGGTACAGCTTGCAGAGTAACATGAATGGAGTACCCGGCATTTGGGATACGCATTGGTCTTGCACTGCGGATAAGGAATTGAGATTTGTTAATACAGCTTAACCAAAACAGACAGATATTCTGAAAGGCGACGCTAGAACCAAAATTGAAAGTGTATAAAGAGAATATGCGGGTGGTCTTTTCTCCATACAGAACGCTCTTGACTGTTTTCTTTCTGGTTTATAATCCCAGACAAAGATATTTAAAAGCATGCAAAAATAGAAATGTCATACCCTAACAAATCCAACGAAAAATTTGTTCCGTACGCAGCGGCAGCACAATACACATAAACTAGTGCAAAGTAAGCAAGTTAGTTAAGTTAGTATCGCGTCATAATTAGTACACTTTCTGTACACAAATAAGGTAGTGAGGCAGGTTAGAAATCTGGGTCAGGTAATTCGGTATCCTATACAGGGTGTCAGGGAAACGCTTCCGAAAACGAAGACAGGTGATAGTGCTGGTAATTACTGATACGAAACCACGAAATAAATTCGATTCTTTTTATAGATTTTTTCATATTTTTTTTGCATTTTTCATTATGTATGAGTTTTATTTAACTGCCCAATGCTGGTTATGTATGAAAAATGCAAAAAAAATATATATGAAAAAATCTAAAAAAAGAATCGCATTTTTTTCGTGGTTTCGTATCAGTAATCACCAGCACCTATCTTCGTTTTTGGAAGCGTTCCCCTTACACCCAGTATAAGTTTTTTGCATAATTTAGAAGCTTTTTAAAGCCATGATACTTTAGAACATTTTGGTGGCCTAGGTTTTTATTTTATTCAAAAGTTGTATATCTATTTACAGGACAAAATGAAATTGACATAATTATGAACAGACATAAACATTGTCAGTTACACACTTTAATATTACTTAATATTCATACTTAATTAAGTGCAATAATAATAATAAACATTACAGATAATGTAGATAAAATATGGTGTAATGGATATCTATTATTATCTATTACATAATACTTAAGGTGAATAGGTGGTAGCCCGCGAAATTCAAATTTTTTGGTGTTTTTTGCAAATTGTGGCTTTGTTTCGCGTTGTATATTGGTCAAAATATGATTGGCGGAAATAATAACAATATATCTACTGAATAATACTCATGAAAAATATTAAACTAGCTCTATAAGCTGTGCAAGCTCGGAAATCGATAATTTGATCGTAAATTAATATTAACGAGCTTGTACAGCTTATAGAGCTAGGTTAATATTTTTCGTGAGTATTGTTCAATAGATATATTGTTATTATTTCCGCCAATCATATTTTGACCGATATACAACGCGGAATAAAGCTAAAATTTGGAAAAAACCTCAAAAAATTTGAATTTCGTGGGCTACCCCGTAGCATTCACCTTAAGTAATGATTACAATTAGGTAGACTATCTAAAGTGACTTGAAAGAGAAAATAAACCTTGAAAATGTATGGTCCATCAAGAAAATTTTAAGTCAAGAAGATGATTGTGTAGGCAATTTCTAGCCCATCTCAGATGAGCCACAAATTCTCAACTAGAATTGCATCGTAGCTAGGGTAAGACCGCGGAGACCCATGCGGTTGCCAGGGCCCGCAGGGGCGCACCAGCAGACCCACAGCCTGCAGGCCGCTGGGGTATAGGCACATTAAGAGGCTGAATCAGACCTCTGCGGTCACTGTCGTTCCGTACAGAACTGAAAGAGAGGCAACGAGCCGAGGGACGTCGGATACGCCGCTCAACTTGAATGAAAATTAACATATTTTTTTTTTAAATAAAAAACTAAAAGCTTATTCGAAAAACAGAAACAACAAATGTTTAGATTATTGTCTTTCTCAAATGTTTTATTAATTTTATTTATAATATTTAGTAAATAATAGAGATTGTTTGCTATAAAGCATGTTTTAAGAGGTTAGTTTACAATTCTTTTCTATCGAGAAAACATCAAGAAAACGTGTTTTGGGCACAATACAGTTTCAGAAAATACGATCAAGATTAACATATATTTTTTTCACTGCCACAAACTGAATAGATACAGCTAAAAATGTTTTTAAAAGAAGCCTATTTGGGGTATTTTGCTGTTGTCAGCGTCTTAAGAACTTAGCGAAAAATAAAACACGAGTTTATGTTTTTCTCTTCCTACAAAATAAATTTTAGGGGACACAATTTAAATCTTACCCTGAGCGCTTATGACCTTAGCTATGACACTGCACACTACATAAATATCCATTTAAATTTGACCACTTCCATGCTTCATGGTTTTGTTTAAAAGGTCTCGTGCAGGTGTTAGAACACAAGGGGCAAGCGAGCAGATGGGATAAGGAGCTATGGAAAATGGGAGCCTCACGATTGCATTCACCATTTGAAGATAACATTTATCTGCAGTGACCAACTTCACCCCAGAGTCAGGTTCTGCAGAACATAATCACTACTATGCTTTAAACTCATATTTTCACCAAATGGGCAGTCAGAAGCCCGAAAATCTGACAACCGGTCTAACCTTAGAACCTTGTATTCTGTACCAACTAATTTGCTGAAGTTAGAAGGCAAAAAAATTATAAGCTTACCTCTTTTATCCAACTTCAGCCAACTTATGAAGTGTTTTGTGTCTTCGAACTGCAACCCAAAGAACCATGTTTCCCTCAGACCTATAGTTCTGCATACTAAGTCAAACAGATCTCTTCCCGTAGCTCGCCACTGCAACAAATTACAATATTTAATTTAAATAGTGTGTTGTATAAATAAAGTTCAGCTATTTTCATTAATTAAATAATATTTAGTTGGGCACCTTGTATAATTATCTCTTTGTTCCACTGTTCATAAATATTCCAGAAAAAATATTAATGTCTTATTAATTAATTTCATAGGAATCCCATGAGTTGGTACATTTTGGTAAATATTACAGTTTTGATGATAGAGCAGGACAAAAACTTAAAAAAAAAAAAGGTTGGTTGTCGGGGTTCCTTGTATGGAGAAAAACTTGGAAAAAAAAATGCATGTTTTTCGAGGTTTCTTGTATGGGGATCCCTTTTGGTTTTAGACTTTCTTTACATATAGTAGAGTGACAGACAGACAGACGGACGGAAGAACAGACGGCGTAGCGAGAGTAATAGGGTCCCATTTGGCACCCTTTGTTTATAGAACCCTAAAAATGAATTTTTAAACATTTTAGAAGGATCATTAACATACTTTTAATTGTTCTTCACTGCATCGTCATCATATTGTATGTTTATATTTGTTTAACAACAATATTGGCACATAACACAGTTATCAGTGTAGAGTTCAGTTCTTATCAAATGTCAAACATCTATTAACTTACTGGTCATCCTGTGACTAATATATGTATGCCAATAATAGATTCAACATAATATGTATACAGCAAAACTAAATATTACTTTTATAATGCCAGTAAAAAATACACTACACCACCGAGCCAACTAGACCCCTGACAAATGTGACGTCATCCGCAAATATATCGGGTATTGGAGGGCGAAATGTATGGTACTGTAACTGAGGCTTTGCGTACGTTACGGCCCAGAACGGCGTACACAGAGTACATTATATAGCTGAGAACGGCGTAGAATGAGAGTTAGCTCGAAGCAAAATACGAGGTTTGCCGGGAAGTAGTGCGGCATGAAGTTGACACCACACCAATTGAATGTGAAAATAATCGAAAAAAAAATACTCAGAAGCTATGTGTATTTTCGAAAAAATGGATCAGTAAAATTATTTCTAAATAATAAAACAATATTTACGTAAAATATTATACCAAAATACCAATACATTAGGATATATTTACGGAACTGTTTATTTTCAGAGGTATGTTTGGAATTTTTCATGATGGAGCCATATAAGTGCATAAATTTTTTGAAGTCAATAATATTGTCACGTCTATCCGTCTATCCTCGAGTATCGCATATTTTAATTTCAGTACCATACAGTGAGTAGTTTTTGAGCAATATTGGGATTAGTTTGTTGACTCACGGGTTTCGGCCCCTTAAGTGGAAGGGTGAAGCACATTCCAGTCAGGGGTCTAGTTGGCTTGGTGGAGTAGTAGGTTATTATCAAGGGGTGGCGGCGATACGAAGTGGTCACATGCACCTATGCACCACATCGGGAAGGTGTACAGGGAGTCAAATGTCGCCTTTGAGACATGCCTTACAGGCGTAGCACAGGAAGGGCTCTGGCGGCATAATACATTCTAGGAATCCCCCCTTAATGTGCTGATGACGGCCTCTGGGGGGTTTTAGTGGGTAAAAATTCCACACACCTCGGCCTCCATCGGCTATGAGGTTTGCAGCCTTTTGAAAGGTTTCCTCCTCATAAACAAAATAAATGTTATTATCAAGGGGTAGGATAAGGCAGGCTGTAAATAAGGAAAGTTCTTCAGAATCATCAAATCTATCTATTTTAATTATGTTGTATCCTTTTTATAGCTCAGTGACTGACTGATTGCGTGAAAGTCTGCAAATTGACATAAATTACTGGGTCTAGAAATTTGAAATATGTACAGAGGCTCCTTTGAGCATGTGTGACTGATATCTATAAACACACCTATAAAACAGGAGAAATTCAGGTATGGGCAGCATTTTTAAATAAAAAATAGATATGCTTTACAAATAGATTTTGGAACAAAGTTCCTTATCACGACTTCTGGTTTGATGTGATTCAGGAGAAAATGTTGTCATGTCAAATTTTGACTATTACATAAAACATGCAAAAATACAGGTTTTACTGGGGATCTAACTTAGGCCCTGTGGTATGTCAGTCCGACGCTTGATGATCCCTGCCCGCTTGCACTATAGTTGCGAAATTTAGCATTATTATTAACTGTTCAATATTTAGTGCATGCGCCTTTTAATTTCCTGCTTTCACCTTTAATATCGCTGCTAACTTCATTCCTGATGCAGTCCCCTGACCGCACAGGATTTTTTTGTTGAAAATTTTATTTTTCAAGATAAGCTTTTACGAGACATGGATTCAGTACTGTAAGGTGATAAAAATTACCCCAAACACCACCAATCTACTATTGGCTCCATCATCAGATCAGCTTGCTGTCACATTAATACTGTATTGTACTGTATTACATATTTGTACCAGTCAATTCTGATAATGTGTTCTGGTTCAAAAGTTACTTGCAAGTAAAGTTATTTGTCCCAAACATACTAACAAGTGAAGATAAATAAAAGCTTGTAAATATCTGTTAACCAATCACAGAAGCTGACATGAGATTTGAAAACAGATTAGTTCATCAAAGAATGGCTTTTGAGGTGAGACAACAGATTTTCTATTGTTTCGCAGCCGGAGGTGTCTTTGAGCCCATTGATGGTTGAAATTGATCAGCTATTCATAAATCTGGGGTTATTTATGTTTTGATTGATTAAAGAACTACTTATAACAACTGCATTGTTAATTATTGGCAATGACATAATTTTGGTTTCCATTAAACATACCTAATTAAAGATTTGCAAGTCTGCATTCTTAACCTTTGGGTAATAATAATGAATGTTTGGAATGTGTTAACTTTTCAAATAACTTAAACAATTGACTAAGTAAATACTTGTGGTGTTACTAAGCAGATTGAGCTCTCTCTCAGTACAAAAACAATATTTTAAAAAATGATTTCTATTCATAGTTTTTAACAATGTTTTGGTCAGAGTGTCGCCTTTGGGGTTTGTGAATCTAAGATTGAATAGAACATTTATTATTGTTTCAGGTATGATTATAAATAACAATGATGCCTAAGTTACAGTTTTATTAAAAGTATTTTTGCATAACAAACAAAATAGTTAAATACCTACAACAAAATGATCGAGAAGTTACAACATGTCGAAAAATGTATGATTTCGGAATCGAATCGTCAGCATGACCTATCAACCAGTTCTAAAAGAGAAAATTATGACTAAACAAGGCCTCAATTATCAGTACTGTGAATTATTGAGGTAATTTACGAGTCTACAGAGCACGGTGACTCACAACCTACTCATTGTGAGCCAAGGATCGCGGTTACACACTAATTTCGACAATAAACAATAACAATGTAATCTTTCTACGGCATAAAACAACATTTGTCATAATTCTCACCTCAAGGTTAAATTCCAATTCGGCGTCTAGCGTGCATACTTTAACTGGGAACGACTTCGACGCCTTTTTTCTTCTAAATTGAGGCATTATCTTCTATCATAGCTTGAACAACTCAGTAGAACAAGACACACATTAGGTTAGGATATTTCTTACGCTATCAATTTAATTACAAAACGATGTTTAAAGTTTACGTAATGTGCAATGAAACGAGGAATGCGTACAATTTCACATTGCGTACTATTTCCAGCAATTATTATTTACAAACAAGAAAAACGTCAATGAAACAAGTAAAGCGAAGGTGAATGAAGAAAAATTATTGGAACTGCGTTTCGTTACGCTTGATGTTATGTTGTCCGGTGATTAAACGAGTAATGCATGATTCGGAACGTTTCGAAACAAAGCTAATAAAAAGTAAACAGCTATTGTTTGTACAATGTCAATCGAAATGAAAAATATTAAATTCATGAAGCTGATTTGATTGTTCGTTAACCTTAGAATAATAATTAACCATAATTATTAATATTATTTTCAAATTAATCAAATTAGGTTCACAAATTAGGTTTTCATAATCCTTTCGAAGCGCTACTCTATTTAAGGAAGCCATTTGCGGAATGTTGGCTTACCTGTTATTTTGACAGACTTGACAGTGTCACGGTCATAACATTTTTGACTATTTGCTAACTTCATTTGAAATAGTCGCGCAACCACGTGTGGTGTTTTTATATTGGAAACTCGTGCTATGAAATAAGAAAAATGGGCAAATTCAGATCGAAACTTAAAGGAAAATCGAAGGGAAAGCGATGGCAAAAGGGCCAGTCGTCGAACTCCAATCCGAAAATACAAAAATACCGGGAAATGGCGAAGTCCCGATTTTTTCAAGAAAACCTGGGTAATATTGCATACATTTTTCAACTTCTTTATTCTAATATTTACTTCTATACGTAAATTTATTTCCGGAAAGATAGACTCGATTACGAAGCATGTTTTTCTGACCCATAACAAGCCCATAACCTACGACAAATAACAAAACAAAAATTAGATTTTCCTACTCTGCATACCTATATTTCTGTGTTACTAATAACTACATAACATCTATTTAAATCCTCACAACTTATTTTTTTAGGAAACACGGGTTTAACCCAACAGGCGGTTTCAAAACATGACGCTATGATCGCTTACGGGCATACTTCACTTAAGAAGAAATCAGAGGCTGAAACAGAGCTAACTATTGCTAAGGACCTAGAGAATATGTCTATGAAGAGTACAGATGATATTTCAGAGACTGAAGACCCTGGGTCCTTTAAAAGTGGAACATATAAAACCTTTCAGACCTTTGCGTCTGATTGGAGTCAATGTTCTAATGTTAGTTTTAGCAAGTAAGTATACACTGCTTATATTTATGTCACAATTTTAATACACATCTCTAAGGTACTTATTTTTAAACCTAAATAATAGTAGTAAACACACTGAATGATGCTGTGTAATTGTTTTACAAGCTTTTATTAAACTTGCAATGTTTGTTGGTTTGGGTCAAAACTTGCAAGCCAAATTTAAACCAGTTCCCGTTATCAGAATTGGCTGAAATTTGGTACATATATGTAAACCTGATGGCAATGCAATATATTCATATTCACTTATTTGTAAAGTCAATTTACACATCAGTAGTTTTATATAATAAAACATATATACATATTTGTAGTGTTCAATATTTGGTGTTTAGGAGCTGATCTGATGATGGAGCCAGAAGGTGGTCACAGGATCTCTGCTGTAGTTACCGTTAACACACTGAGTTTGGGTTACAGTACCAAATCCATGTCTTACATAGACCAGTAAGCCTATAGACGCCGCTTAGCTGGACACCCCCGGTCACAACGCATATGCTCTACCACTGCATATCATACGTCACTCCGCCAATCGGAACGTCACTCAGTCAGCGAGCGGCACCAATCATAAGGAATCATACCACCGAACTTTTGAGCCGGCCAATCATAACGCGCCGTCCGCCCCCCTGACCCCACCAACGTTTTACGACTGCGTTTGAATACAAAACTTTGTTTATGCGGAGTCTTGAAGCTTACTGGTCTGTGATGTCTTATAAAATCTTGTTTTGTTTTTTTTTTGATTTTTCAACAAAAGAAACTTATACTAATTAACACTTTCAATGTTCTCAAACTAGAACAATCGCCCTGTACCATATATGATTCACTAGCCTATGCCAGCAGCTTCGCCCGCATATAATTCGGTTTTTCACAGAAAGATGTTACCATGCATCCCTCGGGAACTGTTTGGGATAAAAAGTTGCCTATATGTTAATCTGGGTTATGGTTTGTCTGTGTGCCAAATTTCATCAAAATCTGTTCAGCTATTTCAGCATGATTGATGCCAAACAAAGAAACCAACAATTAGTAGGATTGGATGGGGAATGAGTTAAAATATCGAAACAACTTTACATATAATTTCTACTGCATACAATGTGTTATTGAATTAACTCAAAACCTCAAACAAGTTTGTTCAGAATCGAAAGTAGAATTCGTTACACTACTTTTTAACATAGGCTAATTTTAACAAAAAAAATATTTCATGCCATGCCGAGTCTAAAAGTTTCATACGACGACGCGGTGCTGAGCGCAAAGGCGAGAGAGACGCAGTAAAAAAGTGTAGTGTGATAACATTTGTTTCCTAAAATTATTAAAACTAATTTTAAGAGGTCACCTCCCGACACAGTAGCGTCGAGAGCGTCGCACGTTCGTGAATGAATCTAGCGCTATGAATCGATTAGAGTAACCATGATACCAAAAATTACAAATATCATCTACAATAATAAATGAAAATTAATAATTACTTTCCATATCAATTTGTTATGATAAAAACTTGTTGGGGTGTCTGGGGTTTTGAGTTATTCCAATAACACATTGTATACATACTGGGTGTCAGGGAAACGCTTCCAAAAACGAAGATAGTTGAAAGTGCTGGTGATAACTGATACGAAACCACAAAACAATGCGATATTTTTTTTTTTTTTTTTTCACTTTTTTTTTGCATTTTTCATACATCATATCAGTTTTATTTAACAGCCCAAAGCTGGTTCTTTGGGCTGTTAAATAAAACTGATATGCAAAAAAACCCTATTTATTTACTTAGTTTTTTAAAGTTCGCAATGTAATTCAAATAAAATATCAGCTGGCGCTATGGGTGAACGACAACCGCTCGCATACGCAGTCCATGTCGTAGCGAGCGTAGCGTAGCGAGCGTCGGTAGGTACGCGCGGCATTGATCTCGAGTTTTGTACGCTTCACGTTGCGGGTTTGCAAAATACTAAATCACTAAAACAATGAGTATAATGGTTATTGGTATTCAATTGTGTTTAGGTAGTATAATAATGGCCTTTCAGTTTCGGGAGCGTTTCCCTGACACCCAGTATAAAAAAACAAAAGTATTTAAACATTAATAACGAAGGGAACAAATATTTTTAGAAATACCAATAATTTTGCTAAAGCTAAGAACAAATTATAGGACGCGACTGTAAGTCGCGACCGTCGGTCGCGGCTGTTAAGCGGAAGTTACACCTATATGTGAAAACTGTCAGCTATAAGTCGCGGACGTGTCCTTCACATGACCTTGAGTGCTCGGACGTCTTACGAAAATCTGGCTCGCCGGATGTTTCAATAAGTCGCGGACGCCTTAGCCGCATGTGCACAGTGATCGGTCGCGTCCGAGTGGCTGTCAGTCGCCAACTGTCACTGCTTTGACGAATACTATATGTTTTTCACAGTATTCTGCTTTATTTTGTTGTTTAATGCATCTGACTAACTTACAAAAAGTTATTAAATAACCAGTCAGTACTTTATAATTTTCTTTTGGCATAATAATAACATGTAGAGTAGAAGCTGCTATCAATTCAATACGTACTATCTCTATGTAGTCTGTGGTTCCGCGTAAGACGGTGAAACGTCCGAGTGAGGCGACCAAAGACAATATAGACGCGACTGAACACGCCGTCTGATGCGATCGTGCACACTAATAAGACGCGACCACAGAGTACATTGTAATTGGACGCGACTGTCGGTCGCGACCGTAAATCGCGTCCGATAATTTGTTTTGGGCTTAATATCATCAATAAGAATGTTATTTCTAAACATGTGCATATTCTTCTAGGTTACTGACCAGATTTGACTCCAATAATGGTATTCACAAGGAGATGTTGGCAGTTTTAGCTGCTGTTACTGAGGTCATCAAAGAGCAGGGTGGCAAGGAATCTACTACTGAGTACTTTGCAGCTCTGGTAAGTTCAGTATGCCATTATTTATTACTTTTTTCTTGTGATTCATAGACAAGAAAATTTCCCTGGCCTGTTATGCATAGAACTAAAAACTAAAAAGGCTTTTCCTTATTTCGAGAAAAGAATCTTTTTGAGAGTGATTCTATCTTTAATATGTATTTTTTTTTAAACTTTCATTTGACGGCCCCAGTTGGATTTATCCATGGTTGTAAAGAATAACAGATTTTCTGCCATAAAATACGTTGTTGGCGAAATGGACTAAATATTTCATGTCAGATAAAACCGACTAGGGCAGGCAAACAGTTAAATATGAATTTAAAGAGAAATCCTTCTTCACAGATGGAAACCCTAAAATCATCAGAAATGGAAGAAAGTCTCGTTCCTACACTGACTCTACTGTCAATGGGTATAAAGGCAGTACCACAAGCGGTTTTAAGAAAACAGTTCTCAGACTCGGCTACAACCTGCATGGATATACTTGTGAAGAACGAGCAGAGTGAGAACGGGGCACTACTGAGAGGTGCTATAGGCTGTCTGTCCGTGTTGTTGAGGGCTCAGGAATATGCCTTGTGGGGTGATTCGTCTACGATGAGGGTGTTTGAGTCTCTTCTAGCGTTTGCATTGCATTCTAAGCCCAAGGTTTGTTTAATGGTTTTTTTTTTCTAAAAAAATTGTAACTCACAACACAATTTTTCTAACTTTAATTGAAATACTTGGTTAGCAAACAAAAGCACAAGCCAGTTACATTAGCTTTACAAGATCTGCACTTGAAATTCCTTTAAAAGCGTGTAACATTGTCGACTGCACCATTGCTTAACAGCAGTCGAGGTGAGGTGAGGTAGCAGTCAAACGCAAGCGCATTATGAATAAAAAAAGAAGAAATAGAAGGATAATTCTGTGTTCTATTTCTTTTAGGTGCGAAAAGCAGCACAGCATGCTGTGACATCAGTGTTACGTGGTAGCTGTTTCATGATACCATCTGAAGATCAGAAAATTAAGGTAAAGTTTTTAACACTTTATCATACAAAAACATATTATTTGTATTATAATGTCATTTTATTATTAACCAACTTCAAAAATGGAGAGGTTCTCAATTTGATGCGTTTTTTTATGGATATACTAGATTTTGCCTGCTTATAATTCGGCTTATCACAGAAAGACTTATCATGCATCCCTCGGCAACTTTATTTTCCTGGGATGAAAAAAAGCCTATATTTTGATCTGCAGGTGTAGCATGACCACTGTAGACAAGCGTTTTGTCTACGAAAGAATAGACAAAACGACAGATAAAGTTCTATACAATGTAGTTTTGTCTATTCTTCCATAGATTAATCTCTTGTGTAGTGTCTAGTGTTATTGTCTATGAGTGACAAATTACATTCAAATCCATTCAGCTATTTAAGCGTGATTGAGTAGAGATAAAACCAAAATGTCCGACTCCAACCTAAATCCTATCATGTTAAAAAACATAGGAAGCTTTTTAAAATCAAGAATTATATTTCAGGTACCAAAACTTCACCCTGGTTCAAACCGCGTGGCAGAGTATTGCCTGTCTCAGATCAAGGCTGAAGCGCTGTTGGCAGGTCATAGAACCGTGTTGCACACATTGACTATGCTCAGGGATGTCTTGCCTGTGTTCAGCAAAGATTATATCAAGGTATGTTTATTTCTTTTGAAAGAATCGGATAATCCAAATAAATTAAAAAGAATCCGTTTTGCATAAAATTTATAAAAATGTTGTTTCATTTTATTTTATTCATGAAATTCTTTTACGTGAACTGACTTGTTAAACCTTGATAAATATCTTGTGTTAAACATACAAACAAATAACCGATCGTGAGCCCTGTTTACGATACGATGTAAAGAAACATTTTAAGAGCGGCAAATCCTTTATTTTTTTCATAAAAACGGTTGTACGTGATTATGGCATTTAAAAAAAAATCTTTAATGTTTTGAACAAAAAGGTATCTTATGCACTTTACCACGCCAATCAATTTTAACACCTTTTGGGCATAATGCATAAGGTTGATTATATTTTTTTAATGTTTCATTCGTCTTTTCGTGTCTGCGCGAACGAATATTGACGACGCGCCTTATCTTTTGTGTCGTACTGTAACAACGAACGAAAATTAATCGTTCTTTGTTACCGCGTTCTCACTTGCTCGTGTCAACGGGCATTGCGTTATAATATCATTGTTTTGCCTCATAGCATCCATAAACTAATGGAATCCATCTTGTTCCCCAGTCAATCTGCGAAGCAATTCTCTCCCTAATGACACACAACAACGTGTACATAAAGACATGCTGCCTCCACACGCTGCACGCGTTACTCTCAAGCGCCCGCGAATCCAGCAATATGACCGCATCCCTAGCAGTACAACTGACTCGGGCGCTAATGGCCGCCCGGCCCCCTGCCAACGACACGGGACAAGTGTTGGCTTGGGCTGCTGTGTTGCAACAAGGATTCGGCTGCCTCGCTAAGTAAGTTATACTATATGCTACAAGCTAGTAGCACTGATGCTTCAGTAGCGGTGTAACCAACTCGTTGATGGCGGCCCGGCTTGTTGTCTACGACACGGGACAAGTGTTGGCCTGGGACACTGCAACAGCAAGGATACGGCTGCCTCGCTAAGTAAGTTATACTATATGCTACAAGCTAGTAGCACTGATGCTTCAGTAGCGGTGTAACCAACTCGTTGATGGCGGCCCGGCTTGTTGTCTACGACACGGGACAAGTGTTGGCTTGGGCTGCTGTGTTACAGTAAGGATTCGGCTGCCTCGCTAAGTAAGTCATACTATATGCTACAAGCTAGTAGCACTGATGCTTCAGTAGCGGTGTAACCAACTCGTTGATGGCGGCCCGGCTTGTTGTCTACGACACGGGACAAGTGTTGGCTTGGGCTGCTGTGTTACAGTAAGGATTCGGCTGCCTCGCTAAGTAAGTCATACTATATGCTACAAGCTAGTAGCACTGATGCTTCAGTAGCGGTGTAACCAACTCGTTGATGGCGGCCCGGCTTGTTGTCTACGACACGGGACAAGTGTTGGCTTGGGCTGCTGTGTTACAGTAAGGATTCGGCTGCCTCGCTAAGTAAGTTATACTATATGCTACAAGCTAGTAGCACTGATGCTTCAGTAGCGGTGTAACCAACTCGTTGATGGCGGCCCGGCTTGTTGTCTACGACACGGGACAAGTGTTGGCTTGGGCTGCTGTGTTACAGTAAGGATTCGGCTGCCTCGCTAAGTAAGTTATACTATATGCTACAAGCTAGTAGCACTGATGCTTCAGTAGCGGTGTAACCAACTCGTTGATGGCGGCCCGGCTTGTTGTCTACGACACGGGACAAGTGTTGGCTTGGGCTGCTGTGTTACAGTAAGGATTCGGCTGCCTCGCTAAGTAAGTTATACTATATGCAGATGCTACAAGCTAGTAACATCGATGTTTCAGTAGCGGTGCAGCTAACTTGTTAAATGCGGCCTAGCTTGTTGCCGATATCACAGGACAAGTGTTAGCCTGGGCCGCTGTGTTGCAGCAAGTAACAGCGATCCAATCAGTTGTAGCAAAAAAATACTCCAGATGAGGTTGGTTTCAGAGCAATGCATATTTATCTGCCGTCCGTCCGCGCGAACTCCGCAGCGGAGATACACGTGTGGCGTTGGAAAATTGTTTTACAGTGACGCGGATTCGTCTGTACGGAATACGCTCCGCATCGGGTTCGTACAAACCAACCGCGCCCCATTAAACTGATCACTCAATTCAGAGCACTGCGTACTCTACGTATGCGGAAGGCCGGCAGGCGGACAATCCGTACGGACCGTACGCACTACTCTGAAACCAGCCTTACACTTTCAATAACACGTTCAATTTCTGTTTTTGGTCCAAAAATGTATTAAAAATTAAATATTCGAATATAAGCCTCCTTTCGGTACAGTGAATTTCCATCAATCAATCTTTTTCATTTCTTTTGACGTTAATGTATGAAATGACAGTTCCTAAAACTAGATTCATGCTTGAGCATCTTTCTGAAATTCGAGCCTTCGTGCTAGTTTCATTCGGCTCCCGCCCAGTAAAGTAACATTGGTATCCTACTAGTCCAACTATTAAAAATGTGAAAGTTTGTGAAGATGTTTGGATATTTGGATGTTTGTTACTCAATCACGCTGTAACGGCTGAACGGATTTGCACGAAATTTGCCATATAGATAGAACGTAACCCGGATTAACATATAGGCTAGGTACTTTTTATCCCTGGAAGATGAACCGTTCCCGAGGGATGCGGGATAAACGACATCGACGCGGGCAAAGCCGCGGGCATATGCTAGTAGATAATATACGGTTAAAGATCTTTATTTTCTCAAAAGAATTACAAATTCACTTACAGAGAAAACATAAAAACTTAAAATAAAAGTAAACAATATGCCATTAAGCGTAGCTCAAAAAATAATGTAGGTATGCATTGCGATGACTTTGCTTGAAAACATAACATTGATACTCATTAATACTTTTGGCCTACCAAAACAAAACAGTAGTAGGTAGTTTTACATAAAGAGCAGTGGAGTTAATATAAAAAATAATAACACTTTCACAAGGATAGAGATTATTTATTATTTCCACAATTTCTATCTTAAGGATAGAGATTTAAAAACTTTTAACTTCGTCATATTAAGTTCGTTCTAATAAATAATGTTTAATTCCAACAGCCTGGATCTGAACCTATGCATGGCAAACCTGCCTGCATTCGTGAACATCTGCGTGACTGAACTGTGGCTCTCTGACGTCGCTGATATCAACTCCGCCTCCACTAACGCTTTGAAGGTACAGTAGTACACATTTTATATGGCCCACCGATGTACCTGCGTAGATGACACAATTTAAATACGCGGGAAATTGGTTACCCAATCAGAAAACACCATTGCTGCGCGCCAAAAGTCTCAGCAGCTGCCGCTTGTGCACGGAAGCGTGTGAGCGAAATAGAAAAAGTCGTCACGGCAATCCATTTTAACACCTTCTGGGCATTGTATGAGGTTGATTATATTTTTAATGTTTCGGGTGTTTTCGTCGATCGACTTTTTGTCTGCGCGAACGAAGATTGACGACGCGCCTTATATTTTGTGTCATACTGTAAGAAAATTTCTGTTTCACGGCATCTTATCCGATAATAAGCTATTTAATACTAAGGCCGCGATAATAAGCTATTTAATACTAAGGCCGCGATAATAAGCTATTTAATACTAAGGCCGCGATAAATAAACATTTACAATTAAGTAATTTGTCTATGATAGTTGCGTAGTGACAGGAATACTAAAAAGAATGGTGTCTTTTTTTACTTGGTGGGGAAGTCCTCATGGACGCACACCGGTCAGGGAAGCCACAGCCAGTGTCGAAGTCTTGCCAACTAAAATCAGTACGGTGTTCCTTTAACTACTTTTGACCGGGGGCGTGCGATTGGCTCTGCATTCTCTACCACCCCCGACAGGTCCCGGCTCGCCACTAGCAGGTGAGCAGACTACCCGAGTGGCCTAGTGTCGGCCGCACCTTTCTCCAGATTGGCGCGTGTGGAACCTGCGTGCCCACCGTCACGAGGCTTGACTGGTCGGGGGCCCACTCATAGGGTGGTTGTAGCCCCCATATGCCCTCCTGCGACGCCCGTTCCGTTTCCTGGTGGTGGGGAGAGAGGTCGTCGCCTCTCGAACCCTCTCTGCCACCTCCTTCGCGAGCATCACCTCCACGCTGAAGGAGATGATGCCTTGCCAAGTGCTCTCGCTCCAAAACATGGACAGAACCACGACCTGAAGCGAGAAATCGCTGCCGCCTACTGCAGTGGTTAGCTAACGACCGTGCATTGACCAAGCTGGACACTCTGCCAGTGTATGCTGCGCCATGTCCTCAAGGCAGCACCCGCAGTGATGACACTCGGGTGTCCACTCCAGGCCTATGCGACACAGATACTTCCCGAAGCAACCGTTCTCCAAGAGTATGATTTACATCAGCTGGTAGGTGATGGCACCATGAGGCTTCCCTAACCACTCACCCATTACGGGCCTTACCAAAAGAGTGGCATGTATTTATCTCGGCCTATGTTTTTCTTAAATCTATAAAAAAATAACAATTTAATCAGGCTGTAGTTATTACGAAATTGGTAAAAAAATAACGTGTATTTCGTGGCCCGCACCTCTGACTTTCGGATTCATGTGCAGATCTTTATTTGATTATCACTTGCTGTAACGGTGAAGGAAAACATCGTGTGGAAACCTGTCCACCTGTGAGTGCTCCAGAAAGTTTTTGATTGTGTATGAAGTCCGCCAACCCGCAGTAGGCCAGCGTGGTGGACTAAGGCCTGAATCCTTCTCGCTCTAAGAAGAGGCCCGTGCCCAGCAGTGGGACAGTTATGGGCTGGTTATGTTATGTATGTTAACGTGTCTTTAGTGGTATTTTCGGTAGCCTGCCTTACCTTGATTTTTTCAACTATCATTCAGGCACACCTCGGACACTCAATACAATATAAATGCTAGCACCACCTACATACACAAGATTACGTCTGTATACAATCGCACACACGCGTGCAGGTTAGGGACGCTCGCCGCTCATAATGCCGACTGGTTTCCAAGCGCTTCTTAGTAGTTCTCAGAGATGGCGTGGTTTTATAGCGACTGGCTATTACCATCCATTGCAATCTTGCATTTTAAATTGGTGGGGGGCGGTGAGTGGTCGTAGAACAGCCACAACGTACAGACGTAACGTACAGAATATCTAATAAGATATTCTACAGATATCGTACAGAATATCTAATAAGATATTCCGTGATTCAGGTCTAGAATTGTGCCCGTCAAAAGCAAAATTAAAATCCTGTATCCTATCCTATCCTATCCCTTTCCTAATGAGATGCTTAAGCTCCGCATTGACTGTAAACTTTTTTTGCAACATTGCTCCGTCCAGAAGATTCTAAGTTACAGTCTGTGTCAATCCAATTAAATAATTGATGTAATTGGATCACACTTACAAAAATTTCAACTTTATATTTATGAAAACTAAGTCGAATTCAGAATGACAAAAACAGTTAAAAAGATCTTTAAAATATTTACGTTGCAAAGGAAACTGATGTTTGTGTAAATAGGGTTTCTAATTCGAAATCATGTAAATTGTAAATTGGATTGACATAGATTTCACTGACAACACTTTCTATCGACTTTCAGCAACATTCATGCCACATTCATGCTGCAATTTTGACCAACTGTTGCACAACAATAGTTTTTCGTGAATGTGGAGCTATTTCCT
This sequence comes from Asteroscopus sphinx, assembly GCA_949699075.1. NCBI lineage: Eukaryota > Metazoa > Arthropoda > Insecta > Lepidoptera > Noctuidae > Asteroscopus > Asteroscopus sphinx. The sequence goes on along the minus strand of OX453021.1, from coordinate 11,395,690 downwards.
TACTCCCGACTGGATCGAGTTCTGTATCAATCGAATTTGAATTCGAGTTATTGTCAATTCGTACTGCATTCCTCTAGGAATTGACATTAGCTCGATAAGGCCCCATCTATGAGTTTAAAACATGATTGTGTGACACAATCATGTTTTAAACTAGCTGTTTCAAACATATCTATTTCGCCTACAGGCCGTTCTCATCGACTGCGTGAAACTAGCCTTAGAATCAGACGAGGCCTTCATCAAGCACAAGGCACACATCGAGACCATATTCAAGAGCATCGGCACTGGACTGGACAACCCCTTCAATCAGGCCATCAGACATGTTATACTGACTATAGCCATGTGTTTTGAGGTAAGCTTTCAATTGAAGTTATAAAGGTTGTATTTTGTAATCTATGTGAGGCTGAATAAGTGGTGGAAAATAATAAAGCAGAAAAAATAACTCTGATTGAACCAGAAATCCTCAAATTTTGCTTTGTCATAGCGATTTAGGTGAACAAGTGAACAAAAGCTTGTGAACAAATTTAAGGGCATTAGCCCTTAAATTTGTAATCAAAGTAGAGAAGTTTACAGCAAAAAAATAATGATTAAATATTGACCTCGATTAATGCTTGGGCTCTATCTAATACACAGCATTTTGGATATTTCAATTACCTTTAAATATTAACAACTTTCCACAGATTGGCAACGAAAAAGTAGCAAACTCCCTCGGCCCTCTTCTAAGAAAACTGAACGATCGCCGCGAAAGTCACAATTTCGACAGCGACAAAGAGGTTGAATACGCCACTGGATGCGCTATCAAAGCATTAGGACCAGAATTCGTACTAAGAATCATACCAATCAGAGACGGACCAGAAACAATAAACTTAGAACGGAGTTGGCTACTCCCTGTATTAAAAGAAAAAATCACCAATTCACACCTAAAATACTTCGCGACAGAAATATTAGAAATGGCAACATTCTGCCGGAAGAAATCAAGGGAACTCAAGCAAGCGAAAGACATCTCTGGCTCCCATACTTACGAATTACTCTGCAATCAATTCTGGGCGCTACTGCCATCTTTTTGTAACAGCCCTAGGGACATAAAAGATAATTTTAAGTCCGTAGCGCGAGTTTTAGGTAGCGTTTTAAAAGATAACCCGGAGTTTAGGTTGTCAGTGATGCAGGCGCTAAGGAAGTTGATCAGTTGTTCAGCGGATAATGAAGAGGATCAGCTAGAATTGGGAAGATTTGCGAAGAATTACTTGCCGATTTTGCTGAATATTTATATGTCGCCAGCTAAGGGTACCAGTGCGGAAGGACAGAGGTTGGCGGCGTTAGAAACTATACAGGTAATACATTTATATTATATTTATTTTGTTTTGTTCTAGAACTAGGTTAAGACACTTGTTTTTTGGAATCCCTGTAAAAAAACTCTTTGAACATAGATGCGAACTGTTTATGTCCTAACTGCACTTTCTACTAGTGTAATGGTGTAGTATTAAATGGTCAACTGCCTTACCTTAGAATTGCGTTTTCAATACTCGGACTAATGCCCAGTTTCTGAGGTTTTTTAAACGCGGTTTATATTAGCACACAGACCAGTAACCCTCAAGACGCCGCATTAACAAAGTTTTGCATTAGAACACAGTCGTAAAATGTTGGCGGGGACCGGGGGGACAAAAGGCGCGTTATGATTGGTCAGCTCAAAAGTTCGGTGGAATGATTCCGTATGATTGGTGCCACTCGCTGACGGACTGACATCCTGATTGGACCGGGGGTACCGGCTAATCGGCGTCTAGAGGCTTACTGGTCTGTGTATTAGCACTATTGATTAATGTTATTGGAGGTCAATATTTTAGGTTGCTAATCACATAAATCAATAGCGCTATGGAATAGGGAAACCAGTTTATCAATCCTCAGAAACCGGGTCTAAATCAATGTGTTGTTGTTTTTTTGTTGTGTTGTTTCTTCATAACGAAGTAATGTTCATTTTTATTCCTTTTCCCGTGTATTTATGCATGTGATTAAAGTGTGTAATAACTCCAAACATTAAAATTCGGTACCTATAAACTTATTAAATTTTCTCTCAGGTATACCTAACAACTAGCGAACAAACTTTGCGCGAAGAACTATTTACAAATTCTCTCCAGCAACTGGAAACCTCGAAAGACAATCATTTCCAACGTGAATCGATACTAGATGTTATACGAGCATTAGTTCTTTACCAATCTAGCGAAAGAATCGCAAAATTATTCGACGATTGGGTGTACCCACTATGCGAAACCGTTTTAGAAGACCCGAAAAAACATAAAAAAGCGAAAAAAGAGAATGCAGAAGAAGAAATGGGAGAAGGCGAGAAGAAAACGAGTGAATTAAAGTATAAAGAGAAAGCTAAACTTCTAGAAATGGAGCATAAGAAGGCGTATAGGATATTGGAAGAGATATTCAAAAGTGATAAGGACAGTTGCAAACAGTTCTTGAAGCAAAATTATAAGAAGATTAAGAAGTTATTGATGAGTTCGCTCAATAAGGTCGCTGATAGCAGTAAGGCAGCTAGATTAAGGTAATTTTAATTGTTATTTATTTGAAAACTTTGCTTACAATGGAGCAGCAAGATTTAAGAAACTTTATTTTTGAGCTCATATTGGTCCACTGTTAAATTGCCTGTCCTTATAATGATCTCTTACGACCAAAGTTTATATTCTATTTATCCCCGATTTGCCCTAATAGAGATAGAAATTTGACATAAGTTCCATGTATTTTATGTCAAATTCCTATCTCTACTAGAAATGGGGCAAATCGTGGATATAAAAGGTGGATACAGAGGAACGGAGTGGAGAAACATTAACCAATACAATTACACAAAATTGATGTCTCCGCCCCCTCTAAGCTTTTTTGTGCAATTCTATTGGCTTATCTTTCTCCTCTCGGCTCTTATGGACAGGCAGCCTAAGTCCCCAAACTGGGCCAATGGGTTGTTGATTGCTGATTTTTGATCCAGAAACACAAGGCCACATCATGCGAAAGGCTTTTTGTCATGATGTGGGGACATGTTTTATGACGCTCTTTTTCTTCAAAAGATGGCATTTTAACCCGAAAATGTTCATTGCCGAACGCGGGTCTTTCCTTAAACTGTTGCTGATTGAATGCTGATCAGGCCATATTCTATTCACTGTCGAAAAATGTCTCGGAGTGTAGCATATCTTCAACCATACAGCCCAATAGATAGCTATTGTTAAATATAATGCCTACAATAAATTCCGTCAACTAGCTGAAGTAGGGTAGGAGGAAGCGGGGTACTGCAATCCGATTAGAATTCCCTACCAAGGCGGCTAATCACTAACGTGGAAGTATTGACGGCTCACATAAGTACTCGAAACTAATTTAAAGTGGCGAATAGTGGCGACTTACATCTGATCTATTAGTCTGATGGTTCGCTCCGTACGCAAAATGCACGCTTGGTCGTGGAGTTGCGGAAACCAGCCCGTTATTCTATACTATACTAGTCTGATGGTTCCGCGTGGTGTCGGACATAAAGAATTGCACCACCCTATCTCTTCTCATGGGTGTTGTAAAAGGCGACTAAGGGATTCACCACTGGATAGGCAGCAGCGTTCTCTGAGTATTTAACCAACCAACTGCGATCGCCAGCCCGTCTGCCAATCTTGGCGATTATGTCATATCCTCCCTAATCGGGGGAGGACTATGTCCAGCAGTGAACGTCTTTCGGCTGAAATGGTGATGATGATTAGACTGATGTGCTGAGAGAAATCGGTCGCCTATTATGAGGCGTCTATTGTAGTCGATTGTCGATGTAGCACAAAGACCAGCTCTCCTTAAAGTAGTTTCTAGAGAAAATCCTTTCTATGCATATTTTTTGTTTTACACAGATGTATGGACCACCTAATCAACACAACACCTTTCCTAAATGCAGAAAGCAAGTTACTGAAGAGTGCGATTGCGGAATCAGTGATATGCACTAAAGATATCAACAGCAAATGTAGACAGTGTGCCTTCAACCTTATTAGCAGTGTTGGAAACGTACTCAAGACACAGGAAGGAGGTTTGATATACCAATATGAACTTTAAGACGATACGAACTGAGTTGATTTTTGAATGACAGAATCTGTCGAGGAAGTCTTAGAATAATTTACCATCAGTAATTGTGATACCGTGGACCGTTGTGGACCGTGAAAACATTGACCGGATATTCGGGCTGACTTTTGATCCAACGTCGCCTCTGTTTATTGAAAACCAGTGTATGGAGCCGGGGCTGCGTGTGATGTACCCACAGACCAGTAAGCCTCAAGACACCGCATACACAAAATTTTACATGAGAACTCAGTCGTAAAATTTTGGCGGGGACCGGGGGGCGGACGGCGCGTTATGATTGGTGCCGCTCGCTTACTCACTGATGTCCTGATTGGTGGCAGGGCGTATGATATGCAGTGGTACCTCATATGGGTGGTGACCGGGGGTGTCCGGCTTATCGGCGTCTAGAGGCTTACTGGTCTATGGATGCACCGCATTAAAACCACCAGCAATAGGTGCGACTTAGATTTTGCCTTTATAATACGCGTATTCAGTGATATTTCTGAGCTAACACGATTATAGCACAGTAAACATAAAATAAAGTAAGGAAACTACGTACAAACACTCGAAACGACACACTCATACGCGTCAACAAGGCTCCTAAGCGGGTGTTTGCGCTGACAGCACTGTGACGTCCGCTTAGGTTTGTGTTGAGGCGTGCGTCTGTATGATTCAATCCGGAGCGTTAAGGTGAATGCTACAGGGTAGCCCGCGAAATTCAAAATTTCTTGGGTTTTTTGCTAATTGTAACTCTATTTTGAATTGTATATCAATCAAAATACGATTCGCTTTAATAAAAACAATATATCTACTGAATAATACTTATAAAAAATATAAACCTAGCTTTATAAGCTCTAGAAGCTCGATAATCGATAATTTGATCGTAAATTAATATAATCGAGATAGAGCTAGTTTTATATTTTTTATGAGTATTATTCAGTAGATATATTGTTATTACAACCGCGAATCATATTTCGATTTTTTTTTTATACACAACTCAAAATACAACTACAATTTGCAAAAAACGCAAGTAATTTTGAATTTCGCGGGCTCCCCTGTAGCATTTAAGGTGGTTTCATACCGGCGAGGCGTAGTGTGGATGGGCCGAGCGAGAATTGAAATTTGTACAGCAAAATTTAAATTCACGTCACGCCCATCTTTGGTGTGAAAGGTCTGGATAGGCGAGGATGTGCGAGGCGAGAATTGAAATATTTGTTGGTACAACATTAAACCTTATTGCTGCATGAATAGAGTATTTATTACATTGCAAAACGGATACAAAAATCTCGCACCGGCCAGCGAGGTCCCGCGCGTTCTCGGTTGACCACACTCGGCCGCGATCTGCCTCGCGGCGACTGTTTTTTAGGGTTCCGTAGGTTCGTTGTAGGACACAAGGAACCCTTATAGTTTCGTCATGTCTGTCCGTCTGTCCTAATCCTTTACAGCTTAATAACTTCTACAGTTATAAACATAAGTAAATCAAATTTTGTTAAAAAATGGTCTAGATAAAGATCTCAATTTTAAAAGAATAAAAAATTGTGATTACGTATTTTAGGGGTGGCGCCCATACATGTGAAATGGGGATGAAATTTTTTTTTCACTGCACCCCCTCGTTTGGGTTATCATTGAAAAGGTCTACTAAAATGAAGGTAATGTTTCATACATAACTTTTTTTATCAAGTGTACCATCTGCGAAAGATAGCCTGCCAAAGTGGCTTGCAATGTGTCCCCCCCCCCTGCCATTTCTAAACTATGCAACGTAGAAACTTATAATCTTCCACATTGATAGACCTTTGTAAAAACTAAAAACGGCGCGAGCTCGCGATTTTTTTCGGTGTGAAAGGGTCAGCGAGATTTCAATTCACGCCCATCCCATCCAATCCTCGCCTCGCCGGTTTGAAACCACCTTTAGGACGTCGTTTCCGTAGTGTATGTTATGTTTACTGTGATAATAGTCTATCTGCTCAAATAGTGGCGGAACACCCAAACGTCATGCGGGAATTTAATTATATACAAAAGGTGGCAAAAAAAAAATAGGAGGTCGTTTATTTTTAAATAATAAGAATATAATTAATATGGCTAAACGCTGTTCTTCAACACAGGACACTAGGTCCTAGGAATCACAACTTTTTACTGTGACGCGCCGATATGAAATTACAACATTTCTTTGTTTTCGAGGCGGCTTCTCTTGTTGTTCGACGGCATGCGCCTCGCGGTAGTTTTTAAGGGCGCCACTATTTTAGCGGATGGACTATACCACAACTCCAAACCTTTCCCGCAGGCATGGACGCATACATCAGCATGCTAACATCCGGCCTCACCGCCCCTCATGCTCGCATAGTTAGCGCGTCTTTCCGAGCGATGGCGGCGGCTCTATTCAACTTTAGCGAGGACATGCAGCTACGCAGCGTTCAGGGTTTGCTGGAGACCGCACTCACACACGTCACACACCCCAGCAGGGAAGTAGCTGCCGCCGCACTTAGCTTCCTGAAGGTACGTAGGATTTAACAAGTTCTGATAGACACCTAGACCAGCAGTCAACAACAGGAGGACCGGGGAAGGTCGAACCTCGGACCGCCAAATATAGCTAAATATGCCTTTTTTAATAGTTTAGGATGGCGAAACGAGCTAAAGGCCCACCTGTGTTATGTTAAGCGGTTACCTTTGCCCATAACAACTTCAATACCACCTAGTCTGTTGCCTAGATGGTACCGCAAGTCGGTTCGCCAAACTGAGACATGAAGATGGAAAGTCTCATGTGATTGTAATTTCACCGGCACCCGTACTTCAGACCGAAATACAGCAATGCAAGCATCACTATTTGACGGAGAAGTAGGTACGGTGGTAGTACTTCCCCGGACGAGCTCTTTCTCAAAGGAGCTCTACTACTACTAAAACATGTAACTAGCCCCATTTTCATACGTTTGAAAGCCACGTAGAATGTAACTTAGTAATTATTCTAGTTACCTAGTGCCTATTTTATATTCAAAATATTTATTATTATTTTTATTAATAGTTAGACAATCGCCCAACAATAAATGGCTCATTGAATCACTTAATGAGTCATTAGACACAAAATCTTTCTGTAAATTACTGTATTTTTATTCGTTTGGTGTATGTACAATTCTTATCAATATTCTTTAATATAATAAATATATAAAGTCTTAAAACTTGTGTAGGTTCTATATGACAACAACCCATCAATATTTGCTGTCCCTAATCAACTGTCGAATTAAATGCCTCTAAATGTACACCTGCGTTTCCCATCTTAGTGGTTACCTTCGGTTTTTCTTCATCAGGTGCAATGCTTAACTTATCCAAATGAATTCTAGGTATACACGAAAGTTCTACCAACAGATGTCTTAGCAGGAAGTCTGCCCCTAATCTTCAAGTCCCTATCCACAATGCCTGAAGACTGCAAGAGGCATTCACGTTTAGAAATAGGCTACTTCCTATCCAAGATGATGAGGAAGTTCGGAGCGGATACTGTTGAGAAACTGATCCCACAAACTGATGAGGTTATGCTGAGAAGACTGAGAAATATCAGGAAGATGGACAATAGGAAGAAGAGGCAGAAGGAGAATCAGAGGTGAGTGTTATTTAAAAACAGACCTGGGGCCGTATTATCATATGTTAGAAACATCATTGTTCCTTTTCTAAAGAGAGAAAAAGCTATACAGGACGTATAGCGCCATCCTTTTTTGCACCAGAACAATAATGGTTTTAAAAACTCATAATACGGCTCCTGATTTAATAATAATTTATGATTGCACTCGAAAAACTCTTTATATCGGAGGCACGCATTTTTGCAATATGGCTGTGAAGTTGGATCTTTGTACAATATTAGTATAATAACTTTCAATCTGATTGTCGTCTGCACCTACACTGATGCAAAGCTCGTGTTTTGTTGTAAACAGAAAATTGTTTGAGTCGTATCTCCATCACCAGACTACTAAAGAAAATCAACTGAATCATCACTTCGAATTCTGTTCGACTTAAGTGGTAGGAACTTTATCACATAATTCCTTACTCACCACCTTTTCAGAGACCAATCGGAAGGAGATTCAGACACAGACATGCCAATCAGGGGCACATCGAAGACTCTAGAAGACATTCTGAAGGATTCCGACTCAGAGATGGAGTACTTGGACGAAGAAGAGGACAGGCCGAGGCCCAAAGCCAAGAAGGTAACAAAGGGCAAGAATCAAGCCTGGATCCAGGATGACCCGGAGAATATCGTGGACTTGGCTGATGTCTCCGCCTCTAGGAAGATCACAGGTATTTTTCTAAAGCCTCACTCTGAGAAGTGGCCCGTGCCCAGCCTGAATAGTTCTTGTTCTGAGAAGTGGTCCGTGCCCACCAGTTACAGTTATAGGCGGATTATTTTACGTATTACGACTAATTTAATTGAGTTAGAGAGAGTACGTTTTTGTCTTCTGTGCAAGATTCGCATTGCTTACTTTATACTGTTTTTATTATTATTTTAAAGACCTTACAGTACGCGCAATATAATTTGGCCGGTCTAAAGTTGTCACAAGACCGTCGCAGTAATCGTTTTATGGGTGTCATTGGTGGCAAGGGGTGGGGAAAACATGCGCAGTGCCTAACTTCAGGCCGGCCAAGTTAGATTGCGTTTATTGTACATTATTCGAAATACTTACCAGTTTCATTAAAAGGAATTTCGTTATTTAAAGCGTCCTTTCTCTTCAACCTGAGATCATTATTATTTTTGGTAAGAGTAGCACTACAAGCACAATATTTTTACCTAACCTAATCTCCATTTCTTGCAGCAACGGACCCATCTCGCAAGCTCAAAGCTTCAGAAGTAAAAGCCCAGAAGAAAAAAGATGGTGGCTTCAAAACAGCGCCAGACGGAAGACTGATCATCACTGATGATGCGTTCGATGATGATGATGATTATGAGCCCAGGCCTAGCGGGGATATCGATACCGATACTGATGATACCGGTAAGTGGGGGGGTGTCTTAAGAGGCTGACAACACCTAAAAAATCAAACCTCTGCGGTCACTGTCGTTTCGTACAGAACTGAAAGAGAGGCAACGAGCCGAGGGACGTCGGATACGCCGCTCAACTTGAATGAAAATTAACAATATTTATTTTTAATAAAAAACTAAAAGCTTATTTGAAAAACAGAAACAACAAATGTTTAGATTATTGTCTTTCTCAAATGTTTTCTTAATTTTATTCATAATATTTAGTAAATAATAGAGATTGTTTGCTTTAAAGCACGTTTTAAGAGGTTAGTTTATAATTCTTTTCTATAGAGAAAACTTCAAGAAAACGTGTTTTGGGCACAATACAGTTTCAGAAAATATGATCAAGATTAACATATATTTTTTTCACTGCCACAAACTGAATAGATACAGCTAAAAATGTTTTTAAAAGAAGCCTATTTGGGGTATTTGGCTGTTGTCAGCGTCTTAATATGAGTCTGATCATCACTTACGACGCGTTCGATGATGATGACGATGACCCCAGACCTATATGGGATATCGATACCCATACTCAAGATCAGCGTATGTTACATGACGTGATGTTAGGAAGTTTGAATATCACTAACGACCACTGTTGCCAGGTCTCCCGATTTTCCGGGAGATTCACAGATTTTCCTAAAAATCTCCCGATTTTTTACAATCCCTGTATAAAGCCTAATAATAGGAATATGATCAAAACCTGGCAAAAAAAACTGCATAAATGAAACAGCCGGATACGTTGCTGCCCTGAATATTTCCGTTACTTATTACACAGTGCAGTAAAATATCAAACTGCTTTGATTTTAATATTATAGCTGGAATGGTAGCAAAATATAATACCGGGATTACTTCAAAAACTATGATTTTTGTTGAAAAACATATTCTCCCGATTTTTTCCATTTTTCCTCAATACATCTCCCGCTTTTTCCTTAATAAGCCTCTCGGATTTTGAAAATCGGACCTGGCAATACTGCTAACGACGCACTCGATCATAATAACGACGAGCAACAGACCAGTAAGCCTAAACGCCGTATAAATATAGTTTTGCATGAGAACACAATTGAAAATAATAAAACAAGTTTAACCGGATTACATCGCTTATATTATTTAAATTGGACTTTGAGCTCAAAGGGCAATGGAGAGGGCTATGCTCGGAGTGTCCCTGCGTGATCGAATCAGAAATGAGGAGATTCGCAGGAGAACGAAAGTAACCGACATAGCCCGAAGAATTGCCAAACTTAAGTGACAGTGGGCGGGGCACATTGCTCGCAGAACGGATGGTCGATGGGGCAGTAAAATTCTGGAGTGGCGACCGCGTACTGGAAGGCGCAGCGTGAGTAGGCCCCCACAAGGTGGACCGACAACCTGGTGAAGGTCGTGGGAATGCGGAAGGCGCAGGACCGGTCGTTGTGGCGATGTTTGGGGGAGGCCTATGTCCAGCAGTGGACGTCTTGCGGCTGAAATGATGGTGTTGACTGCAAAGCTTTCGAAACGTCAGGAAAACCAATTTAAATAATATACGCGATGTAATCCGGTTAAAAATGTTTTATTATAATGTGTAGTAATCGCGAAAACCTAAGAAATTACAATCGAAAATGTTTGCGGGGGACGGTGTGGACGGCGCGTTATGATTTGTCTGCTCAAAAATTTGGTGGTATGATTGGTGCCGCTCAGACGGAGTACGTACCGATTGGCGGTGGTACAAATGTTATTCAGTGCTACCGCATAAGATTGGTGAGTGGGACTCCGGCTATTTGGCGTCTAGGCTTCCTGGTCTGTGTGACGAGCCCAGGGCCCTAATTCACGTAATTTCATGACGCGCCGATCAAGTTGCAGTGACGCTGCAGTTCGTTTCTGACAACGATCGCCGTAGATTAGAGAATACGAACAGCATTGTTTTGATCGAAACTTAACTGCACTGCAACTGCACTTCTTTATTTACGTGAATTGGCCTTCTGGCCTAGCGGGGATATCGATACTGATGATACCGGTAATTTAAATGACGTGATAATAGATCCTGCTAGCCTGATTATCACTGATATGACTCATTCAATAATGATGAGGACGACAAGCTCAGGCCTAGCGCAGATATCGATACCGATTACTTACAATAAGTTCTAAGACATGATCCAGTTCCAACCCATGAAGTGTGCCTGACGTGACTTTACAATCACATAGCATGAGTTTTCGCGATATTGTGTAGGTAATGTTATCGTGTAGTTATCTACAAATTTTATATGGGAATTACGGCTACGTTAAAGACAAGAACGTCAATTTTATAACGTAAATAAATGCATTAATAGACGATTAGATTCGGTTCAGTCTGGACCAAGGTTTTGGTGGTCAATCGAACCAAACAAATCATTATTTTGACATACATACGGCCAAAATTAATATCCAATCTATCCACCATTTGCCCTACTAGAGATAGTAATTTGACATAAGCTATAGTTATAGTTATTTATTTGTTAAACTTGGACTAGATTACATGGAAGGATTTTAGCACAGGCTTACAATTTAAGTACTTATTTAATCTAGTTAAATTATTAATTAATAAGGGTAGAGTACTGAAAAACATACAAAATATGTCAATTTTCTATCTCTGGTAGGGCAAATCGTGGATAGATTGGATATAAATTTTGGCCGTAAGGTCTAATACACGAATGGATTTGGTCCGATAGAAGACCGAATCGGGATTCGGACCGAACCAAATCTGACTGTCTAATAATGCTGTTATGTGTAAATAATGTCATTATCTAGACGGAGAAGACAAAGAAGACGCCAAACCGTCGAAGCTTCTCAAGCCGGGTGCCAAACGTCGTTACGACGATATCCTCAGCTTGAAGAGCGGCAAGTCTAGCAGGAGTAAAGCGTCCACAGTTGCTGTGGGCTCCAAGTATAAGGCGGGAGGAAAGGGTATTCACAGGTGAGATTGCTTGTTGTTGCTGTCTACTCTACAATTTAACTGATCGCCTCACAGAAATAGATAGAATGGTTGTAATCACAATTTTACTTGCGATTCATGCGTGGCAACTTTCGAACAAACTACGCCTTACATATTGACGTCATAATTTTTTAAAATTAACTTTATTCAAATGTACTTTACAGCTTTTGTTTCTGCAGTTAGAAACAGCCCAATAAGGCATTTTTGCGGGTTTTTGTTACAGTATTTACAGAAACAAGTCATAAGGCGTACTGAGAAAGGCTTTGTAATGTCCTGCACTATGGTACAGAGTGTTGGCACGCGCGCCCTGCCCACTTTTCCATTCTATCTATTTCTGTGGATCGCCTATTAAAACGGTGTCAGTAATTGACTTCCCAGATTTTAGTGCTCTGTGACAAAATTTTAAAAGTGAAACACTTATTTATCGTATGGTGCAAGACACTTCTAGTGATGAAATAAATTGCGTTTAATTTAATGTAGTTAGCCATATTAATCTTATACTTAATAATTTTTAAAAACTGCCCCCACATTTTATTTCTGCCCCGTTTTATATTACATTAAATTTCTTCATGCCATTTGAGTGTACCACCACTAATTGAACGGATATACTAACAGTTCTTGTCCCTCTTTATGCATTTGCAAAAATGGCCTGACCACTCTTTTTGGGACCAGTTTTCTTACACAAATTACAAATGTTAAATAACCATACTTCTCCAATCGCGAAACCAACTCTTTAGATTTCTTACTTTTTAGTGATCTATTTTTATTTATTTGGTAACTAATATACTATTATCTTTCAGGCCTCTCGGCTCAGGAGCGTCAGTTGCGTCCGGTATGGGCTCAGAATATAAATCTAAGAAAGCTAAGGGTGATATCAAGAAGCAAGGCAAACACGACCCGTACGCGTATCTGCCGCTATCTAGGAAGAATTTAAATAAAAGGTAAGTTTAAGAAATACCACTTAAATATATTATACAGGATGTCTCTAAACTCGACTTGAAAGCCTCGTTGGTCAAGTGGTTGCATGTTCAACTGCTGAGCGTGGGGTCCTGGTTCGATTCCCGGGTCGGGCAGTGTTAATGGGTTTTTTCATTAGGAAATTCTCAGTTGCAGCCCGGAGTCTGGATTTGTGCCCGGTCAATGGCAGTAGGCTCGCCCCCTATTACATGGGACTGTAACATAACTGGCGAAATGTGGGTGTACTGTACACCTCTGCCTACCCCTTCGGGGAATACAGGCGTGATATTTATGTCCCTAAACACAACGTTTGTGACTAATCAGACAAAAAACAATGTTTAATCGTTATCGAGATTTCGTTTTTTAAATCAATTGTTAAAAATTGCCACTCTGCGGCGAATTTTGGATGTTGTGGCTCTGGACAGACTGGGTTTCGGCATTTCGTGGCCCTGATCAGGCCGTGGGCCCTGGGCTTGTAGAAAAGACGGAACTGACCCCATCCCATTACAATATCCCAGCTTGAGACACTAGCTTTCATCATCATCATCATCATGTCAGCCGAAAGACGTCCACTGCTGGACATAGGCCTCCCCCAAGCATCGCCACAACGACCCGTGTTGCCTCCAGTTGACTTACTAGCCTAAAAACGGAGCCAGAGTGACTAGTTTGCTAGCCTTGCGTAGATCCCGGGCATTACTTCTTTCCGCAAAACCTAGCTTTATATTTCTGTCCTCACTAATCTTGCAGTAAAAACTCGTAACAATTGCTTAAAATCCCACATTAATCGTAAAACTAAGCGTAGCCAAAGGTACTACTTTAAAAAAAATGAGATATAGATCTGCTCTTGACCGCAATCTAGACAGCTTTGACAAGACGTGGTCGTCGATGGAACGATACAAACCTATTAGGTGCCGATTCACTCCAGCTTTAAAGGCGTTAGGGTTGTAATTACCCGGAAATACAGATGCAGTGAATTCCACAACTTGGCTGTGCGCATTATGAGAGTTCTCAAAGCGCTTGGTCCTGATAGTAGGGATGTCTACCAAATGTGGATGATATCCTGCAGTGCGTTGTGTAGTCCGATGAAAGAAAGGAGATGGCGGAATAAGCTCATGGAGCTCTTGCGCACACTCTCCAAAGTATATACTATACTAGTCGGAAAAATTTCCGGTGAACCACTACTAAGGCTAAAATCGCTTGCACTCAATGTTCGATGGCAGCCGTAGGTACGTGTAATGTAGCAGGATTCGTTCAAGGGATTTGTCGACAAAATGTACCACGGGGAAGTATCGTGATCGTATGTCACGTTCTATTGAAATACTGAACCGATTTTCACGAACTTTGACTAGTTTATCTTGGCATTATTCCAAAAAGCATATAAAACTATACAGTGGTAGAATAATGACAAGAATCATTAATGTAACATGTTACTGTCCGAATTACGGAGCCATTGTCTTTTTACATTTATAAACTGCTAGGTAGGTTTATTAACCTATTATCCTATCGGATCTGACGCAAAACTTCGCAGACGCAGGTGCACTTCTCATAGATAGCACTTCTCAAAATCAAAATGAATACATGCATAATGTGCATATTTTGTCATTTCGTCGCTTCAGTGCCTGAATGTCCAATCGACCATTGAACGAATTTTACCGGAGACGTTTTTTTTAGTTTATTATTGATTTAAGAGAAATATTTTAAAAACTTTGATGATTTAAGAATAATGTATAGCATATATTACATTATTCTTAAATCTTAAAAGTTTAAAAAATATTTCTCTTAAATCAATAATAAACTAAAAAAACGTCTCCGGTAAAATTTGTTCAATGGTCGATTGGACATTCAAGCACTGAGGCGACGATTTGTGGTTACAGATATGCAAAATGGTGTCCAATTTTGCTTTAAGATAAGTATTGTATTTTTATTCATTTCATCAACTCAGCCTATCGCAGTCCACTGCTGGACATAGGCCTCCCCCAAGTTGCGCCACAACACTCAGTCCTCTGCCTTCCGCATCCAGTTCCCCCCAGCCACGTTCTTCAGGTCGTCGGTCCACTTGGCACGGGGGCGCCCTACGCTGCGTTTGCCGATTCGCGGTCTCCAGTTAAGGGACTCCGCTCCAGCGGCCAACGGTCCTTCGACAGACATGGCCAGCCCACTGCCACTTTAGCAAAAAAGCGACAAACAAGCACTGCAGCTTATTCATTTAGCAAAAGACAATAACATGAACTTCTTATGTATAAACAATAATCGATTTGGATACCATTTTGCATGTTCCTAACCACAAATTACGAAATCTGCACATTTTGTGAAGTGCTCATTTTGAGCAGTGCACCTATTGCGAAATGCATATTTTGCGTCAAGTGCACATTTTGCGAAGTGCACATTCTGCGTCAGACCCGTTATTATAGTATATAGACCGTTAATAGTTGAGAGTATAGCCGCCGAACGTAAAGGCGTAGATTCGATTTCCAGGTCGATAAAAATGTGTTATGTAGCAGCCTAAGAGTTTAAAACTGTGCCCGATTTATGGCAAAAGGCTCTCTTTTTTATTTAATTAATAGGTACTATTATTATTATTCTATTATCAACAAAATCTGAATGTACAGTCACGATCCTTCCCGGTGATACATTTTGTCGATAAAGTCCCTTGAACGAATCCTGCTACATTACACGTACCTACGGCTGCCGTCGAACACTGAGCGCAAGCAATTTTAGCCTTAGTGGTGGTTCACCGGAAAGTTTGCTGATAGTACATTACTACATTCGAACTCACTTCACCGCCATTATTGCCTACGTAATAAAGACGCTAGCAAGGTCAAACTATTGCCACTGACGTGAGGTCAACTGTACAACAATATATCTGTGCCTAGCCTTCGGTATTCTATCATCCTGTATTTTTTTTTACAGGAAGAAGGCCGTCACATCAAAACAATTCAAAGGTGTCGTCAAATCTAAAAATAAAGGAGGAAAGATTAAGAAGAAATGAGGCCTATCGTTAGTCAAATAGTTTAAGTACGATCTTCTATCGAATCATTTAGCATTTGACAGTTCATTTTCACTGCCAAAACTTGAAATTAACATTTGTTTCAGGGGCCTTACTCCCGACTGGATCGAGTTCTGTATCAATCGAATTTGAATTCGAGTTAGTGTCAATTCGTGCTGCATTTGAAATTACCTCGATTTGGTTCAGAGCTCGAACCAGTCGGGAGTAAGGCTCTAGGTTCTTTAATACGAGTTCTTATTTCCAGTAGAAAGTACCTAGTCGTTTAATATTTGAAGTGAAGGCTTTAAAGGCGGTGTTCATCAACGTTAATTATCTGATTAAACAGCTGATGACTCGAAAAATGTACTAGAATTTTAGGCAAACGATCGCTTAACCAGATATCTTTGATGAACTCAAGCCTTAGACTGGCAATATAAGCTAATGTTAAACAGGAACAGGCGTTCATAATTAAGGTCAAAATGGTTTTGAAAAACAGAGATACTAAAGTCCAATTTAAGATCTTTAATCCAGATTGGATTTACAATGTTGACCTTACTCTAATTATGAATATAAATAACTAAAACGTTTTGACTATTAAAGCGAACTGCGAAATGCAAACTACTATGAATCTTATTTCATATGTTACCAAGCATTTTCATTGCCCGAATGTGCTATAAAAAAATAACATAAATATTTATACTCTGTGGTTTCTAACCTGCTTAGTTTATGTTCGGGCAATAATTTGTTTATTGATTTGTGAAATGTTGAAACTTGAAAGTATATATTAATAAATCAATATGAAATATTGTATTGTTTTATGAGTTGCACGGAATGTGGAGAACCTATGTATGTGCGTATGTAGTCTGGTGTTGATTGTCTAGTTCACAAACTAAACTTATATTAAACTATCGCTCTCTTTTCCTAATAGTAGATACAAGAAAGGGATGGCAACAATTTTAGTGCTGTCAAATTAGTCTGAATTAAAATGTCCATACAAGTTTAGTCGTGATCTCGGAACGTGCAGTCTAAAAATACGAAGAAGTGGAACACGTAAACTAATTTGGTTCTAAAATTGTTGCCATCCCTTTCTTTCTTCTTATTAAAAGAGAGCAATAGTTTAAAATAAGTTTAGTTTACATTCCAAGTGGCGCCAGTGACAGAAAAGTTGAAAGGAAATCGTTTGTCTTGATATGGGCATGTGATGAAGAGGGACGAAATGCATGTTACTAAAAGAGTAATGAATATGAATGTTCATGGATGGAGAGGGAGATCAAATAAAAGATGAATGTATTGCGTGAAGAATGATTTAAATGAAAAGGGATTAAATGCTGAGTTGACGGCTGACAGAAAAAAATGGAGAATAAAATATTGCGTCGACCCCAAATATTTTGGGACCAGGGCAGTAGGATGATGTAGTAAAGTACAATGATGAATGTAGATAAGTTTGAGCTGTGTAAAATAATTTCTCGGGTCACGCCTCAAAGTCTTGGCACCCACCATCAAAGACGCCCCTGATACCTCGGCACCCGGGTCGGGTTGCGATGGCCCTGGCAATAAGTGTACAAGGATGACGTGATGCCTACATCATAAGTAAATAATAGTAGGTTGTCATGTCAGCCCATCGCTCCAGCACCGCATAACAACCAATTACATTGAATTGTCTCGTAATTTGCGCGGGTAACGAGCAGTTGAATGCGCTCCGTAGGTATTCAATTATTGACATCTATGGAGTGTGTTGTTATGCATTTATTGTCTGGTAAGTGGTTGGTATCTTCTGAATTGTGCATTAAAATAGCCCCTGGCGATACTTCAATGTACGACCGGCGCATCCTAGTATATTATAAATTACCAATGGGCGGCAATTAACTATCAACAGATGTAGTTATGGCAGCAGGCCTATGACCAGCAGTGGACTGCGATAGGCCGAGTTGATGAGATCTAGCTGACGTGGACGTCACCCTGACGTATTCAAAGTGGTTAAATTCGATACCACAAGTAAGCAGAGCTCGAGGTAAAGCGACTTATGTAGTGAATCAGGTCGCAGGATTGAATCGTGAGCAAATTTTTCTTTCCGGAATTTAAAAGAAGTGTTTGATTGATGAGTTGGACCTTATGACGGCAACCATGGTATGGCCTATACAATTGATCTATGATTAGGGCTGCCAATGCTCCGGGTTTGACCCGTAGTCTTCTAGTTTGAAAAGGCGCAT
This sequence comes from Asteroscopus sphinx, assembly GCA_949699075.1. Taxonomy (NCBI): domain Eukaryota; kingdom Metazoa; phylum Arthropoda; class Insecta; order Lepidoptera; family Noctuidae; genus Asteroscopus; species Asteroscopus sphinx. The sequence goes on along the minus strand of OX453021.1, from coordinate 11,377,529 downwards.
CTTCGAACAAGGTCTCAAGGTCAGGGTTGCTACTCTACTTTGTCACGCGTCCCAGTATTCTTCCATCGTAGAGGCGGAAGCCAACCCGCCTGCCAAGCGTGGCGATTATGGCATATACCCCAAACTGCTTGGGGTAGGCCTATGTCCAGCAGTTGACGTTTTTAGGCTGAAATGATGATGATGATTTTTGTGGTAGTTACTTATGACGATAAGTAAGTTAGAACTAATGATTGTGACTATTTAAGACATAGATAAGTAGGCTACAAACAAACTGAAGCCATCTAGATTATTTGACACAACATAACATAACCAGCCCATTACTGTCCCACTGCTGGGCACGGGCCTCTTCTCAATACGAGAAGGCTAAGGCCTTAGTCCACCACGCTGGCCTAGTGCAAACACACAAACACAAACATTTGACAGAAACCTATCAAATAATTCGGGATGTTATCAAGATGATCCCTCTGTTGCCAACAGAGGGCACAGTGGAGGAGCAGGGGCGGGCCTGGTATGCACTCAGCGGGGGGACTGTCCTTCCCTGCCCCCGTCGACCTCGTAACCCCAGGAGTGCCCGCTGAGTAGTGTTCTCGCGCCTCTTGGGACCGAGGGTCTTTTTTGTTTTTTTTATTATTATTGGGTCTTTTATTTTTAATTTAATTGTTCGTGTTTTTTCGAAGGAGCTCGCCTGCTTGTGGCAGGCCAGGACCTGTCGGGGGTGGTTGTGTGAATACTCACGGGTTCCCACGCCCCCGGCTAAGGTAGTTGAAGGAACACCGTGGTAGTTTTAGTCGGTAAGAGTCCGACACTGGCTACGCCTACCCCGGGCGGAGTCGTCCATGAGGATTTCCCCACGGCAAAAAAAAAAAAGACTTTTTTTACGAACGATCGCAGAACTAATGTTGATGAACTAAAAATATCTTCTAAAAGCTCCACTAAAGGAATGCTAATTTAAGCTTAAGTACCTACCTACAACATAAGCAATTATCACATAGAGTGGCAGTCCAAGAAGGCCAGAAGACGTAAGGTAAGGTACTTCCTCAGGTAACCACAGGTACGCTAGTCTTTCCCTATATATTTTCTTTTCACGTGAAGTGGAGATCCAGAAATTGTACCTATGAACTTTTTGCACTAGAAATGGTCATATTTACTAGCTTCTGCCCGCTACTTGAACGCGTGTAATTCGGTTTATCACAGAAAGACGTTATCGCGCATCCCTCTGGAACTTTGGTAGACTTCTGCGAGTGTTGTGAGGATTTAACTGAGCTACTGTCGCTGGTGCTTAATATCTCTTACCGCTGCTAGTTATAATGGATAACATACTCGACGAACGCTTTGACCAATAAAAACAAAGTTTAATTAATAGTTATTTAAAAAAAAATAACATGTTGAATGTAGCCTCGTAACGATTTCAAATTGTATTTATTCTAAGGTGTTAAAGTATCTTAAAAAAACCTACAAAATCCAAAAAAAACTAAATTCAAAATGTTTTCTGGGCAGCCGCGGGATTTGATCTCAAAACTATCTATACCTATATACCTTAGAGCATCTAAACTGGAGGCGCCTTACGACTTACGAACACTTTCCCCTCTGTAAATTCGATTGGTTCTAGCCTTAGGCTGCACAAACATTTCCGGGCGGGAATTGAACCCGCGCCCCCTTCGAACAGCAGCCTTGCGCGCTCAGCCACTAAACCAATGGATACGTCATGTTCATTTTTAAAGATTATTGAGTTGTGGTAGTGAAACTACTGATCTATTAGTCTGATGGTTCCGTGTGGTGCCGGACTTAAAGAATAGCACCACCCTTATCTCTTCTCATGGGTGTCGTAAAAGGCGACTAAGGGATTCACCAGAGCATGGGCAGCAGCGTTCTCTGAGTATTTAACCAACCAACTGCGATCGCCAACCCGCCTGCCAAGCGTGGCGATTATGGCATATCCCCCCTTAATTGGGGGAGGCCTATGTCCAGTAGTGGACGTCTTTCGGCTGAAATGATGAGTGAAACTATTAGTTAATCTGAGTCGGTATGTCGTAAGAACTAAGCGACATCACAGAATTAATATAGTAGCTGAACTAGCGACGACAAAGGAATAAGTAGCATTTCTTTATAGGGCACGCCGCAATAGCGGCAGTAAGGCCCGTCATGGAGGAGTGGCTGGAGAGGGGCTATGGCACAGATTACTATATTAGTAGCTAGCTAGGCTATGGCGCCCTCACCCACCAGCTAACGCTGTTACTCTCGGGGCACGGTTGCTTCGGGAAGTATGTGTCGCATAGGCCGAGCCGACGCCCGAGTGTTATCACTGCGGGAGCTGCCTTGAGGACACGGCGCAGCACACACTGGCGGAATGCCCAGCTTGGGCCATGCATCGCCGTGACCTTATTACCTCAGTAGGCGGCAGCTATCTCTCGCTTACGGCCGTTGTTTTGTCTATGGTCGAGAGCGGGAGGGCGTCGTCTCCTTCTGCGAAGAGATGATGCTCGCTATAAGAAGGCGGCGGAGAGGGTTCGAGAGGCGACGACCTCTTCCCGGTGGGAAGTTCCCACCCGCAGGAGACGGATCGGGCGTCGCAGGAGGGCGTACGCCGACCTCCAGCCACCCTAGGAATGGGCCTGCGGGCGGCGGACTCCGGGTAGCCTACCGCCCGATCAGTTAACGGTGGCGCGTCGTGTTCCGCGCGCGCCAGTTAAGAGAAGGGTGCAGCCGATGTTGGTGCCGCACGGGGAGAAGAGGCTCGCCTACTAGTGGCGAGCCGGGACTTGCCGGGGATGGTTGGGCGAATAGAAGTTTCCCACACTCCCCGGCCAAGGGTTGGAAGAGGAGCACCGTGGTGGTTTTAGTCGGTAAGAGCCCGACACTGGCTCCGCCTTTCCCGGGTGGAGTGGGTCCATGAGGAATTCCCCACATAAAAAAAGCATTTCTTTATACTTTTCATTTTTGTTTACGTATGGAAATCTTCACGGATACCCTTCGTCTGGGGAAGGCGGAGGAGTATGTCGGACTCCTACCGACTAAAACCACACGTCGCCCGACCTCAGCACACAAATAGAGGAGCTCCGGGAACTCTTGTGGACCGCGCCGCTCCGGTGCCCCTCTGGTGCTATGCCATTGGCACGTTCCAGGAAACATTACTTGCTTCTACCCCACAACAAAACGCGACCACTACGTACTGCTGTCCTCCCCAGGGTCGCTTAATGGACGCCTCATATATTATATCGTAGCATACCTATCTTATACGGACCTAAGATTTATGCAGTGGTCAGTAGCCCGTTGACGTGTAATTATGAATTTGGGCTCTGCAGAAGTCCAAATACTTGATAGAGTGGCTTATTGGAGGCCCATTTCTAGCTGAAAGAGGTTTAGGGAAAATTTGCACTTTGACTCGGACTCTGTACAAACCAGGAACTCTTGCCTACAAATTCAAGTCTACATTTTTACTGGATGGGTAGACAATCTAGAGCTAAAACACGTCAGCATCAGCGGAAACCACATATAACTACAAAAAAACGGATGCAATGTAAGTATAGTGGCTTTGATTTGATTACTGCGCCGGCGCAATCGTATGCGTCCATTATAATAACAGATGCATCGCTACCGTCAAGGTGGCGCACTTTTTCGTATCCGTACTTGCATGGACATGCGAATTGTAAACTCATTCTAACGAGTATTTATACAAACAACTAGAGCCGAAACCTTCGCGTGTCCTCGCCAAAATCTTGGTACGTGAATAAAGAATATTTTTTTTATGAATCACAATTTATTATCTATTATATTTATCTACTAAGGTAGACTCACACGGAGCAATTAAAACACTCCCAGGATAAAGTCAACGCAGGTTAACGTACAAGTACGAAGTACGGAGGAACGTACGTACGTAGTACTCATAGGATGGAACTAATGGGATACCTGTTCCTGCCGTTCTTCATATCAAATAAATTATTAGGTGCAAACCGGTCAATTGAAACAAGTTGTTTTAGTTATTGAGGTATTTGCCTTTATTTTTCAAAGGAGGCGATTTACTATTATGGATATACTTATTTTAGTAGTATTTATATTTTTACATGGAAATTTTCATCACATTAAACCATTATTAATCCTAGGCCATTTATAAGTATTCAATTCAGTATCAACAATGAGTAATGTCATTTCGAAAAAATACAACCGTTCTGTAATAATCTATTTTTAATTCTTCATTGACACATACCGACTCTCGTATCGGAGCAGGATTTAAAAAAAGTCTTATAAAATAATATACAAAATAATACAAACATTAGTTCGCTCTTGTCGACAAAAAAAAGAGATTTAACATTATCGAAACATTAAATTCCTTTTGGAAAAATTCGTGATTATTTTACATACGAGAATCCGATTCGATTCTTTACGGAAAAATAAATATACAATTATTATGTGACTACACAACCGATGATTGCTTATTGGTGCTCAGCACTTCTCGTCGGCGAGCAGCGGGTCGAGCGAGAAGCCGAGGTCCAGCACGGGCGCGGGCGGCCGCTTGCCCGCCGCGTGCTTCAGCGAGCGCCGCCGCTCCAGCGCGTGCCCGTTCAGCGCGTGGCGCACCTCCGCGCCGCCGAACAGCTCGCTCAGCGTCTGCTGCACCTCCTTGCTGGCCCCGCCCACCCCCGCGCCCCCTAGCCCGCCACTACACGTCACTATCAGTTTACGCACTTCGGGCTTATTCGTTTTACTAGCGTTCATATGTACAGTTTTCGATAACGACAGGGCATTTGGATTGTAATAGTAATTGTTCACGCTGCCCGACGACTTGCACTGCGACCGCGACAGCGAAGACTTTATATTACTTCGCACCGTCGCAAATTTTTTACCTAACGTGATCGCGCCGCCGGCGTGCGACGCGTTGAAGGTGCAGAGCGCGAGCGGGCGCGGGCACGACGAGTACCAGCACACGTCCGCCGGCACCAGCGGCGGAGGAGCCTCGTCCGGCTTGTCGTCCAGCCGGGCCGTCAGTGTCTCCACCGGCGAAGCTAAGCTTAGGATAGGGACGTCCGGGGGAATCTCCGCGTCGTCCGGCATAAGAAACGCTTCAGGAGCCAGTGGTTGGCTTAATAAAGACGTGATGCTCGTTGTGTCTGGCAGCACCGAGTTAGGATCCTCCACATTGAGCAGACTCGTGTAGATGTCGTTCACCTGCTGCTCAGCGGTGAGGCTGTTGAAGGTGCTGAGGTCTATTGACGTATTGACTAGGAGCGGTGGGAGGTTGAGGGGAGCAGCTGGCGGCGGCACTATGGTCGCGGGGACGAGTAGGGGCGCGGCGGGGGCGGGAGCGGGCACGGCCGGCGCCGCCGCCGCGGCCGCGCCCGCGTCCCGCGACGCTCTGTGCTCCGCCAGCAGGGTGTCGAAAGGCTTCGAGCGCCCCTCGACCATCCTTCGCAATGATAGTGCGTGTGCCTTACACGTGAGCGACCGCGTGCACGGCTTGGGGTTCTCTGCGGTCATTACGCCACAGTGCTTATTCGGATCGTATTCTCGTAAATTAAACTTCGTTTTACTTGTTTTCGATCTGGACGATTTTGTTGATGGTGTGGTCGGGGTTACAACCGGCTTTAAAGGTGGTGGGTTCAGTACAGTGGTGTCCATCACTGTTGATAACATTGGAGAGGTGTTCGGAGCAAATTGAATATTGGATAGATCTGAATCTGAAATTGCATATGCAGATAGTGATGATGTATGTATCGATCCATACAAATCGTGAGTTGGAACACTATCAGAAGCTTGAGGAAAATTAATCTCACCCATGTTTCCTATATCCCTGATGATATTTTTCCAATCTGCTGCATTTGTAATGTCATCTGCACTTTGAATGCCTTCAGAATTCATTATTTCAAAAATATCATCTGTTAAATTTTCACCAAGGGGCAGATCCTCTGTGTCCTGTATACTGACAACTGGTAACTCTCCACACTCCATACTCACTTTTACCTCTGCTGTTACAGCAGCAGATGTGCTGGCCTCGTCCAGGTACTGCAAGTCAGGCTGTGGTGGTAACATTAGCCTAGATAATGGAGGTGCTGCGGTGTGTATTGGGGAAGAATCCATTTTCACTGGGAGTATATCTACAGGGATAGAGGGTGGTGGTGGTTCTTTTTTATGTCGGCTGCGACTTTTGTGTATGGAGACGGGCGGCGGCGGTGGAGGGAGGGGCTCGGCCCCCGAGTGGGACTCGAGCAAGTGTCTGTATGCCGCACTACACTTCACTGTCACACCGCACATATGACACACTGCAGCATTTAAGTTGTCCATCTGAGGGAACAGTCCATGGAGACTCATACTCTCATACTTGAGGCGGTTGAGGCCCGCGCGGCGGCGGCGCGCCGGCCTCTCCGCCTGCTTGTAGGGGTGGCTGTCGTGCATTCGCCGCACGGACGCGCCGCCCTTGGCGTCCACCGCCGCCGGCGACGTGAACGTGGCGTCATCGTCCCGCAGCGGCGACAGGTGCCCTATTTCACTGACCCACAGATCCCAAGGCTTCTCATTGCACTTAAGCGGGCTCACAATCTTCGCCGTGAACGGGTAGTCGCCAGACATATTTTTGCATTCACCAATGATCAGCTCATGAAACTTGTGCGTGCGTCTCACGGGAGTCCAGCCATACCGTAACCAGCCTCACTCCACAGTTAGGTTATTACCCCATAACTGCTTCGAGATCGCTGCCTGTCGCGAGCGCAACCAGGGTCACATTGTAGCTCGGTTGTTTACTTCATTATACACACATATCAAACTAAAACGTGTTGTGATTGTCTTAGCTTTTATATTTACAGGGACAGATGATCTATCTCACTGACAGCTGATTATGCAGATTGTAAGTTTTTCTCTACCACGGAACACTTCCATCTATCAGGGATTGTTTTTAGATCACTCTTCGGGCCTCGATTGATAGAAACATGTGCATAACTAACTTAATTCAATTGATATTAAACTCGCTACACACAAATAAAATGTCCAAAATTTCTGTTTGGTTGGTTGTAATTTACTATAGAAAGCATCAACACTTTTTTGAGTATTTGTAAAGACTATAGACTGAAATTGTACTCTATGGTCATTCACAAGAGAATGAGCGTGACGTGACAGCAAAGATATTCTCGATACTTGTTTCACACGAGGACAACGAGGCTGACAGAGGACTTGAGGAGTGAGCAGAACGATTTGGGCGCTAAAACAGTTACTATACAGTGGGTGATTTTCAGAAAAATTGACCCCGTGACGATCAGGAAATATAATTTTGGGATTACATGAAATTGTTTAAATTTACTCTGGTATCAATGAATATGTAATTGACTAGCTAAATATGCTATTTAAATTAAAATTTAAACATAAATATGAGAAATATTCAAGTTTTTCGGTCAACATATGACGCAAAGTGTTCCTGTACGTCACACAATATAATCAGTCAGAAATAAAACAACCAGGTATTGAAACAAAATCAACTTATATTAACATAAAGAGATATGCTTAAAATGTTTCCAAAATAACAAAAAGTAAGCATAATTCTATCGTAATAATAAATAATCAGCCAAATAGTTTCATTTTCGTCACTTCTTAGACGCATCGCCCTAGAAAAGTTGTTGTTTACTAATGATACGTGTTACAAATTCAAAAATCAAGCAAAGTGACGAATTTTCGGCAATAACGAAATTCTAATAGTGACAAAACTTAATACTCTAAAGAAATCTAGATACTTTTAGAACTAGTTTTGTACAATAGGATGTTTGAAATTTTTTGAAAATGTACGTAAAACGATGGCGAAACATACAATTAAAGCATTCATTAACAAATAATTACTAAAATATGCTTGTAAAATTAAATAATCAAGATTTTAAATTCTCATTTTTAATTTCGCACTAAAACGCTAAGTCACGTGACATTATCGTCAACCTACGTCACTGTTCTTGTTCCGGTCAGTGTTCCGATAAGTGTTGCCGGAATTTTCATAAAAGTACGACACGCTTACCAAAAAGGTACGAATTTGACAAAAAGTAAAAAATCGGAACGCAGTTTTTTTTTGTCACATGAGACATGGCTAAAACGTTTTGTAGTTTGTGTTTGAACCACGCACATACAAAACAAAAGCTTTTAAATTACGTTCAAATTACCTACAAATGCTGATTATTTTAATTGTTAGTAAGTTATAAAGTACATAACCTGGCTCAATAAAATAAAAATGAACCTAAATTAACAATTAACATGAATAAAATTATTAATAATATACCTACTCGTTCAAAAACTGGTAAATTTTATTTTTACGATCATGGCAACATTTAGCTCGCCCTACGCATTGAATTAAGAAACCTATGGAAGTGGCCCATTCTTCTATATCCACCTAGTTTATACAAATATCTACTAAATCGTTATTGAATTATGAAACTATTCTTTGTCTCTTGTTAACCAACGTGTTATGTCGTCTGGTGAAAGAGATCGCAGGCTATTTGTATATTCTCTGTTTGGCAACATCTTTACGGGATGTCAAAATGCCTACAATACAATACCTGTCAAACACCCTATTTAGAATATAGGACAGTGACTATTATGAAAATTGCGTGACGAATAGGAATAATTTGAGCAGTATCCACACTGCCAATTTAAACACAATCACAAAGACCGTAAAATTAATATTATTAATCTTTAAGATTCATTAAACCTTTTGTTATACACATAAAAGTATTAAAAAAAAGACATAACATTATCAATTTGAGATCACATAACTTATATTACGAGAACCAACTTAGTAGTCGTTGGTGATGATCATTTTTTGTAGTAAAATTGGATAATAAGTAGTCTATAGCAATTTTTACAGTCAATTTGATTCAAATCCAATGAGTCGTCACGGGTATTACGTGCGTACAAACAAACAATACAAATTTTACCTCTTATCAAAATTAGGTAACACGTAGGTAAGTATCTATTACAAGATTAAATATTTCGTTGTACACTAAGCTTTATAATTCAGGTTCGTCACGATTTTATTCCGGTAGTATGTCACATGACGCACAGGAGGTGACATATTCATACGACGAAACTTTTAAAATTAAAAATAACTAATACTCTGTTAAATTAACTTGTTTTTATCTTTATAATCTAATATAGGTTAGTTTATGTTTTAAATACAATATGCCAAAGTAAAGAAAATGAGTTTATTTACCTTTTAAATACTGTCACTATCCAGAAAACTTTTTCTGCACGCCGAAGACACCAACACTTTCGTCACAGATTTTGTCGCAATTGACGTTTAAACAGTAATGGCGGTATCAAAATACGATCACAATGTTGCCAGGAAAGTAGAAAAAACACAAATTAGTAGATTTTGTCTTATGTAAGATATCAAATTCACCGTGACGATACCTGATTTTCCGGTACTATGGTTTTCGTAGGACAACGTTAATTTAATGATATTTCTTAAAAATAACTATAAATTAATCACATAAAGACTAAAAACACACTTTAAGACATAAAGATATTATGTTCGAACACCTAAACATACTCAAAGCTCAATAATCTACAAGTAAGAAGTATTCGAAATCTCCGAGAGCGCCGTGGGACACACGAAATCTTCACCTCCTGTGGTGTTTTTTAAATATAAATATATCTATCATCTTTTTATGGTGTTTTTCAATTTAACTTGATTTTAAAATGTCTGCCTTAATCATATAACATTTCACATCTACATGTGCCATATAAAAAAACAAAAATAAAAATGTTTGAAGTTGTGGGACAGTCCGATTTTGCTAGGGTCAATTTTTCTGAAAATCACACATGTGCGACCCATCAGTAATATTGTTCTGTGGCTGCGACAGACCAGTTATTCCATTAATTCCATTATTAAAGACCAGTTACTGTTCGCCAAATCAGGTGCTCAAATGGTACTGCTTACTGATCTGCCTCGCTGCCCTGCCCTCGTCTGATATAGGCATTATCCCCTGTACAAAAGCACCGAAAAGGTCAAGCGGCTTGAAACAAGCACGTAGATTATATCTAGTCAAGCTTGGTTGATCGTTTGTTTGTTTAATGCTTAAGTCAAGCATCTAGAATACGCGTAATATAACTGTGCCTTTCTGAATATAGGCTTGGCGCCTTTGCCAAGGGCGGTGCCGCAGGTACAGTCGACAGGACATCAGTGGTAACAGTTTAACCTTGACAACATCTTCATTTCGCAAGCATTAATGGCCGTATTCGTAATTCAAATGTTACCACTGACGTGCTGTCAACTGTACGTGCTCGTCACATCATCAACTGCCGGCAGTGGACTGCGATAGGCTGAGTTGATGATGCCCTATGTCCAGACATAGGCCTCTCCCAAGTTGCGCCACAACACACCTGCTCATCACATGCTTGATGCGAATTTATATTTGACTTGACAGAACGTTTCTTGACAGTGTTTGTGAACGGCTTTGATGAAGCACAGCCCCAGTGCATTAAGCGCAAAGCAATCATAGCGGACGACGCTTTGTCAGACATAAGTGATAATAATTATAAAGAATAATATGGATATATCTGTAACAGCGACGACACAGCCCCTAGACGCCACATAACAGGCGACCGATTTCTATCACACATAAGGGAAAAATCCTGTATGTAAGCCGCCACTCAAACAATTTGAATCAGTTATGACCACTTCTGTGAGCCGTTGACACTTCCGTGTTAGTGAACACAAAATTTACAAATAAATGTTATAATGACTTCTTGCACAGTACGATTGTGTTGTAAAAACAGCAAGACTTTGAGTGTCCAGAAAGACGGTATAACATTTCATCGTTAAGTTAATAATGTCATTATCCAATTAGATTTTTCAACTGATTTAATATTTAATGAGAGTTCATCTTATACTGGTTAATTCGCAACGGACACCAAAGGTGCAGACGGCACGTTGATGTCTTTCACAAAACATCTCTTTCTTACGCAAGCACTTAATACACTATCTCTTTCCCTCTATTTAATTGTCAATGTAACTAGTGATGTACTAAATCTGTTATCGATGAAACAAAGTTCTCCATACTATCAACGAAATTGAAAAATATAGGTAGTAGAATATTTTGCAATCTAAAAAAAAAAAAAAAAACTACGATTTCAAACATTCAATCTTTATATACCTATAACAGCCAGGGAGTCTACTCCCGTTCAACGATAAACGAACTTTTGTTCCGACCGATACGTACACGATAAATGATATATGTACCTTTTTTAGGGTTCCGTAGTCCTACAAGGAACCCTTACAGTTTCGTCATGTCCGTCCGTCTGTCCGTATACCCATCTGTCCGTCTGTCCTAATCCTTTACAGCTTAATAACTTCTACAGTTATAAATATAAGTACATGTAATTTTGTTAAAAGATAGTTTAAATATAGATCTCAATTTTAAAAGAATAAAAAATGCGTGATTATGTATTTTAGGGGTGGCGCCCATACATGTGAAATGGGGATGAAAATATTTTTTTCGCTCCACCCCCTCGTGTGTGGTATCATTGAATAGGTCTACTAAAATGAAGGTAATGTTTCATACAGCACTTTTTTATCAGGTGTACCATCTGCGAAATATAGTCAGCTAAAGTGACTTGCAATGTGTCCCCCCCCCCTGCCATCTCTAAACTATGTAACGTAGATATTTATAATTCTCCACGTTGATAGACCTTTGTAAAAACTCTCTTTTAAAATTATTTTGAGTATAATGTGATTATAAATTTTTGAGTTATAGAGAGAAAACTGAAAAATACTTAAGACGTCCTAGTTCAAAGGTCATTGACCTTAGAGAAAAATGATCTTAGCAAAGAATGAATAAATATATAAAAAATATAAATTTCATTTACTTATGTTTATATCTGTAGAAGTTATTAAGCTGTAAAGGATTAGGACAGACGGACAGACGGACAGACGGACAGACGGACGGACATGACGAAACTATAAGGGTTCCTTGTAGGACTTCGGAACCCTAAAAACTGGTAAATGATCGCTACCTATCATCACTGTAATTTCCGGCAGGTACATTATGTAATATTTAGACATATTGTATTGTATTTATTATGTTTATTGTATCTTATATTTATGTAGTTTTGTTATAGATATATGTATAGTATTTATGTTATGTAGTATATGTATTCTATTATGTTGTTACACTGCGTACTACCCCTCTCTTTACTTGCCCATATTGTCCATCCTAAGGTTGTCTGGAAGAATTCGCCTTGAGCGATAAGACCGCCCATTGTACATGTGTTCTATATAAGTCATATATGTTGCTATCTTCTTTTGTGTACAATAGTATTTGTATTGTATTGTTGAAAAAAAATGACTTTCCTTCGTACGTACGTATTTTTACATTTATTACGTATTACTAATTACTACATATTTAACTGTCGAAAACATTGAAAATTTAAAATTAACTAATAAAATTACAGTAAAAACTACAACAAAAGACCCTTCTTTTGTTGTACAAACAAAATTATAGATCTCAAACGATTTTAAACCTAATTGACTACTAAGTTAAGTTAGAAATCGTAAAAATAAAGAAAGTCGCTAGCTAGCTACCAATAGCCAATAGCTATTTTACTTTGTCAGCTCACGGCAGCGCGGCGGCTGCCCGCTACACCGTAAACTTGTTGGTTATTCGAAGCAGTAGCCAATAGCTAGCTATCGTGTAGACAGATATCGTAGCCATTGATCGAAGTAGCCATGGCTATTTGTTGAATAGCCGCTATTTAGCTAGTTATTAGAGTAGCTACCCACTTCTAAGCCTTACTCCTGACCCCGCCTGGATCGAGTGCTGTATCAATCGAATTTGAATTCGAGTTAGTGTCAAATCGTACTGCTTTTTTCTAGGAATTGAAATTAGCTCGATTTGGTTCAGAGCTTGAACCAGTCGGGAGTAAGGCCCACGATGTTAATTTACAACTTCCACACGGACAGAGTCACAAGCACAGCTAGGAATGAATAATTTAGTAAAATAACAACTTTTGTGTCACATTCGATTTTATTTAAGATTTGCACGGATGTGTAATATTTCTCCATGAAGCTACTTGGTCTTTTACTTCTTTCGAAGGCCTCTTTGCGAGAAAAATCCTCAATTAAAATCAATCGCACTATTACATCCCTGAAAATGTTTGGTTTTGTTAAAACCTATTAAATATCACAATAATACTGTCAAACGCGGTTTGACACGTAAACACTGAAAAAATTACTCAGTACTATCAGAATTTCGCTTTCAATTACTACTAAAATAAAATAATAAAAAAGATTTCAATATCCAAAAGAGACCTCTTGAGCAGTCGCATAATTTGAGGTTACATTAACGACAATTGTACAGTTTACTGTCTAATTCAACATTGTTTATATAAAAACAATCAGAAATATATCAAATAGGTTAGGTAAGGTTAGAACTGTGAGCGAGCGAAGTGAGTGGTGCCGCGGTAGCTGCTAGCGAGTACTAGAAACAAATTACAGTTATTAGTTGTTATATTCATTAGTCACAAAATTTGTTTTATTTGATTATATCGAATGGTATTTATAATGGCTTTATTATAAAAGCTCAAAGTTACAAATGCACTATTCGAAGGCTATACATATATAAAATTAATTTATTTAAAAAATTATTAGTGGTGATTAGATTTTTTTTTTTTTGTCCTTTAAATTTAAGTTATTTTTGAGTAGGTTCTTTTCTTTTGAATAACGTTTTATTTACGTGCTAATTAGCTGTTATAGTTTGCAATAATATTTGTTTTTGTTCCATGCTGTGTTCACTTTTAAATGTTAAGTAGGTCCAATAATATTTATACCTAGACGTAGTACCTAGTATGTTAATGTAACATTTTGTGTAATATTGCTGGGTAAAATAAATAATATAATACTACTACTAAATTAATTATTTTATTATTTAATATTTATTTACTATATAAACGGACAATTACCTCTTTTAAAATATCCGCTTTACAAAATAATAACTCCATATTCAACACCAAATAAATACATAAAGATATTTTTAAAGATATAATTATCTTAATTCTGAAAGTACAGAGCACCCGTCTTACTTTCAAAATTAAGATAATTTTGAAAGACTCCCTCCCTACTTGTAATACTTACTATTATTATTAGTATATTAATTACTTTATTATTAAATAATATTAAAAGAAATAAGAAGCTAAAATCCTTATAATTAATACTACGTATTACATAAAAATAATATCGATAAAATAATATTTTATCGATATTATATTGTGTTGAATCTAAATCTGTCTCGTCTCTAACCCTACAAAGTTTGAAGTTTCTATGACATAATGACATTGTCAGGGCCAACCGGATCGCTGTACCCCGCTTCCTCATACCTCAGCTAGTGGCAGAATTGTTTGTACGCATTAAATTCAACAATATCCGTCTAGGGGCTGTGTTGTCGCTGATCTGTAAGAATGACTCATGCGGATTTTCACATTTCCCAAGGTTAGGCTGTTAAATTTTTGCCACCCTTACCTCTACAATTATCAATTCTTAGGTAATTTTTACAATCCAGCAATTTGGTTGAAATTGCACAAAAATATTGTATATAATCAACGTATTATGGGTATGTTTTTGAAATAATCAACGCTCAATCATCATATCGGAAAGGTGTCTTGTAGACTTTTTTCTGCAAGACATCAAGAAACCATCTTACGGTCAAAATTAATATTCAATCTATCTACGATTTGCCCAACTAGAGATAGAAATTTGATGATTGCCGAAGCTGCTTCGCATGTGTATCAAATTGCTTGAAAAAAGAAAACGAAACTAGGGTCCGTATTACAAAACGTGTGTGTTATCCTAGATGTGCTTGCCGTCAATCTGCTTGCCCGTATCGGAGAATAGGGTGTTTGATAGGTATTGCCAAAAATTATGAAAATTGTACACAACGTAGATTTTAGGTTGAAGATTAACTTTTACTAAGTTTTGTTAATTTAAATATATTCTAAATATTTTATTTTTCTGTTTGAAATTTTGTTTTTTTTTATCTGTTGATCACGTGATACAAAACGTCTTGAGTAGGGATGGGTTTAGACCCGGGAATTTTCCGAAAGGTGAGTTTTTTCCCAACAGACTGGGAAAAAACTCGGGTTTAAACCCATTGGTCGGGAAAATACTTAATTGACAATATTTGATTAAAGTAATCAAAATAATACATAATTTCCATTGTATGTGTAACCATTTAGATGTTTAATTCATGTAAAAAATATTTTTTTATAGAAAAATCAAATTACGTATATTATTTATGACGTGATTTCGATGTTTAGATTATTTTAAATAATAGTTGCGAGCGGCACGTTTTGTTTGTAGTTATTTCCATGCATTTAGCTGTACACATTGATGCCTAGCACTTGGGCTGAACCTCTTATGCCATGATCATTTACAGTGCGACTCTCTAAACATCTTAAAATTTAAAAAAAAACATTAAAAGAAATCAAGTTTTGTCTGCTTTATATTAAAAAATATATACTAGAAAAAGTAGCCAACAGTTGAAATTGCCTTGTAATACAAGATGGAGAAGCAATGCCACATCATTAGATGGCATGCAAAAGCCAAAAGCATAATTGCAAGCTCTAGCAGTCCATAAAAAAACTACTTTTTCCAGAAATACCAAATTAATAATGTTTTATGAAGATTAGGATAGGATTACACATAGGGAGGACCCATCTGAAGAAACTGAAAACCGCGGATGGCAAAATTGTCACCTCTAAGTTCGAGATGCTCGAAGAGGTTGAAAACTTTTATCGGCATCTGTATTCCACGAAAACGGAGATACCAGCGGTTCCTAGGAATAGTAGGAATGACGACAAAAGAGCACATCATGCGCCATTACACCGAGGATATCCCAGACGTTGACCAGGTTGAGATTAGGGCGGCTCTCGAGCAGCTTAAGAACAACAAAGCTCCGGGCGATTACGGAATTACCACTGAACTCTTAAAAGCAGGCGGGACTCCGGTCCTGAAGGAGCTACAGAGTCTGTATAGTTCCGTCATCCAACAAGGCACTTTACACTGGTGGCATGGAGCGGGAGTGCGGTGGTACTGTTCTTCAAAAAAGGGAATAAAACCCTACTGAAGAACTACAGACCCATCTCGAGAGTCATCACGAATCGTCTCGCCGAAAGACTCGACGAATTCCAGCCACCAGAGCAAGCTGGGTTTTGAAAAGTCTACGACACCGTAGACCACATCCATACTGTTCGGCAGATCGTACAGAAGACTGAAGAGTATAATCAGCCTCTGTGTATAGCATTTGTAGACTACGAGAAGGCCTTTAACTTTATATAAACTTGGGCAGTTCTGGATGCCTTTCAGCGATATCACATTGACGAACGGTATATAGAGATGTTGTTGATGATGCTTATACAATGCTGCTACCATGACTGTTCAGCTCCAGGACCAAAAGACGAAGGCAATCCAACTGCGCAGAGGGGTGAGACAAGGAGATGTAATATCCCCGAAATTGTTCACAAACGCATTGGAGGAAGTCTTCAAGACGCTGAACTGGACTGGACAGGGTATCAACGTTAACGGCGAGAACATCTCACGTCTCCGTTTTGCCAATGACATCGTTGTAATGGCTGAATCGCTGGAACAACTGGGCGAAATGCTACACAGCCTAAACGGAGCCTCTTGGCGTGTCGGTTTTGGCATGAATCTGGACAAGACTAAAGTCATGTTCAATATGCATGTCATGCCGAGACCAATATTCGTCGAAGGGTCGGTACTCGAAGTTGTAACGAAATACGTCTGTCTACCTAGGGCAGGTAATTCAGCTTGGTAGACACAACTTCGAGAAAGAAGCTGACAGAAGGATCCGTTTGGGCTGGGCAGCATTTGGTAAACTTCACCGAGACTTCTCGTCACCTATACCGCAATGTTTGAACACAAAGGTCTTCAACCAGTGCGTCCTGCCTGTCATGACTTACGGTACCGAGACTTGGACACTGACAGGTGGGCTAGTCCACAAATTTAAAGTCACTCAGCGAGCTATAGAGCGAGCTATGCTTGGATTTTCTTTGAAGGATAAAATCCGTAACGAGACTATCCGAAGAAGAACTGGAGTGACCGACATAGCTTGTAGGATCAGTAAGCTGAAGTGGCAGTGGGCTGGCCATGTCTGTCGAAGGACCGATGGCCGCTGGAGCAGATGAGTCCTTGAGTGGAGACCGAGAATCGGCAAACGCAGTGTATGGCGCCCCCCAGCCAGGTGGACCGACGACCTGATGAAAGTAGTTGGGGGGGGGGGGATGCAGAAGGCAGAGGACCTAGTGTTGTGGCGCAATTTGGGAGAGGCCTATGTCCAGCAGTGGACTGCGATAGGTTGAGTTGATGATGAAGTATTAAGAATTTAACATAAGTGTGTTAATTTAATCAATTGTGTTAGATATACTGCTTAGAAAAAAACGAATTAATTAGATTAGGATCATATTAGAGCACTAAACACACGATTCGAAGGCAAATGTAAGCATCATATTACTTCACTTGTATAGAATAGTATTTTCCCGCCTTTTGGGAAAAAACCCGATATTTTCCATTTTTTCCCATATTTTTCTTTTCCACCCGTTTTTTTTTCTTTCCCTCCCCATCTCTAGTCTTGAGACTTGGCCTCCATTTTGGGTGACGTCATAATCCTATACGACGTAGGGCGAGCTAAATGTTGCCATGATCGTAAAAATAAAATGTACCAGTTTTTGACAGAGTAGGTATATTAAATTATATTCATGTTAATTGTTAATTTAGGTTCATTTTTATATTATTGAGCCAGGTTATGTACTTTATAACTTACTAACAATTAAACTAATCAGCATTTGTAGGTAATTTGAACGTAATTTAAAAGCTTTTGTTTTGTATGTGCGTGATTCAAACACAAACTACAAAACGTTTTAGTCATGTCTGATGACAAAAAAATTCGTACCTTTTTGGTAAGCTTGTCGTACTTTTATAGGAATTCACACCGGCAACACTGACCGGAACTAGAACAGTAACGTAGGTTGACGATAATGTCACGTGACTTACGGCCAAAATTAATATCCGATCCATCCACGATTTGCTCTACTAGAGATAGGAATTTGACATAAGCTCCATACAAAATATGTCAAATTTCTATCTCCAGTAGGGCAAATCATGGATGGATTGGATATTAATTTTGGCCGTTAGCGTTTTATACCTCAACACGATATTCCACGTATTTGCAAGTTGTTTCTGTGTTTACACGATAGCGCTTTTTAATACAGCTACGGCTTATCCTTTGTTCTCTTTTAAATGTGCCATAAAAAAGGGTTTGTGTGTATCAGGCCTTACTAATCGCGCAGATAAAGAATGGGATAAAAAATGGAGGCACTTCTGTTTAGAAGTGGGCGTTTAAACAAAAAGCGCTTAAAAAAGTCTAATTAAAAAAAAAGCGTATAAGCACACTTTGTGATTAAAGCAGATTTCGTTTAGACTTTTTCGTAAACGATTGAAATGTAACCTTATTTCTATGAACATAAGACTCAATTTCAAAGTTGACTGGTGGTGGTTTGAAACCGGCAGAATTAAATTTTATTCGTTTACGTAAAATTTGTTTAGAGAAAGCACTTTTTTATTTTGTTGATTATTTTCGTATCGTTTAAACATTTTAAACGTTTTTGACCTTGATTGATTTGCTTTTGCTTTGGCGCTTAGTTTATTTTTCATCGTCAACGAGTGAATGCGTTTTTGAATGTTCTTCTTGGTAATCACGCGACGATTGTAGTTTATTTGTATAGTTTTTAGTGAACTTTGTAAATAGTTTAAATGTAAATAGAATAGTGTAATGTAGACAGATAAAAGTCAATTTTTTTAGAAGTGAAAAACGAAAAGCTGCAAAAGCGTAAAAAAATTCGTTGGCAGAAAAAAGCACAACGTTTAAACACGCTTACGATTTTAAGTCGTTTTTCCCAACTTTACTTCTGTTGTTCTATGTGCCTTTTGCTTACACAATACACCATACGTGTGAGCAAGAGGTAAATACAAATGCCACCATTTTCAATCCCATTCTTTATCTGCGCGAGTAGTACTGTACTACTAGTATACATTTTGGCGGTAAACTTTGGAACAATTAAGGTCATGTGATCACTTTACTCTTTAAAATGGACGTAAAAAGAAAAGCTCCTAAAAAACCGTTTCTTTCATACTTGTACGATAATTCTTGAACGTCAGTACGATAATTTACTTTGACACGCCTGGCAACCCTCACAACCCGGCTGGCTGGCTGTCAGTGTCACCGTTTGAAATGTCACTAAATTCCTATTTCCCGTCTACCTCATTATAATAAATTATTATTTTATAATGTTAATAAATAATAAATAGTAAAACCGACGTTCTGAACAACTATGCCAGACACATCTCTGTTACAAAATCACATACCGGTATATTCATGTGGTTCAGAAGTGTGTGCAAGTCTGTCATCTTGGGTGTACCGATCGGTATAACCTTTCTTGACTCTGTAGGCTATGTAGCCAGAGTGGAAGGCGTGTCCATGCAACCGGTGCTCAATCCGGATTCAAAAAACACCGACTATGTGTTCCTGTCGAGGTGGGCGGTCAGAGACTATGAAGTACGGAGAGGTGACGTGATATCGTTAGTGTCGCCGAAAGATCCGAATCAGAAGATAATTAAACGCATTGTTGGGCTGCAGGGTGACGTTGTGAATACTCTGGGCTACAAGTCACAATACGTGAAGGTTCCTGAAGGACATTGTTGGGTGGAAGGGGATCACACTGGCCACACTCTCGACAGCAATACCTTTGGGCCTGTCTCATTAGGCTTAATCAACGCTAAGGCAGCATACATCGTCTGGCCACCAAGTCGATGGCAAAAACTAGAAGCTAAGTTGCCAGATAACAGAAAACCTGTTCGCACACCTATTTAGTATGTTAGATGAGTAGTAATTTAAATTAGGATTTTATTAAAATTAGTGATATAACATACTTGTGAATTTATTTCGATGGCATCTCAGCAGCATCTCTGTAAAATTTATCGATGTAATTATCATTATTTAGTGTTTATATTTATCGCTATACCTGTAAATATAACATAAGATTACAATCATCGATTGTTTTTCTAAAAACTCAATGAAGTATCTCAATTAGTTAATGTTTCTGTCTCTCCCTCATTATAATTATGATACTATGTACTTATTCCTGTTACTGCCATTATATTAATACTAAAAAAATAATGTAAATTTCATCACGGAAATATGTAAATTGTAAAAATAACTTTGTATAATGAGTTTGATGAATTTCGCCGAAATTTTATTTTATAAGATTGAAATGCTTGATCTTGTTATAGTTCAGAAGTTAAAGTATTGTTTAATAATACACTTGTTTTATTATAGCTTTGTTGCAGAAGTTCCGACTTACATATTGTCTTGTTTAATATTTTTTTCATAATGGGCTGTTACTACCACTTATAATATCCAGCATTAAATACAACACAGAGCTTTAGAAAGAGATAATCGGCTAGCTAGCATCATCTCTGTCACATAGACATGTGAGCCTAAGCTAGCTGATTATATCTTTCTAAAGTTTGATGTGTGATATTTACTGGTGGGTACTGTAAAACTTATATTTGTTATTTTATGACCTATTAAAGCAGAATGTAAGCCATCAGATCAGATATTGGTAGGTTAAACCCATATAACAGACAAGATACACTGAAACAAACAGTATTGTATGTACAACAGTGGCAAGGGTCCATATAACACTTTTGCCACTGGCTTCTCTTTAGGAATTGCTTATATACAGATCAACAACATTTCTATGCTAATTTATTGTTGTAAACTACAAAAAAAGAATGTAAAATTAAATTAAAAGTTGTTAAATTGTTTTTTTATTTTATTAAATCTTAGCTATTTTATAAGATTTTTAGGTACCTACAGCTTCCCTTCTGAAAATATTCACCCTTCGGCACTGATGTACAATTAAATAATTTCAGAAATTAGAAATATAATAACATTTATTCCAAACAGAACTTAATCACATAAATTACTTAAAGAACATTTTTTAAACCAAAACTTTCAACAATCTTAACTACCCTGTCATATGAAATACCTCTTCTTATGACATTATAAGCACCAGCTTGTGACAAGTCTATGACTGTAGAACCAGTTCTGTTTTGTTCCAATCCTTGACTTAACACTCCACCATCAAAAATAGCTCCTAAATGAACAAAGAGGTGTTCAAACTCTTTAATAGACAAAGTGGATGGCTCATTACTAAAGTTTGCACTAGTCAATGCAACAGGCTTATCAAAACTCTTTGTAACTCTATTCACAAAACTATGATCTGGAATTCTAATCCCTATTTTAGTAGCTGTGGGATTGAGAAATGGATTGTCAAGATATTTAGTCTTTTCTAAAACAACAGTCACTGGCCCTGGTAGCAGGCTATGGAGAAGATCATCACACAAATGATCAGCTTCTCCACATTTTCTGACATCAGAAACATATGTCACACAGATTGCAACTGGCTTGGCAGAATCTCTGCCTTTGATTGCATATAACTTTTTTATAGCATCTGGACAGTTTGCACTACATGCCAGTCCATATATTGTGTCAGTGGGCACTGCTATTACTTGTCCCTTACCTAAAAACTCTGCAGCTTTGGCACAAGCAAAATCTTCAAAGCTTGATATTACAGGTGCCATTTTTTCTATCTTCATTTTAGGTGTTGCACCTTTATATCTAACTAAAAAATTATGAAGTAAATTTAGTTTTTGAAAATTCATACTCAATGTTGCACAAGTATTGAATTAAATACTTCAGGTATTTAATATGTTCACTATGTATTGTAAGTCTTTCACTCTTAGAGTTCTACTAATCACGCCAGTTGTGAGCGCACTTGTGCTTGCAGCAGCGGTAGAACGTAGTCATTGGTTCATCAGCTGAACGAGTTTGGAGTTGCATGAAGAATGCTCTACCATGTCCACATTTGGGGCACACAGCATCTGTTGAGTCTACATTCTCCCAGGCAGCTGCACCACCCATAATATAGTCAAGTTCCTGCAATAAGATGTTAAACATCAAGTTATTTATAGCCCATGGCGTTAAGACCGTCTTTGTACCCAGTTGTGCATAAAGAATTAAATACATAAATATTTATTCAAAAGAATATGGTACAGAACATGTTAAAAATACATGTTTTTACACATTAGATATCCGACAAATCCACGTTTAGTAAGCATGCGATTTTGTATGTACATATTTTTAGTAAAAACTAAATCTAGGGTAAGACAAAGGGAAAAGGCTTTCATTCCACATAGAGGGCATGGCTACACAATACACGTTGGTCGTCAAAGCCTCTCCTTCATGCAGAGGACACCAACTGCAATGTAAATGTAATATTTTCATAGACTACAGAGGATGATGCAATCATAAAGATGAACCTACCTTAAGTTTAGGGAATGTGCGCGAAGACACCTTCCTTCTAATGTTATACACATAAGGACAAGTGTTACAGGCGTACCGTAGTCCAGATTCTGGACCTTCCTCCACCATGAGGACATTGGCACACGTCGGGCAAAATAACATTATGGACTCATTACAAATGCTTCACACACAAGTTAACAGATATGTCGATAATATATATTTGCGAACAACGCAACCCTTTTACCACATAACCACACCGTGTATTCAAGTTGCACATTTTAAAAAGTACTCTAGCGTTGCACATTAGTTTTAAGTTTTAGTATCTTTAAAATAAAAAACAACAAAAGTAAGGTTATTTTTCTCTTTTTATTAAGCCGGCGCCAGACTTCACCCACAGATTACTATATTACTACTTGGTCTGTGCTATATTAGCACAGACTACCACAGAGAAAATAATCACTACGCAGCCACTTACAAAGATACTACGTATTATATTAGTAACTAACGTAGACCTTTGATAATGGAATCTACGCACAGACTATGAAGTAATCTACATAGACAGAGAATAAAGGTAGACATGCTCTTAATTGCGAAAGTGAGATGACACATATGTCAAAATTTATGTGTGTGAGCAGGATATAGCATTTTTTTTCTGTCTCTTTTTGCGTATCGGTTTTTTGTAGTTTGCCTTCACTAGTCATTGATGGCAAACAAGTTGTGGTGACAAAAGATTTTCGTTGATAAAAACTGTAAAACGCCTATTTTGTGTGATTTGTGACTTTATTTATATTCTAAAAGGTAATATTTAGTGTGTAGTGATGGTGAATTGCTGTATATATGGCTGTAAAAGCCGTAGTGAACGAAATCTACCAAACATAACCTTTCATCGGTAAGTAACATTTTTTATCTATTACAGCAAGTAAATCAAAGGTGTGACGCGCGACACTACTAGCTCTGAAACTATTATTCAAACTTCCCGCGCGGAAGCAGCATTTGAAAATCCCGCGACGTCGACGAGCGACACCTGTCGGGGCGCTCGCCGAAACACTCGGCGTCCCGCGCGTTATCGCGAGTGATCGGACTGTTCCGCCGCCATATTTAATATTAATGTTAAGTTACTACTTGTCGCTTCGGCGTGTACCTGTGCATTTTAGATTATTGATTATTGTAAAACCCCTGAGAATTGTGAGCTTATGTGTAAAGTGTGTGTCAATAAACGTTATCATTATATTGTGTATGTGTTTGGTTTAATTTCACACCAAAGAACTGAGCTAGCTGAGCATAAACGTTAAACTGGCGCCCAACGTGGGGCCTGTGAACTTAGTGATACACAGTGAAACTCGGTGATCGTAAGAATGCCACGTACACGCCGACAATCGCGTCGACAGTCGGACTTCGAAGATGCCGTCGATGCCGAAGAAACGGCTTCCACGCATTCGTCGGCGAAGCCAACTTTTACCGCCAACGATATGGCGTCCATCATGGCGACGCTTCAACAAAACCAAACAGCAACATTTGAACGCCTTCTCGACCGTGTCCTCGGACACGAAACTCGTCGCGACTCGTTGTCAACGACGCTGGCGGCGGCGCCCACGCCGGCCGCTGCGTCTGCGCCCGCTCCCCTTCCAGGAAACTTCGCTAAATGTACGGCGCGGTTCAGCGGAGCGCCTGGCGACTCGCTAGACGGTTTCGTCGACGCCATGGAGTCTTACAAGGAATGTGCCCACGTAGGAGACGACAACGCTCTACGAGGCCTATCAATGTTGTTGACCGGTGATGCAGCAGTCTGGTGGCAGGGCATAAAAACCACCATCAGCTCCTGGAGCGAAGCCGTGACGTCAATACGAAGCGCCTTCGCTGACACTCGTCCACCGCACCGTATATACCTGGAACTATTTAACATGTCCCAAGGTCATCGCGAGAAGACAGAAATATTCGTCGCCAAAGCTCGAGCCCTACTTGCTCGACTCCCGACCGGCGACGTCAGTGAAAAGGTACAATTAGACATGCTGTATGGCCTCCTACACCATCGTGTCCGCGAACGCCTACGCCGAGACGAAATAACGTCGTACGACGTTTTGCTACAAAAGGCGAGACACGTTGAGGATGCTACCGACGAGGGTACCAACGAGTACCAGCGTCGACGCCTTAGGACGCCGCAGTGGTCATCAGCAACCGCGGGCGAAACGCCCCTCAAGAAAACAGCGCCACCTCCACGGTTCGCGTCGACGACGCCGCGGGAGACCCGCGGACAACATGCGTCGAGCGCCGCCGTCGGAGGCCCGCCTAGCAACAGTCCTGCCGCGCCTAGCAACAGCAACAGCGCCGGCGCCAACGCGCGTCCTGCAACGCGTGACTCCGCGACACGACCTGCGAGCGACGGCAACAAGAAGTTTTGTTCCTATTGCAAGCGGCACGGACACAATCGTGAAGAATGCTTCAAGTTAAAAACGAACGATAACGATATGCAAGCTATAATACCTACGTGTTACGGTTGTAACGCTAAAGGCGTAACAAGGTCTCAGTGTTCTAAGTGTAATTCCGATTACTACGCCGTTGACGTCGTGGGACTCTCTTCCGCGTCCGACCTTTCTACCGGACCCAGTAAGGTAAAACCTAACGTAAATTCCTTGCAATACACTCGACGTGATTCTCATAGTTCAATAGTTACTGCTTCCCCTCAGAGTGTAAAGTCGTTGTCCGTTTGTAAGCAATGTAAACATAAACATATTCTTGCGACCATATTTTTTGCGATTTTTTGCCTACACATTTTAAAACTGTCGTACCAATGTTGTTTTGTAATAAATACTCAAGTTATTCAGTAGATTACTTTCCAACCGATTTTATAGCGATTCTCCCTTTGCGCTTTTTCGGTATTGAAAATCGACCCAGTCATAATAAACATTCTAAAACTCAAGTTACGTCTGAACCTCGTAATAATAATAACGACGTTTGCGATATGAGTAGTGAGATACCTATGCGTTATTCTGATCGTGTGGATTGCGATATGCAACTATCACAGCCTACTCTGCATAGTAGGGTGACCACAACGATTGATGGTAGGGTGTCCATGGAAAATTCGAGACACTTTTCCAGTGATAAAATTAATAATAAAAATTATTTTCCCACACCAAGTAGGGTGACCACTACGTCTGCCAGTAGTGTGTCCATGGAAAATTCGGGACATTTTCCCAACGATAATTTTGTTGATAAAAATTATTTTCCAACCCCAAGTAGGGTGACGTCGAGGACTGAAAGTAGGGTAACCACGAAAAGTTTAGGACATTTTTCTGCTGTCAATTCTAATGATAAAAATGATTCCCTGAGTGACTCTATTGAGCACCAGGTTAGGTTAAGGCCTACTTTAAGTGTCCAGATTTTAGGAGTTCGTGGAAAAGCCTTGTTGGATTCAGGCGCCAAGAGCAGTGTTGCCGGCGCTCTGCTAAACCAATTGCTGCTGAAGCACGAGCACCCGTGCGAGGAGACATCTCGACGAGTTCGGCTTGCAGACGGCTCCACGCGTACCCGACAAGTTCTGCTTACTACCTTGGGAGTAAGAATAACCCCTGAAAGGTCAGTAACACTTCAATTTACTATTTTTCCTGATGCTCAAGATAATGAGACCCTATTTGGAATGGACTTCTTGGTTGCAGCGGGTATTGTGCTTGATTTCGCTTCATCTACCTGGCACTTTTCGGGTGAGCATGTTTTGTATGATATTGAGTATGAGAGTCCAAGGCCATGTACTAATATTTTCGCTGCTGACTTTTTACGCGATGATGAAGGGCTTATGCTGAATCCTGATGAAAGACAGCAGCTATCTGACATATTGCAGCAAAACAGTGACGTTTTTGCTGAACAGGGAGGGCCCACTCCTTACGCGGAACACCACATAGACACGGGTGACCATCCTCCAATGTCAGTCCCTCCTTATAGGCTCACACCCGCCAAGAAGGAGCTCGTGAGAGCTGAGTTGGAGAAGATGCTCGAAGAGGGCGTCATTGAGGAGTGCGAGTCCGCATGGACTTCCCCCGCCGTGCTCGTGCCAAAGAAAGATGGCAAGGTAAGGTTCTGCGTGGATTATCGAAAATTAAACGCAGTAACTAAAACTGACGCTTACCCCATGCCGCTTATCGACGATTTAGTTCAGTCGACTAAGCCCAACTGCTTCATGTCCACGCTTGATTTGCGGAGTTGCTTCTGGCAGGTAGTCATGAGGGAGAGCGATAAGGATAAAACAGCCTTTCAAACACCTTTCGGTACTTACCGCTTCACACGCATGCCATTCGGCCTCAAAAATGCGCCTTCGACGTTCCAGCGGCTGATTGATAAGCTTCGCTCTTCTTTGAATCGAGATTTCTGTCAAATCGAGGGTGACAACGTTACACTACTAGCTTATCAAGACGACCTGTTGCTCATAACAGAGACGTATTGCGGTCATATAGCAGC
This sequence comes from Asteroscopus sphinx, assembly GCA_949699075.1. Classification (NCBI taxonomy): domain Eukaryota; kingdom Metazoa; phylum Arthropoda; class Insecta; order Lepidoptera; family Noctuidae; genus Asteroscopus; species Asteroscopus sphinx. The sequence continues at coordinate 11,350,686 of OX453021.1, read as the reverse complement.
TCTGCATGCCGTTTTTGATAAGCTGCGCGCTTTTAATTTGAGGGCCAATCGTGATAAATGTGTTTTCTGTAGGAAAAAGGTAAAGTACCTTGGGCATGTTATCACACAGGATGGCGTATCTCCTGATAACGATAAGGTACAGGCTATAGTGGAAATGAAGCCACCACAAAATCTCAAACAGTTAAGAACTTACCTGCAGACGTGTTCTTGGTTCCGAAAATTCGTGCCAAACTTTTCTGCCATTGCTGAGCCACTAACGCGTCTGACTAAAAAGAATCAACCTTGGGTTTGGGACTCAGAACAATCAAACGCTTTTGAGGAGTTGAAGAAGCGCCTCACTTCTGCCCCTATTTTGATACAGGTTAACTACACTCAGCCGTTCATACTTAGAACGGACGCCAGCAGCTATGCTTTAGGTGCGGTACTCCTACAGGGTGAGGGCGCTGAAGAACGCCCCATAGAGTACGCAAGTCGTCTTTTAATTTCTGCAGAGAAAAACTACAGTACTACAGAACGGGAGGCCTTGGCCGTTGTATGGGCCGTTGAGCGCTTCAGAGGGTATATTGATGGACACCAGGTGATAGTCAGGAGCGACCATCAGCCGCTAAAGTGGCTGCTCACCGTGAAGTCACCCTCAGGTAGGTTGGTCCGTTGGGCACTTAAACGGCAGTCATTTAACATTACCTATCAGTATGTACCAGGAAAGGCTAACGTAGTCGCGGACACGTTAAGCCGCCCACCATGTGCTGATGAAGAGGACACTGAAGAGTGTGGGTTTTGTCCAGTTGTCATAAATTTACCTTCTACTAGCCCAGCTGACCTACGAGCTGCTCAACTAGCCGACCCGGATATACATAAAATTATTCAGGACTTGGAAGATCCCGATGAACTTACCTTTAGTCGATGGTTGGAGAGAGGGTACGTATTGTCACACGGTGTTCTTTACCGGTACGACCCGGAGTCTGATGCTGAAGATGCCCAGCTGGTGGTTCCGAGCTCTATGCGGGATGAGATTCTAAAGGAGCTCCATGATTCTCCCACTGCCGGCCATCAGGGCATAGAACGGACCCTTCAACGACTAAGGGAAAGGTATTATTTTCCAGGCATGCGCAGATATGTAACGGATTATTTGAAGAAGTGCGTCGAATGTCTACGTTATAAACCATCTAATCAAAAACCATCAGGGTTATTACAAACTCCTGTACTTCAGCAGCGAGGCGAGGTCCTAGCTATTGATTTATTTGGTCCGCTACCACCTGGAGACCAGGGGGAGCGATGGATATTTTTAATTGAGGATGTAGCTACAAGGTGGGTAGAACTTTTTCCGCTTGTTGATGCTACCGCAGAAGCTTGCTCTCGTGTCCTCCTGGAAGATTACTTCCTCCGATATGGATTGCCGCGACGTGTCGTCTCTGATAATGGTACGCAATTCGTATCCGCTGTCATGCAGCAGTGCATGCATCTGATGGGCGTTAAGCAGGAGCTAATCCCTTTATACCACCCAGAGGCCAATCCCGCTGAGCGGAAAAATCGGGAGCTCAAGGTACAGTTGTCTATGTTAGTCCAAACAACACACACCGATTGGCCTAAACACTTGGCGTACGTCAGATTCGCTATGAATAGCGCCGTGTGCTCCACCACGGGTAAGACGCCTGCGTATTTAACTTTTGCGCGAGAGTTGCGAACCCCATTCGAGGTTCATCATGATTTACGCAGTATACTGAATAAGGAAAACTTTGTTCCTCAGGTCACTCCTTACTTGCGAACTTTTATCTCGTCACTTTCTGATATTAGGGAGCGAGTAGAGAAATGTCAAGACACTCGTAAACTAGTAGCAGATGGTTCCCGTCAGAAGGAACCTAAGATAAACGTAGGAGATTTAGTCCTGCTCAAGACACACGATCTTAGTAACGCATCTAAAGGTATCACGCGAAAATTCATGCCTAGACGTGATGGTCCTTATCGTGTTAGGCAGATCACCAGCCCTACGACTTTTGTTCTTTCCGACCTCTCTAATAACGTGATAGGGAAGTACCATAGCTCAGACTTAACCCTCTTGACTTCTCCCTTAGATTCAACCGTTCCGATCATGCCTAGAAGGCGCAGAGGCAGACCGCGCGCCCGTGAGTTAAGTCCCAAGTTGGACTCGGGACGCGTTCCCAACTTGGAGGGGGAGTGTGTGACGCGCGACACTACTAGCTCTGAAACTATTATTCAAACTTCCCGCGCGGAAGCAGCATTTGAAAATCCCGCGACGTCGACGAGCGACACCTGTCGGGGCGCTCGCCGAAACACTCGGCGTCCCGCGCGTTATCGCGAGTGATCGGACTGTTCCGCCGCCATATTTAATATTAATGTTAAGTTACTACTTGTCGCTTCGGCGTGTACCTGTGCATTTTAGATTATTGATTATTGTAAAACCCCTGAGAATTGTGAGCTTATGTGTAAAGTGTGTGTCAATAAACGTTATCATTATATTGTGTATGTGTTTGGTTTAATTTCACACCAAAGAACTGAGCTAGCTGAGCATAAACGTTAAAAAGGATTATTGTACTCAAGACTGTTTTCTGTCAATAATAAGCAAAATTTATTCATAACTTCATGTAAAAAGACGATAAAATCATAACTAGTTGTTTGTACTAACCGACCAAAGTGTGAGGTATTTTCATTTGGTTACTATCATATCACAGACTAAGGCCCGTATTCCAGAAGGATACTCAAGCGTTGATCTCTGTTTAAAACTAGTTTTAAGTTGAGCTTTGATTTTAGAACGTCCCTCAAGCAGAGATTTGTTGATCACAGTTCAGCCGAGTTTAGTTTCGTTTTATATTGTCACCTGTTTCGGTATTTGGGCAGATATTTGATCTGTAATCACTCAAGCGTGGTCCAGACTACGCTTGAGTAGAGATTTCTATTATATTTCAGGTCAAATTCGTGTGTTTTGTTGTTGAATTAACGAGCCTAAGAAGTGTATATCAATTATGTTACTACGTGACATTTGTCAATAGTCGGATAATATCTTGACGGGGATACCAAAGTTTTTTTTGTTTTTTTTTTTCATGTATGTACACCGATTACTCCGAGATTTGTGGGCCGATTTACGTGGTTGTTTTTTTATTTGGTAGAGGAAGCCCGCGCGGTGGTCCCATATAAATTTTATTGACTTAGGTTGAGTAGATTTTTAACCAGTTTCAATAAATCAGTTTATTTTAGCTTCGCCTATCTAGATGATCTGCTCATTGGTACGTTTTTCTGAGAATTCTTGGCCGATATGCGTGTTTTTTTTTCACGATAGTGATTGGTCGTTTGGAAGAACATGAGCGAGACCTTTGCCCAGCAGTGGGATAGCAAAGGTTAATAAAAAAACAAAAAACTCAAATTGGTTATATAAACATTTATGAATCAACCCTCGCAATTATCAACTAAAAAGTATGAAATAAAAACTTTTTAACAAAAAATAAAACAGATTTGTGAAATTTGATTATTTAATTTACGACTGACATTGACAATTGCGTTTATTTAGTGTCATTGTCATTGTGACATTGACATTTGCGTTTTTACCCGACTGCCCAAGGTGTGCGTTCAGTTATGGTTCAGTTATATCTCCCGATGACGTCGGGCTGACATCAATGAATCTGTGCTTGAAGCTTAGATTACAGTGGATTGAAGAATTAATTCCAACTCAAAACTAGTTTTATCCACGTCCACAGACCTATTAGTTTTAACAACAGTGATCAAATGATCAAAGCTTGATGAACGCTCTGTAATACGGCCTTAGATTGATTCCAGTTAGATTCCAAGACTGACACATTTTTGAAGAGAAACTTCTATATAGAAGGGGGGTAGTAGTTTTTTTTTTCAGAAGTGTTATTCTTTCGTTCCATGTTCGTTCTTTTTCACGGCAAATTCATTCGAATTTCGAAAACAATCATTTTGACAATTTGAGGAGGTGATATTGAGCAAGGTTTTGAGTTTTTTAAATTCAAATCACAGAATGCACATGGATTTTTAGTAATGCACATGTAATGCTGAGACGACACCATACATAGCCCCCCTTTTTACCAAAGCTTAGACCAGGTCAAGACCCTTGTTTAAACTGGGTTATACGTCAAACTTCATACATAAAAAGGTGTTTAAGTGTGTCTGCAAAACCTATAAACCTTGATTTTGAAAGAAGGTGGAGCCAACTGCCAGGAATGTCTTAGGTCCATATTACAGAACGTTCCTCAAGTACAGTTTGATCTTCAATTAAGTGACCATTCCTACTTAAGGATAGAATCGTTACTTGAGCATCAGTTTTATTCCAATACGGAAATTATAAACATCAATTCAACAACATAGCACACGAATATAACCTGAAACAGGAAAGAAATCTCTACTCAAGCGTGGTGACACTTGAGTGATTACAGATCAAATCTCTGTTGAAATACCGCAACAGGTGACATTATAAAATAAAGCTATCTTACTTCTGTGAGCTAAACTCAGCTGAACTGTGATCAATGAATCTATGCTTGAAGAACGTTCTAAAATGAAATCCCAACTCAAAACTAGATATAAACAGGATCAACGCCTGAGGAAAGTTCTGTAATACGGGCCTTAGGGTGGTATGCCACTGGTCAAACCTCTTGTCCAATCTAATTTATTTGATGATCAGTGTTTTATTACATACAACATTTCATGAAAAAAAAACCAATTTATTTAATCAAAGTCACATTGGACAAAGAAATTTGACCTGCAGTTCCTCTAGGAATTAATACTAGGCACTAGCTCGATTTGGTTCAGAACTCGAACCAGTCGGCGGGAGTCTCGGGAGTGAGGCCCCTGTATCCTAATAAAAGTATAGTGCTGTATTATATTATCTGTGGTATCTGTCAAACAACGCAAATATTTGAACACCGCGTAGACGCATCTAAGGTAGACGGAGAATAAATAGACATGCTCTTAATTGCGAAAGTGAGATGACACATATGTCAAAATTTATGTGTGTGAGCAGGATATAGCATTTTTTTTCTGTCTCTATTTGCGTATCGGTTTTTTGTTGTTTGCCATCACTAGTCATTGATGGCAAACAAGTTGTGGTGTCAAAAGGTTTTCGTTGATAAAAACTGTAAAACGCCTATTTTGTGTGATTTGTGACTTTATTGATATTCCAAAAGGTAATATTTAGTGTGTAAAGGCTGTAAAAGCCGTAGTGAACGAAATCTACGAAACATAACCTTTCATCGGTAAGTAACATTTTTTATCTATTACAGCAAGTAAATCAATGGATTATTTTACTCAAGACTGTTTTCTGTCAATAATAAGCAAAATTTATTCATTAGTATTTCAATTGGGTGACGTATTTATAACTTTTTGATAAGATGTTTACTAGGTCTATATCTAGTAAATATAACTTATCAAATCCTATGACCAACTCTGAAACAGCAAATAAAAACATCAGTTTCATGTATTTTTGTATGAAACAGCGGATATTTATTTTGATATTCAGGGTTAACATAACATAACATCACGCCTTTATTCCCCGAAGGGATAGGCAGAGGTGTATAGTACACCCACATTTCGCCAGTTATGTTATGTCCCATGTAATAGGTGAAACAGTTAAGATATGGGGAGGTTGTCAAAAGTAAAATAACAACCTCTAACCTCTGTATACACAAATTATTTATTTATTTTAAAGTCGTGGGTAGGAAGAAGACCCGTCACTATATTTCCCTTCGTTTTCTAAGGCGGAGGCGCAGGTACTATCCTGGATCAGCCGCCGTGGTGGTGAAGACCGAGATGGTGATGGGCAGCTGGAACTCGCCAGGCAGGATGGCACCGGCCGGTACTAGATAGGCAGTACGGGCCAAAGGTGAAGGTGCACCCGGAACGTAGCACCCTGGAAATCAACGTCCAGCGTGTTATTAAAAATTCCATCCTTATCTCGTCTGATTGTGACCACCGGAAGCATGAACGAAGCGAGATGTACTACTGCGCTAATGATGGTGGAGGTGTGTGTTTGTCACAATCAGACAGGAGTAATAACAGATGAACATGAAAAGCACTAGTGATAAAATTACGCTATGCACTAATGAGCAAGCAAAGACATTATAAAAATAGCTGAAGGCTCAAAATTCAAATGATTCTAATTTGAAAACATTAACGGTCGGACAAAACAACGCAACGCTAACAGATAACGGCTACACTTTAAACACAAATTAATGTTCAACACTTACCCAATTGGGGTAAAAACACTACACAGCTTTTAATATATTGACTATTATCAGTCTATAAATAATGTGTGGAATGAAAATATTAAAACACGTTTAATTACAAATGGACAGCACACGATTGACGTCACAAGAAGTGAACGTGTGCTATCCTTAACGTGTTTAAGCCGTAGTGTGACAGGCGTCGCATCGTATGTAACTCGCGGACCGTTAGCAAGGCGATGGCGAGGTGGGGACGCGATGACTAACCCATTTTATCATGCGCGCGCTCGCTACAACCAGTCATTTAAAATAACGATTAAAACTATGTTTTTATTGTATTAAAACCCTGAATTTAAGAATAATTAACGTTACTACGTTACATAGGGGGCGAGCCTATTTCCACTAACCGGGCACAAATTCAGACTCCGGGCTGCTACTGAGAATTTCCTAAAGAAAAAATCCAATTACACTTTGCCCGACCCGGGAAACGAACCCAGGACCCCACGATCAGCAGTCGCGCTTGTGACCACTAGACCAACGAGGCAGTCTATATATATATATATATTCAGGGTTAGTCTATAGCAAAACGTAATGACCAAGAGTGCTTTCAACGCCTGAAAATGAACGCGTCGAATGCAACGGGCTTCAAAATGTCGTGAGCAGATTCGGGAGTGAATGCGTAGCATCTCTACTTGGTCTGTGGGGAGTGACGACTTGGATGCCACTTAACTCAGCCCGTACTCTCAGTCCACTTATTTCTTAAGAATGGTTCATTCGGGAAACTGAAAATAAAAAGTAATAACAAAAAATAAAACCGACTTCAAAAACCTTAACTAAAAAGTAAAAAATAATCCTTGCATGTATTTCAAAATCTTAAAATAAACCAACATTTTGAAGGCGGCGCGTGATTGACCCTTCTGGTCATGTAAATATAATGTACTGTCGAGCCCATATCTATAGTAAAAAAAACAGTTTATGCGAACGTACATAAAAATCCCGCGCCGCCTTCAAAATGTTGGTTTATGTTAAGATTTTGAAAAACATGCAAGGATTATTTTTTACTTTTTAGTTAAGGTTTTTGAAGTCGGTTTTATTTTTTGTTATTACTTTTTATTTTCAGTTTCCCGAATGAACCATTCTTAAGAAATAAGTGGACTGGGAGTACGGGCTGAGTTAAGTGGCATCCAAGTCGTCACTCCCCACAGACCAAGTAGAGATGCTACGCATTCACTCCCGAATCTGCTCACGACATTTTGAAGCCCGTTGCATTCGACGCGTTCATTTTCAGGCGTTGAAAGCACTCTTGGTCATTACGTTTTGCTATAGACTAACCCTTTTTTTTTTTTTTTTTTTTTTTTTTCGTGGGGAAAATCCTCATGGACGCACTCCGCCCGGGGAAGACGGAGCCAGTGTCGGACTCTTACCGACTAAAAACCACCACGGTGTTCCTCTACCGACCCTTGGCCGGGGGCGTGAGAAATACTCCCGTATTCGCCCAACCATCCCCGGCAGGTCCCGGCTCGCCGCTAACAGGCGAGCCCCTTCACCCCGTGCGGCACCCACATCGGCCGCACCCTCCTCTTGACTGGCGCGCGCGGAACACAACGCGCCACCGTCACGGGCCTTGACTGGTCGGGCGGCGGGCCACCCCGAGTCCGCCGCCCGCAGGCCCACACCTAGGGTGGCTGGAGGTCGGCATACGCCCTCCTACGACGCCCAGGTCGTCTCCTGCGGATGGGAAGAGAGGTTATTGCCTCTCGAACCCTCTCCGCCGCCTCCTTAGCGAGCATTACATCCTCGCAGAAGGAGACGACGCCTTCCCAAGCGCTCTCGCTCCTGACCATAGACAGAACCACGGCCGGAAGCGAGAGGACGCTGCTGCCTACTGCAGTAATGAGGTCACGGCGCTGCGCGGCCCAAGCTGGGCACTCCGCCAGTGTGTGCTGCGCCGTGTCCTCTGGGCAGCTCCCGCAGTGATGACACTCGGGCGTCGGCTCCCGGCCTATACGACACAGATACTTCCCAAAGCAACCGTGCCCTGAGAGTATCTGTGTCAGCCGGTAGGTGAGGGCGCCATGGCCCCTCTCCAACCACTCCCCTATGACGGGCCTTACCGCCGCTATTGCGGCGTGCCCTCTATAGACTAACCCTGAATATATATATATATATAGACTGCCTCGTTGGTCTAGTGGTCACAAGCGCGACTGCTGATCGTGGGGTCCTGGGTTCGTTTCCCGGGTCGGGCAAAGTGTAATTGGATTTTTTCTTTAGGAAATTCTCAGTAGCAGCCCGGAGTCTGAATTTGTGCCCGGTTAGTGGAAATAGGCTCGCCCCCTATGTAACGTAGTAACGTTAATTATTCTTAAATTCAGGGTTTTAATACAATAAAAACATAGTTTTAATCGTTATTTTAAATGACTGGTTGTAGCGAGCGCGCGCATGATAAAATGGGTTAGTCATCGCGTCCCCACCTCGCCATCGCCTTGCTAACGGTCCGCGAGTTACATACGATGCGACGCCTGTCACACTACGGCTTAAACACGTTAAGGATAGCACACGTTCACTTCTTGTGACGTCAATCGTGTGCTGTCCATTTGTAATTAAACGTGTTTTAATATTTTCATTCCACACATTATTTATAGACTGATAATAGTCAATATATTAAAAGCTGTGTAGTGTTTTTACCCCAATTGGGTAAGTGTTGAACATTAATTTGTGTTTAAAGTGTAGCCGTTATCTGTTAGCGTTGCGTTGTTTTGTCCGACCGTTAATGTTTTCAAATTAGAATCATTTGAATTTTGAGCCTTCAGCTATTTTTATAATGTCTTTGCTTGCTCATTAGTGCATAGCGTAATTTTATCACTAGTGCTTTTCATGTTCATCTGTTATTATTCCTGTCTGATTGTGACAAACACACACCTCCACCATCATTAGCGCAGTAGTACATCTCGCTTCGTTCATGCTTCCGGTGGTCACAATCAGACGAGATAAGGATGGAATTTTTAATAACACGCTGGACGTTGATTTCCAGGGTGCTACGTTCCGGGTGCACCTTCACCTTTGGCCCGTACTGCCTATCTAGTACCGGCCGGTGCCATCCTGCCTGGCGAGTTCCAGCTGCCCATCACCATCTCGGTCTTCACCACCACGGCGGCTGATCCAGGATAGTACCTGCGCCTCCGCCTTAGAAAACGAAGGGAAATATAGTGACGGGTCTTCTTCCTACCCACGACTTTAAAATAAATAAATAATTTGTGTATACAGAGGTTAGAGGTTGTTATTTTACTTTTGACAACCTCCCCATATCTTAACTGTTTCACCTATTACATGGGACATAACATAACTGGCGAAATGTGGGTGTACTATACACCTCTGCCTATCCCTTCGGGGAATAAAGGCGTGATGTTATGTTATGTTAACCCTGAATATCAAAATAAATATCCGCTGTTTCATACAAAAATACATGAAACTGATGTTTTTATTTGCTGTTTCAGAGTTGGTCATAGGATTTGATAAGTTATATTTACTAGATATAGACCTAGTAAACATCTTATCAAAAAGTTATAAATACGTCACCCAATTGAAATACTAATGAATAAATTTTGCTTATTATTGACAGAAAACAGTCTTGAGTAAAATAATCCATTGATTTACTTGCTGTAATAGATAAAAAATGTTACTTACCGATGAAAGGTTATGTTTCGTAGATTTCGTTCACTACGGCTTTTACAGCCTTTACACACTAAATATTACCTTTTGGAATATCAATAAAGTCACAAATCACACAAAATAGGCGTTTTACAGTTTTTATCAACGAAAACCTTTTGACACCACAACTTGTTTGCCATCAATGACTAGTGATGGCAAACAACAAAAAACCGATACGCAAATAGAGACAGAAAAAAAATGCTATATCCTGCTCACACACATAAATTTTGACATATGTGTCATCTCACTTTCGCAATTAAGAGCATGTCTATTTATTCTCCGTCTACCTTAGATGCGTCTACGCGGTGTTCAAATATTTGCGTTGTTTGACAGATACCACAGATAATATAATACAGCACTATACTTTTATTAGGATACAGGGGCCTCACTCCCGAGACTCCCGCCGACTGGTTCGAGTTCTGAACCAAATCGAGCTAGTGCCTAGTATTAATTCCTAGAGGAACTGCAGGTCAAATTTCTTTGTCCAATGTGACTTTGATTAAATAAATTGGTTTTTTTTTCATGAAATGTTGTATGTAATAAAACACTGATCATCAAATAAATTAGATTGGACAAGAGGTTTGACCAGTGGCATACCACCCTAAGGCCCGTATTACAGAACTTTCCTCAGGCGTTGATCCTGTTTATATCTAGTTTTGAGTTGGGATTTCATTTTAGAACGTTCTTCAAGCATAGATTCATTGATCACAGTTCAGCTGAGTTTAGCTCACAGAAGTAAGATAGCTTTATTTTATAATGTCACCTGTTGCGGTATTTCAACAGAGATTTGATCTGTAATCACTCAAGTGTCACCACGCTTGAGTAGAGATTTCTTTCCTGTTTCAGGTTATATTCGTGTGCTATGTTGTTGAATTGATGTTTATAATTTCCGTATTGGAATAAAACTGATGCTCAAGTAACGATTCTATCCTTAAGTAGGAATGGTCACTTAATTGAAGATCAAACTGTACTTGAGGAACGTTCTGTAATATGGACCTAAGACATTCCTGGCAGTTGGCTCCACCTTCTTTCAAAATCAAGGTTTATAGGTTTTGCAGACACACTTAAACACCTTTTTATGTATGAAGTTTGACGTATAACCCAGTTTAAACAAGGGTCTTGACCTGGTCTAAGCTTTGGTAAAAAGGGGGGCTATGTATGGTGTCGTCTCAGCATTACATGTGCATTACTAAAAATCCATGTGCATTCTGTGATTTGAATTTAAAAAACTCAAAACCTTGCTCAATATCACCTCCTCAAATTGTCAAAATGATTGTTTTCGAAATTCGAATGAATTTGCCGTGAAAAAGAACGAACATGGAACGAAAGAATAACACTTCTGAAAAAAAAAACTACTACCCCCCTTCTATATAGAAGTTTCTCTTCAAAAATGTGTCAGTCTTGGAATCTAACTGGAATCAATCTAAGGCCGTATTACAGAGCGTTCATCAAGCTTTGATCATTTGATCACTGTTGTTAAAACTAATAGGTCTGTGGACGTGGATAAAACTAGTTTTGAGTTGGAATTAATTCTTCAATCCACTGTAATCTAAGCTTCAAGCACAGATTCATTGATGTCAGCCCGACGTCATCGGGAGATATAACTGAACCATAACTGAACGCACACCTTGGTAAAAACGCAAATGTCAATGTCACAATGACAATGACACTAAATAAACGCAATTGTCAATGTCAGTCGTAAATTAAATAATCAAATTTCACAAATCTGTCATGTCGGTTGTCGGGTAGTCGTGTCGTTAAATATTTTAGGGTGTGTTTATGGCGTGATAAATTATTATTTAGAGCGATTGTAGTCGTAGTACAAAGCGACCGTGTTTTTTTTTGACGAACAGTGCTTTCAATGTTGCGGTTTTTGTTAGACAAATTTTGGGATGAAGAAGTGTGGTTGCCGCCGAATACTACATGGGACGATATCGCGCCGGGTGCAGATAAAGCGGTGGTTTACAATGACTATACGCACCTCCTGTACCCCCTGCCCTTGGCACTGGTGCTGATATTCCTGCGGCGCACTCTAGAGACGTGAGTTAACCTACTTTCTGTCGCTAGCCTCTAAAATGTATGTCATTCCGTGAGAACACGAATGGATAAAGTCTAATGATGCACTTAGTGAGTCATTAGATATTAATTTGGCGAAAGTATAACACTTTCAGTGTTTTGTAAGTGAACATTGATGTTTCAGGTTCGTACTTGGTCGCAGATGCTTATACATATTATACTGTATTGTATTAGATGTGTTTATATGCGATATTTTCTATTATTTCTCTTGAAATAATTGTCCCAAAAATAATACCTATTAGTTATTATTAAATAAAATGAAAAAATTATATTCTAAAATAAAACTAATTCAAGTTTCTGTGTTGTATGCATCTTAAATACATGTATTAACACAGATATTTCATTAGCATAAATTCGATATTTACTGTAATGTACCATAATGTAATCAAACCAAATTAAGTATAAATGTTTATGTAAAACTCAAAGCTTCCATAGAATGCTAAAACCGAATAATAAAAAATGAAATTTCAAAAAAATTGTTTGTTTATTTATTTTTATAATAAATTACCAAACAAAATTGTTGAAAATTAAATAAGAGATAACTGGCTCAAAGTTGATGTTTAAATATATATTTTTACTGTGGTTGCGGAGTAAAAAAATTGTTTAGTCAATACCATAATCCAAATAAGTGTGACAAATGGCAAATAATTATGGATATAGATATAAATTGTGAAAAGAAAAATTTGCTCACAAGCAGGAACCTGTGACTCCTGGTGAAATAAATTAAGGTTTTATTTGTATTTTACATACTTATTTGGTTCCATGCTTAGAATAAATATTGAAATTATATTTTAACTAGCCCATGTATGCCAAATTTCATTAAAATCCATACAGTAGTTTTTGCTTGAAAGAGTTAAAAACATCCACACATCCTCACAAACTTTTATATTTATAATATTAGTAGGATAACTTTAATTAGTTGTTTTAATTTATAAGAATTAGTATTATTTATACTTTGTTTGCCTGGTTAAAAAGAACACTGTTCTTAATAATGCATTACAATCTAGGCTACAAGACTAAAAAGTAATGTTAATATAACTTATTTTTCTATTTTTATATAATAACTAGCTTTTACCCGCGGCTCCGCTCGCGTTAAATTCTGCTAACCCACGTCAGTCCAGTCCAGTCCATTCCAGTCCAGTCCACTGTCCCGCTGCCCCGCTGCCCCACTGCCCCATTGCCCCACTGCCCCGCTGCCCCACTGCTCCACTACCCCACTGCCCCGCAGCCCCGCTGCCCCACTGCCCCGCTGCCCCGCTGCCCCACTGCCCCGCTGCCAAGCTGCCCCGCTGCCCCACTGCCCCGCTACCCCACTGCCCCACAGCCCCACTGCCCGCTGGCCAGCTGCCCCGCTGCCCCACTGCCCCGCTACCCCAATGCCCCGTTGCCCCACTTCCCCACTACCCCACTGCCCCGCTAACCCAAAGCCTCGCTGCCCCACTGCCCCGCTGCCTAGCTTCCCCACTGCCCCGCTGCCCCACTGCCCCACTGCCCCGCTGCCCCACTATCGCGCTACCCCACAGCCCCGCTGCCCCACTGCCCCGCTGCCCCACTATCGCACTGCCCCGCTACCCCACTGCCCCACGATTCCACTGCCCCGCTTCCCCGCTGTCCCGCTGCCCCACTGCCCCGCTGCCCCGCTGTCCCGTTGCCCCAATGCCCCGCTGCCCCACTGACCCGCTGCCCCACCGCGCTTCTCCAATGCCCCGCTACCCCACCCCGCTGCTCCACTGCCCCGCTGCCCAGCTGCCCAGCTGCCCCGCTACCCCACTGCCCCGCTGCCCCACTGCCCCGCTTCCCCACTGCCCACTATCCCATTGCCCCGCTGCCCCACTGCCCCGCTGCCCCACTATCCCACTACCCCTCTGCCCCGCTGCCCCGGTAACCCACTGCCCCGCTGCCCCACTGCCACGCTGCCCCGCTACCCCAATGCCCCGCTACCCCGCTACCCCTCGGCCCCGCTGCCCCGCTGGCCCACTATCCCACTGCCCCGCTACCCATCTGCCCCGCTGCCCCACTATCCCGCTGCCCCACAGCCCCGATGACCCGCTGCCCCACTATCCCACTGCCCCACTGCCCCGGTAACCAACTGCCCCGCTTCCCCGCTGCCCAGTTGCCCCGCTACCCCACTGCCCCACTTTCCCACTGCCCCACTATCCCACTGCCCCACTCCCCCACTGCCCCACTGCCCCACGGCACCGCTGCCCCGCTACCCCACTGCCCTGCTTCCACGCTACCCCACGGCCCCGCTGCCCTACTGCCCCGCTGCCCCATTATCCCACTGCCCCGCTACCCCACTGCCCCGCTGCCCAACTATCCCGCTGCCCCACAGCCCCGATGACCCACTGCCCCACTATCCCACTGCCCCGGTAACCAACAGCCCCGCTTCTCCGCTGCCTCGCTGCCCCACTGCCCCACTATCCCACTGCCCCACTTCCCTACTTCCCCGCTACCCCACCGCCCCGCTGCCCAGCTGTACCGCTGCCCCACTACTCCACTGCCCCACTGCCCCGATGCCCCACTATCCCACTGCCCCGCTGCCCCTGTACCCCACTGCCCCGCTGCCCCGCTGGCACTCTGCCCCGCTGCCTCGCTGCACCGCTTCCCCGCCCCGCTGCCCCGCTGCCCCACTGTCCCGCTGCCTCGCTGCCCCGCTGCCCCACAACCCCAATGCCCCACAGCCCCGCTACCCCACTGCCCCACTATCCCACTGCCCCACTGGCGCACTGCCACGCTGCCCCGCTGCCCCACTACCCCACTGCCCCACTGTCCCACCGTCCCACTGCCACTGTCCTACTGTCCCACTGTCCCACTATCCCACTGTCCCACTATCTCACTATATCACTATCGTCCCGTCCCACTATCTCACTATATATCTATCGTCCCGTCCCATGTACCATGTCCTGTCCCATGTCCCATCCTATGTCCAGTCCCATGTGCCGTCCCAATGTCCTGTCCCATGTCCCGTCTCATGTCCCGTCCCATTTCCCGTCCCATGTTCCGTCCCCTGTCCCGTCCACTGTCCCGTCCCCAGACCCGTCCCCCGTCCCGTCCCCAGTCCCATCCCCAGTCCCATCCCCTGTCCACTCCACTTCACTCCACTCCATCGTACATTACTATCCGCTCGTGCAAATGCATAGAAGCTTCGATCTGTCGGGTGAGTACGCAACCCACGAATAATTTTTTTTCTTTTTTTCTTTCTTTCTTTCTTTCTCAAAACCCATACCGCACCGCTGCCCCGCTACCCCACTGCCCTGCTTCCACGCTACCCCACGGCCCCGCTGCCCTACTGCCCCGCTGCCCCATTATCCCACTGCCCCGCTACCCCACTGCCCCGCTGCCCAACTATCCCGCTGCCCCACAGCCCCGATGACCCACTGCCCCACTATCCCACTGCCCCGGTAACCAACAGCCCCGCTTCTCCGCTGCCTCGCTGCCCCACTGCCCCACTATCCCACTGCCCCACTTCCCTACTTCCCCGCTACCCCACCGCCCCGCTGCCCAGCTGTACCGCTGCCCCACTACTCCACTGCCCCACTGCCCCGATGCCCCACTATCCCACTGCCCCGCTGCCCCTGTACCCCACTGCCCCGCTGCCCCGCTGGCACTCTGCCCCGCTGCCTCGCTGCACCGCTTCCCCGCCCCGCTGCCCCGCTGCCCCACTGTCCCGCTGCCTCGCTGCCCCGCTGCCCCACAACCCCAATGCCCCACAGCCCCGCTACCCCACTGCCCCACTATCCCACTGCCCCACTGGCGCACTGCCACGCTGCCCCGCTGCCCCACTACCCCACTGCCCCACTGTCCCACCGTCCCACTGCCACTGTCCTACTGTCCCACTGTCCCACTATCCCACTGTCCCACTATCTCACTATATCACTATCGTCCCGTCCCACTATCTCACTATATATCTATCGTCCCGTCCCATGTACCATGTCCTGTCCCATGTCCCATCCTATGTCCAGTCCCATGTGCCGTCCCAATGTCCTGTCCCATGTCCCGTCTCATGTCCCGTCCCATTTCCCGTCCCATGTTCCGTCCCCTGTCCCGTCCACTGTCCCGTCCCCAGACCCGTCCCCCGTCCCGTCCCCAGTCCCATCCCCAGTCCCATCCCCTGTCCACTCCACTTCACTCCACTCCATCGTACATTACTATCCGCTCGTGCAAATGCATAGAAGCTTCGATCTGTCGGGTGAGTACGCAACCCACGAATAATTTTTTTTCTTTTTTTCTTTCTTTCTTTCTTTCTCAAAACCCATACCAGTTTTTAAGTCAGATCATCAGCTTTCAAACAAAAAAAGAAACATCAAAATCGGTCCAGTAGTTTTAGCGTGATGCTGGAACAAACAAACAAACAAACAAACAGACGTTTACAATTTTATAATAGTTAAGACTATCGTGAGTTAAATTCATAATTATTAATATAAACGGTTTCACTTACGTTATTTCATCGGGTGTGCCCGACCAGTTTTGAGCTCAAACGGAGCCCTTAATTATGAGCTGAGTAAACACACCATTGCACACCCGATGAAATAACGTGAGTGAAACCGTTTATATTAATAATTATTTTTCTATGTTACATGTACTTATGTTTATTAACTAAGAATAATGTCCAAATTGCATTTTCTTTGAGTCTGATTAAATAATTTATAAATATAAATTTTCCTTATTACAGGTACTGGTTTGCGCCATTCGGGAAGTCATTAGGGATTAAGAACACAAGACCAAAGAAAGCTCCCATTAATCCTAAGTTGGAGACTGCATACCAGACATCACCAAAAATTAAGCATAAGCAGGTATTTATACTGCTCAGCGCACATTATCGGATCTTAAAGTTAACGGATCTATTGTTAAACTCTTTCCACATATCCTGTTTACAAATTCGAAGCATAGCAAAAAAAAGACTAAAAGAAAGATAACTCTAGTAATCTGCGTTAACAACTGATTTGTGTCACTAAGATTGATAAGAGTGGCATTAATTGAATTTTTGTTGTAATTTCGTAGTACACACTCAATGAAATTCCTATCTACTTGATAATGTGCACTTGGTTTTGCATTGATATTTATAAATAGGCACTCATAAAAACATAAAATATTGTTTTCAATGCTTTTGCTATAAAGTTGGGTAATAAATGTGTTAAAATACTTATTATATGATATAATATAAGGGGCTCGTGGCTAAGTAAGAACCGTGTGGATTATACGATCTGCGAGGTTAAGCTGCACTAGCCGCGGTCAGTCTGTAGATGGGTGACCGTTTCGGTACACATCGAGACCCCTTCGTGCCTCGGAGAGCACGTAAAGCCGTCGGTCCTGCGCCTGATCTCTCTCCGGTCGTGTCGAATTGCCGTCCCATCGGATTATGAGAGTGAGGGAATAGAGAGTGCACCTGTGTTTGCGCACACACTTGTGCACTATAATATGTCCCGCGCAGATGGCTAGTCTCTGTTGAGATTGGCCGCCGTGACCGAAATTCGGCCGGGAGGACATTATATGATAAAATTGTGTTGGATTTCCCATTTATATATTTTATGATGATTGCTCATAAATTATTTATTTTTAATGGTAGGTACTTGGTGTATAATAACTAATAACATTGCATGTTTGTGCTGGTTTGTGTGTGGTGTGCTTAAAATAAAATTTAAAGATTTTTTGCGAATAGTTTGTAAAACACCGAAATTAGTTTTTTTATGGGAATGTTTTTGTCGAGTTAAATTAAATTTATGTACCGATACCTACTTATTGAAAACGCGCGCGAAAATGTAATCACAGTTTATATCGAATTTTAATTTAATGTCCTTTACATTCATTCCACAAGGTGGACCGACGACCTGGTGAAGGTCGCGGGAATCCGCTGGATGCGGAAGGCACAGGACCGGTCGTTGTGGCGATGCTTGGGGGAGGCCTATGTCCAGCAGTGGACGTCTGTCGGCTGAAATGATGATGATGATGATGAGATACATTCATTGTGATTTAAACCAATCGTCTTCGTTTTCGTATCGATGATTCTTTTGTAAACCAATAAAATAGTAAATAATTATTATTTTTATCTTATCACGAGGTACCTACTTCACTTACTCTAGAAAAAAATGTAATCAGATCAGAATCGCCAATTAATCTGTAATCAATAAGTATTTTATAATTACGTAAGATGTTACTCATGCATGCTAGGTGCTGATTTTTTATTTATTTATATAATTAATAAAAAATAACTGGTCGCGATTATACCCTACATTAGTAAAACTTAAGTACCTAGTATAAGTAGGTACGGCCAAAAAAAAACCCCAAATATTTCCATGTCCATATAAATGTACACCCTAGACATTTTTAGAGATATGAATCAATAAATAAAAATATAGAAAGTATTGGAGAGTGATTCTATATATTCTAATAAAATGTATATAAAGTTCTATTCCCGTCTGCCAATGCAACGTCGCGGTTTCTTAGCAGGAGTGCTAAATTAATAAAATGTTCTTAAACATTATAAAATTAGATTAGTGTGAATGCATGCATTAAGTGGGTGGAATATTGTCATAAAAATAGACTACGACGGTAGTACTGAATTAACTGAATCTCAAGGTTATGCGGATTATGATTTTTGACAGTTCTTCTTAAGTCACATATTAACATCGGAACAATATCCATTTAATTACATTTTATATAAATATTTTCAACATTTTTCGCAAATAACATTAGTAAAATAAAATCTGCAAAGTTTGCTTTCTATACCCAGGATCTTGAAGAAATAAAGACTTTATTCCTCCTAGCCCAGGATAAACTTGTTTTGTGTTGATGTTTCCGCGAGAAAAACCAACGCCGCGCACCGTAGCCCGGCGACTGAAACTGAAAACTACGGAAGATCGACCCCTAGATCCTAGGCATTATTTGTTTGAAATATCATAATTAGAAAACCGAAGCAGTGACGGTTGTAAGGAATTAGAAAATGTTGCAGAGACCTACTCAAGACAGATACACTTTTGATTTACTCCCAAAATAAAGACATGAAATTTTATTCCGCACGAATACGGACACGAATACGTATAGTAGTTCCAACAACGCAACGCAACGCGACGGTTACTGCTTTTATCCGTAGTCGCTAGTTAATAATATACTTGGATAACCCTTGTTAATGTTAAGTATGATATGCTAAAAAGCTTGTTAAACCTTAACCGTGCTTCCTTTCTTTTCAGTTCTTTTTGAACAAGGATGAGGTAAATGTTGCTTAATATAATTATATAATACCTCTGCACGTTAGCACCTATTAATAACATGTTTAGTTTCTAGTTGTAATGTAGTTAGTAGCATGCACTGATAGGCAGCCATTGCACGTTCAATCCAGATTGGATCAGATCTGCGGAGATTTTGATCCAGATTGATCGTGTGATGAGCGTGTGATCGGTCAATCCCACACATCGAACGATCAATCTGGATCAACATCATGGATCGTGATCCGCGGATCGTGATCTGAATTGAACGTGTAATGGCCGCCATAGGGTATGGTCTGAATGCCAGCGAAATCGATACCAGGAGTTCACGATAAGTGAGGCGATACTTATATTTTAAATACTTTAGGCCAATATTCGTCGAAGGGTCGGCACTCGAAGTTGTAACGGAATACGTCTACCTAGGGCAGGTAATTCAGCTTGGTACACACAACTTCGAGAAAGAAGCCGACAGAAGGATCCGTTTGGCCTGAGCAGCATTTGCCAAACTTCGCCGAGTCTTCTCGTCGCCTATACCGCAAAGTTTGAAGACAAAGGTCTTCAACCAGTGCGTCCTGCCTGTCATGGCTTACGTTGCCGAGACGTGGACACTGACAGTTGGGCTTGTCCACAAACTCAAAGTCGCTCAGTGAGCTATGGAGCGAACTATGCTTGGAGTTTCTTTGAAGGATAAAATTCGTAACGAGATTATCCGGAAAGGAACCGGAGTGACCGACATAGCTTGTAGGATCAGCAGTAAACCGAAGTGGCAGTGGGCTGGCCATGTCTGTCGAAGGACCGATGGCCGCTGGAGCAGACGAGTCCTTGAGTGGATACCGCGAATCTGCAAACGCAGCGTAGGGCGCCCCTCCGTCAGGTGGACCGACGACCTGAAGAACGTGTCTGGGGGGGACTGGATGCGGAAGGCAGAGGACCGAGTGTTGTGGCGCAACTTGGGAGAGGCCTATGTCCAGTAGTGGACTGCGATAGGCTGAGTTGTTGAGGCGATACTTCCAAAATTTTCAGTCTGAGCTAAATTGTAAGGAACTTTTTTCTGAAGACCAATTCTCGTAATTAAAAACGTTCAAAATATAGTTCCAAACTAATCTCAATGCCAATCTCAATCTCCTGACAGTAGATGTTCTTGTTTGCCGTTTATTTGTGTCACTTAGGTCATTAATGTCACCAATAAACGGCAATCAGAAACATCTACTCTCATAAAAAAATATTGAGATTAGTTTGGAACTATATTTTGAACGTTTTTAATTACGAGAATTGGCCTTCTGATCGGAATCGGAACCCGTGTGCCACCGCGCCATACTATACACGCTGAAATTTTAATTGCTTATTTCCCGAAAGGGGTCAAAGTTGTTCATAATGATGAGTACAATGACCCCTTTTCGGGAATTAAGCGACTCAAATTTCAGCATGTATACAATTAGGCTATGTGGAAGGCAGAGGACCGAGTGTTAGTCTAGCAGTGGACTGCGATAGGCTGAGTTGATGAGGCTATGCCCACGGCTTCGCCCGAGTGGATGTCGTTTACCGCGCATCACTCGGGAACTGTTCATTTTCCCGGGATAAAAAGTAGCCTTTATGTTAATCCGGGTTATGTCCCACCTGTATGCTAAATTCCATCCAAATCCGTTCAGCCGTTACAGCGTGATTGAGTAACAAACATCCAAACTTTCACATTTGTAATATTAAGTAGGACTTAACTCCAGACATTTCATTATTTTAAAATAGCAATAAATAAATAAATAGCTAAATAATAATAAATATATAGCTTAAGCACTGGACATGATATTCCGGGCGGAAATTACGATGTTTCCAGTTCAAATTATCCTTTTCCTTGGTAGCGTCGACATCTAAGATAGCTGCTGGTTTAAATAGTTCTTCAATTCAATTCAATTTTATTTATTTGCTAACATGGGTACAAAATGGTGTTATAAATTTTATAATAATATAAATCATCGCCATATTATAGCTCGATCATCGATATCGACATGCATTTTTTTTTACAAAACAAGTAATTGTTTAATAAAAATATGTATTGTAGCTGTTGAACCATTTACTATATCTTAATTCAGCATGGCAGCCTTACTATTTAATCAATTAAAGTGAACACAAGGTATGACAGTACAAACTCCAGCTTTCGGAGTAATTAATATGTGGTGTATAATATTCTGAATTCCAATGTTTTTTCATTTCAAATAAACCTAATTACGGGCACTTTTGAAACGCCAGACTCTAGTTGCACAAGAACGATGCCGTTGATATTATTAAAAGATACATCCAATTTATTCTCGAAAATATTTTTTCGAAACCTTGTCCCTTGATCGCCTGTGAACATTCAGACCAAGCCACTTCTGTCCTATTATTGCACAATTTACACTACCAGCACATTAACTTTTTAGCCTATAGTTAATAGGTAGTTGTAGATAGATAGCGCATGTTTTTTTTCATCGTACAGGAGCGTAAACAGCAGCTTATCACTCCAATAAATTATTATTGAAACGACCTCTTTACTCTTTATCAATATAATTTTGGTGTACTTTTTTTGTGCCCTGGCTTTTAATATTGAGAATGCAAGAAGATGCTATCTCAGATTTGTGCAACTAAAAACCTAAACGAATCACTTTTTCAAATAGGTACCTACCTACATGTTTATTATTATTTTATACATAGATTAATGATTGGTCTCCACTGCGTTATCTATGATTCTATGTGTTCTTCTGAACTTCTTTTATAATATAACGTACACTAGGCCTCTGTAGACAGCGGTCTGAATAGGCAATTTTGGGAATTTATAAGGGCTTCTAGAAATAATTTATCAACAAAAACGAAATATAGGGGCATAGAAAAAGTTGATATTTGTTTTACTGTAAAAAATCATTACTCTAGGGTTATAAACCAGAAAGAAAACAGTCAAGAGGGTTTGTGTGGAGACCACCCCCATGTCTTCTTAAATTTCACAGTTCCGAACAATAGCAGTTTTTCGTCGAATAGACTCATCAGATTCAAAAGTCATCTCATCTGGCAATCTTCGAAAAAAACATGTCTCGTCTGCCTGAGTGATCTGGCGGTAACGTTTTCAACTGCAGATCGTGAGGTCCTAGGTTTGATTACTGGGTCAGGCAAAACGTGTTATTGGGATTTTTCTGACACTCAATAGCAACCCGGAGTCAGATAGCTAGCGGTGTTACACCCCAGTGCTTCGGAGAGCACGTAGGTAAAGCTATACAACATGTAACAAAAACCCTGTTGTTCTTGTTAGGTACGTTATCAGAATCGATGTTCATACGTAAGGACACGACTCATTTGGAAAAACTCTTCACTAAAAATAATCACATTAAATATACGCGAGTAGACCCCTAATTTCTCTCCGGTCGTGTCGGATTGCCGTCCCATCGGATTATGAGAGTGAGGGAATAGAGTGTGCACCTGTGTTTGTGGCAGTAAAAAAAAATATATGTTAATCTTAATCGTATTTTCTAAAACTGTATTGTGCCCAAAACACGTTTTCTTGAAGTTTTCTTGATAGAAAAGAATTGTAAACTCTTAAAACATGCTTTAAAGCAAACAATCTCTATTATTTACCAAATATTATAAATGAAATTAAGAAAACATTTAAGAAAGACAATAATCTAAAACACTATTGTTTCTGTTTTTCAAATAAGCTTTTAGTTTTTTATTAAAAAAAAAAATTGTTAATTTTCATTCAAGTTGAGCGACGCACCCGACGTCCCTTCGCTCGTTGCCTCTCTTTCTTTTCTGTACAAAACGACAGTGACCGCAGAGGTCTGATTTTTTAGGTGTTGTCAGCGTCTTAAGTTTCGCGCAGATGGCTAGTCTCCATTGAGATTGGCCGCTGCCGTGACCGAAATTCTGCCGGAAGTAGGAGATACTAGAACAACCTTCGAGGAATCGACTTCGTAATATTATTCACCTCACGTCCTCACTTGCGAATGCTGAGTTTTCCACTGAAACCGCTGATAGGTGATGCTTAGCATAATTGTGTTAGAAAATAGTCTAGAACCATTGTGGTAACAGGTTTTGTCTTAAACTTATTCCAAAGATAGTGTTCTGCAATAGATAAATTGTAGAAGAGCAAAATAATAAAATTATGGACTTGTTATGTAAAACTGAAGAATACGTGGGACACTCAGAAAGTTTTGCGAAACTAAAAAAAATTGTTCTATACGTACATATATTTTTATCAAATCTTTTCAAAGTACTTTCCACCAGCCTCTATACAAAGATTCATGCGCCTAAACCAGTTTTCAAAACACTTTTTCCAGTCCGCCGCAGACACCTCGTTTACAGCCTGCTCGAACGCAGCCAGCGCATCTTCCGGCGACGAAAATTGTATCCCTTTGAGCTGATTTTTTATTTTTGGGAATAAAAAGAAGTCACACGGTGCTAGATCAGGGCTGTAAGGAGGGTGACCCAGGAGTTTGACTGGCGTGCTGTCCAGGAAGTCCCTCGTTTTGAGTGCGGTGTGCGCAGGTGCATTGTCGTGGTGGAGCAGTAGCCCGCGGAGCCCTGTGTTTGGTCGCTTGTTGCTTATAACAGAGAAAACTTCTGGCAAACATTTGGTAGTATACCATTCGGCATTAATGCTTCTTTGATCCCGTAAGGGAATTGATACCAAGTGGCCAGTCAAATTAAAAAAGCTAGCGATCAAAATCTTACCCCCGCTTCTAGATCGCTTCACTTTGGTAGGCGTTGGCTCATTTTGAAACACCCAAACAGTCGACTGGCGCTTGGTTTCTGGGTCGTATTGATAAATTCAGGACTCATCACCTGTAACGATGTCGTAAACACGCCGAGACGAGCCTGCTTCAAATTTGTTAAGCATATCACGGCACCATTCCACCCGGGCCTGCTTCTGAGCATCGGTGAGGTTGTGCGGCACCCAGCGTGATACTATCCTCCTCACGCGAAGATGGCTGTGTAGAATCTCGTGAACGCTTCCCGATCCAATCTTCAATATGTGTTGAATCTCCTGATATGTAATTCGCCTATTGTCTTGGATTAAATTTTTCACTGCTAGCACGTTTTCTTCGGTAACAGCCGTCAAAGGGCGACCGCTTCTTTCGTCATCCCCCAAAGTTGGTCGACCGCGCTTGAATTCATTATACCAACGATACACGGTTGCCTTGGAAGGGCCTTCATCCATGAATGCCATTTGAAGTCTATCGTACGATTCATCCGGTTTCAGGCGACACTTGAAATCGTATAAAATCATAGCTCTAAAATGTTCCCGGCGCAGATCCATATTTCAGTGAGACACAATACTTTGAATTAACTCGCAAAAAATGTGGAGGGAAATTTTGAAATTGGAACTTACTTATTTTTACTTATAAATAATCATATTTTCGAAAAACATTATAACTGGCCAGTCTCCCATATATAAAAACTTTTTTTCGCAATACTTTCTGAGGGGCCTGGTAATTATTATAATTTATCCTTTGTGACTTTATAGTTTTGTGTAAATAAGAACCTATTCTTATTTCTGACCCAAGACTCAAGACCTTGAGTGCGTGTAAAAAAATACCGCGCGTATAAATTATTACCCAGAAAACTAATAATATAATTGTATTTTCAAATAAGTTTAACGTGGAATGTTTACGTTAATCAAATGTCTACATAAGCCAAAAATCTAAATAGTCTTTAGGCAAAGATCATACAAGAAACAGTTAAAACTTATAGACGTAATTTTTAGGGTTCCGTACCC
The DNA here is from genome assembly GCA_949699075.1 of Asteroscopus sphinx. Classification (NCBI taxonomy): domain Eukaryota; kingdom Metazoa; phylum Arthropoda; class Insecta; order Lepidoptera; family Noctuidae; genus Asteroscopus; species Asteroscopus sphinx. The sequence goes on along the minus strand of OX453021.1, from coordinate 11,325,772 downwards.
AAACGGGACTCAATTACTCTCGCTACGCTGTCCGTCCTTCCGTCTGTCTGTCACAGGGCTGTATCTTTTGAACGGTAATAGGTAGCCCGTTGAAATTTTCTCAGAATATGTGTTGCTATGACCCCAGCTATCACTACAAATACTAAAAATAAAAAAAACCAAAACCAATGGACCCCCTTTGGTTTTGGATTATATACAAGAAATCTCAAAAATCGTGCATTTTTTTAAAGTTTTTGTTCCTAGTCTATCTTCAAAACGATAATACATACCAGCGTCAAACTTAGTTTGATAATAGTGCATACTATAAAGTTTTTGTTCCTAGTCTATCTTCAAAACGATAATACATACCAGCGTCAAACTTAGTTTGATAATAGTGCATACTATTTAGTTTAGCAACCAATAATATAAATAGGGTAAACATAGACATATGTGGTGATACCTGTGCGTAAGAAAGAGATGCAAAAAATCATATTTCGCTCACGGTGCGTTGATGTCTTTTGAACAACAGTAAACTTGAACAGTAAACTTCAGTGTCTTTTGATGAACAGTATTAAATTAAATGTGTTTCTATGGGCTATATCAGGTCGATAGGTGGTCGGGAACCCTTACTGCGTGAGTCCGACTAGCACTTGCCGGTTTTTTATTAGGGTTCCGTAGTTTCTACAAGGAACCCTTATAGTTTCGTCATGTCCGTCCGTCTGTCCTAATCTTTACAGCTTAATAACTTCTACAGTTATAAACATAAGTAAATGTTTTTTTTTTTAAATGGTCTGGATATAGATCTCAATTCTAAAAGAATACAAAAATCTTGATTACGTATTTTAGGGGTGGCGCCCATACATGTGAAATGGAGATGAAAAACATAGTAAAAGTTGTTCATAATGATTAGTACAATGACCCCTTTTCGGGAAAGAAGCGATTACAATTTCAACATGTATAACCACGTCACGCCACTCAAGGTTTTCTGGATAAGGTAATAATGTACCTAACACAGTTATTGCTTCAATATACCTTATCTAAGCAAATAATGAGTTAGCAATTCTTGAAAACTACTCAACCTATTTTGTGGCAGGTAATTAGATAACCTGACTTAAACATGGCAACGACGAGATTATCTTTGAATGTTTATGACGTAGGCTAATCAGAAAAAGCGTATTTTTGAGAAAATCCTAGGACGATTGCAAAGAATCGGATAATTGGAATCTAAGAAAAAAAATCGCAGTCATCCGAGCTATTGTCAGGATCATTGCAAAAATCCAGCTTATCTTAGGTAAGTCGCGAAAAACCACTCACGTTATGAGCGCTGATTGGGTGATATGAACATTATACACTGACGGATGCGCTGATTGGCTAACGATTACATTCCTTCGACTTTTGTTGCTGACTGATATTGCTTTAGTGTTTTGTTGACTATGTACCTACCTTATTTGTGATAATATTGTTACGAGCTGGGGGTTCGTATATAGATAGAAAGCCGATTAAATGCGTAGAGAACACTTTATTACTGAACAATTACACTGAATCGCCTATTAACACACAAAGTTACTAGTTAAATCGCTCCGAATATCGCTTCGATGTTATCGCTTGTATCGCTTGATCCAAACTGAACTCCAACTGAACTCCACTGGCGCTCAGCTGCGCCGTTTATATAGGCCGCGAGTCGTGGTACTGGAAAGTCCTCGAACGTCGTCTATCCTTGTCATAAGATAACTCTTTCTCACTTGCACATTCTCGAAATAGAAAGTTCTCGAACCTCGTCGAACCTCATCTATCCTCTATCTCACTCACTCACTTCTAGAATGGAATGTTCTCGAAGCTTGTCGAATCTCGTCTATCCTTGTCTTATATTAGCTCTATCCTGCTCACTCTCTTCCAGAAGGTTCTTCGTCTATCCTTGTCTGATATTTAGCTCTATCTCGCTCACTCATCAACAATTTTACATGTGGGTGTCAAATGGCCATAAGGGGTCCTGAAAACGCCTGAAAATGGGTTTTCAGGAAATGTCGGCATCGGATTTGTTGGCTCCTGAAACGGCCTGAAAACATGTTTCAGGCGCCTGAAAACAACGGCAACTTACTCAAAATTTCTATTCTTTGGTATGTGATAGAGCCTCCTCTGATACGGACTGAAAATGCATTTCAGCCTGCTGAAAACGTCTCTAAGTCCAGGAAAATCGAGGTTGAAGTATTTCAGTCCACTCTGCTTAACCCTCCGTCGTAACACTACCCCCTCCTAAGACATGCTCGTCCCGAGCATCATTATCTCCGTAGTACCGGGCCAGTCGATCAATGTGTATAATCTTCGGTTGATTGCGTCCGTCCTTTCGGATTCGGTAGGTGACATCGTTGATCTTCGTGATGATTATATACGGCCCATCCCAATCAGGTTGTAATTTTGGAGATTTACCCTTCCGGCGTACCGGATTGTGCAACCAAACTTTGGAACCTTCCTGGAATACTTCATGGTTCAGCTTTCTGTCGTACCGCGTTTTCATTCTTGCACTTGCCTGGAACTCCGATTTTCTCATGTGCTCTTGTATGTCATTCATCCGGTTTCGTAATTCATTTGCATACTCCGTTATGTTACTAGGTGTATTCGGTGGACATCCGGTAAGAAGGTCTGCCGGTAAACGGAGTTCTCTCCCATAATTTGCGTAGGCTGGAGTTACCGATGAACTTTCATGTACTGCAGTTCTGTAAGCTAAAAGAAACAGTGGAATATACTCGTCCCAGTCCTTTTGATGCTTGTCCACTACTTTTGCCAAATGCCTCTCTAAGGTCTGGTTGAATCGTTCCACCATTCCATCAGATTGTGGATGGTAAGTTGTTGTACGCGTTTTGTGAATGCCCATTATTCTACAAGTTTCTTGGAAAACTTGGGACTCAAAGTTTCTTCCCTGATCACTATGAATTTCCAATGGTACCCCGAAACGACAGAACACTTCGCTGACCAATTTTTTTGCTACCGTTGTGGCTTCCTGATTAGGTATAGCGAAGACTTCTGGCCATTTGGTGAAATAATCCATCACGACGAGGAAATAGCGATTTCCGCTTTCTGATATCGGGAATGGTCCAGCCACGTCCAATGCTATCCTTTCCCATGGAGCTCCAACATTATACAGTTTCAACGATCCTCTGGTACGAGTATGTGGCCCTTTTACACCTGCGCAACTGGTACATTTGCGACACCAATCCTCCACATCGTCTCTGCAGTGAACCCAGTAGAACCGTTCTCGTATCTTTAACAGAGTTCTTTTGACGCCTAGGTGACCACCCGAAGATCCATTATGGTACTCCCGTAAGACATCAGAAATTTTTGATTTGGGCACGACTAGCTGTAGGTGCGCTTCGTTTCCTCGTGCATTCTCCCATTTTCGACATAGAACACCATTGTGAAGAAGGAAGCTGTCCCATTGAGCCCAATAGCTTTTTGTTGTAGTGCTCATTCTGGCGACATCACTCCATTTGGGTTTGGGACTTCCAGCTTGCATCCATTCTACGAGAGGTCGTAAATCATTGTCCTCTAGTTGCGCTCTTTGCATGGATGCATCACTCCATTCCGCACTCACTGTGTCCGTCCTTAACATCTTAACTGACGCTATTTCTTTGGCCTCTTGCCTTGTACAGTGTTTACATTCGTCTGGACATGGTCTCCTTGATAGAGCATCTGCATTCCCATGTAATTTCCCACTACGATGCTCAATGGTGAAATTAAACTGGGTGGTGGGTAGTTCGTGTCAATAGGCACAAAAAATTATCTATCCAGCTTAAAATTATAAATAAATAGGAAAACTATAGTTTATTAAAAGAAAAATATATGGATAACATAGCCTAACATCAAATACCTGCTGGTTTTGTGTTATTTCCAAAGTGTTCACATTTTTTATTAAACACACTACATCACTGCAATAATGGAGTCACTGAAGGGGTCAATGTCTGATTTAATGGCACAATTCCATGAGAGGATGTCTAAGTTCGAGGCAGAGCTGCAGAAGACATCTTCCACCAAAACAGTTGATATGGCAGCGGACTTTGGAACCTTCAAGGCGTTTGTACTCGAGGCGCTGGCTTGCCTGCAGCGTCAGATGGAGGCACTTGCGCTAGATGTCGATGCGCTGGAGATGCGGGGGAGAAGGAAGATACTTCTACTGCATGGTGTGGCTGAGCAGAGCAAGGAGGAGACAGCGCAGGTGGTAGCTGAAGTGGTGCGGAGTCATCTGAAGGTTGAGGATTTTGCTGCTGCTAGCATCAGGCGGTGCCATAGAATGGGGCGTCAAACAGATGCAAGCAAATCCAGACCCATTCTTCTGAAGTTGAACGATGTGGATATTCGTGACAAAATTTGGTTCTCAAAAACCAAATTAAAAGGGTCCGGCATAACCTTTAGCGAGTTCCTGACCCGGTCACGGCATCAGTTGTTCATGGCGGCTCGCGATAAGTTCGGTGTAACCAATTGCTGGACGAAACAGGGTCATATTCACATCCTGGGGCCTGATGGTACTCGACACCGTGTTGTCACCCACAGCGAACTTTTTAAGATCGCAGGGCCTGAGCAGGACATCGCGAAGCAGGTCAATGATAAGCAGTCACCTTCTCCAACTGCGCCCAAGAAGAAGCGAGCGTGCGCTAATAAAAAGTGATTCTTCTACATCTTGTTTGCTGCACCATTCGGGTAACAAGTTATTTTTATTTATCTATTTTATGAGGCGTACCTTCATGTTTCATTTGTCAATTAGTATTCCTACCCATATTTCTTAACAATAATTTTATTTTATTAGCACCCTACACATATTTACACAATTAAATATTTATTTCTCATTCTCAATGTCACTCTGACATATTACCTGACATGACAAGTGACACACTGGGGTGCGTTCAGTTGTGTCGCCCGACGACGCACGGAGCGTGCTTTTGTCGTTCAGTAACAGTTACTAAATCTTTAATCTATTTTCTTTGCATAATCTTGTTACCCGGACGTTGTAGTTGTAGTTAGATTCTTTCTTTGTAACATACAACTGGCAGGTGGACTATTCTAGTATTTTGCTAGGGTATAACTTTTTGTTTTTAATAATATAGCCATCTTATTTTAGTTATTTATATAATTATATACTTATTATTTATTTTATAAATTGCAATGTCTAATAATTATGATAGCAGCAATGAAAATGACAGTTTCTTATCGGCAGGCAGTGACGAGGATAGTTTCTGTAGCATACCGTCACTTTCTGACACACTTAAGGCTCATTTTTCCGATGTTCAAAAGAATCTCAATGTAGTCCATATAAATGCCCAAAGTATTCCGGCTCATTTTCATGATATGCTGGCAAGTCTTGACTGTAAGAATATTCATGCGATTCTTGTTTCCGAAACATGGCTGAATCCATGCTTGCCTTCAATTTCATATTCTCTTCCCGGTTACCAGTTAATAAGGAATGATCGCACGGGCAGAGTCGGTGGCGGTGTTGCCATTTATCTTCGGGCAAACATTTCGTTTTCTATTGTTGATGTGTCATCACAGCCACCCCCTCTGAATGCTGGCGAGCATCTCTTTTTGGAAGTGAATCTTCATCATTTGAAGATTTTACTTGGTGTGTACTATTGTCCTTCTTCTAGTATTAACTACTTTTCCTCTATTGAATGTATCTTAGAAAACTTGATGCCTTCTTACAGTCACACTATCCTAATGGGCGATTTCAATACCTGCCTTCTCAAAAACGATTCTCGTTGTTCCACATTTCGATCTCTTTTACACTCTTGTAACTTATCTGTTCTCCCTCTTAGCGCCACTCATCATTTTCCTAACTGTATTCCTTCGCTTATTGACCACATTCTTGTTTCCTCAACTCAGCATGTCGCTAAGCATGGACAATGCTCAGCTGACCTTTTTTCCTATCACGATTTAATTTATCTTTCTTATAAAATTCGCCCACCTAGGGCAAAACCTAAGATCCTCCTGCAGCGTAATTTTGGTGGCATGAACCTTGACGATCTTCGTGAGGATGCCGGCAACATGGACTGGTCACATTTTGTGTCTACCGAGTCGATTGATGTCAAAGTCAATCTTCTTACTTCGAATCTTATCCAACTATATGACACTCATGCTCCTATACGTCCAGTTAAAATGAAACACCTCCCGGCTCCATGGCTGACTGATGAAATTAAGAGCGTCATGCATAGAAAAGCCGCTGCGAAGTCAAAATATAAATACAGATCCTCATCATCATACTATCGTGATAAATATGTCGCTATACGTGATCACTGCAACAAGGTGTGTAGGGATGCTCAACGCCGCCATATTCATGACTCTGTACAAAACGATGATCCAGCTAAAGTCTGGAAATTTCTTAAAACAATGGGAATTGGAAAATCGCGCCAAGATTCTATCCCCAAAGACTTAAATATCGAGTTGCTAAATCAACATTTCTCCTCTTCGTCCAATTGCAATAGGACTATTAAAGCCAACACATTAAATAATCTTTCATCTCTTCCAACTCCCGATTACTCACAATTTGTCTTTAATCAATTCTCTGCTTGTGATGTTAAGAAGAGCATTGTATCAATAACGTCCAACGCTGTTGGAAGTGACTGTGTCAGCCGTAAGATGATACTCCCTATCCTTGACGAAATCCTCCCCGTTATCTGCCATATCCTGAACTACTCCACATCCTGTGGCGTTTTTCCATCTATATGGAAGGATGCCCAAATAACCCCTTTGCCCAAAAAATCTAATCCTATATCGTTTTCTGAATACCGCCCAATATCCATATTACCATTCCTCTCCAAGGTCCTCGAACGCCTTATCCACAACCAGCTTAGTACTTTCCTTTGTAAAAACAACCTCCTTAATCCTTTCCAATCCGGGTTTCGTCCAGGACATAGTACAGTCTCAGCCTTAGTTCACATTACGGATGACATCAGGATAGGTATGGAAAATGGAAATCTGACGGTACTTTCCTTACTTGACTTTAGTAATGCCTTTAACACCGTCGATTTCGATATCCTGCTTGGCATACTTCGCTCTCTCAACATATCTCCAACGGCAATTGATTGGTTTCGTAGTTACCTGTGTGGCCGTCGGCAACGTATTTGCATTGATGGTACTCTGTCCTCATGGTGTAATACTTCTGCCGGCGTACCACAGGGGGGCGTTCTTTCTCCTTTACTTTTCGCAATATTTATTAACTCAATTTCAAATCAACTTCTATCATCCTACCACCTCTATGCAGATGACCTACAAATTTATTCACAGGCTCCTTTAGAAGAGTTGTCGGAGGCTGTTAAAATGGTGAACACAGATCTAGCTCGAATATCTGAGTGGAGTGTTGCTCATGGACTAAAGGTGAACCCTACCAAGACCCAAGTCATTGTTGTTGGCAGCCCTGGGATGACTTCCAGAATTGATTGGTCACAATTTCCTCCAATTGTATTTGATGGTACCACAATACCTTTAAGTGATTCAGTCAAGAATCTTGGAATTTATATTGACAAAAATCTCTCTTGGAATCATCAGATGCAGGAAGTCAGTCGTAAATTATTTGCGTCAGCGTGGTCCTTGAGACGACTACGCAATTTTCTCCCTACTGCTACCAAAACGGCGCTTGCTCAATCCCTCCTTCTCCCTATTCTTGACTATGCCGATGCCAGCTATTTGGATCTTACTGAGGCACAACTAAATAAGCTTGAGCGACTTCAAAATGTTTGTATCAGATTTATATTTGGCTTACGCAAATATGATCATGTCTCCGAATTCCGCACTAAGCTCAAGTGGCTCCCTATACGTCTTCGCCGGAATACCCATATTTTATCACTTCTCTACAGTATTCTGTTTAATCCTAAGACCCCCCTTTATCTCAAAGAACGTTTCAAGTTCCTTCATGACACACATACACGATACTTAAGATCATCGGAAAACTTGGGGCTTCTGATGCCAATGCATTCTACAAAATTTTATGATAAATCTTTTACTGTTCAGGCTGTGCGTCTGTGGAATGAGTTACCTGTGTCTATACGGCGAGCTCAGTCACTGTTTTCATTTAAAAAATTAGTTAAAGAATACTGCCTTTCCAAATAAATTGTAATTTATTAAGACATTGCCTATGTATCCAATCTCTATTCTAAATTGTAAGATTATTTATATATATATTATATATATTTATGATACCTATATGTGTAATATATTTTGTGCTATTTATTTATTTTAGTTTAGTAGTACGCCACGGACTGCCCCCATTATCTAGATCTTACGTCTTCTTTGTCCATCCAAAGGTTGTCTGGAAGATATCGCTTTTAGCGATAAGACCGCCCATGTACCCATAATTTGTACGTTGTTCCTGTTTACTACTATTTTCATGGTGTACAATAAAGTATATTCTATCTATCTATCTATCTAAACTCCTGCAGTTGTTCTATCCAACGCGCCACTTGCCCTTCAGGATCCTTAAATTGAAGTAGCCACTTTAGTGCAGCGTGATCAGTTCTAAGTCGAAACTGGCGCCCTAACAAATATTTACTGAAGTGCTTCAAAGTCTTGACCACAGCGAGTAACTCTCTTCGAGTAACGCAGTAGTTCCTTTCTGGTTTGCACAGAGATTTGCTGAAGTAGGCTATAACTACTTCTTGATCTCCTCTGCGTTGTGACAACACTCCGCCTATACCGGTGTTGCTGGCATCAGTGTCTACGACAAATTCGCCTTCGATGTCCGGGTATCCAAGAATGGGTGTATTGCACAGATGGTTTTTCAGTTCCCTGAATGCAGCCTCACAGGCATCATCCCAAACAAATGCCCTCTTTTCTTCAGTGAGCTTATGTAAAGGTTTTGCTATATCTGAGAAATTTTTCACAAAGCGTCGGTGGTATGAGCAAAGTCCCAAAAACGCTCGAACTCCTGTCTTGTCCTTTGGTACTGGCCAATTCTTAACAGCCGCCACCTTTTCTGGATCCGTGCGAACCCCTTCAGTGGAAACCACATGTCCCAGGTACTTGACTTCTCGCTTGAAAAAAGAACACTTTTTGGGACTTAGTTTCAAGTTTGCTGCACGAATCTTTTCCAAAACACACCTCAAGTTTCGAAGATGGCTGTTAAAGTCCTGCCCAACAATCACAATGTCATCCAGGTACACCAAACAGGCTTCGCCAATTAATCCAGCGAGCACTATTTCCATTAGTCTTTCGAAAGTTGCAGGGGCATTACATAGGCCAAAAGGCATGACTTTGAATTGCCAAAGGCCCTGACAAAGCCCTCCTGTCGAAAAGGCTGTCTTTTCCTTATCCTTAGGATCTATCTCCACTTGCCAATAGCCACTTTTTAGGTCTAGTGTTGAAAACCACTTCATCCCAGCCAGCGTGTCCAAAGTGTCATCTATCCTCGGCAAAGGGTAGCTGTCCTTCTTCGTAATGTCATTAAGTTGACGATAATCAACACAAAACCGCATGCTTCCGTCCTTTTTCTTGACCAAAACCACAGGAGAGCACCACGGACTTGATGATGGTTCAATGACGTCACTCTTCTTCATTTCCTCAATCATGTTCTGAACCTCCTTTTCACGTGCGACTGGCACCCTTCGTGCTCGCTGACGAATTGGAATTTTATCACCAGTGTCAATTTTGTGTTGAACAAGTCCAGTCCTTCCAAGATCAGCATCATTTGAAGAAAACAAGTCACTGAACTGTTGCAGCAATGTCTTAGCTTGGGAAAGCTCTTCCATTGACAGATCCCGTTGACAGCCCTGCAGCAGTGACATTATGTCAATGTTGGATTGCGTAATGTTTTCTCCTCCGCACGGTTGTTGACATTTGCGCAACCACGAGACTTGGCCGCAGGTTCCAACAACTGTGTTCCTTTTTATGGTTTGCTCGGTATCGCTAAAGTTCAGGATTGATACAACATCCATGCCTGTTCCTTTTATAAGCGTTCGTGCCGTTATCCAAGGACTATTGTTATCCACTTTTTCCACAATTACGCAGCGATGATTGTTTCCAATATTACCTCGAGCTAAACGAACTGGAACCGTTGTTTGTGACCATGGAGGCAAAATGGTCTCTTTCGCGCAGTAAACATTCCCAACAGATCCTCCTTTCAGGAATATTTCTTCTGATCCGCAATTTAAAACACCATGCTTTATGTCAATCTGGCAGTGGTGTGCTCTTAAGAAATCGAGTCCAATAATGCAGTCGTCGACGATATCAGCAATGATGGCCTTATGCGTAAACATCATCTCACCAAGCTTTACGTCCAACTCCCTCTCCCCCTGGACGGCTATGTGCTGGCCGGTGGCTGTCACAAGTTGAACGTTTCTGTTTCGACAAGGTTGGTTCCCGCCGAGACGTTTCACAAGCCCAAAGCTGTTAATTGTATGTGACGCTCCTGTGTCTACTGTCATTTCACAGGGAATTCCATCAATCTCACCGTCGATTATCAGGCTATTTCCGTCTTGGGCTTGCCTAATCTTGATTTTCGGGGCTTTTTGAACACCAGCCAGCACCCGCCCCTCGGTCCTGGCGTTTACTCGTTTCCCTGTAGCGGCTCGGTGGTGGCTGTTCCCACCGCTCTGCTTGTGAACCGACGAGGTTCCTCGCGCCTGGCTTGCTTCGGACAGCTGTTTCTGATGTGACCCCGTTCTCCACACAGGTAACAAATTGGTCCCCAACTTGCTTTGTTGCGTTCGGCCACTTCGCGGATCCGACTTGTCTTAGGGTCCGTCCGAACAGCTTCTACTTCCAGTGCATGTGCCAGTGCGTCCTTCAATGTCTGGTGATGTCCGAGTCGCACAGTCGCTCTAACTTCCGAATCTCGTATTCCATCGATAAAGGCCTGTACTAGTAGGTTATCGATGAGCACAGGCGTGGACCTATAGGCCTTCCGTACAAGCTTTTCCACCTCCAGCGCCCATTGCTGTAAGCTTTCGTTATAGCGCTGAACACGCTCTTTCAGTTGGGCCCGGAAGACGTGTTCTAAATGGGCGTCACCAAATCGTGCTTCTAGGGCCTCCAAAAGCTGCTCGTAGGCGACGTTCTCACCGAGTGCTTCCAGCACCGTCAAAGCCTGATACCGAAGTCCTAAAATAAGAGCAGTCTTCGTCTGGTCATTGGTCCATCCATTTGCTGTTGCCACCGATTGGAATTGCAGCTTATATGCGGTCCAAGAGGAGGTTCCGTCAAAGGGTGGAACCTTAAACCTTCCTAAAGACACCCCAGTATTACCAGCGGAAACGATGGGAACTGGTCCAAGGTGTGCACTGTTGACCTTCTTTTCTAACTGCGTAATCCGATGGTCATGAGCCATAACCTTTTTCTCATGCTCATCTACTTTAATCTCCACCTCATCTACCTTGATCTCCACCTCATCTAGTTTGTTTTTAGCAGAGAGATAGAGTTCCTCCAATATTACTCCTCGCTCAAATATCTTCTCCATTCTACAGAACCGCTCTTCTTGCCTTGCGGCTTGCTCTTCCTGTCTGCGTACTTGCTCTTCCTGCCTTCTTGCCATTTGCTGCATCAAGTTGGATAAGCTGGCAATATCGTTATTTCCACCTTGAGGCTGAGGTCCCTGTTGGACGACCTCCTCCTGACTCATAGTTCTTGATGCGTCCTGAGCTGTCTGTCTCGCCGTTAACTGTCTCGTCTGCATCCGACTCGGCGTTTCATTAACAGTCGGTTCCTCCTCTCTTGGCGTAATCGGCATTTTCTATCCCGCTTTCTGACACCAAATGTTACGAGCTGGGGGTTCGTATATAGATAGAAAGCCGATTAAATGCGTAGAGAACACTTTATTACTGAACAATTACACTGAATCGCTTATTAACACACAAAGTTACTAGTTAAATCGCTCCGAATATCGCTTCGATGTTATCGCTTGTATCGCATGATCCAAACTGAACTCCAACTGAACTCCACTGGCGCTCAGCTGCGCCGTTTATATAGGCCGCGAGTCGTGGTACTGGAAAGTCCTTGAACGTCGTCTATCCTTGTCATAAGATAACTCTTTCTCACTTGCACATTCTCGAAATAGAAAGTTCTCGAACCTCGTCGAACCTCATCTATCCTCTATCTCACTCACTCACTTCTAGAATGGAATGTTCTCGAAGCTTGTCGAATCTCGTCTATCCTTGTCTTATATTAGCTCTATCCTGCTCACTCTCTTCCAGAAGGTTCTTCGTCTATCCTTGTCTGATATTTAGCTCTATCTCGCTCACTCATCAACAATTTTACATGTGGGTGTCAAATGGCCATAAGGGGTCCTGAAAACGCCTGAAAATGGGTTTTCAGGAAATGTCGGCATCGGATTTGTTGGCTCCTGAAACGGCCTGAAAACATGTTTCAGGCGCCTGAAAACAACGGCAACTTACTCAAAATTTCTATTCTTTGGTATGTGATAGAGCTCTCCTCTGATACGGACTGAAAATGCATTTCAGCCTGCTGAAAACGTCTCTAAGTCCAGGAAAATCGAGGTTGAAGTATTTCAGTCCACTCTGCTTAACCCTCCGTCGTAACAATATTTTAACATTAAAATACTTTATGTAAATTAATAACTTTATAGAGGTATATAGAGGAGGTTGAAAATCAAAATCAGGGTAGGAAAACTGGGGATGACTGCTTGTTCAGCCACTGAATTCTTACCTGTTAACCGATTCTGTTGAAACTTGGCACAAATAAATATAGTTCTAGATACTACAACATAATGGAGACCTGGAGATAGATTTTACCACAAAAAAAAAAGTTTATGACAAAAAATTAAACCGACGAAAACGGAAACTGAAAAGAGAAAAATAAAATGAAGCTTTTTAGTATTGATAACTAATCTCCTAACTTAACTAATGTAAATAACTAATTATGACTCGGCGCCAAACAAACAATCAACGAAGATCATTAAATTACTTTAAAGAAATAATAAAAACAAAATAACATCAAATACAACGAGAAGTTTTCAACGATAAACAATAATTTTCCAAAAATGCGTTCTTTGCTCGACCACTTGCAACGTGCACGCACTTCGCACACTTGCGTGTTTGTTTGGCGCCGACTGATAATTAGTTATTTACATTAGTTTAGTTAGGAGATTAGTTATTAAGACTAAAAAGCTTCATTTTGTTTTTCGCTTTTAAGTTTCTGTTTTCGTCGGTTCAATTTTTTGTTAAAAAGTTTTATATTTTTAGTATTTGTCGTGATAGTGTCATAGCAACACATATTCTGAGAAAATTTCAACCGGCTACTCGGCTACCTATTACCGTTCAGAAGATACAGCCCTGTGACAGATAGACAGACGGACGGACAGCGTAGCGAGAGGAACTCTAAAAAGCATCTATTTTAATATGCATTTATGTATTTTTAAATTCCGCCGTCAAATTCACTAACAAAAGGTGTTGTTTTTCTGACATTAATTCGACAACAGGTTTTTATTTCTATAAGAATTCTTAGACGAACAAAGATGAATGAAAAAGTTGTGAAGATGTTATAAGCTTGACAAAGTGATACTAAAGTTTATCTTTTACGATGACAGTTACAAATGTGCATACGTAGTAGGTACACAATGTACACATCATCAAGAATCTAAAATCCAAATACCTGTGTTTGTTTCCGTCATTCTGATTAAGATATTTAATTTTTAAATAACAGAGTCGTTTATTATAAAATGCTATAAAAAAAGGTATAGTTACGTAAGTATACAAATGGTATATTGTCAAATTTGTCAAGGTTGGCAATATAAATTATACTAGGTATGCAGCAAAATTTCCCAGGAATGCTCACTTGCCATTTATGTTGCATGGGCGAAGTGTGGGCACATGGTCTTGGACTGTGACTGGCCTGATAATTTTATGCTACAGAATCACAATCACTAATTACTTCTCTTTGAAGTTATGTATATCTTTGTTATGACTAGATTTTGTCCGAAAAATAAAATGCTTTAGCATGTTGTCTGTAATGAAAAACGTAAAACTCCTTATCCTATACAGGATATTTTTTTAAGGAGTGCATAAAACTAAACTATAGTGAAACTATATTATTATTTGTAAATCCAGGTTTTTTGATCATCAAATCGCCCGATCAACCGCGTGATTTGTAAAATTTAAAAAGCCGGACAGGCCGGGCCCCGTCTAATTTGGCCGGACATGCTTCCAAAAAGCCCAACTATGTCCGGCTTTAGTCGGACGCCTGGCAACTTTACTTGAGGAGCACAATAACTCCAGCTGAATGGAATTTCAGCCATGTTCAGTAATTCAGCCATGTTTAGCTTGTTTGAATTATTTAAAAGTTAAATACTCTCGTCTACGCCCGTATAGTACAGTCTAACAAAGCAATTGGTATACAGGGTAGAGAGATATAAATGAAAATTTCTCAGAAGATTATGGATGTTTTCGAGTGAAATATCATTTTAATAACGGACAAAGTTAAACTGTATTTATACAAAACCCTAATCAAACCATTCTATAATAACTTCCTGAGAAATCTTCATCTATATCTGGCGAACCTGTATACTAATTGCTTTGATAGAGTGTACTAACACATTAATTGACTTAATAGGACAAAGAATTTGTCGCACCAAATATTATACCAGGCCCCTCAGAAAGTATTGCGAAAAAAAGTTTTTATATATGGGAGACTGGCCAGTTATAATGTTTTTCGAAAATATGATTATTTATAAGTAAAAATAAGTAAGTTCCAATTTCAAAATTTCCCTCCACATTTTTTGCGAGTTAATTCAAAGTATTGTGTCTCACTGAAATATGGATCTGCGCCGGGAACATTTTAGAGCTATGATTTTATACGATTTCAAGTGTCGCCTGAAACCGGATGAATCGTACGATAGACTTCAAATGGCATTCATGGATGAAGGCCCTTCCAAGGCAACCGTGTATCGTTGGTATAACGAATTCAAGCGCGGTCGACCAACTTTGGGGGATGACGAAAGAAGCGGTCGCCCTTTGACGGCTGTTACCGAAGAAAACGTGCTAGCAGTGAAAAATTTAATCCAAGACAATAGGCGAATTACATATCAGGAGATTCAACACATATTGAAGATTGGATCGGGAAGCGTTCACGAGATTCTACACAGCCATCTTCGCGTGAGGAGGATAGTATCACGCTGGGTGCCGCACAACCTCACCGATGCTCAGAAGCAGGCCCGGGTGGAATGGTGCCGTGATATGCTTAACAAATTTGAAGCAGGCTCGTCTCGGCGTGTTTACGACATCGTTACAGGTGATGAGTCCTGGATTTATCAATACGACCCAGAAACCAAGCGCCAGTCGACTGTTTGGGTGTTTCAAAATGAGCCAACGCCTACCAAAGTGAAGCGATCTAGAAGCGGGGGTAAGATTTTAATCGCTAGCTTTTTTAATTTGACTGGCCACTTGGTATCAATTCCCTTACGGGATCAAAGAAGCATTAATGCCGAATGGTATACTCCCAAATGTTTGCCAGAAGTTTTCTCTGTTATAAGCAACAAGCGACCAAACACAGGGCTCCGCGGGCTACTGCTCCACCACGACAATGCACCTGCGCACACCGCACTCAAAACGAGGGACTTCCTGGACAGCACGCCAGTCAAACTCCTGGGTCACCCTCCTTACAGCCCTGATCTAGCACCGTGTGACTTCTTTTTATTCCCAAAAATAAAAAATCAGCTCAAAGGGATACAATTTTCGTCGCCGGAAGATGCGCTGGCTGCGTTCGAGCAGGCTGTAAACGAGGTGTCTGCGGCGGACTGGAAAAAGTGTTTTGAAAACTGGTTTAGGCGCATGAATCTTTGTATAGAGGCTGGTGGAAAGTACTTTGAAAAGATTTGATAAAAATATATGTACGTATAGAACAATTTTTTTTAGTTTCGCAAAACTTTCTGAGTGTCCCACGTATTGTCTTCATAAGTGTCCATAGTTGGTCGCCCGTCCAAACTTGTATCATTAATTTATTTATAAAAGATTCTTGAGTAACAAATTCGGGGCTCATAAAAAATTGATCAAAATATTGATTGACATTATTTGCTTGAATCAATATTCTTTAGTAGACAATTTTACCACGTTTTTTATCTGTCTGTCTGTCTGTTCCGTACAAATTATGCAATTGCTTTTAAACTAACTTTTCACGATGAGCTAGAGACATGAAACCTTAAACATAGGTCAGGACCGGATGAGAATCTTTTTAAATACGTGGTTTGAAAAATATCTTTTTCGTCAAATTATTTCATTTTGTGTTTTTCATAGGGTTCCCTTCGTCCATGTACAACGTGTTGATCTGTATTCGTGGCATATTTTAAGGAGGTGACTATACCACTGATACTGAACACGAACCAATAAAAAAAAGAATACCAAAAAAATTTTTTTTTCTTTAATTTTTTTAAATAAATTAATACCTACTTGTAAACAAACAAATTCCCTCCGTGTGTCGCGTGCGATACAAAAACGATACGTGCGAAACCACCAAAAAAATTTGCATGTATTTCCACCCTTTGACAATGCCACCGATGACTTATTTTCAGAGTCGTTCGGGATTTATTCTCAAACCCTCGCTATGTTTCTAAGTGGAAATTTGGATATTAAATAATCATAGAATTTTTCAAGTATTTTTAGATGACTAAGCACATTATTATGGTTTGATACTTATCAAACTACATATCTGCTATGAACAACCGATACTGCAGGCAGCACATACTACAGTACCTATGTAGGTTTGTAGTACGCACGGCTCAAGCTATAATTTCCAGTGTAAGCTGACCTCTTGTTGTACAGGAAGCCTATACAATTCGAGTTCAGCGTATCAAGCTTGATATGTTGCCGTCAAAAAACAAAGCTTTTTCTGTGTTTACAAGTAATGTAATACGCAGCAGTAACAGCCTGAATTAATGTGGCTCCGCGACAGGTTACCGCGCCCCTAACGCCCCCACATTTAGCCCATGGAGTATGACCCCAGCACCCAACCCACACTACATTATGACAGTTTCTCTCTAGGGGCTGAGGTGAAGGTCCAATATACGCTTTGTTTGGTATTAGTAGATTATAAACAACAATGAACAATGTTCACGAAGGAGCCTTTTCGGTTTAATGAGAATTTCGTTGAAAAATCAAAGATTTTTGGAATAATCAACATTATTTTCGGAACTCTTTCAGGTCGATGGTAATGCAGTGTAGCCATCGAGTATTAAACCCTAAAGAGGAGGCGTAATTATATGTGATTTGTTTGAAATAAATTCCGCCAATTTTCAACTAGACAGACTAGTTTCTCCGTCTACGAACTAGACATAATTCGTTCCTATTGGTTCGGTTCGGGCAATGCAACGACCTGTATGGTCGTTGGGGCAATGCAACACCCGGGTAGCAATGCGTGAGCCAATAAGAAGGCGCTATAGCGTGCTCCGATTAGCCTATTTCATATTTAACCATGCAAATCAATAGAACAATTTCTTAATTGGAAATCCCGTAATTTATCTCTACAGGGTCTTAAACCCTCACTCGATGAGTGTAGCAGTACGCAAACTTAATCGATCGACAGGGAGGCTGTCTTATTACCTGCTGTTGTCAAGGCATGCCAGAGTCTGGCTTTAGCTTTTTTTTTATATGCCTTCTTCTTTTTGTACCTTTCGTCTGAAGTCTGAATACAGGAGCATTCAATAGTCGTTTATACCGTACCTACAGTACGAACCCGAAGTTTAATCATTTACCGCATCGCTGGTATTTAAACTCCACGGCGGCGACTCAAACACTAACGACTCATTATAAGCAGTTACTTTAGCTCTAGAAGTTGGTATGAATGAAAGATCTCTTTGAAGCCACGCGGCTGTGAGTCTCGACTCGACCCGTCCTCATTACTCCGGTTATATAAAGATCATTAGACGCCTTCAGGGCTGACACTTTTGATAGACTTGATTAAAATATTGCAAATTAATTGAAGGCAATTGTTTCAAATTGAAGTAGCAGTTGACATCCCTTCTGAAGTCATTCTTTAATTTTTTCTGAAATAGTTTACGGTGTTACTGAAATGTTGATCTTTGTGATAACTCTATTTGAAGCAAAGCTATCATCATCGTCATTCACAGCTTGTATCAACCCACTGCGGGCATAAGCCTGAAGAATGGCGATAACGCCATTCTTCCCTGTTTTGACCAGGTTTTTCCGACAAAAGGTCATCGAGCCATTTAAGTAGGAACAGGAAGCACCACTAAGCAAAGTCCTGATGAAAATAAATGATATCGTGATTCTTACGCTTGTACATTCCATTAGTTCAGTGGTTCCCAAACTTATTTTGTCTATTGCCCACTTTGAGAATAAATTATTTTTTAGCGCCCCCATTTTTTCTCCTACTTAAAAACCACTCATCATCCTCATCCTCCGAGCCTTTTTCCCTATTATATTGGGGTCGGCTTCCAGTCTAGCCAGATGCGGCTGAACATCAGTATTTTACTTAAAAACCACTATAACTTCAAATTAAATTAATTAATTATTGTGAGCTATATAAGCGGAGATTAAACATTCATTCTAAACGAGACTTACTTATAACCCGCAAGATCAATTTAACTCTTACGGGCTACACCTGCCAATGAGAATGATTATTGAAACGCAACTTATACAGAGTATCTTTTATTCAAAATAAAACAAACATAATCGATTCTTATATAAAAACTAATGTGAAGGATGAATCTGATGCTGTTTAATAAGTTTGTGAAACGGAGCGACCGATTGACATGATTTTTATTTTATTTATTCAATAAAACAGGACAGATACGTGGGACACTCAGAAAGTTTTGCGAAACTAAAAAAAATTGTTCTATACGTACATATATTTTTATCAAATCTTTTCAAAGTACTTTCCACCAGCCTCTATACAAAGATTCATGCGCCTAAACCAGTTTTCAAAACACTTTTTCCAGTCCGCCGCAGACACCTCGTTTACAGCCTGCTCGAACGCAGCCAGCGCATCTTCCGGCGACGAAAATTGTATCCCTTTGAGCTGATTTTTTATTTTTGGGAATAAAAAGAAGTCACACGGTGCTAGATCAGGGCTGTAAGGAGGGTGACCCAGGAGTTTGACTGGCGTGCTGTCCAGGAAGTCCCTCGTTTTGAGTGCGGTGTGCGCAGGTGCATTGTCGTGGTGGAGCAGTAGCCCGCGGAGCCCTGTGTTTGGTCGCTTGTTGCTTATAACAGAGAAAACTTCTGGCAAACATTTGGTAGTATACCATTCGGCATTAATGCTTCTTTGATCACGTAAGGGAATTGATACCAAGTGGCCAGTCAAATTAAAAAAGCTAGCGATCAAAATCTTACCCCCGCTTCTAGATCGCTTCACTTTGGTAGGCGTTGGCTCATTTTGAAACACCCAAACAGTCGACTGGCGCTTGGTTTCTGGGTCGTATTGATAAATCCAGGACTCATCACCTGTAACGATGTCGTAAACACGCCGAGACGAGCCTGCTTCAAATTTGTTAAGCATATCACGGCACCATTCCACCCGGGCCTGCTTCTGAGCATCGGTGAGGTTGTGCGGCACCCAGCGTGATACTATCCTCCTCACGCGAAGATGGCTGTGTAGAATCTCGTGAACGCTTCCCGATCCAATCTTCAATATGTGTTGAATCTCCTGATATGTAATTCGCCTATTGTCTTGGATTAAATTTTTCACTGCTAGCACGTTTTCTTCGGTAACAGCCGTCAAAGGGCGACCGCTTCTTTCGTCATCCCCCAAAGTTGGTCGACCGCGCTTGAATTCGTTATACCAACGATACACGGTTGCCTTGGAAGGGCCTTCATCCATGAATGCCATTTGAAGTCTATCGTACGATTCATCCGGTTTCAGGCGACACTTGAAATCGTATAAAATCATAGCTCTAAAATGTTCCCGGCGCAGATCCATATTTCAGTGAGACACAATACTTTGAATTAACTCGCAAAAAATGTGGAGGGAAATTTTGAAATTGGAACTTACTTATTTTTACTTATAAATAATCATATTTTCGAAAAACATTATAACTGGCCAGTCTCCCATATATAAAAACTTTTTTTCGCAATACTTTCTGAGGGGCCTGGTATATGAACTACGCGGAGAGAAATATCGAACCAAGTTTGAGCAAATTCTTAAATAATATTATATATATATTATATTGTTGTTCACAAGTTGTAGTCGAAAGTCGAGAGTTAAGTCGGTGTCTAAGAGTCCTCCTAGCTAGATGAAATTACAAATCGCCCCCCAAGCCTTTACACAACGCCCCCATATTTTTTCTGGGTCTCTTACCCTTTAGGCCTGCAGCGCCCACAAGGGAGCGTTATCTCTCACTTTGGGAAAGGCTGCATTAGTTGATTGGTTTACATAATATATTCCTATCCCAGTAAAATCAAATCAGGTACATCTCTATTACCGCCCTTCGGAATGTAATCCACGAACTCTGACCTTGTTATCATAGAAATTGAAGGGCTGAATTGAAATTTTAATAACTCCTGAAAGTAATTGTAGCTTCGCGTGTCTAAAATACTTTTATACATTTTGATTTGGTTGTGTTGTGTACAATAGAGCCTTATGTATCATCAAGTTTAGAAGTCCTTAATCAATCCGTTGGGCGTATTAAATTTCAGAAAAGGTATTGAAGTTTTTGTCATAATTATTATGTTCTTCCCAGAAAAGGTGGCTTGGGACACTGCACGGTTTTGCAAAATAATAATATTGTCCATGCATGCAGTATTTTTCGAGATAGGTAAGAGATATTTTTTTCCATGCTAGTTAGAATTAAAAAAAGACAAAAGTTAATATTTTAATGATGTAACGATACAAAAAAAAATGCTGTCCAACTGCTACTACTGATAGCTTATATATTAGTCTATGATGATAGCTTTAGATGACAGCTTATTCATCGCAATGATTAGTGCCGTAATATTTTTGTATAACTTCAAACGGTGCACTTGTTTTAATATAATAATAGTTTTTTGTATTTGTGGAATAGGAAAAGTTAAAAATAAATACAAATAGGTACCTTTACAATAGTAGGTACGGAATGGTCTATAAAACATGCTTTAATCGAAGTAAGCGTCATTGCAAAACGGTTTTATTTGACATTTATTTTGAGCCAAGATTTATGCCACGTTAAGTATAAAAATATCGTAAAATAAATGTTATAAATTGTGCAATCATTTGCTTACAAAATATTTTCATTTGTATAATTTATAAATATTCTGCGCTGTCTCTTACAACATCCCATCCATAATATGTTTGATTCAGCTTCCGTGTTTTCCCAAATACGGCTGACTATTATTAATTATAATTAAGGTGAATGCTACAGGGTAGCCCGCGAAATTCAAATTTATTGGCGTTTTTTGCAAATTTTAGCTTTATTTCGCGTTGAATATCGGTCAAAATATGATTAGCGGAAATAGTAACAATATATCTAAGGAATAATACTCATAAAAAACATTAACCTAGTTCTGTAAGCTCTAAAATTTGCAAAAAACGCCAATAAATTTGAATTTCGCGGGCTGCCCTGTAGCATTCACCTTAAGTATTAACACTAAGCGACTGCCGTTATTTCGCCTGACGGCACCTTTTATTTTCTAAAGTCCTAAAATATTGCTTCCTAAACCGCGAATTTATCAAATGATATACGGGACAGCCCTGTAGGTCCTAGATAGGCAAGCATACGTATACAGCAATCACTGTACGTTTGAGACAATAAACGTTCATTGAGTACGCAATTAGCGCCTACGGCCAGCTCTAAAATGGGCCTTGAGCTGGCCGCACGACCCAGTTTCCTTTGCCTGAAACACCGACGTTTTTATGGTGTTTTTACTTTTTTGTCATAAACGCTTCGTCTATTCCGATCAATGGCCAAGGTCAGTAAAATAATAACATGCTATGCAATATTGAATTAATTTATTGTTTATGTAATATTTACGAATTGGACAGGCTACAGAGACTGTCTCAAATCGAATTTGCTATCGGTCAATAGATGCGTTAAATCTATTGAACAGCTGGAGGCTACAGTAGGGGACCTTGAAGGTGGCATTAAATCTGCTTTCTTCCAGAACTGTCCGCTAAAAACCTCCGCTACCATGAGAGATGTTCCATGGTGGAATTAGAACCTAGAGCGACTCAGGAGAAACGCCCGAATCCTGTTTAACAAGGCCATGAGGGACGACACCTGGGATGACTATAGGAAGGCGCTTACCGCGTTCAACAGAGAATTGAGGAAGGCCAAGAGAAAGTCCTGGCGCGAGTTCTGTGAATACATTAAGAGTACCTCACAGGCAGCAAGGATCCACAAAATAATCTCAAAGTCTCCTCAATCCCATTTAGGGCTATTAAAATACCCGGATGGGACCTACACGAGATCCGCAGAGGAAACACTGAAGCTTTTAGCTAAAGTGCACTTTCCGGACTCTGTGCCAATAAATGGTAACGGAAGCCATACCTATCAAAACCCTCGGAGCAACAGACCAAGGATAGAAGACTGGAGGATGGCTTCTCTTATATTTAGACCCGATCGGATCGAATGGGCCATTAACAGCTTCAAGCCCTTTAAGACCGGAGGGGAGGATAATATCTTCCCTGCCTTACTACAAAAGGGGTTGGATATTATCTTACCAACGCTGTTGAAGGTTTTTCGAACCAGCTTCGCCTGGGGCTACATACCCACAGCGTGGACTAGGGTGTCCGTCACCTTTATCCCCAAAGGGGGAGACAGGGACAAATCGATGCCCAAGTCCTATAGACCAATTAGTCTTACCTCCTTCATGCTCAAGACCATGGAGAAGGTACTCAACCAGCACATCAGGGCTATCTACTTAGTAGACAAACCCCTGCACGTGAGACAACATGCCTATCAGAAAGGCAAGTCCACTGAGTCCGCATTGATGGACTTAGTGGATAACATAGAAAAAGCTGTTGAGGACAAAGAAATTGCTCTGTGCGCCTTCTTAGATATAGAGGGGGCATTTGACAACACCTCAACAAATGTCATACTAAAAAGTATGGAGCAACGCAACATTGATCGAACGACCATCTACTGGATCGAAGCAATGTTGCGCAACAGAATAGCGTCAACATCTCTCTTAGACACAACCATAAGGATGAGACTAAACAGGGGTTGCCCACAAGGGGGCGTCCTGTCTCCCCTAGAATGGTCTTTAGTTGTTGACAGCTTACTGAGCGAGCTCAATAGGGCTGGCTATTACACGCAAGGTTACGCGGACGATCTGGTAGTGATTACCGTTGGCAAATGCCAATCAGTCATCTCCGATCTGATGCAAGCGGCCTGTAGAATAATCGAAAGATGGTGCAAAGACTCCCAACTCTCGGTCAATGCAGACAAAACTGTCATTGTACCTTTTACAAAGAAAAGGAAGTTGGATGGCTTAAAACCACCAACCCTCTTCGGTAAAATGGTCAACTTTTCGGATGAGGTCAAATATCTAGGCATTATCCTAGACCAAAAACTCACGTGGAATGCACACATTAAACATGTGACAAGGAAAGCAAAAATTGCTTTGGGAACTTCCTGCCGACTGGTCAACTCGAAATGGGGCCTTAGACCATGGGCAACGCTGTGGCTGTACACTGCTATAGTAAGGCCCATGATAACCTATGGCTGTGTCGTATGGCATGGAAAAACCCATCAGACTACCTGCAGGGATGCTCTCTCAAGCCTCCAGAGACTCGCGTGTCTCATAATAACAGGAGCAATTGCATCGACTCCGACCGCTGCACTTGAGGCTCTGCTTAATCTCGTTCCTTTGCATTTGCAGGTGCAAATGGACGCTAGGGCAGCAATGATAAGGGCCAGAATAGCGGGAAGGACAAGATGGAAGTCGACTGCCATGAGGGCACTGCAAGAGAACCTTATGAAGAAAGACATCATTGCCATGCCCACTGATGCAATGTTAAAAGAATACAGCTTTGATAGGCTGTTTAGGGTATTCATACCTCAGAGGACTGAGTGGAAGGACGACACGCCAGGCCAGCCTCAGTCCACTGATGTTGTTTGGTTCACCGACGGATCAAAAAAAGAGGGTCTAGCAGGAGCCGGATTCCACGGTGGGCGGCCAAAGGTAAAAAAATTCGCCAACCTAGGCCAGCACACCACTGTGTTTCAAGCGGAATTATTTGCCATTATTGGATGTGTCCGTTTAAGTCTGCAGAGGACCTATATTAATAGGTGCATCTTCATCTTCTCTGACAGCCAGGCTGCTTTAAAAGCCTTAAATTCAGAGGAAATTGACTCCAAACTTGTAAAGGAGTGTGTCCAGCTATTAAACTCACTAGGAGCGGCAAACTCGGTGGCACTAGGATGGGTACCTGGACACTGTGGCATTAGGGGCAACGAAGCCGCT
Organism: Asteroscopus sphinx; assembly: GCA_949699075.1. Taxonomy (NCBI): domain Eukaryota; kingdom Metazoa; phylum Arthropoda; class Insecta; order Lepidoptera; family Noctuidae; genus Asteroscopus; species Asteroscopus sphinx. Next base: position 11,301,476 of record OX453021.1, on the reverse strand, counting down.
GATGAACTGGCTAGAGCTGGTGCTGAAAGCCCCAATGTGGGCCCGGAGCCAATCTGTGGCATTCCTAAATGCACCACTACAGCCTACCTTAAAAACTGGGGAACTGACCAAAGTATTAGCCTTTGGGAAAAATCCCCAGGCCAAGAACACTCGAAAGCGCTACTTGTGGGCTTCAAAAAAAGGTTTACGAAAGAAGCGCTTTCGTTGAACAAAAATCAGATAAGAATCCTGACAAGAACCCTTACTGGGCACTGCAAGCTGAACAAACACCTTCACAGGATGGGCCTCAGTGATACCACAGTTTGCAGGCTTTGTCGCGAAAAGGATGAGACGCCCATCCATATCCTATGCGAATGTGATGCAGTGCACCACATCAGAAGCCAGCATCTTGGAGGCCACGTCATCTCAATGCAGGAGATCAAATCCTCCTCCCCCAAGGTCATAGTCGACTTTATGATAGACTTGCAGCTTGGGGAAGTGCTGTAATGCTGCAAGAGGCGTCACAATAGATCTTTTAGGTCGCAGTGACTTAGGGGCGTTCAAGACCCTACCTCTTTCCTCAAATAATAAATAAATGTAGTATTTTATTTGTAATTATTTTGTCTGTAATTGTATAAGGCAATTAAGTTTTACGAATATAAGCGATACTATTTCTCATTGTATATCGACCATAGAGAATCACAGCAAGGCAGCTCTTTTTCATAGGTGGTTTCCTGTGGTGTATAGACGTACTAAATGTTTCAGCGCCCTAGCCCTGGGCGAATTCGATTGGATTCGGTTGCCATACGTCCGGAATTTTTCAGACAGGTCCAAAAATTAAACTGTTTGTCCGGAATGCGAGGGAAATTCTAATAAGTCTAAAAATTAAAAAAAAATATATATTTTTGTTTGTTGTTTAGATGACGATGACCGATAATAAGATATCGATAATATGGCATGAAAATCAGTTTTGAAGGAAATGTTAGAAAATACTTCACATGTACCCAGATTTTTCCCCTATACCGAATCCGTTGTGTTCACATAATAACTTCATAGGTTTTCGATTTTGTTTTATTATAATCCGTTGTGTTCACTTTTCCGGTTTTTCGAGGCGGGACAAAATTATTGACTTTTTTTACCTCTCCGATGTGTCCTCTCGAAAAATTTCTTGATCTTAATCATAATCATTTATTTTGCTCATAAACTCATATCATATCATAACTGATGTATTGCTGTTTATTTATGACCTTCCTAGTAGCAGTACCATCGCCCATAATCCGGCCTCGTGGCACGACTAGTAAGACAAATTGATGGTACCCATGGGTCTGTAACGGGAAAAAAGAAGTGGTATCTACTAACCCCGACCATTAACGACTAATCACATTTAATCTCTTATTATTACGTAAATCAGTGAATCATATACTTTAAATTGTTCCGAAGAATTGTACGATAAGTTATCAGATGTTCTACTAGCAGCCGGATCGTTATCCACGAGCTGTCGTCACCATCTAGATAATAGTCGGCAAATACATGACGGCTTGAAAGGATTAAACGGTGTTAAAGTCTAAGATGCTCATTAAGGTTAGTGTTATAGTCACGCTGAGTTTTAATTCTCTTTATCTCTTGTAAATAAGATTAGTTGTGGTTTTTTCTCTATCCTGGAATGAACTCATCCGTCCATCATCTCCGCCTTTTTTTCCTGTTGAATAAGGAGTGCATTCTCCTGTACATCTACATATAAGTTGTCCGCCATTTATTTTATTGACATTTGTCCGCCACCTGACTCTGATGTTAAGCAATGGTGCGGTCGACGATGGTGCAGCTGTGTGATGTTGGCGCGTCAAAATTCAACTGTGTATTTCGCAAAACAGTTATCGAAATTGTTCAATTATTCTCAGTGCAGCTGTGTGTGGTTTGCGCTTAACTGCCTTCTGCGTCAAAATTCAATTGTGTATTTCGCAAAATAGTTATCGAAATTGTTCCATGATTCTCGGGTTACTCGGGAATTAATTTATTTGTATGTTGTATAAAGGGTGTTAAATTGCCGTCCAATCAATATTTGGCGAGCTGACTGTATATCAGATTGCTACTAATGTAATGAACCGGATCGTATTGAAATGGAACAGCTACAGTTGGCCGACGTCCACTAATTCCTCGTACGTTCCTTGTCAGACCATTCACGCTTCTTTTTGACCTTTTATCAATAGTCAAATCGTGGGTGTAACCGTAAAACCGTGTAAAATTTATATATTTTTTTATTATAAATTATGTAATCATTGCTTAGATAAGAGTAGCGTTTATTATTGCTTATAACGTATAAGGAGTGTTTATTTATTTCTATGAAAGACTGCATTCTTTGGAGACACGTTACAAGTAGATTCGAATACTTTCGATCCTCAGCAGTGAGGCCAGGATGACGAAAAAGGTTTTTTCAATGGAGGCGTAGTTTACATTTTGTATCTAAGACACAAAAGACCCTGAATGTTTTTTTTTTAATGTGTGTTGAAACATTCCCAGGTCAGGCAAGAATAAATAAATAATAAATAAATGAATGTTTTGAATAATCCTTGAATGCAGGATTTCCTATTTCATATTTCCAATAATTAAAGTACCTACTTTCCCTCCATGAAGCATAACGATGGGAGACCCTGTATACTTATTATAAGTTGTATCATAATGTGTCGTTGCTCTACTTTCACAAATTTGTTTTGTATCGATTTAGTCCTATCAGTAATACAAATGACATTCATTTGTTAGTAGAATAGAAAAAGTAAGTACCTATATTCTAAAATATTTATTATCGTCTGAAATTGTACATGTTCAGTACATGAAACCGTGAGAAAATATCACGAATTTAATTACCTACTACTACTACTGAGAATTTTTCCTACTTATGCGATTATTTAACAAGCTTGATAATACCGTATATATTTATTTAAATCCAATTTGATCCGCTAATTAGGTAATTGTATACACCAATTATTCTTAAAAAGTTATCTTCTTTTTGCGACCGTTTTCGCGCTCTTCAGTTTGAGAAGTTTATTATACCAGTCAAATACGCATTTAAATTGTTTTTATTTGAACTCCTTAACTAATATTCACCAGTTTGGTATAGATCAGGAGTTCTGACCTCTGAGCTTATAATATATCTACCACCTTGGCTTAAGTACCACGTTTTAATCACTAATAGCAATATTTCTTTCGTTATTTTGTCGCTTTTAGCGGTTTAACCACTTGCCATTTTCAGTAATGGACATTTACGAGTCCTTAATCGACCTAATAAAGATTCACTATGACTTCGAAAAGTTTCTTCTAGGACACAGTTGCTTTCTCTCGCGAAATATTCTCGCAACTAGGGTTACCATAATGACAGGCATTTGCCGCATTTGACAGGCTTACCATAATGACAGGCATTCGCCGTATTTGAGAGGCATTTTGGGGCTTAGACAAACGTGCGGCCCATTGCTCTGAGACAGGCATTTTTAAATTTCGCGCGAGTTGCTAGGTAATCATGTATTTCGTGGATCTCAGACAGGCATTTCTCTGAAAAAAGGCATATCAAGCACCCTGGTAGACAGACATTCTTCCATTTTGAATGGCAACCCTACTCACAGCATGGCTAGACTTCAATGAGTCTTCTGCTTGCCATATAAGCCGTTGAATCGATTTTTTCAAAGTTATCGCGATCACAATGTGAATGCATGTGGTGTCATCAACCCCAGTTTTCCATGACTCAGTACGAGACCAAACAATTCATTAGTGTAGGGTATCGATGTATTTGTAAAGTAATTGCTAGTTAAAGATGAAGTAGTTATTAGGTAGTGGTCCAACATGTGCGGATGAAATGTGTTTATGATGCGGTTTATTACCTCGTTGTTAATCTCTTAAAGGGACATTGTACTCATCAGTATGAACAACCTTTACTATAGGACCAACCCTGAAATCGCGAAAAAAACAGCTGTTCTCTACATTTGTGTTCACATAAATTGACAAAATGTAGGGAACAGCTGTTTTTTTTCGCGATTTCAGGGTTGATTGTATGGTAAAAGTTGTTCATACTGATGAATACAATGACCCCTTTTCGTTTCCAAACCAACGAAAATTCACCGTGTATATGCATATATCTAGGCATATTCAACTGTTGCTTATCGATACATTTCCTGTTTGTTTGGTTGCGAAAAAGATAAATAGAATAATAACCCATTATTATTTATTTTAACTTTGTTATTCGTTTTATTATTGTTTCATTCTTTTATCAAGTTACTACAATTACTTACATTGCTACGACACTAGTATCTCATATCGCATTTACAAATAATAGATGCTCCTTGGTCGATTGTAAGGCGTGCTCAAGGTCTCATATACCTGGATGCGCCAACCACCTGTCTTAGTAAAACTTCGTTCTCAATGCCACAAACCCTCTTGCATAATTTAGTGTTTACGACAAAAACTATAGAGCTTTGCGGTTTCTAGTCTTACTACGCAAAATGCAGCATTGTCGTACAAAATAAAATAATACTGAAGTTTGAATAAAGCCGCATTTAAAATAACATACTAACTTCGCAATCTTTTCCTTCTGAATTTGGAGATAAGATCCTTTGTAAACTTTCATAATCTATCAGGGTAAATGAGAAGATCTCAGTGTGAATGATAAGAACTAAAAAGTTCTCGAATGGTTAGCATGTCGACATTCCTCATTTGTAATACTTACGCAATGAATCACCTAACTGACACCACTTTGCCAATAGGCAGGCAGAATCGGCAAAGAACTTTTGGAATCCTTCGGCATTTTTGTCATGGCCTGACAAATTCCAGCCATTGCTAGTTCCTCTTTCCGACCACATCTTGTTTATTTGTCCTGTCTTCAACAGTTGCTGGACTGGTCTTCTGCTATCATTCTCCTTCAGCGTTCATATAACATGAATGACGAGATTCTTGAGATACTTCTGGATTCTGGAACCTACGTTTCTTGTGATTGCCGAATAGTTGGTATTTGTAATCTACCTTTGGCAACGGACTGGCAACAGCTCATATCAATCCTCATATCAACCAACCCCTGGAGGTATTCCTCTTTAAGTGATTTTTAGGTGATATTGAAAATATACAAGATATTGTATCTTAAAAACAATATTGCATTCTTTAAATATTCGATAAGACACGAAATAACAACGCATTCGCCAACAAATTGAACAAAATCCTAGACGAAGTGATGACCACATTCGTGATTGAATATAATTGTTATTGCACAATGTAAAACAGCGTAGTATGAAACAGAATATATATTGCCATTACAGTTTCAAGCAAGGTTTCGTAATTCGTTTGATTTGTTTTAATACAAATTTTCTATAGAAATAAAACACAAAAGAAAATTCTTAGAGTAAATGCGGGCTGAGAAACTTTTGAAAATTAGGTATTTGAAGAAACTATTGCTGTCGCTTTGCGAGCGTTCGGCCTCAAATAAGTGCGATAAGGACAACTGCAGCTCCGACTGAATAGCCTTAGTAAAGAAGTCATAATTTGAGGTTTGCCTCTCGACTATTTTCTCCTCCGAAACTGGATCAATTTTAAAGATATTTCATAAACTGAATAAGAAGAATATGTACTGTGTCACTATGTCTTTCCTTTTCAATTAATAGTTGTGAAATTTATACACTAGGCCTCTGTAGACAGCGGTCTAAATAAGCAATTTTGAGATTTTCTTAGGGCTTCTAGAAATAATTTATCAACAAAAACGAAAACATATGTTATAGGCAAAGAAAAAGTTGCTCTAGGAAACCAGAAAGAAAACAGACGAGAGCGTTTGTATGGAGAAAAGACCACCCTCACACAATTCACAACGGCCTAGAGGTGTGTAATTCAGCTCAGAACCGGTTCAAATATACAGATCAATAAGCTTGAGCTGTTGAGCTGCAGCTCAATTACAAAATACGCAGCTCACGGCTCAAAGAATAGTATCTATCTGTGCGACAACTTTTGTTGCTCGGAAGATAAAATATGTCTATATAGATAAAAACCTGTTTGAAGCGGTGAGCTGGAGCGGCGACAGATCTGCGGTGAGTCGCAGAGTCAGCGAGCGAGCGCAGCTCAAACGGTCTTTAAGCTCAGCGACTCGCATCACAGATCATAACTCGAATAGGCAGACACAAATTGAGCTGATCTGTGAGCCGGTTCACAGCTCCGGCTCACTGACCTGAACCGTGAGCTGAGCTGCAGCTCACGCATTTTTGTTGAGTTACCCATGTCTACAACGGCCTGTTTCGTAACTAGTATATTCATCTATATTCCACTAGTTTTCTTCGAGTTATCTCAACAGAGCCTCACCATTTATTCTTCATAGTCTTAGATTCTAGCATCAGCTTTGCATTGCAAGTGACTGGAAAATGTGTGCTTTGCTTTTTACAGCATGTATATTATTATCTTTACTATACTCTGCTTTATATCTACTATATCTATGAATACTTCATACTAACCCACATCTATTCACAATACTAGTGGTACTATTCATTGTTCTATTGAGACAATACCTACTTCTTTTCGTAAAATTCAGTTTTTCATCTTTGCTTGCTGACAACATATTTTTTCCTTCAAACCACAAAATACTTTTTCTAGATATGTTCGTTAGCAAAGCAATTGGACATGACAGAGAGGCAGGTGGAGCGCTGGTGGAGGCTCCGTCGAAGCCAGGACAAGCCCTCTACGCTGACCAAGTTCTGCGAGAACATGTGGAGGACCACCTTCTACCTGTACAACTTTTCCTACGGTGTGTTCATCCTATGGGACAAGGAGTGGCTGTGGGACATTGATCAGTGTTACATTGGGTATCCTCATCAGGTTAGTCTAAATATTTAAATCCATAGCTATTTAAATCGTAGTAATGTTTATAAATTCTTTAAAGTTCTGGAGTGGCGACCGCGTACTGGAAGGCGCAGCGTGGGTAGGCCCCCCACATGGTGGACCGACGACCTGGTGAAGGTCGCGGGTATCCGCTGGATGCGGAAAGCGCAGGACCGGTCGTTGTGGCGATGCTTGGGGGAAGCCTATGTCCAGCAGTGGACGTCTTTCGGCTGAAATGATGATGATGATGAAGAACATGCAAGTTGGTTTGAGTATTATTATAGATTTTTTGAACTTGTATCCACGTAGATAATTTATTTCATAATCATTCGAATCCTGGTCAGCCATGGCGTTGATTATTGACCCAGCAAACCATGTCCTTTGTTTAAAAGCTGACCAGCCAGATAGCTGATAGAATGTTCTATTGATATAAAACCTTTTGTATGCTTGGGACGTTGACTGCGTATGATCTTGTAATTTTACAATTTGGGAAATCCTTCAAGAGTTTTCTTCTAAATTCTATACCAATAAAAAAAGCCATGTCAGTACCATATTCCTGCCTGGCGCTCCAAACGCTAGGCTATTATCGCTTCAATGCAACGTACTCGTAACTTAGTGAGCGCTTTAAATAACGCTGCACGAGCGGTACTAATGGATGACGAATTTCAATTATGTAAGATTAACATCTAAATGCTACATACCTAGTTGCGTGAGGTGAGGATGCCTAGCTACTGTTTCGAGACCTCGAAACTTGCAAAGAGAATGAGGTTTATCGATTTTGCATCGAATAAATGTATCTTTTCCAATTTCCAATAAGTCTCTGAGTGAGCCCTCAAGGAATATACTTTGACCACATTAAGGCACATCCATCGACCATACAGACCAATAGACTCCTAATGTTGAATATAATGCGTACAATAAATTCTGTCAACTAGCTGAGGCGTACTGCAATACGTCTGGTCCTAGTCCAAGGTCCAAGTCGGCTATTACAGTCACATAAGTGGTCGAAACTGATTTGAAGTTTACAAGTGGCGTATTGACAGAAATCGGTCGCTTGTTATGAGGCGTCTATGGGGTGTATGGTCGATGGGCGCATCACAGACCAAAGACACAAACCTGTGCTGCAAGATATTCGTGTTGTATCTCACTTTCTATTATTTATTTGACGAAGGGGATGTGTCGTTTACCTATAAGCGTACTGGCGTTTAAATATACGTGTTATTGTGTGATGCAGTTTTGTTCTGTGATGCCCTAAGGTAGCATTAAAAGCTATTAAGGGTATCAGCAACCACTAGGTGTTCACTTTAGGTATGCTATCTGTACGCATGCCTATCGTAAGATTATGGCGATAACCCTACAGACTTTTTGTCATGCCAGGTGCAAATTATCATCAAGATAACATAAACGGTTTATTGGATTGCTTTGATAGTCCTATCGTTAAACAAAAGTAACACCTGCTCCCCGATTCTGAACCACGATAACCAGTTATCGACCGGTTCGGTTTGTTATCTCTTTTCGTCTGATGATTCACGCAACGAAGAAAAAGTGATAACAAACCGAAACGGTCGACAACTGGCTATCGTGTGGTTCTGAATTGGGTTCTACACAGTACACAGGCAAGCGGGTTGTTAACAGATCTAAGTTTGGTAGGTACCGACACTGAACTGAAGACGGATCCTCTCGAGCCCGTAGCTACGTTAGTACTATTAGATATTCTGTGCCGTAGCGACCGATGTCCTGTAGCTTACCAAGTTCAGTATACGTAGGGATCTTGTTAATCAGATCGTTCGGGGAAGTATTCCCATTTGGTGTAACACGTCTGCAATTCTCTTGATGTTGCAGGTGCTCTGGTGGTAACCACTTTATATGAAGTAGGCCTAGTGCCAACAGATAACAAAAAACAGCTAACAAAAAAAAAATCATGCAAGTTTCCATTGTATAATTTTAATTTCCAGGGACTCAGTAGTGATGTCTGGTGGCACTATATGACATCAGCAGCGTTCTACTGGTCGCTGACCATATCTCAGTTCTGGGACGTGCGGCGCAAGGACTTCTGGCAGATGTTCGTGCACCACATCGCCACCATCCTGCTGCTCTCCTTCAGCTGGGTGTGCAACCTGCACAGGATCGGCACGCTCGTGCTGGCTCTGCACGACTGTGCTGACATATTCTTGGATGCGGCAAAGGCCGCAAAGTATGCTAATTACCAGCGCCTCTGTGATATGATATTCACAGTTTTTACTGTACTGTGGATATTTACAAGACTGTTTATTTACCCGTTCTACATTATTTGGAGGTGAGTTAGTTAGCTACTGGATTTTTACATAAGAGTGTTTTTTTATTTTATTTCTCATAAGCTATTTGCAAGAACTTATTTTGAAGTAAAACTTCTTTAGGCACGCTTGACTTGGGAGTAAGCTGGTGAATGCGTTACGGAGTTACGAAAAGTGAGGCGAACGGAGGGGGTAGGGCGGGACGCGGGGAACGAGGCGCGCGCTAGGCCGGCCACGACACAGCGCCGGCAGATGTACGCGGGCCGCGCCGCCATTCCTTTGTTCTCATTGAAATAGTATTGAGGGAGATATAAGTTAGTGAAGTTTTACTTCAGTCGTGTAGCAGTCTAAAGCACACTCGTTTTTTTTTTATAAATGTATGTACTCAAATATTCCTTACACTAGGCATATTATACAAATATTATTGATAGAAGTGTCATAAAAATCAAGACATAACTGCTCAGGCGATTGCTTTTGATTGCTAAATAAGTTTGGTTGTGGTTTTAATTTGGTTTCATCCAATTTCAAGCTTACTATAAACAAACAGCTCAATTCAAGCTTACTATAAACAAACAGCTCAATAAGAGTTTAATGATATACAGGATACATTTTTAAGCAGTGCGGATAATTTGCATAGTGCTTCAGTACCTACAGTCCGCGCAAATTAACTTGGCCGGAGTGAATTTGTCTCAAAACCATCGCAGTAATCATTTTATGGGTGTCAGTTGAGGGCGGGATGCGAGGAAACCTGCGCAGTGCCTAACTTCACTTCGGCCAAGTTAAATTGCGCGTGCTGTATGTGTTCCTTATCACAACCACACTATAAAACAAAATACAAAATCGGCTTTGTATGGGAGATTCAGAAAATTTTGTAGCACACGTCATTCAGCAAAACATTAGCCAGATATATAAGTAATTTAGTTTGTAATATTGCAATAACAATTACATCCCACCCGATAGGTTTTGTATATTTTTCTATCATTATTGTTAAAATGTTGTTGTGATAGCTTTTATAAAGTGACATGCTGATAGACAAAAATTAACTTTATGCGATTGATAATACCGCCCATAATGGCACGCAGTAAACTTTAATTGACATTTTATTGTCTATTTGACTACTGAGACAATATAAATTGTCGCGACCTTGCATTTGACGTTAATGAGTTAGTCCAGCGGTACTCTAAGTGTGTTCCGCGGAACCCTAGGGTTCCGCGATACCCCTGTAGGGGTTCCGCAAGAATTTAGAAAAAAAAAACAAAACACCTCTCTCTGGTCACTGGTCGAACGTTTTGAATCCGCCCGCCGCGCGTATACTTGTGAGCGCGCAGTCCCTTTGATAAAAGCCGCCTCTGAATTAGACGCTATAGTTGTGAACAAGCGACTTTCAGCTCTATCTTCAAAAGCATAAAGTCGAGATTGTTTACAACGCATTTTTTTGTATTTATATTTTTATTTCCGCTTTTTGTTTATCAAAGGCGCCGACTCGAGTATTTTTGAGAATGTTCGAGTTCGAGTCTAGGACTAAGTATAAAAGCGCTATTATATAAAAAAAGTCGCGCCTCGTCAGTCAGTTGACGATTAGCGTTCGGAGCGATAAGTTCGTACCTACCTACTTACAAGCTGGCTAGCCTGCTGCCTTCTTGTAAGTTCTACTGCCCGCTGTATTCTGATTGTATCAGTTTTGTACATTTCTTCTTTGGACTAAACTTTGTCTCATAAACGCAGTAACGATTGTGCATTATTTTGACCCTACCATCCTGACGTGTAACATTATTAATAAAGAAGAATGGAACGTTGGCTTAAAGGTGTTAAACGTGTTGCAACGACATCTTCTAATGACGCTGAATGTTCAAAAGCAGTACGCGCGGAGAATACAGCAATTACCGATCCAGACGATGATGCCACGACGTCAAGCTCCACGGTTTCAAAGACGAAAAAAAGGAAGTATGATGAATCATATATCAGTTTCGGATTTGTTGATTCCAACGGCTCACCTCTCTGCATGTTATGTAGTAAACTGCTTCCTAATAGTTCCATGGCACCTGCCAAATTACGCAGACATTTAGAAACTGTACACCCCGAGTCTAAAGACAAGAATAAAGAATTTTTTGTTCGTAAAAAAGAACAGTTATTGGAAAGTCAAAAAAATATGATGCATGTAACACAAACTATCAATGAAAAGGCCACGGAGGCATCATATTTAGTTAGCTATCGCATTGCACAAGCAGGTGAAGCGCACACTATCGCTGAGAATTTAATAAAGCCATGTGTGTTAGACATAACAAAATGTATGCTCGATGAAAAATCTGCAAAGCATCTTTCTACTGTACCGCTATCAAACGATACTGTTTCACGGCGAATCCATGATCTGGCAAGCTACGTCAAACAAGAACTAGTTGCACGTCTACAAAAAACACGATTCGCCTTGCAAATGGATGAGTCAACTGATGTCACTGGTCTGGCTATCTTGCTGGTTATCGTGAGATATCCATATGAACGTTCTTTTGAAGAAGACATGCTTATGTGTTCACCGCTGCCCACAAACACTACCGGGGAAGACATTTTTAATAAAATAAACATATTTTTTAAAGAAAATAATCTTAGTTGGAACGATTGCATTGACATTTGTACAGATGGGGCCAAGGCGATGACAGGTAAAACAGCAGGAGCAGTATCACGAATAAAAAGTAAAGCGCCTAATTGTAGTTCCAGCCATTGTATTCTACATAGACAAGCACTTGCGATGAAGCAAATGCCGTCAAATCTAAAATTAGTTATGGATGAAGCGGTAAAAATAATTAATTTTATCAAATCACGACCACTACAATCCCGATTGTTCTCATTATTGTGTGAAGATTATGGCAGCAAACATAAAACACTGCTGCTCCATACAGAAGTGCGATGGCTGTCTCGGGGTAAAACTTTAACAAGGCTATTTGAACTTAGAGCCGAGTTACAAATGTTTCTTTCAGCAGATACAGTTTCTTTTAATTTGAAAGACCGTTTGTATGATAAAACTTGGTTGTTCCGATTGTCTTTTATGGCGGATATCTTTCAAAAACTGAACGAATTGAATTTATCATTGCAAGGTAAACAGACAACAGTGTTCCAGGCCTATAACAAAATAACTGCCTTCAAAAGAAAATTAGATTTTTGGATTATTTGCGTTGGTAAGAGAGAAATAGAAAGCTTTACGTCACTCAGTGAGTTTGTTAGCGATAACGACTCGGAAATGTTTCAAGATGATGTGTTTGAAGAATTGGTCCAATATCTCACTTCGATGCGCGCATCTTTTGTAAAGTATTTTCCCGAAGAACATAATACAAAAATGAAGCTGAATTCATGGATTCATAATCCTTTTTTACCCAACTTGCAAAAGCCCGAAAGTATGTCAAACGAGATATATGAATCTCTTTTAGAAATGTCATCAGACACAAGTATGGAGTCACTGTTCAAAACGACGCCTCTCAACGATTTTTGGTGCAGAATCCGTGATGAATATCCAATGCTTGGCAGAATGGCTCTGAATATTCTTCTCCCGTTCCCAACAACATATTTGTGCGAAACAGGATTCTCAACCTATGCAGCCACGAAAACAAAATATCGCAATAGACTGGACGCCGAACCTGATATGAGACTTCAAATGTCTTCTATCAAACCTGATATCAACCAATTGATGAAAAATAAAAAACAGTTTCATACCTCCCATTAGTTAAGATTTTTTCATTTTTAATATCTTCTATTATTGTACTTGCCATGTGGTTAAAGTAAGTAATAATTAGTAACTGTTACATTGTACTTTTATTATGCTTATATAATAAAGAATACACTTTTAAAAACTATTGTTTTATTGTAGGGTTCCGTCAAGTATTTTGCTTGTCAAAAGGGTTCCGTGACCAAAAAAGTTTGAGAACCGCTGAGTTAGTCCCACGGTGCGCGCCAATATGATATTGATTTTATTTAGATTTAGATTTAGATTCTGTATTATACCAACATAATAGTTACAGTCTACCAAGTAGTATGTATCATATCATATTTATAATATAAATGTTTATAATAATATACATTTTAGGTTATGAGATAATATGCAAAAGCGAAGGTTACTAATTATCTATTAAGAATAAGAATTATGGAAGTAGCTATTAATTATAAAAGTATAGCAATGATAGCCTAGCAGTTAAACTGTTGCCTTCTATTGAGGAGGGTCTGAGTTCAAACCTGCCCTGCACCTCTGACTTTTCGGATTTATGTTCAGATCAGAATTTGATTATCACTTGCTTTAACGGTAAGTAAAACTACACACCTGAAAGTGGTCCATAGATAGATAGATAGATAGATAGATAGAATATTCTTCATTGTACACACGGCTACACATCAAGCTGTACAAAACCAGTAAAGGCTGACCTCGCGTTGGAAGAAAAACCTATACAATGCGAGGTCAGCTTATACTGGATATGTACAGATTGATGTGTAGCCGTGTGTACACCATTAACATTATTAAACTACATAACATTTTACCATTTTTTTTTTCATGTTATAAGACGCGTCTTATAACATGGCGCGCCATCAGATAAGGATGAGATAAGGGCAGGAGGATGATGATGAAATGTTAAAAATTTTAAGTCCCGTGCTGTAGTACGGCAAATCAGGACACGACTCGCCTATTTCTTCACTCAAGCCATACAAAACTGATTACTGACTCAATGCTTAAATTTTTTGCGTGCCACTTATGGCAAAATATGTGGAAACTAACTGTGACTCTTTATCTATCTGTCTGGACCCGTATTTTTTGCGAAATAAATTATTCTTATTCTTATGAAATTGGATTAAGGCGCCGAACAGACGACGTTTTTTGGAGCGATCGAGAACGTCGTTAACCTGATATTCCTTTTGTGCTGTATGCGATGCTTCAGACGGTTGAATTTCTCGATCGCTCAAAAAGAACGTCGTATGTTCGGTGCCTGAGTTAGACTGATATTTCTCTAAATAAAAGGCTTAAACGTCAGTTGTATGAAATTCCTTTTGCGCCCTATGCTATGCTTCATACAAATAACGTTCCCGATCGCTCAAAAAGAACGTCGTCTGTTTGGCGCCGAAGTCAGACTATGATATTTTTCGAAACATGTGCTTAGGCGCCGGAAAGATGACTTTATTTTGGAGCGATTGAGAACGTCAATTGTGTGAAATTCCTTTTGCGGCATATGCGCTGCTTCCTACAATTAATTGACGTTCTTGATCTTCAAAAAACGTCATCATCTGTTTGGTGCTTTATGGTACCTGTTTTTTACTTCCAGTACGTCGATCCGTGCTCCGATGCTGGTGCCGATGTTCCCCGCCTACTACATCTTCAACTCGTTGCTGTGCCTGCTATTGGGCCTGCACCTGGTCTGGACCTGGCTCATACTGCAGGTCGCTTATAAGGCTATTAGTGCTGGACAGGTAATCCGGTTTTCCATTTTTATTATTTGCTTGTGATAACTGACACCGTGAAAAAAAAGTGTCGTTTGTGACAATAAATACTGGGTTATTTAATTTTCAGATGGAAGGTGACATTAGGAGTTCAAGTTCAGAAATAAGTGACAGTTCACATCAATCTAACCACAGCACGCCGAATCGTGTTAGTAATAAAAAGTAAGTACAAAACGTTACTTCAATGGAGTAACGCTTCAAATTAAAAACATAGTTTTCTATGCAACAATGTATGTATTTAGACAAAAACCTACTGCTTGGATGCAGCGTAATCATTAAATCTGAATTGCATCTATAATGCTAGCATCACTTCTACACCTGTGAGTAGGGTTGCCAAACGTACTTTGAAATAAGCGTGTTAATAAAGTATCTTACGCTATGTTAGGTCTCCGTTTTTTAAACTTTTGAATAGCAATAAAGTACTCAAAAATAACACAACAACATAAAATCACGCCTGTATTTCCCCAAAGGGGAAGGCAGAGGTGTATAGTACACCCACATTTAGCAAGTTATGTTACTGTGTGTGTTGTTGCTTACTCGAAAATAAACTTTATAAAAGTAAAAACCGACTTCTAAAAGAATAAAAGAATTTGTGTGAAACAGTTTAGGAAGTAGGTGCCTTCGATTCGGTTTGATTTAAGAAAAAATTGGCACAGACTTCCTAAACTGTTTCACACAAATTATTTTATTCTTTTTGAAGTCGGTTTTTTACTTTTTTTAAAGTTAATTTTGCTTTTCTATTTTTAGTGACATTATTAATAGAAAGACAAGCGATTGCTGCAATCCCCGATTATTTGCTGTCATCCATTGAAGAGTTCCCTTCTTTATCTCGGAAGATCTTCATCAGCTTTTCACCAAATGATACTTTCTCCCCAGAACGAAACGTGGCCAATATGTGAGACGCGTGGGATCCCTGTCTGTCATTCGACGATCACCGTCGAGTTAGGGGAAGGCCTCACCCGGCGGAAGCCGTGGAATCATTGGTGCACAAAGTCAAGTTATATTTCCGAGTTCTGCCGCGAATACATCCTTATAGCATGCCGCTTGCCCTCCGCTATGGTTTTCTTGTGGTGGCGTGTTATTTTTTAACTCTCCTGTGTGTGGAATGGGTTTCATCCCGCCAACTTGCTTTGTAGCTAGTTGTAAAACAAAACCAACCTGTTGATCACTTATCAACACATGAAAAGCATGTTACATGTCAGTAGCAGCGCGGGACACAGCACTAAAGGCCCGTGCAGACCATAAGCAGATCAGCAGCGCAGATTGAAGGAGGACCCGCGCCAGGGGGGTCTACTCCCGTTCGACGATATTCGATAAATCGTACGATTCATCGTACAATTTGCTACTCCGGTCAACCATCGTTCCCTTATCGCATGCGATGATCGCGTTTTGACGTTTGTTTTTCTCATCTCCGGTAAATTGTATACGACTATGAACCGTAGTCTATCTTAATTGTGATTTTTTTATGTGCCTATCTTTATTATGTAAGTATCAGTCGGAATGAAAGTTCGTACTTCGTTTATCGTTCGTAAAACGCGGGTAGACCTACAGTTGTAATAAAAGGAACGATATAAAACACGACACACCAAATATTAACGAGGTCCCGCTGGCAAACTGCGCCTTGCTCTGGACCAGGCGGAGACAAACTGGACAGCGATGCGCAGGCCAAGAGCGGCGCGGTTGCGTTGTATCACTAAGGCCGCCATACTAACTGACCACATCGGAGCAGGACAGGGCGGCGCGTCAATGTGACGTCAAAGTGGTTACGAGGCAGTTGTATTGTTTGACAATCGATACGTCATACATGTCATACAGTTCTATGGCGGGCCCGTCGTCAAAACATTTTATAACCATAACTGCCTGCGTTTTAGTGTGACATGTGCCGCGCTGCTTCTGACCTGATTTTGGTTTGTACGGGCTTTTATAGTAACAGTTTTCAAAGCGTTTGACGTTGGGTCCACAATATAACTGCTTTCAGTGTGTTGTGTTGTAAAACAATACAACTGCCTCGTAACTGATTTGACGTCACACTGACGCGCCGCCCTGTCCTGCTCCGGTGTAATGACTTACGGCCTAAAGCAGGTCAGGTCAGGTCAGGAATCGATTTTGATTTAGTTTTTTTTTGTTTGGAAGTTGACTTGATCGAGAGCTATGATTCAAGAAAATCTGTTCAGCCGTTGGAATATCATCAGCTCTTTTCTAGTTGATCAAGGGATATGAGCAACTTCCACAAGTCTGATCGATTCGAAATTTGGTATCCTGTTACTTTAATGAACAAAAACGATAGACCATAGTAACCTTGACCTGAAGCTGCAGCATCACCTGGAAACTGTAACCCAACTCCTCACTAACTTACAGCAGATGTATCGTGTTTGGGCTCATTGGAATGGTTTCAATGAATAGGTTATAGATAGATGGTGATCAGGGTCTTATGATGGTGCAGAAAAGATAAATGAAGATGAATTGGTGAGGTATTCAAAGCTACTTCCACTCGTTCAATCGATATGAAATTTTGGTATACGATGTAGTACAGTATGTGACGAATTCGTGTATGATTGTGTAAAGTGAATGAATGAGCGAATAGGTTGTGTAGGGGGTTTTCAATGTTTTTTAATATTGTGTTATCATAGATGCGTATTACGTATTTGGAAGAAGAATCAAGTACTGAACATCCTCCATTAATAAGTCCCTCGTTCCAGTCAACCTGTACGTATCGTGTGTTGTGTTTTATATCACTCCTTGTATTACAATTCCGCGGGCCCGCCTATAACCCGTGCTGCTACTTACATGCTATTGGTGTGTTTGGACCTTTAAAGCCGGTCCCATCCCCTACTAATGTGTGCTAGTTTGAACATTTCGCTCGCTGCTGTGGACATAAAAAGCTTCGGTTTTGTTTGATTTAGATAATAATAATAACAACTGTAGGTATGCCAACCTGGCGACATCCGAGTTGTGTGTGTGTGTATGGGGTGCCTGTACATCATACATACACAACTCGGATGATTGTTTTAGTAAATTCGAGTTGTAGTGTCACCGTTGCGTTTTGGCAGTAGTGTGACAACTGTCTGGGTGACATTAACATTCCATTGGTTACCTACTCTGTGGCTAAACAGAAAAGCGATACAGAAGGAAAAAAAAAAAAGAACTCCTCGGATACGTTGTGGCAGTAAGCAGAATGCTTCCATGGCAGATTAAAAGAGCTTCTGTAATTCATATTTTTTGATCCACTTGTTCAATGACCGGGCTGTAGGTAATGATGCCGGTTTTCTTGTATACCGCATTAAACTAATTTTAATTAAGCTATATTATCTCTTTCTTACAAACGTCATTGAAAAAAGACAGAAAATATTAATAACTGTCAAATTAGTCTATGCTGTTGTAAGTGATGGGAAATTATTCGTGACCCATGGCGGTGGCGTCTAAAATCACGTTGTAAACGAGCAAGTGGACTAATTTGACAAGACTAAAATCTTCTATCCTTTTCTAATGAGTTTTATTGGAAAGAGACAATTGAGACTAAATTAGTTTGTAAACAACAGAATCAGCACCATGGTCTAATATATTATGGCCGGAATACACATGCCTGTAAAATGGAGCAGTAGCTTGCATGCCAGTAACTGGCACACTGTGGTTGCATCTGCATGCAGTTTTCTAACTTGTATGCCTGTAACTGGCAAGCAGTATACATGTGCCAGTACTCCACGCTACCGACGTCATGACGGCACATTTTCTAGTTATTGCACTAACTGAAATCTTTCGAAGTGAAATAACACGTTGGCTGCTGAAAAATACATACGTCTGTGTTCGCTTAATGTTACGCGAATGCGGCTCCAACACGCACGTCGTGTTTGCATATTTTTGTTATACAATGTGCGGCAAATCACATACTGTGAAGACAAGTGCGGTTACATGCAGGGCGTTTAAATTCTACAGTATGGAATACGCGCACGGCGTGTTTTACACACGCTGGCCGCACGGTCGTAGCGCCCGGCTCCTACACGTCAGGCGTGTAATGGCCGCACTGTAGTTTCGTTTGCTACGACTATGCGGCCACACATAACAGGTGCATAGCAAGACGCATCAACGATCAACGGGGTCAAATGTTTGCCAGCAGCCAACATGTTAAATAGTGTCATATTGTTACTAGCCACAGACCAGTAAGCCTCAGCCCCAAGACGCCACATTAACAAAGTTTTGCAGGAGAACACTGTCGTAAAATGTTGGCGGGGACCGTGGGGCGGACGGCGTTTTATGATTGGTCGGCTCAAATGTTCAGTGATATGTTTGGTGCCGCTCGCTGACGGAGTGACGTCCCGATTGGTGGCTGGGCATAAGATATGCAGTGCTACTGCATATGCTTTGTGACCGGGGGTATCCGGCTAATAAGCGTCTAAAGGCTTACTGGTCTGTGTTACTAGCAGAAGAATGTGTAGCTAAATTAATGAGACAAAAAAAGAAGAGAAGAAAAATCTGGGTGACACTGACATGCCTGTATCTACCGCGTACGTTCACACGAGCCGGTTTTGAAGCCCCCGCGACCCCTCCATTATATTGCATGCTAGTAAATCGAATGTTGTGCAAGCTACTTGTTTGCCAGGTGCAGGCATGGCAGTTAACGTATACACATGAAAGTAGCTGGCACGTGCAAAAAGCTGGTAAGCAAGCGTGCAAGTTACAGGCATGTGTTTCAGAGGCTTTATGAAGTAACAATATTGTTGTATTCATATATTTATAAGACCCTTTTCATCTTTCCAGAGACACATAGGGTCGGGCAGACCGCCCAGGCGCTCAGCTTAGCGACGGTGGCGCCTCCCGGCGGCACATGACCACATCACTCCACGTTACGAGGTTGTAACTAGATGTAATAATAATATCACTTATACAAGGGGGCCACGCTTCTTATGTTACGGAAGGGGCTTAAAGGAGTTTAACGTTAAGGTATTTTAAGCTCTAAGAAATCGAAATTGCGAGACAGAAAATAAATTCGAGTCTTTCCGGTAGGAACGTTGGAAGTACCAAATAGTATGTAAACGATTTGAATCCTTATTACGTTCATGGTATAATAATGTTTCACCAGGTATTCTCTTCCCGCGATGCCCCAAGGCTACGTCACGATCAGTGTTGCCATTGAATGACATCTTCAATACAATTAATGAGATTTTTATTCATAATAAATATAAAATAAATTCCTACCAACATATTTCTTATCTCGTTTTCATCTAATTAGTTAGTATGAGAAAAAATGCATTTTGCTTGGGTAATTTTTTTTTTTTTTTTTACATTTAGTGGCAGCACACCAAACTGACAAGTGTCACGCTAACAGCCCGCTATTGGCTCCAAACCCGATGACGTAGTCTTAAGCCAATCACGTGACCCAGCTGTCACGGGACGAGAACACATGGCGAAACATGTTATTATACCATTATTACGTTGAATACAGGCCCTAATAAAATCGCATATAAAGTTTCTCCCTTTCAGATAAGGCTCGATATAGTGTAAAGTCGTTGTTCACTGCGCAAATACTAAAACATTTACGGGATTGATAGTACATTACGTACGCGAAGTTTTTAAATAGTGTGGCCCCAAAATGTTTGCCTGTTTTGTTATTTGTTCATTCGTGAACGATGAATGATTGAAGCTATATTTATGTCCGTATTTATAATGAACACGTGAGATTTCTTAGTACCTATTCATAAACGTCAACTTTTTCGGGATTAGGGTGTTGCCACACTTATCGACGCAGAATTAATTTCGCTACGTGTCGTTTTGGCAAGTCGGATTTTTCGAGACAGGATAAAACTGATGACCGTTTTTCTTAGTTTATCTAAGTATCGCTTAATTTTTTTTACTCTACTTTTTTTTAGTTCGTCCTAAGCTGGTTTGTTTCTTTTGCACGGTTTAGCTGATACGTTTCTGCGTCTATAAATATGGCAACACTCTTATCGGAGTCTAGAATATTCGCGTATATTGGGAAACAGAATTAGTTGAAACTTATTTAATTTTAACTTTTTTTTTCTACTGTAACTAAATATGTTGTCTTTACAAGTACATATCCTACCCGATCTAATTAAGTTCCCTAATATACATAAAGAAAGTTATTGCTATTGCTTTTGCAAAATGGTTGTTAAAAGTTCTAATAAAAATATACAACCTTATTCTTATTTTAAACTAATCCTCTTAAGGGGTCATTGTACTCATCAGTATGAACTTTAACTATGGGATGGGACCAACCCTGAAATCGCGAAAAAAATGCTGCTGTTCTCTACATTTGTGTTTACATGAATCAACAAAATGTAGGGATCAGCTACGAGTGACGATATTTAATTGATCGTCCGGCGCACCCTGGACAGTCAGCCCGATACCAACCTGCTGACTGGCTGATATTTTCCCACGGCATGAACTATTGTCATTTTTGTAGCTCATGTCGACACGATATAAGAAAGAAACGGGATCAGCTGGTTTTTTTTGCGAATTCAGGGATAATCCCATGGTAAAAGTTGTTCATAATAATGAGTACAATGACACTTTAAGAGGTTTAGTATAAACTAAGAAGGTTGTATAATCTATTCTGTGGGTAACATGACATTTTTGTCGTCTTACATCGGTGGCTCAGCTAATGTTAATACATACTTATACTCATAAGTATCATTATAATAAAACAAAGTTTAACCGGATTAAATCGCGTATATTATTTAAATTGGTTTCCCTGACGTTAACGACGTTGACGTAATATACGCGATTTAATCCGGTTAAACTTTGTTTTATTATAATGTGTAGTGATCGCGAAAACCTAAGAAGTTATTATGATAAGTATCAATTCGAACAACTTTCACTATGGGACAAACCCTGAAATCGCGAAAAAAATAACAGTTGTCTCATACATTTTGTCGATCGACCTGTTTTTGTCACAACAAAACACAACGACAAAAATGTCACAGTTATTATAATTGACATTATAATAATAATAATTTTGATTTTTTAATGCCGTGCGTGTAAATTGTTCTAAAAATACCGTAATCTAATGAGAAATCATTAATATGTTAAAATCTGTTTTCGTACTTGCGTACTTAAGTTACCGGACATGCAATGTGGTAACGAACCAGTTTTTTTTATAAATTCCTAAATACGACGGTGCTAAAAAAAATTATATCATCAATTTATGAAGTAAATTGTAAGCCTTAAAAGAGAAATAAGCATTTATTTTATAATAGCTTAAGAAATAAGTGCTATATGTATTTAAATTTATAATAAGCAAAGGGTAAACTTTTTTTGTATCCTTATTTATGTTGTATTTCTGGTTTTTTTTAAAGTAGATGTACTATTTTTTTCTTTTTCTTTATTGTAAGCTAAAAAGTGGCTTGTAACCTTTTTAAATGCACGTCATCGAAATTCCATATTACACCTGGATCTATTCAATTTTTTTAATAATAAAAATACCTAATTAATTTTAATATGAACAGTTTGTGAAAACGGTTTAAGCGTATTTACAAAATGGGGCTATTATTATTATTATATAGTATTACTATTATTTAAAACGGAATCTTGTTCCTATTGGTGTCTTAGCCATGGAATTGGATATTTTAGATTATAGTGTAGCGACACACTTATGCCGAAATCACGTATCCGATTCGGTATGATGTCTGCAATATTTTTTATATCGGCAATATATGACATAATTTCGGCTTGATGTCATATTGTTGCCATTAGTCTTTGCACGTAGCGTCGCGATTATTTGCCTTTGCGGGCACTGTGTATTCTGTTTATACTTTAAAAAATTTGCAACATAGCATTCTAAATACGTCTTCATTTGAATGCAATAAGGTATATTATTCTTTAATAATTAATAATTGGTACTAATTTTTACGAAACAATGATACTTAAATCGTGTAACTGTCTCGCTGTGGCGGACAAAAAGGTGATTGTTTAAATTAACTGGGTGAAATAAATAATTATTAAGGCTTGAGGTGAATGCTACAGGGTAGCCCGCGAAATTCAAAATTTTTGGCGTTTTTTGCAAATTGTAGCTTTATTTCGCGTTGTATATCGGTCAAAATATGATTGGCTGAAATAATAACAATATATCTACTGAATAATACTCATAAAAAATATTAACCTAGCTCTATTAGCTGTACTAGCTCGATAATATTAATTTACGATCAAATTATCGATTTTCGAGCTTGTAGAGCTTATAGAGCTAAGTTAATATTTTTTATGAGTCTTATTATTTAGATATATTGTTACTATTATCGCCAATCATATTTTTACCGATATACAACGCGAAATAAAGCTACAATTTGCAAAAAACACTAAAATATTTGAATTTCGCGGGCTACCCTGTAGCATTCACCTTAATATAAATTGAAGTTACATTGTAATAACAAAAGTACACTATTTATCGGGGGACCATGGGGTTGGATCATATCGATTTAAATATAAATAACAAATTGGTACATGTGGTCGTTATCGATTTGCGTTATTTATTTGCATTAGCCATGACCATTGTAGACAAGGTTTTTGTCTACGAAAGAATAGAGAAAATGACAGTTATAGTTCTATGTTCTATACAAAGTTGTTTTGTCTATTCTTCCGTAGGCAAATCTCTTGTCTACAGTGGTCATACTACGTCTGCAGGCATCGTAAGCTGACCTTCTATTTCTAGTCTCTCAGAATAATCTTCCATATCAATTTATTATAATAAAAACTAGTTGGGGTATCTAAGGTTTTCAGTTATGTGTATAGGGGGGATGTTCTAGAAAGAACATAGAACACGGCTATTTCTATCATCTGACATGAATTTTATCCCATTGAAATAACGTTTAATTTTCTTAGTTGTTCAGCTGAAGGCCAATTCTCGTAATTAAAAACGTTCAAAATATAGTTCGAAACTAATCTCAATCTCCTAACACTGCGTTTTTTATTACGAGAATTGGCCTCCTGATCTTTTTGAAAGGTATTTTCGTCCCGATATTTTTGACGCTGACAACCAATCACATCGCTTGAGATGAGTTTTGGCGGCTACACACACTATAGTAATTTTTTTCGTTAATCAGATTTTCAGAAACCGGGGGTTAGCTTAATAGCTCGTAATAGTTAATTAATTTGCTACCAATTTCTTTTATATTCCAAATACTTAAAATACTTATGTCTCAAAGGTTAAAGTATTATTACTATACTTATTTTTAGCTAGCCTAATATACCCTAGTCTGGACATATGTTTTACATACGGTATTGTTAATATAAGAGTTTCTCTGTCAAAAGTTTTTATTACTAAAACTATAATAGGATAAAACAGGATGAAATCAAATACATAAAAAATTTACTTCCCATACATAAACTTTGTTTATCGCCAAGGATTTGTAATTTTTTTTTCGTGTGTCAATTCCATGTTTTTTAGGAAAAGTCTTTCGGTTTCATTGGTACAATCCACTATTATAATTTGTCGACTGTATTTGATTTCACCCTGTATATAAATGATAGAAATAATCAATTACCAAAAAAAGTGTTACTAAAGTTTCATACAGTTCGTGTATGGAGTATTGCAGTCACTTGTGGGATGGCTCCGCCAAATACCAGCTTGCGGCTCTTGACTCGATTCAACGCAGAGCTGAGAAGTTAATTGGTGATGAACTGTTAGCAAAATCTAAGCTACAAAGCTTAGCCCATAGACGCACAGTTGCTTGTTTGTCGGTGTTCTACAGGCTGTACTTTGGAGAGTGTGCGCAAGAGCTCCATGAGCTTATTCCGCCATCTCCTTTCTTTCATCGGACTACACGCCGCACTGCAGGATATCATCCACATTTGGTGGAAATCCCTACTATCAGGACCAAGCGCTTTGAGAACTCTTTCATAATGCGCACAGCCAAGTTGTGGAATTCACTGCCGGCATCTGTATTTCCGGGCACTTATAACCCTAACGCCTTTAAAGCTGGAGTGAATCGGCACCTAATAGGTTTGCTCGCTCCATCGTCGACCACATCCTGACAAAGCTGTCTAGATTGTGGTCAAGAGCAGATCTATAAATCATAAAAAAAAAAAAAAAAAGTTACAATAATTGGTCTTATGAATAGGCGAGCATTTTTTATAAAAATATCTTTTTGATTTTGAATTATAAATCAATCTATAACTACAGAGTTATTTGGATAGTACAATAACTAAAGAATCATGGCGAGATCCATATATTGACATATACATTTTTTTTTAGATTTTTAGAGAAGTTGCAATAGTTTTACTATTGTTCCTTGGTCCTTAAATAATAATTTTCAGCATTTACAATATTTTTAAACACTGCAACAAAAATATAATATAATTTTTTATTTATTATTCCATTGTTATAATTTCTGGACGTGACTAAATTGACAGCTGGCTGTATGACGCGTTCTGAAATTAGCTCAATTTCTAATGAGTTACTTTTAAATATTATATTTTATTCAGGGGTTCTAAAATATTTTAAATGTTGAGAGTTATTCTTTAAGGACCAAGACCAATATTAAAACTATTCCAACTTCTCTAAAAATCTTTATTTTGCTGTACTAAATTGGCGATGATTCTTTGGGCATTTGACTTGTTGTACAATTTTGAATGATTATTTCTATCATCTATTTTATATTTTATCAATCAATTAGATAGGATAAATAAAGATAAATTAGTGCCTGAAAACACGCGCATCACTTGTCGCTATTGAAATTCCAAAAGATATATCTAATTTTTTTTTAAATTAGTATTGCTTTGAAAGATAAATCGCTTTATAAGGTCTAATGGTAAATAAATAAGATGCGGCCTATTAATAAATAGTATAGACATTCTATCTCACTAAGGTGGGTGTCCTTTATCCTTTTTATCTTGAAAATAAGGTTCGAAATGCAATGATTCACCCTCCTTCGTGAGATAAACTTTCCGTATTAATCTGTGGTATTTAGCAATAACTGTCGTAAGTTTTTGCTTATGCATTTTGAGGATACGATAGTTCATACAAACACTATCATACTACTACAAAGTATTAAGTGAAAACCAAGGGTATTTTGCAAATCCCATAAAATTCTTCATTCGCCACTTATTTAGTCATATTTCGAGGATGAGATCGTGTTTTTTTATATATTTGCACTGATTGTTTGGAAAAATAACGAAGTCATTACATATTAATTTTGTACAAAATTACAATTTACTTAGAAGTCCGGTCGACCGCACGTCAGTAGAAACAGTTTGAAATTGACAGCGTTTTTATGTCGTAACTGGTAAGGGTGATTTTCTATTTCGTTTTACCACTGTCATGCAGTTGATTGTACTATTTTCAAATATAGACATTGAAATCATCGATTAGAATTACCTCGAAATATAGTGGGTGTCAAAAGAATCATCACCAAGCCGAAAGCCACGGATTCCACGACGGTTTTTTTG
Organism: Asteroscopus sphinx; assembly: GCA_949699075.1. Classification (NCBI taxonomy): domain Eukaryota; kingdom Metazoa; phylum Arthropoda; class Insecta; order Lepidoptera; family Noctuidae; genus Asteroscopus; species Asteroscopus sphinx. Next base: position 11,275,527 of record OX453021.1, on the reverse strand, counting down.
TACTAGACCATACCGTGTTTCCCGAGAAATATAATCTGGTGGTCTTCAAGACTCGAGTGAATAGGTTTTTGCTGGGCAAGCGTGTACCATCGTCGACCGCACCATCGCTTAACATCAGGTGAGGTGGCGGTCAAACGCAAGCCCGTTAAGAATAAAAAAAAAAAAAAAAAAAAAAAAACCTGGGAATCGACTAGTTATGGAGACATTGAAGGTCAAAGTCACAATGTTTTTAGGGGTTCTAACGCGCGGGGCGGCTTGGCGGAGCTCGGGGTGCGCCACACTTACCCATCCCGTTCTACGCAGCAACATACACGTAGATACAGTAGTATACATTTTATATGGCCCACCGATGTACCTGCGCAGATGACACGATTTAAATACGCGGGAAATTGGTTAACCAATCAGAAACCACCATCGCTGCGTGCCGTAAGTCTCAGCCGCTGCCGCTAGAGTACGGAAGCACAGAATATCTAATAGTACACGGAAGTGTGTGAGGGAAATAGAAAAAGACGTCACGGCAATCAATTTTAACACCTTATGGGCATTGCATAAAGTTGATTATATTACTTTAATGTTTCGGGTGTTTTCGTCTTAAACGTAAAAGTTGTTTCTCAGCAATTAGTTTTGCACAATGTTACTTAGTTTGATGTATAGTATTCCTATGTATGAATTTGGCTCGGTGATGGGTCTTTTTACACTCGGTATTTTGTATAGAATGCAATAAAAAGACAAATTTTAATGAATTCTTAGTCAAGTGCGAGGTAGGCATTTTGAGATTTATTATAAGTATACCTCTACGGAGTGACCGATGTAGGATCAGTAAGCTGAAGTGGCAGTGGGCTGGCCATGTCTGCCGAAGGACCGATGGCCGCTGGAGCAGACGAGTCCTTGAGTGGAGACCGCGAATCGGCAAACGCAGCGAAGGGTGCCCCCCTGCCAGGTGGACCGACGACCTAAAGAACGTGTCTGGGGGGGACTGGATGCGGAAGGCGGAGGACCGAGTGTTGTGGCGCAACTTGGGAGAGGCCTATGTCCAGCAGTTGACTGCGATAGGCTGAGTTGATTGATACCTCTACGAGATCGTAGGACGTTATTAACTTTCCGCCTTTTCCTATTCAAAAGTTTTCTATTTAATAAGGTAAAGCTATTTACGGCCAAAATAGGTATCTATCCACGATTCACAGACCAGTAAGCCTCTAGACGTCGATTAGCTGGATACAGGTCACCAAGCATATACAGTAGCACTGCATATCTTACCCCCCGCCGCCAATCGGACGTCACTGCGTCAGCGAGCGGAACCAATCATACCACCGAACTTTTCATAACGACTAATCATAACGCGCCATTCGCCCACTGTACCCCGTCAACATTTTACGACTGTGTTCTCATCCAAAACTTTGTTTATACGGCGTCTTGAGGCTTACTAGTCTGGTTGTCATATCTGGTTGTATGGAGACAAATAATCGTGGATAGATCGGTTATTAATTTTGGCCGTAATGTTTATGGATAGCTAGAAACTCGATATTTCCTCCTAGATAGATAGTGATAGTTTTTTTTTTACAAGACTTGGTTTTTATATGCATTAAATTATAAAATAAAATGTTTATGAATGTCCAAATTAATTCTAAATACCAAATTAATCAAATTATTATAATAATATTCCGCCGATTCCGCTGGTGCTGGTCTGATGTTGTCTAAATGTTTAATAGAAAATAATAAAAAACGAACAAATAATATCCATATCATTTGACATAAAATAAAATAAATAAGATTCCACATTTGCTACTAATGTGTAATAGTTATAATACAGATTATAGTTGAGTCGACTGCCGGCTGTCGACTATTGTACTTCGACTAATAGATTATTAGTCGCATTAATAGTCGATAATCGGGACATCTTGAAGTAATTTTAAGTACTGTAGTCTGTGTCAATCCAAGAAAATAATTGATGTAATTGCCACTGCACAAATTTGAACTTTATGAACATAAAAAATAAGTTGAATTCAGAATGACAAAAACAGTTGAAAATATCTTAAAAGTGTTTACATAGTGAAGGAAACTGGTGTCTGTGCCTTTTTAATAGGGTTTCTAATCCAAAATCATATAAATTTTAAATTGGATTGACTTAGACTTTATTTAAAAAGCTGTTCTATCGAATACACCCAAAGATGCTTTATAACATTTATAAAGCTTGAAAAATATAAAATTTGAATATAAATATATATTATATTTTGTGCGTCGCTTTTGACGCAAATAAATATTTGCCTTCTTTCTTTCTTTCTAAGTATTAAGAATGTAATTCAAATTACAAGTGTAGTCATTTGTGCGACTATCTTTTTATATTATTTAATATTGTTGGTTTTGTTCGAATATTTAAAGAGATAGATCATTTCTATGCCCGAAAAAAATCTTAGTTCACGTTAGTTGTTGCATTTTACAAACACTAAAGAAAATTCCTGATAAAAAAGAAACTTAAAAAACGCTCATGAGTTGTGCAACGGCAATGAAATAAGAGAGTAGGTATACATATTCAATTTAAAAAGAAACAATTGTACACTCTGTTTTTTCTTACTTGTCTTATTTAGTAAACATTCATAGCATGTCTTTTTATTGTTGAATTTTTAAATAACTACCGATAAAATATAATTACTAGTTTTGCACATGTAATTAAGTTATAAAACGTTATTTAGTTTGTTAAATTGCTAATATAATGTCTTTCAATAATTATTAATGACGAATTACCTTAAAAAGGCATGCCAAGATTGTTTACTAAATAAGTCAAGTAAGAAAAAACAGAGTTTAGGTGATTGCGAGTCAGGCATTCACGAGATTCCTGTCATGCGGAACAGCAATATCAATAATCATTGTGCGGCGCTCTAATCGATCTATCACCACTATATCAGGCTTATTGTGTGCTATTTTATTATTTCGAAAAAAAAAGTATATAGGTATTCCTTGCTTGCTTGTATTCTGCTTGGTTTGGGACTAGATGGTGCTGTGTAAAATGTCCCAAATTATTTATTTATATTTATTATATATTTATTTAGATTTCTACGGTGAGGATTTTGACCCTTTCAACCTTTACTTTCTTATTTTCTGTTCAGGCCTTAAAATTGCATTTTTCCCTGCATGTTGTCTTTTTATATTTATGGACAAGTTATTTATGAATATTTTTTGTATAATTAATAAAAAGGTGCGCACTTAGTTTAGTTGTTTAAGTTTTCCAGCGAAGAATAATATTGCAGCCCAGTTTAGCATTTAAATAAAACATGTAAACGACAAACTATTTATTTCAGAGATAATATTAATGTAAGGATAAACTTAATTTAATGGTGCATATCAGTGTTGTTATACTTGTATAGAGTTAAATACCGGTACATTTCGATCTCCACTGTCAAAGTTTCTAAATATTAAATTTACGTGGTAAAAGCACCAGTTACCGACAGTGCCCCATTGTTCGACAAAAAAACAAAAAACTTCAGAAAAAAAGAGCAAAATATAATTTGTTATACGGTTAAATATGCTCTAATAAACATTGAACTGTTACATAGTGCACCACAAGTACGTAAAAAACCATCACGAAACCAAATAAGTATTTAAAAAAATATTTGTGATCGTCCCTTAAAGTGTCGATAATTGGGGATGTTACGTTAAGTGGTAGTGATACTCACTGATATTGATTCTCTTGTACACAAACTAAACTTTGTTTAAACTATCGCTCTCTTTTACTAATAGTAGATAAAAGAAAGAGATGGCAACAGTGCTGTCAAATTAGTTGGAATTAAAATTTCCGTACATGTTTAGTCGTGATCTCGGAACTGATTAAAAATACGAAGAAGTGTAAGACGCAAACTAATTTATTATTATCAGCCTGTAGTGTCCCACTGCAGGGCAAAGGCCTCCATTCCCTTTTTCCAATTGTCCCTGTCTTTTGCTGTCTGGGGCCAATCTTTCAGATAGGAGTCAAGTTCGTCCCACCATCTCCTTCTGGGCCTGCCGCGTTGTAATTTGCTGCTGTCTGACAAACTAATATAAGTTTTTAAATTCTAGCTATCTCTTATCTTCACTATTAGAAAAAAATATGAATAGTTTAAATTAAGTTGGTGAACAAGATAATTAACACCACTACTCATGAACCAAAACAATTGCTAAAATATTATAATCCATGTGCAGGAATATAGACAGTTCTTCAATAAAAGACTCCTTACTCGATACTCGATAGACTACTAGGCGTAGGTATCGAATAAAATGTTGTCTTAGGAAATAGACAATATTTGACAATTTTGTTACCGTGTATTTTTCATAAAGCAGTCATTATCTGGGGCCCACAGACTTAGTAAAAAATATAGACGAAGTGCTGCGAGCTGCGAGCAATTATAGTGAAGCAAAAAAAACTGCTCCTTCGTGTCCAGCGCTCACGCACATGCACCTGAAGGATATTTGCTTTCGCGATGCTTACTGGACGATGCCGCGACATGTGTACTGAGAGGGGTGAGCACGGTTTGAGGTGCATGTGTGGTGTGCGTGAGCGCTGGTTGTATACGAAGGAGCATAGTTTTTATTACCTTCACTAGATTGTTCGCAGCACTTCGTCTATATTTTTTACTATGTCTGTGCTGGGGCCTTACTCCCGACTGGATAGAGTTCTGTATCAATCGAAATTGAATTCTAGTTAGTGTCAATTTGTACTGCATTTCTCTAGGAATTGACATTAGCTCGATTTTGTTCAGAGCTCGAACCAGTTGGAAGTAAGGCCCCTTGTCTATATCACTGTACTGAACTTCCTCATAAATATAATAATGTACAAATAACGCATTATCAAAATACGTTGGTGCCTTTCACTATATTTTAAATGTTGTTGATATATAAGTAACGTTTAGAATGTCATACATATTGTGAAAAATGAATGTTGAAAAAATAAATATATAATTTGTATGTGTTGATCTCTGTCTTAATTGCATTTGTCATTAAAGTTTTATTTTTATTATCATACTTTTATAAATTAAGAAAAAATGTTATGGTTGTTGTTTTTGGTGTAGTTTATAACTAACGGTTGTTTTTTTTTGTTTCATTCGCAAACTTAGTCACGGTTGTCTGGATTTTCAATTTTGTTAGTGACAACTGGGTTCTTCGTAAAGGCTGTAGACAGAATAATTATTGTGGTCAGAGGAACTAAAAAGCTTTTGAAATATTTTAATGAATCTAGAAGAGATACCAAATAAACTCAATGTGATAAGATATAAAAATGCAAACAGTATTAAATCCAATATATGACAACAACAAAAACGATCAATTTTAAAGGTGGATTCTATTAGTGCATAGACCAGTAAGTTAGTGAAACAACTTTTCTTAAGAAACAAGGGGACGTCATAAAAAAAAATTGCCTTCCCATACAAAACTTTGTTTATCGCTAAGGTTTTTGTATGTGTAGTAGTAAAGTATTTTTTTTTCTTAGGAAAAGTTGTTTAGTTTCATTGGTAGAATCCATCTTTTAAATTTGTCGCATCATGTATTTGATATCATCCAGTTTATCCGGTACCTAATGGATTCGTGAAGTAGTTGACCTTCAGAATTGATCAAAATGTATTATATCGACATACCAGTGACTAACTTTGTTCGTATTGAGTCTATTTTTTTATTTATAAGCAAATAGGTGTATTGTTATAAATGCCAGCGTTGTTGTACTGTGTATATGACGTCAAAACATGTGAGAGACCATGATTTGTATGATTGATGAGAGTTGATTTGCAGAATAGTCTCTTTTGTATGCGATAAAACAATAAAATGATACGAAATAAAACTTGTTTTATTTTTAAAACTGATAATTAAATTTTATGATGAAAGTGGCCTTGATGTCTGTATTGCCAGTTAAATATTCATGTTCACAGGCTCCTCAGTCATCCAAAAAGAATAAAATTAAATAGTACAGTAAAACACAAGCGTGTGATTCTAGGATGCACCTGTATACAAACTTATAACAATATACGTGGCTAAATTGTCTTTGACTGTATGTGTGATCTTATGAATTAGGAACTAGCGTAAAGACAGTCTTTCAAAGGGTGGTTTTATATAGGTAGAACATTTGCATTTTACTTGTTAAAAATACTAATGGCAAACATGGTTCTGCATATTGGTAGTACCCTGTCTGTAGTTCCATATACAACGTGTTATTGAAATAACCTTGAGAAATAACTGAAAACCTCTTAAGGGGTCCATTGTACTAATCATTGTGAACAACTTACTATGGCACCAACCCTGAAATCGCGACAGCTGTTCCTTACATTTTATCGATTTACCTATTAGAACACAAATGTAGGGAACAGCTTTTTTTTTTCGCGATTTCAGTGTTGGTCCTATAGTATAAGTTGTTCATGCTCACCCCTTAAGAGGTTTTCAATTATTTCAGTAACACGATCATGACAAGTATCTAGTCAGATTGGAAGCCACCCAAACATGGTTGCAGGTTATGCATGGTTGGGGAAGGTTTTCAAACTAAATCATCCCCGAAATCAAAACCCTGCGCGTAGACATCCTGTATTTCTCTTAACTCTTCTTTAATCTGTGTTTCTGCCGTATGCTCACCACATCAAGTCAACTTGGTAGAGGTCCAAGCTATCATTGGCAGAATAACTTTACCTATTGTTTTCAGCGTAACAATACGAGCAACATTGATACTTAACCTTACTTCGCTATCTATTTCCTGAGCGCCATGCTGTTTTCATTGCTGATACTGACTGTATATAATGTACTCTGTGCTGACTGTCATCGGTGGGCTTAGTACGAGTTTCACACTTACGAATACTTTCATCGTTTTCGTCGACTTTCATTCATAAATCAGCGCCCCTGGCGGATACGAGGAAGAACTACAGATTTATTAATGAAAGTCGACGAATACTTTGAAAGTATTCGTAAGTGTCAAACTCGTACTAAGCCCCCTGGTCCGTCCTAATCTTAAAGGTGGTGTACAACTTCTTAGCTTATGGGGTATGTTACTTTAATTACGTTTGCTTTTTTGACCGACACAGAATTCAGCGTGTTATACTTTAGTGACGGGTAAGCGTCACCGCCTCACCGGTGCAAGATATACAACGTGCTATTGAAATAACTGAAAACCTCTTAAGGGGTCAAGTATGAACAACTTTTACTATTGGACCAATCGCGTAAAAAATCAGCTGATCCCTACATTTTGTCGATTTATATGAACACAAATGTAGGGATCAGCTATTTTTTTTTCGTGATTTCGGTTTTGGTCCCATAGTAAAAGTTGTTCATACTGCTGAGTACAATGACCCCTTCAGAGGTTTTCAGTTATTTCAATAAAACGTTGTATAGTTCGCGGGTCAGTGTTCCAGTCATCGACCATACACTCCATAGACGCCTCATAACAGGCGACAGATGTCTGCAACAAATCTATGAAATTTCATTAATGTAGGTCGCCACTATTCGCCACTTTAAATCTTCAAATCAGTTTCGACCACTTATATGAGCCGTCAAAACTGCCGCGTTAGTGATTAGTGATGAAACGTGAAAGAGGTCCTGGGTCGGGCAAAAAGTGTAATTGGTATTTTTCAGTCAAAATGTTTTCTTATTAGTAGTCCGGAGTCAGGAAGTTGGCGTTGCAACACTCCCGTGCCTCGGAGCAAGTAAAGACGTCGTTCCGGTGCCTGATCTCACTCCGGTCGTGTCGGATTGCCGCATGCCGTGGGATTATCAGAGTGAGGGAATAGAGAGTTCACCCGTGTTTGCGCACACATTTATGCTCTATTATAATTATGTCCCGCGCAGATGGCTAGCTTCCGTTGAGATTGGCCGCCGCCGCCGTGACCAAAATTCGGACGGGAGGACATTATTATTATCATCCGGAGTGAGAATCCGAAGCATAATCTGATGAGCACTTTAATGGAAGCTAATAGGCATGATATGGTGCACTTTCAATTAATATGCTAAGCTAATCATACTTTATTCATTTCTGTCTTTAGATTGAGCGCGATGTCAGAAGCTCGAGTTCAGAAGTGTCTCACGATGTAACACTCAGATCCTAGAGGTGGTATATCAACGATCGCAAGAATGGTATACAAGGCAATGGTCATAAGAACGGTAACGGTACCTATTTATTGCAAATAAAGATATTGTATTGTATTGTATCAACGATCATAAAACCATTGTCGATAGTACCTACATGTTCATGTCAACGATTTAAGAAGCTAAGCTACGTAAAACTGTGCTACTACTAAGTACATGTGAATATGAAAACGGCGGGGCCGCTAAGAACCTAAGGGTGGTATGCCACTGGTCAAATTTCATTGTCCAATCCAATTTATTTGATGACAAGTGTTTTTTTACATACAACATTTGATGAAAATCATCATATTTCTTTGATAAAAGTCACATTGGACAAAGAAATTTGACGAGTGGCATACCACCCTTAGGTTCTTAGCGGCACCTATCTGCTTACCTACTTTCTTCCCTGCCTGCCTATATTAAATGTAACAAGTATTGTTTGATGTATTAAACTGTCGAGGTAATAAACGTTCGGCCTAACAAGCTTTCGGTGTAAAATTCTTCGAACCAACATGTTTCGCGCTAACGTTACATCGCACCACGGGTAGTAATCTTAGAACAAAAATTTTCAACGTTATGTCTATGATTCTAGATGGGTTCAATAATAGATTTTGACAGTTACTTCGTCCCCCTCGGCCTTCCCCTTCTGGTCTTTATATTGTTGTTATATACCTATGTGTAGTATACATGTATAATCTCAATTATTGAAGTAATTCTCTTTGTAATTAACTCTTTGTAAAATGGGCAGTCTAAACTATGTACCTATCCCATTTAAAAGTTGAAATATACTATTCAGTTTTCTACAAAGTTTAATATAACTAAATAAAAACGTACATTACGAATTACGGTTACGAAATGTTTGTTAACATCTGCCCAACAAACAAGCCTACTACTAGCCACATAGATTACTATATATGACTAGCCACTAGCACATCAAGCCACTGTTTTAAGATCACATCAGGTGAGCAAATAATAATATATTTCATTTCAATGTTAAAGTGTAATATTTGACAATGAACTTTTCAATCTGCATGCAGTACACACTACAGAAAACGATTATTTCAGGCTTCTGGGGGCCAAACTAAGCTTAATGAATTGATACACAGGGAAACAAGCCCTTCCCACCAGATGGTTCAAATAAAACTAGGAGTTGGGAGATTAATACAATACCGCTTGAATATTATTTGTTTCTTTTTGCAAACATAAACTAAGTATACTACATGCTACCGCAAGTTGGAAATCATAAAATATCACTCATCATCATTACAGCCGAAAGACGTCCACTACTGGACATAGGCCTCCCCCAATTAAGGGGGGGATATGCCATAATCGCCACGCTTGGCAGGCGGGTTGGCGATCGCAGTTGGTTGGTTAAATACTCAGAGAACGCTGCTGCCCATCCTCTGGTGAATCCCTTAGTCGCCTTTTACGACACCCATGAGAAGAGATAAGGGTGGTGCTATTCTTTAAGTCCGGCACCACACGGACCAAATATAAATATCACTCATAATGCAATACTATAGGGGACACTTCTAAGTACTCCTTGCCTATCTGGCCCTTGTGCCCCTCCCAGAAACAAATCCTGGATCTGCCCTTGGCCACAGCAATAGGATTCCATTTGGACCCACCGGGTGTGGAATCTTAATAATATTAATGCTGTTGTAAAACTATTTTTTATTATTTCAGATACTGAGATGCCACCGCCTACATACAGTTTTGTTGGAAATCATTTGTTAAATGAGGTAAGCAACAGCCTTTTTCATTTTCTTTAATGGCATTTATATTTAAAAACAAAATAATATGAATAATAATATTATAAGTTGGCCTCAACAAAGTAAGCTGTGTGTGAATGTCACAATCAACTGAGAAATGTTTGAGCATGACGGTAGGCAGGGTAAAGTTCTAAAGACATTTCTATAAAAAAATGGTTCATCATTATCAGCCCGTTACTGTTCTACTTCTGGGCACGGGCCTCTTCTGAGAAGGATTCAGGCCTGAGTCCACCACGCTGGCCTACTGCGTGTTGGTGGACTAAACACCATCAAGAACTGTATGAAGCACTCTCAAGTGGGTAGGTTTCCTCACGATGTTTTCGTTCACCGTTAAAGTAAAAAGTGACAATCAAATTCTGATTCGCACTTGAATTCGAAAAGCCAGAGGTGTGGGCCGGGTACGAACTCAGATCCCCCTGCAAGGGTGGCAAGCATTCAACCACTAGGCTATACTTTAAATTACTAGGTTATAATGTTCATTCCGGGACCCATCTGAAAACCAGTGCTGCAACATTTCGGTGTTGTAGCATATGCTGAGATGGGGGCCTTTTTAGTCTTTTACAGGCAAATTATTTTTAATTTTATTGTTGATGTGTTATTTTTTCTCTCGCCTGTAACAAGATTAAAATAATTATTTTATTTCTTTCTTTCATTTTGTTTGATTTATGTAAATGCAATGATAACATTGTAGATATTAATGTAAAACCATGTAGTTAAAAGCCTTCATTTTCCTTGCAGGTAATGTACAATCAAATAACAGTCCCTTCAACACTGAAGACGATGACTCCTGTGGCTAGGAAGATCCTGTGGATGCAAATCAAACAAGAAAATGTAGAATTTTATTCTGATTAGAAATAACTGAAAAAAGACAATGTTTATAGGAGAAAATTGAAAAATAAACAGATTTATGTAAAAGTAATGGTTTTTATTTCACTTTCACTATAAAAAATAAAATATTAGCAATGCATGTATAGGTACCTACCTACGCATGAATAAGAGGCAAAAGCCTTTTATCCAAGGCCGAAATTTAAAAACCTTTTGCTTGGTTGGAAGTTGAAAAAAATGTATTATCTGTGCTTGTCATTTTCTATTATTGAGGCTACTCTTTGGTTCCCTATCGACCAAATTTCTTGTTCGGAGATTGTCGTCTGATGCGTAGCATCTCTACTTGGTCTGTGCATCGCACTAACAAGCTTTAACGTGTTTCGCGGTAACGTTACATTGCACTAATGAGACTTCGAAGCACAGACTAAGAAGTGTACTACGTACAGACGACCCACTCCCATACAAAAAAATGGCCCGTAGTAGTTGGAAAAATTGAACATGACAGTTCGTTTTTTTTTTTATTCTTTTGTTGAATTTTGGGCAAAGGCTCACACTGTATGCCTTATTTAAGCTGTTGTATATTGTTATTTCAACTTTAGTTCGTAAAATATAGCTAGAGTCCTGTAACAGATGTCAAATACGTAAAAATACATTTAAAATTTACGTATTTGACTTCTGTCACAGGACTGAAGCTACATTTTACCAACTATACATTTTCGAAACGAGAACTGAGAGTATGTAAATGAAACAACATATTTTGTTCAGATTTTTATTTATTAAATTATAGTTTTTAATACAATATGTCTTATTTTGCATTCTCGGAAGAGATTTTCTAATCAGCCTAGATAAATCTGTGCCTTTCAATATTTTATATGAACACCAGTTGAAAATTAAAAAAATTACCATGCCAAGGAAGAGCACTTCAGTTTTTTACCCGACTGCGCCAGAAGGAGGGTTATGTTTTTCGTGTGTTTCACAAGAAAGGAAGTCAAATGAGTAGGTACTTAGACAAAGTTTGGCTTGGTATGGTGAACCCGATGTACAGGCTACGTGAAAGTTTCGCTCTTGATGTCTTACTATTCAAGCTAGCACAATTCTCCAAGTTGAAAAGATTGTCAAAAAAGATACTGTTTCAGCAGTATTTTTTAGGATGAAACTATCTTCTTTTCCATGAGCATATTGAGCTAGAACAAATGACACTTGAATTAAACTTGGTACAAATGGTAAATTAAAGTTCGAGATTTAGAAAAATATAATTATATTATATTTTTATATTAACATTCATGATGATGAGACTGGTTTAAATAAATTAAAACACTAATGTTTACTTTTATTTCGTAATAGTAATTAGCAGGTACTGTCTCTTCTCATGGGTGTTGTAAAAGGCGACTAAGGGATTCACCAGAGAATGCCCGTCATTCTCTGAGTTTTCAAGCAATCAACTGCGATCGCCAACCCGCCTGCCAAGCGTGGCGATTATGGCATAACACAGCAAACCTTTGAGTGATAAAGATAGATTTTAAAATATCTTGTAACACTCATTTTACATCAATATGGGATGATGGATCAGTGATCAATACCGTTTGGCATTAACTTTGCAGGTCTCAGTCAGTCTACTGCGTCAACAGCATATATTTCACTACAGTAAGTTTGCCAATAGTACATGATACCTGGTCTAGTGACACGGCCTGTTAGAAATTCCAATAAAAAGCAATCGGTACTCGCTACCAAACTTGAGCGGGTTGGAGTGGATATGAGTATACTAATTTTTTTACTACATTAGCTGTACACCTAACATTTTATAAGTAGATTACTGATTACGTACGAACCTTCATAAACTTTTGTATTCCTGTAGTTATTTCATCGGCCAAAAACAATGTAGGATAAGCACCAACTTTAAGCCGATACTTCTCATTGATGAACCATTTTTCAATGCTTCTGACACAAACATAGTTTGTGAAGATCTTGCACGCTAAACTGCGCAAATAAGCCACTTTAAGTCCTATCTCACTAACGGGAAGCGAATACATCTTAGCGTCCTTTCGTTTGATATCACAATGTTCGATACAACAATACAACACTTGTTGTTCATCTTACTTGTACTATCACTGCAAAATATCACAGTTAAGAAATCATTAAGAGGATAAGTACAGAAATTAATCAACGCAAACTTTAATCAACAACATTATATGGAAAAATCGAAATCTTACAAAAACAACCAAAATTTACGTAAAAAATTAACAATGACCTCAGACTACATAGAGATACTACGTATGACGGTCGAAAATTATCTATGGTCTTGGCAAAGGGCCTAAACGGGGTGAAGACTGTTACAAGGGGGCGAGGGTCTCCTGTCATGTATGAAATTTCTAACCATAGAGTACATCTGTATACGGTTGAAATTATTTGTTCCAAGTTTATCACCCGTGCTTCGAAGTATCGTAGCTTCGCACGTTGGTCTAAGCTTCGCACTAACGTTACTTCGACATAAAGTGTTCGAACTAACAAAAATCGAACTAACGGCGTTCGCACTGGCATAGGGAACCCAAATAAACGAAGTCAAATTCTAATGTTTTTTATTTAAAATAAACCTAACAGTCACTTTTGAACATAAAGGTATTATACTGACGCAGTATAGAAATGTCTTTGCTTTTGAAACATCAGGCTCTAGTTGAGTTGCACGGTACCAAATTGTGGGTCTATACTCTTTTTAAAATAGGTTATTGTTTATTACATCAAGTTAATTTAAATAATGTGAGTATAATGTCAAAAATAAAGAAGAGTTTAAAAGTGAGATAACGTAAAAAGAGTTGCCATAGTAATATGCAAAATGCGTAGCATCTCTAGTAAGTCCACAGAACATTATACTAAGTCTGTGTATGCAAATGTGTAGGAGCAGGGGCCTTACTCCCGACTGGTTCGAGCTCGCTCTGAACCAAATCGAGCTAATGTCAATTCCTAGAATAATGCAGTATGATTTGACAGTAACTCGAATTCAAATTCGATTGATACAGAACTTGATCGAGTCGGAAGTAAGGCCCCTGACCCTGTCCCGAGTTCCGATAGACCGCTGAGACGGCACCCGTTCACGTGCATGACGCGAGCATCAGCCATCGTTCAACTCAACCATATTGAAGGGAACTTAACGACCCGACACTAACGCCATCATTCCCCCCCCCCCCTTGAGCGGAACCCTGGATCCGCGCCTGCTAGGATGGCTAGGACGCTGCTTTCCTATATCTGTGTGCGCGCTGCACTCAGCACTGCGTTTCGTCGAGCTGAAAGTCTCAGTGACCAAAATCGCACGACGTTGCCTACATTTCACGCTGTCTGAGCCCTAAGGTTTATAGTTCTCGTGGTCACACTATAACATAAAGGTATTTCGATACCTACTAAAAACCTTGTCTACCTCTTTGACTATGGAACCATTCATTTCTTAAAGGTCTACCTATTGACCTTCAGAAATAGCTACTATTAACTGATCTGTGTTCAGAGAACTCAGAGATCAGGACATTCATACAAACGAACACCCAAATGGCCAAAGAACGTTCCGTGCATCGCGAGGGGTGCGTTCAGTTGGTTCAGTTATTTCACCCGACAACGGCGGACGAGATGACTGAACGCACCCCTGTAGTAAAAATACTCTGAAAGATAAAATAATTTGAGTTACCATTTTCAAAAAGTTTACGGGAAATCAGGGAAAACTATCACCAAACTTTTAGAAACAATAATCATGTTCAACCACAGATAGGGTATAATAATTTATTGTTGTGAGACTAAACATAGTCTATTTTTTTTGAAAACTTAAAACATAATAAAAAAAGTGTTGATTTTGATGCTTAAGAAAATTAATAATAATAAAATAAAAAATTGCTTAAAAAAATAATATTACTGTTGGTATTTTATTTACAGTTAATATTATGGCAACATTACTTCTATCCGTCACTTTTTATTCAATGAAGCCGTGAGGTGCTCGTACACATTGTAAACTACAAATTGAATTGGATTTTAATTAAAACTGTACCTAATCAAAACAGAATTTAAGTGCCAAATATGTTGAGGTATGCCCTCGAAAAGTTTTGGAATGAAGACGTGTGGTTGCCGCCGAATACAACATGGGCAGACATCGCTCCTGGGCCCGATAAGGCGGTGGTTTACACCGATCATACGCACGTTTTCTATCCTATACCGTTAGCATTTGTGTTTATATTCCTGCGCTACGTGTTAGAGAAGTAAGTAACCACAACCATTCTAATAAGATAATGCAAGGTGATATAAAAACGGCCAGTGTGATAACCTAATCATACGATATCGCGTGAGGCATAAAATATCGTGTGACTAGTAAAAAAATTGATTCATGTTCTTTTTTTGGAATTCTAAAGAAACTCATTGAAGCATGAATTAAATTTTGCTTTCAAACCTTCAGTTAATCCATGCTATTGCAGTAAAACCAAATGCAGCATACTAATTAACGTTTTTATATTACCCAAATTCTAGTTTGCCGTTTAAATTATTTCCTTATCGTTGGTGGCATGATCATTACGTTATTATTCAAATTTCACCTGCCAGCAATAATGATAAATAAAAATAATTGCCAATTCCGAGTACCTTTACCAATAGCACCACCTACCTTACTATCTTTACCTATTTACATAGGTACATGTTTCTTCCCCAAATAATGTAAAATAAAAACACCATTAAAATAAATAATATTTATGCAGTAATTTAGTAAATGATGGTCATTCATTTTTCTTTATAGCTTCTAGATTGCCATTATGTTGACACTACTGATGGATGTAGGTGTAAGTAATATTACTTATTCCATATTATGCAGGAAGTATGACCTCATGTAACTAAAAAGGATTGAACATTAAACTGAATTCCTCCCATGCCTTATGAATCTGAACACAAATGTGTGGAGTTTGTTTAACTATCATTTTTCATAATAAACTATGTTTATTACAAATTCCAAGTGATGAGAACAGATTATAATAAACATTCACTAGCATAACATTACTATAATCATAGTTCTTATAAAAAATATACAAAACTAAGGAATTGTCCAGATCATTACTGTAAACTGAACCTGAGTCTCTTCATACAATGCTCATATGAACATTTGTGAAGAAAAGATGCCATGTCCACCAAAGTTTGGCAAACTAATTGGCAATGGCAGTATATTCATCCTACTTTTCCTACTTAATATTATAAATGTGAAAGTTTGTGAAGATGTTTGGATGTTTGTTACTCAATCACACTGGGCTGAATGGATTAGGATAAAATTTGCCACACAGATGGATTTGGATAAAATTTGCCACACAGATGGATTTGGATAAAATTTGGCACACAGATGGATTTGGATAAAATTTGGCACACAGATAGGACATAAACCGGATTAACATGTAGGCTTCTTTTTATCCCGGGAAGTTGAACAGTTCCTGGGGGATGCACGATGAACGACATCCACGCGGGTGAAGCTATGGGCATATATGAAATAATATGAACATACCACACAATTCAACCCATCTTTCTAACAATCCATAAAGTTACTTTTTAAAACACCTTCATATCCTCACAACTTTGCCTGTGTCTACAATTTTAATGATATGTAAATATGGAACTTATAATAAATAAATCATTGTATTTTAAGAAAATTCCGAGATTTCCTTTGCATTGTTGCATAATAATCAAGAATGTTTTCCTTATAATACTTTGTAAGAGTTTCAAATAGCATAAACTAAACACTACTTACCTATTTTAACTTCAATAATAATCAACCATTACGGGTCATGTACTCGGCTAGCATTGTTCAGTAAGAATATTTCTTAATTTTTTAGTATTATTACTAATTATTTATCTTTTCCCCTTAGCTTGTTACTTTGCCATAAGTAAATTTATGAATAGGTATATATGTAGGTATGTTAAAAGCTAAAAAGTTAATTATAGTAAAACTTCTTAAATAAATAAATACTGAGGCGTCTATTTATAATTATTTATAATGTAGGAATAAAATTACACAAAAGTAATTCTTTATTTATTCTTGAAAGAAGAAAATGAAAGCAGTAACAAATTCGGAATAAAGCTGTGCGAACCCCAAGCCAGGATAAGAAGTTTCATCCTATTTATTTATTTATAATTTATGTACACACAATGACATATGAAAAGTTACAGCATTAAAAGGTACTGCTTATTTCAAAGAAATTTCTACCAGCAGACCTGCGAGAGGAGAAATAAGTAAGAAATGTAGACAACAGTGTGTAAAAAGATAGTAAACTTAAAATTATATAGTATAAATTATATTATAAGGGAAAATATGATATAAATATGCAATGACAAGTTAAGAGGAAAGGTAATGCTCTTTAATACGTCTTTTGTAGATTGAGAATTCCGTATATTAGGCGAGAGTGAGTTCCATAATCTTACTGCATACACAGAGAAGGCATACAAATAGTAATCCGATCTGAGTACTTATAAGTAACTTACTAACTTACTGGAAGTTTATTTACCCTCAGGCTTTTTCATGTGAAGATTTCTTGATAGAAATATAAATTTTGAGTTAGGCGCACCTTATTCACCGAGATACAGGTATCTCGCTTAGTTCGGCGGCAGAGGCTCCCAATGTGTGTATCAACAACGATAGATGTTTAATGTGTTAGATAATAAGTCCTCAGAGTTGTAATTTTTTGCATAAATAAATAATAATAATAATATTATTTGATATTTTAAAAACTGTAAAATTTTAGCGTTTTAAAACGTGGAAAGAAAAAAATCACTCACAAGCAGGATTCGAACCTGCAACTCCTGTAAGATTTTGTTGGGATGTTCTTGCGTAAAATAAACAATAAGGATAATTAAAACTTAACCATAATTTTTCAAGATTTAGATAATTTAATTGAGTCTATTGTCTCTCAATCTGTACTATATAACCGAGAGGCCTGGCCCCTGTCATACAGGTTATCCTAGTTCAGGGTCCAGGGCTACACTGTTGTTATGTTCTTCTGAAGTCGCAATAAACATGATTTAAAAAAATCTTTTACCTTTACTTTTGTCACCACTTTCAATTATGAGGGCAACGGCATCTTGATTTTAATGGATACATCCTAAACTCAAGTCTAAGTCTTAAGAACCTTAACAAACATTTTATCTCAATACTTCAAGTAGTTCATGCATGATGCGAGTACAAACAAACATACAGATTGTACTTCCCCTGATCTTTATATGAATGAAAACTGCTAGACAAGAAAACCCACCTGCTAAAGTCTCAATAAAAAAAACAAACGAGTGACTAACAGTATTACACTTCATATAAATAGAGTGTAACTTCCTAAACACACTGACTCACAACTTGTGAGATTGATGACTCAACTCAACTATCAATAAGGGCGCGTTTTCATATCAGGCAAAATTATGCTGTTTTTCGGTACATTTTAAGGAATAACCAAACAAAATCCAATATAACTAATAACTACCTCGTATAGATTGGTTCTTCATCTTCAAATGATAGGAACTTGATCATCGAAAATTTTAGTTTTTTATAATGTAAAATCGATCTGTCGTTGCCATTTTTCACAAATTGGATTGAGTTTAGGTACATTTTTTGTGCTATTATTAACATATTTTACTATTTCTAAAAATACTATTTGTTGGCAAACATATTCAATTCTTAATGCAATTTTTTATTTTTTATCTAAATGCCATAAATAGTCACAGAAAAAATTAAAACCGAAACTTATTTTTTCACATATTTTTCTCTTCTGGATGAATCTTAATCGATTGCATTAGGGGTTATTTTATTTTTGATACCCGTCTTGATATATTGCACAAGCATTTTGAATGAAACTAGTCCGCGCGCGATCGCCGTCGAGAGTGGACACGTATCGCCTGTTTGGAGCGCCTCGAGTTGAAAAAGATCGCTGTACAAACACAAAATATTCGATAAACAAAATTTGATACTTGACAAAGTATGATTTTTATTCTATTTTATTTCGCTATAAAAAAAATTGTAAGTAGGGTTTCTAAAAGCCTATTCGTCCTGGACTTGGAGTGACCTGAAGGTGTACTTCGGTGACTGCTACTGGAACTCCTTGACGTGTTGTACTAGGTGAGCCGAGTTTGGGCTCGTTTTGTTAGTTATGATGAGACCTTACCTCCGGACTTGATGGAATGACCTGAAGGTGTACTTCGATGACTGCTACTGGAACTCCTTGACGTGTTGTACTAGGTGAGCCGAGTTTGGGCTCGTGTTATTAGTTATGATGAAACCTTACCTCCGGACTTGATGGAGTGACCTGAAGGTGTACTTCGGTGACTGCTACTGGAACTCCTTGACGGGTTGTACTAGGTGAGCAGAGTTTGGGCTCGTTTTGTTAGTTATGATGAGACCTTACCTCCGGACCTGATGGAGTGACCTGAAGGTGTACTTCGATGACTGCTACTGGAACTCCATGACGTGTTGTACTAGGTGAGCCGAGTTTGGGCTGGTTTTGTTAGTTATGTTGAGACTTTACCTCCGGACCTGATGGAGTGACCTGAAGGTGTACTTCGGTGACTGCTACTGGAACTCTTTGACGGGTTGTACTAGGTGAGCCGAGTTTGGGCTCGTTTTGTTAGTTATGATGAGACCTTACCTCCGGACCTGATGGAGTGACCTGAAGGTGTACTTCGGTGACTGCTACTGGAACTCCTTCACGTGTTGTACTACGTGAGCCGAGTTTGGGCTCGTTTTGTTAGTTATGTTGAGACTTTACCTCCGGACCTGATGGAGTGACCTGAAGGTGTACTTCGGTGACTGCTACTGGAACTCCTTGACGTGTTGTACTCGGTGAGCCGAGTTTGGGCTCGTTTTGTTAGTTATGATGAAACCTTACCTCCGGACTTGATGGAGTGACCTGAAGGTGTACTTCGGTGACTGCTACTGGAACTCCTTGACGGGTTGTACTAGGTGAGCCGAGTTTGGGCTCGTTTTGTTAGTTATGTTGAGACTTTACCTCCGGACCTGATGGAGTGACCTGAAGGTGTACTTCGGTGACTGCTACTGGAACTCCTTGACGGGTTGTACTAGGTGAGCCGAGTTTGGGCTCGTTTTGTTAGTTATGATGAGACCTTACCTCCGGACCTGATGGAGTGACCTGAAGGTGTACTTCGATGACTGCTACTGGAACTCCATGACGTGTTGTACTAGGTGAGCCGAGTTTGGGCTGGTTTTGTTAGTTATGATGAAACCTTACCTCCGGACTTGATGGAGTGACCTGAAGGTGTACTTCGGTGACTGCTACTGGAACTCCTTGACGGGTTGTACTAGGTGAGCCGAGTTTGGGCTCGTTTTGTTAGTTATGTTGAGACTTTACCTCCAGACCTGATGGAGTGACCTGAAGGTGTACTTCGGTAACTGCTACTGGAACTCCTTGACGGGTTGTACTAGGTGAGCCGAGTTTGGGCTCGTTTTGTTAGTTATGATGAGACCTTACCTCCGGCCCAAACTCGGCTCACCTAGTACAACCCGTCAAGGAGTTCCAGTAGCAGTCACCGAAGTACACCTTCAGGTCACTCCATCAGGTCCGGAGGTAAGGTCTCATCGTAACTAACAAAACGAGCCCAAACTCAGCTCACCTAGTACAACACGTCAAGGAGTTCCAGTAGCAGTCACCGAAGTACACCTTCAGGTCACTCCATCAGGTCCGGAGGTAAGGTCTCATCATAATTAACAAAACGAGCCCAAACTCGGCTCACCTAGTACAACACGTCAAGGAGTTCCAGTAGCAGTCACCGAAGTACACCTTCAGGTCACTCCATCAGGTCCGGAGGTAAGGTCTCATCATAACTAACAAAACGAGCCCAAACTCGGCTCACCTAGTACAAAACGTCAAGGAGTTCCAGTAGCAGTCACCGAAGTACACCTTCAGGACACTCCATCAGGTCCGGAGGTAAGGTCTCATCATAACTAACAAAACGAGAACAAAACGAGCCCAAACTCGGCTCACCTAGTACAACACGTCAAGGAGTTCCAGTAACAGTCACCGAAGTACACCTTCAGGTCACTCCATCAGGTCCGGAGGTAAGGTCTCATCATAACTAATAATACGAGCCCAAACTTGGCTCACCTAGTACAAAACGTCAAGGAGTTCCAGTAGCAGTCACCGAAATACACCTTCAGGTCACTCCATCAGGTCCGGAGGTAAGGTCTCATCATAACTAACAAAACAAGCGCAAACTCGGCTCACCTAGTACAACACGTCAAGGAGTTCCAGTAGCAGTCACTGAAGTACACCTTCAGGTCACTCCATCAGGTCCGGAGGTAAGGTCTCATCGTAACTAACAAAACGAGCCCAAACTCAGCTCACCTAGTACAACACGCCAAGGAGTTCCAGTAGCAGTCACCGAAGTACACCTTCAGGTCACTCCATCAGGTCCGGAGGTAAGGTCTCATCATAATTAACAAAACGAGCCCAAACTCGGCTCACCTAGTACAACACGTCAAGGAGTTCCAGTAGCAGTCACCGAAGTACACCTTCAGGTCACTCCATCAGGTCCGGAGGTAAGGTCTCATCATAACTAACAAAACGAGCCCAAACTCGGCTCACCTAGTACAAAACGTCAAGGAGTTCCAGTAGCAGTCACCGAAGTACACCTTCAGGTCACTCCATCAGGTCCGGAGGTAAGGTCTCATCATAACTAACAAAACGAGAACAAAACGAGCCCAAACTCGGCTCACCTAGTACAACACGTCAAGGAGTTCCAGTAGCAGTCACCGAAGTACACCTTCAGGTCACTCCATCAGGTCCGGAGGTAAGGTCTCATCATAACTAATAATACGAGCCCAAACTCGGCTCACCTAGTACAAAACGTCAAGGAGTTCCAGTAGCAGTCACCGAAGTACACCTTCAGGTCACTCCATCAGGTCCGGAGGTAAGGTCTCATCATAACTAACAAAACGAGCCCAAACTCGGCTCACCTAGTACAACACGTCAAGGAGTTCCAGTAGCAGTCACTGAAGTACACCTTCAGATCACTCCATCAGGTCCAGAGGTAAGGTCTCATCATAACTAACAAAACGAGCCTAAACTCGGCTCACTTAGTACAACACGTCAAGGAGTTCCAGTAGCAGTCACCGAAGTACACCTTCAGGTCACTCCATCAGTTCCGGAGGTAAGGTCTAATCATTACTAACAAAACGAGCCCAAACTCGGCTCACCTAGTACAACACGTCAAGGAGTTCCAGTAGCAGTCACTGAAGTACACCTTCAGGTCACTCCATCAAGTCCGGAGGTAATTCATAAAAATATAAACAGCAAAAATATGTTTTTTGTAGGTAGTAGGTACCTACCAAAATTTTATTACAAAGAAATACGTAAAAACAATGAATCTTTCAAAGTATCAAAATGAGTTCACTTGACTACTATTATCGAAGTTAGCGAGCGTACACTTGTGTGTATGACCCGTGTCAATGTAGTAGTTCGATTCTGTACCTATCAATTTTGCGAACGCGTCCTTAAGCATATTGCATGTGATAACATTAATTTTATTTTGTTACATTGCTCTTATCTATTCATCATCCTCCGAGCCTTTTTCCCAATTATATTGGGGTCGGCTTCCAGTCTAGCCAGATGCGGCTGAACATCAGTATTTTACATGGAGCGACTGCCATCAGAACCCCGCAACCCAGTTACTGGGTAATACTGACATTCGGACGTTAGACCAGTTGTCATACTTTCGAGCTTCTGACTACCCGTAATGACTGCCATAGATATTCGTATGACAACCGGGACCATACTCTCTGAGGCACGGAGGGGTCTTGATGTGTAACGAAACGGTCACCCATCCACAGATTGCTCTTATCTATTATTATTATTATTTATTGACGTCTGTTATCTAGTGGTTCAAGTTTCGGACTGCTGATCACGAGGTCGTGGGTTCGATTCCCACAGGACACAAATATTTGTGTGATGAACATAAGTGTTTGTGTTGGTCTGGATGTTCCTTATGTATTATAAGTACCCACAATACACACTTAGACGTGGAGTTGCGGCACAGACCAGTAAGCCTCAAGACGTCGCATTAACAAAGTTTTGCATGAGAACACAGTCGTAAAATGTTGGCGGCGACCGGGGGGCGGACGGCGCGTTATGATTGGTCGGCTCAAATGTTCGGTGATATGATTGGTGCCACTCGCTGACGGAGTGACGTCCCGATTGGTGGCTGGGCGTAAGATATGCAGTGCTACTGCATATGCTTTGTGACCGGGGGTATCCGGCTAATAGGCGTGCCCATTATACTATACTATGTATTATAAGTATGTACAGTGGCGTGCATTGCCATATAGTAGGCAATTAGGCAGTACCCAGTGCCTTCCTCATTCAAATTCAATAGTGGTGTAAGCTTTTTTTTCAAAATACGATGTTTATCTTTTAATAGACCTATTCATGCTAAATTAATCTTCCTACATAAAAAAATCAATAACTTACATAACATCACGCCTGTAATTCCCCGAAGGGGTAGGCAGAGGCTTATAGTACACCCACATTTCGCCAATATATAACTTACACCTCAATTAAATTCAAATGAAGTAGGCCAATGCACGCCACTGAGTATGTATTTACCTAAAAAAAGTATATTAGTATTATATCCATTGTCTAGCAGCCATAGTACAAGCTCTGATTAGTTTGGGACTAGATGGTGCTGTGTAAAAAATGTCCCAAAAATATTTATTTATTTATTATTATTATCAGTTTATTGTAGCTATCTGTCAGTGGGACGCGTTATTGATTGGCTAGATCAAATTGAGTTGACACGGTCATGCCCCTGTTAACCTTGGCAATAACTTGCTTATCTGTGTTTATATGATTTTTTGTACCTCTTTTGATGCGTTTCTCTTTTACCCAAAGGTTGACTGAGAGAAGGCCAGGGCCGTCTTAGGCATTGCAGGGGCCCTTGGGCACACGGAGTTTGGGGTCCTTTTACGAAATAAAAAGAAATGTGAATGAAAATATCAGAATATACTTTAGTTCAGTGGCTTGTTACTAGTCTATGCCCGCGACTTCGCCCGCGTAAATGTCGTTTATCGCGCATCTCTCGGCAACTGTTCATTTATCCGGGATGAAAATATCAGAATATACTTTAGTTCAGTGGCTTGTTACTAGTCTATGCCCGCGACTTCGCCCGCGTAGATGTCGTTTATCGCGCATCTCTCGGCAACTGTTCCTTTACCCGGGATGAAACTTTAGTTCAGTGGCTTGTTACTAGTCTATGCCCGCGACTTCGCCCGCGTAAATGTCGTTTATCGCGCATCTCTCGGCAACTGTTCCTTTACCCGGGATATAACTTTAGTTCAGTGGCTTGTTACTAGTCTATGCCCGCGACTTCGCCCGCGTAGATGTCGTTTATCGCGCATCTCTCGGCAACTGTTCCTTTACCCGGGATGAAAAGTAACCTATATGTTAATCCGGGTTATGTTTTATCTATATGCCAAGTTTGTTAAAATCGGTCCAGCCGTTCTTGAGTTATAATATAAATGAAGTAACTAACCCAACTTTATTTTATATATACTGGGTGTAAGGGGAACGCTTCCGAAAACGATGATAGGTGCTGGGGGTCTACTCCCGTTCGACGATATTCGATAAATCGTACGATTCATCGCACAATTTGCTACTCCGGTCAACCATCGTTCCCTTATCGCATGCGATGATCGTGTTTTGACGTTTGTTTTTCTCATCTCCGGTAAATTGTATACGACTATGAACCGTAGTCTATCTTAATTGTGCCTTTTTTATGTGCCTATCTTTATTAAGTAAGTATCAGTCGGAACGAAAGTTCGTACTTCGTTTGTCGTTCGTAAAACGCGAGTAGACCTACTGGTGATTACTGATACGAAACAACGAAAAAATAATGCGATTCTTTTTTTAGATTTTTTCATATATTTTTTTTTGCATTTTTCATACATAACCAGCTTTGGGCAGTTAAATAAAACTCATACATAATGAAAAATGCAAAAAAAATTGAAAAATCTAAAAAAGGAATCGCATTTTTTTTCGTGGTTTCATATCAGTAATCACTAGCACTATCATATCCCGGTTAGTAGAGCTTATTTGGTATGTTGTGATCTGAACCTGGTGGCTGGTTATGGTATGATTTGGCTAGAGAGATTGCAATGAAACCGTAGGTGGCGGTTAACCACCAACAACAGCATTCCCAAGGAGGGTTGATGTCAGGCAGGCGGCCGGTCGTAAAACTGAAGCCGAAACCCTTAGCAGCATGATGAGTATAAAAGATTGTTGTTATGTTAGGACTAGGGTGTACCCCGTAGGCGACGCGCAGGGGCAGCACCCGGCCACTGTGGGAAGCGGACAAGGGTTGTCGCACCATAACGGGCGGGTGTGACGTAAGAAGCAAGCTCGGAGAATGAGGGATGTTAGACTGAGGTGTGCGAGTTGGAATATAGGTACAATGACTGGAAGAGGAAGAGAGTTAGCGGATGTGTTAAAAAGACGACGAATAAGCATAGCGTGTTTGCAAGAGACTAAGTGGAAGGGTTCAAAGGCGAGAGAGATAGGAGAAGGTTATAAGTTTTATTACTGTGGAAGCGATGGAAAGCGTAATGGTGTAGGCATAGTGTTAGATAGTGAGTTGAAAGAATGTGTGACGGATGTTATAAGGGTTAGCGATAGAATAATAGTTGTAAAAGTGATTGTGGAGAGTTTGGTCTTGAATGTAATTAGTGTGTATGCACCCCAGACAGGGTGTGAAGATGTAGTGAAAGAAAAATTCTGGGAGGACTTTGATGCTATGATGATGAATATATCAGAGAGTGAAGAGATATTTGTGGGCGGTGATTTTAATGGGCATGTAGGCAAATGTAATCAGGGGTATGAAAGAGTGCATGGGGGGTGGGGGTACGGAAACCGTAATGCCGACGGCGAGACACTGTTACAAGCTGCTACCGCATTCGACCTGGCGATAACAAACATGTGGTTCAAGAAAAAAGACGAACACCTCATAACCTATAAAAGTGGCCACCACACGACTCAGATTGATTACTTTCTCATTAAAAGAAATAGTTTTAATCGAGTCAAAGACTGTAAAGTGCTGCCTGGCGAATGTTTAGTCTCGCAACATAGACTGCTCATAATGGAGGTGAAAATCAGTGTCCCGCTTAACAGGAACAAAGAACGGCCCCCACCTAGAACAAGATGGCGCATGCTGGAAAAGAAGGAGTTTGCGAGTGTTTTCAGGGAAAAAGTGGTAGATAAAATGATAGAAATGAAGGAAATGGAAGGGAAGTCTGTGAATGAATGTTGGAATGAAATAGCGGATGGTATAAGAAGAATAGCAAAAGATGTGTGTGGAGAATCGAAAGGAAAGGGTATAATTGATAAGGATACATGGTGGTGGAATGAAGAAGTGCAAAAGATACTTAAGGAAAAAAAGAGTGCGTTTAAAGAATGGCAGGATGTTGAAAACATAAATGTAGATTTGAAAGAGATAAAGAAGAATATCTACAAAGAATGGAAGGGAAAGGCAAAAAGAACAGTAGCTGTGGCGAGAACTCGGGCTCAGGATGACTTGTATAACTCGTTAGAATTCCCTAGAGGCCAGAAAGAGCTCTATCGCATAACAATGTCTAGAGAAAAGAGAGCAAGAGATATAATTCATATAAAATGTATAAAAGATGATGCAGGTATGGTCTTAGCAAAAGATGATGAAATAAAAGAGCGTTGGAAGGTATACTTTGAAAGGTTGATGAATGAAGAGAATGTATGGTCTGGCCTACTTAAAGAGGTGCATGTAAATAGGGGTTTGGTGAATGAAATTAGTATGGATGAAGTCAGAAGGGCGATTCGAGGTATGAAAAATGGGAAAGCAGTGGGACCAGATGGTATACCAGTAGAAGTATGGAAATTATTAGGAGAAGATGGATGTTACTGGCTGACTTTATTCTTCAATAAGTTGTTGCATGAAGAAACGATCCCACAAGAATGGTGTAATAGTACGCTAGTGCCCATCTTCAAAAATAAGGGTGATGTACAAGACTGCAACAACTATCGAGGAATAAAGCTCATGTCACACAGTATGAAAGTATGGGAGAAGGTGATAGAGAAAAGATTGCGAGAGGAGAGTGAGATCACCCAAAACCAGATGGGATTTATGCCAGGTCGTGGGACAATGGATGCCATATTTGCACTCCGCCAAATATGCGAAAAGTATAGACGTGCGCATAAGAACTGGCACATGGTGTTCGTTGACCTAGAGAAGGCGTACGACAGAGTACCCCGCGAGGTCTTGTGGTGGGCGCTGAAAGAGAAAGGTGTGCCTGCAAAGTATGTGGAGTTAATTCGTGCTATGTACAGCCAATCTAGTACCCACGTTCGGTCGGCCGCTGGCAACACCGACGAGTTCAGTGTGGCTGTAGGCTTGCACCAAGGGTCGGCTCTAAGTCCTTACCTCTTCTTGCTGATAATGGATGCTTTGACATCAGAAATCCAGGAAGAGGCACCCTGGTGCATGCTGTTTGCTGACGACATTGTCCTTGTTGGTGAAGATGGACTTGAGGTCCAGAGTAGATTGGCAAAATGGCAACAAAATCTGGAGAACGTTGGCTTGAAAATCAGCAGAACTAAAACGGAATTATTGTTCTGCGATTTCGGCGGTCTTTCCGGTTTTGTTGCTATTGCGCTAGATGGCGTGCCCTTGCCAGTCTGCTCCGACTTTCGGTACCTCGGATCACTTGTGCAAAGCGATGGCGAAATTGACCGGACAGTCAAGCACCGAATTAACACAGGATGGTTGAAATGGCGGCAGGTCACGGGAACTACATGTGACTCCCGAATTCCTCTTAAACTGAAGGGGAAAATCTATAAGACCATGATAAGACCTGCTGTCCTGTATGGATCGGAATGTTGGGCTACGAAAGGAATTAATGAAAGGCAAGTGCATGCAGCTGAGATGAGAATGTTAAGAGGAATGTGTGGTGTAACGAGAATGGATAGGATAAGGAATGAATATGTAAGAGGGAGTCTGAAAGTAGCGCCAGTGACAGAGAAGTTAAGTAGCAACAGACTATCATGGTATGGACATGTGATGAGGAGGAATGGGGAGCATGTTACGAGGAAAGTTTTAAGTACGAATGTTGATGGCTATAAGAAAAGAGGGAGACCGAAGAAAATATGGATGGATTGTTTGAAAGATGATATGAATAGAAAGAAAGTAAACACAGAGATGACGGCTGATAGAGATTTATGGAAGAAAAAAACATGCTGCGCCGACTCCAAATAAATTGGGATAAGGGCAGGAGGATGATGAATCACTAGCACTATCACCTGTCTTCGTTTTCGGAAGCGATTCCCTGACACCCTGTTTTAAGATTATGTTTAGCCTGATACATCAAATGTAAGTAACAAATCAAATATTAGTGATGTGATTACTATTTACGTTAATGACTTCTGAAATCTCGAAAATAAATAAATAAATATTTTTTGGACATTTTACACATCACCATCTAGTCCCAAACTAAGCAGAGCTTGTACTATGGGTACCAGACAATGGATATAATACTTAGATACTTTTTTTTTAAATACACACTTATAATACATAAGAACCACCCAGACCAACACAAACACTCATGTTCATCACACAAATATTTGTGTCCTGTGGGAATCGAACCCACGACCTCGTGATCAGCAGTCCGACACTCAAACCACTAGACCACAGACGTCGTCAAAAAGTTAATTTATACATAGAGATATTATCTATTCATCTATTGGGCTGTATATAGTCGTTGACTACCACAGACGCTCAATAAACTTATGTTTACTGTGACGGACGTGAGGTCAACTGTACGACTATTGTGTAATAAAGAATTAAATACCTAAGTAAATGCAATTTTATGGGAATAGATGTTGCAATTGACAGTTTTATGGAAGTATTTATCTATTTATGAATATTGATGAGTTTTTGTCCACTTATTTTATGGTTAAGATTCTGTTAGGAAGAACTTTGGACTCGACCTTGTGACTAATTAATTATAATGTAGGCAGGTATGTAATTAATTAACATAAAACATAACATAATCAGCCCATTACTGTCCCACTGCTGGGCACGGGCCTCTTCTCAGTATGAGAAGGCTAAGGCCTTAGTCTACCACGCCGGCCTAGTGCGGGTTGGCAGACTACACACACCATCGAGAACTGTATGGAGCACTCTCAGGTGTGCAGGTTTCCTCATGATGTTTTCCTTCACCGTTAAAGCAAGTGATAATCAAATATACTAAATAACATATACTGGTTTATATGTACTTAATTATTAATATCGATATAATATTATGTTCAAATTGAACATGTGTTCGAACTTTGTCCCAAGCCTAAAGCATTTCGAAACAAAATAGCACAGAAAAAGAATAATATTGCTCATAGGTTTAGGTAATTTTTTAATGGTTTGATAATAGTTAACGGCAAACGGTTTTGTTTATGGCAAAATGTGTCTTTGCACCTATATTAGTAGGTACCATCCTCTGTACCACATTCTAAGCAAATAAAGTTAATTTGGAATTGAATTTGAACATAGGTAGGTTATTTTGATAATGCCCTCGGAGAGTTTACATAGGAAGAGGAATGCTCTGGAGTGGGCCGCGTTGGAACGGTCCCGCGAACGCCATGCGTAGCAGATCTCGAGGCCTACCCAAGCGAAAGTAGACACAGCTTTAGAATAACTACACCGCTGAGTTTTAGTGGATGCGAGCCCCACCATATCTCCAGTTAGTCTGTCAGCCCCACGTAACCACTCCGCTTTCCCCGGGCGGTATAATAAGGGAAATTCTGATACAACACCACTTCAAAATCTTGTTCAAGACCTATTCCTTGACTCAAAACTAATATTATTGCGAAGTAACTCTATTTGAAGCAGACAGGAAGCACATAAAATGGCTTCCCTCATTAATTGAAAGTGTAAATAAGTTCCACGAGTGAAACCGTAAAAGTTAACGCAAACTTTTATATTAGTCTGTTAAAAAAAATCTATTCTTACAGCAAAAACCAAAAGTAAGTCAGTGAAAACTTTCTTTTTCATTGTTTGTACAACAATGTGAAAATAAGTGCTGTAGACATTTGAAATGTATTCGGATGTGCTAAATTCAGCATATTTACGCGCCAGTGAAGCACAGATTACAGTACTTATATTATAACTACTAGTATTATGTTAAATTATGCCTTACAAATTACGGCTTTTTTGAACCGGTATTATTTCTCAATATCAATGTCACCACGCTGGGCAGGCGGGTTGGTGACCGCAGTGGGTGATGTTGCACGATGTTAGTGCACAGAAGGACGCTGCTGCCCATCCTCCTGATTTCAACCCTTAGTCGCCTTTTACGACACCCATGGGTAGAGGGGGGTGGTCTTTTCTTTTTATTTGCCGGATACCACACGGCAAAGCTGCCAGGTGGACCGACGACCTAAAGAACGTGGCTGGGGGGGACTGGATGCGGAAGGCAGAGGACCGAGTGTTGTGGAGCAACTTGGGAGAGGCCTATGTCCAGCAGTGGACTGCGATAGGCTGAGTTGATGATTATTTCTCAAAGGCCATCCACGTTCCTTGATTTTGCGATCTGTAGCCAGTCTTAACTCTTTATCCACAAGGAAGACTACTGCAGGGCCATTGGCGCCGCCTCCAGTGTGGTGGTGGTGTGTCATTAGTACTCATTAGCGAACCTATGATGAACCACTGAGGTAATATGTACTACGTACTAGAGTGACATCAGTAGTGAGTAACATCAGGGATGTTATGGAGCTCCGTAACCGTAACTGAAACTATCGGATATCCGAAATAAAAAAATATCCGTAACAGTAACCTTATCCGTTTCACAAGTTTCGGATAGTTTCGTACAAGGGCGGAGTCTAAATAAAACGACAGGTTTTTGTTTCACCGCTCGCGCGCCAAGTGAATCTTGCAGTTTGTTTGTTATTTCTAGTCATAACGGAACCTCTTTCATAACCTATAAATAAAACCAAATTATTACATACTATTTGTGTTTATATTTTTCTTTTTTTTAATATCCGTAACCGAAACTATCCGAAACTAACGGATAATCCGAAATAATTAAATATCCGTAACCGTATCCGAAACCGATATAATTTTATTCCTATATATAGATCTGAAATATCATATCCATAACATCTCTAGTAGACAATACGATCATAAAATATCGCGCAACTTACTGGCCGCGGAGCACGCGCGGCGCGAGCGTGGCTAAGTGAGTGAGAGTGCAGGAGCTCAAAAACGTGTTACAAACATTCGATTCGAGGTGTCTTCTCTAGTACGTAGTACATATTACCTCAGTGTGATGTACCCCCGCGCGTTTCATTGCTCGAAACAAAAGAAGCGCGTTGTCTTTTCGAAAATTGACAGAATTTATTTCAAACAAATCGGATGTGATTACGAGTCTAGGGTTATTGCTTCGATGAGTTATCGAGTTCAGTATATAATATACCTCTTGAAAGGTTAAGATGATGACTTTATATGGATTGCAATTCGCCTGTCTCTTATCTGAGGGTAAAAGAAAAACAATATATCAGTTCTTATTATCCGGTAAAAGGGTTATTGGTTCATGAACTTACTACGGAGTTGTCATTCCAGAATGCAATATTGATTACATTTACGTGTTATCGAAATAACTGAAAACTGTGTGCGGTCACCCCCCGCGAAGCGGAAAGGAACGAAGTTCGCGGCGAAATTAAAGGATTTGATAAAAGGAGCATGCACTAATGACCGGTTAATAAATATTGACCGGTTCATTATGATGCTAAATTTCGCAACTATAATACAAGCATAGATGGCAGGGAACATCAAGCGTCGGACTGAGATACCACAGGGCCTAAATTCGTTCTCCAGTAAATCATGTTGTATGTTTTATTTAATAGTTAAAATCTGACGTGACGTTACATTTTCTCCTGAATCACACTTACCACACCCCAAACCGCGATAAGGAACTTAATTCCTAAAAAAATCTTATCTGATATCTTAGCTCACTAGTTTTTTGGAATAAAGATAAGGCACTCTGCAGTTATATTGGTCGCCGAAGTTGTATCTTCCTGCCAGTACAAAGTCGCTCCCTTTACATTCTATAAGTATGTATAATGCGCACCTAACTTTATGGCGCCTGTGAAAACGAGTCGTATGCCTGCGCCATAGAAATATAAATAATAAGGTAATAGAAATGTTATTTACTGTCTTTTACTACACTGTCGTTGGTTTTCCGTTACTGACACATAAATATGCAATCACGCGCACCATATTTCTAGCATTAAATGTAAATAAATTAAGCTTAAAAAATTCCGTTGCTAGATATGTTGTAAAATACAATACAATACTTTGCCACTTCTATTACCTTTATTTAGTTTTCTATGGCCTCCGCAGTAGTAAAATTTTGAGTCCGCGGATGTCAATTATGGCATATCCCGTGGCGATTATGGCATATCTCGTGGCGATTATGGCATATCCCGTGGCGATTATGGCACATCCCGTGGCGATTATGGCATATCCCGTGGCGATTATGGCATATCCGCCCCCCTCTGGGGGAGGCCTTTGTCCAGCAGTGGACGTTTTTCGGCTGAAATGATGATGATGGGTGTCCATAGGGGTGCGCGGGGCTTTGCGCAGTGTGCTAATGCATACCTATTTAACTGTTATTAATAGAAGTTTTTTTTTTATAGTATAGGATGGCGAATCAAGCTTTATGCCCACCTGATGTTAAGCGGTTACCTTTGCCCATGACAACTTCAATACCACCTAGGCTGTTGCCTAAATGGTACCTCAAATCGGTTTGCCAAACTGAAACATGAAGATGGAAAGTCTCATGTGATTGTAATTTCACTGGCACCCGTACCCTTCAGACCGAAACACAGCAATGCAAGCATCGCTATTGCTAGTTTGCCAATGTCAATGTCAAACACAAGTCCGTTATCAAAGAAACACTTTTTTGCAGAATCGTCATCGCTCCATTTGGTACATACTTGGGGATCAAGAACACAAAGCCGCGTCGAGCACCGAACATTCTTAAACTTGAGAAGATATATAGGTCTTCACCGAAGCTGAAACAGGTAAACATCTGTACTTGTTATTTATTATGTTATCGTGTTATTCTATTAATAAAATATCGGACGTTGGTTTATCTGCTCTCAGTCAACGTGTTATGACTGAAAACCTCTTAAGGGGTCATTGTACTCAGTATGAAAAACTTTTACTATGGGACCAATGCTGAAAACGCGAAAAAAAATCAGCTGATCCCTACATTTGTGTTCATATAAATCGACAAAATGTAGGTATCAGCTGATATTATTTTCGCGAAAAGGGTTCGTCCAATAGTAAATGTTTTTCATACTGACGGCTGGCTGTTCATGGGGGTGTGTTAGTGCATACAATTATGTATGGTAGTGAAAGTTAGGTGTGGCAGAAGAAACATGAAAGCAGAATAAATGCAGTAGAAATGAGAGCTTTGAGAAGTATGTGTGGTGTAACTTTGAGAGATAAAGTAAGGAATAACGTGATAAGGGAGCGTTGCGGAGTGAAAGAAGATGTAGTGACAAAAATCGAGAAAGGTATGTTAAGATGGTTTGGACACATAGAGAGGATGGACGAGAGGAGATTGACGAAACAAGTATACGAAGCGTGTGTGGATGGAAGAGTTGAAGAGGACGACCTCGGCGAACGTATCGCGATCAAATCGCGGATGTTCTCAAAAAATGCCAGGTTAAGAGTTCTCTAAACCGACGAGCATGCATGACGAGGTTAATGGACGTAGATGAAGCGAAAGAGGTGTGTCAGGATCGTAGCAGGTGGAAATCCATAGTCTCTGCCTACCCCAATGGGAAACAGGCGTGATAATAATATGTTCATACTGATGAGTTCAATGATCCTTTAAGATGTTTTCAGTTATTTCAATAACACGTTGTATAGAAGGCAACAAAAAGTGTCAGGAAAATAGCCAGCATCGTCTGAATTATGGACCAATGGCAACACCCGACAGAAGCGAAGCTCTCTCTTCTCTTATACTCTGTCTCGCTCACTCGTATGGGCGTACGTGCTGCCCAGCCGTGGTGGGGCCCAGCCAGCAGCAGGGGTGCGTTTCAGCGCCGCGTTCGTGACGATTGACTTTTTTGAGTTAGGTTTCCAGCCCAAACGTGTGTTAAGAAGCATTGTTTCAAAAACTGGACTAATTAATGTTTTAACGGCTATCACTTGAAAATTCGTCTGTGTGGCCCGGAACATATATTTTGTCGTATATTTTCTGATCAAAAAGATATAATATGCCAATGAAGATAATATCGCTGCACTTCGCTTTATTTTTGCGACCTTGGACTGAAAATTGTCAGATAAAATAAATGTTTCTCGGACAGTCACATAATAAATTTTATTAAAGTAGGTGTGTTTGATATGTAAAGAAACGAATGTTATTATTATGAAGCGTTCCCTAAATGCTTTGTAAACGCTGAAATCAAGCAATATCTACGATAAATGAAAAACCGGCTAAGTGTGAGTTGGACTCACGCAGTAAGGGTTCCGTACCACCCATCGACCTCATACTCCATAGAAACTGATTTTATTTATGAGAGTTCATCAAAATACATCAACGCACCGTACACGAAATATGAATTTATGCGTCTCTTTCTTACGCAGGTACCACTACATATGTCTATGTTTGGCCTATTTTAGTATTTGTTGCTAAACTAAATAGAATGCACTATAATCAGACCAAGTCGCTGGTATGTATTACCATTTTGAAGATAGAGGAGGAACAAAAACGTTGAAAAATGCATGTTTTTCGAGGTTTCTTGTATGGGTTTTAGACTTTTCTATTTTTAGTATTTGTCATGATATGCACTATAGTAACACAAATTATGTGAAAATTTCAACTGATTATCTATTACCGTTACAAAGATACAGCCCTGTGACAGACAAACAGATAGACGGACGGACGGACAGCGTAGCGAGAGTAACAGGGTCCCGTTTTGCACCCTTCGGGTACGGAACCCTAAAAACGAACGCTGCTTGACGACCGGTGATGATAACGACATACGAATTGTATAATTATAATAAGTGCTTAAAGTCGGTACCTGCATTATTATTTTGGTTCTTGTCGTCGTAAAATTAATCACTGATTGTTCTGAATCTGTGATAGTGATAAATATGACGACTTTAAAACTTCTTAAGTTGTGATGAGCAAGCGAATAATGAGATAATTGAGTCATAGCATTTTAATTAATTATACCTACTATACATTATCAAAAACGCAAAGCTTATTAATAAAAGTATAGACAGAATTCATCAAAACTGATAATGGATTGATTTTTATTTCGGCGTTTACGAGTTCTGATTAATTAGTAATTAATCATTATCATCTATAATCGTTATAACGCCAAAATAAATATTTATGTGTCTTACCCCCAGTTTCCAAAAGGCTGGTCAACAGCTGTCAAATCTCAGGTCAAGCGTTGTGATTGGTTGTTAACATTTTTGCCGGCTCATCACAGGAGCTGACATGAGATTTGACAACAGATCAAATTGATCAGCCTTCCAAAAACTGGGGGTTAGAATATTGGTATTGTAGTATAGATAGACCCTATTTTTGTACTGATACTACAGAACTCGGACTAAAGAATTACCTATAACCAAACTCTCCTCGAACAAACAAAACATAAATTTAGAAAATGACTTCAAGCTAAGTCTATGACCAGTCCACTCCCAATTCTGCTATTATTGCATTTTTTTCCAAGCCTTTGCGATACTTGACCACATCTGTACCATTTTGGATAGCTTATTAAATGAGGATGTTATTTCTGTAATTTGTACGCCAAATGTCATAATTTTTTTTCTAGTAATCCTCTGCAATGTAAAGGGTACTTAGATGGTATTGTTTTATAACTTGTGATTTATGGCCATTTATTTCCGAGGTTATGAAAATTTTGGCCATGAATTTAGTATGATAGTAATTGCTCATTCATAAGTTTTATAACTCGAAAACAAATGACTGGTGACACCTAGTTCATAGGATCATTTTTGTTGCAAATGAGCTCTAGAATAACCCCTTTCATGGAATAGGGCGAATTACAAATCACCCTGTGTATTTAACTTATTCGGATTAGAATTTTTTATGGAAAAAAAACCGTTACTGGCCATTCCATTGTTCGTACAGTCTTAGGTACGACGTTTTGGCTGTGGAAAAATGAGCTAAATGATTCTCTATTACGATTGCCAGATGTCCCGCTTTTCAGTCCTCAGGATATTGGCGGGACGCCCAAAATCCCGCTTTTTCAACTAAGTAGCCAATTTGGCGTGGTAGATAGTCAGCGAAGGAAGAAGCACACTAGGGGAGCAGGCGATTACGGAATGCAACCCCTGCCATGCATTTTTCATCGTTTTTTTTTTCATTTAAGTCCCGATATTTGAAAAAATGAATCTGGCAACGCTGGCTATGCGCCTATGACTAACCCACCACATTATCAATAGTTTTAAATAGATATTCGATTATGTTCGTATGTTGGCACTTATTCACTAAATCATGAGTGCAGGTGGTACCTACTTGACGTTTTTTTTGTAGGCGTATTCCGTTCGTAGTGAACAATGAACTCGATCACTACTGTAGTGCTGTCGTGATTAATGACACGTCAGTTGTTTTGTGGTGAGGTTGGAGTATTTGCAGTAATTCGTGCAGTCTTGTAACCAGGGCATTTTTTAGGGTTTGAACAGCCCTTTGGCTGATATAAGCTTTGAAGACCCTTATTATGTGGGAAAATCTTCATGGATTTCCTCGGCCTTCGCATTTGGTTAGGGGCGCGGGATTCGCTCGCGCTCAGCAAGAACTGCGCCTCCTAGGATTCAGTAAGATTTCAACCTATTTAGAATTAGGTGAATCAAGCCTCGCTTGTCACATGTTACTTATAGCTAGCGCTATTGTAATTTTAAACAAATGCCTGTAATTAAGAGGTCATCAGCCGGTACTTCATCCAACTGAAGTCAGTGAAAGTGCTTGATTTGCTTTTATTTACCTAGTTATAGAGGCTTGGCATGGCGTGGAGTTCCCGGAGCTCCTCTATTTTGTGCTGACGATGGCCATCGTTTGGTTTTAGTCGGTAATGAGTCGGTAGGAGTCGGACATATCCCTCCG
Organism: Asteroscopus sphinx; assembly: GCA_949699075.1. Classification (NCBI taxonomy): domain Eukaryota; kingdom Metazoa; phylum Arthropoda; class Insecta; order Lepidoptera; family Noctuidae; genus Asteroscopus; species Asteroscopus sphinx. Next base: position 11,238,723 of record OX453021.1, on the reverse strand, counting down.
CCTTCCCCAGACGGAAAATATTAATGAAAAAAAGGACTTAGTGGATAGAGGCCTAGGGGCCGCAAATTTCAGGTTGGCACACAGGCATTTCTATCATCATCAACTCAGCCTATCGCAGTAGTGCTGGACATAGGCCTCTCCCAAGTTGCGTCACTGTCACACTGTCCTCTGCCTTCCGTATCCAGTCCCTTCCAGCCACACTTCGTCGACGTCGCGTCGGTCCACCTGGCGGGGGGCGCCCTACACTGCGTTTGCCGATTCGCGAACTGCTCATTTCTATATAATACTAGCGACCCGCCCCGGCATCGCACGGGTGCAATGCTGCTCTTTTATGCATGTTTTCTACATATAAACCTCCCTCTTGAATCACTCTATCTATTTAAATAAACCGCATCAAAATTCATTGCGTAGTTTAATAGATCTAAGCATACATAGGGACAGACAGCGGGAAGCGACTTTGTTTTATACTATGTAGTGATAGTAATTTCCATTGTCAAATTTAACGACCGTAGATAGCGATAACTAATACTTTGAAACAACCCGCCATCTAATATTACTGTAGGTATATTGAAATTTACATGAAGCAAATTATAGAATTTCCAAGTACCACACGTTAAGGTCAAAATGAATTCGCCTGAATTGGCTGCAGACTCAAACATCGATTGAATCCAAGGTCGAAGGTATAACAAGGACGAAACAATTATTGACGCAGTGCTTTTCTGAACAGAAAAGATTCAGGGGTGACAGTTTCTATTATCACACGGACTATAATAAATCTACGGCCAAATTAATAACCTATCTATCCACGATTTGCCCTACTAGAGATAGAATTTGACATAAGCTCCATACATTTTATGTCAAATTTCTATCTTTAATAGAGGATATCTCAAAAATATATTCTATCTAGAATATAAATTTTGACCGCTAATCTATGTACAATATTTTTAAGGCTTACAGATTTGTTCCGAGTCTAGTTTGTTTTGTATTTGCCCACGATCACGATCAAAATTTCCGATTCCGATACATGTATACATAAATACTTATAATACATGAGAAACACCCAGAACAACACAAACACTTATGTTCATCACACAAATATTTGTGTTCTGTGGGAATCGAACCCACGACCTCGTGATCAACAGTCCGACACTCGAACCACTAGACCACAGACAGGGTTGGTCCCATAGTGAAAGTTGTTCGATAGCATCCCCTGAATAAGCTCTTAAAATATGACCACACATTTCTGATACAAGTTGTATATCATGTTTATAAAAATGACTCGATTTTCATTCTGTAAGTGGTTTTACTGTCAGAATTGAAGAATAAAACTGAATTTGATTATTTGATTTTATTTATGTCAGTTTAATCAATCAAACTTTGGGTGGTCTCATCCTACAACACGGCGTCAGGCCCTGTCCATTATATTAGATCACAGATTTCAATAAAAAGCTAATATAGTACACGTACAGTCAACTGCATGACAGTGGTAACACTTCAATTCGAAAATCACCCTTACTGCTTACGAAATAAGGATGTTGCTAATGTCAAAGTGTTACCACCGACGTGCGGTCGACCATACTCGCTCTCTCTGAGCGTACTCGGTGAGTCCCTAAAACTTCTAGTGACATAGCCACTTCGGTTAAAGTAATTTAAATTTTAGTTTTTTGGCAAGTTTATATTCGTTATCCGACAATAGAGGAGTCAAGCTGTATTGTACTACCTCAACCGAATGAGATAAATCATATCTCACCATCACATTTAAATTAGGCACCTATACAACTGTAAAGTCTCCTTACGATCAGTTCAGCCGTTTTCAAGTGATGAGGTAACAGACAAACATAAATATTATTCTAAAAACGATTGATTCGATTGGTGTTCTATTGCTCATTACTCACCTTCGCCGGTTTTTGCGAAAAAAAAACCAATGTACAGACTGGGACATTTACAATTTTAGTAATAATATTTATTATTTAATATTAATAGATTGATATTTACAACATTGAGATTAGATCGGAACTATATTTGAAATATTTTTAATAACGAAAATTGACCTTCAGAATACCGCGAACTAGTTTGACATTTAAAAACGTCAAATCAATCCTAGCTATGTAGACATAAAGGTCGTAATTGCGTAAAATCACACAATTGATTGATCTGTTTGTATAGAGTAGATTGCATTAAAATAATGCACTTTGGTTAATAATTAAGACTATCACAGATCATCCTCCTGCTCTTTGTTAGGAGTTGGCGCAGCCTGTCTTTTTCTTCCACACATCTCTATCAGCCGTCATCTCAGAGTTCGCTTTCTTTTTACCCATAACATCATTCACACAATCCGTCCATCTTTTCCTTTGGCATTCCTATTTTTTTATAGCCATACATTCATAATTTAGACCACAGATTAGTAAGTTGTATGTTTACATTTAGACTATGATAGATGAATATCAGAAAAACATAAATTTGCAATAATCGTCGATTTATAGTTGAGTAATCGGCCAATGAAGATATAAACATAAAAAGTGTGGACAATAAATGGAAAACTGGTGATTTTGTGCATTATTTATACATTTAATCAATCTTAGTAATAATAATCCCTGGACAAGATCGTTATACTGAGAAGATATTGAATACTTCGTATAAAATGTGCGATAACTCGAAGAAACATCTAAATTCTAAATAATTCTTCTCTCAATTACCTGACCACCAATATACATAGCATGGATTTTTATCAAATAACCAATTTCTCAAGGGATCTCATCATTTAGCTGATTATTATACGATTTTGATCTTTATTGAGTAAGTACTAAGGTATTGAAAGGATTTAGGCTTGGCTTTTGGGACTTTTTTAGGCTCTGCTTAGTTTGGGACTAGATGGTGCTGTGTAAAAATGTCCCAAAATATTGATTTTTTAAATTTTTATCATTGTGATAAGTGTCGCAACTGATGGTTAATTTCAAACTAAAACTAAAAAGGTTGTTGGATTGGAGAATGATGTGATATGAGTTAGAACCACCTATCTGAGAATATTTTGTTTTAAATTATAATTTTATCAATACTCTTTACACATTTTTTTTAAGCTGGCAATGTTTACGCAATACTGATGGGCATTTATCCGGATAAATACTCAAAATTGATAAATATTCGATTAAAAATGAAAAATTTAAGGGAAAATTCTCATAAATATCCATTTTCACAATTACGCATGTCGATTTATAATAGACACTGTAAACATTTCACAGATTACTCCAATTCTATGTTAAATAACTTAAAAGCAACACATGCTCTTTTTAAGAATTTATTTAATATGTAAAATGTTATGTTCCATCGTATTAGAAACTTACATATTTACACATATGATAACAAATATTTTGTTACTAAAATTAAAACCAAGTTTTTTTTAATCGTTTCCAGCCAGCTCTCCTAGCCAAGAAGCTCGATATATCCGAGAGAGAGGTCCAACGCTGGTGGCGCCTCCGTCGCGGTCAGGACAAGCCGTCCACGCTCGTCAAGTTCAGCGAGAATGCCTGGAAGGTCGTATTCTATAGTTGCAACTTCTCCTTCGGGCTGTACACGCTGTGGGATAAGGAGTGGCTTTGGGACATTGACCAGTGTTATATTGGGTATCCTCATCAGGTAAGGCATTGTAAAAGCTAGTTTTTTAGGGTTCCGTAGTCCTACAAGGAACCCTTATAGTTTCGTCATGTCCGTCCGTCTGTCCGTCAGTCCTAATAGCCTAACAGTCTTAATAACTTCTACAGTTATTACCATAAGTAAATGAAATTTTGTTAAAAAATGGTCTGGATATAGATCTCAATTCTAAAAGAATAAAAAAATCTTAATTACGTATTTTAGGGGTGGTGCCCATACATGTGAAATAGGGATGAAAACATTTTTTTCGCTGCACCCCCTCGTGTGGGGTATCATTGAATAGGTCTACTAAAATGATGGTAATGTTGCATACACAACTTTTTTTATCAGGTATACCATCTGCGAAATACAGCCCGCCAAAGTGGCTTGCAATGTGTCCCCTCCCCTGCCATTTCTAAGCTATGCAATGTAGAAACTTATAATCTTCCACATTGATAGACCTTTATAAAAACTCTCTTTCAAAATTATTTCGAGTATAATGTGATTATAAATTTTTGAGTTATAGTGAGAAAACTGCAAAATACTTAAGACGTCCTAGTTCATAGGTCATTGACCTTAGAGAAAAATGATCATAGCAAATAATGCTCCTTTAGTTACTACCTATTTAAAAAAATCACAAAAAGTAACTTTGTGTTATATTGATTTGACACACTCCTTCAATTTAGCTTCTTAAATTCAGCGCTAGGTGGTGCTGTTTGCAAAAACTAAAATAGCAATGATTAATATTCGATGTAATTCGTTTGTAATTAGGAACCCTATAATACTGAGCATGGCCCGACATGCTCTTGGCCGGTTTTTTTGAAGTAAAACTTCTTTAGGCACGCTTGACTTGGGAGTAAGCTGGTGAATGCGTTACGGAGTTACGAAAAGTGAGACAAACGGAGGGGGTAGTGCGGGACGCGGGGAACGAGGCGCGCGCTAGGCCGGCCGCGACACAGCGCCGGCAGATGTACGCGCGCCGCGCCGCCATTCCTTTGTTCTCATTGAAATAGTATTGAGGGAGATATAAGTTAGTGAAGTTTTACTTCAGGCGTGTGTAAAGCACACTTGTTTTTTTATATTATAAATTGATTTTTTGTTTTGCATTTAATTTTATAGCGAGATATAGATCATATGGGTAAACTACTAGATAAATTAGCTTTTTTGAACAAGATTATTCCATATTAACATAATTATGTGAAGCTAATAAACCTCACACGGTATCCATAAAGATTTCCGCCCGATAAAAATGGTAATGTTGATATATATTTATATGGGAGGTGCGGATGCGGAGATAACCAAACGAGTGTCTTGATTGAACGCTGGTTTATTACTGAGTTCGACATGGGTCCTCTCACACATTCACAATATAAGAACTGTGTGAGTGGCAGGTGCATACACATCGAATCTTCATAACATAACAACAACACGCCTGTATTTCCCCGAATGGTTAGGTAGAGGTACATAGTATACACCCACATTTCACCAGTTATGTTATAAGTTCCATGTAATAGGGGGCGATCCTATTGCCATTTACCAGGCACAAATCCAGACTCCGCGCTGCTACTGAGAATTTCCTAATGAAAAATCCCAATAATACTTTGCCCGACCCGGGAATCGAACCCAGGACCCCACGCTCAGCAGTCGCGGTTGCAGATTGTCAGAATGTAATGTAGTCGTGGTCATGGTTTAATAAGATGTTTTACCAGGTACTCTCTTCCCGTGACAGCTAGGTAACGTGATTGCCTCCGTATTACGTCATAGGCTGTGGAGCCAATAGCGGGCTGCTAGCGCGACACTTGTCAGCTTGATGTGCTGCCTCTTTGTGTAAATAAATTACCTGAGCAAAATGCATTTTCTCATTTACTTGCTTCTATATCGAATCACTTTCGAACTAGTAATTTTATACAGTTTCCTTTAATAACTAATTAAATGAATAACACGAGATAACAAATAGTTAGGCTAGTTAGGAATTTATTTTATATTCATTATGAACAAAAATCTCCTTAACTATATTGAAGATATCAATAAATGGCAACACTGATCGTGTTCGTGACGTAGCTTGGAGGCATCGCGCTGTAATCGCAGGAAGGGAATACCTGGTTAAATATCTTATTATACCATGGTCGTGGTAATGTTCGCTGACACGATTCCTGAAAAGGTTTAAGACCAACCAACCTTCGATTTAAATCCATGTGTTTTAATCAACTATTGGAACAAACAATTTCCAATGTCAAATATGTTTACCACCAAATAACCATAGACATTTTGATAATCGATCTTGAATACCGCGACCGCTTCAATTAGTCCGCGTTAGAACGCCAGCATTTGTAAATTGTAATAATTGTTCCACTAATTACATTTTAAAACTGAACAATTATTATGCTAACCGTACTAATGATAGACAATATTGTTTCTGAGTTTTGTTACAACTTAATTATAGCTTTCGCTGTATGGTCGGTGCACACCAACGTCACGGCACGGCGAAAAGTCTTTATAAGCTGAAACGATTTTGAATCTTATTTTAATAATCTTAGCGCTCAAATTTCATTGATATCACTAGGTCACTTGCCGCCGAATGATCAAGTCTCCTTGTGACGATATTAACGAAATGTGAGCGTAAAGGTTATTAAAATAAGATTCAAAATCACTTCAGCTTGCAAAAATCCTATGCCGTGCCGCGCCGTACTCTTGGTAAGCGCCGACCATTATTAGAAATGTTTTGATTGAAAGTATAACATAACATCACGCTTGTATTTCCCCGAAGGGGTAGGCAGAGGTGTAATAGTACACCCACATTTCGCCAGTTATGTTATAGTCACATGTTATAGGGGGCGAGCCTATTGCTACTGACCTGGTTTTGTTACTGACCGGGCACTAATGCAGACTCCGAGCTGCTACTGAGAATTTCCTAATGAAAAAACCCAATAACTGTCATTTTTGCAATCCTGTGGTTGACTACTGTTAAAAATTACTGTTAAAGATTTTTTCTTATTTCAGGGTCTCACAAACGACATCTGGTGGTACTACATGATATCAGCAGCGTTCTACTGGTCGCTAACCATATCTCAGTTCTGGGACGTGCGGCGCAAGGACTTCTGGCAGATGTTCGTGCACCACATCGCCACCATTCTGCTGCTGTCCTTCAGCTGGGTGTGCAACCTGCACAGGATCGGCACGCTCGTGCTGGCTCTGCACGACTGTGCTGATATTTTTGTTGAGGTGAGCTTGTTTTACATCTACAACGGTTTTCACCATCATTCCCGGTTTCGTGGTGGTATAATACCTACCGGGTGACTTTTTTATCGTCTGGAAAAGACGGTGTGATCAGTTACTGTAATAGAATAGATCTACAAAAAAATCACAAACAATACATAACTGGCGAAATGTGGGTGTACTATACACCTCTGCCTACCCCTTCGGGGAAATACAGGCGTGATTTTATGTTATGTTGTTACAAAAAAATCTGCTGGTTCGTACATTTTGTGTACGGAAATTGACATCAATATACAACGTGTTATTGGAATAACTCAAAAGCTTAGACACCCCAACTAGTTTTTAGGGTTCCGTAGTCCTACAAGGAACCCTTATAGTTTCGTCATGTCCGTCCGTCTGTCCTAATCCTTTACAGCTTAATAACTTCTACAGTTATAAATATAAGTAAATGAAATTTTGTTAAAAAATAGTCTACATATAGATCTCAATTTTAAAAGAATAAAAAAATCGTTTTTACGTATTTTAGGGGTGGCGTCCATACATGTGAAATGGGGAAAAAAAATTTTTTTTCGCTGCACCCCCTCGTGTGGGGTACCATTGAATAGGTCTACTAAAATTAAGGTAATGTTTCATACACCACTTTTTATCAGGTGTACCATCTGCGAAATATAGCCCGCCAAAGTGGCTTGCAATGTGTCCCCCCCCCTGCCATTTCTAAACTATGCAACGTAGAAAGTTATAATCTTCCACATTGATAGACCTTTGTGAAAACTCTCTTTTAAAATTATTTCGAGTATAATGTGATTATAATTTTCTGAGTTATAGAGAGAAAACTGAAAAATACTTAAAACGTCATAGTTCAAAGGTCATTGATCTTAGAGAAAAATGGTCAAAGCAAATAATGCTCCTTTAGCTACTTTCTATTTGAAAAAATCACAAAAAGTAACTTTGTCATGACACAGTTCTTAAATTTGGCTTCTTGAATTTATCGCTAGATGGCGCTACTAACAACACGCTCTGAGTCGCGAATGCTGCCGATTATTGCAAAAACTAAAATAGCCATGATTAATATTCGATTTGATTCGGTTGTAATTACACCTACTTAAGGAACCCTATAATACTGAGCATGGCCCGACATGCTCTTGGCCGATTTTTTATTTATATAATAAATTGATGTGGAAAGTAATTATAAATTTTTATTTATTATTGTAAAAGATATTTGTAATTTTTGGTATCATGGTTACTCTAATCGATTCATAGCGCTATATTCATTCTCGAACGTGCATCGCTCTCGACGCTACTTTGTCGGGAGGTGAATAACCTTTTAAAATTTTGTTAAGTTTTAATAGTTTTAGCAAACAAATGTAATCCAAAAGTTTCCATCACACTTTTTTACTGGGTCTCGCTCGCCTTTGCGCTCAGCGCGGCGTCGTCGTATGAAACTTTTAGACTCAGCATAAAACGAAAATATTTTTTTTGGTAAAAGTTAACCTATGTTAAAAAGTAGTGTAATTGATTCTACTCTCGATTCTGAACAAACTAGTTTCAGGTTTTGAGTTAATTCAATAACACGTTTTTATTCGAACATCAATTTTTTTTACTTATCTTTAGATTTAGATGTTGAACAAGCTCAGACGGTAAAAAAGTAATCCAGTATATTCTCATTTTCCATGCAAAGCCGGTGCGGGGCGCTAGTACAGCCAACTGCATGTCAGTGGTAACACTTGAATTATGAAAACCGCTCTTACTGTTTACGAAATAAAGACGCTGTCAAGGTCAAAATGTAACTACTGAGTTGAGGTCGACTGTATGTACAACGTAACAGAATAAACGCTAGTCCTGAAAGTAGTTTGTTTAGAATCTCTAGGAGAATCAATAGCGTGTTTGACAGGTATTGCCAAAAATTATGAAAATTGTACACATCGTAGATTTAAGGTTGAAGATTAACTTTTACTAAGTTTTGTTAATTGAAATTTATTCTAAATATTTTATTTTTCTGTTTGAAATTTAGATTTTTTAATCTGTTGATCATGTGATACAAAACGTCTTAAGACTTGGCCTCCATTTTAGGTGACGTCATAATCCTGTACGACGTAGGGCGAGCTAATTGTTGCCATGATCGTAAAAATAAAATGTACCAGTTTTTGAACGAGTTGGTATAATAATAATTATTATATTAATGTTAATTGTTAATATAGGTTCATTTTTATTTTACTGAGCCAGGTTATGTACTTAATTAATAACTTAATAACAATTAAACTAATCAGAATTTGTACGTAATTTGAACGTAATTTCAAAGCTTTTGTTTTGTATGTGCGTGATTCAAACACAATCTACAAAACGTTTTAGTCATGTCTCATGACAAAAAAAAACCCCGTTCCGAATTTTTTCCTTTTGTCAAATTCGTACCTTTTTGTTAAGCGTGTCGTACTTTTATGGGAATTCATACCGGCAACACTGACCAGAACAAGTCTAGTGACGTAGGTTGACGATAATGTCACGTCACTTAGCGTTTTGGTGCTAAATTAAAAATAAGAATTGAAAATCTTGATTATTTAATTTTTCAAGCATATTTTAGTAATTATTTGTTAATAAATGCTTTAATTGGATGTTTCGCCATCGTTTTACGAACATTTTCAAAAATTTACACACAGGGTGTGTGTAAATTTTTGAAATTGTTATGGTTTGGTATGGTTTTTATTTATCAAAATTAATTTTTAATACTTAGGATAAATAAGTATATCAGCTGATCCAGAGTATGGCCTTGACGTCGAGGAAGATCAGTGAAATGGGTTTCCGTTTGTCAGGTAACCCCTACACGTCATCCTGCAGCTATCCAGCAACCTGGAACTTACTGATGCCTAAACCATGAATTTTGTGATTTAAATAGTACATTGGTGTCTATCCTCTTGTTCACGAACTAAACTTATTTTAAAATATCGCTCTCTTTTACTAATAGTAGATACAACAAAGGGATGGCAACAATTAAAAAAAAAAATTGCTCTAGAAATATGGCATGGTTACAGATCCACAACTTGTATAAGGATAACTTTGTGCAGGACATTGAAATGTGTATTTTTATTATTTGCAGTCAGTGAAGGCATCCAAGTACGCTAAGTACCAGAAGTTGTGCGACACACTGTTCCTGATGCTAATCGTGGTGTGGATCGGCACCCGCGTCGGCATATACCCCTTCTACCTCATATGGAGGTGAGTACAGACCTTCAGACTTAGATTATATACCTCTAGATATCGCCACCGCGTGGCCGCTCATGAGACAGCAATATAAAAGTACACAGCACAAAATAATACACTACTAGTAATAGTAGAGCTCCTTTGTGAAAGAGCTCGTCCGGGGAAGTACTACCACCGTACCTACCTCTCCGCCGAACTCCCCCCACTGCCACTTAAGTGCGAGACCGGTCGTTGTATCGATGCTTGGGGGAGGTCTATGTCCAGCAGTGGACGTCTTTCGGCTGAAATTATGATGATGAATAAATAAAGTTCATGATTCAAAATACCACTTTTCTCTACTTCACTCACAGTTTTGGTATTGGCCGTACGAATCCGTACGATCAATACCTTCAATTATGTTTAAAGGAATTGAATACACATTTCACTTATTTGTCAATGATATGTTTGGCAACAACATGTCAGGGTGTTAGATAGATAGATAGAATATACTTTATTGTACACCATGAAAATAGTAGTAAACAGGAACAACGTACAAATTATGGGTACATGGTGTTATCACACCAATCGATCGATCATTCTTATTACATCAAATTGATTTATGGATTCGTTATTGATCGACTATCGGTTGACGACGGGATACTCTCGCATGGTAATTCCGTAATCCGCCGCCCCAAGAGCCCACTGTACCAGTCATCGATCAATCGTTGATCGATGATATCGATCATCGACCTTTTCACAAGGATAAAAGCGCGCATGCGCGGTAATGGCAGCAAGACTGTGATCAGGGCTCGGATACCGGTTAAATTTTGAAACCGTTATCATGTACTTGACGCAAAACCTTTACATTTCGGTTTCGTTCGAATAAACCGGTTTTTTTAACCGGTATCTTAAGGGAACTTTACATAAAGGTTTTTTCGGATTAACCGGTTTAGAGCAATAAAAACCGGTTAATACAAACATACGCTGTTTAGTTTTCATTTTTATTCAGTAGAACTCTGCCCATTGCCGGTCCCAAGCCCGGATGAAAAAAGAGGAGGGTTAGCCGCGAACGACGTCAAATACCTACCAAAACCTTGGCATTTTGTATTATTATCTATTCTTATGGTATTACCCAACAATTAGGCGGCCAGAAAAAGACGTCAACGCCGAGCCAGGGCGGCGGTCAATGGTGTCGTTTTGTGTTGTAGCTGGTCGGGTGTATAGGAACTCTCTATGCACTAGATTGGTTACTGCATGACACGACTCAATTATCAAACTACCCCTACCAGGCTACCGTGAGCCTCGAGGCTTAAATACCCTTAAAAAGAACGGATGCAAGTACATCGGAAATACTTGCCATTAGTGTCCCGATATAACCATGTCTGCAGAACAGAATATACAACTATCTCAGGAGGGTAATCCTTCCGAGCATGCCCCACGTATTCTGGGTGGGGGGGTCAATGTGCTGCAGGATCATATGGAACTAACGACCCTCAATACAAGCAAAACGTAGCTAGTTCAGCAAGCCTTTCACCCAAGTCTCTTTGTGACTAGACCTAGGAGTCTATCACTAAGCTCCATGACTAATATTATCAACCAAGTCCAGACCGGCCACACCCACATTGATAACTGGAACACCCTCAACTTGGAAACAATGAGCCCTACAGCACATGCCAATCCTCCTACATGGCAAAGAGCCCCAGTATTACGAAACTCCAAAAGGAAAAAGGTATCCTCTCCACCTCCTGAATGGTTAGTAACCAATAACCAATTTAGTGGACTACCTGTTGATGAAAAAGAAAACAACACTGCCCAAAATAATGCTAAAGTAAAAGCCTCGAAACCTCCAGCAATAATCCTCTATGGTATTGAGGATGTCAACAAACTCTCGGAACTACTCGAAAGTGTTGTAGACAAAGAAAACTTTTTCTACAAAATAGCAAACTAAAACCAACTAAGGATCAATTGTGCAAAAGTAGATGCATATTAAAATATAATTGATCTTGTGAGACAAAAAAGATTAATTGGACACTAATGGACACACTTTCAACAGTAAGGACAAACGACCCTACAGAATTGTCATTATAAATCTCCACCACACCACGCCAATTAGTGAAATAAAAAAACAATAGAAGAGACGGGAAACACTGATCGGAGAAATTATAAACGCAAAGTATGGGCATGAAAAGAAACTCACCTCTACATTTTTTATCAACATACAACAGGGCTCCGACAACAAAGCTGTAAAAACATAAAAAAATATATAACACCAGTGACTGACTATAGAAGACCCACGAAAACTCAAAATAGTTGTACAATGCCAGAGGTGACGGCAGTATGGCCACTCTAAAAACTTTAGCATGCGGCCATACCGTTGCGTGAAATGTGCAGAATCTCACAGAATCTCCACATGTCCAAAGACTGATCATTACACTCCAGCAACATGCGCTCTATATCTCGGCGCTCACCCAGCAAACTTCAAAGGCTGTGAAGTATACAGAGAAATATATGCCAGAAAATTCAATAAAAGATCACGCTATAAGATTAAAGATTAAAATACAAAAACTGATGATACAATTCTTTCCAGGTCCAGCCAACTCCCACCACAGCCAAACATAGAATAGGCTAGTTTGAACACATACCCCAATAAAAGGAAAAGTAATGCCGATGTACTAATAGCTAACAAAACAGCAAAGAAGCAGAGACCCCTTCATCACATCATACAATTGAACAGATGTTCTTAAAACAAGCAGAAAAGCTATATACCATCTTACAACAAATGAGTACAGTAATCAGTCTCATAACAACACTAGTGTCTAGGGATCCATAATAACTTCCCTTAAGATTGCAGCCTGGAACCTAGATGGATTGCCTCCAAACAAGGAGGAGGCCTGGGACTGGATGATATACAACAAACGCACAGATAGGATTGACTTTCGAGAGTTAATTGAAATGAGACTCAAACTTAAAATTGCTCTAAAAACTGAAGCTGATATTGACGAAGCCACTGAAAAAATAACCACCACAATCCAAAAATGTTGCTGGATCGCCACATCGGTTATCGAGCACCATCAACAACGTAAAGTTTATTCTGAAACTATACGATTAAAAATATAAGAAAAAAGAAGAAGTGTATGGCACACTAGCAGATATCGAAGTGACAAAAGAGCACTTAATAAAGCGGTCAGGGAGCTGAAAACGCTTATATCGGAGGCTAACGACGTTGCCATAGAAGGCCTATAACATACAAAAGCCACAAACTATTCTCTATGGAAAGCATTCAAAAACCTCGATCGACCCTTGCTCCATAAACCTCCACTCCGGACATGAGATGGAAACTGGGCTAAAACCGCACAAGACATGGCTGACATATTTGCTCACCATCTAAGCCAAGTTTTTAAACCAAATGTTGTCAAACCGGGAACAGATGCATCTGATATTGACTCTGTCCTCGACCAGGACATTCAACTTGACCTACCCTTGAAAACAGTGACACCTGGAGAAGTCTCTAAAAATATCAAATCCATGGATAAACCGCAATAAACCGCTAATAACCGGTATATTTCAAACCGGTTCCGAGCCTTGACTGTGATAGGTTGTTCATCTGAATGGCAAGATGGCTGGGGACCGCATGTTCTCGCTGTCTCAGTCGTTCGTTAGTGTTCGATGCATCCTTGTGTCCTGCTCACACTTATTATGCTACTGTACCTGCGCGGCCCTTCGCAAAGCCTTGTATCAGAGCGCCAAAGTTATATTACGCGTACTGTACTAATATTTTTGTTACATTGTTTCCAGTACGTCAATCCGTGCTCCGATGCTGCTGCCGATGTTCCCCGCCTACTACATCTTCAACTCGCTGCTGTGCCTGCTGCTGGTGCTGCACATCGTGTGGACCTGGCTCATCCTGCAGATCGCTTACAAGGCTATTAAGGCTGGCCAGGTGAGTGACACAAAGAAAAATACAGGAACAAAGATATCCTTAAAATTCATGATTTTTGACTGGTTCATTATAATGCTAAATTTCGCAACTATAATACAAGCATAGATAGCAGGAAACATCATGCGTTTACCTTTATATTTAATTGGATTGACATAAACTATCGCTGCTACACGGAGTGACTGCCACCAGACCCCCGCAACCCAGGTACTTGGTAATACCGGAACTCGAAGTTATTTCTATTTACCAACTTAAATTAATATTATTATTTGCAGATGGACGGTGATATAAGAAGCTCGAGCTCTGACCTGAGTGATAGTCCGCACAACTCCAACCACAACTCACCCACCAGGTCAAAGAGTAGAAAGTAAGTTATAATATTTTCATATTTTATAGCGACGAAGCATCGTGGAGCAATGTGTGGGCGGGGAGCAGAAAAAATCATGTATTGCCACGAAAAATGTTCTACGTTCATATAGCTAACGACGTCATATAAGTGACGACGTCTGTGGTCCAGTGGTTCGAGGGTCGGACTGCTGATCACGAGGTCGTGGGTTCGATTCCCACAGGACACAAGTATTTGTGTGATGAACATAATTGTTTGTGTTGGTCTGGGTGTTGCTTATGTATTATAAAAACGTATTTACAAAAAAAAATGATATAAGTATTATATCCATTGTCTAGTACCCATAGTACAAGCTATGCTTAGTTTGGGACTAGGTGGTGCTGTGTAAAAATGTCCCAAAAATATGAATTTATTATTATTTATAAGCGCTCTCGCTTCCGACCATAGACAGAACCACGGCCGGAAGCGAGAGATCGCTGCCGTCTACTGCAGTGATTAGGTCACGGCGTTGCGCAGCCCAAGCGGGGCACTCCTTCAGTATAATAACCAGAAACCCTGTATAAGGCATCGTTCTATCCTACTCTCACCGTACCCATACTATGTTTAAAAGATTATATCAAATTTCAGTTTTTTTATTAACCATTATATTCTTATCTTTTCCAGGGACACGTAGAGACAGCCCTCTCCAGCACACCACCAGAGTCTCATAACAACAAACACAGATAAGTACTGTGTTCCATAGTAAAATGCACAGAAAACTACCCCTTTCGGTGCACACCATCCATTGCGGGATTACTCCAGCATTAACAGCTGCTCCATTGGAATTATAAGTGAAAACACGCAATGGAAAGCGATAGGAATGTTTAATTCGGACAGTTTTGTTGCTATCTGTAGCTTAGTTAATGTAAAATATTGTATTTGTGTAGAGCTTCGGGGATGTTGAGGCTTTCACTTGAATGAAGCGGTTTTGAAATAAGGGGGGGGAGGGGTAAGATGGGAATCGTTATCGGTGTTTATGCGTGCGTGAGGGAGACAGAAACAGACTTTACGCCACTATCATTCTCTTTTACGCATCTTGCTATACACCTTGTTATTGAAAAAACTGAAAACCTCTTAAGGGCTCATTGTACTCATCAGTATGAACAACTTTTACTATGGGACCATCCCTGAAACCGCGAAAAAAAAACAGCTGTTCCCAAAACATTATCGATTATGTGAACACAAATGAAATTTAAGGGGACTTTTTTTTCGAGATAGTATAGCTATATATACTACTCGTGCAGGTAAAGAATGTGATTAGAAATGGCGGCATTTGTATTTGTCTTTCGTTCACAAGCGTGGTATTGTGTGAACGAGAGAACAAAAGACGTGCCGCCATTTTTAAATAACATTCTTTATCTGCGCGAGTAATATACATGCAACGATGTTCGCTAACACCGGTAACGATTACAAAAAAAATCGCATTTTATTGTGACGTCATAGAGATTATACGGAGTAACGAATAGTGGGCTTCAAGGCTTGTAGCACTTAGAACAATACGGAGGCATTCTTTGTAGAAAATGCCGCGAGATGGCGCTAGTGGACCCGACCCAATCTCAAAGATAATACCAAAATTAGAATTAAAATAATGAGCACAAAGTTACATAGGAATTAATAAAAATAATATACATACATGCATGAATTGAAGTTGATATTGATGTCAATAATTCACCTGATATGCTTACGTGCGGGTATATAGTATATATACGGTAGTATATTTTTATCAGTTGCTACTAGCTCCATCTTGCGGTCAAATGCACTCCTTTTATAGAACTATTTGTAGATTACGTCATATAATCTTACAGGAGACCTTTGACCAGCGATAGTCGATATAGTCAAAAAAAACCACAGAGTGCCACAATGTTTTTAATCTCAATCTCCTGACGGGTAGATGTTTCTAATTGACGTTTATTGAGAAAGAAGAAAGAAAGAAAGAAACACATTTATTGGACACCAAACCGGCAAACACACACACAACACCAATAGCAACAAAAAACAAACAAGTTTAATAATAAAATTATGACAAAAAAAAAATAACATACACAATATTATTGACGCGCACAAACATGAATACACAAGAGTATACCAGGGGATGGTAATAACACGACATTAAACAGTAGGTATTGCTGACATTAATTACCTAACCCCCAGTTTCCGAAAGGCTAATCAACGCAAAAATTAACTAATCAAATGTCAAATCTCAGGTCAAGCGACGTGATTGGTTGTTAACATTTTTGCCGGCCAATCACAGGAGCTGAAATTAGATTTGACAACATCTACACTCTCGTAACCTTGCCTTGCTTTTGTTGCCTTCTCGCACTGAGAAGAGGCCCGTGCCCAGCAGTGGGATAGTAATGGGCTGATTATGTTATGTTTTAAGAACATCTACTGTCAGGAGATTGAGATTTGAAACATTGAGATTGACTTTCAGGCTTGGATTGGCTTTCAGGCTGCATCCTTCTAAGAAATAAGTCTTATTTCAATTTTCCCTTAAGTGTGACGTAATATACAAATTATTTCTACTTAATGCTGTTTAAAATAATTGTTTATTATGTAGGTAGCGTAAGCTCAATGTTTAGATGTAAGTCAATCTACAGTGAAACGGACCAAACTAAGAATTTGCGTTCCTTTGTAAAGCTAACTGTAGCTGTAGTTCAACAATATACGTGGGCCAATATAAGAGTTACTATTGAAATAAATAGTCGCAAAACGTCACAACAGAGTGAAGGGAGGTGATGCTTGTACGGCAAGTTTTCTTATAGAACGCTACTGGTTTGGCATTCTGACAGAGCTCAGAGATTTCTGTCTAGCTACCAGCCAATGGAACACTTACGGCTAAAACTAATATCCTATCTATAGATTTGCCCTACTAGAGATAGAAATTTGACATAAAATATATGAAGCTTATGTCATATTTCTATCTCTACATAGTAACACCTAAACCACCTAAAGAACGTGGCTGGGGGGGCTGGATGCGGAAGGCAGAGGACCGAGCGTTGTGGCGCAACTTGGGAGAGGTCTATGTCCAGCAGAGGACTGCGATAGGCTGAGTTGATAGTAAGACAAATTTTGGATAGATAGGATGTTAATTTTGGCCGTCAGTTGACTTCTGAGAATAATCTCTGGGACCTGGTAGGAAGGCTATGTTTAGCGCCAGACTCAACAAAAGTTATACCTCAAAATTATGGGATAGTTAAAAAAAACTATCCCAAAAGAAAAAGTCTCGTTTGTAATAATAGCAACTGATCAGTTTTTTTTATTAAGTAAGCTGTAACTAACTCGATTTCACTAATACGTTACTTGGGTCACTTGGGTTCCAAGGTATTTTGTGTGCTAACTAAAATTATGTTTATAAATGAATTAAATACAAATAAATAAAATACATAAATACAACTTCCCTTGTATTCGGCCCACGACAGGGACCACGTAGTTGGAACCAGAATTTTTAAACGGTTTGTACTGAAACCCGACTGCGCTCGAAATCTTATAATTACATTGCTTGTAGTGAAAATGTGTAATGTTTGCGAAGCACGAGCGTGGCTTTCGTTTGCGTCTACGCTACAGTAGGCCAATTCACGTCACTGAAGAAATGCAGTTGTAGATAAGTTTTGATCAAAACAATGCTTTTCGTATTCTCTTATCTACGGCGATCGCTGTCAGATACTGAACTGCAGCGTCACTGCAACTTGATCGGCGCGTCATTAAATTACGTGAATTAGGGCCCAGGATACACGACTAACTCCCGGTTTCTGGAGTTTCTTATCGCCTGTCAAATGCGAT
Source organism: Asteroscopus sphinx (assembly GCA_949699075.1). NCBI lineage: Eukaryota > Metazoa > Arthropoda > Insecta > Lepidoptera > Noctuidae > Asteroscopus > Asteroscopus sphinx. The sequence continues at coordinate 11,220,604 of OX453021.1, read as the reverse complement.
GTGATTGGTCCTCAATATTTTATTCGACCAATCACATCAACCAATAGCGTTATCGAATAGATAAACCGCGTTAAGCAGTACCTCAAAGACCGGGCATAAGTCGCTTTTCAAAAGTAAGAGAGAATCGTTACTGAACATTGAATCATTAGTTATGAAAACATTTTAAATGAGAAATCTACTATAGAGAGCATGTGCCCTAGTATCAGTGGCGTGCAGTGGTCTACTTCATTTGAATTTAATTGTGGTCTAAGTTATTGATTTCTGTATGTATGAAGATTAATTTGGCATTAATAGGTCTATTAAAATATAAATAATCATCGTACTTTAAAAAAAGATAATAACTTACACCACTATTGAATTTGAATGAGGAAGGCACTGGGTACTGCCTAATTGCTTATATGCAATACACGCCACTGCCTGGTATGGTACTAGTATATAAATTCGTCATTTTGCGCTTGTGTCGTGCAAGTTTGTTACTGCCGAAGCTATGTATCGTTTGTGCGCAAACCATAAAATACAATCGGGTTGTAAAACCCAAAATATTATTATTTTTCTATTAAAAGTATTAACGCCGTTCCTTCTAATAACTTTTTCTAATTCCGATTTTAATAACTGCATTCCGTTTTTACCTTTTAATATAAAACAATATTTTAAATAAATAAATGATTTGATTTCGACTGATTTTCAGAATAGAGCAGAATTAATTTTGAGATTCAAATCTATGGTCTTGAACCAAGTTGAATTTTTTGTACAGTTAATAAATAAGTCGTGGGGTTGCCAACCAAAATATATATTTCACTACGGCAATTTTGGAACTATTTACTCTAAATATTACATAATGGTGTCGATTCTCTTGTTCACGAAATGAACTTATTTTAAACTATCGCTCTCTTTTACTAATAGTAGATACAAGAATGGGATGGCAACAATTTTAGAACTGTCAAATTAGTTTACGTGTTACATTTCTTTGTATTTTATTGGGCACGTTCCGAGATCACGACTAAACTTGTATGGAAATCTAAATTCTGACTAATTTGAAAGTTCTAAAATCGTTGCCATCTCTTTCTTGTGTCTACTATTAGTAAAAGAGAGCAATAGTTTAATATAAGTTTAGTTCGTGAACAAGAGAATCGACACCAATGCCTATGTATTTATTAGAATATACGATAACTTTCCTGTTATCTTGTGTCAGTTAAAATGTGGATTTTGTCTTGTAGCACTACAATATGATATAATATATTTTGTATGTCTATTTATGAATTTATATGAATAATCTATGGGAATAGATAATTTAAATAAAATGGAATTAAATGATAGTCTTATTTGAGGAGATATGAAATTAGTAAATTATAGTGTCTTCAATGTTATAAACATTTAAATCTTTATAACCTATTGAAATGTCTCACTAACTGACAACTTCCATACGATTCCAAACTATAAATAATAATAATAATATCCAAATATAAATAATGCTGAATAAACATAATAGTATTTATTAGTTGTTTAAGTATTTATGTGCATACCTGTTTCACCTCTGCCTGTAAGGCATACATTATCATCATCATAATTTCAGCCGAAAGACGTCCACTGCTGGACATAGGCCTGCCCCAAGCATCGCCACAACGACCGGTACTGCGCCTTCCGCATCCAGCGGATTCCCGCGACTTTCACCAGGTCGTCAGTCCACCTTGGAATAAGGAATAAAAAATAAATGATGTCATATATTATATTTATTTCTTGTTCCTTGTTGGTAAATAGTTATGTAGTCATAAAATTTTTTGAATTTTGAATGCTTGACATAAGTCTGAAGGACAGTATCAATAAATTAAATATACGTTAAATAGGTAATTAGTAATAATAGGATAATCTATTTTCATTGAATGGTCTGCGATTCCGCTTATGTCATTACGATGGCTAATGCCTAGATCAGCGATTTCCAAAGTGTGTTCCGTTGAAAGGAAGCTAAGGTTCCGCGAACAGCTAAAAACATTTATAGGTGCAGCACGCTATGATGGCGTTTGCCTGCTCATAAAGATCCGTAAATATTGACAGCTACGTATGAAGGAACAATTGCCGTACTTTATTGTCAATCGTGATGTACTGCTACAGCAATATAATTTTTCGAATTTCGAATCTATTATTCAAATTATATTTATTTCTACTGTTTTTTCATGTATGTCACGGAAAATTTGATTAAATAGCGATTTAACAAAATGGCTAGACGTTATTATGTTTATTGAATAATTTGATAAATGATTTACTTTATGTAGATATTATTCATAATAGCTATTTGGAGTTGGTCAAAGTAATAAACCTGATCCCAATAACTAATAATTTGAATTTGATTAATAATTAATCATTTGTGACACACAACACTTGGAAAATGTTAAAAACGCCATCATAGCGTGCCGCGGGTATATGTTCCGAAACCATAAAAGTTTGGATACCTCTGGGCTAGTTAGTAATTATAATTTGAAAATAAGTTATAAGACTATTTTGCATGTCTCTAACATATTTTAATAGAGGTCTAACTGCCAATATCTCAAGATCACCCTTGTATTACTGCCATCTTTTGCACCTGTGCCGTGAGCTATACTAAAATATAATAATAATTAATTCATACCGTGAAAAGATTAGCCAGGCCAGGGTGCACCGTACTTACTTAAGTATAGGACCTGTGAAAGTTTTTTATCAATTGCTTCCATAAATACCCCATTTAACTTCCATAAAAATCCTTTGGGCAGTGGTGAAACAAGTATTTTTCGATAAAAGATAATTGTAAACAAAGTGGTGCAGGTCGCTTGACATCCAAATATCTGGCACACTAGTGTAACTTATTGTTTTTAATTTTATATCTTAGTTATGTTACGTTTTAAGGGCTACGCTGCACTTTGCTACATGCACTATGCACTCGGGTTGTTTTTGTCAAAATTGTGGAAAACACATCCTTGCTCATCACTTCGCGGCTTTTAATTCTTATCCGTATTTGTTATAAATAATAATAAATATGATTATTTGATATTGCAGTATTTTTTTAATAATTTAACCACGGAATGCTACTGAACTGTGTATGGTTTAGGAAATATAATTTACATTGATGAACAATTTATCAATCAATTAATTTTTAATATTTTTTCTATATTATCAATTGTTTTTTAGCTTATCTATAGTGTTCACTCACTTTATCTATTGTGTTCACTCACTTTATCGGTTGTGTTCACTCACTTTATCTATTGTGTGTTCATTCAATTTATTGTGTGTTCACTATTTCTATTGTGTCCACTTTTTTGTTTTTCAAAGATAAGCTGTTAATTCGAATCGGTGCAAATAATATTTCCTACACAAGGATGTGATATTGACAGTTTCGTTAAAAATTACCCATTAATCTATATTTGGTCTGTAAAGAGAATCACTTTATTGATTTATTGTATCCCTGTGGAGTTTATATAGTACAACCACTTTTATAAGTTACAATGATGTACAGTAGTACACATTTTATATGGCCCACCGATGTACCAGCGCAGATGACACAATTTAAATACGCGGGAAATTGGTTAACCAATCAGGAAACACCATTGTTGCGCTCCAAAGTCTCAGCCGCTGCCGCTAGAGTACGGAAGCGTGTGAGCGAAATAGAAAAAGACGTCACGCAATCAATTTTAACACCTTATGGGCATTGCGTAAGGCGATTGTTTTTGTAATGTTTCGGGTGTTTTCGTCGACCGTCTTTTCGTGTCTGCGCGAACGAAGATTGACGACGCGCCTTATTTTTTGTTAGGCGCCTATCGTAACGCACCACATTTACGTGCAAAATATCCGCTTTTGGTTGTTGACTATCGGCTAAAATTAATATCCAATCTATCCACGATTTACCCTACTAGAGATAGAAATTTGACATATTTTGTATGGTGCTTATGTCAAATTCCTATCTATAGTAGGGCAAATCGTGGATAGATTGGATATTAATTTTGGCCGTACGAGGAACGCGTCATATTTGGCTGCGATTTGATAGTACACAAATGTTATGAGCGTGATAGCACGAGTATCTTGTTGTGTTTCAAATCGAATCAATTCAAATCTAAACGTAAAGCAACAAGGCCTGTATTTCATTGGTGTTTTTAAATCGTTTTTAGTCGGTGTCAGGTTACTCTCTCCTGCGCTAACGAATAATGGTGTCGATTCTCTTGTTCACAAACGAAACCAATTTTAAACTATCGCTCTCTTTTACTAATAGTAGATACAAGAAAGGGATGGCAACAATTTTAGAAACGTCAAATTAGTTTACGTGTTAAATTTCTTTGTATTTTAGTGGGCACGGTCCGAGATCACGACTAAACTTGTATGGAAATCTAAATTCCGACAAATTTGACAGTTGTTGCCATCCCTTTCTTGTATCTACTATAAGTAAAAGAGAGCGATAGTTTAAATTCATGAACACGAGAATCGACACCATTGTCGAAGTAATATATAAAAGTGACAGTACTGTACTAATGTATTAAGTTTATCGCATCACAATATTGTTTAAGTTATTATTGCTATTGGGTTGAACAAAACTTTTCTGAACAAGGCTAGGGGACAGGGAAAAGGTTGGACAAATAAATGATCTATCTATCTATCGAATTATAGAATATGTGCCTAAATCTTCTTGCGCGTATGAAATACCGAGAACTAATTATTGTTGTCGTCAATAGCTTGTAAGTGCAGAATAATAATATTTGGGCGTCGAACAGACTACTTTTTTTGTGCGAACGTCAATTGTATAAGAATTACGACACATTGATCGACGGCGATGACGGTTTGTCTATACAATGTGTTTTTGAAATAACTCAAAACCTCTTCTTTTACTATGGGACCAACACTGAAATCGCGAAAAAAGAATCAGCTGTTCCTTACATTTTGTCGATTCATGTGTACAAATGTAGGGATCATCTGTTTTTTTTTCGCAATTTCGGGGTTGGTCCCATAGTAAAAGTTGTTTATACTGATGAGGACAATGACCCCTTAAGAGGTTTTGAGTTATTTCAATAACACGTTGTATAAAAAGTATGATTAGTATGGGACGTAGTGTTGCCGATCGATAGTCGACTATCGATAGCCTATCGATAGTCCACGAAAATACAATAGTATCGATAGTATTATCACTATTAGTGTCCAATACTATCGATAGTATTAGCACGTACCACGCTATCGATATCATAACTGATTTTCAAGGTCAACTATCTAAAGCAGGACTATTGATATTTCGGCAACACTAATGGGACGCTGTACGCATACTTTCGCATCGTTGACGTGGCGAGAGTCTACTGAGTCGACTGACTCGAAACGCGATCGGTCGTCGACGGGTACCGGCGGAGATGAGGTAGACGCTGGACCGTGGAATACCGGTATTGATGGTATTCCAGTAAAGAATAAGCGGTCGATCGGCGAAAGGCCGTTGATCAATATGTCGTGATCCTAAAATTCCTTTCGCCGTATGCGATGGTTCATAAAATTGACGTTCTTGGTCGCTCGAAAAGTAAGTCCGTCTGTTCGGCGCCTTTGTCACTATTAGAAAGGAGATGTCCGCTTTTTGTAAGGACGTTGGTTTTTTATTCAGAGATAACTTTAACGCAACATCAAATTACACTGTTGTAAAAGCGGCTAAAACTACTACTATCTTAGAACTACTAGAAAATTTATTTTAGACCTTTCCATTTAAAAGAAAAACAAGAAGTTAGAAATGTTAAAGATTTTGTTTTGGCGGATGGCAACACAAAAACAAAATTACTATTGAAACATCTCACAGATCGAGTTGTCAAATCTCAATATCTCCTGTCACTCGCAAGTTTTCCAATAAATTTTGTCACATGACAGTTAGATTAGTGACAACCTTAGGGGAAGTACCTAGCCTGGAGTAGTAGTAATATATTCAACCGCCCCCGCATAAGCGGGATTCTATTGCTTAATGCGTCAGAAAGAGACAACAATATGTTGTCTGTACTGACTTTATGTAGAAAAAACCGGAATGAAGCCATTTCTTTTTGGATCTTGATTGATCATTTTGTATTAATTTAGTCACCAGTTTGGTGACTTACAAATGTTGACGAAAAAACAGTTTCATTGACATTTGAAGTCCACACCGATTGTAGATATCTATCTCTTTCTATCATGTTGCTGCCTGTGTATAACAAAAGATAGCAGCTATATGAGAAGTGTACATTTCATTATTACGACTCCAGGCTACTTCCTCTAGGGGACAATAGTCTATTTTGACGATTTTACAATTTTTTTTGATGCGTTTCTTTTAATATCCTTGATAATTTAAAAGGGTATGTTAGTTTTAGGCGTAAATAAATTCTTATAAAATAAAAGTTTTTCTCAAAATTGGAGGTCTTTAAAAATAGTGTGGTGTATTGTAAAATGCTAGTTTTTAAAATCTCTTTTCAAATATATTTAACTTATCCGTTAGAATTTTTGATTATATAAAAAACTGTTTCTGGACATCTCCTTTCAAATATATTGGTTTCATCTTATAGAAAATCAAACTTGATCATGTACTGTGTAGTTACTGGACAACAATCACTTGGCATTTGTTGCATGTGCACCCACAAATATGCAGTCTTAATTATAAATTGGCTAATTATATTTAAAAATATTCTTTTAAAATGTTCTATTATAGATATTTCGATTGCGTGTAACGTATATTTTATCATGTCTGAGATTCTAATTATAATTCAAGGGTTGATCTCTTCTGTGAACGCATTTTTTCAACTTTCCATTAATACTACTACATTCTAACTGGTTTTTTCTTTTTTTATAATGTTTTTGTATTTTGAGCTATGATTTTAAGGACTGTTTTATAGATGTTTATTATAGCTTCAAAACTTTTCGATATAATAATAAGCATGTTGCTTTGATTGTATGCATTAAATACGTAAGGAAGACTTTTGTTTAATTTCTACCTTGCTGTTGTATAGATACCATGTATAGTAAATTAGCAAAAATTTCATGTAATTTGTTTTAAATTAAGCATTACTAAATAACTGTCGTACTGAGAAGAGGCCCGTGCCCAGCAGTGGGACAGTAATGGGCTGGTTATGTTATGTAAATAACTGTCGTTATTTTTAATACGGGAGTAACCAGTGACCTTGTGGTTAAGTTGTTCAATGTGTTTGTGAGTTCAGTATTTATTTTACATTAAATTAAAAATGATATATACGAATTTGATGATTACCTAATTAACATGATTATTAAGCTGCATGTATGTGTTGTATTAAGTATATACTTGTATTGTGTATAAAATATTTTTTGTGTCCAGGCGGAGCGATGGTATGTCGAACTTTAGTTTGTATAACAAAGTTCTAGTCAAAGGGATGCTAAAATAAGACTATGTACCTAAGCAAAGCGTTAATTATACAATAAATTGATGAAATAAATTTGTGTTTTATTGCCTCTCCTGGACACATCCAGTGGTTCTTTAAAATGCTCTCTTTTGTACACAAATTATGATATTATTATATACTTCAGTAATACTGTGTTGCGTTTGAGAAATAAAACTCCGAATTTAATTACAAAACTATCTTTTATTAAATTTAATTATCGAAATAATTATACAAATGTCCTTTATGTCTGTCAGTACTAATACAGTAATGCAATCACTATTGCAAAAAATTATAAACAAACTTTTAAATTTCATATTCCCATTCACACGGTGGGTAGTGTTCTCACACTATATTCACTATGAGACACTTTATTAATATTTACACTGATCTAAACTAGTCTGAATAATCAGAGTCAGATCGACTCGCAGCATGGTACTATAGAATACACAGGCTGATCCGTCTGTCCTGGATCATGTCCATGTGGCGCGTCTTGACGGCGCGCTGCGCGTCGAAGGGCGTCCGGAAGGCGACCCGGGCGTCGCCGGTGGGCTGCCCCCGCTCGTTGTACCGCCTGATCACGTCGTCCTGAGTCAGCTCGAAATCGGAGAAAAAGCTCATGATATCATCTATAGTGGCGCGGAACGGCACATTTTCCATGGATACTACACAGCCAGGAGCTCCGAAATCGTCGAGAGCGGGATCGTGCTCGTCTTCAACGCGACCGTTATCAAATCCTCCGCCCCCGCTACCACCTGAGCCGCCACGTCCGAAGCCCCTGCCGCGACCACGACCTCGATCGAACCCGCGACCCCTGTCGTTGAAGCCGCCTCGACCCCTATAACTGCCGCGCCCCTGATCGAAGCTACCGCGCCCCTGATCGAAGCTACTGCGGTTAAAACCACCTCGATCAAAGCCCCCTCGGTCGAATCCACTGCGACCTCTGAACCCGCCACGGAACCCTCCGCGGCCGCCCTGCTTCTGAATCTGCTCGAAAAACTGCGGCTGTGACTGAACATTCCCAAGAAGCGCTTCTCGTATTTCAGGCTGCTTCGGTCCTTCTAAAGCTTCTTCGACCACACTCCGTGGCACCAAGTCTACAGTTACACGACATCCCTCAAGATTTTGACCATGTTTAGTGGCCGCCATCCTCGCCTCCTGTGTCGATCTAAATTCGCAGAAACAGTCTCCAGATGGCATTCCGTTGGTGTCCAGCATAAGATGTATTCGAACAGGTACTGCGCCCGTGTCTGATAAGAATGTGACAATAGTTCTGTCAGTTGCATCCGTAGGAAGACCTTTCATGAGAACGCAGTCGAGAAGTTCATCTTCCATTTCGGTTGAGATAGCTGTGAATTGGGGCTTGGTTATCGGCATCTGTTCCATTTGGGTAGGATATGGTGGTCGGTTGGCCCAGTTTGAAGCGGCCGTCCGGGGGTCTATCGGGCCATTACCTGGATATCCACTAAACTGTGGTCCTGGGAATTGTCCAGGGAAACCTTGCTGCTGTGCAAAAGGAGGCGTGAAGAAAGGCGTACCTTGGGGTTGTGCTTGCAACTGCGGAGCTCCTTTAGGTCCAGAACCAGGTCCGTTTTCAAACTGTTGTCGTCGCTGGCGTGGATCTCTCGGGGGAGCCACTTCCGGTGGTGGCTCTTGCTGCGGTGGTTTTTTCGGCTGCTCCTGTGGTTTATCATTCAACATTTTCTCTTTTTCATACTCTTCTTTAGAAACAGGAGTGATTGTTGGCTGCCGTCTCCCGAAAAGATATCTTTCTTTTCTGTCTAACGCTAGTTTTGCGTCTTCAGGCTTTACGAATTGTACGTAGGCAATTTTAGTCCTAGAGAGGCGACAATCGTTGACCATAATAGAGAGCAGCGAAAAATCGCTGAAAGTTTTTATGATGTCATGTTCTTTTACAAAGTTTGGTAGTTCTGTTAATTTAAGAACACTGAAGGGCGGTTGGGTGTCTTCTGGGACAGAGATAACGATACTCGCATCTTCTTCGTCATTCTCTTCGCGATAAGGAAGATATGAATCAACCGCTGCCTCATACGACTCATCATCGAGGGCTTCAACAAGAACTTCAGCGCCCTTCAACTCGTTGCCCTTGTGTTGTAACGCGAGCTGCTTTGAGCGGGGGTCACAGAACCGCACATATATATTTCCAGTGCGACGTCCCATATTATCGTTGATCATTTTAATGCCGTGTTTGTCGATCAAAAATGGGAAGAAACGGCGCACGTCGCCGTAGCTAGTGTGGTTTGGAGCATTACGGATAGCCACGCAGCAGTCTCGCATCGGTTCGTTGTCTGCAAAACGAGAGGGGCGCCCCTCGCGACGGAAGTTGGCCCCGCCGCGTCCCATGCCGCCTCGCATTGAGGGGCTCGGCATTCTCCCACCTCCGTTCTGGTCGCCCTGGAACGCGTTTGGATTACGCTTTTTGCCAAGCTCTTGCAGTTTGTTAAATGTCTCTGTCATGGAAGGATCGTTGAAACGGTTCATCGGCGACTCGCGACCCACGGGATTGTTTTGCATAATATTGTGTTGTAACATCTGTTGCGCCTGAGGAATTGGCATGTTTATATTCTTTACGAAAGGAGACTGACCAAACGTTGGGGGTCCGTCAGGAATCACGATAGTTTTTTCCTGGGAGCTTTCTAGGGATCTGTGGTCATTGTTTCGTCGGTCGCGGGAGCGGCGAGATGGTGAGCGGTCCCGAGATCGGCTGCGGTCCTTTCTGTCTCGTTTGCGGTCGCGCCGGTCTCGACTGCGGCTGCGGTCGCGGCGGCGTCGGTCTCTGGAGCGGGATCTGTCGCGGCGGTCTCTCTTGCGATCTTTCCTGTCTCTGTCACGTGACCTGGAGCGTGTTCTAGAGCGACGCCTGTCCTCCTTGCTGCGCTTTTTCTCTGACTTTTCATCATCTTTCTCGTCATCACCGTTGGGGGTATTATTTGAGGTAGGGCTGACGAGAGGTGCTGGTGGTTCAATGACGGCGGGTTGCGGGATCTCCTGAGGATTTCCGAGTCCCGGGATGCCGAAGTTTGACATGGGGTGGTTGCCGAGTGCGGTTGTGAATGGGTTTTGTGCAGGGATGACGGGAGGTTGTTGGACGGGGGGGATGGTCGCGGGCGCGGGTGCTGGTGCGGGGGTGGGTGCGGGCGCGGCGAGGCTCAGCAGCGGGACGCTCTGCCGCGCCGCCTCGATCACCTTGTGCATTTCGGACCGGGAGCTCAGTAACAACTTCACTTGGATCTCTTTGACTTTCCCACCGTCCAGCATCATGGCTTGGCGCGCATCTTCGTCCGTACTATAAAAATAAAAATAGCAATAGTTAATAAAATTGTTTCTGAAGACCTTACATAACCAGCTCATTACTGTCCCACTGCTGGGCACGGGCCTCTTCTCAGTAAGAAGGCTAAGGCCTGGTTTGTGTCTGAAGATCTTATTAGTTAATAAATATTTTGTATTATTGTAAAACTTCAATCTCACTATACCAAAACCTGTTTTTAAGAGACTTCTTTCATTGAACTGACTAAATACGTGACGCTCCGGACACGAGGCCAGTACGCAAGTCAGCCCAGTGAGTACCTACTTATGAAGACAGTTACTCACTGAACTGTCTTAAATTGTTCGCGAGTACACGAGGCTAGTGGTAGGCCAGTGACTAAAATAACTCTTGGACTGCAGTGGCGGATTTACCAACAGGCTGACTAGGCTGGGGCCTAGGGCGGCAGATTTTAGGGGCGGCAAATTTGGGGCTAAATTTGTTTTGTCTTACAGAAATTAAAAATATTCAAATTTATATAACTAAATGTTATTAGGTCCACACAAACAATAACACATGTAGGTACCTAGGTCCTTAAGACGACACTGACCCATGATTGAGCTTTTATTAGCTCAGAAATATCCAAAAACCCATACCCAAAATTATTTCTTGTGCGATCTTATTTTAGGAACTGAGAATTGTAGAGGTCGGTAGGGGCGGCAAAATTTGAATAGCCTACTGGCAGCAAATCTGTAAATCCGCCACAGCTGGAATGACAAACTGGGCCAGTGTCCGGAGCGCATAAAAACTTATAGATAGTTTTTTTAATGATATATAGATCTGCTCTTGACCGCAATCTAGACAGCTTTGTCAGGATGTGGTCGACGATGGAGCGAGCAAACCTAATAGGTGCCGATTCAATCCAGCTTTAAAGGCGTTAGGGTTATAAGTGCCCGAAAGTACATAGATAGATAGAATATTCTTAAATAACACCATTAGTTATATTAAAACTTAGGACTAACATGTAAATTAAGGGTACATTGGCGGTCTTATCGCTAATAGCGATATCTTCCAGACAACCTTTGGATGGACCAGGAAGACGTGAAAAATAGATGGGCAGTGGGCACACACTTACACACACACACACACACACAGTGTGCTTATACATTTACAGGGCAGCATGACCTAAACGGAAATAACCCCAACATAACATAACATCACGCCTGTATTTCCCCGAAGGGGTAGGCAGAGGTGTAATAGAACACCCACATTTTTCCAGTTATGTTATAGTCCCATGTAATAGGGGGCGAGCCTACTGCCATTAACCGGGCACAAATCCAGACTCTGGGCTGCTACTGAGAATTTCCTAATGAAAAAACCCAATAACACTGCCCGACCTGGGAATCGAACCCAGGACCCCACGCTCAGCAGTCGCGCTTGCAACTACTAGAACAACGAGGCAGTCTAATAAAAATAAAAGCCCAAAAAAAAAAAAAACAGCCCAATACTAATATAATTTTGCCTGTGAATTATTGGTTATGATTATACTAACACGAAGTAGGTACTTAACTACTACTTCTCTTGATATAGGTATCTATTTTATAAATTGCAACTATGGTATAACGGGTCAATATCTGCTATTGCCATTCATCCCCCACGAACTATACAGGTTGTCTCATCGTAATGCTACATGAAGGGAAAGTACTTTAAACAGCGACCATAGAGCCCAATAGACGCCTAATGTTGAATATAATGCGTACAATAAATTCTGCCACTAGCTGAGGCGTGGTACTGCAATCCGATTGGCCCTAATAATTCCGCTATTGGCTAATCACTAACGCGGCAGTTTTGACGGCTCATGTAAGTGGTCGAAACTGATTTGAAGATTTCAAGTGGCGAACTACATTAATAAAATTTCATAGATGCAGAAATCGGTCGCCAGTTATGAGGCGTCTATGGGCTGGATGGTCGTTGACTTATTGACTTTAAATATAATAGGAAATTATCTCGTTCAAGGATTAACAAGTGTCTTCTCCATAGAAAATAATCTAAATGAATAATAAGGTTATGGAAATGTTATTTACTATCTTTTAATACCGGAACGCGTGTCACCGGTTTGCCGCTACCAACCTTTGACTATGGAACTATTGGACTTGACATAAACGAAAAAAAAACCGTGTCGATTTTAAATGTCCGAGACATATTATGGCCGCCTAGTAGTCTTGTTCTTTACAAAAATATAATTTTAGTACTTATCGATAGAGTTGTTTCAGAATAATTGAGATGATTCCTGGGTTAAAATGGATAATAAACGTTTTAATTCGTAGATTTTGTGGTTTTATTAACCACAACAACTCGAGACAAAAAATGGCGGATTTTCAAATAATCGCCACGCTCAGTAATTCATTTAAGAAATGTCACGGAAAACTGACGTATGAAAGTAGTGTCGTATCTTTCCCTCACATGTGGTTGTACGGTCGACCGCACATCGGTGGTAACACTTTGACATTAGCAGCATCTTTATTTCGTAAGCAGTAAGGGCGGTTTTCGAATTGAAGTGTTACCACTGTCATGCAGTCGACTGTACGTATGTTAAAGAGAGAAGACTATAAATATCTTATCTGTAAAATTGCATAGACAATAATGTCGCTTCCATAGATTCCATTTTCAAAGCTACCAACACAAATATACGCAATCACGTCCACCATGTTTCTAGCATTCAAAGTAAAATAAATTAAACACAAATAAATCTGCTGTTAGATATGCTACCCAGCAGTGGGACAGTAATGGGCTGGTTATGTTATGTTAGATATGCTGCCCAGCAGTGGGACAGTAATGGACTGGTTATGTTAGATTTGCTGCCCAGCAGTGGGACAGTAATGGGCTGGTTATGTTATGTTAGATATGCTGCCCAGCAGTGGGACAGTAATGGGCTGGTTATGTTATGTTAGATATGCTGCAAAATACAATTTTAGTGATTCAGCGTCCAAAACAGCACTGATGTTCAAAGCAAACGGTTCGCGCTCTGGTGTCTTACGGGACACCAGCACGCGGCGACAAGTTCACGAGCCTTTACCACTTCTATTACCTTATTATTTAGATTTCAATGGTCTTCCCTAAGCCGGGGATCGAACTACTAGCTCTACTACTAGGTACTATAGCGGACTATGAACGGAACAATATTATCCTGTATTTTGATGTTACCAATTGATAGGGTCAATCACAGAATATAAAAAAAAAGGTTGAATCACAATTTTACTTGCGATTCATGCGTGGCAACTTTTCGAACAAACTACGCCTCCTATATTCACGTCATTATTATTTTTTTATTAACTTTTGTTTCTGCAGTTAGAAACAGCACAATAAGGCATTTTAACGTGTTTATGTTTCTTCTTGTATTTACAGAAACAAGTCATTAGGTGTAATGAGAAAGGCTTTGAAATGCACTGCACCATGGTGCAGAGTGTTGGCACGAGCGCCCTGCCCACTTGCCCATTCTATTTCTGTGAGGTCAATGAGAATGAAATCTTTCGACGTGGTCGGCGCTAACTCAGACAGTGGCGTTGCTATGTAACCAAGGACCCCGGGGCAAAAAGTTAAAAGTCGAACATTCTTTATTCAACTAGGATATTCTATAACTTTTTCGAACGTCGTTCATGGGGCCGAGAGGTCCCTTGAGCTTGGGGGCCCCGCCTAGCCCTACGGTAGCTACGCTACTGGCCTCAGACCATGGATTTTTGTAAGCTGAAACGATTTTAAATCTTATTTGTTACTCTAAAGGTCACAGCTCATTAGAACCACGCGGCACCCGACCTCGCCTCGTCATTCGGCGTCTACTCGTTGTAGACAGGTGGTCCACGGGTGGAACCGTTGCCGCTGTCGACCTGTGAACGTCGCGTGGTCAACGAGTGAACGTCGCGTGGTTAACGAGTGGACATCGCATGGTCCACGAATTGGACTACTTGACTACTGGAGTCACTAAGATTATACAATAAATTATATTTCCGAACTTCTTCGATAAGTCTTTCTTTATTCATTTTGAAAACAAAAACGATACGTCCGACACGTTCGAAAGAAAGGGTGGGTGGGGAGCGGCGCATCGCTGACGCATTGTCCTCGTGTGAATAACTCGCCGGCAGCGCGCGGTCCTCTCGGGACTCCTATGTTTTCGCAAGGCAAGCAGGCGAGCAGCGAGTTGTCACCGAGTGGTCACAGCTTACGACCGAGGCGATCCGGTGACGCTAGCTGTGACCTTTAGCTTTACATTCAGAGACGAATCTAAGCGTGAATTCGTCCTTCCAACTGTCAAATAGGTAGCGCTGCATTTTGACAGTTTCAAGCACGAGTTCACGTTAAGGCGACCCATACACCTACAATATAATTGCGCAATATTAATATTGCACAATTATTATTGTATCGTCCCGATCTTCATTTGTCTTTCAATATTACCCCTACACCAGTGGTTCCCAAACTTATATTGTCTAGTGCCCACTTTGAGAATAAAATATTTTTAGCGCCCCCATTTTTTCACCTATTTAAAAACCACTATAACATCAAATTAAATTAATTAATTATTGTGAGCTATATTAGCGGAGATAAAACATTCATTCTAAACGAGACTTTTACTATAACCCGCAAGAGTTAACTTGAAACCTAAGCGCAGTAGGTAGTACACAACGCGACGCTCAGGTCTCAAGTCAACTCTTACGGGCTATACCTGCCAATGAGAATGATTATTGAAACGCAATTTCATACTATTCAAACATAGTATCTTTTATTCAAAATAAAACAAACATAATCGATTCCTAATTACCTATCTAGGAATACTAATAACTATTAAAATGCAAAAGTGTGTCTGTTGCTTTTTTATTTGTTTGTTTGTGTCTACTTTCATTTCGAAACGGAGCAACCGATTGACATGATTTTTATTTTATTTATTCAATAAAATAGGACAGATATATGAACTACGCGGCGCGAAATATCGGACCAAGTTTGAGCAATATCTTAATTAATATTAGTTGATGTTCACAAGTTGTAGTCGAAAGTCGAGAGTTCAGTCGACGTCTAAGAGTCCGACTGATCGACTTGATCATACGGCGGCAAGTCTGTTGGTGAGGAATATCACTGAAATGTAATGTAAAAAAACCCTGTTGTTCCTGTGAGCTACGTTATCAGAATTGATATTCATACGTAAGGACACAACTCATTTGGAAAAACTCTTCAATAAAAATAATCAAATTAATTATAATGATTTAATATTTAATTCATTTTATTGATATAATCACAGAGCGAGTGAGTTATGGGTGATACAATCACTTTCAATTTATAATGATTTAATATTTAATTTCATTGTTTTTATTGAAGTTTTTGCAAATGAGTTGGTGTCCTTACGTATGAATATCGATTCTGATAACGTAGCTCACAGGAACAACAGGGTTTTTGTTACATACCTACTGTATGTCCAATAATGTCCATCCATTATTACTTTCCCTCCATGTGGTGTGGTTAATGTGGTATTGCGATAGGACATCTTGAATACTTTCTTGCTTAGAGAGAAATAAACTACCTACTTGTGCTTAATTTACATTACGATGTTCACGACACTAACGCGATTTCAATTTAAAAAGGTTAAAGACTCATGGCGATCGCCAACACGCCTGCCAAGCGTGGCGATTATGGCATATCCCCTCATGCAAAGCACAATTATAAATCGGCCCCTAGTCCCCGGCGGCCCCGCTAGCCCTGGTTACGGTAGCGGCCTAGGTAACGGCGGGGCAGGGGGTGCTAAGAATCCCCGGCAGAGATCCGGCTACCATAACAAAAAAAGACTGGACCTGGCAGCATACAACACACGTACACTGCGGACCGACGAGAAGCTTGTCGAACTCGAGGAAGAATTGAGCAAGTTACGATGGGATATCGTAGGGTTATCTGAAGTCCGAAGAGAGGGGGAGGACACGGTAATCCTCAAATCCGGTAACTTGCTCTATTTCCGGGAGGGCGATCAACTTTCCCAGGGCGGTGTCGGGTTTATCGTCCACAAGTCTCTTGTGAACAACATAGTGAAGATCGAGAGTGTTTCGACCAGGGTGGCGTACCTTATACTCAGAATAACCGAAAGGTATTCGTTGAAGGTTATACAGGTATACGCCCCGACCTCGAATCACCCCGACGATGAGGTGGAGACCATGTATGAGGATATCTCGAGAGCCATGCATGGCTCTAAAACTCACTTCACTGTTGTCATGGGAGACTTCAACGCGAAACTGGGCAATCGCTACGATGATGAGCTGCGAGTGGGGCAATTTGGATATGGATATCGGAACCACCGGGGTCATCTACTGGCCGGCTTTATGGAGAAGGAGGGACTCTATATGATGAACTCTTTCTTCAGAAAGCGCGAGCATAGGAAGTGGACCTGGTTGGGCCCTGATGGTGTAACAAAAAATGAGATTGACTTCATTATGTCGACGAAGAAGCAAATATTCAATGATGTCTCTGTGATCAACGCGGTCAAAACCGGAAGCGATCACCGTTTGGTAAGAGGCACATTGAATCTGAACATCAAGCTGGAAAGATCTCGACTGATGAAGTCTACGCTCCGTCCAGCACCGATCCAAATCCAAAACCCCGAGGGCTTTCAGTTCGAACTTCAGAATCGTTTCGAATGCCTAGGGAGCACAGTGGACGATTACAACGATGGGTTTGTGGAAACTGTCCATACGGTCGGGTCTAGGATCTTTAGGACCCGTCGTACAAATAGAAATAAAAAGCTCTCTGACCACACTCTCGAGCTTATGGCGGAAAGACGCGAGATGATTCTGCAGTCCTCAGATGATGCGACTAAGTACCGGCAGCTCAATAGACAGATCTCAAAGTCCTTGAAAAGTGACCTACGCCAATTTAATACGGAACGTATTAAAGACGCGATAGAGAAGAACAAGGGCTCCAAAGTCTTCGCAGGAGACCTGTCTATTGGGCAGAGCCAGCTTGCAAAACTGAGGACCGACGATGGCAGAGTCGTATCCTCCAAGCCAGAGCTATTGAAGGAGGTCGAGAAGTTCTATGGACAGTTATACACGTCCACCCGGACACCCGCTGTAAATCGGGCTCATGACCCAAGAGCTCGATTGACCCGACACTATACCGAAGATATCCCGGACGTCAGCCTGTACGAGATAAGGATGGCTCTGAAGCAGCTCAAAAACAACAAGGCACCGGGTTATGACGGAATTACGGCCGAACTCCTGAAGGCCCTTAAGGCCCTTCAGAAGCTGTTTGATTCCGTCATTCTCGAGGGAAGAACGCCACAGGCATGGAGCAGAGGTGTGGTGGTACTCTTCTTCAAAAAGGGCGATAATGCTCTACTGAAGAATTATAGGCCCATCTCACTTCTGAGCCATGTCTACAAGCTGTTTTCGAGAGTCATTACGAACCGTCTTTCGCGCAGGTTTGACGACTTCCAGCCTCCCGAACAAGCCGGTTTCCAAAAAGGCTTTAGCACCGTAGACCACATACATACGCTGCGGCAGGTTATACAGAAGACCGAAGAGTATAACTTGTCTCTTTGTTTAGCGTTTGTGGACTACGAGAAAGCCTTCGATTCGATCGAGACTTGGGCGGTACTACAGTCTCTTCAACGGTGCCAGATTGACTATCGGTACATCGAAGTGTTAGTCTTTGTATGAAAACGCCACTATGTCAGTCCGATTACAGGACCAAGCCTCGAAACCTATCCTTCTGCAGCGAGGTGTGAGACAGGGAGATGTGATCTCTCCGAAACTGTTCACTACTGCATTGGAGGATGTCTTTAAGGTTCTGGACTGGAAGGGACTAGGCATTAACATAAACGGCGAGTACATCACTCACCTTCGGTTTGCCGACGACATAGTAGTCATGGCTGAGACCATGGAGGACCTCGGTACAATGCTCGATGACCTCAGTAGAGCTTCTGATAGAGTGGGTCTTAAAATGAATATGGACAAGACAAAGGTTATGTCGAATTCCCATATAGCACCCATTCCCGTAAACATCGGAGAATCTACACTCGAAGTTGTTGACGATTATGTATACCTAGGACAAACTGTCCAGCTAGGTAAGTCCAACTTCGAGAAAGAGGTCAATCGTCGAATCCGACTCGGTTGGGCAGCGTTCGGGAAGCTACGCAATATCTTCTCGTCCAAAATACCGCAGTGTCTCAAGACGAAAGTCTTTGACCAGTGTGTGTTGCCAGTAATTACTTACGGTACTGAAACGTGGTCGCTCACAATGGGCCTGATAAGAAGACTCAAAGTCACTCAAAGGGCAATGGAGAGGGCTATGCTCGGAGTGTCCCTGCGTGATCGAATCAGAAATGAGGAGATTCGCAGGAGAACGAAAGTAACCGACATAGCCCGAAGAATTGCCAAACTTAAGTGGCAGTGGGCGGGGCACATTGCTCGCAGAACGGATGGCCGATGGGGCAGTAAAGTTCTGGAGTGGCGACCGCGTACTGGAAGGCGCAGCGTGGGTAGGCCCCCCACAAGGTGGACCGACGACCTGGTGAAGGTCGCGGGAATCCGCTGGATGCGGAAGGCACAGGACCGGTCGTTGTGGCGATGCTTGGGGGAGGCCTATGTCCAGCAGTGGACGTCTTTCGGCTGAAATGATGATGATGAAAGACTCATGTGTGGCCGGGTGAACGGGCCTGTCCAGTCTTCGTCAATGTGCTCCTATATTTTAGTCTCTAATGTTAAAGTATAAGGATTATTTCAAATTGGACTCGTTGACCCCGTCACGTGCCCGCTCGACCTAGTGTGGATAGACCTTTGGTAGTTTTTTCATAACATTAACAAAGACAAAACCGGATTCCATTTCTTAAGAGGATTGTAGCAGCCAAGAAGCGCCCCCATTAGTAAAAAAAATATTGCTCGCTGAATACATCATTATATACAGAATAGTCACTATCGAATGCTAAGATCGAATGTTTCTTCCTGGCGTCTGTTGAACATAACGCCGTCTAGTGTAATTCGAGAGTAACAATGCTTTCCATAGCTTATAACTTATAACATTAAAATATTAATTGATACTCAGACTCAGAACAGCATTAATTATAGAAATTCTATATTGTTTCCTGTAAGTTTCATAAATTGGTGTGAGTGACGTGAATCTGCCGGATGAAAGTGCCATAAATTCATTTGAGGGCAGCGTCTGGTCGGTCGTCTTAAGAATACCCCAGCTTCGATGAGACCGCTGCTTACCAACGACGGGGCATTACGGTTCTCAGTAGCAGACCGGACAGTGATCTACGGCTCTCACCTGGAGCGTCATTTCACGCCAAACCCTACCGACGACATAGAACACGTTACAGCCAACACGAGCAACACCATGAAGAGTACTTTAACACGCCGATAGGCCTTGAGGAAGAACCCATTTTTGTTTCCCGGGGCAAAGTGCGGCTTGCGATTCTCCGCACTCAGCCTAAGATAAAGGATGTGGCTGAGGTGTGGATGAGATTACAAACGCCGCTCTACGCCATCTACCACAGCAAACAGTGCGAACTAGCGCGGCTGTACACATTACGCCTTCTGTAACCTGACAGCGGCCGTCAGCATGCGGGAATACGCCACTGCGCAGTATTCCTCGACATGGAGAAGGCGTGTGATAGTCTGGCATACCGGCCTAATCTACAAACTGTCCTTACTATCGACGCCAGCTGTATGAGGATCACCGATGCGAAGGGCTGTGCCCTGCAGAGGTGCGGATCTTCACGGATGGTTCCAAAACAGGTACAGGTACGATTGCCGGGATCTTTTCGGAAGATCTCAATATACACATAGCCACACTACTGGGGGTCCATAACACGGTGTTCCAGGCCGATTGCATGCATTGCATTGCATGGGCATTTCCCTGGCAGCTTCGGCGATTATAGCCAGGAAGGTTAAAGACCACTCAATTCGCATACTCTCGGACAGCATGTCCGTACTACAAGCACTAAGCAGCCAGACGGTAAACTCTGAGCTGATACACGAGTGCCAGCAAAACCTCAACCAGGTAGGTAATCTCAATAACATAACCATTCAATGGATCAAAGGACACAGCAGTTCCCGAGGCAATGATGCAGCGGATGAACTGGCCAGAAGGGGATCGAGTATGGTAGTCGTGGGAACTGAACCCATAGTGCCACTCCCCTTTGGATACATACGCGACTTGGTAAGGAAACGCACCAAGGACAAACACTATAAACTATGGAAAGACCATGGTGAGTGCAGGCAGGCCAAGGAGGCACTTTCCACAATCGACGACCGGTTCACGAAACAGGCCCTCCGATTGTCAAAACAACAGCTGCGTACAGTCAGAGCTGCTATAACTGGCCACGGATCCTTTAACAAACATCTTTTTGTTATAGGTGTAACGGACAGCCCACTGTGCAGAGCCTGCATGGTGGAAGACGAGACAGCAGCCCATGTGCTTCTAGACTGCCCTGAGGTCGCCACATACAGGGCCAAGTACTTCGGTAACCCAGGTACCGTGAGATCAGATCCTCAAACCCCACGGCTATAGTCGACTTTATGGTTGGCCTGCGGCTTGGAAAGGTGCTGTAGTCTACTATTAGAGGCGTTACAGACTTACAATAGATCTTTTAGGTCGCAGTGACATAAGGGACTTGCATAGACCTTACCTCTTTTTCCAAAATAATAAATAATAACCCAGGTACCCTCAGAGAGATCACCAGCAACACCAAGGCGTTGCTGGCCTTTTTCGAGGAGTTGGGGTGGATCGAGTAAGTTCCCACCCGTACGCAAAATACACGCTTGGACGTGGAGTTGCGGAAACCAGCCCGTTATACTATACTATCTACGCCCCGCAGCATTGTAAAGTGATCTCGTCCTTTTTACAGGACCGTACGTTAATGGTTGCGGTGGAGGACCAGCTTTATTTATTTATTTATTTTATTTTATTTTCAAGTATAATGCACAACATTACAGTTTAATTAAAACTAATGCGTTGTACATATAACTAACATATAAACAATTATGTATAAAAATAGAAAATAAAGTAACATAAAAACCTTAGAAATAAAAATAATAACACTAATAACACTAAGTTCATTCAGAGAGAAAAAATTAACCATCACATTGACAGCAATTCGATCAAGTCTGCCTCTCAGAATGATGTGGGATTGTCCCGCGCGCGGTACTAAGGCGCTGCTTATCATAGACATGGCCAATAGCCAACACGTTGGCAATTCCCGAAAGGATCAGTCAACATATTGGATTGGCGTACGACTCTGTATATAAGCGAGGTATATTCTAGGGCGATAGGCTGAGCCCACTGTGGTTTTGCTTAGCCTTGAACCCTCTGAGCACGTTAGAGGGCTCAGGCTGGGCTATAAGTTGAGAAGAGGTAGTCAGGTGATATCCCATCTTCTGTTCATGGATGACTTGAAACTGCATGCCCCCAGCAGTCCTCATCTGATGGATATACTGAAACTTTCAGTAATTTCATTAAGATGGAATCTGGTTTGAACATTTGTAAGGCTGCCTGCCCACTGTTGATGTGTCCTAAGTTTTTGTATGCAATTTATTCTATTGGTTTGTTTCTCTGCTCCGCTCCTATGGACAGGCATGTTGTTATGATGAGTAGATTCACCAATTATATTTGCTATTATTAAAGTAAGACCATAAACAACGTGTGACAGAATAAAAGCAGGTCCTGAAAGTAGTTCAGAATCACTAGTAGAATAGGTTGGTATGGTTTATCGAGGATTTTTTGCTAATCCAATGTTGATGTCTCATAATAAAGGTAATTCTAATTTATGACTATAATCATCCCATAGGACTGTGTGGAGCGATGACCTGAAGGTAGCTGGGGGGGACTGTGGCCTTACTCCCGACTGGTTCGATTTCTGAATCAAATCGAGCTAAGGTTGTAAATGAATTTTAGGATTTCGTTTGGGAAAAACCAGAGATAAGTTCAGAATGATCATATAAAATTTTTTATTTTTTTATTATTTTTATTATTTAATCACAGGTACAATTTCTTATCAAGAATGAATCTAAAAAAAAAAAAAAAAACCTTCATCTAATCTTCTTCATTTTTTTTCTTTTAATCTTCTTTCTTATTTCTTTTCTTTATTTAGTACTTATCTCATGTGGCCATGCTGAGTAGAAACCAGAACAGTCATCGACTGGATGTGCTTGTAAGTCTTACCCACAGACATACTAAAAAATATGGGAGCACTACGTTTCACCGAAATACGATCCACCGCAACACGTTTTACCGACAACTATTCGTCGAAGGTATCATTCCCCGATGCAACACTTGGTCGAAAGTACATTTAACCGACGCACGTTTCCCCGAATTATTTTTCGTCGAAACACTATTTGCCGATGGCTTCTTTTACCGACGTACCTTTGACCGAAGGCTCAGTTTGTCGAATCGTGGTTTGGGTATATCTAGAGTATGTAAACTGTATTTTTTCGCGGATCGGATTCGCAAATGGTCGGATTCTCATTTCGCCGAAATACAGTTATGAAGAAAACCTGTTTTATATTTTCTGCCAAAATTACTTACGTATAAAAATTTCGGTTATTTACTCCTTATTAACAGTAACTAGATATACATCACAAAACAAAGTCATAACAGACTGTACTACCACTAATCAAGGAATTTTATGTTAAAATTCCTTGCACTTACTACAATGACAAAATAAGACATTCACAAATATGACATCTTTCGAAGACTGTATAACCATTTTCCTCTAAGAAGATCGAGTCAATAATCCAGGTAAATGCGTTACTATAAATGCATATTGTTGATATTGTGATTACTCCACTCAAGCAGTTTGTGCGTAGATAGGTACTTAATCAATATATTAGAAATGTATTATCTTAACGACTGTACTAAATCCGACGAAATGAGAATCCGACCTTTTGCGAATCCGACCATATGCGAACAAACGAAATTAAAGTAACTAACTTACTTACTTTGCACTTTTTTTTTCTTTTTGCCGTGGGGTTTCTCATGAAGTGCAAGCCAAAAAAAACTATGCTCCTTCGTGTACAACCAAACAGCGCTCACGCGCACACCACACCACCTGAAGGATATTTGCTTTCGCGATGCTTACTGGACGATGCCGCGACATGTGTACTGAGAGGGGTGAGCACGGTTTGAGGTGCATACGTGTGTGCGTGAGCGCTGGTTGTACACGAAGGAGCATAGTTTTTTTTAGCTTCACTAGATTGAGATTGTTCGCAGCACTTCATATATATTTTTACTTTGTGTCTATACCAGCTAACGTTTATTGCGATTAATGATAAAAACTACTAGGCTAGGTAAAGTGCGGAGATATTATCCTTGAAAAAAAAAACGTGCAGTTTGATTTACAGCTTACCTACCTTCATACGCAGAGTAGGTAGTATGTAAGAAAGTAGAGCGTAGGGTGCCCCCCCGCCAGGTGGACCGACGACCTGAAGAACGTGGCTGGGGGGACTGGATGCGGAAGGCAGAGGACCGAGTGTTGTGGCGCAACTTGGGAGAGGCCTATGTCCAGCAGTGGACTGCGATAGGCTGAGTTGATGATGATGATGAAGAAAGTGGAGTGGAATAGTAGTAGGTAGGTTGTCAGGAAGATATCGCTTTTAGCGATAAAACCGCCAATGTATCCATAGTTTATAGGTACGTTGTTCCTATTATTATGTTATGTTGTTCCTATTTACTACTATTTTCAAGGTGTACCTACAATAAAGCGTATTCTATCTATGTACCTAAATAGAATTAAATGTCTGCAAGAACATATCGACCAGTCTCATCGTACCTCCTTTGACACAGATTTTATTAACTTTTTCCTTGCTTCTAGGGCTAACTACGTGTATCAGAAATGCGTGGTCACATTTTAAGAGCTCATTCATGGGATGCTATCGATCAACTTTTATTATGGGGTCAACACTGAAATCGAGCAAATAAAATCAGCTGATCCGCTGATCCATACATTTTATCGAGCGACATCGATGATTTAATAGGGAACAAGTGATATCTTTTTCGCGATTTCAGGGTTGGTCCCATAGTAAAAGTACCACTCATTTCTGATACACGTTGTATAAGCACAGGTAAATAAAATGAGTTCATCTATGTAAAATATGCCTAAAGACCAACAATTAAAGCAATCATGAAAGTCGCATCGTAGGTAAAATATACAAGTTTTTGAAGCAGGTAGACAAAAGCCCACTCTTTGCAGTCGCAGAAGCAGCTAATTAAACACTAACAACTTCTTAGGTTTTCGCGATCACTACACATTATAATAAAACAAAGTTTAACCGGATTAAATCGCGTATATTATTTAAATTGGTTTCCCTGACGTTTCGAAAGCTTTGCAGCATTAATCCGGTTAAACTTTGTTTTATTATAAACACTAACACTTTTTACAAGTCTATAGTCTAGATCTTCAGATGGTTGGAGACCGCCAATCTCCGAGACTTACTTGAAACAAAGACAGAGCTTGAAAGCCCTAGGTAGGTACCTACACAAAAAGTTCAGTCCCTGCCTATTGCAGTCACAGTATCTTTCTTTCTTATTTATTATTTTTTGTTGCAAAAGCGAATGATTATAAATAACGTGGTTAAATGGTTTCCTCCTTTAAGGGGCATGTACATCGAAATATGTTTACACAGTACATAGAAATCGCAGCCAAGCGGCGACACCACCAGTAAAAAAAATGTTTACTCGATGAATAGGTAGGTACATAATTTATCGAAATTTGAAGTACAGGTACTGTAGTTTGATCGAAACGATTAAGTCTGCAAATTATAGTTTGCTGTAGTTGAAGATTTTTTATATCTTCAACTAGCTAGTCAGTCCCCCTAGCCATGTTCACAATCTACAATCGTCAACGCTAATAGAAAACAATCAAAATGTATGGGAATGACATATCTCAACGAAAAAGTCATTCGTTGAGATATGTCATTCCCATACATTTTGATTGTTTTCTATTAGCGTTGACAGAGACATGACATTTACCCTTTACCAGCGGTAAATGTCATGTCTCTGAGCGTTGACGATTGTAGATTGTGAACATGGCTAGGGGGGCAGTATCCTGCTCTTTATCGCTACGGTTAGAACGACTTCAGTCAAATCGCTTATTCGTCAAATTGCTTATTCGTCAAATTACTTTTTCGTCAAGTGCAGTGGTTCGTCAAAGTACAAATACAATCAAGTAGAGGTAGTTTACGCTTCTAGTTTGTTCAAATCAAACAGACCGGTTACAGAATGCAGGAAGGGCCGCGAGCAGAAATAAGCAAATGCAAGCCACAGCCCATGCGGTCCTTCAAACGCTCTCTTATCAACGTAAACCGGTCTGGATAGACTAGTTAGCTTCGTGCTTCGTAGTTTTCGTAGAGTCCAACACACCGAGGAGCTCTATTTAAGGCTATGTAGTACGTCACCCAGTTGTCCCAGAGCCTATCATGGGGAAGTAAGGTTTACCAACTCATCTGTCCTTCATCGTTTAGCTCCTTGAAGACGTTAAATGTTGGTGGACAGTTTCGGGAAAAACTGCGGAACGTACACTGGAATGAAGAAAATGGGTGACCTTTTTTAGGGCCCCGTCGTTCCTACAAGGAACCCTTATAGTTTCGTCATGTCCATCAGTCTATCCTAATCCTTTACAGCTTAATAACTTCTACAGTTATAAACATAAGTAAATGAAATTTAGTGAAAAAATTGTCTAGGTATAGATTTCAATTTTAAAAGAATAAAAATATCGTGATTACGTATTTCAGGGGTGGCGCCCATAAATGTGAAATGGGGATGAAATATTTTTTTCGCTGCACCCCGTCGTGTGGGGTATCATTGAATAGGTCTACTAAAATGAAGGTTTTTTTTTTTATAGTATAGGATGGCGAAACTAGCTAAAGGCCCACCTGATGTTAAGCGGTTACCTTTGCCCATGACAACTTCAATACCACCTAGGCTGTTGCCTAAATGGTACAGAAAGTCGGTTCGCCAAACTGAGACATGAAGATGGAAAGTCTCATGTGATTGTTATTTCATACATCATTTTTTATCAGGTGTACAATCTGCGAAGTATAGCCCACCAAAGTGGCTTGCAATGTGTCCCCCCCTGCCATTTCTAAACTATGCAACGTAGAAACTTATAATCTTCCACGTTGATAGGTCTTTGTAAAAACTCTCTTTTAAAATTATTTCGAGTATGAGAAAACTGCAAAATACTTAAGACATCCTTTTTTTTTTTGCCCTGGGGAAATCCTCATGGACGCACTCCGCCCGGGGTAGACGGAGCCAGTGTCGGACTCTACCCGACTAAAACCACCACGGTGTTCCTTTAACTACCATAGCCGGGGGCGTGGGAACCCGTTAGTATCAGGCATTGGTCGTGGTCCACCTGCTCTGTTCACTTGGGTGGACCACGGGCACTTTTTTTTGCCCGTAGTCCACCTTAATGATAAGTGACAGAAAATTTTAAAACGTCTATGGCCCGTGGTCCACCTATAAAAAATACGACGTCGTGGTCCACCTGCTCAGTTCACCTGGGTGGACCACGGGCACTTTTTCTTGCCTGTAATTCACCTTAATGATAAAGGTCACAGCTCATTAGAGCCACCCGGCACCCGACCAACATCGCGTCTTCGTTCGGCGTCCACTCGTTGTCGACAGGTGGTCCACGGGTGGACGCCGCGTTGTCACTAGGGCATGGATACCGGTTTTCGGTATTACCGAAAAACCGGAATACCGGAGGTTTTTTGGCATTTCCTAATACCGGTATTGTAATCGCCAATACCGGTTTTTCGGTATTTTGCTTTAATTAAAAAAAAACGACCCCAGGTCGATTGCCCATCAAGAGTCAGATAGTCAGATGTTTGTAGCACGCATTTAAACATGTTTGTGCGATTTACATACGAAACATTGCCATACCGTTGGCGACCCACGCCATGTAATTTTCATGTTTGATTGTCTGTTCATTTTAGATGATTATTTTAGACAATTTGAAAAGTTTAGTGTTGAATAACTTGATTTGTTTTTCAACTGATTATTTGTGATACTTTGATTGTTAAGGGTCTCAAAAAGACTTGGCTACGATTGAGCTGAAATAAAGAGCCCTTAGCTAACTCATAATTTTTACTATACCTTTTTGGTTGATATTAGATTTCAAGATTAAAAGTTGACCACATGACAGTTTTGGAGTTTTACAGTACTGTGATTTTCTTTGATTGTTTTGTAACATAGACGAGGTAGAAAGTCATACATACTTTCTATCTCGTCTATTTCCCATTGGGGTAGGCAAAGACTATGGTTTTCTACCCACTACGATCCTGATACATAATTTCACTTCATCTATATTAATTAATCTCATCATGCCACATGCATGCACGTCAGTTAAAAGTGCTCTTAACCCAGCCTTTTTGAACGCCCACTCTTTGGTTACAGTACCTTGACCGAGTTCAGCCCTTTTTTTCCTTGGGGAAATCCTCATGGAAACACTCTCTGAGAAAGGTGGAGCCAGTGTCGGACTCTTATTGACTAAAACCACCACGGTGTTTCTCTAACTACCCTTGGCCGGGGGCGTGGTAAAATATGTATTTGCCTAACCCTGACAGGTCCCGGCTCACCACTAGCAGGCGATCCCCTTCTCCCAGTGTGGCCTCAACATCTGCCGCACCCTTCTCCTGACTGGCGCGCGCAGAACACAATGCACTACCATCACGGGCCTTGACTGGTCGGACGGTGGTCTTAGGGTAAGACCGCCGCCCGCAAGCCCACTCCTAGGGTGGCTGGAGGTCGGCGTGCACCCTCCTGCAGTGCCCAGTCCGACTCCTGCGGGTGGGAAGAGAAGTCATCATACCCTCTCCACCGCCTCCTTTGCGTGCATCACCTCCCCTCAGTAGGAGACGGTACCTTCCCAAGCGCTCTCGCTCTCGACCTTGGACAGAACCACAGCCCGAAGCGACAGATCGCTGCCACCTACTGCATTGATGAGGTCACAGTGGCAGTGGTACTGGCCCGAGCTGGGCACTCCGGCAGTGTGTGCTGCGCCGTGTCCTCAAGGCAGCTCCCGGCCTATGGAACCCGCAAACAAACTTCCCGCAAACTTCCAGAAGCATGCATGCCTCGAGAGTATCTGCGTCAGCCGGTGGTGAGGGCGCCATGGTGGCGTGCCCTACCGAGGTTGGCTCCCTCCAATTCTTCCATCCACTCTCGTTTCGTATACTTGTTTCGTCAATCTCCACTTGTCCATCCTATTCTACATAGTTACTCAAACCATCTTAAAATTCCTATCAAAATCTTTGATATTACATTTTCTTTCACTCCACAATATTCCCTTATCACGCTTTTTCGCACTGTATCTATTTATTTTTATTCATGTTGTATTTTGTATTTAGACATTAATTTACACTACCTAAAAGTAGATTCATGAAAAGGTCCTTGATTTTTATTTTGTTATTACACTAGCAAAACGAGACAAATCACGATTATGTATTGTTTTCTGGAAATGTATAATTTTCTTATAAAAATACCGAAAAAAACGGAATTCCGGTATTAAAAATTTTAATACCGAATGAAAACCGGTATTACAAGAATCTCCAATACCGCCATGCCCTACTCCTAAACTATAGCTCTTAGATCTATGTGTTGGTACTCAAATGAAAGGGCTTGATGAGATCTACCCAAATATACACACCGGCACAATTAGCGGAACACAAAAAAGCAGGATTTTAAAATCTTTTACTTGAGGAACTGGCCAGTTATGATATTTTTTTAATTTATTGTCAAATTTGAAAATAGACATTATATTAGTAGGCGATTGCAACATTAATTTATTAGAAAATGAACTGGATTCTTCGGCAAACAGGTATCTAGACACATTATCGGATCTGGGACTTCAGTGCGGCATACAGGACATAACGCGTGAGGTGGTCGTCAAGCAGCGGCGAGTGGCGTCATGCATCGATCACGTCTTCGTGCGGAATGCAAGTGGCGGCGCTCGCGACGTTTGCGCATACACACTTACTAGCAAGATAGCCGACCATTATCTAACGGGAATATCAGCTGTTATTGATAAACAAATAGAACATACGCTGTTTAGTAAAACAAAGTACGACAACAAAGCTATAAAAAATAAACTACATAATACGGAGTGGTCATCCCTGTTGCAGATAGAAGACCCCAACGAATTGTATACGAATATGTCCTCAATATTTGGCGATATTTATAATACTTCGAAAATAGAAAAGTTAATGTATCCTAAACGAGAAACACAGACGTGGGTTACTAAAAACTTACGTAGTTTGATAGAAGAGAAAGATAACTTATTTAGACAATGGAAAAGTGACCCGAAAAGTAATAATAAACGATTACAGTATACTCGTAGCAGAAATAAAACTCAGAAGCTTATAAATATAGCCAAAAATAAAAGCAGACGTGACACAATTATTAGTTGTAAAGGAGACATGAGAAAGATATGGAATAACATAAATAGCTGGCTAGGTAGGACAAAAACGGGAGTAGATTCTGTAATAGAAAAATATATGTTAAAACAGGAATCTTTGCAAAATATTTGTAATAATTTTTGTGAAACTTTTACGAAAGAAATTGATTGTATTAAGCATAAATGTAAACATAAATTTTTGAGTAGAATGTGTTATGTTAATGAGTGTAATATAAGTTTTAGATTTAAAAAAGTATTTCCAACAGATGTACAAACTGTAATAGATAAATTAGACTGCGACAAGTCGCCGGGATCGGACCGTATAAGAATTAAAGATTTAAAAGAAATTAAACAAAAGATTAGTCCAGTCATAGCTTATTTTATTAATAATTGTGTTAAAAAATCACAATATCCAGAGGAGCTCAAAAAATCAATTATTAGGCCTATATATAAACAGGGATCTCATCAGGATTATAGCAATTATAGACCCATAGCAATACTTAATACGGTTAACAAAATAGTCGAGAAAGTAATAGTTAAGCAAATTAGTGATTTCTTAGAAAAAAACAACATTTTAAACGATGTTCAACACGGGTTTAGGCCTAAAAGAAGTACTGCAACTGCATTAGAAAAGTTTACAGACGAAGTAAATAACCGTCTTGATGAAAAAAAGTTAGTTATGGTTATATTTATAGACTTCAAAAAAGCATTTGATACATTGGATCACGACGGCTTGTTGCAAGCTATGTATGAGTGTGGAATTAGAGGCCCCATGAATACATGGTTTAGCAAATATCTAAAAAATAGGTCACTCAAAGTTTGTGTCAGTGGAGCGGAAAGTGTACAAGGTGATATTAAGTTCGGAGTGCCAACTGGTTCGGTATATGGGCCATTGGGATATATAATGCACGTCAATAGCATGTCTAATGTATTAAAAAAATGTAAAGCATATATGTATGCCGATGATACCTGCTTAGTATATAGTGATAACAATGTCGATCTCATACAGCAAAATATGCAAAACGACTTTGACAGTGTGGTTCAATGGGCACATGATAATGGCATTATAATAAATATAAATAAAACAAAATGCATGCTTATTCATTCGCCGTACAACAAACATAAAGACGTTTCAATTAAAGTGAAAGGTCACACGTACGAATGTCTGCATAACAGCAAGCAATACTGTCAATGCTTATTTTTAGAAACAGTTAACTCTTATAAGTACTTAGGTTTACTGATAGACAATACATTCACATGGAATCTGCATGTCAACAATGTTTGTAATAAGCTACGCTCGATTTTAGGTAAGTTAAGAAACCTAAAGTATATTGTTAATAGAAAAGTTATGTATACCTTATATTACGCATTAGCTGACTCGACTATTGTGTACGGTTTGGGTGGATATGGTCTTACATTTCCTACGCACCTTAATAAAATAAAAGATTTGCAAAAAAGATTATTAAAACTGCTTATAGACAAAAAAACTAAAAAAAAGTTAAATAAAGATTATGAAAAATTGTTTAAAATCAGTAAAGTACTACCAATTAATGCTAAAACCAAGTTGAATATTATAACGGAACAATTCGAAAATCCAGAACATAAAATAGAACGTAAACATATCTACCCAACTCGTTTATCTAAAAAGAAGAAACTTGCTGTTCCGAAAGTTACAAACTATTTTGGTTTACGTACAAGGAAATATTTATTACCAACGCTATTAAATGAACTACCTCAAAAATTGATAAAACATGTTAGATCCAAACATCTACTTAAAAGAATTCTTAAGAAGCATTATTTAACTTTGTGTCCATGACAATTATAATTCACTCCTCAAGTTACAAGTCTACATGTTGACTTTACTGTACCATGTTCGATTAAAAACTATGGCTTTGCAAAGCAGTTTGTAAAAAATAAAAGTAGTATTAGCATAATAATGAGATTATAATTTAGATATAATTAGCACATAATTTACCAATATTTGTACAACTATCAGAAACGAGAACAACTGCCGACAAACTGTTTTGCAGTTTGGCAGAAAAACACATTTGTAACTTTATACAGATATTGAATAAATAAATAAAAAAAAAAAAAAAAGATGACATACACTTTTTTCATTCATTTGTTTTATTTTCCCGAACAATACGTTTTGTCAACTTGTTCGAGTAATAACTACGTAATTGTAATTTTTTTGTAAAATTGCACTTAATGGTTTTTTATAAATTTGTTATTCTATAGGCAATTTTGTTTATTAAAAGCTCTTTATTATGCCTGACTTAACATCACTGGAAATCATCAGGGCTGATGAAATGAGAAGAAATGGCCATACCTACAGATCGATTGCCTCAAGGCTTCGTCGACCAGTATCAACGATTCATCGCAGCATCCAGCGGTACAGATCGTCTAATCCTCTTGTGAGGAGGAGGGGTCAAGGTAGAAAAAGATGTACATCGAGGCAAGATGACAGTTTTTTACAACATGGAGTTCGTAGGAATACGCGATTAACGGCTGTACAAGCTCGAAATGAACTGGAAGACGTTCGAGGAGTACGAGTAAGTGAGCGTACCTACAGTTCGCAAGAGATTTGAAGAAGTTGGTTTAGGGTCGTATATATCTGCCAAAGGCCCAAAACTTTAGAGACGTCACCGCGTAAACCGATTAAGCTATGCGCGAGAACATCGTCATTGGGATTTGAACGAATGGCAGCAGGTTCTCTTTACTGATGAGTGCAGAGTTCTTTTAAAACAGATCGATGGGAGACAGCGAATATGGAGACGCAAAGGAGAACGCCACATACAGTCTAATTTTGAACACACAGTGGCTTATGGTGGCGGCTCGATTATGGTTTGGGGAGGGATATGTTTGGGAGCTCGCACGGAGTTAGTGATAGTCACAGGATGGACCATGACAGCAGATCGATACATCAGAGACATTTTAGAAGAACATGTTGTACCATTTGCCCCATTTATTGGTGACGACTTTATTCTAATGCAAGATAATGCTCGTGCTCATAGTGCACAATCGGTACAGGCATATCTGAGCCACGTAGGTATACCGGTGATGCAGTGGCCAGCAAATTCCCCCGATATGAATCCGATAGAGCATGTCTGGGACTTGCTAAAAAGAAGGGTTAAATCCAGAATGCCACTCCCCAACAATCTGAATGAACTTGGAAACGCATTACTTGAGGAGTGGGAGCGGTTGCCTCAAGAAATCATCGATAACATAATCTGTAGCATGCCCAGACGAATGGAAACCGTAATCAGAGCAAGAGGGGGAAACACTCGTTATTAATTTTGCTTTAATTTTATTGTTAAATCATTTAATGCTTACTTTTTTTCATTTTTTGTGATGGTTCATAATCATCTAAAAATTTCACTTATTTCAAATTTCTTTATTTTTCAATAAAAAATAACGAAGACTTTTCAAAGTCGTTTTTAAAAGATGTTAATCAATTTGTTATTTTGTGTCTAATTACATTTTCGTCAAATATATGCGTTATTATCTCATAGTCTCACTTTTTTTTCTGTTCCGCTAATTGTGCCGGTGTGTATATATGGTCAAAACTTTTGATGGCCATATCTCCTAAACTATAGCTCTTAGACCCATCATGCTGGTACTCAAACGAAAGGGCTTCACGAGATCTCCCCAAATATATGGTCAAAATTTCTGATGGCCATATCTCCTAAACTATAGCTCTTAGATCTATGTGTTGGTACTCAAATGAAAGGGCTCGACGAGATCTACCCAAATATGAAATAAAAAAATCTGCTAAGCGATTTTCGACCCTAATGACAAATGTTTAATTTCGTAAAATTTGATAGCTATGATTTATTACTAGTCCAAATATTGAAAGGAAATCATTTTTCGCTAAATGTAGATAACGTCGAAAATCGCTTGGCCGATTTTTTTATTAGATATTTGGGTAGATCTCGTCGAGCCCTTTCATTTGAGTACCAACACGATGTGTCTAAGAGCTATAGTATAGGATATATGATCATCAGAAGTTTTCACCATATATTTTGGTAGATCTCGTCGAGTCCTTTCATTTGAGTACCAACACGATAGGTCTAAGAGCTATAGTTTAGGAGATATGGTCACCAGAAGTTTTGACCATATATTTGTCTAGAGCTCATCGAGCACTTTCATTTGAGTACCAACACGATGGGTCCAAGACCTATAGTTTAGGAGATATGGCCTACAGAAGTTTTGACCACTTATTTGAATAGAGCTCGTCGAGCCCTTTCATTTGAGTACCAAAACGATGGGTCTAAGACCTATGGCTTAGGAGATGTGGCCATCAGAATTATTGATAATTTATTTGTCTAGATCTCATCAAGGCCTATCA
This sequence comes from Asteroscopus sphinx, assembly GCA_949699075.1. NCBI lineage: Eukaryota > Metazoa > Arthropoda > Insecta > Lepidoptera > Noctuidae > Asteroscopus > Asteroscopus sphinx. The sequence goes on along the minus strand of OX453021.1, from coordinate 11,186,210 downwards.
TTATCAGAAATTTTGACCAACTCTGCACGCGTACATTCTCTATCCGCGCTTGCAAATGCGTAGAAGTTTCGCATCTGCTCGGCGTACCCCGACGCACACCACGATTTTTTTTTAATACATACCAGTTTTTCAAGTCTATAATCATCAGCTTTTAAACACAAAAAGTTCATCAAAATCGGTCCAGCCCCCCTAGCCAAGTTGCTAGGGGGGCAGTAGGTTTAGCGTGATGCTCGAACAAACAAACAGACTTTTACAGTTTTATAATAGTTAAGATAACGACACTGAAGTCTTTAAAATAAGAATCCACTGTATAAGTATATGAAGTCAATATAGGCACAATCACACACACTATTTGGATGGCGAGTGGGTGACAACTCACTGCTCGCATGCTTGCCTTGCGTTGCTGCGCATTGCCAACGCACGAGTCCCGAGTGAAGACTCGTAGTAGACGCCGAACGACGAGGCGGTTATGGTCGGTGCCGGGTGGCTCTAATGAGCTGAGACCTTTAAGGTGGACTACGGGTAATAAAAAGTGCCCGTGGTTCACAAAGGTGAACTGAGGTGGACTACAGGCAATACAAAGTGCCCGTGGTCCACCCAGGTGAACTGAGGTGGACTACAGGCAAGAAAAAGTGCCCGTGGTCCACCCAGGTGAACTGAGCAGATGGACCACGACCAATGCCTGGTTAGTATTCACACAACCACCCCCGACAGGTCCTGGCCCGCCACAGGCAGGCGAGCCCCTTCTCCCCGTGCAGCGTAACGTTGGCCGCACCCTCCTAGGCGGCGCACACGGAACACTGCACACCACCTCACCTCAAGGGCCTTTACCAGCTATGCTAGCTGTATCAGCTACGCTAGCTGTGCTAGCTACGCCAACTGTGCCAGCTTCGCAAGCTGCTGGTCGGGCAGCAGACTACCCCGAGTCTGCTGCTCGCAGGCCCCATCCTGCCGTAATTTTTTATATAGGTTTTCTTCCTAGCGGTCTGGGCGGTAAAGCCAAGACCCCCGGTCCCAAGAGGCGCGAGAACACTACTCAGCGGACACTCCTGGGGTTACGAGATCGACGGGGGCAGGGAAGGACAATCCCCCCGCTGCCTGCCCAGTGGCAGGGTGAGTGTACACCGGGCCCGCCCCTATCCTCCACTATGCCCTCTGCCGGCATCAGAGGGACACGTGGAGCAATTCCCCACTGGCCCACATGGGGCCCCTCCCGTACCAGAAAATTCGCCACAGGCAATAAGATCCCCCGAGGGTTAATCCCTCGAAAGGATTCCATTGGCTGTACCCAGGATGCACCGGCCTAACAACTGCCGTTCCCTCCAGACGTGTCCAGAGGGACAAGCAGCCGTCAGACACGCGTGTAGGTTTTCTGGCCAGCACCCCACTTATGACGTCCTAGTTTAAAGGTCACAGACCTTAGAGAAAAATTATCTTAGCAAAGAATGCTCCATTTTCGTACACATATTTTATGTAAACGTGTTTTCTGTTTCAATAAAATTATTATTTATTTATTTTCATTACTTACTTTCTATTTGAAAAAATAATAAAAAGTACCCATGTTATTTTGTCATGACACACATCTTAAATTTATCGCTAGATGGCGCTGCGTTACAGCGCGCTACTAACAATAACAACACGCTCTGAGTCGCCAATGTTGCCGTCTATTACAAAAATTAAAATAGCCATAATTATATTCGAATTGATTCGTTTGTAATTACACCTACTTAAGGAACCCTATAATACTGAGCATGGCCCGACATGCTCTTGGCCGGTTTTTATTCTTTATCTAGCGTTGGATCTAAAGTCATTATGGTAGCTTTATGATTTTATAGCATTTCGTTAGTCGCTATGCCAATACGATAGCGTTGTAGTCACCCGAGCTGTTGAAGACGCGATGATATCGAATGTTTCTTCAGTCTAAGAACATAACTTATTATACTTTTTGGTCATCCGTGCAATTTAAGAACAGTATGAATGTGGTCTTTCTTTTCCTAGCCAGGCCAGCTTCACACAGTATAGGTAAAGGACGATACTTCTGCGATTAGATAGGTAAAGGCAATGATTTTTCAAAGTAAAAATCATTAGATAAAGGCTCAGACCAACTTTTTAGTTAGTCTAGGGATGTGCTTCTACGAAATTGAAATTAACTGCTGTCGAGTCGATTTTATAGCCAAATATTCCGAACTCTTGTAACTATAATTTAGAAAAATGTGAAGTAGGTATTTATTAACGGCTTGCTGAGCTCGAGGTGGCTAGAGTCGTGGCTCGTGGCTAAAATCCATGGTCTGGGACTGCAAATGACGCCACACAAAACTAAGGCGTTATGGTTCCACAGCCTGCGACGAGGTAGGGAACCGCTCAGCTCCATGGTTCGTGTTGATGATACGCAAGTCCAGGTAGGCCAATTCATGAAATACCTTGGCCTCATATTGGCAGTCGCTGGAGCTTCAAAGAGCATTTCAACCACCTAGTCCCCCGGATCGAAAGGGTAGCTGGTGCACTGCACAGACTGCTGCCCAATCTTGGGGGACTTGGTTGGACTTTGACATGGTTTGCCGTCTCTACGCGGGTGTCGTGCGGTCCATAGCCCTTTATGGGGCGCCTGTATGGTGACACCGACTGTCAGCCATCCAGCGTTCCACAATTAAATTCAACAGCCTGCAGCGCAAAGTGGCCATCCAGATCGCACGAGGATACCAAACGGTATCATTTGAAGCGACAACTGTGCTGGCACGCTTCCCGCCGTTGGACATCTTGGCGGTATTCGACGCAAATGGGAAAAATATTTTTTGAAATTCCCATTTACCACCAATAGGGGCGTTCCTAGTGGGGACAACTGGGAATGACCGGACGCGTGAATCTACGACCGGATCCGCGTCATTCACCAAAGCGGTGAAAGCGCGTTTGAAATGCTGAGACGGCAGGAGCGACGACACGCGCTGGCTGGCGAGTAGCTTGAAGAGCCCCAGTATGCACACAAGCGTGTGGTCGAAGCTATCCTGCCGTGCTTTGAAGCCTGGCTGGAAAGGAGTGAGCGTGTCACCTACCTGCTTATTCAGGTGTTCACCGGGCACGGTTGTTTCGGTGAATATCCGAATGAGATCGGACGCGAAGTCACGGCAAGTTGCCACCATTGCGGGAGTGACCCGGACACGGCGCAGCACACGCTTGAGTGCCCTGCGTGGGACTCCGAGCAGCGTGACCAGCTCCCTGATTCAGAACCACACGATAACCAGTTGTCGACCGGTTCGGTTTGTTATCTCGTTTCGTCTGATGATTCACGCAACGAGATAAAAAGATATAACAAACCGAATCGGTCGACAACTGCTTATCGTGTGGTTATGAATCCGGGAGTTGGTCAGCGAGATCATTCCGACAGCAGTAGTGTCGGCTATCCCGGGGAGATAAAAGCACGTGGTGATCGCGTGCTGCTGTGGGTGAAACAATGATTTCCCGGGATGTGCCAAAGGCGTAGCACTAGAGCCTGCGCGGTCTATTGGAGTTCCCGATTCTAATTTGTGCTGAGGATAGCCACCGTGTGGTTTGTACCTACCTACACTTATCGACACTGAATCAGCCTGTTCTGAAAGAACTTCATCGATTGCCTAGGCTCAGCTCGGATGACGCGACGCGGCAACGCATAATGGTGGTTTGTTGATCACTTATTTAGCGCCGAATGCTCACGGCATGACAATAGCTCTGTCACCTATGATAACTGAACAGCATCGTCGATCGACGCCTGAACGGTGTTGAGATGAGCATAGGACGTCATGTTTTCGTGTAAGACGTCGCGACAGCTGATTGGAGGACGGGACAACTGAACGTAGGTTGACAGGCATGGGGTGCTGACCGAAAACCTCCACGTGTGTCTGACGGCTGCTTTTTCTTCTGGACACGTCTAGAGGGAACGGCAGTTGTTGGGCCGGTGCACCCTGGGCACGGGCAATAAGTCTCCTTTGGACCGGGAGACCTTATATTCTGGCACGGGAGGGGCCCGATGTGGGCCAGTGGGAAGTTGCTCCACGTGTCCCTCTGAGAAAGCAGAGGGCACTGTGGAGGAGCAGGGGCGGGCCCGGTGTGCACTCACCCTGCCACTGGGCAGGCAACGAGGGGACTGTCCTTCCCTGCCCCCGTCGGTCTCGTAATCCCAGGAGTGCCTGCTGAGTAGTTCTCGCGCCTCTTGGGACCGAGGGTCTTGGCTTTACCGCTCGGACCGCAAGGAAGAACAACTCTATAAAAATAACAGGAGGATGGGCTTGTGCTGCCCGACCATCAGCTGGCGTAGTTGGCGCAGCTGGTAAAGGCCCGTGAGGTGAGGTGGCGTGCAGTGTTCCGTGTGCGCCACAGAGGAGGGTGCGGCCTTCGTTAGGCCGCACGGGGAGAAGGGGCTCGCCTACTTGTGGCGAGCCGGGACCTGTCGGGGGTGGTTGTGTAAATACTCACGGGTTCCCACGCCCCCGGCTAAGGTAGTTGAAGGAACACCGTTGTGGTTTTACGGCCAAAATTAATATCCAATCTATCCACAATTTGCCCTACTAGAGATAGGAATTTGACATAAGCTCCATACAAAATATGTCAAATTTCTATCTCCAGTAGGGTAAATCGTGGATAGATTGGATATTAATTTTGGCCGTTAGTCGGTAAGAGTCCGACACTGGTTCTGCCTACCCCGGGCGTCCAGGAGGATTTCCACACGGAAAAAAAAAGATTGACAGGCATCGCGGCTGCCGGTTTGCACCGATCGGCCGTCTCATACTACTGTGTGGTGACCTGGTGACACGCATTCGCTTCAAGCCGATCCCGCGTCGATAAATTTGGAAAGACCCTAAGGTGAATTAACGCAGGAAACTAGTAGTACGGTCAACCTCATATCAATGTTAACATAACCATTATAAGCGGAATTGGCTTGGTATGCTAGTCTCATGCCAAGACAGGTTCAGCTTATTCTGGTAAATGTTACCATCTTTATGCGATTGACTGTTCAAATACATTGCCCCTTATTGAAGGTCACAGACCAGTAAGCTTCAAGACTCCGCATAAACAAAGTATTGTATTCGAACGCAGTCGTAAAACGTTGGTGGGGTCAGGGGGGCGGACGGCGCGTTATGATTGGCCGGCTCAAAAGTTTGGTGGTATGATGCCTTATGATTGGTGCCGCTCGCTGACTGAGTGACGTTCCGATTGGCGGAGGGACGTATGATATGCAGTGGTAGAGCATATGCGTTGTGACCGGGGGTGTCCAGCTAACCGGCGTCTAGAGGCTTACTGGTCTATGTTGTAGGTACACTCAATAAGTAGGGTATCCATTAAATTCGCACTGTATGCTCCGCGCATCTGCAACTGCTCCAATGGATACGCGTGAATCTATAAGAAATAGCTAAAGTGGAGTGCTTTATAGAAACGAAACATTGCACGTTCTGTGAGCGTAGCGGCTTTTAAAGCCAGCACAAAATCCTATCAATCATTTCATTCCATTCATATAATAATATAATGCCACTTTAGTTCCGTTATAATATAAACCATTAATATTTTAGTGTTTGACTTTACAGAGTACCTATCAGAGGAAGATCCTGTCATTTATTTTGCAATGGTAACGTTTTAAAGGCACTTTGTTTTGTTATTTTTAATCTGCTCACGAGAGCTTTCAGGTCATAGAAATGGTAAAGGCGCGTGAACTTGTCGCGTGAAGGTTTCTCGTAGGACGTGCGCAAACCGTTTGCTTGATCATCAGTGCCGTTTTTGATGCGGAATCACTAAAATTGTATTTTGCAGCGTATCTAACAGCGGATTATTTTTTGGTCTAATTCATTTTATTCTAAGATTTCAAGTCAAACTACCCTACTGTAACGCATCAGGCCGTGTCGAATCTCCGGGCGGGATCTCTGTAGTATTCCTAAGACGATAACTAAATATACAGAACTCATTACTCATTGAATAGTGCCAACTTAAATAATTTGGACCAAATGAGCCCAGAAAGGATAAAAGACGAAAATCAACCTAAGACATCAATAGTTCGATACGAAAAAATATTATTACACAGGTAAGATTGATTATTATCCACTGTATCCTACGTTTTGCAGCTTTCGGTGAGACTGGTTTCAGAGCAGCGCAATTCGAAGAGGAGACACGTGTAGCGTATATCATCGTTTTACAGTGGAGTCCGTGCATGCCAAACGCGGCAGTCATACATCAAAATGAATACTCTTTTCAGAGCACTACGGGCTCTAACGGATCCAGATTGCTCTGAAACCAGCCTTACATATTTGCATTCACGCGATTTAAAAGTTTAAAAAGATTTTCTTTAGGAAAATAGCCAGTTGCAGTTGCTGTTGTAGTTGACTTAGAACCATATTTTTTACGCGATGAGGGGGCGGGCACCCCTACCTATCATCCCGTCATTTACTCCCTTTTCATCCATACGTTCTTCACGCAATCCATCCATCTTTCTTTTGGTCTCCCTCTCCTGATATAACTACCGATGTTTGTGTGAATTACTTGATGATTGTTTTTCAACTAAAATGTGTATGAATGAAATAGAAGCTCGTGAATCAGATCCACTTGTACTTAAAATATTAACGGTTCTACTTATTACAGATGACGCTGTTGCCGCCGAGCCGTGTAGTCTCAACTACAAATAAAACATACCATCTTTTCCTGCAGTTACCTAAGGCGATTCAGAGGTTACATCAGAATAATGAATATCGGGTATCCATACAAGTGCTAATGAAAACCGTCTACTCATCTAGAAGCTAGTTACGTCTGGAAGCTCGATGTCCTGGATGGCGCTAGTCGGGCGAAGGGTGAGCGAATTTCGCCCCCCTAACAAGAAGTTGTAAGAAGCAGGAAAGATAAGGATTTCTTAACATAGTTTCTGCGATCACATATCCTCTCCCAACGAAAAGTGGTAACATGAAAGATTGTGACAGTTGTTAAACTTTGATGAGAGAATGTTATAATTTCCCACAAAGATTTCCATGTGTAATGTGGGTCGACCGGATGGCTGAAATCAAGAAAGGGTTCGAGGGCAATGAATGCTCTCAATAGTTCAATGAGTTGTTAGATCTTGTTTTCTTTGCATTTCAGGTTCTTTAGAAATGGGGATCTATTACGCTTCAAACATGTCTCTTTGTTAATAAACCACCCTGTTTACATGAAAAAGCTTCCTGAAAGATGTGGATGTCGATCTCAGTAGCTTTAGAGTTACTCTTATAAAGCATAACATAAATTATTCCTCATTGAATTATTTTCTGGCGCCTCTCAGCCTCGTTGCTCGTAGATTGAAGTTATTAAATGATACGCCTAATCTACCGTGAAACTATGTTTGCCGTTATAAGATAAATTGTCCTTGGCAGATAAATCTTATTTTCCAATAATGATATTCAGTATATCATATCCAATCAGGTAACTGTAAGTACAGTCAGCGACAAAAATATCGGGACGAACAGACTGTCCAAAATGATCTAACAACTTAGGCTTGATTTCACTAACTATAATTCTCTGGTTAAACGACCGTTTACCCACAATTCCAGTACATTTTTCGAGTAATCGGTCACTTAACCGGAGAATTAACGTTGATGAACACCGGCCAAAATTATATTTTGAACAGTTTTAATTTCGAGATTTTTGACGCCGACTGCATATATATATGCATTTGTGTATATATCAGGAGTTTGAGTAAAACGTAAAACACAAGATTAAAAGTCTGTAAAATGAGGTTAAAACTACAAGAAAAAGCATAGTACGATGGGCAAACAGATATAAGTATACAGGCTCCTAATTACATCAGTTTTATTACAGAGTGGTGTAGTTTTTAGTGGTGTAATCTTTAATCGCATACGTATCTAGAGCATAAAAGTGATCGCGCGTACAATAAAAATATAGTAGCATGCGTCAACCACGCATCGGTGTTCATAGTTTGCCTGTATACCGAACATCTCCCTTGCCCTCCGAACCATGAGTAGAAGTGGGTGTCTTAACAGTTTCCCATTGGCTTGTTGTTATTGTTAATAAGGATTCGGTAGGTACGCAGTTTATAGCAATTAAGAGTACTAGTAGAGATCCCAGGATATTCCTATGCAACCGTTCTGCATTTCAAATATGGGGAAACTTTAAATAAGCGGTCTTCGCATTTGGCGTTTGGATTTGTTATCCTAGATTTATGGTTCAACACGTGTTATTCTAAGTAATATAGCAGTTTTGGAGGATTTTGAAAGGACGAAGACCACTTTTGTTAGGTAGCTTGCCTAGTTCTTAAAGGTGCGGATATGATGAAAACCATTTGGCGTTTCTAGGCGTAACGATTTGAAAGTACTTTTTCATTTTACAAATACGCGGACGAAGCTGCTTTAAGTTATGAAACGGTAACATATCTCGAATCTAGGAATCTGGAATTATACCATAAATCTGGGATCAATTAATGCTGAATATCTATAAACATAACTCCGCTGGTCATGTTCAAGACAGGATTGGTCATCATCCTTTGTCTGAACACATCTAATTAGTACAGGCAGCGGCCGTACATTCCTCTTCGAAAAGATGAAGATTTACCTAAGAATTCCATTGTAATGTTATATTTGGAGCTTGCTAAGAATATACATACTATATAGCCGAGCGGCGCGTAGAGCCGGAATCTCCATTTAGGCTTTTTCCAAGTAGCATAATATAATGCCTGCGCGCCGCACTTTAGTTACACTTTTCAGATTCAGATTCATTTATTTGTCATAAACATAGGTTAGGGAAATTGGCTTTTTGAAAACAGAAAAAAATTCTCGCAGTCCACTTACTAACAGTTCTAAGATACAGAACATTTTCAATAGCAGTTGTCGATCGATTCAGTTTGTTATCTCGTTACGTCTACGATTCACGTAATGAGAGAAAAAGAGATAACAAACCGAATCAGTAGACAACTGTTATCGAAAATGTTATGAATAGGGGAGCAGGTTTTTCCAACCAACGCTATCAATGGTAACGTATATTTCGATGTTTTCAACCTTTTAGTCCGAACCAGAGGGTTATTCACGTACGACATCTTAAATGGTACCAGAGACTTGTAATCCTGTGCTCTACAAAGCTCGCTGTCTCAGCAATCTACTTATTATATAACCCTATATGAGTTGTTTTGCTCGAAATAAAGTTTTTCTATTCTATTATTGATGACTCATAAATATAAGGTCATACTTTAATAATGGCAAATATTTCAAATGGTGAATCTACTCATCATAACAAATTTACCATGGGAAAACCCCTGAAATCGCGAAAAAAAAAACCGTTTCCTACATTTGTGTTTACACAAATCGGCAAAATGTAGGTAACAGCTGTTTTTTTTTGCGATTTCAGTCTTGCTCTCATTACAAATGTTGTTCGTTATGATGAGTAGATAGTAGAATATTTACCATTATTAAAGTTAGACCTTATATATGAATTTCGACTTGAAATTTTCGCTGAATTTCGACAGAAATTCCGATGGATCAGCATTATACTAATGTCAATGAAATCGGTTTAAATTGAGTGTTTTTATGAATGAATTGATCAAAGTTAGACTTGCCATTGTGTAGTACTGTGTGCATATTTTTTCAAGAGGCATATTTACTGGCATTTTTCGAGATCGGAATAGGATTTGAATTATTTCTATTAAAGAGTAGCCTCACTTCATTTGATACTACAGTAAACCTATTACTATATCCAAATAAGATACTCGGAATTTTTTTCTTGTTACAAACATTCCCAAATGTTATAACAAAGTTACGCAGCCCTATAAGCAGTGAATCTTTATATATACCTTCATCAGTTAAGTAGACTTACTTTCAGGAAAAATTTGAAAGGTAACTCATCGAAGGCTTACCAGCAAAGATTTCTGAACCTAAATCTGTAAACGATGTACCTTCTAATCTAATCTTACATTCAAAATGAATTAGACCTACTTGAGATTTTTACAATTCGATAATAGGTAAGTAACAGTAATGTCCAAAGCAGTTTAGTGGCAGTTCTACGGTCACTCTGGTAATCCTCAAAGTTAAGTCGGCTAGTCTGCTGAACTTGCGACATTTGCGAGCGATTGGTAATGGAATAGAAATAGTGCTGACACGAAATCAGGTGCAAGTTAGCAGTGGACCTGGTTAGAGGTATCCCATGTTTGGCTCAATTCATGTAAACTGCACAAATTAATATATTCCTACTAGCTTGAAATGTCTGTAGCGAATAAAGATGACCCCTATCCATTGAAGGAGATAAATCTAGATAGATCTATTGGTCTTTCGGGAGAGTTGCAGACTGTTGATAAAGCATCCTACCCTATGCACGAAAACGTATTGTAAGATCCATCATGATCTTTGCACTGTTGCGATCCAGAAGTTTGCAGAGCCTATACACGACAAACTTAAACTCTGTAAAAATAATGGCTAACGCTGCTCCGAGCGGGGCCTCGGCTCGGTGGGGACCGCGCCGAGGGCTCTGCGCTGCTGGAGGTTCGGCATAGCGTGGAGCATCCTAACACGGTAGTATGAGGATAATATTATTATTCACCGTTTCAGTGAGCTGGTCTTAAGAGTTAATTCAGGCGGGTCACGTCACAGCGGCATAAAAGCGACAGGGAGTGGTCATGTGTGAAGGGTGCTGCAGCCGCCTGAAATAACGTTGTCGCAGCCACAAATTGTAGGTGGTTGCGTTGTGGCCGCAATTTGATCGGTAGGTGGCTGGCCGCTTGCGCGCGTGATTTCGTTGTGGCTCGTCTGAATGGACCCTAAGTCTCGTTTGGCTGGCAATATCATTTCTTTGTGACCTAGGTCCAGATAGACACACTATTGCAGCGCTTGTTTACTTACATCCTTCAATTTCGGGCTTCGCGACAAAGTTTGTAAGTTATGTAACTGTAATACGTAGGTAAGGTCATTCACTACGTAAAGCTACTTCTTATGTCCAGTATAGTGTTATGATGCAACTTGGCAGAGGCCAATGACCAATATGCCTTGATCGATTGTTTATCGTGGTCTCCGGAAGAACAATGGTGATGGTCATTTTATTGCAGGTTGTTTTAAGAATAATATATCATATTTGTGTATCACAAACTGATTATTTGATCTGATTCTAATTTTCATACACTTGATTACATGCTCCGCCGGCACTAAGACATACACTCATCATCACTGCAGTCTAATAATTTCATTTTAAAGGCATTTGATGGAATAAGTCCCTACTTGATTGATTCTTTAACACTCACTCGCTGTATCTTTTTTCTTATAAGTACCCTATTTGGAGAGTGAGGATTTGTAATAATGTGTTAGTAATGTCTATTAAAATTATTTATATCATATGTGATATATGTGTGTGTGTGTGATCGGCTATGTGAAAAATAATATTTTGTCACGTAATCTGTTTAATAGCAAAATAGTAGATAAGCTATGCGATAATGCTATGCTATAAGATAAATTATGCTGCCTCGAATTCTCGTACCTAAGTTGAAGCTCGCTGAATATTCCGTCAATTATTTCAGTCTATGATTTGTTACTACGCATATAATATGTTGTCGGTTTTTTAAGATTAATTTTTAGGCCTACATAATATAATATTTAATCCTTAAATTCGTGTATTATAAAGGTGTAAATAACCTTTTCTTTTTTTTAATCAGAATTTCTGAGAAGTCCATTTCCTTCATAATCTCTAGAAAAATCATGATTTTTACGAAAAAATAGTCATGGCGCGATTTTTTGGTAAAGAATGAAGAAAAAAACTGTAAATATACTTACCCTGAAGACTGTGTAGAACAACCAGTGGCGTAACTACAGGATATCAGGATTGGAAAAATGCTATTTTCCCAAACGAGACAATAATGACTGCATTGGGGTACCTACATAAAGAGTTTCCTAGAAACTCTTAGTAGTAAAAACAACCAGTTCATAAAACCACAGACAACTGCAGTACATAGGCTTCGCATATTCTATAGGAATTCTTAAATTCCAAAGAACAATGGCGAAATCTTATCTGACCTAAATTAAATGTCTTGAATAAAATTGACATTTAACATTTCTATTAATTATCAACTTTTTCAAATAAAAACATATTTATTGAAAACTTATTTGACTATTTTAGTTACTTTCATCAGCTTAGTGTTATCATTTTTTATAACTGTTCTTCCACATAGTAGTTAGTGTGTGTGTGTATGTAATTAATTTTATAATTATATGGACTGAATGAATAAATAGTAAAAACATTTTCTGTATTTCTTAGACTTTGGCTGACTCATAGCCAAAGCTTAAAAAACAAACAAACAGTTGACAGTGACAAGTATGACAGTTTAGTTGTTGACATTGACAAGTATTGACAATCAAGATGACAACTTTTGATTTTGACGGACGTTCGTCGCCCTCTGAGTTTTAATAATTAGAGTTAAAAACTACAGAAGTTCAAAACCGAATATGTTTTATTCTCGGCCTCCTCTAAATAAAATTCTTCCACTGACTAGCATAGGAGATGACGCTGAATTAAATAAGACGTTTTTACATAAATACGTAGCAATTTGTTCTCTAATAAATCGATGTATGGGAAACTGCCATCGTTGTTTCAATTAAATAAACATCGATGAATTAAAAAAAACTAGTGTGAGCTTATAGATATGTAAATGATATCTATGCCCTATAATCACGGCACGGTATGATGGCGTTTTTGACGTTTGCCTGCTCACGAAGATCTAATTGCCGTACTTTGTTGTCAATAGTGATGGACTGCTACAGCAATATAATATTTCGAATCTATTATTATAATTCTATTTATATCTACTGTTTTTTTAATTCAATTCAATTCGTTTATTTATTCGGAGAATCTCCATTTATGTTAGTTAATGAAAGTCACAGAAAATTTGATTAACATAACAACAATAAAATATAAAAAGCGATTAAATAGCGTTTAAACAAAATGGCTAGATGTTATGTTTATTGAATAATTTGATTAATTTATACTTTATGTAGATATTATTCATAACTAGTTGGAGTTGGTCAAAGTAATAAACCCAGTCCCTATCGCTAATAATTTGAAATGTGTCACAACTCACAACACTATTGGAAAATCTCAAAAACGCCATCATAGCGTGCCGCGGGTATAATTCATGTAATTTCATGAGGCGCGGATCAAGTTGCGGTTACACTGAAGTCAAGTTTAGGTACTAAATGGTATTCTTGTAATATTTGAATTTCACGTAAGCTGCGCGTCAACTGCACGACAACCAAAATTACCTACGTAACGGCAGTGGCCATATAAGAGAATAAAAGTTACTCACTAATTCATCAAATAGAATCGATTAAGTTTCAAAAATTAATATTATTATAGAATATTAAAATAATATTCCAATAATGATTTTAGCGCTTTTTCTTACCGACCAAGTTGCGTTCGCAATCACGCAGTAATGACGCGCAGCAGTAGAATTAGACGCGAGCGTATCTGACAGAGATCGCCAAAGAATATAGGAAAAGCGTCGTTTTGATCGAAACTTAATTGCAACTGCACTTCTTTACATACGTGAATTACTGGACCATTTTCTTTTTCTGGAAATTATTAACATTCCCTCATTTTGTTTTACACCCACTGAGAACAAATCTGAGTATTCCCATCTGTCCCAGTGTCTGTCCGAATTGGGACAGATGGGAATTTTAGTGTTATCTGCCCGGGGCAGTTGGGAATTTATCTGCCTCTGAAATATTTTTTACTTAGTGTCTGTCCCTGAATGGGGGCAGATGGAAATTTTCGTGTCATCTGTCCGCAAACTTATAAATGGGAACAGATGGGAATTAAAAGTTTTACCTGCCCCCGAAAATACATAGTACTAAAATTTCACAATTAAATTTTACTTGAAATATAATTGAGGGGCACATAAAAATTTAATTCCCGTCTATACCAATTTATAAATTTGGAGACAGATAACACAAAAATTCCCATCTGTCCCTCAAAATTCAGGGGACAGACGGGAATACTCCGAACAAATTTACCACGTCAAAGTAGTTAATCACTACACTCTCTTTAAAAAAATATAGCTACCTACTAACCAGTTTACTAGGAAATAATATCTTCTCAATGAGTCCTATTATATGTAGATGTCTTAAGTGTAAAAGAAAGAACATGAAACCTCATTAGTGAGGTATATCATCCACAGATATTTTTGAAGCAAGTAAGAAGTACCAGGGTTTTCAATCTGATAAAATGGTCCAATGGCATTCCAGACAGTTTTTTTTGAAGCAGATGAAAATACAGGTGTAGTTTAAGCTCTTGTAAGCTTTTAATTCCAGACACAATTGAAATTCCATTATGTCTCACGTGGATCTCCGTTCCAGCTTACGAAGGGTTAATATTGGAATATATCAATAGATTTCTAAAGTATTTTTGTTGCATAGGTACAATTCCAATTTTTGTGGGTATAAACACAGACATTTTCTTGTCCATTTATTAAAACATAATTATCTTAACAAAACTTAGTACTAGTTCTATTTTACCACTTAAAAATATATATTATCATGAGATTGAACGTTCTGAAACATTTTCAATGAAATGTGTCCAAAGAAAATATTACCAGATGCAATGTGTCATAATTTGAATGTTACGTATAGCTACCTGAACGCAATGAACGCATCTCCAAGCTCGCCGCCTACGATGTGCACTCCTCCCTCGGGAATGGAGAGGCCCCGAAAGAAATTTCTAATGTCCAGGGCATTTGCAGACCATGGTAAGTTTTGCAGTCTAATGATGACACTCATTGTGGTGGTTCACGTTGTTTGTACCTATAAAAACGAAAACAACCTGTCCATTTTTCGATTTGCATAAATAGAAAATAAATAACATGGAGGCAGGGTAGAATGCCCTAAACTCGGCCTCCGCTTAAAGTCGTCAGTCTTATCTATAATCTTCCATAAACTATTAGTAACTGTGGTTTTAGCATCAAAATGATCCCTATCTATTCCTTGTTACGAATTACAAAAATGACAGCGATGGGTCAATCCTCTCAAACGTATTCACGGCCAGAACGACCTCAGGTGTGGATGTGTCGCCGATAGCGCATTTTGCTTAGCAAAATCACAAAATTATTGATTTTTGGGAAAAGAGATTTCTGTTTTAATATATTTTTTGGGTTATTGATGTAAATTATAGTTAATTATTAAACAAAGAACCATTATTAGTTGATTTTGGATTTGTTCTTAATTAATCAATAAAATAAAGGGGGTTGCCGTTAGGGCATCAAATTCATAATAAAATCAAAGTCGCATAGGGAGCCGGCCTTAGGGAATCTGCTTTTTTGACCAAATCCTAGGGTTGCCCATTCATACTTTTAATAATTATTTTTAAAATATGGTCAATCACATATCAAAAGTAAAACAAAATTAAAATTCACTACCGACATGTAACATGAAAATGTTACTTTGTTTTATATTTAATTCTTTAAACTTGAGATCACACATACAAGCTCCATTAAAATAAGTATGTAGACTTTAGGAAAAAATAATTAGCAAGGTTAGGGCTAGACCTGCCGGCTTTAGGAAAATTTGGTATCTAGCAATTTAAACCCACATAACATAAAAACTAACTTAAGTTTAGCTTATGTTTGATCAAAACTATATAAAATTTGAACCCCTTCACAGGAAGAAATAGCATCTTGAAAGCTAGCCAGTAAGATACATAATTGTAACACAATTGAAAAGTCAAAATTGCTTAAGGTGCCTACTTTAGGGCATTTTACCCTAAATGCATTTTGAAAGAGTTCTTATAACAAAACAGTTTTCATAACCTGTTGTTTTGATAAGTTTTACACTGATCACTATCATACCTATGTAATTGTTAAATGCACTTTGCATTTCTGTAACTGGAATTATTTGCAAATGCCACTCATATCTAAGGGTGGTATGCCAACTCTTCAAATTTCTTTGTCCAATTTGACTTTGATCAAAGAAATTGAATAATTTTCAACAAATGTTGTATGTAAAAAAACACCGATCATCAAATAAATTGGATTGGGCAAAGAAATTTGACCAGTGGCATACCACCCTTAGTGACGGTAATAAAAATAAGTTGGAAGTTTTATGTATATTTACTTTGAAAGTGCGCTTGCGCAATAAGTATTTGTTTTTTGATAAAATGTACCAATAAAGGCGTAAATGGCGGTATCAGTACCGTTCCTAACCGCTTCCTAACATGTTTGTTCTCATCAGTACAAAATATTCGTTTATTTTATTTAAGACACGGAAGAAGTAACATTACGTGGTTTTAATTTACTGGACACAATAGATATGCTTGATGCTTCTAAGACTTCATTGTCAAGAAAAAGGTTGGGTTGCCAAAAGATGGAACAATAACCGAATAAAGGTGTTATTATAGTTATCGGCAGAAACCATTTAACTAAAAGCATATTTCGAAGAACAAAAACGAGACTCCCATGAGAATAAATCCAATTTTGCACAAGTAATGACGCCATCTCACAATCACGAAATCACACTTCACAGACTTACCTATAAAACGCTTAAACCTTTATTACCACGTTTAATTACAAGACATCTCTAAACACAATTATTTCACAATACGCAGTTTAGTAATCATTCATAATAATTCAGTAGAATAGCTAACCACAAAATTGGCAAAATGCAACCAACCAAGATGGCGGACGAGCGTTTTTCTCGAATGGCGGAAAATAGTGTTGCCAATGAAAAATTTTAAGTGGAGTGTCCGTTCGGTAGAAAAGCCGTGTTAAATGCACAGACCAAGTAGAGATGCTACGGTTAAATGGAAAGAGATCAACAGTTGGCCGTACTGCCGTAGCACTGCGAAAAAAGGATGTAAGTTTAAACCATGAAGTTGGAATGGTTTCAAATCAGCCAAATGGCGCTGTTTTTAAGTTTTACATGCAAAATTAATTGTTCGTCATTTTTCTATTTTAATTTGGTATTTATCATTTATTTATTATTATGTAATGGCCTGGTACCAAAAGATTGGTGTAAGCTCTTGAGTATAATGTTCTGTGGGTGTAAGGCCGTGATTGTGCCGCTTTACAAAGGAAAAGGGTCAACTCACAGCAAGACTGCAAGAATTACCGTGGCATTACATTAGCCTTATAAGTGTTGTCGGCAAATTGTATGCAAAAAGTTTTGATTGAAAGAGTGATGAAAGTAACTGATGACAAAATATGGGATGTGCAAGCGGGATTTAGGCGTGATAATATGTATGTATGTATGTATGTATATTCTTTATTGTACATACACAAAACAAAAACAGTAGTTTACTGTTTTTGTTTAGAAAAAATAAATCAAACATATAAGCAAAGAGGAATACGCAATAGATATATTTGGATATAGGTATGTATGGACATATGATATGTTGATCGATGATATGATAATCATCAAAGAACAATGGCCATGCTTGGACTAGAAAAATCTTATAAAACGTAACTTGATGAAACATATGTCGTTTTATTCGCCTATATGAATAGGTATAACTAAGTTCGGCATTCAATATAATTTTAAAAGTACGGAGAATCAAGTAATTAATTAATGTTTTTTGTGGTTATATGGTATTTAATTAATCTGTACCATGTTTAATCAAGAGGTTCTGGTATGTTTTAAATTTTCTTAATGTTTAGGTACATAATACCTGATAGGGTTGGGTTATCCTCATTAGCACAAAAAAAACTTCATGTTGTTCATCCATGATTAAATAATTCGAAATTTTTGTTTTTTCGTAGCCAAAATGGCCATTGTTCTTTGCTGATAGAAGAGAACAGAAAGAAAGCTTCAGTAGATTTTGCTACGGCCATGGGGAAACAGTTACAGCCGTAGGCCGTGGATTTTGAAAGAACAATGGCCATTTTGGCCTACGAAAAAACAAATTATTACCGAGATCAGACTGTCACCAAAATGTAGTACATAGTTTATGTAATCTTTGGTTAACACAAAGACATTTCTATACTAACGTCAGTATAATACCTTTATGGGTTAACATCAGTTTATTTTTTAATGCAGGGGGAATCAACATAATCGTTTTCAAACATATACCTTTATCTATCAGAATCAGAACGCAGGATAAATTATCTTATATTTGAACGCACCCGATGATTAAACTTTTGCTTTTTTTTTGCATCATGGCAATTTATACCTAATATATTCTCTTTGATTTATATTTTATTATTTATACCAGCGCCGGCTCTACAATACCTCATTACTGCGATTTATATAAAAGGTAACTAATAAAAGGATACTTTTTGATCACTCAGCCTGAGAGTGATCAAAAGTATTCGAATGAATCGCGCGAATAAGCGCGGTCTGGCAATACTCGTTTGATTCAGCTTAGTGAGGAGGTTGGCGGGAAAATTCGTAAAGATCGTGTTGTAGATTTTTTATTATTTTCCAAAATTTGTGTTTCTTCGAGTGTTGATGTGTAATAATGGTGGATTATTAAATGTTAAGTGCTCGTTAACGTGTACAAGTGTGGATAAATGGTACAAAGTTGAAAAACATGACTTTCGTATTATCTCATCATCCCCTCAGAAACCTAGTAAAGTTTCCATCACTTTACTAGGATATAGTACAATGTTAATATGTTCAAGGATTACGACTGAAGGACATGTATCCATGGTCATGAATAAATAAATAAAAAAATAAAATAAAAAATCAGCTTAGTGATGTAACTCGAGGTTGATTTTACCACTCGAGTCAATCGAGTCATTTTACAATTTTACTCGAATACTACTCGAGTGGTCGATTCACACGATTGGTTCACGAGTCACTCGATTACTCGACTCTATCGAGTCACCTGTCATTGAAAATTAATTGTTTTTCATTTTGTCACTAAGTTGAGCCTTACGACAAACATGAAGTTTTATTTCAAAACATCGTCAGTCTTACAAAATCAACATTTACATATTGAAATTAATATTAATAGGTTAATAAAAATTAGTAAATAATTATGTTCTTTTAATAAAACCAAATAACAGACATGAAATGGAAAAGCGTTATAAAATATAATAAAAACACATCGTTTCGCATGTCTTGTTGAGTGATTGGCGAGTGACTCGAGTCGATATTTTTACACTACAGTGCGTTTTTTGTCGATGTTATTCGAGTCACTCGAGTAAAACTCATTGACTGACATTTACACAGTTAAAACTGGACTCCAAAGCTAATATAATCAGTAGCGATGGGACGAATCGTATTTTTTTAAACTCGAATCCTTCGAGCTGTGGTGATCGTTGATTCGAATCACGATTCGAGTTGATTCAACTCGGTTGGCAGTATGAAACACATGGTGCGAATGCGACGCGTCGCGTATGTTCTAATGCCGACTCGAGCCACTGAGTTGGCCACAAATAGGGAGCCATACGAGTCAGCGAGCGACGACGAATCGGGCGAGTCATGTGATTGATCGAGTTGATTCGTATACACGAATCTTCGTGATTTCGCACCGCCTGATATTTTTTTCTCAATTGAACTCGTAGTTCGCAGCTATTCGCTGCCTCACTCACTCGCTTACCGCCACTTGCCCGGGAGAGGGAGTCACCGAGCTGAGCGAATCAACGCGGTTTTGAGGAAACAATTCGAATTATCGAGATCAAAGGATAACTCGAGTTATGCGAGTTAAACATTTCGAATCGCCCATCGCTAATGCTAATAATCAGTTAATCACTAGTGAACTCGAGTCGCATCACTAATTCAGATCTGCTCTCGCTAAGTTCGCTTGTCACTATAATAATTGTTAATAATTTGCAGAAAAATCCAAAAAGTCTTGATTTTAAGTGGACTAGGAAACCAACGATTTCTCATAGAAGACGTAAGTATGCCGTTAAGAATTTTATTAATGTAAAGTATCGTTCTTCGCCTAAAATGCTTACACTTGTACCACGCTGTCAAAAACGGTCAAGTAAATAATCTGTTAATTACTATTTATTTCCCTTTTTAATAATGAATTCTACAGAAATAATCAAAGCTTGATCAATTTATCCAATATGCGGTGTTTACAAAGTAAAAAAAAATTACTAGGTTTTGAGAAAGAATTTTCATTGTAAGGATTCCCTAATTAATGGGATCATTAAAATTAAATAATATTTCAAATAAATGCAGTTAACCAGGTTTCTACGTAAATTAAAAATAATGACTATAACAGTGCTACCTTTGCTTGATTGTTCTATATCACCACTCATTCAAAATGCAACCAACATTGTGAGAAATGTATTGAGCAAGTGAATAGTTATTAAAAATTTATTACATAAATAAAAAATTCCCGCTTTTTTGAAGTCAATGACATATTTGGCATCTTGACCTTTTGATTTGGGGTCAACATCCTTTGACTTAGCTCTTTTTATTTTTTTTGACCATACACATGTCAATTACCTACACAAAATAAGATATAACTTACATTACATTACTTTTTCAGGTACAGCTGGAAGACTAATTAGTATAAAAAACCAAATGATTGTTTTAAAAGTAACCTATTTGTAGATTAAAAATGTTGTTATAAAAGTAATTGCTCAATATATAATTAGATTCAGTGTTATATATTTATTGGAACTGTGTGTTATAAGTGTAACAGATGTGTGATAGATACCCGGGCTATTTGTTTGGAGGCACTCCTGTCAGTAGCTGGGACAGGAGTTTCAATTCAATGGAAAATGTAAGTAATTTGATATGTACTCTTTATTTTAATTAGAATCATATATGTATTGTCACTATTGTCAGCATACTGCATGAAGTCATTTACTTTCAAAGACAACTTTCTACAGTGAATGAATTCTTGCAGTAATTCTTCTTCTTTTATACAAATTTGCTAACCCTATAATTGATGTCTTATGTTGTAGCTGTTTATTATCCCTCAATAAATAAAATAAATAAATGGTGATGAGACTCTTGTTCATAAACTTAACTTATTTTAGACTATCACTCTCTTTTACTAATAGTAGATGCAAGAGAGCGATGGTAATATTAGTGCTGTTTAGTTTTTTTAGTTTAAAAATTTAGTTTATGTGTTACACTTTATATTTTTAGTTGCCATGTTCTGATATCACAACTAAAATTGTCATCATCGGGTAATTAATTTAACAGCACTAAAATTGTTGCCATCCCTTTCTTGTATCTACTATTAGTTATGTCTACTACTTGGATGTGGAGTTGCAGAAACCAGCCCGTTAACTATACACAGTTGCCGCGTGGCCGTCACGTTTGGTTATGTACCGAACTACCGACTGTATAAATTTTGCTTGCATAGCTACATATTAGATAAAAGTGTTTTAATATTGGTTTATGACTTTTAGAACATAATAATGTGATAAATGTGTTAAAGATTGTGATGGACTAAATATTCAATGTTATTGTTTTTCATTTGAATATGGTTCTACCCACATTAAAACTTATTATTTAAAAACCTTTTGTGCTGTGTTTATTTGAAGATGGATAGTGATGTGGAAGAAAAAGATATACCGAATACAAGTTCAATGTCGTGGGCCGAAATTAACCATATATTAATTGGTTCAGATTGCGAAAATAGTGAGATTGCCTTGGAACAAAATGAAGGTGAGGGTAGAAAATGTAACAAAAGAATAAGGCAGGAATCACACAGGGAGAATTCAGGAGAGTGGAGTATAATAGGAAAAAGGAGAAAGAATAGTAGAACGTCAGATACTATTGACCAGAGCAATCTGTGTGAAGTCTCAATCTCTTTTAAAGAAAAATTACCAAAGCAATTAGGAATGGCTAAAGCTCTGAAAGAGGCTGGAATGCAAGGAGTTTTGAAGGTTAGCTATAAAAACCCTTGTAAAGTTCTGATACTTTTCAATAATTATGAAAACTCAGTAAAACTTATGGAGTCTGAAAAAATTAAGGGAAAAGGCTGGACATGTCGAAGAACCGGTGAAGTTACATACACATATGGCTTGGTGAGAGATATTGATTTGGAAATATCTGATGATGTTATAATGCAAACAATCGAAAGTAGTGTTGAAATATTGAGTGTTAAAAGATTACGGAAGAAAGATAGTACCGGGAATTACATTAATAGTGAGACAGTGCGCTTATGCTTCAAAGGTCCCTCCTACCCTCCACATGTTTTGGCATATGGATGTAGGATGAAGGTGGAGTCGTTCACTTTCCCAGTAACGCAATGTTCAAAATGCTGGCAGTATGGCCACATTCGTAACTACTGTCCGAGAAAAACTCAACTTTGCCCAAAGTGTGGGGGTGAGCATGACAATTGTGATACAATAAACTTTAAATGTCTTAATTGCAAAGGAAATCACATGTCAATAATAAAGAGTTTATGTCCCTTATTTTTAAGAGAGAAATATGTAAGGGAAATAATGGCTAAAGATAATTGCACATATAAAGTGGCACTCAATAAAGTTTGCAATCATGTCAGAAACGATGAGAATGATACACGGAAACATGGGGAAAACAATTTACTTAACATAACTATGATGAAAGAAGTTAACGAGGTAGGAACACATAAAACATATTCACAAGTGGTTCAAGAGAGTACTAATAATACCAGACAGGAAGAGTGCAGCGAGGAGGTGGATAGAGTTAGCAGTAATTTCATTGGAAATAGAAGAATTCATGTGGGAAAGAAAAACAGTAACAAATAAATAAATAATAAATAAATATTTTTGCGACATTTTACACATCACCATCTAGACCCAAACTAAGCAGAGCTTGTGCTATGAGTACTAGACAATGGATATAATACTTATATACTATTTTTTTTTGTAAATACATACTTATAAATAAAAAAATAAATATAAAACATATTAAATTATTAATTTAATTATATTTTATATTAAATATAAAACTAATGTTGATAAAGAAAAGCAGTATGATTGGATTCCAAATTTCAATTGTGGAGGGGATACACAAGAGGAGAATGAAGCATGTAATATTAAAAAGAAAAGGAGATTTGAATTTGAGAGTTTTATATCAAAAATTAATGAGATTATTTTTTCAAATATGGAGAGGAAGGAGAAAGTAGAAAGTGTAATGAAGTATATATTCAGTGAGTTAATATATTGGCTGACAGAAGTTTTTAATCTGGATATAATGTGGAAGATATTAGGATATATCAAAAATGCCTAATAAACACAGTGTAATTAATATAGCGCAGTGGAATGCCAATAGTTTAAAGAATAAAGTAAGTGAACTTAAACCATTACTTCAACATGAGAAAATACACATAGCTCTTATCAGTGAAACATGGTTGTCAGAGGAGGACACAATCAAGATAAGCGAATACAACATAATTAGGGTGGACAGAGAAGGGGTGCTGGCCGGAAAACCTCCACGTGTGCCCGACGACTGCTTGTCCTTCTGGACATGTCTAGAGGGATCGGCAGTTGTTTGGCCGGTGCATCCTGGGCACAGGCAATGGAATCCTGTCGAGGGATTAACCTTCGGGGGATTTTATTGCCTGTGGCGAATATTCTGGCGCGGGAGAGGCCCGTTGTGGGCCAGTGGGGAGTTGCTCCACGTGTCCCTCTGATATCAGCAGAGGGCACAGTGGAGGAGCAGGGGCGGGCCCGGTGTGCACTCACCCTGCCACTGGGCAGGCAGCGGAGGGACTGTCTTTCCCTGCCCCCGTCGATCTCGTAACCCCAGGAGTGCCCGCTGAGTAGTGTTCTCGCGCCTCTTGGGACCGAGGGTCTTGGCTTCACCGCCCGGACCGCGAGGAAGAAAACCTCTATAAAAAATTACGGGAGGTAGGGCCTGCGAGCAGCAGACTCGGGGTAGTCTGCTGCCCGACCAGCAGCTGGCGTAGCTGGCACAGCCGGCGTAGTTGGCGCAGCTGGTAAAGGCCCATGAGGTGAAGTGGCGTGCAGTGTTCCGTGTGCGCCACCTAGGAGGGTGCGGCCGACGTTAGGCCGCACGGGGAGAAGGGGCTCGCCTGCTTGTGGCGGGCCAGGACCTGTCGGGGGTGGTTGTGTGAATACTCACGGGTTCCCACGCCCCCGGCTAAGGTAGTTGAAGGAACACCGTGGTGGTTTTAGTCGGTAAGAGTCCGACACTGGCTCCGCCTACCCCGGGCGGAGTGCGTCCATGAGGATTTACCCACGGGAAAAAAAAAAAAAAAAAAAAAAAAAAAAAAAAAAAAAAAAAAAAAAAAAAGGGTGGACAGAGAAGATGGCTATGGTGGTGTGTGCATAGTTTTTCATAAGACAATTAAATTGGTACAGAGAATACATAGGCTGGCAAATACTGCGATTGAGATCCTAATAGTGCAAGTTTTGAATATTCCAGGAATATCTAACATTATGTATTTATACTGCCCCCCATCAATTAATACAAGCCAATCTGACTGGGATCAAGTATTCACACTTTTTGATACAAACACAATATTGGCTGGAGATTTTGACGCTCATCATAATCTATGGTCTTGTAAAAATTATTGTGAAAATTGAAAATGGCTATATTTGTGTGAATGATGGTAGGCCAACAAGAATTAGAATGGTCAATGGAACATTACAAGAAACGGTTCCAGATATTACATTTGTCACTAGTGATATAGCAGTTAAAATTACTTGGAGTACAACAAATGAATCCTTGGGTAGCGATCATATAGTTATCAAGTCAGCAGTTGGTTATGAAAAATCTAACTTACATATAAAGAAAAGGAACTACAAGGAGGCTCAATGGACTGAATACCAGAAGAAAGCGGACCAGGTCTTTTCAAATCTAGTGCCGGTTCAGGATGTGCAAGCCAACTATGATATGTTTGAAACTAAACTTAATGTAGTTGCTGATGAGACTATTCCTTGGATAAAAATATGTCAGGACCCAAATAATAACTTCTCCCCAAAACCCTATTGGAATTCACAAATATCCAAAGCAGTGGCTGAACGGCGTCTAGCACTTGCCCAAGTTCGTCGAAACCCAACCCCAGATAATTACAATAATTATAAGCAAAAAATAATTAGTGCTCAGAAACTTATCAAGAGCTCATTAAACAAGGGTTGGTCAGAATTCACTTCGAGCGTAGACAATGAGACCTCTTCTTCAGTTATGTGGAGGAAAATGAAATGGATGAAAGGAATAAGATCATCACATACAGTAGACCCGATAGTGGCAACAGAGCTGCTGAATTCTTTGACGCCGGATACCGTTGCTGAAAAACCTCCAAAATTTCAAGATAACAAGGATTGCCCTATTAACAAAGAAATCACAATGACTGAATTAGAACAGTTTAAAACGCAAAGATACTTCTCCTGGAACAGATAACATCTCTTATTCAATGATTTTCAATTTATCCAAGTCTGGAAAAGTTTTTTTGCTCTATATATTTAATCTTGTATTGCAAACTGGCATAGTGCCTAACCAGTGGAGAAACATAAATATTATTCCGATACCCAAGCCAGGTAGGAATCCTGGTCTAATATCTTCTGTTTGTCCTATTTCGCTGATTGCATGTCAGTGTAAGACATTCCATAATATTATTTGTAGGCGTTTGGAATGGTATGTAGAGAGAAAAAAACTGATCTCTGAATCTACTGTTGGTTTTAGGAAGGCACTCTCAACTTAAGATAATCTGTCACAACTTGTGGCAGCTATACAAGTTGGTTTTGCTAGGAATAATCCAACTGTAGCCTGTTTCATTGATATTGAGAGCGCCTATAATAATGTTAATGTTAGTGCACTAGTGGGGATACTGGGGGATATTGGAGTAGGAGGTAATATTAACAAATATGTATGGAACTTTTTATCAGATAGGAGATGTCAGGTATTACTGGGAGGCAGCACTAATAATATTTTAACAAGACATACCAATAGAGGCCTGGCTCAAGGGGATCCATTATCCCCTTTACTTTTTAACATTGTAACAATGAACAACGACAACGAAGAAACGTTAATCTGTCACAATATGCTGACGATTTTGTTATGTATAAATATTTAGAAAATGGAAAAGAAGACGATATTTCAATAAATTTCAGAAAGTCTTTACAAACTATGACCAATATGTTGGGGGATGTAGGATTATCCATATCAGAACCTAAAACAAGTTTATGTATTTTTAGTAGAAAAAGGAAAAAATATAATGTGTCAGTAAATATTAATGGTATACCAATTAGAATACAGAACAAAATTAAATATTTAGGTCTCTGGTTGGACAATAAATTGCGTTGGGGAGCTCACATTAAAGAGACTTGTGAAAGAACTTATAAATTATTAAATGTTTTAAGAACTTTGGCTGGAAGTACATGGGGTGTCCACCCAAAACATCTTCGCAGACTGTATATCTCTCTAATCAGGAGTAGATTAGATTATGGCAGCTTTTTGTATGGTAATAGTGCAAAAGTACATTTGGAAAAACTACGAATTTTACAGAATAGAGCTCTTAGGATATGCGGTAATTTCATCAGAACCACACCCATCCATGTAATGGAGAGTGAAATGTGTTTGCAACCTCTTGATATTAGAAGATTTTGGCTTGGATTGTATTGGTTGCGAGCAGCTTCACTCTCTAAGAATACAATAGAATTAATATAGTGTAATAATAAAAAAACATATTGAATAATGATTTATTTTTAGTGTTGCTTAATAGCATCAAAACGTGTGTGAGCTCCAAAATATATATAAAAAAAATGGATTTCGGGCGCCAGGAGCCACACTTAATAAAATAAATACCTGGATTTGCTGAACGAGTAGAGTTGAAACCTTTAATCTCTCAGCGGGAGAATTTCAATAAAAACCAGATTTCAAGACACTAGTTTTATATTCTGTAGGCTTGTGCAAATGAATCCCATAGTGGAATTGTATTAAAAATTTACTATCATTATCATTCTTATTATTATTATTATTATTGCATCCTTTAAGGTTAATTTAAATTTATTACTAGGTACGACACCTCATGGTAATGAGAGAACCGCATTATGCTCCAAGATTAACATACCGAAATAAAAACCACGAAATAAAAAAAAACTCCGAATACAAAAAAAAAAAATAAAAAAAACCGCCAACAAATGGGCTGTAACAAAAAATAGCTCCATTAGTTTCGAAAACATACAAGACAAAAGCGATCGTCATCACTCCGAACGCGTGTTATTTACTCACCGGTAATTTCGTAAAAAATATAACACATCGATGCCTGTTGATGACAGGACCGATGTGATTAGGTGGATACCAGTCTGTAACAAGTAAAATTACGAATATTTCAGCATCATGAACCTCCAAAATCCGACCGGACAAAATGCCGTCTCAGGAAGAAATATAAACTCACCAAACTAAAATTCACCAATCCACATTAACATAAGGGTTCATCCCCTTGTATATCAAAATACTAGCCCATTCCGACGATAAAAACGTGGTATGGGACTGGATTAAAAATTAAATTGAATTAAAACGAGTAAGATCAATCCATTTTGTAAAAAGGTTTTGTCGCAAAGTGACATATCGCTCCAATGTTGCCACTACGATAATTAAAAATTCCACTAACAATCATAGATATTTTAATAATTTTATTCAAATGTGACAGCGTAAAAAACGCACGTTACATTACATCCCTCCCCGAAATAAAAAAGAAAGGAACTTTCTTTTTGGTGTAAAAGACCAATGAACAAAAGCCAAAACAAACCTACAGAAGACAAAAAGTAAGAAAGCAAAAGCTTTATAAAACAACTATAGATTTTAAAATAAAATGTAGGTATATTAAACCCAAAGACCCATAAAAATATGGTATAAAATTTATGACCAAAAGTGTCAGACTGCAAGATAAAACTTCTAAGTCGCACTTGTAAAAAACATGCAAAAAAAAAACTTAAGATGAGACAAGATAAAAAACATTCAAGGCTCACAAAAAAAAATTTCCTTTATGCAAAAAATAAAACTCACTATGAGAGTGCATAAAGCTCCCAAGTCAATGGTATAAACAAAACAAAACTCCCTGAGTACAGTAAGTCATAAAAACTACTGACTAACAGCTTCAAAAAATAAAAAAACAACAAGAACAAGACAAAAACTTCAAGTCTTACAAAAAACCA
Source organism: Asteroscopus sphinx (assembly GCA_949699075.1). Lineage (NCBI taxonomy): Eukaryota > Metazoa > Arthropoda > Insecta > Lepidoptera > Noctuidae > Asteroscopus > Asteroscopus sphinx. The sequence goes on along the minus strand of OX453021.1, from coordinate 11,158,243 downwards.
ACATCAAAAAACTTCAAGAGCAAAGAAGTTACTCATTTTACTCTCTACAAACTAAACAACCATGAGTACAGTTAGGCACCATCGCCACTGACTACCATCATCACCCTCTTCACACTAATGAGTACAGTTAGGCACCGTCGCCACTGACTATCTTTCCAACCTTCTATCTCAAATACAGTTAAGCATAAATGCCGCTGTTTAAACAACAAAACCACGGTATGAGTACAGTTAGGCACCTACGCCACTGACTAGCTACCTCTATTCAACGTCAACACCATGAGTACAGTTAGGCACCTGCGCCACTGACTACCTACTTCTACCTTCACAACAACGCAATCACATCGCATTGTACCACTACCAACAAGATGTGATAATGAAATAGGAATGCTGGGATCGGCTCAACACCACCAATTTTCCGGGCACAGACATCCTATAATATTACTATATTACAGACAAAATTGCTGTAATATAGATAAATGCATATTGTGATCGGCACAACACAACCGACCTCCCGAGCACAATAGCAAGAGTAGCACAATAGCAAAAAATACGAAATCAAGGAAAAAATATACCGAGATCCGTCAAAAAATATAAGGTATTCTACAACAATGCGGTAAAATAACCCTAATAAAACAATGAGAGTCAGATGACATCCCTACAAAACGTCCCATCCAAAAAATATTGTTCCAAGAACTCAAAGTCATATCCGAGTAACTACAAAACTAACTCGAGCACAAAAACAAACAAAACATGAATAGTTCCACAAATAAAACAGTTAGTAGAAACTATTACTAAAAATAAACACTTATAAAAGGGCCTGATTATACTATTAACACCAATAGGATGTTAATAGATAACAGTATGTATTATGTATAAGGTTTAATAAAAATAGCTATGTTACTATGACATAACTAATTTATCAAGTCATAACTATGTCATTAAAAACAAGACATAATTATGTAGATAAATAAATAAATAATAATAATAAGATCAATTGATGTAAGTAATAATATGTGGGTGGAGGTTATTAAATAAAAAGTATCCAAAATTACCCAAGTTTTATTTTAGAAAGTTTAGATCCCGAATTCAATAAATTGATGTGAAGTTACCTAACATACCATTTCTTTCAGAGCACTATTTCCTTTCATTCATCATTCTATCAATAGTGCGCTTCAAAACAAAGTAACGAAAATCAAGACTAAGCTTGAGAACCAAAATAAATTAAAATTTAATTATATCTTTTACATGATATCGACCTTCAGTACCTTTTTTCAGATCTTTCAAAACATAAACATTATTAGAGACTTTATCAATGATTTTACACTTAACAAACTTAGGTGCAAGTTTAGCAGAAAAATAAATAGGTGCATTAGATTGTACAAAACTCCTCCTCCACACCGTATCGCCCACATCAAAAGAAATGACTTTGCGACCCCTATTATAATAAGAAGCATTACGCTTATAAGCTTTTAATAAGTAAGCTTCAACTTTAACAAAAATATCACTAAGTGAATTAAGAGAAATAGCAAATGCATTTCTATTACCAACTTCAAGTTGATTCAAATCGTCAATAGAATTACTAAGACGATGTAAATAAGCATCAAATATAAGTTCTCTACCGAACATTAAAAAATTAGGTGTAAAATCTGTAGCAAGATTCACACTATTATTCAGAGCTAATTGAACATGAGGTAAAAATGTAGACCAAGTTCTATGATCATCTGCAACAAAACATGCTATGCAAGTTTCAACAGTCTTATTATATCTCTCTACTGTATTATTTTGAGGAGTGTATAAAGTATTATAGAATATTTTAGTTATATTAAAACTTTTCATAAAATCTACAAAATGTTTTGACGTAAATTGTGTACCATTATCACAAACTATTATCTTCGGAACACCAAATTTAAGAAATATTTCTTTTTCAAAAAGTTTACAAATTATTTTAGTAGTAGCATTAATCATGGGAAATATCCAGCAAAATTTAGTGAAAACGTCTACAACTGAAAGTATATATTTATGACCTGAATAAGTTTTAGGTAAAATTCCAACAATATCAACCGAAAGCATCTGCATGGGCAGATCAACTTTTTTAGGATTAATCATAGTACCAAAAGGTGGAGAAGTAGAATGTTTATACGCTTTACAAATATCACAAGACAAAATATGTTTTTGAACATCACTAAACATTCCTTTCCAAAAATAATGTTGTTTTAATTTCTTTAAAGTTTTATGTATACCAAGATGACCAGAATTAATATCATCATGATTTGATTTAATTGTGTCCAAAATATGTTCTTTAGGAATGACAATTTTCCAATTAAGGCGACTGTTAGGGTCAAATTTATTTTTACAAAATTTATACAAAGTATTATTTTCGACTCTGAAGTTTTTAAACTTACAAGGAGATTTTTGACAGTTAACAAATATTTTTCTATACCAAGGATCACAAATGTCTTCATCAGGTAAGATCAAACTACTTTGAGTAATTTCCATTACTGCGACTTCAATACGAGATAAAGCATCTGGAACTAAATGTAATGAACCTTTTTTATGAATAATATCAAAAGTAAATTGAGAAATTCTAGCAGCCCATCGTGCTAATCGACCACTAGGATTACTAAGACCTAAAAGCCATTTTAAACTAGCATGGTCGGTGACAACTGTAAACTTCATTCCTTCAATATAAGGTCTAAAATGTTCTATGGAATCCAAAATAGCTAATAATTCACGTTCTGTGGTACTATAATTACGCTCACATTTATTGAGTGATCTCGAATAAAATGCAATAGGGTGTTGTTCACAATTTTCATCTTCTTGACTCAAAACACTACCGATGCCAACAGAACTAGCATCACAATGCAAAAAGAAAGGTTTTTCAAAATTAGGACATACTAAAACAGGAGAAGTTACTAAAGCTTCTTTTAAATTCTTAAATGCATCTTCAGCTTTATCATTCCAACAAATAGATCTTTTAGAATTCTTACTACCAGCAGTTAATTTAGTTAAAGGGGAAGCAATATCAGCAAATTTACAAATGAACCTACGATAATATGAGCATAAACCAAGAAAACTTCTAAGTTGTTTAACCGTTTCAGGACGCGGAAAATTATCAATAGTTTCTAATTTAGAAGGATCAGTATGCAAACCATTACTGTCAACAATATAACCAAGATAACGTAGTCTATCTTTACAAAAATTAAATTTTTTCAAATTAACTGTTAAACCAGCTTCTTTTAAAATTGTATAAATTTTATTTAAATATTCTATATGCAATTTAAAATCTGAATTTACTAAAATTAAATCATCCAAATAACAGAATACTGTATTATCAAATTCAGGGCCAAAAAGTTTATCCACAAGTCTCTGCAACTCCGCTGGTGCATTTGTGAGACCAAAAGGCATACGAAAAAATTCATAAAGTCCTTTTCCGGGAACTACGAAAGCAGTCTTTTCACGCGAAGATTTCTCAAGAGCAATCTGCAAAAATGCTTTGGAAAGGTCAATTGTGCTAATGAATTTAGCACCCCTAAGGTTATCTAATATTCTAGAAGTATAAGGAAGAGGATAAGAATCTTTAATAGTTACTGAATTTAATTTTCTAGAATCTAAACATAATCTAGTGCTGCCATCCTTCTTTTCTACGGCTAAAACAGGTGAACACCAAGGAGATTTAGAAGGTTGTATAATACCTTCCTTCAGTAAAACTTCTACTTCATCAAAAAGTTCTTTTTGTTTAGCAGGACTCAAAGGCCAATATCTTTGTTTAAAGGGTTCGCTAGTAACATTAATTTTATGTTGTACAAGATGAGTAAGACCTAAACCTCTTTTCTCATAAGAAATATCTTCAAAAAGTGAAATTGTAGTATTTAATTTAAGTTTCTCTGAAGGAGCAAGTTCAGTAACAGAAGTGACTGTACATATTTGAATTTTATCACTATGAACAAAAGTAATATTTTTCCATAAATCTTTGGCTAACTCAAAATTTAACCAAAAGTCAAATCCTAAAATGATTGGAGATACAAAAGAGGGTATAATTAAAAAAGTTGTAATTTTAGTTAAACTATCGCAAGTTACTGGTAATTCCATAAAACCAATAATTCTCTGTGAAGAACCATCAGCAGTACAAGCAGAACCACCAATAGGTTTAATTCTATAACCTAATTTCAAAAATTGTTCATGACTATTTGAACCTAAAATGCAACTATTAGAACCACTGTCCAATAATCCTGAAAATATATTATTATTTACTGTGAAATTTAAGTAAGGTCTAGTGTCGTTATGTTTTACAAATAAAATAGGAGCTGATCTATAAACGGTAAAAAATGTTTTTAAATAATTTAACCAATCTGTAAAGTCTTTGTTCCGAGTAATGTCATCTGGTTTGTGACTTCTAACTAATTTCTTAGACATCGAGTCTCTCGCGGTTTTATTAAAAACAGGGGCTCGATGAGACCTAATCAGTTTTTTGACTCGTTTGAGTTTCGCTTTTCCAAATTACAAACATCACAATTTTTGGTAGTTACTCCAACCTTATGACATTTAAAACAAATTACACCAGGTATAGATGGGCAATTTTTAAAATGATGTCCAGAAAGTTTGCATTTTAAACAAATAAGATTTGTTGAAACTGCATAAAATTTATTAGTTTTTTCCAATTTAACTGGTTTTTCAAAAGATTTTCTATTAACAACAACTTCAAGTTCCTTTGCAAGATCAAGAAATTGTTCAACAGTGTCAAGATGTTTACCAAACACAAAAGGTGTATAAACAGGCAACATGTTATTTTTAATAATATTCACTAAAACAGAATCGAATATAGGCGAAGGAAGACGACTAGCCATATCCATAATGTCAGTTATAAAATCTGGAAGAGATTCAGATAACTTTTGTTTCTTCGTGCGAAGATCATATTCCAAAAAATAATCAAAGTTGGGTTTATCAAAGCGTTTCAATAATGCAAGTTTGAGTTCATGCCACGATGAGATCCTAATACGAACTGTGCGAAACCATTTAAGAGCAATGTCACTAAGCAAATCTGAAAAAGAACCAACAAGCAAAATTTCATCAAAATTTTTGTATAAAAAATATTCTTCAACCTGAGTTATAAAATTCCGAACACAAGATTTTCCATCAAAATTTATTTTACTTCTCTTCAAATCAGGCAATTTATTTGTAGAAGGCAAGTTCTTCTTAATGTGATCGTTCACAAGCGCATTCATTGAGTTAAAAGAAGGCCAAGCATTTGCAATAACGGAAGAATGTGCAACTCTGTCATTCTGACCAAAAGGATTAGGTTCCTCTGTCATATTGATCATGTCATGTGAGCAAGCCGCAGGAGCAACCGTACGAGAACCACCAGAAACCGTATTGTTCTTTGCGTCAGCAAGTGGAGGAAACTGACATTCTTTATCCATGATGAATAGCAAGCACAAAACAAAACGCAGCAAAAAGCAAAATTAAAACTTTAAAAAGTTAGGTTAAGTTTGAGGTTAAATATAAAAGTTTTTTTTTAAAGTCAAAGTTGATGAGATTTAAAATTATTCAAAAGAATAATTCTTCAATTGTAAAGCAAAGAGAAGATGCAATAATAATTTACAAAGTTATATCTTAAAAAGTATGACAACAATGATTGACTTAATGTCTTACTACAAAATTGTTGTTCAAAAGTTACAAAGTTAACTCACTTATATTCTTAAGTTCACTAAGTTCAGTGATGAGAGAATAATAAACACAGTCTACACAATACAATTGTGTTTGTTTTGCTAGAGAAAAAACAAAGTTATTAACAAAAATACAAGAACAATATAAAGTAGTTCTATAAAAATATTGTTTACAATAAAAACAAAGTTATTGTTATAAAAATAACCACTAAAACATCATGGTTATGATATTAAAATGAACAACTGTATGTAAACAATACATAAAAACAGTAGTAAACTAAAATAAGATGCAATAATAAATCAAAACAATAAGAAAAAACCTACTTCATGTCCCTGTACGGTAAGCGACAAATGTAATAATAAAAAAAAATTTAATAATGATTTATTTTTAGTGTTGCTTAATAGCATCAAAACGTGTGTGAGCTCCAAAATATATATAAAAAAAATGGATTTCGGGCGCCAGGAGCCACACTTAATAAAATAAATACCTGGATTTGCTGAACGAGTAGAGTTGAAACCTTTAATCTCTCAGCGGGAGAATTTCAATAAAAACCAGATTTCAAGACACTAGTTTTATATTCTGTAGGCTTGTGCAAATGAATCCCATAGTGGAATTGTATTAAAAATTTACTATCATTATCATTCTTATTATTATTATTGCATCCTTTAAGGTTAATTTAAATTTATTACTAGGTACGACACCTCATGGTAATGAGAGAACCGCATTATGCTCCAAGATTAACATACCGAAATAAAAACCACGAAATAAAAAAAAACTCCGAATACAAAAAAAAAAAATAAAAAAAACCGCCAACAAATGGGCTGTAACAAAAAATAGCTCCATTAGTTTCGAAAACATACAAGACAAAAGCGATCGTCATCACTCCGAACGCGTGTTATTTACTCACCGGTAATTTCGTAAAAAATATAACACATCGATGCCTGTTGATGACAGGACCGATGTGATTAGGTGGATACCAGTCTGTAACAAGTAAAATTACGAATATTTCAGCATCATGAACCTCCAAAATCCGACCGGACAAAATGCCGTCTCAGGAAGAAATATAAACTCACCAAACTAAAATTCACCAATCCACATTAACATAAGGGTTCATCCCCTTGTATATCAAAATACTAGCCCATTCCGACGATAAAAACGTGGTATGGGACTGGATTAAAAATTAAATTGAATTAAAACGAGTAAGATCAATCCATTTTGTAAAAAGGTTTTGTCGCAAAGTGACATATCGCTCCAATGTTGCCACTACGATAATTAAAAATTCCACTAACAATCATAGATATTTTAATAATTTTATTCAAATGTGACAGCGTAAAAAACGCACGTTACAATAGGATCTCTTTAGCTTAATGGGACATTGGAGAGGGAAGAACGAGCCTATTCTAATAGAGGTACATAAGACATTAGTAAATAAGGTTATCTACAAAAGTTCCCTATTAGAGATGTTTACTTTAAACACGTGGGTCTCCAATATTAATATTAGGTCTTGCATTCATGACTCGTGTGACAGTATGGATAGACCTAAGCGAGGATATAATGTTTTAGATCTTCAGCTGGCTGAAGGCTGAGATTCGACACAGATATGGGGGATTCTGCAAACTTTTTACAGATGGCTCTAAGGGTACCCGCGGTGTTGGTGCAGCATTCCTGGATCCACAAGTGGGTGTGCATATGCAGTTTAGGTTGCATGATGATGTCTCTGTGAACTACTGTGAAGAGGGCTGAACTAATGGCCATCACAGAGGCATTATCTTATGCTAGTACTTTAGGAGAGCAGAAGATAGTAATATTATCAGACTCTAAAAGCGCCCTACAGCATTTGGCTCGGTGTGTCTCGGGAGTCCGAGGTATGCCGATAGCCTATCAAAAAAAAAAAAAAAGTTTCAGTGGATACCTTCTCATGTTGGCTTGCTGGAGAATGAGCGGTTAGCTGGGAATGCAGTGGATGATGGTGTGGATGCTTTGACTGGGCCCTACAGTAGTGAAATTGTTCCATGGGTAAAAAGTCTCTGTAAAGAGAAATGGATACAGGTATTTAGGCAGTGTTCGCAAACTAAAGGTATTTGGTACTATACCATACAGGATGTGCCTGGTTCAGTGCCCTGGTTTGACTGTGCCAACCTCTCCAGGGAGACTTTGGTATTGGCACTGAGGTTGCGGTCTGGTCATGTTCCATTCAACAAGTTTTACTGTCTTATGGGCGTGAAATCATCCCAACTATGTGACATATGTCATGAGACAGAGGATATAATTCATGTGATGATGGAATGTGATCAGTATCGTGGCCTGCGAATGAGGTTGTTGCCAAACATAAACTTCCATAATGGCGAAATTAACATACTACTGAGCCAGCCTTGTTCTGAAGAGTGCAAGAGTATTTATCAATTTTTGAAACTGTGTTTGAAAGAAAGGAGTCAAAGAGTGTGAGTGAATGATGATGGTATTAATGGGTGATAATGATAGATGTGAGTAGGTGCTAGTATGGTATGATTGGTTCCATGCTGATCGTAACTGCAGTCTGCATGCTATCAATCATACTATAATATGATTGACCCTATGAGGCTGGCATAGTCACCCAGAGTGTACTGAAGCCTCAAAAAAAAAAATACTACTATACTATCTACTATTAGTAAAAGAGAGTAATAGTTTAAAATAAGTGTAACATACAACCCTAACGCCTTTAAAGCTGGAGTGAATCGGCTCCTAATAGGTTTGCTCGCTCCATCATCAAACACATCCTGACAAAGCTATCTAGACCTATATGTCATTAAAAAAAAAACTACACTTGTGGACAACCTACCTACCTAGTCTTTTACCTATCACACTTGAATTAAGTCATGTAGAGGCCACTAGGTAAATCAAGGTTTGGGGGATGGTAACCAGCTCCTAAAATAGAAAAGCCAGACTGCATCTTCGGCATAGGGAATACTAATGACTTTTTTTAGCTCTTTGTACTAGGTTTTAAACTAGTAATTACTAGTTTTGCACATGTAATTAGCTAAAAAAAAAAATTTAATCTGATATTTTTTAATTACTGTCTTTAAATGATTATTATTATTGATGAATTGCATAAAAAGATATGCCAAGATTGTTGACTAAATAAGACAAGTAAGAAAAAACAAAGTATAGATCTTAGCTACTAACTAGATACTAAAATACACTTTTTACAGCAATGTGAAAATACTGGTTCTCATATCCCGCTATTAGTGCTCCGCCATTGTTGTATACTTTTTTGAACACAATTCAAATGCAATACTAAAACTCAGTTTTTGAGTTAATACTGTTTTGATTTGCGATATGTAGTCAGGGTGCCTTGAATCAAAATCCATGAATTACAGCAGATAATACGGAGTTAAATTAGATTATATAATAATTTTTAATTTTTTTTTAAATATTAAATCCTAGTTGTGAGTTGTGACTTTAAATAAAAAATAGGATTATTATTTAGTTTTACGCAGTTCTAATCACTTTTCAAAACCACAAATCAGGTGTTAATTAATCATAAAAATCACCATATAAGTTAATTTGCAGATGCATCTCGTATTTAGAACTCAGCCATATAGATCTAGGAACCAATCTAGTTGGTTTATATTTTTTAAATAACAGTTTTTGTTATTTGTTTGAAGTGCGAATGTGATTTTTTTTCATTATTCCCTTTATTTGAATTTTACATTTTTCTCCATATTGTTCTTGTGATTGTACTGGTAGAGGAGAATTGTTTTATTGAAGTATTTACAAAGATAATTCTCTGGCTTCAAGTATTTGGTATGTAAGTTTTGTTTATTTTAAATTTAATTTTTTTTTAGTTAGAATATTTACCTAGTTGTTATTATACCTTCCTACCCGGAAAAGTAGCACCACATATTAAAATCGTCCCTGCGGTTTATTAGATCAGTGACATACCGACAGTAGCGCCACTTACCTGGTCCAATTGTAATTTCGAACCATCCAGGAACCCATTGAAATATACACACAAAATTTCATCCAAGCCGGTCCAGCAGTATAGGAGGTGTTAGGTGACAAACACACATTGTATATTAAGAAGATAACACATTGTTTTGTAATTAGTGTGGCATAATCACATACATAACCAACCCATTACTGTCCCACTGCTGGGCACGGGCCTCTTCTCAGTACGAGAAGGCCACCACAATAATAATCACATGTAATGGATGGTTATTTACATCACCATCTTCATCATCCTCCGAGCCAGGACAGGGACAAGTACTTCGGTAACCCAGGTACCCTCAGAGAGATCACCAGCAACACCAAGGCGTTGCTGGCGATCCACCCTAACTCCGAGGAGTTAGGGTGGATCGAGTAAGTTCCCACCCGTACGCAAAATACATGCTTGAACGTGGAGTTGCGGAAACCAGCCCGTTATACTATACTATATACTATACTATCCTCCGAGCCTTTTCCCCAATTACATTGGGGTCGGCTTCCAGTCTAACCAGATGAGGCTGAACATCAGTATTATACATGGAGCGACTGCCATCAGACCCCCGCAACCCAGTTACTGGTATTAAACTAAACTAACTAAGTAAACTAATAGTTAACGTTTATTTACATCTACTCTGGAATTTGGAAAAATGATTGCTTGATTATGGGTTTTGTTAAGAGATACATGTAATTACTGAGGAGGTCTAGCTTGGCAAGCCGCAGTTTTTTCGAGTTTAGTCTTTTTATTTGCCATAATAGATAGGTACACTACATAAATACGAAAAACTTAATGCCGTCCGTCTTACTCCCGATTTTCATAAATCCGAATGGTTTAAAATTTTAAAATTCCTGATATAATAATTCCGATTTATCATAAAACCTACTTTTATAAATACTAAATTACAAAACGTTACTAACCAAACCTAAAGTTTACAATTACGAATATAAAAATGCCGAGTTTCAAAGGCTCAATAATAATCCAAAACATCAAAATTACGAATTCTTATTATTGAAATACCAATGAATTCAATTAATTAAAAGTCCGAAATTAAAACGCATAGTAACACACAATGGCTCGACTTTATCCAAAGGAAGCAGGTTACAACAGACAAACAACAACAAGGAATAAGGTTACTTTGAGTAACCATGCTAGCAAGCATGCAAACAACCATGCTAGCAAACATGCAAGTTACCATGCTAGCAAACATGCAAGTAACCATGCTGTAGCAAGCTGCAAGCATGCATTTTAGCAAGCATGCAAGCAAGCATCTAAGTAAATATGCATGCAAGTAACATCAAAAGTATCTGAGTTTGCTCCACCAGAAGACTCGCCTTTTCGCCCCTTCTTTCCCCATGCAAACTCGACTAGAGCTACGCTCGAAAGGTCGGAGGCTCGCTGCGCTCGCCACCTTCCCCCATTCGCTACGCTAGGGCCTCGTGAACTCGTTCATACTACGAAAAAGAGCAAATTTTGCTCTTTTTGTAGGGCGTTAAGTGACATTTTGTCAAATTTGAGTTATATATGTAACTCAGATTTGACAAAATGTCACTTAACGGCCTTTTAGTAATTATTATTGGACGGCAGCGTTACACTCAGGAGCTCTTTCACGAGCTTCTGACTCTATGAATTTAAATATCACTAGGGTTAGGACAGAGTCTGATCACGTGTAGTCGGGGTGAGCTGAGTCTGTTTAACTTATTGCCATGTACTTGGCAAATTGCGAAGTAAATTAATAAATAAATATTTTTGGGACATTTTTACACAGCACTATCTAGTCCCAAACTAAGCAGAGCTTGTGCTATGGGTACTGGGTACTAGAAAATGGATATAATACATATATACTTTTTTATTTTTTTGTAAATACATACTTATAATACATAAGAAACATCCAGACCAACACAAACACTTATGTTCATCACACAAATATTTGTGTCCTGTGGGAATCGAACCCACGTCCTCGTGATCAGCAGTCCGACCCTCGAACCACTAGACCACAGACGTCGTCAAATAGTCGTCGTAGTAGTTAAACTACTAGGGAGGGACAGAATATTTAAAAAAACACCTCACGTAATTTATGGACGCCCCCTTTGGTGATTGTAAAATTTTCATTTTGTTGATACTAGAGACCAGGACTATTATTAGTTAGTTACCCAAAGATAAAGGGTGCCCGATAATATTTTTTTGCAAAGAACCCATACATACCCTTACATATATATCAATGAGAGAACCGAAAAAAAATAAGAAGAAATGCTACCTATATGGAAAATCAAAGAAAATTTTGTTTTCATGGTCGTGATCGACCGGTAAGGTCGTAAGTTCTCGTAAATCGGACCAACACGTATCGATTCTTAACGAATTAAAAATTACCACAAGACTATCCACCATCTGCTTGCGGAGATTTCTAGAGTACTTCAGTCAGATTGCCAGAAGGACAGGTGAAAATCTGGAAAAAAATATTGTCACTGGCAAAGTGGAAGGGAAAAGAGCGCGAGGCCGCTGTTCCACACGTTGGTCTGACCAGATCTGCATCTCTCTTTCCATCTCGGTTTACGACGCTGTCCTGGCCGCAGGTGATCGGAAAAGATGGCGTGACATCCTTCACAAGAAAGTTATCCATGGTCCCGGGAGGTCACGATCCTCAGTATTGAGGAATACGACTGCTGAAGGAGGAGGATCTCGTTAATTTAATTTACGAGAGTCGGCCCCCTTTTGATGTTCGAAATTTAAATTAAAAAACCGATACTTACCCCCAGTTTCCGAAAGGCTGATCAACGCAAAAATTAACTAATCAGCTGTCAAATCTCAGGTCAAGCTATGTGATTGGTTGTTAACATTTTTGCCGGCCAATCACAGAAGCTGTCATTAGATTTGACAATAGATCAAATTGATCAGCCTTCCAGAAACTGGGGGTTAATGATGCTCATAACAGGCCATTATTAATGAGCTCTGTAACTAACGCTTTAGTAAAGAGGCAAGTTCCATTTTACATTGGAAACGTGCCAGCATGCTTGTCGACACCAAACGCCAGTGCAAGATGTAGGGTGCCTGTGATGGTCTGGGATACTGGACAATACCATTTTTATTGTTTTCGTGAACTACTCCTGTCCTGGAGGGTTAGGCCACGTTTTTTAATTATTTTATTTGGTTTTCAATATCTGTCATCTTGATTTATACAAAAAAAACCGGGCAAGAGCATGTCGGGCCATGCTCAGTATTATAGGGTTCCTATGTTCCTAATTAAAAACGAATCAAATCAAATATTAATAATTTCTATTTTAGTTTTTGCAAACAGCGCCACCTAGCGCTGAATTTAAGAAGCTAAATTTAAGAAGAAGTGTGTCATATCAATATAACACAAAGTTACTTTTTGTGTTTTTTTAAAATAGGAAATTACTAAAGGAGTATTATTTGATAAGATAATTTTTCTCTTAAGTCAATGACCTTTGAGCTAGGACGTCTTAAGCATTTTGCAGTTTTCTCACTATAACTAAAAAAAAAAATTATCACATTATACTCGAAATAATTTTAAAAGAGAGTTTTTATAAAGGTCTATCAATGTGAAAGATTATAAGTTTCTACGTTGCATAATTTAGAAATGGCAGGGGGGGGGGACACATTGCAAGCCACTTTGGCGGGCTGTATTTCACAGATGGTATACCTGATAAAAAGTTATGTATGAAACATTACCTTCATGAAAAGTGGGTAGTTGTGCCACAGTAAACATCAGCTCCATATTTTTAATTCCTTTAAAATTGTATTAAGTTATATTTTAAGTGAAATACTTTATGCATTTGTGAAAGGACACACCATTGCATAAGTGACAATGTTATCAAATGATTTTTTTTTACGTGTACAAAATTTCTAAAAACGGAACTGTGCAAATGGATTAACAATACTATGCCATAAAATAATACGTGTTGTACGTTTTTAAAACCGTTAAAAATAAAGTGTCTGTGCGGAAATTACAACAAAAAACATTGAGAACAGCAATTTATAAAGGTATCAACCGATAAAAACAAACTGGACTTTGGACTTATAACCACTTGACTGTTTAAAAACAACACGTTGTTTTAAAACTAACGAGTAATTTCGATAAATATTACAGTGTTTACTTGGTCGAGTGGTTTGAGCGTCGACCTAATTTTCGAGACACAGTACCGAGTCTGAGTAGCTGTGGGTTCAAACCCCAGTGGCCCGTAATTAATATATTTTCAATATTTCTTGATTAGTAAAAATGAGTTTCTTCGAGAATATCACGTTTCGTAGACCCCGTACTCGATCTATGACGGAAACACAAACATCTCCACATAGTAGTTCGCAAAATTCTACACTAGATGGCACTGTAAGTAGTTTGCCAAATATATCCGACGACGAGACTGAAGAACTTCGTGATCTGAGACAGCAGATGCAGATACTAAAACTTGAGTTAACTTCAGCTCACGGGGAAATAAACAATCTGTCCACTGAAAACACAGAACTCAAGCAAACTATTAAAGAAATGACCGCCAAATATGATTTAGTTGTAAAAGCTACAAAGAAGATATCTAGCGAAATAGTAACGCCGCCGTCAAAGAAATCCAAACTACATACCCCGCATAGAAATATTAAAAGTGCTAATAAGCAACCCTTAAATCTTGCACAAACTCCCAGAAGAAAAATTGAAAAAAGTCAAAATTCTATGTCTTTTTTGCCAGAAAACTGCGATGAGAGTGAATCAAAACAAAGGAATCAAGAAAAAAATAAAATATGCATTGTCAGCAGTAATAAAGCGAATAAAATCTTATCTATAGCAGAACAAACTCTTGAGGACTTCCATGTATGTCATTATTTATACCCAAATAGTGGAATCAAGACCCTTATTAATAATATAAATATGAAAATTTCTAATTATACAAAGAGTGATTATTGTATTTTATTAATAGGTGAAAATGACTTCAGAAAAACAAACAATTATTGTGAATTAATTATTGAATTACGTAAAGCATTGTCTGAATTGCACTTTACTAATGTTTTGTTATGTCTGCCAACGTATAAATGCAGCTACTACTCCACGATGTTCAACTGGAGGGTCGAAACCTTTGGTACCTTATTATGTATGGATATAGACACACATAAATATGCTAAATTATTTGATTCTAACCTTAACCTGTCATGTGATTATTCAATGTTTCATAGACACAATGGTACTATTAATAATAATGGCATGAGAAATATTTTTCAGAATTTGAGACATTTCCTATGTACTGATACAAACTATTCAATAGATCTCCAACAAAATGGGGATAACTTTTTTCGTGTATAAAAATATTAACATTATTCATCAAAATGTAAATGGTCTTATCAATAAATCAGGTATCTTCGCTGTATCATTAGATGAACTTTCTAGCTTGGGCAAAATAGCCGACGTTCTATGCTTTTCTGAACACAATATGATATTATCCGATGTTAATTTGCTATACATTCCGAATTACACTGTTGCTACTTATTTTGCTAGAGAAACTAGACATGGCGGTACATGTATTATGATCCGAAATGGAATAAAATACAAAGTTTTAGATGTGGTCACAAAGTACAGTGTTTCTAACATATTTGAATGTTGTGCGATAGAACTAACTGATCACAACATAGTCGTTATATGTGTTTATAGAAGTCCGCAAAAAAGAGAGGTAAAAGATAAACTTAATATATTCTTTACAAACTTTAACAACATCCTTAGTTTATATTCTTACAGCAATAAAAAGAAGCTAATTGTTTGTGGAGACTTCAATATCGACCTGTTAAAACGCACTATTTCTTCAGAGCAATTTATGTACCTCCTACAGGGACATAATCTTAAACACGCGATAAATGGGCCAACTCGACTATGCAGTGGAACCTGCATAGACAATATTATTTATAATATACGAGGATGTAAAGGCGAAATTTTAGAACTTGCAGTATCCGATCACACAGCTCAACTTTTACGTTGCCCAGTTAAGCAAACGTGTGTATTAGATTACTGGTACACTACTAGACGAGACTATTCAAAAGAAAATGTGACCAAGTTCAAAAAATATCTTAAGGCTCTCAGCTTCTCTGATGTGTATATAGAAAAAGATCCTAATAAATCATTCGATATATTTTACGACTTATTCAAACTATTATACGATTTGTGCTTCCCCATAATTAAAATACGTATATCTACAAACAAGAAGGCAAAATGGATTAGTAGAGGCATTAAGATATGCAGTAAAAGAAAAAGAGAGTTACTTTGGAAGTACAGACTAAAGCCTAATGCACAAAATAAAGACAATTTAAAAAAATTATCACGATCATTAAAAAAAGTAATAAACCTTACACAGAAATCTCAAAATGATCACTTTATTAGATCGTCACAAAATATAAGCAAGGCAACATGGAAAGTCATAAACAGGAATAAACAAAATATACCCCATGATAATATAATGCGAGTAATTTCAAACAATAACATAGTAACGAATCCCCTTTTTATAGCGCAAGCTTTTAATGATCATTTTGTAGACCAAGTACAGCCGTTAAAAAATATTAATAATACTAGGAGGAAACCAACAATATACAATAAAGCAAATTCAATATATATGCCTCCCACAATCCCACAAGATATTCATCGAACTATACTGTCACTTAAAAACACAGCTAGCACCGGATACGATGACATTAGCACAAAAATAATAAAATCCACATCTATAGTTATTGCGCCTGTTTTAAGCCACCTCGTCAATAATTGTATAGTTCACGGTGTTTTCCCGGAAAAATTAAAAATTACAGTCATAAAACCACTATTTAAAAAAGGCGATAAAGATAACTTGTCATGTTATAGACCGATAGCGTTAGTACCAATATTATCTAAAATATTTGAAAAAGTCATATACAATAACCTAAATTCATATTTCGAAACACATAAAATATTTGTGGAAAATCAGAAAGGCTTCAGGAAAAATAAATCCATTGATATGGCCATTTATGATTTTCTACACATGGTTATAAATAGAATGGACAAAAGACAATCCGTTTTAGCACTTTACATGGATATGTCAAAGGCCTTCGACTATGTGGATCACAAAATATTATTAGAAAAACTTAATGCGTATGGAGTTAGAGGTAACATATCAAAATTAATTGAGTCGTATCTTAGTAACAGGCAACAACTAACCGTTATTAAGAGAATAAGTAAAAAAACAGAAAATTCGTATAAATCTAGTGAAAGATTTATAAAATTTGGAGTGCCACAAGGCAGCGTACTTGGGCCTTTGTTGTTCATTATTTATATTAATGACTTTCCAACTGCATCGATCTATCCTATGATAATGTTTGCTGACGATAGCACTTTAGTTTTCAATAGCAATGAATTAATTACCCTAGAGCATGATGTAAATCTACACATTAAATCCGTCGTGAATTGGCTAGAAAATAATAACTTAATAATTAACTTAGATAAGACAGTTATAATGAACTTTCAGCAAAGAAGAAATCAGAACTTGACCCTAAACATAAATTACAATGATACAATTATTCATGAAGCCAATGACACAAAATTTCTTGGACTACATATAGAAAACACATTGAAATGGCGTAAACAAATTGAAAAAATATGCAGTAAATTAAACCAGTATTCCTATGCGTTACATATGTTAAACAAAACGGCTAATCGTTCAACGGTACTTACTGCATACCATGGTCTAGTTGCCTCAACATTGAGATACGGTATAATGTTTTGGGGAAATGCAACAGATATAATTTCAGTATTCAAATCGCAAAAACGATGTATAAGAGCAATTTGTAATTTGAAGACTACTGATAGTTGCCAACCACATTTTAAAAACTTGAAAATCCTCACTATGCCATCTCTATATATATACGAAACAGCTATGTTTGTCAAAACAAATTTGTCTAGATTTTCACAAGTAACGAGTCAACGACGATGTGATATGTTACATTTAGTAAAATGTAAAACTACTCTACTTCAGAAAAGTATATTCGCAATGGCCCCTAAAATATATAATAAACTGCCAAAATATTTAAGAAATGCAGAGAGTATACAACAATTTAAAAATAAACTATTCATTTTATTAGTAGAGAAGACATATTATTCAACAGAGGATTTTTTAAATGATACTAATTTATAATTAAATTAATGGTATGAGCATAATGTAAATTTTTGTGACAAAATTTTGATTTTTGACTTTTTGAAATTTTGATATTGACATTTTGATTTTATTTCATTGTTTGACATAATATAAATATCTATTTTATCTATTTTAATTTTTATTAATGGGTACACACAAACATTTTAAAATGTATTTAAATGATTTTGGTTTGTTATAGTATTTATAATTTAAATTTGATATTTTTTATTTTTTATTAACCTAATATTTACTGTAAGAATTTGTCCTGTTGTAAATTTATTGTATGCCAGCTACGGCAGGTCATAGCAGCACAACAAAATGTATATTTAATATCTTTATTTTACCTATGTACCACAATATAAAATAAATTGAAATTGAAATTGAAATTGAAAATTCATTTTAGTAGACCTATTCAATGATACCCCACACGAGGGGGTGCAGCGAAAAAATATATTTCATCCCCGTTTCACATGTATGGGCGCCACCCCTAAAACACGTAATCAAGATTTTTTTATTCTTTTAAAATTGAGATCTATATCTAGACCATTTTTTAACAAAATTTCATTTACTTATGTTTATAACTGTAGAAGTTATTAAGCTGTAAAAGATTAGGACAGACGGACGGACATGACGAAACTATAAGGGATATGACACACTTCTTAAATTTAGCTTCTTAAATTCAGCGCTAGGTGGCGCTGTTTGCAAAAACTAAAATAGCAATTATTAATATTCGATTTGATTCGTTTCTAACAAATAACCCATTGTATCATAGCGTAAACCTTTTGACTTTTTTTGTTGGCACCAACACGCTATATTACCATGAAAGAGGATAAAAAAGGTTTACATTTCCGTCTAAAGTTCTATTAATAAAAACGTAACACGAAAATGCCAAGAGGTCACGTATTGTACTATTTTATCCCGCGTTATACCTCGGGGCATGTTCAACCTACATCTTAAAGCAACTATTGCAGTAGAATATGTCGTCGATTGCGGGACCTTTTATCATATTCGTTCCCAAAACCCGGTACTACAATCTGATAATGCAGCGGTTTCGAATTTCACAACAAACCTATTTTTTACTTGGCCGAACGTGGAAATATAGAAAAAAACTGCCAATCTGCTGTGAATTCCGAAATTTGTTGAGAATCCCAGAAAATATGTACGCGTGCATAGCTATTCCGTCCGTACACTGTTATTAAATTCTTTCAACGCTGCTTCTTATATCTAGCGTAGGTAATTTATATGGAGTAACTCACGGAAACGGACAATTCAGGTGTTTAGTGGGAATGAGCACACCTCCTTTCCTCACTTTTCGTAATCGTTAAATGTATGAAATATAGCTTCATCCGACTCTGTCGATGCGCTAAATAGGCTCCGTTAGTAGTTTGACTCACCCTTTGACTACCACTAAACAATGGCTCAAGTGGCTCATATAAGTCTATAGCCCTCATTCTTATGCAGGAGGTATATTCAAGAGTAAGTAATCCATTGACACGCATTGAAAATTCACTATAGGTGCGGCTATAGATGCGAAGCCGGTAAATATCGATTTTAACCTAACGGTAGAAAACGGTTACAATTGATAAAAACGGTAACTAACCACTTTTTCGGGTGACTACGGTTAATAACATGTTTTTTTTAATCGAACCGATATTTTACCTCATGTAATTATTAGATAATGGATATACCTACTTTGTTTTATTGAAAATATTTTTAAAGGACAATGCCCTCTAATGTCTGGCACTTAGTCTACCCATCAAAAGTTGATGTAGCACAACCAAACCCAGTGTAAACAACGACAATAAAATGCTCTTTCCGTATACCTAATTGTTTAAAATGGGTACCACACTCAATAATGGTAATTCGCACTTTTTGATATTTATTTAATATTTTGTGGTTAAGTTCGAAAAAATAACTGATTCGAAGTGTGACAATAATAGAATATTCGCGTTAAGGGCTTTATAGCCCTTGCCATTTATATGACATGTTGATAATTACATAATTTTATACATGAGTGTTAGTTTTTACACAAAAATTGTAAAGCTGCTAGTGGTAGTAAAGCTGTCATCATCATCGTCATCTTCATCGTCATCATCATCATCATCATCATCGTTGTCGTATACATGAGTGTTAGTTTTTACACAAAAATTGTAAAGCTGCTAGTGGTAATAAAGCTCATATCGGTTCGAGGAGCGGCTGGTCTGGTATGGAGCATTGAAAGTAGCTGCTGTCATCATCATCATCATCATCGTCATCATACTCGTCATCATCATCGCCCATCGTCTTCTTCATCATCGTCATCACCATCGTCGTCATCATCATCGTCATCTTCATCGTAATCATCATCGTCATCATTATCGTCATCATCATCGTCGTCATCATCATTGTCATCATCATCACACATTACAAGACTTCGCACTTTACTGCTGGACATAGGCCTCCCCCAAACATACACCATCTACTTATATCTCTTATCTATTTATTTGAGATATTTATTCATTTATTTATTGAATAAGTATTAATAATTAAAATAATAATAGAAAATAGTTAAATTAACATTTGATTAACATTTATATTTCAGTAGCTACAATATTTATAAACGAACGCATTAAAAATAATTCGTGCTTGAAAAACTGTTCAACATAACCACCCTTTTCTCGTCGCAGTCGGATAAATAAACGTAGCTAACCGGCTGCTTATTGGTAGTTAACGGCGACTTTTGGTTAATAACGGTAGTCTACCGTTATTTTACAACTATAGGTGCGGCACGCTATGATATGGCGTTTTTGACGCTTGCCTGCTCATGAAGATCCATAAATATTGGCAACTTCGTATGAAGGAACAATTGCCGTACATTATTGTCAATAGTGATGCACTGCCAGCAATATAATTTTTCAAATTTCGAATCTGTTATTCAAATTCTATTTATTTCTACTGTTTTTTATGGTTCCGTAGTCCTACAAGGAACCCTTATAGTTTCGTCATGTCCGTCTGTCCGTCTGTCCTAATCCTTTACAGCTTAATAACTTCTACAGTTATAAACATAAGTAAATGAAACTTTGTTAAAATTGGTCTAGATATAGATCTCAATTTTAAAATAATAAAAAATCTTGATTACGTATTTTAGGGTCGGCGCCCAGCGCCCATACATGTGAAACGGGGATGAAAATTTTTTTTTCGCTGCACCCCCTCGTGTGGGGTATCATTGAATAGGTCTACTAAAATTAAGGTAATGTTTCATACATAACTTTTTTATCAGGTTTACCATCTGCGAAATACAGCCCGCCAAAGTGGCTTACAATGTGTCCCCCCCCTGCCATTTCTAAACTATGCAACGTAGAAACTTATAATCTTCCACATTGATAGACCTTTATAAAAACTCTCTTTTAAAATTATTTCGAGTAAAATGTGATTATAAATTTTTGAGTTATAGTGAGAAAACTGCAAAATACTTAAGACGTCCTAGTTCAAAGGTCATTGACCTTAGATAAAAATGGTTTTAGCAAATAATGCTCCTTTAGTTACTTCCTATTAAAAAAAATCACAAAAAGTAACTTTGTGTTAATATTAATATGACACACTTCTTAAATTTAGCTTCTTAAATTCAGCGCTAGGTGGCGCTGTTTGCAAAAACTAAAATAGCAATGATTAATATTCGATTTGATTCGTTTGTAATTAGGAACCCTATAATACTGAGCATGGCCCGACATGCTCTTGGCCGGTTTTTTATGTACCTATGTCACAACAAAATGGCTAGACGTTATGTTTATTGAATAATTTGATAAATGATTTACTTTATGTAGATATTATTCATGATAGCTAGTTGGAGTTGGTCAAAGTAATAAACCTGGTCCCAATCGCTAATAATTTTAAATGTGTCAAAACACTATTGGAAAATGTCAAAAACGCCATCATAGCGTGCCGCGGGTATAGTGGGTATTAAAGAAGTTCCCTGCAATTTTTCCTTATTGCCCTCGTCTCAAGAAATATGGGACCCATCATACCAACCCCTTTAATTAGACCACCAAGGGAGAGCCTTTAAGGTCGCATTATTAATAACGAGGTTAATAATGACGTATTCCACATACTCGCATACTGGCCGTGTATTTATGATGCCATCTAGTCGGCTATGCATCATGTTCTTTAACTTTGCGCTATGAAGTTGAAGAGGCTTTGTAACTTCCTCGGGAAGTTTCCTTGAGAAAACTACCGGAATCTTTAGAAGTCATGAATTCTAAAAGATCTTCACTATGCAATTACTTGATTATAGGTACTTCTGTGCCTCCTTTTGCAAAATTATGAGGGGTTAAACAACTGCTGTAAGAAGATCACCTTTTCTCCTGTTTCAAATATAATATTACAGTTACAGGTGTAAACTAAGTGAGTTAATCTAGTTGTAGGTATCGTATATAGGTTTTTAGGTCACGGCCGCTCGTATTGCCTGGTTTTTTGTTTGATTGTGAAGTTAAGCGGCTCTTGTTTGTTTGTTTTAAATTGACACAGCCCAGCCTTGATGAATATGTATCTTCTACAATATGCCTTATTTTGAACCGAGGCTTCGCCGAAAATTACGAGGCGTGCGTTTGGGGCGAGAGGTCGTTTGTTTGTATGTCTATTGCCATTTTTCCAAACGGTTGGACCATATTAAGTGAGGAGTTGCGTGATAAATTCGGCCTTATAGTATAAGATAAAATAATTTAGGTCGAAACAGAAACTGTAACACGCAATTTAGAACACGGAACGTTGTTGACAAGATGACAATCTTTGGGGAAAAAATCCGAAAGAAACTCTGCCATTAATCTTGGCTAGATCGATTGGCTTTAGCTAATCTTATGCGCTCCGGACACGGGGCAAATTCGCGAGTCAGTCCAGTAAGGCAGTTCAGTCACTGGCCTTTCACTGGTGGCCTCGTGTACGAATACATTTGAAGACAGTTATTCAATGAACTGTGGACATGGCTAATTGAAGACGTAGTTTAATAAATATTATGAATTAATCTTAATCGTGGGTAGGCACCCCACAAGGTTGACCGACGACCTGGTGAAGGTCGCGGGAATCCGCTGGATGCTAAAAGCGCAGGACCGGTTGTTGTGGCGATGCTTGGGGGAGGCCTTTGTCCAGCAGTGGACGTCTTTCGGCTGAAATGATGAAGATAATGAATCTTAAGAAATTAGAGCATCTGTCGTGATCATTACTGCTGCAAATTATATTCTTCGTTTTATGGCTAGCATGATTAAACTAGGTGGTTGTTTTTCATTAATGTAATCAACATTTATTTTATTCGACGCGCCGCGTTTCAGTTCTGATAATTAAATGTGCGCGTAGGGTTTTAAAACATATTTAATTATAATATTTCAAGTAGCCACTTTAAAATTAATCGGTGGAAAGGACTTTGTTGATCTGATAACCTTTTTTTAGATCAACAAGGTTGTGGGTTTAATTAAAATTGATTGGATAAAAGAATTACTTGCAATTTTCTTAGTAGAGGAAAGGTTTCCCTTTTCTTCTATTTAATACTGTTATTTAAGTTACCTACCCCTAAATATACATTTATTGCAAAAGTAAATCGTTCGTAAAGAAAATAATTGAAGTAGGTAAAGGTTTTACAATGAGTATTTCTAAAAATGGTGGCTGGAAAACTGGAACTTAAAGTTGTAAACCGATTTGAAAAAAATCTTTGTCCGCAATGTTACAGCTGAGCTGACCTTCATAACTCAGAACTTTTCATAACTTTAAGTATTTTTCTTCTACCTAAATGTACTTGGTAATGGAATTTCAGTAGGTACTCTAGGATTGCGCATTTTGTAACTAATGCTTAGTTCCGTTCGTGAGATAAGATTTACGGTGTGTCTGCCCAACGATTTTAGAGTTGCAGTCGGTTAGATCTAAGATGTACGTTTATGTAACCCTACGTATTATTAGATACCTATTTTGTTTTCGTACATAATTAGGTTGATGTGCTGGATTACGTCCTTGATTTTCTGGATTCATAATACATGCTGAAATTTTAATTGCTTCTTTCCCGAAAAGGGGTCATTGTACTCATCATTATGAACAACTTTTACTATGGGACCAACCCTGCAATCGTAAAAAAAATCAGTAGGTCCCTACATTTGTGTTCACATAATTAAATCGATAAAATGTAGGGACCACCAGATATTTTTTTCAAGAGGACTTACTCCAACATGGAAATGCTAGTTCCTACCAGCAATGGTTCCCAGCAGACATCTTAAGAACTTTCAAAATTTCAGTTGATCAATTCACTAAGAAAATAAGTACAAGTTAGTGTAATAAATAGATCGGGAGTGTGCTTAAGATTTTGGGAACTGATTCCTGAAATCCTGCGCCTACTTCTTAATTTGAGTATCTGACTATACATGCTGAAATTGTAATCGCTTAATTCCCGAAAAGGGGTCATTGTACATTCATCATTATGAACAACTTTTACTATGGGACCAAACCTGAAATCGCGAAAAAAATAACAGGTAGTCCCTAAATTTTATCGATTTAAGTGAACACAAATGTAGGGACCAAGTGATTTTTTTTCGCGATTGCAGGGTTGGTCCCATGGTAAAAGTTGTTCATAATGATGAGTAAAATGACCCCTTATCGGGAAAGAAGCGATTAAAATTTTAGCATTATAGTTTACCTACCGGGTAAAACGGGGTGAATAGGGACAAAAGTGGGCTAGTTTTTAACATTGATATAAGATAGTTAGTTGCCCACGAAGAATTTAGAATGTTTACCAGATTATGGCAGAATATTTTTGAAGTTTTTGTGGGCAACAAACTATCTTATTTCAATGTTAAAATCCTTGCCCACTTTTGTCCCTATTCACCCCTGCATTCCTTTTCACCCCCATGTTGTTGAAACTTATTTGGGATTAAAATTGAAACTCAGTATTTTTTCTATGTGCGGTCGGTCGGTAACTATGAAGTAAATATTCTCAAGACAGTTGCGCTGGTACCTAATGTTCAATTAAAATGTATTCTCATCTCGTCTGTTTGTTATTCCGCCAGGCCTTGCATAAACAATGGCTGGTAATATTTTACTTGATGGAATATTAGGTCAATCTGACTTACGTTACCAAAATATCATAACAGAATCTAGTTCCCTAGGGGCTGTATCTAATTTCACGCGCGTGAGGCCAAAAACAAGTTTGGATTATTTCGGCGTTAGTGCAAAATTGGCCTGGGCTCAGGAAATTATTATGGGGTATTTCTAAGTATTGTTACAGTTTTTATTTTAACTAGGAAACTTTGTTTCGTTTTGTGAAAGTAGACCATTATTTGCCTAGCCTTTATAGGTTTGCGTATTACGTACCCAAAGGGTAGCGGATCCGAGCAGGAGCTATTTAGATATAAGCCCTTCCATTGATTTCATTACTACTTATTACATATTGCAAATAATTAGAATGTATGTTTGGTTTCAGCAAATCCAACAACAGTACCGGGGCCGGCTAGGCGGGGGCGTGCGCTGCTGGGGCAGCATGTCTGAGGGCGGGGGTGTTTCGGCCGCAGGGGGTGACTCCTGTAAGACCAACCTTATTGTCAACTACCTGCCGCAGACAATGACCGAGAAGGACCTGTACGCAATGTTCATGTCCGTTGGACCCATAGAGAGCTGTCGTGTTATGAAGGATTTCAAGGTTGGTGATATATTTGTTGCATTTGCTGGACACAGGTCATTACCAAAAAAAAACCGGCCAAGTGCGAGTCGGACTCGCGCAGTAAGGGTTCCGTACCTCTCAACGACCTGATACCCCATAAAAACTGATTTAATTTACGAGAGTTTATCAAAAGACATCAACGTACAGTGCGCGAAATATGAATTATTGCATGTCTTTCTTACGCAGGCGCAGGTACCGCCACATATGTCTATGTTTGTCTTATTTTTAGTATTTTTTGCTAAACTACATAATATGCACTATAATCTGACCAAGTTTGACGCTGGTATATATTACGGTTTTGAAGATAGATCAAAAACAAAAACGTTGAAAAAAATGCATGTTTTTTGAGGTTTCTTGTATGGGGACCCCCTTTGTTTTTAGACTTTTTTTGTTTTAAGTATTTGTCGTGATACACCTCATAGCAACACATATTCTGAAAAAAATTCAACCGGTTACCTATTACCGTTCAAAAGATACAGCCCTGTGACAGACAGACGGACGGACGGACAGCGTAGCGAGAGTAATAGGGTCCCGTCTGTCACCCTTCGGGTACGGAACCCTAAAAAGGACGTAGGTAATCCCAGTTGGGCAAGCTGTTGATGACGTAGATCGGACCCTTTAGCACAGGTCTATTGCATGCGTTATTATTGTCAGATAAGAAGACGCTATTGCCTTTTTACTGGCAATGAGCCATGAGTTGTCAGACTACACCGATAGCTCGAGGTGGCTTATTATTTCTTGAGTTTTCGTTACTTTGCAAGAAAAAATTAGGCTCGATTTCACTTACGATAATTGTCTGGTTAAATGACTGTTTACCCACAATTCCAGTAAATTTTTCAAATTATCGGTCGTTTTATCAGATTTATAATTAACTTTGATGAACACCGGCCTAACCCCCAGTTTGCAAAAGGTTGATCAACGCAAAAATTAACTAACCAGCTGTCAAATCTCAGGTCAAGCGATGTGATTGGTTGTTAACATTTTTGCCGGCCAATCACAGAAGCTGACATTAGATTTGACGATAGATCAAATTGATCAGCCTTCCAGAAACTGGGGGTTAGTCTACCACGTAACCTGTACGTACACCTGTTTTGTATATTATGTTACGGGTAGCTAATGCTAGAAGAATTAAGAAACCTAAATCTACCCTGATTTATAAAGATTTACCCAATTTTTTTGAAAAAAAAAAACGACATTTACTCTAATTAACCTAGATCTATCCAACACCGGCTCGCAGCTCCGGATCTACATTTGTAAAAGGGGTGCAGAGTGCCGATTTGTCACCCTCTATGCAAAATATTTGTCCAGAAACTGGGTACTGCATAGTACAGACAGCGAGGCTGGCTGGTGGCTGGTCGCCCTCAGTCATAGCCGCCTGGGGCCCCTGCCCCCCTCCTAGATCCGGCCCTGCCGACTCGGTAATGTTGGGTGGTCCTTGATTCTCTATACGCATGTGAATCGAATTTTCTCATTCAAAATATTTACATAGTTAGTTAACCACTATGCACTCACTGTTAAGGCAGATTAAGTAGATACTGAAATAAAAACTTGAAAAGATTGATAGCTTTTAAATCTGTCTAATTATTGGACCGGTTTCTGATTAGAGAATACTTACGGAAGTAGTACTTCAGAATCAATTGAGTATAATTTTTACATAAAAACCAAGCTCAAATAATACTTAAGTATGAATTCTTAACTCGGAAATCGGTTTAAGTCAGGTTTCGTAAAAAAAAAATACGTGAACCACGTGCTGGAGATACGGATTACGTAGCCGATGCGTGGCACCCAAAATTCAGCATTTACCTAAATACACCTAAAGATACCCACTAGGTGTATTTGGGTAAATGCCGAATTTTAATAATTTTTCGTACTTTACTCAAAGGGCTTAGATAATTCTAAGTTAACCCGAATAAACTTCGGTTTATTCTTCTTCCAGCCATGGCTCTGTCCATGGTTGGAAGCGAGAGCGCTTGGGAAGCCGTCTTCTCCTTCTGCGAGGAGGTGATGCTCGCAAAGGAGGTGGCGAAGAGGGAGCGAGAGGCTACCATCTCGCAGGAGACGGGCCAGGCGTCGTGCGGGTGACGGACGCGTGGTAGCACGCCGCCTAACCAGTCAAGACCCGTGATGGAGGCGCGTCATGCTCTGCGCGCGCTAGGGAGCGTTCAAGTATTACGTAACGCAATTTTTGGAGATTTTTGACCCCCCCCACCCCCATGTAACGCGCCGTAACGTTTCTCTTTACCACCCCCGCCCCCCCCTAGTAAAACGTTACGTTGGTGGTTACGTTACCCAAGTACCCATTTTTACCTGAAAGTCACAATTATGTGGCGTAAAGTACCGGAAAGTCGCTAATATACGTATATTATTGTTTTAATCGCGTTAATATTATCATTTGAAATGTCATGTTTTGTCATTTGAAATCTCTACGCGACCTTTCTGAAGGGTTAAAACAATGTTACGTAACCCGTAGTTCAAACCACCCCTTCCGCCCCTGAAACGCATCGTTACTTTTCAGAAAACTCCCCCCCAACCCCCAAATTCGTTACGTAATACTTGAACGGTCCCCTAGTCGGGAGGAGGGTGCGGCCGATGCTAGGCCGCACGGAGCCTTCTAGGGGCTAGCCGGGACCTTTCGGGGGTGGGTGGAGACTGCAGATACGCCCCGACCCAAAGATTACTAGAGGAACAGAGTCTGACATTGGCTCCGTCACCCTGGCGGAGTGCGTCCATGAGGATTTTCCCACGTAATAAAAAGGTTTATTCTCTCTTTTAACAATACCCTTAACATATACTCATTTGATGTTGGTTACAGACTGGCTATAGCTACGGGTTTGGCTTCGTGAACTTCACACGGGAAGAGGACGCAGTGCGTGCCATCGACACCTTCAATGGATACCAGCTTAGAAATAAACGGTTAAAGGTATGTATTTATTTTAATTTTTTGCATGGTTTGCTCAGTTTCGATGCAAAAGCTACCTGTGTTTTGAATGCCTTCTTATTTTTCAGTCTCCAAGGCCTCTATCATATCCATTATCTTCCTTCCCTGGTCCCAAATTACTTGTGGTCGGCGCAATACGTCTTCTTCCATTTTTTTCTATCAGCCGTCATCCCATCATTTACTCCGTCGACCGCTCCATCGCTTAACATCAGGTGAGGTGGCGGTCAAACGCAAGCCCATTAAGAATATATCATTCTTCACGCAAACTTCGCC
This sequence comes from Asteroscopus sphinx, assembly GCA_949699075.1. Lineage (NCBI taxonomy): Eukaryota > Metazoa > Arthropoda > Insecta > Lepidoptera > Noctuidae > Asteroscopus > Asteroscopus sphinx. The sequence continues at coordinate 11,129,594 of OX453021.1, read as the reverse complement.
GAGTCTTCTCGTCGCCTATACCGCATAGTTTGGAGACAAAAGTCTTCAACCAGTGCATCCTGCCTGTCATGACTTACGGTGCCGAGACGTGGACACTGACAGTTGGGCTAGTCCACAAGTTCAAAGTCGCTCAGCGAGCTATGCTTGGAGTTTCTTTGAAGGATAAAATCCGAGACGAGATTATCCGGAAAAGAACAGGAGTGACCAACATAGCTTGTAGGATCAGTAAACTGAAGTGGCAGTGGGCTGGTCATGTCTGTCGAAGGACCGATGGCCGCTGGAGCAGACGAGTCCTTGAGTGGAGACCGCCAATCGGCAAACGCAGCGTAGGGCGCCCCCCTGCCAGGTGGACCGACGACCTAAAGAACGTGGCTGGGGGGGACTGGATGCGGAAGGCGGAGGACCGAGCGTTGTGGCGCAACTTGGGAGAGGCCTATATCCAGCAGTGGACTGCGATAGGCTGAGTTGATATATTCTTCACGCAATCCATCCATCTTTTCTTAGGTATCCCTCTGCCTCTCCATCCATGAACATTCATATTCATCACTCTCTCAGTTACATGCGTTTCATCCCTCCTCATCACGTGTGTTTGTATCTCGCTGATAGTTGTTGGATTCGTGAAGTAAAACGGGGAAATTTTAGTAAACTTGTTTTTTAATTGCAAGGCACACACACGCGGTACAGTTATACAGTGACACGATTGCGGAAGTAGAAAAAGTATCCGAGTTGCCATAGCCTAAATATAACAATATTAATAAAACTATTGATGTTGGAGTTGCCAACAACGTGCCCATACCAACCCTAACGATTTACTTTCAACTTTTCTATTACTGGCGCCACTTTCAAACTTCCTCTGATATATTCATTTCTTATATTATCCATTCTTGTCACTCCACACATCCATCTCAACATTCTCATCTCTGCTACATGCAATCTTCTTTCATCCGTCTTCTTCATAGCCCAGCATTCCGATTCATACAGAACGACAGGCCTTTTAACATATTTGTATGTATGTTTGTTTGTATGTATGTATGTATGTATGTATGTATGTATGTCTGTCTGTCTGTTGTCATAGTGACCTCCTGTACCCTAAACGGCTTGACAGATTTTGAAGTGCGACGTGTCATTAGATTCGTCTTCAACCCTGGAGTGTCATAGGCTACAATTCTTAGTAATAATACCAATACAACGCTTGCAATTTACAATATATCTAAAATAAAAAATATAAAAATGTTATCAAAATAAGCAAATCTGGAAGCAGGTAACCTATGACTCGATATGGTTTTAGTTAAACGCTTGGCTTGTCTGCCACAGTGACTAATTATATAGAGGTGTCACCTACCCAAGTGTACTGCTATTATATTTCCACTGCGACTTTTTAAGAGACACCACATGAAATAACAATCACGTGAGACTTTCAATCTTCATGCCTCAGTTTGGCGAACCGACTTGCGGTATCATTTAGGCAACAGTATAGGTTATATTGAAGTTGTTATGGGCAAAGGTAACCGCTTAACATCAGGTGGGCCTTTAGCTCGTTTCGCCATCCTATAATATAAAAAAAAAAACACCCACCTTCCATCTTTATTTGGTAAAACGAAAATCTTGAAACATTATCGCCTGTACTTGACATGGTTATGGTTTAGAGCTGCTGGCGTAGTAACTTTTGTTTGCAGAAATGTCCTCTACCAGAGGTGAACAAAGTGGAATAAACCCTGCTATCGTAAGTGAACAGTGAGTTTCAAAAAAACTCATTGGTACTTCCTTACCGTGGTAAAACAAAAGACAAAACAAAATAAATAAATAAAAAAGGTGATTAAAAAACCAAATAACCGATGCGTGTAAAAAAACTGAAAAGATGTAAACGTTTTTTATCTTACTACCAGAAATCACTGTCAGCAAACCTTTTTGTACCAGGTTTTTTTTAAACCTTTCTTGTCACCAGGTCTCATACGCGCGCCCTTCAGGGGACGACATTAAAGAAACAAACCTCTACGTCACGAACCTACCGCGTGCCATCACCGAGGAACAGCTTGAGACCATATTTGGCAAGTACGGCAGAATAGTGCAGAAGCACATACTGAGAGACAAGAGTAATGGCACGCCGCGGGGTGTTGCTTTCGTAAGGTATGTAAATATTGTACAACGATTAGGTTTATTTATGTGACGTCATAAAGGCATGAACTTCGAGTGTGATTTTACTGAGGAACAACTAGAGCCCATATTTTGCAAGTACCGCTAAAATTGTAAACCCGAAAATTATTATAACTGATAATAAATAATTGTTCGTAGAGAATTTAATGACTTGGTCTCCGCTCAGCAACAATTTTGTAAACCAGGTATAACACACTATTTAATTTTGTCCTTTTCTGTTCTTTAAGGGCCCAAATAACACAACTTTAAGGGACGATCACAAACATATTTTAAATATTTGGTTTTGTGATGATTTTTTACGATGGTACTTGTGGTGCACTATGTAACAGTTCAATGTTTATTAGATAATATTTAACCGTATAACAAATTATAATTTTGCTCTTATTTTCTGAAGTTCGTTGTTTTTTGTCGAACAATGGGGCACTGTCGGTAACTGGGGCTTTTACGATATTTTGATAAAATTGTTATTACAACATATATTTATAATATACTAGCTTTTACCCGCGGCTCCGCTCGCGTTAAATTATGCTAACCCACGTCAGTCCAGTCCAGTTCAGTCCGGTCCGGTCCGGTCTAGTCGAGTCGAGTCGAGTCCAGTCGAGTCCAGTCCAGTCCCACTGTCCCACTGCTCCGCTGTCCCACTGCCCCGCTGTCCCACTGCCCCGCTGCCCCACTGCCCCGCTGTCCCACTGCCCCGCTGTCCCACTGCCCCGCTGTCCCACTGCCCCGCTGTCCCATTGCCCCGCTGTCCCATTACCCGCTGTCCCACTGCCCCGCTGTCCCACTGCCCCGCTGTCCCACTGCCTCGCTGTCCCACTGCCCCGCTGCCCCACTGCCCGCTGCCCCACTGCCCACTGCCCCTCTGCCCACTGTCCCACTGCCCCAGGCCCACTCCCACTGCCCCACTTTCCCACAGCCCTCTGCCCCACTGTCCGACTGTCCCAATGCCCCACTGTCCCTCTGCCCCGCTGCCCCGCTGCCCCGCTGTCCCACTGCCCCACTGTCCCACTGTCCCACTGTCCCACTGTCCTACTGTCTCACTATATCACTATCGACCCGTCTCATGGCCCATGTATGTCCCATGTCCCATCCTATGTCCAGTCCTATGTCTCGTCCCATGTGCCGTCTCACTGTCCTGTCCCATGTCCCGTCTCATGTCCCGTCCCATTTCCCGTCCCATGTTCCGTCCCCTGTCCCGTCCCCAGTCCCGTCCCCTGTACCGTTCCCAGTCCCATCCCCTGTCCACTCCACTCCACTCCATCGTACATTACTATCCGCTCGTGCAAATGCATAGAAGCTTCAATCTGTCGGGTGAGTACGCAACCCACGAATTAATTTTTTTCTTTTTTTCTTTCTTTCTCAAAACCCATACCAGTTTTTAAGTCAGATCATCAGCTTTCAAACAAAAAAAAAATCATCAAAATCGGTCCAGTAGTTTTAGCGTGATGCTGGAACAAACAAACAATCTGACGTTTACAATTTTATAATAGTTACTAGCTTTTACCAGCGGGTCCGCTCGCGTTAAATTCTGCTAACCCAGGTCAGTCCAGTCCAGTCCAGTCCAGTCCACTGTCCCACTGTCCCGCTGTCCCACAGGCCCACTGTCCCACTGCCCCACTGCCCCACTGTCCCACTGTCCCTCTGCCCCACTGTCCCACTATCCCACTGCCCCACTGTCCCACGGCCCCACTGCCCCACAGTCCCTCTGCCCCACTGTCCCTCAGCACAACTGCCCCTCAGCACCACAGCCCCACTTCCCCAATTCCCCACTGTCCCAATTCCCCACTGTCCCACTGTCCCACTGTCCCACTGCCCCACTGTCCCACTGACCCACAGCCCCACTGCCCCACTGTCCCACTGCCCCACTGTCCCACTGCCCCACTGTCCAACTGCCCCACTGTCCCAATGCCCCGCTGTCCCACTGCCCCACTTCCCCAATTCCCCTCTGTCCCAATTCCCCACTGTCCCACTGTCCCACAGCCCCACTGCATCACTGCCCCACTGCATCACTGCCCCACTGCCCCACTGTCCCACTGCCCCTCTGCCCCTCTGTCCCACTGACCCACTGCCCCACTGCCCCACCGTCCCACCTTCCCACCGGCCCACTGCCCCACTGTCCCACTGGCCCACTGCCCCACAGCCCCACCGTCCCACCGGCCCACTGCCCCACCGTTCCACCGCACCACCGTCCCACAATCCCACTGTCCCACCGTCCCACTTTCCAACTGTCCAACTGTCCCACTGTCCCACTGTCCCACTGTCTCTCTATATCACTATCGTCCCGTCCCATGTCCCATGTCCTGTCCCATATCCTGTCCCATATCCCATCCTATGTCCAGTCCTATTGTGCCGTCCCACTGTCCTGTCCCATGTCCCGTCCCACTGTCCTGTCCCATGTCCCGTCTTATGTCCCGTCCCATTTCCCGTCCCATGTTCCGTCCCCTATCCCGTCCCCTGTCCCGTCCCCTGTCCCGTCCCCTGTCCCGTCCCCTGTCCCGTCCCCTGTCCCGTCCCCTGTCCCGTCCCCAGTCCCATCCCCTGTCCACTCCACTCCACTCCATCGTACATTACTATCCGCTCGTGCAAATGCATAGAAGCTTCGATCTGTCGGGTGAGTACGCAACCCACGATTTATTTTTTTCTTTTTTTCTTTCTTTCTTTCTTTCTCAAAACCCATACCAGTTTTTAAGTCAGATCATCAGCTTTCAAACAAAAAAAAAATCATCAAAATCGGTCCAGTAGTCTTAGCGTGATGCTGGAACAAACAAACAAACAGACGCTAGACGTTTACAATTTTATAATAGTTAAGAAGAAAGATTATTATTTGGACACATATATCTTCTTCGACTCAACCTATCGCAGTCCACTGCATTTATTTAGCTTCAAACTATAATCGTGACTTTCCACATTAATAAATAATAATTTTTTTTGGGACATTTTACACATCACGATCTAGTCCCAAACTAAGCAGAGCTTGTGCTATGGGTACAAGACAATGGATATAATACATATATATATTTTTTTTGTAAATACCTACTTAACAACCAACATAAGAAACAACCAGACCAACACAAACACTCATGTTCATCACACAAATATTTGTGTCCTATGGGAATCGAACCCACGACCTCGTGATCAGCAGTCCGACACTCGAACCACTAGACCACAGAGGTGATCGAATCAAATTACTCGTATAGTTAGTAATCAACTATTGTTTTCAGATATGACAAGCGCGAAGAGGCGCAGGAGGCGATAGCAGCGCTTAACAATGTGATACCAGAGGGTGGCACCGAGCCACTCATCGTTAAGGTAGGCGTGACATCCAGAAACTTGGTAACATTTACCACGCTTTTTAGTTGATTTTGAAGTATTTATGTATTGCAAATAAATATTCATATAAAACTATTCAGTATTTCTGTTACACATGCATTTAAAGTATTGACTAAAATAAGCCAAGTCTATTAGTGCTTTTCATTGTGACTTCTTCTGCTAAGTATGTACTCTTCAGCAACTCTTTGATAGTCGATTACATGCAATGTAGCCAATTCTAAACATTCTTAATTTCTAGAAAACGTTTTTTTTTGCACTCGGTGAACTGTAAAACTGTTATTACGATACAAAAATACACGAAAATTAAAAAAATTACTATTATTTTCAATGTCATGAACACAAAATTCAAAAAATAATCTCACTTTATATCATTTCTACACTATCCACAAAAATCACAAAAGTAAAATATGCGATGGGTCCATGTCTAATTGGCGGGGTCGGGTCTAAATTCTTGTCATGTATCTGTCGACAGCCGACCGGGAGCGACGCCATATACAGACGCGCCGGGGTCTCCCGGACCAACAGCAGGCTTCGGCTCCACAGTGATACAATGGTGCGGGCCAGGGCTGTCTCGGCTGGGGGCACATGGTTGTTAATTTCTGTATGTGACTACCTTAGAAAGACAACCTTGTGTCTCTAGTCGGGGTTGCCTGAAGTGCCAGACGGTGCTCAGTTTTCATAATTTTTCACGCCTTCGCACATTTCATCCTTTTTTTTCAGCCATGTTTTTCCACAGAATTATTATTTTTGTTAGATTTTTTGTTTGTATAGACGCTTTTAATGGTAGCTTGACTTCATAATTTCAAACTTTTTTCACTTCTTTGTAAATACGATAGAAAAATATAATTTGGTAGTGGACAATTTATTGTTTAACTGACTACACAATGACCAATGGTATTTTCAGCTTACTTTTATTGAATTTAAAAAATAAGAGATGGAATATAATAAGTTCAGAATTATGCGTTCAAGGATGACCTTTTACGGCCAAAATTAATATCCAATCTATCCACGATTTGCCGTACTAGAGATAGGAATTTGTCATAAGCTTCATACAAAATATGTCAAATTTCTATCTCTAGTAGGGTAAAACGTGGATAGATTGGATATTAATTTTGGCCGTTAGAAGTCTCAAATCCATTTTAATGGATTAATTGTACCCGAATGTGTGTTGAAAGGGCCATTGTGTGTATTATGGTGTTTATGTGTACCATCTATGGTGCAAGGAATATTAAGTTGCTTTTAGCGTTAGTAGCTGTTGTAAAAGATATTAACTCTTTGTATTTGCTATTTTCAGGTGGCCGAAGAGCACGGCAAGCAGAAAGCAGCTTACTACGCGGGATGGGCGGCAGGGTTCCATCATAATCGAGGTCAGTATGAACGACTGATTTAAACATATTTTGGTGAAGTTCCTGCCAAAATTGCTGACTGCTCTGAAATAAGTGGTACTCGGGTTCCACACCCTGATCTTCAAAATTCATTACTAGTTCAGAGTGGTATTGATGTTGGCGCAGGAATTATTGATACTGTGGGATTCATTTTATCAATGTCAATAAGTTTATCAATACGCATCGTGGTTGGTATATGTGTTAGTGCGCGGTTAACTAAGTGCTTTTTATATCTCTTTCTTCTATGAAAAAATTGAAAACTTTCTCAATTATGTCGTCAGATCATGTAATACTTTTAACAGACTGACTAAAAACTAATAACAAAGTTATATTGTCTACTCCCGGTTTTATCAACAGTAGGTACATATAAGTGGTTCAGCTAACTGAATATGCTGTGAGTAAGCATTATATCAGTGTATCCTCCTTTTAACTTTACCCGCCTGTGCACGCTGCTATGGATAGCCTCAATCGCGCCCCAACGCCACCACAGCCTCGATCAACTTGACATGTTGCAAAACCGGCAAGATTACACGACCAACTACGGAATGTACGGAGGGCTGTCCAACCGTTACCTCCGCCGCGACTACTTCAATCAGCCCTCTTATATGAGTCACCATCGCCCATTTTGAAAAGGGCTTTACTGTAAGAAGTTCCGTCTAAACGATACGAGGATTTAGACGGACGGACTTTTCATTTTAGTAGTGTAATATAGTGTTGATGTTACGGTTAAGTGGTTGTGGGAGTTTTTGAGGGTTTGCGCGGGGTTTAATGTGCTGTTGTATATTGCGGTAAAAGTGTATATAAACTGACGCTCAAGTTAAAGTATTGGAAAGATTCTGGTTTTTTTTACAGTTATTTTTGATATAAGTTATTTTTTTTTAGTGAAGCTTTATTATTTTAAAACGATCAACGAATTGTTTTTCTCTTTAATTTGTGTTTGTTTAAACGTGATCCTCACTATGTCGGATTAAGTATAAGAGAAATGGATAAATTAGATAGTGAGACGGTGTTCTCAAAAATTCCCACAAAGCAATCTTGTAAAGTGTGGTTTAGTTCTTACTTTGCGCTTAGTTCCCTCTCCATTGTTATATTCCTATGCTTCTTATCTATTCTAAGATAGAAAAGACTCCTATTATGTACGAAAGGTAACGTTCGATGGTGTTGCCAGTTACGGGAAAGGCTTTGATTGCCAGAAAAAAAAAACCTGTTGACTGTTTTGTGCTGGTCACGACTGTTTTGAGCTGGTCATGACTGTTTTGAGCTGGTCACGACTGATACTATGTTAAATAATATTGTAAAATTGGCATGTTAAAATTTTGCCCACAAAATATAAAGAAGAACTCGTATTGGGTTGAAAAATAATATTATTTCAAATAATCTCGCTTTTGTTAATTATTTCTTTCTTTCAACATATTTTTTTTGTCATTTAAAGAAGGAATAGCGTTTTCTTAAAATTTATACTTGGGTTTTTTTTTGAAAAATCATGTAATTTAACATTCTACTCCAAATTATATTACATACACATTTTTTTAAACCAGTATTCTTGTTCCTCTAATATTTTCTTTTTTCATTTCAACACAAGGTTAACTAAAAATATTTATCTAATCTGGAAATTAAACTAAGTATAACAATTGAGGGAACCAGTCTCTGCACAAAAATCTTGTTATCAAATTCTAGAACTTTCTAGACTTTTTGACGTATCATAGTGAAGCTCTCGCAACATTTACTCATAGTTACTGTATAAAATATAATTTAGACACGAACATAATAAAGGACTTTAACGCAATGTATTAGTATTTGTACTTATTCAATAATAGTCTGAGCTTCCACTTTGACACGCAGTTTTTTTAATTGATTTCTTTTTCAAAGCCTTGTAATGTTTTATTTGCTGCCTTGTTTAAAAAAATAAAATGTAGTTCGTGCTTTTATTGCAATTATTATCAAAAACGACTTAAGTTAGATATTAAAATATTTATGTTATAAGCTATATCGAATATTGTTGATCTACATTTACAAAATATTTATGTATCTATTAGATATCTGATACTATAAACTAAATAATTAAAACATAAGTTGTGCAAAATGTCAATTTATTAATTTTACCTTCGTAAAGTTGTTCACATAAAAATAATTAACCCACTTAATCCTAACCCATTTTTTTTGCACCATTTGGTGTGTCGTTTATGACACAATAGGAGCAAGTGGGTATAATATATTCGTATAATATAATATGCACCCGCAAAGCCAATATGACGTTTTAATTTTATCGAGTAATTTATTTAAGTCCTTAGCTCCTACGCTACGCTATTTTGCAAAAATAAAACTTGGTATGTAAACCTGGTACAAGGAAATTCAATATTGATAAGTGTCGCTTTCAAGATCGCTTTGAGGCAATCAGGATTTTCACGTAGCATAACCAAATTAAAATATAACCGAGTTCCGCGTCTTTTCAACGCTTAAGCGTCGAGAACGCAGCGGGAACGCACACAGCGTGATAGCCTTCAGGGCCCAAAATAAGAGTCCTGGTTGAATTATGTAAACTGTAGTTTGGGGTAAGATATTGCAGCTTTTTATATTTGTTATATTATATTACTATAATTAAATATTTGTGTGAACAACATTACTCACTTATCGGCTTATGAAAAAAACATATAATGTGCTCAATAGAAATAAATATATTATTATCTGTTATACAGCGTAGCTAGTCGTTTGTTATAAATACAAGCTTTTTGATTAGTTCACTATAAGTATGTGATTTTAAAAATAAACCAGGTACGCGCTTGTATTAAATAGATCTTAGGCGTTGTCCTAATACAACGCGACTACGCGAACATCGGAAGTTCGCGCGAATTTTGTTTTTGTATCTTACGCATTAGTGTCGAATATGTGTCCTAATTAGCTTTCGCGCGATAATTGCGTGATATGTATTTATTGATTGTGTTTGATCTCTATTGTATATACAACAAACAAAACAAAGATAGTAGTAATGCGATGTTACGAACAAAATGAACGAACTAAAATCGCACGAACGCTTTGTATTAGGACAATGCCTTATGCTGTTGAATTTAATTTATTTCAAGTTTAGAAATTATTTGGAATCATATGTTTAAGCCCTGTATTGCATATAAACAATAGGCTGTTTATCTCATGTGATTTTGCCGTGAAATTACGGATACCGTTAAAAAGCGATGCATTATTTGTTGTTGTAAAAAACTGTCAATGCATCAGAAAAGCTATTTTTTATGCTTATTTTTGTTTGTATTACGACACAAATTATTTTGTTTGCTGTAAAAAGAGAACATAGCTTTAAATGCAGCAGAATGCTGGTATCACTTCGTGAAGGTACACACATTTTGCCTGATCGGAAATCGAAATATCTATGTACAGGTGATTGGTAATTCGACCTATTCCTTCAAGAGGGTTACACGCATCTAAATATATGTTTACACTGGAACCGCTATTCAGAACAACGATCATGGCCGACTCGCGTAGTGCGCGGGGAGCGGGACATATGTTTTGTTTTCGAATACTATAAAATCAGACACGTCAATGCGCCACTCTCAAATCTCGGCGACGCGACGCGCCGACAAGTTTCCTACCTACCAGTTTGTTCCTTTAAAACATTCTGTCATGTTTTGATATATTTTTGCAGAATCGAAATATATACGATCCACGTATGTTTGTATCCACTTTTCAATAATTCAAATACGAATAAATAAAGACTAAACAAAGAGAAGACAAAATACGTTTTTGTACATCTAATATCTTCTTCTTTAAAAAAATTACACTAAGAAAAAATGAAAAACTTGACATAAAACACACTAAGAGGTTTCTACAGTTAAAATTTCAGTTGTTCATGATATTTTACCTATTAACAGTTTTGCAATATCTACTCTATGATGAGGTAACGCTATCTCTTACCTATACCAGGTTTCATTTGCAACAAAAACTATTACGTGAACTAGGGGGCGCCAGTCACTTGTTTTCGAGTTGCAGCCATTTTAAGACTTTGAATTTTCGCGATTTTTTAACGAAAATTACAAATTGTGAAAAATATACTCCATTCTTGGCACTATTGAATTTTTATGAAAGCTGATGAATGAGTGATTTCTTTAAAACTTAATTCATGCCCAAATTATCAATATCACGGAAATGTAAGGTCGTAAATCATAAGTTATAAAAAAATCTACCCTTTTAAATAGCGGAGAATTACTCGTCGCGCGAGATCATTTACAAAAGACCAAATAAACGTGCATTAATTGGACACGCTATTTAAAATTGGACGCTTTTTGACGTCATCTGCAATTCACGCGCAAAACATTGTCGTTTTGTTTGTAAGCTTTGTATTTTACACATTGTTGCACTAGATATGTACAAAATGTTAACATAAACATGTGGGTGTTAAGCTGGGTTCATACATGTGACGGGGTAAGGCGTAAAGCGCAACGTTACCAGGTTCATACATTTTGTATGGGTAGACTTATACTAATGTGTTGCACTGTGTCGCGCAAATGTACGAAAATGTCGCGACACGACACACCCCGACACAACAATATGAACCCAGCTTAACTTTCATGTGTATTCGGAAGGCTTCTGACATAATGAACGCTTATTGCAGACGCACAATTATACGAGCTTTTGCTTTTAAAGACTTTAAACTCTCAAGAATAATTTGGAGAGTTATTTAGACACCTCAAATGCGCTTAACTAAACTTGCAGCTAGTGAATAAATAATCCAAATAAATAGATGCCTAGCTGATTATCCTTCTGCAAGGAAATATTGTGCTTAAATAATTAATTGTTTAATGAAAGTGGTAATATTCTTTCATATTTCTAGTGTTGCCCCGGCCTGCTGCCAGGGCTCAGCTGACCGCATAAGTCGTCCCTTCGGCTCGGTCTAGCGCATCGACAGCAGCCATACACTTGGCTGTATTTCCAACATTTCTTGTGTTCTTGTTGCTTAATGAGACTTTAATTTAAAAGTTTTCTTTGTAGGATACTTTCGATCTACATACTTGATTGTCTTAAGGTGATATCACACTAGCGTTCATTCAGCGTACGGCCAATGCGCAAAGCACGAAGTTATATACATGTATTTCACCGTAGAATCAAAGTTATCGTATTTGTGAGATGTGTAGAAGGAAAGATAGAAAGAAATACATAAGCCCTATGACAGATAAGACTGTTATTGGACAGCCGCCAAGGCTAGAGGTACCACCGGGACATCTTAAACCCTGAACATAGGGGACCCCCTACTTACGTAGTAAAGAGCACTTGGAACCCTTTGAACTCTACTAGAGCCTATAGCCAAAGAATACTAACTATCTATTACTACGTAAAGAAGCGACACTTACCGTTGCCCGCCAATTTAGCGTCACCAGCAAAGTAGCAGTACGAATAGCAGTTTGCTGTACTGAGTTATCGCAATTACGCACACACACAAACGTGTACGGATAGACTAACGCTTCGGTAGTAGTGTTGTTTGCTATTATAATACGGAGTGTCGTAGGACTGCTATAGCAATGGCCCTGAAACGCCGACGTCGCGTCATAGGGCTTATTTCCAATTGGCTACTAAAAGCTTGAACTAGCTTGAAACACCGCGTTTTTCACCACTGTTTCCCTCAATTATCGGGGTCAAAACACAAAACTGCGAATCGGCACGATGTGAATTCGCATCGCAAAAAAGTAAGACGTAAAGCAGCAAGGTGTCTTGCTGGCTATAGTTCGGGTAGCCATGGTAACCTTTCATATATCGCAGGAATGCGCGACGCGAATCGTGTCGGAAGTTTTTGCGAAGCGTTGTGCGAGCTCGTTGATTTCTGCGATGCAACGTTGCATCGCAGTTTTGTGTTTCGACATGTAAATTCGCTACGGTGGCGGTGGGGCGTGAAGCGGGGCGTGAAGCGGGGCGTGAAGCGGGGCGTGAAGCGGGGCGTTGTTTAGAGCGTGCTCGCTGCACTAACTTACTGAACATACACACTTGTCTTAAGATGTCTTTGGAACAGCGTTTACAGCGTGCAGTTAAGCGTCCTGTCGTGTGGAAGAGTGAAGCGTTGCAGTAAGCGTGCATGCTGGTTCACTTAACGTATTTAAATGCGCCTTTCTAACAGCATTTACAGAGTGCAGCGTGTAGTGGAAGAGCGAAGCGTTGCAATAAGCGTGCACGCTGGTTCGCTTAAAGTATTTAAATCCGTTAAGGCGTCTTTGAAAATTGATTGAGCGTTCGAGCGTTGTAATTACAAGTAGTGCGTTTTGCTCAATGTGTCAAGATTGTCCTCCAGCTAAATCGGTAGCATGGACGCTCAATACGACCTTTATGGTTGGCGCTCACCAACGGCCCGGCATAGCAAAGTCTTTTTATGAGCTGAAATGATTTTGAATCTTGTTATAATAACCGTAGCTCTCACGTTTCGTTGATATCGTCACAAATAGACTTTATCATATGGCATGTCTCATTCTGAGTATATCCTTGAAATGTGAGAGCTAAGGTTATTCAAATAAGATTCAAAATAATTTCAGATTACAAAACTCCGTTGGCGTGCCGTCCCGTCGGTGAGCGCTGACCATTAAAAGGAAATGCGGGTGGTCTTTTCTCCATACAAACGCTTTCGACGGTTTTCTTTCTGGTTTATAACCCTAGAGCAATGTTTTTTTACAGTAAAATAAATTAAATAACCAATTTAAATAATATACGCGATGTAATCCAGTTTAACTTGTTTTATTATAATGTGGAGTGAGCGTGAAAATCTAAGAAATTATTAGTAAAATAAATATCAACTTTTTCTATGCCCCTACGTTTTAGTTTTTGTTAATAAATAAATAAATAAATATCTTTGGGATATTTTTTACACATCACCATCTAGTCCCAAACTAAGCAGAGCTTGTGCTATGGGTACTAGACAATGGAAAATAAATAAATAGAAGCCCTCAAAAATTCTAAATTTGCGTATTTAGACCGCCGTATACAGCGACTTTGTGTATTAATTTGACAACTATTAATAAAAAAAGGAAAACATGACGGCACAGTACATATTCTTCTTATTCACTTTATGAAATATCTTTTAAATAGGTCCAGTTTCGGGGGAGAAAATAGTCGAGAGCCAAACCTCGAATCGTGACTTTTTTACTAATGCTATTCAGTCGGGGCTACAGTTGTCCTTATCGCACTTATTCGAGGCCGAGCGCTCGCAAAGCGACAGCGATAGTTTCTTCAAATACCTAATTTTCAAAAATATCTTTGCCCACATTTCATCTTAATCGTTCCGAATGTGCAGGCTTACTATTTCATAGCGTTTCAAATAGGTTCGATACACTCGTACGCTGGACGAATGCTAGTGATACACGAAAATTCGAAACATTCTTCAATAATATGCGTTCATTATGTCTGAATTACATTGACAATATGCAGCGGTGATTCGTACGTTCAGTAGTTCGGAGTCTATGAGTGTTGTTCCCGTAACGACTACGTTCCTATTCGTATTCTACTATGTGATGGGTGGCGGGACTCTGCTAGGTTTAATGACTATGTGAAAGGGAGAAAACAACTAATATTTGAAATTGTTTAGTAGCTGTCATTATTTGTCATATCAAGCAAGGTATTGCAGATTGGTATAATCTACCTTTCTTGGAGTCATTAATTTTTATTTTAGTTTTGAGACATTAAAATGAAATAACCGATAATCCATCATTTTATGGAAAATCAAATCATCGATTTCCGTTTCGCATAACACTATTTTTAGAATTTTTTTACGCAATGAAGTCGCCCAAATACATTATATCGCTCATACATTTACTCGAACAGTCTTTTCCTCGATAAACAATTCATCGAAATATTTTATATTATTTCATAAGTGCATCGAGGTAACGTTTCATCCAAGTTGTCTTTCCCATAATTTTTGTTTAAAATAGTTGTTATGGTGTGGTGCTTTCGCTCCTAATAAATCAAATTCCACCACAAAGGGGCCGGGGTGCAAAGCCCGCATAAGGGGGTTCGGGGGGCGATGCCCCCCGTAATAAGAAATAAAACTGACGACAGATAGGTGCTAGTTAGACTAGGTTGTGTTAGAACTGTGACCACACCACGCCATAAACAATTCGCCAAACACTTCTTTCAATAAATTGATACTTTGATTAAATTATATTATTCTATGAAACGTATGTTCGATTATACAAAATGTGATCAATTGAAAATTATGTGCATCATATTTTATGTGAAACAATATTTGTAGAATAGTTTTTTGCGAAATGAATTTGATTTAAAAAGTTTCGGTAAAATGATAGCTAACCGGAATAACTAGATGGACGCTTTTTGCAGTTTTCTGTATCAAGCCGTGTCACCTGCGGCCAATCAAATGTAGCCAAACAGCTAGGCCACACCCCCATTTTGTTAGAAAAACATGTTAGATGTTAGAAATAACAAAAATATGGTCACAGGAGACGCGGCTTAAGAGAAGTTGCGTCTGTTCCATACAATATTGTAGGTCAACTGTCAGAGCCAGCTTAGCTTACAAAATGAAAAGAAGTCAAACTTGAGTTATTTTGTGTATGATTTTATATATGGCGATTTTTTGCGTTGACTGTACAGATGAATACTTTTGCTGTGTCCTAGCCCCTTTAAAAATAGTTAATTTATAAATTATATAAAAAACCAGCAGTCATTAGGATTACCAAGATAAAAAAATATATATATAAAGTTTGCTAAAAAGGGAGAGAGAGATATAAGGTAAGTCGTCCCGATACCCATCACATGTTCTCGTCCCTTTCTAGGCTAGTTACTATAACTGTACATTATTAAAGTAATATTATTATAGCTGTAGACTGATAAGTACTCGAGTTCAGTGGGGATCTTTTGTGAGCTCAATATTTTTAAAATAAAATGAATATTATCACAGTGTAACTATCTACTCCATGTTAAAGTTTACAGTATATTGAGATACCTTTGCTTTGATGTATTTGCAAGGTCCTTACATTATTCAGATATTAATTCAAATCAATTGATCGATCACAAATGTTCAACGCTTGACACCGTCAAACAACGCTAAGAATGTCAAGTCCCGAAGTGTAGTACTGTAGCTCGGGATGAAACCCTATTGTGTAAAAGTTTGAAATAAGATAGTTTTTTACCCCCAAAGACTTAAGAATTTTTACCAAATTATGGCAGAACATTTTTAAAGTCTTTGTGGACAACAAGCTATCCTATTTCAATTTTAAAATTCTATTTCCGTTTTGTTTACGAATTCAGAGTTGCTATCATACTAATTGTTCTCATTGATGAGTGCTTTTACCTGTAAAGTATTATTTTTAGTTACTGTGGTAATATTCAATGACGTTTAGAATGTTTGTTTGCTAATGTAAATATTAATTTTCAAAGGAAACTACTTACCACTTTTTGACTCGAATACTTTAATAGGTTTGTTATTAATTATGTTCCTATATTAGAAATATCATGTATTGTGTTATTTAAATAAATAAGTGTAATATTCGTTCCAGTCGTTTAGTTACATTTAGTTACGTTTAGTTAGTATACAGCGTGGCGCTGTAATGGCGAGATTAAATTAAATTAACACACGGGTAGAGCTACTTGTCAGTAATAAAAAAACCGGCCAAGTGTGAGTCGTTAAATTAACACACGGGTAGAGCTACTTGTCAGTAATAAAAAAACCGGCCAAGTGTGAGTCGGACTCACGCAGTAAGGGTTCCGTACCACCCATCGACCTGATACCCCATAGAAACTGATTTAATTGGCAAGAGTTTATCAAAAGACATCAACGATCGCACGCGAAATGTGAATTTTTGCATCTCTTTCTTATGTAGGTACCACCACATATGTCTATGTTTGTCCTGTTTTAGTATTTGTTGCTAAAGTACAGAGTATGCACTATAATCAGACAAAGTTGGCGCTGGTATGTATAACCATTTTGAAGATAGAACAGGAAAAAAAACGTTGAAAAACATGCATGTTTTTCGAGGTTTCTTGTACCCCCTTTAGTTTAGACGGACGGACAGCGTAGCGAGAGTAATAGGGTCCCGTTTGCACCCTTTGGGTATGGAAACCTAAAAATGGTCCATAATTGAAAATGTTACAATTTTCAAACAAACTAAATTATAAATAAAGAAATAAAATTTCTATCAACCTGTAGTAAGTGATAAAAAGATTCATTCGTGCATCTAGCAGCGTCGTAGCTAAGGTTATGAGTGCCCAGAGTAAGATTTGAATTTTGCGCCCCCCAAAATAATGCTTAGTTTTCTATGTAAAATCTTCCTGGGGTGTGACCCTTCACACAAATACTCTTCAAATTAAATAATAATAATGAAATACGTATTTTTCTTTTCCCATAACTACGACGGGAAAAGTTATACGGGGCATGTTAAAACTTTTACTGCTAGTAAATAAATAAATAAATTATTAAATATAAAAACGTGAAACCGGATACGAGTGCTAATTTAATGTCGCCATTACAGCGCCAAGCTGTATAGTTTTAGCAGTGATAATAATTTTTCTTAGTTCGTATAGTGATCTGTAATAAGTGTTGCTATTCTTATAGAAATATTTATATGATAGATATTATAATACGTTAGATAGGTGCTTAATATTACTTTTCCGATTGTTAACGTAATCTAACTTCGTTTTAAGCTCGATTTTCCTCACTGAATACGGAACGTAGGTCTAGAATGCTAGAACTAGTTTCCAAATGTGAATTGTGCCTAAATAAAGCGTATTTCTAAGTGACGTACTATCGGGATTCGAAGTCTACTGTTTGAGAAATTTAAAACTTGTTAAAAGTTATATTTAAAACTAAAAAACGTGTAAGTAGGGTGCTATTCTCAAAATTTCAGGTTTTTAAAAGGAACTAAAATAAATATGCTTACAATAATAATAATAATATGTATTATAGGTATGTAATTACAAAAAAAAAAGTATATAATTATTATATCCATTGTCTAGTACCCATAGTACAAGCTATGCTTAGTTTGGGACTAGATGGTGCTGTGTACAAATGTCCCAAAGATATATATTTATTTTTATTTAATAAGATTTGTTGTAATGGTGAAGGCTTTAGGTAATTTTGAGATAGCACCCCGTGTAACTTGTTTATGATAAGTGTAACAAGATTAGGAATGTGATTGTATGGACGCGTTTTTGGTATGTGTGTTAGCATTTCTTTGTAAATAAATAACTTCTTTTACATTAATAAAATTAGAAGAACGTGCCTGTATTCGCTCGCGATACGTACGGAACGTTTTATAACGGGCGCAACGTTCAAACGCCCAAGGTGCCCTTAAAAACCAGCGCTTTTGTCAAATAAATGCGACTGATATTGTGAATATAGAAATGTTAGCTCGAAGTCGTATAACCGTAACTCTTTAATTTTATTCTTCATAGAGGTAACCCAGTCGATAACGGTTTTAGGTCCCCTGTGATACGGCGAACCTAGTGCGGTTTTAGACTAATTAAAGATTCCCGAGTTTGACATTAAGGATTTTGACAGATGTTAACGTCAAAAAGTTTGACTTTAGCGTCACGAATGATTGTGAAAGAAATGTGTGTTACAAGCAAATGAGTATGTTATGGAACCCGGGTACTCACCGCGAGCATTCGCGTGTAATGTAACAGTTCGATGATAAGCATTACACTTTGTTTTTTCTTATTTGTCTTATTTAGTAAAAAATCTTGGCATGTTTTTTTAATGCAATTCGTCAACAACAATTATTCAGACATGTTAGCAATTTCACACACTACATTTTTTTCACCTAATTAAATGTGTGTGTGTTAGTATTTATTATTTATCAGTACGTAGTTATTATAAAGAGACATGCCAAGATTGTTTACTAAATAAGACAAGAGAGAAAAAAAACTTTAGTGATATCAAGAATTTAGTGATTTACCCCCAGTTTCCGAAAGGCTGATCAACGCAAAAATTAACTAATCAGCTGTCAAATCTCAGGTCAAGCGATGTGATTGGTTGTTAACATTTTTGCCGGCCAACCACAGAAGCTGACATTAGATTTGACAATAGATCAAATTGATCAGCCTTCCAGAAACTGGGGGTTAGTCATATAATATCCACACTCAATCACAGAATTTGAATATCACTTGCTTTAACGGTGAAGGAAAAACATTGTGAGGAAACCTGCACACCAAAGAGTGCGCCATACAGTTCTTGATGGTGTGTGTAGTCCACCAACCCGGACTATACCAGCGTGGTGGAGTAAGGCCTGAATCCTTCTCATTTTGAGAAGAGGCCCGTGCCCAGTAGGCGTAGCATGACCAATTCTATGTCTATTCTTCCAAGAGTAGACAAAGCTCTTTCTATACGTCAAGATATCTCTTCTTCTCGAGCATGAGGCGACCCGTCGACTCGAGTTTCTACGTAGACAAAGTGACAGATCTTTTTCCATAGCAACGAGAACGTAGCTAGTGCCGTACAAATTCTACCAAATCCTACCATATTATTACGTTTCGTTATCTAGAAAAAAGGTGAATCGAATAAGTTTTGAAACATTTTGTACGTAATTCAAAGCAACAAAAATACGCATTTTGTAGTCATGAATGTCAAGGTCGAAGGATGCGTTTTACAAAGTAGTGATGCGACTCGAGTCCGATTTTACCACTCGTGTCATTCGAGTCATTTTACAATTTTACTCGAGTACTACTCGAGTGATCGAGCCGTCGAGTGGTTCACGAGTCACTCGATCACTTTCCTCTAACGAGTCACCTGTCATAATACTTGAATTCATTATTTGTTAATTTTGTCAATAAGTTGAGGCTTAATAAAACGACAAGTTTGAAGTTTTATTTCAATACATCACCAGTCTTACAAAATCAACATTTAAATATCGAAATTAATATTATATGCTAATAAAAATGACGACCTCTGTGGTCTAGTGGTTCGAGTGTCGGACTGCTGATAACGAGGTCGTGGGTTCGATTCCCACAGGACACAAATATTTGTGTGATGAACATAAGTGTTTGTGTTGGTCTGGGTGTGTTGCTTATGTATTATAAGTATGTATTTACAAAAAAAAAAGGTATATACGTATTATATCCATTGTCTAGTACCCATACCACAAGCTCTGCTTAGTTTGGGACTAGATGGTGCTGTGTAAAAATGTCCCAAAGATATTTATTTATTTATTCATAAAACCAAATAACATTACGTTATTTGGTGAGTGATTGGCGAGTGAACTCGAGTCGATATTTTTTTCACTCGAATACGTTTGTTTTCGATGTCACTTGAGTAAAAGTGGACTCGAGTCGCATCACTATTACAAAGTAAATTAATATTTTTATGGTGTGAAAACAATAAAGTATACTCTATCTACTTTTTGTACCGAGAAAATAAACAGTTCCCGAGGGATGCGCGATAAGGCTTTCTGTGATAAGCCGAAGAAGCCGCGGGCATTGAGCAAATTTTCTTATATGTAATCCTACTAATATTATAAATGCAAAAGTATGGATGTTTGTTTGTTTGTCCTTCAATCATGTTCAAACGGATTTGGATGAAGATTAGCACGTAGACCATAGGGTGTGCATTTACATAAAGGAAACCTTTTTATCCCGGGAAGACACAGATCCCGAGGGATGCACGATAGTCATTCGATACTTATTACGAATTACACGCGGGCAAAGGCTAGTTTTTGATAATAACTAAGGAGATAGCGACAATAGGAACCCGACATGTTATTACTGTTGTTCAAAAACTCCAATGAAACCAATTTAACAAGAATCTAGTCCTAATAAAACTAAAGAATAATTTTGTCTAGGTCTCATGAGATGTAGACTAATTTCTTCTATTTGAAGAGAAACATGTCTACCCCTAACTGTCAAAAGTAGAGAAAATATGTTTGTCATGCTCGACGATGTAGACATGTGTCGATCGAAGTATAGAAACATTTGTTTTCTTCATTATTGACATCGGCATGCTACGGACGGAAGAAATCTTTCTGCAATACGTCATTTTGTCTATTCTTCCGTCGACATAAGCTTTGTTTACAGCGGTCATGCCACGCCTGCAGTGGTGGCGCAGTAATGGGATGATGATGATGACTATTATGACTGTGTTCTGTGACTACATCAGTGAATACGTCGAGGCGAGCATTACAGTGCGCAGACTTGAAATGTTACAACTTGGAACATTACAGTAGTGAGAACGTTAAGCCGAGCACTACAATGCGCACTCATAAAACGACGCGTGTAGTATACTCTACTAAAGTAGTATTTTTAATCAGACAAAGTAAACTGACAGGAGCTAATGTCACCTTGTAAAATAATGATACACTAATTAAAGTAATAGTGATGGGATGTAGTTATTTTGTGTCATTGTAATGAGTCAATAAATACTCGGTTCCTACTTTTTTAACTTTTTTCAATTTAGCACAATACATTTCAGTAGAAGAAATAAGTTTAAGTAATTGGTTTTCCGCAACATGGTGAGGTTTTTTATTTTTCTGATCAGGATTTACAACTTAAATAAGTCAGACCCTAAAAACCTCTTTTCCATGACATATACCTAATAGGATATAAATACTAAAGATAAAAAAATATTCGTAGATAGATTCAATAGTTAGGAATACAGATAGTATTGAATGAATCATTATTTTTTGTAGTAGGAAGTCCCGGAGCTTTCATTAACCTATGACCTGTCGATCCTGATCGTACTGAGTGAGTATTCATATCGGTTCTTTTGCCACTGCACTATTTATATTTCCCGATAAACTTACAACACTTAAAAATTGTCAGTTTACTTTATCTGATAAAAAATCCTACTTTATGTGATAGTTTGTAATAAGCGATGCTTAATCATAGTAATTTATTTAGCATATTCAGTATAGTACATTCATGTGGTGCCCCGACTCCCGAACTAGGATGTCCTGTGTGTTAGGACTTAGGAGTCAGTTCATTCCCTTATGGATCATCATCATCATCATTTCAGCCGAAAAACGTCCACTGTTGGACAAAGGCCTCCCCCCAAAGGGGGGATTATGCCATAATCGCCCCGCTTGGCAGGCGGGTTGGCGATCGCAGTTTGTTGTTTCTAAACTCGGAGAATGCTGCTGCCCATCCTCTGGTGAATCCCTTAGTCGTCCCTTATGGATAAAAAACATCAAATCAATGAATCAATGTCGAGCGGGAACGTTGAGCTGGCGCACTATTCTAATGTAATGCTCAATTGCATTGTAACATTACACGTGAATGCTGTTCGTCCGGAGTACCCTCCTTTATGACTATTACGAGTATCTTTTCATGAACAATAAATAACAATCACCTTCGTAAATCTTGTATCGCTTATAAATATTTTTAAATATAAAATTGTTATAATTATACCGATGGCGTGAATGCTTGTTACGATACTGTTGTTAATTTATGTGGCTGCTGATTTATTATATTGTGTCGCAAATTGTTATAATAAATTATAATTATAATATTAACTGTGTATGTGATTTGACAATGTTTTCTATTCAATGTTGAAACTCGACTAAACGTACAGCCTATGCGATTTAATCCATAACATAAAGAATATAATTTTGAAATTAGAATATTGTATAATGGCAATGATTTTTTTGATGTTTAGAAAAGTTTAACATAACAACATAACATCACGCCTGTATTTCCCCGAAGGGGAAGGCAGAGGTGTATAGTACACCCACATTTCGCCAGTTATGTTATAGTCCTATGTAATAGGGGGCGAGCCTATTGCCATTAACCGGGCACAAATCCATACTCCGGGATGCTACTGAGAATTTCCTATTGAAAAAACCCAATAACACTTTGCCCGACCCGGGAATCGAACCCAGGACCCCATGCTCAGCAGTCGCGCTTGCGACCACTAGACCAACGAGGCAGTCAAGAAAGAAAAAAAGAGGCAGAAAAGTTCAATGGTTCTAAAATAATTAAATAATAAATAGTGATGTGAAATGTATAGGTAGTCCGCATTTTTAGTCGAGTTTGCTTATTAGCATCTTTACTATTTGTTAACACTATAATTGGCCTTATGATGATAATTATATGAATTATTGTAATAATTTACGTTATTTCTTATGATAATAATTCAATTATTATTATTACGGATATTTTAGCGGTTATGATATTTGTAAAACAAAAAGTATATTGTACTATTAGCGGTTAATTTGTCATACATATTTGGCTGTAAGTTACCAATTTATTAATATTTTTAGGTTTCGCTTAACGAGTGAAGAATATTGTAAGATTATATGAAATGGAAAGATTATTTGACGTTTTGCGTTTTCCTTTGACTTATATAATGCCTAAAGCACTTTTTTTAATTACAGCAGAATGTACTTATGTCACCTAAAAAAATTATTTTCTCAATATTCATTAATATACCTATCCTACTAATAGCAATGTCAGATATATGTGACGATCGGATTTTCTCTTTCTTTTCTCTTTAGCTCAACTCTATTTTCATTGCACGCAGACCTTAGCAATGAAATATCGTCACATATATAAGATAATGTAATTGACTATATATTAGCGTTATAATCTTTTAAAATATACAAAAAAATATGAATACTTTTTAATATTATGATATAGTATTTTGTGATTGTATTAAAGTGTACGTAAAAACTAAGGTTAGGTCGAACGAAATGCAAAAGTATTCTTCCAAACTTTGGCCAAACGATAATAGTGATGTATAAATAAATATTATTCATGAATTTGTATTTTTAATCCCATCGAAATAGATAAAATTTCGTTATGTTGGTAGTACAAAAATCTGAAGTAGAATATTTTCAGTAGCGAAAAAAAAGTATAGTGTAGAGAATAACCGCCGATTTTTGAAATCCTAATCAGCTTAATCTGTTGTAAAATTTATGTGATTTGTTCAACAAAGTACCTTAAACCCAATTTAAATCATAAGATTTTACAACGGCTTCAATAATTTTGCGATTTCAGCCCGATAAAAATCAGGAGTTGAGAGACAACGACAATTAAATGAATGTTTTCATGAGACATTCTGCTAATCGAATCAATTTTTTTCAGGTGATTACGCGTGGACTTGCGGTACCTGTATGATGCCGCCGGATTCATGGGACGGCCATCCCAACACTCCGAGGAACGGCTGCCGCCCCGGGATGTGCGTCAACAATCGCCCATACCCCCCCAACTTCGTAGCTAAGGGCAACCCCCGATCCAACAGGGGTAGGAACCTTCCCTGGGCCCCGAATTTTGGATCCGAAGAGCGTTTTAAAGGTCAACGATTCAGAAACGCGCCGGCGCCATATTGGTAACCGTTTCCACATTTTAAAATAGCGTCTAGTTCTACGTTTGAATTTCAAATGTTTTTTATGGATTGATAATGGTCACTGATTTGATGTGGGGGGAAATTGAAGATTGAAACTCTTTCTATTGTTACATAGAAGAGGTAAAATATACATTTTGCTTGAAAGGACATGCTGCATGAAGGTAATTAGGTAATTATGTAGACTCAAATGTAATTTCCGTCTGCGAAACAGGCGATTTGTTTAAGAGTATGGAATCATAATTTGAGATATAGATTTGTGTATTTTACAAGAATTTTCTCAGTATTTTAGCGACTAGTATGCCACAATTGGCACATATTTGAAAGTTCCTTTAGTATCTAGGTTTTCGTCTCGAAGTTCTCCCCACAAGTACAGCATCATGTCATACAATGATCTGTATCATCGAGTATAATGAATGAATGTTTACGAGTTGCAGGCAGTTGTGAATTTGATCTCAGTACTTTGTATATAGTGTGCATGCGATGGCTGAGTCAGCTATTTTTAGTAACCAGTTCTTTGATGGTTGGTCTATATGATACAAAAGAACGTAATAGAAGTATACAGCTATGTGAAAATATAGTCCATCCGCTCAAATAGTGGCGGTACACCCCGTACACCCAAACGGCATGCAGGAATTTTATGTAAAATAATGTGGAGGCAGATTTGTTTTAAATTAATAGGGATGAAATGAATATAGTTGTTCAAGGGGAGTGTTAGTGCCTACACTTATGTATGGTAGTGAAAGTTGGGTATGGCAGAAGAAACATGAAAGTAGAATAAATGCAGTAGAAATGAGAGCCTTGAGAAGTATGTGCGGTGTAAATTTGAGAGATAAAGTAAGGAATAACGTGATATGGGAGCGTTTTGAAGTGAAAGATGATGTAGTGACTAAGATTGAGAAAGGTATGTCAAGATGGTTTGGATATATAGAAAGTCCATCCTTTCCGAGAGGAGATTAACGAAGCAAGTATACTAAGCGAGTGTGGATGGAAGAGTTGGAAGGGACGACCTCGGCGAACGTATCGCAATCAAATCGCGGACGTTCTCAAAAAATGCTAGGTTAAGAGTACTCAAAACCGACGAGCATGCATGTCGAGGTTAATTATAGTAGATGAAGCAAAGAGATGTGTCAGGATCGCAGCAGGTGGTAATCCATAGTCTCTGCTTAAATGGGAACAGGTTTTGTTAAATATTGACCCTTGAATGGACGGCAGAGTCCAAAGACTGGCAAGAAAGTGCTAGTGAGAAAATGTGTATGCTTTTATTACTCATGATAAGTTTTTCTTACAAATAATTCATAAGTTTTAGTATTTGTTGTTTAAGTACAGGATATTACTGTATGTATGTAGTAAACTACATAAAATTAAAGGCTATATAATACTTCATCATCAGAATCACCACCATTTGCCATTGTGTTTATATTTTTTGCGGGTGTACGTCGGTGGCGGCATCCTTTTACGATATGCTGCTTCCATTTTACGACCGCACGCGCCTCGCGGTCCTTTTGAAAGAGCGCTAATATTTGAGCGGAAGCACTTTTAAGAAGAAGTCCCCCCACTCTTAGCGTCCACGATCCCGAAGGTCCCCTGCCAGATGTGGCGGCAGGGGATGCAGCCCTTTGCCCTATCTGGGCCTTGCGGCAGGGCGGTTGCCTCCCCGGCGCCGCCTTCTCCGAACGGGATCGGCCTTCTCCCAATCTCCCTCTGCGGCCTCCTTCTGAAGCATAACGGTCTCGCAGAAGGAAGCCATGGCCCTATCCGCCGAATCTGCCAGCATAGCCGACACTACTGCTGGCAGAGAAAGATCAGGTAACGGCAGGGCAGGGGGTGCTAAGGGATGCGGATAGCGCAAAACCGGATGTTGTGCCGATGCTTGGGGGAGGCCTATGTCCAGCAATGGACGTCTTCCGGCTGAAATGATTAGCAATTATGCCAAACACATTTAACCAATGAATTTGCTTTGGAAACATCGATGGAGATGCCATTAGTTCATTAGACTTGTATTCAGAGACGAATCTAAGATGTACAATATTTTTTTTATGGCGAGACGAGCTAAAGCCCCCACCTGGTGTTAAGCGGTTACCTTTGCCCATAACAACTAATACCACCTAGGCTGTTGCATAAATGGTACCAGAAGTCGGTTCACCAAACTGAGACATGAAGATGAAAAGTGTCATGGGATTGTAATTTCACCGGCACCCGTACCCTTCACACCGGAACACAGCAATGCAAGCATCACTGTTTGACGGCAGAAGTAGGTACTGGTAGTACTTCCCCCGACGAGCTCCTTCACAAGGAGCTCTACTACTACTAACTGACAAAATGCGAAGTCGCATAATGTTGAATATAATGCGTAGAATAAATTCTGCCACTAGCTGAGGCAATCCGATTGGCCCTACCAAAGCGGCTATTAGCTAATCACTAACGCGGCAGTTTTGACGGCTCATGTAAGTGGTCGAAACTGATTTGAAGATTTCAAGTGGCGAATAGTGGCGACCTACATAAGTGTTTTTTTTTTGTTTTTTTTTTTTTTTTGTTTTTTTTTTTATAGATTTGTTGCAGACATCGGTCGCCTGTTATGCGGCGTCTATGGGGTGTATGGTGGCTGGTTGGAAGCATGAGTTCACGCTTAGATTCTTCTCTGAATGTAAGGGTAGGTTTCCTAACCCATTGTAACCAATTGTTAGAATTTAAGAAAATATGGGTTCAGCCCTAATGAACAGACGAACGTTTACTCAAGCATGTAGTTTGTGAAATATGTAAAAGTTTAGATATTATTATGTAAAACGGGGTGAACAGAATGCCGGGGTGAATAGCTACAAAAGCAGGCAAGGATTTTAACATTGAATTAACTTCGTTTGATGCCAACAAAGACTTAAGAATGTTTACTAAATGATAGCAGAACATTTTTGAAGTATTTGTGGACAACTGACTACGTGTTTTTTTTATTTTTTTGGTTCACAAATTGGTTGTGACAGATAAAACAAGGCTAGGATTACAAATACAATTAAATACATAACAGGTGTCCACCCTGTGGCAGTGAACACATCATGCGTAGAAGGTCATCAGGTCATTTCAGCCGAAAGACGTCCACTGCTGGACATAGGCCTCCCCCAAGAGAAGACGATTACAAAAATAAATAAATTGATTGTGTTAATTCATTGTTAATTCCTTGCCTACTTTTGTACAGTACGACACAAAAGATAAGGCGCGTCATCAATCTTCGTTCGCGCAGACACGAAAAGACGATCGACGAAAACACCCGAAACATTAAAAAATATAATCAACCTTATGCAATGCATATAAGGTGTTAAATTTGATTGCCGTGACGTCTTTTTCTATTTCGCTCACATGCTTCCGTACACTAGCGTTAGTGGCTGAGACTTGGCGCGCTGCGATGGTGTTTTCTGATTGGTTAACCAATTTCCCGCGTATTCTTCTTCTATCGTGTCGACATGAGCTATATAATTATAATAGCTCATGCCGTGGGGAAAAGATTAGCCAGTCAGCAGGTTGGTAGCAGGGCTGACTGCCCGCGTATTTAAATTGTGACATCTGCGTCGGTACCAAGGAACTTATATATCTAGCTGGAAAGCGGACGGCTGACTAAAATTCGGTCCGATGATTGGGGAGCCCTTTGTCTCTTTCTTTAGGGTGTCCATACATGCAAGAAAGGGACAGCGGGCTCTCGGTAGTGCTATTTCAGAAAACCGGGCTCTCCCGGTATTTTCTCCCTGATTTTGATAAAAGATTTTGGACCTTATATGAACGGGATATTATTAATTTTTGAAGTTCTTTAATTTCTCCGTCCGCATTCTATCTTGGGTAAAAATTCTTTGGTCGGTACATCGGTGGGCCATAAGAGATGTGTACCTATTCACCCCTGTATCCCTATTCACCCCGTTTTACTTATTATAGAATCCGTTATATTTTCGGCTCAACGATACAAGGACTGCTTCCGAATGAACACAGTTCACGCCAACTGTCATTCTGACAGTAATTTTATTCCATTGAGATAAAGCTTAATTTTCCTGGTTGTTATTTTAAACAGTTGTTAGTTAAACAGTCTGTTCGTCCCGATATTTTTCGATACTAATTGTACCTTTTGGTTTATTTCTGGAAAACGTTTCGTTTCGTAAACGATGTCAGAATCGTCACTCTTGTCTTTGTACACTTTTATGCTAAAAAGGGGTCTCAATAAAAGCTTCTTCGAGGAAAGAGAGGTGAAATAAGTCCTGCCCCTTTACAATAAGTTACTATTTTGTGTGTACATGTACTATAATAGTTTCTAAAAAGATAACTTAGATATGTTGCTAGTTTTCGATGAGAGAGATGCTACGTGGTAACTAGTGGGTATTCTGTGACGTCGACTGTTCGAGATAGTGTTTTAGAATTATGTGGCAACTTATAAGTAGAAATAGTTTAATAGGAAAGAAACGATATAAAAGTCGTTTGCACACACTGAGACCTGAATTCTAGAACGATGCTTATTCATTAACCTTTGAACGGGCGCAAAGCCGCCGGTGGCAGCGAAACAATAGAATATCTCGTGTCCTGTGACAAATATGTACGTACATTTTGAACGTATTTTGACATTATTTGTACGTATTTGACATCTGTCAGAGGACTTGAGCTATATTTTAGGTACTATATCCGTTCTTTGATGAAGTAATCTAGATTAAAAAACTGTCATTCCATACATCTTTGTCATTTCGATTGACGCCAATGTATGAAATTAATCTAGACTCTCGCTTGACCATCGTTACGTCACAAGTCTTAACGGCCAAATTTAATAACCAATCCACGATTTGTCCTACTAGAGATAGAATGATATATAGATCTGCTCTTGACCGCAACTTGTGGTTTTGAGCCCAGGAAAATTCTCGCCATGTGCCTGGAAAGGATTTTTAATAATTTTATTTTCAGAACATGATATCTGCGTCTCCTCAAAATTAAAATTATATAATAATATGTATTTTTTTCTTATTATTATGTCAATTATCAAAATAAAAAATAAAAGCAACAGTTACATTTTATTTTAAGAGCACTGTCCCGCGTGCGCTCTCCAAACAAAACGGGTTTGATCATATTTTGGACAGTAAATAAATCAAACTCGATAACATTTTGTAGACAGAATAAATAAACTAATATCTGGGTTGTGTTTAGTCAGTTTTCCGTGAAATAATTTTATTTCAAAATGACACGTAACTCAAAAACCCGTATTTTCAATAAAAAGGATTCAATTTTAGCTAATTTTACAAGACAGTCCAAGACAATTACATAATTTTTATACAACACGATCATTGATATAGTAATGAATTTTCTATATGAAAAAATTAAACTCCATAACATAACATCACGCCTGTATTTCCCCGAAGGGGTAGGCAGAGGTGTATAGAGATTAGAGGTGTATTAAACTCCATATTTACTATAATAGTTGAATAAATACCTAACTACGCAAAATAACGAAAACGTTCCAAAACTATTGCTGTCTCGTCAGCGCGTGCACGTCTCGCAATCGACAGAGACAACAATAATATTATCTAATACCTAATGAGCTTTTGCAGCCTAGCGATACAGTCCTCTTAAGTGTGGGGCCCATTTCGTTCATTCTCCTCTAATAGGGCAAATCCTAGGTATATTTTTTCCGTAAGTGGAGTTTCTAACAATAATCTTGTAGACTATACGTTATATGGACAGAGTATTTAAAGCTGGTTTGTAAATAAAGATGTATAGACGTGTGTGTATTGTGTCTTGTTCTATTTTAAAGAATATGTCTTTATCAAGTATACCGGGACGATTAAGATTTCTCAAATAAATCGTGAGTATTGGAAGTTTTTACAACTTGCGATTAATTTACAGAATTTGACCGTGACGGTGTGCTTATGCATTTTATTTGTCATTATTTTTACGATGAGATATTTGGTAGGAATTTCAAAAGCGCATGATTCGATAGATAGAAGGTTGATCAATCTTAGGCACGGCGAAGTAATCGAAAAATGAATTGAAGTTGTGTCGGCTAAAAAGGCAACAATCTCATAATTTGCGAGTTTTTTTTTTGTAAAATAATGTGTTATTTTATTTGCTAACTACTCTATAGTAACTGCAAAGTGCGAATATGCCATAAAAACTGTATTGGATTGTCCTGACGTTCAGTAAAAATACGCGTAATTTTACTCTGCCCCTGTGAAAACAGAAACCGGTGGTTGCGCGGTAGTACATTTTGCAATGAAATCAGTAATGCGCATGCGCGGTAATGGTGGCAAAACTCTCTGATAGGCAGTTCAGCTGAGCGGCAAGACGGCGGGGACTGCATGTTTCGCTGTCTCAGTCGTTCGTTAATGTTCTATGCGTCCTTATGTCTTGCTCACACTTATTGCGTGACTGTGCCTACGAGGCCCTTCGCAAAAGCCTGGTTTCACAGGGGCACAGTTAAATTACGCGTACTGAAGTCATGGATTAGATAATCAGAAGGGTTGTCAAGATAACTAATAATTTGTTTAGGCACTACAAATGTTTCCACGTATAAAATATAGTTTTTTTTTCCATTCAAATATTTTTTCTAGCTTGAGTCGAAGATGCTTTGTTTAGTTGTGCTCATATTTTTTGACGATTACGATTTGACTTTACTGTTTCGTTTTCATCTCGTGAACTTTGGTTTATTTTGTTATAGAAAATAACTTTTAATATTTTCATTTCATTTAGTCTTAGATGTTTGGTTTTCTTCATTCAATGTGGCGATGCTAAGTTTTATTTTTAAGTATAGACACAGTCTTATCTATTTCTAACTCCATACAGCCGACCAATACAAATGTTTCGCAAAGCACTGTTCGGGGCTTGCGAAGAAAATAGGTGGGGCTTAGGTCCCAAACTGCGGTAGTGCAGTACGGGACATTACGTATAGTACGTTCAGATTTCTTAGTTATAATTTTTTACCCCTCGCTGACGCTGTGAAATCTTCTCTAGTTTGTCAATATCAAAGGCAACAAACCACTGTATGGAGAAGTTATTAGACTGTGGTTGAAGTTGTGATGTCATTTTAAGTTTGAATAATTAGAGCGATGGGTATGCGTCGCGTTTTAAATCAGTAACTATAAAGGAATTAAATTTTATTACGAAATACAGTTTGTATATTAAAACTCAAACAAAGTTATTCGGAGTTACTGGGTATCTGACTATATACTTTAATCATGAAGATGCATGAAAGCTTGATGTAGCGGGATTAAGTTTTGTGTCGTTCATTGCAAAAGTGTTGTAACTCTAGATTTTTTAACCGGACCCTCTTTACTTAAATAATGAAAGATATTATTACTAAATGTGATGCCATAAAACAAAAAAAAAAACAATATACCTCTGTGGTCTAGTGGTTCGAGTGTCGGACTTCTGATCACGAGGTCGTGGGTTCGATTCCCACAGGACACAAATATTTGTGTGATGAACATAAGTGTTTGTGTTGGTCTGGGTGTTTCTTATGTATTATAAGTATGTATTTACAAAAAAAAAGTATATAAGTATTATATCCATTGTCTAGTACCCATATCACAAGCTCTGCTTAGTTTGGGACTAGATGGTGCTGTGTAAAAATGTCCCGAAGATATTTATTATTTATTTATTAATATATACTTTTAAACGTTCTTCGATCCACAAAGTGTCAGCCTCCTGCACTACGACTGATTGATTTTTGCAGTTGGTAAGCGCTAATAAATTTTATCCATATTTTTACACTTGTTGCTGTCTCAAATTAAGGCTGTATTTTTATGAAAACATAGTTATGCGAATTCATTCTAAGCCATAACAGTATGTTCCAAGGAATAGATAACAAATTTTCATATAGGATAAATTGAAAATAATAATGAATAATTGACTGATGCTCGCCGCATTGAATGAACGAATGAACTTTATCTTATGAATGTATCATTTTTTCACACGTAACGTAAGTTTTTTTTTTGTACATTTTGTGTATTTTTTTTTGTAACTATCATTTTTATGACTACGTTGCATTGAGTGTGTTTACAAGAGTTTCTTCTATTTGTAACATTAAATGTTATGACACTGTTCTTTTGTTTTATTTTAGTTTAACTCTTATAGAATTTTGTTTAAATTAATTCGAAGGCCCTTAAGACCATCAATTTAATTTAAAAAAAATATGATACGTCAGTCGTTTCATAATAAGTGATCCAATAATCACTTTTAAATGAAATACAAGTGTAGGAATGTATTGTAGTTTGAGTACTTGGGGGTAAGACAGTCGGTTTACTTTTATCCTCCCCCCGACCCGTCAGACTTGATCGGCCTATAGTTTAGTTAGTTTCTTAAAGCCATAATTAATAACATACTAGAGATGGGAATTTGACATTAGTTGTATGGTTGGATTTATAAGTAGACTATAGGTGGCGTATGACTCGTGGACCCACCAATTTGACCCACCAGCAGTGGTACGAAATATTAAAGGTATGTATAGTATGTATGTATCCATGTAACTTTAATTGATTAACTGCCAAAATTAATATCTTGTCTATCCACGGTTTACCCTACTAGAGATAGAAATTTGACATATTTTATATGAAGCTTCTGTCAAATTTCTATCTCTAGTAGGGCAAATGATGGATAGATTGGATATTAATTTTGGCGTTAATTAATAAACAATACAAAACCATTCTTTTTTAGTGCCTATTGCCTATACTAGGTACTATTTATTGTGTTCTGTGGAGTAGTACTCCCTTAGAGGTAGATACAAAGAATGTATTTAGGGATTGAAGGTATAAAATAAAATAACTGAATATGTTGAAAACGTTTTATATTTGAAAAGAAATAGGATTAATTGATCATATTTTATCAGTCTATAAAAATATTTTAATATCATTATTCATTATAAAAACTTTACAAGTATTATTTTATTTAGTAAATAGGGTAGGTATTTAATTCGTTTGTATATACACATAATACTTTTACCAATTTGATCACAGTTATCACAAAAGTAGTTGATTTGATTAATTGATAGGTACTTTATAAAATATCTAAATGTCAGATTAGATTCCTTTACAAATATTTTTAGCACCTCATAAAATAATAAAGTAATTAATTTAACGACCGACGTCTTATAAATACAAATAAGTACATAACAAAATATCTTGATACAAAGAAACGAAGTTTTTGTATGATTATTTCAAACTTCTAATATCTTATTTTATGAAAAGTGCGGTCTTCCAAAATATATCAATGGTAACTGAACCAATATAAGCGGAACTGGCTGACGGCCAAAATTAATATCCTATCTATCCGTGATTTACCCTACTAGAGATAGAAATTTGACAAAAGCTTCATACATTTTATGCCAAATTTCTATCTCTAGGAGGGCAAATCGTGGATAGATAGGATATTAATTTTGACCGTTAGTATACAAGTTTCATACAAGACAGGCTCTGCTCTTTGCTTATACTGGCTTTGTAACCATCGATATATACCCTTGTACATTGTACAGTCAGACGCAATAATATCTGTAGGCCAATTCTCGTAAATAAAAACGTTCAAAATATATAATTATTAATGTAAACGGTTTCACTCACGTAATTCCATGGGGTGTGCCCGACTAGTTTCAAGCTCGAACGGCCTTAATCATGAGCTGGTTGCGCGGCGGCGTCGCGTTTTAAAAACGTTCAAAATATAGTTCCAAACTAATCTCAATGCTTTTATTTTCAATCTCCTGACAGTAGATGTTCTTGTTTGCCGTTTATTTGTGTCACATAGGTCATTAATGTCACCAATAAACGGCAATCAGAAACATCTACTGTCAGGAGATTGAGAGTTAAAGCATTGAGATTAGTTTGGAACTATATTTTGAACGTTTTTAATTGCGAGAATTTGTCTTTTGCTTATCGACGGTTTTAAAATCGCAAACAATAGCTGTCTGGCTATGGACAGAACGGATTAATAATATAATTATAGGGAAAAACCCCATAGGTACTCACATAAGTATTTATTCTCGTGGCTGGGGGTCAGATAAATATTATTTGCGGTTTAAATCCTTCGAAGGCAGATATTATTGCTTCCGACTGTACGGCGTACTATTCTAATTTTAATTTTAAACCTGGCTCGTTCTGAAATTATTCATATAAATTAGAAAAATACTATAGTTACCTAATGTTAAAACAAAATGGCTGCCATACCTACTGAAATGGCGAATCATTATTTTGAAAAGATAATATTTTTCAAGAGGAGGACTTACTCTAACATGGAAAGGCTAGTTCCTAGTTCCTATCAGCAATGGTTCCCAGCAGACATCTTTAAGAACTTTCAAAATTTCAGTTGATCAATCCACTAACGGCCAAAATTAATATCCAATCTGTCCACGATTTAGCCTACTGGAGATGGAAATTTGACATAATTTGTATGGAGCTTATGTCAAATTCCTATCTCTAGTAGGGCAAATTGTGGATAGATTGGATATTAATTTTGGCCGTAAGAAAATAAGTACAAGTTAGTGTAATAAATAGACCGAGAGTGTGATTAAGATTTTGGAACTGATTCCTGAAATCCTGCGCCTACTTCTTATTTTTTTAGATTTTTATCTAATTCATATAAAATGCGTTGTATAGTCGCCTGCATGACAGTGGTAACACGTCAATTCGAATACCGCCCTTACGAAATAAAGATGCTTCTAAAGTCAAAGTGTTACCACCGACGTGCGGTCGACCGTACTAACAAGTGAATGTACCTGTCTCTTCCACTTTAAAACCTCTTTAACCTCCTCATCAACAAAATTAGTCTTAATCATATCACAAGATCAAAAATCATACACATTCTGCTTGATCCATGGCAAGAACTTGGCTAAATCTGTGAAGATGACGTAGTGTGTCGGATCGCAGCGGTATTCGTTCTGCCGTGCCACGGACAAGGAGACAAGACCTCGGAGGTACCAGGTTTCTCCGCTTCTGAAGACCATGCCACCTCCGCTGTCGCCGTTGCAGACCGATGTACCTAGAAGTAGAGGAGCCGATTAGTTTAACTATATGGGCCGACGAACTGCAGAAAGTAAGTAGGGCGGACTGGACGAGGAAGGCAGATATCTTTTTACGTCCTTTATACCTGAACCAGGTTTGTTTTCTGACCCAGGTTAGATGCTATACAACGTTATATCAAATTAGTTGGCGAAACTTCACGAACGTGATGGGATATCTAATGGCAATAAAACAATAATTATTAATTCATAATTCTGAATTCATAATTACAACTACAGCCAGCTGATCATAGGATCAACGGTCGCGCGATTTGTAGTGTTATCTGTGTTATGGTATCTGATATTTCTGTAAAAATATTATGCGTCCCGTGACTCTGACTGTTGATCCCATAGAAATAGATATAATGGGCAAGTGGGCAGGGTTCGCGTGACAATACTCTGCATCTTAGTGCAGGGCATTTCAAGGCCTTTCTCAGTACGCCTTATGACTTGTTTCTGTAAATACTGTAACAAAAACCCGCAAAAATGCCTTATTGTGCTGTTTCTAACTGCAGAAACAAAAGCTGTAAAGTATATTTGATTGAAGTTAATTTTTAAAATTTAATGACGTCAATATGTGAGGCGTTGTTTGTTCGAAAGTTGCCACGCATGAATCGTAAGTAAAATTGTGATTAGGTACCTACAACCATTCTATCCATTTCTGTGGTTGATCCCGTGATCAACCGACTTGAATGAAATGACGAGTTAAGAAAATTATATTTTGTCATGTTTTATTATTATCATTAGATACCGACCCATCACGTCTGTGAAGTTTCGCCAACTACTAATTTGATTTAACATTATTAATTTAATTAACTTAATTTGGAGATTATAAATCACAGCAAATGTTTGGAATTCTTGC
Source organism: Asteroscopus sphinx (assembly GCA_949699075.1). Taxonomy (NCBI): domain Eukaryota; kingdom Metazoa; phylum Arthropoda; class Insecta; order Lepidoptera; family Noctuidae; genus Asteroscopus; species Asteroscopus sphinx. Next base: position 11,093,607 of record OX453021.1, on the reverse strand, counting down.
ATTAGGCTTGCGTTAGAGTTTTCATTTTCACACAGTAGGTGAGGTATTGTTTTTTTTTCTCTAATGCAAGAAGACTGTTTGTTGTTGGCAAAGTTAAGTTTATTAGTCATGCAAAGGTGTTTCTATTAATTTGGTGCCGTGCCTTCGGAGATTATGTTTAATTGGATCATGCAATAAAAAATTGGGGTTTAGTTGCTCACGTTGTCGTCAGGCCCGGACTTATAAACCCAGGGCTCCTAGGCACTCGACATTTGTGCCCCCATCCCGAAGCCATTTTGGAAAGTAAGCAAACAAAATGAAATGCACTAGTACAGAAAATACAATTTTTAACCGACTAAACATCAGAAATAATGCAGTCTATGCAGCTGTGCTATGTCACTACGTTTCATTGAAATAACTGAAAATCTCTTACGGGGTCATTGTACTTACTCATCAGCATACTAGGTTGTTCATAAACAACTTTTACTATGGGACCAGAAATCGCGAAAAAACAGTTTATAACTCGACAAGATGTAGGTAGGTACACACGGCTACACATCAAGCTGTACAAAACCAGTAAAGGCTGACCTCGCGTCGTAAGGAAAACCTATACAATGCGAGATCAGCTTATACTGGAAATGTACAGCTTGATGTGTAGCCGTGTGTACACAACAGCTGATTTTATTTTTCGCGATTTCTGAATTGGTCCCATCCCATCATAGTAAAAGTTGTTCATACTGATGAGTACAATGACCCCTTAAGAGGTTTTCAGTTATTTAATTCAATTACAGTCACGTCAACGGTCGTCATACACGTGGCGTATAAAATATGCCCGTCTCGTATGTTTCTATAAACTTTATATAATCATACGGCGAACTTTCTTCTGTGCAAAAGAACGGATGAGGTCATCATAGCACAGAATATCTTATAGTACTAACGTAATCATAGTCTACAGATTATAATAAAACAAAGTTTAACCGGATTAAATCGCGTATATTATTAAAATTGGTTTTCCTGACGTTTCGAAAGCTTTGCAGCATTTCGTGGTCACAGGTAGACTAAGATGACAATCGTCTTTACAGATATTACTAAAAAAACATTTTAATCTACCGTAAGTACAATATAGTCTACAGACTGCATTATTTCTGACTCTATGTAAATTATAGACAGTTTTAGCCTGTTCTCTTTACAGTAGATCTTAAGTAGGTAATTAAAGACACTCTTCAGCGCTGAAAACGATAGTTTCTGCCGAGCAGTTTGACGCAGGGTGGACGCAAGTGTAGAATTATTTTCTCTGTGGGTGTAGATACACAACAGCATTCGAAGAAGCGCAATTCCTTCGTTTGGATAAATGTTCAAAACGTGTGTGTTCCAGATTGGACGACAAATCGCCAATTATTTGAGTTTTATAAGAAAAAAATGAGCCATTTTGTTCTATAATTCTATTTCCACCTGCCGTCACTCATGAAAGGCCCACAGGGTCCCTCGGCTGGCTGGGCCCCTAGGTCGGGGTCTTGTAGGCCTAGGCAGAAATCCGGGCCTGGATTTCGTTCCGTAGACAGTAAGATTTCACGATTAGTAGTAACTATACTCGCAATCTTTAGGTACGTAAACAATCGTGAGACGTTTTTTTAATCTTAAATATCTTTGAATAAAATATAAGATTAGATAGATATGAAATAGAGAGATAGAGATGAAAACGTTACGTTAGTAGATATTAAAATTCATAAATCGTATTAAATGCGTATTTCGATAAGAAATCATGTAGAAATTGATTAGGTTAGGTTATGTTAGACATTTTAATCATGCTGCAGTTTTATAAACTACTTATGCTATAAGCAGGTGATTAGTAAATTAGGTATAGGTGGGTGCATAAATAGGTACTAGATACCTACCTTACTTTCAGCTGTTGACATTTGAAATTGATTAGTTTAAGTAAGTTATATCTATTGAACGATTTAAATTGTGGAAAGAAAAAATCGAATCCTGCTCGTGAGTGATTTTTTCTTCTTTCCACAATTTAAATCGTTACATTTCGCTTCGCATGCGTTAAAAATAATAAAATAATAATATCTATTGAATTAATACGTCTGTACAACGCATATCGACAACGATACATTAAGATTTATCTTCATTTATATCAGTTAGCCCTTCGCTACACAGAACGCGGAGCGGGAGCGGGACAAGCGTAGCGCGAGTGGACCCACAGACAGTGTTTCCGACTTTCCGTGCTCTGTGGTGAGCGCGTAGTTTTGGCACGATTGTGCAAGTATGAGCCTCGCCACAATGAAAGCGGAGCGAGTAGCGATCCCGACCCGCGGTATGTATGGCGACGGCATTAGTCATAGGCGATTTCCCACTTACCTGCTCTACATACCTGCATAATAAGTATTCATTAATAAGTAGTATTACATTAAAAGTACGATATTAAATTAAAAGCCTGATTTGTGTGCGTATTAGAAGAAAAAAAAGAACAGTTTTAATAAAGCTAAGGTGCTGAAGCAGTCGTGCCACCGTTACCTAGTTAGGGTATTATGAAACAATCTAAACATACTTTTCCTAATGCCGGTCTTTTCATTGTAGAGTCCTGGAAGCAACAAGCATTTTATTACGCTAACTAAACTATCTACGAATCATTTTGTACACTATTTTATTACAATACAAAGAAGGTTTTTACAATAGATAAGATAGAAATTCTAATAAGTTCTTCTACTTCTTCGATCATAGAAATCTAAATATAATATGATAGATAGAAGTGATTAGGGCGCGTGAACTTTTCGCCGCGAATCGGTGTCTGTAGGTCTCCTCGCGTTTTACGAACGACAAACGAAGTACGAACTTTCGTTCCGACTGATACTTACATAATAAAGATAGGCACATAAAAAAGCCACAATTAAGATAGACTACGGTTCATAGTCGTATACAATTTACCGGAGATGAGAAAAACAAACGTTAAAACACGATCATCGTATGCGATAAGGGAACGATGGTTGACCGGAGTAGCAAATTGTGCGATGTATCGTACGATTTATCGAATATCGTCGAACGGGAGTAGACCCCCAGGTGGTCACTAGTGCGCGAAACGTTTGCTTGATCCTCGGTGCTATTTTGGACGCAGTCACTAAAATTGTATTTTGCAGCATAGATTTGCTGTTAGATAACAGCGGATTTTTTTTAGGCTTCCTTTATTTTGCATTGAAGGCTAGAAACATGGTGGGTGTAATTGCGTATTTATGTGTTGGTAGTGGCAAACCGGCGACACGCGTTCCAGTATCTGTCTTTTAGACAGTAGATAACATTTCAATTACCTTATTATTTAGATTTCTATGCCTTTGACGAACCCATTGCTTAGAATCCAGAAAAAAACCACAGTTTTTCTCTTTGAAATGTAGATACTTTAATAGTTTACTATACTGTTCATTCACTTTAGAATCTAGCGAAATGTAAGATCGAAAACTGACCATGACTAACATAATTTTTTATTTTATCTCTAGAGATAGAATATTAATTTTGCCCGTAAGTCAAAGTCGTTTTATCAAGGCATGTATAATTGTATATATCTACTGCGAAAAACGAGTAAAGACCTTTCGCTTCATCATTGGAGTAGAGTAAGGTTCAGTATCATCTGCGTTAATAAAATGATAGGCAAAAAGTACCTTTAATAGAAACTATAAAAAAAAAAGTATAGAATGGCATTTATTTCTTAGTATACCTATGGTACATTAAGGTCTTACATTAAATACACATAGAAGCTTCAACAATATTCCCAAAAGTGCTCCTTTTCAGAGAAACATTGTTAAAATAAAGCAGAAGGGCTTTCTCAAAAATGGGATTGTTAATACCATTTATGTTAACCACACCTAGTTTTAACTCAATCTATATTTAGATGTGGTTACCATTCAAGCACCATTGGAATTTCTTTTTTTTAAACTGTTCTCTACCACCAGTGGAATGATGCGTGGCATTAAGCGCTGAATGTATAAGTATCCAAAACGCTGGAAGATATTAAAATAACCTCCTCCTTTTGTGGAGTCAGTTAATAAAATGCGAAGGTTATAGAAATACATTTCGTTAACCGTTACTTAATTTAAGTTATTTTAAATTAACTTATTTGCTGTAAAAGTGAAATATTTCGGCGATGATCATTCGAACATACCTACCTACAATGCGATAGGCAATTTTTTTAAGATAAGTGTTTTTCGTTACAACAGCTTAAACTTAATATACAGCAAAGAGAAAATACGACTAAAAATCTCGTCATAATATTAGCAAAACTTAGCAAAAGTACATATACAATGCATTATATGTAGGTGTACAATGTTATCGTCACATTAGCAAAACTCGGCAAAAGTACAGGCAATGCATTCAACGTTACTTTTTGTTATGCAATTTGAGAAACTAGTTTGTTCAGAATTACCAGGAGAATAGATTGGGATAGTTTTTATACCATGTACCTAGGTAACATTTTAAGGTGAATGCTACAGGGTAGCCCGCGAAATTCAAAATTTTTGGCGTTTTTTTGCAAATTGTAGCTTTATTTAGCGTTGTATATCGGTCAAAATATGATTGGCGGAAATAATAACAATATATCTACGGAATAATACTCATAAAAAATAATAACCTACCGATATACAACGCGAAATAAAGCTACAATTTGCAAAAAACGCCAAAAAAGTTTGAAAAAATAATATTTGAATCTCAATTTGGTTATTACCGTTAAATTCAGTACTTTAGCGGATCGTGAATAGATCCTTATGGTTCAGGAAGTTCGTCTGGATTAGTTTCCGTGTATCAGGTAGTTCCTGCATGACATTCTTCACTTTTTCCGCTACCAACTGGGGAACCTACAGTGGCTATAAAAGCATGTAATTTTGTGATTTAGAAGAAAAAAAAACATCCCAGTCGATTCTCATAGTGATTTTAAACAAACTAGTTTCTCAAATTGCGTAAACAAAAAGTAACGTTGTATAGTGCTATAGGGTCAACATACCGTCTCTGTACCCAGCGCAGTAGGTGAAGTCAGAGGTGAATCGCACGAAGAACTCGCTGTAGGAGCGGATGCAGGTCTCCTGGCCTACCACCGGCATTTCCACCAGGCTCAACTCTTCTGTCGCCACTCCCGTGTCGTCGAAGCCCCAGCCTACAACCTGGAAATAGAAATTGGTTTTCTTACTCATTTCCACTTACTTCTTTATTGTTAATAATTTTTAATCGTATGGGACTCTCGTCTTTATAAAAAATCCTTGCCATACTAGGACTTCAAATAAGTTAACCGGAACACGCCGTTAAGCCTAAGTAATTGTTTTGGCGTTTTTCTGACTGGCAAGGAAAGAGGCAAGGCAATCAAGGCAGAGAGTTTCTGACTGGCAAGGCAAGAGGCAAGGCAATCAATGCAGAGAGTATATAACCGCTACGAATCATGCGTCTAGCAGGCGTAGCATTAGTTATTATATTCTTCTGAGCGTAGCATACCTACCCACTGTAGACAAAGTACTAGCAGATACTGATATTACCCGTCGCTATCTGTACAACTAATTAAGAAAAAAAGCTTTTAAAAGAGCGCTAATTGAACCTTCACCAGCGAAACGACGGATAATTACGGGGTCCCGACAAAACTGCAATGTCTGCGACCGTGGTGAATGGGCGCCGCGTTTGCCCGATTCATTAATAAAGTTGTTAATTGACCGACCGAGCCATTGATCTGTTTGCTGTCTGGCTCTACTAATCTGTGGGTACGATTGGTGCAGTTTAACTGCATATTTTATATCAATGTTAGCTGGGAAGAGATAAAATATACATTGTAAATAAACATTGTATAATTACTACCCACAGAAATAGATAGAATGGAAAAGTGGGTAGGGCGCGCGTGCCAAGACTCTGCACCATAGTGCAGGGCATTTCAAAGCCTTTCTCAGTACGCCTTATGGCTTGTTTCTGTAAATACTGTAGCAAAAACACGCAAAAATGCCTTATTGTGCTGTTTCTAACTGCAGAAACAAAAGCTGTAAAGTACATTTGGTTAAAGTTAATTTTTAAAAATTAATGACGTCAATATGTAAAGCGTAGTTTGTTCGAAAGTTGCCACGCATGAATCGCAAGTAAAATAGTGATTACAACCATTCTACTCTATCTATTTCTGTGTCACTACCTACAGTGCCTACTAAGGACCTAAAAACATCTGTCAGAATTTACGTCGCCGATCTTCCATCGCCTAACGCCGTACACATAATTCCATAAGTACAAATACCTCACACCGTACACGTATAAAACTTTACGCGACGGAAGAACGGCGACCGAAGTTGTGTTTCAGCCCTAAATGAATTTAGTATTATTTCTTTCAAGAGCGGTTTAAGCAGCGACAACGTTGTCGCTGGGTTTAAGTTATAGAAATATCGATGAAATCAATGCGAAGAACATAAGTGAAACTCTTTCGCGTTTTTTTAAAAATTGACCAAAACAGAACCAAATTATGGTTACAAATAAAATATACCTATAGGTATATTTGTGCTCGACTTTTAAATTAAAATTAAAAATTCATTTATTTCGGGTTTAACCCATATCATAAAAAAAAAACATGTCGTACAAAATTAAATTCAATTAAAAGAAATGCATACATAATTAAAATCATGCCAGAAGTAAAGGACACTAGATTATATTTAACATGTAAGAAAATTAACAAAATAAATAATAAAATAAAATCAAAACAAAATTTAAATCATGTCAGTTAGTAAAGATTTAAATTGTGAATAGAAAAAATCGCTCACGAGCAGGTTTTTCTTTCTTTTCACAATTTAAAACTTTAGATTTCGCTTCGCATGCGTAAATGCGTTAAAAACTTTAGAAACAAATTCAGGGTCTCATATCTCAAATAAGTAATGGCTGCAATTATGTAAACAAAAAAACTAAATATACATACTTTACTGTACCAACTATTAGGTATTCTGTGACTGTACAGTCTACAAAACTTTCAAGAGATGAAAGTTCGAGTTTCGTTTTGATTCCCGCATGAGACCAATGAACAAATTGCACGGCTAACAAGTGGCTAACAACATGTTTTTGTTTCTGCCTCGGTTACTAGGTGTAAAATATGACTAAATAGTTTTTCAAAATTCCACGAGAAACTTCCTAAAGTGTGCCGTATACGGGGTAAAAGGGACATCGTAACGAAAACCTATACCAGGCAGTGGCGTGCATTCCATATACTAATACCAGGGATTCAGTACATGATCTAAAGGCCAATTCCTGTAATTAAAACCTTAGCTAAGTGTCACAAATAAACGGCAAACAGGAACATCTACTGTCAGGAGATATAAGGCATTGAGATTAGTTTGGAACTATATTTTGAAAGTTTTTAATTACGAGCATTGGTCTTCTGATTTATGTTCACATAACTCGACAAAATATATGGGACAGCTGTTTTTTTAAAGGCCGATGAAAAAATCCAACACTGGGGGTCTCAAAATCATGTACTGGAATCCTTGGTACAGGTTTGCGTTTCGATGACCCTTCTACCCCGTATGTGTAACAAAATTAAACGAATATTTAAAACAAAGTTTAACCGGATTAAATCGCGTTTATTATTTAAATTGGTTTGGTTTGGTTTAATTGGAAACGATTATAATTAATAAATATTGTACATTAATAAATATTGTAGATTAAAATATTTTTTTAGAAATATCTGTATCTGTAAATTTTTTATTATTGTTTTTGTTTTGATTTGACTAACTGTAAATCACAGACTATAATGTAGAACAAAAATCCGATCATTACCGTTATAACCACAGATCATGTATTGTTTATGTCGTGTTGTCAGTTGTCAATTTAACTGTAACTATACTAATTTGTCATGAAATTGTAAAGTATTATGTATTTATTATTAAGTATTATGTATAAGTTTTGTAGTGTGTGCGTCAAATGGAGCGCAAAAATAAAATCTTTTTCTTTCTTTTCTTTCTTCTTTCTTTCTAAAAAAATGGAGCGCAAGAATAAAATCTTTTTCTTTCTTTCTTTTCTTTTCTTTCTAAAGACGATTGTCATCTTAGTCTACCTGCGACCACGAAATGCTGCAAAGCTTTCGAAACGTCAGGGAAACCAATTTAAATAATATACGCGATTTAGTCCGGTTAAACTTTGTTTTATTATAATGTGTAGTGATTGCGAAAACCTAAGAAGTTATTATGAATATTTAAAACTTTGCGCACCGATCCTTTCTTCCCAATAACATTCTTGAGATCGATTTCGTTCTCGGGCCAGAGACAGGCAGGCCTGACCCAGTCGGAGTAGGTTACCGGCTCCCGAAGCTCCAAGATCGCCACATCCCGGCTGAAGGTAGTGGCGTTGTAATCCGGATGAACTGTTATCTTCTCCACCTGGAATTGTAAAATAATGTAAGAATAAGATAGCAGATAAAAGGTGACGGGATACGAGTACCTATACGGTTTTTTTGTGACAGTTAACGTTAGCAAACCACAGTTTTATGGTTAAACTTTGTAGCAAACTGATCAGGAAGACGTCAATGCCATAGCAATCACGAGTCAATCATCCTTTGAATAGCTATGCTGGTTTCACCGCCATTTAGGTACAGGTTACCGGTCACAATTCCATAAAAAAGCTAGAAAAAAAAAAAAACAAAAACAGTAAAACCCAAATGGACACACACCCCAATGGTTGTCTGATGTAAGAAATTATTATTGCTATATGCGATAAGACCGCCAAAAGCAAATTATGGTTTTCAAACAGTAAAAGTAAGTAAGTAAAGTAGGTATAGTAATTAGTCTATTTAATCTCTAAAACCCTGGCATAATTATTTAATTTGATTTATGTATGGTCTGGCAAAAAACAGCTATATTTCCAGTCTAAAAAGCGGCTAGGTTTGGTTTGATATGCAAGTCAGGAATGGACATAAACACGGGTCATGTTAGGGTAATAATTGGAACAAATGTGACGTACAACAACGCAGCCGAGTCCATCATTATTGTGTTAATGTTTATTTCGTACGTTCATTTTCATTTTAATGTAAAAAGTGAAGTAATATGTTGTCATTTTGTCTTTTACAATTAATGGAATACCTAGGTGGCACATGACAGCTAATTAATGCGGTCTGAATAAACTCCGCCTCTAAACCTAGATTTGTTAGGCTATTGTACGAAATTATTTAATTATTATTTATTTTTAGCCTATATTATCCCACTGCAGGGCAAAGGCTTCCCTTTCCTTCTTCCATTCATCTCGGTTATGAGCCAGTGTGGGCCAATCATTTCTGTAGGCCATCTTCGTCTATATCTATAGATCTGCCGCAACGCCGCTGAGCGTTTTTTGGGACCCAATTGGTACAAGTTTTAGCCCATAAGTCGTCAGACATGCGACAAACGTGTCCCGCCCAGTCCCACCAACTTTTTGGATGACGTCAGCGGTCTGTGTTCTGGAACGCAGAATTGTGTTACGTATTTGGTCCGTAAGTCTGACTCCCAGAATACTGCGCTCCATTATACGAAAAAGCTTTTAAAAAAATGCCAAGTTTTTTTAAGTTTTTAAAGTAAGTTACCATACTATCGACCAATGAGATAAAAGTCAAAAGAAAAACTGTACTGTTAATGACCCAGAATGGTTAAGTAAGTACCTAAATAAAATGTTCAAGGAATTGAATATTCCCGTTTTTTCTTAGAACTGGTAAAAAAAAACTCACGGAGTGGTCAGGAATATCTATCTTATCGTAAGAATCGTCTAAAATATCGAGCTGCAACAATCAATCGGCCTATATTATTTCTACATAACATAAAAACATAACATCACACCCACACCTGTATTTCCCGAAGGTAAAAACAGAGGTGCAGAGTATACCCATATTTCGTCAGTTATGATAAGGTATGGGACCTTATCATAACTTATCGTAACAAGCCTATTCCAGATATCCAGACTCCGGGCTGCTAGCCTGCTACTTACTAAGAATTTCCTAATAAAAAAATCCAATAACACTGGCCCGACCCGGGAATCGAACCCAGGACGCCACGCTAATTCTTTCTCACCATACAGTGTATGCAAGGCCTGAAATTCGGGCACACCAAGAACAAGTGCCAGACCAAAGAACACCCCTGTGTTCACTGTGCGGAGGAAGGTCACAAGCAGGACAGTTGCCCGATCAAATCAAAAAACGGCGAGCCCAAGTTTGTCAATTGCGCGGATCATAACAAAAAATTCAAGAGCGAATACGACACCAAACACAAAGCCACATCCGACAAAAAATGCCCGAGAGTAAAGTCCATGCGACTTAAAATAAACATTAGGATCGACTACGGACAACAGTAGCACAACTAAAAACAAGACACAACAGAACATCACCATTAGACCGAAGAGTAATACATCAGGGGCACCGTATCAAATAGCAGTTACCTACTGCTATTTGATACGGTGCCCCTTTTATTTTTGTATAAAATCACCAAGACACATAAAGAAAACCAAATAAAATAATTAAAAAAAAACTTTCTAACCACAACAAAACTTAACTATTCCTCATAAATTATCTCAAATCCCATCAAACTGGTTCCATCAAGAGGAGGAACACCCAAATCGATCAGTAGTAAATTTAGCAATGGACACGCCGAACTTCCCCGTCAGTTAATTAAACTTGTTGACTTCTGTTTTGTAATTCGGCGTCCGTTTAGACAAAGGGCTAATCTATTTTAACACAAATCTGGTTAAAGGCCAGAGAATCCAGAGATTGTAGGTATTTATGTAAAGTAAACCGAAAATATGGGGAAGAGACTTACATTTGAAAGTGATTTGATTTATTTGAGCAACAATATTACTTCAAAGTCAATTAAATAAAAGTAATAAAAATAAAGTATTTTAGGTAAGTAGGTAATTCTGTAAATGAGATTATGTTGCTTTCTACTATGTTGTAAAAATCAGTAATGTTTGATATTTCTTATCTTTTCTGTGCAAAATTCTGTCTGGTTCAATCAATCAATCAACTCAGCCTATCGCAGTCCACTGCTGGACATAGGCCTCTCCCAAGTTGCGCCACAACGCTCGGTCCTCTGCCTTCCGCATCCAGTCCCCCCCAGCCACGTTCTTTAGGTCGTCGGTCCACCTGGCAGGGGGTCTGTCTGGTTGCTTGATTTAATTGTTCGCTATGACAGTGCCATAACTTCGTCATTTCTGATAGTTTTACTCATATCAGATATTCATAGAATTGCAAACAACTACAGTTCTTAGAAAATCCTAATTAAATAAAAACATTAACAAAACAGACTTTAAAAACCTTAACACAACAGATTTTTTTATAGATCATTGTAACAATAGACAGCTACGTATTATGGTTTAGTAATCATATAAAAAAAATTATACGAACAACATCATAGAAATAAGAAAATAATACATAGGTGCCTACCTAAGTATCTACTTGTACTTACCTGAAAAAAGATTGTTAAAAATCGTAGTGGATAAAAATGGTTTGCGTGTTTTGAAAAAGATTAGACGGCCGATTTTAATTATTATTGGCCGTCTAATCGCTAACTGCAATTCTGCTGTATTACGCGTGATATACCTAGGTACAAAAAAAATCTAAATGAAAAGCCACGAAACCTCTCAAACTCCCAAAATCTCCTAATTAAATAAGTAAGTAAAATATTCTTAATTGATTTCCAGTGTTTGATAAGCTCTTCAGCGATAAAGGGAAAACGGAAAATAAGAACAACAGTTCTAGAGTTCTTCAATTGGTGGAATGAACAAATAAAAGTTATGATGCGGAGTCGAAAGTCATTAGTAAGTCATAGAACTTTTGTAGTGCGATAGAGTTGAGATGAAGTGAATCTCGAAGGAAGTTTCTTTATCTTTGTCTTTTTGAAGCCTAAATAAGGGAAGGTTAGCTTATAGAACAGCTGATGGAGTATTTGTTTCTTTATTTTCTTACTAGGTATAGCCTCGGAAGGCCCAACCTAAATTTAGGTCGATATAAATGACGACCCAATGTACTAAATATAGGTGCAAGTAGTTCCGGCCCAGACTTGAATTTGCAAAAATATATCTAAATCAGCCTAACAACCTAGGACAGGGACCATCAAATGCAAATTAAGCCAAACAGAGATGTCCCTTTTTTAGGTCGTTGGGCCTATTGGGCCTGAATGACTACTGACCTGTGTACTTAAAGTAGGTGGTTGGGCCTTACGAGGATAGAGTACTATGGTCTTGTCACAAATTGCGGTTTGTTGTTAAGCTTAAGCCTAATCAGGGTTTTATTTATTAATCACCTTTTTATGTCTGGAATTTTACGTTAGACAAAGTGGTAACTGTAACCATGTTTTAACAAATATAAACTCAAATCGTTACGCCAAATTTCTTATTACTAGTCCAAATTTCACTTAGAAAAAATTGTTTTGCGTAGTGCCTGTGGCTAAATTATAGGTACCCGCTTTTTGTTCCCCAAAATTCGGTTGGAAGGAATCAGCCGATGAAACATCTAGATTTTTTTCTTGTTTCTATGATATACGATGGCGAAACGAGCTAAAGGTTCACCTGATGTTAAGCGGTTAACTTTGCCCATAACAGCTGCAACACCACATAAAAAACACGCAAAACACAAATAGATAAAATCACGTTAGCCAAACTGAAACCTAAAAATGGAAATTGTGTTGTATTGCAGCAATAACAATGTTGTACTGGTGGTGCCGTAGGTTTTCTAGTTCATCAACTCAGCCTATCACAGTCCACTGCTGGACATAGGCCTCTCGCAATCTGCGCCACAACAGTCGGTCCTCTGCCTTCCGCATTCAGTCCCCCCCAGCCACCTTCTTCAGGTCGTCGGCCTACCTGGTTGCGAGGCGCCCTACGCTGCGTTTGTCGATTCGCAGCCTCCACTCAAGGACTCGTCTGCTCCAGAGGCCATCGGTCCTTCGACAGACATGTTATGTCACGTTCCTAGTTAGCCTTTCAATAAATCAAAGAGATACTCACAAACTTTATCTGCACTCCGTCGACAGAGGTCCTCAGGTTGTGTTTCCCCAGGTAGACCGTCAGGGTGTTCTGGTTGACGACCCGCCGGGAGCCCTTCCTGGTGACGCAGTGTGCGGCCGTGATGATGTGCCGGTGCGACACCAGGGTGCCTCCGCAGATATATTTGTTGTCTACTGTCTGAAATTGGAGAATGGAAAGTCTGGGTGTAAGTAGTTTATGGAATTTAGGAGTAAACGCTTGGTGGATAAAGTTAAGATTTGAATATGGGTTTTTGTTTTTTTTTGCTAAAAGGTAAAAAAAGGTTTAAAAAAACATTCTCTTTTGTAAGTACAACTGTTGTTAAAGTCACTGCAGAAAAAAATATTGCTTATTAAATATCTACATTAGCTGTTCCCGCGGTTTTACCCACCCGTTTAATTTTAAATTCTGACTTTTTTCATTTTGCTCGGCCCCTAAGGGACGTAGCATGATATTTAATAATAATAAATATCTTTGGGACATTTTTACACAGCACCATCTAGTCCCAAACTAAGCAGAGCTTGTGGTATGGGTACTAGACAATGGATATAATACGTATATACCTTTTTTTTGTAAATACATACTTATAATACATAAGCAACACACCCAGACCAACACAAACACTTATGTTCATCACACAAATATTTGTGTCCTGTGGGAATCGAACCCACGACCTCGTTATCAGCAGACCGACACTCGAACAACTAGACCACAGAGGTCGTCAAAAAAAAAGCCTATACTATTTATTACTATTTATTTTTACTATTTTTTTTATTTTATTAAGTAGCCTGTACTATTTCTCACGAATGTGGCTATTATATACAAAAATAATTTTTAAAATCCGATTGGTATTTCCAGAGATTAGCGCGTTTAAACAATCAAACAAAAACCTCTTCTGCTTTGTTATATCTAGCAACTATAAGTACAACGGCCAAAATTAATAACCTATCTATCCACGATTTGCCCTACCGGCGATAGAAATTTGACATAAGCTCTATACATTTTATGCCAAATTTCTATCTTTAGTAGGGCAAATCGTGGACAGATAGGATATTAATTTTGGCTGTAAAAGTACAATTTTCCAAAGGTACGGTACAATTAAATTGATACTGCAAAGAAAATGAAAATATAAATTATGTGGTTGTGCTAGGGAAGCACCACACTACAATATGACACTAGGACTAAACAGTTATTTTAGAATGCACTAGGTACATTAATGTCTATAAATTATGTGGTTGTGCTAGGGAAGCACCACACTACAATATGACACTAGGACTAAACAGTTATTTTAGAATGCACTAGGTACATTAATGTCTATAAATTATGTGGTTGTGCTAGGGAAGCACCACACTACAATATGACACTAGGACTAAACAGTTATTTTAGAATGCACTAGGTACATTAATGTCTATAAATTATGTGGTTGTGCTAGGGAAGCACCACACTACAATATGACACTAGGACTAAACAGTTATTTTAGAATGCACTAGGTACATTAATGTCTATAAATTATGTGGTTGTGCTAGGGAAGCACCACACTACAATATGACACTAGGACTAAACAGTTATTTTAGAATGCACTAGGTACATTAATGTCTATAAATTATGTGGTTGTGCTAGGGAAGCACCACACTACAATATGACACTAGGACTAAACAGTTATTTTAGAATGCACTAGGTACATTAATGTCTATAAATTATGTGGTTGTGCTAGGGAAGCACCACACTACTATATGACACTAGGACTAAACAGTTATTTTAGAATGCACTAGGTACATTAATGTCTATAAATAAAGTAGCAAGTACTTATTTAATGTAACATAATGTAATATAAAAAAAATGTGCATAGGATAAGGACTACCTCAACTACTCCAAGATCTTGGAACTGTGGTAGAAATAAAGAACAAACAAAGCAGTACCTACATACCCAAGGGATGTGAAAATTTCACTTACCAAGCTTTTTAGTGCAATAGAAAGACCTCTTCATAAAGCCCATAGCAAAACAAAAGAGCTACGATAACGTACTCTTACCTGAGTTTGGTAAAGGGCGATCTGCCACGGCCATTGACCTTCCAAGGTTGGGGTCCCATTCACCACCAAAGGAATAGCGTTCAGCACCACCTTACCACACTGGGCCTGGAAATTAAGAAATGAATGTACCATGCTGTTGTAAGCATTTGGGCCGTATTAGTAACTACGAGTGCAATAACAGTTCGTGGTCGCCATATCATTGAATAATTTGATGTTAGTGCAATAACAGAAATGCATCAGGTATTATTGACATCATAAATCAAATATTTCAATAACCATTATGGTTATTAAATATTTGATCCATAATACAGGAAGTATGGTTAAACCATACATCCTGTATTATGGATAAATTTAAGGCGCTACTAAGAGCTAAGTAAAATTAACATTTAGCAATTAATGTTTCCATGTATGTACCCTCTGTTTATTGTTTTATTCATCATTATATCAGAAACGATTAATTCTGTAAATTATAGTTCGCTGTAGTGGTAAGTAGATAGAAAAAGTGCCCAAAGTGGCCGTTTTTCGCATTTTGTCTATCTTCAACTATAATTTACAGTGCTAATAGTTTCTGATTAAAGTACAGTACCGTAACTTCAATTGTTAAAAACGAATATTCGATAAATGATGTACTCAGCGAGTAATTATTTAATTTTTTTACTGATTGGGGTGCCATTTTGCTCTTATTAGTAGCGCCTTAAACAACAAAACAATAGGTAAACAGCAAGGTTAAGGCATTTAGCAATGAATGTTTCCATGTATGTACATGGAAACATTCATTGCTAAATGCTTAATTTCCATCGGCTACAAAATGCATTTACCATCAAGATAGGAAATCCTGACCACAATGATATTATACATAAACATGCCTTGACCACAATGACTGTTGATTTAACTGAATACATTAATGGACGCCACAAAATGTTCAATTAATTTGAAACTTGCAATAAGATTTCAAAGATATGTGTGGTAGTTATCACAGGATTTAATATACATAGTATTTTATGAAAAAGGATTATTACATTTTAGGTATTTATAGTGTGTAAATTGGTGCACAAATGGACAACATTTCAATTTCGCCAACCATTACTACCTGAGTAGGTACCAACACATTCGCCTCTGTTTCTTCTACGGCCGAAAACTCATTTTATTGTTTTGCTTACTAATGGTATATAGTGTATCAAGTACTTTTCATTCAAACCGGTCATAGCTCAAAGACGTCACACTTTCAGTGACACAAATACTAGTGTAGGATTTTATAATAGCATTCTGGCTTCACCATTGTCGGATGACGCTAGAATGCTTTACAAAATGATCTCCATATGTCTAAGGTTGCGGGTAGATTAATTCAATTAATTCAATAATTTTATAGTTTTTTTTTGTATACAATCATGGAGGTGGCATTTTCATGTTTGAAAATGGCCCCTTTAAAATAAATAAAGATTTAAAAAAAATGATATTTTACTTAAAAATGCAAAGCAATGGGTCTTCGTTTCGGAGCTAATTTAAGAACGCTCAGTTCTCAATGATAGGAATCAGCAGTTTTTGTAGTTTTGGTAATCACGTTAGTTAATTATTTATGCTTTCAATTGTTTTATCGGTTTTATCAACCAATATGTGCAGTTCGTAGCCGGTCGGCGGTTGGAATGCAGTTCATTCGTAAACATCTAAAAATGGGTGAACTTTAATACAGGAAAATTCTACTATTATTGCGTATTCTACAGAGCGTGTTTTGATCTACTCTACTTGTGCAAGAAGAACTAAGTAGGCAACAGATTCTTGTCTCATAAGACAGTGGAGGACAGTAACCTCTGAAAACACACACTTCTAGCTAAATTAATTATATATAAGGTAATATGAACAAAGTCCGGTAATAATAATTACCTAATTTAGATTTTGTTACTATATTTTTACAGTTGAGTAGGAACAATGTCATTGCAATTAATACTAGTCGAGTTAAATGTATGTTGGTTAATCAGCTAACTAGTGGGGTAATTGTGTAATGCATTGACATTGACATTAGCTTTCATTTTGAAATGATAACAATATTCATTGCGTGATACATAGTTGCCGATAAGACGAATTGTCAAAACACAAGGAGCAATGAACATTGAAATCCTATTGATTGCGATCCCGAGTGAGTTACGCAATTCGGTAGCAGTGGGGCAATTGTGTAATGCATTCACTTTGACATTAGCTTTCATTTTGAAATTACAGCAATATTCATTGCGTAATACATAGTTGCCTATAAACGGATTGTCAAAACACACGGAGCAATGAACATTGAAATCCATATGATTGCGATCGCGAGTGAGTTACGCAATTCGGCAGCTGTTTGAATGAAAAATTAAATAGGTACCTACTCATCCTGAAACAGCCACATTATTGAAAAACCAGCCAAGTGTGAGTAGAACTCGCGCACGCTTGATATAATTAGTTGCATATATTTAAGATTATAATTATAGTGTGTACGTGAGCGCTGGTTGTACACACGGCTACACATCAAGCTGTACATATCCAGTATAGGCTGACCTCGCGTTGTAAGGAAAACCTATACAATGCGAGGTCAGCTTATACTGGAAATGTACAGCTTGATGTGTAGCCGTGTGTACCTACACGATGGAGCATAGTTTTTTTTGGCTTCACTAGATTGTTCGCAGAACTTCGTCTAGTCTGTGGTCGGAGGCTACGAATGTTCTTGGTCAGTTTGTGAATAACATAGTTCTTAGGTAGCCTCCGACTGCGTGTTATGATTTGATATTGAAAGATTAGATTTTTTATTTTGAAATATTTAATTTTATAAATTTTTGAAAAGTCGCATGAATCCGGGTCACCAAGAAAAACAGTAATATCTCGGAAACTAAGAATTACAGCTTATTCAAATAAAAGTATATTATAGACTATTTATTAACAACATTAGACTATTTATTATTGTATAGATATGTTTATTATCAAATTTTTATTTGATTAAGCTGTCATTCTTAGATTTCCAGATATTAAGGTTTATGTTGGTGACCCGGATTCATTGCTCTCGAGTGTAGTTCACTAGGCAATTACAAAATCATAAACTATTAATAAAAAAATATGAAATTATTGTAATTTTATCTTTAAATGCTGCAATTACAATGCATTTTGGATCTTTAATTGTCCTTGCTGAAACTAGTTCTTGAAGAAGCTTTGACTGATAATTTGCAAGGCACACGGTCAAAGGTCGTTATTTAAACGTTTTCCTCATAGGAAATAATTATGCAAGGTGGCACCATAGTTTATTCGTTAAAGCTTACTACGGTTCAATTGGTCGATGATCGAATATAGGTACCTACGAGGGGTGTTCAAAAAGTAATGAGAAAGACATATTTAAAAGTAATGTAAGTATTTAAAATTCTTCTTACGCAAATAAAAGCACGTATATTTAGTAGACTTCCAACAAAAAATCATAAATCTACCAATGCATTTATTACTTTAATAACCATTTTCGCTCGTATTGTTATAAAATTTGTGGTTTTTAATTATGTTTCCAAATTTATATAGCAATTTTTTTATTTGATTACTTTTTGTGTTCCGTACCCAAAGGGTAACCTTATTACTAAGCCTACGCGCGTCTGTCCGTACATCTGTCTGTCACAGGGCTATATATTTTTAACTGTAATAGATAGCCAATTGAAATTTTCATAGGGTATGTGTTAACTACGGCCTCTATCATGGCAAATACTAAAAAAAAATAAAACGTCTAAACTCCAAGTGGTGGTACGGAACCCTTAGCACGAGTCCGACTCGCACTTGGCTGGTTTTTTGTTATATCTTCCTAAAATAATTGTATTAATAATGTTGCATAAAAACCTAAAATAAATAAAAAACTAAATTCTTAGTCGTGTACGCAATTGGTACAAAAGTACAAAACCTAATTCGAATCTGTTTTTACAAAAGAAGATTCCTAAAAATTATTAATGTTATAAAATTATATTTAAAAAAAATGATATTTTACTTAAAAATGCAAAGCAATGGGTCTTCGTTTCGGAGCTAATTTAAGAACGCTCAGTTCTCAATGATAGGAATCAGCAGTTTTTGTAGTTTTGGTAATCACGTTAGTTAATTATTTATGCTTTCAATTGTTTTATCGGTTTTATCAACCAATATGTGCAGTTCGTAGCCGGTCGGCGGTTGGAATGCAGTTCATTCGTAAACATCTAAAAATGGGTGAACTTTAATACAGGAAAATTCTACTATTATTGCGTATTCTACAGAGCGTGTTTTGATCTACTCTACTTGTGCAAGAAGAACTAAGTAGGCAACAGATTCTTGTCTCATAAGACAGTGGAGGACAGTAACCTCTGAAAACACACACTTCTAGCTAAATTAATTATATATAAGGTAATATGAACAAAGTCCGGTAATAATAATTACCTAATTTAGATTTTGTTACTATATTTTTACAGTTGAGTAGGAACAATGTCATTGCAATTAATACTAGTCGAGTTAAATGTATGTTGGTTAATCAGCTAACTAGTGGGGTAATTGTGTAATGCATTGACATTGACATTAGCTTTCATTTTGAAATGATAACAATATTCATTGCGTGATACATAGTTGCCGATAAGACGAATTGTCAAAACACAAGGAGCAATGAACATTGAAATCCTATTGATTGCGATCCCGAGTGAGTTACGCAATTCGGTAGCAGTGGGGCAATTGTGTAATGCATTCACTTTGACATTAGCTTTCATTTTGAAATTACAGCAATATTCATTGCGTAATACATAGTTGCCTATAAACGGATTGTCAAAACACACGGAGCAATGAACATTGAAATCCATATGATTGCGATCGCGAGTGAGTTACGCAATTCGGCAGCTGTTTGAATGAAAAATTAAATAGGTACCTACTCATCCTGAAACAGCCACATTATTGAAAAACCAGCCAAGTGTGAGTAGAACTCGCGCACGCTTGATATAATTAGTTGCATATATTTAAGATTATAATTATAGTGTGTACGTGAGCGCTGGTTGTACACACGGCTACACATCAAGCTGTACATATCCAGTATAGGCTGACCTCGCGTTGTAAGGAAAACCTATACAATGCGAGGTCAGCTTATACTGGAAATGTACAGCTTGATGTGTAGCCGTGTGTACCTACACGATGGAGCATAGTTTTTTTTGGCTTCACTAGATTGTTCGCAGAACTTCGTCTAGTCTGTGGTCGGAGGCTACGAATGTTCTTGGTCAGTTTGTGAATAACATAGTTCTTAGGTAGCCTCCGACTGCGTGTTATGATTTGATATTGAAAGATTAGATTTTTTATTTTGAAATATTTAATTTTATAAATTTTTGAAAAGTCGCATGAATCCGGGTCACCAAGAAAAACAGTAATATCTCGGAAACTAAGAATTACAGCTTATTCAAATAAAAGTATATTATAGACTATTTATTAACAACATTAGACTATTTATTATTGTATAGATATGTT
Source organism: Asteroscopus sphinx (assembly GCA_949699075.1). NCBI lineage: Eukaryota > Metazoa > Arthropoda > Insecta > Lepidoptera > Noctuidae > Asteroscopus > Asteroscopus sphinx. The sequence goes on along the minus strand of OX453021.1, from coordinate 11,073,165 downwards.
TATTATCAAATTTTTATTTGATTAAGCTGTCATTCTTAGATTTCCAGATATTAAGGTTTATGTTGGTGACCCGGATTCATTGCTCTCGAGTGTAGTTCACTAGGCAATTACAAAATCATAAACTATTAATAAAAAAATATGAAATTATTGTAATTTTATCTTTAAATGCTGCAATTACAATGCATTTTGGATCTTTAATTGTCCTTGCTGAAACTAGTTCTTGAAGAAGCTTTGACTGATAATTTGCAAGGCACACGGTCAAAGGTCGTTATTTAAACGTTTTCCTCATAGGAAATAATTATGCAAGGTGGCACCATAGTTTATTCGTTAAAGCTTACTACGGTTCAATTGGTCGATGATCGAATATAGGTACCTACGAGGGGTGTTCAAAAAGTAATGAGAAAGACATATTTAAAAGTAATGTAAGTATTTAAAATTCTTCTTACGCAAATAAAAGCACGTATATTTAGTAGACTTCCAACAAAAAATCATAAATCTACCAATGCATTTATTACTTTAATAACCATTTTCGCTCGTATTGTTATAAAATTTGTGGTTTTTAATTATGTTTCCAAATTTATATAGCAATTTTTTTATTTGATTACTTTTTGTGTTCCGTACCCAAAGGGTAACCTTATTACTAAGCCTACGCGCGTCTGTCCGTACATCTGTCTGTCACAGGGCTATATATTTTTAACTGTAATAGATAGCCAATTGAAATTTTCATAGGGTATGTGTTAACTACGGCCTCTATCATGGCAAATACTAAAAATAATAAAACGTCTAAACTCCAAGTGGTGGTACGGAACCCTTAGCACGAGTCCGACTCGCACTTGGCTGGTTTTTTGTTATATCTTCCTAAAATAATTGTATTAATAATGTTGCATAAAAACCTAAAATAAATAAAAAACTAAATTCTTAGTCGTGTACGCAATTGGTACAAAAGTACAAAACCTAATTCGAATCTGTTTTTACAAAAGAAGATTCCTAAAAATTATTAATGTTATAAAACTAGTAAAATTATTAATAGGTACGTACATACGTTTGAATAATTATAATAAATATGCATAGTTATTATTATTCAAGTACGAAGATACTTTAATTGATTAATAATTTACCCTTGCAAATTATTAATTTAAATTATTATGTTGTTATCAAATCAAGTACCGCAACATTTCGGGAGTTGATTATAATCTATACGTACAATAGTCATAGAATTATCTACCTATTAATTTATAATATAACATCACACATTACTGAAATATTCGAATAAAAATTGGCATAAACCTTAACACAAAATTTCGAATAAAATTAAGTATGTTTTTATTCCCTTCACTATCAAAATATGTGCTAAATGATGGTTATGATCTGCAAAACGACCTTCATTACTATCACGAAATACGTCGCTGTTTAAAAACAAATTCCGGTTTTTTACTAAAATACTAATTATAATGCGGATACGATAAAACTTGTTGTAAGCATGTAGACGCACATGCTTTGTCTGAATCTAGACATAAACAAGAAAGGAATGTTGAACGAAAGTCTTTCGTTATAAGAAATGTTTGAAGGTCAAATAACTTAGTGTTTTTATGTTTTTCACAGACAAAGCTACAGCAGGATTTTGGTTTTAGCTGCACCCGGATGTTTCCTTATAGTAATACTTAAGGGATTATAAGAAACGAAATGGAATTTGGCTGTTTAAATCTTTTCCATGTTTTAAATCATATTTCATATTTATTTATTTCATAAAATGTGGTACAGTGTGTTACAAAAATATAGTATAAGCTAGGGATCGATCTTAAATAGTAGGTAGTAACAAATACAAAAGTACTGGCGTCCTAGCTAGGTTACAAAGTAGCCTGTGTTAAGGTCCGCCAGCCCTTGATTCCCTTAAATGAAGAACAAAAATAATGGAGACTGCTATGGACAGTGAGGTGCAACCTAAGTTCTAACTAAGCTATCTTATACTAAGTGTGTGCAATATATGTGTAAGTAGGTATGGTGTGTATGTAGAGAAGAGTGTATTGTATGTATGTGCATGAAAGTGGGTGTGATGTGTCGGGGGGATGTAAGTAAGTGTGTGAACGGAGGAAAAAGAGGGGTGAGTTTAAGTGTGGAGCGTTATTTAGGAAAGTCACTATGATAGTGTTGTGAGCAGATCTTCAGAGTCATCATAATTTTTATTGGACAGAAAAAGTGTTACCTGTTTTTTACAAATTTCGTAAGAAGATTGATTCACTGGAGTGGTAATGTTGATTCTATTATATAGAAATGGTCCTAGGTAGTAAAAAAAACGTTTAGTGAAAGTAAAGTGTGGGAATGGTACATTACATGGATCGAGTTTTCTACGAAGTGAAGATTGAGTTTGTATAAAAGGAGTTTTTGTGTGCTGTTGTAATATAGTGTTGAGTATGAATGTTTAGCGGACCGTAAGAACATTGCATTTTTGGTATAGGTCAAAGGTAGGGTAGAGCCTTGGACGGAAAGTGGCAACCTTAAGTATGGCCCTCTGAGCCACCTCAAGTGGCTTGAGTATGGTTTTTGCAGCTCCACCCCAGCTAGTAATACAGTAAGAGACTACTGTCTGACACATGGCAAAATAGACGGAGCGTATTACAAAAGTGTTGGCAACGTGTCTGAGTGTTTTGAATAAATAAATAAGTTTACGAACTCTACCAGTTAGGTGAGTAATATGTGTCCTGAAGTTGAGATGCTTATCAAGGGTAATACCAAGGTACTTAATTGTATCGGTGGAGGTAATTGATGGACATGTGCAAGGGGACGAATTGACTTGGCAGGTGTGAGCTTGTAAAGTAATGGGTGTCAAGGGTTGTGATGTTGACTTTAACGAGAATGTGATGAGTTTGGTTTTATTGGTGTTTAGAGTGAGTGAGTGAGAGATAAGCCAATTGTGTAACATATCAAAACCAGCTTGAGAAGTTGCTTGCAGCTTGGTCCAGGAGTCATCAAAAAAGGTAATTGCCGTATCGTCGGCAAAAGATACAATGTTACCAGAACTAAGGTTAATGTTGCATAGGTCATTAATGAAGACCAGGAACAATGTGGGGCCCAATACACTGCCCTGTGGGACTCCATATGAAATGGGGAACTCGTCGCTCAGGCAACTGTCAATTTTGACTTTGAATCTTGTTACAATATTACCAGGAAATGTATTGTTGTAAGAATTTGGCTGATTAATAATATTTAGTAGGTGGAAAATATGTATCTATAGTCCATTAGCTCAAATAGTGGCACGCTTTGTAGAGTTGCCAACTTTTTTTTAGATAAAATAACGTATTTTTGATTTCAGAGACGGTAAATAAAAAGTATCTACAGTCTCATAAAATCAGTATTTTTATTTTGCTCTTAGTACTTTCATTCCACGTATTATTTTAACTTTAGGTTAAAATAAAGTATTTTCGCGTACTTAATTGCTGTTCAAAAGTTTAAACTACGGAGACCTAAAATAACGTAAGATACTTTATTTTAAAGTACGGTTGGTAGCCCTTTGATTCCAAGGACTCTTCTAATCATGAAGCATAAGTGTTTAATTTTACGTAGTTAGACATATTAATTGTGTTATTTCATTAAATTCCTGCTTGCCGTTTGGGTGTGCTGCCACTAATTAATCGAATGGACCTCGGAAACTATTCCGTGGGATGGACAATATAAATTACGTACACAAAAATACGAAAATAGAAAGAAAGTATTATTGGGTTTTTTCATTAGGAAATTCTCAGTAGCAGCCCGGAGTCTGTATTTGTGCCCGGTCAATGGCAATAGGCTCGCCCTGTATTACACGGGACTATAACATAACTGGCGAAATGTGGGTGTACTATTACACCTCTGCATACCCTTTCGGGGAAATACAGGCGTGATGTTATGTTATGTTATGTTAAATACGAAAATTCATCAGCGAGTCGGTCCCTTACTTATCTGCCCTCAAACCAGTGAGGACGCTAGTTCAATGATGACATTTACCAACATTCGAGGTGACCCTTTGACATTTAACACAATTATATTAATATACGACTATGGTACGTTGATTATTATTAAAACTTGTTTTTCATTCAGTTTTTTGTTGTTTGTTTGTAGTAGTTAGTTTTGATATAAGTCTGTTTTTTATTATAGAACTATTGATAAATAGACACAATTCCTATCGAATTAAACAATTACTGTTTTTAATCAAAAACGACGTTGATAGATATTCCTTATAGCTTTTTTGAATTACTTATATTGAAGGGAATTAGACTATCGGTACATATCACGAATAAAAGGTCAGCGTATGGCTTAAGTATATAAGAAACATGTTTCTGTGTAAAAGTTGGTTTTAGTAATCATCTGCATCAAATTAACAATACCTTTTGGACCAGATGTTTCCTCTTCTGACGTCTTTATACTGACAAGTTGTCAAATGATAATCATAATGTGACTCAGGACTCACTAATCAATAACCAGTATGCTAATGATGTTATTAGAATACATTTGATTCACAGACAAAAAATAATAAAATTCTGTGGTTGTAGGGAAGCCCCCGCTAAGCGTTTTACTTTGGACCTCTTTTACAACGGTGCTGAGTCTGTTGTCTACAAAATAAACCGATTTAGTCTGACTATGATGTTGATTCTCTTGATCACAAACTAAATAAACTTATTTGAAAACAATCTTTCACTTTTACTAATATAGGTACAAGGGGATACGACTAATCTGACATTTCTTAATATTTTCTGTCCTTTTTCGATGATCTTTGTAAGATACTTGAAAGAAACATGTGTAAATAAAATAGAAAGTATTTAGTACTTGTTCTGTTCATAATAAATATTTTTCTTTTTTGATGTGTAACATCTTTCCTCTCGCTAGTCTCGCTTTCCTACGATCAGTCGGAGAAATTTCGTGAATAGGGACGGAAGTGTGTAACAGGAAGCCGGGGAAACGCGCGCTATTTGATTTGACCAATGAGCGCACGCGGTTCTAGAGTTTGCCGTCAGATGGTACACACGGCTACACATCAAGCTGTACAAAACCAGTAAAGGCTGACCTCGCGTTGTAAGGAAAACCTGTACAATGCGAGGTCAGCTTATACTGGGAATGTACAGCTTGATGTGTAGCCGTGTGTACCAACTTCTTTTCCATGATGTCATGAGCTGCAAGTTGGGTGTGGGATGTCAGATGTTGATGTTACATATCATAGGTATGCGACTACTGTAAGGCTCACTCGTTTTTTTTCAAGAGTGTTTCTATGTGCTAAGAGAAGAAATGCAGTGTATTATGTAACGCTTACCTGTCCACCACGTTTAGGGTTAGTATTTCCTGGATTATTTGGTATTATGATAGTGGGTTGACCTCCTCCGAAGTAGTCACCCTCCTCGTTACTGCAAATAAAAAGTTCGTATTATTTGATAGTACTAATGGTAGGCGCAGGACCGGTCGTTGCGGCGATGCTTGGGGGAGGCCCATATCCAGCAGTGGACGTCTTTCGGCTGAAATGATGATGATAATGATGACTAATAGTAGGTATAGTCATCTAGTCAAGGATTAAATCTGAATCAATGCCAGAAATCTTTTTTGAAATGTAGTTTCTTATGGGGCTTGCGGTAGGTTTGATTCGGGAGAAAATGTAACGTCACGCGTTATACTCATGGATTACATTGAATATACCTAGGTACGGACATAGAGTTGTCAGCTGACCTCACCTCCAAGCGCCATCTGGTGGGTAACGTCAAAGTTACAGCTAACTAATAAATAAAACATACAAAAACACATGTTTTACTGGGAACGAATCTGGGCCCTGTGGTATCTCGGTCCGACGCATGATTTTTCCTGCCATCTGTGCTTGTATTATAGTTGCGAAATTTAGCGTTATAATGAACCGGTCAAAAAATATGAATTTTAAGGATAACTTCGATTCTAACGTTTTTTTATACTTGCATATATCTCGTTTTCTATGGTATTAGAGTTTATTATAAAATTTTGTAGATTAGGTATAATTTTTTTAAACTTTCGCGAATTTCACTCATATTGAACTATGTTTACGGGACTTGTCGCGCACAATTAAATCATAATATAACAAACATTTTGACTTACCTCGACGTTTCGGCCAAGTTGCATTGGCCGTGGTCACGAGCAGACAAATGTTGCAGTGTTTGTTATATTTTGATTTGATTGTGCGCGACAAGTCCCGTAAACATAGTTCAATACAGGTGTAAAATTTTCTTAAGGTAAAATCTGACTATGGACATCGTCTTCCTCATCATCATCAGCTCATTACTGTCCCACTGCTGGGCACGGGCCTCTTCTCAGAATAAGAAAGTTTTAAGCCTTAGTCCACCACACTGGCCCAGTGCGGGTTGGTGGACTACACACACGATCAAGAACTGTGCCCCAAGTGCGAGATTTTTCCTTAAGAAAATTTAACTGCCACGTTTGTGTGTTGAGGAACAAATGTAGGTATGAAAACATAAAAAGCGCCCCTGGCGGAAAGTATCGTTAACATTGTGGAGGAACGAGGTGTCATGTCCCTCTAACATAAAGGGAGGATCCTCCGGCCAGGCTGCGTCTGCGCCTGGCAGGCGCGCCGGCCCCCCAACGGTTGATGTTGGGCGGTTGTATTTATGCTACCTTGCGTGTAAACTCTGCTTGCGCGATGTAGGATAGTTCTTATGTCACCGGATAGATGTCGCTACATCACCCTTGTGCGTGATTCGGAATTTCTGTTGTCATTGTCTACGCTAAGTCAGTGTTAGTTTCCATGTGGTGAGGTAGATGTCGCCACAACTTCATGATGTTTTCATACATACACTGCCTCGTTGGTCTAGTGGTCACAAGCGCGACTGCTAAGCGTGAGGTCCTGGGTTTGATTTTCAGGTCAGGAAAACGGTGTTATTGGGATTTTGCTGTCAAGAAAATTTCAGTAGTAGCCCGGAGTCAGGAAGTTGGCGGTGCTACACCCTCGTGCCTCGGAGAGTACGCTGCTTTTAAATAATTACAAGATTTTCCTAAACGAACGAGACACTTGAGAAACTTGTTTCTCATGTCAGTTTTTCGATATGAGATTAGAATTCAATTGTTCATACTTTATGTTAAATAATGTTAAAGTAGAAAATTATATTCATTCTTTTTGTAAAGATTATTATTTCCATAAAAAATATAGGTATAAATTCTTTGCTTCTTATTACATGAACTAACTTATTAATTATAAAGGTTATCCACTTCAACACCAAAACATAATCTTATACCGATAAAATGTGATGTTTACATGAGGTCAATAACTTGTTGTTGTTAACAATTAGTAAGTTCTGGGTATTCAGTTAATTTGAAACAATAACATTAATTATATTTAATACTAAAAACAAAACTTTATTGAAATTAAAAATGATTATAATGAGACATTGTATAAATATAAAGAGCATTGAAATTTTGATTTATGCTATACTGCGTCATTAAAAAAAGCATAAATTTGGTTATACTTATTTATAATTTTTTAACGCATTTTACGCATGCGAAACGAAATGTAACATTAAAAAAATAAAAAAAATTTTTTTTTTAGCCAGTCTGTTATGAAACAATGTTTTTAATAAGATATCGCTGACGTCACCCAAAGATGTACCAAGTGGATGAGAATTTCGTTACCACGAGCAGTGTTCACGGTAGCTTAGTGGCTAAAGCACTGGCGTACTGAGCCAGGAGTCGCCGGTTCGAATCCTGCTCGTGAGCGATTTTTTCTTTCCACAATTTAAATCGTTGGTTATACTTAATGAATGAATTAATTTATTTTGATAGCTCTTAGGCCAGTGTTCATTATCGTTAATTCTTTGATTAAACGGCTGATTACACAAAAAAAAAAACTGGAATTGTAGATAAACTGTTGTTTAACCAGATAATTATCGTTGGTAAAATCAAGCTTTCATCATCATCATCCTAGCCTGGTATCACCCACTGCTGGGTACAGGCCTCCTTTCGTTTTTGCCAGCCTCTTCGATCTTGTGCGTCCCTCATCCAGGTGTTTGAAATCAAGCCTTAATCGGCTAAAATATAATGACTGATTAAAATATATGGATATGGAAAGATTTTGTATTCATTAAGAAACCCTTTAAAGGATGCTTGTACTCATCAATTTGAACCACTTTGACCATAGGACCACTTTAAAATCGTGAAAAAAAGTCTGCTGTTCCCTACATTTTGTCGATTTATGTGCGTTATTTTTTTCGCGATTTCAGGTTTGGTACCATGGTAGAAATTGTTCAAATTGATAAGTACAATCATCCCTAACAGGATTGCTAATCAAATAATTTAAAATCATCCTGTATGTTTATTGGTTAGTAAACATTGAATAAAAGTGGAAAGAAGAAGTGTTTGAAGCCAACAAATCCATTATTAAATACAACCACAACAGAGAATTGGAAACGATTTTACTTGCCTGGAATAATCATTATAAATATTTAAATAAATGGAATAATAATAATAAATATTTGAGATATTTTTTAAACAGCACCATCTAGTCCCAAATTAAGCAGAGGAGCTCGTACTATGTGTACTAGACACTGGGTATAATACCAATATACTTCTTTTTTTTAAAAACATTCCTACTTATAATACACAGAAACACGCAGACCAACACAAACACTTATGTTTATCACACAAATATTTGTGTCCTGTGAATCGAACCCATGACCTCGTGATCAGCAGTCTGACACTCGAACCACTAGACCACAGACGTCAAAAATCTCAAAATCTAACCAACCCAATCTAAACAACCAGTCAAACCAACCAACCAACCAAACCAACCACCACCAACCACCAACCACCCATCTAACCAATTCAATCTAATCTAATCTAATCTTTAGATTTCGTCTCACATGCGTAAAACAGTGAAATCAAACCTATTCGATTGTCGTAACATACTTTACACAAAAAAGTAAATACTTGCCTTACATTACCTCCGCCGAAGTCTGGTATTTCAGGCCTCCGTGTGGGCGCTTGGCCTGGACGTGTCGTGGTCAGTAGATATCCATCATTATTATTACTATTCGGCCGCCCTGGTCTGCCAGAATTTATGGACCCCTCACCTCCAGCGCTAGTAAACAAGATTATTTACATATTTATATGTGAAAGTGATCCTACTTTAGAATGCTTGGGGTTATTTTGAATGAATGAATGATTTGTTTATTATGCAAGAGTTATAAATAAATAATAAAATAAAATGTTTGTTTCAGTAACATATAAATATATTAATTTACAGTGTTAGGAGTCTTCTTTTAAGCAACAATATGCTTGTGTTAGAAGAAACCGATCTTCCGTTGATTTATCTTCTAATCTAATATAAGGCACTGAGTTTAGATACCTAAACAGCTTAGAAGAAGGCTGTTTTCTGGCAAAATGGTTAAGGTACAATAGTTCTTAAATTTAAATATTAGTTTCACAAAACTCTGCCAGCTTTGCATGCAAAAGTTGGGAGATAACATAGAAATCTGATCATTTGAATATTTACACTTTTTTGTCGTGGTCTGTACCAAAGATTTACAGTATTCAAGCAAGCGAAAACCAGCTAAGTGCGTGTTAGAACAGTTGCGGAGGATTCCGTACCACTCATCGACCTGATAGTACTCCGTAGAAACTGATTTATTTCATAAGGAGATATCAGGCGCAGGACCAACGGCTTTACGTGCTTTCCGAGTTACGGGGGTGTAGCAATTCAATTCAATTTCAATTCAATCGTACAACTAACCACACCGCCAACTTTCTGACTCTGGGATGCTACTGAGAAATTTTCTTGACAGAAAAATCTCAATAACACTTTTTGCCCGCCCCGGGAATCGAACCCAGCTTAGCAGTCGCGATTGCGACCACTAGAACACCATGATAGAGGCCATATAGTAACATATATTCTGTGAAATAACTGGCTATTTATTATAGTTAAAAAGATACAGCCCTGTGACAGACAGACAGAAGGACAAACGGCGTAGGCATAGTAATAGGGTCTGATTGTGACTGAGATTTTAAATGGTTTTTTTCATGTTTTTTTTTTATTTATTTTTATTAAAGGGTTCTTATCCACACGGATATGCCAACCCCATAGTACCTTATAAACTGTCTAATACGTACACATTTGTTACAAATTAATAACAGGAAGAGGAAAAAAACCCTGACTAAGCAGTAAACCACACAATTGTTTTGCAGCAACTGACTTAGGATTTCCTAAAATAGTCAATACAAGCCCAACATCTAGTGAATTCAACTTTAGTTTAAATGAAAATATTTTAAAATATAATATCTAAATATGTTCATTTATGAAAATAAAGGGAATAATAATAACACTAATAAAGCTTTATTTATTTCCGTGCAAATTACAATCTAATAGCTTAAAAATATAAAATATACACAGTTTTTAACATAGAGCATAAAATATTAATATGTAGTTTGTACGGACCTCCTTCGGGTAAAAGCCTCCTCAAAGGTATGCCAGTAAACTATGTTGCTGGCTGTGTTTAGCCAGCTTTGACCCGCCATCTCTACTATTTTATCTACCCATCCAGCGCTAGGCCTGCCTCTGCTTCTCGCGCATCGTGGTTCTGACCGTTTAGTCCATCTATCATCTTTAAGCCTGGCAACGTGACTTGCCCACTTCCATTTTCTTTGACGTGAGAAGAGCATCTGTTATTTTTGTTTTCTTCTGAATTTCGACATTCCTCACCTAGTCTTTTTCTACGGCATAGGGCACTAGGGTGTAGATAAAACTATGTTAACTCGTTCATAAATACTTTTTTAATTGACTGAATAAAACAAGGTCTTTCAATACCCCAATGGCCCGAGACAACGTCACGTTTCTAAATAATGCAATGTTGTTGTGTTGTTTGATTGATTGTGATTGAGGGTTATCATACATAGGGCAAACAAAGCGTAGTATAGAATTAAGGAACATATAGCTGATGTCAAGAACAAACGCTCCACAAAGTCTGCAGTGTATAAACATGCCCTAGACAAACCCAACCATTTTCTTCGATTTCATAAACCACAAGTCCTGGTGACGGAAAACCGATATGTACCTAGAATACTCCGTGAGGCTATTGAAATTAAAAAACATACAAATTTTAATAGAGAAGATGGTTGGCAGCTACCACCTGTTTGGAACCCAGTTCTAAAAATAATCAAGTCCCAAACAGCACGCAACACTGTAAAAGACAATGACATTGTGAGTGATTACTGCGTGCATCGAAACGATTTTAATTAATAAAAATTGTACGGTAAATTAAAATATTTTTTCGGAAATATCTGTAAAGACGCTTGTCATCTTAGTCTTCCTGCGACCACGAACGCTGCAAAGCTTTCGAAATGTCAGGAAAATCAATTTAAATAATATACGCGATTTAATCCGGTTATACTTTGTTTGATTATAATGCAATGTTGGCTAATATTTTCTCTTCGGCTTGATCACAGATTAGATAATAGTTACTACGTAACAGATACATCACTTCCATACAAAAGCGAAAATATCGAATACGTTATAATAGCCTACAATTTTTTTATAATCATCTCAGGCGTTAGCTGCAAGCAGAAATATAACTTCTGTACGCGTACCGAGAGTTGAGGACGTCCCACTGATACTTGTACTTTCGGGAGCACGCTATCCGGCAGGAATATAACGCGACCTTGAGCGAGTGACGGAGCCCTGGCTTGAGCTATTCCAACATGTATAAAAAATCAACCGCATCAAAGCCATTAATTATTCAGCCTGCAGTCTTGGGCTAGTCAGGTGACCTGTTACAGGAATAGAAAACCTGTACCTGTGATCACCAGCCCGCTTGTCCTGTTTTTATAGCAAGTTTATGCAGGGAAATAATTCTATGGGTTGATTCAGGGAATCAATACTTGTACGTCTAGTAAACTTCTCCATAGTGTGTTGACCGCGCCTAGAACCCGCACCGGATCAGATTGGTAGAAAATGAAGGAAATTTGACATTAACAGCGTCTTTATTTCGCAAGCAGGGGTTTTCTAATTCAAGTGTTATCACTGACGTGCAGCTGACTGTACATTGTTTATACAGTTTATTATTGTTTGCATGCATTATGTAAAGAATATACATTTATATAACTACTTATCTAAAATCAAGAATATATAAAACAATTAATTCAGTTACGAATAAAAAACAAAGGCATCTGACAACGAATTTTCTAATCATTGCACCAAGCTCTATTATGACGTCACTAATTAATATTTTTTACGTCAAAGGGAAAATTAATCCCGCTGTGGTACAAGGTAATTTGTAACAGTGGTAGATAGCAGATTATATTAATGAACGTTACCATCAAATGCTCATTATGATTGTGGACTTGTACAGTCGTGAGGTACGTCATGATCAATTTATTTAGGTTTATCGTCATTTAGCTTATTTTAGTATATTTACTAAATAATTAAATAACATAACATAACATCACGCCTGTATTTCCCCGAAGGGGTAAAATAAGTTTTCAGTATGTATGTAGATGGCTATAAGAAAAGAGGCAGACCGAAGAAAACATGGATGGATTGTGTTAAAGATGATATGAATAGAAAAAAAGTGAACACGCAGATGACGGCTGATAGAGATGTATGGAAGAAAACACCCCAAATAAATTGGGATAAGGGCAGGAGGATGAAATAAATAAAGTGGCCAATGTTGCCACCACGCTGCCATGGAACAGTTAGATGGTCTGATGACAGCGGAGATCACAGGTTAGCAATGGATGGCTCAGGATCGGATATGTTGACGTAATGCAGATGGGTGATTCTTCAAGGTCACGTTCTTCATCTGACTCCTCTGGAGTAAATTTTTTTCTCTTTTGACCCACCACATACATACACATATACCACACAAACCATCGCAGATTTAATACAATACAATAGTTTAGTTACAATGTTCTATATTCCATGTAATGTATTCGGGACATAAATGTAAGCCAGTGTCCTTTTCAAAGCTTCTGCTTTATCCCGTCACGGGTTTGTAACAAACAAAAGTAAGCAGAATTCCAAAATTACAAGAACCTTACAGGAAAATATTGTTGTCCTTGGACAAAACAAAATATATATGTTATGTACTCCAGTGTTTACAGTCTTAATTTTTTTGCTAATTTAAAAACGTTGCCTAACACTTGGAATTACCTATTTCTGTTTGATGTGATTACGGGCATAAAAATTTTTTGCTTCTTAAAAAAAACGTTGCCTTACACTTAAAATTATTTCTGTAAGATCTGATTAGACACATGAATCTTTTTTTGCTTACATTTGGCATTATTTATGTATGACGTGATTACAGATATAAATCTTTTATGCACAAACTCGGAACAACTATTTATAGGCCATAAATAATTTGATTTGATTTAGGAAATTCTCAGTAGCAGCCCGGAGTCTGGATTTATGGCCGGTCAATGGCAATAGGCTCGCCCCCTATTACATGGGACTATAACATAACTGGCGAAATGTGGGTGTACTACTACACCTCTGCCTACCCCTTCGGGGAAATACAGGCGTGATGTTATGTTATGTTATGTTAATAATTTGATCCAGTCTCGATTCAGTCATTCCACCAATGAGTCGTCATGAAATACAATTAAAAAAAGAATACAGTATACTCACATGCTTACAGGATTTGCGGAGTTGATACTGTTATCAGGCCTCACGTAAACAGGCCTGATAGACTCGCTGGGCTGGTCCTGCACTGGCCTCGTCTCTCCTCGTACTGGGCCAGGCCTCGGCGTCGGCCTCGAAGTCACCGATCCAGGCCGCATCACATTCGTGTCAGGCCGACTTGGCCTCGAATCTTGGCTTAAGTCGGGCCTGTCGACGGCAGGCTGTGGCGTGTTGGCGTTGCAGATCTCCCTGCCGTTCAGTCTGATTGCCTGCAGTCTAGGGGTCTTATTTAAAGGGTTGTACTGCACAAAGAAACGCACGGCCGTTGCTGGACCGGGGCTTATCTTCATGTCTGTGTTCTCAATTTTGAAGTCTATGTTGTCTTGTGTTGTAACGTCTCCTACCCAATTCTGGAAGAAAAATGAAACTTCTAAAACCACTCTCTTTCCTTTGGATTTGCTTGTGTAGTTCTGGATTCTCAGCAAAGAATGGGGTGTTCAAAAATGCCTTCATGAGTGACGATACTTAAGTATCGACATAAATATGTCCGCTGCATCATGGGTAGTCAACCCCTCATGTTACTGATTGGTAATTTGACCATGACGAGCAATTTTCGCTTTTATAGTGTAACCACAAGAGGAGATTTATAAATCACTACAAAAGCAGGCCTTTTCTAGACAATAAAGACTAAAACCTTTCTCATTCTGAGAAGAGGTCCGTGCCCGACAGTGGGACAGTAATGTGCTGATCTTAATTAAAACAAATTAAATTATTATTAAATTTGGGGTGCATTAGAAGAGCCTCCACGAGTGACAATATTTAATTGATCGTCCAGCGCACCCTGGGCAGTCGGCCCCGCTACCAACCTGCTGACTGGCTGATCTTTTCCCCATGACATGAGCTGTTATCATTATGTAGCTCATGTCGACACGAAGAAGAAGAATTAAAACAAAGAGAGAGAGAGAGAGGAAGAGGGTAAAAACTCGTGACCACGTCTCACAGCTTTGGTTTTGGCTTTTGGGCCCCCTAAACCCCCTCTTATACAACGTGTTATTGAAATAACTGAAAACCTCTTAACCGTCATTGTACTCATAAGTATGAACAACTTTTACTATGGGATCAAAACTGAAATCGCGAAAAAAATATCAGTTTTCCTACATTTTGTCGATTTATGTGAACACATATGTAGGGAACATGTGTGTATATTATTATATATATTTAGTACTTATTGTATGTTATATATATATACCTATGTATGTTTATCTATTGTTTTAGTGGTAATTTATTTCTCATCTTGTTTTGTGTCGTGAATCAATATTGCACCTGCCTTGTCATCTCTGTATCACCCTAAGGTTGACTGGGAGAGAATGCCTAAGGCATTAAGTCCGCCTATGTACACATGTTGCATGAAGTTTAAATAAATAAATAAATAAATAAAAAAGTGTTTTTTCCTGTCTATTACTATTTACTAACATAGCTTTAAGATTTTGTAACTAACACTATGGATTGTAAAGTCTGCAATAAAGATTTTAATAATTTTAATAATAACACGTTATACAGATGACTTTTTAATCACTATCCAAAATTTTAATGGCATTAGTTATCATTGACAGATCCCATTTTTGGAAAAAAATGGTAGGTTAAATTTTCGCAATAAAATAATTTTCCGTCCGTCCGTCTACGTCAAACGTCATTTTTGAGATGCAGTATCTCAATATTTTAGTATTGAGTGATAATAAAAGGAAAAACAAGTGTTTTATTATTTTCAACACAGTGATTTATAAGCCAGACGTAAACTTTGTGATGCCATATCTCAATATTTTGGTATCGAATGACTAACGGCCAAAATTAATATCCAATCTATCATATATCCAATATACCATTTACCCTACTAGAGATAGAAATTTGACATATTTTGTATGGAGCTTATGTCAAATTCCTATCTCTAGTAGGGCAAATCATGGATAGATTGGATATTAATTTGGGCCGTAAAAGAAAAAACACGTATTTTATTATTTTCAGCAAAGAACATTATAAAAAAATTGGATGGTGATTAAAAAGTCATGGTGTATATCTCTGCGGGTTGTCCGTACCTAAAAAATAAATATGTGCTCAGTACTCACCCCGAGTATATCAGCCTTGCTATCCAGCACGATATTGAGCCACAGCGAATGCAGGGTACTGTCGGTAGACAAGTTGACGACTCCGTACCACCGGCCTGGCTCCGACCCAGGAGGCTCGTACATGAACACGTTAGGACATGGCGATATCGGCGTGCTGCCCTGCGAGTCCTGCTCGTGGGAGGGGGCTGCCAGCAACGCCAGGAACATGCATAGGACTGCGATCTGTAAGGGAAGATCAGTTTAGGATATGAAAGTTCAGGTCCTTTTTCAATGATCAGGTTAAGGACGAGTATATCGTTGTAATGTTTTTGCTGCAAATAGGTGTAACTTTTTTTTTTTTTCGGGTTTTAATCCTCATGGTTACCCTCCGACTGGGACGGCGGAGGGGTATGTTGGACTCTTACCGACTAAAACCACACGGTGGCCATCCTCTGCACAAAATAGAGGAGCTCCGGGAACTCCATTGGACCGCGCCGGTGCCCCTCTAGTGAAGTAGGGGTACGTACTACGTAACTCATAATTAATTATCAATTACCTAAAATGCTGAGTCGAAGTTCACCTCTTCTTAACTTGGTACTTAGGCTTTTTTGTGTCGTTGGTTATTATAACTGCCCCCCTAGCCAAGTTGACAATCTACAATCGTCAACCAACTCGTCAACGCTAATAGAAAACAATCAAAATGTATGGGAATGACATACCTATCTCAACGAAAAAGTCATTCGTTGAGATATACGTGGGACACTCAGAAAGTTTTGCGAAACTAAAAAAAATTGTTCTATACGTACATATATTTTTATCAAATCTTTTCAAAGTACTTTCCACCAGCCTCTATACCAAGATTCATGCGCCTAAACCAGTTTTCAAAACACTTTTTCCAGTCCGCCGCAGACACCTCGTTTACAGCCTGCTCGAACGCAGCCAGCGCATCTTCCGGCGACGAAAATTGTATCCCTTTGAGCTGATTTTTTATTTTTGGGAATAAAAAGAAGTCACACGGTGCTAGATCAGGGCTGTAAGGAGGGTGACCCAGGAGTTTGACTGGCGTGCTGTCCAGGAAGTCCCTCGTTTTGAGTGCGGTGTGCGCAGGTGCATTGTCGTGGTGGAGCAGTAGCCCGCGGAGCCCTGTGTTTGGTCGCTTGTTGCTTATAACAGAGAAAACTTCTGGCAAACATTTGGTAGTATACCATTCGGCATTAATGCTTCTTTGATCCCGTAAGGGAATTGATACCAAGTGGCCAGTCAAATTAAAAAAGCTAGCGATCAAAATCTTACCCCCGCTTCTAGATCGCTTCACTTTGGTAGGCGTTGGCTCATTTTGAAACACCCAAACAGTCGACTGGCGCTTGGTTTCTGGGTCGTATTGATAAATCCAGGACTCATCACCTGTAACGATGTCGTAAACACGCCGAGACGAGCCTGCTTCAAATTTGTTAAGCATATCACGGCACCATTCCACCCGGGCCTGCTTCTGAGCATCGGTGAGGTTGTGCGGCACCCAGCGTGATACTATCCTCCTCACGCGAAGATGGCTGTGTAGAATCTCGTGAACGCTTCCCGATCCAATCTTCAATATGTGTTGAATCTCCTGATATGTAATTCGCCTATTGTCTTGGATTAAATTTTTCACTGCTAGCACGTTTTCTTCGGTAACAGCCGTCAAAGGGCGACCGCTTCTTTCGTCATCCCCCAAAGTTGGTCGACCGCGCTTGAATTCGTTATACCAACGATACACGGTTGCCTTGGAAGGGCCTTCATCCATGAATGCCATTTGAAGTCTATCGTACGATTCATCCGGTTTCAGGCGACACTTGAAATCGTATAAAATCATAGCTCTAAAATGTTCCCGGCGCAGATCCATATTTCAGTGAGACACAATACTTTGAATTAACTCGCAAAAAATGTGGAGGGAAATTTTGAAATTGGAACTTACTTATTTTTACTAATAAATAATCATATTTTCGAAAAACATTATAACTGGCCAGTCTCCCATATATAAAAACTTTTTTTCGCAATACTTTCTGAGGGGCCTGGTATGTCATTGTAGATTGTCAACTTGGCTAGGGGGGACAAGCAGTTATCTGTTTTGTGATTATGAGAAGGGATATTCTTGTAATAGAAAATGTTCAAAATAAAGTTCCAATTAACGTTATTAATGTCAATCTTATGACAGCTGATGTTCCTGTTTGACGTTTATTTGTGACATTGAGACTAGATCGGAACTATGTCAAACATTTTAGATTACGAGAATTGGACCTCGGAAATTCATACTGCGTCTAGCATCTGTTACAAACTTATCATCCAACAAGAATCATGGATCATAGGTTGACGGTGAATAAATAAATAAATAAATATTTTTGTGACGTTTCTACACAGCACCATCTAGTCCCCAACTAAGCAGAGCTTGTGCTATGGGTACTAGACAATGGATATAATACTTATATACTTTTTTTTTGGAAATACATTCGTATAATACATAAGGAACACCCAGACCAACACAAACACTTATGTTCATCACACAAATATTTGTGTCCTGTGGGAATCGAAACCACGACCTTGTGATCATCAGTCCAACCCTCGAACCACTACACCAAGACGTCGTCAATTAAATGAATTGGACATGCTTATAGATTAAATTGAAAAACGTTGTCTAGTAATATGTATGTTATCTAACGTCTTTCGACTGAAATGTATTTTTTGTATAGTATAGGATGGTGAAACGAGCTAAAGGCCCACCTGATGTTAAGCGATTACCTTTGCCTTTTAATTTTTAGTTTTTTTGGAACCACACAGAAAAAACGCACAAAAATCATCGATATATATGTACTACGTACTAGATGTGCTGTTCAAAAGAACAACATGGTTACACAAAGTTGTGGTTCCGGAACCACACTGTCATCTGTCATTAGTTCGCTTGACAGCTGGTTCGCGAACACACGTAAATTTTATTAACGGTTGCGTCAACTGAATTTGAAACATGCTGTTTATATGAGATCGCGTGTCTATATATTGACGTCGTTGACAAAAATAAAATTATTTTAGGCCTGGTACACAAGGTACTTTTTAACATACCACGGTAGCGAAGCCGCGTGCTGCAACTAGTTTATAAATAATTACAAAACATTGCTAGAAGAAGATGCTCAAGTTCAAGTACCCAAGCACATTCACTTGCGATATATTTAGAAAACTGGTTTACTGCGTTCTACAGTAAAGTCGATGAGGCGCATAGGACGCCTGATCAGTATTATAAAATGAAGGTTTACAAGTAGGGCTACAATGAGTAATGTTTCTGTATAAAGATAATTACAACAGGTAACAATTATAAAATGACGTAGAAGGTAAAAGTATGTAATATTTCGCACAGACTATACTGTATTTACACTCCATGATAAATTAGTTAATAATAAACACACATTGATTCGGGAAAAGAAACGCTTTGCAGTTTCTTGGTTTTTAAATTAAATATATTTCAAAGATATAAAATAAATCGGTACATATACATAATTCTTCTATATTAAAAAAACCGTCTATATTTATTTAAAAGAAAGAAAAAAAGAAAAATCATTTATTGCCACAACAAGACGACATGCGGTAGGTGCACATAAAACTTAACTTCATTAGCACAGACATATTAAAAAATATAGACGAAGTGCTGCCAACAATTTAGTGAAGCCAAAAAAACATTGCTCCAGTGTACAACCAGTCGCGAAAGCAAATATCCTTCAGGTGCATGGTGTGTGCGTCAGCGCTGGCTGTCCACGAAGGAGCATAATTTTTTGGCTTCATTATGATTGTTCACAGCACTTTGTCTATATTTTTTGCTATGTCTGTGTTCATTAGGTACATTTTAGGAATTACAGTGATACATAGTTGTAATATCATAACAAAAGTAACTTTGCATGTCGTAGCTGCGGCAAAGAGGTTGACACTCAGCGTGAGTCACAACTCAGCGCTGATTTTCAGTGTCAACCCTAAGATGATTTAGATGTTTTTAAACTGGTTTACATTCTTCACGTTACTACTCATAATAGGTTCAGTTGTAAACCAGTGTCAGGCACTAGTTGCTTGGCATTTATGCTGAACTATTTGGCGCAGCCGCTAGCCACACAGCAACTATTACGCCGACGACGTATGTGGTCTAGTGGTTTGAGGTTCGGACTGCTGATCACAAGGTCGTGGGTTCGATTCCCACAGGACACAAATATTTGTGTGATGAACATAAGTGTTTGTGTTGGGCTGGGTGTTTCTTATGTATTATACGTAAGTATTTAGAAAAAAAAACTATATAAGTATTATCACCATTGTCTAGTATCCATAGTACAAGCTCTGCTTAGTTTGGGACTAGATGGTGCTGTGTAAAAATGTCCCCAAAAAAATTTATATTTATTTATTACATTTATTAAGAATACTTTCATAATTAAAACAATACCTAATAACCTATTCTTGGTATAATATCATCTTCATCTATATTTCAAGTGATAGTTTTTGGGTACATCGGTAATATTAATAAGCTAACATGACATGCACGTTATTGATTGAGTACTAATTTCTGTTTTAAAGTAAGGACTAATCTTCTTAATATTTGTACGCTTAGCTGTAAACAGATTTTGTAAGGAACTTTAAAATAATTATCCATCTTATGTACTTTACCCGAAATAATATGCAAATAAATGATTTCTATTCTATTCTATTAATTATTTATTTCTTCTGTTCTATTAAAATTGTATCGGTGTATCTATTTGTCTTGTACCAAATATATATTTCTTTCTTTCTTTCAATTGCTCAGCTACTGCATCAATCATGACGTCGAATAATGCATCAGGGAAAATCTAGTTCTTTATTAACTAAGATCTACCTAAACTAATCACTAGTTGTTGGAACCATAATTATCATGCTATATTTTCCTACTATACTTTCCTAGGTATATCTACATACTACATAGCTGTATTACATAAAATCGTCCCACCTTATTACAAAATCGGGTTTAGCAATAGGTTTACTATGGAGTTTGACGTTAGACCCGGTTTAAAGAAGGGTCTAAAACGTTGTAGATAAGTACGTCAAAATAGAATGTCTATAAAAAAAAAAGGAAATATAATGAAATTGACGGCCGAGTAATATTGGAAGGACGAGGCGTAGCTGAGTACTTCCGAAGTGATTTTAAAAGGACGAGGCACCAGTCGAGTCCTTTCGGTTAATTGCTGTTTCGACCGAGACTTGTATAATGTACTTGTCTCTTATTTGTGAGAAAACAATGCACAAATTAATTCAATAATAATTATTTTAATATAATTATTTTATAATCCTCCACGCCAATTCGGATGTGGATTCGGACACGCGGATCTTGTTCTATTTTCAAACTTTTGAAAAAAAAAAAATGCTCATTCTGCCTTTAGAATAATAAATATCGTGTATCTAAAAACTAATAAGAAAACCACGCTGGAAAGTTTAAAAAAAGTTCTGCAATTTATATTATTGTCGTGTTGGAAATGGCTGGCGTGTTATTTCGTTGCGTCCGGAAAAGAGCCGATTTACGAATTCTTTTCCTTTTATGTAATTTCTGAGCAAGTGGGAGAAAATGTATAATAAAATACATATACACGCTGAAATTTGAATCGCTTATTTCCCCAAAAGGATTCATTGTATTCATCATTATGAACAACTTTTACTATGGGACCAACGCTGATTTCATGGTTGGTCCCATATTAAAAGTTGTTCATAATGATGAGTACAATGACCCCTTTTCGGAAAATAAGCGATTCAAATTTCAGCATGTATGTATAATTTCTTATAATACCAGTTTAGTATAGGTATGGACGCATTGTGTAATTTGCAACTTTATTTCATAGACTTTATGACGGACGTTATACTTTAAGTATGGTGTTCATAATTAATGAAATACCTAATTAATAATAATAATAGGTCTTGCTAGATAGAAATGATAAATGTTTTGGAATTCATTCGTTTGCTGGAGACCGACCGAAAATTGAATTTTTATTTTGGCCGGAAACTAAACCGAAAAAATTAAAACATGAAGGTTCTTTCATATCGATAGATTTTTGTTTGGTAAAAGTACTAAATATAAGTAAAAATGAAACACATGAAATACCAATCTTATAATCATAAAAGCACATAATTTAATATTTAAGTGGTCGTACATAATATGTTACAACTTGAGACAGGAAAATTATATTTATATTTAAGACTAGCGGCCCGTCCCGGCTTCGCACATGAAAATATAGCCTATGTTACTCAGGGTGAATGTAGCTTTCTAATGGTGAAAAAAAAACTGAAATCGGCACAGTAGTTTTTGAGTTTATTCATTACAAACATACACACAAAAATACAAATCTTTCCTCTTCATAATATTATTATATAGTATAGAAAACAGATTGATATGCAAGGAAAAGCAATTTTTTTCCTATACATTACTGCATCTGTCTGCTTAATGTTGGCCCGCTGAACTAGACAGTAGATTTTACGACCACATAGATTTTTTTCTAAACTTAAACTTGAAATGACATAAACGTTTGTTTCCTTCTTGGAAAAACGAAGAACAAAAAGCCCTTAAATACGAAATTATGAGCAGATGTAAGACACCATACATAACTTTATTAGCTCATTACTGTCCCATTGCTGGACACGGGCCTCTTCTCAGAATGAGAAGGATTCAGGCCGTAGTCTGTAAGATACGATAAGACAGATCTATGATACCACTGGGTCAAAGTTCACAATTGATAGAAAATAACTGGAGATACATTAATAACGTTTTAACTTTGAAACCCTACTTATGTGTTAGGTAATCTCCCTGCAACGCAATCTCAAATTATAATTATTAATTAAATGCCGAAATATTTTTTAAACTAATTTTGAATTAGGAAGATAGAGGTGAAAAATAACTATCTATGCTGTAGCAATGAGCGGGTTGCTGTTGCAGTTGCTCTATGATGTTGTCGTAATACAAAAATGAAAGCACTAGTAGTAGCTTTCATTTCATTAAACAATAAGTTTTTTTTTTCTTTTCTTCAATTATTTTTGATCATCTATATTGTCGTCATCTATGATATGATTTTCACAACAATAAGTTCCAAATTGCATTTCAGGCTGTACCTGTTAATAAACACGTATTTATGGCCAATGATACTTAACTACAAATATAATATAATCTTTATTGACATAAAAAGTTGTTACAAGTTGTGTGAAGTCCCTGACTCCTGTGCTAGGTGAGCAACCTGTGTTACAAGAGTCAGTGCGCCCTCTCCCATGTGCAGAAAGACATTAAATTTTAATGCAATAAAATTATACTGCTTATGACTGCCTCGTTGGTCTAGTGGTTGCAAGCGCGACTGCTGAGCGTGGGGTCCTGGGTTCGATTCCCGGGTCGGGCAAAGTGTTATTGGGTTTTTTCATTAGGAAATTCTCAGTAGCCCGGAGTCTGGATTTGTGCCCGGTCAATGGCAATAGGCTCGCCCCCTATTACATGGGACTATAACATAACTGGCGAAATGTGGAAATACAGGCGTGATGTTATGTTATGTTGTTAAAAACTATAACTAAGAATAAGTTAGCAAAATAATGTTAAAATAAGTTAAAGATTTTTTTTTTTTTTTAATAAATAAATAAATTACGCAATGTAATGTTAAAAAGAACAATAACTATGTATTTACAGAAAACTCGCTGTGCCCGGTATACGTTGCAATGCCAACTTGAGAAGTTCAACGAACAAACAGATGTATATTAATTTTTAGGGTTCCGTACCCAAAACGTGCCAAACGGGACCCTATTACTCTCGCTACGCTGTCCGTCCGTCTGTCTGTCACAGGGCTGTATCTTTTGAATGGTAATTGGTAGCTGGTTGAAATTTTCTCAAAATATGTGTTGCTATGACCCCTATCACGACAAATACAAAAAAAAAGTCTAAAACCAAATAAATGTTTTTCTTTAACGGTAATACATACCAGCGTTAAACTTGGTCTGATTAAAGAGCATAGGCATACTATTTAATTTAGCAACAAATACTAAAAATAAGGCAAACATAATAACATAAACGTATGTGGTGGTACTTGCGTAAGAAAAGATGCAAAAATTCATATTTCGCGCACGGTGCGTTGATGTCTTTTGATAAACTGTCGTAAATTAAATCAGTTTCTATGGGGTATCAGGTCGATGAGTGGTTCGGAACGATTACTGCGCGAGTCCAACTCGTACTTGGCCGGTTTTATAATTTTTCAGAAATATACGCGTGGGCGCGCACAACAACTCATCAAAAATCAACGATCAAACAAACAAATGTTTTTTTTTTGTCAGAAACATTCGTGGGTGCGCTACAGCAAGTCATTGTATTGTAATTGGATGAATAGTATAGGAACGCATAGAAGACGAACAAACAAATTTTATTTTCTATTTAATTATATAAATATAACATATTTATATATTTCTTTGGGACATTTTTACACAGCACCATCTAGTCCCAAACTAAGCAGAGCTTGTGCTATGGGTACTAGACAATGGATGTAATACTTTTTTTTTTTTTTGTAAATACATACTTATAATACATAAGCAACACCCACACCAACACAAACACTTATGCTCATCACACAAATATTTGTGTCCTGTGGGAATCGAACCCACGACCTCGTTATCAGCAGTCCGACACTCGAACCACTAGACCACAGAGGTCGTCAAATATTAACTATCTACGTAGATTAGCTTTTGCAGTAATAAATAAAACATTGTATTCATAAATAAATAATTAATTAGTAAGTAGTTTTTACTAAATGACGCGTGTTGAAGGAGATTGGGGTTTTTCAACAAAATTAAGTAGATGAATTGTTTTTTTTGCCATCTAAATTTTGAATGACTGAATGAGAAGAGGCTGTTGCTCTACAGTGAGAAAATTACGGGTTAGTATTGTTATTAGCAGATGTTTTCTGTAATATGAAGAAAAATAAATAAATAAATAAATATTTTTTTGGACATTTTTACACAGCACCATATAGTCCCAAACTAAGCAGAGCTTGTGTTATGGGTACTAGAGAATGGATATAATACTTATATCCTTTTTTTATGTAAATACATACTTATAATACACAAGAAACACCCAGACCAACACAAACGCTCATGTTCTTCACACAAATATTTGTGTCCTGTGGGAATCGAACCCACGACCTCGTGATTAGCAGTCCGACACTCGAACCACTAGGCCACAGACGTCGTCAAAAAAATACATGCTGCACCGACCCCACTGACCTATATTATTGCAGGACTGGCTACAAAATATCTCATGGGTTGAATGTGGAACGTCAAAAAGCTTCGGGTTGAACGTGGAAGGAAAACAAAATTGAATTAAATAGTGGGTTTAACTTTGGGTAGAAAATGGAAGCACTCCTATTGACGATGTCGTAATGAAGACATTTGATTTTCGCCATTTTAGCACTGTCAGCAGTGGCTGTGGTGGTGTTGGTCCACAGAATTAATGTTAGCGACGGGGCAATGACAATAAATAGCAATTTCATTCCAGGGACCAACGATGGGGGTGCTTTGATTGGGCACAAAGAACTTCTGATGGAGGAGTGATGGAGGATGATGATGATGTTTTCTAATATCGTTTTGTTTTGTTTTTTTTCGTCGTCCAGTGAAAACCTCGCACATTTCGATGTTTTATCTATGTAACATTATTCGTGCTTTTTTATTCCAATTCATCTTAATTATTTACCTTTCTAATAAGATATAAGTTTTAATATATTAATACACAATATCCACATCTTAAAACGATGTCACTATTTATCTACAATAATGAAATTTATATACCTACCATAAGCCTACAATATAAATACATATGTACTAAATATAGATTAAATAACATTATTCGTTAGATCTAAAAACAAAAGTATCAAAAAAAGGGCTTTGTTCTGTATATTCGTTGCATATTCATCTAGTTATGTAAAACAAAGAAAGTTTATTAGAAAAATATTTCACCAGGTAGTATGTAGTTTTTTTTCTGGTCCTGCAATTTTTTTACAAAAGCCAAAAGTCTGTTTGGGAAATTTTAGTCTGTAGAATCCTCATCATCATATCAGATCATATCAGTCCGTGTGGTGCCGGACTTAAAGAATAGCACCACCCTTATCTCTTCTCATGGGTGTCGTAAAAGGCGACTAAGGGATTCACCAGAGGATGGGCAGCAGCGTTCTCTGAGTATTTAACCAACCAACTGCGATCGCCAACCCGCCTGCCAAGCGTGGCGATTATGGCATATCCCCCCTTAATTGGGGGAGGCCTATGTCCAGTAGTGGACGTCTTTCGGCTGAAATGATATCAGATTTTCCCAATGTTTCGTCCTGCTTCGAAATATAGTTAAGTAACCTATTTGAATTTGGATTTGATGTGTTTTTAATTTTTATTAGATTACGTTTTTACTTCAAAAGTAAAATTATTAATAAATTAATTGTTAAAAGTAAAATTATTATTAAATTAATTTTTACATTGAACATTTTTGTAATAGTTCGAAAATAGAACGCAGATCTTTTTAATTTTCGAAACAAAGGAACCGACTACGTCAATTCAATACATAATTATTTATATACCTCTGTCAATAAAGAATAGTTTCGAATCGCGGATATAAAGTGCTCCCTTTCGATTTTGGTTTTACTGAAGAATATTGCTAAAAATTAATTATTCGAATAAATAGAAACAAACAAAATCACCACATCATGCGCCAATAAGTAAAAGCCGCTATTCCTAAAACCTTTATTTATAGCGCAGATTAAACATGATGTTGTTGATAAGCTACAAAGATGTTTAATACAAGTTATAATAATATTATTATTTAATATAAGTTTTAGTTTATAAACATGCAGTAGTACGCCACGGACTGCCCCCATTATCTAGATCTTACGTCTTCTTTGTCCATCCAAAGGTTGTAAGACCGCCCATGTACCCATAATTTATACGTTGTTCCCGTTTACTACTATTTTCATGGTGTACAATAAAGTATATTCTATCTATCTATCTATCTATTTATAATTAGAAAACCAGTAGGTAAGAAAAGTTGTTGAAAGCGGTCAATTGGTATTTACATAAAGGTTTGCATTCTCCCTGTCTGGTGAGGCAACCGGTTACCGTGACCAGTCTTTAGTTATTTGTAGCGAATCATCGTCAAAGCAAGGATGCAATGTTTGATACGTTTCTTAAAACTTAAATAACAATCAAGGGTCAAAAACTATTGACAGGTAAATAAATAAAAATATAAATAAATAAATACTTAACATAGAAAATATTGCGTGATTAAATGTAGAGAATAAATTCTAATGTATATCCATAAACACATACCAAATCAGTACAAATCTAACAACAAATAATATTATTTTATTATTTTTAACGCATTTAGGTACGCGTGGAACAAATAATATTGTTTAATAAATAACAAAATAAAATAGAGTATATACCAGTGTAGCAATATCTCAGTAAAATAACAATTTATACAGAGAGGTAATGTTCCTTTACAAGTTTTTTTTTTACGATTACTATTCACTGTTACAGCTCTACTTGTCCTGTAGCATCTTCAAAGAAGTTGTTTATGCTGCATTTGGTAAACGTTATATTCAATTTAATTCCTTAAGTAATTGCCAAGCCAAAATGATGACAATAATGACGTTGACATAAATTACTTTAATAAAATTATACATTTATCACAAATTTATTATATTTTATTATGTTTCAAGTTAGGAATTTTGCCATGCATGTGTCAATAAACTCATTAGTTTTAAATGGTTAGGGTTAAATATTTCCACGCCTATTGTCGGTAGAATATGTGTGACTATTATAATTTATAACTTTAAGACCTCGATGTACCATGTTCTTGGAAATAAATATATAAATAAATAAATATAAATAAATAAAGTATTATTGGAAAAATATCTGTTTCATTTTTATTTTTTAACCGACGAAAAAAGGAGGTTCTCAATTCGAAGCATTATTTTTTCATTTTTTTATGTTTGTCCACGCGTAACTTTTTACAGAGTAGTCCGATTTTGATGATTCTTTTTTTAATGGATAGGGTATAATAATATCTCGAAGTTGGTCCCATTTAAATTTGATAATCAAAATCAAAAAATTGTACAGACGAAAACAGAAACTGAAAAGCGAAAAATAAAATGAAGCTTTTATTCTTAATAACTATTCTCCTAACTAAACTAATGTAACAAAACACTAAATAAAAAACTAAATAAGTACATGTACAGTTCCTATTAGGCCACCCTGTTTAACTTTAGAATTTAGATTAGAATTGGAAGTTTAATTTATCTATAATTTATTCTTCCGACTGTGTTCGTTATAATTACTTTAATAACATCTATTTTTAGGAAGTGCGATCTTTGTACACCATGTTATGGATACGGTAGGCTGAACGTTTCTTGCGCGTGGAAAAAAATTTAATGGCACTTTAAAATCGAATTTAAAATGCTTACATCCACCAAATCTACCATCCCACATCTACATACACACATATTTTAATATTATTTTTGTAAAAAAAAAACGAAATAAAACGTGTTTTGAGTTTATCATTTAGTTTTTCGCAAATAATAAGTCTTGCACCCTACCTACATTATTGACAAATTGTTTAAAAAAACAATTGTATCGAACAATTAATATCCCTGGAGTTACTTACCATTTCTTCTCTATAGGACCTACCATTTGAAACTGTGCAACTAAAGTGAAACATTTCATAAGTGCCTGTAATTAGGTATATCCTACTATCTTACTAGGTAATATAATAAATGTGAAAGTTTATGAAGAAGTTTGGGTGTTTGTTACTCAATCACTCTGTAAGGGCTGAACGGATTAGGATAAAATTTGGCACACAGATAGAACATAATGGATTAACATATAGGTTACTTTTTATCCCAAGAAGATAAAACAGTTCCTGAGAGATGCGTGATAAACAAACATCCACGCGAGCGAAGCCACGTGCGAAGTCTAGATCTACAAGTAGTAAGTTTCTAGTCTAGTTTAGTCTAGTCTAAGTCTAGTGCGTTTGTTTGAAATAAAAAACAATTCGAATTTGTCGTTTCATTGCACCACCAATAGTAAAGTTGATGGTTTTTTCACGTGTGTAATAGATTAGCCTCTGGCCTCTGATCTTATAAATATAAGAACTGGCAGTGCTTTTGCGGCTTTGCCTACGTGAAAAGTTTTAAAATGGCCCGTAGTTTTGAACATTTTCTTATTATTATTTAATTTTAAGAGTATTTGTGTCAAATGCGACCCCAGGAAGTTTAACACTTTAAAACGTTAACACCCCTTTTATACCCCCGTTTAGATTATTTAAGAAAAAAAAACATGTAATTCATTAATTTCTTTGAAGATTATTTATACCGAGTTCCTATAAATAATCTTCAAAGAAATTAATGACCGAGTTTCGACTCAATCCAGCTACTCAATAATATTCTCCCTTACAAAATTTATAACCCTAATGCATAGAGGATGCATTTCGGAATAATTTTGGAAAAATAAAAGATGACTGTTTCATTATTTACTTTAATGATTATTTTCCCCAAGTTTTGAGTGAATCGATCCAGGAGAAAAGATTTTTCATACAAACTAACACCCTATTTCACCCTCTTACGGATAAAACTTCCAAAAATCCTTTCTTAGTGGGTGCTTACATTACAAAAGGAACCTACTGTCTAAATTTCATGTTTCTAGCTCGAGTAGTTTCGGCTCAGCGTTGATGAATCAGTCAGTCAGGACATCTGTCTTTATAAGTGTAGAAGATGTTATATTCATAGACATAGAAATATAACACATAGAAACCCAGTAGACGCACTCAGAGCGACGCAAATCCAGGTTAGCCTTGTATGACTAGTGGCGCCCCCATTTTATGCACTCTTATACCAAGCTATACTTTTATTAGTAGTGTTTTAGGATAAATAAAATGGGTATCCTTTTCTTTTTTATGCTAAATAATTTTAAATCACGTATTTTGCATTTGCCAAATAATAATTATATAAGGGTTGCCATTAGCTAAATCTTGTTTTATTTTATTATTTTTAACGATTCACATGTGTAAATATGCGAAGCGAAATCTAAAGACATGAATTGTGGAAAGGAAAAATCGCTAACGGGCAGGATTCGAACCTGCCGCATCGGCATCAAGTCTACGATGAAGTACCTGGGACTCGTCCTCGACAGCCGGCGGGACTTTGGGCCGCACTTTAAGCGGTTGGTTCCCAAGGTGGGACCGCGGCTGCTGCCAAACCACCCATTTCGTCGTAATGCAAAAACCCGTTCTTAATGGTTTAATCATTCAGTTGACGTTTTCTGAACTTAGCCTTAATAAATAAATAAATGAATAGGTAGATATCTAATAAAAAGTATCTGACAGCTAAATGATTATCTTACTATTCACTGGCAGCAAAATTCTGAACGCAACCTATTTTTCCCTACTTTTTCGGGAAAATGTAATTTACTTGCAACATTATTTGTGCGCTTGTGTGCCTGTTGGTGAGCTCGCTTACATACACATAGATCTTTTTAGTGCGTCACTATAATCTGATCTGTTAAAGGGAACTATCAGTCTATGTGTTATATGTCTATGTTCATAGACATATAACACATATTATTATCTCGGACGAATAAGAAAGGCGGACAGAATCTCGCTAAACTAAGACTGAAGCACCTGATTTTTTCCTAAACCTACTATAATTTCGAAAGCATTTCACACCAGATTTATACTGTTATTTTATTGGTAATACTACAACAAAGCCCGTACTTTTAAGGGAGCCGGCTTACTATGGATGCTTCACTTATTGTTTAGCGAGATTCCGTCCGCCTTTTTTTTCGTCCGAGATTATTATAGCTTTGAAAAGGTTTCCAAAGTTTCGAAGCGCTTCGTAGCCCTTGCGCTCGTAGTACTTATTATAGCTACAGTGCAACTATTCCGAGCAGTGCACACTTCACAGTGCCCATTGCAGTGGGCTCACAAGTAAAACGTCACATTGACAGGTTTATCAACAAATGAAAACGAGTTTTAAAATGTCAAATGATGACTTGTAGGTAGGTATTTTTGTATATGACTAAAGGTATTGATAATTTAAGAAGCACATGAATAAATGTTATCGGTTGGGTATAGCCAGATTCATGATATGACACTGTTTATGATAATAATTATGATTCACTTTTTCTATTGACAATAATTCCTTTGCTAAAATCAACGATGTCAATATATAGACACGCGATCTCATATAAGCAGCTTGTTCCAAATTCAGTTGACGCAACCATTGATAAAATTTACGTGTGTTCGCGAGACAGCTGTCAAGTGAACTAATGACAGATGACAGTGTGGTTCCGGAACCACAACTTTGTGTAACCATGTTGTTCTTTTGAACAGCACATCTAGTACGTAGTGCATATATATCGAGGGCTAAAATAAACTCCTTCACTTTCTGAAAAACTAATCGGCTGTCAAATCTCATGTTAGGTGATGTGCTTGTAATTTGATCAACCAATCACGCTAGTTGAAATTGTTTTTGACAAGTTAGTTTCGACAGCTATTCAGAAATTGGGGTATGCAATATGTACCTACCGTATTGTCTATCTTTTTTAAATGCTTGTTCTATTTTGTATGGAACAATAATTTATTAAACCTTGTGTATCTGCGCTACGGTTTATGTTTTTGCTGCTATTATATCATCGTTTTATTTTTGCTCTAGTTTACTGTTTTTTTTTTATCCAAAATAAACTTTATTATTCTGTTGTTTACAAACTAAACTTACTTAGTAGGACTAAGTAAGTTTATATCTTTCTACCAAAAATGAAAATTGCTTGATTGATTTTTATTTTTATAGATTAATATTGCAATCGTCAAGTTATTTATATAATTGTTGAGGAAAATAACAGTTCCGAGAATTTATGATAGCAATACGATTTGTAAGTAATTGCTTGGGTTCAAAATAATTATTTACTAGATTGACGAGAATAACACAGAGTTATTATCTAAAAAAGTGTCTACGTTACAGTCAAAGCTCTTTCCCGGTCAAAACTACTTCTGACTGAAGAAAACTGAAAAAGTTTTGACTAAGAAGGTTTATCACAAGTAGTTTGACTGAAAAAAAAAACAGTTAATAGATCTTTTGACTGAAATTAATCTCGGTTAAAACTGGATTTGGTCAAGAGCGTTACTCAAAACCATTTGTGAACACCGGGGTCATTGGCCTTGACCTAAGCATGCAAGTGCCTGAGTTAGCTTGGCCCAAAGACTCGCTCTTCGCTTCACTCGCACACTCGACCAGCGCTACGCTGCTTCTGGCTCCAAGCTTTTAAATAACACTAGGGGTAGGACAGAATCTGATCACGTGCAGTCGGGGTGCACTGAATCTATTTAAACCTTTTTTTTTTTTCCGTGGGGAAAATCCTCATGGACGCACTCCGCCCGGGTAAGGCAGAGCCAGTGTCGGACTCTTACCGACTAAAAACCACCACGGTGTTCCTCTACCGACCTTGGCCGGGGGCGTGGGAAATACTCCCGTATTCACTCAACCATCCCCGGCAGGTCCCGGCTCGCCACTGGCAGGCGAGCCCCTTCTCCCCGTGCGGCAACCACAACGGCCGCACCCTCCTCTTGACTGGCGCGCGCGGAACACTACGCGCCACCGTCACGGGCCTTGACTGGTCTGGGGGCGGGCCACCCCGAGTCCACCGCCCGCAGGCCCACACCTAGGGTGGCTGGAGGTCGGCATACGCCCTCCTACGACGTCCAGGTCGTCTTCTGCGGATGGGAAGAGAGGTCATCGCCTCTCGAACCTTCTCCGCCGCCTCCTTAGCGAGCATCACCTCTTCGCAGTAGGAGACGACGCCTTCCCAAGCGCTCTCGCTCCCGACCATAGACAGAACCACGGCTGGAAGCGAGAGATCGCTGCCGCCTACTGCAGTGATGAGGGTGACCTGCGCGGCCCAAGCTGGGCACTCCGCAAATGTGTGCTGCGCCGTGTCCTCTGGGCAGCTCCCGCAGTGATGACACTCGGGCGTCGGCTCCCGGCCTATGCGACACAGATACTTACCGAAGCAACCATGCCCCGAGAGTATCTGCGTCAGCCGGTAGGTGAGGGCACCATGGCTCCTCTCCAGCCACTCCCCCATGACGGGCCTTACCGCCGCGATAACGGCGTGCTCTGAATCTATTTAAACCTTATTTCGACCTAGACATAGTAAAAAGTATTGACGAAGTGCTGAGAGCAATAGATAGATAGAATATTCTTTATTGTACACCATTAACATTATTAACAATCAGAGTGAAACAAAAAAAAACTATGCTCTTTCGTGTACAACCAGCGCTCACGCACACACCATGCACCTGAAGAATATTTGCTTTCGCGATGCTTACTGGACGATACCGCGACATGTGACATGTGTGTACTGAGAAAGGCGAGCATGGTTTGCATCTCTGTGCGTGAGTGCTGGTTGTACACGAAGGAGCATAGTTTTTTTTGGCTTCACTAGATTGTTCGCAGCACTTTGTCTATATTTTTTACAATGTCTGTGGTTACACTTTATATTTAGGTGCCATTTACCTTTGACGGAAGGTGAGACATAAATACCTACATATTGCGTCATTAGGTCAAACCTAACCACATGCTTCGATGACGAGGAGGATGCAACGATCATGCATTATTAGTATTTTATATACATTTCCTGCTTGGAAGATTATTGTTTACGTTAAAATCAGTAAGTGTCATCTATGTAAGTTATTAAGAGGTCTGTGTTATTATGTGAACTATGGAAAATCTGTCAGGGTTAGATCAAAAAGAAAGGAATAGAGCTTCTTAACCACAGACATAGTACTTTTTACTATGTCTGTGTTCATAACAAAAAAACAAAAACTATTTCAGAATCATTAAGACCTGAAATACACATCCCAAATGCAATTGCTTTGCTAACAAAGCATGCTTTTTATTGCATATTATGTTCCTAGTTTTCCGAGTAAGCTTATTCTAACTTCGCTTTTGTAGAATGAACTAAGTATACTAGATCCAATACCCCATAATCTTATTCGCGTAAACACCACCTCTTGAACGAAATATCAGCCATCTTGACCCAAAAACCAGCATTTTCCGAGTACCCTCAATAAATCCTTGTTACGATGTAAGCACCGCATTAAAACCTTTTTCTCAATCCTTCTTAGGGCGATAAGTAGCCGATACAATAGGCTGCGGAGTTCCAAATTTAAATCAACATGTTTTTACTGTTAAAAAAAAGATGATGATGGCCACATATTTCTGTCGAACCATTTGTGGATGGTGTTCTTTTTTTAATTTCAAGAACAAGCAATAATAATTATAATTATTGTTGTGGAGTCGAGCTATTAATAAAAAGTGGGGAACTAATGACGTCAAATGGGTAGTTTTTTTGTGTGGCTGGCGTTAATTTATTTATACACGGATTATCAGATGAAGCTAATGTTGTCTATTGTTCTTTTGTTAGATTTGAGAACCACATAAGTGATAGCTTGCTAAAATTTGGCCTAAGGTCTGAATTGTTGGAAATATGGTAATTTCGTATTATACCGTAACACGGAATCCTGTGTATACCTTCTCTTGGGCAGCTCATGGCATTAAAGTGCCATTTTAAACCCAGATTATTCCGATATATCCTGTTTAACAGTATACCAAGTAAATACCTTAAGATCAAGAAAACCGGAACTCAAGTGAGTGTTTCAAGTTTCTCGAATATTTTAAGATCTAAATTAATACGTTGTTAATTCGTAGTTATAAAGAGAAAACGGTAAAACTAACATAAACATTAGTTAAAACAGTGATTGTTTTGACAAAACCATCCATTATAGTTGAAATTATATGTTCTGTATTTGAATCTAGGCTACTTACTAGCCTTTACTGTAAAACTCGAGTTACCGTTGGCGTGTAATTTGCAATCTGAATTTAGAAGAACATTATTTTCTTCTAATTTCAAATAATGCTTTTGATTTCGAGAAAGTTGGTTATACTCTTTGGTTACAAACTCTTTAGGAAGAATTCTTCTTCGAAAATAATCCTGAAAGTTCTTGGCTCCCTCAGACCCGCTCGAGTGGATTAAATAATAAAAAGGCTACCTCCAACGTATCACAAACCGGTCCACCACCATTTTGATCACAACACGAGTGACATTCGACCACAGCACTTAAAAAACTTCCTACACGTTTTAATTACACAGTATATTATAATTGCACAATTAATTATGAAGAACACAACACCATAATTTTCATCACTATTCTTACCATTTTTAAAGGAATTTTCCCGGTGCTTACAAAAACGACTATTCGTATGAGTTTCACACAAAAAAATGTTTTTTTTATCGATTGGCGACGAGCGCCATCCGCGCCGGAGTCTGTAAGAATGACAAAAGAAAATCATAGCAATAATCTTAGAGGTCAAGTTTACGATAGCCAGTAGAGGAAGATGGAGGATTTTGACCTTACGTTAGAGAGGGACTGACGTATGTTGATTGGTTCGTCGTTAAGTGAGGGTGCGCGCACGCAAACCAGTTAGCAATGATCATCGAAATTGTTATGGTAAGTATGTAATTATATGCAGTGTATCTATATAAAGTTATGATTTACGGGCACGTAAAATGTAGAATATTTTTGTAACAAAATTAAGGAAATTAAGAGAAATTAGTGATGAGGGGCAAACAACTATGCGGAACTTATGTATTGCATTACTTTGCATACATACATAAAATCATGCTTAAAATACACTGCTGCGAGTAAATTACGCGCTTCTTTGAACACTTGTCTACAAGGATAAGCAACATAGTCACGGTCAAGTAGAAGATGGGTGAACCTTGTTTACAAACCACATCCCTTCTATCTTTGGAAAACAGGTTGAATTCCTGTCCAATAGGTCGGTTCAAAAGAGTATCCTGGAGAGTCTTACCGGCTCCATTGGACCAAATTTTTGGAACCGTGCAGTTAAATTTATAATGTTTCAAATGTGTATTTAATGTTTTTAAATACTTTGATTCCAGAAAATGGTAACCGCTAAAATTATTATGCTATTGTAACATGAAATGCTATGCAACAGACCAATTGTTTCTAATATCCGGCGATTTATAAATTCATACAAATTCATAATATAAATTATTTAATCTATTCTAAACCTACTCTCCGAGATCACTACAAATAATATTAATTTAGGTACCACAACATTTAATATAGAAGCATTTCAACAAAAACTAAGATAAAAAGAGGAAAACAATTAAAAAAGTTTTTGTTAGTCATTATTAAATCATCAATTCAATATTAAGCTGTCATTATTTCTTACTTAAATTATTTCTGACATTTATAATCTTTAATTCAGTCTCAAACGTAAAATTAAAGAAGACATTTTAATGGTAAATAATTAAGTTTTTTAATATTTTTTCAATTATTCTTTGTGTGCAATGACGTTCGCCTAAACAACGCAATGAAAAACAACATAAAAGTTTACGTGCGAAATGCGTGCGAAAATCCCTGAGGTAATATGTACTACGTACTAGAGAAGACACCTCGAACAAAATGTTTGTAGCACGTTTTAGAGCTCCTGCACTCGCACTCGCATAGCCACGCTCGCGCCGCGCGTGCTCCGCGGCCAGATAGTTGTGCAATTTTTTTTGTTCCTGATGTCTGCTCCAGTACGTAGTACATATTACCTCAGTGGCGAAAATGCATTTGTAAATAAAAATGGCGGCCACAAAACGCCTGCGGTTAGACAATAGACAGGGAAATGAGGTAACGAGGAGGCATGCGAGGAGGTAAATGAGCACCGTTGTCATGGCAACGCAACGTGTGGAAATAGGTTGAAAGGTGCAGGGTATTGCAGGGTGTGACAAGTGGATGGCAGCGTGATTAGCTTGACAGGTGACGGCGGGGATGGCGGCGGCGCGGTCGGCGGGAACACATTACTGACTGAGTTATTGAAGGGTTGGAATGCACTTGGGATTCGTACAGTGTTTTGGAAAGTTTTCTTTGTATTATTATATTCTGTGGTGCTTTGTTTAGTAACTTCGGTCTGTTTATAGACTAAGAGATAACGACCAAAAAGCCAAGGTAACTTTAACGCCGATGAAATTCAGGTAATTACTAGCCTGAAGGACCCTTTTGCGGAAACTTTTTTTAATACTTTTGTATTTTAAGTTTTTTTGACCGCCACCTCACCTGATTTTAAGCGATGGTACGGTCGACGATGGTATACACTTGCCCAGTCAAAACCTATTTACTCGATCCTTGAAGACCATCAGTTTATACTTATGTGGATGGGTGGTACGGAACCCTTACTGCGCGAGTCCAACTCGCACTTGGCCGGTTTTTTATTATTCTGTGTGTGTCATGTGAATTTTGAATTAATCGTTTTTCTTTCTTTTTTTCATTCTAAATGTCCAAATGAGAATATAATAACGTAAACGAAGTTCTGCTTCATCATCATCATCATCATTTCAGCCGAAAGACGTCCACCGCTGGACACAGGCGTCCCCCAATAAGGGGGAAAAGTTCTGCTTAGTGCCAATAAATTATTGCTAATTCACCAATACGCTCTGCATGATTTAGGCCGTCTGCATTATGTTCTATATTATATTATCTGTGGTTCTACTAAAAGTCAAGCAACCAGATTAATTTTTTCTTTTGCTGATTATTGCTACAAAATTGCTGTTTTATCATTAGAATAAATTAATTGATTTTCAAGAAACAAGTGCTATTTTGGTGACTTGGCAAACCAAAATGCGAGGCATTAACAACTTTTAAACACAATTCTATTTCATTGTTAGCACAATACCATAGAATATATACTACAATACTCAAGTTATACATTTGTTCAAGGTGTAACAAAGTATAGATAAAATTTGCTGCAAACTGATTAGGTAACTTGGAATCGAGAATAATAAATATTTTCCGGAGACTATTAATTCAAAAGGAAATTTGATGTAAGCCAAGTACGATATGTAAAAGCGTCTCTAGGGTGCATTAGGCCAAAATAAATAAAATAAAATAATAAATAGGTAAATATTTTTTTTATTTTTCCGGAGAAGAACCGGAGTGACCGACAGTGGCGTGCATTGCATATAGGCAATTAGGCAATACCCAGTGCCTTCCTAATTCAAACTCAACAGTGGTGTAAGTTATTATATTTTTTTCAAAGTACGATGATTCTTTATCCTTTATTAAACCTATTAATGCTGAATAAATCTTCCTACATAAAAAAATCAATAACTTACACCAAAAATAAATTCAAGTGAAGTAGGCCACTGCACGCCACTGGTGACCGACATAGCTTGTAGGATCAGTAAGCTGAAGTGGCAGTGGGCTGGCCATGTCTGTCGAAGGACCGATGGCCGTTGGAGCAGACGAGTCCTTGAGTGAAGACCGCGAATCGGCAAACGCAGCGTAGGGCGCCCCCCTGCCAGGTGGACCGACGACCTAAAGAACGTGGCTGGAGGGGACTGGATGCGGAAGGCAGAGGACCGAGCGTTGTGGCGCAACTTGGGAGAGGCCTATGTCCAGCAGTGGACTGCGATAGGCTGAGTTGATTGAAATATTTTTTGGGACATTTTTACACAACACCATCTAGTCCCAAACTAAGCAGAGCTTGTACTATGGATACTAGACAATGGATATAATACTTATATGTTTTTTTTGTAAATACATACTTATAATACATAAGTAACACCCAGACCAACACAAACACTTATGTTCATCACACAAATATTTGTGTCCTGTGGGAATCGAACCAACGACCTCGTGATCAGCAGTCTGACACTCGAACCACTAGACCACAGAAGTCGTCAAAAAAAAAAACGAATCTATCCAAGATTTGCCCTACTAGAGATAGGAATTTGACATAAGCTCCATACAAAATAATAATATGTCCTATCTCTTAAGGGCAAATCGTGGATAGATTGGATATTAATTTTGGCCGAAAGAGAGCCTCAGCAAATGAATATGTTGAAGTGCACGTACATACGTAACATAGGTACACAAATACATACACGTATGCCCACAGATATCGGCCATGTCAGACATTACTATGTATGGGCATGGCATAATACTTTATGTGGACATAATCATGTCCGGCGCATCCTAAGCAGTGATGAGTGATGTTAGTATATACGGGAATATTTCCCATGCCCCCGGCCAATGGTCGGTAGAAGAACACTGTGGTGGTTTTTAGTCGGTAAGAGTCCGACACTGGCTCCGCCTTCCCCGGGCGGAGTGCGTCCATGAGGATTTTCCCCACGGAAAAATGAATAAAAAAAAACAAAAAGAGAGGCTAACCTCTCTATACTAGCATCACTGGCTGCCTAATTGATTTTAACCAGGCGTGAGCTAGTAACTAACTAAAGTAACTATAAACATTTGCTTCTTTATAAGAAACAAAAGAGTGCTAATATTACTTACCTTACACCTTACCTATATGAGACCATGAGTAACTATTTAGTTAGGGAAACGAGAACAACATACTCGTAAGTCAATGAAATCTAACCACAACCGCCAACCAAAGCAGACATGCTCTTTTTTTACAATCTTTTTAAAGGTATTACCTACAAGCTAACCAGTCACAAACATTAAATTAATTAAGTCTGCCGGCAGAAAGGAAATAAAACAGCTGTTCACAGGTGCCTTGTCTGCGGACGACGTTAAGCCGGTATTAGGGTCCTCGTACACTCCAATCGTTCATCAACACGTTCGTTTAGTCGTAAAACTGTTTTTGTTTTAAATGGTCCTATTTACAGGTACTACTGAAAGGTCTAGTTTCACGGTACCAAATAGTAGGTCCTATGGAGAATAACTGGCAATCAGAATAACTGGCAATCAGAATAACTGGCAATCAGAATAACTGGCAATCAATGATTTTAATATCATTGCTGGCAATAAACTTCATGGGGAGGTACTGTTTTTTTTAACCGACTTCAAAAAAGGAGTAGGTTATTCGACGCGTTTTTAATTTATTGTTTTATTAAATCTCAGATTTCTCTGAGGATTCAATAAATGCATTCGTAATTCAAAACATTAGAAAATATATGAAACTGTACACACGCCTTCAACTAAAGTTTCAATTGGCAACGATTGTGGCTGACGTCGCCGACAGAATAGTTGTAGCAATCGCCTAAACTTATGGCAGTGTGCTTATGGCTTCTGTTTATTACTAAACTCGTTGCAGAAAAAAAAGCCAATGACGATACTATTACCTATTTTCGTATTTCGTTAATTGTTATTAAGGCTGGCCTTTACACCAACCGATTGACTTAATTTTTTTTTGATGTCTTGGGAATTGGGAACATAGCCAAAAAGTTTGGAACAAAAAAGAAATACGATAGGAACTTGAACGGAATCCACCAGGTGCATGAGACCTGCTAATTTGACGGTTTTCTTAAAAGAGTCCTTCAGGTGAGTAATTCTGTTCTGTGACAAATAAAAGTTTTTCTTTATTTACTTCTTTTAATTATCTAAGTTTCATCGACGATAAAATTACCTGAACTTTTTAGTAGTTTTTAATCGTCAGCTCTTAGTCCATAAATAGTTTACTCTTTCTACAATATACAACGTGTATCAGAAATGCGTGGTCATATTTATAGAGCTCATTCAGTGAGTGCTATCAAACAACTTTTACTAAGGGGTCGACCTTGAAATCGCGAAAAAAAAATCAGCTGATCCCTACATTTTGTGTTCACATAAATCGACAAATGCAGGGATCACCTGTTTTTTTTTCTTAATTTCAGGTTTGATCCTGTAGTAAAAGTTGTTCGATAGCACTGACTGAGATCTTCATTTCTGATACGTAGGCATATGGTACATATCAAAATGTGTCATTACAGCCGAAAGACGTCCACTACTGGACATAGGCCTCCCCCAATTAAGGGGGGGATATGCCACAATCCATCAAAATGTGTGTAATGTCAAAAAATAATTTAACACTTATCAAAAATTTGGCAGAGCATTTTGTGATTGTGTAAAATTGGGAGTATTAGATTTTGGCAGGGACAGATAGCTATAGTTGGTTGTACAATCGACGGTCTGCAGGAACCCTAAAGGGCACGCTCCGACGATTCAGAATCAGCAGTTAGCAGTTAAACCGAGGCGTCGTAGCTAACTTGCTATTACTATATAGTCGTTTGTAGCGTCTGTGTTTGTGGTTTGTTGTGTCTGTGTCAATAGTGTCTGTAGCGTAACTTGCTTGAGGTTTTACGGTTGTGACATAAGGTGAGATTGAAAAAGTTATTTAGAGCTACCTGTCTAAGTAATAACAGATTACTTATTAATTACTGTAATACTGTTACAAGCAAAAAGACCTTACCTCCACGAGTGACGATATTTAATTGATCGTCTGGCGCACCCTGGGCAGTCAGCCCCGCTACCAACCTGCCGACTGGCGTTCGACTTGGCCGAGCCATCGCAGATGTTGCACGCCAATATTATTAGGCCATTAATATTATTGTTATTAGGTATAGTTACGAAAACGAATAAATAAATAATAATTTATGTTTATTTTGGCAGTAGTCTGATAGACTAGCGGATGAACGCTTACTTTCCGTGCAGGAGAGTCTCAGCTCGAACCCAGCCCTCGCCTATGACTTTTCAAATTCATGTGTGGATCAAAATTTGATTAACGAAAAAAACGAAAAATTCTCTGCGTTTCGAAGGTCTTCAACTACTGCGTCCGCTTGTCATGGCTTACGGTGTCGAGACATGGACACTGACAGTTAGGCTAGTCCACAAATTCAAAGTCACTCAGCGAGCTATGGAGCGAGCTGTGCTTGGAGTTTCCTTGAAGAATAAAATCCGAAACAAGATTATCCGGAGCAGAACTAGAGTGACCGACATAGCTTGTAGGATCAGTAAGCTGAAGTGCCAGTGGGCTGGCCATGTCTGTCGAACACAGACCAGTAAGCTTCAAGACTCCGCATAAACAAAGTTTTGTATTCAAACGTAGTCGTAAAACGTTGGTGGGGTCAGGGGGGCGGACGGCGCGTTATGATTGGCCGGCTCAAAAGTTCGGTGGTATGATTCCTTATGATTGGTGCCGCTCGCTGACTGAGTGACGTTCCGATTGGCGGAGTGACATATGATATGCAGTGGTAGAGCATATTCGTTGTGACAGGGGGTGTCCAGCTAAGCGGCGTCTAGAGGCTTACTGGTCTATGCTGTCGAAGGACCGATGGCCGCTCGAGAAGACAAGTCCTTGAGTGGAAACCGCGAATTGGCAAACGCAGCGTAGGGCGCCCCTCAGCCAGGTTGACCGATGACCTGATTAAAGTAGCTGGGGGGATCTGGAAGCGGAAGGCAGAGGACCGAGTGTTGTGGCGCAACTTGGGAGAGGCCTATGTCCAGCAGTGGACTGCAATAGACTGAGTTGATGATTGATACAACTGACACAACCCATGAACAGTTGAACAGCACTTCATTTAAGTATCTGCTGATGCTTCTGCGAAATGGTGATTAGAATAAAATTAATTCTTTTCACCACAGTCTAACTAACTTCATAGGAAAACAGTGGACATAAAATTCTTCCATATTCATTATAAGTAGTAAGTAAACGGAAGGGTAATAAAAAATCAATTAGCTATGATATAATTTTTTGTCATTAATTGACTATTGTTGAAGTAATTTATTTATTTTTATTATTCAATGGTATTTCTTGTGATCAAAAAACAAGTGTTGATGTACCTGGCACTACCTGTAAATAAGTTATCAACCATTTATATCTGTATGTAACGAAGTTGTTTGGCAAACGAAATAAAAAAATTGCAACTAATTTCCTAAGTGCAAGCTGAAAATAATTTTCCAGTTCCATCATAAAATTAAAAATACCAGTTCCCTTTCCTTTTCCTCTTAATGAATGAAAGAGCAGGCTTAAATTATTAAAGCAATAATCAATTCAGAAAGATATTCACCGATTAACCAAATTATCTTGATCTACTGAATTAACCTCTTTACTAGAATTTTCTCTGAGATACAGAGAGCATTTTACACTGGATATCTTTTAAGAAAATTGTATCCGGCGATCAGTCTCCTCTTTGGTTTAAGAACACGCAAGAATGAACTTTATAACTATACGATAGAGTTCCAAACTAGGTGTTTTCAAAAGTGACGATAGTAAAGTTATTGAAGTTCAATACAATGGATATTAAGTTCTATTTCATGTACTATAAGGTACTATATCGCTTTGTGTGTTGTTTAAGACCGTGCGGTTGCTAATCGGTCTGATCAGACGCTTTCCATCCGTCTCAGAATGTCGATGGAAGATTAGCAGTGTAGGATTAGTGATGTACCTAATAATGATATCGATGAAATAATCGCTTACCTACTCATTATTTAGGGATAAGTCTTTACTTGGCTTATCATATTGCTATTAGCTCTTATGAGACTGCTAATGGCAATATCTAAACCTAGGGCTGATCAATTTAATCTGTTGTTAAATCTGATGTCACGTGATATGATTTGTGGACCAACATTATTATTATTGCAAACAACCAATCCTCCCTTCCAAAATCTTTGAACCAATCACATAACTTATATTATTATGATGTTGAGATTCGACTGCAATTTTTTTTTGCATTATCGGCTGTTTTGTTAATCCGGCTACCGAAATTTGCAATTATTTTTTTCTCTGTATCTTCTTGGTTTATTACTAACTAGACTTTGCCTGCGGCTTTTCCCGCGTATAATTCAGCTTATCAGAGAAAGAATTATCGCGTATCCCTCGGGAACTGTTTATTTTCCCGGGATAAACTAATGGCAAAAATTAATATCCAATCTATCCACGATTTGCCCTACTAGAGATAGAAATTTGACATACAAAATACAATACAATACAAATCCTCTTTATTGCACAACAAGATTATATATAAGCTCCATACAAAATATGTCAAATTTCTATCTATAGTAGGGTAAATCGTGGATAGATAGGATATTAATTTTGGCCGTTAGCCTATAGGTGAGTATGGTTATCTGGATAATGGTCTATCTGTGTGCTTATTTCACCCAAATTCGTTGTGCTGTTTCAGCGTGATTGAGTCACAAACATCCAAACTTCTTCACAGACTTTCACATTTAGGTATGTTATTAGTAGGATTAATTTTCTGTGCTGATAATTGATAACTTTTTCTATTATCGATATTACCGAGAACATCTTTATGTTACCAGTTTAGATTAATATGGTTACCAGAAACGATACTCTATCAATGCTATGACATAAACACCAATCCTTATATTATATAATTTTCCTCTAACAAAACAAAATAGAGTGTTAAGCCTTTTCGCCGTGTATGCAGATTCCATTGTATGTATTTGACAGTTTGGCAGTCCCATCGGAAATGCAATTTTCATGTGTTCCTAGTTTCAACGTGCACGAAGACTTTCAATGCGCCTGTCAGGCTTTCATACAGTTTAGTAGTCTTATTTGAATTTTATGTTTGTTTTTCAAAAACATATGGTGTGTTTTGGATTCCCGGGTTGGGCAGAGTTATTGTGTTTTTTTATTAGGAAATTCTCAGTAGCAAGCAGCCCGGATTCTGAATTTTTATCCGGTTAGTGGCAATAGGCTCGCCCCCTATTACATAGGACTCATAACATAACTGGCGATATGTGGGTGTACTGTGTACACTTGTAGATTATAGAGAGAGTACTGTGTAGAGGTGTACCTCTGCCTACTGCTTCGGGGAATACAGGCCTGATATTATGTGTGTGTGTGTTTTTCGTTTTGATTTTGCTATACTCAAAGTG
The DNA here is from genome assembly GCA_949699075.1 of Asteroscopus sphinx. Taxonomy (NCBI): domain Eukaryota; kingdom Metazoa; phylum Arthropoda; class Insecta; order Lepidoptera; family Noctuidae; genus Asteroscopus; species Asteroscopus sphinx. The sequence continues at coordinate 11,028,698 of OX453021.1, read as the reverse complement.
GTATATTATGAGGAAGTTAAGGTTAAGGAATAATTTCCGAAAGTTTCGTAAGTAACTTTGCCACAACACTATTGAAGTAGGAACTTTTAGTACTATTAGATATTCTGTGGTATAGTGCTAACTTGCTTAATACCTACCTATAAAGATTTCCAGCGGAAATATCTGAGGATATAATATATTTCATTTGATATAAATCATAAAATTATAGCGACCTATACGCGATTCGTTGATGTACCTAGCCATGATAGCCATATAGTTTTTTTTCTGGGTAAAAAACATGGTATAATTAAGCTTGCAATATTACTATAAATAACGTTATAAAATAAGCGAATTCTACAAAGCGTTTTATAAAAGCTGTAATTCATATCAATCCGTAAGGGACAAGCGCCCGGGGCGCGCGTCTTTTTTTTTTTTTTTTTTTTTTTCGAATGGGCTCGCGCAGGTGGGACCGGAGTCCCATTTCTGCTTAACCGGGCTTAGTTGGCGGAGAGTCCCATGTGGGACTCCATTCGCCGAAAGTTTTTTCCCTAACTTATAAATTTAAATACGCGGTATTAATAATACCGCGCAAGCGGGCGCCCCCCAAGGGGGGGGGCTCGAACCTCGCTGGGGCATTGCAGGGGGACCCCGCAGTTCCTATGTCCCCCTAGCAGCCGTTGCTGCATCGAATTGGTTACCTCGAAAGTAGCGGACTTTCGGTCTATCGGGTGACGTGCTAAAACGCCGTTAAGCGGCAAGCCTCGCCGGCGAGGCTAAGACCTACCTAAAACCTAACCAGTGGCTACGCAATAGCCTGCTCCTAGGAACTACTCTAGAGCATAGGGCCGGTCTCGCGTGACGAGATTATCTCCGGTTGCTTACACCGTGAGGGCGTCCCCAGGGGGGAGCTCGGACCTCGACTCAGGGTGCAGCAGGGGGACCCCGCCACCGATCCCCCCAGCAGCCGGTGCTGCGTCGGCATGTGTTTCTGTTTCTCGAGAGTCGGACTCTCGGATTCTGTGTGTGTGTCGCGTCGGTCCTCGCCGGCGGGGACGATATTTTGGACGACGGCGTCGGAGTGTGCTTGTACTTTTATCTGACTCCTGGAGGAGTGTAATAGCGTCATCGGGCTCTGGGCGCGCGTCTGATCTCTCAAATATTTATCGTACCTATACCTACTTTATATTATATTTATTTCCATTTATAATCACTTATTTATTTATAATACACACACACTCACTAACGATTTTTACAAATGTGTAGTTTGCGCTTCTCGCAAGTGCTCTCACAAGTCCAGTGGTGAACATAGGAAAGCTCCAACAGTCGTTACAATAAATACAATTGTTGGGACGAAAAATTTCAACCTTTTTTTAAAGTGTGTGAAAATAAGCTGCTTAATCCAGTATCAGCAATGGAATCGTGTTGTTAAGCGATATTCGATAGCAATATGGAAGTTTTAACATGGCAGGCTACAGAAGACTTGTTTTAGGTCGCTCTAGATTAAAAAAAATGGTTTTAATTTAAACAAGTGCAAAATCAAGTTGAATCCCTGTTAGGCTATTCGTAGATTTTCTATCTTCTTCTATCGTGTCGACATGAGCTACATTATGATAATATCTCATGCCATGGGAAAAAGATTAGCCAGTTAGCAGGTTGGTAGCAGAGCTGACTGCCCAGGGTGCGCCGGACGATCAATTAAATATTGTCACTCGTGCAGGCTTTTTTAATGCACCCCAAGTCTAATCTGTGACTATGATTACAATACAGACAGTTTTGTCTGTAGAATAATAGGTTCAAAGTCCATCATATACAGAAAACTTCTCATTAGGAATAATAATAACATAGAAGTGGCCCACATGAATACAATGTGAACTGAGTGAGAATAATTGTTACGCAAGAAAAAGAAGGAACTATAATTATTGTAGGCTTGGGCAATAACAGTGCTTGAACTGAAAATCAAATCCTCTAGTAAGCTTTCGCTTTGCAGCCGCGATTGTTACCACTAGACTGGACATGAAACAATGTAATAAACAATTATGTTATAGCTCAATAATAAAAGATTATTTAAACAAACTGCAATTTAATATCGACATATCTACTATCTCATCCCTAGTATTGACAGATAACTCAGGCAAGAAGCTTCTTGGTACAGCTAAGCGGTGTAATTTTGTTGCGAAATAACTTCTTATTGCCTGGAAGTAGCAAAATGCTGATCTTAGTACCTACATAAGTTCTTAGCTCTGCCATAAATTTGCAATGTTTATGCCCTTTGCCTTGATCCGTATTTCTGTAATACAGATGATTTATTTGGCTATCCCTCAGAGCAACAGAATACTAGAGAGAGGACAAGCCGCCATGTAAAGGCTGAACGTTGTATGCACAGCGGGCATACATTGCCGCTAGTTCACCGTCACTTGCACCCGAGTGATTATGTGCGCTTGTTTGAGAGAAAACTTTATATTTCCAAAATGCCGTAAGGATACAAATGTGCATGTTTTATGTGTTTGCGTGCTTTTTGTTGTAATTTATTGATGCGTTTCTTGCGTTGCGTGCGTAAGTTGAGCTTGTGACACTCGGACGATGCATGAGCAAATTAGGCGGCTTGCCCGATCTCCTTATTTTCCGTCATCTGTGGGCTATCCAATAATCCACCGGTCCCGCTTATCATACAAATATCTGTGACGACTGTTATGGATAGAAAGAATCCCGAATGTTTGACAATCGGGCTAACTTTTGGATATCAGAACTACCCAGAAACCTGGTCCAGTCCAGGGGTTTGGTGGTTTGCCGTCGCTCCTGTAACGCCGGTTGGTAGCAAGATTGCAGCACGATAGCGAATTGAAGAAAACAAACTGTAGACGTCCAGTCACAAGGTTTATTGTGTTCCACCGACAACAGAAGAATGAGCCCGTTTTAACGTTAAAAGCTATTTTTATAAATAATCAGCGGTAGTGACGTCACAACGTTTTCGAATAACATAAATATGAAATTATTATAATACCTACTTATTGAATGTTGATATTTAACTCAATAATTAATAACTATGGATGAATAAATAACCTTAATCAATATTACTTCTAATCACAAAGTATTGTAGACATTTAAAATGTAACCTATTTGTAGGAAGTGTTGGTGGCGGGAGCCGGAAGTTGTAACACTCGGCCATCCTGCGTTGGACGTGTCCCACGTCGATCTTGAAGGTTTTCAGAACTCCTCTGGGCCTGAAAAATAAATAAAGAAAAACAGAAAATATTCTTTGTATTCCTAAGATCGTGGATTGAATAATAATGTACCCATAATACTTAGAAATATAACTTTGTATGTCTCTGAAATATTTTGTTTTATTCACACAGATCCAAATAATTGGGATTTTTAATATTCTCAATTATGACCTTTATTGGATAGCAAAGCAGATATTAAGCAACATAACTCAAACAGTACATATGAGCTACGCAGGGGTCTTTTTAATATCACAAAGATCTAACTCAATTTGTGTTGTATTTATCAAATAACTCTTTGTCACAGAGATCTAGCTAAATTTTCTAGATATTATATTTCTCAAATTACTCGTCGTCACACAGATCTAGCAAAATTTTCTAGATATTATATTTGTCAAATAACTCGTCGTCACACAGATCTAGCTCAATTTCCTAGATATTTCTCAAATGACTCGTCGTCACACAGATCTAGCTCAATCTCCTAGATATTATATTTCTCAAATTACTCGTCGTCACACAGATCTAGCTCAATCTCCTAGATATTATATTTCTCAAATTACTCGTCGTCACACAGATCTAGCTCAATCTTCTAGATATTATATTTGTCAAATAACTCGTCGTCGATTCATTTTGACTCCTCTTCCTTCTCCCCAGTCCACAAAAGTATGGTCCGAGCATCTTCTTCATAATCCCACTTCTGAGATGTAACGCCGGTTGGTAGCAAGATTGCAGCACGATAGCGAATTGAAGAAAAAAAAACTGTAGACGTCCAGTCACAAGGTTTACAGTACTCTGTGATTGTGTTCCACCGACAACAGAAGAATGAGCCCGTTTTAACGTTAACACCTATTTTTATTAATAATCAGCGGTAGTGACGTCACAACGTTTTCGAATAACATAATTATGAAATTATTATAATACCTACTTATTGAATGTTGATATTTAACTCAATAATTAATAACTATGGATGAATAAATAACCTTAATCAATATTACTTCTAATCACAAAGTATTGTAGACATTTAAAATGTAACCTATTTGTAGGAAGTGTTGGTGGCGGGAGCCAGAAGTTGTAACACTCCGTCTAAAATAGGAACCAAAGTTTACCCACATCTGGTAAGACTGGAAGACGATGCACGTCAACAAAGTTGGGAAAAGGCTAGGCAGATGTTGTTTTTTCCTATCACTGTTGGACATGGGCCTCCGCTAAGAATATTAAGGACCTCTATTATAGTCTCTATGATGAAAACGTGGGAGAAGTTGGCGTTTGGTAAAGTTTGATGCTGCCTGAGTTACGCTTTTACATCCGTAAATAGAAGGGTGCTACCAAAGTACTGATATCAGATAGTTTGAATATCAGTTTCTGAAGGGCACGTGATGGAAGTAGGTACGGTCAACGACAAAAGTCGATAAACAAATTTTCAAAAACAGTTTTCTCAGGAAGTACGTACCTTTTTTTTTTTGTTGTCGAGTGGAAATCTTCATGGATACCCTCCATCTGGGGAGGGCGGAGGGTTATGTCGGACTCTTACCGACTAAAACCACACGGTGGCCATCCTCTGCACAAAATAGAGGAGCTCCGGGAACTCCAGTGGACCGCGCCGGTGCCCCTCCAGTACTACGCCTTTGGCACGTCCCGGGGAAACAACAAGGTTTCCCCAACAGCAGCACGTGACCACCACGTGCTGTTGTCCTCCCCAGGGTCGCTTAATAGATGCCTCGAGTCCCCCTACTCTTGGCACCCACGATCCCGAAGGTCCCCCACCATCATTTGGTGGAGGGGGATACGGCGATTCGCCCTATCTGGGCCTTGCACCGGGGCGGTTGCCTCTCCGGCGCCTTCGTCTCTGAGTGGCATCGGCCCTCTCCCGATCCCGCTCTGCGGCCTCCTTCTGGACCATGACAGCCTCGCAGAAGGAAGCCACGGCCCTCCAAGCCGTCGGCTCTGCCAGCATAGCCGACACTACTGCTGGCAAAGAAAGATCTTGCCCGATCTCGCTGACCAGGACACGCCGCTCTGGGCTCCACGCAGGGCACTCCTCAAGCGTGTGCTGTGCCGTGTCCTGGTCACTCCCACAATTGTGACAATTTGCCGTGACTTCGCGTCCGATCTTATTCAGATATTCACCAAAGCAAGGAAGTACGTACCTAATGGTTTGTCTTAATTGGTAATTTTATACTATTGTTTAAAAAAATGTCTTTCGTTATTTGTAAACATTGACTGTGTAAGCATTTCGTCACCCATTCTCTAAAAAAAATCTATGGATCGATATCATCCAAGATAGATGTTGTAAAATACTCTATCTAATGTAACAAACAAAAATAATTTAAGTGAAATGACAAACAGGCTGTTTGATAAAAGCCAGGTACTTTATTAAATCTAAGTGGCACGTCTAGTTACATGGTTTTAATGATTTCCCATGGGCTCTCCAGTTTTTCCTGCTACACGTCATATTTTTTCATTTATTTGATTATGGAACATAATGTTTTCGTTGGTAATTTTTGTTTTATCACTGAAGTATGGAAGATTGATGTGCTTTTGTTTTTCTTTTATGTTATGTAATTTAGGTACCGAGGTAATAACAGAATGACTGTTTAGTGGTTGTAGGATTCACGGTTACGGAGAACCCAAACGGTATAATAGGACTATATTATCTTAATAAATTACATCATAAAATAATTGAAACCTGGATTATAACGTCCCATAAATGATCTGAAAAAGACAGACCTTTTAGCTCAAATATTAATAAATCTAATAATTTTAATATAAAATTTTCTATTTGGCGCAATGTGGGACAGGTGCCCATTATTGGACTGCGAAAGATTAAATTGATTGAATTAAGTGTAAGTAGGTAATTATTTTTCTCAGGTCCCATAATTATTATATTACTGTAATTAAATATCGTTAGAAAATGAATTGGCAGCAGCGCTTTCTCTGCATCACCCAGGTTGAAATGATGACCAAACCTGGCAAACCTTTATTATTCATACAAAATGTTACAAGTAACAAATACCTGCTTACTCAGCGCAGTGACCCCAAAACTGTAGTTCAAACAAGGCACTACTAGACCCGTAATAAATATTCACCACTAGCCAAGGAGTAATTTGTCTCCTCAACTTCAAAGGCGTATCTCAGCCAATTTGCCTTTTGACAGCTAATAAAGCTTATCTGTAGAAAACAGTGATCCCTACCCAGACGTATGACAAGTAAAGATCGATCATTTTGGAGCTGTCTTTGGTTCGCTCGTCCTTTCTGGTTATCTTGTGAGGGTAAATGGTTTATGGGAGCGTGAAAAACAAGTGGTGCTACGTTGTCAGATTTGGTCTTAGTATTGTAGCGACATCTATCGCGCTACATGCAAACTACCACTACGGTCATCGAATCCTAAATCGCGCATGCAAGATTTGTCACCAATGTCAACCGTCGGGTCCGCGGCCCGCCAGGAAATACGACCCTACCCGGTCAGAGGATTCTTCATTTGTGTTGGAGGGATCATCATCATCATTTCAGCCGAAAGACGTCCACTGCTAGAGATAGGCCTGCCCCAAGCATAGCCACAACGACCGGTCCTGCGCTTTCAGCGTCCAGCGGGTACCCGCGACCTTCACCAGGTCGTTGGTCCACCTTGTGGGGGGCCTACCCACGCTGCGCCTTCCAGTACGCGGTCGCCACTCCAGAACTTTACAGCCCCATCATCTTTGGAGGGATACTGGGACAAAATACCTCGTATGGTCTAAGGCTCGCGGGGTCAAATTAAACACGTAATTTATTGAGCCGTATTACAAAAAACGCAAGAAATCTGCGTTTTTTTGGCATCGTAGATCCCAGTAATAGAGGTGTTTATTTTAAATTTTGTTGTTGGAATTTGGAATAAGATATTTTATTCATGCCATAGTTACTAAATGTTCTAGAATTTTCATTTATTGCGTTTAAGACTCACAATATACTTTTTCCCCTGCCGCCATGTTGGTCTAACGCTAAGAAGCGGTATTGTAACGTCCTGGATCTGTTATCTTTTACTATAAACTGTTTAAAAATAGATAATAATATATTATTTTTATTAGATTTAATTAACAAAACCAAAAACTGGACTGCGTGTAAAAAAAGTGAAATGTAAACAAGACATGTTATTCACAAACTGACCAAATCATACGTAGCCTCTGACTGCGTGCTGTGATTTAATATTGAAAGATTTGATTTTAAATATGTCTTGTTTACTTTTTTTCTTTCAGTTTTTTTTTACACGCAGTAGGGTTTTTTAGTTTTGTTAATTAATTTTGTTACATTCTTTACGGCCAATTTTTTAAATGATGCACATATCAAAGCCGGAAACTACAGCAGATAAGTGTTATAACAAATAAGTAAATCTTTTTAATTTTAATTTTTTGTACCTAGTGGGCTTGCGTTTGACTGCCACCTCACCTGATGTTAAGCGATGGTGCGGTCGACGATCCCTTGCCCAGCAAAAACCAATTTTTACGCAAAATCTGTCGTACCAATTTTAAAATAAGGAAATCACATAAAATCCTTCCTTTCACTAAACAAACAATATAATATTTATACTTGTTTACATAAACAAACATAAACTACACATTCAATATTTTGTAAAGCGTCCGAAAAAAGGCAAACACGAGGTTAGGGTTGCTCCACAGTAAATATTGTCCGGTGTGTTTTCCCTTGTGGTGTAAACAAAATGTTATACAGAATATATGTATGTCAGTATATCGTGTAGGATTTTCAACCTCAGCCGTTATGCCGAGGTATGTATACGGTCAACTCAAGCATATTGTATATAGTTAAGTGGTTCTCTTATTCGTTGGAAAAAGCACAAAGAACGTTTCTTTACTTTGTGGAAAAAGTCTGAACACGGTCGGACTTAATTACTGTAGGTAGCATCACATTAGACAGCACATAACAACAAAACATGAGACGGTTATACGTTTAAAAGTGCGTGTTATATTAATCATCATTATGACTTGCAATCTTTCTTTTCCATTATATAAAAAACATTCTGTGACCAAAAAGCAACCTTAAATACCAACACACACATGCAAACCCGTGGCACATTTTCCTCTTAATTATTTAAAAATTAAGCGAAAGTTTACTCTCAACAGATAATTAAGTCATTATAGGTTTAATAAAGTGGGTTCTGTGCTCACAGCCGGATAAAAAGTATGAAAACGCCTCTGTGTAACCGGATTGCAGTAACATTTTTATTTGGGTGAACTATGTTGCCAGAAAGTTTTGGGATATCGAGAATTTTATTTGGTTAGGTACTGGTTAAAATTGATTTTTTTCTCGGGCCTTCGTAAGATTAAAAAAATAGCGCATTGGCTGTTTTTAGGGTTCCTTTCCCAAAGTGTGCCAGCGAGACCATATTATTCTGCCTACGACCGACGCGCGACGGCCGTTCGTCGATCCTTTATATGTCACAAGGGCTGTATCTTTTTAACCGTAATAGGTTGCCAATTGACATTTTGGCCTATAACATGGTCACTACTAAAAATTACAAAAAAGTCTAAACCAAAAACATTTTTCTCAGAGGAAAATGTGCACTTTTACAACGTTTTTTGTACCTGCTCTATCATAAAAATGGTAACACGTACAAGCGTCACACTTTTTGTAATTTTAGTGAATACTATATGGTTAAACAAAAAATAATAAAAAATAGGCAAACATAGACATGTGTGACATCTTACCTGCGTAAAAAAGACATGCAAATATTCATATTTCGGCAAAGATGCGTGAATTGCGCACGGCGCGTTGTTGTCTTTTAACCAGCACCTTTGGTGAACTCTCACAAATCGTATTAGTTTCTACGGGGTTTTACGTCGATGGATGGAACAGAACCTTTACTGCGCGAGTCTGACTCGCACTTGGCAGGTTTTTTTTCTTTATGTGATAAATCCCATCATTCTTGCAGTATAAAATAGGTGATGCCTGCGGCTTCATTCCCGTAAGGTTTCGATAAAAAGTAAAGAACTATATAGTATAGTATTATATTATCTGTGGGACAAACTAGCAACACTAATGACTTACTTGTAAAAGTGATTAGATCCATTATGGATCTAGACTGTGGATCTAACGTGAATTATCCATTTTAATATCCAATTTTCATTTCAGTACCTACGTTCTCATGAAAAACGCAGCTATCTCGTCGTTTAAACAAATCTTTCAGTCACTTTTTTTCGACAGCTTTTGGGTACCTAGGCGTTGGTGGATTCCTTCCGGGAACCGCATCTTATACGGTGTTATTTTCTCCACCATCTTAAAGCAGCTCCCATGTACAGAGTTAGGAGTTAGTAGAGGAAATTCCTGTAAAAGATTTCGCCTGCAGAAATTCTATCTCGTACGATTCTGTCACCAAGCGGCATTGCTGTGTTGCAGTTTGAAGGGTGCCAGTGGAATTGCAGGCTCACGAGTCTTTCAAACTCAGGCATTGGTCGTGGTCCACCTGCTCAGTTCACCTGGGTGGACCACGGGCACTTTTTTTTGCCCGTAGTCCACCTTAATGATAAGTGACAGAAAATTTTAAAACGTCTATGGCCCGTGGTCCACCTATAAAAAATACGAGGTCGTGGTCCACCTGCTCAGTTCAACTGGGTGGACCACGGGCACTTTTTCTTGCCTGTAGTTCACCTTAATGATAAAGGTCACAGCTCATTAGAGCCACCCGGCACCCGACCAATATCGCGTTTTCGTTCGGCGTCCACTCGTTGTCGACAGGTGGTCCACGGGTGGAAGCCGCATTGTCACTAGTGATCGTCGCGTGGTCAACCAGTGGGCATCGCGTGCTCCACGAATTTCCGAGTAGTCTTTATTTATTTTGAAAACAGAAACGATACGTCCGGCACGTTCGAAAGACTGGCTGAGAATGAGGGGTGGGTGGGGGCTAGTAGTGGGCGATATTTAGCATAGATCGTCACAACGTTGTGACTGAGCCACAACGCCAACGTTACTGACGTTTTCCACAACGATCTATTTCTAAAAACAAACCATCTATTTTGCTACAACTGTGTACTGACGTTATGATTTTCCACAACGATCTATTTCTCAAAACCATATATTTCTCAGTAACGTCTATTTTTCAAAACGATCTATTTCTTAATACCGGCTATTTCTCAAAACCATCTATATTGATGTTATGTTATGAATTAGCAGATTTTGATTACAAACTGTTGGATTACGCTTAAAGAATTTGACACAATAAATTAAGGATCTGGTACACTTGCGCAAAAAACACGCGCGTGCAGAGCTGGTCAAAAATTCTGATGGCCATATCTCCTAAAGTTTAGGTCCTGAACCATAGGTGTTGTTGGTTGTTGATACCCAAATGAGCAAGCCTCGACGAGTTCTAGACAAATAAATGGTTCAAACTTCTGACAGCCATATGTCCTAAATCAGAGCTCTTAGACCCATAGTGTTAGTCTCAAAGCGAAGGGCTCGATGAGCTCTAGCCAAATATATGGTCCAAACTTCTAATGGCCATATCTCCTAAACTATAGCTCTTAGACCCATTATGCTGGTACTCAAACGAAAGGGCTTCACGAGATCTACCCAAATATATGGTCAAAATTTCTGATGACCATGTCTCCTAAACTATAGCTCTTAGATCTATGTGTAGGTACTCAAATGAAAGGGCTTGACGAGATCTACCCAAATATATGGTCAAAACTTTTGATGGCCACATCTCTTAAACTATAGCTCTTAGACCTATCATGTTGGTACTCAAATGAAAGGGCTCGACGAGTTCTACCCAAATATGAAATAAAAAATCTGCTAAGCGATTTTCGACCTTACTGAAAAATGTTTAATTTCGTAAAATTTGATAGCTAGATCTAGTCGAGTCCTTTCATTTGAGTACCAACACGATAGGTCTAAGAGCTATAGTTTAGGAGATATGGCCACCAGAAGTTTTGACCATATATTTGTCTAGAGCTCATCTAGCACTTTCATTTGAGTACCAACACGATGGGTCCAAGACCTATAGTTTAGGAGATATGGCCTACAGAAGTTTTGACCACTTATTTGAATAGAGCTCGTCGAGCCCTTTCATTTGAGTACCAAAACGATGGGTCTAAGACCTATGGCTTAGGAGATGTGGCCATCAGAATTATTGATAATTTATTTGTCTAGATCTCATCACGCCCTATCATCATCAGAAATTTTGACCAACTCTGCACGCGTACATTCTCTATCCGCGCTTGCAAATGCGTAGAAGTTTCGCATCTGCTCGGCGTACCCCTACGCACACCACGTTTTTTTTTTAATTTTTTTTTAATACATACCAATTTTTCAAGTCTATATTCATCAGCTTTTAAACACAAAAAGTTCATCAAAATCGGTCCAGCCCCCCTAGCCAAGTTGCTATGGGGGCAGTAGGTTTAGCGTGATGCTCGAACAAACAAACAAACAAACAGACTTTTACAGTTTTATAATAGTTAAGATAACGACACTGAAGTCTTTAAAATAACAATCCACTGTATAAGTATAATAATATGAAGTCAATTTAGCCACAATCACACACACTATTTGGATGGCGAGTGGGTGACAGCTCACTGCTCGCATGCTTGCCTTGCGTTGCTGCGCATTGCCAACGCACGAGTCCCGAGTGGACTACGAGTAGACGCCGAACGACGAGACGGTGATGGTCGGTGCCGGGTGGCTCTAATGAGCTGAGACCTTTATGGTGGACTACGGGCAATAAAAAGTGCCCGTGGTTCACCCAGGTGAACTGAGGTGGACTACAGGCAATACAAAGTGCCCGTGGTCCACCCAGGTGAACTGAGGTGGACTATAGGCAAGAAAAAGTGCCCGTGGTCCACCCAGGTGAACTGAGGTGGACTACGGGCAGTAAAAAGTGCCCGTGGTCCACCCAGGTGAACTGAGGTGGACTACGGGCAGTAAAAAGTGCCCGTGGTCCACCCAGGTGAACTGAGCAGGTGGACCACGACCAATGCCTGTTCAAACTTTGTCTCGGCAACGCATCAATTTAGTCCTCTTTCCATCGATGGGCTGTAGTTTGTTTGTCATCCTATCTCCTAAAAGTCAGTTTTATCGTCCGTCAGTATAGAAAATGTACAAAATGGCAATCATCAACTCAGCCTATCGCAGTCTACTGCAGGACGTAAGTCTCTCCCAAGTTGCGCCACAACACTCGGTCCTCTGCCTGCTCAGTCACGTTCTTTAGGTTTGCCGATTCGCGGACTCCACTCAAGGACTCGTCTGCTCCAGCGGCCCTCGGTCCTTCGACAGACATGGCTAGCCCACTGCCACTTCAGCTTACTGATCCTACAAGCTATGTCGGTCACTCCGGTTCTTCTCCGGATAATCTCGTTACGGATTTTATCTTTCAAAGAAACTCCAAGCATAGTTCGCTCCATAGCTCGCTGAGCGACTTTAAATTTGTGGACTAGTCCAACTGTCAGTGTCCACGTCTGAGGATAGCAATGAATTAGGTAAAGTGATGTAACATTCCTGTGAACTCCTATTTATTTTAAATTCAACTCGTCTTCACATGTAACGTATGAACTAATAAACTAACTTATTTCAACTGACCGCTCGCCATCTGTTCCTGCAATTAGTTTCACATCTGTTATTGTAACTTTTACCCACGAATTTACTATAGTAGCAAGTTATTTGTTGCTTTAATAATATACAAACGTAACTATTATAAGGATAGGATAGATAGATAGAATATACTTTATTGTACACCATGAAAATAGTAGTAAACAGGAACAACGTATAAATTATGGGTACATGGGCGGTCTTAACGCTAAAAGCGATATCTTCCAGACAACCTTTAACTTTACCCTAACCTTTTACCTTTTTGTTATAAGAATATAGGAAGGGTTAGAAAAAAATTAGGGTCAGAATCATCCATGAATCAACGAATAATTCTATCCACCAGCCTTTTTTTGACGCAGAGAAAATGCCTTTCGCATGTGACATTTCACGCCACGCGGGGAGGCAACATGGTTATATGGGGCTCGCACCCACTAAAAACTCCGCCGTGAACCTACTCTCGCCTTGAGCATAGTAACTATTATCTAATCTGTGCCTTGATGTATGAGCCGCGAGAACTGCAATGCATGGCATTCACTTGAAATACTTGTCGACTCCCTTCGACGATGTCCGGGCTCACTTGGGACATCATCTCAACTCGAGGGCCGTGCAATGCGGATGATAAACTCCCCAATCTATCGTCCACTGGCCTCTTTTAGGGTGGCATTAGGTCGCCATAAAGACGTCTGCGCCGACCCGTTCTCCTGCAGCGAATCAGATTAGCGAGGGAGTCTTCCTCCCCTTACCCACTCTATCTATCAGCCTAATCCAAGTCACGTCATTCAGTCTGTCTGTATTCCACATCCAGTCTGATCCAGCTGTTTTCGTCATAGTTAAACCTTTTGAACGAACTCATCGGTGAGTGAGGCTAGAAAATAATGTTTGTTGGGATCAAGTTGAGATAATGATTTGACCGAAAACAAGTGCATGAAAATTTTTGAATAGTCCTTTGGGAAAAGGGTTCTTCCCTTAGTGAAAACTACTAAATGTATCTATGAAGAATAAATTTTGTGAAAATTTGAATAAATTAACTATGCCTTTTGGATAATTATGTTATGTTGTAGTTTTCATACTCTATCTCAAACCAAAAATATATTCAACCATCCAGGAGAAGTTTCTAGTTTTCTTCCACGCCCTTTAGAGCAAGATTTTACACATAGGTTCAGTTGAAAACCAGCGTCAGGTACTAGTGACCTGGCATATGCTGAACTGGACCTATTTGGCGCAGCCACGGGGCACACAATGTTTCATAAATCATTTTTGTTTGTATTCCTTTTGTGTCCCTAGTTTGTGGCAAATAAATAATTTCTTTCTTTGTTTCTCTGTTTAATGCAATATGGATTCTTCGAGGCTGGTAATTTCCAAACCAATTATTTTACTGTTCTGTTTAACAACAAGCCTACATAATAACGAGACCAATCGATATCATGCTTAGTTGTGGACGTAGGTACATCATCAAGTAATGAAGTAATTACACTTCTACGCTTGTATGTTAAATTAACGCCTTGCCTTATTATAGCCCAGAATAGTGCTTCCTATAAGCGTACTGAAATAACGATTTAAAATCGTGAAAAGAAATTGCTGTTAAATACCAGAAAAATATACAAATATACAATACATCTCCAAGTCTTACAAAAGATGTTTAATAGCATCCGCTAACTATTAATTCTGTACTATAGATTTTCTCAATATTTGAAGTTGTACAGGTATACAACTTTAATACTTTCCAGATGCCATTAAATATCTTTTGTAAGACTTGGATATGTATGTCTGCTTTCAATTATAACTTTAAACAGTTTTGTGTTACTCGGGGAGTTTTACACACATCCCTCGCTACGTACGTACCCTCACACATCTCTGGTGCAAATGTCGGACTGCAGCCTTAATCTATGAAAAGTTTTTGGTCTTACTAGGTTGCTTGTGTGTTGATCTCAGGAGAATATAAGTGTGTATTCAAATACCCAGTCTTATTTTGTAAGCGGCCGATTTGCAAACAGCACACGAGAGCAAAACAAAACAGTTAAAAGACACGGGACTTTTACAAAGATCGTAATACCTAATCTTTGATTCTTGCTTTTCCTTTTTGAGTTTTTCACACGTATTTTACATAAATTATTATTTTTATATGCTCTTGATTATTACTTGCTTAAGGGAAAACTCTCTTTGTAAAGGTTTCGAAAGTTAAATAAATGTTGAGTTACATTAAAAGTCGGTACAATGTTTGTGGCGTTATTTTTGTACCTTGAATTAAATGTAATCATGTTGAAATAAATTTAGTTGGCAGAAGGAAATAAAAGGCGGATTTGTTTCTTCCTAAGTAAAACAAAAGTAAAAGCAATTATCTGCAAGTCTTACAAAAGATGTATAATGGCATTGGCAAAGGCACACTCTTGAATTCTGACGTCAATTGGTTGATTTAACGCGTTCTGGAGACGTAGAAACCTCATGAATCGTAAAAGTCGTGAAGACAATAAAAACCCTTTACTACAACTAAAATATTGTACCTAGTAGGTATACTACATAAAGTGCTTACTACAATCTGTTTCGGAAACTTTTGAGCCGCTCTCAAAGCGCTGCGTCGTGTTTATGACGTCATAAACTGGCGGGTAGAAGCACGTGTTGTCGGCCACCCTTTTTTTATAGCGATAGTTTCTATTCAACTGCCAGTACTTGTGAAAAATATTTTTATGATCACCAAGTGATAGTTTATTATTTTAGCGAAATATGGCTGATGTTCGGAAAAAGTTTTTATTTTTTTATTGCGAATCTGTCTTCATAATCCTTTTCCTTTTGTTTCAAATCGATATAACAACATAACATCACGCCTGTATTTCCCTGAAGGAGTAGGCAGAGGTGAGGAAGTCGATATAGTTGTCTAGATAAAAATACGTGTTTTTGTATTGTTTTTTTTTTTTTGCGCGGCACTGGGGAGTGAAAGCTTGTGCTTGTAAAGTTCTGTTTTTTTGTTTGTAATTTTACTATGAATGTTTGTTTAATCTCCGCAATTCGTAACCCCCTATTGCTATCGAAAATTTAAGATAACGCGAATTAAAGTGAATTAACCATCTGCTCATGAAATGAACATGGTCTTCCGAATATTGGCCCGAAAAACGGATTGATTATTGTAGAGTCCTATCTCCAATATAATCTGTCGCCTTTTACCAAAATTAATATCCGATCTATCCACGATTTGCCCTACCAGAGATAGGAATTTGACATAAGCTCCATACAAAATATGACAAATTTCTATCTCCAGTAGGGCAAATCGTGGATAGATTGCTTATTATTTTGGGCGTTAGAGGCTAGCTCGTTAGTTTAAAGATTTAAATTGTGGAAAGAAAAAATCGCTCACGAGCAGGATTCGAACCTGCGACTCCTGGCTCAGTACACCAGTGCTTTAGCCACTATTAAGCTACCGTGAACACTGCTCGTGGTATCGAAATTATCCTCCACTATACGTCTTTGGGTGACGTCAGCGTCACAGTATCAGCGTCGTCGTGACGTATGCGTAAAATGCGTTAAAATAATAAAATAATTCGTTATTTAAGATCAAAACAGCCGCTTAAGTATAGTCAACCACATGTCAGTGGTAATAATTGAATAACGAAAACCACCCTTACTGATTGCGAAATAAAGACGCTGTCAAGGTCAAACTGTTATTACAGACTTGCGGTCGACTGTACTCGTTAACCAATTATTATAAATGAAAAATATTTTGTTGGTGAACTCGGCCCCATGTCAAAGAAAACTAAATATTACAACGAAATTAATTTTAGTATGTATACAATAACCTCTCCCCACGAGTTTAGCTTTTTCCGCAAAGCAGGTATGCAATAAGTACACGAAGAAAAATGTACTTTTCACGTACGTGGAAAGGCCAAGGCACTTCTGTGTTAGTGTATGAGGGTGAAATGCAGGCCTACGACACTAGGGAACTGATTTATTCTTCCATAGTGTTGTGGGCCTGGTCGTGTGAAGACGAAGAAACGTTAATTTTTCACTGTAAACATCAAAACACACACTAGGTATAGACACTAAGTAGGTATAGGTAGAGACTTTTGAAGATTGGGTATTTGAAGAAACCATCGCTGTCGCTTTGAGAGCGCTCGGCCTCAAGTAAGTGCGATAAGGACAACTGCAGTTTCTGAGTAGCCTTAGTAAAAAAGCCATAATTCGAGCTTTGGCTCTCGACTATTTTCGCCTCCGAAACTGGACCAATTTGAAAGATATTTCATAAACTGAGTAAGAAGAATGTGTACTGTGCCGCTATGTCATTCCTTTTCATTAATAGTTGTAAAATTTATACACTATGCCTCTGTAGACAGCGGTCTGAATGGACAATTTAGAGATTCTAAGGCTTCTAGAAATAATTTACTTACAAAAACTACATAGGGGCATACAAAAAGCTGACATTTATATCACTCTAAAAATCATTGCTCTGGGTATAATTATAAACCAGAAAAAAAAAACAGTCGAGAATGTTTGTATAGAGCAGTGTTTTTCAATCTTTTCCATAGCTCGACCCCCTTCAGTAAAAATAATTTTTCGCGACCCCCTCGACCTACGCGGCGGCGGCGGTGGTCATCATCATCATCATCAGCCCACTACTGTCCCACAGCTGGGCTCGGGCCTCTTCTCAGAATGAGAAGGTTAAGGCCTTAGTCCACCAAACTGGCGGGTTGGGTGAAATATTAATTTCTAAGTGACTGCGACCCCCCTGTACATTGTTAACGACCCCTCAGGGGGTCACGACCCACAGTTTGAAGAGCACTGGTATAGAGAAAAGACCACCCGCATTTCCTGAACTCCAAAACATAGCAACTATTCCACAAGTCCAAAATTTATACCTTTAACCATTCCCCAATTCTCATTGCAAGCGGAAAGTCGAGTAAAAATCTGATAATAATAGCCGCGTTTATCAATAAAAGAAAATACGGATTATAAGGGTTAGGATTCAGAGGGCAGTCACAAATCTTTATCGGCGGACCGTATTGTGATTTATGGAGGGCCTGCGTGTGCGACTCTTCGATATTAGATTTGTAGGAGGAAATACCTTTTAATTTACGAATCATTGGGATAAGTACCGTTTTTGGTTGTGCATTGTACTGTACAGTTAAGCGCATATAGGTGGTAACATAACCAGTATAAGCAGAGCCTGCGGGCCTACTCGCGTTTGACGAACGACAAACGAAGTACGAACTTTCATTCCGACTGATACTTACACAATAAAGATAGGCACATAAAAAAGGCACAAAAAAGATAGACTACGGTTCATAGTCGTATGAAATTGATCAGAGAATAGAAAAACCAACGTCAAAACACGATCATCGCATGCGATATGAGAACGATGGTTGACCGGAGTAGCAAATTGTGCGATGAACGATACGATTAATCGAATATCGTCGAACGCGAGTAGACCCCCTGTGTTCTATGAAACTTACGTACGATTGACCGCACGTCACTGGTAACAGTTTGACACTGACAGCGTCTTTATTTCTTAAGCAGTAAGGGCGGTTTTCTTATTCAAGTGTTACCGCTGTCATGCAGTCGACTGTACTTAGCCAGTTTCGCTCATAATCATTTTGTTACTGTTGACCAATGATAATATAAAAAGAGGTAGAGAAACGTTACTAGCGCACCAAAATGAAGCGTATACAAAAGGAGCTAAATATCGCCTGTAGGTCTACTCGCGTTTTACGAACGACAAACGAAGTACGAACTTTCGTTCCGACTGATACTTACATGATAAAGATAGGCACATAAACAAGGCACAATTAAGATAGACTACGGTTCATAGTCGTATACAATTTTTCGGAGATGAGAAAAACAAACGTCAAAACACGATCATCGCATGCGATAAGGGAACGATGGTTGACCGGAGTAGCAAATTGTGCGAT
The DNA here is from genome assembly GCA_949699075.1 of Asteroscopus sphinx. NCBI lineage: Eukaryota > Metazoa > Arthropoda > Insecta > Lepidoptera > Noctuidae > Asteroscopus > Asteroscopus sphinx. Next base: position 11,010,040 of record OX453021.1, on the reverse strand, counting down.
GAATCGTACGATTTATCGAATATCGTCGAACGGGAGTAGACCCCCTGTACTCTAACCCCCCCGATATATCGAAAGTTCGCCACTTTCGTGAAAACTATTCCCGATGTAGCAACGGCTGCCATAGCAGCGGGGTCCCCCCGCAATGCCCTAGTAAGCCGAGGTCCGAGCCCTCCCTTAGGGGACCCCCTTATGCGGTTTTGCAAAATGGTTGGTATGGTATGGTTTAGGGAAATTTTTCGGCGAATGGAGTCCCTAACGGGATTACACACGGGGACAGGTCAGCTCTTACATACTATGGCAACTCTTTTTGCGTTTATTTCTAAAGGCAATATTCTCACTATGAAACTCTTGTTTATTTCTGGCATTAACCTACATTATACTCACATTATTTGAATAAATGTGATGTAATAAACAATAACCTATTTCAAAAAGAGTTTATACATGGAGCTTGGACGAATCCATGGAGTTTCTTGCCGGTTCTTCTCCATAAGACCCACAATTTGGAACCGTGCAACTAGAGCCTGACGTTTCAAAAGTGCTTGTAATTAGGTTTATTTGAAATAAAAACATTTTATTTTGATTTTGATTCTCCGCCACCCGCCCGTTAGGATATCCATTTTGGGTACCAATTCTGCGAGAGTCCATTCGATATATTATATTTATATATATTCGCCTGTAGTCTCAGTCGTTCTCGCAAAAGTAAACGATACGTACCTATATTCTAGCCACGTGTTCGTGTCGATTAAGGCTTCAAAATGCCGTCGTGTGTAATGCGTAAATTTAATGAAATGCGTAAAGTAAACGAAATAAAAAATGTATGTGTGCTGCCGCTGCGGAGGGACTAGTATAGTATCTATCTTTACTAAATATCATTGCTGTTCTGTGAACTGTTGACTGTAGAATTGAGTAGTGGTTTGATTTTCCTGTATCGCATTGCCCAGCAATCAGTGCTTTATATTTATTAATTTGTGTTTATATTCATCAAAGTTCCACTAATGAGACAATTATTTAATGTCGACCCGCTGCCGGCAGTATTACGCCCGTTGACAAGTTAAAATAGGCTGATTGAAATTGAATTCGGAAATTTGGAAGTACTTAACTTGTTATGTTTTATAATTCTCATATTGCATATTGTGGTGTAGTAGTTGCGTAAGTACCTACCTAATTATGGTTGCCAAAAGCGAGGTTCTGGAATTTTCCTTTAAGAAATTTTCTGTAGCAGTTCAAGCTTGAAAATATTACACATGAATGGTTTGACTTCTATCGCAATAAGGGAACTATAGCTGCCATCGAATATCATAGGTGAGCTAGCTCACTTCAGCTTTTAACCCTTTGATAAAGAACTGTTAACGTCATATTACGTTTCATTATCTGACACCCGCGGCTTCGCTCCCGTGGTACGGTCGACCGCACGTCAGAGGTAACAGTTTGACATTGACAGCGCCTTTATTTCGTAAGCAGTAGGTGAGGGTGGTTTTTCCATAAAGTTTTTCTAATTCAAGTGTTACCAACCACTGTCATCAGTCGATAAAAAGTATCCTGTGTTAATCGAGGACATAATACGGCCTATCTGTGTACCAAATTTCATCCAAATCCGTAAAGCCATTTCAGCGTGATTGAAGGACAGACAAACAAACAAACATCCATCTTTCGCGTTTATAATAATTAAGGGATTAATATTTATAAAAATGCACGCAACCTCATTTACAAAAATTTCATTCATACAAAAACGGCCATTATCATTAGGTACAGAAACCTTTTTGGGGACATTACAAGGAAAACCTCGGATTACCGATGTTTATTACTATGTTTGCGTGTTCAGCGCAAATCAGATGAGCCCTGGATTACTGCTGATTAATGTGGACGTGCATTACAAGCTAATGTGCTAGGCTTGTATTAGGAAGATAATATCGAAGTATTTCTTCCACTTAATTTATGTCACTTTATTTATATGTTTATTATTTCTTAGTATACCTACAGTAAAAATCCGATTTTAGGCAAAACGAGTTTGGCCTAGACAAAAATAGTTTTTCCTAAGCACAATCGGCAAAACTAGTTTCGCTCGAGAAAAGTAGTTTATCCTAGTAATTTTTGGCAGAACTAGTATTGCCTACTAGACATAACTAGTATTCTGGCACTCGCCGGCCGGTGCCGCGGGATCACTCGCTCTGCTCGTGCGGTGTGGAGTCACAGTTTTAACCTAACCTACTTTTCATCTATTTATGAACCATTTTTCTTATTGCGTTGTTGTACTGCTAGTTCTGCCTACATGTGTTAGAATAAATTAGTTTTGCCGATTGCGTTTAGGAAAACTAGTTTTGTCTAGGCCAAACTCGTTTTGCCTAAAATCGGGTTAAGTAACATAGTATAAATAATTATTATTAAACTACTAATACTACACTACTACTACTACTTTATGATTTATGAAACTACTGACGTGTAATATGACTTTACAAATAAATGAATATGAATATAATATTAATTTTATTTCTACAGGTCAATCGTCGAATCCGGCTCGGTTGGGCAGCGTTCGGGAAGCTACGCAATATCTTCTCATCCAAAATACCGCAGTGTCTCAAGACGAAAGTCCACGACCAGTGTGTGTTGCCAGTAATTACTTACGGTACTGAAACGTGGTCGCTCACAATGGGCCTGATAAGAAGGCTCAAAGTCACTCAAAGGGAAATGGAGAGGGCTATGCTCGGAGTGTCCCTGCGTGATCGAATCAGAAATGAGGAGATTCGCAGGAGAACGAAAGTAACCGACATAGCCCGAAGAATTGTCAAACTTAAGTGGCAGTGGGCGGGGCACATTGCTCGCAGAACGGATGGCCGATGGGGCAGTAAAGTTCTGGAGTGGCGACCGCGTACTGGAAGGCGCAGCGTGGGTAGGCCCCCCACAAGGTGGACCGACGACCTGGTGAAGGTCGTGGGAATCCGCTGGATGCGGAAGGCATAAGACCGGTCGTAGTGGCGATGCTTGGGGGAGGCCTATGTCCAGCAGTGGACGCCTTTCGGCTGAAATGATGATGATGATGATGATTAATTTTGTTTCCACAGAATACTAAGTAGTGAGTGCCTTTACTGGCTTGATAAGTATCCGTTCGTCACTTGGGGTGGAAACTAAAAATCAGCGCTGTGTTGTGGCTCAAGTTACAACCGCATCATTGCTGAGCGTCAGCCTCTCTTTGCCACAGCTAGTGACGACATCTCTTTAATTGTCAATCTATATAAGTTTTTTTTTTGTACTTTTTTGCTAAATGCAGATGTTTACAGTCGCTATATACCGATGCGTATCTAACTTTGAAATAAAGAGCTAAGCCGTAGGTCCGTAATTTTACTCCATCCATTTGTATCTTTTTACTAAGTCAGTGTTTGTCAGTAATGTTACGGTTGCTGCAATATGGCGAAACTGAAAATTACGGACGGTAAAATTTCGGATAGTGCACAAAGGCATATGTAAATTACTGGCTTGCTACATCGGATCTGAAAAAATTGGACCTATGAATCGTAAAATTCTATGTAGTGCACAAGCGGCCTTATTTTTTATTTTTTTTTATGTACAGGGGATGAGTGTTTGTTCACCCACTGAATTCTTACCTGTTAACCGATTCTGTTAGAACTTGACACACATAAATATAGTTCTAGACACTACGACATAATGAAGACCTGGAGTTAGATTTTAACCACAAAAAAATGAAAAATAAAACTTATAACAAAAAATTGAACCGACGAAAACAGAAACTGAAAAGCGAAATATAACTAATTATGAGTCGGCGCCAAACAACCAATCAACGAAGATCATTAAATTACTTTAAATAAATAATAAAAACAACGTCACATCAAATACAAAGTGAAATTTTCAACGACAAACAATAACATTCCAAAAATGCGTTCTCCGCTCGGCCACTTGCAACTTGCACGCACTTTGCTTGTTAAAAGTTCGTTTGGCGCCGACTCATAATTAGTTATTTTTCGCTTTTCAGTTTCTGTTTTCGTCGGTTCAATTTTTTGTTAAAAAGTTTTTTTCTTCATAATTACATAAAAAGTATCTTGACAAATAATGAAACCAACAAATAATGGTTTATTTACGTCGGTTACCGCCTTCGGTGGGTACCTAAGCGGAGTGGAATTGCGACCTAGAATAAATAAGCCATAAGGAATATGACAAATACGGAAGCAGTAGGCTGAGATGGATTTTTCCGTCAGTTTTTTTTTTTTTTGCATTTTTTTTGTTTTCCGTAGCGTCATGCACTGGTCCAGAATCTGTTTTTGATCTAGCATTGTTCTGATAACCATATTTTTTGCCACAAACGTAACACTATATACTTCCTTGTGAAAAGCTCTTATTTTCTCCAAAGTTGTTTCGCCGAAAATGTAGCCAATTTAGTTTCACGTAGAATTCCTACTTAGAAAACTATTAGAGGCTTTTCGCGAGACCTTGAAGGAAGTTGTAACGAAATCAAAACTAAGGGAATTATTTAGTTTTCTCACGCCATGTACAGTAAGGTAAGTTGAGGTAAAATATAAAAAAATATACTTACGTTACCTTAATATATATAATTCTTCTGTACGTGTGTTTGTCACCAACTCCTCTTAAACGGCTGGACCGATTTGGATGAAATTTTGTGTGTATATTTCAATGGGTTCCTGGATGGCTTGAGAACACAATTGGACCCGGCAGGTGGCGCTGCTTTTCCGGGCAGGATGACGTCTGCCGGGTCCGCTAGTTTTTATTAATTATTTTAGAAAAACAATTTGTAAATTTTGTTTGCCTCATAATAAAAAAGCCATTATGATAATTTCAAAATAAACTGACATCAAAACTCATTTCTTTAATGTTTCATGTGCCAGTAACAGGCTCCTGCACCCTATTTTGGCCGAAATTCCCTTTTTTTATTGGTCATAAAAATTAAATAGCATTATAAAAAACCCATTTAATATAATTAATTTAGAAAGCTTTACTTCGCCAAGCCGGAATGACGAATGCCGAAGGACGGAGGCCGGGGCCGAATTCACTCGCACTCGTTTTCGTGAAGCAGGATGGCTCGGCGAACGTATCTGAAGTGGTAGAAACTGAATACCACCACGATGGAGAAGAAGTATAATACTGAAACGAAATAGTATTCGGTTAGGTGTCATGTTTTCTTTTTTTTACACAACATAACCCGTATTCCCCCGAAGGGATAGACAGAGGTGTACAGTATACCCACATTTAGCCAGTTATGTTATAAGTTCCATGTAATAGGGGGCGAGCCTATTGCCATTAACCGGGCACAAATCCAGACTCCGAGCTGCTACCTGCTACTGAGAATTTCCTAATGAAAAAATCCAATAACATTTTGCCTGACCTGGGAATTGGACCCAGGACCCCACGCTCAGCAGTCGCACGACCACTAGACCAACGAGGCTGTCTTCTTCCATTTAATTTTTTTAAACTAGGACTTATGGAGGGTGCGGGGCATGCGTTTACTGCCCACTGTTCCGTTCCACCAGGGGGCCTAGTACGAGTTTTGCACTTACGAAGTTACGAATACTTCCATAATTTTCATTTTTCACATTTTCATTCGATAAAAAATGTTCAAAATATAATAACTTCTTAGGTTTTCGCGATCACTACACATTGTAATAAAACAAAGTTTAACCGGATTAAAACGCGTATATTAAAATATAATTAAAAAAATTTTTTTTTTTTTTTTTTTTCAAAATATAATTTCAAGCTAATCTCACTGCTACTGCTTTAAATAACAGTCTCCTGACAGTAGATGTTTCTGATTGCCGTTTATTGGTGACGTTAATGACCTAAGTGTCACAAATAAACGGCACACAGGAAAAACTGTCAGGAGATTGAGATTTAAAGCATTGAAATTAGTTTGGAACTATATTTTAAACATAATAATTTCTTAGGTTTTCGCGATCGCTACACATTATAATAAAACAAAGTTTAACCAGATTATATCGCGTATATTATTTAAATTGGTTTTCCTGACGTTTCGAAAGCTTTGCAGCGTTTCGTGGTCGCAGGTAGACTAAGATGACAAGCGTCTTTACAGATATTTCAAAAAAAAAAATCTACGGTACATTTTTCATTAATTAAAATCGTTTCAATGCACGCAGTAATCACTCACAATATCATTATCTTTTACAGTGTTGCGTGCGGTTTGGGACTTACATTATTTTTATTTTATGATTTCCTCCGTGAGGCTATTGAAATTAAAAAACATCCTAATTTTAATAGAGAAGATGATTGGCAGCTACCACCTGTTTGGAACCCAGTCCTAAAAATAATCAAGTCCCAAACAGCACGCAACACTGTAAAAGATAATGATATTGTAAGTGATTACTGCGAGCATTGAAACGATTTTAATTAATAATTTTTTTACCGTAGATTAAAATATTAACCTTTGTTTTATTACATTTTGGTCGTTGAATTGGCCTTATGTAGTACCTCCTCGTATCCGTAGCGTATCCAGCGTATCCGTAGCGTATCCAGCGTATCCGTAGCGTATCCAGCGTATCCTGGCGCAACTGATTTATGAATAAGTCGACGAAAACTATGTACGAATTCATAAGTATCAAACTCGTACTAGGTCCCCTGTTATAAATAGTTATATATATTTTTTTTTTTTACAAAAAAGATATAACGATAAATACAAACAAAAGTAGATACATTCTAACGTACATCATGTCACGGTTTCAATTTAATTAGCAAAATATTTGTCTCAATTCAATTAACATAATATTTTAGTAATCAGGGGAATGCGCTGCGGTGGAACGTTCATTATAATTAGTATGATGCATCCCACTACACTACTCTCATGATTGCCCGCTGCATAGTGCAGGCTGATGTATCTCTCTTAATTGGGAATTACTTATTAACTCATGTTTTTTTGTATTATTTCATGAGTGACTTGCAACTTTCATCAACTCAGCCTATCTCAGTCCACTGTTGGACATAAACCTCTCCCAAGTTGTTCCTCAACACTCGGTCCTTTGTCTTCCGCAGTCAGTCCCCCCCAGCCACCTTCTTCAGGTCGTCGGTCCACCTGGCGGGGGAGCGCCCTACGCTGCTGCCCGATTCGCGGTCTCAACTCAAGGACTCGTCTGCTCTAGCGGCCATCGATTCTTCGACAGACATGGCCAGCCCACTGCCACCTCAGCTTACTGATCCTACAAGTTATGTCGGTCACTCCGGGTTCTTCTCCGGATAATCTCGTTACGGATTTTATCCTTCAAAGAAACTCCAAGCATAGCTCGCTCCATAGCTCGCTGAGTGACTTTGAATTTGTGGACTAGCCCAACTGTCAGTGTTCAGGTCTCGGCACCGTAAATCATAAAGGCAGGACGCACTGGTTGAAGACCTTTGCTTTCGAACTTTGCGGTATAGGCGACTTGCATCTTTGCTTGCTCGCAATAAAAAATTACAGTAGGTGTTCAGTATTGGGGGTGCGTGAACAGACAAAAATTATCACTTACCTACACAAATGCCCAGACCCGGAACACTTATTTATATATAGGCCATATGAATATTTTGTGGCGCTTAGCTGCTGTTGTGCAGCGCCTCTGTCTATGCCATTGCGCCAATGGCTACATAATACCATTTCGTCAACATCCCATTTCGTTAAATTCCCATTACGTCAACTTCCCATTTCGTTAAATTCCCATTTCGTCAACTTTACTTTTGCGTATTAAATTTAATTTGAAATATACGAAACGGGATTTCTTGAATGGAATAAAAGAGTTGGCGAAATGAGATGTAGCCGTGCTGTACAGTTAGCGTCAAAAATATCGGGATGAAGAGACTGTTCAAAATGATCTGCTGGTCGCTGACTGTACCTCGAACGTCTTATTATTTTTTTTCGTGTTGATAGCTAAAGCTTTTTTTATTGGTAGGAATATTAAATTATGCGAGCAATGTGATGAATGGTGGTTGTGCTTGCTGATGGGCGATGGGGCTGAAAAGTTCTTGAGTGGCGACCGCGTACTGGAAGATGCAGTATTGGTAGGCCCCTACAAAGTGGGCCGACGACCTGGTGAAGGTCGCGGGAATCTGCTGGATGCGGGAATCGCAGGACCGGTCGTTGTGACGATGCTTGGTGGAGGCCTATACAACAGTGGACGTCTTTCGGCTGAAATGGTTATGACGATGATTCAATTATGCTCTTATATTGGAACAACTTACCAGCTCCAAGAAATGTGAGTAGTCCACTAACACACGCCAAGTTAGCTAACCTGTGTTGTTCGTCTTTAATCTTGGGTGCTGAAATATTAAAATTAATTAAACATCAATCTTTTAATGGATTTTCTAAGCAGTGATTTAGGGCTTCTCAGCAGATAATCTGTCTCTCTCGCTAATTTGCCACTATTTTGCATGAGAGTACTAATAAAATAAGGGAGAATCAGATAAAAATGAAGGCCGGGTTTCACTTCCTGTGAGTGAGAAATTCGATGAAAACTACGTTCATAGTGTAACCACACAGTTTAGCCACTCCAAACAGTCGTCCAACGCGAGAGTTAAGTGTCCCAAGATGCCTTCAAAACTGTCAAACAATGTCCCGAGTTGCCTTTAAAAACTGTCAATTTTTTTTTCGTTGAACCACTGCACTGTATGAAACATATAATTCACTGCGGTATAACTGTAATCGAGTATATGTCGTAGCGTATAAAATCGCGAATATCCCAGTACCTACAGTACTCAGCCTATGTGAAAAACGCTGTAAGGCTAGGCTATTTTGCACATTCTTTCAGCATTAAACCTATGTGTACATAAAAGTGAGAGAAATTGGACACCGACTGGCACAATTCAAGTATAAACACTTCAATGTGTTTGAAATTCTTATATAACTATCTAGCACACTAACAAAGAAAAAACCGGCCAAGTGCGAGTCGGACTCACGCAGTAAGGGTTAAGGCTTCTCAGCAGATAATCTCTCTCTCTCTCGGTAATCTGCCACTATTTTGCATGAGAGTACTAATAAAATAAGGGAGAATCAGATAAAAATGAAGGCCGGGTTTCACTTCCTGTGAGTGAGAAATTCGATGAAAACTACGTTCATAGTGTAACCACACAGTTTAGCCACTCCAAACAGTCGTCCAACGCGAGAGTTAAGTGTCCCAAGATGCCTTCAAAACTGTCAAACAATGTCCCGAGTTGCCTTTAAAAACTGTCAATTTTTTTTTCGTTGAACCACTGCACTGTATGAAACATATAATTCACTGCGGTATAACTGTAATCGAGTATATGTCGTAGCGTATAAAATCGCGAATATCCCAGTACCTACAGTACTCAGCCTATGTGAAAAACGCTGTAAGGCTAGGCTATTTTGCACATTCTTTCAGCATTAAACCTATGTGTACATAAAAGTGAGAGAAATTGGACACCGACTGGCACAATTCAAGTATAAACACTTCAATGTGTTTGAAATTCTTATATAACTATCTAGCACACTAACAAAGAAAAAACCGGCCAAGTGCGAGTCGGACTCACGCAGTAAGGGTTCCGTACCTCTCAACGCCCTGATATCCCATAAAAACTGATTTAATTTACGAGAGTTTATCAAAAGATATCAACGCACAGTGCGCGAAATATGAATTTTTGCATGTCTTTCTTACGCAGGTACCACCACATATGTCTATGTTTGTCTTATTTTTAGTATTTGTTGCTAAACTACATAATATGCACTACAATCTGACCAAGTTTGACGCTGGTATATATTACAGTTTTGAAGATAGAGCAGGAACAAAAACGTTGAAAAAAATGCATGTTTTTTGAGGTTTCTTGTATGGGGACCCCCTTTGGTTTTAGACTATTTTTTGTTTTTAGTATTTGTCGTGATACTACTCATAGCAACACAATTTCTGAGAAAATTTCAACCGTTTACCTATTACCGTTCAAAAGATACAGCCCTGTGACAGACAGACGGACGGACGGACGGACAGCGTAGCGAGAGTAATAGGGTCCCGTTTGTCACCCTTCGGGTACGGAACCCTAAAAAGGTCTCTATCTTCACATAAAATACTAACATTCTTTCCACATTTTATTAGCACAAGACTGTCTGCTCCACACGACACCCTTATATTAACATTGAATCTGCCAAAGCCCCGCCGTTTCACCACGAGGTACTCAATTACATATTGGAAACCAATAGAAGACGCTATACTAAAACATAGGGAATTTATGTGAATAGTCAATGTTATGTAAAGCGAATGTTTTGCGAAGGCCGCAGGAAACGATTCTGTTAGCGAAAAACGTTTATAAAGAAAGATGTTTTATTTCAGTGGTACTCAAGCTGTTTTTGGCGTTTATATTATGCTGAATACTAGTATGGCGCCATGCGCCAGTTTGTCGGACTGATTGTGGTATAGGATTTGATGATTCATAGTTTTTTTTTTTTTTTCATGGTGCTAGGCTCGTTCCTAAATAGAACTGATTCTATTCAAATTAAGTGGTTATACATATCGGTGTGTTTCACCGTGCTTGTTTATTTTTGTTTATGTATCTTTAATCTGGGCAAGATCAGATGAATAGTTATTTTTTAATCCTATGTAGAAGATACCTTGTCTATTGATTTATGTATTATAATTACAGGGTAAACAAATAAAAATATGTTACGTACCCTAACAAAACACAACAGAACAAAAAAGCCAGGAAGTCCTGCCATTGAGTAGCAGGCCGCAGGTTGAGTACCGCTGCTGTATGAATAAAAGTTTTGTACGAGTAAAAATATTGTACGAGTTTTTACGGGTACCTAAATATTGTACGAGTTTTACGGCCACAATTTACCGTATTGTTTCCGATATTTCACGCTTATAACTTTTAAAGAGGCTTTTGCTTGAATGAAATAAGAATAAGTGAATACATTTGTTTTCTATTTTAGGTTCCGAATTCACAGGAAAACATGTTGTTTAAAAGTAACTAAATATCAGCATTTTACTTACATTTTTGAAGTCAGTTACCTAAATGCGAAGTTTTTAAGCTTCTTATGTCCTGATGTCTTTTTATCGTGCGGTTTCCTCTCATTTCGTCGTTTATGTAAAAGTCAAGTAAAGTAAAAATAAAGGAAATTAGTTGAAATTAAACATAAAATAAAGTCACGCCTGTATTTCCCCGAAGGGGTAGGGAGAGTCGTATAGTACACCCACATTTCGCCAGTTATGTTGTAAGTCCCATGTAATAGGGGGCGAGCCTATTGCCATTAACCGGGCACATATCCAGACTCCGGGCTGCTACTGGGAATTTCCTACTGAAAAAACCCAATAACACTTTGCCCGACCCGGGAATCGAACCTAGGACCCCACGCTCAGCAGTCGCGCTTGCGACCACTAGACACTAGAAATGAGTAGCAGAAATGAGTAAATACATTACAGTAATATATAGTACATACATAATAATATATAGTCAGTGTTGACAGCAAACTATTTGCAAGCCCAATAGTTAGACTTTTTATGAAAAACATCACTTAATGAAAAATAGTGGAAAGAAAGAAAAGAAAGAAAGAAAGAAACACATTTATTGGACACAAATCGACAAACACATACACAACAAAAGCTTGGACATGTTTGCAATAAATAATATTAGTCGCTGCAGGGAAAGTGCGTTTTATAAAATGTGAATGACCATTCTTTACCACACCTTTGACCACATTGGAATATGGAAATAAATCGAAAAGCTTTTTATTCCAGAATACGGAAATAAATCGAAAAGTGTTTCATTCCAGAACATGGAAATAAATCGAAAAACATTTCATTCCAGAACATGGAAATAAATCAAAAAAATCTTTAATCCAGAACATGGCAATAAATTGAAAAGTGTTTCATTCTAGAACATGGAAATAAATCGAAAAGCGTTTCATTCCAGAACATGGAAATAAATCGAATAGCGTTAGTTCCTTCTGAAATAATTATTAATATAAAATAGGCGGCGTAGGCGACCTATTTGATTATTACGTATTCAAGTGACTTACCAAGTGCATATTTGTTTCTGTATATTAATTTGGTTTGAGTACATACCGGGTGCGATATTTAGTCTTAGTCTTACAGTCTTGCGGTCCGCAAGTACAAAATCAAGACTTTGGGCAACACTAACTCTAGCCACCGACGAGGCTGTTATCATTGACATACTAGTGGGAAAGATTATTTACTTACCGTCTTTGAACCTGACGCAAGCTCGTCCAATCTTGGTTACAGCTAGTGATACCAGGCCTATCCATACTATAGTCGCCACGAAAAGGTATACCTGGTCGGCAATAAAAGAGTTGTAAATGAGAATGTAAACTCAATTTACGTTTTATCACGAAATGGTTTTAGCCTGTCGCAGTCCACTGCTGGACATAGGCCTCACCCAAGTTGTGCCGTTGTGTTAAATTTTTCATATCCATTACAACCCAGTTACCTTTCCCAGGTCATCGGTCCATCCAGCTTGTCCTACACCAAGTTTGCCGTTGTACTCGTGATATTCGGGGTCTTAAATTGCCATCATCTTCCTTGTCTTCCATACATCTCTATCAGCCATCATCTCAGTAATCACTTTCCAGGGTCCTGACTTGTAACTACCTTAGTTTTTGAAATATTTTTCCAATCAATATCAACAGCACAATTAAATTACTACCAATGGACATTGCTCCGCGCTTACAAATCAAAATTGCACGCCGAGTTGTAGCATGGCAGTTATTGTCACCCTCTCTGTCTTTTGTACTAGCCAGCAGAACCATCTAGGTGCGAGTATTTTAACTTCTGTACGCGTGATTTAGCGTGGAATATTATTTTCAAAATTATTTTTCATTATGGGTACACTACACATTCGTAATATGAAGTTACAATATTTTGTGTTAATTCCGCCAAAAACTTTTATTAAACCTTTTTTTGGCGAAATTAACACTAAATATTGTCAAAGTAACGCCTGATTCCATTCTTTTTCTACTATATTCTTGAATATGTGTTTTTCATCCAGTCATGCTTTGTATTTTTGTAACTATATTCACTGAATAGTGGTAAGCAGCGCTTGGAGAAGATAATACAGTTGTAAGGTCATTGTTACCAGCATGGCTCTGCAGTTCTCCGTCAACGCCACTACGATGAGCAGCACTCCTGCGCCGGTGATACCACTCAGCACGATGCCTGTTGCTGCACTGATGACTGAAGACAAACAATGTTATTTTGTATAAAGCCATCAGAACCTTAGGGATCGCAGAATGGTACTAACGTAGGGGTTAATAGGGTTGCAGGGGGCAAGGAACTTTATTAGAATGTTTCCAAATTGTAGTAGATCATTGTTAAAGTTTTTGTTGGCATCAAACTATATTAATTCAACCTTAAAACTTCTTGTACACATAAGAACCCCTGTATCCCTATGTGCAGGTCCTAAGTTTTAGGAATACGAAAGCACTGGATTGATTGGCAGTAATATCCTTAATAATTATAATGTTCAAATGTTATGTAAGGTGAATGCTAAGCCGCGTCTCCTACGACCAAAATCTAACAAAACATGTTATCATTTTGTTGAGGTCAATCAAATGTGGTCAAACAGCTAGGCCAGGCCCTAATTTTTTTAGAAAAACATGTTAGATGTTAGAAATAACAAAAATATGGTCGTAGGAGATGCGGTTATATGGATGTTAATGTTAAAAAACACCTACTCCGTTCCGTCGTGGTCGTGAGTAATAAATGCACTAATACACCCGGTCTGTTCAATGCCTGGTAAAGTGGTAATGCACTGAAGTTGGAGTAACAATATTTTAATTATAACTTAGATAAAACGACTGTTGCAAAGAGCTGCGTTAGCAAGTGTTCGGTTATTTGAAGCGAACATCCTATTTACCCCTTTATATAGTAACTGAATCTCCAACAAGCTTTGTTCGCTTTATTTTATTGCGTAAAAGGTAACCAATATCAGGCATGCTATTCAGTGGATTTTGTTCTATTGTGAACTTTGGAAAAGCCCCATGATAAAAGCATAAGTAGAAAATAATTTAATGAAAAAGTTTTTTTACCACGTTTTTAAAACGAGAGCGAGTTAATGGTATCGATTCTCTTGTTCACGAACTAAACTTATTTTAAACTATCGCTTTCTTTTAATAATAATAGCAGATACAAGAGAGTGATGGCAACAATTTTAACCAATATCAGGCATGCTATTCAGTGGATTTTGTTCTATTGTGAACTTTGGAAAAGCCCCATGATAAAAGCATAAGTAGAAAATAATTTAATGAAAAAGTTTTTTTACCACGTTTTTAAAACGAGAGCGAGTTAATGGTATCGATTCTCTTGTTCACGAACTAAACTTATTTAAACTATCGCTTTCTTTTAATAATAATAGCAGATACAAGAGAGTGATGGCAACAATTTTAATCCTTTCACATTAGTTGGAATTAAAGTTTCCATACAAGTTTAGTCGTGATCTCGGAACGTGCCCATTAAAATACAAAGAAATGTACCTAACACGTAAACTTATCTGACAGTTCTAAATTTGTTGCCATCCCTGTCTTGAATCTACTATTAGTAAAAGAGAGCGATAGTTTGAAATAAGTTTAGTTCGTGAACAAGAGAATCGACAGCGTTATTGTATTGTCATCCAGCCCTGAGCTATGTTTAAAGATTGAAGTATCTAGCTGATCGGGAAGTTAGTTTAACATCGATTGCAAAAATGTTACCGAATAGACAGACATGACTGAAAGCGAGTTATTAATAAAACTTTTTAACAAAAAATTGATCCGACGAAAACAGAAACTGAAAAGCGAAAAATAACTAAATATGAGTCGGCGCCAAACGAACTCAAAGTTGCAAGTGGCCGAGCGGAGAACGCATTTTTGGAAAGTTATTGTTTATCGTTGAAAATTTCACGTTGTATTTGATGTGACGTTGTTTTTATTATTTATTTAAAGTAATTTAATGATTTTCGTTGATTGGTTGTTTGGCGCCGACTCATAATTAGTTATTTTTCGCTTTTCAGTTTCTGTTTTCGTCGGTTCAATTTTTTGTTAAAAAGTTTCATTTTTCATTTTTTTTGTGGTTAAAATCTAACTCCAGGTCTCCATTATGTCGTAGTGTCTAGAACTATATTTATGTGTGTCAAGTTTCAACAGAATCGGTTAACAGGTAAGAATTCAGTGGGTGAACAAACACTCATCCCCCTGTTTTACTACCCTTAGGGGTGGATTTTGATTTTGAAATTTAAATGGGACCAACTTCAATCGGACCACTCTGTAAAAAGTTATGCGTGGTCATACATAAAAAAAAAAAAAAAAAAATACGCGTCGAATTGAGAACCTCCTCCTTTTTTTCGTCGGTTAAAAACGTGGTAAAAATCCCTTGTAACCTTGGTAATAATTGATAATGATCATTGCTTTATAATTAGTAATAATTCATACAACGAAATAGGAGATGAAGAACTTACACTGTGTAGTTGGCGTCTGATGCATGTCATCATACTGTGGCCCATGCGTCAGTATAAGAGTTAGGAGGATAGACCCCACCAGGACTTGGGAGAACGCTATCAGAAGTACTCCTGGGAACAGGTTGCAGACGCCGCAGCAGCTCTCGAAGTGACATCCTGGCTTGTGGATAGCGAAGTGTAGGGGGACCTGGTAGGTGAATCATAAGTTTAAATGATGAGCTGATCGATTGATTGAATAGTTGATCAGAGTTGGCGGGTATGAAAAGAGTAATCAAGATACGAGATCGTTTATTTGTTCAAAACATGAGACACACATAGGGCATGCAAGGAATCCCAAGTATAATATGTGCATACCTACTCGTATCTTAATTGGAAATTGACTAACCCATAGGATTGCTATAAAATCTAATCAGGAAATCTCATGTAATGGATTCTCACTGAGATTGAGGATTGTTTCTAGCTATTATTGATCTTAAAACACTACCATTTCAATTTGGTAAATTCAGAAGTTCTTCTGCTAAACACAGGCTTCCCAATAAATGCTGTATCAATCGTCAGTGTACGGTCATATTGACATAATCGCACGATTGGCAGATGACACAGTCACACCTTCTTGTCTGCTGTTTCTTGTCAACTGTATGTTGAAAATACATAAAAATAACACATACATAATACACACTCAAATAACTACAACAACAAACACACACAAAACAAAACATAAACAACAAATAAACAACAACCTAACAAATACCTTTCCTTCTAATTTGTTATTGCATAATATTTATATCGTATTTATCTATACCTATATAATTTATATGTATTTAATTAAGTATCTATTGCTTTATTAGAACTAGTTTTAAGTTTCTTACCTTCTTACACACTGTTGTCTACATTTCTTACTTATTTCTCCTCTCGCAGGTCTGCTGGTAGAAATTTCTTTGAAATAAGCAGTACCTTTGTACTAAATAATTTTAATGCTGTCTCTTTTCATATGTAATTGTGTGTACATAAATTATAAACAAATAAACAACACAAGCAAACAAACATACAAAAACACAACACAAACAGAAACAGGATGTTGTTGTTGTTATATGTTGCTGTTTTTTGTTTTATATTATTGTTTGTTGTTGTATGTTGCATTGCCAAATAAAAAGATGCGTCTATCGACAAAATTCCTTAGTTGTTTGTACGACAACACACACGTTACAGCCTTTGACTATGGATACCTCCATAATCAATGGTTATAGCTGAAAAGTATGGGGCATGTCGTTTGCCAGGAATCGTTGTGGTACCAAAACATTAACTAGATGTTAAAAAATAACATTCTTAATGAGTTCCGGAATACGTCTACGTAGAACAAACTGCGCAGTTTCCGTTTTCAATTCCACGAAGAGAAGCCCAAAGAATGCTAAATATACGTCTTGTTGTATAAGGCAGGCTGCAGACCAGAGAAACACACACCGCGTGTACGAGACATCAGTCACCACTACTTTGTAGATACGGTCCTTTGACATAATAACGTCCTTGACGCGCACAGATGCACGCGGCGCACTTTATTGTAACTACATTTCACAAAATTAACGTCAACATTATCGTATATAACGATAAAAAAACTGTCGGCGTGTCAACATAAGTTAGACAACGTGTTATTGAAATAACCGAAAACCTCTTAAGGGGTCATTGTACTCATCAGTATGAACAACTTTTATCATGGGACGAACTCTGAAATCGCGAAAAAAAATCAGCTGGTCCTAACATTTTGTGGATTTATGTGAACCCAAATGTGAGGATCTGGTGTGTTTTTTTCGCGATTTCAGGATTGGTCCCATAGTAAAAGTTATTCATACTGATGAGTACAACGACCCCTTAAGAGATTTTCTAGATACAATGATAACCAGAACATGCTATGAAAAAAGATTACCCAGTAAAGTAAAGTAGCAGGGAAGACTCTCCAGGTTGCGTTGGATGAACATTTGTATGATCACTCCTACCGCAGTGCTTTTCAACTGCCCCCTTATAGAGGGTCAAGTGTTATATATACGTTCTTAATAAGTTTAAAGTCTTATATAATCCTATATCTAGCGAAGAGCCCTCGGTATGCGGATTTTTTATACCGAACGGGTCGCGCTTTAGAAAACGTTGAAAATCACTGCTCTAGAGAATCTTTTAATGTGGACTGTAATGGCAATGGGCAACGTTGCAATGAAGGCGTTAAATAAAATATATCGCCGCAATCGTGGCACTGCAGATGTGAATCCGGTGTGTAGCCGGCCTAAGATCACGCTACAATACACTGCATGCAATGCACATTTGTAAAGTGCCAAGCTTTGCCTGTTCTGAAGCTACCACATTCAATTCGTAGCTCTTCTGACTCGCGTTTCTAAGGTAGCGCTATGGGTGTAGAAAACTGTATAGTATACAAAGTTAGAAGAAAAGTAGTTTTCTTAGCTTCTGAAATAAAGCTGTTTGAATACCTATTAATTGACAAAGGTTCAGGCCCGAGTTCACCACGCTTGCTGGCCTAGTGTGGGTTGGAGAACTACACACACCATCAAGGACATGGAATACTAAGTGTACTCTCAGTAGCGTTGCAGATACGTTTTTCCAAATATCGGGACTTTAATGAAAAAAAAAAAAGCGCAGGTCTGGTCGTTGTAGCTATACTCGGGGGAGGCCTACGTCCAGCAGTGGATGTCTTCCGGCTGAAATGATGATGATGGTTAATGAAAAACAGCGGGACGAGCGAAAAAATCAGGAAATAAAATAAAATGCATAACAGTGGTTTCAATCCGCAGGCCCGCTCTCCTCGTGCGCTTCTTCCTTCGCTGATCGACCCTTTTTAACACCCATCGCGCCAAATTAGCTACTTGGACGACATAGCAATATTTTGGGCGACCTGGTTAGGTTGCTGGCGGAACGCGTCCTGCGGCTGATAAACGGAACGTCCCGCCAAAAGTGGGCCACCTGGCAAGCTGCTGTCCGGTTTCCTCACGCTGTTTTGCTTTACCATCAACGCATGTCACAGAATAATAATTCTATGACGCATGTGATAATAAAATTCTGATCCGCGCATGAATTCAAAAGTTAGGTAGGTAATACAATAGATGATTTACCTTTACCTGTACAGCAGTAGTACTTCTGCTAGTACTCCTCTGCTTCTCACTTGATCTCGTATATTCATCAGTAACACTTTTTGGCATTTTGTAAACATAAAAATATATCTTCACTTCGTGACAGAGACGTTTGACATTATATTATCTTTGACATTAGTTTATTTTATTTGAGTTGGTTTGGTAGATTTTAGTGGCAGCCTGGGATAATATGTCACGTCGAAAATCAAAAAGTACTTATATAAAAAATTAATCGAGACAAGACATGCCTTTTTTATGGTGTCGATGTTATAAATAGGCGCTTCAGGGTGAAATAAATTGTAATTTTTTTACCAGATTCTATACAAAACTGTAACTTGAATAGATGTCAACAGAGTCATGTTTTGTAAAGGCCAAGAGTATTAATTAATCGGTCACTACACGAATAAAATTTACAATATCTGCTCGAGTATAAAAACTAAAACAAGAGTTCATAAATAGTTATCCCTTTTTGAAGTACACTTCTTTAGGCACGCTTGACTTGGGGAGTAAGCTGGTGAATACGTTACAAAAAGTGTGATCGGGCGAGGCGCGCGCGACGACCGGCCACGTGACTCAGCGCCAGCAGAGCAGACGCGCGCCGCACCGCAATTCCTTTGTTCTCATTGAAATAGTATTGAGGGAGATATAAGTTAGTGAAGTTTTACTTCAGTCGTGTGGTCTAAAGCGCACTCGTTTTTTTCCATTTCCATTCCATTTTCCACCCGAATCATTGCCCAAAATTAGGACTGTTCCTAAATACAGATTCAATAAAGGCGAATTTGCGTGTGAATGGAGAAGCAAACAACATAGTGTAGTCAGCGGAACGTTTGCAGGTAAACAGCAGTTAGAATCGAGCCTTTGTAGTGCCGCGAGCGATGACGTCCGTGAGTTGGGAAGTACTGGGATATTTCCAGAGTGTTAGAAACATTTTGGAGGCACTGGGATATTTCCTGGACATTTAAAAAGGTTTAGAAGTATTGGGATATTTCCTGGTTATTTTAGAAAAGTTTTGAAAGTACTGCAATATTTCCTGGATACTGGACTGGTTTGTCAAGGGCCAATCAAAGAGAAATAAAACTTGTAAGTAAAAAATCTTAATCCTTTTCTGTGGATGTCCTAAGAAATATTTAAGGAGCTTCAAGATATTCAAACAGGATATGGCTGGCACTCAAAAATATAGCAGATGTTGGCCAATATCCTTCTATTTAGCACAAAAAGCTAAAGTAAAATTCACTATAGATAAAACGGACGCGAGTTTAGAAAAAAGCATGCAACCCACAGCAGAGTTTTCGTTTTTTTTAAAACTAATTTGCATATTGTTGTTCCGTGTGGTGTCGGACGTAAAGAATTGCACCACCCTATATCTTCTCATGAGTGTCGTAAAAGGCGACTAAGGCGACCAGAGGATGGGAAGCAGCGTTCTCTGAGTAGCAACCAACCAACCAACCAACCAACTGCGATCGCCAACCCGCCTGCTAAGCGTGGCGATTATGGCATATCCTCTCCATTGGGGGAGGCCTATGTCCAGGAGTGGACGTATTTTGGCTGAAATGATGATGATAATGATGACGTAATTCTGATGACAAACTAACATTTAGATTTTTCCATTTAGTGGATTGGATCCTTTTTGATGAACTACATCCTAGTTTAATAACAAAGATACTTCAACACTCGGATCCCGTTGAATTACATTATTACCCTGCAAACGAGATTGTCCCATCGGAACTCTCAATCCTTGTCCCCTTGGGTATCATTTCAATTTGGTAGAGGTGCATTGTACCTGATTGCGAAGTAACGTGATCAGGAAGCGATTCAATGTAACTGAATTTCGGGACCCATCTGTAGGCACTTATTACAAAATGATGGAGGCGTATTCGGAATTTCGTAGGCATTCAATTCTAGTTAAATTCTCAATGAAAAGTACAGCCAGGCGTACATCGATGGTAATCAAACCAGTATCAGCAGAAACCGTCTAGTATCAAACTTACATACTAAACCAGTTGCGCATAAAATGGTTTAGTTCCTATTGATAATTATGTGGGTGACCGACGAAGCCATTTTATGAACTGAATTTGTGTTCTTCTTCTTCTTTCGTGTCTTCTGGCCAGTCAGCAAGGGTGGTAGATGACGCGCTGGCAATCAGTCGTCAGCGTTAAAAATAATATACCTTCATGCTGAAATTTTAATCGCGAAAAAAGTATCAGTTGGTCCTACATTTGTGTTCACTTAAATCGATAAAATGTGGGGACTATCTGATTTTTTTTTGCGATTTCAGGGTTGGTCCCATAGTAAAAGTTGTTCATAATTATGAGCACAATGACCCCTGTTCGGGAATTAAAATTTCAGCATGTATTTATTACCAAGGTTTGGTGTGTTACTCTGGGGAGGACCTATTTCTTTCTTCTACAGTGAAAACCTCGACGTCATACACGTTGAAAGGTCATTATACTGTTTTTGTTATTGTTTGGTGTATGCACCTACGGTTGACGGCACATCAGTGGTAACAGTTTGACATTGTCAGCGTCTTTATTTTGTGAGCAGTAAGGGCAGTTAACTAATTCAAGTGTTACCACCACAACACTGTAGACACAATAAAGAATGTAATAGACTAGCGTTGCAATGCCAATCTTTTTTGGGCCAGGAAACTTCGCGGGCATACGTAGAACAACTCACCAAAGTTTCCTCATAATCAGATGAATAATAGGAACGCATAGAGGACAACCATACAAACTTTTTTTTTTATATACATCGTGTATCAGAAATGCGTGGTCATATTTTAAGAGCTCATTCAGGGCATAGCATAGGACAACTCTTACTATGGGACCAACCCTGAAATCGCGAAAAAAATATCAGTTGTTCTCTACTAAATCATTGATGTCGCTCGACAAAATGTTAGGATCAGCTGATTTATTTTTCGCGATTTCAGGGTTGGTCCCATAGTAAAAGTTGTTCGATAGCATCCCCTGAATAAGCTCTTTAAATATGACCACGCATTTCTGATACACGTTGTATATTATATAGAAGATAAATATACCTACATAACATACGAAACATCTTAATTTTGTACCAATTCTAGAAGATTATGAACTAGATACACATACGACCAGATAACTATACCTATTGTTGTATAATAATGTGGAAATAATTGTACAGTTTTTGGCGAATAATTTGCCATGCAAATACACAAAGCATAAGGCTTGATTTATACTATAATGTAATTTGATTCTTCTTCTTTTCCTCAGCCTTATCCCATTATCTGGGGTAGGCTCTCCTTGTCTGCCTTCTCCATTTATTTCTATCCCGCGCAGTCGCGGCTTCGATCTCGCTCTCCTTCAAGTCCCTCTGGACTGACGACAGCTAGGTGACGGGGGGTCTTCCATGGCGTCGCGTCGTCGTTTGCAGGTCAAGGGCTGCTCGTACCATGTGGTCTTCTGGGCGGCGGAATACATGTCCATACCATCGAAGGCGTCGCTCTTTGACCTTCTCACTATAATATAATTTGATTGAAAACAGAATATGAATACAGGTTGATTTCTGTATTACCTGATATTTTAAGACTGTACATGTACATTTCTATACCTAGAGGAACCTGTCCAATTGTGGTGATTTCCACTAACAAAATGATAACAACACATAATCAGGCCATTACCGTCCCACTGCTGGGCACGGGCCTCTTCTCAAAGTGAGAAGGATTCAAGCCTTAGGCCAACACGCTGGCTTTCTGCGAGTTGGCAGGCTATACACCCCACCAACAACTAAACTTTATGGATCGCTCTTATTAGGTGTCCAGATTTCTTCACGATATTTGCTTTCATCGTTATCAAATTCCTGATCCGCACATGAATCCGAAAAGTTAGAAGTGCGGGCCGGGTTTGAACTCGGACATTTCCGTATGAAAGACATGGTGTTTATTATAACCAATTAATTATCCTCATCCTCACATATGGTCTAGTCTTTTACAGTTCAGCGGAGGTCCGGGCTCGAGGTTTGTCAGCGAGCAATAGAGCGCAGTATTCACCTATGAACTACGCCTAAGGACCGAATATGAAACACGATATTGCGTTCCAAGAAACAGATCGCCGACGTCACACAAAAAGTTGCCAAACTTACATAAGTGGGACAGAGCTGGACACGTTTGACGCATGTCTGATGATATATGGGCTAACACTTGTACCAATGGGGTCCCAAACGGCACGACGCGACGTAGACCGAAGATGGTGAGACAAGTTTGACGCGTAGGTACGTTCAAAGAAAGATTGGACCATACTTGCATTGCACATAACTGGAATTAATGGAAGAAGGAAAGGGAATCCTTTGCCCTGCAGTGGAACAAAATAGGCTAAAAACAAAACAAATAAATCTATTGTCAAAATCTCATGTCAACTGTTGTGATTGGTTAACCAATGTTTCTCCGTTAATGAGCCCTGCTAAAAGCACTCTTCCAAAAAAATACGACTTTGGACGATTTGTACGTAATTTGTGTGGCATTGTAAACACTGCCTTACTTATTTCACCATCAATATACAATCACAGGTGATTACAATACATATTTATGTACATTTCTGAAACAAAATGAGCAGAAATGGACAGTAAATACGTGCCGATAATTTTATTTGTCGTATTTTTTATATGCTCATTATGTTTTGTGGACGGGATGCCGGCCACTGCTTCACATTCAGTAAGTTTTTGTTTATTTTTTTCGCCGTCTGCCCGATGGGATTTCCCATCGCTAACATCTCAGGAACCATCCGACACTTCTCCGTGAGTTGTCTGTCAGTCAGTTTTAGGAATTTTATTAAGTAGATTTGGGTCGGGATCGGGAGGGCCGTTCCCGCGCGGAGACGGAGGTGCCGGGGGGCAATCGCACTGGCGCACATCCAGGATAGGGCTCCACGCCGCATGTTGTTGTTGTTGTTGTTGTTGTCATGTGCGGTCCGGGTGGTGAAGCCAAGACCCTCGGTCGTAATAAGAGCCGCGGGAACATAGCTACAGCATTGCTTCTGGGGTTCCGAGATCGTCGGGGCAGGGATCTTTCCACAGAAATAGATAGAATGGCCATGTGGGCAGGGCGCGCGTGGCAGCACCATGCACCATAGTGCAGGTTATTTCAAAGCCTTTTTCAGCACGCCTTATGACTTGTTTCTATAAATACCAAAGACTACTACTGCTATACTATACTAGTATACTGACGATAATTGCCTTATTGTGCTGTTTCTAACTGCACATTTGTTTTTCTTTTAATAATGACGTCAAAATGTAAGGCGTAGTTTGTTCGGAAAGTTGCCACGCATGAATTGCAAGTAAAATTGTATCTATTTCTGTGGATCTTTCCCTTTTGTAACCCCGCAGTCTTCCGCTCAGTGGCAGGGTGAGTGCTCCTCAACTATGCCGTCTGTTAACATCAGAATAACACGCGATGCAACACCCCATTGGCCTAGATCGGGCCCTTCCGGGCCAGAATATTCGCCACGGCCAATTAGGTCCCACAAAGAAGAGTTAATATATTTCCCTTGCGCATGGTGCACCGGGCCAACAAACTGCTGTTCATTCCATTCGTATCGAGAAGGACCTGCAGCCATCTGGCATATAAGGAGGTTTTCTGGCCCGGCACCCCACGGAACCCTACGCTGTGTGTGGTCATACACGCATTTTCCTGGTTTTTGCCGGACTGTAAGTATATATAGGTATCTATATAAAATAATTACACTAATATTTTTTTAGGGCCCATTCGAATCAAGTACTGTAAAAGCAGAGAAATGCGCGAAATGGACACAGCCCATAGACAAGAACCCGCCGATATTTCTAAATGTTGAGGTGTACAACACTAGCACGAAACACAATCTGCTGCGAGGGAACGTCACTATACTGACGGATTGTAAGAATAAAAAGGTATGCTTGGTAAAAAATTTGTTCCGCAAACTTAAGGGGTGCTACACGCATATTCGGGCCGTATTAATCGGCAAAGCCGGGCAGCAAAATCAAATATATGTAGATGTTCGGGAAAAAGGCCGCTCGGCTTAAACGTACTCGGGTGAGCATTGATCGGCACAGCCGGGCGGTAAAAATCAATTGCCGACTTATGTCGCTCGGGTTTTGCCGATTGATTGACATTGATTCAGTAGTGCTAAAAATGTGGCCCAAACGAAAGCTGACTTGAGCCGAGCTGACCCGAAAGTAACCCGAGTCGGTGGCTTTGCCGATCGGGGTGAAACGATGCACGAGCCGGATGAAAGCCGAAATAATGTATAAGTTACTTCGGGTCAGCTTTGTTGTTCAACGAATACTACCGAATCAATTGTTCCGGCCCGAATATGTGTGTAGCACCCCTCATATATAAGGTAACAAAACTATTATAAGCAGAAGTAAGTTTCATACGGCCGAAATTAATATCTAATCTATCCACGATTTGCCCTACTAGAGATAGGAATTTGACATAAGCTCCATACAAAATATGTCAAATTTCTATCTCCAGTAGGGTAAATAGTGGATATATTGGATATTAATTTTGGCCGATATAGGACTAGCTTAGCTTATAACTATTGGTAATTTTACCATCGATTTGCGGTTGAATGCACTGCTTACGGCCAAAGTTAATATCCAATCTATCCACGATTTGCCCTACTATAGATAGGAATTTGACATTAGCTCCATACAAAATATGTCAAATTTCTATCTTCAGTAGGGTAAATCGTGGATAGATTGGATATTAATTTTGGCCGTTAGTCTTTTCCCAACTATGTTAACGGGTTTTAGTCTCTAACCCGATGCGCCTGAAAGTGAATACCAGTATTTTACACTAAGGGCCGGTCTTTCAATAGCCAGTTAACTTTTAACAGAGGAATAAGTTTGACATTTTGACAGTTGTAGTATAGAAAATCTGTCATATTTATTCCTCGGTTAAAAGTTATCAGACTATTGAGATACCGGCCCTAAGCATTACAATGCCGATATCCTAAGATTGGACCAGAAGGCCAATTCTCGTAATTAAAAACGTTTAAAATATAGTTCCAAACTAATCTCAATGCTTTAAATATAGTTCCAAACTAATCTCATTGCTTTAAATATAGTTCCAAACTAATCTCATTGCTTTAAATATAGTTCCAAACTAATCTCATTGCTTTAAATATAGTTCCAAACTAATCTCATTGCTTTAAATATAGTTCCAAACTAATCTCAATGCTTTAAATATAGTTCCAAACTAATCTCATTGCTTTAAATATAGTTCCAAACTAATCTCAATGCTTTAAATATAGTTCCAAACTAATCTCATTGCTTTAAATATAGTTCCAAACTAATCTCATTGCTTTAAATATAGTTCCAAACTAATCTCATTGCTTTAAATATAGTTCCAAACTAATCTCAATGCTTTAAATATAGTTCCAAACTAATCTCATTGCTTTAAATATAGTTCCAAACTAATCTCATTGCTTTAAATATAGTTCCAAACTAATCTCATTGCTTTAAATATAGTTCCAAACTAATCTCAATGCATCTCAATCTTCTGATAGTTCTTCAGTTCTTGTTCTTGTTTGCCGTTTATTTGTGACAATAAGTCATTAATGTCTCCAATAAACGGCAAACAGGAATATCTACTGTCAGGAGATTGAGATTTCTTCTGTATGTATTGTATTCTGGGTGTTTCTTATGTATAGTATAAGTATGTATTTACAAAAAAAGTATTTAAGTAGGGGAGCGGGAGGCTAGTTGTAGCAGGGGCAAGTAGTAACACCCAATTTTTGCCTAGTAAACCAACGTTTATTTATAGTATTTTCGACTTAATGTATCATTCATAGCGCGCTCTATTATATGGGTACTGTCAGGTTCCTACCGAATGGCACATGAAGTGGTCATGTGCACGCGCTTCGTTTTTACCAGGTATTGGAAAAAAACGTATTAGTAAATTTTAGTTTTTTGGCTCCGTTTTAGTAGGTTTTTGTTATTATTTTTATTTAAAATTCTAGACCATTTATTTAATTATGTATCGGTAGATGTGATTTTTATTCAAACTGTGTTGTTTTTTATATATCTAAATTTAAGTAAAAAATTACTCCATGGGGTAACTTGTAACAAAATATTGGGGCAAGTTGTAACAAGTTACAACTTTTGTGCCGAGTCTATAAATTGACGTTTCTATCAACTTGACTTAATTGAACAATCTACCGCATCTACTGCCAGGCCCCCAAGCGTTGACGTTAATAACTTGCACTCTGAAATCACGCCTGCTTCAAATAATTCAGCACAAGTGATTGCACACGCTTGTGAATCAACAACTGGCCCTTCATGACTCCAAAACAAACGAGATTTTTCACCTTCCAAAATTAAGCATTTTCCAAAAGCACCAGTACGGAAACCGACTAACCCAGCCATACTCAACCTTTTTTTTATAGGGGCCACAAACACGTTTCAGTCATGGTGTCGAGGGCCGCAAGCAAAAATGATTTAGGTATAACCGTAATTCCAAGATAACGATGTAGTTTATTAATGAAAAAAGAAGTTTTAACAAAGATGTTTACATGTTTTAGTGCGATTTTTATACTGTGATCACTTTTTCAAAACTTTATCAAGATCTGGCTTGTCGCTACATGTTATTCTTATAACATCATCCAGATGAGAATCTGTAAGTTTTTTTTTGTAAAGGTTCTTTGTGTATTTCATTTTTGAAAAAGACGATTCGCACACATACGTAGACCCAAAAAATGTTAGTAGGATTTGGGCACATCTTTGGACGTTTTTATATTTTTGGGGAACAAAAAAATCGCTGATAGAGCTCGGCTCACATTCCCGTTCTGAAACATCCATTCTCTGATGGGCGCGAAATTTAA
This sequence comes from Asteroscopus sphinx, assembly GCA_949699075.1. Taxonomy (NCBI): domain Eukaryota; kingdom Metazoa; phylum Arthropoda; class Insecta; order Lepidoptera; family Noctuidae; genus Asteroscopus; species Asteroscopus sphinx. The sequence continues at coordinate 10,982,697 of OX453021.1, read as the reverse complement.
AATGGTTTACAATAAATTTGTAACTTTAGATGGACCAATAACAAAGGCCCGCGGGCCGGAGGTTGAGTATAGCTGGACTAACCGCATTCAACGTAAAATAAAATGCTGTGTTTTAACTAATATACTTGCAATAGAAAAGATATAGAATGGATATGAACAGAAAAAGTAGTGCCTTTGTAGTATTCATTTCTATGCATTTTTTTATTATTTCTCTGTGTGTGCATAAATTTCATAAATAAATTGAAAATGAGCAAGGAAAACCAGATAGTAGGTTTTTATTGTTACTACATGCCCCAAGGCTGTTACAACTAGCCCCGAATACGGGGTAAGCAGTAACACGCGACATTTTTTCTTAAATTCCCCTCTGATTAAATACTATTAACAATTTTCCTAATATTAATTAATGAAAAGCTAGACAGATAGTATCCTTGCAAGACATGATTTTACAATCAAGAAATACTTTGTAGTTTTCCTTTCACAATGATTTTTCCAAAAACTGTTACAACAAGCCCCCCGCTCCCCTACCTATTATGTCCATGGTCTAGTACCCATAGTACAAGCTCTGCTTAGTTTGGGACCAGATGGTGCTGTGTAAAAATGTCCTAAAATATAATTATTTTATTTATTTAAATAAAGCATTGAGATTAGTTCGGAACTATATTTTGTACGTTTTCAATTACGAGAATTGGCCTTCTGGTCTGGATATTTTTAATTACATTATGTTATATTTCCCATACAGATAAAATCCAAGGGTTTTTTCTGGGAGCAGGGTAAGTGGAAGCTGGTGTACATAATGGGCAACATTGGCTGCAACAGTGTCTTCATGCCGATCTTCACTCTCGTTACTGGCGTCAAGTATGATCTGAAGAACTGCATATTTTACAAGGTTGGCATTTTATCTTTTGTTAACAGGCTAAGTGCGACTTGGACTGGCGCACATAGGGTCCAAGGGGAAATAAGTGATTTATTAGTATTTGTTGTTAAATTACAGAGTATAAACTACTATGTTCTACAATTAGACCAAGTTTGACTCTTGGTATTACGGTTTTTAAGACAGAGCAGGAACAAAAAAGGTTTTTGATGGGGACTTGATATTAACCCCATCTCTTCTCGGGGTTGTCGTAAAAGGCGACTAAGGGGTTCTCCAGAGGATGGGCAGCAGCGTTTTCTGAGTATTTATTCAAATAACTGCGATCGCCAACCCGCGTGCCAAGCGTGGCGACTATGGCGTAATCCCTTGAGGGAGGTCCATGTCTAGCAGTGGACGTCTTTCGGCTGAAATTATGATGATGATGATGATATTACCCAGAAGTCGTAGTTTCGAATCCTGCTCGTGAGCGAATTATTATTATTATTATTATACTTTATTGTACACACATATACACATTTTTATTACAGTAGGAAAGCGAATTTTTCTTTTCATAATTTATTTATTTAGATTTCGAAATATAAGAATATTTAGTGACTTGTTTTAGCCCGGACCAGAGGCAGAGAGGAAATTTTAACTTGCTACCTTTACGATAAAAACCGGCCAAGTAGGAGTCGGACTCACGCAGTAAGGGTTCCGTACCACCAGTGGCGTGCATTGGCCTGCTTCACTTGAATTTAATTGTGGTGTAAGTTATTGATTTTTTGATGTAGGAAGATTAATTTAGCATTAATAGGTCTATTTTAAGATAAATAATCATCGTACTCTGAAAAAAAGATAATAACTTACACCACTATTGAATTTGAATGAGGAAAGCAGTAGGTATTGCCTAATTGCCTATATGCAATGCACGCCACTGCGTACCACCCATCGATACTTGTATGGAGACCACCTTTGATTTTAGACTTTTTTGTTTTTTTAGTATCTGTTGTGATAGGCACCAGAGTAACACATATTCTGAAATAACGGGTTATCTATTACCGTTACAAAGATACAGCCCTGTGATAGACAGACCGACGGACGGACAGCGTAGCGAGAGTAATAGGGTCCCGTTTGGAACCCTTTTGGTACGGAACCCTAAAAAGATACAGCCCCGTGTGAGACAAACGGACAGACGGCGCGGCATAGACTTAGTAGCACGTAATAGGATCCCATTGGCACACTTTGGGTGCAAAACCCAAAAAACTAATAGTAATGCTACTGCATACTGCTACTTTACTTAGTACCTACAATACTAATCAGATGTTCCATCGGCTAATTCCGTCACAACCGAATTTTGCTGAACGAAGAACGATAAGACCACTCTGTTATCGAGTTTCAGGTTTATGACTACCCGTATAACAGATTTTTCAAGGCACGAATGTATCACAGAAATGGTTCTTAGTTAGATTCCTAGACCAAAAGTTATAGGTTTTTTTTGTTAACCTCTGCGTATTTGAAGTCTGTGGTTTAATGGTTCTTGTGTCGGACTGCTGATCACGAGGTTGTGGGTTCGATTCCCACATGACACAAATATTTATGTGATGAACATAATTTTTGTGTTGGCCAGACCAACACAAAAATTATGTTCATCACATGCGTGTTTCTTATGTATGAGTTCGCATTTGCAAAAAAAGGTATATAAGTAGTATATCCTTTATCTAGTACCTATAGTACAAGCTCTGCTTAGTTTAGGACTAGATGATGCTGTGTAAAATGTCCCAAAGATATAAAAATATTATTCCTTCTGATAATTTAGGTGAAAGATTAAATTACCTATAATATGGATAAAAAATAAACATCTAAATCAATCTATACTTTATTAGTGTACCAAATCCAACCCTTATTAACTTTTCAACCCTAATAGCTCTCTCGCTAAAATTAGTTCAACCATTTGACTTCTGACGTGGGTTCAAATTAAACCTCACATTTTGAATTTTGGACCTACATCTGTTGATTGGAAATGTGGGTCTATTTGACCCAGATTTCTAATCACGCAGCGCGGCCGAATGTACACGTTTTGCCCGAAATTAGGGACCCGAGCTTATTTCGATTGCTATTGCTCTAATAGTATCTAATTAAAAGGGTAAAGGGAAAGATTAGGGTTATGAAAAAGAAGAACGTCAACTTTTTTACCCTCTCACGGTCTAGGTATGAAGCTAAAAATAAGAAATATTATACAGTGCCAGTAGATAGGTACCTGCTGATGTGGAGAATCATCGTTCTCCACGTACATGCCAATGGCATAGCACCAGAGGGGCAACGGCGCGGTCTACATGAGTTCCCGAAGTTTTCCTATTTTATGCTGAAGACGGTCATCTTGTGGTTCAAGATGGTAGGGGTCCGACATACCCCTCGGTCTTCAATTCAATTCAATTCATTTATTTGTCAGAATATTGTATCAATGGTGTTATAAATATAATAATAAATAAATAAATAATAAAAAGCCTCTTTATTCTACCATAAATCATTATAACAATAATTAGTAAATTTGTACTTCTAATAATTAGTTATTATCAATTTAGTTAGATTATCATATGATTTGAATATACATATCATTATTATTATTAATTTCTTATTTAGATTATTGATTATATTATTATTATTGACATGCATGTAAAATTATTTATTTATGGAAGTCGCCTCTTGGGCGTAGGCCTCCCCCAATCTTCTCCATTTTTCCCTTTCTCTGGCTTGTCTCATCCAGTCTGGTCCACATCTTTGTTTGAATATGTCCTCCCAGCGCTTCCGCGGCCTTCCTTTCTTTCTTTTTCCATCCATGGGTACCCACTCTACGATTTTCTTAGTCCATCTTTCATTTTCCATTCTACAGATGTGTCCTGCCCATTTCCATTTCAGATTTCTTATTAATATTTACTACTTTTTCTTATAAATATAATACATGGTGCATAATATTCTGCCGTTTCCGGCGTACAAACATTTTACTTCGACGTCTGTGGTCTAGTGGTTCGAGGGTCGGACTTTTCATATATATAAAAGTACTCTGTGGTCGGACTGCTGATCACGAGGTCGTGGGTTCGATTCCCACAAGACACAAATATTTGTGTGATGAACATAAGTGTTTGTGTTGGTCTGGGTGTTGCTTATGTATTATAAGTATGTATTTACAAAAAGGTATATAATTATTATATCCATTGTCTAGTACCCATAGCACAAGCTCTGTAAATGTCCCAAAGATATTTATTTATTTATTTACTTCAATTGGACAAATGGTACATTCATGAGGATTACCACTCGTAATCACAGTACTTGTTGAACAAGTTAGGTGTATTGGAGGTGCTAGTTTAGTAGTAGTCTTTGGTGTATGGTCTTATAATTTTTCGACATCCAACCGTCCAACCGACAGTAACTACGACACAAATTTTAAAAATAGTTAAAGACCAATCCTACAGATAACGATTTAAATTGTGGATAGAAAAAATCGCTCACGAGCAGGATTCGAACCTGCGACTCCTGGCTCAGTACGCCAGTTGCTTTAGCCACTAAGCTACCGTGAACACTGCTGTGAGTCGGTTAAATTAAATTAAATTATTATTTATTTATTAGATAACAAGGATCCACGTGTTAGTAACAAATGACTTTAAACTATGTTAGTGTTATGTAGTAGGTAGGTATCTGACAACTTGTCTTCAATACTATAACCAATTCAATATAATTAAATCACTTCTGCCTAACCAACACATGCATGAAGTGATTTAGGATTGGCGAATCAAAATTAGATACTAACATCTTCAGGATGCCATTAGGACTTGACCGCGTTCTCTCTAAAAGCGAGGCCGTCTTAATCCTCACTATGCCATAAAAATCATGAACACGCGCTTGAGCAAACATGTTAGAGGCACTACAAAAACGCGGCAGCCCCAAAAGCATCCTAAAGCTGTTATTATATTGGACCCTCAGGGCATCCAGTGTTTTTTGCGTGTAGCTGGCCCATAAGCTGCTTGGGTAGAAGGTTTGACAGTAAGCTTTAAACAACGTAATTTTAACTTCCTTACTACAACAAGCAAACCTGCGCACCAGCATATTGCCTCTCACAGCTAGAGCCCTGCGCTCGCGGTCGATGTCTTCATGATCTTTAAGGTCCTCCGTTACGTAGTGTCCCAAGTATTTGAACTGATTCACCCTTTTTTTTTTTTTTTTTTTTTGCTTGTTTATCCTTCCTTGTTTCCGTGGGTTCGATTCCCACAGGACACAAATATTTGTGTGATGAACATAAGTGTTTGTGCTGGTCTGGGTGTGTTGCTTATGTATTATAAGTATGTATTTACAAAAAAAAAGTATATACGTATTATATCCATTGTCTAGTACCCATACCACAAGCTCTGCTTAGTTTGGGACTAGATGGTGCTGTGTAAAAATGTCCCAAAGATATTTATTTATTTTATTTATTTAACATTTTTGCTTACCTGTTGGTATAGTCGATGATACTGATGTACGGTAAAACTCCAATGAGTTTATGTTTACATCTTTAGAATGTTTTTGTTATGTATACCACTGAACAAATAAATAAATAATAGTAGTTTATGAAACTGTTGCATTAAAAAAACCAACGCCGTAGGCGAGGTTAGTTGGGCTTGGAACTTAGTTGGGCTGAAGTGTGTGGTTATGGAATAGTAGTTTATGAAACTGTTGCATTGTGAGTTTAAAAACCGAGCCGTAGGCGAGGTTTTTAATAGTATCACACGAGTGTTTTAATACCTAATTATGTCAGTTTCATACACTATTTTATCTAAACTCATACAATTTTAAATAAAATACCAAAGTCAAAATCTTTGTAACATTGTCGTTGTTTTTCTTGATTTCTCTGGTAAAAGATTATTCGTCATTTACGTTGCTGCATCCAGAAATTCAGGCGGGGTCATATTCTCCTCAGTTCAGTATCACTGCTGTAGTCAAATATTTTTGCTCAGAATAAAACTTTCGACTTACAAAACCATAATAATAACGTAAACAATAACAATAAATTTACAAGTAACGATGACCAAATCCAGTAGGACGTGGCGCGCGGCAGCGCGCGTAATAAAATATAGTCTGGCGAAAACATTATAATCGGAACTAATTTTCTATCCTTGTCAGGATTCCGTCAATCTCTGTTTTATCAAACAAAAAATATGCCCGTAAACACTTAAATATAATTAAAAGCAATATGACAATCCAAAGTTCTGCCAAAAACGCGATTTTAAACGATAAAAATTTTCAATGTATGACAAGTGGCACCACCCTGAATTTTGTGTACTCATTGGTGCCAAACTGTACGACTGCGGCAGGGGGGGGGACACATTGCAAGCCACTTTGGCGGGCTATATTTCGCAGATGGTACACCTGATAAAAAAGTGGTGTATCAAACATTACCTTCATTTTAGTAGACCTATTCAATGATATCCCAAACGAGGGGGTGCAGCGAAAAAAAAATTTTTTTCCCCATTTCACATGTATGGACGCCACCCCTAAAATACGGAAAAACTATTTTTTTATTCTTTTAAAATTGAGATCTATATGTAAACTATTTTTTTAGAAAATTTCATTTACTTACGTTTATAACTGTAGAAGTTATTAAGCTGTAAAGGATTAGGACAGACGGACAGACGGACAGACGGACAGACGGACAGACGGACAGACGGACAGACGGACGGACATGACGAAACTATAAGGGTTCCTTGTAGGACTTCGGAACCCTAAAAAATGGTTTGAAAACTACTTGGTTAGGTCGAAGTGGCATTAAAAACTCCTTAGTTGGGCTGAAGTGTGCGGTTTTTTTTTTTTTTTTGTTAGCCTGTACTGTCCCACTGCTGGGCAAAGGCCTCCCTCAATTCCTTCCATCTATCTCAAAGCAAGTAAAGGCGTAAAGTGTGCGGTTATGGAAAAAAAATTAAATTACCGCATTGTTTTGTTCAGCAAACTGTATCGTAATGAAACTTTTTAAATTTATTACAGGTGCATGTGCGTAAAGTATGTCATTATGACATTACTTTCGAGTTCATAATTCGAATTTTACGACACGAGTGTAGATAAAAAAAATTACCGCATTGTTTTGTTCAGCAAACTGTATCGTAATGAAACTTTTTAAATTCATTACAGGTGCATGGGCGTAAAGTATGTCATTATGACGTTACTTTCGAGTTCATAATTCGAATTTTACGATAGGAGTGTAGATAAAATGAATTACGATACCACGAGCAGTGTTCACGGTAGCTTAGTGGCTAAAGCAACTGGCGTACTGAGCCAGGACGCAGGTTCGAATCCTGCTCGTGAGTGATTTTTTTTTCCACAATTTAAATAGTTAGATTTCATTTCGCATGCGTATATGCGTTAAAAACAATAAAATTATCCTACAGATTTTTCGAAATCTTCAATCTACAAAATTAATACTTTATATTCCCAGGGCAAATATTCATTCGAGGGCGTGGACAGTAACAAAACCCAGCACATGTTCGCCTCAGTCCAGGACTACGGCAGGATCAAGTGGAGAAACGAATTCTTCTCCCAAGCCGGGTCCGCCTTCTGCTGGGAGTTCGAGACGGTTGTCGTACCACTGGGAACGATGACAAACTTTAAGTAAAGTTCAATCAGCTCTGTATTTGTGTAAATTGTGTCAAAAGATTTAATTTCATTAAATATGTAATCATTAGTAGTATACATTTTATTTATTATTAATATAAGTTATAACCTGGAGTAATTAGATAAAAACAGCACTCTGTCTAAATTCATTTGTAATTTCAACACATTGTATTATTTATAGACGAAGTGCTGCGAACAATCATAGTGAAGCCAAAAAAAACCGTGCTCCTTCGTGTACAATCAGCGCTCACGTACACAAATACATCTCAAACCGTGCTCACCCCTCTCAGTACATATGTCGCAGCACCGTCCAGTAGGCATCGAGAAACCAAATATCCTTCAGGTGCATGGTGTGTGCGTGAGCGCTGGTTAGGACATGAAGGAGCACGATTTTTTGGCTTCAATATGATTGTTCCAAGTGCACGACTCCTTTTCAAGGAAATTTCTAAGAGACTGGTCGACGCTTCGCGTGACCAGAGGGCTGGCTTGTTCTTTGGGCAAAGAATAAGAGTTGCCATTCAACGTGGCAACGCTGCCAGTCTCCTGGGCACGCTTCCAGATGACAGTGATGTGGAGGAGTTCTTCGACGCCTGAGTCCACTTTTTTATTTTATTAGTATTTAATTTTAATTTGTATTTTTTACATATTTATATTGTATATAAATTAATACAGGTAAATAGATAAGTATTAAGAAGTGTACAAAGTTATATTTCCTATTTAATACAATAAAAAAATGTTAATTATCTCAGTGCTTTAAATCTCAATCTCCTGACAGTAGATGTTCCTGTTTGCCGTTTATTTGTGACACTTAGGTCATTAATGTCACCAATAAACGCCAATCAGAAACGTCTACTGTACTACCTGTACTGTACAGAGCACAGTACAGAGAATATCAATATACCAGCCTAGTAAGAAATTAGTACTGTCAACCTGATTACAAAGGGTGGTCAAACCATTAGAAGTGGAACTTTTTTTTATGGCATAGAATGGCGAAACGAGCTAAAGGCCCACCTGATGATAAACGGTAACCTTTTTTTTCATAATCATAATCATTTATTGCGTCAAATATGGTATAGACAGGATATTATATAATAAATGTAGGTACGTTCCAAATATTTGGCCGTTTCCCATTTGGCCCATAACAACTGCAATACCAAAACAACCTAGTTGTCTAAGTGGTGGGGATCGTACGGTCCATGGCCCTTTATGGGGCCCCAGTGTGGGCGGACACCCTGACACGCTGCAACGTCGCGCTGCTGCGTAGGCCGCAGCGTGCGATGGCCATCAGGGTGATACTGGGATATCGTACGATCTCCTTTGAGGCGGCGAGCCTTCTAGCCGGATCAATGCCCTGGGATCTGGAGGCGAGAGACCTTGCGCTGAGGTACCACCAGTGTGAGGACCCGCCTGATCGGACCGAGGTCCGCCAGATCCTAGTGGCTGAATGGGAGGAGCGACTTGCGCAACCCAGCGCAGGGCACGCCGCAATAGCGGCGGTAAGGCCCATCATAGAGGAGTGGCTGGAGAGGGGCCATGGTGCCCACACCTACCGGCTGATGCAGATACTCTCAGGGCACGGTTGCTTTGGGAAGTATCTGTGTCACATAGGCCGGGAGCTGACGTCCGAGTGTCATCACTGCGGGAGCTGCCCAGAGGACACGGCGCAGCACACACTGGCGGAGTGCTCAGCTTGGGCCGTGCAGCGCCGTGACCTCATTACTGCAGTAGGCGGCAGCGATCTCTCGCTTGCGGCCGTGGTTCTGTCTATGGTCGGGAGCGAGAGCGCTTGGGAAGGCGTCGTCTCCTTCTGCGAGGATGTAATGCTCGCTAAGGAGGCGGCGGAGAGGGTTTGAGAGGCGATAACCTCTCTTCCCATCCGCAGGAGACGACCTGGGCGTCGTAGGAGGGCGTATGCCGACCTCCAGCCACCCTAGGTGTGGGCCTGCGGGCGGCGGACTCGGGGTAGCCCGCCGCCCGACCAGTCAAGGCCCGTGACGGTGGCGCGTTGTGTTCCGCGCGCGCCAGTTAAGAGGAGGGTGCGGCCGATGTGGATGCCGCACGGGGTGAAGGGGCTCGCCTGTTAGTGGCGAGCCGGGACCTGCCGGGGATGGTTGGGCGAATACGGAAGTATTTCTCACGCCCCCGGCCAAGGGTCGGTAGAGGACCACCGTGGTGGTTTTTGGTCGGTAAGAGTCCGACACTGGCTCCGCCTTCCCCGGGCGGAGTGTGTCCATGAGGATTTTCCCCAGGAAAAAAAAAAGTTGTCTAAATGGTATTACAAATCACGTTTGCCAAACTGACACCTAAAGATGGAAAGTCTTATGTGATTGTAACTTCACCGGCACCCGTACCATTCGCACCGGAACACAATGCAAGCATCACTGTTTGGCGGCAGAAGTAGGTACGGTGGTAGTACTTCCCCGGACGATCTCTTTCACAAGGAGCTCTACTACTGCTTAAACTGGCTTGGTATGTAAGTTTTACACAAGACAGGTTGTGCCACAGAAATAGATAGAGTAGTTTCTGTGGGCTCTGCATACTTGACCGTGCTTACTGCTTAGCCGATATAGATGCGAACGGCCCAGCTCTTCGATTCAGAATATTTTCGATAAGTAGTTGGCGACCGATTCGGTTTGGTCTCTCTTTTTCTCTCGTTACGTAAATCGTTTCATACAATGCAAGCTGTGTTTATACTAGTTCTGGTACCATCGATTTGCGCTTGACTGCATCCAATACGTGTACCTAACTCCTAACCCTCGAAAAAATTCCACCTAGTTAGATAGGTAGCGGAAAATCCGCTCATAGATAACATAATTACTACTGTTATACACTAAACGATATATCATTATGGAAGGCTCATTAGCTATCTGTGGCGAAATCAATTCCACTGATGAGTTCTTACTAAATCTCATTGTAGAATTATGTGTGATTATTTTTATCGATGTTCAAATAATTGAATTGATTTCGCCGCTGAGCGGTTGACTGCCTACACTTCCATTGCGGTGTATACTGGGTGTCAAGGAAACGCTTCCGAAAACGATGATAGGTGATAGTGCCGGTGATTACTGACACGAAACCACAAAAAAATGCGATTTTTATTTTATTTATTTTCATTTTTTTTTTTCTTACCTGAGAGCTTTGGGCAGTTAACATATATTTCGTTGGGGCAGTTAAATAAAACTGATTTGCTAAAAAACCAAATTTATTTACTAAATTTTTTAAAGTTCGCAATGTAATTCAAATAAAATATCAGCTGGCGCTTTACATTGCGGGTTTGCAAACTACCAAATCACTAAAACAATGAGTATAGCTAATGGTTATTGGGATTCGATTGTGTTTAGGTAGTATAATAATAGCCTTTCAGTTTCGGGAGCGTTTCCCTGACACACAGTATACTCTTCAGCAGGCAGCCAAAAATCCTCCTGCCCTTATTCCAATTCATCTGGGGTCGGTGCAGCATGTCTTTTTCTTCCATACGTCTTTATCAGCCGTCATTTCATTGTTCACTTTCTTTTTATCCATATCATCTTTCACACAATCCATCCATCTTATTTATGGTCTTCCTCTTTTCTTATAGCCATCCCCATTCATATTTAAAAAAAAATCGTAACATGCTCCTCATTAAAAATAAAATGTAATAATAAAAACCGGCCAAGTGCGAGTCGGACTTGCGCAGTAAGGGTTCCGTACCTATCAACGACCTGATACCCCATAAAAACCGATTTAATTTAAGAGAGTTTATCAAAAGACATCAACGCATAGTGCGCGAAATGTGAATTTTTGCATGTCTTTCTTACGCAGGTACCACCACATATGTCTATGTTTGTCTTATTTTTAGTATTTGTTGCTAAACTACATAATATGTACTATAATCTGACCAAGTTTGACGCTGGTATATATTACCGTTTTGAAGATAGAGCAGGAACAAAAACGTTGAAAAAAATGCATGGTTTTTGAGGTTTCTTGTATGGTTTATAGGTAGATATATATATATTATACATACTTTGGTTTTAGACTTTTTTTTTGTTTTTAGTATTTGTCGTAATACACCTCATAGCAACACAATTTCTGAGAAAATTTCAACTGGTTACCTATTACCGTTCAAAAGATACAGCCCTGTTGCAGACAGATGGACGGACGGATGGACAGCGTAGCGAGAGTAATAGGGTCCCGTTTGGCACCCTTCGGGTACGGAACCCTAAAAATGGTCTACAGATAATACGTAGTTGCTCGGGGTCTTGGTGATTGTGCATGTCATGTGAGATTTGTATCTGCAAATGTACCCACGATTTAGGAGAAATCGTAGGAGGCCTATACATAATAATTATTAAAATAAATAAAATAAAATAAAAGACCTTAATTTTATTATGAGATATTCAATTAGTAATGAGTGTAGAATATTTACTAATTAAGGAACCCTCGACGGGTACACCAATCAATTCCAGACTTTTCTGTCTTTGGTTGTCCTCAGCATGGAGCTCGAGCAGACGAGTCCTTGAGTGGATACCGCGAATCGGCAAACGCAGCGTAGGGCGTCCCCCCGCCAGGTGGACCGACGACCTGAAGAACGTGACTCCCGGGACTGGATTTGGAAAGCAGAGGACTGTGTATTGTGGCGCAACTTGGGAGAGGCCTATGCGAAGCAGTGAAGTGCGATAGGCTGAGTTGATGTTGATGATCCATGCTATATCTCATCCGGCCATCTTTCTACAAGTTTTCCTGTTTTCCTCTTTCCATTTACAAATCATTTCACCTTTACAAATAGAAACTCTATAACATAAATTTTACTTTCAAACCCATTTTTCTTTTTCAAGTTCCATAATGAAAACTTTTTTAATAAAATCTGCTAGCGAATATCTTGAAACGCTAAAAACTTAGGTTCTTTTCTATCAAGAAATAGAAGTATTTTACTATTTGTTACAATTTCTTGAAGGACGTTTTATGGAAAGGTGAAAGAAATAATAGTGCCTCTAAATTTTAAATTACTTTTTCGGATATATTACGTTCTTGTCGCTAGCGAGCGATGGGCCTTGAAAGCGGCCTGCAGAGGCTGCAGGTCAACTGCATAACTAGAATTTGGCTGTAGCTTGTAAGTTTTACTGGCTTAGCTAAGAAGGGGTAGATCGGCTATGTTAAAAGACATATTTTCGTCTCATAACTAAATAAATTTTATCAATAATAATATTATTAGCGTAGCGTACGTGTCTAGTCACGGGTCTCTTCTCAAAAGAAGGACCTTTGTCTACTGCCTGGCCTGGTTCGAGTTTTTTTTTAAACATTGGCTCATTCTAGGATTTTTCTTGTATCGTGGGTGCGTTACAAACACAAATCTCACATGCACAAACATCCAGACCCGGAACAAGAAACACACATTATCTGTGGATCTCACATAATGTTTGTTCCGTGCGGGAATTGAACCTGCGACGCTTAGCGCAGAAGCCGATCGTTCAACCCACAGAAATAGATAGTCGAATGGTTGTAATCACAATTTTACGTGCGATTCATGCGTGGCAACTTTCGAACAAACTACGCCTTACATATTGAAGTCATTAATTTTTTAAAATTAACTTTAATCAAATGTACTTTACAGCTTTTGTTTCTGCAGTTACAAACAGTACAATAAAGCAATTTGGCGGGTTTATGTTACAGTATTCACAGAAAAAAGTAATAAGGCGTACTGAGAAAGTCTTTGAAATGCCTGTGTTGTTATGTGTGGTTTAACCGCTGCCCCAATATTGTCGTCAAAATGAGTTGTTGATGGACATATATTATTACTTCATCTAGCTCTATTTATACACTAATCTCTCAATCATCAGTTACTATGATTTAAACATAATGACAGTTCCGTTTTACAAAACGGCTGTTTACTATTTGTAAATATAAAAGTACACACGACAAAACATGTAAGTGTACAGCTGACGACTGACCAGAACAAGGCCAATTCTCGTAATTAAAAACCTTTAAAATATAGTTCCAAACAAATCTCAACGCTTTAAATCTCAATCTCCTGACAGTAGGTTTCTGATTGCTATTTATTGGTGACATTAATGACCTAAGTGTCACAAATAAACGGTAAACAGCCCCCCTAGCCAAGATGAATAGTCTCTCGCTCGACTCGCTAATAGAAAACAATCAAAATGTATGGGAATGACATATCGAAAAAGTCATTCGTTGAGATATGTCATTCTCATACATTTTGATTGTTTTCTATTAGCGTTGACCTCATGACGATTGTAGATCGTCGACTTGGCAGGAACATCGACTGTCAGGACAGATAAGTTTGGAAGAACTATATTTTGAACGTTTTTATTTACGAGAATTGGACTTCTGAGAATTCACGCTGCACGCGTGATGTAACATTCGGAACACAAACTGTACTGCCCCCCTAGCCAAGTTGACAATCTACAATCGTCAACGCTATAGAAAACGATCAAAATATATGGGAATGACATATCTTTTGATACATACAATACATATAATATATATATATATAAATATTATTGGGACATTTTTACACAGCACCATCTAGTCCCAAACTAAGCAGAGCTTATGCTATGGGTACTAGACAATGGATATAATAATTATATACTTTTTTTTTTGTAAATACATACTTATATTACATAGAAAACACCTAGACCAATACAATAATAATATAATATTTAAATAATAAATTAAAACAAATAAATAAATAATAATTAATAATAAAATAAAACAAAGTTTAACCGGATTAAATCGCGTATATTATTTAAATTGGTTTCCCTGTCGTTTCGAAAGCTTTGCAGCATTTCGTGGTCGCAGGTAGACTAAGATGACAAGCGTCTTTACAAATATTTCTAAAAAATTATTTTAATCTACCGTACAATATTATTAATTAAAATCGTTTCGTTTATAATTAATTTAAATTTATAATAATATTTGATTTATACATTTTGATTGTTTTCTATAGCGTTGACGATTGTAGATTGTAAACTTGGCTAGGGGGGCTGACATTGTCGTATTCACTTTTTACCTGTTACATTACACGTGAAAGTTCTGAGGGGTGATCGGCTTTCATTCGTAAATCAATAGTTCCTCCCCTTTTCCGCCAGGGTGCTACTAACTTATCGATTAAGATTAATCGATACAGTATGCGGTAAGTATCAATCTCGAAATCGACACTCAGGTCAGCTCCCAGCTTAGAGGAGACCAACGAGCATCTATAGATGAACTACACAGACAACTGTTTAGGCCTGGTTCAACAGAGTGCGGGTACGGCACATGGGTACCGACTGTAGTGCGGGTGTGGTAGTAATGTATGAAAATGTATGTAGTAAGTAACCAGGCTATTGTACAGTTTCACTATACTGTGGGATACCATGGACAATGACCCGACTTATTTCCCGAAGTTGTAATTTATAAACGATAGCGACCAGTTCCGGCTTCGCACGGGTGGACATGAAAATATGGTATATGTTACTCAGGGTGAATGTAGATTTCTAATGGTGAAAACATTTTTGAAATCGGCACAGTAGTTTTTGAGTTTATTCATTACAAACATACACACAAAAATACAAATCTTTCTTCTTTATAATATTAGTGTAGATGTAGATAACGTTACTCGTACTAAATTGTTAGGATATGAGTGTAGCTAGCATATCCTACACGGGTTGCGGTGCAACGACCTCGCTGTCAACGTGTGTACTACAATTAAGCCAGTGTTAGTAGGTAATTTCACACGTAAGGTCAATATCTTCTATTGCCTTGTTATTCCATCTCTATCTTGAAACGCAGTTCCCGTTATTTATCTGAATACTTGTTTCCTTTGCCGACCATACAATAGCTATGATCATTATGCGATCATAATAGCAATCTGTTTAATTATACACGATGATTACGGTTCAATAAGCTGTTGATTGTGTTTTGCTCATAATTTATTTATTTTTGAATCATCCAACATGAGGCCGATTTGCTCTCATTTGTACTTTTGTGCTTTTTACTTGATATTATTACTCCATTTTGTTTGTATAGTCAGTTCAGCGTCTAAAGAAATTAAATCTGTAAGTCATGACATTTTTTGTGAAAGTTACAAACATTTTTAACTACTGAAATTAAAGATAATAATAATAATGGCAGTGCAGGATTGAGCGTCGTATTGGGGGGGCCAGAGCACTCATTGGCAAATTAATCTGCTTCAGGGAGGGCAACACTCGCCCAAGAGTGATGCGCTTTGTGAGACGGGCTTTTTCAGGGACTGATATCAGTCCTCAAGATTATATGGCTCGTGTCACAGAGCGCATAGACTTCCTGAAGCAGAAGATGTATGCATGGGCAAACCGAATCAGAAGGTATAAGCGACGTGTGGAGCGATATACCCAGAACCGCACGTTCTAGAGTGACGAAAGGCGGGTATACAGAACCTGGGAGCGTCCTGACCAGGGTGTGAATGGTGTGCACCTGCCGGATGATGATGCCATGAGCTTATTCTGGCGCAGCATCTGGTCGGTGCCCACCAGCCACAACGAAGGCGCCTGGACGCGGGACATTGAGCGGGTGTGTGAACCAATATCGGAAATGGAGGCAGTCCTCATCAGCCCCGAAGACGTGGCCAGCGCAGCCCATCCACTACCCAATTGGAAGTCTCCAGGGCCGGATGGGCTGCACAATTTTTGGCTGAAGTGGCTACGCAGTTCACACGCCTGCTTGGCGTCCCAATTTCAGTCGGCCTTGGAGTCTGGGTCGCTACCCCAGTTTCTTACAACAGGAGTTACCCACCTGCTCCACAAGTCTGGTAGTACCACGGAACCCAAAAATTACCTTCCTATTACTTGTTTACCGACGGTATACAAACTCCTCACATCCATTCTGAGAGCAAAAATTAACCATCATGTTGAAAATAATTCAATCATGTCTGCTTCTCAGAATGGATGTAGGAATGGGTCCCGTGGCACTAAGGAGCTTCTCCTCATTGACATAACTATTAGCCAGCAGGTTCGCCGATCCCGAAAGGATCTGTCGACATGCTGGATAGATTATAAGAAGGCCTACGACTCCGTGCCGCATACATGGCTTGTGAGGGTGCTGGAGTTATATAAAGTTAACACAACTCTATGCGCCTTCCTGAGGTCGTGTATGGGGCAATGGAGAACGGTCCTTCGCTATCCAGGGTGTCGGCAGCCTCAAGGTAACGGAGAACCGATAAGGATCCAGCGGGGAATATTCCAGGGTGATAGTCTGAGTCCCCTGTGGTTTTGTCTAGCCCTGAATCCTCTAAGTACATTGCTGGAGGAATCAGGGTTGGGCTTCCAGTTGAGGAGAGGAGGTCAAGTAATATCCCACCTCCTCTACATGGATGACCTAAAACTGTTTGCCCCCACTGATTTGCAACTGATTGAGTTACTGAAAGTAACTGAAAACTTCAGTAATTCTATCAGGATGGAATTTGGTGTGGACAAATGTGCGGTCATGCATGTGAAGCGAGGTGAGATTGTGGAATCCGAGGGAGTACAACTCTCGGATTCTACACTCCTTAGATCCCTCTCCCCAACTGAGACCTACAAATACTTGGGTATGGCGGAGGCGTTAGGTATCAGCCAGGCCGACATGAGGCAATCGTTGCAGGAGCGCTTCTTTGGCCGCCTGAAAAAGGTTCTAAAAAGTCTTTTATCGGGCGGAAACAAGGTGCGCGCCTTTAACGGTTGGGTCATGCCGGTCTTGATGTACTCCTTCGGTATACTCAAGTGGACTCAGACGGATCTTGACGCCCTGGATCGGAAAGTCCGCAAACTACTGACAGCATATCGGATGCATCACCCACGTTCATCGGTGATGAGGCTGTACATCCCGCGGAAGTGTGGGGGTCGTGGTTTTTTAAATGCTAAGACCCTCCACAACCGTGAGGTGTGCAGTCTAAGGGAATATTTCCTTCACTTGGACGTGGGTATGCACCGAGATGTTGTTACAGTGGACAAGGGACTGACCCCGCTCTCTTTAGCTAAAGAGAACTGGCGCAAACCTGTGGTACTGGATACCAATGACCGCAGGGAGGTATGGCAGAGCAAGGAGCTTCACGGACGCTTCTACCGGGCTCTTCATGGGCCCGATGTAGATTTTCTAGCGTCCGTATCCTGGCTGCGTTTCGGTGACCTCTTCGGAGAGACCGAAGGCTTTGTGTGTGCAATTATGGACGAAGTAATGATGACGAACAACTACCGGAAATATATTGTGAAGGATGGCACGGTTGACATCTGTCGGGCATGCCACCGTCCGGGTGAATCTATCCGACACATTATCTCCGGGTGTTCTCGTCTTGCTAACGGTGAGTACTTGCACAGGCATAATCTGGTAGCCAGGATTATCCACCAGCAACTTGCTCTGAAATATAATCTTGTGGAATCGGAAGTACCGTACTACCAGTATGTGCCCGACCCAGTTCTTGAAAATAGTCATGCCACACTGTACTGGGACCGATCCATCATCACTGACAGGACTGTTGTTTTCAATAAACCTGACATAGTGGTGATAGATCGTTCAGAGCGCCGCGCAGTGATTGTTGATATCACGGTCCCTCTTGACGACAACCTCGTGAAAGCTGAGAAAGATAAACAAATCAAGTATATTGACTTAGCTCACGAGATTGTCGACATGTGGGATGTGGACTCAGCAGTCATTGTACCGATAGTCATCACGGCCAATGGCTTAATAGCCAAGAGCCTCGACCAACACCTAAGGAGGCTCTCGTTGGGCGGCTGGATCAAGGGCCAGATGCAGAAGGCAGTACTCCTTGAAATGGCACGCATAGTGAGGAGGTTCCTTTCTCTGGGGCCCTGACCACCGGTAGCTTGGACCCTGTTCCCGATGCCGGTGGGCAACTGTTTTTTTATATTTTTAAATGTTTTTTTATTTATTTAATATTTAAAAATGTAAATAATAAGTTTGTTAAGCTAATAAAGGGAATAATAATAATAAAAAAATAAAAATAAAAATATAACCCTGACCTAGTAGCTTGGACTTTGTAGTCCTCTAATGGCCAAAATTAATATCCAATCTATCCAAGATTTGCCCTACAAAAGATAGGATATTGACATTAGCTCCATACAAAATACGTCAAATTTCTATCTCTAGTAGGGCAAATCGTGGATAGATTGGATATTAATTTTGGCCGTAAGTCCTCTAACTAATATAGGTATATAATAATATCAGAATGGTTATTTCCTTTGTTTCCAGCTATATACGTCTAAGCCCCCTCGCAGACTGCAGACTTCTATTAGGCCGATACGGGGACATACGGGCGTGCGCACACTGGCTGACCAGATTTTCCATACAAATATTAATCACCCAACTATCGGCCAACAGTTTGGTCTATAGTCTGCGGGGGTTCTAAGGCTTTCCTTCTCATTTCTCTCCACTTCGCTCTGTTTTTTACTTCGTGTTTGGAGACTTTGTACTCTATGAGGTACCTATTATATGGGCGAAATGTGGGTGTACTAATACACCTCTGCCTACCCCTTCGGGGAAATACAGGCGTGATGTTATGTTATGTTATGTTACGTTATATGGTCCTCAAGCGAATACAACGTGTTATTGAAATAACTGAAAACCTCTTAAAGGTTGGTTGTACTCATCAATATGATCAACTTTTACTATTGGACCAACCCTGAAATCGCGAAAAAAAACCCAGCTGATCCATACATTTTGTCGATTTATGTGAACACAAATGTAGGGAACAGCTGTTTGTTTTCGCGATTTCAAGGTTGATCCCATAGTAAAAGTTGTTCAATGACCACTTAAGAGGTTTTCGGTTATTTCAATAACATGTTGTATAATAGTGATGTATTTCAGGGTCCATACAGATCAGTTATAATGAAAACGAGTACATGCAAGAAGTTCTCCTATCGCCTTCACAAGGATCCGCCAGTAAGACTCGAAGTGGACATATACAACACTTCTACTAAGTCTTTCTTAAGTCGAGGGAATTTCACTGTTACTAGGAACGTTTCACATGCAAAGGTAACTTCTTTATGACTCTTTCACTACATAATATGTACTTTCTTTCCACAATTTCCAGAGCTTGTACTAGACAATGGTTATAATACTTATATACTTTTTTTTGTAAATAAATACTTATAATACATAAGCAACACCCAGTGCAACACAAACACTTAAAAAAATCTTTAGATGTCGCTTCGCATGCGTAAATGCGATAAAAATTATAAAATAATTAGTGAGGGTAGGCATATCTATACGACTTTAAATTAACTGCAAAGATAGTCGAGTCGGTTAAGAAACACTGTTTCTTAATAAGATATAGCTAACGTCACCCAAAGACGTACCATAGATAGATAGATAGAATTTTCTTTATTGTACACCATTAACATAATTAAACTTAGGACTAACATGTAAAATAAGGGTACATTGGCGGTCTTATCGCTAATAGCGATATCTTCCAGACAACCTTTGGATGTACAAGGAAGACGTGAAAAATTGATGGGGGCAGTATGTGGTGCACTTTCATAAAGTTTACTAATATATAATATAATAAATAAATAAATATTTACTTACCATAGAAAATATTACATGTATAAATATAGAAAATAAATTCTAATATACATGCTGAAATTTGAGTCGCTTAATTCCCGAAACAGGGTCATTATACTCATCATTATGAACAACTTTTACTATGGGACCAAGCCTGAAATCGCGAAAAAAAATCTGTTGGTCCCTACATTTGTGTTCTCTTGAATCAATAAAATGTAGGGACCACCTGATTTTGTTTTCGCGAATTCAGGGTTGGTCCCATAGAAAAAGTTGTTTATAATGATGAGTACAATGACCCCTTTTCGGGAATTAAGCGACTCAAATTTCAGCGTGTATATCCATAAATACATATCAAATATATACAAATCTAAATACAAATAATATTCTTTAATAAATAACAAAAAAAAAAATACGTGTATATACCAGTGTAGCAACATCTCAATAAAATAACAATTTATACAGAGAGGTAATGTTCCTTTACAAGTTTTTTTAAAGAAGCTAGCGACTGAACACGTCACAGTGGAGTCGTCCATAGTGGAGGATAATTTCGATACCACGAGCAGTGTTCACGGTAGCTTAGTAGCTAAAGCATTGGTAGTTTTGTAGGGTCATATTCAAAGTATTTGTATTTTTACTGCTGAGTTAATGTTCAACCCGATTATTTTTATAATTTAATACAACTAACAATGGACGAATATGAAAGGCGGACGGAATCTCGCTAAACAAAAAAAGAAGCACCCATTGTAAGACGTCTGAGTTAAACTCGCCGATGTACATAAACTTTCCTACTGTAATATAAATGTATACAACGTGTTATTGAAATAACTGAAATACTCTTAAGGGGTCATTGTACTCATCAGTATGAACAACTTTTACTGTAGGACAAACCCAGAAATTGCGAAAAAAAAACAGTCGTTCCCTACATTTTGTCGATTTATGTGAACACAAATGTAGGGAACAGCCACTGAGCTAATATGTACTACGTAGGTACTAGAGTAGACATTACGAACAAAAACAACATTTTATGGGTTTCGTTTCTAACAAGTAATCAGTGTCCACGTAGTTGGGTAAAAATAAATTACTAAAACGATACAAAAACATTTAAAAAAAACGAAATGTGTGCTGGGACACATAGTAGAAGTGAAACTTCAACGGACAAGTGGAAAAACGAATCGCAACGGACAAGTGGAAAAACGAATGGCAACGGACAAGTGGCAAAACGAATCGCAACAAAATTTAACTTGAAGTTTTACGGGCAGGTATTCAAATTGGACATTAACAATCCGCCCGTAAAACTTCAAGTTAAAATTTTGTTGCGATTCGTTTTGCCACTTGTCCGTTTCTATTCGTTTTTCCACTTGTCCGTTGCGAACAAACATCTACACAGGATGGGCCTAACAGATATCACAGTTTGCAGATTTTGTCGCGAAAGGGACGAAACGCCCATTCATATCCTATGCGAATGTGATGCAGTGCACCACATTAGAAGTCAGCATCTTGGAGGCCACACAATCTCAGCTGATGAGATCAGATCCTCAAACCCCAAGGTTTTAGACAACTCGACTCGACTTTATGGTTGGCCTGCGGCTTGGAGAGGTGCTGTAGTCTACTATTAGAGGCGTAACAATAGATATTTAAGGTCGCAGTGACATAAGGGTCTTGCATAGACCTTACCTCTTTTTCCAAAATAATAATAATAATAGAAGAGCCTCCACGAGTGACAATATTTAAATGATCGTCCGGCGCACCCTGGGAAGTCAGCCCCGCTACCAACCTGCTGACTGGCTAATCTTTTCCCCACGACATGAGCTATTATTATTATGTAGCTCATGTCGACACGATAGAAGAAGAAGAATACTGACAAATTCACGTAGTGGTCAAAGTGTCAAACGACGTTTGAGCATTTAACATACTAAAAACATAGATGTCGCTAGTACCTATGCTACCGAGGCTAATGATCTGACTAGCAAGGTATAAAAACTCATGCGCTGCTGTTGTCTAAAAAATTTAATAGATGGCGTAAATTTAGTATTCTAATTAGTCGACAATTATTTACAAAAAAATAATTTTCTAGTTTATTCCCTTTAGTTTTTTGTATATTTAATTTGCCTATTTATCAGTTAAATTTAACAAATCCTTATCCACAAGATTATTAATGTATAATTATGTTGGAAAACGTAATTTGGTAAATAACACCAACATTTAAACTTATCAATAGCTTTTTCTAGTTATACTAATATTTTTAACGCATTTACGCAATTGAAGTGGTATCTAAAGCTATAAATTGTAAACAAAAATATATAATGTCACCAAAAGACCTAAGTGTAAGTTAAATTCGACATATAAATTATCGGTCACGATAGCATATCGGTGACAGTGTTAGACTTATGATATTAGTCACAGGTTCGAATCCTGCTGGAGCCTCTGGTCTCTTTGACTTTATTTACGCGGCCGGAACGCTTTTTCGTGACAGAAAAATCCTAATACCCCCCCCGTCTATATGTATAGAAGTTTCACTTCAAAAATAAATGTGTAAAATAAACTAAAAGCGTTATACAGTAAAACCTGGATGAGCGAGAGTTCAAGAGACTGGAATCTTTTTCTCGCTCATGGTGGTTTTTCACTTAACCAAGTTTCTCACTTTAGAGGTGCAGGAGCAGTTTTACTCACTTACAGAGATAACTAAATAGCTAGTTCTAATCTACATATAGTAGGTATTTAATAGCTTTTATCGAGGGCTTGCTTAATCCATTTTAAAATGCACTTTTCTACGTTAGGGAATTCAGAAACACATATCTCCGTGTCCCTTAGAGCACAGAGCAAAGGATAGAGAGCAGTGGCGATTGCTCCACCGACAAAAGCTAACTTAGACAAGAAGAATCATTTGTTTGTTTCAGAATAGAATCAAGAGTTTTCTTTGGGTCAATGGCAAGTGGAAAGTAAACTACTTGGTCGATAGTCTTGGCTGTAACCAGATGCTGGTGTCTATATTATGTGCAGTCTTAAATATCAAGTACGATAAAAAGCACTGCATGTTTTTGAAGGTACTTTTTTCATCCCAGGATGTTTTTATTCCTTTATTTGACCGCTACCTCACCTGATGTTAACAGATAGTGCGGTACTAAAACCTATTCTCGCTTGCCTTGAATACCTCCATATTTATGGTACCAATAGGGAAAACCGACACAGGCTTACAATAGGTAACTCGCATAGAAGGTTAGTTCCATACATTACGCGCTAGCAAAACTGATAATAGTTATTTGTTATACAAGAGTGCAAAGTTGCTTTTTAACCGCGTGCTCAATTTTGATGACCGAATAAACGAAGGATTCTAAAATTAGAATCCTGAGCGAGGGAATAAACAGAGCATGAGGTTAAAAATATTTGCACTCGAGTGCAACACGTAACTTTTCATGCCACCTCAGCGAGGAAATGACTAAATGCAAAAAAAATACATTTGCAATCACAAGATACCTACTTTTATTTCAGTTTAGGTATTAACTACTACATTATGATAGGTAAGTATTACAGAATAATCTTTAAATTATAACAAATAATACTCAGGTATATTTAAGAAAAATTGAAAGTAACGTTGCTACAGTTACTTAAGTTGAGAGTAATATTTTTGTTAGGTACTGTAATGTTGGTGTTAGTGACTTGTGTACTGTTTTTCGGTAAACTATCTGTCATACTTAATAGTTGTACCGATTCATCGGATTCCCTTGGCGTAAATGTTGGCGAGAGAGGGCGATGGTTAGGTGTTTCGTAACGGCTCATTTTTGATGTAGAAGGGCCAGTCCAAGGATCTGACTGAGGCTCTTTCAGTGTATGCTCCTACCATGCCTTTACAAATTTTAGACTTATTTTGGATGGAATCCTCTATGTATCCCTCTACAACCGCATTGGACTTCCAGCCTCCATGGCGCTTAAGGGACAGGAGGACAGGACCTGTAAAGAAAAGAGTATCACAATATGATATTCGCAACGTGTTTCGCCACTCCACAGGATGAATACTCTGGGAGGTGGAGGGGTGAAACACATTTCGATACTAGACTTGGCTTGGTTTGTATGTTGCATAATTTATATTCATCGCACCTTCTGCATGTGCATATATTTGTGGACGGGAGGGCGATGCTGCATCTAAGCGTGACGAACTAGTTTGGCGGAATCAACACTAAGCTCGCCTAAAGCGCAAATTTTGAAGACAAAGGTCTTCAAGCAGTGCGTCCTGCCTGTCATGACTTACGGTGCCGAGACGTGGACACTGACAGTTGGGCTAGTCCACAAATTCAAAGTCGCTCAGCGAGCTATGAAGCGAGCTATGCTTGGAGTTTCTTTGAAGGGTAAAATCTGTAACGAGATTCGGAGAAGAACCGGAGTGACTGACATAGCTTGTAAGATCGGTAAGCTGAAGTGGCAGTGGGCTGGCCATGTCTGTCGAAGGACCGTTGGCCGCTGGAGCAGACGAGTCCTTGAGTGGAGACCGCGAATCGGCAAACGCAGCGTAGAGCGCCCGCCCGCCAAGTGGACCGACGACCTGAAGAACGTGGCTGGGGGGGACTGGATGCGGAAGGCAGAGGACCGTGTGTTGTGGCGCAACTTGGGAGAGGCCTATGTCCAGCAGTGGACTGCGATAGGCTGAGTTGATGATGATGAACACTAAGCTATTGCACCTCCATATTTTGTGTGTATACAAATATTTGCTAAGTGCGGGAATTGCCCGCGTCCCGTAGTGCAGATGGTACCAGGCCCCTCAGAAAGTATTGCGAAAAAAAGTTTTTATATATGGGAGACTGGCCAGTTATAATGTTTTTCGAAAATATGATTATTTATAAGTAAAAATAAGTAAGTTCCAATTTCAAAATTTCCCTCCACATTTTTTGCGAGTTAATTCAAAGTATTGTGTCTCACTGAAATATGGATCTGCGCCGGGAACATTTTAGAGCTATGATTTTATACGATTTCAAGTGTCGCCTGAAACCGGATGAATCGTACGATAGACTTCAAATGGCATTCATGGATGAAGGCCCTTCCAAGGCAACCGTGTATCGTTGGTATAACGAATTCAAGCGCGGTCGACCAACTTTGGGGGATGACGAAAGAAGCGGTCGCCCTTTGACGGCTGTTACCGAAGAAAACGTGCTAGCAGTGAAAAATTTAATCCAAGACAATAGGCGAATTACATATCAGGAGATTCAACACATATTGAAGATTGGATCGGGAAGCGTTCACGAGATTCTACACAGCCATCTTCGCGTGAGGAGGATAGTATCACGCTGGGTGCCGCACAACCTCACCGATGCTCAGAAGCAGGCCCGGGTGGAATGGTGCCGTGATATGCTTAACAAATTTGAAGCAGGCTCGTCTCGGCGTGTTTACGACATCGTTACAGGTGATGAGTCCTGGATTTATCAATATGACCCAGAAACCAAGCGCCAGTCGACTGTTTGGGTGTTTCAAAATGAGCCAACGCCTACCAAAGTGAAGCGATCTAGAAGCGGGGGTAAGATTTTGATCGCTAGCTTTTTTAATTTGACTGGCCACTTGGTATCAATTCCCTTACGGGATCAAAGAAGCATTAATGCCGAATGGTATACTACCAAATGTTTGCCAGAAGTTTTCTCTGTTATAAGCAACAAGCGACCAAACACAGGGCTCCGCGGGCTACTGCTCCACCACGACAATGCACCTGCGCACACCGCACTCAAAACGAGGGACTTCCTGGACAGCACGCCAGTCAAACTCCTGGGTCACCCTCCTTACAGCCCTGATCTAGCACCGTGTGACTTCTTTTTATTCCCAAAAATAAAAAATCAGCTCAAAGGGATACAATTTTCGTCGCCGGAAGATGCGCTGGCTGCGTTCGAGCAGGCTGTAAACGAGGTGTCTGCGGCGGACTGGAAAAAGTGTTTTGAAAACTGGTTTAGGCGCATGAATCTTTGTATAGAGGCTGGTGGAAAGTACTTTGAAAAGATTTGATAAAAATATATGTACGTATAGAACAATTTTTTTTTGTTTCGCAAAACTTTCTGAGTGTCCCACGTATAATTTGCTCAACCACAGTACATAGTTCTTTTAGTTTACCTATATTTTATTTTTCATTTCTTTATTATTTATATTTATATATGCTTTTTTTTTATTCTTGTTTTGATTCATGTTAATCATGTTATTGTTGTGCAGTTACTGTGCTGAATAAATGTATTTCATTATTAGTATTTATTTTTATATTCCAGGGTAGCTATCATTATGAGAACATAGACGGAAATGAAGTGGCTCATATGATAACTAAAACTTTGGAGTACGGCAGAACTCTGTGGACCAACGAGATGTACCTCGCGGGAAAACCGTTCCAGACTTTATTTTGTTTAGAGTATGAAACCTGGATCATGCCGATATAACATTTGTTTTATTGTGAATTTGTTTGATTGAAATATATGAAGATTTGTTTAGTTATTATAGATATCTTTCCTAGGTTTACATGTTCCTGGTTTAAGGGGAATGTAGCAGCCAAAGGCCGCCCCCATCAGCAATAAAAATATTACTCGCTGAATACATAATTGATCGAAAATTAGTTTTTAGCTATTGATGAACAGGTAACTACTGTAGTTTAATCAGAAACTATTAGCTCTGTAAATTATACTTGGCTGTAGTTGTAGATAGAAAAAGTGCGAAACACGGCCGCTTTTAGCATTTTTTCTATCTACAACTAGAGCGAACTCAAGTTATCTGGCGGGCGGCAGGGTGCGAATCTAGCACAAGTGACCCCGTGGTTTGCTTTGGAAAGTAAATAATTGATTGTTAAAGCACGTACTGTATACTCAGTTAAAATTGCATACGGCTCGTTTAATATAGAGCTCATACAGGGCATAGTATAGAACAACTTTTGATATCATGATAACCCTGAAATCGTGAAAAACAAAACAGATGTTTAATAGGAAAGTGCAATACCTTTCGACGAAAATGTATAGACGGGTTGATTTAATTTTCGTGATTTCAGGGTTGACTCCGCAGTAAAAGTTGTTCGATAGCATTCGCTGAATGAGCTCTTCAAATATAACCACGTATTTCTGATACACGTTGTATAAGTCATTATAATTATTTTAAATCTATCGAATACCTAGTAATTTTCCAATATTCAAACTCGGTCATTATGATACATGTTGTCGATACTGTATTCAGGTAGGTATGTACAATGAGGAATGTGGGTAAGTTTGAGCTAAGGAAAATATTTTTTCTGGCTTCGGCACCTCTGACGCCTCAGCACCCGGGTGCCCTGCAACCTTTGCACCCCCGGTTTTTGACGTCACTGTTGTTGTCTACTGCTAAAAAAGTTGAGAAAGAATAGTGCGCTTAGCAAGATACCTGGGGGCCTAGTACGAGTTTGACACTTACGAATACTTTCAAAGTATTCGTCGACTTTCATTAATAAATCTGTAGTTCCTCCTCGTATCCGCCAGGGGCGCTACTGATTTATGAATGAAAGTCGACGAAAACGATGAAAGTATTCGTAAGTGTGAAACTCGTACTAGGCCCACTGTTGAAAGAATATACTGTAACAATACTGGTGTCGATTCTCTTGTTCACAAACTAAAGTATCGCCCTTTTTTCCTGATAGGAGATAAAAAAACCGGCCAAGAGCATGTCGGGCCATGCTCAGTATTATAGGGTTCCTTAAGTAGGTGTAATTACAAAAGAATCAAATCGAATATTAATCATGGCTATTTTAGTTTTTGCAATAATCGGCAGCATTAGCGACTCAGAGCGTGTTGTTAGTAGCGCCATCTAGCGATAAATTCAAGAAGCCAAATTTAAGAAGTGTTTCATGCAAAGTTTCTTTTTGTGATTTTTTCAAATAGAAAGTAGCTAAAAGAGCATTATTTGCTATAACCATTTTTCTCTAAGGTCAATGACCTTTAAACTAGGACGTTTTAAGTATTTTTCAGTTTTCTCTCTATAACTCAAAAAATTATAATCACATTATACTCGAAATAATTTTAAAAGAGAGTTTTCACAAAGGTCTATCAATGTGGAAGATTATAAGTTTCTACGTTGCATAGTTTAGAAATGGCAGGGGGGGGGACACATTGCAAGCCACTTTGGCGGGCTATATTTCGCAGATGGTACACCTGATAAAAAAGTGGTGTATGAAACATTACCTTCATTTTAGTAGACCTATTCAATGATACCCCACACGAGGGGGTGCAGCGAAAAAAAATGTTGCATCCCCATTTCACATGTATGGACGCCACCCCTAAAATACGTAAAAACTATTTTTTTATTCTTTTATAATTGAGATCTATATGTAAACAATTTTTTAACAAAATTTCATTTACTTATGTTTATAATTGTAGAAGTTATTAAGCTGTAAAGGATTAGGACAGACGGACAGACGGACAGACGGACAGACGGACGGACATGACGAAACTATAAGGGTTCCTTGTAGGACTTCGGAACCCTAAAAAGGGATGGCAACAGTTTTAGTTTTTTTGGTTGTCTGGAAGAGATCGCCGTGGAGTGATAAGACCGCCAGTTGTACACTAGCGCATAAGTAGTTATTTAAGAAATTAATATAATGTTGTTGTGCAATAAAGAGGATTTGTATTGTATTGTATTGTATTTTAGTGTTGTCAAATTAGATCGAAATTTAAATTTCCATACATGTTTAGTCGTGATTTCGGAACGTGCCCACTAAAATACAAAGAAATGTAACACGTAAACTAATTTGACAGTTCTAAGATTGTTGCCATCCTTTTCTTGTATATACTATTAGTAAAAGAGAGCGATAGTTTAAAATAAGTTTAGTTCGTGAACACAATCGACAATGAAAAGAATCGACACCAATGTTATCTTTTCTATTTTCGCTGTTCTTTGGCTTCCTGTTATGATGATGGCTAAGAGCTTTGATGTGCTGCTCTCTTATGTGTTTTCATGTGACATTACAGGTCGTCCCACGGATATGCCACATGGAGGGAAAGTACCTTGAATATTGTAGATGGAAAATTTTACTGAAAGAAGACATTATTTGAATTTAAAAACAATTTAAACTGCATTCATAGATATTTAAATAATTACATGGTTGAACCGGAAATCGAACCCGTTACATGAGAAAAATAATCACCCTGTAGCTTTATCATACCGATCGAAAGGCTTCATCATAAGGATTAATCAATTTATCAAATGCTCAAAATGAGTCCATTCCTTTTGAATACAAAGTCGCACTCTTTCTCTATCTATCAAGAAGAATCTATTCAAGGATTACGCTAAATGTGTACCTAGTAAAATATAAATATAACAATACAGTGATATTATCAAATAACGTTTACCCACCGATGTGGTTTTTAAAATCAATTATTTGGTCGTTATAACAACATTTTTTATTAGTTTCTAGACCATTCCATCGGTATCAGGAAATCTATTTACCAATTAAAGTTTTTACATAATCAAAATAACATTTTTTTTAAACACTATGATGAGTTTGTTATGGAGTTGGAGGTTGTGGCTGGACTTGTGGTGTTTTTCATGGATTTCCGCAATCTTAAATTTTTATTAACTTAAATATCAATTAACATTCTACAAATGTTGCGGTAACTACAATAGAGCTGCTTACGATTTGAGAGCACTATCCCTAAACTACTAGGATCCCCAGTCCCGTAGGAATGACGATGATAACAACCTTGTAATATACTTATAATTACATCATCATCATTTAGCCTATCGCAGTTCACTGCTGAACAAAGGTCTCTCCCAAGTTGTGACACAACACACATACAACATACACACATAGACATACACACATATTATTTTTACAAAATATGTAATTACATCATCATCCTTCTCGCCTTTTCCCAGCTATGTTGTTTCGGCTTCCAGTCTAACCAGATGCGGCTGAACATCAGTATTTTACACGGAGTGACTGCCATCAGACCCCCGCAACCCAGTTACTGGGTAATACTGACATTCGGAGGTTAGACCAGTTGTCAGACTTTTGGGCTTCTGACTACCCGTAACGACTGCCATAGATGTTTGTATGACAACCGGGACCGATAGCTTAACGTGCTCTCCGAGTCACGGAGGGGTCTCGATTTGGATTTCGTGGTCTACCTGGTAGTAGCGAAGGACGGACGGTTACTGCTCAGCCACAGAGTCTACTTCTTGTGCACCCTGTATATTTAATTTATAATCAAAATCATTTAAGTGTGATTCACAGGAATCACAGGTAACAAATAAGTCTTATTTAAATATAAATTGAGTTCATTCTGTATACAAATAGGGCATACAAAAGTCATAAAAACAAATAAGTTAAAATGACAATAAATTACAATCAATCCTTCTTCATATCAAATTGAAGTAAATAGGTACAATCAATCGGATATCAACACTCAAAACTCGTCAAGAGAGTAAAGTAGTAAAGAGTGATCAATTTGGAATTGGAACAGCTTATTTCTGAACACACGGATGTCTCTACACTCCCTAATGTTATTAGGCATCGTGTTAATCTTTAAAATACGTCTATTACGCATTGCGTTTGTGATTAGGCGCTTTGATGATCGTTAAATAAAAAAACTCTGTTCTCTATATTACAGGTATTTATTGGTAATCCGCCAAATAGTGATGCTTGCATTGCTGTGTTTCGGTCTGAAGGGTACGGGTGCCGGTGAAATTACAATCACGTGAGACTTTCCATCTTCATGTCTCAGTTTGGCGAACCGACTTGCGGTTCCATTTAGGCAACAGCCTAGGTAGTATTGCAGTTGTTATGGGCAAAGGTAACCGCTTAACTCGTGCCTTTAGCTCGTTTCGCCATACTATACTTACTAAATAAAAAATAAAATACGATTTTGTGAAAAAATCAAACTTCGGCGAGTCTTCTCGTCGCCTATACCGCAAAGTTTCAAGACAAAGTTTTTCAACCAGTGGGTCCTGCCTGTCATGACTTACGGTGCCAAGACGTGGACACTGACAGTTAGGCTAGTCCACAAATTCAGAGTCGCTCAGCGAGCTATGGAGCGAGCTATGCTTGGAGTTTCTTTGAAGGATAAAATCCGTAACGAGATTATCCGGAGAAGAATTAGTGACCGACATAGCTTGTAGTAGAGGACTCGCAACTTAGGAGAGGCCTATGTCCAGCAGTGGACTGCGAAAGGCTGAGTTGATGATGATGATGATAGCTTGTATAGGATCAGTAGGCTGAAGTGGCAGTGGGCTGACCATGTTTGTCGAATGACCGATGGAGCAGACGAGTCCTTGAGTGGGGACCGCGAATCGGCAAACGTAGTGTAGGGTACCCCCCAACCAGATGGACCGACGACCTGATGAAAGTAGCTGGGGGGGGATTGGATGCGGAAGGCAGAGCAGTGTTATGGCGCAATTTGGGAGAGGCCTATATCCAGCAGTGGACTGGGATAGGCTGAGTTGATGAACTTTTGAAAATCATCATCCTCCGAGCCTTTTCCCAATTATACTGGTGTCGGCTTCCAGTCCAGCCAGATGCGGCTGAACATCAGTATTTTACCCATCCACAGACTGACCGCGGCAAGTGCAGCTTAACCTTACAGATCATACAATCCGCGCAGTCGTTGCTTCGCTAAGAGCCCCTTACAATGTCCCCTTATGTTTCATTAAATGTATCTTAAAGTTACTAAGCAGCGATAGCCTAGCAGTTGAACGCTGGTCTTCCATGTAGGGGGATCTGAGTTCGAACCCGGCCCGCACCACTGACTTTTCGTATTCATGTACGGATAACAATGATATTTAAAAATATAGATATGTCAACCCTAACAAAACCAACGAAAAAAATTTTCCGTACGCAGCGGCAGCACAATACACATAAACTAGCACAAAGTAAGTAAGTTGATTACTTCAAGTTACTTTCGTGTCATAATTGGAATACTCTCTGTACACACATGACGGCATTTTTCTTTTTTTTTTACCATCGGTCACGCTCGGCGTCTTACTTTACGCGGATTAATACAATAATCCTAATTAGGACGATTTCCAGTCTTCAGATTGCGAGCCCAGTAGCATATCTCTACTTTTAAATATCATTGACGGATAAGAATTTGATTATCACCACGGTGAAGGCAAACATTGTCAGGAATCCTGCACACTTGAGAGTGCGCCACACAGTTTTCGATAGTGAGTGTAGTCCGCCAACCCGCACTAGGCCAGCGTGGTGGACAAAGTCCTCAACCTTCTCGTTGTGAGAAAAGGCCCATGGACCAGTGTGACAATAATGGGTTGATTATGTGTATGAATTCAGATAACCATAGAATTCATTAAATTAATACAAAACATTATTATAAAAACCGACTTTATTTAAATTCTACAACATCTATGAAGTTAAGCTATTAGTTAACAGGTTTGCAATCTCGGTTCTTTAAATAAATTACAAAATATATCCGTCTCTTTTTTTCATAACGATGTTTTCGTCTTATCCTTGTCGTTTTAAACTTGAACTTTAAATTATTCCTCTTTATATGTCATTCTTGCAAAAATATGCGCGAGCGCCTATCGTGTTGTATAAAGTAAAAAAATTATAAAAATAATCGCCGTATATTTAAAATAAATCGGAAAAAAATATGGTGAGGATGGATAAATTCATGGTGTATGTTGTGGTGATATATGCGTGAAGTTTTTTGTTGGGTGATACAAAAGTGTGTGTTTTAATAGTGTAATGTAGGGTAATTAAAATAATTACCAGTGTGGTGGTTATCAAAGATGATCGACCGGTTTGTGATGCGTTAAACAACTATTTTTTTATTTTTTTGTTTCGAATCTCCTCGAATATTGTAAAATTCATGTTTGACTTCGAAGGTTCCGTGTGGTGCCGGACATAAATAATTGCAACACCCTATATCTTCTCATGGGTGTCGTAAAAGCGACTAAGGGATTCACCAGAGGATGGGCAGCAGTGTTCTCTGCAACGATCTCTAACATATAATTCAGTGGTTCTCTGAGTATTTAACCAAGCAACCGCGATCGCCAACCCACCTGGCAACCGTGGCGATTATGGCATATCCCCCCAACATGCTTGGGGGAAGCCTATGTCCAGCAGTGGACGTCTTTCGGCTGAAATGATGAAAATGATAAAACTTCGAAGGAAGCTTCATTTAGTCTTTTGATATGTGCAACCACGGAATAAAAAAAAACTGTGTGCAACTGTGGAAAACTTGAAAATAATAGTTTGCTAAAGTTATTACAAACTAATAGGCTCCGTTTTAAATTTCGTGTCATGATAACGGCCAAGATTAAAAATGATTCTATCCACGATAGAGATATGACATATACTCTATACAAATTATGTCATGTTTCTATTTTTAGTATTTAGTACATACTAACTACTACTACTAGGTACATACCTAAGGCAAATCGTAGATGGATACGATATTAATTTTGGCGGTAATGCAAATGTCAAGTGAATGAAATCGCTAAAATCCCATCATGTCGATAGTCGTATTGGCGATATTGATCTTGTCGTATCGGCAAAGTTTTAATTTAAAGCAATTTTTACTAATGTACAATTGTACATGTACCTACTAAAGTATATAAATGCTGTAATTTTAATCGCTTCTTTCCCGAAAAAGGGTCATTGTACTCATCATTATGAACAACTTTTACTATCGGACCAACACTGAAATCGCGAAAAAATAATCAGGTGGTCCCTACATTTTATCGATTTAAGTGAAGACAAAATATGTAGGGACCAATTGTTTTTTTTTCGTGATTTCAGGGTTGGTCCGATAGTAAAAGTTGTTCATAATGATGAGTACAATGACCCCTTTTCAGGAAAGAAGCGATTACTATTTCAGCATGCATGTACTAGCAGACACAAAAATTATTTTACCAAATTAATATAATATTGAATGTTTAATTAACAATATCGATGTTTTCGCTTCGATATTATCCGAAGATCGATATATCGTTGCAATCCAACCCGACACGATACTCGCGGAAAGGCGTAAAGGCCTCTGCACCGGAAACCATTTATAAATAAAACTGCACTAAGAATAATGGTTGTATCACCATGCATAATAATAGTGGAAATTCCCGTATGAATAAAATAACGTAGATAAATAAGATTTTTATTAAAAAACCGTCCAAGTGTGAGTCGGACTTACGCAGTAAGTGTTCCGTACCACCTATCGACCTGATACCCCATAGAAACAGATTTAATTTACGAGAGTTAATCAAAAGACATCAACGAACGTACACGAAATGTGAATTATTGCATCTCTTTCTTACATAGGTACCACCACATATATATATGTTTACCCTACTGTTAGTATTTATTGCTAAACTACATAGTATGCACTATAATCAAACCAAGTTTGATGCTGGTATGTATTACCGTTTTGAAGATAGAGCAGGAACAAAAACGTTGAAAAAAGATACATATTTTTCGATGTTTCTTGTATCCCGGGACCCCCTTTGGTTTTAGACTTTTTTTATTTTTAGTATTTGTCGTGATAGGCAACATAGTTCAACTGGTTATCTATTACCGTTAAAAATATACAGCCCTGTGACAGACAGACAGACGGACGGACGGATGGACGGACAGCGTAGCGACAGTGTAATAGGGTCCCGTTAGTTGGTTTGGGTACGGAACCCTAAAAAAACAATATGGTTTATGTTCGTTGTGTCATGCATTATAAAGAACAATACAGATATAGTCATTTGTTCCCGATTATTAAATGGCACCGCGGAATTAGATGGAGCGTTAGTTCTATCGGACCATGTTGGGAGAAGGGTTTTATAACTTACCTGGTGAAGATCAGGAGACATTAACTGATGTCGAAGAAAAAAGCTTTAGTAATCTCCTTTTCCAGATAAGAGTTATGAGCTCTCTTCTTGCACTTGCATTATCAGTGCCTACTCCGTCTTCTGGGCAAACTACTGAGGCAACAGCCTTTGTATCGCCATGTCCTAGCGTGTTCATGTATGAACCGCTTGGGACTGAACCTGGGAAGTGGTACGGATCTGTGAACTTGACTACAGACACTACTCTGCACGCGTTATGGCTGAATGTCGTGTTGGATAGCAAGGCTGATATACTTGGGGTGAGTTTATTTATTATACTTATTCTTTATTGTAAATACACCAAACAAAAACAAAGACAGTAGTTTACAGAAAGATTATGTAAGTACAGTCGAGGAATGAAAAGGTTCTTCAATTTTCAAAATGATTCCTTTAAACGTGTCGCCAGTACATGTTACCTTTTCAAACTCTGAACGAGAGATAATTAGGTGGGTGCATGGTATAATAACACCAGGTAGTCTCTTCCCGTGACAGCTAGGACACGTGATCGCCTCCGTACTACGTCATCGGCCGTGGAGCCAATAGCGGGCTGTTAGCGTGACACTTAATTGTCAGTTTGATGTGCTGCTACTTTGTGAAAATAAATTACCCGAGCAAAATGCATTTTTTCATTTACTTTCTTCTATAAAGAATCGTTTTTTAACTAGTAATTAAATATCGTTTCCTTTATTAACTAATTAGATGAGTAACACGAGATAACAAATAGTTAGGCTAGTTAGGAATTTATTTTATATTCATTATGAACAAAAATCTCCTTAAGTATATTGAAGATATCAATCAATGGCAGCACTGATCGTGACGTAGCTTGGAGGCATCGCGCTGTCATTGCGGGAAGAGAATACCTGGTGAAACATCTTATTATACCATGGGTGGGTGTACGTAAAACTGTCATTATTGTTATCTGCCAGTACAAGAAAAATAGACCTTATGTGACGAACCTTTTCATTCCTCGACTGTACAATAGGCGGTCTTATCGCACAAGGAGATTTCTTCCAGAAAACCTTTGGTTGACGATAATAATGGTTTAGTTCTTAGTATACTCTTTATTTAGATATAACTAACCTATGCCCGCGATTTCGCCCGCGTGAATGTCGTTTATCGCACATTCCTCGGGAACTGTTCATTTTCCCGGGATAAAAAGTACCGAGCCTATATATGTTAATCCGGGTTATGTTCTATCTGTATGCCAAATTTCATTAAAGTCGGTCCAGCTATTCTTAAGTTATAAATGATGTAACTAACCCGACTTTGTTTTATACACGCTGAAATTTGAATCGCTTATTTCCCGAAAAGGGGTCATTGTACTCATCATTATGAACAACTTTTACTATGGGACCAACCCTGAAATCGTGAAAAAAAAATCAGTTGGTCCCTATATTTGTGTTCACTTAAATCAATAAAATGTAGGGACCACCTGATTTTTTTTTCACGATTTCAGGGTTCAATTTCAGAGTACAATGACCCCTTTTCGGGAATTAAGCAACTCAAATTTCAGCATGTATATTAAGATGTTTATTGGAACGTACACACTGATCAAGTAAACGAGGGCCAACAAATTATTTGTGTTTGTTAATTTTATTTGACCAAACATTAATTGTAACATTAATTGTTGACTGCCTCGTTGGTCTAGTGGTTGCAAGCGCGACTGCTGAGCGTGGGGTCCTGGGTTCGATTCCCGGGTCGGGCAAAGTGTTATTGGGTTTTTCATTAGGAAATTCTCAGTAGCAGCCCGGTGTCTGATTTTGTGCCCGGTCAATGGCAATAGTCTCGCCCCCTATTACATGGGACTATAACATAACTGGTGAAATGTGGGTGTACTATTACACCTCTGCCTATCCCTTCGGGGATATACAGGCGAAATTTTCCTTTAAGACTTATGTAAGCTTTTATCGAATTTGTAAATCTTTTGATTAATTAAACGCACGTTTATTTATCATATAGATCCAGTTATTCATTCTAGTTATTCATTTTAATTTAAACATTTAAGAAACAGTTACTTAACTAACTGTTTTGTGTATGTTGAAGTATTTGGAGCTTTTATAAATAGCCTTTAGGTGGTCCCTTAAATTTTCCGAGTCTTGTCACATTATTGTGTTGACACTAGTTTTTTGTCTCAGGAGTGTCTAATTCTAAACCATAATGGAGTATTTGAATTGAATTTTCCTACTTAGTTTAAAATAAACGGCGATAGTGGTACAACCTCCGTTGCGTAATCGGTCTTCAAGTCCTTTTCCTTTCTAATAAAATCCTTCTCTCTCTAGTGTTCTCTATACGAGAATATCTCATGCCGTAGTAAAAAGATTAGAGCTAGATTGCTAGGCTAGGGGGACTCTTGGGGATCATGGGCGCTAAGAGCCGAGGTTCGGTACTCGAGGCGTCCATTAAACGAGCCTGGGGAGGACAGTAGTACGTAGTGGTCGTGTACTGCTGTGAGGTGGAAAGCACTGTTTTCCCGGGACGTGCAAATGGCAATAGCACCAGAGGGGGACCGGTGCCGTCCATAGGAGATCCCGGAGCTCCTCTATTTTGTGCTGAGGATGTGAGGTGCATGGAGTTCGACATACCCCTCCACTTTCCCCAGGCGAATGGTATCCACGAGGATGTCCACTCGTCAACAACAAAAAAAAGATAGCTATAGGCTTGGTTGCGAAGTTGACCGCCCAGGGTACGCCAGATGTACACGTCGTACAGTCAACAGCATATCAATGGGGAAAAAACCATTATAAGCGGAACTGGCCTAGTATATGTATTTTATACAATACATGCTCTGCTTATGTTTTGGATTTGCTACCATCGATGTGCGGTTGACTGTATCTTATCATCGAAATAGGTAGCTCAATTATTCAAGTATTGAACTATATTCACAATACAATACAATACAATACAAATCCTCTTTATTGCACAACAAGATTACATTAATTTCTTAAATAACTACTTATGCGCTAGTGTACAACTGGCGGTCTTATCGCTCCACGGCGATCTCTTCCGGACAACCATTGAATGGACTGGAATGTCATGGAAGAGACAAAGGGTAGTTACCGGTGCACTTAAATGATATCGGAAATTTAACTAATTAAACTAAACTAACTTAACTAGTAAAAAAAATATAAAAAAATATGCCAAAATATATTATCCTCTATAACATCATAAACTTACACACGATTACAATAAATAAATACAGCTATATATATATATATATATATATATATACCAAATGAATATAGGACAACAACATACTCATGTCATTACTGGGACAGATAATGCTCCTTAACTAATCGCTTAAAAATAGGTAGTGATTGTGCACGTCTAATCCCTACAGGTAACTCATTCCACAAACGAATAGCCTGCACAGTAAAGGACTTATCGAGGAAGTTTGTGGAATGAGTTGGCATTTTCAACCTTAAGTTCTCTGATGATCTGTTATTTACGTGACTTTTTGCGCTCAATGAAATCAAATTAAACAAATATTTTGACCAACATCAACCTTTAGTTCAGTATGAGTGAAATTCGCGAAAGTTTAAAAACTTCTATTCAAGTATTCTTGCTGCTAAACATTTTGGAACTTAGGCTGAGTTTTTGGTTAAGAAAAAATCTTCTTTTTTATCGTAATATGTGTTAAAATAATAAATACGTTTTTCATTACTTGTGACTAAGCTAATGTTTTTTAATCTTTCAGAACTGGGTAGGTGAAGTAACAACTGAAGATAATTTGGACTTTAAAATAGAAAACACTAAAATGAGGATTAGTCCTGGCCCACCATTGACCATACGTTTCTTTATCCAGTACAACACACAAAGTACAATTCCGAGACTTCAGGCCATTAGGTTCAATGGAAAAGAGATATGCAGAGTAGATACTCCCCCAGGGATTTCTATTGAAATACTAGAACAACTTTTTGGACCGTTTTCAACTGAAATTGGTGTAGTTACTCCTACTACAGTAAGACCTACAACGACAACGTCAAAGAGTTACGACAGGCAGCATACGACTTCAAATCCTCAATATTGGCAACAAACGAAGGTCGATAATAATAATCAACAAGTGAAGCCTGAAAATAGACACACAACATTAAAACCTCAAGTTTGGACCCAAGCAAAGAGTGAAGATAAAACGCAGACAACTTCGAGGCCTCAAGTCTGGACCCAGGTTGACACAAGTCAAAGTAAAGTTCAAACAATCACACCAGATAAAGTGCAACCAATAACTCAACTTTGGTCGCAACCCAAAGATGTTAGCAATCAGCAAAACAAGTCTAAAGGTAAACAACAAACTGGTACTGAAATTAGGCCGCAGACTACAAAAGCTGCAAGCATCCATCAGGTAAAGCCTCAAGACAAAAATCGTGGTACTAAAATCGAAGTCACAACACAAGCTCAACTTTGGGCTCAACATAAAGTTGAAAATAAGTCACACACTGAAGTTGACAAGATTGAACAGACCAACTTTTGGCCCAAAATTACAGACAATAACTTTCAAGTACAGCCTGATAGACATGCTGGAGCAACAGTCAAGCAACCGCCTAGATCAGAAAGTAAATTCGTAATTGACGATACGTCGAATCATCAGTCCTCAGAACAAACAAGACCAGATGATAGGTACCAGAGGTTACAAGATTCAAGAAGAAACCAAGGTGAACCTAGAGACGATATTCCTATATACGTTAGACCCGAAGAAAAGCAGCCAGTCTCAGAAGATATATATGAAACTAGACCCAGAGATCATTTGCAGAGTAAACTAAAAACTACCTCTTATCAGATAACAACTGAAGATAGAAAAAGGGAAGCTGGTCGACTCGAAATAAGACCTATAAAAAGGCCTGAGGAAGAATCTGTAAGAAAAGAAACCTGGCCTGGAGAGAGAACGTCAAGCTGGTCTGGAGACAGGACTCAGTCTTGGACACAAGAATCAAATGGCAAAATTATATTTGAATCAGCCGGTGATTCTACCAGTTAGTAAGTACCTACTTTTTTGTTTTCATATATTTAAAAACTTGAATTCTGATATTTTCTCGGAAATCTTATTTACGGTGTTGGCTTTTGGAGTTTCCCCAGGAATTCGAAGGGAAACAAAAAGTCTTTTAACATGAGATATCCAGAACTGGTTCACCCACAATTAAATACTCAATGTAAACAATATGGGATTTTATATTGTTTACTGAGTGTAACGTACCTGACTGGTTTTCCGTGACATCTTAATACCGTGTTATAGTGCACTTATTTTAGATTTTCTGTTGACGGTATCGATAGTAGTACGGCAGACTATATTCTCGCTCAGACTCTGACCATTTTTTGGATTCCGTAGTCAAACAGGCTCAACATCATCAACTGAGAGTGCTAAGGAGGTGCAATTTAGCACGGCTATACATTTTACAAAGTTATGAAAAAAAAACGGAAAGATAGTTTTATAGGGTACCTCCCGTAAATGTGAAGTGTAGGTGTTTATTTTTCTTTGGGTTATCCTATCGTTTAGGGAATCGTTGAATAGGTATTTCAAAAATATTACGGGTTGTCATAAAAAGCTTTTGGATACAGGGTTCTATTTACGAAATATTAAGGTTTTATTCTCAGTAGCAGCCCGGAGTCTGGATTTGTGCCCGGTTAATGCCAATAGGCTCGCCCCCTATTACATGGGACTAACATAACTGGTGAAATGTGGGTGTACTATACACCTCTGCCTATCCCTTCGGGGAAATACAGGCGTGATGTTATGTTATGTTATGTGTTAAGGTTTTAAGTGGAATTTTTTGTTAGAGTTACGTGTCCCGACACCCCTTCGTAATTCTTTCAGATGTCTTGTAAGAATTCTGTATAGTTTGTACTAACTACGGAATCCTAACCTGTGCGTGGTCAGACACGCATTTGACTGTTTTTTATTTAATTTCACTTGTTTGTTAGTATGATTGGGTCAAGTTTTGCAAGTAACTCATGAATCAGGTCCCGTTATCAAAATTGGCTGTTTGGTACACATGTAAACTCGTTAATTATTAACAACAACTCGAATCCGTGCCTTATAAAAGCTTGTCTTTAAACTTTATTTTTCAACAAAAAAACTTAAGGAAAGCTTTAGTTCATATTATGGTCACCTAACAGTAAAGTTGGTGGCAGTATAGGCACACACTGGACACTTCATACAGCCGCGTTGATTCAATTACCTACTATACTATTACCTACATGGCGAGATGGCTTTTGTACACACGCCAAATGTGTGTGTAAGTACATTAGTACAGTCAGAAGCAATAACATCTATCTACCTTTTTTTTTTACGAGTTGAAATCCTCATGGATACCCTTTGTCTGGGGAAGGCGAAGGGGTATGTCGGACTCCTACCGACTAAAACCACACGGTGGCCGATCTGAGCACAAAATAGAGGAGCTCCGGGAACTCCTGTGGACCGCGCCGGTGCAACATCTATCTACCTATCGATGAAAACAAAACATCTGATTTAATTTATCTGACCTATGTCACGAGAATAATAATATATGATTAATTGATTATGGTTAGCAGGATGATCTCTTCTTTAAGACGCTGACAACAGCCAAACACCCCAAATAGGCTTCTTTTAAAAACATTTTTAGCTGTATCTATTCAGTTTGTGGCAGTGAAAAAAAAAAATGTTAATCTTAATCGTATTTTCTAAAACTGTATTGTGCCCAAAACACGTTTTCTTGAAGTTTTCTCTATAGAAAAGAATTGTAAACTAACCTCTTAAAACATGCTTTAAAGCAAACAATCTCTATTATTTACCAAATATTATAAATGAAATTAAGAAAACATTTAAGAAAGACAATAATCTAAAACACTGTTGTTTCTGTTTTTCAAATAAGCTTTTAGTTTTTTATTAAAAAAATATATTGTTTATTTTCATTCAAGTTGAGCGACGCACCCGAAGTCCCTGCGCTCGTTGCCTCTCTTTCTTTTCTGTACAAAACGACAGTGACCGCAGAGGTCTGATTTTTTAGG
Organism: Asteroscopus sphinx; assembly: GCA_949699075.1. Taxonomy (NCBI): domain Eukaryota; kingdom Metazoa; phylum Arthropoda; class Insecta; order Lepidoptera; family Noctuidae; genus Asteroscopus; species Asteroscopus sphinx. The sequence goes on along the minus strand of OX453021.1, from coordinate 10,940,924 downwards.
TGTTGTCAGCGTCTTAAGGTTAAATCAAATTAGTTGGTGAAACTTTACAGACGTGATGGGTATCTATATCTAATGATATTAAAACTAGAAAAAATATCATTTTCTGATCTCTTAATTTTAACTACACAAGCTGATCATGGGGTCAAAGGCAGCGCGACAAGCAAACAGTATTTTTTACGTATTAAAAACAATTGTAGTGTTATGGAACCTGATATTTCTTATAAATACTATGTGGTCACACGTCCCGACTGCTGATCCCGTGATCAGGTGACTTGAAAAATGATATGTTTAGAAAATCTTATTATTTTTGTTTTATTATCATTATATTACCCATCACTTATGTAAAGTTTCGCCAGCTAATTTGATTGAACCCAATGATATTTAAAAGTATTAAATATCATTAATTTAACCTTATATACATAGACATATTGTCCGCTCTATCGAAAGTCAGATAAATTAAATTCTGCTCATATTGCGATTTTAAAACAGTCGATAAGCAAAAATTATTGCTTCTGACTGCAACGCGGCTCATAAGTACATAAGAATACATTATTATTGTTATTGAATACGTAGTGTCTAAGATGTCTTTCTAATAGCAAATGAAGTGCCTATTGAAATCTGAGTGGCCATTCTGTACTATTATGTGTTCTATGGTATAGGTATGTTGCTATAATTGTCGTTTTTTCTCCAGCACTGATAATGATGGACGTGTTAAAAACTTAGCAGCCAGCAGACCTATCAATGCGTTCCCGCCTACTACTGAGGCGCCGGACACGGAAGAATATTTCGGAAACTACAGTCCTAAGTAAGATTTTTACATAAGATTACATTATTTTGTTATAATTATCTCAATATGATACATATATGAATAGAGAAGTAAAAAAAAAATTGAGATTTCTAAATATTTGAAATAGATATGTCACAGTCAAAACCCTTACCCGGTCAAAACTACTTTTAACTGAACATTAAGTGTCAGTCAAAACTGGTTTTGATTAAGAGTGTTAGTCAAAACCATTTGTGAACACCGGAGTCATTAGCCTTGAACCTTGACCCTAAGCATGCAAGTGTTTCTGAGGTTGCTTCGTCAGCAAACTCGCTTTGTCGTCCCCTCGTTTTCTCGCATACTCGACCAGAGCTAGACTCGCTCGCTACGCTATTGCCTCGTGCATTCGTTACACTCGGAAACTTCTTTGCTAGCTTCTGGCTCCACGCTTTAAAAAAAAAAACAATCTAGGGGTAGGACAAAGTCTGAACACATGCAGTCGGGGTGCGCTTAACCTGTTTAATAAAACACATTTCGATATATATTATAAGATCATTACACTTGGGTCACAGCGGTGACACTCCGTGTACGTGTGAGCTCGCTCGCCGGTGACCTTCAACAACCGCGTGAATGTAGTAGGCCTTGGCTGAGGCAGCCGAGACATTTAGTCTGAACTAGTTTTGACCGGAATTTCAGTCATAAGTGCTTTTGATCAACCTCGTTAGTCAGTGTCAGTGTTTTTTGCAGTTAAAAGTACTTTTGACCGGATAAATGTTTTGACTGTGACATATCTTCTATCTACAACTTTGAATGACCTTTTGGTAAATTTAAGATGAATTTAAATAAAAGAAAAGGCGTCTATGCAAGAACCATGGTAGATAAGCAACTTTTTTACCATAAAAGTAAAAACAAATCATCAACCTTAGCGTTTTTTCCATATAGATAATTATAAAGGTGTTATGTTAATATAGCAGTCTAACTTAGATAAGCTGTCAGGCTGTCACATATTTGACTTCAATCACCGCCACCTATGGACATCCCTATTGGCGGCGGTGAATGCTTGCAATGCATCAGGTGATCCGCTCGCTCAGTTTTCCTCCTCTAGTATAAAAAAATCCTAACAAATACTTTGTTTGCCATAATAGTAACACTATTCTTGGTAAGCGGATTTATGATCGCAATATTTTACGAAAATTTCCTGTGTATCTATAAAAGCTAACCAAAATTCATAATTACAGGGAAGAACCAAAAATAGAGTTTGCCATTGGAGGTTTACCAACAATCTACATTCCTGACCATGGGCCTCGTAAAACAGAGGTAAGAGAATGCAGAAAATTAAACTAATTGTTGACTAGCTGTGTCTGTAGCTTCTTAGAAATCTAAATAATGAGGAAATATAAATGTCATCTACTATCTTTTAATATCTTTTTTTATATCTTTTTTTTATTTTTTTCCCCCCAACATACATATGCTTGGGGGAGGCCTATGTCCAACAGTGGATATCTTTCGGCTGAAATGATGATCTTTTAATACGGGAACGCATGTCGGCCGTTTTCCGCTCCCAACACATAAATACGCAATCACACCCACCATGTTTCTCTGTCATTCATCATAATCATCATCATTTCAGCCGAAAGACGTCCACTGCTGGTCGCTCACAATGGGCCTGATAAGAAGGCTCAAAGTCACTCAAAGAGCAATGGAGAGGGCTATGCTCGGAGTGTCCCTGCGTGATCGAATCAGAAATGAGGAGATTCGCAGGAGAACAAAAGTAACCGACATAGCCCGAAGAATTGCCAAACTCTGTCATTCAATGCAAATAAATTAAGCTTAAAAAAAGTCCGCTGCTAGATATACTGCAATATTAAATGTTTGTGTCCCTGCGTCCAAAACAGCACTTATCATCAAGGAAATGGTTCGAACACTGGTGTCCTAAAATACATCTGTACGTTACGTATGTTAATTTTTGAAAGGATTATGGCGGTAATTTTAGTGAAGTTGGAATGTTTTTACTATTGATCCCGAAAGAATAACTTTCAGCATTGAAAATATTTTTAGAGCTTTGCAATAAAATATAATATTTCAAAGTAAAAGTTCAGAAATAAGCTCAATGAAAGATAAATTGTATCACCTATATTATAATTTATTGCAAAATTTATTGGTTTCAAGGTTTTAGAAATATTTTAAATGCTGAAAGCTGAAAGTTATTCTCTAGGAACCAAGGACAAAACTATTCCAACTTCTTTAATAATCTTTATTTTTTTGTATCAGTCAATGTATGGATATCGCCATGATTCTTTCCGATAAAAAATACATACGTAGGTACATATCTACGTATACTACTAACGTCAGTTTTTTTTTTTACTAACCCACAGTTTCTGGAAGGCTGATCAATTTGATCTATTGTCAAATCTAATGTCAGCTTCTGTGATTGGCCGGTGAAAATGTTAACAACCAATCACATTGCTTGACCTGAGATTTGACAGTCGATTAGTTAATTTTTGCGTTGATCATCCTTCCAGAAACTGGGGGATAGTATTGTAAAAAGTTACAAAAGACTACTAAACTTTTCTACTTAGAAACTGTGTGTTTGCAATTACATTAGTATACATAGGATCCGATGAAGTTACCTTTGAACCAAAAATCATTTAAATTGGTTTGGTATGTACGCATGAAAACGTGCCAAGCATACAGACTCACTTTCATATTTTTTATTATAAGGATGGATTAGAAAAACATTATTCTGAACAATAATTAAATCCACCTGCCGCTATCGAATACTCAATTCATATTTTTTATACAATTAAGGAAGAATATATTATTTCATCTAAAGCATAATTAATCATAGTCAATAACATTATACCTACCACATTTTAGCAAGTCAGCAAGTTTATTAAAATCTCAAACTTAATTAAGCAAGCCACACTCTTACACACATTATGACTTAATTTATAGGTTCACAGGGAGACTGAAGGATTTGTTCATTAACAGCAACTTTATTAATATCCGAAATAAGTATCCTATACGAGGTGAATTTGAATTCATAAAAAAATTCGTCATTCTTTAACAGATAATTGTACAACTGTGAAAATGTAGGGATTAACTATATTACACAGTTTTTTCTAAATCATCAGTATTTCTTCACAAACAAGTTTTATTTTTGAGGTGGAAGATGAATAACTAAATACTTTTTATTATAATAAAACATGTTTAACCGGATTAACTTATTTTATTATAATAAAAAAGTATTTAGTTATTCATCTTCCACCTCAAAATATTATTCATATAATAATATTATTCATATAATAATAATATTATTCATATAGTAATATTATTCATATAATAATATTATTCATTGGTACATACATACATATTATCACGCCTGTTTCCCATTGGGGTAGGCAGAGACTATGGATTTCCACCTGCTACGATCCTGACACACCTCTTTCGCTTCATCTACGTCCATTAACCTCGGCATGCATGCTCAATACTGCAATATTACTCATATAATTTTTTATTTTTTTTGTTCTTTCTTCTCATGGGTATTGTAAAAGGCGACTAAGAGAATCACCAGAGGATGGGCAGCAGCGTTCTCTGAGTATGTAACCAACCAACTGCTATAGTTTTAGATTTGCTTGCTAAAAGTTGCCGTTTTTCAGCGAGTAATATTTTTTTTACTGATGGTGCTCGCCTTAAATGAACTAAATAAATGGTTCTGCCAAGCGTGGCGATTATGGCATATCCTCCCTTTTTGGGGGAGGCCTATGTCCAGCAGTGGACGTCTTACGGCTGAATGATGATGATGATGATGAAATAAAAGGCAAGAACAAAATTAAATTTCGAGATACGTACGTTACGAATACGTTTTGTTTTCAGCCTACGTGCGGCAAGGTGATCCTGAACAAGGCTGCGCCGAATCAGGGAGGAACTCGCACATTGGAAGGACAATGGCCTTGGCAGATAGCGCTTTACCAGCAACAGGTATGATTTAAAAGCCCTCTTACTTTTTTTTGACAGCAACAAGAAGTGGATTTTTGGTGTTCTCATTCTATTCCATATTCTATTTTAAATACAAACCGATTGAGAAACTCCTCCTTTTTGAAGTAACACTGAAAAAAAATAGCTGACTAGTTTAATTAGTAGAAACCAAATTTTATGTAAATAGCTAAACTGATTTGCTGCCACCTTCTAGTAGTGTCAGTTTATTTGTCACCTTTTTTTATGTAACTAGCAGCTAAACTTTGTGCTACTCGACACAATTTTTTTTTCAGTGTAAGTAGTTAAAAAAGCAAACCAGTTCCTTCATATTTTCAGACTACAGTTGACTTTAAATATATCTGCGGAGGCACCCTGGTTTCCCGTCGCCATGTCGTGACGGCAGCCCACTGCGTTACCAGGAAGGCGTCTCAACGGCTCGTCAATAAGAACACCCTGACGGTCTACCTAGGGAAACACAATCTGAGGACCTCTGTCGATGGAGTACAAGTTAAGTTTGTAAGTAAATTAAGAGTTTAACCTCGTAATGATAATAGAAAGCTGTTTTTGGCTCGCTAAAAAGTCTCAAAGAATCTCTTGTACGCGAAAAAAAAAATTAATGTGAAAAAGTCGTAAATTTGTTTTTTCATGTCCCGTTTTCTGTGCATTATAAGACGTCAAGATCGCCCAGTTCGTAGAAATTTTGTTCGAACTCGAACGTTAATTTTTAGGGTTCTGTACCCAAAGGGTGCCAAACGGGACCCTTATATACGGGATATTACTCTCGGTACGCTGTCCGTCCGTCTGTCTGTCACAGGGCTGTATCTTTTAAACGGTAATGGGTAGCTGGTAGAAATTTTCTCAGAATATGTGTTGCTATGACACACTCATCTTATCATACTTGCTATCACTATACTTAAAATAAAAGAAGTCTAAAACCAAAGGGGGTCCCCAAACAAGGAAACCTCGAAAAACATGCATTTTTTTCAACATTTTTGTTCCTGCTCTATCTTCAAAACGGTAATACATACCAACGTCAAACATGGTTTGATTTAGTGCATACTAGCAAAAATACTAAAAATAGGGCAAACGTAGACATATGTGGTGGTACCTGCAAAAAGAAAGAGATGCAAAAATTCATATTTCGCGCACTGTACGTTGTCTTTTGATGAACTCTCATAAATTAAATCAGGTTCTATGGGGTATCAGGTCGATGGGTGGTAAGGAACCCTTACTGCGTGAGTCCGACTCGCACTTGGCCGGTTTTTACGTAGTCACTGCATAAAAAGAGCATCCACGAGTGCCGATATTTAATTGATTGTCCGGCGCACCCTGGGCAGTCAGCTCCGCTACCAACCTGCTGACTGGCTAATCTTTTCCCCACGACATGAGCTATTATCATTATGTAGCTCATGTCGACACGATAGAAGAAGAAGAAGAACGTAGTCACTGTCGGAAAAATATTTGCGTTTTTTTAGTTTTCTACCTGTACCGAAATAAAAATCTACGAAACACAACAATCAGACCAAAATGGAATCTAAAATTTTAGACAAAGCCAGTATTCCGAGATGCATCGAATTGCTCCTGAAGCTTCCTCACACAAGGATATTCTCCTATTCCTCTAATTCAGAGTCACGGTGCCTTAACAATCCGGTTTACGTAAAACGGATCAGCACCCCGAGTCAAAACCGGTTCAAAAGCGAACATGTTTAATTGATTGAATTTGGGTCGTGTACATTACTAATTATTGGCGCTTGATCAAGGCCTTCCCGATTGCTATTGTGAGTTAGCGCTTAGACAATGGTTTAGATCCTTTGAATTCGATATTTGATGCAGATTTGTAGTATTCCGGTTGATTGTGATGAGTAGTCGTAATCTAAGGAAATGAATAAATAATAAATAAATAAATACTAATCGGAAAACAATCATGTCAGTTAGAGATTTTTCAACGGAATATGAGTTAAATTTTGTGTGCATTTAATCTGTGCACAAATCACTATCTGTTTTATTGCTACTAAATTTATTAATTTTGAATTAAACATGACTAATGCGGGAAGGACCTACTGTACAAACGTAAGTAATACGGGTATATTAACTCTTCAACGATTGTAAAGCTTCTCATTAACTCTTTTTTATAAACAAATTTATAACCTAACTAGACTTTTCCCGCGGCTTCGCCCTCATACTGAAATAAGAAATAGTCTATGTAACTTCTGGCTAAAGTAGCTTTCTAATGGTTAAAGAGTTATTAAAATTGGTTCTGTAGTTACAGAGTTTATCGATTACAAACAAACAAATCTTTTCTCTTTATAATAAACTAGCGGCCCGTCCCGGCTTCGCACGGGTGGACATGAAAATATAGTCTATAGCCTATGAAAATATAGCCTATGTTACTCAGGGTGAATGTGGCTTTCTAATGGTGAAAAATTTGTTGAGTTCGGCACAGTAGTTTTTGATTTTATTCATTACAAACATACACACATAAATACAAATCATTCCTCTTTATAATATTAGTGTAGATAATAGAAATAGATAGCCTATATAATTACTAAATACTTATCTGCTTCTGCTTCCAGGTGAGCAGAATCCTAGTCCATCCGGAGTACAACGCGACCACATTCAGAAGAGACCTGGCGATCTTGGAGCTTCGGGAGCCGGTGACATACTCCGACTGGGTCCAGCCCGCATGTCTCTGGCCTGAGAACGAGCTCGACCTGAAAAATGTTGTTGGCAAGAAGGGATCGGTACGTATACGACTGTTGCACAATTCAAATCTTTAACCTAAATAAATAATAAATAAATAAATACTTTTGGGACATTTTTACACAGCACCATCTAGTCCAAAACTAAGCAGAGCTTGTGCTATGGGAACTAGACAATGGATATAATACTTATATACTTTTTTTTTTGTAAATACATACTTATAATACATAATAAACGACCAGACCAACACAAACACTTATGTTCGTCACACAAATATTTGTGTCCTGTGGGAATCGAACCCACGACCTCGTGATAAGCAGTCAACCCTCGAACCACTAGACCACAAATGTTCGTCAAAACCCGATTTTAGGAAAAACTTGTTTAGCTTAGACAAAACTAGGTTTCCCTAAGCGAAATCTACTTGCCTAAGCGTGTTAGGAAAAATCTAATTGCATTAATTTTCTTTATGCAACGTGTTATTGAAATAACAGAAATTCTCATAAGCGTTCATTGTACCTACTTGTCATTATAAACAAATTTTATTTATTTATTTATAAATTTTATGCACACACAGAGAAATAATAATAAAATACATAGAAATGAATAGTACAAAGCAAATCAAATCAGCTGTTCCTCACATTTTTGTTGACATAAATCGACAAAACAACAGGAACAGCAACAGGTAGGGAACAGCTGATATTTTTTTCGCGATTTCAGGGTTTGTCCCATAGTAAAAGTTGCTCATACCGATGAGTACAATGACCCTTAAGAGTTTTTCAGTTATTTCAAAAACACGTTGTATACACACAGAAAAAACAAATTTAATACAGAGAAATAATAAATCATTCATTTATTTCTCCACCACATAAAGAATCTTTACAGTGTAAACCATTAAAACAAATATTTGCTTAACATTATGTTGTGGAGACTGGAGCCTGTACTAGGTGAACCTGTGTTATAGAAATGTACAAATGCTCTGCTTGTTTTGATAAGAACCTGCACTTTAGTGGATTTCCTGAAGCTTTTGGGCCGTATTGCAGTGTTGAATGGAAAATTAATTCAAACAAATCCATACTTCCACCTTCCACCACTTTCCACCTTGATGCCCATAGATTTATGTCAGAAATTAACCTTTTTTATAAAACCATAAAGGCTTATTTATGTCATTTCTACAGGTAGTAGGCTGGGGCTACGATGATACAGGAGTGGCAAGAGCAGAACTGAGCCTACTAGAGATGCCAGTGGTAAACCAGCAGACCTGCGTCGAATCGTTCGCAGAGTTTTACAAGCATTTCATTTCCGACTTCACGTACTGCGCTGGATATAGGGACCGTAAGTGACTTCTTTAATTGGTTTTATGTTGAAGATGAAAAGGACCTATTTTTGGCGCCAAACTGTAATGCTTGCATCGCTGTGTTGTGTGCCGGTGAAATTACAATCATATGAGATACAATTTGGGCAACAGCCAACAGCCTTGGTGGAATTGCAGTTTTTGTGCGCAAAGGTATCTATTTTAAACCAGGTGGGCCTTTAAACTTTAGCTCGATTCGTTATCCGATAACATAAAAAAACCTCTTAAGGGGAATGTAGCAGCCAAGTGGCCCCCATCAGTAAAAGAATATTACTCGCTAAATACATAATTTAACGAAAATTCGTTTTCAATAATTGAAGTAGGGTAAAATGCCCTAACTTTGCCCACAAGCCCTACTTTGCTAAGGCATTAACTTTATTTTTACACGCACTGACACTTCATAACTGAACCAAATGTTAGCGTTGTCATAGTATTTAAAGCTCCCCAGGTACGGAAATCATAGCTATTATAGTTTACTCAAAAAATAACTAGGCAAAGTAGGGCTTGTGGGCCAAGTTAGGGCAGTTTACGGTACTGTAGTTTAATCAGAAACTATTAACTCAGTAAATTATAGTTTGCTGTAGTTGTAGATAGAAAAAAAAGTGCAAAAAACGGCGTTATTTTTTCTATATAATTATATTTTTTTTTTTTTTACAACGAACTATAATCTACAGAGTTTATAGTTTCTAATTAAACTACAGTACCTGTATCAATTCTTTTAAAAACGAATTTTCGATAAATGATCTATTCAGCGAGTAATACTTTTTTACTGATGGGGGCGCCACCTGTCTGCTACATTCCCCTTAATTACTTATCAAAGATTTTATTATTTCGAACTGGCTTGCAAATAAAGCTGTTTAAAGTAAAAAAGAAACAAAATAACCTAATGACACGTGAAAAATAATTTTTATTCGTCATTGATTCTAGAATTTACTTAAGGTGCTGCATTGAATTTGCAACCGTCCCTTTCTAACATACTGCAAATTGCGCGTGTGAGAACAGAGCGGAATCGCGCTATTTTGATGTTTTTTTACATTTTTGCAAATATCTCAGCGAGTAAACGTTTAAATAAAAATCTGTTACACCGGAATTTAGATATGTACAAGATATATCTTATTCAAAAAAAACAATAGTAAAAACTATTGGAATTTCTAAATGCAATGCGAAATAGTGCAAAAACAGACCTTACTTTGGAAAATAAACCTATCCAGCAAATTTCATTAAATCGTGTTTTCCCTAGACCAAAATCTAGTAAATATAATGAAAAATCTTAAATATGAAAATTAGACAAACGCCGTATCCACAAATGAAAATATTTTCATTCTAAAATCCCTATTTTTCCCAATGCCGCTCCTTAAGTACAAGTTACATAGGTACTACTTAGTTAGAATTTCCACGCATTATTTGAGAAAAGTAACAAAGTAAGTTTGTGAGTAAGTAAGTAGTAGTTGATGGACTCACGTATGTGTGCCTCGGCATCAATACCTCTGTTGCCGGCCGCGGCAGTTATGTACTATTTATATTGTTGCCTACAACTACTGCCTTCACCTTTATCTTATTTTTGGGACAAGTCGGCTACACATTACCCATACCCTCATTCCTTCCTCCAGGCACCACAGTCTGCAACGGCGACAGCGGAGGCGGCATGGTGTTCCAGATGGGCCAGAGCTGGTACCTCCGAGGCCTGTCCTCTCTGACGATAGCTAGGCGGAGCGGGTTCGGCTGTGACCCTGATCAGTACGTCATATTCACTGACCTAGCCAAGTTCGTACCCTGGATTGAAGACAATATTGAGGATTTTTAAGTTTCGTTAAGATTTTTCTAATAAAGTTGTTTATAAAACGTGTTTTTTCGTTGCTGATTCAGAACATTATCGATAACTAGTTGTTGACTGATTCGGTTTGTTATCTCGTTTTGTCTAAATTTTACGTAACGAGAGAAAAAGAGATAACAAACCGAATCTGTCGAACCGCTTATCGAAATGTTCTGAGGCGAGGAGTTAGTCAAATACTGACGGACTAAATAGTTTGATACCCAGTCTGTTGGTCTAAGACCCAGCAAAGAAAAGTGTGCTAATTTTGTGCATTTTAAAAATAACTGTTACAATTTAGTATTGACCTCTGCTTACCCTTTATGTTATTGTAAATATGTACCTTAAACCTTACGTATTTTATAAGTTTCATATTGATGGAGTGGCTAAGTGTGAAATGAAGCTTTGAATTAATCTTGCACGCCAAATTGAACAAGAGATCGACACGAGGTAGAATTTACATTCAGACAATTTTTTATTTAGTTTATTTCGACAGTGACGTAGGACCGATCGTTGTGGCGATGCTTGGGTAGGCCTATGTCCAGCAGTGGACGTCTTTCGGCTGAAATGATGATGATGATGAAACAGGGACGCGAAATAATAATATTGTATCTATTTATTGTGTTTTGTTTATTACTAAAAAAAAACAGATAAACTACACTACTGATTTCATGCTGTAATTGGATAAAAGAAACTGCAAAAATCGTTGTAAACTCTATAAAAAAACTGATGAGAAATTCCAAGACAGATATACACATTGTATTCATGACAGTAATTCATGTCAAACTTATAGCTTGACTTTTTGTAATTCTGTAAAACGGCTGAAACCTATTGGTGATATTTTAAAATAGTAAAAGAGCTCCTAGTTAAAGACGTTTTTACTGTCACCGTACCTAATTTCGCCGCCAAACAGTGCTTGCATTGCGGAGTTCGCAAAGGGTAACGGTGAAATTAAAGTTACATGAAACTTTCCATCTTCATGTCTCAGTTTGGTGAACGCAGCTTGCAACTTGCTACCATTTAGACAACAGCCTAGATGGTATTGCAGTTGTTATGGGAAAAGGGATCCGGTCCAAAAAGTAAATATAGCGTCACTTCTATCTTGTATCATACTATGGAACATCTCAGGCGTGAGTTGGTAAGTAGCAGCTAACGTGTCAAGATTACCTGTCTCTGCATTGAGATACGGACTTAGGTCAACGTGTGAGCGTGAGACGTTTAGGACTTTATATTAAATGCTTATTATATTAGTTATACAATTATTTATACAATCATCATCATTCTTTCAGCCGAAAGACGTCCACTACTGGACATAGGCCTCCCCAAGCATCGCCATAACGACCGGTCTGCGCCTTCCGCATCTAGAACGAAGGTAACCGACATAGCCCGAAGAATTGCTAAACCTAAGTGGCAGTGGGCGGGGCACATTGCTCGCAGAATGGATGGCCGATGGGGCCGTAAAGTTCTGGAGTGGCGACTTATACAATGTCAACATTAATATGTGCTTATTATATTTATATAATACTAGCTTATGCCTGCGGCGTCACCCGCGTGTCATTCGGCTTATAACAGAATGATGTTATCGTGACTCCCTTCGGAAAAAAATTCCCGTGATAAAAAGTAGCCTATACAGTAATTCCTATTGTGGTCTATCTGTGTGGCAATTGTTTTTATTTAAATCCGTTCAACGGTTAACGCGTGATTGAGTAACAAACATCCAAACATATTTACAAACTTTCACATTTATAATATTAGTAGGATGCTGTGATAGTTGTAGTTTTTAAGGTTCCGAACCCAAAGGGTTAGGTAAGGGTACCCTATTACTAAGCCTACGTATAGTATGACCCCCTGTCCATCTATCTGTCACAGGGCTATTTTAATCGTAATATGTACATAGTCAGTGGAAATTTACACAAAATATGCGTTACTATGGTCTCTATAATGGCAAATATTGTACTAAAAATAATAATAAGTCTAAACTACTAATAAACTCAAACTGGTGGTACGGAACCTTTGGTGCGCGAGGACGACTCACAACTTTGCTGTTTTTTGTAATAGAGCTCCGTGTGAATGCATGTCTTTGGGGAAGTACAGTCGACCGCACGTCAGTGGTAACAGTTAACATGACCTTGATAGCGTCATTATTTCATAAATAGTAAGGGTGGTTTTCGTAATTCAAGTGATACTACTGACATGCGATCGACTGTACAAGCACTATACTAAGTCTGTTTCTTTCTGCCTGCTTCAAAAAAATGGGAATGGAGTAGGTATATTTTTTTTAACGCATTTACGCATGTGAAGCGAACGATATGTTCTAATTCTTTATTGTACGTACACACACATATTCATTTATATTACAGTAGGAAAGTTTATCTACATCGGCGAGCTTAACTCAGAAATGAGTTTTGATATAAATTGTGGAAAAAAATAGTGAAAGTGTTCACGGTAGCTTAGTGGCTGAAGCACTGGCGTACTGAGCCAGGAGTCGCAGTCGTTGAGGGAATCAGGGGGTCTACTCTCGTTCGACGATATTCGATAAATCGTACGATTCATCGCACAATTTGCTACTCCGGTCAACCATCGTTCCCTTATCGCATGCGATGATGGTGTTTTGACGTTTGTTTTTCTTATCTCCGGTAAATTTTATATGACTATGAACCGTAGTCTATCTTAATTGTGCCTTTTTTATGTGCCTATCTTTATTATGTAGGTATCAGTCGGAACGAAAGTTCGTACTTCGTTTGTCGTTCGTAAAACGCGAGTAGACCTACAGGATCGTTATACGAAGTTAGTACTTGAAAGTTTCGTCTATTTTTTCAATCACCTATATACTGTTCTTTGTATTTAGTAGATTTTGTCTTATTTAAACATATTATGTGGTAGGTTTGTTTGTAAAGTTTTCATCGATGACACGAATACACAATGCTTAGTACAAAGTGAAAAAAAAACTCCGAATACATAACCTCCTCCTTTTTTTAAAGTCGGTTAAAAAGTGTGGCCGCTTCTAAATTGAGTGTCAACTAGGGCGTTGTCATAATACAACTCGTCAACTTGCGGTTGTCGCGTAGTTGAGTTGTATTTGAACAACGCCTTATACCGAGGTGTAAGATAGCAACTAACACCAACTGTTGGTAACAGATACCTAGTTGCTGATTAATTGCGTCTACACCGAAATACTATAACTCTGCAACAAATAGATTAGTTGCAGAGTTATAGTAGACTAACTCTGCAGCTGAACTAAGTCGAGTTCTGGTTGCATTGCTTTATCAATACGCTAACTTGATTCACTTGTAGTTTGCTATTTAATGGAATGGGAATAGATAGAGGTTGTTAATGATGCACCTTAAGATCAGTCCAAAACTTCTACAGCGTTTAATGGCCCATACAAACCAAAAGCAGGTCAGTGTCAGCGCGGGGCATGAGCAGCGCGGCAGTCGTCACACTAGGAGGTAGGCAATTTTAAAGCGTTCTGACGGTATGCCCGCGATATAACTGCTTGCAGTGCTTTTTCGATTGTCAAACAATACAACTACCTCGTAACCGCTTTGACGTTACACAGACGCACCAACCTGTCCTGTTCCGGTCTGACGAGTCAGTACTGCGGCCATACTGATGCCCTGTGCATCTCACGCACCGCACTGCCTGGTATGTTGCCGGCGGCGGCCGGAGCCCTTATTGCCCTAAAGACTGCTTGCTATTGAGTGATGATTACATTATCAATATGAAAGACAGGAGAACGCTGCTGCAAGGGAGTGACTTATTTTCCTTACCAGAAAGCAAATAAAAGCATTGTGCCCTGTTTTCATGTCGTGTAAAACATAGATAGGCAATGAAAATGTGCCCCAACCGTGGCACTCTATTTAAGATGTAAATACGGTCGATTCAACCAAAATTGGGTGCGATATCGAGGCGAGAAAATAGAATTATGTAATTAGTTAGCGAAAAGTCGGCATCCATTGTCTGACTGATCTATAAAAGTCGAATAAAGGATATAATGAACCTTTCATCAAACTAGCCCAGCCTTACCCTGCATGTATCAGATGGCGCGTTTATGTCTTTTGTTCGAATATTCTCCACGTGGTACCGAAATTACATAATAAGTATGGTACAGCAAAGAACTACTCGTAGTATTACAACTCAATATTTAAGTACGGAGTTAAGTTGTAACGTAGTATTTCACAGACTTACGCCACTAAGTGAAGAATTACAGAAATGCAACTCAAAACAACGTTTGATAATGATACGTCTGTCATTACGGATAAAATTTGGGCCAGCTTTTTCTGAGCACTCGATCTCATTACAAATCCTGTGCATTACGACGTAAACTATTCCTTTAAAGCTCATAGCGAAACAAACGGAGAAGGTTACAGCTTTTTCTGAAGATTACAAAATACCAATATTATAAGCAGCCCATTACTGTGCCATTGCTGAGCACGGGCCTCTTCTCAGAATGAGAAGGTCCACCACGTGGCCTAGTGTGCGTTGGTGGACACACACACATCATCGTAAAATTGTATGGAGCACTCTCGGGTGACCAAGTTTCCTTACGATGTTTTCCTTCACCGCTGCCGCAAAATAATCAAATTCTGATCCGCACATGAATCGAAAAGTAAAGAGGTGCGGTCCAGTATTATTCCTCCTGAATAGAAGGCAAGCGTTAAACTGCTAGGCTATTACTGCATACTTAGCCTATACTTTAGTTTTTTTTAAACTCGTCCTCTCGTGCATTTTATAAACTGAAACTTCTAAGCTTTTTCATTTAGTGTCATCCTGATGCGGAGTCTCATTAAGTATTTAATTTAATGGAGCTGACTGCACCGCTGGATTACGTACGTTACGACTGAGATGCCTAATGTGGATGCCCGTAATGTATGTCTGTGAAGGCTTATAAGCTTTACGGCGAGAAAATGGGCGAGTCGATTTATCTTATGTAGACGCCGTGCATTTGTGATAAATTTTATTTGAGTCGTTATTTTAGAAAATGTTTTTTTGAATGAAATATGACAAAATAAAAAAATGGTGTACTACGCGATCAGACGTTTCGCCATATACGTTTGAGCTATCAAATTAACTTCACTTGAGTCGCGTTTATGGTCGCGTTAGGTATTTGCATAAGTGTGCTTACTTATCCTAGCGAAATTTGTCGGGTTTCGGTCAAGACCAGTTCTGTTCTTATTTGAATCGCATAGTAAGTATGATGATTTACTACTGATATCTCGAAAACTAGTGGACGCATCTGGCACATTTCCTATTGCCATTAAATTAAACCAACAAGTTCTTTGATAAACCGTAAGCCAAAGACAACCCCAAAACTGTGATTATATTTTCTTTGCCCAAAACAGATCATCATCATCATCTTGTCGTCATCAAATACATCATCAAACATCATTTGACATAAAAAACTGTGTAAAAAAGTGTAAAAAAGGCTTTGATGATGTAGTCAAAGAAAAAAGTCTGTGTCCACATAGTTCCTTGGTTAATGGTGTCCACAGAGAAAATAATCAGTACGTTACCAAAAAAACAACAAAACGTCACACTGTCGTCGAGAAAAAAAAACAGAAATCAAAATGCAAAATTCCCCAGAATTTGATTTCAGCAAAATTCTCGACCAAACCTTATACACGTATATCATGCCAGAACGATTACCTCTGCAAGAAGAGGTCCAAAACTCACATAGCTGCATCACCCAGCCTGGTACGAAGCAGTGGACACCTTCCATCAAGTATGGCCTGGTGAATAGACTGTGGCCCCTCGTGATGTTGATAGGTGTGTCCAAAGTCATCGTTGGTGTGGTTTTACTAGTAATTGTTGTGTTGCTGGCCAGTGATTATGATAAATTGTATGCTACTGAAGATTCTAAGAGTAAGTTTCTACAATCAGATCAGTAGGAGTAAGATTGATATTGATAATGAGGGGTTGGAGTTTAGGTTAGTGCTACCTCGATAGGGGGTATGGGTAGGTATGGGTGGACCATAAACTTATTATACTTTACGCTGGTCACAGACATAGTAAAAAATATAGACGAAGTACTGCAACAATCATAGTGAACCCAAAAATACTATGCTCCTTCGTATACAACCAGCGCTCACGTACAAACCATGCACCTGAAGGATATTTGCTTTCGCGATGCTTACTGGACGATGCCGCGACATGTATACTGAGAGGGGTGAGCACGGTTTAGGGTGCATGTGTGTGCGTGAGCGCAGGTTGTACACGAAGGAGCAGAGATTTTTGGCATCACTAGTTTGTTCGCAGCACTAAGTCTATATTTTTTACTATATCTGTGACGCTAGTATATTAAGTTTATGGGGTGGATGTCCTCTCCCACCTGCAATTTTTTTTGCAGTAGGTGCATATTTTTATGAAATAAGGTCAGAGAGTCGCCTTAGGGGCTAATTCTCGAAAATTATAAATATGGGTTGGGTTTAATATCGATTATAGAGGGTGGCCTACGATTTAAAGCGGTTGGGGTGGATCTCTTTTCCATCCTGCCTTGTTTTTTTTATTTCAAAAGAAAGGAAGAAAATTCGTAGATTTTTTTGCACTAATCCTGCCTCTATACCGGAATCCCAAAACTCGTGTAAATTCAAGAGCTATAATGAGCTGGATCTGGAAAACCCTCACGCAAGGGGGCTCGGGTATGAAGCCCCCCACAAGGGTGGTCAGGGGGAAAAGCCCCAACGAGGGGTGCAGTCTTAGCAAACCTGGGAGTAAAGCCCCCGCAAAGGGAGTTCGGGGAGCGAAGCTTGCCGTAGTCAAAAATAAAACTCCCGGCAGATTGTTGCTAGTTAGATTAGGTTATGTTAGACAGAACTGCGACCACACTACGCAAGGCATAAATGATTTGCCAATCACTATACCATTTTGTAAAAATTAAATAAAAAAACACCATCAACCCCCAAATTCATGCCTGTAATAGATACGACATAATCATCATCATCATCATCATCATCATCATCATCATTTCAGGCTAAAAACGTCTACTGCTGGACAAAGGCCTCCCTCAAAGGGATATGCCATAATCGCCACGCTTGGCAGGCAGGTTGGCGATCGCAATTGGTTGTTTAAACTTTTAACTCAGAGAACGCTACTGCCCATCTTCTGGTGACGACATAATTGATACGACAAAACACGTTCTTTGTATGGAAACTATGTCCCTTGGTTTCTCAGAAACTATAATTTTTCTCACCCCTTTCTTCACAGGGGGGTTCACCTACTCCTCCCTTATCCTCTCCACCCTGGTCTATAGCTAATAAGTGCCACTGATGATGATTCTTGATTTCTGGAGCGAGTACGCTTCCGCGGTCTGTGTGTTGTCACGGCTCTCTCAGCATGTATGAGCCTTACATCTGTTTGTGTGCCACCTAGCCAAGCTTTAATCCAATTAGACTCAATCCTGTAAAAGCCTACTTAGCATAATCGGCCCATTTCTGTCCCATTACTGGGCATGGACCTCATCTCAGAATAAGAAAGTATTAATTGGATTTAAACTCAAGCACAAGGGTTGCCTTGCAAAACCGCAAGACTGCAAGACCAAAACTCAGCCATAAACTGTGATACGGAAAAGAGCTAAGGGGGCGATAGGACATGCTTTGCGGTCGCCAAGCACTTTTTTGTATTGACTACGGGTATTGTTGCCCAAAGTTTTGGTCTTGCAGTCTTGCATTTTTGCAAGACCAATGCTAGACCGTAAGACTACAAGACCAAAACCAGCCATAAATTTCTGTGATTCGAAAAGCCAAGAGGGCGATAGGACACGCTTTGCGGGCGCCAAGCACTTTTCTATTTCGATTATTACGGATAGTATTGCTCAAATTCTTGGTCTTGCAGTCGAGCATTGGTCTCGTGAAAATGCAAGAACCGTCATCGTTACGTGTTTTATGCGTGGGTACACCTAAGGTATATCTTATAATATGTACGTAGTACTATTAGGTCCTTAGTGTGCCACTAACTTTCGTCTTGAATTTGATTTAATTTAAATACACCAATACAATTTCAAGCAAGCAAAGCAAGCAAGCAAGTGCGACTGCTGAGCGTGGGGTCCTGGGTTCGATTCCCGGGTCCGGCAAAGTGTTATTGGGTTTTTTCATTAGGAAATTCTCAGTAGCAGCCCGGAGTATGGATTTGTTCCAGGTTAATGGCAATATGCTCGCCCCCTATTACATGGGACTATAACATAACTGGCGAAATGTGGGTGTACTATTACATCTCTGCATACCCCTTCGGGGAAATACAGGCGTGATGTTATGTTGTTATGTTAATAGAATTTCAGACATCTAACAAAAGACGTGAAGATCCGCAGTTCCATTTCTGCCACTATAGGTATCAAAAAGGTGCTTAGTGTCTTATTATAATTTATACATTACCTCCGAACCGAATTTAAAAGTCGTCCAACTAAAGAACTATACAAGATGTTGATCTGTAACCGTGCCATATTTCTAGAGCAAATGATAATTATTGTGCTAAGTCATCTAAAAATACTTGAAAATTTCTACGATTATTTAATACCCAACTTTTCACTTAGAAACATACGTTTTGCTATATAGCGAAGGTTTGAAAATAAATCCGGAATGACTCTGAAAGTAAGTAATCGGCGGCATTGTCAAAAGGGTGGGTATACCTGCAAATTTTTTGGTGGTTTTGCACGCATCGTTTTTGTGTCGAACGCGGAGGGAATTTGTTTGTTAACAAAATAGGTATTAAATAATGAAAAAATTGGTATTGATTTTTATATTGATTAGTGTTCAGTATCAGTACCTCTTCAAATATGGCACGAATACAGATCAACATGTTGTATATAGCCCGCAGCTTATTCGACGTCCCGAGTTTTCGGTTGAGGTGTTTTACTGAAAAGTCGAACAATGCAAATAGGGTCGCTATCGCTTCAGGCTATCCACTGGCTACTACATGCGATACACTTCAATGTTAAAAGTTATTTATATATTTGATGAAGAACAATTAAAGAAAGTTTTGTTAAAGGGAATACAAGAATAACTTTGAGAAATACTTACAAAAAATTCGATCACGAGCAGGATTCTTTGAACCTGTGATGTTGCTGCTGTTGTAAGACGGTTTTAATGTGGAAGTTAAATTCGATACCACGAGCAGAGTTTACGGTAGCTTAAATTCAATATTTTTAATTTCAAATAAGCATTTATATGCACTTTTAAAACGTTAACAATCTAGTTGCTTAGCGGCTAAAGCGTAAAGGTGAATTTTTCTGTCTACAATTTATTTATCTGTCGTAGGATAATCGAAAAAATCGGATCTTCGCGGTAATCCTAGGACTATTGCAAAGGACCAGATAGTTGGAATCTATGAACGTTTTTCGTTATCATCCGAGCAATTTTTAGGATTATTGCAAAAATCTGGCTTATCAAAGGTTAGTCGCGAATAACGGCTCACATTATGAGCGCTGATTGGATGATATGAACGTAATGCACTGACGGATGCGCTGATTGACTTACGGTTACATTCCTTCGTCTTTCGAGTCATGTTCTGACCAACCAGAATTAATATGTTATAAATCGACTCTTAGATTAGCCAATCAGCGTTCAAGTTTCTAATCGTCCTAAATAAAATGGGGTTTTTGCAATAATCCTGATAATAGCTCGTATGATGACTATTCCAATTATCTGGTATTTTGCAGTCATCCTAGGATTTTCGCAAAGATTAGATTTTTTCGATTATCCTACGATATATCTTTTGATTTCGCCACGCTTGCGACAATGTGTTAAAATTATAGGATAATAAAATTAACTTTGAGATGTTAGGAAGTAGTATCATTTTAATATAACTTGATTGGTTAATAACTACAAATTGCCATTACCAATATCCGACTTCAATGCGTGTTTTTTATTATTATTATTATCCATTCCCTTCATGGTAGAGTTCAAGTTCAACAATAATATTTTCGGGAGAAAAACTATGATGACCATCTAAATTAATATTGGATAATTAAGACTCTTTCCACAATGCTTAAAAAATCATCCCAATGGAGACAAATTGGCCATAGTTCCTCTTCTGAACTCAGAAGATTACAATATGATAATTCTATTTTGTATAGTGCTTTGCATGTTTCTTCTAAACTTGATTGGAAGAGCAGCAAGGACAAAAGTGATGTTACATCTGTATTCAAATAGAATTTCCCGCCTACTCCATCTATCCTTACAAAGGTTTTCTATGTTATCCCTACCAGTGAGGATAATTTTGAATCGCTGGTTCCATCTCCATCTATTCCATCCCTATTGATGTGTAGGTTTGGTTTTATTTTTCATTAATCCCTACCAGTGGGGAAACATTGGTAGGGATAATTATTTATCTGTTTTAGGGATAGATGGAACTGGCGGAATTTTCTCTTACTTCTGTTTCGCTTGCAGTTATAAGTCTGATGTCATTCAGCGGTCTGATCACTCTCGTTGTCAGCGGGATGATGCTGCTCACATCTTTAATATTAGAGAAGAAGCGAGTTATGTGGGTAAGTAGAGCTCTTAATTATTTATCTAACACTAGCTTTTGCCTGCAGCGTCGCCCGCCTATAATTTGGTTATGGCGGAAACATAAGTTATCGCGCATTCCTCAGGAAGTATTTATTTTCCCGAGATAAAAAGTTTCCTATATGTTATGTCAATCCTGGTTATGGTTTATCTGTGTGCAAAATTTTATCTGAATCCATTTAGCAGTTTCAGCGTGATTGAAGGACAAAAACTACGGTGTGGATTAAAACTTAAAACTTCTTATACTGAGAAGTGGCCCTTGCCAGGCAGTGGAACAGTAATGGGCTGATTATGTTATGATTATGTTATTTTTATGTTATGTATAGCGATGTACAGAGTTGGCTTTTTTTTCGGATGGACATCTGGCATGCAGCACCGAGATACTCTTGCTGCTTAACCAGAGTAGTGTGGCGGAAAGTCCCGTAAGGGCATATCCGCTGGGCATGCCGTAATAGCGGCGGTAAGGCGCGTCATGGTGGAGTGGCTGGAGAGGAACCATGGTGCCCTCACCTACCGGCTGAAGCAGATACTCTCCGGGCACGGTTGCTTCGGGAAGTATCTGTGTCGCATAGGCCGGGAGCCGACACCCGAGTGTCATCACAGCGGGAGCTGCCCAGAGGACACGGCGCGGCATATACTGGAGGAGTGCCCAGCTTGGGCCACGCAGTGCCATGATCTCATCACTGCAGTAGGCGGCAGCGATCTTTCGCTTCCGGCCGTGGTTCTGTCGATGGTCAGGAGCGAGAGCACTTGGGAAAGCGTCGGCTCCTTTTGCGAGGTGATGCTTGCTAAGGAGGCGGCGGAGAGGGTTCGAGAGGCGATTACTTCTCTTCTCGTCCGCAGGAGACGACCTGGGCGTCGCAGGAGGGCGTATGCTGACCTCCAGCCACCCTAGGTGTGGGCCTGTGGGCAGTGTGGGCGGCGGACTCGGGGTGGCCCGCAGCCCGACCAGTCAAGACCCATGACAGTGGCGCGGTTGTGTTCCCCATGCGCCAGTCAAGAGGAGGGTGCGGCCCATGTGGTTGCCACACGGGGAGAAGGGGCTCACCTACTAGTGGCGAGCTGGGACCTGCCGGGGATGGTTGGGAGGATAAAAGTTTCCCACGCCCCCGGCCAAGGGTCGATAGAAGAACACCGTGGTGGTTTTTAGTCGGTAAGAGTCCGACACTGGCTCCACCTTCCCCGGGCGGAGTGCGTCCATGAGGTTTTTCCCCACGGAAAGAAAAGGGTCTCCATCCGCCAGAAATGTTTCCCTAACTTCCAAACTAAAATTGCGGTTGCAATACCGCTTAATGGCGTCCCACAGGGAATGGTAGTATGGTAGTATAAAAAAAAAAACATCAAATTATTATTTTTGTTTTCAGTTTTACATACTAACCTCAACATGTTTATGTGTCTATATATTTCTGTTATCCGTTATGAAGATACATTTCGCACTTCTTGTTTTGGAAAGAGGTAAGATAGTATCTGTGATTCTTTTTATCTCTCTGCTTTGTTAGCAGGAGTTATAAGGGAAAGATATAAAATGTGTAAAGAAAAATTCGCTCACGAGCAGGGGACTTACTCCCGACTGGTTCGAGCTCTGAACCAAATAGAGCTTCTTAAGGTGGGCACTGACGGTGCATCCATTTGGACGCCGTTTTCATGACTAAATCTAAACAGCTTGACTTGTTCAAATATAATATACGTTTTCAACATTCACGGACAGATTTTGGAATGCGGCCACGCCATTCGGACTGTTAGATCATCAATCATCAACTCAGCCTATCGCAGTCCACTGCTGGACATAGGCCTCTCCCAAGTTGCGCCACAACACTCGGTCCTCTGCCTTCCGCATCCAGTCCCCCCCAGCCACGTTTTCCAGGTCGTCGGTCCACCTGGCGGGGGGGCGCCCTACGCTG
Source organism: Asteroscopus sphinx (assembly GCA_949699075.1). NCBI lineage: Eukaryota > Metazoa > Arthropoda > Insecta > Lepidoptera > Noctuidae > Asteroscopus > Asteroscopus sphinx. The sequence continues at coordinate 10,917,925 of OX453021.1, read as the reverse complement.
CGTTTGCCGATTCGCGGTCTCCACTCAACTGTTACTGTTAGATGCATCGTCAGAATCCCTTTAGAGGAATGCAGTACGAATTGACACCAACTCGAATTAAAATTCGGTTGATAAAGAACTCGATCCAGTTGGGAGTAAGGCACCAGGATTCCAATCTGCGACTTCTGCAATTTTTCTTTCCACAATTTTATAACTTTAAATTTCGTTCCGCACGCATAGGACTTCACGATTCACATACACTTACCAATGAATCAATAAGTTATTCAGAACAATTCGATTTCCGTTGTGTTTTTAAGCTATTGCATAGATTCTATCGCGGGCCTTGAGCGTGGAGACCGAATCCAGAAATTCCGTAACGAAAATAACCTAACACCCCCCACTCTGACCGGCACAGCGGTGATACTTTTTAGTTTTGCCATCTATCGATGAATAGCAGAACTTTTAATGACTTTTTGAAATATCACGCTTGTCTCTTTAGTTCTGCAAATCGCCTCTAGGTGGCATTGGTTGTATCGGCGTTACTGCGCATGCGTAATCCCCCTCTTCGCCCCGCAATCTGGTGACTCATGCCTGCTTAGAGTTTCGGCGTTAGGGCACCTCCTCTTTGTATTTATATAAAAAATGCTATGCAGTAGCTTTACCGCGGCGGTCTCCGAGTGCCACACGTCTTTTATTTGTAACTGTGTGTTTCATGGTAGGCATGCTCACCAACACGGTACGGCACGGCAAACAATTTTTGTAAGCTGGAATGATTTTTAACCAACTTAAAAAAAGGAGGAGTTAAACGACTTCAAAAAGAGGAGGAGGTTATGTATTCGGCGGTTTTTTTTTTCATGTATGTGTACCGATTACTCCGAGATTTCTGGGCCGATTTACGTGGTTGTTTTTTTATTTGGTAGAGGAAGCCCGTGCGGTGATCCCATATACAGGAAAAAAATTAACTAGTGCGCAATTTTTTTTTGGTGGTTCTGTATGAGTAATAGAACACATTAAATACAAATACAAAATACAAATACAAATATTTTTATTTGTTAAACTTGGACTAGATTACATGGAAGGATTTTAGCACAGGCTTACAATTTAAGTACTTATTTAATCTAGTTAAAGGGTAGAGTACTGTTCTCCTAGATAGGCAACAAAGTAACCTGTGTTTAGGAGAGACAGTTCCGATCCCCTATCGATATGGAAGGATTATAGCACATGTTATACATTTCCACTAATTGTTCAATACTTTTTATTTTTTATCCGACTTTAAATCAGCAAAATATGGACAATCTGTTCGTAATAACATCAATTAAAGCGCGTGACGGCTGGCTCATGCGGCCGTCCGGGAGGGCGTTGTACCCCCGATGCAAGCCCGCAGCCGCATGAGCCAGCCGTCGCGCGCTTTCAATTATATTATTATGAAGAGATTATGTCCATATTTAGCTGATTTTAAGTCGGATAAAAAAAAAGTATTGAAAATTAAATGGAAATGTGTTCTATTACTCATACTGAACCACCAAAAAAAATTTGCGCACTAGTAAAAAAAAAATCCTGTGTTATTATTGACTTAGGTTGAGTAGTTTTTGAACCAGCTTCAATAAATTAGTTTATTTTAGCTTCGCCTATCTAGATGATCTGCTAATAGTTTCGTTTTTCTGAGAATTCTTGGCCGATTTGGTAGATGTAAGCCCATGAATCAGCCCTCGCAATTATCAACTAAAAATTATGAAATAAAATCTTTAAAAAAAACTGCCTTCAAAAACCGTAACAAAAAAATAAAAAAATATCCTTATAGGTATTTCAAAATCTTTTCATAAACCAACATTTTGAAGGCGCGCGTGATTGTCATGTACAGTCAACCGCATAAACTGGCTACTGTTTTCTTACTATATGTAGATATGCGCTCGAATGTACATTGTATTTACCTACATGACGCTCATGATGATTGATCGTGAAATGCATGTACCTACGTAAAGAAAGGGTCAATCACGCGCCGCCTTCAAAATTTTCGTTTATGAAAAGATTTTGAAATACCTATAAGGATTATTTTTAATTTTTTAGTTATGAATCTTATTTTAATAACAACCTTAGCGCTCACATTTCGTTGATATCGTCACAAGGACAGTTGATCATACGGCGGCAACTTTCCTTGTGAGAATATAAATCAAATGTGAGCGCTAAGGTTGTTAAAATAAGATTCAAAATCATTTAAGCTTACAAAAATCCTGTGCCGTGCCGTCCCGTTTCATTTCATTTCATTTATTTATTCATTAACAATTTCACTTGTGTCTGAATATTTCAGCAGGTACAGTTGGTGAGCATGAGCACCACAGATAACGGATTATAAGGAGATTGGGCAAGCCACCTAGTTTGCACGGAGTTCGAGTGTCGCAAGCTCAATTTACGCACACAACGCAAGAAACGCTTCAATAAATTACAACAAAAAGGACACACGTATAAAACACGCACACTTGTATCCTTACAGCATTTTGGAAATAAAATAAAGTTTTCCCTCAAACTAGTGCGCATACTCACTCGGGTGCAACTGATGGTGAACTAGCGGCATTGTATGCCCGCTGTGCATACAACGGTCAGCCTTTACGCGGCGGCTTGTCCTCTCTCTAGTATTCTGTTGCTCTGAGGTGAGAACCCAACGTTATAAAACTAGGTCCTATCTGAAGAACTTTGCACCCTTACACCATTCATCTAACATCCAGAGATTACACACAAACGATTTGAAGCACTTGGCCAATCTTTTGCGAGGAAGTTTTACACCTTGCTCCAGGAATAAACTTTTGAATGCAGCCAACTTTACTGCAAAATTGTACGACTCGTTCACGTAGCTGCGAAGGTGTTAAATAGTAGTAGTTAGTTGACTAGATTTTATAATTTCACAATTCACTATTCAATTCACATCACACAATATCACATATTATAACGATTTACACAGAATTATTAATTATTAATTGCTAACATTTTAGGGGAAGTGATACAATTTAAAATTTTCACTGCTTCTCTTTTACTTTCAAACTTTAACATACCATAACGATTTAAACTGTGGAAAGAAAAAATCGCTCACGAGCAGGATTCGAACCTGCGACTCTGACTGCGTAGGTAAATGCGTTAAAAATAATAAAATCATTTAAAATAACATTAATTTTTAATTTTCAAATTCAAATTCATTTATTGTGGATCACAGGTTCATAAGATGTGTACAAATTATTAATAGGATCAGCCATGTCCCGCCATTGAGGCATACAATCATAATTTAATTAAATAACATAACATAACATAATATACCTACAGTAATAACTAAACAACAATTTTTAATTAATAAATAATAAAATTATAAGCATGTCAAATTTTTTACCGTCAATAGATAGAATACCTATAGACCTACACCATCTATACCTATAACCATAATTATTATAACAACAAATACCGTTTAGTCACAATTTACACTCCAATTTACTATTTAGTTATGCTGGCTTGTCCTAATACTTCGGAGGATTCAGTGTCTTATCATTTAAAAAATCACTAATCGAGTAGTAGCACGTTTCAACAAGCATCTCGTAAAGTTTCTTTGTGAATTTTTTTATATCGGTAATATTTCGCAATGAAAGTGGAAGACCATTCACAATACGCGGACCCATACAAAAAATGCTCTCATGTAATAGTTGCGTTCAAATATTATATTTATATGCTGTGGTTGCATTGTATTAGATATGCATGTAGTTTTTAATAATTTAAAAACTATCAAATAGATGTTATAAGTTTTAATTTACTAGTCAATAAATGTACCTAGTAGTCGCTAATAACAAAGTAATTTCTCAAGAATAAATATTTGACTTAAATATTAAAAAGCAAACAATTTTTTTTATTTAGTTTAACACTTCCGCAATACGTGAATCTATACTAACGGGAGTGCTAGTTTTATACTTTTAAATATCATTGGTTTTCGCCAACCACCGCTACCTCTTTGTGCCATGGGCGCGGAGCGTACAGCGGGGCGTCGTCGCCGTCGCTGCGTCGTTTTTATCTAATCCTGCTTCGTTCATTTATAAGGCTGTTTGTACACGTCAGTATACAAAGTCTTTGGTTTATACACATACATACGTCATAATTTGAACTCATGACCTTTACATTTTGTTTTATTTATAGACACGTACAAGATAATTATTCCGGAAAACAGACATTTTCTTCTAAGTACTGCGTGTGTTGTGGGGATTGTCACAATGTTAGGATCTGGTAAGACGTGTTTTAATAAAATTGAGATTGTATTTTAATAACAATTTGTAACCCCAGAAATCCCGATATGGAATAAATAGAAATACCCTTCCATCATTTCTTCTGGGTTGTTTTAAGTTAGTGACGCCAACTAACGTCAAGTAAGTCTGTCGTCACGTCTTGGTTCGTTTTGCTTTCGTCATAATTATGTTAATTTATGTTACGGGTAAAGTCAAAAGAACGAGTAAAACTAAGTTTTTCCGGGTAAACTTAGAATTATCCAAGCACCCAATGTGTGTAAAGTCTGAACAATCTTTAAAATAAATTATATATTTGGCATTTACCTGGACATACCAAGGTCTATTATACATATTATCTGAGCCTAGGTCTACCCAACGCTGCCTGTTAACTATAGCGGTGTGCGCCGAGACTCTGAGGTCTCCGACCTCGTGATAAATGTTTTGACGAACTAAATCGGCATATTTCTCTATGAATATTAAACCTTAAATATACCAACTACTGCAGAGTTCCAAGACTGTCTAGAAAGTGATATTGAACTCTGAAATTATGGTGAAAAATCAGATTCAATGTCAATATCCATTTATAAAGAACAGCTGTTCAGAACAGAACAGAACGATTTCAGTGTTGGTCCCATAATAAAAGTTGTGCAAAACGATGAGTAGAGAAAACCCTTGCAGTATTTTTGGTACCTGTATTAAAAATAATATACCTGTATAATATACCTACCTACTTAATAATTTGTTTCAGTGATACACTTCATCGGTAATGTAACAGTATTTACATTCTATAATCTGAAATACATACAACCTATGTTCGACTGTGGACCGTGACGTGTCGCTATTGTAAATATTAATTAATAAAAAAGTATCAATGTTTTTGTTACAGGCTTTTATTTAAATTAGCGTGTTAGTATTTTTGGTTAGTAGCACATAAAACAACAGTTTTCTCACCGAAGGCAAAGTCAGGAAACTTCAATAAGTCATTTTTGTTGTTTTTTGTAAATGTAGTAGGTAAGTGCCGTCAGTTTTAATTACACAGGGTTAGCACTAGGGGTCCGCGATATTAAACACGAATCACAGTATAGTCACCTCCTTAAATATGGCACGAATACAGATCAACATGTTGTATAGGTAGTACCTAAGTTCAGATTCAAGCTAGACGACTTTACTATGGGGCAGCAAAACTAATACCTATAGTAATTAAGTTCAGATCCAAGCTAGACGACTTTACTATGGGGCAGCAAAACTACTACCTATAGTAATTAAGTTCAGATCCAAGCTAGAATACTTTATTATGGGGCAGCAAAACTCCTACCTATAGTAATTAAGTTCAGATCCAAGCTAGAAGACTTTACCATGGGGCAGCAAAACTACTACCTATAGTAATTAAGTTCAGATCCAAGCTAGACGACTTTACTATGGGGCAGAAAAACTCCTACCTATAGTTATTAAGTTCAGATCCAAGCTAGAAGACTTTACTATGGGGCAGCAAAACTACTACCTATAGTAATTAAGTTCAGATCCAAGCTAGACGACTTTACTATGGGGCAGAAAAACAACTACCTATAGTAATTAAGTTCAGGTCTAAGCTAGACGACTTTACTATGGGGCAGCAAAACTTAATACTGCTGCAAATCGTTGATGTTGTGAGTTTCAAACATGTTCAATAGCTATTTTGGTACTTATTAGGAACCCTACTTCGTAAAACTCATTCCGCAAAAGATTCTTTGAACCAAAGCCTCATTTCAACGCACTTAATTCTATTCCATAAGGAAAAACATAAAGACGGCGTAATTAACAGCTAACCCTAAGGAACAGGAATTAGTGATACAAAGCAAAACCCTTATTCTTGATATCTTGTCGGCCTTACCTTACTTAGTAACAATTCTGGCTATTCAGGATTACACACGGTGTCCTTGTCATGCTCGAGCTTTGAAGTGACAACTACTTTGATATGCTGATGCCTTTATACATAAGATCTTTAACAAAGATTCGGTAGAACATGTCGTCACATCAATGGTAAAGTCATGTCATCACATCTGTTATGTTATTTAACATGAAAAACAGCTTGTATTGCATTGTAACGTTTTTTTATGTTATTAACACGAAAAACAGCTTGTCATCATCATCACATCATCATTTCAGCCGAAAGACATCCACTGCTGGACATAGGCCTCCCCCAAGTATCGCCACAACGACCGGTCCTGCGCCTTCCGCATCCAACGGATTCCCGCGACCTTCACCAGGTCATCGGTCCACCTTGTGGGGGGCCTATACTGCGCCTTCCAGTACGCGGTCGCCACTCCAGAACTTAACTGCCCCATCGGCCATCATTTCTGCGAGCAATGTGCCCCGCCCACTGCCACTTAAGCTTGGCAATTCTTCGGGATATGTCGCTCACTTTCGTTCTCCTGCGAATCTCCTCATTTCTGATTCGATCACGCAGGGACACTCCATGCATAGCCCTCTCCATTGACTTTTGAGTGACTTTGAGCCTTCTTATCAGGCCCATTGTGAGCGACCACGTTTCAGTGCCGTAAGTAATTACTGGCAACACACACTGGTCAAAGACTTTCGTCTCGAGACACTGCGGTATTTTGAAAACAGCTTGTATTACATTTATATTATTTTTCATGTTATTATCGTGAGCAACAGCTTGTAATAACATTGTATTACAACACTGAGGTAATATGTACTACGTACTAGAGTAGACATTACGAACAAAAAATATCGCGCAACTTGCTGGCCGCGGAGCACACGCGGTGCGAGCGTGGCTAAGTAGGTGAGAGTGCAGGAGCTCTAAAACGTGTTACAAACAATCGATTCGAGGTGTCTTCTCTAGTACGTAGTACATATTACCTCAGTGTATTACAAGCTGTTTTTCATGTTGATACCATGACAAATTCACGTCTGATCTGAATTAAGCAATGAAATAAACGTTCGTCCCGAAACAGAAATTTTCTTTCTACTGTATAAAAAAAAAACGGCGTTTGTTTGTATTAACCGGTTTTTATAGCTCTAAACCGGTTAATCCGAAAGAAGCTTTATGTAAAGATTCCTCAAAATACCGGGTAAAAAAACCAGTTTATTCGAACGAAATCGAAATTTAAAGGTTTTGCGTCAAGTACATAATAACGGTTTCAAAATTTCACCGGTATCTGAGCCCTGCCTACGAGACACCTGCACGCGGCGAAAGTTCAAGCGCCTTTACCACACTTCTATTACTTTGATATTTAGATTTCTATGGAAATTACTGATCGTGTACTTCCATACAATAAGGGATAAGGGGGAACTTATTTTATTAGGGAAGGCGAAATTTAAACTTAGCAGGAAAATAACTGAAAATCCATTAGCTCCGGAAACCGTGCTATATTTAGACAGTCGCCATTTCGACTGGACTGAAAAATCCAAATACTCTTTCGTGTTATTCCTTCCTTTCCTTATAGCTCTATAGGAATAACACGGATCTAAGGATCAATGAAACAAACGAAAAAAAAAACTGTAAAAAGGACAGGTGAAATCAGCAAAAAACCTCTTTGATACGATTTCACAGGCATCCGATAAACATCGGGAAAGCAATCCCAGTTACAATCCGAAAAATTCAGAATACAGTGCGGGTCTCGTCTGGCCGTATTCCGGATAAGATGACTGACCCTTAGCCAGTGAAAACTATTTTAATAATGCCTTATTTAGATCGACGTTTGGATTGGAAACTTTGGTGGAAAAGATACCATAATGGAATGGAAAAATAATAATTTACGAAATTAAGGGCCGGTCTTTCAATCGTCAAGTAAGCTTCTTACTCTACGGTTAAACAGTCAAGTAAGATTTACTCGACAGTTACGAGAAATTCGAGTCTTTCAAGAGACAGTTAAGAGATAACCGATGAGTAAAACACCTAACTGAAGAATACATTTACCTGGCTGTTACAGAGCCTGTTAGGGCTATTACTCTCCTGTTAACAAACGTCAAAGTCAAACTAGCTGACAGAAACTCGAGTGTATAGTCAGCTGCTAAAATATGTACTTATACTCTCCACGAAACCAAAACTTGTTTTTTTTTTTAAATTTGTTGATTAAACATTCACAATTCACAAACCAGGTATTTTAATGTATCAGGTTTCACTACTTTGAAGCGAAGTTTCTGTAGTGTCGTTGTGCGCTCGGCCACCGTGGAGTAAACAGATAAAAAACGTCACCATTAACTCACACGCGTGGATAGACCACGCATGAAAACGCGTAGAGACTTCGCTACTTTCGAGCGTCCGCCGACGCCATCCAATTTCTATTTCTTAAATTAACGTATTAATTTCGCAGTGTATTCATATTTTTGCAACTGACTATACTCTCGAGTTTCTGTCAGCTAGTTTGACATTGACGTTTGTTAACTGTCGAGTAAATCTTACTTGCCTGTTTAACCCAAAGACATTTCTATACTTGATTAATATAAACGGTTTCACTCACGTTATATCATCGGGTGTGCCCGACCGAAAAAATCTGAATCTGAATTTAACTCACGATAGTTATTATATTTCTATACTTACGTCAGTATAATACCTTTATGGTTTAACCGTAGAGTAAGAAGCTTACTTGACGATTGAAAGACCGGCCCTAAGCAGAGCTTGTATTATGGGTACTAGAATTGTCTAGTCCATCCATTTCTCCATTGTTGTGTATCCATTGGGATATAATACTTAGATACTTTTTTACTTATCCCAATTTATTTGGAGTCGGTGCAGCATGTTTTTTTCTTCCATACATCTCTATCAGCCGTCATCTCCGTGTTCACTTTCTTTCTATTCATATCATCTTTCACACAATCCATCAATATTTTCTTCGGTCTCCCTCTTTTCTTATAGCCATCAACATTCATACTTAAAACTTTCCTCGTAACATGCTCCTCATTCCTCCTCATCACATGTCCATTTTTTTTGTAAATACTTACTTATAATACATAAGATAATTATGATAGGTATTTAATTACTGGATGATAGGGCAGGCCCGATAGCACTGGCCCTATAGCTAGAGCAGGTCTCAGACCTCGCTGCAGAAGGAGGGTAAAGGTGAGGGTGAGGGTGGTAGAGGGTGAGGAAAAGGTAGGCCCTAGCCTGCTATCGTTCTGCAGCGAGGTGTGAGACGGAGGTGTGATCTCTCCGAAACTGTTCACTGCTGCTTTTGAAGATGTCTTCAAGGTTCTGGACTGGAAAGGGCTAGGCATTAACATAAACGGCGAGTACATCACTCACCTTCTGTTTTCCGACGACATAGTAGTCATGGCTGAGACCATGGAGGACCTCAGTACAATGCTCGTACAAACAGTACAAACCTCAGTAGAGCTTCCGATAGAGTGTGTCTTAAAATTGATATGGATAAGACAAAGGTTATGTCGAATTCTCATACAGCACCCATTCCCGTAAACATCAGAGAATCTACATTCGAAGTTGTTGACGACTGTGTATACTTAGGGCAAACTGTCCAGTTAGGTAGGTCCAACTTCGAGAAAGCGTTCTGGAAGCTACGCAGTATCTTCTCGTCCAAAATACCGCTGTGTCTGTTGTGTGTTGCCAGTAATTACTTTGAAACATGGTCGCTCACAATGGGCCTGATAAGAAGGCTCAAAGTTACTCAAAGAGCAATGGAGAGGGCTATGCCCGGAGTAGTTGGAGTATCAGAAATGAGGAGATTCGCAGGAGAACGAAAGTAACCGACATAGCCCGAAGAATTGCCAAACTTAAGTGGCAGTGGGCGGGGCACATTACTCGCAGAATCGATGGCCGACGGGCAGTAAAGTTCTGGAGTAGCGACCGCGTACTGGAAGGTGCAGCGTGGGTAGGTCCCCCACAAGGTGTACTGACGACCTGGTGAAGGTCGCGGGAATCCACTGGATGCGGAAAGCGCATGACCGAACGTTGTGGTGATGCTTGGGGGAGGCCTATGTCCAGCAGTGGACGTCTTTCGACTGCTGAAATGATGATGATGAGCCAGCCTGCGGGTGATGGACATGAAGTAGTCCATCACCCGATCAGTCAACGCCCGTGAGTCCCATGACGGAGGCGTACGGTGTACCGCGCGCGCCGGCGATGAGGGTGCGGCCGATATTAGGCCGCATGGGAAGAAGAGGCTCGCCTTCTAGTGGTGAGACGGGACTTGTCGGGTGTGGTTGGCGAATACATGGTCTATTCCACGCCCTCAGCTGAAGTGGAACACCGTGCCATGATTTTAGTTGCTAAGACTCCGACAGTGGCTCCGCTTTCCCCGGGTTCAGTTCAGTTCAGCAATTCGGATTTCAGGAACGGATCAGTAAAACGACTAGCTAAATGAAGTCTAACATTTACATAACGCCTTAATTCTGCTTCCCCGGCTAAATTTACTCACCACACAGATTTTATATCTACCCCCACCACAACTCGAGATACTACCTCTTTTGAAAGGTGAGCCTTATGAATGGCGCGGTATGAAAGGCGACGTACACGTAGACGAGTCAGACCATCATTAAGAAACTAGAATTGACATACTGTGCACACTTTGGTTTAGACGATTGCAGAGCTGAGAAGGGTTTAGAGGGGACGTGTTTTTTTTGTATGTTTTGAAAAAGTAAAAACAATGGTTTTGTTTAGTCATGGGCGCCGCGCCGGCACGACGCCGCTGAACCTGCTCGGCATGCCGCCGCCGCCGCCGCCAACTGTCCGCAGCGTGTGCCTAGAGCAGAGACGTTATAATACCAGTTGCAGTGTGGCTGCTGTCTGCACCCTGGCTGACTCCCGTGTTTCGGACTTCGTCGCCTTCTCTCCACCTTCTTCCTTTTCTATTTTTTGCCGGTCCTCTCCCAACCATCCACGCGGTTTTTGGACGCTCCTGGTCAGCCGCGGCAATAGCGACAGCTTGAGTGGCTGCTCCACTTTTGCCCTTCCTTTTGCCCTTCTGCCCCTGTTGGGGCTCTAGGGTCTGGGTTGGGCCGCCGAGGCCGGGGTGGTGTAGGCTAACGAGACGGCTGGCTCAGCATCTTAGGCAAGCGCAGTGTTGCGGCTTTCGTCGCGTATAATGACGCACGTGCTTCCACACTCTGCGGTCTGCAGCCAATGGTGGGCGCAGGGACCTTCCCTCGTGAGTCCTCGAGCGGCATTCTCGCAATCACCCGGATGATACGATGGATCAGGTCAGACTCACATTTCTGCGTCGACGGCGTGGTGTGACCAGACTACTTGCGCAGGCTTCGGTTCCTCTCCAGCTCTGCCTTAACCTCATTACACTCGTTACGGAACTGGGCCATTTGAGCTGCTAAGTGAGAGTTGAGGTCGGGGTTGGGGTGAGGTGCCTAGAACTTGGCCGTCTCCTCCGAAGAAGTCCGGCTATCTATTACCGTTCAAAAGATACAGCCCTGTGACAGACAGACGGATGGATGGACGGATGGACAAACAACGTAGCGAGAGTAATAGGGTCCCGTTTGGCACCCTTCGGGTACGGTAACCTATAAAAAAAATGAAATATACGGTACAAACAAACTAAACCACACACTACCTACCTACTATGTAACATTTGCTTTGATTAATTAAAACGATTAATTATGTCAATAATTAAGTCGTACGTCATACGTTCTAGACTTCTAGATATAATATATACAGTATGTCCAAAACACCTTGGAGTAACACTGGATCGGTCGCTCACTTTTAAATCGCATTGCCAAATAACTAAAATGAAATGCAATACGCTACTTCGCCGTCTGACATCCACACAATGGGGATTTGCACCAGATGTTATCCAAACTACAGGAATAGCATTGTGTTTTCCGCTGGAGAATACGCATGTCCAGTGTGGCATCGGTCCGCTCACGCCAACTTCGTGAACATTGCACTGAATGATACCTGCCGCGTTATAACTGGCTGCTTTAAACCCACGCTACTGGATATGGTCTACCCCCTAGCGGGGATCTCACCACCTGAGGTTTGACGAGATGTAGCCTGCTCTACAGAAAAATACAAGCAGGAGTCTGACTGTCAACATCCCCTTTATAGTAACCAATTGCCTCCAGATCGTCTCAAAAGTCACAAAAGTTTTTTACGCAGCACATTAGCTACCAAAGACCACCCAGCTGCCAGATAAAAATCCGATTATGGACGGAGAAGCACCCTCCACCTCTTAACTTTATTACACCACAAGAGAAGCTACCGCCAGGACACGATCTACAGTGGCCAGTGTAGAATTAATTAAATCGTCTTCGTACTCAGGTTGGTCGCTGTAGACTTGCGGCCAAAATTAATATCCAATCTATTCACGATTTGCCCTACTAGAGATAGGAATTTGACATAAGCTCCATACAAAATTTGTCATATTTCTATCCTCTAGTAGAGTAAATCGTGGATAGATTGGATATTAATTTTGGCCGTTAGTATGTGCATTTGGAGGTTTAGTTAGAGATCCTTATCTTGCTCAATGTGACTGCGGTGAACCAGAGCTATCTATGTAACACTTGCTGGTGTGTCCCTTGTGCCCGAACACCTGCACGAGAGACGATTTCTATGCCGCCACTAATAACGCCTTTGAAGGGGCCACTTTTTATTCCAACAATATTTGAACACGATAAGAAGAAGGAGGTACAATATATGCTAAATTAAATTATCAATGACAGACAGACTTGACGACGTCTGTGGTCTAGTAATATGAGGGTCGGACTGCTGATCACGAGGTCGTGTTCGATTCCCACAGGACACAAATATTTGTGTGAAGAACATAAGTGTTTGTGTTGGTCTGGGTGTTTCTTATGTATTATAAGTATGTATTTACAACAAAAAAACTATACTATAAGTATTTTATTCATTGTCTAGTACCCATAGCACAAGCTCTGCTTAGTTTGGAACTAGATGACGCGGTGTAAAAAATGAAAAAAAAAATGCAATTATGCTTTGTATTTTGTGTATGGTGTACTGGAAAAGCAATATTAAGATTTACTGGAAACCTATTTTTTTATAAAATCAATATTAATTGGAAATGGTGGATAATCAAATAGGTAATAACATTATTAATGTAACATAGGCATCTATTATTTTACTTTATTTGACAATTAAATGAAATGTAAACACAGAAGTAGCTTACTTACTTAAGTATTCACTGAACACCAATAAAATTAACACTTAAATACCAATCTACATAACATAGATTGTAATTGTGTGTCGTATCACTTTGCTCGTTGTATTTATTCTTCATCATATTCATATCTGCCCGTAAAGTCTGCATGTTCAGCAGTGGAAGTGACTGCAGTCCCAATAATTGCTTCAATTAATAGTTAGAGGAAGCGTTGTCATTATAACACGTTTTATTCTTTACAAGATTCCTTAGTACAGTCGCCTGCACGTTAGTCGTAACAGTTTGACTTTAACAGCGTCTTCATTTCGTAAGAAGTGAGGGCGGTTTTCGTTATTGAAGTGTTACCACTGACTTGCGGTCGACTGTACTAGCCATTTATTGTGATAAAAAGCGTGAGTAGACAAGGGCAATAGGCAACTATTTCTCCATTTACATATAGTACACATACTGAAAGTATTAAATATTAATAAAGGATGTTAATTCAAAAAACGACTTGTGAAAATTAAAGCGTTCTCTTAATACAACTCAATGACGCTACCATCGCAATAAAACGTGCAGGTATCGAATAGGTATCCTAACTGACATCGCATAAAAATGCCAATTAGGACACCAATAAGTCGCGTTGTATTAGGGTTAGGGCAACGCCTCATCATCATCATTATTTCAGCCGGAAGACGTTCACTGCTGGATATAGGCCTCCCCCAATTAAGGGGGGATATGCCATAATCACCACGCTTGGCAGGCGGGTTGGCGATCGCAGTTGGTTGGTTAAATACTCAGAGAACGCTGCTGCCCATCCTCTGGTGAATCCCTTAGTCGCCTTTTACGACACCCATGAGAAGATATAGGGAGGTGCGATTCATTACGTCCGGCACCACACGGAACAACAACGCCTAATACAACTCAATTACGCAAACATCGCAATTTTATTCGTGCGAGCCCGCTATCAAACATAACAGGTGTCGAGTATCCTAATTAGCATTTGCGCGATAATCACGTGATAATGTCATGTTATGAACAAAATCAATTCAGCCTATCGCAGTCCACTGCTGGACATAGGTCTCTCCCAAGTTGCGCCACAACACTAACTCACACACTAACAAAATGCGTGAACAATATTCGCGCGAGCTTGCGATGGTCGCGTAATTGCTTTTTATTAGGACAACGCCTTAGGACGATGCCTAAGAGTTGAAAAAAGTAGATGTGTTTGAGTTGTTTCCTTTTTTTCTCTCTCTTACTTTCTAAGCATTTCTAGGTCTACATTCCCAGTCACTGGTATGTATGTTTGCCAGCAAGCGACTCGTTATTGAATTACGCGCAGTCCCACTAAGCAGTGTCACATTATTCTTACAAGTATATAGGGTTGCCATACGTCCTGTATATACGGGACTGTCACCGTATTTAAACATCGTGTCCCGTATTCAAATTTGTACCATTTTCGTCCCGTTTTCTTCATAACACTTGTAAAGGCTTAAGACTGAGCAGCGAAAGTAAAATCGACTTCATAATATTATGACTGGGCGAAAAAAATGCCCCTTTCTGGATATTCTTCTTGTGTATCGTAGTTCATTTAATTAAAGACGCTGACAACAGACAAATACCCCAAATAGCCTTCTTTTAAAAACATTTTTAGCTATATTTATTCAGTTTTTGGTAGTGAAAAAATATACATATGTTAATCTTGATCGTATTTTCAGAAACACTATTGTTCCCTAAACACGATTTCTTGAAGTTTTCTCTGTAGAAAAAAATATGCGAACTAACCTCCTAACTTTAACTAAAACATGCTTTCGAGCAAAGAATTTTTATTATTTACGTAATATAATAAATTAAATCAAGAAGACGTAAGAAAGACAATAATCTAAAACATAGTTGTTTCTGTTTTTCAAATAAGCGTTTAGTTTTTTACAAAAACATTTTTTTGTTAATTTTCATTTAAGTTGAGCGGCGCACCCGACGATGCCTCTCTCAGTTCTGTACAAAACGAAAGTAACCACAGAGGTCTGATTTTTTAGATGTTGTCAGCCTCTTGGTTTAAATTTATTAATTACTAGCCTATGCCCGGGCTTCACCCCCGTATATATTGGCTCATCATAGAAATATGTTCCTCGAAAACATTTAATCTTCCCGGGATAAAAAGTAGCCTATATGACAATCCGGGTTATGTTTTATTCGTGTGCGGAACTTCATCCAAATCCGTTGAGCCGTTTCAGCGTGATTGAAAAACAAACAAACAAACATTCATATACTTTCTCATTTATAATATTAGTAGGGTAGGTTTAGTAGGATTTTATATGAATAAAGCCCACTTAAAATTGCCTTTCCACATTTTTCATGTTTTTATTCATTTTACACATAAACGTCCCGTATCAGTTCCTGGCAATTATGGCAACCCTGGGTTTATAGGGTAGCTTTGACTGTGGTGTGTGTGTAGAGGTAGTGTTTTAAAGAGCACAGATGTAGCTATTTACAAATATGTTGTAATTATTTTATTATTTTTAACGCATTTACGCATGCGAAGCGAAATCTAATGATTTAAATTGTGGAAAGAAAAAATCGCTCACGAGCAAGATTCGAACTAAAGCACTGGCGTACTGAGTCAGGAGTCGCAGGTTCGAATCTTGCTCGTGAGCGATTTTTTCTTTCCACAATTTAAATCATTAAATATGTTGTAGTTTTTAGCATAATTAGTTTTTTTTTGCACAGCATAGTTTATCCCATATCTAGGATTTAAATGGGGCCTACTCCAAAGGGTTCAACTCTTTGGATTCAACAACAATATGGGTGTGACACAGTGATGCCAAGCGTCACCGTGACTGTTCAATCTGTTGATGGACAGTTGTTGAAATATTTGAAATTTCAGAGTGAATATGGCTAATAAACCCAAATTAATGGCTTACTTGTCAAATGTGTCACGTCTTATCATCAAGTTATCTTTGCATTGTCATAGGGTAGTTAGCCTGCCGTAAGTTTACTAAGACCTTATCAAAAACTGTAGAAAACTGTAAATGTGTAAAAAGTCCTTAATGTCCAGATTTTGTTTATTTAATTTTATACGTTAGGTACTAGACCCGCGTGTATACGTTTATCACGTATCCCTTATAAACTGTTCATCTTACTGGGATAAATTACTGGGATAAAAAGTAGCCTATATGTTAGCCCAGTTTTATTCTATCTATATGCCAAATTTCATCCAAATCCGTTCAGCTCTTACAGCTTAAACTTTTGCGCCGGTCTTGGGTTATTTTTGGGCTATCTCCTTTCTTTGCTGAGATTTATAAATTAACTGTAAAGTAAAAAGCACTAGTGCGGTATAAATGGTAAAGTAAAAACACGCTTGTTTTATAAGCTACATTGTGAACCTAAAAGCGGTGCAATAAATAAATATAAATAAATATTTTCGGGACATTTTTACACAGCACCATCTAGTCCCAAACTAAGCAGAGCTTGTGATATGGATATAATACTTATATACTTTTTTTTTGTAAATACATACTTATAATACATAAGAAACACCCATCCCAACACAAACACTTATGTTCATCACACAAATATTTGTGTTCTGTGGGAATCAAACCCACGACCTCGTGATCAGCAGTCCGACACTCTAACCACTAGACCACAGTCGTCGTCAATAAGAGCCACTTTACGATCAAGTATTTTGAAAATTATATTCATCCTGAAACCAATTTTGCCATCACAGCCTTGGTAACTATAATGTTTAAAATAATGGTAGAGGGTCATTAATCTCTGCCTGCTCATGGGATATGTAGGTATTTATGTGTGTTGGTGATAAATGTCCTTTCAAGGGGCTCCATGGGAATCGTATGGTAATGAATGACAAAGCTGTAATCATAGTTAGAACCATGGTGGAAATTATTCAGAATTAATGTTTAGGTGTTCTGTGTCGTGCCGGACATAAACAATTGCACCACCCTTATCTCTTCTCATGGGTGTTGTAAAAGGTGACTAAGGGATTCACCAGAAGATGGACAATTGGACAGCAGCGTTCTCTGAGTATTTAACCAACCAACAGCGATCGCCAACCCACCTGCCAAGCGTGGTGATAATGGCATATCCCCCCCCTTAATGGGGGAGGGCTATGTCCAGCAGTGGACGTCTTTTGGCTGAAATGATGATGATGAATGAGTTCTATCTAAAACTTTGTCTACATAAAAATTTTGGGAAAAATCGGCTCCCAAAACACAGAACAATACCTCTATGACCATAGTAGCAGTAGCCCAAAGTCTGGTTTTGTGCCCGGTTAATGGCAATAGGCTTGCCCCCTATTACACGGAACTTATAAACATAACCAGCAAAATGTGGTGTAGGTCTAGACATTTCTGCCTACGCCTTTAGGAATACAGGCGTGATGTTATGTATGTTATGTACTGCACAGAAAAATGTTTGATGGTTCTTCCCTGAAAAATACACTATATAATAATAATAATAATAAATGACCGCAAGGAGGTATGGCAGAGCAAGGAGCTTCACGGGCGCTTCTACCGGGTTCTTCATGGGCCCGATGTAGATTTTAAAGCGTCCGTATCCTGGCTGCGTTTCGGTGAACTCTTCGGAGAAACCGAAGGCTTTGTTTGTGCGATTATGGACGAAGTTATCATGACGAATAACTACCGGAAATATATTGTAAAGGACGGCACAGTTGACACATGTCGGGCATGCCACTGTCCCGGGGAATCCATCCGACATATTATTTCTGGTTGTTCTCGTCTTGCTAACAGCGAGTATTTGCACAGACACAACCTGGTGGCCAGGATTATCCACCAGCAACTTGCCTTGAAATACAACCTTGTAGATGCAGAAGTACCATACTACAGGTATGTGCCCGACCCAGTTCTCGAGAACGACCATGTTACATTGTACTGGGATCGATCTATCATCACTGACAGGACTATTGCTCATAATAAACCTGATATAGTGGTGATAGATCGATCAGAGCGCCGCACAATGATTGTTGATGTTATCGTCCCGCATGACGAGAATCTCGTGAAGGCCGAAAAAGATAAAGAAATCAGATATCTTGACTTGGCACACGAGGTTGTCGACATGTGGGATGTTGACTCAGCAGTCATTGTGCCGATTGTCGTTACAGCCAATGGCATCATCGCAAAGAGCCTCGACCAACACCTGCAGAGGCTCTCGTTAGGCGGCTGGATCAAGGGCTTGATGCAGAAAGCGGTACTTCTGGACACGGCGCGTATCGTGAGGAGGTTCCTCTCTCTGAGGCCCTGACCACCGGTAGCTTGGACCCTGTTCCTGATACCGGTGGGCTACTGTTTTTATATATTTTTAAATGTTTTTATATCTTTTTGTTTTAAAAAATATTTAAAAATGTATTGAAATGTGTATATAAAATGAATAAACGGAATAATAATAATAATAAAGCTTTTATTTTATTCCTTACATGCTCGATTATTAGTTAACAATTTCATTATTTTAATTTATGGTTCATGCATTAAGACGCTGCCAACAGCCAAATACCCCAAATAGGCTTCTTTTAAAAACATTTTTAGCTGTATATATTCAGTTTGTGGCAGTGAAAGAAATATATCTTAATCTTGATCGTATTTTCTGAAACTGTATTGTGCCTAAAACACATTTTCTTGAAGTTTTCTCGATAGAAAAGAATTGTAAACTAATCTCTTAAAACATGCTTTAAAGCAAACAATCTCGATTATTTACAACAAACAAGTAAACATTTGAGAAAGACAATAATCTAAACATTTGTTATTTCTGTTTTTCAAATAAGCTTTTACTTTTTTATTTAAATTTTTTTTGTTAATTTTCATTCAAGTTGAGCGGCGTATCCGACGTCCCTCGGCTCATAGCCTCTCTTTCAGTTCTGTACGAAACGACAGTGACCGCAGAAGTCTGATTTTTTAGGTGTTGTCAGCCTCTTAATTTAATTTAACAAATATTTACTGTTATGTTATATCCATTTTAATATGTATAATTTCATTCATTCATTCATGTTTTTATGTCTCTCAATTTACATATATCTGACACATACATTTATCGATAAGGTCGATCGGTACATAATGACATTCTCAATGTTAGTTTACCTTTATTTCATTATTTTTTCCATTTGTAGTTAATTTATATATTTAATTTAAAAATTATATCAATTTATTAACAGTTCATTTGTAAATATAGAATTTAAAAAATATTTGAATTAATTTAATTTAGTTAATTTTTCAAAGTTATCATTTTTAGGGTTCCGTAGCCGAAGGGTGACAGACGGGACCCTATTACTCTCGCTACGCTGTCCGTCCGTCCGTCCGGCCGTCTGTCTGTCACAGAGCTGTATCTTTTGAACGGTAATAGGTAACCGGTTGAAATTTACTCAGAATATGTGTTGCTATGAGGTGTATCACGATAAATACTAAAAACAAAAAATGGTCTAAAAACAAAGGGGGTCCCCATACAAGAAACCTCAAAAAACATGCATTTTTTTCAACGTTTTTGTTTTTGCTCTATCTTCAAAACCGTAATATATACCAGCGTCAAACTTTGTCAGATTATAGTGCATATGATCTAGTTTAGCAACAAATACTAAAAATAAGACAAACATAGACATATATAGGTACCTGCGTAAGAAAGACATGCAAAAATTCTTATTTCGCACTCTGTACGTTGATGTCTTTAATGATTATGGGGTATCAGGTCGTTGAGAGGTACGGAACCCTTACTGCGCGAGTCCGACTCGCACTTGGCCGGTTTTTCAATGTAAGGACCGCCTAATGTGGTAAAAGCCTCCTCCATGCATCTCCATTTGTCGCGATGTCTGGCTAGTCTACTCCAAGTCTACTCCAAGTCTACTCCAAGTCTTTCCTGCAGTTTTCATGATGTCGTCACTCCAACGCTTGTGAGGTCTACCTGGCTTTCGTGTTTTATTATTGGGTACCAGTTCGTTACAGTTTTTGACCACCTTTCGTCTTGAGTTCTTTGCATATGTCCCGCCCATCTCCATTTCAGTTGTAGTGTTTGTTTGATGACATCTTTGGGTTTTGATCGTTGTCTTATATCGGAGTGTTTTATTTTGTCTTTTAGCTTTAATCCTACGTAGCTTCTCTCCATACCTCACTGACATGTTCTTATTTTGTGAATGACTTTTTTTGACATAGTCCAGGTCTGGCAAGCATACATTAGGCAAGGTAGTACGCAAATCTCCATAGCTTTTGTTTTTAGGTTTGTTGGGAGTGTTAGACAACACTTTTTACAATAAACTAATGTCTGCATATCGGTGGCAAAACAGTTATACAGAAGGTAAATAAAAGTCATATTCACTTTCCACCACGAGAGAACTCGTTATTTTTCATGTTAGTCTCTTTAACACATGGCATTAATATATAACAATTTAAACTCGATTCACAACTATTGGAAATCAAGGATTTCTACAATTCACAGAAAATACTACAAAGGTTACATCAACACTGACCGTTGCAACAATCTGAATGCCCCCACTAATCAAAACCACAGATCTTTTATAGATCAGCAAAATCGAGTCAATACACGTTCCTTAATTCATTTTTAAGAATATTCCTTTTTAAATAAAAATGTTGGAAAGGTATTATAAAAATTAAGTAGGTATCAAAAACAATATTCGGATATTATTGGAAATAGAAATTAATATAAAACAAATTAATACAGCACAAAAACGTTAAATTAAATCATAAAATAATTCAAAACAAATTGAATAACATAGCTATTCTAACAGCTCGTCCATCCTGATAATAAGTACACGTCCTCGTGTACAGTGCGCAGCAAACAACCCACATTGACATGCGCAGTGACGCCACGCCAGTGGTACCATCATTGTTCAAGCTATTTGCCGGCTACTATACCTATTATAAGAATGAACTACTTATTTTAGTAATTACTTTTTATTTTCTATATGAATATTATCTTAACAATTTTATTGTAACGTTGGTAAATAATTACTCAATTAGCTTTTCAATAACACATTGCCTTGTGCATAATAAAATAATGAAAAATCAATTACATAATTTTATAGCATCTAATGGGAGAGGCCTATGTCCAGCAGTGGACTGCGATAGGCAGAGTTGATGATGATGATGACAGCATGTAATGTATCACAACTTATCACAACCTATTCCACATTTATAACAGATTTCAGATACTATGACAAATTACACATTGCGCATTTTATACACACTTTGTGCATTAAACTTTGCACACTTTGTGCATTATTCTCGCACTCGCTAAACAACAATCAATTACGTAATTTCACACCATGTATCACATCTTACAAAATACACTTTTGAACACATTTCACCACACTTTACACTTTGCGCGCATTGCGCATTTCATTGACTAATCTTCGCACACTTTGCATGAGACCTCGCACATCTTGTGCATTAGACCTTGCACACCTTGTGTATTAGGACTCCCACACATTGTGCATTTAGACACGCACACCTTGTACAGTAAGATTCACACACCTTGTGCATTAAGGCTTGCACACCTAGTGCATTAGGAATCGCACACCTTGTGCATTAGGACTAGGACTCGCACACCTTGTGCATTAGGACTAGGACTCGCACACCTTGTGCATTAGGACTAGGACTCGCACACCTTGTGCATTAGGACTAGGACTCGCACACCTTGTGCATTAGGACTAGGACTCGCACACCTTGTGCATTAGGACTAGGACTCGCACACCTTGTGCATTAGGACTAGGACTCGCACACCTTGTGCATTAGGACTAGGACTCGCACACCTTGTGCATTAGGACTAGGACTCGCACACCTTGTGCATTAGGACTAGGACTCGCACACCTTGTGCATTAGGACTAGGACTCGCACACCTTGTGCATTAGCACTAGGACTCGCACACCTTGTGCATTAGGACTAGGACTCGCTCACCTTGTTCATTAGGACTAGGACTCGCACACCTTGTGCATTAGGACTCGTACACCTTGTAGATTTCATACTTTATACATACATATACAAGCAAATCTTGCGCTTTGCTTTTATTTGTGTATCGCACACTTTTACAACCTAGCACACCTAGTGCATCTTATACATAGCACACCTTGGGCACCTAATACATAGCACACCTTGTGCATCATATACATTATTAGTGGCACACCTTGTGCATCTTTTACATTATAAATAGCACCTTGTGAATAGCATATTTGTATATAGCACACTTTGTGCATACAACATTGCACACCTTGTGCATCATGTTAATTATACATCACATTTTGTGCATCTTATGTTTTTTCCATAGCAAACCTTACACATTGAACATTTTCATACTTTGTGCATACAACATTAAACACCTTGTGTGTCACATACAATTTACATAGCACACTTTGTGCATCTTATACTTATTGCACAGCACACCTTGCGCATTGCATTATTTTGTGCATTCATCCTCGCACACCTTGTTAATCTAATACATTATACATTGCTCTCATTATGAGTCGTATACATTATACATAGCTCACCTTGTGTACAGTCTCACCGCTACACACTACACATCGTACATGTTTTTATGCGCGCAGCAAGATAACCCTTTAACCCTTTTTTTTTACCCTTTTTCGGTCGCGCATTGACTTAGTCATAAATATATACAATAATTTTAATCATCGGATACCAATCATACGTGGATACTCATCTAACTAGACACTCCGAGAAAGAATCGTAACCCTTTTTGATTGTGTGTACCTTTTAACTATTAACTTACTGTGACATGAACATACTACTAACTTTGGTAATACATTTCTACTCTGTGTACTCAACTTACTACTAGAAGGTTTAAAACTCCAAATAACACATCAGCAACATATACTTATGTCAACAAATGTACGAAGCTAACTGGCCCGTACCTACACCTTGTCATAATATAGCACACTTTGTGCGTCTTATACTGCATAACACACTTTGTGAATTGCATAATATTTGTATATAGCACACTTTGTGCCTACAACCTGGCACACCTTGTGCAACATGTACATTATACATAGCACACCTTATGCATCATATGTGAATGTAAACAATAATATTCACACGGATTACCATGTTTCTGCAACTTGCATTGGCAACATAATAAAAGAAATGCACAAACATATGTTTACTGTTCCTTACGATTTGTTTAAGTACTTCATGTAACTTAACATAACACACACATAACATAACATCACGCCTGTACCTCCCCGAAGAGGCAGGCAGAGGCGCAATAGTACACCCACATTTCGCCAGTTATGTCATAGTCCCATGCAATAGGGGGCGAGTCCATTGCCATCGACCGGGCACAAATCCCGACTCCGGGCCGCTACTGAGAATTTCCAAACGATAAAAACCAAATAACACTTTGCCCGACCCGGGAATCGAACCCAGGACCCCACGCTCAGCAGTCGCGCCCGCAACCACTAGACCAACGAGGCAGTCAACTTAATTCATTCATTCTTCAGTCATGTAACTTAATTTTCACTTATTTCTTTCTCTGATGAATTTGCAGTCCCATTCCCGCCAAAATATGACCACATGTACATTTTGACCACTGCATACATACATCCCTTTGTATACAGACGTACCTTTCATAATGAGTCCATTACACACACAATCAATAATACGATATCTTAAGAATTCTTGTCTATCTTGCGGTTCGTCAACATATTTTGCAACCTCATTATCTTATTTTAGTAACATTATTCGATTGACCGCTCGCATCCTGTTCTAATAAATGTCGACGGACCAAGCGGTGTACAGAAAACCTCAAGAAAAACCTAAACTGGTTTATGTTCTACATTGTATCGGCCAAATGCATGTATTTTTTTTTTATGGAAATAAAAATATAAAAATAATTAAATAATCTGTACTTTCCTCAATATCCATCCCATGTATAAGATGGGGGGTCTTTCTAGTGAGTTTACGGCCAAATAGATCCGAAACGGTCTGATGGTGACCCTCTTGTTCCTTAATATTACTCAACATGGCATTGAATCTGAACCAATCTGTCATCACACAAACGCTCGTCATCACCCCAATTTTGAGGAGCAAGCGAATACAAAACTAACCCGTCGCGCCTCTACCCGGCCACCCGTCCGTGGTAAGGCAAATTTCCATTCTTCTAACCCATTCCAATGTCATATATCAATTTCAGTAATTTAAATTTTATACCTGTATAAGTTTTTGTACATACCCTGATCACATGTAACGTGTCGGCACACCCGTACCAAAATAATCCTTCATAACCCCGACAGAAATATTTGATTTTGTATTTTAAATATCTTTTTAAAACTATACATTTTGAGTGAGAGAGCATCCATAAATTTAAATTGTTTCCACTCTAAACTGACCCAATCACAGGCGCCCATGATTGCTCGACTCCAGTTGCTCGGACAACAGCAAAAACAAATCATAACGTATAACACATAATCATATGGGTTCTTTCATTAGTTGTGAAAATCAGACTCCAATGGTCGATTTGGAAAGTATGAAAGGGCATAGCAATCTTTGGAATGAGATGTAAACAGCCTCGCTTCCTTTCCCATAGATCCCAATCATGAGCACACTCAAAGAGTTCTCTAAACATATTTCTTATCATTAGCTTCTCATTTGTAACATATGGAAAGTATGAAAGGGCATAGCAATCTTTGGAATGAGATGTAAACAGCCTCGCTTCCTTTCCCATAGATCCCAATCATGAGCACACTCAAAGAGTTCTCTAAACATATTTCTTATCATTAGCTTCTCATTTGTAACATATGGAAAGTATGAAAGGGCATAGCAATCTTTGGAATGAGATGTAAACAGCCTCGCTTCCTTTCCCATAGATCCCAATCATGAGCACACTCAAAGAGTTCTCTAAACATATTTCTTATCATTAGCTTCTCATTTGTAACATATTCTTGTTATAATAATGTTTGTCCTTTTCATTTCTTTCACTCTCAATGCTTTTGTCTATGCCTATGCGTTCAAACGCACACCATCCACACCCAACATCAAACATAACCTCATACGCCAACCTGGCACATAACCACCACACAACATTAAACAAGTATTATCGTAGTGAACTAAGTTAACATGTAATATGGATGACGTACTACGTACCTCATACTCATAAGCCATAGAAAATTCTGTGCACACTGCACAACCCATCTAAGTCACTGACCCAAAATATATATAAAATAAAAATACATAAATATTTTTGGGACATCTTACGCATCACCATTCTATCCCAAGCCAAGTAGAGCCTGTACTATGGGTACCTACTAGACAATACAGTAGGTATATAAGAAGTATTTTGATAATCCACAAGTTTTACTAAATTGTTTGAATATTCAATCTGACCTCATCATATTGTTCAAATGCTGGCTACAAACCACCAAACTTTCCGTAATAATATTAAAATATAAAGAAAATTTAAAACCGACGAATAACCAATGGAGCATATCAACGAATTAAGCTATTCAGCGCAGCCCACCAAAAAATAAAAATATACTATGCTAAAATCACTCCGATTCGTCAACTAGTTTTCGAAACATTGTTCCTCTCAGTTAACTGTGCGTCGCGGGGCCAGCGCTGGCCGCTATGACGCCACTACACATTTCCAGGCTCACTCAGTTGCATGCCTGCGTTCTACGGGCTAGTGCTACATTTTAAACTCTCATAATGTGTAAATCACATTGCAAAAATATTTTGTTGTGCTAAAATGCCCGAACTAGTTTTTTTTTTTTTTTTTTTTTTTTTTTTCGAATGGGCTCTCGCAGGTGGGACCGAAGTCCCATTTCTGCTTAACCGGACTTAGTTGGCGGAGAGTCCCATGTGGGACTCCATTCGCCGAAGGTTTTTTCCCTACATACTTACAAACTAGATGCGCGCGGCATCAATACCGCGCTTCATCGGGCGGGCGCCCCCCAAGGGGGGGGCTCGAACCTCGCTAGGGCATTGCAGGGGGACCCCGCAGTTCCTATGTCCCCCTAGCAGCCGTTGCTGCATCGAATTGGTTACCTCGAAAGTAGCGGACTTTCGGTCCCTATCGGGTGACGTGCTAAACGCCGTGAAGCGGCAAGCCTCGCCGGCGAGGCTAAGACCTACCTAGAAAACCTAACCAGTGGCTACGCAATAGCCTGCTCCTAGGAACTACTCTAGAGCATAGGGCCGGTCTCGCGTGACGAGATTATCTCCGGTTGCTTACACCGTGAGGGCGTCCCCAGGGGGGAGCTCGGACCTCGACTCAGGGTGCAGCAGGGGGACCCCGCCACTGATCCCCCCAGCAGCCGGTGCTGCGTCGGCATGTGTTACTGTTTCTCGAGAGTCGGACTCTCGGATTCTGTGTGTGTGTCGCGTCGGTCCTCGCCGGCGGGGACGATATTTTGGACGACGGCGTCGGAGTGTGCTTGTACTTTTATCTGACTCCTGGAGGAGTGTGATATCGTCATCGGGCTCAATGAGTGTGTGTCTGGGACGTCGGGTTTTGCTGATAGCGGATGGCTGGTAGACGGTGGCCGCCACGACCAAGGGGTTGGGGTGCTTGGGAGCGGAATCGAAATAGCGTTTTGAGGCACGCTTGAAAAACTGCTTGATGGTCGGCAGTTTGAAGTCTAGGTGGAGGTCGACGTTGCGTACGTACCAGGGGGCGTCTACAGCCCTACGCATGAAACGGTTTTGGATGGTTTGGAGCATGTGAATTCTCACCGGCTTAACGTGTGCGAACACAACGCTAGCATAGGCGAGTATGGGGCGGATACAGGTGGTGAATATCCTTACTTTGAGATGAGTGGGCAGCTTACTGTGCGCATTGAGAAGGGGGTGGAGACGTGCGAGGACAAGGGCGGCACGGTTTTTCACCCTGCGGATATGCGGACGGAAAGTCAGTCTACGGTCAAGGATCACTCCGAGATATTTGGCTTCTCGTTGCCATGGGATCTGTTTTCCGAACATTGAGACTGGTACGCTCAGTTCTTTACGGTACTGTGACAGGGGTCTCTTATCGAAGAGGACCGCTGCACTTTTTTCGGGATTTACTTCGATTCTCCATTTCCGGAACCATTCACCTAGGGTGTTGGCCGCGGATTGGAGGGTACGAGAAATAGCGACATGGGTCATGCCGGAGTAATAGATTGCCGTGTCGTCGGCGAAAAGGGCCATACGGGCTGCACCGCATTTTGGAATATCGCTGGTGTACAGCGTGAACAGTAGGGGGGAGAGCACGGAGCCTTGAGGCACACCGGCGTGAATGGGATGGGGGGAGGAGAGAGCCCCTTCTATGCGATAGCAAAAGGTACGATTCGACAAGTAGTCTCGGATGATGAGCACGAGACGATGTGGCACATTCATAGTGTACAGCTTATATAATAAGCCGTTGTGCCACACTTTATCGAAAGCCTTTGCTACGTCGAAAAAGAGAGTGCCGGTCATTTGACCGCGTACGAAGCCTGCACTGATGTGTTCTACAATGCGGTGCAGTTGATTAACGCAGCAGTGCTTTGTACGAAAGCCAAACTGCTCGTCGGGAAGGAGTTTATTTGAGTCGGCGAAATCTTTGAGTCGCTTATAAATAAGCTTCTCGTAGATTTTACCGAAGACATTGAGGAGACTAATCGGCCGGTAACTACTCGGCTCGGCTTTTGGTTTGCCCGGTTTGGAAATACCGATTACCGTAGCCTGTTTCCAAGCCTGGGGAAAGATGTTGTTTTTAAATGCCGCATTGAAGATGACGGTCATTAGAGCGATTAGGGTGGCAGGGAAACGTTTCAGCACCTTATTGGTGATGCCGTCTGCGCCGGGGGCTTTTTTGGGCTTAAGATCCTTGACTATAGAGAGAACTTCGTCAGGGGTGATCGGTGGGAGCGGGTCATCAGGGTCATCTATTGGGGGGGGGGGGAGGGCTGACCTACGCTCTACTTCTGAATTAACCTTATCAAGGTGGGTTTGGCTTACGGGAAGCGTACTGAGAGTGCATTGAGACTCCAAACTGTCGGCTAAGCATTCGGCTTTTTCGTCGTCGTCAAAGGCCGGCCTTTGATTGGGTCGATTTAGGGGGGGCATAGTTGCCGTGGTCTCGCATTTAAGTCTGCGTTGAAGGGCCCAGAAGGCTACATGAGACGGTTGGATTGCGCTGACTTCCTTGTCCCAATGCTCCTCCCGTACCTGAGCTACACGTCTCTTTACAGAATTCTGTAAGGAGCGCATATGGGCACGATTGGCTTCATTGGGAAAAGCGTCATAGGCACGGATGGCCGCGTTCCTCTCGGTCCTCAACTCATTTACATCGTCCGGCAGTTTCAGACGCTGGTCATCCAGCATCGGAACCTGCCGTGAGCATTCGCCCACTACGGACTGCACATGGTTGGTGAGCGAGGTGATCGCGGCCACCGTGTCCGCGACTGTCTCAATGGAGTCAGGGATTGAATCTAATTGGGGGGATGAGGTAGATTTGAGGCGGTCCTCTAATCTCCTCCAATCGGTTATCGTTTTTGTTATGGGTGGAATACCGGGATCCGAGGGACCACCTCGGGGACCCAGTTGAATGATCACAGGGCGATGATCTGAGTCTAATTCTTGGATTACCTCGATAGAGCGAATACCGAGGTTTACGCGCTTTAAGAGGGCTATATCTAGGATGTCGGGCCGGTGCCCTACTGTGTCAGGATAGTGAGTGGGACGCATCGGGGCGATGACGTCGAAGGAAAGTTTGTCGCTAAGTGCTCCTAATTGAGTGCCAGCGGCGTTATTGGAGACACAGCTCCATGAACGGTGTTTGGCGTTTAAGTCGCCTGCAATAATTACAGAGTTACTAAGATCGAGTAGGGATTTGAGGTCGTCCTCGAGCAGACTCGCGGGTTTGTTTGCGGATCTATAGGCCGAGACTATGGTGATGGGCTGGTGCCCTGTCATGCCTAGGCGACAGATTGAAGCCTCCAGGCATGCTAGCTCTGGGGGATCAATGGGGATGCAATACAATGAATTTCGGTAATAGATGAGCGTTCCGCCTAGTGCGGTGTGTGCTCTGTCGTTTCTTATCAGCCTATAGTTGGCTATATTGGGATTACGACTATGGGGTTTGAGGAAAGACTCTTGAATGAGTAAAATATCGATTTGGTGCTCACGCAAGAAGACGGCTACGTCGTCGCGTTGACCACTAATGCCTCGGGCATTAAAAAAGCCTAAAATTAGGGAACGGGGTTTGAATCTTTTGGGTGGGGCCGTATTATACATTATAATTGGAATTAAGTATTCTATAGATGTCTTGGTACTTGGTAAGTACCTGAAGGCGCTGCTCATGGATGCCTTGGGTAAAGGCCCAAAGTCTAGAGTAGGCGTCAATGCGGGATTCCCCTGACTGGGGTTCGAGGTATTCTCTCGGCAGAAGGCCGGGGGAGTTTACCGGAGGGGGGGTTCTCATGGGGGGGGGGGCTTTAGCTGCTGGTGCAGTTTTGGGCCTGAGAGAAGGTGCGGGGATGGGTATGTTCATCAGCGCAGGGGGCTCTGAGGCCGGGGGCGCGAGACGAGAGGGCGGAAGAGGTGGGAAATGGGGCTTTTGGTTACCCTTAAACCAGGGGTTGGGCCCGAGTGGGCCGCGGAAATTAGGGGAGGGCCCGAGTGGGCCTCTAGGGTTTGGTGGTTGGTACTGGTAGGGGGCTGCGTAGGAGGGGGCTTCCCTCGCAACGCGGTCGGAGGCGCGTTTCGCCGATTTGGCGTTGCGCATTTTGGGGGCTTTGGGGCATCCGCGATAATTCGCTGGATGCCCGGATTTGCCGCAAAGGACACAGCTAGGGGGCTCCGTGCACTGGTCCCTCTCCTTGGGACGCTCGCAATTGGAAGTCCCGTGATCGCCTAGGCACTTAACGCACCTGGGCTTTGCGTAGCAGTTACGCTGGGAGTGACCATACAGCTGGCAACGGTGACATTGACCAGGCTGGTTTGACTTGTGGGGGCGCTCGACCGTGATGCCTGATAAGTTGCATACGGTCTTTATGTTATATATGTTTTTGGCGCTTTCGCCAGGGTGACAGATGACAAGAACCATATTGTAGGGTTCACCGTGCTTACCACGGTACATTCGGTGGGTTATTGCAACCGGGATCCCTTGACGATCGAGGTCAGCGTGCACTTCCGTGCAGCTGACTTCGGTCGGAATCCCTCGGATCACAACTCTAAGGAGTCGGTCCTCTGGGAGTGCGTAGGTGTGAAAAGACACACCACGCTCGCGTAGCAACCTGGTAAGGTTGCGGTAATCGGTGGGGGTGGGGACAACTACTTTAATGCCCTGCTGCGTGGGGCGGGCACTAGTAAAATTGATTTTGTTTTGATTGCACCAGTCGGAAATTCTGGTCCAATATGCCTTATCCTGGATGAATAAGGGAGGCGGGATGGGTACCTTCTTCTGGGAAGATGAGGTATGTTCATGATCGTGAGGGGAGGCAGGCCTGTTATCCTGCGAGGAGGAGTAAGAGGCGGGACGGGGGGTAGGGGCCGGGGCAGAGTTTGCCTCGGACAGTTTAAGTGCTTTTGAGGCGAGAGCCTCGGCCTTATTTGTCTTTCGGCTGCGTTTTTTACCTTTACCCACTACCGTGGTAAAGGCGTCGGCCTCGTCTGAGTTGACCTCACTGTCCGAAGACATCTCTTGGTCTGATGGGATCGGGGAGCGATCGGGGTATTGAGTGGGGGCTGGGGTGGGGAGAGGTGAGGGGGTGCGGTCCTTATGGTCCAGGCTGGCTGAACGCCTAGGCGGACCACGCGGAGACCTCGGCCTCTCCTCATCGCTGTCGGAACGGGCGGGGCGCCTATTCCTCTTTTGGGGTGGGGGGGTATCGGGCAACTCAGGAGAGTTGGGGGATTCGGACGTTTGAGGTTTGATCACCTCATCGTCGCAAAAGAGGTTGCCATAGTTGGCTAGGAAGTTGGGGTCCTTGAGGAGGACGTTTTTCAGGATGCTCAGGAACTTGGCATCAGACACCATCGTACAGATGATGACTAAGCCAAGCCTAGCAAAATGAGAGGGAGAGAAATTAGTGGCGTACTAACATGGGGGTTTTGCTCCTCGGGTGGGTGTTCCCGGGAGTGTGTTCAAACCCTCCCCGTCGGGTATAGACGGGGAGGTTGTGTGCCTACTGGTGAGCCCTAAGCTTGCACTCCTGATTGCCAGTCTTAATGTGCAACCAGGTCCCTAAGTCTCTAGTGTGCAATGGGTGTAAACCCCTAGAGAGTGCTAGATAGGACGAAACGGGGTTAAAGCTAGGGAAGACTAGGAGATCCCCCAAGGCCTTCTGGCCCTAGCTTCTTCCAATTTTGCTTTGCCCTTAAGGAGCGCAGCTGGCGTGTCGGGTCAACGCCCCTCAGTTCGTTAGCACCGTTAGGTATCCACTGAGGACCACAGTAAATAAGTGGGTTTTTCCTGAAGGGACACTACGTTTTTGACGAAACTCTGTCTAAAGAGACAAAAGCGCGCCCGCTGTCTTGAAAAAGACAGCGAATGTGCTTATCGGGCTGCAGTCGGCGGGGCGACTGCGGAGGACGCTACGGTGAGCCGTAGCGAAAAATATTCGAGCACTTAATTCGTCACGAGAGGACGGAGCGGAGCAGCACGACCTCTCGGGGCGAGTGTCAGAGCGTGAATGCCCGAACTAGGTAGGCAGGTACATAATAAACTAAAAGGACAGCGAGCGCGTCGTGGCTGTGGAGTGACGTGCCACGAGCTACGACAAACGCGCGCGTGCGGGAGAAACCTCACAACATCATAACTTCTAATCCACTTGATTCATTTGAACAAAACAGATAGTTATGCATTTTTAGACATTTAGACTCCATTGTGAAAAAGGTTCAAGCGATTCCCTGAACCCACTGATATTATCTATTGAACCTCAGATCTTCTAAATTCTATGCATTGAACATACAGGTGAGAATGATCAAAAAAAATGTCCCTTCTGTGAGAAGTGACCTGGCAAATATATCAACATACAAAACTCCTGGATTCCATAATTTAAATATTAAAACTGTTTTTGATATTGTCCTGGTTATGGTAAAACACATAGAAATTTCATTCTTATGAAATATATAAAAATATTAATGTAGGTATTATTAACGCTAACTCAGCTCACTAGGTATTTGAACTTTTTGCTTTAATCGGAATACCTACTCGCTTCGCATACTCTTTCAACAAATGAGAACAACTACTTTGATTATTGTTTTATCATAAGTTTTTCATCCACAAATGTATGTATGACTGATACCGATCACTCGTGTATTAAGATTTCTTTATGTAAATTTTAATTCCAAACTCACCTGGTTCCTTGTAATTCCTTCGCTCTCCTCGAGTAAACGATTCCATTCGTAAAACGGACCTGTGCCGCGTCTTTGATCTTCTGATTCATAATACTCGACCGAGAACGGCGCGTAGTGATCCTGCTTCTGATTTGTTAGACAACACTTTTTACAATAAACTAATGTCTGCATATCGGTGGCAAAACAGTTATACAGAAGGTAAATAAAAGTCATATTCACTTTCCACCACGAGAGAACTCGTTATTTTTCATGTTAGTCTCTTTAACACATGGCATTAATATATAACAATTTAAACTCGATTCACAACTATTGGAAATCAAGGATTTCTACAATTCACAGAAAATACTACAAAGGTTACATCAACACTGACCGTTGCAACAATCTGAATGCCCCCACTAATCAAAACCACAGATCTTTTATAGATCAGCAAAATCGAGTCAATACACGTTCCTTAATTCATTTTTAAGAATATTCCTTTTTAAATAAAAATGTTGGAAAGGTATTATAAAAATTAAGTAGGTATCAAAAACAATATTCGGATATTATTGGAAATAGAAATTAATATAAAACAAATTAATACAGCACAAAAACGTTAAATTAAATCATAAAATAATTCAAAACAAATTGAATAACATAGCTATTCTAACAGGAGGTTGCTCTTGAATATTTCTTTCATACTCCAATATTTTTTCCAAGTTTTTTCCACTCTTCGGTCTATTTCTCTATCTATACCATAATTAATCTGATTGATGTCCTAAGTATATATCGTTTTCTACATATTTCAAAGGTCTTGATTCCAATCTGATTTCTACTTTCTCGTTATTTGTCATCACTTTAGTTTAAAAAAAAAAATACACTATACCTGCCACAAAATAATGAAAGGGAGAGAATGCTACGCAGTCTAGTTTGTGCCACAACCAAATATAGTTAAAAAATTGCACGTTTTTTCTTAAAATCAGCCTTATATTTTTATGTATTAACACACATGTAATTATGTAATAATAAAAGGATAAGTCATTTATACCCCTTCAACGGGAAAGTGTAACATTGTCTTAGTTACATGAAAATGTAACAGTTATTTTACTCGAAAATAACCTTAAAAATAGCAAATACCAAAAAGTGCGAATTGCTGGTACCCATATAAAAACAACTATGTAGTTATACAGAAATAGCATTTTGTTCTCTTTCGTATACACTGGGTTTGGTTGTGAAACATCGACTTTCGATGGGTAGGCTGAGAGCCATACATTAGAGGGCATTGTCCTTTAATACTTTACAAAGGACTTGGACGTGTGTCAGATCTGCTTTATTATTTTGTGGAAGATATATTATAGTGTATTTTTCAAGGAAGAGCTGTCACTACTAGCACTGAGAAAATCATCTATTATATGCCTTACGTTTTCCCGACTAGACTTCAAGAAAAAAAATCCAATCTACTTTATTGTCCCACCAAAATCGTTCAGGATAGAAAGTCTACTACAAGAATTAATCACGCCCGACCGAAAAAGAAAGAATTCCTTCGCAAGACAGAAATAGAACTCAGTGACAATTACAATTTGTTGCGAGCCGGTATACAGAGAAATACAGCAAATAGGTGTCCTTGCGAGCTGAATTAGTTCAATAGTCGCGGAGTCAACGGCTGCTAATATTTTACGTCGACACTATGAGCTACGAAACTTATTGGTGAAGATTAGAATGAGGATGCGAATGAACCTAATTTTATTTTTCAATCGTATACATACTTATAAATGTACAGATATGATTGGACCAGTCAAGGATCTTGGGCTTTTTCGATACGGGACCTTTTATCTCCCCTGTTTCTCCATTAGAATTAGAATTAATGCTGGCAGTTCAAGTTAACATAGAATTACTTTTTAGTCATGTAGACTAGTTCATACTTAATGAAGATAGGTACTAATATTATGTGGGTATTTAGACCTTAAAATAAACTGTTTTCTTCATCATAGTTAGCAGCCCTTGGTACCACATGTACTAGTGGTACTAGTCGTTTTTCGAGATAAGGCAGAACAGCTGAAAATTTTCTTAGCTTTTTTATGTTGATTGTTGTTTTATTTTTTGCTGAGATGGGGGCCTTTTTTAGTCTCATACAGTCATGTCAATTTTAAGTTTTTTTGTTAATATGTTATTTTTAGTTTTTTTTCCCTCGCCTGTACCGAGACTGAAATAAATATTTTCTTTCTTTCTTTCTTTCTTTCTTTCTTTCTTCTACAAATAATTCTTAATCAGCATGTTTCAAAATACAAACTGTTTTTTTTATTTCATCAAAGATATTATTTAATCAGGCCCTGCGTGTCACGCTTGTTTTTTCCGCCCGTCAAAGCTGCCATCTGAGCCACGCCGGCCCTGTGTCCCTGTCTCTCTCTAGATCCGGGACTGGATTGAAAGAGACAATATCATCTTCGGAGCTTCAAAAATATAAATTAAGGTTACCTTAATATAATCATAATCAATATTTTATGAATTTTATTCATCATTTCAGCCGAAAGACGTCCACTACTGGACATAGGCCTCCCCCAATTAAATATGCCATAATCGCCACGCTTGGTAGGCGGGTTGGCGATCGCAGTTGGTTGGTTAAATACTCAGAGAACGTTGCTGCCCATCCTCTGGTGAATCCCTTAGTCGCCTTTTACGACACACATGAGAAGAGATAAGGGTGGTGCTATTCTTTAAGTCCTGCACCACACGGACTGACTATTAATTATCATACTTTAAAAAAAACGAATAAAAAAAAGCGGACGGAATCTCGCTAAGAAAATATTGAAGCGCTGATTTTTTTCTAAGCTCACTTTAATTTCGAGGGCATTTTAACACACCAGATATAATATATTGTTATATTATTCGTAAACAACGACAATGACTACTATTACATTTGTTGCGTAATCGCAGCTTCTTGACTGTGGGTGTGAATATGTGCGTGCCAGCCCGTAGGTACTTTTAAGCGATCCGTCTTACTATGGGTATTTCACTTTTTGTTTAGCGAGATTCCATCCGCCTTTTTTATTCGTGCATGACATTCCATTATTAATCATACTGTATGAGCTTTCATCACACAGTTCTTGATAGAGTGTAGTCCGCCAACCCACAGTAGGTCAGCGTGGTGGACGAAGGTCCAGGGCTTAAACCTTCTCATACTGAGAAGGGGATCGTGCACAGCAGTGGGACAGTAATGCGGTTATGTACCAAGTATTTTAGAAGATTATGTAATGAAGTAAAATCTTCTAAAATACTTGGTACCTGTACGTTTTTCTCTTACATTTTTATTTCGTAGCTCTTGACACCATCTGCTCGCATTACATCGGTAGAAGACGTTAGTTTTGTTCGGCGGCGCCCCCTAGCGGCGCGGCGTTCGACTTTTTCCGATTATTCAATTACAACTGTCCGCCGTCGTCGGCTAATTAATGGTTTTCTAATTAATGTTTAGTTTAATTGGATTTGTTTCTTTCTTAATTTCTTCTATGTCTAATACGGGGGAGGTTGGGGCATGTTTTTGAATGGTAGGTAAAATGTTTTTTATCAAAATTGTTGGATTTGTGGTAGTAGAGCAAGTTACAAGTTTTCTCCAAAATCTTTTTTTAAGGTTTTTTTAAAGGTTTTTTCTGATCTGATGTTAAGGGGTTAGTACCATTGCCCATAACAACTGAAATACCACCTAGGCTGTTGTCTAAATGTTATTGCGAGTCAGTTCACAAAACTTAGACATGACGATGGAAAGTCTACGTGATTGTAATTTCATTGGCACCCGTACCCTTCCGCACACTGAAACAGCAATGCAAGCCTTAATGTTTGGCGGCAGAAGTAGCTACGGTGGTAGTACTTCCCTGGACGAGCTCTTTCACAAAGGAACTCCACTACTATTTTTAAGTAGTTATGCCTGTTCTAATCTTGGCATATTTGTTCTTAGGAAGAGAAATAGATACAGTCAAGCTGATATCAATAGTACCAAATCCAGTATACGCCGAAATTACAATCACATGATACTTTCCATCTTCATGTCTCAGTTTGGCGAACCGAATTGCGGTACCATTTAGCCAGCGACGACACAGCCCCTAGACGCCACATAACAGGCGACCGATTTCTATCACACATAAGGGAAAAATCCTGTATGTAAGCCGCCACTCAAACAATTTGAATCAGTTATGACCACTTCTGTGAGCCGTTGACACTTCCGTGTTAGTGAACACAAAATTTACAAATAAATGTTATAATGACTTCTTGCACAGTACGATTGTGTTGTAAAAACAGCAAGACTTTGAGTGTCCAGAAAGACGGCATAACATTTCATCGTTAAGTTAATAATGTCATTATCCAATTAGATTTTTCAACTGATTTAATATTTAATGAGAGTTCATCTTATACTGGTTAATTCGTAACGGACACCAAAGGTGCAGACGGCACGTTGATGTCTTTCACAAAACATCTCTTTCTTACGCAAGCACTTAATACACTATCTCTTTCCCTCTATTTAATTGTCAATGTAACTAGTGATGTACTAAATCTGTTATCGATGAAACAAAGTTCTCCATACTATCAACGAAATTGAAAAATATAGGTAGTAGAACTACTATTTCAAACATTCAATCTTTATATACCTATAACAGCCAGGGAGTCTACTCCCGTTCAACGATAAACGAACTTTTGTTCCGACCGATACGTACACGATAAATGATATATGTACCTTTTTTAGGGTTCCGTAGTCCTACAAGGAACCCTTACAGTTTCGTCATGTCCGTCCGTCTGTCCGTCTATCCATCTGTCCGTCTGACCTAATCCTTTACAGCTTAATAACTTCTACAGTTATAAATATAAGTACATGTCATTTTGTTAAAAGATAGTTTAAATATAGATCTCAATTTTAAAAGAATAAAAAATGCGTGATTATGTATTTTAGGGGTGGCGCCCATACATGTGAAATGGGGATGAAAATATTTTTTTCGCTCCACCCCCTCGTGTGTGGTATCATTGAATAGGTCTACTAAAATGAAGGTAATGTTTCATACAGCACTTTTTTTATCAGGTGTACCATCTGCGAAATATAGCCAGCTAAAGTGGCTTGCAATGTGTCCCCCCCCTGCCATCTCTAAACTATGTAACGTAGATACTTATAATTCTCCACGTTGATAGACCTTTGTAAAAAATCTCTTTTAAAATTATTTTGAGTATAATGTGATTATAAATTTTTGAGTTATAGAGAGAAAACTGAAAAATACTTAAGACGTCCTAGTTTAAAGGTCATTGACCTTAGAGAAAAATGATCTTAGCAAAGAATGCTCCTTTAGTTAGTCCTTTAGTTAGTTAGTGTTCCTTCGTGACACACATTCGAGGCTCTTAAGGTCATCAGAAAACCTCACGTTGGCGATACCATCGCATTCCACAAATTTCTTTGGTAATTCTTTTACAGTTCAGGCTGCTCGCCTGTGGAATGCTTTGCCAATACAAATGAGGCGTGCTCAATCTTTGCCTATATTTAAAAAACTGGTAAATGATCGCTACCTATCATCACTGTAATTTCCGGCAGGTACATTATGTAATATTTAGACATATTGTATTGTATTTATTATGTTTATTGTATCTTATATTTATGTAGTTTTGTTATAGATATATGTATAGTATTTATGTTATGTAGTATATGTATTCTATTATGTTGTTACACTGCGTACTACCCCTCTCTTTACTTGCCCATATTGTCCATCCTAAGGTTGTCTGGAAGATTTTTCTTTGTTGATTTCTCCATGAAGCTACTTGGTCTTTTACTTCTTTCGAAGGCCTCTTTGCGAAAAACTTCCTCAATTAAAATCAATCGCACTATTACATCCCTGAAAATGTTTGGTTTTGTTAAAACCTATTAAATATCACAATAATACTATCAAACGCGGTTTGACAAGTAAACACTGAAAAAATTACTCAGTACTATCAGAATTTCGCTTTCAATTACTACTAAAATAAAATAATAAAAAAGATTTCAATACCCAAAACAGACCTCTTGAGCAGTCGCATAATTTGAGGTTACATTGACGACAATTGTACAGTTTACTGTCTAATTCAACATTGTTTATATAAAAACAATCAGAAATATATCAAATAGGTTAGGTAAGGTTAGAACTGTGAGCGAGCGAAGTGAGTGGTGCCGCGGTAGCTGCCAGCGAGTACTAGAACCAAATTACAGTTATTAGTTGTTATATTCATTAGTCACAAAATTTGTTTTATTTGATTATATCGAATGGTATTTATAATGGCTTTATTATAAAAGCTCAAAGTTACAAATGCACTATTCGAAGGCTATACATATATAAAATTAATTTATTTAAAAAATGATTAGTGGTGATTAGATTTATTTTTTATTTTTTTTGTCCTTTAAATTTAAGTTATTTTTGAGTAGGTTCTTTTCTTTTGAATAACGTTTTATTTACGTGCTAATTAGCTGTTATAGTTTGCAATAATATTTGTTTTTGTTCCATGCTGTGTTCACTTTTAAATGTTAAGTAGGTACTATAATATTTATACCTAGACGTAGTACCTAGTATGTTAATGTAACATTTTGTGTAATATTGCTGGGTAAAATAAATAATATAATACTACTACTAAATTAATTATTTTATTATTTATTTACTATATAAACGGACAATTACCTCTTTTAAAATATCCGCTTTACAAAATAATAACTCCATATTCAACACCAAATAAATACATAAAGATATTTTTAAAGATATAATTATCTTAATTCTGAAAGCACAGAGCACCCGTCTTACTTTCAAAATTAAGATAATTTTGAAAGACTCCCTCCCTACATGTAATACTTACTATTATTATTAGTATATTAATAACTTTATTATTAAATAATATTAAAAGAAATAAGAAGCTAAAATCCTTATAATTAATACTACGTATTACATAAAAATAATATCGATAAAATAATATTTTATCGATATTATATCGTGTTGAATCTAAATCTGTCGCGTCTCTAACCCTACAAAGTTTGAAGTTTCTATGACATAATGACATTGTCAGGGCCAACCGGATCGCAGTACCCCGCTTCCTCATACCTCAGCTAGTGGCAGAATTGTTTGTACGCATTAAATTCAACAATATCCGTCTAGGGGCTGTGTTGTCGCTGCATTTAGCTAACAGCCTAGGTGGTATTGAAGTTGTTATGGGCAAAAGTAACCGCTTAACATCAGGTGGGCCTTTAGCTCATTTCGCCATCCTACACGGTAAAAAAATAATGCAATATAAACAATTATTAAATTAAATATTCAAATTATCATGTCACGGAAGATCATTTAATTCATAATGTCAGTACAATAATTTATGATCAAAAACCTATAGCCGTTTTAACCGATCAATCCATGATCAGGAAATTCAGGAATATTAAAATTTTACCTGCTGGTTAATAGGCTGGCTTAACCAATTAATCTCTATTTAGTAGGTATGTATAAATTAGGCAGGTAATTCAGTTTGGATGACATAACTTCGAGAAAGAAATAGCCGAAAGAAAGAAAAGAAAGCTAGAAAGAAGCCGACAGAAGGACCCATTTGGGCTGGACAGCTTTTGGCAAACTTCGCCGAGTCTTCTCGTCGCCTATACCGCAACGTTTGTTGACAAAGGTCTTCAACCAGTGCGTCCTACTTGTCATGATTTAGGGTGCCGAGACGTGGACACTGACAGTTGGGCTAGTCCACAAATTCAAAGTCGCTCAGCGGGCTATGGAGCGAGCTATGCTTGGAGTTTCTTTGAAGGATAAAATCCATAATGAGATTATCCGGAGAAGAACCGGAGTGACCGACATAACTTTTAGCTTACTAGCTGAAGTGGCAGTGGGCTGACCATGTCTGTCGAAGGACCGATGGCCGCTGGAGCAGACGAGTCCTTGAGTCTCCATTCAAGGACTCGTCTGCTCCAGCGGCCATCGGTACGCCCGAGATCGCGAATCGGCAACTCGGCAAACGTAGTGTAAGGCGTCCCCCAGCCAGGTTGACCGACGACCTGATGTAAGTAGCTAGATTGGATGCGGAAGGCACCGGAAGGACCGAGTGTTGTGGTGCAATTTGGGAGAGGCCTATGTCCAGTAGTGGACTGCGATAGGCTGAGTTGATAGTAGGCATATCGCAGTCCACTCCTCATTACATGCTGATCACCAAATTCTGAGTCCATTGCTGGACTAAGGCCTCTATCCAGATGCTGGTTATCGCATAGACACTAGGTTGCTTGTCAACTACATTTTAATTTATAATCAATATTCACAACATTTTATTTTAATTGAATTTGTGAATAAAATTAGTTTGAAGGTACTTTACGTATGTAACATATTTTGTATAAATAAGGTCTACCTACATACAAGGTTTGCGAAAATGACGTCAATGCATTTTAGCATAAATATAAACGATTGATTCGAAGGCGGAAAGAAATAGAGAAGCGTAATCAGAAGGTTACTTGGTTACCATCACGGAAGAAAAAAAAACAAGTTGCCTTTATACGATTACTTAGTACGGGAAAAAATGTCGCCAAAATCACACATTGACAACTGAAATAGTACATTACAATACACAAAAACAAAGTGATTGGTTCTATTTAAAATTCAAATTGAGCCTAACAATCATACCTATAACGTTTATTTCAAGTTCAATCTTATAAAAATTTGTTAAAGTTGATATTATTTTATTGGAATACATCAAAAAACACATTACGGTGATATGATACACTTCTATGCGAATCATTTTACGTTCTGCTATTATTTTTAGACGGTAAAATTGCACAATAAGGTTTAATTAGTATTGAATTTTCACGTCTGTACTTATCTTCAACAATAACAGCCCATGCCGTGGAAAAAAGATTAGCCAGTCAGCAGGGTGGTAGCGGGCTGACTGTCGAGGTAGTGACAGTTAAAGAATTGTTATGATCCCTGATGGCCAAAGCCCACTCCACTTTTAGATTTTGCAGCTGCATTGCGTTGCGTTTTGGCGATTTCTACGGTCGTTCCTGCATAGGCTGGTGAAGCTGGAGAGAATCGCTTCATCTATCTACGCTGAAACATTTCTGTGTTGTAGCATATGCTGAGATAAGGGCATTTTTTAGGTCTCGTATAGGCATATTATTTTTAATTTTAGTGTTGTTTTCCTCGCCTGTAACGAGACTAAAATAAATTATTTCCTTCTTTCTTTCTTTCGAAACTAACGATCATATGTGTGGAGTTGAGAGTTCAATCGAGCCACCAAAAAGCGCTTCAAATCGCCGATCGCAGATACAAAGTATCGTGTGTATTTTAGCCCTTAGGTCACCTTCTCGAATTTCTAATAGCAACACAAATACAGCAGACGACTTTTTTGTACTATTTATTCTAGAACATTGAAATTCACCACATAATCGTATTAGAACATTAGCATTTTACAACGAAGGTGTATTCGTACCTGCGTAAAATGACAGCTTTTATGAAGAACCATAAATTTGGGCTAAGCGTTGAACGGCGAGGAGTTGAAGAGAAAATGCTTTGTAGACTCTGCCTAAATAGGGACGCACTGGGTTAGAAAAAGGCCGCGATCAAAAGTTTTACGGTACCGATTCCTTCAGAATGAAGCAATAAGTCTTAAAAACCGGCCAAGTGTGAGTCGGACTCACGCAGTAAGGGTTCCGTACCACCCATCGACCTGATACCCCATAGAAACTGATTTAATTTACGAGATTTTATCAAAAGACATCAACGACTGTTCGCGAAATGTGAATTTTTACATCTCTTTCTTACGTAGGTACCACCATATATGTCTACGTTTTCCCTGTTTTTAGTATTTGTTGCTAAACTAGATTGTATGCACTATAATCAGACCAAGTTTGACGCTGATATGTATTACTGTTTTGAAGATAGAGCAGGAACAAAAACGTTGAAAAAAATGCGTTTTTCGAGGTTTCTTGTATGGGGACCCCCTTTGGTTTTTGGTGGTTATTTTTAGTATTTATCGTGATACACCTCATAGCAACACATATTCTCTGAAAATTTCAACTGGTTATCTATTACCGTTACAAAGATACAGCCCTGTGATAGACAGACGGACGGACGGACGGACGGACGGACAGCGTAGCGACAGTAATAACGACCCGTTAGCACCCTTTGAGTACGGAACCCTAAAAATGTGGTCCAATATATCAAGTAAGGTTACTCAAAATTTACTAAGAAGCGTGGAAGTCTTGATTTGTGTTTTATGTCGCCTCCGAAAATAAAGGTGTGTAGTTACTAATGTTGTCATTGTGAGCAAATATATTAGGTACCTATTAAACTTAATTTAGCTACACTACTGAATTTAATGTATTAGGTACAATAAAATTAACTAAAGCAACTTTCAAATCTAAAGTACAATTAGTAAACCACAGAAGAACTTTGAGGTCACTGACCAAAAAAAAACATTTAAGTACTTTGATGACAAGATCACACACAGTTTTCAATGTTTGAAAAACTGCAGTGCGATTTTCCTACACAGTGCGTGTGCACAAAAACGCGACGCACCTATTTTGTTCATTAAGCACATTTAATTAAACATCTTTCAGGCAACATTAGGATGTTGAACATGACTGTATAAAATGTGAAGAATACGTGTAAGAATCAGGCTGTAGAAGCTTGCAGCTTGTTCCGTAAAAATGGCACGTGAAGATGATCTGAATTATAATTTTGCGGAGCAATTTGAGAGCTGGATTTCCAAAAGCACACACTGTTTATTGATACACTATTAATTATTTTTCGTTTCTTTCGTATGTCTTATCAATGTACTCTACTATAACGAAGCGATTAATAAGCTATTTAACATAAGGCCGGCTCCACACGTTGGCCCGACCGTTGGCGCCAACGCTATTCAATCAACATGTGAATGGGGAAAAAGCGTTG
The DNA here is from genome assembly GCA_949699075.1 of Asteroscopus sphinx. Lineage (NCBI taxonomy): Eukaryota > Metazoa > Arthropoda > Insecta > Lepidoptera > Noctuidae > Asteroscopus > Asteroscopus sphinx. The sequence continues at coordinate 10,874,447 of OX453021.1, read as the reverse complement.
GCTCGAACATTGGGGCGAGCGTTGGCAGTTGGCCGTCGCATGTCGGTTTTATCAAAGGAATTATGCGCCAACGTTCGCGATGCATCCACCATCCTCCATCGTTGGCGGTTTGCTCAGGCTTGAGCAGCAATGGTAGAGCTGATGTACAAATTAATTAAGAAAGGACTTAGATCGTTTGTACCAATGAGGGTGGCAAAATCAGTGTTATGTAAGTCATCCTCCTCGTCGTCTTTTTTCCAATTACGTTGGGGTCGTCTTCTAGTCTTACAACATGCGGCTGAACATCAGTATTTTACCCACCGCCATCAGACCCCCCACAACCCAGTTATTGGGTAATACTGACAGTCGGCAGTTATACCAGTTATCAGACTTTCAGCCTGACTACCCGTAACGACAGCCATAGATATTAGTATCACAACCGGGACCAACAGCTTAACGTACTCTCCGAGGCACGATGGGGTCTCGTTGTGTAACGAAACGGTCACCCATCCACGGACTGACCACGGCAAGCACAGCTTCACCTCGCAGGTCGTAGTGTGTTATGCAATTAAACACCCTTCTTCTTCTATCGTTTCGACATGAGCCCCCCTAGCCAATTTGACAATCTACAATCAACACCCTATAAAAATAGGTTTAAAAAACGTGGAAGATCCGAAATTATACAGGCCTATAAGTTTACTCCCAATAGCCTCGAAGATTTATGAATCACTTCTTCTATTGCGTCTCTTGGCAATAATTAAAGAAAAACATCTTATACCCGACCATCAATTCGGCTTTTGACAAGGGCACGGCACTATAGACTAGGTACACAGACTCGTTAATAAAATCCACAGAACATTTGAAGAGAAGGAATACTGTGCTGCTGCTTTTCTCGACATTTCACAAGCGTTTGATAGAGTTTGGCATGTAGGTCTTCTTTATAAAATTAAAACCAACCTCCCACGTGTCCTATACTCAATCTTGAAGTAGTACCTAAGTCATAGATGTTTCTTTATAAAATGTGGCGAAGCTATAACTAAACTTTATCCCATTACTGCTAGGGTCCCGCAGGGCAGTGTGGTTGGACCTATTTTATATTTGCTTCACACGGCTGACCTCCCAATATCGTACCACCACCGGCGCCTTCGCGGACGATACAGTTGTGTTAGTATCCCACAGTGACCATAGAATGGCTCCAGCTATGCTTCAGAACTGCTTAGATGATATATCCCTCTGGCTAAAGATGTGGAAAATTATAGCAAATGAAACAATGTGAGTTAATGTTACATTCACTAAGAGGAAAGACACCTGCCCCCCAGTTAAATTAAACAATATTGACATCTTCCCCCAGGCTGAACATCAAATACCTTGGAAAAATTTTACTGGATTGTTGGGAGGAAATCACAACTTGACTTGGAAAATAAAATCCTTCTTTAAAAAGCCATTATAAAGCCTATATGGACATATGGCATTCAGCTATGAGGCACAGCATCACACTCTAATATAGAGATCATTCAGATATTTCAAAACGAGCTTTTGCGAAAACGAAGCACTACACCATGTCCTAGAAATTCCGACCATAAAAGAAGAAATAAAAAGTTATGCCAAATCAAAGGAAAGAAAAGAATCAGTCGCCATCCGAATATCCTGGCAAACCATCTCATGAATGAATCGAAAGGTTTCCGAAGACTTAAACACAAAATACCACAAGATATACTACAAAATTAGCAAGATGCTAACTTAGGCCCGTATTACAGAACGATACTCAAGCGTTGATCTCTGTTTAAAACTAGTTTTAAGTTGAGCTTTGATTTTAGAACGTTCCTCAATCAGAGATTTATTGATCACAGTTCAGCTGAGTTTAGTTTTATTTTATACTGTCACCTGTTTCAGAATTTCAGCAGATATTTGATCTGTAATCACTCTAGTGTGGTCCAAATTAAGCTTGAGTAGAGATTTCTATTATATTTCAGGTCAAATTCGTGTCTTTTGTTGTTGAATTAAAGTTTATAATTACCGTTCTGGAATAAGACCGATACTCAAGTAACGATTCTATCCTTAACTAGTGATCAGGTGATTGGAGTTTAAACTGTACTTGAGGAAGCTTCTGTAATACGGGCCTTAGTTTTTGGATGTGTCAAAGAACACATACCATGCAAGACATTTACTGAATGTCACAACAATTACTGAATGTCCTAGGTGTGTAATATACGTATCAACTGACAACACAAAACAATTCTTGGCATCTTCACACAAATCCAATGCAGCTGTCAGTTGAAGACATTGTATTAGACTACCAAATATATGTACATGTACATAAATTAGCATACAACTTGAATATTGATACGAAGCCGACGATTTTATGCTACCACTGGCCTTTGCTTTATTAAAATGTGAAATATTCCACTAATAGAGTTTTTGACTTCGTTGAAGTTTTTAACTTGGTTTGGTTTCTGACCAAGAACAGACCACTTTCTCCAAGTTTACGTAAAATTGTCAAGGTAACAGTGACAGTACATAGCATACTGCTATCACCAATTAGTTTGCCAAGCTTGTTGGTTATTCTCCTTTACGTCAATAACAACATAGTTCGATTACCATCGATCGCATCTTATGTAGTATGTTTGCCAATTGTGGTGACTGATGAACATTCCCATGTAAGAAGATAAACAAATGTCGCTATTAACTACATAGTGTGATCAACTATTCGTTTGCCAAGCTTGTTGATTATTTTCTGTCAAGCTAATCACAACAGTGCGGTCACCAACTAGTTTGCGAGCTTGGTATTTATTCTCCTTCACGCTAATAACAACGTAGTACGATCACCAGTATGTTTACCAATCGTGGTGACTGATGAATGCCCATTCCCATGTAAGATGATGAATGATGAAGCCCTATGAATACGTGTTCACGTATATTACTGACGTATATTATAAGTTATTCATCGGATGCATTTGTGAGCATTCCATCCTGAAACTCGAAGTGTGTTGCTAATAGCTTTATTATGTTTATGCGTATCCTTGCTGTTGTGTTTCCCGGTGCGTCATAATTTGGTGGTCTTCAAAGCTCGAGTGAAAAGGTTTTTGTTGGGCAAGCGTGTACAATTGTCAACCGTGACATCGTTTATTATAAGCCTAATAAGAATAAAAAAAATCTAATCTCGTCAGCTAAAACTGTGCATGAAGATATTTCCATGGACAGTCAAGTCCCACCCACTGATGTGCCTGATGGTCCAGAGGTAGGGCTAGCTCCCCATTCGATGATGATATACCATGCATACCTATGTCATAGATGCCACACGGCATAAAAGATCTTAATTCTTTCTCCGGGCCTTTTCCCAAATTATTTTGGGGTCATCTTAATGTCTAACCAGATGCGGCAGCACATCAGTTTTTTACCCGGAGAGACTAGCCATCAGACTCTCGCAAACTGCGGTATTACCCAGTAACTGGGTTGCGGGCCAGCTACTGCCCAGTTACTGGGTAATACCGTCATCTTAAGGTAAGACCAGTTGTCAGACTGTAAGACTCCTGACTCCAGGACCGATAGATTAAAATTCTTTATCGAGACACGCAGGGGTCTCGATATGCAATGTAACGGTCACCCATCCAAAGACCGACCGTGGCTAGCGTAGCTTAGCTTTTTTTGCAATTCACGCAGTTATTACCTACTTAGCCATGAGCCCTGCCTATAACTGTAAATTGCTTAAAAGGAGACGCCAAGCACTAAATTGTAAAACTTTTTGTTTAAAGCACAATAAACTATTTTGAATTTTGAATTTTTTTTTTTTGAACTATATATTATTTGTAAATCAAGCCAGACAGACAGCAGCGCCTACCTATTCTATTTATGTATTATAAATTCTATTGTCATTACACAAATAACGTCTTATAATAATATCAGAAACGCGTCTCGTAATTTCAGTAAGTAAGTAAAACGTTCAATTTGAGATACTACACCAAAATGTATTCTATTTTCATTCATACCGAGTGATCTCATGAATTTAGTAAATTAAATTATGAAAACAAGAACTCGTCTGTTAGTATTTTGAAAATGATTTTGTGCTAAAGATATATTTAAGGTCATTTAAGGTGAATAATTTATTTTCTAAAATATATTAAGTAGCTTTTAGAGGTAGTGTAACTTCTATTGCTATGCAACATGTAACAAAAACCCTGTTGTTCCTGTGAGGTATGGGAATGACATATCTCAACGAAAAAATCATTCGTTCAGATATGTCATTCCCATACATTTTGATCGTTTTCTATTAGCGTTGACGATTGACGATTGTGTAGATTGTCAACTTGGCTAGGGGGGCAGAATCGATATTCATACGTAAGGACACAACTCATTTGGAAAAACTGGTCAATAAAAGTAATCAAATTAATGTAAATTGAAAGTGTCACTCAAAACTCACTCATTCAGTGATTATATCAATAAAAATAATCAAATTAAATATTAAATCATTATCAATTGTAAATTGAAAGTGATATAATCACTTTCCAAATGAGTTATGTCCTTATGTATGAATATCGATTCTGATAACGTACCTCACAGGAACAATAGGGTTTTTGTTACATATTGTATAAGTTAAAGACCTATAATTTGTAAAAAAAGAGGGCTAATGCGTCGCAGTCAATATCTCCTACAACCATGCTGACTCACTAATTTTTTCACCACGGATTGATTTACACGGGGAGAGTTTCGCCAGGCGAGAGCCTTTATTGTCACTTAGCTTGTTCCAAAACGAGAGAATAAATAAATACATAATATACATAACCAGCCCATTACTGTCCCACTGCTGGGCACGGGCCTCTTCTCAGTACGAGAAGGCTAAGGCCTTAGTCTACCACCCTGGCCTAGTGCGGGTTGGCGGACTACACACACTATTGAGAACTGTATGGAGCACTCTCAGGTGTGCAGGTTTCCTCACGATGTTTTCCTTCGCCGTTAAAGCAAGTGATAATCGAATATAAATCCGCACATGAATTCGAAAAGTCAGAGGTGCGGGCCGGGATCGAACTCACACCTTCCTGCATGGAAGGCAAGCGTTCAACCACTAAGCTATCACTGCTAAAATAAATAAATGAATAAATAAATATTTGGGACATTTTTTACACAGCATCTAGTCCCAAACTAAGGAAAGCTTGTACTATGGGTATAATACTTACATCCTTTTTTTTTGTAAATACATACTTATAATAAATAAGGAACATCCAGACCAACACAAACACTTATGTTCATCACACAAATATTTGTGTCCTGTGGGAATCGAACCCACGACCTCGTGACCAGTAGTCCAACACTCGAACCACTAGACCACAAACGTCGTCAAACTCATACTCCATGACCTAGAATGAACTAGAACTCCATGACGCGTATATGTGTGTATATTTCCTATGTACATGCGTATGTATGCGTGTGTATTGTAGTAACGCATAATCTCACCTAAGCATTAAGTAACAAAGTTACTAACTTAGTTTCGGTTCCGATGTTACCAGTTACGAGCTTTACTTAGATTTTGATTACGAAACTTATGTTATAACTAAGCAGGTGAGACGGTAATGCTTAAGTTATTGCTTGTTTCAAGGTGGATGTCAGGTGGTTTTAAGTTAAAAATAGATTCTACTCATTTTGATTGTGGGAGAGATGATGAAAGAAATTTAATATTTTGCTAGAAATATGGCTTATTTTTGAAAAGGCGATAATTTTCAGATTGAAGGTTACTTCTTTAAACCCCGACGCAAAAAGAGGGGTGTTATGTGTTTATTGTGTGTATCTCTATAGCTGTGTCTGTGTATCTGTCGGTAGCATCGTTGCTCCCAAACGGATGAACAGTTTTTTTGTTTGTTTGTTAGGTAACTTGATCGAGAGTGTTCTTAGTTATGATTCAAGAAAATCTGTTCAGTCGCTTGAAGATCATCATCTCTTTTCTAGTCGATGAAGGGATGTGAGCAACTTCCACAGGTCTGATCGATTCGAAAAGTATCCTGTTACTTCAATAAAATTGCAAGAACATGGTAACCTTAACTTGATGCTGCAGCATCACCGGAAATCTGCAGGATACCCAACTCCTCACCAACTTACAGCAGAGGGCAGTAAAATAAATCGATATGTCGAGAGAATCGGTTTTTAAAGTATTCGATTTTTTGTTTCCCAGAGTATTTTGATAGCTGTTAAATTCGACTTCATAAATTTCTACAAGTGTAGTTACAAGAAAATCTTCCTTATGGCATTAGAGTGTTAATGGCTTTTGCAAAAACTTTTTGTCCAACTCAACACGTTTTTTTCAATAAAAGCGAGTGAAATCACCACCAAATACTGAGACGTCATTATTACTTGATGTAAGAACTGATATATCACAATTTGATGACGTCATTCAGTTCTCATTTTGTCATATCGCAGATGTGATTGGCGCCTGATGGCTGCATTAACTGACAGTAGGTACGTAAAACTTGATACGTCTGTATTTGAATATTTTGATATAATATGTGTTGATATGGAATGTTTCAGTGAAAATATCACGATTGTCTAATGTACAAAAAGTGGAATTATGTAAGCTCATATTGTAGTGAACTTGTTCGGGGTCCTTATAAGGCCACTTGTCAGGTACACTGAATTTTACGATTCATAAGTCCAATTTTTTCAGGTCCGATGTAGCAGCCCAGTAATTTACGTATGCCTTTGTGCACTATACGTAATTTTGCTGTCCGTAATTTTCAGTTGCGCCATAGTGCAGCATCCGTAATATTACTGACAAATGAATGAAGTAAAATTACGGACCTAAGGATCTTAAAATTCAGTGTAGTGCACAAGCGGCCTAAGGGTTATTGCCAATTGATGAACAACTCTATAAAGAGTTCCCATAAGGGTTGTTTAGTATACTCGTAAATTTTTATTAGGACACCAACTTTTAATTAGCCGAAAAAGCATCCATTGGAATGAAAATGTTTTGTTTGCATAACCAAAATGTATGGAACAATTGTTTTTTTTTGCTAATAAACATTTGATGTCATAATTTTGTTCAAATTGATGAACATAATCATCCCTCAAAGAGTTGTTAATGAATTAACCGGCACTGACCCCCAATCCATGAGTCACCTCTTATACTGCCCTTTGTGCCCCAACATCTGTAGCCTGGGCGACATTTTGCGCTGCCACTGACAACACTTGCTTGGGCTTGCGAAGTTTGACATAAAGTAATCATGCCATCGATATGAAAAAGAAGAAGAATTAATTAACAATAACCCTGTATACATAATAATAATAATTTTGGTGGACCAATATGACCCGCCAGTGGTACAAAATATTAATTTGAATGCCTCGTGGTCCCAATGGTCGGTGGGTCTACGAGTCTTGCTATAAGTACCTACCGAAACACTCCAAAATGATTTCCATCAAAATAATTTTATAATTGTTCGTCACTGATCATAATTACATGCTTTTAAAACACTGTGAGTTCCCTAGTAGGTCTACCAGCTGCACAGAAACTCATCGAGCCGATTTTCTGGACCTTGAAGCTATTCGCGATCTGTTGATGTCCCAATTCTTTTTTGGGAAAATTTATTTAAAAATCTATTTTTCTGTATTGATTGATTCTGAACGAATTAATTTCAGATTTGTACTGAACTAAAAATAACGATATATAAATAAGCATTTTATTAATGAAGTCAAAAAAAAGACCTGGTTATTATTACCTGTGTATTTTTAAGTCCTTGCACCAAAATTGTTTTTATTTTATTTTAATGAGGCCAAGAACTTTTTTGTGAATCATAAAAATAACCAGTTGTTTTTCTCAAATAAATATAAGGCTGAAATGTTTTTAACCGACTTAAAAAAAAAGGAGGAGGTTATGTATTCGGCGGGTTTTCGTTTTCTTTTTTACCAAAGGGGCCGCGCCATGGAAAAGAGGAAAAAGATTGAAAAACACTGGTTTAAAAGTAATGAAAACGTTCTTGTCGAGAATGAGAACCATATTTATTAATTAACCGACTTCAAAACAAGGGGGAGGTTATGTATTAGGCGGTGTTTTTTTTTTTTTCATATATGTTCACCGATTACTCCGAGATTTGTGGGCCGATTTACGTGATTGTTTTTTTATTTGGTAGAGGAAGCCCGCGCGGTGGTCCCATATAAATTTTATTGACTTAGGTTGAGTAGTTTTTTAACCAGCTTCAATAAATCAGTTTATTTTAGCTTCGCCTATCTAGATGATCTGATCATAGGTTCGTTTTTCTGAGAATAATTCTTGGCCGATTTGCGTGTTTTTTTTTTTCACGATAGTGATCGGACGTTTGGAAGAACATGAGCGAGACTTTTGCCCCGCAGTGGGATAGCAAAGGTTAATAAAAAATATATTCTCAAATTGGTTATATAAACATTTATGAATCAACCCTCGCAATTATCAACTAAAAAGTATGAAATAAAAACTTTTTAACAAAAAAATAATTTTAGTAATACAGTACAGGAAATTTATATTGTGTCCCACAGGTATTTCCTGTGTATAGTTTCTCATGAAAACTCTTTCGCCGAGCCTTTTCCCAATTATATTGGGGTCTATTTCTATATAGACGACCTCTGTGGTCTAGTGGTTCGAGTGTCGGACTGCTGATCACGAGGTCGTGGGTTCGATTCCCACAGGACACAAATATTTGTGTGATGAACATAAGTGTTTGTGTTGGTCTGGGTGTTTCTTATCTACTACTATTATAAAATTGTTAAATGTCAGTTGTCTGTTTGTTTGTTCCAGCATCACGCTAAAACTACTGGACCGATTTTGATGTTTTTTTTTGTTTGAAAGCTGATGATCTGACTTAAAAACTGGTATGGGTTTTGAGAAAGAAAGAAAGAAAGAAAAAAAAGAAAAAATTAATTCGTGGGTTGCGTACTCACCCGACAGATCGAAGCTTTTATGCATTTGCACGAGCGGATAGTAATGTACGATGGAGTGGAGTGGAGTGGACAGGGGATGGGACTGGGGATGGGACTGGGGACGGGACAGGGGACGGGCCTGGGGCCGGGACAGGGGACGGAACAGGGGACGGAACATGGGACGGGAAATGGGACGGGACATGAGACGGGACATGGGACAGGACAGCGGGACGGCACATGGGACTGGACATAGGATGGGACATGGGACAGGACATGGGACATGGGACGGGACGATAGTGATATAGTGAGACAGTGGGACAGGATATGGGACATGGGACGATAGTGATATAGTGATATAATGAGATAGTGAGACAGTGGGAAAGTGGGACAGTGGGACAGTGGGATAGTGGGATAGTGGGACAGTAGGACAGCAGGGCAGTGGGAAGGTGGGACAGTGGGACGGTGGGACAGTGGGGCAGTGGGGCAGTGGGACAGTGGGGCAGTGGGACAGTGGGGCAGTGGGGCAGCGGGGCAGCAGGGCAGTGGGGCAGTGAGATAGTGGGGCAGCAGGGCAGTGGGACAGTGGGGCAGCGAGCCAGTGGGGCAGCGGGGCAGTGGGGCAGCTAGGCAGTGGGGCAGTGGGGACCCGGGGCAGCGGGGCAGTGGGATAGTGGGGCAGTGGGGTAGCGGAGCAGCGAGGCAGTGGGATAGTGGGGCAGCGGGGCAGTGGGGCAGTGGTGTAGCGGGGCAGTGGGACAGCGGGGCGGCGGGACAGTGAGGCAATGGGATAGTGGGGCAGTGGGGCAGTGGGTCAGCGGGACAGTGGGGAAGCGGGGCAGTGGGACAGTGGGGCAGCGGCGCAGTAGGGCAGTGGGACAGTGGGGCAGTGGGGTACCGGGGCAGCGGGGCAGTGGGATAGTGGGGCAGCTGGGCAGCGGAGCAGTGGGGTAGCGGGGCAGCGGGGCAGTGGGGTAGTGGGATAGTGGGGCAGTGGGGCAGTGGGGCAGCGGGGCAGTGGAGCAGTGGTATAGTGGGGCAGCGGGCCAGCGGGGCAGCGGGGCAGCGGGGTAGCGGGGCAGTGGGGTAGCGGGGCAGTGGGGTAGCGGGGTAGTTGGGCAGTGGGGTAGTGGGGCAGCGGGGCTGTGGGGCAGTGGGGCAGCGGGGCAGCGGGGCAGTGGGGCAGCGGGGCAGCGGGACAGCGGGACAGTGGGACAGTGGGACAGTGGACTGGACTGGACTGACGTGGGTTAGCAGAATTTAACGCGAGCGGAGCCGCGGGTAAAAGCTAGTGTATTATAAGTATGTATTTACAAAAAATAAGTATGTTATGTATATCCATTGTCTAATACCCATAGCACAAGCTCTGCTTAGTTTGGGACTAGATGGTGCTGTGTAAAAATGTCCTAAATATATTATATTATATTTATATTATATAGTCTTACCAAATGCGGCTGAACATCAGTATTTTGCACGGAGCGACTGCCATCAGACCCCCACAACCCAGTTACTGGGTAATACCGACATCCTTAGATTAAACCAGTTGTCAGACTTTTGGGCTTCTGACTACCCGTAACGACTGCTATAGATATTCGTATAGCAACCGGGACCGTCCAAGACCGTCAATGTACCCTAAATTGATATATTGTCCCTAAGTTTTTGTTATTCTTAATGATGTACAACAAATAATCTATCTGTCTATCTTATTAGGGTTTCGTACCCGAAGGGTGCCAAACGGGACCCTATTTCTATCGCTACGCTGTCCGGCCGTCCGTCCGTCCGTCCGTCTTACAGTCCGTCCGTCCGTCCGTCCGTCTGTCACAGGGCTGTATCTTTTGAACGGTAATAGGTAACCGGTTGAAATTTTCTCAGAATATGTGTGTGTGTGAGGTGTATCACGACAAATACTAAAAACAAAAAAAGTCTAAAACCAAAGGGGGTCCCCATACAAGAAACCTCAAAAAACATGCATTTTTTTCAACGTTTTTGTTCCTGCTCTATCTTCAAAACGGTAATATGTACCAGCGTCAAACTTGGTCAGATTATAGTCATATCATGTAGTTTAGCAACAAATACTAAAAATAAGACAAACATAGACATATGTGGGGGCACCTGTGTAAGAAAAACATGCAAAATTCATATTTCGTACACTGTGCGTTGATGCAAAAGACAACAATAAACTCTCGTAAATTAAATCAGTATTTATGGGGTATCAGGTCGTTGAGAAGTACGGAACCCTTAATGCGCGAGTCCGACCGCACTTGGCCGGTTTCCTTTTTATGACCATCACACAATAAAAAGGAAAATAGGAAGTTTCTAGGGACCTAAAATATTGACATGTAGGAAAGAGAAAGAAAGAAAGAAACATTTATTTGACACAAAGCACATAGATACACAGACACAATTCAACAGGAACACAATTAAATATACAAAAAACGGATCATCGATGCTGTGTGTCTAGCGACGTATTCAGCTATTTATTAAAATTCAGCTACGCTTTAAATTGTATAATTTAACCGAATGTCAACAATTTAATACAAATGTCTAATTTTAATGTCAATGGAAAATGCAGTGATTATAATAACTTTGGTCAATGGTAAATTTTCACGTAGAACTTGAGATAATATAAAAATTACGTGATTTTACAATTTCACTTACAATTAGGGTTTTGTTTCTATAGTAAAAAGTGACTCTTAAGTATGGAAATGTCTTTGGATTTTAGAGACAAAACATCAGCAGACCAATAAAAATTAGAGTCCACCAGGGAAACAAAAAATCGCATCGCCGGCCGCCAAACTCTTCTTCTCAACTCGCATAATAATAATAGATGCATTGTCTTCAGGGTCGTGGGGCATTAAGATCCGAGTCGTTCATCAACAAGTGACCCTGTGAAGGTCAGAGTATGAAGTGGTCACGTGTTGCTGTCGAGGAAACAATGTTGTTTGCACCTTTGCCCGGGACATGCCAAAGGTGTACAACTAGAGGGGCACCTGTGCGGTCACCCTGAGTTTCCGACGCCCGCTCTTTTGTGTCCAGGACGGCCACCATTAATATCTAATATAAACTAGAGATAGAAATTAGACGTATTTTGTATGGAGCTTATGTCAAATTTCTATCTCCAGTAGGGCAAATCGTGGATAGATTGGATATTAATTTTACCCGTTAGTTGGTAAGAAACTGACATATCGATACCTCTAGGCTCAAAGGGCGTAAACGACATTTTGGCGTAAAGGTATTTTCTAAAGTAAAAAAATATTAATTATACGAAGGTGGAGATTATGCATTAGGATTTCCACTCTAAACCAAGAAAAAGGCTAGGTAATAGGCAATTTTAAATAAATAGTATTATTACTATATTTCAGTGTTTTCACATGCCGCTAGTTTACGACTTATGATAATTGAAGCGGCAGGTCAGGGGATGCTTCCATTCGAACTGAAAACATCTAATTAACAAACAAAGCTACTATAATGCCGTAATTGTTGCTGATAAAGTACGGAATTAGGCGGCTGGAAAAGTTTCTGGTTGTGGTTGTCAGGTAGTTATATTTTGTAGAGCAAAGGATAATGTTTTATGATAAAATTGCTAGTTAGTTTTACGCAAATCTCAATGATGATTTAAATTTTCTGAAGAAACGTTTCTCATCATATTGATAATTATTTTTTAAATAACGTTGTTTAACGAAATCAACAAATAGCTGTAATGTGAGAACAGAAAATTAATGACACAGTAGTGATCCTTCATCACTTTTTGTGATGGTGAAAAACATTATACAAAACTGAATCTTCCTAGTAATTTTCGAGATAATCTCGACACATACGTACCTCTAAGTGAAATAAAATTCTAATGAACTCTGCTATAGCAAGCTATGAAGGATATCCCAGACATTTTGCCAATATACTAATAATGAATTTAACTGCACTGTGACGCTATGAGTTATGACCAAAGTAACATAACTCATATACAGGCTGCTCTAAAAGTTAGAGATTACTACAATGACGGGCCTTACCGCCGCTATTATGGCGTGCCATATCTAACTTGGGCCCTGTGGTATCTTAGTTCAACGCATGATGTTTTCTGCCATCTATGCTTGTGTTATAGTTGCGAAATTTAGCATTTTAATGAACCGGTTAAACATGTTTTTTTAAGTTAATTTTAATTATGTGGTTGCGATAAGGCACAGATGATACTGAACCATTATGCAATTTATCCGGACTCCTTAAAAAAATATCCTCTAGCCCATTACTGTCACACAGCTGGACATGGCCCTCTTCTCAGCACGAGAAGGATCAGGCCTTGGTCCACCACGCTGGCCTGGGCGGGCGGACTACACACACTATCAAGAATTTAATGAATGGAGTACTCTCAGGTGTGCAGTTTTCATCATGATGTTTTCCTTCACTGTTAAAGCAAGTGATAATCAAATTCAGACCCGCATATGAATCGTCGTTCGATAAGTCGACGCGTAGAATTCCCAATTTAGGCGTAGCTAAGAGGGGAGTGAGTGCTAAGTGAGGTGCTTCGACAAATGGGGTTTTCTTAACGGTAAACACGCAGACTTGTATCTTAGTGGGGTTGAAGTGGGCTAGGATCTGTCTGCCCCACTCAGAGATTCGCTCTAGGGAAGTCTTTATTTCAGATACAAGTCCTTTCCGGTACTTTACGACGTGTTCACGCGAGTTTTGGAAGCTTGAGCCTAGATTCGTCCCTGAATATAAGCCTTAATGTTTTTATGAGGAAGGTTAAGGCGTATAATACATTGATACTTTCCGTGTAATTTATAGTTTCCAACTTCTATATTAAGCCGAAAGTACGTGACAATGGAAAATTAAGGTGGATTATTGAAACTTATCAGAAGTTGAACTTGGATCTAAGTTGTAATTAATCCATTGTCATCGCGATCGGCTTTAAGTTGATGTTTCATTGATATTAGCTGGGTGACAACGTTTCACTTTCTAGAAATTAGCAGAATTTAAGAAACTTGCGCTTTTTAGGCTTCCGTGCCTACGGGACCTATTACTATGCATAAGCCTTCCGTCCAAATGTCTGCGTCTGTCTGTCACAGGGCTCTATTTTTTTTACTGTAATAATAAAATATATAAGAAACAAAAATGGGCCTAGGATTGATCCTTGGGGTACGCCTTCCTTTCTTTATTATTTATGCTTACTCGTGTCGTGAGCCTATGTAGCCAGTTCAAAGAAGACATGTTTTTCTGTGAGGCAGTCAGTTTGTCAGGCAGTCACCTATTTGTTTTACAATTTTATTGCAGAAGAGGGAATTGAAAGTTTTATTTTATCAAATAACAAAAAATATGACAGTATCGAATTATTTTACTAGGAGACAGTTTTCAGCCCACTTAAAACAACAATAATTATCTGCGTTCCTCCCTTAATTTCTGTTTAGGAAAGCTTTATTTATTTATGATTTATGTACAAAGTATTTAGTACAAAGGTACTACTTATTTCAAAGAAACTACCAGCAGACCTACGAGAACCTAGACCTACCTTTCTGTGTCAACCTTTGGTTGGGTCTCACCGCTGCTATTTGAATGCAAAACCCAGAACACTAAGCTTGCATACAGCCTTCATTCCTGAGCTTAAAAAAATGGATTCTTTACTGTGTAGGTAACGTATCACTATAGATCGAAAACTTGTATTTACTCTTTTTGTGAACATCCTGTGCATACGAAATTTTTAATTGTTCGTTTTATATACAACGTCGCTATCGTCATTGAGTCCAGACGAGTGGTTGTCGGCTGCCGGTGTCCACGCTCCAGGTTCGATCCCAGATTGTGAATTTCATATATTTTGAAAGGAAAATAGAAAGGTGAGTGCGGATTTCAGTTTGATATTTTTTTAAGAAAGTGATTTTAGAGGTGTTTAAGGAGTATAGTAAAAGTTGTTGAAAATATAGGTATAACTATAAAATATACAGCTATATACACTTATATAGACATATACAGATATATAGTTTTATTCTGGATCTTTTGACCCATCATATTTGTTTCTAACGTATGCTAACGTGGTTTAACTTCTAACCTTAGAATACTAACTTTGTTATTCCAGTTTTGTAACTTACTTATCTTGTGATAAGTAAAACAAAAGTATAATTTTGTGACATTCAAATAAAATCTGGATCTTTAGCAAGTGACAAGTTACTCGTATTAACCGAACCCTTTGTATCTGGACCGCAAATCGACGCGATACATAATGTAATTTCAATCGTATCTGTAACTGCAGCAAACGAGAGGTTAAAGATCCTACAATACACATGCCACTAGAATAAGATAGACAGAGCGCGTATAACTAGTGAATGAAGCCAGAAAAAGGAATACAAAATGGCAAAGGAGAACCTACTATTCCGCCCACAGTATTCGCGAGCCGCAATCTGGAGCGCACGTCTAATCTTCAAACTAAAATAATAAGATTTATGCTCCCGATCGCGGCTCGCGAATACTGTGGGGCGGAATAGTAAAAGAAAGAAAGAAAGAAAGAAAAAATATTTATTTGCGTTGCGTTGCGTCTCGTCATACCCTTGTGTCCTTTGGCATACTCATGTCCAACCCCTCGTGGATACTCGCAATCGATCTACTCTTCCGATTAATTTTTATTTAACTTTTATCTGACAACTTGAGATACACATGCAAGTAGCAAATACAAGAACAATGTAACTTTCGTGCGTTTACGTTGTAGATAGTTTATATTCTACATAAGTACCTACTTCTACCCTCCTCCTCTTCCTTCTACTTTTTATTTTTTTCTTCAACTTTTACCTACCGCATGTTTTGTTGTGGCAATAAATATTTTTTCTAACTTTCTTCTTCTATTTAATCTAAAAAAAAATCATCAGACGATATGAACAAATCGAAGAACTTTTTTACTTTCTTAAAAATATAGTGGAATGGAAAACTTTACTATGGAGTTATTAGCCTGCTGAACTCCACGTCTCGGTTCCGTAAGTCATGATAGGCAGGAAGCACTGGTAGAAGACAGACGTCTTTAGGCTGTGTGGAATAGGTGACAAGGAAATTGCGAATGCTGTCCAGTCCAGCTGTATTGTTGTGGCTGTATTCTAAAAGGCAGGGTAGTACCTTTAAGCAAGCAAAGTGTATCATTTTGCTTATAAGCACGGAATTGACTTGTGCGCAATATGAACGTATTTGTTTAGTTAGCCATATGGCTATAGTGACGTTTGTATGCCCACAGACAGTGATCATTTGGTAAGCCCCTCGTTAGCGCTTTAATCGTGGATTAAACGATGCAGTGTTAGTGGATCTTAAATATATCTATTTAGATTAAGTAAAGTTAGCTCGCTAAAATATTTCAGAATAAAATAAATAATAGAATATTTTTCGGAATAGAGCTAAGTGCATTATTGTGTTGAGAAAGGACCAAAGTTCATATTTGTCAATGAAACTTAATTCCGCAAAATTGATTGCTTAGCTCCAAGGCGCATAATTATGTATCACGTACTCTAATATTCGGTTTCGGTATAACGCAGTAAACTTAAATAAAATAAAACTAATAGCTACGGGAGAGCATCGAAAATCTGTATCGATATTAACTGGTAACGTGCCCAAAAGACTGGAAGCATTACCACGTTGTTTGGCAATATTATACATCTTTGACCAAAAAGGCCAGCATTCTGATCACGTGAAGTGTCGACCAACTGCCTGAAGATGTCTTTGAATAAAAGACGGGCACTCAGACCCCAGACTCCACGTAAACTATATTATTGCCTACTATACTTACCTAAACTACACCAATTTATTAAAATATTTGACAAAAAAAGAAGTCTTCCTCCAAATTAAATCGATTTAGTATACTCACAATCGATAACCTGTAGGTCAATTACGTTGTTTAAAAAATTAACATAAAGTTTGAATATTAAACGGTGTTTACTGTTTCAACTGTCTTGTGTGTAAACGACTTTATAATTCACAATGTAATTGATATGAAGATACCTAATACCTTAGAGTAATAAGTGATAGTTTCATTCAAATTTCTGCTCAAAGGTGAAGCACAAAAACAATCGATGTGTGCAGCAGCACGTAAAATGTTTGCCCAACACACCCATAGGCGCGCGTATAAGTTCACTGAACGGAGCCATTTCTGGCTCTAATTTATTTGCATCAAATTGTGCGCGCGGAACTGGTTTCTATGTGTAGTTATTCTAAGCCTAATACGTTATACCATAGGAAGCGATCAACGCTTGCCTTCCTTGCAAGAGTTTCTGAGTTCAATCAGCCCGCACATCCCAACTATCATGGTTATCACAGGAAAAAAAATAAACATCATGAAGAAACCTGACACCTTTGAGAAAATACAATAAAACTCGAAAGTGTGTATAGTCTGTCAATTTGCGTCAGGCTGTATTATGTTAAGTATGTATATAGTAGACTCCTATTCATTCTGAAAGAGACCCTTGCCCACAGTAACACGGTAGTGGCATAGTAGTGGCAAGGTAGAGGCATAGCAGTGGTACGGTAGTGGCACAGCAGTAGCAAGGTAGTGGCATAGCAGTGGCAAGGTAATGGCACAGCAGTCGTACAGTAGTGGCACAGCAGTAGCACGGTAGTGGCAAAGCAGTGGCAAGGTAATGGCACAGTAGTGGCACAGCAGTGGTACAGTAGTGGGCTGATTATGAACATAGTATTCCAGACTGATGACTCCATTTGGTTGATACGTCTTGTTATCTGCTACAGACTACATAGACACATACTCGTCTCTTACTTCTTTTTGACGTAATAATAAAATGAAGAAAATTTCAACGTAAAACTTTGAAAACTCCTCAAATAAATTTCTTTTCTCGTAAAACTTTTTTCAAAATACGAAAAGATTAAAACTTTGATGGAAAACCGACACCAAAATAACAGTAAGAATCAATGATAACCATCTACAAGTCGAAAAATACTGAATACAGAAAAGCAATTAAAATGTACATATTTTGAAGTCATTATTCAGGCATAGCGATGACATGGGGTTACAGATACAATACCTACTTAAAATAAAGGAAAATTGTAGCTATGTACTTGAATAATATTAAATAAAGAGAAATCACGTGACAGAAGAGTGTCTGGAAAATTCGATTACGTAATTACTTCCAATTGAAAACAGTTGATACGAAAATAAATATATTATTGACCTAATTATGCCTGCAATTTACTTGATTATCGAGGTTATACACAAAATTTAACTACCTACTTTTGACATACGTAATTGAAACGCGCGCCGTTTAAGTCAGAAAAGCAGGAAAATCAGGTGCTAGAGAAATTACAGTCACATGAGATTTTCCATCTTCATAACTCAGTCTGGCAAACGCGATTTGAAATACCGTTTAGACAACCGTCTAGGTGGTATTGCAGTTTTTATGAGCAAACGTAACCGCTTAACATCAGATGGACTTTTAGCTCCTTTGGCCATCCTTATACCATAAAAGAAAAAGAAATAGAAGAAAAATATATTATTGTAAGTAGTCTTTGAAGAATCTAGTGTAGCTCAAATCTTTGTTCATATCGCCTCAGGATAAGGAAAACTTAACGCTTGTCCTGCAATATAAAATTCTATAAATATTTACATAGAAACAAAGGACATGAAACAATCACATGGAGAGGAAAGTGATTGAAAAAGGAATGTTTGTTAGTTTAGGATGAAACGACGGAATAGATAGAAATAAAGCCAACATTATCCAGAGAACTTCCTTTCTGTCTTATGGTGGTTGAATTTATAGGGTAAAGAAGTTCAAAATTGGTCCAAGAATGCTACCCTGAGGGACCCCTTACCGCGTGTCGAGTAATTGAAATATTCAAAATTCACGGGAGTAAAGTAACCGCTTCATAATGAATATTGTTTATTACGAATATTGTTTATTATGAATATGAACTACAATTGATCTGCTCCATCAAAATGAGAAATTAATGAAAACTCGAAAATTTACGCAGAATAGAGTAGTTATTTTCAAATAAGCTGAAGTTTTGTTTAAGCGACGGAAATGTTGACTCAAAGAGATTCTGGATTCTGGATGCAGAATCATTCTTTTTTATGGCATATGATGGCGTAACGAGTTAAAGGTGCAGTTGCCTTTGTCCATAACAACTGCAATACCACCTAAGTTGTTGTCTAAATGGTAGGTAGGTATTGCAAATCACGTTCACCAGACTAATAAAAATTATGCAGTTTTTTTTCTACTGCTGAAAAGAAATGCTTTCCACAACAATATTTATTAATAAATAAATAAAGAATAAATATTTTTGGGACATTTTTACACAGCACCATACCTATAGTCCCAAACTAAGCAGAACTTGTACTATGGGTACTAGACAATGGATATAATACTTATGTACATTTTTTTGTTGTTAATACATACTTGTAATACATAAAGATCTATGAAATTTGTGACCTTGTAACTAATAATTCCGTGTGGTGCCGGACATAAGGAATCGCACTACCCTATCTCTTCTCATGGGTAAAAGGCGACTAAGGGATTCACCAGACGATGGACAGCAGCGTTCTCGAAGTATTTAACCAACCAACTGCGATCGCCAACCCGCGTGCCGAGCGTGGCGATTATGGCATATCCCCCATTTGGGGGAGTCTTATGTCCAGCAGTGGACATCTTTAGGCTGAAATGATGATGATGATGAACTAATAATTGCGTTTACTTTCATGAAAAAAAAGACTTTGTCGATCCTTATGAAACAATATGATTTTCAGCCACATCCAAAAATCACTCTTTAAATGGTTTAAATTTAATTACTGCAAGGATATCCTGTGAATTAGACCCATGTCAACACTCAAGTCCCCAAAGGACAGAATTTCCTTTTCACAAGGAAAAGATAGTATATGAAAGGAAACTTTACCTATAATTTAAATGAACTTTTACCAATTTACAACAAGTATAATAATGCCTAAAAGCAGTGATAAACTAGGGTTGAACGCTTGCCTTACATGCATCAGGCATCATTGCATCATGCATGCATGCATATCATGCATCATTCTCACTCACTTTAACGGTGAAAGAAAACATCGTGAGGAAACCTTCACACCTGAGAATGCTCCATAAAGTTCTCAGTGATGTGTGTTGCCCACCAACCCGCAATAGGCCAGAGTTGAGGATTAAAGCCTGAATTCTTCTCATTTTGAGAAGAGGCCTGTGCCCAGTATTGAGACAATAATGATTTTTGTGACAAAGTGCTTAAAATTAAGTCTTTATTACAGTCAAACCAATATTATTGCACATTCCGTGCAATTAACTAAATTTGTGACATTATAAAATAATTACATATTAATGCGTCGACCAAATTATTCAAAGTGAATTCAATATTTAAATAAGTGATTCTGAGTGCAAGTTTAAAGTTAAATTAACAAGTTAATTCAATGTAACAACGTTCGTTGACGTAAGTACGTAATGGAATTAGCAATGGCAATTCGGTCGGTTTAAAAAAATACAGGTACAGAGCAACAGTGGTTTGAAAATCTTTTTTCATAAGTAAATTATACATGAGTAATGGCGATTAGGACAATGAAAAGAACTAATTTAAATTTTGAATGGAAAAAAGAAAGAAAAGAGTGTGCTATACAATGTACAATGCTTTAAATCAACATGTCAAGCCCATTTGGTTTTAAACATGTAAATATTTCTTAAATTTACACCGGCCTAACGATTCCCACAATAGTGTAAATCTATATCTATACTTCTATATCTATCTATACTAATATTATAAAGAGGAAAGATTTGTATTTTTGTATGTTTGTAATGAACAAACTCAAAAACTACAGTGCCGATTTAAAAAAAAAAAACACCATTAGGTAGAAAGCTACATTCACCCTGAGTAACATAGGCTATATTTTCATAGGCTATAGGCTATATTTTCATAGGCTATATTTTCATGTCCACCCGTGCGAAGCCAGGACGGGCTGCTAGTGTTTTATAAAATTTTAGACGACTGTACCATTTCTTTACGACGTTTTAATAACTTTTGGCAGTTCCAAAATCATATTTAAATAACCCCTCACTGTCGTTTACGGATCTTTGGACGTCTTTCGGCTGAAATGATGATGCTGATGGTGATGACTCAGAATTAGAGGGGCTCCGGGTTAGTCCACCATGCTGGCATGGTGCAAGTTGGCGAACTATAAATCCAATGAGGATATTATTTTGGAGTGAACTACTCCAAATATCCTATGACATATTCAATGTGGGAGTGAAACTCGACACCTAGCTTAGCGGTTTAAGCTATTGATATAAACCTGAAGTCGCATGCTTGAGTCTGCTTACGATCGAATTTTCTAACGTTAGATTTTTTTTATAGATGGCGCCGACAACAATAGCGGAGGACAGGCTGACGTCGGGACACCGACTTTCCCACCCCCCGCCCGGAGACGAGGTCCTCATCACAGGCGTGTCGGGATACTTCCCCGATTCGGACTCCGTCATTCACCTGCAAGAAAACCTTTTTAATAAGGTCAGTAACTATTTATGACATGTATCGCATGTGTGATAGGGTGGTATACCACTCGTCGAATTTCTTTGTCCAATGTGACTTTGATCTAATAAATTGGATGACTTTCATCATATGTGGCATGTAAAAAACACTGATCATCAAAAAAATTGGATTGGATAAAGAAATTGGACAAATAAATTTAACCAGTGGCATACCACCCTTAGATACAGTACAAAAATTTCAGCCCGGAGATACTGGGTTATAAAAATACCCACATTACTTTCACTACACCAAATGAAAATGTGGTCATCACGGGATGCCCAGCAGATGTCAAACATGGTATGACGGATAAGAAAGCGTCATACTATGACGGCAAACTTCACGGCATACGAGTCGGCCTTACCCACAAGTTGCACCAATAGGTGTTTCACATCAGTAATATGGTGATGCATGATATCCCGACTATTTGCATGAGTACCACCATTTATTTAACGGGCGTATTAGAATAAAATTATTTGTTTATAGCAGATGCTGCTCGAATCACGTGTGGCTATCCCTTTGCACTCAGGATAGCACCCAGCCCTTAGAAAACTACATAGTGAAGTGAATAGCTTAATCAGTTTTTGGCTTTATACCCATAGGTGGACTTAATCTCCGGTGACGCTCGTCGTTGGAAGCTCGCACATCCTGAGATTCCACAGCGCACGGGCAAGATCAACAATGTCAACAAATTCGACGCGTCATTCTTCGGCGTCCACTATAAGCAGGCCCACACCATGGATCCTATGTGCAGGATCCTGTTAGAAAAGGCTTATGAAGCTATTATTGATGCTGGTAAGTCTATTTATTTCGTCATACATTTTTTCCTTTGGCTAGGTGCGAACAAACCATATTTATGTTATTGGTCCCGTTTAATTCAGCATGGACTATTCAGCCCCTTTCCTTAGGCTGAAAAGTGAATTGAGATACCTTGAAGTAGATATTTAGTGACCTGCTTTAAAAAATTCTCAAGGTTTCTCTTATAGTTTGTTCTTTCATGAAATTCCGATAAATATACAGAATTAGTGTATGTAGGAATAAAACCCAAAACCGTATGCAGGAAAGCTACAAAGAATAATGTTTTTTCAAGTCACAAGAAGTAGGCTTTCAAAAAGCCCACATTTTTTGTACACAATAATTGGTATTTACCTACTACAAAACCAATCCAGTGGGAGATAAGCTCGAATGAAGTTTTGCTAACGTTGCCAAAGAAAAACGAAAACACAACAAACAATTTTGTTTACTTACGCACAAACGTTGGTCGGAAAATAAAACAAAATTATAACATGTCCTTGGAGTTGGCTTAGGATGAAAACCAACAGTGTACAACATCTTGGTAATAGAAACTGAAAATTACTAACCAATTTGTTAGCCGGTACAATATAGGAAATGTTATGAAAGATCCAATATACAGTAAATTAAGATTAAAGAATGGCGACTTAGGGAGTGATCAGTCAGATGGAAAACGGAACATTTTGGCAACCCTCCTACCCTCGCAATCAGTAACATTGATTCTGGTTAACTTTTAAAGTTCCTCCTCTTACACCGTCACCTAAGTATTGTTCAGGATTATATTTGAACAGAAAAAAATAAGTTCTTATAGAAATAGGTTAACTAATGAGCATATCCACAGTTGGCATACTGCAAAGTGTAATGTTGTAAGATTTTTAGAGTGTAAAGTAACATGTAAGTTTTTTGTCTTTTTCATCATCTACCTGTAACCGTTTATTATTAATTTTTATGACTGTATCCTTAACCGGGGTTTCTCGCCATTTTCTTTTCTATCCTTATCCTATTGTTATTGGTTATGTCGTTGCTCCATGTAGTGGTCTTTCAACGCTACCTAACTAAATATTAGATTTATAGTCTAACTTTACTATGCCCGCGACTTCGCCCGCGTGATTGTCGTTTATCGCGAATCCCTCAGAAACTGTAGCCTATATGTTAATCGGTTTATGTTTTATCTGTATGCCAAATTTCATTAAAATCTGTCCAGCCATTCTGGAGTTACGAATGGTGTAACTAATCCGACTTTGTTTTATATATTTAGATTATTGCAATTTATCGTGCCCAAATTCCATTGCAAATTGCGGCTTAAATATTCCTAATATAAAATTCCAATAACACTCATTGTTTCACCAACTAGGTACCTTCAACAATTAAAACACAATGAAACGCTTACATATTGTCACCTCTTTTCTGGTTTTCATTGTAAATATTTCACGTGAAGGATTTTCCGGATTAAAGCATTGTTTCGTTTTATTCTTTTCAGCATAGTTTTCATTTTCTGTTTTTGGACATTCAATTTAGTAAAATTGTAACGTAAATAATTATTAGTGTTTCACTTTTTAAATGAATTATTGGATCCAGAAAATAATATTGAATATTGAATTTGAATTTTTGAGTGAAAAAAAAAAAAAAAAAAAATTTTTTTTTGTTTTTTCATTAGGAAATTCTCAGTAGCAGCCCGGAGTATGGATTTGTGCCCGGTTAATGGCAATAGGCTCGCCCCCTATTTCATGGGACTATAACATAACTGGCGAAATGTGGGTGTACTATACACCTCTGCCTACCCCATCGGGGAAATACAGGCGTGATGTTATGTTATGTTTATGTGAATTTGAATTTGAGAGATTTATCGTGAAATAAATGCTATCTGTTTTGTTAGAAGGTACACATTTTTTGTTTGAAAAATGTGCTATGTAATGGTGTACAATAAATAGTTTATGGATATTCTAAATCCGTTTTGTATCGCTTTCTTAGATACTGTGTCTTAGTGTAGTTTGACAGCCAGCGTATTCGTGACAATAATTAGTAGAAAATTGTTTTGTAACAATAAACGAGATTACCAACAGCTGTTTCTTTATAACATCAAATTCCATATTTTTACTAAGAAAATAAGTGTTGAAAATTTATTTCGTAACATCTTGCTTCGAAGTTATTATCTGTGTAAAGGCAGCCTCCACTTAATACCCACAATGCCTATTTCAATCGATTGCTACCTTTCTGAAGCGGTAATGAGGCCAATTTGTCTATACCACGAATCGAACCACTCGAAATAATTAAATCCGTCACGGGAGCTATTTCCAGCCTTTTTGATAGCATTCTTGATCCCTAAATACTGAATACACGGGGAAATTCGTAAAAACATGGCGACATGGAATACTTGTTTACAGTCCTAACAATTTACTAAAATGCTCTTTTATTTAGAAATGACGTTTCTTGACCGATCTTAAAATACTTTTTGCAGTTTTTGGACTGATTGGTCAACTTTGAGAAGCCAGCCAACTAACATCATGCCATTCTGGTGGTCTAAGTCTTGCTTATTTTGAGAAGAGGTCGGTACCTAGCAGTGAGATAGTAATAGGCTGGTGGTGATGATTATGATGATGATGATGATGCTTACACTATCTACATTGTTTAGGAATCACTGCATTTTCTTTTTCATCATACGGCTTTCCTGATGTATTAACAGTTCCTAATTCATTAGCAAGTTCAAGATCAGCATCTTTATTTATAATAGTTATAAGGAAAAGTTTAATGGGAAGTCTTAGCACACAGACCAGTAACTGGTCTATGTCTTAGCAAGATGGCCGTTTGACCTTTGAAATCTATAAGAAATTCAAGTTTGAATTCCACAGTATTTTGGTATTATTTCTATTACACATTCTCATATATGATGTATTAGCTTTTATCCCCTTGCTTATAACCTTTTACGATACCACTCATGTGTGTAATGTAACACCTTTCAAAGGGCATCTATTTTTAGCCTTCAAACCGAATATTTCCGTGAAGATCTAACCAATATTCTTGCGTTTAAGATAAGATAAGATGATGTTTATTTGTCATAACATGAGTATACACAAGGAGTATGCAAGTTGTTTAGATAGGGAATTCAATAATACAGATCCTGCCTCATAATTTTCACAACACTTCCAGTTACTCCGGAGCTCTCAACTTAGTTTCAATTAGCTACCAAAGTTTTCCGGAGCAATTAGAACTTTAATCATAAGTAGCCGACCGACCAGGCAATATACGAACACAGCTCGTTCTTTATTTACTTTGATTTATAGTAGAGATGGGAAACATTACTTGGTACTAACAGTATATTATTCTAGTCGAGTCTTCGAATGTGTTGTTAAATCTCGAGGCTGATTATGAACGATGTGTGTCCGTTTGAAAAGATAGTCTTGCAATGAAAGTGTAGTGTGTTTGTGTGTTATCGATTGATGCATAATGATTATAGAATATTCCACCTATTTTGTATCAGTTACCCCATCTAAGGCTGCCAATAGCATGGCAAAACCAACAGCAAAGTTATTGTGAACGAATTTTAAAATATTGTGCTCATACATGTCCTACACTATTCAAAGTGGTGTGACTTGGCGTATACTTGACAATGTTTATTGTAAAAAAAAATTGGTATGAGCCGGCTATGCAATGTTTTCTCGTCTCGTAGTAACTAGTAATCATTGCTCAATAACTTAAATAACATATCAGCTGAAGTCGGAAAGAAATATTACGGGTTAAATGAAAACTCCCTTCTCATTGTTTAAATATTAGGAAACGTTGAAAAGTGATAGAATATGGGTACAATTTTTGTTTGTAGTTGACATTAAAAAGGTACCGGTCTATTTAATTATAATCCTTCCTACTAATATTAAAAAAAAAAGTGAAAGTTTGCTAAACGAATTAGGATTAAATGTGTGTGTGTGGTTGTACTTTTTAAGATGCAAATAAATGATTATGATGAAATATTTTAGTTATAAACCGAATTCTACGCGAGCGAAGCCACGGACAAATTCTCGTAAATAATAATAAAAAATTTCCTTCAAAATAATGAGTACCTTGGTATTTATTTTGCTTTGATGCATCAATCTTTTGTAGGTTATGTTCAAAGAAGCACATGGCTCTCATTAACTCCGTGTCCCAATTAAAATAAGCCTGAAATTCTTTAAAAGCGCACCGTTTCTATCTCACCTTATTTCCTTTCACAAAATATTTTTACTGTGATACCAAATTTGATCACAATTTTATACCAAAAAGGAGCTCTTGTCCATTTTTTTTTTAAATTTTATTTATATTTTTTTTTATCCATCTTGGACTTGTGTTTGACTGCTACCTCACCTGATTTTAAGCGATGGTGCGGTCAGTATTTTCAGTGATATAAAAGAAAACCATCATACCATCATCATATGTAGGAAAATCGTAGGTCGATAGTTTTAGAATGGAAAAGTTCTAATTTGGCAATATATGTGACTGTCAATACAAAAAAATAACTTCTACCCACATAGGTACATATTGCAAACACAAACAATAGACCCCAAACATAACATTCAATATCTAAAGTTCTAATAAAGAATGTTGTTATCTAAGGCACAATAAAGCAATTTAACTGACATTTCTCGAACCAGGCGAACCTCCCGTTATCTTTACATCCATTAAAAGTTTCATTCCACAGAGTAATTATAACTCAATATTGCCTTTGTGACAGCCCAAGAATTTAAATTTGATAATAAAACTTTTGAAGTGGACTCGATCACGTAGATTTCTTTGGTAGTTGAAGAAATTGAACATTTGCCGATTTCTACTGTTTAATTTTAGAGGTCCCACGGTGGGTGCCAGTAAGAAATTTTGGCTTCATTAATTAAATGACTGTTTCAGTAGATTTCGTTTCACCCGAGTTAAAATATAAAGCGTATAGTATAAGTTTTAAGACAATTTTCATTCAGGTGGTGGTAGAATTATTTGGATTTTAGAAGGTACTGAGCGACGACGTTACAAAAGGCACGCTAAAAGCTACTTTAAGTTTTATTACGAACATTTATTATGTACTAGCCTATTCCCGCGACATCGCCCGCGTTAATATCATTTATCACGCATCCCTCGGGTACTGTTCATCTTCCCGGGATAAAAAATAGCCTATATGTTAATCCCGATATGTTCTATCTGTATGCCACACTTTCCGTTGGGAAGTGCTGTAATGCTGGAAGACACAATAGATCTTACCAGGTCGCAGTGGCTTAGGGGGTGTTCAAGACCCCTACCTCTTTCCTCAAATAATAAATAATTCCACATTTCATTCAAATCGTTACAGTCGTTTTTGCTTGAAAGAGTAACAAACATCCATACATCCATATAACCTCACAAACTTTCACGTTAATAATATTAGTAGGATAGGAAGTAGGGTAGGATACGATTTGAAGCAAATAAACGTTTGCCGACGAGACTGAAATTTTTGATGTCCCACAATGGGTGCCAATAAGAAATGTTGGCGTTAGAAATTAAATGCCTGATTGAAAATTGTGAAAGGTAAAGATGAATGCATTAATTTATGACGATTGCAAGTAACGTGATGGTTTGGGTTGGATTTTGAAGGTCCCTCGGTGGGTGCCAATAAGAAATTGAATGGCTTATTGGATTTTGTTGCATAAGAGGTTGAGGAAAAATTGTTAACTAATAAATTTATGGATGGATTAAGTATGATATTATTTCATCCATCCATACTAATATTATAAATTCAAAAGTAGCTCTATTTGTTTATTTGTTACCTTTTCACGACTAAACCTCTAAGCCGATCGTAATGAAATTCAGCAAAGCGTAGCTTGGGGCCTGGAAAAGGACATAAGCAAATTTTTATTCCGGGAAGAAAACAGTTACAGTCCGCGCGCGAGCTC
Organism: Asteroscopus sphinx; assembly: GCA_949699075.1. Taxonomy (NCBI): domain Eukaryota; kingdom Metazoa; phylum Arthropoda; class Insecta; order Lepidoptera; family Noctuidae; genus Asteroscopus; species Asteroscopus sphinx. Next base: position 10,846,443 of record OX453021.1, on the reverse strand, counting down.
CGAGGAATCTTATGGAATGTTGACGTAATGACCTAGTGTAATGGTTTAGTCAATATCACTTTATCGATATTAAGTAATTGCGAAATTATTTTATGGACACTGGACAGTGTTTAATGTAACGAACAATTTTTTAGATTTCTTTTTCTACTTCACACTTTGAAAAAACACGTTTTGCCATTTCGCGAGCTTGCGTACGATCTACAAATGACTTTTTTTCTGCCTGTTGTCATTGCTCGTGTTCGCAATTTCATCTTCAACCATATTAGATTGCTATTTATAGTATTTATAAACACAAAATAACTTAAACAGTACCGAATACACACGACTGCAAATTAAGTGGCGCAAAATTGAAATGACTAAAACAGCATTGATAAGCGTGTTCTTGCGTCAAGCCCAACACTCGTACTGGGAGCGTGCGGGGTATGAAGCGACGGTCGGGCACGGCTCACACCCGTCCGCTTCCCCAGCCCGCGCTTCCGCGGAGCTCGTGTGCAGACTGTACATATAACATCCTTCGAAACATCTTTCCCACTTCAAACCACAACATTCCTCTCCAAATATCACAGAGACTTAAGTATAGAATCAACATATAAACTAGACGTAAATAGATTACCACATGACAGCACTTCTGAATAATTCAGAAGCCAACATACGCATTAATACGAAATAATCCGAAGTCTTCGATAATCCTTCTGATGGAATATCGACATATAGGTTGACAAGGAACTGTCAAATACAAAAGTTAGACTGCTAATATCATATCGCAGGGATATTAATTTGTTGTATTCTGAAATACAAAAATTTTAGACTCCTTAGTTAGATTGTTGGAGTGGTGCCTTTGGTACAAATCAAATCTCACCTAGTAATTTTTGGCCAAAAATAAATAATATAATCAATATTTTTGTAAAAATATTGATTGAACATAAAACATTCTTGATTCAAAAAAAAAAATCGTAGACCGTAATTATCTTGGATAAAACAAAAATCTTCTTGAACCAAGAAAGATTCTCTTGGCTCAAGAAAATATTTACTTTAACCAAGTTACTTAATGTCAAACTTCAATATTGTTTTTTTAATTAATTCAACTTTTTTTCTATACGCCACCCTCTCTATCAAAAAGGGATTTTCTTATTTTCAAAAGGATATTCCGCAGTGCTTTCCTTATTGCTTATAAAAAAGATGCTGGGATTACCATCAATAAATCAGCCAAGCATGGTGAATGTAGATTTTTTCCCGTGAATGAGTGGCAAATAACGCACAGCCTTTACGAGTAGTAGAGTAGCCTCTTGTGAAGAGCTCATCGGGAGAAGTTTTAACACCGTACCTGTTTAAATATGACGCCAAACAGTGATGCTTTATTTCTGATTTTTGTGATAAAACTGAATTATACGCAGGCAAATCCGTGGGCATAGACTAGTGTTTTCATAAAGTTTAATCTACCTTCTTCCAACTTCACGTAATAAGTTAACTCTGTAATCAACGCCTCATTAATCTAGTTTTAAAAGTTCAGATAGGAGTTGAATGGACTTGCTCGTATCTACGTGCAGTGCTTTGCTCGAGATGCGCCTTTGTCTAATTCAATGTAGCATTCACATTCATGAAGGTAGTCTGAGATGCTGCCTAGCAGCTAGACTGTCTGAAAAATATTTAATTACATATACAGATTCAGATGTACTCAAAATGATTTCATGCTACCTAGTTTAGCTGACCGCTAATGGGACTTTCGATATCTTTAGCAATGGACTGTGGTGAAGCGGAACGGTTATCTATAGAAAATCTAATTATAAATGTATGCAGAGCGGTTCCGTTTAAATCTGTCAAACTGGGACGTGTGTAGATACATCGGAAATACGACTACTTGTATCAGACAATTATGTAGGAAATTTTACCTAAATGAATGCCTTAAAATGCAGATTGTACTTCAGTATTCATAATTATCTATATCTTCTATCTATATCTATATCTATCTATACATATAATAAGAATGTAAGTCTGACGTGTCTGTACATTGTATATTTTTGCAAAAAAAAAAATAGGGAGGAATAAGAATCTTCTATCTTCTATCTATATCTATATCTATCTATATCTATCTTATCTTATCTTATCTTACATATAATAAGAATGTAAGTCTGACGTGTCTGTACATTGTATATTTTTGCAAAAAAAAAAATAGGGAGGAATAAGAATAAGTAATAAAATAAATTTCGAGATTTTTTTTAATGTTTGTCTGTTTGTCTGTTTGTCTGTTTGTTTGAACGCGCATCACGTTAAAACTACTGGATTTATTTGAAATAATTTGTAACAAAATTATTGGGCATACTTTGAGGTTACACTTAGTCTTTATTTGATAAAAATCGGTTCACTCTATCAGAAGTTATGTCAATTTAAAGTTTGCTTACATGTAGCGGTACTATTACACAATAATAGGTAGCGCTAAGGCTGAGGGCACGAAACGAGTGGTGGCCGGCGATGAATAAAATGGATGAATGACATGAGTTATAAGAGGTTGTAAGTAATGAAATCTATATCTATTCTATATACATATAATAAGAATGTAAGTCTGACGTGTCTGTACATTGTATATTTTTGCATAAAAATTAATAGGGAGGAATAAGAATAAGTAAGAAAATAAATTTCGAGTTTTTTTATGTTTGTCTGTTTAATATACATTAGAGTAATACCAGGCAAGTACTTTATTATGTGCCAACGACTTAGTAACATCACAATAATTATTTACAAGAAAAAAAATATAAGTTTGGCGCACACCTGCAAGGAAACAAAAGCCGAAATTTAGTTGGACCTCCATTGTTTTAGATGAGTGGGTGCGGTCATAAATTAAGTCGGTACTTTTGAGTGCATAAAACAACGACTACTTTACTTATCTATACATACAATAAAATCCTTATAAAGAAAAAACTGAAAACTGTTTTTTTATAATAATTGCTATGCTTACTAGGAACGATAAATTGCAATTTTTAGAGTTGCTGTCTGTTTTTAATAGATAAACGCCAAAACTACTGGTGAATTAGTTGAAATTTGGCAAAAATTGCCGTTACAGACCGGCTCAGGTTATTTATAGTCTGCAAATCATCACGCTTTTGTGCATGGGAGGTGAGTAATACCACATTATGTCTATAAAGCTGTTTTACAGCAAATATTATGATATGTTTCAATTTATATACTTACCCATAATTGTCACCATTATGTTAAAAGAATCATTTTTTTTTATCGACCATCACGCTATATCTCAAGGAAGCTAAACAACAGTTTTTTTAAACCAGAACGCGTATTTCGTAGGTAATTACTAATTTGCCTAGCGTCCTCACGGATGTCTTGCGAATGTTTGTTCTGAAATCGAATCCCAGCTTCCGTCTTAGATTTTAGGTTTGTTTTTTGTGATGAAGTTATGTTTTAGTTTTTTTTTTTATCATTTTGTCTATTGTTAGTGTAGTCAATATTTTATGACGCACGGTCTTCCTTTTTCTCAGAATGAGAATTAGGTAACTTAATCTAACACGCTTGCCTGGTACTGGTTGGCAGACTGCAAACACTCTCAGATATGCAGGTTTTTATCATTGGTATAATCACGTTTACTCATATGGTACAAGGTGGTATGTAGGCTAAAGTCATAGACAATAGACACGAAAACATGTTCCGAAAAAAATTACGATGCTCAGTATCTAAACACTGTACAAACAAAACACATGTATCATAAAAGTAAAGAAGGTATTCTAAACACAATAATAATAAAAGTCATCAAAGTTAGACGAGTTTTTGAGCAAATTAAGATGAGCTGTTCGGAAAAATGTGAATTAATTCATATTAAAAGATATCCTAACAATTGATATACTGTTTTATTTGGAATGAAATGTGCTATCTAGCTCTATTTATTGTGATTATTGAATATCCCCCCAACATATGCTTGGGGAAGGCCTATGTCCTGCAGTCTTTCGGTTGGAATGATGATGATGATGATGATGAGGATCTAGCGCTATATTTGCCGTTGCATTGAAGTTATAATTTGTGGAACCGCACCCGTCACAAAAAAAAGGTGAAGTCAACGACATGCCGAGGAAAAATAAAAAAATCTATCAAGAAACCCGCGCCTAAATCAACCAAAACTTCATAGCAATGCGTAAAGATGTCTCTATTGTTTGAATAAAAAATCACATCAAATGGATACTAAGCTCATGAAAAACATCACAGCCGAAATAGATCATCATCAACACAGCCTTTTCCTAACAGGTTGAAAAAAACTATTTTATGTGGCGCGACTCTTACTGTCTTACCTCCTACAATTCGATTACTTGGGGAAACCAATATTGTAAGTTTCAAGAAATACCTGTCGATTAATTCTTATGACTACCGGGACTGACAGTTTAACATACGTTTCTGGATTCAGAGAGATATCGATGTGTATGTAACAGTCAACCATCATCTAGCTAGGACATGAATACGCATTGAACGCGGGTCCTAAGCATAGTTTGATAGATGTATAATTTTGTCACCGGTTTCATTATTTAGGGTTTTTATTTGGAACAGCATTTTCCAATTAGAAAGAAAGAAAGAAAATATATTTATTTGCGTCTACGCACAAACTTACCAAAATTATAGAGAAAAAAAAAAAGAAAACAAATACTGGTACAAATATTCAAGTGGTAAGATATGCGTCACACCCGCGCAAAACGGCCATCGCCATTAGGTATAAGTATGACATTACATATTAAATATTGGGTGTTGTAGTTTTTTACGTCCTTAGTTCACATTTTTTGTAACGTTGTCTGCACAATAGAATTTCTCCTGTAATGTGCGTGCGTTTACAGACACTACGTTTTATACTGGAATCGAACTTGCCTTCAGTGGCAAGTATAAACAGTTTTATTACCCTTTTCATCATTTGAACAAATTAAATGTAAAACAGAAGGAATTAAATCATTTCCAATACAAAGGAAACATTTATTAATTGCTAAAATGTTTTCCCAGTGAACAAAGTATAAATAATATTATAGTGTTATATTATTCCGTATCAATCAATCAACTCAGCCTATCTCAGTCCACTGCTGGACATAGGCCTATTCCGTATACCTACTAATAAAGAATGACTTTGCTACTTTACTACAAAGTTTTCTAAAAAAGAACTAGAAGACATCAGTAGATAATTATAGAAAATTACGACAATGTTTATATGAATACGACATGTTGTTACTTTCCGACATCCACGCGGACGAAGTCGCGGGCACTGCTAGTACGTAATATAATTTACATTTCCTTGATCCAGTTTTTGTCATTCTTAAACCTTATCTTTGTCTCCAGGTGTGAACCCCAATGAGCTCCGCGACACCAAGACCGGTGTGTTCGTGGGCGCCTGCTTCTCAGAGTCAGAGAAGACATGGTTCTACGAGAAGATGCAGGTCAACGGCTTCGGTATCACTGGGTGAGTTCACTTTTATTCTCCTTCTTAGTCTAAGCATTGTTCTCGCAAGGGTCTATTATAGGAAAGAATAGAACGGATGTAAAATGTAGATACAGCCTTCATCGGCTCCAAGGTTGCCCGACGACATTATAACTGATCGGAGACCATTAAATGACTATCAAATAAATCGGGCTCCCGTAATTTGGAGTCCTGAGTAGTCTAAATAAACGTCGCAAAAAGAAGAACGTAAAAAACCATAACTTACATTTAAATAAGCGATTGTAATCTCCACTTCATCGAAACAACTCTGCCTGTCAGTCTTTTAGACATTGACAGCCGCTTTTAAAATTTGTCTTAAATTCTTAACTTCGCTCCTATTTACATAATTTCAAAATTACTCATCCTCTCCTTCGTAAAATCTTATACAATTAAACTATTCACTTACATAGGCGTTAAATTCATTTCATCATAATCACAGCGCGACAAAACGTTTAAATGCAACTTCGCGCCTCAAACCGTTCAGTCTCATTATTACAATTGCTTTGCAACAAAAGCGTTTAAAACTTGTCATAGTTATTTCATAGAGTTATTTTGTTACTGCTTTCCTTTGAATTAGTTTTTTATTGTTATGGTAGATTTTAAAATAAATATTTTACAATTTAGCTATTTCTAATGTGTTTCTACATCCCATTTATAAAAATCATAAATATTTCTGACAATTCAAATTCAGACAACAACTTTTTTACTTTAATATAGAATGTTACAATTTACAATCTTCGGGTGATTATCGATAGTTATTGGATAGCCGTTTCATCTCTAGATAATTAGTAAAATAATACAAATAGTAATAGAAATAGTTTAAATACTTATTCAATGTAAAGTATTTTATGGTATATACAATAAAAAAAAAATGTTAAACTAAAAAATACTACGCTAAATTGAAATCTAGAGATATCCGATATTTTATACTTTAACTGCAATGTCTAATGTTCCGTGTGGTGCCGGACATAAAGAATTACACCACCCTATCTCTTCTCATGGGTGTCGTAAAAGGCGACTAAGGGATTCACCAGAGGATGGGCAGCAGCGTTCTCTGAGTATTTAACCAACCAACTGTGATCGCCAACCCGCCTGCCAAGCGTGGTGATTATGGCATATCCCTCCACTCTAGGGAGGCCTATGTCCAGCAGTGGACGTCTTTCGGCTGAAATGATGATGATGATGATGACAATGTCTAATCAAAATAATTAGTTATTCTATTACATTAAGAACACGCGCAAGATTTTAATTCTAAAAGTCAGATTTGTCATTACTAGAGGGAACTATATTTACGGGACTTGTCGCGCACAATAAAATCAAAACATAACAATCGTATAGAGTGGCGGGTGTTTTCTCGAACTACCCGCGGTTGGTTTTTCATAACGTCGCTGTCCGTAACACGATATGCTGAATCTGCCGTCGAAACTGTAAGTATTGTGTGTCGTGATTCAGCATATCGTGTTACGGGCAACGACGTTATGAAAAACCAACTGCGGGTAGTTCGAGAAAACACCCGCCGCTCAAGACGATGACACCCGCATACTTCAATCTGCTCGTGACCACGGTCAATGCAACTTGGCCGAAACGTCGAGGTTAGTCAAAATGTTTATGTTTTGATTTTATTGTGCGCGACAAGTCCCGTAAATATAGTTCAAGATGAGTGAAATTCGCGAAAGTTTAAAAACTTCTACTAGAAGGAATTATTGAAAGTAACGTAGCGGCAAAGCGATTGAAGTCTAAAATATCGCTACTCAAGTAATATTGAGATCCTATACCCGACACGTTATTACTCCTTGTGGTTTTCGAGTATCAAGATTAATGCTAATATTGATGCTATTCTCGGAAAATAGAGAATTGCCTCGTACGTGAAGGGATCTTGGATGATTTGATGATAGTGTCACATCAATAAAAAATATTTTTACCATGTTTTTATTAACTCGCTTTCAGTCTTGTCTGTCTGTTCGGTAGAAATTTTGCTATAGATTTTAAGCTAACTTCTCTATGAGCTAGAGACTTGAAACTTTAAACATAGCCCAGAACTGGATGACAATACAATAACAACTTTTTTCGTGTCAATTATATTCGTGTTATAAGCGGTAAATGTCAATAGCATTCATCACGTTACTCTAGAATTGAAATCATCAATTGCTTGACATGGCTCAACCACAGTTTTTTTTATACTTTATGCACAAACTATTAACTATTATTTATTATTATATTATACTTTAGACGGAGGCGGCGGCGGCGGCGGCTTAGAGCTTTTTTAGGCTTTTCAGGATCTATAAAGATTTGAATCTTTCAATATAAAAAATATCTGTCTTGTCCAATTTACTTTATTAATTTGTTTTAATCGTATAATTTTGCGATTTGACTGAACTATATATCGGACAATCGTCTATGAAATAAAGTTTCTTCACTTTCTTGTCTATAGCAACAAAGAAAACGAATAGGTAGTCTAACTTAATTTTTCTTTCAGATGCTCCCGTGCTATGTTGGCCAACCGTATCTCCTACTGGCTGGGCGTGACTGGCCCGTCCTACACTGTGGACTCTGCCTGCTCCAGTTCCCTATACGCCTTGGAGCATGCCTTCAGGGCCATCCGTGATGGTCACTGTGACGCCGCCATCGTAGGAGGATCCAACTTGTGTCTACATCCTTATGTGTCACTGCAGTTCTCCAGGTAAGAAAAAAATATTGTTTAATAGAGTACTTAAATTAATAGGGTCACCAAAAGTAAAAAAATACAATACAAAAAACATGGTAATTATAAAATAGGTTTATGGGTGCGAATAACACCTACGAAACGTCTGAAGTAGTTCAAAATTCACTTGGTAGTGTGAAAAACACAATTTCAATAATAAATTATCGTATAGGGTTAAGAAATAATTATATTAGCAGTCCCTTCGGCCTCTTCTAATTACCTAAAGATGTCACCATTTATTCGTATTCCAGCATTGTATAATAACAAATTTTCATCGCTAGACCCCTATAACGCCTCAAAAATAACGTGGAAAAAACAAATCCTTCAAACGTTATCACAGGTCAACTCCGCTTAGTGCCCGAAATTACACGACTCTCACGTATACCTCACTACCCATCACCTCACCACACACATTTTTCACACTCTTCCAGTGCACACACACTCACACTACCAATATTAACTAGATATTGTATAAATGCCCAAGAGGCTCTCTGCATAGGTTTGTGAATTTAATTAGTTGTGTGCTTCGTAATTGGCGTATTGTCTAGACTAATGTATTGAATAAAATATTGTAAGCTGTGAAGTTACCAATAACAAATAAATAAATAAATAAAATAAATATAATTTTAAGTACAGTAGTCATAACGTGTATTTACAAACACAGAACAATCTACTAATTACCACTTTACTTTTACGTCAATTTTTTTTTTTTTTTTAATGAAACCACTAAACAGAAATATCCTCTATGGTGCCCATGTTATCTACTTAAAAACATAATAATATGTCACCTCTCTATGTTTAAGGAACAAATATATTAAAAATTCACAGAGAATTAGCATAATACTCGTAATGCAGTCTTTGCGACTAAGTTAACGTAGTTTTTGCTTTACCGTAGTATAAAATTTACATTAACTTAAAAGACCATTATTTATTATCTTGGCAACACGACTGCTCCTTGATAATTTGCTGATGTGAGAAAATGAAACAGCTGCTTTTTATCAGGTGCAAGTTTTAAAAGTTGACTGGTAGTAAGTTTTATGACACTTGCATACATTACTCTACCAAATAATTAGATAGGACGAAAGACAAAAGTCCAAAGACGTATAGTGGAGGATAATTTCGATACCACGAGCAGTGTTCACGGTAGCTTAGTGGCTAAAGCACTGGCGTACTGAGCCAGGAGTCGCAGGTTCGAATCCTGCTCGTGAGCGATTTTTTCTTTCCACAATTTATATAATTAGATAGGACTTTATCCTGTTATGGGATTTTCAACCTATCTCCTATTTTATTAACTGTGAATTAAGGTTACGGAGTGACAACACTGTGATCTCTTTAACCCTTGAGAATCCTGCTGTCATCGAGCATAGAGACGTGATCACATGACATCTGATTTGTAATCAATTCCGCAATTTTTCGACAGAAATGACACGCTTCCATTGGCAAGTGCGCTCGTGGTTTGATATTCCTTGCGAATAAAAAAATCAGTTTCGGAATCGGATAGCCCGTAATATAGCTCTTATAGGTTTAATGCTGCCTGGTGAGTTTATAACACTGCTATTTGCCCTATTTTTGACAGCTGTTGGAATGGAGATCCCATAGTAATTTTAAGATTATAGTTACAAACCAAAGGAACGAGAGAGTCTGACCTTATCCAGGCACCATAGCCTCATCCATCTTAGCATGGTCGCAGAATATTTCCTTGCTCTGTTATGTGTTACTGATAACATACAAAGTCAAAAGTTTTTATTATTTCATGTACTTAGACCTCGGACGAATAAAAAAGGCGGACGGAATCTCGCTAAACAATAAGTGTAGCATCCATAGTATGCTCGCTTAAAAGTACGGACTGGCACGCACACATTCACATCCATAGTATGCCAAAAAGCCGCGATTACGCCAAAAATCAAGTGTGACGGTAGTCATTGTTGTGGTGTCACAAATAAAATAACAGTATACATCTGGTGTGTTAAAATGCTTTTGAAATTTTAGTTCGTTTATGAAAAAATGTAGTGCTTCAGTCTAGGTTTAGCGAGATTCGTCCGCCTTTTTTATTCGTCCGAGACTTAGACCATAAACGGGTACTGTTATAAGGTCAACTCTAGTTGCACGGTTCCAAATAGTATAAGGAGAAGAACTGGCAAGAAACTTCATGGATTTAATTAGTTAATCTTTTCAAAATCATTTTTTTATACCATGTACAGTCAAAAAACTTTCCGGTGAACCAACGCTAAAGCTAAAATCGCTTGCACTCAATGTTCAATGGCAGCCGTAGGCTCTGTGCCGTAGGTACGTGTTATGTAGCAGGATTCTTTCAAGGGATTTTGTAGATAAAATGTACCACCGCAAAGTATCGTGACCGTACGTAGCATTCAACGAATGTAAGAATTATGTAGGTCAATGTCAGAAATACCCAGAAAGTACTAATATTTACTACTCTTCCTCATAGATTGGGAGTGTTATCACCCGACGGCAGGTGCAAGAGTTTCGACAACAGCGCCAACGGTTACGCCCGATCGGAAGCCATCGTGGTCGTCTTCTTACAAAAGGCCAAGGACTCCAGAAGGTAAGATTATAGAAAAAAAATGTATCCTTTTAATGTTGCCATATTATTGGGCAAGTATACTCTAAGGCTCGTATTACAGAAGCTTCCTCAAGTACAGTTTAAACTCCAATCACCTGATCACTACTTAAGGATAGAATCGTTACTTGAGTATCGGTCTTATTCCAGAACGGTAATTATAAACTTTAATTCAACAACAAAACACACGAATTTGACCTGAAATATAATAGAAATCTCTACTCAAGCGTAGTCTGGACCACGCTTGAGTGATTACAGATCAAATATCTGCCCAAATACCGAAACAGGTGACAATATAAAACGAAACTAAACTCAGCTGAACTGTGATCAACAAATCTCTGCTTGAGGGACGTTCTAAAATCAAAGCTCACCTTAAAACTAGTTTTAAACGGAGATCAACGCTTGAGTATCCTTCTGGAATACGGGCCTAAGTGTTCATGAGCAGAGACCGTGTAGCGTGAAATTCCCTCAGGGTTCCTCAGGTTAGGTGGAGTGACGATCTACGCAAGGTGGCTAGTCTTAAGCTGGATGAGAGTGGCCGAGAATCAATGTCAGTGGTGGTGGTGTAGTATTAGAGAGGCTTTTGTTCAGCTATAGGCTGCTGATGATGATGATGATGATGATACAGTATAAGATGCCTTCAAGTTCGATCGATAATAACAATACCTGTCAACGGAAAATATTATGATATAAGACGCATAAAGATATCACCCTTTTTTGTGTGAAATCATATTAACCTATCATAATAATCACTTAGTTGGCAAAATAAATCTTTGAATCTTTAACCTAACCTTGCTATGCAAAAAGTTGATACTTTTGTTCCTCGATAAGTGCGAACAAAGTAGGTCTTTTCTGTAAGAGACTTTTAAAGCGGGCGGTAATGAGTTTTGAATTTGGAATATGAATATTGTTCCTTAGTGTTCCGCAACCAAAGAGATCGAATGCAAAATTAAATATTGTATGAATAAAGTTCCTGGCCGGTAAGATAGACGGTGCGCCGGCCGGCTGAAAATAATTACGAAAAATGAGTTTATTTCATCGTGTAGTGAAAGTATAACATTAACACTTGAAAGTGTTTGAACAGAAGCAAGAAATGTGATACACAATCTGTTTCCCACTAAATAAGCGTAATGACAATTTCGTCTCAGGGAAAAATGAAAAAGGAGTGAATACTTTTTCGGAAAATGTATTTTGGCCTATTTTCAAGAAATATCCAAACCTAAAATAAATTTATTCATGAGTTGTACCTCTAAAAGTACCTCTTATTTATTTTTCAAATTCAAATTATTTCAATTTTCTTGTCCTGTAAGATCTTGATATTTGGATACTTATTTCCAAACTAGAGGTCACTCGCTGTTTCGCTCGCGTGAATGTCGTTTATCGCGAATAACAGAAGCCTATGCCCTTCTTCCGGATCCAGACTATCTGGTACAGAGATAGCCTCATTAAAATAGGTTAAGTACTTTAGTCGTTATGAGGTTACAAACACACTTTCGCAATTATAATAGTATGGATGGATAATTGAAAGACTAATAAATGTTTTTCCACCAGGGTATACGCCCAACTCCTCCACGCCAAGACCAACTGCGACGGCTACAAAGAACAGGGTATCACATACCCAGCCGGTCACATCCAGAAGCTGCTTCTCCAGGAGTTCTACGAGGAGTGCTCCATCCCTCCCTCCGTCTTGGAGTTCGTTGAGGCTCACGGCACAGGTAAGGAATATTAAATTTTGATTTCATAACTTGCTCAAGTAAGAATAGTATATAGATCAGCTATGAGATTCTCTAGTAAAAACGCGTTCATATTGCGTTCGTATTGTTCGTACTATGAGTTCGTCGTTGAAACAACATTGAAACCACCGTTTACAAGAGCGATTTATATTGACAGCTTGTGGAATGTACGCATAAATTGTCAAGGCAATGCGAAAAAGCCAAAAAACTACGAAACCAATATTTTGCCGTTGTGAGCAGCGACGTTTCGGTGGTTGTAGAAACACATATCAGTTATTTTTGTGTGAATAGCCACCGCCTAGGGAAGGCAGCGGGGGCAGGGGATAATTTCTTCTTAAAGCCAGGTACCTACGCCACCACGATATCGTAGTGGCATAACATTGAATGAGAGATCAGCCATAAATTCATATTTATTTGACGAGAATACATATTGCTATTTTCTATTTCTACGACGATAGTTTTTAGTTAGGTAGTTAGGCCTATCGATTTGTTAATGTAATTTGAGCATTTAGATACCTAACTGTAACAGTACACAAAGAGCAATGATATTTAAAAGTACAGATATGTTACTTGCACTCGCAACTGAAGACCCGAAAACGTTCTAATTAGGACGTTTTTCTATTAATCTTCGTCAAGTAAGACGCCGAACGTGACCGGTGACAAAAAAAAGTAAAATGCCATCGTGTGTGTACAGAAAGTGTTCCAATTATGACGCGAAAGTAACTTGAAGTAACCAACTTACTCACTTTGTACTGGTTTATGTGTATTGTGCTGCCGCTGCGTACGAAACATTATTTTCGTTTGTTTTTTTATGGTATGGCATATCTATACTATTAAATATCATTGACAAAGAGCCACAAAATAATAATGAAAAGCAATAAATTACTAAAGACAAGATACTGTATTTGACCACTCATCTTCATAAAATGCCTTTAGCTATCGAGCTATAGGTAGTTCATTATAATAAAACTAAGCTATGCTCCTAATATGGTCGGGTTAAAAGCGGTTAACCACAATAATTCCACGGGGCGGGATTGAACCCTTTGACCTTTCAGCTGCCGTTGAAACTCTGCCCTTAAGTATTTATTAGGGACTCAATGGAATTCCATTTCAATTTATTTTCTGAATTGGCATTGGTACTGGCATACGGAATTAAAGATTTTAGAAAACTGAGAGAAAAAGATATTTGAATAGCTGAACACTAGGTGATTGGTTGGCCTAAATACTACAAACCAAACACATGATACACAACACATCAGTTGACATGATATTTGACAATTGATTAGTAAGTTGCGTTTATCAGACTTTCTGAAACCGGTTTTTAATTTAAGGCTCGTTTTCGGGTTACGTCAATATTATATTGCTATGAAGTGAAGAGTTGTCAAAATATAAGCTTCGATCAAGTCCGGAACAATTTATTTTATAAAAAAGGCGTATAATAAGTGAGTTTGTCCGTTGTACGTCGCGCAACGCGCAAGAAGCAAACGCTTCTACGTGAACGCTCTCATACATGGCCATACGTTTGAATAAACTGCACGACGCGACGCACAACGCGCCACGTAAATAAACGAGCCCTAACCCTTTTTACGCGTGCAGGTACTGCTAGTAAAAAAAAACGAGATTATTAGTCAGTTCATCGCCTTCTTTTAACACCTTATTAAGCAAACTCTAGCAATTTTTCAAAACTTTCAAGCATCTGCACTTCAAGAAAGAAACGGCACATTAACTTGGCAAAGTAAAAACTTTGAGATAAAAATGAAAAATAGATAGGAAAACTTTGCTAGCACAGTTGGATGGTATACAACGTGTCAATAAAGAACAATAATAAAACAATAAAAGATGCAGATTATCAATAATATTCATAATTTGTTTAAAGTAAAATATAATTAACGCAATCATAAAATGTAATTTTCAGTTTTTTTTTTGTTCCAAATAATCTTGCTGATACATAGTTTCATTTGCTTTTTTTACACAAATATATATAACCAAACATGAGCGAAATTCGCGAAAGTTTAAAAAAAAAACTACAGTTTATGTTAAAAGAGTGTTAATACGTTTTCAGGATTAATTAATTTCATGTTAAGGCCGTTAAAATATATATGATTTAAGTAAACATTAAATAATAAATTAAGAGCATGTTTTAACGTTTCAAATAAGCTGACAACAAGTTTTCAATTAATTGCGAGTAGAAAATTTTAAACGCCATTTTCTCGCGTGTTTGACTGGTGTCGATTCTCTTGTTCACAAACTAAACTTATTTTAAACTATCACTCTCTTTTACTAATAGTAGATATAAGAAAGGGATGGCAACAATTTTAGAGCTGTGAAATTAGTCGGAATTACAATTTCCATACAAGTTTAGACTTGATCTCGGAACGTGCCAACTAAAATACGCACGTAAACTAAATTTACAGCACTAAAATTGTTGCCATCCCTTTCTTGTATCTACTATTAGTAAAAGAGAGCGATAGTTTAAAATAAGTTTAGTTTGTGAACAACAAAATCGACACCACTGTGTTGCTTACTACCGTCCAGTTAAGGGTACTGTAACATGAAATTAAAATGTTGTGAGCTCTGTGACTATTGTTTATAGTACAAAGAGCCGTGTTTAAACCGCCTTTTGTAGCGACACGCCTATGCAGGTCTGAAATAAAATAAAATTAAATTGTAGTTGAATTGAATTTAAATGCCATGGTTAACAATTTTGACACTAGTAAAGTTGTGATCCCAATTATTTTTGTTGTTATATTATTTCAGTATTTATAATTGTGTAGGAAGTCTTAATAGTGAGACTGAAAACTGATCCCAAAAAAAATAAAAATTATAATTTATAGGTAGTAAGCCCTATTTTTCAGTGATTTAAATTAGCATAATATTTTCAATAAATAAATAAATCTTCTGGTAAAAATAAATCGTTTTAAGGCACATTAAAAACAACATTTGCCAAGTAAAAAATTCGGAAAACAATCCCTATGGCCAAAAATATTTTCAAGTTGCGAAACTGAAATTATCATCCTAATGGTTATTACCACAACTTAAATTTCCTGTAACCGTTTTTATTTACAGAAACTGTAAAACTAAAATGTCTGCCAGGTAAAAAGTACACAACATTGCGAGTAGACAATTAGTTTTGTTTGCTTTCTCTCTTTTCATATTTATTTTGTGCTTGCCTTTCTACTGACCTCATTAAACAAAACTTGGGAAGCGAAACCTCAGCTCATGCTTCATGTTCATGGTTGTTTCATGTTTTTTAATTAGTGCAGTGCGATAGGGAGTGTTATGAACATGAGGAGTGTATTTTCAAGAAGTTTTTTCTAATGACCATGGGAAAATTAGCTGTTTCTAAACAACTTAATTTGGCTTGCTAATTTTCCCCTTATGGCCATTAGACACATATTGTTATTATTGTTATAATAATGTCCTCCCGGCCGAATTTCAGTCACAGTGGCTAATCTCAACGGAGACTATCCATGTGCGCGGCACATATTATGTATTATAGTGCACAAGTGTGTGTGCAGAGGTGTACAATCACACAGTTGGATTATTGTTATACTATTTGTAGAAATTACGAATGAAAACATGAACATGCGTGTATACATATACGTTTACAGCTGAAAGTACGACTTCACAAGTGGTTCGGACTTCGGATGAGTGCGTCTATAACTATTTGGCGTTTTTGCGAAATAACTTGTCAACAGATTGGAGCGAACCTTTGATAAATTTATGTAAGAATTCCTTTAATACCCTTCTGACCGACACCTATAAGGAAAGAAAGAAAGAAATAATCATTTATTTGCGTAGAATACAGGTGGTACCAGATATAAAATTGTTGGTTTAGGAACATTGCTATGTTATGCTTGTATTAAGCATGCAAAAATTCAGTATAGATGAACCCAATTTAAACTATATTATTATTAATAACTTCTTAGGATTTCGCGAACACTACACATTATAATAATACAAAGTTTATCCGGTTAAACTTTGTTTTATTATATTCCCTTTATTAGCTTAACAAACTTATTATTTACATTTTTAAATATTAAATAAATAAAAAAACATTTAAAAATATAAAAAACAGTTGCCCACCGGCATCGGGAACAGGGTCCAAGCTACCGGTGGTCAGGGCCCCAGAGAAAGGAACCTCCTCACTATGCGTGCCGTTTCAAGGAGTACTGCCTTCTGCATCTGGCCTTTGATCCAGCCGCCCAACGAGAGCCTCCTTAGGTGTTGGTCGAGGCTCTTGGCTATTAAGCCATTGGCCGTGATGACTATCGGTACAATGACTGCTGAGTCCACATCCCACATGTCGACAATCTCGTGAGCTAAGTCAATATACTTGATTTGTTTATCTTTCTCAGCTTTCACGAGGTTGTCGTCAAGAGGGACCGTGATATCAACAATCACTGCGCGGCGCTCTGAACGATCTATCACCACTATGTCAGGTTTATTGAAAACAACAGTCCTGTCAGTGATGATGGATCGGTCCCAGTACAGTGTGGCATGACTATTTTCAAGAACTGGGTCGGGCACATACTGGTAGTACGGTACTTCCGATTCCACAAGATTATATTTCAGAGCAAGTTGCTGGTGGATAATCCTGGCTACCAGATTATGCCTGTGCAAGTACTCACCGTTAGCAAGACGAGAACACCCGGAGATAATGTGTCGGCTAGATTCACCCGGACGGTGGCATGCCCGACAGATGTCAACCGTGCCATCCTTCACAATATATTTCCGGTAGTTGTTCGTCATCATTACTTCGTCCATAATTGCACACACAAAGCCTTCGGTCTCTCCGAAGAGGTCACCGAAACGCAGCCAGGATAAGGACGCTAGAAAATCTACATCGGGCCCATGAAGAGCCCGGTAGAAGCGTCCGTGAAGCTCCTTGCTCTGCCATACCTCCCTGCGGTCATTGGTATCCAGTACCACAGGTTTGCGCCAGTTCTCTTTAGCTAAAGAGAGCGGGGTCAGTCCCTTGTCCACTGTAACAATATCTCGGTGCATACCCACGTCCAAGTGAAGGAAATATTCCCTTAGACTGCACACCTCACGGTTGTGGAGGGTCTTAGCATTTAAAAAACCACGACCCCCACACTTCCGCGGGATGTACAGCCTCATCACCGATGAACGTGGGTGATGCATCCGATATGCCGTCAGTAGTTTGCGGACTTTCCGATCCAGGGCGTCAAGATCCGTCTGAGTCCACTTGAGTATACCGAAGGAGTACATCAAGACCGGCATGACCCAACCGTTAAAGGCGCGCACCTTGTTTCCGCCCGATAAAAGACGTTTTAGAACCTTTTTCAGGCGGCCAAAGAAGCGCTCCTGCAACGATTGCCTCATGTCGGCCTGGCTGATACCTAACGCCTCCGCCATACCCAAGTATTGGTATTATTATATTATTATTACATTAACTAAATTATTATTATTGTTACACAGTATTAAGGAAGGTAGCTAAGATAGTCTGTGAATATGAAATTTGTGGATTCGAGTCCAATTTGTATCACCACTTGATGGTCCTTTGTCCTGCAGTAGGTAGCCAGGCATAAACTTAGGTAAGTAATCTTTATGGCGGCTGTGAAGTTAGCGCTGAGCAGCTCCCCGCACCCCTATTGATATACGAGCACTCTAAATTTTGTTACTGCGCAGGCATACGCCGCGTGTTCATATCCGTCATTGGTGCGTACTCTACTTGGTATCAAAATCAACGGGTAGGCTATTTCGGTAATAGATAGCAGTCTGAAGCTGGTATAAAATACCATGAAACACTAGTATTGATACACCAAAAGTGGAATCAAGCTGTGGCTTTCAGATTTTGGGTACAATTCCCAAGTCAACTTTCGACGAGATCGTTCAATAATCTCGCAATTGGAACTACGCCTGGGAAATAGAAATTCCCTTCGCCTATCACTCAGACATTCTAGTACACGTCAAAGCCTTTCTCAAATATTGCGATAAGTATTTACATTGTCATATTCATGAGTTTATATCCTAAAATAAAAATAGTAGATATCTAACCACAGTCTCTAAAACCGAAAACATTACAGGAAACATAATATTTCAACGTGAAACACTGAAATATGAAATAAAACACTTTAACGACAAAAATGTCGCGCAGTCATAACTCTAAAACATAAAAGCAAAGTTTTACAAGCTTTTAGACCATTCCGATTGCTAAAACAGTCGGTGAGTACCGAAATTCATGCTACTTATGGGCGGAAAACAAGTAGACAGTAGTGCTATACCCACCTCAAAATAAAAAAATACTTCGAAAACAGTAGTAAGAGTTTCTATAAACAACTTATTTACCTATGTGTTTAAAATGCTCCTATAGACTAGTAATAACCGTGTTTCATTTATTGTCGTATTGTCATATCCACGTTGTATATATTTAGATTTTGAAAGCATAATTTTGTGAGTTCAAAAGCCGACATGACCCCAGATATTAATCGACATAATCCTCAACTTTGACAAACAGCCGACCAAACGATTACTACTAGGCTGGACATTTAGAACTAACTGTTACTAGCCCAACCGATGTACGTGCCTTCATTCTAATACATTTCATTGCGTGCCTTCCCAAAACTTCAGCATTATATTTGACGATGGGAACACTGAACACAAGTGTTTTGCACGAGTTATTTCAAGTGTAGACCCTAGAATTGTGTCTGTTTTATTGATTTGCCACTTGGGTCCTGAATTCTGTCTTCGGTAAGACAGCTGTATGTATAATTCTTTGAAACTCTTCGCAGTTATAGGTACTGGATGATTTTGAATTCATTGGCAATCCTTTAAGGGATGATTATACTCATCAATTTGAACAACTACGTACTGAAAAAAAAATCTGCTGTTCCCTAAATTTTGTCGATTTATGTGAAAACAAATGTAGGAAAAAGCTGATTTATTTTTTGCGATTTTACAATTGGTCTCATAGTAAAAGTTTTTCAAATTGATGAGTATAATCATCCCTTCTTTATCCAACCAATCGACTTGACCCGAAACAGCGCACGCAGCACACATCAACGGCTTCTTGTGGTTTCACCCTAACAGCCAAGGACGTAGTGATTTTAGGAGAAAGTTGTTGGAGGTATGGTAAAAGGTTAGGAACCCCTATTCTTAGAAATGTGACGGCTAACTGTTCAGGATACGCCGGACATTCTTCAAAGGAAAAGCTTTCATATAATTTCCTCTAATTAGTGTTATAATGAGAGCCTAATAGACCTTTGCCTTATTAACAAGAGTGAAAGACTTCATCAAAACGGTTTCATGAGCTCACTTAGAGCTAAAATAATTAAATATCCGCTCATTGATCTTAACTTACGTGTACCTTACAATTAATTTAATTAAATAATTATACTTCATCAACTTAAAAGGTAATAAAATAATTATATTATCCTGAGTGCCAACGCACTTTGAGTTATAGAAAACGAATAAAGTTAACAATACATAGATACGTCTAAATGTTATAGCGAGTCGGTTCGCCAAACTGAAACATGAAGATGGAAAGTCTCATGTGTTGTAATTTCAGCGGCACGCGACACTGACACGGCACCTAATAGCAAGAGAGGGTGGTCTTTTATTGGTTAAAAAAGAAATAAAACTAAACAGGTTTATATACGCCTTGAGAAAACTGAGCCAAACATCAAATGAAAGCTCAGTTATAGCTTCTTATCACGGCTATGTTGGGTCCATACTAAGATATGGATTATTGCTATGGGTATAATGTATCATTCCTTGTCACCAGGTACCAAAGTCGGTGACCCTGAGGAGTTGCTGGCCATCGACGAGATCTTCTGCACGGGCCGTAGCGATCCACTCTGGATCGGCTCCATCAAGTCAAACCTGGGACACAGCGAGCCTGCCTCCGGTCTTTGCTCTATTGCCAAGGTAAATACTTGTGTGAAAAGAATGAATGAATGACATACTTAATCAAAAGAAAGAAAAATGCAGTGCACAAGCGCTCTTAATCTGAGTTTCGCACTAAATAAATTAGGTAGATACGAGTACATAATTATTTATTATTTTATTATTGGACGGCGAAACGAGTTAAAGGCCCACCTGATGTTAAGCGATTACCTTTGCCCATAACAACTGCAATACCATCTAGGTTGTTGCCTAAACGGTACAGCACTTACAACCCTAACGCCTTTAAAGCTGGAGTGAATCGGCACCTAATAGGTTTGCTCGCTCCATCGTCGACCACAGCTCGACAAAGCTGTCTAGATTGCGGTCAAGGGCAGATCTATATCTAACAAAAAAAAAAGCAAGTAGGTTCGCGAAACTGAGACATAAGATGGAAAGTCTCATGTGATTGTAATTTCACTGGCACCGTACCCTTCACACCGAAAGACAGCAATGCAAGCATCACTGTTTGGCGGCAGAAGTAGGTACGGTGGTAGTACTTCCCCGGACGAGCTCCTTCACAAGGAGCTCTACTACTACTAAATCAGCACATTACTGACCCACTATTGGGCACGGGCCTCTTCTCAGAATGAAAAGAAATGAAGGTCTTATTGTACCACGCTAGCCTACTGCAGGTTAGCGGAATACACACACCGTTTTCTCCACCGTTAAGGCGCATGTCGTAGCCAAGTGGCGCCTCCATCAGTAAAATAATTATTATTCGCTGAATACATCATTTATTGAAAATTCGTTTTTAACAATTGAAGTACAAGTACCTACTATAGTTTAATCAGAAACTATTAACTCTATAAATTATATTTCGATTTTTTATCTACATCTACAGCAAACTATGTAGCTTCTGATTAAACTACAGTACCTGTACTTCAATTGTTAATAACGAAATTTCAATAAATGATGTAATCAGCGAGTAATAATTATTACACAGATGGGGGCGCCACTTGGCTGCTAATGCAAGCAATAATTAAATTCTGATCCGCACATGAATACGAAACTCAGACCCACATGGAAGAAAAGCGTTCAACCTGCTTTTTCATGAAGTATGTAGATAGGTATTAGGTAGCTTCCTATATTGTTTCTTAGAAAGTAAAAAATCGCCCACAATCTTTATTGTTTAGAAATAAAACCGCGAACTTTCAATCTCACGTATCTTCCCAACTTTGTACGACTTGTCTTGTGTAGGAAAACAAGATAAAGGAAATATCAAACACACATTTAGGTAGACATCCTCATAAATTATGAAGTAACTTTGTCATACAAGATAACATTAATTATGACGCGACAGTTTTCAGATAGCATTGAGCGAAATATTCCGGACCACAGAAATAGATAGAATGGCCATGTGGGCAGGGCGCGCGTGGCAACACCATGCACCATATTACAGGATATTTCAAAGCCTTTCTCAGCTCACCTTATGACTTGTTTCTAAAAATACTGTAACAAAAACCCGCTAAAATGCCTTATTGTGCTGTTTCTACCTGCAGAAACAAAAGCTGTAAAGTACATTTGATTAAAATTTTTTTTTTTAAATAATGACGTCAAAATGTAAGGCGTAGTTTGTTCGGAAAGTTGCCACGCATGAATCGCAAGTAAAATTGTGATTACAACCATTCTATCTATTTCTGTGTTCCGGACGCACTTTAGGGAATTGGACGTCGCTTAACCGATGAGGATAGTCCTCTGTGCATTTTAACAGAATTAACTCTGGCAGAAGATAATTATTTTATAGGAATTAAGTTTTTAATATCCACTGTATTTTAATTGCAAATTAAGTAGTTTTTATTGTAAAATTATATTTAGGTAAGTATTTAGGTACGTATTTAGGTACGTATACAACGTGTATCAGAAATGCGTGGACATATTTGAAGAGCTTATTCAGGGGATGCTATCGATCAACTATTACTATGGGACCAACCCTGAAATCACGAAAACAAAATCAGCTGATCCTTACATTTTGTCGAGCAACATCGGTGATTTAGTAGGGAACAGCTGATATTTTTGTCGCGATTTCAGGGTTGGTCCCATAGTAATAGTTGTTCTATGCTATGCCCTGAATGAGCTCTTAAAATATGACCACGCATTTCTGATACACGTTGTATAGGTACCTACTTAATTATTATTTGCTTAGAAATACCACAATGAAAAGCGAATGTAAAAAATATAGAAATTATTTTGATTGCCTCGTTGGTCTATAGGTTGCAAATGCGATTGCTATGTGTGAGGTCCTGGGTTCGATTCCTGGGTCGGCCAAAGTAATATTGGGTTTTGTCATTTAGAAATTCTCAGTACCAACCCGGAGTCTTTTCTGCCCGGTCAATGACAATAGGCTCGCCCCCTATTACATAGGACTTATAACATAACTGGCGAAGTTCGTGCACTTCTGCCTACCCCTTCGGAGAATACAGGCGTGTTGTTATGTATTTTTTTTACTGAATCTACACTTTCAAACGATCTTAGCCCGGCAAAATTTGCTACAGGCCGTATCAAAATAAAACTATAGTTGCTAGTCCAAACACGGTCAGTATTCGAAAAAAGCTTGTAATGAACCAAACACACTCACTACGTTAGATTTGAAGTTAGTTTGTCGTTTGATGTTCGTTTACCAATTTGATTTCATACCAATCAATAAAACCAGCCTAGCCTGTACACTGCTGAAATGGACTCTCTAATTAACATTCAGACTTGTTTGTTCAACGTATTCCTTTGAGGTGTGTTGTTTTCCTATTTGCAACAAATTAGCACCCTTTGTATCTTAGTTAATAGATTTTGGGGAATTTCTATTTAGTTTAAAAAAACTCAGAATTCTTTATAAATAAACGTGCTATTACTTAACTCGGAAGATTGCATGGCCTTATATCACGCATTCAAAAGTATAATTATCCGGTTTAGGTACCTTATACATACCAGGCCCCTCAGAAAGTATTGCGAAAAAAAGTTTTTATATATGGGAGACTGGCCAGTTATAATGTTTTTCGAAAATATGATTATTTATAAGTAAAAATAAGTAAGTTCCAATTTCAAAATTTCCCTCCACATTTTTTGCGAGTTAATTCAAAGTATTGTGTCTCACTGAAATATGGATCTGCGCCGGGAACATTTTAGAGCTATGATTTTATACGATTTCAAGTGTCGCCTGAAACCGGATGAATCGTACGATAGACTTCAAATGGCATTCATGGATGAAGGCCCTTCCAAGGCAACCGTGTATCGTTGGTATAACGAATTCAAGCGCGGTCGACCAACTTTGGGGGATGACGAAAGAAGCGGTCGCCCTTTGACGGCTGTTACCGAAGAAAACGTGCTAGCAGTGAAAAATTTAATCCAAGACAATAGGCGAATTACATATCAGGAGATTCAACACATATTGAAGATTGGATCGGGAAGCGTTCACGAGATTCTACACAGCCATCTTCGCGTGAGGAGGATAGTATCACGCTGGGTGCCGCACAACCTCACCGATGCTCAGAAGCAGGCCCGGGTGGAATGGTGCCGTGATATGCTTAACAAATTTGAAGCAGGCTCGTCTCGGCGTGTTTACGACATCATTACAGGTGATGAGTCCTGGATTTATCAATACGACCCAGAAACCAAGCGCCAGTCGACTGTTTGGGTGTTTCAAAATGAGCCAACGCCTACCAAAGTGAAGCGATCTAGAAGCGGGGGTAAGATTTTGATCGCTAGCTTTTTTAATTTGACTGGCCACTTGGTATCAATTCCCTTACGGGATCAAAGAAGCATTAATGCCGAATGGTATACTACCAAATGTTTGCCAGAAGTTTTCTCTGTTATAAGCAACAAGCGACCAAACACAGGGCTCCGCGGGCTACTGCTCCACCACGACAATGCACCTGCGCACACCGCACTCAAAACGAGGGACTTCCTGGACAGCACGCCAGTCAAACTCCTGGGTCACCCTCCTTACAGCCCTGATCTAGCACCGTGTGACTTCTTTTTATTCCCAAAAATAAAAAATCAGCTCAAAGGGATACAATTTTCGTCGCCGGAAGATGCGCTGGCTGCGTTCGAGCAGGCTGTAAACGAGGTGTCTGCGGCGGACTGGAAAAAGTGTTTTGAAAACTGGTTTAGGCGCATGAATCTTTGTATAGAGGCTGGTGGAAAGTACTTTGAAAAGATTTGATAAAAATATATGTACGTATAGAACAATTTTTTTTAGTTTCGCAAAACTTTCTGAGTGTCCCACGTACAAGCCATTCAAATAGGGCTTTTCAGAGCTACGGAATGTCGATTTGTGCTACCAGCAATAACCTGACTGCTCAGAGACTTAATTACACCAAGCAATATAGAGATAATACGTCATCTCCGCCAATTAAGACGAGATGTAATGACGTAACACGGTTCTCTGCTCATTTTGTGCATATTATGAGGAAACCTTTCGTTGACATGTAAATGTACAAATGTACCTATTTATTAATGAAATTTCTTCAGCATTGAACACAAAATACATTGCCTATTTCGTTAGTTTGAATTCAATCAGTTGTATTTGCTAGCTATCTTTAAAAAAATACAGCCAGAGCGCTGGTTTCCAACCCACGGTTTCTTGACTGCCTGGGTCCAAAATAAAATGAATATCCTATATATCCACGATTTGCCCTGCTAGAGATAGAAATTTTTTCACCGTAGAAATTATGTCAAGTAGCTCTACTATGGCAAATCGTGGATAGGTAAGATATTAATTTTTGCCGTTTGCCATTGGAGGATTATGCTTCCAAAATCAATTACATTTCTTGGGCTACGCTCAGTATTGCGACCACTTTACTACTTTATGAACAAGCCCTATAACACTCGTTCTCTTTTCAGATGTGCATAGCCTACAGTACAGGCTACATCCCCCCCAATCTGCACTTCAAGGTAGCCCGTGAAGGAGTAGCAGCTTTCGCTGAGAACCGACTGAAGGTGGTGACGGACAAGCTCCCCTGGAATAGAGGCATGTCGGGAGTCAATAGTTTCGGTTTCGGAGGAGCTAACGCCCACACTCTGTTGAAGAATGTTGCTAGGGATAAGGTATGTTTTCTAGACCTTACATAATCTTTGACACCTTATTTAAAGAAGCGAAAAACAAAGACAGGCTATACCCACTAGAAATAATTCCAGGTGTAAATAATGCGAAACACGAAAGCCATGACTATAAACTAACTTAGTAAGTTTCATACAAGACAGGTTCTGGTTATGACACCACCACAGACCTCAAGACGCCGCATAAACAAAGTTTTACATGAGATCGCAGTCGTAAAATGTTGGCGGTGACCGGGGAGCGGACGGTGCATTATGATTGGTCGGCTCAAAAGTTCGGTGGTATGATTCCGTGTGATTGGTGCCGCTGATTGGCGGTGGGGCGTATGATATGCAGTGCTACTGCATATGCGTGGTGAACGGGAGTATCCGGCTAATCGGCGTCTAGAGGCTTAGTGGTCTGTTGTCACCAATCACCACCGATATGCGCTTGACTGTACTTTTTGTTTCTGTTTTTTGCTTCTTTGAATTTGGTATAGAACTTTGCATAAAATTTATTAACGTAAATTACTTGATATTTACACCACTCAAGCTGCTGCTAGGTACCTTTTTGAAAGTTGGAAATATGTGGCGTTAAATTCGCGTGTCGGCTAATATGACCTTTCGTATTTATCGTGATCATAATTTCAGCCGAAAAACGTCCACTGCTGGACGTAGGCCTCCCCCAAGCATAGCCACAACGACTGGTCCATTATTTTCCGCACCCAGCTGATTCCCGCGACCTTCACCTCAGTACAATGCTCGATGACCTCCGTAGATCTTCCAAAAGAGCGGCTCTTAAATGAATATGGACTCGTCGTATTATGGACCCTTTAATTGTTCCAAATATCAGAGGAAAAGAGAGTAACCTCTTCAATCCCGAGACTTTTAATTTGATAAGCCCTTACTTTGCCCAAGATAACCTTCCTCTCGTCTGTGGAAAGACCGACAGTCAGTTCCTTATGCAAAATGGTGCATTTGTGGGAGAATCGACTTTCGATCGGTGATGTCATGCTAAAAAAACGCTCGCGAAGCTAAGTCTAAGTTATTTTTTTTTCATTTCGAATAAGCATTTATATGCACTTTCAAAACGTTAATTATGAATCTAGTTGCACGCTTGCTATAAAACGTATTCTACTTCATTTTATACTGATAACAAGACTGAATAATTTATGGTATAGCTATAGCTAAGTACCTACAGTAAGTACAGAAAAACTGGTATCTCGGTATATTAATATTTCATTGTTAATTAGCCAAAACACTTTGTTCTTTCCATCACTACGCTATCAATATCGCTTTAAAGCCACAATAATTAAGTCCATTATCTAAAATACTCGTTTTCATCGTCAAGTTTGAAAAGTTTACAAAGTTATATCAGATTTGATTTCCAATCTATTGATTATGTTCGTCTATTGTTTTTGTTAGTGAAACATCGAATAAAATGAGTTTGGAAATGTTTTTGAAGTTGCCCATCAATTTGTCTGACAACCATTTTGTTTATTATAAATGAAGATTAATATCGTTCTTTACAATGTTCGTGTTGGTTTTATACGCAGAATCTAACCTGCGTTCGAATAAAATTCTGGGCTTCATACATGCCATATACACATGCGTTATTTTAATTTTGTAACTATGATGTGGCTTCATGGTGAGCAATTGAGCATTACAAACTCTTTCGATTACCAGTCATCCTGTAGGCTGAACGTTAAAGTTCCTTTGCCAATCAATTAGCCTCAATGACTCACCAGATTAATTTAATTCTAGGAATAATTTCATTGTCATGTCATATTGAACACATATAATTTCACGTATTTTTTACAAATTAACATACAAAATAATTATAAGGACTTCTTAACATCTTAAGTCCTAAGAATCAAATTACTTAAACGTTAATTTTTCAACATTCGTGATTTAAAAGGCAATCAATTGATACTTATGAAGATTATGAAGGGACAACAAGATTTGGCGCGCGAGTTGAATAAAAAAAAAACTGAAAATCCCTGGAGACATTCCAAGTATTTATTTATTTACCTACCTCTTTTGGTTTTTCATTCATTGTACAAAGTCAGATTTCTGAATGATAGAAAAAAACGCCATAGATTAAAACCTGTGTATAATACGAACCAAAAAAAAATACTTAAAGAAATTGAAAAAAAAAACCACAATTTTTTTAGTTACTTTACTGTATTCAATGCTTTTCTTTTAGATTTTATAAGCCTTGACAAGTTCCATTTGGCAATACTGTCTTTAGTTGGGCAGCTTTGCTAACGGGTTGCCCTTTCCAATCTTAAAATAAATACCTGTGATATCTGACAGCAATGCAACTGCAGTATTACTTTTATGGAAAGGAATTCATGCCTTATGTCGTTATCATAACGTTCTAAATTGAACTAGAAAACTATTATCCCCTGCATTGCCGTGGGCCGTGGTCAAGCTCGACTAGTCTAGTTTACACTGACTCATGTAAAAGATGAGATGAATTTGGTTCAGTTCCTTTAATCTTACTTACCTTTTCAAATAGGGTATTGATTTAATTTATTTATAATTTTGCACAAAATTTGTTTAGGATGTTGTAGAGAAACACACACATCACACACCTGTGACCCACACATGACTACTACACACATACATGGCTATGATTTTTAATACACTTAGTTATGTTATGCGATATCATATTATAATATTAAAAATAAACAAAGATATTCATTGATTTGTTTTATTCGATAGGCTTAGGTATCAAAAGGTTGATACCAAAGGAATGCGGGATTTTTCTCTTCGTCCTACTTTTTTGTCCTACTAGTAGGACCATGAGGGTATGCTGTTTCTCGTGGTCCTACTAATGCCTACGTGATCACTTATTTTACCAACCAACTGTATATAGCGGACGATTATACAACGTATTATTGAAATAACTGAAAGCCTCTTAAGGGGTCATTGTACTCATCAGTATGAACAATTACTATGGGACAAACCTTGAAATAGCGAGAAAATACAGGTGTTACCTACATTTTGTCGATTTATGTAAACATATGTTTTTTTTTGCGATATCTTGTTTGGTCCCATACTAAAAGTTGTTCATACTGATGAGTAGGGTGACCCTTTAAGAGATTTTTAGTTATTTCAATAACACGTTGTATAATAACCACTGTAAATATAAACTCCTTATCCACCACCAGGTAAACAACGGTATTCCATCCGACGACCTCCCCCGCCTGGTCTGCGTGTCAGGCCGCACGGATTCAGCCGTCGCCAGAATCCTGGATGACTTGGAGTCGAGGACCGTAGACGCTGAGCTCATCCGTCTGCTCCACGCTATCCACGATGACGATATCCAAGGACATGTGGTTAGGGGATACTCTTTGCTGGGTAAGTTTTGGAAACTGTTTGTTTCTAATTTAGTTAAAAAGACGTGTACAAAAAGTGACATGGTATACAGGATAATTGAAAAATTTACCGAAACCTCATAAACTTTGTATTATGAACCAGAACAATGTTTGTTCTACGATTCGAATTAAAAAATTCAAAATTGTTTTAGACATTTTAGTAGTAGTAGAGTATAATAAAACAAGTTTAACCGGATTACATCGATCGGATTACCACCTGTTTGGAAATCAGTTCTAAAAATAATCAATCCCCAAACAGCACACAACACTGTAAAAGACAATGACATTGTGAGTGATTACTGCGTGCATCGAAACGATTTTAATTAATACATTTTGTACGGTAGTTTTTTTTTTTTTTAAATATCTGTAAAGACGATTGTCATCTGTCTACCTGCGACCACGAACGCTGCAAAGCTTTCGAAACGTCAGGAAAACTAATTTAAATAATATACGCGATGTAATCCGGTTAAACTTTGTTTTATTATAATGTGTAGTGATCGCGAAAACCTAAGAAATTATTAGTAGTAGAACTCTTTGTGAGGTAGCTCGTCCGGGGAAGTACTAGCACCGTAACCATGCTGCCGCCAAACAGTGATGCTTGCATTGCTGTGTTTCGGTGTGAAGGGTACGGGTGCCAGTGATATTACAATCACTATAGACTGTCCATCTTCATGTCTCAGTTTGGCGAACCGACTTTTAGTACCATTTAAGCAACAGCCCAGGTGGTATTGCAGTTGTTAACATCAGATGGGTCTTTAGCTCGTTTCGAAATCCCAAACTATAAAAAAAGATCAATCGTACCACTGATACAAAGAAGAAGACCGGTATCTTCTTAATGTAGGTCTGATGGTTAAACAGTTAAAATATAAAAGTTAAATAGTTAAAAAGCTGGACCAACCCTACTACTTCGAAGAAGCTACATCATTAATGATCTTTGTGATACAAATTCACGGTCTATCTTTTGGTAAAACGTCATCCAACCCTGTAAAAGTAATCTGTATCAGTTGGCTCCAGTAACACAGACTAACTACTCCTGTTCTTCCAGGCTCCACCCCCACCAAGAGCGTGTCTCTAGCGCGTGACATCCAGTACTTCTCTGGAGTCCGTCGCCCAGTATGGTTCGTGTACTCCGGTATGGACTCGCAATGGGCCGGTATGGGAAAAGAGCTCATGCGCGTACCAGTCTTCGCTGCTGCCATTGAAAAGTAAGTATATCTAGAAAGCTGCCAGTTTTTTTTTAATGTAAGTTTTTAATGTCGTTTTTGGAAAAAATTAAACGATCCAGTTCAAATTTCAACCCTGTAAGATTTTCGCTAAAACAGTGTAAGGAGAAAATTGGATTGAAATAATAAGTTTCGTCAAATAGTCGTCTAAACAGCTTGAATTCATACGAATATCATAAAGAGAAAAATAACGTACCTATGTCAGAGATCCATAACTTACTTTTTCAAACGAATTTCCAGATTAATTCGTAGCAACTAGCTTGTCAAAGCGTATAAAATATTCAGAGAACCACTTCTCGATTCGCTTTTATAACGTGAATGATAAACTTCATGCAATGCAATTAAGAGGCAAGCTCAGTATGCGTGTGTAAAGTTGAGAGTCAATGCTAATGCAATTAAAGCTTGTGCACACTTGTCCGTTAACTATAATCAAGTTACAACCCTTGGTTCAATTTAATAACTTGAAGGATGATAAGTAGTTAGAAGTACATTTTGCAGTGCAGTGCAACTGCACATTTACATACACTACATTTTTACAATATTTTTTTGGACGGAGATAAGTTTATCTTTAGTTAAGATACATGATACATCTTACAATGTATTATACATATGTAAATGTGCACTGCAAAATGTAAATTTTTTGTATAACCTCTTGGTACTGTTACGAATACCTTAAGAATCTAAAGGTTTTCGTCTAAAGTTTAGATAAACATAAAACAAGGAATATTTGCCAAGCAGGAACAACGCTTGACACTTCGATATGAACAAAATGATCACAACGCCGACGGAACGTCCATTATCGCTTTTAGTCGTGGTTCGGTCGCTTTTTGCAAAAGAGCTCTATAAAATCATTTAATTGTAATGTAAAAGTATGCAAAAACAGATGTACTTAAAAAAGCTAATTATTTTTGTTTCTGTGTTTGTACACGGATGAAGGCACTATGTTTATAGATAATCATATGGAGGAACATATATTGGTCAGCGTATCGTAATCTCGGTACTACTGGAAGTACTGGATATAACACTAAATTCTATCAGTCCATTACTGACCCACTGCTAGGCACGGGCCTCTTCTCAGAATGAGAAAGATTCAGGCCTTAGTAAACCACGCTGGCCTACTGTGAGTCGGCGGACTACACACACCATCAAGAACTGTATGCAGCACTTTCAAGTGTGCAGGTTTCCTCATGATGTTTTCCTTCACCGTTAAAGCAAGTGATAATCAAATTCTGACATAAGCTTTCCCTAAATCCATCACAAAAATGATCAATGAACTAACTCTTCAATTATTTGTCCAGGTGCCACAAAGCCCTAGCACCTAAAGGCATCAACCTAATGAAGATCATCACGGACTCAGATTCCAAGATCTATGAGAACATCATGAACTCTTTCATCGGCATCGCGGCGGTCCAAATCGGTCTCACTGATGTCCTGAAGACCATTGGCATTGAGCCTGACTACATTATTGGTAAGCTTGAATTATATTTACAACAATGGTATATATATAGCATAGGAGAGCATAGGATTTCTCAAACTTGTAGCCCCATGTACCACTATTAAGATTTACCAGACGCCTGCGGACCCTTTTTATTAAAATTTAGCCTTGTAAGAAAATGAGATTTTTTTAATTTAAATCAAAAATAATACAATACCAAAAAGCAACATGCTGTTAATTAATGTGATGGCTGGGCTTGTTTCTTCTAGTTGTAAATTTAGTTGATTTTACGAGCAATCCTGCTCAATTATAATCTTAATTCTGATTCTATTTGATTTCTGTATTTCATCTGTCTTCAGCCGCCATAACGAAATTTGTATTCAAAACTCCCTACGATCAATGGCTAGCCCCGGGGTTTGCGCACCCCACTTTGAGAAACCCTGGATAAAACATTGTAAAATAATACTATAGACACAGATACCTGTACTGGCTGTAATAAAATCCTTCAAAAATGTTAGTAACTATTCAAAATTTACTCAGTACAACCTCTGTATGAAACATCCAAAACTTCTAAATATCTCTATTGGTAGTACAAAATAAATCGAAATTTATTTTTCGAAAGAGTTACTGATTGTTGGTACAAAGGTAACTAAAAACCCGGAAAGTTTATAGAGTATTTTCTTGGAAACTTTAAACTACTCACGCTGGCGAAGTCAAGAAACTGCTATACAAATGGATTTTTCCTGATTAAAATAAACAGTATCATAATATTGTTTTCATAGATTTCTCCAGTTTTAATCGACTTTTAACAGGTTTTGCTCTATTTAGAAGGAAACAAAGGAAGATAAACCATTAATATCTGCACTAACACTGACGCTCATAACCATTTAGTTCCTACATTTGCACTTTGTAAATCCTTTCAATTACGAAAGTATTAACTTACTCCAAAACTCTGTCAACAGGACACAGCTTGGGTGAACTTGGTTGCGCGTATGCTGACGGCTGCTTCACCACTGAGGAGGCAATCCTGTCCGCATACAGCCGAGGCTTGGCCTCCATCGAGACTTCATTGATTAAGGGATCCATGGCTGCCGTCGGTCTTGGATACAGTCAGGTATTTTGAACAAACCGTATTTACAAGTTTCAAAACCAAATCTGAGCATTATTTTGATTGTTTTTCACGAACATGTTTTGAATTGAGTAAACTTCTAAATATTAGTAATTTCTATATTTAGCTAATTGAAAATAGAACTCATCATAATAGGCTTTAAAGGCTGAGTTCTTCTTCTATCGTGTCGACATGAGCTACATAATGATAATAGCTCATGCCGTGGGCAAAAGATTAGCCAGTCAGCAGCTTGGTAGGGGGCCTGACTGCCCAGGGTGCGCCGGACGATCAATTAAATATCGTCACTCATGGAGGCCCTTTTAATGGCTGAGTTGATGATGATGATGACTTTTGTAAACATCAATTTAAAGTAAATGTCAAGCTCAGGATACCTTAGATTTATGTTGGGGAATATTTCTATTTATTTACTACCCTAGGCACCCTTCTACTTCTCTACTTTCTATCTCCCTCCTCTTTCACTTGCTTTCTCTTCAAAATACACTTTTTCGTTTGTCACAAATAAAAATTCACTTGTTGTTTTTCCATCTAGATCAAAACTATGTGCCCGCCCGAGATCGAGGTGGCCTCCCGCAACGGACCCGACTCCAGCACCATCGCAGGTCCCGCTGACATTGTGAAGACATTCGTCGCAAAGCTCAGCGCTGAAGGCATCTTCGCCAAGGAGGTTCCTTGCTCCAACATCGCCTTCCATTCCCGTTACGTCTCTAAAACTGGTAAGATAATCTGCATTGTTTGAACTTTGTGCCGATCATCTCTCTGCTCTCTCGGTGTGACTGATGTGATGACGTCACTACGTCTTCAAGACTTTCGTTGCCAAGCTTAGTGCCCAGAGCTTCCTCGTTAGGAGGTATTTTTATATTTTCGCAACTTATCTTTGGTTATTCTTTGTTTTTTTTCTCACATTTATCTTCAACGTTATCGAGACTTTCGTTAACAAAACCAGTAAGCGTTTGATTTGATTTAAAATAAATAGTAAACGATCGTTAATATTGGAATAAGTACTTTGAGGTTTTTTACTTGAAAAAAATTGTATTGCTTTCTTCATAATCTATAATTATAAGCAACAAAATACCATTTTGATAAACAGAAGAGACGTTGATATTGTAAATTAATTAAGTTAAGTTCGTTAATTTGATTTTGAACTAGCGACTTCCATTTTAGAAACAAGTTATTTACAGAAAAGTTGTTAAGTAAATATTTCAGCCATAAATAACTTTGTTTCTAATTGTAACCTAGACTGTTTATTATTTTATCATCTAATTATGTTGATCTAAAATTGGTAGGTAAATTAATTTCAAATAACAACAAAGTTTCCGAACATGAAGATTCAAATATTTGCTGTTCAAAACAGGAGCTCCTCAATTCGTACTACATAAGGTAGTTAGCAGCCTGAAAGCCTATCTGTTTTAACTACGTTTTTATAAAACGCTTTCTTGTCTGTCTGTTTGTCTGTTCGGTCAAAAATTTGCAATCGATTTTAAACTAACTTCCCGATGAGCTAGAAACTTGAAGCTTTAAACGTAGCTCATAATTGGATGATAATGCAATAATAACTCACTTTTGTTTTGAAAACGTTGGATATAAACAACGTACGTTGTATGTCCGGTCGTGTCGAATTGCCGTCCCATCGGATTATGAAATTACAAAAAAATTACAATCACATGAGGCTTTCCACCTTCATGTCTCAGTTTGGCGAACCGACTTGCGGTACCATTTAGGTAACAGCCTAGGTGGTATTGCAGTTGTTATGGGCAATGGTAACCACTTAACATCAGGTGGGCCTTTAGCTCGTTTCGCCATCCAATACCGTAAAAAAAAAAAAAAAAAAATTAGAGTGAGGGAATAGAAAGTGCACCTGTGTTTGCACACACACTTGTGCGCTTAATATGTCCCGCGCAGATGGCTAGTCTCCATTGAGATTGGCCGCCGTGACCGAAATTCGGCCGGGAGGACATTATTATTATTATATAAACAAAACTATTTTAGGTCCAACTCTCCTGAAATATCTGAAGGAGGTCATCAAGAACCCTAAGGCTCGCTCTGAGAAGTGGGTGTCCACGTCCCTGCCACAAGCACAATGGAAAGACGCAAAGGCTGCATTGTCTTCTGCTGAATACCACACCAATAATATGCTGGTAAGTAGTGAACTGTTCAAAGACTACTGTTATCCTAAGAATCTTGTAGCTACAAAGAGCAATTTTAAGCAGATCACTGTTTGATCTGGAGAGATCCTTATGAATCCATAAGCTAGACTGGCTTAACTGACCAGATCGATAGTTTTCTGGTAAAGATTATGATGAACTCAGGTGGCCCTTTAGCTCGTTTCGCCATCCTATGCCTCAAAAAGGGCCAAGTTCACCAAACACTACAGAGTACAGATGTTAAATTGGTGAACAGGTTCTAAACAGGACAAAGTTGTCGTGTTAAACTGTTTTTTCGTCTTAAACGTTGATTATTTCGTTGGTGAACTTAGCCTTTTGAGGTTTTCTAATTAATCAAACTGAAAAGAACTTTTCAAAAACTACTCAATTACTCCAGTGTGCTAACAATATGGTATTCAACGCGAGAATTATTAATAACGAGAGGAGTACCAATAATTACTTTTCAACACACTTGCTCGTAAAGTGGCTCTTATTGCAACGCTTTTAGGTTCATAATGCAGCTTATAACGCACGCGTGCTTTTTACTCCACATTATCGCACTAGTGCTTTTTACTTTACCTACAGTTTATTTTTAAATATCAGCAAATAGTTTTTATGTCTAAACAATATTAATCATTTTTGTGAATAAATCAACTGTGTTAATATATATATATATTGAAATATGATAAATGAACATTTCATTTCATCAAATTATTTATTTATTGTCAACAAATTAACATTGATTTGCGTTATAAATAAAAATAAAAACTTTTTATTATGTTTTTAATATTAGGCTGTTTGGCGACTTCCTTCGCGCGCCTACTTAAACGTCACTCAACCGCAGACACAGCGTGCGATTACATAAATCCACGCGGCATTTTTACAAATTTAATATATGTCTAAACTATGTTTATGATTTTTTAACCGACGAAAAAAGGAGGAGGTTCTCAATTCGACGCGTATATATGTATATATATATTTTTTTTTTTTTGTATGACCACGGATAACTTTTTACAGAGTGGTCCGATTTTGATGATTCTTTTTTTAATGGATAGAATATATCTCGAAGTTGGTCCCATTTAAATTTCAAAATCAAAATCCAGCCCTAAGGGTAGTAAAACAGGGGATGAGTGTTTGTTCACCCACTGAATTCTTACCTGTTAACCGATTCTGTTGAAACATGACACACATAAATATAGTTCTAGACACTACGACATAATGGAGACCTGGAGTTAGATTAAAACCACAAAAAAACTAAAAATAAAACTTTTTAACAAAAAATTGAACCGACGAAAACAGAAACTGAAAAGCGAAAAATAACTAATTATGAGTCGGCGCCAAACAACCAATCAACGAAGATCATTAAATTACTTTAAATAAATAATAAAAACAATGTCACATCAAATACAACGTGAAATTTTCAACGATAAACAATAACTTTCCAAAAATGCGCTCTCCGCTCGGCCACTTGCAACTTACACGCACTTTGCTTGTTATAAGTTCGTTTGGCGCCGACTCATAATTAGTTATTTTTCGCTTTTCAGTTTAACTTTTCGTCGGTTAAATTTTTTGTTAAAAAGTTTTATTTAACAAAAAGTTTTTCTTATCCGCCGTAAACACTAGGCCGCAACTAAAACGTGAAAATTCTCAAAAACTCACTTCCTCCTCAGAGCCCAGTCCTGTTCGAGGAGACAGCTAGCCTGATCCACCCCAACGCGATCACCATCGAGATTGCCCCCCACGGCATCCTGCAGGCCATCCTGCGCAGCTCCGTGAAGAAGGACGTCATCAACATCGCATTGACGGAGAAGAACCACAAGGACAATGTCCAGGTCATGTTCACGGCTTTAGGAAAGTAAGTACACCACAAAATAAGATTTCTTTTATTTCAGGCGTGGACAGTTTTTCTTGCTGGATCAACTGATGAAGGGGAAATGCGGCAGAGAGACTTGAAAATTAGGTATTTGAAGAAACTATAGCTGTCGCTTTGCGAGCCCTCGGCCTCAAATAAGTGCGATAAGGACAACTGCAGTTCCGACTGAATAGCCTTAATATAATAAAAGACATAATTCGAGGTTTGGCTTTCGACTATTTTCTCCTCCGAAACTGGACCAGTTATAAAGATATTTCATAAAATGAATAAAAGAATATGTACTGTGTCGCTATGTTTTTCCATTTTCATTAATAGTTGACAAATTTATACACTAGGCTTCTGTAGCCAGCGGCTTAAATAAGCAACTTCGAGGTTTTTTTGGACTTATAGAAATAATTTATTAACAAAAACGAAAACATAGGGACATAAAAAAGTTGATATTTATGTTACTGTAAAAAATAATTACTCTATAAACCATTCATCTAATCAATCCATTCAACATCTGCCCCCCTAGCCAAGTTGACAATCTACACAATCGTCAATCGTCAACGCTAATAGAAAACGATCAAAATGTATGGGAATGACATATCTCAACGAATGATTTTTTCGTTGAGATATGTCATTCCCATACATTTTGATCGTTTTCTATTAGCGTTGACGATTGACGATTGTGTAGATTGTCAACTTGGCTAGCGGGGCTGTTCATCCAATCATTACTCTATTGGTTATAACCCTAAAAACTACCGTCACCTGTGTTATAACATACAATCTATCACTACAATTGCAAGTACTGACTGTGTTTTTTTTCCTTAGACTGTACGAGTCAGGCCTGAACCCGCATCTCGCCAACATCTACCCGCACATACCGTTCCCCGTGTCACAGGGAACCCCCATGATTTCTCATCTCGTCGAATGGGAACACAGTGAAGATTGGTAAGTAGCTCAAAAGCTTTAATTAAAATATGACAGCTATACATTATTTCTTAAGAATATAAATGTTTGTAGAAGCACAAAGCCAATGGAATGGTAATTCTGAGACACACCTTACTCCCCTTGATGAATCTAAAATATTCCCTCAGCCAAAGCTGAAAACGTTCGGCAGATTTTAAAGGTTTACGTATCAATTACAAATAAATAAATAAATAGCCTTGAATTTTTCAAATAAACATCTCAATAAAAATTACACCTAGGTCACAGATATAGTAAAAATATAGACGAAGTGCTGCAAACAATCATAGTGAAGCCAACAAAAACCGTGCTCCTTAGTGTCCAAACCAGCGCTCACGCACAAATGCACCTGAAGGATATTTTTTTATTTGATGCTTACTGGACGTTGCCGCGACATGTGTACTGAGAACGGTGAGCACAGTTTGAGGTGCATTTGAGTGCGTGAGCGCTGGTTTATACACGGAGGAGCACGGTTTTGTTGGCTTCACTATGATTGTTCGTAGCACTTCGTCTATAGGTAATGATATTTCAAGAACTCCTGTATAACACACAAGTATACAAATTCAGCTCAATAAGCCACTACCACATCCACTCACACCAGCAAAACTTCAAATGCAATAAAGAGCCAAGTTTATTAATTGCTGGCCATCAGTCAAGCGGCCACAAACAAATCGCCGGGGTGTGATCTATTGCGGCCACTTTGTGCCGACTTCAATATACCGGGGATGTTAGCGGGGCATTTTTCAAAGAGAACTCTGGCATTCGAAGCCTGTTCCAGTTTTGATATGATTGATGAGCGGTGCAATGCGGTTAGGAGTTAAAATGGGTTGCCGTGCAGAGCAAAATTGCCAAAATCATATATACATGCATGGTTTCACGACCTTGCCCAGTTCCCCTTGCTAGGAAGAAATTATTGAATCACACGTGTCTTTTTGGTGATGTCATTTAAACTTCATCAACTCAGCCAATCGTAATTTACTGCTGGACATGGCCTCTCCCAAGTTGCGCCACAACATTTGGTCCTCTGCCTTCCGCATCCAGTCTTCCCCAGCCACCGTCTTCAAGTCGTCAACCGCACCATCGCTTAACATCAGGTGAGCTGGCGGTCAAACGCAAGCCCATTTGATAGAAAACAAAAAGTCATCGGTCCACCTGGCGAGGCGGGGGGGCGCCCTACGCTGCGTTTGCCAATATCCTTCAAAAAAACTCCAAGCCTAACTCGCTCCATATTGTCAGTGTTCACGTTTCGGCACCGTAAGTCATAACAGGCAGAACGCACTGGTTGAAGACTTTTATCTTCAAACTTTGCGTTATAGGCGACGAGAAGACTCGGCATAGTTTTCCAAATCCTACCCAATCCTTGTGTTAGCTTCTATCTTGAAGGTTTTTCTACTAGGCTGAATAACCATTCAAACTTATAGAGTCTAAATGCTCTATGAATTCAAAAAATCAGCATTACCTACAATCGCGTATCTTTGAAAATATTAATATGAAAAA
This sequence comes from Asteroscopus sphinx, assembly GCA_949699075.1. Classification (NCBI taxonomy): domain Eukaryota; kingdom Metazoa; phylum Arthropoda; class Insecta; order Lepidoptera; family Noctuidae; genus Asteroscopus; species Asteroscopus sphinx. The sequence goes on along the minus strand of OX453021.1, from coordinate 10,807,417 downwards.
TATTGTCTCTTTAATGTTCTTGATTGTGCAATGTAGTCCGCCAACCTGCAGTTGGCCGGCGTGGTGGAGTAAGGCCTGAATCCATCTTATTCTGGGAAGGCCCGTGCCCAGCAGTAGGAAAGTAATGGGCTAGTTATGTTAAATTATCTCACTACTCAATAATTCGGTTCAGAATTCCTTTCAACAAGTGTTTGATTAATTCTTAGACGAGATAAGATATCCATCAAGGAGATTGTGTTTGCCTCTTTAATATAACTTTTAAGATTGTTTGTTTGTTAATTAATCCTAAGTAACTGATAAAATTAAATGGAAAGCAAAGATAGTGTTCTTTGTAATCGAATTAGGACCAACGATGTGTACTATCTAAATTGCGTACAAAACGTTTTCTTTTGTTTTACTTGGTTTTCGTATGCGGCCGAAGCGTTCTTAGGATATTAATTATTGCCAAGGGTTGTCCTGTAAATGATTATTTACATAATTATGACTTTGGTTTATGTATAAGTATTTACGGCTTTTATGCTACGGTTAACAGTCTCTATCAAAAGTTCAGATGATGAAAAGCAATCGTAGATTAAACATACAATTTTATCTATGTGAAAATAGTCACAGTGCGTCGAGGTGACAAGTTCAATCATCATGATGATAAACTTATCGATCTTGCTTGCCTAAAAGCGTACTGCACTTTGCAAAAGTATAAGATTGGAAAATAACGTAAGATTTTATAATCGTTTATATTAATGTATGTCATGGGATATTTACAATGTAAATATTTTTTCTTTAGTTCCCGATATTTCGGCGATGTTACAAGCGCCATGGTCATGGTGGTCATGGATAAACTAAAGTTTTTGCGGGTGGATGTTTATGAGTAAATCAACCGATCTACCCTCATTATTTTTCGTTTTGTGCGCTGAGTGCCACTATCACATTTGTCACTCACAACTGAATTCTGTTCCCGTCACACGAAACTCACTGTATAAATTCGCGAACTTGACACAATTTAATCACTGGATTCCAGGTTCTCGACAGTTGAAACCCATCCTCCCGATTAAAGTTTTTATACTTCGTAATCTCAATATCTCAATGGCCTCTCTCACCAATCTGGGTATGTAGTGGCGTTCTATCGAGATCACCTGAGGGTTTTGTAACCGTTTCTGTTGTCCTCAGGTATGTAACGTCATACAAGGCTCAGGAGAAGATGAAGTCTGGCGAGAGGACCGTCAGGATGTCCATCGCGGATGAAGATAGCGAATACATGATTGGACACGTCGTTGACAGTAAGTACTTTTATTACAAACTTCCTATAAGCCTGGAGAGTTTTAATCGGCCGGTGGTTTAGATTCCAAAATAATAATATTAGGTCGCGGAACTGGTTGACTGCCTCGTTGGTCTAGTGGTCGCAAGCGCGACTGCTGAGCATGGGGTCCTGGTTTCGATTCCCGGGTCGGGCAAAGTGTTATTGGGGTTTTTCATTGGGACATTCTCAGTAGCAGCCCGGAGTCTGGATTTGTGCCAATAGGCTCGCCCCCTATTACATGGGACTTATAACATAACTGGCGAAATGTGGGTGTACTATACACCTCTGCCTACCCCTTCGGGGAAATACAGGCGTGATGTTATGTTATTTTATGTTATGTTATGTTATAGGTCGCGGAAAAAGTTTCTTCGTATTTATTCAAGACTTTTTTTTAAAGTTTATTTACATTTAATTATAATATATAATTATGTGCCATTTTGTTCGATAACTTGTTGCCATCTTGTAGGTAGTGACATAATCCCGTTGATATAGAAATTTTGGGATTTTTGATCAAAAAAATGCGACAAGTAGTTTTAACAGTCCTCTCTTGATGTTAACCTCTACCCAAAGAATTCTGAAGAGACCGAAACAGGTGACAATCTGAGGCTGCAAGGTCAGGACTATACGGTGGATGCATTAACACTTCACAACCAAGCTCTCTCAATTTTTGATTTGTGACTCAACTTTTTTTTTAAATCACCAAAACCTTTTCTACTTAGGCCGTAACCTATACCCCGCTACTGGCTACCTGGTCCTGGTCTGGGAGACCCTCGGTATGATGATGGGAGAGCTCTACACTGAAGTGTCGGTTGTCTTCGAGAACGTTCGCTTCCAGAGAGCCACTAACATCCCCAAGGAAGGCAACCTGGAGTTCATCATCATGATCCAGAAGGGCAGTGGTAACTTTGAGGTAAGATATTTACAGATTTTCTACCTATACTATTCTATAGTCCTGATCACCAATGATTTTTATAAATGTGTGAAAAAAGAAAATGTCTTCGATTTTTCGTGTAACTACTTGTATTGATTGTATATATTATATAGTTATGTTATTTTCATTTAGTGTTTGGAAAAAGAACAATGTGGTATGGATTCGAATTTTAATCAGTGATGTGAGAGTGTTGTTGAATTTGTGCGGGATGACATGGCAATTGCGGACATTGACCCGACTCGCTACACATACTAATCTGTCAGTGATCTCATCTATCAAATACAAGGGTTGCTATGCAACAACCTTGTTGTCGTTGACCTCTACCACGATACACCAGCGATAAAAAATTCACATGTTCGTCAAAACACATGTATGCGCGGCGTGGTTATCGTATCGTTGACATGACAGAATACATTTGTAAGGAGGAATCAACTTCCGCTATCCAGCACGAACTGTAGCAATATTTATTAGTTCACTAATGACAGCTTTCAGTGATCAACAATCAGACATTTAATTTATAGCATTATCCTCTTAGAGCAGGCATTGAAACTATTCATCTATGGAGCTATACCAGGCCCCTCAGAAAGTATTGCGAAAAAAAGTTTTTATATATGGGAGACTGGCCAGTAATAATGTTTTTCGAAAATATGATTATTTATAAGTAAAAATAAGTAAGTTCCAATTTCAAAATTTCCCTCCACATTTTTTGCGAGTTAATTCAAAGTATTGTGTCTCACTGAAATATGGATCTGCGCCGGGAACATTTTAGAGCTATGATTTTATACGATTTCAAGTGTCGCCTGAAACCGGATGAATCGTACGATAGACTTCAAATGGCATTCATGGATGAAGGCCCTTCCAACGCAACCGTGTATCGTTGGTATAACGAATTCAAGCGCGGTCGACCAACTTTGGGGGATGACGAAAGAAGCGGTCGCCCTTTGACGGCTGTTACCGAAGAAAACGTGCTAGCAGTGAAAAATTTAATCCAAGACAATAGGCGAATTACATATCAGGAGATTCAACACATATTGAAGATTGGATCGGGAAGCGTTCACGAGATTCTACACAGCCATCGTCGCGTGAGGAGGATAGTATCACGCTGGGTGCCGCACAACCTCACCGATGCTCAGAAGCAGGCCCGGGTGGAATGGTGCCGTGATATGCTTAACAAATTTGAAGCAGGCTCGTCTCGGCGTGTTTACGACATCGTTACAGGTGATGAGTCCTGGATTTATCAATACGACCCAGAAACCAAGCGCCAGTCGACTGTTTGGGTGTTTCAAAATGAGCCAACGCCTACCAAAGTGAAGCGATCTAGAAGCGGGGGTAAGATTTTGATCGCTAGCTTTTTTAATTTGACTGGCCACTTGGTATCAATTCCCTTACGGGATCAAAGAAGCATTAATGCCGAATGGTATACTACCAAATGTTTGCCAGAAGTTTTCTCTGTTATAAGCAACAAGCGACCAAACACAGGGCTCCGCGGGCTACTGCTCCACCACGACAATGCACCTGCGCACACCGCACTCAAAACGAGGGACTTCCTGGACAGCACGCCAGTCAAACTCCTGGGTCACCCTCCTTACAGCCCTGATCTAGCACCGTGTGACTTCTTTTTATTCCCAAAAATAAAAAATCAGCTCAAAGGGATACAATTTTCGTCGCCGGAAGATGCGCTGGCTGCGTTCGAGCAGGCTGTAAACGAGGTGTCTGCGGCGGACTGGAAAAAGTGTTTTGAAAACTGGTTTAGGCGCATGAATCTTTGTATAGAGGCTGGTGGAAAGTACTTTGAAAAGATTTGATAAAAATATATGTACGTATAGAACAATTTTTTTTAGTTTCGCAAAACTTTCTGAGTGTCCCACGTATGTTTAGAAGCTGTCTACTTTTAACTTAGACATGTTCTAAAATGTACCCCATCTTTCTCTAGATCGTGGAAAGTGGAGCATCTATCGTAACTGGTCGAATCTACGCAAAGAAGAACGTCGGCCAAGATTACCGAGTTCTCCCGAACTTACCCGAAGTGAGCGGCCCGAAAATCAAGCATTTGCTCACCAAAGACTTCTACAAGGAACTGCGTCTTAGAGGATACCAGTACAGGTGAATATGATTCGTCTTGTTTGAGAAAGAAATAGCATTCATCTAGGTTTAAAAGAGATAGAGAAGACTGAAGTCAATGCAAAGGCATAATCATGACTATGTTTCATCGACCATACACCACATAGACGCCTCGTAACAGGCGACCGATGTCTGTTAACATCTCTATGAAATTTCACTAATGTATGTCGCCACTATTCGCTCCTTGAAATCTTCAAATCAGTTTCGACCACTTATATGAGCCGTCAAAACTGCCGCGTTAATGATTAGCCAATAGTTGCCTTGGTAGGGCCAATCCACAGACCAATAAGGCTTACTTGTCTGTGGGCCAATCGGATGGCAGTAGCAGCCCGCCTCAGCTGCTAGTGGCAGAATGTAATGTACGCATTATATATTATATTCAACATTAGGCGTCTATTGGGCTGTACGGTCGATGATATGTCCACTGTGCAGCCTTAATAGCAAAAAGCATAAACAAAAGATATTTTATAATTTTCCATGATAATTTTATTCAAAGGAATGTTAATTTTGATAAAAACCGCAAGACGACATTTAAATTCAGACCTAATTTTAATAGAAACACGAAATATCTTTTAAGTTATTAAGCTTACAACTAAAGAGCTAGAAGGTGGTATAAATAACTAATCTTCGTTAACTTTGAGCCTTACTTAGGATTACATTAATATGACTGAAAGCGTAATTCACATTTTAAGTAAAACAAAATTACATGTACACACGGCTACACATCAAGCTGTACAAACCAGTGAAGGCTGACCTCGCGTTGTAAGGAAAACCTATACAATGCGAGGTCAGCTTATACTGGAAATGTACAGCTTAATGTGTAGCCGTGTGTACTAAGAATAATTATTTGGGATCATCATCATCATCATTTCAGCCGAAAGACGTCCACTGCTGGACATAGGCCTCCCCCAAGCATCGCCACATCGACCGGTCCTGTGCCTTCCACATCCAGCGGATTCCCGCGACCTTCACCAGGTCGTCGGTCCACCTTGTGAGGGGCCTACCCACGCTGCGCCTTCCAGTACGCGGTCGCCACTCCAGAACTTTACTGCCCCATCGGCCATCCGTTCTGCGAGCAATGTGCCCCGCCCACTGCCACTTAAGTTTGGCAATTCTTCGGGCTATGTCGGCTACTTTCGTTCTCCTGCGAATCTCCTCATTTCTGAGATTATTTGGGATAGATAATCTAAATGAATTGAGTACTTATTTAATATCTACCATTATGAGCAACAGGGTTTCGTGTACAAAATTTGAATGTCAAAAAAGAGATCACAACCGCTGCTAAATTCTCTGACTCACTTGCGATCGCAATCATGTTAATTTCAATATTCATTGTTGCGTATGTTTTGACAATTTTGAGCCAAACCAATATACCAAGATCAATTACTACTCTAATTTTTAAGGCACGCTTCCACCTACCGGTATCATCGGATCACATGTATGAAAAATGCAGATAGCGTCCATCGGCATTCAAATGTCAATACCTATTGAAAATCTGATTGCTCATAGAAATTCGTTGAAAATCCGCAGCGTACGCATTGTCGACGCAGTGGACGCACTACGCTATACGGATTCGTTTAATGCGATCCGTACGATGCGTACGATACCAATAGGTCGACGCGTGCTTTTAAACGTCATTTTCTCGTAATCAGTATGGTGTGACAAATCACATACAGTGGTACACATTTTATATGGCCCACCGATGTACCTGCGCAGATGACACAATCTAGATAAGCGGGATATTGGAAATTGGTTAACCAATCAGAAAACACCATCACTGCGCGCCAAAAGTCTCAACCGCTGCCGCTAGTATACGGAAGCGTGTGAGCGAAATAGATAAAGACGTCACGGCATTCAATTTTAACACCTTAAAGGCATTTCATAAGGTTGATTATAATTTTTAATGTTTCAAGTGTTTTCGTGCGCGAACGAAGAATCACGACATGCCTTATCTTTTGTGTCGTACTGTACCAATTATGTAACTAGGTCCAATTTTATTTCTACTTCTCAATATAAAAATATCAATTGCTAACTACAAACTTTCAACAGCGGTCTCTTCCGTGGCGTCCTGGGCTGCAACGTCGAGGGCACCCGTGGCCGCCTCGCCTGGGTCAACAACTGGGTCACCTTCATGGACTGCATGCTACAGATGAAGATCATAGGCCAGGACACTCGGGGTCTCTTCGTGCCCACCAGGATTGAGAAGCTGTCCATAGACGCCAACATGCACTACACGGCGATCTCGAAAATGAACCCTGATTCTACTAAGAACTCGTTCGAGATTCGCGTGTATCCTGATGTTGATGTTATCAGGTAAGATTTTTATTGTGTTGGAATGTTTTCTTTGGAACGAAGTTCCTTATGGGGGCTTGGGGTAGGTGTGATTCGGGAGAAAACGTAGCGTCACGTCACGCTAAGATTTGCATTATACCCATAGAGTACCTACATTGAATATACGGACATAGAGTTGTCAGCTGACCTCACCTTTAAGTGCCATCTGGTAGGTAACGTCAAAGTTACAGCTAACTATTAAATAAAACATACATAAAAAAGACATGTTTTACTAGGGATCGAACCTGCGCCCTGAGGAATCTGAGTCCGACGCATAATGTTTTCTGCCATCTTCACCTACTCAACTTGTACCAGGCCCCTCAGAAAGTATTGCGAAAAAAAGTTTTTATATATGGGAGACTGGCCAGTTATAATGTTTTTCGAAAATATGATTATTTATAAGTAAAAATAAGTAAGTTCCAATTTCAAAATTTCCCTCCACATTTTTTGCGAGTTAATTCAAAGTATTGTGTCTCACTGAAATATGGATCTGCGCCGGGAACATTTTAGAGCTATGATTTTATACGATTTCAAGTGTCGCCTGAAACCGGATGAATCGTACGATAGACTTCAAATGGCATTCATGGATGAAGGCCCTTCCAAGGCAACCGTGTATCGTTGGTATAACGAATTCAAGCGCGGTCGACCAACTTTGGGGGATGACGAAAGAAGCGGTCGCCCTTTGACGGCTGTTACCGAAGAAAACGTGCTAGCAGTGAAAAATTTAATCCAAGACAATAGGCGAATTACATATCAGGAGATTCAACACATATTATAGTTGCGAAATTTTGCATTATAATGAACCGGTCAATTTTTTTTTAATTTTAAGGATAACATCGTTCCGTACACGTTTTTTTGTACTTTTGAAGCCTACCTTAGAGTAATAAGACACAGAGTGATAGTTTCATTCAAAATTCCGCTCTAAGTTGAAACACAAAAAAAAAAATCGATTTGTCACAAGCAGCACGTAAAATGTTCGCCAACACACACATAGGCACGCAAGCTGTACTGAACGTAGCCTTTTAAAGACAACTTGAATTTGCTTAACTCCGCGTGCGACTACTGCGGTTCTATGCCTAATTATTCTAAGAGGCCTGCGTGATAGAAAACCTTTCCTGTTTTGGCCCCTTCGGGTAATTAGGAGGCCATCGTTTTTTTTCATCTCGTTCATAAATAGCTTCAGAACATTTAGCAGTCCATTAGAATGTTTCTTCTAAACCCATTTTCTGATTTAATTTACTCAGAAATTCATTGAGTCATATTCGTTTATTCAAGTAAGCAATAAATCGAATTAATGAACTACTTTGTACCATTATTTGTTACCTTAAATATTCTTTCTGAAAATAGATTACTTGTTATCTTGTTTACCAATCAATTTCAAAAGTTCTCAAGTATCCTTAGCTTCTAAACATTTCCAACCTAAAGTCGTAACAAATAAATTAAGTTGAACTTCACAGGAATATTTGGATTACCGTCCAATTAATCTTAAGATAAACGAAATAACGAATAGTAGTATTAATTCCTAAGATCACGTTTGGAGTATGAGTAAGTTATAGAGCGCTGACGAACTTGTAAATTCAGCGTCAAACAGCATATTTAATGCCGTCAGTCCATGTTCCTATACATATCATCGCTTAACTGGCGAGATGACGGTCAAACGCAAGCCCATTATGAATAAAACAAATATATTTAACCTATAGCCACAGAACATTATTACTATGCTATAGCGATCATTACGGAAAAGCTGAAGCTCCATAGACTGAAACAGTTTTTTAACCTTAAAACATCAGTCCTGTAGACTTAATCACATATTTTATTTATTTTTATTTTATTTATTTATTTGTTCAGTGGTATACATAACAAAAACATTCTAAAGATGTAAACATAAACTCATTAGAGTTTTACCGTACATCAGTATCATCAACTATACAAACAGGTAAGCAAAAATATAGTTAATAAGGTAGGATATTAAATAAGTACAATGAGGGTAGATACCAGATAATATTTATCTACATTATGAAGGAGCGAACACCGGTGACTGCGCGATCCGTCTTTACAAACTGGTGGAGGGTAGTGTTTGTGTTGATACAGGTTGTTCCTACAAATGCAGCAAACTTTTTGTATTAAAAAACTACCATATTGATTAAAAGTATCCTATATGTATACTTTCTACACCTACGTCCTGGCAAATACATAAATAAATTTGAATTTGTCGTGTTCAATCTGTGTGCCAGATTTCATCCAAATCCGTTCATCCATTTTAGCGTGATTGAATTATATCAAGCAAAAGAACAAACATCCACAAGTTTATAATATTTCTTTAGCGCATACACTTACATAAGTAATTATTAGTCGTTATTTAAAGTAGCGAGAGATTTTAAAAAGCTTAATAACTGACATGTGCTAAATTGGTGACCCCGACGGTCTTCGGCACTGAAAAGTCCCTATTCATGTTGACTTTTTTTACTCCACCTGTGCGCTCTATAACGAAATGTTACTACTTTCAGACCTCGAGTAATTACCTACTCTGCTTCAGGACCGCCCTTAATAAATTATGTATTTAATCAACCCTTTATTGTGTGACTGTTGAACGTATTCTATACGAATTCAGATGAGATTCACACAAGTAAGGCGATGTATAGTAGCGTTTAATGTTTCCGATACGGATCGTCGCCTCAGTGCATGAATGTCCAACCGACCATTGACCGAATTTTACAGGAGACATTTTTTTAAGCTATTGCATAGCTTCTATCGCGGGCCTTGAGCGTGGAGACCGAATCCAGAAATTCCGTAACGAAAATAACCTAACACCCCCCACTCCGACCGGCACAGCGGTGATACTTTTTAGTTTTGCCATCTATCGATGAATAGCAGAACTTTTAATGACTTTTTGAAATATCACGCTTGTCTTTTTAGTTCTGCAAATCGCCTCTAGGTGGCATTGGTTGTATCGGCGTTACTGCGCATGCGTAATCCCCCTCTTCGCCCCGCAATCTGGTGACTCATGCCTGCTTAGAGTTTCGGCGTTAGCGCACTTCCTCTTTGTATTTACATAAAAAAATGCTATGCAATAGCTTTACCGCGGCAGTCTCCGAGTGCCACACGTCTTTTTTAGTTTATTATTGATTTAAGAGAAATATTTTAAAAACTTTGATGATTTATGAATAATGTATAGTATATATTACATTATTCTTAAATCTTCAAAGTTTCAAAAATATTTCTCATAAATCAATAATAAACTAAAAAATAGCTTAAAAAACGTCTTCAGTAAAATTTGGTAAATGGTCGGTTGGACATTCAAGCACTGAGGCGACGGGATGTCAAAGATACAGTGTTTTAAATGAGAAATACCTACGTAGAATACCGACGTTTTGTCACTACCTATTTCGTACAAAATGGAAAATGAAAAATATAGATAGACAGATAGAATAAGCTTTACTGTACACCATGAAAATAGTAATAAACAGGAACAAAGTATAAATAATGGGTACATTGGCGGTCTTATCACTGAAAGCGATGTCTTCCAGACAACCTTTGGATGGGCAAAGAAGACGTAAGATCTAGATCATGGGGCAGTCCACAGGGCAGTCCGTGGCGTACTACTGCATGTTTATAAACTAAAATAAATAAATATCACAAAATATATTACACATATAGGTATCATAAATATATAATATATGTATAATTTTATAATTTAGAATAGACATTGGATACATAGGCAATGTCTTGGTAAATTACAATAAAAAATATTACAAGCTAGCCTTGTCACTAGTTTTCCGACGTCTTTCACCCTCTCCCAACATACTTTAAAACCGGCCAAGAGCATGTCGGGCCATGCTCAGTATTATAGGGTTCCTTAAGTAGGTGTAATCAAACAACAAACAACAAACAAACAACAACAAACAAAACAAATCGAATATTAATCATGGCTATTTTAGTTTTTGCAATAATCGGCAGCATTCGCGACTCAGAGCGTGTTGTTAGTAGCGCCATCTAGCGATAAATTCAAGAAGCCAAATTTAAGAAGTGTTTCATGTCAAAGTTACTTTTTGTGATTTTTTCAAATAGAAAGTAGCTAAAGGAGCATTATTTGCTATGATAATTTTTCTCTAAGGTCAATGACCTTTGAACTAGGACGTTTTAAGTATTTTTCAGTTTTCTCTCTAGGACTCAAAAAATTATAATCACATTATACTCGAAATAATTTTAAAAGAGAGTTTTCACAAAGGTCTATCAATTTGCAAGATTATAACTTTCTACGTTGCATAGTTTAGAAATGGCAGGGGGGGGGGACACATTGCAAGCCACTTTGGCGGGCTATATTTCGCAGATGGTACACCTGATAAAAAAGTGGTGTATGAAACATTACCTTCATTTTAGTAGACCTATTCAATGATACCCCAAACGAGGGGGTGCAGCGAAAAAAATGTTTTCATCCCCATTTCACATGTATGGACGCCACCCCTAAAATACGTAAAAAACATTTTTTTATTCTTTTAAAATTGAGATCTATATGTAGACTATTTTTTAACAAAATTTCATTTACTTATGTTTATAACTGTAGAAGTTATTAAGCTGTAAAGGATTAGGACAGACGGACGGACATGACTAAACTATAAGGGTTCCCTGTAGGACTACGGAACCCTAAAAAGGAGAGGTAGTATTCTTTTACCATTTTTTTTATGAAAAAGTGACTGAACTCGCCGTATAGACACAGGTAACTCATTCCACAGACGCACAACCTGAACAGTAAAAGATTTTTTTTTTTATAATTCATTGGCATCTGAAGCATCTGAATAATTTTCCGATGAAAAGAAGATTTGATTTAGATTGTTTTTTTTTAAGATGGTAAAAAAGAAGTAGGTAAACAAGTTTGTGACATCTGCCTAGCCTTTCTTTATATACTTGTATAGGCTACCAGTCTATGCAGCTGAATGTCAGCATATTATTACAACCTAACTTAAGATTAGACTGATTATATCAGACTTTCGGAATTCTCACTACCCATAATGACAGTCATAAGTTTTCGTGTAACAAACCAACCGGGCGTCGAAGCATACTAATAAGCATAAATTAGCTTGGTTGCTTGTTAGCCACGAGCCCCTTTCAGCCAAACGTCTGTGCTCTCTATGTAGCAAGTTCTAAATTTATTGATAAAAAAAACTGTGCGGTCAGGAATGAAGTTATCCTAAAAAATCATATTTTTTTGATCGGTTCATTATAATGCTAAATGTTACATAAATAAGTAATAATATGCACATAAATAGTAATAAATATGCACATAAAAAAGTAAGAAAAATATAAGCATAGCTGGCAGGAAACATAATGCGTCGGACTGAGATACCACAGGGCCCAGGTTCGATTCCCAGTAAAACGTTTTTCTTGTATGTTTTATACATTGACGTTACAAACCAGGTGTCGCTTAAAGGTGAGGTCAGCTGAGAACTCTATGTACGTATATTCAATATACTTTATGTGTATAACGCAAATCTTTGAGTGACGCTACATTTTCTCCCGAATCACAACTACCGCAAGCCAAGCAAGCAAGGAGCTTCCAATAAAGCAACTAAAAATAACTACAAATTGTTTACGAGCTGTTTACACAAGACTTCACTCTCACGGGATGAGAAATTAAATATTTAATCCATGTAGGTACAAGCCAGAATTTTATACGTCATATTATATTGGGAAGAATAAAATAGTTTTTCAGACACTCCTTAGGGACCGTCTCAATTTTCCAGAACAAATATTGGAATCTTTACCTATCGGTTGAACGCGAAAAAGAAAAATGTAACTTGAATAAAAATAGATTTTTCATCAAAGAATAAAAGGATTTTTCTTTCGTATAATATACTTTTATTATAATTGGATTATAAAGAAAACGTTGTTGAGAAAAATGAAGTTGGGCACGGCACAATAGCGGTAGTAAGGCCAGTATTAAATGAGTGGTTGGAGAGTGGAGAGGTGCCATGGCGTCCTCACCTATCAGCTGACGCAGATACTCTCGGGGCATAGGCCGGAAGCTGATGCCGTGTCATCACTGCTGGAGCTGTCTTGAGGACACGGCGCAGCACACACATGCGGAGTACCCAGCTTGGGACACGCAACGCCATGATCTCATCAATGCGGTAGGCGTTAGGGATCTCTGGCTCCCAGCCGTGATTCTGTCTATGGTTAGAAGCGAGAACACTTAGGAAGCCTTAGTCTCCGAGGAGGTGATGCTCGCAAAGGAGGCGGTAGAGAGGGAGTGTGAAGCGATCATCACCTCTCCCCCATCCCGTAAGTGATGGACCGGGCGTTGCAGGACAAGATCAGGCTACCCTAGAAATATAAACTCTACATCTGCATATATAACCAAAACCGCGGTACTTGCGTATTGAAAAGATGTATTTGCGTGCAAATTTGCTTTAGATTTTCATGTGTAGTGGAGCGCACGTCGATGGTAACAATTTGACCTTGACAGCGTCTTTATTTCATTAACAGTAAGGGCGGTTTTCATAATTCAAGTGTTACCACTGACGTGCAGTCGACTAACCTAACCTAAACTTGTAAAATGAAAAACATTTTTTAATTATCAATGTCGCTTCTTGGTAGTTATCGTAGACCATCTCGATTCGACCCTTTACACCTTACCTGGTCAACTCTTAGTACCTTAAACACATCACTAAATCCTATTTAATGTTCAAAATGTGCTAACTATTGGATAAATATCAACAGATTTAGGGTTCGGTAACAATATAAACGGTTTGCAAACACACTTAGCATTTATAATTTAGTTAGGATCGGCTTTAGCACTGGCCGCACAGATACCACTCGATTTATTGGAAATACGTGGTCGGATTTAAAGACGCAAATAAATTACAAAATGCCTCTTAACTTCAATGATTACGAATCAAAGCCAAATTAGTATAAAATTATCAGCGTTCTAATTTAGAACCGAAAACTTTTCGTTGTTTAGTCATTTCCGATGTTGTGGTTGAAAAAGTTCTGGCTATTTGGTCTTCGTCAAAATACAAGCCAAACCAACTTTATTAATTAGCAACCCTAAAACTGTAAAGTTCTTCATACAATTGTGTACAGAATGATCGTCATTATACTGGTCCGCAAATGTCAACTAATGGGCCTCTTGGCCGCTCTTGGCAGATCGTAAAAATAATTTCAGGTTGCGACGTAGTAAACTTCTTGTGTTGCAATTTTTACCTCTATTCCACGTTGTATATTGATCGGGATACTTATGTTTTGTGACCATAATCACAATAAAATGATGTAGGTACTGAATTTATAATATGATTAGAAGACTTCACTATATTTCGCGAGCTACTGCAAAGCAACCATCTTAAGAACCGTAGCCGTAATCATCACGCTTGGTACACGGATTGGCGATCACAGTGTTGTTCTTATCACGAAAGAGATTGTCTGCTGCTATCAACCCTTTTCACAGAACACCAATGAATTATTAAGCTGATAAATGGTGATGCGGAAATTGTTATTTTATTGGTGAAATTCCTATTAAATCTCCTTCCTATTGTTCAGGTCTGGTGGCGTAGAAGTCCGCGGACTCCATGCTACACCCATCACCAAGAGGCTGCCTCTTGGAGTGCCTGTGCTCGAGAAGAACGAATTCATTGCCAGCTTTGGAACGTCTAAGATGAGGGTAAGAAAAACGGGACTTGAAAATTCATTCTATCTCTACTAAAAAACAGCTCGTACCTAGCTTTTGATGTTTCCTCATATCCAAATTCGAAAACAGATCAAAATGTATTTTATTATTTCCGATCAGCTCGAAGACATCCTCCGTTCCAATATCCAACTGGTCCTCGAAAACATGATGACTTACAAAGTCAAGAGCATAGAGTTAGTCGACGAAGAATACAAGAAGAATGGACTAGAACCTATTCTAGAACAAGTTGGAGAAGTTCTGGGAGATCTGCCGTTGGTACAGGCTGAGCTGCTGTTGATTTCTGAAGAACCTATTGAAATGCCATCAAACATTACCGTAGAAAACAAGAAGTTGTCTGGAGAGAGTAATACTATTCTGTTCATTGGTGCCAATCTTTTGAGCAGGCCTGAGGTAAGAACTTAACTTATTTTCATTAAAATCTTGAATAATATCTGCGTCAACAAAATATATTTAATTTACTGCAATAAATATAGATTTTTTTGCCATTTTAAGTTGCATAATAGCCACTTTATTTAGGAATATGTAAAATAGTGTAGATCATGAATCAATTTTATTAAGCTATTTTTTCAGCATAACATATATCAGACAGGTATAACGCATCCGTATCCTACTACCGACCTATATTTATCAGCTTTTTCCATCTACCAGATCCTCCAACAAGCAGTTGGTACCCTCCGCGACAAATGCTTCCTGATCAGTCGTGAGAAGGTCCGCCCCAACCCCAAAGAATACTCTGAAAAATACGACATCATCACCATCCACAACACCGGCGACGAATACCTGGTCCTCCTCAGAAAACGCATCGGAGCTAGGCCAGCCAAGTTCGTCAGGATACTGGCTGCAGACCAAACCTTCGCCTGGATCGACAAAGTCAAGGAGGAACTTAAAGATGGACAGAAAGTGGTGCTTTATACCCAAGATGAGCAGATCAACGGTCTTCTAGGTTTAGTCAACTGTTTGAGGAAGGAGCCCGGTGGTGAGGTTGTGTATGGTCTGCTTATTGCTGATCCGTCTGCACCTGCTTTCAACCCTGACTTGGAATTCTATGAAGAACAGCTAGACAAGGACTTGGCTCTAAATGTTTATCAGGATGTAAGTATATTTCTCTATAATTATATTAACAGTTAACTTCAGGTTTGACAACACTGTCTCACAGCTCAATAGGACAGTTCACGTAACTAAAGAAGTGCAGTTGTAGTTAAGTTTTGATCAAAACAACGCTTTTCGTATTCTATCTTCGACGGTCGCTTTCAGACACGAACTGCAGCGTCACTGCAACTTGATCGGCGCGTCATGAAATTACGTGATTAGGGCCCAGCTCACTGCTTCAAAAGAACCTACGAATCCTCAATGACAAAATAGTCGGTGAATAATCCATAATCGTGTTCCAGTTTGATGGTCTCAGACCATCTGACTGAGTTTGATGATAAAATACACGTTTAATTTCTGAGATATTTGCATCCAGTTAAGAGATAACGAAGTAAAACCGACAACAGGCTTAATTAAAATTCATTGATGTGATAAATTGATGTACAAACATATCGAGTTGAATCGATATTCAATATTGTTGTTAATTATTCACACGATCTCGTATTTGAGACTGTTTTCAAGAATGGTGTTTGTTAGTCAAAACTTCTTGATAAATCTAGATAAGTCATGTTCATTTTGGAAAAGACTAATCGAAAATTGATTGTATAGGTAGTTTTTTTTATTGTGCCTTGGTTTGACACCAAAGGACTATCGGTTTTACGGACAATATTTCAGATTTCCGCATTATTAAAGGTAGATGCTGATAACTTTCTGCATGACACAAATCCGAATAGCCCTCTACGAATTTTAAGGATGAAATGGCCTTTTCTTAACTATCATATATCGTGGTTTACTGAACTTTTACATGCCATGTATTGAACTCACTTTAGCAATACTTTAAAATACTCAAAATTCTTTCTCCATCCTAGGGTCAATGGGGTACGTACCGCCATCTTCTCCTTGGTGACCTGGAGACGGTGCGTGCTAACCACGCCTATGTCAACACTCTGACCATTGGAGACCTGAACTCATTGAGATGGATAGAAGGACCCATCAGGGCTGACCAGGTCTTCGAAGACCCAGACAAAGTGCTGATTAACGTAAGTATTACAATGTCTGGAGCGGTATTTTTGCATTTACCTTAAACCCTGACCAAGGAGAAGTTGAACCTGACCTTAAAATCAGCTTTAATTATCTGATCTTCCAACTAATATTCTTCATACTACAGGTGTACTGCGCAGCCCTTAACTTCCGTGACGTCATGACGGCGACGGGCCGTGTGACAGTAGATGCGGTCGCCCGCGGACGACTTGCACAGGAGTGCGTGCAAGGTTTCGAGATTGTCGGCAAGACACCTAAGTAAGTTTTCACTTGCGAGTAAATTTTTCGTGTATTCCCAGAAATCCCTTTGAAATTTTCAAATTTTTCTTCCCAAAAGTTCCGTGTCTTTTAAAACTATACTCCCAACCCGGGTTTGCTTAAATTTTAAGACAGTTTACAAATCCCAGTAGTTAATTTAAAGGAACCTCTGGTAATCAAAACCCACGCAATTTTTGAGCCGTTTTGAAGAATGGTATGAATTAGTATTGTATTGAAGCTTTGTATACTTTTTAAACATTAATTTATGGTTTAAATTAAATTAATTTTGATTTATCGTCATGCAAATACAAAAATAAAAATAAAACTTTAAGAATTACAAAATAATGTAAAATAATTTGATTCAGACTCACTTTTGGAAATCAATATTTAGTCCAAACAGACTTTCTTTGACAAGCTAAAACGAAACGAACCATTTTCCTGATACGTAGGTATTTGTTTTAACGAATAGTCACTTACTAAAATGTCTTCTACAGCGGTTCCCGTGTCATGGGTATGATCCGTAACCGTGGTATGGCAAACTTGGCTGAAGGAGACAAAGCTTTACTCTGGGCCATCCCCGATGAATGGACCTTCGAAGAGGCTGCTACTGTTCCTGTCGCTTACGGAACTGTGTACTACGCCATGGTGAGTTTAATACAGTTTTTTTTTTTACATTTATGTGCATTAAAATAACTCATTTTGATACTAATAAACAGATGGACCCTCTAGAATTTTAAGAAGGTCCATCTGTAACCTTTACTGTATAGTGTAGTCTAGCAATAGCCAAAAGAAACATAAAGGACTTGGACTATAGTGTAAACAATATTTTCATCATGATTAAACCTACTTGTGTCCGGTGTTTGTGATAGCACTATCTGTCACATTATTTTCTCAAATTTCATTCCATTTATAAGACTTCAATAATATTTCTATTCATATTGTCGAAGGGTCGGCACTCGAAGTTGTAAAGGAATACGTCTACCTAGGGCAGGCAATTCAGCTTGGTAGACACAACTTCGAGAAAGAAGCCAACAGAAGGATCCGTCTGGGCTGGGCAGCATTTGGCAAACTTCGCCGAGTCTTCTCGTCGCCTATACCGCAAAGTTTGAAGACAAAGGTCTTCAACCAGTGCGTCCTGCCAGTCATGACTTACAGTGCCGAGACGTGGACACTGACAGTTGGGCTAGTCCACAAATTCAAAGTCGCTCAGCGAGCTATGGAGCGAGCTATGCTTGGAGTTTCTTTGAAGGATAAAATCCGTAACGAGATTATCCGGAGAAGAACCGGAGTGACCGACATAGCTTGTAGGATCAGTAAGCTGAAGTGGCAGTGGGCTGGCCATGTCTGTCGAAGGACCGATGGCCGTTGGAGCAGACGAGTCCTTGAGTGGAGACCGCGAATCGGCAAACGCAGCGTAGGGCGCCCCCCTGCCAGGTGGACCGACGACCTAAAGAACGTGGCTGGGGGGGACTGGATGCGGAAGGCAGAGGACCGAGCGTTGTGGCGCAACTTGGGAGAGGCCTATGTCCAGCAGTGGACTGCGATAGGCTGAGTTGAATAATATTTCTGAAAAAAATTACTGGTGCTTTCATCCATATATTTGGCAGTCACAATATTACATAGAAATATCTTTCAACACTAACCAAAATCTCTTCGTGTCTAGGTCATGGTAGGACAAATCCAGCGTGGTGAATCCATCCTCATCCACGCCGGTTCCGGTGGAGTGGGTCAGGCTGCCATCAACGTGGCTCTCCACTACGGCTGCGAGGTCTTCACCACTGTCGGTACAGCCGAGAAGAGGGCCTTCATCAAGAAGCTGTTCCCGCAACTTAAAGGTTGGTGAAGTTACAAATGGTTTTTCTGGGTTAGGTTCTTGTGTTACGGAATCTTCTCCAAATTAACAGCCTGTTTTAGAACAGTCAAAGGACAGTTCATTAATACATTATTTCTATTTTTTTGTCAAAATCTACCCATTGTTTTTGTTTATGTAAAAAAATTATAGAGGATTCTTCGATGTATAAAATATCGTTATTTTTTAAATTTATTTATTTATTGAACATCATCATCTTCCTGCTCTGGTCCCAAATTAATTGAGGTCGGTGCTAAAAGTCTTCTTCTTCCATTTTTGTCTATCAGCCTTCATCTCATCATTTAGGTACTCCCTTTTCATCGATATCGTTCTTCACGCAATCAATCCATCTTTTTTTTGTCTCTCTCTCCCTCTCCATCCATGAAGATTCAAATTCATTTGAATTTATTGATGATCTTTAAAAATAATTGTTCCAAATATATATTTCTTTAAGATCACTGACGTTATGATGTCTTTACAGATAGTCACATTGGTAACTCTCGTGACGCTTCGTTCGAGGACATGATCCGTCGCGAAACCAATGGCAAGGGTGTCGACCTGGTGCTCAACTCCTTGTCTGATGAAAAGCTACAGGTAAGATACAATTTTTGTTGGTTTAATTTCATCAAGGAACTAAAAAATCTAAGAAAATATAATCTAATCTAAAAAGTTCTACATAAATCGTCGAACGCTAGAGAAAATATTTGTTAAGCATGAGCAGGGTCCATTGCTGTTACCAGGACATGCATAATAACGTCTGTTTGTCCTAGACCTGCTTAGGAGTTTGAGCAGAGATTTGGTCTGTAATCACGCAAATGTGGTCGAGATCTCGCTTGCGTACAGATTTCTATTTCAAGTTATATTTATGTGATAAGTTGTAAAAATGCAGTGCTATTTGACAGTTGGAAGCATGAGTTCACGCTTAGATTCGTCTCTGAATATCTGCCCCCATTATCTAGATCTTACGTCTTCTTTGTCCATCCAAAGGTTGTCTGGAAGATATCGCTTTTAGCGATTAGACCGCCCATACTTTACCCATAATTTATACGTTGTTCCTGTTTACTACTATTTTCATGGTGTACAATAAAGCATATTCTATCTATCAATCTATCTAAGCCGTAGGCTAAGATTCTAAGTCCTTCTTATTCTAAATAGTAGCTCATGCCTAGCAGTGGGACAATACTGGGCTTATTATGTTTACGTCATCATTACCTACAAGTTATTTTCTACCACCAGGCGTCAGTCCGCTGCCTGGCCTACCGCGGCCGCTTCCTCGAGATCGGCAAGTTCGACATCAGCAACAACACGCCCATCGGCATGTACTTCTTCTTGAAGGAGACCTCCTTCCACGGCATTATGTTGGACTACATCTTCGACCAGAGCTTCAGTTTCAGGAAGGTTTGTATAGCTACGATTTTTTTTTCTTAATTATTCTCTGTATAAAGTCTGTCCACACTCTAGTCTACATAAAAATTTACTTATAATTATCTAAAATCTTCAATTCAAGTTTCTTTTAGAATTAGAAAGTCTAATAAACTCTTTTTTTTCGGTATAATAAAACAAGTTTAACCGGATTTGTTTTCCTAAAGTTTCGAAAGCTTTGCAGCGTTCGTGGTCACAGGAAGACTAAGAAGACAAGCGTCTTTAAGTTTTTTGTTTTATTTTAATGTGTAGTGATTGCGTAAACCTATATAAAACTTTTTGATAAAAAATTGAACCGACAAAAACAGAAACTGAAAAGCGAAAAATAAAATGAAGCTTTATAGTCTTAATAATACCCTTCATTTTACCCATGGTATAATAACACCGGTGGGGTAATTGTGTAATGCATTCACATTGACATCAGCTTTCATTTTGAAATTACAACAATATTCATTGCGTGGTACGTAGTTGTCAATTTGACGGATTGTCAAAACACACGGAGCAATGAACATTGAAATCCAGATGAATGCGATCGCGAGTGAGTTACGCAATTAGGCAGCAGGTAGTCTCTTCCCGTGACAGCTAGGTCACGTGATTGCCTCCGTACTACGTCATCGGCCGTGGAGCCAATAGCGGGCTGTTAGCGTGACACTTGTCAGTTTGATGTGCTGCCACTTTGTGAAAATAAATTACCCGAGCAAAATGCATTTATTCATTTACTTTCTTCTATAAAGAATCACTTTTTAACTAGTAATTTAATATAGTTTCGGCGCTATACGAATTTTTGGAAATTTATTGTTTATCGTTAAAAATTTCACGTTGTATTTGATGTTATTTTGTTTTTATTATTTCTTTAAAGTAATTTAATGATCTTCGGTGATTGTTTGTCTGTTTACTACTATTTTCATGGTGTACAATAAAGTATATTCTATCTATCTCTGATCTGATTTATTTTGCAAATTGAGTGTTAAAATCACTTAAAAGTCGGTCAATAATGATTTGAATATTTTGAATGCACCTAATTCCTATAAAATTTATTATTAAAAAAAAACATGTGTAAATTTAAACCTTAAATAATAATTATGTAAATAAAGTATATTACTGTAATTCATTCTAATAATAATGTTTAATAATGTTGTATAATATGTTTAATTAATTAAGTACTAATATTTGTATGCCACCTGTGGCAGCACACAGAGAGACTACCTATAATGTACCTAACACCAAAATTACCTGTGTACACAAATAAACATTTTGATTTAATTTGATTTGATTTAATTAAAAACTAGAAGGCTTCAGAATTTTCTATGTGAATATGTCTGAGAAGAAATACGGAAACTAATTCAGGGATCAGCGTCTTTTGAAATCCAGACATTTACCTCGTGTTAAAAATTTGTGTGAAAACAATGTAGGGAAACGCCTGGACTGGCCTTTTGAAGAAAGTAGTGCCAAGTTAGTTTGAGTAGACCAGTCCCAACTGATGGCACGCATGCATCAGACATCGTCATATTTTAAGGTTATAATGTAGCCAATAGGTTTCTTCTTATCAATCTTCAAAGCAATGGCGTCACCAGCCAATTAGCCAGGGAGGGGGGGAAGATGATAGATAGAGGATATGAATTGTAGGTAAAATAAATACAATTTGTGATTTTCTAATAGTTTACCACAAGAAAAAAACATCTTTATAAAACATAATCTTCTTGAGTATTTTGTGGAATTTTGACTACTACTTTTTCATTTATTAAAATCTTCTAGTTTCAAATTTATAGGCGAGCAGCCCCCCCCCTTCCGCCCCCCCCCCCCCCTGGGAATGCCCATGTTTCAAAGGGTTTCCTGTAATGATTACCGTTCACATACCCATTGTCCTTTTTTATTTTCTGCTAAGGCTGGCAGCATTATATAATAACTCGATATAATTCCTTCTTGTTTTACACAGCGCCTGCAAGACCTCCTCCTGAGTGGTGTCGAGAACGGCGCGGTCCGTCCTCTCACGTACTGTACGTTTGAAGCCAGCAAAGTGGAAGCCGCCTTCAGATACATGGCCGCCGGAAAACACATCGGAAAGGTAAGCTAAAATAAGCATTATGGAGAAAATACATGCTGAAATTTTAATCGCTTCTTTCCCGAAAAGTGGTAATTGTACTCATCGTTATGAATAACTTTTACTATGGGACCAACCCTGAAATAAAAAATCAGGTGGTCCCTACATTTTATCGATTTAAATGAACACAAATGTAGGGACCAACAGATTTTTTTTTAAATAACTCGAAACCTGAATCGAGAATAGAATGGTTTACACAACTTTTTAATAGAGCTTAATTTTTACCAATTCTTCGATTAGAGAATTAGTATAGCAACAAAAACTACCTACCAAAATCTTATACTTACAACAATTTATATATTACGTGTATTAATATTTACGTGCCATATCAATTTACTACAATAAAAAAATGTTGGGGTGTCTATGGTTTTGAGTTATTTAAATAACTGTTGTTTAAGAACTCTTTATTTGAATTGATTTTTCTATCTTTGATAAAAAGATAAAAGATAATTTACCGGGTAAAACGGGGTGAATAGGAATGCAGGGGTGACAAAAGTGGGCAAGGATTTTAACATTGAAATAATGTCTTATTGTTGATTGATTGTTGTTGATTGTTGCATTTGTTGCCCACAAATACTTCAAAATGTTCTGCCATAATTTGGTAAACGTTCTAAAGTCTTCGTGGGCAACAAACTATCTTATTTCAATGTTAAAATCCTTACCCACTTTTGTCCCTATTCATCCCTGCATTCCTATTCACCCCGTTTTACGGTATTTGTAAAACATGAGTATACAGCACAAAATATAGATTTTAATGTATGTTGTTATAAAAAAAAAAATTATGACCTGCATGTTTTGCTTTGTTTTCTAACTAAGATGATTATTTTATTATTTTTAACGCATTTACGCTTGCGAAGCGAAATCTAAAGATTTAAATTGTGGAAAGAAAAAACCGAACACGAGCATGATTCGAACCTGCGACTCCTGGCTCAGTACGCCAGTGCTTTAGCCACTAAGCTACCGTGAATACTGCTCATGGTATCGAAATTATCCTCCACTATGGTACGTCTTTGGGTGACGTCAGCGATATCTTCAAAATCTTATCTTTTAAATCTTAATAATCTAAGATATTAGATATATTTATGCGCTGCCAACTAATCTCATTGTTAACAATCAGGTGATCGTGAAGATCCGAGAGGAGGAAAGCAACCGTGCAGTAAGACCTGTTGTCACACCTATGGATGCTGTACCTAGGTGAGTTTCCATAAAAATAGCCTTTTTTGAAGAACGCTAAAGGGCGATAAACCCGTATTGTTGGATGCATGGTATAATAAGATGTTTCACCAGGTTTTCTCTTCCCACGATGCCTCCAAGCTACGTCACGATCAGTGTTGCCATTTATTGATATCTTCAATAAAGTTAAGGAGATTTTTGTTCAAAATGAATATAAAATAAATTCCTAACTAGCCTAACTATTTGTTATCTCGTGTTATTCATCTAAGTAGTTATTAAAGGAAACTGTATAAAATTACTAGTTCAAAAGTGATTCTTTATAGAAGTAAGTAAATGAAAATACTACTCGGGTAATTTATTTACACAAAGTGGCAGCACATCAAACTAACAAGTGTCACGATAACAGCCCACTATTGGCTCCACAGCCGATGACGTAGTACGGAGGCAATCACGTGACCTAACTGTCACGGGAAGAGAGTAACTGGTGAAACATCTTATTATACCATGGTTGGATGCAACCAAACATTAATATTGTCAGTGCAGATTTGTCAGAATGTCAGAATTGTCAGTGAATGCTCAACGGGTATGAGTCTAAATGAAAATGCAAGTTGTCCGACCCAAACCACGTCTAATTGAACACTAATTAAATGTTTTACATAAATGCAAATACCTATAATTTAAAACTCATGTACGTGCACCGTACACGTATAAAGAATGAAAGAAACAAATTGCAAGAATTTTATTTTATATAGTTCCCCTCGAAAGTCTTGTGCGTACTTTCTCGTAATGGAAATACGCAACAAAAGGAATGCAGGGGTTAGTTAATAGGAACAAAAGTGGGTAAAGATTCTAACCTCAAGTTAACACATAATGAGACAGAAAACATAATCAAACATTAACACTTTCATACATAATACAAGCAGATATACACACAATTACACACCCATGCATCTTATACTCACACTCTCCAAATATTTTACACATAATTACACTACGCACATACAGCCCTAAAATCAAACAATGTAGGTATATTGTAATAATTAACCCATTTTCTTTTCTTTTATTATGATCTCATTTTTAATATTAGTATAGCTACTTAGAATGTTATCTAAATAATTAGTAAACTAAACTACTTAGTAAATTAAAAATATTCTCTTAAAATGAGAATTTAATTGATTTATATACTGATTCATTAGTTTCTCACTTGAAGTTTATATTTTATTTAGATTTTTGTCTTTTGATATGTATTTTTTTCTTTATTTTAACCAACAACTAGTCTAAAACTGCTGCTACTCGGTTCCCAAGATACAGGCTTGTCTAGTTTGGGAACCACTGCTAAATTCTCAACAAAGCTAACGACTAGTTACTTATTGCTACCTGCTTTAAATTGTTAATTTTAATGTAATGTTTTGTGCCCTATAACGCAGTAAATAAACTATTTTATTAATATTATTATTATTGAAATAAGATAGTTTGTTGCCCACAAACACTTTAGAATATTACCAAACTATGGCAGAACATTTTTGAAGTATTTGTGGGCAACAAAATATCTTATTTCAATGTTAAAACCCCCTGCCCACTTTTGTCCCTATTCACCCCTTCTAACCAACTAGCTAACTTAAATTAAAGTCCTACTACTATGGTAACTATTTTTAACCGACGAAAAAAAGGAGGAGGTTCTCAATTCGAAGCATTTTTTTTTTATGTATGACCAGGCATAACTTTTTACAGAGCAATCTGATTTTGATGATTCTTTTTTTAATGGATAGGGTATATCTTGAAATTGGTCCCATTCAAATTTAAAAATCAAAATCCACCCCTAAGGGTAGGAACACAGGGGATGAGTGTTTGTTCACACACTGAATTCTAACCTGTTAATCGAGAATCGAACCGTTGAAACTTGGCACACATAAATGTAGTTCCAGGCACTACAGCCACAAAACAATAAAAAATAAAACTTTTTAATAAAAAATTGAACCAACGAAAATAGAAACTGAAAAGCGAAAAATAAAATGAAGCTTTTTAGTCTTAATAACTATAATTCTCCTAACTAAACTAATGTAAATAACAAATTATGAGTCGGCGCCAAACAAACAAGAATCCATATTGAACTGTCTTACTCCGCAGATACATCTGCCACGAGGCCCACGTGTACGTGGTGGCGGGAGGTCTGGGAGGCTTCGGTCTAGAGCTGGCTGACTGGCTCATCATGAGAGGAGGCAGGAAGATCCTCCTCACCTCCCGCAGAGGAATCACCAACGGATACCAGTCTTCAAGACTCAGGTTTGTAATAAAATCTAATTGAGATTTTCAGTCCTAGTGGATTGCAGCTGAGGTTTGGTTGAAGGAACTGGCGTATGATATCACTTATCTCATCGATCATACACACCTCATAACAGGCGACGGATGTCTATCAATACATCTATGAAATTTTACTAATGTAGGTTGCCACTAATCGCTATTTGAAAACATAAATCAGTTTCGACCACTTATGTGAGCCGTCAAATCTTCCGCGTCATTGATTAGCCAATACCCGCCTTGGTTGGGCCAATCGGATTGCAGTACCCCGCCTCAGCTAGTTGACATAATTCCCCCCCCTAGATCCACCTTTGTAAATGTATCTCTGAACTGGTAATAAGTCCCATCTCAGTCTACTACGACGTGGTGAAACAGAGATACATCCCAAGATCTCTGTATAAGTCCCATCTTAGTCTACTACCACGTGGTGATCACTATCCTCAATTGCATTGTCTTCTCTCTCCCACGCACTAAAAAGTGGCGTCGCAGGTATTTAATTTAGGCGAAACGGGTATGTACCAAAAATAAACATAAGGGTAGGTAAAAAAATATTTGTCTAAGAAAATTAATTTAAGAACTAAAATTAATACTGAAAGAATTTGTAGAAACCAAAAAGTTTACATAAGAAAAATACTGTTACAAAAAATCACTAATTCTTTTTCTGGGTGGCTTCTTAATATTACTTTTCCAAGAATACTAAAAAAATATTCCCGAGTTTGTTCTACTCAACAATATTAAATGCTTTTTTCATGAGCAAAGAAGGAAAGAAAGAACGATTCATAATCACATCAATAATAATCTAGGCTTGGCAATAAGTATAATAAAGAAATGAAGTTTTCCGGAAGACAACAAGTCACAGGTCGTCCAGATAAGAATACCCGACAGAAATTTAATATAGGAAATTAAATATAGAGCAGCAGAGTACAAAAGGTCTAAAATCGTGAATTTAAAAAAATACAAGGTGGGGTAATTGTGTAATGCATTCACATTGACATCAGCTTTCATTTTGAAATTACAGCAATATTCATTGCGTGGTACGTAGTTGTCAATGTGACGGATTGTCAAAACACACAGAGCAATGAACTTTGAAATCCAGATGATTGCGATCGCGAGTGAGTTACGCAATTAGGCAGCTGTTTCTCCACTAATATAATTAAATATCACGGGATATTGACTATGTAAATCGTATTCTAAATGATAATAATAATAAAATGTTTAAATGTTTAATGTTTTTAAAAAAAAAAAAAAATCTTTTTATAAAAAAATATTAAAAAATGTAATTCATAAGATATCAACTAAATAAAGGAAATAATAATGAAGTTAATACCAGTCCATCAAACACCTATATCCATAGCCAATATTATTTTAGTTCCCATATTTTGCAATAGTCCTGCACCTTCTCGAGACGGAATATGACTGTACTACTATAGTGCAGCTGTGGACTGTCTTCGGTTCGTGCCCCATCCCATCAACGACTGCAAGCTGGACCTGTGTCCTCTGGCAGGCCTCCCAAAGGTCCGGATATCTTCCTGACGTAGGATGAGCCGTGATTAAATAAAGACATACAAATAATAATGATGATAAATGTTTATATTTGTTGGCAATAGGCTCGCCCCCTATTACATGGGACTATAACATAACTGGCGAAATGGGGTGTACTACACATTTCTGCCTACCCCTTCGGGGAAATACAGGCGTGATGTTATGTTATGTTATGTGATAAATGTTTTTTTATTGATTTACATGTTAAATATCCCGTGATAATATTCGTGTAAGTGATCATGTTAGTTTAAAAACCCAGTTTCTCCAATCTTATAAAACTTTTTCCCATTTCTCCTCTAGGGCTTGGGCAGCATACGGTGCTGACGTCCAGATCTCGACACACGACATCACCACCGAGGCCGGCTGCGAGGCCATGCTTAAGATGGCGCTTAGCATGGGCCCCGTGGATGCCATCTTCAACCTCGCCGTGATCCTGAAGGACTCGATCTTCCAGAATCAGACTCCGGAGTCTTTCAAGACTTCATATGGACCTAAGGCGTCTGCTACAGTGCATTTGGATAAACTGTCGAGGAAGCTGTGCCCAGGATTGAAGTGAGTTGGCAATAATTATACTTAATAATACATTTTTGGTATGTACTCGAACTCAGAACCCCACGCTTAGCAGTCACGTTGGCCTACTAGACAAATAAGCAATCTATAGCTGAATATAAGCTTATTAAATAGATCTTAATACCTACTTAACAACTCAGTCTATCGCAGTCCATTGCTGGACATAGGCCTCAACTGAATACTATTATCTGGATACTATTTTCAGCAAATACGTGTGAACACAACAATTATAATAATAGAAAATAGTACTAAGAAACGTGGATCAGTGAAACGTGAAACATCCTTTATGAAACGTGAATCTACCTAAATACACTTTTGTCTTAAAGCTCCAGAAAATACTGACTCGATAATTTATTTGTTACACAGTATTTAATAAAATCTGCTACCATAAAAACTTATTTTACGATACAAACTCAAGTATCCGACTGAAGTAGATTATTGAACAAGTCTTATGACCAAAGTTTCGCCCCAGGAGCTCAATTATAGTGTCCAGAATTTATTTATTAATCCCTATATACCGACGCAAAAACAAGGGTGGTGCTACTTGATACGTATGTTTGTTTGTATAAGGTATTATAATATAACTCTACAAGAAGTATTTGTGTTTCAATACTTTGAAGATATTCAGGTTGATTAATTGTTTCAAAAATACCACTTACAGCCTGGATTCGATTTTTAGGCTGAGTAACTAGTTTTAGGATGTTTTTCTATCAAAAATGTCAGTAAAAGCCCGATGAATAGCTATAGAAAAATCTAAAGAAGATTCCTTTTCATCTTAATTGGCAAAATATGGCTGTATAATTGTACAGTGTTATGAGTCGCGTTTTTTGAGTCGCGTAAATTCGGTTCCATATAATCAACAACTCATTTTGCGTCGTCATGTGTCACAAGCTGGACTTTTATATGAAACCGAAAGCAGCGTAAATTACGTGACTCACTTTCAGCGACCGATCATTTGGCATCAGCCTTTTCTTCAGTTTTATTTATGTAAGTTGGCAAACGCCGTGTTGCCGTTTTAAAACAGCTGAGCTAGTATAATGACTTCCAAAATCTACTAAATACTACTTAGGCTATCCTTAAAGGCCAAGTTAACCCAAATAACAGATGATTATAAATTTTTAAACTGTAAAAGAACTACTAGTTTAGTAGATTCAACAGGGTTAGGTACACCCCGCCAATGCGTTACTTACTTTGAAGATACAGTTGGAAAGTCTCCTATCATTGGCGGTTAGGATTACCATCCCTCCGGATTGGTCCAGACATGTTCGCTTTTTTTAAATTTTATCCGGACTTTTCTGTTGTCGAACTTTTTACTTAGGGGGAAATTACCAAGAATAAATAGGTAATTTAAAGGTTTTTAAGCGCAAACCACACAGAGCGTGGGCGCGGGACAGGTCGGGCCCGCGGCGGGTAAATTAACCTGATTTTATATGGACAACATCACACACAGCGCGCCATTCCCGTAAACATCGGAGAATCTACACTCGAAGTTGTTGACGATTATGTATACCTAGGACAAACTGTCCAGCTAGGTAAGTCCAACTTCGAGAAAGAGGTCAATCGTCGAATCCGACTCGGTTGGGCAGCGTTCGGGAAGCTACGCAATATCTTCTCGTCCAAAATACCGCAGTGTCTCAAGACGAAAGTCTTTGACCAGTGTGTGTTGCCAGTAATTACTTACGGTACTGAAACGTGGTCGCTCACAATGGGCCTGATAAGAAGTCTCAAAGTCACTCAAAGGGCAATGGAGAGGGCTATGCTCGGAGTGTCTCTGCGTGATCGAATCAGAAATGAGGAGATTCGCAGGAGAACGAAAGTAACCGACATAGCCCGAAGAATTGGTAAAGCTTAAGTGGCAGTGGGCGGGGCACATTGCTCGCAGAACGGATGGCCGATGGGGCAGTAAAGTTCTGGAGTAGCGACCGCGTACTGGAAGGCGCAGCGTGGGTAGGCCCCCCACAAAGTGGACCGACGACCTGGTGAAAGTCGCGGGAATCCGCTGGATGCGGAAGGCACAGGACCGGTCGTTGTGTCGATGCTTGGGGGAGGCCTATGTCCAGCACTGGACGTCTTTCGGCTGAAATGATGATGATGATGACACACATCGCGGGCACGGGTCGGGCCCGCGTCGCGACCTCTTGTACGAAAAAGTCCGGACATTTTAAGTTATTATCAAAAAAAAGCGCGGGTTCGTATCGGGCGCGGGTCGGGCCCGACACGCACCCGCGCTCTGTCTGTAGCACCACTACAAAATGTCCGGACTTTTTCGTACAATATTGAGCTTTTGTCAGGATTTTTCATATTTCTAAATGGTAACCCTATTCAAGGTAATGCAAAACCAATTTTCAATTATCTCTTTCTGCCTAGGGACTTCGTGATCTTCTCATCCGTATCCTGCGGTCGCGGTAACGCTGGCCAGACCAACTACGGTCTGTCCAACTCCGTGATGGAGAGGATCTGTGAATTGAGGAGGAAGGTCGGCCTGCCCGCCCTGGCCGTGCAATGGGGAGCTGTCGGTGATGTGAGTATTGATCATTTTGTCATTGTAACATTTAGGTATAACTGTTCATGAGTCGGAAAAGTGGCTTAATTGCTAAGGCAAAAAAAACGATTGGAGCTATGAAAATTAAATCGGTGATTTGTGACATGTAAGAGCTCTTTATTAAGAACTAAAGCCCACGACTTCGCTTGTGTGGATTTCGTTTGCGCATGCCTCAGGAAATTTTCATCTTTCCGGTATAAAAAGTAGCCTATATGTGTTTACGTTTATGATACCCTGGTACATATTATGCTGAGTGGTTGCGCATGGCGCGTTGATATCTCACAGAAAGACGTTATCACGCATCCTTCGAAAACTGATTATTCAGGATAAAAAGTGGCCTTTGTCCATCTCCAGGTCCCAGGCTACCGGTTTGCAAAATTTCATTACAATCGAGGGTTAGTCATGAAAAAATAAAAATAGTCTGACTGAAGAGTTACTTCCGCATTTGTAATATTAATATGGATTAAGAATTTTTCTAAACAAAAGTTTGGTATCCATTATTTGGACGCAGTCAAAAGGGTATCATAACTCAATGAGCCTATTATTATTCCACTGCTGGGCACGGGCCTCCTCTCAGAATGAGAAGAATTCAGGTCTTAGTCCACCGCACTGGCAAACTCCGAGTTGGCTAGTCAACCAACTAACAGTGTGTGTGTGTAGAAACACATTCCATCAAGAACTTTATGAAGAACTTGCAATTGAGCAGGTTGCCTCGCGATGATGTTGTTGATGTCCTTCACCATTAGAGCAAGGGATAATCAGAAAAAAGACTATTAAAAGAGAACCACAATTTAAAAAATCATTTTTTGTCTTCAAATATATTTATAACAGAACTAACACTTGGGAATTGAGCTTTCTAATTTCTTTTGACAAAATAACAGTTCGTGGATAATAACAGTTCATTCGTGTTAGCAGTGCTCTCGCGGCTTTGCTCGCGTAAGTATAATGTTTCCCGTCGTAGTTTTGGGAAAAGAAAAGTATGTGTGTCAATGCGACCCCAGGAAATTTTTTCATAGTAACTTTAATATCCCTTTTTACCCACGTTGATTTTAAATTTCGACAAATAAAAAACACGTAATTATTGCTTATACCGAGTTTCAACTCAATCCAGCTACGCAATAATGTTCTCCCATGCAAAATGTATAACCCTATTGCATTCTTTTACATCATAACAATAAAAATCTCCAGATAAGACGTTCGACCATGCTATGTATTTTCTTTGGTGGATGACACTTTCAGTTTTGGTCTTAAATTGATGACCTTTAAACTACAAAACTAATCCTATCTTTGTCCTACAGGTGGGTCTGGTAGCCGATATGCAGGACGACGACGTCCAACTCGAGATCGGAGGAACCCTCCAACAGAGGATCTCTTCCTGTCTCTCTGCGCTTGACAAGTTCATGAAGCAAGACGCAGCTATCGTGTCATCAATTGTAGTGGCTGAGAAGAAGGCAGGCGGCTCCGGATGTGGCAACATTGTGGATGCTGTTGCACAGATTATGGGTTAGTGAAAATAATATTCTATTAGTTTTTAAAGGTAATTGTACGTAAGTATGTGTTACGCGCGAGAACCGTCGTGTGTCGTCCAAAACACTCGTAAGCGATGTGGAATAACGTATGACTGACCTTCAGTTTCTGGAAGGCTTATCAACTTGATCAGTTGTCAAATTAATTGTCAGTGTCAGCTCTTGTGATTGGTCAACAAAAATACTAACAACCAACACTTGACATGAGATATGAAAGCTGATTAGTACATTTTTGCCTTGATCAGCTTTTCAAAAACTGGAGGTATAATTCTAAGAACGTAAGGATGCGTTAGTTTGCCATACTAAATCCTTATAGAGACATCATTGCGCCACAACATATTATCAAAATCTCAAATTAGCGTCTTGCAGGATCTATCAGGAACGGAGTTCCTTATCGCGGCTTGGTATGTGTGATTTGGGAGAAAATGTAACGTCACGTTAGATTTTAACTATTAATTTATAAAACATACAAAAATACATGTTTTACTGCGGATTGAACCTGGGCCCTGTGGTATCTCAGTCCGACGCAAGATGTTTCCTGCTATCTATGCTTGGCAAAAAAATATGAATTTTATGCATAACTTCGTCCCTGATGGGTGTTCCCTGACGGCCCTGACCGAACACGTTTTTTTTTTTCACGATTTCTGAGTTGGTCCCTTAGTAAAATTGCGCAGAATGATGAGCAGAGCCTTACCTTACCCTTAACGTGTTTTTGGTATATAAAAAAACAACCCTGTATAGTAAATTGCCTTTTATTATGCTCAGTTCCAAATAAGACAAATGCTAATGTATTCGATGATCGCGTTAAGGCCGCCATTTGTACAATCGTTTAAATGCATATTCAATGTAATGTATTTTTCTCCCACTTGCTCGGAAATTGGTTCATTATTCAAAAAAAAGAATACAACAATCGGCTCTTTTCCGTACGCAACGAAATAACAGGCCGGTAATGTCCAACAGGACAATAATAGAAATTGCTGGACACTTTTTATTTTTTAAATTATGCTACCGAGGTTTTTAAGTACACACTTACATAAATTAGATGTTTTTAGGTACAAAATATTTATCATTATACAGGCTGAATGCGCATTTTTTTTTTCAAAACTTTGAAATTAGAACAAGAACCGCGCGCGGGCGAATTGGTGTGAATGAAAATGAGATACTGTTGAATTAATTTGTGTTGTGTTTCCTCGCAAATTAGAGATAAGTACTATACAAGTCTCGGCCGAAATAGCAATCAACGGCCTCGTTTAGTTAAAAAGGACTCGGCTTGCGCCTCGTCTTTTCAAAATTACTCTTTCGTCTTTTAAAATATTACTCGGCCGTAAATTGCTTCATTTCAGGCCTCGACAGTAATGTACTATTATGGTGTACAATAAAGCATACATAAATAAATAAGACCCCAGACATAAGTACTTACCTACATACTTTAACAACGACGCGTTGATATTCCCAGCAAGCTAATTTGCTTCATTTCCTCCACCAGGTATCAAGGACTTGAAGACCGTCTCCCAACAAGTGTCCCTGGCTGAGCTGGGTATGGACAGTATGATGGCTGTGGAGATCAAGCAGACGCTTGAGCGAGAGTTCGAGATCTTCCTCACTGCCCAGGACATCAGGACCTTGACGTTCGCTAGGTAAGCATTGCCAAACTAAGACCTAAAAATTAAGATTGTATTATCACAAGATAATATAATACTATACCAACTATGTAATGAAAACTATCTAAAAAAAAAAGACAATATGCTTTGATATGATAACTACATACGACATGATATCTTGGGCACAAAGCAAAAAGTCACGAAGTTACACAAAATATGTTGTGTCTTGGTTGTTTCGAATTATATTTCCATTTGTTTCATATATTTCTGAGAGATAGGTATTTCATAAAGGCCTATAAACGTGTGGAACAGAGAACCGACGTTTGCCACAAATTAGATGAACGATCAGATTTCTTCATTTTGTTTCATCAATATTATTTTTGGAACTCATTGTTCGTATTTTCATGTTATTGATACCTTCATAACTTATTCTATTATTTATAATGTAATGTATTAATTAGCGTCAATTTAAAAAATGCCATTGATCCATTTCGGTTCTTTGTTCCATTTTGTATGAATATGTAATGTGTGAGTGTAGATGATGACTGCGCGGATTGTACGATCTGCAAGGTTAAGCTGCACTTGCCGTGGTCAGTCTGTGGATGGGTGACCGTTTCGTTACATATCGAGACCCCTCCGTGCCTCGGAGAGCACGTTAAGCTGTCGGTACCGGTTGTCATACGAATATCTATGGCAGGCGTTACGGGTAATCAGAAGCCTGAAAGTCTGACAACTGGTCTAACCTCCCAATGTCAGTATTACCCAGTAACTGGGTTGCGGGGGTCTGATGGCAGTCGCTCCGTGTAAAATACATGTTCAGCTGCATCTGGCTAGACTGGAAGTCAACCCCAATATAATTGGGAAAAGGCTCGGAGGATGATGATGTAAGAGTGTAGATAGATAGAATATTATTTATTATATTACTAGCTGTGCCCCGCGGTTTCACGCGTCGTCGTGCGTCGCAACGCAACTCGCATCGCCTCCCGCGCTATTACTTCGTTTTCGCTTAGCGTTCTCTCTGACTCTTCTCGGCTCCGAAGGATCGTAGCGTAATGTTGAATCACGTATACCCTTTTTTAAGAATTGGGCTATCAAATGCAGAAAGAATTTTTCAAATCCGATTGGTAGTTCCAGAGATTAGCGCGTTCAAACAAAAAAAAAACAAACAATCTCTTCAGCTTCATTATACAACGTTATTGTTTACGCAATTCGAGAAACGAGTTTATGCAGAATCACCAGGAGAATCGATTGGGATAGTTTTTATACCATGTTACAAATTTACTAAAAAAAAATATGAAACTCAATTTGGTTATTATGGTTCAATTCAGTACATCAGCTGATCATGATAGGTCCTTGAGGTCCAGGAAGTTCGTCTCGATTAGTTTCCGTGTATCAGGTAGTCCCTGCATGACATTTTATACTTTTTCCGCTACCAACTTGGGGCTTAAAGTGACTATAAAAGCATGTAATTTTGTGATTGAGAAAAAAAACATCGCGGTCTATTGTCCTGGTGTTTCTGAACCAACCAGTTTCTCAAATTGAGTAAACAAAAAGTAACTTTGTCTAGTAAAGATTATAAGTTTGTGTAGAATGGCGAAACGAGCTAAAGGTCCACTTGATGGTAAGCAGTTACCTTTGCCCATAACAACTGCAATACCACCTAAATTGTTGCATAATTGGTACCACAGCCATAGAATAGGTATATACTAACGACAAGAAGCGACACTTAAGCATGTGTGATCGTAAAATTGCTCGCGGCTATGTGTGCGGGTCGGGGCGAGCACGGGGGCCGTGCGCGGTGCGCGGCGTGTGGAACGGGCAGTCTCTCGGCTGCCCCAACCAATATATTGCATGTACACGCGCTCCCTCAAGGTCACCGGCGAGCGAGCTCACACGTACAGGGGAGTGTCACCGCTGTGCCACAGTCGCGTTCGCCAAACTAAGACATGAAGCTGGAGAGTCTCATGAGATGGTAAATGTTAATTATATCCACAAAACACATTCCTAACGAGTCTTCTTCCACCAGGCTGGTAGAACTAACAGCCCAGCGTGAAGCCGCAGCCTCAACATCGGCCACCCGTCCCGTTAACGCGGAGGGCGCGGCCGGACTACGGGTGCTGATGAGGAACTTCGGAGACGAAAAGCTCGTATCGGAACCGTTCATCTACATGCCGAGCATGGTCAGCGATGGAGTTCAGGTGAGCTTTCTTCTTAGAATATTTCATTGTGATTACCCCATTGGGTTTTCATAGCTTTTATAATGAATCATCATCATCCTCCTGCCCTTATCCCAATTTATTTGGGGTCGGCGCAGCATGTTTTTTTCTTCCATAAATCTCTATCAGCCGTCATCTCTGTGTTTACTTTCTTTCTATTCATATCATCTTTCACACAATCCATCCATATTTTCTTCGGTCTCCCTCTTTTCTTATAGCCATCAACATTCATACTTAAAACTTTCCTCGTAACATGCTCCCCATTCCTCCTCATCACATGTCCATACCATGATAGTCTGTTGCTACTTAAATTCTCTGTCACTGGCGCTACTTTCAGACTCCCTCTTACATATTCATTCCTTATCCTATCCATTCTCGTTACACCACACATTCCTCTTAACATTCTCATCTCAGCTGCATGCACTTGCCTTTCATTAATTCCTTTCGTAGCCCAACATTCCGATCCATACAGGACAGCAGGTCTTATCATGGTCTTATAGATTTTCCCCTTCAGTTTAAGAGGAATTCGGGAGTCACATGTAGTTCCCGTGACCTGCCGCCATTTCAACCATCCTGTGTTAATTCGGTGCTTGACTGTCCGGTCAATTTCGCCATCGCTTTGCACAAGTGAACCGAGGTACCGAAAGTCGGAGCAGAGTGGCAAGGGCACGCCATCTAGCGCAATAGCAACAAAACTTTTATAATGAATATGATTTTAAATTATAATTATTACCTTGACTTGTGCCCTCTGGCCTGCCTTCCAAAGCTCCGGACTTCTTGCTGACGGAGGATGAGCCGTGTTAAAGAATGAAATACAAATAATAATAATTTATTAAATATTAAGAAAAATTTAAAAATTAGAGCCATTATTTTATGCAATTTCGATGTGATAAACAATCGCCATCGTACCTTTCAATAAGGAGACATTCGCTATGTTGATCAAACGATTTCGTAACCTTTCGATATGTTATTTTATTGTACTATATACGTTCGATGTAGCGTACCATCGATTATCTGATTCATCGATGCACCGTGTTCGATGTTGAGGCATTCATAATTATGATATACCTTTGATAAATCGAGAACCATGAACTGTAGAGTTAAATTCTCAAAAGAATTATATTCAACGCCAATGCTCATTTCAGTCGCGGTCACAAAACGTGGAAACGACATAGATGATATTGCACTCTCGCTTGCACTTACGAATTGTATAGGCTTCACAGCTTCAATCGGTCGTCGACGCATATCGATGGTAACAAACCCAGTATAAGAAGAGTCTGACTTCGACGAAATTTGCATACTAAGCCACTAGTTCCTCTTATAATAATTAATTCTTTATTCACATAAAACTGGAAAAAAAATAGTATGACCCTGACTACAGACCATTCTACCTGTGTTTCAGGAGTCAGTAACTTGTTCCAGCAAAGTTACAACTTGCAAGGTTTTAGACAACAAAGATATCATATTAAACTACATAAATTGTACCAGAATCAGATTACAAAAAAAAACCTAAATTGTAAATAGTTGATGTTAAGTGCCTTGTGAGAGTGTGTTATGTTTTTTAGGGGTGTGTGCATGTGTGTGACCTTATAATGGTTTATATACCATTGTTTCGGTTGACTGTACCATGCTTCACACAATAATTTATTTCCCAGGGTGACGTTATAAACGTGTCGGAGCGAGTCTTGTTCATGCTGCCAGGGTTGGAAGGTTGCGCGGCAGTGCTGGAGCCGCTCTGCAGAAGGCTGAAGGTCAAGGTCTGCGTGTTGCAGCTCGGAGTGGAACACAAGAACGAGGATATGGAACAGATGATCAACAGGTTACACAAGGTAAGGACGGAATTTATATTTTATGAATTCCTGGAGTAAGCAATACCTATTGTATTTGGTGGTTGATTACAAGTCCCATCGCTTGCCATCGCAATGTTGGTGGGTGGGGGGGGACAAAAATTGAGTTTGATCTTTGTAAAAAAAATACGTTTTAACGACAATAATTCTCTTATTCTAGTCTCTCAAAATGTATACGAAACACATACATAATCCCTAAAGTACTTACTGCATTCACTATAACTGCTAACTGTCTTTGCTCTGGGCATAGGCCTCTTCTTAGATTAAGAAGAGTTCATGTCTTAGCACATCTCTTTGCCTTTAGCTAATATTTCATCTTTGTTTCAGACGATGACCTCAAGGCTGGCGCCGGGTGCTCAATTTTGGCTGTTTGGATACAGTTTTGGTGCCCTTCTCACCATGGAGCTGGCTTCTAAACTGGAAAGCGAAGGTAAATAACTATTTCAATCAGTCAGAATCCTTAGCGTAGACCTTTAAATGCTTCAAATGTAGGAATTCATATGATAACTATGGAGTCCAATGTTGTAGTCAATTTAAGTAGTGTTGCCTTTTATAATTTCTAAATTTCAGACGACTTTTCACTCTGTCAATTCTTCTTTCCAATTATGTACAGGTGTAAAAGCACTTACAATACTATCAAATCCATCCTTATCAAATCCTCATGATTTTCCATTACAGCGACATAAACTAAACCACTCATTCCTTCCAGGTTTCAAGGGAACAGTGTTCTGCTTAGACGGCGCCCCAGACTTCTTGTACGCGATCCTCTCAATGACCATCAGCTTCAAAAACGACCTCCAGCTGCAGAACAACCTCCTCTGCCACGTCGTAGACATTATCGCCCCCAACAATGACGTCACCAAAGGCCTCTTGGAGAAACTCAACGAAATTGAGTCTTACGAAGAAAGAGTAGCGTTGACCATCAAGTCGTCCCCCATCCAGAGTAACTACTCCGACAAATTCATTGCCAACATGGCTCAAGTCAGCTACGATCGTCTCAAAGTCGTACTCAACTTCAATCCTAAAGCCTTCAAGAAACTAAAGTCTCCAGTCATCCTTCTTCGTCCTAAGGAAAACCCTGCCTACGTTGTCGTTGAAGAGAATTATGGCCTTGATAAATACACGGAAAATACTGTTACTGTACACTATTTGGAAGGCAACCACGTCAGTATCATTGAGAATAAGGACTGTGCTAACATTATCAATAAGATTTTAGTCGATAATGAAGAAAAAACTGGCAAGCCTACTGAAAATGTCGTTACCAGCATCGTCGAAAACGCAAGACATATTCAAGTTTAATTCTTTACTGTTACTGTTTCTGCTCATTGGTTTCTGCTTATTGTTATCGATTTATTAAATAAATTATAAAGAATATATTGTGTATTAACTTATTCGGGGAAAACGGGATTGGTAGTACCTAATTTATGTTTTAATTTATTGTTGTGTAAAAAATAAAAAATGGCCGTATTTTAATAAATATAACTTACTTAGTAATATAGGTTTAAGTAGATTAACGTCGTAGGACACCAGTACCAAACAAATATTCATTAAGTGTAACTTTAGGGTTTCAAGTATTGGGGAATAATTAACTTTAGTAATTAATTAAAGTAACGGACGGGAATATTTGAAAAGGGGAACTTTTATTAATAGGTAGGCATTAGAACTAATTTATAAGTAAGTAATAAATTATTGTTTCTAAAAGTTTTAAGCACAGGGTTTTGTATGGGAATGTTAAATATATTAATTTTAATGATACTTTGTTGTTTTACTCAACACCCTCTTTCCGATACATTTTTATCAACACTTATTATTGATTCAGCCTCAAAAATATCTACAATATGGACTTCGCATGAATGAGTCATCATCATCATCATTTCAGCCGAAAGACGTCCACTGCTCGACATAGGCCTCCCCCAAGCTTATGTTGGGGGAATATACCATAATCGCCACGGTTGGCAGGCGGGTTGGCGATCACAGTTGGTTGGTTAAATACTCGACGAACGCTGCTGCCCATCCTCTGGTGAATCCCTTAGTTGCCTTTTACGACACCCATGAGAAGATATAGGGTGGTGCAATTCTTTACGCCCGGCACCACACGGAATGTGTACGGCAATGCCCATAAGATGTTAAAAATGCACACACGGAACCCATTATTTTTTTCTATCTACACCTAAAGCGAACTATAATTTACAGAGTTAATAGTTTGGTTTCGTACCCGTGGTCCACCAACGTAGTTCACCTAGGTGATCCACGGTTAACTTTTTGTACCCATAATTCACCTAGCAGGTAAACCACGGGTAATGATTTAAAAAGTAGTACCTGTGGTTCACCTGATAGGTGAACTACGGGTAATGATTTAAACTACAGTACCTGTACTTCAATTGTCAAAAAAGATCTTTCGTTAAATGATGTACTCAGCGAGTAATTATTTTTTTACTGATAAGGGCGCCACGTAGCTCTTAGTAGGGCCTTAAGCCGAGTCTTCTGCGATCATGTTTTTTGTATTTCTACCTTGACCTAGCATGTTTTTCTAACAAAAAGCCGCATTTGATTGGCTTATGCGAAATATACCATGTTTTGTTAGAATTTTGTCGCAAGAGACCCGGCTGTACTGATGCAGTCAATATTTTTGTATCGACTTTTGTCATAGACTCTACCAGTAGCAAGGAGTAAAGTACTGTTATAATTCGTTTGAACTTTGACGTACGTATGAACCTTGACCAGGAATAACTTCTGATCACAAAAATATTTGGCTCAATAACATACAAACTCCTCACAATAGAGTATTTTCTGTATTCTTAGACAAAATCATAACAAGAAAAAGCTCTGTTTATTTCCGAGTTTCTTCTCAATCTCAAGTGATCAGCTAAAAGGAAACGATTGAAATAGCTAGCATAGTTAGTTATCATGTTTGAGTGTCGAAAATCTATTTGCCGAATAAACATTTCAGTTGATTCTTGCAGGAATCAAACCCCAACCCGCAAC
Organism: Asteroscopus sphinx; assembly: GCA_949699075.1. Taxonomy (NCBI): domain Eukaryota; kingdom Metazoa; phylum Arthropoda; class Insecta; order Lepidoptera; family Noctuidae; genus Asteroscopus; species Asteroscopus sphinx. The sequence goes on along the minus strand of OX453021.1, from coordinate 10,766,999 downwards.
ACAGAAGGAAATAGCACGAGTAAAAATTCAAACATAATTTTAAAAAGATTGTATACCTCCCGGTATTGTCACGTAAAATACCTATATGCTTATACGTATCTCTAAAAAACAAATGATTTACGGAATTAATGACCTAAAAAACGAAGCGTTTTTGTCTGAATGGGCTGTTGAACAAACGTTTTGTTCGTAAAACAGCTCCATGCTAAATATTCTCATTTTATGTTTGGTGTACAGCGACAGTAGGATTAGTACCTAACCATATTATTATGATTCAGTTCAATAACTCACACGCGACGCAATGCTTACGCGCCAATTTTTTTAGGTTATACAAAGAAAATTCAGTTTAAACCGTTTAAACCATAGAATGGCGTTATATGTCCATGGTTTAAACCAATTTTTATAGATATAGTTTTTCATGATATCTACTAAATTCTGGTGTAGGGAAAACACGATTCAATATAATTTGCTCGATAGATTTATTTTTCAAAGTAAGGTCTGTTTTGGCCAAAGACATTTCTATACTTACGTCAGTATAATAACTCTATGGTTTTGGCACTATTTCGCTTAGCATTTGGAAATCCTAATTGTTTTTCTTATTGTTTTATGCGAATAAGATACCTACATCTTTTTTTTTATGAAACGGGATGGCGTTTGACCATCACCTCATCTGATGTTAAGCGATGGTGCGGTCGACGATGATACACGCTTGCCCAGTAAAAGCCTACATCTTGTACATACATTTTATCAAGATTCTGGTATAACTGATTTTTCTATTTATTCGCTGAGAAATATGCAAAAATGTTTAAAAAAACATCAAAACAGCGCGATTCCGCTCTGTTCACACGCGCAATTTGCCATTTGTTAGAAAGGGACAGTTCCAAAACCAATGCAGCACCTTAACATCAGCCTATATTAGTCCACTGCTGGACATAGGCCTCTCCAATAGCACGCCACTGACATCGATCCTCGGCCACTTGCATTCAGTTGCTACCAGCCACCTTGCCAATTGTCTCATAGTATATACCACGAATAAAAGTTCCTTTAATTCAAGCAGAACCACATTATTTTGTCTTTTGAAGTTGGAACAACTGTAGACAGGTATTCAAATTTACATTCCAAAGCTAATTTCAATCAGTTGGTGATATTTAAGGACGAAACGGCATAAAATATTGGCCCACGATCAAAGCGAGTAATCGGATTGAAATCAGGATTTGACGTTGGCACTGAACACGAGGCCAGTAAAAAGGCCTTTGGTACGAGCCGTCCTACTTTTTTGATAAAGATTGCGCTTGTTGTATGCCATGCAGCAATAATATCTGTTTCAGGAGTTTACTTTGCTTAAAGCACTAACAGCCAAAATTAATATCCTATCTATCCACGATTTGCCGTACTAGAGATATAAATTTGACACAAAATGTATAGAGTTTGTATTCCGAGATCACCAAAGAATAAAAACACTGTTAATAATAATAATAACAATATTTAGTTCTCCACCACATAAAGGCTTTTTACAAGACAAATTAAAATAAGTATTTGCTTAACATTATATTGTGGTGACTGGAAAAAATTATAATAATAATATTAACGTTTGCTTTCTCAATCGAAAACTGGCACTCGTCTATCGTTCGTGCTGAATAACATTGCAATAGAGGCCATTGACCCAACTAGTTACTCATACTAATCTGTCGCGTTAATGTCATCTATCAATACAAGTGTTACCATGCAACGACTTTGCTGTCAGCGTGGCCACTACCACGATATGTCAGTATTATTCATTTCACACGTTCGCAAATTAAAAGGGTCAGTCGAGCTGGTCATTATTCAATTACCCTGTAAGAATTGTGTAAGTAGTAGTCATTAACCGTCCACTCTAATACAGATATGTTGTTGCGCCCGCAATCTGAAGACTCGAAAACGTCCTAACTAGGACGTTTTGCTACTAGTCTGAGTCAAGTAAGGCGCCGAGCTTGAAGTGTTACAAAAAAAATCAAAAATGCCGTTATTTGTGTACAGAAAGTGTACTAATTATGACGCGAAACTAACTTAAAGTAAATAAGTTACTTACTTTGCACTAGTTTATGTGTATGGTTCTGCCGCTGCGTACGGCACATATTTTTCGTTTGGTTATGTTAGGGTATGACATACCTATCCATACTTTTAAATATCTGTGCATTCTAATGAATAAATAAGTATGTCACACAGTGTAACAGTTGATTCCGCTGTTTCACTCAGATCGCTGCTTCCATGGCCCCAACCCGCCCGATTTCAATCTTTCATAGCGGCGTAGTCTGAATCGAAATCATCTATCATTAAATCGTTCGCGTGAACTTGTCACCTTTTACATCGGCGTTTTATTATATTTTATTTTGTATAAATATTCATCGGTACATACTTTTCGCTTACAAAATATTTCAAAGGATATGGAGGTACCGGTATTCTATAAAAGCAATGATACATGATAGCTTGGTGGTTGAACGCATGCCTTAAATGGAAAAGAGTCTGAGCTCGATCCCGGACTATATCTTTTTAATTTCCGAATAAAATGCGGATTACAATTTGATCATCACTGAAACCTTTTCAGAGAAGACTCCATAAGTTCTTGACGGTGTGTGTGCAGCCCGCCAATCCTTATTATTTTCAGAAGAGCAGTAGCAGTCGAACAGTAATGGGCTATAAAAAGTGCAAAATCACTACAAATTGGTTTATGAAAAACGTTTGAATAAGAGACAGTGGGGTAGTTGTGTAAAGAACTCACAATGACAATAGCTTTAATTTCACATTACAGCAATATTATTTGCGTGGTGCATTACAGCAATATTCATTGCGTGGTGCATTACAGCAATATTCATTGCGAGGTGCTGATAAGACTCGAAAAATGAACATTGAAATCAACAAATTGCGATCGCGCGTAAGTTAGGTACTCAATTCGACAGCAGGTAACACGGAATACAAAACAAAGTGGAAGAGTCCAACGGCTACCGCACGCGTGGCACAATTGAGCGCAGATGCGCTGCACTCACTTAACCGCGCTTAATTTCGCGCTGCGATACGACGCGGCGACGGTGTCTCTAACGCTTACGAAAAATACTAGTTATTCATGCTTATTATACAATTTTGACGTGTAAAATGATACTGAATGTAAAATTATTCTCATAGAGGTGTATCATTACCATATTTTGATATAGGTATTTCAATAAAATAGTTTTTATTTTAATAACTTCTATTAAGATTTAATCAAAAATTAAAAAATTGCTAGGCCCCATTTGGATCTTAAATAGACCCAATCACATAATAGTTTTTTGTGTAATTTAATGTACTATTTCAGTTGTCAATATGTGATTTTGGCGACACTTTTTCCCGTACCTACCTACTAAGTAATCGTAAAGGCATTTCCACTTATTTTCTTTATTTCGTGGCAGGTTACATAGCGTTAAACTTTTCAAAGCATTCCTGAAACAAATTCCTTACGACATTATTATTCTTCTATAAGTATAAAATATGTTGCAACTCGAACGGACCACACCACAACTAACATTTGTTAGTATTAGTAACAAACAACATACGTATCAACTCGTTACAATAAATCAACAATGTATGACAGTGCCTACGTGCGATAAATACGAGATCCTTTGTGATTGGAAGGAGCGTCGGAGGGTGGATGTGGTAACACTATAAATATATAATCATATTATATGTAGATAATAAATCATGTAAGTAAAATATTTGAGGATATTTTTGGTATGGATGATATATCGAAAGGGCTAGTAGGTAATAGCAATCCTTGGGCTTTTTAAATGTTGCTAGATACAATACAACTAGGGCAGAATAAGATAAATCAGTCCTTTGTGTTATCCGCTAATACAAGGGTCTGATAATTATGCTTACGTCTTCTTTCTAAAAGTGAAGAAAAACTTAGCCAGTCAACATGGCTAAATAAATAAATAGATGGATTGATTGATTAACTAATCAGCTATAAATTATTTTATTATTTTAACGCATTTTACGCATGCGAAGCAAAAAAAAAAGTCAGCTATAAATTGTTACTGTTTAGAGGAGTTTTTTGACCTGGTTGCTAGAATGTTTCAGCCACGTCTTTATTAAAACACACCCTAATAAAGTGATGGAAACTTTACTAAAGGTTTCTGAGGGATTTATGAAAAAATACGAAGGCACATTTTTCAACTTTGTGACATTTACCCAACCTCGTGCATAATAAGAGCACAATCGACCATCAATAGTACACATTAACACTCAAAGCAAAACAAGTTTTGGAAAATAATACAAAATTCACAGCACGCTCTTTCCGGATTTTCCCGCCAATCTCACATTTTGACACGAGATTTGACAATAAGCATTCTATCAGATGACCAATTCTCGTAATTTAAAAATGTTTTAAATATACCGATCTTGTCTCAATGTTGTAAGTGTCAATCTCATGACAGTAGACGTTCATGTTTGACGTTTATTACAAACAACGTTTAGGACATTTGAGACTAAATCGGAACTATATTTTGAACATTTTAAATTAAGAGAATTGGCCCTCAGAATCGATTGGCCAGAAGAAAAAGTTTTCTTGAGACAAACCAAGGTGAGCAAATTTTATCGAAAACCTTGTGGAGGTGGATGGATGAAAAACCAAAGATTGTGCCATGTAATACTAGAATCTAAACAATAGGGCGAAGAGATCATTCCATAATGAAGGATATTAATGCAAATGTGTAATCTGTATCGTAGCATTAACCATGTTTACTAATCAATTCAGTGAAGCATCGGCCTATGATCTTAGTATACACTAGTTGTGCTATCTCTACTTGTAATTATGTAGTGTGTAACCAACCTTAATACGCTATTACGATATCTCAACATAAATGCACTGTCAATAGCGGTATTAGAGGCTATAAATCTATAATACATCCTGTATACACGAAAGGCTTAAAACGATCATCAGTGTGACAAGCATCATTGTACCAGCATTTTTCCAAGTTTGTTTTTAGATACAAGAACATAGACAGCGTCTGTCTGAGCTAATAGCAGCATAACAACTTAGGACTACAATTCGTTTGCCAAGAGCAAGAGTCTCATGATCTGTAGTAGGTGTCTAATACGAGCTATATCCAAGTAGCAATAATGAAGTTCAAATAATAATTCAATTTTTTTCATGAACCAGGACGAGGAGTAACCAGGTATTACTTTAGTCGTAGAAGAGCTCCTTTATGAAAGAGCTCGTCCGGGGAAGTACTACCACCGTACCTACTTCAACGGGTGTTTGAAGGGTGCGGGTGCCGGTGAAATTACAATCATATGAGACTTTCAATCTTCATGTTTCAGTTTGGCGAACCGACTTGCGGTACCATTAAGGCAACAGCCTAGGTGGTATTGAAGTTGTTATGGGCGAAGATAACTGCTTAACATCAGGTGGGCCTCTAGCTCGTTTCGCCATCCTATACTATAAAAAATCCTGTAGGTATTATGAAAAATCGAATGTTGACGAGTTTTTGGTGTTTCGTGTAAAGTAATTATCCTCTCGTAGTTCCAGATACAATTAAAATTCCACTATCCCGCGAGGATCTGCGTTTTGGACCATCATCATCATCATCAGCTCATTACTGTACCACTGCTGGGCACGGGCCTCTTCTCAGAATGAGAAGGTTAGGGCCTTAGTCCACCACTCTGGCCTAGTGCGGGTTGGCGGACTACACACAACATCGAGAACTGTATGGAGCACTCTCAGGTGTGCAGGTTTCCTCACGCTGTTTTCCTTCCTTGATTGAATTTGTCTCGGAAAAAGTTAAAACCCAAAAAGCGGTTGCTAAACTACGTAAATTGTTCCCCAAATCTTCCTTTTGTCTTGTCATATCTAAATGTTGTTTCATAACTTCGCGAACTCACGTGGGGCCGTAAATTATAGTTACGGTGACGCCGGTAACAATCCTGAGGGCTTGCCGTCAAGTTTGGGAGAAAGTTAGTTAGCTAGTTCAGACACAGATGTCTTTGTCGACTTATATTAGACTAAGCTTATATTATACGTGGGACACTCAGAAAGTTTTGCGAAACTAAAAAAAATTGTTCTATACGTACATATATTTTTATCAAATCTTTTCAAAGTACTTTCCACCAGCCTCTATACAAAGATTCATGCGCCTAAACCAGTTTTCAAAACACTTTTTCCAGTCCGCCGCAGACACCTCGTTTACAGCCTGCTCGAACGCAGCCAGCGCATCTTCCGGCGACGAAAATTGTATCCCTTTGAGCTGATTTTTTATTTTTGGGAATAAAAAGAAGTCACACGGTGCTAGATCAGGGCTGTAAGGAGGGTGACCCAGGAGTTTGACTGGCGTGCTGTCCAGGAAGTCCCTCGTTTTGAGTGCGGTGTGCGCAGGTGCATTGTCGTGGTGGAGCAGTAGCCCGCGGAGCCCTGTGTTTGGTCGCTTGTTGCTTATAACAGAGAAAACTTCTGGCAAACATTTGGTAGAATACCATTCGGCATTAATGCTTCTTTGATCCCGTAAGGGAATTGATACCAAGTGGCCAGTCAAATTAAAAAAGCTAGCGATCAAAATCTTACCCCCGCTTCTAGATCGCTTCACTTTGGTAGGCGTTGGCTCATTTTGAAACACCCAAACAGTCGACTGGCGCTTGGTTTCTGGGTCGTATTGATAAATCCAGGACTCATCACCTGTAACGATGTCGTAAACACGCCGAGACGAGCCTGCTTCAAATTTGTTAAGCATATCACGGCACCATTCCACCCGGGCCTGCTTCTGAGCATCGGTGAGGTTGTGCGGCACCCAGCGTGATACTATCCTCCTCACGCGAAGATGGCTGTGTAGAATCTCGTGAACGCTTCCCGATCCAATCTTCAATATGTGTTGAATCTCCTGATATGTAATTCGCCTATTGTCTTGGATTAAATTTTTCACTGCTAGCACGTTTTCTTCGGTAACAGCCGTCAAAGGGCGACCGCTTCTTTCGTCATCCCCCAAAGTTGGTCGACCGCGCTTGAATTCGTTATACCAACGATACACGGTTGCCTTGGAAGGGCCTTCATCCATGAATGCCATTTGAAGTCTATCGTACGATTCATCCGGTTTCAGGCGACACTTGAAATCGTATAAAATCATAGCTCTAAAATGTTCCCGGCGCAGATCCATATTTCAGTGAGACACAATACTTTGAATTAACTCGCAAAAAATGTGGAGGGAAATTTTGAAATTGGAACTTACTTATTTTTACTTATAAATAATCATATTTTCGAAAAACATTATAACTGGCCAGTCTCCCATATATAAAAACTTTTTTTCGCAATACTTTCTGAGGGGCCTGGTATAATGTAAAAATAATTAGATTCTAAGTTTGTTTTTTTGTTTGAAATAAATAAAAAAATATTATTATTATTAAAGTTTCAAGCATTTTTATGTAATTAGGCTTTCGTTTTTACTTTGTTTTGATGATAGCCTGAAGAAAAAGATACTCTGTAAATTTTTTGATAGAGTAACATATCCGTTACACGTCATGTCGGGATTGATAAAATGATGTATGATATATGTATATAACGTGTAAAAGAGAGGTGTAGGTATTCATATTTGAAGAGCTCATTCAAGTAATGCAATCCCAACCCTGAAGTCGCGAAAAATTAATCAGCCGTTCCAAACATTTCGGCCGAGTATTGCACTTTTCAATGTTTTTTTTTTTTACGATTTCAATGTTGTTGCTACACTAACACCCGTATTCAAGAACGATACTATGAGAACGCACAGTAGGCTCTAACGCACAGTGGACGAAATTTCGTTTCATAAACCTTACTTGAGTGTTGAGCGACACTATGCAACGAATAAAGTGCACCCTTAGCTAAGGTTACCCGTTAGCTATTTTACGGAACGCATAGTGTAGGCGAATTCATAATCTCGAAATAATATAACATTGTTGTTGTTGCCTGTTGCGTATTTCTATTAGTTTAATAAAAATTAGTGTTATGGTGACGAGGAATTTAATAATTATTTAGACGAATTGATATTTATTTATAATTAAAAATATATACCTATAACTTTATTTTTGTTTTGCAGAAGTTTTCCGAAACGGGAAGAATTATGTACTTAATTGCCATTTTATTCATTTTATTTTATTTTCATTTTATATGGAGATGTAATTTCCATTAGGTACATGGTATTTTTATTTATTTTATTTCCAGTTTATCCGGAGATGTAATTTCCATATTCTTTTATTAATTTTATTTTAAATCCATTTTATTCGAAGATATTATTTCCATATTCTTCTTTTATTCATATATTATATTCATATTCTCATATTCAAAAATTGTAGCAGGTACCTACAACATTTTTACTGCAAGGAGCGCATGCAACAAAACCCAATTTTCAAAAATCAACACATGTTTAAATGACTACCTGAAGCTAGCCCCGGAACCGACCAATCAAAATGCCGAATTCGTCCCTATGCGATCACTGAGCGAAGAAATACTTAAGTATTGTTTATGAGACGAGTCTATGGACATCTCCGACACTGTGAGAAATCAGACACTTTGCAGTGAGAAAGAATACACTTACATAAGGGTTGTTCTTGAATACGGGTGTAAAAGTTGTTTTAGGCTATGCCCTAAATGAGCTCTTTAATTTTGGGCAATCGTGTATAAATGAGTACACTTTTATGTTACACCTTGTATATCAGCAGTGAATAATCCCGCCTGTATCATAATATATGTAAGTACCTACTAATATGGATGCAATACTACACTACTACTACTACTACTACTACACTACTACACTAATACTAATATGTATGTATGTGTGTGCTACTATACTAATATGTTAGCAATTAGACCACCAATGTACCCTTAATTTACAAGTTAGTTCTAAGTATTAATAATGTCAATGGTATACAATCAAGAATATTCTATCTATCTATACATAGGTAGTTGTTGTGCTAGCAGATTAAATAAATAAATTTGTTACCATCGTATGAGGTATACCAATACGGACCAACCAATACCATTAACCAACCAATTGGTACCAACTGTCATTCCATGACGAAGAGCCTTAAGGTGACTGCTACAGGGTAGCCCGCGAAATTCAAAATTTCTTGAGTTTTTTGCAAATTGTAGCTCTATTTAGCGTTGTATATCGGTCGAAATATGATTTGCGGCAGTAATAACAATAAATCTATTGAATAATACTCATAAAAATTCTTAACCTAGCTTGATAAGCTGTACAAGCTCGATAATATTAATTTACGATCAAATTATCGATTTTCGAGCTTGTAGAGCTTATAGAGCTAGGTTTATATGTTTTATGAGTATTATTCAGTAGATATATTGTTATTACTACCGCGAATCATATTTTGATTGATATACAACGCGAAATAAAGCAACAATTAGCAAAAAACGCAAGAAATTTTGAATTTCGCGGGCTACCCTGTAGCATTCACCTTAAGGAAAACTTATGGATACCTACTCTTTAAAGATTTTGTCTCTAATTTTATCAATATAAAGTATACATATGAGGAAATGTAGGTAAGCGTCTGAATTTGTATTTTGCGGAAATTTTCAAAGAGAATAGAATTGAGTTGTTTCTATATTCTGAAGAATTGAGCTTACCTAAACAGATTGGGTACGAAGGTAGGTGCTATTTTCATTATTGAAAATACTTTCTTCCTACGATCGCACGCATTTATAATTAAATTAGAACAACAAGTCTCCGACTTCACCAGAATTCAGTTTTATAATAACAATGTAACACCTCTGTCATTCACCCGATAGAAAACAACGCAATTAACTGTATCTAAGTACCCGTACTTAGATACAGTTAATTGCTAAATATCTGCTTTTGCACACTTCTTAATATATACAAAAAAATTTACTAGTTAAAGGACTCTTAAATCTGTCAGCGGTTTCTGAGGCATCTACTCGGACATAAATAAGATAAAACTTATGGATAAAAGTTATTAAGACGCTGACAACAGCCAAATACCCCAAATAGGCTTCTTTTAAAAACATTTTTAGCTGTATCTATTCAGTTTGTGGCAGTGAAAAAAATATATGTTAATCTTGATCGTATTTTCTGAAACTGTATTGTGCCCAAAACACGTTTTCTTGAAGTTTTCTCTATAGAAAAGAATTGTAAACTAACCTCTTAAAACATGCTTTAAAGCAAACAATCTCCATTATTTACTAAATATTGTAAGGTTTATGATTTTTATAACAATTAATAGAACATTTTTATATTCTAAAACCGAATGACGGTATAATCGAAATGGGTAATCGATATCATGGGTCGATGACATTCGGCGAGCGCGGGCATTCTTGTTTTGACAGCTGTACTGGACGGACGTGGGTTGGTTATTATATGCTTGCTGAGGAATATTGGAGGTGGAATAAACGATTATAACGTACGGTGACCGGAGTATTACTACACGAGTAAGGTTAGTGATATAATATTATTGTATAGACTCTATTAAAATACTACAGACAGAAATGTGTTGCTGGGGAGTTTGTTGCGCCGTTTCTTCTCCCCATCTCAAGCACTAGGAAGCGGTGACGGGCGGGCGATTTTGGGGCTGTCTCTATTGTCGACGATGCCATATTGATTTAGCAATAAATGTTGTTATTGCGTTGATTGATTAGTTGTTTCCATTATATGGTTTCCTTCTGAGGTGTGTTACTACAATATTATAAATAAAATTAAGAAAACATTTGAGAGAGACAATAATCTAAACATTTGTTGTTTCTGTTTTTCAAATAAGCTTTTAGTTTTTATAAAAAATAAAAATAAAAAATTCATTCAAGTTGAGCGGCATATCCGACGTCCCTCGGCTCGTTGCCTCTCTTTCAGTTTTGTACGAAACGACAGTGACCGCAGAGATCTGATTTTTTAGATGTTACCGACGAAAATAGAAACTAAAAATCGAAAATGAAATGAAGCTTTTTAGTCTTAATAACTTTTCTCCTAACTAAACTAATGTAAACAACTAATTATGAGTCGGCGCCAAATAAACAAGCAAAGTGCGTGCGAGTTGCAAGTGGTCGAGCGGGGAACGCATTTTTGGAATGTTATTGTTTATCATTGAAAATTTAATGTTGTATTTGATGTTATTTTGTTTTTATTAGTAGTAAGTAATTTAATGATTTTCGTTGATTGTTTGTTTAGCGCCGACTAATAATTAGTTATTTACATTAGTTTAGTTAGGAGAATAGTTATTAAGACTAAAAAGCTTCATTTTATTTTTCGATTTTCAGTTTCTATTCATCGGTTCAATTTTTAGTTAAAAAGTTTTATTTTAAATTTTTTGTGGCTGTAGTGCCTAGAACTACATTTATGTGTGCCAAGTTTCAACAGAATCGATTAACAGGTTAGAATTCAGTAGGTGAACAAACACTCATCCCCTGTTTTCCTACCCTTATGGATGAGTTTTGATTTTCAAATTTAAATCGGACCAACTTCGAGACATACCCTATCCATTAAAAAAGAATCATCAAAATCGGACTACTCTGTAAAAAGTTATGCGAGGTCATACATAAAAAAAATAAAAAAATATACGCGTCGAATTGAGAACCTCCTCCTTTTTTTCGTCGGTTAAAAAAATATAAAACATTTCTATGTTCATTCCCGATGACTTTTGTTAGATTCAGTAGCTGGTTAAGTTTTCGGAATAAATTATAAAGGACGCCTGATATTTTAGCTGCACGCTCTCCGTTCGCTTTGAGGTAAGTTTAAGCAGTTCCAAGAATAATTGCATTGTCACCGGCGCTTTGGTTGACAGTTATAAAATTTAAGACTTTTGAATTAATATTAAATACTAGCTGAATTGAGTTGAAAATAATTTATTTATTGATAACAATTGTTGCACGTCAGTTTTAATGATGCCCGAGGCTTTGATTACGTGGTACTTATACTGTAATTTTGTTGTTAAATGATCGGCGAAAGTTTGTAAGTTACAAGATGTTAAGACATTTAGCAAAAATCTGTTTCACTGAACAGTATGTATGGTAGTTATAGGTACCTACGAGGGTACCTAACACCAGTTACACAGATTAAAACATTTAATTAAAAATTCTTAAACAAAAAATAACAATCCGAAGATACTAGAAGATAATTTAGTAGTGGTAGAGCTCCGTTGTGAAAGAGCTCGTCCGGGGAAGTAATACCACCGTACCTACTTCTCCGCCAAATTGTGATGCTTGCAGTGCTGTGTTTCAGTCTGAAGGGTATTGGTGCCGATGAAATTACAATCACATGACTTTCCATCTTCATGTCTCAGTTTGGCGAACTGACTTGCGGTAAGTAAGGCAATAGAGTAGGTGGTATTGCAGTTGGTATTAGCAAAGGTAACCGCCTAACATCAGGTGCGCCTTTAGCTCGTTTCGCTATAAAAAAATAAAAATATTTACACTTCCATAAAAACTTCAGAACTTTTATCTCACCCTTGAGAAATTCATTCTTCTTTACAAAGAAACGCCAATTGCTTTAATTGGAGTTTTGAAAACAAAAACAAAACTTAAACTGTGGTCCAAAATATTATAAAAATGTGAAAGTTTGTGAAGATGTCTGGATGTTTCTTGCTCAATCACGCTGAAACAGCTAAACGGATTTAGATGAAATTTGCACACAAATAGACCCGGATTAAAATGTAGGCTACTTTTCATCCCGGGAAAATAAACAGTTTCCGAGGGATGCGTGATAGGTTGTGTGATAAGCTGAATATGACGCGGGCGAAGCATCGGGCCAAATCTAGTATTATGTAAATGTGAAAGTTTGTGAAGTTGTATGTCGTATCACGCAGAAACAGCAGGTGAAATGGATTTGTATGTTTGGCACATAGGTAGACCAAAACCCAGATTAAAGTAAAGAATGATGATGATGATGATAACCTGTAAAGCTAGGTAATTTTTTTCTCCCCCTGCTCTATCGATAGGACAGGTGTGCGGGGGCCTTTGAGGTAACGGGCGTCCAGAGTGAGGACTTTAGGCGCCCACTGAGTGACCTCAAGGATGACGGTAGCACGCTGTAGTCCCGTGTCGCCTTATGCTTTCACATCGGGAAGGTGTTCAGGGAGACAAAAGTCTCCCCTGGGAAGTCTGGCGGGCACCGGTAGCATACTCATTCCCAGAGTCCCCCCTATATTGTTCTGAAGATGGTCACGGGGAGCTTTTAGTGTGGTTAAAATCTCACACACCCCACCCCAGCTCTCCCCCACGATGCTAGCCTTTTAATGCTTTTCTCCACGAAAATAAAAAAAAAATTAATATTTTCTTTGATAAATTATTCAGTAGATTATGATTATGGTGGATATGAGGCGGAGCGTCAACCGAATGTGGACGGGGCGTGCATGTCACACTGCAGGCAGATCGCGCGCGGGACTGAACGGCAGCGGAATGACAGCGCCAGAAGAAAACGTTCCGCTTTCCCATATAATATAACGCCAGCGTATCGGTCGCTCACCGCCCGGTGTTGTCTTTCCGCCCGATGGAGCGGCGGCGAAACGGTCACGGCGTCAAAGCAATCAAAACGCCCGGCAGGACGACGCTGTGCACTGTCACAGAATATCTAATAGTACTATGCACTGTCTAATACAGTTAGTTCAGTACATTACAACACGACGAGACCCGCCGACGACACGCTTCAGTTCCGTCCCGCTTCAGTCCCGCTCGCTGTGGGTTTGCAGCTTTATTGTCGCGAAACATATTCCAATCAATACAGTTCAAACGTATAAAATAACTACAATTTGCGTAAGATTTTGAATTTCGTGGGTTAAATGATTTTTACAAGACTTTAAAGAGCAGCAGGTCTATCTTCAGGTCAGGTATTCCTTCCTGTCATTCGCCGTATAATTTCCATGTAGGTACGTATATGTACATCCTGTATATTTCGAAGCAAGCTATGTGAAACACTAAATTCCTGACCGCCTTTGACCGCGTTTGTCCGTGGACGCGCTGAAAATTACTGAAGGTCCGAAACATCCCACATAATTAAAATGGAGGCGACATTACTTTAGGAATGTACCAACAATTTAATTTGCTGTTAATTCCGACATTAGATTTTGTTTAGATTATTTTTTTAAACTTTTTAGCTACGTTGTTTGTCTATCTCTGTTACAAATCTTACGTCAATTTTGAGCCAGTTATTGTTATCCAAACAGGCAGATATTTTGCGTATGCAAACAAAAAGCGATAAAAAAAAAACAAACCTATACAGGTATTCTGATGAGAATGCAATCATATGAAGCATAGTTTTTGTTACATCGCTTTTGTTTTTATCGCTGAAACCTAGTTTTTCTAACCACACCAAATTGTACCTAAATAAAATTCTACTATTGTAATTAGAGGTTGAGCGCTTGCCTTCTATACGGGATGGTGTGAGTTCATTCCATAAACTTACTATACTTACGTCAGTATAATAATGTATACCAGGCCCCTCAGAAAGTATTGCGAAAAAAAGTTTTTATATATGGGAGACTGGCCAGTTATAATGTTTTTCGAAAATATGATTATTTATAAGTAAAAATAAGTAAGTTCCAATTTCAAAATTTCCCTCCACATTTTTTGCGAGTTAATTCAAAGTATTGTGTCTCACTGAAATATGGATCTGCGCCGGGAACATTTTAGAGCTATGATTTTATACGATTTCAAGTGTCGCCTGAAACCGGATGAATCGTACGATAGACTTCAAATGGCATTCATGGATGAAGGCCCTTCCAAGGCAACCGTGTATCGTTGGTATAACGAATTCAAGCGCGGTCGACCAACTTTGGGGGATGACGAAAGAAGCGGTCGCCCTTTGACGGCTGTTACCGAAGAAAACGTGCTAGCAGTGAAAAATTTAATCCAAGACAATAGGCGAATTACATATCAGGAGATTCAACACATATTGAAGATTGGATCGGGAAGCGTTCACGAGATTCTACACAGCCATCTTCGCGTGAGGAGGATAGTATCACGCTGGGTGCCGCACAACCTCACCGATGCTCAGAAGCAGGCCCGGGTGGAATGGTGCCGTGATATGCTTAACAAATTTGAAGCAGGCTCGTCTCGGCGTGTTTACGACATCGTTACAGGTGATGAGTCCTGGATTTATCAATACGACCCAGAAACCAAGCGCCAGTCGACTGTTTGGGTGTTTTAAAATGAGCCAACGCCTACCAAAGTGAAGCGATCTAGAAGCGGGGGTAAGATTTTGATCGCTAGCTTTTTTAATTTGACTGGCCACTTGGTATCAATTCCCTTACGGGATCAAAGAAGCATTAATGCCGAATGGTATACTACCAAATGTTTGCCAGAAGTTTTCTCTGTTATAAGCAACAAGCGACCAAACACAGGGCTCCGCGGGCTACTGCTCCACCACGACAATGCACCTGCGCACACCGCACTCAAAACGAGGGACTTCCTGGACAGCACGCCAGTCAAACTCCTGGGTCACCCTCCTTACAGCCCTGATCTAGCACCGTGTGACTTCTTTTTATTCCCAAAAATAAAAAATCAGCTCAAAGGGATACAATTTTCGTCGCCGGAAGATGCGCTGGCTGCGTTCGAGCAGGCTGTAAACGAGGTGTCTGCGGCGGACTGGAAAAAGTGTTTTGAAAACTGGTTTAGGCGCATGAATCTTTGTATAGAGGCTGGTGGAAAGTACTTTGAAAAGATTTGATAAAAATATATGTACGTATAGAACAATTTTTTTTAGTTTCGCAAAACTTTCTGAGTGTCCCACGTATGGTTCTAACGCGGCCCGCACCACTGACTTTTCGAATTCATATTATGTGTGGATCAAAATTTGAGTTTCGAAGGAAAATATCGTGAGGAAACCTGCACACCTGAGAGTGCTCCATACAGTTCTTGATGGTGTGTGTAGTCCACCAACCCGTACTAGGCCAGCGTGGTGGCCTTAACCTTCTCATCCTGAGAAGAGACCGGTGCCCAGCAGTGGGACAGTAATGGGCTGATGATGATGATGTATTAAAATTATTGTTTAAATTTTATAGGAACAATTATTTTAACGGAGGTCTTAATGATAGGCAGGTTTGAATATTGGTTCGAAATTAATAATAATAGTGAAATTATAGGAATTTGAACGAACGCTAACAATTTCCTAGTAGCCGACTTGTTATTGAAAAAACTGAAAACCTCTTAAGGGGTAATTTGTACTCATCAGTATGAACAACTGGTGTTCCAACTGTCAAATAATACTTCATTTTGACAGTTGGAAGCATGAGTAAATAAGCATAATAAAAAAGTGCTGGTGAGAATATGGCACTTACACTATATTTAGAAGGAAGGAAGTTAACCTGGAATATTACTTCACCCACCTTTCTACAAATAGGTACATTTCCAGAAAACAAGACACAATACAAATTGCCGTACGTAGGTACCAATCTCTCAGCGAGCATTCAAGTAATTAGTTCCAGTCATTCACTCCCATTCTATTGTCAGTTCTGTTCTGACAAAACGTGGTTAAACTTCCCTGTTCTAAACTCCGCCATTAACAGAGCCGTTGATTATTGTCATTATTCTCTTAATTGGGTCGGTAATAGGCTCGGTTCAAGATAATAATGAGTTTATTTTGTTATATTCTGGTTATTGTCCATCCCGGAAGGGGTTGTTAAGAAGATACAGTTCTCAAAAATATATTTTATCATTTTGGAGGCAAAGAAACACACCAAAAACATGAAAAAAACTAAGGCATATGTTCATATGAATACAGGAGAAATCCTAAAGTAAGTAATTTAACAAAAACGTATAAAGAATAACAATTAATAGTTTAAAAATCTAAAAAACACGCTTTTAGAGGTACTGTAGTCCACAGCTCGATTGTACAAAGTTATTGTATTGTCATCCGGATGAATACTTGCAAAGTTTCTAATCGATGCGACAGTTAAAAGTAGGTTAAAATCGACTTCCAAGATTTGTTTATATAGTTAGTTACAACTTTAAATATAAATAAACTTTATTGCATTAATTGTGGTACATAAAAGATCTTACAATAATAATTTTGGTCAGCACAGTTTACCTCATAAGGCATACAATATAATCTTAAAGTTAACTTGAATGAGATGTCATTATATTTTATTACTTAATCAATTTTCTCATTGTTACAAGTGATGCTAATATTAAGCGTAATAATAATAAAAAAATTGTTTAAAAAACTAAAAAACACGCTTTTAGAGGTACCTACTGTAGTCCATCATCAGATCAGCTCGATGGTAACAAATTATTGTATTGTCATTCGGATTACATAATAATATATAGGTACTTGCAAAGTTTCAAATCGATACAACGATTAAAAGTGGGTTAAAATCGACTTCTAATATTTGTTTACATACTTAATTAGTTACAAGTGAAGCTAATATAAGCGTTTTAAAACACCATAATATTCCTCAGTACACAAAAAACCAATATTAATTGTCAATACAAATAACTATTGAAAAGACAATCCCAATATAATATCGCAATTTTATTTAAATTTAGTGCTATCTTGGGTTCGAATACAAGACGTCTTTCCCTGACGACAATAATTTCAAGATAAACTGAAACTTTTAGGAGCACTAACAAAATCTTCCGGCCATAAACATGGGCCCAAAATCTTTAGACATCTTCAACCTTAAAACAATCTCCCTTTTACCGACTTCACTGTCCCTATGATCCCTATCAGACTTTACCCTACAATTACGTCGAAGTACTTTCTGAAAATTTCTTTAAAACGCTTCAAAAGCCGAAATTTGGTCGTCTCCTCTTATCAACCTGATATAAATGGAAGGTGTACCAATATACATGCAAATTCGGCTCAGACGAACAAATTGTGTTAGGGGCGACCGCTGCGCGTAGCTGGAATGGACGACAATCTAGTTTAGAAGCCTCTTGCCTCTTGGACAACTGTTTACTAAAGAAAGATCCTGTGACATTGTTTACAGGTTTGAAAGGAATACTGAGTGTGTTTTGTTTAACCTTCCCGAGTTAGTAAATGAAATTAGGGCGTGCTATACAATTATGTAGATAGATGGAGTGGCAATTTGTGTGCGTCGGGGTAAAGAACCACTTTTGCTATAAAAATCATCATCCTCCTCGCCTTTTCCCAACTATGTTGGGGTCGGCTAGTCTAACCAAATGTGACTGAACATCAGTATTTTACACGGCGTGACTGGCCATCAGACCCCCGCAACCCAGTTACTGGGTAATACCGACATCCGGATGTTAGACCAGTTGTCAGACTTTCAGGCTTCTGACTACCAGTGACGACTGCCATAGATATTCATATGATAACCGGGACCGACAGATTAACGTGCTCTCCGAGGCACGGAGGGGTCTCGGTGTGTAATGAAATGGTCACCCATCCACAGACTGACCTCGGCAAGTGCTGCTTCACCTCGCAGATCGTACAATCCGCGCGGTTGCTACTTCGCCACGAGCCCCTTACTTATGCTATAAGAATAAACTTTGAAAAATCTGAGAATTCATTTAACTTTGTTATTTTTCTATAGTGTCAAATATGAGCTATACCTACAATAATACTTGTAGCTTGGTGTTTAGGACACAACACAAAACAATCTGAAATATCTTAGCATTTTTTTTTTCGCTTGTTAAACTGTCGATTCATTAGTATAATTTAACATAATATACCTATATATTATATACTATTGTGCCTATAGCCAACACAACGATACATCGTGTGCCGTTTATGTACCTACTTACAGATATTTGTTTCGTTCGAGGATCGAACTCATGACCCTTAGCACAGCAGCAGCCAATTGCTTACTACATTCATGTTCAGTAGTGGACGTCTTCGAGCTGAAAGTTTTACTCCTTCCTTTATTGTTACAAGATTTAGCTATAGATGAGTGATGGATGATGTATGGTCGATTCATAGCATGATTATAATGTTAACCCGTTATTAATGTCTCGCATGGTGCGTTGATGTATTGCTGCTAAATTAGTTATAATACGACGTGATAAGCCACGAAACTGATGGACGTAGGTTACTCTGTATTATTATTTATACTATTCTAATTACGTATTTGATGTTCTTGTTAGTATTAATTTAAAATAAGAGACTGTACTTAACAACTAACTTATAACTATGGGTGAATTTGCCTGAAATAAAATGATTTTATTTTTTTATTTTTTATTTTATTATGAGATAATTATTGCGTAGGTTTGATCTACATAGATATACGAGTCCACAAGTCCTGAAAGCAGTTTGTTCAGATTTCAAATGTATGGGAATGACATATCCATAGACCAGTAAGCCTCGACATATCTCAACGAATGACTTTTTCGTTGACATATGTCATTCCCATACATTTTGATTGTTTTCTATTAGCGTTGACGATTGTAGATTGTCAACATGGCTAGGGGGGCAGATCACTAGGAGATTAGATTGATATGTTTTAAACCATGTTACATTTTACGTGTTTTATTTTTTATACTAAGGATAAATAAGTATTTCAGCGGATCCCGAGTAGATCCTTGAGGTCCAGGAAGACCAGCGAAATGGGTTTTCCTGTCTCAGGTAGCCCCTAAATGACATCTTGCAGCTGTATAGCTACCAACTCGGGAACTTACTGATGCCGAATTAAACATGAAGTACGTACTTTTGTAATAAAGAAATAGGTAAAAAACAGATAGTATTCATTATTATTCTCATTGAGGCGTTCGAGGTTTTTCGTTTATTCTGTTACACGTTGGATATAAGCAAAGACATTTCCATACTTACGTCAGTATAATAACTCTATGGATATAAGTATATCTATACCATGAGTATATCTAGTACAGCCGACCGCACGTCAGTGATAACAGTTTGACATTGACAGCGTCTTTATTTCGTTAACAGTAAGGGGCGGTTTTCTAATTCAAGTTTTACCACTGTCATGCAGTCGACTTTACCAGTATGCAATGTCTGGTTGCGAGACAGAGATGGCCAGAAGCAGAAATAGAAATATACAGGTTTGGAAGAAAACGGGGGATTTTTTTGCCCAGCACTGAGATATACCACAGGCTAACAAAACTTCTGAAAGCTATCAATCAACGAATTAAATGCAATGCAATTATCAGCTATCTAAGCCCCCATAATTAAACCCCTCCATTCCTCGGAGAGCACGTTAAGCTGTCGGTCCCGGTTACCATACGAATATCTATGGCAGTCGTTATGGGTAGTCAGAAGCCCGATAGTCTGACAACTGGTCTAACCTCCGAATGTCGGTATTATCCAGTAACAGAGTTGCAGGGGTCTGATGTCAGTCGCTCCCTCTAAAATACTGATGTTTAGCCGCATCTGGTTAGACTGGAAGCCAACACTGGAGGATGATGATACCAGCTCTCTAATGTTATGTTAAGTAAAGTATTTTGATCGACCAATAAATATATGAATATTTTTGGGACATTTTTACACAGCACCATCGTCCCAAACCAAGCAGAGCTTGTGCTATGGGTACTAGACAATGGATATAATACTTATATAGTTACTTTTTGTTTGTAAATACATACTTATAATACCTACAGAAACATCCAGACCAACACAAACACTTATTGTTCATCACACAAATATTTGTGTCCTCTGAGAATCGAACCCACGACCTCGTAATCAGCAGTCCGAACCTCGAACTACTAGACCATAGAAAAATTAGACAATAACAGCGACCAATCATATGAGATTTAATTACTGATTTATTTGATCAGCGTATATCACGGTATGTAATGTTTTAACCGCAAATTAAGAAAGTTAAAGAACTAGTTAACTCAGTCTACTGCGTCCACAAATGGATGAGTATTTATTTATGTCTCTTTTCTCTTATTACCATCAGCAGTTCCAACATGTTTCTAATGCTAAAACACGAGCTTAGTACTTGTCATTAGCACTGCTTCTCGCAAAACAAACAGACTTCTATTCACTAGCACTAAACCACTGACTTAGTAAAAAGATCTTTTTACTAAGTCAGTGCACTAAACTTGCACTTTCACTAATAATAATCACGAATTCAACCGTTGACACGCTCGGTATTAGTGTAAATGACATGTACCAAGCATGAGGGGCTCGTAGCGAAGCAACGACTGCGCGGATTGTACGATCTGCAAGGTTAAGCTGCACTTGCCGCGGTCAGTCTGTGGATGGGTGACCGTTTCGTTACACATCGAGACCCCTCCGTGCCTCGGAGAGCACGTTAAGCTGTCGGTCCCGGTTGTCATACGAATATCTATGGCAGTCGTTACGGGTAGTCAGTGGCCTGAAAGTCTGACAACTGGTCTAACCTCCGAATGTCAGTATTACCCAGTAACTGGGTTGCGGGGGTCTGATGGCAGTCGCTCCGTGTAAAATGCTGATGTTCAGCCGCATCTGGCTAGACTGGAAACCGACCCCAATATAATTGGGAAAAGGGTCGGAGGATGATGACATGTACCAAGCATTAGTTACTAAGCTCGTGTAAACTTGGCGTTATACACATTTCATATCTCTAAGTCAATATTAACCGCCTTCACAAAGTTACGTTTCAGTTATTGACCACTCGTCCATATTGCCTACTCAATATGGTTCGAACAAATAAGATATTCTCTCAATAACGAGATTCGGCTATGAACCAACAATGGGCAACTTTTCGATGCGTGCTGACCAAGTGGATCTCCAAATATCTATAATTGGTTTGTATTCGGGAGAATAGAAAGAAAATAAATGATAGTGGCATATTGTACAACCAGATATGACTGTATAAGCTAGTGACGCAATTCGATGCAAAATTACCTATTACAATATTACTGTTTTAAAGGAAATTTTTAGATTTTTTCATATATTTTTTTTGCATTTTTCTTACATAACTAGCTTTGGGCAGTTGAATAAAACTCATACTTAATGAAAAATGCGGAAAAAAAAAAAGAAAAAAATCTAATCAAATTTTTTTTTCGTGGTTTCGTATCAGTACTCACCAGCACTATCACCTATCTTCGTTTTCGGAAGCTTTTCCCTGATACCCTGATTTACCTATTTTTTAAACGTTGCTTCACACTACGATTTTTTCTTTAGTATTCGTAAGTGCGTTTAGGTACAAACTAAAGCATTTTTTTCTGGATCTACGGCTTATGTGGAAGATATCTGTTCCGTGTGCTGCCGGACATAAAGAATTGCACCACCCTATCTCCTCATGGGTATCGTAAAAGGCGACTAAGGGATTCACCAGAGGATGGGCAGCAGCGTTCTCTTGAGTATTTAATCAACCAACTGCATTCGCCAACCCGCCTGCCAAGCGTGGCGATTATGGCAAATCCCTCTTGAGAGAGGCCTATGTCCAGCGGTGGACGTCTATCAGCTAAAATGATGATGATGATCTGAATAGAAAGAAAGTTAATAACTACTGAGATGACGGCTGATGTATGGAAGAAAAAGATATGCTGCTAAGGCAAGAAATAAGAGCAGGAGGATGATGTTGGTTCTGGATCTACATTTAATGTCCTCCCGGCCGAATTTTGGTCACGGCGGCCAATCTCAATGGAGACTAGCCATCTGCACGGGACATATTATAGTGCACAAGTGTGTGCGCAAACACAGGTGCACTCTCTATTCCCTCACTCTCATAATCCGATGGGACGGCAATTCGACACGACCGGATAGAGATCAACCGCAGGACCGACAGCTTTACGTGCTCTCCGAGGCACGAAGGGGTCTCGATGTGTAACGAAACGGTCACCCATCCACAGACTGACCGCGGCTAGTGCAGCTTAACCTTGCAGATCATACAATCTACCCGCTTGCTACTTAGCCACGAGCCCCTTCATCTATGGATCTACATTTACCTGTCATATGGCCTCCACAGTCCCCCTTTTTCAGCATTTCAATACCTTTCTTACCTTGATCCATTTACCGGACAAATCTGTTCGTCGAACTTAAGAGGCATCGAATGAGGGAACCCTTTTTATTGTTTTGGGTTCAATAGAATTACTGCAACCCTGCTTGGGTACAGAAAACCTATGCAAAAAATATTGACTGGTATAAATCACGTAAGTACGGAAAAACATCATCATTGGTCCTTATTTTTACAACTTTTATGAATTTTACGGTCGATTTTATTAGGAAAATTCCTCAAAATCATCTCTTTGTATTAAGAGGCTTGCTAACTTTGACTACTGTTGCACTACTAGCACCATTTAGTCCCAAACTAAGCAGAGCTTGTACTATGGGTACCAGACAATGGATATAATACTTATATACTTTATTTTGTACATACATAATAATGTCCTCCCGGCCGAATTTCGGTCACGGCGGCCAATCTCAATGGAGACTAGCCATCTGCGCGGGACATATTATAGTGCACAAGTGTATGCGCAAACACAGGTACACTCTCTATTCCCTCACTCTCATAATCCGATGGGACGGCAATTCGACACGACCGGAGAGAGATCAGGCGCAGGACCGACGGCTTTACGTGCTCTCCGAGGCACGAAGGGGTCTCGATGTGTAAAGAAACGGTCACCCATCCACAGACTGACCGCGGCTAGTGCAGCTTAACCTTGCAGATCGTACAATCCACACGCTTGCCACTTAGTCACGAGCCCCTGTACATACATAAGTACCTAAAATACATAAGAAATACCCAGAACAACACAAACACTTATGTACATTACATAAATATTTTTGTCCTATGGGAATCGAACCCACGACGTCATGATTACCAGTCCCATACTCAAACCACTAGACAGCAGATGTCATCAATGTCAGCCACAGACCAGTAAGCCTCTAGACGCCTATATTAGCCGGATACCCCCGGTCACAAAGCATATGCAGTAGCACTGCATATCTTACGCCCAGCCACCAATCGGGACGTCACTCCGTCAGCGAGCGGCACCAATCATATCACCGAACATTTAATCATAACGCGCCGTCCGCCCCCCTGTCTCCGCCAACATTTTACGACTGTGTTCTCATGCAAAACGTTGTTTCTGTGGCGTCTTGAGGCTTATGTACCCGTATTTTACATGTTAGTCCTAAGTTTAATAATGTTATTGGTGTACAATAAAGAATATTCTATCTATCTTATCTTACTGGTCTGTGATGTCAGCTAAGTATGAATTTAAAATTGCTAATTGATAGGTCTCGATATTTTAGGAACAATTCCAAGGTGCAAAAAGGCTCATTACAAAAAAAAACACTTTTTAACAGTGATTTGGGCCTGGACTGAAGACAGGCTCTCGTTTTTCATGGGGAAATACTATTTAAGGAATATGTGCAGCATTTTCTTTGCACGAGGTACGGTCGTCCACACGTCACACGTGGTAATACTGACATTAGCAGCATCTTTATTTCGTAAGCAGTAAAGGTGGTTTTCGAATTGAAGTGTTACCACTGTCATGCAGTCAACTGTACTATCTCAAATCCATTAAGTATCATCATGATTATGGTAATTTTATTACGAAACGACTGATCGTTGTTGTTCTTGTAAAGCCCAAGGATTATAATAATCAAGATAAGTAAAAAGTTAAAGTAACATACAAGAAAAGCTCCATAATATCACGCCCCTACTAGTTGTCCCCTATTTTAATTATAATATCTCACAATTTTCAAGCAGTGCCTAAGTACATACGCATCTTATATAGTAACCCCCTTAGGGTGGTACACACTCCATTTGAGGGTAAAACGTGACCACCCATACATACATAAATAATGAGCTTGAAGAAATAAAGAAAATGTCACTTCATAATGAGTTTATTTAACATTATTATTTACATAAGTCGTTTAAGATATGTATTCACAAACTATTATTTTTAAGTAGTATTATCAAAATTATTTCTAAAGTTACAATTTATAAAAAATTATTAATAAACACTAACCTCTTTTACGTAAAAAGAAAATTAACTTAAAATATTGTTTTCTAGTTAAGGTCTGAACTGGGAATCAAACCCCACACCTCTGATAGTCAATCAATCAATCAATCAACTCAGCCTATCGCACATCCACTGCTGGACATAGGCCTCTCCCAAGTTGCGCCACAACGCTCGGTCCTCTGCCTTCCGCATCCAGTCCCCCCCAGCCACGTTCTTTAGGTCGTCGGTCCTCTCCTCTGATAGTGATACTTTTCAATTAAAGTTTTATAAGAAAACTATAATACGATTGTACTTATACAACTAAACTAGTTTTTAATTTGAAATTATTGTATTTACATCATACTTTGAGCATACAAGTCATATTAAATGCAAACGTGAATGTTTCCGTTATCATCCGTCATAAGATATTTCTTACAAAATAATAAATGCAACATACCATATTCTCATGACCGTCAAATACATCATTATAACCAATGATATATGTGGACGTCTTTCGGCTGAAATGAATGATATTTAAAAGGATAGATAATTTAGATAATTATGCCATACCCTAACAAGACGACCGAAAAAAATGTTCCGTACGCAGCGGCAGCACAATACACATAAACTAGCACAAAGTGGGTAAGTTGGTTGCTTTAAGTTACTTTCGCGTCATAATTAAAATACTGTTACGACGGAGGGTTAAGCAGAGTGGACTGAAATACTTCAACCTCGATTTTCCTGGACTTAGAGACGTTTTCAGCAGGCTGAAATGCATTTTCAGTCCGTATCAGAGGAGGCTCTATCACATATCAAAGAATCGAAATTTTGACTAAGTTGCCGTCGTTTTCAGGCGCCTGAAACATGTTTTCAGGCCGTTTCAGGAGCCAACAAATCCGATGCCGACATTTCCTGAAAACCAGTTTTCAGGCGTTTTCAGGACCCCTTATGGCCATTTGACACCCACATGTAAAATTGTTGAAGAGTGAGCGAGATAGAGCTAAATCTTAGACAAGGATAGCCGAAGAACCTTCTGGAAGAGAGTGAGCAAGGTAGCGCTACTGTAAGACAAGAATAGACGAGATTCGACAAGCTTCGAGAACATTTCATTCTAGAAGTGAGTGAACGGGATAGAAGATAGATGAGGTTCGCCAAGGTTCGAGAACTTTCTATTACGAGAATGTGCAAGTGAGAAAGAGTTATCTTATGACAAGGACAGCTGACGTTCGAGGACTTTCTAGTAACACGACTCGCGGCCTATATAAACGGTGCAGCTCAGCGCCAGTGGAGTTCAGTTGGAGTTCAGTTTGGATCAAGCGATACAAGCGATAACATCAAAGCGATACTCGGAGCGATTTAACTAGTAACTTTGTGTGTTAATTAGCGATTCAGTGTAATTGTTCTGTAATAAAGTGTTCTCTACGCATTTAATCGGCTTTCTATCCATATACGAACCCCCAGCTCGTAACAATACTTTCTGTACACAAACGATCGGCATTTTTTTTTTGTCACTGCTCGCGCTCGGCGGCTTACTTGACACGGATTAATAGAAAAATTGTCCTAATTAGGGCGATTTCGAGTCTTCAGTTGCGAGTGCAATTAACATATCTGTACTTTTAAATATCATTGATTATAACTCATTCGATGCAAGATACAAAATAATATGAAAAATCTTGTCTTTAACTTTTTCTGTCTTATATCGACAACTCCAAAAATACATATAAAACTTAACCAAACAAATCTAATAATCTTTTACATTATTTGTATATATGTATATCACTTAAACAAATATAAAGTCGGGGTTGGCACAGCAGTCGCTCCTTTTGTCCGGATTCTGGGCAGCTTTCACCCATTTCCCGTGGCAGTGCGGAGCGACCAGAGCGTAGAAGCGGGTCGTATGGCCCGCGACTCCGTGGCCGCTGCAGCGCCATTTTAGATCGCGTCTGAGTGCGGCAGTCTCGCAGAGAACGCATACCGTTGAGCCTGGGGGCATGGAAATAGGTTAAAAAAAGAAAAAGAACAGTATTCTTCAGAATAATCACCACCCTTGCTCCTTATGAAAGAGCACATCCGGGGAAGCACTACCACTGTACCTATTTCTACCACCAAACAGTGATGCTTGCATTGCTGTGTTCCGGTGTGAAAATGAAATTACAATCACATGAGACTTTCCATCTTCACGTCTCGGCGAAGGCATTTGCAATACCACTTTTGGTAACAGCCTAAGTGGTATTGCAGTTATTATGAGTAAAGGTAACATAACACCAGTGGGCCCTTTATTTAGTTTCGCCATTCTTTACCATGAAAAATATCATTACACTGCTGAATTCGGGGCACCTAGACGTTGCAAAGAAAATCGCGTTATCTAAAAAGAAACTAGTCCTATAATCACCATGTTTGACCTCCATTTACCTATAAATATTAAGTCTGTATGAGTGCAAAGATGATTTAGGGACTAACACTAGACAACAATATTACATTCAAAGGAAAGCTTCAAGAATTTAAATTTTTTACGAAAAAAAAATATCTTCCCATATTTAATTAAGCATGTGATTACATTTACTCTTATAAAAAGAATTACCACGTCTGCTCATTAATTTAATAGTTGAAGATCAAAATGCACTCAAAATAAACTTTTTACAACCTTTGCACAACCTCCGGAAATTCTAGATTGCTTTCCTACTTTTCAATTTTCTCGTCTTTAACTTCTCACAAGCAAAAACTTACCTTCTCTCAACGTCTTATAGTCGGAATCCATGTGGCAGGCCTTCGACACCTTGGTGACCTCAAACTGGGCGCAGTATCTGGACAATGGAAAGTGGAAATGAAACATAAGGATACAAATAACAATGTTATTGGACGGCACGGAAAAATGTCGGACCGATTCCGTACAGGAAATTAGTCTTTGAAACTTTTTGTTAGGCGAGGGATGATTGGTGATTATTCTGGGTCCGAATATAAAAGTAATACTGATTTCGGAAATTGATTCTGCTTTATACAATACTTATCCTTTAATTATTGTGTAAAGTGGTTGGTACTCTTGTACCAACAAAAATGAGTTGTGTTGAGTTGTGTTGAGTCTTCTCAAGAGCCGTATTACAAAAAACAAAAGAAGCTACTTTTAGGCTTTATTTTAAATTTTGTTAGTGAATGTGATAGTTCTATTCATGGTGTAGTAACAAAATTTTGTATAATTTTCATTTATTGCATCTAAGACTCACAATAACCATAGAATAAGTATTTCTTATGCAATAACCTTTTGTCCCCGCCCCGCCACTACGTTGGTTAAACGCTATGAAGCGGTATTTTAATGTCCTGGATCTCAGTTACCTTTTGCTGTAAACTTTTTTAAAATAGACCATAATATTTGGAATACATATTATTATGAAATTTTGTACCACTTTTTTTTAATATGTCCAGTTCAGCTAAATGACGACTTTAAAATACCCATTTTCTAACCAGAAAAGAGGTTTATTAAACCTCAATTTTAAATAAAGTTTCTAAACATAAAATATACCACACAAAACTTCAGACTTTAGGCAATATAATAAGATTGATATATAAAAATAGTAAAAAAAATGTTATGATAAATTTGAAATCTAAAGAATATTTATTATATTCTCTTGCGCTCGCGACATGAGCTCTGTTCCACACGATATGGGCTCAGTATCGTATATCTAATTCAGTCATTGAAATTTCTATAGAACTTTCTATCGAATAGAATAAGAATTATGATTAAGGGCTCCGTTCGAGCTTGAAACTAGTCGGGCACACCCGATGGAATTACATATGTGAAACCGTTTATATTAATAATTAGAATAAGAATGCCAAAAACCCACTTCTCGTTGCTTTTTTCGTCAAATAAAATTAAGATGGTGTTGGCTTCGTTAAGTATAGAAGAGCGAAATGTCTCGTAGAGCCGTCGCTAGAGACTCAGGAGCCCAAGGGCAGCAGTTATGGCAATTGCTGTAAGGTCCTTTTTCTACATGTCCAAGTGACTCAGGGTCCTTAGCATGTGCATTTTCAAGGCCCTTGATTACTTCTTTGGCTACTTCATCAGTAGCCTAATGTCTCGTAGTTTAGGCTGTAAGTTAATACAGAATATAAATTAACCAGTATAATGAATTAATTAATTAATCTACAAACAGAATTCTGCAGAAACAGTAGCATCAGATCAAATAATTATGTACCTACTTATAGTTCCTCAAAATATCAATACATAAAGCTTACGAGTATCCTGAAGGGCCCTAAAAATTATAATATGGATTGATGGTATTCACTTGGTACCCCGGGGCCGAAGAGTTACTAGCTACGGTCCTGGTTACCATCTAATATTTTGAATGTCAGCTGTTTCTGTGTTACAGCTAAAAGCCTAAACGTAGTTATTCCTAGTTTTCTGTTGAACATAGTGTATCCGAACCAAAGAGATTCAATATAACTTTGATCTGAACAGGAATCCTGAATGCATAGCAATCCGTTTTCGTTGTTTGAGCGGCTGGCCCGCTCTGAGCTTCTCATTTCCTGTTGTCATGTCAATACAGCGAAGATATCGATCCAGTCTTTGGACTAACTGACCGAGTTGTGTCAGCCTGCTTTGCTCGTGGTATGAAAAGTAAAATAATAAAAATCTATATTAACACGCTTATTTTAATCTAGAACATTGTCTATCTATGTGCTAAACTTTATCTAAATTAGTCCAGTAGTTTAGGCGTGATGCTCGTACAAACAAATAGGCAATTACAAAAAAAAAAAAAAAAAAAAATTTTTTGTTATAAATAATTATAACAAGCGAACCGAATTGCTATCCGTGCGAAGCCGATTATTGCCTATAACCTTTTTACGGCCAAAATTAATATCCAATCTATCCACGATTTGGCCTACTAGAGATAGAAATTTGACATATTTTGTATGGAGCTTATGTCAAATTCTTATCTCTAGTAGGGCAAATCGTGGATAGATTGGATATTAATTTTGGCCGTTAGATAATCACTCTTTCTATTGGTGCAAACCGTGTAAAAATCCGTACAGTTGTTTCTGAGATTGGCCCGAACAAACACGAACTCAGCGCGGTGGGGGACTTTATAATAAGTAGTGAACTAGTGATGATAGTGAAATAACAGATAGTATTAGAAATAGGATAAACATTCCAACCAACATACATTATTTTGTCAAAAAATCAAAATGGACTATATTATGTAATGCATAGAGAACAATTTAAATCATAAACCGGATGCTCCGGTAACATATCATGTTTTATTTATTCAGTTCTGAACAACAAAAGAATTTTAGATAAAATATTTTCCAAGCATATAACACGTTTTCCCACAAAATCTAAATCTAATGTCCACATTTTTATACTTCCGTAGTCAAAACAGGGAACCCTTATATACCTATAATTTCGTCATATATCCGGCTGTCCGTCCGTCCGCCCAACTCTATTTTACTTGAAATCTGCGACTGCTATGAAGTTGAAATTTTGTTATACATTCTCATGACGCCTACAAAATTTTAAAGTGAGTATTTTTAGAGTACCCGCCCTACATGTAAAGGCGTGGTGTTTTTTTTTCGCGTATCCCATCGCGTTGTGTAAGATAACAATATCTATCGCAAAGGTCAAAAATTAAGGTTTGTCTAAAAAACGTTTTGATACTGGGTTCCATTTACGAAATAATGAATAATGTGGTTATTTTTGTTGGCTAAGTGTAACCACCTCTTACACAACCACTACCCCTGAACACTTGCAAACTATCCAGCATATAATATGAGAAAATACAACAAATTTAAAAGAAAAACTATCATGGATGAGTAGGCTTTTCTATAGGAAAACCGACATAAGCTTGACCCTCCTGAGGTTTGCGGGACGCGGAGTGGGAGTATACTTAAACAATCAGCTAGTCTGCCACTGTCCACCGACAATGACTAACGCAAAGGCTCCGATGTCTTGTAAGAATTCTGTATACGACTACGGAATACGGTCAAATGCGTGTAAGACCACGCAATGGGTAGAGCCCTGTGCGTGGTCTGATACCGACATGGCTGGTTTTTCAGTTTACAAATCTGTTAGAACCTTGTAGTTCGTGCTGATAATCAAACTCAAAAGAAACTGGCAATTTGCTAAAAGTCGTTCTAACCTCTTAAACCTTTTCGCCAACATTAATTAAATTATTTGAACTCTGGGCTCCTGTACAAAATCGCAACTACGTACTACCACTTCTCATAAAAAAGTACTTACTCTCTATGCGAGTTGGATTCAGGGTCATCAGGATTTCGCAGACGCAGGTTCTTGCGAATGTCCACAGTTTCGTTTGAGTGACGACTCACTGACAGTCCTCCAGGCAGAAGCATTGCAGTTTCATCTGTTGTGAAAATATATTTTGTTAAAATTGTCATAATCAACCACGGAGTGAGGGAATCAGGATTTGTTCTAAAAGTTTCTTATGAATAGTAATCTATCTATCTTCGTCAAGCCCATCCTGGCTGCAGCAAGAGCCAGTATCTAACATCATCATCAGAAAACTCTTGTTTTGGATGTCGTCATAGACTATGCTGCCAGAGAAACTTAGAAGTATATTTTTATAGGATTCTGAAATAAGCTAAAGACCCACCTGATGTTAAGTGGTTACCTTTGCTCATAACAACTGCAATACCACATAGGTTGTTGCCTCAAGGTTGGTACCGCAAGTTGCGGTCACCAACTGACTGAGACTGAATCTAAATCACAAAATTACATGCTCTTAGAGCTACTGTAAGTTCCTAAGTTGGTAGCGGATAAAATGAAAAATGTCCTATAGGGCCTACCTGATGCATGGAAACTAATCGAGCTGAACTTGCTGGACGTTAAGGACATATTCACGACCTACTGATATACTGAATTAACCAAATTGAGTTTCAAAACATTTTGTTGGTTAAAATATAACATGGTATAAAAACTATCTCAATCGATTCTCCTGATGATTCTGATCAAACTCGTTTCTCAAATTGCGTAAACAACAAGTAACGTTGTAACTGTACTCTAGAGCCTTAAAAGATTGGCTTGAGAATACTTCTTTTTTTTACTGTCAAATATCACAGAACCTATTCCTTACCTCTTAATGGAACGTCACTGTCTTCCGAACATCCTCTATGCTCCTGGCACGCTCGCCGCTGCACCAATGACGAGCAGTGTCTGCCACCGTGCGCAGGCGCCTGCACCACACGCCGGCTTCGCACCATGCTGCCTGAGCCGCAGTTTGTGTCGCAGTCAGACCAGGGACCCCAGCCGGAGACCACGCAGTCTATAACTGGGGACAAGAAGAAAATAAAGATTATATGATAGAAAAAAAAAATAAGAATAAAAGCTGTTACTATCATAACAATTTATATAATTATAAAGTAAAAGGTTCTTTTAGTACCTATGTAATGTTGGTGATACCAGGATTCGAAATACAACTTTCGAAGTCAGAAGGTCTCAATGCTAAACTCCACAGACTTTCAGTTTAAAAGGAGTATATTTTGGAAAATAATGTCTCATTCTATTCTATTTTTTAGGGTTCCTCATTAACGACCAAAATTAAAACAGAATCGAATATGAATAAAATAAAATTACTATTTTAGTCTCAAAATAAAAACAAACTGAAACAAATTCGATCGATACGAAGTAACTGAACTTGAACCAAATCGTTGCTTGGATCGGTGTTCAAGAAAAGAATACACAAAAATCGCAAAAGCCTTGGTTCGCTTCCGATATTGTGTAGAAAGGTCTGTACTATCACAGTATAAAGAGATACATCCTTACTCTGTGGTATAGTACCCTACAAAGTTTATTTATGTAGCAATTTTCACGCGTGGTCTGCTTCACAGGTCAATACTTTTAGCAGTAGGCCAGCAGGCTTGTGTTTTATTTATAAACTTAAGCAGTACCTTAGAACTACATTATTATAATATTGTTTTGTAACTCGCTGGTTTCAGGAAAGTTTCAATTGTTTATCGAAACACTCAAAGTAAAATAATTTATTTCAATTACCTACCTAGACCGTTTACTAGAACTTGTACAGTCGACTGCATGACAGTGGTAACACTTAAATTCGAAAACCACCCTTTCTGCTTACGAAATAAAGATGCTGCTAATCTCAAAGTGTTACCACCGACGTGCGGTTCACCGTACCTATTGCTAAAATTAGAAACACACTAGTGTCATCGTGTGTCGTGTCGAGCCAAAAGCATATCGGTTTCATACATTTAGTATGTATGGTTAGAGTATAATTTATTTTTCTCCCACTTTCCCGGAAATTGGTTCATTATTCAAAAAAAATATAGATCAATCGGCTCTTTTCCATATGCGACGAAATAACAGGCTAGTAATGTCCAACACAGCGCAGGACCGTTCGTTGTGGCGATGCTTGGGGGAGGCCTATGTCCAGCAGTGGACGTTGTTCGGCTGAAATGATGATGATGAATATCCAACACCAATAAAATAAAATAAAATAGAAATTGCTGGTCAGTTTTTATTATTTAATTATGCTACCGAGGTTTTTAAGTACATACTAACTTGAAACAAGATCCGCGCGCGGACATATTGACGCGAATGAAATTTAGATAGTGTTGAATTAATTTGTGTATTGTTTCCTCGCACATGAGAGATAAGTATATTACAAATCTAGGCCGAAAAAGCAATGAACGGCCTGGTTTAGTTAAAAAGGACTCGACGGCGGACGAGGCCGTCCTTTTAAAATCACTTCAACATTACTGGGCCGTCGTTTGCTTCATCAGGCCTCGACAGTAATGTACTACTATTGTTTAAATTTTTTTTTTTTTCAATTCAACTAATTAATTTCGTGAACACAGGTGTATTAAGTACATAAAAACCCGCCGAATAATTATAACCTCCTCCTTTTTTTGAGGTCGGTTATAAATCATAAATAATGTTCGCCATGTTAGAGACAAATTATAGTGTCATGACGCGTTCTACAATAATGCGTCTCTAACCATACTAAACATATTATGCTTCTGGCGCATCACGACTCGATAGACTAAGTGCTGCGAACAACCATAGTGAAGCCAACAAAAACCGTGCTCCTTTATGTACAACCAGTGCTCACGTACACACACACCATGCACCTGAAGGATATTTGTTTTCGCGATGCTTACAGGACGATGCCGCGACATGTGAACTGAGAGGGGTGAGCACGGTTTAAAGGTGCATGTGTGTGCGTGAGCGCTGGTTTGTACACGGTGGAGCACGGTTTGATTGGCTTCACTATATGATTGTTCGCAGCACTTTGTCTTTACTATGTCTGTGGACACGCCATGACATACTAGTGTGTTAAAAACACACTAGTGTGTCGTGGCGACTTAACACGTATGACTCGTATGAGCAAGAACGGGCAAGTAACTCCATGGCATAGACTTATATATGAAATCATTGCTCCATGGCAATTATTTATTCGTAGTCACAAAAAGACATGTACTATGTCTTGTGTACAAATGTGATGTTGTCTTTACACGTAATAATATTTTGATACATAAAGACTTTTTAATTAAGCTGCTTAAATGCTTTTTTCATGTTTTTTTCCACAAATAAATAAACAGAATATTTCAATTGACTAATTCCCAAACCCATTCCGCAAGCTCCACAAAATATAATACCAAAGCGAATTATTTATTCCTGTAAAATATTAAGGGGAATGTAGCAGCCAAATAGCGCCCCCATCAGTAAAAAAAATATTACTCTGACCGAAAGTGGCCGTTTTTCGCACTTTTTCTATCTACAACTACAGCGAAGTATATTTTACAGAGTCAATAGTTTCTGATTAAACTACAGTACCTGTTCTTCAATCGTTAAAAACGAATTTTCGATAAATGATGTATTCAGCGAGTAATATTTTTTTACTGATGGGGGCGCCACCTGTCTGCTACATTCCCCTTTACAGAAATATTCGTGTACCGTGTAGAGGGTTTTAAGGATGCACTGTGGCGAAACTAAATCGGAAAATAAAATACAGAATACAGAGAAACCAACCTGAATTCATATAGCAGAAATTTTCGAGTGGGTAACACTGCTAGCTACACTACATTTTATATAGAGTGTTCGGGCAAATCATTGGGCCGGGCAATTTGACAGAAAAGCCTCGAGCCATTGAGTGGAGTCCATGAATTGGAAACAGTGGGTCTGTTTGGGAATTTTAGAGGTATTTCACGATTTTCGTATACAATTTGATCATGGTGGACGTTTTTCAATCAATATCGAAAGTTTTGTAAAAACAAATGTGTAATCCCTTAATGGATGGATTTGAACGCGAGTAAAAACAAAAGCTTTTAACCCGCTATTGCTTGAAAAAATGTATTACTGTAGACGAGTGTTTTTGAAATGGATAACCGATTTCAGCACGGTACCAAGTACCAACCCAACAACAACCCAAAAAGTGTGAAAACGTTCAACTGATCAAAATGTGAAAAAAAAATATGTGACCAAAAAAAAGGAAAAAAAAGCACCCTAAGAATAACACACAGGCTTACAACTCAAAGGTTGAATGAATTTAATACATAGCGAGTCTCGTTTCGGTAAGCGAGCGAGGTGAACGTGCGCACCTCAGTCTCGATCTATTTATTTCTATAATTTTATATCGCGCGCGTTGACCATATTTCGAGCTCGGCGCACTGCAGGTACCGGTTATGTACCTGCAGGCGGCCGTCCTAGCTACTGATAACGACGACGCATATTGTAATATTTTTAAATGAATACTAACAACGAACATGTTGAGAATGTAAACACAGTAATTATGGCTAGCGATATTTCCTTGAGTGAACGTGAGATATCAGATGCAGAAGAAGAACAATATCAAGAAGAGAATTTAGTACATACAGAGGGAGAAGATGAGACACAGTTGAGACCGGAGAAAAGAGAAAGAGAGGAAGATGATGGTGAATGGAGTATAATGAAAAGAAAGGAGAAAAGGATAAAACCGCAGTTTGATAAAATTGAGATATATTTATCGAGTAACGAAAAATTACCTAAACAGTTTGCACTAGCTAAATTGTTTATGAACAACGGTATAGTAGATGTAGATAGGATTAAATATATTAATCCCTTCAAAGTTCGTATTGAAGTAAATAACGAGTTAAGTGCAGATAAAATTGAAAAATGTCAGGAATTCGTAAAAAATGATTGGAAGATCCAAAGGGCAATGGAGAGGAGTTCATCGTATGGCGTTATTAAGGATGTGGACATGGAGTTGTCAGACGAGGATATCTTAAAAAGAATTTCGTGTCAGAAACCTGGAGAAGTAATATCGGTATATAGACTAAAACGTCGAGACCGAGAAGGAGAAGGCTGGAAGTCTAGTGAAGCTGTACGGATCTGTTTTAAAGGCTCATATATCCCACCGTGTATATACGTAGACGGTCTACGTATTAAGGTTACCTCGTATCAATTTCCCGTATCACAATGCTCGAGATGCTGGAGGTATGGTCATACGACAAAAAAATGTCCATCTTCTAAAATAGTTTGCCCGAAATGCGGCGGTAACCATGAAAATTGTGAATCAGAAATTTACAAGTGCGTCAATTGCGATGGAAAACATATGGCAATAGCTAAAATGTCTTGTCCAGTTTTTTTGAAGGAGAAAAAACTACGAGAGATCATGGTTGAATTCAATTGTACATATAGAAAAGCATTAATGATATATGTACCCCCCTCACCTTCAAACCCCAATTTTGTAAGCTCACTACCACAGTCTCAGCCCTACCCCCCCACTCCTAGGCCTGTAGTCGCTGATTCACTAAAGGATCCTAAATTTACTCAATACAGTACCCCCACTTTTGCAGAGGTCATTAAGTCTAGGTTGACTGTACATAAAGAAGAAAATAGTAAATCTCCAGTTAGATCTTCCAAAAGGAAAGTCAAGCGCACTAATGAAACTGATAATAATGAATTTGAGTTATTTACAAGTCCAGTAACATCTTTTATTAAAAATAAATACATTAAGGAATCTTATTCTAATGAAGATAACAAGAAATCTGTACATTTTAATAAGATTAAAAGAAATTTTATTTTTAAGAAGTTCATCAATAGAATCAAAAGTGCATGAAATAATTAAGTGTTGTTTAGAATGGTTTATTTTATTAGTAGTGGATTACATGACAGATTGGCCATTAATTAAGATTGTTATAGATTATTTTTGTTCCAATGGCGCCTAAAGCAAAATCTGTTAAATTAAACTTAGTGCAATGGAACTGTCAAAGTGTTAGACCGAAGTTAATTACTTTAGAACAACTTCTATATCAAAATAAGATTCACATTGCTGCACTCAGTGAAACGTGGTTAGAACGTAATAGTCAACTGAAGGTTAAGGGGTATACAGTATACCGTCAAGATAGGGAGGATACCTATGGTGGTGTTGCAGTGCTCGTTCATAAATCAATTAAATCAACTTATGTAGAACTACAGAGTATCAACCCTGGAATCGAGATGGTGTGTGTTAAAATTTATAACTGTGATCACATTGAACACATCATTTCTTTATATTGTGCTCCAACAGTAAATACTAGGCAGTGCGATTGGGATCAGGTATTTTCGCTTTTTCAAAGTAAATTAGTAATTCTTGGAGATTTCAATGGCCACCACACAAATTGGTCACATAAGTGTGAGCGGCGGGGTTTTCAAATTTATGACGCATTATTAGACTCTTCTCTCGTATATTTGAATGATGGCAGTCCTACTCGCATTAGGTTAGTAAACAATGTATTGCAACAATCTTCGCCTGATATATCCTTAGTCTCATCAGACATAGCGATAAGATTTACTTGGGGCACTTTGAGCGAAACGCTAGGCAGCGATCATGTAGTTATTAAAATTTCCACGCAGTTTGAGTGTGTGTCTCCACCGGTTATGCGCAGGAATTACAAAAAAGCTAACTGGCGTAAATATCAGGAATTATTGCAACATCTTTTTGAAAAATTCATTATTACGGAAGACGTTCAGAAATCTTATGATTCTTTTATAGACTTAATTAATATTTCAGCGGAGATTCACATACCATATATTAAGTTCAACACGGACCCGGAGAGAAATTTTAATCCAAAGCCGTATTGGAACAGTTTTTTGTCAAAATTAGTAGCTGAAAGACGTCTCGCACTTTCGATTTTTAGACGCAACCCAATACCTAGTAATCTACAAACGTTACAGAATAAAATTAGCGAGGTTCAGAGTAGTATTCGACGTGCAATACATAAATCCTGGCAAGATTTTTGCACTTCAATTGATGGAACCATATCACAAAGTGAATTGTGGAGAAAAATGAAATGGTTTAAAGGAAGTAGTGTGCCTAGGGCATTCATAAGTAAAGAGAGATCTTATGAATTATTGCAAAACTTGGCACCAGATTACGTGCCGTCAAAAGATCCAGTATTTTATTCCCATAACCCTAAATTAGAATCGGATATTCTCAAGCATGAATTGGAAAGATGTCTTCGCCATAAAGACACGACCCCCGGTAGTGATAATATTTCATATTCCATGCTAAAAAAATTACCTGATAATGCAAAAATTATTCTAGTTTCATTTTACAATAACTTTCTTACCACTGGTTTTGTACCTCAGCAATGGCGAAATATCACGATAATACCAATCCCTAAGCCAGGCCGGGACCCTAGCTCAAGCTCTTCTCTACGGCCTATATCTATGATATCATGCGTATGTAAAGTATTTCATAGTATATTAATTAACCGAGTAGAATGGTATATTGAGAATAATAACATGTTATCTACCGATACTACTGGATTTAGGAAGTGTCGCTCCACTTTAGATAATTTAGCTGGGTTAGTATCAAGAATACAAATAGGATTTTCAAAAAAACAAACAACTATAGCTTGCTTTCTCGACATCGATAATGCGTATAATAATGTTAATTTAGAAAGTTTACTGGGTACTATGGACAAGATAGGTTTGGGCACTAAAATATGTACATATGTTTGGAATTTTTTGAAGGAAAGAAATCTCTGTATTAATACAGATCAAACGTCATCTATCAGTAGAAAAAC
Source organism: Asteroscopus sphinx (assembly GCA_949699075.1). Lineage (NCBI taxonomy): Eukaryota > Metazoa > Arthropoda > Insecta > Lepidoptera > Noctuidae > Asteroscopus > Asteroscopus sphinx. The sequence goes on along the minus strand of OX453021.1, from coordinate 10,728,208 downwards.
TTTCTATGGATTGGCTCAAGGAGATCCGTTCTCCCCTCTTCTATTTAACATTTTAACACTTCATGTTTGTAACTCTATTAATAGTAATAATAATGTCTTTGTAACACAATACGCAGATGACTTTGTAATTTATGTAACGTGTAATAGAACTGAAGATGGGAGACAACAAATTCAGTTAGCTTTGGACAAAATAATTAATACTCTATCCCTTTCTGGTTTAGAAATCTCGCCCTTAAAAAGTAAAATTTGTGTTTTCAACAATAATATAGTGCGAGAACCCATTAACCTCCTAATTAATGGTACATCACTAAACTCAGTAGATACTATAAAATATCTGGGAATTTGGTTAGATAGGAAGCTACGCTGGGGTGGTGGGGTAAGATGGACTTGAGGTCCAGAGTAGATTGGCAAAATGGCAACAAAATCTGGAGAACGTTGGCTTGAAAATCAGCAGAACTAAAACGTTAAGTAGAGTTAAGTAGCAACAGACTATCATGGTATGGACATGTGATGAGGAGGAATGGGGAGCATGTTACGAGGAAAGTTTTAAGTATGAATGTTGATGGCTATAAGAAAAGAGGGAGACCGAAGAAAATATGGATGGATTGTGTGAAAGATGATATGAATAGAAAGAAAGTAAACACAGAGATGACGGCTGATAGAGATTTATGGAAGAAAAAAACATGCTGCGCCGACCCCAAATAAATTGGGATAAGGGCAGGAGGATGAGGAAGCTACGCTGGGGTAAGCAAATAAATGAATTGATAGAAAAATCTTCAAAAGTACTTAATGTTTTTAAAGTTCTAATGGGGTCAGGTTGGGGCATTCATCCTATTAACATGAGGCGATTATATATATCTTGTATTCGTAGCAGACTTGATTACGCAAGTTTTTTATTTGGTAACAGTTGTAAAACACACATAAATAAATTAGACAAGATTCAAAACCAATGCATGCGTACAATAGGTGGGTTTATAAGATCTACGCCGATACACGTCATGGAATGTGAATTACATCTACCGCCTTTATTCGCGCGTCGACAGTATCTCGCTGGTAAATTCTGGTTGAAAGCAAAATCCTTTTCCAATCCACAAATTATACTTATTTTAGATGAATTAAATTTACTATGTCAAAATTCATATTGGAGGTGTAAAGAAAAACCCATTTTAGTTGTAGTTCATAATTATCTCAAAGATAAATCTTTACATGTGAGTCACCAATTAGAGATGTTTACATTAAGTACCTGGGTTAGCAATGTGAATCTCACGGACACGATTAGGTGTAGTATAGATGTCGTAAACAAATCAAAAAAAAGTTATAGTTCATCTTCTTTACAGCAACTTTGTAGTAGTTTTTTAGCCAATAACTACCCACGTTTTTACAAAATTTACACGGATGGTTCCAAGGTAAATGGTTGTGGTGGATTAGCTATTTATGACGCTCAGGCTAATAGTTCAGTCAAATTGCGTATTGATACAAACATTTCAATAATGTCGATAGAATTGTTTGCTATTTCGGAAGCATTATCTTATATTCATTCTTTCCAGTCAGGTAAGTTTGTTATTTTAACAGATTCCAAGAGTGCAATTCAACATCTCGCTCGATGCACTTCGAATAGTCGAGGCACACCGATAGCCTATAGCATCTTGGAATCACTTCTAGAATTAGCATCAAAAAATTTCGAAGTAGTGCTACAGTGGATACCTTCACATATAGGGTTGTCAGGAAATGAGGAAGCAGATCGTCTGGCGAGAGAAGCTTTATCTGATGGTACTCCTATTGTCGTTTTGCCTTATTATACTGACGTCATTTATTTGGTTAAACAAAAATGTATGAGTATGTGGAATGAGTACTTTGACCAACGTTCACTTGTCAAAGGAATATGGTATAAAACTATTCAACCAAGTTTATCGCGTTCTCCTTGGTTTGCCATGTCCGATTTAACAAGAAACACCATTGTCTTGTCTATGAGGCTACGATCCGGGCACATACCACTAAATAGTTTCGCATACCTTATGGGAAAAGTCATTTCAAAAAATTGTACTGAGTGCGATATCGTTGAAGATGTATTCCATGTTTTGGTGGAATGTGTCCGGAACGAGTCCGAAAGAACCATGTTGAAGTTCATTTACGGCATTAATTTATATGATACTGGTGTATGTAACAGCATTTTGGCCGACCCGTTATCGGAGGAGGCCAGAATGCTTTATAGATTAGTCAATTGTGCCCTGAAACGAAGATAGTTTTAGATGGTTCTGATGTGATGTCCTATGGGGATGGCATGATCATGTTTGATCAAATCTCCTTTTTATATTTAAATAAAGATTTAAAAAAAAATAAAAAAAAAATTTAATACATACATACATATTATCACGCCTGTTTCTCACTGGGGTAGGCAGAGACTATGGATTTCCACCTGCTACGATCCTGACACACCTCTTTCGCTTCATCTACGTTCATTAATCTCGTCATGCATGCTCGTCGATTTAGAGTTAACCTGGCAGTTTTTGAGAACGTCCGCGATTTGATCGCGATACGTTCGCTGAGGTCGTCCCCTTCCAACTTTTCCATCCACACTCGCTTCATATACTTGTTTCGTCAATCTCCTCTCGTCCATCCTCTCTACATGTCCAAACCATCTTAACATACTTTTCTCAATCTTTGTCACTACATCTTCTTTCGGTGTGTATCTGTTCGCGACAACTCACAATGACCACATTTTGTGGTCAGTCTAGTTTTCTAGTGGATAAACCGGAGTAACTTGAACAGTCGTTACCGAATCGAATGTAACCTCCACACCCCAACCCGACTTGCGGTTAAAGTTTTAAAGTCAAAACTTTGCACTTTGATTTCTCAACGGGCAATTCGTATCTGGAGTTGTAAGTTTATATCAAGTAGGTTTGTGGTCTTGTACCAAGAAAGCTACCCATTTTTTTTTGTAGATAAGTTGTCATACGACTCAACAGACGGACAGGGATTTGCCTACATTCCTGGGGAGGACAGTAGCACGTAGTGGTCGCATGAGGGAAACAAGACGTGCCAAAGGGACACCGGTGTAGTCCTCTGAATTTTCCGAAGCTCCTCTACTTTGTGCTGAGGATGGCCAGGGCCATCGTGTGATTTTAGTCAGTAGTAGGTGCATCCACCTTCCTAAGACGGAGGGTATCCATGAGGATTTCCACTCAAAAACAAAAGAAAGGTATTAAAATTAAATTAAAGGTATATGCATACACATAAATATTAAACAACAAAAGCTTCGCTACTCTCTAACTCTCTAAGTTGGGCAGAGGTCAAGTTAAAGTTACTCTTTTTACAACCTCAACATGTCTTGATTTCAAAATTATTACAATATTATTTCAATATCCCGATTGATTGGAAGGTACAAAAGGTCTCGCCGATCGAGGTCCTACAATATTACTGACGATAAATTAAGCGAATAGCAGGCTTTAGAGCTTCCATTTGATACCCAGTATATTCTACGCAAAGCACCAATTTGCCGCATCATTTACTACAGGCCAGGCCAGGGCCTGAACTCATACATAAATCACCACAAAGATTTATGCCCATAAAACAATTCTACATTATTAAATAAGCAATATATTCAAAAATGTCGTTACGAGGTCTGAGAATGTTCGAACACGTGTTCCAAGCGGGGTAATGGCCTATAAAATGGCCTTAAGAGGCCATTTGTCATGAAAGAGTGGAAGTACGTTGGCGGCCGTCTATTGCAAATTTATTGACAATCGTGGGAGGACAGAATACCTGAGTCGGTCGTTTGGACTGCATTCTCGAGGACTCAATTTCCTGGCTTTGGAATAAATTGTGATTTATTGCTGTTTCATGGTAGGCAGGTATACTTGAAGCGGGGTTGTAGAACTCTGTGAAGTATTCTTACCGCGTCTAGAAATATCTTCGCGTAGGTGTCGTGAGGGTTGACGAAGGGTATAAGCCTGACACTTCAGTGAGGCGAAGCGAGGCGTTTTAAAAATGGTCTAATAGGAGGCCGATATTTTCATCTCGTCTTCGTTCATGTCCACTGTGACCACTATGAAATGTTTTTAGTATCTTATTGTTTACTTTATACAGTTTCTTTTCTGTTTCAATTTAAATTGTACTGCCAACCGTAAGTAATCTAACTAAATTGTACCTATCTACAAATGTACAGTCAATATCAAAGTGAATAATAATTGGATTAAGTATTTACTTTAAAGTACCAAAATTGTCAAATGAATGAAAACTTGGCAATATTTATTTTTAATCACGTCAAATGCGATATCTCAATTTATTTAAAAATTATAAATCTAGGCGATCAATTTTATTTAGGTACTCCTTTTCTTTGGGGGAGGCCTTTGTCCAGGAGTGGACGGTTTTCGGCTGAAATGATGACTCCTAAGACAAATTTATTTCCAAAATATTCATCGAAATCTGCTGTTGACTATAAAACAACATTAAATTTGGTTAGGTATCACACACACACTTCAAACATTTGGTTTGATTTCCTTCATCATCATCATCATCATCATCATCATCATCATCATCATCATCATCATTTCAGCCGAAAGACGTCCACTGCTGGACAGAGGTCTCCCCAAAGGAGGGATATGCCATAACCACCGCGCTTGGGGGGCTGGTTTCCTTCACTTTGTTCTTATTCATCTTTCATGCACAGACATAGTAATAAATATAGACATAGTAAAATATATCTGTGCTTACATGTTTTAAAGATAGTTTTAAGGAAGTAACAGAGTAAACCACCAACCATTTCTCTTCAACCACTATTAAACCCCGTACTTCGCTCCCTTTCTCTTTAAAAACTTCCTCATGAAAGTTAAACTATTAGATTGAATGATTATTCTTTCATTTCCAACAGTTTGCCTTGTTTACTGATCAAACATTAGTTTTCCATGAAACTTTACTTTGCAATAAACCGATGAAGCTTTATAAAAAACCCATCAAAGTGTGTATATCAAATTGTTAACTCAGTTTTGAGCTTAGTTACACAGTTGTAGTAGAAGGTCTTGTGAAAGAGCTAATCCGGGAAAGTACTACCACCGTACCTATTTCTACCGCCAAACAGTAATGCTTGCATTGCTGAGTTCCGGTGTGAAGGGTACGCGTGAAAACCAATCATCTAGCAGCTAGGTGACTGGTAGGTGGCTAGGTCCAAGGGGCCAGGTTTTGAAATCTTGCCTTTGTCGCTATGGTTAAACGATGACTGAAAACGGTTTTTTAAGCAGAATACTTGGTTGCCCCTAACATTGCCCCTAACCGAATAAATTTCTTATTACACCATATTTAAACCAACCGCACGCATGCCTAATTTATTGTCTAGTCGAGTTGTATTGTATCACAAATATTTTATTCGAGCGCGGTTTTTTAATCATGGCAATACCTCCCAACGGTTCATTTTAGTGTTATATTAAAAATACCATGTATTCAGCATAAAATTATAAATTGCATTATGTACAGTCGACTGCATGACAGTGGTAACACTTCAATTCGAAAACCGCCCTTACTGCTTACGAAATAAGGATTCTGCTAATGTCAAAGTGTTACCACCGACGTGCGGTCAACCGTACCTATTATAAAATTATATTTACAGTTGCTTTGTTTATCAGTTGCTTTACAAATTCAAATTAAATTGAAGTACGCTTAATTCATAATGACAATGCATTAATGAGATTCAATTACTTATTCATGCCCTAAAGTCTTATTTGTATGAGCTTCATATACCACTACCTACGTAGATTATATAAATTAATGTGCAAACAGTTTGCCATTATTATAGGTACATTGAAGAGCTTATTGAATATCTTAGATATACACACACACAGTTTATAATTGGTTCCTTTGATAATTTACAAAATGCATAGGCACGCACGCGTATCATTGACTCAATTTAACTGATTTGTTGACAAATATGCACAATTAATTAACAAAAAAGTCTACCAAGTTTATTAGTCTATTTTATGTGATTTTTTTGCAAATATTTTGTACAAAAATAGTACATTACTGCCGAGGCCTGAAATAAAGCAATTGACGGCCGAGTAATTTTGAAGAGAAAAGAGAAAGGATTTTAAATGGACGAGGCGCTAGCCGAGTCCTTTTTAACTATACGAGGCCGTTAATTGCTATTTCGGCCGAGACTTGTATAGTACTTTTCTCTCATTTGCGAGGAAACAATATATAAATTAATTCAACAGAATCTAATTCTCATTCGCGCCAATTCGGCTGCAAGTGGTTCTTGTTCTATTTTCAAAATTTTGAAAAAAAAATGCTCATTCAGCCTTTTTAATGATAAATATTTTGTACCTGTCGAGGATCGGTTTTCCACCCGCCTTCAGGAGTTCGGCCGTAATTCCGTCATCACCCGGTGCCTTGTTGTTTTTGAGCTGCTTCAGAGCCATCCTAATCTCGTACAGGCTGACGTCCGGGATATCTTCGGTATAGTGTCGGGTCAATCGAGCTCTTGGGTCGTGAGCCCGATTTACAGCGGGTGTCCGGGTGGACGTGTATAACTGTCCATAGAACTTCTCGACCTCCTTCAATAGCTCTGGCTTGGAGGATACGACTCTGCCATCGTCGGTCCTCAGTTTTGCAAGCTGGCTCTGCCCAATAGACAGGTCTCTTGCGAAGACTTTGGAGCCCTTGTTTTTCTCTATTGCGTCTTTAATACGTTCCGTATTAAATTGGCGTAGGTCACTTTTCAAGGACTTTGAGATCTGTCTATTGAGCTGCCGGTACTTAGTCGCATCATCTGAGGACTGCAGAATCATCTCGCGTCTTTCCGCCATAAGCTCGAGAGTGTGGTCAGAGAGCTTTTTGTTTCTATTTGTACGACGGGTCCTAAAGATCCTAGACCCGACCGTATGGACGGTTTCCACAAACCCATCGTTGTAATCGTCCACTGAGCTCCCTAGGCATTCGAAACGATTCTGAAGTTCGAGCTGAAAGCTCTCGGGGTTTTGGATTTGGATCGGTGCTGGACGGAGCGTAGACTTCATCAGTCGAGATCTTTCCAGCTTGATGTTCAGATTCAATGTGCCTCTTACCAAACGGTGATCGCTTCCGGTTTTAACCGCGTTGATCACAGAGACATCATTGAATATTTGCTTCTTCGTCGACATAATGAAGTCAATCTCATTTTTTGTTACACCATCAGGGCCCAACCAGGTCCACTTCCTATGCTCACGCTTTCTGAAGAAAGAGTTCATCATATAGAGTCCCTCCTTCTCCATAAAGCCGGCCAGTAGATGACCCCGGTGGTTCCGATATCCATATCCAAATTGCCCCACTCGCAGCTCATCATCGTGGAAAACCGATCCTTAAGGCCCTTCAGAAGCTGTTTGATTCCGTCATTCTCGAGGGAAGAACGCCACAGGCATGGAGCAGAGGTGTGGTGGTACTCTTTTTCAAAAAGGGCGATAATGCTCTACTGAAGAATTATAGGCCCATCTCACTTCTGAGCCATGTCTACAAGCTGTTTTCGAGAGTCATTACGAACCGTCTATCGCGCAGGTTTGACGACTTCCAGCCTCCCGAACAAGCCGGTTTCCGAAAAGGCTTTAGCACCGTAGACCACATACATACGCTGCGGCAGGTTATACAGAAGACCGAAGAGTATAACTTGCCTCTTTGTTTAGCGTTTGTGGACTACGAGAAAGCCTTCGATTCGATCGAGACTTGGGCGGTACTACAGTCTCTTCAACGGTGCCAGATTGACTATCGGTACATCGAAGTGTTAAAGTCTTTGTATGAAAACGCCACTATGTCAGTCCGATTACAGGACCAAGCCTCGAAACCTATCCTTCTGCAGCGAGGTGTGAGACAGGGAGATGTGATCTCTCCGAAACTGTTCACTGCTGCATTGGAGGATGTCTTCAAGGTTCTGGACTGGAAGGGGCTAGGCATTAACATAAACGGCGAGTACATCACTCACCTTCGGTTTGCCGACGACATAGTAGTCATGGCTGAGACCATGGAGGACCTCGGTACAATGCTCGATGACCTCAGTAGAGCTTCTGATAGAGTGGGTCTTAAGATGAATATGGACAAGACAAAGGTTATGTCGAATTCCCATATAGCACCCATTCCCGTAAACATCAGAGAATCTACACTCGAAGTTGTTGACGATTATGTATACCTAGGACAAACTGTCCAGCTAGGTAAGTCCAACTTCGAGAAAGAGGTCAATCGTCGAATCCGACTCGGTTGGGCAGCGTTCGGGAAGCTACGCAATATCTTCTCGTCCAAAATACCGCAGTGTCTCAAGACGAAAGTCTTTGACCAGTGTGTGTTGCCAGTAACTACTTACGGTACTGAAACGTGGTCGCTCACAATGGGCCTGATAAGAAGGCTCAAAGTCACTCAAAGGGCAATGGAGAGGGCTATGCTCGGAGTGTCCCTGCGTGATCGAATCAGAAATGAGGAGATTCGCAGGAGAACGAAAGTAACCGACATAGCCCGAAGAATTGCCAAACTTAAGTGGCAGTGGGCGGGGCACATTGCTCGCAGAACGGATGGCCGATGGGGCAGTAAAGTTCTGGAGTGGCGACCGCGTACTGGAAGGCGCAGCGTGGGTAGGCCTCCCACAAGGTGGACCGACGACCTGGTGAAGGTCGCGGGAATCCGCTGGATGCGGAAGGCACAGGACCGGTCCTTGTGGCGATGCTTGGGGGAGGCCTATGTCCAGCAGTGGACGTCTTTCGGCTGAAATGATGATGATGATGATGATTTTGTACCTAAAAACACCTAGTTTAATGTCAGTGTGCACTTAAAAACCTCGCTAAAATTATTAAAAAAATAATTAAAACGTTGCGTATGGAAAAGAGCCGATTGATGTTTTTTTTTAAATAATTTACCAATTTCCGAGCAAGCGGGAGAAAAGAGTATTTTGTGTTGTATTGTTTTATTTCTCGCGAAATAAAAATGAGGCCATGCAATTTTTTCTCTTCAGCGATTCTTGGATATTTTATAAATCACTTCACCTTTCCTGGACACATTACCGCATTGTCAGGAGTAGAATGGAACAAACCTCAAGATCTTAACAACTGAAACTTAACACGGATAAGTTTCTAACAAAACTACCCTCCACTTAGCCATCTATCCACGTACTTTATTAACTTCCTCATTAATCCAACTCGAAACACAATCAACCATTTAAATAAGAGATTGCATTAAAACGACGCTCGACAATTAACAATGTAAATAAGGCCTGAAGATGCAAACGGGCAATTTTCAGAGCAAATTTGTTTGTTGTACGACAATCGCCGAATAGTAGAGCAACTTGTCAAGTACTTTATTGTTGCTCAATCTCGCTCATTTAGCGACTGTGCCTGCTATTCTACATGTGATAGGTGTGTGTTACTTCCTGAGGCTATAAAGTAGGTAGTTCAATTTCAGAAACATAAGTACCTAATATAGACTACTGCTTTTAAATGGTCACCACTTTGTGTCAATTGTCTACATAGTCGGTGCAATTTGGTTGATTATATGGCAACATTCATCGACTCAACGCACTTGAGACCCGTCAAGTACACTTATGCGTCTTCAGTTTTATACCTTAAATAATATGATGTGTTTACTTCCATGTTCTATCATTTTCAAAGTTTATCTTTCTTTTTTAATAGCTTGTAAGAACTTAACTGTATTTCTGTATGCAGCGATTTAATTTAAAATAAAACAATTATAACATGTTCTTAAAACTATTTTTATTAAGATTTAATTATGTTTTCAGGCTCTACAATAGTTAATGTTTTTTTTGTAAGCAGTTTACGTAGTTCGTTGAGCATTATAGTTCTGATTTTTACCTCCTGTCAAACTAATTAGTCGTCCGTCTGCACGTCTTTTAAGTGATGTCTTTCGGTGTGTTCCTCTTTGGGCTCCGAGATTAAGGCCTTTTAATTAGACGAGATGTTTCGGCTTAATGCGTTGAATGTTTGTCTTGTTGTCGCGACGTTTTGTTAAGCCTAAAGGAGCTCTAATTAGTCTTCGTGAAAAGGAAAATTAGGAAGCTTCTTAGTTAAAATGAACCACCTTTCAATGGTATGAGCGTACTAAAAGAGCCTTTGCGAGAAACGATACTTAACATCGTTGCTAGTACGCTCGTACGCTGAACATTCTTATTATTATTTTTGAAAGTTAAAGAGAAAAGTTTACTTACTGTGACAATAACACCTGAAAGTTTTTCTAGTCTGTAAAATAACACGGTGAGGAGACAATAACATATTTCATGTTTTCTGTAAGACCGAAAAAAATACTAGCTAGGCATTTAACTAATAAATTATCTGAAAATTGTTTCAGGAATAGACCGATGGACGAGAACAATCAACCATCATTAGCTATCTTACTTTAGATACTTTATAGGAACCGTTCAATGATTATATTATTTACACACACCTAACCACACCCCAGAGGTAATGAAGCTTAATGTTCAACGCAAAGTTAAATAAACAACGTGACCAGCGTTGCCAGACGTACGATAATTATCGTAAATATACGATAATTTTGGCTCTGGTACGATACAAAATTGATTGAAATACGCAGAAATACGATAATTTTGATGCTGAAAATCATTGTTTTTGTTCGTAGCTCAGCACTGTTTACGATAATATTTCACTAAATTCCGTGATACTTATACGATAATTTTAGAACATCAGTACGATAATCCACTTGTACTCATCTGGCAACCCTGAACGTGACAGTGTTATGTTATGTTAAATCAAATGTTATGTTTTAACTTTTAACTGTAATTTACAGAAGGGTTATTCATGGTTACATCACAGAAAAAAAACTGACGAAAAGTTAATATTTGTAGTCACAGGACTTGAAAGATCATCACAGGGAGTCACTTTTTGAGATTTATTTTTGAATCCCTAAAATTTGAAAAGTACATGACCAAGTTTTTTTTTTTTTTTCTAATAACTGTCACGACGTTGATTTCTGTACCATCTATATGATGCGTAAATTTGCTGACACAATAATGTATTCTACAAATCATACACGTTATACGTTACATACAAATGGTTGCAATACATGTTCTGAGTAAAACAAACTATGACCTACGTCCATAGGGAACGAAGTACATAGTACTACATAGTATAGTATAGTATATATACCTACATATAGTGTTCTCTGTAATTTGTCCTGTTACCTTTTGTAATGTATATTTTATGGGTGTGGCAAAATAAATGGTTTAAATGGTTAACTTAAGGTATTTTAGATAATTTATATAGCTTAATAAAATCATTTTGTATTAAGTTGTTGGAAAATATTTAAAACTAACCTATGCCCGCGACTTCGCCCGCGTAAATGTCGTTTATCGCGCACCTCTCGGGAACTGTTCAGCTTTCCGGAATAAAAAGTAGCCTATACATTAATCCGGGTTATGTTCTATCTGTATGCCCAATTTTATTAAAATTGGTTCAGCTGTTCTTGAGTTATAAATGATGTAACTAACCCGACTTTGTTAAAAATAAATTTTCAAAATGAAATTGTTTCGACGTCACTTATTATCAGTCTTCTACAGAGTATGAGTACAAAGAGCTCGTAACGTCATAAAACCAAAGACATTAGTATACTGACGTAACATAAAACGTTACAGGGTAGGTAATGTGAATTCAGTTTCAGTTTAATAATATTCACTAAAGAACTTTCCTACGACATAATATCCAACGTATTATGCTTACATTCCAGTCAATATGGCAGCGAAAATAAAAAACAAATATACAACAGGACCACGTTTCGCAATTAAACAAAAAAAAACATTCAATCACAACACAACGCCATAATCATAAAAATACGGAAAATGAATCATCAATCAAAATAATGTCCCAAAAATGTCACGAACAGCATAAAAAAATAACTGACAAAAAAAAACAAAATAGGACCAGGAATTTAAACATACAGTCAACAACAAATCTTTTTTATTTGCACCACACGCCTTGTTTATCAATGACGTCGACAAATGTACCTGCCGTATGTTAGGTTCTGGTGTAATTTCTAAAGTTTTTTTTTTTTTGAAACGAATTAGGGTCCGAAAAGGCATATAACTCTTCGAAGCGAGATTGGGGTCCCGACAAAACTTCAATTAACTTGAATAATTAGAGTGAACCGGGCTTTGAGGCTAAAACCCCTAGTTGGGTAAATAAAGGATACTTTTTTATGTAAACAATGCTAAAGAATCGGTGATTAATTGAGGACTTTATAAGAGTTTTCGAGATCGTTAGGGAAATTGGATGCGTTGAATTATCCATAAAGCCTTTCAAAATATTAATTGCAATTTAGACAAAGCCAAAGAATATACGAAAAATCTTCACACATCTAAAAATATTTCTTTTACGTCGAAATGAATATCTTCTGCATATAAAAAAGAAAAAAAATATGTGAGTAATAAAAACCCAAGCAAGCTATATCACTCAGTAAAAACTGAATTATAACATTCCTGAACTGTATATTATTGTTATTGGTGTCGATTCTCTTGTTCACGATCTAAACTTATTTTAAACTATCGCTCTCTTTTACTAAAAGTAGATACAAGAAAGGGATGGCAACCATTTTAGAACTGTCAAATTAGTTTACGTGTTACATTTCTTTGTATTTTAGTGGGCACGTTCCGAGATCACGACTAAACTTGTATGGAAATTTTAATTTCGTCTAATTTGACAGCTCTTAAATGGTTGCCATCCCTTTCTTGTATCTACTATTAGTAAAAGAGAGCGATAGTTTAAAATAAGTTTAGTTCGTGAACAAGAGAATCGACACCACTGTGTGCCTCTGACTGTAGTCAATAAACCATTTTTCTTTCTTTCTTTTCTTTCAAAACCTCTGTCATCAAGGACAAACAAGCTATACCTACCACTCAGTAAAAACTACATTATAACATTCGACCCTCTGTCACAAGGTAATGGATGGTATATCCATGAAATAATTTTGATTTTGAAATGTATCCGTTGCAATAAATGGGAATCAAATAAGCTCGCGTCTGCAGCTTTCTCTTTTGTGGTTGTTCAAATGTTAGGTACAAACTAATTTACTCAACCTCCAGCCTACATCTGTGCTACCCGAAGAAAAAAAATATATATTCATAGATTGTACCTATTTTAAATACTATTTCAATACAATCTATAAATAAATTTGATTTTTATGTTCTACAGGTAGAACAGATCAGGTAGAACAGAACAGGCAAGAGGTTAATATGTTGAAAATAATGCAACGAGAATTATTTTTCAATTATGATCTTAATTAAATAAATGAATATTTTTGGGACATTTTACACATCACCATCTAGTCCCAAACTAAACAGGGCTTGTACGTACTATGGGTACTAGACAATGGATATAATACTTAGATACCTACTTTTTTTTTGTAAATACATACTTAAAATACATAAGATTTCTTATATTATTATGGAATCTGAACAACCACAAAAGAGATAGCTGCAGACGCGAACTTATTTGATTCCCATTTACTGCAACGGTTAATAAACAAAATATTCCGCGCTAAACGCAAACAGTCAATTATAACTACCCACAGGCTTAGTTAGCCGTGAATAGTACCCGTTTGATCCCTTTATGGTGCTTAATGAGGTGCTTAACAGAGTGTTAGTCAGCTCATGAAATTTTAATATTCAGATATGAAAGGAAAAATGGTCTGAGCAGAATAGAGTTTGGCACCAGTTGCGAAGGAGCCATACCTATAAGGAACTAGCCCCGTGCGTTTTTTATTGTTAGTCCCTAACACGATTTATGAATCGTGTTAGGGACTAACAATAACCGGCTTTCCTTTGGAAACTGGTATTTAACTCTGGAACACACTACTATTAGTATTTTTGTTCTGGCTTCCCCCAAATTTTCATCCCTCGCCACAGCTAGACACCAGGTTAGTATACAATGACTGGATCAAAAAAATAAAGTAAGTTGTTTTTATTTCAAACTAGCTGCTGTCAGCTTCGCTTCCCGTGTAAGACATGATCTACACCTGTGTGCCCATTCAAATTGGCTCAGCCCTTTCAGTGTGATTGACGAACAAAAACAAACATCCATACTTACGCATTTATAATATTAGTAGTAAAGACCTAATTACACGGAGGAGCCTAAGGCTCGTGGCTAAGTAGCAACCAGGCGGATTATATGATCTGTGAGATTAAGCTACACTTGCTGCGCTTAGTCCGTGGATTGGTGACCATTTTGTTGCACATCGAGACCGCTTCGTCGGTCGCCTAGGACCTAGGTGTTTTTTTTGCAGTTGTTAGGGACAAAGGTAACCGCTTAGCATCAGGTGAGCCTTTAACTCGTTTCACCATCTTTTTCACTAAAGGTAATGACATAATTACCAAAAACACCGGTCAATTCACCTCATGTAGCAGTAAATCTTCTTATAATCGACACTGACATAGCTTCTTACTAAAACCTTATTCTATTCACACTCGGAGGAACTCCCGGATTCCTTTCTAGGAGGACATCAAAACAAATGGGGACCATTGCATCGCATGAACCCAAATACCCGACCATAAGACGAACATAATATGGCATAATGAAACAGTATAAAACGCTCATATGGTTTAGGGTGCGCCATTTTTATCATTTTATGACCGTCTTTGTAGAATGGACTGGGTTTTAAGCAGCGCGGCGTTGCAGTTGTTAGAAAGTACCTAAGTTGCTTTCAACACTTTACGGTAATTATATTAGAGACGGCAGAGGAAAGTACGGAAGCTTTATGGTTTTTATGGGCTGTTAATACTCTTTAACTGTCTTGCTAATTCGTACCATGACGTCTTTATAGGAAATGGTACCGGTATACGGTAAAATTGCAGGGAAATTGTATGAACCCTTGTTAAACAAAGTGAAAAAAGTATTAACCAACTAAAAAAATATGCTTTTGCCTATCCCACTATAAATAGCATTATTTTCTTAACATTAGTAGGTATTCAAGATAAAAAAAATGCACTTGACTGGTTTTGTTCTTATCCGGCAAATGATCTTTTAAAGCAGACAACTCAAAGAGAACAATATCAATGAGATCAAGGAAAATAATAAAAAAAACAAAGCATTTTATCTAGTAAGTACGTCAACAAAAGAAATATTTGAATTGTAAATGCGAGAATGGCCTTTAAAAATTTAATTTTCGTATTGTTGTGTTCAACCCCTGAGAATAATAAGGGAAGTTAAACTTTGTCGGCGTATAGATGTAAACGCAGTGGGACAAGATTTTTTTCATTCAAATATGGTAATGAGAAGTTGACGGGAATGACGGTACGGAGATGGTAATGACCAGTCGTTGTTAGTTAATAAAGAACAGCTAGCCCATTTCTATTCTTTGTTTAGATGTGTCTAAACAAAGAATAGAATGGCTGTTTTTTTTTTTTTTGTCAAATTGTGGTTGCATCACATTAATTTTTTTTAAGGGTCTGCTAGCTGACTGAAAAATTATAATATAAAGATTTAAATTGTGAAAAGAAAAACCTGCTAACGAGCAGGATTCGAACTTGTGACTCCTTTTTTTCGTGGGAAAAATCCTCATGGACGCACTCCGCCATGGGGAAGGTAGAGCCAGTGTCGGACACTTACCGACAAAAAAATAAACATTTTTATCTTTAGATTTCGCTTCGTATGCGTAAATGCGTTAAAAATAATTAAATTATAATATGAATAAATAAATATTTTTGGGACATTTTACACTGCACCATGTTAGTCCCAAACTAAGCAGAGCTTAGCTTGTACTATGGGTACTAGACAATGGATATAATACTTATATACTTTTTTTTTGTAAATACATACTTGTAAAACGTAAGAAACACCCAGACAAACGCAAACAGTTATGTTCATCACACAAGTATTTGTGTCCTGTGGGAATCGAACCCACGACCTCCTGATCAGCAGTCCGACACTCGAACCACTAGACAACATAAGTCGTCAATAATATAATATGCCAATGCCTACTAAGATTAAAAATATTTAATTTATTTTTAAAAGTTTTGGTTTTAATGTTTAATAGCCCCTGCCTTTGTAAGTAGGTACACATTTATTTAAAACAAACAAGTAAATGGGATGATACAGGGAAAAGTTTTTACTGCCAAAGGAAATGTGTTACATGACCAAAAAGAGTTATTTTTATAATTTACGGACCCCAAAAAAATGCAGAATGTATTACACATGCACTTCCAATCCAACCGTACCACCATTCTCTCAGGTAAATAGGTAAAAACTTTGGCTCGCTACGACGCCGGTCGTGGATACGTGCTACGCGGTACAGTCGACCTCACGTCATTATTTCGTAAGCAACAAGGACGATTTTCGTAAATCAAATGTCTTGTCTAACTTCTCTTCCATATTCATGCATTTCTCCACACGGGCACGCCTGTTGAATACTGTAAGCTGTAAAATTTGAAGACCTTCAGCTATATTTTGTATCTAAGTGTTTGTAAAGAGGTGTGACCTCCATAAAGTTATACTCATATTCGCAAAAAAAAACTGGAATTTTGTAGGTATTTTGTATGTAAAATAGGGAATTATTTTTTTAGGGAAATCTAAAGATTAAAATTTTGTAAAGAAAAAAAATCACAATCGCAATCGTAAAAAAACGAGCGTACGAATCATGCTCCTGAGCGATTTTTTCCATTCCACAATTTAAATCTTTATAAAATAGGTGTTGCTGTTTCGCTCTAATTTAGCACTTTTTTAAAGATTTCAAAACATTTATTTATTCAATTAAAAAAATAGTTTTAAACTTCTTAGGTTTTCGCGATCACTACACATTATAATAAAACAAGGTTTAACCGGATACGCGATTTAATCCGGTTAAACCTTGTTTTATTATAATAGTTTTAAATAAAAATATTACGAATATTTGAAACATATTTTCGTCTTGTTGGTTATTTATAAGGAGGAGGTGCGAGAACAAAAATCTTCGTTTTTCTTCATATATAAATCATGTATTGCAATAAAACCATTGTTTAAATATTTGTGTTGACACTGAAGGATGTTTATAGAATGCATTTTTAAATTTCGCTTAAAATCTTATCAATCTTTAAAAAAGGTTTAAAATTAGAATTAAAATTTATAATTAAAATTAATTTAATTTAATTAAAATGAGAGCGAGATGGCAAACGTGAAAGGCCTCTTGAACCTTTCCCTGTCCCGGGAATCACAATTTAATTATGATTCACGCTATTGTGTCTGCTTTGCGGACAGCGAACCTGATTAAATTGATCGTAGGTAAATGATACATACATACATATTATCACGCCTGTTTTGTTTCCCATTGGGGAAGCAGAGACTATGGATTTCCACCTGCTACGATCCTGACACACCTCTTTCGCTTCATCTACGTCCATTAACCTCGTCATGCATGCTCGTCGGTTTAGAAAACTTTTAACCTGGCATTTTTTGAGAACGTCCGCGATTTGATCGCGATACGTTCGCCGAGGTCGTCTCCTTCCAACTCTTCCATCGTAAATGATACCTATTTATTTATTGCGGTTTTTCGATTAACATATTATTATGGAGTGAGGCTGACTTCATAATAATACGGCTGAGGTTAGCTTCGTGTGGTGATGGACGTAAATAATTGCATCACCCTATATCTTTTCATGGGTGTCATAAAAGGCGAGTAAGGGATTCACCAGAGGATGGGCAGCAGCGTTCTCTGAGTATTTAACCAACCTACTGCGCCAACCCGCCTGCCAAGCGTGGTGATTATGGCATATCCCCACAACATACGCTTGGGGGAGGCCTATGTCCAGCAGTGGACGTCTTTCGGCTGAAATGATGATGAGGCTGACTTAATGCCTTAGGTATTTTGATCAGGCGACCGAGTGATAATGTTATGTACCTTACGATTTAAATTGTGGAAAGAAACCACCACCAGCAGTTACCACGAGCAGTGCATGAGCAGTGTTCACGGTAGCTTAGTGGCTAAAGCACTGGTGTACTGAGCCAGGAGTCGCAGGTTCGAATCCTGCTCGTGAGCGATTTTTTCTTTCCACAATTTAATTCGTTAGATTTCGCTTCGCATGCGTAAATGCGTTAAAATAATAAAATAGTTATGTACCTTTTTATTAGTTACCATACATGGACAGCATTATAAAGAGTCAACCACACAGCCACAGACAGAGTAAAAAATATAAACAAAGTGCTGCGAACAATCATAGTGAAGTCAATAAAACCGTGCTCCTCCGTGAACAAACCAGCGCTCACGCACACACATGCACCTTAAACCGTGCTCACCCCTCTCAGTTCACATGTCGCGGCATCGTCCAGTAAGCATCGCGAAAACAAATATTCTTCAGGTGCATGGTGTGTACGTGAGCACTGGTTGTACGCACGGCTACACATCAAGCTGTACATTTCCAGTATAAGCTGATCTCGCATTGTACGGAAAGCCTATACAATGCGAGGTCAGCATAAACTGGAACTGTACAGCTTGATGTGTAGCCGTGTGTACATGATGGAGCACGGTTTTTGTTGGCTTTACTATGGTTGTTCGCAGCAGTTAGTCTATATTTTTTACTATGTCTTAAATTAATCCTGCACCTGCAGTGTGAACTTTCTTGAGCTGGTAGGTTTTGTCAACGCGACATGAGCTTTCATTCTCGAATCTCGATTGGCTGGTGCGAACACGACACAAAAATATAACGGGTTGTGGGAATCGGACCAATTTTTAAAACATCTTTATTTACATACAAAACGGTAAATAGTACATAGGTAATAATAGGTAGGTATACTATATAGGAATATAATAGCCCCAATATGTTTATTCAAACCCGCTCGAACATCAGGTCCAGTTGTATACAGAAATGTTAAACCATTCCATTCATTATTCAATATTCAATGGGATTTTCCAGTACATTACATTCGGTCAGAAATTATTGGATCGTAATATAATATTTTATTGAATACGATACCTCAGTTGTGTTTGACTGTACATAATAAGTCGGAAAAATAGTGGTGTGCATAATTGAAGAAGGTTTTGGGGTTCAATGGCTATTTCAGAGTTTTTAACTGGTTTTAAGTCGGTTTGTTTTCCCTTCATAAAGTTTCAAATTTTTTACATAGGTATTAAGCGCGCTGATACTGAATAATAGTTATAGTCATAATATCATATCAATCATCATAAATTAATGCAAGATTTATAAAAATAAATAATGGGTAATGTTACCCAACCAGCCGTACACACAAAGTGGTTCTACTGGAGAAATTTGTTCAATCGCTTGTTTGTAATATATACCTACCTATAGTTACTTCGAGTAATTTTATAATACCATGAGACTTTCCATCTTCATGTCTCAGTTTGGCGAACCGACTTGCGGTACCATTTAGGCAACAGCCTAGGTGGTATTGAAGTTGTCATGGGCAAAGGTAACCGCTTAACATCAGGTGGGCCTTTAGCTCGTTTAGCCATCGTATACTATAAAAAAAAAACCTAGTTTTTATAATAATATTGTACAGATACAGATAGTTTGGTTCTGTGTTTGTGGTCCGTTTGTGCTTGTAAAGTTTCTATTTGTAAACGCATTTACGATACAAGTAATGTGCGACAACGCTTAACACTTTTCTTGTCCAGTGTACTGTATATGGTACACGGCAATTTTTAACGTATTTTGTCTTCTTCTCGGACCGATAAAATGTAAAAATCCTACATAATTGTTTTCTAATCAATTGCATATTATAAATTTATGTAAAGGCTTATATTATGAATTAATAAAATAAACCAGTTAGTACATCGTGCACTTTTGACACTTCAACATATCAACCAACCCGAATTCATAGACAAGCTTTCAAACGACCAAAGCTACAAACCCAAAAGTGGAACCCAAAGTCACTTTTATTCGAATTTCGAACTGATTCGGCAATTCAATTGGTTGATTTACAAGGGTCGTTCCGTGTTCGGTTTCCCTCGCCTGCAACTCTTCATCACACACCCTTACCCTTTGATGCTAATTAACGTGGTAGAGGGTCTTGTCATCTTGAAATGGAATAAGAGGACTATACAAACATAATATGTATAGCTTTTTGAACGGAACACGTAAAGGAACCACCAATTTATCGATAACTAAGTGCATGATTGGGACACATTGCAGGATAAAAAAAAAATTACTTCCAGTTGCCACATGGAAGGTACTCACCGGTAAAATAATAATAGTACATTACTGTCGAGGCCTGAAATATAGCAATTGACGGCCGAGTAATAATGTAGTGATTTTAAAAGGACGAGGCGCCATCATGTACCTAACAACACCTGATTCATGTAAGTGTGTACTTGAAAATTCGACATGGGAGCCTTCAAGAAAAGATCATACGTCTTTTTTAAAGGTCAACGCATCAGTGCCTGCCCTGGTGTTCCGGATGTCCATGGGCGGCGGAGATTGCTTACCATCAGGTGACCCGCATGTTCGTTTGCCCTCCTATGTTATGAAAAAAATACCTCCCTAGAATAATAAAAAAACTGACCATTTTTTATTATTATTGTCCTGTTGAGAATTGCTGGCGTGTTATTTCATTGCGTACGGAAAAGAGGCGACTGTAGTTTTTTTTTTTTTTTAAATAATGAAGCAATTTCCGAGCAAGTGGAAGAAAACAATATTTCAGGATCAGAAAATCATGGAACTATGAGACTAATTGACATGGACAGAGAGTATATGATAGGCACGGGGTTGGCACGGGACATTTCTCAACGTATTTTTTACTATCTATTAATCAAGTAAAATTGGTACACAGAACACCTGCGGCCATATTTATGTGAGCAGTACAGCATCGGTCCACAATCCCAATTAATGATCAGTACATATTTGTACCTATTGTTCCAAAATTGGTACGGTCGTATTCACTCGCTGCACACGACTCGCGTTTGACAGTGGATGCTAACAAGCTCATAATGATGCTTGCTTTGGACGTATCAATTGTTCCATTTATGACCTAGAATTTGGAAGCAATTAAGTTTGGAGGCAACACGATTGGTGCAGTGGCTATAAATCAGCTTCGGCGCAATCGGTCATGAGTTTGATTCCCGCACGGAACAGAATTAATATATGTAGGTCTGGACTAATATAGTCGTTTCGGATCTAGATATTAGTGAATAAGCTTTGTGTCTGTATGTCTTTATCCGCAACGCCATACAGAAGAAATTTAAAGGTGGGTACCGTTAGATTTCAAAAAATCTTTATCAATCTCGAAATAAAATTATTCTGCGTTTGAATCTTATTATGATGCAAAAAATTAAATGAAATACCTATGAATACGACCAATTCTAGTATTTTATTAACCTTAATAACACGTATACTGTTCGTTGTAACATAAAGGGTTGTGAAATTCACTTTTATATCTCAGCTTTGCTACAAAGAGTTTCCGTCGCTGAAACTTTTGAAATAATTCAACTATTCCTTAGAAATATCCCAAGCGAGTTCAAAACAGCGATTCATAAGAAATTTCACAAATACCTGGTAGCTTCGAGTTTAGTATAAAATTCCGTATTCATTACAAAGGGAGCTTTTTACCAGTCAACTTCGATTTGAGTGGAATACCTTTTAAGTAGGTATGTTGTTTATTTACGAATAATATAGCTAAGACGCCCATTAAACCCCCAACACCATCCTGCGTGCGATAGCCGCCCGGGCTGATAGCCCGTTAGCGTGGGCGCTGATCAACCGGACTAAATCTCTGCTAGTTATTAAGTACTAACATAGGATAAGTTGCATTTGTTACTAACACATTATAGACCAATTTGTTGTCTGAGAAATAAATAATTTTGTTTTTTTTTTTTTATTAAATTGCCAAAGTAGAAACTACCAGCTACGTTTATTTATATACAATAAATAAATAAAGTAAAAAGCTATTTATTCTACTAACAAATTGCATTTTTCTAATAAATGTTTCAATGTGTGGGTGTGTGTGTGTGTGGGGGGGTGTGTTTGTGTGTGTTAGAGCATACATGTGATTCGAATTTATCTACATTCTACATTACTATAAATTCCCATTAATAAGATTTAATAATTTAAAAGTCCACAAATTTCCATTTTTTTTTACAAACAACTATTTACAATTATTTTATAATTTTTAACGCATTTCCGCATGTGGAAAGAAAAAATCGCTCACGAGCAGGATTCTAACCTGCGACTCCTGGCTCAGCCACTACGCCAGTGTTTTAGCCACTAAGCTACCGGGAACACTGCTCGTGGTATCGAAATTAACCTTCACTTTTTGTACGTCTTTGGGTGACGTCAGCGATATCTTATTAAGAAAGAGTGTTTCTTAACCAACTCGACTAACTTTGCAGTTAATTCAAAGTCGTATAGATATGCCTACCCTTACTAATTTTATTATTTTTAACGCATTTACGCATGCGAAGCGAAATCTAACGATTAATAAATAAATAAACAGTTTTAGTTACTAATAAAATCCTCTGGCTTCCTTTAGTAATATCGTAAAACATGAAACACATTCACACAAGCAAGACACTTTAAAACCATTCGGCACCATGGACGAATAAAAAAGGCGGACGGAATCTCGCTAAAAAATAACTGAAGGACTCATAGTAAGTCGGCTCGCTTGATAGTACTGACACATTCACACCCAAAGTATGTCTAACACCCGCTATTACGCAATAAATCTTATGTGACAGAAGTCGTTGTCGTAGTATCACAAATAAAATTAAAATATGCCGTCTGGTGTGTTGTCAAAATTAACAGCTAAAATCTTTTCTTAGCGACATTCCGTCCGCCTTTTTTTATTCGTCTGTATTCGGCACAAAAAGCTTTACTAAAAGCTTTACTTTACACAAGTTTCGTACACAATCTTTAAATCTTTCACAATCTTTTAATCTATACCGACCAACTTCAAAATACGGTTCTTCAAAGAAAAACCAATATACCTACATAGTGCATTGAAAAGTTTTTCAAGTAGCTCCGATTGCTTCGATGAATGCAATATTTAGACGAAGCTCCATTAAATGTGCAGGCGAATGCTGGGGGAAAGCTAGTATCTACGTTATGAGCTTTTAAAGTACTCGCTATATCTGTCTGTGAACGCTTAATTTGATTGAGAAATACTTTGCAGTTTATTTTTATGAATAAATCTATAAATGTGAGACTTGTCGATAAAATTGGATTATTTTGTTTACTAAGAAGAGAATAATAACGAAAATATATTTCTATTGTACAGTCGACTGCATGACAGTGGTAACACTTGAATTAGAAAATCACCCTTAGGTTGGCGGGAAAATTCGTAAAGATCATGTTGTGGATTTTTTATTATTTTCCAAAATTTGTGTTTCTTCGAGTGTTAATGTGTAATAATGGTGGATTATTAAATGTTAAGTGCTCGTTAACGTGTACAAATGTGGATAAATGGTACAAAGTTAAAAATCATGACTTTCGTATTATCTCATCATCCCCTCGGAAACCTAGTAAAGTTTCCATCACTTTACTAGGATACAAGTATAATATGTTCAATGATTACGACTGAAGGACATGTATCCATGGTAATGAATAAATAAAAAAATAAATAAAAAAAACACCCTTACTGCTTACGAAATAAAGATGTTGTCAATGTCAAACTGTATCCACGGACGTGCAGTCGACCGTACTACCTACCTTTTAAAAACAGCCTCCATTTGAATGTCTAATAAATTATGGTAATTTCAAATCATCCTCCTGCCCTCATTCCAATTTATTTGGAGTCGGTGCAGCATGTTTTTTTCTTCCATACATCTCTATCAGCCGTCATCTCCATGTTCACTTTCTTTTTATCCATTCCATAACATCTTTCACACAATCCATCCATCTTTTCTATGGTCTTCCGCTTTTCTTATAGCCATCCACGTTCATACACAAAACAATCAATTAAACTCTATTTTTCCGTCACTGGCGTTTATTTCCACTCACACACACATATGTAAGCATTTCTTATCCTATCCATTCACGTTACAGTCACCACACATGCCTCTAAATATTCTCATCTCAGCAGCATGTAGGTAATTGCCTTTCATTCATTTTATTCGTAGAATACTATCAGTAAATAAAAAAATCTCTTCAGAGCCTTTAACATTTGTTATAGCAATACCTCGCATAATAAATTAATAAGCGATTCTACTTTACAGCTATAATATTTCTTAACATAACACGACAAATATTCTGACGACATACTTTAAGAGCTTCTTATATCTCATACTTTCCACAACAAAACTCTTTTGTCATAATTTAGCTCGTAAACATATTTTACACACATTCTCTTGTTGCTAAAAGAAATTCTTTCATCACTAAAGTTTTATAAGGCGTTTACATACAAGACATACAAACAAGGGATGTTAAATAAAGAAGGCTTTATGGTTACAAATTAAGGGATGCGGGAAGCGGGGAAAATTGTTTGGGAAATTGTTTTGGCTTTCCCCTTGCGGTAGGCATATTTATAATCGTTTATTCGGGAAAATAAACGAGAAAAGCAAACTTCTACACACTAACGACCAACTACTAGGTACTTTATTATTTTTATAAGCGCCTGAAAGTTTTTTCGCTTTGTAAGCTTACGTTACGTTTTTAGTTTGCGTTACATTTTTTGTTAGGCGCTCATGAAACGTAAATCGCAGATTTTTATTTAGGGCCCACGTTTCAGTTTTTCGACATAGTTTATTCGTATCCTTTTTATACGGGTATGTGTATTATGAAATTGATTTATACTTAAATAAGAGCAGAACAAAATTTAATGACTTTTTAAAAGCTTTTATTTAACAACGATATTATGAAAGTCCGCTTCAACCTTTTGTAATCCATTTTTACGGTTCCGTACCCAAAGGGTGCCAAACGGGACCCTATTACTCTCGCTACGCTGTCCGTCAGTCTGTCTGTCACAGGGTTGTAACTTTTGAACGGGAATAGGTAGGCGCTTGAAATTTTCTGAGAATATGTATTGCAATCACAACAAATACTAAAAATGAAAAAAATAAAAAACCAAAGGGGTCCTCATACAAGAAACCTCGAAAAACAAGCAATTTTCAAAGTTTTTGTTCCTTTTCTATCTTCAAAACAGTAATACCTACATACCGGCATCAAACTTGGTTTTATTATAGTACATACTATTTAGTTTAGCAACAAATAATAAAAATTGGGTAAACATTGACATATGTGGTGGTATCTGCGTCAGAAAGAGATGCAAAAATTCATATTTCACTCACAGTGCGTTGATGTCTTTGATGAAGTCTCGTAAACTGAATCAGTTTCTATGGAGTATCAGATCAGGTCGATGGGTGGTACGGAGCCCGTACTGCGTGAGTCCGCCTCGAACTGGGCCGGTTTTTATAATAAGTAGAGAAAAAGGCAAACGAACAAGGGGGTCACCTGCTGAACCTAACCTACACCTATAATAAGTAGGTAACTCTAGGTTTCTGAAACACTGATCTATAAATTTTTATATCAAACGATGTGATTGGCTATTTTTATTTTGATCGACCAATCACAAGTAGTTGTAGTAGATTTAACAACAAAATAAATATATCTCAGAAACCAAGGGTTACCTGGGTAGCGGTTACATGTACAATATCTAGTACATACATTATTAACTAGCCGTGTTAACCGTATCTCTCTGCCATTTAATTAAGTAACCGGTAGCATACTGCGGTGTGCTGCGGGACATGGTTATTTCTAATATAGTGGCGAGTGGACGGTTGATTTATTAGAAACGATAGCACACTGCTGACCAGCACAACGAGGTTCTGAATTATTACGACAGTGAAATACGATCTAATACAGGATGAAGTTTTAACTATCTGATTAAGAGAAAGGCTTTGAATACATTGCAATACATACACTTCATCATCATCATTTCAGCCGAAAGACGTCCACTGCTGGACATAGGCCTCCCCCTAGAATCGCCACAACGACCGGTCCTGCGCTTTCCGCATCCAGCACTTACTCAAAGTTAAATCACTTGGCCTGTACCACAGTATAAAGAGATCCTTACTCTGTGCCTAGACCGAGTAATAGAAAAAAATACCCGAAACCTCCAAGTACATGACAGTGGTAACACTTAAATTAGAAAACCGCCCTTACTGCTTACGAAATAAAGACGCTGTCAATATCAAAACGTTACCATTGACGTGGGATCGACCGTACGAACTTCGTACCACGATCCCGATTATGGTTTGTTCTACGACTTTGGCAAAAAAAAAATGTTTATGCCTAACTTGCACATAAACATTTTTTTTGTTTATTTGAAGTGTGTAAAATTTGCGTATACTATAGCATATTATGCCGCAAGCCCAAGCGCGTTTGTACTAGCCGAGCAGCTCCACCGACGCGAATCCCGGCCGGCCGTCTAGAATATGTAAACTACAGAGTATTTTCATATTTTCGTATGAAAAAAGTTTCGAATTATGCAAAGTCCTAGAACACACGTTTTTAGGGTCATAATACAAAAATTCAAATTCAAATTCATTTATTCGCAAAGTTAGTGCTAGGACGTTTCGGGTATTTTTTTTTCAATTACCACCACCGTTACAATTTGTAGTTGTTTAAAATTCATTAAATATTCAGCCGAATCTGGTTTAAATCCGAAACTAATTTTCGATTGATGATGTACTCGGCGAGCAATTAAACCAACTGAAACAGGAAAACCAATTTAATTAATATACGCGATTTAATCCGGCTAAACTTGTTTTAACTTATTTATGTGTCTATGGTTTCTACAGACTACTAGTAAAGGTGTTTTCATTTATTGTAGTATTATCATCTCCACGTTGTATATTAATCCGGGTTATGTTTGTCTGTGTTCCAAATTTCATCCCTTCAGCCATCTCAGCGTGATTGAATAACAAACACCCAAACATCTTCACAAACTTTCATACTAATATTTACAATATAATCCATATTTAATGTTAGAGATCAAGATACGCTACTATCATAGCATAGTTTCATAGTTGGCAGCCCTGCAGCAGCTTCTATTTTTGCTACACTTCAACATTTATTTTAATTTATTCCAACAACCTTAACATTCTTCTTCATTCTTTATCTTCAGTAGCCAGTCATTTATTTCCTTCAAACTTTAAGACGAGTACACAATGACTGGCTTCGTATAATTTTACGAATATTTCCGTCGGAAATTAAACGAAGATTAGATGGAATTACGCCGGAATTACGCCAGAATTACGCACGGAATTAATAATGCAAGAAAATGTTTCCGACTGGACTTCCGAGCTTCGTTTCCGGTACAACTGTATGCATGGCCGGAGCTTGGCAAACTTTCCAGTACGTGTATAAGATTAAAGCAACACAGTCAGATGGAAAGGATATTTCGACGAAGTCAGAATGTAAATGAAGGGCTAGGTAATTGAATGTGGGCAATAAAGAGGTAGAGGTTTTCTCGGTATACCTATCGGATTTCGTATATTGTGTGTTAATTATTTAAGAAGAAAGATTTGTTTTGAATTATACCTAATTAATAAATTTTCGGTATGGTAGTAATAACATAGTAGTGGTTTGGCAAACTTCGCCGAGTCTTCTCGTCGCCTATACCGCAAAGTTTGAAGACAAAGGTCTTCAACCAGTGCGTCCTGCCAGTCATGGCTTACGGTGCCGAGACGTGGACACTGACAGTTGGGCTAGTCCACAAATTCAAAGTCGCTCAGCGAGCTATAGAGCGAGTTATGCTTGGAGTTTCTTTGAAGGATAAAATCCGTAACGAGATTATCCGGAGAAGAACCGGAGTGACCGACATAGCTTGTAGAATCAGTAAGCTGACGTGGCAGTGGGCTGGCCATGTCTGTCGAAGGACCGATGGCCGTTGGAGCAGACGAGTCCTTGAGTGGAAACCGCGAATCGGCAAATGCAGCGTAGGGCGCCCCCCTGCCAGGTGGACCGACGACCTAAAGAACGTGGCTGGGGGGACTGGATGCGGAAGGCAGAGGACCGAGCGTTGTGGCGCAACTTGGGAGAGGCCTATGTCCAGCAGTGGACTGCGATAGGCTGAGTTGATTGATAGTAATAATCGAGATACGATACGAATAACACACAAGATACGAAATCCGCGCGCGCACATCTTGAAACAACTAAATGGGCGCCCAGTGGGCCTAGTACGAGTTTCACACTTACGAATACTTTCATCGTTTTCGTCGACTTTCATTCATAAATCAGTAGCGCCCCTGGCGGATACGAGGAGGAACTACAGATTTATTAATGAAAGTCGACGAATACTTTGAAAGTATTCGTAAGTGTCAAACTCGTACTAGGCCCACAGATAAGCACACTACGGCCGGTAGCTCCGTACCGCGTCTCCCAGAAATTAATTAAATACCCCATTCACGACAAATACTAAAAATAAAAAAGTCTAAGACCAAAGGGGGTCCCCACAGAAATAGATAGAATGGTTGTAATCACAATTTTACTTGCGATTCATGCGTGACAACTTTCCAAACAAACTACGCCTTACATTTTGAAGTCATTATTTAAAAAAAAATTTTTTATACAAATGTACTTTACAGCTTTTGTTTCTGCTGTTAGAAACAGCACAATAAGGCATTTTTGCGGGTTTTTGTTACAGTATTTATAGAAACAAGTCATAGGGCGTGCTTAAATAAATAAATAGGGCGTGCTGAGAAAGGCTTTGAAATATCTTGCACTATGGTGCATGATGCTGCCACGCGCGCCCTGCCCACATGGCCATTCTATCTATTTTTGTAGGGATCCCTATACAAGAAACCGAAAAACATGCATTTTTTTTCAACGTTGTGTTCTTGCTCTATCTTCAAAACTGCAATATCTAGGTACATACAGCGTCAAACTTGGTCTGATGATAGTGCATACTATGTAGTTTAGCATCAAATACTAAAAATAGGGCCAATATAGACATGAGGTGTACCTGCGTAAGAAAGAGACGCAAAAATTCTTATTTCACGCACTGTGCGTTGATGTCTTTTGATGAACTTTCGTAAATTAAATCAGATTCTACGGGGTATCAGGTCAATGGGTCGTACGGAACCCTTACTGCGTGAGTCTGACTCGCACTTGGCTGGTTTTTTCATATAGTATTTGGCCACTTCTATGGTGGTGCTCGTGGCTTCGTTTAGGTCGGTTCTTGTACTACAGTTGACAGGGCACAAGGGACAAATAAGCAAATGGGCCATGGACTGAAATGGGGGCTTCGCAATCGTATTTAGTTTTAGAGGAGTCTCGCATGGTCATCATCATCATCACCATTTCAGCCGAAAGACGTCCACTGCTGGACATAGGCCTCCCCCAAGCAGTTTGGCATAATCGCCACGCTTGGCAGGCGGGTTGGCGATCGCAGTTGGTTGGTTAAATACTCAGAGAACGCTGCTGCCCATCCTCTGGTGAATCCCTTAGTCGCCTTTTACGATTCCCATGAGAAGACATAGGGTGGTTCGCTTCTTTACGTCTGCGGCGGCACCACATTTGAGAACATTTGGTATTTGCACAAAAATGTATGATATACGAAAGATTACCTAACAAACAGAACCTTCTACAGAAACATAGATTAACTAACACAGAGACTACACCCCAAACATTATGCTGATACATGCTACAGTGATGAATAAGGGATCTGTACCAACATACGTATGCGACCGTACTTGGATCGTATTAAAGTAGTATCATAGAATAGGTATAGTATATAGGTAGGCAGTGTTAACCAACATGACCGTAATTTTGAGAGAAAGGCGTTTGAAAATTGTGAAACAAAGACTTTATTTTAATCAAATCAAATGAATTTTGTTTTAAATACATTAATTTTGTTATGGAAAGAGAAATTCGCTCACGAGCAGGATTCGAAACATACGACTTCAGTATCCCTAGCACGAACAATTTTGACTGTAAGCGTTTTTCGAATAAAAAATACAACAGCCGTAGTAAAAAATGTTAGGCTACGTCCGCACTGAGAGGTGACTAGCTTTTTACTGAACATCTGTCTACTAAATTAAATCAGTTTCTATGGGGTATCAGGTCGATGGGTAGTACGGAACCCTTAATGTGACAGTGTAAGGGACCTAACTAAAGGCCTATGAAATTAAAAGCAGCGGACTGTAATAATAATTACGACAAGTACAAATAATGGAATTGGCTCTGAGTGCGCGCGCGCGTCGTCCGTCAAGTTCGGTAGCGAAGTGGAGTTGGTCCCACGCCCGCGCACATGAATGCGCCCCCCGCGCCGCTGTCTCGTCGCCGTGACGTCAACCAGCCGAGCCGCCGCCCGATGATAGCCGACGGCGCCCGAACAGACAGTCCAACTCGCACTTAGCCGGTTTTTTAAAATACACTGAGCTATTAATAACAGCATAATCAAATCAAAATGTTATTTATTCGAAAGAGTTCCTAGTCCTAGACTTTCACCAATTTAAATTTTTTTGTGGGATGTCGCTGTTTTTCACATTACCGTCCTTGAATACGACCTTATTTATGGGTCTCGCTCATGTAAATAAAATGGCGGATGCGGGTGAAGCCACGCGGGTTGCCTAGTCTTGTCAATGTGAGTGATGGGCCGGTCCTGTCGTGTACAATAATGCAGGGAAATATGGCTCATGTCTGGGGTATAGACAGGTTATTTTAAAAGGGTTTTTTCCCTTTTGTATAACCAGTTTTAACAGTATAATTTGCGAAAATAGAACATCTTTTTTGAGTTACAAAACCTACATAACTATACGTTGTTGAGTTTATTCTGTAAGTAATAGTATTATCTACCTAATAAGCAAAGAGATGAGCACATAATTTACATTTTTATTAGATTTTTAAAGGAAGAATTATTGTTTGATTGGATTATTCTTGATTCAAATAGAAATGTCAATCTGTTTATTGGGCTTTTCATCAATTTTACCAAACACCACGCTACGTCGCGCTACGGCAGTAGGTACTATTATTTGTTCTGTGCTACGGCTACACAAAGCGGTAAATCCAAAAAAAAAAACTAAATCAGAAACTCACAGCAAATCAATTAAATAATGCAATTTACTCGATGAAAAAAAAAAAATATCCACAAAAATGCCAACATCCCGCCTAAAAACAATGCGGAATCAATCCCAGGCAAATGTACCGGGTATCCAGTATAACTCGAGACTCGAGACTACTGTGGCACTACTTGCAAAACGTCTTTGAGTTTAGATGAAGCTAGGTCTTCACTACTAGGTCTTAGCTACTTCTAGCGGTCTGAATAAAAGAGAAGAATTCCGATGGACAGTATTAGGGACTCCAAACAAATTGTCTCAAAAAGTTAATCGTTATATTATTTCTATACAGACCTTCATTGTAACTTGTTTCTGAGATTTATTTTATATAATTAAGACTTGAACTTCCCACAAATTTTTACACCACTTCATAAATTTTTTGATATAGAAAGAAAGAAAGAAAGAAACATTTATTTGACACAAAGCACATAGATACACAGACACAATTCAACAGGAACACAATTAAACAATAATAATAAGAATATTTTTAATTATAATTTTAATTTTCTCATTTCTCCGATCTCTGGGAATAATTTTCATTGACATTTTCAAACAACTGCTAACAGATGTCATGAAGTAGGTATATTTAAGGTCATATAACGAAAACACCATAATTTTTAAATCAGTAAATTTTTTCATACTCGAATGGGATTTTCCTATAGTTCCCGATTTTCCCGGGTGTCAAATAACACTGGACACTTCTTTTTGTCACATTCCCCATGTTTTGGTAAATCCGTCGACGAGTGTTGATTTAGGCGGATTTATTTATGCTGCTCCGGGCAAGGATGGGCAAGGGTGGTTGTCACGGCTCGAAAATATCCATTAAAGTGTCCCCCACATTATTTTGAGAGAAGTAGGCCGAGCTCTGTACCAAGAAACGTCCATGTAAAGTAGGTGTAGGTGGGAAAATATTTCAGAGAGTTGCTTTAGAAGTGGTATGATAAGCACTCACCTCCACAAAAATTAACTATTCAGCTATATATAATTAAATAAAATTAAATAATGAATATTTTTGAGACATTTTACACATCACTATCTAGTCCCTAACTAAGCAGAGCTTGTGCTATGCGTACTAGACAATGGATATAATACTTATATACTTTTTTTTGTTGTAAATACATACTTATAATACATAAGAAACAACCAGATAAACACAAACACTCATGTTCATCACACAAATATTCTAATAGTCTGTGGGAATTGAGCCTCGTGATCAGCAGTCCGACACTCGAACCACTAGACCACAGAGGTCGTCAAAAAAAAAAAAATACAAATAGAAACTAAACTACTAACTAAATAAATTAAACTAATCTGTCGATAGTATTTATCTATCGTTTATTTTTTTATTTTATAACCTACGTAGTTAAATAAATAATAAATAAATAAATCTTTTGTATTCAAATAAAGATTTATTTATTTATTATTTATTTAACTACGTAGGTTATAAAATAAAAAAATAAACGATAGATAAATACTATCGACAGATTAGTTTAATCGGCTTTTCAGGAACCGAAGGTTATTCATGTAACATGTTTTGAAAAGAGTATATCCATTGAGTTTCTTGCCGGCTCTTCTCCATAGAATCAACTTTTTGGAACCGTGCAACTAGATTCATAATTAACGTTTTGGAAGTGCATGGAAATGCTTATTCGAAAAAAAAACTTTTGACTTTGACTTTGAACAGACAACGTAACGCAAAGGTTGAACTTCTTTAATGCGCCTAATAAGAATCAACGTTTGATTAAGCATCTGATTACTCGAAAAATACTGGAATCGTGGGTAAACGGTCGTCTTACAAGAAAATAAACGTTGGTGAAATCAAGCCTTAAATTTATCATTGTATTCATTGATTACACTATTTCTATGAGGTGATTGCTTCGCAGAGATTTCTATGAAGTGATTGCTGCCCCTTATTGATTTTATTGCGCTTTTTTGCAAATTGTAGCTATATTTCACGATGTATTGATCGGAACATGTTTCGCGACAATGTATCTATACTGAATAATACTCATAGAAAATATTAACTTAGCTCTATAAGCTATATTTGCTCGGTAATCGATAATTTGATAGTTAATGAATATGTTTATAAAGGAATTCAGTTATTTTTCCGACCTGCAAGTCGAACTAATAGTTTAATGCTAATTTTTATTTTTATTTTTAACGCATTTACGCATGCGAAGCGAAATCTAACTATTTAAATTGTGGAAAGAAAAAAATCGCTCACGAGCAGGATTCGGACCTGCGACTCATGGCTCAGTACGCCAATGCTTTAGCCACTATGCTACCGTGAACACTACTCGTGGTATCAAAATTAACCTCCACTTTGGTACGTCTGTCTGGGTGACGTCAACGATATCTTATTAAGAAACAGTGTTTTTTAACAGAATCGACTAACTTTGCAGTTAATTCAAAGTCAAAGATATGCCTACCCTTACTAATTTTATTTTTAACGCATTTAGCATGCGAAGCGAAATCTAACGATTTTACTATAAATAAAATAAATATGTTTGTGACATTTTACACAGCAACATCTAGTCCCAAACTAAGCAAAGCTAGCTAGCTATGGTTACTAGACACTGGATATAATAGATATATACTTTTTTTGTAAATACATACTTATAATACATAAGAAACACCAAACAAAACACAAAAACACGATTTTTTCTTTCCATAATTTAAATCGTTAGTTTGATGCTGTGGTAATTTTAATACCAATAGTTACTTCCCAATCATACAGCCCAAAGCCGACAGACTGCAATGCTTTATTTTCTAGTATGATCATGACGGATTGAGATAAATGTTGCATCGAATAGTTCAAGTCGAACGAACCAGTTTGATGACCTCAGCCTCGAACTATGTCCGGAACAACAGTGCCAGTGTATCTTGTTTTATTTTTTATTCTATCCCGTTTTGTATTGGGTTTCTTAATATAGAAGTACTTTTTGTGTTCTACAACACGCCTAAAGTCTGTTTTTTCTCTCTTGTCTTATTTAGTAAACAATCTTAGCACGTCTCTTTATTTAAATAACTACTGATAAAATATAGGTACTAGTTCTGCACATGTAATTAGGTAAAAAATGCTATTTAGTGTGTGAAATTGCTAACTTAATGTCTTTTAATAATTATTATTGATGAATTGCATTGAAAAGACATGCCAAGATTGTTCATTTAATAAGATAAGTACGAAAAAACCGAGTGTAGGTACAGAACGAACCACTATTGTAAGC
The DNA here is from genome assembly GCA_949699075.1 of Asteroscopus sphinx. Taxonomy (NCBI): domain Eukaryota; kingdom Metazoa; phylum Arthropoda; class Insecta; order Lepidoptera; family Noctuidae; genus Asteroscopus; species Asteroscopus sphinx. The sequence continues at coordinate 10,694,048 of OX453021.1, read as the reverse complement.
AGCAAAAGTAAGCCACACGAATATTTGTTCCGTACGGAAATCGAAGCTGTAACCCGAAGCGCACATGCTAATCACTCAACCATGCCCCAACAGTGCCGTCTCACGAATTGGCACGTTGCTATTTGGTACGCTATGGATCACAGGTCCGATTCCTGCATCGAGCAAATTTTGATGAGTATGGCCTTTTTTTTTGTTTTTGGGTGGAAGTCCTCATGGATACCCTCCGACTGAGGACGGCGGAGGGGTATATCGGACCCTTACCGACTAAAACCACACGGTGGCCATCCTCTGCACAAAACAGAGGAGCTCCGGGAACTCCATTGGGCCGCGCCGGTGCCCCTCTAGTGCTATGCCTTTGGCACGTTCCGGGAAAACGATATTGTTTTCCCCACAGTAGCACGCGACCACCACGTACTGCTGGGTCCCAGGGTCGCCTAATAGACGCCTCGAGTCCCCCCACTCTTAGCGTCCACGATCCCGAAGGTCCCCTGCCAGATGTGGCGGCAGGAGATGCGGCCTGTCACCCTATCTGGGCCTTGCGCCAGGGCGGTTGCCTCCCCGGCGCCTCCTCCGAGCGGAAACGGCCCTCTCCCGATCTCGCACTGCGGCTTCCTTCTGAAGCATAACGTTCTTACAGAAGGAAACCATGGCCCTACAAGCCGTTGGATCTGCCAGCATAGCTGACACTACTGCTGGCAAAGAAATATGATGAGTATAGCCTACAGAGAGTTGTTCCGCTGTTCGTATTTTTTGTGTATGTGAACGTACCCATCATACACGAGAAATTCTAGTGTTTGTCAGCGTTTTATAAGACAAATACTAAAGAAAAAGCCGGCCAAGTACCAGTCTGAATCACACACTAAAAAGATTCCGCCCATTCCGACCCCCTTTGGATATCTATAGACCTTTTATTCCAGCGGACAGACGCGTAGGCGGACGAACGGACAGACAGGTGACGTAGGCTTAGTAATAGGGTCCCGTGGTACTCTTTGGGTACCCACCTACGGAATCCTATTGTAGGCCCTATTGTACCCTATTGTATATCAAGGTACGTTCATAAACTTAGCCTCGTAAATTATTACCCACAGTTTGTAAAGAACCATGTTTTTCGTCCATCCGTCAACGCAGGATTGAGTACAAAATATAATTAAAACTTGCTCTATTTACATAATTAATCCATTACATTTTACATACAAAGAACATTTTGAAAGAATGTACAATACATACATAAGGGGGCTATATATCACGTCTTTTGGACAAAATGGTTGTAATTTCTCATTTCAAATGCTAAAACTAACAATGGTGCTGATTCTGTTGTTTACAAACCAAATTGATTGAGTCTCTATATTTCGTTTTATAAATAAAAACATTGGAAAGGACATGGTATCATAATATGTTTCACGATATTATTATACCATGAGAAAGTATAGAAGATTTTAGTCCAGTAAAATTTAGTCAAATTGCTTGTTTTCTGTGTGAATTTAGTCGTCATCTTTATAGGTCGCGACTATTTTCCCGTAAATTTTAAGGGCACTAATTTGATAGTTCTTAATATTATAACTAACATCAGTTAGAAAGATATACAGTATGATTAAAATTACTTTAGTGCGGTATACAAGAGAATTGACTCCAATGATATTGTTTTTTTTATGATATATTGTTAGGTGTAAAGGAATTTATCTACACTCATATCATAAAATTCGAATTATGAACTCAAAAGTAATGTCATAATGACGGACTTTACGCACACGCACGGCGGGCTCCACACGTTGGCCCCAACGTTGGGACGAGCGTTGGCCCGTAATTATGGCTAGCGTCCACACGTTGGAGATAATGTTAGTTTAGTTCCATCAGAGCCAATGTAGAGACGTCTGAAATAGATGTTGCACTGCGCACTGTAAGATTATTGAACTGTCAATTAAAATAGCACAATAGCACAATTGCTAAACAATGGACGTCGTCTTTGAAAAATGTTTTGACTAACAAGAGAATATCATTATTATTTAGTTTTTAAACTTTAGCGAATTTCACTCATATTGAACTAAGTTTACGGGACTTGTCGCGCACAATTAAATCAAAATATAACAAACATTTTAACTTTTTTTATTTTTTTATTTTTTATTGTGTGTCTTGATTCAGCATATCTTGTTACGGACAGCGACGTCACGAAAAACCAACCGCGGGTAGTTCGAGAAAACACCCGCCGCTCAAGACGATGACACCAAACTGCTCGTGACCACGGCCAATGCAACTTGACCGAAACGTCGATGTTAGTCAAAATGTTTGTTATATTTTGATTTAATTGTGCGCGACAAGTCCCGTAAACTTAGTTCAATATCATTATTATTTGTTAATAATCATAAAGATTTTTTTATAAAATTCTATAATGATGCGGTGACTGTAGGAACAAGCTCATTCAATGCACCTTACTGCATGAGTGCTACTACTGCGGCAAGACTGAGTGAACCGCCAACGTGTGGGCGCATCGCCAACGTTAGCGCATAGTTCCTTTGATAAAAACGACACGCGACGGCTAACTGCCAATGCTCGTTCAACGTTCGGGCCAACTCCATTTTTCCGATCCACACGTTGGCGAATAGCGTTGGCGCCAACGTTCGAGCCAACGTGTGGAGCCGAGTTATGAATATAAAAATTTCATTGCGATACAGTTTGCTGAACAAAATAATGCTATTTTTTTTTTCATAACGGCACACTTCAGCCCAACCAAGGAGTTTTCAATACCACTTTTTTTATTATGAAATATAGATCTGCTCTTGACCACTTCGGCCCAACAATCAAGGCTTTTTTAATACATCTTTTTAGAAGCCGTACAGTTTGGCATACAATAGTACACAAAATGCAGGGCGCTACTAGTCATACATTACAAAATTGAATCATTTAAAATGGCGTTTTCAGCAGAACTTTGGATTGTCATATTGCTTTTAATTATATTTTAGTGTTTACAGGCATATTTTTTGGATGATAAAACACAGAATGATGCAATCCTGACATGGATAGAAAATTAGTTCCGAATAAAGTTTTTGCCAGACTGTATTATGTCTGTGATGACAAGCACTAGAGAGAATACGCGGCGCGCGCCATGGCCTGCTGGATTTGGTCCTCAGATTTGTTATTTTAATTGTATACGTGTCTGACAATAGCAGTGATACTGAGGAGAATTTGACTCGACCTGACATTCTGGAATATAATTTTTTACTATGTCTGTGCCCCTAAGGTATTCTAGTTAATTCTTTGATTTTTTTAATATGGTAAAACAGTTTGTGAAACACGAAACAAACTTTCGTTATCGTATTGACTCACAGTTTACACATACAGAAATGGATATACTACCTAATTCGATCAAAATGTATGGAACACCAAATATAGTTAATACCAGACCTAATTATTTTAAAAGTATGCAGAATGATGGAAAGAGTTTACCCATGTTTTTTACCCGACTGCGCCAGAAGGAGGGTTATGTTTTTCGAGTGAATGTATGTATGTATGTATGTATGTATATTTCTTTGGCACAATCTGTGGCTTAAACGGCTTAATGGATTTTAGCTTGAGAGGTGTCGTTAGATTCGTCTTAATTGTGAGAGTGACACTGGGTATATCAAAACTATAAAAATCAAAATGGCCGCTTTTTGGAGCCATATTAGGTAATCAAAAAAATTTATTTTTCTTCAAAACCTATCGAGAGGGGTATCAAAATAAAGGGTTTTATAAATGCTTTACGAAAATATAAACAACCTATGTGTTTAAATGTAATTTGGAATGAGAAATGCTAAAAAACAACAAAATATTCAACGTTAAAAATTAATTGGGTACCCTATATATTTATGTGTGACTGAAAAAAAATTACATTAATAACGCGATAAAACATGACTGAACTAAAAATTTTGAAATAAAAAAGTTAATTAACAAAACCAAAAAACCCGACTGCGTGTAAATTTAACTGAAAAGATGTAAACAAGACTTGTGTAGGTATATCTGAAAGTATCAAATCAACATGCAGGCGGAGGCTACCTATGAACTACTTATGTAATTCATGACCAAAAACATACGTAGCCTCCGACTGCGTGTTGATTTGATACTTTCAGATATACCTACACAAGTCTTGTTTACATCTTTTCAGTTAAATTTACACGCAGTCGGGTTTTTTGGTTTTGTTAATTAACTTTTTTACTTACAAAGCATGTATTACTTTAACAATATCCAAACATCGTAAACTGGTAATGTGTGGAATTGGAAACGAACACAGGGTGACAAACTAAGGAATAAAACAAAACCGCACCGACTCATTAGTTATGGTTACAAATTACAAATGTAAGTGAGTGATACATTACTCACTTGTGAAGGCTGTGCCTTATTTAAGTTGGTTTGACTTTAGACCCTAATAGATGGCACAAAACATTGTAATGTACTACGCGTGTTTAGTAATTTTGATGTAGGTTCTACTACTTCCTAAACTAGTGCTTCTAGTAATGCTTTCAAAAGTTAGCAAAGTGTGATAAACGCAAAAACATCTAGCTATGTACCTAAGTATATTACAACCTTACTTCGTTAGAAATATTTGCGGTGCGGCGCCGCAACGCATCGTGTACCCGGCACTTCACATCATCGTCACCATCATTGCAGACGAAAGACGTCCACTGCTGGACATAGGCCTCCCCAAAGGGTCACGCACGGTCGGTCAGGGCTCGCCACGCTTGGCAGGCGGTTTGGCGATCGCATTTGGTAGGTTAACAACATAACATCACGCCTGTATTTCCCCGAAGGGGTAGGCAGAGGTGTAATAGTACACCCACATTTCGCCAGTTATATTATAGTCCCATGTAATAGGGTAGGGTTTGGTAGGTTAAATACTCAGAAAACGCTGCTGCCCATCCTCTGGTGAATCCCTTAGTCACCTTACACGGAACGGAACTTTTACTAACTTTTACACCACACAAAAAAAGGAAGCCTTAAAAAATAAAACAAAGTTAAATCCACAACACATTAGTTATTCAAAGCCACGCGATTGCGATGTACAGTCAATCCCTCAAAATTTCGATGACTCGTCATATTCTGAGCACGATTTTCTGAGTACACTCGAGCACAGATATTGCAAACGTTATTAAAATATAATCTCATGTGCTCGGTAGTGTGTGGTAGTGTGGTTGTGTTCTATTTTGTTCCTGGTACAGTGGTGTAATAAAGTGGTTCGTGGTCAATGGGATTAAAGTGTAGTGTGAAATTTTAATCTTTTTATCTGTGTTGGGTGTGTGTTTTTGTGGTTGTTTCAGACTGAGCTTAGTTTGTAGTTTGTAGTGTAATAAATTACAGCGGCGCTCTACAGTAAAATAATTTGTAGCGGAAAGGCGGAAAGAAAACTATTATTTTTAATTAGTGCTCTGCATTAAGCGAGCAGTTTAAAAAACTAAATATGCTTTCATGCCGTTGATAGAATTTAGATTGTAGATATTTTGAATCAATGCAGTCTTGATTATTGTGATTTTATAACGTCATTATAACAAAACTATTCGTTACTATATCATATAAAATGTGAATATACCAAGCTTATGTTAAAACTAGTTTTTAAACACAAATTAAACGGAGCACACAAAAATATTTACTTTTTAATTCCGAACTTTACTCACCTAAAATACCTTCAAGCGAAGTTGAAAAATAGTCACATAACTGTACCGAGACTTTTCAAAGAAACTTAACTCAGGCGTCATAATACCGGTGTATAGGATTTATATAAGGGAGAGCCCTCTGAGAGGGAGGTCGAAGGAAAGGAGGTACAGTAGGGTGACCAGGCTAAATATGATAAGGATAACATTAAAACGGGCATCAGCATTCAAAATACGGATTCATAGTTAAAATAAGGGACAACCCCTTTTTATATGATTTTTACAGAAAATCAACACAATCTAAATTTACGACTAAACATATATGTTACTAAATCACCACACTAAAAACAAACAAATTCTTGCGTCTTTAATAAACTTTAAAACGATTCTTAAGTATGTAGGGTTAATGTATTTTTGAACAAAGTAGGTATATGTAGGCCTTTAAAAAATCTTCACTAACCAACTTCATTTTGAAATAGTATACTGTCTCGTATTGGTTTCGCGGTCGCTAACTTCAGTAACAAATTTTTTGTTTAAATAAAACTTTTTAACAAAAAATTGAACCGACGAAAACAGAAACTGAAAAGCGAAAAATAACTAATTATGAGTCGGTGCCAAACAAACTTTTATCAAGCAACGTGCATGCAAGTTGCAAGTGGCCGAGCGGAGAACGAATTTTTGGAAAGTTATTGTTTATCGTAGAAAATTTCACGTTGTATTTCAGGTTACGTTGTGTTTTTTTTTTTTTTAAAGTAATTTAATGATCTTCGTTGATTGGTTGTTTGGCGCCGATTCATAATTAGTTATTTTTCGCTTTTCAGTTTCTGTTTTCGTCGGTTCAATTTTTTGTTAAAAAGTTTTATTTTTCATTTTTTTGTGGTTAAAATCTAACTCCAGGTCTCCATTATGTCGTAGTGTCTAGAACTATATTTATGTGTGTCAAGTTTCAACAGAATCGGTTAACAGGTAAGATTTAAGTGGGTGAACAAACACTCATCCCCTGTTTTACTACCCTTAGGGGTGGATTTTGATTTTGAAATTTAAATGGGACCAACTTCGAGGTATACCCTATCCATTAAAAAAAGAATCATCAAAATCGGACCACTCTGTAAAAAGTTATGCGTGGTCATACATAAAAAAAAAAAAAAAAAAAATTACGCGTCGAATTGAGAACCTCCTCCTTTTTTTCGTCGGTTAAAAAACGGGACGTCTCGTTACAAACAGTTCATCTGTTCACCCTAGGTGCAGGGCTCAGACTGTATTACACAAGGATTAGTCTGTTATTACCTTGGCAATATATTAAATGTACATTTTTTCAGCACACCTCTCGCCATATTTGAGTGCTTTTTACTCAGAATTACAGCTGAATGCTTTATTTATTAAATGCAAGCAAATAAGAATGAATGGGAATGTGTTGATATGCTGGGAGTTGGGAATGTTAGTTATTTATCGGACATAAGAACTTTTCACTAGTAAGAATTTTAATGAGATAAATTTGGTGCCAAAATATGGTTAAATGATTTTTATAAGCTAAAACGTGCATATAAAGCATTTATTAAACGTACTATTATATTATCTGTGATAGTAAGAAGTTTATTAGAAATAGGATGTATTGGCTCATCACTGTTTGTTTGCTCATTAACTCGGAATCGAATCAGATTCCCCCAGGCGTAGGTATTCGTACTGTCAGCAGTTGCTACTGCAGTGATCAAGGTCGCTTGTTAGGACTACGATACAGGTAGTTTGTAAATCTTCAGTATTAACAAAATCTAGTCATGCATTTAAATAAATAAACAAACAATAAACAACAATAAATAACAAACTTTCTGAAGTCCTGTTTGCCAAAGCCAATCTATTACATAAATATGTGATAGGTTGGCTTTGGCAAACAGGACATCAGATTCAGAAAGTTATATATAAGCTACTAGAAAATCTAATTTTATTACCGTACTCGCAACTCTTACTACAATGCCTAGCAGTGGTATTGTACTCGTAATTTTCGCAAAATAACGCAAAATCATCAGGCGTATAACTTCTGCCATAAAATATACAAGATGTTTTCATAAGAAAGATTGAACAAGAATATAATTTTTCGAGACATCGCGCTAAAATCGATGATAACGAATTGCTAAGTAAAAAATTGTGTAGGTAAATTATCATCACATATTGTCTTAAGTTACCCCAGCAGATATGTTGGCATAAAATATCATTTACCATCACAAATGGCTGGATTTTATTACCCTATAATTTCCATACTTCGAGTATTTACAATTTACAAGTACGGACACCTGTTCACAAATTAAATATAGGTACACAAGGTATAACGATGCCATGTTCAATCATATTTTTAGCATCGTAATTGCTCTAACTTAATCATAAGACAAGTTTATGATCAATAATAACACAGCAACTTTTTGTTCGGAACAGTAATTAGGTACCAGGGAACTTTTTGTTTTGACCAATAATAACACTTCACGAAACTTTTTGTTACAAAGAAAAACATTATGATTTGAATGTATTACTAAAAAGTATATAAGTATTATATCCCTTTTTTTTTTGTATTACTTATTTGATATGTATTATTTACATGATTTGAATGTATTAATCTTCTACCTTATTATTAATAAGTATATTTTGGCGGGCTAGAGAAATGTTTTCTTTTATGTGCTTCTGGCCAATATAAATCGATTTCAAAGTATTTTGTGCGTAACTGTACCTTGTATTTTCCATCAACTATTTCGATCAACAACAACAAAATTGATCGACACAAAATAATAAGTATGTATTAATTTGTGTATTAAATCTGTATTTTACACAAAAAAACCTTCGTCATCTTCAATTTTCTTCCTGAACGTTTTCCTAAAAACAAATTTCACTTATAAATTGCAATATCATAATCTCAAAGAAAATTTATAAAATTCATTTTCTTTGAAACAAATTTATTATTTTTAACCCTCCATATTGAAGAGCACAGATTAAAAATTAATCATTCGAGGAATTTTGCGTAATTGGAACCGAATAAGGGAATGAAAAGGATTAAAAGAAGGATTTAAAAGGCTTGCGGGGATTTTCGAGTTATTTTTGTTGTATTTCGATTGTGGCTGACTGTATCTATTTGGTTGTTTGCTGGCTCTCCACAAATTCGAGGGCTGTGGTTTGAATTAAGTACATTTGTATTATGAAAACCGTTTCGTTATTTCGTGTTTGCTTTTATTTTATTTTATTTACTGTTTTGTCCCTTGGCGAGGCTTACCTACCTCTCGTGTTTCCTGTTTTTATTTATCCACAATCCACACACACAATACCTATGATTATTTCAATCAATAGAATAGATATACGCAATGATAATGATAATGATTTTTATTTCTCTCTTCACAAAGGTACAGCTATTACAGTTTTTATAGTTATTTCCTTTGCAATATACAACGTGTTATTGGAATAACTCAAAACCTCAGACAACCCTACTAGTTTTTATTATAACAAATTGATATGGAAAGTAATTATTAATTTTTATTTACTACATATGGTAATAGATAATTGTAATTTTTGGTATCATGGTTACTCTAATCGATTTATAGCGCTAGATTCATTCACAACGTGCGACGCTCTCGACGCTACTGTGTCTGGAGGTGAATAACCTCTTAAAATTAAATTAAGTTTTAATAGTTTTAGGAAACAAAAGCTACCCAAAAGGTTTCATCACACTTTTTTACTTGGTCTTGCTCGCCTTTGCGCTCAGCGCCGCGTCGTCGTAGGAAGCTTTTTGACTGGGCATGGTATGATTTTTTTTTGTTGTAAAAATTAACACCTGTGATAAAAAGTAGTGTAATGGATTCTACTCTCGATTCTGAACAAACTAGTTTCAGGTTTTGAGTTAATTCAATAACACGTCGTACCTATACCTATATGATCAATGTTTTGGATTCATGAAAATACCTTTCAGAGTTTACTCGACGCATAAATTAAACAAAAACTATTTAATTTAAGGTTCATGAAATTGTCGATCTTCTGAAGAAATGCAATCATTTCGTGGATTTCTTAGATTCATCCAATTGCACTATTTTGTTTTACGGCTAGTTCAACGTCACAACTTATAAAAAATCATTGGTCACAAGATTTAAAGTTTTGACTAAAACAGTAATTAATTATTTTAATTATTAAGTTAGGTGTGGCGACTTTGCTTTATTCCGGATACACTGTAATAATTTACACAAAATGGGAAAAATAATATTTCTTCCCTCTACTAGCTAACGCTAATTAATAGAAAAAGTTTTGGAAACAATAAATGAAATATAGCGATGGACCTAATGTGGATTCTGCCTAATTCGACCGAAAATTCGGATAAAATATGTGCCGAACCCGAAAATAGGGTGAAGTTCGGCCGAATGTTTGGCCCATGAACCGAAATTCTTCTGGATACAGAATTTCGATAAAAAGCAGCCGAATTTCGGTAGTGTTACCGAATATGAAATGAATTTCAGTCTGTCTCTCTCTATTATGTTACTGCATATAAATTGGTCCAGGTGCATTAAAAGAGCCTCCACTATGATCGTCCGGCGCGCCCAGGGCAGTCAACCCTGCTACCATCCTGCTGACTGGCTAATCTTTTTCCCAAGGCATGAGTTATTATCATTATGTAGCTCCATGTCGACACGATAGAAGAAGAAGATCAACTGCTGTTATTACACACACAAGTAGGTACCTATTGTCCATTCCTAACATGATACAACAAAGTAACTACTGCCAATTAGAGCCAATAAGAGTTACTTACTCAGATAATGATCATCAATATATCTATCAGATACCTATATACTGAATGGACCGAGCGTTTCGTTAAACTAATTACAGTAACTTATAAATAAACTTACCTCCGCAAGTCTCCCGAAAGTCAGGACAGCAATCACCCAGCTTCAAGCAGGCATGGTCACAGTAACACGGCTTGTCAGTCAAGTCCTCGATTATCGCATTCTGATGCGCTTTCTGTACCACACAAGAACTGTCCCGGCCTGGACAGCACAGATTCGCGTCCCTACAGTAATTAGCCCCGCAATGGCCCGCCAAACACACTGCACTCGCGAAACACAACCAGTACCGAAGCATTTTGAGATATTACTAAAAATTTTGTTACCGTACTAAATAATCGTCAATTTTATTAAAAACTTTTTTAGTATAAAAGACTGAATGATTGCAAGTCTTCGGATGTCTTCGGGTGACGGCAAATATTCAAGTATGGAATGTTTTATGTGTCATTCCGAATTTGAATTTCTGCGAACGCGGAACGGCCAGTTCTGTAACAAAAAATAAAATTATGTTAGGGTTGCGTTCGAGCGTAACTTCTTTCCTTTTTTCTTAACTTTTCTTTTGTTTAACTTTTATCGTAACCATATTTATTATTTCTTTGGTTGTTGCTGATTACTCTGATTAGTCATTGTTTATTCAAATTATTCTATTATGTGCTTTCTTGTAAAATTAATAAACTTTAATAAGTTCAGTTCTTACTTATTCAGTTTTCCTATTTACATACATAGTATACTGTGCTGTTTATTGAAGTGATTCTTTTATGTGCTTTCTTGTAAAATTAATAAACTTAGTATCATACTTATTCCGTTTTCCTGTAAATACATATACTGTTTTGTACTTATTCTCACTTAGTTAAAATTGTAAATCTTTTTCTATGGGTAGAATATGGAATCATGCTTTTGTGAACTAATATCAGATATCCGCTCTACGAATTATTGATATTTTTTATGATAAAATTATTTAGTTACATGTAAGTATGACACAAGATAATGTTTTGCTATTAGATAACTTATCATAATCTACCGTTCATTATTTGAAAAATATTAGCATAGTATTTTCAATACAAACATACCGATTATCTATTAAAAATACACACAAAAAAACAAAAGAAGATTGCAAAAAAGTTGCTTTGCCTTGTGCCTCCTGTGAGGTTTGAACTCACGACCCCTGGTTTACGAGACCAGTGCTCTACCACTGAGCTAAAGAGGCTTGCGAATGACTGGCGAAATAGCTGTTCATTATCTACGACTACGTTATCTGTGAAAAAAACATTATTTATTTTATTTTCAGGCATAATAATGTCAAATAAAAAATCATAAAATAGGTAACTCAAACTCAAAACATTTGTTACGAACAAAGTGTATATGTTGGTTTTACATACAACGTGTTATTGAAATAATTGAAAACCTCTTAAGGGGTCATTGTACTCATATTTATGAACAACTCTTACTATGGGACCAAACCAGAAATCGCAAAATAAACAACTGATCTCGACATTTTGTCGATTCGTGATGTAGGGATCAGCTGTTTATTTTTTCGCGATTTCAGTGTTGTTCCCATAGCAAAAGTTGTTCATAATGATGAAAACAATGACCCCTTAAGAAGTTTTCACTTATTTCGATAACACGTTGTATACATTAACTAACGATGTGTTTTTTTCAAGCATTGCAGTATAGAGAGGTAAATAACCACATAGTGTGTAAAAATTTTTTTTTTTACTTTGTTAAAATTCTTTAATTATTTATTTTATATAGGATGTCCTATCGCAATGCCACATAGAGGGAAAGAACTTGTATCAATAATGTTTAATAGTACTTTTAATTATCATTGACTTGTAGGTATGAAGATAATTTAGCTTTCCTCATGTGGCACTAGGGACACCTTGTATACAATATGCCATGACCATCATTATTTCTTTTTAGTATTAAATAAGGAAATTCGTAACCAAATACCTACGTAGGTATGCATAAATAATAGAAACCAAAGAAAGCATTCCTAAACTCAGCCTCTGGCAGTCCACTGCCATGCCGTACCTACATAACTCGACATCTCACAAACGGTAACTTGAAATAATCACCAACAAAAAACACAAAAAGTATAATTCTCCCTGGGATCTTACTACCGACTGGATCGAGTTCTGTATCAATTGAATTTGAATTCGAGTTAGTGTCAATTCGTACTGCATTCCTCTAGGAATTGACATTAGCTCGATTTGGTTCAGAACTCGAACCAGTAAGGCCCCAGCTCCCAAGCTAAATGGCGCTCCCATCAGTAAAAATAATAATTACTCGCTGAATACATCATTTACGTCGCTGCGCCTGCCAAGTTCCATATGTGATTTTTGATAGGTTTCGGGAAACAACAAAAAACATATTATTTTCTAAACAATACATTAAATAATAAAACAAATAATAAATAATGTTTTTATACTGCATTATTAGTTTTCTTATTCAATGTATTGTTAAGAAAATAATATGTTTTTTGTTGTTTTCCGAAACCTATCAGAAATCACAAATGGAACTTGGCAAGCGCAGCGACATAGTTGTAGATAGAAAAAATGCAAAAACGGCCACTTTTACCATACTTTACACTTTTACTTTGTATTCATAAAAAATAGAAACCAAAGAAAGTATTCCTTAACTCTGGCTCTCGTAGTCCACTGCCATGCTACATAACTCGACATCACACAAATTGTAAATTGAAATTATCACTAACAAAAAACACGCAAGTATAAAACTCCCTGCTTCCAACACAACCTTAAAGATGATAAAAGAAAAAAAAAACAAAGCCGTACAGGAGCCAGTTCAATGACCTCGGTGAACTTAACCGACTAGTTTAACTCAACTGATAAGTTCTTAAGAGGATGCGGTGAACCGTTTTATGTTCTGATAACTAATAGTTTTATTAGTAAGTTTAGAGTTCTACATTATTTAATAAAAGGTTTTTATTGTTTTGTGATAAGAAACTTCGTGATTTGTTTTTTTTTATCAAACCCTATAATTTACTCTATTCAGACGGACTGCATTTGACAGTAAGCTAGCAGTTTTGATTCGGGTTTGGTGCAGTTGATATAACTGCATCAAAACTGCCAAATGACTGCGCAGTGCGCAGTCCACTTGCAGTCGGCATGCAGCTTGAACGACTAAAAGACTATGTAACTATTTAAGTGGTCGGTTGGTAGTTCAGATGCAGTTATATCGACTAAACAAAAATTGCATCCAAACTGCTATTTTGGAGCTAGCTTGCAGTTCAAATGCAGTCCGTCTAAAATACATGTACTTTATTAGCGTGCATGCTTAAAAAGTTTCTAATCTAACTTGTTTATTGAACATTAATTCGGAATCTACCCGGATAAACCTAGGTCTACCCAACGCTGCCTGAGCAAAGTTGGGTTTTAGCATAACCCGTAACATATCTATGATACAGAAACCAGCAGAACAGATGAGGTTAGGCAGAACATTGGTACAAATTGGCACGCCTCTGTTCACTAGAAAATGAAGTTCCCCAAACTGTCCGATTCCCTATTCAGAAGCAAAGTGACAATTTCATTAGAACTGACAGAACACAGGTTTGGTTAAAATTTTTATTATGAATCGGACAGAAAAAAAACTAAAATATAACATCCAGCTTCACAATCTAATAAATCTAAAGTACTAAATGAAATGATACAAAAAGGCGCGCCTAGGCGTCTATTTTGTACTTTGTATATATTGTGTATATGGAATTGTAGACCTATTTCAATTTATTTTATTTAATAAAATAACTACCATAAAATACCCAAAAAGGTCATAACAGTTGTTTAATTTTCTAGGTACAAAAACTGTTTTAAACAAAAATAGAGGAGGCTATGGTATTCCGTTAACGAGTGAAGCAAACAATTTATTCAGGGCAAAGAATGGGAGAATTTGTTAGTCAAATAGACTGACGATCCACACTGGAGACCAGTTTAAATATGTGTCGTGTGTTCTGCTTTTTGAGGAGATATTTGTTATTTTATTATTTTTAACGCATTTACGCATGCGAAGCGAAATCTTACGATTTAAATTGTGGATAGAAAAAATCGCTCACGAGCAGGTTTCTAACCTGCGACTCCTGGCTCAGTACGCCAGTGTTTTAGCCACTAAGCTACCGTGAACACTACATTTCGAATTTCGATACCACGAGCAGTGTTCACGGTAGCTTAGTGACTAAAGCACTGGCGTACTGACTAAGCCAGGAGTCGCAGGTTCGAATCCTGCTCGTGAGCGATTGTTTCTTTCCACAATTTATATCGTGAGATATTTGTTACTGTAAATTTTTTTAAGATAAAAAACTTGTCCTATGTGAGTTATAAGTCCTGTCTGCCTTTTATGTGCGGTGTGTTCCTACGACAACCATCAATATCAATACATTGCGTATTGTATTCAAAAGACACAATTGCCTTTTCAAATATCGCTGCAATACAATGAAACACGGCCCCGCGGTTGACTAGGACTAAATATAAGGGTGTCTTTCCACCAGAGGCCACAACTATGCGAGGAAGCTAAGCGGTGAGCGAGGGCAAGTCTAAGCTACGAAACAATACACGGTGAATTTTAGGTGGTTTTGGAAATGAAAAGGGGTCATTGTACTCATTATTATGAACAACTTTTACTGAGGGACCAACCAAGAAATTGCGCAAAAATATCAGTTGTTCTCTATATTTTGTCGATTTATGTGAACACAAATTTAGGAATCAGCCGTTTTTTTTTTCGTGATTTCAGAGTTGGTCCCATAGTAAAAGTTGGTTGTAATGATGAGTAGAATGACCCCTTTTCGTTTCAAAAACCACCTAAAATTTACCATGTATATGCCATTTCAACCAAAGCTAAGTTGTGTAGCGGAGCGGGTAAGATGTGCGAGTATGATACGCTTTGTGCGAGGTAAGTAGCTATGCGAGGAAGATGCTCGATGCGAGCTTAGCAATATAGCGCGGTGGGGAAGCGGGGTGCGGCGAGAGGAAAGGAGTGTCACTCGCATCCCTCGATTCAGCGAGTATGTAAAAAACTTCGCATCACTAAAACCTTTTTCAACAAAGCTAACTTAAGCTAAGCTATGAAAATCAACCGATCCGATCGGTGGTTTTTGTTTCGCTCACCGCTTAGTTTCTGGCACATTGGTGGAAAGTCAACCAAAATGCTGCATTTAATAGCTAAGCACTTGATACACCTTTTTTTTTCCTTGGGGAAAATCCTCATGGACGCACTCCGCCCGGGGAAGGAGCCAGTGTCGGACTCTTACCGGCTAAAACCACCACGGTGTTCCTTTGATGACCCTTGGCCGGGGGCGTGGGAAAAACTCCTGTAATCGCCCAACCATCCCCGGCTGGTCTCGGCTCGCCACTAGTAGGCGAGCCCCTTCTCCCCGTGCGGCAACCACATCGGCCGCACCCTCCTCTGGACTGGCGTGCGCGCGGAACACTACGCGCCACCGTCACGGGCCTTGACTGGTCGGGCGGCGGGACACCTAGGGTGGCTGGAGGTAGGCATACGTCCTTCTACGACGCCCAGGTCGTCTCCTGCGGATGGAAAGAGAGGTCATCGCCTCTCGAACCCTCTCCACCGCCTCCTTAGCGAGCATCACCTTCTCGCAGAAGGAGACGACGCGGCGACGCCTTCCCAAGCGCTCTCGCTCCTGACCATAGACCGAACCACGGCCGGAAGCGAGAGATCGCTGCCGCCTACTGCAGTGATGAGGTCACGGCGCTGTGCGGCCCAAGCAGGACACTCCTCCAGTGGAAGCACTTGATATACCTGGACTTGAGTCGGTTCGTAAGTAACACCGCGTTTACATACAACCTTGAGTCTGGTACAAGACACATGATTAATCAATGCCATTATTAATAACAAACGAAGCGCCTTTCATCAGGTTTCATTTCAGGTGTAGCCGTACTATATGTTCATAGGTACTTGTAATTTCTTCATTCTTTGATAACCAACCCACCTAGTTTACGACCACGAAATCTGTACGCCGTAAAACTTCCAAAATTTTTAATTAAATACGAACTTGGGTCTACCGTCCAACTTAATAATGAAAATACTTAGTGTTCTCGTGAAACCGCGGCTAAGTTTCAACTTAACATGTAATGCTACTACGATAACAAATAACTTGAACCGGAGAAGTTTATTTCATTATGTAAGATAGGTATGTTCCGGACGTCCCTTCTGAATTATTAATCATAACATCAGGGAGTTTCCTGTGGGATACAGTGTGAGTTAGAAGAGGGCGCGGGTTCTTGAGCTCTTAATTGACCTTATAATAGTAGTTTATGAAACTGTTGCATAACAGGGGTTTATGTTAGTTATGTCCGTTTCATACACTATTTTATCTCAACTCATACGATTTTAAATAAAATACCAAAGTCAAAATCTTGGTAACATTGTCGTAGTTTTTCTTGATTTTTCTGGTAAAAGATTGTTCGTCATTTACGTTGCTGCATCTAGAAATTCAGGCGGGGTCATATTCTCCTCAGTTCAGTATCACTGCTGTAGTCAGATATTTTTGCTGAGAATAAAACTTTAAACATACAAAACCATAATAATAACGTAAACAATTACAATAAATTTACAAGTTATGATGACCAAATCCAGTAGGCTATGGCGCGCGGCCGCGCACGCGCCCCAGCGCTCGTCAACACAGATAATAAAAAAATAAAATAAAATAAATATGAATAAATATAAATATAATCTTTGGGACATTTTTACACAGCACCATCTAGTCCCAAACTAAGCAGAGCTTGTGGTATGGGTACTAGACAATGGATATAGTAATTATATACTTTTTTTTTTGTAAATACATACTTATAATACATAAGAAACACCCAAAACAACACAAACAATAAAATATAGTCTGGCGAAAACATTATAATCAGAACTAATATTCTATCCTTGTCAGGATTCCGTCAATCTCTGTTTTATCGTACAAAAAATATGCCTGTTAACACTTAAATATAATTAAAAGCAATATGACAATCCAAAGTTCTGCCAAAAACGCGATTTTAAACGATAACATTTTTCAATGTATGACTAGTAGCGCCACCCTGAATTTTGTGTACTCTTTGGTGCAAAACTGTACGACTGCTAAAAAAAGGTTTGAAAACTCCTTGGTTAGGTCGAAGTGGCATTAAAAACTCTTTAGTTGGGCTGAAGTGTGCGGTTATGGAAAAAAAATTAAATTACCGCATTGTTTTGTTCAGCAAACTGTATCCTAATGAAACTTTTTAAATTTATTACAGGTGCATGTGCGTAAAGTATGTCATTATGACATTACTTTCGAGTTCATAATTCGAGTTCATAATTCGAATTTTACGATACGAGTGTAGATAATAGTACATTATGATACAAGTGAGCTAAGTTGACTATTATACTCGAGGCTGGATTGCAGCCCGAGCCGAAGGTGAGGGAGTAATGGAGCCGAGGGTATAATAGTCAATGCTCACGCGTGTCATAAGACGTTCTTCAACACACTTGCGAGGAAAAAAACATACAAATACATATTTTTGACAAATATTGAATTTGTGAAAAATGGCGCGCAGATTACATTACTGTAATCGCACGGTGACAGCTATGGGCTAGCAGGTGGTCGAAGGAAACCGCCTAATATTAAAAATAAAGATAGATATTTTTTATTTATAACACAAATTAATGTTAATTTGTTGACAAAAATAAATAATTTGATGAAATGAAATGTTTATTTAACATATTTTAATTAATACAGTTGATTTATTCCCAAAAATCTTTTATTTAGTTCAGGCATAAAAACTCTTTGCTACGATTTAAAAATAAACTGTAAAGTAAACAGCACTAGTGCGATGATATAATGTAAAAAGCACGCGTGCGTTATAAGCTACATTATCAACCTAAAAGCGGTGCAATAAGAGTCACTTTACGAGCAAGTGTGTTGAAAAAATATTTATCTACACTCGTATCGTAAAATTCGAATTATGAACTCGAAAGTAATGTCATAATGACATACTTTACGCACACGCACCTGTTATGAATTTAAAAAGTTTCATTACGATACAGTTTGCTAAACAAAACAATGCGGTAATTTAATTTTTTTTCCATAACCGCACACTTCAGCCTAACTAAGGAGTTTTTAATGCCACTTCGACCTAACCAAGGAGTTTTCAAACCTTTTTTTTAGCAGTCGTACAGTTTGGCACCAATGAGTACACAAAATTCAGGGTGGCGCCACTTGTCATACATTGAAAATTTTTATCGTTTAAAATCGCGTTTTTGGCAGAACTTTTGATTGTCATATTGCTTTTAATTATATTTAAGTGTTTACAGGCATATTTTTTGTATGATAAAACAGAGATTGACGGAATCCTGACAAGGATAGAAAATTAGTTCCGATTATAATGTTGTCGCCAGACTATATTTTATTATCTGTGTAGGCGCGCACCAGCGCGCGTGCGCGGCCGCGCGCCTGGCCTACTGGATTTGGACATCGTTACTTGTAAATTTATTGTTATTGTTTACGTTATTATTATGGTTTTGTATGTCGAAAGTTTTATTCTGGGCAAAAATATCTGACTACAGCAGTGATACTGAACTGAGGAGAATATGACCCCGCCTGAATTTCTGGATGCAGCAACGTAAATGACGAACAATCTTTTACCAGAGAAATCAAGAAAAACAACGACAATGTTACTAAGATTTTGACTTTGGTATTTTATTTAAAATTGTATGAGTGTAGATAAAATAGTGTATGAAACTGACATAATTAGGTATTAAAACACTCGTGTGATACTATTAAAAACCTCGCCTACGGCTCGGTTTTTAAACTTACACTCGTGTTTTAATAACCCCTATTATGCAACAGTTTCATAAACTACTATAAAGGCACGGTTAGCGAGACGATTTAATTTTTGTGGCGCACGTAGACTGCGTAGACACGAAATTTTTATTTCTAAAATGTTTATCTTTAGATTTTGCTCCGCATGCGTTAATAGGTGTGATATCTGTGCGTTAATGCGTAAAAATCTATACTTCTTACTTCTTCTTCTTCTCTATGTAAGTACTTATAAAGATGAAGAGTTTTTTTGTTTGGTTCAACGCGAGAATCTAAATTGAAAAGTATTTTTTGTGTTGGATATTCCATTTATCGAGGAAGGGTTTAGATAGATAGAATATACTTTATTGTACACCATGAAAATTGTTGTAAACAGGAACAACGTATTAATTATGGGTACATGGGCGGTCTTATCGCTAAAAGCGATACCTAATATCTACCTACTTCCTTTTTTATCTTTATTTTTTTGTTATCTAGGCTATATAACATCACGCTACGACCAATAGGAGCGGAGCATAAATGATAAATGTTTCAAAAACGGGAAAAAAATTCTTTTGAGAGCTTTCATTGCGTGCGCTGCGTAAACGGTTAAAGTTACTCAAAAATTATGTATGACGAAATTGTTTCTCTTTAAAAGTTCTAAAAAAAATCCGCGACAGTATTTGTCTATCTTTTAAGGTTGACTTAAAAGATAGACAAATGGTAATCAAATTTGTTTTAAAATAATGCATTATTTCCTAAGGTGTTTTTATAAACATGATATTAATCCTTATCAAAATAAATACGTTATTCATCACAAGTATTTAATTTTGAACAAAATTGCCCTTCATTCATTCTACAGGAGGATTCACTAAAAAACTATCCCTTAAGGAAATAAAACTCACTTGAAGTTTTTTGGTGGCCTGCAAAAAATTTATAGCATTGAATTTCAAAGAACTGCTGCCTTGCACTTCCATAGTGGCTATAAAATCATTCGATCGTGTAGTGGCTTAATTCACTTGAAAAGTATCATCAGCTATCTCATATATACTCAGCCTATCGCAGTCCACTGCTGGACATAGGCCTCTCCCAAGTTGCGCCACAACACACGGTCCTCTGCCTTCCGCATCCTTGAAAAGTATACCAATACGTAATTAGAATTACCTATGGAGAATTGTCGTGGAAAGGAACTGTTACAATTTGGGATCATTATAAAATTCAAAACATAACTTCATATTTGTAATTTTGTAAATTAACATAATCGTGTATTTCACAAAGGGAAAATCGCTTTTCTTATGTGACTTAAGGCGTCCAGCCCACCGACGCGTGCTAAAATCTCAGCTTAAAGTTGTACCATAACAACTTCAAGTTAAGACACAAGCATAACTTGATACGCCAAGTCTATTACACTTCATTAAGCAATAATAAACTTATAAACATGTTATAAACTTGTTACTTTGTTTTATTCACACCATTTGTTTCCAGAAATTACTTACTTTGAAGTTTAATGTGTGTATTATGATGATGATAACACTCCAAGCGGTAATAATTTCTGTTTAACATTGAATTATTTCATTCATAAAAGTAAAGGTAAAATGTTGTAACATTTTGGGAGAGGCCTAACTTAACATCCCCAATTATTGACACTTTAAGGGACGATTACAAGTATTTTTTTTGGTTTCTTTATGTATTTTTACTTACTTGTGGTGCACTATGTAACAGTTCAATGTTTATTAGATAATATATAACCGTATACCAAATTATAATTTTGCTCTTATTTTCTGAAGTTGGTTGTTTTTTTGTAGAACAATGGGGCACAGGACTGTCGGTAACTGGGGCTTTTACTATATGTACTATGCAACGGCTATTTTATCATTTTAACTCTTCACGATGGCGTGCGATACCTAGGATTGCATCTTGATCGAAGCCTTATATGGAGCCACCATATTTAAGTAAAGAGAGAAGAGCTTAACATACGCTACAAGAATCTGTACTGGATAATGGGTAGAAACAGCAAGTTGTCTGTCGACAAGAAGCTCCTCATATATAAAAGTATCCTAAAGCCGGTATGGATGTATGGCATACAGTTATGGGCAACTCCAATATCTCAATACTGCAAAGAATGCAAAATACTATTTTAAGAACAATTTGCAATGCAACATGGTTTACAATAAACACTGCAATCCATGAACATCTGGGCATAAACAGTGTTAACAAAAAAAAAGTATCTAAGTAGTATCCATTGTCTAATACCCATAATAGTGATGTAACGAATGTGAATGGAATTTTTTGAACATTCGCGGATGCGAATGCGAATGCAAATATTTGCTACTGACATTCGCGGATGCGAATGCGAATGTAAAAGACTGATAAAAGTTTCATAGAAGAATTTGTTTTTGTTAGTTTCAATTGCACTTAATTTTTGTGTTACAAGTTCTAATAAGAATTTAACTTTTTAAGCTTTATTAAAGTAAAAGAAAATAATTTTGTTTTTGTTTGTTAATGTGTTTACTTACTTGTGATTCTTATGAAAAATTATTACCTATATTCATAGTCCATTGTAGAAGAATATAATTGTATTATATTCGTATTGTATTATATTATTGTATTGTGTTTGTTTGATTATTGTTTTTAGTTTTGTTCAAAAAGAAGATTATATAACATTAAAAACTTAAGTTAAAACGGATAAAAATTTCATAGGAGAATTTGTTTTTGTTTGTTTACATTGCATGAGGTTAAGTTACTTTCCCTTGCATTAAAAAACATAAGAAATGAATGGATTTTGATTTTATTAACCTACTATTATCTTCAAATTGTTTTATTTCCTGATATTCATATTCGCAAAACATTCGCAGAAATTTTGCGAATGCGAATGCAAATGTGAATATGCAAAAATATGCGAATATCCGCGAATGCGAATGCGAATATTCGTTACATCACTAACCCATAATAGTACAAGCTCTGCTTAGTTTGGGGCTAGATGGCGACTGTGTATAAATGTCCCAAAAATATTTATTATTTATTTATCGCCTGTCTTTCGTCCTCCACCCACACATGCAGGTACTACGCGCGTGACGGAGCCATAGATAATATACTTATACTGGACGGAGCTAAGCCGGACGTGATCTTTCACCTACATAAATTAGACCTGCAATATTGATTATGATTATGATACTTTATTGTACACACAAATACACATTAATATTACAATAGGAAAGCTTATGTACATCGGCGAGCTTAACTCAAAAATGAGTTTTCTTACAGCAAACCAATTGATATTATTAGAATCTCGAAATCTCCTCTAAATTAACCTAACTACCGATACAACACTCAATCAGTGACAGTTAATCACACCTATATACCACTATCCATTATAAAAGTTTTCTCACAAATTGCCGCTCCAAGTAATGCGGTAAACGAACAAGCTATATCTATGCTTCTTAATTGCAATCGGCTTCCGCAAGTAATTACTCAATACAGGTGAATTAACAAAACGGCAGCAATCTATCCTCAGTCAAAGTTCTCCATGATCGAACACGAATTTAAATGCGGCCATATGAATCGATTCATTCGAATCCACTGGCTAACTCGATTAATTTAATCACTAACTATTCGAATTTTGAACTACTCGTCCCAACTCTTATTAAGTGACAGGTATAAATGGCCGGAATTCGATGGCCATGGACAATGAGCAATTGAGCACGTCAAATTAGAATTTCAATTAATTTCGGTGTCAAATATAGAACATAGGAAGTAGTTAGGATCTCTAATATTTATGTTATAGACACATGGATGTATATTAAGAAATATTTGACGTTCTTGTATACAGGTTGAATTTTGAAAATAGTGCTGGAGGACCAAATCCAAAACTATAAGCCTCCCCGCAGACTGCAGTCTATTAATAAGCCGACAGTTTAGTCGGTACATACAGGTGTACGCACAATGGTAGACCCGATTTTATCACCCACTCGTAAATCGAGATCACGACTCGATTGACAACTTTTTTCTATAGTTAGGTACCTTATAATTTCGGACTTGGCCCTCCAGCACTATTCAAAACTCATTCTGTATACAACGTGTAACAGAAAGGTGAAGTCATATTTGGAGAGCTCATTCAGAAAATACTAACAAACAACTTTTACTATCGGGTCAACCCTGAAATATTGCACTTTTCTATGAACCAGCAGATTTTTTTTCTTAATTTCAGGGCTGTCACCATATTAAAAGTTGTTTTATGCTATGGCCTGAATAAGCTCTCCAATTATGACTAAGTACATCTTTCTGTTACACCCAGTTTATCCATTTTATTTGTCTATATACTTGTTTGATGTGTTTCATGAATATGATAGGTAGGTATCAGATGTATGTATTTGAAATGAATGTTTGACATTAAATTACAGTCAATAATGCATAATGAAATGCTCGGCTTTATCGTACAATGATATCGTTTTATATTACAAAACTGAATTACATGGAATTAATAAAAAAAAAAAAAAACAAGTTAAATCTTAACCCGTCATTTGTTTTTGTCTGCACTCTGATATAATTATTGGTAGGTAAGTTGCAGGAATAAGGAGAATATTATTATGCTCCAGTGCAGTACCAATTTAATCGCCCATTTATGGTCGTCATACTCAAGGAAGTAAGTCTGTACAGTTAAACTTTGTTTTAACCATAGACGAATAAAGAAGGCGGACGGAATCTAGCTAAACAATAGGTGAAGCACTCATAGTAAGACGGCTCACTTAAAAGTACGGGCTGGCACGCACACATTCACACCTAAGACACAGCCGCGATTACGCAACAAATCTGTGTGACGGCAGCACTGTTGCCAGGTCTCCCGATTTTCCGGGAGATTCACAGATTTTCCTAAAAATCTCCCGATCTCCCGATTTTCGACAAACATCTCCCGATTTTTTACAATCCCTGTTTAAAGCCTAATAATAGGAATAAGATCAAAACCTGGCAAAAAAACTGCATAAAATTAAACAGACTGACGAGTTGCTACCCTGAATATTTCCGTCACTTGTTACACAGTGCAGTAAAATGTCAAACTGCTTTGATTTTAATATTACAGCTGGGATGGTAGCAAAATATAACACCGGGATTACTTCAAAAACTTTGATTTTTGTTGAAAAACATAATCTCCCGATTTTTTTAATTTTTCCTCGATACATCTCCCGCTTTTTTCATAATAAGTCTCCCGGATTTTGAAAATCGGACCTGGCAACACTGGACGGCAGTCTATGTCGTATTCTCACAAAATAAGGGCAGGTCTGCTGGAAGAAATTTCTTTTAGAGATAAGCAGTACCTTTGTGCTCAAGTGTTTGTTCTGTATGTTATCTATTATAAAATGTGTTGTGTGTACATAAATAAATAAATAAATAAAATAAAATAACAAAATGTCGTCTTGTGTGTTAAAATGCTGTCGAAATTATAGTGGGTTTACGAAAAAATCAAGGCTTATATTTAGAGACGAATGTAAGCGTGAGCTCATACTTCCAATTGTCAAATTCAGTGGAATTCTGACAGTAGAAAGTATGAGTTTACGCTTAGATTCGTCTCTGAATATGAGCCTAAGTGCTTCAATCTTTTCTTAGCGAGATTTAGTCCGCCTTTTTTTATTCGTCCGTAGTTTTAACCTGTAAACTCCCGGAACGCGAGACATAATGGCATTTAATTGTGTCAAACACTTTTTTATACAATTAACGACGATTATTACCATCTATCTATAGTGTTGCTATTGTAGAAGCATTACCTATATGTCATTTTTTTTTCATTCGTTCACTTTATTGCTCACAACAACATTACCCACATACTTTCCTTTATATCTAGTGTTCAGTACGTACAAAGCAAGTCTCTGGTCTGCCATACGTTATGAAGATTGTGTTTCCAGTTAAACCGCAAATCACGAGGGACGGAGATTACAGTTTCATCTGTAATAAACTGTGTAGGAACGTGAAATAAGTTATGTTGTTTCAGTTTGTGCGAAGAATTGTATCGTTATTCGTGGCAGCCGTGCGACTGTCGAGCATCAGCGTCACCAGCGTCACCACGGACAAACCCAAAACACAATTTGACACAGCAATTGCGCTACTTCGAAATACCATTAGTCGTTGGAACAGCCAGCCTGAATGGAGATCGTGAATCGGCATTTGTGGCGTAGGGCGCTTCAAGCCAGCCAGATAGATAGAGTGACGTGAATCATGCTAACAGGATACTAAAACACAGTTAAGTAGAGGAAAGCAGGGAAGCTTTGGCAAGTCGGCGGGATTATCATATAAACAGGACAAGTAGAAGATGAAAAAAGAGGACCGTATTATTGTATTGTTTTATCTTTTTAAATATTTAGTTACGCGGGTACCACGCGTTCCGAAGAATAGCACCACCCTGTCTCTTCACGTGGGTGTCGTAAAAAGCGACTAAGTGGTTCACCAGAGGACGGGTAGCATGCAGTGTTCTCTGAGTATACAGCGATCGTCAACCCGCCTGCCGAGCATGCAATGGCGATTATGGCATATCCCCCCTTTTTGGAGGAGGCCTATGTCCAGCAGTGGATGTCCTTCAGCTGAAATGATGATGATTAAATATTTAATACCTACCCACAACCTAGCGCACATACTTGCAAAAAAAATCAGTATAAGCAGACCTTGTCTTTTATGAAACTTACACACAAAGCCAGTTTCGCTAATAATGGTTTTTTGCCATTGATATGCGATTGACTATACCTCTCTATGAAAGTGTCTTTCAGCTAATACCACAGGCACTATCTTTTTCCGACTATGTCAATAAATAAATAACAAAAATATATTATGGATTTTCCCGCAGGCGAAATACCTGCAGAGATTTAGCATTGAGTATTAACATAACCCAATATGTAGTAAAGAGTATTCTGAGAAGAGGTCCGTGCCCAGCAGTGGGACAGTAATGATGATGATGATAATGTTAGGTAACCCGAAAATTAAAAGAGCCTCCACGAGTGACGATATTTAATTGATCGTCTGGCGCACCCTGGGCAGTCAGCCCCGCAACCAACCTGCTGACTGGCTAATCTTTTGCCCACGGCATGAGCTTGTAATCATTATGTAGCTCATGTCGACACGATAGAAGAAGACCCAAAAATGCTAATATAACACGCCGGATGAAACCACAAAACATTGTGTATTCATTTACAAAGTATCATTTCATTTCAAATTAATTTCACTCGTAAAAATATGGTATACAAAATAATACGAAAACACGAAAAACAACAATACAAGTTTTTAAACTTTCGCGAATTTCACTCATATTGAACTAATTTTACGGGACTTGTCGCGCACAATTAAATCAAAATATAACAAGCATTTTGACTAACCTCGACGTTTCGGTCAAGTTGCATTGGCCGTGGTCACGAGCAGACAAAATGCTTGTTATATTTTGATTTAATTGTGCGCGACAAGTCCCGTAAACTTAGTTCAATATAACAACAATACAATACGATTTCACGTTTATTTACAGAGTTTTCATCCTTTAGTATATTTTTAATATGAATGTAGTTTTACTCTCAATATTATGATCACGTACTTATGTGGGATTTCATAATAATCACAATCAACATTTAAACGCTGCTAGGGCCAACTAGCTTGAAGGATCAGTCGAGACGAGTCCTTGAGTGGAGACCGCGAATCGGCAAAAGGAGCGTAGGGCACCCCCCTTGGGTGGACCGACGACCCTGATTTAAGTAGCTGGGTGGGACTGGAAGCAGAAGGCAGAGGACCGAGTGTTGTGGCGCAACTTGGGAGAGGTCCATGTCCAGCAGTGGACTGCGATAGGCTGAGATGATGAGAGGCCAACTCATGTTTCGAGTATTATTTTTTTTCGTTTTTTTTTAACGCGTCATTCTGTTATAGTCTTACGATTAAATCATATTGGACATGTCACTCGTTAGCTGTATCAAAAAGTTGGATCATTGTTCACTTGGGGGCACAAACACGAAAACTGTTAAAAACCTTGGTTAAGAGTAGGCTCCCTAAATGAGGTGACTTTTAGAAAACATATTCTGAGTCGAACACATACTTTATGAATGTGTAATTTAGATATATGTTTTTTTGTACCTTTATCTATCGTTTGACTAGACAGATACATAATAGGTTGATTTTTGTTCGATACTTTTATTTTTTCAAAATCATGCGTTTTTAGAGATTTATCGAATATTTCTACATTATTATTCAAGTTAGCTATATAAAATTTATGCAGATAGGAAGATACTAAATTTGATTAAATACTGGTTAGAGGAAATTTGTATAGATTATTTATTTAGTATTTTTGTAATAAAACGAAAACTGTTTTGCGACTTACGTCATTTACTTCCGTGGTAAAACGCGCGAGTACGATTTTCTCGAAAATGAGTTCTATTGCAACTCGCATAAAATTGAGGAGAGCGGCCTGCAGTTGCGGAGTGTAAGGGGAGTGCGAGGGCGGGAATTACGTTTTGGGAGCGTCCTCTTAAATTGTGATTTATTAACAATTTTGTTCATTAAATCAGATTTAAGCACGATATGTGACAAGTACTAAGCAACATAAAGAAGAAAAACATAATATACCTTTTGCATTGTCATCCGGTACTGAGCTATGTTTAAAGTTTCAAGTCTCTAGCTCATCGGAAAGTTAGTTTAAAATCGATTGCAAAATTTGTACCGAACAAACAGACAAAACGTGGTAAAAAAACTTAAGATGTATCAAGAGCGTCGCCAAAGGGGGGAGGCGGGCAGCTGCCCCCCCCCCAACCCTAGGGACTCGAACCTAGAAGATTTTAATAATTAAATTAAATTAAATTAAAATTAAATTAAAATTTCTTTATTTCGGGCATCTGAACCCATAAACCACATAGAATAAAAAAAAAAATAAAAAAAAAAAAAGTAAAAAATAAAAGAATAGTCGAGATATTCACAATTTCAAATTCAATTTTTTTTATGTGTATAATGACATCTGTACCTAATTAAAAGTGAATTAATGACTATGACTATGACACAAAAAACCCAAGAAGATTATGCTTTAATTAGATTTTTGTTTAAGGATTAAGACTTTTGAATTGTATTTTTTTACCTACAATTCATATTATCTATCTATCATGTTGCCCCCCCCCCTGGCCCGTTGGCTGGCGACGCCCTTGAGATGTATAAACAGGACAACTTTACTATCGGTTAAATAGCCTGAGTACATACTACCATAGAAGAAATAATTTACTACAAAACATACCTAAACACAAGTCGTTTAAACAAATTAATTCCCTTAAATCCTGAAAACCAACGTATAATTCATTAATTATAACTTTTAAAAGTAATTAGAGAGTATGTGCATGCGATTTGTATGTTAATCGTCCAAGGTGCTCCACAAAGGGTTGATAACGAAGTTAGAACAAAATTATTTATGAATTGTATTTCGTATTCAATTACGTCGAAGCGGGAGTGCGCCGGTCGGGTTAGCGGCGAAAAACAACGTAAGTGCAGTTACGATGTTTTGTGAATTTCGAGCAATTCTGTGAGACTTATTTAGTGAGTTTTGAGATGGGATCTGAAAATGAAGAGTTTTCAAGTCGATCATAACTCGTAACTATTAAAATGTAAGAAAACCTTTGGAAAGTTGACGAAAAAAAGTACCTTTTCTAATTAATTATTAGAAGGGTGTTAAAAATATTATTTAATGTCGTTGTGACTTTAACCACATTGGTACTAAAAAACATATGATTATTTTGTGAAAATATGCAATTCAACGTTAGATACGTGTCGTATCTTTTGCTCTTATAAATCCACAGTATTTGTTCAGAGCATTTTAAGTCCCCAGTTTATAACAAAATATTTTTTTCACAAAGTTTACCTGAATCGAAAAATAAATATCGTAAAATACCTGACCGATCAAAACACAAGCTTGCGCTCTTTTTATAACTCTGTCATCATTTTATACGCTTGCTATCAAACAGTGTTTTATCGTAAACAGTGTATAGTGTCAAATACAACAAACTAGATTAAACTGGGTTTTTTTAAAGAAAGGTCTGCTAAGGTTATTAATTAAGTGCGCTAGACTTTTGTGCGTAAGTTATCTGCAAGTCTTTTGATTTGACTAATTAAAAACCTTAGTTTAACTGCATGAGTGCAGCGGTCAGTTCAGTTTAGTCTAATGCGGTTTTTAAACTCATCGTTCACCAGTGAATGATAATGGAATATCTTTAAGAAATTACTATTTCCCAGAGGCCTACTTCTCCTAATCACATTAATAACAAATCGCAATCGAACCACATCCAAAACATAACTTTTACAAAAACATCTTGTTCTACTAATGAAACAACGATCCTACGTTTTGATTCGGCTAACGATCGATCGAATTCACTCCAATTTGTACGACCAAAATAACAGAAAAAAATTAACAGAATTACAATCGATCGAAACAATGCAATGGACGATTAAAATTGTACTCCAAACCAAATTCGCTTATTCTGAACTCAGAGTTTTGAAAACGACACAAAAAGTAATAGGTTCCTACACTTCCTACTGATTCAAAAGCTGTTCTCATTACATCATACATCAATCACTTACCTTGCAAAAGACATTACATGTAATTACATGTTTTTTACTTATGAGAAAACATTGGTTCTTTCCCCGCAAGTTTCTTTTTTAATTACTTACACACGTAAGTGACTTACCTGGATAGCGGGAGCTATAAAACAGTATACTTTGAGTCAATGGCTCATAAAGGTGTCGCCATTAACCGGGCAGAGGGCCCGCCTAATGGTGACGGACCCTAATAAAACGAGTGCCGACGTAAAGTGTCGTAACTGCATTCGTTTTAAAAGAGTGTTATTGTTTTAGAAAAAAGATGTATTGTGCACAAATGTGCATGAATATTATATTGTGAGTTTGTTTTTTGACAGGAAGCTAAAGTTCAACGTACTTCATGTGAAAAACGATAAGCTAGAAAGGAACACACACACAGACCCGAAATGACTACTAAATGATGGCTCATACTGCTGATAGAGATACTTATAACATGTCATGTACTTATAAGAAAATATGGACGTGATATACCAACCCCAATTTATTTAAAATAAAGGCAATAGGATGGTGAATTAAGTGAATTTGCATTAGTTGTGATGTAAAGTGACAAGAGAAAAGATACTCATCCTACGAGCCTTTTCCTTTACCTTGGAGTCGGCTTCCAGACTAAGCAGATGCGGCTGAACACGTCGTGACTGCCATTATACCTCTTCAATCCAATTACTGGGTTATTGCCCATATTATGATGGTATTCCATAGAAATAATCCACAGAACAAGGTGGACCGACGACCTGGTTGAAGGTCGCGGGATTAAACAAAAAGTAACTTTGCATAATGCACCCACATTTCGCCAGTTAGATAATAAGTCCCATGTATAATAGGGGACGAGCCGGGCACAAATCCAGACTCCGGGCTGCTACTGAGAATTTCCTAATGAGAAAACCCAATAACAATTTGCCCGACCCGGGAATCGAACCCAGGACCCCACGCTCAGCAGTCGCGCATGCAACAACTAGTCACTAGACCAACACACAACACACACTCACACAACATGTTTTTCAATTATAATTATTTTCTCAGTACCAAGCTTTTTTTGACGCTACACGATTTCTACAGGGTGCCTAAAGCGAGTTTGAAACTTACGTATACGCGATCGAATACGTAGACTTTAATTCATAAACCAGTAGTGCCTCCTCATTTCAGGGGCGCTACTGATTTTTGAAGAAATGTCGACGCATTCAATCGCGTATGCGTATGTTTCAAACTCGCACTAGGCACATATCAGGAACAGCAACTGTTAATTAATCACACCAATGCTCCGTGCGGGATTCGGACCGAGTGTTGAAGGAGCCGGTCGCTCAGCTCAGCTAATCAAACCGTCAATTAAGATATACACCGTCATTAACTAGGCTTACCTAGGTGTGACCTGACGTCTGAGTGAATTGTAGTCTCTACCCCTTGAACCCAAGTTAATATTACCACCGGGTTAGGTTGTATAATATATCCCTCCTCAGAGATATCGTCATAATATAATTATTTTTACTACATACGGTGGCCCTATCCATACCCATGAAACAGGGTGCAGTGGATTGAACGTTTTGAGAAGTAAAACTGCGCTAGCCAAGTCAGTCCGTGGAACCTGGGCCAGAAAATTGCCTCGTGTGCCCGATAGCTGCTGGTCTTTTGCGATACTTCTGGAAGGAACAGCAATTAGTTGGGCCAGTGAACCCTGTCAGTGGCCTTATTGTCTGTTACGAATATTCTGGCACGGGTGGGGTCCAATCTGGGTCAATGAGGCGTTGTTGGTCCTTCTGATGTTAGCAGAAGGCACAGTGGAGGAGCAGGGACGGGCTTGGTGTGCACTCACCCTGCCACTGGGCACGGAGCAGCTACTGCGTCATTTCTTGCCCCCGTCGATCTTCGATCTTCGTCAAAATATCGAATACTCTATCAAATATATAGAGAAGTTTACAATCTCTACTGCGACCTTTTTGGTCAGATTTTAATAATGATGCTTCTGGCCATTATCGGTCAAAATAATTGTGGATGCCATTAGTGTTTTCCTTTTTAGGGTTCCGAAGTCCTACAAGGAACCCTTATAGTTTCGTCATGTCCGTCCGTCTGTCCGTCTGTCCGTCTGTCCGTCTGTCCGTCTGTCCGTCTGTCCGTCTGTCCGTCTGTCCTAATCCTTTACAGCTTAATAACTTCTACAGTTATAAACATAAGTAAATGAAATTTTGTTCAAAAATAGTCTGCATATAGATCTCAATTTTAAAAGAATAAAAAAATAGTTTTTACGTTCTTTAGGGGTGGCGCCCATACATGTGAAATGGGAAAATTTTTTTTTTTTCGCTGCACCCCCTCGTGTGGGATATCATTGAATAGGTCTACTAAAATGAAGGTAATGTTTCATACATCACTTTTTTATCAGATGTACCATCTGCGAAATATAGCCCGCCAAAGTGGCTTGCAATGTGTCCCCCCCCCTGCCATTTCTAAACTATGCAACGTAGAAACTTATAATCTTCCACATTGATAGACCTTTATGAAAACTCTCTTTTAAAATTATTTCGAGTATAATGTGTTTATAATTTTTTGAGTTATAGACAGAAAACTGAAAAATACTTAAAACGTCCTAGTTCAAAGGTCATTGACCTTAGAGAAAAATGATCATAGCAAATAATGCTCCTTTAGCTACTTTCTATTTGAAAAAATCACAAAAAGTAACTTTGTGTTATGTTGAACACACTTCTTCAATTTGGCTTCTTGAATTTATCGCTAGATGGCGCTACTAACAACACGCTCTGAGTCGCGAATGCTGCCGATTATTGCAAAAACTAAAATAGCCATGATTAATATTCGATTTGATTCGTTTGTACACCTACTTAAGGAACCCTATAATACTGAGCATGGCCCGACATGCTCTTGGCCGGTTTTTATTTATTATTTCTTTACATATAATGCCTTTCATTTTAAGTTTTTCATTTCAACTAATTGGGCTTGTATGTTGTAATAATGTTATTATACCTCCTAAAGGCCTAAAGCCTTTAGCAAGATCTAAATTAGATTTATATTATCTTATAAATGGATAGAAAATAATGAAATAGAAAAAGGAGTGCTAGAAGCAGTCTTAGATAAGTAGGATTATAAAATTTTGATTTCAAAATTACCTAGTTCTCTGTCAGAAATTTGAGCGGTCCAATTTAAGCTCAGATTGTCAGACGGTGTTTTACTGTTTAATAAATATCCAGAGACATGACATTTACCGCTGGTAACCGTCTGACACGTCACTGACAAAGATTAAAAATTGATTGATAGTTCCATTTTAGAGAGGTCTTTTCTGAGCTCATATAGGTATTTAATTTTAATTAATCATTAAAGCACCCACGCTATTCTTGTAGTTTGTACTATAAATAAATGTCGAGATAACTGCTCTGCAGAGTGCCGGTATCAACGAGTGAGAGGTTGAACGTTGACACTCAATCACTGATACAGCCTATTGTTCTTATTATTACAACTAGTTTGATGAACTCTCGACTATGGGTTTTTGTAGATAAATAATATTTTTAGGTTGAGCCCTTACAAAAGTTACAAATAGTATTGTACCTAAGTATCTAAGTACCATCGACGAATAAAGAGATAAAATAGAAAAAGATTTTTATTTGCAAGAAATATAAACAACAACATAGCAACATTCTCTTTTCCTAGAATAAAACGTGTTATTGAAATAACTGAAAACCTCTTAAGGGGTCATTGAACTCATCAGTATGAACAACTTTTACCTACATCAACACAGAAATCGCGAAAAAAAATCTGCTGTTGCCCTACATTTTTGTTCACATAAATCGACAAAAAATAAGTCTTAGTCCACCACGCTGGCCTACTGCGTGTTGGCGAACTACACAAAAACAAATACAAAGACAAAAATACATAAATGTAGGTATTTATCAGTTTGGTATAAACAGCCTACCCAATCGGGTGTAGCAAGAACTTTAAGGAGTACTTTCAGGTGTTTTAGTTTCCTCACGATATTTTTCTTCACGGTTAAATCAAGTGGTAATGAAATTCTGGTCCGCACATGAATCCGAAAGTCAGAGGTGCGGGCCAGGTTTGAACTGAGACACTCCTGCATGGAAACCAAGCGTTCAGCCGCTAGGCTATCACTGCATGACTACCAAACACGATGAACTCAGCCTATCGTAGTAAACTGCCGGACAAAGGCGTCTCCCAAACTGCACCACAACACTCGGTCCTCCGCCTTACGCATCCATATGCTGAGCGGTGGCCGTTTTGCGATGATATGACGCATATCTTACCACACTTCTTGGCTCTGTACCTGTATTTGTTCTGTGTTCTTGAATTTTTTTGTTAATTTTGTGCGTCACTTTTGAAGCAAATAAATATTTTTTCTTTCTTTCTTTCTTTCAGTCCACCCCAGCTACCTTCTTCAGATCGTCGGTTTACCTGACTGTGATATGCTGCGTTTGCCGATTCGCGGTCATCACTCAAAGACTTGTCTGCTCTAACGGCCATCGTTCCTTTGACAGACATGGCCAGCCCACTGCCACTTCAGCTTGGTGATCCTACAAGCTATGTCGCATGTCGTCACTCTAGTTCTTCAAAGAAACTCCAAGCAGAGCTCGCTCCATAGCCCGCTAAGCGACCATGAATTGGTGCACTAGCCCAACTGTCCACGTCTCGGCACCGTCGGGACGTGCCAAAGGCATAGCACTAGAGGGGCACCGGCGCGGTCCAATGTAGTTCCCGGAGCTCCTCTATTTTGTGCAGAGGATGGCCACCGTGTGGTATGTGGTTTTAGTCGGTAAGAGTCCGACATACCCCTCCGCCATCCCCAGACGGAGGGCATATCCATGAGGATTTTTTGACGACGTCTGTGGTCTAGTGGTTCGAGGGTCGGACTGCTGATCAAGAGGTCGTTGATCATGAGGTCATGAGGGTTTGATTCCCACAGGACACAAATATTTGTGTGATGAACATAAGTGTTTGTGTTGGTCTGGGTGTTTCTTATATATTATTAGTATGTATATACAAAAAAAAAGTATATAAGTATTATATCCATTGCCTTGTACCCATAGCACAAGCTCTGCTAAGTTTGGGACTAGATGGTGCTGTGTAGAAATGTCCCAAAAATATTTTATTTATTTCCACCCGAAAAAAAATATAGGTCATGATCATGACAGGCAAGACACATCATACCTAGTCTTAATAATATATAGATATTATATCTTAAAGATACCTATTTTCAGTAAGTCTGAAAACTGACTCACCTTTCCTAGTATGTGCAATTGTGCAATGTATTCGTCTCAGGTCTGCTGATAAAAAAGTCTACAGCGTTCTAGGAAGTCTTGATAAGCTTGTCAGTCTTTTTTTTTTGTATTAGGTACTGATTAAACCTTTGACCGTTCATCCTAGCTAAGGATCATTAAGAGACAACCAGAGTTGATAGTAAAGGTAAAAAAATACCAGTGCGGAACTTATTTGGGTGATAGATTACCTATTCTATGGTGATAGGTAGTATCGGTAACAAATTACATGAATAAAAACTACATGATGAATGATGATGGCGTTTACATGATTTTTTGGTACAAATTAGCAATTTTTCAGCCATACCACAGTTTAAAAACTAAACCGCACGATCGGCATGGGTGCCGGAGGAGTAGTGCATGCGGAAATACTGCCGATGATTGTGCAGTCCGCTTGCAGTCGGCGTGCAGTTCAAACGACTGAAGACTAAGCAATCGGTTAACAGTTTCGATGTAGTTATGTCAACTGCACAAAAACTGCATCCAAACTGCGATCTGGCGTCTGAATGCAATCCGTCTGCAAAGACATGGCGGTAAGATTATTCCTTAAAAGAATAACTTAAAAGATTTTAATACTTTTATTTGTGACACAATAAGACTAACAAAAGAAAAAAATGAATGACATTTTTATCTTACACTTGTATGGTTGTCTGACCCCATGGTCTGACCTTTGTTCTCTATTTATTACGAAGATAGCGCACTAGGTCGACATACCGCCAAGCCAGCTAATCTGAATTGTGTAGAAAATGTGCCTAGTGCGTTATTGATCTAAGCATTCATAGAAGAATTAATAACATCATATTTTTATACCTACAAATCTAGTTCCAAATTGTGGTAATGTTTAGATATTCCATCAATAAGTACAGTCAACTGCATAACACTGGTAACAGAACAATATTATAGGTTATTTCGTTGATGAACTAGGCCCCTAGGAGTGTTTATTTTTGCTTTCAAAACCCTAGTTAACACACTCGGTAGGAAGCTATTGTGGCTACAGATTAAATAACTCTGTAAAGAGACTTTCAATTTCTGCTGCTTTCTGTAGCCGCCATCAAAAAACTGTTGTGCAGTAAGAAAAAGAAAATCAAACGTATCATAAAATTCATATAAATGCAAAATCATTCGATACAACGTATTCCATGAAAATCCTGCCTAAATAATGCTCACAACATTGGAACAATATTCTCAAATCATTGGTATCACTACACAGGGTAGGTACTTACCTATTTTAAACCAACAATCATGCCGCGATATATCGATGCAGTATCCGATTATCGAGATTACACATCGAATATTCAATTGAATCGTATAACCGAACGCAAAATGCCTTTTGTATTCCATGAATGAAAATGTCGCATTTTAAACAAGGGCCGATTGAAATAAAGGCTTTGTTGAATGAAATAAACGTGTGATTTAACATTAGCTTTGTTAGTTTATCTCTATGATTAAATTGCATTTGTTAAATTTATCTCTATAATTTAATTATAATAAAACAAAGTTTAACCGGATTAAATCGCGTATATTATTTAAATTGGTTTCCCTGACGTTTCGAAAGCTTTCGAAAGCTTTTGAATGCTGCAAAGCTTTCGAAACGTCAGGGAAACCAATTTAAATAATATACGCGATTTAATCCGGTTAAACTTTGTTTTATTATAATGTGTAGTGATCGCGAAAACCTAAGAAGTTATTATATAATTTAATTGTTTTCAATAATTTTTGTAATTATTTTGACGAAATTGTATTCGTATATAGCCAGAAAAAAAATTCTGTAATCGGAACCAATTTTTATCTTTGTTAGTATTGTGTCACTTTCTGTTTTATCATGCAAAAATATGCATATAAATATATCAGTTAAATTTAAACGATGAGGACTGACCAGAATTAGTGTATGACTAATGGCGCCTTGTATACTCTTTTATGCCAAACTAATCTGATTTTAATTATTATTGTTATTAATTTTTTGCGTGCCACTTACGGCAAAAACTGTGGAAACTAACTGGACCCGTATTTCTTGCGAAATAAATTATTCTTATTCTTATTCTTTGTTATATGATCAGTTTTTGGAAAAACCGCACCATAACCTAATAATAAATATTTCTAATTCAATGGATTATATTATTGTTTTTAAATCGATAGGTTCCGCAACTCACAATGCTATTTGTAGATAGATTATATTTGTAAATAAAATTGCATGGCCCTTATTGACCTATGAAAACGATAACCTTCTTATGAGAAAAATCTTTCATTCTAAAACTTGAAACCAGGTTCATTATTTTCATTCCTAACCCCATAGAAATATAACATGTCTATGCCTAACCCTATAAAACTTATCATAACTATTGGCAGAAACATAAACCCGTAACACGGAAAGAAAGGATTCGAACTTTTTCTTTTATACCAGGTTTTCTTTTAAGTGGGGTCCACCTATATATTTCCGTAATCCCAGCACAAATACAGCTGTGGACCTCATTTATGAAGCTTAAGTATAAGTACCTTTATAAAGGAAGTGGTCAAGCGTATTCCGAATGGGTTATGTATTTTTATCCGATTACGAGGTAATAAGGGGTTTTCATGTGATTTTTTATTATGTAACATATTATGTTAGCATGCAGGTTAAACCTGCGATTAGTGAAGGTTCAATAGAGGTAAGCTTTTGTAAATGTAAATAAACAGTTTGCAAAAAGAGGTAAGTACCTAATAAAGTTTAGGAAAAAAATATGCGAGACTGTTACATTGCAGTTATTTAAAGAAACGCAAGTGATTTTCAAAATAGTGGTGATTAAATTCAGTATGCGGAATAGTATGAGCTATATGAATAATTGCTGAAACAAAAAATGGGACAATAATTTTTCACTAGTTACTGAATGCAATGCCTAAAAAAAACTATCGTTATAATATTTACCAAAAGAAAAAATGGATTTCCTTCCTACCTCTAAGTGTTTACATAAAATCTTGAGCTGCAAGCTACTGTAACTACCTACATAAAATCTTACCTTTTAATTTCTTACGTGTTAGAGAAACAGCCGAAAATTTTCTTGAAATCATATTATCAGGACATGAATAGTAAACACATACAATATGTCCACCAATCAAAGGAACAAAATAAACAATCGAAAACCTCAGAACCCTAAATACCTGTAGTACCATAAGAAGTCGTTCCCAGTTCCCAGCACTTAAAACCCAAAGGGTTAAGAAAAAAGCCGCCATAAACGCTGTTACCGTAATTGCTTTAGTTTCCTTGAAGAGCATGTGCTCAGCTTTATATTAATATTTATTGAGGAATATAACGGTCTCGTGTGGGATGTTGTATTTATTTAAGTGACGTTGTTATTACGTAAGTGTATTGCTTTCTTATATAATAACTATCGTGAGTTAAATGATACAACAATGATATAACGTGAGTGAAACCGTTTATATTAATCATTATTGCTTTCTTGGTTAATTGGGAGTTACTTGGAATACGTCATAAATGGTGGTCTAACAAGCAAGGGATATTCAATTAAATTACACTATCTCATATAATGTGTACCGTATTACATATTTATTAAAAAAATAGGTTTGTAAAGACGCTTGTCATCTTAGTCTACCTGCGACCACGAAATGCTGCAAAGCTTTCGAAACGTCAGGGAAACCAATTTAAATAATATACGCGATTTAATCCGGTTAAACTTTGTTTTATTATAATGTGTAGTGATCGCGAAAACCTAAGAAGTTATTAAAATAGGTTCAATTATTGTCAACATACTCAATTTTCGTTTTTGCACATATTTCTAAATAATTGTGTTGCGTTACAATGATATTTAAAAGTACAGATATGTTACTTGCGCTCGCAATCTGAAGACTCGAAAACATCCTTTATTCCATTAATCCGCGTCAAGTAAGGCGCAGAGCATTACCGGTGACTAAAAAAAAATGCCGTCGTGTGTGTACTGAAAGTGTTCCAATTATGACGCGAAAGTAACTTGAAGTAACCAACTTACTTTGTACTAGTTTATATGTATTGTGCTGCCACTGCGTATGGAACATTTTTTCGTTTGTTTTGTAAGGGTATAACATATCTATACTTTTAAATATCATTGGTTGCGTTATAAATTAGTTTTGTATGAGTAGGTATATTTATTATCATTACTTTACACACTGTGTCTAATCCCTTTGCTTCAAATTTTCCTCCCGCAGGTCTGCTGGAAGAAATTTCTTAAAGAAATAATTATCATTGCCTTTTGTATTTTATTATGATTTATGTGTATGTGTATAAATTAAATAAATAAAATTATCAGTGCCTTCGACAAACACAAAAATACAAAATGAATAGTAATTTTGTATTTTATTATGATTTATGTGATGAGGAGGAATGAGGAGCATGTTACGAGGAAAGTTTTAAGTATGAATGTTGATGTCTATAAGAAAAGAGGGAGACCGAAGAAAATATGGATGGATTGTGTGAAAGATGATATGAATAGAAAGAAAGTGAACACGGAGATGACGGCTGATAGAGATGTATGGAAGAAAAAAGCATGCTGCGCCGACCCCAAATAAATTGGGATAAGGGCAGGAGGATGATGATTATGATTTATGTGTATGTGCATACATTTAATAAATAAATAAAACAAAA
The DNA here is from genome assembly GCA_949699075.1 of Asteroscopus sphinx. Classification (NCBI taxonomy): domain Eukaryota; kingdom Metazoa; phylum Arthropoda; class Insecta; order Lepidoptera; family Noctuidae; genus Asteroscopus; species Asteroscopus sphinx. The sequence continues at coordinate 10,654,371 of OX453021.1, read as the reverse complement.
ACAAATTGTTTCATTGTCGATTTGGAGACTTTATGTAATAATGAAAAATATTTCCTCTAGGTATTTGAAAAACAAAATATTTCCTATAGGTAGATGATACAAAATTAAGAATTATTTCGAAGCAACACATACATAATACACTGTAAGTAATAAAATATAACATCATTCACAAACTATAAAGGTCAGTTCACTAGAAAACTGCACCTTTGTAGTAGTCACACATGTGGTTTCTTGTGATGTCTTTAGTTGTAGCAAATACTAAACTATAAGCTAAGATAAGATAAGATAAATATTTATTTTCTCGCCACAATATTACATTTAAAATAACATTTCTTATATACTTAAGTACATATTTAGGTCATATATTGTGGGAGACTGGTGCCTAAACTAGGCTCGAGGCCTGTATTTCAGGACACCAGGTCTCCACCATTCAAAATTTGGTACATTTTATTTCTATATAGTGTTAGTAAGATTAGTATAATGGTGTGTAGGTGTGAGTGAGGTGGGGGTGTGTTAGTGTGTGCAATAAGTGAGGGTACTGTTAATTAGATTCCTAAGTGTGAGTTAATAATGTTGTAAGTAATCAGGTATTTTTTCCATATCAGTAGTAAAACTATACATATAAATATATAATCTATACCGGGATAAAAAGTAGCTTTTCGGTATCAAGGTAGTTTAACTCTTGAAGCCAACTGTATAATTTCATTTTACACTTAATCTTGTTAAATTCAAAAATGGACAGGAACCTATTAACTTTATTATAAAGGTATCTACCGAGATGACAAAAGAACCGCTGACAAAACGCTGTCGAAATCCGAGAGTGATAGATATCCACAGGGTAAAAACGCCTCTTACCACGAGATAAGGAGGGGTTGTATGTTAGAAGTCCATGCTGCTTTAGAATAGTTTGCTGTACAAACAGCTGGCGCACCGTCAAAACTTTCGCCTCTCTATACAAAAGCGTTGTCGGATAGCGAAAGGGTAAGAACAGGGACACCTTCAGAATGGCTCTCTGTGCTCTTTCCAATTCAAGAAGAGTGGATTTTGGAGCACCACCCCAAGAGGTGACACAGTAGGTCAGTAAAGATTGGGCGAGGGCGAAGTACACTGATTTCTGCAGTTTCTTGTCAGCCACGTGTCTCAGGGTCTTAAAGACGTATATTAATTTGCGCAATCTGTTACTTAGTAAGTGTATGTGTTCATGAAATTTAAGCTATAGGTAGCTTATTGCTTATGAAGCATAAAATATTGCCTGCAATGTAATAAATACGATTATCCTAGCTTGTAGCTATTTATCAGGAGGTCCATGTGTATTATGATGAGCCTAATTACATAACAGTATGCGGAATTTAACTTGGCTGGAGTGAAGTAAGGCACCCTCCGCCTCCCGCCTCCTACTGACACCCGTAAAATGATAACTGCGACGGTTTTGTGCCAACTTCACTCCGGCCAAATTAGATTGCACGTACCACGGAAGAAAATAAATTATTTCCCTCTATGGTGCGTACTGGATCTTCTAGTAATATATTTGGACGAACAAAAAAGGCGGATGGAATCTCGCTAAACAAAAGGGAAGCACCCATAGTAAGACCGCTCGCTTAAAAGTACGGGCTGGCACGTATACATTCACACTCATAGTAAGACAAAAAGCCGCGATTACGCAACAAATCTCGTGTGGCGGTAGTCATTGCCGTAGTGTCACAAATAAAAAAACTATATTTATCTGGTGTGTTAAAATTCTGTCGAAATTATAGTGGGTTTAGAAAACAACGAAGTGCTTCAATTTTTTCTTAGAAAGATTCCGTCTGCCATTTTTTATTCGTCCGAGCATCTAGATGTTGCTGAATAACAGCTTTCAAATATTTAAGTAGGTACTTATATTCTTTAGAAAACGGTTTAAAAGCCTAGTTATTTAGCTTACCTATATATTCCAAACCTAGAATAACCCTACTACCTACTTTAAAATCTGATTTGTAGGAACTTTGTAATGTAACCTCACTTCAATCTCAGCGCTAGCAACAGATTTATTTTTCTCGTTACAAAATCCAATCATTCTTTTTATTTACCAACTCGGTACATAAAAGCACTGATTACAGTAAATGAAGCAAACACACATCATGGCGACGTTGAACGGTTGAACATTCCTTTTTAAATGTATAAAAAAAAACAGGAACCAGTGAACGAAATACAAACTCAATTACAGTTCTCATCAGTAATGTTTAGGTATATGAAAATGTAATGAAGCAATTTTGCCGTTCAAATATTTTCAGTGAATTCTTTACGTAAGTAGGTACAAATTTTGTATACGATCGTCGTAAATAAAAATGTATTGAAACTTTTTCACTCCATATTTTTTGGGACAGCTTATTTTACCGTTTTCACAGTCATATTTTATAGAATAGAATAGAATTTATAGAAAGATTGACTGATTTATTAATGCTTTTTAAATGATTATTTTGTCCTATACAGATACAGATATACAAATAATTAAATTAGGGGTCCCTCTTTCTGGGGTGGTCGAGTAATAAGAGATTAGCTGACTACATTCGGCAATGAAATTTCAAAATCAATTCTCAATAATAGAAAAAGAATGAAAGTAAATAATAAATTTTCTATTATCCAGTTTTCCATAAAGTGGAATCATGCGAAAAAATAAATGTTTTCCCTTCCTAGGGCCGCGTTTAGTTATATCGCCTGACGTCGTTGGACGACGCTCGGAGCGTTCTTTGTATAATCGCTCTGAGTAACTGAACGACCAAAGTACGCTCCGGGCGTCGTCCGCCGTCATCGGGCAATAATACTGAACGAATCCCTGAAGGAATTATTATAACAAGAACTTAACCACAGGAAACATATGTTATATTTACTGTGGCTTAACATACAACACTACAGGTAGTATTATTAATTTAATAAATAAGTATTCCAAATACTGTTAATACTGTTTCTTAATAAGATATCGCTGACGTCACCCAAAGACGTATAGTGGAGGATAATTTCGATACCACGAGCAGTGTTCACGGTAGCTTAGTGGCTAAAGCACTGGCGTACTGAGCCAGGAGTCGCAGGTTCGAGTCCTGCTCGTGAGGGATTTTTTCTTTCCACAATTTATCTTTATCTTTATTCCAAATACATAAACTGTAGCAAAATATAATGAACTTTGTATGTAAATACCAAAGACATTTTTATACTGACGTAAAAATACCCAAAGAGTGTCAAAACCCACTTTTTCTCCAACTTCCTCAAAAATGGCTTCATTGACTCTTTTCGGTACGCATCGAAATAACACGCCAAATTCCAAAACACATCTTTAAATCTTCTCGATCTTCTCAGTTATCAGAAGCAACAAACTGTCGCAACAAAGTTGCTTCACTACAATGCCTGCTATCAACTAACCCCTGCCCTTTGATATGCAACCCGGTTTAATTCATAAACATTTATCTATTAATAATGGGTCATATTTCTTCTTTTCAAGAGTAATGAACTTTTTGGAACGAGCAATTAATATTTGGAAAGCATGAAATGTTTCTATCCATACTACATACCTACTTATTGGTTAGATGGTTAGTGTTACATCAAATTCACATAGGGTTGTCTAATAGTATGTTTGTGTGGGATTGGAACGAGGTTTTGGATAGTTGTGTTCATTTAAAATACCAGGCATGAATATTTAATAAATATAAAATAAAATAAGTTTCTAGTAGCGTTTATTTTAATATATTTATTTATTTCCCAAATAAAGCAAAATAAAATAAAGTTTTTGATTGTATGAGGCGAATTTTGAATAAATTCCCTAGTGAGCCACTGAGATATTCTGTACAAAAAAATTATATTACGTATTCCTGTGATGTGATTATTATTTTATCCATTGACTAAAGAGAAAAAATATTTTAAGTGAAATCTAAAGCACAAAAGTGTATTTTTAATATTAAAACTATTCCAAAGAACAATGACACAGAAGCAGCAGAATATGGATTGCGTCTGCATAACCCGATAACCACTCGACTAAAGTCTGCATATTCTGCAAAAGAACAATATTTGAGTCTAGAAGAATTTTAATATTCTTCATAAATATTCTATTCGAAGATGACTGAATATTTTTTACTCCAGAACACTTTTAAGTCTATTTAACAGATCAAAGAGCTCAGATATTTAAACTGGCTGTTTTAGGTTTCCATAGTCAAACAAGGAACCCTTACAGTTTCACCTCGTTCGTCCGTCTGACTGTCTGATACAGCCATTTTACTCAAAGACTGCGAGTACTATGGAGTTGAAATTTGACATGGTTATACATTCTTATAACGACGCCTAGTACAGTCGACCGCACGTCGGTGGTAACACTTTGACATTGACAGCATCTTTATTTCGTAAGCAGTAAGGGCGATTTTCGAACTGAAGTGTTATCACTGTCATGCAGTCGACTGTACCTACACAGTTTTTTTTTAGTATCTCCCCTACATGCAAAGTGGGTGTTCAATCAGTTAGTGTTTTCAAAAGTAATATTGCGAATTTATTGTGAAACTGTATTATTATTTGTGTTGTATCAAGTTTCGATAGATGGCATTGCCCTTTTTAATCCTTTTTCTAAATCACGATATGGTTTCGTTCACATAACTAGATAGGTCTTGTAAGTATTGTAAATTAAATGAGTTCAACAGCAGTGTGGAGTTTTTATGCAGTGAGAAAGTGAGCTGACAGTAGACATGGGATGGGTGGGTAACTCGGCAAAAATGCGTGAGCTGCAGCTCACAGATCAGCTCAATTTGTGTTAGTGATTTTAACCGATTACAAATTTCTGCTCCGGTGATTATAATAATAATAACCGGTTTTTCTCCGGTTAAAACCTATAAGTATAAACTCCTCAATTTTTTATCAAATTTTCTATAATATCTAAAGGGCTTTCTTAAAGATGGCTAATGATCGGCGAATACAGGTGAATGCGATCGTGTGGAGGGCGTAATGGCCTATATTTGTGCATATTTATTTGCTCGTCCGCTATACGTCGTATTTATAGTTTATTTATATTTACCGGGTATTTCTCGAATTTAAAGACAATAAAGAGTCTGCGTTCACATTAATTCTGACACACGCCCAATACGGTAGTAAAAAACTAAAAACTACGAAAATGTATCCTATGTATTCTATGTACGAAAATGTATTCTATGTGTAATGTGTATATATGTGTGATACACACTAGTAAAATAGAACTCAATCGAGTAACGGTTATTTAATAAATTAACCGGTGTTTATCGGTTTCTTAAATAACCGGTTTTTCTCCGGTTATATTCGAAGCGGTTAACATCACTAATTTGTGTATCTGCCTACTTCGAGTTAAGATCTGTGATGCGAGTCACTGAGCTTACAGAGAGTTCGATCTGTTTGAGCTACGCTCGCTCGCTCACTCTGCGACTCACCGCCGATTTGTCACCGCTCCCGCTCACCGGTTAAAACAAGTTTTTATCTTTCGTGCAACGAACGTTGTCGCACGAATAGATACTATTCTTTGAGCCGTGAGCTGCGTATTTGTCATTGAGCTGCAGCTCAACAGCTCAAGCTTATTGATCTGCATATTTAAACCGGTTCTGAGCCGAGTTACACACCTCTAGCTGACAGTGGGGTTGATTTTTTTCTTTTGCGTATCCCATCGTGTGGTTATTCATCGTATAGTTATTTCAAAAACATTAGGGGTAGTTTCAAGAAATAATTGATATAGGATTCCATTTACAAACAAAATATAAGGGTTAAAATGCCCGTTTTTGGTAGAGTTGAGTGTCCCACCCCCTACAGACTAAAACACTAATCCTTAATACTTAAATATTATCCAGCGAGCATTATAATCAAATATAACGAATTTACTACGACTAATACACACCTATAGGCTTTTCTAGTTTACAGGTAATAATCGATCAACTTACCCTGTAGTTGAGTCTATAAAAAGTTCATAGAAATTCTGTGTACATGAACTGCAAATGTTAATAAAATACATTTAGTTTGGGCTCATATGCCTTTTTTTTTTTGCAGTGACGAAATCCTCATGGACGCACTCCGCCTCACTCAGTATTCACACAACCACCCCCGTCAGGTCCAGGCCCGCCACAAGCAGGTGAGCCTCTTCTCCCCGTGCAGCCTAAAGTTGGCCGCACCCTCCTAGGCGGCGCACACGGAACACTGCACGCCACCTCACCTCAAGGGCCTTTACCAGCTATGCCAGCTGCGCCAACTACGCCAGCTGTGCCAGCTACGCCAGCAGTGTCAGCTACTTCAGCTGCGCCAGCTACGCCAGCATGCTGCCAGGTGAGCATGCCAGCTACGCCAACTGTGTATGCTACGCCAGCTGTGCCAGCTACGCCAACTGTGCCAGCTACGCCAGCTGTGCCAGCTACGCTAGCTGCTGGTTGGGCAGGAGACTATCCCGAGTCTGCTGCTCGCAGGCCCCATCCTCCCGTAATTTTTTATAGAGGTTTTCTTCCTCGCGATCTGGGCGGTAAAGCCAAGACCCTCGGTCCCAAGAGGCGCCAGAACACTACTCAGCGGGCACTCTTGGGGTTACGAGATCGACGGGGGCAGGGAAGGGCAATCTGTTTGTTTGTTTGTTTTGTTTTTAAAAATATAAATGACCCTATCCGCATTAAACTTCTTTGGGATGCCAGAAAAAATAATGTCTGTTCTTTTTAGCATTTAAACAACCATTTAATGCTTATTTCGCAATATCTAAATTGAAAATGGAAGTCTCAGCTTTATGAAGCCTATTATGTGAATAAAAAATCGTTTTAATGTCTCTTTGAAGCACAACATTTACCTACTCTTATTTTTTACTAAGAAATAATAATATTAAAATGTTTGTCTACTTTTAGATGTAGGTTATAATAGTTTGTATAAGAATACCTTGGTTTTTCTTCGTAATATTACTATTGGTTTTTAACGCGATTTCGACTGTGCTTAGAACCTCAGAATATATCTGAGCTTAGAATATATTCAACTGTTATTTGAAGTAAAATTATGTTAAGTAAACAGTACAGTAACAGTATAGTAGTACCTACTATATTACTCTGGGTTTATTTTTACATTAGATGGAATAGATAGAAGAAAATGGAAAAATTTAGTCTTAACTTTTCTTAACTAACATTAAAAATAATTTTGTATATAGCCATGGACTGCAGCCCGAGCTGAAGGCAAGGGTGTAATGAAGCCTAGAGTATAATGACCAATGCTCACGCGTTTCATACAACGTTTTTCAACCACTTGCGAGGAAAAAAATCATAAACTTATTTTAAATGTTTGTGAAAAAAGGTACGCGGGTTTCTTTTTTCGCGTGCCATCCCTGTAGTTAACTAGGCGCGTGTAGGTGGAAGGATGAGAAGCAATGACAAAGCTGCCAAACAGCCTTATATACAAAATATTTAATCATTATTATTAAGAGCCTCACCAGGTCGTCGGTCCACCTTGAAGTGAAGGTCGCGGGAATCCGCTAAATGCGGAAGGCGCAGGACCGGTCGTTGTGGCGATGCTTGGGGGAAGCCTATGTCCAGCAGTGGACGTCTTTCGGCTGAAATGATGATGATGATGATGATTAAGAGCCTCTACTGTCCAGTGGGACAGAGGAAGTCCTGCAGTGGCAGGACAAAGGCCTCCCTACTCTCCTTTCACTTTTCTCTATCTGTGGCTGATAAGGACCAGCCTTTTTGAAAGGAATCCAGTTCATCCCGTAATCTCCACGTGGTCTGCCGTGTTGGCGTTTGCCATTTGTAGGGGCCCATTGGTTCGTAAGTTTGGCCCATTAGTCGTTTGGCATGCGGTAGGGGAACACCCAAATATTACAAATTTGGATATTCCGAATTTCATAATTCCTTAAAAATAAAATTCCAATTATTAAAAAACACGAAATTATTTTACCATACCATACTATATTATGTTATAAATAGATTTTTTTTTGTTTTCCGACTTTCATAAGTACAAAGAATTAAACACCCGATGTGTGCTTGGCCCGAAAAACGGCATTCCGATTTTCAATTTTCCAAAACAATGAACATACACCTATCAATTGATGTAATATTCAATGGTGTGAAAAAATTATTAATTTATTTTTGTTGAACCATGTCCCCATGTTCTTTGACTTTGACCTTGATTTTTACCTTTGAAACCTTTACCTTTGTCGGCCGTGGTGGAACTGTGGAACTAAGTGTTTAACAGAGTCAGCTCACCCCAACTGCACGTAGTCAGATTCTGTCCTACTCCTAGAGCACACCTCGGACACTCAATACAAATGAACGCTAGTACCACCACATACACAAGATTACGTATGTATACGAACGCACACACACGTGAAGGTTAGGGATGCTCGCCACTCGTAGTGCCGACTGGGTTCCAAGCGCTTCTCAGTGGATCCCAGAGATGGCGTGCTTGTATAGCGACTGGCGATTGACATCCATAGCACGATTGCAGTCCAAGTGCCGTCAAATTCCGTCGCATGCGGGCCGCGAGCGAGGAATCTTGAATTGGCCCGGTGGTGAGTGGCCGTTCTGTACGTTAGTACTATTAGATATTCTGTGCCTAGAGTGTTATTTAAATTCGTGGAGCCAGAAGCTCGTGAAGGAGCTCCTGAGTGTAAAGAGTGCACGAGGCCACAGCATATTAGCGAGCGGTTATCTATCCTTTTCCTTAATTACTCTTATCTTATAGTTACGACCTGTACTAAGTCCTACACCAAGTCAAGACTAATTTGGTCCTCTGTCAGTAACTAATAGGTAATCTGTGCCTCTGTTGCTAATCTTAACTATTATAAAATTGTAAACGTATGTTTGTTTGTTTGTTTGTTTGTTCCAGCATCACGCTAAAACTATTGGACCGATTTTGATGTTTTTTTTTTCGTTTGAAAGCTGATGATCTGACTTAAAAACTGGTATGGGTTTTGAGAAAGAAAGAAAAAAATAAAAAAAAGAATTCGTGGGTTGCGTACTCACCCGACAGATCAAAGCTTCTATGCATTTGCACGAGCGGATAGTAATGTACGATGGAGTGGAGTGGAGTGGAGTGGACAGGGGATGAGACTGGGGATGGGACTGGGGACGGGACAGGGGACAGGACTGGGGACGGGACAGTGGACGGGACTGGGGACGTAACATGAGACGGGAAATGGGACGGGACATGAGACGGGACATGGGACAGGACATTGGGACGGCACATGGGACTGGACATAGGATGGGACATGGGACAGGACATGGGACATGGGACGGGACGATAGTGATATAGTGAGATAGTGGGACAGTGGGATAGTGGGACAGTAGGACAGTGGCAGTGGGACGGTGGGACGGTGGGACAGTGGGGCTGTGGGGCAGCGTGACAGTGGGGTAGCGTGGCTGCGGGGCATTGGGGCAGCAGGGCATTGGGGAAGCGTGGCAGAGGGGCAGCGGGGCAGGCTGTGGGGCAGTGGACTAGAGGGGCAGCGGGGCAGTGGGGTAGCAGGGCAGTGGGGCAGCGGGGCAGTGAGGTAGCGCGGCAGTTGGGCAGTGGGGCAGCGGGGGGCAGCGGGGCAGGCGGTGGGGCAGTGGGATTGTGGGGCAGCGGGGCTGTGGGGCAGCGGGGCAGTGGGGCAGCGGGGCAGTGGGTCAGCGGGGTAGTGGGGCAGCGGGGCAGCTGGGCAGGGGGCTGAGGCGTAGCGTGGCAGTGGGGCAGTGGGGTAGCGGGGCAGTAGGGCAGTGGGGGGCAATGTGGCAGTGGGGTAGCGGGGTAGTGGGGGAGCGGGGCAGTGGGTCAGCGGGGTAGTGGGTCAGCGGGGCAGCTGGGCAGGGGGCTGAGGCGTAGCGTGGCAGTGGGGCAGTGGGGTAGCGGGGCAGTAGGGCAGTGGGGGGCAATGTGGCAGTGGGGCAATGTGGCAGTGGGGTAGCGGGGTAGTGGGGGAGCGGGGCAGTGTGGCAGAGGGGCAGTGTGGCAGAGGGGTAGCGGGGCAGAGGGGTAGCGGGGCAGTGGTGCAGCGGGGCAGTGGGGCAGCGGGGCAGCGGGGTAGTGGGGCAGCGGGGCAGTGGGGCAGCGGGGCAGCTGGGCAGCGGGGCAGTGGGGCAGCGGGGCAGTGGGGCAGTGGGGCAGCGGTGCAGCGGGCAGTGGGGCAGCGGGGCAGCGGGGCAGTGGGGCAGCGGGGCAGCGGGACAGTGGGACAGTGGACTGGACTGGAATGGACTGGACTGACGTAGGTTAGCAGAATTAAACGCGAGCGGAGCCGCGGGTAAAAGCTAGTCCTTCATAAAGTTTAACACACCCTTGCCACATATCAAGGCGCTACCGACACTTAGGTCTTAAAGATCATAACACTAAGTAGTTTAGTCCCTTAATAGGCATTAAGTGACTTACCAAAGTTTAGGGTTCAAACACAGACATAGTAAAAAATATAGACGAAGTGCTTCGAACAATCATAGTGAAGCCAACAAAACTGTGGCCGTCCGTGTACAAACCAGCGCTACCGCACACACATGCACCTCAAACCGTGCTCACCCCTCTCAGTACACATGTCGCGGTATCGTACAGTAAGCATCGCGAAAACAAATATCCTTCAGGTGCATGGTGTATGCGTGAGCGGTGGTGTTTTGTTGGCTTCGCTATGATTGTTCGCAGCACTTGTCTATATTTTTTACCGTCTGTGGGTTCAAAGTAGAGCGTCGAGCTAAAATATTTTTATGAAACGGTACTATTTTTTTGCTGGGGTTTAAAACTGTGTATGTGACATTTAAAAATTTTCATTTATATCTTTAAGAAGAAGCACATAATTTAAAACACAGTTTTTTTTCTAGCAGAACAATGGTTCAGTCCACGTCATTCCACCGTATTTTTTGTTGTGGCTATATCCATTATATTGGTTCTAGAATATCAGCAAAAAGATAACTTTTTGTGACTTCCAACTATTCAAATTCAAACGTTTTTTATTTCAAATAAACCAAATTACAGGCACTTTTGAAACGTCAGGCTCTAGTTGCACGGTTCCAAATTGTGTGTCCTAGGGAGAAGAACCGACAAGAAACTCCATGGATATACTCTTTTTAAAATAGGTTATTGTTTATTACATCAAATTTATTCCAATAATGTGAGTATAATGTAGGTTAATGTCAGAAATAAACAAGAGTTTAAAGTGAGAATATTGCCTTTAGAAATAAACGTAAAAAGAGTTGCCTTAGTATGCATGTATTGCTATTGATAGTTTTGTTACGATAAGTACCGATATCACGATTTTCGTACGATTAGATTGTCATACAATGTCTACGAATTAGCTTCTTAAATCGTTGTACACACGGCTACACATCAAGCTGTATATAACCAGTAAAGGCTGACCTCGCGTTGTAAGGAAAACCAATACAATGCGAGGTCAGCTTATACTGGAAATGTACAGCTTGATGTGTAGCCGTGTGTACAATGTACGTACAATGTAAGTACCATAGACTTATATATTACTGTACTTTATCAAAACACTGTGACATTAATTTCATTATAAGTTTTGCACACACGACGTCCACTGTTTAACTATTGTGTTATTTGAATTTACAGTTCTGAAGGCCAATTCACGTAACTAAAGAAATGCAGTTGCAGCGCAGTTGCAGTGCTTTTCGTATTCTCTTACCTACGGCGATCGCTGTGAGAAACGAACTGCAGCGTCACTGCAACTTGATCAGCGCGTCATGAAAATACGTGAAGTAGGGCCCAACTCTTAAGCACTCAATAATCTTAAAGTGCCCAGTGCAATATCTTTTTCAGACGTCTTTACATTGACTCTGACGGGACTAAACTAAAATTATCTCCAACGTGTGGACGCCAGCCATAATTACGGGCCAACGATCGTCCCGACATTGGGACCAACGTGTGGAGCCGGCCTAAGGTAGTACAGTTTTACGAAAATACACAAACTCGAAAGTCGAGACCGTAGTGACTTGCTTCGCTTCTCATTATCGTCTGACGTGGAACTGATGATACCAACATTACAGTTCCATTTTTAAATATTATGGGATAACCAAAAATACTTCACGAAATAATTTTAAATTTGTTCAATATTGATTCACTAGAATTGTTCACCGTTATCTGAACCCACGATAGGACTTACTTTAATAAATTACTCTATGTATGTTCATTGATGTAGTCTTAGTATGTGTCGTTGCCTGCTACGATTAAATCGTGATAGGATAGGTGACTACGGACTGCATTCATCAAATTGACTGATGCCTGTAACTTGGATGCCTGACATGACAGACTATCTTCTCTATATCAAGGATTTCCTTGTGTTGTTCTAGAACTTCTTTTACGCCTATTAGCAAGCGTATCCCGATTAGAGCCATGATGGATCTCTATCATCTACTCTTGTTCTTTTGGTAGTATGAATGGTAAAATACCAATACATGTTCATACTTCTAAATAGACGAGTGGTGAAAAGACGACGCCACAGACCACTCCTAAAAATCAAAATCACTTGGTTCCCTGAAATCGATGTCACACCTTTGTCGTCAAGTGCCCATCAAAATAAACAATATCCATTCATCCAGCATGGAAAACAAGAATACATTGTAACAACTAATTCATGCCAAAAACACGAAAGCATCTGATAATAACCAAACAATTATTTAGAAAGGGCAACACAAACGGGGGCCCGCCTACGTTTGAGAATGAGAACTGCTAGTCATGGCCAAAGAAAGGGAATAGAAAGGGCTGTAAAACCCCACGTTGACACCTTTTGTTTGTCTATTGTTCTGAAGAGCTGGCCGTATTGTGCTGCGTTTTAGAAAAATGAACCTCCTTGTTGTTTTGTTTTGAATTTGGAATTAGAATTCGTTTGGAGTTTGGACAGGTTATTCCATGTTTAAAATGGTGTAATGAAGCGTGTGTCGGGTGTCCTCTAATATTTCATGTAAATAATTGCCATGATATAAATTACGCAAAACTTGGATAAGTACATTATGTACGTAGGTACTTATACTTTTACATAGACTTCTCTTTAGGCTGTAGATTCATGCCTACAGCCTAACTCTCTCTCATTAGAAATAACGAAAGAATTTAAGGTCCAAATCGCCGTATTGTTTTGCTTAAACAACCGTTCCATTGTTATCTTAACTGGTTTTAATTTGTAATAAAACTTCTTAAATTTTAAACCAATTTGTACAGACAAAGAAAGGGTTCTTAATTGAAAACATTTAATTTACGAAATATATTATAATAGGCTAAGAGGACATAATTTAAAGACACAATTTTGCAGAATGACATAATAAAAATACGTTAGAGGGCTTCTTTAACGACTGTAACCTAAAAAATTCTCAATAGAATTAATGTTAGACTCTTTTTCTGAAGAGCACCAAAGTGCTTGCTAGGTACAAGAAAAGACATACCGAAAGAATCAGCTGTTTGCCATTTTGTTCACTTGGAAATGGTATCGAACTTTTAAAGTAGGTAAGTTTTATGGGTGACTGTCCATAAGTGGAAGTGGGCAGAGTAGTGCTAAAAAAATTAGAAACTATGAAAAGCAAAATTTTCTTACTTCCATACAAATAAAATAAAATAATGAAACTTTGACCGCAGAAACCCAAATCTCATTAAAATGTTCAAAATATAGTTCCGATCTACTCGTAGTCTTAATGTCATAAATGTCACAAATAAAAGTCAAACAGAAACATCTAGTCCCAATGTTCTAAATGTCACTAATAAAAGTCAAACAGGAACATCTAGTCTCAATGTTCTAAATGTCACTAATAAAAGTCAAACAGGAACATCTAGTCTCAATGTTCTAAATGTCACTAATAAAAGTCAAACAGGAACATCTAGTCTCAATGTCCTAAATGTCACCAATAAAAGTCAAACAGGAACATCTAGTCTCAATGTTCTAAATGTGACCAATAAAAGTCAAACAGGAACATCTAGTCTCAATGTCCTAAATGTCACCAATAAAAGTCAAACAGGAACATCTAGTCTCAATGTTCTAAATGTGACCAATAAAAGTCAAACAGGAACATCTAGTCTCAATGTCCTAAATGTCACCAATAAAATTCAAATAGGAACATCTAGTCTTTATGTCCTAAATGTCACCAATAAAAGTCAAACAGGAACATCTAGTCTCGATGTCCTAAATGTCACCAATAAAATTGTGTAATATAAGTGTGTATTAAAAAAAAGCATATAAGGGAACGTACCCATACTACGTGACCCGTTCAGGGGGGGGAGGTCTTCAAAATACCACGCTTGGTCACGGGACTCACGGGGCGATTAGCTTTCTTTTCTTTTACGTCATTTCCAGATTTTACTTAAAGTTAAAGTTTCTTTACTTAAAGTAGAATCAATTCCTAGGACGTTGTCGACATAAAAGCTTGTCAAACGGTCAACTTTTTGCTTTTACTAACAACCATTTAACCTTTGAATGGCAAGTCCTAGGAAAACTTTACGTACTGGCTGAATGAACCAAATAACGACTCGCTTTCTAGGGTTGAATTTTTCATACATTCATACTTTTTAATTCGAAATTAAAACATTTTAAAAAAGTTTTTATACAGCCAGGCCAGTGTTGGCAGATAGGTAGGTGTGTTTTGCAGAATAGTGGTTATGAATATTGTTTTAGGCACCTACGTCTTTCAAAAAGAAATCCAGGGAATTTAATGAAAGCTTTAAATAATATACGCGATTTAATCCGGTTAAACTTTGTTTTATTATAATGTGTAGTGATCGCGAAAACCTAAGAAGTTATTAATGAAAGCTCTTAAATGGCCAGTTGCCAGATTGAATTATCATGATTGAAAAACCGACTTCAAAAACCTTAACTAAAAAGTAAAAAATAATCCTTGTATGTATTTCAAAATCTTAACATAAACCAACATTTTGAAGGCGGCGTAACGTCCAATCATTAAATCATTATCGTTAAAAAAAACACGCAAATCGGCCAAGAAGTCTCAGAAATACGAAACTATCAGTAGATCATCTAGGTAGGCGAAGCTAAAATAAACTGATTTATTGAAGCTGGTTAAAAAACTACTCAACCTAAGTCTGAGACCTAAGTCAATAAAATTTATATGGGACCACCGCGCGAGCTTCCTCTACCAAATAAAAAAACAACCACGTAAATCGGCCCAGAAATCTCGGAGTAATCGGTGTACACTACATGAAAAAAAAAACCGTCGAATACATAACCTCCTCCTTTTTTTGAAGTCGGTTAAAAATAGGCAAAGTGTTTTCAGAAAAGTGTTGTGATATCGGTTTTTACGGTATCAAATGAAGTCGGTTAATAAGCTCTGTGGAATTATTGCCAGTCGAAAGCTACAATTTTGTATGCAAATGACAGCTTACGCCTGTCAACTGATTGACAATTGGAGCTTTTGAGCTTAGTAAGTTCAGTAGGATAATTTTTTGACTGCTTACAAAATAATGTGTAGAATTTTCTTTTGTTTCATTTATTAATGTTAGCGTTACTAATCACTAGGTACTTCGATGCCAAACTGAGAGTAAATAATTAAACGGTTATTTTTATCTGAACAAGTGACAAGATATATTATAAATACCATAAACTAGCGAAACTAGCGTAAGTATAACAAGTTTATGATAAGCACCTACTTTAATGTCAACTAAATGAAATAGGTCACTTTTTATTTATTCAAATAAAGAACATGTCATTGACACCACATTATTATCTTATTTATTTACAACATATGATTGATATTATGTTTTTTTTGTCAGCGCTTATAAAACTATGTAGGTATAATAATAATATAGCCCTAGTCAAAGAGGTAAAAAGATTTTTTAATACTTTTAAGAAGAATTACTTTTTAGTAATTAACAATTTAGTTTGACTTGAGATCGAGTATTTACCTATTATTCGTACGCTAGCAACATAAAATCCAAACTTGTCAAAGTTCAGAGCGCTTCAGACTGAAACTCGAATTTTCAGAATTTCCGTTTCGTAAACCAGGGTTTTTATGAATCCTAAGAAAGTGCAAAACAAAAGGCAACATCATTATCAAATCGAAAATAATATATCCAAAATAAAAAAAGAACATTAACTTTGTATTCAAATGTCACAAAACAAGAAACAAATTATGAAAAATGTATAATTCTTCAGTAAAAAAAGTTCAAAAAGCTGGTTATAATTATTGGGCTTTGACAACTCAAGACAATGTTTTAGTTGAAGGTGAGACATTTGTCGTAATTAATTAGTCGGTCTTGATTATTTTATTTCTCTGTCTTAAATTACTTTAAAGGCAATTGTAGGTAATTTCGTTTTCATTTATTTGTAATTTTTTATTCGGTTAGTAGGTTTCAGTCTAAAAGAAAAACAGTAACTGACACCACCACCACCTGATAACGATGTTTTTTTTTCTGTGAACAATCACGCTTGCTCCGATTTATTTCCGTAAAACAAGCAGTAAGTTTTCCGAACCTTTTTCAAAAAAGTCTTTAGGCAATAAATTTTCACACTAATTAAAAAAATACTTTGAGTAAACTTCAAAAATTAAAAACATTGTCAAGTAAAAAAATAGAATCACCTGAATAAAACTTCACTATAAAAAATAGAACCATCATCATAATAATAAAGGTCAACTTACATTCGTTCACAAAATCACTGTCACACTACCCGCGTAGCGCGTCGTTCGCGTCCTCCCAACTCGACACACGGGGGAGGTATGAGGATTGAGATACTGCCCGCCTGCTGCTCTGCCGGTACCTAGTACCTAGTGCCGGGTATACCGAATTTCCGACCGTGTCGGCTTTTCAGGCAGCAGCGGAACAATCGTCCGGTAAAGTTAGTTAGCCTTCGCATGATGCTGAAATCACGCGGCTATTTTAGATTGAATAATTAAAAACTACCAATTAAGTGGCGTCAAATAGACACAATACAAAATCTATTAAGCATTTATACTCCCAGGAGTCTCTTGGGCGCTTAGTGTTTTTGTGAACAATGAACATTATTTAGATAGAATAGCCCTAACTACGTGCTAGGTATGTGTGTTTTAGTTAGGTGTGTCATAAAACAAAGAGCAAAAATAATTGGAATTTATGAAATCACTCAACTCGTAAATTTGATGGACACTGTACAGTAAGAACCAAACGTCAAAATACAGGCTCGGTTTAGCTTAGACGTAAGTTTTCATCGAATATAAATATTAACTTTGTACCTACTACCTAGTCTATGATGTAATCTTTTTCTTGATGCAAATAAAGATTACCTATTACTATTTAAAAAAATATTAACCAAAAGTAGGTAGGTAAGGCAGGTACTTACATTTTATAAATTCCTACTGGAATCAGTTATTCATCAGGAACCATAATTACTCATGTAAGCATAATATTTTAAAAGCGAGCTATTAAACAAACCCGGTTGATTTAAATAAAAACCGAATAACTGACTAATGATTGTTTCTAAACCGTTAAACTAAAATAGTAAAAATATTACTCATCATCCATAGTCTCTGCTTATCCCAATGGAATGTATTACACTGTGTTTTTTCTTACTTGTCTTATTTAGTAAACAATCTTGCCATGTCTTTTTAATGTAATTTTTTTTTAATAACTTCTGAATATGTGCCAAATCGGCTACATATCCACCTATTCTTCTTCTTATATCTTGTCGACATGAGCTACATAATGATAACAGCTCATGCCATGGGAAAAATAACAAATAGCTTATAAATTTTTGTTTTTTGTCTCTTTTCTTATTTAGAAAACAATCTTGGCACGTTTCTTTAATCAAATAACTACTGATAAAATATAATTACTAGTTTTGCACATGTAATTAAGTTAAAAAATGTTACTTAAGAATAAGAATAGAATAAGAAAAACTTAGTGTGTAACATTGTAAATATAATGTCTTTTTAATAATTATGAAAGTTAAATTAATTAATAAAAAACGGCCAAGTGCGAGTCAGACTCGCGCATTAAGGGTTCCGTACCTCTCATCGACCTGATACCCCATAAAAACTGATTTAATTTACGAGAGTTTATCGAAAGACATCAACGTACAGTGCGCGAAATATGAATTTTTGCATGTCTTTCTTACGCAGGTACCACCACTTATGTCTATGTTTGTCTTATTTTTAGTATTTGTTGCTAAACTACATATTATGCACTATAATCTGACCAAGTTTGACGCTGGTATATATTACCGTTTTGAAGATAGAGCAGGAACAAAAACGTTGAAATAATGCATGTTTTTTAAGGTTTCTTGTATGGGGGGGACCCCCTTTGTTTTTAGACTTTTTTTTGTTTTTAGTATTTGCCGTGATACACCGCATAGCAACACATATTCTGAGAAAAATTCAACCAGTTACCTATTACCGTTCAAAAGATACAGCCCTGTGACAGACAGACGGACGGACGGACGAACGGACGGACGGACAGCGTAACGAGAATAATAGGGTCCCGTTTGGCACCCTTCGGGTACGGAACCCTAAAAAGACGATTGTTTACTAATTAAGAAAAGTAAGAAAAACAGAGTTTACAACACATCTTTTCTCGCTCCATCGCGCGACACATCGAATCTGTAAACAATCTAACACCAAAATAAGATTGAGAGTGGCCAGCGCGGGGTGAACGACCCTTGATAAGATTGTGGTTGCCGGATGAGCAGCATTTGACACGAGGATTGATCACCGTAATTACTTCTCTTGTGAGGTTCTGCTGTAAATACCTATTAATCATTGTTTCTAACCAGTTTGTTAGAGCGCTGACAGTCGTATGTACGTAATTATGATAAAATAATAAATAATTTAATACGAATAAAAAAAATACTTTTTCTGCTACTTACTGCTACGTAAGCGTTAATTGCTACGTCTTCTTAGTTCAAGAAAACCAGAAGTCACTTACCTACTCACATGGCAAAGGGTAGGTACTTACATTTAGTTCATTATTAGGAGCCACACTTTACTTTTATAAATCAACATCATTTATTTTTATACCTATTATTCCAAATACCCATTCCCAATAAAAATGTAATAAAATGTAGTCTTCACTACGTTACCGTTGAGCAAGTATAGCCTTTCCCACCGGTGCAGCGGTGACGGAGACGCACCATCGACCATACAGCCCAATAGACACCTAATCTATACTAAAGAGGTAACATTTGTTATGTTTAATAATAATGCGTACAATAAATTCTGTCAAATAGCTGAGGAGGGAGTAATGCAATCCGATTAGCCCTACCAAGGCGGCTATTGGCTAATCACTAACACGGAAGTTTTGACGGGTAAGGGTGCCACTGACGATGCATCCAAAAGTCCGAATGGCGTGGCTGCATTCCAAAATCTGTCCGTGAATGTTAAAAATCTATGTTGTTTTTAGGACAAGTCAAGCTTCTGAATTCGAATGCGTCTGAATGGAAGTATCACCACCTTTACATAAGTGGTTAAAACTGATTTGAATTTTTCAAGCGGTGAATAGTGGCGACTTACATTAGTGCCACATCATTGATGTGTTGACATACATCGGTCGCCTGTAATGAGGCGTCTATGGGGTGTGTGGTCGATGCCCAGCACCAACCGGAGTAAGATGGAACCCACCACCTGATCCGACTCTTTCCCAAACCTAACCAATAACTGACAAGTAAAGGTGGTCAGTAATTTCGCGCCATTCTGCTTACTTCGCGAAAAGTTTTGTCAAAATCCACCTATTTATTTTCGACTCTCGCCTAAAATTGAGCCTGACAGGCAACCTCCGTTAAGAACCAAAATAATAGAAGAAATGGAAAGAATACGGAAATACGCGCTATGTTTACCAAAACAGGGCTTGTTTATGGTACTAGTAGTATAACAAATCGTAAATCTATTAAAGTTATTGAATAAACAGCATATTCAAATGATTTATGGAAATGCCCCAATGATTCCTCAAATCAAAACAATCTCGGAAGTCGAATTTCCACAACAGACGAAACTAAATCCAGATATTTTGATGTACTAGTAAGTACATCAAAATATCTGGATTATCAATACGTGTTATAATACGTAATATAATAAGTATATTATATTACGTATTATAACACGTATTGATAATAATTCTGATCTCAAACCAATTACGACTTCAAAAATCAAGATTTCCGATTTCGAATTTGCTGAGAAGCAAGCGTAAGTATTTTTTAAAAAACCGGGTTCCGTACCTCTCAACGACCTGATACCCCATAAAAACTGATTTAATTTACGAGAGTTTATCAAAAGACATCAACGCACAGTGCGCGAAATATGAATTTTTGCATGTCTTTCTTACACAGGTACTGCCACATATGTCTATGTTTGTCTTATTTTTAGTATTTGTTGCTAAACTACATAATATGCACTATAATCTGACCAAGTTTGACGCTGGTATATATTACGGTTTTGAAGATAGAGCAAAAACAAAAACGGTGAAAAAAATGCATGTTTTTTGAGGTTGCTTGTATGGGGACCCCCTTTGGTTTTAGACTTTTTTTTGTTTTTAGTATTTATCGTGATACACCTCATAGCAACACATATTCTGAGAAAATTTCAACCGGTTACCTATTACCGTTCAAAAGATACAGCCCTGTGACAGACAGACGGACGGACGGACGGACGGACGGACGGACGGACAGCGTAGCGAGAGTAATAGGGTCCCGTTTGTCACCCTTCGGGTACGGAACCCTAAAAATGGAACGTTCATTAAACATACTTGACTCAACTCATTATTAATTAAATACTGCGCCAACTTTAAATTAAAAACTAAGATGCCAATGTTCATCAACCGAAACTGTTTTTTTTTTGTAGTTTCTGGCCTGCTTGCTAAGACCGTAATAAAGTAATGAAAACTTTACTAGAGGTTTCTTTGGTGAAAAAATACGAAAACTCGTGTACATTTTTCACGTATGTACCATTTACCCACGCTTGTACACGTTCACGAACACTTAATATTTAATAACCCACCATTATTACACATTAACTCGAAGAATCACAAGTTTTGGAAAATAGTACATATTCAACACCAAGCTCTATACGAATTATCCCGCCAACCTTATCTTTTTTCTGGCAGAACTTTGCATTGTATTATTTATTTTATATCAATAATAGTAGTTTATGAAAGCAATAGACAGCAGCATTGGCGACTCAGAAAGTCGCCAATGCTGCTGTCTATTGCAAAAACTAAAATAGCCATGATTAATATTCGATTTGATTTGATTGTAACACCTACTTAGGAACCCTATAATACTGAGCATGGCCCGACATGCTCTTGGCCGGTTTTTTTTGTTCTCGATGAACAATGTACAGCCACACACGACATATTTTCACTTAAATAATTTAATTTTAGCCAAAACAGAGATTATTTTATATTTCATATTTATACTGCACCAAGCCGCAATGTTTTGACCGACTATCCCCCATTTTCCACGCAAAAGTTTACTAATCAGCTGTCAAATCTCAGGTAAAGCGTTGTGATTGGTTGTTAACATTTTTGCCGGGCAATCACAGGAGCTGACATGAGATTTGACAATAGATCAAATTGATCAACCTTCCAGAAACTGGGGATAAGTCGGACATTAGTTCAAATTAGTTGACAGAAGTTACACAGACAGTGCGACGTTGCCAGACTTACATAAGTATCTCTTTTACTCGTTCCTAAACTCCGTGAAATAGACAGAGAAAATAATGCCAAAGCACATGGATACAATTAAGAACGGCAACAAGTTATGGTTACATCCATGGATACTTTATCTGTGTTTCTAACTCAGATGTTTCAAACAAATAAAATGAAAACTATATATCAAAGTTAAATGTTCACGTTGATCTTCATTGTACAAAAATGGTTTCAATGATAATTGATAACATTACATTAATAAAGTCTATTTTTACACGATGAAATTCATAATCATCATCATCGTCATTCCAGCCGAAAGACGTCCACTGCTGGACATAAGCACGATGCAGTTACCACAATAATTTTATTAATCACTCGGATTTGGTTATTAGGTTCCATTTAAGAACACTATGTACACCGTTATAAAATTTACTTATAATAAAACAAAATATTCTGGCTAAAAAGTTTTCAGAAAAGCTAATGTATTTTAATCAATTTTATTAAAACACTAACTTTTACCCGCGGCTCCGCTCGCGTTAGAGACTGGATCCCCCCGTGATGGATACTGTTAATAGTTAGGTGTTTTCTGGTAACTATTACAAAACTGTAAATGTCTGTTTGTTTGTTTATTCAAGCATCACGCAAAAACTACGGGACCTATTTTGTTTTTTTTTTGTGTTTGGACTTGTAAACAGGTATGCTTTTTATGAAAAAAGAAAACGATTCCTATAGGATGAATTGAAGAACCACAGAGTGAAGCCACTGGTAAAGTCCTGTCCAGTCCGATCCAGTCCGATCCAGTCCGATCCAGTCCACTCCAGTCCCAGTCCCAGTCCCAGTCTAAGTCCCAGTCCCAGTCCCAGTCCACTCACTCACGTACCCACTCGCCCACTCGACCACTCGCCCACCTCACGCCCTCTCGCTCACTCTCCGACTCTCCCACTCGCCCACTTGACCACTCGCCCACTTGACCACTCGCCCACTTGACCACTCGCCCATTTGACCACTCGGCCACTCGCCCACAGGCCCACTCACCCACTTGCCTACTCACCCTCTCACCCACTTACCCACACGCCCATTCGCCCACTCATCCACCCACCCACTCGCCCACTCGCCCTCCTCTCGCCTACTCGCCCACTCTCTCACCCACTCGCCCACTGGCCTGTCACCCACTTGCCCAGCCGCCCACTCGCCCACCACTCGCCCACCTCTCACTCTCTTGCCCACTTGCCCACTCTCCCACTCGCCCACCTCGCGCCCTCCTCTCGCCCAGTCGCCCACTCGCCCAATCTACCACCACTCACCCAACTCTCGCCCACTCGCCCACTGGCCCAATCGCTCACTCGCCCACTTGCCCACTCGCCCACCCGGCCACTCGCCAACTCTCCCACTCGCCCACCACTCGCCCACCTCGCGCCCACCGCTCGCCCACCGCCCGCCCACTCGCCCACACGACCACTCGACCACTCGACCACTCGACCAATCTCCCCCCACTCGTTCACCACTCGCCCACTCGCCCCCTGGCTCAATCGCCCACTCGCCCCCTGGCTCAATCCCCCACTCGCCCACTCTCTCGCCCACTGGCCAACTCGCCCACTGACCTGTCACCCACTTGGCCACTTGCCCACTCACCCACCTCTCGCCCACTCGCCCTCTCTCCCACTCGCCCACTCGCCCACTTTGCGCCCACCTCTCGCCCACTCGCCCACTCGCCCACCTCTCGCCCACTCGCCCACTCGCCCACTCGTCCACTCGCCCACTCGTCTACTCACCCACTCGTCTACTCGCCCACTCACCCACTCACTCACTCACTCACTCACTCATCCAGCCATCCATCCATCCATCATCGTACATTACTACCCGCTCGCTCGTGCAAATAAATGCGTAGAAGCTTCGATTCTGTCTGACGCACCCCACGAATTCATTTTTTTCTTTTTTTCTTTCTTTTTTTCTCAAAACCCATACCAGTTTTTAAGTCAGATCATCAGCTTTCAAACGAAAAAAGTTTCATCAAAATCGGTCCAGTCGTTTTAACGTGATGCTGGAACAAACAAACAAACAGACATTTCCAATTTTATAATAGTTAAGAAAGATAGTTATTAAGAAGAAGAAGATAAGATAAGAAGAAGATGGTACCTAATTAAAAATTGTAGACTGATAATAGTATTTTTTTAATTACACCAACATAACTTTATGCTTATTCGTATATTAAGATGGATACAATATAACAATGTTTAGGTACTTCTAACATAATTATATTGCTTTTCATACAAAAAATTAGAGAAATCGCAATTTCGAGGTAGCTTCCGGTCCTTGTCTGTAAGTCGAAAGATTCTGATTTTCGGTTAGCTCAAAAGAGTGCATTTCCAAGATGGCGCCACCCACATACGACAGGATTATTTTTTTCTATCCAGTACAATTCGGCCCGACCAAAAAGTTTTTAGCAGCCGTATTTTGTCTATGGAGGCGCGCGCTAGAGCGCATGCGTGCGAATGACAGCTGAATATGAGCGCCATAATGTATGCAAAATGTAGAAAAATATAATTAATAATCACCGGTTCCTGTCATCGTAGCGAGGTAAAATACATACCAGTTTTTAAGTCAAATCATAAGTTTTTAGTCACAAACAGTTTCAACAAAATCGGTCCAGTAGTTTTATCGTGATGCTGGAACAAACAAACAAACAAACAGACAACTGACATTTAACAATATTGTAATAGTAGTAGATAGGTAGTACGTCAATGTTTCATCATTGGCCATTGAGTACCTACCATTCTTGCACTGATCTGTGCCTGCACTCGACTTTAATCTGTGCCAGGACCAAAAAAGAGGTTTTTATTAAAAAATATTACACATACTGGCTGAAGTTAGCTGAAAAACTTTAAATAAAAGCCATTTGTCATAGAGAAAGAATAATAAAAAATAAATCTCTAATGTCATCCTTAATTATTTTGAGCGATAGTGGCCAGAAATTAAGATTATAAAATCTGACCGAAAATGTTGCAGTACAAGTAATAAACCTCCCAGTTTTAGAATACGCTAATTTTGTACTTCAAAAATATTTTTAACCAATAAAAATACTAAAGGTTTTTTTATGTGGAGGTTCTTAAAAAAACTTGTTATTTTTTTAAATCAAAAACAAGGTTGTTTATTACACCACCATTACTGACAGTTTCGCTGTGGATTTAAAAAAAAATCGTGGGTAATTTATTAATTTCATTTCGCGCGGAAAGTTGTTTCGTAATTTTTCTGCAATCGTTAAAGTTGCGTAAATCATGTTTTATGACAAAAACCTAATGAATAGTGAAACATTAGGTGACCTGTGGAAACTCGCTCATAATATATCAACTGAAGATGTCAAAGAATCTAATTTGCCAGAAATGAGGTACGTTTTTTTTATTCAAAATTATTGTAGGCCCACGTCTTGATCTGATCACCAGATCATATATTAACGTGGCGGCAAATTTCACTCATTGACAAAAATATGGACTTAACATCGTGTGTCGCGAACAAATTAACCATCTACTCGCAATAGCTGATAATAAAAATATGCTGAGATAGAGGCCCGTTTTGATCTAATGTACCTAATCTCTTTGTATTTTTATTTTAATTATTACTTTAAAATTCAAATTAATTTATTTGCCAGAATGTAGGTGTACAAAGTATGTGTAGTGTTATCATTTTGTCAGGATGTGGTCGACGATGGAGCGAGCAAACCTATTATGTGCCGATTCGAGGGTTATTTTAGAGATAACTTCGTTCCTGACGGGGATCCCCTTCTTCTTCTATCGTGTCGACATGAGCTACATAATGATAATAGCTCATGCCGTGGGGAAAAGATTAGCCAGTCAGCAGGTTGGTAGCGGGGCTGACTGCCCAGGGTGCACTGGACGATCAATTAAATAGCGTCACTCGTGGAGGCTCTTTTAATGCACCAATAATGGGATCCCCTGACGCACAGGTTTTTTTTTTTTTACAGTACTGAACTAGACGCGTGGGTCAGCAGCGATGCTGTTGTGGCCCGACGAGGGCTATCACTTAGATCTTCATCTCATTTCATTAATGGAGCAGCGCGATTGTACAAACGTGGCATAGATCAACTGTTTGATGGTGAGTAACTTTTATACTACCCACATTCACATACATTAATTAGTAGACGAAGTGCTGCGAAAAATCATAGTGAAGCCAAAAAAACTTTGCTCCTTCGTGTACAGCGCTCACGCACACACCATGCACCTGAACGATATTAGCTTTCGCGATGCTTACTGGTTATTGGAATTTGCCGCGACATGTGTACTGAGAGGAATGAGCACGGTTTGAGGTGCATGTGTATGCTTGAGCGCTGGTCGTACACGAAGGAGCATAGTTTATTTTGGCTTCACTAAATCTAAAAATCGTTCGCAGCACTTCGTCTATATTTTAGGGTTCCGTAGCCAAATGGCAAAAAACGGAACCCTTATGGATTCGTCATGTCTGTCTGTCTGTCCGTCCGTATGTCACAGCCACTTTTTTCCGAAACGATTAGAACTATACTGTTGAAACTTGGTAAGTAGATGTATTCTGTGGACCGCATTAAGATTTTCACACAAAAATAGAAAGAAAAAAAAACAAACATAATTGGGGGTTCCCCATACTTAGAACTGGTATTTATGGATAGGTCTTCAAAAATGATATTGAGGTTTCTAATATCATTTTTGTCTAAACTGAAGTTCTAGTTTGCGCGAGAGGCACTTCCAAAGTGGTAAAATGTGTGTCCCCCCCCTGTAAATTCTAAAATAGGAGAATGATAAAACTAAAAAAAATATAAGATGTACATGTATATTGAACGAGATCTAGTAAGTAGTTTTTTTTTAATACACCATAAATCGTAAAACGCAATTTACCAGCATTTATTATTAAAACATCGATCAAAGTTACAAGGAACTACAAGAACTTTTATATTATGTCACTTACTGCTACGGAACCCTTCATGGGCGAGTCCGACTCGCACTTGGCCGCTTTTTTTCTAAACTGAATAGTTTGCGCGAGAGACACTTCCAAAGTGGTAAAATGTGTCCCCCCCCCCCCCCCCCCTGTAACTTCTATAATAAGAGAAATGATAAAACTAAAAAAATATGATGTACATTACCATGTAAACTTCCACCGAGAATATGTTTTAAGCGAGATCTAGTAAGTAGTTTTTTTTTAATACGTCATAAATTGTAAACCGCAATTTACCTTTCATTCAATCAACTCAAAAACATAAACCTTATTTAACCACAGTTATAGCTAGATGAACAACTAAATAACTTCTTATACGTCCAAGGAAGGTACGGAACCCTCGGTGCGCGAGTCCGACTCGCACTTGGTCGGTTTTTTACTGTCTGTGCATACATATTATCACGCCTGTTTACCATAGCTTGTTAGCTGGCACAGCTGGCGTAGTTGGCACAGCTGGCGTAGTTGGCGCAGCTGGCGTAGTTGGCGCAGCTGGCGTAGCTGGTAAAGGCCCGTGAGGTGAGGTGGCGTGCAGTGTTTTGTGTGCGCCACCGAGGAGGGTGCCACCGACGTTAGGCCACACGGGGAGAAGGGGCTCGCCTGCTTGCGGCGGGCCGGGACCTGTCGGGGGTGGTTGTGTGAATACTAACGGGTTCCCAGTTCCCACGCCCCCGGCTAATTTAAGGAACACCGTGGTGGTTTTAGTCGGTAAGAGTCCGACACTGGCTCCGCCTACTCCGGGCGGAGTGCGTCCATGAGGATTTCCCTACGGCAAAAAAAAAGGCACGCGCACGACAGATAATACAAAATCAGGAATTACCGCCAAAATTAATATCAAATCTATCCACAATTTGCCCTACTAGAGATAGAAATTGGACATAAGTTCCATACATTTTATGTCAAATTTCTATCGCTAGTAGGGCAAATCGTGGATAGATTTGATATTAGTTTTGGCCATTAGAGTTCTCAAGGTGATTGATACGCAGTAGTTCGGGAGATTCAAAATTTCTTGTGTTTTTAGCTAATCGTAGCTCTAGTTTTCGTTTTTTATTGATGATCAATCATCGCCACAATGACCGGTCTTGCGCTTCCCGCATCCAGCGATTCCCGCGACCTTTACCAGATTGTCGGTCTACTGAATAATACTCATAGAAACTATTGCTAGAAACTAGCTTTAAGCTATATTTGCTCGATAATATTAATTTACTATCTAATTATCGATAATCGAACATATACAGCTTATAGAACTAGGTAAATGATATAATATGTTTACTATGAGTATTATTCAGTAAATAAGTATAGGTATTATTATTATATTGCCGTGAAACATTCCGATTGCGCTCTCTCTCGCTACAATTTGCAAAAAAAAACTACCTCGCAATAACCATAACATAAACTAAATCTAATGGAATAATCAGCAAATCTGGTGCAACCAATCAAAAAATGTGTGGTTTTTGGTGAAGATTTTGGCCACCCACTCACTTTGGCAAGGAATAAATAATCCTGTTGATTTTGTAAAGGGATAATAATATTAATAAGACTAGCTCCCATGGTAACTCGATGAAAAGTGTCCAGTGTACGGTATATGTATACAC
Source organism: Asteroscopus sphinx (assembly GCA_949699075.1). Taxonomy (NCBI): domain Eukaryota; kingdom Metazoa; phylum Arthropoda; class Insecta; order Lepidoptera; family Noctuidae; genus Asteroscopus; species Asteroscopus sphinx. The sequence goes on along the minus strand of OX453021.1, from coordinate 10,626,286 downwards.
AGGTCATCCTTCCATCGGCTAGCCAAGCGTGATAATACCCCAGTACTGTAACGTTCAGTCAATATAACTTTATCATGAAAACTTTATTACCTGCAGACATCAACGAATTGGATGAGGACATAACGTGGCGACGTAAAAGGGGACACTTTGACAGCTCCAGTAAGTTCTCAGTTATTATACTTATTGTAGAAATTGGTGCCGATTCTCTTGTCACAAAATTCTCTAAACTAGACTAAAAATCACCTAAATTTAGTTTAGTCCTGTCAAACGACGTTTTCTATTCTGAAATTCACTTTAAAACTAATTTTTGGTTTGACAGGACCAAAATTAGTTTAGTTATTCAACTTAGTAAAAATTGACATTTTGCTATTCTGTAATTGACGTTTTTCACCTAATATTAGAAATGTCAACCTAAATCCGACTATTTTTAGAAGGCATCAAAATACATGTCGACTATAATTAGTTATCATCATCATCCTCCTGCCCTTATCCCAATTTATTTGGGGTCGGCGCAGCATGTTTTTTTCTTCCATAAATCTCTATCAGCCGTCATCTCTGTGTTTACTTTCTTTCTATTCATATCATCTTTCACACAATCCATCCATATTTTCTTCGGTCTCCCTCTTTTCTTATAGCCATCAACATTCATACTTAAAACTTTCCTCGTAACATGCTCCCCATTCCTCCTCATCACATGTCCATACCATGATAGTCTGTTGCTACTTAACTTCTCTGTCACTGGCGCTACTTTCAGACTCCCTCTTACATATTCATTCCTTATCCTATCCATTCTCGTTACACCACACATTCCTCTTAACATTCTCATCTCAGCTGCATGCACTTGCCTTTCATTAATTCCTTTCGTAGCCCAACATTCCGATCCATACAGGACAGCAGGTCTTATCATGGTCTTATAGATTTTCCCCTTCAGTTTAAGAGGAATTCGGGAGTCACATGTAGTTCCCGTGACCTGCCGCCATTTCAACCATCCTGTGTTAATTCGGTGCTTGACTGTCCGGTCAATTTCGCCATCGCTTTGCACAAGTGAACCGAGGTACCGAAAGTCGGAGCAGACTGGCAAGGGCACGCCATCTAGCGCAATAGCAACAAAACCGGAAAGACCGCCGAAATCGCAGAACATGTATTCCGTTTTAGTTCTGCTGATTTTCAAGCCAACGTTCTCCAGATTTTGTTGCCATTTTGCCAATCTACTCTGGACCTCAAGTCCATCTTCACCAACAAGGACAATGTCGTCAGCAAACAGCATGCACCAGGGTGCCATTAGTTATCAACAACTAAAATTGCAAAGCTTATTTTATTCATTTTTATAGTTTTTAGGTAGTTTAAAATAAATAATGGATGCCTACTATGTGGTTGCAGCTGTTGTAGATTCAGCAGAAAGGTAAATTGTTCATAGAAATATAAAATGAAATTTATAATTTCGATAAGAAGAGGTACCTATATAATAAAGGATAAGAAGTACATAAATCCATACAATGGGAAAAAAAAAATCTATGTGACATTCAATTCTATCCTTTTATGCTAATATGTGTCCCTAAAAAGCCTGAATTCACAAATTTTCCCTCTTTTGGGGAGAAAGTCTCCAAGTTTGTAATCCTGCGTGGTACTTTTTAGCTTATATTCTAATTTATTCAACTTTTTTGAAAAATTTCGTGGCCTGGCTGCTAGAACTTTTTAACCACGTCTTTAAAAAGGGAAATTCCAGCTTTTTAAATTAAAGAAATAGTTTATTATTGTGATTGCCCATGGAATTCAAAGGTCCTTGCATTTTTTGCAAATAGCTCTGTTTCTCGTTGTTTAAGATATACATATGATACGCTGCAATAATAACAATATATCTCCTTTGATAGGTACTCTTAGGCCCGTATTACAGAAGGTTCCTCAAGTACAGTTTAAACTCCAATCACCTGATCGCTACTTAAGGATAGAATCGTTACATGAGTATCGGTCTTATTCCAGAACGGTAATTATTATAAACTTTAATTCAACAACATAACACACGAATTTGACCTGAATTAAAATAGAAATCTCTACTCAAGCGTAGTCTGGACCACACCAGAGTGATTTATTACAGATCAAATCTGTGATCAATAAATCTCTGCTTGAGGAACGTTTTAAAATCAAAGCTCAACTCAAAACTAGTTTTAAACAGTGATCAACGCTTGAGTATCGTTCTGTAATACGGGCCGTAGAAAATAATAACCTAGCTCTTTAATCTGATCACATTATTCCAATTTATATATTTTATTGAAATTAGAAAACAAAAATGTACTTTATTTCGTGACATGATTTTTTCTTCTTAATTTTAATGATAAACTAATAATTCCAAATATAATTATTATTTAATTTCCTTCTGTTTTTGTGAACTTTCGGTCATTCCATTCACTCTTTAATAATTTTTTCAAGATGTACTGGTAACACCGCCAATTCAACTTAGATGCGTCAAACTCAATTATTAGAGCTGTCAACAAGTTTTCTAAAATAAGAAAAAGATAAACACAGAATAAGTTTTATGATTTTCTAAACTAAAATTTGTAAATTTTAGTTATAGTTAGGTTTAGGTGGGTGTACAAGAGAATCGGCACCATTATCAATTACTCATGTTACACAACATCACTAATAAAACACAGTTTTCGCGATCACTACACATTATAATAATTTCGCGATCACTATACATTATAATAATTTCGCGATCACTACACATTATAATAATTTCGCGATCACTACACATTAGAATAAAACAAATTTAACCTGATTACATCGCGTATATTAGACTTAGGTACCTTTTACTTACACGGTCAAAATTATTATACTATCTATCCACAATTTAGTGATGGAAATTTGACTAACGACCAAAATTAATATCCAATCTATCCACGATTTGCCCAACTAGAGATAGTAATTTGACATAAGCTCCATACAAACAGTCCCACTGTATGTTTGTTTTTTCAATTTCAGGCTCTTCTTCCATTAATGATTCATCGGAATCGGTGGCAGCCCCTGAACAAATGAGGCGACAGACCAAGATGGGTTTTGGTGAGTAAACTTTAGTAAACTGCGCGCAACTCTGCACCGGTGCAGACCCCAGCGCGATCAGTGACGTCACAAATTTTGGGTGAAGGTACAAATTTAAGTGGGTGTACGTGAAGTCCTGCTTTTGAAAGTGTACTCGATGCCAGCGCAGCCTCTGACATCACGACCGTTGGGTAAAGGTATATTTTCCAAATATGCTACGGAAACCTTGAAACTAGTTTCTGCCCGCGACTCTGTCAGCGTAAACTTTGAACTTGTCTGGCGGAGTAAAGTTGTGGAAAACCCTCTGTAGATAATTTCATCTTTTTAGTTCCAACAATTTGGGCTGTGTTTTGTCTGTTACTCGCTCTCTCACGGAACTGTTTTATATCAGTATATTTTATTTCAGAATCATCATTGTCACCAAAAAAGAGAGGCAGAATTGAATTATTACCTCCAGTCAAAATTACACCAAGGCTTACCATGAGCAGCTCTTCCAGCGAAAGCCTTTTTTTTCCTGATTTTTTAGCTGATACAAGAGCAAATTCCAATGAAACAGCCAGCTCTAATGAAAGCAATAATTATAACGGTGTATTGGATCTACAAAACATATCTCGACCTTCTACAAGGCTTACCATGAACAAATCTTCCAGCGAAAGCCTGCCTTTTTCTGATTTTTTGGCTGATATAAGGGTGTATTCCAATGAAGAAGCCAGCTCTTACGAAAGTACTAACAATAACAGTGAATTGGATCCAGAAAATATACCTCAATCTTCTATGAATAAAATTAAAGAGTCGAATACAGGAAATGTAGGTCAATCTTCTTCAGGAGCTATAGATTCGAATCCAGAAAATATGAGTCGATCCACTTCTAGTAATAAAGATTCTAATCCAGAAAATATTCAGGTAAGTACATCAAGTAATATAATGATTTCGCCGGTTCATGAGTCTAATATCATGTTTAGTACATAGTGAGTTTTTAAAAAAGTACTGGAGGGCCAAATCCGAAACTACAATACCTTGTAGCTCGATTTAGCATGAAAACAAAAACGGCAATTTTTTTATTTTTTAAAGACATTGCTTCAGCCAAGCATCGAATCCATCTTTTTTGACCTGGCTTTTAAGTTTTTGTCAAAAAATATCACCCTATAAATAAAATAAATAAATAACGTTTATTTACGAAAACAGTACAAAGTTTCAAATTATACATAGGCTATGTTTTCATTGTACAAAAATTATTAAAGCATCTGTAGCCGAACTAGGCAAAGCCTGTGTTTCGGCTATCAGCGCCAATCCCTTCAAATATTTTTCAACTAGGATAGCCATCAAACAGAAATGTTAACATAGTGTCGGTACATAGGTATTTTTTTTTAATATTATAGAATTTTATACAAGAAACTTAATCTAAAACTATTCGCAGTCTCTTCAGACTTGCGATTATAATTATTACACTACATGTATACATAACATAACATCACGCCTGTATTTCCCCGAAGGGGTAGGCAGAGGTGTATAGTACACCCACATTTCGCCAGTTATGTTATAAGTCCCATGTAATAGGGGGCGAGGCTATTGCCATTAACCGGGCACAAATCCAGACTCCGGGCTGCTACTGAGAATTTCCTAATGAAAAAACCCAATTATTATTATTATTATATTATTATACTTTATTGTACACACAAATACACATTAATATTACAATAACACTTAATAAAATTTAACACCACTAGAACCCAGGACCCCATGCTCAGCAGTCGCGCTTGCGACCACTAGACCTACGAGGCAGGGGTGTGTACGTGTGTATGATAACGTGTGATGTGTGTTAAGGTGTGAGCTGGGTCTAAATATGTGCACATTTTGTTTATTTACAATCTAACGAGCTATAATATTATAGTGATCACTGAGGTATATGTAGTAGAAGTTCAGTCTCCTCGTAAGTGAGTTTTTATATGAAAGCGCATACTTTTTTCTTACATGGTGTTTTTGTAAGTGTGTATATGTTTATGGCTCTTTTATTTTATTGTATATATAAGGTCCCATAAAGTTTGTAAACCTCGAACTAAACTTGGTATTACCTACTAATAAAGTTTCTATCACATACTTTATCTTTTCGACCTTTTTCTTAATTTTAACGGATCATAAGTTTCTTTGCTATGTTGTAGAAGAGTAATATTAAGTATGTAAAGCTGTCGTTCAAACTTTGCGGTATAGGCGACGAGAAGACTCGGCGAAGTTTGCCAAATGCTGCCCAGCCCAGACGGATCCTTCTGTTGGCTTCTTTCTCGAAGTTGTGTCTACCAAGCTGAATTGCCTGCCCTAGGTAGACGTATTCCGTGACAACTTCGAGTGCCGACCCTTCGACGAATATTGGCCCCGGTATGACATGCATATTGAACATGACTTTAGTCTTGTCCAGATTCATGCCGAGACCGACACGTCGAGAGGCTCCGTTTAAGCTGTGCAGCATTTCGCCCAGTTGTTCCAGCGACTCAGCCATTACAACGATGTCATCGGCAAAATGGAGATGTGAGATGTTCTCGCCGTTAACGTTGATACCCTGTCCAGTCCAGTCCAGCGTCTTGAAGACGTCCTCCAACGCGTTAGTGAACAATTTCGGGGATATTACATCCCCTTGTGTCACCCCTCTGCGCAGTTTGATTGGCTTCGTCTTTTGGTCCTGGAGCTCAACAGTCATGGTAGCAGCGTTGTATAGGCATATCAGCATCTCTATATACCGCTCATCAATGTGACATCGCTGAAGAGCATCCAGAACTGCCCAAGTTTCGATAGAGTCGAAACCTTTTCGTAGTCCACGAATGCCATACACAGCGGCTGATTGTACTCTTCAGTCTTCTGTATGATCTGCCGAACAGTATGGATGTGGTCTACGGTGCTGTAGCCTTTTCGAAACCCAGCTTGCTCTGGTGGCTGGAATTCGTCGAGTCTTCCGGCGAGACGATTTGTGATGACCCTCGAGAACAGCTTGTACACATGACTCAGGAGTGAGATGGGTCTGTAGTTCTACAGAAGGGTTTTATCCCCTTTTTTGAAGAACAGTACCACCGCACTCCCGCTCCATGCCTCCGGTGTAGAACCTTGTTGAATGACGGAATTAAACAGACTCTGTAGCTCCTTCAGGACCGGAGCCCCGCCTGCTTTTAGGAGTTCAGTAGTAATGCCGTCATCGCCCGGAGCTTTGTTGTTCTTAAGCTGCTCGAGGGCCGCCCTAATCTCGCCCTGGTCATGTCCGGAAGATCCTCGGTGTAATGGCGCGTGAGCTGGGCTCTTTTGTCGTCATTACTAGGAACCGCTGGTCTCGCCGTTTTCGTGGAATACAAATGCCCATAGAAGTTTTCGACCTCATCAAGCATCTCGATCTTAGAGGTGACAATTTTGCCATCCGCGGCTTTCAGTTTCATCAGATGGGTCCTCCCTAGCTGCTGAGCGAAAACTTTCGACCCTCTATTTTGCTCAATCGCAGCCTCAACGGCGCGGGTGTTGGAGCGGCGGAGGTCACGTCGCATCAGCTTCCTAATCTGTAGGTTTAAGGACCTATTGTCATCTCATCAGATCGAGAGTCTCAGTCGAAAGCTTGGGCATCTTGCTTCCACGCTGCGGCGGAAAGAATTTTCGAGACAGTTCTTGCAATGTTTTGACTATGGTGTTGGTTTTCTCCTCAATATTGCCAGTGGTTTCCAGCGAGTCGATTTTGAAGTTCCGCTTGGAACCTTTCGGAGCCCAAACTGGTTTGGAGCGGCGAAGGTCGGAGAGTAGACTTAATCAAGCGCGTTCTTTCAGCTCTAAAATTGATATTTAGAGTGCCTCGGATAAGTTGGTGATCGCTTCCGGTGTTGAACCTATTGATCACAGAGACATCTCTAAATATGTGCTTCTTATCCGTCATGATAAAGTCTATTTCGTTCCTTGTCACCTTATGGTCCATCTTCTTTGGGGCTTCTTCTTAAAGAAGGAGTTCATTAAGAAGAGCCCCTGGGACTCGAAGAAGTTGACCAACATTTGGCCCCTGTGGTTTCTGCGCCCCAAACCGTAAGGTCCGATTTTCGATTCGCCGCGTTCTTGTACTCCAACTTTAGCATTGAAGTCCCCCATAACAACGTTGTAGTGAGCCTTAGCGGTACTATTCATAGCCTTAGCTATGTCTTCGTACATCGCTTCGGCTATATCGTCAGAGTGTGTCAAGGACGACGCATATAACTGCACTATTTTCAGCTTGTTAGGTACAAGCTGATTCATTTAGCTTTACTACAAGGTACGCTACCCGTGTCGACACACTACCGATTTCCACAACGTTGTTCACGAGGGCCTTATTGACAAGAAAAACCAACACCACCTTGGGAGAGCTGATCACCTTCGCGGAAGTAGAGTAAGTTTCCTGACTCCAGGGTTATCGTGTCCTCCCCCTCTCTACGGACTTCAGATAACCCCAGTATATGCCATTTTATATGACTTAACTCTACTTCAAGCTCGGCGAGGTGATGGTCCAGTCTCAACGTTTTTCCATTATACGCTGCCAGATAAAGTCGTCGGTTTTGGTAGTCTGCCGTAACCCTACTTAGCACCCCCCGTCCCACCGTTACCACGACCGCTACCGTAGGTGGGAATAGAGGGACCACCGGGAACTGGGGGCCGTTTTTTTGGTTGTGCGTGCATTGGGATGTATGCCCATAGTCACCACGCTGGGCAGGCGGGTTGGTGACCGCAGTGGGTGATGTTGCACGATGTTAGTGCACAGAAGGCCGCTGCTGCCCATCCTCCTGATTTCAACCCTATGTCGCCTTTTACGACACCCATGGGTAGAGGGGGGGGTGGTCTATTCTTTTTATTTGCCGGATACCACACGGCAATTTGATTTCTTTATTGATAAGTTTGTTCATATGAAACAATTTCTGCAGAGAAATGATAAGTGGCAAATCAAAGTTACTTTATCAAGATTTTTGTAAATCATATTTTTTTTAGTAGCGAATGAATGTAATGTAAATGCAATGAAGTAGTCATTAGAATTCCATATTACCTATTACTAAATAAATTAAGCATCGCATTAAAACAATAAATAAAATATCATAGGTACTCAATAATAATGTATGCACAGTATAACACAATACCCATCGACATAAAAGAACAATAAAGAAGGTGCGTGATATTGATGTATTTATTAGATACTAGCTTTTACCCGCGGCTTCGCTCGCGTTAAATTCTGCTAACCCACGTGACGGATCCTGTTAATTCAGTCCAGTCCAGTCCAGTTCCATCCATCCATCCTTTCATTCGGACCGTCCAGTCCAGTCCAGTCCATTCCAGTCACTATCCCACTATCTCACTATCTCGTCCCATGTCCAGTCCCGTCCCATGACCCGTTGCGTACCATGTCCCGTCCCGTCCCATGTCCAATGTCCCGTCTCATGTCCCATGTCCCGTCCCGGCCTATGTCCCTTATCATGTCTCGTCCCGTCGCCCATGTCGCATGTCCCGTCCCGTCCCGTCCCATGTCCCGTCCCATGTTATCAATTGTTCAGCAAATCAAATTTGGTGACACAATGACTGCAGCGCCACCTACCGGGTCCATTTGTTAATTCAAACCTTGCAGGGACCCGCACTCGAACGTACCTACACAAAAAATATCATTAAAATCTATCATCTATCAGTTTAGGAGATCAGTGACATACCTTCAGCAGCGCCACCTACCGGGTCCAATTGTGTTTTTAAACCATCCAGGAACCCATTGAAACATACACACAAAATTTCATCCAAATCTTATTGAATACGTTCTTTTAATTAGAGGGGACCCGAGTTTACCATACCGAACGGGACGAACATCAAATGTTTGACAGGTAGGAACAGTTTGTATGGGAAAAGACAATTGTTTCCTCGCAAAAATTTCACATTTTTTCACCTTTTAAACCTTCCCTGGACTTCCACAAATATTTTAAAACCAAAATTAGCAAAATCGGTCTAGCCGTTCTCGAGTTTTAGCGAGACTAACGAACAGCAATTGATTATTATATATATATAGATTTTGAATTTCTTTTTAAATGTATTATGAATTTATGAACTGGTAGTGCAGCGCATGAGTGCACTCAAGGGACAGCCACCACTGATCCTAACATGGATAGAAAATTAGTTCCGAATAAAGAAGTTTTTGCCAGACTGTATTTTGTCTGTGATGACAAGCACTAGAGCGCATGCGCGGCGCGCGCCATGCGCGACAATGTTACCAAGATTTAACGTTGGTCTTTTGTTTAAAATAGATATTTTATGAGTTTAGATAAAGTAGTGTATGAAACTGACATAACTAGGTATTAAAACACTCGTGTGATACTATTAAAAACCTCGCCTACGGCTTGGTTTTTAAACTCACACTCGTGTTTTAATAACCCCTGTTCACAGACAGTAAAAAACATAGACTAAGTGCTGCGAACATTCATAGTGAAGTCAAAAAAACCGTGCTCCTTCGTGTACAACCAGCGTTCACGCACACACATGCACCTCAAACCGTGCTCACCCCTCTCAGTACACATGTCGTGGCATCGTCCAGTAAGAATCGCGAAAGCAAATATCCTTCAGGTTTATGGTATGTGCATGAGAACTGGTTGTACTCGAAAAAGCACGGTTTTTTTGACTTCACAATGATTGTTCGCAGCACTTAGTCTATATTTTTTACTATGTCTGTGCCCCTGTTAAGCAACAGTTTCATAAACTACTATAAAAATTCTGAAAAAAGTGTATTAGAAGGAAATTGTAACCATTTTCAACAGTTTATAATTACTATTAGTTAGTTAAAAATTACTATTGCATATACAAGATGTTGATCTGTAATCGTGCCATATTTCTAGATCTGATGATATATAATGTGCTTAGTCACCTAAAAATACTTGAAAAATTCTGCGATTATTTAATACCTAAATTTTTACTTAGAAACATAGCGAGAGTTCGAGAATAAATCCCGAACGACTCGGAAAATAAGTCATCGGTGGCATTGTCAAAGGGTGGGAATACCTGCAAATTGTTTTTGTGGTGTCGCACGCATCGTTTTTGTGTCGCACGCGGCACACGGAGGGAATTTCTTTGTTTACAAATAGGTATTTAATAAAAAATAAAAATAAATGGAAGTCCGTGTGGTGCCGGACTTAAAGAATAGCACCACCCTTATCTCTTCTCATGGGTGTCGTAAAAGGCGACTAAGGGATTCACCAGAGGATGGGCAGCAGCGTTCTCTGAGTATTTAACCAATCAACTGCGATCGCCAACCCGCCTGCCAAGCGTGGCGATTATGGCATACCCCCCCCCCCTTAATTGGGGGAGGCCTATGTCCAGTAGTGGACGTCTTTCGGCTGAAATGATGATGATGATGATGAAAAATAAATGGTATTGATTTTTTTACTGATTCGTGTTCAGTATCAGTGGTAGCACCTCCTTAAATATCGCACGAATGCAGAACAACATGGTTTTATATTATTATGCAATATAAAGAAACTTTTACAAAAAATCCCTTACCTTATAGTTTCGGATTTGTCCCTCTAGCACTATTTTCAAAACTCACCTGTGTATTAATGTTTTTTAACGCTATTCCATTAATATTTTATCATATTATACAACGTGTTATTGAATTAACTCAAAACCTGAAACTAGTTTGTTCAGAATCGAGAATAGAATCCATTACACTACTTTTTAACATAGGTTAATTTTTACCAAAACATATTTTCTTCTTTTTGTATTACAGTTACTAAATACATACATAACACCATAAAGTATTTTAGTTATTGAGTCTAAAAGTTTCATACGACGACGCAGCGGCGGCGCTGAGCGCAAAGGCGAGCGAGACCCAGTAAAAAAGTGTGATGAAAACTTTTGGGTAACATTTGTTTCTTAAAACTATTAATTAACTGAACTTAATTTTAAGAGGTTATTCACCTCCCGACACAAAAGCGCGCGTCACGTTCGTGAATGAATCTAGCGTTATGAATCATTAGAGTATACATGATACCAAAAATTACAAATATTTTCTACAATAATAAATTAATATTCCATTAATTCCATGTACTTTATTTGTAGGTATATTATGTACGAAATGTACCTACTTTTACACAGTACCTATCCACGATCGGTTCCCATTCTTCTAGTCTATCCAAAGGTTGTCTGGAAGAGATTGCCTTGTGCGATAAGACCGCCTATTGTTCTTTCTGTAAACTATTCTCTTTGTTTTTGTTTGGTGTAATGTACAATAAAGAATATAATAAATAAATAAATAAATAAATAATATTAATAATTACTTTCCATATCAATTTATTATAATAAAAACTAGTTGGGGTGAATGAAGTTTGGAGTTATTCTAATAACACGTTGTATAGAACGCTGGTAGAGACTAATTCAGTTCATATATCAATATATATTTCGTGTTATTTCATATTTCACTCACAGGATCCTAAAAGAAGTCCAGAAAATCAAAGACAAGAAGGGGAAGAAGAGGTGATCTCTCCTATATTATTCAGTGAGAGAAGACCCACAACACAAAACAGTCGTTTAGAAGACGGATTCAATAGGACACTCCCTTTTGCTTCCATACTTATTCATGACAGCTATACCTCTAAGATTCCTAGCAAGGTTATATTGACTTCTATTAATAATGATGTAAAATACCTTATTTAATTTAAAACTTACATAATTATTTTCACTGCCCCGCGAATAAAGCGATGTAAAAATCTTTATTTTCCAATATTTTTGTCACCTCAGTGTGGAAGCCACGTCAAAATGACTGGTGTAAATGAAGTGATTATAGAATTCACAAAATTATTAAATTGTTGTTCGAAACAGACACATTTCTGGTTTTTGGGTTTTGTTTTTATTTAATCATAAAAAAGTACCCCTTCAAAAACTGTTTACTATTTAACTAGTTTTCTTTGCGTTTAAAAAAGTAAAATAATAAAAACGTGTCGACATTATAATTTTGAATTTAAACTTCCGTGTGATTTCCTGTTCAAATACTATATTAATATGGATGGAAAAAGATTTCAAAAATTGTGACGTAGATATTTATGTTTCTTCTTCAATAAATGACGTTAATTTATATTTCATGAGTCTTTATTTCAAAATTATTTTGGAATGCAATCATCAGTGTTTTTTTATGTAATTTTAACATTGTTTTAGCTGAAATATTATAATTAAAATAGGTACAGTCGACGGCATGACACTGGTAACACTTGAATAACAAAACTGCCCGTACTGCTTACGAAAGAAAGGTGCTGTCAATGTCAAACTGTTACTACTGACGTGCGGTTGACCGTACCTGGCTGTTCCGTGTACATTGTACTATTTACACCATAATTTACGAAAACATCCAACTGAAAGCAATGTCTATCAGAAAACTTTTACGAAACAAAAAACAACATGAATGTTATAATTTCTTAGGTTTTCGCGATCACTACACATTATAATAAAACAAAGTTTAACCGGATTAAATAGCGTATAAAACCGATATGTACCTAGAATGCGATGAAATTATGATGTTTTTAGGGTTCCGTACCCGAAGGGTGCCAAACGGGACCCTATTACTCTCGCTACGCTGTCCGTACGTCCGTCCGTCCGTCTGTCTGTCACGGGGCTGTATCTTTGTAACGGTAATAGATAACCAGTTGAATTTTTCACAGAATATGTGTTGCTATGAGGTGTATTACGACAAATACTAAAAACAAAAAAAAGTCTACAACCAAAGGGGGTCCCCATACAAGAAACCTCAAAAAACATGCATTTTTTTCAACGTTTTTGTTCTTGCTCTATCTTCAAAACGGTAATATATACCAGCGTCAAACTTGGTTAGATTATAGTGCATACTATCTAGTTTAGCAACAAATACTAAAAACATGGCAAACGCAGAAATATATGGTGGTACCTACGTAAGAAACACATGCAAAAATTCATATTTCGCAAACTGTGTGTTGATGTCTTTTGATAAACTCTCGTAAATTAAATCCGTTTTTTATGGGATATCAGGTCGTTGAGAGGTACGGAACCCTTACTGTGCGAGTCCGACTCGCACTTGGGCGGTTTTTTAATTTCTTTTTTAAAAATTTGGAATTTGGAAATTAAAAAACATCCTAATTTTAATAGAGAAGATGGTTGGCAGCTACCACCTTTTTGGAACCCAGTCCTAAAAATAATCAAGTCCCAAACAGCACGCAACACTGTAAAAGATAATGATATTGTGAGTGATTACTGCGTGCATCGAAACGATTTTAATTAATAATATTGTACGGTGACTATAATAATTTTTTAGAAATATCTGTAAAGACGCTTGACATCATAGTCTACCTGCAACCACGAAATTATGCAAAGCTTTCGAAACGTCAGGAAAATCAATTTAAACAACATACGCGATTTTATTATTATAATACGAATAATAATTTCAAAATACATTGACTCCGATGCAATTTCATTCAGCAGTGGTTAACGGTGACTGCCCCGGGTAATACATACATACAACTCTATGCTGAGTAAAAAGTCAAATAAAAACTGTTGGACAGACTTACAAAGCAAGGGCGAAGATCTCGGAATATTCTGGAAGGGATTTTTAGGTACCTAAATCATTTATTGTAATAGATAACACAGTACCTGACCAAACGTCAAGCTTAGCTCTGAACGATGCATTATTTTGGGCAGGCAAGTTCGATAACTGCTTTCTTTTTAAGAAAAGCTTTTAGGTATCTAGTAGGTTTTGATCCTTGCGAATTTACCATTTTTGTCTGTTTATTGGTCCACCCGTCTGTCTATCAATCTCGCCACAGCTCAAAGCTGCTTTTAGGGTTACGTACCAAAAGGGTAAAATAATAATAATTATTATTCATTTAATTCAGACCCATAAAAAATACATAAAACCATATACAATAATATGAAGTAGGTACAATAATATCATCATCATCATCATCATTTCAGCCGAAAGACGTCCACTGCTGGACATAGGCCTCCCCCAAGCATCGCCACAACGACCGGTCCTGCGCCTTCCGCATCCAGCGTATTCCCGCGGCCTTCACCAGGTCGTCGGTCCACCTTGTGGGGGGCCTACCCACGCTGCGCCCTCCCGTACGCGGTCGCCACTCCAGAAATTTACAATAATATAAAACATAAAAATAAAATAATCTATATTTAAACATTAGGTACCTAATAAAAAAGAACCCCTCTGGTGCGACTCCATCCGTCCGTCTGTATGTCTGTCCGTCTGTCCGCATGCGTCCATAGGTACTCTAAGCATCCAAGGAAAGTACGGAACCCTCGGTATGCGAGTCCGACTCGCACTTGACCGGTTTTTTTTAATAATCAACTTAAGTAGACTGAATACGAAAAGAGTTCGTTTTAAGGCAAATTTAAGCCTTTTCCCAATTATATTGGGATCGGCTTCCAGTCTAGCCACATGCGGCTGAACATCAGTATTTTACACGGAGCGACTGCCATCAGACCTCCGCAACCCAGTTACTGGGTAATACTGACATTCGGAGGTTAGACCACTTGTCAGACTTTCAGGCTTCTGACTACCCGTAACGACTGCCACAGATAGTCGTATGACAACCGGGACCGACAGCTTAACGTGCTCTCCGAGGCACGGAGGGGTCTCGATGTGTAACGAAACGGTCACCCATCCACAGACTGACCGCGGCAAGTGCAGCTTAACCTTGCAGATCATACAATCCGCGCAGTCGTTACTTCGCTACGACAAATTAATAATAAATATGACAATCGTGCTTTTACATAAAATAAGGTAGGTATCAAATTATCTATTTAAAAATAGGCAAAGAAAAAACGGTTCAGTACCATTTTAACAAGCGATTTTCTTTTTGTTTTTTTTTGTTGTGTAGATATTGACGAGCTTTGGGCGTATTTCGGCCATTGGGCGACCTCTCGTATATAATATTATGTTTTAATTTAAAACAGTGCAGATTACTGCAGAGCTGCAAAACTCACAAGCTATTGAGAACCAATAAATTGTTTGCCACTTCCAGTCGTAACCACTATCCATTCGAATGACAAAAGCTCTTATTGCAAAGCAATAAACCTCACATTAGTTTGTCACAAATACCACTTGATTTCTCCCTTTACTTTTTGCTAGTCGTTTCAGGCCACTTGCAAGCATATGCAATTTTATTCGGAAACTAATAGAGCCATCGTGTTCGAATTGATAATGGAGATATTTATTACTTTTTGTTGATGTCAATACTAGATCTAAAAAGAAAAAAAAGCGCCGAATACATAACCTCCTCCTTTTTTTGAAGTCGGTTAAAAATAAAGAAAATTTTAGATAAAATAACATTATTAGCTGACGTCCTTTTAAGGGAAATGTAGCAGGTAGCAGCCATCAGTAATAAAATTATTACTCGCTGAATACATCATTTATCGAAAATTCGTTTTTAACCATTGAAATACATGTATGTAGTTTAATCAGAAACTATTCTTCTTTTCCTCAGCCTTATCCCATTATCTGGGGTCGGCTCTCCTTGTCTGCCTTCTCCATTAATTTCTATCCCGCGCGATCGCGGCTTCGATCTCGCTCTCCTTCGAGTCCCTCTGGACTGACGACAGCCAGGTGGCGGAGGGTCTTCCACGGCGTCGCGTCGTCGTTTGCAGGTCAAGGGCTGCTCGTACCATGTGGTCTTCTGGGCGGCGGAACACATGTCCATACCATCGAAGGCGTCGTTCTTTGACCTTCTCAGTAATGGGCGCAACTTTGTAGCTTCCTCTGATGTGGACGTTACGTACCCTATCTAGTAGTGTGACACCCACTGACCAGCGTAACATGCTCATTTCGGTCGTGTGCAGTTTTGACAGGTGTTGCTTAGTAGATGCCCAGCATTCTGTACCATAGAGAATCATTTTAATCAGAAACTATTAACTGTAAAATATAGTTCGCTGTAGTTGTAGATAAAAAAAATGCCAAAAGTGGCAGTTTTTTGCACTTTTTCTATCTACAACTACAGCGAAGGATAATTTATAGAGTTAACAGTTTCTAATTAAACTAAAGTACTCGTACTTCAATCGTTAAAAACTAATTTTCGATCAATGATGTTAATAAGCGAATAATTATTATTTACTGATGGGGGCGCCACTTGGCTGCTAACTAACTGCTGCTAACCTGTATCAACACAAATACTACCCTCCACCAGTTTGTAAAGACGGATCGCGCAGTCACCGGTGTTCGCTCCTTCATAATGTAGATAAATATTATCTGGTATCTACCCTCATTGTACTTATTTAATATCCTACCTTGTTAACTATATTTTTGTTTACCTGTTGGTATAGTCGATGATACTGATGTACGGTAAAACTCTAATGAGTTTATGTTTACATCTTTAGAATGTTTTTGTTATGTATACCACTGAACAAATAAATAAATACATGCGCCTTAAGTGGTGAATGTATGAACATAATTATCAACTTTTATTATGGGAGCTACCCTGAAATCAAGACAAAACAGCTGTTTCATACGTTTTGTCGATCGACATCAATGACTTCGGCTATAGAGAGTCATAAAGTCATTGATGTCGATTACATTGTTCTATAACACCATGTTTTTGTCGTGATTTCAGGGTTGCTCCCATAGTAAATAATATTACACCTTATTATAGTCTCACAGATACCTAGATATTTATCCAAAGTTTGGGTTTGTGTCTGAAAACTTTACGACAATTAATCCTAGGGCGGGGCATATTTTTTAATACCGCCATTTAAATAAAATAAAATCAGTTGATGTAGGTAGCAATATACTGCACTTAATCTTAGTATAATAAAATTGGACATTACACATAGCATTACGACGAGTAGCAAATTTTTTTTATTTTAATCACACCCTATTTCATATCCATAACAAAATTTTACCCAAACAGCTATTCCTTACTCAAACAAACTGTAATTCAAAACTAAAATAATTAAGATCTCTTGAAAAGCATCCTACGTTTCTTTGCCAGCACTTACATCATTCGTTAGAGCCAAGAGCTTTACTAGATCCAAGCTATCATGGCCTAGGTACTAGATCTCGAGTAACTCAGTGCTGCCACCTAGTGGCGTTCTGGCGGCTGGCTTGGAGTAATGGCAGCACGATGTTCGTCGTTAGGATAAGTCAGGAGCAAATGTATGTGTTATATTATAAAATAGTAGTGAGCCGAATACTAGGAAGTAGATACCTACTACCGAAGTAAATAAGTATGAAACAGTACGTAGTGTCTTCGTGCCATATTTCTAGAATAAATGTTAAATAATGTGCTTACATACATAACCTTTGGCCTTAACCTTCTCATACTGAGAAGAGGCCCGTGCCCAGCAGTGGGACAGTAATGGGCTGATTATGTAAATAATGTGCTTAGTCATCTAAAAATACTTGAAAATTTCTATGATTATTTAATACCCAAATTTTCACTTAGAAACATAGCGAAGGTTTGAGAATAAATCCCGAACGACTCTTACAATAAGTCATCGGCGGCATTGTGCGGAAATAAATAAATAAATAAATATTTTTGGGACATTTTACACGTCACCATCTAGTCCCAAACTAAGCAGAGCTTGTACTATGGGTACTAGACAATGGATATAATACTTAAATACCTTTTTTTTTTGTAAATACATACTTGTAATACATAAGCAACACCCAGACCAACACAAACACTCATGTTCATCACACAAATATTTGTGTCCTGTGGGAATCGAACCCACGACCTCGTGATCAGCAGTCCGACACTCGAACCACAAGACCACAGAGGTTGTCAAATGCAAATTATTTTGGTGGTTTCACACGCATCGTTTTTGTGTCCCACGCGACACACGGAGGGAATTTGTTTGTTTACAAACAGGTATTTATATAAATAAATGAAAATTTGGTGTTGATTTTTAGGGTTCCGAAGTCCTACAAGGAACCCTTATAGTTTCGTCATGTCCGTCCGTCTGTCCGTCTGTCCGTCTGTCCGTCTGTCCGTCTGTCCTAATCCTTTACCGCTTAATAACTTCTACAGTTATAAACATAAGTAAATGAAATTTTGACAAAAAATGGAATAGATATAGATCTCAATTTTAAAAGAATAAAAAAAATCTTGATTACGTATTTTAGGGGTGGCGCCCATACATGTGAAATGGCGATGAAAATATTTTTTTCGCTGCACCCCCTCGTGTGGGGTATCGTTGAATAGGTCTACTAAAATGAAGGTAATGTTTCATACACAACTTTTTTATCAGGTATACCCTCTGCGAAATACAGTTCGCCAAAGTGACTTGCAATGTGTCCCCCCCCTGCCATTTCTAAACTATGCAACGTAGAAACTTATAGTCTTCAACATTGATAGACCTGTATAAAAATTCTCTTTTAAAATTATTTCGAGTATAATGTGATTATAAGTTTTTGAGTTATAGTGAGAAAACTGAAAAATACTTAAGACGTCCTAGTTCATAGGGCATTGACCTTAGAGAAAAATGATCGTAGCAAATAATGCTCCTTTAGTTACTTTCTATTTAAAAAAATCACAAAAAGAAACACTCTTCTTAAATTTAGCTTCATAAATTTAGCACTAGGTGGCGCTGTTTGCAAAAACTAAAATAGCAATGATTAATATTCGATCTGATTCGTTTGTAATTAGACCTACTTAAGGAACCCTATGATACTGAGCATGGCCTGACATGCTCTTGGCCGGTTTTTTTTTATTGATTCGTGTTCAGTAACAGTGGTATAGTCAACTCCTTAAATATGGCGCGAATACAGATCAACACGTTGTATATTTATCATTATGTTGCATACAGTGACCAATGTGTGCCTACAGTTGATAGATTATCAAATTAATCTAATGGTGATTTTTTTACAGAAGACCAAAGTTTGTTTTTCATATCTAAAGTAGAAATTTTCCGCTGATTGCGCATTTTTCTTTGTATAATTATCACTATTATCACACATTGTACGCGTGGTAAAGATGCTAGAATCTATTTAAAAATACAATAAACTATAAGAAAACAGCCATGTTTTAACGTAGAACACACACGTTGATAAAGTATAACAAAATCTTTGTTATCACTCCTCAATTTGCGATTCAGAATCTAAAAACCCTGTAAAACCTAGCAGAGACAAAAGTAATTAAATAACTATGGTAATTTTCATTCATAATCATTTGATGAGTTCATGCATCTTTTTGCTTTTCAACATTCAGAAACTCTAGTTAGGTACTTAACTAAGGCATTTCATCAAAAGGTGTGTGTAAGTACATTTTGCTTTTGAAAAAGGTTAATTTTGAAGTTTATAGCTTCAACTTTCAAATCTGTGTTTGTTAATAAATTTAAGAAAAGTATGTTTCGAAAAATCTTATAGTAAGTAGTGTTAATTAAATGATACACTTTCATTAAGATTTTTAATGGATTGATCAAATATGAGCAAACATGTACAAAGAAATTCATTCCAGTCCCATTTCAAAAACAACAGGTCTGGGTAAATGGATTATATTAATTTTATAAACAAGATTGCAGTATTACCAAAACCAATTTTTATGTTATCTATGAAACTAAATAACAAATACCTACATTCAACCCTAAAATTGACAAAAGAACTAGCACAAAACAAATTAATTACCTATCTATCTATACCATAATAAAACTGTAAAGGTCGAAAAGTCTGTACATTGAGTTTTTTTTCGCGAAAACCGGCTAGGGGGGCTAGAAATAAGCTATAGAACACGAATCAATCGTTTAAAAAATTTATGTCTGTCTGTCTGTCTGTCTGTCTGTCTATCTGTCTGTCTGTCTGTCTGTCTGTTTGTTACCTCATCACGTGAAAACGGCTGAACGGATCGTAATGAAACTTAGCATTTGTATTGGTATTAGTCTAACTTAAAATATAGGGTATGTTTTATCTGAATCGGTTGAGTAGATCCAGCGATACAGCTTGACCCCTCTATTGTATTAAGTTGCGTATTGTATAAAGTAGAGGTCATGATTGTTGGTCGTTGCTAAAAATACAAATAGATGGTGTTAGTATTATAGAAAATGTAGAATAACATAACATAGTCAGCCCATCACTGTCCCGCTGCTGGGCATGAGCCTCTTCTTGGAATGAGAAGAGTTAATGAACTGGATATTGTTACTATTATAGAATAACTTAACATTATCAGCCCATTACAGGCCCACTGCTGGGCACGGGCCTCTTCTCATAATAAGAAGAGATGTGGTTAGTGTTATAGAATAACTTAACATAATCAGCCCAATTACTTCCCACTGCTGGGCACGAGCGTCTTCTCAGAATGAGAAGAGTTTAGGGCTAATTCCATGAAATTCCATAACCTTAGCCGGTTGGTTGTAAAAACAAAATATAGTATGGTAGGTAAATAGTGTAGCCGTCTGAATGTATACAACATTAGAAGACATTGTGTTCATAAATATGACACGATGTTATTTTCCGACATCCACGCGGACGGAGTCGCGGGCACAGCTAGTACTATAATAAAACTGTAAAGGTCGAAAAGTCTGTACATTGAGTTTTTTTTCGCGAAAACCGGCTAGGGGGGCTAGAAATAAGCTATAGAACACGAATCAATCGTTTAAAAAATTTATGTCTGTCTGTCTGTCTGTCTGTCTGTCTATCTGTCTGTCTGTCTGTCTGTCTGTTTGTTACCTCATCACGTGAAAAAGGCTGAACGGATCGTAATGAAACTTAGCATTTGTATTGGTATTAGTCTAACTTAAAATATAGGGTATGTTTTATCTGAATCGGTTGAGTAGATCCAGCGATACAGCTTGACCCCTCTATTGTATTAAGTTGCGTATTGTATAAAGTAGAGGTCATGATTGTTGGTCGTTGCTAAAAATACAAATAGATGGTGTTAGTATTATAGAAAATGTAGAATAACATAACATAGTCAGCCCATCACTGTCCCGCTGCTGGGCATGAGCCTCTTCTTGGAATGAGAAGAGTTAATGAACTGGATATTGTTACTATTATAGAATAACTTAACATTATCAGCCCATTACAGGCCCACTGCTGGGCACGGGCCTCTTCTCATAATAAGAAGAGATGTGGTTAGTGTTATAGAATAACTTAACATAATCAGCCCAATTACTTCCCACTGCTGGGCACGAGCGTCTTCTCAGAATGAGAAGAGTTTAGGGCTAATTCCATGAAATTCCATAACCTTAGCCGGTTGGTTGTAAAAACAAAATATAGTATGGTAGGTAAATAGTGTAGCCGTCTGAATGTATACAACATTAGAAGACATTGTGTTCATAAATATGACACGATGTTATTTTCCGACATCCACGCGGACGGAGTCGCGGGCACAGCTAGTAGTAAATAATTATTTAAACGAGGACTTACTCTCTCGTCCAACCCGTGTCAAAAACAACCGTAAATAAATAAAAATAAATCTACGAAACATTCACTTCGTCGTCGTCTTGTTGAAATGAAATGAAATGAATTAATGTTTATTTGTACAAAAAAAAAAAAATGAAAAATTTGATTTATTACCACAAATTTTTTTTTTTTTTGGCAATACATTATTTTTCTTTCTTTCTTTTCTTTTGTTTTACTTAATAATAATGCCTTAGTCGTCGCCTTCGACGACGCCCGTAGGTGGAAGTAACTTATTCCTTATGGGAACCACTCTACATTATCGTTTTTCTCAGTAAATACTGCAACTTATTTTCTGAAAAGGTAATGTAAAAGTAAAAGTAAAGTAAAAGGTTGCAGAAAAATGATAAAATACAAGAACTGTGTGTGAAATACCAAGTGGAAAACCAACCTATTGGTATCAATGCCCAACAAAATACAAAAAACGCAATAGCAAATCACGCACACTCAGCCATAGCCATACACACGGTAAATGACCAGTATACTGTATGAATGGGAAAATTACAAAAATGTCTGCAGGAAAGACGCAAATGACGAGAATATATGCAGATTTAAACCCTTCGCTCATTTTTCGTCATTTGCGTGATGTATGACAAGATAACAGAAGTATTCCCGGCTATGAAAGGGTTGAACACGATGGAAGGAATCACAACAATAGATAGTGTTACCCTTTTCTTGCTGATGCTCCCGATACCCATTTTTTACTAGGCGTAAAAAGCCTACACAGTGTCGATGTGAAAGAAATCTGCACTGCTTAGTTATAGTCTATATTAGTGCTAGATTATTTTAATTCTATGGTGCTAGACAACCATTCAGCCCAGGCACCTCTTAATTACCGCACGACCGCTGCCAAAGTAACACCTATTTTCGTTTGTCTTACAAATAATAATTGATTTTCACCAATAAAGTTGATATTGCTAGCAGTGTTATATACCAGTGGAAAGGTTTTGAACCCTGTGTTGTGATTGTGCATAATTTACTCTGGAACTCATCAAGAATCGTGAGTAAATAACGTAAACACGTAAAAACGTTTTACAAAAATTATATCTACCTACCATCGCACAATAGTGGACCATGACCTAGGACAACCCGCGGTTTGCCCGCTGCTACGCACACATACGCACTGCTGCACTCTGTACGGAGTATCCGACGCTTATCACTGCGCATACACCCATAGCTTAGCCAACTAAAGCGCAAACAGTAAAATGTTTAACTGTGCGAGTTGTAAAGTTGCGTTCACCGACGGAGCTACGTGCAGTGTCTGTAAACAACGGTATGACTTTCCATGCTCAGGAATTACCGAGGGTGGATTCCGGAAACTTGGGGATCGCAAGTCTACTTGGCGTTGCCCGAAATGTAAGAACACAGTTTCGTCTCCTAAACCACCACCTCAGTCACTTGTGGCTGCGAGCGATCGCGATCAACCAACTTTAGAGAGTGTTCATGACATATTGCGAGATATAAAGGAGCAACTTGCGCCACTGGTGTCATTAGCTGAGGATATCAAATCCATTAAATTGGAGTTAGCCAACTTGCAGTCTTCCCTCTTTATGGCAAACGATACAATAGCAAAATTTTCCGATTCCTTCAACTCTTTACAAGAAAGAGTAATGACTGCTGAAGAAAGTATAAATACGATACCGGCCTTACAAGCAGAAATAATGACAATCAATGAACAGCGCGCTCGTACTAACGGCAATGAGAATGTCGAAATTAAGGGTATTCCCAAAAAACATGCAGTCCCTTCCCTTGCAATTACTGCAGCACCGCGGTCCCGACAGTCCGAAGTTACTTGCCAGTCACAAACAGTCAACCCCCGTTTCTCCATGCCGTTGCTCGCTACAGCAGTAATGAAAGGCGATATAGTCGAGGATGGACAGACAACGGATGGTTGGACGGAAGTTCGACGCAGGCATCCACGAGGCTCGCTAGGCTCAGTATTGCGTGGGACCGCGGCGCCGGGTACCACCAAGTTAGAAGCCTCGGAAAGATGGAGATACTTGCACCTCTTTTATGTAAAGCAGGGTACTACTGATAGTCAAGTACGTGAGCACCTAGTCTCTATTTGTGGAAGTGATGAATGCACGGTAGAAGCACTCAAAGCCCGTGGCAATTACGCATCTTTCAAGCTAGGCGTGCCGTCGAAATTAGCCGAGCAAGTTATGGCATCTCAAAACTGGGCAGAGGATATCTGTGTGAAACCTTGGCGCCGTAATTTTCGTGCCAGAAGTGACGAAACTCAATAAACCACTACACCTAAACGCTAAACCTGCCCAAACTGAATGCAATGCCCATCTGCGCGTATTGTACCAAAATGTGTGTGGGCTAAAAACCAAGCTACCAAAATGGAGATCAAGTTTATTACTTACCGAGCATGATTTAGTAGCCGTAACAGAAACAAAACTGGATGATTCAGTTGACGACTCTGAGGTGTCAATCGGAGATTGGAGCATTCTACGTAGGGACAGAGTGGCTCTAGGTGGCGGCGTGATGTTGGCTGCGCGCCCTGGCGCCACCATGAGTAGGCGACGTGAACTCGAGACGGACTATGGCGAAGATATGTGGGTTACTCTCGCTATTCATGGTCTTAATATATCTGTGTGTGTTTTTTACATTAAGCCCACTGCAATTGACGAAGATTACATGACTTGGTTTTGCAAGGTGGAGAGCGTTATATTCAATTTGAATGGAATTGTAATAATTATTGGCGACCTTAATTTAAATAGTGCTTCTGTAAATGTCAACAATTATTATTGTTATTTTTTAAGCTTCTGTAATTTGTCTGAGATGAATGAAGTGATGAATAAACGTGGGAGTAAGTTAGATGTAGTGTTAGTTCGATGGAGCGCCGGAGTGACCTGTGAGCATGGCGAAGGAATGGAGCTGGTCCCAGTCGATCGGCATCATCCTCCGTTAGATATTGCAGTACCCATAACAACACATAAGGAAAATGAAAAACTAGATCCCAGTAACATTGATCGAAGTAGGGACTGGAATTTTTGCAAAGGAAACTACACACTTCTATATGATCATATTCGTTCAGCCCCTTGGCACGAAGTTCTTTATTGCAATGACGCATGCTCCGCTGCAGATAAGTTCTACACAATAATATATGACTTGTTTGATTCTTCCATCCCAAAGAAAAGGAGATTTATGTCTGGTAACAGGCGGTATCCAGTTTGGTTTACTAGAGATATGGTCCAAGATACTCTATATAAAAACAAACTCCATAAAAAATGGAAACTTTCACAATGCGAACCTACATACGCACAGTTCAGTGCTCTGCGATCGGATCTTAAAGGCAGAACCCAGGAGGCCTACAAGTCGTATTGTTATACTGTGGAAAACAATATAAGAAAAAATCCCCGAAAGTTCTGGCAACACGTATCCAGCCTGAGATCAAAGGGTGGTTTTGAGCCTAACGTTACATACAACGGTGAGACAAGTTCGGGTGTGAAGGCGGCCGAGGCATTTGCTCAGTGTTTTTCCAGCGTGTTCTTGCCCGATATGCCTAAATTGGACCCAAGTAATCTTAACCTAAGTAGTGAGGGAGGTAGCGTACCTCTTCCCCTCCTGACTACCCAAGATGTAGTAAAGGGGATTGCCAAACTAAGACCCTGTAGCTCGATTGGTCCTGATAACTTTCCCGCCTATATCCTTAAGGGATGCTGCAAAACTCTAGCGACTCCTCTCTGTCATGTTTTTAACCTGTCTCTCCAGTCTGGTATATACCCTAAGCAGTGGAAATTATCGCGAGTCACTCCAATCCCAAAAACCAGTAACAAATCATCGGTAGAAGAACACAGACCTATCGCTATCCTTCCTACTATTGCAAAAGTCTTCGAAAATATACTCCATACAATCATTTACAAACAGATAAACGTGTATCTATCGGAAGCCCAGCACGGTTTTCGGCCCGGCCGCTCCGTCAACTCAAACCTATTAATCCACGTGGACTATATTTCTAGAAGCATGGATACTGGAACGCAAGTTGACGTTCTTTATTTCGATTTCCGCAAAGCATTTGATAGGGTCGACAACGATGTACTCTTAACCAAGTTGGGAGTCATTGGCTTCAGCCAAGGACTTCTCAACTTCTTTGCAGACTATCTGCGTGATCGTAAACAGTTCGTCAGACATGGTTGTTTCGAGTCCAAGCCTTATAGTACGCGTTCTGGCGTGAGTCAGGGATCCGTGTTGGGCCCGCTTCTGTTCCTGATCATGATTAACGATCTTACTAACAAACTCAAATTTGCAAAATGCCTGTTATATGCCGACGATTTGAAACTAGTAGTAGAAGTAAGAACGGACGAAGATTGCAAACTCTTACAAAAAGATATCGACGCCCTTTACCAATGGAGCATGGTAAATAAGCTTTTCTTCAACACTAACAAGTGTTACGTCATGACCTATGGTCGAGGGTTGCAACCAATCCATTATAAATACACATTGAATGGTGAATTAATAACTCGTGTCACCAACATAAAGGACTTGGGAGTGACTTTCGACCCTGGTCTGACATTTAAAACTCATGTTTCCACTCTTGCTAAGGAATCTTTTAGGCGCTTAGGATTTGTTTTACGAAATGCTCGTGACTTTCAGAATCCGCAAGTTATTGAGCTATTATACAACGCCTTGGTTCGAAGTAAGCTAGAAGCTAGTGCCTGTGTCTGGAACCCGTATACAGCAACCCAAACATTAATGCTTGAAAAGGTACAAAAAACTTTTCTAAGGTTTTTATATAAAAGGCTTTATCATTTCTATCCGTACATGTACCCTACTAATTACCTCTTAGGAATGTTAGGTTTCAATTCATTGGAGGTGAGAAGAGGCCTTGATCAGCTCACGGTAGCCTGTAAAACCCTTCACGGACGAATTGACTGTCCTGAGCTTCATGACCTATTCTGTCGACTATATGTTCCCGACAGATACCTCAGACACCGTCAGAGCCACCGACACGAATTGTTCGCCCAGCCGTCATGTCGAACTGTCTCCAGGGCAGAGTCCCCAGTGTGCCGTACCTTAAAGGCGCTCAACGCCCTCCTGGTTGCTAACCCTGAATGCGATGTGTTTGCGGACGGATGGAATAAAATTTTGCTAGTATGTCTGATGTTCTGTGAGAGAATGTATGCGAGGGTGTCCACTGTTCCATGTTAAGGTCTTAGGTACCTATATGTAATTTTGTCATATAAAATTTGTCATATATGTAAATTGTAATATCATCGTTATATTGTGTATCGTTTCTATGTTAATTAATGTAATTGGTTTTTGTACCGTGTTAATTAACTATAAATAAATAAATAAATAAAAATAAATAAATAAATAAATTAATAATGAACTGGCATTATTCCAAATCAATTAAAATCTAAAATATAATGTCTTAGGTTTTCGCGATAACTACACAAAACGCACGCACGAACGCTGCAAAAAAATGTAAATGCCAGGAAAACCAATTTTAACAATATACGCGATGTAATCCGGTTAAAACTTGATTTATTATAATCTAAAAAGTTCCTGGGGCCGTATAGTTCTGGAGTGGCGACCGCGTACTGGAAGGCGCAGCGTGGGTAGGCTCCCTACAAGGTGGACCGACGACCGGGCCGGAGAGTCAGATAGGCTACTAGCCTACTTTGTATCCCGGAAAAATGAAAGGTTCCTGTGATAAAGAACAATGGGAGCGATGCCACGGGTAAAAGCTAGTATATAATATAGTGACAATACTTTCACTGTGAACAAAACTAACGAGGTCCAGAAAAGGATCCAAAATTAATAAACTTTTACTGTCTACTATCATTTCTGTAACATGTGTGACGGTTTACTTAACAAATTTGACGGTATTGTGTTGCTGGCTGGCTGGCAAATGAGTGGGATGAGGATGGTATCATTACGCCCCAATACACACGGGGACGTCCGTCCGGCGCGGAGAAAAGCCCGCCTTTTTGTAGAAATGCATGTTATTTACTCTGGATACGGCGTGGCGTTTTGTCACACCGTAGGGCTTATACTCGAGTCGAGTTTCTGGCAGGCTACAAATGATAAGCATTACTTTCCTAACTGTCTAGTTCAATCGCACAGTGTGATAAGATCCCGGTTTTTGTCTCATCGTGTTTTTATTGAATTAATCGATAGAGTTTACAATTCCGAAGATTAGACTAAAACTCCGGGTTCGCTCAGACTTGAGGTTTTTTTTAAAAAAAATGTCAAAGTTTCGCAATATCCGACTCTTGAAAAATGAAAAAAAAATCATTATAATTTAATGGAAGTACTTATTACAGAATTTATTTATTCTATCGAAAAATGGAATAATAGCCGACCGTTCTACCAATTCCTGTTGCATTAGTATGAATGGGTCGAGAGATATGATTTTTTTTCTCATTTTTCGTTTTCATTTTTTTATTCATCTAAACCACCGTAGTAGGTGGTCATTCCTACATCAAAAAATTGCTGATACTTTCTATTATGTGTAGTATTAATTCCAAAACCTAATTCGTTGGTTTCCAGGAGTTATTGGAGATTCAAAATTTTCCTTAGGGGTGACACTTTCATGTATCCGAAAAAAAAACAATAAGAATATATTTTATCTGAAAAAAAAAAAAGTTTTTTAAATACTTTTTAATAATTAATATGGAGTTGGCTATTTGAAAGAAAGAAAATGAAAGAAAGAAAAAATATTTATTTGCTTCAAAAGTGACGCACAAAATTACCAAAAAATTCAAGAACACAGAACAAATACAGGTACAGAGCCAAGAAGTGTGGTAAGATATGTGTCACATCCGCGCAAAACGGCCACCGCTCAGCATATAGCTATGCTTCATGCACGGAGCAAAGACACAGCGCTGGTTTTCAGCGACAGCCGGCGTCGACACAAATTCACAATGCAATAACGAAAGGAAAATGTATATAAATTTGTAACATATTATGTAGGCTAACCGAACTAAAATTCATCTTCATTGTTAGTTACAATTAATTCAACATGAGAATAATTATCGATGGCTAGATTTTGTTCATTAACAGGTAAAGACAATGCGGCCGGTGGCAATGGAATTTTTTTAGCCTTTTTTTTCTCTAAGAGGTTGAAGTTGTATACAAAGTAAATTATTATAAAGAATTGTTATAAATCAAAAAGTATAATAAAATTGATTTAAAAGAATTGTAAAATATAAAAGTATACTAAAATTTATTCAAAATAAGTTGTAAAATAAATAACACTTTTTTTGAGTCTGCGCCAAACAAACGAGCAAAGTGCGTGTAAGTTGCAAGTGATCCATTTTTGGAAAGTTATTGTTTATCGTTGAAAATTTGACTTTGTATTGTATTTGATGTTATTTTGTTTTTGTTATTTCTTTAAAGTAATTTAATGATCTTCGTTGATTGTTTGCTTGGCGCCGACTCATAATTAGTTAACTACATTAGTTTAGCTAGGAAAATAGTTACTAAGACTAAAAGATACATTTTATTTTTCGCTTTTCAGTTTCTGTTTTCGTCGGTTCAATTTTTTGTTAAAAAGATTTATTTTTAATTTTTTTGTGGCTAAAATCTAACTCCAGGTCTCCATTATGTTGTAGTGTCTAGAACATTTATGTATGCCAAGTTTCAACGGAATCGGTTAACAGGTAAGAATTCAGTGGGTGAACAAGCACTCATCCCCTGTTTTCCTACCCTTAGGGGTGGATTTTGATTTTCAAATTTAAATGGGAGCAACTTCGAGATATACCCTATCTATTAAAAGAAGAATCATCAAAATCGGACTACTCTGTAAAAAGACGAATTGAGAACCTCCTCGTTTTTTTCGTCGGTTAAAAAGTAAAACAAAATTGATTTAAAAGAATTGTAAAATTAATAACAAAGAACTAAATTGACTAAAAATATTTAATAAATTGTCAAAAATGTTGATATAGGTATATTACTCATGTTTAATGTTGATTTATATACTTATGAGACATCGGAAAGGATTTTCTTTTATTTACTATTAGTTGAGTCTTTTGGGTTAGAATTTATAGACGGTTTACAAAAAACGTGTAACAGTCAACATGATACCAATTTCTCCATTAGTTTTTTAATTTCCTTTATAAAATTACTCAATCTTTGCCATCTAAGCCACAAAATAATGATATCTTGTTATGGTCGTGATAAGGAAGCTAAAACTTAATAAAAATAAACAAATTATGTTTTGGTTGAAGTGGCAGCCCTAAGTACGGATATTTCGGATATTACTAAAATTTCCAATAACTCCTGGAAACCAACGAGTTAGGTTTTGGAATTAATACTACACATAATAGAAAGTATCAGCATTTTTTTGATATAGGAATGACCACCTACTACGGCGGTTTAGATGAATAAAAAAATGAAAACGAAAAATGAGAAAAAAAATCATATCTCTCGACCCATTCATACTAACGCAACAGGAATTGGTAGAACGGTCGGCTATTATTCCATTTTTCGATAGAATAAATAAATTCTGTAATAAGTACTTCCATTAAATTATAATGATTTTTTTTTCATTTTTCAAGAGTCGGATATTGCGAAACTTTGACATTTTTTTAAAAAAAAACCTCAAGTCTTAGCGAACCCGGAGTTTTAGTCTAATCTTCGGAATTGTAAACTCTATCGATTAACTCAATAAAAACACGATGAGACAAAAACCGGGATCTTATCACACTGTGAATCGCAGGTATACAATATACAATGCAATAATCTTTATTGCGTAAACAAGATACAACCATACAAGAGTTACATAATTTCTAATCTTAGATAACCATGATATACAAAATCGGTAACAATTTTTTTACACTGGCATTTATCAAAACTGACAGGAAAGTGAAATAGGTTGCAGGCATCGGTTGGATTCACCCTATCCCCCCGTATAGCATACCTTAGCCTGAACAGGTGCTATGCTTCAAGATCTTCGTATACTACTCCTGGAATATGGTAACTGGTGACCGACTCTAATGTTACACACATTATTATTATCTGGGGAGTCCTTCAAATTTCTGCCAAATTTCTTATTAAGTTTTCTGACTTGCTCAATTGAGAAATATAGCTAAAACCAAAGAATTCCATTCAACTTCTTGATAGATTGCTCAAAAACAGTTGGTTGTCTTCAATACACGTGTTAACGTCGAGCCTCTTACAACGTGTTATTGAAATAATTGAAAACCCCTTAAGGGGTCGTTATACTCATCTGTATGAACAACTTTTACAGTGGGACAAACACTAAATCGCAAAAAAAAACAGATGTTCTCTATTGTGTTCACCTATCGAAAAAATTTAGGGATCTGCTGTTTTTTTTTCGCGATTTCAGGTTTGGTCCCATAGTAAAAGTTGTTCATACTGATTAGTACAATGACCACTTAAGAGGTTTTCAGTTATTTCAATAACACGTATATCTAACTGAAGAACACAAAGTTTTATTTAAGTAAGTAAATATAAAATCGGAAAATGTTACACTACGGTGTAACAGCCTCCCGGAAAATACAAACACGTCTTCTGACAATGCATTGTTGTTGAAATACGAATAAAAATACGTCAGCCGAGCGCGCACGTAGAAATGTCTCTATATCTAGAGGGGCAACTTTGTCATTCCGCCCGGCCATTGTGACACATTTTAATATTTCAAATAAACTATGATGAAGGGGTTGGGGCATTTTCTTTAGTAACGTTTAAGGGGTCGTGTAGGCTAGGTACTTTATGTTTCCTGGCAAGAATATGCCACCATCTTTTCCTGTGGATGTCGCAAAAGGCAAATAAGTGGTTATGTGATTACTAAATGTAGTATTTATTATGGTGAACGATATACAGGGTGTAATGTATGTACCTAATACTTACATAGTAATTGTAGGTAAATTGATATAGTTTGTATATCAAGTATTGAAGGTAGTCAGTTGATTGTAAGATTTCCCCAGTCAATATACTTTTGCCTGTAATTACTACGTGTATCTTTTATTCCTGTATCCAAAGTGCTCCCAACCCAAGAATTGTTCACAGGGTAATGAAAATAATGCCAAATATACGTTAAGGGTAGTCTCTGCTAATCATTCTGCACAACTTTTACTATGAGAACACCTCTGAAATCGTGAAAAAAATTACATGAAATGGTCTTTTTTTTATTATAATTCTTTACCTGTACAACGTATTATTGAAATAATAGAAAACCTCTTAAGGGGTCATTGTACTCATCAGTATTAACAACTTTTACAATAGGACTAACCATGAAATTGTGAAAAAAAATCAGGTGTTCCCTACATTTTGTCGATTTATGTGAACACAAATGTAGGTTTCAAGTTTGGTCTCATAGTAAAAGTTGTTCATACTGATAAGTACAATGACCCCTTCCAGTTATTTCAATAACACGTTGACCATGATTGTAATAGTGATCGCATTAGGAAATCAAAAACAAAACACCTGTCAGTATTGTGTGTTCCCCCACACTAACAGCAATGGCGTGCATTGGTTTTCGGCCTAGGTAGGCAGTCACTAAGCAGACGGAGCAAGTTACTAGTGTAAAATCATTAAAAAATCTGATACCTAATTACCTACACACATTTCATACAAAACAGACACGAAAACAAGACGTTTTTAATACGCTGATTAATTGATTTAGTAATAGTTAATATTAAATTCTAACGAGGTAGGCATTGCTTATTTGCCTATATGGAATGCACGCCACTGACTAACAGGTATTTTGTTTTGAGAAATGATATGCCCTCCCTACCGGTGACCCCCGTGGGGCTACTAAAAGATCATTAGGTAATAGGGAAGAGCGACGACTGTATCATTTGCCGGGGGTACGAGCACAATGCGGAACCCACAACCCCGATCTGGATTCGGGACCAATTGGTCACGTGAAGGAACACCAGGTGGTATATAGTAAGTCTTAGTAAGTTAGTTAGTGTTCACGGTAGCTTAGTGGCTAAGGCACTGGCGTACTGAGCCAGAAGTCGCATGTTCGAATCCTGCTCGTGAGCGATTTTTTCTTTCCACAATTTAAATCGTCAGTCTTAGTAAGGTTTACAAAACCGGTCAGGGTCAGGGTCTCACAAAACCCTACTGGCAAAATTAATATCTTATCTATCCACGACATACTAGAGAAGGAAAGACATAAGCTCCGTGCAAATTATGTCAAATTTCTATCTCTGGTAGAGCAAATCGTGGATAGATAGGATATTAATTTTGGCCGTTGGTCTGCCTCGGGTAGGGTTACCAGACAACAGGAAGTTTTCTGACATTCTAGAAATTTTTGCTCTTTGTCAGGAAAACAGAGAAAACTCAAAATTGTAAGGATTTTTAATAATAAACAGGAATAATAATAAACTTTAACTTCATATTTTATTCTTTATGAAGTCGGTTTTACTTTTTTTTTAAGTTTATTTTATTTTTGTATATTTTGAGTGGCATTCACAATAGAAGGACAAGCGATTGCTGCAATCCCGGGTGATTTGCTGTCATCCATTGAAGAGTTCCCTACTTTTTCTCCGAAGATCTTCATCAGATCTTCACCAAATGATACTTTCTGAATGCAAATGCTTGACTTGTTGATGAAAATACCAAAATCGCTATATGTATGCCTATAATATTTGAGGAGTTTACTCAATTCAACATGGATCCCATCACCAAAACTGGATTTAGATAAAAATGGGACCAATCTAGAAGTATATCCTTTCAAAAAAAAAAAAAAAAAACGAAATCTGAGTTCTGAGGTAACAAACATATTTTCCATCTATCCCTACCAGTGGGGATACCTTGGTAGGGATAGATGGAACAGCCGAAAAAATCACTCGAATTGAGAACCTCCTCCTTTTTTTGAAGTTGGTTAAAAAGAACATCAACGGAACGGATTAAACGGATTTCTATTCGTATGCCTTCTCTGTGCATGGAGTAAGATTATGGAACTCACTCCCGCCTAACATACGGAATTCTCAATCCATATCTGTCTTCAAAAGACGTGTTAAAGAGCATTACCTTTCCTCATAATTTGTTATTGCATAATATTTATATCATATTTACCTATACCTATATAATTTATATGTATTTATTTAAGTATCTATTGCTTTATTAGAACTAATTTTAAGTTTCCTATATTTTTACACACTGTTGTCTACATTTCTTACTTATTTCTCCTCTCGCAGGTCTGCTGGTAGAAATTTCTTTGAAATAAGCAGTCTAAATAATTTTAATGCTGTCTCCTTTCATATCTTATTGTGTGTACATAAATTATAAATAAATAAATAAACATCGAAACAAAATGTCTGAAAAGTCCATTGAATTATATTTTTACGAAAAGTCAAGGATTTTGTCAGAAAATCTCATTTTAGCGGCAGCGTTCATACTGCGGTCACCTTGTGATCGTTCATACTGCGGTCACCTTGTGATCACGCATACATTAGACAAGAATGATATTACTGCAAAAGAAAATCACGGATGTCTTGAAAACGTTGTTCACCATTATTCATTACTAATAACCCATTCGATTAGACTCCTAAATAAAAGCATACAAAACTAGAACGAAACAATTAATAAACAAACGTCCAATGTGCTGTTAACAATTTGTGAACTTTAATACAACAGTTTTAATAGCATTTAGCATACGACGAGCAAAAAGCTGTTGAATCCGCTCAGCTGGGACATTTACGAACAATTTAGAGTTGTAGACAATGGAAACAGTAGCACAACTTCAAACTATTACGTTTGTGGAATTAATGGTTAAGTTTAAACATTCATTGGTTTAGTACCATTATGAAAATGTGAGTATTGCCTCACGATTTTTCTTGACTTTTACGTGTCGACAGAAAAAATGAAAAAAGAAATCGTAATTTTATTGTTTTTTACGTATTGTCGCATGCGAAACGAAATCTAAAGATATAAACTGTGAAAAGAAATACGGTACGGTACGGTAACGGTATAGAGTTCACGGTAGTTTGGTGGCTAAAGCACTGGCGTACTGAGCCAGGAGTCGCAGGTTCGAGTCCTGCTCGTGAGTGATTTTTTTCTTTCCACAATTTATATCTTAAAGAAATCGTTCTTTGCTGAAGTAGTCAGCAGATACCATGTGAATGTTTTGAAATATCCGTAAGCGTCATACTACAATTTTTTTTTTGTTTTTTTTTTTCTTATAGTATGGCGAAACGAGCTAAAGGCCCACCTGATGTTAATGGGGTACCTTTGCCCATAACAACTGCTATACCACCTAGACTGTTGCCTAAATGGTACCGCAAGTCGGTTCGTCAAACTGAGATTACTAAGACTAAGATTCTCAGCAATAAATAATTCTAGAATATTTATCAAAGAAAAACTCCAAATAACTACCAACAGGATTATTACTGTATTCTCAACAAATAGACAGATATTATTAGCAAATCCGATAGGTTCTGTAGTATTATCAATCACGGCCAATCAACAGGCCCATCACGTGCTGGATGGGGGCCGAATACTGATGAGAACATATTTTGAATAACTAAAATATTATCACTGTTACACCCCTAGGGTGTAAGCAGACTTTGTAGTTAGACAACTGAGATAATAAAATAAACAATTTGATGAACGTTCTGTGTGGTGCCGGACACAAAGAATTGCACCACCATGTTGCAATTCTCTTAGGTGTCGTAATAGGCGACTAAGGAGTTTACCAGAGGATAGGCAGCAGCGTTCTCTGAGTGTGTATTCAACCAACGGCGATCGCCAACCCGCCTGCCAAGCGTGGCGATTAAAGCTATTTTGGGGGCATAATTTTATTATGTCTTTCGGCTGAAATAATAATGATGATGATGATAAATTTGATGAAAGCTTTTTTATGCCACGTTTTTTGAACGAAAGAGAGTTCATATTGCATTGTAATCCAGTTCTGAGCTATTTTTAAAGTTTCAATGTCTAGCTCATCGGGAAGTTAGTTTAAAATAAATTGCAAAAGTACCGAATAGACAGACAAGACTGAAAGCCAGTTAATAGACCGAAATATATATCGCGATTTCAGCGTTGGTCCCATAGTAAAAGTTGTCTATGCTATGTCCTGTATGAGCTCTTCAAATATGACCACTCATTTCTGATACACGCTGTAAATGTCGTTAATATCAAAATTACGTTTGAATCTTTTTGAAAGGAGACTTTTGAAAGGAGAATGACAATGGACATTTTGTATGGACCCCATCCCCAGAATTGTAGTATATTCTCACATATCCAAGACGAAAGGTCTTAGAAATTGTATTATTTTATTCTAAGGCAGCACATCTAACTAGTGAGAAAAAAGTTAATTTATACTAATTATTTTTAACGCATTTACGCATGCGAAGCGAAATCTAAAGATCTAAACTGTGGAAAGAAAACACCTGCTCGGGAGCGATTTTTTCTTTCCACAA
The DNA here is from genome assembly GCA_949699075.1 of Asteroscopus sphinx. Classification (NCBI taxonomy): domain Eukaryota; kingdom Metazoa; phylum Arthropoda; class Insecta; order Lepidoptera; family Noctuidae; genus Asteroscopus; species Asteroscopus sphinx. The sequence goes on along the minus strand of OX453021.1, from coordinate 10,590,538 downwards.
TTTTGAAAGTGGCAAAAAATAACCTTTGTAAATGATTTGTTTTGTAAGTGAAACAATAAATGTTAAAACGATTCGTAAACATTTTGAAGGCTCGTAAATCAAAGTCCTGTGATTATAAATCACGGTAAGGTAGGCGCAAAGGCCGGGCCGCCCGGCCGGACCCACGGGCCCAATAATGTCACGATACATACGACATGTCTCAAAAACACGATAAGTTGGCTTTGGAGAAAGCTGCCAATGTTAAACCTATCTACGTATCAACTTCTTCGCGAAATACTACATAAGGTCCTAAAAAAATCTTACCGCATGCAAGTTGGTATAAAATACATATACAATTCAAAAAAGAAATAATTATTTATGTCAATAAATTATAAAATTTTATCACAGTAGGTACTGTTACTACCAATACATTTCTATCATATAAAATAATTAATCGGTTAATTAAGATCTCAATTTAGTTCCGATTATGAAAAAAAAAAACAGAAAGGTATTTCTGGAATAAAATAGATACCTATTGAAGTTTTTAAACTTTCGCGAATTTCACTCATATTGAACTAAGTTTACGGGACTTGTCGCGCACAATTAAATCAAAATATAACAAACATTTTGACAAACCTCGACGTTTCGGTCAAGTTGCATTGGCCGTGGTCACGAGCAGACTACCTATATACCCACCTATTGTATCAACTATAAACCAATTATATAAGAGCACGGGTGCCAGTGAAATTACGATCACATGAGCCTTTCCATCTTCATGTCTCAGTTTGGCGAACGCAACTTGAAATATAATTTAGGCAATAGCCTAGGTATTATAAATTATTGCAGTTGTTATGGGTAAGCCACCCCATAGCATCAGGTGGGCGTTTATTTCATTTAACATTTCAAAAAAACTACTAATACTCTTATATCAACAAATCTACAACTACAATCACATATCAACGTAAAAGAGTCTATAACGTGATTACTAATCACTGTATAATCACTAATCAACGTAAGAGTCTATAACGTGATTACCAATCAACGATAATCACTAATCAACGTAAAAGAGTCTATAACGTGATTACTAATCAACGTAAAAGAGACTATAACGTGATTACCAATGAACGATAATCACTTATCAAAGTAAAATAGTCTATAACGTGATTACTAATCAACGTAGAAGAAGTCTATTAACGGTTTTGTTTTATTACGGTTTTTTTTTTATCGTTTATTGTCTAATTACTCCATGTTCACTTTTACATAGTTTTAAGTTTAATGTTTCTTAGCTGAAACATCAACTATTAGGTAAAGTAAAACCTTGTAAAAACAAGTCAAGTTTATCGTGAATTTTTCAGTTTTTTGTAGTTACCAAGCAAAGAATTTGCATAGACTAACACCAGCTGGTATTGGTATATGTAAATTCTTGCTATCCTTACGGCAGAAATTGATTATTAAAGACTACTAAAAATACATACAAAAATATACTTTGTAGGGAATACCAAGGATTGTAACACATAACATAACATCACGCCTGTATTTCCCCGAAGGGGTAGGCAGAGGTGTATAGTACACCCACATTTCGCCAGTTATGTTATAGTCCCATGTATTATAAGCACGTATTTACAAAAAAAAAAAGGTATATAAGTAATATATCCATTGTCTAGTACCCATAGTATAAGCTCTGCTTAGTTTGGGACTAGATGGTGCTGTGTAATGATGTCCCAAAAGATATTTAAAAGATATATTTTTATTTTAAAGATATGTAATAGGGGGCGAGCCTATTGCCATTGACCGGGCACAAATCCATACTCCGGGCTGCTACTGAGAATTTTCTAATTATAAAACCCAATAACACTTTGCCCGACCCGGGAATCGAACCCAGGACCCCACGCTCAGCAGTCGCGCTTGCGACCTCTAGACCAACGAGGCAGTCCAAGCAAGGAAAGGAAGGGCAAGGATTGTAAAAATGTAATATCTACAATATCTACTACAATAATGAAAATGTTGTTGTGCTGCATTAAAAGAGCCTCCACGAGACCAGAAGTGCCTATAGGCACCACAGACCAGTAAGCCTCTAGAAGCCGATTAGCCGGATACCTCCGGTCACCACGCATATCCAGTAGTACTGCTTATCATACGCCCCGCCGTCAATCGGAACGTCACTCCGTCAGCGAGCGGCACCCATCATCCCACCGAACTTTTGAGCCGACCAATCATAACGCGCCGTCCGTCCCCCGGTCTCCGCCAACATTTTACGACTGTGTTCTCATGCAGAACATTGTTTATGCGGCGTCTTGAGGCTTAGTGGTGGTGCGATGTACCTATCGATAGTTTATTTTATGCATCTCATTGCAAGGAAATTAATTACATTCAGTTTATTAATAAATATAAATGATTAGATTAGTAATTCAATGTATAAATGATCTTTATCTGATCTTTATCTTTTTATGTATAAATGCCTTAGCATTCAACGTGTTATTAAAATAACTGAAAACCTCTTAAGGGGTCATTGTACTAATCAGTATGAAGAACTTTTACTATGGGACCAACCCTGAACATAAATGTAGCGTACACGTGATATTTTTTCGCGATTTTATGGTTGTTGATATAGTAAAAGTTGTTCATGTTGTTGTTTGTTGTTGTTTCTTGGTTTTGTACCTGTATTTGTTCTGTGTTCCTGATTTTTTTGGTAATTTTGTGCGTCACTTTTGAAGCAAATAAATATTTTTTTCTTTCTTTTCTTTTTCATACTGATGAGTATAATTACCCCTTAAGAGGTTTTCAGTTATTTCAATAACACATTGTATATCAAAGACTTGACGCCAAAATGTCCAGGGGCCTTACTCCCGACAGGTTCGAGTTCTAAACCAAATCGAGCTAGTGTCAATTGCCATAGGAACTGACTGTAAAACCTCTAAGGAATTGATAATAATAGCTCGATTTGGTTCAGAACTCAAACCACTATGGGAGTAAGGCCCCATAGACGATTTCGTCTTTCGATTTCGTTGGTGGTGTATTTATAAGCGTGTCGCGATTACGAGTAGGTACCACACGCTGCCAAAATACTCTGATAGCATCACAGTCCGCAAAAAGGCGAACTTTCCAGAATCGCCGGAAAAAAAGATTATATTTCGAGAACTGAACTCGAAACGAAACTGCCAGTGACGGTGAAATGTGAACGGAAAACTTTCTCCGCGTTTTTATTTTTACAAAAGTCCAAAGCAAAAAGTACGGCACTCCTGTTTTGTGAACATTTTTTATTTTTCAACTACGGAAATTCGGTCTGGCAAATCTAAGTTGTGTTGTGAGTTGTGTTGGTGCTTACATAATGGGCCGTCTGATATGTTATGGGCTTGTTTGGTACTGTATATTTTTGAAGCGAAAAATGGCGTAGCGAACAATACACAATTTGCCATATTCAACTTCATTGATCTTCTTTTGATTTATGTTGATAAATGCTCGTTTATTGTAACCACAAAATAATAAAAAAACAAGGGGAAGTGACAAACGGCTACCGCATGCGTGGCACAATCATGTATACAGTCTTTGGGCACAATTAAGCGCAGATGCCCAACATTATCTTAATCACGCTTAGTTTCCCGATGCGACACTGTGATGTCTCGAACGCTTACGTGAAATACTGGATTATAGGTACCTTATTGTGTAATTATAAGGTGTAAAAATTATAGCAAAACGAAAAATTATTCTCATAGAGTTATATTAATATATCACCGCTATGTTTAAAATTTTGATAAATTTCGTTTGTATTTAGATAATACAATAGTACAATAATAAGGCAGCCAACATAAACATGGTACGTACCTATTCAAAAAGCAATATTTCAGCATTGTTTCAATCTAATACACTCGTGGACGTTGACGAAGGACTATATTGAAACAAACAGTACTAGCAATAAGTGTGATTGGATATAAATTTATTGTTTCTGACAATATTTCAGTTGTATGTGACAATACAGGACCGGATTTGAAGGTAGGTAAATTAAAACTCCATCGACATGATTATATTTTCATCACAATTCGTTTTGGATACTCAGGATAAAATAAAGGCTTTGTCTAAACAGTTACCAGCGGCTGTTTAATAAATAAAATAGGATATCTTGCCACTAGTGGCAAGCTAAGAAATAATTGTAGGTATTTTGCCGCAAGTTGTCAGCTTTAAATTTTGTTTTACATACTTAACGGGCTTGCGTTTGACCGCCACCTCACCTGATTTAAGCGATGGTGCGGTCGAAGATGGTACACGCTTGCCCAGCAAAGGTGAGAGGATGGCAGTGAAATAGTTCGACCCATCCTCTCAAGTGGCTACATCGGGCCAAAGAGTAAGGATGTATCTCTTTATACTGTGACCGGGCATCGCATCGGAACACGACTAGGTTGCTTGGTGGCACGGGCAATTCTCTGAACTGCGAATTAGACAGGTTTTTCGTTAGATAACATATGTTTTTAAATATTTTATGCTTATATATTTATTGAATATTGCTCTTATAGTAGTGCTCCATTATGGCCTGTACTTATTTTTTCGTTTAATATTATAAAATTTTAGTAATTGACTTATAAACATCCAAAATCTAATTAATATGGCGCGTCCAAACTCACAATTTATCAATATAAGTCATTAAAACTTTAAGTATGCAATGTATTCATTGAATCAATGCACTTGCAACGATACTTCAAATATGTGCCTGTAATTTTCCACTTGTTATAGTTTATTTCATAATAAACAATTGTATTTAGAGAAGTTTTAAAAATGTCCAATCGTTTAAGCATAATTTCTATGGCTCATGCTTTCTCTAAGTTTCTACAAAAACCGTCTAACGTAACAGCCGACTTGATTCTACATTCGTTTCCTGTCATTTGCTGCCGCGCTAACGTGAAGTAAGGATGTGTCTGTGCCACTCGAGTAGCGAATTAAACACGATAATATTATCGATTCTGGCTTTTGTAAGGTAAGTGGTCTCATTTTTATGGTCATGTTTTAATATAGAAAAACTTACAGGATATTACCGAAATAACATGACCAAAAATCAAAGAAGTTTTATAAGGCTGCTATGTATTTATTGCTCTTTAGCTGTGTTACGATCTAAAGATAAATTAATTTCAATAAATATATCTCATTTATCAGGCTCTAATTTTTCTGTATTTTTCTGGCGAATTTGCGGCAGATAAATGATTTAGGGTCCAGGTAAATGTGATATTTAGCAATATTATGGGCTATTCTACCAAAAACTGATTGTTGTACTGTATTTTTCATGTAATACGAAATGGGGAAGATAAAGAAGCAGAAGAGGGAAGAAAGACTTTTGAAAAAACGATTGCAGAGAGACGAAGATATAACCGTATTAAGAATGACGAAAATTTATGGAAAGAAAAGAAAAAGGCCGACAATCTCAGATATCTTAGACGTAAGGAAGACAAAAAGCAACTACACATTCAGAAATTTCACCAAGACAACAGAGAATTCAAAGAAAGAGATGGAGGAAGAATTTTAACGCTTACTATTTAAGAAAAAAGAACACAAGAAAATTTCTCAGTTGATTGCAAATAATACTCCCTCTCAAAGTGAACATGGATCTGACATTGAACTTGTTCGACAAGAAAAAGTTGATTTATCGCCGTCCCCTTCAATTTTATCTGACTTAAAACATATTTGTAAACCTACATCACCTATTAATCAAGATAGACAAGTTGCATCATGTATTTTGTGTCCTCATGGAAAGCACCTAGAATTTTACAAACTGCCTTCAAGTAACACTAATGATGTTGTTGTACCATTAGCGGAATTTACAAAAGAGATTAGTTTATTACGTAAACAAGGCTGGACTAATATTCAAAATACAAACGATCAGAAAGGATGCGTGTCTCAAACGGGCATAGAATAAAAAAAACTAATGTGCTTTAGAGCACACGACTGAAGTAAAACTTCACTAACATATATGTTAGAGGTATACCTCTAGTAAGTAATTTAATGATCTTCGTTGATTGTTTGTTTGGTGCCGACTCATAATTAGTTATTTACATTAGTTTAGGTAGGAGAATAGTTATTAAGACTAAAAAGCTTAATTAATTTTTCGCTTTTCAGTTTCCGTTTTCGTCGGTTCAATTTTTCAGTTAAAAAGTTTTATTTTTTATTTTTTTCTCTCGATTATGTTGAAGTGTCTAGAACTACCTTTATGTGTGCCAAGTTTCACCAGAATCGGTTAACAGGTAAGAATTCAGTGGGTGAACAAGTGAACAAGCACTCATCCACTGTTTTCCTACTCTTAGGGGTGGATTTTGATTTTTAAATTTTAATGGGACCAACTTCAAAATATACCCTATACATTAAAACAAGAATCATCAAAATCGGACTACTCTGTAAAAAGTTATGCGTGGCCATAAAAAAATAAAAAAAATACGCGTCGAATTGAGAACCTCCTCATTTTTTTTCGTCGGGTAAAAATGTATTATTATCATTATCAATATTTTAGAAAAATCAATAATGCTCAAGCGAATAAGTCCTATTTTGTTATAATTTAAAAATTAAAATTAACTTCATTAAATGGTAAATTACCATTACATAAGCTCAATATTTTATTGGATAGAGAGAGAGTATACGTTGGTGAACCTACTAAATGCAGGTTTTCAATTATTTTTAATTAATGTTGATTTTAAATCAAGTCTGTGCCAGACTGTGATTTATTGATTAAAACAAATGATTGATGGAACTATGCCCGAGTTTATTATTTATCATTTTACTAATTTATATGTACCCTATTCCTCATTTATCTGATCACATCTCATTCAGCTGGTAATGAAAATTATCAATGAGCTATATCTCATTAACCATCGAGTCAATTTAAGTGCCTTTAGTAGCATTCAGTTTCTTGATGTTATCACTTTTATATGACTAAGGTAAATTTTGCAAAAATACATAAAAAAAAATTACCATATAAATTATGCAAAAACATCACATAATGGAGAATTGCCCGCACGTCTTTGCCCGGTGGGTGATCGCAAGCCGTCGGCCGTGGCCTACCACCAGTATGTCACCTGATTCGTTTCTTAACACGAACTTTTAAGGTTCAATTTTTAATATAGGTATGGTCACAGATAATACATATTATCACACCTGTTTCCCATTGGGGTAGGCAGAGACTATGGATTTCCACCTGCTACGATCAGATAATATAATAACTATATATGGTAGGTATAGTTCACGTATAGTTCCTAATTTCTATATCGGCAGACTAACAGAAAAGGCTATTCTGCCCCAAGTAGGTAGTCGTTAAAAAGTTTTACTTATTGCTTTGAGCTTTTTCATTGATGTAGGAAAGTGATTGGAAAATCATCTATGGTCGTAGTGTGGTCACTGTTCTAAGAGAACCTAACCTAACCAGCAGCTATTTGGAGTCCATTGTTTCTTATTACGGAGGGCTTCGCCCCTGTCCCCTTCATAGGGACTTTAAGGCTGACTCCCAGACCTCCTTTACGCCCGATTACGACTAAATACGGCGAATATGAATTTTTTTCTGGCGGCATAATTGCATTATTTATTATTATTTACTTTTTTTTATCTATCTGTAAACTATTGTCTTTGTGTTCGTTTGGTGTATGTATAATAAAGAATATAATAGATAAATATGTCTTGGCCTGCCACTAGTGGCAGAATATTACTTTTTACTAATCGGCCACTGGTAGTTGACTAGACACTTCCTAAAATAAATAAGTACCTATATCAGATCCCAAATAGGTTCTTGAGGTTCAGAAAGACCAGCGAAATGGGATTCCTTGTAACCCCTAAATGGCATCCTACAGCTATCCAGCGACCAACTCGGGAACTTACTGATGCCTAAAAACCACGTAATGTTGTGAAAGGACTACAAGACAAGCTCTGCTTATACTGGTTTTGTAAATAATTACTTTTTACAGAGACAACAATGAGAATGCTTAGGGATGCTGTTGCATACTCGTCTATACAACGTGTGTCAGAAATGCCTGGTCATATTTGAAGAGCTTATTCAGGGAATGCTATCGAACAACTTTCACTATGGGACCAAACCTGAAATTGCGAAAAAAATATCAGCTGAGCCTTACATTTTGTCGAGCGACATCGATGATTTAGTAGGGAACGGCAGATATTTTTTTCGCGATTTCAGGGTTGGTCCCATAGTAAAAGTTGTTCTATGCTATGCCCTGAACTTGGACGAATTAAATATGACCACGCATTTCTGATACACGTTGTAGATATCATATTCCCTTTGGCTCTGAAGATAATAGCACTTTACATAATGTATGTGGTAGTTATGTGCAGTAAAATGTACATTATAATGTGAATATTAGGTACTTTATTTCACAAGTCAGAGCTTTTAGGTACTCAAATTCTCATCTACCTAATCAGCCAACGTTCACGCCGGATAAAGTCTTCCTAAAGCCCGGACATTTAGACGTAACCAGGTTTTTCCCCCGGACACACAAAAAATATAGGTATTGAAATGTATTTTGACGACGTCTGTGGTCTAGTGGTTCGAGTGTCGGACTGCTGATAACGAGGTCGTGGGTTCGATTCCCACAGAACACAAATATTGGTGTGATGAACATTTTTGTGTTGGTCTGGGTATTTCTTATATGTATTATAAGTATGTATTTAACTATTTGCAAAAAAAAAGTATATTAGTATTATATCCATTGTCTAGTATCCATAGCACAAGCTCTGCTTAGTTTGGGACTAGATGGTGCTGTTAAAAAATGTCCGAACATATTTATTTATTTATTAGACCTAAATAAAAATATTGTTAAATGTTAAAGAATGGAGTCAGGTATAAAAATATTTATTAATTTAATTTTTTATTTACATTACATTAGTCAGTGACCGAAAATCGGCTGCAATCGAATACGGTTAAACCGCATGATGTAAATGAGCCACTCGCGATCGCAATCATATTGATTTCAATATTCATTGCTCCGTATGTTTCGACAATCAGTCTTATCGGGGACTATGCGCCACGCGATGAATATTGCTGTAATGTCAAAATGAAAGCTATTGTGATTGAGAGTGAGAGTGTGTGAGTCACAGCACTCGAGACAGTCTCATCCATTGCTCTGTAAATTCTCAAACATAAACCGCTTTGGGTTAAAAAAAAACCTGTAATGGTAGGTATAAGAAAGATAAATAAATAAATAAAATATTTAGCAAACACTGAATAACGAATAAATTATGGGAACATTGGCGGTCTTATGGGTAAAAGCGATATCTTTCAGACTTCCAGACAACCTTTGGATAGACAAGGAAGACGTAAGATCTAGATTATGATGGCAGTCCGTATCTACTGCATGTTTAATATTTATGAAGAGATGGTTTAAATGTATTAAAAATTTAAATTATGTCACATTATTACACTTTTTAAAATACTGACTCCACAGTTCATCTCTGGCTGCATATTTGTATAGCAGCCTATCGCTCACGATGGGCCGCGTCGCGTATATTTGTCATTCGTTTGGAAATTGACGGATCCATCCATTCGTGTTGGGCTGGTTGGGCACCTGTCAGTCGCCGTCGCCACTCATGGCAAAATGACTAGGTAGGTACCGGTCAGTATCGCATATCGTCAGATTAAAGACATAATTTTTAAATCCTACTCTTACTAATATTATTATAATATATCATGATTGCCTTGTGCGATAAGACCGCCCATTGTACGTACCTACTTAATCTTTCTATAAACTATTGTCTTTGTTTTCGTTTGGTGTAATGTACAATAAAGAATATAATAAATAAATAAATAATTATTATAAATGTAAAAATTTGGATGTTTGTTCGTTTGTCCTTCAATCACGCTGAAACGGCTGAACGGATTCGGATGAAATTTGGCACACAGATAGACCATATCCTGGATTGACACATATGATACTTTTTATCTAACCCGCACCAGACCAGCGTGGTAACCATTTGGAGAAAAGACCCATGCCAACAGTGCGACAATAATGTGGGCTTATATGTTGATGTAATACTTTTTATCAATACACCCATAGAATATGTCTATGTATACACCACAGAAGTAAAGCCGCCAGTCAAAATCAGCTAGAAGGATAAAAAAAGGAGAATAAGGTATTTGTCTATGAATCATTCTAACATAAAACAATAAATTTCTTTGTCAAATCTCTTTACCCAATCCAATTTATTTGATGATCAGTGATAAAATACATTATACAACACTTGATAAAAATCATGCGATTTCTTTGATCAAAGTCACATTGGACAAGGAAATTTGACCGGTGGCATACATAAAGAATATGGTTTGAGTTCATTTAGTTTATAAGGCAATAGGATGAGAGACGTACAAGATCGAAGAGGTTAGCAAAATCCAAACGTAGCCTTTACGAAGCAGAAGTGATTCCAGGCTAGAATCAATCTTAAGATCAACGCTTAAGTTGGACTTTCTAGCGGCTAAAATTAATATCCAATCTATCCACGATTTGCCCTACTAGAGATAGGAATTTGACATAAGCTCCATACAAAATATGTCAAATTTCTATCTCTAGTAGGGTAAATCGTAGATAGATTGGATATTAATTTTAGCCGTAGGTGAACAATGGACCTACGATAGCGCACATTTTTTGTGGAAATTCTTTAAACCTTTATTTTTACCATCCGGCCTGGGAAAACCTGCTAAAATCACGTTGTTCCTTCTTTCACCTTATGCCGTTACCATCTCTAGTAGGTACGTATACCTAATGCCTTCGATATTCAAAAGTGGTATAGATCATGGTATAATAAGATGAAACATCTTATTATACCATGGTATGGTATTAATAGTTACTCATTTGTTTCTATTTGCTTGCGTTCGTGATACAAAATATGTCATTCGCGTAAATTCGTAAACGCATCGAACCGGATCCGCAGCTGTCACTCGCCGCTCGCACCAAAATGCCTGCCCGTCACTGTTCTTCAAATTGATATTGGATTATGGATTGTATCCATGAATTCCAATGCTGCATTATTTGAGATATTAAATAAATAAATAATAAAAGTAAACAAAAACTGGCACGTTTTCTCTAATTAAAATTAGCCCCTTTTTGTCGGATTCGTCCGAAGCCTTTCTATATTTCCTTGTTTCGCTATACTACACATAACATAACATAATCAGCCCATTACTGTCCCACTGCTGAGCACGGGCCTCTTCTCAGTATGAGAAGGTCAAAGCCTTAGTCTACCACGCTGGCCTAGTGCGGGTTGGTGGAGTACACACAACATCGAGAACTGTATGGAGCACTCTCTGGTGTGCAGGTTTCCTCACGATGTTTTCCTTCACCGTTAAAGCCAGTGATAATCAAATTCTGATCAGCACATAAATCCGAAAAGTCAGAGGTGCGGGCCGGGATCGAACTCGCACCCTCCTGCATGGAAGGCAAGCGTTCAACCACTAGCCTATCACTGCTACTATGTACCTACTACTTACAAACATTTAATTTAGCGACACCAAAAATATTACCGACTGAGAGGCCATACCCACTCTGCAATCGCAAATCGCTTTAAAATGTGCATACAAATTAATGTAGGTAGGTAATAAAAGCAAACCTACCTGTCAAGAACAGCATAATTATCAGAATACTTAATTTATTTTGGGTTTGTGACGTAACATCCATGAGACCTACTCTAAATTTAAACCAAATTCAAATCTCGACCTCAACTGAAAATCCAAAATGGCGCCTGTGGTCACTGGGATTTCGTAGTGATGAATGATCTCGGTCTAAAATAGAGGGCACCACCCGCGTTTTAGAAGCGTTAAATGGAAAATACGTGTCACCCGCACTAGGCTTCTGCTTTCCGAGTGTTTTTTTTTTTTAAAGGAAATTGAATTCCGATTTACAAGACTATCCTGGAACACAAGTAACTTTGATGTTGTTTTTACAATCGTTCCAAAATGTATTAAGTATTTTTTCTACCTGTTTTCTAATCTAAGATTTTGGAGATCATCAATTTTACACCAACTAAAGAAAAAAACATTATTTGGGAAAACCCATCGGAGAGGGTTAAATAACAAAAACCGGCCAAGTGTGAGTCGGACTCGCGCAGTAAGGGTTCCGTACCTCTCAACGACCAGATACCCCATAAAAACTGATTTAATTTACGAGAGTTTATCAAAAGACATCAACGCACAGTGCGCAAAATATGAATTTTTGCATGTCTTTTTTACGCAGGTACCACCACTTATGTCTATGTTTGTCTTATTTTTAGTATTTGTTGCTAATCTACATAATATGCACTATAATCTGACCAAGTTTGACGCTGGTATATATTACCGTTTTGAAGATAGAGCAGGAACAAAAACGATTAAAAAAATGCATGTTTTTTGAGGTTTCTTGTATGGTTGGTTTTAGACTTTTTTTTTGTTTTTAGTATTTGTCGTGATACACCTCATAGCCACACGATTTCTGAGAAAATTTCAACCGGTTAACTGCTACCGTTCAAAAGATACAGCCCTGTGACAGACAGACGGACGGACGGACGGACAGCGTAGCGAGAGTAATAGGGTCCCGTCTGGAACCCTTCGGGTACGGAACCCTAAAAACGATAAAATCTCGATGGTGTGCAGGCAGTTCGTCAACTAGTGGTGATTGTCAATTGGCTTTAATTATGTTCATTTCGTGATGCGTAGTTGTGAAAAAGACGGATTGTCAAAAAATGCGGAGCAGTGAACATTGAAATCAAAACGATTGCGATCGCGATTGAGTCGCACAATTCGGCAGCATGCCAGCGTGATGGACTAGGTCACTTTTTATTTTGAGGAGCGTGATGAACTAAGTCACTTTTTATTACTATGCTTATGCTAGAAATTAAACTTGCTTTTTTAGAATAAAAAAATGCTATATTGAAGATGATTACCTAGTTGCCAATAAAATTAGTAACACTACGCACAATCTAACTTGGGCGACGTGAAGTGGCCACAAAACCGTCGGAGTAACCATTTTATGGGTGTCAGTTGGAGGCGGAAGGCAAGGAAACATGCGCAGTGCCCAACTTCACTCCAGCCAAGTTAGATTGCGCGTAGGTTCTGTACTTACCGTAAAAGATAGTTCAGTGGCGCTTTCTTTGACTTGATTATAACTTATTAACTATAGTTTGGCTAGATGCGAGTTTATTTTATATTTATTTTACGTTCATTGTTCCGCCTTTCAGACATTTTATCAGAATAAAACCGAAAAATGGCAGAATAGTGGAAATCGAATGAGTGGTTTTATACCTACTTACTCAAAAATCCCATTTGTTTCACGCCAGTAGTTTCTCGTATCGGTTACAATTCCAGCCCTCAAAGTGTAACAAGCATGAACAGAACATACACCGTATCAGCCCTATTTCACGTGCCACGCTTTTGACAATCCCATTCCGACAGCATTTACAGGTTAGAGCCAACGATATTTCAAACTAAGAGGTGCTTTTCTTATCCCAAATCTGGGCCCAAGTGGCGGGAAATTGGTAGCATTATTCCAAAAAGTTAAATGGTGGCCGATCTCTGAATTCATTCACTTCACTTCAGTGGAAATTGTTTTTTTTTTTCGAAAAAACTGAGCTCTTTATAATTATTTTTGTTGGGATTTATGGTTTTAAGGATTTATAAGCCTAAAGTCATTGCGTAAAGCACGGACGAATAAAAAAAGGCGGATGGAATCTCGCTAAGAAAAGATTGAAGCACTTAATTTATTCCTAAACTTACTATAATTTCGTCAGCATTAACACACCAGACGGCATATTGTTATTTTATTTGTGACACTACGACAGCGACTACTGTCACACGAGATTTGTTGCGTAATCGCAGCTACAGGTGTGACTTACTATAGGTTTGAATGTGTACGTGCGCCCGTACTTTTAAGCGAGCCGGCTTACCATAGGTGCTTCACTTATTGTTTAGCGAGATTCCGTCTGCCTTTTTTTATTCATCCATGGCCTAAAGTATAAAATCGGCATCAACACGAATATCTATTAATGTTTTAGTGTCTTCTGGAACGTCTTCCGTCATGCAATGAGCATACCTGTGCATACACATTACGTAAAAGAAATACTTTCATGAGTTTTTTCATCTATGACAAGTTATGTTTTATGAGTGAAATTCGCGAAAGTTTAAAAACTTCTATGTTTTTCCATGATTCTTTTTCCATTTAATCTTCTTTATTCCTGTTTACCTAGCCTAGCAACAGGATATTTTAGCAAACACCAATCTGCTATTAGAGAGCATTTGCGAAGGTGAATGTATTCAATTCAAGACTATCATGCTCTACTACTATCAGGTACCTGCTCAAATAACATATTTTGTAGACACTTACGAAAAAAATACATGTAGGTATATTCATCAACACACGTCCAAAAAAAGAGAAATAATTTCAAAACACAATATAGGTGATCAATGAACAGGAAAGGAGGCGTGTGACTCAATTGGAAAAGTAATACGTCAGATAAATCGGCTGCTAAACGAAGAGCCTTCATGAAAGAGAGGCGGAAATGAAACATTTAGACTAACATCTTACATCTGGTGTATTTTAGGATATATCCTCTCGTTTATACTGATTCATGAAATTTCATTCACATAAGTATATAAATGTATTCTGTAGGTTCCGTGCTCAGACCAAAAGAATAAGATAGACGGAGCGCGTAGAACTAGCGAATGAAGCCAGAAAAAGGAATACAAAATGGCAAAGGAGTACCTACTATTCCGCCCACAGTGTTCGTGAGCCACAATCTGGAGCGTACGTCTAATCCTCAAACTAAAAGAATAAGATTGACGCTCCCGAACGCGGCTTGCACTGTGGGTGGAGTATTAGGTACTCCTTTGCCATTTTGTATTCCTTTTTCTGGCTTGATTCGCTAGTTCTACGCGCTCCATCTATCTTATTGTTTTGATCTGAGGTTCTCTTTAGTTTCTGAGTGTACGCTAAGTGACCTACGGGATGACGGTGCCACGCAGTGGTCACGTGCTGCCTTGAGCACCGGGAACACAGAAATAGGAGAGTATTTAGAAAAGCTAAGTGGGCGGGGTGGGCGCGCCACAACTTTGAACATGAAGCTCATAACCTACAGCTCATAACCTAGGTAATATGATATGATCAAACGACGCATTTAGTTGCTCGCGGAACGTATCGCTGTACAAAGCTGGGGCTATTATTAGTTTAAAATGCCGTCCTGTGCTGTTATAAGTTGAAAAGCAAGAATCCAAGTACTCAGTACATCAAAAAGGAGGATTTATTTTCACCAATGAGTATTAAATACCTTAATCATTAAGAAATATTGCAAAATTTTGAAAAAATATGTAATAGTCATTGAAAACGATTCCATAGCAAAATACAATTTAAAAAATATTTATTACGTACGATGTTCCTTGCGGTCGAAGCTGCGATAATTTTAAGGAAGCAATGTATTGTTACGCGAATGACTGTCGTTGGTTCTCTGAATGATATTCCCGTAGTAGACAGGCTACTCAGCGTGCATGCGAATATAACATCTATTTCTAATGTAATTGAGAGCATATACCGTACTATAATTTAAGCGCCCTCTAGCGTCGAGTAGTTGAACTCGTTGGTTATTGCCAGGAATAGTTATCTACTATGCTACCCAGCATGCATGCGAATAAAATATCTATTTCTAATGCAATTGAGGCCAAAATAGCGTCATTTAAATGAAGCGCCCCCTGGCTTCGAGTAGTTGAACTCACTAGTAGTTGCGTACGATTTGATTAGAATGGAAAAACGTCTTAAGTGATTTTGACAAGAACGTTAACAACAAATTTTAAAAACTCGCATTAAGATTGAATTAAATAATCACTGTACGAGTTTAAGGCCCGATTTGAATTTAAAATTGGGACCCAATCACGTCGCGGTTTTTTGTGTATTGTAATGTACAATTTCAGTTGTAAATGTGTGAGTTTGGCGACACTGGTTCTCGTACTAAGTAATCGTAATAGCCATTCTAACTCATCTATTTCTGTGGCCGGGAAGGTGTACAGGGAGACAAAATGTCTGCCTCGAGACGTGCCTAACAGGCGTAACATAGGAAGTTCTCCGGAGGCATAATATACATTCCCGGAGTTCCCCCTTATTGTGCTGAAGACGATAACCTGGGGTATTTAGTGGGTAAAAATCCCACAACTCCGGCCTCCGTTTCCCTATGAGGCCGGCAGGCTTTTGAAGGTTTCCACCTAGCAGCAAAAAATGGTTCCGTGTGATTGCCGACAGAGTGACACCCACCCGTAGGGTACCATTAGGCGTCCAAGGAATTACGTCAAGAGTATGAAAAATAACGAATTTTAATAACGAGTTATTATGTTCTCTAAATTAATTTCATCTCTGTATCGCTCGAAGGTTTGCTGAAAGAAAACTCATTACTGAGTTAAGCTCGCTTTTGTATAAGTTTCTTTCTATTTTATACATAAAATAATAATAATAATAAATAATTAATAATAATAATATTTTTATTTTTATTTTTTTACATTCGTCAAAAAAAGAAAAGAATAAAGAATTAAAGCGTCTGCTACACTACGCTTAAGCGTGTGCTACACGGTGAGCAACCAGCCTCGTCGCTGGTCGCTGGGTCGCTGGTCGCTGGGTCGCAGGTCGCTGACAGCCGTCGTTAAACAGAATTTGGTGACAAATTACTGTCTACATGATTGGAAACCAGCAAGGTTACCTTGGTGGGCTTCACCGTGTAGCGAAATAAATTATAAGAAACTGTTATCTCCGAATCGTCAGCCATACGTTATTCAACAGCAAACATTTCCAGGCTATCACTATAACGAGAGGTCGCCCAATGTTCAAAATTATTTTTATAATTTTTTATTTTATTTTATTGATAACACTAAAGCTACTAAACAAAAAATGGGGACATCAGTAGACAAACAGAGACTTTTATCATTTTCTTTTTCTTTTTTTCTTTTTCCTTGTTGTTGACAGTTTTTACTTTTTAGTTTAAAACCATGGAGGAATAAAAAAAGGCGGACGGAAACGTAGGCTCGGTTTTTAATAGTATCACACGAGTGTATTAATACCTAGTTATGTCAGTTTCATACACTAGTTTATCTAAACTCATACAATTTTAAATTAAATACCAAAGTCAAAATCTTGGTAACATTGTCGTTAGTTTTTCTTGATTTTTCTGGTAAAAGATTGTTCGTCATTTATGTTGCTGTATCCAGAAATTCAGGCGGGGTCATATTCTCCTCACTTCAGTATCACTGCTGTTGTCAGATATTTTTGTCCAGAATAAAACTTTAGGCTCACAAAAAAATAAAAGTAGCGTAAACAATCACAATACATTCACAAGTTATGACGACCAAATCCAGTAGGCCATGGCGCGCGGCCGCGCACGCGCCCTAGCGCACGTCAACACAGATAATAAAATATAAAATATAGTCTGGCGAAAACATTATAAATAATGGGAACTAATTTTCTATCCTTGTCAGGATTCCGTCAATCTCTGTTTTATCATACAAAAAATATGCCTGTAAACACTTAAATATAATTACAAGCAATATGACAATCCAAAGTTCTGCCAAAAACGCGATTCTAATCGATAAAATTTTTCAATGTATGACTAGTGGCGCCACCCTGAATTTTGTGTACTCTTTGGTGCCAAACTGTACGACTGCTAAAAAAAAGGATTGAAAACTCCTTGGTTGGGTCGAAGTGGCATTATAAACTCCTTAGTTGGGCTGAAGTGTGCGGTTATGGAAAAAAAAAAAATTACAGCATTGTTTTGTTCAGCAAACTGTATCGTAATGAAATTTTTTAAATTCATTACAGGTGCATGTGGGTAAAGTATGTCATTATGACATTACTTTCGAGTTCATAATTCAAATTTTACGATATGAGTGTAGATAAATAAAATAACAATATGATGTCTGATGTGTTAAAATACCGTCGAAATTATAGTGGGCTTAGGAAAAAAATCAGTGTTTTCTTGGCGAGAATCCGTCCGCCGTCATTATTCGCCCGTGGTTATAACGATAAAAAATTATGCAAAAACATTCGCTTTATGCGCGCCTTAGCGCTAAGTTAAGAGCTAGGTTTAAGAATTGCTCGATTTTGCTTCTATTGAAATTCTACACTCTGCAACAATTTCCTTATTATTTTCAAAGCATTTTTTTAAAGAAGGCTTTTAACTTTTTTTATCTAGACAAGCCAGTATTCTTTAGTAGAATAACAAAAAGACCTGTAAATAGCAGCCTACATTTTGTTGATTCATGTGAACACAAATGTAGGGATCAGCAAAAAAAATTTTCGCGATTTCAGGATTGGTCCCATAGTAAAAGTTGTTCATACTGATGAGTACAAAAACCCCTTAAGAGGTTTTCAGTTATTTTAATAACGCGTTTTAGGACACCAACATTTCACCAAAGTCCAATTCTATGTAATAAGGGACGAGCCTATTGCTATTAAGAGGAAATGTGGGTGGTCTTATCTCCATACAAACGCTCTCGACTGTTTTCTTTCGGGTTTATAACTCAAGAGCAATGATTTTTAGGGTAAAATAAATATCTACTTTTTAATGTCCCTATGTTTCGTTTTTGTTGATAAATTATTTCTAGAAGCCCTAAAAAAATCTCAAAATTGCCTATTTAGGCCGCTATCTACAGAGGCAACTGTTTGACAACTATTTATGAAAAAGGAAAAACATAGCGACACAGTATATATTCTTCGTATTCAATTTATGAAATATCTGGCAGATGGAATCCCTAACGGGCGGATGGAGTCCCTAACGGGGTTCTCCGCCACCCGCCCGGTTAAGCAGTTAGGTAGGGTATCCATTTTGGGTACCAATTCTGCGAGAATGCATTCGAAAAAAATTAAGTATGAAATGTCTTTTAAATTGGTCCAGTTTCGGCGGGGGAAATAGTCGGGAGCCAAACCTCGAATTATAGCTTTTTTACTAAGGATATTCAGTCAAAACTGCTGTTGTCCTTATCACACTTGTTTGAGGCCAAGCACTCGCAAAGGGACAGCAACAGTTTCTTCAAATATCTAAGTACTTTTCAAAAGTCTCTCTGCCCGCAGTTCCTCTTAATTGGACATAAATTAAACCAGACCGCTACTGAGAATTTCCAAACGGAAAACCCCAGTATCACCTCGCCCGACCCGGGAATTGAACCTAAGACCCCACGCTTAGTATTAGTCGCGCTTGCGACCACTAGACCAACGAGACAGTTTTCAAAAGTAATAAAAATCTTTGAAAATGTGCTTAGTAATGCCTCTTCTTGCTCAATAATAGGTAGTTAACTTAACAAAAAAAACGCCAGAAACTATTTACTACACAAACCAAAAATCCACTCTATAAACTTTCTATCTCGTTCATTTCCTTAACTAAAAGCTATTACGATAAGGGTCTCCTCAGTCCTGCTCTTTGACACGTCACCGTAGGCGGTAGGCACGCTGCCGCACTGTTATCAATATCCGCGCCGTTCCCGTATCGAAAGTGTAAATTATGATTGATGGGCAAGATTGCCACACCCCGTGTCATCCAGGGCTATCACTGTAGGTACAATATTGAACAATCTATTGGTTTTGTTAAGTATTCAGAAAGTATTGAAAGCTGTGTTGTCGCTGATTGAAAGCCACGGTTCTTCCCGTTGGTCAAATTCTGTAGTCAAACTAGTTTGACCATCAGGAAAAAAATTCTCTGTAGTTAGCTAGAATATATATTTTTCCCGTTGGACAAACTTGGTTCTTCCGTTGGTCAAACTCTGTAGTCAAACTAGTTTGACCATCAGGAATAACTTTCCCTGTGGTCAAATTAGTTAGATAGATACTTACCAGCTTGAATGCGGTAGGATGATGACAACGGTCATGCATTTTTTTGACAAAAACAGCAACGAGAAGTAGATTTTTTGCGTTCTCATTAAAAAATCTATAGAAATTTCCATTACTGAATTACATATCGCGATATGACTTAGAAAAGTGTTGGAAGAACAAATCCGACGCATGGCGCACCGTGCTCCACTTGTGCCCCGCGCAATAGTCTGCACGCGCGGCATTTGTGGTAGTAAGCACTTGCATTCGATCGGCACTCGTTCTACGCTCCAGCTCAAGACATCAACCCATCAGGGTTCAGGATCATGAAGAACTGATCCTGAACCCTGATGTCCTGAACCCTGAAGCTGAAAAAAGAAAAACGTAATAGTCGCCTAGTACAGTGGTACGTTAGAATGAGTGTACGATTTACCCTGCCTTTCAACGTTATTGTTGGTTTTTCTGGTTGTCCTCAACAAATACGTTGTATTTTATTTAATCTTATTTATTAAAAAATACGGCTAACCCTGTTCCATGGTTACGACACGATCGGGCACTATAGTGGCACCCACTTGTGTCGCGAGTAGATCATAAAGATTAGGCTTAACCATACATAACCCTCTGATGCTACTAGAGGTGTGACACGATCTTTAAAAGCTTTGTGTACAATTTTATGTAAGCTTTATGTAGGAATTTATACAGAGCATCATCTTTATATTATAGCCTTCACCTACAGGTATGCTGGATATGTCCTGAATGTTACAAGAGAATAAGAATGACAAATATTAAGATACTATTATGGGAAAACAAAATGCAGAAAAGTTAACGCGTATAGTTTATTGATCGTAGTTTGGATGTTTGATTGTATTTAATACGAAATAACATTAAAAAGGCCACGACTAGGCATGACTTTGACCTCATCATCATCATCATTTCAGCCGAAAGACGTCCACTGCTAGACATAGGCCTCCCCCAAGTATCGCCACAACGACCGGTCCTGCGCCTTCCGCATCCAGCGGATTCCCGCGACCTTCACCAGGTCGTAGGTCCACCTTGTGGGGGGCCTACCCACGCTGCGCCTTGACCTAATCTAAAACAAAAATAAATAAAAATGTACTTTTGCTGTAATTTTATCCAAGCGAAAATAATAATTCTGTTTACCAGTCAACTACACCAAACACAAAAAAATAATTAAAACCAAATACAACAAAGTTTTAAAAACTATTTAAATGAGCCATTTTTACACACAGAAACATGTGTGAAATGTTAATTTACACTAGCAACTAGCAACCCTTCGCCCGACGACGGTTTAACTTCATAATTGGTTTACAAGTGTTGCCAACATTTCGGGACACTGTCGGATTATCAAATTCAATTGCCGTTTTAGGAATTGAAAAATACTAGGAACTTTATTTATTCGATCACGAACTGAAATCTATAATAACAAAAAAATAAAACCAACTTCAAAAACCTTAACTAAAAAGTAAAAAATAATCATTGTATGTATTTTAAAATCTTAACATAAACCAAGATTTTGAAGACGGCGCGTGATTGACCCTTTGCGTCATGTACCAGGCCCCTCAGAAAGTATTGCGAAAAAAAGTTTTTATATATGGGAGACTGGCCAGTTATAATGTTTTTCGAAAATATGATTATTTATAAGTAAAAATAAGTAAGTTCCAATTTCAAAATTTCCCTCCACATTTTTTGCGAGTTAATTCAAAGTATTGTGTCTCACTGAAATATGGATCTGCGCCGGGAACATTCTAGAGCTATGATTTTATACGATTTCAAGTGTCGCCTGAAACCGGATGAATCGTACGATAGACTTCAAATGGCATTCATGGATGAAGGCCCTTCCAAGGCAACCGTGTATCGTTGGTATAACGAATTCAAGCGCGGTCGACCAACTTTGGGGGATGACGAAAGAAGCGGTCGCCCTTTGACGGCTGTTACCGAAGAAAACGTGCTAGCAGTGAAAAATTTAATCCAAGACAATAGGCGAATTACATATCAGGAGATACAACACATATTGAAGATTGGATCGGGAAGCGTTCACGAGATTCTACACAGCCATCTTCGCGTGAGGAGGATAGTATCACGCTGGGTGCCACACAACCTCACCGATGCTCAGAAGCAGGCCCGGGTGGAATGGTGCCGTGATATGCTTAACAAATTTGAAGCAGGCTCGTCTCGGCGTGTTTACGACATCGTTACAGGTGATGAGTTCTGGATTTATCAATACGACCCAGAAACCAAGCGCCAGTCGACTGTTTGGGTGTTTCAAAATGAGCCAACGCCTACCAAAGTGAAGCGATCTAGAAGCGGGGGTAAGATTTTGATCGCTAGCTTTTTTAATTTGACTGGCCACTTGGTATCAATTCCCTTACGGGATCAAAGAAGCATTAATGCCGAATGGTATACTACCAAATGTTTGCCAGAAGTTTTCTCTGTTATAAGCAACAAGCGACCAAACACAGGGCTCCGCGGGCTACTGCTCCACCACGACAATGCACCTGCGCACACCGCACTCAAAACGAGGGACTTCCTGGACAGCACGCCAGTCAAACTCCTGGGTCACCCTCCTTACAGCCCTGATCTAGCACCGTGTGACTTCTTTTTATTCCCAAAAATAAAAAATCAGCTCAAAGGGATACAATTTTCGTCGCCGGAAGATGCGCTGGCTGCGTTCGAGCAGGCTGTAAACGAGGTGTCTGCGGCGGACTGGAAAAAGTGTTTTGAAAACTGGTTTAGGCGCATGAATCTTTGTATAGAGGCTGGTGGAAAGTACTTTGAAAAGATTTGATAAAAATATATGTACGTATAGAACAATTTTTTTTAGTTTCGCAAAACTTTCTGAGTGTCCCACGTAAATATAATGTACAGTCGAGCGCATATCTATAGTAAAAAACAGTTTATGTGAACGGACATGAAAATCACGCGCCGCCTTCAAAATGTTGGTTTATGTTAAGATTTTAAAATACATACAATGATTATTTTTTACTTTTTAGCTAAGGTTTTTGAAGACGGTTTTATTTTTTTGTTAAAAAGTTTTTATTTCATACTTTTTAGTTGATAATTGCGAGGGTTGATTCATAAATGTTTATATAACCAATTTGAGAATATATTTTTTATTAACCTTTGCTATCCCACTGCTGGGCAAAGTCTCGCTCATGTTTTTCCAAACGTCCAATCACTATCGCGAAAAAAAACACGCATATCGGCCAAGAATTCTCAGAAAAACGAACCAATGAGCAGATCATCTAGATAGGCGAAGCTAAAATAAACTGATTTATTGAAGCTAGTTAAAAAAATACTCAACCTAAGTCAATAAAATTTATATGGGACCACCGCGCGGACTTTCTCTACCAAATAAAAAAATAACCACGTAAATCGGCCCACAAATCTCGGAGTAATCGGTGTACATACATGAAAAAAAAAAAACCGCGGAATACATAACCTCCTCCTTTTCTTGAAGTCGGTTAAAAAACCCGCGGAATACATAACCTCCTCCTTTTTTTGAAGTCGGTTAAAAACAAATCATTTAGGTACTTTTCACAGAAAAATACTTTGCAGGATTTGATTCACATGAGCATCATATTTGCGATTGGCCTATATTTATGACCTAACAAAATGCAGAAAGGATAGTGAAAAAATAAACATCGAATCAGCCTTCAAAATGTATTTCATAATGAATTTGGACAAAATCAAATCAAATCATTTTATTTGCATGAAATGTGATACAACTAAAGGTGTTACAATCAAATTTTACTTCTACACATTTCACCAAATGTAGCGTTTTCTAAGCTGCAACCGGAGGGTCAATTCTGATGGGCACTCGCAGACACACCAGCGGGGCATTGTCACTCTCGTTCACTACTCTGAATTCGATGGTTACTGAGGTACCCTGAAATGAGAAAACAAATAAAATGTTATTCTGCATTAGCCCATTTTCTAGTGCTGAGAATGAGCATAAGAGTATAGTATTATATTATCTGTGGCATAAGCTTACAGATAAACAGCCATAATTAGGAATAATATAATATAATGTGGTGGTAGTAGATAGTAATAACTAATAGAAATAGATTCCAATACATGCGCATCATGCTTTTATTGCCCAATGCAGTCAACTATTGTACATTACTGATAAAAAAATAAAAAAATTAGCAATTAAATAAATATTTATTGAAGAGAAGGACATTTAAAATTGAAAACCAAAACGAGTTGAGTTTTAACAATATGCCAGCCCGCAGTATGCCAACTTTGTGGACTAAGGCCTGAATCCTTCTCATTCTAAGAACCCGTGCCCAGCAATGGGACAGTTAACGCTGATTTACAAGGGGAGAGTTTCGCCAGGCGAGTGTCATGTTCTCTCTTTTTTTCTCGCCGAGACAGACAAAGTCAGAACAAGTCTCGCCTGCCGAAACTGGGACTGGTCATGATAAATTACAATGGTGAGATAACGTAATGAAAAAAATTAGGAACGAAGACAGATCTATAACGTACGTTACGTACGTCCATCTTGAACCTCCGCCACAAAGAAAGCAGCAGAGCGAACGTACGTCACTACCTGTGGACTAGTTTGAGCGAAAATAAAATAAAAATCAGGTGATCCCTACATTTTTTCGATGTATGTGAACTCAAATGCTGCAGCTGTTTTTTTTTCGCGATTTCAGGGTTGGTCTCATAGTAAAAGTTGTTCATAATGATGAGTACAATTACCCCTTAAGAGGTTTAGTATAAACTAAGTACCTATAAGGTTGTATAATGTATTAATAAGTCCCATAATGTGGGCTCAGCTCTGGGCCCCAATTCTCGCGTTGTAAAGATAAATGTCTAATTTGAGAAAATCTCTTATTTAAATCTCTACGAAAAATGCCACCGGTAATGTCAACTGCTATTTATTTATTATTAATAATACACCAACAGTTATAAACATCAGACATTATCTTATTCTAATATTACAGGTACATTATCCGATGCTTAAACAAATTAAAGGCGTACATAACATTCATAGGAGCTGTTTTATCATTATGCTATGAATCACTCTTTGTATTTAGAACGCTAGGCGTAGACCTATCTCTAACGTGACATTCTGAGAATACGAAAATATATTTTCAACGGCTTCCGCCATCTTGTTTCGACATTATGTCGAGTTAGAGATAATGTCTACGACGCGAGAATCACCCCCTGATCCCGCCCCACATTGTCGACCCGCTTTTTACATATATAATCAAGGCTTTGTCAACTTACCACAGGGAAGAAAGGCTCAATAGGCATCCTAAGAGTGTACTGCAACATCTGTCCTTGGTTCACAGGGCATGACGCGTTTGTCAAGGAGTTGCACGTCACAGAATTCTCCTGCAAGTCATACGGGATCGGCACAGAAATTAAACCAACTGACAGGTATGCTGTGGCGAGCGTCCTCATGCTCTGGATGTTGTTACCTGCAAGACAAGAAAACCTTGTCAGTTTGATGTCAAATGTATTAAAATTATGAATTCTGGAGGGTTTTCAAGAAATAAACTATGCCATGCAGTTCACGTGCAACTTCTTGAGAAGTTAATATTAGGTTCCCATTCTTCTAGTCCATCCAAAGGTCCTCTGGAAGAGATTGCCTTGTGCGATAAGACCGCCCATTGTACTTACATAATCTATCTGTAAACTTCTGTCTTTGTTTTCGTTTGGTGTAATGTACAATAAAGAATATAGTAAATAAATAATAAAAAATCAGGGGTTGGGTTTCGTTACATGCTACCTTTCTAGGGGGTAGTTCAGGGTTGTAGGGGGTTCAGATGGAACCCTCCATCCCGTAAGTTTTTTTATACTTCACGGGCTTGCGTTTAACCGCCACCTCACTTGATGTTAAGCGATGGTGCGGTCGACGATGGTTCACGCTTGCCCAACAAAGGTGAGAGGATGGCAGTGAAATATTTCGACCCATCCTCTCAAGTGACTACACCGCCTTTTTTATAGCAGGAGCCGCATTTTTTCAAATATATTATCCCAAAATGTAAATGTGGGTTGAGTTTAGTATAGATAGAGGGTGACTGAGGGTTGTAAGGGGTCGGTGGGGTCGCCTTACCAAAAAAAAAACGCACTAATTCAGCTGCTTATACCAGAATCGTAAGACATAACTCGACAAAATCTAGGAGCGAAGGTGAAGCCCCCGCTAAGGGGTCTTGGGGGCGGATCTACTTGCAAGGGTGCTCCGCGGGCGATACACTCCCCCAATGGGAGATGCGGGGACAAAGTCGCCATGGGGGCCTGGGGCGAAGCCCGCAAAGGGGGTTCGGGAGGCGAAGGCAAGCCCGCGAAGGGGGTTTGGGTGCGAAGCCCCCACCACGCACGAACCGAGCGGTGCTACCGCAGCGGCCGGCGAGTGCTATAAACAATTTGCTAATCACTACATCATTTTCTAAAAATATAAAATTAAACACTTGCTACCCCTAGATTTGTGCCTTTAAATACAAAGTACGTAATATGTATGGAAACTTGTTTTCCTATTTTCTCCTAAACTAAACTATAAGTTGCCTCGCCCCCCTTTTCACAGGAGGGTTCATATAGCCCTCCCCCTCCCGCTACCTGCACCACAACCCACAATTAAGGTAGCACGTAACTAACCAAATAAAATATCAAAATAATGAAGCAAGGGAATTCTGAGGGATTTCTAAGATAGAGACCGCGTATTGCAGTTTTTCTTTCGAAGAAGGCTAGGTTATGTTATGTTTTCTTTCACAAAGAACAGGAATGGGTGATCACGGGCTGATATGGCTTCATTACTCGGTATTCCTATCTTAAGTCACCAGAGTCAGTTCGGCTTGTTAAGTGTAAAGACATAAAGCTACTAACGTGCTCGGAAGTCAATGTTGATGACGGCGTCCTGCAGCTGAGGCAGTGAGCAGGGCGGGGCGGAGCACCCCTCGATGTACGTGTTGATGGGCAACTCGCCACCATGGTTACTGCCTGAAACATACAAAAATAAAATGTAAGCAATAAACATTATGATGTAAACTATCCATGACTTGTGGTTGGTCCATCATCATCCTCCGCGCCATTTCCCAAATATATTGGGGTCGGCTTCCAATCTAACCAGATGCGGCTGAACATCAGTATTTTACACAGAACGACTGCCATCAGACCCCCGCAACCCAGTTACAGGGTAATACTGACATTCGGAGGTTAGACCAGTTGTGTAAGAGTCCGACACTGGCTCCGCCTTCCCCGGGCGGAGTGCGTCCATGAGGATTTGCCCCACGGAAAAAAAACAACAAAAAAAAAAAGTTTTGGTTGGTCAATCATTATAAAATAACTTTATTTGCAACATTTCTGTATCGTGATTGTTTGATTGACAGACAAGACAACAACATCTACAAAGTTTCTAAGCAAACTTTAACGAATACCATAGTTTAATAAATAATACTATCGTATTTATTATAATTATGCCAATACTTAGGTAATGAATTATTACGAAATGAAGGACACAGAGGAAGAAGGTTAAGTATCACATTAATCATTATTAGTTTTAAAATAGTTGAAAAAAAAAACTTCGAAGTCTCATACTGACGTATCATTATCATTTCAGCCAAAAGTTGTCCACTACTGGACATAGACGTCCCCAAAGTCCTATATACCTTAATCGGTACGCTTGGCGGGCGGATTGGCAATCCCAGTTGGTTGAGTAAATACTCAGAGAACGCTGCTGCCCATCTCTGGTCATCCCTTGCCCCCTTCACAACACCCACGA
This sequence comes from Asteroscopus sphinx, assembly GCA_949699075.1. NCBI lineage: Eukaryota > Metazoa > Arthropoda > Insecta > Lepidoptera > Noctuidae > Asteroscopus > Asteroscopus sphinx. The sequence continues at coordinate 10,563,046 of OX453021.1, read as the reverse complement.
GAAGAGATGGTGTGGTGCTATTCTTTATGTCCGGCACCACACGGAACACAAACGCAACACTAACGTGCATTGTTATAATTAGCATTTACTTTACTACTTTACTTTATTTATTTACTTTTGTATTTAGAAGTATTATTTTAACTCACACTGGCTAACATGAGTAGACTGCCCCTTCGCCAGGGCGAGCACAGCGCAGAGCAATACCACAAACCGGAACATTTTGCTTCTAAGTAATGACTGCCTGAGTAATTAAAACAGCTGTTATATACTATATCATTATCAGTTATAAAAAAACCTAATATTAGCACGTGTGCGGAAAACATTTGGGAAAAACATTGATAAAGCTTTTTTGTGATTTTTACACGACTGCCCAAAAAAGGAGTTCAGTGTTTTCAGGATTCATGTATTTCATTTTAATTCTTTATTCACCTTTATCTTCTGAACGCCTGATCTGAGTTTTGAGATGAATTTCTCATAATAAAAGTTATGATGAGGCCATTATATTATTGTATTCATACCTGATTGATCATAGGCAACTCGCATGCAAGTTTTGCCCTGAAAAAAAAGAATAGGAGAAAAATCCTTAACACGAGTGTGAGTTTAAAAACCAAGACGTGCAATACTATTAAAATCCTCGCTTATAAGAGCATTTAAAAACTAAAGAATCAAGGTATGACCAAGAATGCTAACTTGTGGTATTCCATAATAAATGGAGAGTGTGCTACTAATTTTATTTCATAATTTAAAGCACTGTGCTAGAGCAAAAAAAAAAAACAAAAACTAAAAACAAAAAACTATCTGAGCAATAGATTGCTCAGATAGTTTTTAAGTAATTCTGTGTCCCTCTGATACCTAATATGTCATTGTACCTCGAGTTCGTAAACAAATATTGGGACATAGACAGTGACAAAAGTTTTGTCCAAATCCAGAATTGCTACATATTTTTTTCTTTCATCTATGCTTCCTGCAACAAAGTCAATAAGATTCTGAACAGCATCACAGCCATCACAGGCTGACTTACCCGTGCGAAAACCAAATTTATTTGAGGATAAAGTATTGGTTTCTTCGAGAAATTTGTTACTTAAATCTAACAATGCTCTCAAAGATCTTCCACATCGCTGCATCATCGGTTCGATTCCCTGCTTGGAAAATCGATTTACATAAAATATAAGTACCTATACAGTTTTAGTTTTTATGAAAATCAGCCCCATCTCCAGGCGGTTGGTCGGCACTTCATCATCATCATCAACTCTGCCTATCGCATACATAGGCCTCTCCCAAATTGCTCCACAACACTTGATCCTCTGCCTTCCGCATCCAGTCCCCCACGGCACATCACGTGACCAGAATGCTGGCCTTTTCTTTGGTCAAGAATATGCATTGCCATACAACGTGGCAATGCTGACTGTCTTCTGGGCACGCTACGGGTAGACAGCGATGCGGAGTATTTTTCAAGATTTTTTGTAGCTATTACTTTTATTTTGTTTATTTATTTTGAGCTATTTTTATTCTTAAGTATATAGTTGTGTAAGTTGTGTATACAGTTGTGTAAGTCTGTAAATATCATTTATTGTTATTATAAAAATATGAAGAAAATAAAATAAATGCTACTTCGGCCTTTGTGTTCGGACCAATACCAATGACAGCGTGGCGGAAAGAATTTTATCTTGAGTCAGTGCAACTGTAGACTGTCTTTAGAGTTACCCTTTTTCGGAAAAAAGCCCTTAGGGTGATTGATGTAATTATGTGTACCAACACTCACTATGATCAGATAATCACCTGCCTACATAGATAGAAGACTTATTATCATTGCATTGAAAACACCTGTATAGATACAGTAGCTGATTCATACACACCTGCTGAGCTCCGATTCATTCATCGTGATAAAAATCAACGAACAAAATAAATAATAATGTTATTAGATTTATGTTAAGATTAAAAACACCAGCGTCATCCTGAATTTTTTTGGGAAAAAAGATAATGAATAGAGACCATTGAGAATGAAATAGACTTCTCTATTGCTTTGCAATCAAAAACTATACTCAACAATAAATTAATATGTGTACCTATTTACATGCAAATATAATACCTATGGGAATGACAATAACCCTTAAGATAATTTAGTTAAGTAATGACAAACCCATGAAAAATATAAATTAATTAAATTAAACTTAAAATTCTTTATTTTGGGCAAAGTTATAAATGAAATCCTGCCTCGTTGGTCTAGTGGTTGCAAGCGCGACTGCTGAGCGTGGGGTCCTGGGTTCGATTCCCGGGTCGGGCAAAGTGTTATTGGGTTTTTCATTAGGAAATTCTCAGTAGCAGCCTGGAGTCTGGATTTGTGCCCGGTCAGTGGCAATAGGCTCGCCCCCTATTACATGGGACTATAACATAACTGGTGAAATGTGGGTGTACTATACAACCTCTGCCTACCCCTTCGGGGAAATACAGGCGTGATGTTATGTTATGTTAAGCTAAAATACCAAAAAAATACATATATACACTAATTAGCTACTATGCTGATTTTACCTACTAAATATATTTGTAACACCTACTGTAACCATATTTAAAAGCAAATAAAAATTTAAATTGAATTGAATTGAATTAATACTAAGGCTCGCCCACTACTGATTATGAAGTCGCATCCAGTGGGCGAACATTGGGCCATCCCATCTAATTTAATTTATAAATAAATTTAAGCTGGCTTGCGTTTTTTTAAAATATATCATTAGATGGCGAAACGAGCTAAAGGCCCACCTGATGTTAGGCGGTTACCTTTGCCCATAACAAATGCAATACCAAACAGGCTGTTGCCTAAATGGTACCGTAAGTCGAAAGGATGGAAAGTCTCATGTGATTGTAATTTCACCGGCACCCGTACCCTTCGCACTGGAACACAGCAATGCAAGCATCACTGTTTGGCGGCAGAAATAGGTACGGTGGTAGTACTTCCCCGGACGAGCTCCTTCACAAGGAGCTCTACTACCTACTACTAAAAGGGTGCGTGACCCGATTTACTTGAATAAAATATCACAGGATCTTCGCACAAGAATTCGTATTCAAACTTAGTGTAATGTGGGCTGGTAGTTATTTGGATACGGGCGACAGAGAAAGTCCTGTATGGTGCGGCAGGCTAAGATGGCGTTTTTGACGTTTGCCTGCTCATGAAGATCCGTAAATATTGACAGCTACGTATGAAGGAACAATTGCCGTACTTTATTGTCAATAGTGATGCACTGCTACAGCAATTTTTTTTTTTGAATTTCGAATCTAAAATTCAAATTCTATTTATTTCTTCCAATGATTGTAATAATACCTATAAGTCTATGATTTCTACATTTTTTTTTGTGTCACAGAAAATTGTATTACCTACAAAATGGCTAGACGTTATGTATATTGAATAATTTGATAGAAAACAAAACGAGCTGTTCCTAAGCAAGAAGGTGTGGCGACGATGGCGGCGCGGGGCGGCAGAGATCACTGTTGAGCTCTCTACATGTTGCTTCTACTCCCAGACTCCGCCAAAGTCATAGCCATCCAAAATAATGAATGACATGCTTATTACCTGTTGACGGTTATTATTAAATAAATAATTTATTTAGGACCAAACCATTTGTACACTTTGTTTTATCCCGCCCAACTGTGTAAAGGTGGTTTCACACCGGCGAGGCGTGAAGTGCATGGGCCGAGCGAGAATTGAAATTTATATGGCAAAATTTAAATTCTCCTAGTTAAAACTAGTTTTCCCATGCTTCGGCAGGCCTAGTAGCCCAACGCAATAAGACAAAATGCACACAAAAAGGTAATTAAATATTAAAAATATTAATAAATAATTTAAAAATTAGGTAAGGTTAGCACACCGAACGAGCCGAGCGAGCAGTGCAGCGGTAGCTGCCGAATAGTGCCTGTGATTTGTCGATTGTGCTTAGGGAAAAACAAGTTTTGCCTAGATATTGGATTTTTACTGTAACATACATACATAATCATAATAAAAATCAATGTTTTGTTATCTACTTTTCCCAATTTTTTTGCCACACGTGTTAATCTATTAATACGTGTATATCTATTAATACCTGATAATATCAGAGTATATAACATAAGTGTATTAATTATTCAGTCAGTCATCAATTAGAGGCAAAATGTTCCGGTTTGTGGTATTGTTCTGTGCTGTGCTCGCCCTGGCGAAGGGGCAGTCCACTCAAGTCAGCCAGTGTGAGTTAAAATAATACTTCTAAATTCATATTACCTGCATAAGTCACTTGTCGTAGCAAAACTTTAAAGGATGGTTGGATAAATAAATCAACTCATAATCCTCCCATCCTCCCCTTTCCTCTTGAAAGTTACAATGATTTTTAATAATTAAGTCATAGGTCAATTCATTAAATTGTGTAACATAAGTAAAACAGAACAAAAGTAAAACAAAAAATAATATGAGGTTCTTAAATACAATAAAGAATCCGCTATGTTATGCCAGAAGGCGTACAAATGTATATTTAATATCGAGATGAGAAATTAGATTCATTGTGCTAGAAAAAATTATAATAATATACGAGACAGGCTATGCTTATACTGGTTTTGTTACCATTATGCTTGACTGTACGCTGAGAAGATTTATTATCTCTTCTCTATCAGTTCATCAAAAACCCGCCAATAAGACAGTAGATTTTGTATTATTTCCAGGAATTATGCGATTTTTATTCACAAATGTACTGCTCCGGAAGTTATGAAGAGTCAGGTCATAGGTCTGGTGTATGTTGCTTATATTCTGCTATTGTATGTTTCAGGTAGAAACCATGGTGGCGAGTTGCCCATCAACACGTACATCGAGGGGTGCTCCGCCCCGCCCTGCTCGCTGCCTCAGCTGCAGGACGCCGTCATTCACATCGACTTCCAAGCACGTTAGTAGCTTTATTATGTCTTCACACTAGATCAGCAAGGAATCCAAGATCGACAATGGAGACTTTCGAGATATGAACCTCACCTTATCTGACAAAAAAGTTAGTGATCGAAGTAAAGGATGCTGCTATCCATTATGTTGTGGAGGAAAAAGATTTTATGTTCCTCCAAAACAAAAAAATCAGCTGACATAAATCAACAAAATGTAAGGATCAGCTGATTTTTTTCGCGATTTCATGGGACCACCCATAGTAAAAGTTGTTCATACTGATGAGTACAATGACTATTTAAGAGATTTTCAGTTATTTCAATAACACGTTGTATATTATACAACATTAGTTACCATAAAACTTCAAAGGCATCATTGTACTCATAATGAAAATTATAAAAAATAATTATTATTATTACTTTTACTATAGGACCAACCCTTACATCGTGAAAAAAAACATCTGTTCCCTCATCGAAATAGTACATATAGATCGCTGTGTTCCCAACATGTTGTCTATTTATTTGAACACAAATGTAGGGAAAAGCTGTTTTTTTTTCGCGAATTCTGGTTTCTGCGAAAGAAAATCATTTTTTTTAAATAACTTGCGCGATTCCGGATTTGTGACGTCATCTCCTACGTCAGTGTACATCGCATGTAGCGCAATTAGATGTCGCTACATGTTGACACTTAATTCCTTCGAGCCTTTTCCCAACTATATTGGAGTCAGTTTCCAATCTATTCATACCAGGCCCCTCAGAAAGTATTGCGAAAAAAAGTTTTTATATATGGGAGACTGGCCAGTTATAATGTTTTTCGAAAATATGATTATTTATAAGTAAAAATAAGTAAGTTCCAATTTCAAAATTTCCCTCCACATTTTTTGCGAGTTAATTCAAAGTATTGTGTCTCACTGAAATATGGATCTGCGCCGGGAACATTTTAGAGCTATGATTTTATACGATTTCAAGTGTCGCCTGAAACCGGATGAATCGTACGATAGACTTCAAATGGCATTCATGGATGAAGGCCCTTCCAAGGCAACCGTGTATCGTTGGTATAACGAATTCAAGCGCGGTCGACCAACTTTGGGGGATGACGAAAGAAGCGGTCGCCCTTTGACGGCTGTTACCGAAGAAAACGTGCTAGCAGTGAAAAATTTAATCCAAGACAATAGGCGAATTACATATCAGGAGATTCAACACATATTGAAGATTGGATCGGGAAGCGTTCACGAGATTCTACACAGCCATCTTCGCGTGAGGAGGATAGTATCACGCTGGGTGCCGCACAACCTCACCGATGCTCAGAAGCAGGCCCGGGTGGAATGGTGCCGTGATATGCTTAACAAATTTGAAGCAGGCTCGTCTCGGCGTGTTTACGACATCGTTACAGGTGATTCAGTCCTGGATTTATCAATACGACCCAGAAACCAAGCGCCAGTCGACTGTTTGGGTGTTTCAAAATGAGCCAACGCCTACCAAAGTGAAGCGATCTAGAAGCGGGGGTAAGATTTTGATCGCTAGCTTTTTTAATTTGACTGGCCACTTGGTATCAATTCCCTTACGGGATCAAAGAAGCATTAATGCCGAATGGTATACTACCAAATGTTTGCCAGAAGTTTTCTCTGTTATAAGCAACAAGCGACCAAACACAGGGCTCCGCGGGCTACTGCTCCACCACGACAATGCACCTGCGCACACCGCACTCAAAACGAGGGACTTCCTGGACAGCACGCCAGTCAAACTCCTGGGTCACCCTCCTTACAGCCCTGATCTAGCACCGTGTGACTTCTTTTTATTCCCAAAAATAAAAAATCTGCTCAAAGGGATACAATTTTCGTCGCCGGAAGATGCGCTGGCTGCGTTCGAGCAGGCTGTAAACGAGGTGTCTGCGGCGGACTGGAAAAAGTGTTTTGAAAACTGGTTTAGGCGCATGAATCTTTGTATAGAGGCTGGTGGAAAGTACTTTGAAAAGATTTGATAAAAATATATGTACGTATAGAACAATTTTTTTTAGTTTCGCAAAACTTTCTGAGTGTCCCACGTATGTGGCTGAATATCAGTATATTACACGGATCAACTGCCATCGGAACCCCGCAGCCCAGTTACTGGGAAATATTGACATTCTAAGGTTAGACCAGTTGTCAGACTTTCGAGCTTCTGACTACCTTTAACGACTGCTATAAATATTTGACGTGTCTTGACAGTATTTCTTAACAAATTTATCATCATCATCATTATTTCAGTCGAAAAACGTCCACTGCTGGACAAAGACCTCCCCCAAAGGGGGGGGGGGATATGCCATAATCGCCACGCTTGGCAGGCGGGTTGGCGATCGCAGTTGGTTATTTAAATACTCAGAGAACGCTGCTGCCCATCCTCTGGTGAATCCCTTAGTCGCCTTTTACGACACCCATGAGAAGAGAGAGGGTGGTGCAATTCTTTACGTCCGGCACCACACGGACCAATAATTTTATTTACCTTAATAAATTGTCGGCTATAAAACCTACGAGAACACAGGAAAGGGAGAAATAGTAGTTTGTATGGAGTGCATTAAATGAGCCTCCACGAATGACCACACGTGAACCCGGCGCACTCCGGGCAGTCACTCCTGCTACCTACCAACTTTGATGATAACCCAATTCTTCCACATCGGCATGAACTTTTTTCGAACACTTAACTCTTCGAGAGAAAAATAACTGCATGACATAATTTATTTCTTGAAAACCCTCCAAAGTTCATCATTTTATCACAATTGACATCAAACTGACAAGGTTTTCTTGTCTTGCAGGTAACAACATCCAGAGCATGAGGACCCTCGCCACGGCGTACCTGTCAGTTGTGCCGATCCCGTATGACTTGCGGCAGAATTCTGTGACGTGCAACTTCTTGACAAACGCGTCATGCCCAGTGAACCAAGGACAGGTGTTGCAGTACACTCTTAGGATGCCTATCGAGCCGTTCTTCCCTGTGGTAAGTTGACAATGGTGCTGCACTATAAAGCTTTCCCTACGACCGGGTAGGAGCAGAGCGGGCTGTGATGTATCTCAAGCTAGACTATTATAACAAAAAGGTTTGCCTGAACACAAGCAAATCTTTTGCTCTCGATCCACCTTAAGTGATGTAGAAAATTTAACGACCTAGGTCTACCAAAGAGAGGCTTCAAGCCTCTTTTCATTGCTTTAACTTGCAAATCATAAGTGCTCACTCATCATGATTATGCGCAAAATATTCGCAATATTTCGCTCTTTTTATCACCACACTATCTATGGCCGCGACTTCGCCCGAGTGAATGTCGTTTATCGCGCATCCCTCGGAAACTGTTCATCTTCCCGGGATAAAAAGTAGTTTTTATGTTAATCCGGGTTATGTTCTAACTGTATGCCAAATTTCATTAAAATCGATCTAGCCGTAACGATTTAAATTGCGGGAAGAAAAAATCGCTCACGAGTAGGATCCCTTTGATTTTTTCATTCCACAATTTAAATCGTTAGATTTCGCTTCGCTTATAAAATAATCGGTCTAGCCGTTCTTAACCTATAAATGGTGTAACTAACCCGACTTTGTTTAATATATTTCCTACCACATTTTTTTATTGTAACTCGCTTTCCTTCCTTGTTGTCTGTTCGGTACAAATTTTGCAATAGATTATTATTAACTAACTTCCTGATGAGTTAGAGAAAACAACTTTAAGCATAGCTCAGAACTGGATGGCAATGCAATATTAACTCTCTTTTTTTTTCAAAAACGTGGTATATAAAAATTACATTTTCATCAAATTAGTAGATGAGTCTTTTACTATCATAGATTCACGAGATGTGTGTTGTGATTGTGAAGTTGTTTTCTGTTCACAATAATAAAATTGATAACAGATTGTATGTGTTTTTACAATCTGGAGAAGCCTCTACGACTTTGTCCCTTCTGAATATACGTAACGCATGTGAATTGTAATTTCTCATTATGGCTACTTATCAGGAAGGTCTACATGTTCAGAAAATAAGGGAAAATAACAGTGATAACAATTTTAATGATATTTCAGGGTACCTCAGTAACCATCGAGTTCAGAGTAGTGGACGAGAGTAACAATGCTCCCCTGGTGTGCCTGCGTGTGCCCATCAGAATCGACCGTCCGGTTGCACAAGTGATTGCTTAGAAATATGTAAAATTACGCAAATTCCTAAATAAAAACTTTTATTATATATTAACACAAGAGTGATTTCATTTGTATAATTTAGTCTGAATGTCTGTATAAAATACCTACTCCACAGACATAAAAATATGCGTTAGTCACCTAGTCATACTGGGTGAAACCCAGAAACCATGGTATAACAATATGGGTGAAGCTTATTATTATAATAAACTTAGTATACTAGCGTATCGTAGCGTATAATAAGTTTATGGGTGAAACATGCAAGGCCAAGAATGCCATTGCAAGGCCTTAAGTTATGAGAAAAAATTAACTTTGTCAATGGTCAAGGCAGACGTAATAAGCTCAATTATTATGATGTAAGTATAACCAATGCTTTCGTTTTGCTTCTACCTCCCCATTGATAATAATTAATTATTCAGTTTATGAAGACGTAGATACAGAAACTTTAGGCAATATGAATTAGAAATTAAATAAAATGATACCGCTAACTGGAGCAACCTCCGGAGCTAAAGGAAAACTCGGTCTGCTCCATTATTTCAGAAATAAAACGTACCTAATAGAAAATACGTTTATAGTAAAACGAGAAAGAAATACGAGTAGAGCTAAAGTGTGATTCTGATTGGAGGACCACCAGTAGCCTATTGATGAAGTACCCCGCTGGCTGTACACTCGAATTAATACATAACAACCAATGCAAAGCACCAATCCACTCATGTGCCATAAGTAGCTGTACAGTCTGTTTTTTCTCTCTCATCTTATTTAGTAAACAATCTTGGCACGACTCTTTAATCAAATAACTACTGATAAAATATAATTACTAGATTTGCACGTGTAATCAGGTAAAAAAATAATATTTAGTGTGTGAAATTGTTAAAATAATGTCTTTTAATAATTAATATTAACACATAACATAACATAACATCACGCCTGTATTTCCCCGAAAGGGTAGGCAGAGGTGTAATAGTACACCCACATTTCGCCAGTTATGTTATAGTCCCATGTAATAGGGGGCGAGCCTATTGCCATTGACCGGGCACAAATCCAGACTCCGGGCTGCTACTGAGAATTTCCTAATGAAAACACCCAATAACACTTTGCCCGACCCGGGAATAGAACCCAGGACCCCACGCTCAGCAGTCGCGCTTGCAACCACTAGACCAATGACAAGTCTCAATATTATATTGAAAAATTGCATTAAAAAGACATGCCAAGATTGTTTACTAAATAAGACAAGTAAGAAAAAACAGAGATTAGCTACAACCACGATTTCACTTGTATTGTTGTTTGAGTTGTAGCTACCAAAAGGAATACGTTCGGATTCTCGATTCCATTTAGATTTTGAGCATGGTTCAGTGAGTCAAATCAAGCAATGAAGTTCCGGTGTAACTTTTGCTTTGTAATTGAAATGCAGCCCCGAAACTCTTTAGTAATAAAAGTAGAGTAGTAAAGTGGTACTCTTTTTTGTTCTCTCTTTAATATTCAGACACAATTGAAATTATTAATGAATAAATAAATGAAATGAAATGAAATGTTTACTTCGTTGGGTCTTTAATCCATACAAGAGTAAAATGTAATCATTATCGTCTTCTCCAGTGGCAACACTCCGACCTGGCACAATCTGTGTGCTTGGACTGTAACAACACATGATGTAATAACACATGATGTGGTGCAAAGATTCTCCAACCATGCAGGTTGGTAGCGAAGTTGACTTACGCGACGGACTTATTTATAAAAAATATTTGAAAATCCTAACACGAGGGTTCGATTCCCACAGGACACAAATATTCATGTGATAAACATAAGTGTTGACAAACAACACACGTTGGTCTGGGTGTTTCTTATGTTTTATAAAATAAAATAAATAAAAAATAAAATGTCTTTATTTCAGGCATAGCCCATAAGTTGTTAGTGATGAGTTAGTAACAGATTGTGCTTATATGCTAGATTAGTGTTATTAGTACTTAAATTACTGAACAAATTATTTATTTAAACCTATAGCGACCTCCACCCAATGTCTCTGGATGGGACAATCCGGTCTGTCAACAATCATTTTCAGGATGCTGTTCCGAGTGTTACGCATGCGCTGCAGTAAGGAAGCCGCTTTCTTACGCATGATGGCGTGAAAGCCATCTGTGTGAGCTTCAGCAAACATTCCTGATGCACTGCAACGCCACGGCAGCCGCAACAACATCCTGAAGGCGTTGTTGTATTGTACGCGCAGGACGTTGTAGGCTCGGCTATAAGTAGGTACCTGTGTATTTACGAAAAAAAGTATAAATAAGTATTATATCCATTGTCTAGTACCCATAAAAGGTTAAGAGTTCTCTAAACCGACGAGCATGCATGACGAGGTTAATGGACGTAAATGAAGCAAAAGAGGTGTGTCAGGATCGTAGCAGGTGGAAATCCATAGTCTCTGCCTACCCCAATGGGAAACAGGCGTGATAATATGTATGTATGTAGTACCCATAGCACAAGCTCTGCTTAGTTTGGGACTAGATGATGCTGTGTAAAAGCACAGCAGTGGATACTGTAAGGATAAGGTTATGTAAGGATAACTACTCAGTGGTAAAAGGGCCCCAAAACATTTATTTATTTTAAAAATTAATTATCGATATAGGATACATACCCTACACAATTCTAACACGACCAAATAGCAAAGAATTTGGTAATGACCGATTAAACTAATTAAAAGATATGGCTACATTGCATGCAATAATGTCAGTATAGACTCTGATACGAGGCGATAAGGCTCAGGTGTTCATTGATAATATAATTACTGATTTTTAAAGATAATTGAATGATAATTTTACATAGTAGACTTTTTAATTACTTATTTTAACAAAATTCAATAGGATATTTTCATTATGAAATTCTCAGTAGCAGTCTGGAGTCTGGATTTGTGCCCGGTCAATGGCAATAGGCTCGCACCGTATTACATGGGACTATAACATAACTGGCGAAATGTGGGTGTACTATTACACCTCTGCTTACCAATTCGAGGAAATACAGGCGTGATGTTATGTTATGTTGTTGAACAAAATTTAATTATTTCTGTTTAATTGCTTCAAAACAGGAGGAAGCAGGTGCGAATCCAGGATTCCGCTCAGGGGGGGGGGGCAATTTTCATGATGATTTCTATAAACTAGTCAACCTCGGGGAAACTTCTTTTTCAAATACCTACATATTGTTGAGAAAAACTGAGCATAGCAAACTAGACTACTTTTTTATATAATTTTACAAATTACATGGTTTCCCGGTTAAGCCAGATGCTTTTCAAAAATAAAAAACCTAGGTAGATCCTATTTTCTCCAAAATTCAGCTCACGACTTCTTTGATGATCTACTTATTAATTAAGGATATGACCCTACTGTCCCAACCCAAAATTCAAACAAAGTGCGCGAACGCAGCGGGCGCGAAATTTTTTGGGATGTTTTGCAAAAACATGATTTTAACTAGACGCCAGCACAAAGGAAAGGAAAATAAGATAAGCGCGAGCGAAGCGAGCGCGAAAATTTTGTGTTTATGTTTTTGGCAGTTTCGGGCTTTCCTCATTCAAATAAATAAATGTAACAGAATAGTTGCTTACAATATACACCAAACAAGTAGAGCATACGAAGGCTGAATACCAGGAGTGAGTGAACGAGATTTTTTTTCAATGTGAAAAAATATACCTACTGAGTAAGATCTTCACAAAAGTTATAACATTTAAAAAAATCTTCATTCAGTTCATAACATTATCTGGGACGCACCATAAGGTAAGAAACACATGTGGAATGATAACGGCAATCGCTGAGGATTTTCGGTTAAAGTAATCATTAAAAGCGATTCATCAATAATTCAATAATTGAGAAGGGAAATCAAAAATAGTACTTTAGTTTTTATCTAATTTAACGTTTAATGAAATATTTATTGCAAAATGTCTATAAAAAAAACCGGCCAAGAGCATGTCGGGCCATGCTCAGTATTATAGGGTTCCTTAAGTAGGTGTTACAAACAAATCAAATCGAATATTAATCACGGCTATTTTAGTTTTTGCAATAGACGGCAGCATTGGCGACTCAGAGAGTGATGTCAGTAGCCGCTAGATGGCGCTATACAGTGCCAAATGTAATACACGGCACTTGACGCCAGCATTGGCGACCCAGAGAGTGTTGTACGACGCCGCTAGATGGCGCCAAATTTAACAAGTGTGTCGTCAACATAACACAAAGTTACTTTTTGTGATTTTTTCAAATAGAAAGTAGCTAAAAGAGCATTATTTGCTATGATCATTTTTCTCTAAGGTCAATGACCTTTGAACTAGGACGTTTTAAGTATTTTTCAGTTTTCTGTCTATAACTCAAAAAATTATAATCACATTATACTCGAAATAATTTTAAAAGAGAGTTTTCACAAAGGTCTATCAATGTGGAAGATTATAAGTTTCTACGTTGCATAGTTTAGAAATGGCAGGGGGGGGGACACATTGCAAGCCACTTTGGCGGGCTATATTTCGCAGTTGGTACACCTGATAAAAAAGTGGTGTATGAAACATTACCTTCATTTTAGTAGACCTATTCAATGATACCCCACACGAAGGGGTGCAGCGAAAAAATTTTTTTTTTCCCCATTTCACATGTATGGGTGCCACCCCTAAAGAACGTAAAAACTATTTTTTTATTCTTTTAAAATTGAGATCTATATGCAGACTATTTTTTAACAAAATTTCATTTACTTATGTTTATAACTGTAGAAGTTATTAAGCTGTAAAGGATTAGGACAGACGGACAGACGGACAGACGGACAGACGGACAGACGGACAGACGGACAGACGGACAGACGGACAGACGGACAGACGGACGGACATGACGAAACTATAAGGGTTCCTTGTAGGACTTCGGAACCCTAAAAATCACATTATATTAGAAAATTTTAAAAGCAATACACATGCATTCCCCAGATAAATGCTAATTTGTGTGCACCCCGCCCCATTCTTATTTAGCAAAAATTTTGGAATGCTGTCCATAGCCCGTCCGTGTTGTTAGTAGTGACTAATACTGGTAGTGATGTGATTATGCCGAGGTCGGAAGTACTTAGGTCGAGGCTCAGGAGGGGGCAATTGCCCCTATTGCCCCCCCCTGGATCCGCGCCTGGGAGGAAGTTATGTATTCAACAGGTTTTATATAATCAATCGAGTAAATCTATATTTATCAATACGAAATGTGTATGGTCCAATGTGTATGTTGTAGGGTTGTTTATGTGTGTCTATGTTGTGTTTGTCCAATGTATGTCTGTAAGAAATTTCTTGAACCAATAAGAACGCCAAAATGTTAGTTCGTACATACTGTCCGTTAAGAGGAATGCGGGTGGCCTTTTTACATAGAAACTTGCCGGTTTTCTTTCTTATCTAGTTTATAACCCTAGAGCAATGATTTTTTACAGTAAAATAAATATCAACTATTTGTGTCGCTATGTTTTCCTTTATGATGATAATTATTACTATAAGCCCTAGAAGTCCTCAAAAAATGCTCGAAATTACCTATTTAGACCGCTGTCAATGGAGGCCAACAAATAAGACAACTATTGATGAAAATAGAAAAACATTGGGGCACAGTACATATCTTTCTCATACAGTTTATGAAATATGTTTTTGATTGGTCCAGTTTCGGAGGAGAAAACAGGCAAAAGCCAAACCTCGAATTATGACTTTTTTACTTGGGCTGTTCAGTCAGAGCTGCAGTTGTCCTTATCGCACTGATTTGAGGTGGAGCGCTCGCAGAGCGACGGCAATAGTTTCTTCAAATACCTAATTTTCAAGTCTCTCCGCCCGCATTTCCTCTTAATCTGTGGTACGGTCGACCGCACGTCAGTGGTAACTGTTTGACATTGACAGCGCCTTTATTTTGTAAGCTACTGCTTACAAAATAAAGGCTGGTTACTGGTTGGTTGGCTGGCTGGTTGCTGGTTTTCTAATTCAAGTGTTACCACTGTCATGCAGTCGAGTGTACTATGCTAATGTTTGTTTATATTCACTTTACTTTGTGTAGTATGTCTCACCAAAAATTCTCTTTCACATCTGTAGCAAGATTCAAAGAGAATTAGTAACTAAAAAAAATGTAAATAAAATAGGGTTTATCGTTTATTCTAAAAACTTACATACTAGGTAGTTTTATCACATTTGTTTCAGTTTTTAAAGATTTTATACATTAACAAAAGTAGCTGTCGCATTTTGGGCACCCATCCTGGTTTCAACTGCTTCAATAATACGGATCGGCACTCGAATACACATTATAGGAGTATTGTTATGATCCACAATCCTGAACTCGATGCTAGCTTGAGTTCCCTGTAACAAAGGTAATTAATATGTTACTGTTACATTCAAAAGCATCATCTACAGATATCGCAACTAGTTTGGAGGTCAGCGCGTAATTTAAAATGTTGAAAATACATGCTGAAATTTTAATCGCATCTTTTCCCGAAAAGGGGTCATTGTACTTATCATTATGAACAACTTTTACTATGGGACCAACCCTGAAATCGCGATTGTCCCTACATCTGTGTTCAATTAAATCAATAAAATGTAGGGACCACCTGTTTTTTTTTTCGTGATTTCAGGGTTGGTCCCATAGTAAAAGTTGTTCATAATGATGTGTACAATGACCCCTTTTCGGGAAAGAAGCCATTAAAACAGTATGTATAGTTTCAATCTAATCTCTAAGTTGTCCTAAATTAAATATCACGAATAAACGTCAAACAGGACCATCTACTGTCTTTAGATTGAAATTAATTTACTACACTGAGATACTCTATGGTCTTTTATTACTGAACTGCTCTATAGGTAATAGATCTGTGGAACTGCTCAGAACTGCTGAACTGAAGACTACTCACTAACATTCAAGAATAGAATAAAATGATGTCACACAGTATTACATAACCAGCCCATTACTGTCCCACTGCTGGGCACGGGCCTCTTCTCATTATGAGATGGCTAAGGCCTTATTCCAACACGCTGGCCTAGTGCGGGTTGGCGGACTACACACACCATTGAGAACTGTATGGAGCACTCTCAGGTGTGCAGGTTTCCTCACGATGTTTTCCTTCACCGTTAAAGCAAGTGATAATCGAATATAAATCCGCACATGAACTCGAAAAGTCAGAGGTGCGGGCCGAGGTCGAACTCACGCCCTCCTGCATGGAAGGCAAGCGTTCAACCGCTAGGCTATCACTGCTAAAGGTGGGAAAAACGGCTTAAAATCGTAAGCGTGTTTAAATGTTGTGCTTTTTTCTGTAAACGAATTTTTTTACGCTTTTGACGCTTTTTGGTTTTCACTTCTAAAAAAATGTACTTATATTTGTCTACATTACACTATTCTATTGACAGTTAAACTATTTACAAAGTTCACTAAAAACTATACGAACAAACTACAATCGTCGCGTAATTACCGAGGAGAACATTCAAAAACGCATTCACTCGTTGACAACAAAAAATAAACTAAGCGCAAAAGCAAATCAATCAAGGTCAAAAACGTTTAAACGATACGAAAATAATCAACAAAATAAAAAAGTTCTTTCTCTAAACAAATTTTACGTAAACGAATAAAATTTAATTCTGCCGATTATCAAACCACTCGTCAACTTTGAATTTGGGTCTTGTGCTCATAGAAATAAGGTTGCATTTCAAACGTAGTATTGGAAGCATAAGTTTGGTTTACGAAAAAGTCTAAACGAAATCTGCTTTAATCACTAAGCGTGCTTATACGCTTTTTTTTTATTAGACTTTTTTAAGCGCTTTTCGTTTAAACGCCCACTTCTAATCACTGCCTCACACAGTATTGCCACCAGCAAAATAAATATCGTCTCACTTACAAGTCAATTTGAACGAATTTACCGCATTTCCGGACCTACCCCAAAGCACTTTACTTATATACATATTATAATTAATAGTGAGATGGTTGTTAGTAACTTAAAATTTTGCCTATCTAATCACAACAGCTGAGATGAAATTTGACAGCTCAGGACCATTGGGTCGATGTAATAGCACCTTCTTATATCTGTTCAGGCGGCCATAATTTGATCAAAAGCGTCCATTTAAAAGTGTAATGGTATAAATAAAGTGATGTAAGCAAGAACGTAGTCAGTCCGTATCACTTCTAGCGACGCACGCCGTGAACTAGACAAATAAGTCAGCTGCACCATACGAAAATTACAATTCACCACCACAGAATATATTATTTTAATTCTATGCTCACCACAGCGAAAAGGGATTCGATGTACATCCTGAGAACATATTGAATGACCTCGCCTTCCACCACGGGGCAGTAGGTGTTGGTTAGGAAGTTGCAGGTCAGCGCGTTCTCGCGGAGGTCATACGGGATGGGTATGTTTCCTATAGGGGTGGGCAGGTACGCAGTTGCCAAGGTCCTCATGCTCGTCATGGTGTAAGCTGAAAAACAAAATTCTTATCAGTGGGGTCTGAAGTTTTTAAAAGGAAACAGCATCCTACAGGGCTATGACGAATGAAGAAAGTCATGAGACAAAAAAAATAGCTAAGGAGGAATTGCTTGCTCGCCTTACTTCCAAAAAATCTTAATGTAGATATGATACTTGATACTGAAGTGCTTTTAACAAGAGTACTGTTTGTTTCTGGAGAAGAATAGGTATTTACCTAGGTACCATCGCTTTCTACAGGTGTCATAAATAGCGTCTACGGGGTAACGTCAATGCTAGAGAGCTACCGCTGGAGCAGCCAGGGTATTGAGCCCAGGCCTCCAAAAATAGGAGGCCCCCGACTAAATAGTACTGGGCCCTCAACTGGATCAATGACGAACACCCATATTTTAAGACGTTTCCTCGAAATTTTCTCGACGCTGACTCCAATCGGGTTTACCTTCAGGATTACCTCAAGAAATCCTCGTAATTAAATCTTGGGGAACTTCAAATGAGGTTGAGTTGCAGATAATCGTGTGGAGTATCATACAAATAATACAACCGTTAGAAATTCATTTAAACACACGAAAAAATATTCGAATAAAATAGGTACCGTAAACTGCCCTAACTTGGCCCACAAGCCCTACTTTGCCTAGTTGTTTTTTGAGTAAACTATAATAGCTATGATTTCCGTACTTGGAGAGATTTAATAACTATGACGACGCTAACTTTTGGTTTTATTATAAAGTGTCAGTGCGTGTAAACATCAAGTTAATGCGATAGGCAAAGTAGGGCTTGTGGGCAAAGTTAGGGCATTTTACGGTACTCAGATTGAAACACTGTTTACCTGCATCAAATCTTGCCTCGTGGGTAGGTTTCGACTCTTTCGACGTACTTTGAGTTTGACAGTTGTTTCTTTTAATCGAATAAGAAAAACTGTTGCAAGTGCGGGAGATTTTTTGCAACTATGAATACAGATTTGGTACCTACCTTGAGTGAGTTGAGTGGAGTCGGGAAATTTTCGAGAAGACGTCTTAGAATATGGGTATAAATTACCCTAAAACCCTAAAGTCTCTAGCTACAACCCGTACCTACCTGTCCGTTTGTTATTTCCCTAGTTTATTTCAGCATTCGATCAAGATTCCCATATTCAGCAGTTAACTTTCAAGTAACAAAAGAAGATACTAACGTGCTCTGAAGATGATGTTGATGACGGCATCCTGCAACTGTGGTAGCAGGCATGGAGGCGTGCCGCACCCAGCGATGTACGAGTTGATCGGCAAGGCCCCACCGTGGACGGTACCTGTAAACAAATACAGGGTTATAAGGTTATAACACACGTTTACATATCTTAAAAGCAGTCATGTCAAACATACTGCCCGCGGGCCGCAATCTGTATTACCTATGTAATGTGGGCCCTCGGACCATATTAGGTTGATTGATATTTAAGGGTCCGTACCCAAAGGTGCCAACGGGACCATAGGGTCCCGTTGGTTGGTTGGTTGTGGTAATAGTACCACAGTGTAATTATCTGATTACTAAGACTACGTCGACTACTAGTGTTACAAGATCGTGGAACAGCCGACCCAGAGAGCACTTCTTATCAGCGGAAGGAACGAATGAAGTCACTATGTCTTGTATTTAGTCAATTATTATACTTTCAATTCATCATATTTATATCAAGTCAATTAAATTATTTAATAAATCTCGTTACTAGCCAACTTGATCATATTATATAATTTTAGCCTAATTATCAATTTAATTAACGATGTATCGATTAAAAGTTTATTGACGTTATCAATACTGGATTCCTAGAATATCCATAAAGGTATTATACTGACGTCAGTATAGAAATGTCTTTGCGTGTAACTGTCATTTGGCGGTCAGTTAGCCGCGAAACTTGGGCACATGAGACTCCATCTTTAGATCTCAGATTGGCGAACGCGGTTTGCAATGTCATTTTGGCAACAATCTAGGTCATTCTAGGTGGTATTACAGTTGTTATGGGTAAAAATGACCGCTTAACATCAGGTGGGCCTTTAGCTTATTTCACGGTTGCTTACCCGTGGTCCACCTTCGTAGTTCACCTAGGTGTTCCACGGGTAATTATTTGTACCCGTAGTTCACCTAGGTGTTCCACGGGTAACTCTTTGTACCCGTAGTTCACCTATCAGGTGAACCACGGGTACTACTTTTTAAATCATTACCCGTGGTTCACCTGCTGGGTGACCTACGGGTACAAAAAGTTATGGAACACCTAGGTGAACTACGTAGGTGGACCACGGGTACGAAACCTATTTCACCATCCTATACCCACAGAAAGTAAAAATATAGACGAAGTGCTGCGAACATTCATAGTGAAGCCAACAAAATCGTGCCCTCCGTGTACAAACCAGCACTCATGCACACACTATGCACCTGAAGGATATTTGTTTTCGCGATACTTACTGGACGATGCCGTGACATTCGTACTGAGACCGGTGAGCACGGTTTGAGGTGCATGTGGTGTGTGCGTGAGCGCTGGTTTGTACACGGAGGAACGGTTTGGCTGGCTTCACTGTGATATATGTCTATATTTTCTACTATGTCTGTATCCTATACCATAGAAAGAAGTTTTTTATACTTACACTGGCTAACTTCAGTGGTCTCTCCTTTCACAACAGCCAGAACGGCACAGAACAATACCACAGCACGTAACATGTTGACTTCACTGATACAACTGACTGACTAATTAAGATTTATTATACTATATACCTATAATATTATAATCGGTTATCAATAGATAATTCACACGTGTGCCCGAATAATAGTGGTTAGTAGGTGATAAAGAATGATTACTAAACATACCTACATCAAACTATCTGATTTGACGAATGCTGTATCACCGAAACATAATTATAATTTAAGAAAGTACCTAGGTAGTAGTAGGACTCCTTGTGAAGGAGCTTTTCTGGGGAAGTACTACCACCGTGCCTACTTCTGCCGCCAAACAGTGATGCTCGCATTGCTGTGTTTCGGCGTGAAGGGTACGGGTGCCGGTGAAATTACTATTACATGAGACTTTTCATCTTCCTGTCTCAGTTTGGTGAACCGACTTGTAGTTTTTTTTTTTTATAGTATAGAATGGCGATACGCGCTAAAAAGAATTGCTCACCCATATCTCTTCTCATGGGTGTCATTAAAAGCGACTAAGGGATTCACCAAAGGATAGGCAGCTCTGGAGTATTTAACCAACCAACTGCAATCGCCAACCCGCCTGCCAAGCGTGGCGATTATGGCATCCCCTTTTGGGGGAGGCCTATGTCCAGCAGTGGACATCTTAAGGCAGAAATGATAATGATGATGAAACAAAACGATGCTGTTGTTATTTTATTACGCAATTTTTTCTGTTTGGAGTTCTTGGGTTTAAATAAATAAAAAAGCATTGATAGGTACTTCGGTCCAAAGACATGTATTGTAGCGTACACCTACCGGCCATCTTTCATGGCCAGTAGGAATCATTAATTAAATATTCTCCCCCATTACGTCCTCTAAAGATTTATTGTGAGACCTCGTACATACTTATCCCGTCCTTTACTAATAAATACTGATAATTAAAAAAAAAAAAAAAAAAATCATTTATTTCGGGTTTAACCCATATCATAAAAAACTTGTCGTACAAAATTAAATTAAATTAAAAGAAATGCATACATAGTTAAAATCATGCCATAACGATAATAATGATAATGATACCATAACCTTAGGAGAAGAGAATTGTTCCACATTTTGTACTTGACCTCTAAGATGCCGTCTTTTTTTTGAGCCAAAGATGATTTTATAGCACGTTCATTCGTGTTATTGTTGGTTTACTATCAGTTACTTATTTCTATCACCAGTTTTTGGCCTGCTTGCACCTGTGCTGATAACTGATTCACTTATCAACACCTACATAATATCCAATCACTCGATAACGAATGAATTCATGCGAGAATCGAATTCAAATGTCAAACTCATACTAATAAGCCCCCATAGTGGAAATCAAATGGGTCCAACAATGGCTTCACCAGGCTTCAATCAATCAATCAACTCAGCCTATCGCAGTCTACTGCTGGACATAGGCCTCTCCCAAGTTGCGCCACAACGCTCGGTCCTCTGCCTTCCGCATCCAGTCCCCCCCAGCCACGTTCTTTAGGACGTCGGTCCACCTGGCAGGGGGGCGCCCTACGCTGCGTTTGCCGATTCGCGGTCTCCACTCAAGGACTCGTCTGCTCCAGCGGCCATCGGTCCTTCGACAGACATGGCCAGCCCACTGCCACTTCAGCTTACTGATCCTACAAGCTATGTCGGTCACTCCGGTTCTTTTCCGGATAATCTCATTTCGGATTTTATCCTTCAAAGAAACTCCAAGCATAGCTCGCTCCATAGCTCGCTGAGCGACTTTGAACTTGTGGACTAGCCCAACTGTCAGTGTCCACGTCTCCACCACGTCGTCACCAGGCTTGACCATACCTAATTTTAATATGTTGCTTGTACCTTGTACAGGGGGGGGTCACATGCGCATGTTGAGGCACTTGTGTAGGTTATATGCATCGTTGTATAAACAAAATGCGCGGGTCCAGTAGTCGTGGCATGAATGTACCGCATTAGCCCGCTCGCGTAGTCCGCACCAGTTACATGCACCGTGTACAAGCACCATTAAAGTCTGTGGGCTTCACATCTGTGAAAAAGAGTGTTTGTAGGTGTTTGTTGTCCTATGGTTTGGTGATACCCACAGACCAGTAAGCCTCAAGACGCCGCTTAAACAAAGTTTTGCATGAGAACACAGTCGTAAAATCTTGGCGGGGACCGTGGGGCAGACGGCGCGTTATGATTGGTCGGCTCAAATGTTCGGTGATATGATTGGTGCCGCTTGCTGAAGGAGTGACGTCCCGATTGGTGGCTGGGCGTAAGATATGCAGTGCTACTGCATATGCTTTGTGACCGGGGGTATCCGGCTAATAGGCGTCTAGAAGTTTACTGGTCTATGGTGATACCACATGATATCTGTGGTTGATACCCAATTGATACCACAGATTTGACATCTACCCCCAGTAGAACAAGCGGTAGATGTCAAATCTGTGGGGTTGATAAGGGTTGATACATGAAATCAAATAATCTTTTTTTTTAAGAAATAAATCCTTTATTTTTTTCTGAATGACAATATATTTGGCAAATAAACTATCCTTTGTAATCAACAAGACAATCACAAGTACAGATACTGTACGAAATGGTTTAATTATTTAAGAAATTGAACATAATTATTTATAAATTAAATGTAGAGTTTGGTAATTGCAAAGAAACGAATTATTTACTCGGAAAAAATATTTGAACGCCTGTCAAGGCCGTGGACTTGAGAAAAAGTTATTGCATTACATATATATACATATTTCCAGAGACGAAATTCACGTCTTATTATAATATTTAAAACTATTAGAATTATACATTATTAAACGGTATTAAGTAAGCAACTTCAATATAGTAGTATAATTTTATTCTTCTAATGAGAAGATAATAATGTTATATAATTATAATGATTATTGACTGTGCTAACACTGCATTTATACAGGACACAAATCCACAGCCTGATGGAATTAAACAAAAAAAAAGGAACTCAACCCCGCTTAAAACGTTATAAATGCTCAGAACTGTTAATTAAACATACCTACTTACTATCAACATATAAATCTTACAAGAATGTATCGTAAATCACAGATTTCCATACTATTTAAAAGTATCTTAATATCGTTCAAGGTTTCAAAATGTGTCTCATTTTGGTGCTTTCTTATACTATATTTATAGGAAATGTGCGATTTCTGAATTTTAGAAAGGGTATAATAGCTAGGCAGTCCACTTGTTCTATCAAAATTCTGTGCAGCTAGCTGGCTACTGGAAATAGTGAATAATATTTTATTTTTAAACCATACATTTTACCATTCACACCACTGAAATAGGAAGCTTTTATTTGTACACATAAATATATACATATACAAAATTATTGGCAAATCTAATTTGGCTATTTCACGCTCATTTACCATCTAAAGTTAACATTCACTTCTTGATTAGTGCAAGTTATTAGATTGTAATATTATCTGTGTGTTTAAGACGCTGACAAGAAACAAATACCTCAAATTGGCTTATTTTAAAAACATTGTTAGCTGTATCTATTCAGTTTGTGGCAATGAAAAAACAATGTTAATCTGGATCGTATTTTCCAAAACAATAATGTGCCCAAAACACGTTTTCTTGAAGTTTACTCTATAGTTTTTTTTTTAACTAAAAGCAATCAACCTCAATTATTTACAAAATATTAGTGGTGGCCGCTGGAGCAGACGAGTCCTTGAGTGGAGACCGCGAATCGGCAAACGTAGTGTAGGGCACCCCCCAGCCAGGTGGGCCGACGACCTGAAGGTGGCTGGTAGGGACTGGATGAGGAAGGCAAAGGACCGAGTGTTGTGGCCCAACTTGGGAGAGGCCTATTTCCAGCAGTGGACTGCGATAGGCGGCGTTGATTATTGTAATTTACGTTAAAATTGTCGCCACCTTCCACCTTTACAATGTGTTATTGAAATAAGTCAAAACCTCTTACGGGGTCACTGTCCTCATCAGTATGAACAACTTTTACTATGGGATCAACATTGTAATCGCGAAAAAAAATCAGATGTTTCCCATATTTGTGTTCACATTAATCAACAAAATGTAAGGAACAGCTGTTTTTTTTTTCGATTTCGGGGTTGGTTACGTAGTAAAAGTTGTTCATACTGATGAATACAATGACCCCTTAAGAGGTTTTGAGTTATTTCAATAACACATTGTAAAGGTGGCGAGTAAATCCACATAGAAAACGAGCAATAACTAATTTGACAGGACCTCTACCCTATTTCTAATTTTTTTTTACAGCGTCTAATAGTTTAGTTTATAATCAACAGAATCAGCACTATCATTGATTATGTCTAATGTTTGTCGTAACTACTTGTTTGTTTAGCAAATCTAGTAACTCGCACTAATTAAAATTTTAAACATGTCTATAGTACAAAAACAAGCGTCTTTTGATCGCTAAGCGATGTTCAGCACCAACACAAATCTTACCTCAGAAACGATAGTTATCCTAAATAATTAATAAAACTAAACTAAAATATAATTGATCGTCCAAATCACTTTGTCCGCACTGTACACTTAGTTATCACTTTAAAGTGTCTTATCACTGGTTTTTCTCAACTGCAATGTCATTTACAGTAACTTGAGGTTCAATATTAATAATTTCACTCAGTTTTTCTCAACTGCAATGTCATTTACAGTAACTTGAGGTTCAATATTAATTATCTCACTCGGTTTTTCTCAACTGCAATGTCCTTTACAGTAACTAGAGGTTCAATATTAATGATCTCACTCAGTTTTTCTCAACTGCAATGTCATTTACAGTAACTTGAGGTTCAATATTAATGATTTCACTCAGTTTTTCTCAACTGCAATGTCCTTTACAGTAACTTGAGGTTCAATATTAATTATCTCACTCAGTTTTTTCAAAGTAAATGGCATCATTCTATTGCAGAATGACATGAGGGTAGTTACATTGGTATAGTTTTCTAGAGGTTCAGGCCTAGTTTTATAATAGGAATACCCGTCTTCTGAACCACTAGGAACACTGTAAGGTAGTTTGGTGGTAGACTTCTTGGCGATAGACTTACATCCAGGGAGCTTCGTCGTCGACTTCCTAGCGCATCTCTTGAGTAAAGGTTGTGTAGCCGCATCTTCTTTCTGAATTTCTTCATTGTTAACATATGGCACAGTTGTATATTTGAATAGGGACATAGGGTGAGTGGCGTTATGGTGCGTTCTCAAGTCTCTTAAGAACTTAAATCCTACATGTTGACAATAGCCGCAGTAATGTGTTTCTCTGTTTTGATGGAGTAATTTGAACAACGCATAGTTTATTGGTACGTCTGGATGCGCTACATTATGGTGGTCTTGTAAAGCGTTCATGTCGAGGTGCAGAGATAAGCATACACAGCATTTGACAACGACATCGCCTTTTTTAGCAAAGTCGGGCTTGACATTTTCATGTAAATGAGTGTCAGTTTCGGTTTCTGGTACAGCCTTTTCGCAGAATAGGCATACTAGGTCCACCTCTGTCCCCTTTCTTTTCGGAGAGACAATCTGGGAAGTTCTTTCAGGGGCCATAATTCTCATGCGCATAGGTTCATTGGGGTGGATTTTTTCCGTATGGGCTATAACTTCTTGTCTGTAACTACTACCGAAATCGCAATAGCAGCATGTATAAGGCTTCTGGTTATAATGCCTCATCAGCATATGTTCTTTCCAACCGTGATAACTTTTGCATGTAAAATTGCAAAACATGCAGGATCTGAAGCCTCTTTTCTTGGAGCTCCCCTCGTCAATGATCAGTCGCTCCTCGTCACTGTCTTGAGCTGGCCTCTTTCGTCTGACAGGTACTAGATCAGGCGTGGGTACTCGTTCTTCATAGCGGACAACGAGTAGAGAATTATCACTTTCTGGAACATTTCTTTCACTAGGTTCTAGGCTGGTTGATGCGACTGAGACACCCTGCAAGAGCTTTTTCTGCGTCATAACGACGTTGGTCACCCAAGCAGCTCGCATCGACGGGTCTCTGGCCGCCTCCTTCGGCATGGAGGGAGTATCGTGTTCCTTGCAGTGGAACTGAGCTTCGTGGTATGTATGGTATTTTGCTGAACAAATGGTGCAACCCCATCTAGAAAAACCGAGATTACTATTATTAATAAGGAGAATTGATTTTATAAACAAGGGAGATATGCCTTCTATGCATGATTTTGCGTGTTAAGTACCACCGCTTTTCTCTTACTTATTTTACAAACTTAGAAACAAAAACAATAGGTATGGCGCACACACTGATATTTTCTCAAGCATACCAAAAAGCACGCAGCAACACTAGCTTACTAATTGTATACATGCGTAAAGCCATGCAGTGCTTCAATCTGTGGGCGTTACGTGAACGATGTGATCATTTTACGCATATCGAAGCGTCAAGCGTTGTTCCTACTTGGCACATCTCCCTTGTTTTATTTATCTATGTTGTTGTTCCTTGTTTTATTTGTATATGATGCCTCAACTGATATTCTAAATCCAAAATAATAAAGACAATCACAGTTTTATAATAGTCAGGACGACCTACCTTATTTTGTTTAATTCCATCTCCAAATGGTCTCTCATAGCTGCTTCGTCTTTATTCATTGTCCCACACTTAGGACAGCAGTACATCACGTTGCTGGGAGCTCCAAACTCCCCGAAAGCCTGCTCTAGCTGAGCTACAGGGTATTTGTCAGCCGGTAATATTGTAGGAGGGGCTGCAGTCGATGGTGCAGGTTTATTTCTCTCCACAATAATCTTCTGCTGAGCCAAGTTGGTTTTGTACTTGTCTATAATGGCAGCCTGGTGGTCCAATTGTCCTGCGACCCATTTCTCGATGTTGCTGTTTGTTGGCAGCTCAATGTGAGCGTATTGCTTGAAATGTTCTGTGGCCATGTGCTCGGTGAGGCCAGTCTTGTGGAAAGCCTTGTAGTTGCAGCGGCCACACCCCCACCTGGAAGATGTATTTAATTATGAACACTTGCATATACCATTATACCGCATAGACTGAGAATACTACTTGTCCCGTCTAGGTGACGTAAGAGTTGTTAAAATAAAAAAGCTAGGTAAATTCAGATGTCGTTATAACAATCTTCAGTACATTTGTATTGCATTGTACTCATCGGTATAAACAACTTTTACTATAGAACCAATCCAGAAATCGCAAAAAAATCAGTTGTTGCCAAATTTTTTCGACTTCTGGGAACATAAATGTTTGGTGTAGGTGATTTATTTTTTCGCGATTTCAAGGTTGGTCCCATAGTAAAAAATAATCATAATGATGAGAACAAATAATCAGCTCTTAAGAGTTTTTCAATTATGTCAATTACACGATGTATATCTCACACAGTTATTACAGTCTAAGCAATTATTTCCTTTCCGTAATATTAGCTTACACAAACTATGTTGGTAATAATAATTAAGACATAAAAAGATCTTTTATGTGCTAAATGTCGAGAGCATTAATCTTATTTTACATTTATGATTAGGTTCCGTAGCCCGTATTAATAAATCCTTTCAACATGGAGGCTTGGGAGCACTATCTCAAGAGTAGCTGTAAAAATGGAAAATGTCAACGTCATCTGATTTTTATACGTTTGGAAATATCGCGCTTGTATCGTGGACGCTGCAGCGTTTTGAGAAGTATCAAACTCAATAAAACTGCTTTTCGCTAATAAGAGCAAATTTTTTGCTAAAGACACTCCCAGGGACTTAGTAACAATCATTTCGGTGTACACATACATGACGTGATAAGCTTTTTGGTATTGTATTGTTTATTCAATAGGTACTTACTTTCTATACTTCAGTTCTTCATACAAGTGCGACTGCATGGCCTCCCTGGTATCTTCCATCATAACAGTGCACAGCGGACACTTGTATTTAATTCCATTTGGCTCACAAAACTTTCCAAATCTCTTGCACAAATCCTCCATACTTGCCACTTCCTCTGGAACGGCTACATCATCCACTTCTTTCTTCACCAAATCAAGGTTAATATTGACGGGCGCGGAGACTGTTGGTTCCGGGTCTGGAGTCCCTTCAGTCTCAGTCTTAATTTCAGGCGCTGCCGAGCCCAACATCTGGCGCTGTACCATCCACCGCGGAGTGCCGTTCTCGTCATCAAGAATTGAACCCTCTTGGTAGTAGTAATGGATCATTTCTTTAGGCTCATTTGCGTGAGAATGCGCCAGGTGATTGTGGACATTCTCAATAACAGACGCTCTGTACGGACAGTAAGCACATCTGTATTGCATCTTCGACTGATGCAACTTGAAGCAATGATCCACTATTTCGGCACGCAACATACATTTGAATTTGCATAAGCCACACTGCCAAAGTTGCATGTCCATCGCGGTTGCGACTCCCTGTGTAGCGGGGGCTAACGCAGCTACCGCGTTGGCGTTCTCCCGCACAATCATCAACTGGCCGGTTGGATGCACTTCAGTAAGGTGTTTCTCCAAGAACTCCCGTTTGAAGTGATAGAAGTTACATTTAGAACAAGCGTACAGTGTGTCATCGTGCATTTTTAAATGTGCAACAACACGGGAGGCCGTTATTGGCTTAGATGTGTCAGTGATTTGGTTATTAGGACAGTGAACGCAACGGAAATTAAAACTAGCGGGACCGGAGTGCAGCGCCTCCCAATGACGTTTGAGCATCGGCTCGTCGACGGAAGTGTACGAACAGCCAATAGCACCGCAAGTGTTACGCTGTCGTGCTGAAATTTGTTTAGGATAGCGTGCGGCTAGTTCGGGAGACATTTGGACTGCGACAAAAGATGGTTTCGATGGACGCGGTTTTTCAGGCGCCCGATTCATAATAGAACTGGAAGCCAGATTAACCATCTTGTCAAAATGTTTCTCATTGGTTTCTAAGTGTGGGACAGGGTTAAGGGGTGCCGAAGGCGGCGGTACCCGCTCCTGCGTAGCGTGCAACTGAAGATGCCTGACCATATTCGCCCGCACCTTTGTACTAAACTCGCATATTTCGCAGTAAGTTAAGTGTTCAAAAACTGCTTGTTGCGGAAGTTGCTCAATGTCATTTGGCGAATATCGCCGTTTATTCAATAATTCTGGTGTAGTGTTATTCGGAACGTAAGTAGCGCTCAATTTTCTTTTTGGTAACTCTCTCTTCTCTTTCGGTGCAATATTTAAGGTGTAACAGAAAATTCCGTTCTCTAAGGCCGATGACACTGTTATATCTTTCGCTCTGTGTAGATACTTAATGTGTCTTTTCACAAGGGCGAGTGACATTAGGTTGACACGACACACGCCACATTTATAAACATTTTTATCGCAATGGTCATCCATATAGTGCTGCAAAATGTTATCCCTGTTACTGGCAAGGTGTGGACAGTGCGCACACCTGCTGCCTTCTTCTTTATTTGGATAACAATAGTGTAGATGTTTTTTCAAACCATTCATGGTTTTACATACCTGCCGACATTTAGGGCATGTGGCAAGGATATCAAGTGGCACCTTTTGATTTAGGTAGCTTTTTCTTGAACTAGTGGAAGGGTCTTCATCGGAAAGGTCTATGACGGACTGTTTCATCTCTTCTTCATCACTATCTAGCACAACTATGTCACTGACCTGAGTTTGAGGTTTTTCAACAGGTTCAGATTTAACAGGGATTGGTTCAGTGACACTTTGCGGCGGTTTACCTGAAGCAGTAACCACAATTGGTTCTACAATCGGTAGGGTATGTGGAACTTCTTCAATTTCTGTTTGTCTTGGACTAACACTTGCAGCAACTGAATTGGCTACTGGGGCAACAACTCCAGTTTCTAATTGGGTGCTAGGGTCAACTGCAGCAACAGACTGACTAGGGTCAGTAATTAAATCAACAGGAGGATCAGAAATTAAATCCATAGGAGGGTTAGAAATTAAATCCATAGGAGGATCAGATATTAAATCCATAGGAGTATCGGACATTAAATCCATAGGAGGATCAGAAATTAAATCCATAGGACGATCAGATATTAAATCCATCGGAGGATCAGTATCTACGGGGGCGGTTTCCTGTGGTTCATTCATCGGTTCCATGATCATAGTGAGGCCGATAAGTTTCTCAAGGTCTATGGAGCGTTCTGCTTCACGCACTGGATTTTCCTTAGTTGTGTTTGGAATTACATCTTCAGTCGGCACCTTCAATTTGTTGTGTAAGAAGGCTAGGGGAAGTACCCTTAACTCGTTAGAACCCTCCTGGAATAGAAATGATACATGATAATACTTTTTATAATTTATTTATCTTCTATATGTTCATAGTAAAAGCGGTAGTTACAAATATGTTAAGCTAAGCCTGATGAACCGGGAAGATCAGTTAACAGCTGGCTTCGATAGGCAGGAAATTTCCCAAGTAGGTCTATGTGCAATAATAGACAAAGTAAGACTTAGTAAGCTGATTATAGCTAAAGGAAAGGTAAGCTTCATGTATTATACGACTAAATGGAATACGGTACCCCACATACTTTATTAGTGATAATTCGCAGATAAGCTTGGGGCTGCTTCGCCGGGTGGACCATGGACACGTGGGCCAGTAGTTCGGCCTCGTTGTCGGCGCCATGGATGCACCATGTGCACTGATACAACTTCAGCCCGTGGGATTTCATATGCTGGACTAACTCAGATGGCGATTTCTCTTCTGTTGAACACATCTGCAAAGAAATACGTAGAAGACGGTTATTTTTATTTAATTAGGTAGAAGTTGAAACACGTCGATTGAATTTCAAGTTCATAGAGTTTGTTTATAAAATAACTTTGCATGTAAAAGCGTTTTTTTTTTTAATATTATCACATTTTCCGTGTATTCAACGTGTATCAGAAATGCGTGGTCATATTTGAAGAGCTTATTCAGGGGATGCTATCGAACAACTTTTACTATGGGACAAACCCTGAAATCGCAAAAATAAAATCAGCCGATTCTTACATTTTGTCGAGCGACATCGATGATCTAGTAGGGATCAGATGATATTTTATTCGCGATTTCAGGGTTGGTCCCATACTAAAAGTTGTTCTATGCTATGCCCTGAATGAGGTCTTCAAATATGACCACGCATTTCTGATACACGTTGTATGTATACATACCTATATCACACATCTAGAAGTGTGTGTACAGCGTCTTCTATCGCAATGCTTTATGGAGAGAAAGAAATTTAAATATAGGAAATATGCCGTTTAATTTAAAGAGGACTTTAAAATATGAGATTCTATATTCACAGATTATGAAACAATCTCTTGCTTGAGCCTAGAATCTAAAAGTCCATGAAATAAGAACTTACAGCAAACAAAGTAACGTGTTTTTGTGAAAAAATGTGCTGCCTTGATTACCTTTTAATGAAATATACCTAAGCTTCTTATTTCATGGTTTTCCTTCAATCTAAGACAAAAATTTTTTTGGAGATATTTAGTTTTCTCATGATTGACCCTATTCCTATCACATATCAGGCTAATCTATTATTTGGTAGCATAAAAATACAAGCTGATATTTTTATGTTCATGATGCTTCGATCTTAGGGAAGACACTTAAAAAACCTTGAATGCGTAATTACTTGCTTTAATAAAACATTTAATTAACAAAACCAGAAAACCCAACATAGCGCTATTAATGTATTTTTTTTAGTCACCGTTCACTTACTATAGCAGTATATTCTAGCAGAGAACATCTCTGTAAACAAGTCACTACAGCAGCCAAGCTCTAAAGCATAAACATGTCGAAGTATTATTGGAGATAATACTTGGATTTCTAGATTTACGTTTTACCAAATAACGATGGAAGGTGAGTATCTCTTAAAAAGTCGCTGTGGAATTACAATAGCAGTACATTTGAGTGGGTACATTTGAAAAGGTAATAAATTATAATAATAAGTCACTTTGGTAGCCAAACTATTAACTGAAACCATGTTGCGTCATAAGTTTATCTTCTGTTTCCAGATTTGTTTAGTTTGATGACTTTATTGTTTCTGCATTTCTGATAAATTGTTAATTGCAAGCATTGTATTTATATTATTACCTAAAATTGCAGCCTATGACACCCCTGGGATGAAGATAAATCCAATGACACCTCGCACTTCAAAATTCGTCAAACCGTTTAGGCTACAGGAGGTAACAAAGAAACAGACAAACATGCATACATAGAAACATACATACACCTGAAAAACATTAGCCTCCTTCTAGGGCAGTTGGGTAAAAAATATACTGAAGTCTTCTTTGAGTATTTCCTATTTTTAAAACAGTACCTTCCGTCCAAAAAGCATTGCGATGGAACATATTATTCATGTTAATTAATTAGCCCTGGAACAGTTTTAAACATAGATGTCGCGGTGGTTGCTGGGTTTTTCACAAAAGATAAGATAAGATCCGGAAAAATATAAATAATTAACATTTTATATGCTTTTTCGAGACGCACAGGACGTGATGGTTTCAAGTCAGCTATTTTAAATATTAAAAGATAACGTTATTTACTTTTGTTCTGTTTTAATAACTATGGGTATCTATAAAATTTGTTAATTTGACGATTCAATAACACAAGAGAGACCACAAAAAGGTGCTTCTTTACCTCAATGCTGTCACTTTACCGGAACATATTTTTTGCAAGTAGAAATGAAAACAGTTTCGTCACAGCTTTTTCTACAAACTGATGTTTTGGTATTTATGTGCATTAGACTCCAAATGTTGTCAGAAATGCAAAATAAATACATAATAAGTAATAGATTTTTTTTATTGTGAAGTACCCGGAATCATTGTGACAAACCGGATTTTCCAATACGCCAATTTTCGTAGGACAACACTTAAATCAATATTTTTATTTAAAACTGTAATTTAAGGTAGCATGGAAGAAATCGCTGATCGCGATAAGGCCGCCATTTGTGCAATATTTTAAGTGCATATTCAATGTAATGTTTTATAAGGTGTACAATAAAGCATAAATAAATCATTTTAGCACGTCAAACAACAAAAAGCATTTTGAACATATGGAGACTAAATTAATACATTTGATAAGAGCAGTGGCACTTGGATTTGCGAATACCTTAAAGTTTCTAAGCCTTACATTCAGAGACGAGTCTAATCGTGAACTCAAGCTTCCAACAGTCAAATAGCACTGCATTTTGGCAGTTGGAAGTATAAATTCACGCTTAGATTCGTCTCTGAATATAAGCCTAAGAGCACCGTAACCGGGTCATAAGAAATCTTCACCTTGCGGTTGTTTTTTTGTTAAATGATCTATTGCAATGTTTGTCTTTTAAAGTTTTTAGTAGTTTAATTCGATATTTTTAATCATCTTTTTAATTAAGTCACTTCTACACTTCTACAAGAACAAAATGAATTTAAAAAATAACTTTGAAATTGTGGAACACCCCGATTGTGCTTTTTTCTGAAAAACACCCAGCTATGTAATCGAAATAACGTAAACACGATAACATAACATAACATCACGCCTGTATTTCCCCGAAGGGGTAGGCAGAGGTGTAATAGTACACCCACATTTCGCCAGTTATGTTATAGTCCCATGTAATAGGGGGCGAGCCTATTGCCATTGACCGGGCACAAATCCAGAGTCCGGGCTGCTACTGAGAATTTCCTAAACACACACGATGATGATAATATACCTACATGAATTATTAACTTTCCTGCGGTTGGTTTTTACTCAATTACTATTAATAAATTTGACATTCGTTGTACATTCAGCGTAAAAATATCGGGACGAAGAGCTATCCAAAATGACCTGAACAACTAAGAAAAAAACTGTTTCTCAATGGGATAAAATTCTTGTTAAATAACAGTTGGCGTATAATGTTATGTCAATAAAATACAGTTTAAATATGTTAGTTGTACGGTTCATTTTGGACAGTCTGTTTTTCCGGATATTTTTGACGCTGACTGTACATATGGTTATATTATTTGGTAACAAATAAATATCCTACTTGAATTCAGTCTATTTTGAGGGACTGTCATAGTTTACAGTTGGAACCAGAGCTAATAATGTATTTTTATGAGGTCCTGTACGGTCTGTTTTTTACCACTTCTCTTATTAAGTAAACAATTTTGGTACGTCTCTCTATTTAAATAACCACTGATAAAATATAATTACTTGTTCCGCACATGTAATTAGGTCAAAAGTTATTTAGTGTGTAAAATTGTTAAAATAATGTCCTTTAATTATTAATAATGACGAATTTCATTAAAAAGACATGCCAAGATTGTTTACAAAATAAGACAAGTGAGAAAAAACAGTGTAGTGTTATGTCTTAAACCAGAATCATCGTCATTATTTCAGCCGAAAGACGTCCACTGCTGGGCATAGACCACCCCCAATTAATAAATAATTATATGCCATAATCGCCACGTTTGGCAGGCGGGTTAGCAATCGCAGTTGGTTGGATAAATACTCAGAGAACGCTGCTGCCCATCCTCTGGTGAACCAGAATAAGTATAGTGAAAGATACTTACATAGCAAGGATGAGAAGGGGCAGCGCCGTGCCTCTGCTGTAAATGTTCACAGAACTTGTCGGGAGTGTACGTACGAAACTTGCAAGCGCCGCTGCTTTCCACTGAAAACAGAACAAATAATGCTTAGCATACACATACGCCGTAGTTTCTATATTATAATAGGTATATTGTTCAAATTACTTACCATGATTACAAACATAATACGACACAGCTTGCTCTCGAGTCATCATGGTCGCCTCGACAGAAGTATTCGTTGTGACAATTGTGGTCCTTAGCACTTTGGCGCCAGATTGTGCGGTCCCATGCACCCTAGCCATATGGGCCCCAACTGACTGGCTCGCCGCAGCTCTGTAGAAACACTGCCCACAAGAATACTGGCAGTGTCCGTGAGCTTTGAAAACGTGCATCACCAGATCAATAGCATTCCCCATAGCATCGAAATCACAATAGGAGCAATTCAAGGCGTCAGCCCCTCCTATCCGCTCATGTGTGGAGGCATGAAGTAACGAGTCTTCGGCTAAGTCAGATGTAAATGAACAGAATCTGCCCGCACATTTATAAACTTTGACTAGTTTATCTGGAGCCATCATAGTTTCTAGAACTACGCGGTGTTTATTGAACATCACTTTGGCTTGCACCTCCTCGTATTTGAATATAAGTTCTGATGGCGTTTTGTCTTGTCTCATCGTCGGATATGTAGGGCTCGGCCGTGCAGGCTCCACAGATTGAGCTCCTAGGCTCACAACACTCTGGATAATCGGAAAACTAGGACTTTCCTTTGGAGTGATATCTGCCGCACCCGATATTAATTCATAGATAGGTCGAACATTAATATAAGGTTTAGGAGGAGCAAGGTTTTCTTTTGTCGTAATTTGTTTATCTGGAACTTCTTCAGGCGTAGATTTAGGCATTTGGAAAACAGGAAAGTTGTCCATGTGTTTGTCAAGATAATGTTGGAAGCAGTCTTTAAAGTGTTGTGCCCCTTGTGGAGTCACGATAACTTTGCAAACGAAACAATATCCATCCCAGTTTTCAGAGTGCTTCAACTGAACATGTTTTTTCATTGAAATCAAAAGAGTCGTTTTAAAGTGATTATCTTTCCCATTGATACAACAAATGTATTCCTTAGCGCCTGATTCAGTGAAGTATATTTTGAAATGTGGGTAGTCAATAATGTCGTTAGAAACCTGACTGGATAAGTCTTCTAGCCCTGAAGTCGGGCTAGAATGAGGTTCTTCTAGATGTGGAGTCTGAATAAGTTGATGATCTTCTTCTACCTCTGCAGGTTTTTCCATTTTACTTATTTCATTAGACTGAGGTTCATCCCGCAGCATTTCCTCTGCATTCTCCGAATCAATTCGTTCAATTTTTATTGTAGATTCGCCAGGTCTTTCTCTTGTCAAATCTGATAATTCGCTAACATTGTCGTCAGCTTCGAAAGTGATCTTAGACTGAATAGTTGCAGGTATACTAGTCTTCTTCGTAGGTTTAAGCTGTGCCGTGTGCTGTACCTCAGATTCACAAAAACGGGTACTGCTTTCTGCGTTATCACTTGGCTTTTCTAGACTTTTTACTGTTATCTCTTGTGGACGACTACTAGCTTGTACTACTGGTGGTTCAGGTAAATCGCAACGACGTAAAAATTCTTTTAAGGCCTTTTTAGACATGGCTGCTAAATTTATTATATAAACAGCAGTTTGTTCATCATTATGGCGAACGATAACGTGGGTTTTAAGATTTTCAAGAGATAATTGTGTGAAATTACATTTCTTGCAAATGTAGCCAATGAGTTGGCCCTCAGTATCTTTTGGAGGCGGCGGAATATCCAAACTGAACGGGCATCGACTCTCATTTACGCACTCGGAACAACGGTGCTTGTATTCACCTGTGTGCATACTTACTACATGCCAAAAGAATGTTTCCAAAACCGAGTTACTATGGGAAAATTCTTGGTAACAGAATATGCAAATGTATTTTTCTGAAGAAATCTTGCTTAATGCTTGGAAATTTATGTCTTTACGTTGTTCAATGGCTTCTTTAGCTGCCGCGGGAGCCATACGTGACAACGGTATTTCTACGTGCGGGTGCTCATTTTTATAATGATGTACGACGTCCGTACCAGAAAACGCACATAAACGGCAAGAATAATATAACTCGTTTTTGCGAAAGCAGTAGTTTCTATCAGTAAAACAATTCATGTCTGGTATTAAAGTTTGCTTTTCTGTTGGCAGTTGGATATCCAAAGTCTCTGATAAAGGTTCAATTTTTGATTCAACTTTTTTTCTTTTGTTTTTAGGTTTTATCACTCCATCTTGCCAACCACGCCGTTTGCGTTTAGTCTTCTTTTTAATATCGGCCAATATTTCACTGCTACCAAAACTTTTTGAAGATGCAAGCGAACCAATTTCGGAATCAGAACTCAAGTCAGAATCATTGTCGCTCGTTTTTTCAGTATGGGTGTCTCCAGTTGATTCTGTTTCAAACGCATATGGATCAGATTCTCTTTTATTTTTAGTCTTTGACTTAGGTCCAGGTTTGTATTTTAAAGGTTTTTCTATTTCAGGAAGAACATCAATAGATATTTTATTTTTAGGCTTAGGCCCGGGCTTCTTCCTCACTTTTTCGGGAAAAGCAAGGTCACGACTTTTGTTAACAGAGCTCTTGAACTTCTCTAAAACAACCACGGGTTCTGCTTCAGGAAAAGTTACGTCTTCTTTCGTGGGGATTTTTTCATCAACCATTTTTGCCAAACGACACATTCTTATGCCGGTGGCACTCAAAATATCATCTCTGATAAACATTTCTTTAATGTCGTCATGCAGTTTTTGTAATTCGCGCGGTAGTTTACGTTTTTGTTGGGTCTCCACCGCAGCTGTAGCTCGAGTGACGCGTTTCTCCGCAATCGATGTGGTTTTTTTTGCAAACCTACCTTTTCCTTTTCTCGCGAATTTAGATTTTTTTCCGGGCATTTTCTTTTTATATTTAGTTTTCATTACTTGAAGATCTGTCTCTTCTTTTTCTACGTTTTCTTCGCCTATGAAATCTTCGGCATTTTCCTTCTTTTCTTCATCCTTATTATCTTTATTTAATTGTATATCATTTTCTTCTGTTATTTTTATTTGTCTATCAGTTTTTTCCGGTTCTTTATCGACAGTCTGGCTCACAGCAGTACTTTTATCATTAGTAGGAACAGAAACTTCGCTTTTACTTTCCCCTGTTTGTTCAGTTTCTCCTTCTTTTTCATCATCAGACACAATTTCACTCAATTTCTCGAGCTTTTTCTTAATTTTGTCATTATCACCAGATTGATCACCCAACATACTAAGTAATTCTTTTATTTTAGATTTATCTTGTAATATCGACAATAAACTGTCTAATTCATTAGCAGGTGCTATTTCTGCATGCGAAGAACTTGGTTTAGGTTCGACAGAATCTGTGGAAGTAACATTCGTTTCGCTGTGTACTTCATTCGTGCTATCAGCTTCACCTTCATCACTTTTAGTTTTTTCTGCGACTTCATCAGTATTAATGGTACTGTCTGGAGTTGAACAGCCATCCATATTTTTTTCATCTGTTTGAGATTTATCTTCAGCAGGTGTTAAATCTTTTCCGATTTCCGTAGTGGAAACAATGTCCTCCTTGATCAGGGTTTCATTCTGTTCATTTTCTACATCGTATTGTACCTTTTGTTTTGAAACGCCTTCAAGAGATTTTATATTGCAAAGCAGATTGTCGAAATTTTGTGAGGCATTAGAATCTTTTGAAATTTCAGTATTTACCAGAGCAACATTCTCGTAGACTTCCTTTTCTTTATCAGGAGCCGACAAAGTGATGTTGCGTATTTTTTCATCAGATATTTTAGAACAATCATCCTTTAGTATATTTGAGAATTCTTCTCCATTTTGACTTGAATTGTCTTCGGGCGGACTAGTGATATTCTGCATCATATTCTCAAGCAAAATTTCTTTTGTAAAGTTATCGCTCGATTCATTTTTAGACGTATCGAGATCATTATCAAGGTCTGCAATCAGCTCATTGATATTATCGAGAACAGGGTCTGACGCAACGTTGTCAGAAAACATTTCTAGCTCCTCTAAGCCATAACTTGTATGTATATCAACAGCACTCGGTTTTTTAAATGTTTTCTCTTTGGCAGGACTAGTAATTTCGGACGTCATAATACCTAAGTCAGTTTCATCGTGTTTTGTAAATTTATTTTCTTCAAGAACCTTTTCTGTGTCGGAATCAGAGTCACTTATTATTGACTTCTTGGATTTTTTATTTTTTTTATTTATATCCCTAGTTTTTGACTCTGGCAAAATTCTTCTGCTTGATCTTGTTAATCTTCTTTCAATTTGCTCATCTGACTTGCTGTTATCATTATCAATCTGTTGATGCTTTTCTGTTTCCAAGTCAGTGTCCGATTTGGGATCTTTTTCTTTTATGATATCTTTAAGTTTTTCTTTTCCTTTATCTTTTGTAGATTCTTTAAATGCTTCCTTATTTTTTTGTTTTGGTGTTCCATTAATTTTATCTTTACTTCTATCGTGTCCTTTTTCTTTCACTATTTCTGCTTTTCTATTTTCCGTAATTTTTCGTTTATCTTTTTCCTCGTCATTTTCACTGACAGCTTCATCTTTTTTAGGTGACTCAATCTCTTTTTCCTCAATTACACGTTTAATTTTAGGAATCTTGTAGTTTTTGACACCATAACCAGATGCTAAAATAGCACCTTTAACAATGTTATCATTCGAATATACTATTCCACTTTTCTTCACGCGAGGATCTCCAGAATATTTATCATAATATTTATTTTTGGCATCCTCCTTACGCATTCTTGGATCTCTATAATTCTTTCTAGGAGAGTACACGGGCTTTGAAGTATTTTGCGCACGCTTTTCTTCTTTATATTTATCATGTAATTCTTTTCTACTACGAGCAATATTTTCTGTTGTATTTTTGGATTTCGTATCAATGTTTCGAATTTTGCCAGTATCAAACGTGCTACATTCCTTCACTGGATGTCTATAAGTCTTAAAGTCAGCCTTAATTTCTTGGAAGCTCCTTTTGTCTATAGCAGAGTCAACCATATCTCTACCCACACTTGATGCCCTTCGAAAAACTTCTCTTTTCGTTTCACTTTCAGTCTTTCGTTTAGATCCCTCACACAATACCCGGCCAACACTCGATTCACGGACTAAGGATCTTCCTACACTTGCAGCTCTTTGTCTTCTAGCATCCAAATTATACTCGAACACTTGTAATCCTTTGCCACTTTTTAGGAAATTTTGGAATGTTGCGTTCACGCTTGTATCAATGGTAAATGAACGACCGGCTTTAGATTTTACCGACAATGTATTATTTTCTGATTCTATGGAAGAATTCCTACCAACACTTGGTGCTCTAGACGAGGATCGAGTAAAGTTATCTTCAGAGTGCACATTTTTTCGTCCAACACTTCGTTCCCGCCTGTCGTCTGGAAACACCGTACGCCCAACACTGTTTTCCCGTCTATCTTCTGGATACACCGTACGCCCAACACTTCTTTCACGTTGATTGCCACGCCTTGTCGCAATTTCATCATAACCTCTTGTGTCGCTGTTGTACCTTCCACGTTCCTTATTCAACGGCCGATATTTTTCGTAATCCTTGTATAACGTGCCAGTAACGCTTTGATCACATCTTGGTTGATCTTTATTTAATTGACGTCTACTTTGATCATGCGAATAGTAATCTATTTTACTTTTTCTGTCTTGTTCTCTATCTTGGCTCTGATAAGTATCTGATCCACTAAACGGTTTTTGAGATTTATAAGAACTCTTGCGATAGTAGCCATGTTCTTTATAATACCCACGATCTCTTTCGTCGAGATGTGAATTCGATTCGTATTCAGTTTTTCTGTTGAGTCTTGGATCTTTAGCATATTTTTGAGTATTAAAATCGGTTCTACCAAAAATATTAAGTGTTGCATCCGATCGACCAAAAGGATGGTTGGGTGTATGAGGGGTTTCAAGCAACCCAAATGGATGGTTGGGTGTTTGATGGGCTTCAAGCATCCCAAAAGGATGGTTTGGCGTCGATGGACAGTCAGACCTACCAAACGAGTGACTTGGAGTCGGTGGGCATTCATTTCTTCCAAAGAAAGGAGTTGGTGTTGGGGGACATTCAGTTGCACCGAATGTGTGGCTCCCAAATGGATGATTTGGGGTGGAAGGACAATCTGATCTTCCAAAGGGGTGGCTCGGAGTAGTAGGACATTCAGATCTACCAAACGTATGACTAGGAGTAGAAGGGCATTCCAATCTGCCAAAAGGGTGGCTTGGAGTAGGAGGACAATCCAATCTGCCAAAAGTTTGGCTTGGTGTATTTGAGCATTCGGCTCTACCAAACGGATGCATTGGAGTCATCGGCTTGTCTATTCTACCAAAACTTTGAGTCGAGGTGACAGGTACATCACACCTTCCAAAAGATGGAAGTGGAGTCTTCGGACATTCTGTTTTTTTATTTAAAAATGAGTCTCGATTATCGAAGCTATGTCTGTCATTTCTCTGTACTTTATGTTTTTCACCAGTGAATGAGACATCACTTGAACTCCAACTGGTGTCCCCAATATCATCAAAACGTGATTTTCGTTCCGTCGTTGGCTCAGTTTTCTCTCGTGAATCTTTTATAATAGAGTGATGACTTTCCCTAGAATCAAACATACTAAATGTTGGAACATAAACGTGCTTGCTTGATTGGTCGATGTCAAAAGACTGGTGGTTAGGCGTCATTTCTAACGACCTTGCATTAGGTGTCACAGCATGATTACTAGCAGGACTTTGATTGATATTAGAAAACACTAGCCTTGGTGTTCTATCAGGAGCAGTATGAGGACTAGGACTTTGGTTGCTAGCTTTTGAATTTAAATCTCTTCTAACACGTGGATCCAATAATGGTTTGTTTTGATTTTTGTTTTGATCGGCTTTTGTTTCCGATTTCATAAGACCCATAGTTAATTCATTACTCGAAGGCACAGTTTTATTAGGAGATAAAATTGGTAAGGTTCTCATATCAATATCAGCTTTATTTAATTGCACAGTTTTCACAGGATCAGCAGGTATTATAACTGGAGGTGTCGATTCAATAGAACTCAAATCATCATGGTCAGGAGATTTAGGAGCGAGATCGCTATATACATCACTAGCTTGAATTTCACCATCATCACCGTCCGAACTGTCATCATCGAAAGATATTTTTGGAAAATTAAACCTTTCACATTCCTTGTCTGTTAATTTTAGACTAGGTTTCTTGATAAGATCTTCTTTAGGAGAATCATTATCATCTACAAAAATCTTGGACGAATTTACCGCCTTCTGTTTGTATTTCTCAATAGATATTCTTTTCTTGGGCAAAATTTCCTTGGCGCTTGCCACTTTCATTATTTTAGGTTGGTGCAAAAGTGGTGTACTGATTTCTGACCCAGGTATTGTTATAGATTCGCTCAATATTTCATTTTTAAGAGCTTGTAGTATATCGATTTCTGAAACTGTGCTGTTAGTTGGTTTTTCAGCGATTGTTGGTTCATTAAGTAATGGTATTTCTGTTGGAGTTTCCATTTTT
Organism: Asteroscopus sphinx; assembly: GCA_949699075.1. NCBI lineage: Eukaryota > Metazoa > Arthropoda > Insecta > Lepidoptera > Noctuidae > Asteroscopus > Asteroscopus sphinx. Next base: position 10,520,911 of record OX453021.1, on the reverse strand, counting down.
CCTAGTTCATCAGCTTCAATACTTTTACACACATTTGCATTGGATGTAGATACGTTTAAAGATTTTTTTTCAGTTTTGCTGTCACTTTCTTTTTGATTCTGAGTAGGTTCGACTTCTTTGTTTTTCTCTAATTTATTTGATTGAATAGATTCTGAACTGTCTATTAAATCTTTATAGAAGTTAGCTTTAAATTGGGTTGATTCTTTTGGTGTTTTTTCAATGTTATCTTTTTCTGGCGGTTGTTGTGATTCAATGTCAAACTCATCATTTTCATTCGCTTTTTTATTAGAATTAATATTCTCTTTTTTTGTATCATTTGTTGTTGTAATGGAATCATTAGATATTTTATTATGTTCGTCGTCAATATTTATTGCTTCTGGTTTATTTTCCTCTTTATGAGACTTTAATATATTTTGCTCTGTGCTATCGCACATTTCCAGTTCCAAAAAATCAGAAGTTTTAGGTAATTCTAAGGTTTTATCAGTATTGGAATCAGTCTTATCCTTATCAGAGTTTAATACGAGACAAATTTGAATTTTACGCGCTTTATCTTTGTCCGATGAAGATTTGGTTTCATTTTGATCTTTGAGAACTAAGTTACCACATAAATTGCCATATACATTTTCAATCACTTCACTCTCACTGTCAGATATTTCTCCTTCTTCTACTTCTTCTTTTCTTTTAGATTTCCTCTTTTTATTATAAGACTTCAATATTAAGTCGGATATGTCATCTCTAGCTCCAGTTTTCTTGAGTTCAGTGAGAATCTGTTTTCGTAACTCCCTTAATGTATCGATGTCTACGTCACCATCCTTACAGTTAATAATTCTAGTAAATATATCCTTAGTATTCAAAGTACTTAAACTATCTTCCGGCACATTCAACGTTATGTTCAAGTCCTTGGATTTACGTAATGACAATTCTTTAGAAATCTTTTTTCTTTCTTTTTTATGGTAGGAAGGAGAATACCTTCTAGGAGACCTGCGAAGAGGCGACCGCCTGCTAAAAAGAGGTTTATCTTCTGTTGTCTCAGATGTAGACCAACGTCGTCCTTTCGATTCAGGCGACACTAACACTCGCGTGTAAAGTCGCTTTGATGCTGACGATTGAGGTGAAACTCTATCATCCGTAGTTTTGTTTGGAGATTTATGTGTTGGTGACAATGATGCTTTGTTAGGCCTTCTCTGAAAAAGGGCTGGTTCCTTAGAGCCCGCAGTATGCACTTCTTCAACTTCGTTGACTCTTAAAATCTCGGGCAAAGTCTCTTGAACCTCTTCTTGCCGTTTGGCCACAGTTTTGAGTTTATTTCTTACAGCCTCTAAATCTGACTTTTCTTGTGGCGTGGGTGGGTCTATAGCAAATCCCGGATCTGGTGCTTTTTTATCTCTCTGTAATAGAAAAAATATGATATAACGGCTTCATCAACAACATAATCAATTTTAATTTATTTCAATAAACTAACCTGCTCGACTTTCGCGTACAAATTAATCAGAACCTGTTCACATTTCAGCAAGTTCTCCATTTTCATTCTAAAACATAACCAAAAAGTATTTGTAATCATAAAAAATATCATTTTTTTAACAAATGTGTAAAAAGTACCTACTTAAAAGTTAGGACAGTACTTACAATAAGCCAGTATTATACAATAAGCCAGAATTTACAGGATTTAATCCAGCGCACGAGCGAATCTTTCTTTCCACAAGTTTTATAACTTTAGATTCGCCCCGCTTGCGATGTGTAAGATGTGTTAAAATAATAAAATAAAATGAATAAAAAAAAATTTACAAAATATTGTACAGTCAGACAGTACACAAATCACCATTAGTTTAAATGGCAAGGCGTGTCACATAGTTACATTAGTTACGTGCTAGGTAACTAGCGTGCCTCGTGCCGCAGCATTAGAACACTAATAAAACCCTACCGTCGTTCAACTTTATTTACTGATTACTCAATGCTAAAGCCGACCCCAAGATAGTTGGGAAAAGGCACGGAGGATGACTCAATGCTAAAGCCAATCCGTGCGACACAGGCCATTACTACTCATGATAAGGCACACAACAAATAAAACTAAAACAATGACTAAATATTGTAAGATACTATTACTTACTACTTAACAGAAGCTTAAAACAATGTAGCAATAATAATTTGTGGAAAAATCAATAATCTAATAACCTTTTTTTCTTGTTCAAGAGTAAATCTCTTAAAGAACGGATCTTATCCAGCTGTGCCTGGCGAGGGTTCGTTGCCGACGGACTCGTAGACTCCAGTCTTTTGATCATGCTCTCCAGGAATGGTATATACTTCTTCATCTCCTCGAACTTCTCGTCGTATTTCGTATCCATTTTGGCAGCTGAAAAAGGTTAACTTTTGTAAAAAAAAAAATTAAATTTACAATAAGGTGTAAGAACAAAAAGAAACAAAACAAGCCATCATAAAATTATATAAACATTTCTGAAATCTATATTTAGGGGCAAAAAAAATACAAATTGCATTTCTTTCGCGATTATTTTGCGTTCTACATATTTTTTATTATCATTTTGAAGGTAAATCGTCAACACACGTTCAATTATTATTATTGCGCCTGATGATTCATCTATTAGGTAGGATCAAACACGAGTCAATAACTAAAGACTTGGCACAAATCGCGAATTCAATTTTTTTGTTATCAATGTCGAAGGCCTTCAAACAAAAGAAAAATGTGAATATTCAAATTAAACAGTAACCCCAAATATTGAAGTCTTGTACTTAATACAATACGTAATCATTCATATTATAACGCTGATTTAGGCTGATGATATTATGTCAAGTACCTACTGAGTCGTTCTCGCTCAAATACAACTCATTCGAAGTTCACGTATAAAATATGCTATAATGTATATTCAGTCTATTACAACAATTTGGCCAAAAAACGTCGAGGTTAGTCAAAACGGTGTTTTGATTTGTCTGTGCGCTTAAAGTCCCGTAATCATAGTTTAATAGGAGTGAAAATCGCGAAAGTTTAAAAACTTTTATCGTGAGGAAACCTGCACACCTGAGAGTGCTCCATAAAGTTCTCGTTGTATTGTGTAGTCCGCTAACCCGCACTAGGCCAGCGTGGTGGATAAGGCCTAGAACCTTCTCATTTTAAGAGGTCCGGGGCCAGCAGTAAGACAGTAATGGACTGATGATGAAATGTTATTTTGTAGATAGTATAATTTTGCTAGAACAATCTTATTATTCCAGAGTTCCATGTTCCATAGCGCAATGGCAATAACGTAAACTAACATTATGATACAGATTAACAGGGATAGAATGATAGAAAAATTAAAAAAAAACTGTTAAACTATCAATGTACTCGTCCACATGACACTAGCTAACCGGCCCGTTTAACTATTTTAATTGTGTGTAATTAAAACAATATCGAAACAGTTAATCGATACATACATACATATTATCACGCCTGTTTCCCATTGGGGTAGGCAGAGACTATGGATTTCCACATGCTACGATCCTGACTCCTGACACACCTCTTTCGCTTCAATTACGTCCATTATCCTCGTCTTGCATGCTCGTCGGTTTAGAGAACTCTTAACCTGGCATTTATTGAGAACATCCGCGATTCCTCAAAAATACCGATCGATACCACAAATTTATACGAAAATGTCGGCTTTGTATAGAACACGCGTAAACATTTCTTGTAATTGCATTTTGCTTAGTTTATCTAATTCAAGTGACGTCCAATCGTTGTCATTAATACCTACAATTACGGTTATTCTTTAAATCTTTATCTTCAGGTTATAATTTTGTAGAGCATAACAATATTATTACGTAAATAAATGATTGTACAGTAACACTTCAATTCGAAAACCGCCCTTACTGCTTACGAAATAAAGATGCTGCTAATGTCAAAGTGTTACCACCGACGTGCGGTCGACCGTACCTATCATTTGACGATAAGTGATTAGACGAAAGTCATTCTATCCACGTGAAGCTGTACGCCGGAGGTTACAAGGATTGTTTTGATTTTGAGTATAAAATCAAATAACATACCGATCGTTTTAAAAAAACATTTCTTTCTTTCGCTTTTCTTGACTTCTTGTCGTACACAGAATCATAATACATTCAATAAAGCATGTTGGAGACAGAAAATTAAACACTTGAAAATTAATGACGTAGCTGATTTAGGGACAATCTATCAATACCAATTAATCATCATCATCAAGTGAACACATAACTAGATCAGCTACTACGAAGTTGACAGTTGTAGAACTATTATTTTTTCTGTTGTTGTAGTTGTTGGACAGTAAAAAAAAAACAATTTGAGAGTACCTATCAGAGATTCGCAATACGGGCAGCTAATAATGCGATGTCTCGATGTATAATTAAGATTTTTGGCGACGCCGACGCTGTATACTGTACATTAACTATGCAAATCGATCGATATGAGCTATAGTCTGAATAAAGACAAAAACGACATAAACGCTCTAATCGAATATTGTATTGAAGACAATACGTGTCCTTGACGACATTCAAAACATTAAAAACAATCGTAAAACTGAGGTATTCTGTTGTTAAACAGCTAAACATTTTAACTATTATAATGATTATTATCAATCAGCTGAAAGACAGCGATTACATATTTGCAAAACAATTGCGCTACTAGCATCCTACCCTACTGTCAATGTTCAAAGTTGAATATATTTTGCTCAAAGGTTTACTGGTAGAAAAGTCATTTTTGAGTCAAGCTTGCCTTTGTACATGTAATACTTTTAATGTATTGTTGTATTTATTTGTTCTGACCGTAAGACAAATGAGTGGATACGCTCCAAGACAAAATTCAAAAACGTAGCGTCCATAATAGCTAGGCTTAAGTGGAAATGGGCGGGATACATTGCTCGAATGGACAAGGAACGATGGACGCGGACACTGCTGGAGTGGCGACCACGACAGGACACTAGACCGCGGAGACTGCCACCCAAACTTTGGGTGGACGACATCCGACGATACACAGGCCTGGATTGGATGTCAAGGGCTCAAGACCGCCAGGAGTGGAGGAATTTGGAGGACGCCTACACCCAAAAATGGGTATTATAAGGACGCAATGATGATGATGATGATGACAATAAAGAATAAGAATATTTTGTGGAAGCAATTTGCCAACAGATAACAATACAACGTGTATAGTAGCAGTGTCCTTGCGGCTTTACATTTTTTTTTTGTGCGGGTTGGCGTAGTACACACATCATCTAGAACTTTATGGAGCACTCAGGTATGCAGGTTTCTTCACGATGTTTTCCTTCACCGTTAAAGTAAGTGATAATCTAATTTTGTACGCTGGACAGCATGATCTAGCCTACTCACTGATAACGAAACATTGTTTTATCCAAGGGTATAAATTATAAAATCTTTTAGGTAATTTGCCGCATACTAGTCAAGCAATGCGTTTACCGTACTTGGAAATGTCCCAAAATTTACACTTTGATTACGCAGAAATACATTTATTATACTAAGGTTTTAGTTTACCAACGATAATTCTTTGAACGGCCGATCACTCGAAAATTTTACTGGAATTGTGGGTAAAAGGTCGTTTACCCAGAGAATAATCAAGTTAGTTTAGTTAATGTAAGTAGTTAGTGAAATCAAGCCATAAAGTGCTTCCCTTTACTTCGGCAATAATTTAACAATGAGTTAGGTACATAATAACATAATGACTAATAATTTACTTTCGACCAAGATAATTAGACAACTGGCTGGTATGCGGTTCACCCTCCCGCTTACCGCGCGTACGTCTCAGGTACATGTGTTAGACCAAGACCATGCATCAGGTAAAAACTTACCGAAGAACGGAATGTTCCTTATTTATTTATTTATTTATTTATAATTTATGTACCCACAATGACATATGAAAGGAGACAGCATTAAAATTATCTAGTACAAAGGTACTGCTTATTTCAAAGAAATTTCTACCAGCAGACCTGCGAGAGGAGAAATAAGTAAGAAATGTAGACAACAGTGTGTAAAAAGATAGGAAACTTAAAATTAGTTCTAATAAAGCAATAGATACTTAAATAAATACATATAAATTATATAGGTATAGGTAAATATGATATAAATATTATGCAATAACAAATTAAAAGGAAAGGTAATGCTCTTTAACACGTCTTTTGAAGACAGATATGGATTGAGAATTCCGTATGTTAGGCGGGAGTGAGTTCCATAATCTTACTGCATGCACAGAGAAGGCATAAGAATAGAAATCCGTTTTGTGAGGTTGAAATTTAAGAACAGTTTTAAGGTGAGATCTGCAAGGAGCATCAGAAGGTTTGAAAAAAGAAAAACGCTCTCGTAAGTAGGAAGGATATTTAGGATTGTAAAGGGTGTTATAAAGGAGACATAATATGCGAGTGTTCCTGCGAAGGCGAATCGGGAGCCACTTGAGTTCCTTGCGGAAGTGAGAAACATGATCGTATTTTCTAAGACCAAAAACAAAACGAATGCACAAGTTTTGCAGGCGCTCAAGCTTGTTTAGCAGCTCCTCAGTGGCATCCAAATAACAGGCGTCAGCGTAGTCGATAATCGGCTGAATCAGAGTTTGAGCGAGAGAAATCTTAGTCTTTAAGGGCAAGATATTCTGGAGACATTTTAGCGAATGAAAAGAGAAATGTACTTTACGACTTACCTGATTGACGTGTGTACGCCAAGAGAGATTAGAGTCTAACATGACACCAAGATTTTTAGCAGAATCGGTATAGTCAATTTGCACACCATCAAGATACAGAGGCAAAAGGGTTGACATATCAAGCGAATTGCGTACAAACCAGCTACCTATGACCATGGCTTGAGATTTAGTGGGATTGATTTGTAGGCCATAAGACCTAGCCCATTCGCTAACACAAGCCAGATCAAGGTTCATTGCAGCAATGGCTGAACCAGCATCCGCTGCAGGAAAATGACGGTAAAGCTGCAAATCGTCTGCGTAGAGATGGAAGTTTGAAGAAATCACTCTAGTGACAGAGTTAATGAAAATGGAGAAAAGAAGGGGAGAAAGGACGCCACCTTGAGGTACACCCGCAGCGAGATCACACCATTCAGAGAAGGTCTCTTCATGGCGGACGCACTGTGAGCGGCCCCGAAGATAAGAATCAAACCAGGTTAGAGAAGAAGAAGAAAAATTAATAGATTGGAGGATGCCCAGAAGGATATCAAAATCCACTGAATTAAATGCGCTGCTGAAGTCAAGTAAAACAAGTTCCTTTCATTTAAAATTCAATAAATTAAGAATCGAGATTAACTAATAGGACATACAAATTTGAATCCCAATCAGGAAAATAATTAATATTCATATAAAAGATCAAGGCCAAAATACTATTTAATAGTTTTTTTTAAAGAAATTACAAGTAGGCAACTGACTTACTCCGAGTAACTGTCAGACAATTGAAACAATAGCGACGACACGAGTGAAGTAATATTTCATTTAGAATAATGATCCCTGATACTCCTAAACCGGTATTCTCTTATCTGTCCAAGGACGATGCAGGTAAAGACTCATCATCATCATCATCATCATCTCAGCCGAAAGACGTCCACTGCTGGACATAGGCCTCCCCCAAGCAACGCCACAACGACCGGTCCTGCGCCTTCCGCATCCAGCGAATTCCCGCGACCTTCACCAGGTCGTCGGTCCACCTTGTGGGGGGCCTACCCACATCGCACATCTAAAGAGTGCCTAAACAAAAATGCCATGAAAAATTGAGCTACGAACTAAAAACTACCAATTTGGTAGATAAAACCTTTTACTACCGTAAGCTATTACTAGCAATTACTAATCCCGCAAGGCACCGGCAAGTAAAATTTAAAAATAAATAGTATTCGCGCAGATAGAATGGGATCGAAAATGGCGGCATTTTTATTTGCCTCTCGCTCAATATGGAAGCAAAAGGAGCATAAGTACCTGCCCTAATTATTAGCGTTAAGGGTTTACGGTTGATTCATATGCCTCAAAATAATAATTCCTTCGATTCAATTAGTAGAAGAAGCATTTATGCATAGAAGACCACGCTAATTCTGCAGTGGAATTATGGCAACACCGTAAACAATAACTATCAAAATCTCTGTAATGATCATATTATTCCAATGCAGAGTTAGTTTTGTCAGGCTAAGTAAGTACAGACCAGTAAATTTAATTCTGCATTGGAATAATACCTTCATTACAGAGATTTTGATAGTTATTGTTTATGGTGTTGCCATAATTCCACTGCAGTCTGCAGTCAGCGTGGTCAGACTCTAGTGAGTAATATATGATTTAATCCCACCTCTCACTAAATAACGTCACATTACTAATTACTCCAAAACATGTTGCCACTTGTCAAAAGTTTAAGGTTACCTAACCGTTTTTATTTAGAACGGGCATTGTAATTTCTTCAGTAGGTACCTAATTTGTATGCAACAACAAAGACATATCATCACTGACAATAAAATTCATAGATTTTAATAGGTAGACCTGAAATCAGGGTAGGAAGGTACACAGAAAACAAGCACAAAGGTTTAATATTTTTGAATAAAATATATCTTACAGCAGGATAAAATTGAATAAAAAAAGATCTATGTCAACTTTTGTTGCGAACAGCTTTTAATTACGCCGTACGAGCACCACTGCAATGAACGCAAATATGATAATAAAAGACAATACCTACGTATGTAATTATATCATGCATGCACCATTATTCGTTATTCGTGCCAATAAAAGCAGTTCACGCATCTGGGCCGGAATTTTGTATGAAAAGTATGTTGCTATACTTGTTATCGAAATTAGGAAATGGCAACCCTATCGAGTATCGAAAAACAAAAAACCAATAAAAAATACTTGTTTAAAGGTCTTAGCAACCAGGCCATAATACTTTTAAAAAAAAAAACTAAAAAAAAAAGTGGTCATCAAAAAATCACTGCCCTGCCCGTTTAAACGACCGATTTTATTTATGGGCAGACTTTTTAAAACGTTTTACATAATAAGGTCAGATCAGATGATCAGATCAGAAATGTCTGAAATGAGATCAATGCATTCACTGGGTTAGGTTATGAACGAATACAACATTATTCGTATTAGGTAGATCCGAAATGAAATATTTTGATAAAAGCGAACGTACCTAGATACTTTTTAGTGACTAGGATTTTATTTATTGTCAACACACTCTAACCCCGTAAAACTCAAAATAATATAACACAAAATAAAAAGAAATCATTGAAATTTCCACGCAAACAAAATTAAGGGTATTGACCTACCTTCTATCAAATGCACACTATAATCAAATCACTCTTAAGATAGTAAGAAACTAAACTATTTATTCATGATAAATAACAGTATAACATCACACGCACACTCTTCTTAAAAAGTTAAAAACCAAACGTTTTCTTGTAATATGGACGTTCGTCATTCACCAGCGTCACCCCACCTAGCTAGCGTCCCCTTCGTATCGTGCCGTCGCAAGAAATGAACGCTAAACAAAATGGCGACGCTCGCTTAAAGAGAATCATGCACGAGTATGGGTACAATACTTGAATTCATATTCTTCATCTATTTTAATGTTTACGTTGATATAATTACTTACTATAATTTATTACATATTTAGGTATTCAATATTTCGAGTAATATTGTTATCAAACTTTATCATAAGCTAACCATCACAACGGAAGTGGTATTTTGTTACGACAATATGCCTTTCGGTTTGGTGAATTCGTGACGCGAACTTCGTTTTGATGTATCATCATGTTAATAAAAAAAGCACAACTTACATTTACTTTTCTAGCTAGTTCATACCTAGTGATTATACCTAGAGATTTGCGTGTTATGTAAAAATATAATTTATTATTCAAGCAAGACTTTAATCTGCAACATACCTTATTAATATCCAAGACATTTTAATAGGTATAGGGCCGATGGCCAATCTTGATCCACTTGAGCAGCTATTAAATAGCAAAAAAAATCATTAGGTAACAGCTATTTTTATCTGATACCTGATACTCCTACTATTAAATAGCGTAATAAAAAAATTGGAGTTATCGATCAGCTAATCAATACTTACTTATATAAGATTGGTGCTTTGTTAGCCTACAAAACGCATATTTACATGTTTTTCGCGGTAATCGCAACATGCGTCGTAGTTCAAATGTGTTTTTATTCTTTCCTCACTGGCGTTACACTTTAATAACGTCATGCACTGGCCTACATGATTCCTAATTCAACAAGAATTGTTCACGACGCCATCATGCATGCATGTGTTAATAACAACGCGTAGGTATCTGACCAAATTAGGTACGTATTCAAAGCACTAACCTTTAAAAAAATCTATATAAAATAACAATCCTAGACTTCTTTAACGTACACTCGTTCGGAGATCGTTCATTTTGGTGTGGATGCAATATGCATTTACACTTGAATAGTTTTAGATTCCTGTTTTTCTTTGTTCGTCTCTCGGGCGCGGATGGCGTTGGCGACTGATGGCGACTGGCGACTGCTGGCGTGCGTGTTAGTAGCGGCGGCGCAAGGACGGGACGGCGACCCACGCCCCGGCCCCACCGCGCCGACTAGGGCTCCACCAACGAGGTTGAAATTTTAATCATTCGACGCCAGACCGTCGCTCTAGCATACCGCGTGTGTAGCTCGTTCACTTAGGTCCTTTAATGTGTTATTCCTCCTCCCGCCACGTCGCCATTACACTTTTGTGCACGAGAAATAGCAATAGTGACACATTCTCGAATATTCGCAAGATTTTTTCCGTGACGTCTTTTGTTTCGTCATCAACCAGTCAAAGAAATTGTTAATGATATCAAAACCTAAACTGCGCAGTTGATAAGTAAGAAAATCTATGTCATCTGTCAAGTGACGTGAAAACAATGGGCAGCATTTTAATTTAGTGCAGTTTTTTTGAAGTAACGTAAGATATTGGTGATACATTGTGATTATTGTGGAAAAATTAGGTTCTATAACGATAAATGTGATTTAATATCTTAAGGTTTAATATCTACCTAAAACACCGTGTCGAATCGACAAGATACACAGTCATTGGCCTATTTTTGTTGTCGAAACTATGGTAGGTATTAGACGACGCGCGCAAATATCAAGACTTTCTTATCTAATTTACATTTATTAGATACCTTACAGTGTTGTGCCGTGCCTTTATTCGCATCGTGTTATTATTAGGTTAACAAAATTATGAGTTACACAGGCGAGCACAAAAAATTATGAAATGTTACATGTATGAAATGAAAAAATGTATGGTTGGTAGGTAATAGGTATCTATATGCCTATAACCTAGATAACTGAACTTCGGTAAATTAGGTAGATACCTACTTAGGTAGGTATATCTTCTGAAGCAGCAATATTGACGAATAGTGGATGGCAATTTATGCTACCTATTTAAGTAACAACATTTTAATATAATTCTTATAGGTATTTGAAATATCTGTAAAGACGCTTGTCATCTTAGTCTACCTGCGACCACGAAATGCTGCAAAGCTTTCGAAACGTCAGGAAAACCAATTTAAAAAATATAGGTACGCGATTTAATCCGGTTAAAAACTTTGTTTTATTATAATGTGTAGTGATCACAGAGAAAATAATCACTACGTGTAGTGATCGCGATAACCTAAGAAATTATTAAATGGTCATAGGTAAATCACAAGTTATAAAATAAAATCATCTAAGTACCGTAAAATGCCCTAACTTTGCCCACAAGCCCTACTTTGCCTAAGGCATTAACTTGATTTTTACACGCACTGACACTTTATAACTGAACCAAATGTTAGCGTTGTCATAGTTTTTAAAGCTCCCCAAGTACGAAAATCATAGCTATTATAGTTTACTCAAAGAATAACTAGGCCTTGTGGGCCAAGTTAGGGCAGTTTACGGTACCATTTACATTGCAGGGAAACCTTTGACTAAGGAACTATCATTATCAAAGGGAATTACTCGAAAAAAATGTATGACATTTGGCGTACAAATTACAGAAAAAACCAAAGACATTTGTATAGGTACTCGTATAGTAACTTTATGAAAAAAACAGCGTAGAATCAGCAATGTCAACAATGCCCAATCGAAGTTGAGCAAAGTACGCAAATAAATTAAATCATTCAAAAGTGCCCACCGTCACTCGGGTAGTGTTGTCAATGCCGGGCAGAGCCCGCTAATAATTCATTAATCTTCGAACTTGCTCAGAAATCTATCCTATAATGTGCAATGTCGACTATGCCCGGGCAGCGTTGACTCTGCACCTTCACCCTCTGCGGACTCTGCCCGTAACATACAACTTTAACTAGTTGTTCAGAATCACGAGAATCGATTGGAATAGTTTTTATACATAGGTAGTACCTATAGGTACCACGTTACATTTCTGCCGTGTCAAGTATTGTATCTCACGAAACCTAGTTTAGATATATCACCGTTTAAAGTTTTTTACAGATAATCGCGATTATCTTAAATGTTTCAAAACTTTCGGGAAATATTTTTAGATAATTGGTTGTATTAGAGTCTGAGGAAAACCGGGCAATTTATAGATTTTTGAAAGCGTCGAAATTTTCAGAGCTATAACAGAGATAGGTGTGACAAGCTCTCTATCTTATAAAAAATCGTTGCTCCCTAGCCTCCCTATACATTGCTTGGTTGTCACGCGGTGCTCGATACGTGACTTCCCGCAACAAGTGTAATTAATATGTATACACAGGTATCTTAACCTAAAGTCAGTCTGACTGATTATTTAATACCAAATTAAATTAAGTTATAAAGAAATAGAAAAACAGTACTCATCTAAACAAATGAATAAATGACTTATGACTTATCTAGTAGGTAAGTACCTTCTCAAATATTAAAATATCCAAATACGAAAACTCAGACTTCTTCTAACCAAAATTCGATAACTTTTGAAAACAAATAAACTTCATAAGTAACATAACAAACATGCATTAAAAGAGCCTCCACGAGTGACGATATTTAATTGATCGTCCGGCGCACCCTGGGCAGTCAGCCCCGCAACCAACCTGCTGACTGGCTAATCTATTACCCACGGCATGAGCTATTATCATTATGTAACTCATGTCGACACGATAGAAGAATAGGATAACTAACATAACAATTAGAATGAGAACTTATATCATCAAAATTCAACAACAAAAAGAAACAAGAAAAAATGCAATCCTAGATAGGTACCTATGTAACTCACTCATCTAAAATACCATTACTTATCAAGGCTCACACCTGTCCTGGGCGCTCAACCCATCTCTCTTGTACATGTCCTCCTCTAGCATTTGCACCTAATGTAAAGTAGGTACCTAGGCGTGTTGATTGACCAAAATCTTAATTGGTATACTCATATTGACAACTTAGTGGCAAGGACGCGAAAACTTATCTACATATTTAAAAAATTACGCGATTCAGCAGGCTCAAATACTCTCATGTTAGTATACTACTCGCTCTGTCAATCAATACCTACTTGCTTATTGCGTGTCAGCATGGGGTGGCGCTTGCAAGACCCACTTTCTTAATTTAGAAAGAGCGCAAAGGGCCGTTCTCAAAGTAATGTTCTGCAAGCCCTACAGATACCCTACGACGGCGCTTTACATGGACTGCAAAGTTTTGTCAGTTAGAAAACTGTTTGGGCTCCAATGTATATTGAGAAAACATCGTGTGCCAATGGAAATCACCACAAAACGTCGAGCTGATATTGTTTTCCCAGCTATAAGACATTTTACCACCTTCGCAGAACACCAGTTCTACTATCTCAGTCATAAACTCTACAACACAATAAATAAATTACTCTCAATACACAAGCTGTAAAACCACAGTGAAAACTTGGTTGATGGAACAAAACTACGATGAAATAGAAGATTTACTTCTCTCTCCAACTTAAAAATACTACACAAACACTCACACTCACATATACACACGCACTCCCACAACCACATTCAGCCCCCTTCCCCACACTTTCATACACTAACTCATCCCACTCTCACACAACTTATGCTTCAGATGATTGTAAATCTAGTTTGAATCAAAAGACATAATTTGAAAAATCTAGTTTGAAGTAAATCAATATTGTATAATTGCCTACCTACTAGGATTTTTCATTTTCCTATTTTTTTCTCTACCGACATTTGTTTACTACGTACCTACATACATATGTAAAAATTAATTTTTGGAGGAACACTGACTCCCAAGTCACAGGTAATAACCTAGTTTGGGAGCCAGGGAACCTTTTTATTGTTTATGAAAAAAAATTGTATGATGAATAAATAAATAATTTAATTTTAATTTAATTTAATCTAAATCTACATCTGCATCTAAGTCTGCTTTCTTTCTTGCACTTACACTCCTTGGCCTTACTTCCCGGGGTACCTACCTACTTCTTTTCTAACCATTTCTAACTAAGTCCAATAGGACACTTTTGCGTATTGCATAAAATATGCATGTGTATACCTACATGCAAATCTTTGAATTATTTTTGATCGTATGATATCTTGACGACTACCTGTAAGTTGTCTTGAGGTTGTCTTATATAAAAATAATAATGCTATCGAAATGCTTTTGATCTCATGATAATCATCAACTCTTCAGATGATTTCATGCAAAATTTCTTTGTTGTATTACTTTTTCTTCCAGACTTAGAAGGATTTAATCAGAGCCAGGTGATAAATTACTTGCATTTTTTTTTTTTTTTTTGAGGCTTTAGTACACCGCGGTGACTATGCCAGCCTCATAGGTACTTCATATTATTGTTACATTATATAAAAAATATACAAAAAAATTACTTGCATTTGAAAAAAAAATCTCAACAATGCGCTTTAACTCACAGAATATCTCAAAAATATATAGTAACGAAATAAGGAGAATCTATTGCATCCGATGCTGTAGTTAAAAATGAGTTAGAGTTAAGTTAAATAATAATATTATTAGTTAAAAGTTATTATAACTAGTTTAATAATAGTTAAATCCCGGTAGACAGAGCGTTGAATATGTCCTCTACTGTAAACAGCCATCAACTTCCACTATGGCACAAAACACCAAAAAGATATAGGATCTGATAGTAGCAAGATTCCTTAGAATCCTTAGATGATAGATGTTTTTAAAAAAGTGATAAGGAAGCAATATTTGCCATTAATTCTGATTTCCCAGGGTATCTAAGAGAACGGTACCGATGCCCTTTTGAGTTGAACAAAAACTCAACCGGCTAAGCACTAAATGCAAATTTTGATTTCGTTTGAGGCCGTTAGATAAGAAATTTTAGGCAAATTAGTTGTTATAAATAAAACTAGGGTCCAGCTAAGACAACAAAACAATAAGACCAGAAAATACTTAAAAGAACAGTATAGACCAGATCTACTAGCCTCGAAGCAACATAAGGTGATTATTTGGAAAATAAGGTACATAATGTCAGTAGGTCAGTTTTTTGGATCTTTAAAGTAATTACTTAAGTCGATTGCCGATTAAAGTGTATCGAATCGTTATAAACTGCATTTATAACTGCACTTTTCTATACAAATTTAATATGTAAAACGGTAAAAATTACCAACGAAGTTACTAAAAACTGTTTGGTTTTATCTAAGCACAATTTGCGCGATCTGAAGTTATCTGAAACTATGAAACCATGACTGAAATCCATAATTTAAAAGTTCAAAGTATAAGTTTAAGGTGCCAGTTGGCTTTTCATTGCCTTGTTTAGGATCTATTTACTTTAATTTCTTGTGTAATAAAATAATAATTGATTAACACACATTTTTATAAAATAACCAGTGGAAATACCTGATATAACCTGATAAATGAGATGTATCGAGCTGATATACCTACTATAGCAACAAAAATAAGGTTTGTGAACATTACTCCTGCATATTCGGGCACGATTTTTTTTATCCACCTATTGATTTCGGAAAGGTACTTATTTTTCTTAAGCTGATCCATAAATACTATCATGTTGCCGTGGGCTATTACTTTTAGAACCGTGTATTCGTGAAGCTCTCAAAATATCCACATAATACTACAGTCACGGAATATTATAGGTATCTAGTAGTTAGCAGAATTAGGATTTGCTCGATGCGATCACAACTTATCATGCGTAATTGATGTAACTTAAGATACAGCATTTTACCATAACTAACAATGACAAAATCATAGTTAAAAGAGTTAGGTGATAGGCAATTATGACCAATTGGTAATAGTTAATTGAAAAAAAAAAAAACTGGGTAATAGAGGATCAAGAAAAAATACGATTTAGACCTATTACGCGTAACAGGTGTAACAGCCCCCTTAGCCAAGTTGACAATCTACAATCGTCAACGCTATAGAAACGTAGACAGAGTAAGAATAAGAATAATCTTTATTTTCTAAATAGTTTACAGGTTTACAATTCGCATAAAGCTAGTTTTACAAACTTTACTTATATCTATGGTAGAGCACCTGTTACAGATAGTATCAAAGACTTCCTGCACTAGGCTAGGCCTGTATCGCAGGGAGCTTAATTTATTTTTCCTGAATTCACAACTAATAATACCTATTGTGCATTAAAAAAAAAAAAAGATTATTTGGTATGAAAGAAATGTATGGGCATGACATATCTCAGCGAATGACTTGTAACTTACTATTTGCGTTTTTTTCGTGGGGAAATCCTCATGGACGCACTCCGCCCGGGGAAGGCGGAGCTAGTGTCGGACTCTTACTGAGCCGACTAAAAACCACCAAGGTGTTCCTCTAACGATCCTTGCACCTGTTACAGATAGTATCAAAGACTTCCTGCACTAGGCTAGGCCTGTATCGCAGGGAGCTTAATTTATTTTTCCTGAATTCACAACTAATAATACCTATTGTGCATAAAAAAAAAAAAAAGATTATTTGGTATGAAAGAAATGTATGGGCATGACATATCTCAGCGAATGACTTGTAACTTACTATTTGCGTTTTTTTCGTGGGGAAATCCTCATGGACGCACTCCGCCCGGGGAAGGCGGAGCTAGTGTCGGACTCTTACTGAGCCGACTAAAAACCACCAAGGTGTTCCTCTAACGATCCTTAGCCGGGGGCGTGGGAATCCGGTAGCCCCTGGCACAAAATCCTCCACTCTCCGCTAACTATATTCTGTTTTTTCTCTCTTGTCTTATTAAGTAAACAATCTTGGCACGTCTCTTTATTCAAATAAGTACTGATAAAATATAATTACTAGTTCTGCACATGTGATTAGGTAAAAAAATGTCATTTGGTGTGACATTGCATTGTTAACATATTGTCATTTAATAATTATTTTTGCCGTATTGCATTGAAAAGACATGCTAAGATTATTTACTAAATAAGAATAAAAAACCGGCCAAGAGCATGTCGGGCCATGCTCAGTATTATAGGGTTCCTTGACCTTAAGTAGGTCTAATATATTATCTATACTAACGAATCAAATCGAATACCTATTAATAATTGCTATTTTAGTTTTTGACAACAGCGCCACCTAGCGCAAAATTTAAGAAGTGTGTCATATCAATATAACACAAAGTTTCTTTTTGTGATTTTTTAAAATAGAAAGTAACTAAAGGAGCATTATTTGCTAGGATCATTTTTCTCTAAGGTCAATGACCTATGAACTAGGACGTCTTAAGTATTTTTCAGTTGGGGTGCTAGCCAGAAAACCTCCACGTGTGCCCAACGGCTGCTTGTCCTTCTGGACATGTCTAGAGGGATCGGCAGTTGTTTGGCCGGTGCATCCTGGGCACAGGCAATAAAATCCTGTCGAGGGATTAACCTTCGGGGGATTTTATTGCCTGTGGCGAATATTCTGGCGCGGGAGGGGCCCGTTGTGGGCCAGTGGGGAGTTGCTCCACGTGTCCCTCTGATATCAGCAGAGGGCACAGTGGAGGAGCAGGGGCGGGCCCGGTGTGCACTCACCCTGCCACTGGGCAGGCAGCGGAGGGACTGTCTTTCCCTGCCCCCGTCGATCTCGTAACCCCAGGAGTGCCCGCTGATTAGTGTTCTCGCGCCTCTTGGGACCGAGGGTCTTGGCTTCACCGCCCGGACCGCGAGGAAGAAAACGGGGTAGTCTGCTGCCCGACCAGCAGCTGGCGTAGCTGGCACAGCCGGCGTAGTTGGCGCAGCTGGTAAAGGCCCATGAGATGAGGTGGCGAGCAGTGTTCCGTGTGCGCCGCCTAGGAGGGTGCGGCTGACGTTAGGCCGCACGGGGAGAAGGGGCTCGCCTGCTTGTGGCGGGCCGGGACCTGTCGGGGGTGGTTGTGTGAATACTCACGGGTTCCCACGCCCCCGGCTAAGGTAGTTGAAGGAACAACGTGGTGGTTTTAGTCGGTAAGAGTCCGACACTGGCTCCGCCTACCCCGGGCGGAGTGCGTCCATGAGGATTTCCCCAAGGCGAAAAAAAAAAAAAAAAAAAAATTAGTATTTTTCAGTTGGGGTGCTGCCCAGAAAACCTCCACGTGTGTCTGACGGCTGCTTGTCCCTCTGGACACTTCTGGAGGGAACGGCAGTTGTTAGGCCGGTGCATCCTGAGTGCGGGCAATAGAATCCTATCGAGGGATTAACCTTCGGGGGATATTATTGCCTGTGGCGAATATTCTTGTACGGGAGGGGCCCCATGTGGGCCAACGGAGCGTTGCTTCACGTGTCCCTCTGATGACAGCAGAGGGCACAGTGGAGTAGTAGGGGTGGGCCCGGTGTGCACTCACCCTGCCACTGGGCAGGCAGCGGGAGGACTGTCCTTCCCTGTCCCCGTCGCTCTCGTAACCCCAGGAGTGCCCGCCGAGTAGTGTTCTCGCGCCTCTTGGGACAGAGGGTCTTGGCTTCACCGCCCGGACCGCGAGGAAGAAAACCTCTATGAAAAATTACGGGAGGATGGGGCCTGCGAGCAGCAGACTACAGTACTACAGCAACGTTAGGCCGCACGGGGAGAAGGGGCTCGCCTGTTTGTGGCGGACCGGGACCTGTCGGGGGTGGTTGTGTGAATACTCGCGGGTTCCCACGCCCCCGGCTAAGGTAGTTGAAGGAACACCGTGGTGGTTTTAGTCAGTAAGAGTCCGACACTGGCTCCGCCAACCCCGGGCGGAGTGAGTCCATGAGGATTTCCCCACGCCAAAAAAAAAGTATTTTTCAGTTTTCTCACTATAACTCAAAAAATTATAATCACATTATACTCGAAATAATTTTAAAAGAGAGTTTTTATAAAGGTCTATCAATGTGGAAGACTATAAGTTTCTACGTTGCGTAATTTAGAAATGGCAGGGGGGGGACACATTGCAAGCAACTTTGGCGAACTGTATTTCGCAGATGGTATACCTGATAAAAAAAACCGGCCAAGAGCATGTCGGGCCATGCTCAGTATTATAGGGTTCCTTAAGTAGGTGTTACAAACAAATCAAATCGAATATTAATCACGGCTATTTTAGTTTTTGCAATAGACGGCAGCATTGGCGACTCAGAGAGTGATGTCAGTAGCCGCTAGATGGCGCTATACAGTGCCAAATGTAATACACGGCACTTGACGCCAGCATTGGCGACCCAGAGAGTGTTGTACGACGCCGCTAGATGGCGCCAAATTTAAGAAGTGTGTCGTCAACATAACACAAAGTTACTTTTTGTGATTTTTTCAAATAGAAAGTAGCTAAAGGAGCATTATTTGCTATGATCAAGTTTCTCTAAGGTCAATGACCTTTGAACTAGGACGTTTTAAGTATTTTTCAGTTTTCTGTCTATAACTCAAAAAATTATAATCACATTATACTCGAAATAATTTTAAAAGAGAGTTTTCACAAAGATCTATCAATGTGGAAGATTATAAGTTTCTACGTTGCATAATTTAGAAATGGCAGGGGGGGGGACACATTGCAAGCCACTTTGGCGGGCTATATTTCGCAGTTGGTACACCTGATAAAAAAGTGGTGTATGAAACATTACCTTCATTTTAGTAGACCTATTCAATGATACCCCACACGAGGGGGTGCAGCGAAAAAAATATTTTTTTCCCCATTTCACATGTGCGGTGCCACCCCTAAAGAACGTAAAAACTATTTTTTTATTCTTTTAAAATTGAGATCTATATGCAGACTATTTTTTAACAAAATTTCATTTCCTTATGTTTATAACTGTAGAAGTTATTAAGCTGTAAAGGATTAGGACAGACGGACAGACGGATAGACGGACAGACGGACGGACATGACGAAACTATAAGGGTTCCTTGTAGGACTTCGGAACCCTAAAAAGTGATGTATGAAACAGTACCTTCATTTTAGTAGACCTATTCAATGATACACCACAACAGGGGGCAGCGAAAAAAAAACGTTATCAAGATTTTTTTATTCTTTTAAAATTGAGATCTATTTCATCCCCATTTCACATGTATGGGCGCCACCATAGATATATTTCTATGGGCGTCACCCCTAAAATACGTTATCAACATTTTTTTATTCTTTTAAAATTGAGATCTATATCTAAACCATTTTTTAACAATATTTCATTTACTTATGTTTATAACTGTAGAAGTTATTAAGCTGTAAAGGATTAGGACAGACGGACAGACGGATTGACGGACAGACGGAGGGACGGACGGACATGACGAAACTAAGGGTATAAGGGTTCCTTGTAGGACTACGGAACCCTAAAAAGTGCTGTTGTGCCACAGAAATAGATAGAATGGCCAAGTGGGCAGGGCGCGCGTGCCAACACGCTGCACCATAGTGCAGCTCATTTCAAATCCTTTCACAGTACGCCTTATGACTTGTTGCTGTAAATACTGTAACAACTCGCAAAAATGCTACTGCAGAAACAAAAGCTGTAAAGTAAGTACATTTGATTAAAATTAATTTTTAAAAATTAATGACGTCAATATGGGACGCGTAGTTTGTTCGAAAGTTGCCACGCATGAATCGCAAGTAAAATTGTCATTACAACCATTCTATTACAGAATATTTCTGTGGGGTGGGCAGTGTTTAAAATAGCTCAATTGCAAAAATAATTAGGGAGCCAATTCTACTAATTTTGAGTTAATTAGAATGGTTGTAATGACAATTTTACTTGCGATTCATGCGTGGCAACTTTTATAATAACATTACGAGTCGCGTTCGATTTCGTTTTCGTGATCAGGGTCGTTTGTGCCCTAGCTGAAAATACGATTATGTAGTAGAATACGAAAACTGTCAAAAGCCGTGGTTCGATTGCGATTTATTAGAAAAATTGTTTCTAGAATCAACCCCCAGCGCAACACCGCCTATTCCCGCTTCATGTGCAAAACATGATCTCATGTCCTATTGACAATTGGCATTTTTTTTTAGAAATACCATGATTTAAAAATTGATGTCGAGAATCGTCTACAGCCGAATCGCCTTTTAATAATGAAAGCCTGCCTATGTTGATGAATAAACGTTTTCATTGCTGGAAGTCAGGTCAGCAAGTAACTAAGTTGAAATAGATGTTTGCAAACGAGCAAGCGGTTGACCTAATGCAATCTCCGCCGCCCATAGACATCCGGGGTCACCGATGCGTTGCAGACTTTAAAAAAAGATATAAATATGCTCTTTTCTTGAATGGGAATATAATGAGTATAGTTTCAACTATCTTCAATGGTGGTCTTTAGGAATATAGTCCATAAAATATATTTTTTTGTTCCCAACCGCCACCGCTGGTGGCCATTGGGAGTGCTCCGTAAAATGATTATTTTTTTGTTCCTAACGGCCACCCCGGGTAGTGGTTGGGAAAAAAATAGGTATAGATTTGCCGTAACGGCCAACAATGGTGGCGAATTTGGGGGTGGCCGTTGGGAATAATCCCGCACAACGCGTCGATTTCGAGTCGTGCAATAGGTAAATAATCAAAGCTACAAGCACGGTCTCTTTATATTCATCCAAAAGGTTTTAGTTTCCAAAAGACGTCATTTTGAAACAGATGACTGATTTTTGGACAATAGGACTATACAACGTGTATCAGAAATACGTAATTATATTTGGAGATCTCATTCGTGGAATAGCATAGAACATCTTTTAATAAGGCGACAACCATGAAATCTTGATAAAAATACTGCCGTTTTATAGAATATAAAGTACAATAACCTGTCGAACGAAATGTATGGAAGGGCTGATTTATTTTTAGTGATTTCAGGGTTGACCCCGAAGTAAAAGTTGTTCGATAGTATGCCCTGAATAAGCTCTTCAAATATGACCGCACATTTCTGATACACGATTCACAGTCGTCAGGCAAATTGAACATCAAATGATTCTATAGTTACATTTGCTTTGGAGCTATACCTATACTTTTAAAGTACATGTCTGCAATAGACAACGCTCATAGTTCTGTCTCCCTCCAGCCAGAGGCAATTCTCCAGCTATACTGTTTAGAACTCAACAATAAGAAATAACGGTGTAGTTCGACCTAACGGGACCAACATAGTCACCATTTTTGTTTTTGTTTTGGTTTCGACCTCGAACTTTACAACCGAATTTTACTTTGTACAATACAAACCAAACAAATTGTGTTTAATAATCTGAATGCAATAGCTGATTGAAGGAATATAACTAGGTAATTATGAAAAAAATGCGAACGTAAATTACAAATCATTAATGTCGATTAGATAAGTAAGACCCATCTGCCTTGGCTACCTATTTTGTATTCGCAGCTACGAGCAAAAACTTAAAACTTTTGCTTTCGATGACTCGAATAGTCTGTTGAATACTTATTACAATAATCTACCTACCAACATCAAGGTTATTTCTGTACCTATCGACTTAACGGACACACACCATCGCGATACAGTAGGTATACAGTCGTTTGAAGAATGTACTGCGCATGTCTGCGATGACGACACCCGCAGTGGCGCGAGTTGCTAATCTGGGCACAGTCTCCATTCCATCCGCGGCATCCGCCAACCTCAATTCAGTACGTTTACAACCGAGGCAGGGGCCGTTTGTGCCGCCCGTTTAATTATTTTCCTTTTCTATTCGTGTTTAATGTCAATAAGATTGACGTGTAAGTGTATATAAACAAGTTGGCTAAGGTAGTTTTAATCAAGGAATTGTCTCAATCACTTTAATTAACGTTTATATTGTTTGTAGTGAAACCTCGCAAGTTATTATAGTGTTTTCCTTTCCAATTTGTAGGCTTTGGTAGGTTTATCAGTGAGTTTTGTTTAGGGATACGTTTCATAGTTCGACATGTAAGCAGATTTTAAACAATATAAATAGAAAACCTACGTTATTATACAGTATAGTACATTTAAATGTTTCAGTATTATCACTGTATAGGTAATAGCTGATATTAATACATACGAATAGGTACCTATATCATGAAAATTTAAAGTTCCATCCAATAAGTATACTTATTAATATCACTTGAAATCTTGAATATCAGTGAAATATGAATATTTGCATCTTTCGCGCAGATACCACCACACATGTATGTTTACCTTGTTTGTATTATCATCACGTTCGTATGATGTTCTACATTACACAACGTATATCCTGGTGGTAAAAAAAACACTGACCTAATTTTGAAGTAATTATATACCTACCTTGTAGGGCACAGAAAAATTGTCTGATTGATTACAATCCTTACCTATGTACTTCTTTTAATTTTACGTTTAAATTCCCTAACACAGCTGGCTGTTTTACTACCGCATACCGTAGTCGAATTTTCCGACAAACATTATCCAGTGGGTCTACTCGCGTTTCACGATCGGCATACGAAGCACGAACATTCGTTCCGACTGATACTTACACAATAAAGACAGGCACATAAATAAATAAGGCACAATAAAGATAGACTACGGTTTATAGTCGTATGAAATTGACCGGAGATCAGAGAAACAATCTTCAAATCACGATTATCGCACGCGATAAGGGATAGAGTATTATTCCCAACGGCCAGCCCCAAATCTGCCACCGCTGGTGGCCATTGCGACAAATCTATATTTTATTTTCCCAGCTGCCACCCAGGATGGCGGTTGGGAACAAAAAATAATAATTTTACGGAATACTCCCAACGGCCACCAGGGGCAGACGTTTCGACAAAACCATAATTTTCGTTCCCAACGACCACTAGTGAAGATAGTTGAAACTATACTCATTATGTTATTCCCATCTATCACCACATGGTGTTGAGACTTACTGGTTGAAATGTATTTTTTGTTCCCAACCGCTACCGCTAGCGCTGGCAACGAAAATTATGGTTTTGTGCAACGACCACCACTGGTGGCCGTTGGGAATGATCCGTAAAATTATTATTTTTTGTTCCCAACCGCCATTATCCTGGGAAAAAATATAGATTTTTCGCGCCAGTTGGGAAAAAAATATAGATTTGTCGCAACGGCCACCAGTGGTGGCTGATTTGGGGGTGGCCGTTGGGAATGATCCGGGAACGATGGTTGACCGGAGTAGCAAATCGTGCGATGAATGGAGACCCGTTGGCCTAGGACTTGACCTATTTCTCCGACAGAAAACCTAGGCTGTGCATTATTTATATTTTTAATACGAAAGGATTAAAGCTTGCGTAGCG
This sequence comes from Asteroscopus sphinx, assembly GCA_949699075.1. NCBI lineage: Eukaryota > Metazoa > Arthropoda > Insecta > Lepidoptera > Noctuidae > Asteroscopus > Asteroscopus sphinx. The sequence goes on along the minus strand of OX453021.1, from coordinate 10,496,428 downwards.
AGTTGTTTAGCTTTTAATATCGACATAATTTACCAACGTTACGTGCTGTTCAGAGCAAACCTTGTGTTCCAATTAAATGAGTAAATAATAAGTACTTATTGTGAATCATTCAACGATAATTCGTACCTATTGTAGTTTGCTTCACCATAATTATCACACTGGAATGAGTGATTAGTTCAACTTGTTTGTTCGTATAACAACGTTGTTTTTGTTCGCTTCTAACAGGATAATCAGTAAAATAAATAATTTACGTTAGTTTGACTGCAGTTTAACCTTCACGTACCAATAATTGGACTTAAAATACAATCGAGTTACCTACAAACAAAAATAACCTAATTAGGGGTATCTTTTATGTAGGTATAACTCAATACCATTTTTGTATGATGTTATGTGCGGTTTCAAGTTCCTTTTTTTTTCCTTTAGCTTTGTATGTAACCTTTATTTACGTGCTTATGTTTTATCAATAAAGATTTCAAACACAAGTTATTGTTTCATTTGTACAAACAAAATACATTTTTAATTTTTATCCTACCTACTTGTATTTTTTTTTTAAGACGAATTAAATTTAGCAGTGTTGACATTGACATTGGTGTCGATTCTCTTGTTCACGAACTAAACTTATTTTAAACTATCGCTCTCTTTTACTAAAAGTAGATACAAGAAAGGGATGGCAACCATTTTAGAACTGTTTAATGTACAATTATCCTTTTAGGGGGTTATTTGTCATCAAAACACAATTTAAACAGAAACTATGAAATATAATTAGAGTAGAAAAACAAACACATAAAGTACACAAAAATTAAATGAGATGAACACACATCGCGAACGTGAAAATCGTGGAGGATGGAGGGAACGTGCACATCCGTCACTGATCGCGGGTCCACTGCTTACTCTGCTGACCACCAGTATGGGCGCGTCGGGTGATCAAAAGTCCGACCGCCGTATAAACAAAGGGTGGAATGTTTATACGACAAATCCCGCGCTACATCCTCCCCCTCTAGCCTAACTAAGCGTCCACGCAGTTGGGCTAGGCCACATTTTTGCGCGGTCTCCCTCGCTTTCGCTTCTCCCTGATAGGAGGCTCTACCTGACCGACAAAGGGCGTGAGGTGCGAAACGTGATATTTACCTACGCTCCCCCCGGTCTGTACGTTTTCCAGAGTGTACGTTGTAGGGCTAACCACTTTCCCTATCCTGTATGGGCCGTCACGGCGAGGGATGAACTTCGCGGTCTGTCCGCGTCCCGCATCGTTCGGTCCTTGTGTCTTAAGCAAGACCAGATCGCCTACCTTATATTCGGGTGGTGTCCTGCGTTTTTGGTCTGCATTGTCCTTTTGGACACTCTGCGCCTTCTCGTGAGTGTCCCTGGCTTCGTCCAGAGTAGCCGCTATCCGTTTTAGGTACGGCGTGATGCTTGGCACGAAGTTATCGTTATCTAAAACAGCCCTCATGTCTGTGGCGGAATCGGAGGGTGCGCGCAGCTCTCTCCCGAAAGTGAGATAAGCCGGCGAAAATCCGGTGCTACTTGTGACTGCGGAGTTCATAGCAAACCTGATTGCTGCGAGGTGTAAGTCCCAGGTGGTATGGTCTTGACCTACCAGTATGGCCAACTGAGGTTTGAGGTCCCTATTTTTACGTTCAATAGGGTTGGCCTCCGGATGGTAGAACGGCGTGAGCGACTGGCTGATTCCTAGAACGTGGCATACCTGCTGCATTACCTCGCTTACGAACTGCACGCCATTGTCGCTGATGAGACGGCGGGGTACTCCATACCTAAGAAAAACCTCATTGGCTAAAGTCTGAGCACATTCAACGCTGGTGGCATTCTCTAGCGGAAACAATTCCACCCAGCGCGAGCAGACATCCTCTACAATTAGGATCCACCTGTTCTTCTTGGGCGTCTCCACAAGTGGTCCAAATAGGTCCACGGAGACGACCTCGAATCGCCTGGACACGGCGGGGGTTTGTAGAAGCCCCGCTGGTTTACGGTTATCAGCCTTATACCTCTGGCAAGGCACGCACTCTTTAATATAGTTGGTCACAAACGTGCGCATGCCAGGCCAATAATACCGAGCCCGAACGCGGTTCAACGTGCGCTCCACGCCAAAATGACCGGCTGTGGGCGCGTCGTGAAGATCCACCATGACCTGCCTGCGTTCTTGCTCGGGTACGACTACACATGCGTCCTCTCCGTCATCGGACTCCAAACTATATCTATAAAGGATACCGTCAGATATGGTGTACCCGCGGTCGGACCACGGTCTCCCCCTAGAGGGTTCGTCGGACTCCATGTCCTCAATGATCTTGCGAACCTCTGGGTCCAGTAGTTGACCGTCGCGGAGATCACCACTATTTATCTTCGGCATATCTACTGTCGTGAGACAAATATCACACGTCGGATCTTGCGAGCAAACGGGTCGCGACAACGTGTCTGCGACAACGTTCGAGCGTCCAGGTGTGTATTCGATGCTCAAGTCAAACTCCTGTAATACTAAAGCCCACCTAGCCAATCGGCCGCTAGGTGACTTCTGACTCATCAGCCAACGTAAGGGTTGATGGTCTGTCCTAACTACTACTTTTGCAGTTTCTACATAACCGCGGAACTTACCAAGTGCCCAAACGACAGCGAGTGCCTCTCGCTCGGTCATGGAGTAATTTCTCTCGGCGCTGCTGAGAAGTCGGCTTGCATATTCAATCGGTCTCTCGTCGGAGCCCTCCCCCTGCAGGAGAACAGCCCTAAGGCAGTAACCGCTGCTGTCAGTGCAGAGAACGAACGGCTTCGACTCATCTGCCTGACGTAAAATAGGAGCAGTTACGAGGAGAGACTTTAAACGCTCAAACGCCTCCTGTTGCTCGGCGTTCCATTGCCAAGCGTTCGTTTTCTTCAGGAGTTTCGTGAGGGGCCTCGCAATTTCAGCGTAATTGGGGATAAAACGTCGGAACCAACTCGACGTTTGTAAGAAACACTTAAGGTGTTTCACATTTAAAGGGACTGCCATATTGTTAACGGTGGCAAAGTCTGTGGCGGGTCCTTCGTGCGCAAACTGCGGCGCTCGGCTCCTTATGAACTCGTCAAGTGTGTGCCTCTGATTCGAAGTCAGCTTGGAACCTTCATCTTGACGTAGCGTAAGTTCAGCGGAGTCGGCGCGCATCAGATCGGTATCAGCTGGGCTCAAGTTGTAAGCATAAACAAAGTCGTATAAGCAGTCGGGGTCATCCCTAAACGACCACTTGCCTTGAGCAACATCAAGCACCATGCCTGCCCGCGACAAAAACTCGATGCCTAACAATGTCCTAGTGTCGGCACCGGGCACTACCAAAAACTTACATGTCACCTGACGACCTTCGATCGTGATGAGTACCTCGGCTGTCAGTAAATCCCTCCACATTTGGGATCCATCAGCTAAACTTACCAGACGTCGGGTATCTTGAAACTGGACTCCTGCGTCCACTAAAACTCGATACAGCATTATACTTGCAATGCTATGTGTAGCACCCGTGTCTACTATCGCTACACCGTTACGGCCCATAACACTAATATTTATTCTAGGGTAAGACGTGCGTTCATAGACGGTTACGTCACCTAAGCATACGCAGTATTCGTCTGCGTGTCGATTGCAACTCGAAGCGAGTACACTTCGCGAGTTAGAATGGTTGCTATTGATGCTATTGAAACTAGCCCCTGTAATCGCCGTAGACGTCGATGTAGTTGCACTACAGCAAACATCGCATTTCGACCTCACGACCCCCGGTTTCCCACAACCGTAGCAATGAACCTTGGTCGAAGCATTGCTACTTTTACTGTAACTCATTTTTTCGCGGTTACGACAATCCTCACTAACGTGGCCGAATACACGACAATAGCTACAACGCGGTCTATTCCTATTTGCGTTGCGCGTCGCGTTCGCACTCGTAGTAGGCGAACTCGAACGCGTGAGATTACGGTCAGTAGTAGTAGTCGGAGCCGGTGTTTTTGTATGAGCGCATTGTTTATGTCTCGCGCTCTTATCGGACCTAAAGATTTTAGATTCGTCTATTGCATCCTCCGCGATTCTCGTGTTACATAATAATGAATCTAAGCTACGGATTGTATCGCGGGGCACTCTTTTCTTTACACGATGATGTAGAAGTCCATAACAAATATCTATAAGCACTATTTCTTCAAGTTGGTACGGCAACTTGGCTAATAGGGCCCGTACTCTACACAATACGGATTCAGCACGCTCATCCTCGCGTTGCTCGGCGGCGAAGACCTGCCGGAGAATCTTATGCGCGGGTTGCGATGCACCGTAAATTGCACGGAGCCGGGCGATCGCGTCAGACCATGTGTTGACTGATGCCTTGACACCCCTCCACCATACTGCCGCTTCCCCTTCGAGTAGCATCGGCAGTCCTCTGAGGGCGTGTTCGTCGCTGACGGCCGCACACTCCTTGTAAATTTGCACGGAGTCCAGGAACGCTTCCAGTACCTCAGCGTCATGGGTCGATCCATCGAACCGCGCAGTACACCGGGTGAAATTAGCACCGGCGGCGCTTCCGCTGCTGGAACTCGTCGATTGCGTAGGCATGACTGGGGTGGACGCCCTGAAGTCTCCGGTAGACGTCAACAGAGAGTTGATGAGGCTTCTGTTGGCTTCTGCTTGCGCACGCGTGATGGTTTCCATCAGCGTGGATATAAACTGTTCTGTGGGGGGCTGGAATGCTGGTACTTGTGTCGGCCTCGTGTCGGCACTCGTAGATTCTTCAGCACGGCCGCAATCGCGCTCGCCGCTGCTGGACTCACCCTCTTCCGGCGTGACCACACCCTCGTCTTCTCCTCGTTGTTGCCGGAGCGCTTCTTTTCTCGCTATCGGCATCTTTATAAGAGCAGCGATAACAAAAACAAAGAATGTCCGTGCCTCTTCCAACCAAGGTAGGTATGTATGGGTACGTGTGGATCACAGTTCGTCACAACATCACAACATAACACAGTTTGTCTTTGTTACTACATAGATTCGGCCTCTAGTATGGGCGCCAGTTTAATGTACAATTATCCTTTTAGGGGGTTATTTGTCATCAAAACACAATTTAAACAGAAACTATGAAATATAATTAGAGTAGAAAAACAAACACATAAAGTACACAAAAATTAAATGAGATGAACACACATCGCGAACGTGAAAATCGTGGAGGATGGAGGGAACGTGCACATCCGTCACTGATCGCGGGTCCACTGCTTACTCTGCTGACCACCAGTATGGGCGCGTCGGGTGATCAAAAGTCCGACCGCCGTATAAACAAAGGGTGGAATGTTTATACGACAAATCCCGCGCTACAACTGTCAAATTAGTTTACGTGTTACATTTCTTTGTATTTTAGTGGGCACGTTCCGAGATCACGACTAAACTTGTATGGAAAATTTAATTTCGTCTAATTTGACAGCTCTTAAATGGTTGCCATCCCTTTCTTGTATCTACTATTAGTAAAAGAGGGCGATAGTTTAAAATAAGTTTAGTTCGTGAACAAGAGAATCGACACCATTGTGTAAATAAATGACGACGTCTGTGGTCTAGTGGTTCGAGGGTCAGACTGCTGATAACGAGGTCGTGGGTTTAAACATAAGTGGTTGTGTTGGTCTGGGTGTTTCTTATGTATTATAAGTACCTATGTATTTACAACAACAAAAAAAGTATATAAGTATTATATCCATTGTCTAGTACCCATATCACAAGCTCTGCTTAGTTTGGGACTAGATGGTGCTGCGTAAAAATGTCCCGAAGATATTTATTTATTTATTTAAATGCATTACATACCTACGCTTGGAGGAAAACTCAACAATTTGGAGCCATTTTTCCAAATTCCAGACACTGATGCGTCCTAAGCATCGCTTACGAGGAAATTCAAATTTTCAGGCAGTCGACACAAATCTGAAAATCATCAGCGAAGTTATTACAATGGAAGAGTATTCTGGCAGAAGATATCAAAGGGTTCTTACAATCGGACCAGTAAGTCTCAAGATGCCGCATAACAGTTTTGCATGAGCACAGTGGTTGGCGGGATACAGGGGGGGCGGACGGCGCGTTATGATTAGTAGGCTCAAAAGTTCAGTAGTATGATTGGTGCCGCTCGCTGATGAAGTGACGTCCCGATTGGCGGCGGGGCGTATGATATGCAGTGTTACTGCATATGTATTGTGACCGGGGGTATCCGACTAATTAGCGTCAAAGTCCAAGGTTTTTATTTCGAATAAGCATTTACATGCACTTTCAAAACGTTAAAACGTTAGTTGCACGGTTCCAAAAAGTTGGTCCTAATGGAGAAGAGCCGGCAAAAAGGATCATTCTCGTGGCAAAAAACTCCGATATACTCTTTTCAATTAATAATAATAGTACAATGATTTGATAGAAAGAAAGAAAATAGAAAGAAAATATTTATTTCAGTCTCGGTACAGGCGAGAAAAAAAATCTAAAAATAGTGTATTAACAATAAACCTAAAATGTATATGCCTGTATGAGACTAAAAAAGGTGTGATGCTTCCTAGAACGACCACATAGGATTTTTTATTTTCTTTTCCGGTACAAATTCTTTGCTTTTAATGTACTTTATTGTACCGTGCCTTTGGATAATTGTACTCTTATAGTTTTCGAGTAATAATGTATTTAAAATGGTCGTGCCAGGAGGATGCTTCCTAGCACGACCACATTGTCATTAGATTTTTCAGAACAATTGAACGACTTTAGAGTATCTAAAAAATATGTACTCTTTTTGTACTCTCACAGGTATTTCTAAATCTATAGATTTAAATGTTTTTATTAAAAAATATTTTTTGCTGAAAAAAATTATGTCGTCTAGATAAATACTAATTTAGTGAGGTAACAACGATGCCGATTGTAGCAAAGTTTATATACAAGTACGTTATCATAGGAGTTATTAGAGTTCCGTACAAAGGTAAAAAAGGAACCCTGATGGTGTGACTTCGTCTGTCTAATCGACGAATCGTATTTTAGCGATAAGAGCCGAAATTTCAAAGTGAGAGGGTGGGTACTAGTTCAAGTGGGGTATCACATGTGGGCCTCATTTGCACATTCCAAAACAGGTTTTTATTTTTTTAATACCGCGCAGTTTTCGACTTATGATAAAGACTAGCCAAGTACATATCGGGCTAAGGGTTCCGTAGGTAGGTATAATTACAAAATAATCAAATAGAATATTAATCATAGCTATTTTAGTTTTTAGGGTTCCGTACCCGAAGTGTGCCAAACGGGACTCTATTACTCTCGCTACGCTGTCCGTCCATCCGTCGGTCTGTCTGCCACAGGGCTGTATCTTTATAACGGTAATAGATAACCAGTTGAAATTATAACAAAATATGTGTTACTATGGTGCCTATCACGACAAATACTAAAAATAAAAAAATATAGAGATCCCCATACAAGAAACCTCCAAAAACATGCATTTTTTTCAACGTTTTTGTTCCTACTCTATCTTCAAAACGGTCATAAATATCAGCGTCAAACTTGGTCTGATTATAGTACATAGTATGCATAGTATACACTGCATACTATGTAATTTAGCAAAAAATACTAAAAATAGGACAAACATAGACATGTGGTGGTGCCTGCGTAAGAAAGATATGCAAAAATTCATATTTCGCGCACGCTGCGTTGATGTCTTTTGATGAACTCTCGTAAATTAAATCAGTTTCTATGGGGTATCAGGTTGATGGGTGGTACGGAACCCTTACTGCGCGAGTCTGACTCGCACTTGGCCGGTTTTTCTTTATTTGCAATAGACTGCAGCATAAATGGAGCGTGTTGTTTTATATCGCCATCTAGCGGACCAAATTGAAGAGGTGTGTCACGTGACACGTCAACATAACACAAAGGTACTTTTTGTAATTTATTCAAATAGAAGGTAACTAAAGGAGCATTTTTTGCTGAGATAACTTTTCTCTAAGGTAATGAATGACCTTTGAACATGGACGTCATAAGTATTATGCAGTTTTCTATCTATTAGGTACTAAAAATTGATAATCACATTATGCTCGAAATATCCAGGCATTGGTCGTGATCCACTGAGTTTTACTAAGATCTATCAATGTGGAAGATTATAAGTTTCTACGTTGCATAGTTTAGAAATGGCAGGGGGGGACATTGCAAGCCACTTTGGCGGGTTATATTTCTCAGATGGTATACCAGATCAAAAAGTGTTGTATCAAACATTTCCTTCATTTCAGTAGACCTATACTTCAGACGGGGGGTGCAGTGAAAAAACATATTCATCCCCATTTTATATGCAAAAATCGCTATCCTTAAAATACATAATTACGATTTTTTTATTCTTTTATAATTGAGATCAACCTATATGTAAACAATTTTTGAGCAACATTACTTGGACTAACGTTTATAAATATACAAGTTATTAAGCTGTAAAGGATTCGGACAGACGAATGGACTTGAAGAAACTATAAGGGTTCCTTGTAGGAACTGCGGAACCCTAAAAATTCTAAAAAAATATCGTGCAGGGGGCACGATATTTTCGATCGACACGAGATAAGGGGTATCTCCAAAGTTTGTAAAGTGAAAAATCTGAAATAATTACAGTTCATCATCATCATCATTACAGTTAATAAAGGTTTATTTTATTATTTTAACGCATTTACGCATGCGAAGCGAAATCTAAAGATTTAAATTGGGAAAAGCAAAAATCGCCCACGAGCAGGATTCGAACCTGCCTGCTGACTCCTGGCTCAGTACTGCAAAAGTAAAGTAAAAGTGAAGTAAGTAAGCACTGGCGTACTGAGCTAGGGGTCGCAGTTTTGAATCCTGCTCATGAGCGATTTATTCTTTCCACAATTTAAATCTATGATAAAGATTTATGTAAATACTAGCCTATGCCCGCGGCTTCGCCCGCGTGGATGTCGTTTGTCGCGCATCCCTCGGGAACTGTTCATCTTCTCGGCATAAAAAGTAGCCTATATGTCAATCCGAGTTATGTTCTATCTGTATGACAAATTTCATCCAAATCCGTTAAGCCCTTACAGCGTGACTGAGTAACAATTAATATCCAAACATCTTCACAAACTTTCACATTTATAATATTGGTAGTATAGTAGGATGACGGAAAAAATAACACGTTGTTTCTAACTAGAACAGTTTTTCAGAAACCCTCAAAAATCTTTTACAAACAAACTTAGTTATGCGGTCCGCTTTTTTAAACACAGTTGTGGCCCAAACTCAGGAAATACCAATCAATAACTTTTTATACGTCCAAGGCAAGGAACCCACGGTGCATGAGTCTGACTCGCACTTAACCGTTTTTTACAAGGTTTAATATAACTCCACTTGTTTTATGTTAGTATGTTTGCGGTTAAAAGCCAATGACCAAAATTGGTGCCTTTTTTTGGTGGCGGCCATTAATTAAATAATAAAAAAATGTCTAAATTAATATACAAACTGGCTCCTGTAATACAGTAATTATACTAGCGCAGGAGTCAGGGAATTCATAAAATGTACAAAGTAATATGTCAATGTCAATAAATAAATATAACAAATGAAAAATTGTGTAGCGTATACTGTTAAATTCAGTCTGAACTGATCTATATTGGTTTATACAGGATGAGTTAAAATAAGATTGGGTGGCCAAATCGTAAACTATTAGAAATAGAGAAAAGTTTTCAATGAAAACGTGAGCAAAAGTGATCAAATTATGGATTTTTATCAAATTTTGGAGAGAAGTAAAACTGCATTTTTAGATTTCTTTAAAAGTAACTTGTTTAGCCAGGAATCGAATACTATTTCTCAAAAAAAAAAAAATTGAGCGCCGCTGCCAATTGACCGCGGCGCGACCCACACGATGTGTGCCTAGGACGGTGTCGTGCTCGCTCGTTGTTATACCAGTTGTAGCGTGCAGCCACGCTACAACTGGTAGTTTTTAAGGGCTTCTGAAAAACTGTGCTAGTTAGAAACGACGTTTTATTTTTTCTGTCATCCTACTATCCTACCAATATGATAAATGTGAAAGTTTTTGAAGATGTTTGGATGTTTGTTACTCCGTCACGCTGTTAGGGCTTAACGGATTTGGATGTTTGTCACACAGATAGAATAGAACATAACTCGGATTGTAATACAGGTTACTTTTTATCCCGGGAAGATGAACAGTTCCCGAGGGATGCGCGATAAACGACATTCAAGCGGGCGAAGCCGCGGGCATAGGCTAGTATTTACATAAACCTTTATCAACTGTAAGTTTAGCGACACACCTGCCGAGGGTAGCGTCGCGGAACATTCTGCTCAATACGCTCGCAGTATAAACAATGCTCCTTTAGTTACCTTCTATTTGAATAAATCACAAAAAGTACATGTGTTATGTTGACGTGTCACGTGACACACCTCTTCAATTTGTTCCGCTAGATGGCGCTGTAAAACAACACGCTCCGAGTCACCAATGCTGCCGTCTATTGCAAAAAAGGAAAAACGAAATAATATTTAATATAATTAATAATTTTGATTCGTTTGTAATTATACCTAGTTACCTACGGAACCGTATATGGCCCGACACACTCTTGGCCAGTTTTCATCATAAGTCGAAAACTGCGCGGTATTAAAAAAATAAAAACCTGTTTTGGAATGTGCAAATGAGGCCCTTTCATGTGATACCCCACTTGAACTAGTATCCACCCTCTCACTTTGAAATTTCTGCTCTTATCGCTAAAATACGATTCGTCGAAAGTCACACCATCAGGGTTCCTTTTTCACCATTCTACGGAACTCTAATAACTCCTATGATAACGTACTTATTTATAAACTTTGCTACAATCGGCATCGTTGTTACCTCACTAAATTAGTATTTATCTAGACGACATAATTTTTTTCAGCAAAAAATATTTTTTAATAAAAACATTGAAATCTATAGATTTAGAAATACTGTGAGAGTACAAAAAGAGTACATATTTTTTAGATACTCTAAAGTCGTTCAATTGTTCTGAAAAATCTGATGGCAATGTGGTCGTGCTAGGAAGCATCCTCCTGGCACGACCATTTTAAATACATTATTACTCGAAAACTATAAGAGTACAATTATCCAAAGGCACGGTACAATAAAGTACATTAAAAGCAAAGAATTTGTACCGGAAAAGAAAATAAAAAATCCTATGTGGTTGTGCTAGGAAGCATCACACTAAAAAAGGCCCCCATCTCAGCATATGCTACAACACCGAAATGTTGCAGCGCTGGTTTTCGGATGTTACATGATTAATTGGAAAGAATTGTGTGAGAATAACGTAGGTTACTGACCGAGACAAATTCAATGAGGTAAACTGCGTCTAGAGGCTTACTGGTCTGTGCAAACAATAAAACAAAGTGTAACTTTCAATTTTTTCTTTATTCAATAATTTAAAGCTTACAGACATTCTCGTGTTGTTACAAGTAAGCGCCGGCCCTCAGCGTGCCGCCGTGACACTTCACGGCTCACAATCCCCGTTTAACTGAAATTTCGCCACTAAAACCACTAGCTTGGTACCTTGGTACCGCCAGTGCCGCATCTCATGCGCCACCCACGGCACCACGTCCACTCACAAATAAAAATCATATCAATTCATGATTAGAGTATTATACTTTCAAATCCGTCTCAAAATGTCATCAAAATGTTTTGAAACCTGCGCTATACGACCAGTGCTAACGTTCAGATGGACGTCCGATTCGGATTATACAACTATATACTTCACAGATATACAACAGACTGAATATCGATAAATAAACATTTATACATGCATCTTTTAAAACATCTCAATACTCGAGTTAATTTGTCCATTCTGAACATACATGTTGCTGGTCTAAAGGTTCTAAAACAATAGGGTTCTATTAAATTATTTAATTAAAAGGCATAGGCGTTATGTTCGTAGTATAATTGCTTGAGTTTCCAACAAAGAGATTGACATACGCTTTCTGGACGGTAATACTCTACATTTGTCATAAGGGCGTACACAGGGAAGATTCAAATAAAACAGGTCGGTCATATTTTTATGTTCATGTAACAATTCTGTATACGCTCCTACAGTGCTGGCTATCCGAAATGATAATTGACATGCATCTAGCTCAGGTCTCAATGATGAAAAAAATAATCGCTAAAATCGCACGCGAATCGTAAAATTCATAAAAAAATATATTCGAGGAATTTAAAACACAAATGTTTATTTTTTGTTACACTTGTGCCAAATTCCAAAATCGTATTACAAAATGAAATCGCGATTCGGAAGTAAACGGTCGCCCTAACTACGTCTATCCTCCCGCCTCGCTGAGTTCAGACGCGGGGATGACAATACTTTTATTATTATTTTATCAACGAAAATCCTTCTCCTCACATAAACGACGTAGTAACAAAAATGCTTACAAACACAACCGTAGACACGTATACACACACGCTCACACACATTCGCACGATCACACTCGCTTACATCTCAACCGAGCTAACGTAGCACCGAAAACAAGAAAACCAGATCAAATGAGGTTACTTTTCAATTTGGCGGTCTGTTTCTTGAGTTCAGCGCTTGTCCATGAGTGTCATGGAAGGAGCGACTGCTCCACAAAATGAAGTCAAGTGTAAGTCAGAGACGGGAGCCGACAGCGGGTTAAAATAATGACTACCAGTCGAAACAGCCTACACAAATTAATACATCAAAATTGTTACTCGCCATCAGCTGCTACCTTTTGTCAATACTAGTCTTGTTCAGTTACACAATTTGAGGGAACATTGAAACCTTGATTTCTTTCATAAAATGTTATCTTCGTTTTGAGATTTCTAAAACATTACGCGTACAAGTCGCGGACGTATTAATGAATTTCATACACTACTAACAGGCAAAATCAAGTCTTACGATACACATAAACTATTTCCTAGATATTTCATACTTCATCCGTGCTTGTAAGCTATCAATTGATGTATTTCGATGTCTTGAGATTATCAACAGTAGGTGCCCAATATCTTACAGGTTTCGATAAACAAATTGTTTTTATATGCAGTCCTACTCATCAATATCTTTAAAGTAAGTGCGAATATTATTATGTCTTTTCAATGTTCCAAATAAATACCAAATTTGACAATTGGATAGAAACAAAAATAAATACTTCAGATCTAAATCTTGGATAGAACGATGGACTATGTTTGCATAAAAGTATCCATTATTTTATTGATAAATACAATGCAATCTTTTACGCGTTTACGTTATTCGTTCACGCTATTTTTGCGCACAAGCCCAGTTTATTACTCTCTCAAATGTTTTACCTCAGCTTTTATACACAGGGAGTTGATTACATACTATATTATTCTAAACGGAGTTTAACAAATTCATATTATTGCTATTACAGGAATCGAGGGTCGATTTAAAAATAAATGAGCAGTTTATAGACCAAAATTCATACACGTGTTACTTCTCAATCCTTTCTTCGACGATGTCACTGACAATTTGAGGTGGCGTTCCGGACGAAGACCTCGCGAGTCAATACTAGAATGCCGAAACGCTGACACTGAGAGTGAGCGGGATCATGAATGATTAAAGTTGACAGTAGACTGGGAAGAAGTGTTCCACTTTTGAATTAGTTTGTGGCTGTCCCCTCAGAGTATATATAAGGTGGCGGTGTGCGGCGCGCTCAGTTGTGCACGGGCGCGGAGGAGTGGTGGTGGCGCTCCAGGTCCTCGAGCGAGAGCGCGTTGGGCACGTGCACGGAGGGCAGCTTGCCGGCCGAGGCGCGCGCCAGCAGCTCGGGGGAGAACCACCGAGCCAGCTGGTTGTCGCCGCCGCCGGTGCCGCCCGCGCCGCCCATTTCTGTTAAACACAACACAACTGCTTACATCATGGAATAATTAAATCTAGATCTTACGTCTTCTTTTTCCATCCAAAGGTTGTCTGGAAGTTATCGCTTTTAGCGATAAGACCGCCATTGTACCCATCATTTATACGTTGTTCCTGTTTACTACTATTTTCATGGTGTACAATAAAATATATTCTATCTATCTTTATATCTATCTAAATAATATGCTTCACCAGGCATTCTCGTCCCGCGTTGGCTCGTCACGATCAGTGTTGCCATTGATTAACATCTCAAATAGAATTAAGGAGATTTTTATTCATAATAAATACAAAATAAATTCCTAACTATTTGTTATCTCGTGTTATTCCTCTAATTAGTTAGGAAACTGTATAAAATTACTAGTGAAAAAATAAATAAATAGTAGATTTGTGTATTTTTGCATTTATCAGCCTTCTAGAAAACCATATCATGACACTATTACAAAACTGTAACTGTTTGATAATTTGTTTGGTTGTTCGAGCAGCATAAACTACTGGACTGATTTGGATGAAATTTGACATGCAGATAGACCATGTTCTGCATTAGAATATAGAGTAATTATTATATACATGAGTCATGTCTAGAAGTGTAATAAATATGAGTACTCACCGTTAAGACTCCTCTGGTGGGACTGTATGAGCAGCTTGTGCAGTGAGGTGCCGCCAGACATACCGCGGGCCATGTTGTTCATGTTGTTGTACTAGAAATTTAAAAAAACACGCTATTTGGAGCAGCTACAAATGTATGCTGTAACATTGTTAGCCGAGCTCCTTTAAGACGCTTAGAGTACGCCGATGACCTTGAGCAGTTTCATCTCTTTCTTTCCTCGTCGACCATTCCAAACGTATTGTCAGCCGCTGACTGTACGCTATAGCGTACGTTACGTTGAAAATGTAGAAAAATCAGGAAACCATCTATCGCTCGCTCACAGTCGGCGGCTGACAATACGTTTGAGGTGCAGTAAAGCTAAAGATTGTTTCTGCAACTGACTGTTAGTCCAGGGGCTTTACTCCCGACTGTTTCGAGTTCTGAACCAAATCGAGCTAATGTCAACTCCTAGACTAGAGGAACTGACAGTAAAACGAATTCAAAGTTAATTCTTACTCCCGAACCAAATCGAAACAAGAACCAAAATCGACATTCGTTCGACTGTCAGAAAAGTCAATCGTTAGATTCATTGATGATCTTAAAAGCTAAATAAATATGCATCATTATTCTTTCTCCCACATTTTCCTATTGTCAATGAATCATTCACACATAGCAAGCTAAAACTTTAAAAAATGTTTTTATAATGATAATTTTTGTTAATAAGTAGGTACTCGTATTGATAAAATTAATATTATACCTTAGAGACGTAAGTAGCGACATCTATCCTCCACACATAGAAGAATTGTCAAAAAGTTCGGCGTAAAAACAATAATTGGTTGCGGCGATAAAAGACTATACAAAATGGGGGAGCTACTAGTTTTAAAATCGCTTTTCTGGCAGAATTTTGGAAATTTATTTTAATTATATTTTATTTTATTTGCACACCCCGGATGAGACAATAATATGTACTCATCCTTGACTTATTTCTTCTTACATAATATATTATGTTCATACGGTTTATTTTAAGAACATGGTAAAACATCGCAAGGTAAGTTTCATCATAATGAGAAATATCGCAGTAGACCACACTGTCACTCGATCCCAAAAAAGCACGTATTTTGCTATCGTGTATTTTGAAGTTTCTTTTCGATCCTACGAATGGAACCACGATTGTTCAATCCAGTGGGGAGAATTTCTCGTTCACAATTAATGTTTCGATCGATAGTTAGTTTCAGTTCGTGCCACCGCACGATCGTGCGCTTGTGTACAGTAGGCAATGTAGGCGTTGAAATTTTGATACAGAACTCGAACCGGTCGGGAGTAAGGCTCCGGATCGGGACCAAATCGAAATCGAGTTAGAATTAAAAACAAAATTCGGGAGTAAGTCCCCAGCATAATGGTCTGGTTCATGCTGGTAGACTATTACACAGCTATTCTATCTACTTGAGCTAGATTATTTAAATGAAATGGTAAAATATACAACGTTCCTTTTGAGTGATCGAGAAAGTCACATTTACTCGACATTCGTTTTGCGCCGTATGTGATGCTTCAAACAATTGACTCTCTCGATCACTTAAAAAGAACGTAATCTGCTCGCCGATTCGGAACCACACGAGAACCAGTTGTCGACCGGTTCGGTTTGTTATCTCGTTTCGTCTGATAACTCACGCAACGAGAGAAAAAACAGACTTCAAAAAGAATAAAATAATTTTTGTGAGACAGTTTAGGAAGTGCCTTTGATTTGGTTTGATTTAAGTAAAAATTGGCACTGACTTCCTAAACTGTTTCACAATTTTTTTTTAATTTTTTTTCAAGTCGGTTTATTACTTTTTTTCAAGTTTATTTTATTTTTCTATTTTTAGTGGCATTACCAATACAAAGACAAGCGATTGCTGCAATCCCCGATGATTTGCTGTCATCCATTGAAGAGTTCCCTACTTTATCTCCGAAGATCTTCATCAGATACACCAAATGATACTTTCTGAATGAAAATGCTTGATTTAATGGTGAAAATACCAAAATCGCTATATGTATGCCTATAATACTTGAGGAGTTCCCTCAATTCCATATGGATCCCATTATCAGAACAAGATTTTGATACATAATGGGACCAATCTGGAAGTATATCCTATCACATAAGATACAATAAAACCAAATCGGTTGATAAATGATAGTTCTGAGGAAACAAACATAAAAAAAAATACAATCGAATTGAGTACCTCCTTCTTTTTTTGAAGTCGGTTAAAAAGAGATAACAAACCGAATCGGTCGACAACTGGCAATCGTGTGGTTCTAAATCGGGGAGCGGTTTAGTGCCTACAGATAACTTCTTACCGAGTTTGGTACTTGTTGCCTCAGAGGTGGATGTAGGAAGGGACGAACTGAACCGAGCATTTGCTGTAAGTATGATCAAATTATTATTTTATGTTGCCTACAGATGATTAAGACGAAGCTCCCAAAAAAAATCCCATCCATACTCTCCCCTTAAGGCCCGTGCAAACCAAAAGCAGGTCAGAAGCTGCGCGGCAGATGTCACACTAAAAGGCAGGCAGTTTTAAAGCGGTTTGACGGCGGGCCCGCCAAAGAACTGCTTTCAATATTACATGTTGTGTCAAACAAACAATACAACTGCCTCGTAACCCCTTTGACGTCACACTGACGTGCCGTCCTGTCCTGCTCCAGTGTGGCCAGTTAGTATGGCGGCCGTAGTAATAAAACGCAACTGCGCCGCTCCTGCCCGCACACCGAGCTGCCCGGTTTTTCACCGGCGGGTCAAGAGCAAGGCAGAAGTGGCACAGTTTGCCAGCGGGCCCGCGCTTATATTTGGTGTGTAGTATTTCATATCGTTCCTTGTATTACATTAGCGGGCCCGCCTTCAACCTGCGCTGTTAATAACCTGCTTTTGGTCTGTACGGGCCTTTACATCCCGGCACTGCGGGCCGCTCTCTTCAATTTTATGTATGTAGAGCTCGATTTCAAGTAAATCGGTCTCGCGCATAAGTATAGGACGTAAGTCTCACAATAAATATTTGTTACAAACATCTAGACAGTATTTAAACTTTACACAAAGTCTGTAAATGTAAAAATCTATTTTTATATATTTGTACACTGCAATGACTAATCATGTTTCTAATTTACGAA
This sequence comes from Asteroscopus sphinx, assembly GCA_949699075.1. Taxonomy (NCBI): domain Eukaryota; kingdom Metazoa; phylum Arthropoda; class Insecta; order Lepidoptera; family Noctuidae; genus Asteroscopus; species Asteroscopus sphinx. The sequence continues at coordinate 10,478,874 of OX453021.1, read as the reverse complement.
ACATCTTTCATGCCTGCGTATGTATACTAGTGTTTGAACAAATAAAAATACCTTTTTCTTTATTTTCTTACTATCTGCATAAATTTTATAAATAATAACAGAGAAATATTCGAACAAAAATTGACGAATCATGTAAATGTCTAGTATAACGATAGGTAAAGGTTCAAAAAAATAAAAACTAAATTTGACATTCTACAAGCATGTGCCCGACTCAGCATATGGTTTCATTTTGGGAGCCTAGTCTTAATGAAAAGATTTTTCAAATAATAAAGTGATTTGATAAGAAAAACAGTTAGTTTTCGGATATAGGGACGAGTAGTTATAATTATTCGTACCTGGTTCATATAATGTTGTTGGTAATCATTTGGCGACGCGTAGCCGATCGTCGGCGCCGTCCCGCTCTGGTTACCCTGCAATAACAACACAGGCGTGTGATTAACATAATATCGCTTCTCTTACAGACGAGTGACCAACGTCGAACATAAACCTCTCAAGTCCCAATGACCGTTAAAATAAAATGCTCAAAGGAGAAAACGCGTCCATAGGTGTGCGCTGACCTACTACATAATCCTCATGAAACTAAATATTGTCTAATGGTAGAGAAAATGCTAAATAAATTTACTCGATACCTGTATTTAAAACAATACGGAGTCTACCCCTTTTATCCACTTATGTATCCCAAAACTTTTTGTAATAGGAACGGTTGGTTACTATAAGTTAGAGGTGTGGCGAAACTTCGCTTTAGTTAAGTATGTATTTCTTGTGTTCGGTGGTATGCTAAATAACCCACAAATATTGGGATCATTGGAGCTACTCGTTCCTAACAGTAGGTAGCCATGCATTGCAATTCTCGTAGCTCATTCACCAAGGCGAGAGTAGGTACACGGCGGAGTTTTTAGTGGGCCACATAACCACGTTACCTCCCCGGGTGACGTGACATGCGATAGGTATTGTCTCCGACTCAAAAAAAAAATGCGGGCCAAAGGAGATGTTGTTTAATAGCCCGTACAAACATCTTAAAATTTGCACCGGTCGTTCGAGCAATAGGAATACTTAACGCCATCTCGCAACGGCTTGATATTTTTACTTGCTCTTTGACGGAATTCGAGAGGGTGACACTCAATTATTTGTCTTTTGTGTAACTACATTGTTGGATTAGGTATAAACCTGTAATGACAATTTCATCAACTCAGCCTATCGCAGTCCACTGCTGGACATAGGCCTCTCCCAAGTTGCGCCACAACACTCGGTCCTCTGCCTTCCGCATCCGATCCCCCCAGCCACGTTCTTCAGGTCGTCGGTCCACCTGGCGGGGGGGCGCCCTACGCTGCGTTTGCCGATTCACGGTCTACGCAAGGACTCGTCTGCTCCAGCGGCCATCGGTCCTTCGATAGACATGGCCAGCCCACTGCCACTTCAGCTTACTTATCCTACAAGCTATGTCGGTCACTCCGGTTCTTCTCCGGATAATCTCGTTACGGATGTTATCCTTCAAAGAAACTCAAAGCATAGCTCGCTGAGCGACTTTGAATTTGTCGACTAGCCCAACTGTCAGTGTCCACGTCTCGGCACCGTAAGTCATGACAGGCAGGACGCACTGGTTGAAGACCTTTGTCTTCAAACTTTGCGGTATAGGCGACGAGAAGATTCGGCGAAGTTTGCCAAATGCTGCCCAGCCCAAAACGGATCCTTCTGTCGGCTTCTTTCAATGACAATTTGTATGTTGTGAAATAAATAAATAAACAATAATTATTATTATGTTCTTGAGATAATTTTGAACAGTCTATTTGACGCAGTGCGATTACAATTAAGTCATTAAAAAATCTGTAGGCACTAACACTCACCTTAACTATAGGCCTGCCCTGCGGTACCTTGGGCGGCTGCGTCCACTGCTGCTGCTTCGGACTGGGCGCATCAGACTCTTTCTCTGCTGTCATCTTACGTAATACCTGGAACAAAACGACTCAAGTTATCTATATCTTTCCTTATAGTGATCTGAGGACTGTGTGTATGAGAATAGTACAATTAGACCAGTGCATTGGGGTGCATTAAAAGTGCCTCCTTGAGTGACGATATTTAATTGATCGTCCGGCGCACCCTGGGCAGTCAGCCCCGCTACCAACCTGCTGACTGGCTGATATTTTACCCACGGCATGAGCTGTTATCATTATGTAGCTCATGACGACACGATAGAAGAATTACCAGTGCTGCTTACATAGAAAAATGTCAACAATATGTAAAAGGTGTTTTGTTAGCCGGCCACTGACGACATAAGCAAGCATTTGAAAGGCATCCACGCCACTTTTGGAATGCCGGATGTGCGTCTATTTGAAAATAAATTAGTGGACGCCATTTTTAAAAGATTTCGACATTCACGAGCCAATTTCTTCAGATGTGGCCATGCAATTTTAACAAGGAAGGCTAGTCAGTCAGCCAACTTCACAACGCCACATGACATCTCATCACTCACCGAGGTGGGTGTAAATGATATAGGAGTGGACTGTTTGGGCTGCTGCATCTCCTGCCTGCGGCGGTAGTTCTCCCGCTGCTCCTCCAGCTTCTTCTTGATGAGAGCGTTCTGCATTATAGACTGCGTGTGCGCAGCTAACTCGCGCGGCGAAGGAATGCGGGCCGGCACGCCTGCCAGGGAAGAGTTCATTCATTAATTTAAATGAAATTCAAAATCAGTTTCAACTTACGACTGCAATTGCGGAAACAGATATCATGAGTTGAGCTTAGCATGAGTAGACCACTAGAATCTAACATAATGTATTTGTTGCTTATTTTGTTCCACTGCAAGGCCTCCCTTCCTTTCTTCACTTTTCGCTGTCAACGGCATCAATTAAGAAAAAAAAAACAGAGTAATGTGGGACAGCCACATATTCTTGATGTAAATGATTATTCTGATGACTGACAGCCTTGAAACTTTTCAGCATAACTATAATCACGAAGAGCCTATGACAGGCAGTTAAATCACTACACTACTGTGTTCACCAATCCTCTTTCCCGACATAGGCTGACTATAGGCTGTAATTTTGGACTAGCGCAACAGGGCTGGAAAAAGGTACCCCGGGGCAACAGATTGAAGAGCCTTAAATTCCATACTCACATAATCAGGCCATTATTGGGCATTGTTGTACCACTGCTGGGCACAGGCCTCTTCGCAGAATGAGAAGGTTAAGGCTTTAATACACCACGCTGGCCTAGTGGAGGAATTAAGAACTGTATGAAGCACTCTTTGGTGTGAAGGTTTCCTCACGATGTTTCCTTCACCGTTAAAGCAAGTGATTATGAAAAGGTGCAGGCAGGGTTCCAACTCAGATTCTCCTGCAATAAACTCCATGCTCGCATGCTTTTCATTTATGGGGCCTGGGTTGTGACTACGACCTCTAGCAGTGAGCTAAAATTTATTATTTAATAGGGATGCATTAAAGACGCCTCCACGAGTGGCGATATTTACTTGATCGTCTGGCACACTCGACACAACAGACGAAGAATGATTTAATTAAAACATATACTACCTGGATGGTGCACGGATAACGTGTTGGGACTGGTGGCCATTATAGGCGACACACAGTATGCTGCGTCCGTACGAAAAATATTAACGTTAAAATAGTGTATTGATGAGGAAATACATTTAGTAATAATAAGGAATTAATACATAATAATATTAATGCATTTACAGTACGCGTAAAATAACTGTGCCGCTGTTAAGTGAGGAACAGGTGGCTGCGCAGTAGTCAATTTGGAACCAAATCAGTAGCGCGCATGCGCGGTAATGGCGGCAAGACTGATAGGTTGTTCATCTGAGTGGCAAGATGGCGGGGGACCGCATGTTCTCGCTGTCTCAGTCGTTCGTTAATGGTCGATGTATCCTTATGTCCTGCTCACAGTTATTACGCTACTGTACCTGCGCGGCCCATCGCAAAACCTGGTATCAGAGCGGCAGTTATATTACGCGTACTGTAGTCCAACTCTGTAAAAAAATGGTGTATAAAGCATTAAATAAATAACATGTTATTAAGCAAAACCGACGAGTTTCTCAACCACAAACATAAAAAAATAGATTTTGAAATAACACTACTCGCTTAAGTGAATATGTCATAAATATAGTATCACCGTAATGTTAGCAGCACCATATGAAATGAAAGACTGGTTAAAACAATTATTTAGTTCTTATGATATTATAATATGTCACCATGTAAATAATTTCCATTGAGTTCCTGATATTTCGGCACTGTTAGAAGCACCATGGTCACAGATAAACTGAAGTTACTTCAGATTACCTGCAAAAATAAATTGTTCAGATCGATTTCAGATATACTTCTTTCAGATCTTGCTTGTGAGTGAATTTTTCTTTGCACAATTTATTTCTTTAGATTTAACTTAGCTTGCGTTATAAATAATAAAATAAATACTTCAGTGACGTATTTGCATGTGGATGTTTTTGAGCAGATAAACCGCTGTACCCACTTCCTCTTTCGTTTAGTGCACTGGGCCAAAATATCGGAAACTCATAGAAACGGATTTACATGGTATATATACCCCATGATAAGTGTTAGTGACCATGTTAGTTAAAAAACTCATTATTCTTTAGTTTACCTGAAGTTATGTAGATAATGCACAGAAGGAGAAGAGCTTGATTAGTATGTTATAAATATTATGTTAGCATAAGGCTGCCTTTCCACCAGGGATGTGCGAGGTAACTAAAAAAATTACCAATAGGATCGCTTCATTTTCCATTTTCCTATTGGCTGATTTTTTCCTCGTTCATGTCATCCCCGGTGGGAACCTTAAGACTATTTGTACTGGTCGTTACCTTGGTGTGGCAGTGGAGATAGACGCAGTGGCTGGTGATGAGGTGGAACGACTAGATGTGGTGGACCAGGCAGAGGGGACTCTCCCATCTGTGTAACATTGTAAGTTATTACGATTCCGTTCCGCGTAAATAAGAACGTAGTGCAGTGCTTTCTTTCCTAGAAGGCGACTTAATAACATTTAACTATGACACATTATTTTTGCATAGTAAATTATTGAATGTTGGGTATTTGAATACTATTCTTTTTTTAGGAAATCCTTAAATACATATTAGAACGATAGACAAAAATTAAAAAACTAATGAAATATACAGTGTGTAATAGAAAGGTTGCAAGGAATGTGATATTTAGAGTTCATTCAGAACATGGAATAATAAGATGTTTCACCAGGTACTCTCTTCCCGTGACAGCTAGGTCACGTGATTGCCTCCGTACTACGTCATCGGCTGTGGAGCCAATAGCGGGCTGTTAGCGTGATACTTGTCAGTTTGATGTGCTGCCACTTAGTGTAAATAAATATCCTGAGCAAAATGCATTTTTTCATTTACTTGCTACCATAAAGAAGCACTTTTGAATTCGTAATTTTATACAGTTTCCTTTAATAACTAATTCGATGAATAACACGAGATAACAAATAGTTAGGCTAGTTAGGAATTTATTTTATATTCATTATGAACAAAAATCTCTTTAAATATATTGAAGATATCAATCAATGGCAACACTGATCGTGACGTAGCGTGGGAGGCATCACGGGAAGAGAATACCTGGTGAAAAATCTCATTATACCATGATTCAGAGAATGCTATCGAACAACTTTTTCTGCGGGGTTAATCCTGAAATCGCGAAAAGTTTTTGAACCCTTTCATACATTATGGTCGAAAGGTATTGCACTTTTCTATGACACAGCTGATTATTTTTTCATGATGTTAGGGTTGTCGCCATAGTAAACGTTATTCCATGCTATGCCCTGAATGATCTCTCCAATTATGATAACACCTTTCGGATATAATTGATAAAATTTATTATGCCTATCAGATCATCATCCTCCGAAGCCTTTTTCCCAATTATGTTGGGGTCGGCTTCCAGTCTAGCCAGATGCGACTGCCATCAGACCCCCGCAACCCAGTTACTGGATAATACTGACATTCGGAGGTTAGACCAGTTGTCAGACTTTCAGGCTTCTGACTACCCGTAACGACTGCCATAGATATTCGTATGACAACCGGGACCGATAACTAAACGTGCTCTCCGGGGCACGGAGGGGTCTCGATGTGTAACGAAACGGTCACCCATCCACAGACTGACTGTTCGCGCCCAACACTAGCGCGGCGCTGAGGGGGCACGTGAGGTGCGGGACGGGGTAGCGGGCCGCCCGGTTCGAGAGAATGTGAGCGCCGCCATTACTCTGCAAACGGTGCTAGCAAGTGGCAAGTGCAGCTTAACCTTGCAGATCGTACAATCCGCGCAGTCGTTGCTCCGCTACGAGCCCCTATCCTTTCAGATTTTATGCCTATCAGAGTATTTAAATAGTAGTTTATGAAACTGTTGCATAATAGGGGTTATTAAAACACGAGTGTGAGTTTAAAAACCGAGCCGTAGGCGAGGTTTTTAATAGTATCACACGAGTGTTTTAATACCTAATTATGTCAGTTTCATACACTATTTTATCTACACTCATACAATTTTAAATAAAATACCAAAGTCAAAATCTTAGTAACATTGTCGTTGTTTTTCTTGATTTCTCTGGTAAAAGATTGTTCGTCATTTACGTTGCTGCATCCAGAAATTCAGGCGGGGTCATATTCTCCTCAGTTCAGTATCACTGCTGTAGTCAGATATTTTTGCCCAGAATAAAACTTTCGACATACAAAACCATAATAATAACGTAAACAATAACAATAAATTTACAAGTAACGATGTCCAAATCCAGTAGGCCAGGCGCGCGGCCGCGCACGCGCGCTGGTGCGCGCCTACACAGATAATAAAATATAGTCTGGCGACAACATTATAATCGGAACTAATTTTCTATCCTTGTCAGGATTCCGTCTATCTCTGTTTTATCATACAAAAAATATACCTGTAAACACTTAAATATAATTAAAAGCAATATGACAATCCAAAGTTCTGCCAAAAACGCGATTTTAAACGATAAAAATTTTCAATGTATGACAAGTGGCGCCACCCTGAATTTTGTGTACTCATTGGTGCCAAACTGTACGACTGCTAAAAAAAAGGTTTGAAAACTCCTTGGTTAGGTCGAAGTGCCATTAAAAACTCCTTAGTTAGGCTGAAGTGTGCGGTTATGGAAAAAAAATTAAATTACCGCATTGTTTTGTTCAGCAAACTGTATCGTAATGAAACTTTTTAAATTCATAACAGGTGCATGTGCGTAAAGTATGTCATTATGACATTACTTTCGAGTTCATAATTCGAATTTTACGATACGAGTGTAGATAAAAATATAAACCATAGTAGAAACAAGTTAAATACTGTTTCCCGGTAACAAAAATGCGTATTTATCATCACATAGTTCATTACCTGTCTCTGGTGCTGGTGCAACCTTAGGATGGTCAGCAATACTTCACGGTGACGACTCTGCAGGCCAGGGTTGCTCAACTGCTGCATCAGATGCTGTGACGTAATCTCGCCAGTTTTCAGACCTGCACAATTTGAAACAATAATGTTTACTGGATTTTTTGTTAATATAGATTCTAGATTAAAACATAAAAGTGAATACTACAGGGTAGGCCGCTAAATTCAAAATTTCTTGCGTTTTTTGCAAATTGTAGCTCTATTTCGCGTTACATATCGGTCGAAATATTATTCGCGGCAAAAAAAAAAACCAAAAAAAGAAAAAAAAAAATTGTTCTGTAAATATCAATATATTTACTGAATAATACTGATGAAAATATTAACCTAGCTCCTTTGACAATATACCTATAGACCAAATGTCAAGAACAAAAATTTGATACATTCAAAACCCTGCCGATTTGCGTAGTACACGCGAATTACGCACACACTCACATTCAAACCAAGCCGAACTGTTTATTGTATTTCGAATCACCGAACGTGTCACCACGACACTTAACTGTCAAAGAGCTTTGAAAAAAATCTTAAAATGCCTTCGTATGTCGTGAAACGGTGCAAAAATAATTCTACAGCGCATAAAAAATCAGATGGAATTACTTTTCACAAGTTGGTAATTTATTTTAATCATATTTATATTTTATATTTTACAATTCATTTTCTTGTAACCTTACCGCGGCAAGGAATAGTCCTGTGTTGCATGTTAATAAATTATAATTTACCCCAGAAATCGGGTAAAATTAATCTTCATGTTATTTTTACGGTTTTTTAGGGTTCCGTAGTCCTACAAGGAACCCTTATAGTTTCGTCATGTCGGTCCGTCTGTCCGTCTGTCCTAATCCTTTACCGCTTAATAACTTCTACAGTTATAAACATAAGTAAATGAAATGTTGACAAAAAATGGAATAGATATAGATCTCAATTTTAAAAGAATAAAAAAATCTTGATTACGTATTTTAGTGGTGGCGCCCATACATGTGAAATGGGGATGGAAATATTTTTTTCGCTGCACCCCCTCGTGTGGGGTATCGTTGAATAGGTATACTAAAATGAAGGTAATGTTTCATACACAACTTTTTTATCAGGTATACCATCTGCGAAATACAGTTCGCCAAAGTGGCTTGCAATGTGTCCCCCCCCCCCTGCCATTTCTAAACTAGGCAACATAGAAGCTTATAGTCTTTAACATTGATAGACCTTTATAAAAATTCTCTTTTAAAATTATTTCGAGTATAAAGTGATTATAAATTTTTGAGTTATAGTGAGAAAACTGAAAAATACTTAAGACGTCCTAGTTCATAGGTCATTGACCTTAGAGAAAAATAATCGTAGCAAATAATGCTCCTTTAGTTACTTTCTATTTAAAAAATCACAAAAAGAAACACACTTCTTAAATTTAGCTTCATAAATTTAGCGCTAGGTGGTGGTGGCGCTGTTTGCAAAAACTAAAATAGCAATGATTAATATTCGATTTGATTCGTTTGTAATTAGACCTACTTAAGGAACCCTATAATACTGAGCATGGCCCGACATGCTCTTGACCGGTTTTTATTTACCTTTTAGCTTTTCGAAAGACCATAACAGAAAAAAAGAGTGGGTTGAAGTAATACGTAATAGCATAAATGAAAATAATTGGTCACCATACAATTATTCACTCATTTGTAGCGAACACTTTGTTGAGCATGATTTATACATGACTAAAAACGTGATCCCTCCTTTTGGGCTGCGCCGCAGTCGGGTGGAAATTTCTATTAAAACAACATAATGAATCCTTCTCATCTACCATAATGGAATCCAATGAAATGAGTAATTTTTGATAATTTTGCAAATAATTTACCAAGGAATAGTACACAAGTATCCAACCAACAGCAGTAATTTAATTTTTAGTATAATGTTCCATTTTTAAGTAACTACTATGAATAACTAAACCCTGATTAATTATATTTCAATTGTTTTTCTTACATCTAGCATTTTCTTCGCTGCAGTGAGATGAAAAGTTGTGTGTTTTGTACGGCTGCAAAATTATTTGCGTCTCGTGCCTTTACATTTTTTTGATTATATTTTAGAATTCAATCTTAAATCCTTCGCTTGCTTTATTGAAGAAAACGCGCTAAATAACAATTTTACAGTCTTGCATAGCAAATAACTATTTTTTATTATATAGTTATATTCTATGTCGGCCAGGGACACGAATTATTTAGCAAATTGAGACACAAATTTTGCCGTATTTTGTCTTTCTAGGCCTGATCCTAGTCGTTGGTATACTGATAACGAATGACAATAATTGTGATTAGTAATATACGGAAAATTTAAATTGACAGTCAATTTGCTAAACAATCCCTTTCCGTGACTTTTCATAATTGGATCGTTTTAATTATTTAAAGACTTGATATTAGTCGTGGTCAGTTGTTTGATATCAGGGGTAAAAATATTTTATCTATCAACACTCCCATCGCTGTCAATGTCACTCATACATTTGCAGACCCTGCATCAATTCAATGTTCCGCTGGAATTTGTCTTGAGTTTTTACTTGGTCTATGCCTAGCTCTATAAGCTGTACAAGCTCGATAATATGAATTTACGATTAAATTATCGATTATCGAGCTTGTAGAGCTTATAGAATACAGAGATATGTTAATATTTTTTTATATACTGGGTGTCAGGGAAACGCTTCCGAAAACGAAGATGGGTGATAGTGCTGGTGATTACTGATACGAAACCACAAAAAAAAATATGTTTTATGCATTTTTCATACATAACCATCTTTGGGCAGTTAAATAAAACTGATTTACAAAAAAAAAAACAATTTATTAACTTTATTTTTCTAAGTTCGCAATGTGATTCAAATAAAATATCAGCTGGCGCTAGGGGTGAACGACATCCGCTCGCATACGCAGTCCGTGTCGTAGCGAGAGTAGGTAGGTTAGGTTCGCGCGGCATTGATTCCGGGTTTTGTACGCTTTACATTGCGGGTTTGTAAAATACCAAATCACTAAAACATCGAGTATAAGGCTAATGGTTATTGGTAAGTGTTTATTGTAGATTGTGTTTAGGTAGTATAATAATAGCCTTTCAGTTTCGGGAGCGTTTCCCTGACACCCAGTTTACAACGGGAAATAGCACTACAATTAACAAAAAGCAAGAAATTTTTAATTTCACGTCACAGACCAGTAAACTTCAAGACTCCGCATAAACAAAGTTTTGTATTCGAATGCAGTCGTAAAACATTGGTGGGGTCAGGGGGGCGGACGGCGCGTTATGATTGGCCGGCTCAAAAGTTCGGTGGTATGATTCTTTATGATTGGTGCCGCTCGCTGATTGAGTGACGTTCCGATTGGCGGATTTTAGTATGATATGCAGTGGTAGAGCATATACGTTGTGACCGGGGGGTGTCCAGCTAACCGGCGTCTAGAGGCTTACTGGTCTATGTTTCGCGTGTACCTGGTACATTCACCTTAATATTGCATTGTCATCTAGTCCTGAGCTAGCTAGCTATGTTTAAAGTTTCAAATCTCTAGCTCATCGGAAAGTTAGTTTAAAATCTATAGTAAAATTTGTACCCAACAGACCGACATGACTGAAAGCGAGTTAGTAATAAAACCAGCCAAGAGCATGTCGGGCCATGCTCAGTATTATACGGTTCCTTAAGTAGGTGTTACAAACAAATCAAATCGAATATTAATCAATCTATTTTAGTTTTTGCAATAGACAGCAGCATTGGCGACTCAGAGAGTGTTGCTAGTAGCCGCTAGATGGCAATAGACGGCAGCATTGGCGACTCAGAGAACAATCTTGGAATGTCTCTATTGAAATAACTACTGATAAAATATAATTATCAGTTCTGCACATGTAATTAGGTTAAAAAATGTTATTTAGGGTGGTGTTCATCAGCGTTAATTCTCTGATTAAACAGCTAATTACTCGAAAAATGTACTAGTATTTTAGGTAAACGGTCGCTTAACCAGAGTATTATCGTTGGTGAACTTGAACCTTAGTGTGTGAAATTGTTAACTTAACGTTTTGTTAAAAAACGAGTGTGCTTTAGATTTAGAGCACACTACTGAAGTAAAACTTCACTAACTTATATCTCCCTCAATACTATTTCAATGAGAACAAAGGAATGGCGGCGCGGCGCGCCTACATCTGCCGGCGCTGTGTCGTGGCCGGCCTAGCGCGCGCCTCGTTCCCCGCGTCCCGAACTACCCCCTCCGTTCGCTACACTTTTCGTAACGCATTCACCAGCTTACCCCCCCAAGTCAAGTGTGCGTAAAGTAGTTTTACTTCAATAAACAGAGTGTACTGTGTGTATTTTGTGCGTCACTTTTGAAGCAAATAAATATTTTTTCTTTCTTTCTTTCTTTTCTTTGTACGTAGGTCGGTATAAGTAGTAATAGTGAACTGACCTCTGACGATGGCCTGCGCCTCGGGGCGCTGCAGCAGTTCGCGGTCGGCATGTGCGAGTCCTCCCATCTCCGCGCCCGACGCAGCCGCCTGCTGCTGCTGATGTTGCTGTACATACACAAACAGTATAAGATAACTAGCTGACACACGACCCGCGGGTTCAGACCTCTTCGCTCCAGTGATATGGCCACAGAAATAGAAAGATAGCATGGAAAAGTGGGCAGGGCGCGCGTGCCAACACTCTGCAGCATAGTGCACACCATTTCAAAGCTTTTCTCAGTTCGCCTTATGACTTGTTTATGTAAATACTCTAACAAAACCCGCAAAAATGCTGTTTCTAACTGCAGAAACAAAAGCTGTAAAGTACATTTGATTAAAGTTAATTTTTAAAAATTAATGACGTCAATATGGGAGGCGTGGTTTGTTCGAAAGTTGCCACGCATGAATCGCAAGTAAAATTGTGTTTTGACTGCAACAATAATGACCGTCCGGCGTGTGACTTTAAAATACACAAATCGTGTGACGTACTTACAACGTCGCGAACACGGTCCAATGGAATTCCCGGAGCTCCGCTATTTTGTGCAGAGGATGGCAACCGAGTGGTTGAAGTCGGTAAGAGTCCGAAATACCACTCCGCCATCCCCAGATGGAGAATATCCACTCGAAAACAAAAAAAAGGCCCCCAGTTGCAGGCCTCCAGGTCCCGCCTCACCACTAGTAGGCGAACCCTTTCTTCCCGTGCGATCTACCGTCGACCACACCGTCACGGGCTACCCTGAGTATATCGCCCGTGTCATACCTAGGTCTCACAGAGATCCTGCTCACAAATCAGCAGCTGACTATAATGTTGGTGGTTGGTTGTTGTTGGTGTTGGTGTATGTGGGTGGTTTTCCTAAAAGCAATCTATGTTCTAAAAACTTGATTAAACGATGTATTTACCTGCACTTGCAAGAGCTTGTATAGGAGCTCCTGCGGTATGTGCGGCTGTTGTTGCTGTTGCTGCTGCTGTTGTTGCTGCTGCTGTTGTTGTTGCTGCTGTTGTTGCTGTTGCTGCGCTTTCTGTTGCTGCTCCATACTTTTGTTCAGCATCTGCACATTATTATGAAAATATTGCTAAAAGTTGTTTTGAAAAAAAAAAACTTAGATAATTTTTTTTTGTTGAAATGAGTATGGGTTGATCAGACAAGATTGAAGTTGACAGATACGATGAGAATAAACAAGAAGACCTCCTGATAGCAAAAACTTTGGGGGCTTTTTTGACCTTGCGCGGTAATGGCGGCAAGACTGATAGGTAGTTCATCTGAGCGGCAAGATAAATAAATAAATAAATATCTTTGGGACATTTTTACACAGCACCATCTAGTCCCAAACTAAGCAGAGCTTGTGGTAAGGGTACTAGACAATGACGGGGATGTTTTCGCTGTCTCAGTTGTTCGTTAATGTTTGACGCATAATTTGTCCTGCTTACACTTATTACGCGACTGTTAACTGCGCGGCCCTTCGCAAAGCCTGGTTTCAGAGGGGCACAGTTAAATTACGCGTACTGTACGTGGCATTGGCACCGCTCACCCGCCGATACAAGGATAGTTGCGGGTTAGATTGTATATGTGTTACCTGCAGGAGGCTCATGGGCTGCGGCGGGCGCGGGGGCTCCGGCGCCGCCGCCACCGCGTGTCCGCCCGACACCTGCGCCAACTGCGGGGGAAATACACACAATTTAATAACACCCCAATAACAGCATGTTTAAGTTTCTTATTATACACCTTTGAAATTGATCGCTGTAAATGTGAACATAATGTAGCTATAAATGACATAGAATATCGGATTGTTGGGTTCCCTCCTATTTTGGTCAAGCCAAAACTTAATATTCATGAGGCATAGATAGAGGGCATAGAGAGTATATCTATGGAGTTTCTTGCCGGCTCTTCTCGATAGGACCAACTTTTTGGAACCGTGCAAATAGATTCACAATTAAAGTTTTGAAAGTGCATGTAAATGCTTATTCGAAATAAATACTTTTGACTTTTTGACACGGGGGAAATATACTCAATATAATAACACTCCAATAACAACATGGGGGAAATAATATACTCAATTTAATAAGAATCCAATAACAACACGGGGGAAATATACTCAATTCAATAACATTCCAATAACAACACTGGGGAAATATACTCAATTTAATAACACTCCAATAACAACATGTGCTTTTAACTTTGTTATCACTTCAGAATCATATTTCTGCGAGACTCGTTAACAAAAAAGTCTGCTTTCCGGAAATCTAGTGAAGATTTTTCGTGGAATCATAGTCACAGATTTACTTGTAGCATTGTGTTATTGTCAAACGCAAGCCCATTATGAATATAAAAAGCAGCGGTAAAATTATTCTAGATTCTATATGGGTATAGTAGCCAGCAGATAACTTGAACGATAGTGCCTCTGCGAATGTTACTGAACCGACGTAACTGTTAGAATCGTTGAAATCGATCGATATTTTTACAAAACAAAAATACATAAATATAAATGCTACACATGTGGGCTAGCAAGATAAGTAGTCAGGCTGTCTGTGCGCCGGCTTCGCCAAGGAATGATACTCGTAAAAACTCCGAGGGGATATGAACCTTAGTACTCACAAGTCTTTTGAAGGCAGTGAGATCATGATCAGGTACATTGTGATGCTGTTGCGGCTGTTGCGGCTGCTGCGGTCGCAGGCGCGCCTCTAATTCTTCCAAGCTGTGCACTTTACCACCACCGACGTGGTTTACTTCTGTAAAAAATAAATTTTGCATTGTTTAACAGAGTTAGCAACATTGCTATCTGTTGCTCATTCTGTATTTCTTAAGCTATGTATCAAGACCAATAATTTTATGCAAGTAATTGTTCGTTTTGGAGCATTTTCAAAATGGCTCAATTCCGAATTGCACGCCACCTTATATTTTTTTAAACGCGGAAACATACATTGAATATACAGTACGCGTAACATAACATTGCCGCTCTGATACCAGGCTTTGCGAAGGGCCGCGCAGGTACAGCAGCGTAATAAGAGTGAGCAGGACATAAGGATGCATCGAACATTAACGAACAACTGAGACAGCGAATCTTGCCGCCATTACAGCGCATGCGCGCTTCTGATTCGGTTGCAAAATTGACTACTGCGCAGCCTCCTGTTTCTCACTTAACAGCGGCACAGTTATATTACGCGTACTGTACGTTATTTTGGAGCGAGTCTTTTTGAGTCAAGTAAACGTAAAATTCTCGATCACTCAAAAAGAACGTAGTCTGTTCACGCCTTAAGTTGGTATTGTCTAGCAGAATAATTTGTTGCACTGTTTTTTTATAAATTGAAATATGTACTCTCTTCTGGACTTCACAGTAAGCAGTAAAAATTCTTATTTTACCTCAGACGAAGTATATCAATAATCTAAATCCACTCACCAGGCCTATTATCGTGGCTGTTCGCGTTAGCTCTGAGTAGCAGGTCGAACAGCGAGGAGGGCTGCGGTGTGAAGGGCGCGCGTGCCGCGGGGGAGATGGGCGCGAAAACGTGTGCCTCCCCACCCCCGCCTCCACCCACACCTGGGCTCGGCTCTGCGCGACTGTTGTCCAGCTCTGTAATCAAACAATATTTTTAAGCGAAGTTTTTATAGCGTTGCTCGGCCGCCGGGGATTAAACCGATAAAAAACGTCACCGTTAACTTCCCCATCACGCACATTCTATCCACGCTTGCTTAGCTAGTGCGGTGTATGGTCGGATATACAACACTATTTTTAATCACCTGAAAAAAATTAAGGGTAGTCTCTGCTCTGCTCATCGTTATGAACAACTTTTATCAAGGGACTAACCCTGAAATCGCGAAAAAAAAAATCATCTGATCCTGACAAAATATATATATGAATCAGCTGACATTTTTTTCGCGATTTCAGGGTTAGTCCCTTAATAAAAGTTGTTCATAATGATGAGCAGAGACTACCCTTAATTTTTTTCTGGTGATTTTAATCTAGGGGTGTACCTATAAGGTGTAACATTATTAGCCAAGCTCCTTTTGAGGCGTGAATGTAATCATCATAACTAACTACTTTTACTCTACAGTAAAAGTTGCTCCTACGAGCAACCCTGAAATCACGAAAAAAAAAAACAGCTGTCGAGCGTTGGTTTGTACTTGTTGTTAAATGATTGTATTCGTTGAACTTCTGGAGTTGGCATTGCAACGCACAGCTAGTGTAAAATATTTGGCAGTACGCTGGATGCGGAAAGCGCAGGACCGGTCGTTGTGGCGATGCTTGGGGAAGGCCTATGTCCAGCAGTGGACGTCTTTTGGCTGAAATGATGATGATGATGATGATTTGGCAGTCTCACCATCAACCATATTGTGCAGAAGTCGCTCGTAGTGCTTGGCGTCGTTGGTGGGGCTCTCGCGCTGGAACCAGCGGCTGAACCGACTGCCGCCTTCCGACTCGCCGCCGCCGTTCTGCAAACAGATAACTCTTGTTACATCGTCTATGGTGTTATAGTAACACTTAGGCGACCATTACACGTCCAATGTAGCATCAGTTCAATCCGGGACCTAGGTTTGTTGGATTGACGTCGAAAATCAAAATACTTTAATATTTATAATCAATCTATCAATTAGAAGACCATTACACGATCAATTAGACTTTAATCTAACCAATGTCATGGATTGAACTGGTGTTGGTCACCTAACAGTAATTCATGACAGTCAGTCAACAGTTAGTCAGTCCTACAAAAAAAAAATGTTTAGGTATTGTTTGAAAGCGAAATGGCGATGTATGTAACTTCTTTCTTCACCAGCTCAGCTATTACCTATCCATCCATCTAGAGAGAGCAGTTGTCGACTGTGAAGAAATAACGTACAGCCGACCTCACGTCAGTTGTAACACTGGAATTACGAAAACCGCCCTTATTGCTTAGCAAATAAAGACGCTGTCAAGGTCAAACTGTTGCCATTGACGTGAGGTCGACTGTACTAGCTACAATGCTAAGTATTGCACTTACGGTAAGCACGTCGGGTATGGAGTCAAACTTGAGGAACTCGTCAAGATTGAACTCCGGCTGCTCGTTGTTCTGCAGCGGCTCTTCGCTCTTAGACTCCACGCCAGAGTCCTTATCCTGGGGAGCAGATATCAAGGGTTAAACGTTGTCTTGCGTAATAGATAGAATAACACCCGAAGTCTATCCAAATCTCGATGCAACTCAAGATTTTTTTTAAATGTTTTTACAGCGAAGCTTCTATTGCTTCGTTGCACTCTCGGCTCGGGGAGTAAACCAAGAATTACACATAAGAGCGTGACTACAATATTGCCTCGAACAGACGCACGCAAGTTCTGTCCACACTTGCAAATGCGTAGAAGTTTCGCTTCTGTCAGGCGTCCCCCGAGGCCACCTGTTTTTGAAGTGAAGCTTCTATCTAAAGCATCGTTGTGAGCTCGGCCGCTGAGGAGTAAACCAAGAAAAAACGCGACCGTTACCTCGCACGCGCGTTCTATCCGCGCTTGCAAACGCGTAGAGGCTTCGCTTCTGTTGGACGTTCCCCGACGCCACCCTTTTTTTATATATTTCTCTAAGTTGGACTTAAGTAACTTAAGTAGGTAAGTAGTAGGCACTGAGGTAATATGTATTACGTACTAGAGTAGACATTACGAACAAAAAATATCGTGCAACTTGCTGGCCGCGGAGCATGCGCGGCGCGATCGGGGCTAAGTGAGTGAGAGTGCAGGAGCTCTAAAACGTGCTACAAACATTTTGTTCGAGGTGTCTTCTCTAGTACGTAGTACATATTACCTCAGTGGTAGTAGGTAGTAAGTAAGTTGTCTTGGATTTTTTTTATCCGTTTCTCTAAGTGAGACCACACTGCACACCACTTATAACATGACTATTCGAGTTATGAACCGAGAAATTTTAAGACCGTCCACCTGCGCGATTAAGAGTTACATACTTCATTAAATAATTTCATTTCAATCACCAATACTACCACGCGTGGTTATAACAAGAACATATACATATACGGCCTTACTAAAAAAATATAATTAACCTTATGCACTGCCCTGCATAAGGTGTTAAAATTGATTGGCGTGACGTCTTTTTCTATTTTGCTCACACGCTTCCGTACTCTAGCGGCAGCAGCTGAGACATTTGGCACGCAGCAATGGTGTTTTCTGATTGGTTAACCAATTTCCCGCGTATTAAAATTGTGTCATCTGCGCAGGTACATCGGTGGGCCATATAAAATGTGTGCTACTGTAAAAGCTGTTTGTTTCCCTTATACAACGTGTATCAGAAATCCGTGGTCATATTTGAATAGCTTATTCAGGGGATGCTATCGATCAACTTTTACTATGGGGCCGAACCCAAAATCGCAAAAAAAAAATCAGCTGATCCTTACATTTTGTCGAGCGACGTCGGTGATTTAGTAGGGAAAAGCTGATATTTTTTCGCGATTTCAGGCTTGGTCCCATAGTAAAAGTTGTTCTATGCTATGCCCTGAATGAGCTCATAAAATATGACCACACATTTCTGATACACGTTGTATAAATAAACGCCTACTGGCCAGACTATGTGGCCCGGCCTATATGATTGTATCACATACATTGCTGGTGTTAGCGGAGTCGTTGTTGGGCTGCGCACTGGGCGACGTCTCGCGCCACCGCTCCTGCGCCGGCGACCGCGACCCGCCATTGTTGTTCCACTTCTGTCACGAATATTATTATTACTCTACTGTCCATAGGCGTAGCCATTATTAAATTTAGGGGTTCTGCAAATGGACTTAATAATACTGTATTTAAAGTAAATAGTTTCATTTCTTTGAAATATCTAATGCTAGGTAGAATAACTACATTGACAACCCCGCTGGCTAGATCCGACTTAATCTTATTTATAACCCACAACAACAATACACAACACAACAACAATCGGGCAATCACCACAATCAATGCAATCGAGCCAATTACAATTGGGCATCCATATTGCTCGCGCAGTTATAGAATGGGATTGAAAACTGCGATACTTCTATTGTTCTCGATACTTCTGTGCGTCTCACTGACACAATACTATACGTGTGAGCTAGAGATTTTATTTATTTATTTAATACTTAAAATTAACTTGACGTTTCATTCAGTTATAATTATTATAACTCGAGAATTTTCCTGGGCCCGAAGCTCCATAAAAGTTGATCCTTTTTACTACTGGAATTTAGTGGTTTCGTATGTGCGAAGCAATTTTTGGAATGGCGACGAAACGACCCATTAGCATTTAGCATCGACCATACAGTCTAATAGACACCTAATCTTAACTATTATAAAATTGTAAACGTCTGTTTGTTTATTTGTTTGTTTGTTCCAGCATCACGCTAAAACTACTGGACCGATTTTGATGATTTTTTTTTTGTTTGAAAGCTGATGATCTGACTTAAAAACTGGTATGGGTTTTGAGAAAGAAAGAAAAAAAGAAAAAATTAATTCGTGGGTTGCGTACTCACCCGACAGATCGAAGCTTCTATGTACGATGGAGCGGAGTGGAGTGGTCAGGGGATGGGACTCGGGATGGGATTGGGGACGGGACAGGGGACGGGACTGGGGACGGGACAGTGGACGGGACAGGGGACGGAATATGGGACGGGACATGAGACGGGACATGGGACAGTACAGTGGGACGGCACATGGGACTGGACATAGGTTGGGACATGGGACAAGACATGGGACATGGGACGGGACGATAGTGATATAGTGGGACAGTAGGATAGTGGGACAGTAGGACAGTGGCAGTGGGACGTTGGGACGGTGGGGAAGTGGGGCAGTGGGGCAGTGGGACAGCGGGACAGTGGGCCAGTGGGGCTGTGGGGCAGTGGGGTATCGGGGTAGCGGTGCATTGGGGCAGTGGGGATGTGGGGCAGCGAGGCAGCGGGAGTGGGGCAGCGGGGCAGCGGGGCGGGGAAGCGTGGCAGCGTGGCAGTGGGGCAGCGTGCCAGCGGGGCAGCGGGGCATTGGGGTACCGGGGCAGCGGGGCAGTGGGTTAGTGGGGCAGTGGTGTAACGGGGCAGCGGGCAGCGGGGCAGCTGGGCAGTGGGGCAGCGGGGCAGTGGGGTAGCGGGGCAGCGGGGCAGTAGGGGAGTGGGGCAGCGGGGCAGGCAGTGGGGCAGTGAGATAGTGGGGCAGCAGGGCATTGGGGCAGTTGGGTAGCGGGGCAGCGGGGCTGTGGGGAAGCGGGGCAGTGGTTTACCGGGGCAGCGGGGCAGTGGTATAGTGGGGCAGCAGGGCAGTGGGGCAGCGGGGCAGTGGGACTGCGGGGCAGCGGGGCAGTGGGGAAGCGGGGCAGGCTGTGGGGCAGTAGGATAGGTGGGCAGCGGGGCAGTGGGGCAGTGGAGCAGTGGGGTAGTGGGGCAGCGGTGCATTGGGATAGTGGGGCAGCGGGGCAGTGGGGCAGCGGTGCAGAGGGGCAGAGGGGCAGCGGGACAGTGGGGCTGCGGGGCAGTGGGGAAGCGGGGCAGTGCGGCAGCGGGGCAGGCTGTGGGGCAGTGGGATAGTGGGATAGTGGGGCAGCGGGGCAGTGGGGAAGTGGGGGTATCGGGGCAGTGGGGGGCAGCGGGGCAGGCTGTGGTGCAGTGGGGTAGTGGGGCAGCAGGGCAGCTGGGCAGTGGGGCAGAGTGGAGGCGGGGCAGCGGGGCAGTGGGGCAGTGGGGTAGAGGGGCAGTGGGGTAGCGGGGCAGCGGGACAGCGGGCCAGCGGGGTAGTGGGGCAGCGGGCAGTGGGGCAGCGGTGCAGTGGGGCAGCGGAGTAGTGGGGCAGCGGGGCAGTGGGGCAGCGGGGCAGTGGGGTAGCGGGGCATTGGGCAGCGGGGCAGTGGGGCAGCGGGGCAGTGGGGCAGCGGAGCTGTGGGGCAGCGGGGCAGTGGGGCAGCGGGGCCGTGGGGTATCGGGGCAGTGGGGCAGTGGGGCAGCGGGGCAGCGGGGCAGTGGGGCAGCGGGACAGTGGGACAGTGGACTGGACTGGAATGGACTGGACTGGACTGACGTGGGTTAGCAGAATTTAACGCGAGCGGAGCCGCGGGTAAAAGCTAGTGTTGAATATAATGCTTTCAATTAATCTGTCAACTAGCTGAGGCTACTACTGCAATCCGATTGGCCCTATCAAGGTGGGTATTGGCTAATCACTAACGCGGCAGTTTTGACGGGTTCACATAAGTGGTCGAAACTGATTTGAAGTTTTCAAGTGGCGAATAGTGGCGACCTACGTTAGTGAAATTCCATAGATCTATTAGACTTATGTAACACCTCGGACACTCGATACAATGTGAATGCTAGCACCACCTACATACACAAGATAACGTCCGATAGGAACGCACACACACGTGTAGGTCAGGGATGCTCGCTGCTCGTAGTGCCGACTGGGTTCCAAGCTCTTCTCAGTAATTCTCAGAGATGGCGTGCTTGTATAGCGACTGGGGATTGACATCCATTGCAATCTTGCAGTCCGATTGCCGGCAAACCGCAGGCGGGTGGGGGCACGGGCGAGGTATCTTAGTTTGGCGGGGGGCGGTGAGTGGCCGTTCTGTATGCTAGTCATCATCATAATTTCAGCCGAAAAAAACGTGCTCTACTGGACATAGGCCTCCCCCAAAAGGGAGGATCGCTAGTACTATCAGATACGCTGTACGCTAGTACTATTAGATATTCTGTGCTAATGTGTCGACAGACGACAGACATCGGTCGCCTAGTACGAGGCGTCTAGGGGTGTATGGTCGATGGCATTTAGCAAGGTGGGCACGGTATATGGAACAGACGAACTGAAATAGATATAAAAATAGTTGTAATATTCACCTCAGTCTCTTTATTGTTCTCATTGTCATTCTTCTTGGGTGGGTCGTCGAAACCGCGCAGCTCGATCGTTTCCAGCTTAGATGTCGGCCCTCCACTAAACCTAGTGTGGGTACATAAATACATTACTTTTAATTGACCGTCTGGAATAACTGTCTGTAAACCATAAGGTGAATTGGGGTAAGTCGGGACACGGGGTAAGTTCGTTCAAATGGATTTTCCGCAGAAAGTGTCGTCACAATACCCTAACGCGCATTGTAGGAGAACGGGACACATTATTACCACCAGCAATTAAAAATATTACCACACTGCGTCAAATCCATTCAAACGAACCTACCCCATGTCCAGACTTACCCCAAGTCACTATAATTTTTTTTAAATATTGTCCTACTGGATTTCTTCTGTATTGTTGGTGCGTTTACACAAACAGAAATCTCACATGCACAAACACCCAGACCTGGAACAACTATCTGCGGATCACATAGATATTTGTTCCGTGCGATAGAACCCGCGACCTCTGACGCAGAAGCCGATTGCTCAACCACTGCGCCAATCGTGTCAAATAATATCAATTCAGTCATCAACATAATTTTTTAAGAGCTAGGCTCTTGTCGGTGGAGTTTTTTTCCATGTTTCTCTTAACTCTGCCTTCCTTTTGACTTCCTGCGGGCGTAGCATGACCACTGTAGACAGGCGTTTTGTCTAGTCATAAGTCATTTATTCATTCTACGAAAGAATAGACAAAATGACAGATAAAGTTCTATACAATGTAGTTTTATCGATTCTTCCGTAGACAAATCTCTTGTCTACAGAGGTCATGCTACGCCTGCAGATAGGAAACGAAATCTTTTTTTTTTTTATAGTAAAAGCCCCAGTTACCGACAGTGCCCCATTGTGCGACAAAAAACAACCAACTTTAGAAAATAAGAGCAAAATTATACTTGTTGCATAAAAGTTCTTTTAGATCTTTCTCAGTAAATTAACTATTAATTTCTATTATTATCTTCTATTAATTTTCTTATCTATTAATTTTCATTAACCTTTGAACCTAAAGGAAATAAAGCTGAAGGTATAATATCAATGGCTTTGTTACCAGACGTCATAACTCCCCGTTTTTCACCAATATCACAGCAGGAAGGAAAAATTGGCATGAGTTTGACATTTACAACATTGAAATTAGATCGGAACTATATGTTGAACATTTTTAATTACGAGAATTGGCCGTCTGATAGTAAGAAATTAATTTTATTATACCTCATGTAAACAAAAATGTTGTGGCGCAACTTGGGAGAGGCCTATGTCAAGCAGTGGACTGCGATAGGCTGAATTGTTCATCACTCGGGGGTGGTTGTGTGAATACTCACGGGTTCCCACACTCTCGACTAAAGTAGTTGAAGGAACACCGTGGTGGTTTTAGTGGGTAAGAGTCCGACACTGGCTCCGCCGCCTACTCCGGGCGGAATGCATCCATGAGGATTTCCCCACGGAATAAAAATAAAAATGCTGAGTTGATCATGTAAACAACAATAATAGTATGTCTCACCATTCGGGTTCATCTTCTTTCTCATGGCGTCGAGAGTAGCGACCACCAGATCTACGGTTGTCCTCTCTGCAAATAAAATAATAATTAATTACACATTTCTATTCTGGTCTTGTACATAAGGTTACGTATCTGAATGTTTTTTTTGGTTCCCAGGGAAAATAGAGAAATAGAAAATAGAGAATATCTTTCCACGGGGAAAATATGACGTAACTAAGGCTTATATCCAGAGACGAATCTAAGCGTGAACTCATGCTTCCAACTATCAAAACGCAGTGCTTTCGCAAAGATTTGTATTCAGAGACTATGTGAGTCGCAGTGGATGACTCCAGTGGATGACTCCGCCTACATTTCTATACAAAGCAAAGCTGCGTAGCCTTCACGTGCGCAGTAATGGATCTGCACCTCAAAAGGGTGTCAAAAATCATCAAAATCGTATTAGACGTGTCATATGCGTACGACTGCCTCGTTGGTCTAGTGGTTGCAAGCGCGACTGCTGTGCGTGGGGTCCTGGGTTCGATTCCCGGGTCGGGCAAAGTGTTATTGGGTTTTTTCATAAGGAAATTCTCAGTAGCAGCCCGGAGTCTGGATTTGTGCCCGGTCAATGGCAATAGGCTCGCCCCCTATTACATGGGACTATAACATAACTGGCGAAATGTGGGTGTACTATACACCTCTGCCTACCCCTTCGGGGAAATACAGGCGTGATGTTATGTTATATAAACGTACTAAACAGGGGATCCTTTTCTTAAGGGGAATGTACCAGCCAAGTGGCGCTCCCATCAGTAAAAAAAAATATTACTCGCTAAATACATCATTTATCGAAAATACGTTTTTAACAATTGAAGTACAGGTACTGTGGTTTAATCAGAAACTATTAACTCTGTAAAATATAGTTCGCTGTAGTTGTAGATAGAAAAAGTTTGTAGAAAAAGTGCGAAAAACGGCCAGTTTTAGCAATTTTTCTATCCACAACTACAGCGAACAACAGTACCTGTTCTTCAATTGTTAAAAATGAATTTTCGATGTATTGAGCAAGTAATACTGTTTTTTTACTGATGGGGGCGCCAATTGGCTGCTTCATTCCCCTTAATGACTAGTGTTGTGGAAATGTTATCGTTTCAAAAACAATTATTTAATAAATACAGACCTATCTCGCATCTTCTCGTTGATGAATCGATCGTCCCGTTCCCTCTTGATGTCAGAGGAGTAGGAGTCTCGACCGAACGAGCGCCGTTCGAACCTGACAGTACATTAAAATCATTAGAATTGGGACGAAAAAAAAAAAAAATTAATTGGGCGAAAATAAACTCATCAGCTGTCAAGTCTCATTTAAAGTGATTAAGGCTCGAGTTCACCAACAATAATTCTCTGGTTAAACGACCGTTTACCTAAAATTCTAGAACATTTTCGAGTAATCGGCTGTTTAATATGAGAATTAACGTTGATTTTGAGTGTCTATTATTGTCGTGTTGAATATTACTGGCCTGTTATATCGTTGCTTACGGAAAAGAGCCGATTGATGTATTCTTTTTTTAAAATAATGAACCATTTTCCGAGCAAGTGGGAGAAAAGAAAATTATTAAATTAGTAGTAACAAGATTTATTGTTATTTTCATAAATATTTCTAGCCTCACAAACAAAAACAGTATTAACAATAGAGTGCTAGAGGGACAACTCAGATAACAATATATTTTGGCAATACGAGCCATTACTGGGTATCTCGTATTATTCTGTCACCACACAATAATATATTGTCGAAAGGAAGTTCACTGAAGACTCTGCAATCGTCCCAGCGAGCCGGAGATGCCCGAATTTGACCAAATTAAGGATGATCGGCATTGCCGACTAGTCGGCAATTTTCTAACTGATAAGTGGTCTAGTCGGCTGATCGGCAAATCTCATAGTCGGCCCATCATTAATAAAATTGTTAGTATTTTATATTGGTCAACCAATCACAGTAATTAACATGAGAAGAGTGCAGATTAAATTAATCAGCATTTCTGAAGCTTCAGAGAATTCACCTTAAAATAATATACAAGCATCATATCCCTTCCCGAAAGGAATTTGATTGTCGAATGTTGACTTATGTAATTTACAAAATATATCATATAATTGATGTCTTATGGTAACTGCTTCGTAGTAAGCCCACGAAATTCAAAATTTGTTTTTTTTCCTACTACTGCAAAGCAAAAACCTTAATAGTTGGCTGTTAGGAGACTCCCGAGGATTTCTTAGAAAGCAGCATACAATGCGATCCAAATAAGCATAGGAATGGTCTTGACCGGAATCCAACTTCAAACGGATGAGCACATTCAATACAAATATCACGTCATGCTACTTAACTGAAGTTAGCTTGACAGTTAAAACGTCACAATATGGCGACGGACCATTCCTATTCATAATTGTTGTTTCGCACTATAAATTCTACTTCCGACTAATATGCGAAAGTGTGTTTGTTGGTTTGCACAAACGCAGCAACAAACATAGCATTGACGTGATTTTTTGCATAGAGACAGTTTATGTTCCGGACTGACATAAGTAACTTTTTATTATAGGATAAAGTATACCGGGAGCGAAGTCGCGGGTAAAAACTAGTTAAGAATAACACTCACATTCTAAGTTGTTTTCTGAAACGTTTCTAGACTCAAACTCGGTCAAGGATACCTTCAAGGGTTCCTACAAATAATATCAAAATCGGTATTATTACACATTTTCTCAGTGTATCTTGAAGAAATAAATAACGCCGGGACGGATCATTCTATGGGTCTTGGTACATGTATTCCATAAATTCGTCAAAATCAGCCATTTTCAGAATAGAAACAACAATAATCATGTCGCAAATGACACTTTTCCGGTCTTGAGGAAGCCTTAAGGTTGGTCGAGGTCGTGGAAAACCATCAAGTGACGGAGATGTTTTGCAACTCTAAATACCATGCAGGAAATATTGTATTGAGTGAAGTTGAGTGGAGTCTAGAAACGTTTGAGGAAACAACTTAGAATATGGGTGTAAGTAAATCTATATCAAAAATGTAGGCAGCGATATACAATGCACGATAATTCTTAAAACGTGCACCACCCTTTCTCTGCCATTTTGTTCTAGGCCATTTATATTTATTTTAACTTTATTGTTAACATCCCTGTAAATTTTTCAAAAGAACCCCGCATTGAATAATTTATTTATTGTACTCCCCAATGCAATAGTCCAAAGGCCAAGAATCTTGGTCGCTGGACTACTGACGATAAAAAATCTGTTTCCAACATCCTGAAGAATTTGCAAGACATTGTACAGATATGGCCATAAGCAATAAGGTATGCTCTATGTATGAAAAATATAAATTAGATAGGTTTTAACATAAGAAATCGAATAATTGAGGCTGTTTAAATTTATAAACATAATCAATTAATTTTAAATTCAATTTAAAAAAATCCATTGTATCTGTTTTACAATTAAGCGAAACGATAGCCGCCATAGTTCGATATGTATTATAAGTTCCTTGGAGGAAGTACGAGTACCTAGCCTGGAGTAGTAGTAACAAATTGAACTGCTGCCACATTAGCGGGACTCCTCTATTGTTGCATTAACATAAAAATGTGTTAGAGACAAAGATATGTTGTCTGTACTGTCTAATTGGAAAAATAGAAACGAAGCCACTTTTTTTCTCGAGTCACGCTATTTTGTATGGGTGTAGTCACCAGTTTGGAGACTCGCTAGTACAAGTTTTGACGAAAAAACGTTTACATTGGCATTTGAAGGCAATAACAATAATGTAGATATATTTCAGTCATTGTTACTTATTGAATAAATAAATAATAATAATATTTCTGTGTCACGTAGCTACCTGTGTGTAAGACAAAAGATAGCAGCTATATGAGACGTGTTCATTTCAATACTACAACTCCAGCCTTACCTAGGCTTCCTCCAAGGTCAATTTGAGATGTATTGACTGTCAAGTGTCAGTTTACTGTGAAGTTGAAGTCACAAACCCAAGCAGCATGGGAGATAGCGTTTTCGCAATATTCCATGCGTAAATTTAAAAGCCTTTTCAGACATATAAGGATTTGCCGACCAACAGGAGCTGACATTACATTTGACAACAGATCCCCGATGCAGAACCACACGATAACCATTTGTCGACCGGTTCGGTTTGTTATCTCGTTTCGTCTATGATTCTCGCAACAAGAGAAAAAGAGATAACAAACCAAATCGGTAGACACCTGGTTATCGTGTGGTTCCGAATCGGGGAGCAGATCAAATTGATCAGCCTTCCAGAAACTGGGGCATAAGGGTCAGTGTGCAATTAACTGAAGACCAACTCTCGTACTTAAAAACGGTCAAAATATAGTTCCAAACTAATCTCAAAGCAAGCTTTAAATGTCTATCTCCTGACAGTAATGTTCCTGTTTGCTGTTTATTTGTGTCAAGCATTGAGTATGTGTTTAAAGCATTGAGACTCCCAAGTTGCGCCACAAAACTAGGTCCTCTGCCTTCCGCATCCAGTCCCCCAGCCACGTTCTTCAAGTCGTCGGTCCACCTGACGGGGGGGCGCCCCTCGCTGCGTTTGCCGATTCGCGGTCCCCACTCAAGGACTCGTCCGCTCCAGCGGGCATCGGTCCCACTTCAGCTTACTGATCCTACAAGCTATGTCGGTCACTCCGGTTCTTCTCCGGATAATCTCGTTACGGATTTTATCCTTCAAAGAAACTCCAAGCATATATAGCTCGCTGTGCGACTTTGAATTTGTGGATTAGCCTAACTGTCAGTGTCCATGTCTCTACTGTCAGGAGATACTACTAGTCGTCTACTATCCCTGGGCAGTCAGCGCCACTACCAACCTGCTGAGTGGCTAATCTTTTTCCTACGGCATGAGCTATCTTTAAGTAGCTCATGTCGACACGATAGAAGAAGACAAGATTGAGATTTAAAGCATTTAGATTAGTTTGCATCTATATTTTGGACGTTTTTAATTAGGAGAATTGGCCTTGTGATCAAGGAAAGCATTTCAAAGCCCACCTGTCGTTATTAGGCCTGGTGTGGTCGCGTTCACGTTCCCGGTCGCGTTCCCTCTCGCGCGGGGGGCGGTAAGGCTCGGCACCGCGATGTTCGGCGCCGCGGTACTCGCCCTCCTCCCACGCGTTGTTGGGCACGTCCCGCACCATGATGCGCCCGGAACCGATGCGACGACCTCCTGGATTATTATTATTATTTTGAGAAGAGGGATGATGCAATATTACAGTGTGGGGGTGTCAATATTTGGGTTGATGTAATGAAGGTCATGTTGCGATATATGAACATTACAGGTACACACGGCTACACATCAAGCTTTTCTATTCCAAGCAAGGAACTTCGTTACAAAAATAATTGGGGTGTCCGAGATTTTCATCAACATCAACTCAGCCTATCACAGTCCACTACTGGACATAAGCCTCTCCCAAGTTGCGCCACCACACTCGGTCCTCTGCCTTCCACATCCAGTCCCCCCCAGCCACCTTCTTCAGGTCATCGGTCCACCTGACGGGGGGGCGCCCTACACTGAGTTTACCGATTCGCGGTCTCCACTGAGACCAGGGCCCCAATTCACGTAATTTCATGACGCGCCGATCAAGTTGCAGTGACGCTGCAGTTCGTTTCTGACAGCGATCGCCGTAGATAAGAGAATACGAAAAGCATTGTATTGATCTAAACTTAACTGCAACTGCGCTGCAACTGCATTCCTTTAGTTACATGAATTGGCCTACTGGTCTGAGATTTCGATTGTATATGCATCACAGACCAGTAGGCCTCTAGACGCCTACTAGCCGGATACCCCCGGTCACAAAACATATGCAGTAGCACTGAATATCTTACGCCCAGCCACCAATCGGGACGTCACTCCGTCAGCGAGTGGCACCAACATAGACCAGTAAGCCTCTAGACGCCGGTTAGCTGGACACCCTCGTTCACAACGCATATGCTCTACCACTGCATATCATACGTCCCTCCGCCAATCGGAACGTCACTCAGTCAGCGAGCGGCACCAATCATAAGGAATCATACCACCGAACTTTTGAGCCGGCCAATCATAACGCGCCGTTCGCCCCCCTGACCCCACCATCGTTTTACGACTGCGTTCGAATACAAAAATTAGTTTATGCGGAGTCTGTGGGCACCAATCATAACACCGATCAATCATAACGCGCCGTCCGCCCCCCGGTCCCCGCCAACATTTTACGACTGTGTTCTCATGCAAAACTTTGTTTATACGGCGTCTTGAGGCTTACTGTAGCCTTACTCTTGAAAATAATTCCAATCTCAATACAATACCAATGTCAAAAAGTGACAAGAATAAATAGGTATTTTTTTATTAAAAATATACACAATACACTATTTTAATTCTAATAAGGTTTAATTCATTATAAAAACACATTTTTATAAACCAATTTATTGCTAATTTTGTATTTAAAAGTACGAATTGACATTAGTCTAATACCAATCGATCGGAATTATTTTCAAGAGTAAGGCCACTGGTCTGTGATATGCATGTACGGCATGTACCAACGACCATACAGCTCATAAACGCCTCATAACAGGCGACCGATCTCTGCTACAC
Organism: Asteroscopus sphinx; assembly: GCA_949699075.1. Lineage (NCBI taxonomy): Eukaryota > Metazoa > Arthropoda > Insecta > Lepidoptera > Noctuidae > Asteroscopus > Asteroscopus sphinx. Next base: position 10,449,113 of record OX453021.1, on the reverse strand, counting down.
ATCAATGAAATTTCACTAATGTAGGTCGCCACTATTCGCCACTTGAAATCTTAAAATTTTTGACCACTTACATGAGCCGTCGTCCAGCAGTGGACGTCTTTCGGCTGAAATGATGATGATGATGATGACATGAGCCGTCATAACTGCCGTGTTAGTAATTAGCCAATAGCCACCATGGTAGGACCAATCGGATTGCAGTATGCCTCGGCTAGTGGCAGAATTTATTGTAGTCATTATATTCAACATTAGGCGTCTACCTCGTTGATCTAGTGGTTGCAAGCGCGACTGCTGAGCGTGGGGTCCTGGGTTCGAATCCCGGGTCGGGCAGAGTTATTGGGTTTTTTCATTACGAAATTCTCAGTAGCAGCCCGGAGTCTGGATTTGTGCCCGGTCAATGGCAATAGGCTCGCCCCCTATTACATGGGACTATAACATAACTGGGGAAATGTGGGTGTACTGTACACCTCTGCCTACCCCTTCGGGGAAATACAGGCGTTATGTTATGTTAGGCGTGTATTGGGCTGTAAGTTTTTTTTTTTTTTTTGCATTTGATTACGATAATAAAGCACTAAAAATATGTGCACAAAAATTCGCATGCCTACTATAGTTGGATTTGTCGGACACCTAATGTGTAAAAACATGTATATTTACCATCTTCTGTACCATATCCTTGCGAATAAATATCTTTATCTTTATGGTCGTTGGCATGTACAAACCTTGTTCGGTCTTGGCGGGGACGTGCGGCGGGTGCGGAGCGGGCGCGGGCGCGGGCGGCGCGGCGGGCAGCGGCGACTCGGGGCGCGTGCGCGCCAGCGGCGGCGGCGGCGCGCCCGGCGCCGCGGCCGGCGCGCCGCAGCCCGACGTGAAGGAGCGCCGCTGCGGCGACAGCACGATGCCGCCGCCGCTCGACTCGCTCTCCTTGCGCACGCGCTCGCGCGGGTCCGCCGAGCGACGCTCGCGGTCGCGGTCGCGACCGTACACGCCCTGGGGGAACATAGCCTACATTAAACGTGGTTTCCCACCGGCGAGGCGTGGAGTGGATTGGATAGCCGTGAATTGAAATCTCGCTGACGCTTTCACACCAAAAGATGTACATCGCGAGGTCGCGCCGGCACGCGCTGGCCGGCACCGGTCTGCGATGTACATCGCGGGTAAGTGCTAGTAGTAAGTGAGCGTGATCCCTGTCGCCACGTTCCTTTACTCATTTTGTCAAATAACTACTCTATCCATGCAGCAATAAAGTTCATTTTGTTCTGTGTCGGCGCGAGGCATCGCGAGGTAGAGCGTGGCAGAGCGCGGCCGGGCGTGACGTGGCAGAGCGCGGCCGAGCGTGGCGTGGCCGAGCGTGACAGAGCGAGACCGGGCGGGCCGGTGCGAGATTTTTGTATCTGTTACGCAATGTAATAAATACTCTATTCATGCAGCAATAAAGTTTAATGTTGTACCAACAAATATTTCAATTCTCGCCTCGCACATCCAGACCTTACACACCAAAGATGGGCGTGACGTGAATTGAAATTTTGCTATACAAATTTCAATTCTCGCTCGGCCCATCCACGCCACGCCTCGCCGGTGTGAAACCACCTTAACCCTTTCACGTAAATATAAATGAGTGAACGAGTGTGGGTATAGTACGTGTCTTCTATATAAGTCATATATGTTGCTAGTTTCTTTTGTGTACAATAAAGAGTATTTGTATTGTATTGTAAATGGGACACAGGTGTCCCCAAAATATCATCGGTATTTTTTCTATAAATAAAGCTATAATTTTATTGATTTTAAAGTGTAATGATAGTTTATGAATCTTATTTTAATTAGACGTAGCTAGCATCATCGCGTGCAGAAAATATAAAGTTATTTATTGAATTTCGGTATTTTGGCGTGCTTCTTCTATACGAGGTTTTTCAAAAACTATTTAAAATATATTTATTCAGTTTTTACTATTATTATTGCTGTATTTTGTACAATACCGTTGTACGGTATTTTATTTAGAAATATCCTAAAATGTATAATATTTCTTCATGTTACAAATGCAAATAATCACCAAGAATGACCTTTGAAGCATATTGGGAAATATTTGTACTAGACATTTCCAAAAAATCTACGTAATTTTTTTATTTTTTATAATACATATGCCTAAAATACACTAAAATGAAGTGGAAAATTCAATATAATTCTTAAAAATATGTTCCTATCAGTTTTATGCGTAAAAAGTTAAACACGTAAATAGGTTAGGTTAGGTAGGTTGAGCTCGCCCAAGTTGTTGGGCGCGGCCGGGGCGCTGGCAACGCTGCTTCCCAATCTGGGGGGCCCGAGCGCCGCCTGTAGGCGGCTCTACATGGGGATCGTGCGATCCATGGCGCTCTACGGAGCGCCGATCTGGGCGTCTGACCTGACGGCCGGTAGCATAGCTGTTCTGCGGAAGCCGCAGCGGGCTATGGCCGTCAGAGTCATTCGGGGGTATCGCACGATCTCCTACGAGGCGGGTTGTGCACTGGCCGGGTCCCCGCCCTGGGACCTGGAGGCGAAGGTGCTCGCGTCACTCTATCGGTGGCGTGAGGACGCGAGGTCGCGGGGCGAGCGACCGATGCAGCGAGAGATCGAGCTGCGTCGGTCGCAGCTCCGCGAGGTCCTGGTGGCTTAGTGGCGGGACAGGCTTTTGCGCCCTTCCGCCGGTCTCGCTACCGTCGGGGCGATCCGACCAGTGCTCGACGAATGGTTCGGGAGGAGGCACGGCTCCCTGACGTTTCGGGCGACGCAGGTGCTTTCGGGGCATGGTTGCTTCGGGAAGTACCTGTGTCGCATAAACAGGGAGCCAGACGCACGGTGTCACCACTGCGTCGACTGCCGGGAGGACACGGCGTGGCATACGCTGGCAGAGTGTGCTGCTTGGGAGGAGCCACGTCGTGCCCTCATCTCAGAAGTAGGCAGTGACCTGTCGCTGCCGGCCGTAGTTAATTCGATGGTCGGCAGCGTTGAGTCCTGGGACGCGGTGGTTTCCTTCTGCGAGACAGTCGTCTCCCAGAAGGAGGCTGCGGAAAGGTTGAGGGAGGTGGAGACCGTCCTCCCGATCCGCAGCAGGCGCACCGGGCGTCGGCGGAGGGCGGACAACGCCCTCTTCCAGCCCCCCTAAATGGGTCCAGGGGCGACGGAATCGGGGACGTCCGCCGCCCCCCATACATCAGGACCCGAGGTGGCGGCGCGTAGTGTTCCACGCGCGCCCCTCTTAGCCGTTGCGGGGGGAGTCAAACACCTCACTCCCCCCGCTCGAGACGGGGCCCGCGCTAGCGGGCCAGCACCAGCCGGGGTTGCGGAAGAATAGCGCGTTCCCGCGACCCCGGCGCAGGTGAGTGATGGAACACCGGGGTGGTTTTTAGTCGGTAAGAGTCCGACAGACCCCCCCGCCCTCCCCGGGGCGGGGGACATCCATGAGGATTTTCCACCCCGAGATCAAAAAAAAGGTAGGTTGAGCTACCAGCTACCGGGGTTGCGGAAGAATAGCGCGTTCCCGCGACCCCGGCGCAGGTGAGTGATGGAACACCGGGGTGGTTTTTAGTCGGTAAGAGTCCGACAGACCCCCCCGCCCTCCCCGGGGCGGGGGACATCCATGAGGATTTTCCACCCCGAGATCAAAAAAAAAAAAAAAAAGGTAGGTTGAGCTACACGATGGATGATGCATGGGTGCCATCAGTTGGAACAGGTCTACTCAAATTGACCTGGCACTTTCTTTAAAAAGCTAGTCCAGACGTTGCCGTTGCCCTGCATTGGTCTCGCACAAAATCTTAATACAAGATAAATGTCTGGACTTGAAAAGAGACCGATCCCTGACTTTGTTTCGGCGTTTCTTCTCAGAGGTAGTCATATAGGAAATGCCGACGCCATCTAGTTTAAAAAAGAACTGACTTGTAAAAGTGATTTTACCATCCAATTTGCAGAATAAATAATTCCATTTTAGCGCCAAAAATATCGGGGCGAGCAGACTATTCAAAATGATCTGAAAAGCTAAGAAAATTAAACCATATCTCAATGACGCGAGGGATGTTATAGAATTTACACATTACACGGCAACTGTCATTCTAAAAAGAATTTTACGCCATTGTAATAGAGTTGAATTTTTATAGTTGTTCAATCATTTTGAAGACTGGTCGTCCCGTTATTTTATATGCAGACTGTACATATTTTACTTTAAGTACCTAAAGGCCTTTTGCCAAGGAGTTTATAGAACATAGGGAATATTCTATAGGCGATCATACTTCAAGCTAAAAACAACGTAGGATGCCGATGATGCACCTAGCATTACATTTACAGTTTCACTATGGGCTTCCATAAAATAATGCTGCTACGTCTGTCATAACATTTTACATCATCTTAGCTACAATATGCGATATTCTAAAATGGTTACCTTATGGTTTTCATTGGGTGCATCTCCTCTCGCGCCTCGATCTTCCTCGTTGGGCGAATCGGAACGTCTTTTCAACACACTGTCAAAAAATATTGTACCGTTATTCAACGATTTTAAAAGTTTGTTAACTACCCACAAAATAATAAATTACAAAAAAATCCTTATTGGCAGTGTTGTAAGGAATAAACCATCCCTTCTATAATGTTCCTCTTTGAGCTAATCACAACATACAGTACGCGCAATAAGTTAGGCATTGCGCAGGTTTCCCGGCCTTCAACTGACATAAAATTATTACTGCGATGTTTTTGTGACAACATCGTGGCGTAGCGGTAACTGCAATCGAATACTGCAGCGGTCTACGAGAAGGCCCGTGGCAGTGGCAACAATGAAGAACGCTTACAGACCGATTAATAATGTATACTAACAGCGCAAGCGCCTCACAGCCCGCAAACGCGTTCTCCAGGTTCCGCTTGACGAGCGGCGAGTTGCGCAGGCGCATGAGCTGCTCCCGGGTGTACTGCAGCGGCTTGCGGGCCGGGCCCACCGCCAGCACGGCCGGGTCGCCGCCGCCTCCGCCGCTCGACACTCCGTTGTCCTCGCCTGTTAAGCAATTGAACAAATCTTAATAAAATTCTATTAACTGACAGACCCCCAAAAGGTGGACCGACGACCTGGTGAAGGTCGCGGAAATCCGCTGGATGCGGAAAGCGCAGGACCGGTTGTTGTGGCGATGCTTGGGGGAGGCCTATGTCCAGCAGTGGACGTCTTTCGGCTGAAATGATGATGATGAACTGACAGACAACACACTGCCTAAACCAGTGGGTCCAGTGGTTCAGTGGGTGGTGTGAAATTTTGCATAGATCCTTCCTTCTTTCCTTCCTTAGATAACGTAGGTGAGCACTAAGAAAGGAATTCATGCGAATGAAGTCGCGGGCGGAAAGCTTGTATTTTTGGCGAAACGAGCTAAAGGCCCACCTGATGTTAAGCGGTTACCTTTGTACATAACTGCAATACCAATTGCAGTTGTTATGGGCAAAGGTAACCGCTTATGGTGGTCCATAGAAGAAATAATAGTAGATACCACCTAAGCTATTGCCTTAATGGTACTCCAAGTCGGTTCGCCAAACTGAGACATGAAGATGGAAAGTCTCATGTGATTGTAATTGACATTTCATTCTTATAAAAACTCTCTACAAAGTACAGGCTACAATCTCTCCATCCACGGGTTACCTACTAAGTTGCTGTTTTTATGTCAAATGGGCAGCAGTTTAAGAGTGTCTTGTCTGCTCAATAACAAACATACTGTGATCATTAATCTATAGGCCTTTCACTTTTCACAGCCATCTCGCTCTAACTTCAGTTAGCACTTTTTTAAAGATTTCAAGAGACCTTAGGCGAAATTTGAAAACAAATAAATCGTAATAAGTTCAGGGAGTTACGAATATTATTTGAAACATATTTTCGGTTTGATTTTTTGCCAAGAAAGAGAGGGAAAGGAGAAGGACAGAGAAAAATATATTTCTTTGTTTTTCTTTCTATACATGATTTATATAAATCATGTATGGAAATAAACCATAAATAAACCATGTTTTTCTTTCTATACATGATTTATATAAATCATGTATGGAAATAAAAACATGGTTTAAATTAATAAATTAATAAGTTTAATTAATTATTATTTATTCAATTATTATTTAATTTCTATCTAGAAATCTAGACAGAGTCCTACCTTGCATGATCTTGGTTGCACCAGCCGTAGCATTACACTTACAGATACAAAATTGGCTATGTGTGCGTTGCGTGTATAAAGCATACTTGTAAGCAAAAGGGTACGCACCCTAATTTTATCCTATACCCTAGTGACCTTGAGCGTACCTCGTGCGTGAATTACCGTTCATCACAATAGGTCAATGGGGATGATCACGAATCGCGTCCTTTCAATCAGCACCCTAATCAATATGGGCGCACAAAGAATGAATTAACAAAAAACCGGCCAAGAGCATATCGGGCCATGCTCAGTATTATAGGGTTCCTTAAATAGGTCTACAAACGAATCAAATCGAATATTAATCATTGCTATTTTAGTTTTTGCAAACAGCGCCACCTAGTGCTAAATTTATGAAGCTAAATTTAAGAAGTGTGTTTCTTTTTGTGATTTTTTTAAATAGAAAGTAACTAAAGGAGCATTATTTGCTATGATCATTTTTCTCTAAGGTCAATGACCTATGAACTAAGACGTCTTAAGTATTTTTCAGTTTTCTCACTATAACTCAAAAATTTATAATCACATTATACTCGAAATAATTTTAAAAGAGAGTTTTTATAAAGGTCTATCAATGTTGAAGACTATAAGTTTCTACGTTGCATAGTTTAGAAATGGCAGGGGGGGGGACACATTGCAAGCCACTTTGGCGAACTGTATTTCGCAGAGGGTATACCTGATAAAAAAAGTTGTGTATGAAACATTACCTTCATTTTAGTAGACCTATTCAACGATACCCCACACGAGGGGGTGCAGCAAAAAAAATATTTTCATCGCCATTTCACATGTATGGGCGCCACCCCTAAAATACGTAATCAAGATTTTTTTATTCTTTTAAAATTGAGATCTATATCTATTCCATTTTTTGTCAAAATTTCATTTACTTATGTTTATAACTGTAGAAGTTATTAAGCGGTAAAGGATTAGGACAGACGGACAGACGGACGGACATGACGAAACTATAAGGGTTCCTTGTAGGACTTCGGAACCCTAAAAAAGTTTGTTTACTTTTCCTTTGTGTCAAATCATTATTTTGGCGTCATATTCAGCGATTAAGTAAGTGCTCATGCAAAATCTGTAGTCTATACCGCTTGTGAGATTAACAAACACAGATATTACAGTTATGTTTTTACAACTATTGTAATGTAGAAGTTTTTAAACGTTCGCGAATTTCACTCATATTGGACTATATTTACGGGACTTTTCGCACACAATAAAATAAAAAGGTTTACTTTGTTTTGATTTTTTTGTGCTTGAAAAGTCCCGTAAATATAGTCCAATATCGAAATGTAACTATTGATAAGATTCAACACAATATTCTAATATATAATAATAATCTAATAAAACGCATTTTATAACACATGCAATTTTTTATTTATTTACAGCTAGAGGTGTATAAATAATAAACTTTGGCAAATTGGTATATTTTTCTCATCTAAGAATATCATAAACTATAAATGTAATGTAATGTTGTGGCAATAAATCATGTTTTCTTTTTTCTTTTAAACTAACGTAGATAGAATATTTTATCAGTTTATCAGACCAATCGTGCTAATTGTTAAAACAGTGTATAACCGTATTATGATGAAAAGTCAGACTAAACAAATTGCTTGTCAAATCGAGCTTGAAACGCTCTGAACATGAAACTTCATAGAATAAAAACAACAACACGAATGTTAAGCAATGTCCTTCAAATTAAAACAGCAACAATAACAACATAAACATTGTTTGTGTATGTTCAAAAATTCGTTCCAATTTTAATTTTGTCAACTGCTTTTACATTATTTACTTATACACGTATTTTATTACGTATACACAATGGTATACATTGACGTACTTTCAATGGCTAATAATGGATTACCGTCTACTTTCACAGACCTATTTGCATACCAACAGAACGATAGAAAATACGCTAACGTATGCCGCAGCGTTGTAGTCTCAGTGAGTGCCAAGTGCCAAACCACTAGGTAGGTACTTTAAAGACTATTAAAATCCTGCCTCGTTGGTCTAGTGGTTGCAAGCGCGACTGCTGAGCGTGGAGTCCTGGGTTCGATTCCCGGGTCGGGCAAAGTGTTATAGGGTTTTTTCATTAGGAAATTCTCAGTAGCAGCCTGGAGTCTGGATTTGTGCCCGGTCAATGGCAATAGGCTGGCGAAATGTGGGTGTACTATTACACCTCTGCCATAACCTTTCGGGGAAATACAGGCGTGATGTTATGTTAAAATCCTTAAAGTATTTTGAAGCTAATAAAAGGTGATCAAATTGTTAGACCTAGTCAAAAAACAGCAGCATAACAAACGATTATAGCGCATTCTGATAAGCAGCACATTTACTGATTTTCTTTTACTATAATAAATAAGAGATCAGAATCTAAGGTAAGCCCTGACACGGTAAGGCAAAGCGACGCCGAGCCAAACCAGGACAGCGGTGGAGGAACGAGCTGGAAAACAAAACTAAGACGACCTCTGTGGTCTAGTGGTTCGAGAGTCAGACTGCTGATCACGAGGTCGTGGGTTCGATTCCCACAGGACACAAATATTTGTGTGATGAACATAAGTGTTTGTGTTGGTCTGGGTGTTTCTTATGTATTATAAGTATGTATTTACGAAAAAAAAAAAGTATATAAGTATTATATCCATTGTCTAGTACCCATAGCACAAGCTCTGCTTAGTTTGGGACTAGATGGTGCTGTGTAAAAATGTCCCAAAGATATTTATTTATTTTATTTTATTTAAGAAACTAACCAACAGACCATCACTGGCACTAAAACCCACAAATTACAAAATCAAAGCATTTGCTCAGCAGTCCTGTTATAACAATAACGATAAGAGTTTTTTTTCTTTTAGGGACAGCTTTCTTTGTACGGTACTTAACGGTGAGACATTTTGTCGACAAAATCCCTTGAACGAATTGTGCTACATTACACGTACCTCGCTGAACATCGCTCATCGAACATTGAGTACAAGCGATTTTAGCCTTAGGTTTACCGGAAAGATTTCTGACTGACAAGACTAAGGTAGAAAAGTATAGACAGCAGTTGGATAGTGTTGTGCAGAAATTATCCAACCCACAAACTGAAATGCATTTAAAATAATGTAATTTATCTCCAAATAAGAAGGACTTCTTAAAATTATATCAAAATCAATATTCAATTATCTTTAAAATAATATGCAGAACCTGATGTAATATGGTTACAGTCACAAAAAAAAAAAAAAAATTCAAACCTGAATAACTTTCGTTGTTGTGAATTGGAACATTTTTGCACAACACAGACTAATTAAAAAAATACTTTAATGACAGGTAAATAATTAAAGGGAAATGCTTGGGTAGTCGCCGATTAGCCGGATACCCCCGGCCACAACGCATATGCAGTACCACTGCATATCATACGCCCGCCAATCGGAACGTCACCCCGACAGCGAGCGGCACCAATCATACCACCAAATTTTTGAGCCGACCAACCATAACGTGCTGTCCGCCCCCCGGCCCCCGGCAATATTTTACAATTTCGATCTCATGAAGACATTGTTCATGCGGCGTCTTGAGGCTTACTTGTTTGTGCCCGCCGGTTACCAGCACCTGATATAATCCGGCCCGTGTACTCAAATAGACGACAACAATGATCTATATTTACCAGCGTCGCTAAGAGCATGTCAACATTTCGCTGCACGTAAATATATTTTCTTGTGCAATTATTGTAATTAGCGGTGCAAGTTGTGAGACAAATATATTATGTTGATGACTCAAGGTTGCCAAGTAGGCGTAGCCCGTATTCCTGCGACAAATTGTCGGACTAGGTATTTTCACGATTTCCCGAACTTTCTACCTACTATCACGATTGGAGTACCTGAAATTCCTAAAGGGTTTTGCAGAAATGTATTGTCATTCACACACCATTCAACGATAACAATATTATTGGGAGGTGACATTTTTTTTATGAGATCAAAAACTTTGGGTAGGTAGAAGAGCAAAACTTTCTGCGCTTCAAGCGGTAAGTATCCGTAGCAGTTTTCGAGAAAACCCTGAATATTATATATCCCGAATGTAATTAACAGTTTTTAATTATTAATTTTTTGTAATTATTATTATATCCCGAATGTTTACAACGTGTTATTGAAATAACTGAAAACCTCTTAAGGGGTCAATTTACTCATCAGTATGAACAACTTTTACTACGGGACAACCCTGAAATCACGCCTACATTTTGTCGATGCATGTGAACAAAAATGTAGTGGACAGCTGATATTTTTTTTTCGATTTCAGGGTTGGTTCCATAGTAAAAGTTGTTAATACTGATGAGTACAATGACCCCTAAAGACATTTTCAGTTATTTCAATAACACGTTGTATAATTATTGCCTAAGATTGCCTTATGAATAAAATTATAACTGACTGAAAATTGTTAGTACTAATGCTCATGTTTGTTATATTTTAACTTTAGTTTTATTTTTATGGTGTGCAAACAATAAACTATACTTTATCTATCTATAATTTATCAAACAAGATACGCGAAAACAAACCTAATGAGAAACTGCTGAAAAGACGATAGCGTGGTAAATAATTAGCCAAGTTGGCAATATGGTAGCGGTTATCGTATCGGCTAAATGGCCGTCACTTCACGCGAGGCGGGTGAGGGAAGTTAGCTTCCGACCGCACCACATGCTTATCGGAAAACGATTTTGTCCTTTGACGTTTTTCTTGCCTCTAAAGTCAATTAAATACTTTTTCTTTATTTAATAAACTAGTAACAACAGTCGAAACAAAATGAATAATGATGCAACTTACGCCAAGATACACGCTTCACCCTCTTCGTTGGCGGCCCAGCGCGAACCCTCGGAGGCATTTGTGTAGGAATCTTCCTCAATGCACTCTGATACTTCAGCAGAAACTCATGCACCGCGCATTTGGTCGGCGAACTTGTCTTTTCAGGGATGATAGTTGCTACAGCGGCTACGGTATTCGAGGATTTCAGCGCGCGTCGTTTCGCAGCCCGGATGCCAGCCCTAGGCCTCCTACGACGACCCTTCTTTAGCACCCCACCGATCGGTGGCGGAGACTCCTTACTAACCATATCAATCAACACTGGTGACTCGACACGACAAAATGGCGTCGTATATGAATATTAACCTAACTATAACTTAGCCTAACGATAAAATAAATAAGATTAACGATTGTAAGAAAATAAAATAATATATAGAACACTAAACATAAACCAACGGACACTAAAACTAGGGATTTGTCAGAGAGACGGTTGCATGAAACGCGGGGTCATCTACGTATAAACGACGATATATTTTCTACGGATGTAGGAGAATATAGTCACAAGCGCCAAGCTAAGCAGTAGAACAAAGGAAGTCTCGAAAAACTCAAAAATTCACCAAACTATAGCGGAAGACGCGGAAGACACGAAACGCACGAACTCGTCTCAAAGACTAATTCGAATCGATGGTCGTTGCGAACTTTAACTTCCAACTACCCGCAACATTTTAATAAAATACGCGAGCGGTTTTTCTTGTGATGCAAACCTACCCACTATTACGTTGATAAAAGCTGTTCTAGAACATTAAAAATATTTTTTGGTTCCAAATCGTGACGTCAAACGAACAAAGATGAGTAAACTCTGTCATAATTTGCAAAACAACATTCACTTGCAATGCAACAAGCGATTTTATTAAATATGCTTCAAGCAATTTTTCTAAACATTTCAGTCAACATCGTCCTACACTCCTACATGATTTGATGTTTTTTTTATCAAACCTTTCAATTAATATTCAGATATCCACTCGCATGAAACTATCCTGCAAAGCGTCTGCAATGCGGTTTGGACATAAACTTACATTTCATGTATATTGTTACGAAACAATAATAATATAGTTTACTAATGCTGAAATATGATTGTAGGAAAAATCACGATACTTATCCCAAGTAAAGGGCTAAGCAGGTTTCCTTCCATTAGGGCAAAATCTTGTAAAATGATTTTAGATAATACAAATGTGGTGAGCTCTTAGGCGGGTTATCAGTTATAGGGGACTTAGGGGAGTTACACGTACGGTTAAAACTACGATTAGGCGGAATATTTTGGAAAAACAACGGGCGCCGTTAATTTTTCTTTTTTCAAGGTACTCTTGTACTTCATTCTGAACTATAACAGGTGGCGCTGCAGTCGTATTCTACGTCGCAGTGAATTTTAAACCAATTCAATTGATTTTGTGGTGCCTTTCAAGATATGCTACGCCGACCTTAAAATAACATAATAACATAACATCACGCCTGTATTTCCCCGAAGGGGTAGGCAGAGGTGTAATAGTACACCCACATTTCGCCAGTTATGTTATAGTCCCATGTAATAGGGGGCGAGCCCCTGCCATTGCCATTAACCGGGCACACAAATCCAGACTCCGGGCTGCTACTGAGAATTTCCTAATGAAAAAACCCAATTACACTTTGCCCAACCCGGGAATCGAACCCAGGACCTCACGCTCAGCAGTTGCGCTTGCAACCACTAGACCAACGAGGCATCTTAAAATAATTTTGATATATGCTGGAGGATGATAATAATTACTTATGATTTTCATCATCGTTAAAGTAAAAGCCCTACGGCTCAAAGGAACACTATCACATGAACCTGATTCCGCTTACTTTTTAAAGCTTATACAATAAGATTTTTTTACCTAAAGCACTACTCGAAATCACGATTCGTAAACATAATAGTGCCATGCCCATAATAGAAGAGTTCGGTCTGCAGAAAATTGATAAAATGCTATCTTTAAACACGAAGTGATAAGCAACTGATTTCGTCAGTACGTTTGTTTTTCTTTCTCGTCAGCGTAGATGCATATAATTAAATTAGGTACCTAATCAACAATCAGCAATCGCCTTCATCCCATTCTCGTGTTCTGCTTCCATTTCTAACCAGTACTGCGAGATAAGAGAAGAGAACTGCTGCACTCCATAAAAGTTGATAAATCTATCTATTTCACATAATTTTGGAAGCAGTCTGTCAAGAGTCTTGATCACCTCCGGCTAATTCTAGCAACTAATAAACAGTTTTTGATCCATATTTCACTACAGATCGATTCGCGGAAAAGGTGAAAAAGTGCAGAATGTATGCATAGTTTGTGAACATTTCCAGATTTTTTTGTCAAATTTCGCACATTAACCATGTATCGCCAGTAGCCAGTAACGGCAGTTCTCAATAACCAATCTATCCACGATTTGCCCTACTAGAGATATAAATTAAACATAAAATGTATGGAGCTCATAAATGTAAATTGATCTCAAACGAAAAGTTTCAGCGAACTGTTGCGCACACAGAGCTGCATAGTGCAGATGTATGCACTCATTGGAGCTATCCAGTCGACCTTGATCCTCCCTCCGATATTTAACCTTGCATACATCATAATTTATAGCTAGGCTCTGGTCGGTGGATCCCTAACTACTGACTGGTATTTTTATTTTATATTATAGTATAGGATGGCGAAACGAGCTAAAGGCCCACCTGATGTTAAGCGGTTACCTTTGCCCATAACAACTGCAATACCACCTAGACTAGGCTGTTGCCTAAATATTACCGCAAGTCGGTTCGCCAAACTGAGACATGAAGATGGAATATCTCATGTGATTGTAATTTCACCGGCACCCGTAACCTTCAGACCAAAACACAGCAATGCAAGCATCACTATTTGGCGGAGAAGTAGGTATGGTGGTAGTACTTCCCCAGACGAGCTCTTTCATAAAGGAGAAATTCTAATTCCAACTAATTTGCCAGCACTAAAATAATAGTTGCCATTCCTTTCTTGTATCTACTAATAAAATAGAGTGATAGTTTAGATTGTAAACAAAAGAATCAACACCAATACCTACATAAAAAATCACAAATTCGAATCTAAAATGCATTCATTACATTGATAATAATCAATGTTTCGGTCAGAAACTTAGATTATACAAAAACTATGATAAAGCAAGTTATTCCGATTCGTGTCACCCACCACCAAAAGTACGTGCAATCCAAGTTGTACGCGCATTGTGCGATCAACCGTCGCCGTCGAACGATATTGTAAAAATAATAAATATAAATAAATAAATATGTTGGGGACATTTTTACACAGCACCATCTAGACCCAAACGTATAGTATTATATTATCTGTGCCCAAACTAAGCAGAGGTTGTGCTATGAGTACTAGACAATGGATATAATACTTATATACTTTTTTCGTTGTAAATACATACTTATAATACATATTATATACACCCAGACCAACACAAACACTTATGTCCATCACACAAATATTTGTGTCCTGTGGGAATCGAGCCCACAACCTCGTGATCAGCAGTCCGACACTCGAACCACTAGACCACAGTCGTCAAAATGACGTCTTGCGTCATTTTAACGTGTAAAAGTAAGACTAGGAAGCATATGAAAGCCACTAATATTACATTTCATGAGCGAGTCCTCTTCGAAAGAACAAAGAAAGTATGGAAGTGCTGTATCTATGTTTTTCTATAATCTAAGGCCAGAAAGAAAAAAATCAATGCCAATAAACAGGAACTTTTTTTTTTATGGCTCGTCAGTCGCGAGCATGCCGCTACTACTCATTTACGTGCCACACTCACACTGACCACAAATCCACAATGTTGAAAAGCTTGATAATATGTTGTGTCAACCTAGTCTGTTTTTTTTCACTCGTCTAAGGCAGCTCATACACCAACAATATACCATTTCAATCTTACCCATATGCGCTTAATGTCATTGCGCAATTGCAAATATTCTACAATTACATGTATTGTAGGTGTATTGGCCGCCTTATTTAGTAAACAATCTTGGCATGTCTCTTGATTCAAATAACTACTGATAAAATGTAATTACTAGTTCTGCACATGTAATTAGGTAAAAAAAAACATGTGTGAAATTGAATAACAAACAAACAACAACAACAATTAACATAATGACTTTTAATAATTATTATTGACGAATTTCCTTAACAAGACATACCAAGATTGTTTACTAAATAAGACAAGTATAAAACAGAGTGTATTACCGTTTTGAAGTTAGAGCAGGAACAAAAACATTGAAAAAACCACCCACAGGATTTTGATAGGATCTTTAGGCATTTTTTCTCGAAACGATGCATTTCTTTAGATTATAAAAACAATAGAAACAACTTGAAAAACATTATATTTAAATTTGACGGGACATATTCTACAGTGCTTCGCTAGATATAATTCTGCTTAAGCCCACAACTAAGACCACATATCATAATATTACTGTATGTACAAAACTATTCAGTTTCAAGAGTTAAACAATGCACAGTTAGTGACAAGTATCTAGTGAATTACCAGCCCAGCCTACAGCAGTCATTTGTTTTTGTAAGTTCAGTCTCAAAATTAGCATACAAAGCCAGACGCTATATAAAAACAATTTCTATGTTATTTATATCCAGGGCTCAATTCCTTTTGTCCTTAGGAATGTACTTAAAATTCTGTTTTACTAATCAGTCTACAGCAGTTAAGGGTACACTAAGTAGCACCTCAGCAGCACTTTGATTGCATGAATGATTTGTTTTTGTACACATCATGCATTTACTGGTGTTGCCATTACTATAAATAAAATAGAAATATTAAATTCAGTGTTTTTTTTTCTTTAAAGAACAGTTTTCCGTAGTTCAACATACAAAGAAATTTAATTTAAATATAGAGCATAAATGTGCTCATTCATAGCGCAATGTAATGAAAGAAGTTGATATTTTGGTAGAAAGGAATCTCAATCACTTACCTTCATTAAAATGTCAATAAACAAATTGAGTATTCATTAAATGCTTTCATAGTTATTGATAAGACAGTAGGTAACATTAAATTATAATTACAAGCTTCTTTAAGACAGATTTAAGCTACCGATGCAAGAAAATGCAAAAGATTATCACAAAAACATCCTTTTCTAATGCAATTAACACAGGTGATCCAATATAAGTCTTATATTTAGAAATAGTATACATGATATTTTAATACTAAAACATAGGTTTAATATAAAACTTATTTAGGTTTATAAGACTTGACTAGGCCAAAAGCATGTTTAGGTCCTAATAACAGTGAACCACTCAATAGGTTTCACTTTGCTTGTGACCTACATAGAAATCTGCAGGTTTTGTTTATTACATGCAGTGAATACAATGGGATGACAGCTAAATGAAGTTAAATAACTTCGTTTTGATAACTGTATCTGCAAAGCATAACTGCAACTCCAGAAAAACTGAAGAAATCAGGGTCAATGTTTTGTAAACTGCACAAACCTTAATGACGCAAGTAAATACACCAATGAAAAGTATGATGAAAATTAAAGGAGTGTATATGTAGAATAGTTACCTTCGTGGTTCGAGCCATCCTCCGGATTTTCGTCTGTCGGTTTCTCCCTCAAAGAAGACAATAGGTTCACAGCTGACATAGCTCGCACGTCCTCCACTCAGATAATCAGTCTTCTCGCAATATATTACTTTCGCTAAAATTCTATAACTACTTTTCAGTATTTACAAACTAAATTGTTCAGGAAATTAATCTATCACCTATGTATTGTTTATATCACAGACTTTTCGTTTTTCAACAATACGGATCAAAACGTCCACGCACGAAAATACTATCAATATTTATAAGACTCTAGATATAATAGACTTATTTACACATTAAAAACTAACGTTTATCATCTAATTTTTAACAAATACGCTCTAGCGGTCACAAGATACTCATAACTAAAAGATTTTATCAGTTTTCGATGCAAAAATATATAAAACGTCCGCCATATGCCTTTTGAAACGTATATAACTCGGCTATATTCAATATGCTAAGCTGCAGCGCGTTATTGACTGATTTCTGGTATCCCATAATTGGTCGAGTTATATCCAGTTGCCATTGTTTAGTTTTTTTAGAAAAACGGCGTTCTTTCTGGTATGTAAAATAGTCATGCAGAGTATTGATAACAACTCATTTGTGAGTTTCAACTTTCAAGCTAAAATTCGGTATAAATAGTAAAAACAATTGTTTAAAAAAATAAAACCGACTTCAAAAACCTTAACTAAAAAGTAAAAAATAATCATTGTATGTATTTTAAAATCTTAACTTAAACAACATTTTTAAGGCGGCGCGTGGTTGACCCTTTGCGTTATGTAATGTACAGTCCAGCGCAATATCTATAGTAAAAACAGTTTATGTGAACGTACATGAAAATCACGCGCCGCCTTCAAAATGTTGTTTAAGTTAAGATTTTAAAATACATACAATGATTATTTTTTACTTTTTAGTTAAGGTTTTTGAAGTCGGTTTTATTTTTTGTTAAAAAGTTTTTATTTCATACTTTTTAGTTGAGGGTTGATTCATAAATGTTTATATAACCAATTTGAGAATATATTTTTATTAACCTTTGCTATCCCACTGCTGGGCAAAGGTCTCGCTCATGTTCTTCCAAACGTCCAATCACTATCGTGAATAAAAAACACGCCAAGAATTCTCAGAATGAGGAACCAATGAGCAGATCATCTAGATACGTAAAGCTAAAATAAACTGATTTATTGAAGCTGGTTAAAAAACTACTTAACCTAAGTCAATAAAATTTATATGGGACCACCGCGTGGACTTTCTCTACCAAATAAAAAAACAACCACGTAAATCGGCCCACAAATCTCGGAGTAATCGGTGTACATACATGAAAAAAAAAAAAAAAAAAAAAAAAAAAAAAAAAAAAAACCCGCGGAATACATAACCTCCTCCTTTTTTTGAAGTCGGTTAAAAATTGGCAATCACTGGATTCACTGGCAATAATTTAAGACTTCTTGTTAGGGAAGGGATGTGAAAAAAAATCGAACATTAAAAAAAACATTTTTTTTATTTTTTTAATCGATTGTTTTGGGTCGATTATTATGTCGAGAAAAATCGATTATTTAGAAACCGATTTTTTATTCTAAGCGTCGTTTGTTTTCGATTTTTTTCTACTATGTATTCGTCAAAGTCAAGTTAAAAGTCATTGATTTATTGACACTGACTTTAACAAGTACATTAATTTTTTTCACATCTTCAGTATAATTCAAGTTCTCGTACCGCGTTCGTTGGTTCATTCATTTTGTTTTGTTTCGAAGTAATAATTAATTGATATATTTCATTTATGTAAACGAAAAAAAAATAGATTTTTTGGATAAATCGATTACTATTTACAAGTATAAATTTTTTATTAATCGATTTTAATTAAACATAAAATAATCGATTATTAATAAATCGATTTTTAACAGCTAGGTAACATCCCTACTTCTTGTCTTTGAACTCAATTTGCAGTTGAGTTGTTGTGAAAAAATTATCGACTATTAATAAAATCAAGTCTTTTTATTTTTTTAATCGATGTTTTTGAGTCGATTATATTATTTCTAGAAAAATCAATTATTTAGAAATCGATTTTTTATTTTAAGCAACGTGTTTTAGATTTTTTTAACCGATTTCAAAAAAGGAGGAGGTTATGGTATTCGGCGGGTTTTTTTGTACCATGTCTTCGTTGAGGTCAAGTCAAAAGTCATTGTTAAATAAATAAATAATAAATAAATAAAATTTATTGACACCAAAATTGTTTTAGTGACACTAACTTTAACTAGTTCATTAATTGTGTCCAATCTTCAGTATAATTCACATTCTCGTTCCACGTTCATTGGTTCGTTCATTTTGCTTTGTTTCGAAAATAAATTTGTGGTTTGACGCATTTTTCTTTTTTTGCACAGAATGTCCAGCACCAAACCGAATAGGTTACCGCAGCTTTTGTTTCTTAATTCCTTACCAAGCAATATGTGGTAAAAATTAAGAAAATACACGATAGCTTCAGCTTTCGCGCTATAGTAATAATTACAATTGTAAAGTTGATTTAATCTGTTTTTGATATTTTTCATTTATTTAAACGAAAAATATAGATTTTTTAGGAAATTCGATTATTATTTATAAACAAAACTATTTTTTAACCGACGAAAAAAAGGAGGAGGTTCTCAATTCGACGCGTATTTTTTTTTTTTTTTTTTTTTAATGTATGACCACGCATAACTTTTTACAGAGTGGTCCGATTTTGATGATTCTTTTTTTAATGGATAGGGTATATCTTGAAGTTGGTCCCATTTAAATTTCAAAATCAAAATCCACCCCTAAGGGTAGTAAAACAGGGGGTGAGTTTTTGTTCACCCACTGAATTCTTACCTGTTAACCGGTTCTGTTGAAACTTGACACACATAAATATAGTTCTAGACACTACGACATAATGGAGACCTGGAGTTTGACTTTAACCACAAAAAAATGAAAAATAAAACTTTTTAACAAAAAATTGAACCGGCGAAAAGTGAAACTGAAAAGCGAAAAATAACTAATTATGAGTCGGCGCCAAACAACCAATCAACGAAGATCATTAAATTACTTTAAATAAATAATAAAAACAATGTCACATCAAATACAACGTGAAATTTTCAACGATAAACAATAACTTTCCAAAAATGCGTTCTCCGCTCGGCCACTTGCAACTTACACGCACTTTGCTTGTTAAAAGTTCGTTTGGCGCCGACTCATAATTAGTTATTTTTCGCTTTTCAGTTTCACTTTTCGTCGGTTCAATTTTTTGTTAAAAAGTTTTATATTAATCGATATTAATAAAAATAATCGATTTTTACAGCTAAGTCACATCCCTAATTGCAGTGGTCTCGAACGTAAAAAGGCAAAATCTGTAGAGCTGCTCCCAAAAATCGGTATACTTGGATCTAAAATCAATATAACATGTAAAAAAAAAACTTCGTTATCCTTATAAATTATTAGAAAAGTTTACATAATTCACCATACAATTTTATTAGAAAAGTATAAGTACCTACATAATTCACCATACAATTTTACTGTATGTTTTTTGTTTTAGTGAATCATCAACTCGGCCTATCTCAGTCCACTGCTGGACATAGGCCTCTCCCAAGTTGCGCCACAACACTCGGTCCTCTGCCTTCCTGTTTGAGTTTTTTTTGCTAGTTTAATTGTTTGAGCTTTGATTTTAGAACGTTCCTCAAGCAGAGATTTGTTGATTACAGTTCAGCTGAGTTTATTTTGTTTTATACTGTCACCTGTTTCGGTATTTGAGCTGAGATTTGATCTGTAATCACTCTAGTGTGGTCCAGACTACGCTTGAGTAGAGATTTCTATTATATTTCAGGTCAAATTCATGTGTTATGTTGTTGAATTAAAGTTATAATTACCGTTCTGGAATAAGACCGATATTCAAGTAACGATCTATCCTTAAGTAGTGATCAGGTGAATGGAGTTTAAACTGTACTTGAGGAAGCTTCTGTAATACGGGCCTAAGAACGATCATACAAACGAATGCCCAAACAGACGCTCCGAGCGTCTTCCGACCAAAGACATTTCTATACGTCAGTATAATACCTTTATGCTTCCGACGAACGTCAGGCGATATAAGTGAACGCATGCCACATAATGTACCCTACCAGACAGACGTAGTGATTTTTTTCTCTGTGGGTGTACGAGCTGGCAACCAGTGTTGCCAAGATAGGTGAATTTTCGCCTTTTAAGCTAACTCGAAGGGTGTTGGTCGGGGCAACCAAAAATTGCTATTGGCTACTGATCGCCATTTAGGCTACTTCAGAAAAATGATTGGGTGACCTTTTCTTCTACGTTTCAGTCTGAAAAACGGCTATGAGTGGATTTTTTTTATCTTCGTCAGTATTGTGTCTGTCTGTGTTTCATCTTGTAAAAAATATGGCTGTAAATAATTCAATTTAATTAAAGCGAACAAGACGACCTAAAGTTCTGCCAGTAAAGCACTTTTTTTTTTTTTTTTTTTTTTTAATTTTTCAATGTATGACGTGTATGACTAGTGGTTATATTATTTTGTATATTATTTTATGCCAAACTGAAAAAGAAACTTTGTTTTCGATTTTAGCCTGCTAAATTTAAAAAATAATTTGTTAAAAATTGCCTTTTTACGCTACCCGGCTTTCAATTAGGCAATTACCAGGCTACTTTACAGAAAAAAAATCAAGACGAATTTAGGCTAATTGGCAGCAAATTTTTGGCGACTTGGGCGGGCTAGACTTGGCAACACTGGTAGTGCGATTTCGGCATGGGTTCAATGGGTTTAAAGTTTTGATAATTTTTAATTTTCGATTTAAAAATGTCTCTAAAGTGGACTTCAGGTCAAAGTGAGTCCGGTATATTAAGAAAGAGTGAATTCAAGGAGAAGAAAGAAGACCTATTCGTGTTCGGCTACTCGTGCAAATTGTTCAGGGACGATGATAAAGCCCTTCACATTGACCAAGGCAAACATCTCATACCGTGGATGGGGGATGAAACGTTGAAAATCGACAGGTTCGACCAGTTTTTTACTATAAGACTGCTAACTGTGGCGCTATAAACCTACAAAATATAGTTTTATGTCAGAAAAAAATAAATTTTCGGAAGATCTTTAAGTATTTCGCAGAGGATGTTTGTACGAAGCTCGGTGTGCGAGAAGAACGAGCTCCGGGTGCCTCGGGTGCTCTTGGCGTCGTGTAATGTTATGGTGACACCCGCCGGTGGTATGTATAACCTGCAACGGTTCTCTTGAGTATGTATAAATACTATGTTAAAGATCCAGGTGTTATTCTCACTAAATAGATGAGAGGTCCCTTCGATTCTGAGATATCCAAACAATCCCATAAGAATATATCTTTTCTATGTTTTTAAATGCTGATAATGTTGCCTGTAATGTAATGTGTGTATAGGGTACTTCTATTAGGTCCCATTTTGTTACTATTGTATTGTAATAATTATATTCAAAATCAGTTAGAATTTATTTGATTGTTTACATTGACTTTTTGGCTTATTACTAACATGAAAATATCTCAAGATCTGTAATGTGAATGAATGGCATATTGTTTATATGATAATACAAAATATGAGAAAAAAATAAGCTAAGTAGGTACATGATATAAGGAAAAGGCTATGTTTTGATTGAATAATAATATTTTGATAACTTGAAATGAAACTAAACAAGATTTTTAATACACTAGCTTCATCCTTACATTGGTTACTAAATAAAATAGGTATTACATATGCACATGCATAAATCAAAGCTCAAAATATCTCTTAACCATCAAACCGAACAATCTATTTACCATAAAACGGTTCCTCAACTGAAAGATTCTGGCTTATGTATTACCGTTTTGACTTAAAAGTAATACAAGGCTATTATCTGAACAGATATGATGCACGGGCAGCCCTGCACGACCTGACGAGGCTAGAAGCCCCGCCGGGAGGTTACGATTGGCGCGTTGAACTTACACGAGGAGAGTTGGACGTGGAACAGCTATGTGACGAGGAGAGATACCGTGCACTGCATACGGATGAAGATGAAGAGGAAATGTATAAAGGTTAGTAATTTGTTTTCAATTATATGCCATTTGTAATAAAAGGAATGTTAAAGGAATGGTTCTGTATCTTTGTAAGTCATACTCATCATTTTACAACTGCCCAAAACATCTATTGCCGATCATGGGTCTCTTCCATCAACAATTAAGGCAATGTAGAATAAAAAATTAAGAGAATAAAAAAAAAACACATTCTTCAGCTTGTGTTAACCTGCTCATGTGGTTTTCATATAATAATGATAAATCTTAAGTTTATTTATATGAAGATGATAATAGTAGAGATAACTTAAAACGCAACAAAACATTACCTTGTAGTTAAAATAGTGCTGTAGTTATTTGTATAGGCTTGTCAGGCTTCTGAAAGGTCAATAAAATCTGCTTAAACAATAATACAATACAATGCAGTGAAGTATTTACAAGCTTTTTTCACAGTAGCATTTGCAAGTACCAAATATAAACAATTCAACCTTGTATTTTTTTGTGAAATATGAAACTGCACAATGAAATATCTGAAAAAAATATTTAAAAAAAGAAGTAGTGTTTTAAATAGATTAATAACAATAATTTTGAAATGTTTTATTACATTCACGTTTTCCTTCAATGAACAGTGTTTGTTATTACCTTGTTATTGGCCAATACTACTAAAATTACTACAGACTATAGTCTGTTTTTTCTCTCTTCTCTTATTTAGTAAACAATCTTGGCATGTCTCTTTATTAAAATAACTACTGATACAGTATAATTACTAGTTCTGCACATGTAATTCGGTAAAAAAAAATTATTTAGCTTCTGAAATTGTCAACGTAAATGTTTTATAATAATTCCAGTATAATCACCCTAATCCGGCACTTCAATAGACGATACGTCCAATAATCCGGCACCCTCCGCCCGTGCCTTTACGCCTATGCCCTCCGTCGCCGCGTCGTCGTCCAGCAGTCTTACCTCAAAATTTATGATTTTTTCTCTTTAATACAGTCATCCGAACATTCCAATAATCCGACACCCTCTGGTTTTTAATAGTGCCGGATCAGTGAGATTGTACAGTATTATTGACAAATTGCATAAAAAAGACGTGCCAAGATTGTTTACTAAATAAGACAAGTCAGAAAAATCAATGTGTACTAACCCTGTTGGTTTTGTTATTATTTATTTTGTTGATTATAGATGAACGATATGTCTATATCACACAGTGCTGATTTGCTGTTTATTTAACTTTGCCAATGAGAGTCAATTCGTTCGTAGCCAGTTGTCGAATCTATTTTTAAGAGTTTACAGAGGTGAGTTACAAGAGTAGCTTGTTCCAATAATTATGGACCACAAGACTAAATTAATTTAAAAATAAATAATAAATAATATTTTTATATGTCAATCAACTATTTTACCCACACTTTACTTTCCCTGTTGAAAATTGTTTTTAAAACTATAACAGAATACGAAGAAAAGGAAAACCTATAATTACTGTCCCCCGAAAAACCTGTCTGCTGAGTTACGCTCAAAAGTTGCGCCAGAAAACACTTAGATGTCGCCTTTGTCGTCAGTAGCTTCATAATTTGCTTGACACGGGCGGGCGATCCTCTGTTAGTGCTGTGTTGTGGACTGTGGTGAGCCGGGACCTGCTGGGGTTGGTTGGGAGAATATAAGTTGCCCCCGGACAAGGGGTCGTCAGAGGAACACCGTGGTGGTTTAGTAACATAACATCACGCCTGTATTTCCCCGAAGGGGTTGGCAGAGGTGTATAGTACACCCACATTTCGCCAGTTATGTTGTAGTCCCATGTAATAGGGGGTGAGCCTATTGCCATTAACCGGGCACATATCCAGACTCCAGGCTGCTACTGAGAATTTCCTAATGAAAAAACCCAATAACACTTTTCCCGACCCGGGAATCGAACCCAGGACCCCACGCTCAGCAGTCGCGCTTGCGACCACTACACCAACGAGGCAGTCGTCGTCGTCGTCTGGTTTAGTAAATTATTATTATTTATTACTATTATTATAATGTAATTGTTATGGAACCTATTATTTATTAGTATGTTGCTGTGCCCTTACCGGGTTTCATGTTGAAATCATATAAGTACCTACAGGACTTATAAATGTAACACCTATGTACACATGAATGCAATAAAAGTTTTGAGTTTGTGTTTTTAGTTGGTAAGAGTCTAACACTGGCTCCGCTTTCCCCACTACTGCTGACGATCCAGGGGCTCTACTCTCGTTTGACGAACGACAAACGGTGTACGAACTTTCGTTCCGATTCCGACTGATATCTATACAATAAAGATAAGCACATCAAAATGCACAATACAGATAAATTACAGTTCATAGCCGTATGAGATTGACCGGAGATCATTAAACAAACTTCAGAACACAATCATCGCACGCGATATAGGAACGATGGTTGACCGGAGTAGCAAATTGTGCGATGAATAGTACGATTAATCGAATATCGTTAAACGCGAGTAGACCCCCAGACTGGGACAAAGTTCGGGAAAATTGTTTGAAATCGTTCTAAAGTGTGGGTAAAAAAGTTGATTCACCCTTATGTGTGATATTAGTATAGCCAGGGATTTCCGTGCTAAACATACATACTAAACAAAAGTTGATTCACCCTTATGTGTGATATTAGTATAGCCAGGGATTTCCGTGCTAAACATACATACTAAACAAAAGTTGATTCACCCTTATGTGTGATATTAGTATAGCCAGGGATTTCCGTGCTAAACATACATACTAAACACCAATAATAAAAAAGTTGATTCACCCTTATGTGTGATATTAGTATAGCCAGGGATTTCCGTGCTAAACATACATACTAAACACCAATAATAAAAAAGTTGATTCACCCTTATGTGTGATATTAGTATAGCCAGGGATTTCCGTGCTAAACATACATACTAAACAAAAGTTGATTCACCCTTATGTGTGATATTAGTATAGCCAGGGATTTCCGTGCTAAACATACATACTAAACAAAAGTTGATTCACCCTTATGTGTGATATTAGTATAGCCAGGGATTTCCGTGCTAAACATACATACTAAACACCAATAATAAAAAAGTTGATTCACCCTTATGTGTGATATTAGTATAGCCAGGGATTTCCGTGCTAAACATACATACTAAACACCAATAATAAAAAAGTTGATTCACCCTTATGTGTGATATTAGTATAGCCAGGGATTTCCGTGCTAAACATACATACTAAACACCAATAATAAAAAAGTTGATTCACCCTTATGTGTGATATTAGTATAGCCAGGGATTTCCGTGCTAAACATACATACTAAACACCAATAATAAAAAAGTTGATTCACCCTTATGTGTGATATTAGTATAGCCAGGGATTTCCGTGCTAAACATACATACTAAACACCAATAATAAAAAAGTTGATTCACCCTTATGTGTGATATTAGTATAGCCAGGGATTTCCGTGCTAAACATACATACTAAACACCAATAATAAAAAAGTTGATTCACCCTTATGTGTGATATTAGTATAGCCAGGGATTTCCGTGCTAAACATACATACTAAACACCAATAATTTGACCAATTCACAAGTAAATCTATAAATGTTTAGGGTTCCGTACCTCAACAAAAACGGAGCCCTTATCTTATATGATCACTTTCTTGTCTGTCTGTCCAATTAATAACCGGATGTACACATCCGGTTATTAATTCCCGTTTTTATCGAGAACGGCTAAATTAATATCAAATACTAATATCTATTGCCCAATAGTCCTGGAAACAAAATCAAGTTTCTGATTTGAAGCAATAAAAACCGGCCAAGAGCATGTCGGGCCATGCTCAGTATTATAGGGTTCCTTAAGTAGGTGTAATTACAAACGAATCAAATCGAATATTAATCATGGCTATTTTAGTTTTTGCAATAATCGGCAGCATTCGCGACTCAGAGCGTATTGTTAGTAGCGTCATCTAGCGATAAAGTTACTTTTTGTGATTTTTTCAAATAGAAAGTAGCTAAAGGAGCATTATTTGCTATGATAATTTTTCTCTAAGGTCAATGACCTTTGAACTAGGACGTTTTAAGTATTTTTCAGTTTTCTCTCTATAAATCAAAAAATTATAATTACATTATACTCGAAATAATTTTAAAAGAGAGTTTTTATAAAGGTCTATCAATGTGAAAGATTATAAGTTTCTACATTGTATAGTATAGAAATGGCAGGGGGGGGGACACATTGCATGCCACTTTGGCGGGCTATATTTCGTAGATGGTACACCTGATAAAAAAGTGGTGTATCAAACATTACCTTCATTTTAGTAGACCTATTCAATGATATCCCACACGAGGGGGTGCAGCGAAAAAAATTTTTTTTTCCCCATTTCACATGTATGGACGCCACCCCTAAAATACGGAAAAATTATTTTTTTATTCTTTTAAAATTGAGATCTATATGTAAACTATTTTTTAACAAAATTTCATTTACTTATGTTTATAACTGTAGAAGTTATTAAGCTGTAAAGGATTAGGACAGACGGACAGACGGACGGACATGACGAAACTATAAGGGTTCCTTGTAGGACTTCGGAACCCTAAAAAGCTACGGCTGTTCAAAGTTTTTAGGTCACTGACTCATCAAAACCTACGGGGTACTTCCCATTGACCTAGGATATCAAAATGTGGCATTCAGGGCAGGCGCGGTTCCAGCCCAAGATTTTGGGGGGGGGGGTCAACTTGGCTTACGTACAGTTTCAAGGTCCAAATTTACCTTTTTTTTATGCAAAGACAAGGTAAAGTTTGGAGTTAGTTTATTATGTAACAGAATACCTAGTTATTTACAATATGAACGTCAACAAAGAGGAAACGATCGTTGGGCACGTTCGCGAGCGAAGCGAGCGCGAATTTTTCATATTTATGCGAAAAGCTGATTTAAATTTAAGTGAATTTTTTGGAAGCGTAGACTATGTAGGTACGTTAATGAAGAAGCGCGAGCGAAGCGAGCGTGATTTTTTTTTCACCGCCAAAGCTTCAATCGCTTGTGCCTTTGATATAGTGTCCGATCGCAACGACAGGCTCATGTAAAGTAGCGCAAACCGTTCAACAAAATGAACTACCGCCGTCGTATGTGATATTATTTGTCATTAAACTGGAAATATCATTCATATTTTATTTTGAGCAAAATAATACCTACCGCCAGTTTCTGGAAGGCTGATCAATTTGATCTGTTGTCAAATCTAATGTCAGCTTCTGTGATTGGCCTGCCAAAATGTTTAAAACCAATCACATCGCTTGACCTGAGATTTGACAACTGATTAGTTAATTTTTGCGTTGATCAGCCTTTCGGAAACTGGGGGCTATACTGTAAATTGAACTTCAGTACATAAACAAAACTAACATAATGTTAGCTATTTTTTGACGTACGAGTAGATGTCGTGTGATGTCGTGTTTGTACCTAGTTTTGATTTCATTGTTTACTTTTGGACGTTTAAGCAGGAGGTTAATCATTTATTTTTGTAAATTGTCTATTTTTAGGAGATTTGTCAATTTAATGTGTACTATGTCTTCTTATCCCCCAGAGGAAGAGCTAAAGCGCCTCCACGCGGCAGGTTACGGGCAGGTCGGCTTCAACTATGACGCGCCAGCAGAGCCTGAACCGCCGCCGCTGCCCGCTGAAGTGGACGAGGAACCTTTCATCACCACGCCAGCATTCAGGGCGCTGCTGCCGGTCGATACTGTATTTGTGAGTATATCGTTGTTAGAGTTAATGATGTTAATTGTAGATAAGAATAGAAACAAATAAGAACACTAAATAAAATATATTTTCTGGTAATTCAACACGTCTATCAAATACAACGTCAAGAGCAGAGAGGGCTTAACTCTAACAATCGTCATATTTTATACTATTTTTATACAAAATATGAACACACACGAACGCTGCAATGCTTTCGTAACGTCAGGAAACTAATCTAAATAATATACGCGATATAATCCGGTTAAACTTGTTTTATTACAAAATATGAAGTTAAAATATTAACCCCCAGTTTCTGGAAGGCTGATCAATTTGATCTAATGTCAGCTTCTGTGATTGGCCGGCGAAAATGTTACCAACCAATCACATCGCTTGACCTGAGATTTGACAGCTGATTAGAATTTTTTTGCTTTGATCAGCCTTTCAGAAACTGGGGGTTAATATTTTAATTTATTTGACATGTATTTTATTATTGTATTATACGTATTTTGTATGACATTGATTTCCGCAAAGTAACGCCTGATTCCATTATTTACTAATTTTTATGTAAGTGCGCGGCCACACCTGCCGAAATTACGTTGTTGGTGAACGTTCGGCTCAATACGCTCGCACTGTTTTTTAATTTACCTATGACACAATATAAAATTACGTCGCGTACAGCGTAGCGCTGAACCTTTCGTCGAGCGACTATTTCCGCGAGAACGCAATCAATGTATTTTGAAAGAAAGAAAGAAAGAAAAATGATTTATTGTCACAACAAGACGACATGCGGTAGGTGCACATAAAAATAACTTAATTAGGTACATTTTAACATAACATAAAATCACGCCTTTATTTCCCCAAAGGGGAAGGCAGAGGTGTAATAGTACAAGTACACCCACATTTCGCCAGTTATGTAATAGTCCCATGTAATAGGGGGCGAGCCTATTGCCATTGACCGGGCACAAATCCAGACTCCGGGCTGCTACTGAGAATTTCCTAATGAAAAAACCCAATAACACTTTGCCCGACCCGGGAATCGAGCCCAGGACCCCACGCTCAGCAGTCGCGCTTGCAACTACTAGACCAACGAGGCAGTCATTCGCAGTTTAAACTGTGAATGGGGATCAAAATTCCATAAAAAAATATGGATAGTCTCCTAAGACCATTTTCGCGTAGCTGCAACGGATAAGGTACTTCCCCTTACTGCCCCGCTGAAAGTTTCCATCCTGTATATAATACATATAAATAATCAATCAAATCTTACAATTTATAATAGGGATTGGATACATAGGCAATGTCTTAATAAATTACAATCTATTTTGAAAGGTAGTATTCTTTAACAATTTTTTTTTATGAAAATAATGACTGAGCTCACTGTATAGACACAGGTAACTAATTCCACATACGCACAGCCTGAACAGTAAAAGATTCACCAAATTTTTTTGTAGAATGCATTGGCATCAGAAGCCCCAAGTTTTCCGATGATTTATTACTGTAGTTTGCGACTCAAAGTGAGTCATGGCCTCCGAAACGAGAACTCACCACCTTGCACAATCTTGCTAGCATCATCATGCAAGCTACCAACAGGCGTGATATCGCACCACGCCTGTTGGTAGCTTGAAGCTCACGCAGATCACCCTCCGCATTATATTTGCCTAATATTTGGCTGTTGTCAGAGTCTTAACCTATTGATGCTAAGAATGACATCCCTTAATACAAGTTTACTTTTTCCAACAGCCTGAAACCCTCAAACAAAACGCGATAATAGAGAAGACAGCCAAGTTCATAGCCTCTCAGGGTGCTCAGATGGAGATACTGATCAAAGCCAAGCAGCGCGACAACCCACAGTTCAAGTTCCTCAATAGAGACTCGGAGCTACATCCTTACTACACGGCGCTTATTGGGCTCGTGAAGGCTGACAAGTGGCCGGAAAAGAAAGTTGAAGTGGTTGAAGGTATGTGCAAATTGATTAATGTTGAGGCCATGAGCCCAATCACTATTTTGGTCTGTGCATAACAGGGCTGATTTTATGGTCATTTTAGGTGTAGATAATCTCGACTATACATATTACGATTTTGTGTTTTTAACCGACTTCAAAAAAAGGAGGAGTTTGTTACCTCAGAACTCCGTCATTTGTAAGCCGATTTCGGAAGGATATACTTCCAGATTGGTTCCATGTTTATCAAAATCCAGTTTTGATGATGGGATCCACGTGGAATTGAGGGAACTCCTCAAATATTATAGGCATTTATATAGCGATTTTGGTATATTCATCAACAAGTCAAGCATTTGCATTCAGAAAGTATCATTTACTGAAGATCTGATGAAGATCTTCGGAGATAAAGAACAACTTCAACTCTTCAATGGATGATAGCAAATCATCCGGGATTGCAGTAATCGCTTGTCTTTCTATTGTCAATGCCACTCAAAATAGAAAAATAAAATAAACTTAAAAAAAAGTAAAAACCGACTTCAAAAAGAATAAAATAATAACATTTGTGTGAAACAGGAAGTAAGGAAATCGGTGCCAGTATTTTCTTAAATCAAACCGAATCAAAGGCACCAAGTAGGTACCTAAACTGTTTCACACAAATTTTATTATTTTATTCTTTTTGAAGTCGGTTTTTACTTTTTTTTTAAGTTAATTTTTTGGTGTAGGTAATCGAGACTAAACATATTACGATTGTGTGTTCTAAAAAAAATCTAAATAATTTTTTTTGTTACAGAAAAACCACCTGAAAATGAAGAATACCTGCATCCAAGTTTGGCGTCTACTGTTATCGAATCCGTAAGTGTTAAAAATTACACCAAAAATAGTTAGTAATGTTCAATATGAAAACGAAACGCTTTCTTTTTTCTACTCCTAGGTTACAATTTTTTTCGTTTCGTTCGTTTCGTTTTGTTAATTCGACCAGGAGGACAATAATGTCCTCCTGCAGGCGTAGCATGACCGCTGTAGACAAAGCTTGTGTCGACGGAAGAATAGACAAAATGACGTATTGTGGAATGATTTCTTCCGTCCGTAGCATGCCGATGTCAATAATGAAGAAAAGAAATGTTTCTAAACTTCGATCGACACATGTCTACAACGTCGAGCATGACGAACATATTTTCTCTACTTTTGACAGTTAGGGGTAGACATGTTTCTCTTCAAATAGAAGAAATTAGTCTACATCTCATGAGACCTAGACAAAATTATTCTTTAGTTTTATTAGGACTAGATTCTTGTTAAATTGGTTTCAATGGAGTTTTTGAACAACAATAATAACATGTCGGGTTCCTAGCGTCGCTATCTCCTTAGTTATTATCAAAAACTAGCCTTTGCCCGCGTGTAATTCGTAATAAGTATCGAATGACTATCGTGCATCCCTCGAGAACTGTGTCTTCCCGGGATAAAAAGGTTTCCTTTATGTTAATGCACACCCTATGGTCTACGTGCTAATCTTCATCCAAATCCGTTTGATAATTTACTTTGTAATAGTGATGCGACTCGAGTGCCATCGAAAAAAAAACGTACTCGAGTGAAAAATATATCGACTCGAGTTCACTCGGACTCGATTCACTCGCCAATCACTCACCAAATAACGTAATTTTATTCGGTTTTATGAATACCATAGACCATATTTGCTCATTTTAATTAGCATATAATATTAATTTCGATATATAAATGTTGATTTTGTAAGACTGGCGATGTATTGAAATAGAACTTCAAACTGTTCGTTTTATTAAGCCTCAACTTATTGACAAAATGAAAAAATAATTAATTCAAGTATTATGATAGGTGACTCGTTAGAGGCGAGTGAACGAGTGACTCATGAACCACTCGAGTGACTCGACGGCTCAATCACTCGTACTCGAGTAAAATTGTAAAATTACTCGAATGACACGAGTGGTAAAATCGGACTCGAGTCGCATCACTACTTTGTAAAACGCATCCTTCGACCTTGACATTCATGACCACATGACTACAAAATGCGTATTGTTGTTGCTTTGAATTGCGTGCAAAATGTTTCAAAACTTATTCGATTCGCCTTTTTTCTAGATAACGAAACGTAATAATATGGTAGGATTTGGTAGAATTTGTACGGCACTAGCTACGTTCTCGTTGCTATGGAAAAAGATCTGTCACGTTGTCTACGTAGAAACTCGAGTCGACGGGTCACCTCATGCTCGAGAAGAAGAGATAGATATCTTGACGTATAGAAAGAGCTTTGTCTACTCTTGGAAGAATAGACATAGAATTGGTCATGCTACGCCTACTGGTCGAATTTTGGTTTCGGCGGTATATCTCAACGGAGACTAACTAGTCAGATGGCGCAAATGCGCCCGATACCGGAAAGTTTATGATAAATAATAAAACAAGTTTAACCGGATTACATCGCTTTTATTATTTAAATTGGTTTTCCTGACGTTTCGAAAGCTTTGCTTTTTTTTAGATTTCCTGTGACCATGAACGCTGCAAAGCTATCTAAACGTCAGAAAAAACAATTTACATAATATACACGGTGTTATCCGGTTAAACTTGCTTTATTATTTGTTATAAACTTTTAACTGAATGGCTGTTACAGTTGTAGCAGTATAAGTGTTTCAAATCTTCAATGGTGTCGATTCTCTTGTTCACGAACTAAACTTGTTTTTAAGTATCGCTCTCTTTTACTAACAGTACATACAAGAAAGGGATGGCAACAATTTTAGAAGTGTCAAATTAGTCGGAATTTAGATTTCCATACAAGTTTAGTCGTGATCTCGGAACGTGCCCAGTAAAATACAAAGAAATGTAACACATAAACTAATTTGACAGTTCTAAAATTGTTGCCATCCCTTTCTTGTATCTACTATTAGTAAAAGAGAGCGATAGTTCAAAGTAAGTTTAGTTCGTGAACAAGAGAATCGACACCAATATCAATCTTATAACATCATCTTCCTCCCAGGCGCCAGCCATACCCAGCATCCATTACAAGCCATCAGCAGACTGTGACTACACCATGCTCATCAGCAAGATGCGAGGAGAGGAAGAAGAGGAGATCGATGAGGAACCACGAGGGGATGTTCCCCCTCCGGGAACAGAGCCGCCAAGACACAGGATCCCGGGTGCGGAGATATACAGGGCGCCCGTCATGTATAATAAGGGACCTGATGGGAATCACGGTAAGTGTCTACGGTAAAATGTAGCCATAAACGCAACAGTGGCGAAGGGTTAATATTTTCAGAAGGGAAGCCGTTGGTACCTAAAAATCCTAAAATAGCTAAGATCGCACTTTAATAAAATAAAATAAACAATTTAACAACTTTTAATTTTAATTTTACATTATTTTTTTGTACTTTGAAACAATAAATTAGCATTAAAATGTTGTTGATCTGTATTTAAGAAATTCCTAAAGGGAAGCCGGTGGGAATCGTGTTATATATGGACCCTTCGCCACTGACTCGCAACGATATATATACCTGGCGGATTATCTGTTCAGGTTTATCTGATGAATTTTTCACAGAATAACTGTTACTATGGGCCCCCGACACAGGAATCGGAACGGAACCCTTAGTGCGTGAGTCTGACTCGCATTTGACTGGGTTTTTATTTTTATATTCACAAAACATATCTTCTTAATGTCTTTTTCAGTGCCCCCCGCCGCCCCGCCGATGCACCCGGTGCAGTACCAGCAGTACGCCGCGTACTACCACCAGTACTTGGCTCAGGCAGAACAGCAGAAGGAAGTCAAAAAGCCAACAGCCTCGCTCAAGTCTACCGGTCTTAGTCTCATGAAGAATTATAATACGGATTCTGATAGTGATGTATCAGGTGAGTTTATCAATTACTAGGTTCACAAATGTATTCAAACTGTATGGTGTCCTTTCATCTAGGGTTGCCAGATTAACAAAAAAGAAATTTCGGAGAAAATACCGGACAGTTGCAGAAAAATCCGGTAACTTTCTTGAAAATTCCTAATTTCGCGGCAATTCGATTTCTTGCGTGAAAGGATGCACGTGTGTGGTAGGTTAAGTTAAATAAATAAATACATATTTGGGTTTTTTTTTACACAGCACCATCTAGTCCCAAACTAAGCAGAGCTTGTGCTATGGGCAGTAGACAATGGATATAATACATTATATACTTTTTTTGTTGTAAATACATACTTATAATACACTAGCTGTGCCCGCGACTCCGTCCGCGTGGATGTCGGAAAATAATATAATACACTAGCTGTGCCCGCGACTCCGTCCGCGTGGATGTCGGAAAATAACATCGTGTCATAATTATGAACACAATATCTTCAAATATATATATATAAGCGCCTACACAGACGATTACACTATTTACCGACCATACTATATTTTGTTTTTACAACCAACCGGCTAAGGTGATGGAATTTCATGGAATTAGCCTCTAGTCTCCTAAACTCCCTCATTCTGAGAAGACGCTCGTGCCCAGCAGTGGGAAGTAATTGGGCTGATTATGTTATTCTATAACACTAACCACATCTCTTCTTATGCTGAGAAGAGGCCCGTGTCCAGCAGTGGGACTGTAATGGGCTGGTAATGTTATGTTATTCTAGAATACTAATAATATCCAGTTCATTAAATCTTCTCATTTTGAGAAGAGGGCCATACCCAGTAGTGGGACAGTAATGGGTTGACTACTTTATGTTATTCTATATTTTCTAGTTTCTTAACTCTTCTCGTTCCGAGAAGAGGTCCGTGCCCAGCAGTGGGGCAGTAGGTAATGAGCTGATTATGTTATGATAATCTATTACACTAACAATATCCAGTTCCTTAACTCTTCTCATTCCAAGAAGAGGGCCATGCCCAGCAGCGGGACAGTGACTGGCTATGTTATGTTATTCTATATTTTCTATAATACTAATAGAATCCAGTTGTATTTTTAGGAACCTGCAACCTGCATCCAACCAACAATCATGACCTCTACTTTGTATGCAACTTAATACAATAGAGGGGTCAAGCTGTATCGCTGGATCTACTCAACCGATTCAGATAAAACATACCCTATATTTTAAGTTAGACTAATACCAACACAAATGCTAAGTTTCATTACGATCCGTTCAGCCGTTTTCACGTGATGAGGTAACAAACAGACAGACAGACAGACAGACAGACAGACAGACAGACATACATTTTTTAAACGATTGATTCGTGTTCTATAGCTTATTTCTAGTGCCCCTAGCCGGTTTTCGCGAAAAAAAACTCAATGTACAGACTTTTCGACCTTTACAGTTTTATTATAGTATAGATAAGAAACAACCAGACCAACACAAACACTTATGTTCATCACACAAATATTAGTGTCCTGTGGGAATCGAACCCCGTGATCAGTAGTCCGACCCTCGAACCACTAGACCACAGACGTCGTCAATAGTCGAAGTGAAAAAATTCGGACATTTTAGAATTCCCCCGGCATTTAAGACAAAGACAAAAATATGGAAATACTTTGTACCTTGCATATTCTAGACGGCCGACGAGAGGCCGGGTTCAATGTACGCAGGGGTCAATGTAGCTACCTACTTGCTTATTTGTAAGCTAATGACAACAAGTAAACAAGCACACAAAGCACATAAACAACCGCAACGCTCGGGCTTGCGGTATAATACGCTATAGTAAACGCAAATTTTACACAACAAAAAAAAACAAAAACAAATTTTTTTTTGGTTAACCTCTTTACTTTTGGCCAAAGTCGTAGAACAAACGTTGTTCAGGATCATAATACGAAGTTAGTATTTGGAGGTTTCGGGTATTTTTTCAATTACCCTATACAGAGTGGAAACTTTCAGCGGGGCAGTAAGGGGAAGTACCTTATCCGTTGCAGCTACGCGAAAAAGGTCTTAGGAGACTATCCATATTTTTTTTATGGAATTTTGATGCCCATTCACAGTTTAAAAAAAAAAAATACTATTAGCAAGAAAATAGCCATTTTACACAAAAACATTTTTTGTTGCCAATCGATCCTGTTTCTAATACTGATCAAAAACTTCTATGGGACCAACCATCGTTGGAGTACTCGAAAAGTCACAAATTGCAAAAAACTTATCCCGTACATTTTGTATGAAAATTTTACGTAAAAGCTTTTTTAGTGACGGTTGAGATCTTTTTGTTGACTGAATAAAAAGATAAGTTTAAAAACAATTCAAATTTCGAACTCGTTATCTTAACTATTATAAAATTGTAAACGTCTGTTTGTTTGTTTGTTCCAGCATCACGCTAAAACTACTGGACCGATTTTGATGTTTTTTTTTTTGTTTGGAAGCTGATGATCTGACTTAAAAACTGGTATGGGTTTTGAGAAAGAAAGAAAGAAAGAAAAAAAAAATCGTGGGTTGCGTACTCACCCGACAGATCGAAGCTTCTATGCATTTGCACGAGCGGATAGTAATGTACGATGGAGTGGAGTGGAGTGGAGTGGACAGGGGATGGGACTGGGGATGGGACTGGGGACGGGACAGGGGACGGGACTGGGGACGGGACAGTGGACGGGACACGGGACAGGACAGTGGGACGGCACATGGGACTGGACATAGGATGGGACAGGACATGGGACGGGACGATAGTGATTAGTGATATAGTGAGATAGTGGGACAGTGGGATAGCGGGGCAGCGGGGCAGTGGGGAAGCGGGGCAGTGGGGCAGCGGGACAGTGGGGCAGTGGGGTAGCGGGGCAGGCAGTGGGGCAGTGGGATAGTGGGGCAGCGGGGCAGCGGGGCTGTGGGGGCAGTGTGGTAGTAGGGCAGTGGGGCAGTAGAGGTGTGGGGCAGCGGGGCAGGCAGTGGGGCAGCGGGGCAGTGGGGTAGCTGGGCAGTGGGGCAGCGGGGCAATGGGTTACCGGGGCAGCGGGGCCGTGGGATAGTGGGGCAGTGGGGCAGCAGGGCAGTGGGGCAGCTGGACAGTGGGGCAGCGGGGAAGCGGGGCAGTGGGGCAGTCGGGTAGCGGGGCAGTGGGATAGTGGGTCAGCGGGGCAGTGGGGTAGCGTGGCAGTGGGGCAGTGGGGCAGGCAGTGGGTTAGTGGGGCAGCGGGACAGTGGACTGGACAGGAATGGACTGGACTGGACTGACGTGGGTTAGCAGAATTTAACGCGAGCGGAGCCGCGGGTAAAAGCTAGTTATAAATAAAAAACAATCTTGACAGTTTGTTGCGTGTGTGTATAAGTGCATAATTGGACAGCTATTGTTTAGAGAAAAATTACCTCCAATTTAGAACGTTTAGACTTGCTATAAGCATATTACGTAAATAATAAAAATGCATCGGCTGCGTTAGAATGGTATAGGATCAAATATCCAAATCGTCATGTGCCAACCAGAAAAGTTATTTCAAATCTTTTAAGAAATCTTGCACATGGTGGGTAAATTGTCAGCCGTCACTAGGTCGGTACAGAAACGAATCAATTTATGTATTCGTCAAAATGGCGGTCATTTCGAGCACTTGATATCGTAGGGATATATTTTAAATAAGAATAACATCATCAAGTTATGTTAGTTAATAAAAAAAGAAAATTAATACGCCTTGTTTTTGATATGTGTAAAATTCTACGTGATCATTTGTCTTATATTTTATTTTTTGTATTTCAGTTAAACAAATTCTTTACAAAATGTAAGGGAAAAGTTTTTTGAAATTTGTGACTTTTTGAGTACTCCAACGATGGTTGGTCCCATAGAAGTTTTTGATCAGTATTAGAAACAGGATCGATTGGCATAAAAAAATGTTTTTATGTAAAAGGCTATTTTCGTGCTAACAGTAATTTTATTTTTTAAACTGTGAATGGGGCTCAAAATTCCATAAAAAAATATGGATAGTCTCCTAAGACCATTTTCGCGTAGCTGCAACGGATAAGGTACTTCCCCTTA
This sequence comes from Asteroscopus sphinx, assembly GCA_949699075.1. Classification (NCBI taxonomy): domain Eukaryota; kingdom Metazoa; phylum Arthropoda; class Insecta; order Lepidoptera; family Noctuidae; genus Asteroscopus; species Asteroscopus sphinx. The sequence goes on along the minus strand of OX453021.1, from coordinate 10,411,002 downwards.
CTGCCCCGCTGAAAGTTTCCACCCTGTATATCAAATCGATGCACATTCGGAAAACTTTTGGTTTATTGAACACTGCCTGCCTGACTGCATCGTTGGTCTAATAGTCCCAACCGCGACTGCAAAGCGTGAGGTCCTGGATCGGGCAAAGTGTATTGTATTTTTTTTTCATTAGGAAATTCTCAGTATGAGCTCGGAGTCTAGATTTGTGTCCGGTTAATGGCAATTTGCTCGCCCCCTATTACAGAAATGTAGGTGTTACTATACAGCTCTCCCTAGCCCTTCAAGGAATACAGGCGTGATGTTATGTTTAATAAACACACCCTAACCCACACATCCATCCGCAGACTTCGACGACAGCTCCTCAACGGACAGCAGAGACAAACCTACCATCATAAAGCCGCCAGAAGACGTACAAATAGTCATCGACAAGATGGCATCCTACGTAGCCCGCAATGGTGACGAGTTTGCAGACATAGTGCGCGCTAAGAACGATCCCCGGTTCACTTTCCTGGAGCCTGATAATATATACCATGCGTATTATAAGAGGCTGATGCAACAGAAGAGAGGGATCGATGTCAATGGGAAGGAGAAGAAGAAGAAGGGTAAGTTTGTTGGGTTTTATTAAATGTTTTTTTTTTTTCAAGATAAGTTCTCGATATCTATTATATTCGTTTCTTTAAGCTGTGGTATAATAGGGGTAGTCCACTGAGGCTTTCTAAGCCATTCTGCTAAATGTGAGGGTGTGTGTGTATGTGTTTTTGTCCAGAAACTTTTCGAAGAAGCCCATGTTTTCTGACAATCCGCGCGCGTTTAGAATGGGATGGAACGGAACCTTGTCAAAGTAAATTTAAAATGAAGGTGATAAGAGCGAAATTGTGTTAGCAAAGAAGCATATGTGCTGAAATTTTAATGGCTTCTTTCCCGAAAAGGGGTCATTGTACTTATCATTATGAACAACTTTTAGTATGGGACCAAACCTGAAATCGCGATGAAAAAATCAGGTGGTCCGTACGTTTTATCGATTTAAGTGAACACAAATGTAGGGTCCACATTCTGAACGCGCGCGGGTTATACGCCATTTAACAATTTAAGGTACATTTTTTAGAGCGAAATACCAGCAACCGTTACTGCATGTTAAGTTGATATGTCAAGCTTTCCTATTCTAAATAATATAAAAATTTTACTATATTTTATTTTTCATTCCCCAGCGCCCGTATCATTCTCCATAAAGAAATTAAAGGAACCAGACCCAATATTGCCTAAACCAGCATTACCTTACGAGTCTAGTTCAGATGAGGACTCAGAGAAACCGACAGACAAGCCAGAAGAGGTTAAAGAACCTCCTCATCAAGTCATCCCACAGACTGTTCCCTCCAACAGCATCCCGCCCGTAGTCGTTTACAAGGTAGATGAACAGCTGAACCATGAATCGCCAATCGTGCAGGCTGTTGAACCAGCCAAGCCAGTTACTATAGTCGCCAAACCAGTGTTAATACCAGAATATAAAGAAATACCGAAGCAAGAAGAAACTGTTGCTTCTACACAAACTTCAACTGAAAATGAAGTGAAACCGGTCCTTGAAGAGGTTAAGGAGACACCTGTAGTAGAAAAAGTGGAAATAATTAGTGATGAGAGGGAAAAAGATAGTTCTCCTAAAAAAGAAAGTCATCATAAAAAAGACAGCTCTAATAAAAATATCAGTTCCAATAAAAAAGACAGTTCTCACAAGAGAGACAGTCCACATAAAAGAGAAAGTCCTCACAAACGAGATAGTCCTCATAAAAGAGCTAGTCCTCACAAGCGGGATAGTCCTCATAAAAGAGAAAGTCCTCATGTAAGAGACAGTCCATATACGAGAGAAAGCCCAAGCATGAGAGATAGTCCTCATGTAAGAGATTCTTCCCACAAAAGAGATAAAAAGAAACATAAGGACCACAGAAAGGAACATCAATCTAAGTCTGAGAGTAGAGAAACCAGGCGGAGTGAACAGAGAGGAACAGATAGAGAGAAGAAGAGAGACAAAGACAAAGCCAAGGAGAGAGATAGAGAAAGCAAGAGAATTAAACACAGTAGAGACGAGTTAGAAAATGAAATTATATCTTTGGAAGATAATTCTGATGATTTGATTGATTTGACTGGGGATCAATCCGATTCTAAAGGTGAGTTGGTGATTGTTTTATCCAAGACTAAAGTTCGCTCGCGGTTTCGCCCGCGTTTTGTTTATCGTGCATCCCTCGGGAACTGTTCATGTTCCCGGAATAATAAGTACCCTATGCCCATCTCCGCGATATAATCCGGTTAAACTTGTTTTAGAAGCATTGTTACTAGACGAATACAGCAGTTTGCGGTTAGAAACTATCTGTCGCCCCGACACTCCCGTAATATGTCAATTAAAAGTATCCTATGTGTTAATCCATGATATGGTCCATCTGAATCCCAAATCAACAATCATTTCAGCCAAATCCGTTTGTCCGTTTAAGCTTGATTAAAAGGCAAACAAAGAAACATTCATACTTTCGCATTTGTGATAGTAGGATTTTGAATTCGTTTATTTGCAGCAAGTGTGGGTACAATAATTGATATCTTATCTTTGTGCAGATCCTTACACATAGTCATAATCGTGACATGCAAACTCATGTTTGTAAACAAAAATGAATTGAAAATGTATTGACATTAATTTTTAAACATTACAATTTATATTTTATAATTTTTAACGCATTTACGCATGCGAAGCGAAATCTAAGGATATACATTGTGGAAAGAAAAAATCGCTCACGAGCAGGATTCGAATCTGCGACTCTGACGTCACACAAAGACGTAGTAAGTGGAAGTTAAATTCGATACCACGAGCAGTGTTCACGGTAGCTTAGTGGCTAAAGCACTGGCGTATCAGTACGCAGGCTCAGCCCAGGAGTCACAAGTTCGAATCCTGCTTGTGAGCGATTTTTCCTTTCACAATTTATATCACAATTTCTTACTATACATTTTAAAGGAAGATTCCCAACTGTTCCCATTTGGGGACAGACACTCGGGGACTGATGGGAATACTCCCATTTTAAATCTTATTACACATTTTACCATGATTATACTGGGTGTAAGGGGAACGCTTCCGAAAACGAAGATAGGTGCTGGTGATTACTGATACGAAACCACGAAAAAAATATGCGATTATTTTTTTAGATTTTTTTATATATTTTTTTTTGCATTTTTCATACATAACCAGCTTTGGGCAGTTAAATAAAACTCATACATAATGAAAAATGCAAAAAAAAATATAAAAAAATCTAAAAAAAAAGAATCGCATTTTTTTCGTGGTTTCGTATCAGTAAGCAAAAGCACTATCACCTATCTTCGTTTGCGGAAGCGTTTCCCTGACACCCTGTATATTTTGTTGTTTGACACTCTATTGATGAAGAATGTATAATAGACAAGCGATGAATCAACAATAATTTTATACTTTTAATATAACATAATAGTGGAAGGTGAAACGGAAGCAGAGCGCGCAAAGCAACAAGAGAGACGTCGTCGCGCCGCCGAGTTCCTCAAGAAAGTGGGCGTGGACCCCGCCGCTGCCGCGCTGCCTACCTCGTCGCTAGCAAGCGCTATGGTATGTATAATAGGGAAGGTGACTGATTTTTTAAAATTATTTTTTATTAGAAATATCGAAACTTTTTCAAGAAGAATAACCAACTGTGAAAAAACTATTAAAATATTTCTTAAATTGTCCAAGTTATAAGCTATTTAAATTTGTTCACTAACAGAGACAGCACTATCAAACAATGACGTCATTGTTCAAAACCTTCATAGTAACTTGACATCTCTCTGTACAACTGTCCGTTTCGCATGACAAGGACAGAAAATGCCACCTCCAAGAATTTAAAAAGCGTGTATCTCTTCCATTTTTTCATGGATTTTGTTTATTTTTTGTACAATGTTGTCCTTTCTGTACCTTCTTTTAAATGAGATATCATTTTTGGTAATTTTTAACGTAGTCAACTACCGGATTGTATAATCATCATCTGCTCTTGATCGAAATCTAGCCAGCTTTGTCAAGTTGTGGGCGACGATGGAGCGAGAAAATCTATTAGGTGCCGATTCACTCCAGCTTCAAAGGCGTTAGGGTTGTAAGTGCCCGGAAATACAGATGCAGTGAATTCCAAAACCTGACTGTGCGCATTATGAAAGAGTTCTCAAAGCGCTTGGTCCTGATAGTAGGGATTTCTACCAAATTGGGCCATTCCCGAGACAGCTTGGTCAAGTGATTGGCCCAAGACCACGTCATCGGCTGTGAAGCCAATAGCGGGCTGTCAGCGTGACACTTGTCAGTTTGATGTGCTGCCATTATGTGTAAATAAATTACCCGGGCGAAATGCATTTTTCACTTACTTGCTTCTATAAAGAAGCACTTTTGAACTAGTAATTTTATACAGTTTCCTTTAATTACTAATTAGATTAATGACACGAGATAACGAACAATTAGGCCAGTTAGCAATTTATTTTATATGCATTATGAATAAAAATCTCTTTATAAACATAGATATCTGTCAATGGCAACACTGATCGTGACGTAGCCTTGGATCATCGCGGGAAGAGAATACCTGGCGTAGCATTTTCTAGTAAAAAGTGGGCGTGGCTTAGCTGTTTGGTCACATTTGATTAGTCTAGATGAAATATCAACATGTTTTGTTAGCTTGTTTTGTTAGATTTAGTAATAAGTTGTACAGTGTTCAGTATTCCTGTCTTTATGTACAAATCAGCCACCGATCGGAACTTTTTCTTCCGCTTTTAGGAACAGTCATTGATATAACTGTTGTGTATCAGCTTTTTTTTTCATGACAAGTTTACGACGTGGTTCCTAAGAACAAAATTGTCTAGCTCGTAGTTAAATTTCTTCCCGCCGACCTATTGAAATGAATCACTCTGTATATTTTTTATAATATTAGGCTGCTCACACGGTATTTTTTTCATACAATTATGTGTAGTGCAGTCTTAGTAACAGAAATATTTACCGCTGCAGGTGGATACTTTGGAGTCTATTAGAAGGAAGAAAGCAGAAGAAGAAGAGAAGAGACGCAGACGTGACAAGAGACGACATCGCGATAGGAGAGGTGATACATTTTTTTTTTTTGTTTTTTTTTTTTTTTTTTATCATCTCTGCAATATTGAATTTGCTTTGCTTTATTGTACACCATAAAATACATTACATTATACAGTAATAGAGACATTCATTCACAGATAGGTAATTAATACTAATAATTGGGAGCATCTGCTGCCGAACTAGGTGGGAAACCTGTATCTCGGCGAACAGCGCCAATTCCCTCAGATAAAGTTTTATTAAATATGTAGGTTATGCCATATACAAAGTAGTTATTGGTTATGTATTATACAAACATCAGCATTTTTATTTACTATAGGTTTGTTTGTGGATTTATAAAAAAATAAAAGAAAAACTAAGCTAGTATATAAAAATAAAACTACAGTAAGGAGTGTATATGTATGTCGTGTGTGTGTGTGGGGGGCGTGTGAGGGGGGGTGTAGGTGCGTGTGTGTATATTATGGGTGGATGTGTGCAGTACAAGTTGACTATTAACATCGGAATATTTAATAACTCTTCAGTCTGCTCGTATGTGAGAGTTTGGAGGTATGCGAGGAGTTTCTTTTTGCATTTTGTGGTATTCAGAGGGTAGATGTTTAATGTTTCATTAAGTTTATTGTACATATATGGGCCAAGGAAGCTAAAAAATCGCCTGATGAAGGTTGTTTTTGGTCGATAGGTTGTACAAACCGCATGCTTCCTACGCTTAGTTAATAGGCTTTTATCATATGTCAGTTCACCATGTTGTTTGAGAATGATATATTGGAAAAATAGCTGACGCACAGTGAGCACTTGGCACGACTGATATAGTAGAGCAGTTGGATATAATATAGGCCTGAAGGTAGATACTTTTAAAATAGCTCGTTGAGCTATTTCAAGACGTTTAAGAGTGGTTTTGGTAGCCCCACCCCAAGACGATATGCAATAAGTAACGATTGATTGACAAAGGGAAAGATAGACAAGTTTCAAAAGAACGGCATCCGCATTAAAATATCTGAAAACCTCTTAAAAGGTCATTGTACTCATCATTATGAACAACTTTTACTATGGGACCAACCCTGAAATAGCAAAAAAAAATCTGCTCCATACATTTATGTTCGCATAACTCGACAAAATGTAGGCAACGACTTTTTTTTTTTTTTTCGAATTGGTCCCAGGTATAAAATTTCGAAATCCAGAGCAAAACTGACTCTTCGGGGGTCGGGGAGGGAGTGTAGTCGCTCGACGCACTGTGGATGCCAGTTGTGGAAACCAGCAACTTGACACAACTGTTACAAATTTGTCAGTTGCTAGTTGCAGCAATTTGGAATTGATTTTGTCAGTGCAGCCAGCGAAAACTGTTATCGACCACCGAAACTCGCAGCTAGAGTTACTATGTCTGCGCAGATTCTCAAAATTATATTAATACGTCATATACAGCGAGTTGCCTCTCTGCAACTCTGAGATCCGTCTGTGGAGCGCCTTAAACTGTATCGTGATATTTATTTTTATTAATTCCAGACTATGAAGACGAATCAGAGAGATCACACAGAAAAAGCAAACGTAGAAAGTACAAGTAAGTTACAATTAATTTGATGATTACTAAGTTCGGTGTATGGCTACGCATAGGCTATCGGTAGCTAAAAAGGGTGAGGTGTGTGTGTGTTTAAACTGGCCAAGTGCAAGTCGGACTCGAATGGGTTCCGTACCACCTTTTTTTTGTATAGGATGGCGAAACGAGCTAAAGGCCCACCTGTTGTTAAGCGGTTACCTTTGCCCATAACAACTGCAATACCACCTAGGCTGTTGCCTAAATAGTACCGCAAGTCGGTTCGCCAAACTGAGACATGAAGATGGAAAGTCTCATGTGATTATAATTTCACCGGCGGCGCCCGTACCCTTCAGACCGAAACACAGCAATGCAAGCATCACTATTTGGCGGAGAAGTAGGTACGGTGTACGGTACCTTTTTATAATTTCTGTTTAAAGAATGTAAAGTGTGTTTATTTATGCATATTTTGTTTAGAATATGCACTGCAATCAGATCAAGTTTGATGCTTGTAGTATTACCGTTTTTAGGATAGAGTATGAACAAAAAAAGGTAGGTACGTGAATATTTTGTATCGCGATTATATGATTGTCGTTGATTACAGGATTTGACAGAAATACAGGTACAGTAGTACACATTTTATATGGTCCACCAATGTATCTGCGCAGATGACACAATTTAAATACGCGGGAAATTGGTTAGGCAAACAGAAAACACCATCGCTGCGTGCTAAAAGTGTCAGCCGCTCCCGCTAGAGTACGGAAGCGTGTGAGCGAAATAGAAAAACACGTCATGGCAATCAATTATAAGTTTAACACCTTATGGGCATTGCATAAGGTTGATTATATTTTTTTATGCTTCGGGTGTTTTCGTCGATCGTCTTTTCGTGTCTGCGCGAACGAAGATTGACGACGCGCCTTATTTTTCGTGTCGTACTGTACCTTAACTAAAATGCGTAAACAAAATTACAAATATGTAGTTCTTCATCATCAAGTGCTTTATTTTCAGTCAGTGACATTAAGGAGAGGGTCCCATTGAGAGCTATTAACTATTAGATAGTGAGCTATCACTATTGGATTTTTGGCTAATAAACTATTAGCCAATGTCGTAGTGATGTCCATAACGTCAAACTGCGAGCGAGTAGATACTACACTAGTCGAAATAGCTGAGCTGGAATTTCAGTAGTTATTAATGTGAACAGAAAACTAGTAAACTATTATATTGCCATTTCTGTTTAACCTTGTAAATCAAATTGCTGTTTAACTCTTCTTGAACTACAAAATAGCTACTACATAACATAACCAGCCCATTACTGTCCCACTGCTGGGCACGAGAAGGCTGAGGCCTTAGTCCCCCACGCTGGCCTAGTGCGGGTTGGCGGACTACACACACCATTGAGAACTGTATGGAGCACTCTCTGGTGTGTAGGTTTCCTTACGATGTTTTCCTTCACCGTTAAAGCAAGTGATAATCTATATATATAAAAATGAATCCTTATTTCCCTTGGTCACGGCATCACGCGTGAACGGCTGGACCGATTTCGCTAATTCTTTTTTTTGTTGTGTTTGTTATTGTCAGGAGATGGTTCTTATGAAAGAAAAAAATAAGAAAATTTCGCGGAAAATTAGAAAATTTAAGAATACCTAACCACCATATTAAATTTTCTAATGATTTTCTAATGTAACCTTATGGCGTTTGACATAAAAATGACAGAATGCGTGCTGCAAATAAAAAAAACAATGTAAAAAAACTGTATACCGTTTAAAAGAAATGCTTCGGTCGGAGTTATGTTGATAAAATACATCACTACATTACATACAACACTGCATAAAACAAAGTCGCTTCCCGCTGTCTGTCCCTATGTATGCTTAGATCTTTAAAACTACGCCACGGATTATTTTGATGCGGTTTTTTTTAAAAAGGTAGAGTGATTCAAGAGGAAGGTTTATATGTACATTCTGTAGTATATTTAGTATCAGCATTGCACCCGTGCGAAGCTGGGGCGGGTCGCTAGTTAAATATAAATCCACATGTGAATTTGAAAAGTCAGAGGTGCTGTGCGGGCCGGGATCGACTCTAGAGACGCTACGCCAGTACTTATTTACACAGATGTACCTACTATGGCCTCTATCATTTTTAAGCAATATGAATTTAAATCGCAATGGAATATTTTCAGACTGTGTTTCGGTCAAAAAAATGCATTTTTTATTGAACGGATGGGCGCCATCGCTTAGGGCTCGCGGTGGTTCCAACTTGCATTTTGTACGAAAATGTTGCGAACCAACGGTGGTCCGGACTACACTTGGGGGGTTAATCCTCAACCCGATTGAAAAATCTTTGGCCAAAGCATTCATTATTGCGTAAAAATTATAACAATGATTTATATTACAGGTCGTCAGATGACAACGAGGAATCAGATTATGATGGGTAAGTAACAGATATAAACGTTGAAACACACATCTTATTGATACAGTCATCATCATCATCGTCATAAAAAAATCAGCCGAAAGACGTCCACTGCTGGACATAGGCCTCCCCAATGGGGGTAATTTGTCATAATCGCCACGCTTGGCAGGCGGGTTGGCGATTGCAGTTGGTTGGTAGATCGCTGCTCCCCATCCTCTGGTGAATCCCTTACGGCCAAAATTAATAACCAATCTATCCACGGTTTACCCTACTGGAGATAGAAATTTTACATATTTTGTATGGAGCTTATGTCAAATTCCTATCTCTAGTAGGGCAAATCGTGGATAGATTGGATATTAAGTTTGGCCGTTAGTCGCCTTTTATGACAACCTTGTGAAGATATAGGGTGGTATTGATACAGTCCTTGAGTGAAAAATTTTGAAGAAAACTTTTTTTGTGTCAATCATTACTATGAAATTCCGATGGTTATTTAACCCAAGCATAATGTGGACATATGGACTCTTGATTAATTTATCAAAGAAAATTCCGGGATCGAGTAATTAGGATGCTTTTTAATTTGAAATTGCTCTATTAAAAAGCAATGTTTATTAAAAACCTGAAACTTTAAACATAGCTCAGGATTGGATGACAATGCAATATTAATTAGCTTAATTTAAAAAAACCTGGTTTAAAATATAATATATTTTTTGTCTGGGACATGGCTGTATAGCTTTATCGATGTCAACGTCAATAATTATTACAAGTGGTTTCCAAACTATGCTAGTGTGGTCTATTTGTTCTTAAGACAAGTCAACTGACAGATGTCAAAGAAAATCGCTCATTTACTTATAACAAAGACCACACAGCCCATAGACGCCTCATAACAGGCAACCGATGTCTGCAACACATCTATGAAATTTCACTGATGTGGTCGCCACTATTCGCCACTTGAATTGTCAAATCACGTCAAAACTGCCGCGTTAGTGATTAGCCAATAGCCGCCTTGGTAGGGCCAATCGTATTGCAGTACCCCGCCTCAGCTAGTGGCAGAATTTATTGTACGCATTATATTCAACATTAGGCGTCTATTGGGCTGTATGGTCGTTGAATTATAACAATATATTTTATTACAAGCACATAAGTAAATATTTGTATCAAAGTATTTCCGTTTTGTAGTCCTGGGATCCAAGGATTTTTCTTAAATAACATGAATTTATTCATAAAAGTCTGAAGTTTAGTTATAATGGCTTCCTCATTTCGGATCACTAATAATAATTCATTTAAGTGCTCAACTTTGCCTATCCTGGCAGAGTTCATTATATCCTCTCCTTAATGGCAACATCATATAATACAACTTATAATGATTTCCTTTTACAGTTCAAAAAAGAAAAAACGCAAGAAGGAAAGGAAACACACTTCGAAAAACAAGCGCAAGCGAAGGCGCGAAGAAGTGGAGGAACAGCAACCAGAACCATTCAACATTGACCTGACCAATACTCTCAAAGAACTGCGCACTTCTTCTCCCACTAAAGACTTAGTACTCCAAGACATAGAGGACGCTCAACACGTGACAAAGGAATCTTCTGATGAGGAGATAGTAAGAGATAAGAAAACAAAGAAAGAGTCGAGGCAGTACAGTGAGGGAGAATGGTCGAGTGATACTGAAGGAGACTCCAGATCTTCTGCAAGTAAGAAGGAGGAATAGACTTGTGTTTAAAAGCCAATATTGAAATATATATATTAATAATAATGTCCTCCTGGTCGGATTTCGGTCACTGCGGCCAATCTCAACGGAGACTTGCCATCTGCGCGGGACATATTATAGTGCAAAGTGTGTGCACAAACTCAGGTGCACTCTCTATTCCCTCACTCTCATAATCTAATGGGACGGACCTCTCGCTTAGTAGTGGCGCTCGCGACCACTAGACTAACGAGGCAGTCACACGTATATTACTCAAAGAAATGTCAACTTTAAAGACATAGCAATTAAGTTGGGTTTAATAAAACAATTATGGCGAAAATATATGGCTTGTAGCCATAATTTTATGTACCATAGAATAATATATATAGTTTTTACAATTACAAAGTTTACATACACCAATGTAATATTGAAATTTAATGGATTTTAACATAATCTGTGGTAGAAATATAATTATAAGTTAATAACTTCTTAGGTTTTCGCGATCACTACACATTATAATAAAACAAAGTTTAACCGGATTAAATCGCGTATATTATTTAAATTGGTTTCCCTGACGTTTCGAAAGCTTTGCAGCATTTCGTGGTCGCAGGTAGACGACGGTCGTCTGTTTTATTATAATTATAAGTTATTGAAATATGTTTATTATGAGTGTAACATTTTATAATCATTTTATTCACAGTAATAAATAAGCATTTTAAGAAACAATACTTAATTGAAAATCCTAAATTAATAAAATACTGTACAATTAAATTTCAATTAAATATAGGTATACGAGTATGTTGGGTTAGGATCAAAACCAAACCATTTTTAAAATGAATAGTGTTAAATAATATGAAATTATTTACATAGTAGTTGAGTGTAATGTTTTACTCGTAAATAATACTTTACCTCATACTGTTTCAAGCTACCTACTCACTTTATTACGAATTTCTCTCCTATAAACCTTTTATCGATGTACAGTCGACTGCAAGTGCGATCGACTGTACAAGCAACGTTTTTTTTTTTCGATTTATAAAGAATTAGATTAGTGTATAAATAAATTATAGATAATGTATAAATCTGTGGAATTTTGTTTGTTTCCTAATATCAATAGTACTTATTGAAATAATGTGCAATATAGGTACACACAGCGTCATTAATTGGTTACCCCCACTTGTTCGAGACTCGAGTATACCTAGTGTAGGTAGGTATCAGTCGGAACCACGGAATAAAAAAAACAAGAGGAAATAGTAAGTAGGCGTAACCCCTGTCGCCACTAGTGAGTCCAAATGTACGCACTTGCCGCTCAAGTGATTTTAGTCGCGATACCAGACAATCAATGTGCACACGTCCGTCGATACCTTTAAAAAAGATTTAAAATGATTAAAATGCCATATTGTTCCATATTAGAATGTAAAAATCATAGCCCTAGTAAAAATCTGTCACATGGAGGTATTTAGTACCATCAATAAGTAAGATTTTCATATTTAAATACAATAAATGAAATAAATTAATTTTATTTCTTTCTGCAAACAGAGCACAAAAATGACAACCTAAAATAATCCTTACCGTATTGTTATACGGTAGATTTTCTTTCACTGGTAACAATTTTTCTAGAACTTTTGCTTACATAATCAGACTGACTCCGCTACTCAATTAGTGCATGTAATATCGATAAAATTCTATCGAAATTTTTTCATTATTGCTTTTCGGTAAACTAAGGTCCGTATTACAGAACGTTCCTAAAGTAAAGTTTGATCTTCAATCAACTGATCACTACTTAAGGATAGAATCGTTACTTGAGCGTCGGTCTTATTCCAATACGGTAATTATAAACTTCAATTCAATCATCTATATATCTCTGCTTGAGGAATGTTCTGTAATATGGGCCTAAGAAAAATGGTCGATTCTTGCTTGTAAACTTGTGATGTAAGTTGTTAATCTTCTCTACATATAACATAAAGTACCTGCAGCGTCTGTCTGGCTGTGTGTCTACTGTATTTAGATTTTAATTCTGTTTTTACCAATAGATATAGGTTTAGGTAATTATTTTGTACCTAAAAATGTTGTGTAAATTGGTCGAACTATGTGATGATATTGTCCATCAAGCCGGGATACTTTTTTCAGATTTTCGGCAACAATCAGTGTACCTATCAACAAAGTTAGGAAAATGAAATGAAATCATTTATTTCCAGATTATTACATCCATAAATAATTATAACAACTGCCGTCTGGCTTACAACGACAGAGATAAATAATTAATTGATATTATTTGAATCCTCTTTGGTCATGCGTCGTGGGCGTCTTTTTAGGGTTTTTGGGATGGTTTTAACGGATGGCAATAGTCTCGCCCCCTATTACATGGGACTATAACATAACTGGCGAAATATGGGTGTACTGTACACCTCTCCGTCCGTCCGTGTGGTGCCGGACGTAAATAATTGCACCACTCTCTTTCTTCTCATGAGTGTCGTAAAAGGCGACTAAGGGATTCACCAGAGGATGGGCAGCAGTGTTCTCTGAGTATTTAAACAATCAACTGCGATTGCCAACCCGCCTGCCAAGCGTGGCGATTATGGCATATCCATCCCCCCCATTTGGGGGAGGCCGTTGTCCAGCAGAGAACTCTTTCGGCTGAAATGATGATGATACACCTCTGCCTACCCCTTCGGGGAAATACAGGTGTGTGTGTATAACGGATATAAAATTTATTTAGAAATACAAATGGCCGACAAGATTTCCTTAAAAAATACGATAAAAGGGATTCACTGACATTTATAAATAATAAGTTTCACACTAAACCAACGCAATGCAAAACGCAACGCACCCGATGTTTTTTTAAGCTAGTGAGTAAACTTTATCGATAAATTCACATGTTTAGTATGGTATGACTATGATTACATCACTATTACCCGCATGCATCAAACACTGTATGTCATTCAAATTCTATTCTTATAACAACGCTCATAGAGTTCTTAGATTAAAATAATATTATTAAACGCCATCTAGCGGGCAGTAGCCGTACTTGATCGGATTGAAGTCTATTTTAATCCGAGAAGAAAATGGTCGTAAATTGACATGATCAATTTTAGAATGTGAATTTATGTACAATTCTGTTAAGGTTGAATTTAATGCAACACTTTTGTATGTTATGTCTTATCGTGATTGTTGTTTTTGGCCAATCATAATGCAAGTTTTATAGTATGTATACTATGTGAAATAATGTGAATGTGTGAGTTTGGCGACAGCGGTTTTAGTAGAAAATTGGCTTCAAGCTATTTCCTCTTATTTCTTAGTTCCATGGTCGGAACAAATGTTCGTACTTCGTTTGTCGATCGTGATACGTAAGTAGACCCTGAATCGTGAAACCCAAAGACATTTTTATACTGACGTAAAGTATAGTAATACTTTATGGTGAAACCAGTCCATTCGTGGTTTTAATTAATTAATTAATTTATCAATGGTCTCAATTTATTATTATTGCTCGGCGTTGTTGCATATCTGTGCATAATTCCCCTCCAAAATGAGGCCATTTTGTATACTCTTATGTCTGTAACTGTACATTTATGTGTTTGAAATTAGCTCTGCTCACTAATCTATTATTATTGTTAGTAAGATTATTATTTATAACTCGTGAAGTGTAAAACAATTATGATAAACAAGTCTGTACTCACTCAACTACCCTTATGTTATTACAAGAGATATACTGTAGTCTTCATGTAAAATAGTATAAAAAACAGTTTGGTTGTTGTGAGTGTGTTATTTTCTGTAATTTATTTTATGTGTATTTTTTTCAACTTTTTTGATATTGTATGTAGGTTCCTAATACCTAATACATATAGTATTATATCTGATGTTTTTTAGAAGTACCTACTTTGCATTGAAAAAATAGTAATTCTGCCATCTCCAAGTGCTCAAAAGCTCCGGCTGACCTAAAATTGTGGTAATATAAAAAAAACAAATTCATTCTTCTCCTGTACTAAATATTATTCTAGTTTTAAACGATTTTTAACTAAGAGGGGTGGAATGACCATTAGCTATTAAAAATATTACATAATTAAATCTTGTGAGGTTTCAGCCTACATTTTGTAATTAGGTATGCCGCTGCGCCGGTTTTAAGTTATATAACAAAATTAGAAAATTTCAAAGTTAGAGATCATCCATAGATTACGTCACAGAATTTCATTATTTTTGTAGCCCTTCCTTGTCACAGGTTATCACATTTGTGTGACTGCTTCTTCCTTAACGTGTGACGTAATTTTTGGATGGCCCGTTAGCATGTTAATGACGTTGCAAAGTGTAAAATTATCATTTTAAAACACACACACACAAAAACACACGCCTTATTTCACAGATATAATTGTACAATAGCATAGCAATTGTAATTAAATAAATATAGTTTCCTATCACTCGTTGTTTGAACTTTTCTTACGGTCCCAGAGAACCTGTCGCATCAAATTTTAAATAAAATAAAACCGGCCAAGTGCGTGCCTGACACAGACAACTGGTCTGTGGCAAAGATAATATAATCATTACGTTTTAGTCTGTGGTGCGTGACCACGCACAGGGCGGGGTTCTATAGTCAATACAGCCTATACAGAATACTTACAAGTCATCTATAAAAAAGTATATAAGTATTATATCCATTGTCTTGTACCCATAGCACAAGCTCTGCTTAGTTTGGGACTAGATGGTGATGCGTAAAATGTCCCAAATATATTTATTTTTTATTTTATCTAATCCCAAAATCGATGTATGTATTTTAAAAATACAAAGGTGAAAGGTCATTTTGCAGTTAATTTTATACGGAATTTCTATTAACTTTTTACAGACTGAATGTTTATGTTGGTCGATTGTTACTCATAAAATAGAAAAGCCTACTTACTCATCCCGTGATAGTGTTCCGTTTAAATTAGTTATAATTGCTAATTTGCTGGATAGTATTCAGGACTTTTAGCCTCCGAACACAATACGTGATACTAACAAAAATAATACCACTTTAAACCTAAACATTATTTCGTAAATGGAAACCTGTATTAAAAAGTTTTTAAGACAAACCCTAATATTTTTGAATATTTTGTCCCATACGCAATAGGAACCACCATAGAAATCTGAATAATAAGGTAATAGAAATGTTATTATATCTACTGTGTTTTAATACCGGAACGCGTGTCGCCGGTTTGCTGCTACTACACATAAATACGCAATTACACCCACCATGTTTCTAGCATTCAATGCAGAATTTTAAAAAAATCCGCTGTTAGATATGCTGCAAAATACAATATTAAACTGAACTGATGATCAAGCAAACGGTTCTCGCACCAAGGGCGGATCCAGGGAGGGGTCATGGGGGTCATGACACCCCCCTGGGCCTAGGTAAACCTCGGTATTTTTTTTCCTGTATACTTAATTTACTAAATGAATGTACAATGAATGAATGTTTATATGTGTTACATACTAATGACCAAGTTACACACATTAAAATTACTAAATAGAAGTCGCATCAGCATCCTTTCATTCATTGTGAATAAATAATATTCGCGTGATTTAATGTTTGATTTTGCCGCATCGCCCGCGCCGCGACGGTCCTCTCCAATCTCCCCGTTGCCGATCGCCGTAATATCGATTGACTACTTAGGTATCCATCAACAACAGGTATAAAACTACCATGTTAGCCTCATAAAAAAAACCTCACCCTAGTAAAAACAATTCAAGAACCACAAAACATCGATATTTGATGATATATTAAGTATTTAATTTTGTTTTTTGAAAATCGTAATGGAAAAATAAGATTCCAATTAAAGAAGCTCTTAAAACTCGAGTAAATTTAATCTGTGTTTGCAAAAAAGTACCAAAAAATGTCGCGCTCGCTGCGCTCGCGCTCATTCTCAATTTGATTGCTCATAAAGGTGTTGGACTACCATAGCATGAATTTATATTTACGCTATAGCGTCTACTATTAGCCGCTCTAGGCGCCGCAAAAACGGGTTGCGCTTAAATAAAAGCGTATTCTTTTGTCACAGAATATCTGTTTTTCTGAAGAGCTAATCAGTTTGTTCAAGAACAGTCAAAAAATTTCGCGCTCGCTTCGCTCGCGTTTTTCTTTGTGTCCTTTCTTCTGCGTACTGGACGTATGTTTTAAGCAACTATTCTATTGCGTATATTAATAGGAACAAGAACAAAGACAACACTGACAAAAAGTTCGCGCTCGCTTAGCTCGCGCCATTATTTATTGACTTTCATTTCGTCTTTTTTAGCGTTTAGCGTATTGTAAGTAACTGTTTCGTTACATTAATATTCTACAAAGAGAAAATTCAAAGGTCTAAAATTCACTTAAATTTATGTTTTAGCTAAAATTACGAAAATCCTAGAATTTTATTGGTTGAAAGTTTTTACTAGAGGGCAGCAAATCGAACACTGCACCAAAAAAAAATTATCCGGGGCTGGATATAAGTACGCGACCCGCCCCTGACACAAAGGCTGGATCCGCCCTTGTCTCGCACTGGTGTGCTACGAAACACCTGTACGCAGCGACAAGTTCACGCGCCTTTGCCACTTCTATTACCTTATATTATTTAGATTTCTATGGGAACCACCTTCACTTTACATTTTTACATGTAGGGCAGGTAGAGTTGGGATCGGGTGGCGCCTCGTCCTTTTAAAATCCGTAGCCCCGTAGCAGCGGTATTCTTCCAATATTACTCTGGCGTCAATTTATTTCAGGCCTGGACATTAATGTACCTACTAACAAACCATAAATACCTATTCAATGATATCTTAACCTACCAACACGATAGAATACGCGAAAGAAACAACACCCAACAAAAATTGCAAAAAGCCAACGTCACGCGGTGTTCCCAGGCGGTCACCCATCCAAGTACTGACCGCGCCCGATGTTGCTTAACTTCGGTGATCGGACGAGAACCGGTGTATTCAACGTAGTATGGACGTTGGCGAAAAGTAGGCTGAAATTATTAATTGTATCTAAGATAAAACTACCTGGCGCTTTAATTCTCCCACGGTAATAAAGTACTAAATGACAAATCCATAAACATATAGGTAAATTCAATTTTTTTTATTGTTAATCACAGACCAACAGAAAAAGGTTGGTAATTTAAACTTCTTTTATAAGTCCTGTACCTATAATGGAATATATCTCATAATTTTTTGCCAACATAGGTATGCGTATGTTAAAGCGATAAATATGAAGTACCACCGAAAGATAACCTTAGTGTTTATCTTATGTTTATTTTTCTTGTTATGGTTCCGATATAACCAATGTCACGTTTTATGGAAAATTCAAAACTGGTCGTTGCCATTATATTTCTTATCACAAACGCATAAGATACATAATTGGTTGTGGTAATGTCGTAATGATATCCCATATCGTTGAGTGATAAATTGTCACAAATATTTTTAAGCAATAAGTAACTGTTTTAATTGCAATCAATGTTGAAAGTTACAGTTTAATTTAATAAATGTAACACCATGGCCAATTAAAACAAGATATTCACTGGTGTCGATTCTCTTGTTAGGTATAACTTATTTTAAACTATCGCTCTCTTTTACTAATTGTAGATACAAGAAAGGGATGGCAACAATTTTAGAACTGTCAAATTAGCCGGTTTTTTTTCTTGTTTCTTCCGGATTTGATTCTATTTCCATACAAGTTTAGTCGGGATCTCGGAATGTGCCCACTAACAAAATACAAAGAAATGTAACAAGTACCTAAACTAATTTGACAGTTCTAAAATTGTTGCCATTCCTTTCTTGTATCTACTATTAGTAAAAGAGAGCGATAGTTGAGTTGTAGAAGTAGCGTGAACAAATGAATCGACACCAGTCTGCTTGTGTTCAGAATTTTAGATGTCGCAGCAGCAGCATCTACTGTAAACAAGAAAAAGCACAGATTAAGTTCTTAATCTGTGAGAAAAAGCACAGATTAAGTTCTTAATCTGTGAGAAAAAGCACAGATTAAGTTCTTAATCTGTGAGAAAAAGACTGCAGCTTGACGTGTAGCCAACTAGCCACGATGGCAGCATGATGGCACAGAGAAAATAATCACTACGTTACACATGATGGCAGAGAACATTGAGCTTCATCAGACTGAGGCACCCACCACAGGGTCTAGGTTCGATACTCAGCAAATTGACGACTTCTGTGGTCTAGTGGTTCGAGTGTCGGACTGCTGATAACGAGGTCATGGGTTCGATTCCCACGGGACACAAATATTTGTGTGATGAACATGAGTGTTTGTGTTGGT
Organism: Asteroscopus sphinx; assembly: GCA_949699075.1. NCBI lineage: Eukaryota > Metazoa > Arthropoda > Insecta > Lepidoptera > Noctuidae > Asteroscopus > Asteroscopus sphinx. The sequence goes on along the minus strand of OX453021.1, from coordinate 10,392,029 downwards.
CTGGTTGTTTCTTATGTATTATAAGTATGTATTTACAAAAAAAAAGTAAGTAAATAAGTATTATATCCATTGTCTAGTACCCATAGCACAAGCTCTGCTTAGTTTGGGACTAGATGGTGATGTGTAAAATGTTCCAACAATATTTATTTATTTATTAATTTATTGTGTCTTTTTGTGTGTTTTATAGCTAGTTCGTGGTTCAAGCACTAGATGGCATTACATATACAAATCTTTTACTGATATCTCTATCTCCCAATATAAAAGTTACTCTATACGGGGAGGTGCAATTTTCAATTTCAATTTCAATGTTTTTTATTTCAAATAAACTTAATTACAGGCACTTTTGAAAGGTCAGGCTCTAGTTGCACGGTCTGTCCCGACAGACGGCACCCGTTCACGAGCATGACGCGAGCATCAGCCATCGCTTAACTCAACCTACTAGTATAGTATTATATTATCTGTGACTCAACCATCGTGCCGTGGTTATGTGGGGCTCGCACCCACTAAAAATTCCGCCGTGTACCTACTCTCGCCTTGGTGGATGAGCCACGGGAATTAATCCTAGCAAACGTCAGAGTATTTTGCAACAGTCGAACTTGCACATTGGACCTTGTACCGTCAGGCGCGGTTCCAGCCCAAGATTTTGGGGGGGGTCAACTTGACTTACGTACAGTTTCAAGGTCCAAATTTACCATACCATTTTTTTTTTCATATTTATGCGAAAAGTTGGCTTAGATTTAAGTGTATTCTTCTGGAGTGGTAGGCAATGTACGATAATGAAAAAGCGAGCGTGAATTTTTTTTTACCGCCAAAGCTTCAATCGCTTGCGCCTTTTATACTATAGTGTCCGATTGCAACGACAGGCTCATGTAAAGTATCGCAAACCGTTCAACAAAATGAACTACCGCCGTCGTGTGTGATATTATTTGTCATTAAACTGGAAATATCATTAATACTTTATTTTGAGCAAAATAATACCTATGCTGTAAAATGAACTTCAGTACATAAACAAAACTCTAAAATAATGTTAGGTATTTTTTGACGTACGAGTAGATGTCGTGTTTGAGTAAGTAGGTAGGTAGTACGGTAGTACCACAGTTTTACTTGGTAGTACTTACCTAGTTTTGATTTCATTGTTTACTTTTGGACGTTTAAGCAGGAAGTTAAGAGGCTGACAACACCTAAAAAATCAGACCTCTGCGGTCACTGTCATTTCGTACAGAACTGAAAGAGAGGCAACGAGCCGAGGGACGTCGGATACGCCGCTCAACTTGAGTGAAAATTAACTCAAAAATTAACAATACTTTTTTTTAATAAAAAACTAAAAGCTTATTTGAAAAACAGAAACAACAAATCTTTAGATTATTGTCTTTCTCAAATGTTTTCTTAATTTTATTTATAATATTTAGTAAATAATAGAGATTGTTTGCTTTAAAGCATGTTTTATGAGGTTAGTTACCAATTCTTTTCTATCGAGAAAACTTCAAGAAAACGTGTTTTGGGCACAATACAGTTTCAGAAAATACGATCAAGATTAACATTAACATATATTTTTTTCACTGCTACAAACTGAACAGATACAGCTAAAAATGTTTTTAAAAGAAGCCTATTTGGGGTATTTGGCTGTTGTCAGCGTCTTAATAATTTATTTAATTTATTTTTGTAAATTGTCTATTTTTAGGAGATTTGTCAATTTGACGTGTACGATTTTGGGGGGGGGGGGGGTCATGACCCCTACGACCCCCCCCTAGAACCGCCACTGTGTACCGTTCGCTGCCCGCGAACCGCAAAATTCCACGACACGATTACAAAACTTGTCAATCAATTATCTGAAGATCACACCTCAGACTAGGAATTATGTTTGAACTTTATCAGCAAAACTTTAATGATTGTTTTCCTTTGTCGGTAAAATTTCGGGCAACTTGAAAGGTCTCGATTATGTCTCACACTTATAAGATTGTCAATCAAAAAGTACTCCACTTTTAAATTCGCGGATAAACCAGTTTAGATAAAGGTTTTTGATAGAAAAAAACAAACAATTTGTACGGAAGTATATATTAGGTCCTTACATATGAAATTGGCGTTTTGTACGGGAGGAACATTTTTTTTTTTTTTTTTTTGTAAAATTCCTATATTTAATTAATCAAAGGTATGCACCGTTGTTATCTATGCACTTTTGCCATCTCATAGGTAGTTCATTGATCCCTTTACTAAAAAAACCATGGGGGCGAGAATCAATAAACTCTTTGAAGGCGTGTAACGAGGTCCAACTCGTTATGCTGCTCACCCTATTTGGTTTTCCTGGCCACTTTATTATACTTTAATCAATCCAAATTCAAAATTCAAAATTCAAAATTATTTTCAAAAATGGCTAATTTTCCACTGTTTTAGCTCAGTTCTATATTGTACGCTGAAAGACACTCATGTGTCTGTGACTCTGTCTTATAATCATTATATTATTAACAAATAGTCAATGTATCAAGTTACCAGTTAGTGAGATACAGTATACCAAAAACGTTCCTGTTGTGTTTTTATTGTTTGTGCCGACCTACCAACCTACCTACCTACCTGAATCCAGCCCGAGCTAGCTGCATGGACATAGCAGCAGCTCAATTGTTTTATAGTCGGAGTTGACCTACCACTCCTCCGGCCCTCCGTACTACTGGCCCTCTGTGCCCTCATACCTCAGAGGAGTTCCATACCTCCATACCACTAGTTCCTGCAGTTCCTGTACCACTAGTTCCTGTTGTTCCTGAGTTCTGTTCCTGTAGTTCCTGTTCTCCTCCTACTTCCGTGTGTCACCGTGTGCCAAGCCACCGAACCCTCGACCCTGCGAGTCTCCTGCCCGAGCCACCCACACCGGCCACGACGTGACAGGCGGTTTGGACTGCCGCCTCAGAGTTGAATTTTTTTCCTTGTAAGAAGTTGTCCAAATTCCGGAAAAAACGGTAATCTGTTGGAGCAAGGTCCGGGGAGTACGGTGGATGTCGCAGACATTCCAATTGTAGCTCATCTAACTTAGTGGTTGTTTGTTGTGCAGTGTGTGGTCTTGCGTTGTCGTGAAGCAGCAGTGGCCTAGAGCGATTGACCAATCTCGGTTGTTTAGCAGCTAGTTCTTCCTTCATGGTTTGCAGTTGCTGACAATAGATATCTGCCGTAATCGTTTGGCCAGATTTTAGAAAGCTGTAGTGAACGACACCGGCGCTAGTCCACCAAACACTCTCCAAGTAACTTTTTCTGAGTCAATTTTCGTTTAGGGCAGGATTTGACTGGGTCTCCAGGGTTCAGCCATTGCGACGAGCGCTTCCGATTATCGAACAGTATCCACTTTTCATCACAAGTAATGATTCGATTTAAAATCCCTTCATTATTGTGTCGGTTGAGCAAAGTAACACAGCAGTCGACGCGTGTTTGCAAGTTCGATTCACTCAATTCATGAGGTACCCATCGTTCAAGTTTTTTTACTTTCCCGATTTGCTTCAAGTGGATTAATACAGTTTTACCACTTACCCCAAAGCCTGCAGCTATCTCTGAAGTGCTTTCTGATGGATCCGCTTCCACAATAGCCTTTAATTCTTCATTTTCCACTTTGGTCTCCGGCCGTCCACGGGTTGGTTGTGAAGGTCGAAATTTCCAGAACGAAAACGTTGAAACTAAAAACGTACCGTGCTTTCTTTTGCGACACCAGCGCCGTACACATCATTAATCCTTCGAGCTGTTTCTGCAGCACTGGTGCCACGGTAGAACTCGTACTTGTAAATATACCGATATTTAATGTTTTCCATTGTGCGGTAATAAGCGAAGCCAAATAAAAAAATTATGAGAAAAAAACAAATGAATGACTGTTTTCAAAACTCAAATGTACCAGCTAAATGAATTTATAAATTTGAATTTGGAATTCATAACCAAAGAGGAGATATTTCAGATCAAAGTGGTCATTACGACAAAACGCTAATTTCATATGTAAGGACCTAATACATAGGGAGGCATGTCATAAGATTCACTTAAACATAACATAACCAGCCCATTACTGTCTCACTGCTGGGCACGGGCCTCTTCTCAGTACGAGAAGGCTAAGGCCTTAGTCCACCACGCTGGCCTAGTGCGGGTTGGCAGACTACACACACTATTGAGAACTGTATGGAGCACTCTCAGGTGTGCAGGTTTCCTCACGATGTTTCCCTTCAACGTTAAAGCAAGTAATAATCGAATATAAATCCGCACATGAATTCTAAAAGTCAGAGGTGCGGGCCGGGATCGAGTGGCCACTGGTCACTCACACATGATGAAAATTGTGTTTGTTTTTTATTTTTTAGACTCAGATTTTTTATACAACAAAGTGAATCTGTAACGATTCATCATCATCATCCTCCTGCCCTTATCCCAGATGCCAAGTTGAAATTAATATCAAATACTAAGGTCCCTAGGAGCAAAACAAATTAAAAGCTTCTAAGTAATCCAAGTCAACGCAATCAAACGACACGGGCATTTGATACTCGCAATCACAGAAATATTGCTGTGCTCGCAATTCTACTTTCTGTGGAATCACATAATAAATTAATCAAACTGTGATCGTGACAGATGTCATCATCATCATCATTTCTGCTGAAAGACGTCCAATGCTGAACATAGCCCCCCCCCCAAGCATTGCCACAACGACCGGTCCTGCGCTTTCCGCATCCAGCGGATTCCCGCGACCTTCACCAGGTCGTCGGTCCACCTTGTGGGGGGCCTACCCACACTGCGCCTTCTAGTACGCGATCGTGACATGTATTATGCATATGCACATGTGATGATAAAGATATTTATTCGCAAGGAAGAAGATACAGGAGGTACAGAAGATGTTAAATATACATGTTTTTACACATTAGGTGTCCGACAAATCCACCTTTAGTAGGCATGCGAATTTTATGCACATATTTTTAGTGCTTTATTATCGTAATCATATGGAAAAAAAATCTGTACCTAATCAACTGAAAAAGTTCTTGTTCAATCTGAAATACTGTTATAAATTATAATAGATCAACTATACATATAGTTCGCTAGGTGCGGAGATAAATCAGTCATCGCAGTGCCTAAGTAGAAAAAAAACTGGCCAAGTGCGAGTCGGACTCGCGCAGTAAGGGTTCCGTACCACCCATCGACCTGTTACCCCATAGAAACTGATTTAATTTACGAGAGTTCATCAAAAGACATCAACGCACCGTGCTCGAAATGTGAATTTTTACATCTCTTTCTTACGCAGATACCACCACGTATGTCTATGTTTGTTTTTTTATGTTGTTTTAGTATTTGTTGCTAAACTACATAAGTAGTATGCACGATAATCTGATCAAGTTTGACGCTGTTATGTTTTACCGTTTTGAAGATAGAGCATGAAGAAATAACTTCATGAAGCATGATGAAATAAATTGGATTTTTGTATGGGGACCCCCTTTGATCTTAGACTTTTTTTAGTTTTTAGTATTTGTCGCGATAGGCACCATAGTAACACATACTCTGTGAAAATTTCAACTAGTTATGTATTACCGTTACAAAGATACAGCCCTGTGACAAACAGACGGACGGTCGAACAGCGCAGCGAGAGTAACAGGGTCCCGTTGGCACCCTTTGGGTACGGAACCCTAAAACACAGTAAAATCACTGACAGAAGTTAAGTATAGGTAATAATCCGCAATCTCGTACATTATCTGTTCTGTATGTTTGTTTTTAACTGCTACATAGGTACCTACATTAAACAAAAATTGGACGTTTGTTTAACCTACAGCTCGAAAATAATTATAACTTTTTTTCCTTTTTAGGGTTTTGTAGACAAACAAGGAAACCTTATATTTAGTTTCGCCATGTCCATCCGTCCGTCCGACTGTCTGTTACAGCCATTTTACTCGAAGATTGCGAGTGCGAGTTGTGACGTAGTTATACCATTGTAATTTAGGTACATTATGGTTATACATTCTCATGACGCCTACAAAGATAAAAAGAAATCTGTAAATATGTTTTTTTAGTGTTCGTCATGTAAGGTGGGCTGTTTTTTAACCGACGAAAAAAAAGGAGGAGGGTCTCAATTCGACGCGTATCTTTTTTTTTTACGCATAACTTTTTACAGACTGGTCCGATTTTGATGATTCTTTTTTTAATGGATAGGGTATATCTCGAAGTTGGTCCTATTTAAATTTCAAAATCAAAATCCACCCCTAAGGGTAGGAAAACGGAGGATGAGTGCTTGTCCACCCACTGAACTGTTAACCGATTATGTTGAAACTTGGCACACATAATTGTAGTTCTAGACACTCCAACATAATGGAGACTTGGGAGTTAGATTTTAGCCACAAAAAAAATTAAAATAAATCTTTTTAACAAAAAATTTAACCGACGAAAACAGAAACTGAAAAGCTAAAAATAACTAATTATGAGTCGGCGCCAAACAAACAATCAACGAAGATCATTAAATTACTTTAAATAAATAATAAAAACAACGTAACATCAAATACAACGTGAAATTTTCAACTATTTAAACGATAACTTTCCAAAAATGCGTTCTCCGCTCGGCCACTTGCAACTTGCACGCACTTTGCTTATTAAAAGTTTTTTTTGGCGCCGACTCATAATTAGTTATTTTTCGCTTTTCAGTTTCTGTTTTCGTCGGTTCAATTTTTTGTTTAAAAGATTTATATTTTCTTTCTTTCGCGTATACCGTCCTGCAGGGTAGGCCCTGGCGTGGTAGGCCACGGAACCCTACCACACCGTGTCTGACCACGCACAGGGCCAGTTTTTGACCAATTATTTCCCCTTCTAGGTATACAGAGGCGTCAATACAAAACTATTATCTTGTTGAGAAACTGTTTCTTAGAAATTCTGGAAATCTGGACCTCACTAGAAAAAGCTTTCCATAAAGTCTTAAGATATTCGAAACCCTAATTGAAATACGTTTATTCCTATACCTATACAACGTGTGATCGAAATACCTAACTGTAGACCTCATAAGGTTTCATTGTACTCATCATTATGAACAACTTTTATCATGGGAACATCCCTAAATCTGTGGGAACAATCCTGAAATGGGACAGTAATGGGCTGGTTGTGTTATGTAACCCTGAAATCAATCGTGAAAAAAATCAGCTAGTCGATACCTAAATTTATTTATGTTCTCATAACTCGATAAAATGTAGGCAACTGCAGATATTTTTTTCGTGATTTCTGTATTGGTTGGTCCCATGGTAAAAGTTGTTCATACTGATGAGTACAATGACCCCTTAAGAGGTTTTCAGTTCTTTCAATTACACGTAGATGCATGCCACCGATGCACTTTATTTTACCCACTCGTAGGCCCATATTGATCATTTGATGTTGACGGGACGTCATAGATAGTTCAACAACATCAAAATCGTTATCAACCGAAAAACAGCAAGTACAACCCGAGGTGCGAAACTTATAGTCTATTAAAGAATTATTACTATCTCACTAGAGTTAAGCTATTTATCTGATTGTGACAACTACTCGAGATGCTCCTAAGCCGCTATAAAATGTCAAGCTGATCTTACTGAACGTCAAACCCTTACATCTCAAGCAGGAGTTTAGGTGTCAAAGGGTACCTGGAGAAAAATGGCGTCCGAGGTAATTCGTTTAAATAAATATTTACCGATTTAAATGTTGTTGTATGACACGAGTTTAAATGTTGTGTTTTTGGAATAATTTACCAGTGTTTGTTGATTGATGTTGATATTTACGACTAATTAAGCAGAATAAAAGGTAGAATAAAGAATTAAAGTTGACACTTGCACTATAGTAAAATTCACGTAACTAAAGAAGTCCTCCAATTGTCAAAACAATGCTTTTCGTATTCTCTTACGTATGGCAATCGCTGTCAGAAACGAACTGCAGCGTCTCTGCAACTTGATCGGCACGTCATGAAATTACGTGAATTAGGGCCCAGGTATGTTAGGGTTAGCGTGGTCTTTAAAAGCAAACCAGTAGTTTTCTTTACCCCCAGATACCTACATAGTTTCTTATTAAAAATCTGTTGTTAAAGGACTGGCAGGCCCTCCCAATATTTACGGCAGCACTATAGATAATGTGATTCGATTAACGTGTAGCGGAGGGTCGCAAGTTTTACGATGATGCTTTTACGGAGCACTAGCTGACAAAAGACAGAAGCACAGAAGCGACATCAGGGCGGCTCGGCACCGACCGCCACGAATTTCTCGTGTTAGGCCTGTGGTAAGGTAGTCCGCTATCGCATTGGTCTGTTTTACACCATAAAATCGTCTTGTACACGACACAAAAGCTTTGACGATAATGATACATTAGATCCTTTTGTTTTACCTCAGAAAAAAGGAGAGATATCCCTGATTGATCCGTCGCAGCTACTGCGTCCGGAGCCGGCGTTCCACGACAAGCCGATCGAGGCTTTCCGTGATTACACTGTGGACGACACGGACCCCGTGCGGGAGCGCGTGCGCAGGACTTACTATGACATGCACACTAATGTCACCGTCGACCTTGTCAAACGTGAGTTTCTAGCGTAATAGAAAAACGGTAAAGGGGCATTTCACTAGGCGATTTTAATTGATCAACTTTCTCATGGACCGCCAACTCCGAACAACAAGAACTCCGCTTCTAACGAGGAATTGAGTTGATCAATTTTGAAAGACAATCGTATCATGAGAACAGACTTTCAATAAAACTTGATCAACTAAAATAGCCTCGTGATAACGCCGTTTGTTTTTCACTTTACAAGTACCTTATTGCACTGCACCTTGCATGAAGTTATAACGCTAGGCCGCGTTTCTATCTAAAACAAAACTTCAGCGAGAAATGTCCAACAGCCTGTCCAGACATAGACTGAAGGATATTTCTTGTAGAAGTTTTCTTGCAGGTGGGAACGGAACCTTACACCTGCATGTAGGGGACAATTCAGTCGATATCAACTAGCATGGCAAACAAGCCATAAGCTTCTTGTAATCTGAATATTGTCCTTGTCATAAACACTATCATGCAAAATGAAAAGGTAGGATTAGTCGCGCAAGATGTCAAACAAAACAAGGATAAATAAAATAGCTATATTGCAGAGTGATTTTGATATTGTAATGTAAGATGGCTTTCTCTCAAAAAATCTAAATTATGTTAACAAAAATAGGTAATGCAAGGAGTTGGTGAACCGGTAGATATGGTGCAACTTGGAAGAGGTATATTTCAAGCAGTAGAATACGATAGACTGAGTACCTATATTGATAGTCTCATTAAACAAAATGAATACTTTTGTAACTTTTTCTTAATACCCTACAGAAAAGAAAGACCGATGGCTAAAATTCAACACTTTCAAGAGCACCATCAAAGATGCCTTGATCAAGCTTAACGAGCTAGTCGACGAGTCTGACCCTGACACCAGTCTACCCAACATCGTCCACGCCTTCCAGACTGCCGAGAGGATCCGGCAGGACCATCCTGATGATGACTGGTTCCATCTGACGGGACTCATCCATGATTTGGGAAAGGTGGGTGAAGTTAATTTTGGTTTGGTATGATTTCGATTTGAGATTGAGTAAGATGCGTTTGAAAAACGGTACAAAAATTGTAGATACGGTTATTTTGGTAGGGCCAGAAATGGAGGTAAACATAACATAACATAACATCACGCCTGTATTTCCCTGAAGGGTTAGGCAGAGGTGTAATAGTACACCCACATTTCGCCAGTTATGTTATAGTCCCATGTAATAGGGGGCGAGCCTATTGCCACTGACAGGGCACAAATCCAGACCCCGGGCTGCTACTGAGAATTTCCTAACGAAAAAACCCAATAACACTTTGCCCGACCCGAAATGGAAATGGAGGTAAGGGCATAGAATATGTAATAATATAATAATAGTCTTCTCTTTTGTTATGGTAAAGGCATAGAATATGTAATAATAGTCTTCTCTTTTCTTATGGTAAAGGTACCATTTCATTAAACTTTTCACTTGACTTAGGTAATTCGTAATCTAAGTTACGTATTTGAAGTAGGTACATACCTATATCTAAAACAATCATGATTTTTTTCCAAAATAATAATAATGTTATCAAAGATTCATGCATCGGCGGAAATCCCAAGATCTCTTGCAACGCAAGTAATTATTGGCACGTGATAACTGATAATAGTAGGTATAATAGTGAATACATTACTATAAACATCGCTTATATTATATTCTTAACTGATAACCTCTTCTACGACTCTGAACTGTTAATTGTTGATCCATCCATATTATCAATTTATTGACTCACTTCAACTTGAAATCATGGATAATATTTAATTCTGAAACTGAAACCGTTGAATAATGCCATTATTACAACCAGAAGATCAAGTTTTAGTTAAATCCGGATTATTCTTGATGATGATCATAATAAAAGCTCGTATCATCTAATCATCCTAAAGTATTGCTGGTCATTGGTCACCTAATGGATAAAGAAAAAGAAAACAAAATTAAAGTAGTTAATAAAGTACAGTACCTGCAAACTGCAATTTAACTTGGGCAGAGTGAAGTTGTCTTGTCACAAAACTGTCGTAGTAAATGAGTTGGAGGCGGGAGGCGGGGAAACATGTGCAGAAACCAACTTCACTCCGGCCAAGTTATTTTGCGTGTACTAGCGAGACGTGTAGAATTTTCACTAACACCTCACAAGCTGTAGGCTAGGCACCTCAGCATCGTCATAGCCTTTTCCCAAAACGAAGAAAATGTGAGGACGTTGGATTGTGATGTGGAAAACGAAGAAATAAGTTTTTGAACACAGGATGTTGCTTAATCGCTCGCTAGTCAGCCAGCAGTTAAACAATAACCTTTCTGCACTAGAAGTCTAAAATAAGTAATTCTAAAGAACCTATACTTTGCTATGGACAGGTGATGGCATTCTACGGCGAGCCTCAATGGTGCGTGGTGGGTGACACTTTCCCTGTTGGCTGTCAATGGGCTGACTCCATTGTGTATGGACCCGAGAGCTTCAAGGACAACCCTGACACCTACAACCCCAAATACAAGTGAGTATTAAGATTTCCAAAGTAAACTTGCATTAATATTTTATGAATACTAGGCTAACACATTACTAGCGTCCTTCTTTCCATCTGTATTTTTGTTTTGATCTTACAGGATTCGTTGGATACCTTGGCTGCCGCCAATCTAACCGATCTTTGAACCCACCAAAAAGGTTCTACTTTCGGTTAAGGGAACTTTCTTTGTTGTAGTATTTAATACAAAAACTAGCTAACACCCTACCCGCGGGTTCGGATCGGATCGGACCTAGATCCACTTCTTCAAAAATTGATTCTAGTGAGAAAAAATATTCTCCATAGATCCATCATGGATCTGGACTATGGATCTAACGAGAATGATCCACCTGTTCTTCACTCCAGTGGAATGATGATACAAAAAATTGTTTCTTTATACAAACTTTACCACCCATTTTCACCCCTTTGGATGAGTTTTCTAAAATCCATTCTTAGTACTCACCTACATTATCTGAGGAACTAGTGTGCAAAATTTCATCCTCCTAGTAGACCCACCGGTTTAGGTTGTGCGTTGTCCGTCAGTAGATCTTTCAATGTTTGGTTACATCCAACTCAAGTTAAGTAGTAGTAGAGCTCCTTCGTGAAAGAGCTCGTGTGGATTGTACGATCTGCAAGGTTAAGCTGCACTAGCCGCGGTCAGTCTGTGGATGGGTGACCGTTTCGTTACACATCGAGACCCCTTCGTGCCTCGGAGAGCACGTAAAGCCGTCGGTCCTGCGCCTGATCTCTCTCCGGTCGTGTCGAATTGCCGTCCCATCGGATTATGAGAGTGAGGGAATAGAGAGTGCACCTGTGTTTGCGCACACACTTGTGCACTATAATATGTCCCGCGCAGATGGCTAGTCTCCATTGAGATTGGCTGCCGTGACCGAAATTCGGCCGGGAGGACATTATTATTTATTTAAGAGCTCGTCCGGGGAAGTACTACCACCGTACCTACTTCTCCGCCAAATATTGATGCTTGTATTACTGTGTTTCGGTCTGAAGGGTACGGGTGCCGGTGAAATTACAATCACATGAGACTTTCCATCTTCATGTCTCAGTTTGGCGAACCGACTTGTGGTACCATTTAGGCAACAGACCACCTAGTATTGAAGCTGGTATGGGCAAAGGTAATCGCTTAATATAGGTGAGCATTTAGCTCGTTTCGCCATCCTATATAATAAAAAAAAATACTCCAGGGCCCCGAGTCTGCTAATTGACAAACGCTTCAGTTTGGTGTCGGCAGAGTGTCGGTGGAATAGTTTTAGCCATTTGGTATTCTACTAGTTATTTTGAGACCAATGGCTTTCCAATGACTTTTCACTGAACTGCCATTGACTACAATTCAACTGCCATTGGACTATTTGCTATTCTGCTGTTATTTGACGTTTCCCACAATCGTCTTACGATGATTTTTTTGCCATCATATTTTTTTTTTAATAATTTTTTTTTGATTATTTAAGCTTTGGTCCCATTATAAATGTTTTTCATACATCGAATGTGTACAATGACCCCTTAAAGGGTCATTGCACATATTTATTTTTTTGATGATTTCAGGATTGGTCCCTTAGTAAAAGTTGTTCATACAGATGAGTACAATGACCCCTAAAACCATTTTCAAGAACACGTTTTATTTTATGTCTATAGTATTGCCGGGTAGTACCTACGCTAAAAACGTAAACGTAAAAGTTGTTCATACGGATGAGTATAATGACCCCTTAAGAGGTTTCATTAACACGTCGTATGTCGATAGCATTACCGCGTTGCACGCTCAAAACGTAAACGTAAAAGTTGTGCATACGGATGAGTATAATGACCCCTTAAGAGATTTTCAATAACACGTTGTATGTCGATAGTACTGCCTCGTAGTACGCTGAAAACGTAAACGTAAAAGTACCAAAAGTTGCTCATACAGATGAGTATAATGACCCCTTAAGAGGTTTTCAATAACACGTCTTATGTCAATAGTATTACCGCGTAGTAAGCTAAAAACGTAAACGTAAAAGTTGTACATACGGATGAGTATAATGACCCGTTAAGAGATTTTCAATAACACTTTGTATGTCGATAGTATTGCCGCGTAGTACTCTAAAAACGTAAACGTAAAAGTTGTTCATACGGATGAGTACAATGACCCCTTAAGATGTTTTCAATAACACGTGTCGATGTAGGTATAACCGCGTAGCGTAGTACGCTATCGATATACGTGTCATTGAAAACCTCTTAAGGGGTCATTGTACTCATCCGTATGAACAACATTTACTATGGGACCAACCCTAAAATCACCAAAAAAATATCAGCTCTTCCCTACATTTGTGTTCACATAAATCGACAAAATGTAGGAAACAGCTGATTTTTTTACGTTTGATGTGTTTTAATTATTTTATAGACATGAAAATTTTGTAGGTAATATCAATAAAATCCTTAATTTAAATATTAACTTAAAAAAAGTTTGATAAAAAACAATACAACTACTAATGGTGGATTTAAATGGGCAACATCGATTTTAAAACAATTGATATCCCATTACCATTCTATTGCCATTCCGACGAGATTGACATTTAAGTTTTAGCAGAATACCCATTTTGTCACAGTTGTATAGGAGTGTCAGTAGGATGTCGGTGGAATGGCGATGGTTGGTTTTTATCAATTAAGGATTCACGTAGTTGCTTCATGTTCCAATAGTTACGTAAACGACGTAGCGAACTTCGCTTCAAGTAACTTAAGCCGAAGGCGAGGGCGTGTTGGAGCCGAGAGGATAATAGTCAATGCTCACGCGTTTTTCAATACACTTGCGAGGAAAAAAACATAATATGAACGTATTTTAGGCAAATATTGAATTTGTGAATAATGGCGATCGGATCACTGTAATCGCACGGTGACGTATGCGCGCGCAGTTGGTAGAATGAAACCGCCAAAAAGCCTAATATTAAAAATATAATTGTGATTAAATTTATTATTTATAACACAAATTAATGTTAATTTGTACACAAACTTAAATAATTTAATGAAATTAAATGTTTATATAACACAAATTAAATAGTTGATTTATTCACAATTTTTTTAAATTTTGTTTCGACATAAAAACATTTTGCTGCTTTAAAAAAATAAACTGTAAGTAAAGTAAAAACTAAAAAGCACTATTGCGATAATATAAAGTAAAAACCACGCGTGCTTTACTATAAGCTATATTATGAACCTAAAAGCGGTGCAATAAGAGCCACTTAACGAGTAAGTGTGTTGAAAAATAATTGAAACATTTCAAACGTAAAGAATATGCTGTTCTCTACATTTCGTCGATTTATGTGAACATAAATGTAGGGCCGCGAAATCGGGAAAATGTAGGGTACAGCTGTTTTTTTTTCGCGATTTCAGGGTTGGGTTCATAGTAAAAGTTGTTTATACTGACGATAATATATATGTCGATAATATTGGCAGGTACCACGCTATCGATACTATCGATAGAGTAACTGATTCTCAAGGTTAGCTATAGATACTATCGAAGCGATCATTGCTATCGACCGTATTGATAGCTTTTTATGCAATACTATTCATAGCACTATTAGTGTCCAAAACGATATAGACACTAACGATATTATTGCTATAATATGTCGATAGTCAATAGTACATGCCAATCGATTGTGTAACTAATTCTCAAAGTAGCATCTCTAGTCTAAAATTGAATAATATCGTCGAATTAAATGACTACATTACACAATTCAACTTTATTTTACAAAAAAAAGTTCAATTGTTACAACAATAACTGCAAAAAAGGTATGTTTGCAAAATGACCTCTCAGTTGTAGTTCGTTGGCAAAAAGTCATTGAGAGACGATTGTCAGAAACGTCAAATAACGAGTAGACTACCGAAACTTAAGCTATCGAGAAGACATTGATACACTATTGCTTTACAGAATAGCAAACAATCCAATGGCAGTTGAATGGTAGAAACGAACGGAATAAAAATGAAAATGCTATGCTGTGTTCTATAGGTACTAGTACTATGTAATTTGTATGCCTTTCAAGGTAAAACATAGTGTGACATAATATTTTAATTTTCCACAAAGTTTTTAACTTTTACCTATGTTTCACAAATAAATTATTTTGATTTTAATTTTGATTTTGATTTTATGGTTATCAATTTTATTGTAGTTCAGTGGAAAGTCATTGGATAGCCATTGGTCTCTAAATAACTATTATTCTGATGATGATGATGATGATTCGGATGAGTACAATGACCCCTTAAGAGGTTTTCAATAACACGTATATCAATAGCTTACTACGCGGCAATACTATCGACATACGACGTGTTATTGAAAACCTCTTAAGGGGTCATTGTACTCATCCTTATGAACAAATTTTACGTTTGCGTTTTTTGTGATTTCAGGATTGGTCCCATAGTAAAAGTTGTTCATACAGATGAGTACAATGAATAAGAGATTTTTAATAACACGTTGTATGTCGATAGTATTGCCGCGTAGTACTCTAAAAACGTTAACGTAAGTTGTTCATACGAATGAGTATAATGACCCCTTAAGAGGTTTTCAATAACACGTATGTCGATAGTATTGCCGCGTAGTACGCTAAAAACGTAAACGTAAAAGTTGTTCATGCGGATGAGTACAATGACCCCTTAAGAGGTTTTCAATAACACGTCGTATGTCGGATAGTATTACCGCGTAGCACGCTAAAAACGTAAACGTAAAAGTTGTTCATACAGATGAGTATAATGACCCCTTAAGAGGTTTTCAATAACACGTATGTCGATAGCATTGCCGCGTAGTACGCTAAAAACGTAAATGTAAAAGTTGTTCATACGGATGAGTATAATGACCCCTTAAGAGATAGGTAATATCAATAAAATCCTTAATTTAAATATTTCATTCATAAAAACTAAAAAAAAGGTTGATAAAAAACAATACAACTAATGGTAGATTTTAATTGGCAACATAGATTTGACATTACCATTCTATTGCCATTCCGACGAGATTTAAGTTTTAGCAGACTACCCATTTTGTCACAGTTGTTTATGAGTGTCAGTAGGGTGTCGGTGGAATGGCGATGGTTGGTTTTTTAGTGTAATTAGCAGACTTGGGGCCCAGTTCTGTTTCTCGTGGGTTTAAAGATCCAAGCACCACTTTCTACACAGTGTCCTAGTAGAAAGTTGAATACCTTCTTATTGTCCTCAGCACCAAGTACGGCATGTACAAGCCTCACTGCGGGCTGGACAAGCTGCAGATCTCCTGGAGCCACGACGAGTACATGTACCAGTTCCTCAAGCACAACAAGACCAAGATCCCGGAGAAGGGACTTTACATGATCAGGTGAGATTCCCACAATAATGTTAATAATAGAGAATAATATATTTTTTTATTCTAGAGATACATTATCTTCATAAATATACGAAACATTTAAGATCCATTTAATGTTATATTCCATTCATCACCTTATACTTTTATTATACTTTCCGTGTGGTGCCGGACGTAAAGAATTGCACCACCCTATCTCTTCTCATGGGTGTCGTAAAAGGCGACTAAGGGATTCACCAGAGGATGGGCAGTAGCGTTCTCTGAGTATTCAAAGAACCAACTGCGATCGCCAACCCGCCTGCCAAGCGTGGCGATTATGGCTTTGGGGGAGGCCTTTGTCCAGCAGTGGACGTCTTTCGGCTGATGATACTAACGTTTTTGTAATTTCTTAGAATATCTCTGGTAAAGTTTAACTTAGCTTAGCTTTGGATAGCTAATGTAATGTTCTGACAATTAATTTAAAGACTTTTAAGCTTCGCCTTGATCTGTATTTTCTGTGGCTTCCAGAAAGGTGTTGGTTTCCAGCTGATGTAACATTACTTGTCCTCAGATACCACTCTCTGTACCCGTGGCACGCGGGTGGCGACTACCGCCACCTCACCAACGACAAGGACGAGGAGATCCTGCAGTGGGTGCTCGAGTTCAAGTGAGTAAACCTATTAAAACAACTAATTAATAGCACAGTATAATAAAACAAGTTTAACCGGATTACATCGCGTATATTATTTAAATTGGTTTTCCTGACGTTTCGAAAGCCAGTTTTTTTTTTAAATATCTGTAAAGACGCTTGTCATCAGTCTTCCTGCGACCACGAACGCTGCAAAGCTTTCCAAACGTCAGGAAAACCAATTTACGTCCAAAATTAATATCCAATCTATCCACGATTAACCCTACTAGAGATAGAAATTTGACATATTTTTTATGGTGCTTATGTCAAATTCCTATCTTTAGTAGGGCAAATCATGGATAGATTGGTTATTAATTTTGGCCGTTAAACAATATACGCGCTGTTATCCGGAGAAACTTATTTTATTATAATGTGTACTCGTGAAGTGATCTCGAAAACCTAAGAAATTATCAAATTATTAATAGCACAGTATTAAGAGAGTATGGATAGCACGACTGGTAATAGTAACTGCTCTTGATAAAAGTCCTTTTAGAAGAACCTATATGAAAAAAGAAACCTGACGAAAGTCCTGCTTTATACACAAATGAAGATGCTGTGAATGACTTTAGTCGATCAGTATTAAAACATTGTGGTTTGATGACGTTCTCAGATATGTGTTACTTGTTCCACAGCAAATACGACCTATACACGAAGAGCACGAAGGTCCCCGACATTGATGCCCTGTGGCCTTACTATGAGAAGCTAATTGAGAAGTATCTTCCCGGAGAACTCGAGTGGTGATGATGATGACCTGATCTGTAAACGGAACCCTAGTGAATAGTGGTGATCAACGAAATTGACTAATGAAATCCTCTGATTTGATGATATCTGTTTTATTATAAATACTGACTTTATTTCTGGCTCAAAATAAAAACATTGTAAAAATTGATAATTTATTTTTTACTTCCAATTCTTCCAATCATTGTAGGTAAGTAATCCCGCTACCAAGCCATATTGGAAGGTTTATTCTAAGACCACAGAATAACGCGGGCTATACACGTCCGGTTAAATCATGGAGAACAGAAAGGAGGTTTAAATCCTCAGGAAATGTAGCTAATGGGGTTACTCAATTCAACCGCAATTTTTTTCCCGCAGCTGAATTGAGAAACCTTAATGGCTAAATGGCTAGGTTTATTTTGACAGTTTACAAAACCGCAACCGTAACTGCAGTGCGTGCAGGCTCTTAGGTCTGTAATGGGATTACAGAACGTTATTTAAGTACTCACCTGCTGAGATCTGAGTATTTATGCAACTAGAGCCTGTCCTTTCAAAAGTGCCTGTAATTAGGTTTATTTGAAATAAAAAACATTGAAATTGAAATTGAAAATTGATATGTAAGTATAGAATCGTTACTTGAGCATCGGTCTTATTCCAATACGGTAAATTTTACTTCAATTCACCGACAATGTTACCTAAAATAGCAAGGTTATTCTTTCTGCTCAAGCAGCGCTGTCTCGCATGCATAATTACAGATCTAAGATCTAATCTCTGCTGATCTGCTCAAACACGCATCTACACAGTTGTGGAGTTGTTGAGGAATATTCTAAAATCAAAGCTCAACAAAACTAGTTTTAAACAGTGATCAAAGGTTGAGTTTCGTTCTAAAGCTCAATTCTTGTAATTAAAAACTTTCAAAATATATTTTCGCGCGGTTCTGGAGCCACGCTCGTCTCCCGCGTTGCACCCGCCGCGGGCCCGACCCGCACCCGCTCTATGTGTGGTCATCTCTTGATAGTAGATGTTTCTGATTGCCGTTTATTGGTGACATTAATGACCAAGTGTCACAAATAAACGGCAAACAGGAACATCTACTGTCAGCAGATTGAGATTTAAAATGTTGAGATTAGTTTGGAACTTTATTTTGAAAGTTTTTAATTTCGAGAATTGGCCTTGTGTCATACGGGCTTTAGTTTATTTACCTCATAGAGAGTTTAATGCTCCGATGCCTTATAACGCCCAGCCTAGCAAAGAATGCTTTATTCTGAAGATATTACATGAGAAAGGACGTTACGTACCTATGCAGCGAATATTAATTCAATGTCATGAGAAGAGACTTACAGGAAGACTTGTAGATAATAAACAAGGAAGTGTTCCATTATCTATAAAAATAGACCGCTTTAGTCGTATCATGTCACATGCCACAAAGAAACTTAAATTGATAGGAACTACAGAAATACATGTAGGTACGCCTACAAAATAGTTACGAATGAGATTACAAACAAACTGGTTTTGTTTTATTACTATGGAACCCTAAATTAAGAAAATAAATACTGATACTTAATTAAGATAACATAGGAACTTAATAAATTAAAAAGCGTGTTTTTAGGTACCCAAAGGGTGCAAACGGGGCCCTATTATTCTGCCTGTCCGTCCGTCCGTCTGTCTCTCACACACAGCCTACAGGTCTCACAGGGCTGTATATTTTAATCGTAGTAGGTCTAGGTAGCCCAAGGTAACCAATTTAATTTTTCACATAAAATGTGTTACTGGCCTATCATGGCAAATACTAAAAATAAAAAAGCATAAACCTTATGGGAGTAACTCTACGAATAATAGCTTCTTAAATCGTTGGAGTAACTACACTTATTTAGCTCGATTCAGCTTTTGTCCATAGAAAACACAATTTTTGTATGGCATCCGTATCCTAAATTGGATAGCTAAAGCTATTATTGTTATTCATTGATATCGCTTCTATACTTCGAAGATAGAGGTTATTAAGCCGGGTATCCTACAGTTATCTAAAAAAACAAGCTAACAAAATATGCTGATATTT
This sequence comes from Asteroscopus sphinx, assembly GCA_949699075.1. Classification (NCBI taxonomy): domain Eukaryota; kingdom Metazoa; phylum Arthropoda; class Insecta; order Lepidoptera; family Noctuidae; genus Asteroscopus; species Asteroscopus sphinx. The sequence goes on along the minus strand of OX453021.1, from coordinate 10,372,264 downwards.
TGATTAGGCCAATCAAATGTGGCCAAACAGCTAGGTCACGCCTAATTTTTGTTAGAAAAACGTGTTAGGTGTTAGAAATAACAACTCAGGAGACCCGGCTTTAAGTAGCCTTTGAGTAAACAGCATCGAAATTACCTACTGAAAACATTAAAAAATAACCACTCTACAAAAAACTTTTATTAAATAGATATATAAATTAGGTATGACATCAATTATAAACCGCCGTAGATAAAATGGCCAAATGACCACGACTTCTTTTAATACACTAGTAAATATTTAATGTCTTTGTTTAATACCAATACTTCAGTAGATAACAGTTTCTGTTTTGTTTTGTATATAATTAGCGATATCCGTGATATGTACTAAAACTAAAACAATTCAGTGTTTATGTACCTAATACCTAACTACCGACACTTTTTTTCCTTTGTATGCACGAGCTACACGAGCACAGAAATAGGTATACAGGTATACAGGGTTATTTTTAATTCAGGATGACCACTCTGAATATGAACAACTTGTACTAAAGGGCCAACCCTGAAATCGCGAAAATTCAGGGTTAGTCCCGTAGTAAATTTGTTGAAATTCATGAGTATATCATCATCCTCCGAGCCATTTCCCAATTATATTGGGGTCGGCTTCCAGTCTAGCCAGATGCGGCTGAACATCAGTATTTTACACGGAGCGACTGCCATCAGACCCCCGCAACCCAGTTACTGGGTAATACTGACATTCGGAGGTTAGACCAGTTGTCAGACTTTCAGGCTTCTGACTACCCGTAACGACTGCCATAGATATTCGTATGACAACCGGGACCGACAGCTTAACGTGCTCTCCGAGGCACGGAGGGGTCTCGATGTGTAACGAAACGGTCACCCATCCACAGACTGACCGCGGCAAGTGCAGCTTAACCTTGCAGATCGTACAATCCACGCAGTCGTTGCATCGCTACGAGCCCCTGAAATTCATGAGTATAGTCATCCCTTAAATGGTTATTGTTGAACTTAATATTATAAACGTGAAATTTTGTGAGGATGGTATGGATGTATGGTTGTTTGTTACTCTTTCACGCAAAAACGAATGTATGGATATTAATGAAATTTGGCATACAGATAGAACATAACCCGGATTAACATATAGGTTATTTTTTAATCCCGGGAAGATGAACAGTTCCTGAGGGATGCGAGATAAACGACATTCACGCGGGCGAAGTCGCGGGCAGGATTTCTGTGCATACGAGACTACTTAGCTCATTTCGAGTGTCTAGCTAGACTCTAGCATCTTCTTTAATATGTGGTGTTAGGAACGAACGTGTTAGGAAGGTGAAGGAAGGAACAGAAATAAACCCTGCCCGTGCCCTAGCGGCCTGCAGACTGCGGGTCTGCAAGTGCGCCCCTTGAGGTCTGCACCCCTGGCACCCCTCCTCGAGGCTATCCTCTAGCTACGACGCTGTTAAGAAGTATCCTTATTAATTTCTTTGGTTTTCGCGATCACTACACATTGTAAAGACACTTGTCGAACAAACGCTGCAAAGCTTTCGAAACGTCAGGAAAATGGGCTACACACCATGAGAGGTCCGGCTAGACGGATCTGGCATGAAGGCGCAGCCAGATTTGGCCGGAGGTGTGTAGAGGCGCATCGGCCGCGCCTCTCAGTCCCTGCAACCAAACTCATCGAATGAAATTTTATTTGATAACAGGCCGCCTCCAGCCGTGCCTTCAGTTCGGGGTTTCTTTCTGCTCAAGACGGTTTGGCCGGGTGGTAAAAAACCGCAGTGCTTGCTGTGCCTAAGAGTTACAAGGATGTCAAAGTGAAGATGGCTATATTCAATCTAGGTTTGTTAGTTATGCCTCAGCAGAAGGGGTATGTTCATCACATCGAGCGTTAAATTAAACCAATACTATGAGTTACGGGCTTTTCAATTCCGAAACTGTTCTGTGTATTCGCACAGATAGAATATCAGGCCTCGAACGCGTTTACCAATAAGAGCGAGCTTAAGCGCGCTCCTATTGACTCACGTAATGCCACGCTATGATGTCGTATTTCCCAAGCCAATAGGAGCGGGCTAGGTCTAGTCGAAAATTGGCGAAATTTATTTCAAGCATAACAAATGTATTGTTTAGCAGCGCAAGTTTAGATAAAGCTATATGTTGACCCTTGACCGTACAATAATTAAAGACTACTTGACCGTACACCTTATAATAACAACCGCAGTAACATTCACACACCCGCAAAACAGTTTCAGCATCATAACATTATTTGGCAAAGTACCGGAAGTGAAACAACAATGCTTTTTTCAACAACAACATTATCTCATCTAAATCACTAGCCTATTCAAGGCCCATTGAATAATTTATTCATCAACCTGAGAACGATCGCCTCAAGCAGTGTAAACCATACACTGCGATTGTATCATGCAGGTGGTTACACTGTGATTGTATCATGCAGGTGGTTACACTGTGATTGTATCATGCAGGTGGTTACACTGTGATTGTATCATGCAGGTGGTTACACTGTGATTGTATCATGCAGGTGGTTACACTGTGATTGTATCATGCAGGTGGTTACACTGCGATTGTATCATGCAGGTGGTTACACTGCGATTGTATCATGCAGGTGGTTACACTGCGATTGTATCATGCAGGTGGTTACACTGTGATTGTATCATGCAGGTGGTTACACTGTGATTGTATCATGCAGGTGGTTACACTGTGATTGTATCATGCAGGTGGTTACACTGTGATTGTATCATGCAGGTGGTTACACGTAGGGTTGCCATCCATCCGGGTTTCCCCGGATTTGTCCTACTTTAGAAAGCGTCCGGAAAGCGTCTGGGTGGGGTTTCATTTAATTTTGTAGTCTGGGTTTTAGGCTGCTGACACATCTACCGAAAATACGCAGCCGAAATTACGTCTAACGCGTTACAATATTTATTTTATATTGATGTTTTGTCGTCGATGTATCAATGTACGTGGGACACTCAGAAAGTTTTGCGAAACTAAAAAAAATTGTTCTATACGTACATATATTTTTATCAAATCTTTTCAAAGTACTTTCCACCAGCCTCTATACAAAGATTCATGCGCCTAAACCAGTTTTTAAAACACTTTTTCCAGTCCGCCGCAGACACCTCGTTTACAGCCTGCTCGAACGCAGCCAGCGCATCTTCCGGCGACGAAAATTGTATCCCTTTGAGCTGATTTTTTATTTTTGGGAATAAAAAGAAGTCACACGGTGCTAGATCAGGGCTGTAAGGAGGGTGACCCAGGAGTTTGACTGGCGTGCTGTCCAGGAAGTCCCTCGTTTTGAGTGCGGTGTGCGCAGGTGCATTGTCGTGGTGGAGCAGTAGCCCGCGGAGCCCTGTGTTTGGTCGCTTGTTGCTTATAACAGAGAAAACTTCTGGCAAACATTTGGTAGTATACCATTCGGCATTAATGCTTCTTTGATCCCGTAAGGGAATTGATACCAAGTGGCCAGTCAAATTAAAAAAGCTAGCGATCAAAATCTTACCCCCGCTTCTAGATCGCTTCACTTTGGTAGACGTTGGCTCATTTTGAAACACCCAAACAGTCGACTGGCGCTTGGTTTCTGGGTCGTATTGATAAATCCAGGACTCATCACCTGTAACGATGTCGTAAACACGCCGAGACGAGCCTGCTTCAAATTTGTTAAGCATATCACGGCACCATTCCACCCGGGCCTGCTTCTGAGCATCGGTGAGGTTGTGCGGCACCCAGCGTAATACTATCCTCCTCACGCAAAGATGGCTGTGTAGAATCTCGTGAACGCTTCCCGATCCAATCTTCAATATGTGTTGAATCTCCTGATATGTAATTCGCCTATTGTCTTGGATTAAATTTTTCACTGCTCGCACGTTTTCTTCGGTAACAGCCGTCAAAGGGCGACCGCTTCTTTCGTCATCCCCCAAAGTTGGTCGACCGCGCTTGAATTCGTTATACCAACGATACACGGTTGCCTTGGAAGGGCCTTCATCCATGAATGCCATTTGAAGTCTATCGTACGATTCATCCGGTTTCAGGCGACACTTGAAATCGTATAAAATCATAGCTCTAAAATGTTCCCGGCGCAGATCCATATTTCAGTGAGACACAATACTTTGAATTAACTCGCAAAAAATGTGGAGGGAAATTTTGAAATTGGAACTTACTTATTTTTACTTATAAATAATCATATTTTCGAAAAACATTATAACTGGCCAGTCTCCCATATATAAAAACTTTTTTTCGCAATACTTTCTGAGGGGCCTGGTATATACAAGACGGCTAATTGTTTCTTAATACTTTAAGAAGATTCTGTTTTGTTTGTTTAGAATACCAAAATTTAGTTAAAAAATGTAAGTTGATTTATAACAATTAAAACATTTATTTTATTTTAATAAGTAACATTAAATAAACCGGCCAAGTGCGAGTCGGACTCGCGCATTAAGGGTTCCGTACCTCTCAACGATCTGATACCCCATAAAAACTGTTTTAATTTACGTGAGTTTATCAAAAGACATCAACGTACAGTGCGCGAAATATGAATTTTTGCATGTCTTTCTTACGCAGGTATCACCACATATGTCTATATTTGTCTTATTTTTAGTTTATTACAGATTATAGTGCATATTATTTGTTGTTAAACAACATAAACAATATGCACTATAATCTGACCAAGTTTGACGCTGGTATTTATTACCGTTTTGAAGATAGAGCAGGAACAAAAACGTTGAAAAAAATGCATGTTTTTCGAGGTTTCTTGTATCCCCTTTGGTTTTAGACTTTTTTTCGTTTTTAGTATTTGTCGTGATACACCTCATAGCAACACATATTCTGAGAAAATTACAACCAGTTACCTATTACCGTTCAAAAGATACAGCCTTGTGACAGACAGATGGACGGACGGACGGACGGACGGACGGACGGACAGCGTAGCGAGAGTAATAGGGTCCCGTTTGGCACCCTTTGGGTACGTAACCCTAAAAAACACTGTTGATATGTCTGGGTTTAAAGTTACAAAATCCAGGGTTTTCACACTTCTTGTCCTGGTTCGCAAATTTTAGAGACGCCAGACGGCAACCCTAGTTACACGTGTATTGGCATACAAACTATTAGGTCTTGTTCTGTATCAGCTGCCTTAACTGACTTCAAAAACCGGCCAAGAGCATGTCGGGCCATGGTCAGTATTATAGGGTTCCTTAAGTAGGTATGACAAACAAATCAAATCGAATATTAATCATGGCTATTTTATTTTTTGCAATAGACGGCAGCATTGGCGACTCAGAGAGTGTTGTCAGTAGCCGCTAGATGGCGCTATACAGTGCCAAATGCAATAGACGGCACCATTGGCGACTCAGACAGTGTTGTTAGACGCCGCTAGATGGCGCCAAATTTAAGAATTGTTTCGTGTCAACATAACACAAAGTTTCTTTTTGTGATTTTTTCGAATAGAAAGTAGCTAAAGGAGCATTATTTGCTATGATCTTTTTTCTCTAAGGTCAATGACCTTTGAACTAGGACGTTTTAAGTATTTTTCAGTTTTCTCTCTATAACTCAAAAATTTATAATCACATTATGCTCGAAATAATTTTAAAAGAGAGTTTTTACAAAGGTCTATCAATGTGGAGGATTATAAGTTTCTACGTTGCATAGTTTAGAAATGGCAGGGGGGGGGACACACATTGCAAGCCACTTTGGCAGGCTATATTTCAGATGGTACACTTGATATAAAAGTGGTGTATGAAACATTACCTTCATTTTAGTAGACCTATTCAATGATACGCCACACGAGGGGGTGCATAGAAAAAAAAAAATTCATCCCCATTTCACATGTAGGTGTGGGCGCCACCCCTAAAATACGTAATCACGATTTTTTTATTCTTTTAAAATTGAGATCTATATCTAGACTATTTATAACAAAATTTCATTTACTTATGTTTATAACTGTAGAAGTTATTAAGCTGTAAAGGATTAGGACAGACGGACAGACGGACGGAGATGACGAAACTATAAGGGTTCCTTGTAGGACTACGGAACCCTAAAAAGGAGGTTAATTTTCTATAATCTAGAATTCTATTTCTGGATTTGATGCATCTTATACGTGGGACACTCAGAAAGTTTTGCGAAACTAAAAAAAATTGTTCTATACGTACATATATTTTTATCAAATCTTTTCAAAGTACTTTCCACCAGCCTCTATACAAAGATTCATGCGCCTAAACCAGTTTTCAAAACACTTTTTCCAGTCCGCCGCAGACACCTCGTTTACAGCCTGCTCGAACGCAGCCAGCGCATCTTCCGGCGACGAAAATTGTATCCCTTTGAGCTGATTTTTTATTTTTGGGAATAAAAAGAAGTCACACGGTGCTAGATCAGGGCTGTAAGGAGGGTGACCCAGGAGTTTGACTGGCGTGCTGTCCAGGAAGTCCCTCGTTTTGAGTGCGGTGTGCGCAGGTGCATTGTCGTGGTGGAGCAGTAGCCCGCGGAGCCCTGTGTTTGGTCGCTTGTTGCTTATAACAGAGAAAACTTCTGGCAAACATTTGGTAGTATACCATTCGGCATTAATGCTTCTTTGATCCCGTAAGGGAATTGATACCAAGTGGCCAGTCAAATTAAAAAAGCTAGCGATCAAAATCTTACCCCCGCTTCTAGATCGCTTCACTTTGGTAGGCGTTGGCTCATTTTGAAACACCCAAACAGTCGACTGGCGCTTGGTTTCTGGGTCGTATTGATAAATCCAGGACTCATCACCTGTAACGATGTCGTAAACACGCCGAGACGAGCCTGCTTCAAATTTGTTAAGCATATCACGGCACCATTCCACCCGGGCCTGCTTCTGAGCATCGGTGAGGTTGTGCGGCACCCAGCGTGATACTATCCTCCTCACGCGAAGATGGCTGTGTAGAATCTCGTGAACGCTTCCCGATCCAATCTTCAATATGTGTTGAATCTCCTGATATGTAATTCGCCTATTGTCTTGGATTAAATTTTTCACTGCTAGCACGTTTTCTTCGGTAACAGCCGTCAAAGGGCGACCGCTTCTTTCGTCATCCCCCAAAGTTGGTCGACCGCGCTTGAATTCGTTATACCAACGATACACGGTTGCCTTGGAAGGGCCTTCATCCATGAATGCCATTTGAAGTCTATCGTACGATTCATCCGGTTTCAGGCGACACTTGAAATCGTATAAAATCATAGCTCTAAAATGTTCCCGGCGCAGATCCATATTTCAGTGAGACACAATACTTTGAATTAACTCGCAAAAAATGTGGAGGGAAATTTTGAAATTGGAACTTAATTATTTTTACTTATAAATAATCATATTTTCGAAAAACATTATAACTGGCCAGTCTCCCATATATAAAAACTTTTTTTCGCAATACTTTCTGAGGGGCCTGGTACGCGGCATTTCTAGGGAACTACTGAACCCACGAAGAAAAGTGTTCTCCATGACTGAACCGAATTAATTTTTCAAGTGTCTTATAATGATATAAATATAAAGAAAGTGAACACTCAGATGACGGCTGTTCATACATAATCAGCCCATTATTGTCCCACTGCTGGGCATGGGCCTCTTCTCAGTACGAGAAGGTTGCAGTCCGCTGCAGCGTGAAGAAGTAACAAACATACATACATACTCACAAACTTTCGCAGTTACAATATTAGTGTGATTGTAACTACCGTGGCTAAAAGTTTGGCAAGTCAGCCCAGTTAATAAGGCTGGCTGTCTAGGGAGCATAAGCTGCCCATTATAGTCCCACTACTGGGCACGGGCCTCTTCTAGTGCGGGTTGGCGGGACTACACACACCATCGAGAACTGTATGGAGCACTCTCAGGTGTGCAGGTTTCCTCACGATGTTTTTCCTTCACCGTTAAAGCAAACATGAATTCGAAAAGTCCGAGGTGCGGGCCGGGTTCGAACTCGCACCCTCCTGCATGGAAGGCAAGCGTTCAACCACTAGACGACCCCAAATAAACTGTGATAAAGCGTACCTATTTTTTTTTCGGGGAATATGCCTGTCGCTTGTGTCACCAGTTCACCACCCGGGGAGGCGTGGTTATGTGGGACTCGCACCCACTAAAAATTCCGCCGTGTGCCTACTCTCGTCTTGGGTGGATGGGCCACGTGAACTGCAATGCATGGCATTCGCAACCCATCCAGCGCGGCCCACCTCTAACCCCATCTCTCTTTCGGCAATGTCCGGGCACACGTGGGACATGACCGCAGCTCGAGGGCCTTCCAGTGTGGATGATAGACTCAGGATAAAGGGTACCTTGTCTGAGGGCAGAATGATGATGATCTTTATGCTTAAACAATATTTTTTTCGGTATTATTGAATTTGAGCCATTAAAAATACGTTTGTAATTAAAGTACCGTTCCGTTTAAGTTCCGTTTGGTGCCGTACGTAAAGAATCGCACCACTCTATATCTTCTCATGTGTGTCGTAAAAGGCGACTAAGGGATTCATCAGAGGATGGGCAGCAGCATTCTCTGAGTTTTTAACCAACCAACTGCGATCGCCAACCCGCCTGCCAAGCGTGGAGATTATGGCATATATCTCCCCTTGGGGGAGGCCTATGTCCAGCAGTGGACGTCTTTCGACTGAAATGATGATGATGATGAATTAAAGTAGGTAGTCTCAAATAAGTACACTTTAAGTACACTTTTTAAAGTTATTAAAGTTCAAGATCGTTTTGATTCCAATGAAATCTGTCCAAAACATTGAAACATTTATCAACAACAATTAATTTAAGTAGCCGCGTCATTGATTATTTTCGCGAGTTTTTTATCATGTTACGCTAGAGCCGATAGCCTGACTTGACTCTTAACCTCAAGTATCTGTTATCAATTAACATTTAAGTTGTGCACAAACCACGCAGACTCCATTACTGTTCGGTTCGAGAATAGCCACGGTAACGCCCTAAAATGAAGCCAAAACCAGTAAGTGAATTTTATTTGTTACCACACTTATAAACATAGACGCTGACCAAATCTGAAATGACGAAAAAAAACAGCTGTTCTATGTAAGTAAGTATCATAAGTAGATATCTGAAATTTATCAAAATGTATGGAGCAGCAGTTTTTTTTGCGATTTCCGTGTAGGTCCCGGTCTCATAGTAAAAATTGTGCAGAATCATGAGCCAATTTTTTTTGGTAGGTAATGAAAAATTGGGGTGTATACACACAATCAACCAACCACCACAAAATAACTGAAAACCTCTTAAGAGGTCATTGTACTCATCACTAGGAACAACTTTTATTATGGGACCAACCCTGAAAGCGCGAGAAAAAGCTGTTTCCGTTGATTTATGTGAACACAAATGTAGGGATGAACTGTTTTTTTTCGCGTATTCAGTGTTGGTCCCATAGTAAAAGTTGTTCATACTGATGAGTACAATGGCCCTTTAAGAGATTTTCTGTTATTTCAATAATACTTTGTGGTAAAAATATTAGTTGTCAGCAAGGTGGTAACGTGATCGACTGTTCAGGGTGCGCCCCATGTACATTTAAGTATCGCACCCCACACCTGTAAACCTGATTTACCCTATACCTGGTGCCCAATGCTGTAACTAAGCCTTTTATGCGCCCGGTGCAAGCTTCTATAACCGCGAATCTATAACCCAAAACTTGGTCCAGGGACCTCACTCCCGACTGGATCGAGTTCGAGTTGAGATTGATACACAATCGAATTTGAATTCGAGTTAGTGTCAATTCGTACTGCATTCCTCTAGGAATTGATATTAGCTCGATTTGGTTCAGAGCTCGAACCAGTCAGGTCCCTGGTTTGGTTATTTCTGTGCCCCTTCAGTGTTTGCGCCCTGTGCCTGGACACCGCTGGCACCACCCTGGTTACTTAAAACGTAAAGTGAGGGGTAGAATAAAATGACGTCTCATACTTTTGATGCTAGCAATCAAAAATCTCGCTACACTTTGCGTCAAATGCATTTTAACGGAATTGCCCCAAGTCAGACATGGGGTAATTCCGACATCGCATTTCCGGAATTACCCTAAGGCAAGTAATTTGTCTTGATTTATCTTGATTCATATCTCGAAACACACTACCTGCCCGCTTCACCGACACCGTGTTCGTCGGACACGGAAAGTTCCGTGTGGTGCCGGACGTAAAGAATTGCACCATCCTTATCTCTTCTCATGGGTGTCGTAAAAGGCGACTAAGGGATTCACCAGAGGATGGGCAGCAGCGTTTTCTGAGTCAACCAACTGCGATCGCCAACCCGCCTGCCAAGCGTGGTGATTACGGTATGTCCCCCCTATTGGGGGAGGCATATGTCCAGCAGTGGACGTCTTTCGGCTGAAATGATGAAAATGATGATATCTCGAAAATACTACATGATCGTTATATTTTTCATCTAACCTAGTACAATAGCAGAGCATTTTTCTTGGCTTCGGCTGACAGATCTGTGTTACGTAGGTAACTAATTACGGCTTCTTTATTAGCAAACGATTACAATGTACAGCTAATTTGTCAGAACGAGAAACAAATTCAAAACAATGTGAAGAAATAGGGACCTTGAATATAAGATTACTTTTAAAATGTAACGTAATGTACACATGAAATATTTTTCTGTCTTGCAAAACGCTGTCGTCAATCAGGGCTAATTCAGCAAGGCTTATCTATACTTCTATACTAATATTATAAAGAGAAAAGATTTGTATTTTTGTGTGTATGTTTGTAATGAATAAACTCAAAAACTACTGTGTCGATTTCAAATTTTTTTTCACCATTAGAACGCTACATTCACCCTGAGTAACATTGGCTATATTTTCATGTCCACCCGTGCGACACCGGGACGGGCCGCTAGTCGTTTATAACATTCTATGAGAAATCCCCACTAGGCAAGTAGGGGGTAATTCGTTCTCCAAGAAGTTATTCAGAATGTCTTATTCGAATAGTCCAAAAACACTTCTATAGTTTTTCTTTGTCCGACTTGTTGGGGATCGAATTCAGTCTCTCATCCTTTGGTGGGTAATTCCACTTGCAAACACGATATGTCTCAACGGTCTCAACTCAATCATGAGGAAAGGAAAGTAAAATAAATTTTACTATTTATTTATTTATTTGCAGCCTAGCCTGTCACTACAGGGCAAAGGCCTACCTTTCCTTTTTTCACTCTTTCCGGTCAAGTGCAAGTGCGGACCAGTCTTTTCTATACGAGTCCAGCTCGTCCCGCCATCTTCGCCTGGGTCTGCCGCGATGCCGTTGGACGTTTTTCGGGACCCACTCGGTGCAAATTTTTGCCCAAAAGCTGTCCGACATTCGGCAAACGTGTCCAGTCCAGTGCCATTTAAGCTTGGCAGCTTTTTGAGTCTGTCATATACTAAAATAAAATAAATATATGTAGGTACAGACAAACCGTGTATCAACCGCCTATATTTCCAACACTGAAACAACAAGGAAGGGAAGCGAGTCATTACAGAATCGTGGGCGATCAAACGACGGCACTTACTCTTAGGCTACTATTGCCATTTTAGAATCACCACGTGTTGCTGACACACCCAAAACCTCTAAGTTTGTTGACTACTTCTTTTTTCGATAAAATGAAGCCATGGTCTTTGCAGGACTCTCCCGTGTCGATGATCGATCCCTCACTCCTGCTGCGGCCGGAAAAGGTGTACGATGGCAAACCTGTGGAGGCTTTCAGGAACTATGACATAGATGAGAATGACCCCATCAAGGAACGCGTGCGCAGGACTTACTATGAGATGCACACCAAACAGAATGTCGACTTTGTTAAAGGTAAGGATGGACATTTTTATTTCATTATGTAAATATTTATTTTGTATTTTTGTTTTGTGTTTTGTGTTTTACTCTCAGATTACTGAATAATATCAGTAATCTGAGTAATAACTAATCTGAAAAGTGTTATTTAAATAACTGAAAGGCACTCATCAGTATGAACAACTTTTTCTATGCGACAAACCCTGAAGTCGCGAAAAAAATATCAGCTGTTCTCTCCATTTTGTCGATTTAGGGAACATCCGAAGTCCGAACATTAGTTTTTTTTCGCAATTTCTCGGTTGGTCCCACAGTAAAAGTGGTTCATACTGATGAGCACAATGACCTCTTAAGAAGTTTTCAGTTATTTCAATACCACGTTGTATGAGAAATAAGTTCCAAAAAAGACGCGATAATTAAAGTGTTTTTAGTTAAGTCTGTCAAGTCATACACTTGTGTCATCTCCCACCAAATAAGCCTTTCGTATTCCAGCAATGAACACGATCTTGATTATTCTTTATGTGCAGTTGCGCCACCACACCACTATTCACTATAAATATACCTATTATCTATAACGTGTACCAGAAATGCGTGGTCATATTTGAAGAGCTTATTCGGGGGATGCTATCGAACAACTTTTACTATGGGACCAAACGTGAAATCGCGAAAAAAAAATTTGCTGATCCTTACATTTTGCCGACCGAAATCGGTGATTTATTAGCGATTTCAGAGTTTGTCCCATAGTAAAAGTTGTTCTATGCCTTGCCCTGAATGAGCTCTTCAAATATGACCACGCATTTCTGATACACGTTGTATAATACCCAGTCTACCCCAATTACATTCCTCCATAACTTCCACTTCCGTAGTCACGAATGCAAAGTTTCAAACCGTTTTAATCGGTATCTGCAAAATAATTTGCAAAACTTAAGACGTAGCTAACCATCAGTGGCGTAGCTACCGTAGGGCTAGGCGGGGTAGTGCCCCGTGGCCCCCAAGCTCAAGGGGCCCCTCGGCCCCATGAACGACGTTCGAAAAAGTTAAATAAATAAAATAAATAAATAATAACAAAAAAAAAAAAAAAAATATTAGTTATATAATATCCTAGTTGAATAAAGACTGTTCGACTTTCAACTTTTTGCCCCGGGGCCCTTGGTTATATAGCTACGCCACTGCTAACCACAGACATTATGTAGCCAACATTATCTAAGTACTTTATTTTCTTAGTTGTATCAAATGTTTGCAGGTCGCATGGACGACTGGCTGAAGTTCCACCACTTCAAGATGAACGTGAAGGATGCCCTGATCAAGCTTAACGATCTCGTCGACGAGTCTGACCCCGACACGGACCTGCCGAACATCGTGCACGCCTTCCAGACTGCCGAGAGGATCCGGGAGGACCATCCCGACCAGGATTGGTTCCACCTTATCGGTCTTATTCATGATCTTGGAAAGGTAAAGATCTTGTTTGTACTGTTTGACTTTTGATCGAAGTTTAAATTCGTAAAAATTACCTATCATGATTTTTTTACTGTTCGCGATTGAGTTAAGTGCTACCCATAGCCATTCTGTGGCACAGATAAAACGTGACTTGGTATCTTGGTATATTGCAGTATTGTTTCGTGTGGTGCCAGACATAAAGAATTGCACTACCCTATACTGGGTGTAAGGGGATCGCTTCCGAAAACGAAGATAGGTGCTGGTGATTACTGATACGAAACCACGAAAAATAATGCAATTCTTTTTTTTTAATTTTTCATATATTTTTTTTGCATTTTTCATACATAACCAGCTTTGGGCAGTTAAATAAAACTCATACATAATGAAAAATGCAAAAAATATTAAAAAAGGATAGCATTTTTTTTTCGTGGTTTCGTATCAGTAATCACCAGCACTATCACCTGTCTTCGTTTTCGGAAGCGTTTCCCTGACACCCTGTATATTCTCATGGGTGTCGTAGGGATTCACCAGAGGATGGGCAGCAGCGTTCTCTGATTATTTAACCAACCAACTGCGATCGCCAATCCGCCTGCCAAGCGTGGCGATTATGGCATAGGCCCCCCTTTTGGGGGAGGCCTATGTCCAGCAGTGGACGTCTTTCAGCTGAAATGATGACAAAATTGCAGGAACATGCATTTGAATAAATATTTTTTTTGGATTATCTAGGTTTTAAATCACATGAGCCATCGGAGTAATTCTTGCGTGACAGTCGTTTCATTCAAACATTCGTTTGAGACATTTCAAACTAATAAGCGTTATATTAAGCTGACTGGTTAAAATATAAAGGTTTTGGGGTCCACTCTGGCCTTGGCATACGCAATGCAGTGCCCTAGAACTTGTAGAAGTTCCGTAACATCAACAGAATGGAAAAATAAGCGGATGAATTGTCTTTGACAGGTGATGGCTTTCTACGGCGAGCCTCAATGGTGCGTGGTTGGTGACACATTCCCCGTGGGCTGCAAGTGGGGCCCATCCATCGTGTACGGAGATGACAGCTTCAAGGATAACCCTGACACATACAACCCTAAGTACAAGTAAGTAGACTATGACAGTAATTTAATTATTATAGTCAATTAGCATTATCTAGCTTACAAAGAATGATTATTTGTAATAGCTGATATGTAAAACTTGGTATAGCCTATAGACCCCGCTAATACAATAGGATTAGGAAAATATTCAATTTGTACATGTTTTGGTACCACGGAGCCTTCGTCTCTACGTAACATACAAGAAGCACCGAAGCAAAATGTTTGTATTTGGCCCTAGGCTACAACACTGGTAAAAGTAATGCAAAAAAGTATTCGTATGCAAAAACCTTGATCCGAAAGCTTCTCTCGGAAACACTTGGGTCCTAATATGTAATCAACGATTTATAAATAGGCTACCATCATGACTTCACTCGATTTTCTAGCACTGAATGCGGCATGTACGAGCCGAACTGTGGCCTGGAGAACCTGATAATCTCGTGGGGTCACGACGAGTACCTGTACCGGGTGCTGGTGCACAACAAGGCCAATTTCCCCAAGGAGGGTCTCTACATGATCAGGTACACATGCTCTTTATAAACTATTCTGTATTTCTGTGCCTTATGTTCAAAATTATGATGTAAAGGATACTTCTCCGACTCCCGACTAGTTCGAGTTCTGAACCAAATCGAGCTAGTGTCAATTCCTTAGGTTTTACTGTCAGTTCCTCTAGGAATTGACACTAGCTCGATTTGATTCAGAACTCGAACCAGTCGGCGTGAGTAAGGTAAGATGTTTGGCATAACTCCTGGCTCAGGTTAGTTGTTACCTGCTGGGTTTTCTGTTTACGAAGCAGTCCAGGGTAATGTGCGCCATTATGACTAAGTACATAAAGTATGTATACTAATATCATAATCATCATCGAACGAGCTAATACTAGGACACTGTTGCGGTGAATACTTTTATGAGACATATTTTTTTTTGCGTCAAACAATGTTCCGATTTTTAGGGTTCCGTAGTCCTACAAGGAATCCATATAGTTTCGTCATGTCCGTCCGTCTGTCCGTCTGTCTGTCTGTCCGTCTGTCCTAATCCTTTACAGCGCTTATTATAATAACTTCTACAGTTATCATTAATCATCATCATCATTTCAGCCGAAAGACGTCCACTGCTGGACATAGGCCTCCCCCAATTAAGGGGGGGATATGCCATAATCGCCACGCTTGGCAGGCGGGTTGGCGATCGCAGTTGGTTGGTTAAATACTCAGAGCACGCTGCTGCCCATCCTCTAGTGAATCCCTTAGTCGCCTTTTACGACACCCATGAGAAGAGATAAGGGTGGTGCTATTCTTTAAGTCACCACACGGACTAGTCCGGCACCACACGGACTACAGTTATAAACATAAGTAAATGAAACTTTGCTCAAAATGTTGTTAAAAAATTGTTTAGATATAGATCTCAATTTTAAAATAATTCAACACATGTACATGTGAAATGAGGATGAAATATTTTTTTTCGCTGCACCCCCTTGTGTGGTATCATTGAATAGGTCTACTAAAATGAAGGCAATGTTTCATACATAACTTTTTTATCAGGTATAACATCTGCGAAATACAGTTAGCCAAAGTGGCTTGCAATGTGTCCCCCCCCTGCCATGTCTAAACTATGCAACGTAGAAACTTATAGTCTTCCACATTGATAGACCTTTGTAAAAACTCTCTTTTAAAATTATTTCGAGTATAATGTGATTATAAATTTTTGAGTTATAGTAAGAAAACTGAAAAATACTTATGTAAGACGTCCTAGTTCATAGGTCATTGACCTTAGAGAAAAATGATTTTAGCAAATAATGCTCCTTTAGTTTACTTTCTATTTAAAAAAATCACAAAAAGAAACTTTGTGTTAAATTGATATGACACACTTCTTCAATTTAGCTTCTTAAATTTAGCGCTAGGTGGCGCTGTTTGCAAAAACTAAATAGCAATGAGTAATATTCGATTTCATTCGTTTGTAATTAGACCTACTTAAGGAACCCTATAATACTGAGCATGGCCCGACATGCTCTTGGCCGGTTTTTTGTTATGAAACAATTTTCCGAAAATCGGAAAATTGATTTGATAGATAATATTGGACATCACACTTACGGTATCTTACATTACATAAGTATAAGGTACAGTCAACAAATCGGAATCATGACCCACTCAGCTGATAATTCGTTTGAAATCGTCAAAACAGTAAGGTTTTCTTCTATGCTGCACTTAGGACATTTTGAATATTACAGAAACTGCATTAAAACGGGTCAGAGGTCTGTGCCGTTTTGAGCTTTGTTATCAATGCAATAGATTTATAATTGGATTGGAAATTATGTTTTTTATTAAGCAGGAATTATATTTTGAATTTCGAATTAGCTGTCGTTTCACGTGGTTTTCCTACAAACAACTATTATTTTTTAAGAAACCTATACAAACTTTTTCGATTACAGACCATTAATAAAATAAAAATAAAAATTACAAATATAATGTCAAGTATGAAAAGGTGTCAAAAAATACTCTTAATATGTGGAACCTCGGACGAATAAAAAAGGCAGACGGAATCTCGCTATTCAATAGGTGAAGCATCAATAGCAAGCCGGATCGCTTAAAAGTATAGTATGCCAAAAAGCCGCGATTACGCAAAAAATCATCTAGTGTGACGGTAGTCATTGTTGTAGCATCATAAATAAAATAACAGTATAAATATGGTGTGTTAAAATGCTTTCGATATTATAGTGGGTTCAGGAAAAAATTAAGTGCTTCAGTCTTTGTTTAGCTAGATTCCGTCCGCCTTTTTTAATCGTCCAAGTGTGGAAAATACATTTAATTTATAATATCCTCTGTACCATATTTCACGCAATAAATGATAAATAAATAAATAACAATATTTGGAGTTAAACATCAAGAATAAAATTACTAAAATAATTTTATTGGTAAACTAGCTGTAACTGTCAATAGCTAACAAAATTGATAACAAGTCAGTTGCCAGGGAAATATCTGTTTAAGCGAAATTCAACCTAATTGTATTAGAATGTCTGTAGGATATTAAGCTTATCGTGGGTCATGATTCCGATTTGTTGACTGTACCTACTTTTCAGAATAATCAGATACCATAACATTACAATTGTTTTTAAATACTTAAAATATACTGGTACCACGTCGCACGGCTGTTGACCCCGTGATCAGCTGGTTGTAGTTAAAATTATTAGGTTTGTTTTTTTTTTGTTTTACTATCATTAGACATCGTTACCCAGCACGTCTGTGAAGTTTCGCCAGCTAATTTGATTTAACGTTGTATTTATTTTTAAATGTTTATAGATAATTAGAGCCCCGCAGATTATAGACACAGAATTTCTTTTGAGTTGACTTTATGATATATCAGTAAACACAAATTCACATAACATAATCACACACACACCCTCACATACCACATAAATACATTTAATTAATATCTGCAACATTTTATAATTTTTATAAATTGTTAGTTTTAATATTTTTAAATTTTTACCTTTTACTTAGGTAGGTACGTGATAAAGATCAATAATTTATTATTATTGCATGTACCAAAAAGCAGCACTACATCCTATCCTATTTGATAATATGTTAAACACGGGCAGTGCCTAAGAAATGGAAAACCTACTGACCTCCAAGATACAGGTACTTCCTAGTTTGGGGGTCAGCAGATCCTTGTTAGCGATCTTTAAAATTTGCCTTAAATGTATAATTTAATTAAGTTTGTAAAAAAATGTTGTGTGCCTGAGTCAATAAAATAATTATTTATTTATTTATAGACCAAACTGTCGGCCGACAGTTGGGTGAAATAATTTTCGTAAATACGGAAATCGGGTCTACCGGTGTGCGCACTCCCGTATGTTCCCGTAAACTAAACTATGACTAAACTATCAGCTGATTAAAAGTCTGCAGTCTGCGGTTTCATTTTGTTTCTTTGAGTTTACAAATAATACACATGACATTGGTTTATTTCGTTACTAATACAGCGATAACCTCCCAAGATATTTACTTCCTACATACTTCACATACCGTTATCATAACTGTAATATTCCGCGGAGTTAACTAATGACAATGACAAGTCATATTAGGTACACCACGCTGAAAATTTTGTCGTTTCAAAGACGAAGCGGGGTCATTCTACTCATTATTACGAACAACTTTCACTATGGGACAAATGCCGAAATCGCGAAAAAAACAGTTTATCCCTACGTTTTGTCGATTTATGTGAACACAAATGTAGGGATCAGCTGATTTTTTTCACGATTTCAGGTTTGGTCCCATAGTAAAAGTTGTAGGTACGTAATGATGACTACAATGATCCCTCTTCGTTTTCGACACAACAAAATTTTCAGCGTGTTCCATAACCGACCATAACCATATCTCTGATAGGTACTTGATCGACATACGGCCAAAATTAATATCCAATCTATCCACGATTTGCCCTACTAGAGATAGGAATTTGACATATTTTGTATGGAGCTTAGTATGCAAATTCCTATCTCTAGTAGGGCAAATCGTGGATAGATTGGATATTAATTTTTGCCGAAAACCTCCACGCTTAAACAACCTTTAAAAACCTAACCTAACCTTTTTAACCTTTTTTTTTTTTTTTTTTTTTGTACGCAAAATACACGCTTGATCGTGGAGTTGCGGAAACCAGCCCGTTATACTATACTATACTAACAACCTTTAGGGTGAGCAGCGTGGCTGAAGATCTCACTAGCAAACTCACTTCTGAATCTGCCGTTAAACCTTTTTTTTGTATTATTTCTACTACTACCTATACACCTATAGTATATTCACTGCGGATTTAGGACTGAATGTGCTAGTGAAATTTTACAGAATAGTACGGCAGATGATATCTCTAACGGCCAAAATTAATATTCAATCTATCCACGATTTACCCTACTATAGATAGAAATTTGACATATTTTGTATGGAGCTTATGTCAAATTCCTACCTCTAGTAGGGCAAATCGTGGATAGATTAGATATTAATTTTGGCCGTTAGTTGTATTTATTTATCGATCATTTATTGCTCTCATTTCTACTACGGTTTGAGAGCCACTCGTCACTACCACAAGAAATTTATCATTACTCTGAGTCTTTTAAGTAAGTAATACTTTTCTTGGTCAGATATCACTCTCTGTACCCGTGGCACGCGGGCGGTGACTACAAGCATCTGCTCAAAAAGGGAGACGAAAATATCTTGAAACACGTACTGGAATTCAAGTAAGTCGCTATTTAACTTAAACAAGTTTTAGTAAGGTTCTTGAAGTGTTATACAACAAAAAGATTCAACTAAGATCGGGGTAGGTGTCCCTGCGTGATCGAATAAAAAATGAGGAGATTCGCAGGAGAACGAAAGTAACCGCCCGAAGAATCGCAGAACGGACGGCCGATTTGGCCGTAAAGTTCTGGAGTGGCGACCACGAACTGAAAGGCGCAGCGTGGGTAGTGAAAAGTGGGCAAGGATTGAAATAAGATAGTTTGTTGCCCAGAAAGACTTCATAAACGTCTTACCATAATTTGGTAAACATTCTAAAGGCCACAAACTATCTTATTTCAGTGTTAAAATCCTTCCTTGTGGTCCTGGGTTCGATTCCCGGGTCGGGCAAAGTGTTATTGGGTTTTTTCATTAAGAAATTCTCAGTAGCAGTCCGGAGTCTGGATTTGTGCCCGGTTAATGGCAATAGGCTCGCCCCCCTATTACATGGGACTATAACATAACTGGCGAAATGTGGGTGTACTATTACACCTCTGCCTACCCCTTCGGGGAAATACAGGCGTGATGTTATGTTATGTTGTTAAAATCCTTGCCTACTTTTGTCCCTATTCGCCCCTGCATCCCTATTAAACCCCTTTTACCCGGTACCTCTATTTTAATATGATTTCCCTTTTTACTTTACAGTAAATACGACCTGTACACAAAGAGCGCCGGCATCCCCGACATCGAAGCTCTGTGGCCTTATTACGAGAAACTGATCGAGAAGTACCTCCCCGGAGAACTCGAGTGGTAGGCGGGACAACCCTGCACAGTACAATATGTAATTAATTAAAATCCCTTCTACTAAGGCCCAAAACATATATGATACAATCAAATCAACTCAGCCTATCGCAGTCAACTGCTGGACATAGGCCTCTCCCAAGTTGCGCCATAATACTCGGTTCTCTGCTTTCCACATCCATACATGATACAATAACCGGCAGTAAATATTACACATTGAGTTACACATCGAGCTTTAGAAACAGATAATCGGCTAGGTTCAGTTTCGATCGACTAGCTTCGGTTTCGATCGGCTAGCTTCGGTTTCGATCGGCTAGCTTCAGTTTCGTTGGTAGAGCGTTGTCTCTGTCACTCATACCATACCAAGCCCCGGATCTACATTTGTAAAACAGTGTGCCGATTTGCAGCCCTCTAGGCCTGGCCCCCTTTGCCTCCCCCCCCCCACTCCTAGATCCGACACTGCTCATACCTATGTCACGTTTATATGTTAGACGATGTGTAACATTAATGCCGGGTACTGTAGGTACTTACATCGCGCTTTTTAGCGATTCTCCGATGCTGCATCGACTGGTTAGAGGTTAAGCAGTAGGATAGAACCGTGCAGTCGCTGCATCTAGCTTCTGACATTATCGATCAAATTACGAATTTAATCACAGCACTGAGCTCGAGTGTCTGCTTTGGGCCTTACTGGATCATACAGTCAACCCTGCACAGTACAATATGTAATTATTATTTATCTCACAATATCCAAGTAGATCATAAAATAATCTCAAAGGTGCGGATAATAACGGGTATGTGAGCTGCGAGTATCTTGAGAAAAATTCGCCTTGAAAAGTATAGTTTTTACTGTCCATCATTATAACCAATAATGGCAAGAATTTATTCTTGGTTTTGCTTATTGACATTAATTTAAATATTATTTTATATTTTATACTTTAACTTAAAGGGCTTTTACGGCTATTTTGCTAGTTATACCAAAGACGAAATCTATGGATTGTATATATTTTTTTTATTTTCGCGAAAATTGGCCAATTTATCTGATATTTTGTATGATATTGTAAATAAAAATGTTATTATTATATTTTTTGTTTTTATTTTACTGAAAGGATATGACTTTTACCTACCCAAACTACCCTCACAAATCAAAAATAAGTTGTCACATAATATTAGAACTATTGTGATAATTAAAAAAGAATACTATACATAACAATCAGCTCATTACTGTCCCACTGCTGGGTACGGGCCTCTTCTCAGAATGAGAAGGTTAGGACCTTAGTTCACCATGCTGGCCTAGTGACGGTTGGTGGACTACACACACCATTGAGAACTGTATGGAGCACTCTCAAGTATGCAAGTTTTCTCAAAATGTTTTCCTTCACCGTTAAAGTGGTGATCAAATAAAAAAAGAAAGAGCTATAATAAATCAGGAACTTTATTTAAAAGCTATATTTACAAAAATACAATTACCTCAAAATATGTAATAATTAAACTACTAAGCATCAACAACCAAGTCAGAATTGTAACACAGCGCATGTTACTTAAATCATAGCTAAAGTATCACCTCCCATAGTGTATGACACAAATAGTAATACACTGCAACAATAAATTGTACCAATTATACCAAATATGTCCATCGAGAATAAATTATAAAATTATATCATTCAGTTACACTTTCGACGACCTCTGTGGTCTAGTGGTTCTAGTGTCGGACTGCTGATAACGAGGTCGTGGGTTCGATTCCCACAGGACACAAATATTTGTGTGATGAACATAAGTGTTTGTGTTGGTCTGGGTGTTGCTTATGTATTATAAGTATGTATTTACAAAAAAAAAGTTTATAAGTATTATATCCATTGTCTAGTACCCATAGCACAAGCTCTGCTTAGTTTGGGACTAGATGGTGCTGTGTAAAAATGTACCAAAAATATTTATTTATTTACACTAAATTTCCGCTAGATGGCGTCTAATCGGTAATATTTATACAAACTTTATATTAAAATATTATTGTTATTCTCAACATATTAGATGGGCACTTATTTTGTTTAGTTTTTGTAACTTTGTTTACACTTTGTGCCATGCAATATGGGACGGTGTTTACAAAGTAGTTTAAATCTAATATCATTAACCGATGTCCTCGTCAATCAAACACACACCTGCATGAAACAGCCTCCTAATAAATATTTCATTTTAACATTATACTCAATTATTAAGTTTCACACAGTGTGTATTTGATTTCAGGTTATTTTAAGATGTCAACACAAAATCACATTTTCAAAAAACGAACACAGATACACAAAACATTCAGCTATACTCTCACAAAATCAAATTCTAAAATAATTTACTATAAAAATAGATCTCAATTAGTAAAATGGCTGGATTCCTTTTTTATTTTTTCCAAATAAGCAACTATAAAGAGAACACACCTCTACTCAAAGTTTTGGACTAGATACGGAATTAATCCAGAGAAAATCAAATATTAAAATCACAATGTTTACCTACCGTTTATAAAGACGGGTAAAATAAATAAACCAATAGCGAATCAGTATGCGCACAACACTTAGATTCTATTGGTTATACAACATGCTATTAGCTGAAATTTTCCCGCGCGTATTGTGAAAAACATATTTTTTGGCGTTACATATAAGTTACATAATAATGTGAGTTGAGTATGTATTATAAAGAATGTAGGTAATAGATAATAATAATAATATAGACGTTAAAGTTCAATTCCATAAATGCTCTTTCGCTCTACGCGTAAAGGTGGACCTTATTCTTATAATGGTCGAAGGCCTAGCTAGCTATAATATGCTTATAAAAATAGACTAAAGATACAATACATGATCACGTAATAGGGGTGTAGTGGCTGAATAGGGACAAAAGTGGGCAAGGATTTTAACATTGACATAAGATAGTTTATTGCCCAAAAATACAATCAATTCAATTTGTTTTGCCTTAATTTGGTAAAAATTCTACTGTCTAGAATAAGCTTACAAGTATAGACTAAAGACACAATACATGATCACGTTAACATTGAAAGGCCAATATTTATCATATCAAATATAAGATCATAAATAATTATATTGCAAAACGCGACTCAAGATACCGGATAAAATGGGGTGAATAGGGGTGTAGTGGTTGAATAGGGACAAAAGTGGGCAAGGATTGAAATTATTGCCCAAAAATACTTAAAAAATGTTCTTCCATAATTTTGGTAAAAATTCTATTGTGTTTGTGGGCAACAAACTATCTTATTTCAGTGTTAAAACCCTTGCCCACTTTTTACCCTATTCACCCCTGCATCCCTATTCACCCCCTTTTACGGTTCCCACCAAATTTTATGTATTATAGTTGTTTTAATAAGGGAGTAATATTGATGTGGATGGATTTAGGTAAACTATGTGCTAATAATGCCTATTCGTTTATGTTTGAAGGGCCCGGTATTTTTTCATACTATTTTAGTTATTCAAAGAAGCTTCTCCAATCTGAAATAGCGTGATACCAATTTAGGTACCTAATAACCCATTAATAAACATTTAAATTGACATTCATATTCAGTTTCCTACCATTTAAAATAGGAAAAAGCTCTTTGAGATCTACCACAGTTACCATAATGAGTCAATATACATATTCAGGAAACATAAATGAGATTATACAGGGTGACGTTTTAATGACTAACCGATAAAGATAATATCTCTTACAATAATCCAATTAGAATGACTAACCATACCACTTTTGTTCACTAATTAAAATATCACCCTGTGTAAAATAATCAGGTGTATGACAATTCAGTTACTCTTACTTTAACATCACTATAAAGGCTAATACATAATTATAAGCTATTTTACACAAGATTAAAGTGTTAATATCCTTTAATAAGATGGTACCCTCCTATCAACCTAACGAATCAGTCTTCATAGTGGAAAGACGGCTCAATACAACCCTCAAGGCCGAAACAAGGCAATTTTAGTTTTATTTTTATCACACACCTTAGCGTTAAACGGTCAAACGATATTGAACCTTATTTGTGGTATTATAAAATACATTTTATGATTTTAAAACTACTTTGGAATATTGCTTTTAACCCCTTGAAGAACGCACGAACATTACTGATATAGGACGGATCCGCCCTATACAAAAATGGTTATAAAAACGAAAACAGACCAGCTATCTCCATTATGTAAACGGTTTTCAGTTGTTCATACCAACTATCAAAACATCAAAACTTTTTTCTCAATAAAAAAAAAGATAATGATTGAAACTAAAAAAGAGAGTTTCGGCAATTTTTGGATTTAGGGCGATTTGACTGAGATGATTATTCAGCCTTTAATAAAGTTTGATGGAGAATATCATCTACTTTTCAATGAACATAAGTATTTGGAGCACCTTTAGTCTCTATCACATTGTAAGTAACAGATTAAATGAAAAATAAATGGTCCGGGTAACCAAAGCCGCCGGCAGTTAGGAGCCCGATAAAAGTGTCTTACGAGTGACGAAAGTCCAGCGCACCCTGGGCTGTCATAGGCTCCCTACCAATCTTGCTGACTGATTATTATTTTCACCGCGGCATGATTAATTACATTTCTCGTGTACTTACATGAGAGAAGAAAAATACTCAGACTTTATTGACATATATCTTGCTCTGGGGTAACTCCGGCAAGGGGTAATACTAGCAAGGGGCAATTTCGGACGGGCTAATTCTGTTAAAATAGATTTTTGTTGGATATCGTAACAATATCACGACACGCACTGTGAGGGGTAGAATAAAATTACTACTACTACATACTATTGTTGACAGACAGCAATTGAAATATCTCCAGAGCTTAGGTGTAATTCCGGGTATTGGGTATTGAGTCTGCAGCAAAGACAAAATATTCCAAAGACACAAGCAAGTTAGAGTCGTATACTTAAGTATACTACAAATAAGGACCAATATCGCATAATCACGCTATCACATCAGTGCTAATTCTTCTTATAACATTTCCCTTACTATCCAATATCCATTCTAAACAGCCTAAAATGTCATTGATCCCATTCTAAAGTATTGCCAGTCACAAAATATGAGAAACTAGGAATGTTTTACAACCTTTATTTCGTTGGAATATTATTAAATAAGCTACTTTTTCTATTTCTAGCCTTTTTGCGTAATATATGATATAAGTAATTGCATTGTACTAGCTGTATTTAATATTTAAAGTTACTAGCTGTATTTAACGGGTTTTTTTTTCAAAGACTGGAATTAATTGAATAATCATCGTATCATAATTGTCTTTATATGGGGTACTTTTACAATAAGGCGTTTCAAAAGTTCTCGTATGAAGTATTACGATTATTTTTAATATAATATATTGTATGAAATTTTCCGATACAATATCATGGTCTAATTTTCTCTAATCTTTACTTTTTATATCATTTACGAAGCATGAATGAAACATCATGATTTTTTCCCATAATATGACCTTAAATCAATAAAATTGTTACCATACTGCACAATTGTCTGCGCAAATGATATGGCCTATGTACTACAGCATTGCGCTGTAGGCCAAAAATATAATCAAAATGGAATAATCATAATACTAAAAGAGATGTAAATTGTTCTCTATCACCTGTTAATATGGTCAAAATGTCATTACGTTTCAAAATGTTTGTAAATGCTTGTGACGTATGCCATGACTTGCTGCCAGTCGGGCCTCTCTTGCTGGATCATATCTTGAATGTTCTGTAAAGAAAGAAACGACCAAATTGGTTTCCGTTGATATAAAGTAATATGAACATCATAGTCATAATAAAATTATGAGCATAAAGAATTTCAGCTGCTGATCTTAGGCCAATAAATGCCACAATAGCGGCCTTTACACGCTTGCTCTATCGCGAAGAATTGGAGCATTTCGAGCGTACAGGATTGCGTGCAGGAAAACTTGCCAACTTGAAAACTTCCTTTCCCCTCCCCGATGCCTTCACACGTGCGCTCGTTCGCACAGGAATTGTCGTTTCACTCGCGATAGAGCGAGCGTGTAAAAAAATAAAAATAATTTATTTGTAAAAACATAAGTAAAAGTTATAAACTTGGTGGAAAGTAAAAGTATTAATTAAAGGCCACTATTAATTGGTTGTGTAATAAATCACGCTATTAATTGGTTGTGGCTGTTTTGACAAAATTGTGACACAATCACTTTTACACACTACACAATTTTTTTGGTGTTATTGGGTTTTTTCATTAGGAAATTCTCAGTAGCAGCCCGGAGTCTGGATTTGTGCCCGGTCAATGGCAATAGGCTCGCCCCCTATTACATGGGACTATAAAATAACTGGCGAAATGTGGGTGTACTATTACACCTCTGCCTACCCATTCGGGGAAATACAGGCGTGATTTTATGTTACACTATTTTAGTGCTCTCATTTTTCAACATGTAATTTGCCAGTCTGTTTCTACGAAGAGAGTGTTGCTCAACCTTAACGATCGTAAATAGGTATCACTAGAATCATACAGCCTAACTACCTAATATAATTTTTTATTTTTTTTGCGCTTGCTTCGTCACCTCCAAATTGATAGTATATAGAAAGGAAAACATGTATAGTCGTAGCTAAGGCTTCCATTACCTAAATTGTCAATAAAGACAAAGACTTCCAAAAAAACCCGGACATTTGGGCGAAACTAGGTATTTCCCCGGACTCTCTTAAAAAATTAATCAATATTAAATGTTATTTTTTTACCAACGCGACTCCCCTGGACGGCCCCTAAACTAGGACAAATCCGGGGAAACCCGGACGGATGGTAGCCCTATACGTAGCTAACCGCTCATTGCATCGGCTTGATAACATAGGTATGTTTAGCAGTATTATTATAACTATTTTAAGAGCTAAAAATAAAGAAGAATACTGACCAGCGTGGTAGGTATACCGACGGACTCAGCGGCTGCGAAGGCGACGGAGAAGTTGGTCCTCTTGTCGTGAGGAGAGAGCGAGGCGTACGAGATGCGACTGTCGCCCAGGTACGAGTGCAGCAGCGCGCACAGCGCCATGCCGTCGTTCCACGATGAACTGATGCGAGGAATTCAGGTTAAAATCTTGTATCCTACTTCCTTATTATATTATAAACTAACCTATGCCCGCGACTTTACCCGCGTGAATGTCGTTTATCGCGCATCCCTCGGGAACTGTTCATCTTTCCGGGACAACAAGTCAAAATTCATGGAAATATTTTGATTTTCAATCAATGGTACAAAATTATATAGAATATAAACCGGATTAACTTATAGGCTAAGGCACAGAAATAGATAGAATGGTTGTAATCACAATGTTACTTGCGATTCTTGCGTGTCAGCTTTCCAAACAAACTACGCCTTACATTACTACGTCATTATTTAAAAAAAAAAAATTAATCAAATGTACCTAGTTTATAGCTTTTGTTTCTGCAGTTAAAAACAGCACAATAAGGCATTTTTCCGGGTTTTTTTTAAAGTATTTTAGAAACAAGTCATAAGGCGTGCTGAGAAAGGCTTTGAAATATCCTGCACTATGGTGTATGGTACTGCCACGCGCGCCCTGCCCACATGGCCATTCTATCTATTTCTGTGGACTAAGGCTACTTTTATCCCGGGAAGATCAATAGCTCCCGAGGGATGCGCGATAAACGCACCCAAGCGGGCGAAGCCGCGGGCATAGTTTAGTATTCTGATAAACTCATCAGACCCGGTGAGCAAAAATTGTACTAATTTAAAACTTTGTCATACTATTATTCTTTCTCGTTCTTTCCTTGTCTTTCATGGTGAAAGTGCACCGTGTTGTCGCCGATCGCAGCAACGCCGCCACCAGCTCAGATAAGTTTGTCGGACTGTATGTTGTGTCGTGTTCCAAGGAAGATGCGATGAAATGCGTAAAAAAATTGGCTATTAGCAGGCCTGGCTCACATGGTCACATGACCTGCGAAACATAACCTACGCGGCACACACATCTAATCTATGCCCGTACCCCGTACTCGGCACTCGCAGTCAGTTGGTTGACGTCATTCACTCAGAGGTGAATTGATAAAAATTTGGGCACAATAAAGACTTTAGAATGTTTTCAAAATCACAGCAGAACCTTTTTGAAGTCTCCATTTACCATTAGCATAAAACAATGTAATATCAATTTTAAAATCCTTGCCCACTTGTGTACCCATTCACCCCTGCAATCCTATTCACCCCATTTTAAACTCTGTTTTTTGTGACTTCTCTTATTTAGTAAACAATCTTGGCGTGTCTTTTTAATGCAATTCGTCAATAATAATTATTAAAAGACATTATACACACAAATTTTACACTGACGAGTTTGCAGAGATCAGGGGTAGGGCTGCGTCCCTGTTATACAGGGTGCGTGCCAGCACCAACAGCCTCCTGGGCGTCATTGCGAACAAACTGGATTGTCCTATTTTGTGTTACTTCAGTAAGCTACACTAAACTACTATACTTACGTACTTTGTTATACTTACGTAATTATTATTATTATTTTTAATTAATTTTTTTGAACTTCAATGAAGTCTGACATGGTTTTCAGTGAATTTTAGATTAAGTATGGTAATGGAAATGCATTATTTAATTTTAATTTTTATATGGGTCTGCGTAGGCACGCATAATAATAAATAATAAAATTCTTTATTGCAGGCGCAATAAAGAATTTTATTATTTATTATTATGTTAACAATTTCACACACTTAATAACATTTTGACCTAATTACATGTGCAGAATTAGTAATTATATTTTATCAGTAGTTATTTGAATAAAGAGACGTGACAAGATTGTTTACTAAATAAGAGAAGTCACAAAAAACAGAGTGTAAAATGGGGTCAATAGAATTGCAGGGGTGAATGGGTACAAAAGTGGGCAAGGATTTAGGATAAGACACGAGATAAAAAACAGACTTTACGATACCAACTCAGTCCTCTTCCACAGTTTTGTCATTACAGCAATACAATATTATTCCTGTCACTTACACCCACCAAATGGCTTATGGATCAAAGAGTTTATTCTCTTCTCTCATGGTTTTCTATCTTACCTGAAGTTAGTAATATCTATGTTGTTGTATCCCATGGTCTTCTGCTGGCACCACTTGAGCAGCGCGTTGCGTTTTGAGCCACCGTTCTTTATTTGTAGAGCATTCAGAGGATCCTTTCTTTCACCTGTAGATATTTAGAAATATTAATTAATTACTACACTAAATAAATAATGAGTTAAATCTAAAAGTTTTGTTTTCTCAGTCACTGTTAATGAACATTGTGTAATTATGTTTGTTTTGCGACATTTATCATGCAGACACATAGAAGCAAAGCTTTGTACTTACCTGTGAGTATAGGCTGTAGTGAAAAACGCAAAATCTTGAATAACTTACATCTCGAAAAGAAAAACCTCTCTCGCACAGTTGCATGTGATGCAAATAATAGATTCAGGTCTAGTAATAAGCCTCTAACTGCGAGATTGCTCTGCGGTCACCAATTTGATTGCTTCTTGCAAAAGTCTCCTTTTCTCCTCCGCGTAAACGTTTCCTACTAATTCGCACATTGGGCCCTAATTCACGTAATTTCATGTCGCGTCGATCAAGTTGCAGTGACGCCGCAGTTCATACATGACGGCGATCGCCGTAGATAAGAGAATACGAAAACATTGTTTTGATCTAAACTTAACTGCAATTGCGCTTCATCTGGACTTCTTTAGTTACGTGAATTAGCCTTTTGGTTGTTCTATCTACCTAGCAAGTGCGACTTTACAGAATTCTAAGAAGTGCCATTGGAAATTTTCAAAAACCAACGCTGATCTTGTTCAGCTCGACGTTTAGCTTTAGATAAACCAATTTACATTGAAACAGAGTATATTTTAATTGGTTCACACACATTCTGTGCATTCGTAGTCCCATAAAAAAAAAAAAATCCAGTCCACCCAATGGTTGTCTGTAAGAAATTGCTTTTAGCGATAAGACCGCCAATTGTTAGTACTGTGCTCATGTTTGTGTAACTTTAGTTTTATTTGTATGGTGTGAAAACAATAAAGTATACTCCATCCAAAATAACTTCTTAGGTTTTCGCGATCACTACACCAACAACCACCAACCACCAACAAACAACCACTAATAAAACAAGGTTTAACCGGATTAAATCGCGTATATTATTTAAATTGGTTTCCCTGACGTTTCGAAAGCTTTGCAGCATTTCGTGGTCGCAGGTAGACTAAGATGACAAGCGTCTTTACAAATATTTCTAAAAAAATATTTTAATCTACCGTACAATATTATTAATTAAAATCGTTTTTCGATGCACGCAGTAATCACTCACAATATAATTATCTTTTACAGTGTTGCGTGCTGTTTGGGACTTGATTATTTTTAGGACTGGGTTCCAAACAGGTGGTAGCTGCCAACCAAAATAAAATAAATACTCCATCCATTCATCCATCCATTGTTCGGTTAACGAAAATTTCCAATAGCACCTAAAAGTTATCGGTCCGTATTGGCCGGCCTACGTATCTGGTTATCACTCACATATGTCTCCGTAGCTGTTCCGGCGCACGAAGGACTCGATGGCCTTCTGCTGCAGCGAGTGCAGCGCGCGCTGCTCGTCGGGCATGTTGGCCTGCTGCGCCGCCGCCTCTGCCCCGCCGCGTTAGGCACAACGTCAACGCAAGCACACAGCGACGGATTTGTGATATCGTCAGAACATTGATGCTACATTTATTTGATTATATGTAATAAGGTTATGTCTGATCTTGTGTAGAAATTTAGGCATTTATTTGGTCTTATTATTAGAACTCCTTAAGCTGCATTTTTGTGTTGATAATTTGTAGATAACTAACTACTTATCACACGTTTACGCTTTTGCGTTTTGCGAGCCCGTGATCAAACATACAGGTTTCGAATAGCTGTCCTAATTGGCATTCGCGCAATAATCGCGCGACAATGCGTAGTCAGGCGTAGTCTTAATACGAAGCGAATGTGCGACGATCGCAAGTTCGCACGAATTTTGTTCGTGACATGACATTATCGCATGATTATCGCGCGATTGTTTAATTGAACACCTATTCGACATCTAGGTTTGATTGCGGGTTGAATAAAATTCGAGCAAACTTGCGAAGGTCGCGTAATCACGTTGTACAACAACAACTTACGCCTTAAGTATGTCTGAAATTTTATTTCAAATGTCTAGAATGGCATAACAGCTTCTTTAAACATTAAGTTCGCTGTAGGTACGTTAATATCTATCTGTTCAGGTAAACCTATTATTTCATATCACAAAACCGTCGATGGTAGTACATGAGTGAAATATTCACACAGTCAGCCAGTGTGAGTATTTCATAGTAGACACAAACAATGCAGAGTGGTACCGAACCCAATGTGTGTACTTATCCCTTAAGAACCCACTCCGTTAGAAAGGGCAACATGCCGAAAATATTGAAGATAAATATTTTTGTAAATAAACATTGTCTCAAACAAAGTAGGTATAGCGACTCCATTCCTTTGGAGCAACGATTGTTTTATTTTTATAATTTTTCTATTTTTCTTTCCTTTACCTAATACAATAACACAGTTAAATGATGAATTTTTGAATGATTCTACAGAAAAAAAATAGAATTATAAAAACTTACGTTCAGTTAGTTTTTTTAACTAAAATAATAACCAAGTAAAGTCAACAGTACATAAATGAACACAGTTACTGCATTAAATAAAGGCAAAATAAACCATCTATTAACTTTTTCATCTTATTGATTACACAGGATGTAAAAAATAAAAGTCAAGTAGCATGCATGCATGTAATGAACTAAGTTTAATAAATAAATTAGTAACGCCGCACACAACACATATAAAGTTAATTAGGCAAGGGTTGGGCTATGCGCCGCGCTCATGCTGCCATGCTGGAAAAAATAAGCCACTATCATGCGATTATATGTAGCCGGGGACGGAATTATGGTTTTTAAATTTTATTAGGTTTCTTAAATTAGGATTAACAAATTTATTTCAGCAGTTTTGTACTTTGGGACATGCTTAATTAATTTTGTGGCAAAATATTTTTGAGCACACTGTATAGAGTATACAACGTGTCATTGGGGTAACTCAAAACCTCAGACACTCGCAACTAGTTTTTATTATAATAAATTGATATGGAAAGTAATTATTAATTTTCATATATTATTGTAGAAGATATTTATAATTTTATGTATCATGGTTACTCTAATCAATTCATTGCGCTAGATTCACGAACGTGCGACGCTCTCGACGCTGTGTCGGGAGGTGAATAACCTCTTAAAATGAAGTTAAAGTTGATATAGTTTTAGGAAACAATGTTTCCCAAAACTTTTTTACTGGGTGTCGCTCGCTTTTGCGCTCAGCGCCACGTCGTCGTATGAAACTTTTAGACTCGGCATGGTATGAAAATATTTTTTTGGTAAAAATTAACCTGATGTTAAAAGTAATGTTAAAAACTAAGTTAATTCAATAACACGTTGTAGAGGGATGAAAAAAGTAATAAAACTATTAACTACTAAAATTATATAAATTATATCATGCTGCAATCTATATTTATAAAAAATATTTTTTATACTATATTTGCCTAACTACCTACATAAATAAAAAATATTGGTATTACTTATAAACGCATGCTGTTTATTATAAATTAAATAATCTGTTTTGCGTTATGATCATGCATATAATTACCCGTACCTATATTATTATTCATGCCTAACTATTTTAAATTGTAAAATTTTATGTAATCGTGCATGTCTCTTATTTGTCTGAATAAGCCATTTTATATTTTCCATTTTATTCCGCTTCTATCACAATCACAATTATAGGTGCGGCACGCTATGATGGCGTTTTTGACGTTTGAATTGACAGCTACGTATCAAGGAACAATTGCCGTACTTTATTGTCAATAATGATGTACTGCTACAGCAATATAATTTTTCGAATTTCAAATCTATTATTCAAATTCTATTTATTACTGCCATTTTTTTACGTATGTCACAGAAAATTTGATTAAATAGCGACTAAACAAAATGGCTAGGCGTTATGTTTATTAAATAATTTGATAAATTATTTACTTTATGTAGATATTATTCATAATAGCTAGTAGGAGTTGGTGAAAGGAATAAACCTGATCCCAAACGCAAATAATTTGAAATGTGTCACAACACTATTGGAAAAAGTCAAAAACTCCATCATAGCGTGCCGCGGGTATAGAATCAGTATCACCTCATATAGTCACTATACTTAATAACGATATAAAAGTAAACTAAACTAAGTTCCCTCAGTAACTCACCGTTGGCGCTTGGTGAAGCTCTATTGCCCCTGGCGGCGGGCGGCTTGGCGGAGAAGCTGCTGGCACCCATGCCGTTGGTAGGCGCCGTGGAGTCAGCCATGCCGTTCTTGATCGTAGTTGAAGTGGTTGTCACGTCTACTGATGTTTGCTGCGAATTGATGAATTGAATCCTTAGTTTCGTATACAGGATGTAGCAAAAACTGATAACAACTGTGGGCCTAGTGCCAGTTTAACACTTACCGCTTCATAAATCAGTAGTTCCTACTTGTATCCGCCAGGGGCACTACTGATTTATGAATGAAAGTCATCGAATTCGATGGTAATATCGGCACAGAATATCTAATAATACATTAATTCTTCTATTCATTATTTCTTTTATTGTTAGTCAACTAACCGAGGTACGAGGAAGCGGAGTACTGCAATCCAATAATATTGGCCCTACCGAGGCGGCTATTGGCTATTCACTAACGCGGAACTATTTACGCCTCACAGAAGTGGTCGAAACTGATTCGAAATTTTCGAGTGGCGAATAGTGGCGACCTATATCGAATCTGTTGAGAGAAATCCGTCTATTAATGCAGGGGTGAATAGACACAAAGTGAGCAAGGATTTTAACATTGAAATAAGATTGTTGCCCACAAATACTTCAAAAATATCATATATACCATAATTTGGTAAACATTCTAAACTCTTTGTGGGCAACAAACTATCTTATTTCCATTCTTAAAATTCTTAAAATTAAAATTTAAAATCCTTGCCCACTTTCGTC
Source organism: Asteroscopus sphinx (assembly GCA_949699075.1). NCBI lineage: Eukaryota > Metazoa > Arthropoda > Insecta > Lepidoptera > Noctuidae > Asteroscopus > Asteroscopus sphinx. Next base: position 10,337,971 of record OX453021.1, on the reverse strand, counting down.
CCTATTCGCCCCTGCATTCCTATTCACCCCTTTTTACCCGGTACCTCTATTTTAATATGATTTCCTTTTTACCGGTACCGGTACTAAAATAAATTTATTAGACAGTACTTGATTTATGATGTTCGATTGTGTCATTGCAGAAAATGCGATTGCCCATATTCAAGATAAATGTCATAAACACAGAACAAAAGGGTCGGTATCTTTTAGTCTCTATCTCGGTATGTCTAGGCTGCCAGTAAGACTAGATCGCGAAATGACTGGATCTCGATTGGACTAGGTATCCTTACGTCTACATCTCGAAATGACTAGGTAGATTAGACTATATCTCATTTTACCTTGATCGCAATATGACTAGATAGCATAACGTCTACACAGTATATTGTTTTTGAAAGGTACAGTTACGTACAGTAGAGTATTTCTATAAATAAAATTTTTGTGACCAAAACGGTTTGGCCGCGGTTTACACCAAAAACCAGCCAAAACTTCAACTCTGCTGTAATTCGTGTATTCTCTATTCTCGGATTACTTTCGGCTTACTTCGGACGCATATGGCTTCGTCAGTTAACCTTCAGTTCGCCACCGCTGCAGCGCTGGCGATTTGAGTAGTGTCTTTTAGTGCAAATATTAAATCTAGTATTTGATTGTTTTTATTTCCGTAATGTTATAGCATTTTATAATGAAATTCTAACTATTAAATTACTTTCTGGAATTGAGATTAAATTAATGAGATATTGTTGTTCATCCATGAAGTTTAATCGTCACTGTCCAGGCAGCTAGTAATTATGTTTAGGTTTTTTATGATGTACCTAAGCAACGGTTGTTAGTTGTCATTGTATGGAAAATTCTAACTGTACTGTTATTTCTCACTGTATTTAAAATATACCTATATACGCAGTAATTTCACTGGGGATTACATGTTAATATATTTCTACTGTAATCCAACAGGTTATGGGCCCAGGGCAAAGTATTTTTATGCTCTAGGATATTTTATTTGCGTAAATCAACCTCTACCATGACGTCAAGCAGTGTGAGCACTTCGGCCGGCGTATCATTTTCTATTGAGAAACTACGCGGTGTGGAGAATTATGCTACCTGGAAATTCGTCACCAAGATGATCCTCATACATGAGGACTTGTGGGAGGCGGTTGTGGCTGATGCAGAGGTAACGGTAACAGAAAAGGTACAGAACAAGGCGCTTGCGCGAATTTGCTTACTATTACAACCAAACGTTCTGAACCATGTTCGTAATGCCAAGACAGCTCACGAGGCGTGGAGCAATCTTGAGAAGGCTTATGAGGACAAAGGTCTGTGCAGACGCTTAGGACTTCTTCGTTCGTTATTTGGTATAAAATTAGATGCATTCCCTGATATGGAGGCGTATCTTTCGAAGATCGGCGATATCTCACAACAGTTACAGGATATTGGTGCCGCCTTAGAAGATGATTTTCTGGCTATAATTATGCTGAGTGGTCTACCTGCTGCTTATGATCCGCTTATTATGGCCATAGAAAACTCCAGCTTGAAACTCACATCTGACATGGTGAGATCAAAATTGACTCAGGAATGCCAGCGCAGAAAGAACACTACGGAAGAAGATTCGGCAATGTTTTCGAATAATAATAACACCAAGAAGGTTGTGATTTGTCATTTGTGTAAGAAGAAAGGACACTATAAATGGCAATGCAGAGACAAGAAACATAAAGACAACAAAGGTACTACAACTCGCCAACTTGAGAGTACGGGTAGTAAAGAGAAAAGTGGGCTGATAACTGCTATGACGGTGGCAGTCGGCGAAAGAAAATGGGTCATAGATTCCGGAGCTACATCCCATATGACGTCATACGGACACATTTTGGAGAACAAGGAAGACATTGGTTCAAAGGTGGTGACAACTGCGAACAATGATAAAATTGTATCTAATCTAAAAGGGGATGTGTTTGTTAAGGGACGTACTATACGGTTTGAGGATGTTCTTATGCTGCCAGGTTTGATGACTAATTTACTATCGGTGAGTAAGATGTGTAGTAAAGATTGGGTTGTTGTTTTTGATAAAAATTGTTGTAAAGTTTATAAGAAAAATTACGTTACTTTAGCTGGTAATGTATTATTTACAGCACCATTGAAACAGGGTTTATATGTTTTAGATAAAGAGGCAGCAATGGTTCTTGCATCTCCTTCAGATACCTCGAGTGCTTCTAATGCGTTTAATTTATGGCATAGAAGATTAGGTCACTTGAGTGGACCTTTAATGGAAAAGTTAAAAGGTTTGGTAGATGGACTGACATTTGGAGCAGTGAGCAAGGAGCCGTGTGAAGGTTGCTGCAAGGGTAAAGAGAGCGTCAAGAAATTTCCTAAGAAGAATGGTAAGAGAGCAAAGAAATTGCTTGAACTAGTGCATTCGGATTTAGCGGGCCCGATGGAGGTAGAGTCCTTAGGCGGCAATAAATACTACTTAATTTTCGTTGATGATTTCAGCAGGAAAACGTTTGGGTATCTATTACGATCAAAAACGGAAGTATTCGCTAAATTCAAAGAATTTAAGGCATTAGTAGAGACCCAGACGGGCAATAAAATAAGAAAGTTGCGTAGCGACAATGGTACAGAATACACCAATCTGGAATTCCAAGAATTCCTGAAGAAGCATGGTATTCTGCACCAGAGATCTGTACCGCACACTCCTCAGCAGAACGGAGTGGCGGAGCGTACAATACGCACCATAACCGAAAAGGCAAGATGTATGGTGCATGACGCTGGTCTAGATAAGAGGTTATGGGGAGAAGCCATTGGATGTGCCGTATATCTAAAGAATCGGTCTCCAACTATGGCTCTGGTCAATCAAACTCCTGAAGAAGTCTTCACTGGAGAACGAGTTGATCTGTCGAATCTTCGAGTATTCGGGTCCAGGGCTCAGGTTCTCATAAAGGATCATAGTCGGAGGAAGTTTGATCCGAAGACTGTTCCAATGATAATGACTGGGTATGCAAGTAATCAAAAGGCGTACAGGTTCATAGATTTAGAAAAGGACCCAAAAAGAGTAACCATCGCTAGAGACGCAACATTCTTCGAGAATATAACTGAAAAGAAACGACAAACTGTTTCAAGAAACGATTTTGTGGATTTACATCTACAGAATGACATTCCTGGAACTAATCATGAAGTACCAGATTATAGGCCAGATGTCCAAACTGAAGAAGTTTCCAGACCTTGGAGTCCGGTTGTCCAAGTAGATGTAGACCAAGGTACATCTAGTTCAACGGCGGAATCAAACTCCGAGGATAATTTTTTCGACTCTATCGACTCAGAGAGTCCAGTGACAGAGAATTTGCAAGGTCCAGTGAATACAAATGCTCCTGAACCGGCAAGTGATGTGGTTGCTCCTGCTAATCGACGCTACCCAGTTAGAGATAGACGTCCTAAGCGAGAAAAGGACATGGTCTATAACTTTCAAGTAGCAGATTTCCCTGATCCTGTATCGGTTCAAGATGCCATGGAGCGCTCTGACAAGAATCTGTGGGTGGAAGCGATGAAAGAAGAGTACAGTTCTTTGAAGTTAAACAACACCTGGGAGCTGGTTGATCGGCCATTGGACGTGAACGTTGTGAAATCGAAATGGGTTTTCAAACTGAAGGTCGGAGCGGATGGAAGCGTTCAGCGCTATAAGGCTAGACTTGTTGCCAAGGGCTATTCGCAAAAACCTGGTGAAGACTATTTCGAAACTTTTGCGCCAGTAGTCAAGATGTCGTCGATTCGTCTTTTACTAGCGCTGGCAGTTGAGAAGAACCTAAGCGTACATCATATTGATGTAACTACCGCTTTCCTAAATGGAGATCTACAGGAGACTATTTATATGGAACAACCAGAATTTTTTGTTCAAAAGGGGGAAGATCGCAAGGTTTGCAAGCTGAAAAAGGCCCTATATGGCCTGAAGCAAGCAGCTCGATGTTGGAACGAAAAAATTCATGCCCATATAATGAAGATGGGTTTCAAGCGATCGAATTATGATCAATGTGTGTACATCAAGAAAAAAGGAGAAGTTTTTGTAGCAATTGCACTTTACGTGGATGACTTCTATATATTCACAAACCATGCTACTGAAGCTGAAACTGTGAAGCAGCTTATTGGGAATTCTTTCAAAATTAAGGACCTTGGAGTAGCAAGGGAATGCCTTGGAATGCGGATTGAGCGAAATGAGGACAAGCAAGAGATCCGACTCTCACAGAAGTCATACATAAACAACATTCTTGAGAAGTACGGTATGAAAGATTGTAAACCAGTTAGTACACCGGTTGAAACGAATCTTCATCTGAAGTCTGGAGCTAAGACTGACAACATGCGGTATCAAGAGATCATAGGATCACTTATGTACCTGGCATGTTGTACGAGACCAGATATATCGTTTGCAGTTACGATGTTGAGTCAATTTAATAACTGCAATGATTCGACTCACATGGCAGCACTGAAGCGTGTGCTGAGGTATCTGAAGGGGACAGTAGATCTATCGCTGTGTTACAAAAGGTGTAACAAGCCTTTAGTTGCTTATACTGATGCCGATTGGGGGAATGGGCCTGATGAGAAATCTTTCTCTGGCTATGCCCTAGTTTTCGGTGGTGCTGCAATAGCTTGGCAGTCTAGGAAACAGCGATGCATTGCATTAAGTACTGCAGAAGCTGAATATATTGCTATTTGTGAGGTGGCTAAGGAAGTGTTGTCTGTAAATGGATTATATGCAGAGTTGACTGAACGAAAGCACCCTATTACAGTATTTAGTGATAGTCAAAGTGCGAGTAAGCTTGTATACACTCCCGCGATAGGAAAACGGTGTAAGCACATTAATATAAGATACCATTTTGTTCGTGACTTAGCAGAGCAAAGGGTAATTAGCATTGAATATTGTCAGACTGCCCTTATGCCTGCAGATTTATTAACAAAAGGAGTTGCCAGGGTGAAACATGAGTTCTGTGGTGGACAGTTAGGATTAAGTGGGGGTGTTGTTCATCCATGAAGTTTAATCGTCACTGTCCAGGCAGCTAGTAATTATGTTTAGGTTTTTTATGATGTACCTAAGCAACGGTTGTTAGTTGTCATTGTATGGAAAATTCTAACTGTACTGTTATTTCTCACTGTATTTAAAATATACCTATATACGCAGTAATTTCACTGGGGATTACATGTTAATATATTTCTACTGTAATCCAACAGATATTATTCAAAGGTTACGTAGATTTTGTCTATAGTACTTATGCTAGTTTTTTTTTTTTATTCTTTGGAAATTTAACCCTTTCACTGTGCGCGGAGCACACACAATAGCCTTACCTAGCCAAAAGGGGCCGTTTTTCTAGGAACTAAGGAGGTGAGATAAATACCAATAAGCACTTTTTGTGTTTCTTGTACGTCCTAACGATATCGTGTCAATCTGATATAATGTCAAAACACGATGTGAACCAAACGAGATCCAGTCATAAAGCTAATTAGTCCATCTAGTCATTTTGAGATGTAGACGTTACGATGTCTAGTCCAATCGAGATCCAGTCATTTCGCGATCTAGTCTTACGGGCAACCTAGACATATCGAGATAGAGACCAAAAGATACCGACCCGAACAAAAAACTAAAGGTTATTTTTTCCGTGGTCATGAACATATTTGTCCTGCTTAGAAGATAATGGTGTCGATTCTCTTGTTCACGAACTAAAATTATTTTAAACTACCGCTCTCTTTTACTAATTGTAGATACAAGAAAGGGATGGCAACAATTTTTGAACTGTCAAATTAGTTTACATGTTACATTTCTTTTCTTTGTATTTTAGTGGGCACGTTCCGAGATTACGACTAAACTTGTATGGAAAACTAAATTCCGACTAATTTGACAGTTCTAAAATTGTTGCCATCCCTTTCTCGTATCTACTATTAGTAAAAGAGAGCGACAGTTTAAAATAAGTTTAGTTCGTGAACAAGGGAATCGACACCAATGTTGATGGTTACCTGAGGCCACTCCCCTACAGGCGTGGTTGCAGGCGATTGCTTAGCTGCCTTCGCCGCGTTCTCTATGCTTTCAATGAGAGACTTCACTGACAGGCGGGAGTCTTGACGACTTACACCTGGAACCAAAACTTTAAACATAGAATAGAAAAGTTTATATTAGCTTATTATTAAGAACTTCTAGAGCATGGACAGTGGCATCATCCTTATGGGCTTTCGATCAAATACACTATAGATAAATAAATAAATATTTGCGACATTTTTACACAGCACCACCTAGTCCCAAACTAAGCAGAGCTTGGATTTGTTCCCTATATTTTGTCGATTTATGTGAACACAAATGTAGGGACCAGCTGTATTTTTTTTTCGCTATTTCAGGATTGGTCCCATAGTAAAAGTTGTTCATATTGATGAGTACAATGACCCCTTTTCGGAAAAGAAGCGACTAAAATTTGTGCATGTATAAATAAACCTAAGGACCCTGTAAAGGGTGACGGACTGTAGTGCGACATCCCCGCGAAAACATTGCAATCACCCATACAGAATTTGCTTTGTATGAAAATACATTTTGATGCGATGTGTTGCTACAATATTATGTCGACCATCCACCTTCATATTTTTCCTTACCTTTGGTCCTTCTGTGGTTGGCTGCAGTGGCCATGATGTCTTGTAGCGAAGCACTCGTCAGTAGCGGTGGTGGTGGAGGAGTCTCCTCCGTCCGTGGCGGTATGGCTGGAGGTAACACCAATGTCATTTATTTTGGTACCGTTATAGAAGTGGTTTTGGAAAGACTTGGGCTAATATTTTAAAGAGGTACTTTCAAGAAGTCGATCTTTACTGCTTTCAGATCATTGTTAAGAATAAAACATCTTTAAATTTAGCTATCATATTTGACAAAAATAAAGCATTGTAGTTGAATTTCGTTTCTGGATACAACCACTCCGATATAAAAACTGGATAATCCAACACCAGAACAAAACCCAGTGCGGTAAAAATTAAAGCTATAAAACCATGCTTATATTGTGATGAAAAATCAACATAATGTATCATGCTTTTATTATTTGTTGTGTATTAAACCCCATTATGGCATATAACCATAATTTTGTATAAAGCGTAACCGAGGCATTTGAAGTAACATTTTCAAATTAATAATTATTTATGTATTATTTTTTAAATTACCTATCGAATTTGTAAAATTCCCTCATAAGTTTAAAATAAATGAAATGAGTGGGTACCTCAGTGTCGCAAATTAAGCTTCGGAACGCAACCGTATTTTTAGGGTTCCGTAGCCAAAAGGTGCCGAACGGGACTCTATTACTCTCGCTACGATGTCCGTCCGTCCGTCCGTCTGTCTGTCACAGGGCTGTATCTTTGTAACGGTAATAGATAAACCGTTGAAAATTTCACAGAATATGTGTTACTATGGTGCCTATCACGACAAATACTAAAAACTAAAAGTCTAAAATCAAAGGGTTCTTGTATGGGGAAATATGTATTCTTGTATGGGTCATACAAGAAACCTTCCAAAAATGCATTTTTTAATGTTTTTTCTTTATGCTCTATCTTCAAAGTAGTAATACACACAAGCATTAAACTTGGTCTGATTATCGTACATACTCTGTTGTTTAGCAACAAATACTAAAAAATAGGGCAAACATAGACATATGTCCCTGCGTAAAAAAGAGATGCAAAAATTCATATTTCACGCCTGGTGCGTTGATGTCTTTTGATGAATTCTCGTAAATTAAATTAGTTTCTATGAGGTATCAGGTCGATGGGTGGTAGGTACGGTCGGAACCCTTATTCTGTGATTCCGACTCGCAATTGGCCGGTTTTGTTAAAAAGACCGCATAAGACTAAGGCGCGAGCCTGGTTATAGTAGGTGGAGACATTCAAAGACCCTTTTGTTAGATTTTGTACCCAACACTCCAACGTTTCGGTTTTCCAACTAAACATCAACTTGCACGACCGCGCCGTTTCCGTCCAACCTTGTGCTTAACCCAGGTTTAAGTAACCAAATGCAAAGTTAGTTAAACAACGTTCAGAAGCTTAAAATGAAAGACAAATGGTACAATAACCAGCACCGTGTCACCACCACCGAATGAGACAAAACACACGACACTTTCATGTTTCCATACATTGATACAGTTATTTACATTTAAGATCACACTCGGACGTTTAGGTTTCCGGTCACAAAAGCGCTGACTTACGTAGAGGTCTTCGAGGCGGGGGATCTTTCAGAGACCTTAACGGGTGCGACAGCCGTTTGTGCTCCAAAGTCCTCCAATATGGCTTTTCTCTTGGCAAGGAACCTGTGTTAGTATCTATACTTGGAGAACTCGGATGCTGAAGGGAAAATTTTCTAGATGACACCTCATTTCGCAGCTCAGTAGTCGGAGTGTTCTTTTCTAAACTCTGGACAATCTCTACAATATTTCCAGTGGGTTTCTTTGGCAAATCTTTCGCGCTAGGCGCTCTTGATAACGATATTATTGATTTGGTAATGCTAGCCATCTCTTTCGTTGCTCTCGAGTTCTCTCCGAAATCTAATGATTTCGATTTTGCGAACCTATCATCATTCCTTGGCTTTTTGGCTCGTCTGGGTACTTTTAACAGTTCTTCTCTAGTCACTGATGCGAATTCATCGGTTAATGATTGGTGTTTATTAGAAATCTTCTCATCGTCCGCTATATTTTTATCTTTGGTTATAACCTCTGAGATCACTGGCCCTATTTCTTCGTAAACATTCTCCTGTTCGGAGTATCTTCTGCGTTCAAGTTCAGGTAAGAACGTCCTCATTGGAGTGACATGTACGTCTTCTTTTCTATTTTCGGCTGGTTTGGGTTTAGGAGTTTGCGATGTGTTTATGACAAATGGGACGTTTTGCATGGGCTGGTAATACTGATTATTGATCAACCATTGTGGTGTCTTTGATAACTTGACAACAGTTTTATGTGCTTCCATGGTTTTTCCTGGGACTTTTGGTACAACGCCGACCGTTTTTGGTGGCTCCAAAGGCATTATAGGAGTCTTTGAAAAACTGTTTGCAGTTTTGGATACTTCTAAAGAGGTAGCCATATTTTTACTGGGTGATGTGGATTTGTTTTCTGGCAAATGTTCGTTAGACCCAAAAGTTTTCCACGACAAAAAAGGAAGTTGTTTTGCTTTAGAGTTCTTTTGGTAAAGGCCTCTCTTTTTGGTGCTGTCCTCGCGTTTTTTCTCTTCAATCACCCTGCTATCATTTTTATTCTCAGTAGCAACTTGATCTATATCACTATAATAAACTGTACCTTTTTTAACCTCCTGTATTTCTTCCACTGGCGGTTCTATAGTCACAAGAGGCTTAAAGAACACTGGCTGAATTAATACGGGACTTATAATAATCGGTGAAGTCGGTGAAATATTGCCGTTACCCAATTTAATGGGAGCCAAGAAAGTTTTAAAAGTATTTCCAGCTTTGTTAGTGTTAGTGTTAGGATTACTTTGCTTTGGAACTATCTTTGGTATATCATCCCCTAAATCTGTAGTATTAATTTTTAGGTGATAACTAACATTATCATCTATTGGAACCTCTGTTTCAGGTTCATTAGGAACAGTATTTTCTACAGTTCCTGTAATGTGATTGCTACTTCCATCTTTTGTACTAGGTATATTTAAATCTTCAGGGGTAACTAAATTATTATTATTATTTTCTTTGGTATCATGAACTGTTACTTCAGAATCTCGCTTAGATTCATTTTCTGGTAATAAAGAAAGGTTAGGTGCTAAAATTCTACTTGTATTATTCGTACTATCTGTATCATCTTTAGTAATAGAAGCAGGTTCGGAAATACTTTGGAGATAATTTTCTTGTAATACCTTTGGGAGAGAAGAATCCCTTTCAATTTTGTTATTACCAATAATTCTATTTATCGCCGCCTTGAACGTGAGTTTGAGTTCCTCATTGACCTTTTTAAATTGTTTCTCAACGTTATCATCAACGGGAAATTCTCTGGATATTCTTTTTTCCAAAGGCTGCATCAGATCAACTGCTGGAGCTTTCTTAATATCATCAGGATATGGGAAGGGGAGTATTTCTTCGGCTTTTACTACACGTATATCTTGTTTTACGTCATTATTATTTGCTTCAAATAATTCATCTACTTTATTGTTATTTTTCTCAATAGGTGACATGAGTACACTGTCAGAACCATCTGTGTATAGAGATGTTTCACTTTGAGTGTTAATAGTTAGGAAATCTATACTTGTAGCCTCATTTAAAGCTTCTTTATATTCTTCATTGGCATTTAAATTATCCATACTGTAAGACTTTGGTTTACCATTATATGTACCAGAGAGATTTCTACTAAAAATTGTGCGTTCTCTTGGTTTTGGCACGTTTCTAGAATCTGTTTTAACTAACCTAAAACTTGAATTCAGATCAATTAAATTTCCTGGGAATTGCGGTACAACTGGGGGGCTTTCATCCTTTTCGTCACATAGGTCAATAGCATTTTGCCTTTTCAACTCCTTGGTTTCAAAAGGAGGTAAGACAGCTTCAGCCAGCACTCTACTCGTATACTCTTCTGACGACGATTTCTGGCTGGCTTCATAATCATTCGTTTCATCTGTAGTAACGTTTTCGATTTCAAGTTTGAATTCTTCTTTTAACATATCGTCCAAGTCACTGTTCGGTTCTGGAGCATTGTTAGTCCTGAAGAATGCTTGTTCTACTAAACTTGCGTCTTTCATTGGATCAGAAGCACTATGCACTCTTGATAGATATCTAGTTCTTATATTCTTAAATACGTCTTTCGTTGGACTTAGATCGTCGCTCAAAGAGTCACAAGAGTTAGATTCCTTTGATTCTAATTTATTTTCATCTGAATAAACGCTATCCATAGATTCCGACCTGTCAACACCTGTGTTGGTACATCAAATAGAGATTAGACATTATTCAACATATATTTGATGGTAGATCACTGTTAGTTTATGAATGTCTAATACTAAGTAGTAAAGCTTTTACACAGAATTAGTGCATAGTAACGCATGTTAATTCTGCTGAAATAATTGAATGGACTAAACTGTTTCGGATTTCTTTTCTTTTCATTCATTTTCATGCAAAATTTGTCAGTAAAGCTACGTTAAAAGCTATCTTTTTTATTTTTGTATAATCATGTTGTGTACCTGAAAAAAGGCCTTAGAACCTTAATTTGGTACTTAAAAATAACCCATTTTCTTTGTGCTTCATTTGAATATTGGCAAGATACAAAGCGACGTAAATAAAAATGTTAACATACTCAAAACTACTTTCAAAACTACCTGTCATACACATGCAAAGCTCTCACTTGCGCGGTTTACAGCGAAAACACTTCAAAATATAGTAAACTTTGCCAATTGTTATAATTCGAGTTTTGGTGCAGGAATCCCAAATCAAAAACTAGAATTAAAACTTCATGTGTGCTCTTTTAAACAACAAAAATTAGAAAAAGATCAGACACTTTTGTTGAAATGCCAAACATAAAAGAGACGAGATTAATCACACCAGATAACATGAAAAAGAGGATGAAATATACTGGAATATTTTACACTAGACACTAACCGCGGTAATTGTCAAATTGCACTTTTTACATATACATCGATGACCTTCCATTTTTTGCAACAGAATATGTTTCTCACCAAACTATTGAAAACAAGATGTGTATCATACATAGCCAATTCATAATTTTGTCTAACATTCCCACAAGAAAACCCACAAGTCATCCTCATTCTCTCTCCATGTCACTCTACTTACCCTTGAGTGAGTGCATCTGGTCTTCCAGCAGTCGTATCCTGTCTCTTGCAACTTTATTCTCGGAGACCAGTCTCTCCAACTCCCTTTGGGCTTCGGTTTTGAAATCATTGGCGACGCGGACCGTCATAAGGAGGTCACTTTGGAATTGTTTCCATTCTGTTTCCTGTTTGGAAATGTAAGTTTGATGAATATGATTTTCATGATCATGATAAATGGATGACTTTAAATAGACGTATAGCTTTTGCACTTAGATGATCGCAGATTTTCCAGGTAGACTGAGTACTGGCAGCGATTAAAGGAGTTCGCACATTGCACAGACTCTAACCAATCAATCTAACACTGTTCCAACTCCATCTTTCTTCCTCCGAGCCTTTTCCCAAATTATATTGGGGTCGGCTTCCAGTCTAAACCAGATTCAGCTGAACATCATTATTTTACATGGAGCGACTGCCATAAGACCACCGCAAACCAAATACTGGATAATACCGACATCCTAAGGTTTGACCAGTTATCAGACTTTCGGACTTCTGACTACTCGAAACGACTGCGTTTATCTCTCTCTCCAAAATATTCATGTGAGTAAAGGCAAATAAAAGTAATATTTTTTTGTTGTACATACATCTCTTTCACGATCCCTTGTGAGTTGAGCATGTCTTGCCCGGGCGTCCTGCAGCTGTCGCTCCAAGTCAGCTACTCTCGCTAACGCCTCGCCTGCTCGACTCATTAGGGCTAGCTTCTCATCTGATGCCACTTGCACCTGAAAACGACGTTAAAAATATTTAGGCTGTATTTTCATGAAGTTTGGCATTGCATTGAAATGGAAACCCCCCTTCAATCCTACTTCCTACTTATATTACACAGACCAGTAAGCCTATAGACACCAATTAGCCGGATATCCCTGCTCTGCTTACCTGGCTCATACAACAGCACTGCATAACATTCGCCCCGCCGCGCCGCCTATCGGTTTGTCATTCCATCAGCGAACGGCACCAATCATACCAGCACAATTTTGAGCTGACCAATCATAACGCGCCGTCCATTCCTCGTCCCCCACCAACATTTTACAATTGTGTTCTCATACAAAACGTTGTTTATACGGAGTCTTTAGACTTACTGGTCGGTGTTGTATTATAAACCCGAAAGTGTTTTTGTTATTTTGTTCTTCTTTCACGCAGCAACTGAGAAACGAGATAGTTAATGGCCGGAGAGTGACATAGGCTGCTTTTTATCCCGGAAAAATGCACGGTTCCTATGGGATAAGGAACCACGGGATCGAAGCAGCAGGTAAAAGCTAGTATTGTCATACAGAAGGACGAACACCAAAACGTTTGAAGGAAAAGAAATCTGTGGAAGGGATGGATAGGGGAAGGACTATTACAGGGTCGATTTTCATAGGTATTCTTCTATCAACCAAGGCTAATGAAAAATTGTCTAACGCATAGAGGGGACTCGATTTGTTAAGAAAATTCAATCGGTCTTCTACTACACGATTACACCTCAAATGATAATAGTATTGGATATCGGACCTGTATCTGCAACTCCTCGGCATTATCCTGCAAAGTCTTCATCTCTCCCTGCATGGCAGTCTTCTCCTGGCGCAGTTGTTCGATCTGGAACTCCAGCTCCGATATCGTTGACTTCGCGTTGTTTCGTGATACCTGCAATATTTTCACGTATTTGATGTAATGACGAATCTATTACAAACGCGAAATTTTTCGCCGAATTTAAATTTTGTGTTAAGTTGTAGGTGATTTTTAAGAAACACAAATAATATTTCTGACTGAGAATTTTTAAGAACTAATTTGTAGGTATCTGCCAAGCGTATGGAAAAATTGCTATATAAGTAGTCTCATAATGTCTCCTTTGGGAGTTTCTTGTAGCCTTCGTTAAAAGCCCTATGTCCACCTGTGGGCATTTACTGGTTGATAATTATGATGATGCAATGCACAAACAGCAGTGTTATTCTATTTAGAGTAAGGTGTCCAACAAATTCGACATGAGAGCCTTCAAGAAAAGAGCATTGTTATTTTTTTCAAGGTTGGCAACGCATTGGCCACTATTTTGGTGTTGGGCGGCGAAGATTGCCTATCATCAGGTGGCTCAACCATTTGCTCGTGTGCCCTCCTCTATTAAAAAAATAACTGATGCATCTCCCCGATTCAGAACATTTTCGATAAGCAGTTGTAGACGGCCGGATTCAGTTTGTTATCTCGTTTCGTCTACGATTCATGTAGGTAACGAGAGAAATAAAAATGAGTGTGCTTTAGACCATACGATTGAAGTAAAACTTCTCTAACTTATATCTCCCTCAATACTATTTCAATGAGAAAGGAATGGCGGCGCGGCGCGCTTACATCTGGCGGCAGCTGTGTCGTGGACGGCCGTCGCGTCGCGCGCACCTCGTTTCCCGCGTCCCGCACTACCCCCTCCGTTCGCCTCGCCCGATCAAACTTTTCATAACGCTCTCGCCAGCTTACTCCCCAAGTCAAGCGTGCGTAAAGAAGTTTTACTTTAAAAGATTTAACAAAGCGAATCGGCTGTTTATCGAAAATGTCCTGAATCGGGGAGCAGATATGCTGACCAAACCAGGATCAAGACCGTGATCGCCAGGTGAACCGATGACCTGAAGAAGGTGGCTGGGGGGCTGGATTCGGAAGGCAGAGGACCGAGTGTTGTGGCGCAACTTGGGAGAGCTGTGTCCCGCAGTGGACTGCGATAGGCTGAGCTGACAAACACGATACTTACAAGTGCGTCATCGTGCAGTTTCCTTGCGTCAGAGTGCGCCCTGTCCAGCTGTCGCTGCGCATGCGCCAGTCGCTCGGCCAGCGTCACGGCGCGCGCCGCCGCCGCCTCCGCGTCGCGCCGCGCGGCCGCCGCCGCCGCCTCGGCCTCCGCCGCCCCTTCCGCGACACCAGCTCGCTCCTCCAACTGGACACCAACACACTATTCATATTTATATTCATTTATTTGTAAAGTTAATTTACACGTCAGTAGTTTCATAAATAATAAAGTTCACAATATAAACTTGTAGCAAATTTTTTTTTTTTTTTTTGGCAAAACGAGCTAAAGGCCTACCTGATGTTAAGCGGTTACCTTTGCCCATGACAACTTCAATACCACCTAGGCTGTTGCCTAAATGGGTACCGCAAGTCGGTTCGAAATAAAATAAAAGTCACAATAGCAAATAAATGTCAAATTCGATTGTCACAAAATAATAAAAATTAAAAAAAAAATAAGCATGTCATAAATTTAACAGATGTCATAATTAAAATAATTAAATAATATTATTGACGCAACTTGGGAGAGGCCTATGTCCAGCAGTGGACTGCGATAGGCTGAGTTGATGATGAGTTGATGATTACAGTATACAAATGTCTTTGATTATTATCATCTCAATTTTATAGTTCGCCATTAAATTACACAGATTCAATTAAAAATACAATAATTTTTATAATAATATTAATATTCATAATTTAAATTTCATAAATTCATCATAGCTGTAAAATGTTTGCTCGACAAGCCAGCTTTTCAGGCGAGACTTAAAGCAGGACAGACTCGGAGTCTCAATGATTTTACTCGGTAACTTGTTGTATACCGTCTACCACTAGGTTTTAGTGGTAGTAGAGCTCCTTGTGAAGGACCTCCTACCACCGTACCTACTTCTACCGCCAAACAGTGATGCTTGAATTACTGTGTTTCGGTGTTAAGGGTACGAGGGTACGGGTGCCGGTGAATTACAATCACACGAGACTTTTCATTTTCATGTCTCAGTTTGGCGAACTGACTTGCGGTACCATTTAGGCAACAACCTAGATGGTATTGCAGTTGTTATGGGCAAAGGTGACCACTTAACACCAGGTGGGCCTTTAGCTCGTTTTGCCATCCTATACTACAAAAAAAAAGGTACAGTCTATGCCCGCGATTTCACCCCCGTATAATTCGGTTTATCACAGAAAGACGTTATCGGGTATCACTCGGGAATTGTTTATCTTCCCGAGATATAAAGAAGCCTAGCCAAGTTTCTACCAAATCCGTTCACCGGCTAACGCGTGATTGAGTAACAAACTCCATGCCTTGTAGCGGCTAGTTCTAGAGCTGAGTCCACTTCGTGCTCACACCGAGTCCGTTTTGATTCAACCACAGACCAGTAAGCTTCAAGACTCCGCATAAACAAAGTTTTGTATTCGAACGCAGTCGTAAAACGTTGGTGGGGTCAGGGGGGCGGACGGCGCGTTATGATTGGCCGGCTCAAAAGTTCGGTGGTATGATTCCTTATGATTGGTGGCGCTCGCTGACTGAGTGACGTTCCGATTGGCGGAGGGACGTTTGATATGCAGTGGTAGAGCATATGCGTTGTGACCGGGGGTGTCCAGCTAAGCGGCGTCTAGAGGCTTACTGGTCTATGGATTCAACAAACTTGTTATATGAGACCATCTTACCTTGGCCTACAGACCAGTAAGCCTCAAGACGCCGCATAAACAAAGTTTTGCATGAGAACACAGTCGTAAAATGTTGGTAGGGGACAGTGGGCGGACGGCGCCTAATGATTGGCCGGCTCAAAAGTTCGATTGTATGATAGGTGCCGCTCGCTGACGGAGTGTTGTCCCGATTGGCGGCGGCGCTTATGATATGCAGTGCTAGTGCATATCCTTGGTGACCGGGGCTATCCAGCTAATCGGCGTCTAGAGGCTTACTGGTCTTTTCCTTAGCCTTAGCGACGTCCAGCAGGTCGGTAAGAGTAGCAATCTGATGCTGTCTTTAAGCGGCGAGTTCTTGTGTTGAGTCCGCTTCGTTCTCACACCGAGTCCGTTCTGATTCCACACACTTTTCAAATGAGACTATCTCACCTTAGCCTTAGCGGCGTCCAGCAGGTCAGTAAGAGTTGCAATCTGATGCTGCCTCGTAGCAGCGAGTTCTTGCGCTGAGTCCACTTCATGTTCACACCGAGTCCGTTCTGATTCAGCTCGTTCTAAACTCGTCTCCAATACTCTGTGGATGTGATTACAACATACCATAAACATCCATAAGGGTCTTTGTCATGAAAATTACTAGAATGATGGGTACCTATAAATCCTACAATCAATGGAGCCTCATCTTCCAACAATATATTGTTGACATGAGAATCCTGTAATCTAAGTACTAATAATGTATGACCACCAATAAGTGTAGGTAAATTAATTACTACAATAACAATAAGACAGATATGGCCTATCGGCGTACATAAGCAGTAAGGTCGGTTTTCGTAATTCAAATGTTACCACTTACGTGCGGTTGACTGTACAAGCAACTTTCATATATATGCTACTCAGTAAAAGATTGTCAATTATTGTCATTATTTTTAACATTCCAATATTATTGTATCTATGTACATTTGTCAAACATGACATCAATGTACCTAAATGCAAATATATACGTATAAATATGTACGTATATGTAGTAAGTTTTCTATAATATTCAAATCTATAAATGAAATCTCTATACAATCTGATTTATGAATAATTGAATCTACCCATAATCAAATTAATTATTTAATTTGACGCTACCAGCATTACAATCAAATTGATGATGACAATCTAACCCCCAGTTTCTGGAAGGCTGATCAATTTGATTTGTTGTCAAATCTAATGTCAGCTCCTGTGATTGGCCGACAAAAATGTTAACAACCAATCACATCGCTTGACCTGAGATTTGACAGCTGATTAGTTAATTTTTGCGTTGATCAGCCTTTCGGAAACTGAGGGTGAAGTCTTCTTTTTATATTGTACAAGCTGTCCCATAACAATGCCACATGTCAGGAAATTACATGAATTATTGAAAATAGGAAATTATAGATAAGCTGGTTTCAGAGCAGTGCAGATTTATCTGCGGACCGTCCGCACGGAGACACACGTGTGGAGTCGGAACATTGTTTTATAGTGACACGGATTTCTCCGTATGGAACACGCTCTGCGTCGGGTCCGGACAAGTCAACCGCACCCCAACTCGATTCAGAGCACTGCAGACTCTTCGCATGCGGACGGCCTGCAGGCGGACAGTCCTTACGGACGGACGGTCCACTACTCTGAAACCAGCCTAAGCCGTAAGACATCCAAACATCTTCACAGAATTTCATTCTTATAATATTGGTAGGACAGTACAGTAGGGTTCAACTTTTCTGAGGTACTTCTTACCGTATCCTCTCGGCGAGAGTTTCATTTTCTTTGGTTTTTTCTTCTAGCGAAGTCTTGGTTTGGTTCAGTTCCGCTTCTAACTGCTCCTGTTTCACCAACAGGAGCCTGCGCTCTTCCTGAGATAACTGCATTGGCAAAATATAAAGATTAGGTAACGACACATTTTTAAAATCATTGGAGATATGAAACCTTTATCAACAAACAATAAATGACGATCCATGATTTTGATAAGAGTAATATCGGATTTATCAAAATGAATAGTCAATTTGTTGACACAAGTCATGCCACGGGCATAGCTTTCGCGGGAGACGGCCATACACTGCTTCACCTCACAGATATCATTCATAGCTATGTCAGCCAAGCGGCGTGTGCAACCACAGAATAATGAAAACAAGTGGAAATGCCTTTACGATTACTTAGTAATTAGTATGGAAAAAAGTGTCGCCTAAATCACACATTTACAAATGAAATAGTACATTATAATACACAATTGTTAATTGTTTTAATTGTTTAATTATGTGATCGGTAAAACATGTATGGTTTTAAAAATTCAAATTGAGCCTAACAACAAAATTATATAATGTTTTTTTTATTCAATCTTAATAAAAGTCGTTAAAATTATTTGATTAAAATATATTACAATTACAGCTTAAACGGAGCCTCTCGACGTGTCGGTCTCGGCATGAATCTGGACAAGACTAAAGTCATGTTCAATATGCATGTCATGCCGAGGGCAATATTCGTCGAAGGGTCGGGACTCGAAGTTGTAACGGAATACGTCTACCTAGGGCAGGCAATTCAGCTTGGTAGACACAACTTCGAGAAAGAAGCCAACAGAAGGATCCGTCTGGGCTGGGCAGCATTTGGCAAACTTCGCCGAGTCTTCTCGTCGCCTATACCGCAAAGTTTGAAGACAAAGGTCTTCAACCAGTGCGTCCTGCCAGTTATGACTTACGGTGCCGAGACGTGGACACTGACAGTTGGGCTAGTCCACAAATTTAAAGTCGCTCAGCGAGCTATGGAGCGAGCTATGCTTGGAGTTTCTTTGAAGGATAAAATCCGTAACGAGATTATCCGGAGAAGAACCGGAGTGACCGACATAGCTTGTAGGATCAGTAAGCTGAAGTGGCAGTGGGCTGGCCATGTCTGTCGAAGGACCGATGGCCGCTGGAGCAGACGAGTCCTTGAGTGGAGACCGCGTATCGGCAAACGCAGCGTAGGGCGCCCCCCTGCCAGGTGGACCGACGACCTAAAGAACGTGGCTGGGGGGGACTGGATGCGGAATGCAGAGGACCGAGCGTTGTGGCGCAACTTGGGAGAGGCCTATGTCCAGCAGTGTACTGCGATAGGCTGAGTTGATATTACAATTGAACACATAACGGTGATACGATACACCTCTACTTATTTTACATTTTACAAGCAGAACAATTATTATGCAATTATACTAGGTACAACTACTACTACTTTTTACTTTATTGTGCAATTAGCACAATAAAGTATAATCTAGTATTTCACGTAAGCGTTCGAGACATAGTCGTGTCGCAGCGTGAAATTAAGCGCGATGAAGTGGTGTTGCGGATGATCATGGGTGGTGGAGATTGCTTACCATCAGGTGACCTGCATGCTTGTTTGGCCTCCTATATTATAAAAAAGTGAGTGTTGCGTATCTACGTTTAATTGTGTGTGTGCCACGTGTGTGGTAGCCGTTGGGCACTTCCACCTAGTTTTCTATTCTGTGTGTGCAACTATACTATTTTGTGACAGAGATACGTATTAGCGTTTTTGCGTATACTAAGGAGGGGGGGGGGGGGGGGGGTCCGGACCTCTAAACCTCTCCATATACGTCTGTGAGTCATTCTATTTTGGATCAAAGTTGTTATGGTGAAGTAATAATTATTTTAGCAAATTAATCAGTAAAAATCTAGTTATAATGAAATCTCAACTGTAACAATCAATTTAATGTAATTTTGAATAGTAATTATTGTATGTTTTATTTTTCTTTCAATTAGGTACCTAAATATTCTTACAAAATGTGACTCGACACCTATTCAATGTTTGCAGTGCCCTAACAGGGTTCATGTACTCCAATGTAATATCATTGTAATGTGTAATGATTATAATATGTTCAATTGTTGATGTACATGTTGGCAAATAAATAAATAAATATAAGAGCAGCAAACCTTAAGGACCCACCTTGAGAACAGCAAACAGCTGTTGATCTGTGTCACCAGACACAAGTGTCTCTGGTTCGACACCCTCCCGAAGTAATAGCTCCTGGAGAGTGTCCACCTGAATATCAAATGTACTTTCATGTTAAAGTAGATACAGAAATACAGGATATTTTTTCAAGGAGTGCGGCAAAGGACATTGCTAAAGTTCCATTAAAGCCCAGCCTATGGAAGTTATGTTCTATATTTATCTAGATGTGAAGGTGCTAAAAAGAGATTAGTTATTTTTTAAAGTGGTGCCAACATATTTTTTTACAAAACCATAGAGTAGTACTCACAAGGGCTTGGTCAAAAATAAAAGGCAAATGGAGTATCACAGCCACTCACGTTATTATTATGTTGATTAACTCTTTAAAATAAAAAATATTTACCGTGCTGTCCGCATTAAATACGATGAGTAAGTAATAAAAAATACGAATTTAACTGTCGTATAGGTCGTATATTTTTATCTTTTTTTTTTTTTTTTTTACAGACTCGGGTTATTCTTAGCGATGCCCTTTGCATACTGGTTCAGTAAAATTCTTTTCCTAAATGCAACCACATTATTAAGATTCACATTAAAACAATACAAAAAATCGACTTAGTATGGGTCACATACATAATTTTGTAGCAAACGCCGTATAAAGACAATGTTTTTTTGTTTTATAGTTAAATTTATAACATGTATTCCTAATACTTCCTCATCGCATCCTCTTCCTCATAACCACCTCCTCATCAACCCTAGTTCCATTATCTTGGTTACCTTAGTGCGGCTGTCTTCAAGCTTCTCAGTCTGTCGGCACAGTGACTCCAGCAGCACTTGTTTCTCGTCAGCCAGTCGTTCATTGTCTGCGTGAGCATCCGCCAGCTGTGTCTGCAGGTCCGCCAACTCTGCTAATGTAGCTTGGAGTTCTTCGCTTGTACTGGAATAGAACAAAACCTGCTGGTGATATATCTGGAACGAACCTTCTCCCCATTTCCGATAAGCAGTTGTCAACCGATTCGGTTTGTTATCTCTTTTTCTCTCATTACGTGAATCGAAGACAAAACGAGATAACAAACTGAACCAGTTGACAACTGCTTATCGAAAATGTTCAGGGGGTCTAACTCGCAAAATCGATAACTACATAATCGAAACGACAGTGATGCTCCGAATATATCGATCGTACGTTACTCTAATAAATATACGGATTCTATGTCGTTTATCGAATTCACAGACAAAATATTGTGATTGTTTACGTTTTTCATAGCTAATGTTCAGAGTGAATGATTCAAAAACAAAAGAAATACTGTCAATGACATTTACAACTGAGAGAAGGGTTACGACCGAAAATTGACGATTAGTATCGTTCGTTGCTTCGTATAAACGATAGCGAAAAATGTACTGGAATTGTGGGTAAACGGTCTTTTAAACAGATAATTATCGTTGGTGAAATTAAGCCTTAGAGTCGGTTTCAACCCGAAAAATATCACGATCATTATCGATTTTGCGAGTAGATCCCCTGAATCGAAGAGCTGGTTTGAGTGTAATTATGATACAGAATTTTTTTTTTGTGACACAGATGTATATCAACTCTAGTCTTAGTGATCATGACGAGCAGACGTAGCATGACCATTGTAAAGTATATGTCAATCCAATTTATAAATTCATATGACTTCGGATTAGAAACCCTATTTAACAAGGCACAAACGTCAGTTTCCTTTGCAACGTAAATATCTTTGACTGTTTTTGTCATTGTGAATTTAACTTGGTTTTCATGCGCATAAAGTGGAAAATGTAAGAGGCAATTACATTTTTTGGATTGACCTTAGACATTGTCTACGGAAAAATAGACAAAACTATTGAATAGAACTGAAAATGTCATTTTGTCTATTCTTTTGTAGATAAAACCCTTGTCTACAATAGTAATGCCACGCCTATAGGCCAAAATTAGTCTTTTGGCGTATATGCAACCAATTGGTCTTAGTTAATTTTACAATAAACTACTGCACAGCAAATACAATTTAAAACATCCATACATAGTTTTGTCATTTCTGTCTTTCATCCAGACGTCTGTAGGTATATCACACCCTGAAACTTTTGAGCTAAGGATCCAAAGAAATCCTTCTCTTGTTTCCCAACTAATCGTCAACAGTAGTTACCTGTAGTGGTGCTCTTCCATCTGCAGGATGCGGTCCTGCAGACACGCGACAGACACCTCGCTCAGTGATGACGACGAGTGCTTGTCCCATTCTGGAGTGCTCGCCTCGCCGCTGTCGCCTTCACCCTGTATACACAAAAAATACGATAAAACTCTTCTAAAATTATACAACATATTGGTGAACGCTGCATGAGTTACTACAATAAATAAGTAAATGGCCCCTGTAAGGCTTGAGTTGACCAACGATAATTCTCTGGTTAACCAACCGTTTACCTAAAATTCTAGTACATTTTTCGAGTGTTTATTCAGAGAATTAACGTTGTGAGAATTGATGTCTAACTAAAGAGGGTTAAGCACTACAACTATATCTATCTCTTTGTAAGCGTTGTAGCATATTTCAAACTAACGTGGCTTTGACTATTGACGGAACCTTACAACTAGGTAGGTATATAATTTATTTATTTTTGATTATTGATTCGCATAATTAAATTGTAAGGAAATTATTTTATTGCATGTTAATTTTTATTTAAATTTTGATTTATTTTTAAAAATGATGTACAATTAATTGAAAATCAAAATATTTGCACGACTGAAATGTCGAATGTAGTGATACCCAATTTTAACTTTAGACGAACTCAATGTTACCTATGTTCTTGCAAATAAATATATCATTCATTTTTTTTATATCATTCATTCATTCATTCATTCATTCATTCAACTTGCCTGTTCGTAGGTTCCGTAGCAGCAGCAGCATCTTCGGTGACGGTTACCATCAACATGTGGAATTTGCATGGTGACTTCGGAGACTTGCAACCTTTTTTTTTGTGATGCCTTAGGAAAACTAGATGACTAGACTAGACTTGACTAGAGGCACTCTAGATGATGAAATATATGATGTTGATCAAGAGATATACTACTCTCTAAGTTGTTGATGATGTTAAAATAGATGAGACTAACGCAAGCTATCTACAATACTTTAATTTATCTTTTTTTATTTTTATTGTCCACTTATGATTTTTTTTTTGGAGTATCCTCATATTTCTTTTTTCTATTTGATATTTTAATCGATGTTTTTATATCGACTCGACTATGGAGACATTCGTAAAGTGTCACAATTTGTGTCCATTTCTGTATGGATATTAAACTAAACTAAATTTATGTAACCCATTTTTTTGTTAAATATATAAATATCACTGTATCAATGAATATCTGTTAACTCACGTTCGCCAGTGCGATGGAAGCTGGTGCGGAGGAGTGCATGCGACGCGGCGCGGGCGCGAGCAGCAGCTGTCGCTTCTCGCTGTCGGAGAGCGGCGAGTGCGCGACGCCACGCAGCCGCGCCCGCAACGCACCGTTCTCGTCAGCCAGCCGCTCTAATGCCGACTCCCGATCTGCGTCCATGCTCTGGCCAAGAAAGCAACATGTTACTATAAGATGCCTTGACGGATATCCAGTGTACCTATAATAACTTTCACACCGGAACAGCTACTCAATTTGTTCCAAGCACAAATTCGGTCGTGTACAGGGGGTCTCCGTCTCCCCTCTACTCGCGTTTGACGAAACGAACGACAAACAAAGTAAGTACGAACTTTCGTTCTGACTGATACCTACACAATAAAGATAAGCACATAAAAAAGGCACAATTAAGATAGACTACTGTTCATAGCCATATAAAATTGATCGGAGATCAAAGAAACCTGACGTTTGGTTTAAACAAAAAACACGATTATCGCATGCGATATGGGAACGTAATTAATCTAATATCGTCTGACGCGAGTAGACTTACTATGGTTCGGCCAAATACCAGCTGGCACAGAGTTGCTAGCCTTTCGGTTTGATATCGGTTGCATATCGGCGAGTGTGCGTGATGCCATTCCATCCCTAAACACGAAGCGATTTGCTAAAGCTTTATCATGCGTACCGCTAGCTAGCGCTAAATAATAGAATTCCTTGTCTATCTGTGTTTCTCGACGAGTATAATCTGGTGGTTTTCAAGGTTCGAGTGAAAAGGCTTTTGATGGGCAAGCGTGTACATGCTACCATCGCGTGTACCATCGTCCACCGCACCATCGCTTAACATCAGGTGAGGTGGCAGTTTAACACAAGCCCATTATGAACAAAAAAATACTTTCTTGTTAAAATCCAATTACTTACTAGTAGCAGATAAGAAAATTGTTTAACTTGGTGAATATTTGTTTAATTATAGAAAACACTTCTAAATATACTGATATAATTCAGCCATATTTCATCAGGTTTGAAGTCGATCTCAACATTCTCGATATGGTTGAGAAAAAGCTATGCGATATCGAATCCTCTCCCTTATATACTGGGTGTAAGGGGAACGCTTCCGAAAACGAAGATAGGTGCTGGTGATTACTGATACGAAACCACAAAAAAAAATGCGATTCTTTTTTTAGATTTTTTCATATACATTTTTTTGCATTTTTCATACATAACCAGCTTAGGGCAGTTAAATAAAACTCATACATAACGAAAAATATAAAAAAAAAAAAAAAAAAAAACGCATTTTTTTTCGTGGTTTCGTATCAGTAATCACCAGCACCTATCTTCGTTTTCGGAAGCGTTCCCCTGACACCCTGTATGTGGTAAAGCCTCACTTTATAATTTGTCGTAGGTACGACTATTCTATAATTTTAACGGATATTTACGCATGTAGAACGAAATAATAATAATTCTTAATTTTTTACCTATGTGTCTTTTGTTTTTACTTTCTATGTAACCCCACCTATAAGTTGCTTGCTTGTGTTTATCACTGTGTTTTAAATGTTGCGCGTCGTTAACTGTGACAATAAACTATTTTTCTTTCTTTCTTTTCTTTCTAAATCTAAAGATATAAATTGTGGAAAGAAAAATTCGCTCACGAGCAGGATTCAACGAAAGCATTGGTGTACTGTGTGCCGATTCCGACTTTGCAACTTGTAGCAGGTTCGAATCCTGCTCGTGAGCGAATTTTCCTTTCCACAATTTATATCGTCATGCAATGTTCAGTATGCGTACTGCGACGAGCTGTTATGGATAAAACTTAATACATACCTTTAGCCTGTCCAACTCTCCCCTAAGTCGGTCGGCTTCTGTCACCTTCTCCAGCAGCTCCTCGACCCTGGCCTGCAGCTGTGCACGCTCCATAATGGTAGCTTCTAGCTCCCGTCTCAACGATTCAATCTCCCGGACCCCCGATGTCAACGACGCCTGAAGAGATTATACAAAAGGTGTTAAAACTGCCAAAAATCAGTCGACCTTCGAGAGGACTGTAGGTTGCAATAGCCCGAGCAGACCATGTGCATTATCCAGTTTGTCAAGTTAATATCAAAAGAAAATAATCATAGGTAGTAGAGAATGGATATTTGCACCGTGAATGTAACGTGTTGAGAGCAGATGCTCTCCTTTATCATATTTAGATCATACTGCTCTTATTGATCGAAGATACTGCTATATCGAATATTACATCACTAATACATCAACATAATGTGTTAGACTTCATTTAATTAATTCTATACAGAGTATTGATTGTGGATAGAATTCTAATGAATCAGTTCTTAAGGATCTACATAAATCGTTTTCGGAATTCTAAAGTTCGAGTTAAAAGTTCCTCGTCAAACTTCAAGGTTTTTGGAGTTATTTGAAAGAATCAAAACCCATAACAATTCTATCTAATATAGTGAGTGCTGTACAGTCGACTGCATGACAGTGGTAACACTTCAATTCGAAAACCGCCCTTACTGCTTACGAAATAAAGATGCAGCTAATGTCGTGTGCCACCGATGTGCGGTCGACTGTACGTGTAATTGAATTCCACAAAATTCAATACCTTGTTATTAATTGCTACATAATTTTTGTTTATTTATAAGAAAGTGTGTCAGCTTATAACGGCGAAGTCCAATATTTTTATAAGAATGTAATCAGAGAGTTTTGTTGACTTTTGACACGCTTCAATATCTAACTACCGTTGAGCGTATTTCCTTGATATTGAATTTAAAACAACAGCTCGGAACAATGCTATCACCTATTATAAAACTCAGTTATAAAAGTGCAGTTACTGACCTCAGATGGTACTCTAGGCCTGAGCTCGACTTCCTGGAAGCCGGGCATGTGATCGGCATTCAGAGTGACGGGCAGACTGACGCACTCCTGCGAGCCCCGCCCGTCTACCGACCCCAGCTCCTCGGCACTGCCGTACTCGTGCACTCCAACCTGCCCATCTTCATACTCCAAACCTTCCCTCAGCTCAGGGTCTTCTAAAACAGCATTATTATTCCCCAAGTCCTTCTTCTTATGAGCTTTATGTAACTTCTCCTTAGACCCAAAGATTTTCAAGGTCTTGTCGCGTGCTGGTGCGACTTTGTGGTGCTTCGAGTCGAGGCTCGAAACGGACGGAGCCCCCTTTAGAGTGGATTCCTGCTTCCCCTGACTTGGCCCTCTACGGAACAATGATTTGAACTTCATCATCTTGAATTATTATATCATTTTTCGTTTTCGTTACACTGATCGAATAAGTTCGGTTTCTTTTCGTTTATTTCACTTGTACATAATCATTGCTGTTGTGATCGGAATTATATTAGTGCATTTGTATGAGACAATACTTTGACGTCTTCTCTAAATTACTTGGTTGAAACAAAATAATTCAGAAAATAATAATTATTCTCCTTTATAACTGATATGCATAAGTTATCACTCCCTAAGGATTCAACTTCGTAACGGAAATCACACGACACGTTTTTAGACTACGAGAGCGCGAACAAAAAATCTCAGTTGCTCCCGCGCACCACTCAACAGATGTCCGTATCTTTAGAGGAAACTATCACCAATCAAAGTCGATAAGGATGGAGTCTGTTGTCTACAACTTTCAACAACACATCTTATCTGAAATACGTGTATCAGATAAAATACGGTAATTAATCAAAGGTAATAAAGATAGCCGTGTTAGCAGACCAAGCATGTTCACAGTACGGAACACTAACATAATTTTCCTATCGATTGGGTTTAAACAGATTTATCTACTTTATTAATGGTATACAGATAGAGAGATAATAATGGAGGCGTTGTATTTTTAATCTCCATACAGATTTGGCAATGCAAAATACTTGGTATCAGCTGCTGATCCCACGCCAGTTGTAACATTCAATGTCAAATGCCTACTAGAGATAAAAATATCTTTACTAGATAACATTGTTGAAGAAGAAAACTAATCATTTGAAGCTGTCTAGACAGGAGAGTAGGAGAAGAATATTTTTTTTTAAATTAGAGATATGAATTCCATAGCACTTTTCAATCTTAGAGATCCCATTCAGATATCTATGGATGATCCATTATTTGTTATTACTTATGCAGAAACAACCACGACACGACAACATATTTCTGAATATCATGTAAAAATATGATAATATCTGCAACTAAGAGAGCAATACTAGAGGCATTCATATATACGCATTGTATTGCTGATTCACCTTATCTTAATTGCATGGCACGCAGAATTAATTGTCAGATACCTAGTAAATACATGAAGTGGAATAAATAACATAGTGTGCCATGTACCAACCGTATACAATATACGACTCTTTATGTCATTAGAACTGATTTCAGCGCACGATTTGCGTCAAACGTAAATGGGTTTAATTCTAATGGTAAAAGTGGCTTTTGAATAGAATTGTTTACTAAAAAACATCATGAGATCGCACAATTAATGTAAGACGAATGATAAGGCACAAAAAACAAATGATTTAGATGAGGACTTTCAAGAAACATAAACCAAAATGATGCTCAGCAGTGCTATTCTGAAAGAACTCACTAGCAGTCTCACTTCTGAATTTGCAGTGAAAAGTAGTAAATACAATAAGAAAATGGGACAGTCAGGTAATAAGAGATTTCACCGCGGATTAAGAAGTGAGACCAACAGTGAGTAGGTACTAACAGAATAGCCACGCTGATTATTCAAATTCGAAACATCTTCAATCAACAACTATGTCACCGAAGATGACTACTTATAGTTTTTTTTTTTATGATTCATCCTTTCTGTCGCAAAATAACAAAACACCCAGCTAGCAATAACAGCCCTTCATATTTCAAATTCAAGCGCTTCCATGCGTATTCACATTTATGTACAGAAAAAAAAACCACGGAGACTGGCGACAAGGATTCTCCATAAAATGCCCCGACGGTTAAAACACAATTACCCATGGCCGTCATTTATCCGATAATCCACGTTGTTCGGGGCAGGACATGCACCGCGTCCCCCTGTATGCAAATAGATAGGGGAGTACCGAAGGGCCTTTGTTTCTGTTTCTACTGCATCAGGAATATTCAATTGCTTTTATTTGAAATCGTCACGTTTATTGTCCTTTTGTTATTCTTTTGAAGGATTACAATGAGATTTTTTGATGTGAAGGTTGTTTGGGATTGTTGAAACTTGAAATAAATAATGTGGAAGAATTTGTGTAGTTCTTCTCTTTTAATATATATTGCTGTGAAGTTGACAGTTATGTTATTGTTATTTTAGTAGCTACTTTAATTTTAGCTCAAAAGATTTCAAGAAGTTGTACTGAACACGATGGGCACCTTTCAACAGGGTTAAAACAAAACTTCGTCGTAATCAAATGACGCTGAAGATTTCTGTCTACATTATTTCTGAGTCACAACAAATACTATGAAACGATACTTAATTTTCTACAGCAACATGTCAGATTAGTACCCTTATAATCATAGTAATTGTTATGGCTATACAGTAGTATACAGTCCACGCCCATAGTCGAAACACCGAAGCTTGGGCCCGGCCCAGTGTCAATTTACTCAGGGTAATTCAATTTAATCACGCTATACCGTAGTTACGTGTTTTTATGGGTATGTATGGTTGTATGTAAATGCATGGCTGATTTGTATGTGTCCGGTGTACGCTAGCGGACGCCAAGTAACCGATTTAGGAATGGTACTTGACTTAAATGGGGTAATGTTGACTATGAGAACGGTAAGGTTGCAGTTTGCGGTGCCAATGAAGGATTGTATGGAATTATTATTGTACTTGTTAGGAATTGACAAGCACTAAAAGGGGAGACAACTGTAAGATTTAGTTTAAAGTTTAATGTCTAGTATTTTTGACAATTGTAAATTAATTGTACCTAATAAATAATATTTTGCATGCCGATCATACGGCGAGACATGATGTACCTGCCAAAAACCACTAACATCTTTGTAAAAACCATGTTTCTTGCAAATAAAAAAATAATAATCTTTATCTTTGAAAATAATTATTCATGTTGAAGACCAATCAAAATAATTGATATATGAGATATTATATTGATATAAAGTAGATATTTGTGAATGATATTTCAATCTGGTTTTAGTTAGACTTTATTGAACGTTGGCGATAATTCGTTCTAACGAGTTAGCAAGCACGTCATTACATAATGAACTATGTAGCTATGTAGTACACATAATATGGATGTCTCGATTAACTCATTCATACATAACATTGGAATGAAGTAGAATCTACGCCCTATGCAATAAGAGGTCGACGCTCCGCTGCATCAGATTTCTAAGCATGAGAGATAAGGAGTAATTTATATACGTCTCAACGCATACCATATTATGTAACTGATACATATGTGGCTGGTCAATATCATAACTTATGTAAAACATAACTTGATGAAATCAGAGTAAACTATGATGGCTATGACGTTTAACGCAACTTAACTCTGAAACAGAAGGAAGAAGAAGAACATTCCACGAGTAGCTACAAAATGCTTTTAGAATTACGACTTAGACTATGACTTAGATCTTCAAAATATTATTTGAAGTTTTTTATTCAATGTCATCAGGAAAAATCATCAGCTTATCGATTAATAAAAGTGATTGAATTATCATATCATAAAAGCCCGAAAAACTACTACTTCCTTTTGCAGTATAAAACAAATTTAGGCATTTCCACAAGGAACCATTTTAAGTCCGAATATGAATTGTCAATTATAAAAAAACATAAATGGTTAAAATCAAAACCAACATGTTTTACCAGTAGTTTAGACCTTCCGATTTAAATTCCACGGGCAAGGTGTTGAAAAGAATGCGCTTTCTCTACCTCTGGCGAATTTTAAGGCGGTTATAGATCCATCATTCTAACTGCCTTATTATGTGTTGACTTTTTATGCATATAAATTACTTCCACAATAGCGTTTTTTTATATTATGTAAATAGCGTAAATGCGAGAAAGTTTTAACAAATGTATTGGCCATTTGTTTGATTGTTCGTATGGTATTTAATTGACTATCATATAGTCACGTTGTAATGGCGATAAAGCATGCAACTACTACGTAATGATTTACGTGTAGTCATAGTCACGGTCTATCCCCTTAGATGGTAGAAGACTTACATTCTGTATTTTTATGAAATTATAAATTCAAGATTTCAATGATCATGTTGACTTGCAACTTGCAACCAAAGTTTATTCTAAAACTTGTTTTGTATGAAAAAAAATTTTTAGAGCTAGAATTAATGTTCTTCTGATTCAGAAGCAGTTATTCTGTTTTTTTTTTCTGTTTACATAAGAGCTAATTAATGTATAATGCTAAATTATAACCGTGATTAATTAGCCAAATTCTTCAAAGCATTAGACAACGCTGAGGTAACTATTAAAAGCTCCAAATTTTGAATAAAAAATCGATCTTTAATTAGTGAATGTAAGAAACCTCAATAAAAAATCCTCATGGTTACAAAATGTGAACTTGTTTATACAACATCTATATTTGGAGATGATTCTCAGAATGGCGAAAATACAACTAATTGGAACTCCCTATATTGAGTGCAGGCTGGATTGACGGAGTGAGTATTACCCATTCCCTGCTATGTTTAAGTTTTAGCAATGGGCCAACAAAATAAAATTAAATAGAGAATTTATCGACATAACGTCAAGCAGGAATCAGATAGGTACTCCGCCTGGACCGCGAGGAAGAAAACCTCTATGAAAAATTACAGGAGGTAGGGCCTGCGAGCAGTAGACTCGGGGTAGTCTGCTGCCCGACCACCAGCTGGCGCAGCTGGCACAGCCGGCGTAGTTGGCGCAGCTGGTAAAGGCCCACGAGGTGAGGTGGCGTGCAGTGTTCCGTGTGCGCCACCGAGGTGGGTGCGGCCAACGTTAGGCCGCGCGGGGAGAAGGGGCTCGCCTGCTTGAGGCGGGCCAGGACCTGTCGGGGGTGGTTGTGTGAATACTCACGGGTTCCCACGCCCCCGGCTAAGGTAGTTGAAGGAACACCGTGGTGGTTTTACTCGGTAAGAGTCCGACACTGGCTCCGCCTACCCCGGGCGGAGTGCGTCCATGAGGATTTCCCCACGGCAAAAAAAAAAGGTACTCGTGTGGCACGCCGCAATAGTGGCGGTAAAGCCCGTCATGGAGGAGTGGCTGGAGAGGAGCCATGGTGCCCTCACCTACCGGCTGGGGCAGATACTCTAGGTAGGAGGTCGTTTGCTTCGGGAAGTATCTGTGTCGCTTAGGCTGGGAGCCGACACCCGAGTGTCATCACTGCGGGAGCTGCCAAAAGGACACGACACGGCACACACTGGAGTAATGCCCAGCTTGGGCCACGCAGCGCCGTTACCTTATCACTGCATTAGACGGCAGCGATTTCTCACTTCCGGCCGTGGTTCTGTCTATGGTCGGGAGCAAGAGCGCTTGGCAAGGCGTCGTCTCCTTCTGCGAGGAGGTGATGCTCGCTAAGGAGGAGGCGAAGAGGGTTCGAGAGGCGAAGGCCTCTCTTCCATCCGCAGGAGACGACCTGGGCGTCGCATATAATATGCCGACCTCCGGCCACCCCAAGGGGTGGGCCTGCGGGCGGCGGACTCGGGGTGGCTCGCCGACCGACCAGTCAAGGCTCGTGACGGTGGCACGTTGTGTTCCGCGAGTGCCAGTCAAGGAGGGTGCAGCCGATGTGGTTGCCGCACGAGGAGAAGGGGCCCGCCTACTAGTGGCGAGCCGGGACCTGCCGGGGATGGTTGGGAGAATAAAAGTTTCCCACGCCTCCGGCCAAGGGTTATTAGAGGAACACCGTGGTGGTTTTTAGTCGGTAAGAGTCCGACACCTTCCCCGGGCAGAGTGCGTCCATGAGGATTTTCCCCCCGGAAAAACGGTACTTCTGTGGAACCCACAAAAAAATTTGTGTACATATCTTTTTGTTTATTGTCTTTATTGGAAACATTTTAATTTTCCAAGACTTTTTTAAAGGATACAGGTGTCTGATCTTCATCATACCCTCTGCTTGCTTGATTGGTAGTTACAATTAACCTATTTGAGCTAAGAGCTTAACTAATACAAAGACGTTGGAATATATCGAAAAAATATTACCAATCTGTTTACAGTGACTGAGTATCCACGAAACCATGACCAATAGAATTAAAATAAATTGTTTTTACGGACATATTATTAAAATTTATAGGCAGCTTAATAAATCTTCAAGCAGTTACCTAATAACGGAAACCCCACATTTAACAGGAAACATAGTATAAAAACATACACAATTTGTCAATAATCATAATCACGTACAAATATGAATTACAACGATTCATTTACTCTTGACGAAAGATAGCTACTTAAAAAAGCTAATAGGTAGCCCTGAGGATAACCCAATTTTTCGTTCACGAAAAAGGTCTTTCCACAAAAAAGATCCACCTATCGTCAAACAACATTTTTTTAGTTTTTGTAGGCTTTATATCCCAAAACGTGCTAAAAGATACGAGTTTTTTATACAATGTCTATTGAGCTTGAGCAGCATTCCTTGTGGCTAGGATGGCGGGTTAACGACCAGCCGTGGCCGCAGCGGCCTAGGGAGGTCGCGCCAATATGGAAGCTGCCAATACCAATGTAGTAAATTATAATCTCGTTTCGATTGGAATTTTGTGTCGGTTTTATGATGGTCAAATTGCAGGTTAAAATGTAGATTTCATGTTTTATGCTTTTTATGTCATAGTTACCAAAGAAAGAAGAAAAACAGTTGTTTCATACGTTTATGTTCACGTAACTCGACAAATGGATGGAAAAGTAGTTTTTTTTAAAGACCGATGAAAAATTCCAACGCTGGGCTACTTAAATCATGTTCTGAACACTGACTATCTTTTTACTAAGTCAGTGGTTCTGAATCCCTGGTTTCAGTTTGCAGTAGCATAATGTCCTTTGCACGCGGTATAGAAAGAATTAAGATAGATTTTGGAAATTAAATACATTTTGGGACTACTTATTTATTTTGAATAATGCATGTTACTATGGCTATAATTGTAATATTCTCTAAGAAGTCAGTTTTTTTGTATCAAATACCTTTTTAGATTCCTTTCCTGTGTAAAGTTATGTTTCAACGTAGGTAATATTTTATGGACTGACAGACTATAAGCACAGAACATAATAATATTACTACGTAGGTACTATAAAGCTAATAAGTATTTGACTACGACAGACGTAGATAGAAAATTCCCATTGTGTAAGGTTATTTGCTGTAGCTTTGTAGGTATAATCAAATAATTGCACTCCAAACAGTGTATTGAATATAATAACAGATCTTAAAGATAAAAAGAAGAATAGCTGTTCTGAAGGATGGAATTAAAAATAATTTGCGTGGGAAACATGAATTAAATTTTATTACTGGCAGAAATATCCCACAGTGTCATATTAAATAGAATCTAATACACAGTATAATCAACAATCAACATAAACCTCTTTACCCTATCAACACTCAAAAGTTCAGGAAAACAAGACTTGAAAAAGTCTGATCGATTTAGACCAGATATTTTTTATAAACACAAAAAGATTAAACAGGTACATAATTAAACAGATACCTACACAATAAGTGATAATAACACATTAGGTACTAGTCTAGAAAGATAAATGCAATGTGTGCACGGTGACGACGGTGAAGATTGACGACCGGTAACTGAACCACGACCCAGAAAGGTCGCTTTCTTGAATGCTGTGCCAGCCAGTTCATATTGAATACACTCATAAATTTTAATGCATTCCCAAACTCGTTTCAAGACTCTTAATAGATAAAATCTTAAAATGTCCGTTTTATGTAACGAATTACGAAATGTCCTAGATTGGATGTTACGATGTTTGGGTATTGTTTTATCGTTCCGTTTTTCGCCCATCTGTGAAAATATCATATTTGCACGGAATGTAACTTTACAGGACAAGAAAAGAACAAGGTAGGTATAATATGGTAAAAAGAAAGTGAAGTTATTTTATCTTACGAATCGAATATTTGACGGTGGTGTCAGATTTTCCATGGACCACGAATAATGATACAAAGATAAAACATCGAATTGTGCTTTACGAGGTTTACACTGCCGAGCGAAGATATGGGAATATTAAATTGAATAATTCTGTTCCGCACGGAGACGGGTCACGAGTTCATGACCGGTGAGTTGATTCCCATATTTTCCTAGGTTGAATTTCTCACAGTACATTGAAATGAAACCTAACAAGTTATGTGAATTACAAACAACCAAGTCATCGATATAAACTCTCAATCCTATGTTATTGAACTGAAGATCACACCATTGTTCATTCGTCCGTGTCGGAACACTCGGAACGAAATCAATCGACGAACGGGCTCTCGAGATTCAGTAACTACATTCTAAACATTTTCGTTCCCAGGGTAAAAATCTTAAGATTGTGATTTTTTAAATTATCCTTTCTTACTCCGAGCCGTCTTCCAATTGTGGGGTCGGTTTCTTATCCAACCTAGAGGTGTGTAACTCAGCTCAGAACCGGTTCAATTAATCAGATCAATAAGCTTGAGCTGTTGAGCTGCAGCTCAATGACAAAATACGCAGCTCACGGCTCAAAGAATAGTATCTATCTGTGCGACAACTTTTGTTGCAC
This sequence comes from Asteroscopus sphinx, assembly GCA_949699075.1. Taxonomy (NCBI): domain Eukaryota; kingdom Metazoa; phylum Arthropoda; class Insecta; order Lepidoptera; family Noctuidae; genus Asteroscopus; species Asteroscopus sphinx. The sequence goes on along the minus strand of OX453021.1, from coordinate 10,302,836 downwards.
GGAAGATAAAACATGTTTATATAGATAAAAACCTGTTTGAACCGGTGAGCTCACCGCGGATCTGTCGCCGTTCCAGGCGACAGATCCGCGGTGAGTCGCAGAGTCAGCGAGCGAGCGCAGCTCAAACAGATCGAACGGTCTTTAAGCTCAGCGACTCGCATCACAGATCATAACTCGAAGTAGGCAGATACACAAATTGAGCTGATCTGTGAGCCGGTTCACAGCTTCGGCTCACTGACCTGAACCGTGAGCTGGCTGAGCTGCAGCTCACGCATTTTTGTTGAGTTACCCATGTCTAATCCAACCAGATGCGGCTGAATATCAGTATTTTACACGGAACGACTGCCATCAGACCCCCGCAACCCATAGTTACTCGGCAATACCAACATTCTATCTAAGGTTAGACCAGTTGTCAGACTACCCAGCAAGCATTATTTCTTGTCTTGTAATATTTTTGTGATTTCAATTCCAACTATTCCAAGCAACCCAACTAGATCTTCAAATAATACTCAAAGCATCAAAACAATAGATGGAATTATTGAAAGTCATAACGCCGACTCTTCAATTAAAGAATAAAGAGATCTCACGATTGTATAGTAATGTAAGATACTTTCTCTTGGTAAACTCCGAAACCTGTTTGCAAGTAATAACTACATAGCCAAGTAGATACAACGGCCGACTGTTTCAGAGCATAGCTGCTAAGTTGAGGGTACTTCATGTGGAGTTGCTGTCTGGCTGGCTTACTTAGTAGCTGTAGTAGTAGCTTTATTAGAAGGGTATTCTGAGTCTAGAACCAGCGTAGCTTTATTTTTGCTTTCTTCTTTGTTTGTAGTTATTTTTTATTCTGTTCTCTTTCTACAGCTTGAATAGTTTGGTTAATTATTCCGTGAAAAAACAAAGTAACCTGGGAGCAGTGGCGTGCATTGCATATAGGCAATTAGGCAATACCTACTGCCTTCCTCATTCAAATTCAATAGTGGTGTAAGTTATTATCTTTTTTTCAGAGTACGATAATTATTTATCTTAAAATAGACCTATTAATGCTAAATGAATCTTCCTACATCAAAAAATCAACAACTTACACCACAATTCAATTCAAGTGAAGTAGGCCAATGCACGCCACGCCAGGCTGGGAGAGAGAATTTCAAGTCGTAGACTTCTTCAAACTTCTCAGACATAAAAGTAATTAGAAAATCACTATCAGTAACGAATCTATAAAGAGTTATTAATGTAAAGTGCGACGCATTTAAACACTAACTCAGTGCATGAACAGCCGCTAGACGAAGATAATTACTGGTGTACACCTACCATCGGGTAGGGCACGACCCCCCCCCCCCCCGTAGGTGCTTCGTATTCGCCAGCGGCAACGAGGCGCCGAGCTATTCATTACTTGAATTTTATTGTTCTAATGCACAATATGACTCGATAAGTGTGGCTAGGTAAACATTGCAGTTGCGAAAAAGTAATGTCTGCAAGGATTATATTACTGAAGTTAAATCACCGGTTACAATAGAAATAATGTTGCATAAAATAACACCGACGGTGGACAGTACGACTATGAGGAAACTCGTCAATTACTAAGTAAAGATATTGTAAAGTAACAACATTTTTGATTAAAACTACACAAAAAAGATGATTAGACTTCAAAAAAATGTATTTCAAGGTCTCAGTCTGTCAAGACGCCATCTTGGAATTAACAGGAAGTAAAGTGCACGAGATGCACATACCTACGTAACGTCCATAATGTTTACCATGACAAAATATGACTGGGCCATATGCGACCGAATATAGGTACCTACTGATAAATTCTTGTTATTGAAGCAAAATTCGTTCATCGTGTACATTGAAAAAGGAACAATGTCAAATCCTTGAGTAGCAGTTGTGCAAATAGTAATCGGATCCACCTTATTGGTCAGAAGTGACGCAGACGTTAGATACCTCATTGTACGAAAGAGGGAAGTTTCGATGTAACAAAGTACTATTGTTAACACCGTTGTGGAATGTAACGACTGTTTTGAAGTTCCGAGTTACCAATTTGCAACTCGATCAGGAGTAAAAAAATATATTTTCCTTTGTATTTTCCCTATATGAGGTCTTACTCATCACAAAACATACATACGTCAAAGTTTTACTATTTCTAGCTCTTGCCACTAAAACAACAACAGTTTACTGTGTTTAAGTCATTGATTTTTAATTTTTTGTTACTGAAGATCTGTGGCGCGGGGCGCCTAATTTGGGTGTGGGAAGACAGCATTTCCTACCATATGGTACCGCAGGACTTGATTAATGAATCATTACAATTCGCCACAATAACATCTTGAAGATTCGAAAAAGGTTGACTGTGGCGATAAAAAAACTGCAAGACATAAACATAAATGTTTTGTCACTGATTGCCATAAGAATATAACGAGTCATTGGACATTTGCAAAAATAATTATCGCAAAACATGTAGGTACCTAGGCTCTCATACAAGCGTATTTTTGTTACAGTATTCACAAGGTTCTCTTTGCTTGCATAGGTTGTTACATAAACAGAGACATCGTTAAGTAAACAGTTCATTCAAACTGCTCATGTGAATACCAATTCCAAGTTTCCTTTCGTTTTTGCGAAAGTTTTGTTCCCATCAATTTTGAAGAAACAAAAGTTAATTTAAACGGGCCTTGACAAAGATTAGAAGAACTCTATTATACTCTCGTAAATGGAAGATAATTGTAAGAAATAGATAACAGGGTTCAAAGAATGTACACAATACGCAATGTCCTTCCTTATTCAAATATTCAAAGCAAAGAAACAACAAACATAGGTGTAACGATTACAGATAAAGCTTCATTCGTGTTGTATCTTATCGACGCTAATATGACGGCCTTGCATGATAAACTTGAAACTCAACAATCGTTGAACAAGATTTTGGAATGTATTTATAGATTCAGGTTCACAGGTTCAGCCGTAAACTGTCTGAATTATCTTCAAAAGTGAAATATCATCAGATTTTTATTAAGACCAAAGTCTATCAAGCTGTCAATCAACTTTCAGATCGTACAGTTAGATTATTTTAATATATATTCAGATCTATGTTGATTGAAATGATGTTCAATCTCATTTATTTCTTGGTTCAAAGATTACTTCCTGTATGCAGATTTATCGTTATAGCTTTTCGTTGTATTATTTTCTCCTCATTTAAAACCTTCATTTATAATTCTTCTTTTTGTTTTATTCAAGTTTAGTAAAAGGCTATCGGAAATATCCGTTCATAGTAGCGTTCATTTGAAAATTCTATGTTCAGAAGACATTCAGAGGCGGATGTTATGGAAAGGCTATCAGAAATAAATAACAGAAACCAGACCACATTGCTCCACTAGATTCTGCAATTTTTTGGTCAAGTTTCGTGTTTTCGCTTTAAATGTAACATGTAACAAAACAAATGGGCTGTTCGATTCGTATTGGTGTTCAATTGTTCACCTTTTGTTTGGAGATCTTCGACAACGGCTTTATTGAGCGTAACACCAGTTGTTATTTTGAAACAAGCTGTTCAAACATGTGGCCATGCAGCCTTGCGCCTACGTCACACATATTTGTCTCAGTTCGAACTTGGAACACACCATTAACATGTAGCTTCATTTTTTCTTGCAATGACTTTTCTTTTTGTTTTTATCGGAAGGTACTTCTGCCGTTATAACAGGAAACATAATCTTCATTACTAGATGTTCTTAAATCATTATCTTTTAGATATCCAGTTTTGTTTTAGCACTATGAGCATAGGAAAAACACTAATCGCAAGAGTAGGTACTTTAATAATAATAAATGTTTTTGGACATTTTTACACAACACCATCTAGTCCCAAACTAAGCAGAGCTTGTGCTATGGGTACTAGACAATGGATATAATACTTATATACTATTTTTTTTTGTAAATACAAACTTATAATACATAAACTCATGTACATGTAGGTACTTTGGATAAGGATTTCTTAGAACACCATTCTAAAAATAGGAAGGCATGTGATTTTTGGTGACGAAGTCTATTAAAGTCAGGAATAAGTTATATTACACGGCGACTCTTCTAGTTCTATTGAGTCGAACAAGTTTGCAAAACAAACAAGGAATGTCGTGAACGTCCGTTGCTCCGGTGGGGGTCTGACATTTTAAAATGTCGAAGTAGGTAATTAAGGTTGGGAATTGAGAATCTAATAAAACTGAAAGTCAAAGAGGATTATGTTCCAACTTTACCCATCAAAGTAGCTTTAGAAGATGCTCGAGGTACGGAACCTTGCAAAAATTCTCATTAATTTGCTGCTGCCATAGTTGTTTACCTGATAATCTTATAAAAAACGGATATGCTAATTCAAATGTTATAATTTGTAAATCGCACATAAAATATGTAATAGGTAACTAGGAAGAGAATTTATGTGAGATGGATGTAACATCGTTTATGCAAATATTATCACCTATTTACAATCATTATAGGTACATGTACGAAGTAATAGTGGGTATTCTATTCAACTTATTAGTGTTCAGGTAAAAACTGGTCAGGTTGATATCTGATTTCTCAGAAGTGTTGTGGAAACCTACCCACATCACTTAACCTAATTCCACTTAAGTGCATCGTTAACATGCTAATTACCTGCTTGTATGGGATGTTTTAGAAGATTATGTAAACCAAAACATGTTTCAAGTAACTTGTAAGAATGCAATTTAGGACATGTTTGAAATAATAAAAAAAACAAAAGCGATTCTATAGAAGGTACAACGTCCGTCGCCGCGTCGGTCATGTCATCAGTTGCTCAGTGGCCGATTGTCCATTACGAGAAAGCGGGAGCAATAAGACACTCGGTTGGATAAGTTTAATTTTTGTTAGCTCTGTGTTAGAGCCGACGTAGACGCTGATTGAAAAATACCAATGCACAAAACTAATTCCAATCATGAATTTCACACATCACAGGAGCACAATAATAACCACCATGATCAACACGTAAAAAAGTTCGTTTTGTTTGTCACCAACTCAAAAAAAAGTTCGAAATAAGCACCCGGCCAACGGGACGACGTCCGTGGCCCGTCGCACCAACAAACAAACTTGCCTGTTGAGCTACTCTATCTAGTTGCCGTACTCAAACATAAAATAACCGGCCGACCAACTTCCATTTCTTTCTATAAGTCTAACAAATTCAAAACATGCGCTACACCCTGAACCTACCAACGAAGAACTATCACCCAACATTGATCACGTTATACGTCGTGTAATACATTCTACACGTGCGAAGGAAACGACCATAATATACCTTATCCTTTCTTACACTGGTAACACGAAAGAGGAAGGGTTACATGAGAGCGAGAAGGATATAACGACAAAAAATATCTATCGTCACGTGCCTGTTCAACTTGAGACGTCAAAGTACTGTGTTCAAAATTTAACTTTACACTTTTGCCATAAGAACGTGTTTAGATTGATGGTTTTCGTTGATGTTTACAGTTGGCGCGTAAATTCAAAATTAAACTTTTTCCGATCATTAAATATGTATGAAAATACAAAATATAAACAAACTTACCTCACAGGTATCGGTGGTATTCTCCGATGAGTAACTTTGATGTCACTAGGATTGGCCCAAACATCATTATTGTTTATATTCTTCGTTAGTTTCAAGTTTTTATCGGTTTTCGGTCTCAAAGTCGGTGGTAAGATGCTATCTGGTAGTTTGGGAGCCGGTGGTTTAGCAGATTTTTTCACAATTTGCAGTATAACATTAGTGCTTTTGCTATCACTCTTTTTACCACTTTCTTTGATAGGTTTCGGTCCACCTGGGTCAGGTGTCGTGGGTTTATTCCTGAGGGGTCGTTCAGGTTCTATAGACTGCTTGTCAATATACCGCACAGACGACTTGCTTCGATCTACGTCCTTTTTAAGTTTTAATTTATTAGTCGAATCAGATAATGGCACTAAAAAGAAATGAGATTTTGTACTACAATAATAACTAACTATTATAACTATTTTCCTAATTACATTTATAAATGATATTTTCCATCATTACCTGTCCTCGGCCTGTTTCTAGTTACAGGCTTAGTCTCCGCGCTGCCTATTTTGATAGTTTTCTCAACGGTACTCGAAGAGGCAGGCGTTACAGCCTTGCTTCGATAGCTAAATGTAGTTTTGAAGAAATTCGCTGTAAAGTTCTTGCTTCGCAATACTTGAGACGAAGTGCTGTGTGAATGTCTGAAAAGAAAAATAAAAAAAGTTCCAAAAAGTGATTCCAGGGGACACCCGGGTTTGAACCGGGGACCTCTCGATCTGCAGTCGAATGCTCTACCACTGAGCTATATCCCCACTGACAACCATGTCGAAAATGGCGTACGGTAGAACAGTAACAGCGCCACCTACAAACGAATCTGTGTAGTGTTACTACATAATGTAAGGTTTCGTCATTAGATGGCGCTATAATGATGGTGGAAAATGTTTTCGGACCAAACATTAGTGGCATGGGGTAAAAACGATTTGTGTTTTAATATGTTGTTTCCAAAGCATTACATTTGGAACTTACTGGAGTTTTAAGTTACTAGGCACCCCGGGCGCCTTCTGCTGCATAACCTCCTCGATCTGAAACAAAATGAGATTATTTTTAATGTAGGTACGGCGCTACGACAAAAATAAGATTTTATTTATAGCTAGTCATTTATACTTTTCCTGCCACGATAAAAGTTAGAACAATAACAAATTAGGTATTAATAAGACTGGCAAACAATAACACATCGCAGCAAATTTCCCCGGCTTTCTTGAAATCTAATGTATTTTTAAACAATACTAATGATCCCGGCGCAACGAACTTACAAAACAAGGTATTGAAGGTATTCCACAATCCTATCTACCTATCGAAAACTATTCTAGGCTACTCACACTTTTCCATTTCTTCATGGCAAACAAATTACGTGTAAATCCTTAAAAGTACTTGCAACTACTGCATATTAAAATTCTTATCGCTAAAACACTCATTATCTAGCTAGATAGTTGATTGATTGGATTACCATTATAAACTTGTATTCTCGCGTCCTGTGGTAGTTCGAAATCATTTTCATTTAATAATTATAATTATTCACAATTAAAACTGCGCTTCTCTTGGAGATGAAATCGATTATGAATGTCAAGATTTGAAAAATGTCATTGAATAAACATTAAAACCTTTTTTGGAATTTTATGCTGCCAGTGTCTTCCGTGGAATCTTGTCTATAGACACACCTACGAAATGAGCAAAGAGGTTGACGTCTTTGTATTGTTTCTTGCTGTGGATTGCTTATTGACCTACAGCCAAAATTAATATCCCATCTGTATACGATTTGCCCTACTAGAGATAGAAATTAGACCAGCTCCATACATTTTATGTCAAATTTCTATCTCTAGTAGGGCAAATCCAATCTGGTACTAATTTTGGCCGTAAGTCGAGATTTGAGTCTCAAAAAGCCAAGATTTTAAGCCTGGGACCCTTTTGAACTCGATGTTTCTAGCGGCCAAAATTAATATCCTACTTATCCCCGATTTGCCCTACTAGAGATAGAAATTTGACATATTTTGTATAGAGCTTATGTCAAATTCCTATCTCTAGTAGGGCAAATCGTGGATAGATTGGATATTAATTTTGGGCATTAGGAACTTTGTGTCCTTAGATCCATCGGAGAACTTTGCACATTACTATTTAATACAATATTGGAAATGTTGACTTTTACAACTATTACATTCTGACAGTTCATAATCCAGTACAGTTTATAATCCAAGAATTATTTGTAGAATCATGGTTGGTAGAATCTCATGGAACTATCGAAAACTTACAGACTGAAAGAAAGTCATGGATTTAACTCTTCTTTAATATCTGCTTCCAGAAACAAATTCGTAGGATGTAACTGTTACATTCTGACAGTTCATAATCCAGTACAGTTTATAATCCAAATAAACAACAACAACAGACTAAAAGAAAGTCATCGTTTTAACTCTTCTTTAATATCTTCTTCCAGAGTCATATTCATAGGATGTAGTTCTAAGAAAATTGTCTAATTACCACGATTTTCAAAAGGACGTCTTATTAAGAACAACGAGTACCTATATAATGTAGGTACCTGCAGGCATCCTGCAGGTATAACAAAAAGGTGTAGTCAGTATTTGCAGAGCTCATTTAGGGCATTACAATATTAGGTCCTTACCATAGAATTAAAATAAACTTTAATTCTATGGTCCTTACATATGAAATTAGCGTTCTGTCGTACTGACCACTTTGATCTGAAATATCTCCTCTTTGGTTAAGAATTCCAAATTCAAATTTATAAATTCATTTATCTGGTACATTTGAGTTTTGAAAACAGTCATTCATTTGTTTTTTCCTCATTTTTTTTTTCTTTGGCTTCGCCTATTACCGCACAATGGAAAACATGAAATATCGGTATATTTACGAGTACGAGTTCTTTCTACCGTGGCACCAGTGCTGCAGAAACGGCTCGAAGGATTAATGATGTGTACGGCGCTGGTGTCGCAAAAGAAAGCACGGGACGTTTTTGGTTTCAACGTTTTCGTTCTGGAAATTTCGACCTTCAGAACCAACCCCGTGGACGGCCGGAGACCAAAGTGGAAAATTAAGAATTAAAGGCTATTGTGGAAGCGGATCCATCACAAAGCACTTCAGAGATAGCTGCAGGATTCGGGGTAAGTGATAAAACTGTATTAATCCACTTGAAGCAAATCGGGAAAGTAAAAAAACTTGAACGATGTGGGTACCTCATGAATTGAGTGAATCGAACTTGCAAACAAGCGTCGACTGGTGTGTTACTTTGATCAACCGACACAATAATGAAGGGATTTTAAATCGAATCATTACTTGTGATGAAAAGTGGATACTGTACGATAATCGGAAGCGCTCGTCGCAATGGCTGAACCCTGGAAACCCAGCCAAATCCTGCCCTAAACGAAAATTGACTCAGAAAAAGATACTTGTGAGTGTTTGGTGGACTAGCGCCGGTTTCGTTCACTACAGCTTTCTAAAATCTGGCCAAACGATTACGGCAGATATCTATTGTCAGCAACTGCAAACCATGAAGGAAGAACTAGCTACTAAACAACCGAGATTGGTCAATCGCTCTAGGCCACTACTGCTTCACGACAACGCAAAACCACACACTGCACAACAAACAACCACTAAGTTAAATGAGCTACAATTTGAATGTCTGCGACATCTACCGTACTCCCCGGACCTTGCTCCAACATATTACCATTTTTTCCGGAATTTGGACAACTTCTTACAAGGAAAAAAATTCAACTCTGAGGCGGCAGTCCAAACCGCCTTCAAGAGTTTATCGATTCTCGCCCCCATGGTTTTTTTAGTAAAGGGATCAATGAACTACCTATGAGATGGCATAAGTACATAGATAACAACGGTGCATACTTTGATTAATTAAATAAATTAAAAAAAAAAAAAACTTTATATTCGTCCCGTACAAAACGCCAATTTTATATGTTAGGAAGGACCTAATAAAACCATTCCAATATTCTCAATCTCTAAAGACAATTCTGTTGATTTCTTCGGCTGACCTTACTGCCAGCGACACCCATGTTCGTTTCGACAATTAGCCTGTCCGCTCAGCAGATATAACTACCTACTTATAAATGACACCGCAATTTTGAGGTGTGCGAGAATTTGCAATATTAGTGCGTGGTGTAATTTTATTTTAATATTTTGCGTGCTGATCATTAAGTTTATTTTTCGTGAATTTAGCTTTGTTTTGGCAAAAAGTTCTTCTTAGACCTTTCCGGCTTGGTTGTATGATGTTTTGTAATGACAGGTAGAATTTTGAATAAATTGCCCTCCTGTATAAGGGATATTGTACAGCTATTTAAGAAAAAGCTAAACTCTTTTTTATTAACAAAGAATTACTATTCTAATAATGAATTCAAACATCTTCTGGGGTGCATTAAAAGAGCCTCCACGAGTGACGATATTTAATTGATCGTCCGGCGCACCCTGGGCAGTCAGCCCCGCTACCAACTTGCTGACTGGCTAATCTTTTCCCCACGACATGAGCTATTATCATTATGTAGCTCGTGTCGACACGAAGAAGAAGAAGAAGAACTGATAAATTCTGATGCCTACTGTCATCTTAATCTTAACTATTATAAAATTGTAAACGTCTGTTTGTTTGTTTGTTTGTTCCAGCATCACGCTAAAACTACTGGACCGATTTTGATGATTTTTTTTTTGTTTGAAAGCTGATGATCTGACTTAAAAACTGGTATGGGTTTTGAGAAAGAAAAAAAGAAAAAAAAAAATTCGTGGGTTGCGTACTCACCCGACTGATCGAAGCTTCTATGCATTTGCACGAGCGGATAGTAATGTACGATGGAGTGGAGTGAAGTGGAGTGGACAGGGGATGGGACTGGGGATGGGACTGGGGACGGGACAGGGGACGGGACTGGGGACGGGACAGGGGACGGAACATGGGACGTAACATGGGACGGAAAATGGGACGGGACATGAGACGGGACATGGGACAGGAGAGTGGGTCGGCACATGGGACTGGACATAGGATGGGACATGGGACAGGACATGGGACGGGACGATAGTGATATAGTGAGATAGTGGGACGGGACGATAGTGATATAGTGAGATAGTGGCACAGTGGGATAGTGGGACAGTGGGACAGTAGGACAGTGGCAGTGGGACGGTGGGACAGTGGGACTGTGGGGGCAGTGGGGTAGTGGGGCAGCGGGGCAGCGGGAGAGTTCGCCAGTGGGGCAGTGGGATAGTGGGGCAGTGGGGTAGCGGGGCTGTGGGTCAGTGGGTTTGTGGGGCAGCGGGACAGTGGGGCAGCGGGGCAGCGTGGCGGGGAAGCGGGGCAGCGAGGCAGCGGGGCAATGTGCCAGCGGGGCAGCGGGGCAGTGGGGTACCTGGGCAGTGGGATAGTGGGGCAGCGGGGCAGTGGAGCAGTGGAGTAGCGGGGTAGCTGGGCAGCGGGGCAGTGGGGTAGCGGGGCAGTACGGGAGTGGGGCAGTGGGATAGTGGGGCATTGGGGTAGCGGGAAGCATGGCAGCAGGGAAGCGGGGCAGTTGGTTACCGGGGCAGTGGGGCAGTGGGATAGTGGGGCAGTGGGTCATCGGGTCTGTGGGGCAGCGGGATAGTTGGGCAGCGGGGCAGTGGGGTAGCGGGGCAGTGGGGTAGCGGGGCAGTGGGATAGTGGAGCAGCGGGGCAGTGGGGCAGCGGGGCAGTGGGGCAGCGGGGCTGTGGGTTACCGGGGCAGCGGGGCAGTGGGGCAGTGGGATAGAGGGGCAGCGGGGCAGCGGGGAAGCGGGGCAGTTGGTTACCGGGGCAGTGGGGCAGTGGGGTAGCGGTGCAGCGGGGCAGCGGGGCAGTGGAGCAGCGGGGTGGGGCAGCGGGGCAGTGGAGAAGCGGGTTGGGGCTGCGGGGCAGTGGGGCAGCCGGGAATTGGGGCAGCGGGACAGCGGGGCAGTGGGGCAGAGGTACAGCGGGGCAGTGGGGAAGCGGGGCAGTGGGATCGAGGGGAAGCGGGGCAGTGGGGTAGCGGGGTAGCGGGGCAGTGGGATAGTGGAGCAGCGGGGCAGTAGGGCAGTGGGGTAGTGGGTCAGTGGGGAAGCTGGGCAGCGGGGCAGTGGGGCAGCGAGGCTTTGGGGTAGCGGGGCAGTGGGGTAGTGGGGAAGTGGGGCATTGGGGTAGCGGGGCAGTGGGGCAGCGGGGCAGCGGGGCTGTGGGGCAGTGGGGTAGTGGGGCAGTGGGGTAGCGGGGCACTGTGTTTTAAGATCCCAAAAAAAGAGACATCCCTTTTTTATTCCCGATTCCTATACTATGAATAAATACAAATGCGAGAGTAAAACTCTGGTGTGCCAGGAAAGCATGGTTATTGAAAAATATTTTTTTGAAAACTAGCTTATTTTTTATCCGGATTTTCAAAAAAAAATCATAATTAAAAACATACGACAACTGTCATCAGATCGAGTTATTGGTTTGATAAAACGACCAAAGCCACACATTTTAAAGTAGTAAAAAACTAAATAGCATCACACATACCGAAATTATTTGAGATTTCCCGTTTTTCGTTTTTATTTTTTTACTCGAATAATCCGCAGAGGTATTGAAAGATTTTAACACCAGCGATTGCTATGGATGTGTTCTACATGCTGTAAAAATATCACGAAATAATTCCATGGATTATTGTGTTAATAACGATTTTTATTTTTTAGTCAGGGTTGTCACTTACAATATCCGGAAACGATTATATCTTGAATATTTTTTTGGCGTTTTGTGTAAGTTTTGTGAAATACGTAAATTCGTTTATACATTTAAGTGAAAAAAAAACAATGAAATAATAATGTTTCATAAACATTGGGGGGAAACCTGAGAATGCATGATCACAATAAATGTTTGACTACTACTAGGACTTGTTATTGTGTTTCCTTCCACTTGTAATTACATGAACGCAAAATAACATAACATAACATCACGCCTGTATTTCCCCGAAGGGGTAGGCAGAGGTGTAATAGTACACCCACATTTCGCCAGTTATGTTATAGTCCCATGTAATAGGGGGCGAGCCTATTGCCATTGATCGGGCGCAAATCCAGACTCCAGGCTGCTACTGAGAATTTCCTAATGAAAAAACCCAATAACTCTTTGCCCGACCAGGGAATCGAACCCAGGGCCCCACGCTCAGCAGTCGCGCTTGCAACCACTAGACCAACGAGGCAGTCGAACACAAAATAAATATGATTAAATATGATTAATATGATTAAAAAAATACCTACATTTTATACGTATAGGTAATTAGGTATGCTACCTTATACTTATATGTCTATTAATTCGTCATCATATTGGCAGGTGGACTGCTCAGTTGACATGTTTACGTCGTCGGATGCTGCTGTTGTTAAATCTTATGATATCTCAAGAAAAAATAATTGTTATTAAAATTGAAAAATAACATAACAGTAACTAATAAAATTTCTAAACTCGTGGAAAAATAAAAAGAATATAAACTTCATTAACCGATCATACAACTTGATTTTTGTGTTTATTGTGACTTTTTACTCTCACCATAAAAATAATTATTATTATTATAAGTAAATATAAATCATTTTAGTAATTATTATTAATGAATGATGTAATGAATTTTAAGTAGAATTAGTCTTATTAGCTCATACACGCTATGATATCTACGCTTTATCAATGGCACGTTTAACAGTTCATTCCCAGTGATCCCAAAATCAAACAAACATTATCTAAATTCAATAGAACCTTGCAAGAAGCACTAATTAACTGCTTAACATCAGGTGAGGTGGCGGTCAAACGCAAGCCCGTTAATTTTTTTATTTTTTTTTTAATGGAAAATGAAATACACAAACTCTAGGAGTGAGTTTGTGTATTTATTTCACTAATCACTAGAAATATTTTTATCATTACATTTAAAAATATAAAAATATTCATTATGACAAGTAGCAACCCTAGCGTCGGAAAATCCGGATGTTTATAAAATAGTCGATAATTACAATAATCCATGGAATTATTTCGTGATGTTTTTACAGAATATAGAACACATTCATAGCAACCGCTGGTGTTAAAATCTTTTAATACCTTTATGGATTATTCGAGTAAAAAAATAAAAACGAAAAACAGGAAATCTCAAATAATTTCGTTACGTGTGGTCCTATTTCGTTTTTCATTACTTTAAAATATGTGGCTTTAGTAGTTCCATCGAACAAATAAGTCAATCTGATGATAGATGTCATATATTTTAAATTATGATTTTATGTTTGTAAACTCGGGTAAAAAAAAGCTCATTTTCAAGAATTTATTTTTCAAAAACCATGCATTCCTGGCACACCAGAGTTCTACTCTCGCATTTGTATTTATTCATACTATAGGAATCGGGAATAAAAAAGGGATGTCTCTTTTTTTGGGATCTTAAAACACAGTGCGGGGCAGCGAAGCAGCGGGGCAGTGGGGCAGTAGGATAGTGGGGCAGCGGGGCAGTGGGGTAGCGGAGCAGTGGGGCAGTGGGGCAGCGGGGCAGCGGGGCTGCGGGACAGTGGACTGGACTGGAATGGACTGGACTGGACTGGACTGACGTGGGTTAGCAGAAATTAACGCGAGCGGAGCCGCGGGTAAAAGCTAGTAGACATATAATACTGTATTATTCGGTAATAGGGTGCTTTGAGGTATGTGGTTATGTTTTATTCCCAATTTTATTTTATTTTTATGAATCATGACTATTCAATTTGACATTATGTAATATGGACCTCGATTTGACATTCAACAGTTTTTATTTGTCATTTTTTACCCGACTGCGCCAGAAGGAGGGTAATGTTTTTCGAGTGTATGCATGTATGTATGTATGTATGTATGTATGTATATTTCTTTGGCACGCCCTGCAGCCTAAACGGCTTGATGGATTTTAACTTATGAGGTGTCGTTAGATTCTTCTTAATTGTGAAAGTGACACTGGGTATATCAAAATTATAAAAATTAAAATGGCCGCTTTTTGGCACCGAATTACTGCATCAAAAAAAATTTTTTTCCCTCGAAATCTATCGAGTGGGGTATCAAAATAAAGGGTTTTATAAATGCTTTTCAAAAATATATACAACTTATATGTTTAAATGTAATTTAGAATGATAAATGCTAAAAAACAACAAAATATTCAACGTTAAAAATTAATTTGACTTTTCAAAAAAAACATTAATAGTATGATAAATAAAACATAATAACAAAACTAAAAAAATTCAAATAAAAAAATTAATTAACAAAAACAAAAAACCCGACTGCGTGTAAAAATAACAGAAAAGATATAAACAAGACTTATCAACACGCAGGCGGAGGCTACATAGGAACTATTATGTAATTCATGACCAAAAACATACGTAGCCTCCGACTGCGTGTTGATAAGTCTTGTTTATATCTTTTCTGTTATTTTTACACGCAGTCGGGTTTTTTGTTTTTGTTAATTAATTTTTTCATTTTATTGTTTGTATTGGTTTGTATATTGTATTGTATGATTTAGATGTCGATGCTTTGACAATTATGTTCAATTTCTTATTTTTTTATGTGTGTATACTTCTCTAATATTAATTAAATAATTGTAAAACAATGTTAATGTCGATCCACATTTCACTAAATAATGTAGGTATATCGCTGTAATGAAAACATTTGCACACCATTAATGGTAATACACGAAGAACATTTTGTAATAATTTTATCACCTTTTTGACCTGTGTTATGCAAATAATTTGTATTTTTATTTTTTACTTGTGTATTTTTTCTTTCTTGGCCATGTGGGTTGTCTATTTGTCTTTAGAACTGCTGGATTTAGGTCGGAGAAAATGTAATTACCTATCAAACTGGATACATTTTTAAGCGATAAGCTATACCTACATGCTGAAATTTAATCGCTTAATTCCCGAAAAGGAGTCATTGTACTCATAATTATGAACAACTTTTACTATGGGGCCAACCCTGAGATCGCGAAAAAAATATTAAAAATAAATAAATATCTTCGGGACATTTTTACACAGCACCATCTAGTCCCAAACTAAGCAGAGCTTGTGATATGGGTACTAGACAATGGATATAATACTTATATACTTTTTTTTTTGTAAATACATATTTATAATACATAAGAAACACCCAGACCAACACAAACACTTATGTTCATCACACAAATATTTGTGTGTGTTTTTGTTTTTTATTTTATATTAGGTGGTCCTTACATTTTATCGATTTAAGTGAAGACAAATGTGATAACAAATTTTTGGGTTGGTCCCATAGTAAAAGTTGTTCATAATAATGAGTACAATGACCCCTTTTCGGGAATAAAGCTATTAAAATGTCAGCATGTATAACGTCGGGTAGACGTTCGTTATCGGAGACTGTGTTGAAGATAATCAAGGGCGAATCCAGGATTTATTTCTGGTAGAGGCACAAGGGCCAGACAGATAAGGAGTGTCCCCTATTGCAGTATGTCTGATATTTTGCGGTTTGGAACTTGCGGTCGAATTATGTACACAAAAAGAAACGAATGTTATTAAAGCGGTATTGTAGCTCCTCGTTTTATTTGAACCGCTCCTTGCTTGATTTTCTTGCTCTTGCTCTTTGCAATTTGCTCCTTGTACCTATTTTATATTCAAGGGCGGATCCAGGGAGGGTACAGGGGCACGCCCCCCCCCCCCCCTGGATCCGCCCTTGAATATAATGACAGTAGGTACAGACTTCAACCGTCTTATGTCTCAGAATCTGGCCTAAGCTTGTGAATAGAAGGTAACTTCACGGGTTATAATGAATAAACAAGGTTAATTTTAATTAATTAGCTGTTCTTTAAGTTTGAGGGATTACTGTACCTACTCATCAGTTAGAACAACTTTTATTATGGGACCAACCCTGAAATAGTGAAAAAAAAAACAGCTGATCCCACATTTATGTTCACATAAATTGACAAAATGTAAGGATCGTTCTTGATCGTTTTCGACGTCTGTAAAAAGAGAAAGACATTTACAACTAACGAGTTAGGTTGCGGTCGATAAGTATCGTTTGTTTCTTCTAAAGTTCTAACGACAGTGAAATCAACGTCACTTACTTTCTACACGATAAATGTCACGATGTATCGATAATCAATTTTGCGAGTAGATCCCTGTTTAAAAGAGAGAGTTGTTATTGTATCTGATTTGTAAATGGAAACAACGGAAACAATGAAATCTTTTTTTAATTCACCGGTACAAATATTTACGATTTGTTCAGAAGAATTTGTTTGAATTTGTTACATTACACGCGAATACTCGCGGTGAAGGAGCTCCTTTATAATCTTGATGTATTTTAGTAATTTCTGTTTCAAATATTTAAATTAAATAAATATATATTTTTGGGACATGTTACACAGCATCATCTAGTCCCAAACTAAGCAGAGCTTGTACTATGGGTACTACCCAACCAGCAAAGTAGTCCGTTAAAAAATGCATTTATCACTAAAAGGTGAAAATAAAGCGTTATTAAAGTATCCGTTATGACCGTGTGTTTTATAATAGCGACTTATACAATATTTTAGCTGTATAATATTAAACAGCATTTTGGTAACAATAATAAGTGTTGTAAACGTTTACATCGACGCCATATATTACGCCTTTATCATAGTACTATAACTGATGCCGCTACATCAAGTACAGAGCCATCTTGTATTATTAAAGATTTACACGATACTGTTTTGAAGCAATTTTGTGTTATTATAGCTTCCAAATGAGTATTATAGTACAAGTGTTTAAATAGTATTGAAAACACAACTATAGAACAATAATGTACTGTTGCTGATTTTTACATCACTGTTATGTATCGAATTTGAGCAATAAAATCTTCCAAATAGCTACTATAGTGTCAATGTCATAGCTGTCACGAGTATACTCTTTTAACACTAAAAGGTCATCAAAACACTATTTCGTAACTTGTATATCTCATAGTGACGTTACAGAGCTTTTATCGTTTTTATTGGACCTTTACGTTGCATAAAAGTAGTATATTACTAGTTTTAATCAACCTAAACATCCTATAAAAGAAATTTAACATCGTTTTTACAACGTAAGTCCCGCGTTTTGTTTATAAAATGGCTGCTATGTATATGCTAATGCTGTGTATATGCTAATGTTTGTGAATCTTCAGACGATGGTAATGATAATGCAGAGTGATAGGATTATTATTTTGCGGAATATGCCTCGACAATCAAGTGGTTTAATCTAAGATGTACCAAGGAACCCTATTTTTATCATGGCTGCCGTTGGCTGTCACTGTGTGCACTAATTAAGCCTATATTAAGCACGTAGGTAACTTTTTATCCGTTAATAGCAACACTGGAGACATAACCATGTTTTAATTGATTTTAATTTAATAAATATTAAAAATCAAGGGGGGGCATTAAAACTTTGTTAAAAAATACTAACTACTTCATCAATAAAATTTTAGTCGCAAGTACAATTGACTGTCTATCTAAGATAAAACTGATTTCACAAGTCGTGAGCGCCATATTGCTAACAGTAATATCAATTTACTTGCCAAGAAATAATCTTTAATTTAATTTCACATCAAACCCACAATTTTTACGAGAAATGACACTAAATTAAACTGTACTATAAAAGATCCCCGATCTCTGCTGTAGTACAAAAAAGCCCATTAATAGAGTCGTGGTGGCTTTTTTGTGACTGTTTTGTGATGAAAGCGCCACAAAATCACTGTTAAAACCTTGAAAAGACTTTTACGACATTATTATAGTACAAGTATAGTACTAACTTGTGATGTATGGAGCTACAATAACATGGCTTTGTCACAAAATTGCGATGTAACTGCGCCAAAATCTGCCTGGGTAAACGTTTACATCATTGTTATAGGACATATTTGATACACTAAATAGTGTGTCCGAAAATGTTCTCTCGATTGCTATAGTACACATTTTTGCTGGTTGGGTAGACAATGGATATGATACTTATATACCTTTTTTTTGTAAATACATACTTATAATACATAAGAAACGCCCAGACAAACACAAACATTTATGTTCATCACACAAATATTTGTGTCCTGTGGGAATCGAACCCACGACCACGTGATCAGCAGTCCGACACTCGAACCACCAGACCAAACATTATTATTATTATTTCAAATAAACATCATTAGTCTATTTGAAACAGAAAGACGCTTGTTCGATAATCTTCAAACCGTCATCGTCAGTGACTTGCACCAAACGAACTGCAACCCACACTACACCCTTACGTTTCAGCACAAAAACATCTACTCAGTCGTTGAACCCTTTCACAATGATATCATGTCAAGATCAATTAAAATATTAAAGCTGAACAGAATACGTGGGATTTGGAATTGACGGATAACTGAAAGCTTACGTGGGCGCCTTGAAACAGATGAACTGACGAAGTGGCGGACGATTCCCGCTTCTCGCCTCGTAAAGTAGACATTATCTCGAACTGAACTTGACGACCTCTGTGGCCTAGTGGTTCGAGTGTCGGACTTCTGATCACGAGGTCGTGGGTTCGATTCCCACAGGACACAAATATTTGTGTGATGAACATAAGTGTTTGTGTTGGTCTGGGTGTTTCTTATGTATTATAAGTATGTATTTACAAAAAAAAAGTATATAAGTATTATATCCATTGTCTAGTACCCATATCACAAGCTCTGCTTAGTTTGGGACTAGATGGTGCTGTGTAAAAATGTCCCGAAGATATTTATTATTTATTATTATTTTATTAACTCGACATAATGTCGAAACCAGTTGGCGAATGTCGATTGAAATAGTAGTTTAATGAAACTGTTGCATAACAGGGGTTATTAAAACACGAGTCCATACACTATTTTATCTAAACTCATACAATTTTAAATAAAATACCAAAGTCAAAATCTTGGTAACATTGTCGTAGTTTTTCTTGATTTTTCTGGTAAAAGATTGTTCGTCATTTACGTTGCTGCATCCAGAAATTCAGGTAGGGCCATATTCTCCTCAGTTCAGTATCACTGCTGTAGTCAGATATTATTGCCCAGAATAACACTTTAGACATACAAAACCATAATAATAACGTAAACAATTACAATCAATTTACAAGTAACGATAACCAAATCCAGTAGGCAATGGCGCGCGCATACACAGATAATACAATATAGTCTCGCGAAAACATTATAATCGGAACTAATTTTCTATCCTTGTCAGGATTCCGTCAATCTCTGTTTTATCATACAAAAAATATGCCTGTAAACACTTAAATATAATTAAAAGCAATATGACAATCCAAAGTTCTGCCAAAAACGCGATTTTAAACAATCAAATTTTTCAATATATGGTTAGTGGCGCCACCCTGAATTTTGTGTAAGAATTGGTTGAAAACTCCTTGGTTGGGTCGAAGTGGCATTAAAGACTACGACGATATAGTTTGCTGAACAAAACAATGCAGTAATTTAATTTTTTTTCCATAACCGCACACTTCAGCCCAACTAAGAAGTTTTTAATGCCACTTCGACCCAACCAAGGAGTTTTCAAACCTTTTTTTTAGCAGTCGTACAGTTTGGCACCAATGAGTACACAAAATTCAGGGTGGCGCCACTAATCATACATTGAAAAATTTTATCGTTTAAAATCGCGTTTTTGGCAGAACTTTGGATTGTCATATTGCTTTTAATTATATTTAAGTGTTTACAGGCATAGTTTACAGGTATAGTTTTATTTAAAATTGTATGAGTTTAGATAAAATAGTGTATAAAACTGACATTACTAGGTATTAAAACACCCGTGTGATACTATGAAAAACATCGCCTACGGCTCGGTTTTTAAACTCACACTCGTGTTTTAATAACTGATGTAATGATGATGTACTGATGTAAATTGATGTAATGTTGTTTTTATTATTTACTTAAGGTAATTTAATGATCTTCGTTGATGGTTTGTTTGGCGCCGACTCATAATTGTAATTTAAACTAGTTTAGTTAGGAAAAGACTAAAAGCTTAATTTTATTTTTCGCTTTTCAGTTTCTATTTTCGTCGATTCAATTTTTTTTATAATTTTTTTATGGCTAATATCTAACTCCAGGTCTCCATTATGTTGTAGTGTCTAGAACTACATTAAATTTATGTGTGCCAAGTTTCAACAGAATCGGTTAACAGGTAAGAATTCATTGGGTGAACAAGCACTCATTCCCTGTTGTCCTACCCTTAGGGGTGAATTATGATTTTGAAATTTAAACGGGACCAACTTCGAGATATACCCTATCCATTAAAAAAAGAATCACCAAAATCAGACAACTCTGTAAAAAGTTATGCGTGGTCATACACAAAAATAAAATAAAAGATACGCGTCAATTTGAGAACCTCCTCCTTTTTTTTCGTCGGTTAAAAATAATTATTATTCATAAGACAATCATTCATTAAACTAAGCTATGTTTTTGTTTGTTTTGTGAGTAGTTTTATGGCCTGGTTGCTTAGACCTTTTAGACAAGTCTCAAGTTCACTCACCAGGTTTCCATCACTTTACTAGGTTTCTGAGGGGATGATGGGAAAATACGAAAGTCACGTTTTCCAACTTTGTATCATTTACCCAAACTTGTAACCGTTAACGAGCACTTAATATTTAATTATCCACCATTATTACACATTAACACTCGAAGAAACACAAATTTTGGAAAATAATACAAAAACCACAACAAGATCTTTCCGAATTTTCCCGCCAAATGATAGCACAGATTACATTTAACAGTAACTTGTAGTTGTCAACAATGCCAGGTAAACCACCTAGTATATATAGTATAAAGATCGCGCCCGCGAGTTATACGCAACACTATCAAGGTCAAACCTTGCTCTAAAATCTTATCTTATCTTTGATGATATAAGTTTACGCAGATTCTACATTTTAAGACGCACCTTTTAAGATGGGGCCACCTATATCGATGGTAGATGTTTCTTCATTAAATATTTTCGATCAAGGACAATATTATTGTCCTTTAGGCACAGAATATTAGGTGTCTGAATTTAGATGGAATGACTGCCCTTTAGTTTTCTCGGCATTTGAGCAAATGTTTTAGTACATAACATAATCAGCCCGTGATTGTCCTACTGCTGAGCACGGGCCTCTGCTCGGCCTTAGTCCACCACGTTAGCCTAGAACGGGTTAGCGTACTACATACACCCCAACGAGAACTGCAAAGAGCACTCTCAGGTGTATAGGTTTCCTCACGATATTTTCCTTCACCGTTAAAGCAAGTGATAAGTTAAAGCAAGTAGTAAAGCAAGTGATAATCAAATTCTGATCTGCACATGAATTCGAAAAGTCAGAAGTGCGGGCCGGGTTCGAACTCAGACCCTTCTGCATGGAAGGCAACCGTCAACCACTAGGCTATCACTGCTTATTAGGTTAATCTGTCTAATTTAGACGGAATGACTGCAGTCTAGTTTTCTCGGCATATGAGCAATATTTTAGTAAACTGATAAAATATGACGTCATAAAGACGGATTCTCCAATTATTTGCCTCATAGAACATCTTGGTAATATAAACTTAAATAATATAAATAAATAAGTCTATACCTGGGGACGATCAAATGAGGCCTATAAAATCAAAGGCAGCTAAATCCAAGTCAGTCAAATAATCAGTAAGCTACAAAAATCTATATCTTTGTTCAGGTAGCTACAATATTCTATATTTTAAGTCAGATTTATAAAGAATGTGAATAATACTAATAATCTGAGTTTTGATTAATAAAACTCCCTCTATATTTGAGTACAGAGTGAAAATAAAATTACATTTAGCTGTCTTTGATTTTAAATATAGGATATAGCTGTATTTGATACTGAGTAACTGGATTTAGCTGAATTTGATAATGACAGCCGCCATTTTGAGTTCTGCGAATTAGTGGTGTTCTTATACGATCGATAAAGTAACAACAACAAAATGTAATTTAACAAATTTTAATCAATTTTTAATTAAGTGGAATAATCGCATTTATTGTTTTATTCTTATTAAATTCTTAAGACTGGTGAATGGATTGTGTGGATTCTTCTGCTATCCCTTCACAAAAACTTTCTTCTAAATCTTGATTTCTTTCAACAAATGGCCCTCTAATAATACCTAAGTAAAATTGCAAGTCTGTTTATCAGACTTAATAAAGCGCGGGAAGTCCCCGCGGCTAAAAAACCTACTTGTCTCAGTCGCGCAATATTATTGGCAAAATAAATTATTAAAAATGTTATTACATGTAGGTACATTGTATTTTTTATTGCAGTATTAACATAATACTATAATAGTCGGTACTTGGAACTAAAATCGTGTAGGTACATCACTAACCTTTGTTTTTTAGCAATATTAGCTTTCCAGTTCTCGGGGTTTCTTGTTCTTTTACGAGCCTTGCCCTCACTTACTCCTGTTACAAGGACCTCCATGGTTATCCGAATTCGAAGTTTAGCAAAAGAATTGTCACGTAATTCAATAGAAACACAAGAATAATGCTAAAAACTTGACGCCACATTCACATGAATTGATGAATTGTATGGCAACGGCATGTTAGTTTTCTGAAAGCCGGCTCTCTGATTGGTTGGCGTAACTCGTAGCTGTATTTGATTCTTATTGGTGGGCATGTAGCTGTCTTTGATGCCAATATCGATTTTTGACTTTAATTTTATAGGGAGTTAAATGAATTTGTTACTAAAATGAATACGTTAAAGTGTGTCAAACTGAGTAAACTAGATGGCGCCATAGTTAACTCATTTTACGATATTATGGCATTTAGCTGCCTTTGATTTTATAGGCCTTAAATATTCAATAACATTCTTCTCACTAATAAAATTAGCAAAAATCTGTTCGAAGAACCAACAAGAAATAAAGTAAACAAGTAAGTGACATAATATCAAAATTCAAAACATAACAAAATAGACTTCATACTAGTTATCGTGTATGATGAAATCATCTTACACGATAAGTATTATTGTTAACTATTATTTAGCAATAAAATAGACCTGCATCAGACTTTGAAACTACCACACATGACGTAAACATCCATACATAGATGTGCCATAAACGTGTTATAAATACCATCAATTTGCGACTTAATACTTTGATGCAGAATTAATGAGGAAACGACTGCAATCAATTTCAGATTTTTTCTAAATCCGATTTAGATGAGCTTGTAGCTATTAGCGACAAAACTGTAGTGCTAGAGTGCTAGCTACAAAATTAAATCCTTTTGTAAATAAAGATCAATTAGAAAAGCTCCTTACCATGTAAAATAATCCAGATCCTTTTATTAATTCAGATGAAACAAAGCTAATTGATAATAGTGAACTTCAAAATAATGCGTAAAATCATTTGCTTAAGTGAAAATATTTCCGTAAATGTCAAAAATCATTGCGCTGGGTGTTGGAATAACGAATTCCAAGGATGTGACTACACTTAAAACATAAGTATTTTAAAATGACCAAAATTGTTATAAGTACTTCTATTGAACTGCCAAGGAACTGTCATGCGACGTCTGTAGTCTAGTGGCTCGAGTGTCGGACTGCTGATCACGAAGTCGTGGGTTCGATTCCCACAGGACACAAATATTTGTGTGATGAACATAAGTGTTTGTGTTGTTCTGGGAGTTTCTTATATATTATAAGTAGGTATTTACAAAAAAAAAAGTAAAAGAAAAAAAAAATATGTATAAGTATTATATCCATTGTCCAGTACCCATAGTACAAGCTCTGCTTAGTTTGGGACTAGATAGTGATGTGTAAAAAGGTCCCAAATATTTATAATTTATTTATAATTCCACCAACCCGCACTAGGCCAGCGTCGTGGACTAAGGCCTAGGCCCTCTCGTACTGAGAAGAGGTCCGTGCCCAGCAGTGGCACAGTAATGGGCTGGTTATGTATGTATTATGTATTTATAATTTATTTATTTATACCATTCCGGAAGCTTTGTCTCATTATGTCTCTTTTCATTTGTCTCAATAATTTGCATCAAAATTTTACTTCATTTCACAAAAGTGTTATCTTTCCGTAATAATTACACCTACTATTAAGTGTTCTGTGATAATACTGGTAATACTAAATGTAAACATACAAATACTGGGGGCTATAAAAATTTATGTTGCAACAAAGTCAAGTAAACAGTATCTCTGTCGTTCTACCCGGAAGGATGAATTAAAAAGTACTCTGTGGACTGTGGATGAATTTCCGTCAGTGCTCAAGGAAACGAATAGGGAAAAGTCTTCTTACAAAGACTTTGTAGCTGTGACCTGCGGTTTCACCCGCCGTGCGTCGCATCGCCCGCCCGCGATATTTCTTCGATTTCGCTTAGCGTTCTATCTGACTTTTTTTTTCGGCTCCTAAGTGCCTATACTATTTATTCCTCATGAATCTGGCTATCATATACAAAAAGAATTTTTCCAATCAGACTGATAAGTTCCTGAGATTAGCGCGTTTAACAAATAATCAAACAAAAAAACTCTATAGCTTTATTATATTATTAGCATAGATTTCGTAAGACATTTAACATAAATATTCACTAAGCTTATTCATAGGACACTGACTTGAGACATATTTTGTTTTATGAAGCAGATCTAAATTATGTTGTTACAAAATTATTTCAGAACACGCTGGCAATAATCAAACATAGTTTAAATAAGCAATTAAGGATACTATTAATAAAGATTCGTTTATAGGAGTTGTAAGTATTACAGCAAAATCTGAATAATTTATTCTAATGACAATTTTTCAAGTCTACCTACTTGTCTTATAAAATGATTCTAGCTGCGTTTTTGCACTCTGCTGCTACGAAAAACATTCAAACATTTATTCGTCTTTAGTTATATGAACGGATTTGTGTCAGGATTCAATATTGCAATTGTTTTACTTATTTCGTAAGCGAAGGCCATCATCCTGAAGTTTCTATGTTTTTAATCCAGGATATCTGTGTACCAAATTCAAATCCATTCAGCCATTTCAACGAGATTGAAGGACACACAAACAAACATCCATACTTTCGCATTTTCATATTAGTAGGATTTCGAGTGTGCAACACAAATTGTCTTCTTCAAAAATAAGAAAGTCCTATAGAACAAGCTAGGGAATGGCGAATCTTTATACATCAACGTGTCAATTTTTTCAACGGGTAATTTGCATATAACATGCCAACAAATAATCTTAGCTTAGTGAGAAAACTATGTAAAACAGAATGTAAAGAATTATTTAACACATTTAATTAAGTTCTTCAATTAATGCCGTGCCCACAATTTGTGGCACACGTGCCATTGGTTCGCCATAGGCTTTGCGTAGCATTGCCAGCATTGCCGCGCATGTATCCAAACAGCTTCTAATGTGTGTTGAGTTGAGACGGAAACTCCTACATGGGCTGTGGGTGCTTATTTCCCGTACCACAGAACAAATTCTCCAAACCAAACTACTATATAGAAGTATCTAATCTGTACATAAACTTTAGTAAGGTACGTTTTTAGGTAGCCATCGCTGGAACAGGCTCGCTCTCTTATGCTCTATGAGTCGAAACCGTTTCAAAGAAACCTACGTAGGTACGCTTAGCTTAGCTTGAGCTTTATCAGTACCCTCTGCATAATCTAACCCTGACCAAAATTTAATAACAACTTTATATCAACGCCTCCCCTCCAACCGGTCCAGTTATTATGTCACAACCTGAACGGAAGGATATGCCAATTAAACCGATACCGAAGCAATGAAGTCATGACTGTCGCACTGAGATGTCGCGATCGATATCTAGAACGGTGGTGCAATGTGCGCCTACGCAACCATTCCGTTGCAAGGACTAACCGACGGAGTTGCATTTTTACCCGACTGTCCCAGAAGGAGGGTAATGTTTTTGAAGTTAATTCGTGTATGTACAAAACTTGACAAAAAAATACACTTATAAGATATTTCTGTAATAGTAAACTTAATCCTAAATCACCAATATTTACAGATACAAACACATAAATTAAACAGCATAAATGCCAATGTCGCCACCTGGCGAGCTAGTCTAATCCTTCGATACTCGATAGTATGCGCAGGCGCACGATTGACAAACAGTCCATTAAATGATAACATCGAACTCTCTCGATAACTTCAGTTAGTGCATGGTGCATTCAGTCTTGAGGTTAGACTATCTAAAGTAAAGGACACGATGTCCTTTTGTGTCAAAATTGTTGTTTAGTGATAGATAGATAGATAGTATATTTTTGTGTCCGGTCTGATAGCATTTAGACAAATGACGTCATAACCGAAGAGTAAAATCCAAGAACATATTTAAGCAATCCATTGTAATTTCAATTTGCAATACAATTGAAAGTTTCAACTGCAAAAGAGCTACGGCGTTCTTATGCCGTATAGCTCTTTTGCAGTTGAAATTTTCATAGAAATTCTATTAATATCCAATTTGAAAATTGTAATGGCTTATTTTGCTAATTCTTTTCCGACATCTGAAATCGGGAATTTTCTGATTAGCATCAACATTTTTTTTTAGGAAGTCCTTACGAAAGACCTTTCTTTGTTGCATTAAAAAGAAAAGTATCAGTAAAATTGGAAATTAGAATACACTAACTACTTCAAAGTATAAAGACGATAATAAATATTTTGTAATGCTAGTGCTAGATTTGGTATCGTATTGTAAATCAAACAGGCATGTTTGTGTTAGTTATGTTACTGATTCCGCACTGATTTGAGCACTTTTGTAGCTTGTGAATCTTGTGATACAAATTGCTAATAGTTCCACAGGTTCCACTCATAAAATAACAGATTGATGATTCATTTGATAAGCCACTGAAGGGAATAACAATCATCTGACTAATAAAACTAATTGAGTTCATCAGACTTCATTTGTTGAACATCGTCGTTGTGATTTACTCAAGAGTCCGAGGACTGCGACGACGAGCTTTTAACAAAGGATCGATAAAACTAAGAGAAGGGTGCGGCCGATGTGGTTGCCGCACGGGGAGAAGGGGTTCGCCTACTAGTGCCGGGACCTGCCGGGTATGCTTGGGCGAATGCGGGAGTATTTCCCACGCCCCCGGCCAAGGGTCGGTAGAGGAACACCGTGGTGGTTTTTAGTCGATAAGAGTACAACACTGGCTCCGCCTTCCCCGGGCGGAGAGCGTTCATGAGGATTTTAACCACGAAAAAATGAAATATGAAAAAAAAGGTACTTAATTGATTTCTAACTAAACTACAGTTCAGTTAATTGAGAAAGATAGAAGAAAGAAAGAAAAAATATTTATTTGCTTCAAAAGTGACGCACAAAATTACCAAAAAATTCAAGAACACAGAACAATTAATACAGGTACAGACCCAAGAAGTGTGGTAAGATATGCGTCACATCCGCGCAAAACGGCCACCGCTCAGCATATTGCTGTGCCTCATGCACGGAGCAAAGACACAGCGCTAGTTTTCAGCGACAGCCGGCGTCGACACAAATTCACAATGCAATAACGTAGAACGTAGTGAGGCGTGATGTTGGTAAATAACGATAAAAAATAAATAAGTAAGATTAAATACAATACGAGATAAAATGTGTAATATTTAATAAATACGCAAGATTGGAAATTCCATAGACCATGACACAAAACCACACAACATGGCAACATAAGAGAATGAGATAAGTTCGAAACCATACGCGAGTTACAGCACATTACATGTTGTATTGCCGAAAGTCTTGGTCATGAAGTCTTGCATTTTTGCAAGACCAAGACTCTGGACAACATCCATAAGTAAAGGAATTTGGTAAGCATGCCAAGATATTATTGAAGAAGTAGAAATTGAGGAACCACTTTTAATATTTCCTGCTTCGTTCACCTGAATATTAAAAAGTTTGTAGTAGACACGTAGGTACTAGGTAGGTATAGGTACCTATAGTTTCAGTGTTGCCCAAAGTATTACACTTAAGTCTTGCAGTCTTTAATTTTGCAAGATCAAGACGCAAGACATTGGGCATGCAGGAGAGTTAGCGGCGGCTTCTCTTAAACTCTGATAAGTAAATAAGCAAGACCTAAATCCTAGTATGAAAATTAACAAATCCTTTAATTTAACAAGACGTGAGATATTTACGATTTATTTTTGTTTTCGATAGATAGATATTCATGTGAGATATTTAAGACTGCCTCGTTGGTCTAGTGGTTGCAAGCGCGACTGCTGAGCGTGGGGTCATGGGTTCGATTCCCAGGTCGGGCAAAGTGTTATTGGGTTTTTTCATTAGGAAATTCTCAGTAGTAGCCCGGAGTCTGGATTTGTGCCCGGTCAATGGCAATAGGCTCGCCCCCACATGGGACTATAACATAACTGGCGAAATGTGGGTATACTATTACACCTCTGCCTACCCCTTCAGGGAAATACAGGCGTGATGTTATGTTTATGTTATGTTATGTGAGATATTTATAACGTTAGCACGATAACCTGAAAATCAGACAATATGACGGGGAGTAACCTGTAGCCACATTGTCCATGATACACATGGTTGCGTTATACCACTTATACCTAGTCATGAGCTCGGGAATGATAATGAAACAGTTTGAATGTATTTCGTCACTCAATGACATGTAACGGTTGAATTAATTCAGGTTATTTTTTTCAGAGGTATAGAATGAAAAAACATACCTAGGTACGTGGATTCTGCAAATTCTACGTTATTTTTTGTATTCTTCTTTTCTTTTTAAAATTACATGCTTACAGTAACTCAACTGTAAGTTGGATGCGGGGAAAATTAAGAATGTCACACAGAGGCTACCAGCACCACCGTCTGCTTATTTGGAACTATACAATCCCATACAAAATTGACGATAACTACACGATAACTTTAACTACACGATACCGTGAAAACTCATGCTAGGGGCTCTGATGCACGGAAACTAATCGAACTGAAGTTCCAGGGCCTAAGGGACCTTTTACGATCCGCTGATGTACTGTATTCAATTTAATGACCAAATCGATTACAAAAAAAATGTTACATGGTTTAAAATCTATCCCAATCGACTCTCCTAGTTATTCTAAACAAACTACTTCGGTTTGTTTTATACTAAAACTAACGTTGTACACAAACGGCCAAAATTAATATCCAATCTATCCACGATTTACCCTACTAGAGATAGATATTTGAAATATTTTGTATGAAGCTTATGTCAAATTCCTATCTCTAGTAGGGCAAATCGTGTATAGATTGGATATTAATTTTGGCCGCTAGACAACTACCTACTAAAAAATTACGACGAGAGAGATAATGAAATTGTTGAAATAAAGGGAAGTAAAATAAATAATAATAAAAATTACACCTACAACATGAACGTTAGTCTTATCAAGCGTTATCAAGCTGGAATGATTGTAAGACGCACGTACAGACACTCATGACTTTATTTACCTAGACTACACGAAGAGTCAGTAAACTTTACAGGGCTACAATTAGAACTACACATAAATCTATGTTTATCCGCACTGCCGCTGCACTGACTGACTAGACAAGGGACTTGGACAAAGTTTTTAAACAAATATTATCTGAAAATATTCCAAATCACTGGCCCCATTTAGAAAACGTTTTTGTAGGTCAAAACCAGATA
Source organism: Asteroscopus sphinx (assembly GCA_949699075.1). Classification (NCBI taxonomy): domain Eukaryota; kingdom Metazoa; phylum Arthropoda; class Insecta; order Lepidoptera; family Noctuidae; genus Asteroscopus; species Asteroscopus sphinx. The sequence goes on along the minus strand of OX453021.1, from coordinate 10,272,757 downwards.
AGAAAATATGCTAAAAGGTTATCATAGCCTTCGACCCATATAAAATCAAAGTCAAAGTCGAAAATCAACTAATTGCGCGCTTGACAATAAGCGAATTACAATTTTCTTTTAGAAATCTAACTTGAATTCTGATGCTGGAGGAAGTAACGCCAGAATTGAAATATTTAATACAATAGATGGCTCTAACAATAATGTCTTGTCGGCCAAATTTCGGTCACGGCAGCCAATCTCAACGGAGACTAGCCATCAGCTCGGGACAAATTATAGTGCACAATTATGTGCGCAAACACAGGTGCACTCTCTATTCCTTTACACTCATAACCCGATGGGACGGCAATCCGACACGACTGGAGAGAGATGCGCAGGAACTACCAGAACCAACCAGGAAACAACTTAATAACTCCGGGCTGCTACAGAAAAATTCCACTAATACTTATTGTCCGACCCGGAAATTGAACCCAGGGGCCTTACTCCCGACTGGATCGAGTGCTGTATCAAACGAATTTGAATTCGAGTTAGTGTCAATTCGTACTGCATTTGTATAGGAATTGACATTAGCTCGATTTGGTAAGTCCCCTGGACCTCACGTTGAACGTTAAGGGTGAATTTACTTTTTAATCCACTAGTAGGTTTTATTGATTACAGAGAGTAGAACTTACTGAGTAACCTGACTGGCTCCCCGATTCAGAACCACATGATAACCAGTTGTCGACCGATTCGGTTTGTTATATATTTTTCTCTCGTTGCGTGAATCATCAGACGAAACGAGATAATAAACCGAACCGCTCGATAACACATTGGATAAGAAATTGTCAAAGTTTGTTGTCTCGTTTCGTCTACAATTCACGTAACGAGAGAAAAAGAGATAACAAACCGAATCGGTCGACAACTGCTTATCGAAAATATCTGAATCGGGGAGCTGTAATCCGTGAAGGAAGCCAAAGTAGTAACTATACTAATTGACTTGTCACTATTCTAACTACGGTTAGCATTAACTATCGAATTATAGGCTATAGGTGGCATAAAATGTTTATTTTTAGACTTGTAGCTGTATAGGAGGAATCACGTAATGTAAGACCTAGTGCGTAAGGACAAAGGCCTGCATTAAGCGCTAGGCGGCAGTTACCACATAAGGGAAAAAGATCTACTTTATTCGATGCTGGGTAGATAAATGTAAACATTATTAAGGGGCATGTAGCAGCCAAGTGGCGCCCCCATCATAAAATAATTATTACTCGCTGAATACATCATTTATCGCAAATAATTATTTTACTGATGGAGGCGCCACTTGGCTGCTACATGCCCCTTAAGTATCATTTTCCTGAACAAATGTTTAGTCGATAGTTAAACTAACAATCTAAAGAACTATCGAAAACGAAAGCGAAGCTAAAATTGACGGTTTAAAAAAATGTATTACTGTCACAGCGATAATTTATGCTAGCGTCTCACAAACTTTTATATCGAGCCTTTAGTGTTGGTCCTCATCATCATCATCCTTCTCCTGCCCTCCAATTTACTTAGTCGGGTGTTAGCATGCCTTTCTATACATCTCTACAGCAATCTGTTTTATTGTTTCGCACAATCCTTCTATATTTTCTTTGGTCTATTTCCTCTTTCCTAAATGGCCATCCGTATTCATGCTCAAACCTTTTCTGTGTGGGCCCTCATATTAGTGTAATTAGCGGACCTACGTGATTGCATCTCTAATAACGTTTTAATCTATTCAATTTTACATTTTAATATGCTTTAATCTTACATCTTATGTGTCCCACGTTCTTAATTATACCGCTTCTAAATATTTTAATGACTTTATAATAACGTTTATGGAGAAAACCGGATTTCTCGCAGGTTTTTCAAAATTGTGGCATTTGATTAATTTCAACGCCGTTTTACGTGTAAACTTAATCTATCACTCCCTTTTATGTATGTGTTAAGTTGTTAACATTGCCAAAACATAGTGCAAAAATGTTGCAATTCATTATAATATTTATTTTATGTAGTGAGCTAATTTATTCAGTGCCAAAAGGCCTGAAGCTGTAGGAAATGTTTGTCGTCTCTTATCATATTTTTTCTCTAATTTTCTTTTTTGGTGTCCCTAAACTTTTCCTCTCGGAAAACCCTCGAAAGGAACCCTTATTATCTCAACATAAGTTAATAACAGATAAAATATCTTACTCTGTATCATGACCGTGGCATGGGTAATGACATTTCAGGGTATGCACCTATCAAATAAATAACAAATGATAATGTGACCAACCTTTTAGTGCCGGTAGTGGCACTTTAATCCAAACACAACACAAATAACAACATTCAAAATAACAAAAACGATTTTACAAATTATTTATACAATTAAAAAGAACTGAAAACCGTTATCGAAATCACATAACACCGTTAGAACTAAAACGAAACACGTGCACCTATTACGGTGATGCACACCTAAACTAAAATTAAATGCTAGTGATAAGACGCGAATCAGCACTGACTTTATTTTTTTATCTAGAGTAAACAAATTCTTTTGTCACGTGCTTTTTTCTTCTAACCGGCATGTATTCGCGCGTTCGGTATAGTGTTGTGTTGCTCACTAAATGAGAGTTGGATTCGTGAATGCGTCAAGGCAGTGGGTGTCGTGATAACACTGAATTCGCGGTATTTTTCTTGTATATTTGCATTATTTATGTTATACTATGTATGTTTGTTTTTTGACCGTCTGTGGTTAGATGTGACATCTATTATGCTAATTAGCTTCTGACGAATGTATTGTGAACAACTGTGGTAAGAACTATTAATCATTGGCTATTCACGATTGAAAATGAAAAATTAATAGCTTACTTATATAAAAGAGTCGCTTTAAAACTGCTTAGTTATTAATGATGCTCTATGATGTTGGAATTATCAGTAGTCAAGACTAACATTCATATTCAAGTTCGACTACTGAATCCTAACATCAAGGAAAATGTGTCTATGAAAAACTTTACACTTAGAATCGTAACTTGTTTCTCACCAAAGAATTTTTAAATTTACCACCATGCGATAAAAGGTGAATGTGTACAAAAAAACGCAGCCCACATGAATTCATCAATATAAGTAGGTACCTACTGTGTTTATTTGCGCAATGCCAGCTAGGCACCAACCATCAGGATAACAATGTGTGTGTGTTGTAACTTTTGTAAAACTCGCCCACGAACACACCTCGCCAATACTCGGCATTGTCAGATCGATGTGGCCATCAGGTTCGGATCCGGCTCCAAACAGCACTAAATGAATGGCCCTTTCACATTTTAGACCTATTAATACATCTGCAGTTAATGTTGCAGGTAGGTACTCGTCGTGGATACTTTGTAGAATCTCGTTGAGATAATTACCAAAACTTACCCAGCAGAGTGTGTGTGACAATATCAGTTTTGGAGCATCTCTATAGAGTAAAAGCTATGTACTTTCAGTCTTCAACTGATGAAAGCGATGGGAGTTCCATATTTCTATGTTCCTTTAGAATACAACAAGAAGAAGAGCATTATACATAGTTACTTACCTTTTGAAGAGCATCATATACGAGCTATATCATTCTCAGAAGCAAAGAAAGTACCTAACATAACTTAACATAATTAGCCGAGAAATTTTCTTCATAAAAAACCTTTCGTTTTAATTCAAATAGCGCGTACGACGTGTTTTAAATTTGACGCAACCCCATTCAACCACAGATTCAACTATCTACACAGGATACAGTAATGTGCTGGTGATAGTTGAGCCATAGTTGACTATCGTAAATTGAATGATTTACAAGTTCACAACTGCCACTAGTCACGGTCGCTAAATTATTATTATCTTCTAATTAAATTAAGAAGTTACGAAACACTGGCATGAATGATTCTGTTCCACCAAATTCAAATGCAATCAAGAACAACATTTTACAGCTATCAGATATTTCTATGAAGACTATGTGAAAACCAGGTGAAAACCCGCCGATATTTTTTCAAGTTTATTATCTATTACCAATTAGTATAGACATTGCGGTAAGAGCGCGAAAAACTATACGAACCTTAAATTCGGAAAGTCGGTCAATGTCGTTGATAAATTCACTGCAACGCGATCTATAGCATAAGTGTTTGAACACACAAACTATAGTGGCAGTCTAACAAAATTATTATACGACACCTACTGCTATTAAATACTTTTACTTTTTTTACTTTTTGTGAGTTTAATTAATTATTTATTAAACAGTAAAAAATACATTGATGGAGAAACATGTATTACATTCTTTCTTGAATTTCAACGCTATCGCAATAATATTATTATGCATAGCGAACAGAGCTGTAATTGATGCTTTATAAGTAGTACAACATAATAGACACTAGATTTTACCATTCGCTAGAAATGAGCTAACCAGTACGTCGTTGCCAAGTTGCCAGCAACAGTAAAGATCCGCTATTCAGTCAAGTCTACGTGGTTTAGCAGACGAACTGTCGTGTTAACGGACAGTTAGGCTTTAGAGCAAAAAACGTAGTTTGACGAACAGAAAATAAAAGCAATTAAATTAAAAAAACACGCCACAGTTGTACACAGAACAGTTAAATGGTAAAAATTAAAGCGTGCAGTAAATCGGCTCGTGTATTACACCTGATGCTACATTGTTTGTTGTAATTTCTACTTTAAACTTAGTTAAATAGAGTTTAGTTTTTAGTGTAGATGTGGTTTATGAACAAACGTCGTAATTATTTAGCGAACCAATTAATCATGACATTAGGAGAATAATAACGACACACAATGTAGGTAATCTATACCGCGTGGGAAGATTAGCGCAGTGTTTACCATGCGTTCAATAATTGGCTAGATACTACTACTTTTTACTTCACTCTCATTTCTGCCAAGAAATAGAAAAGAAAGAAAGAAAAATTATTTATTGACTACAGTCAGAGGACAACAATAACAATAATAAACAATTTTATTATATCACTATAATACAACTTATTCCTTAAGTATAATTGTGTGCCCCACGGCTGCGCCAAATAGGCGCCAGTTCAGCAAAAATGCCAAACAACTGGACCTTATTCTGAGTGTCACGGACGAAAATTTTACAGTAAGTAAACTAAACATAGATAAAAATAATAAAAAAGTGTGTCGCAATAATAATATAATAAATACAAATATAGTGACATATAATACGTGTTAAAATAGTAATAATAAATAAATAGAAAATAAGTGGATCGGACGCAAAAGTCTATGTCATCAATTAATAAATAGGTACATCTATACTTGTCACAGCTTCGTTTTCACGCATTTACCCACAAATCCCACAATGCCCAAATCTGTCATCATTATCATCATCCTGTGCACCGCTGGACATAGGCCTCTCCAATAGCACGCTACTGACATCGATCCTCGGCCACTCGTATCCAGGTGCTAACAGCCGCGCAAAATCAATGTTGGTCGGTAAAATCACGATACGTTTATAATGAAATATTTCTTATATCTGATAAACTCTACCTGTGAAGATAACCCAGGCAGGACTGGTGGGTTTGTCTGTAGACAGTTACCTCATCTTGATACTCCACTTGCCACTCACTCTTGCTAGATATTTGGGATTGAGTGAGGATTTTCATGGGATTTCCCATACTTTTGGCTTAACGACACGTTCGGTGTAGTGAGTGTCCCAGGTCGTGGGTTCGATTTAGGTTCTGAGAAAATATTTGTGGTGTCTGGGTATTTGTTTGTGAATGTAATTACACCCACAATACAGGAGACATTTAACTAACATTTAACATTAACATTTTTTTTTTGTAACTTAATAAAAATACAAAATAAGTAGTCACAAAAGTACATTTTATTGGTAATTTTTATATAAGTGTAGATACAATCGATAGTATGCCTCATGGTGACCCTACTGGCCGGTGACAGCTAAATAAAACTATCGTTTTAAAACAAGTTCAAGGACAACCAGCTGTTAGTAAGTTAATAGTGAGCGTATAATTAGTGAACAAAAACTTGACAAATGAACCAACCGAATCAAATGATCGATCAACCGAATCAAATGATCGATCAACCGAATCAAATGATCGATAAGACGAATTACATTAGCGGTTTTTTGTTTCTAAACATACATAAACAGATTGTACATAAACAGATTAAAGGATAGTCATATTATTATATATATTATACAATAATACGTATAATATAAAAGTAATTTTGGATCTGTGTGAACATAAACTGACTGTGACTGCCTCGTTGGTCTAGTGGTCGCTAGCGCGACTGCTGAGCGTGGGGTCCTGGGTTCGATTCCCGGGTCGGGCAAAGTGTTATTGGGTTTTTTCATTAGGAAATTCTCAGTAGCAGCCCGGAGTCTGGATTTGTGCCCGGTCAATGGCAATAGGCTCACCCCCTATTACATGGGACTATAACATAACTGGCGAAATGTGGGTGTACTATACACCCCTGCCTACCCCTTCGGGGAAATACAGGCGTGATGTTATGTTATGTTATGTGAACGTAAACTAAATATCTAATTTATTGTGCATTGATGACAAGAAAATAATTGGGTCGAAAATACTTAAACTCAGACAAGGCTCGTTGACTGAAAATTATCCCAATAAACTTTAATAATAAGAACTAATGAGATCATCATAATTTTCGAACTTAATTGTCTTATCAAAAGAGGATGGAATTGTTTGCCGAAAAGCAGACTCTTTCCTTCCAATACGCCTTATAGCTACAGGAAGTTGATAATGAAATTTTAGATAAGCAATAGGTAGTTTGTTTTTATAGAAAAACATCAACATTCAATATGAACCGCTTTGGCTATTCTATTTCCCATATTCGATGTAGATTATGTTCTAAACATAGCAAAAAGCTATTATAATGTTATGTATAAATAGATATACGAGACAATTCATTCATCGATTCGTAACAAAAAAGTTCAGCCCACAAAGTTTCCATAAATTTGTGCTAATAGCTGGTGACGTACTCCAATGGCCAGTTGGTATCGTCAATCACGTAAATTTATCTTTTAAATACTTATTTAAAGGTGTTTTAAAACGATATTTACATCACCAAAATAGTAAAATACGAATCACGAATATTGAATTTGACATTATAAATATAAAGTCTAAATTACCCCAATAAACTTTATTTTATAATAGTCACCTATGTGAACTCTAAAAACTGTCACGATATACGTAATCAATATTGTTTTATTTTTTATATGTGTTGTAGGATAAAATTTAAAACAGAGTTTTGAGACATGTGGATGATGTAAAAAAACGCATTTGTAGATCAAAACAGTAAAAATGCTTTGACAACTTAACAGCACGTTGACATTCAGTGATGTAAGTAAACTTATAAATAGTTTATTAATTTGAGTAAAGCTTCTGATACAGTTCCTGTGCCCATTTCGATGGAAGATGTACACATGGAAATGAAATTAATATGAATTTAAAACTTTTAATAATACCTAAATAAGGATACACGAAACGGTGATGATTTAGTTGGTAATTATATTTTAATTACAATTGGGGTGCCCCAAGGTAGCGTCCTTGGACCGACTCTGCTCGTTGTACCTATATAAACTATATTTTTATTAAATGTATTGCTAGGCTACCTAAATAAGTAAGTATTGATGTGTATACCAAAATATTTTAAATACAATATACGTTCTCTGAGTATTTAAACAACCAACTGCGATCGCCAACCCGCCTGCCAAGCGTGGCGATTATGGCATATCCCCCCTCCCTTTGGAGGAGGCCTCTGTCCAGCAGTGGACGTTTTCCGGCTGAAATGATGATGATGATACAGGTTGTGTTATGTGTGCATGTCACCGTTTTAGTATTAGTGTCTTAGTATTCTGGTTCTAAGACCTTGTAGTCTTTCAGTACAAAATTCGACACATCAACTTTAGTTAATTTAGAAATTAATAACGTTCTGAACTTACCCCTCAATCTACACCATGTTAACTAGATCTGTATGCAGCACAGTTGCATAGTAAACAAGCGATAAAGTGGCTCAGCCTGGGTACGGCGGGGAATGTCGGAAAGGTGTGAGGCAGTGCGTCGCGTCGGCGGGACATTCGGGTCAGCTAGGCACGTGGGCTTCGTACCAGCCAGCTGGTGTATTCTGGTGTTTTTGAGTTTTTAGGGTTCTGTACGAGAAATACACCTATGAAACTCCTATTTGGACCTCTGTGTTCCGAATGTAATCGTCATATCGTCTGCTGTCTCGGTTATTTTTAATAATTCTTCTTTTCGCAGTGCATCTTCACTGTTAAAGATATGCCGTCAGCTCCGCATATTCCTCTCTATTTCTCGCCAAACGAATTTTTATTGATGTAGTATTAGTAGTAGTATTTCCCAGCTGTAGGAATTCTTTAAATGTCTAAGATGATAAGATCTAGTTTTTTTGATGTAGGTATTTGTAAGTAGCTTCAAAGCGATACTCTAAATTATATCTGAGCTTAGCTAAAAAGCAATGAAATTTCTCCTTCGTGTGTTTGATAAAAACAAAGCAGTAATAATGTTGATCCAAAAAATGAACACAAACTGTATAACACAGTTACAACACAAAAGTGAGATCGCAGCTCGTCATCAGAATACCGCGCTTACTTTAGCATACGGCACAACTGTGAATTGTGATTGCAGACAATCCACATGAGTCAACTGCACGTCCTTGAGCAACGGGTATTATAATACCACTGATTCTTATTTTACTACCAACGTAAGTTCGTAATAAAAATAAGAAAAATGGCGCCGGTTTCCCACGATTGCGATTGGTGGGAACCGTGATTCCGTTGGCGTCTGGATATGCTGGAGATCAGGCGCGGATCCAGGGGGGGCAGTGGGTGCAAATGACCCCCCCCCCCCTGAGCCTCGACCTAAGTACTTCTGAACTAGTCATAATCACATCACTACCAGTATTATTAGTGGATTATGTGGCAAGGACGGGCAATGGAGACATCATTCCCAAAATTTTGCTAAGTAAAAACGGCACACAAAATAATTCCTTAGGTTTTCGCGATCACTACACATTATAATAAAACAAGTTTAACCGGATTATATCGCGTACCTATATTATTTAGATTGGTTTCCTGACGTTTCGAAAGCTTTGCAGCATTCGTGGTCGCAGGAAGACTAAGATGACAAGCGTCTTTACAGAATTTCTAAAAAAAAACACAAATTAGCATTTATCTGGGGGATGCCTTTATATTGCTTTTTTAATTTTCTAATATATGTGATTTTGAACAGAAATTCAGCAATAAGTATTGCATTAAGTACATATACATATACATGCTCTACTTGTTTGGTGTATATTGTAGAGACTATTCTGTTGCATTTATTGAAGCCCGAAACCACCAAAAACATAAACTCGTAATTTTCGCGCTCGCTTCGGTCGCGCTGATCTTACATCTTCGTTTCCTTTGTGCTGGCGTAAACTTGACATCATGTTCTTTGCAAAACATCGCAAAAAATTTCGCGCTCGCTGCGCTCGCACTCTTTCTGTTTCCATTTTGGGATGGTGCTGTAGGACCACATCCATAATTAATCAGCACATAACCAACCTTCAGGTTGCTGTCGTAGGTCATCAAAGAAGTCGTGAGCTGTATTTTGGAGAAAATAAGATCTACGTTTTTTGATTTTTTTAAAGCTACTTGCTTCCCGAATTTGTAAAATGATATCAACAACTAGTCTAGTTAGTTGGCTATGGTCGGTTTTTCTTTACAATGTGTATTTGAACAAAATTTTCCCCGAGGCTGACTAGTTTACAGAAATCATCATGTAAAGTCCCTCTGAGTGAAATCCTGGATCCGCGCCTGCTGGAGATGAGGATGATGATGCTGCGGGCGCATGTAAGCTAATCTGTACCGGTCGATCAAAGTATGAATCAGGTTCTATAGGAGTTTCATGAATCAGAGCATTAAAATACCTACATGTGTGACCAAATCTTAGTTGACCACAACCTACTAGTACCTACTACGTATTTGACTTTTAGCTATTCTATGCTTTTGTCAGCAAAAAAGCACCTTAGGGTGGTATGCCACTGATCAAATTTCTTTGTCCAACCTCTTTGTCCAATCTAATTTATTTAGATGATTAGTGTTTTATAACATACAACCAAAGCATACAACATTTGATGAAAATAACTTCATAGTTTCGAAATTTCGGAATTTTCTGTTTTTCAATTTCGAAATTGGCACCCCTAGTTTCGAAATTTCGATACTTATCGTGTAAATTCGTGTAATCATCAATAGAACTCCACGTCTGCTCTAGATTATACATATAGGTAGTCTCTCAATGGAGGTTTATAAGAAACCTCGAAAACGTATAACGTAACGTAACTATTTTGTTGCTGCTGGTAATAAACAAGCGTCAAACTTAGGCCCGTATTACAGAACAATACTCAAGCGTTGATCTCTGTTTAAAACTAGTTTTGAGTTGAGCTTTGATTTTAGAACGTTCCTCAAGCACAGATTTATTGATCACCGTTCAGCTGAGTTTAGTTTTATTTTATACTGTCACCTGTTTCAGTATTTGAGCAGAGATTTGATCTGTAATCACTCTAGTGTGGTCCAGACTACGCTTGAGTTGAGATTTCTATTATATTTCAGGTCAAATTCAAGTGTTATGTTGATGAATTAAAGTTTATAGTTACCGTTCTGGAATAAGACCGATACTCTAGTAACGATTCTATCCTTAAGTAGTGATCAGGTGATTGGAGTTTAAGCTGTACTTGAGGAACCTCCTGTAATACGGGCCCTAGTGTGATTCTACGCAGCCAGGTGAGTAGGCATTTTTACGCATCCTATCAATTTCGGATTCTGCACACTTTTGAACCTCTGTGGTTCATACCATAACCACAGTCTGAACTCTTCTACGCTGTACCATAACAGCCATAACTAAGAAAACAACTCATAAAATTACACAATATTACTAAAATGACATATAAAATTAACTTACCCATGTTTATCAAAGTCCTTTGGCTGGAACTAAACAAATGTTTACATTCAACATCACACATTTATCACTGTTATCACAGGGGAATCTTTGGGACAGTCACTTGCACTAGTTTTCAATTATTATTATTTTATTGTTATTGTTATTAAAACTGAAGGCACTATAAATCCTGTGAAATTTTAAATATTTTTTATAATGTAACTTTTATGAATTAGATCTCAACCGATTTTTGGCTGTATGTTTTGTCGTCTTTGCCTGTCTACATTGGCGCATATAAAAACTAAAATAACCGATTTCAAAAAAGAACGTCTTTTATTTTGGTGCGCGATTTATTTTTTATTTTTTAAGTCCCCCAAGTTACCACAAGGAAAGAAGAAACTGCAACTTAACAGAGTTATCAGTAGTATTCATTTAATTAAATAAGTACTTTGGAACTAAGAAAACTTTCATTAATTACGTGTATTGCGTCCATGTGGTGTACATATATACATAGCAAGAAGTGAGTTGTGTTCACTTGGTGTATCTATCTTTGAATCACTGCCTGCACTAAACACCGTGGCGGGTAAACTGCTGTGTTTTCTATTTATAGTGTGCCCACACTGTATGATAAATAAAGGATACTTCTTAACTTACGGCCACGTTGAATATAAAATGTTTAGGCAAAAACTGGGATTTCGATTGATTCCTAGTTGTTAGGCCTTCGGACTAATATATTGCTGGCTCACAGTATTTATAACCCTTTCCCTGTGCCCTGGTGTATCTATCACATATGATTCACGGCGATTGTGTGTGCTTCACGGACAGCGAATCTGATAAGAGAGTATACCTTCTAACTGATGAGAATAGGGGCTGGACACAGAGGAAGACTTTTTGATATTATTAGCTTTATTAAGCCTTATTTAACATTATATAACAATGGTGCCGATTCTCTTGTCACAAAATTCTCTAAACTAGACTAAAAATCACCTAAATTTAGTTTAGTCCTGTCAAACGACGTTTTCTATTCTGAAATTCACTTTAAAACTAATTTTTGGTTTGACAGGACCAAAATTAGTTTAGTTATTCAACTTAGTAAAAATTGACATTTTGCTATTCTGTAATTGACGTTTTTCACCTAATATTAGAAATGACAACCTAAATCCGACTATTTTTAGAAGGCATCAAAATACATGTCGACTATAATTAGTTATCAACAACTAAAATTGCAAAGCTTATTTTATTCATTTTTATAGTTTTTAGGTAGTTTAAAATAAATAATGGATGCCTATGTGGTTGCAGCTGTTGTAGATTCAGCAGAAAGGTAAATTGTTCATAGAAACATACAATGAAATTTATAATTTCGATAAGAAGAGGTACCTATATAATAAAGGATAAGAAGTACATAAATCCATACAATGGGAAAAAAAAAACTATGTGACATTCAATTCTATCATTTTATGCTAATATGTGTCCCTAAAAAGCCTGAATTCACAAATTTTCCCTCTTTTGGGGAGAAAATCTCCAAGTTTGTAATCCTGCGTGGTACTTTTTAGCTTATATTCTAATTTATTCAAATTTTTTGAAAAATTTCGTGGCCTGGGTGCTAGAACTTTTTAACCACGTCTTTAAAAATGGAAATTCCAGCTTTTTAAATTAAAGAAATAGTTTATTATTGTGATTGCCCATGGAATTCAAAGGTCCTTGCATTTTTTGCAAATAGCTCTATTTCTCGTTGTTTAAGATATACATATGATACGCTGCAATAATAACAATATATCTCCTTTGATAGGTACTCTTAGGCCCGTATTACAGAAGGTTCCTCGAGTACAGTTTTAACTCCAATCCCCTGATCACTACTTAAGGATAGAATCGCTACATGAGTATCGGTCTTATTCCAGAACGGTAATTATTATAAACTTTAACTCAACAACATAACACACGAATTTGACCTGAATTAAAATAGAAATCTCTACTCAAGCGTAGTCTGGACCACACCAGAGTGATTGATTACAGATCAAATCTGTGATCAATAAATCTCTGCTTGAGGAACGTTCTAAAATCAAAGCTCAACTCAAAACTAGTTTTAAACAGTGATCAACGCTTGAGTATCGTTCTGTAATACGGGCCGTAGAAAATAATAACCTAGCTCTTTAATCTGATCACATTATTCCAATTTATATATTTTATTGAAAATATAAAACAAAAATGTACTTTATTTAGTGACATGATTTTTTTTTCTTAATTTTAATTATAAACAAAAAAAAAATTCCAAATATAATTATTATTTAATTTCCTTCTGTTTTTGTGAACTTTCGGTCATTCCATTCACTCTTTAATATTTTTTTCAAGATGTACTGGTAACACCGCCAATTCAACTTAGATGCGTCAAACTCAATTATTAGAGCTGTCAACAAGTTTTCTAAAATAAGAAAAAGATAAACACAGAATAAGTTTTATGATTTTCTAAACTAAAATTTGTAAATTTTAGTTATAGTTAGGTTTAGGTGGGTGTACAAGAGAATCGGCACCATTATCATAATGCAGTGTTGCTACAGACTAAAATTGTTGGACACTGGTGCCGATTCTCTTGTCACAAAATTCTCTAAACTAGACTAAAAATCACCTAAATTTAGTTTAGTCCTGTCAAACGACGTTTTCTATTCTGAAATTCACTTTAAAACTAATTTTTGGTTTGACAGGACCAAAATTAGTTTAGTTATTCAACTTAGTAAAAATTGACATTTTGCCATTCTGTAATTGACGTTTTTCACCTAATATTAGAAATGTCAACCTAAATCTGACTATTTTTAGAAGGCATCAAAATACATGTCGACTATAATTAGTTATCAACAACTAAAATTGCAAAGCTTATTTTATTCATTTTTATAGTTTTTAGGTAGTTTAAAATAAATAATGGATGCCTACTATGTGGTTGCAGCTGTTGTAGATTCAGCAGAAAGGTAAATTGTTCATAGAAATATACAATAAAATTTATAATTTCGATAAGAAGAGGTACCTATATAATAAAGGATAAGAAGTACATAAATCCATACAATGGGAAAAAAAAATCTATGTGACATTCAATTCTATCATTTTATGCTAATATGTGTCCCTAAAAAGCCTGAATTCACAAATTTTCCCTCTTTTGGGGAGAAAGTCTCCAAGTTTGTAATCCTGCGTGGTACTTTTTAGCTTATATTCTAATTTATTCAACTTTTTTGAGAAATTTCGTGGCCTGGGTGCTAGAACTTTTTAACCACGTCTTTAAAAAGGGAAATTCCAGCTTTTTAAATTAAAGAAATAGTTTATTATTGTGATTGCCCATGGAATTCAAAGGTCCTTGCATTTTTTGCAAATAGCTCTGTTTCTCGTTGTTTAAGATATACATATGATACGCTGCAATAATAACAATATATCTCCTTTGATAGGTACTCTTAGGCCCGTATTACAGAAGGTTCCTCAAGTACAGTTTAAACTCCAATCACCTGATCACTACTTAAGAATAGAATCGTTACATGAGTATCGGTCTTATTCCAGAACGGTAATTATTATAAACTTTAATTCAACAACATAACACACGAATTTGACCTGAATTAAAATAGAAATCTCTACTCAAGCGTAGTCTGGACCACACCAGAGTGATTGATCACAGATCAAATCTGTGATCAATAAATCTCTGCTTGAGGAACGTTCTAAAATCTAAGCTCAACTCAAAACTAGTTTTAAACAGTGATCAACGCTTGAGTATCGTTCTGTAATACGGGCCGTAGAAAATAATAACCTAGCTCTTTAATCTGATCACATTATTCCAATTTATATATTTTATTGAAAATATAAAACAAAAATGTACTTTATTTCGTGACATGATTTTTTCTTCTTAATTTTAATGATAAACTAATAATTCCGAATACAATTATTATTTAATTCCCTTCTGTTTTTGTGAACTTTCGGTCATTCCATTCAATCTTTAATATTTTTTTCAAGATGTACTGGTAACACCGCCAATTCAACTTAGATGCGTCAAACTCAATTATTAGAGCTGTCAACAAGTTTTCTAAAATAAGAAAAAGATAAACACAGAATAAGTTTTATGATTTTCTAAACTAAAATTTGCAAATTTTAGTTATAGTTAGGTTTAGGTGGGTGTACAAGAGAATCGGCACCACTAACGACGGTGGGTGGCTCTACCACTTCCTGTGACATATCACACGAAAATTGAATTAGTCTTACCTAGTTTACCTACCCTCAGTAGCAGACTTTGTACTTTCGTTAGAACTAGGTAAGGTCGTATTAGGTAATCTGTGGGTGATAGCAGCCCGGAGTCTGGATTAGTGAATGGCACTTATAACATAACTGGTGAAATGTGGGTGTATACTATAACTATATATAACTACCGTTTCTTTTTCGGCTTTTTAAAGCTATAAAATATATAGACCTAAACAGTTGTGCACTAAGTTTACCCTCAGCCTCTTTTCTACACTCACTCTATCGCTCAAATGTTTGCCGGTAAAAAACCTTTGTACGTGTAATTTGTATTTGTAAGTTAATACTGTATTTTTCTGGTGTACAATACAGAATAAGTCTATGTTTCAAACTCAGTATTTGGTTTATCCAGAAAGCTCTATAAAAATGTAACCATGAAACCTTAGATTAAAATTCTATCCAACCATAGAATTACCCTGATTTTCAGGTAATAATTAAAACTTCCGTAACTCTGAGATAATGAGAATCTGGTAGCTAATTCCTCTCCGAAAAACTATATAAAAGGTTACTCAAAAATAATGTCCAGGCTACCAAAGAAAATATAACCACTACGTTTACAGGCTACACCCAAGCAGCTAACCACAACACCATCCAACGTAGTCACCCCACAAGCACAGCCATACATCTGGCAATCGTAAGCTTTCCCCAGAGATATCTAAAAGTCCACTTTCCAGTAAAATTATGGTTGCTATATTGTAATGAGCGTCGCCGAAAGAAATCAACAAACTCACTGGTGTATCAAAAACGAAAACTCTTTGAAAGAAGTCGACTTTCGCGACGGAGTTAGCAATGATTTCGACGACGTAACTAGTTCAAATGTTTGCTAGATTGTTAAAATTTTGTTTTAAAACTGCTTTGTGTCCTAAAACGTTATTATAATATTTCAGATAGATACTATACCATGAATCACCTGCAATAGACACAAAATCTTTTGAAGGAGGAGCTGGCGTCGGCAACTCTGAAACAGAAAAGTGGTGTGGAATGCCGCCTTAAAGCACAGAATATCTAATAGTACTAACGTATAAAGACTGTCGACTGTTCAAGTAACTAACATTACATTACTTGGAAATAAAAATCAATAACCTACTGTAATCCAGTAGTTGACTACTGTTAAAAAAACCAAAAATCTTATATTATTTAAAAGAAGGTACGGAAACGACAACATTGTTGAATAAAATAAAACTATAAAAAAATTGAAGATATACACGCTGTTTAAGTTTTTGGAGGGGGCATTTTCTGTTTTTGTCGTTCGAAACGGACATTGTACAGAGAGATGTCAAGTTTCTGAAGGTTTTGAACAGTGACCAATGGTTTTGACGAATGATGGTTGGAAAGATACACTACAGTCAACAGCAGATAGTCTCATTGTGCTAGTAACAACTAATTTTTAGGTGGAGTATCCGGCATGGTCATTTAAAGAATTTTACTGGAGGCAAGGCAGTCACATCGCAATACTGGCAAAGCTTAGGATATAAGAGCTACTTTACATTTCATTACGATTCAATAGCTGTTTCAATATTTGCCAACGACGTTGGCCCAATGGACTGTGAAAACCGGAAGTTAGTACAAACTACACAGCTAGCCATTCTGTGAGTTGAACGCCGCAGCTATAGCCGCTGTAGGTGCGTTTTAGGGGTACCCAAAGGGAGCCAACAGAACCCTATTACTCTGCCTACGCCACCTGTCGTTCCGTCCATCTATCTGTCACAGGGTTGTGTCTTTATAACAGTAAGGTTAGTTAACCGTAACCGTAATAGATTGGTTATACAGACAAAGTTTTGACAGAACATGATTTATTATGGCTTCTTTCACGACAAAAACTATATAATCATAAAAAAACTAAATCCAAAGGCAGAGTCCCCACAGAGGAAACCTTGAAAAAATCAAATTTTCTATCTGCTCTTAAAAACGGTAATACGTTTACGTACAAGCGTCAAACTTCGTCTGTTTCAAAGAATAACACAACGCTACGTTGTTTGATTGTAGAACATAGGTACTTAAAAAGAAGGTAAACAGTCATTTGTGGTGGTTCGGAACCCTGCACGAGTCCAACTCGCACGTAATTAGCTGTTTGGTTGTTTTTTTAGCCTTATTATGCGCCAAGATTCACGCTCTAAGTTGTACATAAGTCTAGCAAACAACATTGGAACTTCTCACTCATAGTGATGATGCTTTTCAAACAGAAACTTCCAGTTCAAGATTTATAATAAATACCTACCTGAAGACCATAACATAAGATTAAGAATTAGTGAAACAAGATTTAGTGACAAAGATTGAGAAAAGTATGTTAAGATGGTTTGGTTGGACATATAGAGAGGATGGACGAGAGGAGATTGACAAAACAAGTATACGAAGCGAGTGTGGATGGAAGAGTTGGAAGGGGACGACCTCGGCGAACGTATCGCGATCAAATCGCGGATGTTCTCAAAAAATGCCAGGGAGTTCTCTAAACCGACGAGCATGCATGACGAGGTTAATGGACGTAGATGAAGCGAAAGAGGTGTGTCAGGATCGTAGCAGGTGGAAATCCATAGTCTCTGCCTACCCCAATGGGAAACAGGCGTGATAATATGTATGTATGTATGTAAGAATTATTGAAACCATATTTTCCCTAAAAGTTCAATTTAATTTGTAAGAAAGTTTAGTAGGTATTTATAAAGAAGAAGTTTCAGACAGACAATTTTGGTGGTTGTTAATTTGTTAACACTTTAACACCACTATAAATTAAAGATGCAAATCAACAAACAGTATGTAATTAGCTCAAGGACTAGCGACTAAATAACAAAGGAGATTAATTAGTATAACTATTTAGAACGGATAGGTAATACATTAATGACTAAAACAGGTTCGCTACAGCTGTCACCATATTGTATAGTGTCTGAAGTATGGCCAGATTATACTGATTACCGACACAGTATAATCATAGAATCATTTGCTACTGGCGTGCTTGCCTGGAAGCTTCTGTGGGCATTCTTTAGACTGGTCTCTTTTATGAATTCGCAGCGACATTTTATGGTAAAATTCGTATGATTGTAGACGCTAACACGGCAGGCAGACCCGGGTAGAGATGGCGGTATGCGCTGGATTCCTCGAAAAAAACTGGTACTTTACAGTTATGAACGGACAAGTAGTGAAGAAAGCGAAGGAAAGCCTTTGTACTGCAGTGCGACACTTTAAATGGCCTGCGACTATATTTGCGGCTCTAGGTACACTTGCTCTATGTCTACACATCTTGATTATTGCAATTTTTTACCCTCGACGCAAACAGAGTAACGTACCGCCCGTACGTGTTGTCTGCCTGATGGCACCGTAGCTCCCAAGTGGGTGAACCGATTTCGATTTTTTTTTTTGTTTGAAAGGTGACTTGATCGTGTGTTCTTAGCTTTGATTCAACAAAATCTGTTCAGCCGTTTGAAGTTCATGATCTCTTCTCTAGTTGATGAAGGGATGTGAGCAACTTCCACAGGTCTGATCGATTCGAAATTTGGTATGTTTATTTTTGTTACTTCAATGATATTGCAAAAACATGTAACCTTGACCTGATGCTGCAGCATCACCTGGAATCTGCAGATTACCCAACTCCTCACCAACTTACAGCAGAGGTAGGTATCGTGTTTGAGTTCATTAGAATATTAGAATGGTTTCAATGAATACATTATAGTTAGATGGTGATCAGGGTGTGATAATGGAGCAGGAAAGATAAATGAGGATAAACTGAAGAGGGATTCTATGCTACTTTCACTCGTTCAATAGATATGAAATCTTGGTATACGATGTAGTACCGTTTGGTGAGAACGGGTTGTGTCGGGGAGTCGGGGATTTTTTAAATTATATAAATTATTACTATTATTATCTACAACTGACGTACTTTTCGATCCTGATAGAATGGGCTTGCTGCGCCGACCCGAAATAAACAAAGATAAGGACAGGACGATAGCACGCTACGAGAATAAAAAAAAAATTGGGACATTTTTACATAGCACCATCCAGTCCCAAACTAAGCAGAGCTTGTGCTATGGTTACTAGACAATGGATATAATAATAATATACTTTTTTTTGTAAATACATACTTATAATACACAAGAAAAACCCAGACCAACACAAACACTTAGGTTGATCAGCAGTACGACACTCGAACCACTAGACCACAGACGTCGTCAATAGTAGAGAAAGAATTGTTCATATTCGGTGAATGTCAAGATACCATTGGGTGGAATGTAAGCTCTTCCGCTTCTGCCTATAATACTCAGCACTGAATGTGGCCTGAAGGCTACTCTGGAGATTTAGTCAGAATCCGATGATTTTAAAATAATTTCATAATTTTCTGCAACGTGTATTAGAAATGCGTGGTCATATTTGAAGGGCTTATTCAGGCATTGCTATCAAACCACTTTTACTACTTGCTCAACCCTGGAATCGCGATACATAAATCAGCCTTTCCATACATTTTGTCGACCGACAGCGATGACTTTGTAGGGTACAGCAGTTTTTTTTGCGATTTCAGGGTTGTCGCCATAGTAAAAGTTGTTCTCTGCCATTTTTTTTATGAGATACCTCTTGACCGCAATCTAGACAGCTTTATCAAAATGTGGTCAACGATGGAGCGAGCAAACCTATTAGGTGCCGATTCGCTCCAGCTTAAAAAGAAGGCTTAAGGGTCGTAAGTGCCCGGAAATACAGATGCCGCCGGCAGTGAATTCCACAACATGGCTGTGCGCATTATGAAAGAGTTCTCAAAGCGCTTGGTCCTGATAGTAGGGATTTCTACCAAATGTGGATGATATCCTGCAGTGCGGAGATGGCGGAATAAGGTCTTGCACACTCTCTTCCTGCGGTAAAAAAAAGTACAGCCTGTATAGAACACCGACAAACGAGCAACTGTGCGTCTATGGCTTGGCTAGCTTTGTAGCTTTGATTTTACTAGAAGTTCGTCAATCAGTGCTGTGCATACCTACATGCACAGCAAATACTGAGCTGGATCCCTTGCCACACATATTATGTTGTATGCATGTTGTGTTCTCATTAATTTGTCCTGTTACCTTTGCATGTAATATGTATATTTTGTGTATGTGTGGCAAAACAAATGGTTTAAATGGTCACCAATTAGCCTCTCAGCTCTGCATTGAATCGAGCCAAGAGCGGCAAGCTGGTATTTGGCGGAGCCATCCCATAAGTGACTGCAATACTCCATACACGATCGGACTTGAGAAAGCTGTCCAGGAGTGAAGTATCGCTTCACCTTGTTTAGAATGCCCAACTTTTTGGCCGCAGTTTGAGCCTTTGCCTCGATTGAGGTGCCAAAGATGAGGTTAGTGGTCAACTCCATGCCAATAAGTTCTAGGTGGTCGGCGATGTTAATAGGTGTACCTTGGAAAGTTAGTAGCCAGGTGGCTATGCCCTGAACCAGCTCTCCAAATATGACCACGCATTCCTGATTCATGTTTTATCATTTTTATCTGAAGAAAATGCTTTGGACTTTCATAATAACAATCTTTGTCTTTATCTTTGCAAAAAATGAGGAAAAGTCACAAAAACAGTCTCGTAACAAGATCACAGTTTAATTACAACCGGCTTATTAATGAAACGTGCTGAACAAGACGTGGTACCATTTACCTAGGTACCGTTAGCGAATTTAGCTGTTTTTGTAAGAAAATGTAGCGTTCTAGTTTTTGCCCTTTTTGCGGCGAATGGAAAGCTATCGATCGTCGCCGCGTCGTGAAGAATCCCGTTTTGTAAATTGCATTTATGCCTCTCATGTTTCGATAGCTTTATTTAAATCGAATTATAGTTACCCCATCATCCTCCGCGCCTTTTCCCAACCATGTTGGGGTCGGCTTCCAGTCTAACTATTTGCGGCTGAACATCAGTATTTCACAGAGCGACTGCCATCAGACCGTCGCAACCCAGTTACTGGGTAATACCGACATACGTAACGACTGCCATTGATATTCACCTACTCTCCGAGGCACGGAGGGTCTCGACTACTCTGTGGTCTCGACTCTCAGTCTCGATATGCAATTAAATAGTCACCAATCCTCGGACTGACCGCAGAAAGTGCAGCTTAACCTCGCAGATCATACAATACACGCGGTTGCTACTTAGCCAGGAGCATATACCAGTAAGCCTACTAGTTTTAGGCCACGAGCCCCCCCGAATTATAGTTACCTATATTGAAAAATGGTTGCTGCTGAATCTAGTAGAGAATAATAATGTTAATAATGTTATTGGTGTACAATAAAGAATATTCTATCTATCTATCTACTACTGCTGGCTACGGTCCACTTCTCAAAATGAGAAGAGTTTTATTAGTGTTAACTATGCAACATGCTGGCTTGGTGCGGGTTGACGGAATACAAAACTATCGAGATTTTTTGCAATATAATTATTGTGGTAAGAAAAATTCGCTTACGACCAGGATTCGAACCTGCGACTCCTGGTTGAATACACATGCTTTAACCGCTAAGCTACCGTGAACTGTTAGGTTAGTATCAAATACGAAAGTCTTTGAATTTTTCATTCCACAATTTATAACTTTAGGTTAGGTTTAGGTTTCATATGCTTGCGTAAGTGCGTTAAAAACAATAAAGTAATTAAATTATCTTTCGCTTCAGTACACACAGGCTGGCCCAGCGGGGGCTGTGTTGTCGCTGGGCTGGCCTTTTTTTTTTCTTTTTTTTTTCCGTGGGGAAAACCTCATGGACGCACTCCGCCCGGGGTAGGCGGAGCCAGTGTCGGACTCTTACCGACTAAAACCACCACGGTGTTCCTTCAACTACCTTAGCCGGGGGCGTGGGAACCCGTGAGTATTCACACAACCACCCCCGACAGGTACCGGCCCGCCACAAGCAGGCGAGCCCCTTCTCCCCGTGCGGCCTAACGTCGGCCGCACCCTCCTAGGTGGCGCACACGGAACACTGCACGCCACCTCATCTCATGGGCCTTTACCAGCTGCGCCAACTACGCCGGCTGTGCCAGCTACGCCAGCTGCTGGTCGGGCAGCAGACTACCCCGAGTCTGCTGCTCGCAGGCCCTACCTCCCGTAATTTTTTATAGAGGTTTTCTTCCTCGCGGTCCGGGCGGTGAAGCCAAGACCCTCGGTCCCAAGAGGCGCGAGAACACTACTCAGCGGGCACTCCTGGGGTTACGAGATCGACGGGGGCAGGGAAAGACAGTCCCCCCGCTGCCTGCCCAGTGGCAGGGTGAGTGCACACCGGGCCCGCCCCTGCTCCTCCACTGTGCCCTCTGCTGATATCAGAGGAACACGTGGAGCAACTCCCTACTGGCCCAGAACGGGCCCCTCCCGCGCCAGAATATTCGCCACAGGAAATAAAATCCCCCGAAGGTTAATCCCTCGGCAGGATTTTATTGCCCGTGCCCAGGATGCACCGGCCAAACAACTGCCGATCCCTCCAGACGTGTCCAGAAGGACAAGCAGCCGTCAGGCACACGTGGAGGTTTTCTGGCCAGCACCCCTCGCTGGGCTGGCCTGACATGGCTACACCTATGTATAAAATAATGTCAATGTACAAATAAATATTATCATAGCATCAAGAGGAAAATTAATTATGAATGTAGAAGGAAAATAACTGAATTCAGAACGAATTAACATAATGCACTTTTATGGAGCATAGATCTATAAATAGGTAGTACCCATGCTTAATTTAGAAATTAGGTAGGGTCGTTGTGCCGGTTAGCCGGCCACCTCTGGATTTCGGCCTTTTGGCCCAGGTGAATCAGTAAATTTGATTTAATAACAATTTTAATGTATTTTATCGCACGAAATGAAGTTTAATATAACCGCAAATAGTTGCATTATATCTTCTAACATTAATTGATCAGATAACCACAACACGTGAATTCTAATTAATTGCTTAGTTCAACCCCAGCACTGGAGTTGTCAACGAGTGTGGGAAAGAGCGAAAAAAATAGTGGCGCGCGGTCCACTCAAAAGCAAGTTTTGTGTTGTATTTACTAGGATTATCTTATAATGTGCATATATTCCACTGCATATATAATTTATTACTGTATTTTCACATTGATAATTTTAATATTTTGATTTCAAAGTTAATAATTTAGGTGGCCGGAAAGTAACTTGGAAAATTCTCCAAATGTTTGGTTTTCGGCCGTGTGGCCGAAAACTAGCTCGCGTTCAGCCTAGATACTTTTGTCTCTTTAATTTATTTAGTAACACGCTCTTAGTCTTCTCTTAATTTATAATGAAACATATGCTTGCGAAGACACTAGCTTGCAGTTTTCGGCCACCAAAATACTGCAATTTATAACGGTTAACGATGAAACAAAAATACCCATTTCGGTAGTGGCCGAAAACTAGAATAAGTCTATAATTATGATTCAGTTTTCGGCCAACATAAAATTGTATGAAATGAGAGAGTGGCCGAAAACGGAATGCTGCTTTGGTTTTCGACCATTTCAATAAATAATTAGTCATTCACGAACAGTTTTTGGTAGAAGATGTTTAAATATATTTTCAGATGGTTCCTTCAAAGCCTGAGGAAATAAAGAAAAAAAATGCACCATATAGGTAGTCAAGATACAACAAGGATCTTTAAGACCCGTCCTACAAATAGAACCAAAAGCTCTCTGACTATACTCTCGAGCTCATAGAGGAAAGACGCGAGATGATTCTGCTGTCTTCAGATGTCTGAGTCTGAGCACCGGCGGCGCAATATAAGATCTCAAAGTCCTTGAAAAGCGACCTACGCCGATTTTATACTGAACGTATTAAAGACGCGATAGAGAAGAACGAGGGCTCAAAAATCTTCGCAAGAGCAATGCCATTTGAGCAGAACCAGCTAGCAAAACTGAGGACCAAGGATGGCAGTCGTATCCTCCTAATCAGAGCTCTTGAGAGAGGTCGAGAAATTCTATGGACAGTTATACACGTCAATAAGAAAACCCGCTGCAAATCGGGCAAACCACCCAAGAGCTCGATTGATCCGACACTATTCTGAAGACATATTGGACGTCAGCCTGTGGCTCTGAAACAGCTCAAAAACAACAAGGAGCTGGGTGAACGGCGAACTCTTGAAGGCGGTGTAAAACCGATCTTTAAGGCCCTTCAGAAGTGGTTTGATTCCGCCATACTCGAGGAAAGAACACCACCAGCACGGAGCAGAGGTGTGGTGGTCTTCTTCAAAAAGGGCTATAATGCTCTACTGAAGAACTATAGGCCCATCTCATTTCTGAGCCATGTCTACAAGCTGTTTTTGAGAGTCATTACGAACCGTCTCGCGCGTATATTTGACGACTTCTAGCCTCCCGAACAAGCCGGATTCTGAAAAGGCTTTAGCACCGTAAACCAGATACATACGCTGCGGTAAACAGCAGACCGAAGAATATACCTTGCCTCTCTGTTTGGCGTTTGTGGATTGCGAGAAAGCCTTCGATTTGATCGAGACTTGGGTTGTACTACAGTCTCTTCAACGGTGCCAGATTGACTATCGGTACATCGAAGTGCTGAAGTGGTTGTATAAAAACGCCACTGTGTCAGTCAGACGACAGGATCAAGCCTCGAAAGTCGAAACCTATCCTTCTGCAGAGAGGTGTGAGGCAGGGAGATGTGATCTCTCCAAAACTGTTAACTGCGGCATTGGAAGATGTGTTCAAGGTTCTGGACTGGAAAGGGCTTGGCATTTACATGAACGGCGAGTACATTACTCATCTTCGGTTTGCCGACGACATAGTAGTCATGACTGAGACTATGGAGGACCTCAGAACAATGCTCAATGACTTCAGTGGAAAGAAATAAACATCATAAACAAAGCTTACGTTCAAAGGTTGTGTTTCAAAGTCATGTGTGTAGGTTATGATATGTGGTTACTGGTTATGTGTGTGTTGTTGTAAGGTTATGATTATCTGTATGTTGGTGGTTGTGTTATATAGGTTATGTTAGGATTGTTAGGTGAGGTTAGGTTAGTACCCATTCCCGTAAATATCGGAGACTCTACACTCGATGTTGTTGACGACTTTTTATACCTAGGACAAACTGTCCAGTAAGGTAGGTCCGACTTCGAGAAAGAGGTTAATCGTCGAGTCCGACTCATTTAGGCAGCGTTCAGGAAGCTACGCAATATCTCCTTCAATTCTCCTTAAATTCAAGACGAAAGTCTTTGACCAGAGTGTGCTAACAAACCGTTTACGGCACTGAAACATGGTCGCTCATAATGGGTCTGATAAGAAGGCTCAAAGTCACCCAAAGGGCAATGGAGAGGGCTATGCTCAGTATCCCTGCGTGATCGAATCAGAAATGAGGAGATTTGCAGTAGAACGAAGGTAAGAATTGCCAAACATAAGTGGCAGTGGGCGGGGCACATTGCTCGCAGAACAGATGGTCGATGGGGCTGAAAAGTTCTGGAGTGGCGCGTACTGGAAGGCGTAGCATGGGTAGGCGCCTCACAAGGTGGACCGACGACTTAATGAAGGTCACGGGAATCAGCTGGATGCGGAAAGCGCAGGATCGGTCGTTGTGGCGATGCTTGGGGCAGGCCTATGTCTAGCAGTGGATGTCTTAGTCTTTCGGCTGAAATGATGATGACCTTAATTTTTATAATAAATGACTGATTATGATATTCGAAGTTATTGTTTAATACCTTATTTTTAAATATCAAGAATTGTATGGAGACTGCGACTGAAAAGTATATTTACAGTGAAAATACCCTGCAAATACTAAATCAGATGATTTGTATTTTAATTAATAAAGACTAGTTAGAATTAATGTATGAAACTAAGTGATTTGGTAAGATTAACTAAAAACTTATGATCTCATGAATCAGGTACGATTGATAATAATTATATTTAATTAATAAATTACATTTTATTATAATTTCACAATAAATATTTCATTTGTACCACCTTTCTATTCCATCTAAAGTAGTGGCCGAAAACTAAAATTCATGTAGGCCGAAATCTGAAATTTATGGCCGAAAACTAGCATAATGCCCATTTTTCACATTAAAAATTATTATAAAAAAAAGTATTATGTTAAAGCACCAAGTTATTATAAAAATTGAAACTACACTATGTAGGCTATACATTAACATTGATAGTACTAGGCTAGCACAATGGCAATATTTTTTTCTGGTGCCTTTAAGTTGACAACTCCACTAAATGGCCGAAAACCGGCGAAACGACCCTATTTTTCAAGCGCCATAAGGCACTGTGGTAAGCACAATACAAAATCTATTAGGCTTATATTCAGAAAAGAATCTAAGCGTGAACTTATTCTTCTGAGACGTTCGGAACGGAACTCCGCTAAGACATATCTCAAACTACGATGAGCTGATGAGATGATGAGTATTATTATAAAATATTGGCGTAAGTAGGTAGTGAATATCGGCTGACTCCTAGGAGTCGCTCTTAAAACTCATTAATTAATTAATTGTACACAATACTCACAAAACATATCGATTAATTAATTATTATCTAAGTTGACCTTATTTAACTTATCAATTACTAACTAATTAAGTGCAGCAGTTAATGAATGAAAATGCTAAGTTATTCACCAGCCCGCGTCAGGGTCTTTTGTGGAGAATAATCAGCACGTGTAGGGTTTCGCTTGCGTCATGCTATCTGGACCGTGAAGAAACATGATGGAAGCATTGTCTGACAGATCCTTCTAGACTTAAAACAGGCAGTATTATTGTGGGTAACAAAATGGTTCCAGCTTGATTGTTAGACGTCCTTGTTGAATTTTCATTCAATTCAAGTGCATTAAAGAAATGGCCCTACCCAAAAAAAAAATTGGAGCCAATTTATGAAGTAAGAACATTAAAATGAGGCAATAGTTTTGTGTGTAGAGTTTGCAGACCTTGGATTTTCGTATTGCCGAACCTAATTCGGGCAATTTTGATACCATGGATACACAATTATGTTATCCTGGTATCCAACTAACTGTTCCAGGTACCTGGTTTGTTTGGGGACATTTTGTTGGGGTTTTCGCCTTTCAGAGGTACCTACCTAATATAACTTTTCGTAGAGCATGCCTTTCATATTCTCTTTTTACAAAAAGGCCAAATCATTCTTCGGCTAGTTAGCCTTCAATTCCAAGCTCTCTATTTTAAATATTGACGGGATGTTGGTACCTACTTTGCCTATTAGTTATTCAAGAGATCATTATCTACTAACGTATATCGTTATTATGGTTACTATGATAACTGCGGTGGCAAAAACCATTCGATAACGGCCACCGGCCACAAACAGAAAATACGAATTGCCGAAATATCCTCGAGTTAGGATAAAAACTAGTAGAGCTTGTTCTGTAACATGAGGAATGCGAGTTCGCTATTTTTTATGCTTTTAACAATGTTCATTTATTCGGATCCGGTTGAGAACGTGATCAAAATTTCGAAAACCGGCGACATGTGTACTGTCAACCCTGCAAATGACCCTGATTCCGCAGAGTTCTTTATAATGTCATCTCCGATCAATAACTATTAACCCTAGTGCTAATAATAGCACCGATTCTGCGTATTTACAAAGTGAAATACGAGAAAGCTGAGAGAAAGAGGTAAACAACTAGGTACATTTAAGTTTATTTCGAATGCACCAATGCAGTAGCAAACACAACAACACGATCGATAAACTAAACGCACTGCACTGCCGATAGACTTAATTCCCGCGTTTTTTTCACGTCAATACTACGTTTTTTCACGCCGGAAGTACACTTACAAAATCAACAATGTTGCCGCCACTTTGAATAAATACTACAGCAATGTTATTTTCACAATTTATAACGAAAAGTCACATTTTAACCGGATTGCGGTAAATAAACAGATGCGACACTTATTACGTTCGTCGCGTAACTGACGAAGACCGGCGACCGGCGACTAGGGAACACGGCAGGACGCTAGAGCGCGCGCCCAAACTATAACCTAGCCGAGTTGCAATAGTAGGGTGAGCTGGAGCGCGCCGATTCAGAGTGGTGTGAATAAAAATAGGGCGGGTTGGTAGCCATTCATGTTAGGGGACGATGCATCTGGACCGATAGCTTCCGCATTCATTGCCCGCCGCGTAAAAACTACCTGGGGTATGAAAGTTATTTCGAACGCGTAGCGTAGCTATCATTACTATAGAACAGTAGAATATTATGTTTGACAGTTATGTTTTAGAATATTACAGTATTGTTTGCTACTTTGTTTTTGTTTCAAGATTTTTCAGTAAACTGCTGTAGCATTGAGATACCTCATTTAGATCAGGGTACATATTAAATTTTAAGCTATCGTAGTCATACCGCCTAATTCTTCGCCCGATTCCGCAAACCGTGTGCCCGGACATCAAATTCAAATCAAATATCGCGACTTGCCGAGTACTCCAGCCAGTGTGGACGTCTTTATCAGAGTTCCTGATAAATCTTATACAAAGTGGATATGATAATACATTAAATAAAACCACGTACACAGCAGGGATGTTATGAAGCTCCGTAACCGTAACCGAAACTATCGGATATCCGAAATGAAAATCTATCCGTATCCGTAACCGAATCCGATATAAAAGTTTCGAATAATTTTGATAGGAGAGGAGTCTAAAATGAGACATGTTTTAGTTTTTGCCCGGCTGAGCCGACACATTAGCCGCGCGCGTCCCTTGCATTGTTTCGTATTTCTGTTGCTTTTTTCTTTTACTTTTACAATTCCATAAAAATCTAATATCCATAACCGAAACTAACGGATAATCCGAAATAATTCCATATCCGGAACCATATATTATTCCTATACCCATATCCGTATTCAGATCCGAAATTTCATATCCATAACATTCCTGAGTACAGAGTATCACGTCCTCCGACTGTATACAAAAAATCAATCAAATCCAGTTAAAAGCTTAGCCACAGGAAATTATTTTAATTAATTTTGAATGCAGGACCATTTTTCTAGGCAAAGATCGTTAGGTCAAAGACCTGTGCGAGTCCATATGATTTTAAACTCTCTAAATGATTACAGACAGATGATTACAAATGGTGTTACTTATTATTTTGATGTTTTAATATTTAACGATTTAAATTCTGGAAAGAAAAAATCGCTCAATACTCAATACTCAATTCTTTATTGCATTCCATATTGTATTTAATATAAACAGGTGGTAGGCTTAAGAATATGATCTAAATATGGACCCTGTCGGGCACAGCAAAGTTTGGTAGGAGAGAGGAGGAAGAGCGTCTATGTGTAGGACTGCATTTAAATAGGTTTTTTTTTTTTTTTTTTTTTTTTTTTTTTTAAATTAAATATTTCGTTTTTATTTATTGTTAAATTATTGCACTAAATATATAATTAATTTGTTGGTCTTAGGTAATCACTGTTGTTCATGTGCTTGTACTTTTCATTTTCATTTTTAATTATAATGCAATATAATATTGTATATTTTAATTACCTATAATATTTTATTTTATTGGAAAATTTATATTATTTCTTGGTCATACTTTATTTATTGAACTATTATTCTATATTTAATAATTATTCTTGGATATTTAATAATTAAGATTAAGTTATAGCATTATTAATTATTACTTAAATAGGAATTAATATAGGTAGGTACATATACGTAAGATATAATTATTCATGTATTCATTTTATTTTATTGTGTATTTTATTTTATCGTCAAAGTATTCGTTTATACTATAGTAGCTTCTGCTTAGTAGAAATAGTTTTAGTTTGTTAATAAAACTACTATATTTATTTAAGTTTTTTATGGGTTCTGGTAACTTATTGTACACTTTTATGGACATGACATAGGTACTAGAGGAGTGCATTTCTAGTCGTGAAAAAGGTAGGTTTAGTCTATTTTTATGTCTGAGTGTAATTCTAGTTTGTATATCTTCTCTCTTAGTAAAGAATTCCGGGTATTTACGCACAAATTTACATATTTCTAAAATATAAATACCGGGTAAAGTTAGTATTTTCATTTCTTGAAAGTAGGGTTTACAGCTGTCAGTTTCTTCAATGTTTACTAATATTCTAATAAAATTTTTTTGTAGGGTAAATAATGTAGGTACGTCTGTACTATTGCCCCATAAAATTACACCATATTTTAACCATGCATAGGCATACGCGTAATACGTGACAAGTGCAGTTTTTAGGTCTGTAGTTTTTTTGATCTCGCGGAGGGCATACGAAAATTTTGACATTTTTGCTCTTAATTTTTTAATATGTGACTTCCAATTAATGTGTGAGTCTATGTCCATGCCCAATAGGGTAAATTTGTTTACTACTTCTAGTTTAGATCCATTGAAGCTAAAGTTTATATTTATTGGTGTTTTTTGGCGGGGGTGGAATGTTATTATTTTTGTTTTATTAAAATTAATGTCAAGGTTATGTTCGGTCATCCAATTTGTTGTAGTGTTAAATATGTTGTATAATTTTTCATTTAGATTTATATTATTCTCACATGAGGTAAGTATCGAAACATCATCCGCGAACAAAACACAAGGGTCGTTTATATTTTTAGGAAGGTCGTTGATATAGACAAGGAATAGGAGACATCCTATAACACTTCCTTGTGGGATTGAGGCATTAATTAGTTTATTATCGGACCGGATTAATTCTATCGTATTTGTTCTGTGGTTGTAATATTCTATTTCCACCAGTTGTTCTCTATCCTTTAAATAAGACGTGCTCACGAGCAGGATTCGAACCTGCGACTCCTGGCTCAGTACGCCAGTGCTTTAGTCCACAGAACACTATACTTCTAACGAAGCAATAGCCACTTAGCCTCTGTGACACAAATGTACTGTCTGTGACTTGGCTACCGTGAACACTGCTCGTGGTATCGAAATTAACCCCAACTTTGGTACGTCTTTGGGTGACGTCAGCGATATCTTAGAAACACTGTTTCACTAACTTTGCAGTTAATTCAAAGTCGTTCAATATTAATTTTATTAAAAAAAATAGTTTTTCAACATATGTATGTGTTTAAAAAGCTTCTATAGACTAGTAATAACCGTGTTTTTATTTATTGTCGTATTGTCATATCCACGTTGTATACGCCATTGCTATAAATTCTTCAATAAAGCACTATGAATAAAATTACGATGTTTATAGGCGTGTTAGGCATCGGAGAGTAAAAATGCAATCATCTATTTCATACAAACTTTATTTAAATCAAAAAATAAAATCTACAATAATCCTTTTACTTTCAATTATGTATAGCAATAAAATTTGTTTTTAGCATCTCAATCTTTATCGTTAGCGATTTATTTGCCATAACCTCAGTGGTTAGGTTACGACCCGTAGGTCTTCAAGGCAGCATTACCCTCCATGTTACAAAATTGTTACCAATTCATTTCTTTCAACTTGACATTCTGTCTCTTACAGGTCTTCAAAACAAAACTCAATAACTAAACCATAATTTTTCTTGATTTCACAATATAAGCGACAGACTGCCAATCTTTAAAATCTTTACACAATTAGCTTAACAAATTATATTAAATCCTCTTTTACAGCTAAATTACAATGCATAAATTTTATTTTCAATAAAAATACATATCTCAATATATGAAAGAACACTTTTACCTATGTATTTGTTAAGTTGGTAACAAATGAGGCACTATTACTTTTCCATTTCTTTATATTAATATGTACATAACTTGGACTCTTTAACTTAATATTACATCTTCAGTCCATTCTTAGGTACATCTATTCAAATCATCTTATGTTGCTGTTAAAAAAAAATATTTTCATAATATTTTACAGTGTCAACAAAGTTGCATTCATGCAAAACCTTTTTGGTTTTTAAACAAATCAATGGTCTCATAATCACATTATTTCGATAGATAAATTTAAAGTGAAGGTGGATTGTGTAAGATACTATGTAACAAATGGATAACTATGAGGAGATCGATTGACAAAATTAACTAACAATGGTTCACGCACCAACTTATCCCTAACCAAACATGTTGAGTTTCACTTTCGTGTGGTTGTAACACTATGTTTATGCTAATAGATATGTTTATCGAGTAAACAAAGTTACCGTCGCTCATTTGAGCTCTGTATAAGTCACAATTAACTATTTCGGCACATGTAACGTTCAGTATGACATTCTTAAATCAATAAAGCTTAATTAGGAAGTACACAAAACAATTCTTTTCCTAAAAGAATAACTGCTCCAATATCTAGCTAATATTGTATAAAATACATACTAGCACAATCTAAACAAATAATTTTGGTGTTAACTGTACAAAAATTTCGTCTGTACATTTTTCATATTAATTAGGAATAGCACTCTTAATTAACGTTATATTTCGAGAAAGCACTCTTGGTATAGTTCCAATTAGGTAATATAATAAAGAATTTATATAATAAATATGTATACTATCAGTATGTTAACAAGTTGTCAATTTAGTGTCTTAAATCTTGTGAAATATAAACAGAAATCTCCTTATAACAAATACTGCAGTGTAAAGCTAAAGTGCCGCATGCTCAGATAAAACTTATATCATTATGATATCTTGACTCTAATTTAACATCAACAGAGCCTCTGATGGGAAGGCTTTATTGCTTAAAACTTGATATCCAAAACCAAAATGTGTTCATACAATAAAATGTTTATAAAAATTTAAACATGTTGTACTCTCGCTTTATAAGGCAGATTAATTGTCTATTTGAAAGTTACTACGTAGCCTTTGAATCATACGTCACGACAATGAAAATCAGATTCACATTTCGCCTACGGTTAAATGCATTACGATAGAAGCTATAAATATAGAGAAAATAAATATCTACTAGGGCTAATAAAATCCTCCTGGTCCCCGCGGTAAACTTACACGTTAAATATAGAATATACCTTTGTACTATTGTTTAACGTCGACGGCGACCGCGGGCCCACCGGCGACGCGGCCGCGGCCCGAGCGGGCCTCGGGCAGGCCCTCTACACTACCGCGCCGGCGCCGGCGACGCCCGAGGCGGCGATAAAATAAAATAAAAACAACAACAGAAAATCAACCGTATACGACACAGTCATGTTTGGATCCGACGTGGGCGCCGGAGCGCAGGCCGCGCGCGCTACTTGGCGAGGCGCCGGCGCAGGCGGTTGCGCAGCGCCAGCGCCGGCGCCCAGGGGCCCGTGGCGCGCCGGCCCAGCGCGCGCGCGCAGCGCTCCGGCGCCAGGCGCGCGCTCTTGCTGGCGCCGCCGCCCTCCGCCCCGCAGCCCGCGCGCTTGCACGCGCCCGCGTCGCGCGCCGGCTCCCCCGCGTCGTTGCGCGAGCGCAGCGCGCGCGGCCGCGCGGGGGCGGGCGCGCCGGCGCACGCGGACGGCGGCGGCGGCTCCACGGTGGTGGAGTGCACCTCGGGGTCCTCATGCGCGCTGTCCGCGCGTCTAGTGCGCGGGCGCGGCGGGTGCTCCGGCAGCGCCGGCGGCGGGGGCGAGGCGGCGGGAGCGGCGCGGGCGCGCGCGCGGCCCCTCGCGGCGCCGAGGTTCTCCTTCGAGCGGGCGGGGGGCGGGCGGCGCGCCGCCAGGGTCCGCCGCGCCGGGCCCGGGGCGCGCGCCGAGTTTCCCGCCCGGGCACCTGCCGCAGCCGCGGCCGCCGCCGCCGCTCCGCGCAGCTCGCGGGCGTATAGCCCGATGCTGCGTGTAATTTTCTGTGCTAGAGGTGTGACGCCCTGTGCTCCTTGGGAGCGTGTGGCGCGCGCACCGCTACGTTTGGTATCTTCTTCGATGGGGATAGGCTCGGGCGCGGGTGCGACGCGGCGTCCTATGGGTTTGGCATCACCAGCCCCTAGCCGGTCGGTGCGCGGCGGCGGCGGGGGCGGCGGCGCGGGCGCGGGGGCGCGTCTGGTGAGTATGACGACGCGGTCGAGCGCGGGCGGCGCGGCGGGGGGGCGCGCGCGCGTGGCCTGGCGGGTGTGCGGGCGGGGGGGCGCGGGCTCGTGGTGCGAGCGCAGCACGCGGCCCGGCGCCGCGCCCTCGCGCCGCGCCTCGCTGCGGGGACGACGACCACGCGGCTTTGGTGGACCTTCCGTTGGAGAGCTCGACGATACTTCATTTATTTGGATTCCACCGTCATCATCAGTGACGTGTGGAGACTCTGCTGGGGACGCCACCGGTTCTCCAGAAGCCCGGGGCGGCAGAGGAGGTCGGGCAGCATTCGACGCGTCAGACTCAGCCTCGACATCCGGCACGACCGTGGCGGGCACGGGTTCCGGTTCACGAGGCTCAGAGGGTTCCCGCTGCGCCGTGCTGCCGGCGATCTCGTCATGGACGGCCGAGAGCGTGTTGATGACACAGGTTCGGTTGAGGAGGCGCGCCATGAAGTATGACTCGGCCGGGTTGCCATAGTTGAGGAAGGCGTCCCCGTCCCCGTCGTCGGGCGGGTCGGCGGCGGGCGCGGGCAGGCGCGCGTCCAGCGTGGCGCAGGGCGGCAGCGGCGCGGGGGGCGCGGGGGCGGCGCGCTCGCCGTCGGAGTAGCGCGTCATGATGGTGAGCCCGTTCTGCGGCACGGGGCGCGCCTCGGGCTCGGGCGCCGCGGGGTGGGGGCGCGAGGGGGGCGCGGGCGGGGCGGCGGGCTGCGGCCGCTGCGCGTTGCTGCGCGAGCGCAGGACGGTGGCGCGCGGCGGGCCCGGCGGGTCCAGCATCAGCGTAACGACAGACGTGTTGTCGGCTCTCATTCTAGTATTTGACCATCTGTAGGAAAAAAAACCCGTGTTAAGTCCAATATAAAGGACATCGCTAAGAATAACCGGAGTCTGTTCAAAGATAAAAAATAAACAACAATTACATGAGTATTTTTTCATTATTTGCTATTCATCATATTTAATGCCAACAGTACAGCAACTTTTTTTTTTGAAGAGTTTATCAACACATTAATAACGTGAGCAGCTATGATAGCCCATAATTTTGACCAATCCCTTGTGAGTACACTATGGTTTTATGAAAAAATATGTTGGCACCACTGTTAAGATGCCAATATATTTTTAGCACATTCACATCTATAGGAATAGAAGAGTAAAACTGTTTAATTGCTAGGCAGCCACTTATTAGACATAAGTTTTGTAAGCAAAATATATCCTCAAAATGTGTGATATTTTAATAAATTAACCATGGAGTACTGTCCATTTATTAAAATAGATGGCAACACATTGCCTTCATTGAATTGTATATGATGAGCATCATCATTTATTCATAACTTCCATAGGCTGGGCTTTAATGGAACTTTAGCAATGTCCTTTCGTAATCAGCCACATTAAGGTGCTGCATTGAATTTGCATCCGTCCCTTTCTATCATACGGAAAATTGCGCGTTTGTGAACATAGCGGAATCGCGCTGTTTTGATGTTTTTTTACATTTTTGCAAATATCTCAGCGAATAAACATATAAATAAAAAACTATTACACCAGAATTTAGATATGTACAAGATATACCTTAATCACAAAAAACAATAGTAAAAAGTATTGAAATGACTAAATGCAATGCGAAATAGTGCAAAAACAGACCTTACTTTGGAAAATGAACCTATCCAGCTAATTTCATTAAATCGTGTTTTCCCTATGCCAAAATCTAGTAAACATAACGAAAAATCTTAAATATGAAAATTAGATCATCGTCGTATACACAAATGAAAATATTTTGATTCTAAAATCCCTATTTTTCCCAATGCCGCCCCTTAAGCAAATGGTCACACAGAATTACGTACCTTTCCAAAGCATGATCCACTAGACTTTTGGAAGGGTTCAGCCAATCTCTGGGCTGGTTTCCATTTCCTCCAACAAGTGCAGCTTCATTGTGCCGCTCGGTAGCCTGAACTAGACTGACGGCGCCCTCTGGGGAGATCATATTCCACAGGCCATCCGTGCCAAAAATCAGACACCTGTAACATACCAAGGGAAAATTAAACAAAGCCAATAAAAAAAATTGTAATCGTCCCCCAATCGAATGAAGCGGTAATACCTATATTATTACGTCAAACTATTTTTATTACATACATGGATTAAAAATATTATAATGAACCCAGATGCATCATCATTTCAGCCGAAAGACGTCCACTGCTGGACATAGGCCTCCCCCAATGGGGGGGATTATATGCCATAATCGCCACGCTTGGCAGGCGGGTTGGCGATCGCAGTTGGTTGGTTAAATACTCGGAGAACGCTGCTGCCCATACTCTGGTGAATCCCTTAGCCGCCTTTTACGACACCCATGAGAAGATATAGGGTGGTGCAATTCTTTACGTCCGGCACCACACGGAACCAGATGCATGGTTTATTTTATTTTTTTCTAGACAAATATCTATTTTTTCATTTTGTAGACTATTGCTGATATGTCTATATCACACAGTGCTGAAAATTTGCTGTTTATTGTTTTGAGTTCACAGCATTGCCAACGAGAGTCTATTTGTTTGTAGCCAGTTGTTGATCTAAAAAAACTTTTGACAAATTCAGTCACACAAAATACCTGTTTTTTTTGTTGTTGTGGGGAAATCCTCATGGACGCACTCCGCCCGGGGTAGGCGGAGCCAGTGTCGGACTCTTAACGACTAAAACCACCACGGTGTTCCTTCAACTACCTTAGCTGGGGTCGTGGGAACCCCGTGAGTCCCGGCCCGCCACAAGCAGGCGAGCTCCTTCTCCCCGTGCGGCCTAACGTTAGCCGCACCCTCCTAGGTGGCGCACATGGAACACTGCACGCCACCTCACCTCAAGGGCCTTTACCAGCTATGCCAGCTGCGCCAACTACGCCACCCCGAGTCTGCTGCTTGCAGGCCCCATCCTCCCGTAATTTTTTATAGAGGTTTTCTTCCTCGCGGTCTGGGCGGTAAAGCCAAGACCCTCGGTCCCAAGACGCGCGAGAACACTACTCAGCGGGCACTCCTGGGGTTACGATATGGACGGGGGCAGGGAAGGACAATCCCCCCACTGCCTATCCAGTGGCAGGGTGAGTGCACACTGGGCCCGCCCCTGCTCCTCCACTGTGCCCTCTGCTGGTATCAGAGGGACATGTGGAGCAACTCCCCACTGGCCCACATGGGGACCCTCCCGTACCAGAATATTCGCCACAGGCAATTAGATCCCCCGAGGGTTAATCCCTCGAAAGGATTCCATTGCCTGTACCCAGGATGCAACGGCCTAACAACTGCCGTTCCCTCCAGACGTATCCAGAGGGACAAGCAGCCGTTAGACACACATGGTTTTCTGGCCAGCTCTTCACTGCACGCCACCTCACCTCACTGGCCTTTACTATTCTATATGCATCCAACAATGCCACATTGGTTTTTATTGATTCTGCACTTATGTATTGAAACATCTTTTTTCATTTTTTTATCTCCTGTAAAACAACTTCTTTATACCCACTCTATTCTTTTGAGACATTGATATCTTTAACTGTTCTAATAAACACTTACCGAAACTTAGACGGGTCTATAGTCAAAACACCGACATCAGGGTCAGGACTGACTATAAACTCATCATTTTGGTTATTATAGCTCCAAAGGTCTCCGAGTGACCTTGCTACTGCTAAAAATGGTATCTCATCCATTGGTGTGTTCTTCTTGATTGGCCCCTTGTGTCCGAGACGTGGTCTGTTCCATACAACACGGGGTACACCAGCCTTTGAAACCACCTTGCCACCACATCTTTGGATGCGTTCAATTTCTGTTGTGGATTCTGGTTTGTGGTCTGACGTCAATGGTTTTGCAGCCCACTCTTCACAACCTATAGAACATATGAATAAGCTTTAATAAATAGTTCTGATACTTCTGATTAGGGGTTAATTTTATTGTTTTCACCTGACTTTAGTAAGGCTTGATTTCACCAGCGATAATTCTCTGGTTAAACAACCGTTTACCCAAAATTCCAGTAAAATTTTCGAGTAATCGGCCGTTTAATCAGAGGATTAATGTTGATGAACACCAGCCTAAGTACAGATACATTTGATAGAATAATAATGTCATACGAAATAAAGTCAACTGTTTTTGCTCTTTTTCGGAGCCTGCTCCTTTATGATTTTCCATTATCCACAGGCGTAATATTCATTATCATCATCACCATCATCATTTCAGCCTAAAGGCGTCCACTGCTGCACATAAGCCTCCCCCGACAGGGGGG
This sequence comes from Asteroscopus sphinx, assembly GCA_949699075.1. NCBI lineage: Eukaryota > Metazoa > Arthropoda > Insecta > Lepidoptera > Noctuidae > Asteroscopus > Asteroscopus sphinx. Next base: position 10,234,539 of record OX453021.1, on the reverse strand, counting down.
ATTTTCTATAATCGTCGTAAATTAATATTATTATATATGTATACTATAAGTTACATGTTATGTTACATTGTTTAATTTCTATGTGTAAAATTATGTATGTTTTTTTAAAGTTCACTTACCATCTTTTTGGTAACCAAGTACAATAGCCGAATCCCCGACATGTCCGATATATATTTTTCCACGGCGTATAAAAGCTATGCTTGCAGTTGTACCTGCCGTGCTTGGTAACCCTGTTACGGTTTTTGGCCATTTTTCTGAAAAATATAAATGAAATATGAATAGATTCAAACAACATGTTAATTTTTTGATTATTTATTTTATTGAATAAGACAGGCTGCAGTATTACTGATATATCTATAAATAATAAATAAATAAAATCTTTATTGACCATAATACTTTTACTAAAAATACTATAATAATAATAATGTCCTCCCGGCCGAATTTCGATCACGGCGGCCAATCTCAATGGAGACTAGCCATCTGCGCGGGACATATTACAGTGCACAAGTGTGTGCGCAAACACAGGTGCACTCTCTATTCCCTCACTCTCATAATTCGATGGGACGGCAATTCGACGCGACTGGAGAGAGATCAGGCGCAGGACCGACGGCTTTACGTGCTCTCCGAGGCACGAAGGGGTCTCGATGTGTAACGAAACGGTCACCCATCCACAGACTGACCGCGGCTAGTGCAGCTTAACCTTGCAGATCGTATAATCCACACGCTTGCTACAAAGCCACGAGCGCATTAAAAAAAAAAAAAAAAAAAATACTAAATCACAGTGTTGAAGATTCAGTTTATTTTTCATTCATTTCAGTTCATTTATTTATTCAGAAACAATTTTCATTTTATAATAAAACAAAGTTTAACCGGATTAAATCGCGTATATTATTTAAATTGGTTTCCCTGACTTTGTTTTATTATAATTTGTAGAGATCGCGAAAACCTAAGAAGTTATTAATTTTAATTTTGTTTGAAATTATACAAATTAAAGATTCTTATCTAAAAATAACAAAAAAAACTGGCCAAGAGCATGTCAGGCCATGCTCAGATTATAGGTTTCCTAATTACAAACTAATCAAATCGAATATTAATCATTGCTATTTTAGTTTTTGCAAACAGCACCACCTAACGCTGAATTTAAGAAGCTAAATTTAAGAAGTGTGTCATATCAATATAACACAAAGTTACTTTTTGTGATTTTTTTAAATAGGTAGTAACTAATGGAGCATTGTTTGCTTAGATCATTTTGCTCTAAGGTCAATGACCTATGAACTAGGACGTCTTAAGTATTTTGCAGTTTTCTCACTATAACTCAAAAATTTATAATCACATACTCGAAAGGAAAGGAGAGTTTTTATAAAAGTCTAAAATGTGGAAGATTATAAGTTTCTACGTTGCATAGCTTAGAAATGGCAGGGGGGGGGGGGACACATTGCAAGCCACTTTGGCGGGCATACAGATGAACTTCCAATCTGAATCTCCTGAAAAGCCTCCTAACATGTATGAACAAGTTAGCCATTACTAAAACATACAATTCACAAGTATTGAAGCATCATGAAGTTAAATACCTTTAAACTAATTAGTCAACATAGTACACATAAGTAGCCATAAATAAACTGAATTAAGTTCTTGCTGAAATTATTTGAATTTAATCTCTAATCGCGATTTTTTTAATTGCTCCTAATTCATTCCACAACTATTTCATAGTTTAAATAGCAGATTTATTTTTAAAATGCTTTAGATAACATAACATCACGCCTGTATTTCCCCGAAGGGGTAGACAGAGGTGTACATTACACCCACATTTCGCCAGTTATGTTACAAGTCCCATGTAATAGGGGGCAAGCCTATTGCCACTAAACGGGCACAAATCCAGACTCCGGGCTGCCACTGAGAATTTCCTGATGAAAAAACCCAATAACACTTTGCCCGACCCAGGAACCAAACCCAGGACCCCACGCTCAGCAGTCACGCTTGCGACCACTAGACCAACAAGGCAGTTAAAGTAAAATGCTTTAGATGTTTTATTGTATTCTAATTTACCTACATTTCCATAGCGTAAATTAACTTTAAGAGTGGCCAACCCGTCATTATTTCCATACAAACTCCTGTACAGTCAACTGCATGACAGTGGTAACACTTGAATTAGAAAACCATCCTTACTGCTCAAGAAATAAAGGCGCTGTCAATGTCAAACTGTTACCACTGACGTGCAGTCGACCATACGTGATTATGGTGTCGTAAAAATACATTCTTGTGATCTTTTGATCAAATAGGTATAATATGCACTCTATGTAGGTTTTTATTAAAACAAAAACTTGAAATTTTATGAAACAAATTCCGTACAAGCCTTCAAAAATCAGCTTTTGAACTTTGGTCATTCTTAATGTACTCCTAAATTGTCAAAGTAAAGAGATCTTCTAATTAGAAATCTTGTGTATGTAATGGAGATTCTAAATAACATATGTTTTTAGACATACTTGTCCCATAAATATAGTTCAATACTTGTAAGGCTTTTTCAAAAACACATATTTTCTGGAACAAGTTTTATTATTTTCAAAATATTTTGTTTTGTAATGTTTATTTTTTGCAATATTCCCAACAAATTTTTCAATTTATGTATTAGTTAATTCTCATGTAAGTGAATGATTGTATTCTTGTGAGAAATAAAGTAGTCTTAAACCTCAAGTTTTATTAAATTTCCATTCACAAATTTTGTTTGATGTTATTGTGTTCTCACTTGCTCACTAGTAAATGGGCTTTGCATTCGACGAAACAACATGATTTTAAACCACACCTCTAAGGCAGACCGGGAAGGGGCCCTCTTAAGGGCCTGTTTCAGCACCTCCTAAGTTCAAATTGTTTGATGATCAATCACATCAAGCCATATTTCTTAATGTTTTTTTTTTTAAGATAGATACTAGTGAATTTACATAATAAACATGGCTTTTTCTATTAATAGTAAACATGTTTCAGACATTAGAATCTATGGAATAATACTCTAGAAACATTCCCAAATTGCAAATAAGGATCAGGTTTTTCAGTACCGGTAAGATATCTTTGTGCATTCTATAGATGTTGAGAGCTGCAATAATGACCTTATACATAACGTTTTTTGTATGAGGAAACCAAAGCCAATATAAAAACTCAAACTGGTAAAACTGCTTTCACTTGGCAAAGTGAGTGGGATTCCCAAAAAACTTCGCAAACTGAAGTTGTTTTACTTGCTATTATCTAACAAAGCAATAGCACTGACAATAACGACAATGAACACCGAAAAACTTTTGTAAACTCAATGTCAAACCACTCAAGAAAAAATTATGAATAACTTCAACAAGGTCATGCTTAAACATTTCGTACAGTCACTTGGGAGTCTCCTTGGATCTAGACAAAGCAGACTTTTTGTATAATACATCGCAATTAAGTTATGTTAGTTAATAACGTGAAATTTAGTGTTTACCTAACTCTTTCCACATGTTCAAGTGGGTCAACATGTAACCATTTCTGATTGCTTTGAGTACATCCTCATCGTTGTCCGACCAGAACTGCCTCTGCTTCACAATAGAGTCCATCAAATGTTCCTTGGCAAAAGCTGCGGCCTCGCTCCCGCCATGCCCATCATATATTCCGAAGAAAGCATACTCCAAGTCTCTCTCATCTTCAGTTTGTTGATAAGCAACGGAAAACAAGTCTTCCATATACTTTCTCCCGCCTTGGCTGCAGTGGCCAGTTACGCGTAAATTGACACCAATAGACGCAGGCATTTTAAAACTACAACACTACAACTTACAATAACAAAATATTTATGATTTCATTGTTACACAAACGTTATTTTCCTGTACATTTTGCATTTGCAATTACGCGAGTCGCGACTGACGACAGATCACGTGGACATATTGATCACTACGCGTGCCCAGTGCTTTACGAGAAGTAACACGAGTTAGAAAGAGATAAACATAGAGTAGTCGCTGTGCTGTCAAAAGAAATAGACGCCATCATTCTTTCCGCCATTTTTGTACAAATTCACGTTGACCTTCTTTTAAATTATTTCATGTAGCGTTACTAAAATATTTCGCTCGAAGTACAAATTACTTCAAAATAATCGTTCTAAATTATTTTTAATTACTTTTTGTGCTCTAAATCATTATTTTCAACTAATATGGATAAAGAGTATGCTAGCAATTTTGTAGTACTGTGAAAGAAACTTCTACGTTCAGAAATAAAATTAATCCAGTGAATTAATCACAAATTCGCTAAAATCGTTGTAAATATGGCTAAACATGTAACTGCAAGCTTGACAAGCATGCATGAACAATCATAACAATCATTTTGTACAAGCATGCTAGAGCGTCTGAATGATGATTTTGTGCAAGCCACTTGCTGATTTTCATTACACGGCTTGAACATCGCGCTTGTGCAAGCGTGACTGAACGTCTGTATGCAGGTTACACGCTTGCACAATCAAATGCACGCCAGTTATTCGCGCGCTGTAAGGCCCATATTACAGAACAATCCTCAAGCGTTGATCACTGTTTAAGGCCCGTATTACAGAAGCTTCCTCAAGTACAGTTTAAACTCCAATCACCTGATCAAGGATAGAATCGTTACATGAGTATCGGTCTTATTCCAGAACGGTAATTATTATAAACTTTAATTCAACAACATAACACACGAATTTGACCTGAATTAAAATAGAAATCTCTACTCAAGCGTAGTCTGGACCACGCTTGAGTGATTACAGATCAAATATCTGCCCAAATACCGAAACAGGTGACAATATAAAACGAAACTAAACTCAGCTGAACTGTGATCAACAAATCTCTGCTTGAGGGACGTTCTAAAATCAAAGCTCAACTTAAAACTAGTTTCGATCGAAGCATCATTGCAAGCTCTAGCAGTCCATAAAAAAGAACTACTGTTTCCAGAAATACCAAATTAATATTGCTTTATGTAGATTAGGATAGGATTAAACTGAACAGCTGCTCAATTTGTACCAAGCACAAGTTCGGTCCTGTATGGAGTACAGCTCTCATCTCTGTGATGGTTCGGCTAAATATCAACTGGCGGCTCTCGAGTCGATTGAGAGGCGCGCCAAGAGGCTCGTTGGCAACGATGCGCTGGTCGACGCCAAACTACAAAGTCTCGAGCATCGGCGCAGAGTTGCTAGCCTATCGGTTTTTTATCGAATGCATTTCGGCGAGTGTGCGTTGGAATTGCACAATTTAATTCCCCCAAGCCCTTTCCATTATCGGACGACCAGACGCACGGCGATGCGCCACCGTTATATGGTAGATATTCCACCCTTACGCACGAACCGGTTTGCTAATAGCTTTATCATGCGTACCGCCAAAGAGTGGAATTCCTTGCCGGCGTCAGTGTTTCCCGAGAAATATAATCTGGTGGTCTTCAAGACTCAAGTGAATAGGTTTTTGCTGGGCAAGCGTGTACCATCGTCGACCGCACCATCGCTTAACATCAGGTGAGGTGGCGGTCAAACGCAAGCCCGTTAAGAATAAAAAAAAAAAAAAAAAAAAAAAAAACATAGGGAGGAGACATCTGAAGAAACTGAAAAACGCGGATGGTAAAATTGTCACCTCTAAGTTCGAGATGCTCGAAGAGGTTGAAAACTTTTATCGGCATCTGTATTCCACGAAAACGGCGAGACCAGCGGTTCCTAGCAATGACGACAAAAGAGCCCAGCTCACGCGCCATTACACCGGGGATATCTCGGACGTTGACCAGGATGAGATTAGGGCGGCTCTCGAGGAACAACAAAGCTCCGGGCGATGACGGAATTACTACTGAACTTCTAAAAGCAGACGGGACTCCGGTCCTGAAGGAGCTACAGAGTCTGTATAGTTCCGTCATCCAACAAGGCTCTACACCGAAGGCATGGAGCGGGAGTGCGGTGGTACTGTTCTTCAAAAAAGGGAATAAAACCCTACTGAAGAACTACAGACCCATCTCACTCTTGAGTCATGTGTACAAGCTGTTCTCGAGGGTCATCACGAAGCGTCTAGCAGAAAGACTTGACGAATTCCAGCCACCAGAGCAAGCTGGGTTTCGAAAAGGCTACAGCACCGTAGACCACATCCATACTGTTCAGTAGATCGTACAAAAGACTGAAGAGTACAATCAGCCGCTGTGTATAGTATTTGTGGACTACGAGAAGGCCTTCGACTCCATCGAAACTTGGGCAGTTCTGGATGCTCTGCAGCGATGTCACATTGGTGAACGGTATATAGAGATGCTGAGATGCCTATACAACGCTGCTACCATGACTGTTCAGCTCCAGGACCAAAAGACGAAGCCTATCCAACTGCGCCGAGGGGTGAGACAAGGGGATGTTATATCCCCAAAATTGTTCACTAACGCGTTGGAAGACGTCTTCAAGACGCTGGACTGGACTGGACAGGGTATCAACGTTAACGGCGAGAACATCTCACGTCTCCGTTTTGTCAATGATATCGTTGTAATGGCTGAATCGCTGGAACAACTGGGCGAAATGCTGCACAGCCTAAACGGAGCCTCTTGGCGTGTCGGTCTCGGCATGAATCTGGACAAGACTTAACTAAAGTCATGTTCAATATGCATGTCATGCCGAGACCAATATTCGTCGAAGGGTCAGTACTCGAAGTTATAACGAAATACGTCTACCTAGGGCAGGTAATTCAGCTTGGTAGACACAACTTCGAGAAAGAAGCTGACAGAAGGATCCGTTTGGGCTGGGCAGCAATTGGTAAACTTCGCCGAGTCTTCTCGTCACCTATACCGCAATGTTTGAACACAAAGGTCTTCAACCAGTGCATCCTGCCTGTCATGACTTACGGTGCCGAGACTTGGACACTGACAGTTGGGCTAGTCCACAAAGTCAAAGTCACTCAGCGAGCTATGAGTTGAGTTGAGTACGAGCTTGGAGTTTCTTTGAAGGATAAAATCCGTAACGAGACTATCCGAAGAAGAACCGGAGTGACCGACATAGCTTGTAGGATCATTAAGCTGAAGTGGCAGTGGGCTGGCCATGTCTGTCGAAGGACCGATGGCCGCTGGAGCAGATGAGTCCTTGAACGGAGACCGCGAATCGGCAAACGCAGTGTAGGGCGCCCCCCAGCCAGGTGGAATGACGACCTGATGAAAGTAGTTCGGGGGGGGGGGATGCAGAAGGCAGAGGACCGAGTGTTGTGGCGCAATTTGGGAGAGGCCTATGTCCAGCAGTGGACTGCGATAGGCTGAGTTGATGATGAAGTATTAAGAATTTAACATAAGTGTGTGAATTTAATCAATTGTGTTAGATATACTGCTTAGAAAAAAACGAATTAATTAGATTAGGGTCATATTAGAGCACTAAATACACGTTTTGAAGGATTTTTTTTTGCATCATATTACTTTAATTTTATAAATAGTATTTTCCCGCCTTTTGGGAAAAAAACCCGTAAATTCCCATTTTTTCCCATATTTTTCTTTTCCACCCGTTTTTTTTTCTTTCCCTGCCCATCCCTAGCACTGACACATGTGCTTTTTATTTAAGTATCCTAATTAGCGTACTCATACATGATTCGATAGATAGTACATTAAATATTCATATATTTAATTAGGGTGACGTTTGACATATTTCTCGGTTCCTTATATGGGCCCAAACAGATCTTAAGGTGGTTCTTATGTCGGGCGGGGGCATTTTAGGGACCGCTACGCTACGAACTATACGGTTAAATGTAAAGAACATAAAGACAGGTAAAAGAGACAGGCAGCATGGGCAGCATTATGATCAGTTGCTCAAAAAATAATAATTGTGAAACATTTCATTAACTCGTGACTGTCAGTCACGACTTAGGTCGCGTCCGATAGTTTGTTTCCAGCTTTAAAACATTTGTATTTGACGCCATCTTTTATTTTTATTTATTTATGACCATGGATACATGTCCTTCAGTGGTAATCATTGAACATATTATACTTGTATCCTAGTAAAGTGATGGAAACTTTACTAGGTTTCTGAGGGGATGATGAGATAATACGAAAGTCATGTTTTTCAACCTTGTACCATTTATCCACACTTGTACACGTTAACGAGCACTTAACATTTAATAATCCACCATTATTACACATTAACACTCGCAGAAACACAAATTTTGGAAAATAATAAAAAATTCACAACATGATCTTTACGAATTTTCCCGCCAACCCCTTTGACGCCATCACTTTTTTGATGTTGCCATAACACTTTAATAAAAACTACCTTTAATGTTACGAACTTTTTCGAATAAATTACACCATACCCATAAAAAAAGTTTGTTCGCCGAGTCTGTGACAATACAAATCCCTGTAGCCCTGTAGCCACCTGTAGCGTTTGATTTCAAAAAATTCAAAATGGCGATCGCGTCCTTGAACTTGACTTGGCCCCGCCCATTTCGTACATACTTGCATTTCTTATAAGATTTTTTAATATTCTAATAAGAAACCCATACAAAAATGTTATTGTTTCCTAATCTCGATAATTTTACCTATTTTTATAAGTTTCATGTAATTTGCAAGAAAAAACTAAAATTACAAATAGGGTAGAAAAATATTTTTGCAAATGGCGGCAATTTTGAATTTCGTCAAATTTAAACCCTAATTTAGACGTGAAAATTGTATGAAGATGTCAAAAACTGTACAAAAATAGAATAATAATTTATTCTACTTGCATATTGATGGTTATCCATAAAAATAATTGTTATTCATATACAAAAATAAACCCTTTTTTATCACACACGTTGGAGTACTTCCGATGGCAAAATCCCGGCATAAAAAAGCACATTAAGTGGTTTTTTTATTTATTTGAAATTTTGTTTGCCTTGCGCGTTTAAATGGTAGCCCTGTTTTTCGTGAACAACATAACATATAAATAAGATTGATAGATGGCTTTATCTCGTAGTAAAAGACGATAAGATAAGACTTGATAAGACTTGCCGCCAGGCGGCAGCTATAGCTTTCGCCCAAGCATTTCTTTACCGTCCGCTGCCAGCGAACGCTACAGTGGATATTTTAAAATGAGGTTTATAGTAATAATATATATATATATTTCGAAGATTAGCCCGGGCAAACACACAGACAGACAGTCAAAAATAAATGTCAATTTGGGTTAGGTCACTTGCAAACAGTCGCACGAGCTTAAAAAACCGGCCAAGAGCATGTCGGGCCATGCTCAGTATTATAGGGTTCCTTAAGTAGGTGTTACAAACAAATCAAATCGAATATTAATCATGGCTATTTTAGTTTTTGCAATAGACGGCTGCATTGGCGACTCAGAGAGTGTGTTAGTAGCCGCTAGATGGCGCTATACAGTGCCAAATGCAATAGACGGCACTTGACGGCAGCATTGGCGACTCAGTGTTATTAGACGCCGCTAGATGGCGCCAAATTTAAGAAGTGTGTCGTCAACATAACAGGATCGTAGCAGGTGGAAATCCATAGTCTCTGCCTACCCCAATGGGAAACAGGCGTGATAATATGTATGTATGTCAACATAACACAAAGTTACTATTTGTGATTTTTTCAAATAGAAAGTAGCTAAAGGAGTATTATTTGCTATGATCATTTTTCTCTTAGGTCAATGACCTTTGAACTAGGACGTTTTAAGTATTTTTCAGTTTTCTCTCTATAACACAAAAAATTATAATCACAATATGCTCGAAATAATTTTAAAAGAGAGTTTTTACAATGGTCTATCAATGTGGAAGAATATAAGTTTCTACATTGCATAGTTTAGAAATGGCAGGGGGGGACACACATTGTAAGCCATTTTGGCAGGCTATATTTCGCAGATGGTACACCTGAAAAAAAAGTGATGTATGAAACATTACCTTCATTTTAGTAGACCTATTCAATGATACCCCACACGAGAGGGTGCAGCGAAAATTTTTTTTTTATCCCCATTTCACATGTATGGGCGCCACCCCTAAAATACGTAATCATGATATTTTTATTCTTTTAAAATTGAGATCTATATCTATTGTATTTTTTAACAAAATTTCATTTACTTATGTTTATAACTGTAGAAGTTATTAAGCTGTAAAGGATTAGGACAGACGGACAGACGGACGGACATGACGAAACTATAAGGGTTCCTTGTAGGACTACGGAACCCTAAAAAGTCAGTTATTTCAAAATCACAAACAGACACTTCAATTTTATGTATATGTATAGATACCGTTTACCTCTTGGCTTTTACCAAAAATACAATTGAACCATTTGATTAAAGCATTGAGTGGTATGGAACTCTTACTGCACGAGTCTGATTCGCACTTGGCTAGTTTACTAATTAATTTTGAATTCCACGCGGACGAAGTCGCGGGTAACAGCTAGTTTATAATATTAGTATAAGAACCGTACATTTGCAAGATGGTTACCGGTCGTTGTGGCAATGCTTGGGGGAGGCCAACGTCCAGCAGTGGACGTCTTTCGGCTGAAATGATGATGATGATATTGCAAGATTATAACAGGATAAAGAATTGGTTGTTTTCAGACGTTTTAGCGAATATATAAAATGTGGACATGGTGTTTTGAGTTGTTGAAAGCCCACATTTTTTAAATGATAGGTACCTATCTAAACTTTATTTCTTTAGTTTCTTAAAAAAACTAATTTTGGTTTACTCATCTACTGCCAGTTAGAAACTCGTTTTGGAAAGAATGAATTACCTACAATCAAAACATAAAATTTATTTTAGTTTTAAGCACAACAAATTGGTGGTCGTACTCGTAATACGTGCATTAAATACATTTAATCAACCTTAAGTAGATATTTTTATAAGTGCACCTAATTCAACTGAGAGTGCACCTTTCTTGCGTGTATGTTGCAACACTTGCATTGTCGAAATCCGAAGTGTTGTCATGCCAGAAAAATTACACTTTTCTTCGTGGGCTGCGTAGAGGGCGCTCCATACAAGCGTATTTCTTCTTTCTTCCTTTGTTTTTTCTTATGGCACAACTTTTCGTTCTAGTTCAACTTGCGTATCCAAATTACGCACATATTTCAAGTCCCTTTCTCCATAGTCAACTTATCACCAACTTTCCGACGAACCGAGTCACAGTCTCTAATTTATTATTGTAGAGAAAAAAAGAGGTTAAAGCTATGAATTGGACAATTTATGTTATGCAGTTCCCTGGAGATTCTGTTGATCCTTATAGGCTTGATGACTTTCATTCAGACTTTATTCTACTTTGCATAAAATGTGGACTAGAATATACTCAACATCGAACTGTAAATTGCTGTTTTCTTCTGCGTTTCTAAAACAAAAAAAAGGTGTGACTTGAGTCATTACTCATTAGAGAAACTATTGATATACTTTTAGACAATCCTGAAATAACTATTAATGAAGCTTTTGTTGCAACAATGATCATTTTAGTAGTAGTAGAGCTCCTTTGTGAAAAATCTCGTCCGGGAAAGTCCTACAGTTGTTTTAATACGACGTCTGTGGTCTAGTGGTTCGAGTGTCGGACTGCTGATCACGAGGTCGTGGGTTCGATTCCCACAGAACACAAATATTTTTGTGATGTACATAAGTGTTTGTGTTTTGGTCAGGGTGTTTGTTATGTATTATAAGTATATATTTACAAAAAAAAGTATATAAGTATTATATCCATTGTCTAGTACCCATATTACAAGCTCTGCTTAGTTTGGGACTAGATGGTGTTGCGTAAAAATGTCCCAAAATATTTATTATTTTATTATTATTTATCTCACGAAAGCGGGTGAGCCATACTTGTAGCTGTAATGCGTATAGGCACGCGCTCTTGTGTGCGTAACTACAAAGTAACTCGTAACTCGGCCAAAACTGAGCGCTTCCGAGCTTACGCACGCAAAGACAATGTGCATGTACATTTACATACACAAGTATGACTCACCCGCTTTCGTGAGATAAAACATCTATACCACCATACTTCTGCCGCCAAACGGTTTTTTTTGTTTTCAGCTTGCTTACAATTTGCCCGTGAAATTACAATCACATTAGATTTTTTATCTTCATATCTGTTTAGCGAAACGACTCGCAATTACATTTAGGATACAGTCTAGGTGGTAACTTAATTGAATTTTAAATTTTAGCTTTCCCATTATATATAAAAAAAAAAAGGTTTTGTTCCAATTGTTACAGCAATATTCCTCAATTCTTTGATGTGTAACATCTTTTTCCTCAATTCTTTGATGTGTAACATCTTTTCTCCCGCTTTCCTGAAATCTGTGGGAGTGATTTCATGAAAAGGGACGGAAGTGTGTTACAGGAAGTCGGGGAAGTGCGCGCTACGTGGGACACTCAGAAAGTTTTGCGAAACTAAAAAAAATTGTTCTATACGTACATATATTTTTATCAAATCTTTTCAAAGTACTTTCCACCAGCCTCTATACAAAGATTCATGCGCCTAAACTACTTTTCAAAACACTTTTTCCAGTCCGCCGCAGACACCTCGTTTACAGCCTGCTCGAACGCAGCCAGCGCATCTTCCGGCGACGAAAATTGTATCCCTTTGAGCAGATTTTTTATTTTTGGGAATAAAAAGAAGTCACACGGTGCTAGATCAGGGCTGTAAGGAGGGTGACCCAGGAGTTTGACTGGCGTGCTGTCCAGGAAGTCCCTCGTTTTGAGTGCGGTGTGCGCAGGTGCATTGTCGTGGTGGAGCAGTAGCCCGCGGAGCCCTGTGTTTGGTCGCTTGTTGCTTATAACAGAGAAAACTTCTGGCAAACATTTGGTAGTATACCATTCGGCATTAATGCTTCTTTGATCCCGTAAGGGAATTGATACCAAGTGGCCAGTCAAATTAAAAAAGCTAGCGATCAAAATCTTACCCCCGCTTCTAGATCGCTTCACTTTGGTAGGCGTTGGCTCATTTTGAAACACCCAAACAGTCGACTGGCGCTTGGTTTCTGGGTCGTATTGATAAATCCAGGACTCATCACCTGTAACGATGTCGTAAACACGCCGAGACGAGCCTGCTTCAAATTTGTTAAGCATATCACGGCACCATTCCACCCGGGCCTGCTTCTGAGCATCGGTGAGGTTGTGCGGCACCCAGCGTGATACTATCCTCCTCACGCGAAGATGGCTGTGTAGAATCTCGTGAACGCTTCCCGATCCAATCTTCAATATGTGTTGAATCTCCTGATATGTAATTCGCCTATTGTCTTGGATTAAATTTTTCACTGCTAGCACGTTTTCTTCGGTAACAGCCGTCAAAGGGCGACCGCTTCTTTCGTCATCCCCCAAAGTTGGTCGACCGCGCTTGAATTCGTTATACCAACGATACACGGTTGCCTTGGAAGGGCCTTCATCCATGAATGCCATTTGAAGTCTATCGTACGATTCATCCGGTTTCAGGCGACACTTGAAATCGTATAAAATCATAGCTCTAAAATGTTCCCGGCGCAGATCCATATTTCAGTGAGACACAATACTTTGAATTAACTCGCAAAAAATGTGGAGGGAAATTTTGAAATTGGAACTTGCTTATTTTTACTTATAAATAATCATATTTTCGAAAAACATTATAACTGGCCAGTCTCCCATATATAAAAACTTTTTTTCGCAATACTTTCTGAGGGGCCTGGTATTTGATTTGACCAATGAGCGCGCGCGGTGCTAAGCTTGGCCGTCAGATGGTAATGTATGTGTTTACCTACGATGATAGAACCTACTTAATCGTAGGTGTTTACGGATAATTTATTTGATATAAAAAATTTCTTAAATTATAATAAAACAAGTTTAACCGGATTACATCGCGTATATTAAAATTATTTTTAACGCATTTTACGCATGCGAAGCGAAATCTAAAGATTTAAATTGTGGAAAGAAAAAATCGCTCACGAGCAGGATTCGAACCTGCGACTCCTGGCTCAAAAAATAATTAGTAAGGGTAGGCACATCTATACAACTTTGATTTAACTGCAAAAGTTAGTCGAGTCGGTTAAGAAACAATGTTTCTTAATAAGATATCGCTGACGTCACCCAAAGACGTATAGTGGAGGATAATTTCAATACCACGAGCAGTGTTCACGGTAGCTTAGTGACTAAAGCACTGGCGTACTGAGCCAGGAGTCGCAGGTTCGAATCCTGCTCGTGAGCGATTGTTAAACTTAAATTTGAAAAAAACTAAAAACGAGTTTTATTATAATGTGTAGTGATCGCGAAAACCTAAGAAATTATTAATTTCTTAAATATTTATAACTCTAATTTAATTCTAATGATTTCGTGAGTTGCAGAGATGGGTGTGGGATATCAGATGTTACACATCATATGCAACTACTGTAAACTGCTCGCTCATTGTTTTTAGGGTTCCGTACCCGAAGGGTGCCAAACGGGACCCTATTACTCTCGCTACGCTGTCCGTCCGTCCGTCTGTCTGTCACAGGGCTGTATCTTTGTAACGGTAATAGATAACCATTTGAAATTTTCACAGAATATGTGTTGCTATGAGGAGTATCACGACAAATACTAAAAACAAAAAAAAAGTCTTAAACCAAAGGGGGTCCCCATACAAGAAACCTCAACAAGCATTTTTTTCAACGTTTTTGTTCCTGCTCTATATTTAAAACGGTTATACATACCAGCGTCAAACTTCGTCAGATTATAGTTCATATTATTTAGTTTAGCAACAAATACTTAAAATAAGACAAATATAGACATATGTGTGGTGGTACCTGCGTAAGACATCGATGCAAAAATTCATATTTCGCGCCTGTGCGTTGATGTCTTTAGATAAACTCTCATAAATTAAATCAGTTTATATGGGGTATCAGGTCGATGGGTGGTAAAGGAACCCTTACTGCGCGAGTCCGTCTCGCACTTGGCGGGTTATTTTTAATAAATGTGTAAAAATATGTTATCAGTAATTTGCCACTTACATTTTGTTTAGCATTTGCAGAATTACTAACAGCATCATCTGTGGGCTCAGATTTAACATTAGATATTCTGAAAAGCAAAAAATCAAAAATTGGTAATAAATAGTATACAACTATACACAATATGCTATTGAAATAACTGAAAACTTCTTAAGGGGTCATTGTACTCATCAGTATGAAACAACTTTAACTATGGAAACAACCCAGATAACGCGAAAAAAAAATCTGGTGATTTGATGAACTTGATGAGTACAATGACCCCCTTAAGAGGTTTTCAGTTGTTTCAATAACACGTTGTATACTGTCACAGATAATATAATACATACAGAATAATATTACAAAAAAAAAATGAAATATATTAAACTAACTTGTCATTATCACTTGAATTATTTTCAAAAGAATCTAAGGCTCCATATTTAACGCCGACCGTAGAAAATCTAGTGCGGTTTAAGGAATCTTCAGATGACCTGGATACAGTGCAAAATAAAAAAACTCTTAGTACATAGTATTACTTAGTGCTGTAATGCTGCAAGAGGCGTCATAATAGATCTTATCAGGTCGAGTGGCTTAGGGGCGCTCTCTCCTCAAATAATAATAATAAAATAGTACGTTTGTTTGGCGCCGACTCATACCTAATTAGTTATTTACATTAGTTTAGTTAGGAGACTAAAAAGCTTCATTTTATTTTTCGCTTTTCAGTTTCTGTTTTCGTCGGTTCAATTTTTTGTTAAAAAGTTTAATTTTTAATTTGTTTGTGGCTAATATCTAACTCCAGGTCTCCATTATGTTGTAGTATCTAAAACTACATGTATGTGTGCCAAGTTTCAATAGAATCGGTTAACAGGTAAGAATTCAGTAGGTGAACAAACACTCATCCCCTGTTTTCCTACCCTTAGGGGTGGATTTTGATTTTCAAATTTAAATGGGACCAACTTCAAGATATACCCTATCCATTAAAAAAAAGACAAAATACGCCTCGAATTGAGAACCTCCTCCTTTTTTTCGTCGGTTAAAAATTAAGTTTTATCTATATCTTCGAGTGAGTGGTTTGGCTTGAGTGAGTGAGTGAGTGAGTGGGGACTGGGACTGGACTGGACTCGGCTGGACTGGACTCGAATGGACTGGACTGGACTCGAATGGACTGCACTGGACTGGACGGTCTGAATGAAAGGATGGATGGATGGATGGAACTGGACTGGACTGAATTAACAGGATCCGTCACGTGATTTAGCAGAATATAACGCGAGCGGAGCCGCGGGTAAAAGCTAGTTATATAAATAAAGTCAATGGCTACATGTATTACGGAGCATCACTTGAGAATGGCTTGACCAATTTGGATGTTTTTGGAACGAAGTTCCTTAACGCAGAATGTGGTAAGTGTGATTCAGGAGAAAATGTAACGTCACGTTAGATTTTTGCGTTATGAGCAGGCATATACGCACACCGCGCGATCTCTCTTTCTAGTGTGTCTGTGCGTGAGGAAATTCGTTTCTGACGGGGGTCACAGTTTGTATGAAAGAAAGATTGAGAAAAATGCACCAGAGCACCATGCAAAGACGGGCGAGTGTAAAATAAAAATCAGTCCACAGTATTGATTAATTAGCCAGGAACATCACATGCCAGAGCTTGTGAGACTCAATAAAAGGGCTGTGGCTTACAGGTGGTAATTGCTCCCAATTGTTGCAACAGGGATTTCACATATAAATAAGTTCAGAATCCCAATCATGTTTGTTTACGATTTTACCAAATGGTTTATGTTCCTAACAAAAGAGAGATTATAACAAACTTACTTGACCTCTTCGAAAACTATAAATTGTCTTGGATCATGGTCACCTGTATTATGTTTGTCGGTACTATGCCTGGTAGTGTGGCTGGCCTTTTGTGAGTCAGACCTTTGTCTGAAAGAATAAAGCATTAATAAATCTATAAGTGTCAATAATAAATTACAAAAGTATTGTAGTGTGTGTGAATTACTATAGTTTGTAATTAAATTGATTATATCTGGGATTGAAATGCAGGTTTTTGAGATAATTTACCTTTATTGCATTTACTATTATTGTAAGAAAAATTACCGTAAGGACTTATTTTCTGGATTTTTTCGGTACTCTCTAAATCCGCTATAACCACTGGAACAAAAATAGCATTATGCTTATTTTCATTATACATAAGTACATTATTTAGAATTAACACATAATATAAGGTGGTTTTTGGTAACAAATATTGCTTGTCCACTGTAAGGACGGGCGTTCGGTTGCGAATCAAAGAAGACTGTTTGGGTGCAATTAGTATAATATACTCCAACAATTACATGTTAGATTGCATTTATATGGGGGAAGGCGCGTCACACACTACACCTCCCCCGTTTATTTTAAAGAAAAAAAATACTTTTTTTTTCTTCAGTGGTACATATCAAGTTTAGTATAACATCGAATACGATATTCTTAATAAATTCTACATTAAAAATAAATGTGTGAATTAATTTTAATACAATATTAAAATAACTAATGAATTTAACGTTTGTTAGGTTTACAATTTTATTTTAGTGTTTATTTTATGTTGTGTACAGGTATTAATAAAATGGTTTAAAATCTTTGTTTTTTACAACACGAAAATGAATACAATACTTCTAAAATAAACATGCCATTTCATAAACAATAAAAAAATCAAGTTCTTATCTACCTAATTAATGCTACACATGCTTATTATTTATTATCATCTACCTTTGAATGCACTGTTGACAGTAATGGAAACAGACAGAAAAATAGTAGAAAGAGTATTTAATTAGAGATTTCCCTCTAGGTACAGTAGGTATATCTTCTCTACTACCTATTCTGTTCTAAAACAAAGTAAGTACCTATGTCAAGTTTATTGCATAAATGCAAAAAGCAATATATCATTTATTATTTCCCTAATTTCCTCTGTTACTATTAATATTCACCTGAAAATACTTTTCATATTTATTTAGTTGTAAACTAATCATATATTACATCACGTATTCCTTTCTCTTTCTTTATTAAATAATAAATATTGCTTACTCATCATCCTTCTCATGGTATGGTACAACATATTTTAATTTTGGATCGGCCGGTCATTTAATCAATATATTTATTTATAATGAGGTACACTTTTTTATAAGTCGACTTTTATTCATCATTTTATTATCATTCCTTTATTCATTTATACACATATTATTTACATTTTTAAATATTTCTATAAAAAAATATAAAAAATAGTAGCCCACCGGCATCGGGAAAAGGGTCCAAACTACCGGTGGTCAGGGCCTCAGAGAGAGGAACTTCCTGACGATACGCGCCGTATCCAGGAGTACCGCTTTCTGTATCAAGCCCTTGACCCAGCTGCCCAACGCGAGCCTCCTAAGATGTAAATCGAGGCTCTTGGCCATTAAACCATTGGCCGTAACAACAATCGGCACAATGACTGCTGAGTCAACATCCCACATGTCGACAACCTCGTGTGCCAAGTCAAGGTATCTGATTTCTTTATCCTTCTCGGCCTTCACGAGATTCTCGTCATGCGGGACAATAACATCAACAATCATTGTGCGGCGCTCTGAACGATCTATCACCACTATATCAGGCTTGTTGTGAGCGATAGTCCTGTCGGTGATGATAGATCGGTCCCAGTACAACGTGACATGGTCATTCTCAAGAACTGGGTCGGGCACATACTTGCAGTATGGTACTTCCGCACCCACAAGGCTGTATCTCAGGGAAAGTTGCTGGTGAATAATCCTGGCTACTAGGTTGTGCCTATGCAAATACTCGCCGTTAGCAAGACGAGAACAACCAGAAATAATATGACGGATGGATTCCCCGGTACAGTGGCATGCCCGACATATGTCAACTGTGCCGTCCTTTACAATATATTTCAGGTAGTTGTTCGTCATGATAACCTCATCCATAATTGCACAGACAAAACCTTCGGTATCCAAAGAGATCACCGAAACGCAGCCAGGATACAGACGCTAAAGTCTACATCGGGCCCATGAAGGGCCCGGAAAAAGCGTCCATGAAGCTCCTTGCTCTGCCATACCTCCCTGCGGTCATTAGTATCAAGTACTACTGGTTTGCGCCAGTTCTCTTTAGCCAAGGAGAGCGGGGTCAGTCCTTTGTCCACTGCAACTACATCTCGATGCATCCCCACGTCGGATTGGGAAAAATACTCCCTGAGATTGCACACCTCACGGTTGTGAAGGGTCTTGGCATTAATAAATCCTCGAACCCCACATTTCCGTGGGATGTACAGCCTCATCACCGATGAGCGTGGGTGATGCATTCGATGAGCAGTCAGCAGAGTACGAACCCTCATATCCAGGGCGTCAAGTTCAGTCTGGGTCCATTTGAGTACGCCGAAGGAGTACATCAAGACCGGCATGACCCAACCGTTGAAGGCGCGCACCTTATTTCCGCCCGACAAAAGACTTTTCAGTACCTTTGTCAGGCGGCCATAGAAACGCTCCCTCAACGATTGCTTCATGTCAGCCTCATTATGCCTAACGCCTCCGCCATACCCAAATATTTGTAAGTTTCGGTTGAAGAGAGGGGTCTGAGATTTATGGAATCTGAAATTTGGGTTCCAGCAGATTCCATAATCCCCCCCCGCTTCACATGCATGACTGCACATTTGTCCACACCAAATTCCATCCTAACGGAATTACTGGGATTATTATCATCATTATTATAAGGACCAAGATTTAAGACTCTCTCGGTCTCCAACAGTTCTCACGGAGGAAAGCTCGTTCGCACCATGATCGAATCTGAAGGATCTGGCCTTATTGTACCTCTTTAAATGTGTACCACTTTATACATCACATTCAAAACACAACATTTAATACATCTCATCCAAATTGAATAATTTGGTATGCAAGTTCTCCGGAGCTCTCGGGTGATCAGTCCGGTGACGTGTCAGAGCCTTATGTACCAAAACATTCCCTTCTACATTTAAGGACGCGTTCGCAAAATTGATAGGTACAGAATCGAACTACTACATTGACACGGGTCATACACACAAGTGTACGCTCGCTAACTTCGATAATAGTAGTCAAGTGAACTCATTTTGATACTTTGAAAGATTCATTTTTTTTACGTATTTCGTTGTAATAAAATTTTGGTAGGTACCTACTACCTACAAAAAACATATTTTTGCTGTTTATATTTTTACGAATTACCTCCGGACTTGATGGAGTGACCTGAAGGTGTATTTCAGTGACTGCTACTGGAACTTCTCGATGTGATGTACTAGGTGAGGAGAGTTTAGGCTCGTTTTGTTAGTTATGATGAGACCTTACCTCCGGACTTGATGGTGTGACCTGAAGGTGTTCTTCGGTGACTGCTACTGGAACTCCTTGACGTGTTGTACTAGGTGAGTCGAGTTTGGGCTCGTTTTGTTAGTTATGATGAGACCTTACCTCCGGACCTGATGGAGTGACCTGACGGTGTACTTCGGTGACTGCTACTAGAACTCCATGACGTGTTGTACACACGGCTACACATCAAGCTGTACATTTCCAGTATAAGCTGACCTCGCATTGTATAGGTTTTCCTTACAACGCGAGGTCAGCCTTTACTGGTTTTGTACAGCTTGATGTGTAGCCGTGTGTACTAGGTGAGCCGAGTTTGGGCTCGTTTTGTTAGTTATGATGAGACTTTACCTCCGGACCTGATGGAAAGACCTGAAGGTGTACTACGGTGACTGCTACTGGAACTCCTTGACGTGTTGTACTAGGTGAGCCGAGTTTGGGCTCGTTTTGTTAGTTATGATGAGACCTTACCTCCGGACCTGATGGAGTGACCTGAAGGTGTACTTTGGTGACTGCTACTGGAACTCCTTGACGTGTTGTACTAAGTGAGCCAAGTTTGGGCTCGTTTTGTTAGTTATGATGAGACCTTACCTCTGGACCTGATGGAGTGACCTGAAGGTGTACTTCAGTGACTGCTACTGGAACTCCTTGACGTGTTGTACTAGGTGAGCCGAGTTTGGGCTCGTTTTGTTAGTTATGATGAGACCTTACCTCCGGACCTGATGGAGTGACCTGACGGTGTACTTCGGTGACTGCTACTGGAACTCCTTGACGTGTTGTACTAGGTGAGCCGAGTTTGGGCTCGTTTTGTTAGTTATGATGAGACCTTACCTCCGGACCTGATGGAGTGACCTGAAGGTGTACTTCGGTGACTGCTACTGGAACTCCTTGACGTGTTGTACTAGGTGAGCCGAGTTTGGGCTCGTTTTGTTAGTTATGATGAGACCTTACCTCCGGACTTGATGGTGTGACTTGAAGTGTACTTCGGTCACTGTTACTGGAACTCCTTGACGTGTTGTACTAGGTGAGCCGAGTTTGGGCTCGTTTTGTTAGTTATGATGAGACCTTACCTCCGGACCTGATGGAGTGACCTGACGGTGTACTTCGGTGACTGCTACTGGAACTCCTTGACGTGTTGTACTAGGTGAGCCGAGTTTGGGCTCGTTTTGTTAGTTATGATGAGACCTTACCTCCGGACCTGATGGAGTGACCTGAAGGTGTACTTCGGTGACTGCTACTGGAACTCCTTGACGTGTTGTACTAGGTGAGCCGAGTTTGGGCTCGTTTTGTTAGTTATGATGAGACCTTACCTCCGGACTTGATGGTGTGACCTGAAGTGTACTTCGGTCACTGCTACTGGAACTCCTTGACGTGTTGTACTCAGCCCAAACTCGGCTCACCTAGTACAACACGTCAAAGAGTTCCAGTAGCAGTCACTGAAGTACACCTTCAGGTCACTCCATCAGGTCCAGAGGTAAGGTACAACTCGTCAAGGAATTCCAGTAGCAGTCACCGAAGTACACCTTCAGGTCACTCCATCAGGTCCGGAGGTAAAGTCTCATCATAACTAACAAAACGAGCCCAAACTCGGCTCACCTAGTACAACCCGTCAAGGAGTTCCAGTAGCAGTCACCGAAGTACACCTTCAGGTCACTCCATCAAGTCCGGAGGTAAGGTTTCATCTTAACTAACAAAACGAGCCAAAACTCGGCTCACCTATTACAACACGTCAAGGAGTTCCAGTAGCAGTCAACGAAGTACACCTTCAGGTCACTCCATCAGGTCTGGAGGTAAGGTCTCATCATAACTAACAAAACTAGCCCAAACTCGGCTCACCTAGTACAACCCGTCAAGGAGTTCTAGTAGCAGACACCGTAGTACACCTTCATGTCACTCCATCAGGTCTGGAGGTAAGATCTCATCATAACTAACAAAACGAGCCCAAACTCGGCTCACCTAGTACAACTTGTCAAGGAGTTCCAGTAGCAGTCACCGTAGTACACCTTCATGTCACTCCATCAGGTCTGGAGGTAAGATCTCATCATAACTAACAAAACGAGCCTAAACTCGGCTCACCTAGTACAACTCGTCAAGGAGTTCCAGTAGCAGTCACCGAAGTACACCTTCAGGTCACTCCATCAGGTCCGGAGGTAAAGTCTCAACATAACTAACAAAACGAGCCCAAACTCGGTTCACCTAGTACAACCCGTCAAGGAGTTCCAGTAGCAGTCACCGAAGTACACCTTCAGGTCACTCCATCAAGTCCGGAGGTAAGGTTTCATCATAACTAACAAAACCAGCCCAAACTCGGCTCACCTAGTACAACACGTCAAGGAGTTCCAGTAGAAGTCATCGAAGTACACCTTCAGGTCACTCCATCAAGTCCGGAGGTAAGGTCTCATCATAACTAACAAAACGAGCCCAAACTCGGCTCACCTAGTACAACACGTCAAGGAGTTCCAGTAGCAGTCATCGAAGTACACCTTCAGGTCATTCCATCAAGTCCGGAGGTAAGGTCTCATAACTAACAAAACGAGCCCAAACTCGGCTCACCTAGTACAACACGTCAAGGAGTTCCAGTAGCAGTCACCGAAGTACACCTTCAGGTCACTCCAAGTCCAGGATGAATAGGCTTTTAGACAACCTACTTACAATTTTTTTTATAGCGAAATAAAATAGAATAAAAATCTTACTTTGTCAAGTATCAAATTTTGTTTATCGAATATTTTGTGTTTGTACAGCGATCTTTTTCAACTCGAGGCGCTCCAAACAGGCGATACGTGTCCACTCTCGACGGCGGTCGCGCGCGGACTAGTTTCATTCAAAATGCTTGTGCAAGAGATCAAGACGGGTATCAAAAATAAAATAACCCCTAATGCAATCGATTAAGATTCATCCAGAAGAGAAAAAAATGTGAAAAAATAAGTTTCGGTTTTAATTTTTTCTGCGACTATTTATGGCATTTAGACAAAAAATAAAAAATAGCAATAAGAATTTAATATGTTTGCCAACAAATAGTATTTTTAGAAATAGTAAAATATGTTAATAATAGCACAAAAAATGTACCTAAACTCAACCCAATTTGTGAAAAATGGCAACGACAGATCGATTTTACATTATAAAAAACTAAAATTTTTGATGATCAAGTTCCTATCATTTGAAGATGAAGAACCAATCTATACGAGGTAGTTATTAGTTATATTGGATTTTGTTTGGTTATTCCTTAAAATGTACCGAAAAACAGCATAATTTTTCCTGATATGAAAACGCGCCCTTAATCATACCAAAACATTATTTCAAAGTTACGTCATCATAATGAGATAACTATTAAACCTATCCATTATCCATATACTTTTAAATAGGGAAAGTACCTAGTGACACTCTATGAAAGGTGACAAAAGATGTTTAATACTGTCCCTATTCCATCATTCCTAAAAACAAAGCCTAACACTCGTCACTATTCGTCAGTACACTTCTGCCATATATGTAAACATTATTATAATAATCAAACCTTCAATTGCATTATTGGAAACATTTCACAACATTGCCTTATAGGTATTCAATATAATTCAAAACAAAGAACATAATCCGATTCTGATTTCAACACCGCAAAAATGCAGCGTATGCATGGCACACCTGCCTGACGTGGGAACAAGTCATATCACAAACTTTTGCTGAAATCATCAACTTCCTAATGACACCGATTTGCATGTTACAATCATAACAAAAATACATTTTCGATGTAATTCATAAAAAATACAATATTTATGTTTGCCAAAATACCAACTAATCACAATTATTTCAACAAGTCGGCAACAAAACAGAAAGAAAAAAATAATGGTTATAATGTTATGGTCATGTTTTACAAAAGATCACAAGTCCACAATCATGCAAATTATTAATTTAAAAAGAAATAAACAGATTTATAAAGTTAAGCTTAAACCGTTTTTAAGAACAATTCTATATATTTTACCTTTTTAATATTGATATAAGATACATCACATAAGTAAGATAACTGAAAACTAAAAGTCTAAAGCAACACAAAAATACATTTTAAATAGGTAATTTTTGTAAGTCGCAAGTTGCAGTAGCAGGCTGTATTTAAAATAATTAAAATCCATGCGCTTATCTAACTTTAATCTTGAAACGAAATTTGAGGTATGTAAGTATAGGAGCTCGGAGCTTATTGCAAGTTACAAAACAATACTAAAAATAGAAATCGGATTACACAATAATTATTATAAAAACATTAAGTTCTGATAAATTACCGAGTTTTTAATATAGATTTTATTACATTATTTTTATTTACCATTTCTAAGAAAACTAAACATTTTAGGCATTTCACTAATAAAATTGGACATAGTTGGCGGCAAGACTTTTTCATAATATTTATTTAAAAAAATTTACTTCTTGTCAACAGGCATAAAACTATGTAGATATATTATTTACTTTATTCATTCTAAGTTTCAAGTAATTAAAACAAAGTAAAAACTGGGTATTTAATAATACCTACTTCTAAATAATATTATAAATGTCCCTGGCATTAAAAAAAATAAAAAAAATTCACCAATCACATTTCGGTCAATCACCACCAGTAAACTCCACATTATGGTAGAATGGTCCTTTGGCCGCTCCCCAGCATTGGCGGTCATCTAAGGTGAATGTGGCATCAGCATCACCTGGCACCACCACTAAGTAATCAACCTGGCCCAGCTCAGGCACCCAAGGACGATCCATAAAAATGATGAAACTCCTCGCTGCCACATCCACCATTGTTTTTCAATCTCGCACTATTCACTTTAGACTTGAGTCGTCAGTCTTGGTCTCAATGAGGAGAAGAAACCTCAAACACATTAATAATTTGTACTTAATGGCCCCAGCGCTGCCCACAAGGCAGCACTGGCAGGGTCGCCATGTAAGGACGGGCGTTCGTTCGCGAATCAAAGAAGATTGTTTGGGTGCAATTAGTATATTAACTCCAACAATTACATGTTAGATTGCATTTATATGGGGGAAGGCGCGTCACACACTACACCACAATGTATTGGCTTGAGCATCATGAGAACCACAGTTGCTTGTAGGTTGAAGGTATATGGACCAAAATAATGCTCAGTATAATGTGCTGCATTAATAACAATTCATAATGAAAAGTTTTTTTGTTACCTTAAACAATATTGGAGTTTCTTAGAGTATATGCCACTCATCAAATTTATTTGTCCAATTTGACTTTGATCAAAGAAATTGGAAATTTTCATCGAATGTTGTATGTATTTAAAAACTGATCATCCAAGAAATTAATATGGACAAAGAGATTGGACAAAGAAATTTGACCAGTGGCATACCACCCTTAATCACACTTCTCAAGAACTTTATCTCCCTGAATAAAGTAGACAGAAATAATTGATAAATGGCAATTGAGTCACACCTTGTTTACTCATTTACCAAGGCACCAAGACCTTTGTAGATTAGGTACAGAGCTGTCCCTAAGACTACACTCTGACCCAGCCCAGGCATTTGTGTTAATTAAGTGCGTAACAGCATATGCATACCCTTTTAATCCATTTATTTTACCGGCTCTTCGTCTTGCTAAGGCCGATTTCTTTCTAACTTTATTTTTTTTATCAGACATATTTTTACCACAAGTTCCAGTTCATCAACGGAAATTTTCAATAAAAAATCTTAAGGGAAACAATAAAAACAATAACAAACAGAGAGATTAAAATTATGGTAATTTGTTGGGATCTCGCTGACATAAAATTTGACATTGTTTGATCATTTTTTTTTATTTTTTTTATTTATTCATGACCATGGATACATGTCCTTCAGTCGTAATCATTGAACATATTATACTTGTATCCTAGTAAAGTGATGGAATCTTTACTAGGTTTCTGAGGGGATGATGAGATAATACGAAAGTCATGTTTTTCAACTTTGTACCATTTATCCACACTTGTACACGTTAACGAGCACTTAACATTTAATAATCCACCATTATTACACATTAACACTCGAAGAATCACAAATTTTGGAAAATAATAAAAAATCTACAACATGATCTTTACGAATTTTCCCGCCAACCCTCAATTGTTTGATCAAATAATCAGTGCTGCCAATAATAATTTTTAAATTACCTTGAATTTGTTGAGAGTTCCGTCAAAATTCCGTCAAAAAAGAAAATTCCCCTCGATAATAGCCGTTAAATATTTTAAATGATATATTTAGACGGTTTAGTTACAATTTACGATGAAAAATTCACATATATAGCTTGGAAATCCGCTTTCTACTCTTTTTTGGCAAGACATTGAAAACCATTGAAAGCACCGTGCACTGCACTTTGCAATTGTGAAAAAGTAACAAAAAATTAAAATGTTTTCTAAAATCTGACTACTATATATTGGAAAAAAATAAAAGACACGTTAATAAAAGCAGTGATAGCCCAGCGGTTGAACGCTTGCCTTCCATGCAGGAGGGTGTGAGTTCGATCCCGGCCCGCACCTCTGACTTTTCGAATTCATGTGCGGATTTATTTGTGACACAAATATTTGTGTGATGAACATAAGTGTTTGTGTTGGTCTGGGTGTTGCTTATGTATTATAAGTATGTATTTACAAAAAAAAAAAGTATATAAGTATTATATCCATTCTAGTACCCATAGCACAAGCTCTGCTTAGTTTGGGACTAGATGGTGCTGTGTAAAAATGTCCCAAAGATATTTATTTATATTTATATTAGATTATCACTTGCTTTAATGGTGAAGGAAAACATCGTGAGGAAACCTGCACACCAGAGAGTGCTCCATACAGTTCTCGATGGTGTGTGTAGTCCGCCAACCCGCACTAGGTCAGCGTGGTGGACTAAGGCCTTAGCCTTCTCGTACTGAGAAGAGGCCCGTGCCCAGCAGTGGGACAGTAATGGGCTGGTTATGTAATAAAACTCGTAAAATTTTCTGTTACAAAATCCGTCAGCCGTTAGAATTAAATTTATCCCGTTATCGACAACATAAAATAAATTGAATTGAATATCTCCTCATCCTAATCATATTATGTTCCTTAATCCTAATCCGCTAGATCTGACGGGAAATCCGTTAAGTTGGCAACACTGAAGATCAACCACCATTAATGGTTGGCGGGAAAATTCGTAAAGATCATGTTGTGGATTTTTTATTATTTTCCAAAATTTGTGTTTCTTCGAGTGTTAATGTGTAATAATGGTGGATTATTAAATGTTAAGTGCTCGTTAACGTGTACAAGTGTGGATAAATGGTACAAAGTTGAAAAACATGACTTTCGTATTATCTCATCATCCCCTCAGAAACCTAGTAAAGTTTCCATCACTTTACTAGGATACAAGTATAATATGTTCAATGATTACGACTGAAGGACATGTATCCATGGTCATGAATAAATTAAAAAAAAAAAAAAAAAAAAATACCACCATTAATAGAGTTGGCGGGAAAATTCGGAAAGATCATGTTGTGGATTTTGTATTATTTTCCTAAATTTGTGTTTCTTCGAGTGTTAATGTGTAATAATGGTGGATTATTAAATGTTAAGTGCTTGTTAACGTGTACAAGTGTGGGTAAATGGTACAAAGTTGAAAAACGTGACTTTCGTATTTTCTCATCATCCGCTCAAAAACCTGGTAAAGTTTCCATTACTTTACTAGGGTAGGGTGAGTAAACTAAAGACTTGGCTGGAGGGTCTAAGCAACCAGGCCATAAAACTACTCACATAACAAAAAATTACTTGGCTTAAAGGTCTTAGCAACCAGGCCATAATACTTATAAAAAAAAAAAAACATTAATAGACTGCGTTTTGGCCACAACACTATGCCATCACACCTTGCAAGACTTGGCATAATTCAAACCAGTACTTGTCCATATTGTGAAGAAAATGACGGAGACATGGAACATATATTCTTCAGATGTCAGAAATTTCTGATTGACAGACTAATTTTAGCCAGTGATCTTAGTGATGTGCTAGAAAACTTAAGTGAAATTAGTTCTTCCCGCCCGCCGTCGCTTAAACATTTATTAAAAGATTTGAACTGTTTTAAACCACTTTACAAATATGTTAAAAGTACTATCCAAAAAATTTAACAAATAGTGTATATATTCTATTCATATTGTGTTAAAATGTTGTGTCCAATAAAAAAGACTTGGCTTAAAGGTCTTAGCAACCAGGCCACAAAAATTAAAAAAAAAAAAAAAGATATCTAGAGGTTGGCGGGAAAATTCGTAAAGATCATGTTGTGGATTTTTTATTATTTTCGAAAAAAGGTGTTTCTTCGAGTGTTTATGTGTAATAATGGTGGATTATTAAATGTTAAGTGCTCGTTAACGTATACAAGTGTGGATAAATGGTACAAAGTTGAAAAACATGACTTTCGTATTATCTCATCATCCCCTCAGAAACCTAGTAAAGTTTCCATCACTTTACTAGGATATATGTATAATATGTTCAATGATTACGACTGAAGGACATGTATCCATGTCCGTCCATCTACCCTAACTCCTACCTAATCTTTTACAGCTTAATAACTTCTACACGTAAGTAGTACGTGTAATTTATCTCAAAAATACTTTAGATCTCAATTTTAAAATAATAAAATAACTGTATGTAATTATTTTATCCACAGACTACTAGGGGATACTGATTTTATCCATAGTCCATAGTCAAAATTAGGGATGTCAAAAAATAATCTATCATCTTGTTTTTAGGGTTCCGAAGTCCTACAAGGAACCCTTATAGTTTCGTCATGTCCGTCCGTCTGTCCTAATCCTTTACAGCTTAATAACTTCTACAGTTATAAACATAAGTAAATGAAATTTTGTTAAAAAATAGTCTGCATATAGATCTCAATTTTAAAAGAATAAAAAAATAGTTTTTACGTTCTTTAGGGGTGGCGCCCATACATGTGAAATGGGGAAAAAAATAATTTTTTCGCTGCACCCCCTCTTGTGGGGTATCATTGAATAGGTCTACTAAAATGAAGGTAATGTTTGATACATCACTTTTTTATCAGGTGTACCATCTGCGAAATATAGCCCGCCAAAGTGGCTTGCAATGTGTCCCCCCCCCTGCCATTTCTAAACTATGCAACGTAGAAACTTATAATCTTCCACATTGATAGACCTTTGTGAAAACTCTCTTTTAAAATTATTTCGAGTATAATGTGATTATAATTTTTTGAGTTATAGACAGAAAACTGAAAAATACTTAAAACGTCCTAGTTCAAAGGTAAAGCAAATAATGCTCCTTTAGCTACTTTCTATTTGAAAAAATCACAAAAAGTAACTTTGTGTTATGTTGACGACACACTTCTTAAATTTGGCGCCATCTAGCGGCGTCGTACAACACTCTCTGGGTCGCCAATGCTGCCGTCAAGTGCCGTGTATTACATTTGGCACTGTATAGCGCCATCTAGCGGCTACTGACATCACTCTCTGAGTCGCCAATGCTGCCGTCTATTGCAAAAACTAAAATAGCCGTGATTAATATTCGATTTGATTTGTTTGTAACACCTACTTAAGGAACCCTATAATACTGAGCATGGCCCGACATGCTCTTGTTTTTTTATAGTTTTATTTGGGCCGATTATTATTTTTAGAAAAATCGATTACTCAGAAATCGATTTTTTGTTTTAAGCGTCGTGTGTTTTTAACCGACTTCAAAAAAAGGAGGAGGTTATGTATTCGGCGGGATTTTTTTTTTTTTTTTTTCGATTTTATTTACGGGCATTTTCATTTGGAGAGGACCCGGTTACAAAATGGATTCCATTAATTCAAAGTAGTTATAAATTTAATGTTATTATTTAAAACGCTAGATTTATATCTTATCTCTCAGAATAAATATATATTTTACTTTAAAAAAGCATGGCATTGTTGTTAAAAATAAAATACCTTAGAGATATTTTCATTCCATTTTGTAACCATTTTGATTTCAAATTTGGTAACAAAATACCACTGTAATTTACTAAATAACTGTTTATTATGTTAACTTATATCCTAATGAATGAGATCAATATAAAAAAATCTTCTATAATTTAAAAAAATCGTATTTTTTGTCAAAAACATCTCCATTTTGTTACTTTTGGATCCAAACTTAATTTTTTTTTCTTAATTACGAAGATTTTACGCGGATAAGACTTAAGATATCTTTAAATATAAAAAAACTAGAAACAAAACTCACTTTCTCACAGAAAAATATTAGGCAAAAATTCAAAGATAATTATACAATTCAATAATTAGTAAATAATATTATTGGGACAGTAACAAAACTGAACGAGTAGTTACGCAAATGGAAATTAGTAAGACTAGTTCACACAGCTCTAGAAAGTTGCATGTACCTACTTAATTAACTTTTAACACAATACCACATTTTAAGAGACTATAAATCAGGTAATAGTATTATTTTATCTGTCATTGTTTTTGCAGTCTCCAAATTTGAAGTTTTTTGGCTTTTTGTTCCTCATTCATATCCGATATTTAACTTCGTTTTTCAGTTCAGTTTGATTATTTTTTAATTTCTCCCTGAAACGCCGTTGTTTTTCGGCATTGATGAGCGCCATATTTGAGTCTAAAAGTAAATAAAGCATGAAAATAATATTTATTCACAGTATCTCATAATAAACTTAATTTATATGCATGCATAATATGCACTCAGCCTAACATTTCCACATCATAACCACGACGTTCCACATGTACGTAACTAAACAAAATGGAAGTAACGTTAGCATGTCATTCTAGATGAAATGTTTTCAAACTCTTTTATATTCTGCTTCGGCCGGAAAACAAAAACATTCAATAAATACTTTGAGGACTAGAGTACAAAATTAACAATAAATTACATGAAATCTTTTGAAACTTACCGTAATTTCCACGGTTACAAAATTGAGCTTTACAAGTGTTACCTCACTCGGCTGTACTTGAACACTATTCTGTCGGTTAAACAAATGTTAAATCCACTGTCATGACTACTGGAAATGGTCCAAACGTGGCCAGTAAACTAATAAAATGCCTACATTGGTAGATTCTTTCTTTTTCCGAGTAGAAATCACGGTTACAAAATAGGAATTCCACATAAGGCCATAATTGAGGGACAAGAAAAAAAGTGTAAGTACTTATTTTAATTACTTTTTATTACTAAACTGTTATTAAATTGCTACTCGTTTTAAAAAGGGTTCTATAATAATCATTTTAGTGCTAAAACATAAACTAGGAAACTAATATATATCCAAGAATATTTGCTGAATGTTGCTGCGTTACCATGGGACAGGTCAAAATTGGGGTCTTTTGGAGTTATTTTGTTTATCATCATATATTTATAATAGATATTTTCATCATCATCATCATCATCATTTCAGCCGAAAGACGTCCACTGCTGGACATAGGCCTCCCCCAAGCATCGCCACAACGACCGGTCCTGTGCCTTCCGCATCCAGCGGATATTTTAAATAAATTTAACTGTCTTTTTACCATGAAATATGAAGGGATTTTGAATCAACAGGTATCTACTTGAAATTATTGCATCTCTCCAAAATTCATCTTTAAAATCATGGGACAGGTCAAATTAGCGTGGGACCTCTAAATGTGAAATTGCCCTAACACGCTTTTATTAGGTTGACCTGTATGTAACTATTTAATGGAATCTAATGTAACTAATTTAACCATCTTCCAAGGATCGTAGCGTAATGAAAATTGGCAGTTGTATGTAGTTCTGATGACAATACAATAATATGGTACTGTCGAACTGATTTGATGATGGGGCCGGAAGATATGAACGGGAACTTCACGATAGAAAATCGTATCATAGCTGTTTTGGATTTCTTACAAAAGTCTTGTAATGAACTTTGAACACGATCAGGTTTCAAGGTATTGAATAGTATAAATATTGACATAGGTGCCTGTATAAAATGTATGTAGACCTGTACATGGAGAGTGTAAACAGAATAATATTGACATATATATACGATGTATATTGACGTGTAAATATGGTAAATAGGGTAGAAGCGTGTTAACTAGTGTTTTTTAAACTATTAATTTATTTTATTCTACTGTTTTCGTCAAGCTCAAGTCAAAAGCCATTGTTTTATTGACAATTTTGTGTTTGGACGCTTCATTTTGTGCACAGAATGTCTAGCACCAAACCAAATAGGTTGCTGAGCTTTTGTTTCTTAATTCCGTACCAAGCAATATGTGGTAAAAATTAAGAAAAGACACGAAAGCTTCAGCTTTGGCCCTAAAGTAATATTTTTTGTTGGAATGTTGTTTTAATCTGTTCTTGATATTTTTCACTTATTTAAACGAAAAAAATTGATTTTCTTTCCGAATAAATCCTTTTTAATGAAACTTAAAATAGTCGATTATTAATAAATTGTTTTTTTTTACAGCTAAGTCACATCCCTAGCCGTAATATCGATATTCATGAACTAGGAGGAATATTCCTCCTAGGTCAAGAATGCTAATACTATCTAATAAAATGTAATGTTCCATACATCACTTTTATATCAGGTGTACCATCTGCGAAATATAGCCTGCCAAATTGACTTGAAATGTGTCCCCCCTCGCTACCATTTCTAAACTATTCAACATAGAAACTTATAATCTTCCACGTTGGTAGGCCTTAGTAAAAACTGTTCATGTCTTTGTCTACCACTGTGGGTCAAGCAGATGGCGGACAACAGGAATGACCGAAATCCATATAAGCAAAAGACAGAAATTAAAAAAAATCACCCTGAAATAGGCACCCCAGACGGTGAGGCCCGGAGCGGACCACCCCTTCGTCTGCTACTGAACTGCAACCTGCATGCTGTCAATAATAGTATAGTTTCATTGATTATCATACTATAGTATGATTGACCCCATTAGGCTAGCATACCTAGTCACCCAGAGAGAACAGAAAGCTCAAAAAAAAAAATTGTTGTGAGTAGTGAATACAAATTATATTCCAAATAAAAAGATCTACAATTTATTTATAAAATTACCTACTTACTACTAAATTATATCTACAATCTATTCTTCAGCCACTTGCCATGGTTTTTCAGGGCGCTCTTGATCCCAAGGGTTTGGTTTTTTATAAACTTCTGGCTCTTCTAATTTAACTCCTCCATTAACAACTTCTTTCAGGAACCGGTCAACTTTTCCACCATCTACTGGTTTGATGTCACAGTAAATCTCAGTGATACCACTTTCAAGACACCGCTGTGCAAAGACTCTGCCTAAATTGATGTATGCAGAAGTGTCTTTGATGCTGTACAGTTGTTTACGTAGTGCCCATTCTGATGTTTTTGCTTCTATAACTGGGCCATTCACAAAATGGACTACTTGGGCAGTCACTGTGCGATTACTTGCTGTAAGTGCTAGCCTGTAAGAAAAGAGAAGTTGGAAGTAGGTAACAGGTAGGCAAGTTTTTAACTAATTGTTTATTTTAAGCAATAAGATTGAATATCTATGCTGATGATCAACATTAGAAATTGCAATAAAGATAACTACTCGTATCAAAATTCTTGTCCATCAATACAACTTATTAGACCAGAAAATTCAATAGCAAAACCAATCTTGTCCTAAATTGAAAGTTACTGCAGCTAAAACAATCATTATTGGTGCTATTAGTGCCACTTCCGTTTTCTTGATAGTATTATTTGATTGTTATCATCTCTGTTATACGTAAATTTAATACAAACTTGTGCCAGAATTTTCTGCCAGGTGCGTCTAAGTGATAACCATCAGGTTTGCGAGCGATCCTTATTTTTTCCAAGTTTCGAGGGTTTCTGTTGACAAATTCGGCTGGTGCTGTAGAACTAGGTCTAGAAAATCTTGGAGCTACTAATAACATTTTTAGACTGTTCATTTTAATTCTAAAGTTATGTTTTTTGCTAGATATTTTATAATATAACCACAGACCAAGTCACAGACTACTTAGAAGATACTACGTATCAGACGGACGACTGCCTTGAAATTTTTTCATCGATTAAGTAATCTGTAGCAGGGGGAAAATAGAATTTGACATTTGCAAGTAGGTAGGTTTTCAGTATCTATATATCTATAGGTAGATAGGTATAAATGATACTAGTGTATAGATAGGTAGGTACTAAATGTTTTATTATATTTACGTGGGCTTATAGGTAAAATTCACTAAGTGACATTTTTAGCAAAATATACATCACTTTCGGCTGATAGGGAATTGGATGGAAAAAAAAACTGATTTTTGCCAAAAATGTCACCTAATGAATTTCACCTTTATACCCATACTGTTAGGTACGTACAGTACTGGACTGTGTCTGGGATATTAAAATTTAAACAACAGAACATTTTTTAGTTGATTTATTTTTCAGTTTTTTTATATATTTTTCATACGCCATTTTTTGAATTTGCGGCAGTACCCCCACTCGTTTTTCGAGCCGCACAATATCGGTTCCCCCTAAAATTTTATTAATTGTGTTACACCAGTTATGGATGGCAAATTTCACAACAATTAATGCAAATTGATTGTTTCGGTGTTTCGGGCAGTTTATTTCGTACGTCATTTTTGATTTAATTTCTTTTAAAATAGTTTTGGAGATATAATTTATGTGAGGGCTATTTTCCAGAAAATTATTTGTCGTTTCCATAACTGTGCCGAAACACCGAACTGCTTTCTCAGATGGGTAGCTTAGTCGCTTTTTACATTGGTTGTACTCCCTGTGACTCACCCATTCATGAATTTGAAGAGGTGATTCAGATGTCAATAAATTTTTACATTCGTCACAGGGAGTTCTTTCTAACACTTTTCTCACTACCCATCCGGCAGTGTACGCCCGAGAATGGACTTCCAGGCGTTGTTGTCTTGCCCGATTGACAACTTCATTCACATTGTCAGGATGATCAGGCAAATTTGACTTTGACCGAGTTGGTGAAGTTGGTGAGGTTGTTTCAGTCTCACATTCGGCTTCAAAAGTGGAACTTGTTTTCAGTTTTAAAATTTGAGACATGCTCAAAAGTTGGTCTGCCCGATCATCCTCACAGTTAAATGTATCATTGTGAAATTTGATCATCCGTGTTATCAGAAGTGATCTGAATGTGCAAATGAAGCTGTAGCAGTCTGGGTCATTGTGTCTGAAGTTATACGCCCTCACTTGCCCAAAAAAGTTTTCAACTGGATCAGAGTTGAAATAGCGAGGACGCATAACTTTTAGACCCTGCTCTTGAAAGAACTGCCACAGCCTCATTAAACTTTTCAAGGTAGTAACACAGCTTTTTAATGTGGGCACTGATATTGTGTTGCCTTTTTCATCCAGAAATTGAATTTTTTCTAAAATGTTAATGGCGTCCTTCCAGAATGAATGGTGCTTAGTTGTGGAAGTAACTGCCCTCCGCAGGTCCTTTCCTTTTGTATGCTTATGGTGGAGGGCAGCACCATTGATGCTGTCAAATAGGTTGTCGAAAAACTTCACTGTTTTTGCTGTGTTTGGCATGGTGTCACTCACTGGTCTTCCATCGGCATAGTGAGCTGGAAATAGAAAATGATTATATTTAAGGTTTGTAGTATATCATAGAATCATAGTCAAAATAAAGAAAAGAAGAATAGGAGCCCACCTAACCAATTACAAAATTAATATGACTTTTTACCATCTGAAAAAAAAAACAGGGTCTGTCATGTAATAATAGATTTATGAAAAAAATAAAGTGAAAACAAAAAATCTGCTGTTTTGACATGTTGTCGAGCAACATTGATGACTGTTGTAGGAAACAGTAGCCCTAGCACAAACCATAGAAAAAGTTGTTCTTTATGATAAGTACATTCACCCCTTCAAAGGTCCCCAGGCCCCAGCTTATGTTACATCTTATCAGTTTTTCAAAT
Organism: Asteroscopus sphinx; assembly: GCA_949699075.1. NCBI lineage: Eukaryota > Metazoa > Arthropoda > Insecta > Lepidoptera > Noctuidae > Asteroscopus > Asteroscopus sphinx. Next base: position 10,198,511 of record OX453021.1, on the reverse strand, counting down.
ATATCTTTAACAAGATATGGCTCAGATAGTTTTTTAATAGTATAGAAAAAAAAACTTACAAAACTGTGAAGTATACGAAAGGGCAGCAGATACGGTGGAACTGAACACACGCGCGGCAGTTTTGACCTGCAAATTTTTCATTTCAATTAATGCTTACAAATCTGAAAAGCAATGCAGTAAACAATAAACTGGGTGTTTATTAGTAATACCGTGCACTACATCATTTTACTGTGCAGTATAAATTGGCCGTTTTTATTAGCATGGCATATACTTAATTATTGACCAAGCAACTAGGTTTCCAAATCAACAGTAGCATCACAGGAACATACTACCATTCCAAAATGAGACAGTTAGGTCAAGTGAGAAGTTCATTTATAAATAGTATTAAAGTTGTTTTGGAATGCAAAGAAAATACAAACCTTCATTTTATTTCTATTGCTCATTTTCTCAGGAATGACATGATGATCATTGAGTTTGTGAAGAAGTCTTGAGTCAGCATGGTTACAGTCTGTCAAATACACGTCTACAATATCCTGCCATTTGGAAATTTTTCCATCCAATTTAATACATTTGTTAAGGAAGTTATTTCTGAAACCCTTAATTATGTGTGAGGGGTCGTAGATAATGTTTAATTTTAGTCCGCATAACTCCACAGTGTCATCTGAAAGACAATAATTATAAATTAGATTGGAATTTAAAATTCAACAAAAAATGTTTAATGTTATGATATCCTGATGTATGGTCTATGTATGTGCTATTGGCACAGATAAAGAATGGGACTGAAAATAGTAGCATTTGTATTCGCCTCTCGCTCACACATATAGTATTGTGAGAGTGAGAGGCACATAGAACAGTAAAAGTGCCGCCATTTCCAATCCCATTCTTTATTTGCATGAGTAGTATGTGTATTCTTTACCAACCTGTTGGCAGATCTGCAATGAGTTGTGCTCGCCTTGTCTCTTGTTGAAGCTCCCCAAGAGCTCTGCGAAATGTCGATCCCTGATCGCAGATTGTAGCAATGGGCCTAAGCCCAATCTCTATGGATGCAGTGACAACTTTTTTTATTATGCGTTTCAGCTCAGCTGGATTAGTTGCACCTTTACAAAAGTAAAAGGCAAATGGTTGCTGCCATTTATATACAGCTCCTCTTAACATAAAGACAAGAGCTTGGTCTGCAAACTCTTTATGTTTTTGCTACATACTCCTGTGCAAAAAATGACACATGGCAAATTGACATTTACAAGTAACCAACCTTTTGCTTGAGAGCTGGTAGATGGATGAGCACTATAAGGTGATTCTTCTGCAGAGTGATGACCAGAGTCCTTGTATATGGAGGCTGAAGCTGTAAAAACATATAAATACCATACATTAAGACCACATTTACTACATACTTCTGTGCAAAAAATGACACATGGCAAAATTGACATTTACAAGTAACCAACCTTTTGCTTGAGAGCTGGTCAATGGATGAGTAATGTAAGGTGATTCTTCTACAAAGTGATGACCAGAGTCCTTGCATGTGGAGGCTGAAGCTGTAACAACATATACATACATCATTGCCATAATTATTATACTAGTATAAGTCATAAGTATTAGTGTTTTTTTTATATTTAATCTGTATTTCTTGGTGGCTTACCACTGAATCTCGCAACCTTTGGAATTGGTTCTTCATCTTTGAAATAGGAATGGTCTGAATGTCTTTTCTTGGTTATTTCTTCACATTTGTTGGCTGAAATGGGATTAAAGACAGTTGACTTATACATTTTATATTGAATTAGCATGAACAATATTTAAAAAAAAACAGTTAATATCGTTTTAGGCTACTTACAAATATCATCAATGTGTAGTGCGGGAACCCCATTGGTAATTTCCTCAGGTGTAAACAATGATGGGTAGGCACCATACCTCAGTCGGGAATTCGGCCTGGTAAACCTTTTCTCAAAATGTATGTGACAAACCGAGAGTTTAGCAAGTTTTACTTTCGGTACATTTTTGAGATTTTCAGAGTTTATACAGTCCAACCACTTATTAAGTCTAATATCATCACTCACGGGGAAATAATGTAAAAATGCGTCCTCTCGCTTATTACTACAACCAACAACACAGCACTTTGGTGTCCGCATAATTGTTGCTCTCCGTTTATAGTTTTGCACCAAAAATAAACGACTTTAATTAAATCCTCGGAAAATCAATTACAAAAACTCGACGAAAACAACAGAATTTACGGAATTTATTTACTCACAGGAGAAAAAATAACTAACTGACGCTACTACTGACAGCTAACTACAACCAGTCAAAGATGGCGGCGACCCAGGCCACCGCGGGGGAGGAATGCGGTGCGCGGAGGACGCGGTTCTATTTTCCCCCTTCGCTCTACAGCAAAAATATTTTCTATGGAAGTGAACCGGCGGTGGACCAAGTAGAGAGAGATGCTACGCATAATCACGGGTAGTAATCTTAGAACAAAAATTTTCAACGTTATGTCTATGATTCTAGATGGGTTCAATAATAGATTTTGACAGTTACTTCGTCCCCCTCGGCATTCCCCTTCTGGTCTATATATATTATATTGTTGATATATTCTCTTTGTTGTTGTTATATACCTGTGTAGAGTATACAAGTATAATCTCAATTATTGAAGTAATTCTCTTTGTAATTAACTCTTTGTAAAATGGGCAGTCTAAACTATGTACCTATCCCATTTAAAAGTTGAAATATACTATTCAGTTTTCTACAAAGTTTAATATAACTAAATAAAAACGTACATTTCGAATTACGGTTACGAAATGATTGTTAACTTCTGCCCAACAAACAAGCCTACTACTAGCCACTAGCACATCAAGCCACTGTTATATCATCACATCAGGTAAGCAAATAATAATATATTTCATTTCAATGTTAAAGTGTAATATTTGACAATGAACTTTTCAATCTGCATGCAGTACACACTACAGAAAACGATTATTTCAGGCTTCTGCGGGCCAAACGAAGCTTAATGAATTGATACACAGGGAAACAAGCCCTTCCCACCAGATGGTTCAAATAAAACTAGGAGTTGGGAGATTAATACAATACCGCTTGAATATTATTTGTTTCTTTTTGCAAACATAAGTATACTACATGCTACCGCAAGTTGGAAATCATAAAATATCACACATAATGCAATACTATAGGGGACACTTCTAAGTACTCCTTGCCAATCTGGCCCTTGTGCCCCTCCCAGAAACAAATTCTGGATCTGCCCATGGCCACAGCAATAGGATTCCATTTGGACCCTTCGGGTGTGGAATCTTAATAATATTAATGCTGTTGTAAAACTAATTTTTATTATTTCAGATACTGAGATGCCACCGCCTACATACAGTTTTGTTGGAAATCATTTGTTAAATGAGGTAAGCAACAGCTTTTTTCATTTTCTTTAATGGCATTTATATTTAAAAACAAAATAATATGAATAATAATATTATAAGTTGGCCTCAACAAAGTAAGCTGTGTGTGAATGTCACAATCAACTGAGAAATGTTTGAGCATGACGGTAGGCAGGGTAATGTTCTATAGACATTTCTATTAAAAAATGGTTCATTATTATCAGCCCGTTACTGTTCCACTTCTGGGCACGGGCCTCTTCTCAGAAGGATTCAGGCCTGAGTTCACCACGCTGGCCTACTGCGGGTTGGTGGACTAAACACCATCAAGAACTGTATGAAGCACTCTCAAGTGGGTAGGTTTCCTCACGATGTTTTCGTTCACCGTTAAAGTAAAAAGTGACAATCAAATTCTCATTCGCACTTGAATTCGAAAAGCCAGAGGTGTGGGCCGGGTACGAACTCAGATCCCCCTGCAAGGATGGCAAGTATTCAACCACTAGGCTATACTTTAAATTACTAGGTTATAATGTTCATTCCGGGACCCATCTGAAAACCAGTGCTGCAACATTTCGGTGTTGTAGCATATGCTGAGATGGGGGCCTTTTTAGTCTTTTACAGGCATATTATTTTTAATTTTATTGTTGATGTGTTATTTTTTCTCTCGCCTGTAACAAGATTAAAATAATTATTTTATTTCTTTCTTTCATTTTGTTTGATTTATGTAAATGCAATTATAACATTGCAGATATTAATGTAAAACCAAGTAGTTAAAAGCCTTAATTTTCCTTGCAGGTAATGTACAATCAAATAACAGTCCCTTCAACACTGAAGACGATGACTCCTGTGGCTAGGAAGATCCTGTGGATGCAAATCAAACAAGAAAATGTAGAATTTTATTCTGATTAGAAATAACTGAAAAAAAAACAATGTTTATAGGAGAAAATTGAAAAATAAACAGATTTATGTAAAAGTAATGGTTTTTATTTCACTTTCACTATAAAAAATAAAATATTAGCAATGCATGTATAGGTACCTACCTACGAATGAATAAGAGGCAAAAGCCTTGTATCCAAGGCCGAAATTTAAAAACCTTTTGCTTGGTTGGAAGTTGAAAAAAATGTATTATCTGTGCTTGTCATTTTCTATTATTGAGGTTACTCTTTGGTTCCCTATTGACCAAATTTCTTGTTCGGAGATTGTCGTCTGATGCGTAGCATCTCTACTTGGTCTGTGCGCATAATATAACCTAAAACCTAACTTTCAATTTTATTTTCGTTATTAGGTTTTAATTTTTATTTTGTTTGCTACTCATCAGATCAGTGTTGCATCAATGCAATCAAACAATAAAAAGTCCGAAACCGCATAAGAAATTACCCGAAATTACCCGATCCGTCAAAAAAAAAAAAAAGTATTTTGTATTTTACCTTTTCGTTTAAAGTTTTAAATCAGGTATCTAAGGGGCGTCTTGCCACACTGACGCGTTAGAAATTTTAGGGGGCCTGAGGTGGCGAATATTTTTTTATATATTTTTCAAGAATGTCAACCGTCACGAAATTCACGAATGTCAGTAGTTTTGTTTTTCTTACTTTTGCAAAAACATGAAGAAAGCGTGAATGAAAATGTAATGCAATAGTTACTTGCATTATAGTTACGGCAAGGAAGAGGAAATCAGCAGAAGTACATCTAACAGTGCGAGCGAAGCGAGCTCGAATTTTTTGTCTTGTCTTTGGTGCTTTCGGCTTTATTTCTTTATTAATAATGAACTAACAGGATATTTGTTTTCAACATATGCCCATAGGCTTGAACAACATGTGCAAACGAAGCGAGCTCACAAAGATTTATGCATTTCAAATATTATTATTTCTTAATTAAATTATATTAATATCCGAGCAGCACATTGAAGAAGCAGAATGATGTAGAATGATCAAGCAAACTAAAGACAGTGATCCATAAAAAACTACAACTATTTTTACTAAAATTACGTTCGCCAAACTAAGACATAAAGATGGAAAGTATGTGATTGTGATTTTTCCGGCACGCGTAGGTACCCTTCGTTTGCCGGCAAAAACAGGTGTGGTTGTAGCACTTCCCCGGAAGAGCTCGGTCACAAGGAACTCTCCTACTCCTCTAACTTTTGTTGGGTATCTTCTCTGACCCGCGTGCCTACAATGACTGTAATGATCTACATATTACAGTTGTAACAATTGGCAAAGGACACATGATAAAATAACGGGGGGACTCAGAATTACCTAGATCATAACACTGAGGGGGACTCAACATGCTCTTTTTTGTGATTGTCGCTAAAATACCCGAAATTACCCGGCAGTCATAGTTACCCGCCAAGAACCCGCTTAAGGCCTAAATTAACCGAAATCGGGTAAAAATACCCGTGCCGGCAACACTGCATCAGATGCATGGCCGGGTGAGGTTGGCGGGAAAATTCGGAAAGATCGTGTTGTGGATTTTGTATTATTTTCCTAAATTTGTGTTTCTTCGAGTGTTAATGTGTAATAATGGTGGATTATTAAATGTTAAGTGCTCGTTAACGTGTACAAGTGTGGGTAAATGGTACAAAGTTGAAAAACGTGACTTTCGTATTTTCTCATCATCCGCTCAAAAACCTGGTAAAGTTTCCATCACTTTACTAGGGTAAGTAAACTAAAGATTTGGCTGGAGGGTCTAAGCAACCAGGCCATAAAACTACTCACATATAATATAACAAATAAATGACTTGGCTTAAAGGTCTTAGCAACCAGGCCATAAGAATTTAAAAAAAAAAAAAAAAAAAAAAAATGGCCGGGTGAATGAGAGACATATTCAAGGGCTACGTTCACTTATTACGCACTCAGTGTGAAAGTCACCCGGTGCGAATATCGCTCGATCATTGACGATTTTCTCAGAGATACTGAACGACTTCGGGCGACCTCATGAAACTGACACTAGAACAATGAAGCACTGACAATTATGACAATCGAAACCTCAAATTATCTGTCATTTCTTACTATTATCTGTCAACATGACAGCAGAGCGTCTTTTACCCTACTATTTCACGGGGTGACCGGTGCGTACGCTCGACGACGCCCGCTCACAATACTGAACGGTTTGGTGTGAACGCCCGGACGATCACTCCGAGTAACTGAACGACCAAACAACGCTCCGGGCGTCGTCCGCCGTCGTCGGACGATAATAGTGAACGCACCCAAGAATATGGTAGAATGTGCGTACCACAGATTAAGAACTACAAGATCAGCAATACCGTCTGTCAAGGCTGGTTAGACAAAGAATGCCAAATCACGGATCGCCTTAGAAAGACTGAGACTCAATTCATATTTTTTGTCTTTATCATAGTTAAACCTTTTTTGACCTTATGGTTGTTAAAACGATTAAAAGTGACAATCCAAAGTCGGACGATGTTATGTCATTCACATATTTTGTGAATTTTTGGGATATTTATGTAAGTTTTACCCTGTGTGATTAATCTAAGATTTAATTATTGAGAAAATAAGTGTGTGCAAAATGAGATGTTGCAGTATTTTGGGCTGCAAACAACGCAGCGAAAGAAATCTGGCTGGCGTTACATTTCATTCGTAAGTAGACTTATTTCGACATTATTTGGGTTTTAATAACATCGTAGATATCAACAGAGATACGATCATTAGGAATTTCTGGCTCTTAAATGAAAATATTACGAAATAATGTGCAATTTTTCATAATAAATGTATCCTCAAAACAATTTCAGGAGTAGTGTTGCTAGTAACGTCATTTCTTTTACCCTAATTTCAGATACACAATTAATATTATTTTAAAGCTTTTTTAAATGATTAAATGCAATGATTTTACATAAGTACAGATATGATATACCCTAACCAATCAAACGAAAAACATGTTCCGTGCGCAGCGGTCGCACACATACACAATGTTTTACATCACTTACATTTCACAACATTGCCCTGTCGTGTGAAAGAGATGGTGTATGTAAACCAATATGAACAAAAAAGACAGCTAGTGTTTGTCAGCTACGTGTAGTGTATGTACCATTTAGGCCAGCCAATCACAGCACGCAGCTGCACGCAGGGTAGCCAATCACAGCACGGAGCAGCATGCAGAGTAGCTAATCACAGCACTTTTGGCATAGATTACCGAAAACGAGTAAGTATACAGAAGGTACAAGTATTTTACGCGGCAAGTATTATACCCTACGATTAAAGATCCAACTTTAATCGTAGATTATACCAGGGTTGATTGATTTAAATCAAGAGATTTTTTTATATAAATGATTTTTTTGACAAACTTTATTTTTTTCCATAAAATTTCATTGATTTTATTTTTATTACTGGTCTATAATCAGTTTATTCAAACTTCTAAGACTTTGTCTTAGAAGTTTGAATAAACTGTTTCCTACATTTCTGTACTTAATTACTACTGTCATACTAAGATTTATTTATGGTTTTTTTTAATTCTTACAAAGTTGCATACTAGTAAAACTTTTCGTAAAAATATTCATAATAAGTGAAGAAGTAGGTAAGAGTGTTAAGTAAATAGGGAGTAGGTCTTCTTCAAGTTTAGTTTTTTTATTTTGACGTTGTAATTTTTGTCATAAATATGGAAGATTCTATGTCAGTAGATTAACATTTATGAAAACCATTTAAAAATGATAACTAATTTTGGAGATAAAAAATGTTTTTTTACTTATCTAGTTTTTCCTCGGAACCATTGGAATTTTTGAGACAATATTTGGAATATTATCAGTTAAGAGTATGTAAATAATAAAAATCAAGTAAAAATCTTAAAAAGTCAAATAAAAAGTGAAAAAAATCTAATAAATCATGTTTTTTTTTTTATTAAAATTAAAAAAAAACTGTCAACCAAAAAGTCATGATTTTTATCAACCCTGGATTAAACCCCATACATACCCCTGTGACAGTATAAATTACATAAACTATGCTTTCATTAAATTGATCTCAATTCAAAATTCGTAATTTACTAACATTAGGCCGCGTTCAGTATTATCGTCCGACGACGCCCGCAGCGTACTTTGGTCGTTCAGTTACTCAGAGTGATCATACAAACAAACGCCAAGGAACGCTCCGAGCGTCATCCGACGACGGGTGATAATATTAAACGCGGCCCAGGGCAATATTTACTAACAAAATGGATGCAAATCTGAAATAATGATGATCCTGTCTGGTGCGGGGAATTCAACCATTAAATTGTATGCTTTTTAAGGTGAATGTGTACCGGGTAGTCAGAGAAATTAAAAATTTCTTGTGGGGGTATTTACAAATTGTAGCTCTATTTCGCGTTGTACATCAATATAACAATATATCTACTGAATAATACTCATAAAAAGATTAACCTAGCTCTATAATCTCGATAATCGATAATTTATTGTATTATTTCGCATTTACGCATACGTAGCAAAATCTAACGATTTAACGATCAGTTGATAGATCAAACTGTACTTGAGGAATGTTCTGTAATACGGACCTGAGCTGAGTAACTGAACGACCAAAGTACGCTCCGTGCGTCGTCGGACGATGATACTGAACGTACCACTTTTCTGCCTACGAGTCGCATCTGCATCTTTATAATCTATGTTTTGTCTTATCGCTCTCGGTACAAAAAATATTTATTGTTTGTAAATAGAAATACGCCTATAATGCAAATAATTTTTTGTACTTACAAGTGGTATGTGATCCCTTTTTGTTTGTTTGCTTTCATGTCATAATTAGTACACTTTCTGTACATTCACGACGGCATTTTTGTAATTTTTTGTCACCGGTTACGCTCGGCGCCTTGCCTTGACGCGGACTAATAGCAAGATGTCACAATTAGCTTGTTTTCGAGTCTTCAGATATTCGCGCTAGTCACTCATCTGTACTTATGTAATATCATTGATTAAATGTGTATTTTTAGGTTTTCGCCTAATCCTGTTACTAACAAAAAGTGAAATTAATTGGTGGATCGACACAATTGGCAACCGAAAGAGAATTCATCAAAATTAAAAACAATCATCGTGAGGAAACCGGAATGGTATAATCAAAATTTCCAAGGTATGTATTATGTGTGTATTATTATATTTATTATTACTACTTACCTACTTTTTATTATTACTTACCTATTCAGTTCTTAAGTATATTTTTTTCAGTAATTTGTTTTAACTTACTTTCTTCATGACTCATGCATGACCCGTTTTAAAATCATACAAAATGAAGATACCGTACACCGTACTCTTGGAATATCAGAAACAAATTTCAGTGAGATGCTTGACAAATGCGTAAATATTTAATTGTTTTCTTTTTGTGGTTTTAGTTGATCCTGTTTCCTGTGAGGATTACAAGTCAAGAGTCCATAAGACTTGAGATTTCAGCACTAAAAACTTAAAATAAACGTGAAACAGATTTTTTATAAAATATAGGTACATAAAGGCGATTTTTTATGTCTTTCATTAGATATCATTATCATCATTGCAGCCATTTCCATTTTTGGGTGTAAGCCTCCTCCAAATTCCTCCACTTCTGGCCATGAGCCCTTGCCATCAATCCAACCGGTGTGTCGTCAGATGTCGTCCACCCAATGTTTGGGTGGCCGTCGCCGTGGACTAATCGAGCATAACATTAGATATAATACACTACAAATAAAACATCTCCAGATCTCAGGGGGCCTAGTACGAGTTTGACACTTTATAATACTTTCATAGTTTTCGTCGATTTTCATTCATAAACTACTGGTTCCTCCTCGTATCCGCCAGGGGCGCTACTGATTAATGAATGAAAGTCGTCGAATTCGATGGAAGTATCGGTAAGTGTCAAACTCGTACTAGGCCTACTGTTCAGGGCGAAGTACTAGTATCACTAGTGTCTATTTTAAATTGAAAATATTGTGTTAATATTTTAAATGAATAGCAGCAATTTTATAAGCTATCAATTTATGTTGTCTGTATTTCTCCATAGATTATCTAGTCCAGCGGTACTCTAAGTGTGTTCCGCGGAACCCTAGGGTTCCGCGATACCCCTGTAGGGGTTCCGCAAGAATTTAGAAAAAAAAAACAAAACACCTCTCTCTGGTCACTGGTCGAACGTTTTGAATCCGCCCGCCGCGCGTATACTTGTGAGCGCGCAGTCCCTTTGATAAAAGCCGCCTCTGAATTAGACGCTATAGTTGTGAACAAGCGACTTTCGGCTCTATCTTCAAAAGCATAAAGTCGAGATTGTTTACAACGCATTTTTTTGTATTTATATTTTTATTTCCGCTTTTTGTTTATCAAAGGCGCCGACTCGAGTATTTTTGAGAATGTTCGAGTTCGAGTCTAGGACTAAGTATAAAAGCGCTATTATATAAAAAAAGTCGCGCCTCGTCAGTCAGTTGACGATTAGCGTTCGGAGCGATAAGTTCGTACCTACCTACTTACAAGCTGGCTAGCCTGCTGCCTTCTTGTAAGTTCTACTGCCCGCTGTATTCTGATTGTATCAGTTTTGTACATTTCTTCTTTGGACTAAACTTTGTCTCATAAACGCAGTAACGATTGTGCATTATTTTGACCCTACCATCCTGACGTGTAACATTATTAATAAAGAAGAATGGAACGTTGGCTTAAAGGTGTTAAACGTGTTGCAACGACATCTTCTAATGACGCTGAATGTTCAAAAGCAGTACGCGCGGAGAATACAGCAATTACCGATCCAGACGATGATGCCACGACGTCAAGCTCCACGGTTTCAAAGACGAAAAAAAGGAAGTATGATGAAATCATATATCAGTTTCGGATTTGTTGATTCCAACGGCTCACCTCTCTGCATGTTATGTAGTAAACTGCTTCCTAATAGTTCCATGGCACCTGCCAAATTACGCAGACATTTAGAAACTGTACACCCCGAGTCTAAAGACAAGAATAAAGAATTTTTTGTTCGTAAAAAAGAACAGTTATTGGAAAGTCAAAAAAATATGATGCATGTAACACAAACTATCAATGAAAAGGCCACGGAGGCATCATATTTAGTTAGCTATCGCATTGCACAAGCAGGTGAAGCGCACACTATCGCTGAGAATTTAATAAAGCCATGTGTGTTAGACATAACAAAATGTATGCTCGATGAAAAATCTGCAAAGCATCTTTCTACTGTACCGCTATCAAACGATACTGTTTCATGGCGAATCCATGATCTGGCAAGCTACGTCAAACAAGAACTAGTTGCACGTCTACAAAAAACACGATTCGCCTTGCAAATGGATGAGTCAACTGATGTCACTGGTCTGGCTATCTTGCTGGTTATCGTGAGATATCCATATGAACGTTCTTTTGAAGAAGACATGCTTATGTGTTCACCGCTGCCCACAAACACTACCGGGGAAGAAATTTTTGATAAAATAAACATATTTTTTAAAGAAAATAATCTTAGTTGGAACGATTGCATTGACATTTGTACAGATGGGGCCAAGGCGATGACAGGTAAAACAGCAGGAGCAGTATCACGAATAAAAAGTAAAGCGCCTAATTGTAGTTCCAGCCATTGTATTCTGCATAGACAAGCACTTGCGATGAAGCAAATGCCGTCAAATCTAAAATTAGTTATGGATGAAGCGGTAAAAATAATTAATTTTATCAAATCACGACCACTACAATCCCGATTGTTCTCATTATTGTGTGAAGATTATGGCAGCAAACATAAAACACTGCTGCTCCATACAGAAGTGCGATGGCTGTCTCGGGGTAAAACTTTAACAAGGCTATTTGAACTTAGAGCCGAGTTACAAATGTTTCTTTCAGCAGATACAGTTTCTTTTAATTTGAAAGACCGTTTGTATGATAAAACTTGGTTGTTCCGATTGTCTTTTATGGCGGATATCTTTCAAAAACTGAACGAATTGAATTTATCATTGCAAGGTAAACAGACAACAGTGTTCCAGGCCTATAACAAAATAACTGCCTTCAAAAGAAAATTAGATTTTTGGATTATTTGCGTTGGTAAGAGAGAAATAGAAAGCTTTACGTCACTCAGTGAGTTTGTTAGCGATAACGACTCGGAAATGTTTCAAGATGATGTGTTTGAAGAATTGGTCCAATATCTCACTTCGATGCGCGCATCTTTTGTAAAGTATTTTCCCGAAGAACATAATACAAAAATGAAGCTGAATTCATGGATTCATAATCCTTTTTTACCCAACTTGCAAAAGCCCGAAAGTATGTCAAACGAGATATATGAATCTCTTTTAGAAATGTCATCAGACACAAGTATGGAGTCACTGTTCAAAACGACGCCTCTCAACGATTTTTGGTGCAGAATCCGTGATGAATATCCAATGCTTGGCAGAATGGCTCTGAATATTCTTCTCCCGTTCCCAACAACATATTTGTGCGAAACAGGATTCTCAACCTATGCAGCCACGAAAACAAAATATCGCAATAGACTGGACGCCGAACCTGATATGAGACTTCAAATGTCTTCTATCAAACCTGATATCAACCAATTGATGAAAAATAAAAAACAGTTTCATACCTCCCATTAGTTAAGATTTTTTCATTTTTAATATCTTCTATTATTGTACTTGGCATGTGGTTAAAGTAAGTAATAATTAGTAACTGTTACATTGTACTTTTATTATGCTTATATAATAAAGAATACACTTTTAAAAACTATTGTTTTATTGTAGGGTTCCGTCAAGTATTTTGCTTGTCAAAAGGGTTCCGTGACCAAAAAAGTTTGAGAACCGCTGATCTAGTCTTTCTGAAATATAAACTATTTTCTGTAGATCAAAACAATAATCAGTCAACGTTTTTATTATACATTCCTATTTTTTATAATAAAAAAAAACTTTAAGGGTAGTCTCTACTCATTTTTATGAACAACTTTTACTATGGGACCAACCCTTAAATCGCGAAAATAAAATCAGCCGATCCCTACATTTTCTTGATTTATGTGAACACAAATAGGGATCAGCTGACATTTTTTCGCGATTTCAGGCTTGGTCCTATAGTAAAAGTTGTTCATAATGATAAGCAGAAATTACCCTTAAAGTTTTTTTGGTAATTAAAAAATAAGGGTGTATATACCTCCTTAAAATTGAATGTAGGTATATACTTCAGTTTTAGTAATAGATTAATTTTATGCGGTTGGTGTTTCTTTATATAAATAAATAGGGGAAATGCCTGGATTGGAATGCTGCTGCAATAATGAGAACCGGCCATAAAATTCAGATTCTGACTCCAATGGGTTACTTTGACGGATCAATCTGTGATTTTGATGAGTATTTTACATGAATGATGTCTCAGATCGTTTCTCCTTTGCACACTATCTTGAAATTACGATCATTATTTTTATGCGACTGCCAGAACACAGGGTTCTGTGAACCACAACCACAACAGAAGGTTCAAGACGTAGTTCAGGGTCTACTCAACTGATTGAGATAAAAAATACTTCCATAAATTGATGATTTGTGTAACGTTTCTCATTTTTATTCCCCCTAGCCAGTTTTCACGAAAAAAATAACTCAATAACTACAACTAGTTCAACTAGTTAACTAGACTAATTGTATTTTTAGGAAACTGCAACCAACAACCAATCCCTCTACTTAGTATGCAATTTCGTACAATAGACAGGTCAAGCTGTATTCCAGGATTTACATAACATATTGAGATAAATCGCACCTGAGTTTGTAACTTAAGCTAATACATATGTAAGTACGGTTCTTTATGATCCATTCAGCCATTGTTACGTGATGAGGTACGAACACACAGAAATAGGTACCTACGTAACTAAATTATAAATAAAATCGATTTGTTATATTTCTCATTTTTCATTCCCCTAGCTGATTTTCATGAAAACAAAATTCAATAACAATATCTAGTTCAACTAGATAATTAGACTAGTTGTATTTTTAGGAAACCGTAACCATCCAACAATCGTGCCCTCTACTTAATATGTTACTTCATACAAAAGAGGGGTCAAGCTATATTCCAGGATTTACCACATACTTCAATTTGTAAGTTAGGCTAATATCAATACAACTGTAAACCTTCATCGCGATCCTTTCAGCCGTTCTCACGTTCTGAGATAACAAACAGATAGACAGACATGACTTAAAATAATGGTTGATTCATGTTATATTGACCCGTAGGCAGTTTTCGTGAAAAAAACCTTATAAACCGAGTTTTCGACTTATACGAGATTATTGATTAAAATAAGGCACAATCCTATAATTTCAAATTTTCATTCGATAACCAATTATTTTTTGTTTTATTGCCAGAACCGACAACCCAAGACAGAGTAACTTGGCGCAGAAATGTGAGGAGACCCGACCCCAAATAATGGGACCAGGGAAGGAAGAAGAAGAAGAAGAAGAACCAATTATTTTTTGTGTAAAATAAGCAAATTTACGTTACATATCATAAAAGAAACTGAAGGGTGAAAATGGATATTTATCAAAATCGAAAAAAAATAACCATTTTTAGTATTTTCTCGGATAAATGCCCATCACTACTAGTGACTAGGGTTGTGACATCCCTAGTTCCTCAGATTAAAAACCTCCAGTCCTGTCTGTCTTAGTCAGTGTTGCCAATCCTAATTTACGAAAATTGGTAGTTGAAGTGCCAAAGACAAAGTATCCTCCATCTGTGCGGATTCTTTATCTGTGTGCGAAGTGCTAATAATCGGTAGAAATTAAAAATAGATCTACCAACCTACTGCCAAAATTAATATTCAATCTATCCACGATGTGGCCTACTAGAGATAGGAATTTGACATAAGCTTCATACAAAATATGTCAAATTTCTATCTCTAGTAGGGTAAATCGTGGATAGATTGGATATTAATATTGGCCGCTAGTGTAGTTGATTTTTAGTACTAAAAATAATTAAAATACTGTTCAACAAGATGTTTTTTTTTATTTCATACATCGTTTCTATCAGATTCCATAATAAAAGACTAGAAACAGGCTGAAACAGCAGATAACATTTATAAAGATAGCAATACAAAACTCATCCTACCAAAAAAAACTTAAGGGCGCTAAATACCAAATAATTTTATCGATAACAACGTCCCGTTTGTGGGATTTTATCAGGATTTTTTTTTCAGGTAAAGATGTCTTGTGTTTTTTTTAAATTCATAAAATAATTGAAGTTATCGATTTGTACAAAATATTTACCGATGACTTGACTTGCTTGACCGATGCAGCGATGATTTGATGTAAGCACACCACTAAAAATGACTTTTATTCTTGTGTTCCATTGACTTGTACCTTGTGTTCACGTTCACTTTAGTACATATATCATTAATCTGTGGTTCACTCACAGACCAAGTAGAGATGCTACGCATTATTATTATAATGACTGATTAATGATTTTTATGTTATACATGTTATAAGAGTAAATAAATAAAACTATAATTTAAATAGATTTTTTATTTCTATTTAAAATTGAATGAACAGAGTCCTACACGAAGTAGTTCTGTACAATGTACCCTTGTTTCTGCCGTCTGAGGCTGCTGCTGCAAGGGTGCTGGCCAGAAAACCTCCACGTATGCCTGACGGCTGCTTGTCCTTCTAGACACGTCTGGAGGGAATGGCAGTTGTTTGGCCAGTGCATTCTGGGTACGGGCAATGGAATCCTTTCGAGGGATTAATCATTGAGGATCTTATTGCCTGTGGCGAATATTATGGCGCGGGAGGGGCCCATTCTGGGCCAGTGGAGAGTTGATCCACGTGTCCCTCTGAAGCCAACAGAGGCCACAGTGCAGGAGCAGGGGCGGACCCGGTGTGTACTCACCCTGCCACTGGGCAGGCAACGGGGGGACTGTCCTGCCCTGCCTCCATCAATCTCGTAATCCTAGGACTGCCCGCTGAGTAGTGTTCTCGCGCCTCTTGGGAACGAGGTTCTTGGCTTCACCGCCCAGACCGCGAGGAAGAAAACCTCTATAAAAAAATACGGGAGGTAGGGCCTGCGAGCAGTAGACTTGGGGATGTCTACTGCCCGAGCAGCAGCTGGCGTAGCTGACACAGCTGGCGTAGTTGGCAGAGCGGGCGTAGTTGGCGCAGCTGGCGTAGCTGATAAAGGCCCGTGAGGTGAGGTGGCGTGCAATGTTCCGTGTGCGCCACCGAGGAGGTTGCGGCCGGCGTTAGGCCGCACGGGTAGAAGGGGTCGCCTGCTTGTGGCTGGCCGGGACCTGTCGGGGGTGGTTGTGTGAATACTCACGGGTTTCCACGCCTCCGGCCAAGGTAGTTGAAGTAACACCGTGGTGGTTTTAGTCGGTTAGAGTCCGACACTGGCTCCGCCTACACCGGGTGGAGTGCGTCCATGAGGATTACCCCACGGCAAAAAAAAAGATACGTGCGTTACGTTCGATAATTCAGTAGACATAGCATCGTGTGCTCCGGACCAATCGATGCATATCTAACGGTTTCTATCGACATTAATCTACCGTGACTTTTCGAGAATACGGAAATAAGAATCAATTCGATATTTTGACATTTGTTGCAAAATTTATCGAATGTGATACAGTATCTAGTTGCATATCTAACGGTTTTGTATCGATATATATCTACCGTGACTTTCCGAGAATTCGGAAACTTGAATTTATTCGATATTTTGGCAGTTGTTGCGATATTTATCGAACGTGATATAATATCTACTCCCCGAGAATTGGGTCCCAGACGGTGATCTTCCATACAAAAAATATCGCATTACGAATGTGTGACTAATGAAAGTGACGATGCATAGCAGCGTTGCCAGACGTACGATAATTATCGTAAATATACGATAATTTTGGCTCTGGTACGATACAAAATTGATTGAAATACGCAGAAATACGATAATTTTGATGCTGAAAATAGTTGTTTTTGTTCGT
Organism: Asteroscopus sphinx; assembly: GCA_949699075.1. Lineage (NCBI taxonomy): Eukaryota > Metazoa > Arthropoda > Insecta > Lepidoptera > Noctuidae > Asteroscopus > Asteroscopus sphinx. The sequence goes on along the minus strand of OX453021.1, from coordinate 10,181,305 downwards.
AGCTCAGCACTGTTTACGATAATATTTCACCAAATTCCTTGATATACGATAATTTTAGAACATCAGTACGATAATCCACTTGTACTCATCTGGCAACCCTGATGCGTAGCATCTCTACTTGGTCTGTGGTTCACTCACGGGTAGTAATCTTAGAACAAAAATTTTCAACCTTATGTCTATGATTCTAGATGGGTTCAATAATAGATTTTGACAGTTACTTCGTCCCCCTCAGCCTTCCCCTTCTGGTCTGTATATATTATATTGTTGTTATATACCTATGTCTATGTGTAGTATACATCTATAATCTCAATTATTGAAGTAATTCTCTTTGTAATTAACTCTTTGTAAAATGGGCAGTCTAAACTATGTACCTATCCCATTTAAAAGTTGAAATATTCAGTTTTCTACAAAGTTTAATATAACTAAATAAAAACGTACATTACGAATTACGGTTACGAAATGTTTGTTAACGGCGTCTGCCCAACAAACAAGCCTACTACTAGCCACTAGCACATAAAGCCACTGTTATATGATCACATCAGGTAAGCAAATAATAATATATTTCATTTCAATGTTAAAGTGTAATATTTGACAATGAACTTTTCAATCTGCATGCAGTACACACTACAGAAAACGATTATTTCAGGCTTCTGGGGGCCAAACGAAGCTTAATGAATTGATACACAGGGAAACAAGCCCTTCCCACCAGATGGTTCAAATAAAACTAGGAGTTGGGAGATTAATACAATACCGCTTGAATATTATTTGTTTCTTTTTGCAAACATAAGTATACTACATGCAAGTTGGAAATCATAAAATATCACACATAATGCAATACAATAGGGGACACTTCTAAGTACTCCTTGCCTATCTGGCCCTTGTGCCCCTCCCAGAAACAAATCCTGGATCTGCCCTTGGCCACAGCAATAGGATTCCATTTGGACTCTTCGGGTGTGGAATCTTAATAATATTAATGCTGTTGTAAAACTAATTTTTAATATTTCAGATACTGAGATGCCACCGCCTACATACAGTTTTGTTGGAAATCATTTGTTAAATGAGGTAAGCAACAGCTTTTTTCATTTTCTTAATGGCATTTATATTTAAAAACAAAATAATATGAATAATAATATTATAAGTTGGCCTCAACAAAGTAAGCTGTGTGTGAATGTCACAATCAACTGAGAAATGTTTGAGCATGACGGTAGGCAGGGTAAAGTTCTAAAGACATTTCTATTAAAAAATGGTTCATCATTATCAGCCCGTTACTGTTCCACTTCTGGGCACGGGCCTCTTCTCAGAAGGATTCAGGCCTGAGTCCACCACGCTGGCCTACTGCGGGTTGGTGGACTAAACACCATCAAGAACTGTATGAAGCACTCTCAAGTGGGTAGGTTTCCTCACGATGTTTTCGTTCACCGTTAAAGTAAAAAGTGACAATCAAATTCTGATTCGCACTTGAATTTGAAAAGCCAGAGGTGTGGGCCTGGTACGAACTCAGATCCCCCTGCAAGGATGGCAAGCATTCAACCACTAGGCTATACTTTAAATTACTAGGTTATAATGTTCATTCCGGGACCCATCTGAAAACCAGTGCTGCAACATTTCGGTGTTGAAGCATATGCTGAGATGGAGGCCTTTTTAGTCTTTTACAGGCATATTATTTTTAATTTTATTGTTGATGTGTTATTTTTTCTTTCGCCTGTAACAAGATTAAAATAATTATTTTATTTCTTTCTTTCATTTTGTTTGATTTATGTAAATGCAATGATAACATATTGTAGATATTAATGTAAAACCAAGTAGTTAAAAGCCTTAATTTTCCTTACAGGTAATGTACAATCAAATAACAGTCCCTTCAACACTGAAGATTATGACTCCTGTGGCTAGGAAGATCCTGTGGATGCAAATCAAACAAGAAAATGTAGAATTTTATTCTGATTAGAAATAACTGAAAAAAAACATAATGTTTATAGGATAAAATTGAAAAATAAACAGATTTATGTAAAAGTAATGGTTTTTATTTCACTTTCACTATAAAAAATAAAATATTAGCAATGCATGTATAGGTACCTACCTACGCATGAATAAGAGGCAAAAGCCTTGTATCCAAGGCCGAAATTTAAAAACCTTTTGCTTGGTTGGAAGTTGAAAATAATGTATTATCTGTGCTTGTCATTTTCTATTATTGAGGTTACTCTTTGGTTCCCTATTGACCAAATTTCTTGTTCGGAGATTGTCGTCTGATGCGTAGCATCTCTACTTGGTCTGTGGGTTCACTTCACTGACTTCACTCGCCCACCCACACGTTGAGTTTTGATCAGTTTTGATAAGAAAAAGTACTATAAATACTAGGTAGTTGTATTTATTCTAAGCACGTTTTGTTACCATATTATTCACCGTCTTCGGCTATGTGGCGGTCGCCGGGGTATGTGCGCAACGGCCGTTTCTCTGTGCCAATTGTTTTGTGAAATTGTGTGATTCTGGACGGGCGTGAGCGTGCGGGGCACTTGCATACATGTTTTTTAATTAATTTGTACGCCCACTCCGTGTTCGGTTGTGGTGGTTGTTTAGTGTAAGTGATGGTAGTGAGCAGAAGGTAGAATAAGAGTGGATTGTTGTTAAAATGTCACTGCAGAAGAGTGTGAAAAGTGCTGGAGGTGACAGGAGTGAGCAGGGGGACACTACATCTATATGTTCCTCGGTGACGACGCAGCCAGACAGGCACGGCTTCTTTGGAGGTGCTCAGTATAGTCCAGAACCGTAAGTACACTTACCAGAATTATTCATAGTGTAAATATGTTGTTATGTATTGTATTGTAGTTTGTTATTTATCCCAAACACCATCTGCATAATTGGGTCATGATTATTGTTTACTTACTCATAAACAAATTCACCATGCCAAAACAATTTGTATGAAGAGCAAATTTACACACAATCCAGTCATAAATTATTAAGATGTATCTGGGGGTGGCCTGTGGCCAGCAGTGGACGTCTTACGGCTGAAATGATGATCTTATCTGTATGCCTTTGCAATATTAAATTAATGTGCACATTCGAACTTGATACCTACTAATTTGGAGAAACTAAATTATAATTAGAGACTTTAATTTCTACTTCATATCTAATTAATACCTACTTTCATGCTAAATTTTAAACTTATCATATTCATAGTGAAAATATTTTATAATGTTTTCAACTAATACATTTGATTGTGTCTGTAATTCTGGCATAAAAGACATTAAAATGTGTGTCACTGGTCCATATCAGTTGCACAAAAACTATTGTTGTTGGTTGTTTATGGTGAAGGGCAAGCTGCTCACATTCTTCCAAGTTTAAAAAATACAATGTAATAAAAGCTTAAGGGGCCATATTATGAAGTATTGAAACCATCATTGTTATTGATACATTCTGTATCTAATAGGTTTGTCTCTCTCGTTATGATGTGTCATCATCATAATATGGCTCCAATGCTGCACTGTGGCATATTAAATCATTGTTATTATCTGCATATTATATTTCAGCTAAGTGTTTAAATAGTTCACACTCTGCTATTATATTACTGTGACAAATTTATAAGTGACTCAGAGGATATGAAATCATGTAAACAAGATTTTGTATTATCTGTGTAAGTCGCATTTCAAGTAATTTTTTTGTATTATAATGGTTTTATTCTGTAAATTCTCAACTAGCCTATTTGTTATCTCTTGTTATTCATCTAGTTTCATTCATTCATTCATTAGTTATTAAAGGAAACTGTATCAAATTACTAGTTACTAGTTCAAAACTGCTTCTTTATACAACATGTTATTGAAATAACTAAAAACCTAATAATGGATAATTGTACTCATCAGTATGAACAACTTTTACTATGGGACCAACCAAGTCATCGCAAAAATAAAGTCAGATGTTCTCAACATTTTGTTGATTTATGTGAACACATACAAAGACGAACTGTATATTTATGTAGGATAATGCTCAGTATGGCCAAATAAAACGTCTAGGTTTGGCAACTGGTTTGAAAACTTTGATTTAATCTTCCACAAAAATAATACAAGTACAATCAACGTTTTCCCCCGTTCATCGCAAAACTCTTTACTCTATTATAGACTACAACCATAGATAACTAAACTTGTTTCCTAAAGCTAGCATTCACACCTGTCTCCATAATGAAGGATTGCCATTCGCTCCCACATTTATTTACGTTTTTGAAGCAAAGTTTCTATAGCTTCGTTGCATGCTGGGACAGCATGAAGTAAACTGAGAAAAAAGTCACCGTTAAATCGCGCGCGCGTTTTGTGCAAATGCGTAGAATCTTCGCTTTTGTCGAGCGCCCCGTTCCCCCGACGCTACCCGTTTTTTAGGGTTCCGTAGTCCTACAAGGAACCCTTCTAGTTTCGTCATGTCCGTCTGTCTGTCCTAATCCTTTACGGCTTAATAACTTCTACAGTTATAAACATAAGTAAATGAAATTTTGTTAAAAAATGGTTTAGATAGAGATCTCAATTTTAAAAGAATAAAAAAAAATTGATAACTTATTTTAGGTGGCGCCCATACATGTGAAATGGGGATGATATTTTTTTCGCTGCACCCCCTCGTTTGTGGTATCATTGAATAGGTCTACTAAAATGAAGGTAATGTTTCATACATAACTTTTTTATCAGGTGTACCATCCGCGAAATACAGTTCGCCAAGGTGGCTTGCAATGTGTACCCCCCCCCTGCCATTTCTAAACTATGCAACATAGAAACTTATAGTCTTCCACATTGATAGACCTTTATAAAAACTCTTTTAAAATTATTTCGAGTATAATGTGATTATAAATTTTTGAGTTATAGTGAGAAAACTGAAAAATACCTAAGACGTCCTAGTTCATAGGTCATTGACCTTAGAGAAAAATGATCTTCGCAAATAATGCTCCTTTAGTTACTTTATATTTAAAAATATCACAAAAAAAAACTTTGTATTGTATTGATATGACACACTTCTTAAATTTAGCGCTAGGTGGCGCTGTTTGCAAAAACTAAAATAGCTATGATTAATATTCGATTTGATTCATTTGTAATTAGACCTACTTAAGGAACCCTATAATACTGAGCATGGCCCGACATGCTCTTGGCCGGTTTTTACCCATTCTCTATAGTTTAACAACAAATAATAAAAGGGCAGAGGCAAACATGGACATGTGTCCTAGTACTCGTAGTACCCGGTGCGTAAGAAAGACATGCAAAAATTCATATATCGCGCACGGTGCATTGATGTCTTTTGATGAACTCTCGTAAATTAAATCAGTTTCTATGAGGTATCAGGTCGATGGGTGGTACGGAACGCTTACTGCATGAGTCCGACTTGGCCTTCTTTTCATTAGAGTTAGTTCAGCTTTATTTCTCTCTCAGGGTGGATCCAGCCTTCAATTTGCTTCAATATTGTAAGTTGTCACTTGCTGGTATAGTAGTTAGTAGACATGTGCGCCGCGCCGGCGCGCCGCCGCCGCGCCGCCGCCGCCGTCGTTTTTTCGACGCCGCCGCCGCCGATCTGCGTATCGGCCTAAAATCGGCGCGGGTTCTAATTGTTTTAGAACTTAGTTTTAGGAAACCCTACAACATCACTCACACGCTTCTCTACTGAATTTCTGTCTTTCGAACATAGACATGTCTAAGTACCTATATACTAGTTACAAAAAAAGTTAAGTGACGGCCGACCGACCGTTACACCATTCATATTTCATATTTCCATACAATAACTGACAAAAAAAAACGAACGATATTAATTCAGATTACACCTTTCTATTTAGAATACCTATCTAACTTACTTATCTAAAGTAACATCATCATCATCATTTCAGCAGAAAGACGTCCACTGCTGGACATAGGCATCCCCCAAGCAACGCCACAGCGACCGGTCCTAATACTTATTTATTAATTATTAGGATTAACCGCCTACACGAAGCCTGACTGATGAAGTCTACGCTCCGTCCAGCACATCCAAATCCAAAACCCCGAGAGCTTTCACCTCGAACTTCAGAATCGTTTCGAATGTGTAGGGAGCTCAGTGGACGATTATAGCGATGGGTTTGTGGAAACTGTCCATACTGTCATACAAATAGAAAGAAAAAGCTCTCTGACTACACTCTCGAGTTCATGGTGGAAAGACGCGAGATGATTCTGCAGTCCTCAGATGATGCATCTAAGTACAGGCGGCACAATAGACAGATCTCGAAGACGTTGAAAAGTCACTTACGACGATTTAATACCGAATGTATTAAAGACGCGATAGAGACGAACAAGGAGGGCTCCTAAGTCTTCGCAAGAGACCTGTCTCTTGGGCAGAGCTAGCTTGCAAAACTGAGGACCGACGATGGCAGAGTCGTATCCTCCAAGCCAGAGCTCTTGAGAGAGGTCGAGATGTGCTATGGACAGTTATCACACGTCCACCCGGAAACCAGCTGGCTGCAAATCGGGCGAACGAGCCAAGAGCTCGATTGAGCCGACACTACCGAAGATATTTCGGACGTCAGCCTGTACGAGATTAGGATGGCTCTGACGCAGCTAAAAAACAATAAGGCGCCGGGTGATAATGTAATTATGGCCGAACTCCTGAAGGCAGGTGGAAAACCGATCCTTAAGGCCCTTCAGAAGTTGTTTGATTCCGTAATACTCGAGAGAAGAACGCCACAGGCATGGAGCAGAGGTGTGGTGGTACTTTTATTCAAAAATGGCGATAATGCTAAATGGCAAACTTAAGTGGCTGTGGGCGGAGCACATTGCTCACAGATCGGATAGCCGATGGAGCCGTAAAGTTCTAGAGTAGCGACCGCGTACTGGAAGGCGTATCGTGGGTAGGCCCTCCACAAGACTACTGTCACGGTCACTGATGACCTGGTTAAGGTCGCGAGAAACCGCTGGATGCGGAAAGCGCCGAACCGGTTGTTATGGCGATGCTTGGGGGAAGCTTTTGTCCAGCAGTAGACGTCTTTCAGCTGAAATGATGATGAAGATGAACCGCCTACAAAATTATTCTATATTTTATAACAAAATTACATTTGTTCAGGACAATTTCAGCCGTTGCAAGGCAGCCGTTAATTAAAAATACTTTTATTTTGCTGTTTTTTGTTGATTGTTGATTTATATGTTTGCGATTTTTTAAATTGTATCTGAATTTTTAATACAAACAATTCTACAAGCTAGAAAGTTTTATTTAAATTCTCCACGCCGAAATCACGCTGAAAACACGCGCGCCGCCGCCGATTTTTTACCGGCGCCCGCTGCCGGAGATTTTGGCATCGGCGCACACGTCTAGTAGTCAGTAGTAGACATATCATTAAGCTGTTGATTTCGTGGTGTTTACAACATGTTATTGAAATAACTCAAAACCTCGTAAGGGGTAGGGAAACAGCTGTTTTTTTCGGGATTTCAGGATTGGTCCCACAGTAAAAGTTGTTCATACTGATGAGTATAATGACACCTTAAGAGGTTTTTAGTTATTTCAATAAATAACATGTTATATGTAATGAATGACGACCTCTGTGGTCTAGTGGTTCGAGTGTCGGACTGCTGATAACGAGGTCGTGGGTTCGATTCCCACAGGACACAAATATTTGTGTGATGAACATAAGTGTTTGTGTTGGTCTGGGTGTGTTGCTTATGTATTATAAGTATGTATTTACAACAAAAAAAAAGTATATACGTATTATAACCATTGTCTAGTACCCATACCACAAGCTCTGCTTAGTTTGGGACTAGATGGTGCTGTGTAAAAATGTCCCAAAGATATTTATTTATTTATATTTAATGGTGATCTAGTGATTGTTGATCTCACATATATTAGTCTCATTGAAATGATTGTAGGAATGACCTCTAAACATTTGTGTTTAATTTTAACAGTTTTTAGTGAAAATAATTGAAATTAATTAGTCTAGTTCACTACATAATTACACTAGATGCTCATAAAAAGTTATGATACTTAGGCAAGAAGTATTTTAATTAGAATGAATGTGTGTTAGAATAAAATGGTAATAGAGTTACTTCTTACTTTTACTGTTTACAATAATAATTTAAAACACTATTCAAATCCAAATTAACCTTATTTGCTTAATATGTGGTACAGAGGATGGTATATTCTAATTATAGGTGCAAAGACACATTTTAACATATAATACACAGCATCCAAATTTTTACAAAATACATTGACGTAATACATATTTAAAAGTAATCAATGTTTTTTTTTTTTTCCATTTCGTAATTAGTTGTTTGTTAATACTAAAGAACTGTTTTATTACTGTTCATTCACATTTTGATAAAACTTAATATAAAAAACTGTTCCTTAAAGATTAAAAAAAAACTATCAAGTCCTTTATATCTATCTATATATATCTTCTACAACGTGTTATTGAAATAACCGAAAACCTCTTAAGGAGTCACTGTACTCATCAGTATGAACAACTTTTACTATAGGACCAATCCTGAAATAGCGAAAAAAAAAACAGTTGTCCCCTACGTTCTTACGTCATTGTTCGTACTGATGAGTACATTGGCCCCTTGAGGTTTTCAGTTATTTCAATAACACATTGTATACTTATTATAAATTTTAATTTTGTTTGCTATTCCTATAGTAACTTGGTGGTTTGATATGAAACAATCACTAAAGGAGTCATCAATCAATCAACTCAGTCTATCGCAGTCCACTGCTGGACATAGGCCTCTCCCAAGTTGCGCCACAACACTCGGTCCTTTGCCTTCCGCATCCAGTCGCTCCCAGCCACGTTCTTCAGGTCGTCGATCCACGTGGTGGGGGGAGGGCGCCCCCCCCCGAGCTGCGTTAAAGGAGTCGTAGGATATGACAATTTCAAATAATTGGAGCCACGAGGTCACTAGTACTTTTGTGCTAATACTGCGTAACTGCATACTCTATTCTATTAATAAATCAATTTAGTTCTTGCAATGGTTTGGATGGTAGAATATTACTACTTTGGTAAAGCGTAAAATCTTAAAAAAAATCTTAAAATCGTAAAATCTTTGAAATCTTATCAAGGTCACTGCAGATAAATTCTACTGCCACAATTTAATTGCTGACCTTATTTTCAAATACAGTCAATGATATTTAAAAGTATAGATATGTCATATCGTAACAAAACAAACGAAAAAGATGTTCCGTACGCAGCAGCAGCACAATACACATTAAACTAGTAAAAAGTAAGTAGGTAAGTTGGTTACTTCAAGTTACTTTCGCGTCATAATTGAAAAACTTTCTGTACACGACGGCATTTTAGTATTTGTCACCGGTCATGCTCGGCGCCCTGACGCGGATTAATAGAAATACGTCCCAACTAGGACGTTTTCTAGTCTTCAGATTGCGAGCGCTAGTAAATTATCTGTACTTTTAAATATCATTGTATACAGTACTAACGTCTCAGCCACGACAATTTCAAAACTGAGTACAATAATCAAAGCAATCAAGGAGAAAATGATCAGCCGTGTTGACTACGGTCCAACCCACCGACAGGATAAATAGTCGATGATACTGATGTACGGTAAAACTCTAATGAGTTTATGTTTACATCTTTAGAATGTTTTTGTTATGTATACCACTGAACAAATAAATAAATAATAATAATAATAATTGACTCAGCAGTCATTGTGCCGATTGTTGTTACGGCCCATGGCTTAATAGCCAAGAGCCTCGATCTACATCTTAGGAGGCTCGCGTTGGGCAGCTGGGTCAAGGGCTTGATACAGAAAGCGGTACTCCTGGATACGGCGCGTATCGTCAGGAAGTTCCTCTCTCTGAGGCCCTGACCACCGGTAGTCTGGACCCTGTTCCCGATGCCGGCGGGCTACTATTTTTTATATTTTTAAATGTTTTTTTATATTTTTTTATAGAAATATTTAAAAATGTAGATAATATGTATATAAATAAATAAAGGAATAATAATAAATAATAAATAAATCTAGGGAAAATCACACAATCACAGCGAACAAAATGCTTATTCTCCGTTATGTCTTAGTAGCTCCTGTATCAAATAGCTGAAGCTACTGGGACAAGAATTGAAGTGAGGGAAAGGAAGAAACTATCAGTGAAGAAGTAATGGTTTCCTCCGCTCAATCCTGGCGGCTACCATATCTACTAGCTTTAGCTGCCGGCTCAAAAACGGAGTGAAAGATGATCAATGGCACACATGTTCCTTCGTCACATTCGGCAGTGACCGTATCCTTGTCAAATATTTGTATGCTTTTATAGCCAAACATGGATGAACTTCACATATTATAACAACCCTTTTACCTGTGTTTACAAATAAATAAATTCTATTCTATTCTATCAAATAGCGGTCCTGCTGATAACAGAAATGAAGTGAAAGAGCATCACCGGGGACAAGAATCTTATTCCTTTGTTACGTCCTGGCAGTAACGTATCAAATAGTGGAACCTACTGGGACACAAAACGAAGTGAGGGACAACACCAGACGCCCGGAAAGAATGTAGAAACAAGAAGAATGTATTAAAAATCTTAACTTTTGTAAAAAAATAAATTTAATAAAAAAAAACATCTTGGCCCGCGTGGACTTACAATAATAGCATTGTACGGAACGGAAGTCTGTATATTTCTCAACTTCCCAGATATTTTGCGTCGGTCTGTCGTAACCGCGTGTAGTGCTGTCAAGTTTTAAAAGAACTAACTTTAATAATAAATTAAATTAGCAAAAAATATGCTCTAACTAGGTATTGTTCCGCGATTCCAATCTCACGTTATATTCGAAGGTAGTAAAGAATGCATTAAAATCGTTATCATGCACGTAATCACGCGCTGTTGTGCTATAAAACTATAAACTACTCATTCAAGTCAACCGAGTCTTTCTTAGACCATTGTTTGACACAAATACCATCTAATATGAAAGGGTCTTGCTCGCAATCATAATGCTGTCTGTTGACAGAAGAGTTTGCCATCACACACTGCTGACGCCAAGAGTCGGAATTACTCACCGAGTGTAAAGGAAACTTCGATCGCGAGCAGGAATCGAACTTGCATCCTATGTTCAGTGCAATTGCTGATTCACTACTTATTCCACATCGTATTCATTCTGATCACACAGTATTGTAAGTTGGGATGATAAATTAAATTAACCTATCAGAAGATTAGTATCGTCATTTCAGCCAAAAGACGTCCACTGCAGGACATAGGCCTTACCTTCATTTTGACCCATATAAAAAAGAGCTACTAGATCATAATTTCAAAAAATATAATCAAGGTATAACGGTAGTTCAGTCTACGTAAATATTGTCACTATCAACCTTTATTACGACAAGTTCCAGAGTAAAAACTTCGGTCGATAAAAGCGGAAAAATCTCAGTGTTCATTTGAAAGTGCAGGCTGGACCCTAATTCACGTAATTTAATGACGCGCCGATCAAGTTGCAGTGACGCTGCAGTTCGTATCTGACAGTAACCGACGAAGATAAGAGAAAGAGAATATTAAAAGCGTTGATTTGATCAAAACTTAACTGCAAGAGCACTTCTTTAGTTACGTGAATTGGCCTACTGGTACGGCGAAGGAATATCATCAGATTGATATTAATAAGGCCGACCACACGGGCTACTTAACCATAGCAAACCTGTAGATGAATTCTGAACCTTTTCCAGCACCTGCATAAACTCATTAATTAATACCTTCATTACCCATAAAAGTGCATCATTTTACATAACATTATAATTATTTTGATTAAAATAGAAGTAATTTAGTAGGTATATATAATTTATTCAATACAATACAAAGATGCATTGGAATTAATTAACAATCTTTATTTTTGTTAGCTTTAAGTCTGACTATCCTAGAGGCATCAGAATACACGATATTGTTATCACTATCAAATGCCAAACCGAAACCGTCGTCTACATCAATTACCTTTTCCAAAGAAGTACTTGTTTTCCTAGCAGCATAAATACCGTCTTGAAGACAAGCATAGACATTACCATTTTTATCGGTAGTCAAACTCCTCAATACAGGAGTTTCTTTGAACAAGACTGCATTTTTCGTCCCCTTCTTTTGGGAGTACAATCCAGTGGCATTTGTAAAGAAGATGTCATCCTCATTATCGATAACGAAATGACCTACTTTCATGTCTTCCAAATCTATGAACCTTCTAGATTCTCCGTCCACTACCGTGTATAAGAATTGAGTTGGAAACAATGAATAGTAAAGTACCTGGTTGAAGTATAAGGTCCAAATGTTAGAATCTTTTTCTCCAATAATTTCGCCCTTATTGTGACCGTAATCGTATTTGTATATTCCATCGCTACCGCCTATGTAGACTTCGTGTGTTTCTTGGTCAACTGTTTGGGCAAAACCGTTGGTGACTCCTTCGATATTGACAAATTCCTTGGTGTTAAGGTTGAGCCTTGCAGACCTGAATTCATCGTCTTTTTTTTTGACGTTGTAGCTGAAGAACAGGTTGTTGGTGTTGTAGTCTACTGCTAAAAAATACGGCCTATCGAGGTCTTTTCGGAGTTCTTCGGTGTCGTAGAACACTCCGTTTATTTTGATGCCGCCGTTGCAATCATTTTCTTTGATGACACCAGCTTGGATCGTGATGAGGCCGCATAAGATTAGAATAAGTTTCATTTTGACCCTGAAATCGCAAACATTATGGATAATATTATAGCATTTAAATACACAATTTAGCTCATTGAGTAATTGGTAAACATTGGTTCACTCTAACAAGAACCTTATTTCATCTAAGGCTAGTGTGCGCTAGTGTTCACCAACGATAATGATCTGGTTAATCAACCATTTGCCTTCAATTCTAGTACTTAGTTTAAATTTTCCAAATAAGCGGTTGATTAACACATGCCGAAGTCGGATCATGATTCATGATTTGTGTCTCATTAAGTTTGGCTTCGGTTGTTCAGGTTCACTTCAAAATCGTCATGATAGAATAAACAATACACTAGATTATTCGTACTCCTGAATATTATGCCTTAAATAATTATACCTACCTACCTACCCGAAAACAATCTCGAAACAATGCAAAGTTTTGTATTACATATAATAAGCAGAACCAGCTTATACATAAATTCCTCAAAATCTACTTTCTACTTATAAAAATGTTGGTCAAAAACAAGCAACCAAGTACCAGGTAAAACGGAGTGAATAGGAATGCAGGGGTGAATAAGGAGAAAAGTGGGCAAGGATTTTAACATTGAAATAAGATAGTTTGTTGCCCGCAAAGACTTTAGAATTTAAAACCAAATTATGGCAGAAAAGTTTTGATGTCTTTGCGGGCAACAAACTATCTTATTTCAATGTTAAAATTTGCCCACTTTTGTCCCTATTCACCCCTGCATTCCTATTCACCTCTGCATTCCTATTCACCTCTGCATTCCTATTCACCCCTGCATTCCTATTCACCCCGTTTTACGGTACTGATAAAATAATTCAAGTAACACTGAAATTATTGCGAGTTTCAAGTGTTTCAACAAACAATGTTGAACTGTGCCTTATTGAGGCCCTCACCTTCATCTAGGTAGTTATTTGCACAATTAGATTCCCCAAGGACTATTGATACTAATTCATGGACAATATGTAGACTCTAATTAATTATTCACTTAATAGTTATTGTTAGCACTTACCGCGACGTACTGTGGCCAAATGATAAATGAATTGATAAATAACACTTAGTGAAGATGATCACGCTAAAATATTAAAGTTTTTTACGTCCGTGGAGTTGACAAACTCATAATTTTTTTGTTGTATTTTTTAAACACTTGTACCCAACTTACCTATACCTAATTTAATTTTTAAATATTTATGTGTTCTTCAATTTAATGTGTCCATCGCCATTAAGGTGTACCGAAATCAGCAACTTGTGTGACTAAAAAAAAAAAAAACACAACAAACTGGTATCTTTGCATATTAATATTTGACTGGCATTAAGTAAAAAATAATTATCTACGTACAAAACGTACTACTTATATGGATTCTCAAACCACCATACACTGCTACCTCCTACTACTACTGTACGGTCCAAACGGCATTTTTTGCCTCGTACCAGTAAAAAACTGTGGGATCCAATTTCCGTCAGCGGTTTTCCAGAATAATTTCAACATGGAAGCCTTCCAAAAAACAGTATTATTTCGTTTTAGAAGGTCCACAACGCATCGGTGATTGTTCTGGTATTGCAGATGTTCAATAAATGAATGATGGTGAATTCAGATGACGCACTTGCTCGTTTTTCTACCTCTATTATAAAAAAAACCAAACCTATAGACTTATTAAATATCGTTCTAATGTGTGTGCATAAAATAAGCCTTATAAAATCATTGCTTATCGTCATCCCTCGCAAGCCGTCAGCTTCGGAAGTGGGTTACCAGCGGGAAGTGGCCCGGAGCTCATGGCAGTAGAACTAGATATGTCTTATCAGTAAAATAGGTTATAATCGGAACTAATTTTCTATCCTTGTCAGGATTCCGTCAATCTCTGTTTTATCATACAAAAAATATGCCTGTAAACACTTAAATATAATTAAAAGCAATATGACAATCCAAAGTTCTGCCAAAAACGCGATTTTAAACGATAAAAATTTTCAATGTATGACAAGTGGCGCCACCCTGAATTTTGTGTACTCATTGGTGCCAAACTGTACGACTGCTAAAAAAAAGGTTTGAAAACTCCTTGGTTGGGTCTAAGTGGCAATAAAAACTCCCTAGTTTAGTTGGGCTGAAGTGTGCGGTTATGGAAAAAAAAAAAATTACCGCATTGTTTTGTTCAGCAAACTGTATCGTAATGAAACTTTTTAAATTCATTACAGGTAGGTGCATGTGCGTAAAGTATGTCATTATGACATTACTTTTGAGTTCATAATTCGAATTTTACGATACGAGTGTAGATAAATATTTTAAACGTCTCCACGTATTCCATGTTCCGTTATTGTTACTATCCTCATGGTTGAGATGACAGATCAGAGGTTATCGCTATAATTTTATTGAAATAATTTATAATTTGCTATAAAAAACAAATACTTCGCGATCAAGGATAATTTGTTTAAAGAATTATATTCGGCCAGTTCGGCTTCGTTATTCCGGATATATTTGGCTGATTGTTAGATCGCGTTTCGAATTAAGGTGATTGTTAAATTCAAAATTTCTTGAGTTTTCTTGCAATTTTTATTGTAGCTCTATTTCACGTTGTATTTGAATCCGAATATGAATATCTCCTGAATAGTACTCACAGAAAACATTAACCTAGCTGTATGTTTTTTTTAAAGTATAGGATGCCCATAACAATTAACAACTGCAATACCACCTAGGCTGTTGCCTAAATGGTACCGCAGGTCGGATCGACATGAAGTTGGAAAGTTGTGAAAAGAGTAAAAGCTGGAGTGCTTGTTGATGTTTTTCTTCTTTTTTCTTTAGTTGTTGTTGTTACGGTCCATTTTCTAGTTCAAAACTATAGCATCGCTACTAATCTGATACTGCAAAAACACACATGTCAAAAAATCTACAAACGCTATCATGGAAACATTAATCGACTTTCAAAGAAAATAAAATAAATTGCAGTTGTTATGGGCAAAGGTAACCACTTAACATCAGGTGGGCCTTTAGCTCGTTTCGCCATCCCATACCATAAAAAAAATATATATATATATATATATAATGTGAGTTGCGTTATTTGTTATTTTTTATTATCTTTTCGTTGGAATAAATCATAAAACCGACTGCTTCCTTTCTTGTTCTTATCTGTTTGTATCTGCTGTCAAGCATGTTGCTTGATTGGTCGTTGACATCATCCTAGCTCCTCCAGTCTATTTGTAGTCAGACTCATCGGTGCCCTTAAACTATGATTAGACTGCTAACTGCTATAATTGAAGGCTACATAATGACCTTCATTTACAGTCTAATTTCTTAGTAGGAGTTTCGTAGTCCTATAGAGAGAATTTTTCCACGCTTTAGCTGTGGAAGTTGTGGAACTTAAGAAAAGAGTTGTAGTCATAGAAATCGAAACAATTTATATGGTACCTTCAATTTCAATTTAGGAGAAAGTTATTAGGTATCTAAAGTAAACAGGTTATTGTACAACTGTTCCGTTTGCCTGAAAGTACTTTCCAGTTTTATTCTTGACATCTGGACAGAACTCTTTCAAGTTTTCCTTTCGTAAGAACAATAAAGTTAAAACCGGGTTTCCTAGTCACAATTTCCAGTAAACTGTAGAAAACAAGGTATAGAATGACTCACCAATGATATTCACCTTCAAATAATTTATAATACCTCCACCTGAGTAAATATGGCGGGAGACACCATGCCAATGACGTATCCAAGGAACACAAAACTGTTTCCTTCGCTAAATTAAAATATTTTTATAACGGAAATGAATTATTTCAATGGCAAATTCTCTCGAATAAATAAAAACTATACCGTAGCGAACATAGCGTGACGAGTTTGAATCATGAAATTTGTAAGTGCAGTCCACAGTCAAATATTTCAAGACTTTTAATTAGGTAGTAGGTATGTATTTGATGAAAGTTGGTACTCTTGATACTGAACGGCGGACGGAGAACCCTAAAAAGACTGCAGTTGGTAGTCACGTAATTGATTAATAGATTTTTACTACAGCGTCTTTACTCCTGTGTCCATAAGATATTTCCTTGTTCTGAAATAAATAAATAATTGCTACTGCTAGATATGTTCTACACCAATAAATGTTATTATATCCAAATGTACCAGACAAGCGATTTGGAAACCACGGAGCCAGACTTGTCAAACCGGTGACGAATCATCACCGGGGATTCCAGATCCAATGATAGCAAATTATTTTACTATAAACTCACATTTAATATGATGTAGGCACTGACTGCAATCCCTTGACACCGTAATCGAAATGACGTAACGTTCCTTATGTAACTGTAGAATTAAATAAGGCCTGCAATATGACGAGCAAGTATTTTCATACTGACTTCGTCTGCAGGATGCAATAAATGACGTAATTACAACCCTTTATTGCTTCTTTCGAATCCACATTAATTTGGCGCAAGCCTTTACTAATATGGCTCTAGTATCTTGTTGCCACAATGCCACAAATTATTCGAAAGAAATTCCCTTTCGCATACTTTCTGGTGTACTGGAATAAAACATTAAAAAACACAATTTCCGCTTGTTTGATGTGGTGATGGAATAACAAAAATAATTTTATTCCTAGGCTGCAATGGACACTTTGAATGGGATGCGTGGCTGTGTGGTACTTCGCACATAACTTCGATCAATTTCTAGACCGACGTCCCATGAGGACACACGCGTTGGAATTTATCATTAACTTGAGCATTTCCTCACGATCTTTCTGAAAGTTTCCACATTTTATTGCATACATTTTATGTGCACTTCTGTTTTGCCGACACAAGGCATGACATGATTATACCAGTTCTCGCGGTTACCTAAGTGTGTGATAGTTTTTTTGGCGTTATGCGAAATATGTGTACCACATTATGTGTTAACTTGTTATATATTGACAGTCGGTACACTGACTCACATAGTTTGGTTCCACGCACGGAATCTATTCCGTGGTTCCACGGACACTTTATTTGCAAAGTTTGGTCGTAATGACAAGTATAAGTGCGGATCTCGATCTATTTTAAAATTTCTATTCCGATTCTCGTAACTGGATTAGAATCGATCACATGCTTGTCGCTTTTTTAGGGTTCCGAAGTCCTACAAGGAACCCTTATAGTTTCGACATGTCCGTCCGTCTGTCCGTCTGTCCTAATCCTTTACTGCTTAATAACTTCTACAGTTATAAACATAAGTAAATGAAATTTTGTTAAAAAATAGTCTACATATAGATCTCAATTTTAAAAGAATAAAAAAATCGTTTTTCCGTATTTTAGGGGTGGCGTCCATACATGTGAAATGGGGAAAAAAAATGTTTTTTCGCTGCACCCCCTCGTGTGGGATATCATTGAATAGGTCTACTAAAATGAAGGTAATGTTTGATACACCACTTTTTTATCAGGTGTACCATCTGCGAAATATAGCCCGCCAAAGTGGCTTGCAATGTGTCCCCCCCCCTGCCATTTCTAAACTATGCAATGTAGAAACTTATAATCTTCCACATTGATAGACCTTTGTGAAAACTCTCTTTTAAAATTATTTCGAGTATAATGTGATTATAATTTTTTGAGTTATAGAAAGAAAACTGAAAAATACTTAAAACGTCCTAGTTCAAAGGTCATTGAACCTTAGAGAAAAATTATCGTAGCAAATAATGCTCCTTTAGCAACTTTCTATTTGAAAAAATCACAATAACTAACTTTGAAATGACACACTTCTTAAATTTGGCTTCTTGAATTTATCGCTAGATGGCGCTACTAACAACACGCTCTGAGTCGCGAATGCTGCCGATTATTGCAAAAACTAAAATAGCCATGATTAATATTCGATTTGATTCGTTTGTAATTACACCTACTTAAGGAACCCTATAATACTGAGCATGGCCCGACATGCTCTTGGCCGGTTTTTTTAACTTCTGTCGGAAAGCTTACAGATAGATTGCGTATTTAGGAAAACTTTATTAATGCCTATAATTTCTGGAATGCCGTCTAATTGTTTTAACGCTATGTTGTTATTAGGACGTGATGTTAAGATTTTTCTAGGTGCGTCTGAGTGCGTCAGCGCTGTTTTTACCACAATTTATGCAATACTCTAATCATTACCTAATGAACCGCTTTTGGCGTAAATCATCAATGCCACTGGACCTTGACGAGCGTGCCAATTTTACTAATCAAGTTGAAAAAAAAGCGTTACCGTGTAAGTATATCTGTATATTTATAGACAAGAATGTTAATAGCCCATGGTGCCGATTCTCTTGTCACAAAATTCTCTAAACTAGACTAAAAATCACCTAAATTTAGTTTAGTCCTGTCAAACGACGTTTTCTATTCTGATATTCACTTTAAAACTAATTTTTGGTTTGACAGGACCAAAATTAGTTTAGTTATTCAACTTAGTAAAAATTGACATTTTGCTATTCTGTAATTGACGTTTTTCACCTAATATTAGAAATGTCAACCTAAATCTAACTATTTTTAGAAGGCATCAAAATACATGTCGACTATAATTAGTTATCAACAACTAAAATTGCAAAGCTTATTTTATTCATTTTTATAGTTTTTAGGTAGTTTAAAATAAATAATGGATACCTACTATGTGGTTGCAGCTGTTGTAGATTCAGCAGAAAGGTAAATTGTTCATAGAAACATACAATGAAATTTATAATTTCGATAAGAAGAGGTACCTATATAATAAAGGATAAGAAGTACATAAATCCATACAATGGGAAAAAAAATCTGTGTTTGACATTCAATTCTATCATTTTATGCTAATATGTATCCCTAAAAAGCCTGAATTCACAAATTTTCCCTCTTTTGGGGAGAAAGTCTCCAAGTTTGTAATCCTGCGTGGTACTTTTTGGCGTATATTCTAATTTATTCAACTTTTTTGAGAAATTTCGTGTCCTGGGTGCTAGAACTTTTTAACCACGTCTTTAAAAAGGGAAATTCCAGCTTTTTAAATTAAAGAAATAGTTTATTATTGTGATCTGAACTGTGATCAATAAATCTCTGCTTGAGGAAAGTTCTAAAATCAAAGCTCAACTCAAAACTAGTTTTAAACAGTGATCAACGCTTGAGTATCGTTCTGTAATACGGGCCGTACAAAATAATAACCTAGCTCTTTAATCTGATCACATTATTCCAATTTATATATTTTATTGAAAATATAAAACAAAAATGTACTTTATTTCGTTACATGATTTTTTCTTCTTAAGTTTAATGATAAACTAATAATTCCAAATATAATTATTATTTAATTTCCTTGTTTTTGTGAGCTTTCGGTCATTCCATTCACTCTTTAATGATTTTTTTAAGATGTACTGGTAACACCGCCAATTCAACTTAGATGCGTCAAACTCAATTATTAGAGCTGTCAACAAGTTTTCTAAAATAAGAAAAAGATAAACACAGAATAAGTTTTATGATTTTCTAAACTAAAATTTGTAAATTTTAGTTATAGTTAGGTTTAGGTGGGTGTACAAGAGAATCGGCACCATTGTCCTTTCCCTTTTGATCCTTATAAAGAGATAGAATGTGTCTTGAATAGCAACACCCACATTGATAATAACGATGACATATTTTTAAAAAGGCGAGTTGGATTATGTTTTTCCATTTAATATGCTTATTGTGTAATTTCGTAACCGGGTTAGAAAAATTCAAGGGTTTGCTAGAAGGAAAAGAATAGCAGCAACGCTTGCGTCTTTTCTGTCCCTCGTTCTATGTATAACTCAAAACACTTGTACTAGTAATACTACTAAGTACATATTTACCGTTATTATTTACATGACAAGGGTTCCCATCCAAGCACTGTATGTTGAATTCGACCATGAGACTATTTTGACAATACCGTGTAATTTTTTTATCGGAACCGTCGTTCGTATCAAAATTTTAATAATCAATAATCGAGAAGATGGATTTTATAATTTCAAATTATTTAACTAAGTATTGATTTAGGCTTGTAATAGACAATGTTAATGTTACTGAAATGTTTACTACATAAAGAAAATAAATCTCATTTCCGAATGAAGTAACTCGTGACTTGCTGATAGCAATAACAGCACTGTTATTTTGACTTGCATTCAGCATTGTGATTTGTGACAAGTTGCCGGCAAACTCTGTGAACATTAACGCCAATAATATAACCGTTGCTCAATCACCTCACACATCGTTTTTGTCTTTATCGAATCTCCTCGGTTGAGTCGAAGGAATCATCCCAAAGTCACATCCTTGATTTCAGTCAATCTTATACTTGTAGTCGGTTTATTTACTTGGTGAAATCGCAATTTTATAGAAATTTGCCATAATACTATAATAGTTCTGTAGATTGCATGGGAATCTGGAATCCCTGCAAACAAGGTCCCGTTCTTAAATTCTTAATCCTTCTTCAGGTGAGACTCTGAAAACGATAATGACGAATTAAAATAGACTGAATGCTCTTTTCTGTATTATTAGTATCTATAGCTGTCAGTTCGTTCCGATACTCAATTAAAACGTCACTGAAGTTTAAAATCTTGGCTTTGTATAGTTGATTAGAATAGTTAGCACGTTTCATAACGCTACAAAAATGCGATAGCTTGGCTTGTAGGTCTTCAAACATTATAAGCTAGGTTTAATTCTTCTATGACAAGATCTTCCAAACAGTTTACGATTTCTAGTGAACTGTATCAATAGATTTAAGGTTCGATTCAATAAGCAGTCGTGTCCGAAATAAGCTCAAAGACGAACGGAGATCGGATCGACGGAGATACATTCTTAACCTTTTTTGTACTTCAAATAAACAGTATTCCTTACATAGTGGTGTGTTTATTTTGTATCCGAATCCAGATGTATTATGCTGCCCAGTTGTGAATGGTATCGAAATCCAGACCTGTTATAAATAAAATTGACGTGTGTAGCGGATGTTCACAATCAGATTCGAAGCAGTGAAGCCGGCGACTACAAAACAGTAGGTGTATTGAACTGGGAACACCATTACAGTGATTGGCAACGCCATAATAACAACATAAATTGCTTCATACGACTTTCCCTGTTGCAGCAGATTAGTTAACATTTTTCTCGACATTGCGTTCCGTATTATTTCTGAGGTATTTCAGGCTACTTATATGAGAATGTCAGGTTGCTTTGCTACACATTACACAATATACTAAATGATTTTGAAGTCATTAGCAATTGCTTAAGGGATTATTGTACCATAAAGATTTACACTGTACTCATCAATTCGAACAACTTTTACTATGGCGCCAACCTTAAAATATTGCCTACCTCAAAATCATCTAATATAGGTTATCTTTCCCATAATATTTTCTTGATAACACAGTTCTCATGACGCGACGGTAATCATATCAGGTTCTAAGGCCCTCGCTCTTATGTGTACAAATCTATTTTTGAATGACCTATATTTTTATTTTTCTCCGGAACCTAGGATTATTAGAGACCTAATATTTTCAGTACGTCTGGATCGATCCAATATAAAATGATTTTTACAATAATTTCTATTGTAGCAAGTTGCGGATGCATACAATCATATTTCGACCTGCGTGGTCGGGGACCGTAGCCACCAAATAGCTGCTCTAATGATCCTCATTATACCGATCACGACACAGCTGAATAACTGTGCTACTTTTATGTTATGTATTTGTTACTCCAGATTTGGCCATATCCTTCAATAGGCTTCATAAAGTTTTCCGCGCCTAAAAAACAACTGGGCGATAAGTATTATATTATTTGTGGCGATACGTTTAATTGATGTAAAAGCACATTCTGTTAAAAGAGCCATAAGAAATAGAGAGAGAAAGACTATCATGTTTTTCAGAGAGAAAAAAACTATATTCAGTAGGGAAGACGGAAACGGCAATCCAATTAAAATGTGTTGCGAATGTCATTCAAATCGACTCGCGTGGTCCCTCCATTACACAATGACACCTGTTATACTTGTATGAGACTTGAGTTGTCGAGACTCGAGAGTAGGTAATGTATTGGTACACGCATTGTTGCCAGGCAGTCTGGAAATATGTACGAGTTTCCACAAACCCAAAGTCGTTTCTATCTTGAAGAATCTTAAGTAATTTGTGAATTTGAGACATTTTAAATTATCCTTCTGGCGAAAAACGTGAAAGCCAGTAGGTACCTTTTTTTATGCGAGGAGGAAACCTTCAAAAGGCTGCCGGCCTCATGAGGTCAAAGGCCGGGGTGTGTGGGATTTTTATCCACTGAAACCAGTGGCGTCTTCTGCACAATAAGCGGGGACTCCGGGAATTTTATATGCCTCCGGAACCCCTCTTATGCTACGCCCGTAAGGCACGACTTAAGGGAGATTCTAGTCTCCCTGTACACTTTCCTGGTGTACATGGCAGCACGTGACCACTGCGTGCTGCTACCATAAAACATGTGATGATAACACCTTAATGGACCATGTTTGATACAATATTCTAACATCACACCTAAAGATATAAATTGTGGAAAGAAAAATCGCTAAATCAAACACCTAAACTTTGACTTTTGGCGTTTTATAGAAAGGTACTAAGAGCATACAGGCCGCCGATAAAATCTAAAAGATAACCTGCAATCCTCCTGTACAATGGGCCTATCTTTTACAGGGTCAATTTGCCAGCGAAGTCTATTGTTGGCATACCTAAAGTTGTAAGAGGTACCACCCGCGTCGATTTTTTTAGGAGAAACTCAGTGGATCTGCAATAACCTCAACATATTGCAGATCCACTCAAGCGACATGCCATATCCAGCAAGCGACGTCTATCCAGACCGTTTGCATAATCCCAGCTGCAGAACAAATGGAATTCACACAGAGATTCCGGCTGAAAGTGCTTCGGGCCCATAAACAATAGGAGTCGGTGTAATGAACCCCATTACACTGATTACGCGCCGTGCGAGTGTAATGGTAATGTTACGACAACATACTACACACGTGCTTCCTCATATTTCGCAATATGTAGGTAGGTATTTCAGATTTGATGAGATATTTCGGCTGGTTTCGCATTTTTGTGATTTTATTGGGCATTGAGTAATGGTTCTTTTGCGCCTGTATTTGCTATGATATTTACGAACGTATTGAGTTTTCAAATACGGTTAATAATTCACATAAACCTATAAACGCTTACTGCAGAAAATGGGCCTCGAATGAACTGTCAAGGAGGAAATTGCTATAACCATCATATTTCTCAAACGGATTGGCTTTCATGGACAGATTCTGCTGCTAATCTTCTTGGTTAACTATTACGACACCTATGGTTTGAGAGACCGTAGCCTGTTGGTCGGGAACCACACAAAACACCTAAGACACCCATTTTCCAACATAGACTATCAGTTGCGAACTTGCCTTCTAAATTATCAATTTTCACTGTACTCTATGCCGTACAAATTACAGCATTGGCAACAGCATTCCATATGTATCGTTTTGGTCTGTCCACGGAGTTTATTGAGCTTGAAACAACGGCATGGCGTGTTGTAACTTGTAACGCTACGGCACAGTACAACTATTCTAAATAGTAAATCAACTACGTACTAAACGCTCCAAATCAAAGCTCTCAAACAGATGCGCACGTGCACGGTGCTCATATAACAGGATTTCTAACGACCAAAATTAAAATAAAAGTTATTCTTTGAAGCGGACCAATAAACCTTTTCAACATTCAAGGATTTATTGCATACTAACTGTACCTTTTCATGCAATCTCTCTCATCAAACCGATGTTTTCGAGCTTAAATCTAAAGATTTGGGCGTAAGTCAGTTTCGGTATGCATATGCAGTCAGTCGCGTTACTCGCTTTGCCCGTTGCCCCATTACATCCATGCTTGTGTGAGTAGATAATTATCGCAGAAAATTAATTTCATTTGAATTATCTTATTTATTGTATCGAACAATTATTTAAAAAAAGAGTATGTCCATTGAGTTTCTTGCCGATTCTTCTTCATAGGACCCACCATTTGGAACCGTACTAGAACTCGAATCGACTATTCATAAGTGTTAATAATTAGGTCTTTTTGAATAAACAACTATTTCATTTTGATGGCCTAGTTGAAATACTGCTATAGAACGAATGTTGTACTGTGGTTACGGCCTTCGATTACTTTGCATAATTGAATCATACTGCTGTTATTATTGTACCATTATTGTTTCGGCGCCGGTTTTCGGTGTTTTGTTCTAGTTTTTGGTTTCATGTTTTATGAGCGATTTTGAAACTGAATTGTTGAATTGCTGAATAGTTGATTTACTGTAGAATTTTAGCTTATCCAGCTTGTGAAACTAGAGTAAAATTCTTCTTTTGAAATTAGTTGAAATGACTTGTATGGTATTTTTCATGATGGCCTAAACATGAAAAAGAATAACCTCGCCTTCGCCTACCCTCGTCCATTTACAGATCGTCATGTCAGAGTCGTCGTGCCTGCGGATGGTTAGTGACCATTTCATAGGTCTCATGAATTGGAAGAAAAGGAGCTTAATATGCACAAGCATATTAGGGAGAACCCTAAACTACAGAAAATTCTCATTGCCGACCGCATTTGCTGATTTGGTTGTATCCAAACTGTACCTACTGCCTTTACAAAGATCTCACCAAGGCTTTTGCCAGTAAAATCAATCCTACTAAAATATGTTATTGTAGTTCTACTTAGTCATCATTTAGCAATCTCCAGGCACAGCCAACAGGCGACGTAGGTATCGCGTAACAGAATAACTATGACATCATATTTTTTCTGTGATAAATCAATTGAAAAATTGACGCAGCTATCAGCGACAAATACCTAGAAGAAATGCACACTGATTTAGCTTGTTAATGAAATAACACGTACAAATAAATAAAGAAAAAAAAACTTGAGAGGTGTCAAGGGACACCCGGATGGAACGAAGTTCCTTTCGATTCGGTATTGCAGTTGTTATGGGCAAAGGTAGCCACTTAACATCAGGTGGGCCTTTAGCTCGTTTCGCCATCCAATACTATAAAAAAAAAAAAGTGTCGTGACAACTTTTCGTAAGAATTTTTTCCGTCTAGCCCCCCTTTCACAACGCGCGATAAGGAACTACGTTCCAAAAAATTTGAAAGAGAAGAAATTATGACAGAGCGCAATATTTTGATAGGTGACGAAAAGGTGGAACAAGTGAAAGAGTTTGTATACCCCAGGTATTCCATGTTTACGAGAGATGGGAAGGATGTGAAGGACATTGAAAGGGGAGTGAGTGCTGGTAATCAGGAGAATGGGACACCATACATACCTTCATGAACAGCCGCAGTGTTCGAAAAGGCACGGCTGGCTGTTTATGGGAAAGTGGGTGCCGACACTTATGTATGGCAGTGAAAGTTTGGTATGGCAGAAGAAACACGAAAGCAGAATAATTGCAGTAGAAATGAGAGCTTTGAGAAATATGTGTGGTGTAACTTTGAGAGATGAGCGTGGTAAGGGAGCATTGTGGAGTGAAAGAAGATGTAGTGACAAAGATTGAGTAAGGTACCTATGTTAAGATGGTTTGGGCATAAAGAGAGGATGGATAAGAGGAGATTGATGAAACAAGTATACGAAGCGAGTTTGGATGGAAGAGTTGGAGGGGGACGACGTCGGCGAACGTATCGCAATCAAATCGCGGACGTCCTCAAAAAATACCAGGTTAAGAGTACTCTAAACTAACGAGCATGCATGACGATGTTAATGAATGTAGAAGCGAAAGAGGTGTGTCAGGATCGTAGCAGGTGGAAATCCATACTCTGCCTACCCCAATGGGAAACAGGCGTAATAATATGTATGTGAAATATAAAAAAGGATACATAAAATCCATTTTCAATGGACTCTTACGAATTTGTAATCCACAGGAATTTTATATTAGCCTCGAGGACAGCAGTTGCTTCAGAGCTACCTCATTCTATTAGCGTAGGAGTCGTAAATATGCATGTTACTCCCCAGAGACTACTCTCTTCATAGACTTCATTTCTGATATATTGTTGGAAGCAATCCGAAGCCATCTACGAGACACGAAAAATACCGTAGTGACAAAATCTAATTCCAAAGTAGGGTTACCAGACAACGGGTTTCTTGACCTGTCAGCCCCTTTTCAGGGAAACAGGGAATATTTTATGAACAGAAGTAAAAAATAATATTAAGCATTTCGGTAATAAACATTGATACAAAATGTCAGATTTACTGAAAGTCGGGGATTTTGTCAGGAAATCTTATTTTTGTATCCGGAAACCCTTATACCAAAAAGTCGTTGACAGTCGCCATTAACGCAACAATAGGTATTGTTTATCATCGTCATCATTTCAGCAGAAAGATGACCATTGCTGGACATAGGCCTCTCCTAAGCATCGCTACAACGACCGGTCCACAAGTAAAAATATTGTTACTTTTAAGTCCTCCCACACCGGTGTTCACAAACGGTGAACGGTGATTCGGTGTGGGAGCAGTTTGCATAGGTGCTCCACTGTTTCTAAATATTGACAAACGTTTGTGAACACCGGTGTGGGAGCACCTTTTGATTAATTGTCCGCCTTTCCAATTAAACCAATGAACCACAGTCACACCACACGCATACGTATACTTAGACATTTCATAACCCTTCCTTCTGGTCCCGCTTCGCTTCCCGCAGACGTAAAAAATATAATTATCACACTACCCATCTACAAACTTATGTAAAGCGAATGCAATTTCACAGCAATTGAGAGGTCAAATACCATCAGTTTACCGACCTCAGCCCAAGGCTGCTCGAATTAATTACAGCTTCACTAAGAACGGCACGCGTAATCGCCTGCATTTGTGGAGTATTTGAAGTTGTAAGATAAATATTTCTTAGATTGAGCTAACAGATGAATGATTCCTAAGAGACTAAAACTTTAGCTAAGCTTGTCTTTAATCCTTACTTTGATTGATAAGTTGATAATAGATGGTCCAGAAGTATCAACATTTGAAGCTAAAAACATGAGTGCAGAAACATACTTAGTTCAAAATCAAATGTTTTTTATTTCAAATAAACCTAATTACAGGCACTTTTGAAACGTCAGGCTCTAGTTGCACGGTTCCAAATTGTGGGTCCTATGGAGAAGAACCGGCAAGAAACTCCATGGATAAACTTTTTTTTAAATAGGTTATTGTTTATTACATCAAATTTATTCAAATAATGTGAGTATAATGTAGGTTAATGCCAGAAATAAACAACTGTTTAAAAGTGAGATTATTGCCTTTAGAAATAAACGTAAAAAGAGTTGCCATAGTATGTAGGAGCTGACCTGTCCCGACAGACGGCACGAACTTAACGACCCGACACTAACGCCACCATCAGCATGACATTTAAGTGAGCATGACAGACTCATACTGCTAGACAACAGATAGGCAGGAATATATAGAATTACTGTAAAAACATTAATGGCCACATCATACTTACATTTTAATCACCTATAAAAAAATTGTAAGCATCTCATACACGTTGCAGTTCTATAGCAGAAAAGAATGCAATATTAGAAAAATAAAAGTGTAAATAAATTGTATAATTTTAAAATAGTAAAAGTGTAAATAAAATAAATGAAATAATAAGTTAGTTGTGTAACCCAAGAAATATGACGCCAGCAACTGGGTTGCCCATGGCTAGATCACGTCATCGTTTGTTTGCAGCAGCCTATAGAAATATCCAGTGCAAGCTCAAACTCAGTCGTTTCACAAGGAATCGAAACAATTGCATATCTGCTCAGCCTTTTGGTACAGTCGACTGCATGACAGCGGTAACGCTTGAATTAGAAAACAGCTTTTACTGCTTACGAAATAAAGACGCTGTTAATGTCAAACTGTTACCACTGTCGTGCAGTTGACCGTACATTTGAGTGGCGTACTAGATATAAAAAACCCACCAAAAACACGAAAAAAAAGGTTCAAACCTACCTTAGTTTACCAAACAATAAATAAAAGACCTAGTTTCATTATCGCTTTGATAAAATGATAAGTTTTTTTATCACCGCACCGGGATAGCGTGGTTCACCGCTATAAATAATCAGTAGGAACTATCACAGCTATTTATTATTGAATAACAGATTAATTAGGTCGACACTACATAAATTACATTAGAAAAAGTTTGCATTTATACGATCAATCATTGTGATGTATGAGATCCTGGTATTCCTAATTTAATAATGCACTTTGTTTTTCGATATAGAAATTATTGTAACATCAATTTCTCAAACCACCAATTTTATACCTGGTACCACCTGTATTCTACGCAAATAAATGATTCTTTCTCTTTCTATCAACCTCAATAATATTGAGTTCGAGAAATTGATTTTACATATTGAGTCAATATCCCAAAGGGTTCATGCAGCATCAAGCCGTTTAGACCTGCTTGCTTGCGTGCTTTCGTTCCGCATCCGTCTGTCAGAGAAAGGCGAAAGCAGAAGTCTAAAAAGACTGATCATTTTGTCATTTATCTTTATGGATCGAACGAAAAGAAAGGAGAAAGGTTATGGATTGACAAAAGCTGTGAATACTTATGACCAAAATTAATATCCAATCTATCCACGATTTACCCTACTGGAGATAGAAATTTGTCATATTTTGTATGGAGCTTATGTCAAATTCCTATCTCTAGTAGGGCAAATCGTGGATAGATTGGATATTAATTTTGGCCGTTAATGATGATAAAGAAGTAAGTTAGCACCAAGGAATTGGCACTTAAACGACTCTCTGATTTAACTTTAACAGGTTAATAAAACAGTTGATAGGTCTCATCTTTCTCATGATTACTCGGCGTTTATCAGCCTCTACGAGAGACAATACACAAGTCCGTTTGTCATACCTTTTTTTTTTTTATTTTTATTTTTTTTTTTGTTTTCGAGGAGGAAACCTTCAAAAGGCTACCGGCCTCGTGGGGTAGAGGCTGGGGTGTGTGGGATTTTTACCGCACTAAAACCTCCCCGGTGACCATCTTCAGCACAATAGTGAGGGAACTCCGGGAATGGGTATGCTACCGGTGCCCCCCCCTGTGCTACGCCTGTAAGGCACGTCCCAGGGAAGACTTTGTCTCCCTGAACACCTTCTCGATGCGAAAGCATAGGGCGACACAATACCACAGCGTGTCACCGTCATCCCTGAGATCACCCAGTGGACGCCTAAAGTTCCCACTCTGGACGCCCGTGACCTCAAAGGCCCCCCGCACACCTGTCCTATCGACAGAGCAGGGGGCACGGTGTGTAGCCCTGATGGGCTAGGCACCGGAGCGGTTGCCTCTCCGGCGCCGCCTTCTCCGAGCGGGATCAGCCCTCTCTCGATCCCGCTCCGCAGCCTCTTTCTGTACCATGACGGTCTCACAGAAAGAGACTACTGCCCTCCAATTTTCTATCTCTGCCAACATAGCCATCACTACCGTTGGCAGAGAAAGGTCCTGCCCGATTTGCTCGACCAAGACACGCCGCTCAGAACTCCATGCAGGGCACTCTCCGAGTGTGTGCTGGGCGGTATCCTGGTCAGCTCCGCAATGGTGGCAATTCGCCATGGCCTCACGTCCGATCCTATTCAGGTATTCACCGAAGCAACCGTGCCCGGTGAATACCTGGGTAAGCCGGTAGGTGACGCGCTCACTCCTACTCAGCCAAGCCTCGAAGCACGGCAGGATGGCTTCAACCACACGCTTGTGAACATACTGCGGCTCTAAAAGCCGCTCACGCCACCGCTCGAGCGCGTTTTGTCGCTCCTGCCGCCTTAACCTTTCGAACGCCTTAGAAGGCGCGCACTCGCCGCTCTGGCGGATGGCACGGATTCGGTCATAGACCCTCGCATCCATATCCGCCAGTATGTCTAGGGGAGGAAAGCGCGCCAAGAGAGTTGCCGCCTCGAATGAGATCGTCCTATATCCTCGTACGATACGGATGGCCACTTTACGCTGCAAGCTATTAAACTTAGCTCTGCAGCGCCGGACGCCTGACAGTCTATTTGACCACACAGGCGCCCCATAAAGGGCCATCGATCGCACGACCCCCGCATAGAGGCGACGAACTTCCTCTCGTGGTCCCCCGAGATTAGGGAGCAATCTGTGCAAGGCACCCATTGCCCTCCCAACTCGGGGAACAAGGCGTTCGAAATGCCCTTCAAAGCCCCAGCGACTGTCCAAGGTTAGGCCAAGGTATTTCATACTCTGGCCCACTTGGACTTGCGCGTCACCGACGCAAACCGACGAACTGGGTGGTTGTCTGCTGCGTGGCAGTTTATGAAACCACAGCGCCTCGGTCTTCTGAGGCGCTATCTCCAGACCCAGCTCGTGGATTTTGGCCACGACCGTTGCCACTCCCAGCTCTGCAAGCCGGATGGTTCCCTCAAAGTTATCCCCGCTGGCAATGACCAAGGTGTCATCTGCGTAACAAACAACACACACACCAGCGGGAAGATCGACACGTAGGACCGCGTCATATGCAAGGTTCCACAAGAGTGGGCCCATAACCGACCCCTGTGGAACGCCACACGTAATGTTCCTCCGATGAACACTACCGTCCCTACCCACATACTGTATTTGCCTATCGCGAAGATAGGCCCCGACAATGCCCTGCAGATAGGGAGGCACCTGATGGTGTACAAGGGCCTCCCTAATCGCGTCCCAAGGCAGGGAGTTAAAAGCATTAACGATGTCTAGGCTAATCGCTAACGCTACCCCACCCCGGGATACCGCCTGCTCCGACAGCGAGCGGACGCGAAGTATCGCATCTACAGTGGAACGCCGCTGCCGGAAGCCATACTGGCTATCGGCGAGGTCGGGACCCACCCGCGACAGGTGCTTGACGAGGCGAGAGGCAACTATTCTCTCAAATAGCTTTGAAACCTCATCAAGCAGACATATGGGACGGTATGCAGAGGGAGATTCTGCGGCCCTACCCTCCTTCTTTAAGAGAACCAATCCAGCCTCCTTCCAGCCAGCAGGGAACACACTTGTTCTGAGGCAGCTGTTGAAAAGCCGCCTCAAGCGGTCCCCTAGCACATCCGATGTCAACACCCACACCCGACCCGGTATACCGTCGGGTCCTGGCGCGGTATTACGAGCCTTAAGGCGATTAATGGCTCGGTCCAACTCCCCTTCTGTCACCTCCATCTCATCTGACCAAACTGCAGGAGTCGATGCCAATGACGAACTGTCCCGGACTGCAGGGAAAAGGGTGTTGACGACTCTTCCCAACAAGTCCGGATCCAATGTCTCCGTCAACGGGGGGACCCATGGGCGTAGTTTGCCCATCACAACCTTATAGGGTCGACCCCACGGGTTTCTATCCAGCTCCTCGAGGAGCTCGTTCCAGGAACGAGACTTCGCTTCCGTGATGGCGATGTGGAGTGCCTCTCTAGCCGCCCTATACGCTTCGTATGCTTCGTTTGTTTCCTCGACTGTTGCTCGACGTCTGCGTCGGGTTCGCGTGTACCGGCGGCGGGATCGCAAACAGACTACGCGCAGCTGCGCAATTTCCTCCGACCACCAGTAAACCTTCCGGTGCATGGTACACCTGACCCGGGGCATTGCAGCATCACAGAGCGACGTCATTGTGTTCTGGAACCAAGTTGCCTCCTCCTCTGGATCGGCCATGATTTCATCGCCATCTCTACCCTCCGACCACGCCACCACGTAGGCAGCTGCGACAAGTAAATCTCTGTCGAGTTTTTTGAGTGCCCAACGCCGCGGCGAAGAGCCAGAGATCGAGCGGCCTGGACCAGCAGGAGGGTGGAGGGCCAAATCGAAGACAATGTGGCGATGATCAGACAACGTGACCATCTCTTCTGCCACCCTCCATCCTGACACCAGGTGAGTGACCGAAGGAGTAGCCCACGTCAAGTCTACGACCGACTCCCCCTGCCACCGAACACACGTAGGAATGGACCCCTGATTTAAGAGACAGAGGTCAAAAGACGCCGCCCAGGATTGTAAAATATCTCCCCTCGGCCTGTCCCGGGTGTTGCCCCACAGTCTGGAATGAGCGTTGAAATCACCCAGTACAAGCACTGGGCGAGGTAAACATTTGCAACGTATGCAGTTTGCCAACCCGTCCAGATATCTCTCATAGTCAGCGAGAGACACATTGGGAGAGATATAGCAGCCCACTACTGCCAAAGTTCCCCACTCAACGGCAACAAAACCTGGACCCTTTTCTAAGAGGGAGCAAGGAGGTCCACCGGCCCAGTAAATAGATACAGAGCCCTCAGTGTCCCCAAACCAGCGAGGATGGTCTGGGACGCTGTAGGGTTCCGCCATCACAGCTATGGCAACCGACCGCTCCGCAACAGACTGCAGCAACAGGTTCTGTGCATTGCGGCAGTGGTTCAGGTTGCCCTGTAGGACTTTCAAGGCTGGGAATGTGATGTTTCCATGGCCTCCAGCGGGCTGCTTGCCGATGTCGTCTCTGTACCAGCCGGGGTGACTGAACTAACAGGGGCCTGTTTCCCCTTATTTTTATTTTTCCTAGGAGCGCAGTTTTTGCTCCCCAGCTTGTGGTCCGTAGGACGACCAAGGTCCGCACATAACGGACATCGAGGGGCCCGTGCCGAACACTCCTTCATCCTATGGCCAGGCTCCCCACAGTTGAAGCACCGGTTGCTCCGGTCAACCGAATTAAGGCACTGGTTACCAAGGTGACCCATCTCGAAACATCGGAAGCACCTCCTAGGCCGTGTCGCCAACACTTCAACCCGGACCGACATCCACCCTATGCAGAACCGTTTCGCAGAAGCCAACTTCTTTGCCGTTGCCAGTGGGCACCGGACCCACACAGTCCCCAAAGAGTTGGGTGAACGATGAATTTCACCCACTCTCAACTCTTCCACAGTGCATCCACCCACCTGAGCGATTGCCATTGCTACTTCGGAAGACGTGATGGAGTCGTCCAGGTCCATAATTCTGACCTCGCTGGTTTTAGTTGGACGCGCAACACGTACATCCATATCAACGAGGACCTCCCGAATTCGGCTGGCTAGTAGGTCCGCCTTGTTGCTGCTGTCAGCGCCGGACACCTCTAGCAACAACCCCCCACTGACGGCCTTCCTCGGCTTGACGCGGCCTTGAAGCCCGAGGTCGTCAATCGCGATGTGCTGCTTGACTGTAGCCATCGCGGCCGCTAAAGTAGCAGCTGACCCTACTGGCAACGTCAACGAAATCGCTGCTGACGCAGGAGCTCTAGGCAGCTTTATTAACTGCTTTTGCCCCTGTTTTGCCTTGTCCAGAGTATGGATAGAAGGCGAATTATTTTTCTTCTTCTTTCCATCGACGGTTGACCACTGTGGCTGTGTTGCAGCAGGTGCTACAGTCTGTAAAGCCTCCGCAGGTACAGCAGGCAATTCTGGCACTGGATTTGGGCCACTCTTTCCCTTTTTTCCCCTTCTTTTCCTCTTTTGGGATTGCTGAGTGCTGCCAAGCTGCGTCTGGGTGTTTGGTGCAGACCCAACCTCTGCAGCGAGTGCCGGACGGAGACGCTTTTCAGGAAGTAGCCTATCCTCAAAGCCAGCAAGCTTGGCGTCCATCATTCCACCCAGTTTCAGCATGATGGAGCGCTCAAACTCCTGCATGTCTGCCACGTTCGCAATGGTCGCTGATGTAACGGCATTGCTAGGGCCTGCCGTGCCGTCGCCCTGAAGACGGAGTAAGTTTATCTCCGCGGTCAGTTTTTTCATCTGCATTGTAAGGCTGAGTATTTGGGAACGTAATTCCGCATTCTCGGCTTCCAGCCTCACAACGCTGACCTCAACGGCTGATCGCTGGGCCATTTCCGCCACTGCAGCTTGCACGGTCAGAGCTGCCACTTTGAGGCCTTGAACAAAACTCTTTTTTAGGTTCCGAGACTCGTCCGCAACCTTTTCCACCATCAGCAAGTTTTCTTTGATGCAAGCGCTAAGATCAGCCGTTGGCTGCGCCTGCATCTTTATAGCCAGCTCCTCGGGCATTGGCAGATTCTGAGTTGCCCTATTGCTTGCTGAAGGTCCTGCAAGACTTATATCGTCCTCTCCACCCTCACTTGAAGGTCTACTCGGGGCTGACTTCTTCTTAACGCTGAGTGACTCGTCACTCCCCGATTGACGTGTTCGCTTGCGTGAGCGTGTTCGCGTTGAAACTGACGATTTTCGAGAGACAAGCGATACCTGTGAGCAATCAGACTCCCCACTATCGCTCACCATCCCATCGGCAACCGGGGTGGCTGGGCGCACAAAGTGCGGTTTGGTCTTTACCACCCTGGATATCGACTGTCCTTCTACAACAACAGTAGCGCCCTGCACCACCTCTTTTATGCAGGATGATTCCCGGGATCTGTTATTTCTCCGGGAGTCGGAGGATTGGTCAGTGTTCTCCTGCTTTTTAGGTCCCTGTGATGCAGACGTGTTGGGAACAAAACCCAACGATTCCACACCACGGGGACGTGAGCCTCCCTGGCTCAATGCGCCCTTCTTGGACGGTGCACCGGATACGTCCGGAACGAATAGAGAGCGATCAGTGTCCCCCCCAGAATACGTGGGACAGACCGAACTATGTTCGGTGAGGGATTCTCCGACTGCTGGGCAGCCGGTACCCTCCTGGGGTAATATATCTTCTTGAGTCGCTTCCATTTTGTGCTGAACACAGCTTTGCCTTTTTTAAGGGGTGAGGTCCCCGGATTTTGGATTTTTTATAGGGGTTGTCTCCCCGCAGCCCTTAAGGACTCCCGTTCCTCTCAATGAGGATTACGGGTCGGACCGACATGTGACCTATAGTAGATCGTGTCTGCTAGCCAGAAATGACTAGCAAACCCGTCGCTCCTACCTCTTCCCCTCTTCATTAAGGACCTGAGTCCCAGTCCCCTAGTCACTGATTTGCATCCACAGTCGCGTCTGATAACAGACACATACCAGGAGCGAACCAGTGACTATACCCTCCCCAGATTCACTCCTCGTACCCAAGGAGTGAAAAAACGCACCATCCGATTTCTCGGACGGCCACCTTTCACGGCAGTCCAAGATAGACTCCGTCTCGTATCCCTCTTAGTCTGGTCTCTCCCATTGGACCTTTCCGGCATGAGTAGCTCTACCGGCATAGCCCCAAAGATCACTGAGACACGCAAGCCCCACCACGGCGACAACGTGTGGATACACGGTGGGGCCGTTTGTCATACCTTGGGTCATCCTTGCTGACTTATCTTTTCACCGGGGCATAATAATAATGCAGTATTGTTTGTAAGTAGTTTAGTTCTATAGTTTATTGCTATGGTTCTATTGAATCTTATAGCTTAGATATTATGAATACGAAGTGTTTTCATTGATGTTTTTACTCGTGGAGTAGGAGTACATACGTATCATAATAAGCTTAGAACATATGGTATTTACATTTGGAAAAATCGGCTTTCCGTGTGAGCAACCAATATTGTAACCTGGATTCGACGCAATTGTCAAACTTTGTTATTATTCGAGAGCTAAAATTTTTTATAATCCTGAAAATCTGAAAATGGTCTTAGACTGAAATATCGCGAAAAGTTATTCCACCATGATGAAACTCCATTAAAGCAACTTTATCAGGGTCTTTAGGGACCGTTAATCGGGTATTTTGTCCACGTACCTACAGCCGTTAAAGTAGGTAATTTCAACTTAACAATGTCACAAGTTATGATACTTGACTATGCATTAGCCACGCAATCTAATTAGCTTAGTGTAGTGCGAAACGTAATTACAACACCTACACCTAAGTGAGGAATTTAGGCGAGGTGTCGAATAGACAAGACCTTAGAATAACTACACAAGACTTATTTTTTATTTCCAGAGATTTCATAAACAAGGGATGTCTCCCTTCAATGCATAATGTGCGTGTTTAGGTGTCGCTGCTTTTCTCCCACTTATTTTACAAACACAGAAACAAAAAAAATAAGGACGGCGCATTTACTCATCTTTTCTCACGCACCACACACATGTGCGAAAAGTGACAAGTGAGTGCGTGCTTCAATGTGTGGGTGTTCCGTCGGCGATGTGATCATTTTGCGCATATCGAAGCGTCTAGCGTTGTGCCAATGCCAAGGCAATTATCTATGGAGTTATAACTTCCCGTGGCGGAAAAGAATGGAATGATTATGGCAATATCTTCCCAGACCCTAGATTGCAGTTGTATTTGGAGGAGACTCGTGTAAGTTTAGCAGTTGGCGATGACGATTAGCGCAGGAAAGCATAGAAAAGTAAAGTAAAATAAAGATAAATAAAAGCTTGTAAATAAGGGTTGGCACTGTTAATAGTGTTTATCTTTTCATGAAATACAAAAAATATTTTCAAAATAATGCTTTTTGTTTTTGTTAAAGTCGTCTCATTCACTCACGAATACCACAGCAGTAACTTATCTTTTCAATTTACATTGAAATTAACGAGAATTTTAAATGAGCGTCATATCTTTACTGCTTGGTTTATCAAAATTAGCACAGTGACGATGAGGTGTTAAAATTTCATATCAACTAGGGCACTTTAGTACAAAAACTGCTACAATGCTGAAGGCCAATTCACGTAACTATAGAAGTGCAGTTGCAGCGCAGTTGCAGTTAAGTTTCGATCAAAACAATGCTGTTCGTATTCTCTGTAGAATATTATTACTTTTTACTATTGTATTATTACTCTGTAGAACGCACACAAGCAGTCTGTGGACACATTACAATTAAAAAGCATACAGTGCCCTTCGTGTCCAAAATAATAATTCATGAAAAAAGCGCGGGAAACCTTGAATACGGCGGTCGTGTTTTTTCTTTCCAAGTGCATTTTAATTTCCTAAAATAAGTTTGTTGGGATCTTTTTGTGTAAATACTTAGTTTTTTGTTTATATATTTTTAGTAGTTAGTTTCTTTTAGTGTGTATTAATAGTTGGTAAGTTTTAAATCTTCTATTATGGACCCTCCAGGGGATCCTGGGGGGTCGATATCTCCGGTCATAGCTCACTACGTGACAATTTCGAATAATGAAACCAGTGTTGATACTGATTGTTCAGTATCAACAGTAAATAATAGTAAAAGGAAGAGGGTTTCAGCTCGGCCCAAAATTTGCAAACATTGCAACAAAAAAAGGCGCAAAAATGGCGGCAAAAAGGATTGCAATTGTGCACTAGAGAATCAGGAGATGGAAATTTCTCATTTCGAGAATGGTTCAGACCCCTCACAAAAAACTACTACTCAGGCATCTAATGAATCAATCATAGTACAAAATAAAATAACATCTCCACAGTCTGCAACTCAGTTGGCTAGGTTGACTTTTAAGTCATCAGATGCTGCTCCATATGTTGTTCATGTGCAACGTGAACAAGTCACTGAAAAAATATTCCTTCATCCCATTTCTTTTGGTCGTTTTTTGAAAAGAAATAATTTTAAAAATGTGATAAATGGTAGTCTGAAAAAAATCGGCAGAAATCGAATTTCATTGGCATTTTCTCACTATGAAGATGCGAATCTGTTTTTAAATAATACAAAATTAGCTGAAGAAAATTATAAAGTTTTTATCCCTGCTTTCTCCATCACCCGTATGGGTGTTGTAAGAGGCGTTCCTGCCGATTGGTCCGATGAGGAGGTTCAGGAGGCTATTTCTGTCCCCATAGGCTGTGGAGAAATTTTAAAAATTAGGAGGATTAGAAGGAAAGTAATGGTTGATGGTAATAATATATTCAAGAACACGGAAACAATTATAATTACATTTGATGGGCAAGTTCTACCAAAGCGGGTGTTTATGTGTTACACAGCCTTGAGTGTTGAATTATACATTTACCCAACTATTCAGTGTTATAATTGTTGTAGGTATGGTCATGTAAAAAGTCTTTGTAGGTCTAAGCCTAGATGTTTTAAGTGTGGTGATGGACATTCAGGTGAGTCCTGTTCAGTTCAAGATGATGATGTCTCTTGCTGTTTGTGCAGGGGGTCTCATGAAGCTACTAGTAAGAAGTGCCTTGAATTTGAGAGACAGAAATCGATAAAAGAAACAATGTCAAAAAGTTGCATTTCTTATGCAGAAGCATCAAAACTACATCCTTTTGTTTCTAAGAAGTCATATATTGACGCCTTAACTACCACTCATGTGTCAGATAGCTTTACTCCTTCAGTTCCACGGGTTAATCCTACATCTAATCAGTCATATTCATATAAAAAAACCGTTTATACTAAACCTCGTTCACCTACAAAATCCTCTATAGGTTACGATCGTCAATCTCATCATGACCTTATTAAGGACTATAATAACACTTCTTCACTAAATAATGGCACTGCTCTGATTCCTAAGGACAATCTATCTGAAACTACAAGAGATTTAATCATAGCATTAATTAAGTCTTTGTCACAGTCTAATTTAATTTCACCGTCTCACGTTGCCTCTGCACTCGAAGCAGTTACTTGCACTTCTAATAATAATAATGGACAGTCCAGCCAAGGTAATCCAATGGAATTGCCGAAGTGCAATTTCTAAAAAAACTGAAATAATTTATCTTATAAATAAATATAATCCATTTATTTTTTCTTTACAGGAGACATGGCTTAGTCCGGACTCTTTGTTTAGGATTCCGGGTTATGCATGTCTCAGAGAGGATCGATTTGATAAGTATGGTGGAGTAGCCTTACTCATCAAACATCCTCAATCTTTTACTCATTTTTCCATTCCTGCTCATAATAGTGATTTTTCTATTATTGCAGCAGTTGTAAATAAAGTTTGTTATGTTTCTGTATATATTCCTCGACCATCTACTCTGATTTTCGATGAAATTGTAAATATTCTTTCGATTCTTCCAAAACCTTTTATACTATTAGGTGATTTTAATTCTCAGCATCAATGTTGGGGTAGTTCCTTGACCAATAGCTATGGGGTTAGTCTTTTGGATCTGATTGACACTCATAATCTTTGCATTCTTAATAATGGTTCTCCAACACGACGCACTGCTCCCAATGAGGAAATAAGTGCTCCTGACTTGTCAATATGCTCTCCCAGTCTTACACCTTATTTATCTTGGGAAGTCTTAACTTCTACTCATGGTAGTGACCATTTTCCAATATTACTTTCATTTCCTTTTTATAATAAGCATTATTCTAAACCTCCTCCACGGTTAAAGTATAGACTTGCAGATGCCAATTGGTCATTGTTTAAGGAGCAGTTGGATTTGAACATTTCGGAACTTCCTGAAACTAAATTTGGTGATGAACACTTATGTGCTGAAGCTTTAGCAAAATTAATAATAAGAACTGCTGATAGTCTTTTTCCTATAAAAAATACAGCTCTAGGTTATATCCCATCCCCTCCATGGTGGGATAGGGATTGTTCAATTGCAGTTAAAAAGAGGAAACAAGCAGAGATTCAATATTATGCCAACACTACAGATGAAAACTTTGATGTTGTATGTTCTGCCATTACTGATACTCGTAAATTATTCAAACAAAAGAAGTTCGAAAGTTGGAGACGTTTTTGTCAGAACATATCACCCAATATTCATCCATCAGTTGTGTGGCGAAACATTCGTAGGTTTAGATCTGCATTTAAGGAGTCTCCCTCATCTTTGCTTCCTTCTTCAATGAAAGACCAATTTTTAGATAAGCTAGCACCTTCGTATGTCCCTGAGGAAATAATTATTTATTCTATACCTCTTTCCGATTATGTTAATCTTGCAGAACTCAATAGTCCATTTTCTCTTGCTGAACTCAAAGGTATTTTGTCCCACCTAAAAGATTCTGCAACTGGAGTTGATGGTATTCCATATTCCTTTTTGTCAAATTTAAGCGAAACGTCACTTGACTATTTTTTAAATCTTATAAACTCTATTATGGTCACTGGCAACATTCCCACATCCTGGAAATCCCAAATAGTTTTACCAGTTTTGAAACCTGACAAAAGCCCGTCAGATAGTAATGCCTATCGTCCCATTGCACTTTCTTCAGTTTTATTAAAAGTTACAGAGCATTTGGTAAAGAACCGTTTAGAATGGTTTATTGAGAGCAATGATTTATTGAGTGACAGTCAGTTCGGTTTTAGGCGGGGCAAAAGTACTTTAGATAGCTTAAGTATTTTTGTCACGGATATTAGGTTAAGTTTTTCTGTAAATAGTCACCTTATAGCTTCGTTCTTAGATATTACTTCCGCCTATGACAATGTAGTTATTCCGATTTTAAGAAATAAATTACAAAAGTTAAATGTGCCTACAATTCTTTTTAATTTCATTATGAATATTTTATCTGAGCGACGTATTAATGTTTTATTAGAGGATTCTACTTATGAATCTAGATTAGTGTGGAAAGGGCTTCCTCAAGGGTCTGTTTTAAGTCCTATATTGTATAATATATATACATATGATCTCGAATCTTCCCTGGACAGTAAAGTAAAAGTTCTCCAATATGCTGATGACCTGGTTTTATACTGTTCTCATCGCTCTATCGAAACGGCTTGCTCTTCACTGTCTTCTTCTCTTAATCTTTTAAAAACATGGCTTGATCGTAATGGACTAGAGTTATCATCTTCGAAAAGCTCTGCTGTTTTATTTTCACGAAAGCGGCTTCCTCCTCCTTTTTCTATATATTTTGATGGTCAACCGATTCCAGAAAAATCTTCAGTCAAATTTTTAGGAGTTATTTTAGACTCCAGGCTTACTGGTATTCCCCACTGTGAATATATTTTATCTAAATGCGAAAAAAGGTTAAATATGTTAAGATGCCTGGCTGGAGTATGGTGGGGTGCCCATCCTTATTGTTTAAAACTGCTATATAATGCTATAGTTAGAAGCGTATTAGATTATGGGTCTTTTTTGTTAGAACCAGGGAGTATTGTTGCTTTTAAAAAACTTAACAATATACAGTCAAAAGCACTAAGAATAAGCACGGGAGCTATAAAATCTAGTCCAATTAATGCCCTTCAACTTGAATGTGTGGATCCTCCTCTTTCACTTCGCCGTCAGTTCCTTTGCGATAAATTTTTATTTCGTTCATTGCAATTTTCTAACCATCCTCTATATACAAAACTTCCATTACTTTTAAATCAAATAAATTCTTCTAATTATTGGTCTCATAAAAATCCACCATGTCTTATTCAGAGTTACAAAAAGTTTATTGCCTTACAGGCTCCAAGCTACAGTTCAAATTTATATCCTCTTTTTTGCAGTAATTATGAATCTCTAGTTTCTATTCCTGACATACATTTTTCCTTGGGTTTAAATAAAGGGGATGATTTTACGAATTTCTTATTTAATTCAATCAAATATAATTATTGGAAAGATTGGCATCATATTTACACTGATGCGTCCAAACACAATGATTCTGGTTGTGTAGGAGTCGGAGTTTTTCATTCTCAATACAATATAGTTCAAAAGGTTAAACTTCCGCCTGAATCATCAGTGTTCACAGGAGAATGCTTTGGTTTATTCAAAGCTGTAGAATATATACACATTATGAAATTAAACATTATTATTATTTGTGGCGACCGCGTACTGGAAGGCGCAGCGTGG
Organism: Asteroscopus sphinx; assembly: GCA_949699075.1. Lineage (NCBI taxonomy): Eukaryota > Metazoa > Arthropoda > Insecta > Lepidoptera > Noctuidae > Asteroscopus > Asteroscopus sphinx. The sequence goes on along the minus strand of OX453021.1, from coordinate 10,139,322 downwards.
GTAGGCCCCCCACAAGGTGGACCGACGACCTGGTGAAGGTCGCGGGAATCCGCTGGATGCGGAAGGCACAGGACCGGTCGTTGTGGCGATGCTTGGGGGAGGCCTATGTCCAGCAGTGGACGTCTTTCGGCTGAAATGATGATGATGATGATGAAATTAAAAAAGACGGTCATATTTTCAGACGCTTTGAGTGTTTTGCAAGCTCTTAGCAAATTTCCATTAAAATGTAAAACAGTTTATCCCTTGGTAATATCTATAAGAAATCTATTGTACAAATGTTATCAGCAAGGGCTTGTAATTAGCTTTGCATGGATTCCGGGACATAGCAACATTTTGGGCAACACCAGGGCTGACCAGCTTGCCAATGAGGCTGTTGATTGTGGAGATCGTTTTCCGTACATTAATTATTGTCATGATCTTGCAGGTCTCCCCATGACGTTCCTTCGGGAGTCTTGGGGAGACTTATGGTCAGACAGTTCAGTATTAAAAGGTAAATTTTATGCCACCATACAAACGTGTATCCCAAAAAAACCTTGGTTTTTTAAATTAAAGTTAAATAAAACTTCCACCAGTTGTATTATCCGTATGAGACTGGGACATGTTTGTACTCCAGTTCACCTTGCACGGCTTCATATCATAGATAACGATATTTGTGAGTGTGGTGAAAGTGTGGGGGATCTGAACCACATTTTCTTCTCGTGTTCTCTTTATAATCATTCTCCTTTTATGGACTCCTTAAATCGTCATGAAGTTCCTCTTCCTACTTCCATTCTTACTCTTTTAGCATCTAATGATCCTATAATATACAACTGTTTATCTATTTTCATTAATTCTAACTCAATCCGTATTTAGTTTATTATATATTTTATTAGAATTTTTTTTCCTTTTCCGATCCTGACCAATTTTTATTTCCAAATTCCGTTCAGATACCATTCTTTAATTATTATAAGTTTCCCCGTTTTTGTTAGTGGCAAATGCGCAAATAGCGACTTGCCAAGAGAAAAAAAAATCATTCAGGCTGTTGCTGGGGCTGCCCCGATACTGTAGCATATCAGGGATATTCTATTCGGTCTTGCGACAGCGAAACTCATGCTGACCATAGTCATTTGGTCAGTAGGGTTCGGGCGGACTCAACAGCATCCCAATGATGTTGGCTAGCAGGCTAGACTGCATTTCCGAACCTATATTTTTTTCTGATGAATGCGGAATCTGATCTAAGTGAGCGACTGGTTTAGCTTTTTTTTTTATTCTTAACGGGCTTGCATTTGACCGCTACCTCACCTGATGTTAAGCGATGGTGCAGTCGACGATGGTACACGTTTGCCCAGCAAAAACCTATTCACTCGAGTCTTGAAGACCATCAGATTATATTTCTCGGGAAACCCTGACGCCGGCAAGGAATTCGAGCTGAGTGTAGTGACCTCATGCATGCGAAATATTTGTGATGTACTAACATAGTTTTAAGTAATCCTGTTTCATGAGTCAATGAGTCTCACTCTTATGGTACTTGAATAAAAATATAAAAGTGTATTATTTTTCAAAAATCACCTTTTATAGTTGCGGAGATTGGATGAAAAAACGCGCGTCCGGCGTATACCGCATCTAATTCTGACGTCCGTTAGCTACGAGCGTGCTTTTTATTTCCTCCATGGCCATATTGAATTCCTGCTAGCTAGCACGCGGCTGGATGACCGGCATATCGGAAAATAACACTGGTTTTAAAAATGATTTTATATGCTGTAAATAATTTTTACGACATTGTGAAATATTGCAAGTGGAGGAAAAAGTATTTTTTTTCGTTTACCTGAAATAAATAATAAACCTACCGTTTTGGGCAAAGTTGTGACAAATAATGATGATTTATACGAATTAGGTGGAGAATTGATCGCAAAACATCAGTCATACAATTGTATGACTATTTAGTTCGACTATTTAGGGCCGAGTTCGCGGACATTGAATTAACCACTGTTTGCGAAATCAACCTGTTATTCAACAACAGATGTTTAACCATGACGCGGGAATTTTCATGTTCACGACTCCTATCTGATCATTGATTCTGAAACCGAGAGTTCTGGGAATGAAAGAACGAATGATGTAACACGATTAATCAAAATGGTAACTAAATGGCAACAACACTATGAAAAGAACGACAATTTAAAACGGTTGCATATTAGGTAACTCTTCCAAAATTAAAAATCCTAGTATAATGCTACTCTATACATTTGACATATCTTTTTAATTTGGCAGGATAATCGGTCTTGGTTGTCATAGCAACCAATAAAATACGCCATTTTGATGTTTGAATATTAGGCCGCTTACACACTCGAAGTGTATCGGGCGGGCGCGTTTCTTCAAACATGATGAAATTCTGTTAGTTGTGCTTAGCCAAAAGTAGCGGTAACATTGTGCAGGTTTCGCGCGAGCATCGTTTATAAGCCGCATTCATTTTTATTTTTATTAATTATACAAAAAATTATAAATGAAAAAATAACGTACTACCTCAATACGACAAAAACAGTTATGTTTACACATCTTTCATAAGTTTTCTCTAAGCATAAGCAATATGTCTGCTTTGTTCATGTTCGTAAAAGAAAAATGCACGTTTGAAAAACGGCAACGTGGTACGGCCCTTATTTTATCCATTTTTAGGGTTCCGAAGTCCTACAAGGAACCCTTATAGTTTCGTCATGTCCGTCCGTCTGTCCGTCTGTCCGTCTGTCCGTCTGTCCTAATCCTTTACAGCTTAATAACTTCTACAGTTATAAACATAAGTAAATGAAATTTTGTTAAAAAATAGTCTACATATAGATCTCAATTTTAAAAGAATAAAAGAATAGTTTTTCCGTATTTTAGGGGTGGCGTCCATACATGTGAAATGGAGAAAAAAAATTTTTTTTCGCTGCACCCCCTCGTGTGGGATATCATTGAATAGGTCTACTAAAATGAAGGTAATGTTTCATACACCACTTTTTTATCAGGTGTACCATCAGCGAAATATAGCCCGCCAAAGTGGCTTGCAATGTGTCCCCCCCCCTGCCATTTCTAAACTATGCAATGTAGAAACTTATTATCTTCCACATTGATAGACCTTTGTGTAAACTCTATTTTAAAATTATTTCGAGTATAATGTGATTATAATTTTTTGAGTTATAGAGAGAAAACTGAAAATTACTTAAAACGTCCTAGTTCAAAGGTCATTGACCTTAGAGAAAAATGATCATAGCAAATAATGCTCCTTTAGCTACTTTCTATTTGAAAAAAATCACAAAAAGTAACTTTGAAATGACAAACGTCTTAAATTTGGCTTCTTGAATTTATCGCTAGATGGCGCTACTAACAACACGCTCTGAGTCGCGAATGCTGCCGATTATTGCAAAAACTAAAATAGCCATGATTAATATTCGATTTGATTCGTTTGTAATTACACCTACTTAAGGAACCCTATAATACTGAGCATGGCCCGACATGCTCTTGGCCGGTTTTTTTATTGTAAATTTTACGAATATGGTAAAATGCAATTGTTTTGTTATCTTGGAGAGTAATAATCCTAATATTGATATTTTATGCAGCATAGACTCTTCTAAAATTACGAAAAACAATCAAATACCAGGCCCCTCAGAAAGTATTGCGAAAAAAAGTTTTTATATATGGGAGACTGGCCAGTTATAATGTTTTACGAAAATATGATTATTTATAAGTAAAAATAAGTAAGTTCCAATTTCAAAATTTCCCTCCACATCTTTTGCGAGTTAATTCAAAGTATTGTGTCTCACTGAAATATGGATCTGCGCCGGGAACATTTTAGAGCTATGATTTTATACGATTTCAAGTGTCGCCTGAAACCGGATGAATCGTACGATAGACTTCAAATGGCATTCATGGATGAAGGCCCTTCCAAGGCAACCGTGTATCGTTGGTATAACGAATTCAAGCGCGGTCGACCAACTTTGGGGGATGACGAAAGAAGCGGTCGCCCTTTGACGGCTGTTACCGAAGAAAACGTGCTAGCAGTGAAAAATTTAATCCAAGACAATAGGCGAATTACATATCAGGAGATTCAACACATATTGAAGATTGGATCGGGAAGCGTTCACGAGATTCTACACAGCCATCTTCGCGTGAGGAGGATAGTATCACGCTGGGTGCCGCACAACCTCACCGATGCTCAGAAGCAGGCCCGGGTGGAATGGTGCCGTGATATGCTTAACAAATTTGAAGCAGGCTCGTCTCGGCGTGTTTACGACATCGTTACAGGTGATGAGTCCTGGATTTATCAATACGACCCAGAAACCAAGCGCCAGTCGACTGTTTGGGTGTTTCAAAATGAGCCAACGCCTACCAAAGTGAAGCGATCTAGAAGCGGGGGTAAGATTTTGATCGCTAGCTTTTTTAATTTGACTGGCCACTTGGTATCAATTCCCTTACGGGATCAAAGAAGCATTAATGCCGAATGGTATACTACCAAATGTTTGCCAGAAGTTTTCTCTGTTATAAGCAACAAGCGACCAAACACAGGGCTCCGCGGGCTACTGCTCCACCACGACAATGCACCTGCGCACACCGCACTCAAAACGAGGGACTTCCTGGACAGCACGCCAGTCAAACTCCTGGGTCACCCTCCTTACAGCCCTGATCTAGCACCGTGTGACTTCTTTTTATTCCCAAAAATAAAAAATCAGCTCAAAGGGATACAATTTTCGTCGCCGGAAGATGCGCTGGCTGCGTTCGAGCAGGCTGTAAACGAGGTGTCTGCGGCGGACTGGAAAAAGTGTTTTGAAAACTGGTTTAGGCGCATGAATCTTTGTATAGAGGCTGGTGGAAAGTACTTTGAAAAGATTTGATAAAAATATATGTACGTATAGAACAATTTTTTTTAGTTTCGCAAAACTTTCTGAGTGTCCCACGTACAGAATATCGATGAATAACCTCAACAATTTCAACCATCAAACGTCAAAAATATCTTGTTTAAATACCCGGTTAGTACTTAAACGACGTCCCCGACTTCGGTTAGAAAAATCGATTGATTATTGTGATATAACAGTTGGTTATCGTTGGAGAACACCAAAGTTCGGGTTAAACATCTGGTTTTTACATAAATAAACATCTGTTATCTTCTGGGTGAACTTGCCCCTTAGTCGAACCCCATCACAAGAGTTCTGAGTGAAAGAGAGGGGAACCTATCACTTATAATAAAAACAAGCGTTAATCTTGGCTTCAAAAATTCATCAAAACTTATCTATTTTATCAATAAACCTTACATTGTTCCATCTACGTTAAGTTACAATACAATTGAGTAACAAATGATAATGATTGCACAAGACCAATGAAGCGGTTAATTGGTGTTTTTAAAAGTAACCGTTCATAAAACTGCTTTTATTTCTGAAAATCTGACGTCATTGAGCATTAAACCTTATAGAGATGTAATCATATTGGGGTCCTAGTACGGGTTGACACTTCCCGATACTTCCATCGAATTTGATGAATATCATTCAAAATCAGTAGCGCTCCTTGCGGATACGAAGAGGAAACTTGATGAAAACAATGAAAGTATTTATAAATGTCAAACTCGTCAAATGCTGACCTCTCATTGTACGGAAAAACCTATACAATGATAGGTCAGCTTATTACTTGAACTGAAATGTATAGCTTGATGTGTAGCCGTGGGTACTAGGCTCTGTGACGCAAATTTTTGACTAGACATAACGCGCTCCTATTGGTAAGCGCGCTCGTGTCATGATATTATTCTATCTGTGCGAATAAATAGAACAGTTTCGGAAGTGTTTAATATGGTTTTAATGCTCGATATCTGTCGTTTTCTCAGTCACATTATCACGGCACACGATCGCGACCAATTACAGTGGTAGTAGGTACGATGCAACACGACGGCGCACGACGAATTAGGGCCAAAGCACACACGGTACTTTCAGCATCGGCGATTAGCAATTTGGTCGCTTTTCGGAAGCTCGGTGCTGCGATTGAACTCTTAAACTCTGCACGTTTAATATATTTTATTTTCGGAAGCTACTATACGTTACATTGTGAACGTAGCAAGACGCTAAAACGCGATGCAGGAACAATGCAGCCAGAAAATCGCTGATCGCCAATATTAAACCCTAAACCCTAAGGACTAAAGCCCTTACAGCGCTCGGTCACTGCGGCAACAGGGATCTCAGATTCTTTTTTCTCTTTTTCTCATTAGTATCTTTACATAAACAAAAAACTTCCATGAATGATGTACTTAAGAGTTAATTTTGTACTAAATGCTGGATATTTTTGTTGCAGCAAAAGGACTGTATCGCCGAGCACAATACTGAAGCGGGAACAAAAATGGCTGCGCATGCTCAACAACTGGGAGGCGTTCATGAGCAAGAACTACAAGAAAGTCAGGGAGAGGTGTCGAAAAGGTGGGTACCTGTCACTGGCTGTAATTTATGTTGTATAAATGTTGTGTTCTGGTAGTTCCCATCAGTTATGGTCATTTCCATATTTATTTCAATCTTCCGCAGCGCAAATAAGGCTAATGTAGTGCATCGCTACCAATGGCTGCGTACGGCAACGTGCTGGGTCAAAGACCACCATTGTGATCACAGTGACAGGTTGACAGCCCATTGCCTACCAAAGTAACCGATTTTATCCGGTTGACTGTCATTTGTCTTGCAACAGACAACTGAAGAAACTAGGGCTTTCTGTGTGTTAGGTGCCTAGATATCCGGAGATGTGCCCTCAGTACGTTTTCAATGTGCGTTCGAGTTTCGCCACATTTCTTCTCGCGGTTTAGCACACATGCAAAACATGCATATGATGAATTAAACAAGATTGTTAACGAGGCTAACTGCCTGACCGCCTAATGTGCGCTAGATGAAATTAAATATTGTCACGGATGTCCTTCTAATGCGTCTAACAGATAGAATTAATAACCTATTGTTTGCCGGTCCATTGTTAATCTAAGGTTCATCTCCTCCTCAGGAATACCAGCATCAGTGCGACCAAAAGCCTGGCTCTACTTATGTGGTGGGCAGCTGCTACTGGAGAAGCATCCGAACGAATACGAGGAGTTACTGCAAGCTCCCGGCGATCCCAAATGCATGGACGATATAAGGAAGGACCTGCATCGACAGTTCCCGTACCATGAAATGTTTATCAGGGAAGAGGGACTTGGGTGAGTTTGTTGAAGGTTATCATGCATGATTTTCACAGCCCTTTCTCCTGTATTGCTTGTGATCTGATTAAGATAGGTCCGCGAATATGGCAAACCTTGCCTCTTCTCGTCGCCTATACAGCAAAGTTTAAAGACGAAGGTCTTCCTTCAACCAGTGCGTCCTGCCTGTCATGACCTACGGTGCCGAGACGTAGATACCGACAATTGGGCTAGTACACAAATTCAAGGTACCTTAGCGAGCTATGGAGCGAGCCATGCTTGGAGTTTCTTAGAAAGATGAGATCTGTAATAAGATTATCTGGAGAAGAACCAGAGTGACCGACAAGCTTGTAAAATTAGCAATCTGAAGTGGCAGTGGGCTGGTGGCTATGTCTGTCGAAGGACTGATGGCCATTAGAGCAGACGAGTCCTTGAGTGGAGACTGCGAATCGGCAACCGCAGCATAGGGTGCCCCCCAGCCAGGTGGATGCGGAAGGCGGAGGACCGAGTGTTGTTGTAGCGCAGCTTGGGAGAAGCCCATTTCCAGGCTCCAGCAGTGGACTGCGATAGGCTGAGTTGATCATGATGATGATGAAATATTGGTCTCTCTGTAGAAATCTTATATAAGATACAGGACAACACAAGCCAGAGGTTCCATGGATCTAGCTGTACATTTTAAACAATGTTTGTGGTAGTTAATGAATTGTGAACCTTTGTGTAATGACAAAAAATGGTTTTATTTTATTTTATGTTCAATGAGTTTGCTTAATTGTACTTTCCATTTCGTTCGGCAAGATTTGGCTGACAGAATTAGCTAATGGAACTTGTAGCTCCTGTTGAACTGTTTCCCTGACCAGTAAGACTGGTACTCTGCTTCTTCTTCTTCCTTATTACTGAGGGTCGTGTACGTTCTGAAGGGCCGACATTATGCCCCGGCACACATCTCGGCTCTCTGCTTGCCTTATTGCTTAATTTACTGGCAGACCAGTCACAGCTTTCACCTGATCTGACCAGCGGCTAGGTGATCTGTCGCGTGGTCGCTTTCCCTCTACCTTCCCGAATCGAGGTTGTCTGGCTCTCTTTGCGCTATTCCGCAATATATCGCGCCTAACTCTGTGCAACTCGATTTTTGTAGTCACAAAATGATGAGCCGACAAGATGTTCTACGATGAATACGAAATTAAGTTCTCAAGTGTCAGATGTCGAGTCTCGCTATCTATTAGCACAATATGACCCTGGGTTACAACTACCTACAAGATTTTCGATTCTTTTTAACATTTCCATATTATAGGATGTAAGATCTCTCTTCTATTTAGATTAATTTGGCACTAGTCCAAAAAGTAGCAGACTTTTAATTAAAACCAGCGCAGAATTATTTCAACAGATTACTTAAGACGCTGACAACTGTCAAATACGCCAAATAGGCTTCTTTTAAAAACATTTTTAGCTGTATCTATATAGTTTGTGGGAGTGAAAAAAATAGATGTTAATCTTGATCGTATTTTCAAAAACACTATTGTGCCCAAATCACGTTTTTTTTAAGTTTTCTCTATAGATTTTTTTTAAAACCAACCCCTTAAAACATCCTTTTAGAGCAAACAATCTCTATTATTTACAAAATATTATAAATAAAATTAAGAAGACATAAGAAAGACAATAAACTACAACAAATGTTGTTTCTGTTTTTCAAATAACCTTTTAGTTTTTATTAAAAAAACATTGTTAATCTTCATTCAAGTTGAGCGGCGCATCCGACGTCCCTCCTCTCCTTGCTTCTCAGTTCTGTACAAAACGACAGTGACCGCAGAGGTCTGATTTTTTAGGTGTTGTCATCCTCCTAAAATGTTAACATAGAGACTATTAATTAGTTTAGTGTTTGTTTACATCTTCTCTCATTTGATTCGGTTGCCAACTGCATCAAAACAACATAAATTATGAACTGGGAACTTGCTAACTCGTCTGTAACACAACCATATTGTAATAGCTTTTTATCAAATACGGAATAATTCTAAATTATGGCCTATTTAATTCTGCAATGGTTTTTAAAACTACAAACCTTTCCCTATGTTGAACTGGTTTCCAGTCTAATCTGATGCGGTTGAATATTGGAATTTAACGAGGAGCAACTAATAACTATCCTGACCATAATATTATGTCACGGCCATGCCGTCTCAACGCAGGAGATCAAATCGTCCACCCCCAAGGCCATAGTCAAATGGGGGAGGTACTGTAAGAGGCAAAGAAGCGTCACAGTAGATCTTTTCAGGTCACAGTGGCTTAGGGGCGTCGAAGACCCCTACCTCTTTCCTCAAAATAGTTAAAATATTATGTCCAAAGGTTCATCATGACACTCAAATATATGGGTTGCTTTCTTCTAAGCCATTTTTGGTTGAAGGCAGTGGGATCAGCAAAATTTTTGCTCATAACCTTGGTAAAATCCTCTTGTTACTTCACTTCTTTGACATCAAAAGGCATTATTCATATTACCAACACAAGAAGAAGGGGGTTTGACGCAGAATGTGCACTTGACGAAAAATTTGAATTTTGCAATAGGTGTGATTTTGAGGAGTGCACATATTGAGAAGTGCTCATTTTGAGAATTGTCCGATATGAAAAGTGCATCTATTGCGAAATGCACATTTTGCGTCAAGTATACATTTTGCGAAGTGCACATTTTGCGTCAAGTATACATTTTGCGAAGTGCACATTTTGCGTCAAACCCCATTCTGAGAAGGGGTCCGTGCCCAGCAGTGGAACAATGGGCTGATGATGATGAAAAAATGGCTCCTCCGAAAACTTGAAAACCGACATCTCTTCCATTTTATCACTGATTTTATTTTTTATTTTTTACGAGCCTATTTTGTCCCACTGCAGGGCAAAGGCCTCTCTTCCTTTCTTCCACTTTTCGCGGTCTATGGCAATTTGTGGCCAATCCTTTAAGTAGGAGTCCAGCTCATCCCGCCATCTCCTTCTGGGCCTACCGCGTTTTCGTTTCCGGCTGTCTGGGATCCACTCTGTTGTGAGTTTCGCCCATAGCCCCTCCGGCATGCGGCAGATGTGGCCAGCCCAGTTCCTACGTTTGACATTTTAGTTTGGGAACGCAGTATCGAGTTTCTTACACGATCAGTAAGTTTGACCCCCAAAATACCTCGAGTGCGGACTTTTGACGAAATCGTATTCTTTATATTGTTTGTTCAAATAATATTTTAAAATAAAATTGGGTAATAGTACGCACGGCTACAAATCAAGCTGTACATTTCCAGTATAAGCTAATCTCGCATTGTACGAAGAGCCTATACAATGCGAGGTCAGCTTATACTGGAAATGTACAGCTTGATGTGTAGCCGTGTGTACCAGAAGACCCAGATATTTGCATCCTAGACCTACGTCTATAACATTCCCAACTGGAAACCGGTATTTAATGTCAATAATAATATCGTATATATGATGGTCACTAGCCCTCACTGCTGTGGTTAGGGACTGTCCACAATAAATTCCGTGAGTAACCACAGCTTATCGCGGTGTTGTGATGTCATGCGAATGACGATGACATATCCTGGCGTTGTTTATCGAATTTTCCAATAAAGCTTTATTCAGAAATTATTTAAATTGATGACAGAAAGAGCAACGTTATACAAGTTGTTGATCTGTAACCGTGCCATATATAAAGAGCAAATGATATAAAATGTGCTCGATCATCTAAAAATACTACGGTTATTCAATAAACACATTTTCACTTGGAAACATTAGTGAGAGTTTGAGATAAATCCCGAACGAGATAAATTTTCAGGATGAGAATAAGTGACCGGCGGCAGCAGTGTAAAAAGGCGGAAAAATCTGCCTATTTGTTTGGTGGTTTTGCCTGCATAGTATTAGTTTCGCGCGCGACACACGGGGGAATATTTACAAATAGTATACAAACCGCCAAGACCGCCCACCATACCATACCGACCGCCATATTTTTTCAGGACCGCCCATTGTACTTACTTAATCTTTCTGTAAAATATTGTCTTTGTTTTCGTTTGGTGTAATGTACAATAAAGAATATAATAAATAATAAATAAATAAAACAAAACAAAAAAAATTGGTGATGATTTTTTTATTGATTCCTTGTCACTATCAGTGGCATAGTAGCCTCCTTAAATATGGCTCGTATACAGATCAACATCTTGTATAGACACACGTTAGACACATACAAGGTGGACCGACGACCTGATGAAGGTTGTGGGAATCTGGTGGACGCGGAAAGCGCAGGACCGGTCGTTGTGGCGATTTTTGGGGGAGGCCTATGTCCAGCAGTGGACGTCTTTCTGCTGAAATGATGATGATATATATAATAGACACGTCTTCTCGCCGCAAAGCGTTCCGATCGGTCCTCGAAATAGACCGGAAAACTTTAGCTTGAAGAAGACAAGAGACGCGGAACTGTTATTTTACCTTCTCTTCTTTATTTTTAATAAAATTAAGATAGAAAAAGCCAGCTCAGCGTGGCATATCGATAAAAGAACCCTATTATCTTCTATACTACGTGACGCGAGTGAAGCTGCGTGATACAGTTAGTAAATTTGTACAGACAAACGTACATTTATTTTATGTACACAATTTAGTTTAGCTGAATAGTGTGTGTTACAGGGGCGTACCAATAGAAAATGGCGCCTAGGGCACGCATCATAGTTACGCCCCTTCGTTAATTATCCTACTAGAAAAACATATACACTAAATAAAACAGTCATAAATCTAACAAAATATTTACGCTATGCCATTTCTACACACAGTTTGTAGTAGTGGCATAGCGCCACAACGGAAGATAAGTTTTCTGTATGCATAGCGCCAATAGCGCCCGTCACGCGCGACCTACATTTGTTATTTATTATTTTGGAAAAAGAGGTAAGGTCTTTGCAAGCCCCTTATGTCACTGCGACCTAAAAGATCTATTGTAACGCCTCTAATAATAGACTACAGCACCTCCCCAAGCCGCAGGCCAACCATAAAGTCGACTATTGCCTTGGGGTTTGAGGATCTGATCTCATCAGCTGAGATTGTGTGGCCTCCAAGATGCTGACTTCTAATGTGGTGCACTGCATCACATTCGCATAGGATATGAATGGGCGTTTCATCCTTTTCTGTGAAGCATATCCTGTGTAGATGTTTGCTCAGTTTGCAGTGCCCTGTGAGGGTTCTAGTCAGGATCCTTATGTGGTTCTTGCCAACCGAAAGCGCTTCTTTCGTAAATCTTTTCCTGAAGCCTACTAGAAGCGCATTCGAGTGCTCTTGATCTGGGGATTTTTCCCAAAGTCTAATGCTTTGATGAGTTCCCCAGTCCTTAAGATTAGCTGTGGTGGTGCATTTTGGAACCCCACAGATTGGCTCCGGCCCTACAGTGGGGCATTCCGCACCAGCTCTAGCGATAGCCCTATATCTTCTCATGGATGTCGTAAAAGGCGACTAAGGGATTCACCAGAGGATGCCCATTTGCCCAGCAGCGTTCTCTGAGTATTGAACTAACTAACTGCGATCGCCAACCCGCCTGCCAAGCGTGGCGATTATGGCATATCGCCCCCCCTACTTGGGGGGCATATGTCCAGCAGTTATGTTGTCTTTCGGCTGAAATGATGATGATGGTAACCTATTAGATTAAAATGTGACAAAAAATAAAACGATTTAAAAAAAAAAAAAAACTATGTTTTTTTCCCATTCCAGTCAACAAGAGCTATTCTCGGTACTGAAAGCGTACTCGGTGCTGAACCCGAAGGTGGGCTACTTCCAGGCGCAGGCGCCGGTGGCCGCCTTCCTGCTCATGCACATGCCGTCCGTGCAAGCCTTCTGGTGCCTCGTCAGCATCAGCGACAAGTACCTCAGCGGGTATTATAACCCCGGACTTGAGGTGAGTTTCAGAAGCCTTCACCACACAGCTACTGCACCGAACTAGAGATATCTTCAAGAGAGTTTGCATAATTTTATTTTTAAAGCGCATGTAGCAGCCAATGGCGCCCCCATAAGTAACAAAAAAAAATATTACTCGTTGAATACATTATTTATCGAAAATTCGTTTTTAACGATTGAAGTTCAGGTACTACATCCGTTTTGTCTTCAATCTTAGAAAGTACGACCACGTCTCTGATTTTCGCAAAACTCTCAAGTGGCTCCCTATTCGTCTTCGCAGGAACACTCGGATATTGTGTCTCCTTTTTAATATTCTACATAATCCGACTTTCCCATCATACCTGCGGGAACGCTTTTCCTACACTCGTCCTCCTTACGCACCCTGCAGGTCGCATCTTAAAACCATCCTCAATTTTCCATCCCATAAAACTGACTTCTACTCCTACTCCTTATCTGTGCATGCGGTTAGGTTGTGGAACTCGCTTCCGCCCGTGATACGCGACTGTAAAACTGTTTCCACCTTCAAAAAACGTGTAAAAGAGCATTATCTTTCCTCATCCGCATAGGTTGTATGTATGTTATGTATTATGTTTTCTATTTTGATATTGTGTAGGTATACCTAGACTATGTTTATTATTTTTATACTATATTTATTTTAAGTTATAAATTAGTTATAAATTGTGGAAAGAAAAAATCGCTCACGAGCAGGATTCGAACCTGCGACTCCTGGCTCAGTACGCCAGTGCTTTAGATAGATAGATAGATAGAGTATACTTTATTGTTTGCACACCATAAAAATAAAAATAAAGTTATAACAAACATGAGCACAGTACTAACAATTGGCGGTCTTATCGCTTAAAGCAATTTCTTCCAGACAACCATTGGATGGACTTGAAATGTACAAGAAAATACAACAGGTAGTTGGCGGTGTACTATAGAGAAAATAAAAAAAACTATATAAATAACTAAAATAAAAACAAAAGCTTATTAATATATATATCAAAATTATAAGTGTATTTAAGATAATACATGCTTACCGAAATATAACATAACTGGATATATATAAAGATACATAACTCTATTATACAATTATATATAATATAAATATATAAGTAATAACTATTACATAAAAATAGTAACAAATTAAGGAGCTAAGTAATATTCCTTTACCATTCTCCTGAAAGCTGGCAACGATTGTGCACGTCTCACAGACACCGGCAGTGCATTCCACAGGCGTACGGCTTGAACAGTAAAAGAGTGGTCATAGAAACGTGTGGAATGCTTGGGCATCTCTAGCGTTAAGTTTTCTGATGACCTCAAGGAATGTTTATGTGTATCACAGACGAACTGAAATCGCTCTTTAAGATAGAAGGGAGTCGTGGGATGAAAAAGAATACTATAAAGCAGTGATAGAATATGAGCATTCCGACGAAGGCGTATTGGAAGCCACTTGAGTTTTGCGCGAAATTCTGACACATGATCATATTTGCGTAAACCAAATATGAATCTAATACAAAAGTTTTGAAGTCGCTCAAGCTTTTCGAATTGGTCTTCGGTGAGATCTAGATAGCTGGCATCGGCATAGTCAAGAACAGGAAGAAGAAGAGATTGTGCAAGCCCAATCTTAGTGGCAGTTGGAAGAAAATTACGCAGTCGTCTTAGCGATCCTGCTGAGGCATACATCCGACGACTGGTTTCTTGTAATTGTGGACCCCAAGACAAGTTTTTATCCATGAATATGCCCAAGTTTTTCACCTTATCTCTAATGGGAATTTGAATACTGTCGAAGATAACTTGCGGAAGGTGGAACCAGTCAATCCTCGAAACCATACGTGAGCTGCCAATAACAATGACTTGGGTTTTTAAGGGGTTAACTCTCAGTCCGTAGCACTTGCTCCACTTAGATATTTCAGAAAGATCTTTATTAACATATATTTTAACGCATTTTACGCATGCGAAGCGAATTCTAAAGATATAAATTGTGGAAAGAAATTAGAAATTATCTTTAGAATTCGCTTCGCATGCGTAAAATGCGTTAAAATAATAAAATAATTAGTAAGGGTAGGCATATCTATACGACTTTGATTTAACTGTAAAGTTAGTCGAGTCGGTTAAGGAACAATGTTTCTTAATAAGATATCGCTGAAGTCACCCAAAGACGTATAGTGGAGGATAATTTCGATACCACGAGCAGTGTTCACGGTAGCTTAGTGGCTAAAGCACTGGCGTACTGAGCCAGGAGTCGCAGGTTCGAATCCTGCTCGTGAGCGATTTTTTCTTTCCACAATTTATATCTTTAGAATTCGCTTCGCATGCGTAAAATGCGTTAAAATAATAAAATAATATATATTAGTTTATGTATGAGTATATATATATATGTAGGTATATTTATAAGTATTACTTGACACACTGTGTCTACATCTCTTTGCTTCAAATTTTCCTCTCGCAGGTCTGCTGAAGAAATTTTTCTTATAGAAATAAGCAGTGCCTTTGTACTATTAATTTCTATGTATTTTATTATTATTTCTCTGTGTGTGCATAAATTTAATAAATAAATAAATAAAATAAATAATGTTTAATCAGATTATAGCGAACTGTAGTTGTAGATTGAAAAGTGCCAAAAGTGGCCGTTTTTGGCATTTTTTCTATCTACAACTACAGCGAACTATAATTTACAGAGTTAATAGTTTCTGATTAAACTACAGTACCTGAACTTCAATAGTTAAAAACGAATTTTTGATAAATTATGTATTCAGCAAGTAATCATTTTTTTACGGGACGCCACTTGGTTACTGGACTTATACATAAAAAAATTATTAATTATGTGTAACCTTTATGCTCCAACATGCTTCCAACTGTCAAAATGCAGTGCTATTTGACAGTTGGAAGCATAAGTTCACGCTTAGATTCGTCTCTGAATATAAGCCTAAGGATTCTACAAAAACCGATGCATAAAAATCTAAATATAAATTACAACAGAATCTTTAGAATTTGAAATAATCTTATGATACTCACAAGATATTCAAGTGCATTGATACAAGTGGCGTAAATAGAAATCACCAATACTGCAACACCGCAAACAATAACATATTTGTGTTTGTTATCACGAAAGATAAATCATAAATCAATGTGCGAACTCCAGTGACTTACCGCAAGAAAATAATGAGAATTTCATCGGCAAACAATACTGAATTCCGAAATTATTACAATCCGCTGTTTTCTTTAGCCTATGCACACGGCGTATTTTCTACGCGCAAATGACGCGAAACACGCGCGTCAGTCGCAGCCAGAAACTTTTCAACGCGTCCAAAAATTCAGTTACGCCAGCTAGTTAAAATTCAGTTGATACGTCCATGCAGAGGCGCTGTGATCGCGCGTTTGTATATGTCCATTTCTACAGTTGTTTGATGACGTCGGTCAAGATACGCCACAAACGCGCGTACGACGCGGTACAGATGTTTCGTGACGCGCGTTTGTATCGATATAAATACAACAATCTGCTTTATGGATTTAAAAAATGTACGTAAGCAGACAGCTGCACTTAGAAAATACGCCGTGTGGTATAGGACCATAAAAATGAGCTCGGAATTCTTTTAACTAAATATTCTTGCAAAAAATATTACAATCTGATGCTTTTTGATTGCTGATTCGTTGCCAACCACGGAGACAAAGTTGAAAAGTCTCACCCATACCCTCCAGAATACAGTTTATATCTGCTTGGCGCAATCAGTTACCTATAAAGGCTTGAGCCTATATCTCAATTTATTACCTGCCTTTTGTCCTGCTAGGTCCTTCAACGCGACGGCGATATCCTGCACGCGCTCCTTCGCCGCACCGCGCCAGCAGTACACCGACATTTAGTGAAACACAAGGTGGAACCAGTGTTATATGCGACGGAGTGGTTCCTGTGCGCCCTGACCCGCACCCTGCCTTGGGACAGTCTGCTTAGAGTGTGGGATTGCTTCCTCTGTGAAGGAGTTAAGGTAAACTGTCTTTATGATGTTCCTCCCTGTTACACAGTATCTAATTAAACACAAGGTGGAACCAGTGTTATATTGACTGCCTCGTTGGTTTAGTGGTCGCAATCGCGACAGCTAAGCGTGGGTCCTGGGTTCGGGCAAAAAGTGTTATTGGGATTTTTCTCTTTACAAATTTCTCAGTAGCAGCCTGGAGTCGGGAATTTGGCGCCTCCATACCTCGGAGAGCAAGTAAAGCCGTCGATCTTGCGCCTGATCTCTCTCCGGTCGTGTCGGATTGTCTTTCCATTGGATTATGAGGGTTAGGGAATAGAGAGTGCACCTGTGTTAGCGCACACACTTGTGCACTATAATATGTACCATGCAGATGGCTAGTCTCCGTTGAGATTGGTCGCCGTGACCGAAATTCGGCCAGGAAGACATTATTATATATGGGACGGAGTGATTCCTGTGCGCTTTGATCCGTACCCTGGCCTGGGAGAATCTGCTTAAAGTGTGGGACTGTTTCCTCAGTGAAGGAATTAGTTTGTGCAATTATTATCAGCCTTCTGCACTTAACTTCTGTATTCTTGTCAAGACGTGAATGGCTTACACTCGAAATTAAGTGAACGTAAAAAAAAATACAGCAAATCTTGTAGCAGCAAAGCTTTTAGAAGTTATAAGATCATAAACTATTATCTCAAATCTTTCAGGTGCTATTTAAAGCGGCACTAGTAATCCTAGCCGGTGCACTCGGGCCTGCCAAGGTACGCAAGCGAGCGTGCGGTCTATGCGAAACGCTGGAGGTCCTCCGTCACCCCCCAGAGGGCATGCTGGGAGAGGACTACCTGATGTACCACATGCAGCGACTCAACTTAACCGAGGAGGACTTCGAGTTTGAGCACCAGCGGCAGACCGCGAGGCGAAGGGCGATGCCTAACAGAAGGTGAGATTGATTGTTCTCTTCTGAGTTTTCGACGGGGCCTACGTATACTAAGGCAAGTTTCAACACTTCTTAGTAGAGGAGTTGAAATTTTCCATTGCCTATAAACGCCTCATAACAGGCTATTTATTTTTATCAACACATTTGACTAACACATCTGATATAGGTCGCTACTCGAAAATTTCGAATCTTTTTCGTCCACTTCTGTGAGCTGTAAATACTTCCGCGTTAGTGAATTGCCAATAAACGCCTTGGTAGCCCCAATCGGGTTGCAGTACCCCGCTTCCTCGTACACACGGCTACACATCAAGCTGTACATTTCCAGTATAAGCTGACCTCGCATTGTGTAGGTTTTCTTACCAACGCGAGGTCAGCCTATACTGGAAATGTACAGCTTGATGTGTAGCCGTGTGTACCTTGGCTCGTTGACAGAATTTATTGTACGCATTATATCCACTGGACACATCTGCCGCACGCCAGACGACCAATGGGCCAAACGTACGACCCAATGGGCCCCCACAAATGGCAAACGCCAACGCGGCAGGCCCAGACGGATATGGTGGGATGAACTGGACTCCTTTCAAAAAGACAGGTCCTTATTAGCCACAGATAGACAGAGGTGGAAGGAGAGTAGGGAGGCCTTTGCCCTGCAGTGGGACAGTACAAGCTCTTAATAATTATTATTATAACCAACATGAGCTGTATAATCGATGGTCTGTGTACAGTCAGAAAACAGAACTGAACCACCACTAAGGCTAAAATCGCTTGCACTCAATGTTCGATGGCAGGCGTAGGTACGTGTAATGTAGCAGGATTCGTTCAAGGGATTTTGTCGACAAAATGTACCACCGGGAAGTATCGTGACCGTGCTGTTACGGAAGACATTGTATCATAAATAGTACCTACATGATATATTTCTGACTTTCACGCGGAGTTGACAACACTGCTAGTGATTAATGAAATTAGTTATATGACGGCGAATTTTTGTCTTATATAAACCACTAAGTGACTCACACCCTAGTTTGTATAGAAACCAGCATGCAGTGTGAATATTACTTTCGAGGCCTGAAATGAAGCAATTGACGGCCGAGTACTTCCGAAGTTATTTTAAAACTAAACCTTTTTAACTAAACGAGGCCGTTAATTGCTATTTCGGCCGAGACTTGTATAGTACTTTTCTTTCATTTGCGAGGAAACAATACACAAATTAATTCAACAGTATCTAATTTTCATTCGCACCAATTAGTCCGCGCGCAGTTCTTGTTCTATTTTCAAAGTTTAGAAAAAAAAAAACGCATTCTGCCTTTATAATGATAATACATATTTTTTACTTAAAACACCTAATTTATGTGTGTACTTAAAAATCTTGGTAGCATAATTTAAAAAATGAGAACTGTCCAGCAATCTCTATTATTGTCGTGTTGGATATTACTGGCCTGTTATTTCGTTGCGTACGGAAAAGAGCCGATTGATGTGTTCTTTTTTTGAATAATGAACCAATTTCTGAGCAACTGGTAGAAATAATTATTTTCTGAGCAAGTGGTAGAAATAATTATTTTCTGTTCCAGTGGCAGCTGATTCAGCGACTGTTCCTACAAGCGTTATTCCAAGAATAACGCCAGGGATCTGTTCAATACTCTGTAAGCGGAGTGCTACTGACTCTAGGTACGTAAGTACCAGTGCTTGTGATAGTGAGCGTTGCGACGCACGACCAAACTGACGACTGAGTGTATATGTAGTAGTAAGTGGCTTCAACTCGGCGATATAATTTATCATAATATAAGTAATATAGGTTAATTTATCGAGAAATCTTGTACAGTCTTTACAAGAGCTTTGTATCTGTGTGAGTAAGCGCCAAAATAGTAAATATGGCGGACACCCGTGCTTGAAGATCATTGGGCGAAAGTCTGTGAAACTGCGCCTGCGCATTACTACTCACACAGACGTAAAGCTCATGTCTTGTTGCGACTGTATTAAAGTGGTGATTTTCTACGACTATTCATAATTTAACCATAAAAGTTTCATCAAAAACGATTTCCACTGATGTTAGCGCTGTTTAGGTTTTACCTGAAATTCGCTATTGCTCAGGCGTACGCTACGTCCGTTTTGAGACTGGGATGGCGCTATGTGTCCGGTACATCTCTGTCTCTTTCTAGCAATGAAATATAGATGGCTTTAATAACATTGCTTAATAAGGTCCCAGAGTGGCTGTAAATTTGACGCAGATTATGTCAAAACACTTTTATAGTGATTGATTCGTTATCATTCTTGGAGGAATGAACCAGCCTGGAATCGTAGTAATGAAATGAACGTTTCTTATAGAGCTGATATCTTTTGAATAACACAGCAACGTGACAGAAAGAGATATGGCTATCTACAATCGGCACGTCCTTCAAATGCCAATATAACCATTTTTTCGTAAAAATTTGTACTAGCCAACTGGTGACTAAAGCTATACAAAATGGTGAGAGTCAAGAAAATAAAATGGCTTCATTCTGTTTTTTTTTCCACTTAGAGGCAATACAGACAACATATCTATTATCTTTGTCTCTTTCTACCACAATGTGACGTTTATGGAACAGAAGTCCCGCTTATGCGCTTATGCGGGGGCAGATCAACTTATTACTATGACTCCAGGCTAGTTCATTCCTCCAAGTTTTTTTTTTATGGGGTATAATATAATAATAATGTGCTAGTTATCATAGTCATTGACGAGGTTGCAATAAGGCTGCGTGTAAATTGTAAAAGGATCAGTTCTGGCACTGAATTTTCGCACTTATTTGTATAGGATATAAGTAAATGTTTTGCGAGTCAACCTTGAAAAAAAAAAAAAAAAAAACATTTTGTTGACAGAATGTCCATTTAATTTTTAATTTTTTCAGACATGTTAAAAGACATTCTAGGTGTCTTGTGAATATGTCTTTTATATCTAAAAAAATATGTGCTGTTAAGAAGAAAATTTAGTATCAAAATGTTGAGTGTATACTTTTCTTTATTAATAAAATGATTTATAAGTTGTAGTAAAAACAACCATTTTATCTTAAATGTCACGGCGGCACATCGCAAACCACTGGGTCTAGAAATTAAAAATTTTGCACAAGGGTTCCTTACATCGCTTAGGCAATTTATTTCAAAATTGAACCTCAA
This sequence comes from Asteroscopus sphinx, assembly GCA_949699075.1. NCBI lineage: Eukaryota > Metazoa > Arthropoda > Insecta > Lepidoptera > Noctuidae > Asteroscopus > Asteroscopus sphinx. The sequence continues at coordinate 10,118,255 of OX453021.1, read as the reverse complement.
AAGGGATGTAATGGGGGATCAAAGCTTACGCGACCGAAATCACGGGAAGCTAGTGTGCAAATAAGGGTCTATTCAGACGGGCCACGCTACAGCCGCACCACAGCGTCAAAAATGTCGCCAGGCATGTCGTGTGTGAAGTGTGAATGGTCTCGCTGCAGCTGCCTGAAGCTGCGTTGTCACTGTCACGGCCACAAATTACCTGTAGTTGCGTTGTGGCCTGTCAGTGGTCGGCAGTAAGCGCGTGACTGGCTGCGTTTGTAGCCGTGATGTCGTTGGTACTGACTAGTCTGGGTCAATCCAATTTATAATTTGTATGATTTCGGATTAGAAACCCTATTTAACAAGATACAAACATCAGTTTCCTTTGCTATGTGAATATTTTAAGACCTTTTTAACAGTTTTTGTCAGTTTTTCAACTTAGTTTTCATGTTAGTTAAGATGAAATTTGTATAAAGTGGCAATTACATCAATTATTTTTTCGGATTGACACAGACTTTAAAAATTCAAGACAACCGTTAAACGCGATTGTAAATTGTCGTTTGTATGAAAGGAACTACGTGTTTTCATACAATTTTGTGGCTACTTTGTTGCCACTGTGGCGTGGTTGTTGCACGTCTGAATGGACTTTAATATGTCTATAGGCCCTTTTATTTTAATTATTTAGGCCATTTAGGCCACAGCCTAGCTGGTATTGCAGTTGTTATGGGCAAAGGTAACCGCTTAACATCAGGTGGGCATCATTTTTTTTTATAATAACTCATTGCACTATAATTTCCTAGAACAATGTTCAACACTTAGCCAAATATTGAGTATACCATACTTTCTGTTGCTTAGCTAGTTCACTGTAACATAATTACTAATTAGTGTTAAGTTATAAAACATTATAAAGTTTCGTTCTCGAATTACTTATCACTTTGTAGTAAAGCAATTTTATTCCGAAAGGAAATAATAAAATGTTGTTTGGTGTATATTATGAAATATTTACAGTTATATTAATTTATGAAATGGAAAATATCCCCTTAAGACTTCTACATATCTTGGACCGCTCTTCAAAAGATTCACACATTTCTCTTCAGTCTATATCAATCAATCAACTCAGCCTATCGCAGTCCACTGCTGGACACTCCCAAATTGCGCCACAACACTCGGTCCTCTGCCTTCCGCATCCAGTCCCCACCAGCTACTTTCGTCAGGTCGTCGGCCCACCTGGCAGGGGGCGCCCTACGCTGCGTTTGCCGATTCGCGGTCTCCACTCAAGGACTCGTCTGCTCCGGCGGCCATCGGTTCTTCGACAGACATGGCCAGCCCACTGCCACTTCAGCTTACTGATCCTACAAGCTATGTCGGTCATTCCGGTTCTGCACCGGATAATCTCGTCACGGAATAAGAAACTCCAAGCATAGCTCGCTGAGCGATTTTGAATTTTCAGTCTATAACTATCTTCTTATTTTCTATGTTACCATAACAATCGAAAAAGGTGTATTAAATTATTCTAATATGTCCTTTATCAGAATTCGTACTGCATTTTAGCTTTTCCAACCTTAAATAAGTTCTAAAACCGACGGCTTTTCGTGTTCTCCGACGTACGGGGGTGTAGTACCGCCAATTTCCTGATTCCTGGCTACTATGAGAAATTTTCTTGACAGAAAAATCTCAATAAAACTTAAAGAGAGCACGTAAAGCCGTCGGTCCTGCGCCTGATCTCTATCCGATCGTGTCGAATTGCCGTCCCATCTGATTAATAGAGAGTGCACCTGTGTTTGCACACACTTGTGCACTATAATATGTCCCGCGCAGATGGCTAGTCTCCGTTGAGATTGTAACAGAAATTCGGTTGGGAGGTATTATTATTAGGTTCTAAATAATTCTTGAAGGGACATTAAAACCTCTATAGTTACTCTCCCATACATATACAGTATTTTTGATCTGCCTCATACCGTACAAGCGAAGGGTTTGTATGACCATGTGTTACTTAGCCGTAGTTTCCTTTAAACTTTGATCTTATTTATTATTTATGTTTAATAAACTTATAAATAAAGTGTGATGGGCAGCTTTTGGTTGCTCTAATACTGGGGTCAAATGAAGATGTTTTTTGGATGACTTAAACGGCTTACTATTTACGGCTTTGTATGTGTGTGTAGTTAGTAGTCGCTTTTATTTTGTTAGTAAAGCCTTAGGCATACCAAACGAGGGTCGTGAGCGGTGCGTGTTGTAAGCAAGGAACTATTATGAAGATCGGTACACAAAATGACAGCGCGGGGCGTCAGCGATGCGTGATCCATGACCCGCGTTTGGTGCGCCGTAGTCCTAAGATCAGTAAAACGATTGTGTTAGCGATACGAACAAAAAAACCAGCAGTCATAATATGGTTTGTCAAAGATTGTCAAGATCTCTTGCAGGCATAGATTAGGCATTCTTAAACACCCCAGTTGTAACTATAAATAGACCGATTGCAACTTAGGGTCATCGCAGACCTAGCGGAGCGCAATGCAATGATTTTTTGTTAAAAATTAATAAATTGTTAATTAAAAATTCTTAATGTGTAAAATTAACCGCGCAGCCACATACGCGCTGTCTCGAGCACACGCTTCCCGTCTGTATCGCTCAAACAATTTTATACTTTATTTATTTAATCGTATAAATAGGTAAATAAATAAAAAGTTTATTTAGTACAAAACAAGCCAACTAAAAAGACAATACAAAGACATAACTTCACAAAAGACTTTGAAAAAAAGGAACTTGAAAAACTCGGTAGAAAACACAGTGATTTTTTAGGGTTCCGTACCCGAAGGGTGCCAAACGGGACCCTATTACTCTCGCTACGCTGTCCGTCCGTCTGTCTGTCACAGGGCTGTATCTTTTGAACGGTAATAGATAACCGGTTGAAATTTTCTCAGAAAATGTGTTGCACGAAATGTGAGGTGTATCACGACAAATAATAAAAACAAAAAAAAGTCTAAAACCAAAGGGGGTCCCCATACAAGAAACCTCGAAAAACATGCATTTTTTTCGACGTTTTTGATCCTGGTCTATCTTCAAAACGGTACTACATACCAGCGTCAAACTTGGTCTGATTATAGTGCATACTAAGTAGTTTAGCAACGAAATACTAAAAACAGGGCAAAAATAGACATATGTAGTGGTACCTACGTAAGAAACAGATGCAAAAATTCACTTTTCGCGTACGCTCGTTGATGTCTGTTGATAAACTCTCGTAAATTAAATCGGTTTCAATGGGATATCAGGTCGATTGGTGGTACGGAACCCTTTCTGCGTGAGTCCGACTCACACTTGGCCGGTTTTTTTATTATATTATCTTGCCGTCTTTGCATTAATAAGTGTGAGTATTGTACTAAATGGGTGTCCAGCTCAGCATGTGCTGTGCCGGTTATTATACCTGACGCTGGTATTCTGCTGGATCCTGTAGTGACATACGGAAGTCGAGCAGACCAGATACATGAGAAAAATCAAGAATGATTTCTTTGTATAGCATCTTTATAGGCTATCTATGCATCTATATTATTATTATTAAATTATAATGATTTATATTTTTCAACCAGATTTTACACTTTATGAATTTGGTAATAGAGTTAATTTTTAGTGTTAGTAGAAAATCCTCTGCTCTTCTCTTCGCTAGGTCTGCGCTGACCCTTAGAGTAAGCGGGGAGACTGTGTAATATATCTTGTAAAAATAATACAAAAAATAATAATTCATAATACATTGTGATAAGATTCGTAATGATTAATATTACATATCTAATAATAAAATTGTAAAAATAAAAATGTTCATGAAATACAATTTAATATTGTAAAATTGGCGTATATTGCAAATAATTGCAATGCAATGGACAAAATATTTCTATTCCGTAATTGTATAATTGTATGAAAGTGTGAAATGTATACTTTCTTTATCATAAAAGAAAATCCTTTCAAGGACTTCCTTGACAACAAGGAAGAACTTTTGAAGAACTTTCTTCAAAAGTTCTTTGATAAGTATTGTTTTATATATTTTACACGTCAATCCTTCAACCCGTCGTTGAAATATTGCTATAAATTAACTACTTTGGGGTCGCGTTCATCTGAACATTAAGATAAGTGCGCGTTCAGAGTGCAATGGTATCATAGGTATTAACGGGCCCATGCAATGATATTTAAAAGTACAGATATGTTACTTGCGCTCGCAGTCTGAAGACTCGAAAACGTACAATTAATTAGTACAAAGTAACATACTTACTCTGTACTAGTATATGTATATTGTGCTGCCGCTGCGTACGGAACATTTTTTTCGTTTTTTTTGTAAGGGTATGACATATCTATACCTTTAAATATCATTGGGCCTATGTGAAACCGTGGCACTAGAACTCTAGGTTCTAGGGCCCTAAGTGATCAAAGGGCTCTTTATTTAACAGTTCGGGGCCCAGGTCACTGGCCTGGCTGTCTTTGTAGCGCTTTGATGGCACACTTATTATGTAAGTAAGCACACTTTCATTCGATTCACTTTGGCCCCAACAATTGGGACCATGGTATTATGTAGTTTCAAGTTTTGAATTTACATAAACCCTCAAAGAGATAAATATCTTAGAAACATTCCCATTAGTATTCTTATTCACCCCGTATGTACAAGAATGACGATAGTAAGAGATCTGTATTTTTTACCATTTATTAAACAAAATATTTAAAAACTCACAATTATTTTACTATACATTCTGTTTCTGTCTGAGATGAATTAACTATTCAGTATAAAAATCAATAAAGAAAATATATTATACTATTTAGAATTTATTTTTTGGATGTATCTTATCGAAATCTATTAGCGATAGGCGATTGTTACTAAAAACAATCGAATTAGTCGATTGTTCCGTTTAGTCGATAAAAATCGGCGTTAGTCGATACGCTATGCACGCAACCTAACTGTCGACAGTGCGCTAATAATAGTTGTGCCCCGTCGATTGGCAAGATTCGATTATTAAATTGTATGATAGTATTGACTAAAGATTATTTCGTCATTAGCGCAGTGCACAATTATTATTATTTTAGCCGATTGTTTATCGGCAACGAATCAATCGATAATCGAATAAGCAAAACCACAATTTGTCGACAAATTTGTTATTTTTTTGGAACAATCGCCCTTCGCTAAAATCTATTAAGAAAATACACTGACAGAATCTGCTATATCTCGACTTCTCAAAGGTGACATGATTGGTTAGTTAACAGATTAACTCGGAATAGTCCGTTGATGAGACACAATTATTTCGCAAAATAACTGCGTTTTCGCCCGTTGCCGAGTTAAATCGATCATCTATTAGAAAATAACACAATTTTAACAGATTTTGCCATTGGCAATCTATTTATTATTTACTTACGTAACCTGTATACCTGTGTCTTCTTATGAAAGAAAATCTAAGATTACAAACGTTATTATTCTAAGATTACAAAATACATTCAAATATAAACTATACATTAAGATATATTACGTTTTTGTTACGATTGAACTCAATTGCCTGTTACCACTGCACTATAAGTAAACAAATATCGAATCTAGGCTATGATTTAGTTTATAAGTTCTCGCACATGCGTCTTGTGGTGCATAATGTTTAATTTACTTTTAATTCATGTCAGCGATTTAGTAACCGGTAATTAGCCTGCTAAATATAGCCGGTAATGTCACTACTATAGGGTATTTGACTCAAAAATAACAATGTTTTCAATTTTATTTTAAAGAAAGAATAAAATAAAACGATTTGTTACAAAAATAATAAAATAAATTACAAAATGGAAGAGGTACACGCTTTTTAAGTTTTTGGATGGGGCATTTTCTGTCCTTGTCGCACGAAACGGACATTGTAATGTGGTGTGTAGTTGCGATGACGTTAATGCGTTATGACGTCAGACGGTAGTAGTGCTGTCTCTGTCTAGTAAACAATGTTGAAACTCTTATAACTTGGGCATTGTTAAAAATGTTTCCTTAGTTTTTTGTTGCTCTTCTTTTGTCGAGTAGATTTAAGATTTCTCTAATAAAAAAAATTGACAAATACCCTATTGTACAATGTGTATCAGAAATCCGTGGTCATATTTGAAGAGCTTATTCAGGGGATGCTATCGATCAACTTTTACTATGGGGCCGAACCCAAAATCGCGAAAAAAAAATCAGCTGATCGTTACATTTTGTCGAGCGACATCGATTATTTAGTAGGGAACAGCTGATGTTTTTTTCGCGATTTCAGGGTTGGTCCCATAGTAAAAGTTGTTCTATGCTATGCCCTGAATGAGCTCTTAAAATATGACCACGCATTTCTGATACACGTTGTATATATTCTATGCTATTGGGCAGGTTAAATAATAATAAATAATTACTTTGGTTACTAAGTCGTGTCCATTTCAAGTATTGCTTAGTATTATAGTCAAGAGCTTGAATCTTTAGAGTTGTTGAAATAAGAGATGTGAAAATAAAAATTGTTTGGGGTATTATGTAAAATTTTAAAGTTATTTAGCTGTCTTGACGATTGAGTCAACGAGTTTTACAGGAACAATGTAATATAATTGCAAACAAGCATAATGGATTAGGTATATCAATTGTTCTGCAGAAATTGCAACGCTTTTTACAATGTCATTTGTGTAAGATTTTGTTGAATTTTGATTGAGAAATTCTACAAAATTCGAGTTGACAAAAGTGATTGACAGATATGGAAAAGAAAAACAGGGAGAAAGTTATTAATAACCACTGACCTATATTATCTAGAACGCTGGACAGGCTATCCTCCACTTTCCGAAAGGCTGATCAACGCAAAAATTGACTAATCAGCTGTCATATCTCAGGTCAAGCGATGTGATTGGTTGTTAACATTTTTGGCAGCCAATCACAGAAGCTGACATTAGATCAAATTGATCAGTCTTCCAGAAACTGGGGGTATGTCATTCAAAATGACAGATGCTCTTATTGCCCAATAAAAGCACCCACAACGTTGGTCCCTGGAACTAAATCGCTAAAATTTATTGTCACTGTCCTATCTATAACGTCAGTTCCGTGGACCAATACCACTGCAGCCACTGCTAATAGCTCCAAAATGGGGAAAATCAAATGTCTTCATTAGGACGTTGTCAATAGCCAGTCCAGCGTACTAGTATAATAGAGGTCAGTGTTAATAATGGATAATGTTGTCGCTTCTCTTGTTCACGAACTATCGCTTTCTTTTACTAATAGTAGATACAAGAAAGAGATGGCAACAATTTTAGAACTGTCAAATTAGTCTGAATTTAGATTTCTATACAAGATTAGTCTTGATCTCGGAAAGTGCCCACTAAAATACAAAGAAATGTAACACGTAAACTAATTTGACGGTTCTAAAATTGTTGCCATCCCTTACTTGTATCTACTATTAGTAAAAGAGGGCGATAGTTTAAAATAAGTTCGGTTCGTGAACAAGAGAATCGACATCACTTTCTTGAAAGTTCAGATTCTACTATAATCCGTAAAGTTAGTGTGTCTTTGGGTGTCGTGTGTGTGATTCTTTTTTATTGTTTATTTCTCAATGAAAACTTTTATTGAACGTTATTTGCGTAGATCGTAGCTATTATTATTTTATTTTGTTGTTATTGCTAGTTTCGTCTTATTTAGAATTATTTAGATTGTACAGTCAATACGTCGTGGAAAACCTACTTATAAAAAAGTGCGAGACAGCATTATTATTGGTAATACAATTTATAATTCTTTCACCATACATACATTTTATTGGCCATATGGTGCCACGTTCTATGGCCTGCTGATAATTTAATTGGTCCTTTTGTATACATATAATAAAAGATATCGAAGTTGCAAAATGAACTATCACTAGGCATAATTTTAAAGTATATTGCACACTTCATTATTCGTAGAACTAATGTGTGCCAAAATTGTTTCGCAATACGCCGTGAACCAGATGAACGTATCTACCGAAAACTCGAAATGAATTTCTTCTTAAAAACGGTTTAAATGTGGTCTTGCGTGGTGTGTTAAAACGACGTTACTATAATATGGTAAATATTTAACTAATAATTTGGTTATAATTTAATTTATGTAAAAGTAATTAATATTAAAAAATCTGGGTTTGAAGTTTTTTTTTATAGTATAGGATGGCGAAACGAGCTAAAGGCCCATCTGACGGTAAGTGGTTACCTTTGCCCATAACAACTTCAATACCACCTAGGCCTAGACCTAAATGGTACCGCAAGTCGGTTCGCCAAACTGACAAATGAAGATGGAAAGTCTCATGTAATTGTAATTTCACCGGCATCCGTATCCTTCAGACCGAAACACACCAACACCTTTTTTCTTTGAAGTGGTGCAATTTTTTTTTATCTCTCTTGTGAAATTACGAAAATGTAGATAGGTACGTTCATTTGGTTCTTACACGGCGAGTATAGAACGCATAATATACTTAGCACAGCACAAATCTATGTAGATTTGAATAATTTTTGTACCAGTGTGTCGTCCACAATTATTGTTCCACGTTCCATCACATTCCGTTACGCAGACTGTTTATGGTAAAAAGGTAACTAATAATACTTGAGTGTCATGGGTATTTTTGTACAGTGGCTAAGAGTTTCATATCGCTGCAATATTCAAGTTGTAAATAAATATTTATTAATAAAAAAATATTTGGTCTTTTATTTATATTTTTTCGTGAAACTGATAAATTGACTGAAAAACTAACTTGACCCGCACACACTATGCAGAGGGGCCGACATCCGACAACTGTCAAATGTGACGTCACCGCAAATATGTGGGTTTTAGGGAAGGGAGGGCGGAATGTGGGCTATTCCCGTTGTCCTCCAGTCGTTAGCCCCTACTGGGGGCGAAAGGGATTTTTTTCCCGTTGTCCCCCAATACAATTTTTTTTAGGGGTGAACGGTAACTGAAATTTCCTGTTGGCCACACAAAAATAAAAAGTTTTATTATATTTCACAAATGAAGTACCTATATTTGGTTCGATGATGAAAGACAGGATATTATTATGAAGATTTATTTAATAAGATCACATCACACCGCTTTTTATGTTATCAATATTTATTAGAGATAGGACAGCATCAACACAGTTTTATTTAATTTTAATGAATGTAAGCAAATATCTAATGCTTTGTTTCAATGTAATTGAAGTCGCTGATTGGGGGCCAACGGGAATAGCCCAGAAATGTAGGGTACAGAGACGTACGCGAGTACGCGCGGTAATTGGGAGGGTGAACCGCAATACCATCCAGTTGTCAAGAATCTATAAAAGCTTTCTAATGAACGTAGATGAAGCAAGACATGTTTTATAATTGTAGGTAGCGGGTGGAAATCCAGTCTGCCTACCCCAGTGGTGCCCAATGGGAAAAAGGCTTGATTAGACCACGCCGCTACGAACATGACCATGTGCGGCGAGCGGTAAAACAAATACACAGATGCGTGTACGGTAAAACTAGAATGAGTTTATGGTTACATCTTTAGAATATGTTTTTGTTAAAACCTTTGAACAAATAAATAAGCACGCACGCGCCACGAGTTGTGGCATCTCTCTTAATCCCCCATACATTATTTGTTTCCGCCGCTTGCCGGGCTGTAAGAGTCCACATAGTATACAATAATGGGTAGGGGTACCTATTCATTGTAATTCCCAGGAACATTTAATTAAGTGTAAGTGGACGAGAATACATTTTGCTGCTCCAAATCTGTTTATGCATGCGGCTGTCGAGGATACCAGTACCATAATGCCCTAACTTCGCCCTACTTTGCTTTAGTAGTAGTTTTGGTTATTGTCTTAGGACAATAACTTACTTTCTAACTTTTATACGCACTAAACTATAACTAAACCAAAAGTTAGCGTTGTCACATATTTAAAATCTCCCCAAGTACGGAAATCATAGCTATTATAGTTTACTCAAAAAATAACTAGGCAAAGTAGGGCTTGTGGGCAAAGTTAGGGAATTTTACGATATAAGTATATTATCTATGGCCGAGGATCTAATTTTCAAGGAGAATCAAAATGAAACGGTAAATGGCTGTATAAATTATAATTTAATACAAAATCGTAATATTCACTCTTAGGTACAGACAATGCTCCTTTTAATCCAATTGCACAATGTACCCATGTTTTTTGAGTAAAAAATTTAGTGTAAACAATCTTACCATGCATTTTTTTGTGGGATAAAAAGAGTTGTTAAGTACATTACGCTAGTAATATATGTCTATGACCTACATAGATCTCATTTCTTACATATTTTTCTTTTAAATGTTACTAAAAATATTTGAAAAATATTATTAGTCTTTTTTAGTTACCAGCCTATTTCAATTATTGATGAAAAACATTTTCATAAAGAGTACCTAGTCAAATGTTGTTCACATATTTTTTTTTCCTTCAACGAATGGGGTAATGTTACCAGTATATACAAAGGTACTCTGTGGCTGTTACTCAGAAAACATCTTTTAATTATTTCTTACTCTTTATAAAACTATATTTTCGTTTGCAAGTTGAGCACCAAAGTCGTATCTAATTTTGTATGCAAAATTATTCCATTTATCTACATAATCGACTAAATGTTATGTACGGTCACGATACTTCGCGGTGGTACATTTTGACGACAAAATCCCTTGAACGAATCCTGTTACGTTACACGTAGCTACCGCTGCCATCGAACATTGAGTGCAAGCGATTTTAGCCTTAGTGGTGGTTCACCGGACATATTTCTGACTGTACTTCGTTTATATCTAGAATTGTATTTAGGTATGTGACAGAAAATAATGTTGAGCTTATTTTTATTTTTTTCTTTCTATGCGAAAAGCCATCAGTCCAGTGCTTTTCAACGTTTATCAAAGAGCGAAGTCTTTAATAAAAAAAAAAACTCGCGACACCCTCGTCCTTCGCTAGACATAGGGTACGCTTAAACGTTGAAAAGTCCTGCTCTAATCAATTTGCGAAGGCGTTTTTCTTCCAAAAATAATAACAGAGTAAGTAACAAATGAAGTGCTTATAACATTTACATATAGGAAATAACTTTCTGTCATTAGACAGGTACTTTCATCGCTAACTCGCATGCCAGTAGCTTGACTCGCTTCGGTCGGTGAGTCGGCGAGGAGCCCATGCTAAAAAATGAGCATTATCATGTAGTATGTAATTAAATCGATAAGCACGCAGTTCTCAGACAATCCAATTTTATATTATAGTATATATTAGAAATAATTTCTTATGACTTGAATCGAAATGAAACTTACAGATTCTTTTATACATTTTTTATTTCTTAACATTTTAAAGACAGGAAGACTAGTTATGAACTGACTCATTGAAAGTGGAAGTGCAAATGCTGAATTCAAAGAGTATAATGCTGAATTCTTAAGGATCTTGTCACTCTGGCGCCGCATGAATATGGAGTAAAAGCGTAATTTGCGAAAGCTAATTTGTATTTTTTGTGCTCTGCATTTAGGCGGAGTCAACAGCAAGAAGAGACAGGCGACGCATATTTTAAAATTTTATGAACTCAACGGTTATGTAAAATTGTTAGTCTTCATTTGTCATAATACTATTAATAAAAAAAATCAATCTTTATGTGTGAACCAACAGTATAATTAACAAGTATATACACGCTGAAATTTGAGTCACATATTTCCCAAAAAGGGTTCATTGTACTCATCATTATGAACAACTTTTACTATGGGACCAACCCTGAAATCGCGAAAAAAAAAATCAGGTGGTCCCTACATTTCATCAATTTAAGTGAACACAAATGTAGGGACAACTGATTTTTTTTCGCGATTTTAGGGTTGGTCCCATAGTAAAAGTTGATCATGACCCCTTTTCGGGAAATAAGCGACTCTAATTTCAGCATGTATAAATAAAACAATTAAGAAACCTTGAGCTTCTTTTTGCTTTTAATCTTTACTTTACACATCGAGAATTAAATCCTATAGCGATGTCATCACATAAGCTTTGTTTGCCGCCAATTTTCGGTTGGACATAACGTGCTCCTATTGGCTAACGCGCTGCCACGCTCGGGCGTGGCATCTCCCAATAGAAGCGCGCCCAAGTGAACTCCTATTGGAGGGCGCACGTGGTTTGGTATTTATCTGTGCGAATAAATATAACACTTTCGGAATTGAACAGCCCGTGATTTATCTCTATAGAGTTCAATTCTCGCTGACTTTTCAGTGTCACAAGCTCTTCCCTCTTCTAAGCAGTTGTTCGAAAAATACCAGAGAGTGATAAGACCCTTAATTTGGAATAACATTATTATTAAAGCTAGCTTTGAAGCTAATTTAAACTAAAATTTAGTCTAAACGACTACTGTCTTTACAAAATTATGCTATTTCGTGTCTTAACATCCTTAATAAGGCAAAATTCTGTAAATCTATCCATTTTAAAATTATCACCTTAAGCAGTTGCGTCATTACTGTATTTATTATTCATCATTTTACAAGTGAAGATTCCGAAACGGGGACGTTTTTATTACAATTTTATTATTATTGACTAATTCAGAATTTCAGATACAACAATCGAGATAGGTCAATAAAAACCTGAAGCCACAGCTTATCAGCTGATGACATCCAAATGACAGGTTAATGACATTCGCATGTCATTCGCTAAAACCACTGACCTTAAACATTAAACTAATAGGTACGCTGGACTAGCTATTGACGACGTCGTAATGAAAACATTTGATTTCCGCCATTTTGGCGCTGTTAATAATGGCTGAAGTGGTGTTGGTACACGAAACTAATGTTAGTTTCGATGGGCCAATGATAATTACTCAGAACAATGGTATAATAAGATGTTTCACCAGGTATTCTCTTTCCGCGATGCCTCCAAGCTACGTCACGATCAGTGTTGCCATTGATTTATATCTTCAATATATTTAAGGAGAGTTTTGTTCATAATGAATATAAAATAAATTCCTAACTAGCCTAACTATTTGTTATCTCGTATTATTCATCTAATTAGTTATTAAAGGAAACTGTATAAACTACTAGTTCAAAAGTGCTTCTTTATAGAAGCAAGTAAATGAAAAAATGCATTTTGCTCGGGTAATTTATTTACACAAAGTGGCAGCACATCAAACTGACAAGTGTCACGCTAACAGACTGCTATTGGATCCACAACCGATGACGTAGTACGGAGGCAATCACGTGACCTAGCTGTCACGGGAAGAAAGTACCTGGTGAAACATATTATTGACATATCCTGTCCAGCGTACTAGTATAACGGAAGTCAGTGGCTAAAACCCATCGGCCGTTACGGGCCGACAGCAACAAACGCGAACAGCAAAGACAAAAGTATTTACAAGATATGTATATTTATTATAAAAACAATACTTAATTATTTCGTACAAGCACTAGTTCGAAGGCATCATTGTAGCAGACTCTTTAGGTATTTAGATTTTCTTTTAAGAATATTTCTAACGTCATTGATCATGTCGTCTCGACCGTTTTTGAGTTTACTTTCTACTGGGCTTTGGTATTTTTCGTCTAGAGTTAATTTAGCGATGTTTTCGTCGAGATCGTTAGTGAAATCGTACTTCGGCCACTCGTCGAGGATGTTTTCGAGGAAGCTGATGGAGGATTGCACGGTTTCGTTGAGTTTGTTCAGTAGCTCTGAGGTTTTGAGTTCATCGGGCGACTGGCTGGTCTTCTTCTTGGATTTCTTGGTGTTTGTGGGCGAGAACAACTCGTTGCACACGCCCAGCAAGAACGTTATGATACCTATGAACTGGAAAATAAAATGATTTAAAGTGAATGCTACAGGGTAGCGCGCGAAATTCAAAGTTTTTTGCCGTTTTTTTCAAATTGTAGCTTTATTTCGCGTTGTATATCGGTCAAAATATGATTGGCGGAAATAGTAACAATATAACTTTATTACAATAAAAATAGGGTATATTTTCTATTATCAAAATATAGCCAAGTGAATTGCCACTATAAAAGCGAGGTCTCATTTATTTTGTAGTTTAAGAAGAGCTAAGCTAAGCTGCAATTTGATCTACAAGGTTAGACAGAAATGGCTATATAATAGTTTATTATTTTTCGGGTCACATTACTAACTATGTACTACTATTCAGCTTGGTAGGCACAACTTCGAGAAAGAAGCCGACAGAAGGATCTGTTTGGGCTGGGCAGCATTTGGCAAACTTCGCAGTCTTCTCGTCGCCTATACCGCAAAGTTGAAGACAAAGGTCTTCCAACCAGTGCGTCCTGCCTGTCATGACTTACGGTGCCGAAATGTGGACACTGCCAGTTGGGGTAGTCCACAAATTCAAAGTCGCTCAGTTAGCTATGGAGCGAGCTATGCTTGGAGTTTCTTTGAAGGATAAAATCCGTAACGAGATTATCCGGAGAAGAACCGGAGTGACCGACATAGCCTGTAGAATCAGTAAGCTGAAGTGGCAGTGGGCTGGCCATGTCTGCCGAAGGACCGATGACCGCTGGAGCAGACGAGTCCTTGAGTGGAGACCGCGAATCGGCAAACGCAGCGTAGGGCGCCCCCCTGCCAGGTGGACCGACGACCTAAAGAACGTGGCTAGGGGGGACTGGATGCTGAAGGCAGAGGACCGAGTGTTGTGGCGCAACTTGGAAGAGGCCTATGTCCAGCAGTCCACTGCTGCATCAACTACGCCTAGCAGTCCACTGCGATAGGCGGAGTTGATAGTTGAGTTGTTGTTGTTGTTGGTTGTTGTTGGCTATATCATATAGCCTTGGGACAGATGGACGGACGAACAGACAGCGTAGAAATAGTAGACTATGGTCTCGTTTTTTTAATTGACTCCCTTTTGGTACGGATACAAAAAAAAGGAATTAAGTAGACTCACCTCTAAATAATTGGAAAGGCTTTCGAGACAGTCCCTCATGCTCCAGGCGGGGTCCCCCTTGAAGGCGAGCTCTGTCTCCAGCTGTAGCTGCGCCCTGCCCAGCAGCCGCACTGCCGCCGCGCTGGCGTCCTGCGCCTGCGCCGTGCGGCCCGCCGCCAGCTCCCCCACCAGCCGCAGCACGCAGCCGTACAACTCCCGGTACGGCACCGGAGAGTTTACAAATGCTGGAATTTTTTGTGATGATGAGAACGGTCGCGTTTTCAAGTATTGAAGAGGTGGAAGAAAGTGTTTTGATAGGAGAAGCGAATTCTGGGCAGTTAGAAGATTTCTGTGGGTCCAGCCGAAGCACGCAGGCGTATAACTTCCAGTAGGGCACCGGAGAGTTTACAAATGCTGGAATTTTAGTTATATAATGAGAATGGTCGCGTTTTCAAGTTTTGAAGAGGTGGAAAATAGTGTTTTGATAGAAGTGTATTCTGGGCAGTTAGAAGATTTCTGTGGGTCCAGCCAAAGCACGCAGGCGTATAACTCCCGGTACGGCACCGGAGAGTTTACAAATGCTGGAATTTTTTGTGATGATGAGAACGGTCGCGTTTTCAAGTATTGAAGAGGTGGAAGAAAGTGTTTTGATAGGAGAAGCGAATTCTGGGCAGTTAGAAGATTTCTGTGGGTCCAGCCGAAGCACGCAGGCGTATAACTTCCAGTAGGGCACCGGAGAGTTTACAAATGCTGGAATTTTAGTTATATAATGAGAATGGTCGCGTTTTCAAGTTTTGAAGAGGTGGAAAATAGTGTTTTGATAGAAGTGTATTCTGGGCAGTTAGAAGATTTCTGTGGGTCCAGCCAAAGCACGCAGGCGTATAACTCCCGGTACGGCACCGGAGAGTTTACAAATGCTGGAATTTTTTGTGATGATGAGAACGGTCGCGTTTTCAAGTATTGAAGAGGTGGAAGAAAGTGTTTTGATAGGAGAAGCGAATTCTGGGCAGTTAGAAGATTTCTGTGGGTCCAGCCGAAGCACGCAGGCGTATAACTTCCAGTAGGGCACCGGAGAGTTTACAAATGCTGGAATTTTAGTTATATAATGAGAATGGTCGCGTTTTCAAGTTTTGAAGAGGTGGAAAATAGTGTTTTGATAGAAGTGTATTCTGGGCAGTTAGAAGATTTCTGTGGGTCCAGCCAAAGCACGCAGGCGTATAACTCCCGGTACGGCACCGGAGAGTTTACAAATGCTGGAATTTTTTGTGATGATGAGAACGGTCGCGTTTTCAAGTATTGAAGAGGTGGAAGAAAGTGTTTTGATAGGAGAAGCGAATTCTGGGCAGTTAGAAGATTTCTGTGGGTCCAGCCGAAGCACGCAGGCGTATAACTTCCAGTAGGGCACCGGAGAGTTTACAAATGCTGGAATTTTAGTTATATAATGAGAATGGTCGCGTTTTCAAGTTTCGAAGAGGTGGAAAATAGTGTTTTGATAGAAGTGTATTCTGGGCAGTTAGAAGATTTCTGTGGGTCCAGCCAAAGCACGCAGGCGTATAACTCCCGGTACGGCACCGGAGAGTTTACAAATGCTGGAATTTTTTGTGATGATGAGAACGGTCGCGTTTTCAAGTATTGAAGAGGTGGAAGAAAGTGTTTTGATAGGAGAAGCGAATTCTGGGCAGTTAGAAGATTTCTGTGGGTCCAGCCGAAGCACGCAGGCGTATAACTTCCAGTAGGGCACCGGAGAGTTTACAAATGCTGGAATTTTAGTTATATAATGAGAATGGTCGCGTTTTCAAGTTTTGAAGAGGTGGAAAATAGTGTTTTGATAGAAGTGTATTCTGGGCAGTTAGAAGATTTCTGTGGGTCCAGCCAAAGCACGCAGGCGTATAACTCCCGGTACGGCACCGGAGAGTTTACAAATGCTGGAATTTTTTGTGATGATGAGAACGGTCGCGTTTTCAAGTATTGAAGAGGTGGAAGAAAGTGTTTTGATAGGAGAAGCGAATTCTGGGCAGTTAGAAGATTTCTGTGGGTCCAGCCGAAGCACGCAGGCGTATAACTTCCAGTAGGGCACCGGAGAGTTTACAAATGCTGGAATTTTTGTTACATAATGAGAATGGTCGCGTTTTCAAGTTTTGAAGAGGTGGAAAATAGTGTTTTGATAGGAGAAGTGTATTCTGGGCAATTAAAAGATTTCTAGAACTGTGCCGTACAGCTCCCGGTAGGTAGGTAGAAAATACGACGATTATCAATCGTCGTATTTTCAAGGTTTGAAGATGGCGGAAAAAAGTGCTTTGAAAAGAGAAGTGAATTCTAGGCAGTTCGAAGATTTCTGTGGGTCCAGTCAAAGCACGCAGGCGTATAACTCCCGGTACGGTACCGGAGAGTTTACAAATGCTGTTTTTTTTAAATTAGGAATCGTCGTATTTTGAAGGTTTGACATAATATAACATAATAAAAGCCTTCTTATAGGATTTTGTCCAAAGACTTCCTTGTTACAAAAGAGCTGCTATGGCATGTGTGGATTTTTTTAAAATAAGATTCCAAATAGACTTAAAGAAGGCCCCATACAGCTTATGAGAAAAAAAATTAAAAGTATGGCTAC
Source organism: Asteroscopus sphinx (assembly GCA_949699075.1). Lineage (NCBI taxonomy): Eukaryota > Metazoa > Arthropoda > Insecta > Lepidoptera > Noctuidae > Asteroscopus > Asteroscopus sphinx. The sequence continues at coordinate 10,100,866 of OX453021.1, read as the reverse complement.
TAAATAACTGCTTTTATGATGTAAATGATTTCCTTAATTTTGCATGATAATGTATGTTAGCAAAATAGAGAGCATTATTATGTTTTTCATAATTGAATAAGATCTTGTATCCAACCTATTTTACGCAAAATAAATACTTTGAATACATAACATCACGCCTGTATTTCCCAGAAGGGGTAGGCAGAGGTGTATAGTACACCCACATTTCGCCAGTTATGTTGTAAGTCCCATGTAATAGGGGACGAGCCTATTGCCATTAACCGGGCACAAATCCAGACTCCGGGCTGCTACTGAGAATCTCTTACTGAAAAAACCCAATAACACTTTGCCCGACCCGGGAATTGAACCCAGGACCCCACGCTCAGCAGTCACGCTTCGCTTCTGCAGTCAAGGTTTGGAGAGGTGGAAAAAAGTGTTTTGAAAAGTGCATTCTAGGCAGTTAGAAGATTTCTGTGGGTCCAGCCGAAGCATGCAGGCGTATAACTTCCGGTAGGGCACCGGAGAGTTTACAAATGCTGGAATGTTTTGTGATTATGAGAACGGTCGCGTTTACAAGGTTTGATGAGGTGGAAGAAAGTGTTTTGATAAGTCAAGTGTATTCTAGGCAGTTAGAAGATTTCTGTGGGTCCAGCCAAAGCACGCAGGCGTATAACTTCCGGTAGGGCACCGGAGAGTTTATGAATGCTGGAATTTTTTGTGATGATGAGAACGGTCGCGTTTACAAGTTTTGAAGAGGTGGAAGAAAGTGTTTTGATAGGACAAGTGTATTCTAGGTAGTTAGAAGATTTCTAGCACTGTGCCGTACAACTCCCGGAAGGTCACTGGAGAGTTTTAAAATGCTGGAAATCACAATCACATGAGACTTTCCATCTTCATGTCTCAGTTTGGCGAACTGACTTGCGGTACCATTTAGACAACAGCCTAGGTGGTATTGCAGTTGTTATGGGCAAAGGTAACCGCTTAACATCAAGTGGGCTTTTAGCTTGTTTCACTATCCTACGAAATAAAAAAAAAAACTGGAAATCATAGTGATTATGAGAACGGTCGCGTTTTCAAGATTTTAAGAGATGGGAAAAAGTGTTTTGCTAACAGAAGTGAATTCTAGGCAGTTAGAAGATTTCTGTGTAAAAGTGAGAAATACATATATGAAAAACAAACAGCTTTTATACATTGAAGTCAATTTTCGTACACACAATTTACGGCACTAAATCTAAATAAAGGTAATAGAAGTGACAAAAGCGCGCGTACTTGTCGCCGCGTACATGTGTCTTTTAGGACACCAGTGTGCGAACCGTTTGCTTGATCATCAGTGCTGTTTTGGACCGGAGTCACTAAAATTGTCAATCAAGAGTCAATCTAGCAGCGGATTTTTTTAGGCTTAATTTATTTTGCATTAAATGCTAGAAACATGGTGGGCGTGATTGTGTATTTATGTGTTGGTAGCGAAAAACCGGCGACATGCGTTTCTGTAGTAAAACACAGTATATAACATTTCTATTACCTTATTATTTAGATTTCTATGAGTCGTACTCATTCGATAAAATGGTGAATGAGATAGAAGCTTCACTCACCAATAATCCTAGACGGGAAAGGCGCCGATATACTAATCCTCTCCTTCTCCGCGTAAACCTGCCGACACCTATCCATGGCCGCACTGAACGCGTCCACACAAGTGTTTAACTGGTCATAGTGTCCCTTCTTCTCTTTGACCGGCCGGCTATCGGCCAACTCTATGCACAGGGCGATTCCCGATACTAGGGCGTCCTTGAGCCGTAAATACGACACTTCCTGGTCGAAGGTACGCGTTTTGAGCTGATGGTCTTGGAACTGAGGGGGCTCGAAGTTTACGATCACGTCAAGGTCGCGGTTGTCTCTGTGGAAATTAAAGAAATTAAGAACATAGAATACAATTGATATGGTGCTTGAGGCTTAGTAAAATCCAGACCAATTGAAAGTTTAATCATCTTCGATCAAATATACTATAGATGCACGATCGCCGCTCGAAAAACGGTACCATTCGCTCTCAGCCGCTTTACGACCGCGCCAGCGGTGAGTGACACGTTTCACGATGCAAAAAGGTGTAGAAAAAATATATAAAAACTATACTCCAAATGTGCAAACAAAGGTAGGAGCGGCACTACTGTCGTTGTCGTAAACATAATTACAAGTACAGTTTATCGCAATGACGATTTGTAGGTTTGAGTTTGTACAGTCTAACAATGCAATTAGTATCCAGGGTAGAGATATATAAATGAAGTTTTCTCAGAAGATTATGATTGTTTTCGAGTGAAATATCATTTTAATAACGGACTAAGTTGAAATGTATTTATAAAAAGCCCTAATCAAACCAGTGTATAATAATTTCCTGAGAAATCTTCATCTATATCTGGCGACCCTGTATACTAATTGCTTTGTTAGACTGCACAAGCCCGTGCATCTATAGTATATTTGATCGAAGGTAATCAATGTCTACAATCCACCGTAATAATATGTATAATCTATGGTTTGATGAATTTCCTGGACGCAGGTCTATGTGGTATACTCACGTGGCTAGTGCCGGCAGTCGTGAGGGCTGGTGCAGCAGCGTGGGCGGGCCGGCCAGCTGCGACAGCAGCGCCTGCCGCAGGTCTATGTGGTGTACTCACGTGGCTAGTGCCGGCAGTCGTGAGGGCTGGTGCAGCAGCGTGGGCGGGCCGGCCAGCTGCGACAGCAGCGCCTGCCGCAGGTCTATGTGGTGTACTCACGTGGCTAGTGCCGGCAGTCGTGAGGGCTGGTGCAGCAGCGTGGGCGGGCCGGCCAGCTGCGACAGCAGCGCCTGCCGCAGGTCTATGTGGTATACTCACGTGGCTAGTGCCGGCAGTCGTGAGGGCTGGTGCAGCAGCGTGGGCGGGCCGGCCAGCTGCGACAGCAGCGCCTGCCGCAGGTCTATGTGGTGTACTCACGTGGCTAGTGCCGGCAGTCGTGAGGGCTGGTGCAGCAGCGTGGGCGGGCCGGCCAACTGCGACAGCAGCGCCTGCCGCAGGTCTATGTGGTGTACTCACGTGGCTAGTGCCGGCAGTCGTGAGGGCTGGTGCAGCAGCGTGGGCGGGCCGGCCAGCTGCGACAGCAGCGCCTGCCGCAGGTCTATGTGGTATACTCACGTGGCTAGTGCCGGCAGTCGTGAGGGCTGGTGCAGCAGCGTGGGCGGGCCGGCCAGCTGCGACAGGAGCGCCTGGTCGCAGGTCTATGTGGTATACTCACGTGGCTAGTGCCGGCAGTCGTGAGGGCTGGTGCAGCAGCGTGGGCGGGCCGGCCAGCTGCGACAGGAGCGCCTGGTCGCAGGTCTATGTGGTATACTCACGTGGCTAGTGCCGGCAGTCGTGAGGGCTGGTGCAGCAGCGTGGGCGGGCCGGCCAGCTGCGACAGCAGCGCCTGCCGCAGGTCTATGTGGTATATTCACGTGGCTAGTGCCGGCAGTCGTGAGGGCTGGTGCAGCAGCGTGGGCGGGCCGGCCAGCTGCGACAGCAGCGCCTGCCGCAGGTCTATGTGGTGTACTCACGTGGCTAGTACTGGCAGTCGTGAGGGCTGGTGCAGCAGCGTGGGCGGGCCGGCCAGCTGCGACAGCAGCGCCTGGTCGCAGGTCTATGTGGTATACTCACGTGGCTAGTGCCGGCAGTCGTGAGGGCTGGTGCAGCAGCGTGGGCGGGCCGGCCAGCTGCGACAGCAGCGCCTGCCGCAGGTCTATGTGGTGTACTCACGTGGCTAGTGCCGGCAGTCGTGAGGGCTGGTGCAGCAGCGTGGGCGGGCCGGCCAGCTGCGACAGCAGCGCCTGCCGCAGGTCTATGTGGTGTACTCACGTGGCTAGTGCCGGCAGTCGTGAGGGCTGGTGCAGCAGCGTGGGCGGGCCGGCCAGCTGCGACAGCAGCGCCTGCCGCAGGTCTATGTGGTGTACTCACGTGGCTAGTGCCGGCAGTCGTGAGGGCTGGTGCAGCAGCGTGGGCGGGCCGGCCAGCTGCGACAGCAGCGCCTGCCGCAGGTCTATGTGGTGTACTCACGTGGCTAGTGCCGGCAGTCGTGAGGGCTGGTGCAGCAGCGTGGGCGGGCCGGCCAGCTGCGACAGCAGCGCCTGCCGCAGGTCTATGTGGTGTACTCACGTGGCTAGTGCCGGCAGTCGTGAGGGCTGGTGCAGCAGCGTGGGCGGGCCGGCCAGCTGCGACAGCAGCGCCTGCCGCAGGTCTATGTGGTATACTCACGTGGCTAGTGCCGGCAGTCGTGAGGGCTGGTGCAGCAGCGTGGGCAGGCCGGCCAGCTGCGACAGCAGCGCCTGCCGCAGGTCTATGTGGTATACTCACGTGGCTAGTGCCGGCAGTCGTGAGGGCTGGTGCAGCAGCGTGGGCGGGCCGGCCAGCTGCGACAGCAGCGCCTGCCGCAGGTCTGTGGTGTACTCACGTGGCTAGTACTGGCAGTCGTGAGGGCTGGTGCAGCAGCGTGGGCGGGCCGGCCAGCTGCGACAGCAGCGCCTGGTCGCAGGTCTATGTGGTATACTCACGTGGCTAGTGCCGGCAGTCGTGAGGGCTGGTGCAGCAGCGTGGGCGAGCCGGCCAGCTGCGACAGCAGCGCCTGGTCGCAGGTCTATGTGGTATACTCACGTGGCTAGTGCCGGCAGTCGTGAGGGCTGGTGCAGCAGCGTGGGCGGGCCGGCCAGCTGCGACAGCAGCGCATGCCGCAGGTCTATGTGGTGTACCACCTGGCTAGTGCCGGCAGTCGTGAGGGCTGGTGCAGCAGCGTGGGCGGGCCGGCCAGCTGTGACAGCAGCGCCTGCCGCAGGTCTATGTGGTGTACTCACGTGGCTAGTGCCGGTAGTCGTGAGGGCTGGTGCAGCAGCGTGGGCGGGCCGGCCAGCTGCGACAGCAGCGCCTGCCGCAGGTCTATGTGGTGTACTCACGTGGCTAGTGCCGGCAGTCGTGAGGACTGGTGCAGCAGCGTGGGCGGGCCGGCCAGCTGCGACAGCAGCGGCTGCCGCAGGTCTATGTGGTGTACTCACGTGGCTAGTGCCGGCAGTCGTGAGGGCTGGTGCAGCAGCGTGGGCGGGACGGCCAGTTGCGACAGCAGCGCCTGGTCGCAGGTCTATGTGGTATACTCACGTGGCTAGTGCCGGCAGTCGTGAGGGCTGGTGCAGCAGCGTGGGCGGGCCGGCCAGCTGCGACAGCAGCGCCTGCCGCAGGTCTATGTGGTGTACTCACGTGGCTAGTGCCGGCATTCGTGAGGGCTGGTGCAGCAGCGTGGGCGGGCCGGCCAGCTGCGACAGCAGCGCCTGCCGCAGGTCTATGTGGTGTACTCACGTGGCTAGTGCCGGCAGTCGTGAGGGCTGGTGCAGCAGCGTGGGCGGGCCGGCCAGCTGCGACAGCAGCGCCTGCCGCAGGTCTATGTGGTGTACTCACGTGGCTAGTGCCGGCAGTCGTGAGGGCTGGTGCAGCAGCGTGGGCGGGCCGGCCAGCTGCGACAGCAGCGCCTGCCGCAGGTCTATGTGGTGTACTCACGTGGCTAGTGCCGGCAGTCGTGAGGGCTGGTGCAGCAGCGTGGGCGGGCCGGCCAGCTGCGACAGCAGCGCCTGGTCGCAGGTCTATGTGGTATACTCACGTGGCTAGTGCCGGCAGTCGTGAGGGCTGGTGCAGCAGCGTGGGCGGGCCGGCCAGCTGCGACAGCAGCGCCTGCCGCAGGTCTATGTGGTGTACTCACGTGGCTAGTGCCGGCAGTCGTGAGGGCTGGTGCAGCAGCGTGGGCGGGCCGGCCAGCTGCGACAGCAGCGCCTGCCGCAGGTCTATGTGGTGTACTCACGTGGCTAGTGCCGGCAGTCGTGAGGGCTGGTGCAGCAGCGTGGGCGGGCCGGCCAGCTGCGACAGCAGCGCCTGCCACAGGTCTATGTGGTGTACTCACGTGGCTAGTGCCGGCAGTCGTGAGGGCTGGTGCAGCAGCGTGGGCGGGCCGGCCAGCTGCGACAGCAGCGCCTGCCGCAGGTCTATGTGGTATACTCACGTGGCTAGTGCCGGCAGTCGTGAGGGCTGGTGCAGCAGCGTGGGCGGGCCGGCCAGCTGCGACAGCAGCGCCTGCCGCAGGTCTATGTGGTATACTCACGTGGCTAGTGCCGGCAGTCGTGAGGGCTGGTGCAGCAGCGTGGGCGGGCCGGCCAGCTGCGACAGCAGCGCCTGCCGCAGGTCTGTGGTGTACTCACGTGGCTAGTACTGGCAGTCGTGAGGGCTGGTGCAGCAGCGTGGGCGGGCCGGCCAGCTGCGACAGCAGCGCCTGGTCGCAGGTCTATGTGGTATACTCACGTGGCTAGTGCCGGCAGTCGTGAGGGCTGGTGCAGCAGCGTGGGCGAGCCGGCCAGCTGCGACAGCAGCGCCTGGTCGCAGGTCTATGTGGTATACTCACGTGGCTAGTGCCGGCAGTCGTGAGGGCTGGTGCAGCAGCGTGGGCGGGCCGGCCAGCTGCGACAGCAGCGCATGCCGCAGGTCTATGTGGTGTACCACCTGGCTAGTGCCGGCAGTCGTGAGGGCTGGTGCAGCAGCGTGGGCGGGCCGGCCAGCTGCGACAGCAGCGCCTGCCGCAGGTCTATGTGGTGTACTCACGTGGCTAGTGCCGGTAGTCGTGAGGGCTGGTGCAGCAGCGTGGGCGGGCCGGCCAGCTGCGACAGCAGCGCCTGCCGCAGGTCTATGTGGTGTACTCACGTGGCTAGTGCCGGCAGTCGTGAGGACTGGTGCAGCAGCGTGGGCGGGCCGGCCAGCTGCGACAGCAGCGCCTGCCGCAGGTCTATGTGGTGTACTCACGTGGCTAGTGCCGGCAGTCGTGAGGGCTGGTGCAGCAGCGTGGGCGGGACGGCCAGTTGCGACAGCAGCGCCTGGTCGCAGGTCTATGTGGTATACTCACGTGGCTAGTGCCGGCAGTCGTGAGGGCTGGTGCAGCAGCGTGGGCGGGCCGGCCAGCTGCGACAGCAGCGCCTGCCGCAGGTCTATGTGGTGTACTCACGTGGCTAGTGCCGGCAGTCGTGAGGGCTGGTGCAGCAGCGTGGGCGGGCCGGCCAGCTGCGACAGCAGCGCCTGCCGCAGGTCTATGTGGTGTACTCACGTGGCTAGTGCCGGCAGTCGTGAGGGCTGGTGCAGCAGCGTGGGCGGGCCGGCCAGCTGCGACAGCAGCGCCTGCCGCAGGTCTATGTGGTGTACTCACGTGGCTAGTGCCGGCAGTCGTGAGGGCTGGTGCAGCAGCGTGGGCGGGCCGGCCAGCTGCGACAGCAGCGCCTGCCGCAGGTCTATGTGGTGTACTCACGTGGCTAGTGCCGGCAGTCGTGAGGGCTGGTGCAGCAGCGTGGGCGGGCCGGCCAGCTGCGACAGCAGCGCCTGGTCGCAGGTCTATGTGGTATACTCACGTGGCTAGTGCCGGCAGTCGTGAGGGCTGGTGCAGCAGCGTGGGCGGGCCGGCCAGCTGCGACAGCAGCGCCTGCCGCAGGTCTATGTGGTGTACTCACGTGGCTAGTGCCGGCAGTCGTGAGGGCTGGTGCAGCAGCGTGGGCGGGCCGGCCAGCTGCGACAGCAGCGCCTGCCGCAGGTCTATGTGGTGTACTCACGTGGCTAGTGCCGGCAGTCGTGAGGGCTGGTGCAGCAGCGTGGGCGGGCCGGCCAGCTGCGACAGCAGCGCCTGCCACAGGTCTATGTGGTGTACTCACGTGGCTAGTGCCGGCAGTCGTGAGGGCTGGTGCAGCAGCGTGGGCGGGCCGGCCAGCTGCGACAGCAGCGCCTGCCGCAGGTCTATGTGGTATACTCACGTGGCTAGTGCCGGCAGTCGTGAGGGCTGGTGCAGCAGCGTGGGCGGGCCGGCCAGCTGCGACAGCAGCGCCTGCCGCAGGTCTATGTGGTATACTCACGTGGCTAGTGCCGGCAGTCGTGAGGGCTGGTGCAGCAGCGTGGGCGGGCCGGCCAGCTGCGACAGCAGCGCCTGGTCGCGCGCGGCCGCGGCGCCCCAGGCGCAGGCCTCGAGGCGCGCGCCCCAGTGGCCCAGCTCCACCAGCTTCTCGAACGTGCCGTGCTTGTACGCGTACGTCAGGTGCTCCACGCTCTGGGGAAATGGAGGTGGTTGTACATGATGAAATTTTAATGGCTTGTTTCCCGAAAACGGGTCATTGTACTCATCATTATAAACAACTTTTACTATGGCACCAACCCTGAAATAACGAAAAAAATATCAGTTGGTCCCAACATTTGTGTTCACTTAAATCGATAAAATGTACGTAGTGTAGTACATACGTATGTATGAAGTCATTAAAATTCCAGCACGAAGAGTAAAACTGGTTCTTCTCCTTGTTTAAACGGTGCCCCTACACTAGGATTACTCTTGTATATATTCAGTGTGCATTTCCAGACACTCGCATGAGTTGCATGACCCGAAACCACTAAAAGCTTCTTGTATTATCGATCTACAACTTGTTATTGAAATAACTGAAAACCCCTTAAGGGGTCATTGTACTTTTTCGCGATATCCGATTTGGTCCCATAGTAAAAGTTGTTCATACTGATGAGTACAACCCTAGTAGTACCCTTTAGAGGTTTTCAGTTATTTCAATAACACCTTGTATAAATAAATAATGATGATTACATCTTTCCCGTGGTGCTTGAGGAAGGCCCTGGTGTCTGCCAGCAGCTGCAGCGCGCGGCTGCCCACACAGGCGGGGGCCAGCCGCGCGCAGTGCAGCCAGCCTATCGACACCAGCTGGATGTGCTTCACTTCTAGACGCTGGTATATGCTGTCGGCTGCTAGTGCGTTACCTGGAAATATTAAAAAAGGATTTCTTTAATCAAGGTTACAGTGGAAGAACGAGGTTGCTCCAACCCACAGACCAGTAAGCTTCAAGACTCCGCATAAACAAAGTTTTGTATTCGAACGCAGTCGTAAAACATCAGAGGGGCAGACGGCGCGTTATGATTGGCCGGCTCAAAAGTTCGGTGGTATGATTCCTTATGATTGGTGCCGCTCGCTGACTGAGTGACGTTCCCATTGGCGGAGGGACGTAAGATATGCAGTGGTAGAGCATATGCGTTGTGACCGGGAGTGTCCAGCTAACCGGCGTCTAGAGGCTTACTGGTCTATGCTCCAACCAAAGAATTTTTGCCCAAGATAGAATGCGTACGGAGAAATTCAAGAACTTCAAAAATGAATAATATCTCGTTCATATAAAGTCCAAAATCTTTAATCAAAATCAGGGAGAAAATACCGGTCGAACCCGGTCTTCTGAGATAGTATTACCGAGAGCCCGCTGTCCCTTTCCTGCATGTATGGACACCCTATAGAAAGAGAAAAAAGGCTCCCGAATCATCGGACCGAATTTTAGTCAGACGTCCGCTTTCCAGCTTGATATATAAGTTCCTTGGCTCCAACACAAAGAAGGATATTCCAACCAGGCTGAGTTTTAATGCCTGGCGGGCCTTGATGTCGAAAATTCGTATATAAGAAGTTTTCAAATTTTCGCGAATTTCACTCATATTGAACTATATGTTTGTTATGTATTGATTTTATTGTGCGCGACAAGTCCCGTAAATATAGTTCAATACATTCGTATATTGTATATCCTAACTGCGTATCTAACTTTAATAGCGTGATTCAGGATTTTCGACGCCATCTAGTTCATCAGTGGTGGTTCGCATGTAGCGCGATAGATGGCGCTAGTTGTGAAAGAAAGAAATCATTAATTTTAGTCTCGTTACAGGCGAAAAAAACATAGATTAACAAAAAAATACAATAAAATTAAAAATAACATGCCTACTACACCATTCCTACTTACGTCCCTCCAACACATTATCAATATTTAATTTCTGGCTCATCATCACCATCATCATCATTTCAGCCGAAAGACGTCCACTGCTGGACTTAGGCCTCCCCCAAGCATCGCCACAACGACCGGTCCTGTGCCTTCCGCATCCAGCGGATTCCCGCGACCTTCACCAGGTCGTCGGTCCACCTTGTGGGGGGCCTACCCACGCTGCGCCTTCCAGTACGCGGTCGCCACTCCAGAACTTTACTGCCCCATCGGCCATCCGTTCCATTCAATTTCTGGCTCGAACGAAGCAAAAGCTAATTTAATTTTAAACTTTAAATGGCGCCGCTGCCGCCGCAGTGATAATTCGAAGAAGAAATATTTCATTCCTATCAGATTTGATGCTATACTGAAGCTAAGAAACTTTATTTGGCAGAAAAAAATTTTGGCTATTCTTTCAACATTAGTTGACCAATAAAAATTAAATTAAATGAAGCCTACCTATAAACACAATTCTATAACATAGATACTCTTTATTGTAAAACAGTTATCAAGTATAAAATTAAGTTATATTTTGAAATGGAAAAACTGATACAAATTGTGACTTACCCAATAAATGGTACAGTTTCACGAGAAGCAGTTTAGCGTGGAAGTTGGCAGGCGAGTGATGCAGCACCAGCTCCAGGAGACACAGGGCTTCGACGACAGGAGCAGAACTCTGCTGTAGTACGCCTGAACAGAAAACATGGTAACCATAACGCCTAGTAGTCTTCTTTTTAATTAAAGAGTCTTTGACGAATCCTTTTTGAGACCAAAAACTGTATTTTTTCTATTTACAACTACAGCAAACTATAATTAACAGAGTTAATAGTTTCTGATTAAACTACAATACCTGTACTGCAATTGTTAAAAACGAGTTTTCGGTAAATGATGTAATGAGCAAGTAATTTATTTTTTTACAGGAGGTGGCGCCACTTAGCTCTTAGTAGCGCCTTAATATAAATAGTAAGTATTTTTACTACTTACTAACATAAAACAAATTAATAATACAACGCGCACGTACAGTACGCGTAATATAACTGTGCCGCTCTGATACCAGCCTTTGCGAAGGGTCGCGCAGGTACAGTAGCGTAATAAGTGTGAGCAGGACATAAGGATGCATCGAACATTAACGATCGCCTGAGACAGCGAGAACATGCGCTCCCCCGCCATCTTGCCACTCAGATGAGCAACCTATCAGTCTTGCCGCCAATATCGCGCAAGCGCGCTACTGATTTGCTTGCAAAATTGACTATTTCGCAGCAACCTGTTTCTCACTTAACACACAGGCACAGTTACGTTACGCGTACTGTACATACCAACGCGCGTCGCTTAGACCAAATGAAGTGAGGTCTGAAATCCAGGCGGGGTGAGGTGAGTCGGATCGGCGGGAGGCGGTGAGTGGCTGTTCTGTACGTAGTACTATAATTTGTTCTGTGCCCGTAGTAAAAGTTGTACAGAATGATGAGCAGAAACTACCCTTGAAATTTTATATGTTTACTAGCTTTTACCCGCGGCTTCACTCGCGTTAAATTCTGTTAACCCACGTGTCGGATCCTGTTAATAATTAAGTGATTTCATGTAACTATTACAAAACTGTAATTGTCTGTTTGTTTGTTTATTCGAGCATCACGCAAAAACTACGAACCCGATTGTGATTTTTAGTTCAGTCTAGTTCAATTCAGTCCAGTCCAGTCCACTCCAGTTCCATCTATCCATCCATCCTTTCATTCATCCATACATCCTCACAACTTTCACGTTTATAATTAGTAGGATAAAAAATAGGGCTGTATAAAAAAAAACTTACAGTAGTACACATTTTATATGGCCCACCGATGTACCTCAGAAAACACCATCGGTGCGCGCCAAGTTCAAAGTTCAAAGCATTTATTTGCAACTAAGTGTACAATTTTAGTTCTTATTTATGTAAAATACATTATGAGGCACTTAAAACTTAGCGGCATTCTACAGGCGTAGCAAATTTGAGGGCTTTATTAGTAAGTTATGTCAGTTAATTAATATTAGTAAATTATTATTGATTATATATTTAATTAACATTTAAATAAGATAATTTATTTAGTTATTTAATGTTAGTGTATTTATTATAAATTAGTTAATTAGGTATCTAGTTTAAATTAGTAAGGTATAGTAACACAGTTCTAGTATCTTATAATAATATTAAATCTTGGGAGATCGCCGTATTAATTATTTTTATTTCGTTTTATATAATAACTAGCTTTTACCCGCGGCTCCGCTCGCGTCAAATTCTGCTAACCCACGTCAGTCCAGTCCAGTCCATTCCAGTCCAGTCCACTGTCCCGCTGCCCCGCTGTCCCGCTACCCCACTGCCCACCATCCCACTGCCCCACTGCCCCGGTACCCCACTGGCACGCTGCCCCGTTGCCCCACTGCCTCGCTGTCCCGCCCCGCTGCTCCACAACCCCACTGCCCCGCTACGCCACTGCCCCACTGGCCCACTGCCCCGCTGCCCCACCGTCTCACTGTCACTGTCCTACTGTCCCACTATCCCAATGTCCCACGGCCCACTGTCCCACTGTCCCACTATCTCACTATATCACTAATCACTATCGTCCCGTCCCATGTCCCATCCTATGTCCAGTCCCATGTGCCGTCCCGTCCCATGTCCCGTCTCATGTCCCGTCCCATTTCCTGTCCCATGTTCCGTCCCCTGTCCCGTCCCCAGTCCCGTCCCCTGTCCCGTCCCCAGTCCCATCCCCAGTCCCATCCCCGGTCCACTCCACTCCATCGTACATTACTATCAATCAATCAACTCAGCCTATCGCAGTCCACTGCTGGACATAGGCCTCTCCCAAGTTGCGCCACAACGCTCGGTCCTCTGCCTTCCGCATCCAGTCCCCCCCAGCCACGTTCTTTAGGTCGTCGGTCCACCTGGCAGAGGGGCGCCCTACGCTGCGTTTGCCGATACATTACTATCCGCTCGTGCAAATGCATAGAAGCTTCGATCTGTCGGGTGAGTACGCAACCCACGAATTAATTTTTTTCTTTTTTTCTTTCTTTCTCAAAACCCATACCAGTTTTTAAGTCAGATCATCAGCTTTCAAACAAAAAAAAAACATCAAAATCGGTCCAGTAGTTTTAGCGTGATGCTGGAACAAACAAACAAACAAACAGACGTTTACAATTTTATAATAGTTAAGAGTATGTTCTACTTATGTATGTGTATGTATGTGTTTGTTTCAGTTTTCATTTATTATTTGTAGATTGGCGTACTTAGGAATTCTTCAACTGAGTAAAAACATTTTTGGATAAGAAATGATTTTAGTTTTCTATAGAATGTTATAAGTTTTGTTTCATTTTGAATACTTTGTGGTAGTTTATTAAATATTCTAATTGCCAGCCTCAAGTCTCAGCCACTGCCGCTAGAGTACGGGAGCGTGTGAGCGAAATAGAAAAAGACGTCACGGCAATCAATTTTAACACCTTATAGTCATTACATAAGGTTGATTACGACGTCTGTGGTCTAGTGGTTCGAGGGTCGGACTGCTGATCACGAGGTCGTGGGTTCGATTCCCACAGGACACAAATATTTGTGTGATGAACATAAGTGTTTGTGTTGGTCTGGGTGTTTATTACGTATCATAAGTATGTATTTACAAAAAAAATTGTATATATGTATTACATCCATTGTCTAGTACCCATAGCACAAGCTCTGCTTTGTTTGGGACTAGATGGTGTTGTGTAAAAATGTCCCAAAAATATTTTTTTTTTTTAAATGTTTCGGGTGTTTTCGTCGATCGTATTTTCGTGTCTGCGCGAACGATAATTGACGACGCGCCTTATCTTTTGTGTCATACTGTACCTGCATTATAGTAATGATGTGCAGCCAATATCCCGTACGCATCAGCAGCGCAGAACTCCGTAATACTAGAGGTGATAAGCCCCCGCTGTAGACACCGCACGTAGTGGGCCCGCAGCGTGGAGGCCAGGGACAGGGCTCCGTCGGCCGGCAGCGGCGCCGCCACCAGCCTCCACGCGGATAGACACGACACGTGGCGCTGTATGTCGTCCTGCTGCGGGGATAATAACTTATTACGAGTCTGACAACACCTAAAAAATCAGACCTCTGCGGTCACTGTCGTTTTGTACAGAACTGAAAGAGAGGCAACGAGAGGAGGGACATCGGGTGCGCCGCTCAAATTTAATGAAAATTAACAATATTTTTTTTTAATACAAAAATAAAAGCTTACTTGAAAAACAGAAACAACTGTGTTTTAGATTATTGTCTTTCTTAACATAACATAACATAACACCACGCCTGTATTTCCCCGAAAGGGTAGGCAGAGGTGTAATAGTACACCCACATTTCGCCAGTTATGTTATTGTCCCATGCAATAGGGGGCGAGCCTATTGCCATTGACCGAGCACAAATCCAGACTCCGGGCTGCTACTGAGAATTTCCTAATGAAAAAACCCAATAACACTTTGCCCGACCCGGGAATCGAACCCAGAACCCCACGCTCAGCAGTCGCGCTTGCGACCACTAGACCAACGAGGCAGTTTGTCTTTCTTAAATGTTTTCTTAATTTTATTTATAATATTTGGTAAATAATAAAGATTGTTTGCTTTAAAGCATGTTTTAAGTGGTTAGTTTACAATTCTTTTCTATCGAGAAAACTTCAAGAAAACGTGTTTTGGACACTATAGAGTTTTAGAAAATACGATCAAGATTAACATATTTTTTTTCATTGCCATAAACTGAATAGATACAGTTAAAAATGTAATTAAAAGAAGCCTATTTGGGGTATTTAAATAAAATAACAAAATAATTTAAATAATAATTAATAATAATTTTTTTTTTAATAATTTTTTTTTTTGGTTTGTGGTGAGAAATAAACGTTTTATTTTTATTTTTTATTTCATCATTTCAGCCGAAAGATATCCACTGCTGGACATAGGCCCCTCCCAAGTTGCGCCACAACACTCGGTCTTGTGCATATAATGCGTACAATAAATTAAGCCACCAGCTTCTAATATGTAGCTCATGGCTATATATGGCTCATGCCGTGGGCAAAAGATTAGTCAGTCAGCAGGTTGGTAGCGGGGCTGACTGCCCAGGGTGCGCCGGACGATCAATTAAATATCGTCACTCGTGGAGGCTCTTTTAATGCACCTCAGCCACCAGCTGAGGCGGGGTAATGCAATCCGATTGGTCCTACCAAGGTATTGACTAATAAATAACACGGCAGTTTTGACGGCTCACATAAGTGGTCGAACGAAACTGATTTGAAGTTTTCAAGTGGCGAATAGTGGCGACCCTACATTAGTGAAATTTCATAGATATGTTGAAAGACATCGGTTGCCTGTTATAAGGCGTCTATGGAGTGTCTGTTTGATGCTCTAAGGAGTCTAAGGTTTGCTGTTAGAAAACTCGTTTAACTTGGCCGGAGTGAAGTTGGTTACTCCCCCCCCCCCCCCCCCGTTGTTATGTTTCCCCGCCCGTCGCCTCCAACTGATACCTTAAAATGATTACTGCGGCGGTTTTGTGACAACTTCACTCTGGCCAAGTTAAATAGCACGTACTTAACGAGTGTGATGTTCTGAGGTCTAAGGGCCGCGGGTTTGATTACAGCACAGAATAAACATTTGTAAGACCTAGCTTTAACAAAGTAAAGGAAAGTCAGTCAGCCAGCTAACGCGGTAAAACTTATCTTGGCGGTGTATTTGGTTGTGTCAACATAGTTGACTGGAGATAATCTAAGCCAATAGTAGTAGTGTATTACGCTTAGCGTTCTCTATAGTGAGTACATACAAGTTTGAAGTACTTAACAATAGTTCATATCACACACATCTGTTAATCTTATCAAGATGTATGTATGAGTCAGCAATCATTATGACTTGCATTTACAACCAAAAAATAAACTGAAATATTTAAGTATTCATTACATTTTTTTTTATTATAATATTGTTACGACGGAGGGTTAAGCAGAGTGGACGGAAATACTTCAACCTCGATTTTCCTGGACTTAGAGACGTTTTCAGCAGGCTGAAATGCATTTTCAGTCCGTATCAGAGGAGGCTCTATCACATACCAAAGAATCGAAATTTTGAGTAAGTTGCCGTTGTTTTCAGGCGCCTGAAACATGTTTTCAGGCCGTTTCAGGAACCAACAAATCCGATGCCGACATTTCCTGAAAACCCATTTTCAGGCGTTTTCAGGACCCCTTATGGCCATTTGACACCTACATGTAAAATTGTTGAGGAGTGAGCGAGATAGAGCTAAATATCAGACAAGGATAGACAAAGAACCTTCTGGAAGAGAGTGAGCAGGATAGAGCTTATATAAGACAAGGATAGACGAGATTCGACAAGCTTCGAGAACAT
Source organism: Asteroscopus sphinx (assembly GCA_949699075.1). NCBI lineage: Eukaryota > Metazoa > Arthropoda > Insecta > Lepidoptera > Noctuidae > Asteroscopus > Asteroscopus sphinx. The sequence continues at coordinate 10,084,683 of OX453021.1, read as the reverse complement.
TCCATTCTAGAAGTGAGTGAGTGAGATAGAGGATAGATGAGGTTCGACGAGGTTCGAGAACTTTCTATTTCGAGAATGTGCAAGTGAGAAAGAGTTATCTTATGACAAGGATAGATGACGTTCGAGGACTTTCCAGTACCACGACTCGCGGCCTATATAAACGGCGCAGCTGAGCGCCAGTGGAGTTCAGTTGGAGTTCAGTTTGGATCAAGCGATACAAGCGATAACATCGAAGCGATATTCGGAGCGATTTAACTAGTAACTTTGTGTTAATAAGCGATTCAGTGTAATTGTTCAGTAATAAAGTGTTCTCTACGCATTTAATCGGCTTTCTATCTATATACGAACCCCCAGCTCGTAACATTTGGTGTCAGAAGTGGGATAGAAAATGCCGATTACGCCAAGAGAGGAGGAACCAGCTGGTAACGAACCGCCGAGTCGGATGCAGACGAGACAGTTAACGGCGAGACAGACAGCTCAGGACGCATCAAGAACTATGAGTCAGGAGGAGGTCGTCCAACAGGGACCTCAGCCTCAAGGTGGGAATAACGACATTGCCAGCTTATTCAATTTGATGCAGCAAATGGCAAGAAAGCAGGAAGAGCAAATACACGAACTAGCCAGAAGGCAGGAAGAGCTAGCCGCAAGGCAGGAAGAGATAGCTGCAAGGCGGAAAGCGCATGCACGCGAACTAGCTGCAAGGTGGGAAGCGCATGCACGCGAACTAGCTGCAAGGCGGGAAGAGCGGTTCCGTAGATTGGAGAAGGTACTTGATCAAGAAGGAGCATTATTGAAGAAACTTCATCCCTCTTATAAAAACAAACAAGATGAGGTAGAGATTAAGGTTGATCAAGGTATCGCTAGTGAAGCAGACACATCCGAACAAGATGAAGCCGAGAAGAGCCAAGAATTGGACGATGAAGCAAATGAAGGTGAAGATGAAGTTAATATGTGTCAAAAAACTGAAGATGACTCAGAAGATACAGATGGCACGTTCAACCCGAGCGGGTCGGAGGAGGACGATAGCAACTTCTACCCGGAGGTGGGCAAGGGAGTGGTGGGCGCCACACAGCGCCACAAGTCGCTGAGCCGCTGCCGCTCCGATGGCGAGCCCGCCAAGCGCGGCCGCAAGGTCAAGGGCAAGAAGGGATGGCCAAGTAACCTGAGTCACGGTCGAAAAGCAGAGTCAAACAGCGAAGAAGAAAGTAAAAAGTCGGAGAATGAGAGCGAGAACGAGTCCGGAAGCGATACAAAGGAGTCCGAGCAGGAGCTCAAGTCGAAGCGTGGGCGGACAGCGGCAGCAGCACCGGCACTCGTGGCAAGAGGCCGCAAGGGTGCGCTGGCTAAGAATGTCAACGCTAAGGCCACGCCCGTCAAGCGGAAAGCACTCACACCACCTGCACAGAAGAAGGCACCTACTGCCAAAGACGCGGGGCCACCAGCAAAGAAGAACAAGAAGGCTTCCTCAGACAAGAAGCACGGCGAGGGCAGCGTGAAGCTCAAGGAAGAAAGCAGCGCCGAGGAGTCCAACACGCCCGTCGACGAGAAGACCAAGAGCTCGCCCACTGACGAAGAGATCAAGACGTATGACCCTGGAGGGTGCAAACTTTATTTGGATGGGCCGTCACGAAGATCAAAGATGTCACCTACTGAATTCGGAAGGACGGACGCAATCATCCGAAGATTGTACACATTGATCGACTGGCCCGGTACTACGGAGATAATGATGCTCGGGACGAGCATGTCTTAGGAGGGGGTAGTGTTACGACGGAGGGTTAAGCAGAGTGGACGGAAATACTTCAACCTCGATTTTCCTGGACTTAGAGACGTTTTCAGCAGGCTGAAATGCATTTTCAGTCCGTATCAGAGGAGGCTCTATCACATACCAAAGAATCGAAATTTTGAGTAAGTTGCCGTTGTTTTCAGGCGCCTGAAACATGTTTTCAGGCCGTTTCAGGAACCAACAAATCCGATGCCGACATTTCCTGAAAACCCATTTTCAGGCGTTTTCAGGACCCCTTATGGCCATTTGACACCTACATGTAAAATTGTTGAGGAGTGAGCGAGATAGAGCTAAATATCAGACAAGGATAGACAAAGAACCTTCTGGAAGAGAGTGAGCAGGATAGAGCTTATATAAGACAAGGATAGACGAGATTCGACAAGCTTCGAGAACATTCCATTCTAGAAGTGAGTGAGTGAGATAGAGGATAGATGAGGTTCGACGAGGTTCGAGAACTTTCTATTTCGAGAATGTGCAAGTGAGAAAGAGTTATCTTATGACAAGGATAGATGACGTTCGAGGACTTTCCAGTACCACGACTCGCGGCCTATATAAACGGCGCAGCTGAGCGCCAGTGGAGTTCAGTTGGAGTTCAGTTTGGATCAAGCGATACAAGCGATAACATCGAAGCGATATTCGGAGCGATTTAACTAGTAACTTTGTGTTAATAAGCGATTCAGTGTAATTGTTCAGTAATAAAGTGTTCTCTACGCATTTAATCGGCTTTCTATCTATATACGAACCCCCAGCTCGTAACAATATATATGTATATTATGAATATTCATAAAGGTAAAGTATTGTTTGATAATAAAATATTTTTGTTATCACAGTATTTTAATAAGTTAGTATTTTTTTGTGATTTAATTGTAGAACATGGTATCAATATATTATTTTCCTTTTCACAGTTACGAAAGGCTCGTAGTGTTTGAGGAAAGCATTCCAAAAACAATACGAAAATAAAGGCTTTAGCCCTAGCAATAGGGTTCTCTAAGTCTATGATAAAGTTAATCTTAAAAGAAAAAGTTGCTGATAGTTCTTAAATATATCAGCATAACACCTGCAGGCGTAGCATGACCACTGTAGACAAGAGAGTTGTCTATGGAAGAATAGACAATACTACATTGTATAGAACTTAGTCATTTTGTTTATTCTTTCGTCGACAAAATGCTTGTCTACAGTGGTCATGCTACGCCTGCTGAGAGTATTAGGTAAAAGAAAGTAAAACACTTACCAACTCAGGTTCACTGTTTTCATCAAATCCTAGACACGTCAAAAAGTCTCTACAATGCTCCTCCCGTTCCTTTTGAGGTATCATTCCTAGATACGGTCTCAAATCTGGTACCGCACACGGCTTATTAGCAAACACTCTTAAATATTGCACACATAATGCCAAACCACTGCCAATTAAAGAAGTAGGGTCTCCGTCAACAGCCAAACGTTTCCACAGCTCCAGTCTAGCTAAATAAGGTCCTCTTAAATTCCGTCCTGATGTCATACTCTCAACTAATTGACAGATAAACTCATGACACTTTTCTGCGGTATTATCAATCGAGTTTTCCAAGTCCTCTTCATTATCTTTCATTAGTTGGAAGACGGAGTCAAAGTATGGGACGTAGTAGTCCCAGCGGTCTTGATTGTCCCATAGTAGCTCTTTACAGACCATGTTGAGTCGCCTCCATTGACCAAGCTTCCTCAAATACGGTATACAAGCCTGGGCAGTGGATCCCGGTACTAGCTGTGAGTATAACGGACTCTCAATGAACTTTAAGATGTCTTCCCATTTTTCCTGGAGTTCTAGAATCATGATATAGAGACGAGCCTCCTGTTCAGCTTCCATTTTGTTTTCGGTTATAAAGTTGTCGACCATTCTCTGGGCGAGGGCTAGAAGGATCCCTCTTTTAGTGGTATCCTCTGAGGTTTTGGCCTGTTGAAATAAATTACAGTATAATAATATTAGCAATGAAAACATTTTCAATATAATATTTTTCTTTTCCATTGATGCATTAGAGGCAGAAAATTCAAGGAAATAGTCTGACCACAGATTACTTATTAGTTACTACGTAAGGCCAATTCCCGTCACTTAAGAAGTGCAGTTGCAGCGCAGTTGCAGTTAAGTTTCGATCAAAACAATGCTTTTTGTATTCTCTTATCTACGACGATCGCTGTCAGAAACGAACTACAGCGTCACCGCAACTTGATCGCGTCATTAAATTACGTGAATTAGGGCCCTGGTCTGACTGATGAATACAATTCTTTTTGTTGTGAATTGTTTGATGGGAAACATACACCACTACATTAAAAAATGTATAGAATCATGAATACCAAGGCCTTCATATTACAGATATTAATAAATACATAATTTAATTATTTACAATCCAAATTACAAATATACAAACACTAACCTGCAAAATAATACTCATAACAGCCCAGAAGTAGTATGGGTTCTTGGGAGCAAACTTGTACAGGCCCATGGCCGCTCTCTGCTGTGACCGGTAGTCTCCAACCCTCACGTAAGACATGAACAGATGGGAATGCAGCTCTTCACTGACTGGTTCTGATTTCACTGCATTCTCATATAACATGCATACTTTGTGTACTGGGGAAGAAGTTGTGATATGTTTTACTTTGAATTGAATGCAGCAGGTCGTTTTAGGTTCAGTCTCTTATTTTAATAGGTTTTTCAAATTAGAAAGCTTTCAGAGATAATTTACTAATGGGGCTTTTTCACAACCATCACATAGGTAAGAAACAAATTGTATTTGTACTTGAGGCCAGTGACTAAACTGCCTTGATATCTGGCCCAGTGTACCGAGCGCTTAAAACATAAAATATGTTTGTTTGACATTTTCTCTGCCTACTATCTTTCAAAGCACTGTATTTATTTCCCATAAAAAGTTATACAGTGAATGGTGTACAGACCTTTTGGTTTCGATACTATAAATTCATTGTTAAGATAAGCCCAACAACCATACAGCCCAATAGACGCCTTATGTTGAATATATTGCATACAATAAATTCTGCCACTAGCTGAGGAGGGGTACTGCAATCCGATTGGTCCCAGCAAGGCGGCTATTGGCTAATCACTAACGCGGCAGGTTTGACGGCTCATTTAAGTGGTCGAAACTGATTTAAAGATTTCAAGTGGCGAATGGGTGTCGTAAAAGGCGACTAAGGGATTCACCAGAGGATGGGCAGCAGCATTCTCTGAGTATTTAACCAACCAACTGCGATCGCCAACCCGCCTGCCAAGCGTGGCCATTATGGCATATCCCCCCTTAATTGGGGGAGGCCTTTGTCCAGTAGTGGACGTCTTTCGGCTGTAATGATGATGATGATGAAGTGGCGAATAGTGGCAACCTAAATTAGTGAAAGGACATTGCCCATTCTCTTAGGAGCTTTAGGCCCCTCAAAAAAAACTGCTATATCACGACGGTTTTAGTCTTATTTTATAGAACAAGAATTATCTTTTATTATTCTGCAAACGATTTTAATTTTCTCACCCTGGTTTAAGAGAAATCTAATTTTTTCCAACTCCTTAACTGATTGATAAGTACGCTCCGTGCATCGTTGGGCGATATAACTGAACGCACCCATAAGGACATCCAGAGACACCATGTATGGTGTTGCAAGATATAATTATTTTGTTAATCGATTTTTGAAATCGATTTTGTAGTATTTTTTTTATAATAACATTGCAAGCTTTTAAGTTTTTGGGTGTATTAATTAATATCGTTTTTAGGGTTCCGAAGTCCTACAAGGAACCCTTATAGTTTCGTCATGTCCGTCCGTCTGTCCGTCTGTCCGTCTGTCCTAATCCTTTACAGCTTAATAACTTCTACAGTTATAAACATAAGTAAATGAAATTTTGTTAAAAAATAGTCTGCATATAGATCTCAATTTTAAAAGAATAAAAAAATAGTTTTTACGTTCTTTAGGGGTGGCGCCCATACATGTGAAATGGGAAAAAAAAAAATTTTTTCGCTGCACCCCATCGTGTGGGGTATCATTGAATAGGTCTACTAAAATGAAGGTAATGTTTCATACATCACTTTTTTATCAGGTGTACCATCTGCGAAATATAGCCCGCCAAAGTGGCTTGCAATGTGCCCCCCCCCCTGCCATTTCTAAACTATGCAACGTAGAAACTTATAATCTTCCACATTGATAGACCTTTGTGAAAACTCTCTTTTAAAATTATTTCGAGTATAATGTGATTATAATTTTTTGAGTTATAGACAGAAAACTGAAAAATACTTAAAACATCCTAGTTCAAAGGTCATTGACCTTAGAGAAAAATTATCATGGCAAATAATGCTCCTTTAGCTACTTTCTATTTGAAAAAATCACAAAAAGTAACTTTGACATCAATCAGACTTCTTAAATTTGGCTTCTTGAATTTATCGCTAGATGGCGCTACTAACAACACGCTCTGAGTCGCGAATGCTGCCGATTATTGCAAAAACTAAAATAGCCATGATTAATATTCGATTTGATTCGTTTGTACACCTACTTAAGGAACCCTATAATACTGAGCATGGCCCGACATGCTCTTGGCCGGTTTTATAAGTAATATTTCAGTTAATTTAAAATGATTATAACAATATTTACAATAAATGCATAGGTATTTTAAAGCAAAGAATGATCTTATTTTTCTGTAAAAAAATATTTCAAAAATATGTTTTGCAATTTCTTTTGATTTGACGTCATATGAGTGATTTTTTATAATTTTTAACGGATTTACGCATGCGAACCTAAATCTAAAGATATAAATTGTAGAATGAAAAAATAAGAAATCAATCAGATAAGTCTAGTATAATAGCATCTAAAACAGTAAAAGTGAATTCATAGAAGTATCGCTATTTAGAATCGATTCCGATTATTTGTTGAAATAGTCTGATATCTGGCAACATTTTCGTTCGGTTTGAATGGAGGATATACTTACGATTCAGTTTAATACATATTTATTATATTTTTTAATGCTAGGGTGAAAGAAATGTTGATAAAGAACAAATAAACATGATAAGACATAATTTTTGAATAACATACAGTTTTGACATGGCGCCAAAAATGGGCCCATCCGTGGGCATTGTCCTTTCATAGATGTGTTGCAGACATCGGTCGCCTGTTATGAGGCATCTATGTGCTGTATGGTCGTTGGATAAGCCTAACCTGGTTCTGTTTCAAGTTTATACATTGGCTGTTTTACAACTGTTTCTGATAACCTAAACTGATTTCCTTGTTAAGAGCTCCACTCACAGCATCATTATTTTATCACGTTTTTATTAATTCACTTTCCTGCCTGTCCGTCTGATTCGTACAAATTTTGCAATTGATTTGAAACCTTCCTGATGAGCTAGTGATTTGAAACTTTAAACATAGCTCAGAACTGGATGATAATGCAATATTATGGCGCTTAAGAGCTGATCTGATGATGGAGCCAGAAGGTGGTTACAGGATGGTGAAGGTGCTTATTTATTTATTTATTATATTAAATATTAGTAAACTTTATGAAAGTGCACCACATACTGCCCCCATCTATTTTTCACGTCTTCCTTGTCCATCCAAAGGTTGTCTGGAAGATATCGCTATTAGCGATAAGACCGCCAATGTACCCTTATTTTACATGTTAGTTCTAAGTTTAATAATGTTATTGGTGTACAATAAAGAATATTCTATCTATCTATCTCTGCTGTAGTTAACATAGACACACCAAGTATGGGTTTGTTAGGTTTATCTCAATGAGTAGTTGTTGGCTGACAGATGATGATCAGGATCTGATGGAACTGGAAATTGGTAATTGTCCATTTTAAAATTGTGGTATAAAAATAAAAAGCTTTTGGTTTAATGTTATGATTAAGGGAGAGGAGAGTTTACAGTATCATGTCATGTAAATTGGAAGGAATACTCCACTCTATACTAGAGATGTGATTAAAAGTTAAAAAAGTTTAACTGTTAAAAATTAAAAGTTATAAGAAAATAACTTGTTAAATTAAAAATTAAAATTATAACTTTTAAGGTGGGTAAATAATTCACGTGTTCGTTTAGTTCAAAGAGTAGTGTTAAGTTATTTTTACTTGTGTCTCTGATTTTAATGTTTTGTTCAATGCTTTTCATTAAAAGTTAAACATATGAATTAATGTTATAATTTTTATATGTATAATTGATTAATACTTACGAATTTAATTGAAAAAATGGGTATCTAGTTAAATATATATTCCCCGTACGCAAAATACACGCTTGGACGTGGAGTTGCGGAAACCAGCCTGTTATACTATACTACTATACTAAATATATATTCAACGGGAATTTGAAATCTACATTTCGAGTACAAACTCTTTGTAGCTTTATAGGATAATGTATTTTACAAACACTGCAAGTAGCAATTTTTCTATTATCGAAAGATTTTTCAAAATAGTTCCAAATTACGGCATTACTCCGCCTCAAAGTCATTATGTTATATTTATGGTTCACAAATTCATACTAAAATAACAACACTTATTGTACGATAACCTAAATTAAACATTCTTCACTGTTTCCATTTAATTTTACCAGTCATTCACTTGTATAATGCACTAAACATTCTAAACCATTTTTACTTTTATACAAAAATGTATTATTTATATATATTATATTTACGTGCGGGTCAAAGCAGTGCACAGACTATATTACTATACTCTTTGAAGCAGTGAATGAAATATTATTGTTATAACTTATAGGTTGTAAACATTAATCAAACATTAAAAGTTATTTTTTTGTTTGAATTAATAATAAAACCTATTTCTACTATGATAAGACTCACAACTCTATGTATTATTGTTAGTCATAAGGTAGTGTACCTACTTGTTTAGGTGAAATTCGAGGAGTATACAGTACAGTCATTGTTATGAGTGTTATGATATGACTAAGAAGTTATAACTTTTAATGAACATCTCAGTATTTATTAATGAAGTTAAGAGTTAAACAGAATTATTGAGATAAATTAAAGGTTATAACTTTTAATAGCCACCTATACTCTATACCAGTATTTAATACTGTATGTTCAAACACCGATTTGATATAAACTTACATTTTACAAGCTAACATGTAATTGGACCCCTACAAGTAACTCATAAAATCACTTTTTACAGAAAGGCAGGAACACTGGTTCTCATGTCTCAATAAGTTTTAGGCATTTGTTGTATATGTTTATGAATACAATAAAAGTACAATGCAATACTAAAATATCTGTTAAGTGACTTTATGCAGCTTCTTTTTCAGTATTTGCACAAGTGAAAAAACTGAAAAATGTGAGTTTTTGTTTTGTTGTATAAATTGTTGGTGAAATGAAAATTATTTATTATTATATTTAATATAGTACTGATCACATAAGCAGCAGGCGTAGCATGTCCACTGCAGGCAAGTATTTTATCAACAAAATAATAGACTAAATGACAGATAAAGTTCAACATGATGTAGTTTTGTCTATTCTTCCGTAGACAAATCTCGTCTAGTGGTCATGCTACACTTGCAGCCTATTACTGTCCTACAATCCCTATACTATATCCTATTACTACCTCTTCTCACAATGAGAAGGAACACTTTGATCTAGGGGTGCGAAATTCTACTTTAATCACAAGGTTAAATATTACTTTACGTAGACACAACTTAGCGACAACCTACATCTTACTGCGAGTAAAACAAGGCTATTTTAACTAAGCTGGCTATTATGTCGTTCATAAATCCAAGGTGGCGAGACTTACGTTGTTGAGATTCTCGGTAGGATATAGTCATCGCCTGTAACGTGGTATCATCACTCGGTTTCTCGTCGGCCAGGGCTTCGAGAACTACGTGCGCCTCCGGACCCTTTCCTAACCTAAAAAGTGCTAGAGCTTTCAAAGCACGGGCAGCTTGGAGAGTAGGACTCTTTTTTAGCACTTTCTCCGCTTCCTGGAGTGCCTTCTTATTATTCCCATTGTCCAACCAGTCTGAAAAAATCATAAATCTACATATCTTCACCGAAAATTAGGCTCCCTTCTGAAGAGGTCGCATGAAGTATTGAACTCTTGCTCAAGCAAACTTTTTACCGTAAATAGGTCGCAACCGACGCTCCACAATACCACCGTCGTGCATGTGCTGTGGCCGCACCGCCATTTTTCATTTATAAAGTTTTTTTCGCAAATTAAATTGCCTTTCGCTACTTTTTTGGCTTTTTCACAGCACGTTTGTTTTGCGATTTTTGTCTATGGTTACTGTCATTTGTCATTTTTGACAGTGACATTTCAGGTTAATGTTGCCAGTGAAATTTTTTGAATGCATAGACAAAAAGTAACATATTAACGTGACGCCACGCCACAAACGTAACGTATACTTTTTATTGCATTAAGAAAGACCTCTTAAGACCATCATATTATCAAGCGGATCGATATAGATTTTTGATTTTTTCATGTCAGAAATAGTAATTGAAAACTATAAACTTAATAAAATATACGAGGTGTATAATATTAGAACTGAACGAAAACTTGGCTTAACGCCGTATGAAGCTCTGACGCCCTATTATAGTATCCTGCATCTCTCATGAACTGTTTATCTTCCTGAGATAAAAAGTAGCCTTTATATTAATCCGGGTTATGGTCTGTGTGCCAAATTTCATCCAAATCCGAACAAGTATTCATCATCTGCATGCCTGGTGGGTAGGTAGTTGATATCTTTTCTAATGGGTCCCTATCAGATCTATTTATCTATCTCTCTAGATAGCCTTCTGGCTGATTTTTATATGTTGCCCCACCCACACTATGATTTCACCTGTACCGAGGTATCATGGATGCGTTTACAAACACAAATCTCACATGCACAAATACTCATATTTTTTCCTGGCGGGTGTGTCGCCGGTAGGCCAATTACTAATAGTAATTCGTCCAGTCGACAACACGTCAGTGGTAACAATTTGACCTTGGCAGCGTCTTTATTTCTTAAGCAGTAAGGGTAGTTCGTAGTTCAAGCGGTACCACTGACTTATCAGCACCCGTGATGATAATGAAGGTAATCTGCTATCTTAAGTACCTTCGAACATCATTATAACTTCCTGTTTTTCAACAGCGACGTTTTTAGTTGTATCGTTTTTTTAGGGTTGAGTAATTAAAAGTCAAGACATAAATCGGAACATATTTAATTTAACATAAATATCTATAATTTACAAAAGTAGTTATAACCTAAATTAATCACCAAACAATCGTTCGTTCAAAGTCGACATCTCGACTTAATTCAGTCACACAAGACTTTAATATCACTAGGTAAAGGCAGCTTAGGTAGTCCAGCTTATTCTATGTAGCCTCGTTTTTCTATCATTTAGCTCTTAGGTCAACAGTTTCGAATCCCGAATCCGGGAACATCCCTATTTTTGGCGGTGTTAACTCTGGCGGTTGTTCTCTTGATAGGGACGCTCTCTTATGCCTTGGCGGGGGAACAGGCGCCGGGGCTGGCACCTTCGACCTAAGGAGGTTCTTAATCCTCATGCCACCTCTGTAGTAGTACAGGTAGATTCCTGCAAGAACGCCGATAGCAACGAGCAACGTGACGATAGCGACCACGAAGCCGTACCACGAGCTTCCAGAAGACTCCTCTGGGGTTGGCACTGTTGGTCTCCTGCCTGGAGGCACGTACGTTGGTCTGGGACGCCTGGTGGTAGTGGTAAAGCGTTCTCCAATAGCTATGTCTGCACATGCTCTGAACTCTTCCTGTGGTCCGCATCCAACAGCCTCCGTCCCATTCCCACATGAACCCCAATTGTTGCCAGCGATATACCTCCATTGCATCACGCAATGGGAACATTCTAGTCCTTCAGGTAGTTTATACTTCATCTCGTAAACTTTGTTGCCCTCTTTTGGGTAGAATTTGGTTCCGTCTCTTCCGTCCAGTTTTAGTACGTATTTGTCTAAGCAGTCTTGGGTGGTAGTTTTTGGTTCTTCGCAGACTCTGAACTCGAAGAAGCCGTTGTGGTTAGCAGTTAGTTCTACTTTGATGACGACGGCGTCTTGTGGCGCGTATTTGCGGACGATGATGCCTTTGCCGAACCTGCCTCCAAGTTCATGGGCTCTGGGCAATGGTGCATCCCAGGCGTCTCCACAGACTCCACACTTTCCATCATTCTTGTTCCATTGTCTTGAGAAGCCGCCGCAGTAGAGCTCGTGGTCGTTGTAGTTGTGTGGCGTGTCGAAGCCGAAGCGCCAGGCGGAGGCGCGTGATGGAGGCTCAATGAGTCTGCCATGACCGCTCGCTGTGTGCCAGGTCACTGCCAGCACCGCGATGCACCAGATAATCTGTAACAAATACAGAATTACGTGAGTTATGTATCAGTACAACCTTCAGATGTTTACGCTTTGCATCAATGCCTAAATACAAATACATAGAAATAAAAGTTACACACACAGTTTGAAATTATTAAAAAAAAATGCATATAGGTACCTTAGGTACAGGCAGCATAGTGCATAAGTAGCTGATTATTATTGGCCTGTAAGCAACTTTTTGGCCGTAACGGCAAGAAAATTTAAAACCATAAACAAATCATCGAATTCGATGTCCGTATCCAGACCGGAAATAAAACCGCTGAACAATTACGATTTACTATGGAGAGCGAAAGTAACCCATTATTTGTGTAAATGATCCGTTTCGTGACGTAACTTTATGTAATAAATAAATAGCATTACATTTTGTTGACCGCGACGATGATTTAGGTACATCAAGTGTGGCGAACTTTTTAGGTTACCAAACATTTTGGCACCAATTGGTCAATTAAATTGAGCTCTTTGATTATTCGGAGTCCAACATCGCTACGAGGGAGGGACTGTTTGTTGTCATAAAGAAGTAGTAGTTACCATATTACGGTTAAAGCACAAGAGGACCTTTACGTGCCCATCTGCTTGGCATAATCTACGACGATGCGTCCGTCCGGACGTCGTTTTAATGACTACATCCAAAAAAGCTTGACTTGTTCTAAAAATAACATACGTTTTCAACATTCACGGACAGATTTTGGAATGCGGCCACACCATTCCGACTGTTGGATGCATCGTCAGCGTCTTATACGAATCCCGCGAGAGGGATTCAAGTTTTCTTTTGCAGAAGACCACTTTCATCGAAGTCCACGACTGGGCATTTAGACTAAGGACGTTTTCACTACACTTGCTATGCGGATAGGGCACCAAGTCATTAGTGTGAGCCTGTTCACCATTCTATCGGCCTAGAAGAGCAATGTTTCCCAACCTGGCGGCATTGAGCATATGCAACATAAATAAAAATAAAAAGTCAATAAAAATTATAAATATACACATTATTGTTTTCAAGGGGTCCGTGAAGATCATTTTTTAGGGTTCCGTAGTCCTACAAGGAACCCTTATAGTTTCGTCATGTCCGTCCGTCTGTCCTTCTATCCGTCTGTCCGTCTATCCGTCTGTCCGTCTGTCCGTCTGTCCATCTGTCCGTCTGTCCTAATCCTTTACAGCTTAATAACTTCTACAGTTATAAACATAAGTAAATGAAATTTTGTTAAAAAATGGTTTAGATATAGATCTCAATTTTAAAAGAATAAAAAAATCTTGGTAACGTATTTTAGGGGTGGCGCCCATACATGTGAAATGGGGATGAACATTTTTTTTTCGCTGCACCCCCTCGTGTGGGGTATCATTGAATAGGTCTACTAAAATGAAGGTTTCGTACATCACTTTTTTTATCAGGTGTACCATCTGCGAAATATAGCCCACCAAAGTGGCTTACAATGTGTCCCCCCCCTGCCATTTCCAAACTATGCAACGTAGAAACTTGTAATCTTCCACGTTGATAGACTTTTATAAAAACTCTCTTTTAAAATTATTTCGAGTATAATGTGATTATAAATTTTTGAGTTATAGTGAGAAAACTGAAAAATACTTGAGACGTCCTAGTTCATAGGTCATTGACCTTAGATAAAAATGATCTTAGCAAATAATGCTCCTTTAGTTACTTTCTATTTTAAAAAATCACAAAACGAAACTTTGTGTTATATTGATAACACAAAGTAACAGCGCCACCTAGCGCTAAATTTACGAAGTGATATGACATAATTCTTAAATTCAGCGCTAGGTGGCGCTGTTTGCAAAAACTAAAATAGCAATGATTAATATTCGATTTGATTCGTTTGTAATTACACCTACTTAAGGAACCCTATAATACTGAGCATGGCCCGACATGCTCTTGGCCGGTTTTATAATCTCCTAAGGGTCCGTATTAAAGTGCTTTAAGTCCACTAAGTCACTAAGTGACCTCAGAGACGGTGGTGACACCAGTGGTCTCATGTCACCGTGAGCACGGAAGGTGTATAGGGAGACAAAAGTCCCTCGAAAGAATATCGTGCCTTACAGGTGCCTTAAAGGACGGGCTCCAGAGGCATAATATTGGGGCTACCTATTGGGGCTAGCCAATATAGCATGGTCTTCATCTTCCTATCCTACCCGATGGGGCCGTACTGACAGATAAATACATTCATAGAAAATTTTAATAGGTGAGGATCGGAGCCTGTAATTTTTTTGTGGGAAAAATCTTACATTCACAGGCAATTCCACCGTAAACCGTGCACTTTACTTTCGCTTATTATTTATTTCGCTTTATTTTACACTCAATAACAAAAGGATTACATTAATAACAGCAATATTCTACAGACATGCCTTTTATGTTACGATACTTTTCTAATTATACACACACAATAATAAGTAGGTAGCTGTTTACTTAGTAGTACTAAAAACCATTGCGTGATCGAATCAGAAATAAAGAGATTGGCAGAAGAACGAAGGTAACCAAGATTATAATAAGCAAGATTCGACCCAAGTTGGACATAATAAAACATGGTCCGCAGTATCAAGCCGTGCAGATATTTAACAGACTGCCAAACGAGTTAAAAAGTATAGTTTACTCGAGCACATTTAAAAAACAGCCCAAGGCTTTCCTATTGGAGAAATGTTTTTATTCAATTGATGAATTGTAATAATGAAATTAGGTAAATGTAATGAATGTTATTTTATTTTATTTTATATTTATGTATATTAATTGTAGCATGAAATGAAATGGATAATGTGAATTGTTTACAATTAAAAAAAACTAATTAATAATAATATTATTATTTAGTTTTTTTTTTGTTAATATTTCAATAATCATAAGAATGTTTAATTTGTATAATTTTAAACACAATGAAATTAAAACCGACATAGCCCGAAGAATTGCCACACAACTGGCAGTGGGCCGGGCACATTGCTCGCAGAACGGCTGGCCGATGGGGTCGTAAAGTTCTGGAGTGACGACCGCGTACTGGAAGGCGCAGCGTGGGTAGGCCCCCCACAAGGTGGACCGACGACCTGGTGAAGGTCGCGAGAATCCGCAGTGCGGAAAGCGCAGGACCGTTCGCTGTGGTGTTGCTTGGACGAGGCCTATGTCCAGCAGTGGATATCTTTTGGCTGAAATGATGATGATGAATGATGCAAGACCATTGGAAGAAAATGTAAATACCTAAAGGTATAATTGGCGTTATTAGCCAACTCCTCATTTACCGCTTCTCATTAAATGCGCAGTCTATTAATGATAGGTATTATGACTAATTAATAAAATTATAAACTATCTGGCGCCCGCGGTTTCGCTTCCATGGTACCTATGTCGATAAAACGTATCCTATGTTTTAATCCATGACATGGTCTATTGTGTGCCAAATTTATCGAAATCCGTTCAGCCGTTTCAGCGTAATAGAAGGACAAACAAACGCACAATCAAACGTCCATATATTTAATATATTAGGATGAGTAAAATTTTCCTTTGTTTTTCCTAGGATGGATTTTTCGTAAATATACAAAGTGTATCAGAAATGCGTGGTCATATTTTAAGAGCTCATTTAGGGATTAATATCGAACAACCTTTTCTACGGGGTCAACCCTGAAATGAAAAAATAAAATCAACTGTCCCGTACTAAATCATCGGTGTCGCTCGACAAAATGTGAGGATCAGCCGATTCTTTTTCGCGATTTCTGGGTTGGTCTCATAGTAAAAGTTGTTCGATAGCATTCCCTGAAATAGCTTTTCAAATAATGACCACGCATTTCTGATACACGGTCTAGAATGGGGTGCGAAAAGAGATGTACCTACCTAATTACGCCTAGGACCTACATTCTATATCAAAATAAAATATTAATTTAGCCAATTAATCTTTGTTTTGTTTGTGTTTGTGAATTAAGAACACAAACGCCCACATAACATAACATAATTTCACGCCTGTATTTCCCCGAAGGGGTAGGCAGAGGTATATTAGTACACCCACATTTCGCCAGTTATGTTATAGTCCCATGTAATAGGGGGCGAGCCTATTGTCATTGACCGGGCACAAATCCAGACTCCGGGCTGCTACTGAGAATTTCCTAATGAAAAAACCCAATAACACTTTGCCCGACCCGGGAATCGAACCCAGGACCCCACGCTCAGCAGTCACGCTTGCAACCACTAGACCAACGAGGCAGTCCAAACGCCCACATAACATACAGAATCAGCTGAATCAGGTACTTGCATAAAACGATGGTCCATGTTGTTGTCAAATAGAAACCATTTACGCTACATTATGGACGGGCAGGTTAACGGCTTTTAAATAGCTTTATGACATAAGCATTCTTCTAGCACTGCATATTATAGTGATGTGAATCATCGTGAATTGGTCTCGGTATCTGTAATTATTTATTTATTTATTTGCACTTTATTTCAGTCACAGAGAACCATAGTTATAAATAAGACATTACAATACTAAAATAATAATAAAAACTAATACAATTAAATTAATAGGATTAAAAATGATATAATAAATGTCAGCCATTATATTAATAAAAACAAAAAAAACATTAATGGGTGACCTGTATCCAACGTCTGTACATTTTCGTTCCCATGATCCTATCTGCCAGACTGCTAATAATAGCGTTCCTACATGTGTCAACTCTGTACATAAAAGACGCTATCCTTTTCCTTTGAATGGCATTAAATGAGTCGATTCGAGCTTCCGCGTACATTTCTGAAGCGCTGCAGCATCGCTCCAAGCCCATCAGCTGCCTGAAGATGATATTATAGGCCACCCGTATGCCATTATGGGTTTTCTTCGTATAGTCAGTCCAAAGTTGACAAGTATGAACAGCGACTAGGTATTACTGGTATTATTACTTAACCATTTTGTCGATCTGGGATCAGAGTTAGACTATGTTATTTCTTTTTTTCTTTACCTCACTTTATTTTCTATTCAGTATTCAGAATTAGTTAAGTAAGTGAAGTAAGTCCTGAATTGGCACAAAAAATATCAACTACGGCACAGCCGTATCCTTCGCATATGAACGCAAAGCAAAGCAAGCAATCTGCATCACTGTTTGACGGCAGAAATAGGTAGCTACGAATTACCTACAATGCCGTGGTGGCCCGGACGAGATCTTTCTACACTATTACCTATTGTGATTTGAAATGTATATGCAAATCACAAAGCACATCACTAAATGATTCTGCAAATAATTATGCTCTACACTTACGTACCTATGCGTTCGTGACATTGAATCGTAGTAGATAGGTACATAATCTAATCTACACACAAATCGTGCGAATACCGGATTTTAATTAGCAATTTTAATTAATCGTGATAGTAGAAATGAGTTCTCATTTGCATAAAATAACATGTTTTCTACTTTTTTTTTTACATTCACACGATGGTAATTTTCCGGAAGACGTGACCGGAATTTAAAATTTTGAATATTGAATTGACACTGAAATTTAATTCAAAGCTTCTTTCAATATATGTATTAATTAAATATAAGATGACAACATTAATAACTGAGGTCCTTTTAAGTGGTGAATTTACTCATCATAAGAACAACCCTGAAAGCGACATTACGGCAATGTAAAGAGCGCTACTAGATCTAATTGCTCGGCCACTGCAGATCATTGGCCTCCAATCCGCTATACAGCGGTCGCTGAAAGGTACCGAAATAATGCGACTGTGATAGGACGTTATACTACCGCTACTTAAACACCTAGGTGACGGGCAGCAGCGTCAACGATGCGGGTCGACTGGTTCTACGATCATCGACCAGCCTTTAAAAGATGGGTATGATACTGTAACATATCATCAAAAACTTTTTACCCAACAGCGGTAAAATAATAAGGGGTTTGCAAAATGTAGTATTTTTTTGTAAGCAAGGCTCTAGCTAGAGTCTCTCGGGCTCCGGGGCAGAAAGTGATCGAGACGAGCCCTTCATCAAGGTTCCTCATCTATTTTTTCACTCAAAATACTCTAGGGCCCAGACCTGGCAGCCTCGTTTGTCGCTAAGGCCCTCTTTGGAAGAATCAAATGAAGTGAATATAGTCAATAGTCATTTATTGGTAATTTGAGTTACACGTAATTTTTGTATTATAACTGACTGAACATAGCTAGGCTCTCGTTTGATAGAGGCGTATGAACATGCTACTTTGTTCCACATTTGTACTTTAGTCCTACGAAGACAGTGTGGTAAGACACAAAAGTGTTGTACTTGTACCTAATTATTGTACTTACTCATTCTTTAAGTTGGAAAGGTACGAATCTCACTTATTTACATAAGAAGCTGGTGCTTCTAACTCTGCAATTCATAAGGTCCTTAGCTATTCCGACACGATGTTGTACTCAGATCAGCCTAAGCCTTTTTTTTGCTACGAGGAGGAGATCTACAAAAGGCTGCAAAGGCCTCATAGGGGACGGAGGCCGGGGTGTGTGCAATAGTATTTTTACCCACTAAAACTCCCCCGGTGGCCGCCATCAGCATGATAAGGGGGACTTCGGGAATGTATTGTGCCTTCGGAGCCCTTCCTATTCTACGCCTTTATTGTCTCTAACGACTAAAACCACACGGTGGCCATCCTCAGCACAAAATAGCGGAGCTCCGGGAGTTACGTGGTAATTACTAAGTAATCTGTGCCGGGAGCTCCATTTGACCGCACCGGTGCTCCTCTAGTGTTACGACTTTGGCACGTCCCTGGAAACAACAGTACTCAGGGAACCTAGTAATAGTTTGACATTTATGAGTAGGTAACTATATACCTACTTTCATCGTTATCGTCAGCTTTCATTCATAAATCACTAGTTCCTCCTCGTATTCACCAGGGGCGCTACTGTTTTATGCTCTAAGGTTTTAGAATGAAAGTCATCGAATTTGATGGAAATACCGGTAAGTGGCAACCCCGTACTTAGGCCCCCAGATTCCCAGATACAGCATTGTTTTCAATATATTACCGCTCATTTATTATGCAGTTTGCAGATTATATGTTTTTACTGGCCTTTGTTTGAATCTTCCCATAGGCAGAATCCGAGCCATGACGCAAAAAATACATGTAGTGATTTAGTAGAGCAAAATATGTTTTACCGTCATTATTATTGAATGATTGTGAATTTGTGATGTAACGCCGATTCACTTGAGAATGTAAATAACGATGGAAGATGATAGATAGAGTTTTATTTACAGTACAATAGGGTTTTTATAATAAATAATATAAACAGCACAGTAGCTACCTACAATTGGCGTTCTTATCGCTAAGCAATAAGACTGCTGACTCTGAAAGAAACGCGGGGCATCGGCACACAACTGCCGGCGCCGGGCATTCTGAATTTGCGGCGAAGCTCACCGGGTAGATTCTACCCGGACTTATCCCGGTCCGGCCCGGTAGGTGTGTGCCGGCTAGTACATTTTGTATGGGTTTCTAGACGTCTAGAATCTACCCGGTCCGGTTTGGACCGGACCGGAAGATGTGTGCTCGCGCTAAGAGATGATATAGGTAGGTTTGCCGTTAAACCTACTTTTCAATTCACAATAATAGAAATCTAATAATTCGGCTATTATGATATTTTTGGTCATACAAACTGAAACCATACAAACGCCATTTTAGACAGGGTATCTTCAGAATACATCAAAGTTATTAAACAACGTGTTATGAAATAACTGAAAACCTCTTAAGGGGTCATAGTAGGTACTCATCAGTATGAACAACTTACTATAAGACCAAGCCTGAAGTCACGAATAAAACAGCTGTCCCCTAAAATTTTTGTTCACATGAATCGATAAAATGTAAGGATCAGTTGATTTTTTATCGCGATTTCAGGGTTGGTCCCATAGTAAAAGTTGTTCATACTGAGGAGTAGGTATATTGACCCCTTAAGAGGTTTTCAGTTATTTCAATAACACGTTATATAACTAGTGTCCGTTCTATTAAAAACCACGTAATATACAGGACACTACAGCCCATGATTGTCGGCCACAATCGCTCATCTTCGTGTAAAAAATTACATTGTGATGATAACTCCGTGAGAACCTGCGGTATTGTCTGTGGAATGATGTTTTATCACCAAAGTTTCTACTAAGTACTCATGAATAATCTTAACTTTCTGCCTACTGTGTCAAATTATAGGCTGTATGTTACATGCTTATGGCAAATAACAGTGTTTCAGCGGCTAAAAATAGGCGCAATTTCTGGACGCGAGCGTCTTGTGAGGCGATATAAGTTTTATCAGTTCTAGTGGATGTACATATAACATGACAAATAGAATCACGCCTGTATTTCCTCGAAGGGGTAGGCTGAGGTGTATATGTATAATGGTACACCCACATTTCGCGACCTGAAGGTACGGTCGACACGTCAGTGGTAAAGTTTGATATTGACAGCACCTTTATTTCGTAAGCAGTAAGGGCGGTTTTCTAATTCAAGTGTTACCACTGTCATGCAGTCGACTGCACCAGTAGATATTCCTAAATGGTAACAGTATGTAGAGATTTCAGTGTATACGTATGATGCGAAGGTCTGCTGATTGAATTTACTCCTCGTCGATGAAGACCGCAGTATCATGTATCGAAAAAATATATTTTTTGTTTGTTTTCGGGTGAAAATTCTCATGGATATCCTCCAAGAAGGAAGGAAGAAGGGATAAGTCGGATTCCTACTGACTAACGGCCAAAATTAATATTTGCCACATAGAAATTTGACATAAGCTCCATACATTTTATGTCAAATTTCTCTAGGGTAAATCGTGGATAGATAGGATATTAATTTTGGCCGTAAAACCACACGGTGGCCACCCTCGGCACAAAAGCGGGTCTGCCCTCTCCCGATCCCGCTTTGCGGCTACCTTCTGGAGCATCATGACAGTCTTGCAGAAGAAAGCAACGGCCCTCCAAGCCGTCGGATATGCTAGCATAGCCGACACTACCTACTGCTGGCGGAGAAGGATCCTGCCTGATTGATTCAGATGACCAGTGACCTGATTCACAAACGTTCGAAAAGTTTCCGTTTCCGAAGTCAAATTTGACCGGCAAACGAAACACAACGACCACTTCCTGCGACCACGAACGCTGCAAAGCATTCAAAACGTCAGGAAAACCATTTTTTTAAATAAAACGATTTGAGAATCGAACGGATTTGGAAACGCTATTCATAGTTCTTTAATTTTACATCGAGTGTTTTGCGACAAAAAATGACTTTCGGAAGAGTTTCCGTAAATTTCGCAATTTTCACTGATACAAGGTGACGATTTTCAAATTCCAGTAGAAGTATACTCTTTGTTATCAGCCAAAATATTTGCGACATTCTAAAATTATTAGGGCATTACTAACCAGCATGCACTATATTCTCAATTATTTTAATACACGAATGACAATAGCTGCTATTGCCTAACCTGTCACAACTCACAATGCGTTACATAAACCTACTTTATGAAACTGGATGCGGTCCTGAATACCATTCATTTAATCATTTAAATGCACAACGCATCCTTTAGGCTGCGGCTACAGGACAGCGGAGAGGTTACCGTTTTGTTTTGCGTTGTATAGCGTTTGTACACTATTGTACACAGCAGGCAAGTCGACTTACGTCGCCAACTGCTTTTGTGGTGCGTAGTGCGTATAATTATGTGAGTGATCAGCCAGCCGATGCATATTATGTGGATATAAGCGGCGTGAGAAGAAGCCTCAGGCCTGAGCAAAGACATTACAGGCCTCAGGCCTGAGTATACTTAGTATAGATCTTTTTACTCCATGAACCGTTGTTGTTGGTGGCGGATTGACTAACCAATATTTGCAAAAATGTCGCTGGTAATTCCCGACAAGTTTCAACACATTCTTCGTATTATGAATACGAACATTGATGGCAAACGTAAATATGTTTGCTATGACTGCCATCAAGAGTGTCGGACGCAGAAATTCCAATATCGTACTGAAGAAGGCCGACATTGATCTTGAAGTATAGTATTATATTATCTGTGATCTTGACAAGCGTGCTGAACTGCACTGCACTTCACTGAAGAAGAGGTTGAAAAGGTTGAATAGGCACACCTCAGTGAGTATAGGTTATAATAAAACAAGTTTAAGATTACATTGCGTATATTATGTAAATCGTTTCTCCTGACTTTTCTAAAGCTTTGCAGCGTTAGTGGTCGTAGGAAGACTAAGATGACAAGCGTCTTTACAAATAAAAAAAAAATAGTAGTACCTATGTAATGATCGCGAAAACCCAAGAAATTAATATATGACCCAGGTACAGTCTAAAAAAGAGATAAGTATCCAGGGTCACCAGATTTCAATGATCTCAGGAAAGAATTGTTTTCGAGTGGAATATCACTTCAATAATGGACAAAGTTAAACTGTATTTAAACAAAACCCTATTCAAACCGTCCTTTTATAACTTCCTGAGAAATCTTCAGCTATATCCGACCACCCTGGATACTTATCTCTTTGTTAGACTGTACCTAGACTACCTAGTGGGTGGAAACGGTCTGGAATGTCGATGATAGGTATATAATGATGAGCCGTCAATACTGGAAGGACATGACAGAAGAAGATTCTCTTGGACCATTTTGGACAGAGAGATATTCCACAGAAATAGATAGATACTTAGAATGGTTGTAATCACAATTTTACTTGCTATTCATGCGTGGCAACTTTCGAACAAACTACGCCTCCCATAATGACGTCATTAATTTTTAATAAAACTTTTTAACAAAAAATTGAACCGACGAAAATAGAAACTGAAAAGCGAAAAATAACTAATTATGAGTCGGCGCCAAACGAACTTCAAGCAAAGTGCGTGCAAGTTGCAAGTGGCCGAGCGGAGAACGCATTTTTGGAAAGTAATTGTTTATCGTTGAAAATTTCACGTTGTATTTGATGTGACGTTGTTTTTATTATTTATTTAAAGTAATTTAGTGATCTTCGTTGATTGGTTGTTTGGCGCCGACTCATAATTAGTTATTTTTCGCTTTTCAGTTTCTATTTTCGTCGGTTCAATTTTTTGTTAAAAAGTTTTATTTTTCATTTTTTTGTGGTTAAAATCTAACTCCAGGTCTCCATTAAGTCGTAGTGTCTAAAACTTTATTTATGTGTGTCAATTTTCAACAGAATCAGTTAACAGGTAAGAATTCAATGGATGAACAAACACTCATCCCCTGTTTTACTACCCTTAGGGGTGGATTTTGATTTTGAAATTTAAATGGGACCAACTTCGAGATATACCCTATCCATTAAAAAAAGAATCATCAAAATCGGACCACTCTGTAAAAAGTTATGCGTGGTCATACATTAAAAAAAAAATATATATACGCGTCGAATTGAGAACCTCCTCCTTTTTTTCGTCGGTTAAAAATTAACTTACTTTACAGCTTTTATTTCTGCAGTTAGAAACAGCACAATAAGGCATATTTGCGTGTTTTTGTTACAGTTTTTACAGAAACAAGTCATAAGGCGTGCTGAGAAAGGCTTTGAAATGCCCTGCACTATGGTGCAGAGTGCTGCCACGCGCGCCCCGCCGGCTTTTCTCTTTTATCCTGTGAGATATTCGATGTCTATTTGACGCACACTGGGCTGGGTTCCGTTATCACCGCTATTAATCCATTTACAGACAGTAGAGGATTGGAGGTGTTATAATATGTATTAGCACTAGCCTTATTTGTTTGTATTAAGTCGTAAGTTCGTAAGTATATTTTATTGTTGCTATCCCTGTTTAACATCATCCATCTCTTTCACACTAACATGTCCCTCCACCACAGATAATGTAATACTATAGCCTCCACCAAACATCCCTTCATTGCGTAACAAGTCTTTAGTTAGTAGGTACCATACGATTCGGATTAGTTGAACATAGTGCACGTTTTTCAAACCGCCCCACTAACCGCGTCGCTATATGCTTCATCTTGTCTATACAAACGCAGCCTTATACTCCAAACAGGTAGCTATAATATATTTAATGTATGTTTTGTGTTTATGTTCAGCCATAGACCAGTAAGCCTCTAGACGCCGGTTAGCTGGACACCCCCGGTCACAACGCATATGCTCTACCACTGCATATCATACGTCCCTCCGCCAATCGGAACGTCACTCAGTCAGAAAGCGGCACCAATCATAAGGAATCATACCACCGAACTTTTGAGCCGGCCAATCATAACGCGCCGTCCGCCCCCCTGACCCCACCAAAGTTTTACGACTGCGTTCGAATACAAAACTTTGTTTATGCGGAGTCTTGTAGCTTACTGGTCTGTGTGTTCAGCAAATGAGGCAACTTCAATGGCATCGGCTTCTGTCGACGAACAATCGGCAATTGAAATCGATTCTGAATACTGAAGTAATGTTTGATCGCGAATCGAGTCACAACTCACAACAAGCATGATTAAAACTATTTCAGAATCGGTAAGTATATGCGAATTCTGTGAAAGGGTAACTTAAATGTTGTTGTTGTTAGCCAAATTAGAATTCGATTTGTAGGCTCATCCGCCATTAAAAATAAATAAATAATAAATAAATCTTTATTTCTATACAAAAATTGTTACATCTCGCATATTACATTTGTTATTATGATTATGAATCCACTTGAAGGCTGTATACGACTTTTGAGTAGCTAGAACTCAGCCACAAGATACCCAATATTGATATTGGTTTGGTTTTTGGTCATGTTGGCTAGCTTCTTAATACTACTAAAAATTCAAATAAACAAACAACTTAAATATAGTTAATTCATTTGTAGATTTAATTTTATTAAAATTAGACACTCTAGATTGTTTACCTTTAGTTAATTACCTAAAAATTTCACACTCCCGTGTGACAAGGCATAAATAAAATCATTCTTAGTATTTCCCTGGCCTTAGCAACCCTTAGATCTGGCACTTGTTTAACCCAGCACTGCCCAGCACAGCAGAGTGTCAAACGACGCGGCGCGTTTGTGTCTTTTGTTCGCAAATGCTTCCCTCATAGCAGTCGTAGACTCGTAGCACTTATGAAGTGCGGGCGTAATTTTACACGTTTTACAAAACCATCAACACATGTGCTGTACCTGGGCTGGGTTGGTAGAAATACGATGGAAAATATGAATATCATAAGTAATAATTTCTTAGGTTTTCGCGATCACTACACATTATAATAAAATAAAGTTTAACAGGATTAAATCGCGCATATTATTTAAATTGGTTTTCCTGACGTTTCGAAAGCTTTGCAGCATTTCGTGGTCGCAGTTAGTTTACCGACCACGAAATTTTATTATATCATAAGTACATGTACTAATACGAACTGATGGAACATGTGTAGTCCGCTTTAATTATTCATCATAATAATATTATGTAATTGTCAATGGTTGTCAAAGCTCAAGTTTACTTTTGTTTTTGGTAGTCACTTCCTCTTGCTAAGCAGCCATCATGGCGTGAAGATGTATTCTTTCTCCTCGGTAGCATTTAATTGTAATTAAGATGTGTTTGACGAAGTAGATAGATAGATAGATAGAGTACCTATACTTTATTGTTTCCACACCATAAAAATAAAAATAAAGTTATAGCAAACATGTGCACAGTACTAACAAAATTGGCGGTCTTATCGCTTAAAGTATCTATTGTTGTTCAGTTTGTTGATGCAAACTTAACAAGGGGAGGGGGAGGTCATGACCCCCCCTGAATCCGCTCTTGACGAACACACCTTATAAATACCACTGAAAGGTTAGCTGGCCCATGGTATAATAATATGTTTCACCAGGTATTCTCATCCCGCGATGACGGCGCGATGCCTCCAAGCTACGTCACGATCAGTGTTGCCATTGATTGATATCTTCAATATATTAAGGAGATTTTTGTTCATAATGAATATAAAATAAATTCCTAACTAGCCAACTATTTATTATGTG
Source organism: Asteroscopus sphinx (assembly GCA_949699075.1). Classification (NCBI taxonomy): domain Eukaryota; kingdom Metazoa; phylum Arthropoda; class Insecta; order Lepidoptera; family Noctuidae; genus Asteroscopus; species Asteroscopus sphinx. The sequence goes on along the minus strand of OX453021.1, from coordinate 10,058,714 downwards.
TTATTCATCTAATTAGTTATTAAACGAAACTGTATAAAATTACTAGCTCAAAAGTGCTTCTCTAAAGAAGCAAGTAAATGAAAAAATGCATTTTACTCGGGTAAATTATTAACACAAAGTGGCAGCACATCAAACTGACAAGTGTCACGCTAACAGCCCGCTATTGGCTCCACAGCCGATGACGTAGTACGGAGCCAATCACGTGACCTAGCTGTCACGGGAAGAGAGTAGGTACATGGTGAAAAATATTATTATACCATGAGCTGGCCTATAGGTGCGGCACGCTATGATGGCGTTTTTGACGTTTGCCTGCTCATGAAGATCCGTAAATATTGACAGCTACGTGTGAAGGAATCGTACCTATGTCACAGAAAATTTGATTAAATAGCGATTAAACAAAATGGCTAGACGTTATGTTTATTTTGTTTTGTTTTTTGCCTCGTTGGTCTAGTGGTTGCAAGCGCGACTACTGAGCGTGGGGTCCTTTGTTCGATTCCCGGGTCGAGCAAAGTGTTATTGTCGGAGTCCGGAGTCTGGATTTGTGCCCGGTCAATGGCAATAGGCTCGCCCCCTGTTACATGGGACTATAACATAACTGGCGAAATGTAGAGTACTATTACACCTCTGCCTACCCCTTCGGGGAAATACAGGCGTGATGTTATGTTATGTTGTTGTTGTTGTTATAAATTATTTACTTTATGTAGATATTATTCATAATAGCTAGTTGTAGTTGGTCAAAGTAATAAACCTGGTCCCAATCGCTAATAATTTGAAATGTGTCACAAAACTGTCAAAAACGCCATCATAGCGTGCCGCGGGTATAGTTAGATTCATAATAATTTGTAACTATACCTACCTGTAACACAACCTGCAACCTGCCTACATACAGGATCTCCCATCCCTATGCTACATAGAGGGAAAAAAGGTACTGTAAATATTATTAAAAGGAAATTTTAATTGAAAAAGACTTCATTTTATTTTAAAATCAAATAATACTGCATTCAAGGATTTTAAGCCGGGAATCGAACCTTCAAGAATGCCAAAAAATACAATTAAAGTACAGGTACAACTGCAGTTCGCTGTAATTGTAGGTAGAAAAAGTGCAAAAAGTGGCCGTTTTTCGCACTTTTCGATTTCGAATTATAATTTACAGAGTTCAATCAACTCAGCCTATCGCAGTCCACTGCTGGACATAGGCCTCTCCCAAGTTGCGCCACAACGCTCGGTCCTCTGCCTTCCGCATCCAGTCCCCCCCAGCCACGTTCGTTTAGGTCGTCGGTCCACCTGGCAGGGGGGCGCCCTAATTTAATTTTAATTTAATTTACAGAGTTACAAGTTTCTAATTAAACTACAATACCTGTACTTCAATTGTTAAAAACGAGTTTTTGGTGATGTATTCAGCGAGTAATATTTTTTTACTGATGGGGGCGCCACTTGGCTGCTACATTCCCCTTAAGGGGCTTTGATCATCAATAAACTAATCTTTTATTTAACGGGTTTAAAATTTCATATATCCAATATTTAAAGTAGGTTTTTCCCTCCATGAAGCATAGCCACAAAGTAAAGAACTTTTCAACACACTTGCTCGTAAAATGGCTCTTATTGCATCGCTTTTAGGTTCATAATGTGGCTTATAACGCACGCGTGCTTTTTAGGGTTCCGTACCCGAAGGGTGCCAAACGGGATCCTATTACTCTCGCTACGCTGCCCGTCCGTCCGTCCGTCCGTCCGTCCGTCTGTCTGTCACAGGGCTGTATCTTTTGAACGGTAATAGGTTACCGGTTGAATTTTTCTTAGATTATGTGTTGCTATGAGGTGTATCACGACAAATACTAAAAACAAAAAAAAAATTAAAACCAAAGGGGGTCCCTATACAAGAAACCTCAAAAAACATGCATTTTTTTCAACGTTTTTGTTCCTGCTCTATCTTCAAAACGGTAATATATACCAGCGCCAAACTTGGTCAGATTATAGTGCATATTAAGTAGTTTAGCAACAAATACTAAAAATAGGACAAACATAGACATATGTGGTGGTACCTGCCTAAGAAAGAGATGCAAAAATTCATATTACGCGCACTGTACGTTGATGTCTTTCAATGAACTCTCGAAATTAAATCAGTTTCTATGGGGTATCAGGTCGATGGGTGGTACGGAACCCTTACTGCACGAGTCCGACTCGCACTTGGCCGGTTTTTTCATTATATTTTTGCACTAGTGCTTTTTACTTTACAGTTTATTTTTAAATCGCAGCAAAGAGTTTTTATGCATGAACTAAATTAAAAAATATTGGGAATAAATCAACTGTATTAATTACAATATGCTATATATAAACATTTCATTTCATCAAATTATTAGTTTTTGTCAACAAATTAATATTAATTTGTGTTATAAATAAAAAAATCAATTTATAATATTTTTATATTAGGCTGTATGGCGGTTTCCTTCGACCACCTGCGCGCGCATAGCTGTATGTCACCGCGCGGTCCGCGCGCCATTTTTATCATATTTCACAAATTCAATATTTGTCTAAAATGTGTAATTTATGTTTTTTTCCTCGCAAGTGTGTTGAAAAACGACGTATGACACGCGTGAGCATTGACTATTATACTCTCGGCTCCATTACGCCCTTGTCTTCGGCTCGGGCTGCAATCCAGCCTCGAGTGTAATAGTCAACTTAGCTCACTTGTATCATAATGTACTATTACTGTGTGGCATATTAGCGATGGAACAACCTGTATATGTAATATGTATACCTACTGTGTGATTGTTATATTACTATTTACCAACGCATATTGTAAACTGGCGAGAATATATGCCGAATATTGCCCAAATATTTATCCAAAGGCCATTTGCACAACAGTGTTGCCACACTAAAACAATTGTTTATTTAGCAACAGCTGGTCAGTTTCAGACGTGAGATGCATACAAAACTGACTGACTCAGGTGAACCCAAATTATTTGGTAACCACACAATAGATATCAAACATTATATTCTTATGAATTAATGATTCATCGGATTTTAAATAAATTCCATGAGTAATTGCAGAAAGAGGTCAACAGTCATCCATGATGATTTAATTTTAAATATTCAAGTCACATTAATTGGTCGAAAAACTTGATGGTATAATATTCGGAAGCAGATAGGTAGTACCTATAACATTTTATCAATTTTATTGTTTAAAAGGTTCGGCAAGGTCATGGGGAAGCAATTTCAAACGCTTTATACGGAAACCACGTTAGTTCCGAGTTTTCGACATTCCAAGTCAAAACTTGCTAAGTTTTTTACTGATTTAAAAATGTTATATCTATATGACGAATATTCCTTTCCTTTCCTTCTATTAATCAGCCATTTATTAATTTTAAGTCTACATTTCTATAAAAAGAAAGGTGGTTAAAGGAAAGGAGTTCCAATTATTAGTGAGACCTTCTTTAAACATAAAATTACCAATCAAATACTGGCCATTTAAATTTCCTTTCTTCTTTCAAATAAGGAACTCCAAGGCCGCAGGGAAATAGGGTTGTGCCACACGAGTGGTCAGCGTTTAGTCGATTAGTATTCAAGCGAGTAAGTGTCGTTCGTGAAATGAATCGCAGATGAAAGTGAAAACGCTTTGGGAGATGCGCAACGAAACTTTCGGTCTATTGTCATGGTATTAGCGCTATATATGCCATTACGCTAAGCGGGCGTGTAATGGGGGAAGCACTTTGTTTGAATGCTAGAGATTTACGTTATGAATATCGTTGTGGTCTGTAAATAATATAAATAGAGACTTTCTATTTATATTTACTTGTAATCTGGGTGATAAATATATAGATGCCTGGATATAAGCACTATTTACATTTGAATGTTTAGATGACGATTACTCTCTGCCTCGTAAAAGAAAGGAGCGTTGGTATACGGTTTAGTATGGCTACAAACTTCGAGAGTCAGGCTATGTAAAAATGTTTAAAGCATTTTCTCATAAAATTTACTAAGACCAGAAAAAGGATGATACTAAACGCACCTAGTGAAAACGAATAGGTTTAATTTTTACCTATTCTTTTGATGATAAAATTACTAATGTCACAACTTTGCACTCACAAACAAATTGCTTCGTTCCCAATTTCCCAATCGACGCTTATAGTAGAGATAATCGTAGGGCATGTCTTAGCGACCGCTCAAGACAATTAAGAATTACGATTAGCTAAGCAGTCCACGACAAAGTCATATAAATGGATGGATCAATGGATCAGACACGCGCGTTTGCATCATCCATTCTTTCTAATCAAATCGAGTCGGACACAAATGACAATGATACAAGAGTTTAAGCTTTCTCTGGAGGTTTTGAAATATCTTGATTAGTTGTTTATGGCAATTGAGTCTTCGACCCACGATAAGCTATTCGAGACTTTAGAAAACTCGGAGGATTCCTACAATTTCCATTGGACAAATTAATTGATTTATTGATTGAAACTTTTAATTGATTGATTTATTGATTGACACTTTTAATCGGAATACAAACTAAATTTTCATTCGTCAAGGTATCAATATGGGCCTTATCTTCTAAAAATTATTATATTCGAATAAATAATTAATATTGCATGTTTAATTCGTTCCGTGTGCCGGACGTAAAGAATTACACCACCCTATATCTTCTCATGGGTGTCCTAAAAGGCGACTAAGGGATTCAACAGAGGATGGGCAGCCGCGTTCTCTGAGTATTTAACCAACCAACTGCAATCGCCAACCCGCCTGCCAAGGGTGGCGATTATGGCACATCGCCCCTTTTTGGGGAGGCCTATGTCCAGCAGTGGACGTCTTTCGGCTGAAATTGTGAAATTGCATGTTTTAATATAGGCTTCGATACGTAATATATGGCGCGTTTTGATAAAATCATGTTTTGAAGAATAATTAACACAACACACACACTCACACACGTTTTTAAATTGTCGTGCAGATATATTATGTAAAAATTAGGTAGGTACTCTTATATCGTGGATGAAACGTTATTTCGTGTCATCTACGATATGAGATACCTATATTAATCATTTATAGTCCACATAAATGTAGCTCATTTACCTGTAAATTTATTTAACAAAGACTGGGGATTCTACTACAAACATCTCCAGACATAATCGCATCACCATTATTAAAATTAATATTATTCATAGACAGGTTCATATAGTAGAAATCTATTCACCTTCAAGATGAGTCAATTACGGAGGAGTGATATAACACAAATTAACATGATATCAAATAAATTTAACTAAATGGAGGGAAAGTACAGGAACCTTTACCAGTGGAACTGGTCCTACGAGATGTAATAAACTCTTGAGAATGCCAGCAGACGGGTGAAAGTTTACGACTATAAACACTAGTTTATCATTTATAGACATTTTTGGTTTTGACGTGAATGTGAACCTGTCGTACAGGTTGAAAGTTAAAAGGATTCTACAATGTTCGACCTATAGGTTGACCTATAGCCTGACTGAACTAAGATGAGGTCGTTTATAATTTGATTCGACAACTACACAAACAGGATAATATGGATATTTTTTTGACCATTTAGGTATTTACTCTAAGAATTCCTGAAGGATTTTTTTTGAAGAGTTGTACCCTGTTAAAGAAGAAATCTAGTAATAAACAGCAGGTGTAGCATAATCACTGTAGACAAGAGATATGTCTACGGAAGAATAGACAAAACGACATTGTATAGAACTAATTATGTCATTTTGTCTATTCTTTGGTAGACAAAATCCTTGTCTACAATGGTCATATTATGCTACGCCTGCTTTAATAAATACGTTCTTGACTAGGTGATGACATAACAAATAATAGTACAGTCGACTGCATGACAGTGGTAACACTTCAATTCGAAAACCAATTACTGCTTACGAAATAAAGATCCTGCTAATGTCAAAGTGTTACCACCGACTTGCGGTCGGTACGACGGTGATGATGAAAATTGATCGATTTTTATCAGCATATTTTTGAATCGATCTTATTTTAAATCAAGTAGAGTTTGTACGTTACATCGGCGGAACGGCCAGCACGCATTTAGTCGATTTTCAATTTCCTTGAGCAGTGTTAATAATAGCTAAGTTATTCGACGTTTTAATTATGTAATTACTACCTGTACGCGCAATAGAGAACACGATACGGTGCAGTGCTTACTTATTTGATAATACTTCTTGTTTACCTTCACTCTATTTCCTAAATTAGTCCGCTGACTGGTAGTCACAGAACAAATATACTCTGCGTAGTAGACAATATTGTCACTAAAACTTTTACTAGGTTTATTATATGTTTATGTCTGATTTAATTTAAGAATAAAGAATTGCACCACCCTCATGCATCTCCTCATGGGTGTCGTAAAATGCGACTAAGGGCTTCACCAGAGGATGGGCAGCAGCGTTCTCTGAGTATTGAACCCACCAACTGCGATCGTCAACCCGCCTGCCAAGCGTGGCGATTATGGCATATCCCCCCCTTGGGGGAGTCCTATGTCCAGCAATGGACGTCTTTCGGCTGAAATGATGCCAACATTTTGCTCGCTTTTTCAACATTTTGTGCCACAGATTTTGCCGAATTAGACGTGTGTCGCGAGTTAAGTCGCATTTAGCGTGTGAATTCGACAAAAAAACCCTGAAAAATGACTTCACACGGTAGTGTTAGTGTGTGTTAAGCCTGTTGGCTGTTGGTGACATTATTAGGAAGTTACTTTATAGAACTAAATCATAGGAAATGTAAATTGTACGGAATGTTGCGCCCAGTACGAGACAACTAACGTAATAAGCCCAGCCCGGTCTGCATTACAAGTTACAATACAATACAAATATAATACAAATCCTCTTTATTGCACAACAAGATTACATTAATTTCTTAAATAACTAGGTACTTAAGTGTTAGTGTACAACTGGCGGTCTTATCGCTCCACGGCGATCAAACATACAACATTATGACAAGGTATCCATTCAATAAATATGTATTAGCATATCTTAGGGTTTACTGGAATATCTTAGGATTTGCGTGACTCACATTTATAGAATCTTTGGAATCGGAGCAAGTAAGTATAATAAAGTGCAGAAGAGAGATAGATGATTTTAGGTTCAGAAAAGGCTTGAGCGATCCAAAAAAATTAAAGAATGGCACAATAAGACCGAGTATTATTAACTAAGTAATCAGTAGAAATAGACTTTCAATGATTGATTGATGACTTCAACGACTACAATTTTATTAAAAACTAACCGTGTTCCCGATGGGATTTCCCATTCCCATCGGTAACATCTCAGGAACCATCTGACTTTTCTCCCCCTATTTATCTCCCATAGGGTATGAATTTTCAAAGGTGCTTTCTTAGTGCCCAACTATATATGTATAGTTAGGAGTTCCATAAACTCCTGTGCAAAATTTCATGCTTCTAGACCCACCGGCTTAGAATGTGCATTGTCTGTCAAACAGTCATTAGAGTTTTATTAAGTAGATTAACAGATTTCCCCTACAAACTTTCACGAAAAAGACACTGAAACATATTTCTTTATTTTCAACCAAATAGCCAAATCCGAATTTTCATAGATCTAACTTCAAAAATGACGGATTTTCATACAAACTTTCAACCCCTATTTAACCCCAAAAGGGATGAATTTTCAAAAATCCTTTTTTAACTCATGTGCAAAATTTCATCGACCTAGACCCATCGGCTTAGCCTGTGCATTGTCTGTCAGTTAGTTGATGTGGAGTTCAGACACTGCTAACGCGTTTGTTGCCAATCCCACTATTATGCGGAGACCCCAGTAAAAAGTATTGTGCAGAGAAGCATTAGCAGCGAAAGGGTTAATGTGGAACCAGAACTTTTTTATATTATTTACTTTTTCTAATTTCATATAATAAATATCTCAGAAATAATAATAATGATAATTTATTCAGATAGGCCAGTTTACAGACATGGTAAGCAAGCAAAGCACCCAAAAAGGGGTTCTACATCAAAGAAAATAAAGCTCAAATGACGTAAACTATGCCATAGAGTAAAAATTCGACTAACCACTTCCTTAAAAATAATTTTTAAGACGTAGAATATTATAATACCTACATAGTGAGTCATAAAAACTTGTAATAGATAAAATCACCAGTTCAAGGTTGCAATGAATGCTATTTGGGAACTTAATATTTTTTATATCTTTTATTATCACAATCGTCTAGATTTCGATGTCTCTGTCTCAGTCATGCATGGGTGTTGAAGAATTCTGGGCCCTAATTCGCGTAATTTCATGACGCGCCGATCAAGTTGCAGTGACGATGACGCTGCAGTTCGTTTCTGACAGCGACCGCCGCGCCGCCGTAGATAAGAGAATACGAAAAGCATTGTTTTGATCGAAACTTTTAACTGCAACTGCACTTCTTTAGTCACGTGACACGTGAAAAAAAATAATTAAAGACTCAACTATACTTATAACGACGGCGCGACGCCGACCGCGACGTTTCCTCGACGATAGATGTTTTTACCTGACTGCCCCATAAGGAGGGTAATCTTTTTTCATTTCTCATACTCGGAAAGTAGTGTTTGTTTGATCCGAGTAGCGGGTGGAAAACACTGATTCCCTCCCTAGGGCGGGAAAGACTCATAGTAATAGGGAGGGTGTATACAATTTTTTGAAATGTATGTTGACGAAATACGATGGCGAAACATCCAATTAAAGCATTCATTAACAAATAATTACTAAAATATGCTTTTAAAATGAAATAATCAAGATTTTTATTTCTCGTTTTAAATTTCGCACCAAAAAGCTAAGTCTCGTGACATCATCGTCAACCTACGTCACTGTACTTGTTCCGGTCAGTTTTGCCGGTGTTGCCGGTGTAAATTCCCTTAAAAGTACATCATGCTTACCAAAAAGGTACGAATTTGAGGAAATGTAAAAAAACTGAGAAAAAAAATTAAGATTCCAGTTTACGACACAATGTAGTTAGAACTGTTACAAGGCGATGTCGAGAGCTATTTTATTTTGATTTTGTTTTTATTTTTCGTTTAATTTTTAAACTTAATTTTTATTTGCGAGCGCTGAAAATGGAACGTAGTTTTATTTCTGGCATGAGACATGACTGAAAAGATTTGTATTTTGTGTTTGAATCACGCACCTATAAAACAAAACCTTGTAAATTACGTTCATAATTACGTACAAATGCTCATAAGTTTAATTGTTAGTAAGTTATAAAGTATTATAACCTGGCTGGATAAAATAAAAAATAAACTGGCTGACTGAATATGTTATTATTATAAAAACTCGTACTCTTTATTTTTACGATCAAGGCAACATTTAGCTCGCCCTATGTCGTACAAGGGTCTGACGTCACTTTAAATGGCGGCCAAGTGTCAAGACGTTTTGTATCACGTGATCAACAGATTAAAAAATCGAAATTTCAAACAGGAAAATAAAATATTTACAATCAATTTAAATTTAAAAACCGGCCAAGAGCATGTCGGGCCATGCTCAGTATTATAGGGTTCCTAGGTGTTTCAAATCAAACAAATCAAATCGTATATTAATCATGGCTATTTTAGTTTTTGCAATAGACGCAGACGCGACTCAGATAGTGTTGTTAGTAGCCGCCGCTAGATGGCGCTATAAAGTGCCAATGGCAATAGATGGCAGCATTGGCGACTCAGAGTGTTGCTCTGTACAGCGCCAAATTTAAGAAGTTTGTCATTTCAATATAACACACAGTTACTTTTTGTAATTTTTTTAAATAGAAAGTAGCTAAAGGAGCATTATTTGCTATGGTCATTTTTCTCTAAGGTCAATGACCTTTGAACTAGGACGTTTTAAGTATTTTTCAGTTTTCTCTCTATAACTCAAAAATTTATTATCAAATTATACTCGAAATAATTTTAAAAGAGAGTTTTTACAAAGGTCTATCAATGTGGAAGATTATAAGTTTCTACGTTGCATAGTTTAGAAATGGCTGGGGGGGGGACACATTGCAAGCCACTTTGGCGGGCTATATTTCGCAGATGGTACACCTGATGAAAAAGTTATGTATGAAACATTACCTTCATTTTAGTAGACCTATTCAATGATACCCCACACGAGGGGGTGCAGCGAAAAAAAAATTTTCATCCCCATTTCACATGTTTGGGCGCCACCCCTAAAATACGTAATAACGATTTTTTTATTCATTTAAAATTGAGATCTATGTCTACACTATTTTTTTGCAAATTTTCATTTACTTATGTTTATAACTGTAGAAGTTATTAAGCTCTAAAGGATTAGGACAGACGGACAGACGGACGGACATGACGAAACTATAAGGGTTCCTTGTAGGACTACGGAACCCTAAAAACTTAGTAAAAGTTATTCTTCAGCCTAAAATTTACGTTGTGTGCAATTTTCATAATTTTTGGCGATACCAGTCAAACACCCTATTGCTTTCCTCCCTAGGGCGGCAATGAATTTTAAAAATAGAACTATAGATAGTCGGCTACGAATTTATTTTCTTATTTAAGAAAAATATCTAAAAAGAATGCCGCGGTCTTGTGAGTTTATAAACAGCCAGTGTGAATTAAAAAAAACCCTAACGGCGGTGGTGACGCGGTGATTTCAAATAAGTCTATGGTTCCATATGGATTCTGAAATTCAGAATACTTACTACTGTTGTATGTAGTTGTTGTGTACTTACTTATTACTGTTTTTGCCTCGTCTTTAACCGATTAATGGCGAGGCAAAAACAGTAATCGAAAATCTTTTGCCAGAAATTTCAAAGTAACGATACTTAAATACATACAATGATTTTATGAAGTAGCTAACGTAATATATAAGTCTATGTAGCTAACATATAAGAAAATACATATTTTAGAAAAATTACTATTTATTACTTTCTTTCACAGACCAGAGGCTTACTGGTCTGTGCTTTCCTTATATTCGAAATGAAAAGTAGAGTGTTTAACGCGGGTGAAAGTCATCAATTCCTACTCGGACTATATAATAATAATAATAAATCGTTTATTTCAGGAAATCCCATAGAAAGTTTTACATATTTTTTTTTACTTAATCTAATGTTCGCACACATAATCAATATCACAATTAAAATAACATCTTTTATCACACCTTGAAAAAATAAAAATATAAAAATAAAATAAAATAATATAAAATAAAAATTAAGGAGGGACTCAACTCCAACCTGAACTGATCACCTATCCATGTGCAGGCTTATCCAGTGTGCCAACAGCGGAGAATCCTCTATACTATATACTATAGCTACGTTAGTACTGTTAGATATTGTGTGCAGTCTAAATGCATCGTATGGGAATTGATTCCTTTCGACCCTTGTTTAACAATCTACTATTCCTCGAAGGTTTACTTCGTCGATGGGTCGTTAGGTACCTCTAACGGTCAATACTTCAAACGCTTACAATCTCGATGGGTTTTTACTTCAATGGCACGTTACATTTATGGTTTTTTGCCTCGAAAATAAAAGGCAGAATATAAGGCTTAAGAGTGCGCGGAAAGCCTCCCATGCAATGGACTGAAGTCTGCCGTGTGCCGGCCATTACATGAATGCACCAGACTAACCGAAAGCAGGGAAGGGTGGGCTGGGAAGGCATCGTGAGGCGAGCTCCAATAGTACATGACGGCCACGACCGCTCTGTCACAGAATATCTAATAGTTGGCTCTGTAAAGAACGAAACGATGAAGAAGAAAGAAGACCTCGAAAATACTTCGAGAAAACGTCGCGCATCATTCGAAGAAAGGTATTAAACCTGATAGCGTTAGGTATATGCTTGATAACGTTTCTTAGCCAGACTAGAAGCCATTGTTCTCATTTCCATGATCTTTGATTAGCACGGTATTGTTATTGTTGTTTTCATTTCCACGAACATGATCTATAACGACCTCGACAATCTGTGCCATGCTGCTGATCACTTTCTTTTATCATTTAATTTATTGTATTTCCGAACCAGTGAAGGTCAAAACCATAGAAGGCATATTTTATTTTATTGTTTTTCGAATGAAGTCACCATAACTTACTTCGATTTTTTAAATGAAATCGATTGGATGAACGATCGGAATCGTGACTAACAGTTGTTTTTTTTAATCTAACGTCTCAATAACTTTTTTAATTCTTGATAAACGGTAACAAATCGAAAGTAACGTTCGAGTGAAAGTTGATCTTTTTGGAAGATTTTTGTATCTTTTTTATTTATGTAATATTAAAATATGCGTCTGTAACATCACGCCTGTATTTCCCCGAAGGGGTAGGTAGGTAATAGTACACCCAGGTTTCGCCAGTTATGTTACAGTCTCATGTAATAGGGGGCGAGCCTATTGCCATTGACCGGGCACAAATCCAGACTCCAGGCTGCTAATGAGAATTTCCTAATGAAAAAACCTAATAACACTTTGCCCGACTCGGGAGTCGAACCCAGGACCCCACGCTCAGCAGTCGCGCTTGCAACCACCAACGAGATATTGTGTTAGATGATTTATATTGATAGCCTGTAAAATACTTCTTCAAATATAAATAAATAAATAAATATTTATGGGACATTTTTACACAGCACCATCTAGACCCTAACTAAGCAGAGCTTGTGCTAATAGGGCACGCCGCAATAGCGGCGGTAATGCCCGTTATGGAGGAGTGGCTGGAGAGGGGCTATGGCGCCCTCACCTACCGGCTGACGCAGATACTCTCGGGGCACGGTTGCTTCGGGAAGTATCTGTGTCGCATAGGCCGGGAGCCGACTCCCGAGTGTCATCACTGCGGGAGCTGCCTTGAGGACACGGCGCAGCACACACTGGCGGAATGCCCAGCTTGGGCCACGCAGCGCCGTGACCTTATAACTGCAGTAGGCGGCAGTGATCTCTCGCTTCCGGCTGTTGTTTTGGCTATGGTCGGGAGCGAGAACGCTTGGGAGGGCGTCGTCTCCTTTTGCGAGGAGGTGATGCTCGCTAAGGAGGCGGCGGAGAGGGTTCGAGAGGCAACGACCTCCCTCCCCACCCGCAGGAGACGGACCGGGCGTCGCAGGAGGGCGTACGCCGACCTCCAGCCACCCTAGGAGTGGGCCTGCGGGCGGCGGACTCGGGGTGGCCCGCCGCCCGATCAGTCAAGGCCCGTGATGGTGGCGCGTCGTGTTCCGCGCGCGTCAGTCAAGAAAAGGGTGCGGCCGATGATGCCGCATGGGGAGAAGGGGCTCGCCTACTAGTCGCGAGCCGGGACCTGCCGGGGATGGTTGGACGACTATAAGTTTCCCACGCCCCCGGCCAATGGTTGGAAGAGGAACACCGTGGTGGTTTTAGTCGGTAAGAGTCCGACACTGGCTCCGCCTTCCCCGGGCGGAAGGCGTCCATGAGGATTTCCCCACGCAAAAAAAAAAAAAAAAAATGCGTACTAGACAATAGATATAATACTTATGTACTTTTTTATTGTAAATACATACTTATAATACATAAGAAACACCCAGACAAACACAAACACTTATGTTCATCACACAAATATTTGTGTCGTGTGGGAATCGAACCCACGACCTCAGGATCAGCAGTCCGACCCTTGAACCACTAGACCAAAGACGTCGTCATCAAAAAAAAAAAAAAAAAATTAATGCCTGTGATTTTTGAATAATCGTGTGTTAATATAAAGTTGATAAATATTATCATGATATTAATAATGTTATACGTAGAGTCAGCACTTTGTGAGAAACCTAGTATTTATAATTTCTCTTTGCAATACCGTTGCTTGACGACGTAAGAAATGTAAGTTGTCGACTAATAATTTGTGGTTTCAGAGTAAATAACTAGTATCATGGAGAAAACTGATAATCTTACCATTTTATTAAATTTTATGCCAATCAGTCATTCTATGCCAATGTTTAGAATTAAAATAAAATGAAATACTTTATTGACTTCCACATAACAATTTAAATAAGTCCCTCCCTAACTCCGAAGTTAGGATAACCCTGTGTTTCAGGACTTAGTTTCTTCCCAATTATTGGAACAGTATTAGGTTAGACCAGGTTTAGACCCTTGTTTAAACCGGGTTAAATGTCAAACTCCATACATAAAAAGGTGTTTAAGCCTCGCTTAAGCAAAACGTATTATTAAACCCGATTTTGTAATAAGGAGTTTAATATATTCAGTAATCTTTAATCGACAAGTCTTTTACTTTCAATGTCACATGTTCCTATTAATATTCCACAACGTAAAATTACCGTTATACTTATATCTCGTGTCTGAAATTAATTATCTATTAGCAATTGATTGTCGTTAGGTTCATTAACTCTAGCTTCTTGTGGAGTTTTATCTTTAAAAGGTAACTCGTTTATTTTATGGCTCTTATTAGTAGTGTTGCGGTAAAATTGTGATGTTGTTCACGATAAGATTGTTTTGTTATGAGACTCTTTAGCATAATAATATGCAATTATAAGGCTGGGAATGTTTACATGCGGTCATGTGGTACATTATACACTAGAGCATTTACTTGTAACAGAACATCCAGTCGCTCTACTGTTTTAACGTTCATCGTTGTTTCACGAACCGAATATAGAGCACTACGCTCGACGCTTTGTACAACTTGAGTCAAACCAACGAACGAATTTGTGTAACATTTCATGGAGCAAAGACATGACATGAGCTGCACATGCGACATTTCAACAAAAGAGTAAACACAAAATAGAGAGGAACGTTGCAGGTGTTTGACGAAATGCTCACGGCAGGTGATTAGAAGACCAACAGCAATTACCTTTGGTTAACAATGATTTATAAGATAAAATCAGCCAATAATAGGTCTAATTATATAATCATTAATTTTTATCGGAGTTTTAACCCCCATTTTGATTTATCTGGGGGTATATTACAATGTACTCTGTGATCTGGGGAATGATTATTAGTACTGGTAAGGCCTACATGCTAGATTGCATGTTAGCAATATTACATATCATCAGAAATTATAGTATAGGTAATTAAAAAAATACTGAAACAAACTTAATGTCAAAGGAAGACAACGAAAAGCGTGTAACAGTGTTCGGATTAGTTTTTTAACAACAGAATTTTTTAATTAGTCCGACATGAAAAATAGATGTCTAAGTAGAAACAACACTTCATTTGCATGGTTTAGAGTGTCATCATGGTTCGGATTTCCGTTGATTAGATTAGATAGATCAAGTTCCATGCATTTTACTTTTATTATACAACATTATTTATTTGTATCCGTGCCATATTTAAGGAGATGACTATACCACTGATACTGAACACGAATCAATACCAAAATTGTATTTATTTATTTAGGTAAATACCCATTTGTAAACAATTTCCCGACTCAAAAACGATGCGGGCGAAACCGAATTTTCTGCCCTATGATAATGCCGCCGCGCGCCGGTGACTTATTTTCAAAGTCGTTCGGAATTTATTCCCAAACCCTCGCTATGTTTCTAAGTGAAAATTTCGTTATTAAATAACCCTAGAATTAGTTAAGTATTTTTAGTTTACAGAGTAATTTAACGGCACGGTTAAAGATCAACATCTTGTTTTTTCTGTATTTGCATATTCCTTAGTTTATTTTCATTTGTATTTTGTATTTATCATTAAAAAATAAATACGGACACATTCTCTGATTTGGTTTTTAAACATATATTATGTGATCAAATTGGGCTGCCATATTAAAGATGATAAGACGCCCATGGGCCCCCTTAATTTATTTACGCAATTTTGGGCTGCACTATAACGGCTGCTGCTACCTAAACAATCAAAAGGGAAAACCGGCCAAGAGCATGTCGGGCCATGCTCAGTATTATAGGGTTCCTTAAGTAGGTGTACTAACGAATCAAATCGAATATTAATCATGGCTATTTTAGTTTTTGCAATAATCGGCAGCATTCGCTACTCAGAGCGTGTTGTTAGTAGCGCCATCTAGCGATAAATTCAAGAAGCCAAATTTAAGAAGTCTGATTGATGTCAAAGTTACTTTTTGTGATTTTTTCAAATAGAAAGTAGCTAAAGGAGCATTATTTGCCATGATAATTTTTCTCTAAGGTCAATGACCTTTGAACTAGGACGTTTTAAGTATTTTTCGGTTTTCTATCTATAACTCAAAAAATTATAATCACATTATACTCGAAATAATTTTAAAAGAGAGTTTTCACAAAGGTCTATCAATGTGGAAGATTATAAGGTTCTACGTTGCATAGTTTAGAAATGGCAGGGGGGGGGACACATTGCAAGCCACTTTGGTGGGCTATATTTCGCAGATGGTACACCTGATAAAAAAGTGATGTATGAAACATTACCTTCATTTTAGTAGACCTATTCAATGATACCCCACACGATGGAGTGCAGCGAAAAAAAATATTTTTTCCCCATTTCACATGTATGGGCGCCACCACTAAAGAACGTAAAAACTATTTTTTTATTCTTTTAAAATTGAGATCTATATGCAGACTATTTTTTAACAAAATTTCATTTGCTTGTGTTTATAACTGTAGAAGTTATTAAGCTGTAAAGGATTAGGACAGACGGACAGACGGACAGACGGACAGACGGACAGACGGACGGACATGACGAAACTATAAGGGTTCCTTGTAGGATTTCGGAACCCTAAAAATGAAAAAAAAAAAAAACAGTTACAATAAAACAGTCTAAATAACCAGTGTAGCGCAGGTAATAAAATAAAAGGAATTGGTTCTTTTTACAGTGTCAATAAGAAGAATTACACTTTATTCTCAGACTTTATTATTATATAACAAGGTGGGCAGTAGCCCTAGCAGTAGAAAGTTAATTACTTAGCTACTTATTGTCTTACGGAAATTACGTGTGGTGGGAAAAAAGTCAAGCATCATTATATATATTTTATTGTTTGCAAAGATTGTTCGACTTCCTGAGAATGTTGACAAAAATCGGTTTAATTATGAGAACTATGGAGTTATAAAAGACACGTTAATATCTGGGACAGTTGTCAGAATTCATAATATTATAAAAAATCTGATTATTCCCGGCTTAATATTGAACTCATTGGCCAGTCAGTTAGTTATCATAAGTTGCAATACAAGTAGCACATAAAATGACAGCTCAATAACAGCTCTCCCGCTTTATTTAGTAGTAAAATATAACTTGAGTCCTGTGACAGAAGCTGTCAAATACGCATATTTTGTATTTTGACCAAAGACATTTCTATACTCGTCAGTATAATACCTTTATGATTTTGACCAAATTTTGACATTGTTTATACGTCGTGTATATTTGACATCTATCAAATCTATAGAAACCATGTTGATACTTCAAAAACGTCGAATCTATTCAAATTAATGTTAAATTAATTGCTAACAGAAAATTCCTGAATTTGACCACCCCCCCTCCCTCCTTCCTCCTTAAACTAAAAGCTGGGTACCTACACCATCTATATGTAGTAATTTAAAAGTATGGTTTTCATTGTAAAAAATCATAGCTAACGATTTTGCAAGTTGGCCCCACATTTAGTTCTATGGTTGGCCCCTACCAGGCCCCTGACCTTACAAAACCCTGGCTACGCCAATGGTCAAATCGATCGAAACCTGTGGACACTAAGGTCATAATTGCGTAAGATCATGCAATTTTACATGTAATTTTATGCGGGTTGGTGTAGTCCACCAACCCGCACTAGGCCAACGTGGTGGACTTAACCTTCTCAAACTAAGAAGAGCAGTGGGACAGTAATGGGCTAATTATGTTATGTTATGTATCTAATTTTATGACCTTTGTATCAAGTTTTAAATGCCAAACTAATTCGCGGGATTCTGGAGTCAAATATACCTAGTTGGGGTGCACGATTTCAGATGGAAACTCGGAGATTTTGTTCAATCGTTTCGGCACAAGCTTTCTCATTCCACAGCCGCCCGTGATGAAAAAAGTTAGTCAACGAGCTTAGTAGACTTAAGCAAGATAAATAATAACCTATTAAAATGTTTTTGAATTAAAGATTAAAGGTATAAAAGAGTTAGAGGCGGATGCAAATAAATAAATTACGCGAATAATATGCATGCATGTCACGACTTTTCCTTAGGATGTGTTGTATGATAAAAGCAAAAGTATCAGGAAATATACACACCGGCACAATTAGCGGAACAGAAAAAAAAGTGAGACTATGAGATAATAACGCATATATTTGACGAGAATGTAATTAGACACAAAATAACAAATTGATTAACATCTTTTAACAACGACTTTGAAAAGTCTTCGTTATTTTTTATTGACAAATAAAGAAATTTGAAATAAGTGAAATTTTTAGATGATTACGAACCATCACAAAAAAAAAAAAAAGTAAGCATTAAATGATTTAACAATAAAATTAAAGCAAAATTAATAACGAGTGTTTCCCCCTCTTGCTCTGATTATGGTTTCCATTCGTCTGGGCATGCTACAGATTATGTTATCGATGATTTCTTGAGGCAACCGCTCCCACTCCTCAAGTAATGCGTTTCCAAGTTCATTCAGATTGTTGGGGGGTGGCATTCTGGATTTAACCCTTCTTTTTAGCAAGTCCCAGACATGCTCTATCGGATTCATATCGGGGGAATTTGCTGGCCACTGCATCACCGGTATACCTACGTGGCTCAGATATGCCTGTACCGATTGTGCACTATGAGCACGAGCATTATCTTGCATTAGAATAAAGTCGTCACCAATAAATGGGGCAAATGGTACAACATGTTCTTCTAAAATGTCTCTGATGTATCGATCTGCTGTCATGGTCCCTCCTGTGACTATCACTAACTCCGTGCGAGCTCCCAAACATATCCCTCCCCAAACCATAATCGAGCCGCCACCATAAGCCACTGTGTGTTCAAAATTAGACTGTATGTGGCGTTCTCCTTTGCGTCTCCATATTCGCTGTCTCCCATCGATCTGTTTTAAAAGAACTCTGCACTCATCAGTAAAGAGAACCTGCTGCCATTCGTTCAAATCCCAATGACGATGTTCTCGCGCATAGCTTAATCGGTTTACGCGGTGACGTCTCTCATGTTTTGGGCCTTTGGCAGGTATATACGATCCTAAACCAACTTCTTCAAATCTCCTGCGAACTGTACGCTCACTTAGTCGTACTCCTCGAACGTCTTCCAGTTCATTTCGAGCTTGTACAGCCGTTAATCGCATATTCCTACGAACTCCAAGTTGTAAAAAACTGTCATCTCGCCTCAATGTACATCTTTTTCTACCTTGACCCCTCCTCCTCACAAGAGAATTAGACGATCTGTACCGCTGGATGCTGCGATGAATCGTTGATACTGGTCGACGAAGCCTTGAGGCAATCGATCTGTAGGTATGGCCATTTCTTCTCATTTCATCAGCCCTAATGATTTCCAGTGATGTTAAGTCAGGCATAATAAAGAGCTTTTAATAAACAAAATTGCCTATAGAATAACAAATTTATAAAAAACCATTAAGTGCAATTTTTCAAAAAAATTACAATTACGTAGTTATTACTCGAACAAGTTGACAAAACGTATTGTTCGGGAAAATAAAACAAATGAATGAAAAAAGTGTATGTCATCTAATTTTCTATTTTCAAATTTGACAATAAATTAAAAAAATATCATAACTGGCCAGTTCCTCAAGTAAAAGATTTTAAAATCCTGCTTTTTTTGTGTTCCGCTAATTGTGCCGGTGTGTTTTGTATTGGTTTGTATTGGTTTTGTTTTTAATCTCATTTATTTGTCAAGATGTATAATCTCGGCACGTCGTTGTTGCCATGGAAAATGGGTATGGGACGCAACATGCTTTCGACACCCTTGCTCCATCACATCTTTCTAGCTCAGCTGGCTTTTCTGGCGCTGCCGCTGCGTCTGCAGAGGCCCCCAAGCGGCGCAAATATAGTAACCTATCAGGTAACTATGACTTTGATCCATTTGGGGTCGAAACGCTCGGGTCATGGGGTCCGAGTGCGCGCTTTGTTTTTAAGGAAATCGTTAAGAGGCTGGTCGGCACTTCGCGTGACCAGAGGGCTGGCTTGTCCTTTGGTAAAAGAATAAGTGTTGCCATTCAACGTGGCAACGGTGCCAGTCTTCATGGGCACTATGCCAGATGACATCGGTGTGGAAGAATACTTTGACGCATAAGCGCGCCTTTTTGTATTATTTTATTTTGTTGTAAAAAAATAAAGGGCTATGATCTCATAGTTGACAGTTACGTTACGATTATATGGCAGAGCAATTTAGTGCGAATCCAACATTGGTCTTACTGTATAGATACCCTAACTGCCATACATAACTATAATTCTAAGTTAAAAATATAAAGCAACGTTGCCTAAAGCACTTTGTACTTTAGCGTTAAGCCCTTCACTAGTCACCTTCGTCGAATCATTCTTCCGTGGAAGGAGAAACTATAAGCATATCTAATAAGCTTACAGCAGTTATCAGGTCATTCCACATACATTAACAGTACATTTTTTGTCGTGTGGCAGTCCAGGAGGATTCTGGGGAGGACCAGGCATCATCATCTGGGTTACTGGCTCAAGTCCGGACAGAGTTCGGCTGCGAGACAGACCTAAGTTAGGTTCCTGAAGTAAATATTATAGGAGGCCTATTTACAAGCAATCACAGCGCTAAGGTAGCCGCGTTGTTGTTCGAAAATATAAATAATGGTTTAAATTTAGTAAAATTTCCAGTTACTTAACATAACATAACACCACGCCTGTATTTCCCCGTAGGCAGAGGTGTACACCCACATTTCGCCAGTTATGTTATAGTCCCACGTAATAGGAGGCGAGCCTATTGCCATTGACCGGGCACAAATCCAGACTCCGGGCTGCTACTGAGAATGTCCTAATGAAAAAACCCAATAACACTTTGCCCGACCCGGGAATCGAACCCAGGACCCCACGCTCAGCAGTCGCGCTTGCAACCACTAGACCAACGAGGCAGTCTTGAGTCTTTTCTCAGTCTTCAGTTCTTCCAGTCTAGTTACTTAGCAGCGGAATTAATTGTAGGTAAGTAACTAGTACTTACCTACAATTAATTCCGCTGCTATTTAATATTTATTTATTATACCTAACTACTAGTATAGTATTATATTATCTGTGACCTAACTGAATTCCTAGAACTGTGCGAAATTGAAGCCGCAATGTGGGAATGAAAGTTTAGCATAAGAAAGTTGTTAGAATAATAATAACATAACGAATGGGCCAGTCTGTCTGACCTTATGCAAATGTTTAGCAACGCGGACGAAGGTAGGCTGTTTCTTCTGTTCCGGGTCAGTTTAAATTTTAAATAGACTTATTAATATTTAAATATGAAATGAAACAAATATGTGAACCAAAAAAAAATGTGTTTGTTTACAACATTTTTTTTTTAATTTAAAGCTAAAAGTGATCCAAAAGTAAGATGTTGTAGGAGCTCCATTCTGTGAGAATTAGGTATATGTATGTAGGGCTACCATCCGTCCGGGCTTCCCCGGATTTGTCCTAGTATAGAGGGCATCCGGGGAGCGTCGGGGCGGGGCTTCATTTGTAGTCCGGGTTTAAAAATTTAAAGTCTTGGGCCACCCGCGACACACGCACTGTGCCCGCACGCCGGATCAACTGACGAGTGACGAAGGTTCGTCAGACGAACCCGTCATAGTGATTATTTTCTTTGTGGACGAACCGACTCGCTAAATTCACCGTAGCCCCGCCCGCCGTTTTTTAGTACACTATGTTTAAAAAAGCCTGTTGACAATAGTTGACATGTCCGGGTTCTGGGCTCGAAAATCCGGGGTTTTCACGCGTCTTGTCCTGGTAGCCAAATTTTTGAGATGGCAACCCTAATTGTATGGCCTTTGAACTATGCTGTAATTATATACTAATATAATTACCTACAAGTTTTTTAGATCCAATTAATCTGTCATTTCTCAAACGAAATGACTGTGAAACTTGTGGTGCCTATAGTAGAGCCCCAGCTAATGCCCTCAAAAGTTTCAGTAGATATTTTGTATGAAATTCTGGCAAGATTAGAAATTAGAATAGGTGTAACCATAGATTAATCAGGTGTAGCCTAGACTTGAATTTTTGTTCTCAGGGGTAAAGGAACACAAAATCAAGTCTAGGCTAAGAGATTTTCCCGTGTCGGCATTTGTTTTTGTTATTTTACAGTATATCTAACTGTCGTTGTGGCGATGCTTGGGGAAGGCCTATGTCCAGCAGTGGACGTCTTTCGGCTGAAATGATGTTGATGATGATGATGATATCTAACTGAAACCATGCATTTTATTCTGTGGTTTTCTTGAGAAACAATAAGTTATTCAGTTTTTTTTTTAAACACATGGTTCAAACAATACCTATGTAAACTAAAAATAGGTAACCAATTGCTTGGAAAGGAAGCTGTATGGATGGATAGAGGACTTTAGCCAGCTTGAGAAAAAACAAATTAAGCCAAATACGAAAGCAACCACTTATAAACTAAATTTAAACAGGCAAAGGCACAACTTAAAAAGTCCTTTGTGTGTTCAGTTGAAAAGAGAAACGACAAACTGTTTGTACACGGTTGAAAGGCTTGACAACGTTGCGTTAGGTACTCGTGCAATCTATTATAGGTCCTATACTTGTTATTATTAGAGTCACATTGGTTGCACAATTAATCGGTGACGGTCGGTCACGGCATTACAGGCATTACGATATTTGCGATTTCCTTGTTTCCACTACTCTCACTGGGCATGTGGAAACAAGGAAAGGAAGAATGTCGTCACATAATAACATACAACAGAATAATGAATGGTCCGTTTGAAAATGGAAACTTTCAGCTGATGTTATTTAATTTACTGACAACATCTGTAATATCAAACATTTGAGGAAAAAAATGCGTTAAAGAAGATCACAAGAAAGCAGTCAAGCGTTTTCTCTGTTTTTTATCCGATGGAATCAAGCTTCAATTAAACAAAAAAATATATAAACAATACTTATTGTGGCGGCTAGCTACCAACAATTCAACTATCATCAGATTGATTATAATTATTAGGGCGAGACAATGTGTGTGAACGATTACGTAATGCGTTAATTTCACACTAGTTTTTAGACCAGAAAGATTAAAATCTAGACGCATTCATGCCAATTTTTCCCACGAATATTTTTTCGGAGATGATAATGGTAACACTAGCGGTTACGTTACAATAAGTGACATTTTTCAAATATTTGGATTTCGAATTTGAGAAACATCCGACGACTATGATTCTAATCTTGATTCTTGATAGTTGCTTGTTTTTTTTTAAAACAATGACCAAGTGCAGCCTTTAAATTCCTTACCAACGTTAGGAATGTGGAAAAAAATGTTTATTTTGTGAAGGTATTCTAATTAGCTAAATTAATTTTGCACTCCATACAACCTTCTTTTAATAGTTCATAGCTATACCTTACGAGGCATCTTAACAAGACATTAAAACAATGGTTTGCCCCCAGTAACAATAGAAATCGGATACAGGATGCGAATCACGTTCGAGTTCGGAAGTGATCAAGGAGTGAGCGACCTTATAGTACGCGCTAATATTGTGTGATTGTGTTTCCTCTCGAACGAAGAATGGATATCGTGCCTCCCTAGTACTTCTACTTTATAAATTGATTCAGGGTTTTCACTCCGCTACACCATCTTATCTTTAGTGCAAATAGAGACATAGTGGTGTCGATTCTCTTGTTCACAAACTAAACTTATTTTAAACTATCGCTCTCTTTTACTAATAGTAGATACAAGAAAGGGATAGCAACAATTTTAGAGCTGTCAAATTAGTCGGAATTAAAATTTCCATACAAGTATAGTCGTGATCTCGGAACGTGCCCACTAAAATACAAAGAAATGTAACACGTAAACTAATTTGAAAATTCTAAAAATTTTGCTATCCCTTTCTTGTATCTACTATTAGTAAAAGTGAGCGATAGTTTAAAATAAGTTAAATAAGTTTAGTTGGTGAACAAGAGAATCGACATGATTTTCATAGCTTAATTAGCCTTGCCTCGTCCACCGCTTAGCTTCCTCGCATATCTCTGGTGGGAAGGCACCCTTATCACCATAATACTCCATCATCATAATCATGCCTTTAGACAGATTCTGTTACTTTTAAATGACACCTACGGACCACGCATTGTCCACCGGCAGCGTTGGACGAACATTTCAAACATGCACTCTATTTCAAACTCAATCAAATCAAATCAAATATTATTTATTTCAGAAACAGGTACAATTTTTCTATCTTTACTAACAATACACAGTTAAATGTTTAAATCTTATCAAGATAGAGTTAACGGCGGTGTCTGTGCTAGTATAAACTGTGTGAAAGACACCGGCGCCTCGAAACTCTCGACTTGCACGATAGTCTTTTGTCTATGATGTTACACTAGGCGATAAACAGACGTATGGCTATAGTGAGGACACTGCCCTTCATACCCTGGCGCACTGTCCTGCTTGGGTGGTGCAGTGCCACCGTGCTCTCACTGCAGCAATTGGGGGAGACCTCTCGCTGCCGGCCGTGGTCAGGGCCATGGCTGACAGTGCCTGGGACCAGGGCCGTCTTTACCAGGGGGTGCAAGGGGTGCGGTGCACACGGGCGCGGAGCGCCCGGGGGCGCCTGTCGATCGCTGAATTTTTGGATATTTCATTGAACTTAACGCCATTGCACAGTTTTATATACTTGTTACTTACGAAAAATATGTATGCGCAAGCAAAAAAATAATAGTCATCAACAATAATATTTTTTTTACTTTTATTACGTTTTCGGCGCTTGTCATACCGCATTACTACACTACACAAATAACAATTTTATTTAATACAACACGCGCGTGGCTAAAATCTCTAATCCAAAGAGAGTGTATGTATGTACGTTTGACACGTTGCCGCCCGGTCGCCCGCACTTGAAGCAAAATGATCTCAAGTCAATAGAGTGTAAGTTCATTTGAAAAGGGCGCGCGGCGCGGCACCTGTGCGTCTGTCATAGGCGAGTAATTGCGCCCTTTGACGTTGCCAATATTTTTTCCCAATGCATCAACAAGTACTCCCACTGATATTTTAAGCTATATAATATTCTAATAATTTAATTTCCTCATTTCCCAATACCTCAACAGCTCTGCGTATATATTTAACACTGCCTGTTACAGTAGCAGAAGGTGAAAGTTTTTTTTCAAAATTAAAATTGATAAAAAATTATCTTCGTTCAACCATGACCCAAAACAGACTGACAAACTTAGCCATTATAAGTATAGAATCCAAAATTTATATAAAAATAAATAATTTAATTAAAATCTTTGCCAACTCAAAAGCAAGAAAAATTTAGTTTGTTTGATGTATGTGTATGTACATGTAATAAATAGATATTTAGTAATCGAAGTTTTAATTTTAATTTTGTTTTTTAGAGTAATAAATAAATATATTATCAAAATTACGTGTATTGTGTTTTCTTGGTTGACTAGGACCCCTTTCATACTGCAGTGTGTCGTCGGTCGCGTGCCGCGCTGCAAGGGCGGATCCATGGAGGGGGGATCATGGGGGTCATGACCCCCCCCTGGGCCTAGGTCAACCACAGTTTTTTTTCTGTGTACATAATTTACTAAATGAATATACAATGAATGAATGAATGTTTGTATGTACTACGAGTACATACTAATAAAAATTACTAAATTGACGTCGCACCCCAATGATATTACATAAGTACAGATGAGTGACTAGCGCGAATATCTGAAGACTCGAAAACAAGCTAATTGTGACATCTTGCTATTAGTCCGCGTCAAGGCAAGGCGCCGAGCGTAACCGGTGACAAAAAATTACAAAAATGCCGTCGTGAATGTACAGAAAGTGTACTAATTATGACATGAAAGCAAACAAACAAAAAGGGATCACATACCACTTGTAAGTACAAAAAATTATTTGCATTATAGGCGTATTTCTATTTAAAAACAATAAATATTTTTTGTACCGAGAGCGATAAGACAAAACATAGATTAAAAAGATGCAGATGCGACTCGTAGGCAGAAAAGTGGTACGTTCAGTATTATCGTCCGCCGACGCACGGAGCGTACTTTGGTCGTTCAGTTACTCAGCTCAGGTCCGTATTACAGAACATTCCTCAAGTACAGTTTGATCTATCAATTGATCGTTAAATCGTTAGATTTTGCTTCGTATGCGTAAATGCGAAATAATACAATAAATTATCGATTATCGAGATTATAGAGCTAGGTTAATCTTTTTATGAGTATTATTCAGTAGATATATTGTTATTTTTTTATTGATGTACAACGCGAAATAGAGCTACAATTTGTAAATACAAGAATTTTTTAATTTCTCTGACTACCCGGTAGCATTCACCTTAAAAAGCACACAATTTAATGGTTGAATTCCCCGCACCAGACAGGATCATCATTATTTCAGATTTGCATCCATTTTTTTAGTAAATATTGCCCTGGGCCGCGTTTAATATTATCACCCGTCGTCGGATGACGCTCGGAGCGTTCCTTGGCGTTTGTTTGTATGATCTCTCTGAGTAACTGAACGACCAAAGTACGCTGCGAGCGTCGTCGGATGATAATACTGAACGCGGCCTAATGTTAGTAAATTACGAATTTTGAATTGAGATCAATTTAATGAAAGCATAGTTTATGTAATTTATACTGTCACAGGGGTATGTATGGGGTTTAATCAGGGTTGATAAAAATCATGACTTTTTGGTTGACAGTTTTTTTTTTTTTAATAAAAAAAATCATGATTTATTAGATTTTTTTCACTTTTTATTAGACTTTTTAAGATTTTTACTTGATTTTTTTTATTTTTTTTATCATACTCTTAACTGATAATATTCCAAATATTGTCTCAAAAATCCCAATGGTTCCGAAGAAAAACTAGATAAGTAAAAAACAATTTTTTATCTCCAAAATTAGTTATCATTTTTAAATGGTTTTCATAAATGTTAATCAATCTACTGACATAGAATCTTCCATATTTATGACAAAAATTACAACGTCAAAATAAAAAAACTAAACTTGAAGAAGACCTACTCCCTATTTACTTAAAACTCTTACCTACTTCTTCACTTATTATGAATATTTTTACGAAAAGTTTTACTAGTATGCAACTTTGTAAGAATTAAAATAACCATAAATAAATCTTAGTATGACAGTAGTAATTAAGTACAGAAATGTAGGAAACGGTTTATTCAAACTTCTAAGACTTTGTCTTAGAAGTTTGAATAAACTGATTATAGACCAGTAATAAAAATAACTGGTCTATAATCAGTTCCGAAAAGTAAATTCAACATCTAATAGAAGCAACTCCGAACTCGATTTTCTTGACTATTTGTAGTTTGAATGCCATATTTTTATTCAATATTCAGTAAAAAATAAAAACTGTATAAATTTTAATATGAATTTTTCTTATCTAGTCCCATAACATTATGATTTAAATAAATCAATGAAATTTTATGGAAAAAATAAAGTTTGTCAAAAAAATCATTTTTATAAAAAAATCACTTGATTTAAATCAATCAACCCTGGTATAATCTACGATTAAAGTTGGATCTTTAATCGTAGGGTATAATACTTGCCGCGTAAAATACTTGTACCTTCTGTATACTTACTCGTTTTCATTAATCTATGCCAAAAGTGCTGTGATTAGCTAATCTGCATGCTGCTGCGTGCTGTGATTGGCTACCCTGCGTGCTGCTGCGTGCTGTGATTGGCTGGCCTAAATGGCCACATACACTACACGTAGCTGACAAACACTAGCTGTCTTTTTTGTTCATATTGGTTTACATACACCATCTCTTTCACACGACACGGCAATGTTGTGAAATGTAAGTGATGTAAAACATTGTGTATGTGTGCGACCGCTGCGCACGGAACATGTTTTTCGTTTGATTTGTTAGGGTATATCATATCTGTACTTATGTAAAATCATTGTCGCACCCGAATCCGTTCGTTCATTGTGAATAATATTCGCGTGATTTAAAGATTGATTTTGCAGCAACTCTTCTCCAATCACTCCGTTACGTCCGATCACCTGAATATCGATAACGAATCGATTGAATACTTAGCTTACCATCAACAACAGAAATAACTACTTACCTATTTAACTATGATGTTAGCCTTACAAAACCTAACCGAAGTAAAAATAATTCAAGAACGTTAAGACATCGACATTAGATGATAAGTAATTAGTTTTTTGAAAATCGGAGCTCTTAAAACGGTTGTTTTTGCAAAAAAGTACCAAAAAATTTCGCGCTCGCTGCGCTTGCGCTTAAGCACTATTCCATTACCCATACTGGTGTAGGACTGCTATAGCGTGAATCTTTATTTACTTGTCTACGCTATGGTGTCTACTATTAGCCGCTCTAGGCGCTGCATGAATGGGCTGTGCTCAAATAAATGCGTACTCTATTGTCACAGAATGTCTGTTTTCACAGTTTTTGTGAAGAGCTAATCAGTTTGTTCAAGAACAGTCCAAAAAAATTCCCGCTCGCTACGCTCGCGCTTGTCTTTCTATCCTTCCTTTTTCTGCGTACGTATGTATGTTTCTGTTACGTATGTTAATAATAGGAACAAAGCCGAAATTGGAAAAAAGTTCGCGCTCGCGCCTGTCTATTTTGTCGTTTCGTCTTTTTTGGCGTGTAGGTATTGCGAGTAACTATTCCGTTACATTAATATTCTACAAAGAGAAAATTCAAAGGTCTAAAATTCACTTCAATTCATGTTTTAGCAAAAATTACGAAAATCCTAGAATTTTATTGGTCGAAAGTTTTTTCCTAAAGAGCGGCGTCTAACTCTGCACCAAAAAAATATTAGATCCGGGGCTGGATATAAGTACGCGACCCCCCCCCGACACAAAGGCTGGATCCGCCCTTCACACGCTGCAATTTAAAAAAAACAAAACGAGGGCGCAGGCTGAGTCTCGCAGACTTAAGACGGCCCTGCCTGGGACGCAGTCGCGGCCTTTTGCGAGGATGTCATCTCGCAGAAGGAAGGAAGGAAGACTCCCTCTCTAATCCAAACCGCCGCTGCAGGAGGACGGGACGGCGCAGGCGGCTTTACGGCGACCTGATAGAGACCGCCCTAAGAGAGGCCAGTGGGTGATAGATTGGGGAGTCTATCATCCGCATTGCAAGGCGCTCGACCTTTTTTTTTTTTTTTTTTTTTTTTTCCGTGGGGAAAATCCTCATGGACGCACTCCGCCTGGGGTAGGCGGAGCCAGTGTCGGACTCTTACCGACTAAAAACCACCACGGTGTTCCTCTAACGACCCTTGGCCGGGGGCGTGGGAAACTTTTACTCTCCCAACCATCCCCGGTAGGTCCCGGCTCGCCATTAGAAGGCGAGCCCCTTCTCCCCGTGCGGCAGCCACATCGGCCACACCCTCCTCTTGACTGGCGCGCGCGGAACACTACGCGCCACCGTCACGGGCCTTGACTGGTCGGGCGGCGGGCCACCCCGAGTCCGCCGCCCGCAGGCCCACATCTAGGGTGGCTGGAGGTCGGCATACGCCCTCCTGCGACGCCCAGGTCGTCTCCTGCGGATGGGAAGAGAGGTCAACGCCTCTCGAACCCTCTCCGCCGCCTCCTTAGCGAGCATTACATCCTCGCAGAAGGAGACGACGCCTTCCCAAGCGCTCTCGCTCCCAACCATAGACAGAACCACGGCCGGAAGCGAGAGATCGCTGCCGCCTACTGCAGTGATGAGGTCACGGCGCTGCGCGGCCCAAGCTGGGCACTCCGCCAGTGTGTGCTGCGCCGTGTCCTCTGGGCAGCTCCCGCAGTGATGACACTCGGGCGTCGGCTCCCGGCCTATGCGACACAGATACTTCCCGAAGCATCCGTGCCCCGAGAGTATCTGGGTCAGCCGGTAGGTGTGGGCACCATGGCCCCTCTCCAGCCACTCCTCCATGACGGGCCTTACCGCCGCTATTGCGGCGTGCCCTGCACTGGGTTGCGCAAGTCGCTCCTCCCATTCAGCCACTAGGATCTGGTGGACCTCGGTCCGATCAGGCGGGTCCTCACGCTGGTGGTACCTCAGCGCAAGGTCTCTCGCCTCCAGATCCCAGGGCATTGATCCGGCTAGAAGGCTCGCCGCCTCAAAGGAGATCGTACGATATCCCCGTATCACCCTGATAGCCATCGCACGCTGCGGCCTACGCAGCAGTGCAACGTTGCAAGGCGTCAGGGTGTCCGCCCAAACTGGGGCCCCATAAAGGGCCATGGACCGTACGATCCCCACGTAGAGCCTCCGGCAGGAGGCATTGGGCCCTCCCAGGTTTGGCAGCAGCCGCGATAACGCGGCCGCGGCCCCTAACAACTTGGGCGCCAACCGCTGAAAATGCGGCCCAAAGTCCCACCGGCTGTCGAGGACGAGTCCCAGGTACTTCATCGTCGACTCGATGCCGATGCGGACGCCTCCTACCACTATGTAGGATCCCGGAGGCGGCCCCTTCCGAGGCTTGTGGAAACACAGAGCCTCAGACTTATGAAGAGCCACCTCGAGACCCAACCGCCGGATCCTTGCAACGACTAGCGCAACCCCTGCTGTCGCCAGCATGGTCGCCTGCCGGTGCGTCTTCCCCCTCGCCGTGACCAGCGTGTCGTCAGCATAGCAAGTCACGCCAACGCCGTGGAGAAGTAC
Source organism: Asteroscopus sphinx (assembly GCA_949699075.1). Lineage (NCBI taxonomy): Eukaryota > Metazoa > Arthropoda > Insecta > Lepidoptera > Noctuidae > Asteroscopus > Asteroscopus sphinx. The sequence goes on along the minus strand of OX453021.1, from coordinate 10,028,166 downwards.
ACCGCGCAGCACCCAGTCGTAACCAATGTTCCACAGGAGCGGTCCCAGAACCGATCCCTGTGGAACACCGCACGACATCTCTCGCCGACCCCATCCTTCCCGACCCGGGTAGATGACGGCCCTGTCCGTCAGGTAGGCCCCGATAATACGGCGAAGGTAGGTCGGCACCCGATGGTATTCGAGTGCCGCCCTAATGCAACTCCAGGGCAAGGTGTTGAAAGCGTTGGCGATGTCGAGAGACACCGCCAAAACCACCTCACCCCGGGCCACTGCTTCCTCCGCCAGAGCTCTCACGCGCATGATGGCGTCCACGGTGGAGCGCCCCCGGCGGAAACCATACTGGTTGTCCGCCAGATCCGGCCCCATCCTAGTCAAGTGTTGGACAAGGCGGTCTGCAATTATTCTCTCAAAGAGCTTGCCCACCTCATCCAACAACACGATGGGACGGTATGCAGATGGTGAGTCCGCAGGGCGCCCCTCCTTCTTCAGCAGGACCAGCTTGCCAGTCTTCCACCTGCGTGGAAACTGGCCCCGCTCGAAGCATGCGCTTAAGAGCCCTCTAAATCGGGGCCCAAGGGCCTTCAGAGCTAGGACCCATGCTCGACCAGGTATGCCGTCAGGGCCTGGGGCGGTGTTTTTGGCCTGTAGCCGTTTCACCACCCCCTTCAATTCTTCCCGGGTCACTTCGGGCACGTCGTCGTTGTCGTCCGCGTTAGACACCATATAAGGAGGAACCATCGGCGGAGGGGTGTGCTCCGCCCTTGAAGGGAACAGAGCGCTCACCACGCCCTCCAAAAGCTCAGGCCGGAGAGTCTGGGACAGTGGGGGAGCCCACGGGCGAAGTTTGCCCCGTACCATAAGGTATGGACGCCCCCACGGATTGCCGTCCAGAGTCGCCCGCATGGCATCATATCCCGCTACTTTAGACTCCGATATGGCCACCTTAAGAGCCACCTTCGCTACTCTGTACCCTTCGTACAGCTCCTCCTCAATGGCTGCCTCCTCCGGGGTGCGGGGACGCCTCCTAAATCGCCTTCTGAACCTGGTGTACCGGCGTCGCTCGGCAACACACGCGACTCGAAGTCGCGCTATGTCCGAGGACCACCAGTACATCTGGCGCCTTGCAGGACAGGGCTTAGCCCTAGGCATCCCCACATCGCAAACATGCGACATTGCCTCCTGGAGCCACTCGGCCTCTGTATTAATATCAACAGGCCTGTCCGGTGCTGTCACCCAGGCCTGTACTATTGAGGCCTCCAGGAGGGCCTCCCGGTCTAGTTTGGCAATAGCCCAACGCGGACCTACCCCAGCCGGGGCCGTCCGGGCTGGACTGACTGAGGTCTGTGCGGAGACGTCGAATCGGATGTATCTGTGATCCGACAGCGTCTCCACCTCCTCCATCACACGCCAGCCCTGGACATGGCACTCAACAGCGGGACTAGCGAACGAGATGTCCACTATGGACCCCCCCCGCTGCCGCACACATGTCTGGACAGAACCCCGGTTAAGGAGCAGTAGGCCAGACTCCACAGCCCACTCCTCCAGCACCTCACCCCGCGCATCCGTTGACGGGGAACCCCAAGCCGTGGATTTGGCGTTGAAGTCCCCGAGGACGAGCACTGGGTAAGGGTGGCTGCAACTGACGACAGTGCCCAACTCCACGAGGAAACCCTCGAAGTCGGCGAGAGATCGGTTTGGGGAGAAATATACTCCCACAACCACTACCTCCCCATAAAGTGCCGCCACGCATCCCCGACCCCTCGTAATGTTCTCGAAGGACGGGGAGCCAGTGGCAGCTCGTGAAATAAGGGCCACCAAGCCGCCATTGTCGCTTACCCAGTCGTCTCTGGATGGGACAAAATACGGCTCGGAGACCACGGCAACGCTGATCAACCACTCTGCCATGCTCTGGAGCAGGAGATCCTGAGCTCTGGCACAGTGGTTGATGTTGGCTTGAAGGAGGCGCAGATTTGGGGCCATTAATGGGTATCCATCGTTGCCTCCTCCTCGCTTCTTTGAGGCTGCTTTTCAGCTGCCTTAGCTGCGACTTGTGTGCCGTGCCTTCTGCCCTTCTTGTTGGTGGGCTCGGTGCAGGCGTTGCTACCCACCCGGTGCTCTGCCGGCTTGCCTGCCGCCGCACATATAATGCAGTGCGGCGTGGCCTCGCACGATCTGGCGATGTGCCCATGCTGACCGCAACGGAAACAAATTCCACTGCGGTCGACCCCTGCGGTACATAGCGCCCCAGTGTGACCTCCGCCCAGGCAACGATAGCACCTCAGGGGTTTGGCCGGCAAGAGCTTCACCTGCACTGAAACCCACCCCACCAGTAGCCGACGGTCCGCCGTAAGTTTCTGGGCCGCCGCAACGGGACAGCTCACGAGAGCTGTCCCTAAACCAGTGAATCCTCTACGAATCTCGCCCGACTTCACCTGATCTGCAGGGCAGCCACCGGCACTGGCGACGGCTGCCACGACCTCCTGTGTCGTGGCCGAGTCATCCAGGTCAGAAATGCGCAGATATACGCATTTAATAGGCCTGGACACTCGGACCTCCTCTCCTTTAAGTGAAGCTTTCAACTTTTCCGCGAGAGCGTCAGCCTTTGGACCGCTAGCTGCACCAGGAATCTCGAAGAGACGGGCCCCGGTCATCGTGTGCTTAAGTCGTAAGCCCGGGATCGCCAAGTCGTCGAGATTGATTTCGGCCTTGGCTTTTGCCAAGATCCCGGCGTAGCTTACACCTTTCTCTGTCGCTCCAGGCTGCAGTGTCAACACCACAGCTGACGACCGAGGGGCACGAAGCCTGGCTTCCTCTCTTTTTTTAGCTTTCGCTTGTTTGTCCGCCTTCTTTTTGGCGGTGCGCCTCGCTTTTTTATTCTTCTGTTTTGCGCCAGCAGTCTCCCAACTACCCTCGCGGTTTTCAGAGGTCGTTAGCTGACTCTCAGCAACAGCATTCGTGGATACAGCCTGAGCGGCTGCTCCACCTTTGCCTTTTCCTTTTCCCTTCACTATGCCCTTCTGTCCCTGTTGGGACTCAGGGTTTGGGGGTGGAGTTGCCGAGGCTGGGGCGGCCGAGGTTGAGAAAGCCGACTGGGTTGATGCCGTGGGCAAGCGCGGCGTTCCAACTTTCGCAGCATATGTTGACGCTTGTGCTTGCTCCTGTCTCCTGCGGTCTGCAGCCAACGGTGGGCGCAGTGACCTTCCCTCGAAGACGTCATAAATCTTCGCCATCTCTTCCCGAACGACATGACGCATCAGTTCATGCTCACTCATCTGCCTCGGCTGCGCTGTATGAACCGCCTCCCCACGTAGACGTCGGTCCCTCGCTAGATCCACCCGGAGCTCTTCGTGCTCCTTTCGGAGCTGGGCTATTTGAGCTGCCAGGCGTAAGTTCTCGGCCTGGAGTTTGGCCACTTCCTCCGAGGAGGTGCGCTTCAGCAGCACCTCCGCAGCCTCCACAATAGAGGCTGTTGCTTCTTTTAGGGCCTTTTGGTTAACACCATTTAGGCCCTTAGACACCTTGGAGACTCTTCTTATGGCGTTCACTGCGTCTTGGACCTGCTGATTCAGGGCTTGGGCGGGCATATCGTCCACTTCTAACTCCACACCCACAGAGATCGCTGACGGTTGAGTGACCTTTCCGGATGATATCTTGCGGGTGAGCTCGGCAACCTCTCGCTCGTCCTGAGCGAGCTTCTCAGCCTTTTCAGCTGCTTTCTTAGCGGCCGCAAACTCCTGTCTGGCCTTTGCCAGACCTACATGGTGGCCCCTAGATATGGCCGGACCTTTACCTCGCCTGTTAGTGTTGATTTTTGGGGCCGAAGCCACCTCACCATCACTCGAAGACGAGTCCGACCCTGAGTGCACCACCTCCAAGCGCGAGCGTTTACGCCAGCGCTTGGAGCCGCTTTTGGCACTGTCACCACTCGACAAGCTCATTATTGCGTTGTCAGATCCCGACAACACTTCCAGCCTGCTAAGAACGACGACAGGTTCTCTACCCGCCACCGCTTCCTTCCTAACCGCTGCTGTATCAGACGCAGCAGTTACAGCTACATTTTCATTATTTTTTACATTGTCCATGATAATTCCCACGAGTATGGGGGATATAAAAAGTCCATCCGGGCAGTGCCCCCTGTACCCGAATAAGCCTACAGTAACCCACCAGGGGGTCGGCCGGTTCCCTGGTGGAGGTCGCACTAGAGACTGAACATTCCTAAAGAACACCCGTCAGCCATGCATCCCATCACGGTGCGCCGCCGCTTGAGATTCGGGGTAATTTTTTATAGAGGTTTTCTTCCTCTCGGTCCGGGCGGCGAAGCCAAGACCCTCGGTCCCAGTAAGAGCCGCGAGACGTAACCACAGCGCTCCTATTGGGGTTACGAGATCGACGGGGGCAGCAGGGAAGGACTCATTCCCCCCGCTGCCTGCCCAGTGGCAGGGTTAGTGCACACCGAGCCCGTCCCTGCTTCTCCACTGTGCCCTCTGCTATCATCAGAGGGACACACGGAGCAACACCCTGTTGTCCCAAATCGGGCTCCTCCCGCGCCAGAATATTCGCCACAGGCAATAAAATCCCCCGAAAGTTAATCCCTCGAAAGGATTTTATTGCCCGTGCCCAGGATGCACCGGCCAAACAACTGCCGTTCCCTCCAGACGTGTCCAGAAGGACAAGCAGCTGTCAGGCACACGTGGAGGTTTTCTGGCCAGCACCCCAAGGCGCTCGACCTGTGGTGATGTCTCCTTTGTGTCCTGACATCGTCGAAAGACAGTTTAGGTTAGAAGTGGAAGGCCCTGAAGTGGGTCGCGCTGGATGGGTTGCGAATGCTATGCAGTTCTCGAAGCTCATTTATCCAAGGCGAGAGTAGGCACACGGCGGAGTTTTTAGTGGGTGCGAGTCCCACATAACCACACCGCCTCCCCGGGTTGTGTGACATGCGATAGGCATTTTCTCTGTTTAAAAAAAAGGCGATGAACAGATGACGGTCTTTTTCAATGATCAGGCGAGAACGTCGTTTATTTGAGATTCCTTTTGCGCCGTATACGATGCTTCATACAATAATGACGTTTTCGATCGCTCAAAAATGAAACGTTGTAGGTACTAGGTATGTTCAGCACCATAGGTTGTGTGTACTAAAATTTTAGAAGCTTTTTTACGAGATCTTAGCGACCCATAGCAGATTTAAAATTTCGGCAAGGTTCATGTACAAAATTTAATGTTTATCAGTGAAAGTTATCTTGAGTGCCATATTGAGGCCTTTAATGGCTGCTGAACTTAAGCGGTGGCCGTTTCTGGACACACAAAACGTCCGATAGGACTTTTTACTATGTTTATGATTGTAGGTACAGGTAAATGAAACAACGGGATTAAGTTACCTAATCTGCCCAAAAAATCATTTCTATGTCAAACTGGCTCAAAAAAGGGTTAATCAGATTTTAAGAAAACTTTCTAAAACAGAAATTCGTGAGCCAGTATTTATGGCTAAGGGTGTCATTTGAAACTTTCTTGAGATAAGAACGAGGAACGATTCACATTTCTTGATAGAACGCTACAATTATTTTTTTAGTGGAGAATGAATCGTGAGACCTAGTAGAATTTAAGAATTTTACAAGGTGCTTACATTTTATATCATGGACGTATTAAAAAGTTTTTTTATCTATATTTTTTTTAAATAATTTTATGGCCTGGTTGCTTAGATCTTTTAGCCAAGTCTTTAGTTCACTCAACCTAGTAAGTGATTAAAACTTTACATACTGAGGTTTCTGAGGGGATGATAAGAAAATACGAGTCACGTTTTACAACTTTGTGTCTTTGTAGGTACCATTTACCCACACACATTAACGAACACTTAAAATTTAATAATCCACACAAAACAAAACACATAACATAACAACATAACATAACATCACGCCTGTATTTCCCCGAAGGGGTAGGCAGAGGTGTATAGTACACCCACATTTCGCCAGTTATGTTATAGTCCCATGTAATAGGGGGCGAGCCTATTGCCATTAACCGGGCACAAATCCATACTCCGAGCTGCTACTGAGAATTTCCTAATGAAAAAACACTTTGCCCGACCCGGGAATCGAACCCAGGACCCCACGCTCAGCAGTCGCACTTGCGACCACTAGACCAACGAGGCAGTCACGAAACAGAAAATATGGAAAATAATACAAAAACCACAACACGAGGTTTCCGAATTTTCCCGCCAACCATATTATTTTTAAAAATTTGCCTGCCCCCGCAGACTACAGACACTATCGGCTGGTAGTTGCGTTATATGATTTTCCTACTTATGGGAAATCAAGTCTGCCAGCGTGCGCACTGCCGTAAGTCCTACTACTAACGGCTGATTAAAATTCTGCAGTCTGCGGCTTAATCTTCCCGCCTCTTGGGATTCGGCACTGGGAAAATCAGTGTCTTATAGAAATTAGATGTTTTTCGCTTTTGATGTGTATAAGAGTGTATAAGGTACACTTTTTGAAATAAAAACTAAAATGAACAAAAAAAAACAATAATTCCAAAAACTCTCGTGACATCAGGATATTCGGCCGCATATGACGTCATAAAATATAACAATAAATTCTGTAAAGCAAGTCGGTCACGATTTGCTCGGCCTTGTGGAACATTATCATGTTAGAAGTTTATGACGACTGCTAAAAATTTAATATAGTATTGTGCAGCTAACGTACACGAAACGTGACTATTTCATTTGTGCATTTTTGTAATTTACTACTAGGTATGAAGATACTCACGTGAATTAAAAAAAAACTACTTTTATAAAATGAGATAAAACAAGTACCTACCTACTTAAATAAATAATTAACTGAGTAGGCATGGTAGCCGACTGAAGTAGGGCTTTTCATTTTAAAACGTTTTAATATAGGTAGTAAAAAAATAGAGATAAGTATGTGTAAGTATTTATAAGTAGACCGGGATGGTCTACTTATAAATACTTATCTCTATTTTTTTACTACCTATATTATCAACTATATACAAAACAATATCTTTCAATTATAATAGTAACATTCATGTAACTACCTAACTACTTACACTCAATTTTTCTTACTTGTCTTATTTAGTAAACAAACTTTGCATGTCTTTTTAATTAAATTCTTCAATTTCACACACTAAATATATATTTTTTACCTAATTACATCAGAACTAATAATTAAATATTATCAGTAGTTATTTCAATAAAGAGACATGCCAAGATAAATAAGACAAGAGAGAAAAAACAGACTAGAAAATTCTGTCTGTGTACCGCAACGGATGTTTTTGGAATTTTAGTGGAGTTATTTTATTATAGGAAATCGTTAATTTGACTCTAGGGGCTGACAATGCATATTTTTGTCATGAAAAGGAACACCTTGCTTTGTTTGAAAAAATACTAAGGCTTTTAATCAGAGACGAATCCAAGCGAAACTCATGCTTCCAACTTTCAAAATGCAGTATTATTTGGAACACACAGACACACACCACACTTTAGTACACTTGGAAGCAAGAGTTCAGGCTTAGATTCGTCTCTTGGGAAGAAGAAGTGGCGCAAGAAACACCCCAGCAACACATTTCTGTAGCGTCTGTCTTAGAATTTAAAAATATTATATACCAGGCCCCTCAGAAAGTATTGCGAAAAAAAGTTTTTATATATGGGAGACTGGCCAGTTATAATGTTTTTCGAAAATATGATTATTTATAAGTAAAAATAAGTAAGTTCCAATTTCAAAATTTCCCTCCACATTTTTTGCGAGTTAATTCAAAGTATTGTGTCTCACTGAAATATGGATCTGCGCCGGGAACATTTTAGAGCTATGATTTTATACGATTTCAAGTGTCGCCTGAAACCGGATGAATCGTACGATAGACTTCAAATGGCATTCATGGATGAAGGCCCTTCCAAGGCAACCGTGTATCGTTGGTATAACGAATTCAAGCGCGGTCGACCAACTTTGGGGGATGACGAAAGAAGCGGTCGCCCTTTGACGGCTGTTACCGAAGAAAACGTGCTAGCAGTGAAAAATTTAATCCAAGACAATAGGCGAATTACATATCAGGAGATTCAACACATATTGAAGATTGGATCGGGAAGCGTTCACGAGATTCTACACAGCCATCTTCGCGTGAGGAGGATAGTATCACGCTGGGTGCCGCACAACCTCACCGATGCTCAGAAGCAGGCCCGGGTGGAATGGTGCCGTGATATGCTTAATAAATTTGAAGCAGGCTCGTCTCGGCGTGTTTACGACATCGTTACAGGTGATGAGTCCTGGATTTATCAATACGACCCAGAAACCAAGCGCCAGTCGACTGTTTGGGTGTTTCAAAATGAGCCAACGCCTACCAAAGTGAAGCGATCTAGAAGCGGGGGTAAGATTTTGATCGCTAGCTTTTTTAATTTGACTGGCCACTTGGTATCAATTCCCTTACGGGATCAAAGAAGCATTAATGCCGAATGGTATACTACCAAATGTTTGCCAGAAGTTTTCTCTGTTATAAGCAACAAGCGACCAAACACAGGGCTCCGCGGGCTACTGCTCCACCACGACAATGCACCTGCGCACACCGCACTCAAAACGAGGGACTTCCTGGACAGCACGCCAGTCAAACTCCTGGGTCACCCTCCTTACAGCCCTGATCTAGCACCGTGTGACTTCTTTTTATTCCCAAAAATAAAAAATCAGCTCAAAGGGATACAATTTTCGTCGCCGGAAGATGCGCTGGCTGCGTTCGAGCAGGCTGTAAACGAGGTGTCTGCGGCGGACTGGAAAAAGTGTTTTGAAAACTGGTTTAGGCGCATGAATCTTTGTATAGAGGCTGGTGGAAAGTACTTTGAAAAGATTTGATAAAAATATATGTACGTATAGAACAATTTTTTTTAGTTTCGCAAAACTTTCTGAGTGTCCCACGTATATTTAATATTCTAATTTTAAAACAAAAACATAATATATGCAAAAAAAAAATGATATTACTATCGTCGATGGAATAAAATAATTTAGTAGGTAATTTAAGCATTGTAAAATTAAATGTGTCATAAAAGACTTGAAGCATTCAATTTCCCTTCGGTTGAGCAACTTAGTGTTGTATGTTAAGTATCTAATGGTATTATTGTGTAGTGAGGGCTTTATGTGATATAATCTATGGTATGGGGAATCTGTTACTCTATGATGAATAGACATGGCTGCTACAATAAAGAGTTGTATTATTTAAATAACATTCCTGTAAGTTACAACATCACATGGCGCTGAGGAAAACAGAGAAAAACGAAATCTATTGGTGGAAAATAAGGTACGCGGAAATTAGACTGTATTATGTGGTAGTTGGAAAACTATAATACAACATGTCGGATACTCCAGAAAATGGTGTTTTGGGCTTAAAACCCCCAGAAAAACTAAGAAATTATATAGCGGAGGAATACAAAAAGTGGAAACAGAGGTTCGACATTTATAGAAAAGCAAGTGGGGCGAACAAAAAGTCCGATGAGGTGCAGGTGTCATTGTTGTTACACTGCATGGGTGAAGATTGCATTGATATCTACAACACGTTTAATCTAAAAGGATCTGAAAAATATGAAGAAGTTATCGACTTGTTTACAAAACATTTTGTGCCGATAAAGAATGAGAGTGTAAACTCGCATTTATTTTTCACGCGAAACCAGCATGAAAATGAAAATTTTGATGCTTATTTAACAGAGCTGAAAAAGTTAGCTAAAGATTGCGATTTTGGAGAATTAAATGACAGATTAATAAGAGACAGGATTGTAGCTGGAATAATTAACAAAAGACTGAAAGACAGATTACTAAGAGAAATTGATTTAACCTTACAAAAAACAATATTAATATGCAAAGCAGCAGAGGTAGCTACTGAACAAATGAAAAAAATTGATGGAGACATGAAAACAGTAGTTCAGTATATTAAGAAGACAAAAGAAAATACATATCAAGCTAGCACAGGAAATGATGAAGCTGGCCCAAGTACAGGAAATGGAGGACATACCTATCATCAAAACAATCGAGGCAGACGCCAAGGAAGAGGTCGAGGCAGAGGAGCAAATACTTCAGACAGAGGATCAGTACGAGCACATAATATGGAGTGTTTTAGGTGCGGCTTTACTCATGAAAGAAACAAATGTCCGGCCTATGGGAAAAAATGTATTAAGTGTGGTAAAATGGGACACTTTTTCAAGAAATGTGGTTCAAACAAAGTGAGTGCAGTACAGGTGTCTGATTATAGTAGTCAGTCTTCAAATGAACCGTGGGATGGTGAGTTAAATATCTCTCATATGAATGTAGCTAATATTGATAAGAGTTGGTACCAATATGTTAAGATAGTAGATAAAAATAAGAGCATAAAATTTAAATTAGACACAGGTGCACAGTGCAATGTTATATCGAGGAAAACATGTCAAAATTTAGGCTTGAACAAAATAGAAATGTCAAGTCTACAGTTAACAAATTATAATGGTGATAAAATAAATACAGTTGGTCAGATAAATATAAAATGTAGAATTTCTGATAAAGAACAAATAATAAATTTTCAGGTGAGCAAGGAAAATTTTATTCCCATTTTAGGTTTGCCAACAATAGAGGCTTTTAAGTTGGTACAAAGATGTGTCCATATGACCAATATTAGAACAGACACTGATATTCAGTTATTTAAAGAATATGAGGATGTGTTCACAGGACTAGGTAAGATAAAAAACTTTAAATACAAGATTAAATTGAAAAGTGACTCAAAAGGTAAAATAGAACCATCTAGACATGTTCCGTTTAAACTAAGGGATAGTTTAAAAAGTGAGTTAGATAACCTAGAAAACTATGGTGTCATTTCTAAGATTGAAACACCCACAGATTTTGTAAGTTCTTTGGTTATTACTAGAAAACCAGATAGGTCACTACGTATTTGCCTAGATCCACAATATCTTAATAGTCAGATTCAAAGAGAGCATATGCAGATACCCACATTGGAAGAAATAACAGTTAAATTGAAAGGAAGTAAATATTTTAGTACCCTCGATGCAAATAAAGGATTTTTTCAGATTATTTTATCAGATGACAGTAAGGAACTTACTACATTCAACACACCTTATGGTCGATATCATTTTAATAGGTTACCATTTGGTTTGTGCTCAAGTCCAGAGGTCTTTCAGAGAGTTTTCGGTAGTATATTTAAAGATATACCAAATGTAGAAATTTACATTGACGATATATTGGTGCATAGTAAAACAGAAGAGGAACATAATAAGACATTGAGAAAAGTGTTAGATAAAGCCAGGGAATATGGTGTAAAATTTAATAAAAGTAAATGTAATTTTAAGAAGACTGAAGTAAAATATTTAGGTCACATACTGACAACTGAAGGCATAAAAGTAGATAGCGATAGAATAAAAGCCATAATGGATATGAAGGAGCCAACAAATAATAAAGAATTATTGAGATTTTTAGGATTAATTAATTATGTGTCAAAGTTTATACCCAATGTTTCAGAGGTGACAGCACCATTGCGGCAATTAAATAAAAAAGATGTGCCATTTGTTTGGGCAGAATCGCAGCAAAAAGCTTATTTGGAATTAAAAAGATTAATATGTGAACCTCCAGTACTATCATATTTTGAAATAGATAAACCAATTACATTGAGTGTTGATGCATCAAAAGATGGTCTAGGATGTGTGATTTTACAGGAAGGAAAGCCAATAGCATATGGTTCTAGGGCACTAACAAATGCAGAAAAAATGTATAGTCAGATAGAAAAGGAAAGTTTAGCTATTTTATATGGAACTACAAAATTTCATCAGTATGTTTATGGACAGGATTTTACTGTAGAGTCAGACCATAAACCTCTAGTGTCAATCTTTGCTAAACCACTTAATAAATGTCCAGCAAGATTGCAGAAAATTAAAATGGCATTACAACCTTATAGCTTTAAAGTAACATATAAACCCGGAAAGGAATTATTAGTAGCGGATCATTTAAGTCGTTCTTACTTAAATGACACAACTCAAACTTATGATTTAGATGTAGAAGCTCATGTAGCAATGGTTCTAGGTAGTGTACAAATAACAGATCAGAAATTAACAGAATTTATAAAAGAAACTGGCAAGGATAAGGAACTACAGTGTGTTTATAAATACATATTGAACGGTTGGCCTGAAAGCAAAAATGAAACTGATACTGATGCTAAAATTTATTATAGTAACAGAGATGAGCTAAGTGAATATAATGGATTAATCTTTAAAGGAGAACAAATAATAGTACCAAAAACCAATAGACCTAAAATATAAGAAAAAATTCATTATGCACACTTAGGTATTGAAAAATGCAAAGCTTTAGCTAGGAAAACAGTATTTTGGCCCAATATGTCAAAAGAAATTGAAGACATCATTCAGAATTGTGATGCATGTAAGAGCTTTCAAAATAGTAATAGAAAAGAGCCCATGATAAATAAAGAGATCCCAACTAGACCTTGGCAAATAGTAGCAACAGATATATTTTTTCTCTATGGAAAACCATATATTCTATTAGTAGACTAATACAGCAAGTATGTAGAAATAAATAAATTGGATGACTTGTATGCTACATCAATAATAAATTGTTTAAAAGAAAATTTTGCACGACATGGTTTACCAGATATATTGTATTCAGATTCAGGGTCTCAGTTCACTAGTTATGAGTTTAAGAAATTTAATAAAACATGGCACTTTGAACATAAAATTGTAAGTCCTAAGCATCACCAAGGAAACGGATTAGCAGAGCGGTACATTCAAACCGTAAAAAATATGTTGAAAAAATTAATATATACTAACAAAGATGTGCAGTTAGGATTATTAATGTATAGAAATACACCTATTGCAAATAGTGAGAAAACTCCTTGTGAATTATTGTATAACCGAAAAGTAAAGCATTTATTACCTTATGTTGAAACTAATAAAATTATTGATAATGGAAATCGTCACAAGAAAAATTTAATGTTAAGACAGATGTCACAAAAATCTTATTTTGACAGAAAAACTAGGTCTTTACCTGAGCTGAAAGAGGGAGAAATTGTAAAGATTCAAAATGAATCTCATATAAAGCCACATCAAAGTGGAGTAGTGTTAAGTAGGGCTGAGGGTCCTAGGTCATACAATATTATTAATGAGAATGGAGATGTAATTAAAAGAAATAGAAACATGTTGATTAGAGGAGGACAATATAATGTAAAAGAAGAGAGGATAGAGGATAGTACTTATGAAAATGTAACTTCAGATAATAATGTGCCACAAAATGTTCAAATGTCAACAGAAGAAAATGTAGAGCAAAATTATGTAACAAGATCGGGTAGAATAACTAAAACACCATCACATTTTAAAGACTTTCATGTATTTAAATAAGTCTTAAGTAAAACTTCATAACCTTCTATTAAAGAATACAAGAAAGTAATATTTTAATTTTAATTGAGAGATAATTGTTAAATAAAATAAATAAATGTAATTCAGTTTAAGTCGAAGGGAAGGATGTTGTATGTTAAGTATCTAATGGTATTATTGTGTAGTGAGGGCTTTATGTGATATAATCTATGGTATGGGGAATCTGTTACTCTATGATGAATAGACATGGCTGCTACAATAAAGAGTTGTATTATTTAAATAACATTCCTGTAAGTTACAACATCACACTTAGTGACAAGGTTATTTCAACCACGGCATTCAATTTAAGCTATATCTCTGTGCTTCAATATAAAACAATACAGACAGGTGTTTTTAATTTAAAATTGGAACGCAAGTTGTGTAGAACTGAATGGAATCATTGATTTAGGAACGAATAGGAGGCACTTAAAAACTAAAGTCCGTAGGGACACAGGGTAGGGGGTAGGAATTGTAAGAAACCAGCGACAACATAAGAAACCTTCAGTAAACTTGACAACATGAGGTGAAAAAGTGGATTCTAGACAGATCAAGAAAAAAAAAATAGGTATATGAAATACGGCAAATACCGTTTTCAGGTCTAGAGACCTTTTCATGTTAAAAAGGTGTTCGCTAACTGTTTTGTAAATATGAGTCACGAGCACAACATTTTATTGACTTGCACATCCGCCGTGTTATCATCACATCGAAATGCGTTCTAACTCAAAGTGTAAAATTATAAAAAGGTTCTTTTAGGATAAGTAGGCAGGTACACTCTGTTTTTTGTTACTTGTCTTATTTAGTAAACAATCTTGGCATGTTTTTTAATGCAATTCGTCAATAGGCCTAAGGTCCCCATGCGCTTATTGGATTTTTAATGATTTTTATAGCTTTCATTTATGGGGTGACACCATCGATATTCGCCCCGGTGTCACCCATGCTAGCTACGCCACTGAATAGGTACGGTGGTAGTACTTCCCCGAATGCGCTCCTTCACATGGAGCTGTACTACTACTTATACTATTGTACGACACTACTGAAGATTTCAAGGTATCCAGTGATTGGGCAACAGCATCTAGCTGTAAATTGATGATATCATACTGCTAGCTCGGTGTATAATACCATACCAATAAGATCTTCGGTGTGTGCCGTAAAGTTGTCTATTGTGAAGCAGTTGGTGTACCCAAAAGTAACAAAGTTTTTTTTAAAGAAATATACTTAGATCAGTACATTTTGGTGTTGATTTTATTGTTCACAAACTAAACTTATTTAAAACTATCGCTCTTGCTCACTTTGCTCTTTAACTAATTGTAGACACAATAAAGAGATGGCAACAATTTTATTTTTATTTTGATAGGTGACGAAAAGGTGGAACAAGTGAAAGATTTTGTATACCTGGGTTCCATGTTTACGAGAGATGGCAAGCATGTGAAGGACATTGAAAGGAGAGTGAGTGCTGGTAATCAGGTGAATGGGGCACTACACACCTTCATGAACAGCCGCAAAGTGTCGGAAAAGGCACGGCTGGCTGTTCATGGGGGAGTGTTAGTGCCTACACTTATGTATGGTAGTGAAAGTTGGGTATGGCAGAAGAAACATGAAAGCAGAATAAATGCAGTAGAAATGAGAGCTTTGAGAAGTATGTGTGGTGTAACTTTGAGAGATAAAGTAAGGAATAACATGATAAGGGAGCGTTGTGGAGTGAAAGAAGATGTAGTGACAAAGATTGAGAAAGGTATGTTAAGATGGTTTGGACATATAGAGAGGATGGACGAGAGGAGATTGACGAAACAAGTATACGAAGCGAGTGTGGATGGAAGAGTTGGAAGGGGACGACCTCGGCGAACGTATCGCGATCAAATCGCGGATGTTCTCAAAAAATGCCAGGTTAAGAGTTCTCTAAACCGACGAGCATGCATGACGAGGTTAATGGACGTAGATGAAGCGAAAGAGGTGTGTCAGGATCGTAGCAGGTGGAAATCCATAGTCTCTGCCTACCCCAATGGGAAACAGGCGTGATAATATGTATGTATGTATGTAACAATTTTATTGCTGTCAAATTAGTCGGAATTAAAATTTCCATAGGTACAAAGTTTAGTTGCGATCTCGGAACGTGCCGACTAAAAATACGAAGTGTAACACGTAAACTAATTTGACAGCACTAAAATTGTTGCCATCCCTTTCTTGTATCTAGCTGCTATTAGTAAAAGAGAGCGATAGTTTAAAATAAGTTCAGTTTGTGAATAAGAGAATCAATACCATTATTTTACTTAAGTACCTAAGTACAATGGCCAAGGGATGTTACAGTATCTAACCGTAAAGCTGTATCTAACTTAATGTGACATGGTGGCAAGTGGCCATAAATCACAAAAAAACTCCTGAAAACCGGTCAATTAATCGGTAAGCGTTGAAATTATGAACTAATCGTTCCCAAGTTCACACTCCATTGCCACAGAATATCTAATAGTACTAACGCGCTTTGAAGTGTAGGTACACTTCCCAAATTATAGTGTTTCTAGCTCGTTCAACTCGATTGCATACTTATTACCTACTCGTTGTATAATTTGATTGATTCGGTGCAGTCTTCAGGAAGTGTCAGTATGAGCTAATCTTCACTTTTTCCTGTTTTTGTACGCCGTATAATCTGAGTGTAACAATTGTAATTCTTACATGGATTTACGTCGTAATAATGTTATTGGGTCCACTATGCTGTCATAAGCCTAGTTGCTAAGAATGGTAGGTAAGTAAGAACATACTAGGAACTACTGCAAGACCTAAATGTATTGGTCGTAGAGTCAACTTTTTAACTTTTCGATTATCAACCAAAAAAAAAAGGACGCGCACGTGAGAGAACTGAAAATTTTTAATGTAGGTACCTATTCCAATTTCAAATAAATATATGACCTATTTACTGAATTTTAGAATTACCTACTCTCAAGTTCAGTAAACTGGTCATAACCTACTTACTGTTGTACACTTATGGTGTGACACACACCATATATTTTTTTTTGGAACACTACTTTTTCAAATCCTAAAATGGGCCGAAGCCTTGATTTGATTGGGATTGGGTGGCTTGTGGTTGCGCTACGCGCTACACAAACCTATTCAGTATTCACTCGTGACAATTTTATTTATTATTATTTTAGCGCGTCTAATTACTTTGCTTATACTATCCACTACAGATTATTTATGATAAAAAAGAACCAGTAAGAATGCGATTAGACACGTTTTGCGATGCAACAGGCAGGCAAAAATGTCTGACAAAGTCAATGACTCACTGTGATCCGTAGCTCTGCTCTGATTGAACCCATTTACCCATCTCAATATAAAAATATAATGTGTCTATAGCCGAATTCTCAGAAACCGAGGACAGGTTACCAGAGTTCATTTGTTTATGTAGCCTAACGGGCAAAATTAATATCCAATCTATCCACGATTTACCCTACTAGAGATAGAAATTTGACACATTTTGTATGGAGCTTATGTCAAATTCCTATATCTAGTATGGCAAATCGTGGATAGATTGGATATTAATTTTGGCCGTAAGACCAACAAGTTTATTAGAAGCAGGAAATCAGTTTTTTTTGTTTTCTTTATTGTTTAAAGTTTTAAAAAAAGGTATTCAATAGGTATTTAAGTGTGTATAGGTATTAATAATATTTTGTGCTAATAATCAGATGGATAATGCGAATATTATCGAGAAATAATTTTCAAAACGAACCTCATTCAAGACGATTAAATAATCTTTTAATAAAAAATCTCACAAATTAAATTATCAACTTTGACTGATGGAATAAATCGATTTGCAAATAATTGCCATAGTAGGTAATGGCAATAGGCTCGCTACCTATTACATGGGATCAAAGAGAATATAACCACTTGCATGGGACTATTACATAACTGGTGAAATGTGGGTGTAAGTAATATTACACCTCTGCCTACCCCTTCGGGGAAATACAAGCGTGATGTTATGTTATGTGCAATACCTACCTCAATTTTAGCTTCTACAAAAAAAACGCTCCCCTTGAGGTAATCATAGACAAAGTGTTGCGAACAATCGTAGTGAAGCAAAAAAAAAACCGTGCTCCTTGGTGTACAACCAGCGCTCACGACTACACCGTGCACCTGAAGGATATTTGCTTTCGCGATGCTTACTGGACGATCCCGCGACATGTGTACTGAGAGAGGGATGAGCACGGTTTGAGGTGCATGTGTGGGCGAGAGCGCTGGTTGTACACGAAGGAGCACGGTTTTTTTGGTATCACTATGATTTTTTGCAGCACTTCGTCTATATTTTTCACTATATCTGTGGAAGTAATAAAGAATACGTGGGACACTCAGAAAGTTTTGCGAAAATAAAAAAAATTGTTCTATACGTACATATATTTTTATCAAATCTTTTCAAAGTACTTTCCACCAGCCTCTATACAAAGATTCATGCGCCTAAACCAGTTTTCAAAACACTTTTTCTAGTCCGCCGCAGACACCTCGTTTACAGCCTGCTCGAACGCAGCCAGCGCATCTTCCGGCGACGAAAATTGTATCCCTTTGAGCTGATTTTTTATTTTTGGGAATAAAAAGAAGTCACACGGTGCTAGATCAGGGCTGTAAGGAGGGTGACCCAGGAGTTTGACTGGCGTGCTGTCCAGGAAGTCCCTCGTTTTGAGTGCGGTGTGCGCAGGTGCATTGTCGTGGTGGAGCAGTAGCCCGCGGAGCCCTGTGTTTGGTCGCTTGTTGCTTATAACAGAGAAAACTTCTGGCAAACATTTGGTAGTATACCATTCGGCATTAATGCTTCTTTGATCCCGTAAGGGAATTGATACCAAGTGGCCAGTCAAATTAAAAAAGCTAGCGATCAAAATCTTACCCCCGCTTCTAGATCGCTTCACTTTGGTAGGCGTTGGCTCATTTTGAAACACCCAAACAGTCGACTGGCGCTTGGTTTCTGGGTCGTATTGATAAATCCAGGACTCATCACCTGTAACGATGTCGTAAACACGCCGAGACGAGCCTGCTTCAAATTTGTTAAGCATATCACGGCACCATTCCACCCGGGCCTGCTTCTGAGCATCGGTGAGGTTGTGCGGCACCCAGCGTGATACTATCCTCCTCACGCGAAGATGGCTGTGTAGAATCTCGTGAACGCTTCCCGATCCAATCTTCAATATGTGTTGAATCTCCTGATATGTAATTCGCCTATTGTCTTGGATTAAATTTTTCACTGCTAGCACGTTTTCTTCGGTAATAGCCGTCAAAGGGCGACCGCTTCTTTCGTCATCCCCCAAAGTTGGTCGACCGCGCTTGAATTCGTTATACCAACGATACACGGTTGCCTTGGAAGGGCCTTCATCCATGAATGCCATTTGAAGTCTATCGTACGATTCATCCGGTTTCAGGCGACACTTGAAATCGTATAAAATCATAGCTCTAAAATGTTCCCGGCGCAGATCCATATTTCAGTGAGACACAATACTTTGAATTAACTCGCAAAAAATGTGGAGGGAAATTTTGAAATTGGAACTTACTTATTTTTACTTATAAATAATCATATTTTCGAAAAACATTATAACTGGCCAGTCTCCCATATATAAAAACTTTTTTTCGCAATACTTTCTGAGGGGCCTGGTATAGGCCCCCTCCCTTTTGTGCCATGTTTTATGTTAAAGTTTGCACATGCATATTTTAAAAATTATGAAGCAAAGCGGAAAAGTAATATTTTCATCCGGTGCTTTTTAGGGTTGCCAAACAGGACCCTATTACTCTCGCTACGCTGTCCATCCGTCCGTCCGTCCGTCTGTCTGTAACAGGGCTGTATCTTTTGAACGGTAATAGGTAACTGGTTGAAATTTTCTCAGAATATGTTTTCCTATGACTCGTATCACAAATACTAAAAATAAAAAAGTCTAAAACCAAAGGGCCCCGACCCCCTACAAGAAACCTCGAAAAACATGTATTTTTTCAACGTTTTTGTTCCTGTCGGTCTACTCGCGTTTTGCGAACGACAAACGAAGTATACGAACTTTCGTTCCGACTGATACTTACATAATAAAGATAGGCACATAAAAAAGGCACAATTAAGATAGACTACGGTTCATAGTCGTATACAATTTACCGGAGATGAGAAAAACAAACGTCAAAACACGATCATCGCATGCAATAAGGGAACGATGGTTGACCGGAGTAGCAAATTGTGCGATGAATCGTACGATTTATCGAATATCGTCGAACGGGAGTAGACTGAAGACTGACTGCTTCATCTTTAAAACGGTAATACATACCAGCGTCAAACTTGGTCTGATTGTAGTGCATATTATGTACAAATACTAAACATAGAGCAAACATAGACAAATGTGATGATACATGCGTAAGAAAGAGATGCGAAAATTTATTTTTCTTGCAGATTGCGTTGATGTCTTTCTTATGGGGTATCAGGTCGATGGGTGGTACGGAACCCTAACTGCGTGAATCCGACTCGCATTTGTCCGGTTTTTTTTATAACATATGAGGGCAAACGAACAAGCGGGTCACCTGATGGTAAGCAATTTCTGCCGCCCATGGACATCAGAAACACCATGGCCTGGGGAGTCGCGATGCATTGCCAACCTTATAAGGAGACGTATGTCATGAAAACTGTTGATGGAAGTATTTTTTATTTTTATTTTTTTATCGTATGTATAGGATGGCGAAACGAGCTAAAGGCCCACCTGATGTTAAGCGGTTACCTTTGCCCATAACAACTTTAATACCACCTAGGCTGTTACCTAAATGGTACCGCAAGTCGGTTCGCCAACCTGAGACATGAAGATGGAAAGTCTCATGTGATTGTAATTGCACCTGCACCCGTACCCTTCAGACCGAAACACAGCAATGCAAGCATCACTATTTGGGGGAGAAATAGGTACGGGGTGGTAGGTAGTACTTTCCCGGACGAGCTCTTCCACAAAGGAGCTCTACTACTACAAAAGAGTGACCTGTTTTTCATTAATATTTCCATACCACATGTTATTTCTCACCACCAATCGCCACTTACCATTAAACATAACAGAAAATGTAAAGAAAGTTTCCAACAAATTCCATACTGTTATATTACCGCCATAAAATTGTTGAAATGGAAACAAAACATTGCGTGTATCTCGTAACAAATGACGGATTTGCGTCTATAAATCAAAATGGCCGAAAGAAAGACGGCTGATAGTGGTAGTTTTAGTAATTTATAAGGCGCGTGTGAAAGTTTAAATGGTTAACGTAACGAAAAAAGTAGTGTCGGTGAGTTTTTTTAATGATTTATGTGAGAGTTTGTTATGGTAATTGGTTTAATGCACCGTTTTATGGATTAAACTAAATACGCTTGGTTGTTAACACCATAAACATAACATAACCATTGATAACCCTGCCCCGTAAAAGAGGGTCGCAGACACTTAAAAAATTATATTTCTATAAAAAAGCCTTATACATACTTCCTATTACTAGCGAAAGGCGAGAAGGTCGCGGGATTTTTTTACCAAAGTGTTGGCGCTATCGAAAACGTTAAAAAGCACATACTTAGAGCATACATAATAATAAGAGCAGAGGTTAATCATCTAAGGAGCATAGAGTGTGTGATAGACTCAGGTGATAGATAAGACAAGATTTAAATGATAAAGGCACGATCAAAGGAAGTTACATTATATTACGTACTTTTATTTCGTGCTAGCAGAATGCACTATTATCTTCACTTTAAAAAACGTGAACTTAATTTTGTACCCAGTAAAGTATAGGTAATTACATAAATGATGAATTCCATTCTACGCTTATACCAATGATTTCTACTCTAGTAATGTATAACGGCCAAAATTAATATCCAATTTATCCACGATTTACCCTACTAGAGATAGAAATTTGACATATTTTGTATGGAACTTATGTCAAATTCCTATAATTATCTAGCATGGCAAATCGTGGATAGATTGGATATTAATTTTGGCCGTAAGACCAACAAGTTTATTAGAAGCAGGAAATCAGTTTTTTTTTGTTTTCTTTATTGTTTTGTAAGTCTATGGCTTACACTGATGAATTATTAAAACTAAAGGCAAACTAGCTAGCTGGCCAGCTCTAGGTAACCTGTTTCTTAGTAGGTAGGTACCCTAGATACTCGTAATTAGTTCTATGGCAGCTGATCACTTTTTGCATTCTAAATAAGTATACTGGTAGGTTGTGATAAAAATAGCTCAAAACTGGAAATACTTTTCAAAAGAAAGAGGGGCTTGTTTATAACTAGGCGTCGGTTTTGCTAGTTCGTAAATACCTACCAAGACTATCTCGCCTAACCTTTATGCATTTGTTTTTGTTGGCTCTCATTGTTGACTCCTGAATACCTTAGGTGCCATAGGATCTTAATTTTTCATTAGGTGTCATGTATTAATTAAGATTGTTGTTTAGATTAGAGGTCGGAAGAGTCTGTATAAGAATTAGAAACCTGTTAGGTATATCTCGATAAAAAATAAAAAACTAGCTGCGTACTGTCTACTAAAATTTTAACACAATAAAGTCACTATCAAATTCTTTGGTTTTAAGATCATAAATCCTAGTCAAATGCTAGCAGAGACGCAATAATAAATATTTAAAAAACACTTTATGGGTTGTTCTCAAAAAAGTGGCGCTGTAACCTGTCAAGCAGTTTTTAATGGAAATGTGTGATTTTTCAAATGCTATTTATTAAATTCTGTACAATATTGTACTTAAAGAGACTTTTTACACAGAGGCTGAGTAATAATAAGAAAACCGAAGTGATACAATAACAACAAAATTATATTGTAATATCTATTTCTCAATATCCTGTCACGTCCAAACACAACGAGTCACACTTTGAGTAAAGATAAAAAAATAAATATTTAAGATATAGGTTCAAAATTATTACAATACTAAACAATATATTAATAAATTTTATTTTATTTAAACGATACATTAATAATTATCATAATTTTCGAGTTATTCATGTTCAAATTGTGTCCGGAGTGATTTTCTCCATAACCTGTAGTTGCACTCTAAAGTGCATCACACACACAATATTACTTACTCAACATCCCACCCCCGTGCAAAATCTCCAGACAGTATCGGGCTAACCACTGCCAAGGAAAAAAGTGTCGAAATTTGTGCCGTTTTTTTAGAAATTACGTGTAAGCGCCACAATCGGAGTTTGTAACAGGTATGTTATCTATAATCTGACTTTAATATTGTTATTTCTGTTTAAACTGCTTTGTGAATGTTATCGTTAGATTATGTAATTTAGTGCCTATTTATTGTTTAATAAGTGTAAACTCCAAAAACGTAACCGTTTTGTTGTTATCGGATCATAATCTTTATTTTTTCATTAACCTGTGTCTCTTTAACCTGTTTGGAAAGCACAGGTTAGTGAGACTATTACCAGGTTAAAGAGACTTTGTCTGTTTTTGTTTAGTAAAACCGTGTTGCTAGAAAAATCGTGTTACAATTTGGTGTGAATACAAAGAATTTATTTACTATGATAATAAAAAGATAAATTAATCCAATAAATTTTTTAATTAGGGCATTTTTTTTTAGGAAAATGCTTATTCTTGATGCATTTAGGGTTTTATTCTAACCTATTTGTTTATTTTCCGAAGGTAAAATGCCAAAAAGTAAGAAAAATGAAGACATCTTAGCTAGGAAAAGAGTACTTGAAAAAAAAAGATATGGGAGAATAAAAAATAATCCAGAGCTTTATGCAAAATATAAAGAAAAAAATAAGACAAAGTACCAAAAACTAAAAAAGGAGGGGAAAGTAGTATCTATAAGTAGTTTGACACCCAGATATCAGAAAATGTTAAGAAGGAAGTGGAGAGAAGATGCAAAAAAATCCTACCAACGAAAAAAGGAGCAAAAAGCTAGAATACAACGCTTTATTTAATGCAACAGTCCACCTTCCAGCGATATCAAAAACATCAATATAGATAATATTAATGACGTGATTGGTGGCCATAGAGAAGAATCAGCAAGAGGGGCACAGGATAACTGTAAATGCAGAACAATTACTAGGTCTAGGTCACGAGAAGTTAGTCCTGCAACCTCACAAGGCTCTTCAGTAAGTTCTGGGATCGTATCACCTAATGCCCAAAAATTAGTAAGAAAGTTACGCTATAAAAAAGAGAAAGAAATAGCGTCCTTACGACTTAAATTACAGTATTAAACATTCGTCAGTTTTGCAGAAGAAGAACGACGTGAAAATCTTTCTCTAAGATGATGAAAATAGTAGTATTTTCTTCACCTGAAAGAAAGATTTTCACGTCGTTCTTCTTAAAATAGTAGCTACTATTTTCATCACCTGAAAGAAAGATTTTCACGTCGTACTTCTTAAAATAGTAGCTACTATTTTCATCACCTGAAAGAAAGATTTTCACGAAAGATGATGGAAATAGTAGCTACTATTTTCATCATCTGAAAGAAAGATTTTCACGTCGTTCTTCTTAAAATAGTAGCTACTATTTTCATCACCTGAAAGAAAGATTTTCACGTCGTTCTTCTTAAAATAGTAGCTACTATTTTCATCACCTGAAAGAAAGAGAAAGATTTTCACGTCGTTTTTCTTAAAATAGCAGCTACTATTTTCATCACCTGAAAGAAAGATTTTCACGAAAGATGATGAAAATAGTAGCTACTATTTTCATCATCTGAAAGAAAGATTTTCACGTCGTTCTTCTTAAAATAGTAGCTACTATTTTTATCACCTGAAAGAAAGATTTTCACGTCGTTCTTCTTAAAATAGTAGCTACTATTTTCATCACCTGAAAGAAAGATTTTCACGAAAGATGATGAAAATAGAAGCTACTATTTTCATCATCTGAAAGAAAGATTATCACGTCGTTCTTCTTAAAATAGTAGCTACTATTTTCATCACCTGAAAGAAAGATTTTCACGAAAGATGATGAAAATAGAAGCTACTATTTTCATCATCTGAAAGAAAGATTTTCACGTCGTTCTTCTTAAAATAGTAGCTACTATTTTCATCACCTGAAAGAAAGATTTTCACGAAAGATGATGAAAATAGAAGCTACTATTTTCATCATCTGAAAGAAAGATTTTCACGTCGTTCTTCTTAAAATAGTAGCTACTATTTTCATCACCTGAAAGAAAGATTTTCACGTCGTTCTTCTTCTGCAAAACTGACGAATGTTTAATACTTTATTTAATTTAAGTCGTAAGGACGCTATTTCTTTCTCTTTTTTACAGCGTAACTTTCTTACTAATTTTTGGGCATTAGGTGATACGATCCCAGAACTTACTGAAGAGCCTTGTGAGGTTGCAGGACTAACTTCTCGTGACCTAGACCTAGTAATTGTTCTACATTTACAGTTATCCTGTGCCCCTCTTGCTGGTTCTTCTCTTTGGCCACCAATTACGTCATTAATATTATCTACATTGATGTTTTCGATATCGCTAGAAGGTAGACTGTTGCATTCAATAAAGCGTTGTATTCTAGCTTTTTGCTCCTTTTTACGTTGGTAGGATTTTTTTGCATCTTCTCTCCACTTCCTTCTAAACATTTTCTGATATCTTGGTGTCAAACTATTGACTGACTGGTTGTTTAAGACTGATTAGATAAGAAGAAAATTTCTATTTTATTTTTTTAGAGATCAGATATAGATTATTGTATCTCTCTAAATGTATCGACAGAAATGTTTAGCATGAAGACATCTAGGTGAGATTTTTTATGTTTCCTGTGTTCTAAAGCCGGTCTTTTTAATGTAACTTTAGTTTTGCAGTTAATAATAATAAAAGCTGATTTGCATGGTTACATTGTTTTTTTTTCACTAACCTGTTTGATTCTCTTTAACCTGGAGACATTTTCTCATTAACCCGTGAGATGTCTCTTTAACCTGTTAGGTAGTTTTTTTGAAAAGCTGTATTTTGTCTATTTATGTGAAAATTTTATTCCCTTAGAAAAAATTAACATAAGAAAAATACTCCGAATGGATTTTTGTAAAAAAAAATCAATAATTGATACATTTAAAAAAAATGATAATTTTATTCGAGCGGTGCCACTTTTTTGAGAACGACCCTTATAGACATACATATCTACCTACCTAGTTTATTATGATTTAAACTCTAAGCTTGACTGACTGCCTCGTTGGTCTAGTGGTCGCAAGCGCGACTGCTGATCGTGGGGTCCTGGGTTCGATTCCCGGGTCGGGGAAAGTGTTATTGGGTTTTTTCTTTAGGAAATTCTCAGTAGCAGCCCGGAGTCTGGATTTGTGCCCGGTTAATGGCAATAGGCTCGCCACTTATTACATGGGACTATAACATAACTGGCGAAATGTGGGTGTACTATACACCTCTGCCTACCCCTTACAAATAAAGGCGTGATGTTATGTTATATTAAACTCTAAGCGAAATCTCTCTTTTTAATTTTTCTGAAGCATTTTCAGCTACAAAAGTTACAACCAATAAAAACATCACATTTAGTGGCAAGTTACAAATGATTATAAATAAAAAAAGTAGGTACACATTACACGGTTGTGTATCGTTTTCCAACAAGCCTTTAAGCCTTTCTCTTGGTTTTGACAAAACTGTGTTAAAAGTGTTATTTGATACTTGCACTGTCGCGAAAGTGGCCAAGGAACAAAAATAAACATGTTTCCTTGTCGCCTCGTTAGTGTCACACGTTAATTTAACGTTTCTTTTCATCAATCAATCAACGCTATTGCAGTCCACTGGGATGTAGGACTGTCCCAAGTTTTGCTTATAAAATAATATTTGAAACCTACATGTTCCAAGTATAATTTATGAAAACAAAGGAATTGTTATTAGCTTATCTCTCTCTATCGCTATAACCTTTAGTTTTCTTTGACCTAAAAGCCTTTAAAATTAGCATAAAAGTAAGAATAATGACCTAGAAACGCAGCTACGTATTTTTAGCGTTTCAAGGTAAACAAATAAATAAAATTTTGTATAGAGGTGTCAATGCATTTGTCATATTTAATCAGCGTAGAGCTAAGACTTTCCAACAACATTAAAGTGTTGCTTCGGAATCGAACTTGGTTACTTATTCAAATTCCGAGGCACACCAGGCAATATTCAGACTGTGCTAATAACACTTACGGCCAAAATTAATATCCTATCTATCCACAATTTACCCTACTAGAGATAGAAATTTGACATATTTTGTATGGAGCTTATGTCAAATTTCTATCTTTAGTAGAGCAAATCGTGGATAGATTGGATATTAATTTTGGCCGTTAGCCTGTCTAACTCTATATTCAGAGCTACCGATAGGACAGTCGAATGCATGACAGTACTTGAATTAGAAAACCGCCCTTACTGCTTACGAATGTTTCGCTTAATAGGAACCACATAAGGATCCTGACTAGAACCCTCACATGGCACTGCAAACTGAACAAAGATCCCCACAGGATGGGCCTCACAGATACCACAGTTTGCAGATTTTGTCGCGAAAAGGATGAAACGCCCATTCATATCCTATGCGATTGAGTGCACCACATTAGAAGTCAGCATCTTGGAGGCTAGTCGACTTAATGGTTGGCCTGCGGCTTGGGGAGGTGCTGTAGTCTACTATTAGAGGCGTTACAATAGATCTTTTAGGTCACAGTGACATAAGGAGCTTGCAAAGACCTTACCTCTTTTTCCAAAATAATAATAAATACTGCTTAAGAAATAAAGGCGCTGTCAATGTCAAATTGTTACCACTGACGTGCGGTCAAGCGTACCTACTCGGCCACACTAACTAGCATTACTGTACCCTGCGCTAACTAGTCAGACACGAGATTTGAAATTTACCATGTACACACGGCTACACATCAAGCTGTACAAAACCAGTAAAGGCTGACCTCGCGTTGTAAGAAAAACCTATACAGTGCGAGGTCAGCTTATACAGGAAATGTACAGCTTGATGTGTAGCCGTGTGTACATCACTGTTTTCGAGTTTCCGATATTTCATTTTCAGCACTGTTACAAGCGCAAGCGTTATGGTCACGTCACGAGTAAACTCAAGTACCTAATCGCGGGTGGATGCTTAGGAGTAGATAAACCGATCTTACCTATTCCCTTTTAATTTTGTAGGTACCGATATTGTTTTGTTTGTTTGTTTTTTTTTGTTTTGGAAACTCTATTAAAGTGATTTATATGGTAAATATCTCGTGATATCTAGTAATATTAAAGTCAGACAGCCTAAATACCGTGCTCTGAATATCGCATGGTGTAATAGGCCTTACGAGTGTTTGTTATTAGATCGATACTTAGGCCCGTATTCCAGAAGGATACTCAAGCGTTGATCTCTGTTTAAAACTAGTTTTAAGTTGAGCTTTGATTTTAGAACGTCCCTCAAGCAGAGATTTGTTGATCACAGTTCAGCTGAGTTTAGTTTAGTTTTATATTGTCACCTGTTTCGGTATTTGGGCAGATATTTGATCTGTAATCACTCAAGCGTGGTCCAGACTACGCTTGAGTAGAGATTTTTATTATAAATCAGGTCAAATTCGTGTGTTTTGTTGTTGAATTAAAGTTTATAATTACCGTTCTGGAATAAGACCGATAAGTTGTGATCAGGTGATTGGATTTTAAACTGTACTTGAGGAAGCTTCTGTAATACGAGCCCTAGGATCAGGTTCGTTCAGAAAAGAATTATACAGTGCAAGTGCAACGGCTTTTGTGCAACACTCATTAACCGACTTCAGAAAAGGAGGAGGTTATGTATTCGGCGGCTTTTTTTTTCTTTTTTTTTTCTTTTTATGTTGCTACTGGAATATAAGCAGTAGCTGAACATCTTATTTAATTTCAAGATAAAAATTACCCTACTGAGGCGATCGGGTAAAACTGTTGTTTGTTTATAATAATAATTATTAAAACCACCATCGCTTAGAAAAAACATTGATTTGTTCTGTTTGTAGAGCAAGGATTTCAAAATAGAATTCAGAACGAACTAAATAATAATTATTGTTGTTATTATAACTTCCAGGTTCGAGGCAAAGGCGTAACAATATCAGCCAAGTGTAGTAAAAATCTTACCGAATAAACAATAGTGAAAATCAGAAAGTGAGAAAAACTACTTACGTTCATTTTGAAAATTGTCCAAACTCCTCAGTGTAACATTAAAATAAATCACAGAACACAGACTTTCTTCAAAAGAATTTTTGTACTAGGTATAATTTACGGAACCGGTTCTTTATTTTGACAGAGGACTCGCATGCGCGCGGTGCGATGGCGGATCGGTGACTGGCGCGCGTCGGGTTAATAAAAAAAATAAACTTTCTCAAACGACCGCGATTTAGACTGCCTATTGGTTGTTAAATGTTAGGTATTAGGTACAGTTTTAGACGACTATACTTGCATTATTAATTAGTGGTAGTTAAAAGCATATTACTCTATTGTGATAAGGTGCATATTAAGATAAGGGACTATCGATTGGGGGAAAGTTAATTGTACAATAGATAATAGCTAACGTTGTTAGGTCGCTGGACTTGCCGACCGTCCGTTGCTCCGTTGCTCCATTGATGGATCACATGTTTCTCTACTTCAAGTTACTGTGACTGAAACAGGTGCTTCTTTCTTTTCGACACTATAGTTACTTTTCTACATTTATTTTCACTCTACAAAAGATGGACGAGAACACCACCATATCCCAAAGCTTTTTAATTTTTTCTACCATACCTAGCATAGGTAGGTACGGTCGACCGCACGTCTGTGGATACAGATTGACATTGACAGCACCTTTATTTTGTAAGCAGTAAGGGTGATTTTCTCATTTCTTTCTTTTTCGTGTCGACATGAGCTACATAATAATAATAGCTCATGTCGTGGGGAAAAGATTAGCCAGTCAGCAGGTTGGTAGCGGGACTGACTGCCCAAGGTGCGCCTAATTATTTTCTCATTCAAGTGTTACAACTGTCATGCAGTCGACTGCACCACAGAAATCTAAATAATAAGCTAATATAAATGGTATATTTTACTACCGGAACGCATGTCACCGGTTTTACCGCTACCAACACATATATAAATACGCAAATACGCTCACCATGTTTCTAGCATTCAATGCAAAATAAATTAAGCCTAAAAACAATTTCGCTGTTAGATAGGTATGCTGCAAAATAAAAATTGACTCTGCGTCAAAAACAGTGGTAATCAAGCAAACGGTTCGCGCACTGGTGTCCTATGAGACACTTGTACGCCGCGACAAGTTCACGCGCCTTTACCATAAAATAGATAATACTAGTATTATTGTCTATTCTTATGCCTTTACCACTTCTATTACCTTTATTATTATTATTATCAGCCTGTAGTGTCTCACTCCAGGGCAAAGGCCTCCCTTCCCTTTTTACACTTGTCCCTGTATTTTGCCTTCTGGGGCCAATCCTTCAGATAGGAGTCAAGTTCGTCCCGCCATCTCCTGGGCCTGCCGCGTTGTCGTTTCCTGCTGTCTGGAACCCACTGTGTGGTTGTTTTCGCCCATAGCTCCTCCGGCATGCGGCAGATGTGACCAGCCCAGTTCCACTTAAGCTTGGCAGCTGTTTGGCCTACATCCGCAATTTGTGTTCTATTACCTACCTTATATTATTTTGATTTCTATGGTAGGCACTTACTATGGGTTTGCGGTTTTCAAAAACACACTAAAACCATAATATTCTACCCAAAAAATAGCATCAACATCATCAGCCTATTACTGACCCACTGCTGGGCACAGGCCTCTTCTCAGAATAAGAAGGATTTAGGCATTATTCCACCACGCTGGCTTAGTGCGGGTTGACGGACTACACATACTATCGATAGGAGCACTCCAACAACACTCCAATGGTTTCCTTACGATATTTTCCTTTATCGCTAAAACAAGTGATTGGTAATCAAACGAATTCGGCTCCAATCCGAACCCAGTGTGTCGTCGCTGTCCGAACCACATTACGTCAGTAAGGTACTATTAGATATTCTGTGCTCGAACACAGACCCCCAAAAGAATTGCATGTAGAGGCATAAGAAAAGAGAAGATATTATTATCTATTCTATGGTAGAGGTAACTAGGTACTTAACTATGATGGGGATTGGGGCATATTGTACAGTGCCTTCCAGTTGTGCCCAATGCTCTGGGATCTGGAGGCGAGAAACCTGTCACTGAGATACCATCAACGCGAGAATCCACCTGATCGGAACGAGGTCTGCCAGATCTTCGTGGTTGAATGGGAGCAGCGACTTGCCATCAGCGCGAGAATCCACCTGATCGGAACGAGGTCTGCCAGATCTTCGTGGTTGAATGGGAGCAGCGACTTGCGAAACTCAGCGCAGGGCATGCCATAATAATAACAGTGGAAAGGCCCGTTATGGAGGAGTAGTTGGAGAGGCACCATGGCGTACATCTACCAGCTAACGTAGGGCACGGTTGCTTCGGGAAGTAGGTATCTATGTCGAAACGGTCGGGAGCCGACGTCCGAGTGTCTTCAGCTGCTTTGCGGACTCGGTGCAGCATACACTGGCAGAGTGCCTAGCTTGGGCCACGCAGCGCCGTGACCTTATCACGGCAGTAGGTGGGAACGATCTCTCGCTTCTGGGCCAATGTTCCGGCCGTGGTTGATCTGTCCGTTATCAGTTTTAGCACGTCCCGGGAAAACTATATTGTTTCTCCCTCAGTAGCACGCGGTCACCACGTGCTGCTGCGTCCTCAGGGTCGCTTAATGGACGCCTCGAGTCCCCTTAGTCTTAGCAACCACGAGCTCGCAGATCCCCCCGCCATCATCATGTTTGCCCTCTCCCGGTCCCGCTCTGCGGCCTCATTCTGGACCATGACAGTCTCGCAGAAGGAAGCCACAGCCCTCCAGGCCGTTGCATAGCCGACGCTACTGCTGGCAGAGAGAGATCTTGCCTGATCTCGCTAACCAGGTCAGTCGCTCGAAGCCCTACACAGGGCATTCCTCGAGCGTGTGCTGTGCCGTGTCCTGGTCACTTACACAATGTGGGAATTTGGCGTGGCTTTGCGTCCAATCTTGTTCAGGTATTCACTGAAGCTACCATGCCTGGTGAACACCTGAGTAACCGCCCACTCCTTTCTAGTCAGGCTTCAAAGCACGGCAGGACAGCTTCGACCACACGCTTGTGCGCATACTGAGGCTATTCGAGCCGGTCGCACCACCTCTCAAGCGCCTGTCATCGCCCTTGCAGCTCTCCCACCGTTTTGGCGAATGACGCGGATCCGCTCGTAGTCCCTCGCGGTGCCTCACGTCCATGTGCGTCCATTTCCACCAAGATGTCCAACGGCGGGAATAGTCTTGATATATTTCTGTGGCGGGAAGTCCGCCACGACAGTTGCCGCGTCAAAGAATACCGAACGGTATCCTCGTACGATCCGTATGGCCACTTTACCATATGTGTAACTAGCAGGGGTAAGAGATATTAAGCACCAGCGACAAAAAAAAAACAGAAAATCCAGAAGTCTACCAAAGTTCCCGAGGGATGCGCTAACGTCTTTCTGTGATAAACCGAATTACACGCGTGCGAAGCAGCAGGCAGAAGCTAGTGTGTAATAAATACTTATTGTTATGACTTTACGCTACAGGCTGCTGAACTTGGAGCGCTGGACGCCTGACAGCCGATGTGACCACACAGGCGCCCCGTAAAGGACTATGGACCGTATATACCCAATATGTAATATTACTATAATAATATCAGCGGTAAATGTCATGTCTCTGAATAATATCACAGTGTAAGTAATTATCTGGTCCATACAGCGGTTCAACGAAAATTGACATTGACAGTTTTTAACGGCAACTCGGGACATTGTTTGACATTTTTGAAGGCAGCTTGAGACACATAACTCTCGCGTTGGACGACTGTTTGGAGTAGTTAGACTGTGATAATATTATAAATAAACTAGAAACTGTTTTGAGTTAGGTATAAAAGGAAATATTTAAATATTAAATAAATAATAAATATCAATCAACTCAGCCTATCGCAGTCCACTGCTGGACATAGGCCTCTCCCAAGTTGCGCCACAACGCTCGGTCCTCTGCCTTCCGCAACCAGTCCCCCCCAGCCACGTTCTTTAGGTCGTCGGTCCACCTGGCAGGGGGGGCGCCCTACGCTGCGTTTGCCGATTCGCGGTCTCCACTCAAGGACTCGTCTGCTCCAACAGCCATCGGTCCTTCGACAGACATGGCCAGCCCACGGACTGCTCTCGTTACGGATTTTATCCTTCAAAGAAACTCCAAGCATAGCTCGCTCCATAGCTCGCTGAGCGACTTTGAATTTGTGGACTAGCCCAACTATCAGCGTCCACGTCTCGGCACAGTAAGTCATGACTGGCAGGACGCACTGGTTGAAGACCTTTGTCTTCAAACTTTGCGGTATACCTAGGCGACGAATAATAAATAATTTTTTATTCATATAATAAGTTTTACATCAAAAATCTGTAAAGTCCCTGACTTCTGAGCACAAGGTACTGAGGTACAAACCTGTGTTACAGAAGTCAGTGTCTTCTCCCATTAGTTTAACACAAATAGTTAATAATAATTACAGTAGTAGTAGTATTTGTTTGTTTGTAATCGATAAACTCTGAAACTACTCAACCGATTTTAATAATTCTTTCACCATTAGAAAGCTTTTTTGCCGTGGGGAAATCCTCATGGAAGCACTTCGCCCGCCCGGGTACGGCGGTGCCAGTGTCGGACTCATACCACCACGGTGTTCCTTCAACTACCTTTGGCCGGGGGCGTGGCAACCCTCTGTATTCGCACAACCACCCCCGACAAGCAGGCGAGCCCCCTCTCCCCGTGCGGCTTAACGTCGGCCGCACCCTCCCCGGCAGCGCACACCGAACGCTGCGTGCCACCTCACGGGCCCCGCCATGACGCAGCTAACACGCCGATGTCATGGCCACGCCAGTCACGCCTGCCTCGCCAGCCACGCCTGCCTCGCCAGCCACGGGGGTCACCCAGGCCAGCCACACCAATAATGTCCCTCGAAAGGATGTTTATTGCCCGAACCCAGAATGCACCGGCCTAAAAACTGCCGTTCCCTCCAGACGTGTCCAGAAGGCCTAGCAGCCGTCAGGCACACGTGAAGGTTTTCTGGCCAGCATCCCACTATTAGAAATCTACCTACTTTATTCAGAAGCAACATAGGCTATTTTATTTTAGTATGCGGGCGAAGCCGCGGCACAGCTAGTTGTAAATATTTATGTATTAACCTGAGGTATTAACAAATTACCTATAAACGTTATGTAAGAGAAACGGAACTTTTTCAAATGACCATTGATTGACATTTGTAAGTTTTATGGTTTTAGCAAAACCATGAGCAAAACGTTTTTCAACAATAAGTATGTATATTATTATTATCAATCTGTGATATCACGACTAAAACGTATTAATTACTATCTCTGTGATCACAACTGCTTTGTGAAAATCAATATCACAAATCACAACACAAACACAACATGTTATTGAACAAAAAATGTTGCGAAGTGTGCCGTATCTTTCAACAACGTTTCGAAACTTCTGTCTAGTCAATAAACCAGTATTTCTACAAGCATGCTCATTCCCCCTCTCATACATTGACTTGTATAGCGCGATCTCGCTCACTGAAGCGCTCGAAAGGAGAGGGGCTGGAGCCGCCATGCCGGTTAGTTGAACGCGACGCGACCACAAAGTGTACACGTTCGTGTAATTTTGTTTTTGTTTTCGCCTTTGTAAAACATGAACACGTGGAATTCCGAGTTAGTTTTCAAGTTGATTGACCTGTTTCAAGAAAAACCAGAGTTATGGGACCCTTCATCAGAAGACTACAGGGACAGAGATAAAAAACAAGAATCTTGGTGCGAAATCGCAAAGGCATTGGATATTGATCACGTCATAGTTGAGAAGAAAATAAGAATGCTTATGACCCAGTATCGGCGAGAGCTAAATAGAAAGAGATCCAGTAAATGGTTTGCTTTTCAGAAATTAGCGTTTCTAAATGCACGGCAAACTGCACGTAAGGTAAGACTGGTTTATTTATAAGTAGTAGGTATATATGCAATACTTGTTGATTTATTATTGTCCGCATGACTTTGTTGTGTTGAAGTGATAAAAGAGCGCGCCACGTTCCTATTGCTTTATTTATCACATGATGTGTTTATGAACATGTTGAATCAAATGATAAACACGTGATAAATGTGGTCAAACATTAATGAGGTATTATTAATGTTCCAGAAACACATAGAAGCTTAAAAATAACCTTTAAAAATGTTTATAAACTTCTGAGAATACTACTATTAATACACAGACCAACAGTTACTGTTGGTCTGTGTATTACTATTAGGTATTCTGTGTCGTCACGTAGGTAGGTCATTATTAGTAGTGTCATTTAGTTTAGTGTACTGCCACAGCGTCATTAAGAGCAGAGCTAGAGTTCCTTAGACTGTGGTAGGTACTGCTTTACGTTCTTCAGTCTCGTTCCGTCCACTCAACTTCGATTTAGATACTACACAATGGTTTATTTCTGTGTAGGCATAAGAAAAGAGTATTATTACCTATTCTATGGTATAGGTAGGTAGTATGTACAGTCTAATTTAGTTTGATAAACGTTTGTTGGCTTAAACTAATTGCTGACGACGTAACCTGGCGGATGTGAATTTGTAAACTTACCGCATTTGAATTTTGTTACATTAATTTTGCTATAGGGTAGGGACATAGACTTATATATTACTAGGGTAGGGAGGTGTTACTTTTCATAGCATCATCAACTCAGCCTATCGCAGTCCACTGCTGGACATAGGCCTCTCCCAAGTTGCGCCACAACAATCGGTTCTCTGTCTTCCGCATCCAGTCCCCCCAGTCACGTTCTTCAGGTCGTCGGTCCACCTGGCGGGGGGGCGCCCTACGCTGCGTTTGCCGATTCGCGGTCTCCACTCAAGGACTCGTCATAGCATAGATTATTCATATTCTTTATTGCATTCCACAATAAAATTAGTTGAAGGGGGGGTTAACACTTATGTGGAATTAACTTTGTTAGTCATTGTTAATACCTAATTACAATAATTACCTACCTACCTGCCTCGCAAAATACGAGTAGGTATTTGATAATTATAATAAACCAGCGACAACACAGCCCCTAGACGGATATTGTTGAATTTATTGCGTACAAACAATTCTGCCACTAGCTGAGGTATGAGGAAGCGGGGTACTGCGATCCGGTTGGCCCTGACAATATCATTATGTCATAGAAACTTCAAACTTTGTAGGGTTAGAGACGAGACAGATTTAGATTCAACACGATATAATATCGATAAAATGTTATTTTATCGATATTATTTTTATGTAATACGTAGTATTAATTATAAGGATTTTAGCTTCTTATTTCTTTTAATATTATTTAATAATAAAGTAATTAATATACTAATAATAATAGTAAGTATTACATGTAGGGAGGGAGTCTTTCAAAATAAGACGGGTGCTCTGTACTTTCAGAATTAAGATAATTATATCTTTAAAAATATCTTTATGTATTTATTTGGTGTTGAATATGGAGTTATTATTTTGTAAAGCGGATATTTTAAAAGAGGTAATTGTCCGTTTATATAGTAAATAAATATTAAATAATAAAATAATTAATTTAGTAGTAGTATTATATTATTTATTTTACCCAGCAATGTTACACAAAATGTTACATTAACATACTAGGTACTACGTCTAGGTATAAATATTATTGTACCTACTTAACATTTAAAAGTGAACACAGCATGGAACAAAAACAAATATTATTGCAAACTATAACAGCTAATAAGCACGTAAATAAAACGTTATTCAAAAGAAAAGAACCTACTCAATAATAACTTAAATTTAAAGGACAAAAAAAAAAAAAACTAATCACCACTAATCATTTTTTAAATAAATTAATTTTATGTATGTATAGCCTTCGAATAGTGCATTTGTAACTTTGAGCTTTTATAATAAAGCCATTATAAATACCATTCGATATAATCAAATAAAACAAATTTTGTGACTAATGAATATAACAACTAATAACTGTAATTTGGTTCTAGTACTCGCTGGCAGCTACCGCGGCACCACTCACTTCGCTCGCTCACAGTTCTTTCATCATTCATCCCCATTTCAGATGTATGGGCGCCACCCCTAAAATACATAATCACGCATTTTTTATTCTTTTAAAATTGAGATCTATATTTAAACTATCTTTTAACGAAATTACATGTACTTATATTTATAACTGTAGAAGTTATTAAGCTGTAAAGGATTAGGACAGACGGACAGATGGATAGACGGACAGACGGACGGACATGACGAAACTGTAAGGGTTCCTTGTAGGACTACGGAACCCTAAAAAAGGTACATATATCATTTATCGTGTACGTATCGGTCGGAACAAAAGTTCGTTTATCGTTGAACGGGAGTAGACTCCCTGGCTGTTATAGGTATATAAAGATTGAATGTTTGAAATCGTAGTTTTTTTTTTTTTTTGTAGGTAGCTCAATATTCTACTACCTATATTTTTCAATTTCGTTGATAGTATGGAGAACTTTGTTTCATCGATAACAGATTTAGTACATCACTAGTTACATTGACAATTAAATAGAGGGAAAGAGATTAAGTGCTTGCGTAAGAAAGAGATGTTTTGTGAAAGTAATCAACGTGCCGTCTGCACCTTTGGTGTCCGTTACGAATTAACCAGTATAAGATGAACTCTCATTAAATATTAAATCAGTTGAAAAATCTAATTGGATAATGACATTATTAACTTAACGATGAAATGTTATGCCGTCTTTCTGGACACTCAAAGTCTTGCTGTTTTTACAACACAATCGTACTGTGCAAGAAGTCATTATAACATTTATTTGTAAATTTTGTGTTCACTAACACGGAAGTGTCAACGGCTCACAGAAGTGGTCGTAACTGATTCAAATTGTTTGAGTGGCGGCTTACATACAGGATTTTTCCCTTATGTGTGATAGAAATCGGTCGCCTGTTATGTGGCGTCTAGGGGCTGTGTCGTCGCTGTAATAAACATAAGATAAGTAAAATATACAGTGCCCCAGCACGCAGTTTCGCTCACGTAGTAGGTTCCATAGGTAGTAGGTACTAGGTATTCTTACCGTAAGTTTTTGCATCAAAAATAATGTTTTGTAAATGTTTCGAAACTTTGTGTTTACGTCTCAACAAACAGGAAGTAGGTCAAAAAAAGTAAAGTTAATGCTAAAGAAGGAACGCTTACGGCTTTCATTGTTAAGGTTATTGGTACGATGTATCCATTCGGACGGCGTTTTAATGACGACTTCCAAAAAAGCTTGACTTGTTCTAAAAATAACATACGTTTTCAACATTCACGGACAGATTTTGGAAGGCGGCTATGCCATTCGAAGTTTTAGATGCATCGTCAGTGGCACCCTTTAGATGCGCTGTTTAGAAGGGAGGGGCTCGATTTTCGTGTCCCTCTGATGCCAACAGAGGGCACAGTAGAGGAGCAGGGACAGTCCGGTGTGCACTCACCCTGCCACTGGGCAGGCAGCGAGGGGACTGTGTCCTTCCCTGCCCCCGTCGATCTCGTAACCTTAGAAGGAGTGCTGTGGTTGTGTTCTCGCGCCTCCTTTTGAGACCGAGGGCCTGGGCTTCACCACCTTGACCGCGAGGAAGAAAATCTCTATAAAAACTTACGGGAGGATACGGCCTGTGGGTGGTGGACTCGAGGTAGCCCACCACTCGATCAGTCAAGATCCGTGAGAGTGGCGCGTATTGTCGCGCGCGTGCTTGTCAGGAGGAGGGTGCGGCCGACGTTACGCTGCACATGAAGAAGGGGTTCACCTGCTAGTGGCTAGCCGGAACCTGTCGGGAGGAGTTGGCGACTGCAAAAGCTATCCAATGCCCCGGCCAAAAGTTGTTAGAGGAACACCGTGGTGATTTTAGTCTGTAAGAGTGCTATACTGGCTCCACCTTCCCCGGGTGGAGAGCGTCCATGAGGATTTCCCCACTGCAAAAAAAGGTATAATGTACATCCCACGATGTAATATACATCCCGGGATGTACCTTTTGGTATCGCACACGCAGCCAGCAGATATTATTATTTTGTGGAAAGAGGTAGGGGTTTTGAACGTCCCTAAGCCACTTCGACCTGATCAGATCTATTGTGACGCCTCTTGC
The DNA here is from genome assembly GCA_949699075.1 of Asteroscopus sphinx. Classification (NCBI taxonomy): domain Eukaryota; kingdom Metazoa; phylum Arthropoda; class Insecta; order Lepidoptera; family Noctuidae; genus Asteroscopus; species Asteroscopus sphinx. Next base: position 9,989,673 of record OX453021.1, on the reverse strand, counting down.
AGCATTACAGCACTTCCCCAAGCTGCAAGTCAATCATGAAGTCGACTATGACCTTGGGGGAGGAGGAATTGATCTCCTGTTGAGATGCCGTAGCCTCCAAGATGCTGGCTTCTTATTTGGTGCACTGCATCACATTCGCATAGGATATGGATGGACGTCTCATCCTTTTCGCGACAAAAACTGCAAACTGTGGTATCACTGAGGCCCATCCTGTGAAAGTGTTTATTCAGTTTGCAGTGCCAGCTTTATTTTCAGATTTATTTTCTGGTTCCTGTTTAAAGAAAGCGCTTCTTTCGTAAACCTTTCCTTGAAGCCTACTAGTAGCGCTTTCGAGTGTTCTTGGCCTGGGGATTTTTCCCAAAGGCTAACACTTTGGTCAGCTCCCCAGTTTTTAAGGTGGGCTGTAGTGGTGCATTTAGGAATGTCACAGATTAGCTCCGGACCCACAGTGGGGCTTTCAGCACCAGCTCTGGCCAGTTCATCAGCGGTTTTGTTGCCCCTAATGTCACAGTGTCCAGGTACTCATCCTAGTGCCACCGAGTTTGCCACTCCTAGTTAGTTCAATGGCTGGAAATACTCCTTTACAAGTTTGGACTCAATATCCTCTGAGTTTATGGCTTTTTATGCTGCCTGGCTGTCACAAAAGAAGAAGATTTGCCTATTATTATAGGCCCTCTGCAGACTTACGGCCAAAATTAATATCCAATCTATCCACGATTTACCCTACTAGAGATAGAAATTTGACATATTTTGTATGGAGCTTATGTCAAATTTCTATCTCTAGTAGGGCAAATCGTGGATAGATTGGATATTAATTTTGGCCGGTAAACGGACACACCCAATAATGGCAAATAGTAATAACTTCTTAGGTTTTCGCGATCAATACACATTACCTATAATAAAACAAAGTTTAGCCGGATTAAATCGCGTATATTATTTAAATTGGTTTTCCTGACGTTTCGAAAGCTGCAGCATTTCGTGGTCGCAGGTTGACTAAGATGACAATCGTCTTTACAAATATTTCTATAAAATTATTTTAATCAAAGTGCTGTTTGGGACTTGATTATTTTTAGGACTGGGTTCCAAATAGTAAAAAAGAAAAAAATATTTTTGAAATATCTGTAAAGACGATTGTCATCTTACGGCCAAAATTAATATCCAATCTTTTTTTTACCCAGCACTTTCACTTTTGGACCAAAATGGATGATGTCCTTTGCTTTTTTTTTGTTTAGTAACCCAATATTTCACCGTAACAATAATTAATAAAAACGCGATAACTAGAGAATTAAAACAAAAATCAATGGGCAAGTCCATTACGAAGCAAAAGTGGGAAAGTCCATAACGAACTTCTGGCTTACGCTTGCATTACGCAACTTCCACACATCGATACCAGATGGCGGTAGGTTGCGTCAACTGAATTTGGAACATGCTGCTTATTCGAGATCGCGAGTCTTATTAATTGAAGTCGTTGGTTTTTTTTATTATACCATTGAGGTAATATGTACTACGTACTGGAGGAGACATCAGGAACAAAAAATTTAGCACAACTTGCTGGCCGCGGAGCACGCGCGGCGCGAGCGTGGCTAAGCGAGTGAGAGTGCAGGAGCTCTAAAACGTGCTACAAACATTTTGTTCGAGGTGTCTCCTCTAGTACTTAGTACATATTACCTCAGTGTATTATACCTACATTTTCTGCAATGCAAATATTAATTAGGTAGGTAATTCGATTTATTTTAGTTCAGATTATTATTAATTTTTCCAGACAAAATCAACAACTCCAGGTCCAGCAGATGGATCAGCAACTTATTACATTTCGTTGGCACCACAGCTAGACGAAAAAAATCATGACAATAATCTGCAATATGATAACCCCAACGGCCAACGAAAAGAAAAAGCAGTTCTCAAAGATATTATAATAAGTGACTTCGTTGAAACTACACGTCGAGATAGAAAACAGTTTCAAAAGGATAGTAGTACACACAAGTCCACAAGCCAAGAAGCTACTAACACAAAAATTAAGGATAATGAAAGGAAAGGGAAAGATGAGTATGCTATGTATGGAGAGCTTGTGGCGATGAAATTAAGAAAGATTGGAAGCGGTTACGCTCGTTCCACAGCCCAGTTCCATATAAACAACATTTTATATAAGGCCGAAATAGGAACCTATGACAAACACCCGAAGAGAAAGAGAAAATCATCACATTTGAGAGAAAGTTTCGTCAGAGCAGGCAGTTCTTCTCCACAGCATTTTGATGTAAATTATGATGATTCCCAGTCTTCCTCTGCTTCAAAGCCAATGGAAGATGTGTTAAAATTAGAGAATGATGATTCAGACGAATAACTGAATAAATTAATGCTAGAAGGCAATGATATTTAAAAGTACAGATATGTTACTTGCACTCGGAACTGAAGACTGAAAACGTCTTAATTATGACGTTTTTAGGGTTCCGTAGTCCTACAAGGAACCCTTATAGTTTCGTCATGTCCGTCCGTCTGTCCTAATCCTTTACAGCTTAATAACTTCTACAGTTATAAACATAAGTAAATGAAATTTTGTTAAAAAATAGTATAAATATAGATCTCAATTTTAAAAGAATAAAAAAATCATAATTACGTATTTTAGCGGTGGCGCCCATACATGTGAAATGGGGATGAAAAATTTTTTTTCGCTGCACCCCCTCGTTTGGCGTATCATTGAATAGGTCTACTAAAATGAAGGTAATGTTTCATACATCACTTTTTTATCAGGTGTACCATCTGCGAAATATAGCCCGCCAAAGTGGCTTGCAATGTGTCCCCCCATGCCATTTCTAAACTATGCAACGTAGAAACTTATAATCTTCCACATTGATAGACCTTTGTGAAAACTCTCTTTTAAAATTATTTCGAGCATATTGTGATTATAAATTTTTGAGTTATAGAGAGAAAACTGAAAAATACTTAAAACGTCCTAGTTCAAAGGTCATTGACCTTAGATAAAAATGATCTTAGCAAATAATGCTCCTTTAGCTACTTTCTATTTGAAAAAATCACAAAAAGTAACTTTGTGTTAAGTTGACGACACACTTCTTAAATTTGGCGCCATCTAACAATACTCTCTGGGTCGCCAATACTGCCGTCAAGTGCCGTCTATTACATTTGGCACTGTATAGCGCGATCTAGCGGCTACTGACATCACTCTCTGAGTCGCCAATGCTGCCGTCTATTGCAAAAACTAAAATAACTTAAGGAACCCTATAATACTGAGCATGGCCCTGTCGGGCTCTTGCTCTTGGGCGGTTTTTTCTATTAATCCGCGTCAAGTGCTGCGCCGAGCGTAACCGGTGACAAAAAAAAACTAAAATGCCGTCGTGTGTGTACAGAAAGTGTTCCAATTATGACGCGAAAGTAACTTGAAGTAACCAACTTACCTACTTTGTGCTAGTTTATGTGTATTGTGCTGCCGCTGCGTACGGAACATTTTTTTCGTTTGTTTTTGTTAGAGTATGCATATCTATAGGTACCTACTGTTAAATATCATTGCTAGAAGGCTTAGAAATTGTTGAACAAACGTTCAATATTCCAGTTATGCGGTTCAGAATCATGCAAGGTGAAGCTAGAGGTTAATTGTTGATTATTTTTAACTACCTACAAAATAAATGTTATCTTTTTATATTACCCAAATGTGTTGTTTTTTCCTAAACCTTAATCACAGCTTTAAGATTTATGCATACTCCACCATGTCATGCCGTGGCTATGCCCGTTGGCGTAGCTAGAACTTATTCGAGGATAGGTTTATGAAGTGAATACTTCTTTAGGCGGGTTGAGCGGATTTTTGGTAGGGGCAACACTTATGGGTTCGCGTCACCCTACCTCATCGACATCAACATCAACTCAGCCTATCGCAGTCCACTGCTGGACATAGGCCTCTCCCAAGTTGCGCCACAACACTCGGTCCTCTGCCTTCCGCATCCAGTCCCTCCCAGCCACGTTCTTCAGGTCGTCGGTCCACCTGGCGGGGGGCCAAACGCTGCGTTTGCCGATTCGCGATCTCCACCCAAGGACTCGTCTGCTCCAGCGGCCATCGGTCCTTCGACAGACATGGTCAGCCCACTGCCACTAGCTTACTGATCCTACAAGCTATATCGGTCACTCCGGTTCTTCTCCGGATAATCACGTCGGATCCAAAGATAATATAATCAACAGTAAAAAATATAGACGAAGTGCTGCGAACATCATCAAATTTTCTGTGACATACATAAAAAAAACAGTAGAAATAAATAGAATTTGAATAATAGATTCTAAATTTGAAATTTTATATTGCTGTGCTTCACTATTAACAATAAAGTACGGCAATTGTTCCTTCATACGTAGCTGTCAATATTTACGGAGCTTCATGAGCAGGCAAACGTCAAAAACGCCATCATAGCGTGCCGCACCTATAGTGTCAGTTTAGTCTTTAGTGCAAACTTGGCTTTGAATTTTCAATTTAACCCAAATTGCTGGGTTACTTTCTAACTATTAAGCATTAACTAGTTCACAAACGAGAGAATTCCAACCGCTTCCAATGTTTGACAGTTAAATTTGGCTACTGAAAAAAAAAGCAAGAATTGTAGAAAATAATATATTTCGAACGAAAACAGAATTAATAGTACTGTCTACACAAAACATGGTACTGAAGTTATTTTATATTAACAAATTATCTGAAAAAACTTCTCTTTACGACTTCTTTGCTTGAAAAGGGCGCGGTCTCGCATCCTCTCGTGTATAATAAATGAGCCATTATCCCGTAAATAATAAGGATTATATTAGCGCGATACACTTGCGCTTTAAATAAACATGTCAAACTGTAACTTATATGGGTGACAAAACAAATCGAGTTCAGCAGAGAATAATCAAACAAGAATTAAATGAACCAGCATTGCAAAATTAATCTCTTTAACACTTTTCTATCTACGAAAACGAAATTCTAACAAATTCTTGCAGTTAGCTAACTAAATCGATCGATATTATTGATTTTTCCTAAACATTTCATTAGAAATTGATCTACCTATTTTAACTATCACATAGATATACTCAGGTAAATATCTGGCAGTATTCATCGATCGAAATATTAATACTTTATAGTTTTAGCCATAGATAAATAAAACAAGGGAGATATGCCATGGAGAAACAATGCTTGACGCTTCGATATGCGCAAAATGATCACATCGTCGACGGAATGCCCACAGTCCCCACAGATATAAGAATTGCACGCCCACTTTTAGCATGTGTAAAATTAGTAAGTTTACTAGTGTTACTGTGTGGTTCTTTTAATGTGAAAAATTATAAGTGTGCGCCGTACTTGTTTTTGTGTTTGTAAAATAAGTGGGAGAAAAGCGGTGACACCTAAACAGGAACAGTTATGCACTGATGTCATATTATTACCTCCCTTTTTTATTACATCTATGGTCTTAGCTAATGCCACATTTTCAAATGGTTTTGAAATAAGGCCTTCTAGTTGTCATCTGTAGTTTGCGCCGACCAGGGGCCGTATTGTGAAGTATTAAAGCCATTATTGTTCCGTTGTGAGAGAGAGACAGACCTATACAGGGCGAATAGCGCCATCCCTTTCTCGCACTGGAACCATGATGGCTTAAGAGTTAATAATACGTCCCCAGTAAACTTCAATGGCAAGAACCAATTCCTCAAGCAATCTGAGTAAAATTAATCTCTAGGTACAGTAATAAACGAATGGACCAAACAAAACGCCTGCTGAACTCGTGAAAAAGTGAAACATAATACATAATTACAAATGAATACAATGTATTAGATGTGGGCAACGAAACTTTGACGTCAGCATCATGCTTAGCGTCTTGTAACGGGCTGCCAGTCATCACCGTCGGGGTCGCGGGCTGCAACAAAATATGGTGTAAGAATAAAACTTTTTACCAAAAAATTTAACCGACGAAAACAGAAACTGAAAAGCGAAAAATAACAAATTATGAGTCGTTACGTTGTTTTTATTATTTATTTAAAGTAATTTAATGATCTTCGTTGATTGTTTGTTTGGCGTCGACTCATAATTTGTTATTTTTCGCTTTTCAGTTTCTGTTTTCGTCGGTTCAATTTTTTGGTAAAAAGTTTTATTTGAAATTTTTTTGTGGCTAAAATCTACTCCAATTCTCCATTATTAGTTGAAGTGTCTAGAACTACATTTATGTGTACCAAGTTTCAACAGAATCGGTTAACAGGTAAGAATTCAGTGGGTGAACAAGCACTCTTCCCCTGTTTTCCTACCCTTAGGGGTGGATTTTGATTTTGAAATTTAAATGGGACCAACTTCAAGATATACCCTATCTATTAAAAAAAGAATCATCAAAATCGGACCAGTCTGTAAAAAGTTATGCGTGGTAATACAGAAAAAAAAAAAAAAAAAAAAGATACTCGTCGTATTGAGAACCTCCTCCTTTTTTTTCGTCGGTTAAAAAGGTACCCAGGAGAAATATAAATTTATTGTATTTGTTATGTTAATGTCAACAAATTACCGTTATGTCAAAATGGCCACTACCACGACACCCGAGTGATAAGAATTGCAAACTAAAAATCGCATTCACATAATTCCAATGTCGAAGGCTCGGAATTACTTTCAAGAGACTGCTTGATCAATTAGCGAGATGCTCACTAGATGGGTCAGCGATTTGGCCTACTAAGGCCCCAGCAAATACGCGCAACGCGTATAGTCTCAGGGTATTAAATAAATAATCATTTCTGAGTTAAGCTCGCCTATGTACATAAACTTTCCTACTGTAAAATCAATATAAATATGTGTGTACAATAAATAATAAGAATAAATAAATAAATTAAAAATTTCTGGCAACATTTGACTGGCTTTTTTGAAGTGCAGTATTGAAGCAGAGTAGACCCAATGTATCTTGAAGAAAACTAGTTTCATGAAAGTACACTAAATACTCACGTTTCTCCTCACGACGCGGCGGGGCACGGCGTGGTCCGTCACGGTCATCACGGCGCGGTGCATCGCGGTCATCCCGACGAGGTCCATCGCGGTCATCCCGACGAGGGCCGTCGCGGTCATCGCGGCGTGGTCCGTCACGGTCATCGCGGCGTGGTCCGTCACGGTCATCACGGCGGGGGCCATCGCTGTAAGGGAAAGTTTTGGTATGAAATAAATAAAGTAGAAAGGAAGTCGTTGGGGATGAAGTAAAGAAGAGACAGATAATACCCTAAAGAATTTAATATTACTAAAAAAAGATATGGAAACAACACGACTGTTGAAATAATAATAAAATCAATGAAGACATTTTAGAGATACAAGCTTTTAAAGTATTCGGAGGGGTAATTTTGTCCTTGTCGTGCAAAACGGTCATTGCATGGAGTGGTTAAATAGTTTCCGAGGAATGACGGCATACCTTAGTAGTGCCGTCTCTTTCTTGTGAAAATATTAAATTGCTTATAACTTGGACATTTGCTCTTTGGTCTAGTGGTTGCAAGCGCGACTGCTGAGCGTGGGGTCTTGGGTTCGATTCCCGGGTCGGGCAAAGTGTTATTTGGTTTTTTCATTAGGAAATTCTCAGTAGCAGCCCGGAGTCTGGATTTGTGCCCGGTTAATGGCAATAGGCTCGCCCCCTATTACATGGGACTATAACATAACTGGCGAAATGTGGGTGTTCTATACACCTCTGCCTACCCCTTCGGGGAAATTCAGGCGTGATGTTATGTTATGTGTTGGACATTACATTAAATATTTTACTGTTTTTTTCACTGTTGTTGTTGTTCAAATAGATTCGAGTTTTCAAATAAAATTGATGAGATGACTACCCTATTTGGAGCAAGGCTGCTGTCATATCCCAGCAAACATTTATAGGCAACAGTTTAAGGCACTACGCGTTGACCTATTGGTTACCATGAAAATTGCGACCTAGAATAGGTGATCATATCGTAATTTCAACCAAAAATCTTTGCAGGGATGTTCAATGAATCCATGTAATTCAGGTGTTTCTCTGTAACCTACTGGAGTAGGTTGATTTTAGGATATCTAATTAAATATTTAGTGTTTTTAATATGGGAAGTATTCGAGGGGCTGGTAGCAAAGCAACGACTGCGCGGATTGTACAATCTGCAAGGTTAAGCTGCACTTGCCGCGGTCAGTCTCTGGATGGGTGACCGTTTCGTTACACATCGAGACCCCTCCGTGCCTCGGAGACATGGAGAAAAGAAGGGAGCGGAGGTGCTGCAAGGCAATTTGGTCATGCGCCTTCAATTTGGTCATGACGTCACAGTGGGCGGAGCCGCAAAGCTTAATTTCAAGTGAATCATCACTGCGTTCGGTTCTCTTCGATTTAAATAGATTTTGAGAGGATTTTGAATATTTTTCTTGTTTTAACAATGAAGTGCGCTGTTGTTGGATGTAAAAATTGTTCAGGATCAAAACTAAAACATATTGATGGTATAACATTTTATGTGTAAGTCACATATATTTATATTTTCAATTTTAAAACATGCATTTTCTCGTTTCTTCGCCAAATTGTTGCTCGGGACATCTGTCGTCGAAAAGATGCATACTAATCACTTCTCACCGATAACATGTTTTTACATTATCAATGCATATTATGACGAACATAATAAACACATTGTTTTAATTCATTTTAAATTCTAAAATGTTAGTTATTTCATAGATAAATTACATAATTACATGAAATAAGAGCAATTTAAAATAAGAAAAATAGGCCATCAGGCCATCTATCGGTGAGTAGTCAGTAATAGGGTCGATTTCATGTTTCGAATTAAAATGACACATTTTTGACGATTTTTGTAAACCCCCGTTTTATTGTTATCTGATGGTATTTAACGTTTGCTATAATGAAGTTATACACATACTATGTAAAAATACAGGGCGCATCTTGTTAAAAATAGAAGAAAACCAAAAAAATAGAAACACGAATGAATAAGTTTTTACACAAATGAAATTCTTTAATCGCGAATGAAATGTGTAGGACACTAATGATTTGCTAGCTGGACAACATTCATAACCATGATTTTATAAAACAAAAATACATAACAAGGTCTTGAATGAAGCGGGCGATGGTGATTCTAAGGTATCTAAGTGAGAAATAAAAACAAGGAACCTTGGATACGTTTTTTGAAGTGAAACTTCTGTATAGACGGGGGGTATTAGGAATTTTTAGTCACGAAAAAACGTTACGGCCGCATGGAGGGGGTAGACAATATATCGCTTGGCGAGAGACGGCAGCGGCGGAGGGATTGAAAGGCTGATGATGATGGTGAAAATTCTATATATAGAAGATAGATATATATATCTTCTTCTATATATTAGGATTTTTCTCTCACGAAAAAGCGTTACGGCCGCGTGGAGGGGGTAGACGATATATAGCGGCGGAGGGAGAGAAAGAAAAATGGATGTTTTTTTTGGTTCCGGATTTAATTCAGTTTTTTTGTTTGATAAAATAAAATATGTTTAAATAAAAAATGCATTCATTAAAATCACTTAAAATGTACCTAACCTAACCAAAACATAATTTGCAGTAAAACTGCGAAAAAAAAACGAAATGTGTGCTGGGACACATAGTAGAAGTGAAACTTCAACGGACAAGTGGAAAAACGAATCGCAACGGACAAGTGGAAAAACGAATGGCAACTGACAAATGGAAAAACGAATCACAACAAAATTTTAACTTGAAGTTTTACGGGCTGATTGTTAATGTACTTATTCAATTTGAAAACCTGCCCGTAAAACTTCAACTTAAAATTTTGTTGCGATTCGTTTTTCCACTTGTCAGTTGCCATTCGTTTTTCCACTTGTCCGTTGCGATTCGTTTTTCCACTTGTCCGTTGAAGTTTCACTTGTACTATGTGTCCCAGCACACATTTAGTTTTTTTTAATTCAATTTGTATCCAATAAGTTTTTATGACAATAGTTAACTGCAATCTTGATATATCATAATCCAAAAATTCCAAATATTACGTAGCATTATTTCAGCAAAAATGTATTGAATACTTTAATTAATAAAAAAAAAATAACATTAGGTAAAATTTTTTTATGAACAGAATGTAACATACTTTTTATTATATTTCTATATACAACCTACAACCTACAACCTAATTCTTAGCTTATACTAAACCTCTTAAGGGGTCATTGTACTCATCATAATGAACAACTTTTACTATGGGAACAACCCTGAAACCGAAAAAAATATCAGCGGTTCCCTACATTTGTGTTCACATAAATCGACATAATTATAGGGAACAGCAGATTTTTTCGAGATTTCAGGGTTGATTCCACTGTAAAATGTGTTCATAATGATGAGTACAATGATCCCAGAGATTTAGTATAAACTAAGAATAAGATTGGATATTTGTATAAGTAGGTATTTCTACTAATTTCTTATAATATATATTTTTAATGATTTAAATAGTGGAAAGAAAAAATCGCTCACGAGCAGGATTCGAACCTGAGACTCCTGGCTCAGTACGCCAGTCTTTGGGTGACGTCAGCGATATCTTATTAAGAAACAGTGATTCTTCTTTTTTTTTCCACTATTTAAATACCGATAACACGGTTTTGTGGGGCACAGTGATATTGCAAAATTTATACATGTATGAATAAATAAATAAATACTAAATAAATCGTTAGATTTCGCTTCGCATGCATAAATGCGTTAAAAATAATAAAATATATAATTTTGTCAATCAATTTTTTTTTTGTTGTATTTGCAATCAGTTTATACAATTAAAAAGATGGTTTGAGTGATTTTCAAGGTGATCTACATGAGGATACTTTATTGCGCTAGGCGCTATGTATGGCACGTTTTTAACGTACTTTTGTGTAAAGTTGTAAAACAAAAGTTGTGTAGTTAGACGTTATTTAATACTCATACTGGACTGGTAATCTGAAGGTCAAGCCGCAAGTGCCATATGGTACCCTTACATTATACCCTTTTAACCTTTTTCAACTTCGTTACTTTTTTTCAAATTCTAATCAGTCATTTTAAAGACCACGTCATTTGTGTAAAATTCAATTTCATTAGTGTTATGTTCTCACCACAAAAACGCACATAGAATGTTCTGGAATAAAATAATGTGCTTTGTACGCCACAGTGGTGAGTAGACAAACTAAAATGAAAAATTGTTAGTGCTGTTACGCTGTACTAATTCATTTCACCGCTAGATGGATTTACAAAAAATGGGCGGATTTTCCATAGTGAGGTGGAGCCATTGCTGTACCTCGTCCCCCTGTCACCCGCATTCAGGCGACGCTTCTTTCTAAAGAGATTTTGCCTTGCAACACCTCCGCTCCCTTCTTTTCTCCATGCTCGGAGAGCACGTTAAGCTGTCGGTCCCGGTTGTCATACGAATATCTATGGCAGTCGTTCGGGTAGTCAGAAGCCTGAAAGTCTGAAAACTGGTCTAACCTCCGAATGTCATTATTACCCAGTAACTGGGTAGCAGGGGTCTGATGGCAGTCGCTCCGTGTAAAATACTGATGTTCAGCCGCATCTGGCTAGACTGGAAGCCGACCCCAATATAATTGGGAAAAAGGCTCAGAGGATGATGATTATGAGAAGTATTCCTTACGATGTCAAAATGTATAAAGAATCTGCAGCAATTAGCTTCACAATTAATTTTACTTACCGGTCATCTCTCCTAGGCTGGAAACGGTCGCGGTCACGGAATCCACCTTCCCGGTCACCACGCTGGTCACGGTCACGGGGTGCGTCACGGAAGCGGTCCTCACGCGGCGGAGCGTCTTTAGAACGCCATGCGGACGAACGCTCCTGCTGTTAAATTTAAGTAATAATGTAGGATAAGAAACTTGAAACTTACCCTGAGCATACGGGCGGTTAAATGACAGATGGTAAATTGCCCTGTTTTTTTTTAACCAACTGCGACAGAAGGAGGGTTATGTTTCTCTCGAGAATGTATGTATGTCTATTTCTTTGGGACGCTCTCTCTCTAGCCTAAAAGGCTTGATGGATTTTAGCTTGAGAGGTGTCGTTAGAGTCGTCTTAAATGTGAGAGTGACACTGGATATATCAAAATTATAAAAATTAAAATGGCCGCTTTTTGGCGCCATATTATGTCTTCAAAATTTTTTTCCCTCAAAACCTATCGAGTGGGGTATCAAAATAAAGGGTTTTATAAATGCTTTACAAAAATATATACAACCTATGTAATTTGTTTGTTTAAATTTAATTTTGAAGAAAAATAACACGATTTAATTTTCTTGTAAAATAAATAAAATCGATGACAAAAAAATTCATACGTATTTCCATTGTTGCTCATCTTTTTTTAAAAAATTATTAAGATTTCTAACAAATGAAAAAAAGTCAAATAACCTTTTTTAGCATTTTTTGTACGTTCAAGTTTTAATAAATTACTAAATAACATGTATATAAAGGCGATACTTACGGAAGGTGCAGGGGGCGGGTCTGCGGGGCCGCGGCGCCAGCTGCCGCCCTCGGGCCCGCTGGTGCGACCGGCGTAGCGGGGCCTGACGGAATTAATGTGTCGGTTAGCATCATTATAAAAATATGTATTTCTAACATTGGAAAAAAAATCTAGGGCCTAACAAAAAAGTTTAGGTAGCTGTTAAAATATTTAAGGTCTTGCATGAAAGTTTAGGCCCTTGTTAAAATATTGAGGGTCGTACAAAAAAGTTAAGGAATTTGTTAAAACATTAAGGGGAATGTAGTAGAAGTGGGCGTTTAAACGAAAATCGCTTAAAAAAGTTTAATTAAAAAAAAAGCGTATAAGCACGCTTTGTGATTAAAGCAGATTTCGTTTAGACTTTTTCGTAAACCAAACTTATGCTTTCAATGTGCTTTCAATAGTACGATTGTAATGTAACCTTATTTCTATGAGAATAAGACCCAATTTCAAAGTTGACGTGTGGTTTAATAACCGGCAGAATTAAATTTTATTCGTTTACGTAAAATTTGCTTAGAGAAAGCACTTTTTTGTTTTGTTGTTTTTTTTTGTATCGTTTAAACGTTTTGATTGATTTGCTCATGGTATAATAACATGTTTCACCAGGTATTCTCTTCCCGCAATGACAGCGCGATGCCTCCAAGCTACGTCACGATCAGTGCTGCCATTGATTGATATCTTCAATATACTTAAGGAGATTTTTGTTCATAATGAATATAAAATAAATTCCTGACTAACCTAACTATTTGTTATCTCGTGTTATTCATCTAATTAGTTAATAAAGGAAACTATATTAAATTACTAGTTAAAAAGTGATTCTTTATAGAAGAAAGTAAATGAAAAAATGCATTTTGCTCGGGTAATTTATTTTCACAAAGTGGCAGCACATCAAACTGACAAGTGTCACGCTAACAGCCCGCTATTGGCTCCACGGCCGATGACGTAGTACGGAGGCAATCACGTGACCTAGCTGTCACGGGAAGAGACTACCTGGTGTTATTATACCATGGATTTGCTTTCGTTTTGGCGCTTAGTTTATCTTTTGTTGTCAACGAGTGAATGCGTTTTTGAATGTTCTCCTCGGTAATTACGCGACGATTGTAGTTTGTTTGTATAGTTTTTAGTGAACTTTGTAAATAGTTTAATTGTAAATAAAATAGTGTAATGTAGACGAAGAAAAGTAAATTTTTTTAGAAGTGAAAAACAAAAAGCGTCAAAAGCGTAAAAAAAATCGTCGGCAGAAAAAAGCACAACGTTTAAGCACGCTTACGATTTTAAGCCGTTATTCCCAACTTTAGAATGTAGCAGCCAAGTGGCGCCCCCATCAGTAAAAAGATTTATTAGTTCCCGGCACGAGACGTGAGCACAAATTGTACTTGCGTGGTAGTCTCTGTCGTCACCGTGTTCTAGTATTCCGTTTTCTACGTATATAAAATTATGCATTATCATATATTTAAGCCAATGCAAGTGCCCGTGTCTGATACGTTGTACTGTGATCAGAGATTCGACCACTTTTGCTGTGGAATCTGTGCTCACGACTCGTGCCGGCAACTATACTCGCTGAATATATCATTTATCGAAAATTAGTTTTTAACGATTGAAGTACAGGTACTGTAGTTTAATCAGATACTATTCACTCTGTACTTTATACTTCGCTGTAGTTGTAGATAGAAAAAGTGCGAAAAACGGCCACTTTTGGCATTTTTTCTATCTTCAACTACAGCCAACCATATTTTACCGAGTAAATAGTTTCTGATTAAACTACAGTATGTTAGATAATTCAGAATTATAAACACTGTTTTTATATAAAAATCTGTTTCCGCCAAAAATAAATCGATTACACATCGATTCCTGGCTGATTTCATTCACTCGCTTAACCATCGACTCGATCAATATTCACTCGTTGGTATTGTACGTGGCGGGGAACTGAGAACCGAGGCATTCGAGCATGGACGTCCGAGCTGAGTGGTCGTAATAGTAAACTGTTGTAGCAGGAATTCATGTAAGTTAATGTCATTTGGTTATATATTCTTTAAATAATAATCTTACTGTGACCGTTATTTTATTCTATTTTTGTGGATTCGTAGATAATATTTTGAGATGTTCAGCAGAATGTGCTACGTATTAAAATAATTATAATTATATTATGCCTGGCAAAATGTTTATATTCAATATCCATAACCTACGATCGTACACCCTAATCTGTTGAAAAATAAACGTATTGTTAAAAGAATGCCATAGTTTTACTCCTACCTTCTGATCGTTCTTATAAATCAGAACTGGGATTACAACGCTCACTAACTTTCTAATTTCATTGCAACATTAGTATTTTTCGGATAAAATAACGGTTACAATATAGCGAAGCAATATGTGTTTGTAAAACAAGTGAAAATAAAAACTATTTTAATATTTTACTGTGTACCCACTCTTTGAGATCTTAATTTTGTACGCCCCATGCGTCTTGCCATAGCTACTCTATGGAGACGTAGGCAGCTAGTATTGGGGAACCCGTATGTATCTTGCCAGGGTTACTCTCTGGGTGTACACGCGCTTTCCCTGTTTATATCTATTCATATGCGCAATCGTCTTGCCATGGCTACTCTATGGAGACGTAGGCGCTAATTGCATTATAACAGTGGTTCCGTATTCGCTTTTCCCTACATACACCAAGCCATGGCTACTCTATGGGGGTGTAGGTAGGAATATGGCTTTGACTGGTTTCCGCACGCATCTTGCCGGGGCTACACTCCGGGGTACGAGCGGGATATTGGTTTGGTTAAAGCGCTTTTATAATACAATTTGAATTCGGAAGTGTGCACGCTCTTTCCGTTTGTAACGATGCATAAACGCATGCGTCTTGCCATGGCTATTCTATGGTGACGCAGGCAGCTAGTATTAGGGGAACCCGTATGTACCTTGCCGGGGCTACTCTCTGGAGGTACACGCGCTTTCCCTGTTTATAACGATGCATAAACGCATGCGTCTTGCCATGGCTACTCTATGGAGATGTAGGTGTTAAATGCATATAAGAACGTTTCCGTATTTGTTTTTCCCTACACACACCAAGCCATGGATACTCTATGGGGGTGTAGGTAGGTAGAAGTATAGCCTTGAGGGGTTTCCGCACGCATCATGCCGGGGCTGCACTCCGGGCTCATATAAGCGCTCTTAAAATCGTTTTTTTTAATTCTGGGTATACATACAGCAAATGAAATTATAGTACAACTATGTTTATAAGCACTATTACATAATCTATGCCTGCCACTTTTAATTGCTTTGCTATTTTAGTTTATAAATAACTTCATATATCTTTTATTTTGTATGCCAGCTGGCTGGCGGTACATGCAGAACTTACCTTATGTAACACCAGTATGTACAATGTTTCGTACAAATAAACCGTTTCATTTATGTCTTTCCTTTTCGATCAGACTTTAAAATTACTTTCCGATGAATATGATTCATAGAATAAATAATGATAATATTAATATATGATTGATATTGCATTGAATAGCAATATCATGCTGTGTATTTTGTTGTGTAAACATTATTCTAATTACATATTACTTTCCTATTACCGACCTATCACTATTCCATATGATTGGGACTTGAATTGACTTTAGTAGACTGTTTGATTACAACAATGTCTGATCAAGAGAGCTTGACACCATCATATACTATCGAACAAGCTACGTCGGCCGAAAGGCGAAAAGTCGATCTAAAGAAACTAAACTGGTACGTACATGTCGGCGCGTGTAGCCCAATGTTTCATCAGGATTCATCAAGAAATAAATTTCTCATTACTCCACAACAACAACAACATAACATCACGCCTGCATTTCCCCGAAGGGGTAGGCAAAGGTGTAATAGCACACCCACATTTCGCCAGTTATGTTATAGTCCCATGTAATTATCATCATTACTCCAAATTATGTATTTTCCCGATTATTACATGAACTGCCCAGAAGAAAAAGTTTTTCAAGCAGAATGAGTACCCGCGCAGTTTCCATCTTGATATTACTAGGTACAGTAGGTACAACACAAATAATCACTAATAAATTTTAATTTATAAATGAACACTAAAATAAAAACTAATATTAATTTAGATAATCTCTAAACATTATATAAACCAACAACTCATACCAGATATTTAAATATGAAACAATATAAAGCGGAATTATCAGAACCACAAAATTAAATTAACAACATTTAAATTAATCATTTCATTAATCTAATTAGAATATTCGAATTATAATTATCATAATATTAACATTATTTATAACATGGATCTAATTAAACAAAATCTTGTAAATATAAAAAGGTATCTTCTTTGATGATCTTTGCAAAGTACAACAAATACAACAGAAATCGGTATGATTTACAGAATTTCATGATTAATAAATTATATAGCAAATTCTGGAAATAAAGAATATTTATTTCAAACAATTTCATAATATAAAAGCAATTAATTGTATAAACTGCCGGGCAGTTACTCAAAATGGCAGTCGGTGGCGTTGTAAGCATCGATATAGCATAGACATTAATTATACTCAGTATAGTAACTTTATGCGATATAGTTAGAAATATAACAATAGTTAGAACTATAACAATTTATGAAACTTACAGGGAACAATAAATAACAAATTGCTATAATTAAGCAATAATTGGTCTGAGTCAGAGTATAAATTAATATTTTAATGTTATAAGCTATGGAAAGCTATGTTATTCTAAAATTACAATAGATGGCGCAATGTTCAACCAACAGCAGGAAGACACATTCAATACTGACTAGTAATAAAGATTAATATATTAAGACATGTCAAAAAAAAAAAATGATTGCAGAACTAGCGAACCCATATACACAATTAACCAGTAGTGTTGTCGTAGTGGTTATATTCTCTTTGCCAGACGTAGTAGTAGCTCTAAAAGGCCGTCGTCGGTTTCTTCTAAAGTTATACGTTCGCGTCTCATAGGCACGAGGGATCGAAGCGAAGGAACCGTGCGCGTATTTCCCGGTTTAGTATGAGTTACGTTAGAAGCACAAACTCGTCACAATCGTCCGAGAGACTTTCTACTCTTAAATTGGAAAACAGGCACGCTTGCCGACATCGCTCACGCGGTACAGACTGGAAACTAAGTGATGGCAGTAGATCAGCATCAAGCTATGTATTTACATCAAGTTCCTTTGAATCTTGTGGCAGCAAGCGTAGATCGCGCTGCACGGTCCGGTCTTCAGCCAAATCACGTTGTTCTACACGACGTCGAAGAAGTTACAAAGAAAATAATGTCATGCAAAGTTTAATAGACGCGTTAAATATATTTAAAGACTGATTTACTTATTGGTAAAAATTTAACTGAACTACCCGAATTGCTAGTGTGCAAAACTAGCAGTAGTATGACGCTACTTGGGAGATGGCCGAGGCGGAAAAACTAAAGTTTATGTTAAATCAGATGTTTATATAGCCGGAATAAGTGGTGTAGATATCTCTTTAGGAACGAATTACACAGGTCTGACCTGTAACTTTTATAACCAAAGTACATTGCGATGCTAGTAAATTAGGGGTAGGCGGCATCCTACTTCATAGGCCCAATAGAAACTCCCGCGGTAATCCTATCACTAAAGTTTCGTATATACGTTATCGGTATTCCATTCAAAGTATTTACCAACTGCAACGCGTTGAATTTTGCAAAACGAGATTTGATGCCACGTATTGCGCGTTGGTTATTCAAAGTCAAATCATTTATTTCAATTAGACCATTTAACAGGCACTTTTGAAAGTCTACAGTGAAAAGTAAATTGTAAATTGCCCATTCCAAAATGTAAATTCCTATGGAGAAGAATGGACAGAAGAAACTCCATGGTTAATCTTGTATTAATCGTTTAACAATATTTTGTATATCTACATGTAGACTCTCGTACGGAATCTAAAATAATTTAAATATGAAGGATTAACTGTTATTCGGGTTCTTGACTCTTGAAAGTAAAATAAGGAGTAGAAATAATAAACACTTGTCAATGTACTTACTTGATATAATTTTCCAAAACACACAAATTACCAAATACACAGGTTATGATTATTCTTCAATTTTCTACTGGAAATCTGGTACTCGTACCTTGATGTCCCATCCACGACTGCGTTCGCCAGCTGGCAGGACAACCAAGTGGGGTTACCCCCACCATTATTCTTACATTCTCTACAATGCGCTCCGATTGGTTTGTCGTGCCATCCCCGAATGCAGTCGGCAGTACAAAATCAAAACAATACTTTTAATATTAAATCAGTCTTAATTTAACATAAAAAAAAAAAAAAAATAGATAAAATGCCATGTAATTTACTATTGATAACATACATTAAATCTATTAACTTAATAATACATAAATAAATAATAAAAAAAAAAATGCATATGAAAATATACATATTACATATATATATTATTTTTGTTTAAATGCATATTCAATGTAATGTTTTTTTTATGGTGTGCAATAAAGCATATTTAAATAAATATAAATAAATAATACATAATACAGCATAATACAAATTTAGCCATTGTAAGTAATTATAATGATAGTTACACAGGTGGTCACATTTTAAAATTGTAGCCGTAGACGGTATTTCAAATAGGATCAATTGTATAAATTATAACCAGAATAATCACAAAATTGAATAAATATCATCATTTTTAAATAATCAATGTCACAAAAACAATAAACTAGAACTATATAATAAAATTAGCAACCAGTTTGATTTTGTCTAGATTGTCCTATGGAGCACGATCAGCATATTTCCAAACATTCTTATCTTCAATATAGTCAATTAATTCATAATATGATTGCTTACAAAGTGTACAATATAAGTTTCAAATTTTCTTTCATTTAATTGCAATATATTAGAAGGTATTTTGTTGTAAAATTGTACACACTACCTCACGAAAGATGTCTATACATTTGTTTTTTATTTCTAGTTTTATAATTATGTTTTACGAATTACGAAATTCTTTAAATGGAATTACTTGGTAATGATCCCTAATCATCATAACCCAGCAAATGACAAGAGTAAAAAGTTACGTCCAAAATTTTGGGGTCCTTTCAAAATAACTGCCGTTCTACAAAATTACCGTTCGTTATGAAGTCTCTAGTATTAAAGGACTCTAAACAAAACAAAAGTATTTATAAAAATACACAAATACGCAAATACAAAAGTATTTATCCCGCAGACTAACTTAAACGATGGATGGACTTTCAAGACCGACAGTTAAGACTGTGACTTTCATGAAAACAACACAAATAACGAACATAGTGACAACTTGGATTCTAAACAAGGTAGTGATCTATTCTAGAGTCTAGACAGTGATAATATTTTAATGACTTTTACACATAGCTGACAATTCCCGACTTTCCTTCCCAAAAACCTTTTCCTGTTTCATTGTTGCAGAATTGTCTTGACGTGATCGTAAGACATGATGCTGCCCTGGAGCCACTTGCCAGTATGTGCTCCATTTTGCACAACTGGTGATGCCGATGTACAAGCGGTAGTCAGTAACAATGACAGATTCCGAAGTACAAGCGGTGTTCAGTTACAATACTGAAGACGAAAGAGGCCGAAGTACAAGCGGTAGTCAGTAAAAATGACAGATTCCGAAGTACAAGCGGTGTTCGTCACTATAATGAAGACGACCGAGGCCGAAGTACAAGCGGTAGTCAGTAACAATGACAGATTCCGAAGTACAAGCGGTGTTCGTCACAATAATTAAGACGACCGAGGCCGATGTACAAGCGGTAGTCAGTAGCAATGACAGATTCCGAAGTACAAGCGGTGTTCGTCACAATAATTAAGACGACCGAGGCCGATGTACAAGCGGTAGTCAGTAACAATGACAGATTCCGAAGTACAAGCGGTATTCGTCACAATACACAAAGATACTGAAATACAATACGTAACGTATAAGCAGTTTGCTATCATTTAATTACTAATTTATTAATTTATACTTTATTCTTTACCTTTTGGTAAATAAATTAACTTAAAAGCTCGTATGAACGGCAATTTATCAATAAATATTTCTGAATGAAAATTGATTTAATTAAATATGACTTTTCATTTATTGGTTCTATAATCAACCATTTAACTTCATATATTGGCAATTAATTATTTTTATAACTATGTATCAAAAATAAATGTGGTTTATCTTGCATGGAACTAATACCTACACATCTGTTTTCAGGTAACTACAACATAATCACATGACATGACAAAAGGGGACAACACAGATTATATAAACTTAATAATAAGGTATAATCAGAGCATTCGGAGCTAAAAAGAAGATATTGTAAAATGTTTTGTATTTCACAATAGCGTTTATTATAAACTAGCCTATGCCCGCGACTTCGCCAGCGTGAATGTCGTTTATCGCGTATCCCTCGGGAACTGTTCATCTTCCCGGGATACAAAGCCTATATGTTTTTATACCAAATTTCATTAAAATCGCTCCAGCCGTTCTTGAGTTATAAATGATGTAACTAGCCCGACTTTGTTTTATATATTAAGATTAGAATAAGACTATTTTCATATTTGTATGTAGAAATTATTATTAGGTATCATAAATGTTATTATACTAATTAGTAAGATAGTTTACTAAACTTTACAAATAAATATAAAGCACTGATAGTTAAGGTTAAGTTAAAGTAATTATGAATATAAAGCACTGATAGTTAAGGTTAAGTAATTATAAATGTAAAGCACTGATGGTTAATGTTAAGTTAAAGTAATTATAAATATAAAGCACTTAAGTTAAAGTAATTATAAATGTAAAGCACTGATGGTTGAGGTTAAGTTTAAGTTAAATTAATTATAAATATAAAGCAATGATATTTAAGGTTAAGTTAAGGTAGTTAAATTGTATAGAGACATACAAACATGCTCGAATGGCCGGAAAGGAATGGGGACATTCCTCTCTCAGGACGGCCGTCTGTTAGATAATTCAGAATTATAAACACTGTTTTTATATAAAAATCTGTTTCCGCCAAAAATAAATCGATTACACATCGATTCCTGGCTGATTTCATTCACTCGCTTAACCATCGACTCGATCAATATTCACTCGTTGGTATTGTACGTGGCGGGGAACTGAGAACCGAGGCATTCGAGCATGGACGTCCGAGCTGAGTGGTCGTAATAGTAAACTGTTGTAGCAGGAATTCATGTAAGTTAATGTCATTTGGTTATATATTCTTTAAATAATAATCTTACTGTGACCGTTATTTTATTCTATTTTTGTGGATTCGTAGATAATATTTTGAGATGTTCAGCAGAATGTGCTACGTATTAAAATAATTATAATTATATTATGCCTGGCAAAATGTTTATATTCAATTTCCATAACCTACGATCGTACACCCTAATCTGTTGAAAAATAAACGTATTGTTAAAAGAATGCCATAGTTTTACTCCTACCTTCTGATCGTTCTTATAAGTACCTGTACTTCAATAGTTAAAAACGAATTTTTGATAAATGATGTATTCAGCGAGTAATATTTTACTGATGGGGGCGCCACTTGGCAGCTACATTCCCCTGAAGGGTATTTCAAGAAGATTTAGGTCCTTGTTAAAATATTGAGGGTCGTACAAAAAAGCTAAGGTAGATTTAGGTCCTTGTTAAAATATTGAGGGTCGTACAAAAAAGTTAAGGTAGATTTAGGTACTTGTTAAAATATTGAGGGTCGTACAAAAAAGCTAAGGTAGATTTAGGTCCTTGTTAAAATATTGAGGGTCGTACAAAAAAGCTAAGGTAGATTTAGGTCCTTGTTAAAATATTGAGGGTCGTACAAAAAAGCTAAGGTAGATTTAGGTCCTTGTTAAAATATTGAGGGTCGTACAAAAAAGCTAAGGTAGATTTAGGTCCTTGTTAAAATATTGAGGGTCGTACAAAAAAGCTAAGGTAGATTTAGGTCCTTGTTAAAATATTGAGGGTCGTACAAAAAAGTTAAGGTAGATTTAGGTCCTTGTTAAAATATTAAGGGCTTTACGATGATATTTTAAAAAGTACAGATATGTTGTTGCGCGTGCAATCTGAAAACTTGAAAACATCCTAATTGGGATGTTTTGCTACTAGTCTGCGTCAAGCAAGGTGCCGAGCGTGACGTATTACAAAAAAAAACAAAGTACCGTCATGTGTGTACAGAAAATGTACTAACTATTATGACGCGAAACTAACTTGAAGTAACTAACTTACTCACTTTGCACTAGTTTATGTGTATTGTGCTGCCGCTGCGTACGGAACATATGGTGGTTTTGTTAGGGTATGACATATCTATATCTATACATATAATAAGAATGTAAGTCTGCCGTGTCTGTACAATGTATATTTTTCCAAAAAAATTAATAGGGAGGAATAAGAATAAGTAATAAAATACATTTCGAGTTTTTTTTTAATGTTTGTCTGTTTGTTTGAACGCGCATCACGTTAAAACTACTGGATTTATTTGAAATAATTTGTAACATAATTATTGGGCATATTTTGAGG
The DNA here is from genome assembly GCA_949699075.1 of Asteroscopus sphinx. Taxonomy (NCBI): domain Eukaryota; kingdom Metazoa; phylum Arthropoda; class Insecta; order Lepidoptera; family Noctuidae; genus Asteroscopus; species Asteroscopus sphinx. The sequence continues at coordinate 9,966,735 of OX453021.1, read as the reverse complement.
TTACACTTAGTCTTTATTTGATAAAAATCGGTTCACTCTATCAGAAGTTATGTCAATTTAAAGTGTACCAGAAAGTAAGTTTGCTAACATGTAGCGGTACTATTACCCAATAACAGGTAGCGCTAAGGCTGAGGGCACGAAACGAGCGGTGGCCGGCGATGAATAAAATGGATGAATGACATTAGTTGTAAGAGGTTGTAAGTAATGAAATGTTTAAAATAATGTTAATATTCATTTTGAACGAATCCAAATTGACCGCAGCCACGCGCGCCCGCGTCGTACCGCGTCGCCTGTTCCGGCTCAATCTGGCGTGATTTGTGATTTTTTACTGTTAATTTGCTTTCAGGCAAAAAATAAAACATTACAGTAATACCAGGCAGGTATGTGCCAACGACTTAGTAAATTCACAATTATTATTTACAAAAAAAATATAACTTTTGCGCACACCTGCAAGGAAACAAAAGCCGAAATTCAGTTGGACCTCCATTGTTTTAGATGAGTGGGTACGGTCATAAATTAAGTCGGTACTTTTGAGTGCATAAAACAATGACTACTTTACTTATCTATACGTATAATAAAATTGCTATGAAGAAAAAACTGAAAAATGTTTTTTTTTTATGATAATTGCTACGCTTACTAGGAACAATAAATTGCAATTTTTAGAGTTGCTGCCTGTTTTTAATAGATAAACGCCAAAACTACTGGTGAATTAGTTGAAATTTGGCAAAAATTACCGTTACACACCGGCTCAGGTTATTTATAGTCTGCAAATCATCACGCTTTTTTGCATGTGAGGTGATTTATACAACATTATCTCTATAAAGCTATGTCTTACAGCAAATATTATGATATGTTTCAATTTATGTACCCATAATTGTCACCATTATGTTAAAAGAACCATTTTTTTAATCGTCCGTCACGCTATATCTCAAGGGAGCTAACCAACAGTTTTTAGAAACCAGAACGCGTATTTCATAGGTAATTACTAATTTGCCTAGCGTCCTCACGGATGTCCTGCGAATGTTTTATTCTGAGATCGAATCCCAGCCTCCGTCTTAGTTTTTGGGTTTGTTATGTTTTAGAAATATTTTTTTATCATTTTGTCTATTTTTGGGATTCACCAGAGGATGGGCAGCAGCGTTCTCTGAGTATTTAACCAACCAACTGCGATCGCCAACCCGCCTGCCAAGCGTGGCGATTATGGCATATCCCCCAATATATGCTTGGGGGAGGCCTGTGTCCAGCAGTGGACGTCTTACGGCTAAAATGATGATGATGATGATTTTGTCTATTGTTAGTGTAGTCATTATCAATATTTTATGACGCACGGTCTTCCTTCTTCTCAGAATGAGAACGAGGTAACTTAATCCAACACGCTGGCCTGATTTGGCAGACTGCACAAGTGCACATACTCTCAGATATGCAGGTTTTTATAATTTTTTAACGTATAATCACGTTTACTTATATGGTACAAGGTGGTATGTAGGCTATAGTCATAGACACGAAAACATGTTCCGAAAAAAATTACGATGCTCATTATCTAAACACCGTACAAACAAAACACATGTATCATCAAAGTAAAGAAGGTATTCCAAACACAATCATTATAAAAGTCATCAAAGTTAGACGAGTTTTTGAGCAAATTAAGACGAGTTGTTCGGAAAAATGTGAAATAATCGATTTCAAAAAATATCGTAACAATTGATATATTGTTTTATTTGGAATGAAATGAGCTGTCTAGCTCTATTTATTATGATTATATGGCATATCCCCCCAACATATGCTTGGGGGAGGCCCATGTCTAGCAGTGGACGTTTTTCGGCTGAAATAATGACGATGATCTGGCGCTATGTTTGCCGTTGCATTGAAGTTATAATTTGTAGAACAGCACCCGTCACAAAAAAAGTGAAGTCAACGACATGCCGAGGAAAAATAAAAAAATATATCTATTGTTAGAATAAAAAAATCACATCAAATGGATAATAATTTCATGAAAAACATACAAACACAAAAACAACACAAAAAAGTCGAAATAAATCATCATTAACCCAGCCTTTTCCTAACAGGTTGAAAAAAACTATTTTATGTGGCGCGACTTACTGTCTTACCTCCTACAATTCAATTACTTGGGGAAACCAATATTGTGAGTTTAAAGAAATACCTGTCGATTAATTCTTATGACTACCGGGACTGACAGTTTCTGGATTCAGAGAGATATCGATGTGTATGTAACAGTCAACCATCATCTGGCTAGGACATGAATACGCATTGAACGCGGGTTAGTTTGATAGATGTACAAGTTTGTCACCGGTTTCATTATTTAGGGTTTTTATTTGGAACAGCATTTTTCAATTAGAAATAAAGAAAGAAAATATATTTATTTGCGTCTAGAGTGACGCACAAACTTAGCAAAAATATAAAGATTGATAGATGTTCAATTTTGTCACCGGTTTCATTATTTAGGGTTTTTATTTGGAACAGCATTTTTCAATTAGAAAGAAAGAAAGAAAATAAATTTATTTGCGTCTAGAGTGACGCACAAACTTACCAAAAATATAAAGAAAAAAAAAAAGAAAACAAATACAGGTAGAAATATTCAAGTGGTAAGATATGCGTCACATCCGCGCAAAACGGCCATCGCCATTAGGTATGAGTATGACATTACATATCAGATGTTGGGTGTTGTAGTTTTTTACGTCCTTAGTTCACTTTTTTTGTAACGTTGTCTTCACAATAGAATTTCTCCTGTAATGTGCGTGCGTTTACAGGCACTACGTTTTATCCTGGAATCGAACTTGCCTTCAGTGGCAAGTACAAACAGTTTTTTCCCTTTTCATCATTTGAACAAATTAAATGTAAAAGAGAAGGAATTAAATCATTTCCAATACAAAGGAAACATTTATTAGTTGCTAAAATGTTTTCCCAGTGAACAAAGTGTAAATAATATTATAGTGTTATATTATTCCGTATCAATCAATCAACTCAGCCTATCGCAGTCCACTGCTGGACATAAGCCTTTTCCGTATACCTACTAATAAAGAATGAATTTTTTAGAAAACTTTTGTAGTAAAGTAGCATTACTTTACTACAAAAGTTTTCTAAAAAAGAACTAGAAGACATCAGTAGATAATTATAGAAAATTACGACAATGTTTATATGAATACGACATAGTGTTACTTTCCGACATCCACGCGGACGAAGTCGCGGGCACTGCTAGTATTATAATAAGTACCCAAACTTTGTTGTAAGACTACAACAAAGTTTGGGTACTTATTATAATATTGAGGGTCTTACAACAAAGTACAGGTACTACATAATACGGTACGGTACATAATAAAATACACATTACTAACCTTTCCCTCTCCGGCTCTCTATTGACGGACCTCCAGGCGCCCTCGTCTCTCGGTCTATCGTCCCTGGGCCGGTCGTCTCTGGGTCCACGATCCTCGCGAGGACGGTCGTCGCGTGGCCGGTCATCGCGTCTAGAAGACAAAGTGAATTTTAACGTAAATATATTGAGAATTTGAAGAACTATAATAAAACTAAAGGGAAAAGTTTAAAGAATCTTAAAAACATTTATATTCATTTTTAAATAAATAAAGAACAACTTTTACTATGGAACCAACCCAGAAATCGCGAAAAACAAATCAGCTGTTCCCTACATTTGTGTTCACTTAAATCGATAAAATGCAGGGAACAGCAGTTTTTATTTTTTTCGAGATTTCAGGGTTGTTCCCATAGTAAAAGTTGTTCTTACTGATGAGTACAATGACCCCTAAAGAGGTTTTCAGTTATTTCAATAACACATTGTTTAAGGGAATGTTTTCTTTGAGCAAAATTAGCTATAATCAATATTTAAGGTCATCATCTTAGGGTGCATTGAAAGAGCCTCCACGAGTGACGATATTTAAATTGATCGTCCGGCGCACCCTGGGCAGTCAGCCCCGCTAACAACCTGCTGACTGGCTAATCTTTTTCCCACGGCATGTGCTGTTATCATTATGTAGCTCATGTTAACACAATAGAAGACAAAGACTTGGGGTCCAGTGACCGCCTTTAAATTCCACCCTGCGTATTAGTAGGAGGATATGATAGGATTACCTTTCTTCCCTAATAGGTGGTCTTTCTTCTCTGAGTGGGGGTCTCTCATCCCTGGCGATCGGATGTTCGTCCCTAGCGATGGGACGGTCGTCCTTGAGAGGGTGACGCTCTGGCGAGCGAGGACGCTCTTCACGTGGAGCTGCTACACGACCTGATCACAATAAAAGAGTAAAAAATAAGAGTAAAAAGAAAAAAAATAAACTCGTTGAATGGGTGAAGAGTACCGGATCGTTGGGTTCCCTCCTATTATGGTCGAGCCTAAACTTAAAATCATTCATCATTATTAATCATTAATTAAATAAATAAATATATATTTTTGGGACATTTTTACACAGCACCTTTTAGTCCCAAACTAAGCAGCTTGTACTAAGGGTACTAGACAATGGATATAATGCTTAAATATACTTTTTTTTTGTAAATACTTACTTATAAATACATAAGAAACACCCAGACCAACACAAACACTTATGTTCATCACACAAATATTTGTGTCCTGTGGGAATCGAACCCACGAGACCTCTTGATCAGCAGTCCGACCGTCGAACCACTAGACTACAGAGGTCGTCAATAATAGGGTCCCGTTGGCACATTTTCGAATGGAACCCTAAAAAATATATGCTTTAGTACTAACCAGATCTCCAAGTATCTCCAGGAGTGGACTTCTTCTCCTCCTTGGGCTCAACCTTGGCCCTCCAGGCGTCGTCCCGCGCAGGCTCCCGCGCAGGTTCTCGCGCAGGCTCCCTCGCTGTCTCCCTCGCAGGCTCCCGCGCAGGCTCCCGTGCAGGCGCCCTGGCGGCGCCGCTGTCTCGCCAGCTGGAGGAGGTCTGAGTCCTCTGTTCTTCTAACTTGCGCTGGATTTCTGCTTCCTTGGCGCGAATCTTGGCTTCGGTACGTGCTAACATTTCTTGATGTTCCCTGTTGATATAAAATTCTAATGTAGGATGATATAAGACAATTTCGATGACTTGAAGACTCAATTTTTTGTCTCCTCAGGTATGTGTACCAGGCCCCTCAGAAAGTATTGCGAAAAAAAGTTTTTATATATGGGAGACTGGCCAGTTATAATGTTTTTCGAAAATATGAGATAGATAGAATAGATAGATAGATAGAATATTCTTTATTGTACACCAATAACATTATTAAACTTAGGACTAACATGTAAAATAAGGGTACATTGGCGGTCTTATCGCTAATAGCGATATCTTCCAGACAACCTTTGGATGGACAAGGAAGACGTGAAAAATATGATTATTTATAAGTAAAAATAAGTAAGTTCCAATTTCAAAATTTCCCTCCACATTTTTTGCGAGTTAATTCAAAGTATTGTGTCTCACTGAAATATGGATCTGCGCCGGGAACATTTTAGAGCTATGATTTTATACGATTTCAAGTGACGCCTGAAACCGGATGAATCGTACGATAGACTTCAAATGGCATTCATGGATGAAGGCCCTTCCAAGGCAACCGTGTATCGTTGGTATAACGAATTCAAGCGCGGTCGACCAACTTTGGGGGATGACGAAAGAAGCGGTCGCCCTTTGACGGCTGTTACCGAAGAAAACGTGCTAGCAGTGAAAAATTTAATCCAAGACAATAGGCGAATTACATATCAGGAGATTCAACACATATTGAAGATTGGATCGGGAAGCGTTCACGAGATTCTACACAGCCATCTTCGCGTGAGGAGGATAGTATCACGCTGGGTGCCGCACAACCTCACCGATGCTCAGAAGCAGGCCCGGGTGGAATGGTGCCGTGATATGCTTAACAAATTTGAAGCAGGCTCGTCTCGGCGTGTTTACGACATCGTTACAGGTGATGAGTCCTGGATTTATCAATACGACCCAGAAACCAAGCGCCAGTCGACTGTTTGGGTGTTTCAAAATGAGCCAACGCCTACCAAAGTGAAGCGATCTAGAAGCGGGGGTAAGATTTTGATCGCTAGCTTTTTTAATTTGACTGGCCACTTGGTATCAATTCCCTTACGGGATCAAAGAAGCATTAATGCCGAATGGTATACTACCAAATGTTTGCCAGAAGTTTTCTCTGTTATAAGCAACAAGCGACCAAACACAGGGCTCCGCGGGCTACTGCTCCACCACGACAATGCACCTGCGCACACCGCACTCAAAACGAGGGACTTCCTGGACAGCACGCCAGTCAAACTCCTGGGTCACCCTCCTTACAGCCCTGATCTAGCACCGTGTGACTTCTTTTTATTCCCAAAAATAAAAAATCAGCTCAAAGGGATACAATTTTCGTCGCCGGAAGATGCGCTGGCTGCGTTCGAGCAGGCTGTAAACGAGGTGTCTGCGGCGGACTGGAAAAAGTGTTTTGAAAACTGGTTTAGGCGCATGAATCTTTGTATAGAGGCTGGTGGAAAGTACTTTGAAAAGATTTGATAAAAATATATGTACGTATAGAACAATTTTTTTTAGTTTCGCAAAACTTTCTGAGTGTCCCACGTATGTCTCAACAAACTGATTTTGAATCATTTAAATTGCCGAATAATGTATAATGGAAGTTTGCTAATTGATAGTCAAAATCCGGAAAAAGACAGTATTTGATAAATACAAATAATGTTTTTTTTATTTTAGTTCAGATAACTTGCCGAATCGTTTTATTATCAATTGTATCAATAGTCTGTAACCCGGAAAAAGACAATACTTTGAAATCAGAAAATTTACTAGTTTCTAATATTTAAAATATGACAGAAAAATAATCCTCAAAAACTACAGCATTAAAAAGTAAACCAATTCAAAAAAATTGCTTAGTTTTGTGACTTATGCACTCTATCATGAGGTTCAAATTAAAATAATTCTCAAGAACCTTACACTTCAATATAAGTGTAGACAAAACTAAGTAATTTAATAGTTTCTTGCAACGTATCCAAACAAGTACAACGTCTGTGTGTTTCGACATCCGGCGAATAATAATCTGTGCCTTACCAAAAATCTCTCGGCTGGCGGGAATATTCGGAAAGATCGTGTTGTGGATTTTGTATTATTTTCCTAAATTTTTGTTTCTTCGAGTGTTAATGTGTAATAATGGTGAATTATTAAATGTTAAGTGCTCGCTAACGTGTACAACGATGGGTAAATGGTACAAAGTAGAAAAACGTGACTTTAGTATTTTCTAATCATCCTCTCAGAAACCGAGGGTGAGTAAACTAAAGATTTGATTAGAAGGTCTAAGCAACCAGGCCATAAAACTACTCCCAAAACAAAAATCTCTTGAATGAACTTGTCGCGTGTAAACACTGAAACATTTTGTAAAACCTTAGAATCAAGTTAAAGTATTATATCACCGAGTTTGGAAGTTTTCTTTGGTCACCAGGCTCCATGTGTAGTGCGAAGACAGTATTTATTGGAGTGCATTTAAAGAGCCTCCACGAGTGACAATATTCAATTGATCGTCCAGCGCAACCTGGGCAGTCAGCCGCGCTACCAACCTGTTCACTGGCTAATCTTTACACCACGACACGACAGAAGAAGAAGAAGTATTTATTACCTGTCCTCTTTCTCCTTTCGTTCGCGCGCGGCGGCTATCTCCTCGGCATGTTTCTTCTCGCGCTCCTCCCGCTCCTTGCGTTCCTCTTCCTCCTTGATACGCTTCGCTTCTTCTGCAGCTCGTTCCTCTGCGCGATGCTTCTCCGCCAGCCACTGAGTAACACAAGGTAAACATAACAAATTGGTTCATTATTTAAAAAAAAAGTATACATCAATTGGCTCAAAGTCTGACAACTGGTCTAACCTCCGAATGTCAGTATTACCCAGTAACTGGGTTGCGGGGGTCTGATGGCAGTCGCGCCGTGTAAAATACTAATGTTCAGCCGCATCTGGCTAGACTGGAAACCGACCCCAATATAATTGGGAGAAGGCTCGGAGGATGATGACAAGTATTATAAATATTATTGGGTAATTTTTTTTGGTAAATTTTTACATAACACCATCTAGTCCCAAACTAAGCAGAGCTTGTACTATGGGTACTAGACAATGGATATGATACTTAAATACTTTTTTTTTGTAAATACATACATAAAATACATAAGAAACACCCAGACAAACACTTATGTTCATCACAAATATTTGTGTCCTGTGGGAATCGAACCCACGACCTCGTGATCAACAGTCCGACACTCGAACCACTAGACCACAGACGTCGTCAAAATAATATTAATATGACCTAGAGCCAACGACGTCAATATATAGACACGCGATCTCATAATATAAGCAGCATGTTCCAAATTCAGTTGACGCAATCGTTGATAAAATTTACGTGTGTTCGCGAGACAGCTGTCAAGTGAACTAATGACAGATGACAGTGTGGTTCCGGAACCACAACTTTGTGTAACCATGTTGTTCTTTTGAACAGCACATCTAGTACGTAGTACATATACTGGGTGTCAGGGAAACGCTTCCGAAAACGAAGACAGGTGATAGTGCTGGTGATTACTGATACGAAACCACGAAAAAAATGATTTTTTTCATTATTTTTTTTTGCATTTTTCATTATGTATGAGTTTTATTTAACTGCCCAAAGCTGGTTATGTATGAAAAATGCAAAAAAATAATAATTAAACAATCTAAAAAAAGAATCGCATTTTTTTTCGAGGTTTCGTATCAGTAATAACCAGGGGGTCTACTCCCGTTCGACGATATTCGATAAATCGTACGATTCATCGCACAATTTGCTACTCCGGTCAACCATCGATCCCTTATCGCATGCGATGATCGTGTTTTGTCGGTTGTTTTTCTCATCTCCGGTAAATTGTATACGTAATTATTAATATAAACGGTTTCACTCACGTTATTTCATCGGGTAATAATTATATTAATAATTATTACCCGATTAATTTAATTATTAATTATTATTTTTATTAATTTAACTCACGATAGTTACTATACAAAAATTGTATACGACTATGAACCGTAGTCTATCTTAATTGTGCCTTTTTTATGTGCCTATCTTTATTATGTAAGTATCAGTCGGAACGAAAGTTCGTACTTCGTTTGTCGTTCGCACAGACCAGTAAGCTACAAGACTCCGCATAAACAAAGTTTTGTATTCGAACGCAGTCGTAAAACGTTGGTGGGGTCAGGGGGGCGGACGGCGCGTTATGATTGGCCGGCTCAAAAGTTCGGTGGTATGATTCCTTATGATTGGTGCCGCTCGCTGATTGAGTGACGTTCGGATCGGCAGAGGGACGTATGATATGCAGTGGTAGAGCATATGCGTTGTGACCGGGGGTGTCCAGCTAACCGGCGTCTAGAGGCTTACTGGTCTATGGTCGTTCGTAAAACGCGAGTAGACCTACAGCACCTATCTTCGTTTTCCCTTCCCTTCCCTTACACCCAGTATATATCGATGCCTAGAGCCTACCTCGGTGCGCCTCTTCTCGATGCGCTGCTGTCTCCTCTCGGCGAGGCGCTTCTCGCGCTCGGCCTGCAGCTTGTCCTTGAAGGCGGCCAGGCGCTGCGTGTGCATGGCGCCGCGCTCGCTGCGCAGCTTCACGGTGAACGCCTCGCGGTGCTCCGCCATGCGGGACAGCCGGGCCGCCGTTGTCACGTCACGGGCACGCGCCTCTGTTACGGGGCAAGATTGCGGGTAAGGTTTGTGTTTTTGAAGTAAAACTTCTTTACGCACGCTTGACTTGGGGAGTAAGCTGGTGAATGCGATACGAAAAGTGTGATCGGGCGAACGGAAGTTGAGAGGGAGATATAAGTTAGTGAAGTTTTACTTCAGTTGTGTGGTCTAAAGCACACTCGTTTTTTTTTATATGTATCTCGGACGAATAATTAAGGCGGACGGAATCTCGCTAAACAATAAGTGATCCATCCATAGTATGCCAAAAAGCAGCGATTACGCAAAAAATCTAGTGTGACGGTAGTCATTGTTGTAGTGTCACAAATAAAAAAACAGTATAAATCTGGTGTGTTAATGCTTTCAAAATTATAGTGGGTTTAGGAAAAAAATTCAGTGCTTCAGTCTTTGTTTCGCGAGATTCCGTCCGCCTTTTTTATTCGTCCGATATGTGTAGCATCTTGCCTCTCGCTTTCTTGCAATCTGTGGGAGTGGTTTCGTTAAAAGGGACGGAAGTGTGTGACAGGAAGGTGTGTAGCCGCGCTATTTATTTTGACCAATGAGTGCGCGCGGTGCTAGAGTTGGCCGTCAGATGGTAATGTAATGTATGTCTAAACTAAATTAATAAATGTATTTACTGTTGATAATAAGTGTCTGAAAGTGCAGATCGTTGATAAAAAATACAAGTGAGTAATAATGTATAAAGGTATCCACTGCTGGACATAGGCCTCCCATTAAAAGGGGTGGGGGAGATATTCCATAAACGCCACGTTTGGCAGGCGGGTTAGTGATCGCAGTTGGTAGAATAAATACTCACGAGAACGCTGCTGCCCATCCTCTGGTGAACCCCATAGTCGCCTTTTACGACACCCATGAAAAGAGATGAGGTGGTGGTGCTATTCTTTGTGTGCGGCACCACATGGAACTAAATACTATTGCTTATATCTCAATTGGGTTTATTGAAAATGATTGATCTACCGCAAAGTAACAAGTCTCGATATAGTGATAAACTTACCAATAAGTTGTTGTATGCGCTCCTTCTCCTGAGTTTCCCAGAAGGCCTTGTCCTGCACCTGCTTCTCTTCCAAACTCTTCTGGAGTAATGGTATCTCTTCCAAACGCTTGGCACGTTCGAAGTAGTCCACCTAAGCCAAATCAAGAGTTTTTGTTGTAACTATCAATTGTTTAATAAAGGATCTATGATGGGATAAATTAATGATTCAGTCAAAAAAATTTATTACCAATAAATTCACATAAAAAATCGACTAAATTCTACAGGACCAGTCTTGTATCCTTTTCTAATGTTTCTAGATAGAAAGAGACAGAATTATATTAAAATCGAAAACGTTACCGAATGCATCGACTTTCATTCATAAATCAGTCGACGCAATGGATCGCGTATATTTAAGTTTCAACCTCATACTAGGTGAATAAGTAATAGGCTAATAATTTGTCTAACATACCTTCTTCTCCTGAGACTTAAGTCTCGCCTGCAGTTCACGACGTTCCTTCATCAACTCCTCAGCCTCTCGCTGAGCAATGGCTTCTGCGTCCATCTTCTTGAGTTCCTGTTATGATAAATAAGAAAAAAAAAAAATAGAAATGATGTCATAATTTACTGTATACTTTACGGACATGGCAATGCCCCCCGCAAGGACAGATTTTAATAATTCAAATAAAAAAATAAAATATCTTTGGGACATTTTTACACGGCACCATCTAGTCCCAAACTAAGCAGAGCTTGTGCTATGGGTATTAGACAATGGATATAATTCTTAAACACTTTTTTTTTTGTAAATACATACTTATAATACATAAGCAACACCCAAACCAACACAAACACTTATGTTCATCACACAAATATTTGTGTCCTGTGGGAATCGAACCCACGACCTCGTTATCAGCAGTCCGACACTCGAACCACTAGACCACAGAGGTCGTCAATTGTACAATAGTTATCAAAATTTGTACCTAATATACAAAAACAAAGAAACTTGGTTGTTTAGTGTTTGTGCAGGCATAAATTAACACAGTCTGCACATGTGTGGTGCAGACTGTCGCGTCAAGCCGACCATATCATGTGCCTCCGAGGCCTACCACGACCAGCTATGACAGAGATAGACGTGGGATTTATTTCGGAGGCATGCATTTCAATTACTTTTGTTGCAGTGAAGCTATTATTATTATATAAATAGGCGGGGGAGGATAAGCGGCCGTTCTGTACGTTAGTACTATCAGATATTCTTTACCTCTAGTACATGTTTTTCGATAGCATTCCCTGAATGAGGTCTTCAAATATTTCCACGTATTTCTGATACACGTTAATCATTCCTACCTGCTACGCAATTCAGAACCACAGGATAACTATTTGTCGACCGGTTCGGTTTGTTATCTCGTTTCGTCTGATGATTCACGCAACGTGAGAAAAAAGATAACAAACCGAATCGATCGATAACTGGTTATCGTATGGTTCTGAATAGGGGAGCTGGTTACAATCAAAAAATTACAATGAAACAGAGGCACTATGGCAATTTTTGGTATAGTTATGATCACGAACGAACAGACCTCATAACACATACTCTTACGTACACCCCTACATAACCCCACACACAGAGACAAACATCCTAACTCTCACATATACAGGAAAAAAAATAACCAGTGTGCAATTTTTGGTGGTTCGGTATGAGTAATAGAACACATTTCCATTAATTGCTCAATACTTTTTTATATTTTTATCCGACTTAAAATCAGCAAAATATGGACAATCTGTTCGTAATAACATCAATTAAAGCGCGCGACGGCTGGCTCACGCGGCCGTCCGGGAGGGGGTTGTAACCCCGATGCAAACCCCCGCAGAAAATTAAAAAAAAACCTGTACATACACACACTTACCTAATTAATCTAACTATAGCATGTATGTTAATTTGTCAAATCATTTTGGAAGATACTGGTCCCCACGACACAGGGTATCCTAGTGTGGGGCCCAGCAGTGTACCTTGTAAAATATGCATAATTTGGTTAAATAAAATTATCATTATCATTACCTCCTCATTAATGTTGGATAACATCTTCTGCCCGTGCGCAGTCTGGCTGATGTGCGCGACTCTCTCGCGCAGATGTCGCTCGCGCATGGCGGCTAGTTCCGACTCTTGACGACGACGTTCGCGCTCTTCTCTCTCGGCTTCCAAGCGACGAGCTTCTGCTGCGGCTGCTGCGCGTGATACTTCTTCTTGACGCCTGGGAATAAATGAAAAAATTTGATAAATTGATTTATAAGTCATTGGCTTGAGTATAAACAAAAATTATACTGAGTGTAAGGGGAACGCTTCCGAAAACGAAGATAGGTGATAGAGCTGGTGATTCATTTCATCATCATCATTTCAGCCGAAAGACGTCCACTGCTAGACATTGGCCTCCCCCAAGTAGCTTGGGAGGATATGCCATAATCACCACGCTTGGCAGGCGGGTTGGCGATCGCAGTTGGTTAGTTAAATACTCAGAGAACGCTGCTGCCCATCCTCTGGTGAATCCCTTAGTCGCCTTTTACGACACCCATTAGAAGATATTATAGGGTGGTGCAATTCTTTATGTCAAACACCACACGGAACTGGTGATTACTGATACGAAACCAGAAAAAAAACTCCTTTTTAATCATATTTTTTTAGCATTTTTTCATACATAACCAGCTTTGAGCATTTAAATAAACTGATTAAAAAAAACCCAATTTATTAAAAAAAAAAAAAGTTCGCAATGTAATTCCAATAAAATATCAGCTGGCGCTAGGGGTGAACGACATCCGTTCGCATACGCAGTCCGTGTCGAAGCGAGCGTAGGTAGGTTATGTACGCGCGGCATTGATCCCGAGTTTGTACGCTTTACATTGCGGGTTTGCAAACTACCAAATCACTAAAACAATGAGTATAAGGCTAACAGTTATTGGTATTCGATTGTGTTTAGGTAGTATAATAATAGCCTTCCAGTTTCGGGAGAGTTTCCCTGACACCCAGTATAAAGGAACTTGGTTGTTTGGAGCATGTGCCGATAAATTAACACAGTCTGAACATGTGTGATGCAGACTGTCGCGTCAAGCCGACCATATCATGTGCCTCCGAGGCCTACCACGACCAGCTATGACAGAGATAGTCGTGGGATTTATTTCGGAGGCATGCTATTAAGTTAAGTTTGCTGCATTGCTTTAAATTGGCAGTTGAGCTCATATGCAAAAATGCCTCTTTGGATTACGAGTGATACTTGTGACCAACAGCGACAGGTAGGCCTTCACGTAACTAAATAAGTGCAGTTGCAGTTAAGTTTCGATCAAAACAGTGCTTTTCGTATTCTCTTATCTTCGGCGATCGCAGTTATAAACGAACTGCAGCGTCACTGCAACTTGATCGGCGCGTCATGTAATTACGTGAATTATACCCGCGGCACGCTATGATGGCGTTTTTGACATTTCCCAATAGTGTTGTGACACATTTCAAATTATTAGCGATTGGGACCAGGTTTATTACTTTGACTAACTCCAACTAGCTATTATGAATAATATCTACATAAAGTAAATAATTTATCAAACTATTCAATAAACATAACGTCTAGCCATTTTGTTTAATCGCTATTTAATCAAATTTTCCGTGACATACATAAAAAAACAGTAGAAATAAATAGAATTTGAATAGATTCGAAAAATTATATTTCTGTAGCAGTGCATCACTATTGACAATAAAGTACGGCAATTGTTCCTTCGTACGTAGCTGCCAATATTTACGGATCTTCATGAGCAGGCAAACGTCAAAAACGCCATCATAGCGTGCGGCACCTATAGGGCCCAGTACGATAAAGGAACGCGCGCTCACCTGAGCTCCTCCTCCTCCCTAACAGTGTTGAGTCTCTCGATGTACTCCTTGCGCTCCTCAATGATCTTGTGTCGCTGCAACACGCGGTGGTGTTCGGCGTGTTTGTGTTCGTGGTAGTGGGTGACCATGTGCTGTCTCGCTCGCTCTCGCTCTTGCTTGCGGCGATCCGGGAACAGGGTAGCGGCGGCCCGGGATAGGACTTCGGCGGCGCGGACCAGTTGTTCGCGGACCTGGGGGTGGAGATATGAATTAATTAAGACTTATTAAGATAAGGTCATCAATTTGGCTGCGCCAGCGCCTAGATTAAGCCTTATTCACACACAACGACCATACAGCCCAATAGACGCCTAATGTTGAATATAATGCGTACAATAAATTCTACCACTAGCTGAGGCGGGGTACTGCAATCCGATTGGCCCTACCAAGGCCGCTAATCACTAACGCGGCAGTTTTGACGGCTCATGTAAGTGGTCGAAACTGATTTGACGATTTCAAGTGGCGAATAGAGGCTACCTACATTAGTGAAATTTCATAGATGTGTTGCTGACATCGGTCGCCTGTTATGAGGGGTCTATGGGCTCTATGGTCGTTGTTCACACACGACACGACACATTATTAAAACTGTTCACTCGGATATCCATAGATGTGTACATCGGAGTAGACCTCTGATCTATATGACTTTTTGTACATCCAATAGAAGTGAATGACTTTTGGTTCACACAATAGTTCTCGCAGACTTTTGTAGTAGTAGAGCTCCTTGTGATGGAGCTCGTCCGGGGTAGTACTACCACCATACGTACGTCTGCCGTTAAACAGTGATGCTCGCATTGCTGTTTTCCAAGGGCTGTGTGTGAAATTACAATCACATGAAACTTTCCATCTTCATGCCTCAGTTTGGCGAACCGACTTTCGGTACCATTTAGGAAACAGCCTAGGTGGGTGGTATTGCAGTTGTGGGCAAAGGTAACCGCTTAACATCAGGTGGGCCTTTAGCTAGTTTCGCCATACTATAATATATATAAAAAGACAAAAAAAAACATGAATTGGCAATAGCTTGCAATTTACCTATTATAACACCCAGATTATACATTATTTTCGTAATTAAAGTAGCACTGACCTGTTCAGCGGGAGTAGCTTGAAGGATAGCGCCGCCACATGCTTCGTCAGCCGTGGAACACCACTCGCCACCACCGGCCTCCACACCGAAATGTACGCACCTGGAATATTACAACTATATTGATATTTTGTTCAATCTACTTTAAGACTATTTACCAACGATCAAATATATTATCATAGATGCACGACCACGGCTCGAAAAACGTCCCCATCAAAACTGTGCAATAATCAGTCGCGTGCACAGATACGCTCTCAGTCGCTTCGCGACCGCCAAGCGGTGAGACATTTCACGATGCAAAAATGTGTAGAAAAAAAAGAAAACTACTCCAAATGTGCAAACAAAGGATGGAGTGTCGTACTTGTCGATGTCGTAAATATAACTACAAGTATATTTTATCGCGGAGACGTTTTTTGGGTTTGATTTTGTACAAGACCGTGCATCTATAGTATATTTGATTGGAGCTATTTACAGTCTCATTGTGTTCATAAACACTTATCAAGATAACTTAAATTATATAAGTTTGTGCAGGCATAAATTAACACAGACTGCACATGTGTGGTGCAGACTGTCGCGTCAAGCCGACCATACATGTGCCTCCGAGGCCTACCACGACCAGCTATGACAGAGATAGACGTGGGATTTATTTCGGAGGCATGCATTTGCTTACAATAAATTACATGAATCTTTTGAAGTTCGAAAAGTAAAAAGCTATGTTGATAACGTAAGATTATCTATCTGCCACAAAATTTTAGAGTTGACCAATCAGAACACGCCGCCCGCCCCTTATCCCGCGCCAATATTTTACGATTGTATTCTTGTGCAAAACTTTGTTTTTGTGGTTTCTTAGGGCTTACTGGGCTCTGCATAAAGCTCATAATTGCGTGAAATCCTGCAATTATATTTATATAAAAAATTAAAACCTCATACTAGTTCACGAAAGCGAAGCTCGTGGGGAAGTACAACACGCGGATTCTATGATCTGCGAGGTGAAGCTGTGCTAGCCGCGGTCAGTCCGTGGATAGGTGACCGTTTCGTTACACATCGAGACCCCTCCGTGCCTCGGAGAGACCGTTAAGCTGTCGGTTGTCATACGAATATCTATGGCAGTCGTTACGGGCAGTCAGAAGCCTGAAAGTCTGACAACTGGTCTAACCTCCGAATGTCGGTATTACCCAGTAACTGGGTTGCGGGGTCTGATGGCAGTTGCTCCGTGTAAAATACTGATGTTCAGCCGCTGACTGAAAGCCAACCCCAATATAATTTGGAAAAGGCACAGAGGACGATGACTAGTTCACGAGATTCTGGAGTGTAGACAAGACTATTAAACTCACTTGTTGGCATGGTCCACTCGGATCTGCATGTCGTTATGCCTCACACAATCGACCAGCAGACGCTCCAGGTGGAACAGGTCTTCGGTGTGGGCCAGCTCCAGTAGTCGCGAGAACTGGATGCAGGCGTAGCACTGGCCCACTTGACGTATCAGACGGACCAGGGCCACGTCACTGAGAGCGACCGTATATTGTGCGAGCGGGGAGTCTGGAAACAAAACATGGTGGTTAGATATCATACCAGCTCGTAAAGGATGATGACCACTTTAGTTAGAGAGCTTGCCAAGAACGAAGTATCATGTTCCTCCAAAGGGAGGATCCTCCGACCATGCTGGGTCTTCGCCTGGAAGGCTACTGCCCAACGGTTGATGTTGGGCGCTTGTATATATGCTAAGTTCGTGTCATACTCTGCGTGCGTGATACAGGATAGTTCTCATATAGCGGGATAGATGTCGCTACATACTCATACATTGAATGTTTTTAATTACGAGAATTGGCCTTCATAAGCGATTTATAGCGCATTTTAAACCTTAATAAACCTAGATTCGAGATATGTTACCGTTTCATAATTTAAAGCAGCTCCCCGTCAGCGTATTTGTAAAATTAAAAAGTACTTTCATATTGTTACGTCGTTTGATCATACCCACACCCATGGTATAATAAGATGTTTCACCAGGTACTCTCTTCCCATGGCAGCTAGGTCACGTGATTGCCTCCGTAGCCGTACTACGTCATCGGCTGTGGAGCCAATAGCGGGCTGTTAGCGTGACACTTGTCAGTTTGATGTGCTGCCACTTTGTGTGAATAAATTACCCGAGCAAAATGCATTTTTTCATTTACTTGCTTCTATAAAGAATCTCATTAGATGAATAACACGAGAAGACAAATAGTTAGGCTAGTCAGGAATTTATTTTATATTCCTTATGAACAAAAATCTCCTTCTATATTGAAGATATCAATCAATGGCAACATTGATCGTGACGTAGCTTGGAGGCATCGCGCCGTCATCGCGGGAAGAGAATACCTGGTGAAACATCTTATTATACCATGCCCGCACCTTTAATTTAATTTTGAACTATACCATAAATCTGGGATCAATTAATGTTGAATATCTATAAACATAACTTAGGTGGTCATGTTCAGGGCAGGATTGGTTATCATCCTTTATGGAGATAAACAGACCTTTTCTAGCGCTACAATTATTATGAACAGTTGCTGTAAGTTGTTTTTACAGTACGCCTAATATAACTGTGCCGCTCTGAAACCAGGCTTTGCGAAGGGCCGCGCAGGTACAGTCGCGTAATAAGTGTGAGCAGGACATAAGGATGCATCGAACATTAACGAACGACTGAGACAGCGAGAACATGCGCTCCCCCGCTTTCTTGCCATTCAGATGAACAATCTATCAGTCTTGCCGCCATTACCGCGCATGCGCGCTACTGATTTGATTGCAAAATTGATTAATGCGCAGCCACCTGTTTCTCACTTAACAGCAGCACAGTTATATTACTTGTACTGTACAACATACGCAGTGGTAGTAACGAAGAAGTTTGTGGTTGTTTGGCGTATAGTATGTTTGTGCAGGCATAAATTAACACAGACTGCACATGTGTGGTGCAGACTGTCGCGTCAAGCCGACCATATCATGTGCCTCCGAGGCCTACCACGACCAGCTATGACAGAGATAGACGTGGGATTTATTTCGGAGGCATGCTAATACTCTTCAAAATTATTTAAAATATTCCTTTTGAAGAGAGACCGGTGTAGTCATAAAATAATTTTCATGTACCTTATTGATTTTTTTTACAACGACAAATCTTACATCCTACTAATATTATAAATGTGAAAGTTTGTGAAGATATTTGAATGTTTGTTAGTAAATCACGCTGTAAGGGCTGAACGGATTAAGATGAAATTTGGCATACAGATAGAACATAACCGGGATTAACATATAGTCTACTTTTTATTCCGGGAAGATAAACAGATTCCGAGGTATGCGCGGTAAACGACATCCACGCGGGGAAAGCCGCGGGCATAGGATAGTTAAACATAATAGGCCATACTAATAAACATTGTATAGCGGTTGAATAGTTACACAACGATTTCTCACTTTCTGTCATCAGTAATTTGACATTCGAAAGAAGAAGACAAAGCATTGTGTAACTATACAACCGCTATAGTATAGTATAGTAAGGGGGAATGTATACAAGTTACACAATAGTACATTACTGTCGAGGCCTGAAATGAAACAATTTACGGCCGAGTAATATTAAGTACTTTTAAGTACCAAGTAATTTTGAAAGGACGAGGCGCAAGCTGAGTCCTTTTTAACTAAACGAGGCCGTTAATTGCTATTTCGGCCGAGACTTGTATAGTACTTTTCTCTCATTTGCGAGTAAACACAACACAAATTAATTCAACAGTATCTCATTTTCATTCACGCTAATTCGCCCGCGCGCGGTTCTTGTTCTATTTTCAAAGATTTGAAAAAAAAAAAATGCTTATTCAGCCTGTATAATGATAAATATTTTGTACCTAAAAACACCTAATTTATGTAAGTGTGTAGTTAAAAACCTCGGTAGCATAATTTAAAAAATAAAAAGTGTCCAGCAATTTCTATTATTGTCCTGTTGGATATTACCGGCCTGTTATTTCGTTGCGTACGGAAAAGAGCCGATTGTTGTATTCTTTTTTTTGAATAATGAACCAATTTCCGAGCAAGTGGGAGAAAAGATACTTACTAGGCTCCTCTTCCAGCGACTTGACGACGCTCTTGACGTTGTTGCACAGCGTCAGCGGGTCAAACTCGACCTCCAGCCATGAGTACAGCTGCTGCAGCCGCGGCGTTGCTAGCGCCACCACGTTCAGGCGGACCACGTCTGAAAGAAAAAAATTCAGATAAATAAATAAATATCCTTGGGACATTTTTACACAGCACCATCTAGTCCCAAACTAAGCAGAGCTTGTTCTATGGGTACTAGACAATGGATATAATACTTATATAAGAAAACACCCAGACCAACAACAAAATCGAAAATCTTTTTTCCTTTCGTATGATAAAAGGCTGTGTCTCTAAAGTGGGACACTTAATTATTTTTGGTTTATTAAATTTTTTTTTTTTTAATTATTACAAATAATTTTACATTTTTAACATTTTTCGTTCGTTAATGTAGTTAATAATTATTTTTGTCAATAATATGTGCACACCAATTTTCTGGTAGAATATGACAGAATTTATTTATTTTATCTTTGTAACTTATTGCAATATGCACTCAAATTCTTGAAAACAAATAATTCCTGTTCTTGTCATAAATAATTCCATCAAAACACAATAAACAAATAGCCGGCATCGTGAACAGGGTCCAAGTTGGCTAGTATTATTAAGTTATAAGAAATCGTATTGAACTCTATTATAATTAGTATTACTTTTGGAAAACCTGACATGTCAGTTCTTAGGCTCGCCGCATACCTTCAAGGCCTTCGGCCTTGTACGAGTTTGACACTTACGAATTCTTTCAGTTTTCGTCGACTTTCGTTCATAAATCAGTGGGCCTAGTACGAGTTTCACACTTACGAATACTTTCATCGTTTTCGTCGACTTTCATTCATAAATCAGTAGCGCCCCTGGCGGATACGAGGAGGAACTACAGATTTATTAATGAAAGTCGACGAATACTTTGAAAGTATTCGTAAGTGTCAAACTCGTACTAGGCCCCCTCTACTTCCTCCTCGTATCCGCCAGGGGCACTTCTGATTTATGAATGAAAGTCGACGAAAACGATGAAAGTATTCGTAAGTGTCAAACTCGTACAAGGCCCCCAGAACACAAACCAGCCCACGAGTGGGCAAACTGTAATTTGTTCACAAATTGACGACCTCTGTGGTCTAGTGGTTCGAGTGTCGGACTGCTGATAACGAGGTCGTGGGTTCGATTCCCACAGGACACAAATATTTGTGTGATGAACATAAGTGTTTGTGTTGGTCTGGGTGTGTTGCTTATGTATTATAAGTATGTATTTACAAAAAAAAAAGTATATACGTATTATATCCATTGTCTAGTACCCATACCACAAGCTCTGCTTAGTTTGGGACTAGATGGTGC
Source organism: Asteroscopus sphinx (assembly GCA_949699075.1). Classification (NCBI taxonomy): domain Eukaryota; kingdom Metazoa; phylum Arthropoda; class Insecta; order Lepidoptera; family Noctuidae; genus Asteroscopus; species Asteroscopus sphinx. The sequence continues at coordinate 9,945,648 of OX453021.1, read as the reverse complement.
TGTGTAAAAATGTCCCAAAGATATTTATTTATTTATTTATTTATTTATTTAAATGCTTCCCACGCGGCACTGGGTGACTTGGGAAAAATATGCGGTGTCTGTAGCAACGAGCAACTTGGTCGTGCGTTGTGCCTGGGCACAGCACACAGCAGTATTTTGGAGTATAAATGTTACCTTTCAATAAGCTAGCCCTAGTCGGGGGCTGTGCTAGGCCGAGCAGCACGGCCAGTCTCTGCGCCTTCTCAACGGGACTCTTGTCAGTCTCCACGAAGCGATCGAACTCCGGGTGCAGAGACGGTAACGGAACTGATAGCACGGCCACCAGCACGCGGCAGGCCATCCTGAGGGAAAAAACGGTGTTATTTACTAAGGAATTTTAAAATAATTATTAACAACAAAAAATCATCTTTCTTAGATCAATTAGATTTTTTTTGATCAATTTGATCTGCTGTCAAATCTCATGTCAGCTCCTGTGATTGGGCGGAAAAAATGTTGACAACCAATCACAATGCTTGACCGGAGATTTGACAGCTGATTAGTTAATTTTTGTGTTGACCAGCCTTCCGGAAACTGAGGGTTAATGGTGTTACGTACGACGACGGAGGGGCGGATAAGTGAAACAAGCTCTGGTTAGCATACATACAGGGCCCCGAGTCTGCTAATTGACAAACGCTTCAGTTGGGTGTCGGTAGAGTGTCGGTGGAATAGTTTTAGCCATTTGGTATTCTACTAGTTATTTTGAGACCAATGGCTTTCCAATGACTTTGTTATCTCGTGTTATTCATCTAATTAGTTAATAAAGGAAACTATATTAAATTACTAGATAAAAAGTGATTCTTTATAGAAGAAATTAAATGAAAAAATGCATTTTGCTCGGGTAATTTATTTTCACAAAGTGGCAGCACATCAAACTGACAAGTGTCACGCTAACAGCCCGCTATTGGCTCCACGGCCGATGACGTAGTACGGAAGCAATCACGAGACCTAGCTGTCACGGGAAGAGACTACCTGGTGTTATTATACCATGGGCATAACTAGGTCCTTTTGTTTTTGTAAAACGATACAGAGGCTCGCAGGGAGGACATTTCAAAAAAACCGGCCAAGAGCATGTCGGGCCATGCTCAGTATTATAGGGTTCCTTAAGTAGGTGTACAAACGAATCAAATCGAATATTAATCATGGCTATTTTAGTTTTTGCAATAATCGGCAGCATTCGCGACTCAGAGCGTGTTGTTAGTAGCGCCATCTAGCGATAAATTCAAGAAGCCAAATTTAAGAAGTCCGATTGATGTCAAAGTTACTTTTTGTGATTTTTTCAAATAGAAAGTAGCTAAAGGAGCATTATTTGCCAGGATAATTTTTCTCTAAGGTCAATGACCTTTGAACTAGGACGTTTTAAGTATTTTTCAGTTTTCTGTCTATAACTCAAAAAATTATAATCACATTATACTCGAAATAATTTTAAAAGAGAGTTTTCACAAAGGTCCATCAATATGGAAGATTATAAGTTTCTACGTTGCATAGTTTAGAAATGGCAGGGGGGGGGGACACATTGCAAGCCACTTTGGCGGGCTATATTTCGCAGATGGTACACCTGATAAAAAAGTAGTGTATGAAACATTACCTTCATTTTAGTAGACCTATTCAATGATACCCCACACGATGGGGTGCAGCGAAAAAAAATATTTTTTCCCCATTTCACATGTATGGGCGCCACCCCTAAAATACGTAAAAATGATTTTTTTATTCTTTTAAAATTGAGATCTATATGTATACTATTTTTTAACAAAATTTCATTTACTTATGTTTATAACTGTAGAAGTTATTAAGCTATAAAGGATTAGGACTTAGGACAGACGGACAGACGGACGGACATGACGAAACTATAAGGGTTCCTTGTAGGACTTCGGAACCCTAAAAAGGATTATGGACATGGCCAGTTACTTTCTCTAAATAATGTAATTTTAGGAGAAACTGACGTATTACTATCGTTTGTAGAGCCCGAGGTTTGCCACCTAATACTTTATATCAATCACTTCTTATGACAACAACAGTTCGTTCAAATTTGGTCAGGAAGATCATGTCAGGAAGTTCTAAATAGGAAAATGCCGAAATATTCCCTTCCAGTTTCGGCTCATCTTTTAATATTTGGAAGTCTGGAGTATGTTTTGCAGTACATTTGTGCAGGCATAAATTAACACAGTCTGTACATGTGTGGTGCAGACTGTCGCGTCAAGCCGACCATATCATGTGCCTCCGAGGCCTACCACGACCAGCTATGACAGAGATAGACGTGGGATTTATTTCGGAGGCATACATAGGAATTAGTTGATAAATGATATTTATTATATCAAAAGATGATAGTTTTTTTTAAACTAAGAGATGATTAAAGTGCAAAACACACATAGGTTGGTTGCGGGTCGGGTCGGGAGTACGGCAGGTTTATTAAACTGTTTTTATATGGACAAAAGACAACGCGGGCGCGGATTGGGCACGAGCGCCCTCGTTTCGTTTGTTGTCGTCCATATAAAAACAGTTTAATAAACCCGCCGTACTCCCGACCCGCACACATCCTATGTGTGTTTTCCGCTTAATCAAATACATAAAGTAGTCAAGCATCTTTTCTTTTTATGCTTTCCTTTCAACTATGCTTTGTCTAAGATGAGTGAAGATTGAAAGTATTTTACTGGAATGATTCGTGACAAACCTTATCGAATCCTGGGTAAAAGATATAGCATTGTTTGTGAGAGTGGTATTTGAACTCACACAAGGACAAGGTTCTTTTACGCGCATTTCAACTCGTTTCCGGCACTGTAGACAAAGGGCCCGTACAGACCAAATGCAGGTCAGTAGCAGCGCAGGTTAAAGGCGGGCCCGCGCAAGTTGTAATACAAATAAATAAAATAAATATTTTTGGGACATTTTTACACGGCACCATCTAGTCCCAAACTAAGCAGAGCTTGTGCTATGGGTACTAGACAATGGATATTATACTTATATACTTTTTTTTTGTAAATACATACTTATAATACATAAGAGACACCCAGACAAACACAAACACTTCTGTTCATCACACAAATATTTGTGTCCTGTGGGAATCGAACCCACGACCTCGTGATCAGCAGTCCGAACCTCGAACCACTAGACCACAGAAGTCGTCACACAAGGAACGATATGAAACGCATCACACCAAATATTAGCGCGCGACTGCTGGTAAACTGCGCCGCTCCTGCCCTGCTCTGGACCCGCCGGCGATAAAACGCAAAACGCGCGGGCAGGAGCAGCGTGGTTGCGTTGTATCACTATAGCTGCCATACTAACTGGCCACAGCGGAGCAAGACAGGGCGGCGCGTCAGTGTGACGTCATAGCAGTTGTATTGTTTGACAACCAACACAAAATTTCATATTGAAAGCAGATCTATGGCGGTCCCGCCGTCAAAACGCTTTAAAACTGCCTCTTAGTGTGACGTCTGCCGCTTTGCTCATGCCCCGCGTTGCTTCTGACTTGCTTTTGGTTTGTACTGGCCTTGAAAAATATTCAATAGCACACTCACTTCTGCAGCTCCTCCTGCGTGATATTCTTCTTCATCTCCCTGGACAGTTGGAACAGCTTCAGTAGGGCAGCAGCGTGGAACAGGCAGTGGCCTGCCTTCCAGAACACCAGGGCTAACTTGCCGTAGTAGTTGGCCATGGTCTTGGCCACCGGAGTCTTCTTGGACATGTTCATTAGGTTGTGTATGTCCTCGATGGCTTTGTAAGCTTCCTGTGTTACAAGATGTGATGTTATTATGAGAAAGTTAATAAAAAAGTTGAGTGATATTAATTTTTGAATGAACTTCTCTGCATTCTAACCTTTATCTAGTGATTTCAGGTTGTCATAACATGCCATATTCTATGTTCAGGTATGTTGGGAGGCGTCTATTAATTACGTGAGGTGTATTTTTTTATTTGGAACCTCCCTCACCATTGGTGAGATTTGGTAAGATGTGGTGGGAACATGCGATTGACAATATTTAATAATGCCTTTATTCCCGGGACTGATTTTGCAACACAAAATGTTATCCATACTAATATTATAAATGCGAAAGTAACTCTGTCTGTCTTTGTTACCTTTTCACGACTAAACCTCGGAACTGATTTTAATCAAATTTGGCAAAGCGGTAGCCTGGGACCTGGAGAAGGACATAGGCTACTTTTTATCCCCGGAATATAAAGTTCCTGAGGGATGCGCGAACGTCTTTGTGATAAACCGAATTACATGCGTGCGAAGCAGCGGGCAGAAGCTAGTCTTACCCCCGTAATAGTTTCTGGAAGCTGATCAATTTGTTCTATTGTCAAATCTAATGTCAGCTCCTGAGATTGGTCGACAAAAATTCTAACAACCAATCACATCGCTTGACCTGAGATTTGACGGTCAATTAGTTAATTTTTGTGTTGATCAGCCTTTCGGAAACTGGGGGTTAGTCTGTTATAATAATGTATATTATCTGAATTAAAAATTTGAAATGAGATTTTCATTAATCCTCTCTTCACTTTAAATGAGATTTGGTGGGATTTTGCCAGACCTCTCAGCTCTCCCCCACATTTTAAGTTCACGTAATTAATGGGCGCCTCTTGTGATCGTAGGATTTTTATGGCACAAAATTAATTCATATTATAAATGGTATGTTCATAAAAATCTCTGATGGAATTTTGTGCAGGCATAAATTAACACAATCTACACATGTGTGGTGCAGACTGTCGCGTCAAGCCGACCATATCATGTGCCTCCGAGGCCTACCACGACCAGCTATGACAGAGATAGACGTGGGATTTATTTCGGAGGCATGCTATTGTTTGCTATGTGACATGAAATATTGCTCAAATCTAGAAGCTTGACCTATAACAACGTCAAATCACTCTATTAGATTAAAATGTATGTAGTGTTTATAAAATCAGGCATTGTAAGATTTGAAAAGACTAAAGAGTATCCATGGCCTTTCTTGCCGGCTCTTCTCCATAGTACCATCTTTTTGAACCATGCAACTAAATTCAGAATGTTTCAAAAGTCTATACATGCTGAAATTTGAATCGCTTGTTTCCCGAAAAGGGTTAATTGTGCTCATCATTATGAACAACTTTTACTATAAGACCAACCCAGAAATCGCGAAAAAAAAATCAGTTGGTCCCTACATTTGTGTTCACTTAAATCGATAAAATGTAGGGACCAACTGATTTTTTTTTCGCGATTTCTGGGTTGGTCTTATAGTAAAAGTTGTTCATAATGATGAGCACAATTAACCCTTTTCGGGAAACAAGCGATTCAAATTTCAGCATGTATAAATGCCTATCTATCTACATAAATAAAAATCTATTGTATGACGGAGCATCAGTTGAGTTTGGCTGATTTATTTTTTGTTATGTTCGTAATTGTCAGGGGCCTGACTCCCGACTGCATAGAATTCTGTATCAATCGAATTTGAATTCGAGTTACTTTCAATCCGTATTGCATTCCTCTAGAAATTGACACTAGCTTGATTTGGTTCAGAGCTCGAACCAGTCGGGAGTAAGGCCCCAAGGCAAGGTTTGTATGAAAGAAAATTTCGGAAACAAAAAATTGCACCCGTACGAAGCAGGTTACTAGCTTGACATAAAAACTTTTGAACTTTGAACACTGAATGTTGAACTCTAAAAAAAAATATGATTAATGCTCTGTTGTCAACACAGTAATCCTAATGAAACTTTGTGGTAAGTGATTCATACTTTGTATAGATAGGTGTTCAGAAAATGTTTACAAACCTGCCACAACTCCATCTGGATAGCACTGTCCAACTGGAACAGTCTTGTTTCCAGATTCAGCTGCTGTGTTTCCGGCTTGCTGATGCTCACATTCCCGGTTTGCACCTGTTAGAAAATTATAATAATACTAGAAATTACTGCTGATTGGGCTCTGCTAAATTGATATGACTTTATTAGTAACCTTTTGTTTATTTGCTAAGAGCTCAACTGTCCAATTAGGAGATACAATAGTTAAACAAAATGGACGTCGTGATAAAATGGCGTTTGGACAAACGAGAGGTAAAGTTTTTTTTTCTTTGTTTCTCAGAGCTTTTTTCTAACTGTTGGGGTTGGCTTCCAGTCTTACCAGATGTGGCTGTACATCAGTATTTTACACGGAGCGACTGCCATCAGACCCCCGCAACCCAGTTACTGGGTAATACTGACATCCTAAGGGTTAGACCAGTTGCCAGACTTCGGGGCATCAACTACCTGTAACCATTGCCGTAGATATTCGTGTGGCATCCGGGATTGACAGTTTAACATGTTCTCGGAGGCAGGGAGAGGACGTTAAGAACGGGGTCTCGTTGTGCAACGAAACGGTCACCCATCCAAGGACTGACTGCGGCTAACGCAGCTTAACCTCGTAGATATTGAAATTTACGCTGTTATTACTTAGCCACGACTGCCACGAGCCCCTCCTAGAAGCTAAAGTTTATTATTTAATAATTTTAATGTAATTTTTTCAAGGTTGCTCCACAATTCACGCACAGTAGTAGTAGAGCTCTTTGAACAGAAAAGGATAGAATAGAAAAGAGGGCGGGGCGCGCATCCCAACACTCTGCACCAGAGGGCAGGGCATTTCAAAATCTTTCTCAGTACGCCTTATGACTTGTTTCTGTAAATACTGTACCAAAAACCCGCAAAAATGCCTTATTGTGCTGTTTCTAACTGCAGAAACAAAAGCTGTAAAGTACATTTGATTAAAGTTAATTTTTTTAAATTAATGACGTCAACATGGGAGGCGTAGTTTGTTCAAAAGTTGCCACACATGAATCGCAAGTAAAATTGTGATTACAACCATTCTAACTATCTATTTCTGTGGCTCTGTGAGGGAGCTCGTCTGGGGAAGTACTACTATTTATACGTTGTTCCTGTTTACTACTATTTTCATGGTGTACAATAAGATAGATAGATAGATAAAACGTTTATTTAGTACAAAAAACAAGACACAGGACTAAAGCATATACTATCTCTATACAGAACAATTCTATCTCTATACAAACGATGTTGTTCGCATTGCTGTGTTTTAGTCTGAAGGGTACGGGTGCCAGTGAAATTACAATCACATGAGACTTTACATCTTCATGTCCCAGTTTGGCAAACCGACTTACAGTTATGGGCAAAGGTAACCGCTTAACATCAGGTGTACCTTTAAGCTCGTTTCGCTGGCCTATAGTATAAAAAAGACACACTAGGACATTTTAGAAGCATGGTTTATATGTAGACACAGGTCTTAAATGCACAAACACCTGTGTCTTGACCGAAACAATTATCTATATGCCATACAGATATTAATTCCATGCAGGAATTTAACCCACAACCCATTGCGCAGCAGCCAATCTCTCAGCCACTTTGCCGATGAGCGGTAATACTAAATTAAAACTAAACTAACCTAGTAAAAAAATGATCTAAACGATATTCTTACAATTCTTACCGTCGGCTTGCATATGTCTTCAAGATGCTTCCTCAGCTTGTCACACAGCTTCCTGAACTCGGTCTTCCGGGAGTACTTGAGGCAGAATTGGAAGGCCATGCGTGCGATGTCGTGGTATAAAGTCTCCACGTGAGCGTTCGTACGGAGCAGCTCTAAGCATTGGCAGTATGATTCCCAAAGGAATTTCACCTGCATAAAAAGATGATTTACTATGTGGTGTTTTTTGGATGATTTGCTTGTTTTCGTGTGTTTAATATTAATTTATTTATTTGCTCTAAATATAATGTTGTTAGTACATTGGCCGGACATATTACAGCATAAAATATTGGCATGCAAATTTTGTGATGTTTGTGCGTTTTTTTGTAACGATTATAAATATGGTTACGGTAGTTTTTTTAAGGTATTCATAAGGTATTTTAGGCCAACAAGCTAAAAGATTTAAACATTATTAAAAAACATGACATTAACATTGGTGGGAGATATGTCATCTATTTTTCACGTCTTCCTTGTCCATCCAAAGGTTGTCTGGAAGATATCGCTATTAGCGATAAGACCGCCAATGTACCCTTAATTTACATGTTAGTCATAAGTTTTAATATTATTAATGGTGTACAATAAAGAATATTCTATCTATCTATTGCTTACTTACCCATGGTGTAAGTATGGTCCTATCAGACCGATCCTGTGCATCCTCTCCGGACACAGCACTTAGCAGAATGCTCTCAGGGGTGGCGAGGTTATCCAGGTCATCTGTGTCGATGACCGCCTGCGTAGATTGTGCACGAGCTGCTTCTGTGCGCTCTTCTGCCATTCGTAAGTAGCCCCTAGAAAAATTAAGAATAATGTTGGAAAAAAAATTCTATAGAAGAAAACTTACAGAAAAAGGACTATAACTTTGGGATTTAGATAGCCCAAAAAACAAGCCATGTCTGTCGAAAGACCGATGGCCGTTGGAGCAGAAGAGACCTTGAGTGGAGACCGCGAATCGGCAAACGCAGTGTAGGGCGCACCCCAGCCAGGTGGACCGACAACCTGATGAAATTAGCTGAGGGGGACTGGATGCGGAAGGTAGAGGACCGAGTGTTGTGGCGCAATTGGGAGAGGCTTATGTCCAGCAGTGGACTGCAATAGGCTGAGTTGATTGAAAAACAGGCCACAGGTTTCGTACAAACGGCGGCGCAAGAATCAAGATTCACGAACACATCAGTAACAACGTGACAATCATCATCAACTCAGCCTATCGCAGTCGACTGTTGTACATAGGCCTCTCTCAAGTTGCGCCACAACACTCGGTCCTCTGTCGTATGAATACCCTTATTTAATTGTGGCTGTCACTGTCACGCAAGGTGCATGGCAAGTCTTATAAATGCTTATCACAGCTATCCCCTTAGTGAGTTGGTTATTTTTTCTGGGCTATAGTCCTTTTAAATTTTAATCATCATTATAGGCTGCGAAACATCAAGATAATTTCGCTGGAGAAACGCCGACATCTAAATGACGCAATGTTTGTGTGCAAAGTAATGGCCTATAAAATCGACCGAAATTCTGAGCCTCTTAAATTTTCGTGCCCCTGCAACAGCGACAACACAGCCCCTAGACGGATATTGTTGAATTTAATGCGTACAAACAATTCTGCCACTAGCTGAGGTATGAGGAAGCGGGGTACTGCGATCCGGTTGGCCCTGACAATGTCATTATGTCATAGAAACTTCAAACTTTGTAGGGTTAGAGACGAGACAGATTTAGATTCAACACGATATAATATCGATAAAATATTATTTTATCGATATTATTTTTATGTAATACGTAGTATTAATTATAAGGATTTTAGCTTCTTATTTCTTTTAATATTATTTAATAATAAAGTAATTAATATACTAATAATAATAGTAAGTATTACATGTAGGGAGGGAGTCTTTCAAAATTATCTTAATTTTGAAAGTAAGACGGGTGCTCTGTACTTTCAGAATTAAGATAATTATATCTTTAAAAATATCTTTATGTATTTATTTGGTGTTGAATATGGAGTTATTATTTTGTAAATCGGATATTTTAAAAGAGGTAATTGTCCGTTTATATAGTAAATAAATATTAAATAATAAAATAATTAATTTAGTAGTAGTATTATATTATTTATTTTACCCAGCAATATTACACAAAACGTTACATTAACATACTAGGTACTACGTCTAGGTATAAATATTATTGTACCTACTTAACATTTAAAAGTGAACACAGCACGGAACAAAAACAAATATTATTGCAAACTATAACAGCTAATTAGCACGTAAATAAAACGTTATTCAAAAGAAAAGAACCTACTCAAAAATAACTTAAATTTAAAGGACAAAAAAAAAAATATCTAATCACCACTAATCATTTTTTAAATAAATTAATTTTATATATGTATAGCCTTCGAATAGTGCATTTGTAACTTTGAGCTTTTATAATAAAGCCATTATAAATACCATTCGATATAATCAAATAAAACAAATTTTGTGACTAATGAATATAACAACTAATAACAGTAATTTGGTTCTAGTACTCGCTGGCAGCTACCGCGGCACCACTCACTTCGCTCGCTCACAGTTCTAACCTTACCTAAACCTATTTGATATATTTCTGATTGTTTTTATATAAACAATGTTGAATTAGACAGTAAATTGTACAATTGTCGTCAATGTAACCTCAAATTATGCGACTGCTCAAGAGGTCTCTTTTGGGTATTGAAATCTTTTTTATTATTTTATTTTAGTAGTAATTGAAAGCGAAATTCTGATAGTACTGAGTAATTTTTTCAGTGTTTACGTGTCAAACCGCGTTTGACAGTATTATTGTGATATTTAATAGGTTTTAACAAAACCAAACATTTTCAGGGATGTAATAGTGCGATTGATTTTAATTGAGGAAGTTTTTCGCAAAGAGGCCTTCGAAAGAAGTAAAAGACCAAGTAGCTTCATGGAGAAATATTACACATCCGTGCAAATCTTAAATAAAATCGAATGTGACACAAAAGTTGTTATTTTACTAAATTATTCATTCCTAGCTGTGCTTGTGACTAGGGCATGCATTCCAAAATTCCGGAATCTCGAAACTCCGGAATCTCGGACAGATTTTTACGATTTTTCAGTTCCGGAATTGAGTAACTGAATATCGTAATTCCGATATACATAATTACTTAAAAAAGTGTGTGTTTACAGCACATCTCCATTAAAGGGCATGCCCTTTAATGGACTATATGCAGTTTCATATATTTTCAGTTTCGAAATTAGCTTATGAAATTAGTCTCATAAGTTTCAAAATTGTATGCAATATTTAAATCAAATAAGCCTATCAAAATCTTCTGCTGGACATAGACATCTCCCAAATGGCGCGATAAGACTGAATCTTCCTCCTTCCGCGTTCAGTACAACTCCGCTACTTTATTCAGGTTCTTTGTTCATTTACCTAAATGGTTATACGCTGCGCTTTTCACGGCCTTCACTAAAGGAATTCGGTTCTAACAGCCATGAGTCCATGACCCAGCCCACTACCAATTCAGCTTGCTGATTTTGCGAGCTATGTCATTCACTGCGGGTATTTTCCGGATAATCTCATTGCAGATCTTTTTATTTAACGAATATCCAAGCATAGTTTGCTGAGTGACTTATGGACTAGTCCAACTGACAGTGTCCACTGCTCGGCATCGTAGGATACGACAGACAGGACGTACTGGTTGAAGACTTGTGTTCAGACTTTGCGGTAGAGGCGACGAGAAGATTCGACGAAGGTTGCTAAATGCAGTCGGCTCCTTTCTCGATGTTGTGTCTACCAAGCTGAATAATCTGATCTCAGTGCACATTTTTGAGCGCTTTCTCTTCGACAAGAACCGACCTCAGCTCAAGACCTTCTAGTCTAGATTCATCCCAAGACCAACAAGCCAAGAGGCTCCATTTATGCTATACAGCGTTTTGGTTAGTTGTTCCAGAGACCGTCGTTGCAACGATCTCATCGGCATGCGGAGTGGGAAATGTTCTCGCCGTTTACGTCGCTACCCTTTCCTGTCTAGTCCAGTGTGTTGTAGACGGCCTGCAAAGCTTCAGTGTAGTTTCGGTGATATTACATACTCATGTCTCACAAGGATCAGCTACCACTGCTCTTCAATGTGGCATCGTTTAACAGCATTGTCAATCTTAGAAGGACCGATATTTTTATCCGCGGCCATAATTTTGATTGGATGGGTACTTTTTCACTTGAGTAAATCTCATAGATACAAAAAAATGTACTTCCATACCAAGTTCGGTAAAAATCTAGCATATTTTGGGATTTTGTTTGTTGTTAAAAATGGGTTCTTGGGATCGTTAGATTTTCAGTATGCTGCTGCTGAAAGACAGATTTTCAGTCAATTGCGAATGTAGCCTACAGCCTGAGAAAACTCTTTCTAGAGCTGATTTGGATTCGGTGATTTAACATGACATGGCCGTGTTTCTTTAAATAAAGTCGAATCGAAAATTTGAACTTTCTAAAACAATAAAGTTTCGAAATAAGCACATTGTAAAAAAAAAACCAATTCCGGAACTAGTTCCGGAATTCCGGAGTTCAGTATCCAATATCGGAAATCAGTTCCGTAATTGGAAACCTTCCGATATTGCATGCCCTACTTGTGACCCTGTCCGTGTGGAAGTTGTAAATTAACATCGTGGGCCTTACTCCCGACTGGTTCAAGCTCTGAACCAAATCGAGCTAATTTCAATTCCTAGAAAAAAGCAGTACGATTTGACACTAACTCGAATTCAAATTCGATTGATACAGCACTCGATCCAGGCGGGGTCAGGAGTAAGGCCTAGAAGTGGGTAGCTACTCTAATAACTAGCTAAATAGCGGCTATTCAACAAATAGCCATGGCTACTTCGATCAATGGCTACGATATCTGTCAACACGATAGCTAGCTATTGGCTACTGCTTCGAATAACCAACAAGTTTACGGTGTAGCGGGCAGCCGCCGCACTGCCGTGAGCTGACCTAGTAAAATAGCTATTGGCTATTGGTGGCTAGCTAGCGACTTTCTTTATTTTTACGATTTCTAACTTAACTTGTAGTCAATTAGGTTTAAAATCGTTTGAGATCTATAATTTTGTTTGTACAACAAAAGAAGGGTCTTTTGTTGTAGTTTTTACTGTAATTTTATTAGTTAATTTTAAATTTTCAATGTTTTCGACATTTAAATATGTAGTAATTAGTAATACGTAATAAATGTAAAAATACGTACGTACGAAGGAAAGTCATTTTTTTTTCAACAATACAATACAAATATTATTGTACACAAAAGAAGATAGCAACATATATGACTTATATAGAACACATGTACAATGGGCGGTCTTATCGCTCAAGGCGATTTCTTCCAGACAACCTTAGGATGGACAATATGGGCAAGTAAAGAGAGGGGTAGTACGCAGTGTAACAACATAATAGAATACATATACTACATAACATAAATACTATACATATATCTATAACAAAACTACATAAATATAAGATACAATAAACATAATAAATACAATACAATATGTCTAAATATTACATAATGTACCTGCCGGAAATTACAGTGATGATAGGTAGCGATCATTTACCAGTTTTTTAAATATAGGCAAAGATTGAGCACGCCTCACTTGTACTGGCAAAGCATTCCACAGGCGAGCAGCCTGAACTGTAAAAGAATTACCAAAGAAATTTGTGGAATGCGATGGTATCGCCAACGTGAGGTTTTCTGATGACCTTAAGAGCCTCGAATGTGTGTCACGAAGGAACACTAACTAACTAAAGGACTAACTAAAGGAACTAACTAAAGGAGCATTCTTTGCTAAGATCATTTTTCTCTAAGGTCAATGACCTTTGAACTAGGACGTTTTAAGTATTTTTCAGTTTTCTCTCTATAACTCAAAAATTTATATTCACATTATACTCAAAATAATTTTAAAAGAGAGTTTTTACAAAGGTCTATCAACGTGGAGAATTATAAGTATCTACGTTACATAGTTTAGAGATGGCAGGGACACATTGCAAGCCACTTTAGCTGGCTATATTTCGCAGATGGTACACCTGATAAAAAAGTGCTGTATCAAACATTACCTTCATTTTAGTAGACCTATTCAATGATACCACACACGAGGGAGTGGAGCGAAAAAAAATTTTCATCCCCATTTCACATGTATGGGCGCCACCCCTAAAATACATGATCACGCATTTTTTATTCTTTTAAAATTGAGATCTATATTTAAACAATTTTTTAACAAAATTACATGTACTTATGTTTATAAGTAAGTTTATGTTTACATGTACTTATGTTTGTTTGTTAAGAATTATGTTAGTTTAAAAAAAATGACTTGTAACAATTGTTATCAATAAATACAATACAATACAATACAATAACTGTAGAAGTTATTAAGCTGTAAAGGATTAGGACAGACGGACAGATGGATAGACGGACAGACGGACGGACATGACGAAACTGTAAGGGTTCCTTGTAGGACTACGGAACCCTAAAAAATGTACATATATCATTTATCGTGTACGTATCGGTCGGAACAAAAGTTCGTTTATCGTTGAACGGGAGTAGACTCCCTGGCTGTTATAGGTATATAAAGATTGAATGTTTGAAATCGTAGTTTTTTTTTTTTTTGTAGATTACAAAATATTCTACTACCTATATTTTTCAATTTCGTTGATAGTATGGAGAACTTTGTTTCATCGATAACAGATTTAGTACATCACTAGTTACATAGACAATTAAATAGAGGGAAAGAGATAGTGTATTAAGTGCTTGCGTAAGAAAGAGATGTTTTGTGAAAGACATCAACGTGCCGTCTGCACCTTTGGTGTCCGTTACGAATTAACCAGTATAAGATGAACTCTCATTAAATATTAAATCAGTTGAAAAATCTAATTGGATAATGACATTATTAACTTAACGATGAAATGTTATGCCGTCTTTCTGGACACTTAAAGTCTTGCTGTTTTTACAACACAATCGTACTGTGCAAGAAGTCATTATAACATTTATTTGTAAATTTTGTGTTCACTAACACGGAAGTGTCAACGGCTCACAGAAGTGGTCGTAACTGATTCAAATTGTTTGAGTGGCGGCTTACATACATGATTTTTCCCTTATGTGTGATAGAAATCGGTCGCCTGTTATGTGGCGTCTAGGGGCTGTGTCGTCGCTGCCCTGCAAGAACTCCTTTGTCTGTTAGAGAACGCCTATGGCGTTAAGACCGCCTTGTACCCAGTTGTGCATAAAGAATTAAATAAACTCCTCACATATTCATATTCATATTCATTTATTTTGTGAACACAGGTTAAATTAAGAAGTTATTAAGAAATACAGAATCTCCATGTCCCGCCGATAGGCATACGAAATATTAATAATAATAATTTAAAAAACAGAATCATAAATGTCAAAAATTAATTACACAAAAAAAAAAAGGTAAAAATATCTAAATCAACCATAATAATAATATTAGAAAATAATCAAAACATATGTACGTACAGTTTGGCATAAAAGAGTACACAAAAATGGGGACGCCACCAGTCTTACATTGAAAATTTTAAACTAAATTAAATTTAAATGTGTGTTACAGGCACATTTTTTACCGGATAAAAATATCCATTGACACAATACTGACAACGATAAAAAAGTAGTAGAAATAACTTTTATTAGGTATAACATTGTCACAAAATTTGACAACGTTATAATTATAGCTTGTCGCAGAGAAACTCATTGACTGAGTAATATGCTTTGTCAGTCAGCAATTTGGCCAAGCTACGCTTGAATACATTCGGGTCCTTAAATTCTCTTAATTGCTTCGGTAAAGCATTATATACTTTGGGTGCCATTGCAAATACACTCTTATGTAGAAATGTTGTTTTAGTTGGCAATAAATAAAGTTCATTACCGCGACGTTGACTTTCGAAAAGTCTAAATAAATGCATATTATTTTTCACATAAATGCAAAGCTCGTAAATGTACAATGACGGTAGTGTCATCAATTTTAAATTTTGAAAATAAGGTTTACACGTATCGGTTCGTTTTAGTTTACAAATTGCCCGAATACACTTTTTTTGACAAATAAATACATCAACGTTGTTAGTGGCATTGCCCCAAAATATAACGCCATATCTCAAGGTTGAAGCAACGTAACCATGATATGCTGTAAGAAGTGCAGTTCGGTTGGCAACTTTACTTAACATAAACAAAGCATAGGAAAATTGGTTAAGCTTGTTACAAACGTGATCAATTTGAGTCTGCCATGACATATTACTATCAATATTTAAACCTAAAAACTTTGTAACACTTGTTTCATCAATATTATGTCCCATGTAGTTAATAATTAGGTGTGATGTCACAGTCCAATAACACCACTTTGTCCACCCAGAGAACGGTTTTAGGAGCCAGTTCCTCTTATGCGTGATTGTGAATGGTTACAGTGATCAAATTGATTGAGCACTTTGACTCGTTATACAAATTAAAAGCCAAAATCCAAGTGTCTTCTCAATCTGGATTTACCATTATTAGCTCGATTTGGCATGTACTTGTATGGTTATTTTTATGTATTTTTTTCACAGATCAATGTACTATCAGCAAACTTTCCGGTGAACCACCACTAAGGCTAAAATCGCTTGCGCTCAGTGTTCGACGGCAGCCGGAGCCGTAGATACGTGTAATGTAGCAGGATTCGTTCAAGAGACTTTGTCGACAAAGTGTATCACCGTCACTGTACTTTACTAATTTAGTTTATCTTTTTATACAACTCTGTTTTTCTTTTGCATGCCGAGTTTACCTGTAAGTGATTGTTACACTATTGTTCTCTAATTTATACATGTTATATATGTCATACCATTGCTGTAAACAATTGTTGGTGAAACAATAAAAGAAAGTGTATGTAGGATGAAGCAAAGGTATCATCAGTCCTAGTGGTTGTGTGGAAGTTTTTTTTTTATCATCCAGAGACTTGTTGTCAAGTTTTCATACTAAGAAGTTGCTTTACTTGCTTATGTTCACTGATAATGCACATAAATTAAGCTTCTATCTCAAGGAATTAATGATATATCTGTATTATCAGAATGTTAGTAATATTCCAGATAAATTATTTCAATTTTGTGTTATTTCTTAAACCTCCTTACCTTATAACCTGTTCCAAAGATCCAACATTGACAGACTGGAACATGTTCCGGTACTGAAACAGGCCTTCCTTGGCTATGTGGGACTTGCGCAAGTCTACGCAAAGTTCCAAGTACTTGAACATGATCGGCTCCAGCACCGACTCGGACCAGTTGTATGCCCATTTCTTGTTGCGGAACACTTCTTGCAGAGTATCTAAAGCTCTTGCTGGCTTTTCCAAGTCCATAAACTCTGTAGGAAAGATAAAACTTTCATTAAAAAAATTGTTTTTTTTTTATAATTTTGTTTTTGAGAATATTGCATCAGTTAAGTTGTTAGTCACGTTTGTGGATCTTTAACCTAATTATAAAATAAAGAATGTGTCACTGTTTTTATCAACAAAATAGGTCAGAGTACATGGATAATTATGATTGCAATAGAAAATCCCAAAGATGACTGTTTTGGACCCATCATGTTGAAAAGATCCATTTTCTACAAAGCCACACCCCAAGGACACTTAGGCCCGTATTACAGAAGCTTCCTCAAGTACAGTTTAAACTCCAATCACGTGATCACTACTTAAGTATAGAATCGTTACTTGAGTATCGGTCTTATTCCAGAACGGTAATTATAAACTTGAATTCAACAACATAACACACGAATTTGACCTGAAATTGAATAGAAATCTCTACTCAAGCGTAATCTGGACCGCACTAGAGTGATTACAGATCAAATCTCAGCTGAAATTCCGAAACAGGTGACAGTATAAAATAAAACTAAAGTCAGCTGAACTGTGATCAATAAATCTCTGCTTGAGGAACGTTCTAAAATAAAAGCTCAACTCAAAACTAGTTTTAAACAGAGATCAACGCTTGAGTATCCTTCTGTAATACGGGCCTTAGGCTTATATTCAGAGACGTTCATATTGAAAAGATCCATTTTCTACAAAGCCACACTCCAAGGACATTTAGGCTTATATTCAGAGACGTTCATGTTGAAAAGATCCATTTTCTACAAAGCCACACTCCAAGGACACTTAGGCTTATATTCAGAGATGTTTGGAACTCCGCTAACACATCTCAAACTAAGGTTAGCGTAAGTAGTGAATATTGGCTAATTTAGCTCGCTTAAGATTTTACTGAAAAATCTGCCATAGATAACAGAATGCACTCTTAGCTGAGACATTACTCTGTGGCTGAGACTGACGTAAGTTTGAAACAAACTTTGTTTCTGAATACGAAATATGAAGAGTAGTATTTGACTGTCTTACATTCAGGTCTCTGAATACAAGCCTTAGCCTTATCTTAAGAGGCCTTTCACAATTCACAGCTATTTCACTCTAATTTTTTAAAGATTTTAAGGGATTTTAAGCAAAATTGAAAAAATATTTCTCTATAAAGTGTTTTTCTTCAGAGTATCATTCATCACAATACAATGGTTGTATAATTTCCATAAGTACATGGTTTATACAACATGTTATTGAAATTATTGAAAACCTCTTAAGGGGTCATTGTACTCATCAGTATGAAAAACTTTTATTACCATGGAACCAACCCTAAAAAATACCACGAAAAAATTATCAGCTGTTCCCTACATTTGTGTTCACATAATAAACAAATAAAAAGCAAACAGGAAAATCTACTGTCAGGAAATTGAGATTTAAAGCAATGAGATTAGTTTGGAATTATACTTTTTTTAATTATTAGAATTGGCCTTTAGATTGTAACTGCTGCATGGAGCAGTAGCTGCCCCGATGGAGGAAGCGCTCTGCATAACAATCTCTGGATATCTCATCTGATTATAGTCAAAGAAGACAGATGGCAGATAAAGAGTACATAAAAAAAAAACCTTTAATAGCATGCTATTTGATTACACTATACTACCGTTACCATTATGAATATTCTATTTGATTTGTTTGTAATTACAGCTACAGAACCCTATACTAAGCCTGGCCTGACATGTTCTTAGTTGTTTTTTTTATTAACACAACAAATGACAAATGTTGTGAGTGTTCAATCAAACAAGTCAGTCAGTTAATAACAAGGTTTACTGCTGTCACATGTTATCAAACTTTAATTCAAAACATTCATTTCCATATTATGAACAGACTAAAATAGGTAGGTAGACAAGCAATTATTTCGTGAAATTATCAATATTTTTCAGGTTTTTTGTTTCCTTACATGATAAAGCCATACCTGTTGTGTATAACAATGTATGGATCAGATCCAAGCAATGACCAAAGTTCAGTAAGGTTATCTTGTAATGCAGGCTGTTACCTACGCAAAAGTTGGTGCATGAATATTTAGGTGGGCCTAGCCCATCTTGGTTATAATTCAGAAGAACATAAAACGGCACAAATATGAACTGTAAACACATCCAATATCTTAATAAAGCAGAAATAAAAGTTATTTTTAGTACTATGTGTGTATATTAGAGTGATGGGGCGAATAACGTAAGGTCATTCCTCGCTTGCAACGTGGTATCATTAGAAATTCGGTACTCACCATTGGCCCGTTTGAGGGCATTCTCCGGTCTCTGACCATATCGCGCCATGATGTACACTACACTTTTCACTTCATCAACACAAATTTAGCTTTAAAAACGTGGTGTAGAATAATAAAATCGAAATATTCTACATACACCGGCCTGCCAGGAGACAGGAGAAATCAAAATGGCTGACTTTTTTTTTTATTTGGCTTACAAGCAATGTTGCCAACAAACTACTTACTAGACCACTAGTTGGAGCTCTTAAAAGAACCAGCTTTTTTTGGATATGTATTATGAAACCCGAAAGTCCCGAAACCACTCAAATCAATTGCTAAATTATAATTTTGTATAACAAATATTGGGAAATATTGTCCCATAGATAAATTATTAATTTGGTAAGACCGACAACATTGTATTTAAATAAATAGTTTCATAAGGACCAGACTGCCTTTTCCAGACTAACCTTATACATAAATGAGAAAAAATTGCAATTAATAATAAATTGCAGCAGGGAAAGAGCGGTTTATAATAATTGCATGACCAGTCTTCACCACACCTTTAACCAAAGTGGTGGAACATGAAAATCAATCTAAAAGAGTTTATTTCCTTCTGCAATAACCTATTTCGTTATTGTTCAAGTAACTTACCAAGTGCAGTAGTATTTTTTTTGTGTAATTTTTTTATTTCAGTATATTTGGTTCGAGTAATTTACCGAATGCAACGTTTTGAGCCCACTAAAAAAACCACTAGCCACCAGACACAAATTTTGCCTACCACCCAAGTCCTAAACCACCAGTTCTAGTGGTAAAACCACTAAGGTGGCAACACTGCTTCCAAGTCAAGTCTTCCAAGGGAGTTTTTTTTGGGCGGGAACTTGATAAAGCGCGGTTTTCAAATTTTCTTTAAAAGTTTTTTTTTCCCTATTTTTCTTCAATTGAGTACATTAAAACTACACCAGTAGCATAAGTTTTCTTTAAAAAATGGATGGTAATGAGGGGGGGCGGTGATAAACCGCCCATCTCGAACAAACGTCCTCGGCCTGAGGACGGAGGCACCTCCAGCTGTATGGACTCTGGTAGCGGCGGCGGTGAGAGTGATTCCATGTACTTACCATATTTAAAACCGAACTATAAAAGACTCTACCCGGAGAATTCCTCCAACACCGAATTTAAAGTATACGTCGAAAATAAAAATGCAAAAGACAGATTGGGCAACAAAAGTCCCATTTATTTAAATCACATTTTCAATAACGAAGTAAAGGGTGTGGTGGCAATTCAGCGTGTAAATGCTAATAAAATTGCAGTTACATTCAAGCAATATAATACGGCAAATAATTTTATAAACAATTCAACTTTTATGGAGAAATATGAAATAAAAGCATATATTCCTGCGGCACAAATAGAAAAAACAGGTATAATTAGATTTGTACCAGGTAACATTTCCAACAAGGAACTCTACACAAAGCTATCTTCTATTTATGAGATCATTGCAATCAGAAGATTCACTAAAAAAGTGGGTCAAGAGCGTATACCACTCCAAACAGTTAGCATTACTTTTCTATCAAATGTATTACCCGATAATGTGCAATATGACCTTTTTGCGTACAGAGTCTTTGAATACATTCCACCATTGCAGCAATGCTTCAAATGCTTTAAATTTAACCATTCGGCTAAAATTTGTAATGGCAAGCAACGATGTTCGATCTGCTCAGGGGAGCACTTGTATAAAGATTGTGATAAACCAAACGAGATCTGCTGCATCAATTGTAGCGGTCCTCATCTAGCAATTGCAAAAATATGTCCAATAAAGATTAAAAAAATTACTGAAAAGAAATCTAAAATTACTTATGCAAGTGTTTCCTTGACTAAGATATCTCAAAATACAGAATTTCCTCCACTGCCGTTACCAAAACACCCACTGCAAAATGTAAATAAATCTGTAAATATTAAACCTGTTTATAAAACTGTAAATAGTAATGTAAATAAATCTGTACATAGCAAGCCTGTTTTCCAGGCCGCCAGCAATGATGTCTTACCTGTAGTAGACATCAAGTCTCAAATAATGTCCAACAATGATGTACTTATGGCCCTGGTACAGACATTGGTGGAATTGGGTAATAAGGGTGACTCTACACCCATCACTACACTAACAATTAAAGATATGTTACTCAAAAATCTATCCAAATAATGGATTTAAATCCTCCTAGAACATCTCGATTACGTATTGCGCAGTTTAACATTCAAAGTGCTAATAGTAAAAAGCCCCTACTTATTAAGTTCTTGCAAGAACAAAATATTGATGTTTGTTTGCTAAATGAAACTTGGTTTAAAGACAATAGTAACTTTAAAATACCGGGATATAATATTTACAATAGAAATTCAAAGAATGTTCATAATGGAGTAGCAATATTGATTAAGGCATATTTTAAGTATACATTATTAAATACTAGATTCTATGAAGATATTCAAACAGTTGCACAGTCTGTTATTTTGCCTTAGTTGCGGCCATGTCCATTTTATGTTTTTATTCGATAGCTATAGTAACGATAAAGGTTTGGCAGAAATACCTATAGTGTTTTTTTGTATAATTATAAAGTTATTAAGGTTTCATTGAAAAGTGAGAAAAACAAAATTAATTTTTATTTTCGAAAATTGTTGTAATACATATTTAGTTAGTCCTTTAAATAAAGTAACAGCATAATATATATTTAGATAAAAAAATGGGGCATCGTACCTTTGATATATTAGGAGATTTTTTACTTTTACCGATTAACACAAAACATTTTTTTTTCATGTTTTCTTATCACGGTCGCATCTTATTTTCATTTAAATATATGCGTAATGTTATTGTCAATAATACACTAAAATATGACATGCGTCAATAGCAGGAATACGAAGATAGAGAGTTTCTAAATATTTTTGAAATTTCTATGGAAATAGGGTTGTCGCAATTGAATAAATAAAAAAATAAAATAAAAGTGCCAGATATTTCCCAAGATTTAACTAAAAAAAAAAAAAAAAAAACATAACATAACATCACGCCTGTATTTCCCCGAAGGGGTAGGCAGAGGTGTGTAGTGTGTTAGTATTTAACTAACTTTGAGTAAACTCTTTCTCGTGTCTTTCTGTGTCTCTTTCTGGGTTTCTGTTGTCTGAAAACAATTACTATAATGTTCTCAATGCTCTAAGACTACAACGATACGTGACGCTAACCTAGCAGTCATCATCGGAGTTTGTCAAAACTTCTTGTGATGATAATACGAGTATATTATCATCAGAAGCGTCTGTTACCAATTCAGTATTAGGAATATCAGCAAAACTTTGCGGTAATGGATCATGGGTAATAATACACGCACACCGTAATTGTGAGCTGGTATTTGTGATGACATTAAAGACTTTTCCGTCAATTATGGTGAGGTATAATTTTGGATCTCCGACAACGACATATCCAGCAAAAATTTCCGAATAAATTAGTGAAAGATTTTCAATTTCTTCTTCTACCCAGTTCCTTTCTTCCAGAATCAGATCTTTTGATTCTGATCTGTATTGTATTTTTATTGGTTGGCAAAATCTAAAAGATTGTGGATTTGGGTTTGACCATAAGACAAAACCATCAAGACTTTTTATGCGCAACGGAATGTAGGTAGTAGCAAAGAGGCAGTGTTCGTCATCAATTTTATCAGAAAACGTTTGCTTATATGTTGACTGTCCTGTGCTACCATCAAAACCCCATGAACCCTCAAAAACGCAGTGAAGTGTATCTAACTGTTTTTGATTGCAATATTCCGAAACCCTTTGGTCGCAAGAGTCAATGATTCGTCGAAACGTGTGCATAAGTAAATCATTTAAAGGTACTTTGGCTTCTCGTTCTGATATTTCAATTTCAACATCAAGATAACAATGTTTTTTAGCTTTTTGTATCTTATAATAGGGAGGGTAAATATTAAATCATCGAGATTTGGCACCTTGTTGCATGTAGATATAGTCCTCCACTGATAGTTTTATATCAATCATTAAACAAAGAGCTTCATCAGGAGAATAGGGTTTGGGTTCCGATTTTGACTTTATGGTTCCTGCGATTTTTTTAGGCCGAGTTGGACTTTTCAAGCATTCCTTTATTATAAACTCAAACTCCTGAGTAGAACTTTTATTTAGTTTTTCGCCGGTTTCGTCTGTTACTATTCTCGACATAACTTTAATTAGTTTTGAATGAGGTTCTCCGTCAAGCGATTCCTAAAGATCTTTACGTGCACGGCGCTTTTGGCGATCACTTAAATTTTCATAAAATGTAGATGTGGAACTGGATGAAGCATCAAAATTAGTTTCAGGTTTCGGATCTATTGAAGGTTAGTCAAAGCTACTAGTTCCCGAAGTCGAAGGATTACTTTGTAATAAATGTGTATTTGATGTGAAACTGGAATGAGCGCCAAAAGAAGTTTCAGGTATCGGGTCTTCCAAGTTCTTGGGGTCTTAAAGTTTTTTGTAAGGCATAGCTACTACTTCTCGAAGTTGAAGGATTATTTTGTAATAAAAAATGTGCCTCATCCAATTCTATAATATTTTGTTGTGGTAAAGGACTTTCCTCGATATTCACTTTTGGTATTTCAATATCAAAAATAGTGGAAAGCCAGTGTTTGTTTTTATTACAAAATCGTTTGAAATTCCGTTTACTACTGCAATATAAAGTTCCACATTTACTTAAAAAATTTGAAAGATTGTAATTAAATTCATTGTTTTGGCTATCGATATTGTTCGGAATTCCATTTGGATATAAAGCGTTTAACACGATTAGGCATCGTTCCTCTGAATCGAGATCCAAAGGTCTTTTATGAACCCCGTGCAAATGTGCCTTATCTACCAAAATTTTATAAATTCCCAATTTCGTGAGTGATTTCTTCAGATCCGTGTTCGTGCTTTCGTTGTTAGTCGTTGGAGTTGCCACTCGCTGACCAGCATGAGGGTTGGCGCCCTCATGCCCCCCTTGCATTAAGTCCTCTGGTCGGGGCCCAGAAGGACATCCCCCAGCAGGACGGGTCAGTACCTGCTGAGGCAAAGCAGTGCCATGGGTCTTTGACGGCTCCATGACACCTCACCCCCGCTTCTCCAGATATTATGTATGGAAATTGGGTTTTGACATTCTATCTAACGAGGGCGGACCCCTTCCCAATTCCACATAATATCCTTCATCGAAGATTCATTTTGATGTAAGTGCATGCACTTACAAAACAAAAAAGAATAATAAACAAGATTTGTTACATGATTTGTTAGTTACAGGTGAATCTAATAAAATCGTGTTTGTTAAGACATGATTAGACCAAGGATAATGCTTCAGAAATAGTAATAGGAAATTATAATAATTGAAGAAGCAAATTTATTCCGAGCGAAATTGGTCGTTTGTTAAAGGCGCCTACATTAGTTGACAACCCTAAATTAAAACTTTAAAAATGAATATCTCCGAGTTCCTGTGTTCGTTGCTTCTTATTTTTTTTGTGGTTATACTTAGTAGTGTACTAAACAGTTACACACAAAAATAAAATGCGACCATGTTAAGAATGACCATAAATAAAATTATTATGAAATCATGGAAAAAATAAAATTGACGCCTAGGAGAACGCATTTTTTTATGATAAAATAGATGTAATGATGCATTAAGTTAATGGCTAGCGTGCCATGAAACATTTATTGTAAAATGTTCATTATGAAAGCCTAAAACACGTTTCTATGGTTTCTATGGATTTTTCTCGATTTTCGAAATATTTTGAAAACTATGACACTTAAAACCACGGGGGTTTTAATAGAAGTTTTGTTTGGTTATTATCTTTCTAAAAGCCTCAAAAAATAAGGATGGCCGCAACTAAGGCAAAATAACAGACTGTGAGTTGCTATATCATTATCCACTGAAAAAGGTAGTCTTTCAATACTTTGTGTATATTGCCCTCCTAATAGCGGGCACATCAGAATGAACAGGCTGCGTAATATATTAAGAGATCTTCCTAAACCAATTTTTATGAGTGGAGATTTCAACGCTCATCACATTGCATTTGGCTGTTTGTCAACCAAGGGTCGAGGTCAGGATTTATATGATGTTATAGATGACGCTGAATTGTGCATTTTGAATGATGGCAGTTTTACTACGATTAATAATCCCAGACGTAATCCATCTGCTATTGATGTCAGCTTCATTAGTCCGTGTATTGCACCATTTTGCGAGTGGTCTGTACATGACGATGCTATGGGAAGTTATCATTACCCCACAATAACTGAAATATCTTTGGCTGTTGATAAATATCAAGTTAATCCTCCGATCGATAAGTTTTTGTATGGTAAAGCTGATTGGAATAAATATCGTGAATTATCAGAAATAGTATTTGGAGACATGACGATAGATGAGGAAGATCCTATGTCTTCATATTTAGAATTCTGTAATCGTCTTGCTGCCCTGAAGTTGATGGTAATTCCGAAGTTTACTAAACATAATAATTTCAAAAGTAGGCCTCCATCACCTTGGTGGAATGAAGTTTGTGAGCAGGCTGTAGTTGCATCATATAACGCCCTTAAACTGTACAGAACTGACCCTAATGTTGATAACTACATTAATTATAAAAGACTAGATGCCTTAAAGAAAAGGACAATTTCTGAACAAAAAAAAATTGGCTGGAACAATGTTTGTCATACTTTTAACAGGACTACTCCCATCAGTAAAATTTGGAATTTTATTAAAAGATTTAATGGAATTAAAACTGTAAATAGATCATACAATGATGAGTTCATTCCTTTATTTTTAGACAAACTTTCAGACAATAGGAACTTGATAGAAACTCATAATTTAAACACTTATTTTGAAATGAACAACAACAATCAGAACTCAAAATTTTTACTGGAATCTTTTACATGGGTGGAATTTATATTAAGTTTACAATCTAGACGTAACACAAGCCCCGGCCTAGATGATTTTCCATATATTGTGATTAAAAATTTGCATGAGTCTGTTCAAAAAGATTTTTTAAAAATTCTCAATTCTCTTTGGAATAAAAAGTTGATACCAGACTCTTGGAAAACACAGTGTGTCATTCCTATACTCAAACCTGATAAATCACCAGATAATGCAAATTCTTATAGGCCAATATCTCTATCATCATGTCTCGGCAAAATATTTGAAAATATGGTTAAGGCTCGGTTGGATTGGTATGTGGAGGCGAATGGTATAATTCCTCATGTGCAGTATGGGTTTCGTCGTGGGCGTAGTTGCGTTGACAGCTTTGTGTCTTTGATCTCAGACCTGAAAAGAGCAAATAATTTATTTTCACACACTGTCTGTGTATTTTTAGATGTACAAGGTGCTTTTGACAATGTTGATCCTGGAATTCTGGTAAAAATTTTGTCCAATATAAGTATCCCTGGTCATTTAAGTAAATGGATTTATCAGTTTTTGAATAACAGAACTGTTTATGTTAAGCATAATAATATATTACATGGACCAAAAACAGCATCTAAAGGCACCATGCAAGGCGCTACATTGTCACCTTTATTGTACAATTTGTACACATGTGAAATATGTAAATATGTAGATACAAGTAATGTAAGTATTTTGCAATTCGCTGATGACATCGTTTTATATAGTAGTAACCATAATTTGCAAATAGCCATTGATAATGTTAATAGTGCTTTAAATGAATTATTTAACTATTATAATGGCGAATTACATCTCAAAATTAATGCATCTAAAAGTAGTTTTATGATTTTTGGTAACAATAACCCAAACTGTGATATATTATATGGTGGAGAAGTAATTAATAGAGTTTATTCAAAGAAATTTTTGGGAGTTATCATTGATCAAAAAATGACTTTTGTAAAGCATATTAGGTATATTTCACAAAATGCTTTAAAAGGATTAAATATAATTAAATGCCTTGCTGGAGTTTCCTGGGGAGCAGACCCCAAAATATTAGCTATTTTATATAAAGCAATAGTAAGGAGCCATTTTGACTATAGTGCTATAGCTTATATAAACAGTCCTCATGTCCATAAATTAGACATTTTGCAGAATAGAGCTCTGAGAAGAATTTCTGGTGCTATGTGCTCAACTCCCATTAGGGCCATGGAAGTTGAAACTAAAATTATGCCTCTGATTTTGAGACGCCTCCTTCTTACAGAGAGATATTGTTTGAAATTGCTATACTCTAATAACACACAAATTATCAACAAAATTATACCTCATAGAATCAGTACTTCTGGACCTTTAGCAACTGGTAATTCTCTCTTAATTGGTCACTCTCCAATGCTGCTCAATATTTTCCTGGAAATTGAGAAAAGTTGTTTTAAGATAAGGAAGCAGTGCCTTTGGCCCTGTTATACTTTTTCATATCAAAGCATTATACATCCCATTAAAGTAATTCATAGTACAGTTGCAAATAATTTTGACATGCTAAGCTTTCTTTCAGAAAATAATGTATACTATACATTATATACTGATGGTAGTAAAGGAGATGGTTATGTCCGCTGTGCCGTGTATGATTCACAGATCAAGTTTACTCAGAGTTTTGTTCTGCAGGATGTGTGCTCAATATTCACTGCAGAGGCTTATGCAGTTTTTCAAGCTTTGAAGCGAATTGAAAATGTAAATAATTGTAAATACTTTTTGATTGTCACAGACTCTTTAAGCTTAATTAAAGGTTTATCTAACCTCAAAATTCATTTTAAAACTAATTTCATTTTGTACATTATAAAAGAACTAATTTATCGACATTCGCTCAGAGGCATTGAAATTTCTTTTATGTGGGTGCCATCTCACAGAGGCATTGCTGGTAATGAAGTTGCTGATAAAGCTGCATTTGAGGGTATTAATGCTCTTGACGTTAGAAATACTATATATGTGCCTATGACTGATTATCTGTATTCTATAAATGAAAATATTAAGAATCTGTGGATAGAGATGTGGAAGAAAGATCAGGAGACAAAAGGAAGATGGTATGGAAACATCCAAGAAAGCTTACCTGTTAGACCTTGGTACGATCGACTTAAAGATGCCAGCCGTGACTTTATTACCACCATTAATAGACTGCGTTTTGGCCACAACACTATGCCATCACACCTTGCAAGACTTGGCATAATTCAAACCAGTACTTGTCCATATTGTGAAGAAAATGACGGAGACATGGAACATATATTCTTCAGATGTCAGAAATTTCTGATTGACAGACTAATTTTAGCCAGTGATCTTAGTGATGTGCTAGAAAACTTAAGTGAAATTAGTTCTTCCCGCCCGCCGTCGCTTAAACATTTATTAAAAGATTCGAACTGTTTTAAACCACTTTACAAATATGTTAAAAGTACTATCCAAAAAATTTAACAAATAGTGTATATATTCTATTCATATTGTGTTAAAATGTTGTGTCCAATAAAAAAGACTTGGCTTAAAGGTCTTAGCAACCAGGCCACAAAAATTAAAAAAAAAAAAAAAAAAAAGTCTTCCAAGTCCAACATATATGTATTATCTATGTCCAACATGTTCAACAAAATGTCATAATGGGGATCTAGTCTTTTTGCCTACTTCGCGAACGATAAGATTGGATGTAATTATTTTATTAATGCTGAGCCGTCTCTGAGGGTATAACGGTATAAATAAGAATAATGCATCTTTTAATTCATTTTTATAAATAGGTACGTGCAACGCGTAGAATTTTCTCATAAACTTGCAGTCTATTGTGTGAACGCAGTGATTACAAAACACAGACCTAAAGACTACCCTACCCTAGGAGGAATAATTCCCTAGACCCTACCCTCCTCATAAATTACTTGTTTCGTTATTGTTCCTATGGTTATATTATCTTTGATGATTGTTCTCCGAGCAGTTCCGAGGTACCTAAGCTATCCACTTTCGTTCTGGAGCCGAACTAGCCGGCGCGCGGCGGCCGGGCCGTCTGTACTTAGGCCCGTATTACAGAAGCTTCCTCAAGTACAGTTTAAACTCCAATCACCTGTGTGTCTAGTATGAGTTTTACAGTTTTCAAACACGATATCGAGTATCGTGTCATTTCATTCATAAATTAGTAGCGCCCCTAGCGGACTCGCAGAGGAACTAAAATCGGCAGTACAAGTCATTGCAATTTTCAGTTTTCGAAAACCTAAACTTTATTTCGAGAAATACTGTGTGTTTTGGGCAGTTTTGGCAGTATGAGTGCCAACTTTGACAAGTTGACGGCAGAATTATAAAACGAATTCGATGATTCGTTTGGTATTGTTACTCGCAAAATAAATTTCGTGAGAGCTTCATATTTTACGTAATAATAGCTTAGTTTTTTTTTATACGACGATATTTTACCGGGTGGATAACTATTTAGATATTTTTAAACTTTATTTAATAAAATAAATCGAAATATTGATTACATTTTTATTATTTATTCATCGTAATTTTTGATGGGAAATAACATTGGGTGAATAGAAACATAAACCTAGCCCTTTATGCTATATTTTCTTCATAAGCTAGGTTTATGTTTTCTATGGATATTTAGATATATTGGGATTATTGTCTCGAATCATATTCCGAGCAATATAAAACTATAATTTATTATAGCTACAATTGCATTTCGCGCAGTGCTGTGTGGTTATCATACAGTAATCACCACCTTTATCTATTAATTCGTAGACAGAGAATAGGAAAAAATGATTTCTAATTGATAATTGTAATTGCATTCTCCATAATAACGTATTGATTATTGCGGTCATTAAGATCTATTTTCAACAATAGGTAGTAGGGGGATTGGCTTTATAGAAATAAGTCTAAAAACTGATTTTCCCATCAATGGGGATTTCTGGAATAATTCTTTGAGCACGCTATGTTGACGTGGCGTATCATTAATTGGTCCACATCCTTACTATAGTCTCATCGTCATCATCATTTCAGCCGAAAGAAGTCTATTGCTCAACATTGGCCTCCCCCAAGTAGCCAAGTAGCTTGGGGGGGATATGCCATAATCGCCACGCTTGGCAGGCGGGTTAGCGAGCGCATTTGGTTAGTTAAATACTCAGAGAACGCTGCTGCCCATCCTCTAGTGAATCCCTTAGTCGCCTTTTACGACACCCATGAGAAGATATAGGGTGGTGCAATTCTTTACGTCCGACACCACACGGAATATATAGTCTATGTTAATCCAATTAAATAAAAAGGTAAACAAACCCAGTTTCGGTAAAATTATCACACAATCACACACATAGTGGAATTAGTAACACATTCATCCGTATTTAACATAACTGGCGAAATGTGGGTGTACTATTACACCTCTGCCTACCCCTTCGGGGAAATACAGGCGTGATGTTATGTTCATCCGTATTTTGAAGGTTTCAACTTGATTGATTTAACTCATCACTTTTTCCAATATTATCATTTCTAAATTGTTTTTTGAAATTCATTTGCTACACGAAAAACCACTTATAAAGTTCAAAAATGTCCCAAAAAAAAAAGGATATTTTATCTAACTCATTCAATGAATCAAGGAATCATTTAATTAGTTAATTGATTTGTAATTGACACTACAATTGGACATCATTAAACACTAAATGGTTGGATTGATGACCCCTTGGTTTACTTTTCTGTTTAGGTAATTGGATAGACATAGACTTTACCTTAGGGTGGTTTGCCACTCGTCAAATTTCTTTGTCCAATGTGACTATGATCAAAGAAATTAGATTACTTTCATCAAATGTTGTATAACGCTTGTCATCATATAAATAGGATTGGACCAAGAAATTGGACAAAGATATTTGACCAGTGGCATACCACCCTTATTCGTAATTATGTTTGGGACATTAGAACACAACATAATAATATAATTTAATAAAAAACAATATAGGTAATTAGGTATTTAATTGTCTTCTTTAACTGTCTATAGCTTGTCACTGTATTTCTATTTCTTGTAGCCTCTGAAGCTCATCATACGCGTAGGGGCAGGGCAAGCACAAATTTGGGGTGGTGTCTACTGAGTTTGCGTGGTGTTGAGGTCAAGATGCCCGAATTTTCACAAAAAGAAGTTGACAAGGTGCCTATCCAGGCTTGTTTCAATCTCCAAAACTGGAAAAAGTAAATAAAGAACATATTGTAGACCATACAGTTTGACATAAAAGAGTGCAAAACATGGGGGACCACTAGTCATACATATAAATAAAAAACTTGATACATAAATCACTCATCTGGCAGAACTTTAAATTGTCATTTATTTTAAATTAAAAAGTGTATTAAGACATTGAAAATTTGTCCCATTTCTCGACAGACTTCATTGCCATATTATACCATACTAGCCATACTTGGTTATGGTTAGTTGTATGTACACGTCTAACCACAACCCAGCATGGTGTGACAGTGTGGGTGTGTCCTCCATCAGGATTTAATTTTAACAAAATCAAAATTAATAGATCTCATCCAATTACAATACATATGCATTTCTAATATGGAATGGAATATTATGTAACTTGGTAAAATCATAGATTGGTGATTGTGGTGGAAAATTAATGAATACCTACTTACTGCGCTAAGCTTTGACAACCAATGCATAGTTTTGTTTTTTTTTAGACAACGGAGGTGCTGCTTTATTTGGATCTTCATTTCTGTAGATCATCATTTGGTCATTTGATGTGGGCCGGCCAGCTGAAGAGAACAATAGATTAGATTACAAAAACATTGTAAAAGATTCATCAATAAAATATCTACTTACAACATCAACATAAAATAATAATTGTAAATAAGTGCTTTTACTAGATAACATTATAATTCAGACTTAATAGAAATAGAAGGCAAATTGTAGTGCATTTTACACTATACCTATAGGTAGGTACTACATATTTAATAATATGTTACATGTTTTACTGTAGCTATGTGACGGCTTATTCACTTAAACCAACTATGAACACAGCGCACACAATGTATGAAATGATGCACTTATATTAGTAAATTGAGTATGTTAGGATTGTAGCATGTTATTCTATCGTATCTGCTTTTTAACATGGAAATTTAAGTCACATTGTAGCATATAATTCTATTGTCTTCTTTTTAACATTGAAATAGTATGAAGTACATATAGATAAATGCTTTTTAAGTTACATGAACATAAATAAATCATTAAATAACAAAGTCACAGGGATGTTATGATTGAATTAAATCGCAAAAAATAAAATTATCTCGAACATAAAATTTCCATGTTTTTGTAAGATTCTAATGTAGAAAAAAACACCATTTATTGTAAACTTGTAGATTGTGTTGTGTAGTAGTTAGTAGGTTGCGTGAAAGATCTTACCTTTTATATTTTTCGCCATAATTAGATTAAATTCCCGTCGTATCCAAGTTAAAAGCAATAACAAGTTCCTGCCACTTTTTCGTAACAATCATAGCCTCTTGTAGACTCCTATGGGTTATCGGCAGCCTCGGCAGGCTTATGTTAGATACACTGCACTACTAAAAATAAGATTAAACATTAATTAATGCATATAAACTATTAAAAATTCTTGTAAATTGATAATTTTTTTTACAATGTTTACTAACCTCAAAATTGAACTTTTATTATTCCGGGCTAGTCATGGGCTAGTCCCCATTACATTCACGATATGTAGGTAAATGTACATAATTATTAAACGATAAAATTATATGTTATTAAAGTAATTTTAATTTCCTAATAATCTACAAGAATATAGTACATGACCACAGATTACAACAAAATTTCGATTAGAAAAATATCAAACTGCTTTTCTCTTTTTTCTTTGCGCGAGTAAAAGAGATAGAAATATACAATGTGAAGTTCGTTCATGGCAGCCAGGCTGTGCCAGGCTTTTCGAAAAATCGCTTAGACTATAATCGAAAAATTGATCTCGTACTACCGATTGCATCAAAACTATTTCGTGTGCACGTGCTCACGGATTAAGTATTGGTGTATGTGATGTGTCAACTCGTACTAGACACACTGATCACTACTTAAGGATAGAATCGTTACTTGAGTATCGGTCTTATTCCAGAACGGTAATTATAAACTTTAATTCAACAACATAACACACGAATTTGACCTGAAATATAATAGAAATCTCTACTCAAGCGTAGTCTGGACCACGCTTGAGTGATTACAGATCAAATCTCTGCCCAAATACCGAAACAGGTGACAATATAAAACGAAACTAAACTCAGCTGAACTGTGATCAACAAATCTCTGCTTGAGGGACGTTCTAAAATCAAAGCTCAACTCAAAACTAGTTTTGAACAGTGATCAACGCTTGAGTATCGTTCTGGAATATGGGCCTTAGAATGCTTAGTAGCGTTAGAAAGAAAAGTCACCTGTGATTTCGTATTTATTCCCTCAGTATTTGAAGGGTGCAAGGGTGACAGAATAGGTATTTAAAGGATAATGAAAGATTTTTATTATTTTCTATAATTTTTATAACAATTTTACATAGTTCCATAAACAGCTAAACATTTATTAAAAAAGTAACGCTTCTAAGAACCTTTGCATTGGAGTTTCCACTAATATCGTGATTGGTACTGCGATGACGTAGGTTAGGAAGTTGGTCGCGATCCAGTCCACAAACTAGAACAAAGATAAAGATAAGAGAAGTTATTATTGGGATAGCCAACACCAATAGGTATCGGTTGACGACGTCTGTGGTATAGCGGTTCGAGTGTCGGACTGCTGGTCACGAGGTCGTGGGTTCGATTCCCACAGGACACAAATATTTGTGATGAAAATAAGTGCTTGTATTGAGTGTTTCTTATGTATTATAAGTAGGTATGTATTTAGGAAAAAAAAGTATATACGTATTATTATATCTATTGTCTAGTACCCATAGCATAAGCTCTGCTTAGTTTGGGACTAGATAATGTTGTGTAAAAATGTCCCAAAAATAACTAGTTCGTGTCCAGAAGATACAGTAATTGGCTGATTACTTACGAGTATGTGTCGGTTTCATGCTATGAATGGGATAGCAGGATAGCAGAAAATAACAAAACAATTGGTTAAAACAACTGCAACGCTCCTATCGTGAGATCGTCGCCGTCGTTTACAAAAGAAATTCTAATGTGAGGCAAAGTTGAGAAGGACTAACCATATGGACATTGGTTTCGATTTTCTTGTTCAGAAAATAAACTTATTTACCATCGCTCTCTTTTACTTATTGGTAAAAAAGTAGTATCACAGTTTTACCATCCCTAAGCATCTACTATGATCTACTATGGATTGTAGGTATCTGGACATTTAACTTTCAACTAATTTGACAGCCCTAAAATTGTTGCCATCCCTTTCTTGCATCATCTAGCCCTTCCTTAAAAAACTTAATTTAATGACCTTAACTTGCATGTATATTTTTGAAGTGTCTATATTTGTCAGAAAACATAGTGCTTTCTTTAAATTCACAGGTGACACTTACACAAAATACAGACCAAGAGATCCAACAAAAATAGTAATTCCATTTTGTAGAACAACTTTAAATAAAAAAAATTGTTATCACATGTGTATATCAGTCTTTAATAAATTGCCAAGAAATTTAAGGGAGCTCCCATTCAAATACTTCAGAATTAAGTTACGCAAATGGTTGGTAGATAAATGTTTCTACACGATTCAAGAGTTTATGCAAAATAATGTGTCGTAAGTTTGTAGTGATAATGTACAATTTTCAGAATTAATGTAATGTTTTAATAATAATGTTGACCAATAATAATAATGCAAAGTATTAATAACGAATAATAATTATAATGTATAATAATAAAATAATAATGTAAGTTTAATTATGAACTCTAATAATACTGTGTAATAATGGGCACAATAATAATAATTTACAATAATAATAAAATAGTTCAATTGGTTTCATCTATACTGGATTTTTGCATGCTTAATACAAGCAGAATATAGCACTGTTCCTAAACCACCAATTTTTATATCTGGTACCACCTGTATTCTACGCAAATAAATGATTCTTTCTTTCTTTCTATTAGTAAAAGAGAGCGATAGTTTGAAACATAGTACAATAAGTTTATGGTTTAAAATAAAATTAGTTAGTGAATGTATCTGACAATGAATGTGAATGTATGGTACTAACCAAGTCAAGCAAAGAAGTGCCATATGCTATCGACCTAGATCCGATGGTGATGTTGATACACCAGTGCAGCATCATCACTGTCAGAGACAGACGCGCCATGCTGTGCCAGCCGCGCCAGCAGAAGAACCGTCTTAATGGACCTGCAAAATAAAACGTCAGCTTGATAAAGCGTTCAGGACTAGATATTGGTGTCGATTATCTTGTTCACGAACTAAACTAATTTAAAACTATCGCTGTCTTTTACTAATAGTAGATACAAGAAAGGGATGGCAACAATTTTAGTGCTGTCAAATTAGTCGAAATTTCCCTACAAGTTTAGTTTAGTTTAGTCGTGATCTCGGAACATGCCGACTAAAATACAAAGAAATGTAACACGTAAACTAATTTGACAGCAATAAAATTGTTGCATCCCTTTCTTGTATCTACTATTAGTAAAAGAGAGCGATAGGTGAACAAGAAAATCTACACCATTTTTATGGTAACTACGTAAATCAATCAATTTAATCTGATTAATTATAACAGGCATACCTTAAGTAGGTACCTACTACTCTACTCGACAACTGCTTATAGAAAAAAATCTGAATCCAGCTGGTACAGTCTAACCATTATACATATTATCTGTGGTCTTACAAAATTA
Organism: Asteroscopus sphinx; assembly: GCA_949699075.1. Classification (NCBI taxonomy): domain Eukaryota; kingdom Metazoa; phylum Arthropoda; class Insecta; order Lepidoptera; family Noctuidae; genus Asteroscopus; species Asteroscopus sphinx. The sequence goes on along the minus strand of OX453021.1, from coordinate 9,909,850 downwards.
TTTGGGTCTAACAAAGTAATTAGTATCCAGGGTCGCCACGCCAGATATAAATAAAGTTTTCTCAGATTATGGAAGTTTTCGAGTGAATAACGGACAAAGTTAAACTGTATTTATACAAAACCCTAATCAAACCGTTCTATAATAATTTCCTGAGAAATCTTCAACTTAATCTGGATACTAATTGCGTTGTTAGACTACCAATAATGTGTTAGAAAATACTAAAAATTTTTTAGTAACATCTTCTCAATAAAACAAATCATCCGATCCGATACGATTTACGGCCAAAATTAATATCCAATCTATCCACGATTTACCCTACTAGAGATAGAAATTTGACATATTTTGTATGAAGTCTGTGTAAACAACCTGAGCTACGCAGACGACATGGTACTGTTGAGCGCGTCGGTCTGTGGGTTACGCAAGTTGTTGCAAGTGTGTGAAGAGTACGCTGGTAGGCACGGCCTTGTATATAATGCCGTAAAGAGTCAATACATGGTCTTTCAGGTCGGCACCAAGTGCCCACAACATGTTCCACCTATTCGCTTGAATGGTGTTCCTTTGGAACGGGTGAACCAATTCAAGTACTTGGGGCACTGGGTAACAGCCGACCTTAGGGACCATGTAGACATCGAACGGGAGCGGAGGGCGCTGTCAAAGAGAGCTAATATGATAGCCCGTAGGTTTGCACGTTGTTCAAATCAAGTAAAGATTACGCTTTTTAAAGCCTTTTGCACCTCTCTATACACGTGCAGCTTATGGGTTTCCTACACACAAGCTGCTTACAGTGCCCTCCGTGTCCAGTATAATAACGCGTTCAGGGCGGTATTGGGGCTGCCCCGCTTCTGCAGTGCCTCGGGCATGTTTGCGGAAGCGCGCACCGACTGTTTCCACACCACCATGCGCAAGCGGTGCGCGTCCTTGGTGCGCAGGGTGCGGGCCAGCTCCAATACTGTCCTGGCGATGATTGCTGGGCGACTGGACTGCCCTTACATCAGGCACTGCTGTAACAGGCATGTTGCTGGGAGTGCCTGAATGTCAATGAAATGAATGTGATTGTGAATGTTATTATTGTAATTATAAATATGTGTTGTGTGTCTATATTTTATGTAATTTTATGTCATATGGGTGCATACCTGAAATAAATGCATTTTATTTTTTATTTTTTTTATTTTTTATGTCAAATTCCTATCTCTAGTAGGGCAAATCGTGGATAGATTGGATATTAATTTTGGTCGTTAAGGCGCACCCTGGGCAGTTAGCCCCGCTACCAATCTGTTGACTGGCTAATCTTTTCCCCACTGCATGAGCAATTATCATTATGTAGCTCATGTCGACACGATAGAAGGAGAATAAAACAAACTAAAATTTACATTCATCTGGATTTTCTTTACATGCACCGCTGTATAATGATTCATGTACAGACAATCCAGACCGCCTGCTATCAGAGCTATGACACGGTTTGGGCTGGCTCGCACTCTGTAAAGCAAGGACGCGAGTTACGTTTCCTTACCATCAACATGAAAGACTCCCAGTAGATTGATGGCCATAAGAATGCAGTAGAACGGCCTGTCCAACGCAGTGTACGCAGCGTAGAAGAGACGAGAGTGATGTCCGCGTGCGTAGATGCCTGTCAATGCCCAGGTGAACAGCAGGGGGAAGGTTGTATAGTGGAGGTAGACAAACCACTGGAACATGGAAAAATACATGTAAGTGTAAATAGCCTTGGTCATATTACAATGTACTCTGTGGCCTTAGCCTTGTATTTAGTAGGGAAGCGCAGGGTCCAAACTGCACAGAACGGCTAAAAGCTAAGTGGCACAGTAAAAAAAAAATAACTAGCCGAGTACGTCATTAATTGGTGGAGGTCATCAATCTATATCTATCTATCTATCTATACTATAATAAAACTGTATACTATAATAAAACTGTAAAGGTCGAAAAGTCTGTACATTGAGTTTTTTTTCGCGAAAACCGGCTAGGGGGACTAGAAATAAGCTATAGAACACGAATCAATCGTTTAAAAAATTTAAGTCTGTCTGTCTGTCTGTTTGTTACCTCATCACGTGAAAACGGCTGAACGGATCGTAATGAACCTTAGCATTTGTATTGGTATTAGTCTAACTTAAAATATAGGGTATGTTTTATCTGAATCGGTTGAGTAGATCCGGCGATACAGCTTGACCCCTCTATTGTATTAAGTTGCATACAAAGTAGAGGTCATGATTGTTGGTTGGTTGCAGGTTGCAGGTTCCTAAAAATACAACTGGATTCTATTAGTATTATAGAAAATATAGAATAACATAACATAGCCTATCACTGTCCCGCTGCTGGGAATGGCCCTCTTCTTGGAATGAGAAGAGTTAAGGAACTGGATATTGTTGTGTAATAGATTATCATAACATAATCAGCTCATTACCTACTGACCCACTGCTGGGCACGGACCTCTTCTCGGAACGAGAAGAGTTAAGAAACTAGAAAATATAGAATAATATAACGTAGTCAACCCATTACTGTCCCACTACTGGGTATGGCCCTCTTCTCAAAATGAGAAGAGTTAATGAACTGGATATTATTAGTATTCTAGAATAACATAACATTACCAGCCCATTACAGTCCCACTGCTGGACACGGGCCTCTTCTCAGCATAAGAAGAGATGTGGTTAGTGTTATAGAATAACATAATCAGCCCAATTACTTCCCACTGCTGGGCACGAGCGTCTTCTCAGAATGAGGGAGTTTAGGGCTAATTCCATGAAATTCCATCACCTTAGCCGGTTGGTTGTAAAAACAAAATATAGTATGGTCGGTAAATAGTGTAATCGTCTGTGTAGGCGCTTATATGTATATATTTGAAGATATTGTGTTCATAATTATGACACGATGTTATTTTCCGACATCCACGCGGACGGAGTCGCGGGCACAGCTAGTACCTAATATAAATAAATAAATAATCGAAAATTTGTATTTAACAATTGAAGTACAAGTTCTGTAGGTTAATCAGAAACTATTAACTCTATAAATTATAGTTAGCTGATAGCTGAAGTTGTAGATAGAAAAACCGGCCAAGAGCATGTCGGGCCATGCTCAGTATTATAGGGTTCCTTAAGTAGGTGTAATTACAAATGAATCAAATCGAATATTAGTCATTGCTTTTTCGGGTTCCGTAGGCCTACAAGGAACCCTTATAGTTTCGTCCTGTCCGTCTGTCCTAATCCTTTACAGCTTAATAACTTCTGCAGTTATAAACATAAGTAAATAAAATTTTGTCAAAAAATGGTCTGGATATAGATCTCAATTCTAAAAGAATAAAAAAATCTTGTATTTTAGGGGTGGCGCCCATACATGTGAAATAGGGAAGAAACATTTTTTTACGCTGCACCCCCTCGTGTGGGGTATCATTGAATAGGTTTACTAAAATGAAGGTAATGTTTCATACACAACTTTTTTATCAGGTATACCATCTGCGAAATACAGCCCGCCAAAATGGCTTGCAATGTGTCCCCCCCCTGCCATTTCTAACATATGCAACGTAGAAACTTATAATCTTCCACATTGATAGACCTTTATAAAAACTCTCTTAAAATTGTTTCGAGTATAATGTGATTATAAATTTTTGAGTTATAGTGAGAAAACTGCAAAATACTTAAGACGTCCTAGTTCATAGGTCACTGACCTTAGAGAAAAATGATCTAAGCAAATAATGCTCCTTTAGTTACTACCTATTTAAAAAACTCACAAAAGTAACTTTGTGTGTATATTATTGATATGACACACTTCTTAAATTTAGCTTCTTAAATTCAGCGCTAGGTGGCGCTGTTTGCAAATATTAAAATAGCAATGATTAATATTCTATTTGATTCGTTTGTAATTAGGAACCCTATAATATTGAGCATGGCCCGACATGCTCTTGTCCGGTTTTTCTGTCTGTAGACAGAAAAACCGGACAAGAGCATGTCGGGCATGTAGTTGTAACTACAGCGAACTATAATACCTCTAGCCGGGGCCGTGGGAAGCCTCTGTATTCGCACAACCACCCCCGAGAAGTCCGGCCCGCCACAAGCAGGCGAGCCCCTTCTTCCCGTGCGGCCTAACGTCAGCCGCTCCCTCCCTGGTGGCGCACGCGAAACACTGCGCGCTACCTCACGGGCCCCACCATGACACAGCTAACACGCCGATGTCACGGCCATATCAGCCGCACCTGCCTCGCCAGCCACGGGGGCTACGAAAGCCACGCCAGCCTCGCCTGCAACACCAGCCGCGCCAGGCAGCACACTACCCCGAGTCCGCCGCCCGCAGGGCCTATCTCCCCGTATTTTTTTATAGAGGTTTTCTTCCTCAGCCCTCATCCTCCCCTGTGCCTTCTGCTAACTTCAGAGGGACACGCGGAGTCACGTCCCATTGGCCCAGATCGAGCCCCTCCCGCGCCAGAATATTCGCCACAGGAAATAAGATCCCCTGAAGGATAATAATGTCCCTCGAAAGGATATTTATTGCCCGTACCCAGGATGCACCGGCCTTTTTTTTTTGTTTTCGGGTGGAAATCCTCATGGATACCCTCCGACTGGGGACGGCGGAGGGGTATGTCGGACTCTTACCGACTAAAACCACACGGTGGCCATCCTCTGCACAAAATAGAGGAGCTCCGGGAACTCCATTGGACCGCGCCGGTGCCCCTCTAGTGCTATGCCTTTGGCACGTCCCGGGAAAACAATATTGTTTTCCCCACAGTAGCACGCGACCACCACGTACTGCTGTCCTCCCCAGGGTCGTCTAAAAGACGCCTCGAGTCCCCCCACTCTTAGCGTCCACGATCCCGAAGGTCCCCTGCCAGATGTGGCAGCAGGAGATGCGGCCTGTTGCCCTATCTGAGCCTTGCGCCAGGGCGGTTGCCTCCCCGGCGCCTCCTTCTCCGAGCGGGATCGGCCCTCTCCCGATCTCGCTCTGCGGCCTCCTTCTGAAGCATGACGGTCTCACAGAAGGAAGCCATGGCCCTCCAAGCCGTCGGATCTGCCAGCATAGCCGACACTACTGCTGGCAGAGAAAGATCCTGCCCAATCAAGCTGACCAGGTCCCGCCGTTCGGAGCCCCACGCAGGGCACTCCTCCAGCGTGTGCTGTGCGGTGTCCTGGTCACACCCACAATGGTGGCAATTTGCCGTGGCTTCGCGTCCGATCCTATTCAGGTACTCACCGAAGCAACCGTGCCCGGTGAATACCTGAGTAAGCCGGTAGGTGACGCGCTCACTCCTCTCCAGCCAGGCCTCAAAGCACGGCAGGACTGCTTCAACCACTCGCTTGTGCGCATACTGCGGCCCTTCCAGCCGCTCGCGCCACATCTCGAGCGCGTGTCGTCGCTCCTGCCGCCTCAGCACTTCAAACGCCCTCGCAGGCGCGCTCCCACCGTTTTGGCGGATGACGCGAATCCGGTCGTAGACCCTCGTGTCCATATCCGCCAAGATGTCCAACGGCGGGAAGCGTGCCAGGACAGTTGCCGCCTCAAAGGATACCGTTCGGTATCCTCGTGCGATCCGTATGGCCACTTTGCGCTGCAGGCTGTTGAATTTAGCCCTTGAGCGCTGGACGCCTGACAGTCGGTGTGACCATACAGGCGCCCCATAGAGGGCCATGGACCGCACGACTCCCGCGTAGAGACGGCGAACTTCCTCCCGAGGTCCCCCAAGATTGGGCAGCAGACTGTGCAGTGCACCAGCTACCCTCTCGATCCGGGGGACCAGGCGATTAAAATGCTCCCCGAAGGCCCAGCGGCTGTCCAAGAAGAGGCCAAGGTACTTCATACATCGGCCCACTTGGACTTGCGCATCACCAACGCGAACCGTCGAGCTGGGTGGTTCTCTACCCCGTCGCAGGTTGTGGAACCATAGCGCCTCAGTTTTATGGGGCGCTATTTGCAACCCCAGCTCGCGGATTTTGGCCACGACTTTTGCCACCCCGAGCTCAGCAAGCCGGATGGTCTCATCAAAGGTGTCCCCGCCGGCCAACACCAAAGTGTCGTCAGCATAACAAACGACACTGACGCCAGCGGGGAGGTCGACACGCAGGACCGCGTCATATGCAAGGTTCCACAAGAGCGGGCCAAGTACCGACCCCTGTGGAACCCCACAACTAATCTCTCTGCGATGAACGCAACCGTCCCTACCCACATAGCGAACATGCCTGTCGCGAAGATAGGCCCCGACAATGCCTTGCAGATAGGGAGGCACACAATGGTGTACAAGTGCCCCCCTAATAGCGTCCCAGGGCAGGGAGTTGAAGGCATTGACGATGTCAAGACTTATTGCCAACGCCACTCCACCCCTGGACACTGCCTGCTCCGACAGCGAGCGGACCCGTAGGATCGCGTCCACTGTTGATCGCCTCTGCCGGAAGCCGTACTGACTATCAGCAAGGTCGGGACCGACCCGCGACAGGTGCTCAACGAGGCGTTCGGCAACTATTCTCTCGAATAGCTTGGATGCCTCATCGAGCAGGCATATGGGACGGAATGCAGAGGGAGAATCTGCAGCCCTGCCTTCTTTCTTTATAAGGACCAATCCAGCTTCCTTCCAGCCGGAGGGAAACACGCTGTGACGGAGACAGCTTGTGAATAGCCGCCTCAGCCTGTCCCCCAGAGCAGCCATAGCCAGCACCCAGACTGGGAAATATTTTTGGAAATATAATTGGGAATAGTGTATAGACAACTCTGCCCAACAAGTCCGGGTCCAGGGTTTCCGTAAGTGGAGGGACCCACGGACGTAGCTTTCCCATGACTACCTTGTATGGTTTCCCCCACGGATCCCTGTTTAGGCCCTCCAGAAGCTCATTCCAAGACCGAACCCTGGCGTTCGCAATGGCAATTTGGAACGCCTTTGTAGCCGCCCGATAAGCCGCATAATTAATATCTATCTCCTCGGCTGTAGCTCGGCGCCGTCGCCGGGTTCGTGTGTACCGACGGCGAGAACTCAAGCACGCTGCACGAAGTTGCGCAAGGTCATCTGACCACCAGTACACCGACCGATACCCACCGCGCCTGGCTCGGGGCATTGAGGCATCACAAATTGCCGTCATTGTCTGCCGGAACCAGGCCGCCTCTATCTCCGGATCAGGCAGGATCCCTTCGGAGTCCGAACTCTCCGACCACGCCGCTACGTTGGCAGCTGCGACGAGCAAATCTCGGTTAAGCAGTTTGAGGGACCAACGACGCGGCTGGGAGGATGCACCGGCCTAACAACTGCCGTTCCCTCTAGACGTGCCCAAAAGGAATAGCAGCCGTCAGGCACACGTGGAGGTGTTCTGACCCGCGGTACTTTTACCTAGATCGTCCCCGTCCAACTCTTCCAAGAAGACAACATAAATGAATAAAAGATTTACTTAGTAATAATATCAATTACCTATTACATAACCAGCCCATTACTGTCCCACTGCTGGGCACGGGCCTCTTCTCAGTACGAGAAGGCGGGTTGGCGGACTACACACACCATTGAGAACTGTATGGAGCACTCTCAGGTGTCAGGTGTGCAGGTTTCCTCACGATGTTTTCCTTCACCGTTAAAGCAAGTGATAATCGAATATAAATCCGCACATGAATTCGAAAAGTCAGAGGTGCGGGCCGAGATCGAACTTACACCCTCCTGCATGGAAGGAATTACCTATTACTGGGTAATAAATTATTCTTGCGTTATTTCTTCGTCCTTCTTAAATAGCTTGGAATTTATTACCTTCAGTACACAACTTACTTTATACTCAGACAGCTTGATTTTCTTCTTGACAAGTTCGAACTGAATGTGTGCGAAGATCAAACCCACGAAGCAAGATGGAAGAGCACCCCAGGAGGAGATGTAGAAGTCTGTGAACGATGGAGTATCCCGGAATATCCTACGCATTTCCCTGCGGAGACATGTAAAAGAGGTAAATCAATCAACCCAGTCTATCGTAGTCCACTGCTGGATGTAGGTCTCTCCCATGTTGCGTTAGGACATTCACTACTTCCTCTTCCGCGTACAGTCTACGCTAGCTAACTTCTTTAGGCCGTCGTCAGTCTGGGGGGCGTGAAAAACAGGTACAACGTGTACAAGGTAGGTACAAGGTACTTATACTTACTACTTATAAAGCTTGTAGGTACTCCCCACGTAGGCAAGACAAAGGGTTATTTCGGACTCTTACTGACCAAAACTACCATAGTGTCTTTTAGACTAACCTTGACTGGTTTCGCAGGATTCACTCTACATTCGCTGTCTCCGGGGTAGCTGAAATATCAACATAACAAGCAGAGTAACCTGCTAGTTTTAGACGAGGCTCTGACGGCCGATTAATTATGGAATAATCTTTTCCATTGACGGGTTGTCATATAAATTGCCATTGATTCATCATCATATCAGCCGAAAGACCTCCACTGCTGGACACAGGTCTCTCCCAATAAGGGGGGATATGCCATAATCATCCTCTGGTGAATTTGAACTGGTGAATGGTCATCCCTTAGTCGCCTTTTACAACTCCCATGAGAAGATATTGGGTAGTGCAATTCTTTCCGTCCGGCACCACACGGAACATTGATTATTGTACGTAAAAGGTACCACTGTACTCACTCAGGCGTCGCCATGTGTACCATCGACTTGTATTCCTGGACATAAGCAACAATGGCGGTCAGCAAACAGGAGGCGCCGAAGAGAACCAAGTACAGTCTGACAGCAGTGCATCGACGACGCCAAAAGAGAAGTGTGAGGGTGCATGCCAAGATATACATGTGCATGTCAACCGGCAAGAACCTGGAGGGAAATACCATAGTCAATTAAGTTTACGGCACATAGATGGGATGTTGCATGGGGTGTCTCTGACTATGCATCCAATAGTCCGCATGGCGTGGCCGCATTCCAAAATCTGTCCGTGAATGTTGAAAACTTATGTTATTTTTATAACAAATCAAGCTTTTTTGGAAGTAGTCATTAAAACGAGCGACGTCCGAATGGATACATCGTCAATGCCCACTACTGCCCACTTTAGGACTTTATAAACTACTTTAATACTGTAACTGTAATAGCAGATTCTACTCATTATTCTGCTGCGCACGCAATTCGATTGGTTATTTATTCTGTGAGTACAGGTTATCAGGTACTGAATTATATAGTATTTTTTTAACGATTTCAGAATTATATGAAAATTACAACAACAAAAATTATAAGTAGTGCTTTTATTCCTCACCACGTCGGCACAACACAGTAATCTTTGCTATCCACAATATTGTTGAGATAGAACACGTGGTGCCAGAACTTGGTCTTGCAGGCCTGGCTCTCCAGGCCGATGGTGGTGGGGACGAGAGGACCATCCCGGCTGTTTATCCACCAGGTCGCTCCGTAGCCAACGATCAGGAGATGTACAGGGGTTATTCTGCAAATAATACTTTCTTTAGATTAAAAGATGTGGTCTAGCGATAGTGAAGACTGATGTTTTTGAATTTAACTGAACCCCAGGTCAGATATAGGTACAGTCAGAAACCTTTCCGTTGAACCACCACTAAGGCTAAAATCGCTTGCACTCAATGTTCGATGGCAGGCGTAAGTACGTGTAATGTAGCAGGATTCGTTCAAGGGATTTTGTCGACAAAATGTACACACGGCTACACATCAAGCTGTACATGTCCAGTATAAGCTGACCTCGCATTGTATAGGTTTTCCTTACAACGCGAGGTCAGCCTTTACTGGTTTTGTACAGCTTTATGTGTAGCCGTGTGTACCACCGGGAAGTATCGTGATCGTACTTTTAAATAAGTAAGTGCTTTTGTTGAGATTCTTTTAACTTAAGGATACACGGTGTCACGTTTCTCGTGGTCCAAATGAAAACCATTGATAAAGGGCCCATAGGGCTATAGGAAGTACCCCTCTGTATACATACATACATACATATTATCATGGGCGCCGGCAGAAATAATTTCCAGGTGGTGCAGATTTTAGTTTTCTTACAATCTTCCAATCTTTGCCGTATTTGATTGTTAATAGCTGCAGTTGCTTTTTAAATGAGAATTGTGTAATTACTGCCTACTAATTATTGTGAATAAAAAAATGATTTCCAACAGACGGCTTTTTATTTCAATAATTCCTGTTGATCCCGAAATTCCCAAGGGGTGCAAGTGCACCCCCTGGCACCCCCCTGCCGGCGCGCATGCATATTATCACGCCTGTTTCCCATCGGGGTAGGCAGAGACTATGGATTTCCACCTGGTACGATCCTGAGACACCTCTTTCGCTTCATCTACGTCCATTAACCTCGTCATGCATGCTCGTCGGCTTAGAGAACTCTTAACCTGGCATTTTTTGAGAACGTCCGCCATTTGATCGCGATGTTCCGCGGAAATCGCAATTTCCGTATTTGTCTTACAGTGCCTACAAAAATTGATTTTGCGCTCAAACTAAACGCATAGCGCATTTTTTTCATGAATCATCATCATCATCATCATCATTTCAGCCGAAAGACGTCCACTGTTGGACGTAGGCCTCCCCCAAGCATCGCCTGGCCACAACGACCGGTCCTGCGCTTTCCGCATCGAGCGAATTCCCGCGACCTTCACCTTTTCATGAATACAAACATACAAACAACTAAAACGGAGACCATAGAATAGATAATAGTCTTCTCTTTTCTTATGCTGAGACTTCTTTATTTTACTTTAAAAAAACAAAAAACTAAAAAAATCATGTAGATGATATAATATTGCGATCTTAACTTCTAGGAAACTTAATAAATAAATAAAAATTGATCAAATTAAATTTGAATCCACTTTAAAAACTTATCTACTTTCTTTTTTTTTTTTCGAATGGACTCTCGCAAGTGATTTTACTACTGAATCAAAAATTCAGACCTATTGGGATGACAAATTGTAATTGAGGACGAAGTTTGGTCTTAGAATATTATGTTAAGCAACAATACAATACAATTAGGTATACAATTTGCTATGGATTTCTTACTTATTTCGGCATTACAGGTAGGTTGCACAAATTGTAACATTTTTTACTTCTGTGCACCCCTAAGGGGGTAAAATAGGGATTGAAAGTTAGTATGAAAATCCGTAATTTTTGAAGTTAGATGTATGAAAACGGTATTTCACTTTTTGGTTTAAAATAAAGAAATACGTGTTAGTGTTTTTGGAAATTTAACCCTTAGGGGGTAAAATAGGGGTTGAAAAATTGTATGAAAATCCGTCATTACAAGCTTTTATTTAACTTGCAATGTATGTATGTAATTTGTTAGGGTGGAATCTTGCAACTCAATTTTGAAGCAGATATCTTCAACCGATTGAGCTGAAATTTTGATACACGTTTAGTTTTTTTTTAAGTCAGATGTATAAAAACGGTATTTGACTTTTTGGTTGAAAATAAAGAAATACGTGTTTAAGTGTTTTTTGGAAAATGAACCCTAAGTTAGTTTGTATGAAATATCGTTGGCGCAAAGGTTTTTGACGAATTGCCACAGAATATATAATAGTACACACGGCTACACATCAAGCTGTAAAAAACCAGTAAAGGCTGACCTCGCGTTGTAAGGAAAACCTATACAATGCGAGGTCAGCTTATACTGGAAATGTACAGTTTGATGTGTAGCCGTGTGTACTATCGTAGTATTGCATTGCAACGCATGTGGCACAGCTTTTAATGTATATGGCCGGCCTTAACACGTACCTTATAACTCGTTTGATAATACGAAGCGGCAGCATGTGCAGGCCAAGCTCATGTTTCTGTGACAATATGAGCAGGTTGTAGCCGGTGAGGAAGCAGGACACCATCACAAACGCCTGAATCAGCGATGTTCCATTCGACAGGAATATAAGGTCCACTCTTTGAGTTAGCTGTTTGAAAAATAGAGAGTACCTATCAGGTTTAAATACACTAAAAAAATCGCAAATGAATAAGTGTAACAGCCATTGAATTAAACCTATGGAAGTGGCCCATTCTTCTATATCCACCTAGTTTATACAAATATCTATTAAATCGTTATTGAATTATGAAACTATTCTTTGTCTCTTGTTAACCAACGTGTTATGTCGTCTGGTGAAAGAGATCGCATGCTATTTGTATATTCTCTGTTTGGCAACATCTTTACGGGATGTCAAAATACCTACGCCGCGTGGCAACCCCGCTTACCCCGCAACACAGCCCCGCAATGTGGCCCATAGTACATGAGCTGTCAAGTAAACAAACTAGGGCTGTTGATATTTTTTAAATATCAGATTTTCGATCTATCGATATTTTTAAATATACAATCGGAGTTCGATATATTGAAAAAAAAAAAAGATATTTCGATATATTGGCCAAATTTCATGATTCTAGGTCAATGCGAAGTACCCTATAGGTTTTTTATGTGAGTTTGCGAGTATCAAAATGTGACGTAGCCGTATGATTGCCTTGACCTAGAAGCTTGATTTTTTATGTCCTAGGGACAGCCGAACTTAGTATTTGATATAATTGCATTATTTATTACTACTTGAAAATGATTTTCATCAGCACACATCTCTGGTACGAAACACGAGCATCGATATCGATACTTTTTAGTTTTGATTACTTACTTCCCTAGCTATGGCCACCATAACGGTGGCCCGGATATTGTAGGTATACCACGCTTATTTCGTAGGTATTACTGGTCCATAGGTACAAGTCAATGGTAACAGCTCAGTGAAAAAGAATGATTCTAGAATTAATTATCTGTAGGTAGTTTTCGATTAATTTTGTACTCAGCGTGTAATTAAATTTTTAGTATTATATTATCTGCGGACGGGGGCACCACTGAGCTATAGGGAGCCCCTTAAGTAAAGCGAAGCCCTGACATAGCGATTGGCGACATACCCATAAGAGCAGGGTTCCAATTCTCGCGTTAGAGATAAGAGATGAATGTATATTTCGAGATCACTCATTTTAAATCTCTACCAAAACTGTCGCCGGGTTGGTCGCCGGTGATGTATACAAGATTAGACGTGTGCGCCGCGCCGGCGCGCCGCCGCCGCCGACGTTTTTTCGACGCCGCCACCTAAAATCGGCGCGAGTTCTAATTGTTTTAGAACTTAGTTTTAGGAAATCCTACAACATTACTCAAACTCTTCTCTACTGAATTTCTGACTTTCGAGCATGGACTTGTTTAAGTACCTAGACCTAGTTACATTAAAATTAAAGTAGCGACGACCGACCGACCGACCGACCGTTACACCATTCATATTTCATACAATAAATTACAAAAAAAAAACAAACGATATAAAGTTAGGTTACACCTTCCTATTTAGAATACCTATCTTACTTGCTTATCTAAAGTTACATAATACTTATTTATCAATTATTAGGATTAACCGCGTACACGAAGCCTGACTGATGAAGTCTACGCTCCGTCCAGCACCGATCCAAATCCAAAACCCCGAGAGCTTTCAGCTCGAACTTCAGAATCGTTTCGAATGTCTAGGGAGCTCAGTGGACGTTTATAGCGATGGGTTTGTGGAAACTGTCCACACGGTCGGGTCTAGGATCTTTAAGACCCGTTGTACAAATATAAACAAAAAGCTCTCTGACTACACTCTAAAGCCCATGTTTGGTGGAAAGACGCGAGATGATTCTGCAGTCCTCAGATGATGCGACAAGTACGCACACAAAAAGAACTGAGGAGATTCACAGGAGAACGAACGTAACCGACATATAGCCCGAAGAACTGGCGGAGCTCATAACTCGCAGATCGGATGGCCGATGGGGCTGTAAAGTTCTAGAGTTGCCACCGCGTACCGGAAGGCGCATCGTGGGTAGGCCCTCCACAAGTTGGACCGATGACCTGGTGAAGGTTGCGTGAAACCACTGGATGTGGAAGGCGCAGGACCGGTCGTTATGGTGATGCTTGGGGAAGCCTTTGTCCAGCAATGGACGTGGACGGTTCGAAATGATGATAATTTTGAACCGTCTACAAAATTATTCTATATTTTATTACCAAATTATATTTATTCATGACAATTACAGCCGTTGCAAGACAGCCATTAATTAAAAATACTTTTATTTTGCTGTTTTTTGTTGATTGTTGATTAACATGATTGTGATTTTTTAAATTATATCTGAATTTTTAATAAAAACAATTCAACAAGCTAGAATGTTTTATTTAAATTCTCCGCGCCGAAATCACGCCGAAAACACGCCGCCGCCGCCGATTTTTTACCGGCGCCCGCCGCCGGAGATTTTGGCCTCGGCGCACACACGTCTATACAAGATGTTGATCTGAAATCGTGCCATATTTCTAGATCTGATGATAAATAATGTGCTTAGTCACCTAAAAATACTTAAAAAATTCTACGATCATTTAATACCTACATTTTCACTTAGAAACATAGCGAGGGTTCGAGAATAAATCCCGAACGACTCGGAAAATAAGTCATCGGCGGCATTGTCAAAGGGTGGAAATACCTGCAATTGTTTTGGTGGTGTCGCACGCATCATTTTTTTGTCGCACGTGACACACGGGGGGAATTTGTTTGTTTACAAATAGGTATTTAACAAGAAAAAACAAAAAAATGGTATTGATTTTTTTACTGATTCGTGTTCAGTATCAGTGGTATAGTCACCTCCTTAAATATGGCACGAATGCTGAGCAACATGTTGTATAAACCTTGGCATTCGAAACGATTCTGAAGTTCGAGCTGAAAGCTCTCGGGGTTTTGGATTTGGATCGGTGCTGGACCGAGCGTAGACTTCATCAGTCGAGATCTTTCCAGCTTGATGTTCAGGTTCAATGAACCTATTACCAAACGGTGATCACTTCCGGTTTTGACCGCGTTGATCACAGAGACATCATTGAATATTTGCTTCTTCGTCGACATAATGAAGTCAATCTCATTTTTTGTTACACCATCAGGGCCCAACCAGGTCCACTTCCTGTGCTCACACTTTCTGAAGAAAGAGTTCATCATATATAGCCCCTCTTTCTCCATAAAGCCGGCCAGTAGATGACCCCGGTGGTTCCGATATCCATATCCAAATTGCCCCAGTCGCAGCTCATCATCGTAGCGCTTGCCCAGTATCGCGTTGAAGTCTCCCATGACAACAGTGAAGTGAGTTTTAGAGTCATGCATGGCTCTGGAGATATCCTCATACATGGTCTCCACCTCATCGTCGGGGTGTTTCAAGGTCGGGACGTATACCTGTATAACCTTCAACGAATACCTTTCGGTTATTCTGAGTATAAGGTACGCCACCCTGGTCGAAACACTCGATCTTCACTATGTTGTTCACAAGAGACTTGTGGACGATAAACCCGACTCCGCTCTGGGAAAATTGATCGCCCTCCCGGAAATAGAGCAAGTTACCGGATTTGAGAACTATCGTCTCCTCCCCCTCTCTTCGAACTTCGGATAACCCTACGATATCCCATCGTAACTTGCTCAATTCTTCCTCAAGTTCGACAAGCTTCTCGTCGGTCCGCAGTGTACGCAGTGTAATTGTACCTACACTTAGTTGCAAACAAATACATTAAATATTATATTGAATCTCTTTGGTTGCATATAACGATGATATTTAAAAACTTCCGATACTTCGTCTTCATTCAAAATCAAACCTCGATTATTTTCCCATTTCATTATAGAAACTAGTACAATATCTGTGTATTTTCCTTTCCTTGAAATTTTCCTAAAAACGATTTATGTCCCCCAAAATTACGAAACCAAACCCCGATCTTGCTGTAGCACAATTTGTGGGAGTAACCGTAAACTATTTGTACATACTATTTTAAAAACCGGCCAAGAGCATGTCGGGCCATGCACTAGGCATATTACAAACGAATCAAATCGAGTATTAATCATTGCTATTTTAGTTTTTGCAAACAGCGCCACCTAGCGCTAAATTTAAGAAGTGTGTCATATCAATATAACACATAGTTTCTTTTTGTGATTTTTTTAAATAGAAAGTAAATAAAGGAGCATTATTTGCTAAGATCATTTTTCTCTTAGGTCAATGACCTATGAACTAGGACGTCTTAAGTATTTTTCAGTTTTCTCACTATAACCATAGAACAAATAATAGTACACTAATAACTCAAAAATTTATAATCATATTATACTTGAATTAATTTTAAAAGAGAGTTTTTATAAAGGTCTATCGGTCTATCAATGTGGAAGGCTATAAGTTTCTACGTTGTATAGTTTTTAGAAATGGTAGGGGGGGGGGGGGGCTTCGGCTAGTTAGTACTAGTTACCTTACCCTTGAAGGAATAAAGACTCCTCCTAGTAGTTACCCACTTACCCATAGGAGTGAGCGTTCTAAAGACGGACCGTTTTTAAAGACCGTTTTCTGATCTACGACGAAGGAACCGTTTTCATATTCTGATTAAAACAGTCGTCGTTCCAAAATCTAGTCTTCGAATGTTTGATGCGAATTTATACTTAATGTCCCTGAAAATACAGCCGAACATGCAATGTCTAACAAAACCAGTCTTCGTCCGCGACGATCAGAGCAAAGAAAACCGGCCAAGAGCATGTCGGGCCATGCTCAGTATTATAGGGTTCCTTAAGTAGGTGTAATTACAAACGAATCAAATCGAATATTAATCATGGCTATTTTAGTTTTTGCAATAATCGGCAGCATTCGCGACTCAGAGCGTGTTGTTAGTAGCGCCATCTAGCGATAAATTCAAGAAGCCAAATTTAAGAAGTGTGTCATTTCAAAGTTACTTTTTGTGATTTTTTCAAATAGAAAGTAGCTAAAGGAGCATTATTTGCTATGATAATTTTTCTCTAAGGTCAATGACCTTTGAACTAGGGCGTTTTAAGTATTTTTCAGTTTTCTCTCTATAACTCAAAAAATTATAATCACATTATACTCAAAATAATTTTAAAAGAGAGTTTTCACAAAGGTCTATTAATGTGGAAGATTATAAGTTTCTACATTGCATAGTTTAGAAATGGCAGGGGAGGGGACACATTGCAAGCCACTTTGGTGGGCTATATTTCGCAGATGGTACACCTGATAAAAAAGTGGTGTATGAAACATTACCTTCATTTTAGTAGACCTATTCAATGATATCCCACACGAGGGGGTGCAGCGAAAAAAATTTTTTTTTCCCCATTTCACATGTATGGATAAATTCACATGAATAAAAAAATCGTTTTTCCGTATTTTAGGGGTGGCCCCTAAAATACGGAAAAACGATTTTTTTATTCTTTTAAAATTGAGATCTATATGTAGACTATTTTTTAACAAAATTTCATTTACTTATGTTTATAACTGTAAAAGTTATTAAGCTGTAAAGGATTAGGACAGACGGACAGACGGACGGACATGACGAAACTATAAGGGTTCCTTGTAGGACTTCGGAACCCTAAAAACCACTTCAAAACTTTAGCTATGACCAGCGACACCAAACTACCGAAAATTGTCGAATATTCCAAATATTCAATGTTACGAACTTCATTTGTCCTATTGTCCCTCATATTGTCCTATTCATGCACGCGTCAGTGTCACAGTCGGTCTGAGTGAGTGAAGTTATGAAGCAACGCCGTTCTTTCATGGATATACAAATGTACTCTGTGTTTCATGGTACATGCTTCAAGTCGTCACATCTCGGTTCATTTGGTGTTTGTCCCAGTGTAGTGGTACAAAAATTTTTTTTTAGGTGTTGCGACATTCTGTCGTTTTGTATGGGACATTTGAGGTGCCTTATGTATGAGTAACACAACTCTATTTTATAAAATGGTAACGCGCTGACAATTTCTGAAAATAAAAGATAAGGCGTTCACTAGCTGCCAAAAGCAACATGCTTGCAAGACGATTTGCGAAATGTACCGACCAAGTTAAAATCACTCTGTTTAACGCATACTGCCGGAACCTTTACACCTGTGCCCTATGGTACAACCGTGGTACAACTACACGCAGCGTGCTTACAACACGTTGCGTGTACAGTATAACAACGCATTCAGATGCATACTCGGCCTGCCGTGGCGGTGTAGTGCGTATAAGTAAATATATACTGGGTGTAAGGGGAACGCTTCCGAAAACGAAGATAGGTGCTGGTTATTACTGATACGAAACCACGAAAAAAAAATGCGATTCTTTTTTTAGATTTTTTCATATATATTTTTTTGCATTTTTCATACATAACCAGCTTTGGGCAGTTAAATAAAACTCATACATAATGAAAAATGCAAAAAAAATATTAAAAAGTCTATAAAAAGAATATCATTTTTTTTCGTGGTTTCGTATCAGTAACATTGACTTAATCAGTAATCACCAGCACTATCACCTGTCTTCGTTTTCGGAAGCGTTTCCCTGACACCTGTGCTGACACCAGTGACACCCTGTATAATTAATGTTCCAGCTATAATAAAATGTGTCATTTTATTTGTTATTATTTTGAATTGTTATCGCATTATTTTAATTTTGTATTATTAAATAAATGATAATTTAATTTAATAATTCCTTAAATTTTTTGTTTTGGTTTTTGTTTTGTTTGTTGGACAGGTTTTTTCCTCATTATTGACCTTATCAAGATCTATCAACGAAAGCTATAAAATACAGGATGGTACTTCTTCGCGATTGTGTTAGTTCGATTCCCAACCCAGGAAAGAGATTTTTTAATAATCTGTGAATGCAGAATTTCTTATTCTTTTATATAAAGTAAAATTTCATACCATTTATTACCATTGTGATACCGTGGCCGATTGCGAATAAAGTAACTTGATTTGGCTAGACATAGGGAAGACTTAGATAAAGAAAGAAAAAAGAAAGAAAAATAGTTTATTGTCACAGTTAACGACGCGCAACATTTAAAACACAGTGATAAACACAAGCAGGCAACTTATAGGTGGGGTTACATAGAAAGTAAAAACAAAAGACACATAGGTAAAAAATTAAGAAGGGACAGTCGATACAGAATATAAGAAAAGTATAGATCATCCTGCTATAGGTTTGGACTCGTACTCTCACGGCAGTTCTTAATGGACTCCGCCTTGTTTGAGACCTTGAGACCTTTTCGGCATAAGTGACCAAGGGCGGATCCAGGGGGGGGGGTCATGGGGGTCATGACCCCCCCCTGGGCCTAGGTCAACCATAGTTTTTTACCTGTTACTTTACTGGTACTTTGCCAAATGTAGGTATATACAATGAATAAATGAATGTATGTACGTGTTACATACTAATGAAACAAGATACACACATGAAATTACTAAATTGAACTCGCACCCGAATCCGTTCGTTCATTGTAAATAATATTCGCGCGATTTAAAGTTCGATTTAGCAGCACCGCCTACGCCGCCGCGAGGTGTTCCCCAATCTCCCCGGTGCGACACCGTCGATTGAATACTTAGCTAACAATCAACAATAGAAATAGCTACCTTATTAACTGCCATGTTAGCCTTATAAAACCTAGGCCAAATAAAAATTATTCAAGAACCTTTAAACGTCGATATTAAATGATAAGTAATTAGTTTTTAGGGTTCCGTAGTCCTACAAGGAACCCTTATAGTTTCGTCATGTCCGTCCGTCTGTCCGTCTGTCCATCTGTCCTAATCCTTTACAGCTTAATAACTTCTACAGTTATAAACATAAGTAAATGAAATTTTGTTAAAAATAGTATAGATATAGATCTCAATTTTAAAAGAATAAAAAAATCATGATTACGTATTTTAGGGGTGGCGCCCATACATGTGAAATGGGGATGAAAATATTTTTTTCGCTGCACCCCCTCCTGTATCATTGAATAGGTCTACTAAAATGAAGGTAATGTTTCATACACCACTTTTTTATCAGGTGTACCACCTGCGAAATATAGCCCGCCAAAGTGGCTTGAAATGTGTCCCCCCCCCCCTGCCATTTCTAAACTATGCAACGTAGAAACTTATAATCTTCTACATTGATAGACCTTTGTAAAAACTCTCTTTTAAAATTGAGATCTATATGTAGACTATTTTTTAACAAAATTTCATTTACTTATGTTTATAACTGTAAAAGTTATTAAGCTGTAAAGGATTAGGACAGACGGACAGACGGACGGACATGACGAAACTATAAGGGTTCCTTGTAGGACTTCGGAACCCTAAAAACCACTTCAAAACTTTAGCTATGACCAGCGACACCAAACTACCGAAAATTGTCGAATATTCCAAATATTCAATGTTACGAACTTCATTTGTCCTATTGTCCCTCATATTGTCCTATTCATGCACGCGTCAGTGTCACAGTCGGTCTGAGTGAGTGAAGTTATGAAGCAACGCCGTTCTTTCATGGATATACAAATGTACTCTGTGTTTCATGGTACATGCTTCAAGTCGTCACATCTCGGTTCATTTGGTGTTTGTCCCAGTGTAGTGGTACAAAAATTTTTTTTTAGGTGTTGCGACATTCTGTCGTTTTGTATGGGACATTTGAGGTGCCTTATGTATGAGTAACACAACTCTATTTTATAAAATGGTAACGCGCTGACAATTTCTGAAAATAAAAGATAAGGCGTTCACTAGCTGCCAAAAGCAACATGCTTGCAAGACGATTTGCGAAATGTACCGACCAAGTTAAAATCACTCTGTTTAACGCATACTGCCGGAACCTTTACACCTGTGCCCTATGGTACAACCGTGGTACAACTACACGCAGCGTGCTTACAACACGTTGCGTGTACAGTATAACAACGCATTCAGATGCATACTCGGCCTGCCGTGGCGGTGTAGTGCGTATAAGTAAATATATACTGGGTGTAAGGGGAACGCTTCCGAAAACGAAGATAGGTGCTGGTTATTACTGATACGAAACCACGAAAAAAAAATGCGATTCTTTTTTTAGATTTTTTCATATATATTTTTTTGCATTTTTCATACATAACCAGCTTTGGGCAGTTAAATAAAACTCATACATAATGAAAAATGCAAAAAAAATATTAAAAAGTCTATAAAAAGAATATCATTTTTTTTCGTGGTTTCGTATCAGTAACATTGACTTAATCAGTAATCACCAGCACTATCACCTGTCTTCGTTTTCGGAAGCGTTTCCCTGACACCTGTGCTGACACCAGTGACACCCTGTATAATTAATGTTCCAGCTATAATAAAATGTGTCATTTTATTTGTTATTATTTTGAATTGTTATCGCATTATTTTAATTTTGTATTATTAAATAAATGATAATTTAATTTAATAATTCCTTAAATTTTTTGTTTTGGTTTTTGTTTTGTTTGTTGGACAGGTTTTTTCCTCATTATTGACCTTATCAAGATCTATCAACGAAAGCTATAAAATACAGGATGGTACTTCTTCGCGATTGTGTTAGTTCGATTCCCAACCCAGGAAAGAGATTTTTTAATAATCTGTGAATGCAGAATTTCTTATTCTTTTATATAAAGTAAAATTTCATACCATTTATTACCATTGTGATACCGTGGCCGATTGCGAATAAAGTAACTTGATTTGGCTAGACATAGGGAAGACTTAGATAAAGAAAGAAAAAAGAAAGAAAAATAGTTTATTGTCACAGTTAACGACGCGCAACATTTAAAACACAGTGATAAACACAAGCAGGCAACTTATAGGTGGGGTTACATAGAAAGTAAAAACAAAAGACACATAGGTAAAAAATTAAGAAGGGACAGTCGATACAGAATATAAGAAAAGTATAGATCATCCTGCTATAGGTTTGGACTCGTACTCTCACGGCAGTTCTTAATGGACTCCGCCTTGTTTGAGACCTTGAGACCTTTTCGGCATAAGTGACCAAGGGCGGATCCAGGGGGGGGGGGTCATGGGGGTCATGACCCCCCCCCTGGGCCTAGGTCAACCATAGTTTTTTACCTGTTACTTTACTGGTACTTTGCCAAATGTAGGTATATACAATGAATAAATGAATGTATGTACGTGTTACATACTAATGAAACAAGATACACACATGAAATTACTAAATTGAACTCGCACCCGAATCCGTTCGTTCATTGTAAATAATATTCGCGCGATTTAAAGTTCGATTTAGCAGCACCGCCTACGCCGCCGCGAGGTGTTCCCCAATCTCCCCGGTGCGACACCGTCGATTGAATACTTAGCTAACAATCAACAATAGAAATAGCTACCTTATTACCTGCCATGTTAGCCTTATAAAACCTAGGCCAAATAAAAATTATTCAAGAACCTTTAAACGTCGATATTAAATGATAAGTAATTAGTTTTTAGGGTTCCGTAGTCCTACAAGGAACCCTTATAGTTTCGTCATGTCCGTCCGTCTGTCCGTCTGTCCATCTGTCCTAATCCTTTACAGCTTAATAACTTCTACAGTTATAAACATAAGAAAATGAAATTTTGTTAAAAAATAGTATAGATATAGATCTCAATTTTAAAAGAATAAAAAAATCATGATTACGTATTTTAGGGGTGGCGCCCATACATGTGAAATGGGGATGAAAATATTTTTTTCGCTGCACCCCCTCCTGTATCATTGAATAGGTCTACTAAAATGAAGGTAATGTTTCATACACCACTTTTTTATCAGGTGTACCACCTGCGAAATATAGCCCGCCAAAGTGGCTTGAAATGTGTCCCCCCCCCCTGCCATTTCTAAACTATGCAACGTAGAAACTTATAATCTTCTACATTGATAGACCTTTGTAAAAACTCTCTTTTAAAATTATTTCGAGCATAATATGATTATAAATTTTTGAGTTATAGATAGAAAACTGAAAAATACTTAAGACGTCCTAGTTCAAAGGTCATTGACCTTAGAGAAAAATGACCATAGCAAATAATGCTCCTTTAGCTACATTCTATTTGAAAAAATCACAAAAAGTAACTTTGTGTTATGTTGACATTACACACTTCTTAAATTTGGCGCCATCTAGCGGCGTCTAACAAAACTCTCTGAGTCCCTCGAACCAACTCGACTAACTTTGCAGTTAAATCAAAGTCGTATAGATATGCCTACCCTTACTAATTATTTATTATTTTTAACGCATTTACGCATGCGAAGCGAAATCTAAAGATTTAAATCGTGGAAAGAAAACTTGATTTAACTGCAAAGTTAGTCGAGTCGGTTAGGAAACAATGTTTCTTAATAAGATATCGCTGACGTCACCCAAAGACGTACCATAGTGAAGGATAATTTCGATACCACAAGCAGTGTTCACGGTAGCTTAGTGGCTAAAGCACTGGCGTACTGAGCCAGGAGTCGCAGGTTCGAATCCTGCTCGTGAGCGATTTTTTCTTTCCACAATTTAAATCTTTAGCTAATCAATTTGTTCATAAACAGTCCCGCTCGCTTCGCTCGCGCTTTTCTTTCGGTCTTTCTTTCTTCTGCGTACTAGACGTATGTTGTAAACAACTATTCTGTTAAGTACGTTAATAGAAACAAAGCCGAAACTGAGAAAAATAAAATAAATAAATTAATATTTCTTCTTTTTTAGCGTAGGTGTAGGTAATAAGGTATTGCAAGAAACTATTCCGTTACATTAATATTCTACAAAGAGGAATTCTAAAGCTCTAAAATTCATGTTTTAGCAAAAATTACGAAAATCCTAGAATTTTATTGGTTGAAAGTTTTTTTCTAGAGGGTTGGCAAATTGGACTCTGCACCCTCCTTTTAAAAATGTAGTTCCGGGGCTGAATATAAGTACGCGACCCCCCCCTGACACAAAGACTGGATCCGCCCTTGTAAGTGACTCTACCGGCAGTGCCCCAAAGGTCACTGAGACACGCAAGCCCCACCAAGACGACAACGTGGGGATACACGGTACGGTAGCCACGGTAGGGACAGGGGATACACGGTGGAGAAGTTAGACGGTGGGCTTTACAGCGACCTGATGCCGCAATAAGAGGAAAGGAAAGGTTGACTGGAAGAGATTGCCTTGTGCGATAAGACCGCCCATTGTACTTACTTAATCTTTCTGTAAACTATTGTCTTTGTTTTCGTTTGGTGTAATGTACAATAAAGAATATAATAAATAAATAAGAGAGGCTAGTGGGCGATAAATTGGAGAGTCTATCGGCTGTAATGCGCGGCCCTAGAGCTGCGGGGGTGTCCCAAGTGTGCCCTGAAATAACTGGAAGAGAGTTTAGGTTAAGTGGAAAGCCCTCAAGTGGGCTGCGCTGAACGGGTTGCGAATGCCATGCATTGCAGTCCTTGTGGCCCACCCACCCAAGGCAAGAGTAGGCACACAGCGGCGTCTTAAGTGGGTGCAAATCCCACATAATGTGCCATGCGATAGACATTTTCTACGTTGCAAAAAAAAAATTCAGCATTTTTACCTGTTCTAAATATTCTGGGTTGAGTATGTGGAACGTGTATTGCGTAAACGTGGCGTGAGCATATGTGGTGAAACCCAGTGCCATGACCCTAGAATAAAAAAAACACTTTATCTACACCTCTATGAAAACTTCTAGGCAAACTAGACATGGGCTAACTAGCTCCGGTCAATGATTGGATATGTAATATATCATTCCAAGTAAAGATATATCAACTCAGCCTATCGCAGTCCACTGCTGGACATAGGCCTCTCCCAAGTTTTGCCACAACACTCGGTCCTCTGCCTTCCGCATCCAGTCCCCCCCAGCCACGTTTTTCAGGTCGTCGGTCCACCTGGAGGGGGGGCACCCTACGCTGCATTTGCGGATTCGCGGTCTCCACTCAAGGACTCGTCTGCTCCAGCGGCCATCGGTCCTTCGACAGACATGGCCAGCCCACTGCTACTTCAGCTTACTGATCCTATAAGTTAAGCTATATCGGTCACTCCGGTTCTTCTCCGAATAATCTCGTTTCAGATTTTATCCTTTAAAGAAACTCCAAGCATAGCTCGCTCCACTCGCTGAGCGACTTTAAATTTGTGGACTAGCCCAACTGTCAGTGTCCACGTCTCGGCGCCGTAAGTAACTAAAAAAAGAAAGATAGGTAGTAAAGATATAGTTATGTCCGATTAGCATATCCATATCCGCTTAATATATCCGGGACTGAAGTAACTTTATGTTGCATGCTATGTGCGACATAGATAACTCTGGCTTCATAAATCCACAGGAGTGAGGCTGGATATAATGTAGCCGGCATAGAATTACTACGGCCGGTTTTATAAATCTGCGGAACGAGTAACATAATAATTGATTTCCTTTCATACTTCACAGGATTAGAACTGTATGTAAATCAAATAAAAAAAATTGAAAGGAAAAAGAAAACCTATTATGTACCTACAATGATTAGCTAAACTTAGTTTTTCATTCCATATACCGTTGTTGTCAGTGTCGAATGTCGGGCGTCGGAGTTTTTTGGATATAGGATATGTAATTTTTTTTAATGTGAAGGAGTGATACATATCCACTTTGGGATATATATCCTAATATACTATACATGTGTCTGTTTCAGGGTACTGCCTAGAAAATAGCGCTCGCCTTCTAACACTTTAGAATTACAAATTATTCCAGTTTTAATCCGCTGATCACTTCTTTATAGCCTAATGGGACCTCTTAGCCTCCGTTTTGTATTCGTTTATATTAAGGTGAATGCTACAGGGTAGCCCGCGAAATTCAATTTTTTTGGCGTTTTTTGCAAATTGTAGCTTTATTTCGCGTTGTATATCGGTCAAAATATGATTGGCGGAAATAATAACAATATATCTACTGAATAATACTCATAAAAAATATTAACCTAGCTCTATTAGCTGTACTAGCTCAATAATATTAATTTACGATCAAATTATCGATTTTCGAGCTTGTAGAGCTACTAGAGCTAGATTAAAAAAAATTATGAGTATTATTATTTAGATATATTGTTACTTTTTCCGCCAATCATATTTTTACCGATATACAACGAGAAATAAAGCTACAATTTGCAAAAAGCCTCAAAAAATTTGAATTTCAAGGGCTACCCTGTAGAATTCACCTTAAGCTGTTTACGTTGCAGGTGATCACAATTCGCAACAAATGACTGAAAATTATCCACGATAAAGTGATTCGCGGAAGTTAAGATCCTCAGCATCGAGGAATACAACTGAAGAAGGAGCTTTTTATGTTCGGAGAGCAGCTATGAAGGTCAAAGATTGCATCATTATACTCCTTTGGAGAACATTGAAGGAATTACAGTTAATCAAGAGAATATTGTGTTAGTGAGATTAGGTATACCTGAAACCGTATAGGGGCACTAGAGCTGTGAGTTGAGGATCACCTCCTTCATCAATCTGTGTAAGTCGCCGCCAGTTCGCCGGTATTGAGAAGGCAGACAACAGCTTGTTTTCTGAAAGTAAAAGTATCTGAGAATATTCAAAGAAGTGGAAGCAAGCTGGAATTGAAATTCATACATAAGGTATGGAAATATTTGATGATTTAAATTGTGGAAAGAAAAAATCGCTCAGGAGCAGGACACGAACCTGCGACTCCTGGCTCAGTAAGCCAGTGCTTTAGCCACTAAGCTACCGTGAACACTGCTCGTGGTATCGAAATTATCCTGCACTATGGTAACGTCTTTGGGTGACGTCAGCGATATCTTATTAAGAAAAAGTGTTAATAAGATATGTGTGTTATGTGTGTTATCAGACGTTATCATAGTGGAGGATAATTTCGATACCACGAGCAGTGTTCACGGTAGCATAGTGACTAAAGCACTGGCGTACTGAGCCAGGAGCCGCAGGTTCGAATCATGCTCGTGAGCGATTTTTTCTTTCCACAATTTAAATCTTTAGATTTCGCTTCGTATGAAATGCGTTAAAAATAATAAAATAAATATTTGATGGTTTATTTGGAACTTTAAAAAAAGGCCTTCGTTACTTAGGCTCAACGAGAAAACCGTCTAGTTTGTCAAGAATTGTCTAGTGTCCGTGCAGTCACTACAGTGCATTGTACCCTAGCTGCATCCAACAGGAGAGGAGAAGATTTATTTGTTTGATCAGCCTAATATAATACTTATCTTAGCAAATGTCTTCAGACGAGATCGCATGGATTGACGATATCGCTCACAGATCTGCTCGATATCGAATTGCATGTCAAGGGCGGATCCAGGGGGGGGGGTCATGGGGGTTATGACCCCCCCCTGGGCCTAGGTCAATGATAGTTTTTTTCCTGTTTACATTATTTACAAAATGTATATACAATGAATAAATGAATGTATGTACGTGTTACATACTAATGAAACAAGATACACACATGAAATTACTAAATTAAACTCGCACCCGAACCGGTTCGTTGATTCGTTCATTGTAAATAATTCGCACGATTTAAAGTTTAATTTTGCAGCAACGCCTACGCCGCCGCGAGGTTCTTCTCCAATCTCCCCGTTGCGACACCGTCGATTGAATACTTAGCTAACCATCAACAACAGAAACAATTACTTAACTACCATGTTAGCCTTATAATACCTAGGCCAAGTAAAAATTATTATACAAGTATATATATAAGAAACTATTCTGTAACATTTATCTATTTGAATGAAAAAAGCCCGAAACCGCCAAAAACATAAACACAAAATTTTCGCGCTCGCTTCGCTCGCGCTTATCTTATCTTCCTATACATTGTGCTGGTATCTAGGTAACGTCATGCTTTTGCAAAACATCTCAAAAAATTACGGGCTCGCTGCGCTCGCGCACTTTATGTTTCGATTTTGGCTTGGGGATGGACAGCCATATCCTTAATTAATAAGTAGGTCATCAAAGAAGTAGTGAGCTGAATTTTGGAGAAAATAAGATCTACCTACGTTTTTTTTATTTTCAAAAAGCAACTGGCTTAGCCGGGCATCCATGTAATTTGTAAAATTATATAAAAATGTATTGCTATGCTCAGTTTTTCTTTACAACGTGTATTTGAAAAAGAAGGTTCTCCGAGGCTGACTAGTTTATAGAAATCATCATGAAAATTGCCCCCCCCCCCCTGAGCGGATTCCTGGATCCGCGCCTGAAGACGTAACCAGATAAAATTGTATCATCTATGACATCTGTGTATCATCCATATTTTTATTTCGATACTCTATAGTCTATGATTCAATATTATCCTTGACTCGTTTTCAAACATGAAATTCCAAAAAATTGGTATCGACTGACAACTTGACGACAATGTAGGTTGTTTGACATAACAAAAAAAGCAAAACATGACATCAAAATAGCACAGATATCTGTGATTATATGTGTCAAAATAGTAAATATTTAAAAAATCTAAAATTATATTTAGTACTGTCCGTGTTTATAAATGTATTGCAATACATTGGCTTCATTGAGTTGTATATGGTGAGCATCAACTTTAATTTGTAACGCCTTAAGGCGGAGTCACTAGTTAAGGATCTTTAGCAATGTCCAGAACCTACTGTTAGGAGCATGTCCCGTGTAGACATCATATAGAGTCCCAATAATATTTGTCAAGACCACAGCATAAATAACTCGTGTGTATAAGAGCTCTGCAGTCGTTGGAGGCTGAGCAGTTGTCGCATCAGCGTGTGTTTGACAGTAGTGAAACTTTTGTAGGGAGGCGCGAAACGCACTCCCTTGAGCATAGCGGTCGGCACAGCGTTCGAACCGAAGCGTAGAGTTTTTATCGAAGTGTAGTGAAGCGTTTTCGCCGAAGCGCAGGGAAGTGTCGTGTGTTGGACATCGCTCGCTGACGCAGTATCCGCGGTGAATGCGTGTGCGGTTGAAGTGACGGTAGGATTCATCTGAGTATGCCTGTTAAACAAGAAATAAATTTTTTAGCGGACTAAAATAAATATAATCTTCTAGTTGAGTAGGTAGATACATTTTTACCGTTAACAAAAAGATACAGTTCCCATTTATGCACCCAATTTACTGCTTTCTATTGCTATTGCTAGGAAGAAAAAACAATGGTGCGCGACAGGAAAGACAGGGTTATGTTTTTTTTCACGCTGATCT
Organism: Asteroscopus sphinx; assembly: GCA_949699075.1. Lineage (NCBI taxonomy): Eukaryota > Metazoa > Arthropoda > Insecta > Lepidoptera > Noctuidae > Asteroscopus > Asteroscopus sphinx. Next base: position 9,881,063 of record OX453021.1, on the reverse strand, counting down.
ATTTATGTTGTATGTAGGTGTGGGATTCTTTATACCCTCAAAGCATCCCTACGGCTGAATGTATTTGAATGCATGAGATGTCCATCGACACGTCTAAATCGTGTTTTGTTTTTATTGTATTAATTACCCCTTTGAATTATTTTTTCCTTTTTTTAACTTTTTGTCCCTTCTTAAGTTCTTACAACTACCTACTTATAATTTAAATTACATAAATAGATAATACTAAAAATTTAAAAAAATTGTTGAATCCATGTACCTAGATAATATGTGGTTCCGTGGGGTGAGGTCCTGGTGATCTGTGATACAGGTTTATCCCTACATCAGACACCAGCTCCTCACATTATACCAGACTGTATTAAATCATGTAATTTGTATGAAATATTTTTATCATGTATTCTGTATTGTATAAGAACGATCAGAAGGTAGGAGTAAAACTATGGCATTCTTTTAACAATACGTTTATTTTTCAACAGATTAGGGTGTACGATCGTAGGTTATGGAAATTGAATATAAACATTTTGCCAGGCATAATATAATTATAATTATTTTAATACGTAGCACATTCTGCTGAACATCTCAAAATATTATCTACGAATCCACAAAAATAGAATAAAATAACGGTCACAGTAAGATTATTATTTAAAGAATATATAACCAAATGACATTAACTTACATGAATTCCTGCTACAACAGTTTACTATTACGACCACTCAGCTCGGACGTCCATGCTCGAATGCCACGGTTCTCAGTTCCCCGCCACGTACAATACCAACGAGTGAATATTGATCGAGTCGATGGTTAAGCGAGTGAATGAAATCAGCCAGGAATCGATGTGTAATCGATTTATTTTTGGCGGAAACAGATTTTTATATAAAAACAGTGTTTATATTTCTGAATTATCTAACAGACGGCCGTCCTGAGAGAGGAATGTCCCCATTCCTTTCCGGCCATTCGAGCATGTTTGTATGTCTCTATACAATTTAACTACCTTAACTTAACCTTAAATATCATTGCTTTATATTTATAATTAATTTAACTTAAACTTAACCTCAACCATCAGTGCTTTACATTTATAATTACTTTAACTTAAGTGCTTTATATTTATAATTACTTTAACTTAACATTAACCATCAGTGCTTTACATTTATAATTACTTAACCTTAACTATCAGTGCTTTATATTCATAATTACTTTAACTTAACCTTAACTATCAGTGCTTTATATTTATTTGTAAAGTTTAGTAAACTATCTTACTAATTAGTATAATAACATTTATGATACCTAATAATAATTTCTACATACAAATATGAATATAGTCTTATTCTAATCTTAATATATAAAACAAAGTCGGGCTAGTTACATCATTTATAACTCAAGAACGGCTGGAGCGATTTTAATGAAATTTGGTATAAAATCATATAGGCTTTGTATCCCGGGAAGATGAACAGTTCCCGAGGGATACGCGATAAACGACATTCACGCTGGCGAAGTCGCGGGCATAGGCTAGTTTATAATAAACGCTATTGTGAAATACAAAATATTTTACAATATCTTCTTTTTAGCTCCGAATGCTCTGATTATACCTTATTATTAAGTTTATATAATCTGTGTTGTCCCCTTTTGTCATGCATGTGATTATGTTGTAGTTACCTGAAAACAGATGTGTAGGTATTAGTTCCATGCAAGATAAACCACATTTATTTTTGATACATAGTTACAAAAATAATTAATTGCCAATATATGAAGTTAAATGGTTGATTATAGAACCAATAAATGAAAAGTCATATTTAATTAAATCAATTTTCATTCAGAAATATTTATTGATAAATTGCCGTTCATACGAGCTTTTAAGTTAATTTATTTACCAAAAGGTAAAGAATAAAGTATAAATTAATAAATTAGTAATTAAATGATAGCAAACTGCTTATACGTTACGTATTGTATTTCAGTATCTTTGTGTATTGTGACGAATACCGCTTGTACTTCGGAATCTGTCATTGTTACTGACTACCGCTTGTACATCGGCCTCGGTAGTCTTAATTATTGTGACGAACACCGCTTGTACTTCGGAATCTGTCATTGTTACTGACTACCGCTTGTACATCGGCCTCGGTCGTCTTAATTATTGTGACGAACACCGCTTGTACTTCGGAATCTGTCATTGTTACTGACTACCGCTTGTACTTCGGCCTCGGTCGTCTTCATTATAGTGACGAACACCGCTTGTACTTCGGAATCTGTCATTTTTACTGACTACCGCTTGTACTTCGGCCTCTTTCGTCTTCAGTATTGTAACTGAACACCGCTTGTACTTCGGAATCTGTCATTGTTACTGACTACCGCTTGTACATCGGCATCACCAGTTGTGCAAAATGGAGCACATACTGGCAAGTGGCTCCAGGGCAGCATCATGTCTTACGATCACGTCAAGACAATTCTGCAACAATGAAACAGGAAAAGGTTTTTGGGAAGGAAAGTCGGGAATTGTCAGCTATGTGTAAAAGTCATTAAAATATTATCACTGTCTAGACTCTAGACTAGATCACTACCTTGTTTAGAATCCAAGTTGTCACTATGTTCGTTATTTGTGTTGTTTTCATGAAAGTCACCGTCTTAACTGTCGGTCTTGAAAGTCCATCCATCGTTTAAGTTAGTCTGTGGGATAAATACTTTTGTATTTGCGTATTTGTGTATTTTTATAAATACTTTTGTTTTGTTTAGAGTCCTTTAATACTAGAGACTTCATAGCGAACGGTCATTTTGTAGAACGGCAGTTATTTTGAAAGGACCCCAAAATTTTGGACGTAACTTTTTACTCTTGTCATTTGCTGGGTTATGATGATTAGGGATCATTACCAAGTAATTCCATTTAAAGAATTTCGTAATTCGTAAAACATAATTATAAAACTAGAAATAAAAAACAAATGTATAGACATCTTTCGTGAGGTAGTGTGTACAATTTTACAACAAAATACCTTCTAATATATTGCAATTAAATGAAAGAAAATTTGAAACTTATATTGTACACTTTGTAAGCAATCATATTATGAATTAATTGACTATATTGAAGATAAGAATGTTTGGAAATATGCTGATCGTGCTCCATAGGACAATCTAGACAAAATCAAACTGGTTGCTAATTTTATTATATAGTTCTAGTTTATTGTTTTTGTGACATTGATTATTTAAAAATGATGATATTTATTCAATTTTGTGATTATTCTGGTTATAATTTATACAATTGATCCTATTTGAAATACCGTCTACGGCTACAATTTTAAAATGTGACCACCATGTAACTATCATTATAATTACTTACAATGGCTAAATTTGTAATATGCTGTTATTATGTATTATTTATTTATATTTATTTAAATATGCTTTATTGCACACCATAAAAAAAAACATTACATTGAATATGCATTTAAACAAAAATAATATATATATGTAATATGTATATTTTCATATGCATTTCTTTTTTATTATTTATTTATGTATTATTAAGTTAATAGATTTAATGTATGTTATCAATAGTAAATTACATGGCATTTTATCTAATTTTTTTTTTTTTTTTATGTTAAATTAAGACTGATTTAATATTAAAAGTATTGTTTTGATTTTGTACTGCCGACTGCATTCGGGGATGGCACGACAAACCAATCGGAGCGCATTGTAGAGAATGTAAGAATAATGGTGGGGGTAACCCCACTTGGTTGTCCTGCCAGCTGGCGAACGCAGTCGTGGATGGGACATCAAGGTACGAGTACCAGATTTCCAGTAGAAAATTGAAGAATAATCATAACCTGTGTATTTGGTAATTTGTGTGTTTTGGAAAATTATATCAAGTAAGTACATTGACAAGTGTTTATTATTTCTACTCCTTATTTTACTTTCAAGAGTCAAGAACCCGAATAACAGTTAATCCTTCATATTTAAATTATTTTAGATTCCGTACGAGAGTCTACATGTAGAAATACAAAATATTGTTAAACGATTAATACAAGATTAACCATGGAGTTTCTTCTGTCCATTCTTCTCCATAGGAATTTACATTTTGGAATGGGCAATTTACAATTTACTTTTCACTGTAGACTTTCAAAAGTGCCTGTTAAATGGTCTAATTGAAATAAATGATTTAACTTTGAATAATCCAACGCGCAATACGTGGCATCAAATCTCGTTTTGCAAAATTCAACGCGTTGCAGTTGGTAAATACTTTGAATGGAATACCGATAACGTATATACGAAACTTTAGTGATAGGATTACCGCGGGAGTTTCTATTGGGCCTATGAAGTAGGATGCCGCCTACCCCTAATTTACTAGCATCGCAATGTACTTTGGTTATAAAAGTTACAGGTCAGACCTGTGTAATTCGTTCCTAAAGAGATATCTACACCACTTATTCCGGCTATATAAACATCTGATTTAACATAAACTTTAGTTTTTCCGCCTCGGCCATCTCCCAAGTAGCGTCATACTACTGCTAGTTTTGCACACTAGCAATACGGGTAGTTCAGTTAAATTTTTACCAATAAGTAAATCAGTCTTTAAATATACTTAACGCGTCTATTAAACTTTGCATGACATTATTTTCTTTGTAACTTCTTCGACGTCGTGTAGAACAACGTGATTTGGCTGAAGACCGGACCGTGCAGCGCGATCTACGCTTGCTGCCACAAGATTCAAAGGAACTTGATGTAAATACATAGCTTGATGGTGATCTACTGCCATCACTTAGTTTCCAGTCTGTACCGCGTGAGCGATGTCGGCAAGCGTGCCTGTTTTCCAATTTAAGAGTAGAAAGTCTCTCGGACGATTGTGACGAGTTTGTGCTTCTAACGTAACTCATACTAAACCGGGAAATACGCGCACGGTTCCTTCGCTTCGATCCCTCGTGCCTATGAGACGCGAACGTATAACTTTAGAAGAAACCGACGACGGCCTTTTAGAGCTACTACTACGTCTGGCAAAGAGAATATAACCACTACGATCTGGTTAATTGTGTATATGGGTTCGCTAGTTCTGCAATCATTTTTTTTTTTTTGACATGTCTTAATATATTAATCTTTATTACTAGTCAGTATTGAATGTGTCTTCCTGGTGTTGGTTGAACATTGCGCCATCTATTGTAATTTTAGAATAACATAGCTTTCCATAGCTTATAACATTAAAATATTAATTTATACTCTGACTCAGACCAATTATTGCTTAATTATAGCAATTTGTTATTTATTGTTCCCTGTAAGTTTCATAAATTGTTATAGTTCTAACTATTGTTATATTTCTAACTATATCGCATAAAGTTACTATACTGAGTATAATTAATGTCTATGCTATATCGATGCTTACAACGCCACCGACTGCCATTTTGAGTAACTGCCCGGCAGTTTATACAATTAATTACTTTTATATTATGAAATTGTTTGAAATAAATATTCTTTATTTCCAGAATTTGCTATATAATTTATTAATCATGAAATTCTGTAAATCATACCGATTTCTGTTGTATTTGTTGTACTTTGCAAAGATCATCAAAGAAGATACCTTTTTATATTTACAAGATTTTGTTTAATTAGATCCATGTTATAAATAATGTTAATATTATGATAATTATAATTCGAATATTCTAATTAGATTAATGAAATGATTAATTTAAATGTTGTTAATTTAATTTTGTGGTTCTGATAATTCCGCTTTATATTGTTTCATATTTAAATATCTGGTATGAGTTGTTGGTTTATATAATGTTTAGAGATTATCTAAATTAATATTAGTTTTTATTTTAGTATTCATTTATAAATTAAAATTTATTAGTGATTATTTGTGTTGTACCTACTGTACCTAGTAATATCAAGATGGAAACTGCGCGGGTACTCATTCTGCTTGAAAAACTTTTTCTTCTGGGCAGTTCATGTAATAATCGGGAAAATACATAATTTGGAGTAATGATGATAATTACATGGGACTATAACATAACTGGCGAAATGTGGGTGTGCTATTACACCTTTGCCTACCCCTTCGGGGAAATGCAGGCGTGATGTTATGTTGTTGTTGTTGTGGAGTAATGAGAAATTTTTTTCTTGATGAATTCTGATGAAACATTGGGCTACACGCGCCGACATGTACGTACCAGTTTAGTTTCTTTAGATCGACTTTTCGCCTTTCGGCCGACGTAGCTTGTTCGATAGTATATGGTGGCGTCAAGCTCTCTTGATCAGACATTGTTGTAATCAAACAGTCTACTAAAGTCAATTCAAGTCCCAATCATATGGAATAGTGATAGGTCGGTAATAGGAAAGTAATATGTAATTAGAATAATGTTTACACAACAAAATACACAGCATGATATTGCTATTCAATGCAATATCAATCATATATTAATATTATCATTATTTATTCTATGAATCATATTCATCGGAAAGTAATTTTAAAGTCTGATCGAAAAGGAAAGACATAAATGAAACGGTTTATTTGTACGAAACATTGTACATACTGGTGTTACATAAGGTAAGTTCTGCATGTACCGCCAGCCAGCTGGCATACAAAATAAAAGATATATGAAGTTATTTATAAACTAAAATAGCAAAGCAATTAAAAGTGGCAGGCATAGATTATGTAATAGTGCTTATAAACATAGTTGTACTATAATTTCATTTGCTGTATGTATACCCAGAATAAAAAAAAACGATTTTAAGAGCGCTTATATGAGCCCGGAGTGCAGCCCCGGCATGATGCGTGCGGAAACCCCTCAAGGCTATACTTCTACCTACCTACACCCCCATAGAGTATCCATGGCTTGGTGTGTGTAGGGAAAAACAAATACGGAAACGTTCTTATATGCATTTAACACCTACATCTCCATAGAGTAGCCATAGCAAGACGCATGCGTTTATGCATCGTTATAAACAGGGAAAGCGCGTGTACCTCCAGAGAGTAGCCCCGGCAAGGTACATACGGGTTCCCCTAATACTAGCTGCCTGCGTCACCATAGAATAGCCATGGCAAGACGTATGCGTTTATGCATCGTTACAAACGGAAAGAGCGTGCACACTTCCGAATTCAAATTGTATTATAAAAGCGCTTTAACCAAACCAATATCCCGCTCGTACCCCGGAGTGTAGCCCCGGCAAGATGCGTGCGGAAACCAGTCAAAGCCATATTCCTACCTACACCCCCATAGAGTAGCCATGGCTTGGTGTATGTAGGGAAAAGCGAATACGGAACCACTGTTATAATGCAATTAGCGCCTACGTCTCGATAGAGTAGCCATGGCAAGACGATTGCGCATATGAATAGATATAAACAGGGAAAGCGCTTGTACACCCAGAGAGTAACCCTGGCAAGATACATACGGGTTCCCCAATACTAGCTGCCTACGTCTCCATAGAGTAGCTATGGCAAGACGCATGGGGCGTACAAAATTAAGATCTCAAAGAGTGGGTACACAGTAAAATATTAAAATAGTTTTTATTTTCACTTGTTTTACAAACACATATTGCTTCGCTATATTGTAACCGTTATTTTATCCGAAAAATACTAATGTTGCAATGAAATTAGAAAGTTAGTGAGCGTTGTAATCCCAGTTCTGATTTATAAGAACGATCAGAAGGTAGGAGTAAAACTATGGCATTCTTTTAACAATACGTTTATTTTTCAACAGATTAGGGTGTACGATCGTAGGTTATGGAAATTGAATATAAACATTTTGCCAGGCATAATATAATTATAATTATTTTAATACGTAGCACATTCTGCTGAACATCTCAAAATATTATCTACGAATCCACAAAAATAGAATAAAATAACGGTCACAGTAAGATTATTATTTAAAGAATATATAACCAAATGACATTAACTTACATGAATTCCTGCTACAACAGTTTACTATTACGACCACTCAGCTCGGACGTCCATGCTCGAATGCCACGGTTCTCAGTTCCCCGCCACGTACAATACCAACGAGTGAATATTGATCGAGTCGATGGTTAAGCGAGTGAATGAAATCAGCCAGGAATCGATGTGTAATCGATTTATTTTTGGCGGAAACAGATTTTTATATAAAAACAGTGTTTATATTTCTGAATTATCTAACAATTGTGAGGAGAAATAAATAAATATATATTACTATTATTAAAATATATTATTGTCTAAATCGTGTTTTCTTTTTATTACACAATACGAAGGGTGCCAAACCGTTAGTACTATTAGATATTCTGTGGCCAAACGGGACCCTATTACTCTAAAAATTGTAAAACATATTACTCAAAAAAGTAAGTAGGTACCTACTACTTTTTCGTTGAGATATATCATTCCCTCATTCCCATACATTTTGATTGTTTTCTATTAGCGTTGACGATTGTAGATTGTCAACTTGGCTAGGGGGGCAGGTCGATGGGTGGTGGGATGCTGGCCAGAAAACCTCCAGGTGTGTCTGACGGCTGCTTGTCCCTCTGGACACGTCTGGAGGGAACGGCAGTTGTTAGGCCGGTGTATCCTGGGTACAGGCAATGGAATCCTTTCGAGGGATTAACCCTCGGGGGATCTTATTGCCTGTGGCGAATATACTGGTACGGGAGGGGCCCATGTGGGCCAATGGGGAGTTGCTCCACGTGTCCCTCTGTTGCCAGCAGAGCTCACCCTGCCGCTGGGCAGGCAGCGGGGGGATTGTCCTTCCCTGCCCCCGTCGATCTCGTAACCCCAGGAGTGCCCGCTGAGTAGTGTTCTCGCGCCTCTTGGGACCGAGGGTCTTGGCTTTACCACCCAGACCGCGAGGAAGAAAAGTAAGAAAACCTCTTAAAAAATTACGGGAGGATGGGGCCTGCAAGCAGCAGACTCGGGGTAGTCTGCTGCCCGACCAGCAGCTAGCGTAGCTGGCACAGCTGGCGCAGCTGGCGCAGCTGGCATAGCTGGTAAAGGCCCTTAAGGTGAGGTGGCGTGCAGTGTTCAGTGCAGGACCTGTCGGGGGTGGTTGTGTGAATACTAACGGGTTCCCACGCCCCCGGCTAAGGTAGTTGAAGGAACACCGTGGTGGTTTTAGTCGGTAAGAGTCCGACACTGGCTCCGCCTAGTCTGGCGGGAGGCTGAGTGCGTCCATGAGGCAAAAAAAAAAAAAGTCGATGGGTGGTACGGAACCCTTATTGCGTGAGTCCGACTCACACTTGGGCGGTTTTTTGTATTTATAACACAAATTAATGTTAATTTGATGACAAAAATAAATAAATAATTTTTCACGCGAATTTCTGTAATCGGACGCTGCCGCGCCGCTGCCGCGCCGTGCCTGTGGTTATGCCAACTCTGTGGCTATGCGCGAGCAGATGGTAGAAGAAAGCTGCCAAAAAGCACTAGTGCGATAATGTGAAGTAAAAAGCACGCGAGCTTTACAAGCTGCATTATGAACCTAAAAGCGGTGCAATAAGAGCCACTTTACGACAGTGGTTTAGCTACCGTAGGGCTAGGCGGGGCAGTGCCCCGGGGCCCCCAAGCTCAAGAGGCCCCTCGGCCCCATGAACGACGTTCAAAAAGTTATACTGGGTGTAAGGGGAACGCTTCCGAAAACAAAGATAGGTGCTGGTGATTACTGATACGAAACCACGAAAAAAAAATGCGATTCTTTTTTTAGTTTTTTTTTTTTTTTTTTTGCATTTTTCATACATAACCAGCTTTAGGCAGTTAAATAAAACTCATACATAATGAAAAACACAAAAAAAGAATCTAAAAAAAGAATCGCATTTTTTTCGTGGTTTCGTATCAGTAATCACCAGCTTTCTTTTCTTCGTGTCACCAGCCCATGGAGAACAGAAAGGAGTCACCAGCCCTATCACCTATCTTCGTATTCGGAAGCGTTTCCCTGACACCCTGTATAATATCCTAGTTGAATAAAGAATGTTCGACTTTTAACTTTTTGTCCCGCGGCCCTTGGTTACATATAGCTACGCCACTGATTTACGAGCAAGTGTGTTGAAAATTTATAGCTGCGTCATAACTTTTGTCAGTGGACTGCCATAATGATAAATTTATAGTACATAATACATACCTTCATTAGCTCATAAGTAGGGTGTGGATGTTGTGCCGGGGTGAGCTCGAAGGTCCCAAGGCAGTATAATCCGCCGCGCCTTGCGAGGCATCGCTCGTACTCATCCAGGTGGAACAGCTTCGGAAAATTGGCTCGATCTTCATCTAAAACAAAATTTTCTTTAACAATTTACGTACGTCCTTTTTTCTGTAGGATTGTCCTCAACTCTTCATGGATGCACTCCATTACTCCACAGGCGGAGTCCACCTCGGACTCTTATCGACTACAGCAACCACGGTGTTTCTCAACTTCCTTTGGCCGTGGACGTGGGATATTCATTCTCCAACCACCCCAGACAGGTCCTAACTCATCACTACAATAACTCCCCATATCTCCGTGCGGCCTTTTCTCCACCTAGAACGCGCGCCGAACACTGCGCGGTGCCGTCACAGACCTTGATTGGTCAGGCGGCCGGTCACCTCATGGAACTAATTTTTTTATTCCGTGAGTCACCTTGAGTTCGCCGTCTGCAGACCTACTCCTAGGATGGCTTGAGGCCTATGTCGGCTGGAAGATTTTTCGTATACCTAGCTTGTACCAATGCAAGACCTCCTTGGGTCCTTGGTGCAGCAAGGCTCTCCATTGTAAACTTGAAAAGCAGTGAGTATTATCAAAGGCAGCTATCACCACTTTGACTTACTTTTGGCGAAGTCAAATAAAAACATTTTAACAAAAAAAAAAATGACTTCAAAAACCCTAACTAAAAAGTATTTTCATCCTCGTCCTTTTAAAATCACGAGGCTCCTGCCGAGTCTTTTTTAACTAAACGAGGCCGTTAATTACTATTTCGGCCGAGACATGTATAGTACTTACTTTTCTCTCATTTACGAGGAAACAATACACAAATTAATTCAACAGTAGGTATTACCTACTGTTGAATTAATTTGTGTATTGTTTAGGTATCTAATTTTCATTCGCGCTAATTCGTCCGCGCGCGGTCCTTGTCCTATTTTCAAACTTTTGAAAAAAATGCGCATTCAGTCTTTAAAATTATATGTATCGTGTACCTAAAACCACCTAATTTATGTGTGTACTTAAAAACCTCGCTAGCATAATAATGAAAAACTGTCCAGCAATTTCTATTATTCTCTGTTGGAAATTGCTGGCGTGTTAATTTGTTACGTACGGAAAAGAACCGAATGATGTATACTTTTTTTAAAATTCCAAAATAAAAGTTGGAGAAATAGTACATTACTGTCGAGTGTAGAGGCCTGAAATGAAGCAATTGATGGCCGAGTAATATTGGAAGTAGGTACGAGGCGAAGCCAAGTACTTCCGAAGTGATTTTAAAAGGACGAGGCGCCCGAGTCTTGTATAGTAATTTTCTCTTATTTGCGACGAAACAATACACAAATTAATTCAACAGTATCTAATTTTCATTCGCGCCTATTCGTCCGCGGACGGTTCTTGTCCTATTTTCAAAGTTTTGAAAAAAAAATGCCCTTTTAGTCTTTATAATAATAAATATTTTGTACCTAAAGTGTTATTGGGATTTTTCATTAGGAAATTCTCAGTAGCAGCCCGCAGTCTGGATTTGTGCCCGGTCAATGGCAATAGGCTCGCCCCCTATTACATGGTACTATAACATAACTGGCGAAATGTGGGTGTACTAATACACCTCTGCCTACCCGTTCGGGGAAATACAGGCGTGATGTTATGTTGTTGTTGTTTTTGTACCTAAAAACACCTAATTTATGTAAGTGTGTACTTAAAAAACTCGGTAGCATAATTTAAAAAATAAAAACTGTCTAGCAATTTCTATTATTGTCGTGTTTGATATTACAGGCCTGTTATTTCGTTGCGTACGGAAAAGAGCCGATTGATGTTTTTTTTTTTTTTTTTTAAATAAAAAAAAAAAATTCTTTATTGTGCCAAAAATATACATAACATTAGTTGAAGCCCTAGACCTCACACTAGGATTCCCTGTGTCGTGGGGTCTAGTCTCTTTCAGTCCAGAAGACATAGTTGACACGGTTCAGAATTAATTTAATGGTCAATGAGTTAGTAGTTAGTTTTTGAATAATGAATCAAATTCCGAGCAAGTGGGAGAAAAATATGTTTTTGTTTACCTCGCAAGTGTGTTGAAAAACGTCGTATGAAACGCGTGAGCACTGGCCATTATACTCTCGGCTCCATTACACAATCCAGCAATGATACTCTCGGCAATCCAGCCTTGAGTATAATGGCCACACCTCAGCTCACTTGTATTACTATTTCATTCATGTCGTTTTATTAAATTATGTTTGTGTAAAATATAAATGTTTTTTAAAATTAAAATATCAATGAAACATAAAATTTATAATCGTTTATATATTTTTTTAGTTTGCAATTTTTAAATTTTTTAATTAGCATTTATTTAGATAAACAGACACATCATGATTTTAGTTAATTAGGTACCTAAGTATTTCAAGTATAGTTACGGGACAGTTTTATCCTCCATGGTTAAACTGTGGTTACGGTTTAGGAAAGGGTGGCCTACCCTTTGTGTGCTGTATCATGACTTGTTGGGTCATTCTGAGCCAGGTTTCTGAACTACACAAAAATAAGGCAAATTCCTCATACCGGTGTATTCACGAGCACTTCCAGCAGCAGCCACCGACAGCAACACTACTAGTACCGCCGCCGCCACACGTAGGTCCTTTTTGGTAATCTAAAAGAAAAGAAAGAAAAACTTTTATTTGGCACAGAACAGTGACAGGACAGCACAACAATAACATTAATAAAAATACGGAAATGATTGCATTTTTTTAAATGTACCTAGGTGATACAAATGGATTATAATCTATTTAAATAAATGTCCAACTAGCCAAGCAAATCAAAACACTCGCTAATCGGATCGTGCGAGTTGGGATTGGGACCACAGACATAGTAAATTAACAAAAAAAAAACCGACTTCAAAAACCTAAACTAAAAAGTAAAATATAATCCTTGTACCTATGTATTTCAAAATCTTTTCATAAACCAACATTTTGAAGGCGGTGTGTGATCATGACCCTTTGCGTCATGTGAATACACAAACCAGTAAGCCTATACACATAAGCGGCTTATCTAGACATATTTTGTATGGAGCTTATGTCAAATTTCTATCTCTAGTAGGGCAAATCGTGGATAGACTGGATATTAATTTTGGCCGTTAGTCTACCTGCGACCACGAAATGCTGCAAAGCTTTCGAAACGTCAGGAATACCAGCGTAGCGAGACTAATAGGGTCCCGTTAGCACCCTTTGGGTACGGAACCCTAAAAAAACACAATTTACACATACATATTCACACACACTTTCCGTAGAAATGGCAGGGTAAATAGGTTTTTTTTTCATATTTGTATTTTTGCACGCGTAGATTACCAAAAAGGACTTACGTGCGCCATGGCTACTCCAAAACTGAATATACATCATACACAAATTTCGCACGCGTAAATGCGTTAAAAATAATAAAATATTATAATACAGGTTTGTTAGCGTCAGCGAATAATTATCATATTTTTAAATAAAGGAGAATGGGCGGATCGGTTGATGAGACCTAAGTGTATTTATAGCGACTTGGACGAATAAAAAAGGCGGACGGAATCTCGCTAAACAAAAAGTGAAGCACCCATAGTAAGATGGTAAAGACGACTCGCTTAAAAGTACGGGCTGGCACGCACACATTCACACCCATAGCAGTATTATATTATCTGTGCCCATAGTAAGACAAAAAGCCGCGATTACACAAGAAATCTCGTGTGACGGTAGTCAATTGTCGTAGGTGTCACAAATAAAATAACAAAATATATCTGGTGTGTTAAAATTCTGTCGAAATTATAGTGGGTTTAGGAAAAAAAACCCGGCCATGTGCGAGTCTGACTCGCGCAGTAAGGGTTCCGCACCTCTCAACGACCTGATACCCCATAAAAACTGATTTAATTTACGAGAGTTTATCAAAAGACATCAACGTAGAGTGCGCGAAATATGAATTTTTGCATGTCTTTCTTACGCAGGTACCACCACATATGTCTATGTATTTTTAGTATTTGTTGCTAAACTATACAACGTTATTCTTTCTTTACCAACATCCCTATACACCCCAATTAGTAAAAATATTCAAAAAATTATGGGTGAAAAAAAAATTGGCTTACTATTAACAGTTTTTTCATAAACAGCTGATTTAATTATCCGCTTTTCGTACGTAAGATTTGGACACTGCCGCGCCGCTTGGATCAAAGTGCACCTACATACTTAATTACCGGCTAAAACGAAATTTGCTTGCCCCAAACAAAATGCACTGACAGTAAGGGTCTATGCCCTCTTAGATAGGTAGGTACCTAGTAAGGTAATTCGATCAATGAAACGTAGGTACTTATTTTACGTAAGATGTTCCACTTGTTATGGAACAGCTGGTGCTATTTTAATAACTTAAATATTGCTAATGTTCATTACACATAATTATTTAACAAAATAAGTACATAGGTACTTATGGCTCCGCATGCGTTAATGCGTTAAAATAATAAATAATTACCTAGGCAGGTAGGTACTTACCTAGACGTTAGAAAAAATAATTGAAATCACGACCTTATTATTGACATTTTGTAAAACCTACCTACCTACTCGGTAGGTACGGTCGATCGCACGTCAGTGGTAACAACTTGACATTGACACCGTCTTTATTTCGTAAGCAGTAAGGGCGGATTTCTAATTCAAGTGTTACCACTGTCAGACTGTACATGTTAGTCGGTTTCAAAGTAGGTAGGTATTCATTTTAAACAAAATAGTAGGTAGGTACATACATCTCCGTCGGTTTCGAACCACCTTCCACCTTGCAGTAAAAAAAGAGTAGGTACCTACAACCTACAACGATGTCCCCGGACTGTTTTGTAAGTAGATTATTGTACACTGATCACTATCACTAGGTGTCTCATCGTTACACATTACACAGTTTAAACGTATTGTAGCATTCGCTTAAATCGCAGTCCACCTGTTTGATTCCCACAGGACACAAATATTTGTGTGATGAACATAAGTGTTTGTGTTGGTCTGGGTGTTTCTTTGTGTATTATAAGTATGTATTTACAAAAAAAAAAGTACATAAGTATTATATCCATTGTCTAGTACCCATAGTACAAGCTCTGCTTAGTTTGGGACTAGATGGTGCTGTGTAAAAATGTCGCAACTATTTATTATTTATTTTTATTTTAATGCAAAGTAAAGATGGGCGATTGTGAATGACTTTATTCGAATGATTCGATTGTAGAAGTCATTCAAATTATTCGAATAACCTTACAACTCATTCGAATTTGAACAAAAGCGAGAAGTAAATAAGAATGTATTGCGTCGTCTCGTTCCTTCCGATTCAAATATCATTACTACTAGTTTCTATATTCGAATATCCGCAACCTCATCTAAAAGTAAACTCTATGTACTGAGAAAAAATACCCAATTTTGTGTGGCAAATTGATTGAATCATCAAACCATCGAACTAGTAGAAAGGGCAACGACAACATTTTCGACACTTTCTGAAGTACGTGCCTACTCGGAAATTAGTCATATCTAATTATTGCTATCAACTAAAAGTAATCTTTATAGTACTATAAAGATAAAGAGAAAAACGCTCAAATTTATATGACAAACTGAATGATGAATGAACTAGCGGTTCGCAAATCAGTAACTATTAACTTAATACTACGAATATCAATTAAAAGTAGACTTTATTATACTTGAAACATAGGTACCAATTTTGTATGGCAAAGTAAATGAATGAACTAGCGGTTTTATTCGAATTTGCGAACTAGCGATCGATTGTTTTTGTATTCGAATGTTAATATTAGTAGTATCAAACCATTCGATTATTGGAATCAGTAACAATCGCCCATCGCTAATGCAAAGTCGAGCACGTTTAGGTACCTATCTACCTACGTCTGTTTAGTTTTATTAATACGTAGGTATCACTTTTTAATACAGCAAAGCTACTTCCGATGCGACCGGTAAGTTTTGTCACCGTAGATGGTTCAGTTGTGTAAACTAGGTAGAAATCAAGTGGAGTGAGTTCAGGGGACCTCGCGGGCCCTGGCCCGCGAGGTCCCGTTCCCAGGAACGGGGCCTCCGCGGCCGATCCACCTGTCACCATATTCCTGATTTAAGAACTGCCGGACTCTGATTGAAAAATGGCCGCTGGCACCATCGTGTTGGTTTGTGTACTGAAATGCCATTATCGAAAAATATGAACACGAGATCGCAGCACCCTTCCACACTCTCTTGTACACTAAACACCTGAGCGAACTTCGTAAGACTGGCGATTTGGCGAAATTCTTCCTCGCCCTCGGCGCAAGCGGCGGCGGCGAGCGGGGGCAGGGGAGGGTCGGCGGCGCGGACGGCGCGGCGTGGCGTGCGGCGGCGTTCGACTGGTTGTCGGTCGGCTACATCAAAGCGGCGACGGCGGCTCGCGGTGCAGTACAAATAAAATCAGCGTGCCGACTCGCGGTGTAGTACAAATAAAATAGGTATCCAAACATTGAATAAAGTTGAAGATTTTTTTCCAAAAATATAACACTATGTTTTTTCACTATAAATCGATTGTCCTAGTGATTCTGAACAAAGTAATTTCAGGATGCAGGTATACAAAGAATAACGTTGTATAATATGCACTATAATCTGACCAAGGTTGACGCTGGCATATATTACCGTTTTGAAGATAGAGCAGGAAAAAAACGTTGAAAAAAATGCATGTTTTTTGAGGTTTCTTGTATGGGGACCCCCTTTGGTTTTAGACTTTTTTTGTTTTTAGTATTTCTTGTGATACACCTCATAACAACACAATTTCTGGGAAAATTTCAACCAGTTACCTCATCATCATCATTTCAGCCGAAAGACGTCCACTGCTGGACATAGGCCTCCCCCAAGCATCGCCACAACGACCGGTCCTGTGCCTTCCGCATCCAGCGGATTCCCGCGACCTTCACCAGGTCGTCGGTCCACCTTGTGGGGGGCCTACCCACGCTGCGCCTTCCAGTACGCGGTCGCCACTCCAGAACTTTACTACCCCATCGGCCATCCGTTCTGCGAGCCACCGTTCTGAACCAGTTACCTATTACCGTTCAAAGATACAGCCTTGCGACAGACAGACGGACGGACGGACGGACAGCGTAGCGAGAGAAATAGGGTCCCGTTTAGCACCCTTCGGGTACGGAACCCTAAAAACGAAGTGCTTCGATCTTTTCTTAGCGAGATTCCGTCCGCCATTTTTTATTCGTCCGAGTATAGCGCATAATTTTTTATTATGGGCACATAAATCCTGTTATATTAAGCAATTTTTTTATTGTGGTAAATACAGTGACTATAGTGGAACCCAAATTAAAACAGCAATTTGCAAATAAACACAGGTTTTCATCAAAACAGTTTTAAAAGTTCAACGTTTCTGAGTGTTTAAAGTGACCTTGTTAGAACAAACACACTTGTAAGTTGTTAGTCACGAACTTGTGCAAGCCATTTACACAATAAATAACTTTAAGATACTGTAGGTCTACTCGCGTTTTACGAACGACAAACGAAGTACCAACTTTCGTTCCGACTGATACTTACATAATAAAGATAGGCACATAAAAAAGGCACAATTAAGATAGACTACGGTTCATAGTCGTATACAATTTACCGGAGATGAGAAAAACAAACGTCAAAACACGATCATCGCATGCGATAAGGGAACGATGGTTGACCGGAGTAGCAAATTGTGCGATGAATCGTACGATTTATCGAATATCGTCGAACGGGAGTAGACCCTCTGGTCCAGAACTTCGTATGATATTTCTAAGCCACCGTAGACGTAGAGTAGTAACCACAGAAATAGATAGAATGGAAAAGTAGGCAGGGCGCGCGTGCCAACACTGCACCATAGTGCAGGGCATTTCAAAACCTTTCTCAGTTCTCCTTATGACTTGTTTCTGTAAATACTGTAACAAAAACCCGCAAAAATGCTTTATTGGGCTGTTTCTAACTGCAGAAACAAAAACTGTAAAGTACATTTGATCAAAGTGAATTTTTAAAAATTAATTACGTCAATATGTAAGGCGTAGTTTGTTCGAAAGATGCCACGCAGGAATCGCAAGTAAAATTGTGATTACAACCATTCTATCACTATCTATTTTTGTGGTGGTAACGCTTGCCTTATAGCAGCCGCGCGGAGAGTCGTCGCCCGCACCGCGCCTCCGCCGCCGCCGCCGCCGCGCCGGTTTGATCCCACAGAACGGCAAATCTTTTTCCATTTTAAAATTAGTTTAATTTCAACAAAAGATTACCTACAACCTACATACTACTACTAACATAACATAACATAACATCACGCCTGTATTTCCCCGAAGGGGTAGGCAGAGGAGTATATTACACCCACATTTCACCAGTTATGTTATAGTCCCATGTAATAGGGGGCGAGCCTATTGCCATTGACCGGGCACAAATCCAGACTCCGGGTTGCTACTGAGAATTTCCTACTGAAAAAACCCAATAACACTTTGCCCGACCCGGGAATCAAACCCAGGACCCCACGCTCAGCAGTCGCACTTACAACCACTAGACCAACGAGGCAATCCTACTACTACTACTACTTATGTAATAATAATATAGTTCAATTGGGTTCATCTATACTGGATTTTTGCATGCGGAACATAGCACTGTTCCTAAACCACCAATTTTTTATCTGTTACCACCTGTATTCTACGCAAATAAATGATTCTTTCTTTCTTTACATAACAATCATCACATACATCCGAAAAACATTACCCTTCTTATGGGGCAGTCGGGTAAAAAATAGAACTATGTTTTTAACTAGCAAATTTTTTGAGAATTCCTTAAAAATCCTTCATAAACAAACATAGTTATGCGGTCCGGTTTTTTAAACACGGGTATGGCCCAAATACGTCTAAGGCCGGTGTTCATTAACGTTAATTCTCTGGTTAAACGGCAGGTTATTCCCGAAATGTACTGGAATTATTGGTAAACGGTCGTTTAATCAGAGAACTATCGTTGGTGAAATCAAGCCAGAAGAAAGGTACAGAATCCTCGATGTGCGAGACCGACTCGCACTTGGCCGGTTTTTTTCAACTATACTCCCATAGTTTCTGGTGATAAAGCATTCTAAATAAAATAAACTTAACGAATTTATCGACGTATGGCAATGATTTTTACCCGACTGCCCCAGAAGGAGGGTTATGTTTTTTTAAAGTTGTCACGACGAATGGCAAAGCTCCCTTCGCCTTCGTGTGCAATATGTAAAATAACCTGCCCGACCTAAAGGGCAGGTACCGCAATAAAATTACCAAAAAAAAAATGAATAAAAAACATTGAGTTATATTACCTCAGTAATATAAAAAGGTTATTGCTTCGATCAAAATTGTATATTTGATCGAAGGGTTATTGCTGTTTAAAATATACGATTTTGGTACCTAAGTTGCCCGAATTTCGTTTTATTTTCCATTCAAGTACATTCAATAGGTCTAAATCTATAATTAGATCGACTTTATGAACAGTGATTACCTATACAAAAATCCTTGTCGATTAATAAAAACCGGCCAAGAGCATGTCGGGCCATGCTCAGTATTATAGGGTTCCTTACATAAACATAAACATAACCAGCACATTACTGTCCCACTGCTGGGCACGGGCCTCTTCTCATTATGAGAAAGCTAAGGCCTTAGTCCACCACGCTGGCCTAGTGCGGGTTGGCGGACTACACACACCATTGAGAACTGTATGGAGCTCTCTCAGGTGTGCAGGTTTCCTCACGATGTTTTCCTTCACCGTTAAAGCAGGTGATAATCGAATATAAGGGTTCCTTAAGTAGGTAATTACAAACGAATCAAATCGAATATTAATCATTGCTATTTTAGCTTTTGCAAACAGCGCCACCTAGCGCTAAATTGAAGAAGTGTGTCTTATCAATATAACACATAGTTTCTTTTTGTGATTTTTTAAAATAGAAAGTAACTAAAAGAGCATTATTTGCTAAGATCATTTTTCTCTAAGGTCAATGACCTATGAACTAGGACGTTTTAAGTATTTTTCAGTTTTCCCTCTATAACTCAAAAAATTATAATCACAATATGCTCGAAATAATTTTAAAAGAGATTTTTTACAAAGGTCTATCAATATGGAAGATTATAAGTTTCTACATTGCATAGTTTAGAAATGGCAGGGGGGGGGGGACACATTGCAAGCCACTTTGGCGAACTGTATTTCGCAGATGGTATACCTGATAAAAAGTTATGTATGAAACATTACCTTCATTTTAGTAGACATGATACCCCAAATGAGGGGGTGCAGCGAAAAAATAAATTTCATCCCCATTTCACATGTATGGGCGCCACCCCTAAAACAGGTTATCAAGATTTTTTTATTCTTTTAAAATTGAGATCTACCTATACCTAAACCATTTTTTAACAATTTTTTTTTTTTTTTTTTTTTTAAATTCAATTAGAGTTACATATTGATAACAGGTATATACCACACAAACCATCGCGGGTTTAACAGTGGTATACAGACACATCATCTCGGTGCATAACATACAAAGTTATATATAGTTACCCACAAGTATAAAATTAATTATAACAAAGAAAATGTTTTTTTAGTACTTTTTTACAGTTTTTTGCATTTATGGTAGACCATTCAGTATTGATGGCAGCATGTATTCCCACGTCCTTGTGTTCCGTAAACATTATTATATTTAGGTGTCTTATATGTGGGTAAGTATGACTGACAAACAGCGCAACGACTTTGGTCTTACATTTTTTTCTATGGTTACTAAATTATGGTGATTCTCACACAGTACGCAAATGCGGACCTTGTCGAAGACATTCATTTACTTATGTTTATAATTGTAGAAGTTATTAAGCTGTAAAGGATTAGAAGAGACGGACAGACGGACGGACATGACGAAACTATAAGGGTTCCTTGTAGGACTACGGAACCCTAAAAAAGTAGTCAACCCCCCAAGTGCCCGGACCGTCGTTGGTCCATAACGTTTTCGTACAAAATGCAAGTTGGAATCACCGCGAGCCATAAGCGATGGCGCTCATCCATTCAATAAAAATGCATTTTTTTGACCCAAACACTTAGTAAATATCATCATCAACTCAGCCTATCGCAGTCCACTGCTGGATATAAGCCTCTCCCAAGTTGCGCCAAATATTTAAAAAAAATTACCCTACTGCCCAGAAGGAGGGTAATTTCTGAAAATAATTACATAAATAAAATACTAACACGATTCCTAAAAACACTCTCACGGATCGGACAGGATTTTCTTTACATGTTGTATAGTATTATTCCGGACTACATCGCGTCGAAAGCTTTCAAGCGTTCGTGGTCGCAGGAAGACAGTTGACAAGCGTCTTTACAGATATTTCAAAATATTATTATAATCTTCCGATTTGCGTCGTCATCAGCCCATTACTGTCCCATTGAGGGCACGGGCCTCTTCTCAGAATGAGAAGGTTATGGCCTTAGTCCACCACGCTGGCCTGGTGCGGGTTGTTGGACAATTTGCATGCTGTGTATTAGATGGCAAAATGTGTCTTTGCACCTATTTAGAATGTACCATCCTCTGTACCACATTAATAAAGTTATTTGAATTTTGAATTTGAAAACAAAATTAATTAAAATCATTTCGATTGTGTCTTTAATAAAATACGCGATGTAATCTGGATAAGGGTGAATTTTCAAAAAATCTCATAAGACATTCACCATTAGACAAGATCACAAGAATAAAAACAATTTGAACTTTTATCGTGTTAAACAACTCAAGAGATTAATGACTTTCTAAATTGTTGGTAAGATTTTTTGAAAATTCACCCATAAACTTGTTTTATTGACCGACTTCAAAAAAAGGAGGTTATGTATATATATTTTTTTTCATGTGTGTACACCGATTACTCCGAGATTTGTGGGCCGATTTATGTGGTTGTTTTTTTAATTGGTAGAGAAAGTCCGCGCGGTGGTCCCATATAAATTTTATTGACTTAGGGTGAGCAGTTTTTAACCAGCTTCAATAAATCAGTTTATTTTAGCTTCGCGTATCTAGATGATCTGCTCATTGGTTCGTTTTTCTGAGAATTCTTGGCCGATATGCGTGTTTTTTTTTCACGATAGTGATTGGACGTTTGGAAGAACATGAGCGAGACCTTTGCCCAGCAGTGGGATAGCAAAGGTTAGTAAAAAATATATTCTCAAATTGGTTATATAAACATTTACGAATCAACCCTAAACTAAAAAGTATGAAATAAAAACTTTTTAACAAAAAATAAAACCGACTTCAAAAACCTTAACTAAAAAGTAAAAAATAATCATTGTATGTATTTTAAAATCTTAACATAAACAACATTTTTAAGGCGGCGCGTGATTTTCATGTACGTTCGCATAAACTGTTTTTAACCGACTTCTTACTATAGATATTGCGCTCGACTGTACATTACATGACGCAAAGGGTCAACCACGCGCCGCATTAAAAATGTTGTTTATGTTAAGATTTTAAAATACATACAATGATTATTTTTTACTTTTTAGTTAAGGTTTTTGAAGTCGGTTTTATTTTTTGCTAAAAAGTTTTTATTGTAATGTGTAGTGAAGTGATAGAGAAAACCTAAGTAATTATTTTTATGTATAGATAGTCCCTCAGTACGTTTGGATGATATTTGGAGGATTATGGTAATGAAAGAATATTTGAACGATAATAAAAGATTTTTGTTAATTTCTATAATTTTTGTAATTAATTTAAATAGTTCCTTAAAAAAGTAACGCACCCAAGAACCTTTGCATTGGAGTTTCCACTAATATCGTGATTGGTACTGCGACGATGTAGGTTAGGAAGCTGGTCGCGATCCAGTCCACAAACTGAAACAAAGATAAAGATTTAGAAAATAATAAATGGGGTAGCCAACCCAATAGGTCCATAAATCCACACCAGTAGGTCAGCATGGGGAGGGATCGTGGACACTAAGAGTGGGGGGACTCGAGGCGTCTATTAAGCGACCCTGGGGTGGACAGCAGTACGTGGTAATCGCGTGCTACTGTGGGGGAAACACTATTGTTCCCGGGACGTGCCAAAGGCATAGCACTAGAGGGGCACCGGCGCGGTCCAATGGAGTTCACGAAACTCCTCTATTTTTTGCAGAGGATGGCCACCGTATGATTTTAGTCAGTAAGAGTCCGAAATACCCCTCCAACTTCCCCAGACGGATTGTATCCATGAGAATTTCCGCCCGAAAACAAAAAAAAAAGGTCAGCATGGGGAAAATCAAGCCTAAACCCCTAAACCCTTAGCATTCCGAGAAGAGGCTCACGTCCAGAAGATACAGTAATGCGCTGATTACTAACAAGTATGTGTGGGTACCTATGATGCTAATGAATGGGATAGCAGACAGAACCACTAGCCACTAGAACGTTTCAGTGTCGTGAGATCGTTCCATAGGCCACAGCCGATGAAATTACGTGAGTGAAACTGTTTATATTAATAATTATGAATTTAACTCACGTTAATACATTGTTTACTGCCACAGTTTATTTTCGTTTAAAGATTTTTTTTTGTGTGAGGTAAAGTTGAGAAGGACCAACCATGGACAGTATCTGTTTCGGGGTGCTGGGTCTGAAAACCTCCTCGTGTGCCCAATGCTTACTGGTCCTTCTCTATAAGTCTGAAAGGATCAGCAGTTTGTTGAACCAGTGCACCCTGGGCACAGCCAATACCTCTTATTCGGGGCTCTTATTGCCCGTGGCGAACATTCTGGCAAAAGGTGCTCGATCTGGGCCAATGGAACGTTGCTCCGCATGCCCCTCTGATTTTAGCAAAAGGGAGGAACCTTGGACGAGCAGGAACCAGCACAGTGTGCACTCATTCTACCACTAGGTAATAGGTGGGGGACTGTGTACATTCCTGACCCGTCGATCTCGCAAGCTCAGAAGGAGTGGTGGTAGTGTTCTCGCACCTCCTTTTGGGAGGATACGGCCTGCGGGTGGCAGACTCGGGGTAGTCTGCTACCCGACCAGTCAAGGCCCGTGACGGTGGTGCGTAGGGTACCACGCGTGCTATCAAGGATGGTGCGGTGGACGTTAGGCAGCACGGGGAGAAGGGATTTGCCTACTAGTGGCGAGCCGGGACCTATCAGGGTGAGCTGGCATTCCCGGCCAAAGGTTGTTAGGGGAGCACCGTGGAGGTTTTAGTCGGTAAGAATCCAATACAGGCTCCGCCTTCTTCGGGCGAAGTGTGTCCATGAAGTTGACCTATCCACGAGAAAAAAAGTGCAGTATCTGTCCTAGTAAATGAATGTGCGTGCGTGTATGGTACTAACCGTGTCAAGCAAAGAAGTACCATATGCTATCGACCTAGATCCGATGGTGATGTTGATACACCAGTGCAGCAACATCACGGTCAGAGACAGACGCGCCATGCGGTGCCAGCCGCGCCAGCTGTAGAACCTTCTTATTGGACCTGCAAAATAAAATGTCGGCTTGATAAAGAATGCAGATGATTATTATTATAACTACGTAAATCAATCAATCAATAAGGCATTATGGTCTGCCTGTTATAATACTAATCAAATAGACTCCAGACTCCAGGTTTCTGAAAGGTAAATACCTAAAGACTAGACTTCCATTTAAGACGAACCGGGCCTAATGCGGCAACGTTGCGCCGAACATTTATACACCTACGGCAAAATACCTCTGCAATCTGCAATATATATACTGCTAGCACTTCGATGATTATCTTGAGGGAAAGCAGTATAGCCCCTTACAAGTAATACATGAAAATAATCAGAAAAGTGACAGGTAGGTTAGGTTAGGCCGCGGCAGCAGCCGGTGAGAGTTGTATAGTACGTGAATCTTCTCACGATAAGCGCACCTTACGTTTCGTCACCCACAAATTCACAATCTGACGGCTAGACAGTGCAGAGTCCAGCAGTGGATGTCTTTCGGCTGAAATTATGAGGATGATGATAACTAATCAAAGCAGTTGATTTTTGACAAAAGTTAAAGTTGATTTTTTTACAAAATTAATGGGTTTTTTTTTAATCTGCGAATAAACTAGAAATCGACTACCTACTTCAAGAATGGGGTTGGCTTTTCACGAGGGTTGTGTGAGGATGTGTAGCGAGTAGCGATGGATGATGGCTTATAACTCATCTTGTGCTGAGACGATGCGCCCACGCATCCTCGCACATCCATGGTGTAAAAAAATCTCATGTTATAGCAGGTATTGTTTATTGCCATAATTCGATGTTGTGGCTGGTAATTCTTTATTCAGGTACAGTCAGAAATCTTTCCGGTGAACCACCACTAAGGCTAAAATCTTTTGCACTCAATGCTCGATGGCAGCGGTAGGTACGTGTAATGTAGCAGGATTTGTTCAAGGGATTTTGCCGACAAAATGTACCACCGGGAAATATCGTGACCGTACAATAAGAAATCTTTCCGGTGAACCACCACTAAGGCTAAAATCGTTGAATGTTTGTGTTTGAGCGGAAAAAATTAAACCATCACTCTATTTCTTATTACTCTAAGGTTCATGTACAGTCAGAAGTCTTTCCGGTGAGCCACCACCGCTTGCATTCAATGTTCGATGGCATCCGTATACATATAGGTACGTGTAATGTAGCAGAATTAGTTCAAGGGATTTTGTCGACAAAATGTACCACCGGGAGGTATAGTGACTGTACAGGGAATCCAGACGGCCTGCTATCATAGCCATGACACGGTTAGGGCTGGCTCGCACTCTGCAGAGCAAGGACACGAGTTGCGTTTCCTTACCATCAACATGGAAGACTCCCAGTAGATTGATGGCCATAAGAATGCAGTAGAACGGCCTGTCCAACGCAATGTACGCAGCGTAGAAGAGACGAGAGTGATGTCCGCGTGCGTAGATGCCTGTCAATGCCCAGGTGAAGACCAGGGGGAAGGTTGTATAGTGGAGGTAGACAAACCACTGGAACATGGAAAAATACATGTTAGTGTAAATAACAAGGCATTTAGATACAAACTAGATACCAATTGTGGAAAGAAAGAATCGATCACGAGCAGGATTCGAACCTACGACTTCTGGCTCAGTGCGCCAATGCTTTAGCCACTAAGCTACCATGAACACTACTCGTGGTATTGAATTTACTTCCACTTACGTCTTTCGGTGACGTCAGCAGCATCACATTGAGAAACAGACAGCGTTCCTCAACCGACCCGATTTACTTTATAATGCAAAGTCGTATAACGGCCAAAATTAATATCCAATCTATCCACGATTTGCCCTACTAGAGATAGGATTTTGACAAAAGATCCATACAAAATATGTCAAATTTCTATCCCTAGTAGGGTAAATCGTGGATAGATTCGATATTAATTTTGGCCGTAGATGTGCCTACCTTTACTAATTGTTTTATTATTTTTAATGCATTTATGTATGCGAAGCGAAATCTAAAGATACGTGGGACACTCAGAAAGTTTTGCGAAACTAAAAAAAATTGTTCTATACGTACATATATTTTTATCAAATCTTTTCAAAGTACTTTCCACCAGCCTCTATACAAAGATTCATGCGCCTAAACCAGTTTTCAAAACACTTTTTCCAGTCCGCCGCAGACACCTCGTTTACAGCCTGCTCGAACGCAGCCAGCGCATCTTCCGGCGACGAAAATTGTATCCCTTTGAGCTGATTTTTTATTTTTGGGAATAAAAAGAAGTCACACGGTGCTAGATCAGGGCTGTAAGGAGGGTGACCCAGGAGTTTGACTGGCGTGCTGTCCAGGAAGTCCCTCGTTTTGAGTGCGGTGTGCGCAGGTGCATTGTCGTGGTGGAGCAGTAGCCCGCGGAGCCCTGTGTTTGGTCGCTTGTTGCTTATAACAGAGAAAACTTCTGGCAAACATTTGGTAGTATACCATTCGGCATTAATGCTTCTTTGATCCCGTAAGGGAATTGATACCAAGTGGCCAGTCAAATTAAAAAAGCTAGCGATCAAAATCTTACCCCCGCTTCTAGATCGCTTCACTTTGGTAGGCGTTGGCTCATTTTGAAACACCCAAACAGTCGACTGGCGCTTGGTTTCTGGGTCGTATTGATAAATCCAGGACTCATCACCTGTAAAGATGTCGTAAACACGCCGAGACGAGCCTGCTTCAAATTTGTTGAGCATATCAATTACATTAGATTTTACAGCAAGACACTCATTAACCTTGATAAATACCAACTTTCAAAAGAAAATAGAGCATCTAATCACCTACAAGTGTGCGGGTCGAGTCTCACAAATAGACTTTATCATCTCGGATCTAGCTGTCAAGCAAAAATTCAAGGACTGCAAAGTAATTCCTGGCGAGTCACTGACATCACAACATCGCATACTTGTCGCCGTGTACGCACTGCCCAAGCCGATAAAAGTTAAGGTTGATAGAACACCAAGGACTAAGTGGAAGGATCTGGATGGCCCCAAAGGAGAATCCCTACGGGCCGTGGTGAAAGAATATCTCGAAACGGATATTGGAGTAAACTATGAATACGCCGAAGATATGTGGTCTAAGTTTGAAGCACAGTGCAGAACAAAGGCGGCAGAGATCCTTGGGGTCTCCAAAGGCCCTATTGGAAATGGAAAAGATCCTAACTGGTGGAACAACAAGGTGAAAGACAACTTGGCAAATAAGAAACACCACTTTAAAAAGTGGCAAAGCTCGCAACTGGACGAAGACAAGGACAAATATAAAGAGGCAAAGAAAGACGCAAAGAAATGTGTAGCACAGGAAAGAGCAAATAGTAATCAAACATTTTACGATAATTTAGAAAACGCTAAAACTGCAAACGAAGTACTCAAAATTGCAAAATATAGACATAGAGCCACAATGGACATAAAAGTAAATAAATATATAAAAAGTAAAGACCAACAATTATTAACAGACAACACACAAATCAGGGATCGATGGTTCGAATATTATGAACAACTTCTTAATGAGGAGTTTCCGAATGAAGATCCTATACCTTGCGAACCTACACATGGACCAATACCCGAAGTAGACATGCCGGAAGTCAAGCATGCGATAGCTAAAATGAAAAACCGAAAAGCTACGGGCCCAGACGAGATCCCATCAGATTTATGGAAATGTCTCGGCCCGATAGCCGTAGCCTGGCTAACTAAACTATTTAATATCATCCTAGCCACAAAACGCATCCCAGAGTCATGGCGTCAGAGCTACCTACTACCATTTTACAAAAACAAGGGTGATGTGGCGCAGTGCGAAAACTACAGAGGTATAAAACTGACCTCGCATACGCTTAAAATATGGGAACGAATCATAAATAAACGTCTCATCGATATCTCTACCATCTCTCCAAATCAGTTTGGCTTCACAGCATCCAGATCAACCACGGACGCAATACAAACAATCAGAATACTGATGGAAAAATATAGGATCAATAACAAAGATCTACATCTTGCATTTATCGATCTGGAAAAAGCTTTTGATCGAGTACCGCGCAAGCTAGTGTGGCAGGCTCTTCGTACTCAAAATGTACCAGAACATTATGTTGACCTAATTAGGGATATGTACAAAAATGCTAGCACAAAAGTTCGAAGCCTAGCAGGCCTTAGCGAAGCATTCGAGGTCAAAGTTGGCGTCCATCGGGGATCTGCTCTCAGCCCACTATTATTCAATCTGGTGATGGACTATCTAACCAGGGATATACCTACTCCATTGCCGTGGACTTTGCTGTATGCCGATGACATTGTACTGGCTGCTGACACCGCACGTCATCTGCAGGAAACTTTAAATACGTGGACACACTCCCTGGAAAGGTACGGCCTGAGGGTTAGTAGGAGCAAAACTGAGTATCTAAAATGCCCCTTCAGCGGAAACACGTCACCTGAAATGACCTACATTGGGACAACACCTATTCCCACAGTAGAAAAATTTAAATACCTTGGCTCCATGCTCACAATAGATGCTAACGTTGACGCTGATGTGACTCATAGAATCAGCGTCGCATGGCAAAAATGGCGGTCACTTACAGGTGTGTTGTGCGATCCACGTATTCCCATAAAAACCAAGGGCAAAGTTTATAAAACAGCAGTTCGTCCGGCGTTACTGTATGGCTCCGAATGCTGGACAACAAAAAAGACGCATGAACAAAAGGTCCATACCAATGAAATGAAGATGCTTAGATGGGCGGGAGGTGTGACCCGGCTGGATAGAGTTCGTAATGAATATGTACGAGGTAGTTTTAAGGTCGCACCTATCACAGATAAAATCACCGAAAACCGCCTCAGATGGTATGGACATGTTAAAAGACGCAGCGAGGATCATGTGGTACAGATTGCTTTAAAAATACCGGAACAGAAGAGAGGTAGAGGCCGCCCGCCAATGACCTGGTGGTCAAACATAGAAAGAGACCTCAAGCAAGCACAATTGCCAGAACCGACAACCCAAGACAGAGTAACTTGGCGCAGAAATGTGAGGAGACCCGACCCCAATTAATGGGACCAGGGAAGGAAGAAGAAGAAGAAGAAGATCACGGCACCATTCCACCCGGGCCTGCTTCTGAGCATCGGTGAGGTTGTGCGGCACCCAGCGTGATACTATCCTCCTCACGCGAAGATGGCTGTGTAGAATCTCGTGAACGCATCCCGATCCAATCTTCAATATGTGTTGAATCTCCTGATATGTAATTCGCCTATTGTCTTGGATTAAATTTTTCACTGCTAGCACGTTTTCTTCGGTAACAGCCGTCAAAGGGCGACCGCTTCTTTCGTCATCCCCCAAAGTTGGTCGACCGCGCTTGAATTCGTTATACCAACGATACACGGTTGCCTTGGAAGGGCCTTCATCCATGAATGCCATTTGAAGTCTATCGTACGATTCATCCGGTTTCAGGCGACACTTGAAATCGTATAAAATCATAGCTCTAAAATGTTCCCGGCGCAGATCCATATTTCAGTGAGACACAATACTTTGAATTAACTCGCAAAAAATGTGGAGGGAAATTTTGAAATTGGAACTTACTTATTTTTACTTATAAATAATCATATTTTCGAAAAACATTATAACTGGCCAGTCTCCCATATATAAAAACTTTTTTTCGCAATACTTTCTGAGGGGCCTGGTACATATTGTGGAAAGACAAAATTGATCACGAGCAGGATTCGAACCTGTGACTCCTGGCTCAGTACGCCATTGCTTTAGCCACTAAGCTACCTTGAACACTACTTGTAGTATTGAATTTAACTTCCACTTACGGCTTTCGGTATCGTCAGCAGCATCCGATTGAGAAACAGATCGTGTCAACCAATCCGAATAACCTTGTATTTAGTCATAGATATTCTGTGATTTAGCAGAGGAACGTAGGATTCAAACTTTGATGAAAAAAGAACGGCTTAAGCCTGTCAATACGAGTAATGTATCTAACGACCAAAATTAATATCCAATCTATCCACGATTTGCCCTACTAGAGATAGGAATTTGACATACGCTCCATACAAAATATGTCAAATTTCTATCTCTAGTAGGCCAAATCGTGGATAGATTGGATATTAATTTTGGCCGTAAATGTACAGTCAGAAATCTTTCCGGTGATCCACCACTAAGGCTAAAATCGCTTGGACTCATTGTTCAACGGCAGTGGTAGTACATGTAATTTAGCTGGATTCGTTCAAGGGATTTTGTCGACAAAATGTATCACCGCGAAGGATCGTGACCGTACCTACAGTGTCCAGCTAAAACAAATTAATTTATTTTCCAACTGCTGGGCAAGGGTAGGACCTCTTCTCAGAAACATAAGGTTTTGGGTAGGGTTGGTGGACTACACGCAGCCAATTTATCAGATAAATTACTACGTTTTTAACCTCCACAATCTCCTCGTAAGCATGTATGAGTTCGGTTTGTCGGTTTAGCCTGGCCTTTATTGAGAACGTCCGCGATCTGGTTGCGGTACAATAAATGAATAAAAGATTTAGTTAGGAATAATATCAATTACCTATTACTGGCTAATACATTATTCTTGCAGGCTAGACTTATATTTCTTCGTCTGTTTTAAATAGTCTGGAATTTATTACCTTCAGTATACTTACTTTATACTCAGACAGCTTGATTTTCTTCTCGGCAAGTTCGAACTGAATGTGTGCCAAGATCAGACCCACGAAGCAAGATGGAAGAGCACCCCAGGAGGACACGTAGAAGTCCGTGAACGATGGGGTATCCCGGAATATTCTTCGTATTTCCCTGCGGAGACATGTAAAAGAGATAAATCAATCAACTCGGCCTATCGTAGTCCATTGCTGGATATAGGCCTCTCCCATGTTGCGTCAGAACACTCAGTACTTCCTCTTCCGCGTACAGTCTACGCTAGCTACCTTCTTCAGGCCATCGTCGGTCCATCTGCCTGGGGGTGTGAAAAACAGGTTCAACAGGTACAAGGTAGTTTTTTTTTTTTTCGAATGGACTCTCGCAGAATTGGTACCCAAAATGGATACCCTAACTGCTTAACCAGGCGGGTGGCGGAGAATCCCGTTAGGGACTCCATCCGCCGAAAAAAGGTAAGTACTAGGTACCTTCTACTTATAAAGCTTGTGCTCCCCACGTAGGTAAGACAAAGGGTTATGTCGGACTCTTACTGACCTAAACTACAATAGTATCTCTTAGACTGAATCTAGAATTTTTCTCATTAAGTTTTTTCTCTCTTGTCTTATTTAATAAACAATCTTGGCACGTCTCTTTGTTCAAATAACTACTGATAAAATATAATTAGGTACTAGTTCTGCACATATAATCTGGTTAAAAATGTTATTTAGTGTGTGAAGTTGTCATTTAATAATTATTATTGACGAATTGCATTTAAAGACATGCCGAGATTGTTTACTAAATAAGACAAGTAAGAAAAAACAGAGATTATACATTGTTCTAATTATGTATTGTACCATTGATTATTTGAAAAGAGTATATTCATGGAGTTTCTTGCCGGCCTTTCTCGATTGGACCAACTTTTTGGAACCGTGCAACTAGATTCATAATTAACGTTTTGAAGTAACTACATGTAAATGCTTATTCGAAATAAAAATAAAATAAAATAAAGATATAAATTGTGGAAAGAAAAAATCGCTCACGAGCAGGATTCGAACCTGCGACTCCTGGCTCAGTACGCCAGTGCTTTAGCCACTAAGCTACCGTGAACACTGCTCGTGGTATCGAAATTATCCTCCACTATACGTCTTTGGGTGACGTCAGCGATATCTTATTAAGAAACATTGTTCCTTAACCACCACGATACCACCACCACCGTGATACCACGAGCAGTGTTCACGGTAGCTTAGTGGCTAAAGCACTGGCGTACTGAGCCAGGAGTCGCAGGTTCGAATCCTGCTCGTGAGCGATTTTTTCTTTCCACAATTTATATCTTTAGAATTCGTTTCGCATGCGTAAAATGCGTTAAAATAATAAAATAATTAAAATAAAATAACTTTGACTTTGAGACTAACTTTTATGGTTACGCAGGATTCACTCTACATTCGTTTTCTCCGGGGTAGCAGAAATATCAACATCACAAGCAGAGTAACCTAATACTTTTAGACGAGGCTCTAACGACCGATTAATGATGAAATAATCATTTCCATAGACGGGTTGTCAAACAAATTGCTATTGATTACTGTAAGAAAAAAACCTGATTGCCCAACATGAAGACAGGCACCACTGTACTCACTCAGGCGTCGCCGTGTATATCATCGACTTGTATTCCTGGACGTACGCAACGATGGCGGTCAGCAAACAGGAGGCGCCGAAGAGAACCAAGTACAGTCTGACAGCAGTGCATCGACGACGCCAAAAGAGAAGTGTGAGGGTGCATGCCAAGATATACATGTGCATGTCAACCGGCAGAAACCTGTAGGAAAATAAGTTTTAGACAGTGTAAACGGCATATAGATAGGATGTTGCATTTTGCACATGGAATGAGTCTTGTCTTGTTCTTGACTCTCCACTTTCGTAATTTTTAGAAGACTATTAGGTATTTTAATTTAAAAATTCTGAGCTTAAGTTTGGACACGTATTTTCGTAGGACTTTTCAAACTATAATCCTTCTTCTTCTTCTATTGTGTCGACATGAGCTAAATAATGATAACAGCTCATGCCGTGGGAAAAAGATTAGCCAGTCAGCATGTTGGTAGCGGGGCTTACTGCCCAGGGTGCGCAGGACGATCAATTAAATATCGTCACTCGTGGAGGCTCGTTTAATGGACACTATAATCCAATAAAAACTGTAATAGCAATAGTAATAGATTCTGCTCATTATTCTACTTTTACTACCTTTTTTTCTTTTTTTTCGGTGAGGAATCCTTCAAAAGGCTGTCGGCCTCGTGGGGTAGAGGCTGGGTGTGTGGGATTTTTACCGCACTGAAACCTCTCCGGTGACCATCTTCAGCACACTAGAGGGGGTCTCCGGGAATGGGTACGCCCCCCTGTGCTACGCCTGTAAGGCACGTCCCAGGGGAGACTTTGTCTCCTTGGACACCTTCCCGATGCAAAAGCAAAAGACAACACTACCTAAGCACCTTCGAATAATTATTGTACACACGGCTACACATCAAGCTTTACATTTCCAGTATAAGCTGATCTCGCATTGTACGGAAAGCCTACACAATGTGAGGTCAGCTTATACCGGAAATGTACAGCTTGATGTGTAGCCGTGTGTACCTACCTATGGAAACAACTTTGAAATCGTGACAAAAAAAAAGCAGTAAATGCATGGGCTATGTACGGTCACGATCCTTTCCGGTGGTACATTTTGTAGACAAAATCCCTTGAACAAATCCTGCTACATTACACGTACCTATCGCTGCCATCGAACATTGAGTGCAAGCGATTTTAGCCTTAGTGGTGGTTCACCGAAAAGATTTCTGAGTGTACATTTTGATCGAGTTCGGTATCCATTAGGTAGGTACTGACACTGAGTGAAACAGTAGATTTTTTTCACGATTTCAAAATTGTATGAAAATTTAAACTTAAAAAAATAAGTATTAGATTGGAGTGCTTTTATTCCTCACCACGTCGGCACAACACAGTAATCTTTGCTATCCACAATATTGTTGAGATAGAACACGTGGTGCCAGAACTTGGTCTTGCAGGCCTGGCTCTCCAGGCCGATGGTGGTGGGGACGAGAGGACCATCCCGGCTGTTCATCCACCAGGTCGCTCCGTAGCCGACGATTAGCAAATGAATAGGGGTTATTCTGGAAAGAATATGCACTTTCTTTACATTTATTGACTTTAAAAAGAATGGTCGTGGCCTAGCGATAGTGAAGACTAATTTTTTTGAATTACCCTGAACCGCAGGTTAGACATAGGTACCTACTCATAAAATAAAATAAAATATTATTCAGTGCTTTTGTTGAGAGTTGAGAGTACCTATCACGAGTTCATTATTTTAAAACCATCCAATGAACATGATTAAAAGGATGATGGGCAAATTTGTATGAAACCTGGGCGTAAGATCAACAGAAATATAACTAGTGCCAGTTGTTGGGACTCAATGCCAGAATTGTAGTTTTAAATATAACACGAGTAATACCAGTCGGGTTTGCTTGAAAATATTGCTTTAACAGAATGGAATAAAACTTTTGATAATTACGTTACGTATCATTTTGTTGTTAGATGTATATAATCAAGACAAACAAAGGTTATTAAAGAAAAAAAGGTGTTTAGAATAACAAACAAATTGTAAAATAAAAATAAAAAAAATGTTTTTAGCCAATATAGTATTATATTATCTGTGGCCAACTAAACTCTATTCGTCTATTATAACTTCTATCAAATGACGTGCGGGGCCGATAAATGGCTCATGTCATCCAGAACCAAGGTAGGTACCATATTATGGAAATGATATGAGCATAGGTTCCAATGGTCCTTCTTCCTGTCAGGCATGTACAATAACACTGGATTATTGAATTTCTGCCAACCTGGGTCTCTATCAATCAAAATGTAGGTAATTATGTTTAATATGTGCGTGCTCTGAAGTACCGTGCTCCCGAAAAGCCACACATTGGTTTCTAATATGTTGCATTCACGGAGATCGTTTAGCATATTGTCTCTGCAGATTTCAATACTATAAACACCATTGCTTGTGCTTTGCAACATATGACTTGGCTAGTTACTGCTGATAAGTTCCCAGAGCCTTTAAGAAAATGTCGTCCTCAGTGGGACGCGGAAAATATTCTAAAAATGAAAGATTGCCATCCAATCGAATGAAATTTCTTCTTTCTCGGTTCAAGTTTCTTTCTGACTCTTTTTCATAGAGCTGACACAGACATAGTAAAAAATATTATTATGTCTGTGCACAGACCAGTAAGCTTCAAGACTCCGCATAAACAAAGTTTTGTATTCGAATGCAGTCGTAAAACGTTGGTGGGGTCAGGGGGGCGAACGGCGCGTTATGATTGGCCGGCTCAAAAGTTCGGTGGTATGATTCCTTATGATTGGTGCCGCTCGCTGATTGAGTGACGTTCCGATTGGCGGAGGGACGTATGATATGCAGTGGTAGAGCATATGCGTTGTGACCGGGGGTGTCCAGCTAACCGGCGTCTAGAGGCTTACTGGTCTATGTGTCTGTGAGAGCTGACTAGAGGTGTTCAAAATTGAAATTGAATTGAACTTCGAAGTATGGTTAGTTAGGTTCAAAATATCGAATTCGTAGCTATTGGTGCCGATTCTCTTGTCACAAAATTCTCTAAACTAGACTAAAAATCACCTAAATTTAGTTTAGTCCTGTCAAACGAAGTTTTCTATTCTGAAATTCACTTTAAAACTAATTTTTGGTTTGACAGGACCAAAATTAGTTTAGTTATTCAACTTAGTAAAAATTGACATTTTGCTATTCTGTAATTGACGTTTTTCACCTAATATTAGAAATATCAACCTAAATCTGACTATTTTTAGAAGGCATCAAAATACATGTCGACTATAATTAGTTATCAACAACTAAAATTGCAAAGCTTATTTTATTCATTTTTATAGTTTTTAGGTAGTTTAAAATAAATAATGGATGCCTACTATGTGGTTGCAGCTGTTGTAGATTCAGCAGAAAGGTAAATTGTTCATAGAAACATACAATGAAATTTATAATTTCGATAAGAAGGGGTACCTATATAATAAAGGATAAGAAGTCATTGACTTGTACCTATGGACCAGTAATACCTACGAAATAAGCGTGGTATACCTACAATATCCGGGCCACCGTTATGGTGGCCATAGCTAGGGAAGTAAATAATCAAAACTAAAAAGTATCGATATCGATGCTCGTGTTTCGTACCAGAGATGTGTGCTGATTAAAATCATTTTCAAATAGTAATAAATAATGCAATTATATCAAATACTAAGTTCGGCTGTCCCTAGGACATAAAAAATCAAGCTTCTAGGTCAAGGCAATCATACGGCTATGTCACATTTTGATACTCGCAAACTCACATAAAAAACCTATAGGGTACTTCGCATTGACCTATAATCATGAAATTTGGCCAATATATCGAAATATCTTTTTTTTTTCAATAATAATCGATAGATCGAAAATCTGATATTTAAAAAATATCAACAGCCCTAGTTTGTTTACTTGACAGCTCATGTATTATGGGCCACATTGCGGGGTAAGCGGGGTTGCCACGCGGCGTAGGTATTTTGACATCCCGTAAAGATGTTGCCAAACAGAGAATATACAAATAGCATGCGATCTCTTTCACCAAACGACATAACACGTTTGTTAACAAGAGACAAAGAATAGTTTCATAATTCAATAACGATTTAATAGATATTTGTATAAACTAGGTGGATATAGAACAATGTGCCACTTCCATAGGTTTCTTAATTCAATGTTATATTCTAATTTATTCAACTTTTTTCAGAAATTTCGTGTCCTGGGTGCTAGAACTTTTTAACCACGTCTTTAAAAAGGGAAATTCCAGCTTTTTAAATTAAAGAAATAGTTTATTATTGTGATCTGAACTGTGATCAATAAATCTCTGCTTGAGGAACGATCTAAAATCAAAGCTCAACTCAAAACTAGTTTTAAACTGTGATCAACGCTTGAGTATCGTTCTGTAATACGGGCCGTAGGTAATAATAACCTGATCACATTATTCCAATTTATATATTTTATTGAAAATATAAAACAAAAATGTACTTTATTTCGTGACATGATTTTTTCTTCATAATTTTAATGATAAACTAATAATTACAAATATAATTATTATTTAATTTCCTTGTTTTTGTGAACTTTCGGTCATTTCCATTCACTCTTTAATAAATTTTTTAAGATGTACTGGTAACACCGCCAATTCAACTTAGATGCGTCAAACTCAATTATTAGAGCTGTCAACAAGTTTTGTAAAATAAGAAAAAGATAAACACAGAATAAGTTTTATGATTTTCTAAACTAAAATTTGTAAATTTTAGTTATAGTTAGGTTTAGGTGGGTGTACAAGAGAATCGGCACCATTACCTCCATAAGCGGGATGTTACCAACTTACCTTTTTTGTTTAAGTGAAAATCCTCATGGATACCCTTCATCTGGGGAAGGCGAAGGGGTATGTCGGACTTCTACCGACGAAAACCACACGGTGGCCGACCTCAGCATTTGTGCTGAGATCAGTAGTTCCCGAGGGTTGCGCGATAAAGAACATCCACGCAGGAAAAGCTGCAGGCATAGGCTAGTTATACCTACTTATAAGTTAATTTTAAAAGCGTTGACATTACCGCGCTCACTGATTGAGAGTTACATCACTACGTGTTATGATAGGACAACAACTGTGGCGATGCGCGATGTGGCACTATTTTTCGAAAACGCGAACGTTAGAACTGTATTTAGTTTTTGTTATCTGATACTTGAAATATAAAGAAAGTAGAGGCCGTTAATTACCCAAAAAAATTAAAAAAACTAATGTTGTTTTATAAGATTTATTCATGTTAAAAAATCTGTCGTCCAGTCTTGACTTCGGCGTGCTGGGCACATTTTGGTTTGTCAACCATACACGACTGTGGCGGTCAAAAGGTGGAAACACGTA
Organism: Asteroscopus sphinx; assembly: GCA_949699075.1. Taxonomy (NCBI): domain Eukaryota; kingdom Metazoa; phylum Arthropoda; class Insecta; order Lepidoptera; family Noctuidae; genus Asteroscopus; species Asteroscopus sphinx. Next base: position 9,842,979 of record OX453021.1, on the reverse strand, counting down.
CCTTATAACTCGTTTGATGATACACAGCGGCAGCATGTGCAGGCCAAGCTCACGTTTCTGTGAGAATACGAGCAGGTTGTAGCCGGTGAGGAAGCAGGACATCATCACGAACGCCTGGATCAGCGATGTTCCATCCGACAGGAATATGCCGTCCACTCTTTGAGTCAGCTGGATGACAGATAGAGAGTACTTTAGACTATATTCATCAGGTTTAAATGCACTAAAAATTGTGTAGATTCTGATTCTGATACCTGCTAAGTACCTACACACAGAGACCCCTCCGTGCCCCGGAGAGCACGTTAAGCTGTCGGTCCCGGTTGTCATACGAATATCTATGGCAGTCGTTACGGGTAGTCAGAAGCCTCAAAGTCTGACAACTGGTCTAACCTCCGAATTACTATATTACCCAGTAACTGGGTTGCACTTGCAGGGGTCTGATGGCAGTCGCTCCGTGTAAAATACAGATGTTCTGCCGCATCTGGTTAGACTGAAAGCCTACCCTAATACACGGTGAATTTTTGTTGGTTTTGAAAACGAAAAGGGGTCATTGTCATCGACTTCAGCCAAGTTGACAATCTACAATCGTCAAAGCTAATAGAAAACAATCAAAATGTATGGGAATGACATATCTCAACTTCAAAGTCATTCGTTGAGATATGTCATTCTCATACATTTTGATTGTTTTCTATAGCGTTGACGATTGTAGATTGTCAACTTGGCTAGGGGGGCTGGTCGTAAACGAATGTGCAGAATGTATGTCTTGAGATTAGTACAGGGTATAGTATTAGTCATGGTATAATAAGATGTTTCACCAGGTATTCTCTTCCCGCAATGACAGCGCGATGCCTCCAAGCTACGTCACGATCACTGCTGCCATTGATTGATATCTTCAATATACTTAAGGAGATTTTTGTTCATAATGAATATAAAATAAATTCCTAACTAGCCTAACTATTTGTTATCTCGTGTTATTCATCTAATTAGTTAATAAAGGAAACTATATTAAATTACTAGTTAAAAAGTGATTCTTAATAGAAGAAAGTAAATGAAAAAATGCATTTTGCTCGGGTAATTTATTTTCACAAAGTGGCAGCACATCAAACTGACAAGTGTCACGCTAACAGCCCGCTATTGGCTCCACGACCGATGACGTAGTACGGAGGCAATCACGTGACCTAGCTGTCACGGGAAGAGACTACCTGGTGTTATTATACCATGGTATTAGTGAGGAAAATGACTTCAAAGCGAATAAACGGTAAAAAGATTGACTCAATAACAAATATTTAAAGCAAATGAAAATGAGCATTTTTACCTGTTCTAAATATTCTGGATTGAGTATGTGGAACGTGAATTGTATAACCGCGGCGTGAGCATAAGTGGTGAAACCCAGTGCCATAACCCTGGAATAAAAAAAAAATTATATTATTGCAAACGCTCCTTAGTTCGAAAAACGGTGAATGACTCTCGTGGTCCTACTAATTAGACCCACCAGTGGTAGGTATAAAATTTAACAAAGTTGCGATGCAGTGAAAATATAGTGCCTGAAAAATAGCGCTAGAATACAATTTTATTCTAGTTTTAATCCGCTGATCACCTCTTTTCCTTCATGGGTCCTTTAGAATCAAAGGTTTTAAATGCCTCCGTTTTTTATTACGCTGTTAGATAAGAAAGTCAAAGATTGCATCATCATAGTCTGAACGGTCTCACCACCACACTTTTTTTTACGCAGCCAGTTTTTAGGTCGCGCATCGCCTTCGTAATAAATAATTTGAATTTAATAATTAACATTCAGTACGTCACTAGACACTAAGATGACTAGAGACGTCACCCCTTAGATTATAGAATTATAATCTGAGCGTCACCCTATTTACTGTATGAACGATATAATATTTCTACTCTGCGTACTCTTAAACTTAACATGATGACCCTCACCCTGCTACAATCACAAACAATTCAGCAACAGCAAATACCTTTTACCAGCGACAATTTCGCTGACAAAATCCCTTGAATGGATCCTGCAACAATATACGTACCTACGGCTGCCAAAGAATATTGAGTGCAAGCGATTTTAGCCTTAGTGGCGGTTCACTGGAAATATTTTTGACTGTGCGTCGCTAACTGGCCACTGTAACTGGCCCGTTCCGTACATAGTCCCTTGGGGCACATTGAAGAAATTACAGTGAATCAACACTTAATCAAGAGAATATATTGTATACCTGACACCGTCTATGGGCACTAGAGCTGTGAGTCGAGGATCACCTCCTTCATGAACTTCAGTAAGTCGCCGCCAGTTCGCCGGTATTGAGAAGGCAGACAGTAGCTTGTTTTCTGAAAGTAAAAGTATCTAAAAATATTTAAAGAAGCAGAAGCAAGCTGGAATTGAAATTCTTACATAAGGCACACATTTTGGTTTATTTGGAAAATTTGAACTTTTAATAGAGCCTTGGATACTTTTTTTTGACGTTCTCTGTGGTCTAGTGGTTCGAGTGTCGGACTGCTGATAGCGAGGTTGTGGGTTCGATTCCCACAGGACACAAATAATTGTGTGATGAACGTAAGTGTTTGTGTTGGTCTGGGTGTGTTGCTTATGTATTATAAGTATGTATTTACAACAACAAAAAAGTATATAAGTATTATATCCATTGTCTAGTACCCATACCACAAGCTCAACTTAGTTTGGGACTAGATGGTGCTATGTAAAAATGTTCCAAAGATATTTATTTATTTATTATTTATTTATTTTAGGCTCAACAAAAATACCGAAGAAGTGAGTCTAATTCCAGTGCAGTCACTGTATTCCATTATACCCTAGCTGCATCCAGCAGGAGAGGAGTACCTAGATCAAAGAGATTTAATATAGGGCAAACTACTACTAATTACTAGTAAATATTTAATGTCTTTGACCTAGATACATTTGTTTGATCAGCCTAATATAATGCTTATCGTATTAATTATTAAATTTGAACCTACTGTTAGGAGCATGTCCCGTATAGACATCATATAGAGTCCCAATTATATTGGCCAGGACCATAGCATAAACAACTCGTGTGTATAAGAGCTCTGCAGTCGTTGGAGGCTTAGTAGTTGTCGCTTCAGCGTGTGTTCGACAGTAGTGAAACTTTTGTAGGGAAGCCCGGAATGAACTCTCTTGAGCATAGCGGTCGGCACAGCGTTCGAACCGAAGCGTAGAGTTGTTTTCGAAGTGTAGCGAAGCGTTGTCGCCGAAGTGCAGCGAAGTGTCGAGTGTTGGACATCGCTTGCTGACGCAGTACCCGCGGTGAATGCGTGTGCGGTTGAAGTGACGGTAGGATTCATCAGAGTATGCCTGTCAAAAAAGAAAGAATAGAATATTTAAAAAATCGTTTTAGTGTATTGTGCCGAAATGTGTTGGATGGCTATTATTTTGAGAATAAACAAGTAAGTGGTGTTAATTATAAATATCATAACTGTGTGTGTATATTTGTTTACCGAAGAAAAAATCCAACGCTGGGGTACAGTAAATATATAGATAAATTACTGTGGCTGGGGGACTTCTGGTACAAAATTTTGAACTGGTTTTAGTTTGCGGTAGCATGCTACCGTCTTTCTTTTACACGCAGTATAACTAAGCTTTATTTACAAGCTAATGTGTTTGAATAAAAAACTAAGAAAAACTAAAAATTTCGAAATAAAAAGTTAATTAAATAAACTAAAAATCCGACGAAAATATGTAAACATTAAAGACTTATTTAAATATCGAATGGGCTAGCGTTTGACTGCCACCTCACCTGATGATAAGCGATGGTGCGGTCAACGATTCATCATTTTAGCCGAAAGACATCCACTAATAGGACAAACTTAGGCCTCCCCCAACTCCCCTCCTGAGTATTTAACCAACCAACTGCAATCGCCAGCCCAACGATTATTACAATCAAATCTTGGAGTAGCAAATCATAACACACAGTCGGAGGCTCGGCAAACGCAGCGTAGGGCGCTCCCAGCCAGGTGGACCGACGACCTGAAGAAAGTGGCTGGGGGAGACTGGATGCGAAAGGCAGAGGACTGAGCGTTATGGCGTAACTTGGTAGAGGCCTATGTCCAAAAGTGGACTGCGATAGGCTTTATTGAGGCTAATACTAACGAACTATGTTTGCTGGTAGCTGGTAAAACTGTGTGTGCTTGTGATGAGGGTTCTTTGCACAGATTCTAAAAAAAAATTAACCGTGCAACTGCGTCATAATGTTTAGCACTGCACCACAGAATATCTAATAGTACTAACGTATGCACTGTCATAATGCCAAATTGATAGTAATACCTTCATCAGCTCGTAAGTAGGGTTTGGATGTTGAGCCGGGGTGAGCTCGAAGGTCCCGAGGCAGTATAACCCGCCGCGCCTTGCGAGGCATCGCTCGTACTCATCCAGGTGGAACAGCTTTGGGAAATTGGCTCGATCTTCATCTAAAACAAAATCATCTTCAGCAATTTACGTACGTCCTTTTGTGTGGGGAAATCCTTAACTTCTCATGGACGCACTTCGCCCGGGAAAGGCAGAGCCAGTCTCGGACTCTTACCGACTGGAGGTCCTCGGTGACATAATGACTCAAGCATATAAGTTGGATGACTCTTTTTTTAAATTTATAAATTCCTATGACCACAAAACAAGTTGTCCGTATATTCAATGTACTCTATGGGTATAACGCTAATCTTAGCCAGACGTGACACTACATTTTCTCCCAAATCACATACCGCAAACCATGGGAGCTTGCGGTATGGAATGCGGTAATGCGGTAAGGAATTTCGTAAAAAAAATACAGTAGGAGACTGAATTAGTAAATAATAATAAATATTTTTGATAAATATTTTTGGGACATTTTACAATCACCAATTGATGTTGTGAGTATCTTTTCCAAACATAAATCTTATTTTTATTGCATATTGACCCTTGAATGTAAGAGTTCCAAGAATGGCCGGAAACGCTAGTGAGAAAAGTTTTTGCTTTTATTGCTTAAACGCACTTTTTTCTTACTGATAACTGATAAGTTTTAGTATTTTTTGTATAAGTACAGTATATTACTGAAACCATAGTTATATGTCTATGACTGAAACTATATCCATAAGTAAGAACTATGGACGTGGAGCCGTTTTTCTGATATACCCCGGGACAAAATATATCTAAAAAACCGGCCAATTGTGAGTCGGACTCACGCAGTAAGGGTTCCGTACCACCCATTGACCTGACACCCCATAGAAACTGATTTAATTTACGAGAGTTTATCAAAAGACATCAACGGACGTGCGCGAAATGTGAATTTTTGCATCTCTTTCTTCCGTAGGTACCACCACATATGTATGTTTGTCCTGTTTTTAGTATTTGTTGCTAAATTAGATAGTATGCACTATAATCAGACCGAATTTGACACTGGTATATATTACCGTTTTGAAGATAGAGCAGGAACAAAAACTTTGAAAAAAATGCATGTTTTTCGAGGTTTCTTGTATGGGGACCCCCTTTTGTTTTAGACTTTTTTAGTTTTTAGTATTTGACACATTTTCTGTGAAATTTTCAACTGGTTATCTATTACCGTTACAAAGATACAGCCCTGTGACAGACAGACGGACGGACGGACAGCGTAGCGAGAGGAATAGGGTCCCTTTTGCACCCTTTGGGTACGGAACCCTAAAAACAGTGACTGGATGCCCATCAAATCTTTAATCCATGAATATTTCTAAAAATAGTTTTAAACTGTGTTAAAAAGTTATTTTCAACATGCATTAGTAGAACGAATAAATAAATGTTTGTCCACTCTTTGCATGTATGGCTGCCCCTAATTTATTTTAATTGTTGTAATCTAAAGTTTTACGTAGGTATTATGTATGATTTTGAAGTATTAATATCAGTCGGATTGGAAGTTATAAGGTTCTGACAGACAGAAAGACTGACAGACAACCCTCAGAGACCTTGCTTCGCTTGGTCAAACATGTTTGTGTTACCGGTACGGGCTAGGAGTATTTTTTCCTGCTAGGATACCGGTGTTACTTAAAATTCACTACCGAACGTTTTCTGCACTATTAATTTAGATAAAATAACCTCGGATGAATAAAAAAGGCGGACGGAATCTCGCTAAACAAAGACTCCTGAATCTTTCTGAACTGAATCACTCCATTTTCTCCTAAACCCACTATAATTTCGAAAGCATTTTAACACACCAAATTTATACTGTTATTTTATTTGTGAAACTACAACAATGACTACCGTCACACTAGAGTTTTTGCGTAATCGCGGCTTTTTGTTATACCTACTATGGACGTGAATGTGTGCGTACCATGGATAATAAATAAATAAATAAATAAATATTTTTGGGACATTTTTACACATCACCATCTAGTCCCAAACTAAGCAAAGCTTGTGGTATGGGTACTAGACAGTGGATATAATACTTAAATACTTTTTTTTTGTAAATACATACTTAAAATACATAAGAAACAACCAGACCAACACAAACACTCATGTTCATCACACAAATATTTGTGTCCTGTGGGAATCGAACCCACAACCTCGTGATCAGCAGTCCGATAGTCGAACCACTAGACCATAGAGGTCGTCATGGATGCTCCACTTATTGTTTAGCGAGATTCCGTCTGCCTTTTTTATTCGTCCGAGAAAATAACATCAAGATTGTAACATTTGGAGTATTGGTATGGTTGAGGAAGGGCTGGCCTACCCTGTGTGTGTATGATGACTTGATGGATCATTCCAGATGGTGATTCATTGTGCCAGGTTTTGGAACTACACAAAAATAAGGCAAAGTCCTCGTACCGGTGTATTCACGAGCAGTTCCAGCAGCAGCCGCCAACAACAACAATACTAGTACCGCCGCCATGGTTACTTCAATACTGAACTGAATACAATGATAATAATATAATTCAGGTTACTAGCGTCGCCGAATAATGATTATATTTTTAAATACATTAATTAATTTGTTGGTATACAATGCTTTTATTTGTATTTGGAAATTACCTACCTACTTAATTATTAATACATGAAAAAGTATGAGGTGAACACACGGTGAACAATGAGAACATGCCAATAAAATCTTGTTGTTGACGTCAGGCCAACACAGTCAGTCGTCATACATAAAAAAAACCGGCCAAGAGCATGTCGGGCCATGCTCAGTATTATAGGGTTCCTTAAGTAGGTGTTACAAACAAATCAAATCGAATATTGATCATGGCTATTTTAGTTTTTGCAATAGACGGCAGCATTGGCGACTCAGAGAGTGTTGTCAGTAGCCGAAGTGTGTCGTCAACATAACACAAAGTTACTTTTTGTGATTTTTTCAAATATAAAGTAGCTAAAGGAGCATTATTTGCTATGATCATTTTTCTCTAATGACATTTGAACTAGGACATTTTAAGTATTTTTCAGTTTTCTCTCTATAACTCGAAAATTTATAATCACATTATACTCGAAATAATTTTAAAAGAGAGTTTTTATACAGTTCTATCAATGTTGAAGACTATAAGTTTCTACGTTGCATAGTTTAGAAATGGCAGGGGGGGGGGGACACATTGCAAGCCACTTTGGCGAACTGTATTTCGCAGAGGGTATACCTGATAAAAAAGTTGTGTATGAAACATTACCTTCATTTTAGTAGACCTATTCAACGATACCCGACACGAGGGGGTGCAGCGAAAAAAATATTTTCATCGCCATTTCACATGTATGGGCGCCACCCCTAAAATACGTAATCAATTTTTTTTTATTCTTTTAAAATTGAGATCTATATCTATTCCATTTTTTGTCAAAATTTCATTTACTTATGTTTATAACTGTAGAAGTTATTAAGCGGTAAAGGATTAGGACAGACGGACAGACGGACGGACATGACGAAACTATAAGGGTTCCTTGTAGGACTACGTAACCCTAAAAAAGGTGATTAAAGATCAAACTGTACTTTCTGGAACGTTCAGGAACGTTCTCTAATACGGACCGTAGACTAACAATTACCTTTTTTCCTGCCGCCTTGGTTAAACGCTAAGAAACGGTGTTATAACGTCCTGGACCTTGGTTATCTTTTGCTATAAACTGTTTAAAAATAGAGCATAATATTTTAACTAAGGCTAGCTATGGGTTAGCCTATGATGACTTGATGGGTCATTCCAAATGGTGATTTTGAGCCAGGTTTCTGAACTACACAAAAATAAGGCAAAGTCCTCGTACCGGTGTATTCACGAGCAGTTCCAGCAGCAGCCGCCAACAACAACAATACTAGTACCGCCGCCATGGTTACTTCAATACTGAACTGAATACAATGATAATAATATAATTCAAGTTTACTAGCGCCGAATAATGATCTTGATCATATTTTATAATACATTACAAAATTTGTTGTTGTATGTACACACGGCTACACATCAAGCTGTACAAAACCAGTAAAGGCTGACCTCGCGTTGTAAGGAAAACCTATACAATGCGAGGTCAGCTTATACTGGATATGTACAGCTTGATGTGTAGCCGTGTGTACCTACAATGCTTTAAATTTTATTTGGAAATTACCTACTACTAATTACGAGACGAGGGGTTCGACACGAACGGAGAACTCGCGATATACGTTTTGACGAACTAACAATAGTTTTCGAAAAACAACAAACAACAACAATAGGTTTAACAATAGGTTTCGTTTTGTTTTTTAGTTGGTTTTCGAAAAGATTAGAGCACAGCCTAGCCAAGTTGATTATCTACAATCGTCAACGCTATAGAAAACAAACAAAATGTATGGGAATGACATGTCTCAACGAAAAAGCCATTCGTTGAGATTACTTGAGATAATAATATGTCGTTCCCATACATTTTGATTGTTTTCTATAGCGTTGACGATTGTAGATTGTCAACTTGGCTAGGGGGAGTTTTATTCTGTAATTTAAGCTTCCAACTGTATATTTTTTTTATTTGAGAGAAATGTGTCTGAATGAATGAAATAAAACTGAGCTCTACCTTTTCGAAACCCAGCGTGCTCTGGTCGCTGGAATTAGTCAAGTGTTCTGGCAAGATGTTTGGTGATCGACCCCCGAAAACAGCTTGTACAAATGACAGTCCGGAGAGGCAAGAGTGAGATAGGTCTGTGGTTCTTCAGCAAGGTTATATCACCTTTTTTGAAGAATAGGACCACCGCACTCCCGCTCCATGCCTCCGGTTTAAGGCCTTGTTGGAAGACGGAATTAAACAGTCTCTCTAACTCCTTCAGGACCAGAGCCCCGTCGCTCTTAGCAATTCAGTGGTCATTCTGTTATGTTTTTAGGGTTCCTTAGTTCAAAAAAAGCGGAACCGATTTAGGAGTCTGTCTGTCTGTCTGTCCGTCTGAGTATAAATTCCCGTTATTATCTAAAATAATAAAAAGAAGGGTTGCACACAGACATGTGTGGTGGTACTACGAAGAAAAGTATTTTCTTCGTGGGTGGTACGATGTCCTTGGTGCACGAGTCCGACTCGCACTTGGCCGTTTTACTTGTTCATGCGCTCTATCAATGGTAATATGGTAATACATACAAGCGTCAAATCTTGACTAATTATAGTGAATAATCTATATGTAAACAACATAATAATAGGTATTAAAAGTCAGTTATAACCATAAAGGTATTATACTGACGTAAGTATAGAAATGTCTTTGGTTATAACAGACTGTCAGGTACGAGACCAATAGTGTGAGTCCGACTCGCACTTGGCCGGTGTTTATTTAATTACCTATTTATTTATTTAAACTACATGCAACATGTGTACATAGACGTAATTAATTCTTTAGGCATTTTTCTTGTATTTTAATAGTGTTACTTGTAATTGTAATACCTACTGAAGACGGTCTGAAGGGTACGGGTGCCGGTGAAATTACAATCACATGAGACTTTCCATCTTCATGTCTCAGTTTGGCGAACCGACTTGCGGTACCATTAAGGCAACAGCCTAGGTGGTATTGCAGTTGTTATGGGCAAAGGTAACCGCTTAACATCAGGTGGGTGGGCCTTTAGCTTGTTTCGCCATCCTATACTATAAAAAATAAATTGTGTTATGTTATTTGACGTCAATTATTTTCCCAGCAGCATAATCTTGTTAAATAAATTAATAAAAAACCGCAGTGATAAGTTTTGGTCGTAGAAAGCTCAAGTTATTATACTGTTACCCCAGACATAGTTTAAAGTAGTAGTTGACTAACTTGTGTTACAGTAAACATAATATCAGAAATCGAATCAGAAATGAGGAGTTTCGCAGGAGAACGAAGGTAACCGACATAGCCCGAAGAATTGCCAAACTTAAGTGGCAGTGAGCGCGGCACATTGCTCGCAGAACGGATGGCCGATGGGGCAGTAAAGTTCTGGAGTTGGAGAGTAGGTAGGCCCCCCACAAGGTGGACCGACGACCTGGTGAAGGTCGCGGGTATCCGCTGGATGCGGAAAGCGCAGGACCGGCCGTTGTGGCAGTTCTGGATGCTCTTCAACGATGTCACATCGAAAAACTGTATATAGAGATGCTTAGATGCTTGTACAACGCTGCTATTATGACTGTTCAGATCCAGGACTCAAAACCGAAGTCAATCCAACTGCACAGAGGGGGATAAGGGATCCCCAATGTTGTTTTTTTTCCTTTGTTCCATAACTTTGCATGTCGTAGTTGCGGCAAAGAGGTTGATTGACACTCATCACATGCTGCATATACTACCATGAAATGCAACTACGAACAATGTTATATAAATCTTTAAAAAATATTAGACGTTTTTGTGTTCCTTTTTTGTGTCCCTACTCCCTAGTTTGTGATAAGTAAATTATTTCTCTCTTTCTTTCTAAATAAAGAGAACAAGTGGAAGTGCCCTTGGGTGATTCTTTGATAGAGAGTGTTTTCAACTAATTCGTCTGCCATTTTTTATTTTTAGGATTTCCTCCTTATTTATCCTAAAATCCATGTCTGATCAGTATGCGCAAAAACATATGTGAAAGGCACGGCTATATCCTCATGGGTTTAAAATTAAGAGTTTCCTGATGAATTAGCCGTCCAGATGAATTATGAAATGGGCAGATTAATTAGATTTTTGTTACATATTTATTTATTTTATCTATTATATTCTTTATTGTACATACACCAAACGAAAATAAAGACAGTAATTTACAGAAAGATTATATAAGTATAATGGGCGGTCTTATCGCACAAGGCAATCTCTTCCAGACAACCTTTGGATGGACTAGAAGAATGGGAACCGATTGTGGGTAGTTACGGTGTAAAATTAGGTACGTTTCGTACATAATATACTTAAATGTAATCATTAAATAGGGTTGATTTAGAGTTAAATGAGGAATTCTAAAAGATTCTTAATTATTTAATTCATTTTTATATTTAAAACTACTAAACTTATATTTCTGCCATGAAATTAAATTTCTGTCAGTTTACTATTACTATATAATTTAGATACACATTTTATTTGGCATGAAATTTAGCCTAGTATTGGAATATTTGGTATTAATTATTTAACTCTTATAACAGCAGAAACAAAAATAATATCCTATTCACAATAAATTCAACAGAATTTAACAATAATTTTCTGTCCAAATGAAATCAACTATGAATTGAACAAAAATCTAACTAAAACAAACAAAAATTAAAATATTGTCACATGAAAATCTTTAGAAAAACCTTATTACTAATCAGTCTAAGTTTTTCAATCGAAGTGAGATCGTTAATCATCAAAATTTACTTAAGCCATGTCTATCAGGTAATGAAAATAAAAGTACTTACTACAGATAGCTTAATTATCATAAAATTTTAAATGATAAAATATCTTCTAACAGTTCAATTTCATTAGAAACTTTAACCGAGATCGATCAAAAGGGTATACTCAATAAACTTGACCTATAAAATATTACCAACCAACTGCGATCACCAACCCGCCTGCCAGGCCTATGTCCAGCAGTAGACGTCTTTCGGCTGAAATGATGATGATAAAATATTGAGATCGCCATCACTAGAATCGCCTGTAAAGTAATGTCTGATATTGTTAAAATGAAGACACTGAGGCTGGAGATTGACGGTGATTATCATAGTGGACTGGTAGAGGTATCTGTACAAAATCAGATCTTGCAGGGCTTTCAGGTGGGGAATTTAGTGCAATGTGAGCTGTAACTTTCTTGGCTTGTATCTTAAATAATAGGGCTTATAGTTTACTCTTCATTTATTCCTTTGCAATCATTGCTGTCTAGGATTAATTTAGTTTGTAGATAGCTGCTTATTTCTTCTTTTCTGCGTATAAAAGCCTGTTTATTCTTTTCTTGGTTTTTCTTCCATAATTCTTCATTATATATTCGTTTGTACCTTTTTTTTAGTCTCTCTTTTCTTACGTAATCTCTCTTCTATGCTCTGTTTTTTCGGCTTTGCCATTGAGTAAACCTGGGGATCTAAAATATAAAATAACTTAAATAAATATTGAAGTAAACTCGGATTTAAAACAACTATCTGTGGATCGCACAAATAGAGGAGTTTCTGTTCAAAAACAGTTATATATACCAATGACCATAAGGTCCAAATTAGTTACTTTTTGTACAGATAAGCATGCTAATTTGCACTTTATGGACAATATGATATAACTGTTTTTGAAAAGACACTCCTCTATTGTCCTGTGTGGAAATCGAATCCACTACGACCACAACACATGGCGCAGTCAACCACGAACGTTATTAACCAAGAGTTTTTTTTAACTTGTTAAATAGTTTAATATAAAAACTGATACGTAAAGCATAGATGCTTTGAACATAATTTGTCTGGTCTTTAAAAATTAATCTGGCATTAAGAGCCAGAAAAAGACAAATTAATGAGGGCCAGATCAATTAGTAATTCGAAGATAAATTAACCTAGTTCTTTATTCTTTTTAAATATGGAATTAAAACCTGGATTAGCAATAACAAAAACCCTAGTAATACGTAATACTTTAATAATAAATTACTAATACTAACATTATTTACATAAATGAACACAGATAAATTATGCTACTTACCTTACAAAAACCAGATTACAAAATGTTTTCGATCGTACGTCGCTCAAAAATGGTATGAAGAGATATTCTCCCACGGTGATGCCTTGCCGTGGTATGGTGTGATCGATTGTGTTTGGGACACATCGATAAACTCAACACATACACTGCCACGCACACGAATACATCGTGCCAGCCTAATGAGTGGTATGGTCGTGGACAATTTTAAAATGAACGTATCTCTCAATAAATGCGTTGTTTGTGATATCTGTCTTTGAAACACGATTGATAGGTTAATGAAAGATCAATACAGATCATTACATTTTACCCAAATTCAATGGCTGCCACAAAAATCAAGTTTGAACAAACAGAAAACGCAGTTGGGACAGGCAGACTAATTAGATTTTGCTGTTTTCTGCGAACTTTAAACTAGCTTTAATTTAAATAAATGTGGTATAAACAACAGGCCTCGACAGAGAAGAACTTTGTACATATTATGTTAAGAACTCATTGAATTTAGTGCATTATTTGGTATGTTCTCCCGGGAAAAACATGAAAATACCTTGTTTCGAAGAATCACCCCCTTACGATTACTAAGAACGGAAAAAAGTGTCGCCAAAATCACACATTGAAAATTTAAATAGTAGTACATTAAAATACACTAAAAACAATTATGTGATTGGGTCTATAAATAATGAAACAATTAATTTGACAAAAAGATTTAATTTTGTTTTAAACATTATACAATTGCTAGGCCCCATTTGAATTTTAAATAGACCCAATCACATAATTGTTTATAGTGTATTTTAATGTACGCACGGCTACACATCAAGCTGTACATTTCCAGTTTATGTTGATCTTGCATTGTACGGAAAGCCTATTCGATGCGAGGTCAGCTTAAAATGGAAAATATACAGCTTGATGTGTAGCCGTGTGTACTAACATAACAACATAACATAACATCACGCCTGTATTTCCCCGAAGGGGTAGGCTACGCAGAGGTGTATAGTACACCTACATTTCGCCAGTTATGTTATAGTCCCGTGTAATAGGGGCGAGCCTATTGCCATTGACCGGGCACAAATCCAGACTCCGGGCTGGGACTCCGGGACTTTACTTTGTACTATACTATTTAAATTTGCAATGTGTGATTTTGGCGACACATTTCCCCGGCCCGTACTAAGTAATCGTAAGGGCACTTCCACTTGTTCTCTTTATTTAGAAAGATAGAAATAAATAATTTATTTGCTACAAACTAGGGAGCACAAAAAAGGAACACAAAAAAGTCCATTTTTAGGGTTCCGAAGTCCTACAAGGAACCCTTATAGTTTCGTCATGTCCGTCCGTCTGTCCGTCTGTCCGTCTGTCCGTCTGTCCGTCTGTCCGTCTATCCGTCTGTCCGTCTGTCCGTCTGTCCGTCTGTCCTAATCCTTTACAGCTTAATAACTTCTACAGTTATAAACATAAGTAAATGAAATTTTGTTAAAAAATAGTCTGTATATAGATCTCAATTTTAAAAGAATAAAAAATAGTTTTTACGTTCTTTAGGGGTGGCACCCATACATGTGAAATGGGGAAAAAAAATTTTTTTCGCTGCACCCCCTCGTGTGGGGTATCATTGAATAGGTCTACTAAAATGAAGGTAATGTTTCATACACCACTTTTTTATCAGGTGTACCAACTGCGAAATATAGCCCGCCAAAGTGGCTTGCAATGTGTCCCCCCCCCTGCCATTTCTAAACTATGCAACGTAGAAACTTATACGGTCTTACCACAAAAGATTTAACCACGTCTTAGTTATGCGTCCGACAGATGTTTCAGAAAATTGTTACTACAAATCCACGTCTTTCACTCGCCTTGGGTTAAATACGCTGCCGCTGCGTGCTTAAATTAAACAGCCAAGAACCTATGTTTTAAAGTGTCTCGCCCTTGTATAACCCCTAAAATTCGCTTGTGGTCATTTCATAATTTTGTGATAATAATGTATTAGTTTTGATTTGAATGTTATTAGTGGCTGTAGTTTTATCAAACGTTAATTTGCACAAAAAAAATATTATTTTGTGCTCTAAGGTCTTTTTATTAATAGAAACAACTTTAAAAGCCTACAAAAGTACTTCACTTACATTGTTATTAATTATTTTTTTACTAAAATGAAACATTTCACGCCAAAATATTGTTGTTTCATCAAATCAGATCTACCTGCAACTGGCTGCATTGAAACCATTCCTGGGGTTTACCGTATTGCATAAAAAAAGGTAGCACCTATGAGCACGGAAACAAAGCTCGCGCGCAGTAGGGGTGCGTGCGTCCTTTGTTTCCGTGCACTGAGAGCAGCGCCTAAGCAAACAGATGTTAGACATCGTTTTGTGGTAAAAGAAATGAAACACTCGGTCACTGCGCATTTATCTTTTAAACACTGTCTCGCCAAACACGCATCGAAAGCTTGTTTTAAATTATTTTTGTGGTAAGACCCATAATCTTCCACATTGATAGACCTTTGTGAAAACTCTCTTTTAAAATTATTTCGAGTATAATGTGATTATAATTTTTTGAGTTATAGACAGAAAACTGAAAAATACTTAAAACGTCCTAGTTCAAAGGTCATTGACCTTAGAGAAAAATGATCATAGCAAATAATGCTCCTTTAGCTACTTTCTATTTGAAAAAATCACAAAAATAACTTTGTGTTATGTTGACGACACACTTCTTAAATTTGGCGCCATCTAGCGGCGTCGTACAGCACTCTCTGGGTCGCCAATGCTGGCATCAAGTGCCGTGTATTACATTTGGCACTGTATAGCGCCATCTAGCGGCTACTGACATCACTCTCTGAGTCGCCAATGCTGCCGTCTATTGCAAAAACTAAAATAGCCGTGATTAATATTCGATTTGATTTGTTTGTAACACCTACTTAAGGAACCCTATAATACTGAGCATGGCCCGACATGCTCTTGGCCGGTTTTTATTTTATTTTATTATAACATTGTTCGTAGTTGTAGGTAGATAGGTACATGCAGCAAGTGAGCATCATAATGAGGATAATGAGTGTCAACCTCTTTGCCGCAACTACGACATGCAAAGTTACTGTTCCCTTTCGTCCGAGGTTCTTAATTATTATGATATTACAGCTATGTATCACTGTAATTCCTAAAATGTACCTAATGAATTTATTTCTTTTGTTCACCTTGAATGTCGTTTTGTTGTGGCAATAAATTATTTTTCTTACTTTCTTTCTTTTTTAGGGTTCCGTACCCGAAGGATTCCGAACGGGACCCTATTACTCTCGCTACGCTGTCCGTCCGTCCGTCTGTCTGTCACAGGGCTGTATCTTTTGAACGGTAATAGGTAACCGGTTAAAATTTTCTCAGAATATGTATTGCTATGAGGTCGTGACACACGACAAATACAAAAACAAAAAAATGTCTAAAACCAAAGGGGGTCCTCATACAAGAAACCTCAAAAAACATGCATTTTTTTCAACGTTTTTGTTGCTGCTCTATCCTCAAAACGGTAATACATACCAGCGTCAAACTTGGTCAGATTATAGTGCATATTATGTAGTTTAGCAACATATACTAAAAATAAGACAAACATATAGACATATGTGGTGGAACCTGCGTAAGCAAGACATGCACAAATTCATATTTCGCGCACTGTGCGTTGATGTCTTTTGATAAACTCTCGTAAATTAAATCAGTTTTTATGGGGTATCAGGTCGTTGAGAGGTACGGAACCCTTACTGCGCGAGTCCGACTCGCACTTGGCCGATTTTTATTTTTTATATGTACCCTACATCCAAGACTGGATAAATAACAGGGTCCAATCATCGATATATATGTACTACGTACTAGATGTGCTGTTCAAAAGAACAACATGGTTACACGAAGTTGTGGTTCCGGAACCACACTGTCATCTGTCGTTAGTTTATTTGACAGATGTCTCGCGAACACAATGCAAATTTTATCTACGGTTGCGTCAACTGAATTCGGAACATACTGCTAGGTAATAGATCTGTGATGCTGCTTATATGAGATCACGTGTCTATAAGTATATTGACGTCGTTGGGTCCAATCATGGTATAATAACACCAGGTAGTCTCTTCCCGTGACAGCTAGGTCACGTGATTGCCTCCGTACTACGTCATCGGCCGTGGAGCCAATAGCGGGCTGTTAGCGTGACACTTGTCAGTTTGATGTGCTGCCACTTTGTGAAAATAAATTACCCGAGCAAAATGCATTTTTTCATTTACTTTCTTCTATAAAGAATCACTTTTTAACTAGTAATTTAATATAGTTTCCTTTATTAACGAATTAGATGAATAACATGAGATAACAAATAGTTTGGCTAGTTAGGAATTTATTTTATATTCATTATGAACAAAAATCTCCTTAAGTATATTGAAGATATCAATCAATGGCAGCACTGATCGTGACGTAGCTTGGAGGCATCGCGCTGTCATTGCGGGAAGAGAATACCTGGTGAAACATCTTATTATACCATGGGTCCAATAATGTTTTTTTTTGCGATAAACTGACACAAGTCACGCAATGTGTGAAATTGATATAAAAATTCTTTGGGAAAATCATACAGTTCCCAGTTGAAAAGTCAATACAGTAACGTCAGCTTTGACGTTTGCGTTTGCGTGCTTACTACTGCTTACGCATTTACTGACGGCAGTAAATGTCAAATCTGTGCGTCAAACTTTAAATCTTTGAGTTACTTACGTGTACTACGTGCGTAACTAAGTTAATATAATCGCTCCGTTAAATCACAAAGGTTGATTAATTGACGACAATTTATTTTTATACGTTTTCAAAAGATAGACTATTGCGAACGTTGCCTATTGACGTTATTGTCGTTTACCCATGACCCTGTCTGACTTTTTTTTTTTGTTTTCGAGTGGAAATCCTCATGGATACCCTTTGTCTGGGGAAGGCGAAGGGGTATGTCAGACTCCTACTGACTAAAACCACACGGTGGCCGACCTCAGCACACAATAGAGGAGCTCCGGGAACTCCTGTGGACCGCGCCGGTGCCCCTCTGGTGCTATGCCATTTAGCACGTCCCGGGAAAGCGGTACTTTCCACACCACAGCAGTACGCGACCACCACGTACTACTGTCCTCCACAGGGTCGTGTAATGGGCGCCTTGAGTCCCCCACTCTTAGCGTCCACGATCCCCAAGGGTCCCCTGCCAGTACATGACGACAGGGGATGCGGCGTGTAGCCCTATCTGGGCTGTGCGTCAGGACGGTTGCCTCCCCGGCGCCTCCGTCTCCGAGCGGGATTGGCCCTCTCCCGATCCCGCTCTGCGGCCTCCTTCTGGATCATGACAGTCTCACAGAAGGAAGCCACGGCCATCCAAGCCGTCGGCTCTGCCAGCATAGCCGACACTACTACTGGCAGAGAAAGATCTTGCCCGATCTGCCCAACCAGGTCCCGCCGCTCTGAGCTCCACGCAGGGCACTCCTCAAGCGTGTGCTGTGCGGTGTCCTGGTCGTACCCACAATGATGGCAATTTGCCGTGGCTTCGCGTCCGATCCTATTCAGGTACTCACCGAAGCAACCATGCCCGGTGAATACCTGAGTAAGCCGGTAGGTGACACGCTCACCCCTCTCCAGCCAGGCTTCAAAGCACGGCAGGACAGCTGCGACCACACGCTTGTGCGCATACTGCGGCCCTTCTAGCCGCTCGCGCCACCTCTCGAGCGCGTGACGTCGCTCCTGCCGCCTCAACAGGAAGCGTGCCAGGACAGTTGCCACCTCAAAGGATATCGTTCGGTATCCTCGTGCGATCCGGATGGCCACTTTGCGCTGCAGGCTGTTGAACTTCGCTCTGGAGCGCTGGACGCCTGACAGTCGGTGTGACCATACAGGCGCTCCGTAAAGGGCCATGGACCGCACAACTCCCGCATAGAGGCGGCGAACTTCCTTCCGAGGACCTCCGAGATTAGGTAGCAGACTATGCAGTGCACCAGCTACCTTCTCGATCCGGGGGACCAGGCGGTTGAAATGCTCTTTGAAGTCCCAGCGACTGTCCAGGATGAGGCCAAGGTACTTCAAGGACCGGCCCACCTGGACTTGCGCATCACCAACGCGCACCGACGAGCTGAGTGGTTCCCTGCCCCGCCGCAGGTTGTGGAACCATAGCGCCTCAGTTTTATGGGGCGCTATTTGCAATCCCAGCTCGCGGATTTTGGCCACGACTTTTGCCACCCCGAGCTCAGCAAGCCGGATGGTCCCATCAAAGGTGTCCCCGCCGGCTAGCACCAAAGTGTCGTCCGCGTAACAAACCACACTGACGCCAGCGGGGAGGTCGACACATAGGACCGCATCATATGCAAGGTTCCACAAGAGTGGGCCGAGTACCGACCCCTGTGGAACCCCACAATTAATCCCCCTGCGAGACCCTGTCTGACCTAGGTACAGTTATAATTTAACTACTTATAACTAATAGTTCATACAATAGAGTAGTGAAAACAATAAATGAACGATTAAGAGACTATGGTAGACTCAGCTTAATAACTTCATCCATTCATTCATTTCAGCCGAAAGTCGTCCACTGCTGGACAAAGGCCTCCCCCAAAGGGAGATATGCCATGCCATGGATATGCCATAATCGCCACGCTTGGCAGGGGTAGGCGATCGCAGTTGGTTGGTTAAATACACGGAGAACGCTGCTGCCCATCTTCTGGTGAATCCCTTAAGCTAGGAACAAATTATAAGACGCGACTTACGGTCGCGACCGTCGTTCGCGGCTGATGCTGTTTCTGGTCAATGAAGTTACGCCTACCTGTGCAAACTGTCAGCTATAAGTCGCGGACGTGAACTTGACATGACCTTGAGCGCTCGGACGTCTTACGAAAATCTGGCTCGCCGGATGTTTCAACAAGTCACGGACGCCTCAGCCGCATGTGCACAGTGATCGGTCGCGTCCGAGCGGCTGTCAGTCGTCACTGCTTTGACGAATATTATATGTTTTTCACAGTATTTTGCTTTATTTTGTTGTTTAATGCATCTGACTAACGTACAAAAAGTTATTAAATAACCCGTCAGTACTTTATAATTTTGGCGTAATAATAACATGTAGAAGCTGCTATCAATTCAATACTTAGGCCCGTATTCCAGAAGGATACTCAAGCGTTGATCTCTGTTTAAAACTAGTTTCAAGTTGAGCTTTGATTTTAGAACGTCCCTCAAGCAGAGATTTGTTGATCACAGTTCAGCTGAGTTTAGTTTCGTTTTATATTGTCACCTGTTTCGTTATTTGGGCAGATATTTGATCTGTAATCACTCAAGCGTGGTCCAGACTACGCTTGAGTAGAGATTTCTATTATATTTCTGGTCAAATTCGTGTGTTTTGTTGTTGAGTTAAAGTTTATAATTACCGTTCTGGAATAAGACCGATACTCAAGTAACGATTCTATCCTTAAATAGTGATCAAGTGATTGGAGTTTAAACTGTACTTGAGGAAGCTTCTGTAATACGAGCCTTAGTATCTCTATGTAGTCTGTGGTTCCGTGTAAGACGGTGAAACGTCCCAGTGACGCAACCAAAGACAATATAGACGCGACTGAACACGGCGACTGACGCGATTGTGCACACTAATAAGCCGCGACCGACGGTCGTGACTGTAAGTCGCGTCTTATAATTTGTTCCTAGCTTTAGTGGCCTTTTACGACACCAATTTTATTCTTTTACGTCCGAAACCACACGGAACAATAACTTAACGAATTAATAACTTATTAATCTGAGATGGTAGATTTCAATTTATTTTTAAGCGACTTCAATAAAAGGAGGAGGTTCTCAATTCGACTGTGTGTGTTTGTTACGCGATTACTCCGTAAAATGTGGAATGATTTAAAAAAAATGGTTATAATGGCTCTGAATGGGTGTGCTCTGGAGGTGGTCCCATTTAAATTTGGTCAAGATCTGATGATGATCTTCGGAGATAACGAAGGGAACTCTTCAATGGATAACAGCAAATCACCTTCACCCGATTTGAAGTTATGTTTTGCGTACAAAACTTATGTCAAACAAGTGGTTGCCTAGCAAATAAACAGTTTTATTATTTTATTCCTGTAGAGGTAAAGGTGCCAAAAAGAGACTTGCTGTCTTTAACAGTAGTGCCAACATATTTTTTCACAAAACCATAGAGTACCTTACAAGGGATTGGTCAAAAACTTGAAGTCAAATGGAGTATCATAACCGCTCACGTTATTAATGCGTTGATTAACACTTTAAAATTGAAAAAAAATATTAAGTGTACCGTCCGCATTAAATACCATGAGTAGTAACTTAATAAGAAATAAAAAATACGCATGTAATTATCCCATATATTTTGTCTGTTTTCATGATGCTATGTCCACAGGCCAACTGTTGGTCTGAGGCTATGCCTATCAATGTCCTTTATGAATTTTATAACCTTAGTGGGATAGTAAGAATTGAAGAAAACCACAGGGAATCTTCTTCTTCTTCTATCGTGTCGACATGAGCTACATAATGATAATAGCTCATGCCGTGGGGAAAAGATTAGCCAGTCAGCAGGTTGTTAGCAAGGCTGACTGCCCAGGGTGCGCTGGACGATCAATTAAATATCGTCACTCGTGTAGGCTCTTTTAATGCACCCCATTAAAATAACATTGCATAGGGAATTAAAATAAGTAAATAAAACGTGTTTTTTAAATTTTAATAAACAACAGTTTTGCTTTACAGGGAGTACCACCATACATTTTCCGGTACAAAGTACCAGAACCTGAGTCGTCCTGGTGTCGGCCACCAATCGGTCGTGTGCTGCGATGATTTGAATGGGTTCGGGATAAACCTGGGCTTCTCTTCTTTACCGTATAAAGAAACCTGGATGATAGCTTTAAAGGAGAAGTAAAACCGGAACTCTATGTACGCTGATGTCTTGAAATATACGAAGCAAGTCATTCTATGGACAAAAATAACAATTAAAAACCGGCCAAGAGCATGTCGGGCCATGCTCAGTATTATAGGGTTCCTTATACTTAAGGAACCCTATAACCCTAGGACCTACTGGTCTAATTACAAACGAATCAAATCGAATATTAATCATTGCTATTTTAGTTTTTGCAAACAGCGCCACCTAGCGCTAAATTTAAGAAGCGTGTCATATATTGATATGACACACTTCTTAAATTTAGCGCTAGGTAGCGCTGTTACTTTGAGTTATCAATATAACAAAAAGTTTCTTTTTGTGATTTTTTTAAATAGAAAGTAACTAAAGGAGCATTATTTGCTAAGATCATTTTTATCTAAGGTCAATGGCCTATGAACTAGGACGTCTTAAATATTTTTCAGTTTTCTCACTATAACTCGAAAATTTATAATCACATTATACTCAAAATTATTTTAAAAGAGAGTTTTTATAAAAGTCTATCAACGTGGAAGATTACAAGTTTCTACGTTGCATAGTTTGGAAATGGCAGGGTGGGGGACACATTGTAAGCCACTTTGGTGGGCTATATTTCGCAGATGGTACACTTGATAAAAAAGTGATGTATGAAACATTACCTTCATTTTAGTAGACCTATTCAATAATACCCAACACGAGGGGGTGCAGCGAAAAAAAAATTTTCATCCCCATTTCACATGTATGGGCGCCACCCCTAAAATACGTTATCAAGATTTTTTTATTCTTTTAAAATTTAGATCTATATCTAAACCATTTTTTAACAAAATTTCATTTACTTATGTTTATAACTGTAGAAGTTATTAAGCTGTAAAAGATTAGGACAGACGGACAGACGGACGGACATGACGAAACTGTAAAAAGAAAAGAAATTTATGGGGGTCGAGTCATCCACGTCCGTAGGAGAGTACCCCTTTTCCGAATCCCTACACGTGATCCCTGGGTGGTGCAAATCAGGTGACATACTGGTGGTAGGCCTCAGCCGACGGCTTGCGACCACCCACCGGGCAAAGACGTGCCGCCAAGCGACCCAGTCGTGTTCCGGTACGATGCCCAGTGTAGCCACTCGAGAGGATGGGTCGAAATAGTTGTTTCACTGCAAGCAGACCAATCTGACGCGCGCTGATACTGTCACATTGGGAGGCTAATCGCGGAGGGTAGCGGGATCCGAGGCACGGTGCACCGCTGGCCGACCGCAGGTAGTAGGGGGCCCAATTAGTGTGCTAGCCACACATGAAAGGCTGCCCCGCCAACTAGCGAAAAATCCCGGGATGCGCCATCGTGCCGGTCGGCGACCGGTTGAGAGGGCCCGATGGACACTCCTGGGGGGGCTCGGGCGTCCCCGCAGTCTCCGGCTTAGTCCCCCAATGTTGTGACGTGTCAGTGTGTGTCTGAACGTTAGCAGCGTGGAACCTCACTTCACTGCCATCCCCTCACCTTCCTTCACTCGACAAAAATAATGATAAAGAGAAGCAAGAGAAAAATGGTTTCACAGCGGCTGCACTCCCTCTCTCTCAAAGTGCACCTCCACAACATCCGAGGTCTGCACTCAAATCTCGTTGCAGTCCACTACCACCTCGAGACTGATAAACCATCACTCCTGTTTCTCTCGGAGACGCAGATCGGATGTCCGTCTGACGTGTCGTACCTTTCCTACCCAGGGTTTACCCTGGAGCACAACTTCAAACCACGTGCGGGCGTATGCCTGTACGCCCGGGACGACATCTGCTATCGGCGTCTCCGAAACCTTGAAGATCCCAGTTTCTCCATACTTTGGGTTTTGGTTGACACAGGCATGGAGAAAATTCTGTATGCCTGCGTCTACCGTTCACATAGCGGAGATCAGGAGACAACCAGGCTCACACAGTACCTTAGTGAGGCGGCGGATGCGGCCCAGCAACGGTACCCTTCGGCCCAGTTAGTGATTCTGGGGGATTTCAATGCCCACCACCAGGAGTGGCTTTTCCCATACCAGATAACTGACCACGCAGGGAGAGAGACGCGAAAGCTGGCTTTAGCGTTAAATCTCACCCAGCTGGTCCAAGGGGCAACGAGGGTGCCTGATGTTGAGTCGCACACAGCCAACTGTTTGGACCTTCTGCTGACAACTGATCCAGACCGGTATTCCTTGTCGGTATCATCACCCTTAGGTAGTTCTGACCACTGTCTGGTGAAATCTGTATCCGTCTACTCTCCGCCCGATCCCAGCCCTAGAGGCATCCGGCGAGTGTGGCGGTACAAAGCAGCAGATTGGGATGAGATGCGGTCGTTTTTTGCATCTTATCCTTGGCAGCCGACTTGCTTCTCTTCTGATGATCCTTCAGTTTGTGCAAGCGCCGTGACGGACGTGTTGCGTCAGGGGATGGAGTATTACATTCCATTTTCTGATGTAACAATGTCTGGCGAAGCTCGTCCATGGTTTGGGGCCGAGTGTAGAAGCGCTGAGGCGCTGAAACACACGGCATACCTGGAGTGGGTCGACGCTCGAAACCGCAAAACTAAGGACTTAAGCGAGAAGAAGAGAGCTTTCAACAAGGCTGCCAAGTCCTGTAAGAAGGCTTTGCGCAGAGCTCGATTTGACCACATAGGCCGAATAGGTAACAAACTTGCTTCTTACCCGTCGGGTAGTAAGGCGTTTTGGTCCCTGGCGAAGTCGGTCGAATCGAACTTCTGTCGCCCCTCACTACCTCCACTGCTGAAGCCTGATGGGTCACTGGCCCACACTGCTGAGGAGAAGGCAAACTTGTTTGCCTCTCTCTTCGCGGATTCTTCACGTCTCGATGCTGGTGGCGCTACACCCCCTTCTCCACAAAATGGATGTGAGACTTGTATGTCGGATATTCGCATCCACCAGAAGGAGGTCCGTAAAACGCTACGCAAT
The DNA here is from genome assembly GCA_949699075.1 of Asteroscopus sphinx. Classification (NCBI taxonomy): domain Eukaryota; kingdom Metazoa; phylum Arthropoda; class Insecta; order Lepidoptera; family Noctuidae; genus Asteroscopus; species Asteroscopus sphinx. The sequence goes on along the minus strand of OX453021.1, from coordinate 9,818,178 downwards.
CTTGACGTGAACAAAGCAAGTGGCCCCGACGGTATACCAGCCATAGTCCTTAAAACCTGTGCGCCTGAATTGTCTCCGATCCTGACACGCCTATTTCGTCTCTCGATGGTGACTGGTAAAGTGCCGAAATCCTGGAAGCAGGCTAATGTGCAACCAGTGCCCAAAAAGGGCAGTCGTGCTGACCCTGCTAATTACAGGCCCATCTCAGTAACGTCCATACTCTGTAAGAGTATGGAACGAGTACTTAATAACAAGCTCCTAGGATACCTTGAAGCTAATGACCTTCTGAGTGACCGACAATACGGTTTCCGCCGAAACCGGTCTACCGGAGATCTTCTTGCGTATGCCTCCCACATTTGGAGCGAGGCCATCGAGAAACACGGAGAAGCGATTGCCGTTTCTCTTGACATCTCGAAGGCCTTCGACAGGGTCTGGCACGATAGCCTTATAAACAAGCTTCCTTCATTCGGCCTGCCTACTGATCTGTGTAATTGGATCTCAGACTTCCTGAGGGATCGGTCGATCCGAGTTGTCATTGACGGCTGCACGTCCGACCAATTGGCTATAAATGCCGGGGTCCCTCAGGGCTCAGTACTCTCCGCAACTTTGTTTTTGCTCCACATAAATGATCTGCTAAGACCCGGCACCTTTGGGTACGCAGACGACAGCACCGTTGTTGAGAGTTACACATCCAATGCACGAGCGAGTCGGACGCAAATCCAGTCTCTTAGAGAGGCCATGGTTGAACGCTTGAACTTGACCCTGAAAGCTGTCTCCGAATGGGGTGATGCTAACTTGGTCAAGTTCAATGCTGCTAAGACCCAGGCGTGCCTGTTTTCTGCTAAACGGAGTCAATTTGAACTTACTCCAACTTTCTGTGATGCATCCGTGCCGATAACTGACCACCTTGAGCTTCTTGGCGTGTCACTAACATCCACCCTAAACTTCGGCTCATACATAGAGTCCAAGGCTCAACTTGCTGCCAAAAAGCTGGGCATCCTCTCTAAGGTGAGGCGGTACTTCACACCTGAACAGCTGCTCAATTTGTACCAAGCACAAGTTCGGTCCTGTATGGAGTACTGCTCTCATCTCTGTGATGGCTCGGCTAAATATCAACTGGCGGCTCTCGAGTCGATTGAGAGGCGCGCCAAGAGGCTCGTTGGCAACGATGCGCTGGTCGACGCCAAACTACAAAGTCTCGAGCATCGGCGCAGAGTTGCTAGCCTATCGGTTTTTTATCGAATGCATTTCGGCGAGTGTGCGTTGGAATTGCACAATCTAATTCCCCCAAGCCCTTTCCATTATCGGACGACCAGACGCACGGCGATGCGCCACCGTTATATGGTAGATATTCCACCCTTACGCACGAACCGGTTTGCTAATAGCTTTATCATGCGTACCGCCAAAGAGTGGAATTCCTTGCCGGCGTCAGTGTTTCCCGAGAAATATAATCTGGTGGTCTTCAAGACTCGAGTGAATAGGTTTTTGCTGGGCAAGCGTGTACCATCGTCGACCGCACCATCGCTTAACATCAGGTGAGGTGGCGGTCAAACGCAAGCCCGTTAAGAATAAAAAAAAAAAAAAAAAAAAAAAAAAAAAAGAAAGAAAAAATAGTTTATTGTCACAGTTAAGGTGCTGCATTGAATTTGCAACCGTCCCTTTCTAACCAACGGCAAATTGCGCGTGTGAGAACAGAGCGGAAACGCGCTTTTTTGATGTTTTTTTAATTTTTTTTAGATTTTTTTATTCTTTTAAAATTGAGATCTATATCTAAACCATTTTTTAACAAAATTTCATTTACTTATGTTTATAACTGTAGAAGTTATTAATCTGTAAAAGATTAGGACAGACGGACAGACGGACGGACATGACGAAACTGTAAAAAGAAAAGAAAGAAAAAATAGTTTATTGTCACAGTTAAGGTGCTGCATTGAATTTGCAACCGTCCCTTTCTAACCAACGGCAAATTGCGCGTGTGAGAACAGAGCGGAAACGCGCTTTTTTGATGTTTTTTTAAATTTTTGCATATATCTCGGCGAATAAACATGTAAATAAAAATCTGTTACACCAGAATCTAGATATGTACAAGGTTTATCTTATTCGCAAAAAAACAATAGGAAAAACTATTGGGATTTCCAAATGCAATGCGAACTAGTGAAAAAAACACCATACTTTGGAAAATATATCTGTCGAACAAATTTTATTGGATCGTGTTTTCCCTATACCAGAATCTATTAAATATAATGAAAAATCATATAAATTAAAATTAGATCTACGTCGTATCCACAAATGAAAATATTTCGATTCTAAAATCACACTTAACGACGCGTAACATTTAAACAACAGTGATAAACACAAGCAGGTAACTAATAGGTAGGTTACAATGATATTACCTTATGTTTTTTTTTTTTTTTTTTTTTTTTATTCTTAACGGGCTTGCGTTTGACCGCCACCTCACCTGATGTTAAGCGATGGTGCGGTCGACGATGGTACACGCTTGCCCAGCAAAAACCTATTCACTCGAGTCTTGAAGACCACCAGATTATATTTCTCGGGAAACACTGACGCCGGCAAGGAATTCCACTCTTTGGCGGTACGCATGATAAAGCTATTAGCAAACCGGTTCGTGCGTAAGGGTGGAATATCTACCATATAACGGTGGCGCATCGCCGTGCGTCTGGTCGTCCGATAATGGAAAGGGCTTGGGGGAATTAAATTGTGCAATTCCAACGCACACTCGCCGAAATGCATTCGATAAAAAACCGATAGGCTAGCAACTCTGCGCCGATGCTCGAGGCTTAATGTAAAATCATTGGTAGGTTACATAGGAATTAAAACCAAAAACACATAGGTAAAAAATTAAGAAAGGACAGTCGATATAAAATATAAGAAAAGTATAGTGTAATTAACTTCTTATTTTAGGATCTCGGCCAAGAATAGGATAAGTACCAAGTACCCCTTCCTTCTTGGACCGACGACCTGGTGAAGGTCGCGGGAATCCGCTGGATGCGGAAGGCACAGGACCGGTCGTTGTGGCGATGCTTGGGGGAGGCCTATGTCCAGCAGTGGACGTCTTTCGGCTGAAATGATGATGCCGATGATGACCCCTTCTATTTACCCGACTGTGCGACAGCAAAGACAGGGTTATGTTTTGCACGCGGATCTATGTAAGAAAGAAAGAAATAAATAAACATGGTTTATTGCCCTAGTTAACGGTACAATGCATGAATGCACCTTATGCAACAGAAAGTAAAACGAAAAAACATAAAATATAAGGAAAGTAGGTACAGTTATGTATGTATGTGGGATTATTAATACCCAATGGCTGGATGGATTTTAATGAGTGAGTGAGAGAGTCGATATGTCTATTAACTTGCTCGAAGGTATACGGCCACTTTTGGCACTTTTTCTATCTACAACTACAGTGAACTATAAATCACAGAGTCAATAGTTTCTGATTAAACTACGGTACCTACCTGTACTTAAATTGTTAAAAACTAATTTTCGATAAATGATGTATTCAGCGAATTTTTACTAATGGGGACCCCACTTTGCTGCTACATGCGCCTTAAGCATAGAATACCTAATAGTACTATGCCTTAAGGGCTTATCTGACAACCAACCCTGTTTACTGCTTACTCATTCATTGGAAGCCCGCTAAATTTAAGGTCCTTCCGAAATATATGAAGTGGTGAATCAACTCATCATTATGAACAACTTTTACTATGGGACCAACCCTGAAATCGCGAAAAAAAAACCAGTTGGTGCCTACATTTGTATTCACTTAAATCGATAAAATGTAGGGACCACCTGTTTTTTTTTCACGATTTCAGGGTTGGCCCTATAGTAGGACCTCAAATAAAATAAAAAAGTTCATCATTTAATTTAGTTTAGATGTACAGTCTGTACCACAGAAATAGATAGAATGGCCATGTGGGCAGGGCGCGCGTGGCAGCACCATGCACCAAAGTGCAGGATATTTCAAAGCCTTTCTCAGCACGCCTATTGACTTGTTTCTATAAATACTGTAACAAAAACCCGCAAAAATGCCTTATTGTGCTGTTTCTAACTGCAGAAACAAAAGCTGTAAAGTACATTTGATAAAAATTCTTTAAAAAAAATAATGACGTCAAAATGTAAGGCGTAGTTTGTTCGGAAAGTTGCCACGCATGAATCGCAAGTAAATTTGTGATTACAACCATTCTATCTATTTTTGTGGTCTGCACAGATCAGTTTTGTATTTTTGCGTGTGATACTTGTTTTGCATTTTGTACATCTAGCTAGGGCATCTGATGCTGGCTGTACTATTTAGATGAATGAGACGATTTGACCACAAAGAGAACCATTCTTTATCCAACGGGAAAAATAAGTATTCTGTCGGACTAAATTGACTACAGTGACAATTATTCCTGATGGTCAAACTAGTCTGACCACATAGTTTGTCCAACGGGAAAAATAAGTATTCTCGAATCATCGACACGAAGAAGAAGTATGCTGTCCATCGATATATATGTACTACGTACTAGATGCGCTGTTTAGAAGAACAACATGGTTACACGAGTTTTGGTTCCGGAACCACACTGTCATCTGTCATTAGTTCACTAAACTTGATATCTGTCTCGCGAACACACGTAAATTTTATCAACGGTTGCGTCAACTGAATTTGGAACATGCTGCTTATATGAGATCGCGTGTCTATTTATTGATGTCGTTGATTCTGTCTAACTAATTCGACCACAGGGAAAACTATTCCTGATGGTCAAACTAGTTTGACTACAAAGTTTGTCCAACGGGAAAAACCGGTGCTGAAATGAGAGAAAAAGGTTTATTCGTATTATGAACATACCTTTCCCTTTGCGGCCTGAATTGACGGTAAGCAAGGCCCATGGTATCTGGATGACAGCTGTGTTCCAACCACACTGCAGCGTTAGTCCGCGAAGCTACTTCCAAATCCACTTCTAGACACAAGAATTCAGCGATTTGCGTTATTACCACCTGGTAAAGAAAAATATACATTCTGTTTATTTCTTTACGAGTCGTGTTTATAGCGCCGCCGCGCCGCCGGAATTTCCTTTCACTACGGTAAGGGCACGATTTTCATGTTATTTAAACAACGTGTAATTTAAATGACTGAAAACCTCTGAAGGGGTCATTGTACTCATTATGAACAACTTTTACTATGGGACCAACTCTGAAATCGCGAAAAAAAAATCTGTTGGTCCCTACTTTGTGTTCACTATCGATAAAAAGTAGGGACCAGCTGATTTTTGTTCGCGATTTCAGGGTTGGTCCCATGTAAAAAAAATCATAATGATGAGTACAATGCCCCATATCGGAAAAAAAGCCATTAAAATTTCAGCATGTATAATAAATGCGAATGTATGGATATTTGATTGTTTGTTTTTAAATCGCGCTGAAACAGGTGAAAGAATTAGGAAGCAATTTGGCATAGATAAATTTTTAACCAACTTCAAAAAAGGAGGAGGTTATGTATTCGACAATTTTTTTATTGAACACATACATAATATTAAAAAGTTCTTGATGGTATGTTCAGTTCGCCGACCGCTCTACGCCAGTACACACGATGCGGTGCGTCGTGGCGCGGGCGCGGTGCCCTGTAGATTTACCATGAGTTTACACGGCCAAAACTCGCTAGCGTCTCCGTAAATTATTTATATGAAAGATTGTAGAGCACCCCTAGCGGTCACAGAAATAATTAAAATTCGTACCATGAGTACTATAGATTTCGATAGGTAAGAAACCTCACGTAATTTATTCGATAGTCACTAACGTTTTGCAGCAGTTACCATACAAAACGGCACCATGAGTCACAAATTCGGCAGACGCTATCGAAAAATACGCTTGCGATAGTAGTTACGTAGCTCACTAGCATTTTGAGGTGTGAAACATATGTTTACATAATAATTAAATACGTTTTTGAGTATATTAAAGTCATAATAATGTCTGAAAGGGCTTATTTAATAATTTAATAGACGACACGATAGTGAAATATTTCAAGGTATAAAAATTCAACAATCACTAAATACCATAAGCACTTCACTAACATAAACACAAACCGCTGACCTTTCAATTTCAGTCGGCATAGCGATACCACAACATTTTGAGCATATGAGTCATTCTCTCTTATTTGTACTGAGAGAGAAAGAAACAAAATATGAGTGATGTTAGCTAGTTAACTACGTTATACCAACATAACATTTCGAAGACGATCGAGCTTAGTCTAGCGCCTCCGTAAGACTCCGTAAAACTCATGGTGCAAGCATTATCGAAATCTATTTGAACCACGTTAACACGCTAGCGAGTTGCACGCTAGTGAGTAATTTTTCGATAACAACTCATGGTAGGCGTACTGTAGGCCAATTCAAGTAACTAAAGAAGTTCAGTTGCATTACTTGCAGTTAAGTTCCTATCAAAACAAGGTTTTTCGTATTCCCTTATCTACGGTGATTGCTGTCAGAAACGAACTGCAGCGTCACTGCAACTTGATCGGCGCGTCATGAAATTACGTGAATTAGGGTCCTGTGCGGTGCCGCTGTGGCGTCGTGCGTTGCGAGTTGCGACACTTGCGACGCGGCGACGCAGCGACGCCACGCTAATTTCTATGTTTGCAAATCCCTTTGGCACCGCACCGCACCGCAACGCCTGCCTCGTGTAGACCGCTCCTAAGTCCGTTTTCACTATAAGAAGACGCTTATGCCAGTGGGACAGTAATGAGCTGATTATGTTACTTACAAAAAAGAAGCCTTGCACGAAGTTCTTATTGAGCAGCAGTTCGGAACTGTCCTTGTAAAGGATACCGCCTCTCAGTTTCCTGTCACATTGTCCCTGGGCCTTCGGAATATTTACGTCGGCTGTAATTGTGAAGAACATGCAGTATTATTAATTTAATCAGAGGGGCCGGTGGGGCAGTAAAGCTCTGGAGTGGCGACCGCATACTGGAAGGCGCAGAGTGGGTAGGCCCCCCACAAGGTGGACCGACGACCTGGTGAAGGTCGCGGGAATCCGCTGGATGCGGAAAGCGTAGGACCGGTCGTTGTAGCGATGCTTGAGGGAGGCCTATGTCCAGCAGTGGACGTCTTTCGGCTGAAATGATGATGATGATGATGTTGATGATGAATCAGAGGGGCACGTGTGCGCCGGTGCGGGTCAGAATTTGATTATCAGAATAGAATAGAATAGAATAGAATAGTATTTATTTGCATCAAACATGGTACAATAAGGTGTTAGAAAACATTATTTTGAACTAATACATGTTCCACCAGGTACTGGCATACAAATTTTTTCATAATGCATGTTAAATAAATAAATAAATATTTAACAATACTTTTAAATTACAATGGAGTTCATTATAGTTTTTTTCTTTTAAATTACAAACTTTAAAAAAAAAACTAATTAACATTCTACAACATTATTAAATCAAAATTTATCCCATTATAATAAAACCTTTACAATTATTATTATTACACTAATTACATTCATAACATATATCAATTATAATTTATTTATGAATTTCGATTTTAGTTTATCACTTGCTTTAACGACACACCTGAGAGTACTCCATACAGTTCTCGATGGTGTGTGTAGTCTGCCAACCCGCACTAGGCCTGCGTAGTGGACTAAGGCCTTAACCTTCTCATTCTGAGAAGAGGCTCGTGCCCAGCACTTGTACAGTAATGGGCTGATTATGATGATGATTGACTGGTTCATTGGTATTGTTTTGTTGGTGGTGGTTGGTTGGTTTGGTACGATTGACGCAATGGTTGAGAACTTGAGAGTGTAAACGTGTTGCGGGTTAGATTTCTGTTTGAAAATGTTGACGCAGTAGTGTTGGTTGGTATGGCTTGCAGATAGCAAATCCAGGTGTGTGCGTTATGAAAAATCCCTAGTGCGAAGCAATGTTTTCATTATAATATAAATTAATTATACATTGATCTATACATGATGTTGAAATTTCTTTCCCGAAAAGCGGTCATTGTACTCATCATTATGAACAACTTTTACTATGGGACCAACCCTGAAATCGTGAAAAAAAAACACACTCTGCGATATTTGAAAAGCGAAGAGAGCAGAGTGCAGACATGCAGAGTGTTTTGCTTATTTGAAGTGTGTAAAATTTGCGTATACTATAATTATAGCATGTTATACCGCAAGCCCGAGCGAGTTTATACGAGCCGCGTAGCCCCGCCGACACGACCACAACCGGCCTCTCGTCGGCCGTCTAGAATATGCAAACTACAGAGTAATTTAATAATTATGTATGAAAAAAAAAGTTTCGAATTATGAAAATTCGTAGAACAAACGTTGTTTACGGTCATAATACAAAGCGGGTATTTTTCCAATTACCCTGTATACGTCAGTGTTCCGAGCATAGAATTTAGAAATTGTGAGGTTCTTAGTATTTTCAATAATCATCATATTGCTTATTCTTTTTACCTTTGTACATAATGAGTTTAATCGGCGACAGTCTGCGCAGCCCTATCTTGTATGTGTCCTCGTAATCCTCGTAGGGGATGCGAGAGATGATGTCGTTTATCCACGGCAGGTAGTCGTGTATGTTCAGGAATCTCGTTGGAGCCCCGCAGCCGGGGCCTCGTATGGCGAATCCGAGCTGCAAACATGATAATTACACTTAGTTGTTTGCCGCATTTATACTGGGTGTCAGGGAAACTGATGTGTATGTGTGCGTGCCTGCACCCTTCTAATTAGATCATGTTGTCACCTCAGTAATAAACTAGCTTCTAACAGCGACGGTGGTTTCATTTATACGCAAACAGATCATTGGCGACGAGGATGGGATATGTTACTGCGGGACCGTTTCATACTCGGACTCGCAGCGTGTCGAGAACGCGACCGGCTATTTGAGGAAGATTCCACAAAACTCACATTTACGAAGGCGTTGGAGGTAGCACAACAGGCTGCGTATGCACGGTTGGCTCGAGCCGGGACCGCAGCGGCAGCCGATACTGCTGCGACCATCAAGGCTACGCAGATCAAGGAGGAACCTGTGTATCGAATGAGTGGGCAGCGTGGGCCTACCGCAGCCGCCCGCAGCCCTAACGACAGTTCGGGGGAGATTCGTCGGTGCACAGTGTGCGGTCTCAGAAATCATGATGTTGAAAAGTGCCGTTTCAAAAATTATCGGTGCCAAGTGTGTGGTGTAAAAGGGCATTTAAAGAAAGTATGTAGTGCAAAGAAGGTTGAATCTCGGATAAATTGCCTGAACACTGAAAAAAACAATGCGGAGCAAAGTGATTGCGAGGAATGCGAGTTATTTAATTTAAGGTATGTTAGTAACTCGCCCATATTATTAAATGTGCAAATTTACAATATTCAGTTAGATATGGAATTGGATTCTGGTTCAGGGGCTAGTGTAATTACCGAAACTCTTTACGAAGAACATTTCCCAGGCCAAAAACTTATAAAAAGTAACCTAAAAATGTGTCTTTATAATGGGCATAAAATCTCGCCTTTGGGATATTTTCAAGCTAAAATAACGTATTTAAATAGTTCACAGAATTTAAATATATTTGTTTTACCGAACGGAGGCCCTCCATTACTAGGCCGAGATTTTATGTCAAAGTTTAGGATATATTTTACTTCTGATAGCAATTGTATTAAAACATTATCAATGTCCAAGCCTTGCATGACAGAAGTGCAGCAACTCTTATCTGACTACTCCGACTTGTTTACTAGTGAGCTAGGTACATTCAATAAATTTGAGATTAAACTTATACTAAAAAAAGGCACTATACCAAAATTTTTCAAGCCCCGGTCTGTGCCTTTCGCCTTAAAGAAAAAGGTAGACGAGGAAATAGACAGACTGGTAGATTTGGGGATATTGCGACCGGTAAAATTTTCTAAATACGGGACCCCTATTGTACCAGTATTAAAAGAAAACGGAAAGGTCAAGATAGCCGGTGATTTTTCAATCACATTAAATAAGGATTTAGAAATAGATAAATATCCAATGCCTAGGATAGAGGAGGTTTTTGCCAAGTTAGGTGGAGGTGAGTGTTATAGTAAAATAGATCTCAGTAATGCTTACAATCAATTTGTCTTAGATGAATCGTCACAAGAGCTTACTACGATTAGCACTTGTAAGGGACTTTTCAAATATACGCGACTTGTTTACGGTTTGGCAAACGCCCCAGCCATTTTTCAAAGAGCGATGGAATCGCTATTAATTGGTATAGAAGGAGTTAGTATATGGCTGGATGACGTCTGTGTAACGGCGCCATCAAGCAGATTACATTTTTCCAGGTTAAATGAAGTATTGCGCAGGTTAAAAGACGCCGGTTTAAAGTTGCAGAAAGAAAAATGTTGTTTTTTTCAAGATAGTGTCACCTACCTAGGTTATATCATTGATAGACATGGATTAAGAACTTGTACAAAAAAAACTGACGCTATTTTAAATGCACCGCGTCCGACGAGTGTTACAGAGGTTAAACGATTTTTAGGTTTAATTAATTATTACCGTAATTTCATTCCGAACGCGTCGGCTAAGTTACATCCGCTGCACGAGTTATTACGTAAAGGGGCACAGTGGGAGTGGACTGATCGTCATGAACGTGCATTCAATAGCGTGAAGGACGAGCTATCCTCGGAGAGAGTGCTAGCTCACTTCGACCCCGCGGCGCAGTTGGTGTTGACGGTGGACGCGGGGCCGGCCGGACTCGGCGCAGTGCTAGCGCAGCGCGACGACGCCGCCGGCCGCCCGAACTTCGAGCGCCCGTTGGCGTTCGCCTCAACGTCACTATCCACTAGTGAAAGAAACTATAGTCAGATTCAGAAAGAGGCGACGGCTATCATTTTCGGAGTTAGATATTTCCATCAATATTTATATGGACGTCAGGAGCCATTCGTTCTTAAAACAGATCACCGCCCCTTATTGTCGATATTTGGTAAAAAAACAGGCGTATCGGTTATGGCAGCTTCGCGGCTACAGCGATATGCGATCATTTTGTCAGCGTATAATTATTCCGTTCAATATATAAAAAGTGAAAATAACGTCGCAGCGGATTACTTATCGCGCTCACCTTTACCTGATTCTGACTGTAGTGCGACTGAGAGGGGCGAAGATTTATCTTTTCTTAATTTTTTAGATGCTAACGTCGCTCCGCTTACTTTTAGCGATATTAAAACAGAAACATGCAAGGACGTCATCTTACAGACAGTAATTAAATATATGCAGAACGGCTGGCCGCGTAAAATAAATGTTAAATCGGTTTTGCCATATTTTAATTGTAAAACAGACTTAGAAGTTGAAAATGGTTGTGTTTTCCGCGGCCACAGAGTAGTGATACCAACAGTGTACCGAAATAGATTATTAAAGGAATTACATTCCGGGCATTTCGGCGTTGTTAAAACAAAGAGTGCAGCTCGTAGTAGGTTTTTTTTTTTTTTTTTTTTTTTTTTTTTTTTTTTTTTTCGAATGGACTCTCGCAGGTGGGACCGAAGTCCCATTTCTGCTTAACCGGACTTAGTTGGCGGAGAGTCCCATGTGGGACTCCATTCGCCGAAAGTTTTTCCCTAACTTATAAACTAAATACGCGCGGTATCAATACCGCGCGCAAGCGGGCGCCCCCCGAGGGGGGGGCTCGAACCTCGCTGGGGCATTGCAGGGGGACCCCGCCGTTCCTATGTCCCCCTAGCAGCCGTTGCTGCATCGAATTGGTTTCCTCGAAAGTAGCGGACTTTCGGTTCCTATCGGGTGACGTGTTAAAAACGCCGTGAAGCGGCAAGCCTCGCCGGCGAGGCTAAGACCTACCTAGAAAACCTAACAAGTGGCTACGCAATAGCCTGCTCCTAGGAACTACTCTAGAGCATAGGGCCGGTCTCGCGTGACGAGATTATCTCCGGTTGCTTATACCGTGAGGGCGTCCCCAGGGGGGAGCTCGGACCTCGACTCAGGGTGCAGCAGGGGGACCCCGCCACCGGTCCCCCCAGCAGCCGGTGCTGCGTCGGCATGTGTTTCTGTTTCTCGAGAGTCGGACTCTCGGATTCTGTGTGTGTGTCGCGTCGGTCCTCGCCGGCGGGGACGATATTTTGGACGACGGCGTCGGAGTGTGCTTGTACTTTTATCTGACTCCTGGAGGAGTGTAATAGCGTCATCGGGCTCAATGAGTGTGTGTCTGGGACGTCGGATTTTGCTAATAGCAGATGGCTGGTAGACTGTGGCCGCCACGACCAAGGGATTGGGGTGCTTGGGAGCGGAATCGAAATAGCGTTTTGTGACACGCTTGAAAAACTGCTTGATGGTCGGCAGTTTGAGTTCTAGGTGGAGGTCGGCGTTGCGTACGTACCAGGGGGCGCCTACGGCCCTTCGCATGAAACGGTTTTGGAGGGTTTGGAGTAAGTGAATTCTCACCGGCTTAACGTGTGCGAACACAACGCAAGCATAGGCGAGAATGGGGCGGATACAGGTGGTGTATATCCTTACTTTGAGAGGAGTGGGCAACTTACTGTGCGCATTGAGTAGGGGGTGGAGACGTCCGAGGACGAAGGCGGCACGGTTTTTCACCTTGCGGATATGCGGTCTGAAAGTCAGTCTACGGTCAAGGATCACTCCAAGGTATTTGGCTTTACTTTGCCATGGGATCTGTTTACCAAACATTGAAACTGGTACGTTCAGTTCTTTGCGGTACTGTGACAGGGGTTTCTTATCGAATAGGACCGCTGCACTTTTTTCGGGATTGACTTCGATTCTCCATTTCCGGAACCAGTCACCTAGGGTGTTGGCCGCGGATTGGAGGGTACGAGAAATAGCGACATGGCTCTTGCCGGAGTAATAGATTGCCGTGTCGTCGGCGAAAAGGGCAATACGGGCTGCACCGCATTTTGGAATATCGCTGGTGTACAGCGTGAACAGTAGGGGGGAGAGCACGGAGCCTTGTGGCACACCGGCGTGAATGGGATGGGGGGAGGAGAGAGCCCCTTCTATGCGATAGCAAAAGGTACGATTCGATAAGTAGTCTCGGATGATGAGCACGAGACGATGTGGCACATTCATAGTGTAAAGCTTATATAATAAGCCGTTGTGCCACACTTTATCGAAAGCCTTTGCTACGTCGAAAAAGAGAGTACCGGTCATTTGACCGCGTACGAAGCCTGCACTGATGTGTTCTACAATGCGGTGCAGTTGATTAACGCAGCAGTGCTTTGTACGAAAGCCAAACTGCTCGTCGGGAAGGAGTTTATTTGAGTCGGCGAAATCTTTGAGTCGCTTATAAATAAGCTTCTCGTAGATTTTACCGAAGACATTGAGGAGACTAATCGGCCGGTAACTACTCGGCTCGGCTTTTGGTTTGCCCGGTTTTGAAATACCGATTACCGTAGCCTGTTTCCAAGCCTGGGGAAAGATGTTGTTTTTAAATGCCGCATTGAAGATGACGGTCATTAGAGCGATTAGGGTGGCAGGGAAACGTTTCAACACCTTATTGGTGATGCCGTCTGCGCCGGGGGCTTTTTTGGGCTTAAGATCCTTGACTATAGAGAGAACTTCGTCAGGGGTGATCGGTGGGAGCGGGTCATCAGGGTCATCTATTGGGGGGGGGGGGAGGGCTGACCTACGCTCTACTTCTGAATTAACCTTGTCAAGGTGGGTTTGGCTTACGGGAAGCGTACTGAGAGTGCATTGAGACTCCAAGCTGTCGGCTAAGCATTCGGCTTTTTCGTCATCATCAAAGGCCGGCCTTTGATTGGGTCGATTTAGGGGGGGCATAGCTGCCGTGGTCTCGCATTTGAGTTTGCGTTGAAGTGCCCAGAAGGCTAAATGAGACGGTTGGATTTCGCTGACTTCCTTGTCCCAGCGATCCTCCCGTACCTGAGCTACACGTCTCTTTACAGTATTCTGCAAAGAGCGCATATGGGCACGGTTGGCTTCGTTGGGAAAAGCGTCATAGGCACGGATGGCCGCGTTCCTCTCGGTCCTCAACTCATTTACATCGTCCGGCAGTTTCAGACGCTGGTCATCCAGCATCGGAACCTGCCGTGAGCATTCACCCACTACGGACTGCACATGGTTGGTGAGCGAGGTGATCGCGGCCACCGTATCCGCGACTGTCTCGATGGAGTCAGGGATTGAATCTAGTTGGGGGGATGAGGTAGATTTGAGGCGGTCCTCTAGTCTCCTCCAATCGGTTATTGTTTTAGTTAAGGGTGGAGTACCGGGATCCGAGGGACCACCTCGGGGACCCAGTTGAATGATCACAGGTCGGTGATCTGAGTCTAATTCTTGAATTACCTCGATAGAGCGAATACCGAGGTTTACGCGCTTTAAGAGGGCTATATCTAGGATGTCGGGCCGTTGCCCTACTGTGTCGGGAAAGTGAGTGGGACGCATCGGGGCGATGACGTCGAAGGAAAGTCTGTCGCTAAGTGCTTCTAATTGAACACCAGCGGTGTTATTGGAGACACAGCTCCATGAGCAATGTTTGGCGTTTAGATCGCCTGCTATAATTACAGAATTACTAAGATCGAATAAGGATTTTAGGTCGTCCTCGAGCAGACTCGCGGGTTTGTTTGAGGACCTATAGGCCGAGACTATGGTGATGGGCTGGTGCCCTGTCATGCCTAGGCGACAGATTGAAGCCTCCAGGCATGCTAGCTCTGGGGGATCAATGGGGATGCAATATAAAGAATTGCGGTAATAAATTAGCGTTCCGCCTAGTGCGGTGTACGTTCTGTCGTTTCTAATCAGCCTATAATTGGCTATGTTGGGATTACGACAGTGGGGCTTGAGAAAGGACTCTTGAACGAGTAATATGTCAAGTTGGTGCTCACGCAAGAAGACAGCTATGTCATCGCGTTGACCACTAATGCCTCGGGCATTAAAGAAGCCTAAATTTAGGGAACGGGGTTTGAATCTTTTGGGTGGGGCCGTATTATACATTATAATTGGAATTAAGTATTCTATAAATGTCTTGGTACTTGGTAAGTACCTGAAGGCGCTGCTCGTGGATGCCTTGGGTAAAGGCCCAAAGTCTAGAGTAGGCGTCAATACGGGTTTCCCCTGACTGGGGTTCGAGGTATTCTCTCGGCAGAAGGCCGGGGTAGTTTACCGGAGGGGGGGTTCTCATGGGGGGGGGGGCTTTAGCTGCTGGTGCAGTTTTGGGCCTGAGAGAAGGTGCGGGGATGGGTAAGTTCATCAGCGCGGGGGGCTCTGAGGCCGGGGGCGCGAGACGAGAGGTCGGAAGAGGTGGGTATTGGGGCTTTTGATTACCCTTAAACCAGGGGTTGGGCCCGAGTGGGCCGTGGAAATTAGGGGAGGGCCCGAGTGGGCCTCTAGGGTTTGGTGGTTGGTAATGGAAGGGGGCTGCGTAGGAGGGGGCTTCCCTCGCAACGCGGTCGGAGGCGCGTTTTGCCGTTTTGGCGTTGCGCATTTTGGGGGCTTTGGGGCATCCGCGATAGTTTGCTGGATGCCCGGCTTTGCGGCAAAGGACACAGCTAGGGGGCTCCGTGCACTGGTCCCTCTCCTTGGGACGCTCGCACTCGGTAGTCCCGTGATCGCCTAGGCACTTTACGCACCTGGGCTTAGCGTAACAGTTACGCTGGGAGTGACCATACAACTGGCAACGGTGACATTGACCAGGCTGGTTTGATTTGTGGGGGCGCTCGACCGTGATGCCTGATAAGTTGCATACGGTCTTAATATTATAAATGTTTTTGGCGTTTTCGCCAGGGTGGCAAATGACAAGGACCATGTTATAGGGTTCCCCGTGCTTACCACGGAACATACGGTGGGTTATTGCAACCGGGATCCCTTGACGATCGAGGTCGGCGTGCACTTCCGTGCAGCTGACTTCGGACGGAATCCCTCGGATCACAACTCTAAGGAGTCGGTCCTCTGGGAGTGCGTAGGTGTGAAAAGACACACCACGCTCGCGTAGCAACCTGGTAAGGTTGCGGTAATCAGTGGGGGTGGGGACAACTACTTTAATGCCCTGCTGCGTGGGGCGGGCACTAGTAAAATTTATCTTATTTTGATTGCACCAGTCGGATATCCTGGTCCAATATTCCTTATCCTGGATGAATAAGGGAGGCGGGATGGGCACCTTCTTCTGGGAAGGTGAGGTATGTTCCTGAGGGGAGGGGGGCCTGTTATCCTGCGAGGAGGAGTGAGAGGCGGGGCGGGGGGTAGGGGCCGGGGCAGAGTTTGCCTCGGAAAGTTTAAGAGATTTTGAGGCGAGAGCCTCGGCCTTGTTGGTTTTGCGGCTGCGTTTTTTGCCTTTACCCACTACTGTGGTAAAGGCATCGGCCGCGTCCGAGTTGACCTCACTGTCCGAGGACATCTCTTGGTCTGACGGGATAGGGGAGCGATCAGGGTATTGAGTGGGGGCTGGGGTGGGGAGAGGTGAGGGGGTGCGGTCCTTATGGTCCAGGCTGGCTGAACGCCTAGGCGGACCACGTGGAGACCTCGGCCTCTCCTCATCGCTGTCGGAACGGGCGGGGCGCCTATTCCTCCTTAGGGGCGGGGGGGTATCGGGCGACTCTGGAGAGTCGGGGACGTCAGGTTGTTTGGCGGCAAAAGCGCTGCCAAACAAGTCGCCATAGTTGGCGATAAAGGTGGGGTCCTTGAAGAGGACGTTTTTTAGTATGCTGAGAAACTCGGCATCAGACACCATCATATAGATGGTGACTAAGCCAAGCCTAGCAACAACGAGAGGGGGAGAAAATTAGTGGCGTACTAACATGGGGGTTTGCTCCTCGGGTGGGTGTTCCCGGGAGTGTGTTCAAACCCTCCCCGTCGGGTATAGACGGGGAGGTTGTGTGCCTACTGGTGAGCCCTAAGCTTGCACTCCTGATTGCCAGTCTTAATGTGCAACCAGGTCCCTAAGTCTCTAGTGTGCAATGGGTGTTAACCCCTAGAGAGTGCTAGATAGGACGAAACGGGGTTAAAGCTAGGGAAGACTAAGAGATCCCCTAAGGCCTTCTGGTCCTAGCTCCTTCCGATTTTTGCCTTGCTCTGACGGAGCGCAGCTGGCGTGTCGGGTCAACGCCCCTCGGTTTGTTATCACCGTTAGGTATCCACCGAGAACCACAGTAAATAAGTGGGTTTTTTCCTGAAGGGACACAACGTTTTGACTGACTTCCTCAGACAGAGACAAAAGCGCGCCCGCTGTCTTGAAAAAGACAGCGAATGTGCTTATCGGGCTGCAGTCGGCGGGGCGACTGCGGAGGGCGCTACGGTGAGCCGTAGCGAAAAATATTCGAGCACTTAATTCGTCACGAGAGGACGGAGCGGAGCAGCACGACCTCTCGGGGCGAGTGTCAGAGCGTGAATGTAGTAGGTTTTGGTGGCCGTCTATTGATAAGGATATTGAAGAGTGGGTGGGGTCGTGCCGTGTTTGCGCGGGCACACGGGCTGCCCCCCCGCGCGCGCCGCCCGCTCCCTGGCCACGTGACTCGGCTCCCTGGCGACGTCTACACATTGATTATATGACTATAAATCAGCGAGTTTACTTGGTAGTTGTAGATTCCTATAGCAAATGGTTGGAGTGTTTACATATGAGTTGCGGCACGTCTAGTCGGGCACTTATTACAAAACTAAAAGAATTGTTTTCTAGGTTTGGAATACCGAGTGTTATTGTCTCTGATAACGATGTTAAAATTAAATCAACTGAATTTAATTTTTTTTGTAAAATGAACGGTATTCGATATATAACATCCCCGATATATCATCCTTGCAGTAACGGGCAGGCTGAAAATTCTGTTAAAACATGCAAGAAAATGATAAAATGTATAATTAGTGATAATTGTCAGTTAAATGTTATTAATGAGAAGCTGTTAGGATTTTTATTTGATTATCGAAATACGCCACATTGTGCGACGGGTGAAAGCCCCGCTAAGCTAATGTTCGGCCGAAGTATAACATCTAGGTTGGATTTGTTATTAAATAGTAATCAAAAAGAATGTAATGTTTCTGATGATGCTAATTATAATTGTCAACCATGCAGAAATCTTTTCGTGGGCGATGTTGTATGGTTAAAATGGTACGTAGCGAGAAAAGAAATCTGGACGTTAGGCAAGATAATAAAATTAGTGGGTAATCGGATGTTTGAAATATTTGTTCAAGACTATAATGTTAATTGTAAAAGGCATGTAGATCAGATAAGAAAATACACAGGTGTGACCGTTACTGCAAACGAGCCCGGCGCCGCCGGGGGCCCGGGGAGCCCCGCGCCGTCTGCGCCGGCCTCGCGATGTTATTCCCCGCCGCCGGCGGCGGCGCAGTCACGCCAAAGTAATATTTGTGATAATGAATCGCAAGTTATTGAAGGCGAGGGAAATAATAATGAGGAGAGTGATGAGTGGGCTGAGGCTCAAAGTGTAGTGAATCCTGATGATAATAATACGGATACGGAGGATATTCAGCAAGAAGTAGCAGAGGATCGTGATCCTTCTTTTGAGCCACAGCCT
Source organism: Asteroscopus sphinx (assembly GCA_949699075.1). NCBI lineage: Eukaryota > Metazoa > Arthropoda > Insecta > Lepidoptera > Noctuidae > Asteroscopus > Asteroscopus sphinx. The sequence goes on along the minus strand of OX453021.1, from coordinate 9,799,740 downwards.
GCACGATCGATCCGTAGTTGTAGACGTAAGATTATTAATTATAAGGTTTAAACATAATCTATCTTGCCACGTATTACAAAACGATAGAAAATAAGATTCTTATGTATTTGTTCTTTTTTCAAAATAGTGTCAGAGGAGTGATGTGTATGTGTGCGTGCCTGCACCCTTCTAATTAGATCATGTTGTCACCTCAGTAATAAACTAGCTTCTAACAGCGACGGTGGTTTCATTTATACGCAAACAGATCAGAAACTCTTCTGAAAACGAAGACAGGTGATTACTGATACGAAACCACAAAAAAAATTCGATTCCTTTATTTAGATTTTTTCATGTTTTTTTGCATTTTTCATACATAACCAGTTAAATAAAAGTTATTTGAAAAAAAAAACCCCATTTATTTACAAACATTTTTAAAGTTCGCAATTTTCAAGTATTATGTATAAGTATTGTAATGTTAGGCTAATGTGTGCGTCAAGCGTGCTTGGCGCTAGGGGTGAACGACATCCCGCTCGAATACGCAGTCTGTGTCGTAGCGAGCGTACATAGGTTAGGTAGGCGCGGCATTTATCCCGAGTTTTGTACGCTTTACATTGCGGGTTTGCAAAATACCAAATCACTAAAACAATGAGTATAAGGCTAACGGTTATTGGTATTCGATTGTGTTTAGGTTGTATAATAATAGCCTTTAAGTTTCGGGAGCGTTTCCCTGATACCCAGTAGTGACAAATTTTGTATGGGATTGGTTAGTTCCAAATACGCACACGATGGCACTGGTAAAGTTCCAATATAAAATTTGTCGAAAACTACAGTTTGTAATGTTATCAATATTTACTAGAAAAAGGACAGCATCAACACAGTTTTATTTAATTTTAATTAATGTAAGCAAGGATCTAATGCATTGTTTGCCTAAAATACTACCTGCAGCTTATAGTTTTATCTCTTCCCGTGACAAAAAAGGGTTAACAATGCAATTCGAAATTACAATTTGAAATATCTGTCTATAATCAGAATATATGAATGAGGGCCCCATTAAAAAAAAAACAAATTCTATTGACAACGGAAAAAAATCCCTTTCGTCACCAGTGGGGGTGAACGACTGGCGTACAACGGGAATAACCCGCAGTGCCAAGGGGAGAATGCATATCGATTGGAAAAGACTAGGTACATGATAAAATAGGATCTCACCAGTTTCCAGAATCCCCACGATTGTCTAGTGATGAGAGCGGTGCCGCCGTCCCACACGCAAGGTTTCTTTGCAAACTCCGATACTGCGCACAGTGGGTTTACTGGGTTCATCTTACCGTATGTCAACTGCGAAAGAGATATATTTAAAAAAACCTTATATTTATAACTGTAGAAGTTAGCGCTAGTGTGTGTTAGTTGCTATTAGTTAGTTGTGTTGTTTATAGCTGTAAAGGATTAGGACAGACGGACAGACATGACGAAACTATAAGGGTTCCTTGTAGAATATTTTTTTGCAATGTACCTACTATTTAAGACCTTTTACTTGATACCAAACACGATATTTCGAATTTTCGTTTTTTTGGTAGCACTTTATGTTAGCTATGAGTCGCCATGTTGGATTTTATGTGACGTAATGTATATAGCCTATAACCAGCGGAAGGGTAAGCTCTTGAACTATGATTTTTGTCAAGGCGGGGAAAACTGTTTTTTAGCTTCCTTGTTGCTTTTTTTCAGCCTAAATTTGTCTCTATGGAAAGCCCGCTACACATTCCCAAAGAGCGCGCGCATGCGTGCGAGTATGGCACAGAGTGTGCCAGCACTTGAATTTGCCGCCTCTTGAGGCTGACGCCTCTGAAACCCGGTATCCTGGCTTGTTAACAGTCCGGAATCTAGGAGGCGCGGTGGCCAGCCATATTCCGGACTGGTAACTACGAATGGACCGTCAATCATACACACCATAGACGCCTCACAACAAGCGATTTATGTTAACACATCTATGAAATTTTTCAATAATGTAGATCGCCATTATTCGCCACTTGAAAACTACAAATCAGTTTCGACCACTTTTGTGAGCCGCCAAAACTGCCGCGTTAGTGATTAAACAATAGCCGCCTTGGTAGGGCCCGTGGTAGGGCCAATCGGATTGCAGTAGCCTCAGCTAGTTGACAGAATTTATTGTACACATTTTATTCAACATTAGGCGTCAATTGGGCTGTATGGTCGATGGTATGGACCTATAGGGACATGGAGCTTTGCATGAAGCCATGCTCCCCGGACGAGAACGGGTTTATTAGCATCCTGAAAATGATTGTTGACAGACCAGAGTGTCCCATTCAGAGACACTGGGTGGAGGTCGCTATAGGTTTAAATAAATAATTTGTTCAGTAATTTCAGTACTAATACCACTAATATAGCATATAAGCACAATCTGTTACTAACTCATCACTAACAACTTATGGGCTGATGCCTGAAATAAAGACATTTTATTTTATTTATTATACAATAGGCTGTTGCAGTTACTATTTACCTGAGCTTTGTAGTAAAACTCTTCGCAATCTTGGTTATCCACGTAGTTCATTTTAATAACTTCCTTCTCCATACTACCAGACTCTGAAATATAATCAGAAAAGTCACTGTAACGTTATATTTAAAGAAAAGATTAATCACTTACTGTGTGGTTCCTGAACAAAAACAGATCTCTTCCCCACCCTGGATTTAAGGGACCCATCAAGGATACCGGCAGCACCGTTTTTTTACGTAAGGAAATTCTAATAGGCGCACTCTACACGGGAAAGGTGGAGTCAGTGTCAAACAATTACCGAATAACAGTCTTTTGCAATAACCTACCTATACAGGGTAATTGAAAAAAATACCCGAAACCTCCAAGTACTAACTTCCTATCACGATCTTGAATAAAAAAAATCTAAGACTGGCCAAAACTAAACAGGTTAGGATTTTTTTTTTTATAAATTTGATGTCTTAAAATTTGCGTATACTATAGCATAATTATTATGCCGCAAGCCCGTTTAGCCACGAAGCCCCGCCCCGACGCGATGCAACCTCGGCCTCTCGTCGGCCGTCTAGAATATGCAAACTGTCAGAGTATTTTCAGCTTCTTTTTGTATGAAAAAAAGTCATAGCACAAACATTTTTCAGGGTCATAACACAAAGTCAGTGCTAAGATGTTTCGGGTATTTTTTCAATTACCCAGTATGATAAAAAATACTGTGTTCAAACCATTCTACTCTCGATTCTGAACAAACACGTGCGTTTTATTTTATTAAAGGTGTAATGGAAATAACTAAACACCTCTAAAGGGGTCATTTTACTCGTCAGTATGAACAACTTTTATTATCAAACCAGAAATCGCAAAAAAAAACAATTGTTGCCTACATTTATCGTAACGTAAATGGAGAGCAGCTGATTTTCTTTTCGCGATTTCAGGATAAGTCCCAGTCCCATTAAAAGATGTTTATAATGATGAGTGCCCCTAAGAGGTTTTCAGTTTTTAAATTATACGGTTACGGTTCTATACGGTTGACCGTACCACTTGTGAGGGACGTACCTATAGATAAAGATAGGAAGGAATAGAATCAGTGCGCATATTCTTAAACTCATTAACATAATGCTTACCATCTGTCATTTTGACTGCATATAACATGGTGTCAAAAATTCCAGATCCTCTCACCGGCATGCAGATAGGTAGCACCGGGGCTGCAAGACAATTAATTTTAGGTATAACCACGGATAACTATCAGTAGGTACTTAACTTAACAGGGTTGGACATTTTTTTTTTTAAGAACTAATGAATCAGTCAATCAATCAATCAAAATGCTTATTTGTACTAAATATCGCGTTTTATTCAAAGAAGAGCTTGGAAAAGAGCATTTGTGTCAAGTGTCACCCAGGAAGATTTTTCACAGCTCAGAAACATTAATGTTAATAGAGAGATAGAGTAGTTATACTTTATTGGTTGCACACCATAAAAATAAAAATAAAGTTATTATTAACAAACATGAGCACTGACAATACGCGCATTGGCAGTCTTATCGCTTAGCAATTTCTTACAAGACAATCATTGGATGGACTTGAAATGTACAAGAAAATATAACGGGTGAGGATTTTTTTTTAAATTTAGTTGGATTTAATTTTCGATTTTTTTATTTTTTTTTTGTTGGATTTTGGCAAACTTCGCCGAGTCTTCTCGTCGCCTATACCGCAAAGTTTGAAGACAAAGGTCTTCAACCAGTGCGTCCTGCCAGTCATGATGTACGGTGCCGAGACGTGGACACTGACAGTTGGGCTAGTCCACAAATTCAAAGTCGCTCAGCGAGCTATGGAGCGAGCTATGCTTGGAGTTCCTTTGAAGGATAAAATCCGTAACGAGATTATCCGGAGAAGAACCGGAGTGACCGACATAGCTTGTAGGATCAGTAAGCTGAAGTGGCAGTGGGCTGGCCATGTCTGTCGAAGGACCGATGGCCGTTGGAGCAGACGAGTCCTTGAGTGGAGACCGCGTATCGGCAAACGCAGCGTAGGGCGCCCCCCTGCCAGGTGGACCGACGACCTAAAGAACGTGGCTGGGGGGGACTGGATGCGGAAGGCAGAGGACCGAGCGTTGTGGCGCAACTTGGGAGAGGCCTATGTCCAGCAGTGGACTGCGATAGGCTGAGTTGATTGATTGATTGAATTTTCGATACATATCTAAAAACACTTACGGCCAAAATTAATATCCAATCTATTCACGATTTGCCCTACTAAAGATAGAAATTTGACATAAGCTCCATACAAAATATGTCAAATTTCTATCTCTAGTAGGGTTAATCGTAGATAGATTGGATATTAATTTTACTTGTTCTCCCATACAAAAATAACTCTATTGCATCCTCTTCTAGGAGTAACTTTCGAAACAGGAAAATTTTCGTTTCATTATTTACTTTAAAGATGACTTTTCTCAAGTTTTGAGTGAGAGAAAAGATTTTTATACAAACTTTAGGATTAGAATGATTGAAAATCCTTTCTTTAGTGGGTGCTTACGTTATAAAAGGAACCTACTGTTCAAATTAAATGTTTATTTTATTTTTTTCAGCTTTCGGCTCTGCGTTGATGAATCAGTCAGTCAGGCAGGAGCAGGACATCTCTCTTTATGAGTAGGTAGGTATAGGTATAATAATAATACATATAGAAAGTATTTTAATTATTATTCTTGCCTTTCCATTCGCTCATTGATGATTCGCCCCACTCAATGAGGTCCAGCAGGGCGATGGTGGCATATGTCACCTTGTTGTGGTACTCCGGATGTAGCATGTAGTCCTTTACGTCGAGCGCGTATTTGTCATTCTTGCCGCTCCAAAGAATCAACTTCGTGTTATTCCTAAAATAAATAGAAATAATAAAGCCTTTTCACACCAAACGCATAGTGAGCCGCAATACCTACTTTGTAGGTATAGGTACTTTATTTATATTGAACAATAAACAGTGTTACGGATCGAAATAAAGTTATAAATAATACTGTTTTTTGCAGTATAACTTGGTAGTCTTATGGCCAAAATTAATATCCAATCTATCCACGATTTACCCTACTAGAGATAGAAATTTGACATATTTTGTCCATACAAAGCACAAAGTACAAAGCTTATGTCAAATTCCTATCTCTAGTAGGGCAAATCGTGGATAGATTGGATATTGATTTTGGCCGTTAGTACCTATTTTCTATTCTGTGGTATCGGAGTGGCGGTTATCCGGCATAATTAGTAATAATTGAAATTCAACCTTTTTTAGCTTAAAACATACGAATGAAATTTGAATAGCAAAATAAAATCACAGGAGGGTCAAAGCGCCGCGAAGAGCGGTCAAGCCAGGGCTCCGTCGTCACTTGCTCAAGGTCGCTTTATATGCCTGTCGGCTGCTAGTATACTCCCGACAGTACAAGTATCAGTGGGGCGTCCTCAACTCTCGATCCGAGTACAGAAGGTATATTTCTGCTTGCAGCTAACGAATTACTAAAGTATCAGTGGCGTCCTCGACTCTCGGTACGCGTAAGGAAGGTGTATTTCTGCTTGCAGCTAACGCCTGGGATTATTTTATAACAATAAAGCTAATAAAGCGTAAATATTTTCGCTTTTGCGTGGAAGTGATATATCTGTTACGTTGTAACTATTATCTAATCTGTGGTCAAGCGGCCACAGCCACAAACGTCCATAACGGGGCTACTTCTTGCCAATTTGTAAGGAAGACATCCAATTCGTCTCACCACCTACTTCGTGTCTGCCACGAACCCGGCTTGCTATCCAGGGAACTAGTAATAGCTTACGTGAGCTGGTCAGGGTTGATCTTGGCGATGTCTTCAGCTGGGGCGATAGCGAACGCTGGATGAACGAGCACGGCCCCGGTTATAGCGAAGTGAGTCTTGCCTGCCACGTCTAGGAAATTGAACAAATGTATATAAGTAAAGAATTGATTTACAACACTATCAGAAATGCGTGGGCACATTTGAAGAGCACATTTAGGGAATCATCATCATCATCAGCCTATATTAGTCCACTGCACATAGGCCGTTTCACACCGCGGTCCGAAACGGCCCATTCAAAAAGAGTACTTGGGCAATTCACACCGCGGTCCGAACCAAGCGTGGTGTGAAACGCCCCAATACCCTTATTTTTGGGGGTTGTGTGCATGGGCGTGTGTGAGTGTGTGGTGTTAGTGAGGTTTAAAAGTTGGGAAGATGTTGGAATTTTGGAACTATGAAGTTTACTAACAGAAGCTGTGTTGCACAATGCCAAGCCAAGGAAAACGGCCTATGTTTCCGACTCTTCCTTCAGGCATTTCCTGCGTGGCGTCAGATGAGCAGTGCAGGCGTTCCCATTCTACACTCACGCTGTGGTTTACTGAAAACGAAATACTAATAATGTAATGTAGTACTACCTTCTTGTTGAGGCAAGCCGCGAAAACGCTGGCGTGATGATTTGGACGTTTTTCTGAATGATTAGCCGGTGAAGATAATCAAATTATACAACGTGTATCAGAAATGCGTGGTCATATTTGAAGAGCTCATTCAGGGCATAGCATAGAACAACTTTTACTATGGGACCAACCCTGAAATCGCGAAAAAAATATCAGCTGTTCCCTACTAAATCATCGATGTCACTCGACAAAATGTAAGGATCAGCTGATATTTTTTTCGCGATTTCAGGGTTAGGCCCATAGTAAAAGTTGCTCGATACCATCTCCTGAACAAGCTCTTCAAATATGACCACGCATTTCTGATACACGTTGTATATAAAAAGTGGTAGATTCGTTACTAGCGCACCAAAATGAAGCGTACAAAAGGAGCTAATTATCGCCTCATGGCTCATACCCTCAGTAGGTGTCGCACAAGTAAACGATACGTGCATACGGATTTTTGGGTCCCCTCCTATAGTGATCGAGCCTAAACTTAAAAAAAAAACCGGCTTCAAAAACCTTAACTAAAAAGTAAAAAATAATCCTTGTATGTATTTGAAAATCTTTTCATAAACCAACATTCTGAAGGCGGCGCGTGATTGACCCTTTATTTACGTATGTACATGTATTTTAGGAGCAATCGTCGTGAGCGTCATGTATATATAATGTACAGTCGAGCGCATATCTGTAGTAAAACATTTGAGTGAACGTACATGAAAATCAGGCGCCGCCTTCAAAATGTTTATTTATGAAAAGATTTTGAAATACAAACAAGGATTATTTTTTACTTTTTAGTAAGGACCGACCGTAGGTTCGGTTTCGGTTTCGGCTAGTTTCGGCCAAAAAAACTAGTTTCGGCCACAGTTTCGGTTTCGGCCAATTATTGGCCGAAACTTCGGCCCCGCCGAAACTAGGTGTTCGTGAATTGGCGCGCATCATTCGGCTAACTTAGAGTGAATGAACGTGATTGCCAGTTGAGTTCGCTAGCCATAGGTTGCAAGTTGTAATAGAATATAATTCTTTAGATATTTTACTTGGTTCTGTTGAGTTATTCCCTAGAACTCATACAATATGAATTTATGTAGAAATTAATGTAACAATTAAAAGATGTGTGAAGATACCTGTGATGTTTGATTCAAACATTACTACATTTGTTTGTAATTGTTGTTGGATTACATTTTGTTTCCGTTTCGAACCACCCCGTAAATCCGATACACAACTATCTCCGGTGATTTAACTATTACCGTGAATGACCTTCAGTACTATTAGTCATGTCGCATTTTTCCCTTTAGTACGCGAGGTGCTTAGTCAATTCGGACGCGTAGTACAGTAGTACGGGAAAGTTTTCTAGTTAAACTTCATTTTTTACTACTACTATGACCCCTATCACGACAAATAAAATATATATATAATTTAAAAAAAGTCTAAAACCAAATGGGGTCTCCATACAAGAAACCTCGAGAAACATGCTTTTTTTTCAACGTTTTTGTTCCTGCTCTATCTTCAAAACGGTAATACATACCAGCGTCAAACTTGGTCTGATTATAGTGCATACTATGTAGTTTAGCAACAAATAAAATAAAGAAGGGCAAAAATAGACATTTGTGGTGGTACCTACGTAAGAAAAAGATGCAAAAATTCACATTCCGCGTACGCTCGTTGATGTCTTTTGATAAACTCTCGTAAATTAAATCAGTTTCTATGGGATATCAGGTCGATGAGTGGTACGGAACCTACTGCGTGAGTCCGACTCAGACTTGACCGTTTTTTTACATAGGAAGGTACTTAATTGTTGCATTTTATTTTTTTACACGTGTTAACTGTCTATGTAATATGCGTAAAATACAGTAGATTTAACATGCTATACAAATTCGAATAAGTTTCGGTTTCGGTTTCGGTTTCGGCCGAAACTGGGACCAAGACCGAAGGTTCGGTTTCGGCCGAAACTGGGACCAAGACCGAAGGTTCGGTTTCGGTTTCGGCTGAAAATCCTGTTTCGGTCGGACACTACTTTTTAGTCAAGGTTTTTGAAGTCGGCTTTTTTTTTTGTTAAAAAGTTTTTATTTCATACTTTTTAGTTGATAATTAATTGCGCGGGTTGATTCATATCATAAATGTTTATATGTAGAACCTATTTGAGTTTTTTTTTATCAACCTTTGCTGTCCCTCTGCTGGGCAAAGAGGAGAAACCATGTTCTTCCAAACGTCCAATTATTATCGTTAAAAAAAAACACGCAAATCGACCAAGAATTCTCAGATAATCACAATCACAACTATCAGATCATCTAGATAGTCGAAGCTAAAATAAACTGATTTATTGAAGCTGGTTAAACAACTGCTCAACCCAAGCCAATAAAATCTATATGTGACCACCGCGCGGGCTTCCTCTATCAAATAAAAAAAAAACACGTAAATCGGTCCAAAAATCTCGGAGTAATCGGTGTACATACAAAAAAAAAAACTGCAGAATACATAACCTTCTCCTTTTTGCGAAGTCGGTTAAAAAGTCATTTTTACGTCTTTTTATTGTCTTTTTACTTGTATGTCTGTGTTTTGTTTTGTACTAAATAAACGTTTTATCTATCTATCTTATCAAAATTCAATATAAAAAAAACTTAATTTAAACTTACTTTGAATTGCAAACAACAATAAAACTACATGGTTACTAAAACGCGCCATTTTGAAATCTGTAAACTAATTAGTTTAATTATGATTTTTCCATCACTAAACGTCTACACAGAAAATTGAATCTAAACTGAAACAGATTCAAAATTGCACTGATAAGATATTGGACGGAACAGTTTACGAAACTACCTACGTGTTTACGGAAAAACTGTTCCTTTTCCCACCGAGCTGTTTACTTTTCAACGTTTGGTGTAGTCTAACTCACTATTATGTGGCTAATGTTTGGTTTTTCACTTCAAGACAGGCCTGTTGTATTTTCAGATTGAAAAGGAAGAGTATGGCTTTGATATAATTGTAAACAAAGCAGTGAGTCTAGCGGTTCGATCCCGGCCTGCACATCTATCTGAATCGGATTTGAAGCACCTAGTTTTAGCTTTGGCTGGTCTAGGTATCCATAATAGTATAATGTTCTATAATGTCTAGTTATCCATAGTAGTATAATGTTATACATAAAACTTCTGGTAAATGTCCAGACACAAGCTGTTAAGCATTTATATTGACATTATTGGTTATGGAAGATCCTGTTTTGGTAAAATCCTGTTTAAAACAAATGAATTGTTAGTAGCCAGTAATTTAAGACTAAATTTTTCTGCAATCTATAAACGTCTTAACTTTAGTGGTTTTATACCTGATTCAAATTCCATTGCGTTTATTGGTGTTGAACACATGGCTCCAGTGATAATAAAATTCTAAGAGCTTTATTTTGTAAAATGTCCAGTTTTCTGAGATAGCTAATATTTGCATTCATTTAAGCTAAAGAACTATAATCAAAATGGCTCCTAAAAATACTCTTATATAGCATAGTCAAAATTTTTGCATCTGAACCCCAATGCATACCAGCTAAAGAACGTAAAATATTTAGTCCTTTGCTGGCATTTCTTTAAATGTTGTTAATATGACTTTCAAAAGGTAATTTAATATCTAGAAATATACCAATACATTTATTTTCGTGTAAATAACAAATTATTATTAAAATAAATTGAAGGAATTTCATCAAGTTTAACGACTTTTTTGCTAAATAACATAGCACCACTTTTGCTGACATTAATATTTAGTTTTAAACTGTTACAAAATCCATGTAGGTACTTGATGTAATCCCTTGTTCAAGTTACTTATGGCCTTATTTACATCTTTATTTACACTATAAACAAAAATATCATCAGCAAACAATAAACACTTAACAGAGGGTTCCGTTGAAAAAAATGCATGTTTTTCGAGGATTCTTGTATGGGACCCCTTTGTTTTTTTTTAATTTTTAGTGTTTGTCGTGATAAGGTCATAGCAACACATATTCTGAGAAATTTCAACCAGCTACCTATTACCGTTCAAAAGATACAGCCTTGTGACAGACAGACGGACGGACGTAAGGACATCGTAGCGAGAGTAACCCGGGACCCTAGTCCCGTTTGGCACCCTTTGGGTACGGAACACTAAAAAGGCACAGGATATTATTCATAATAAGCCTCAGTAATTTTTAAGTCTACGCAAGCAATCCTAGCGAATATTTTAGTGTCGTAATAAATTATTTTCTTTTTATTACTTTATTTGACTTTGTAGCGCGCATACAGTTTGAATATCGCGCCAAGTGAGCCTGTCAATGCGGTGACCAATCACAGCGCTTACCGCTGACGCTAACTGTCCGTGGCGGGCTTCCGTGCGGTCACGCCGCCCGCACCTCAGACCCCGTTCGCGCTGCATAAAATTGAGTTTGTGATTTTGTGATATAGCAAATGTTGGTGTGCGGATCTCATTAAATAATCCCTACACTACAACTTTTTATTAATGATTAAAAATTAATATAACTATGTATTTGAAAGAAACAATACTAATTGAAAGAAAACCTTTATGTTTTTCAAGGCAAATTAGGAAAACGTTGATTACCCTGGCGCAAATACAAGATCAAGTCCAAGGGAATCAAATAAAGTACGTTTTTCGTAGATTTTGCTTAAAATATTATTATTATAATAATAACAATTAAATGACCAAATAATGGTCCCTTATGCGGTTCTATTTACTATACTAAACCATTTCTAAATGATCAAAAAATAATTATAAATATGGTCAGGGTAATCAACGACCTAGTGGAACAAAGTCAGGGGAATGAAATGTTTACCTTCGTAACTTTGAACTGGAGTGACGAGTGGTTCTACCTTCTTCCACGATGTTCGAAGCGCGATTAGCACTCGCATATCAACATGGACGCAAACTTCTACAACGTTCTACTAGTGATATACCTTCGTGTAGTTTTGTGACGCGCCAGTGGAATCAACGTTTAGCCCTGGACAAACCTTAGATATCTAATAACTTCAATTAAAACTACGATAAACACACATTTTTTTTCAATCTACAACTAATCCCCTAGTGGTTAAATCACATCAACAACTTAGTTTTCTTTCATAAGTCGGTGTTTTGAGGATAGTTTTCACAAAAAAAGTAGCGCGGACGCGCCATGGGTATCAATTTTTAGGGCTTGTAAATCGTTAGATTGTAAAAATAATCTAGAAACTGAAACTTTTAAAATTCTGTAGGGGCGGCAAAATTTGAATCGCCTGACTACTGGCAAAAGCCTAAAAGCAGGCGGGGCTCCGGTCCTGAAGGAGCTACAGAGTCTGTTTAATTCCGTCATCCAACAAGGCTCTACACGGGAGGCATAGAGCGGGAGTGCGGTGGTACTGTTCTTCAAAAAAGGGGATAAAACCCTTCTAAAGAACTACAGACCCATCTCACTCCTGAGTCATGTGTACAAGCTGTTCTCGAGAGTCATCACGAATCGTCTCGCCGGAAGACTCGACGAATTCCAGCCACCAGAGCAAGCTGGGTTTCTAAAAGGCCGTAGACCACATCCATACTGTTCGGCAGATCATACAGAAGAATGAAGAGTACAATCAGCCGCTGTGTATGGCATTCGTGGACTACGAGAAGGCCTTTGACTCTATCGAAACTTGGGCAGTTCTGGATGCTCTTCAGCGATGTCACATTGATGAGCGGTATATAGAGTTGCTGAGATGCCTATACAACGCTGCTACCATGACTGTTCAGCTCCAGGACCAAAAGTCGAAGCCAATCCAACTACGCAGAGGGGTGAGACAAGGGGATGTTATATCCCCGAAATTGTTCACTAACGCGTTGGAGGACGTCTTCAAGACGCTGGACTGGACTGGACAGGGTATCAACGTTAACGGCGAGAACATCTCACATCTCCGTTTTGCCGATGACATCGTTGTAATGGCTGAGTCGCTGGAACAACTGGGCGAAATGCTGCACAGCTTAAACGGAGCCTCTCGACGTGTCGGTCTCGGCATGAATCTGGACAAGACTAAAGTCATGTTCAATATGCATGTCATGCCGAGGCCAATATTCGTCGAAGGGTCGGCACTCGAAGTTGTAACGGAATACGTCTACCTAGGGCAGGCAATTCAGCTTGGTAGACACAACTTCGAGAAAGAAGCCAACAGAAGGATCCGTCTGGGCTGGGCAGCATTTGGCAAACTTCGCCGAGTCTTCTCGTCGCCTATACCGCAACGTTTGAAGACAAAGGTCTTCAACCAGTGCGTCCTGCCAGTCATGACTTACGGTGCCGAGACGTGGACACTGACAGCTGGGATAGTCCACAAGTTCAATGTCGCTCAGCGAGCTATGGAGCGAGCTATGCTTGGAGTTTCTTTGAAGGATAAAATCCGTAACGAGATTATCCGGAGAAGAACCGGAGTGACCGACATAGCTTGTAGGATCAGTAAGCTGAAGTGGCAGTGGGCTGGCCATGTCTGTCGAAGGACCGATGGCCGTTGGAGCAGACGAGTCCTTGAGTGGAGACCGCGTATCGGCAAACGCAGCGTAGGGCGCCCCCCTGCCAGGTGGACCGACGACCTAAAGAACGTGGCTGGAGGGACTGGATGCGGAAGGCAGAGGACCGAGCGTTGTGGCGCAACTTGGGAGAGGCCTATGTCCAGCAGTGGACTGCGATAGGCTGAGTGATGAACTACTGGCAAATGTGTAAATCCGCCACTGGGGACTCGTGAAGTCGTGACCTTGTATTGTAGGCTTACATTGCCAATATAGAGGATAGTAGGGGTGCTGGCTAGAAAACCTTCACGTGTGCCTGACGGCTGCTTGTCCTTCTGGACTGTTTTTTTGTCCGTCTGGAGGGAACGGCAGTTGTTTGGCCGGTGCATCCTGGGTACGGGCAATAGAATCCTTTCGATAGATGAACCTTCGGGGGATCTTATTGCCTGTGGCGAATATTCTGGCGTAGGAGGTGGCGTGAAGTGTTCCGTGTGCGCTACCGAGGAGGGTGCGGCCGACGTTAGGCCGCATGGGTAGAAGGGGCTCGCCTGCTTGTGGCGGGCTGGGACCTGTCGGGGTGGTTGTGTGAATACTCACGGGTTCCCACGCCCCCGGCTAAGGTAGTTGAAGGAACACCGTGGTGGTTTTATTCGGTAAGAGTCCGACACAGGCTTCGCCTACCCCGGGCGGAGTGCGTCCATGACGATTTCCCCACGGCAAAAAAAATAAAAACCGGCCAAGAGCATGTCGGACCATGCTCAGTATTATAGGGTTCCTAATTACAAACGAATCAAATCGAATATTAATCATTGCTATTTTAGTATTTTTCAAACAGCGCCACCTAGCGCTGAATTTAAGAAGCTAAATTTAAGAAGTGTGTCATATCAATATAACACAAAGTTACTTTTTGTGATTTTTTTATAGGTAGTTACTAAAGTTTTCTCTAAGGTCAATGACCTATGAACTAGGACATCTTAAGGATTTTGCAGTTTTCTCACTATAACTCAAAAATTTATAATCACATTATACTCAAAATAATTTTTAAAAAAGAGAGTTTTTATAAAGGTCTATCAATGTGGAAGATTATAAGTTTCTATCTTGCATAGCTTAGAAATGGCAGGGGGACACATTGCCAGCCACTTTGGCGGGCTGTATTTCACAAAAAAGTTGTGTAATTTGAAACATTACCTTCATTTTAGTAGTTTTTTATTTTATTTTTTATTTATTCATGACCATGGATACATGTCCTTCAGTCGTAATCATTGAACATATTAACATTGTACTTATATCCTAGTAAAGTGATGGAAACTTTACTAGGTTTCCGAGGGGATGATGAAATAATACGAAAGTCATGTTTTCCAACTTTGTACCATTTATCCACACTTGTACACGTTAACGAGCACTTAACGTTTAATAATCCACCATTATTACACATTAACACTCGAAGAAACACAAATTTTGGAAAATAATAAAAAATCTACAACACGATCATTACGAATTTTCCCGCCAACCCCTCATTTTAGTAGACCTATTAAATGATACCCCACACGAGGGAGAGCAACGAAAAAATTTTTTCATCCCCATTTCACATGTATGGGCGCCACCCCTAAAATACGTAATCAAGATTTTTTTATTCTTTTAGAAAATTGAGATCTATATCCAGACCATTTTTTAACAAAATTTCATTTACTTATGTTTATAACTGTAGAAGTTATTAAGCTGTAAAGGATTAGGACAGACGGACGGACATGACGAAAGTATAAGGGTTGCTTGTAAAAACTACGGAACCCTAAAAAGGCTTAAATAGTATTTTTTAATAAATATCAGATAGCACAACACTACATCTGTTCTTAAATACGTAACAAATAATATTCGTTGACCCCGCCCGTGAACAGCTGACTTGAATGAATTATGATGAGTTTAGAAAATCGGATTTTTGTCTTGTTGTATTATCATTAGACATCGATACCCATCACGTCTGTGAAGTTTCACCAAATATTTTTTATAGCTTCCTTGAGTTTCACCATCTACTTAATTTGATTTAACTTATAATGTTCACAAAGGTATTTCTGCTTACCCCGAAGCACAGATTGCTAATCTCTGTTAGGCCCGTATTATAGAACGTTCCTCAAGCGTTGATCACTGTTTAAAACTAGTTTTGAGTTGAGATTTAATTTTAGAACATTCCTCAAGCAGAGATTTATTGATCACAGTTCAGCTGAGTTAGTTTTATGTTATACCTGTTTTGGTATTTGAGCAGAGATTTGATCTGTAATCACTCAAGTATAGTCGAGACCACGCTTGAGTAGAGATTTCTTTCCTATTTCAGGTTCTGTTCGTGTCCTATGTTGTTAAATTGAAGTTTGTAATTACCGAGTTGGAATTAGACTGATGCTCAAGTAACGATTCTATCCTTAAGTAACTAGTGATCAGTTGATTGAAAATTAAACTGTATTTGAGGAACGTTCTGTAATACGGACCTTAGTGGCCGAAGAGTACAGTACAACCTACCTACAGCTTTGAGTATATACCATCGTCTGTTGACATACGTGAACAAATATATACGACGATAATGTTGTTAGTGTGCGTGTTTTTTGTTTGTATTCTGAGTTTGTTTTAGTGTGAGTTCATTGCGACACGATATATTTTTGCACTTGTGTGCTATTACCTGTAAATGTGTGCTGTACGTGTTTTCCTCGTACCCCACCAAAGTTGGCAGAAAAAAATGTTTGTGAATTTGCGCGTTGCGACCTCCTATGGTATATACTCAAAGACCTACAGCAGTGTAGCCAGCACAGACCTACAGTGATAGTTTTCCTTAGTCAAGGAGACAGTGTCATAAAATATTAAGGTGAATGCTACAGGCTAGCCCGCGAAATTCAAAATTTCTTGCGTTTTTTGCAAATATTAGTTGTATTTCGCATTGTGTATAAATCTAAATATTATTCACGGTAGTAACAAGAATATATCTACTGAATAATACTCATAAAAAATAATAACCTAGCTCTATAAGCTGTACAAGCTCGATTATATTAATTTACGATCAAATTATCGATTATCTAGCTTCTAGAGCTTATAAAGCTAGGTTTATATTTTTAATAAGTATTATTCAGTAGATATATTGTTATTACTACCGCAAATCGTATTTTGATTGATATACAACTCAAAACAGAGCTACAATCAGCAAAAAACACAAGAAATTTTGAATTTCGCGGTCTACCCTGTAGCATTCACCTTAAAGATTATTCGTAATGATTCGTATATTTTTATTTTTATTGCCAGCGTTAATAAATAAGTGACATTTCTTATTGAGACAATTTTGAGCAATTTAAAACCAGTGATAAGTCAATGTTTAAAACCACAACTCGGTTGGAAGATTGTGGTTTTTTTTTTTTCAAAATTTTGGGGTCAATATTCGTTCTTGGGGAAATGAAATCCTTGAGGAATGTTTGGGGAAATGAAAATACTACAGAGACTTTATACTAATTATTTATTATTTTAAGGTGAATGCTACAGGGTAGCCCGCGAAATTCAAAATTTCTTGCGTTTTTTGCTAATTGTGGCTCTGTTTTGAGTTGCATATCAATCAAAATACGATTTGCGGTAGTAATAACAATATATCTACTGAATAATACTTGTAAAAAATAGAAACCTAGCTTTATAAGCTCTAGAAGCTCGATAATCGATAATTTGATCGTAAATTCATATAATCGAGCTTGTACAGCTTATAGAGCTTTGTTAATATTTTTTATGAGTATTATTCAGTAGATATATTGTAGTTATTACCGCGAATCATATTTCGAATTATACACAACGCAAAATACAACTACAATTTGCAAAAAACGCAAGAAATTTTGAATTTCGCGGGCTACCCTGTAGCATTCACCTTAACGCATTGACGCATGCGAACTGAAATCTGATGATGTAAATTGTAGGAACCTGCGACTTCTGATTCGAATCCTGCTCGTGAGCATATTTCTCTTTCCACAATTTTTTTTTTTGTTTGAATTTTTTTCTATTTTTTTATTTTCTGTTTGAAAAGAAAAAGTTGTAACAATATCATTTTGGGCATAAACATTATATGAATATGGGGAAAATTCAGAAAATCTATCTCTAGCAACCCTGTTTGACAATGA
The DNA here is from genome assembly GCA_949699075.1 of Asteroscopus sphinx. Classification (NCBI taxonomy): domain Eukaryota; kingdom Metazoa; phylum Arthropoda; class Insecta; order Lepidoptera; family Noctuidae; genus Asteroscopus; species Asteroscopus sphinx. The sequence continues at coordinate 9,782,230 of OX453021.1, read as the reverse complement.
CATTGACAGGTTAGCGGGAAAATTCGTAAAGATCGTGTTGTGGATTTTTTATTATTTTCTAAAATTTGTGTTTCTTTGAGTGTTAATGTGTAATAATGGTGGATTATTAAATGTTAAGTGCTCGTTAACGTGTACAAGTGTGGATAAATGGTACAAAGTTGAAAAACATGACTTTCGTATTATCTCATTATCCCCTCAGAAACTTAGTAAAGTTTCCATTACTTTCCATTACTTTACTAGGATATAGGTATAATATGTTCAATGATTATGACTAAAGGACATGTATCCATGGTCATGAATAAATTTAAAAAAAAAAATACATTGACAAATTCGATAACTAACGAACTAACGAACGTTTGTTGTAAGGTTGTAACGGTTGTAACGATGCATGGAGCATTTGACTTTATTAATTCAATGCGATGGAAATATTGAATGTTTGTTGTAGGGATGTGACTTAGCTGTATAAAAATCTATTTATTAATAATCGATTCTTTTAAGTTTCATTAAAATCGATTAATAAAAAATAGATTTATTAAAAAAAAAAGATTTTCAAAAAATTTTTTTTTTTTTAATTAATGAATAGTATCAAGAACAGATTAAATCAACTTTACAACAGTAATTATTACTTTAGGGCCAGAGTTGAGCTATATTTTCTTTTCTTAATTTTTTACCACATATTGCTTCGAAGATGAATTAACTACACTATAGATACTACAAATATAGCTTGATCCCTGTGAAAAATGTCAAATACGTAAATTTTCAACGTATTTTGACATTACTTGTACGTATTTGACATCTGTCACAGGGATCAAGCTATATTTTATAAAGTATAGTTAAAGTCAGTGCCAATAAAACAATGACTTTTGACTTGCCTTTGTCGAAAAATTTGTAGACAAAATTCGAAAACACACTAGGCATGAAATATAAAATCGATTTCTGAATAATCGATTTTTCTAGAAATAATCGACCCAAAAAAAATAAAAAAACATAGTTTTTATCATGGTATAATAACAGTAGTAGTCTCTTCCCGTGACAGCTAGGTCATGTGATTGCCTCCGTACTACGTCATCGGCCGTGGAGCCAATAGCGGGCTGTTAGCGTGACACTTGTTTTTTTTTTTTTTAATTTATTCATGACCATGGATACGTGTCCTTCAGTCGAAATCATTGAACTTATTATACTTATATCCTAGTAAAGTGATGGAAACTTTACTAGGTTTCTGAGGGGATGATGAGATAAAACGAAAGTCATGTTTTTCAACTTTGTACCATTTATCCACACTTGTACACGTTAACGAGCACTTAACATTTAATAATCCATCATTATTACACATTAACACTCGAAGAAACACAAATTTAGGAAAATAATAAAAAATCTACAACATGATCTTTAAGAATTTTCCCGCCAACCCCGTGACACTTGTCAGTTTGATGTACTGCCACTTTGTGAAAATAAATTACCCGAACAAAATGCATTTTTTCATTTACTTTCTTCTATAAAGAATCACTTTTTAACTAATAATTTAATATAGTTTCCTTTATTAACTAATTAGATGTATAACACGAGATAACAAATAGTTAGGCTAGTTAGGAATTTATTTTATATTCATTACGAACAAAAATCTCCTTAAGTATATTTATTTATTTTATTGATTATAGACGAGCAGCACTATTGCTGATATGTCTATATCACACAAAGACATTTCTATACTGACGTAATAGACCAATAAAGTGTGCGACTGCGATACCGATCTTTACGAAAAAACCTATATGCTAGAAAGAGACATAATAAAATGACAGTAGAACCCATTTTGAAAATTGTAATCTCCCACAGCGTCCCATCAAAATATAATCTCGTATTATTTTATGATTTATTTCATGATCGTTCTGTATTTTATCGAATTAATATCAATAATCGTAATGGTGTAGTGTTCTGTGTTATACTGCTGTGTAATTTACATCATTAACCTAAAGAAAGAGACGTTTCACAGGTAAGTATCTGCAGGACAATAGTACTTTCATAATGCTTATTTTCATAGAAGTTATACTTATAATTATTTAGTAATACATTAATAACATGCAGTAAATACCCTATTTTCTATATAATATGTTATTTTAAATAATTATGTGTTAGATAAAAAAATATTGTGTACGTGAAAATGAAACCGTTTCGCATATGGATTGCTCAAAATATATCGATATGTCGATAGTTTCAATTATATATTTTTTGTACTACCTAGCACCATACATGTCACAAGTTAGTGTCCGTTACTGCTTTCAAAAAAATACAATCGAATTGAGAACGTCCTCCTTTTTTTGAAGTCGGTTGAAAGTATTGAAAGGTTGATTTAGTCCGGCCGCACATTGGAAGGAAATCACAATGATTCATTCATTGATCACAGAAAAAATCTGACGCGCCGGAACCTATACCATGGTTGTACTTTTACGATGTTATAATAGTATGTTGTACGTCTATGGCAAAGAGACGTTTCACAGGTAAGTATCTGCAGGACAATACTACCAGGCCCCTCAGAAAGTATTGCGAAAAAAAGTTTTTATATATGGGAGACTGGCCAGTTATAATGTTTTTCGAAAATATGATTATTTATAAGTAAAAATAAGTAAGTTCCAATTTCAAAATTTCCCTCCACATTTTTTGCGAGTTAATTCAAAGTATTGTGTCTCACTGAAATATGGATCTGCGCCGGGAACATTTTAGAGCTATGATTTTATACGATTTCAAGTGTCGCCTGAAACCGGATGAATCGTACGATAGACTTCAAATGGCATTCATGGATGAAGGCCCTTCCAAGGCAACCGTGTATCGTTGGTATAACGAATTCAAGCGCGGTCGACCAACTTTGGGGGATGACGAAAGAAGCGGTCGCCCTTTGACGGCTGTTACCGAAGAAAACGTGCTAGCAGTGAAAAATTTAATCCAAGACAATAGGCGAATTACATATCAGGAGATTCAACACATATTGAAGATTGGATCGGGAAGCGTTCACGAGATTCTACACAGCCATCTTCGCGTGAGGAGGATAGTATCACGCTGGGTGCCGCACAACCTCACCGATGCTCAGAAGCAGGCCCGGGTGGAATGGTGCCGTGATATGCTTAACAAATTTGAAGCAGGCTCGTCTCGGCGTGTTTACGACATCGTTACAGGTGATGAGTCCTGGATTTATCAATACGACCCAGAAACCAAGCGCCAGTCGACTGTTTGGGTGTTTCAAAATGAGCCAACGCCTACCAAAGTGAAGCGATCTAGAAGCGGGGGTAAGATTTTGATCGCTAGCTTTTTCATTTGACTGGCCACTTGGTATCAATTCCCTTACGGGATCAAAGAAGCATTAATGCCGAATGGTATACTACCAAATGTTTGCCAGAAGTTTTCTCTGTTATAAGCAACAAGCGACCAAACACAGGGCTCCGCGGGCTACTGCTCCACCACGACAATGCACCTGCGCACACCGCACTCAAAACGAGGGACTTCCTGGACAGCACGCCAGTCAAACTCCTGGGTCACCCTCCTTACAGCCCTGATCTAGCACCGTGTGACTTCTTTTTATTCCCAAAAATAAAAAATCAGCTCAAAGGGATACAATTTTCGTCGCCGGAAGATGCGCTGGCTGCGTTCGAGCAGGCTGTAAACGAGGTGTCTGCGGCGGACTGGAAAAAGTGTTTTGAAAACTGGTTTAGGCGCATGAATCTTTGTATAGAGGCTGGTGGAAAGTACTTTGAAAAGATTTGATAAAAATATATGTACGTATAGAACAATTTTTTTTAGTTTCGCAAAACTTTCTGAGTGTCCCACGTACTTTCATAATGCTTATTTTACATTTATACAGTTAATTTTAGTACCAGCCTCGCAGACTGACAAAATTTTCCGAATCGTATGTCTGCTTTTGACATATTAAAATGTAAATACGGTGCTATTTTATGACAATGTGCGGCCGGGCTAAAAATGCTGTAAAATATTGACCGGCTAACTTCATAACTTCCAGATTTCCTGTAAATGCTGTTATTAAAGAATAAAAACCGGTCAAGTGCGAGTCGGACTCGCGCAGTAAGGGTTCCGTACCTCTCAATATGTCTATGTTTGTCTTATTTTTAGTATTTGTTGCGAAACTACATAATATGCACTATAAACTGACCAAGTTTGACGCTGGTATATATTACCGTTTTGAAGATAGAGCAGTAGTTTTACTCGCCAAATAATATACTACATTTAATATACTATAATAATATACTACAAATTATAAATATACTATAAATTTACATTAGTATTACATGTAGTAATATAAATTAGTAGGATAAGTCTGATGTGTAACTTAAGTTGACTGGACAAGAAAACTTGTTAAGTTCATAGATATTGTAATTTTTCATAAAAATTCAATAATTTGACCAATTCCGGAATCGTGTATAGGAGCTTAGTTCCGGGATTGAAAACCTTTCTATACACCTAATTAAAACTAATATGATTAATTGTAAAATGTTCCGTGTGGTGCCGGACGTAAAGAATTGCACCACCGTATATCTTCTCATGGGTGTCGTAAAAGGCGACTAAGGGATTCACCAGAGAATGGGCAGCAGCGTTCTCTGAGTATTTAACCAACCAACTGCGATCGCCAACCCGCCTACCAAGCGTGGCAATTATGACATATCCCCCCATTATATGCTTGGGGGAGGCCTGTGTCCAGCAGTGGACGTCTTAAAATAAATAAAATTATGTCTCAAATATCTGTAATTTTAAAACAATAGTTACTTAATAGCTTAGCAGTTTTAAAATACTACCACTCCTTAAAAGTAAGGCCGGTTGAACTATATCGATAATGCGGAAACGTCCATGTCACATCACTAAAAATCACTCCTACACGTGTCAATTTCGCACATTTACTCATTTCGTTTTCGGTGACGTGATAATGAGGTGACAGTGTCTCTATTACGTCAGTATAATACCTTTATGATATCACACAGTGCTGAAAATTAGCTATTTGTTTTTTTTTTTTGCGTTCACAGTTTTGCCAACGAGAGTCGATTTGTTTGTAGCCAGTTGTCGAGTCTATTCTTAAATGAGTTTACAGAGGTGGCAGCAACAAGAAGATATCAATCAATGGCAGCACTGATCGTGACGTAGCTTGGAGGCATCGCGCTGTCATTGCGGGAAGAGAATACCTGGCAATCTATTATTTTGTCACATCCCTAGTTTGTTGTATTTCACAGACCAAGTAGAGATGTGTTGTATTTCATAATTTTCGTTCATATATATTACAGTACTCTGTGTAATTTTCATAACGTAGTGGTTATATTCTCTTTGATTTTCATAATTTCCTCGAGACTGGTAGTCGGTAGATAGCAAAATTTTGTGAATGTTTTTATTTACTACAAACCACGTTATTCCATCAAAATAATACCTGAATCTGTTGATTTTAAACGCAACTCGTTATTAGCGCAGTAAAATTTTTGTGAACAGAAAAATATAACCTAACAAATGCAGAAATGCAGGTGGTAACGAAAGTTCGTCTGTTTAGAAGTCCTTATACAATATTTTTCATTACTGAAGATCTTAGTGTGTTGCCTGATGAACAATGCTACAAGTCCATTGGTGTAAAGACGGGCGACTGCTGTGAATTGGAGATAGATGGGGAAGAAGATGTGAAAAAGAAGCTGAAGTTACGAGCGAACGCCCTTTTCTTACAACCGTTCGTAAAAGAGTGTGTTAATTCCGATGTGTACAGATCTAATGTGGTATCGCATTTGAATCGGCTTGGCGGGTATCCTGAATGTGGAACAGTCTTTTTGAAATTGATTTTGGAACCTCCGGACACAGAAATCATTGACTATGCTTGGTAAATAGTAAATTCAAACTTTTTGTTAGTCTCCAAAGTTATTTGCGTGTATAGCACGGGCGCCTTCACAAACATACACTTCCCAAACAATTATTCATAAATGTATCATTTTGCAAACCAACTTTCTACAACAATTTGTTTGGAAAAAGTATTCTTTTAGCAAAATGATGTTTTTTTTTCATTTCACAAACTCACGTTTCATAAAGTATTCATTTGGCAAATGTATCACTTCCCAATGCTACTTTAAAATATAAATAAATGTTTTGTAAACTATTCATTTCGCAAATTCACAACACTATTTTCATTAAATAACTTTTCATATTTTATTGATTGAATATTTATTTATTTCACAAAACAATAAAGTAACTACTTTTGAAAAATGTTACAGTAGCTTTGTTACAAAACTTAAATTATCTATATCATGTCCCTAATGAATGATACATTTATGAATAACTTTTCCTATGTTTACCTTCGTCTGCAGTGGTGGAACAAAGTGTTAAACAGACTCAGCTCACCCTGACTGCACATGGTCAGACTTTGTCCTAACCCTAGAGAGTAATTTAAATTCGTGGAGCCAGAAGCTCATGGAGGAGCTCCTGTAAGTGTGTGACCTCTCAAACGTAGCTCTGGTTGAGTGTGCGAGAGAAGCGAAGGGGCGACAAAGCAGTCAGTCAGTCTTCTGGCCGAGCAAACTTAGAAACACTTTAGTTTATCAAACGAAAAATTATGCAAAAAGTCAATTGCCAAACGTAACCAACATTTGTATAATATTTTAGAAACATGTAGCTTGTAAACAATCGAATTTCTAATAAAATGTTGTGAAAGCTGTACGCACCTATATGTCACATCACGTAAATGTATTTAATTTAAGCCAACTTTGTAAAGAGAGAAAAATAAATTTATTATTTATTTTATTTAAACATTTTCTTTAGAAACATGTAGGTGTAAAAAAGACTCGTTCGCAAAATGAAATATGACAGGTTGTTTTAAGAAACATGTAGTTAATTGTACACTTGTTTGCAAAATAAAACATAGTGATAGTTTGTAAAAAACACTTTTTTGAAAAATGAAACACCATGAAAGGTTGTTTTTAGAAATATGTGGTTTGTCAAAAGACTAGTTGACTAGCGAAATGAATTTTTGTGAAGCGGCATTTTGTGAAAAATAATTTGTGAAACATTAGGGACCCATTTAGCAGATAAATAGAAAAAAAAAAAAAAAAAAAATTTTGAGTGTACCCAATCCTTCAACTGATATTTTATTTTGTTGTTAATAAAAGCAATACCATTGTTATGTGTGTATTAGAAGTCTTGAATAAATTTTGACAACATCTATTGGACAATACATTGTCAAAATGTCTTGTTTTTTTATTTTAAGTAAATTAGTAAAAAATCTTGTACCAAAACAAACACAATATTTTTTTATGTAAATTTTCAGGAATGAAAGGATCCTGAGACTAATCTGGACCAGAGTAGAAATAGAAAATGCATTTTCATGGCTATCAACACTTGGAGGAGCTTATTCCGCTCTAGGGGACTATTTTGATCATTGTGTAAGTATAAATAAACATCTTTGAGTATACTTATTAATATGTGAACCATCAAATGTAGTCCGTTTTGAAAGGAACTGTGCAATAGATGTGCACAAAAAACATGTGTGTATGTTGCCATTCAGGCAAGTACTCACGCCTACACATCAAGCTGTACTTACAATTCCAGTATAAGCTGACCTCTCATTGTATAGGCTTTTCTTACAATGAGAGATCAGCTTATAATGGAACTGTACAGCTTGATGTGTAGCATAAAATAAAGAGAACATACACATGACTTCCCCATACAAACCGCTACTTAACATACCAATAATGATTGGTCAAATTCTGACCATAAGCGATACTAGTAATTATTAATGTGACTATTGATATTATCTTGTTATTTTCCATTAGTTGAAGAAACAACATTTATTTATTTATTTTTATTTATCATTTATTGCATCAATAATACATGATAGTACAGAAAGGATATTTTACAATAAATGTATGTTCCACATACTTGGCTGTAACACAGCATGCAATATCACAACATTAAAATTCAATTAATCAATATTCCAATAACTTGCATAATTTATTTAATCTATTACAATATACCTTATTACCTATAATTGCCAAACTTAAGTGGCAGTGGGCGGGGCACATTGGATGGGGCAGTAAAGTTCTGGAGTGGCGACCGCGTACTGGAAGGCGTAGCGTGGGTAGGCCCCCCACAAGGTGGACCGACGACCTGGTGAAAGTCGCGGGAATCCGCTGGATGTGGAAGGCGCAGGACCATTGGCAGGACCGGTCATTGTGGCGATGCTTGGGGTAGGCCTATGTCCAACAGTGGACGTCTTTCGGCTGAAATGATGATGATGATGATTTCTATTCTACCTGCAGTATATTATTATTCATTATGTTCAACAGTATCGCTTTATCTTCACAGGCTGAAGAAGCGGGCAGGATATCGTTGAGGCAGTACAAGTTGTCCAGAATGCTTGGCGATGATGGCTTAGCAGCAAGAAGCCGTCTCTACTCCGCATTATCACAAGCCCAGAAAGGCAACCTTCACACATCAAGAAACATTGTCAGGAATGTAGCAGCATTCGCAAGACTCACACATGATAAACGGTTGATACGGATGTGCCATGGCGTTTGGGCCAAACTCAAGTATTTGAGATCCCTAAAGCATGATTCCAAAGAACAGGGTAAAGACTGTGAAATCACTAATGGAAAAATGTTGAATGCCGTGACAATCTGAACCAAATGTTAGTCTAATAGATTTGTCAGAGGTTTCCTTACGACTTTGCATCCCGTTACATAATTTACTGAGAGATTGTTCAGTAATCTCTCATTATTTTTGGGATAACTTGTGTGATAATAGGAATTAGACTGCTATCTTTAATACTCAACAAGTTCAATGTATATTCTGTTTTTTCTCTCTTGTCTTATTTAGTAAACAATCTTGGCACGTCTCTTTATTCAAATAACTACTGATAATTATTTTATTATTTTCTAAAGACGTATAGTGGAGGATAATTTCGATACCACGAGCAGTGTTGACGGTAGCTTAGTGGCTAAAAGCACTGCCGTACTGAGTCAGGAGTCGCAGGTTCGAATCCTGCTCGTTAGCGATTTTTTCTTTCCACAATTTAAATCCTTGACTACTGATAAAACAAAGTTTAACCAGAATAAATCGCATATATTATTTAAATTGGTTTTCCTGACGTTTCGAAAGCTTTGCAGCATTTCGTGGTCGCAGGTAGACTAAGATGACAAGCTTCTTTACAGATATTTCTATAAAATTATTTAAATCTACCGTACAATATTATTAATTAAAATCGTTTCGATGCACGCAGTAATCACTCACAATATCATTATCTTTTACAGTTGCGTGCTGTTTGGGACTTGATTATTTTTAGGACTGGGTTCCAAACAGGTGGTAGCTGCCAACCATCTTTATTAAAATTAGGAAGTTTTAAATAATATACGCGATTTAGTCCGGTTAAACTTTGTTTTATTATAATGTGTAGTGATCGCGAAAACCTAAGAAATTATTAACTACTGATAAAATATAATTACTAGTTCTGCACATGTAATTAGGTAAAAAAAACATATTTATTGCGTGAAATTGTTAACATTATGTCTTTTAATAAATATTTTTGACGAATAGCATTAAAAAGACATGCCAAGATTGTTTACTAAATAAGACAAGTAAGAAAAAACAGATTATGTATTTGTTGTACTATTTTAAGAAACAAGTTATTGATGAAATTGAAAAGAATTTCTGAATTCCAGTTTCAATGATGCCAAGAAGAATACTGTTTGTTCTCTTACTGATAGACTGAGGGTATCATTGTTTTTTAATGTGTATATTATAGGTGATAAAAGAAAATGCACATCTTTATTAATAAGTGTAAAATACACTAAAGGTCATATGAACCAAATTTAGAAACACTCTTTACTATTACATGGTCATTCATTAATTAATAATTATGCCATAATAATATAGCCAGAGGAAAAACATATGTATAATTAATCAGAAAATCACATCTATGGTCTAAGCACATTACCACGGAGAGACTCGCATTTTTGTTACATTTTGTCGTTTCATCACCTTGTTCTGAAGAGTGCAAGAGTATTTATCAATTTTTGAAATTGTGTTTGAAAGAAAGGAGTCCGAGTGTGATGGAGTGAATGATGATGGTATTAATGGGTGATAATGATAGATGTGAGCATGGTATAATAACACCAGATAGTCTCTTCCCGTGACAGCTAGGTCACGTGATTGCCTCCGTACTACGTCATCGGCCGTGGAGCCAATAGCGGGCTGTTAGCGTGACACTTGTCAGTTTGTTGTGCTGCTACTTTGTGAAAATAAATTACCCGAGCAAAATGCATTTTTTCATTTACTTTCTTCTATAAAGAATCACTTTTTAACTAATAATTTAATATAGTTTCCTTTATTAACTAATTAGATGAATAACACGAGATAACAAATAGTTAGACTAGTTAGGAATTTATTTTATATTCATTATGAACAAAAATCTCCTTAAGTATATTGAAGATATCAATCAATGGCAGCACTGATCGTGACGTAGCTTGGAGGCATCGCGCTGTCATTGGGGGTCACCTGGTGAAACATCTTATTATACCATGGATGTGAGTAGGTGCTAGTATGGTGTGATTGGTTCCATGCTGATTGTAACTACAGCCTGCATGCTATCAATCATACTATATTATGATTGACCCTATGAGGCTGGCATAGTCAACCAGAGTGTACTGAATCCTCAAAAAAAAAAAAAAAAACCGAGATATGTAGCGTGCTTTGGGCTCGGGTATACATTACTGCAGCAGAGCAAAGATCTCATTTACATGTCAGCCACCCCATTCCATCAAGTAAACTGGAGCATAAAATATAGGAATAACTTTACAGTTTTATCACATACACACTCCATACATGGGCACAAGTAAACCTGACGGCTCGGACGAATAAAAAATGGCGGGCGGAATCTTGCTAAGAAAAGATTGAAGCACTTCGTTTTTTCCTAAACCCACTATAATTTCGACATAATTTTAACACACCAGATATATAATGTTATTTTGTTTGTGAAACTACGACAATGACTACCGTCCCACGAGATTTGTTGTGTAATCGCGGCTTTTTGTCTTACTATGGGTGCGAATGTGTGCGTGCCAGCCCTTACTTTTAAGCAAGCCATCTTACTACGGATGCTTCACTTTTTGTATAGCAAGATTCCGTCCGCCTATTTTTATTCGTCCAAGCCTGAAGGTTATACTTTGTGTGTATCCTTTAGCTACTTTCATTCTTATGATAATTAGTCTATAGACCTGACTAAAGTTTACTCCAGAATCTTGCGAAGCACTTTGACGTTTAAGAGATGTTATTAAGGTCCATTTAAGGTCATAATTGCGTGATTTTATGCAATTATGACCTTTATTGTACAGGAGTTTTTGAAAATTTTAAGGATTCTGCAGTTAAATTCAGATACGCTTGTTTGCGGCGTTACTGCTTGTTTGAGTTAAAGCAATGGCCTAGTTACTAGGACCCCTGATCGATCAAAACCTTTCTAGGCCCTAGAGGTTTGACACTTACCGATAATTGCATAGAATTCGATGACTTTCATTCATAAAGGCGGCTGTATACGAGATCACGGAGCACAGTCTGTTATTTTGCCTTAGTTGCGGCCATCCTTATTTTTTGAGGCTTTTAGAAAGATAATAACCAAACAAAACTTCTATTAAAACCCCCGTGGTTTTAAGTGTCATAGTTTTCAAAATATTTCGAAAATCGAGAAAAATCCATAGAAACCATAGAAACGTGTTTTAGGCTTTCATAATGAACATTTTACAATAAATGTTTCATGGCACGCTAGCCATTAACTTAATGCATCATTACATCTATTTTATCATAACAAAATGCGTTCTCCTAGGCGTCAATTTTATTTTTTCCATGATTTCATAATAATTTTATTTATGGTCATTCTTAACATGGTCGCATTTTATTTTTGTGTGTAAATGTTTAGTACACTACTAAGTATAACCACAAAAAAAATAAGAAGCAACGAACACAGGAACTCGGAGATATTCATTTTTAAAGTTTTAATTTAGGGTTGTCAACTAATGTAGGCGCCTTTAACAAACGACCAATTTCGCTCGGAATAAATTTGCTTCTTCAATTATTATAATTTCCTATTACTATTTCTGAAGCATTATCCTTGGTCTAATCATGTCTTCACAAACACGATTTTATTAGATTCACCTGTAACTAACAAATCATGTAACAAATCTTGTTTATTATTCTTTTTTGTTTTGTAAGTGCATGCACTTACATCAAAATGAATCTTCGATGAAGGATATTATGTGGAATTGGGAAGGGGTCCGCCCTCGTTAGATAGAATGTCAAAACCCAATTTCCATACATAATATCTGGAGAAGCGGGGGTGAGGTGTCATGGAGCCGTCAAAGACCCATGGCACTGCTTTGCCTCAGCAGGTACTGACCCGTCCTGCTGGGGGATGTCCTTCTGGGCCCCGACCAGAGGACTTAATGCAAGGGGGGCATGAGGGCGCCAACCCTCATGCTGGTCAGCGAGTGGCAACTCCAACGACTAACAACGAAAGCACGAACACGGATCTGAAGAAATCACTCACGAAATTGGGAATTTATAAAATTTTGGTAGATAAGGCACATTTGCACGGGGTTCATAAAAGACCTTTGGATCTCAATTCAGAGGAACGATGCCTAATCGTGTTAAACGCTTTATATCCAAATGGAATTCCGAACAATATCGATAGCCAAAACAATGAATTTAATTACAATCTTTCAAATTTTTTAAGTAAATGTGGAACTTTATATTGCAGTAGTAAACGGAATTTCAAACGATTTTGTAATAAAAAAAAACACTGGCTTTCCACTATTTTTGATATTGAAATACCAAAAGTGAATATCGAGGAAAGTCCTTTACCACAACAAAATATTATAGAATTGGATGAGGCACATTTTTTATTACAAAATAATCCTTCAACTTCGAGAAGTAGTAGCTATGCCTTACAAAAAACTTTAAGACCCCAAGAACTTGGAAGACCCGATACCTGAAACTTCTTTTGGCGCTCATTCCAGTTTCACATCAAATACACATTTATTACAAAGTAATCCTTCGACTTCGGGAACTAGTAGCTTTGACTAACCTTCAATAGATCCGAAACCTGAAACTAATTTTGATGCTTCATCCAGTTCCACATCTACATTTTATGAAAATTTAAGTGATCGCCAAAAGCGCCGTGCACGTAAAGATCTTTAGGAATCGCTTGACGGAGAACCTCATTCAAAACTAATTAAAGTTATGTCGAGAATAGTAACAGACGAAACCGGCGAAAAACTAAATAAAAGTTCTACTCAGGAGTTTGAGTTTATAATAAAGGAATGCTTGAAAAGTCCAACTCGGCCTAAAAAAATCGCAGGAACCATAAAGTCAAAATCGGAACCCAAACCCTATTCTCCTGATGAAGCTCTTTGTTTAATGATTGATATAAAACTATCAGTGGAGGACTATATCTACATGCAACAAGGTGCCAAATCTCGATGATTTAATATTTACCCTGCCTATTATAAGATACAAAAAGCTAAAAAACATTGTTATCTTGATGTTGAAATTGAAATATCAGAACGAGAAGCCAAAGTACCTTTAAATGATTTACTTATGCACACGTTTCGACGAATCATTGACTCTTGCGACCAAAGGGTTTCGGAATATTGCAATCAAAAACAGTTAGATACACTTCACTGCGTTTTTGAGGGTTCATGGGGTTTTGATGGTAGCACAGGACAGTCAACATATAAGCAAACGTTTTCTGATAAAATTGATGACGAACACTGCCTCTTTGCTACTACCTACATTCCGTTGCGCATAAAAAGTCTTGATGGTTTTGTCTTATGGTCAAACCCAAATCCACAATCTTTTAGATTTTGCCAACCAATAAAAATACAATACAGATCAGAATCAAAAGATCTGATTCTGGAAGAAAGGAACTGGGTAGAAGAAGAAATTGAAAATCTTTCACTAATTTATTCGGAAATTTTTGCTGGATATGTCGTTGTCGGAGATCCAAAATTATACCTCACCATAATTGACGGAAAAGTCTTTAATGTCATCACAAATACCAGCTCACAATTACGGTGTGCGTGTATTATTACCCATGATCCATTACCGCAAAGTTTTGCTGATATTCCTAATACTGAATTGGTAACAGACGCTTCTGATGATAATATACTCGTATTATCATCACAAGAAGTTTTGACAAACTCCGATGATGACTGCTAGGTTAGCGTCACGTATCGTTGTAGTCTTAGAGCATTGAGAACATTATAGTAATTGTTTTCAGACAACAGAAACCCAGAAAGAGACACAGAAAGACACGAGAAAGAGTTTACTCAAAGTTAGTTAAATACTAACACACTACACACCTCTGCCTACCCCTTCGGGGAAATACAGGCGTGATGTTATGTTATGTTTTTTTTTTTTTTTTTTTAGTTAAATACTTGGGAAATATCTGGCACTTTTATTTTATTTTTTTATTTATTCAATTGCGACAACCCTATTTCCATAGAAATTTCAAAAATATTTAGAAACTCTCTATCTTCGTATTCCTGCTATTGACGCATGTCATATTTTAGTGTATTATTGACAATAACATTACGCATATATTTAAATGAAAATAAGATGCGACCGTGATAAGAAAACATGAAAAAAAAATGTTTTGTGTTAATCGGTAAAAGTAAAAAATCTCCTAATATATCAAAGGTACGATGCCCCATTTTTTTATCTAAATATATATTATGCTGTTACTTTATTTAAAGGACTAACTAAATATGTATTACAACAATTTTCGAAAATAAAAATTAATTTTGTTTTTCTCACTTTTCAATGAAACCTTAATAACTTTATAATTATAAAAAAAAACACTATAGGTATTTCTGCCAAACCTTTATCGTTACTATAGCTATCGAATAAAAACATAAAATGGACATGGCCGCAACTAAGGCAAAATAACAGACTGTGCGGAGTGATGCTCACTACTTCAGTGATACAGTGTAAATACAGGCTGATCACTAAGTGATTTTTTTATTTTTTATTTTATTTATTTGGGAAAACAAAGTGATGTTCACTTAAATGACACATCATTTATCATTTAGTGACTAGTCCAATTTTGCATTCATCACATGGCGTGTACATACTCTTATCGCCAATGATGTATCATTAACGACCAAAATTTATATCCAATCTATTCACGATTTGTCCTACTAGAGATAGGAATTTGACATAATCTCCATACAAAATATGTCAAATTTCTATCTCTAGTAGGGTAAATTGTGGATAGATTGGATATTAATTTTGGCCGTAAGTGATATATCATCATAGACCAGTAAGCCTCTAGACGCCGCTTAGCTGGACACCCCCGGTCACAACGCATATGCTCTACCACTGCATATCATACGTCACTCCGCCAATCGGAACGTCACTCAGTCAGCGAGCGGCACCAATCATAAGGAATCATACCACCGAACTTTTGAGCCGGCCAATCATAACGCGCCGTCCGCCCCCCTGACCCCACCAACGTTTTACGACTGCGTTTGAATACAAAACTTTGTTTATGCGGAGTCTTGAAGCTTACTGGTCTGTGTATATCATACAATGACGCATCACTTACGGCCAACATTAATATCCAATCTATCCACGATTTACCCTACTACAGATAGAAATTTGACATATTTTGTATGGAGCTTATGTCAAATTCCTATCTCTAGTAGGGCAAATCAAGGATAGATTGGATATTAAATTTGGCCGTTAGTGACACAGATTAGATTATTTTTGTTGGTAACAATAATTAATTACACGTCATTACAAAAACAAAATATAAATTGAATTATCAAAATTAATTAATTAATTCATAAAAATACAGTGTATAAAGTTGTATTATTCAAAAATAACAATAAAAATTTCATCTACTAGAAAATAATATATCATTGTAGCTTAGGAATGAATTCATCGACGCTGTAAGGGGCCATTGCAATAAAGGACTTAACTTTATTTTTAAAATATTATATTATATCATATACAGATCTTAGTGATCTCGTGTACATCTGCCATAATTCAGTTGCGCCTCTGCCGGGTGGGTACAAGGAGGAAGGAGGTACTACTTATTTATGAATGAGTCGATGAATTCGATGGAACTAGCTCCTCTGATTGTGTATTCCACTTAATGCCATGTTGATTCGTGTGGAGAGTTGCTTGAAGGACTGAACAGGGAAGATATTTTGATCAAATTATTCATTGCCGTTGTATCCATTGTTATAAATTAAAATTTCATGGCACTGTTCCATGATAGGCTGATTCTCGAACAACATAGTAATAATTTGTTAGTGACTAACCCCCAGTTTCTGGAAGGCTGATCAATTTGATCTGTTGTCAAAATAATCTCATGTCAGCTTCTGTGATTGGCCAGCAAAAATGTTGACAACCAATCACATCGCTTGACCTGAGATTTGACAGTCGATTAGTTCATTTTTGTGTTGATCAGCCTTCCAGAAACTGGGGGCTAATATGCCATTTTGTGAAAGTACTGTGCAAAGCACCTAGTAAAATAGTAAGTACCTAATTGTAATGATTTCAGTTGTTATTTTATTGGTGTTGTAAATAAATTTTATTTATTCCATTCTGTTTGTTTATTTTATGCGTGAAATGCTGAGCACAGGTACAGTCGACTGCATGACAGTGGTAACACTTCAATTAGAAAACCGCCCTTACTGCTTACGAAATAAAGATGCTGCTAATGTCAAAGTGGTACCACCGACGTGCAGTTGACCATACCTACTGCTTATTTATTATACACCACCATAACTGCATTTGAGATAAGTTGGCTACATGAGCTACATTCTATTTCGTCAACTTCTTTATGTCAAACAAGAAATCCCATTTCGAGAACTACAATTTTTTTTTATTGGCAAATGTAAAGTTGACGAAATGGCATGTAGACGTCATGTTGACGGTTGGCGATATCCAATCCAATCCGTCAGAGTACCTATCCAATAATACTAATTTGGGTTCTACATTTAATTGGAGGGGGAGATACAGAAGATGGTAACAATTATGGATGGTGATATGAAGAGTAAAGGAATGAAAGTTAATGTCAGTAAGACAAAAGTTATGGTTTTTAAAAAGGAAGAAGTTATGACAGAGTGCAATATTATGATAGGTGACGAAAAGGTGGAACAAGTGAAAGAGTTTGTATACCTAGGTTCCATGTTTACGAGAGATGGCAAGCATGTGAAAGACATTGAAAGGAGAGTGAGTGCTGGTAATCAGGTGAATGGGGCACTACACACCTTCATGAACAGCCGCAAAGTGTCGGAAAAAGCACGGCTGGCTGATCACTGGGAGTGTTAGTGCCTACACTTATGTATGGTAGTGAAAGTTGGGTATGGCAGAAGAAACATGAAAGCAGAATAAATGCAGTAGAAATGAAAGCTTTGAGAAGTATGTGTGGTGTAACTTGGGAGATAAAGTAAGGAATAACGTGATAAGGGAGCGTTGTGGAGTGAAAGAAGATGTAGTGACAAAGATTGAGAAAGGTATGTTAAGATGGTTTGGACATATAGAGAGGATGGACGAGACGAGATTGACAAAACAAGTATACAAAGTGAGTGTGGATGGAAGAGTTTGAAGGGGACGACCACGGCGAACGTATCGCGGACGTTCTGAAAAAATTCCAGGTTAAGAGTACCTACTCTAAACCGACGAGCATGCATGACGAGGTTAATGGACGTAGATGAAGCGAAAGAGGTGTGTCAGGATCGTAGCAGGTGGAAATCCATAGTCTCTACCTACCCCAACGGGAAACAGGCGAGATAATATGTATTAAATTTACTGTAATTTTAGTAAATTACCTGAGTTTCATCGACGATAAAGTTACCTGAGGTTTTGGTCGTTATCTCTTAGTCCAAAAAGCCTGTAAAAAGTAGGAGTTGCGATTGTCCTAGTCTTATATTTTAAAATAATAACGCAAAATATCTTCTCAACATTTATTTTATTAAATATGATATTTCATTCGTGATCTTAAAGGACACTGCCATTATATTGATGCATAGTCGATTGAGAATACGAATCTGGCAATACAAAAATAAATAAAAAATATTTTCCCATAAAATAATAGCACATGGTTTTGGTAACATACTGAACACAATTTAATACAAAATGGTAAACATATAAATTTAATTATTTTCATCTCCTTTACATAATGATGGCGTTTTAAATATTGTTACCTGTTCAATTTAAATTACATTAAAGGTTGTATGTCAGTGGTGTTGCCAGAATAAGTTATGATTTTTACATGACTAGGGTATCACATAATGTTCATAACTAGATGAGCCCCCAATTTTAATAGATTCGATTTCACATTTCAACCTAATAAAATAACATTTAATTTGAGCGCCAATAAATAACACAAAACTACGAAATTACTCAAGAAGTTCAACGGCAAACAAACCAGCCAATTAAGCAAACCCTTATTAAAATTTGTCGACCGAACATCTTTCCATTCTTGAATGGCAACACTAGTAAACTTTGCATTGATTTTCTATAAAATGGAGACGATTGCATTTAAACTAGTAATAGTAGTAATATAAATTAAAGTTGGCTCAAAAGAGTAACTTATTATGCATAAAATGTGATCGAAATAGAAAAAAAAATTACGCTGTATCAAAATAAAAAAATATCTATAGCTGCAGTAAAAAAATCCTATCAGTAATATGTTCCTATTTTAAGAAATCGTATTTAAAAATCGTGTCTCTTGCCCTCAATAATCACAGGCTGATACAGTCGACCGCACGTTGGTGGTAACAGTTGAATTACGAAAACCAACCTTACTATACCCGAAATAAAGACGCTGACAATGTCAAACTGTTACCACTGACGTGCAGTCGTCTGTACAATTTTAGGTGTGTGCGCAGAGCAACTTTTAAGTGTTTTTCCTCCTCAGTAATAAATTAAAAATACTGCTATCTACTGTTTTATTTTGAGCGTCTTAGCAAAAAAAGAACACCAAAAAGTATTTAATCCTTCTAGTTGTCAATGATTAGTCGAACAAGACAACTGTCAAATGTGACGTCATTCGCAAATATGTGAGGCAGAGGTGCGTTCAGTATTATCGTCCGACGACGGCGGACGACGCCCTGAGCGTACTTTGATCGTTCAGTTACTCGTAGTGATAGTCTGGGCGTTCACACCAAACCGTTCAGTATTTTGAGCAGACGTCGTCGAACGATCGCACCGGTCACCCCGTAAAATAGTAGGGTAAAAGACGCCACGATGTCATGTTGACAGATAATAGTACGAAATGACAGTTGATTTGAGGTTTCGACTGTCATAATTGTCAGTGCTTCATTGTTCTAGTGTCAGTTTCATAAGGTCGCCCGAAGTCGTTCAGTATCTCTGTGAAAATCGTCAATAAACGTAGTGGTTTTATTCTCTTGATCGTCAATGATCGAGCGACATTCGCACCGGGTGACTTTCACACCGAGTGCGTTATAACCAGTGATCGGAATAGGTAGAGCTAATGTGCCTAAAGTTCAAAGAACAGAGACAAAAAAAGTGGAGACTTCAACAATTATTTTTTCGGAATATTTGTTTTCGATAAATAAAATAAAAATTAAAATAATATTAGTTTTTTTTTAGCTCTACCTTGTTAGTTCTAATTATTAAAGCTGGTATGTAAATTACATTAGCTTCCGCGCTTATTTACGTCGTTCAAACGAAGATAAGGAGATTACCTTTATTTTTTGAAAACAATAACAATCATGGATACTCTTTTTTTTTAAACAGAAACAGGAAATGAATTCGATAGTTGTTTTACTTTATTAATTTTAGTTGTACTTAAGTAATGTTCCAAAACTCGGAACAAAATATTCGAAAAAAAAAATGTCGTAAGGAAGTCTCGACTTTTTTTGTCTCTGTTCTTTGAACTTTAGGCACATTAGCTCTAGCTATTCCGATCACTGGTTATGACTGAACTTAACCCAGGGAGGTCGAAATGTATCATACGGTAAGCGGGAGAGTGCACCGCATTCCAGCTAGTTGTCTAGTTGTCTTGATCGATTAATACAACTACAAAGTAGTTAGTAGTTTACTTACGCACACATACATTAAAACAGTATTACCTCAAGAACTATAATTTTCGAGTTAATCATATGTGCAAATACTGAAAACGAAGCCGCATTAAGGCACAAAACAGTTATTTTTATATTGCACTAGCGACGGTGTGGAGACGGAGTGGTACGGGTAGCAATTATACCCTATAAGCTTCTTAAATAATCCCCTTCCTGCTGTTGGTGAAAATCATATGAAAATCCGTACAGAAGTTTTCGAGATTAGCCCGATAAAACATGAACTCAGCGCGGCGGGGGATTTCAATTGATTTTATAATAAATACAGTTCTCGATGGTGTGTGTAGTCCGCCGACCCGCACTAGGCCAGCGTGGTGGACTAAGGCCTCAGCCTTCTCGTACTGAGAAGAGGCCCGTGCCCAGCAGTGGGACAGTAAAGGGCTGATTGCGTATGTAGTGATCGTATTAACTGAACATACAGAACCAGTTTTTCCTAATTTCTGTAAGACATGTTCTTAAAGTTACTACGATTTAGATCTAGGTGTGCGAAAATAGAAAATCCATTGTTTTTGCAAACGATCGGCTGTTCTATGAGTCAACGAGTTAATATTTTATCATAGGCCATGCTCATAATTTTTTTTTCCACTATAATAAACACATATATAATTTCTCAGTAAAAAACATACTACATTTGTTGTTACCTAATGTATCGGTGTGTTATTCTTTGGCACAGTATGGGCAAGCGAGCGTCCCCATGGGGTCCCATGCTGGCAATATTTTAGGCTCCTGTTTGAATACTTGTAATACTTCATCCGGTATATATTTCTTATCGACTACCACCTGTGGAGAGATGTGTGGAATTAATGGATCTTCTCTGGCGAAAAAATAAATGATTACATGTTAGTATAAAATGGTGACCATATAAAGTGTTAAACACTCTTTTGACTTGAAAAGGTCACTCCGTTATTGCGTATCGTAAAAGACGTCTAAGGGATAGTGCCAAGATTATGAAAGAAACCCTGAGACTAAGGACGTTTCTCAAACTGTTTGAGCGTCTGCTTGTTTGACATACAGAAGAGGGTTTTCTCTCGGTGGTGTTGTAATTTTAATTACGAATACACAGAAGCTACAAAAGCTATAAATAAGCTACATAGTACATACCTCAAAGACGAACTCTCTAAACCATGGCTCCGTCAGCAGCAGGTAGCCCTTGTCGTACTCCTTATCACTGTAAGAGTTCTCTACGCGGAACTTCAACGGGTTGCCTTGTTCCTGTCAAAAATATTGACAAAAAGTGTTAATTATTTACTGTATCGAAAGAGACTAAGCTCGAGGTTAGTTTGCTTAGCTTTGGATTTAGTGACCACTCGTGGACACTTTCGAGATCCGTTTGACCATTTCTGGATACTTCGGGATCCGTGTGACCACTCGTGGACACTTCAGGATCCGTGTGGCCACTCGTGGACAGTTAGAGCTCCGTGTGACCACTCGTGGACAGTTAGAGCTCCGTGTTACTTTCTCGTGGACAGTTCGAGATCCGTGTGACCACTCGTGGACATCTCGGGATTCTTGATACCACTCGTGGGCACTTTTAAATTCGTGTGACCTTCGGGATCTGTGTGACCATTCGTGGACAGATCAAGATTAATCTCATTTAGCGTAGTCAGACACAAACAACTTAGATAACTAGTCTTGCCGAAGACTGTCGGTATTTCCGCGTAAATGGATTCGGAGGTCAGATCAGATGAAAAAAAAAACTGATAGTTTGATTAGACTGGAAGCCGACAGAAAAATAATTATAAAAGGTATAAGTAGACTTGGAAAAGCAGTAATAGCCTAGCGGTTGAACGCTTGCCTCCCATGAAAGAGTCTGACTCTAAGTTCGAACTCAGCCCACACCTCAGTCTTTTCGGATTCATGTGCAGATCAGAATTTGATTATCACTTGCGTTAATAGTGAAGAAAAACATCGCGAGCTCTGCACACTTGAGTTTGCTCATACAGTTCTTGATGGTGTGTTTAGTCCGCCAACCCACTATAGGCTAGTGTGGTAAACCAAGGTCTTGAGTCCTTCTCTTTCTGAGAAGCCCGTGCCCAGCAGTGGGATAATGGGCTGTTGTATGTTAAAGGTGGAGTTTATAGTAAATTTGGATATTGCGTGCCTCTAAGACCAGGCTATTACGATAAATGCAGATATTATTAACCAATCGAAGAAAATACTCACATCAGTGCCGACAGCGGTGAAGACCATAGCGTGTGTCATCCAGGAGTCGCTGTACATCAGTCTGTCTGCCTTACTAAGGCCGATCTGCACCTCTGTGTTGAACAGTAGACGGTAGTCTTGGCTGTAAGGAAAAATGATTATTTGCTTGATAATTAAGAATGAAGGCGTCGATTGGATACGTACGGGAATTGATCCCAATATTCGTTTGGCCAATACATTGTGGTTCCGGGTCCTGCGTCTTTGTGCATGTAAGGTTTGTGTAATGTAAGCGGACATAAAGATACAGAAGGAATCCTCGGATGGGTAAAAGCTTTTTAAAGATTTTTTTTTGGAAATAGATCTTATTTATTTGCTCTGCTTTATCTTCCTATTTTTGCATTAGAAACAATACATTTATAAAAGACAAAGGCGTTTCCAGCATCATCATTATTTCAGTCGAAAGACGTCCACTGCTGGACATTCTTTGCCGTTGCAGCGTGTATGTGGGATGAAGGCGTAGTCGTATAAGATTTATCAAATGTTTTGGAGAAAGACAACCTTTGGAGTGTATTTAAATTACTGAATGGCAAAAGGACGTCAGATTGAAGATGAATTCGACATGTACTCACGCATCCAAGTCTTCTAGTCCGTGCTTCCGTTCGAATCTCTTAGAAACCTCGCAGCCGAACCACACCGCTTCGCCACCTGAGATGCTGTCCTTTACACACCTGTAACAAATTGTGTAAGGTAAAACCTTTCCGGGACATTAGACGAGACATAATAGAAGTTTCTTTGTTAGGAACGTTTTAAAATTCGAGTCAGACAAAAGGTATGTAATGTAAAATGTATAGATGGGTTTGTATCCCTTTTATTGTATTTGGAAATCTTGTTAATTGTATGAGCCAGTTATTAGATAGACATTTTTTTTTTGTGTCACTTATACAGAAACATTTCACAGCTTGGGGAAATCAAGTAAAAAGAGAAACTAATCACTATAAACAATAAAAACTAATTAAATAACATGTGACCAGTCGTGGACACTTCGGGATCCGTGTGACCACTTGTGGACACTTCGGGATCCGTGTGACCACTTGTGGACACTTCGGGATCCATGTGATAACTCGTGGACACTTCGGATTCCGTGTGACCACTAGCGGACTATAATTCTACTAACTTCATGAGCGTCTCAATGGGCTGGTTGTTGTACGCAGTCTGTCGTCCGCCGACCACGTTGCCGAGACATTGCAGCGTGTACAGCTGACCGAAGGGGTTGGACTTACGGGGATCAGACACTAGGCACACCTGGAAAAAACATATTCGATTTATTATTAAAATTGTTGAGGTTAGTTCAACATATTTCTTCAGCCTTTACTATGAAAAGTTTCATTAGAATAGTAGACAGTCTCAACCAAGGTTTTTTTTTCACAATATTGTAGAAAGTGTCGTGAAAGTAAGTGGGTGTCGTAAAAGGCGACTAAGGGTTTCACCAGAGAATGGAAGGAGCGTTTTCTGAGTATTTAACCAACCAACTGCGATCGCCAACCTGCCTGCCAAGCGTGGCAATTATGGCATAGCCTACCCATAGGCCTATGTCCAGCAGTGGACGTCTTTCGGCTTAAATGATGATGATGATTGTACGGACTTAACGTCTTAGGCATATTCTTTTCCAGGGAATAATAAATGTAAAAAAGATATTTACCAACCTTCTGTCTCTAATCGCACGTTCAGAAATGGGATGGGAACCTTATCGAAGTAAATTGAATATGACAGTTCTAGAGCGAAGCAGGGTTAGTTGAAATAACTATTGAGCGAGTCGTTTAGTTCAACTAGCTCAAAGATGCGTGGCTGTGGCATTTTGCCTGTAGTTCGCTACTGAGTCAAAAGAAGTATAGAGTTAAATAAAAGAGTAATCACTAGTTCCTGAAAGACTGGTACAGCACGCGTAATATAACTGTGCCGCTGTTAAGTGAGAAACAGGTGGCTGCGCAGTAGTCAATTTTGCAACCAAATCAGTAGCGCGTGCGTAATGGCGGCAAGACTCTGATATGTTGTTCATCTGAGTGGCAAGATGGCGGGGAAGCGCATGCTCTCACTGTCTCAGTCACTCGTTAATGTTCGATGCATCTTTATGTCCTGCTCACACTTATTACGCGACTGTACCTGCGCGGCTCTTCGCAAATCCTGGTTTCAGAGCGGCACAGTTATATTACGCGTACTGTAAATATAATCTGTTTTAAATATTAGGCAACTGCTCTGATTGGTTGAGTAAAATACTAACAACCAATCGCAACGCTTGGCCTGACATTTGACAGCTGATTAGTTAATTTTTGTGCTGACCAGCCTTTCGGAAATTAGGATTTATTTAATGAGCTACAATACGCGTAACATAACTGTGCCCCTCTAAAACAGGCATTGCAAAGAACCTCGCAGGTAAGTCGCGTAATAACGTGCGTCAAAATATTATGTTTTAAGATTAAATTAAGCACTATGTACGTGTATTTTACGGAGTACATCCCTTCTGTGGCACCACTTTCTCAGCAAGTTTGGTAGTTGTCGTGGTACAGATGGGGCCGGGCTGAAAACGTCAGGCTGGCCCGGCCCCCTTGTACAAATGCTTCTGAAGAGGAGTACATTCGGATAATACATACCTCGCGACCTAAAGCCACCGGGGCCGGGCCAGCCTGACGCACGTGTGTAATAAGCGTGAGCAGGACATAAAGATGCATCGAACGTTAACGAACATCTGAGACAGCGATAACATGCAGTCCCCGACATCTTGCCGCTAAGTTAAACTACCAATCTGAATCTTGCCGCCATTACCGCGCATGCGACTGATTTGGTCGCAAAATTGACTACTGCGCAGCCACCTGTTACTCACTTGACAGCAGCAGAGTTATTTTACGTGTTTTGTAAAACTCTGATAATTCTCATTTGAGCGAAAGCGCTGTATTTCTATTTTCTTTTAACGGAACCGTATTGCGCATGTCTACTCCCAGGTCATCAACATCAAGTCAGCCTATCGCAGTCCACTGCTGAACATAGGCCTCTCCCAAGTTGCGCCACAACACTCGGTCCTCTGCCTTCTGCATCCAGTCCCCCCCAGCCACGTTCTTCAGGTCATCGGTCCACCTGGCGGGGGGGCACTCTACTCTATGCTACATTTGCCGATTCGCGGTCTCCACTCAAGGAAAAGACTCGTCATGGACCCTACTCCCAGGTGGTCCATACCACAGAGTACGTCCATACTAATAAAGAAGTGATTGGAACGGCCATTGTTCGGTAGCAGATACACAAGATGATATAATGCTGTTTTTGCTTTAAACAATGTTCCTACCTTATGGTCTACATCGAAGAGTGGACGGACATGTTTGGTATAAAACTCTTGCGGGCTGAGGTTACCAAAGCTGTTGTACGCCTTCTCCTTGTTGTAGTACTCGAATGTGAACTTTTCTGGTGGGGTACCTGCGAAGGGAAACGAGAATTAGATTTTCGAATCAATGCTAGCGATGGGCGATTCGAATAATTTAACTCGAATAACTCGAGTTATCCTTTAAACTAGATGATTCGAATTGTGTTTCTTCAAAACCTAGTTGATCAGTTACGTAGCTGTTCGCCATGTCGGCTCGTTTGTGATATTAATGACCTAATGCCCGATTTCACCGACATCCCCTAACTTTAAAGGATCCCTAAATCCTAAGCATTAGGGGGCGGTTAGGAGATGGTTTCTGTTTCACTAACAGTTAGGGGTCACCTAAACGTTAAACATAACATCACGCCTATATTTCCCCGAAGGGTTAGGCAGAGGTGTATAGTACACCCACATTTCGCCAGTTATGTTATAGTCCCAAGTAATAGAGGGCGAGCCTATTGCCACTGACCGGGCACAAACTCGGACTCCGGGCTGCTACTGAGAATTTCCTAATGAAAAAACCCAATAACACTTTGCCCGACCCGGGTATCAAACCCAGGACCCCACGCTCAGCAGTCGCGCTTGCAACCACTAGACCAACGAGGCGGTCTAAACGTTAAAAGCTACCCTAAATTTAGGTAGTCCAAATTCGGGCCCTTAAACTGGCACATACGTAAGTGATCTCTCATGCAACGAAGATGGATTGTGATTTAGATGAACTTTTTAAAATTTAAAAATTTTAAAATTTAGAAACTATTTCTAGTATATTCGCAGTAATTAATAGCTGTAGTCCAAAACAAAACGTCACATAGCTAAGTGTCCCCTAGTAAGGTGACAAAATGATGGTGAAACGATTTTTTTTGTTTTCATCGATTTTGTTCCTGCTCTATCTTCAAAACGGTAATACATATACCAGCGTCAAACTTGGTCTGCTTATAGTGCATACTATGTAGTTTAGCAACAAATACTAAAAATAGGGCAAATATAGACATATGTGGTGGTACCTACGTAAGAAAGAGATGCAAAAATTCACATTTTGGCTCTTGACCACAATCTAGACAGCTTTGTCAGGATGTGGTCGACGATGGAGCGAGCAAACGTATTAGGTGCCGATTCACTCCAGCTGTGGCCGGCCGTCGCGCGCGCCTCGTTCCCCGCACTACCACCTCCGTTCGCCTCAATTTTCGTAACGCATTCACCAGCTTACTCCCCAAGTCAAGCGTGCGTAAAGAAGTTTTACTTCAAAAATCGTTCTTTCTATCTTTACCTAAGCAAGTGGCGACGATGTTGTATATGACGGCCATCTGCTGTTGGATGGCGCATTGAATCTCCTCATCCGCCGCATTACATTCCACCTTGTCGCGAAGAACTTTGGCGTATTCGCGAAGCTGGAACGAATATAAAATTAATTTAATGTTTTTTTTAAAATAATACAAGCTACAGGCTCAACTGATGTTTAGCGGTTATCTTTGCTCATACATCCACACATCATCATCATAATTTCAGCCGAAAGACGTCCACTGTTGGACGTAGGCCTCCCCCAAGCATCGCCAAAACGATCGGTGCTGCGCTTCCCGCATCCAGGGGATTCCCGCGACCTTCACCAGGTCCTCGGTCCACCTTGTGGGGAACTCCCACGCTACGCCTTCCAGTATGCAGCCACTCCAGAACTTTACTGCCCCATCGGCCATCCGTTCTGCGAGCAACGTGCACCGCCCACTGCCACTTAAGTTTGGCAATTCTTCGGGCTATGTCGGTTACCTTCGTTCTCCTGCGAATCTCCTCATTTCTGATTCGATCAACATGACCAGGGGCCTTACTCCCAACTGGATCGAGTTCTGTATCAATCTAATTTGAATTCGAGTTAGTGTTAATTCGTACTGCATTTCTCTAGGAACTGACATTAGCTCGATTTGGTTTAGTGCTCGAATCAGTCGGGAGTAAGGCCCCAGTACACACACACACAAACACACATAATCAATCAGCCCATTACTGTAGAATTTGATTATCACTTGAATCCTCTTGAATAATTGTGAGGTAAATTGCACACTTGAGAGTACCAACAGTGCCTTGTACTGCCTCGTTGGTCTAGTGGTTGCAAGCGCGACTGCTGAGCGTGGGGTCCTGGGTTCGATTCCCGGGTCGGGCAAAGTGTTATCGGATTTTTTCATTAGGAAATTCTCAGTAGCAGCCCGGAGTCTGGAATTTGTGCCCGGTCAATGGCAATAGGCTCGCCCCCTATTACATGGGACTACAACATAACTGGCGAAATGTGGGTGTGCTATACACCTCTGCCTACTCCTTCGGGGAAATACAGGCGTAATGTTATGAGAGTGCTCCAGAAAGTTCTTGCTGGTATGTATATTCCGCCAACCTGCAGTAGGCCAGCGTGGTGGACTACGGTCTAAGCCTTTTCATTCCGAGAAGAGGCCTGTGCCCAACAGTGGGACAGTTATGGGCTGGTTATTTCTACATTATTTTATAAGTATGCATCAGTGTTTTTAACCCCTAACCTTTTTTTTTTACTGCGATGAAGAAACCTTTAAAAGGCTGCCGGCCTCATGGGGGACAGAAGCCGGGGTGTGTGGGATTTTTACTCACTAAAACCAGTGGCCGTCTTCAGCATAATAAGCGGGGACTCCGGGAATGTGATATGCCTGCGGAGCCTCTCCTATGCTAGGTCACAGAATATTTAATAGTACTAACGTACAGAACGGCCACTCACCGCCCCCCGCCAATTTAAGATTCCTCACCCGCGCCGCTCACGCACCCTCAGTCTGACGGCAATTGGACTGCAATATTGCAATGGATGTAAATCGCCTCTCGCTATACAAGCACGCCATCTCTGAGAACTACTAAGAAGCGCTTGGAACCCAGTCGGCATTACGAGCGGTTAGCATCCCTAACCTACACGTGTGTGCGCGTTCGTATACAGATGTAATCTTGTGTATGTAGGTGGTGCTAGCATTTATATTGTATTGAGTGGCCGAGGCGTGGCTAGGTCCTAAGTGAGACTTTTAGTCTCCCTATACACTTTCCTGTGGCCTGATTCACAAATGTTCGAAAAGTTTCCATTTCCGAAGTAAAATTTGACCGGCAAATAAAACAAAACGACCACTTCCTGCGACCATGAACGTTGCAATGCATTCGAAACGTCAGGAAAACCAATTTTAATAATAATACACGATGTAATTCGGTTAAACTTGTTTTAATAAGAATGGATTCGGAAACGCAACGCGAAATTCATGGAAACTCTCCCGTGAGCCATTTGCTGTCGGAAAGCACTCGATGTAAAATTAAAGAACTATGAATAGCGTTTCCGAATGCGTTCGATTCTCAAATCTTTTTTTTTTTGTAATATAACAAGTTTGACCGGATTACATCGCGTATTATTATTAACATTATTTTTCCTGATGTTTCGAATGCTTTGAATTATTAGTAGTCGCAGGAAGTGGTCGTTTTGTTTCGTTTGCCGGTCAAATTTCACTTCGGAAACGGAAACTTTTCGAACGTTTGTGAATCAGGCCACTGGTGTGCATGGCGGCACGAGACCACTGCGTGCCCGCCGCCATCCCAATTAATTAATAAATTTAACTCCTAACCTACTATTCCCCATTCTAATAAACTTTGTAGTCATACATTTTACCATACATACCTTAGTTTTGATGAGTGCGTTCATGTGCATACTTTTCTTTGAGCTAAACGATTCTGCGAAGCATTTCTTGGGTATGACGCCGTATTTGTTTACTAAATTCACTACCATGTCCCATTGGCCACCATCGTTGATTGGATCCTGTGAATAAAACAATGGAAATATGTGTTTTATGACTTCAACAAAGAAAAACGAAGCGGAGATCGGTGGCAAAAACAAGAAAAGGCCTTTGCCCAGCAATGGAACAGCAAAAGCGCAATGCGGATTATAAGATTTTTTGTTTAAGACACGGATTCGAGCTGGTCAAAATGAGATCAAACACCTGATGGTGCGATCTACTTTTATTCATTGAGAAGTTCCTCCGTTATCTAGCTTGAGAGCAAAAGCTGTTGCCGATAAAAAGAAGTTTTTCGTCCATTGTTCATTAACAAACTTCTACAAAAAATATGGCCATCACGGTACGCCTGACAGATGTGAAACATGGCACATAAGAGAGCGTCAGGCCATGACAGCAAACGTCACGGCATACGAGTCAATCTTGACCCCAAGGCGCGCCAATAGATGTTTTTGATAAAAAAATGGGACTTTTTTGCATAAGAGGATTAATTGAAATCTTTAAGTAATATTATCTAGTTTCAGAAATGTCTCAGGCTCAAACAAGCCATCGAAGTTACAAAGTAATAACATAAACGGTACTTGAGTGTAAGAATCCCTGCAGACTGCAGACTAAACTGTCGGCCGATAGTTGGGATATATATATAATTGTTGTTGTGCACACTCCCGTATGGCCTTGTACAGAGCCCCTAGCATGAGTTTTGGCGATATTGTGTGTCGTGTTGTGGTTTAGGATGGCGAAACGAGCTAAAGGCCCATCTGATGTTAAGTGGTTACCTTTGCCCATAACAACTGCAATACCACCTAGGCTGTTACCTAAATGGTACCACAAGTCAGTTCGCCAAACAGAGACATGAAGGTGGAAAGTCTCATGTGATTGTAATTTCACCGGCACCCGTACCCTTCAGACCGAAACACAGCAATGCAAGCATCACTATTTGGCGGAGAAGTAGGCACGGTGGTAGTACTTCCCCGGACGAGCTCTTTCACAAAGGAGCTCTACTACTACTAGAATTGGAGCTCTACTACGACTAGAAAGAAGTGGTCTTGTTTAGTTCCAAATACGCACCCGTGGCGCTGGTAACATTTTCATATAAAATTTGTCGATAACTACACGCAGGGCCGTCTTAGGCTCAACCAGGGGTGGGGGGGGGGGGGGCTTGGACATAACAGAGTTTGGGGCCCTTTCAGAATGTAAAAAAAATGTGAATGATAACATAAGTAGGTGCTTTAATTTAGTGACTTTATTGGTGGTTTCGCATCTGCTTTGATAAAACTGACTCAAACTTTGGCGGGAAATTGAATAGTAACGTTGTGATTTGGTTTTACTTTGCTTATATTGTGGTTTTCCATTATAGGATTGAACGTGCTATACTTTTATGTTTCTTTTTTGAGGCCCCCTAGCCGGAGGCTATGGGCTTGTGCCCCTTGCCTTGTGATCTTATGGAAAAGACGGTACTGACTACACGATATCGCAAAAACTCATGCTATGATTAAGAACCCGAATAAACTAATCGGCCGAGTAAGTCTGCAGTCTGCGGAGGGTTTAATTAATAGTTACCAAGACAAGGTAACAATGTTTCAAAGGATGCGTTTCGCAATTAATTGCAACAGTTACATAATTCATATCTATCGCTCAATGTTAAGTATCACGATAAATTAAATATCTGTATTTCTTATCAATGCAAATATACCATTTTAGATAAGACATAACAAGACTGAATGCGATAATGCATCATGGTATTATTATTACTGCAACTGCATCATTTATAGAAATAGAAATAATTTATATAAATATTAACTATTACATCATTATGTATTAATTATGCTTAAAAAGTTATAGTAACAGCAGGTTTTATTGTGGTTTTTACTAAGTATTATTTATAAACGGTTTTTTACAATAGACTCGTGTATTTGCATACAGATACATAGTTATAATAAGTCGTATTTCTTGTGATCGATTCTTAGTAAAGTTGTTTTGTTTGCTTTGTTTGTTTGGATAATATCTATGAGTTCGCAAATATTTAAGGGTCCGTTCACGTACACCGACTCGGAGAGCATTGGGAGCGTTTTTTTTTTCACACAGACTGGAACTGGACTGGACTAGTTTTTTCACAGACTGAACTGGTCGTGACCGATCTATATGGTCGTAAGTCAACCGAGCCGTTCACATAGACCGGCTGGGAGGGAGCAAGCGCATTCAGAGCAGCCGACCGTCTAACAGGGGGAGTTGGTAGACTGCTTTTAATGTTTCACTTTAAGCGCATTGGAACGGCTCTCGAGCATCCTCTTGTCACAAAAGATGTAAAATGTAAAAATAAACCTTATTTCAATGTCATAAGACTCTATTTTAAAAACTATCGAAATCTCCGTGTTAGTCTATGTAACCGGACCTTAAAGGGGACCTCAATTACCGCGTTTGGTAGACGCATTGGAGATTTTAGTTTGTTGTTATTAACTGCTGCCGGTTTTCTTAAGGATAGGTAAGTTCAGAGGATATCAAAAGTGCGTGCGATATTATGATAAATAATCCTAAGGGGGAGCTCCTTCCAAGCCCCTGTTTAAGGAATGGAATCATGGTAGATAAGGATCTACTATTGCAATTTCTTTACATCGAGACTAAAGTTCCATGTTTTTATAGTACACTTTTAAGTCTGGTTTCTTGTTCATCATTTCAGCCGAAAGACGTCCACTGCTGGACATAGGCCTCCCCCAATGGGGGGGGATATGCCATAATCGCAATTTCTTGTTCACTAGTACAATATTCAACTCTGCGTAGGTGACTGATGACGCAGCAAAAGTCGAGGTTAAACCTGCT
Organism: Asteroscopus sphinx; assembly: GCA_949699075.1. NCBI lineage: Eukaryota > Metazoa > Arthropoda > Insecta > Lepidoptera > Noctuidae > Asteroscopus > Asteroscopus sphinx. The sequence goes on along the minus strand of OX453021.1, from coordinate 9,749,975 downwards.
ATTAAAAACTACGCCAATTTTAGCGTAACATTTTCCTCAACAATAAATTTATACTGACTGGATGCGTTCGCCGACAAATGGGAGACGCCTGACTGCGATGTATTCGCCGACGAATGTGAGACGGCTGACTGTGATGTGTTCGCCGACAAATGGGAGACGCCTGACTGCGATGTATTCGCCGACGAATGTGAGACGGCTGACTGTGATGTGTTCGCCGACAAATGGGAGACGCCTGACTGCGATGTGTTCGCCGATGAATGGGAGACGCCTGACTGCACTGTGTTCGTCGGCGAATGGGAGACGTCTGACTGTGATATGTTCGCCGATGAATGGGAGACGCCCGACTGTGATGTGTTCGCCAACGAATGGGAGACGCCTGACTGTGATGTGTTCGCCGACGAATGGAAGACGCCTGACTGTGATGTGTTCGCCGACGAATGGAAGACGCCTGACTTTGATGTGTTCGCCGACGAATGGGAGACGCCTGACTGCGATGTGTTCGCCGACGAATGGGAGACGCCTGACTGTGATGTGTTCGCCGACGAATGGGAGACGCCTGACTGCGATGTGTTCGCCGACGAATGGGAGACGCCTGACTGTGATGTGTTCGCCGACGAATGGGAGACGCCTGACTGCTATGTGTTCGCCGACGAATGGGAGACGCCCGACTGTGATGTGTTCGCCAACGAATGGGAGACGCTTTTGCCAGTATGTCTGGAGTACTTTGAGATGAGTGTATGAAAGTGTGTTTTATTATTATTTCTATTTCTGTGTTCCTTGTACAGGATTTTTTTTAAGTAGTGCGCAAATTTTTTTTGGTGGTTCGGTATGAGTAATAGAACACATTTACATTAATTGCTAAATACTTTTAAAAAAAAATATACGACTTATAATCAGCAAAATATGGACACAATCTGTTCGTAATAACATCAATGAAAGCGCGCGGCGGCTGGCTCACGCGACGGTCCGGGAGGGGGTTGTACCCCGATGCAAACCCGCAGCCTCATGAGCCAGCCGTCGCGCGCTTTCATTGATGTTATTACGAACAGATTATGTCCATATTTTGCTGATTTTAAGTCGGATAAAAAAAAAGTATTTAACATTTAATGGAAATGTGTTCTATTACTCATACTGTACCACCAAAAAAAAATTTGCGCACTAGTTATAAAATTTTCCTGTATATAACTGAAGTGCATTAAAAAATAAAATAAATGAAACTAAATAACATTGTGTATTTTTAACTGAAATAAAGAACTATTTTGACAACTCTAATTTTGATACTCTGAAATAAACAAATCAAATCACGGGCGTTCTCAATAAATGCCCGAATAAGAGTACCTACTCTAAACCGTGGAGCATGCATGATGAATTTAATAAACTAAGCTGAAGCGAACGAGGTGTGTCAGGATCGCAGCAGGTGGAAATCCATACTCTCTGCCTAGTCCAATGGGAAACGGGCGTCATAATATGTATCATCATCATCATTTCAGACGAAAGACGTCCACTGCTGGACATAGGCCTCCCCCAAGCATCGCCACAACGACCGGTCCTGCGCTTTCCGCATCCAGCGCATACACGCGACCTTCACCAGGTCATCGGTCCACCTTGTTGTATGTATGTATGTATGAAATAAACATACCTTCAGCAGAAAGTTGACGAGCCTGCCTTCGAGCTGTTCTCCTTGCTTGGCTGTGGCCACGATGTTGTTCAACCAGTAGTGCGCCCTCTCGATCTTATCCCAGAAGAATAGATAGCTGTGGGTTTTTTTTTAATAAGTTTTATTAACGTTCGAAAAATTAAGACCAAAGACAAATAACGTTGCGAGAAAAAACCATATTTGATAGAAGTGCTGGTGGAGTTTTTGGTGAACATAAGGAAGTATAATCTGGTGGTCTTCAAGGCTCAGCGAATGCGAGTGTATGCAGGTCGAGATAAGTAGGAGTGGGCGGAGCTTAGCGGGTCATCATCGCGTGTTTGTTACTTTGTTTCTAGTTGTCACTTGTCGATCAATCAAGAAGCAGGTATTGTGATTAAGTTAATTCCGATGTAGAATGTGAACCAGAAGACACGATTCTGTATTTGCATTTAATTTGATTGTGTTATTATATATAAACACCGGAGAAGAACCGGAGTGACCGACATAGCTTGTAGGATCAGTAAGCTGAAGTGGCAGTGGGCTGGCCATGTCTGTCGAAGGACCGATGGCCGTTGGAGCAGACGAGTCCTTGAGTGGAGACCGCGAATCGGCAAACGCAGCGTAGGGCGCCCCCCTGCCAGGTGGACCGACGACCTAAAGAACGTGGCTGGGGGGGACTGGATGCGGAAGGCAGAGGACCGAGCGTTGTGGCGCAACTTAGGAGAGGCCTATGTCCAGCTGTGGACTGCGATAGGCTGAGTTGATTGATTGATTTGATATAAACACTGTATTACCTGAAATAAACAAAAATCGATGATTAAAATCATATCTTGATATTTCTTTTTTTACCCCTTCTCAACATTCGCATTCGCACATTCGCCTTTCAAACACTCGCATTCGTGTCTAAAATATGACATTCGTTACATCCCTGGCGTGTATCATAGTTGACAGCACCATCGCTTAACATCAGGTGAGGTGGCGGACAAACGCAGGCCTGTCATAAAACGCGAAAAGAACCCTCGCATTCTACAGACTTACCTGTCGATAGATGGGAAATCGGATCTGGCAGTGTGAGCACTCTCGCCGTCGTACTGATTAGGAATCCAATTAAACTATACATAACATAACCAGTAGGTCTACTCGCGTTTTACGAACGACAAACGAAGTACGAACTTTCGTTCCGACTGATACTTACATAATAAAGATAGGCACATAAAAAAGGCACAATTAAGATAGACTACGGTTCATAGTCGTATACAATTTACCGGAGATGAGAAAAACAAACGTCAAAACACGATCATCGCATGCGATAAGGGAACGATGGTTGACCGGAGTAGCAAATTGTGCGATGAATCGTACGATTTATCGAATATCGTCGAACGGGAGTAGACCCCCTGCCCATTATTGTTCCACTGCTGGGCACGGGCCTCTTATCAGTACGAGAAGACTAAGGCCTTAGTTCACCACGCTGGGCTTGTGCGGGTTGGCAGACTACACACAGCATTGAGAACTGTATGGAACTCTCTGGTGTGCTGGTTTCCTAACAATGTTTTCCTTGACCGGGCACGGGCGGGAGACGTGAGTTAATTTATATAGGCCGATTAAAAACAGGCCATTCTGGCGCTCATGTTAGGCATGATAGTTTGTACTATATCTAAGTAGACCAAGCTCTGATAGTGGCTGCATAGGCTGTGCAGTTAACCACTATCTAACTTTAGGTTGTGGTAAAACGACTATCTATGTTTTGATAGCACCATTTTGTTTTCTTTATCAACGGGTACCACTACCGCCATCGCAATATTTTTTTGCTGATAGGGGCCAGATATTAAACCAACTGATCATTTACAACATACTTGAAAATTAGGGTGGACCTCTGCCTGATAATATCCTCCTATATTACAAGAGTGATAATAATATTATATTATTATCAGGGACTACATCATACACACGCCTGTCTCCCATTGGGGTAGGCAGAGACTATGGATTTCCACCTGCTACCATCCTGACACACCTCTTACGCTTCATCTACGTCCATTAACCTCGTCATGCGTGCTCGTCGGTTTAGAGTACTCTTAACCTGGCATTTTTTTGAGAACGTCCGCGATTTGATCAGGGACTAAATAATTAAAATTACCATTCAACACAGAGCTGAGAGGCTAATTGGTGATGAACTGCTAGTAAAATTTAAGCTACAAAGCTTAGCCCATAGACGCACAGTTGCTTGTCTGTCGGTGTTCTACAGGCTGTACTTTGGAGAGTGTGCGCAAGAGCTCCATGAGCTTATTCCGCCATCTCCTTTCTTTCATCGGACTACACGACGCACTGCAGGATATCATCCACATTTGGTAGAAATCGCTACTATCAGGACCAAGCGCTTTGAAAACTCTTTCGTAATGCGCACAGCCAAGTTGTGGAATTCACTGCCGGCATCTGTATTTCCGGGCACTTACAACCCTAACGCCTTTAAAGCTGGAGTGAATCAGCACCTAATAGGTTTGCTCGCTCCATCGTCGACCACATCTTGACAAAGCTGTCTAGATTGCGGTCAAGAGCAGATCCATATCTCAAAAAAAAAAACACAATGTATAGCAAAAACTTGATGTTTTATTGTGACTTCGTCTCACACAGGTTGTGTTTCAGTTTTGATAAATCAACGCGACATGAAGCGGTATTTTGTGTATAGTATAGTAACAACGACCATACAGCCCAATAGACGCCTAATGTTGAATATAATGCGCACAATAAATTCTGCCACTAGCTGAGGCGGGGTACTGCAATCGGGTTGGCCCTACCAAGGCGGCTATTGGTTGATCACTAACGCGACAGTTTTCACGGCTCATGTAAGTGGTCGAAACCGATTTGAAGTGCGAATAGTGGCGTCCAACATTAGTGAAATTTCATAGATGTGTTGCAGACATAGGTCGCCTGTTATGAGGCGTCTATGGGCTGTATGGTCGTTGTATAGTAATAAGGTAGACTTAGGTGAAACGAATAGCTGTTTCGTCAGATACCGGATTTTCAGCCATCCTATAAGCCGGATATTACCATCGAGCGTGTCGGACGATTCAATTGTATTTATTTGTTATAAATAAACATAGGGTACAATGAAGTCATAGTGAAACTTTTTTTTGAAAATTGAACTTTGAAAATTGAAGTCAGTTCCATACCTTTGAGAGAACTCAAACTCCTCGATGCCATACTTCTTCATGAAGGGCAGACGCATAACATTGAGGGCAGCAAACAGCCAGCAGCGACCTGAATTCTCTTGGTTCGTCACCGGCTTGGCTTCGGACTCCACCTATTAAGTATACATACATTTATTTATACACATACATTTTGCCTACTAAAAGCATTAATAGACAATCTTTGGTTCTGTCTGGACCATAGAAATATAAATAAAGGTAATAGAAGTGACAAAGGCGCGTGAACTTGTCGCCGCGTACAGGTGTCTTTTAGGACACCAGTGCGCGAACCGTTTGCTTGATCATTAGTGCTGTTTTGGAAAAGTCACTAAAATTATATTTTGCAGCATATCTAGCAGCGGTTTTTTTTGGCTTAATTTACTTTGCTTAGAATACTAGAAACATGGTGCGCGTGATTGCATATTTATGTGTTGGTGGCGGAAAACCGGCGACATGCGTTCCCGTAGTAAAAGTACTGTCTTTTACTATAACATTTCTATTAGAGATGCGCCGAATAGTGGTTTCACCGAATAACCGAATACCGAATATTATTCGGTTTAACCTTTACCGAACCGGATATTCGGCCGAATTATTCGGTTTCCCATTACATTGTTTTGCCGCGTAAATAGGTTCTAACACGTACGCTACGTGTCGCTGCTGTATAGTGTATTATTGTCAATAGGTGCTGCATTGAATTTGCAAACGTCCCTTCTAACATACGGCAAATTGCGCGTGTGAGAACAGAGCGGAATCGCGCTGTTTTCATGTTATTTTACATTTTTACAAATATTTTAGCGAATAAACATGTAAATAAAAATCTGTTATACCAGAATCTAGATATGTACACACGGCTACACATCAATCTGTACAAAACCAGTATAGGCTGACCTCGCGTTGTAAGGAAAACCTATACAATGCGAGGTCAGCTTATACTGGAAATATACAGCTTGATGTGTAGCCGTGTGTACAAGATGTATCTTATTCGTAAAAACTATTGGAATACAAAATGCAATGAGTAATAGTGCAAAAACGGACCTTACTTTGGAAAATAAATCTATTGAGCAAATTTAAGAATCGTGTTTTCCCCACACCAGAATCTAGTAAATATAATGAAAAATCATATATATAAATTAGATCTACGTCGTATCCACAAATGAAAATATTTTGATTTAAAAAATCCCTATTTTACCCAATTCCACCCCTTAAGTGTGTTCATTAAAAATTTAAAATGTTGATTTGAGGTTTAAAAATAAATTTTATTATAAGTTTTAAAAAGAAATGTGAATTTGATTGAGGTTTAAAAAATGTAGATTTTAAGTTTAAAAAACAAATGTTGATTTAAAGTTTAAAAATAAATATTGTTTTGAGGTTTAAAAATAAATGTTGATTTAAGGTTTAAAATAAATGTTGACTATACTAACTACAGGTTAAGAAATAAATATGTTTTCTTTGACTTATTTATAATATAACATAAATCTTACATAAGATGTTTTGTCTTTTAGTTCTACACCATGTAGTCAAGAAAATAGAAATGCTTGAACCGAATATATTCGGCAACAAAACCGAATAATTCGGCCGAATACAAATAGTGGAAAAGATGCCGAATACGCCGAATACCAAACGAATATTCGGCGCATCTCTAATTTCTATTACCTTATTATTTAGATTTCTATGGTCTTAACCACAGAGTACATTATGTAGCTGGTCTTGACCAATGGATTTGGTCTTCTACCAGGCCCCTCAGAAAGTATTGCGAAAAAAAGTTTTTATATATGGGAGACTGGCCAGTTATAATGTTTTTCGAAAATATGATTATTTATAAGTAAAAATAAGTAAGTTCCAATTTCAAAATTTCCCTCCACATTTTTTGCGAGTTAATTCAAAGTATTGTGTCTCACTGAAATATGGATCTGCGCCGGGAACATTTTAGAGCTATGATTTTATACGATTTCAAGTGTCGCCTGAAACCGGATGAATCGTACGATAGACTTCAAATGGCATTCATGGATGAAGGCCCTTCCAAGGCAACCGTGTATCGTTGGTATAACGAATTCAAGCGCGGTCGACCAACTTTGGGGGATGACGAAAGAAGCGGTCGCCCTTTGACGGCTGTTACCGAAGAAAACGTGCTAGCAGTGAAAAATTTAATCCAAGACAATAGGCGAATTACATATCAGGAGATTCAACACATATTGAAGATTGGATCGGGAAGCGTTCACGAGATTCTACACAGCCATCTTCGCGTGAGGAGGATAGTATCACGCTGGGTGCCGCACAACCTCACCGATGCTCAGAAGCAGGCCCGGGTGGAATGGTGCCGTGATATGCTTAACAAATTTGAAGCAGGCTCGTCTCGGCGTGTTTACGACATCGTTACAGGTGATGAGTCCTGGATTTATCAATACGACCCAGAAACCAAGCGCCAGTCGACTGTTTCAAAATGAGCCAACGCCTACCAAAGTGAAGCGATCTAGAAGCGGGGGTAAGATTTTGATCGCTAGCTTTTTTAATTTGACTGGCCACTTGGTATCAATTCCCTTACGGGATCAAAGAAGCATTCGCACACCGCACTCAAAACGAGGGACTTCCTGGACAGCACGCCAGTCAAACTCCTGGGTCACCCTCCTTACAGCCCTGATCTAGCACCGTGTGACTTCTTTTTATTCCCAAAAATAAAAAATCAGCTCAAAGGGATACAATTTTCGTCGCCGGAAGATGCGCTGGCTGCGTTCGAGCAGGCTGTAAACGAGGTGTCTGCGGCGGACTGGAAAAAGTGTTTTGAAAACTGGTTTAGGCGCATGAATCTTTGTATAGAGGCTGGTGGAAAGTACTTTGAAAAGATTTGATAAAAATATATGTACGTATAGAACAATTTTTTTTAGTTTCGCAAAACTTTCTGAGTGTCCCACGTATTGAACCAAATTCATGTTGACAGACTACTGTCTACTCTACATTAAAGTCTATTTTTCTACCTTGTCTTATTTAGTAAACAATCTTGGAATGTCTCTTTATTCAAATAAAACATAATTATTAGTTCTGCACATGTAATAAGGTAAAAAAAATCTTAGTGTGTAAATTTTTCAACATAATGTCCTTAAATTATTATTATTGACGAACTGCATTACAAAGACATGTTAAGATTGTTTACTAAACAAGACAAGAAAAAACAGAGTGTACATTAGATTATGTTTGATATGAATCTGTTGGTCCGTGTGGTGCCGCCGAACACAAAGAATTTCACCACCCTATATATTCTCATGGGTGTCGTAAAAGGCGACTAAGGGATTCACCAGAGGATGGGCAGCAGCGTCCTGAGCGTCCTCTGAGTATTTAACCAACCAACTGCGATCGCCAACCCGCCTGCCAAGCGTGGCGATTATGGCATATCCCCCCTTTTGGGGGAGGCTCATGTCCAGCAATGGACGTCGTTCGGCTGAAATGATGATGATGATGAATTTGTTGGTACAGACTGAACAAGACCGTATATTAATGCTTTTTGTTAATATCTGACAGAGCATAGCTTTCTTTTATCGGTGAAAATAATCAGAAAGTCTATTAGATAAGTCAAGTGCTTCCAAAAAAATTGGTGGGGGGTAATCTGCACACTGTTTACAAAATCAGTCAGATGTGTCAGAAATATCTTTCACCAAACTAAAACAGATTACCCAACGTAGCACTCGCCGAGCTAGTTTCTTGGTTTTACCAAAAATTAGAACCAACTATGGCAAAAAAACTATAACTTATGAAGGAGCACAAATCTATAGTAAAATACCCTCACGTATTAAAAATCTAAGCTCATTTAATGCATTCAAATCTGAGCTAGCACTATATGTAATTTCAGACAACTCTTTTGTAAAATAATGAATGTACTGAATGGGTACACCACAATTCTTTTGAAAAAAAAAACATTTTTAAATTCGACGAACTAAACCATCATAGCTTAAGTTAATATTGTTCTCAAGTAAGTGACTGTGTTTTTATTGAGAATACATTTATTAAAACCTAATAAACAAGAGTTTAAAAGTGAGAATAATGTCTTTGGAAATAAATGTAAAAAGAGTTGCCATAGTATGTAGGAGCTGACCTGTACCAACAAATGGCACCCGTTCACGAGCATGACGTGAGCATCAGCCATCACTTAACTCAACCATATTGAAGGGAACTTAACGACCCAACACTAACACCACCATCAGCTGGTACCAATGTTTTACAGAAACAAGAATTATGACTTACTTTAATGTTGTAGACATGTAGAGCTGCATCAGTCCTCTTCCTACTGATGGCAACCTCGAAGGGATCAAATCTTGTGCAAGCATTCTGTGCGAGTTCATTCTTAGGGTCAGAATAATAGTCACTGCGGAACTTAGACAAAGTGTCCAAGCTCAAGGGAACTGGAATAAAAAGACAATTTTATATTATGGTATTGATAAATCAATAATGGTATCTTTATACTAAAGTTCATGTTTCAATATTGTTTGTAGCTTTCTAGATATTAAAGATTTCTATGTTTGTCCTCTATGCATTCCTAAACCATTTATTCGATAGTAATGAAACTTTGGTGAGTTGTTCTATATATGCCCGTAAAGGTTCCTGGCCCAAAAAAAAAAGAGGGCATTGCAACGCATGCCAAGCACAGTTAGTATATATCCTACTAATATTATAAAAGTGAAAGTACGTGAGGATGTATGGATGTTTGTTATGTATGATATTATTATTTTAATGAAATTTGGCATACATATAGAATATAACTCGGATTAACATATAGGCTACTTTTTATCTCGGGAAGATGAACAGTTCCCGAGGGATGCGCGATAAACGACATTCACGTGGGCAAAGTCACGGGCATAGGCTAGTATTATATATATTTACTACCGGTACCAAATTAATAATGTAATAAAATCAATAATGTATAATAATTTTTTTCATTTAAATATTTTGAATACCTGAAAATTTATTATTAATAAAACCATGTAGGTATAGACAAGGCATAAAATGTCATTAAATAATAATGATGTGAATAAAGTGAATTAATGTTATTAATTCTAATAATAATGTATACTAATGATGTACCTATATGTTAATTACTAATATTTGTATGCCACCTGTGGCAGCACACAGAGACACTGTATACTACTTAACACCAAAAATACCTGTGTACACAAATTAACATTTTGATTTGATTGATATATATATATAAATGAATGTTTCTTTGTATGTTTTTCCTCTAGGTATCCGTATCTAAGCCGTTCATCTGAATGTGATGAATCTTTGGCGAGTTGTACTGCGTACACCCTCAAATGACCTGGCCTAAAAAAAAGATGGCATTGCAATGCATGCAAAGCCAGTTTATTACAAATTCTGAAATGTATGTGTGACGTCTATCCAAAAAAGATGTTAAAAGTTCGCCTACATAAGAGAATTTTACATTAAAGAGGTGGTTTTATTAAATATAGCTCGCTTAATATCTTATAAGAGATGCTGGAACATTTTGGCCACTTTGTTTTAACCCTTTATGTAGGTATATACACCAGGCAACATTAAATCACAGTTATCATGGTATATTGTTAGTATTCTCATATACCAACAGGCCTAAATTTCCTTCAGTTGGTCCCATCACTAAAAATTTCCAGGGTGAATACTTTTTTTATAATTGTCAAAGAAATAATTGTCAAAGAAGTTACTCACTTTTATGATCAATTAGTGTGCTATATCTTAATATTTTCACTATTACACCATTGTGTACCGGTAACTTTATTATATTATTCATTTCATGGTGAGAGGATTATTGTAAGAATTACATAATTTTGAATTTAATAGTAATCATGAAATACTGTGAAATACAAACATTTGACAAATCTCTTGAATTTTTTTTTTTTATGATATGCGACCTTCTCAGTGGATTTTTAAGAATAAAACTGCCTTGTTTATAGTTTTGTTTTGACATTGACAAAAAGGTTTGCAATCAGAACTATCTACATAAGACAAAATGCAATTTAATGTAATTATTTATGTTTATGTGGCAGACTAAAATGACACAGCAATATTATATTTGCTCACTCCAAACGTTTACGTACGGTCTACTACAATACAATAAAATACACCCAGTAAGCAAAGTCAATACTGGGACTAACTATAACTAAAGAAAAGTTATGAAAATAAAACAGTTGAAAGCCGTACAACTAATTAATTGTGCAACAAAGAAGGTTATAGTTTCGATTTAGTAGACAAAAAATAATGATAAAAGTACCTGTAGACATGGCTGCTGAAGTTGTCCGTAACAAATAGAGCGTCCGACACTTGAATATTACAGGAAAAAGTGATTTTACAAGCATTTATTTTAAAATAAGATGACAAGGTGTTTTCTTCCGATGCCGGGCGGCAGTACAATTTCAAACTTAAACAATTTAATCTTTATGCTTTTAAAAATAAGAGTCAGTTACGTTGGTACGCTTTTATTGGCTGCAAACGCGAATAGCATGGCGAATAGGAAATAATATTGCTATCTCTTCTAAACTCATTCATAACCTGTTTAAGTGATTCAAAAGTTCATTCTTCCGGTTACTGACCCCAGCAGCTGATTCTGCAGGGCTGCGTTCATTTATATCGCTCGACGTCGCGTCGTCGGACGACGTTCGGAGCGTTCTTTGGGCGTTTGTTTGTATGATCGCTCCATAAAAATACGGTATGGTAGTACAGTTTAACAAAGCAATTAGTATACAGGGTCGCCAGATATAGATGAAGATTTCTCAGGAAGTTATTATAGAATAGTTTGATTAGGGTTCTGTATAAATACAGTATTTTTGTCTTTGTCCGTTATTAAAATTATATTTCACTCAAAAATATTCATTATTTATTTATTATTTATTTATATATGCTTTATTGTACACCATAAAAAAACATTACATTGAATATGCGTTTACACTATTGTACAAATGGCGGCCTTATCGCGATCAGCGATTTCTTCCAGGCAACCTTAGGATGGACAAGAATGAACTGGACAGAAAATGGGGTGGTCAGATGTGCAAATTCGATGCATAATTTAATAATAAAATAAAATACTATACTACTACTATAAAATAACAACAAAAATATATTCTATAAATCCTAATACATAAATACTATATGCATATATGCATTATCTTCTGAGAAAACTTCATTTATACCACTCTACCCTGTATACCAATGCTTTGTTAGACTGTATCTACTTACAATTTCCTTAGATCGCTCTGAGTAACTAAACGACAAAGTATGCTCCGTGCATCGTCGGCCGATATAAGTGAACGCAGCCGATGTTTGTTACGTTTAGTTTATTCATCAGTTACATCACACATCTCTTTTAATTATTAAAATAATATCGTAATTATTATTAGGTAACTACCTATTAAGTACAATTTTTTTTACAAATAAAACACATTCACGAGTTATACGTTATGAATGAACGCACTTATTTTTTATTCGGCATTGAGATTCTAGTTTATGTCTGCTCTTTGATCTCTGGCAAGGCAACATTGCAATAAAAGCGGGACATTCGAATTTATTTATTCGATCGAACTGAGACTAAAGAATATATTCATTATTTTTGTAATTTAAAGAAGCTAAAATGTTGGTAATTAAAATAATGTTTTTGTACATTATCACATCAAAAAGTAATATTAATTGAAGCCATGCCTAGTCTAGTATTATTTAGCTGTATCACGAAAATCAATATCTCCGCCAAAGGTCTAGTTTCAAGACGACACTTGCGCCAAAAACCCATTTCTAGCATAGTGCACCTAATATTCCTCTGAAATTATTCATTTTAACTAAGATTTTACTTCTGATAAGTGCCTATTTTTACCTGTAAGAGGATTAACGATGTCGATAAAAGCATATGAAGATGCCTGCACTAGAGCAGAGCTATTCGGCCAGCCTTTGCCCGACAGAGAAGATTTTTTGTCAAAACATAAACATTTGGATGTGGTCGAATTCGAGGAAGTGGAAATTAGAACGGCAGAGGTAAAATTCTTTTTTTTTTTTTCATTTTATCATGTATGTATGTACCTACTTAGAGATTAATTTCTTTATTTTCCCTGTAGGTAAGTGTGTAAAATATTGTTCGTCAATTTGATGAGGCAATAATAAATTGATGGTGATTGGAAGCGAAATGGGTCAGGGAATTTTATGAATCTCAGCAGAAAACATTTATTGCCATCCTTGACATCTCGACATGTTTCGAATATAGATTCGAACTTACATAACTAGTAAATTACATTGATAATTTTTTTTTTTCCTTTTTTATGGTTCCGTAGTTCCTACAAGGAACCCTTATAGTTTCGTCATGTCCGTCCGTCTGTCCGTCTGTCCTAATCCTTTACAGCTTAATAACTACTACAGTTATAAACATAAGTACCTAAATGAAATTTAGTTAAAAGTGGTTTAGATATAGATCTCAATTCTAAAAGAATAAAAATTCTTGATTACGTACCTATTTTAGGGGTGGAGCCCATACATGTGAAATGGGGATGAACATTTTTTTTTCGCTGCGCTCCCTCGTTTGGGGTATCATTGAATAGGTCTACTAAAATGAAGGTAATTTTTCATACACAACTTTTTTATCAGGTAGGGTAGGGTGGTAATCACTGGACCACCTAAAGTTTCAAGCGTCACTGCTCTTATATCTATAGACATAACAGAGTGTTTTATATACCAATACCTTAGAAATTGAATAAATTTTAATTATTGAGATGATTTAATTCAATAACTCAACTATTTGGGGCAGTAGGGATGTTTTAATAAAAAAAGTAAATTGATTCATTGTTACTGCCTGTGCATATACAGATAACCACCAGTTTGGCCCACAGTGAACCACAAAGTATACAGTGAACCAGTCGAATTAGTTAGGGTGGTAATTAGTGAACCACCAAAAGTTTGAAGCGTCGCTGCTCTAATATCTATAAACAAAACAGAGTCTTATGTATACCAATACCTGGGAAATTTAATAAATTTTAACTTTCAAGACAATTTAATTCAATAACTCAACAATTTGCAGCTGTACGGATGTTTATTTTTAGTTTTATTAAATTGGTTCACTGTTACCACACATGCTTATACAGTGAACCACAAATATACAGTGAACCAGTAGAATTATTTACTGACTAAATCCCTGTTTCTTGAAGAAAAACTCAAGTTTCAATCAACTTTAATATAAATACTTTTGTTATGTATATTAATTAAAGACAATAAAGATAATGTTTTGTTACATAATGTACCTAAGTCTCATATACCGCGGGGGACGTTACAAACATACAATTCACAGACACAAAATACACACCCAGACTAAGAACAACTTTTGTGGGTCACACAAATATTTATTCCGTGTGGGGATCGAACCCACAACATTTGGCGTGGTGTCAATAGAGAGGTGACCACCTTAACGACTATGCCACAAGTGCAGTCAAATTAATTGTAAATTTGAATAGACGAGAACATTAGCAGCTACAGTGAACCGTGGTTCATTGTTTACCTCTTCATTTTGGTTCACTGTCAAAGTACGGGGTCCCATCGACTTTGGATGCATATTGCCAAACACACGTTTATACTAATTACGAAGGCTGCGGCCGGAGGACTTAAAAAAAACCAATTTAATTTTAAAGTGATTTAATTTTAAGTAAACTTATTACAGTAAAAATATTAATAGCTAACTAAAACCTATTGTCCCGATCGATGATGTATCAGAAGTGAGTGCCCTCATGGCACGATGCGACGGTCTTCATCGATATCGCTTATTCAGCTACTCGTGCCTCGTGTTGCGAATTAAGCATTTAACTTGTTTATTGAAAATTATTGAGGGCAAGCTTCGTCAGCGGTTTGCCTATGCTACGATGGCGTAACACCTCCACCCGTAGATCAGCAACTATTTTAAAACGCTAAGTGAAAATGTTGCTGGGAGCTTGTCTTGCTGATTATGTAATTTTGAAGTTTCAGGAACGGCGTATTCATGATTTTCAGTTCCTCTGGATACAGCATCTTTCCTGGTCTTTAGAGTTCTGGAAACATATCTCCAAATTATGAGCACAGCCGTTATGATAATTGCAAGAAATATTATAGTGTAAAACGGTATAGTAGTATGGTATAACGTTTCAGTAATTCTGTCTGCTTGTATTGGCGCCTGAAGTGTTATTCTGTCCTGAAGACTATGAAGTTTACTTAAGTTAACTGAAGCCAAATTCGCATGTATTAGACTTGTTCCTTGTGTTTCAACATTATAAGGGACCTTCAGTATTTTTACAGGTTGACCTTTAACCTCGTCTCTTGTATTAATTAAGGTTAGTTCTGGTGTACGTAACGAACAGTGCAGTGGAATTGTAGCAAGATAACTGCCTTTCAAAGTGTCGTAGTCGTCATTTCCGCAGCTCATGTGAACCCTCGTTGGATTTGGGAATGAAATAACATAGTGTCGGCTGTCAAGTTCCTCTACGGCTTCTTTTGCTAATTTTACAGTTGTTAATGTACAGGATTTATCCAAAGTCTTGCTTGAAATGAAAGTTTGTATGCAGTCTGCTTGGATTTGAACGTAGTGGTTAGTTCTTTGTTCACAGAGATACCGATTATTATTTAACTTCGGGCATTCAGCCTCCATGTACATGAATGCCTTCCCATTAGTTGCTATTAAAGGATAGGGAGGAATGAGAGCCTGGTCGTGTTTATTAGGAACAATAGAAAGTCTATAAAGTAAGTAAGTATCTACTGAAACTACAGGAAATCTAAAAACTATAACTATTTTCCTATCATCATAATAATAACCTGATTTTATTATATCATAATAGTCCCGTAACTCTAAATCTAATATATGATTACTATCGTAAATCCCCTTTAATTTATCTAACATACTACCTAAAATATCTATTCCTAACATACTATGATGAGTTGTCATAGCCCGAGTAAATGCTAGAATATTTTCTATCCTATATAACTCAGATAATAAATCTTCTATATTTTCGCTAATAATAGTTAATATTTGTGCGAAATGTGCAAAATGTATGAGATTTTGATTGTTTTGAGTGTAACCGTCTATCAATAAATCTAAAGTGGTATTAATTTTACTTTGATTTTCGACAATTTTATTCAATATATTGTTGTGGGATAACATCCACTCTTTACTGATACTAATGTGCTCATTAAACTCATTAATAGTTTTTCTCTGGTTGTTCTGTAAAATTTCTATGGCATTATTAAACCGAATAGCATCCGTATAATCAAGGTTTCCTGTAATGCTCTTAATAACAGACCCTAGGCCGTCTACAAGGCCTCTTTTAAAACGACTAGGTTCTAAAGAATGTAACTGGTTATTGACCTTAACCAATTTACTCACGAGATAATCTAACTGATATTCGTATAAGGAAAAGGTTTCGTTAGTCATGCGTAGCTTAAAATCCTGTAATTGAGTCTTTAGTACTGAAATATTATTTTCGATATCGTCCAGCTTCACATATTGGAGAAAAGTATGGTAATGAGTTATTAATCTAGTCGGTCCAAGTTTAAACGGTAGAAGTCCAATTCCAGAGTCTAAGGTCTCAAGTCTTATCTCCTGGCTTCGTGTCAGATGTAGGGTCGCTATCAGCACCATCCTGTAACAATTTCGCAGTCTTAGGTACTCGTTTCAGTCTTGATTTCGCTATGGGGCCACGTTTCTTAGAGGTGTAGATGTGAATAGGTAAGTCAGCTAAAACTACGTCATGGGTGTATCTAGGGGCTAATTTTTGTCGTGAGGCGACTGGATTCTTAACAAAAATCTGTTGCTGAGGCTGATACTCTTCTTCTGGTTCGCGGGTCTTATTCCTATTCTCAATTATTGCGGTACGATTGTTAAGAGAGGTTTCATTTATGATTTGGTATACTGTTTTCATTTGTTCTTTATGATTTAAGATGTACTGCTGTAACATGTGACTACTTAAATCGATGTCCCAAGGATCTCGGGCATCAAAGTGACCGGTTATTACATCAAAGGGTCGACACTTAGTGAAACTATGAATCGAACTATTGTAGGCAAGTAAAGCATAAGGCATAAGATTAATTGCAGGTTCATCTTTCTGCTGTAAACGTAAAATACGGAGATGTTCAAGCAATGTTGAGTGAAACCTTTCTATATTACCGTTATCATTAGGGCTATGTGCTAAGGTTTTATGGTGATTTATTTTATGGAGTCTAGTGAATTCAGCGAACAATTGATTCGTGTACTCAGTGCCATTATCTGTAATTATAGTTTGCGGAAAGCCATGATGAGTACAAAATTGTAGTAAACCCTGCAAAATGCTAAGCGCTGTACCATCTCTCATAAGGTACGCTTGTCCGTACTTAGAGAAGACATCTATAAAGGTTAAATATTTCTCATTCTGAACAGTAAAAAGATCCATATGAATAATTTCGAACGGCTTTATTGCTGGTGGTACAATATTAAACTTCTGTTTGATAGGATTACGGTCGTACTTAGCCTGACCACATGTTGTACATTCATTTATATATTTAGTGATTTGGTCTTTCATCTTAGGCCAGAAATACTTTCGCGAGAGGGCTAGGTAACATTCAGTTATCCCACGATGGTTTGTTTTACCGTCGTGGTAATGCCGGATTATATCCTGCTGTCTAAGGAATTCTTTCACATTTTCTAATTCTAATTTACATAGTTCAAGATTCATTGCTGAGCTCTTAAAACTGTCCTGAATTATAGGAATTATATCATACATGCTTAGAGGAGGATTTATGAGAATACCAGTTTTCACCTTCGGATTAACGTACTCTTTTATAGCGTTAATAACATCGTCTATTAAGTTAGATTGTGAAACCTGAATGGAAGTACGAGTGTGTGTATCAAATGTCTTGGTTACCGTCGGTCTTTTCTTAATGTCACCTACCACAGTCATAACTATTTGTCGATGGAACATATTCAGAGGCTTGTCAGTTATAGGGACTTCAAGTATGGGGTTTTCATTACTTGTATGAGCTGTTTCAGTACTTGAGTCAGTCACAGAAGGTGGCTTCTCAGAGGGATTTGCTATCATTGAACTAACTTCATCATTATGGATTTCAACTCGCGATAGGGCATCAGCGTTGGTGTTATTTTTACCCATTTTGTATATTACACTAAAGTCGTATTCGCTGAGTTTCAATCTCCACCTAGTGAGCCGTGAGTTAGGCTCTTTTAGATTCATCATCCACTGTAATGGTTTGTGGTCTGTAACTATCTTAAATTTGCGACCAAAAAGATACGGTCGGAAATATTTGGTAGCCCACACAATAGCTAAGAGCTCCTTTTCTATGGTACTGTAATTTAATTCGCTTTCATTTAGAGTACGCGATGCATATGCTATTGGTCGGTCAGAGCCTATTGGTCCTTGTGATAATATCGCTCCTAAAGCTACGTTGGAAGCGTCAGTGGTCAGATCAAATTCCCTAGTGAAGTCTGGATATTGTAAGATCGGGTCGTTTGTCAAAAGTCTCTTGCATCGTTCGTAACAGTCAATGTAATCTTTATTAAGTGTAATGGTCCTGCCCTTCTTTAAACATTGAGTAAAAGGTTTTGTAATTCTAGCGAAGTCTGGTATGAATTTCCGATAATAACCGATAAGTCCAAGGAATTGTTTTATCTGTTTTGCTGTTTTAGGTATGGGATATTTTTTTATGGCATTAATTTTGTCTGGATTCGGCTTAATGCCTTCACCGCTTATTATATGGCCTAGAAAAGCAGTCTCTAACTTTAAAAATTCCGACTTGTCCATCTGAATTTTGAAGTTAGATTCCCGGAGTCTTTGAAATACTTTTTCCAGGTTATCCAGGTGTTCCTGGAGGGAGGTACTGAATACTACTATGTCATCCATGTAGACTAAACAGATAACGTTTTGAAGACCTCTCAACACATTATCCATAACGCGCTGAAATGTTGAAGGGGAATTTTTAAGTCCCATAGGCATCCTTAAAAATTCGAAATGCCCATGTTCTACATTGAATGCTGTTTTCTGAATATCATCAGGGTTCATTTCTACCTGGTAGAAACCACTGGCTAAATCTAAGGTGGTGAAATACTGACATTTCCCTAACTTATCTAGGACATCTGTTATATTCGGAATAGGGTATTTGTCGTCGATAGTCTTTTCGTTTAACTTTCGGAAGTCTACGACTAGCCTCCATTTCTGTTTTCCTGAGGCATCAGCCTTCTTCGGGACAACCCAAATAGGAGAGCTCCAGGCAGAATCAGAAGGTCTTATAATATTCTGATCCAGCATCTTTGATATTTGATCTCTAACTTCTTGTCGGTGTACAAAAGGATATCTATAACTTTTCGTGTAAATAGGTACCTCATCTAAAGTTCTTATATGGTGCTTAACCTTATTAGTGAAGGACAGCGGTTCGCCTTCAATGTAAAAGACATCCGCATAACGCGAGCAAATATTTTTCAAGTTCATTTTTTCCTCTTCGTTAAGATGATCTATTCGCAACTGTGATAATACTTGATTGATGCGATAGGCATCCGGTGCCTGCTCAATGTTCATACATTCAATATTGGAATTTACAGCTTCTACAGGACGATCTAATGATAAAATTATATCGTTGTGCGATGTATTTTCTACTTCAACTAATCCGCGATTATTAGAAACTGTTGTAATACATTCATTTATAATACAGTTATAAAATTTCTGCTGAGGAATATGCACATCTCCATCTGGAGCATTTATGGGCAAACGAATGAGCCTAGTAGTATTAGCTGGTATCATATCCTCGTATAAGTTGACGTTCCGAGAGTTAAACATTGTTATAGGATTTGTAGCGTTATCTGTAATTAATAAATTATTTTTCAGGTCAATTTTCGTATTCCATTTACTTAGTAGGTCTAGTCCAATAAGTCCGTCGAAAAATTTATGAAAGTCAAAAATAAATAATTTAATATTATTAGGATCATTGAATTCCTGAAAGGCTGGTATGATAATTGAATAGTCACTTCTACTGGTAGCGTGGGCGTTGGTAACCTCAAAGGGGTCAAAATTAAGTGGCATGTTTGAATAATATTTTTCCACAGCTGAAGGACTAATGAATGACTGGTTGGCTCCAGTATCAATTAGAAAATTTAATGGAGGATTCGATAATTTTATATAAGGAAGTTGACGTTGAGTTTGTAGGTTAACTTCTATTTTGAGGGTTTTGAGGGGTGGTCCGAATAAAAATCCTGCTCCTCATTACTAGTAGAAGGTTGAGAATTAACGTAACTGTCAGGTAACTCACTAACTGTGCAGTAAGGCATAGGTGGCTCATACTCATAACTGTCATGTAAGTTACAGTCAGTATAGTCAGTATATTCGGTTTGATCATAGTCATATGAATAGTACTCGTTGTCCGGATAATAATTAAAATCATAATCATTAAAGTTATTAAAGTTCATCTCACGGGTTTTAAAATAATTAGTTGGTGGTGGGTTGCCAGATTTACTCCAGTCATGACCCCTGAACTGCATCGGCTTTGATACATAGTGGCTAACTCCACTCATTGGCTGAGGGCCTGAGGTTTGATGACGTGGTTGAGTTCTAAATACGTTACTATTGTTATAATTAGGCGGCGGCGCGCGGAACATCTGCTGAGTACGTGTAGGCATGTTAGGTGCATTAGGTGCACGTTGAAAACCATTTGACTGATCACCATGGGGTTGGAAGATAGGCTTCCAACTATTTTGTGGTGGCAACGGACGTTGCCAGTAAGGAGTATGCTGTTGATTAGCTGAAAAACCTGCAGAATACAAAGGTAACTTAGGCATAGTAGCGATTGGAGGTGGCCTTTTTACGTGCGCATTATCGCTACGATTTTGTAAGTACATCACATTTAATTCCTCCTGGACAAATTCTAATGCCCTTTCAATATTATCCGGGCGCATACAACGTATACGAGAACCTAATGGTTCTTTAAGGCCACGTACAAACGCTTGCATCGTTAATTTTTTATATAATGTGCGCTTCGCTTCTACGGTAGTAGGCAGAGTTTCATGCAATGAAATATAGGTCATAATAGTACTAAATAACGACTGACAATGGTCGTAATATTCCTGCGGGGTACTGTTACCTTGCATTGATACTAAGAGGTCATTGTACAGGGCCGTCTCGTCCCTTTGGTCAGCAAAACTATTAATTAAAGTGTTTCTTATTCCTGCCCAACTATCCGGAATGCCATTTGAATTAATTCGACTTGCCGCGGGGCCTTTAATTTTATTTAATATTCCGTTTATTAAGCACAAATTTCCTAATTCACTACCAGGTGCGTTACTAAGGTAAGCAGCAGCTATCTGGTCACATAACTTAATAAATCTAGTGAGGACGTTGGGGTTCCCATCGAACTCAGGGACTGGGCGCAGAGCCTTGTGAATCGTATCTGGTTCGTGCGCCATAGTGGATTCCTCGAATAAAATATCTAAACCTAAATTAATATCTCTATTTAAATCTAGCCCTAATTGCCTGCGATTCGGTCTACTCGGTGTAGACTCGCGAGGTCCTACGTTCCTTGGATGGAAAATTTTGAAGGATTATATTATGGAAATACACAGGAAGCAACACAGGGAATAATTCAAGTGTACTTACATAACCTTCATATCGGTCTCTGGGGTCGATATCTTGATCCCGTTCTCTCCCGGCAGCAATCCTTAGGTTCTGGATACTCGATGAGGCTGGATAGCTCGATTAGCCGCGATCGCTCACGCACGGTAGCGATAGATTATCGATATAAGATAGCCCTAGCTAATCTCGAGTATCCTACCGACTGCGCCAATTACGAAGGCTGCGGCCGGAGGACTTAAAAAAAACCAATTTAATTTTAAAGTGATTTAATTTTAAGTAAACTTATTACAGTAAAAATATTAATAGCTAACTAAAACCTATTGTCCCGATCGATGATGTATCAGAAGTGAGTGCCCTCATGGCACGATGCGACGGTCTTCATCGATATCGCTTATTCAGCTACTCGTGCCTCGTGTTGCGAATTAAGCATTTAACTTGTTTATTGAAAATTATTGAGGGCAAGCTTCGTCAGCGGTTTGCCTATGCTACGATGGCGTAACATACTAGATCGACACAGATAGCATAAATAAAAACGTTAGGAAACACAACACGAGGTGGTTTTATCTTGAATCCGATATGAAAAACAGAAAGGAAGCAAGAAAAAAAATAAAACTTGAATTTTTAATGTCTATTTTCGAAATAAAACACTTAAATTCACATAGCTGAAGTGTCCGTTGCGCGAGCTCGCTGGCGACTCCGGAGGGAAGTTCCATAACAAAAGCGCATAGGACGGCGGTAAATGCAAGAATTGACAACGTCGCGTTCTTGAGATACCTATGGTGGCTAACTGTTGCTGCTTGGTTCACTGATTACCACTCTACCCTATACCATCTGCGAAATACAGCCCGCCAAAGTGGCGTTCTCACACAATTATTTCCAAATCATGTACAAACCATTTTAGGTACCTACCTACCATTTGATTAATATTTGAAAAGAGTACCTATATCTATTATATTATCTGTGCCTATATCCATGAAGTTTCTTGCCGGCTCTTCTCCATAGGACCAAATTTTTGTAACCGTGCAGCTAGATTCTTAATTACCGTTTTGAAAACTAAGTGCTTATTCAAAATAAAAACTTTTGACTTTGACTTTGGAGCTTCGCCCCCGTGACCCCTCGGGGGGTTTTTCATTTTTCCTTAGCTTCCGTTCCTGTCTCGGCTTAGAACTACATGATTACCTACGGAAAGCCTACTTACATAAGTTACATAATAATTACGCTTGATGTTGTTTTTTTCAGAATATTGCTATGCTGGATGACCAATTAAAGGACGGCAGTGATGGCCTTACAGAACTGAACACAATATTAGATTCTACTCAGACTAAAATAAATAAATTGAAGGTAAAATCTCAAATAAGTATACCTAATTAAAATGTAGGTATGTATAGCTATCGATTTTAGCTAAGACTAGTAAACTTTATTGATCACCTTCCTTTGGTCTTGTAACTTTACTGATAAAGAGATTATTTACGTACACACGGCTACACATCAAGCTGTACATTTCCAGTATAAGCTGACCTCGCATTGCATAGGTTTTCTTTGAAACGCGAGGTCAGCTTATACTGGAAATGTACAGCATGATGTGTAGCCGTGTGTACCTACTTACTAAACATCAGAGTTTTCTATTATCCAATGATTTTTTCAAGTACCTATTATCTATGTATAATACTAGTATTAGGTATAGCTTTGACTACAGCGCCATCAATTTTTTTTTTATAGTATAGGATGGCGAAACGAGCTAAAGGCACACCTGATGTTCAACGATTACCTTTGCCCATAACAACTGCAATACCACCTAGGCTGTTGCCTAAACAGTACCGCAAGTCGGTTCGCCAAACTGAGACATGAAGATGGAAAGTCTCATGTGATTGTAATTTCACCGGCACCCGTACTCTTCAGACCAGACAGAATAGGTAATCTTTTCTTATGCCGAAACACAGCAATGCAAGCATCACTATTTGGCGGAGAAGTAGGTAAGGAGCTCTACTACTACTAAAATCGGAGAACAATGGACTCGACATAAAAAAATTGTGTGAATATGACTTTAATCGGTCAAGTCGATCAGAAGTTACACTATTATTAATAGAATAATAGACGCACAAACGATTATTAAAAATAAAAATGATTGATTACAGGGTGTTTGCGGAACTATCACAAACTTTTTTCGCGTGAAAATATCAACAAAAGACAACTTGTCTTATTCAAGCGAACCAAGCTACGTCGGTCAGACAAACTATGACAAAGATTACACCCCATCAAAGTCAGACATAGGCTCTATAAATCAGGGACTTGGTCCCGATGACAATGAAATGACGCCACGCGCGGGAAAATCGAAACAAAATGGTGGAGATATTAACACCGCTTTAGACGATTTAAAAAAGATGGAAGATCAGGAAAATTCGGCGTTGCTTGGTAAAACGGCTGTTAAGGATATTGGTAAGCAGATGACGTCACAGATAAGTAAGTTGGATCAGATGATTAACAAAGCGGATAGGGCTCAGACTTCGTTGAATAACCAGAACAAGCAAATGAGGACTTTCTTGCGATAATTGTTTGAATGTTTTACTGTGGCTCTCGGACGAGTAAAAAAGGCGGACGAAATCTCGCTAAACAATAAGCGAAGCACCCATAGTAAGACGGCTCGCTTAAAAGTACGGGCTGGCACGCACACATTCACACTCATAGTAAGACAAAAAGCCGCGATTACGCAACAAATCTCGTGTGACGGTAGTCATTGTCGTAGTGTCACAAATAAAATAACAATATTATATCTGGTGTGTAAAATGCTGTCGAAATTATAGTGGGCTTAGGAAAAAATTAAGTGGTTCAATCTTTTTTTAGCGAGATTCCATCCGTCTTTTTTATTCGTCCGAGCTGTGGCTCATTCATTTGTGGCTGCATCTCGTTCAAGACTTTCTTGCCTTTTTAGGTGTTAGCTTTGACCTGCTGTTTGTATCAAAGGGCTTGAGCGTTGTGTAATTTTTCTATTGTACGATAAATAAGATTGGTAATTTGAGATGGAAGAGAAAAAATGTAGCTCTAAAAGCATGAGATGCGAATAAAATTAATTCATAGATTTACAATGCTTAGCCACAAAAGCCTAGACAACGATTTGGGTTAAATCTAAGTTATTTATAATATTTTCAATCTTGAGTGGTTAGGTATATCGTTTTGGTACTTATAAAAAAATACCTAATTAGTTATCGTTGCTTATAGGTAATTTTCAAAGTCAAACAAGTCTAGATTAATAAATAATTATAATAATTCTCACCGACCCAGTTCTCGAGAATGGTCATGTGACATTGGATAGCCAAGAGCCTCGACCAACACCTACAGAGGCTCTCGTTGGGCGGATGGATCAAGGGCTTCATTCCGCTTCATTCAGAAAGGTACTTCTTGACTGACCAACGGTAGCTTGGACCCAGGGGGTCTACTCGCGTTTTACGAACGACAAACGAAGTACAAACTGTCGTTCCGACTAATACCTACACAATAAAGATAGGCACATAAAAAAGGCACAATTAAGATAGACTACGGTTCAAAGTCATATACAATTAAACGGAGATCAGAAAAACAAACGTCAAAACACGATCATCGCATGCGATAGGGGAACGATGGTTGACCGGAGTAGCAAATTGTGCGATGAATCGTACGATTTATCAAATATCGTCAAACGGGAGTAGACCCCCTGTTCCCGATGCTACTACTTTTTATATTTTTGAACGTTTTTTTTCTCTCGCCAATGACACCTATAGAAGACCAACGATTTCGTGCCCTCAGCGTCACGGCTTTATAACTTTGTACTAATGTCCATACAATATTTGTCTTCCATAGAAGACGAAAACCTTTACGACGCTGGCGCCGTGACGATGAAAAGGTTAAAAATGTAATGAATAAGATTGGTTTTGTGTGTTTAAATAAATGGAATAATTAATATTTATTTTGGGGCATTTTTACACGGCACCATCTAGTCCCAAACTAAGCAGAGCTTTTACCTACTATGGATGGATACTTGTAGTACTTATGTATTTTTTTGTATGTACAAGTTGTTGGTCTGTATCCGTGCCATATTTAAGGAGGTTACTGTACCACTGATACTGAATTACTGAACAGGAATAAATAAAAAACAACACGAAATAAATGTATTTTTGTTTTAAATACCTATTTGTAAACAAATTCCCCCGTGTGTCGCGCGCGAATCTAAAACTATGCGGGTAAAACCACCAAAAAATAGGCAGATTTTTCCGACTTTTTACAATGCTGCTGGTGATTTATTCTCAGAGTCGTTCGGGATTTATCTCAAACACTTGCTAATGTTTCTAAGTGAAAATTTGGTTATTAAATTACAGTAGAATTGGCTAAGTAGTTTTACTATGATCGAGCACATTTTATTTAATTAATTTGCTCTATAAATATGGTACTATTACAGATCAACTGCTTGTATATACATATTTATAATACATATGTAATTGTGTGTAAGAAAAGATTATAGAGATATTAAATATTTTAGTTTCTCTGTCTATGAACTGGATGCCATTACCAAGACTCCAAGCCAAGACTATCACTGGCTGAACGCATAGAAGTGCCTGTTGAAAGGAAATAGCAAAAAATACTTCCATTGTTTTGCAAACTGCAGTGTTTGTCTTTGCTTTTGTGGATAGGCATTTTTGAGGAAGTTTAGCGATGGGTGACATTACGGGAAATGACCTTCTCGTTTGGGTCATACTTCAGAGAATTTTTACAATGGTAAATTTACAGCTGTTTCTGGATTTAGTTAAGAGGAAATGCGGGTGGTCTTTTCGCCATACAAACGCTCGCTTCATTTTGGCTTATAACCCTAGTAGAGCAATGATTTTTTACAGTAAAATAAATATCAGCGTATGTCCCTATGTTTTCGTTTTTGTTGATAAATTATTTCTAGAAGCCCTAAAAAAACCTCAAAATTCCCTATTTAGACCGCAGTCTGCCGTGTCATTCGCAGGTCTGTTATCTTAAGATACACGAGTTACGCGTAACAGGTCTAAATCGTGTTATTTCTTGATCCTCTATCACCCAGTAAAATAATTTTTTAATTAACTATTACCAATTAGTCATAATTGCCTATCACCTAACTCTTGTAACTATGATTTTGCCATTGTTAGTATTGGTAAAATACTGTATCTTAAGTTACATCAATTACGCGTGATAAGTTGCGAGCGCATCGAGCAAATCCTAACTCTGCTAACTACTAGATACAATAGTTATCCGTGACTGTAGTGCGCGTATTAACTGATGATGATGTGGATATTATAAGAGCTTAACGAACAAAAATGTTTTTAAAAGTAATAGCCCACGGCAACATGATAGTATTTATGGATCAGCTGAAGAAAAATAAGTACCTTTCCGAAATCAATAGGTGGATTAAAAAATCGCGGTCGAATATGCAGGAGTAATGTTCACAAACCTATTTTTGTTAGTTATTATATCAGCTCGATTGTTTTCAAACAGTGTATATTCTGTACATCCCTCTTAAAAATAATTTCCAAAAGCCTTCAAAATACGTACTGTCTGTGGTTGGATTTCCATTGGTTTTTCCATTGGAAAATAAAGTAAATAAGGTCCTAAAAAAGGAATGAAAAGCCAACTGGCACCTTAAATTATGGGTTTCAGTCATGGTATTAGAGTTTCAGATAACTTCAGGACGCGCGAATTGTGCTTAGATAAAACCAAACAGTTTTTAGTAACTTCGTTGGTAATATTTACTGACACCATTACCTTATTTTCCAAATAATCTCCTTATTTATTTATTTATATATGCTTTATTGTACACCATATAAAAACATTACATTGAATATGCATTTAAATTATTGTACAAATGGCGGCCTTATCGCGATCAGCGATTACTTCCAGTCAACCTTAGGATGGACAAGAATAAACTAGACAGAAAATGCGGTTGACAAATGTGCAAATTAGACACATAATTATGTTGCTTCGAGGCTAGTAGTTCTGGTCTATACTTTTCTTTTAAGTATTTTTTGGTCTTACTATTCTGTTGTCTTAGCTGGACCCTAGTTTCATTTATAACAACTAATTTGCCTAAAATTTCTTATATATCGGCCTCAAACGAAATCAAAATTTACGTGAAGTACTTAGCTGGTTGAGTTTTTATTCGACTCAAAAGGGCATCTGTACCGTTCTCTTAGATATCCTGGGGAGTCAGAATTTATGGCAAATATTGCTGCCTAGTTACTTTTTAAAAACATCTATTACCTAAGCTATCTCTTTAATACTTCACTATCGTTATCTTACTATCAGATCCTATATCTTTTCGGTGTTTTGTCCTATAGTGGAAGTTGAAGGCTGTTTACAGTAGAAGACATATTCAACGCTCTGTTTACTGGGATTTAACTCTGTTAACTGATTTTTAACTACAGCATCGAATGCAATAGATTCTCCTTATTTTGTCACTATGTATTTGTGTGCTATTTTGGACAAAATTGAAAACGGACACGTACTGACAGCGCATTGTTGAGATATGAATGCAAGAAATTTATCACCTGGCTCTGATTAAATCCTTCTAAGTCTGGAAGCAAAAGTAATACAACAAAGAAATTTTACATAAAATCATCTCAAGGTTTGACGATTATAATGAGATCAAAAACATTTCGATAGCATTACTATTTTTATATAAGACCGCGAACTTTTCAATCCACGTATTTAGGCATTTACACAGTCGTCAAGCAAACATGATGAAAAAAAATTCAAAGATTTGCATATGTATTGCAAAAGTGTGTTGTTGTGACTTAGTTAGAAAAGAAGTATCCCGGGAAGTAAGGCGAAGGAGAGTAAGTGCATGAAAGAAAGCAGATGATCTGAATGCAGATGTAGATTTAGATGAGTTCTTACATATCTAGGATTTCGTTTTTTTTTTGTATCTAAAATAATTTTGATAACACTAAGTTCTCATTCAAATTTTTATGTTAGTTATGAAGTTAATTAAGTTTATTTGTTTTAAAAAGTTATCGAAGAGGTCTGATTTTCGTTTTACTTTTTGACTCATTAAAAACGATATTTTAATGCATTTTAAAATTTGAGTAGGTACTAGATAAGTCATAAGTCATTTATTCATTTGTTTAGATGAGTACTATTTTTCTATTTCTTATAACCTAATTTAATTTAATACTAAATAATCAGTCAGACCAATTTTAGGTAAAGGTACCTGTGTTTAGCAAAACATTCCATATTCCACGTGTTGCGGGTAAGTCACGTATCTTAAGATACAGAGCACCGCGTAACAACCAATGTATAGAGAGCTTGTCACACCTATCTCTGTTATAGCTAATAACTCTGAAAATTTCGACGTTTTCAATAATCTATTAATGTCCCGGTTTTCCTCAGACTCTAATACAACCAATTAAGTAAAAATATTTCCCGAAAGTTTTGAAACATTTAAGATAATTGCAATTATCTGTAAAAATCTTTAAACGGTGATATCTCAAAACTAGGTTTCGTGAGATACAAGAGATAGGCCTGACACGGCAGCGCTGTCTACAGAGGCCTAATGTATAAATTTGACAACTATTAATTAAAAAGGAAAAACATAGCGACAAGTACATATTCTTCTTATACAGTTTTTATAAAATATCCTTTAAATTGGTCCAGTTTCGGAGGAGAAAATAATCGAGAGCCAAACCTCGAATTATGACTTTTTTACTAAGGTTTTCAGCCGGAGCTGCAGTTGTCCTTATCGCACTTATTTGAGGCTGAGCGTTCGCAAAGCGACAGCCATAGTTTCTTCATATATTTTTCAAGTTTCGCTGCTCGCATTTCTTCTCTTAAATACATACTTTTGTTGAATCTGTCAGTGTAGGTAAGAAAAGTTGGTCGAATCGAATCGAAACTCTTGCCGCATTAGTCTAGGCTATAAGTGCTTTATTATATAGCCTTGCCATATTAATATAGGGTAGGTGGATACTAGGTAGTAAGTTGCAGAGGCTCATAACCTGTACCCTGTTATTATTCTTGTCTAAATTCTGAAAATAATAATATAGGTACTCACCTTCAATTATTCAGTCAAAGCGGCTTTGTGAAAATATTCTGGAGCTAGATCCATTACCACCGTGTAACCGTGTTAGTAAATATTACTGTCTGTCAAACTGTCAATGTGTTAAAATAATGTTAAAAAATACCTACCTTTTTTGCTATTTCTGGTTTCATCACGTGTATATTGCAATATATCATTATGATATGGTCATGTGTTTTAAATTAACTGTAAAAAACGTTCTTGAAAAAAAAATTGTGTACACATATTTTAATAACATATACATAAAAAAGGTTAGCCAGCCAATGATACCAGTAGCTGTGTGTATCTATCTACCAGTAGTAATTAATACCAGTTTACAAAGGGAAACCAGTAGAAATTGTCATACATGGACCTTAAAGCTTACCATCAGTTCATAATAAACATAACGGTCAAGATTTTTAATACCTAAGTTGATAAGTAGGTACTTAATACACAATAGCTTCCATAGAAATCTAAATAATAAGGTAATAGAAATGTTATCTACTGTCTTTTAATTCCGGATCGCGTGTCGCCGGCCGGTTTGCCCCTACCAACTACCAACAAAATACACAATTACGCCATCATATTTTTATCGTTCAATGCAAAATAAATTAAGCAAATAAATCCGCTGTTAGACATGCTGCACAGCCATAGTAAAAAATATAGACGAAGTGCTGCGAACAATCATGGTGAAGCCGAAAAAAACCGTGCTCCTCCGTGTACAAACCAGCGCTCACGGACACACCGTGCACCTAAAGGATATTTGTTTTCGCGATACATAGGACGATGCCGCGACATGTGTTCTGAGAGCGGTGAGCACGATTTGAGGTGCATGTGTGTGCGTAAGCGCTAGTTTGTATACGGAGGAGCATGGTTTTGTTAGCTTCACTATGGTTAATCGCAGCACTTCGTCTATATTTTTTACTATTTCTGTGGCTGCAAAATACAATTTTAGTGCATTCCGGACAAATCCCCGTGGATTTTGGTTTGCTTGTGTCATGTAATGTATGTTTTAATAAAAATAAAGGAAAAAAATTGTGACTCAGCGTCCAAAACAGCACTGATGATCAAGCAAACGGTTCGTACACTAGTGTCCTATGAGACACCTGCACGCGGCGACAAGTTCACGCAACTTTACCACTTCTATTACCTTATTATGTAGATTTCTATGGCTGCTTCATATAGTGTGGGTCTAATCTACAGGTTCACTTTGCAAAGTTTCTGTAACAAGTGAAATTGTTCCCTTCCATCCTATTCCATTTCGCAGAGTTAAGCGTGGCTATTCTGAAAGATCTTACTCGCAAACTCACTTCTGATTCCAGTGTTTTTTTTTTTCGTATTGTTTTTACTACTTCTCACTGCGGATACAAAAGTGAGTTTGCTAGTGAGGTCTTTTGGAATAGCACGGCTCTCTGGAAACCCAGATGCCAAAGCAAAATCCATAACATTTTTAATTTATTTTTTAATGAAACAATAAGTAGGCTTTTATAATTAAAATAATTGTAAAACGTTATACCAATACTATACCATAACCGTTGACTAGTGTACTTTATGTATTTTTTAGAAAATCACTCATTAAAAAAATGTTTTTAACAAAAAATATGATTAAAATTTAATATAAGTTTTTAAACTTTCGCGAATTTCACTCATATTGAACTATTATTTATGTTTGTTATATTTTGATTTAATTGTGCCCGACAAGTCCCGTAAACATAGTTCAATATAAAATTAAATATTAAAAATTGGTGCTTTTGATTGAGTGTAAACGAAAAAATGAAGTTGAATTAGGTGACAATATTAAATGTATAAATCTATGTAACCCTGTTTATAGTAATACATTAAATTATTAACATGTAACCAGTAATAAATAAATCTTAGCTAATTTTTATATTTTACTCAATGTTGTTAATGTCAAAATCGTGGGTAGCAATTAAGTATGTGGAGCAATTATGTATTTAGTTCAATACGTGTTTGTAATAAGAATAGCTTAGTCGACTTTTATCAATAGGATCGGGGTCTATACAAGATGTTAATCTGTAATCGTGCCATATTTCTAGATCTGATGACAAATAATGTAGTAAAATTCTACGATTATTTAATACCTAAATTTTCACTTAGAAACATAGCGAGGGTTCGAGAATAAATCGCGAACGACTCGGAAAATAATTCATCGGTGGCATTGTCAAAAGGTGGAAATACCTGCAAATTGTTACGGTGGTGGCACACGCATCGTTTTTGTGTCGCACGCGACACATGGGGTGAATTTGTTTGTTTACAAATACGTATTTAACAAAAAAAAAGACGTGTGGCACTCGGAGACTGCCGTGGTAAAGCTATTGCATAGCATTTTTTATCAATACAAAGAGGAGGTGCCGTAACGCCGAAACTCTAAGCAGGCATGAGTCACCAGATTGCGGGGCGAAGAGGGGGATTACGCATGCGCAGTAACGCTGATACAACCAATGCCACCTAGAGGCGATTTGCAGAACTAAAGAGACAAGCGTGATATTTCAAAAAGTCATTAAAAGTTCTGCTATTCATCGATAGATGGCAAAACAAAAAGTATCACCGCTGTGCCGGTCGGAGTGGGGGGTGTTAGGTTATTTTCGTTACGGAATATCTTTTTCTTTACCCGCGATAGAAGCTATGCAATAGCTTAAAAATAAAATTTTGGTATTGATTTTTTTACTGATTCGTGTTCAGTATCAGTGGTATAGTTACCTCTTTAAATATGGTACAAATACAGATCAACATTTTGTAGATGATCATGTCGCAGTTTGGCGAACGCGTTTTGCAATACTATTAGGCAACAGGCAAAGGTTGTAAGTATTCGGTGTCGTAGCTAGGGATTGGCCACTGTTAGTATATATTCTATGCCACGGGGGCGTCTGCCAGAGGCACCAATAGCCAATCTCAAGGGGGCCCACTCGCAGAACTAATTTTTTTGTTCTTGATGTCTGCTCCAGTACGTAGTACATATTACCTCAATGCGGTGACCTCGATCCTCGGTCACTTTCATCCAGCTTTCTTCTTCTTCTATCGTGTCGACATGAGCTACATAATGTTAATAGCTCATGTCATGGGAGGAAAAGATTAGCCAGTCAGCATGTTGGTAGCGGGGCTGACTGCCCAGGGTGCGCCGGACGATCAATTAAATATCGTCACTCGTGGAGGCTCTCTTAATGCAACCCCAAACAACTCACACTCCACCTTGCTTTTGACAATCCATGTCATGGACGTTTGGTTTGTCTAGAACCCCAAGGGCTCAGGGTGTCCACTATTTTGGTTTGAGAAAAGCTTATGACCTCTTTTATAAACTTGTCGTATAGCCCATGATTCATCCTTACAGCGTTTTGCTGTATGACCTTATATTTCAGAATCTCCCCATCCGGGCTAGAAAAAAAAAAAACAACTGCATTGCATGAATCCGTTTACAAGGTTCAACATATGATGAAGACTGGATGTGGCCAGGAGACTGATTTTTACCCACGAATTTGACACAATATCCGTGGCTGGCGTGAATATGTTGATATGTCCAAAACAATGATTTTACTGGGTAGCCATTTAAAGGTTTGAAGTTTTGAATGAACTTTCGAATCTTGTAATATTTTTTTTCCTATAAAACCAAATGCCTTTGTACTATTGATTTCTATGTACTTTATTATTATTTCTCTGTGTGTGCATAAATTTAATAAATAAATAAATAAAATAAATAAAGGCGAAGCGAATAAAAAAATATGTATCTCGAGTTGTCACCATAATCACGCCAGCCACGGATATAACCATGATTTTTTCTTGTTACATATTTAAGCTTGATCTTCAAAATTGTCCTGTTCGCAAAATTCTTAGCATTGTGATAACTTGTTAGTGTGTGTGTGACACGAAAGATAAATTTGTATGATTTATTTATAGCATTATTGAAAGAAACGAAGCTGTGATTAATTTGTGTTTTTATTTATGTCCGTTTACACCTAGTCACAATAATTCGTGAAAATTTCCACTTTGAGAGTACTTGCGTCAGTAATTACGTGCAACGATGATTTTGTGGTTTTTAAATAAGTAAATGACATTTCTTTATCTTATTTGCGATGTGCCTGACCTACCTCAAAAGGCCACATAATTACTCAAAGTGAAAGCGGGTGCTTTCTTCCTGTGGCTTTAGTCATTTATACTGTTATAAAAAAGATAAGCAACAAGTAAGACCTGTATTTTCCCGAAGGGGTAGGCAGAGGCGTATAGTGTTCTCAGATTTCGCCAGTTATGTTAAAGTCCCATGTAATAAGGATTAATAAGAAAATCTTAGTAATCGTGTAACGCTTGCTCGTTTGCCTTCCTATGTTTCATCCTCTCGCCCTGATCCCATGCTTTCTTCCTGTGGCTGTAATAAAGAAGAAAAAATAACTATTACGAAAAAAGATAAACAACAAGGAAGATCTGTATTTTCCCGAAGGGGTAGGCAGAGGCGTATAGTATACGCATATTTTGGCCAGTTTAAGTCCCATTTAATAAGGTTTATTGTGGAAATTCTAACATAATCTTTGCCCTTATCCCACTTCATTTGGGGTCGGCGCAGCATGTATTTTTCTTCCATTCATCTCTATTAGCCATCATCTCGGTGTTCACTTTCTTTCTTTCATAACATCTTTCATCACACAATCCATCCATGTTTTCTTTGGTCTGCCTTTTTAGGGTTCCGTACCCAAAGGGTGCAAACGGGACCCTAGGGTTCCGTACCCAAAGGGTGCAAACGGGACCCTATTACTCTCGCTACGCTGTCCGTCCGTCCGTCCGTCCGTCTGTCTGTCACAGGGCTGTATCTTTGTAACGGTAATAGATAACCAGTTGAAATTTTCACAGAAAATGTGTTGCTATGAGGTGTATCACGACAAATACTAAAAACAAAACAAAAAGTCTAAAACCAAAGGGGGTCCCCATACAAAAAACCTCGAAAAACATGCATTTCTTTTTTTCAATGTTTTTGTTCCTATTCTATCTTCAAAACGGTAATACATACTAGCGTCAAACTTGGTCTGATTATAGTGCACACTATCTAGTTTAGCAACAAATACTAAAAACAGGACAAACATAGACATGGTGGTACCTACGGAAGAAAGTGATGCAAAAATTCACATTTCGCGTACGTACGTTGATGTCTTTTGATAAACTCTCGTAAATTAAATCAGTTTCTATGGGGTATCGGGTCGATGGATGGTACGGAACCCTTACTGCGTGAGTCCAACTCACACTTGGCCGGTTTTTCTTATAGCCATCCGCATCTCGTAACATGCTATTCATTCCTCCTCATCACCATCATAATAATAAGTTAATAAGGATTATAATTACCTCCACTCGCAAATTATATTCAACCCAGTGAGAAGCTCCCATCATCATCATCATTTCAGCCAAAAGACGTCCACTGCTGGACGTAGGCCTTCCCCAAGCATATGTTGAGGGGATATGCCATAATCGCCACGCTTGGCAGGCGGGTTGGCGATCGCAGTTGGTTGGTTAAATAACTCAGAGAACGCTGCTGCCCATCCTCTGGTGAATCCCTTAGTCGCCTTTTACGAAACCCATGAGAAGATATAGGCTGGTGCAATTCTTTACGTCCGACACCACACTTAAGAACTGAGAAGCTCCCAGCAGGTCATAATCTCCCCTGGCCTACATGGAAGTCTCTAAACCGTCTGCGGACCCAGGTAGGAATATGTATGCTGCTGGCTTCTTCGGCTTCGGCACGACCTCGTGATTAGCAGTCCGACCCTCGAACCACTAGACCACAGACGTCGATAACAAAAAAACCAAAAACGTCAAATAATCCTGACACTGACCGAAGAAAAAGTAGTGGATACTTTTCGTGGCTCATTTTAAGTACCTACCTATTGCCGTTACCGGGTTTTACCATCTAAGTACGGGATTTACAAACTTGGAGCAATATTGTTTATGAGATTGTGTACATTTTTGTTTTTGTAAAACAAACGATGCTTTTGTGGAGCAAACTGTACTAAAATTTGAGTAAATAAAGTTGTTAAATATTCTGAAAATTAATTAAACTCTAGTTTATCTTCCGTCCTTGGCCGAATTCACTAATTGACGAAGATTGATTAATATTAGTTTTAAACTTCACGAAAAATTATCAAATCGTATTGGAAATTATATAATTTAAGTAAACAGCAGAAAATTGACATTCATGGCCAATTATTTACATTTAGTTCCTAATTTTCTTACAAAGAAATAGTACAAAAGTATCATCAGGTTCCGATAGACAAAATTTTTCCTGGTCTGTCGAAGATACTTACATTTGACATTGGACGCGTCACGCTTGAACCAGGGCCACACAAAAACTGAGCCGTATCAACCATGAAACAGAGTTATATAAGAATCTGATTATTGTACCATGACATAACATTAGAGTCCAAACAGTCGAGATGCTACTTGCACTCATTATTTGTCAACTGTCAGTACTCGTAGCCGCGAATCCGTTCCACAAATATCCATTTGTGTTCTTACTCGATGTCGGTAACGAAGATTTAGAGAAAACGAATACTGAACAGATTAGACTATCCATTCCCGGAGGATCAGTTGCTTTGAGATACCCTGCGATTGGCGATGGTTATACTATTGGACATATTCGAGTAAGTGGCATAGACTTCGGTACGAATTTGAAAGCGAATATAGTCGACGGTGGTCCTGGTTACAAATACGTCGTTCTAGTATTCATGGGTAACCCAGACACTCCATACGATGCCGTAGTGACAGTGCAAACAGTGAATGACCAGATGTATAATATACCCAATATTAGAGATGTTCCATACAGAGATGGTGATGCCAATAATGTTGAAGAAAATGCTAACAACAGTGCAGAAGATCTGAGTGATGATTCCGTAAATGACGATTCTCAAAGTGAAGCTTATGTACAGAGTAGCAATAGTGAGTTGATGCAGTCATCTTCCAACGTGTATAATTACGCTGAAAATGAAGTGATGGATCAAAGTGATTACGATGAAGATAGCAGTCCTGATAGTAAAAACGATGGGTCCAGCGATGAATTAAATGTCGAAGAGCCAGATAATGAAGAATCGGAAAGTAGCATCGATGAGACTGAAAATGAAAGTCGCCAGGAAGACATACACAACGAATATACTGACAGTATAGATCAAATTGATGGTCCAGATGTTCAAGTCCAAGACATTGACACTGAAGATGAAGATGATGACGACAATGATGAAGAAATAAGTCCTGAATTGGCACAATCAATACCTAACGATTATTCAGAAGATAATGAACCTATAAACGATGTTAGCAGTAATATGAACTCGAGATATGATGGTGTAAGGCCGCACTTAAACGGTGGAGACGTTTATTATGAAGATGAACAAAGAAATAATAGGCCTGATTATCAACAAGAGCCCTTGGATTACGAGGATCCAGATGAGATAGAACCCATTTTCAATGATGGGGAAGTTCATAATGAAGCTGATAAGTATGGGGATTCCAATAATAACAATTACATAGATTCTAATGATAATTATGCGGTAGCTTATTAAGTAATTATTATTAATAAATTTAAAAAAATATTGTGGTTTTTTTGTAAATAAGTCATTGTATCAATTATAATATTATTAAACAATATACCTAGATGAATTGGAATGTGTTTTATTAAGAATCGTATTCTTTTATTATTGTTTTATTTTATTGAAAAGTGTTTCAGCAAGGAAATTAAGTATTTATTTTAAAGTTTATAACCATAAACAATGGTCATTTGGTGTTCAGCAGTGGACGATTCGTCTACCGGTGGTGCTCGAGCAGGATGTGAAGCGAATCCCGCACCCTGGCAGAAGGAAGTAAGAGGAACACCGTGGTGGTTTATAAATATCAGTAAGAGTCTGACATGACCCACACAATCCGGTAGTTGACTACAGTGAAAAATTATCAAAAATATTATATTATTTAAAAGAAAGTACAGAAAGGACAACATTTTAGCAAGAATAAACTAACGGCCAAAATTAATAGCCAATCTATCCACGATTTGTCCTACTAGAGATAGGATTTAGACATAAGCTCCATACAAAATATGTCAAATTTCTATCCCTAGTAGGGTAAATCGTAGATAGATTGGATATTAATTTTGGCCGTAAATCCATAAAAAAATGACGGAGAGATACACGCTTTTTAAGTTTTTGTAAGGAACATTTTCTGTCCTTGTCGTGCGAAACGGACATTGTTCAGAGAGATGTTAAGTTACTATGAAGGTTTTGAACAATGACGTCATTCTTCAATAGTGCTGTCTCTATCTAGTGAACAAATTTAAATCGCTTATAACTTGGACATTTTATTAAATATTTTATTATTATTTTCACAGTTGCTTATTTTTCTTGAAAAAGTTTCGAGATTTCTAATAAAAACTAATAAAAAAAAAATGGTCACCTTCCCTACTATTTCCAAATCATGTATTTAAACCATTGTAAGGTACATGATTGGTGTTACATTTTGTTTTGGTGCTTAAAACTTAGTGGCCTTTTTCAAGCATTGCAATATTGAGGGCTACTACATACTATTATTATTTTATTATTATTGTTTTAAATATAATTATGTCATATGTATATACAAGTGAAAGATATATCATGCATTTTTATTATATTAGATTGTGAATATTATTGTATAAAGTAATAAATTAAAACTATTTGTAATATAACATTTCAATTTTTATGTATTAGAGAGGTAGATCGCTACACTAATAATCATAACAACTGTTGCATACACATTATAATCAGAAGTAGCTTAACGCAGCCATAAATCTTTTTAGGTTCCTAAGTATTCTGCGACTGAGTAGAAACATTTTTGTAGTAAGAACTGTTTTAGCATTTTATTAAATAGTGTGGGCTTTTTCTCGTTTTTAAGACAAGTGACAAAGTAAACCTAGGTATGTTGTTTATGCTCTAAAAACTACTAGGTATTTGGCATGAGTTTCAGGTAAACATGAAGAAAAGATCACTCACTATCAACCTTGATCTTGATTAAATATTTGTCTGCCACGCCCAAACATAATGCTGCATTTACGTTTAATTTAAAATTTTTGCTTACATATCTACTCTTGTCATCAAAGGATGAAATGCAAAATTAAATGGGCGTTTTAAAAAGCTATCAATTAAGCTTTCTCCGCGATATATTCGGAGGAAACGACATCATTTGTTTTTTTTTAGGTAAGTAATATTATATTTATGAATTTTCGGAAATGCTTTTGAGACTTGATTTTATTAATCACGGTTGTCACCACGTTAAGTTTCAACCTCCGAGCCTTTGTCCCAGTTGTATTGGGGTCGGCCCCCAGTCTAGCCAGATGCAGCTGAACATCAGTATTTTACACGGAGCGACAGCCATCAGACCCCCGCAACCCAGTTACTGGTTTATACTGACATTCGGAGGTTAGACCAGTTGTCAGACTTTCAGGCTTCTGACTACCCGTAACGACTGCCATAGATATTCGTAAGACAACCGGGACCGACAGCTTAACGTGCTCTCCGAGGCACGGAGGGACTCGATGTGTAAAGTTTGATTGATGTATTATTTTGCTTAAAAATAATTCAAAACGATACCTTTACAATAATTGTAATGACTTTATCTCTCTACTTTCTCGTAATGCAGTATATGCAGCGTTAAAATATTTTTTGCATAATCGCGGCTTTTTGTCTTACTATGTGATGCTATGGGTGTGAATGCGTTGCCAGCCCGTACTTTTAAGCGACCCGTCTTACTATGGGTGCTTCACTGTGTTTAGCGAGATTCCGTCCGCCTTTTTTATTCGTCTAAAATTCGTCAATGAAGAATCTGTTATAAGATTTACATAATAATATAATAGCATACACGAGCATACAAATCTTGTGTCCTTTTCCACGTGGATTGTCTCAAGGTTCGCAGCCATCATCGCAGCTGGTAGCCAGCCGGTATAAAAATAAGCTTATTTACCAAATCGTTCTGTCCTCAATATTTGCACGTGCCGATATGATTATCATTTGTTTCTTTCAATTCTTTTGGATTCCTCCAAAATTACTAAAACAAGGTTGAGGTTTTTTGATACTTAAATAAATATTTGAGTTTGGAGGCTGTTGCTGGCTTACGTCCTAGCGTGGGTATGGGTACGTATCAAAAGCCCTAAAAATCTAAATACTTATGTTTAAAATACCTAAATTCAAAATATATGATGCAAGACAAAGACAAGCATTACAATGTAACGTATCAACAATCAAAATTGGGGTGCATTAAAAGAGCCTCCACGAGTGACGATATTTAATTGATCGTCCAGCGCACCCTGGGCAGTCAGCCCCGCTACCAACCTGCTGACTGGCTAATCTTTTTCCCACGGCATGAGCTATTATCATTATTGTAGCTCATATCGACCCGATAGAAGAAGAACAATCAAAATCTATGAATTCATTTGACTTAAGTTAGAACTAAACTCGAAATCCCTAATGGTCGAAATACCTAAAAGTCAAAACACCTGTCTAATGTTTAGGGTTTTAAATTGAGGTGTTATGTAATAGGTATTTTGATTTTAGGGATTTCAGTAAGCAAAATGTGATAAGTCTCATAAGTCACATCATGATTAAAATAAATCTTCTTATTTATTTCTTCTAGTGGATGCTGTTTTTCAAATATGGTAGTCATAAAATTATCTAGCTCATTTATGTATACAACATTGTGAACCAATGTATGGAAATAAAGTTATTTATTCATTTATTTATTATTATTCTATTGTTAGACTGGGTTATTACACCTGAACATAGACATAATATACAAGACTTAGCTATGTAATTCAGTAACCTGAGTACCTATGTAATATTTACATTTCTTTTAACATTGCTTTGCAAGCAATGATAATTAAAAGTATAGATATGCCATATCCTAACAAAACGAACGAAAATAAATGTTCCGTACGCAGCGGCAGCACAATACACATAAGTAAGTAAGTTGTTACTTTCGCGTCATAATTAGAACACTTTCTGTACACACACGACGGCATTTTAGTTTTCATTTTGTCACTGGTCACGCTCAGCGGCTTACTT
This sequence comes from Asteroscopus sphinx, assembly GCA_949699075.1. NCBI lineage: Eukaryota > Metazoa > Arthropoda > Insecta > Lepidoptera > Noctuidae > Asteroscopus > Asteroscopus sphinx. The sequence goes on along the minus strand of OX453021.1, from coordinate 9,709,485 downwards.
GACACGGATTAATAGAAAAAACGTCCTAGTTAAGACGTTTTCAAGTCTTCAGTTGCGAGTGCAAGTAACATATCTGTACTTTTAAATACCATTGTTTGCAAGACAAGGTGTGAATTTCTTAGTAGGTACTAGACAATAACTTTTTGAATTCAAAGAAAAATTACAATGTGCACTTGTTCAAATAGTTTTTTCCGTTTAGGCTATTAAAGACTACAAAAAACAAACAAACGATCAAGAGCTAACAACTTTTCCTCCTTTTAAGTAGGTACTCATTAAGATGTTTTCATCTGTTTGCAATTTGCAGATTAATCACGAGATTCTCAAAAATATGCGTTTGCAAATATTTTCCATCAGCACGCGTAAACTAAATGACCTGACCCAGTCATTCTGACGAAGATGCATTGACCATTATTGTTTATAGACCAATAATGTACACAAAAATATTATTAATTGAATCAATCCGTTGTATTGAAAATACTCAGTGATTCATTCAACTTTTAGAAGTGGGTTTTTAGAGTAAATAACTAGATAGGTGTGAGTAGATTTATAATAAAATTTGGTTTGGCATCAATCGATGGAAGGAATTTCTAGACTTTTCATGTGATAGCTAAATAGTAAAAAAAGACGTGTGGCACTCGGAGACTGCCGCGGTAAAGCTATTGCATAGCATTTTTTATGTAAATACAAAGAGGAGGTGCCCTAACGCCGAAACTCTAAGCAGGCTGAGTCACCAGATTGCGGGGCGAAGAGGGGGATTACGCATGCGCAGTAACGCCGATACAACCAATGCCACCTAGAGGCGATTTGCAGAACTAAAGAGACAAGCGTGATATTTCAAAAAGTCATTAAAAGTTCTGCTATTCATCGATAGATGACAAAACTAAAAAGTATCACCGCTGTGCAGGTCGGAGTGGGGGGTGTTAGGTTATTTTCGTTACGGAAATTCTGGATTCGGTCTCCACGCTCAAGGCCCGCGATAGAAGCTATGCAATAGCTTAAGCGCAGTAACGCCGATACAACCAATGCCACCTAAAAGCGATTTGCAGAACTAAAGAGACAAGCGTGATATTTCAAAAAGTCATTAAAAGTTCTGCTATTCATCGATAGATGGCAAAACTAAAAAGTATCACCGCTGTGCCGGTCGGAGAGGGGGTGTTAGGTTATTTTCGTTACGGAATTTCTGGATTCGGTCTCCATGCTCAAGGCCTGCGATAGAAGCTATGCAATAGCTTAATATTGGTCGATCATAATCATAATCATTTATTTTTCTCATAAACACGGTACAAAAGTTCTTAAATAATAATAGTAAATATGGCCAACATGTTTGGTCAGTTCTTGACATTCAAAATTTGTAACAAGAATTTATTATATATCGCTTCCCGGCAAGAAAAGTGTCACAACACATATTAGGTACAAAATGACATAATCACAGCATTAAATAGCGCGTACGTGGGACACTCAGAAAGTTTTGCGAAACTAAAAAAAATTGTTCTATACGTACATATATTTTTATCAAATCTTTTCAAAGTACTTTCCACCAGCCTCTATACAAAGATTCATGCGCCTAAACCAGTTTTCAAAACACTTTTTCCAGTCCGCCGCAGACACCTCGTTTACAGCCTGCTCGAACGCAGCCAGCGCATCTTCCGGCGACGAAAATTGTATCCCTTTGAGCTGATTTTTTATTTTTGGGAATAAAAAGAAGTCACACGGTGCTAGATCAGGGCTGTAAGGAGGGTGACCCAGGAGTTTGACTGGCGTGCTGTCCAGGAAGTCCCTCGTTTTGAGTGCGGTGTGCGCAGGTGCATTGTCGTGGTGGAGCAGTAGCCCGCGGAGCCCTGTGTTTGGTCGCTTGTTGCTTATAACAGAGAAAACTTCTGGCAAACATTTGGTAGTATACCATTCGGCATTAATGCTTCTTTGATCCCGTAAGGGAATTGATACCAAGTGGCCAGTCAAATTAAAAAAGCTAGCGATCAAAATCTTACCCCCGCTTCTAGATCGCTTCACTTTGGTAGGCGTTGGCTCATTTTGAAACACCCAAACAGTCGACTGGCGCTTGGTTTCTGGGTCGTATTGATAAATCCAGGACTCATCACCTGTAACGATGTCGTAAACACGCCGAGACGAGCCTGCTTCAAATTTGTTAAGCATATCACGGCACCATTCCACCCGGGCCTGCTTCTGAGCATCGGTGAGGTTGTGCGGCACCCAGCGTGATACTATCCTCCTCACGCGAAGATGGCTGTGTAGAATCTCGTGAACGCTTCCCGATCCAATCTTCAATATGTGTTGAATCTCCTGATATGTAATTCGCCTATTGTCTTGGATTAAATTTTTCACTGCTAGCACGTTTTCTTCGGTAACAGCCGTCAAAGGGCGACCGCTTCTTTCGTCATCCCCCAAAGTTGGTCGACCGCGCTTGAATTCGTTATACCAACGATACACGGTTGCATTGGAAGGGCCTTCATCCATGAATGCCATTTGAAGTCTATCGTACGATTCATCCGGTTTCAGGCGACACTTGAAATCGTATAAAATCATAGCTCTAAAATGTTCCCGGCGCAGATCCATATTTCAGTGAGACACAATACTTTGAATTAACTCGCAAAAAATGTGGAGGGAAATTTTGAAATTGGAACTTACTTATTTTTACTTATAAATAATCATATTTTCGAAAAACATTATAACTGGCCAGTCTCCCATATATAAAAACGTTTTTTCGCAATACTTTCTGAGGGGCCTGGTATTTCATTTGTCCGGCTGAAAAAATGTCGTTATTATGTTGCGCATGGTTACCGCGAGATGGCACTAAGTTCTCTTTTTCACGGAGCCGTTTTGCTCTGAACACCGGCGTGAACAGTGTCACATTTATGGTAGACGTGTACTGTGTCGCCAGAAAAGTGTTTTAACGTGTGATGTGACTTTTTATCGGTAAGTTTTACGTTTAAATATTAGAATTGTTACTAAAAAGGCGGCACAATCTGTGTTATGACTGTATTGTTGACGAAAAAGCATTGTAAATATTGCCAGATCATACAAAAAACAGACATAATCTGCAAAGGGTCTCTTTTTTTACTGTTTCTGATCTTTAATCGCGATTTAAGGGATTTTATAAAAAACGCAACACATGTAATGTCGTTTTTGTTGTAAACTTTTATAATAATCACGAGTTATATGTTGTGTTCGGTCTTTTTTTCTGTATAAAATTGAACTCAATCTTAGCGCCACGTTGCGTATTTTATTTATTTAATAGTACTAGTCTTTATTAATTGTTTATTTTTTTAGGATCTATATGAATAATAATAGTCAGGCACCATTGATAATACAACTGGCTAGCAAATGAATTCACCAATATGATCGGAAGAGGAGCTACAAAGTGCACCAGAGAATTTGGCTGTGACTCCTTCTACTTCTAAGAATATTACACAGCGCAAGCGGTCCATATCTTCTGATTCCTCTTCATCGACTTCCTCGTCGAATAGTAGTAGCAGCAACAGCAGCCGAAGCTGCAGTAGCAGCAGCAGCAGTATCAGCAGCAGCAATGCTATTTCTATGTCTAGGTCACCTGAAACTCGCTGTAGTTCTAATGATGCAGTAGTATCCTCTCTGCCATGTAACCAAGAAAGAAACGTACCTAACAATAATGTTCCTGAGCAAGTTATGAGTAAGTCTAGCAAAAAACGTAAATCTTGTGTGAACGAATGGTTGTCAAATAAAGCAAAAATATTAAGAAACACCGGAAAATCTTACACTTCTTGTTCTAAGTCACAAAAAAAATGTCTGAGAGATGCTTGAACCTCCATGTGGTGAAAAATGCAAATTGAAATGTACCCAAAAAATAAATAATGTTAATAGATTGCATTTAGACGTATGTTTAAGAAAAATAATTTCATGCCAGTTCTAAGATTATTTTTTTACATTGTTATCGGCCAACGAGTGAATTAAGACCGATTATTAATTAGGCCAAAACTAGTAATTTATAATTTTTGATGTTTTTATTTTATTTTAATGAGAAGTTTATAATTTGGTTACTTTTTCTTTATATTTTATTAATATTGAAGACTTTTAATAATAAAAGTAATAGTGATTACATACATTATAATGTGTATTATTTTTTAAACTACAGATTTTTTTTTCGAAAAAAGAGTCATAATATTCATCAAATTAAAAGTTTCTTAAAAGTTAGTTAAAAAAAAATACAATTTTGCTATTAAATTTAAAGCCCTATAATAAATATATAAATAAGCTATTTACACACCATATTTCAGCAATCTGACTATTATAGTTTTTAAATTATTGACGTCTAGATGAATAAAAAACTATTAAAGTTACATTTTCTCGAAACAGCAATTTTTGTATTCTGACACTTTTTTTGCCGGGAAGCGATATGTCAATATTAATTATGATGACGTCATTTATAAATCAATATCTAAACTTATACTGGAAAAAATCCTGGATACTATAAAAAAAATTCTCAGTAAGCCACCGCGCCAGATTTGGATCTTCATTACTTGTCAAGCTATTATTCTAAATCGTAATAGAAAAAAGGAAAATGCGCGCCAAGCACGAGGCCAGTTCGCGAGTCAACTCATTTGACCGTTTTGCCACTGGCCTCGTGTACACTGAACTGTCTTCAAATGCGTTCATACACGAGGCCAGTGAAAGGCCAGTGACTGAACTGTCAGCTAGACCGACTCTCGAATGGCCTCGTGTCCTGCGCGCTTAAAGCTCAGAAGCCCAAATCTCATAATTAAAAAATTACAAAATATAGTTCCGATCTAATCTCAATAATATAAATGTCAATCTCATGACAGCTGATGTTCCTGCTTGACGATGATCGATCATTTGACGAAATCAGAGAATTGGTCCTCTGGTTAACAATGCCAGTCAGTGCTTCAGTTGCTCCTAGATCTACGACCCTGGGGAGGACAGCAGTACGTGATAGTCACGAGCTGCTGTGAGGAATCATCGTTCTCCAAGGACATGCATTGGCATATGCATATGCCATTGGACATAGCACCAGAGGAGCACCGGCGCCGTCCACAGCACAGCAGTCCCCAGATTTCCCGGAGCACCTCTACGTTGTGCTGAAGACGGCCACAGTGTGGTTTTAGTCGCTAGGAGTACGACATACCTCCACCTTACCCAGATGAAGGGAGAAGAATCCATGAGGAATTCTACAAGTCACCAAAAAAAAGATCCACCTGAAAGACTGGTGTCGTAGTGCCCAAGTAACACGAAATCGTTTAAATGTAAAAGTAAAAGCCAATATACATCTTCAAGTCGTACAAAAGATGTTTAATCGCATCCGCCAAGTATTAAAGTTGTGTACAACTCTCCAAAGCGGAGAAGAGCGGAGATGTATCGAACTACCAATAGGATTGCGTTATTTTCACAATTCACCTCTCCGCTTTGTGTGGAGTTCGGGACTCCGGGCCTTATTATTGAGAAAATCTGTAGTACAAATTATTACTTTGCAGATGCCATTAAACATCTTTTGTAAGACTTGCAAGATGTATATTGGCTTTTACTTTTACCTTGTAAAGAAAGAAAAAGAAAGAAAGAAAAATGATTTATTGCCTTGTGATACTTAGGTGGTGGTTTGGCTCCAGTTGTCATAGATGGTTAGATGAAGATTTGTCAGTAAATTATTATAGAACGGTTTAACATAACATAACATAATATCACGCCTGTATTTCCCCGAAGTAGGCAGAGGTGTACACAATACACCCAATTTTGCCAGTTATTTTATAAGTCCCATGTAATAGGGGGCGAGCCTATTGCCATTAACCGGGCACAAATCCAGACACCGGGCTGCTACTGAGAATTTCCTGATGATAGAACGGTTTGCTTAGGTTTAAAAGTTATTAAAATGATATTTCACTCGAAAACATCCATAATCTTCTGATAAATCTGATGATTGATTTCAAAGTTCATTACTCCATATATTTTGACAATCCATCTTATCGACAACTATACACCACCCAATGAATGTTGCTGTAATGTCGAAATGGAAGCTATTGTCGTTGTGAATGTGTTGCGCAATTGCCCTACTGGACGCATAAACTGAAGTTTTCGCATGCCTGCTAAAGGCGAGATGTGCCATTGAACATGTATTATATTTTTAAGAACTTATGTACCATATCTTCTGCGAATAAATAACTTACTTACTAAAACTTCAAACATATCTGGCGACCCTGGATACTAATTGCTTTGTTAGACTGTACCAGCTCTCGTAGCAAATCTCTTGCCCACACTACATAAGCGACGAGGGCAATGGCTTATAGGTCGTGCAAATCATGCCAACAAAATAAGACTATTGCACATTTATGTAGGTTCAACAATATTGAACAAAGTTTGTCGACACTCAATCCTCAATATTTACGCAAAATCAATCAAAACATCTCTAAAGTGGCCAAATCGAAATATTTGCGCTTAATTGTTGATATTGGAATTATTTTTCAGAATAGTACAATCACGAGCAATATAATAATTAAGTGCCTATTGACCCAAGCCACGAGAACAATATATGACTATGGGCGGTATTCTATACAACTCATTGAAGTAATATTGTACTACGTACTAGAGAAGACACCTCGAATCGATTGTTTGTAGCACGTTTTAGAGCTCCTGCACTCTCACTCACTTAGCCCCACTCGCTGCGCGCGTGCTCCGCGGCCAGCAAGTTGCGCGATATTTTTTGTTCGTAACGTCTACTCTATAACTATTCCGTGTGATGCCGGACATAAAGAATTGCTCCACCCTTATCTCGTCTCATGGGTGTCGTAAAAGGCGACTAAGGGATTCACCAGAGGATGGGTAACAGCGTTCTCCGAGTATTTAACCCTTTTTGGGGAGGGCTATGTCCAGCAGTGGACGTCTTTCGGCTGAAATGATGATGATAAATGATGATACAACTATAGTATTATTTGCGATTTTAAAACCGTCGATAGGCAGAAATTGTTGCTTCTGACTGTACCTTGGTCGATTTCACAGCCTACGAATGAAGTTACACTAATGAGATCGTGACACAAATTATATCCAAATCACACTAATGATGTGCATATTTTTATTGGTTTAAAAATGTAAGTTAAGTCTTCTTATGATCAATATTAAAACCTTTGACATCGAAACAACAATTGATAAACTTTTTTACAATTTGTTAACAGTAATCTTCATCAATATTAATAAGGCCTAACTTACTTTGTAAACCAATAAAAAAATATGCATGCCATTAGCGTGATTTTGATTTCATTTGTGTCATGATCTCATTAGTGTAAAATCATTCGTGGTACCCAAATTTATGTGAAATCGACCCACCTGTATACTGTTTACAATACCTATGTCAAACGAGAATATGTTGAAATCCTTTATTTTGTGCTGTTGTTGTTATTTTGTTGTTATCGAACATATTTTGACCTGTCTACGCTATTTTCGGGTTGAACAGTCGATGGTTTATGAGTAAAATAATCAATTCAGCCGAAAAACGTCCACTGCTGGACAACGGCCTCCCCCAAAGGGGGGGACATGCCATAATCGCCACGCTTGGCAGGCGGGTTGGCGATCGCAGTTGGTTGTTTAAATACTCAGAGAATGCTGCTGCGCATCCTCTAGTAAATCCCTTAGTAGCCTTTTACGACACCCATGAGAAGAGAGAGGAGAGAGTAACACAATGTTCGAGTCAAAAAAAAAAAAACCGTTTTAGCGTATTACTGTTTTATGTCTAACTAGCTGAAGCCCGCGGCTACGCTTCCATGGTACCTATGTCGATAAAAATACCACCAAAAACATAAATGTGAAAAAGGTAGTGCAGGAGAATTGGCTTTGCCGCTAAATGACTTGACGTCTAAATCACAGAGTACTTTATCATTACAGAGTCTAAATGGGTGCCAAGTTCTATGGAGAATCCTTAAATCATAGCTGCTGAAGTGTTCTTCAATTCTTTTAAAAGAAAGTTTGTTAGATTCTTTGGTACTGTATGTATAACTTGCCAGTTTTTAAAGCTAAAGTTCCAATCATGCATGCAAATCATCATCATCATCATCATTTAAGCCGAAAAACGTCCACTGCTGGACAAAGGCCTCCCCCAAACGGGGGGATATACCATAATCGCCACACTTGGCAGGCGGGTTGGCAATCGCAGTTGGTTGTTTAAATACTCAGAGAATGCTGCTGCCCATCCTCTAGTGAATCCCTTAGTAGCCTTTTACGACACCCATGAGAAGAGAGAGGAGAGAGTAAAACAATGACTGTGTCAAAAAATAAATAAATAAAAATCCCTTTTAGCGTATTACTGTTTTATGTCTAACTAGCTGAAGCCCGCGTCTACGCTTCCATGGTACGTCGATAAAAAATACCACCAAAAACATAAATGTGAAAAAGGAAGTGCAGGAGTATCGGCTTTGCCGCTAAATGAATTGAAGTCTTAATCACAGAGTACTTCATAATTATATAGTCTAAAAGAAAGTTTGTTAGATTCTTTGCTACTGGATAATTGTATAACTCCTTCCGGCCGCTAACTTGGCAGTTTTTACAACTAAAGTTCCAATCATGCATGCAAATCATCATCATCATCATTTCAGTTGAAAGACATCCACTGCTGGACAAAAAACTTCTCCAAAAGGGGGGGATATGCCATAATCACCACACTTGGTAGGCGGGTTGGCGACCTCGCGTTGGTTGAATAAATACTGAGAACGCTGCTGCCCTGCTCTGGTAAACCCCTTAGTCGCCTTTTACGACACCCATGGGAAGAGATGGGGATAGTTTTTATGCATGCAAATAATTGGCTATACGTGGAACACCTAGGTGAACCACGGGTACAAAGAGTTACCCGTGGAACACCTAGGTGAACTACGGGTACAAAGAGTTACCCGTGGAACACCTAGGTGAACTACGGGTACAAAGAGTTACCCGTGGAACACCTAGGTGAACTGAGTAGGTGGACCACGGGTAAGCAAACATAAAAACTAGCAACGTCATACAATAATTGTCCAGTAGCAACTTTCTTTAGTATAACGTTTTGGATCAATGGCTAAATATTTTCGTAACATTTTCATTTTTCTTTTTTTAACAGGCACGTCAGTCTTTCCAACATTGTCTCAAAGGTTGGCAAGGTTGGTGTTGTTGGTGTGTAAAGGTTGGTTTTGGTGGTATATAGGTATATGTACTTATAACTACTTTCAATCAGGGGCGTCGTCGGGTTGTATGTCAACCTATTACCTATATTAATATAATCATTGCTTTGTTTATTCCTTAACAAACCTAGTATAGGTAAGGTCGACAGCACGTCGGTGGTAACACTTTGACATTAGCAGCATCTTTATTTTGTAAGCAATAAGGGCGGTTTTCGAATTGAAGTGTTACCACTGTCATGCAGTCGACTGTTCATATTTGATAACTTTTCAAAGTATCTAGTCGTATTTAGTTGTGTGGTGTGTTGATTATAATCGATCAATGTATATTAATTATGGCAAGACATCAATAATTCAATAAATAAATATTTCCGGACGTTTTTACACAGCACCACCTAGTCCCTAACTAAGCAGAGCTTGTACACACGGCTACAGATCAAGCTGTACATTTCCAGTATAAGCTGACCTCGCATTGTGTAGGTTTTCCTTACAACGCGAGGTCAGCCTTTACTGATTTTGTACAGCTTGATGTGTAGCCGTGTGTACTATGGGTACTAGACAATGGATATAATATTTATATACTTTTTTTTTGTAAATACATACTTATAATATATAAGAAACACCCAGCCCAACAGAAACACTGTTAATAAGCAAACAAAACAAACAATCTATCTAAATCAATCAATCTAAAATAATCTATTTATTACTCCATAAAACATGTTACAATGAAAACAAAATTATGCAAAAATTATTCGATTACCTACCAACAAACATTACATTCAAAATTATCCGTAATAGAATTGAGACATGTTTTTCAACCCTCAATCCACGTGAATGAAGTCGTATACAAACGCCTACTAAGGGTTTCATTTGAAAAGAGGTAGATTTGCCACAATTACTTAATTTATATTCAAATAAAGGGAAAGGTTATGAAATCAAATGATTTAGTGAAAAGGAGTTCACAAGCAGCATTTATGTGGGAAGGTAATATTAATATGAGCATATTATTATCAGAATTTTTGTAAAACACGTGTAGTGATCGGTTCCCATTCTTCTAGTCCATCCAAAGGTTGTCTGGAAGAGATTGCCTAGTGCGATAAGACCGCCCATTGTACTTACTTAATCTTTCTGTAAACTATTGTCTTTGTTTTCGTTTGGTGTAATGTACAATAAAGAATATAATAAATAAATAAATAAATAATATTGCAAAGAGAAATTAGTTTGGCAGGTTATTAAGTGATTATACTCAGAGAATTTCTCTGAGAGTGATACCTACCACAGTTTTAATTTAAACGGCTAATATTTTTGTGATTTTTTTGTCTTCAAGGGCAGTCCGGTTCGGGGCGGAGGGGGGAGGCATAGTGACATATGATCAATTTCGTATATGGCAATTCAATTTCGTATTGACGACAGCTTTTTTTTTATTTTTTGCCGTGGGAAAATCCTCATGGACGCACTCCGCCCAGGGTAGGCGGAGCCAGTGTCGGACTCTTACAGACTAAAACCACCACGGTGTTCCTTCAACTACCTTAGCCGGGCGCGTGGGAACCCGTGAGTATTCACAAAACCACCCCCGACTCCCCGACAGGTCCCAGCCCGCCACAAGCAGACGAGCCCCTTTTCCCCGTACGGCCTAACGTTGGCCGCACCCGTCTAGGCGGCGCACACGGAACACTGTACGCCACCTCACCTCAAGGGCCTTTACCAGCTACGCCAGCTGCGCCAACTACACTAGCTACGCCAGCTGCTGGTCGGGCAGCAGACTACCCCGAGTCTGCTGCTCGTAGGCCCCATCCTCCCGTAATGTTTTATAGAGGTTTTCTTCCTCGCGGTCCGGGCGGTGATGCCAAGGCCCTCGGTCCCAAGAGGCGCGAGAACACTACTCAGCGGACACTCCTGGGGTTACGAGATCGACGAGGGCAGGGAAGGACAATACCCCCGCTGCCTGCCCAGTGGCAGGGTGAGTGCACACCGGGCCCGCCTTTACTCCTCCACTGTGCCCTCTGCTGACATCAGAGGGACACATCGAGCAACTCCCCGTTGGCCCACATGAGGCCCCTCCCGTACCAAAATATTCGCCACAGGCAATAAGATCTCTCGAAGGTTAATCCCTCGAAAGGATTCTATTGTCCGTACCCAGGATGCATCGGCCTAACAACTACCGTTCCCTCCAAACGTGTCTAGAGGGACAAGCAGCCATCAGACACACGTGGAGGTTTTCTGGTCAGCACCCCGATTGACGACAGCTGACCCAACCCCGTGCGCAGCCGAACATCCCTAAGGTTCGACACTTGCGTTCGGGAGCGCTTCAGAGTGTGACGTATACAATGTACAAATTACAGATACAGAACAGTTCCAACCAGAGTATTTTTCTAGTATTATTAAACATCCATTTTAAATAGTTTTGACTTAGTTTAATTTCGAGTCTTAGGGCCGGTATTTCAATAGTCTGATAACTTTTAACTGAGGAATAAATGTGAAGTCTTGACAGATTTTCTATACTACAACTGTCAAAATGTCAAACTTACTCCTCAGTTAAAAGTTAACCGTCAATTGAAAGACCGACCCTTAACAGAATTCAGGAATACTAGAAAATACTAGGTGATTTAAAAATGGCGCTCGAACAAAAATTGCATTTGATAACTTAGTTAACGGTCAATAGAAATTTAAACTAATGGAACTTTTAAGCAAACTTGTCGTCGCGCGACGTTCTACAATTCTAAATTCGAATAGTCCGTGAAACTGTTTCGAGGAGCGTGTTCATAATGTCTCGATCTAAATACATTTTGATCTTTTACATAGGATGCGTTCTTGTTTTATAGTTTTTTCGTTACAAGAGAATTGAGAAATAAACTGCTGTCACATGTTTAATATTAAATACAATAATATTATAAACGGTTGTCGCTTCTCAAACATTCTTTTTAATATGGGTTGGGACTACAACTTTTTAAATTGCAATTTATGCAACAAGAAAAGCAAAATAGAATTTCTTGGAGAGGAAAGAATCAATTTAAACTCGATTACAATTAATTTATTCTTAATTCCAAGTATGGATACAAAACGATACGAAAACAATTACCTACAGTATTTACTCACGATGCATTTAAAGATCTTGCAAATTTTTCCACAGCGTACTAGTAAAAAGAACCGTTAGCGATTTACACAATACTGATCTATGAAGTTCACAGTGTGATTCACTTTGATTTATTTATATTTTATTCAAAGCCTCAATAAAACTGTTATTTTCACAAACTATACATTACTATACAACCTCATTGTATGTTATTCGTCTTCCCAGAATAGGTCACTTATTCGTGGGTCAATGTTTTCAACACTACATGATCATTGTTGTGTCCAGTTCATCCCGCTATCTCCGTCTGGGCCTGCCGCGTTGGCGTTTGGCATTTGTGGGGGCCCATTGGGCCCATACGTTTGGCCCATTGGTCGTCTGGCATGCGGCAGATGTGTCCTGACCAGTTCCACTTCTGCATGGCAGCTTTCCTTTGTGGCAAGGACCAGTCCTTATTAGCCACAGACAGAGAGAGGTGGAAGGAGAGTAGGAAGGCCTTTGCCCTGCAGTTGGACTGGACAGGCTCTTAATAATAATCCACACACACTAATAAACTCTCAAAGTACGCAGACTTGACAATTGAATTAAAAACTCAATGGAGAGTTCACACCATTGACTTATATCTAGTTCACACGGTCAAGACCATCCCGATCATAATATCCAGCACCGGTGTCATTCACAAAACTCTTCATACGAAACATTCATCCACTCACATTTACACTCCTACAGAAAGCAGTCATACTGAACACATGCAGAATCGTCAGAAAGTTTCAATCAATAGAGTAAACATTATACCGCCAAGGTTGTTTGGCCAAAAGCCCGCAACTTTGGCGTATTTCCTCAGAAATGGAAGAGATTCAAATTTCAACAAAATATAATAATAATAATGATCATTGTATGTTTCGGTTCAGGGGTGCCAACTTGATAGAAATATTGGGTGGTGTGGTAGCGAAATGTCAACAGGCGCAGCACCAGGATTTTGCTTGGAGGGAGGGCTGGATGGGCGGGTAATTTTGTGAATATTCCTGGCTGTGGTGAACTAGCCACATAGATCTACAGATATCTATGACAAGAACTACAACCATTTTTATTAAAATCGCATTCGCCGAACTGAAACATGAAGATTTGCGACAGAAAGAGGTACGGACTATTACGGAGGTAGTACTTCCCCGGAAGAACTCTTTCACAAAGAACTCTACTACCACTAACTGTTGTGGAGTCTCTTCTTTGTCCCCCGTGCCTACAATAACGAGTATATACAGTTAATGTCAATTACTCAGGGTCACTTGATAAAATTTTGGGGGGCCTTAGCCCCGCTGATAATAAATAGCATTGGGGAGCTCAAACCTCCCATCAATTCAGCCTGTCACAGTCCACTGTAGGAAATAGGACTCTCCCAAGTTGCGCCACAACACTCGGTACTCTGCCTTTCGCGTTCAGTCCCCCCCAGCTATTCTAATCAGCTAATCAGGTCGTTCGTCCACCTAGCTGGGGGGTGCCCTACGCTGCGTTTGCCGATTCGCGGTCTCCACTCAAGGACTCGTCTGCTCCAACGGTCATCGGTCATTCGACAGAAATGGCCAGCCCACTGCCACTTCAGGTTACTGATTGTACAAGCTATGTCGGTCACACTGGTTCTTCTCCGGATATCTCTTTATGGATTTTATCCTTCAAGGAAACTCCAAGCATAGCTCGCTCCATAGCTCGCTGAGCGACTTTGAATTTGTGAACTAGCCCAACTATCAGTTTCCACGTCTCGGTACCGTAAGTCATGATAAGCAGGAGGCACTGGTTGACCTTCATCTTCAATGTTTGCAGTATAGGTGACGAGAACCCCCCAGGTCCTATGGAATCGGCGCCAGTGTACGATTACTGTTAGCTTGAATCAATAGTAGCTCGCATTATTATTTTTATTTTTTATGGTTTATGATGACGAAACGAGCTAAAGGACCACCTGATGTTAAGCGCCTGATGTTACCTTTTACACATAACAACTGCAATACCACTGGGCTGTTGCTTAAAATATATTGCAAACCACGTTCGCCAAACTGAGACATGAAGATGGAAAGTCTCATGTGATTGTAATGTCACCGGCGGGTACGGGTGTACCTTCACACCAGAACACAGCAATGCAAGCATCATCATCATCATTCTATTTAGCGGCAGAAATAGGTACGGTAAGTTTCTCTCTGCTATCATCTATGTGATCTAGATTATTTGGACTTCACTTGGGCCGGTGTTCACTAATGATTAACATGAATCTATTATGATAAAACAAGTTTAACCTTATATTATTTAAGTAAGATTATATCGCGTATATTATTTAAGTTACGTGAGGTGCCGGACGAAAAGAATTGCATCATCCTGTATATTCTTATGGGTGTCGTAAAAGGTGACTAAGGATTCACCAGAGGATGGGCAGCAGCGTTCTCTGAGTATTTAACCAACCAACTGCGATCGGCAAACCACCTTTTTTTTTTTTTCCTTTGTGGAAATCCTCATGGACGCACTCCGCCCGGGGTAGGCGGAGCCAGCGTCGGACTCTTACCGACTAAAACCACCACGGTGTTCCTTCAACTACCTTAGCCGAGGGCGTGGGAATCCGTGAGTATTCACACAACCACCCCCGACCGGTCCTGGCCCGCCACAAGCAGGCGAGCCCCTTCTCCCCGTGCGGCCTAACGTTGGCCGCACTACCTACCAAGCGTGGCGGATATGGCATATCCCCCCATTTGGGGGAGGTCTATGTCCAGCATTATGAATCCGTCTACTTTCTTGATGATAATTGGTTTTCCTGAAGGGTTGGTTGCGTTTTGAAAGCTTTGGTCGCAGGAAGACTAGATGACAAGCTTCTATACAGATATATATATTTAAAAAAAAGTCGTTTCGATGCACGCAGTAGTCACTCACAGTATCATTTTGTTTTACAGTGAAGTGTGCTGATGGTCGCGCAAACCGAAGAAATTATTATTATGTATGAATCTATTGTTTAACTACAGATTACCTATTGTTAAACCAGATAATTACGCATTATTTATCGGAAGGATAGTTCAAGATCTGGAAGTGGCGATGCATGGGGAGGTTGAAAAATTCAAATCAAATGAAAATCAAACGTTCCATCAAATAAAATGAAGTATTGGCAAATTATCATTTTTACATAGTTTTTTTCTTAAAAGAATAGGAAGCTTACGCAGATATAAACTTTACAGCACACTGTATTTTGGCGACGAGATACTTCAAAGCCTGTTTATTGCTCAAAGTGTATCTAAAATAGCTCTTGTTTACGGAAGATTTGAGTGTAAGGTGGAAAAATATTAATTTTGTTATAAGGAAATGATAAACCCACGAAATATGCAATAAAATACTATTCCGAGGACAAACTCAACTGACTTTTATTCATCCGGATTTTATTACCTACTAGCTGTGCCTGCGTTGCAAACTTTTTTTTTGTTCAAACTGGAGTCTCCGCCTTCGAATGAACAACTAACCATAGTTTCATCGCAATCGGATGAATGGTTTAGGAGCACATAGGGGACAAAAATTAAAGAAACGTTAATTTTATATGTAAAACGTTTTATTGAAATAACTGAAAACCTCTTAATCATTATACTCATCAGTATGAACAACTTTTACTATGGGAGTTATGGGACCAACCCGGAAATTGCGAAGAACATATCAGCTGTTCACTAAGGAACACCAGTTTTTTTTCGCGATTACAGCGTTGGTCCCATAGTAAAAGTATCGACAACACGTTGTATAGAACTGCGGGGCGATTCAGAACCACACGATAACCAGTTGTCGACCGATTCGGTTTGTTGTCCCGTTTCGTCTGATGATTCACACAACGAGAGAAAAAGAGATAACAAACCGAATCGATCGACAACTGGTTACCGTGTGGTTCAGAATCGGGGGGCTGAACTGAATTATGGATGAAAATGGTCAACGTTTATAATTTATATTATTCAACGTTACATAATGGAGTTTTATTCACGGTGCTTGTGGCTAAGATAACCACGTGGATTGCAAGAAAGTCACGGTCAGTCCTTGGACGGGTGACCGTTTTGTTGCACATCAAGACCCCTCCGTGCCTCGGCGAGCTCGTTAAGCTGTTAGTCTCGGTTGCCATACGAATATCTGTGGCGGTCATTATGGGTAGTCAGAAGCCCGAAATGTCTGTCGAAGGACCAATGACTGCTGGAGCAGACGAGTCCTTGAGTGTAGACCGCGAATCGGCAAACGCAGCGTAGGGCGCCCCCCCGCCAGGTGGACCGACGACCTGAAGAACGTGGCTGGGGGGGACTGGATGCGGAAGGCAGAGGAGGAGGCAGAGTGTTGGCCGCAACTTGGGAGAGGTCTATGTCCAGCAGTGGACTGCGATAGGCTGAGTTGATAGAAGCCCGAAAGTCTGATCTTAGGATATCGGTATTACCCGGTAATTGGGTTGCGGGGGTCTGATGGTGGTCAATTATAGCCATACTAAAAAATATAGACGAAGTGCTGCGAACAATCATAATGAAGCCAACGAAACCGTGCTCCTTCGTGTATAAACCAGCGCTCACCCACACACATGCACCTGAGGGATATTTGTTTTCGCGATGAGTGTGTACTAAGAACGGTGCGCATGGTTTGAGGTGCATGTGTGTGCGGAGCACTGGTTTGTACACGGAGGAGCACGGTTTTATTGGCTTCACTATGATTGTTCGCAGCACTTCGTCTATATTTTTTACTATGTGTGGTCAATATACCTAATAAAAACAAAACTCTAAGACGTAGAAAAGTGAATATCAATGAAAACCGTCGTTCGCAATACCCGTGTCGCTCCGATCGCCCGTTCAGCTCAGCGAGGCATTTTCACAAGAAACCAATTCAAGTTTTTCCGCGCTTTCGATTTAATTTTAAGAGTTTATTATACAAGGTGAGTTATTAATTTGAGTAATTTTTTTATTTTAAATCAGAATCTGCCTCTCTCTTCTCTTCTTAGTCGTTCACTCTTGGCAGAGTGTCGTGGTTATACCAGGTCTCGAAGTTTGAGTAGCAGCTCTTGCGATGCGTCTCCATTCGGCAATTCGGCATTCGGGTTTCAGAATCTGCCTACTTAATCGTATTAGAAAACATTTGGAGTGAATCGATGATATTTAAAAAAGTACAGATATGTTGTTGCGCGCGCAATCTGAAGACTCGAAAACGTCCAAATTGGGGCGTTTTGCTTCTAGTCTCTGTCAAGCAAGGCGCCGAGCGTGACGTGTGACAAAAAAGAATACAAAAATGCCGTTTGGTGTGTACAGAAAGTGTACTAATTATGACACGAAACTAACTTAAATAAAGTAACTAACTTACCTACTTTGCACTAGTATATGTGTATTGTGCAGCCGCTGCGTACGGAACATGTTTTTCGTTGGTTTTGTTAGGGTATGACATAAGTATACTTTTAAATATCATAAATATCATTGGAGTGAATCGTTTAGTAGGTATTTTATTTGTTTATTACGTAGCGTATTATCGGGTAATAGGAGCCAGTTCTCAGCAAAGGAAATATAAAAAGGCAAGAATTGTCAACCGCAAAAAAATACTGTCGACCGTGCCAAGATACGCGTTCTTCACGATAAGAACTCTTTTGAAAGTCCAACGCTTCACTAAAATAAAAAATTATGCGATGACAAAAAAAACCGGCCAAGTGTGAGTCGGACTCACGCAGTAAGGGTTCCGTACCTCCCATCGACCTGATACCCTATAGAAACTGATTTAATTTACGAGAGTCTATCAAAAGACATCAACGGGCGTACGCGAAATGTGAATTTTTACATCTCTTTCTTAAGTAGGTACCACCACATATGTCTACGTTTGCCCTGATTTTAGTATTTGTTGATAACCTACATAGTATGCACTATAATCAGACCAAGGTTGATGCTGGTATATATTACCGTTTTGAAGATAGAGCAGGAACAAAAATGTTGAAAAAAATGCATGGTTTTCGAGGTTTCTTGTATGCTTTTTTATGGTTTTTTATGGTTTGTATACGGTTTTAGACTTTTTTTATTTTTAGTATTTGTCGTGATACACCTCACAGCAACACATATTATGTGAAAATTTCAACTGGTTATCTATTACCGTTACAAAGATACAGCCCTGTGACAGACAGACGGATGGACGGACGGACGGACGAACAGCGTAGCGAGAGTAATAGGGTCCCGTTAGCACCCTTTGAAATTGTGACACTAGCCACGCATCAAAAAACATTTTGGTGTTGAGGTGTTTATTGACGGCGGTAACCTCTTCCCATTCACAGACTGTAATCTCTGTTCTCATGGAACCATCCATGGTATAATAAGATGTACCATGGAACCAACCATGGTATAATAAGATGTTTCACCAGGTATTCTCTTCCCGCAATGACAGCGCGATGCCTCAAAGCTACGTCACGATCAGTGCTGCCATTGATTGATATCTTCAATATACTTAAGGAGATTTTTGTTCATAATGAATATAAAATAAATTCCTAACTAGACTAACTATTTGTTATCTCGTGTTATTCATCTAATTAGTTAATAAAGGAAACTATATTAAATTACTAGTTAAAAAGTGATTCTTTATAGAAGAAAGTAAATGAAAAAATGCATTTTGCTCGGGTAATTTATTTTCACAAAGTGGCAGCACATCAAACTGACAAGTGTCACGCTAACAGCCCGCTATTGGCTCCACGGCCGATGACGTAGTACGGAGGCAATCACGTGACCTAGCTGTCGCGGGAAGAGACTACCTGGTGCAAGAACATTATATATGTATGTATTACATACATTCCTGGACAAAGTACTACATATTTTTATTAATACAAAACTATACCTTAAGTCTATGGTTTAAGGTTTATTTTCATGTAATAGTGATGTAAGCAGAAAACCAAAAGAAAGGGAGAGCCGAGAAGCGACTTGTGTGTCCTTGTCTAAAAAATTGCCAACGTAAAATAAAAATTTCTATAGTAGTTTTTAAATCAAAATTATAGTTTTGTAAAATTCGTTATTACCGCACTTCTATAACACGATAATGTGAAATTCGTAATAGTGATGTAAGCCATTAATAAAAGTAGATCGTACTATTTTGTTACGTATTCTTATTGAATTTATAAAATAATATTGGTGTAAACTTTAACTTAAAGGTTAAAGTTTACACCAATATTATTTTATAATGTCAACACTGATTTGTCATATTGACAACAATTATGGCGGTTTATTGTAATTTTTCATGTTTTTGAATTTTCAGTATATTTTATTATAAAATTGTGATTTTTTTGTTGCGTACGTGGTTGTAAAAAAGAAGCATATCCTGGCTGTGGCTTATCTTTTCACAGGTAAAGTGTTTTCATATTTACAAAGCACTGACACACTAGGGTGACCATGCGTTGTATGCACGAATGTATTTGGTTTTTTTATTGAATCCCAAAGATGACTATGAATGACAGATCGGGAAAAAATAATTCCCAGGAACCCCACAAAGTCGTCTATCGTTTTTAGCGGGTATTTTGGAAAAAAAAACTCATTCATTCAAATCAAAGAAAAAGTAGATTATTTCTATTTACCACCAGGTTGTACCACGGTCTTAGGAACTCTAAAGCGCAAACCACACAGAGCCGGTGCGTGTCGGGCCCGCATTGGGTGGAGCATGACGAATACAACATCTACTTCGACATCGAAGATGGCGGACGCGACTATTTAAATAAAATTAATACAGATATCGTTCTCGAGGTTCTCGGGGGTCCTGATTACGAATATAAGATTTATTTTGAGATCCAAGAAGGCGGACGCGACTTTTAAAATGAAATCAATATGGGTATCGTTTTCGAGGTTTCCGGGGTGCTGATTATGAATATAGCATCTATTTTGAGATCCAAGATGGTGGACGTGGCTTTTTAAATAAAATCAATATGGGTATCGTATTCGAGGTTTCCCTGGGTGCTGATTATGAATATAACCTCTATTTCGAGATCCAAGATGGCGGACGTCACTTTTTAAATAAAATCAATATGGGTGTCGTTTTCGAGGTTTCCCGGAATGCTAATTACGAATATAACATCTATTTCGAGATCCAAGATGGCGGACGTGACTTCTTAAATAAAATCAATATGGGTGTCGTTTTCGAGGGTTCCCGGGATGCTAATTACGAATGTAACATCCATTTTGAAATCCAAGATGGCAGACGCAACTTTTTGAATAAAATCAATATGGGTATCGTTTTTGAGGTTTCCCGGGATGCTAATTACGAATATAACATCTATTCGAGATCCAAGATGGTGGACGTGACTTTTTAAATAAAATCAATATGGGTATAGTTTTTAGGTTACCCGGGGTACTGATTATGAATATAACATCTATTTCGAGATACAAGATGGCGGACGTGACTTTTTAAATAAAATCAATATGGGTGTCGTTTTCGAGGTTTCCCGGGATGCTAATTAAATAATGGGACTAACCCCGAATTCGCGAAAACACAACTATTCCTTACATTTTGTCGTGTAATGTGAACACAAATGCAGGGAACAGCTTATTACTGATGAGTACAATGACCCCTTAAGAGAGTTTGAGTTATTTCAATTATACGTTGTATAATATCTTTGCACACGTAGAATTAGCAAAGTTGGTAATGGTGTCGATTCTCTTGTTCATGAACTAAACTTATTTTAAACTATCGCTCTCTTTTACTGATAGGAGATAACAGAAAGGGATGGCAACAATTTAAGCGCTGTCAAATTAGTCTGAATTTCAATTTCCATACAAGTTTAGTCGTGATTTCAGAACGTGCCCACTAAAATACAGTGAAATGTAACACGCAAACTAATTTGACAGTTCTAAAATTGTTGCCATCTCTTTCTTGTATCTACTATTAATAAAAGAGGGCGATAGTTGAGTTGTTGAAGTAGCGTGAACAAGAGAATTGACACCAATGATCCATGAAAATAAAATTAATAAAACATCGACTTTGCCTACCGTAAACCAGCAGGCTGGCCGTGTTGACAATGTCCATACCTACTTCCTACTAATATTATAAATGCGAAAGTATGGATGTTAGTTTGTTCTTCCATAACACTGAAACGGCTGAACGGATTTGATATACTGATTCTACTCAGGGTAAGAAAAATATATAAATAAAGTCAAAGCATATAATCTACTAATCCACCGGATTGAAGATATTAATGTACCCACCTATTCTGTAGAAATGTGTAATGTTACTACAATCTCTTTTTATGAAATAAAAGTTTATTTATTATTATTATTTCTTTCCTTTATTCATAAAATAACATATAAATTTACATTTTTAAATATTTTTGTATAAAAAGGAAAAAACATTTAAAAATATAAAAAAAATAGTAAGCCACCGGCATCGGGAACAAGGTCCAAGCTATTATTATTACTTCATTATGAGTACAATGACCCCTCTTAGTTTTCGAAACGATAACATTAAGTTTGAGAAAATCCACGAATAAATATAATTTGGACACCCTAGTAGAAAGAAATGCAATAGTTTTATGGACCTCTCGCTTGGCTCGTTTTAAGTCACATAGTGTGTTATCCTACTATATAGATTCATGACCTGGTGTTATTATACCATGGAACCAACCTAATGATCAAATATATTAAGTATTATCTATGGATCAAACTATAACTAAATGAAAAAACAGCTCAACAGACGTGAGCAGAATTTTATTATCTGCATTGCAGATATTAATTTCTGTTATTTATTGTAAAATTTTACAGCAAATTGTCCACAATTTACAGGTATACGATGAAAATCTTTTAAGCAATGACGAGCTTACCTAACTCAAGATTGTTATAAGTTTGTCAAGTATCTGTTTTCAGAAACCATAAAAAATAAACCTGTTTTCAGAAACCATAAAAAATAAAACGCGTTGTTTTTAAATTATATATAAAGGTACACTTTAGGACGTTGTGATTGTAATATATTTTCAGCTTTATTATTATGAAATTTTAACTGACCTTTACAAGGTTTTTGGTAGGTACTAAGTACCAACGTGTCTTCTAAGAACTTCCTACACTGGTACAGTCGACTGCATGACATGGTAACACTTCAATTCGAAAACCGCCCTTACTGCTTACGAAATAAAGGTGCCGCTAATGTCAAAGTGTTACCACCGAGTCGACCGTACTAGATGCAATTGACCGGGACAGGTCAGCTCCTACATACCACAGTTTATAGATAGTAAAACTGTGTACATACTATGGCAACTCTTTTTAGGTTTCTTTCTAAAGGCAATATTCTCACTTTTGATTATAAACTTAATTCTTACTTTTTTCTTCACAGTATACTCACATTATTTTAATGACATTTAAAAGAGTTTATGCATGGAGTTTCTTGCCGGTTTTTCTCCATAGAACCCACACTTTGGAACCGTGGAACTAGGGCCTGACGTTTCAAAAGTGCAAGTGCATTTCAGTTTCCTTAAAATAAAAAAACATTTGAATTTATTTATTTATTTATGTACACACAACACATTTTATAATAGATGACATACAGAACAAACACTTGAATTGTGCTTTCTGTCTCCAAAAGCGTTGTAAGAGCTTTCGTTATAATATTTGTATTAATGTATAAAGCAGTTTACATTCAACTTAACACAATAATGTTAAAAAAAACCCTGCTGTACACAAAAATAACAGAACATCACCTACTTAACATCTACTAAATAATACAAAAAAACTTTTTGGAATTTAGATTCATTTATACTGGCCACTGCGGTCAAAACGGTCGCCGCAGATGGATTCGAAATTCAAATTCAGATTTTAAAATTAGAACGTCGTCGTCGAACGCTAGGGAGCGAACCGCTAACTGAATAAATAGCCCCATTTTATGATACCGTTACGGATCGTCACCTCATTTCGACTATTGAGTAATTTGTATCTTCTGCATATTTATTTATCGTCTGCCTAGCCTTTTCCCAACTATGTTGGGTGTTGTTTTCAGTGTACGTAACTCAGTTACAGGGCAATACTGATATGCTAAGGTCAGACCGGTACTGGTATGCTTGGTGTCAGACTCTCGTGCTTCCCACTCTTTTTCTTCTATTGTGTCGACATGAGCTACATAATGATAATAGCTCATACCGTGGGAAAAAGATTAGCCAGTCAGCAGGTTGGTAGCGGGGCTGACTGTCCAAGGTGCGCCGGACGATCAATTAAATATCGTCACTCGTGGAGGTTCTTCTAATGTACCTCTATGCATCCTTGCTTCTGACTAATAACGGTAGATAGGTAGGTACAGTTAAGTATTAGTATGACATACATGCATTATAAATTGTTTACGCGGCTTCGCTCCTGTGGTATATCGACAAAAAGTAGGTATCCTATGTGTTAATCCAGGACATGGTTTATCTCTGCGCCAAATTACATTAAAATACGTTCTGCTGTTTCAGCACTTTCAGTGCTATTGAAGGACAAACAAACATCCACACTTTCGCATTTATTATGGAAGGTTAGTAGGAAAAAGAATGTGGATGGGTGGCTGGTCGTTAAACATCTAAGTCCTCAATAGCCTGGCTGGGATAAGTCAGAGAGCAAATTCAAAATAGCATGTATGGCCTGAGCAGATTGGCGGACGGGACGGCAGAAGATTTGAAATTTATCAATTGAATTTAATAGTTATCCAATCGAAAAAAGGTATATATTTCAATGCTCGGTGATTAGCCTCGGAGCATCGCAACGCAGTTTTCTCTGGAGCATCGAAGAGAATACAGGAGGATACCGCGGCGGGAGGCGGCGGTATGCACCGGCATGGACGGTATGCGCCGGTGTGCTTTGCATTATGCCAGGCCGCGCGGCGCCGGGTGGCAAACTTAGTCGCTAGTGGAATAATCAAATCCCGGCGAGCGGTGGCTACTTGGTGGATACCGCGGCATACCAGCGGATGCTTCAGTAATATGGCGGACGCTCGCGGTATCGCAGAGGATTTTACCAGTCTGTGTGCGCTGGTGGATAGAGGAATCCTCCTCGATACTCTCCTCCGCTATCTGCCAATGTGCGCTGGCCGTTATTAAACGGTTGAACAAAAAACAAAAACGGTTAAATTGAACGTCAACAAAAAAAAACAGCTCCCAAAAACGCCCACCCTTCAAGCCCCACGAAAACACAGGTCCCAGTAATTGTCATACGATTATTGGCAGTCGTTACAATGACGTATTTAGAAGCCCGAAATCTGAGAACTGGTCTAACTTTTGGATGTAATTATTTGCCCAGGGGTTGCGGGGGTTTGATATCAGTAGCTCCGTGTAAAGGTACTATTCCGAACCTGCAGACTGCAAGCGCAGGCTGCATGTATAATACATATTTATATGGTGGTTCCACGAACGCTGCAAAGCTTTCGGAACGTCAGGAGAACCAATTGTAATGATATGTGCGATGTAATCCGGTTCTTCTTCTTTTTCGTCGTTTCGCTCTTGACAGAGCGGTCGTGACCATCATATACTATTATTGCTGGGAGCTGCTATAGCTCGCCTCACGATGCCTCGCCACCTTTCCCTGCTTTCGGGTAGTCTGGTGCATTCATGTAATGGCCGGCCCACGGCAGACTTCATTAAATCAGTCAATCGCATGGGAGTCCTGGCGCGCACTCTTGAGGACTATCTATTCTGCCCTGTAGGACAAGTCGCTCTATGGATTCGTGACTGCACCGCGATGCATGGCCATGAGATGTGGACGCTGCGGGAAATTGAAACGAAGAAGATAGATGCTCTTGAGATGTGGTACTCGAGGAAAATGCTTGGGATATCGTGGACTGAGCATGGAACAAATTTTTCCGTACTCCAAGAACCAACCAACTTGTTTTATTATAATGTATGGATGTTTGTTTGTCCTTCAATCACGCTGAAACGGCGGAACGGATTTGGATGAAATTTGGCACACAGGTATATCTTGTCTTGAATTAACACATAGGATGTTTTTTATCTACATATCACTGGAGGGGAGCCACAGGGTCAGCTATTTTTATGTTCAAACAGCACTGATGCTCACTACAATGAAAGACAGGTGAAAAACAACTTTTAAGATTGTCAACTAGAGTTAGCTTTTGTATATTTGTTTAAAAACCAGGTCAATTGTACCGTGGTTTCCTGTTTAATTGTATGAATGGGGTTCAAAGCGTCTATTAGTCAGCTATGTTTACTAATAAATAGTTTTAGAGCTATAATTATATGCTGTGACTCAATCTGTGTTGTTTGGTCGGATCGGAAGAAAAGCTTCGAATTTAATTTAAAGTTGCTACTTAAATTAGTTTTAGGAATTATCAACTGAATTATTTTACGGGTTATGGCAGTTCTCATATTCAGTAAATCAGTATTCGTCAAGTTCATCATTCATCAGGACCAAACCACTGTAGGTCTACTCGCGTTTTACGAACGACAAACGAAGTACGAACTTTCGTTCCGACTGATACTTACATAATAAAGATAGGCACATAAAAAAGGCACAATTAAGATAGAATACGGTTCATAGTCGTATACAATTTACCGGAAGTGAGAAAAACAAACGTCAAAACACGATCATCGCATGCGATAAGGGAACGATGGTTGACCGGAGTAGCCAATTGTGCGATGAATCGTACGATTTATCGAATATCGTCGAACGGGAGTAGACCCCCTGGATTGAACTACACGACCCGAAAATTCTCTCCACTGATCGTCATTACAATCTTAGAATTGCACGAGAAGCGATTGAAATAAAGTAATATAAAAATTTCAATCGGGAAGAGGGATATAGGTTTTCCTCCTCGTGGAATCCAGTAATCGAGAAGTGTTCGTGTCGTGGTTTATCTACATTTACGTCTGCCGAAACTGTCGGTACTGTGTGTCGTGAAACTCGTGAATTCATGATTCAGCATACCGTGTTACGGACAGTGACGTTACGAAAACCAACCGCGGGTAGTTCGAGAAAACACCCGCCGCTCAAGACGATGACACCTGCATACTTCAGTCTGCTCGTGACCACCGCCAATGCGACTTGGCTGAAACGTCGGGTTAGTCAAAATGTTTGTTTTGTCTTGATTCAATTGTGCGCGAAAAGTCTCGTAAATATAGTTCAATATAGGTAAGTGAAATTCGCGAAACTTTAAAAAATCTCTTACTATTTGTCATCAATTTTATTTATTTATTAACCAATATTATTGTCTTATTTTTATTCTTTTAATTGTTAATTTAGAGCAATAGACAAAGATCCTGTTGGGAAGGACTCCTCGTGTATTTTGTAGCTCCACGATGGAACAATGTTTCAAACGTACCTAATTTATGCCACAAATGAAATAATACTTACATGTATTATATTAAGTCCATAATTAATAACATACAAATAAATAAATTAAATAAATAAATATTGTTGGGACATTTTTACACAGCACCATCTAGTCCCAAACTAAGCAGAGCTTGTAATATGGGTACTAGACAATGGATATAATACTTATATACTTTTTTTTGTAAATACATACTTATAATACGTAAGAAACACCCAGACAAACACAAACACTTATTTATGTTCATCATCACACAAATATTTGTGTTCTGTGGGAATCGAACCCACGACCTCGTGATCAGCAGTCCGACATTCGAACCACTAGACCATAGACGTCGTCATGAAATAAATGAATAAAACTTTACTATTTTCTTTCTATCTGTACTGGAGTCCAATACTCCAGTGCCCTTGACATTTGATTTGATTTGATTAGATTTTATGATGCCCCGTGCACAAAAGAGTATAAATAAACTCTTAAACACAGGCTATTAACCGTCTCATAATAGCTAAACATTTTGTTACTGACTGCTGTACACTGTATGAAATGAGTGATCTTTATTTGAAGACAATTTACGAAGTGTATGCGTGGATCAGAATTTGGTTATCACTTACTTTAACGAAGAAGGAAAGTATCGTGAGGAAACGTGCACACCAGAGAGTACTCCATACAGTTCTCGATGGTGTGTAGTCCGCCAACCCGCAGTGGACGCTAAGAGTGGGGGGACTCGAGGCGTCTATTAAGCGACCCTGGTGAGGACAGCAGTACGTGGTGGTCGCGTGCTAGTGTGGGGGAAACAATATTTTTTATTATTATTTTTATTTTTCCCGGGACGTGCCAAGGCATAGCACTAGAGGGGCACCGGCGCGGTCCAATGGAGTTCACGGAGCTCCTTTATTTTATGCAGAGGATGGCCACCGTGTGGTTTTAGTCGGTAAGAGTCCGACATACCCCTCCGCCGTCCCCAGACGGAGAGTATTCATGAGGATTTATACCAGAAAAAAAAAAGGCCCGCGTGGTATATTAAGGCCTAAATCATCTCATCTCGTTCTAAAAATAGACCCGTGGCGTTAGTATATATTCTATGCCTGTGGCCAGCAGTAGGAAGGCAATAGACTGGTTATGTTATGTTATAAAATAGGAAAAAGTTTTTAGGAAAAAAAAATAACGTTGGTGCGCCTACAAAGAGCTCATATAAGTTTGTGTTTCTCAGCAAGCTTTCAGGAGAGACAAAAAACTGTTTTCTTTAGTAAATAAATAGTTTATCAACAATTAAATAATTATGATTGTGTCAAATGCTGAACCAAACTCAGACAATCCTTAAAATATCAATAGCAATCAAGATTAACATTACGTAAATCACTGTTCTACTTTTCAGACTTTTCCATCGCAAACGGAAATAATATTGCATTCTGTCACTTCCAATCCTTCACATTTAGTTTTACGGAAACTATTGAGACACACGTAACCATTGAAGAATATTGACCCCTATAATAGCTATTAATATAAGTCTACACGAGCACCTGAATGACCTATTTATCTGAATCATCTAACCCACTTTGTAAATATGATACTGTAGGCTCAGACCAAAAGAATAAGATAGACGGAGCGCGAAGAACTACCGACGGAAAAAGGAGTACCAAATAGTAGGAATACCGACTATTCCGCCTGCAGTGTCCGTGTGCTGCGATTGGGGTCTGAGGATTAGACCCACGCTCCCGATCGCGGCTCGCGAACACTGGGCGAAATAGTATGCACTCTTTTGTTATTCGGTCATATATAATATAATACTATACTATTAGGTATTCCCTTTTCTGGTTTCAGTCACTAGTTCTACGCGCTCCATACATCTTATTATTTTGGTTTGTAAGGACAGAACTCATTTGGAAAACTCTTCAATAAAGATAATAAAATTAAATAAGTATAAGTATTTAACTTAATACTTTACTGATGCATCTACCTTATTCTTTGTCTCTGCATTACCCTAAGGTTGTCAGGTAGAGAGTAGAGAACGCCTATAGCGTTAAGACCGCCTTTGTACCCTGTTGTGCTTAAAGAATTAAATAAATAAATAAATATTAAATAATTATTAATTGTAAATTGAAAGTGATTATATCACGCAAAACTCACTTACTCAGTGATTATACTAATAAAAATAATCAAATTAAATGTTAGAAGTGATTATTTCACTTTCAATTTACAATTAATAATGATTTAATATTAGATTTTTAGTAAAGTTTTTCCAAATGAGTTGTGTTCTTACATATGAATATCGATTCTGATAACGTAGCTCACAGGAGCAACAGGGTTTTTGTTACATACTGTATAGTAAAACGATTTTAGACATACGCCCTTTTCCCATCTGGCAATTCTGTTTCCAATTATTTGTTGTTATTATACTTTATTGTACACACATACACAGATTAGTTATAGTAGGAAAGTTTACACAGAAAGTTTATACATCAGCGAGCTTAACTCAAAAATGAGTTTGTTGATTTTATTGTTACCTAAATTGCTTTTGAAAAATATTGCCACATTATTGTTACTTACATAAAATACATGTGTGATGACATTACTTTATTATGGATATAACATATGGTACCTTAATTATGTTGTGTTCTGTAAAATATTCACACGCTATGATTGTATGTAAACGTTCAGACGCATAATTTATTTTTAAACTGTCAGGATTACGATTAACGAACGCCTTGCGGTCTGCCAGATCCTTGTTTTTAAGCAGTTGAAGGTGACTACATAATATGATAATAATAATAACTGAATCGTACGGTTGTCGGTAAAACAAAAGCATACTCTCTTTTCCAATCACGGTCGCAGAATGGTCAGCTGCCTTCACACCAAGTCTTCTAAAGGACCTATCTCATTACACAGGCTGTCTTAAAAAAGGTTTCAAGTGGAAGTCTAGCAATAGATCTCTCTTAGAGGGATAATATCTTTTCGATAAAAAAAAGGAATGGAATCAGGCGTAAATTTGCGGAAATCCATGACATACGAAATATGGAGTTACAATGTTTTGTGTTAATTCCGCCTTTTTGGCAGGTAGGTCGTCAAGCTTGGATGCAATATGCAGCACCACCCTTCCGCCCACGAATATATAATCTCTGTTTTTTCTAACTTGTCTTATTTAGTAAATAATCTCGGCATGTCTTTTTAATGCAATTCATCATTAATAATTATTAAAAGACATTGACAACTATGTCCAGCAGTGGACTGCAATAGGCTGAGTTGACGATGATGAGTTGATTATTATAATTATGTTAACAATTTCACACACTAAACAACATTTTTTAACCTAATTACATGTGCTGAACTAGTAATTCTATTTTATTAGTAGTTATTTCAATAAAGAGACGTGCCAAGATTGTTTACAACTTGTTCAACTTGTTTTTTTTTGTTTTGTTTTTGTGTAACACTAGAGAAAAAACAGAATTCAATATATTTATTTGTAGAAGGTGTGATTAATGTATTCGGCAATATGCATCCAAGCTTAATGATCTAGTTTTTTGACGGAATTAACACAATACCATATTTTGTATTTTTTTAAACGCAACGGATGAAGATGTAAATCTTATAGTAACATTTACACATCCGTTAGGTTCACTATTCAGCTAGTATAGAAAAAAAAAACGCATGCATCTCAACTATTCACGCAACTATGACCAAAAATATCATTAAAAACAGATTTTGGTTAAAAACATTAAATAATAAAAACCCATAGCCTTTTCCCAAGCTCTTTTTCTCTCGTTGGGTGAATCATCAGACGAAACGAGATAACAAACCGAACCGGTCGACAAACGGTAATCGTGTGGTTCTAAATCACGTGCGTCAGGCTGGCCCGGCCCCGGGGCTTTAGGTCGCGAGGTATGTATTATCCGAATGTACTCCTCTTCAGAAACATTTTTACTTACTACATTTTCAATGTACCGCTCTATTAAAAAAAATAGAAGTATTTGAAGGGGGAAGGGCCAGCCTGACGTTTTCAGCCCGGCCCCGTCTGTACCACGACAACTACCAAACTTGCTGAGAAAGTGGTGCCACAGAAGGGATGTACTCCGTAAAATACACGTACATAGTGCTTAATTTAATCTTAAAACCTAATATTTTCCGAGATATTAAGGTGTAAAAGGGGCCGGGCTGAAAAAAAGTAATGACAGCTTTAACTGGATAACCACGAAAGCTATAAATACCTATTCTAGGTACGAAATAATCTCCGGCGAATTTAGAACACTTGTACTTCTTTCTTTTCAAATTAAACCCTCTTAATACATCAATATAAGTAATTTAAATTCGGCTGGCCCGGCCCCTTTCAATCGCTAATATTACTCTCAATATCATATCAATTTCTTTAAGACGGCGATCTTTGCATTCCTATAAAGCAGTACATCAATACAGTTTGAGTCCTGGGTCTATCAGCCTTGTATTTGAGACGATAATCAATATTTAAAAATGTACTGGTCGAGTGACCATCAGTCAAATGCTAATTTTCAGGACATTATTTATCATAAGTATTGTTAAATAACCGAGGGGCTTATTATATGTATAGCTTGGACGTGGGACTCTAAATAAACATTTATTAATTAATTTTTTTTTTTTTTTTTTTTATACATTTATTTAAACAGCAATTACTCTTAGGGACTATACACATGACGCGACGCGATGCGAGCGATATCGCATCGATTGTCGACTCGAGTTGTACGTACGTTCTAATTTATACCAAAAATATTTCCAACACAGAAGTCGCTCATCGATAACCCGAACAGAGAATCGCGTGCAAGTCGAAACAAGTGCCAGCGCTCGCACGCCCCCGTACATTTATTTGAAATAGGATCGCAGGTCATTAGAACGGACATGCAATTCGATATCGAGCAGATCTGTGAGCGATATCGTCAATCCAAGCGATCTTGTCAGAAGACATTTGCGATTTTCAATACATTTTCTTCGAACACATGTTGTTGCGATATCTGACCGATATCGGCAATCGATGCAATTCAGCGTCGCGTCGCGCCATGAGTAAAGTCCCTTAAATCTAGAGTTGCATACAGTCAGAAACTTATTATTAAGAGCAAGGTTAGTATGGGTTTCAATTGTCAAGTTACGGGTGTGGGTCATACAATCGCACAGTCTACCGACACTTGTAATAGTACATTACTGTCGAGGCCTGAAATGAAGCAATTTACGGCCGAGTAATATTGGAAGTACGAGGCGAAGCCGAGTATTTCCCAAGTGATTTTGAAAGGACGAGGCGCAAGCCGAGTCCTTTTTAACTAAACGAGGCCGTTAATTGCTATTTCGGCCGAGACTTGTAAAGTACTTTTCTCTCATTTGCGAGGAAACACAACACATATTAATTCAACAGTATCTCATTTTCATTCGACCAATTCGCTCGCGTGCGGATCTTGTTCAATTTTCAAGGTTTTGAAAAAAAAAAATGCGTATTCAGCCTGTATAATGATAAATATTTTGTACCTAAAAACACCTAATTTATGTAAGTGTGTACTTAAAAACCTCGGTAGCATAATTTAAAAAATAAAAAGTGTCCAGCAATTTCTATTATTGTCCTGTTGGATATTACCAGCCTGTTATTTCGTTGCGTACGGAAAAGAGCCGATTGTTGTATTTTTTTTTTTGAATAATGTACCAATTTCCAAGCAAGTGGGAGAAAAATACAATTACAGTCTAAAGTTAAGCATTATCACACTCACATTGAGTGTTTAGTGCTGCCGTGTATAACAAACAAGTTACCGGTATTTAATATAAATGTAAATAATATAATTATTCCGGACAATATCCAACTAGCTGACCCAAACTATCATTCGCCGTCAGACATTGATGTACTGATAGGCGCGGATAAGTTTTGGGACTTATTAATTGATGGCAAAATTAAGTTGAAAAACGGGCCTGTCTTACAGAACACTAAGCTAGGATGGATAATGTCTGGACCTTTATATAATAACAATAACGGCCTGCGCATAAATCAGGTTCAGTGTAATTATTCGCAAAAATTAGATTTACAATTATAACAGTTTTGGGAACTCGAAGAGATTCGAGCGATTCGCGCTAGGTGGCGCTGTTACTTTGTGTTATCAATATAACACAAAGTTTCCTTATGTGATTTTTTTAAATAGAAAATAACTAAAAGAACATTATTTGCTAAGATCATTTTTATCTAAGGTCAATGACCTATGAACTAGGACGTCTTAAGTATTTTTCAGTTTTCTTACTATAACTCAAAAATTAATAATGTGATTATAAACTTTTGAGTTATAGTGAGAAAACTGCAAAATACTTAAGACGTCCTAGTTCAAAGATCATTGACCTTAGAGAAAAATGATCTTAGCAAATAATTGAAATAATGCACCTTTTGTTACTTCTTATTCAAAAAAATCACAAAAAGTAACTTTGTGTTATATTGATATGACACACTTCTTCAATTTAGCTTCTTAAATTCAGCGCTAGGTGGCGCTGTTTGCAAAAACTAAAATAGCAATGATTAATATTCGATTTTATTCGTTTGTAATTAGGAACCCTATAATACTGAGCATGGCCTGATATGCTCTTGGCCGGTTTTTTTTTTGTCCTGGTGTTATAAAGGATTAAGAATAAATAAATAACTCAATAATTCTGATAAAATTTTATAATGTCCTGAAAATTCAAACTTGGCAGATGGTCACTCGATCAATAAATACAAACATATTTTAAATTTTGATTATCATCTCAAATACACGGCTGATAGACACAGGACTCAAACTGCATTGATGTACTGCTGTAAAGGAATGCAAAGATCGCCGCCTTAAAGAAATTGATATGATATTGAGAGTGATATTAGCGATTGAAAGGGGCCGGGTCAGCCGAATTTAAATTACTTATATTTATATATTAAGAGGGTTTAATTTGAAAAGAAAGAAGTACAAGTGTTCTAAATTCGCCGGAGATTATTTCGTACCTAGGATAGGTATTTATAGCTTTCGTGGTTATCCAGTTAAAGCTGTCGATACCTTTTTTAGCCCGGCCCCTTTTACACCTTAATATCTCGGAAAATATTAGGTTTTAAGATTAAATTAAGCATTATGTACGTGTATTTTACGGAGTACATCCCTTCTGTGGCACCACTTTCTCAGCAAGTTTGGTAGTTGTCGTGGTACAGACGGGGCCGGGCTGAAAACGTCAGGCTGGCCCGGCCCCCTTCAAATGCTTCTATTTTTTTTATTAGAGCGGTACATTGAAAATGTAGTAAGTACAAATGTTTCTGAAGAGGAGTACATTCGGATAATACATACCTCGCGACCTAAAGCCCCGGGGCCGGGCCAGCCTGACGCACGTTCTAAATCGGGGAGCAGATATCTGATTCAGTATCAGCAGAGCGATTGCTATTATCGGACGGTCATGACACTGACACTCATACATCTAATGTATGAGCTCGACGATCGACGCTCATCGCTCGACGCTCAACGCTCGTCACTAAACGCATGACGCACATCGCTCGAAACTCAATTGTCGACACTCAATCCTCGATACTCAACGCTAGACGCTCAATGCTCGACGTTCATCGCTCGACGCTCCTCGCTCGAAGCACGACGCTCATCGCTCGATGCTCGACGCTCTACGCTCGACGCTCTACGCTCGACGCTCTACGCTCGACGCTCTACGCTCGACGCTCTACGCTCGACGCTCTACGCTCTACGCTCTACGCTCGACGCTCGACGCTCTAGGCTCGGCGCTCGACGCTCAACGGGAATTTACTAGGAGCGAGAGTTTCAGGGCGTTCAAACTCAACGTTATCGCTTGGAATCAGTTGTGGCTTTGGAAAATAATACTGCGAATGATCTTTAAATCTTTAAAAAAATACCTTTACACGTGTTCAAACCACAGTCAGTCCATAATAATAATGAACAAATTACTCCAATTACTCCAATAT
The DNA here is from genome assembly GCA_949699075.1 of Asteroscopus sphinx. Classification (NCBI taxonomy): domain Eukaryota; kingdom Metazoa; phylum Arthropoda; class Insecta; order Lepidoptera; family Noctuidae; genus Asteroscopus; species Asteroscopus sphinx. Next base: position 9,675,068 of record OX453021.1, on the reverse strand, counting down.
CAGATAAACACATTTTCGTATGTAATAATAATGATTTGCAGTATTTGCCTCCAGAATCAGGGACAAGGTTATTCTAAATATAATTCCTCTGTAGTTCACAAGTAATTTTTGTTCATAGTAATTTATGGTATCGCGAGACAGTTACGACGACCTGGTTTTGATGTATGAGGATGATCGACGACTTTATAATTAAATAGAAATATACTCTCTTACATAAATTATGTACAAATTATAGGACTATGTGTCATGTAATTATAATTTGCATACGTAATTATTTATATTTTAAACCCCCGACGTAAACAGTGGGGTGTTGTGTGCGTGTGTGCGGATGACTGTTTTTTTTTTGTTTTCAAGAAAATCTGTTCAGCCGTTTGAAGATCATCAGCTCTTTTCAAGATAATGAAGGGATGTGAGCAATTGCCACAGGTCTGATCGATTTGTGAGGAGATGGGGATTCCAGACGCTGCAGCACCGTCTGGAATCTGCAGGATACCCATCTACTCACCAACTTACAGCAGAGGTATCGTTTTTGGGCTCATTGGAATGGTTTAATTGAATAGGTTATAAACAGTAAATACATAAATATTTTCACCTTTAAACTCTTGTTTATTTTTGGCATTAACCTACATTATATATATTCACATTATTTGAATAAATTTGATGTAATAAACAATAACCAATTTTAAAAAGAGTTTATCCATGTAGTTTCTTGTCGGTTCTTCTCCACAATTTTAGAACCGTGCAACTAGAGCCTGACGTTTCAAAAGTGCCTGTAACTAGGTTTATTTGAAAAAAAAAAAACATTTGATTTGATTTTTGATTTCGATAGATGGTGATTTGATCAGATTTGGTTTTTTGATTTGGTCTGATGATGGAGCAGGAAAGATAATTGGGAATAAATTCCATCATCATCATAAACATCGTTACCGCACCATCTCTTAACATCAGGTGAGGTGGTAGTCAAACGCAAGTCCAGCATGGTGAGGGAATCTAAGTTACTTACACTCGTTCATCATCATCATCATCATCATCATCATTTCAGCCGAAAGACGTCCACTGCTGGACATAGGCCTCCCCCAAGCATCGCCACAACGACCGGTCCTGTGCCTTCCGCATCCAGCGGATTCCCGCGACCTTCACCAGGTCGTCGGTCCACCTTGTGGGGGGCCTACCCACGCTGCGCCTTCCAGTGCGCGGTCGCAACTCCAGAACTTTACACTCGTTCAATGGATATGAAATTTTTGGTATTTTTCCATTGTCTAGTACCCATATTACAAGCTTTGCTTAGTTTGGGACTAGTTGGTGCTGAGTAAAAATGTCCCAAAAATATTTATTTATTTATTTTTATTTTATTTATACTATGTAGTGTCGGTTGTAGCGAATTAGTACTAATAATATGAATTTGTAACGTGAATGAAAGAATGGATGCATGAATGAGTTATGTTGGGGGTTTATTAAATTTGTAATTTACGCTTGTATAAAATACGACGGAGACAGGACAGAGTACTGTTTGTATAACAGTTGTGATGATTGATATGAAGCCATATTGTTTTGTTATGTACAAATTGTTTATTTGGGTAAATTAGGTACTGAACCAAAAAAAAATGAAAGAAAAAAAAATATTGCTTTTCCTTATTTATAATGTTATGGTAGGTATGTATTTGTTTGGTAGTATTTTCATTGAATGGAAAAGAAATGGCATTCTTCTTTGTTTTCAAAAACTAACGTGTGGTTTCCAATTACGTAATAGTTATTTGTTATACAAGAGTGCAATGTTGCTTTTTAACCGCGTGCTCAATTTTGATGCCCGAGCAAGCGAAGGATTCTAACAGTTAGAATCCTGAGCGTTAGCGAAGGAATCAATAGAGCACAAGGTGAAAAATCTTTGCACTCGTGTGCAACACATAACTTTTCATCCCACCTCAGCGAGGAAATGACTAAATGCAAACATTTACAATCACAAGATACTTTTATTTCACTTTAGGTATTAACTACTACATTATGATAGGTAAGTATTACAGAATAATCTTTAAACTATAACAAATAATACTTAGTTATAACTAATTAAGAAAAATTTAAAGTAACGTTGCTACAGTTACTTAAGTTGAGAGTAATATTTTTGTTAGGTACTGTAATGTTGGTGTTAGTGACTTGTGTACTGTTTTTCGGAAAATTATCTGTCATACTTAATAGTTGTACCGATTCATCGGATTCCCTTGGCGTAAATGAGCAAAACGTTTTCTGAGAAAGTTTTGGTTCCTTTATCTAGTCGCCACATGTTAACCATATCGTATTGTTTCAAATACTTCTCGCGTGATTGTTGAGGGAGAAAGCTCATTTGTGCATTATTAACAGTTTCAGTCAATTCTGTTTGCGTCAAATAAACTCCCTCGTCGCTAGAACCACTCATTTTAGGGTAATAGACCTGTGCATTTTAGGTTTTTCACTTGTTTTCAAGTTTCTTGTTTTTAACCTAAGGTTTTAATAAAATGACGTGAAAATAAACTGGGGCGCGCAAAGCAAATAAAAAAAAGTACACCAAGAAGGTTCCGAGTCTGAGTTTTTAACAAATTAAAAAAGGTTGTATGATAAATTCGGCACCATGGAGGGAGAAGTAAATAGGTTTAATGATGTTTTGAATTCACAAACCTAGTGCACACGATGTTCTAAATTCAATTTACTTTATCCTCTAGGGGATAAAAACGGCTTTTGCACTCAGATATCGAAGAGCAAAAATACTCTTTCCGAGATGGGGGGATGAAAATATTATTTGTCATCATCTCTACGCATGTATAAATAAACAACATCAACACAGTAGTGTTATAATATAATCTGAACATAAAATGGCTTCTTATAATGTTAAAGATTACTCATATTTTTATTACTTAGAAAGATATCATAAAATTATTTTAACCATTTCGAGGGCAAGGTTATTAAAAGTCATCATCCTCCGAGCCTTTTTCCCAATTATATTGGGGTCGGCTTCCAGTCTAGCCAGATGCGGCTGAACATCAGTATTTTACAAGTATTATTAATAAATTAAATCTTTTCAGCCTAGTTTCCTATCTATTTCGGCTAGATAGTGGAAATTGTGACATTTACATTTGATTGTCTTGGATAATAGTCAGTTGTTCAAATAAATTGTCGGAATAAAATATTAATCCTGCTGTTTATGTCACATTTCGGAGAAACTATGTTTTAGGGGAATAACATATTGTTAATCATATCAATGTGAACTATTTGATTGCTTTATGTACAAATAGGTACTTAATTAGGCTAGAGGACCGAGCGTTGTGGCGCAACTTGGGAGAGGCCTATGTCCAGCAGTGGACTGCGATAGGCTGAGTTGATTGTTGATTGAGGTACTTAATTTCAAGTCTAATAACCTGTCGTAGAAGATAGAGCGAGTGGCTAAGTATGGACGTGGCCCGTGTTATTTAGTAAACAATCTTGGCACGTATACGTACGTTTTGTTATTCAAATAACTACTGATAAAATAAAATTACTAGTTCTGCACATGTAATTAGGTAAAAAATATATATTTAGAGTGTGAAATTGTTAACATTATGTCTTTTAATAAATATGATTGACGAATTGAATTAAAAAGACATGCCATCATTGTTTACTAAATAAGACAAGTAAAAAAAAACACAGATTACGCAGTGGTCACATGCCATCTTGTGCATTGGAAAGGTGTACAGGGAGACAAAAAGTGTCCAAAAACTCTCCCTCGAGATGTGCCTTGTAGGCGTAGCATAGGCAGGGTTCCGGAGGCATAATACATTCCCAGAGATCCCCCTTATTGTGCTGAAGATGATCACCGGAGGTATTTATGTGGGTAAAAATCCCACACACCCCGGCCTGCGTCCCACCATGACTGCCGGCAGCCTTTTGAAGGATTTCTCCTCGCAGCAATAAAAGACTTGCTGGGATGAATGCACGAGCAAATCCTGCCCCAGCAAAAAGTAAAAGGAGATCATAGGATTTTGATGCATGCAAGGCGAAAAAAATATCTGGGAAGGTTTTTCTCACAAGAAGAAAGGATATGCCTGAAGTAATTCAAAGCCAGTAGACGGCCTGCTCATTGGTGTTCTTATTCAAAACTGTTGTTTTCCAAAGCTTCCATCAACTTGGGATTGAAATTGACTCAGGGGAAAACCAGTGTCAGTCTGAAACACATCATAAATTAGCTACATTATTACTGGTGTAACGAACAGTAGGCGCGAAGAAACCCGGTTATTTATACCACACACCTTAAAGCTCCTGACTTCGTTTGTGAGTAATACAGAACTTAAATATCAGAATCGAAAATGATTCAACAAGTACCTAACATCTAATAGAATACAATAGTCTTTGTCTGGAAGTCCGGAATTCCCAATCAAATTGTGATAGCCAGGGTTACATTCTACTTCAATTCTCGTTTGAACCGTTCCATGTTACGTGAACGATATAGACCCAAATCTGTGTTCTATGGTGTATACGAATAATGAAACAAAAAAAAATTGTTTGATATAACAATTATTTGTGAATGGGGAGTCTGATATGCCACTGCCACTACTTCTGAGTTATCAAACTCTAATAGAAAGCGTTGTAGGATAGGCGTATTTGATACTCACTAATTAGCACCCAAATCATTATACGTAGATAATATAATTGAAATTAGAACTTGGTGTACAAATAGTGTGGAACCCGGGAAGGACACAGGCAATTTTTTTAATTCGCAAACGAAATCCACGTGAGTGAAGCCGCGGGTGACCAGTAGGTACGTAATAAGTTTAATACAAGGCAAGCTCTGCTTGTACTGCTTTTTTTCACCATCGGTATGCGCTTGACTGTACACCATTAACAATAACAAAAACTTAGGAACAATATGTCAATTTAGAATACATTGGCGGTGTCGATATCTTTCAGATAACCTTTGGATGGACAAGGAAGACTAGACGTGAACAATAGATCATTGATTTAAGTTAACACAAATGTAGGGACTTAGGGACCAACTGATATTTTTTTCGCGATTTCAGGGTTGGTCCCATACTAAAAGTTGTTCATAATGACGAGTACAATGACCCCTTTTCGGGAATTTAGCGACTCAAATTTCAGCATGTATAATATAATTATGATTTTGTATAGTATTAATAAACTTTTATTAGTTTGATATTTTTTTATTACAATACATGTTTTCTCTGTAGACACCGCCAACTGCCCGTTATATTTTCTTGTACAGTCTAGCAAAGCAATTATAGTATACAGGGTCGCTAGATATAGATGAAGATTTTTCAGGAAGTTATATAGAATTATTTGATTAGGGTTTTGTATAAATACAGTTTAACTTTGTCCGTTAATAAAATTATATTTCACTCGAAAACATCCATAATCTTTTGAGAAAACTTCATTTATACCTCTCTACCCTGTATACCAATTGCTTTGTTAGATTGTACATTTCAATTTCATCCAACGGTTGTCTGTAAGAAATTGCTACAATGCTCATGGCTGTCGTTATTTTTATGGTGTGCAAACAATAAAATATACTCTATTTATCTATCTAAACATTTACTGACTTTCAATACGCAGTTTGAATAAATGAATAATTATTTCAATACACAGACATCATTTCTTAATCTATTATACATTAATGCGTGCAATGTATACTCGGTTAAACATTAGTCTCTCGACGTATTCAGTTCAGTAGGATAAGGAAAATTCGGGCGTTAATCTTCATAATAGACTGAAATGTCTACTTGCGATGACCTGGCACTGAGAGAATAATTTACTGAGGTTTTGAAATACTTCATTATTGCGTTGGTTCTCTGTAGTGATACGAATGCGTGTTCTATAAAACTCTTTCGACTGATTCTTTCCGATGAAAACCACCACGAAAAAGACCTAGAGGAAGTGTTGAAAAATAACAAATCACGTCAAGGTCACCAATGTAGTGATACGAATGCGTGTTCTATAAAACTCTTTTATTTAAATATTTACATCCAATTTATAGCAATAAATCACTGGTGTCAGCAGACACACACATAGAAATTTAGACAGTAAAATATGGGTACAAAGTTAACTAACTTAACTGGGTCGTACGTAAGCATAATATAACAAGTGCTAACATCTCCTTTCAGCTAAAACAGAAAGGATAATTGTGACAGCTTGTGTGATAATCATTATTATTTGAGGAAAGAAGTAGGGGGGGTCTTGAACGCCCCCTAAGCCACTGCGACCTGGTAAGATCTATTGTGACGCCTCTTGCCGCATTACAGCACTTCCCCAAGCTGCAAGTCAATCATCAAGTCGACTATGACTTTGGGGAAGGAGGACCTGATCTCCTGCGTTGAGATGACGGGGCCTTCAAGATGCTGGCTTCTCATGTGGTGCACTGCATCACACTCGCATAGGGTATGGATGGGCGTCTCATCCTTTTCGCGACAAAACCTGCAAACTGTGGTATCACTGAGACCCATCCTGTGAAGATGTTTATTCAGCTTGCAGTGCCCAGTAAGGGTTCTTGTCAGGATTCTTATCTGGTTCCTGTTTAAATAAAGCGCTTCTTTCGTAAACGAGTGTTCTTGACCTGGAGATTTTTCCCAAGGCTAACAATTTGGTCAGCACCCCAGTTTTTAAGGTGGGCTGTAGTGGTGCATTTGGGAATGCCACAGATTGGCTCCGGGCCCACAGAAAGGCTTTCAGCACCAGCTCTAGCCAGTTCATCAGCGGTTTCGTTGCCCCTAATGCCACAGTGTCCAGGTACCCATCCTAGTGCCACCGAGTTTGCCACTCCTAGTGAGTTCAGTAGCTGGACACACAACTTTACCAGTTTGTGTGACAGTCATAGAAATCTAAATAATATGGTAATAGAAGTGGTTAAGGCGCGTGAACTAGTTGCTGCGTATATGTCTCGTAAGACACCAGTGCGCGAACCGTTTGCTTGATCATCAGTGCCGTTTTGGACGCGGAGTCACTAAAATTGTATTTAGCAGCATATCTAACAGCGAATTTTTTTTAGGCTTAATTTCTTTTGCATTTAATGCTAGAAACATGGTGGGCGTAATTGCGTATTTTGTGTTTGTAGCGGCAAAGCGGCGACATGCATTACGGTATTAAAAGAAAGAAAGAAAAATCATTTACTGCCACAAAAAACCAGCGTGCAACAATAGTTAATAGACAGTAGACACCATTTCTACCTTTTTCATGGTAGATTTCTATGGTGACAGCACAGACATAGTAAAAAATATAGACGAAGTGCTGCGAACAATCATAGTGAAGCCAAAACAAACTGTGCTCCTTCGTGTACAACCAGCACTCACGCACACACCATGCACTTGAAGGATATTTGCTTTCGCAATGCTTACTGGATGATGCCGCGACCTGTGTACTAAGAGGGGTGGGCATGGTTTGAGGTGCATGTGTATCCGTGAGCGCTGGTTGTACACGAAGGAGCACAGTTTTTTTGGCTTCACTATGATTGTTCGCAGCACTTCGTCTATCATACGAGTAGTTATAGTGTTCACACGAATACTATGATTATATTATGCGTCTGATAAGTGCCATTGTAAAAAAGCAAAATTAAAAATTTTGAAAAAAACCCACGACGTATGTAAACTTAGTCGAAAAAGGATTAAATAAAAAATTTGAGAAACCCCCGACTAAAATAATGTAACTAACGGAATATATAATTACAAACCTAAGAAAGTCCGTTGGGGGCTGCCATTGCACATCTTTTCGCGATTACAATTAAAATGTAGTAGCTACTATGTATCTCGTAGAGATGCAGCAATATCAATTAAAGATACAATTATTTACGTACCCAACGTAATTTTATTTAGTCACTAAGTCTTAAATTGCAGCATTTAGTTCATTTTAAGGCTGAGAATGGCAGCCCCCGACGGACTTTCGTAGGTTTGTAATTATATATTCCGTTAGTTACATTATTTTAGTCGGGGGTTTCTCAAATTTTTTATTTAATCCTTTTTCGACTAAGTTTACATACGTCGTGGGATTTTTTTCAAATTTTTTAATTTTGCTTTTTATTTAAAACTTTTTAGAGAATTCCTATGTTTCTAACTGAATATTAAAAACCTGCCAAGAGCGAGTGATTACTGTTAAATATAAAATATATATAAGTATAATAATAATATATGATTAGTGTTATCAGTCAATACAAAGTAATTATTGTGTTTCCTGGGATAAAAAATAGTTCGAAAAATATTGATTGCGGCGCCCCCTGGCGAGTTAACACGATATTACTTATCTAAGAACCATACCCGTTGATTCACAAACCCTTTACAGAAAACCGTATCCAAATCAGTCAAACCTCATTTTAACGTACGAAAAATATTGATTGCAGCGCCCCCTGAAGAGTTAACACGATAACACATATCTAAAAACCATCGCCGATGAATCACAAACCCTTTACAGAAAACCGTATCCAAATCGGACAAACCGTTTTGGAGATAAATGGGAACATTCGCTTGCACACACAAACAAACAAACAAACAAACAACCTCTCACCCTAAACACATATACCTTCTCCGTTCCGTCGTGGGTAAAAATAAAAATCCTTATTGCGCATTCCAGTCGCTTAGAAAAAAAATGTTTTTATTTGTGAATTACTGGAATTTAAATGCATACATCAGAACATTTCGGCTGGAACACAACACAATCACGTCAGTTGCTGAAAAAACTGTTTACGACTGTCCACGTCAACGTTTTTAATTTTAAATTCTTCCTTGCTTTTATGCAACGTGTTATCAAAATAACTGAAAACCTCTTAAGGGGAATGAAGCAGCCCCATCCCCATTAGTAAATCAATTATTACTCGCTGAGAGTTAATTTTTTTACGGATGGGGGCGCCACTTGTTTACTACATTCCCCTTAAGGGGTCATTGTACTCATCAGTATGAACAACTTTTATTTATTTATTATATTCTTTATTGTACATTACACCAAACGAAAACAAAGACAATAGTTTACAGAAAGATTAAGTAAGTACAATGGGCGGTCTTATCGCACAAGGCAATCTCTTCCAGACAACCTACTACTATGGGACCAACCCTGAAATCGCGAAAAAAGTATCAGCTGATCCCTAAATTTTGTCGACTTATGTGAACACAAAAGTAGGGAACAGCCGTTTGTTTTCGCTCACGCACACACATGCATCACAATTCGTGCCCACCGCTCTCAGTACACATGTCGTGGGATCGTCCAGTAAGCATCGCAAAAAAAAAATCTTCAGGTGCATGTGTGTGCGTGAGCGTTGGTTTGTATACGGAGAAGCATGGTTTTTTTTGGCTTCACTATGACTGTTCGCAGCACTTCTATATTTTTAATGACTCACTATAACAATTACGGCTGACGAAATAAGAAGAAATGCGTACTTGAGTATTATTTCTTCCAGTTCAAAACAATGCTAAAAATAGGGAAAAATATAATCGGTATGAACCAGACGAATCGCGTTGCGTACTTGAGAAATATGATTGCATGTTTGCATTGTTCCTTCCGAAGAAACTCCATAAGTTAGGGCTGTATTTGCAAGGATTGTTCATTTTTAGATTGATTCAAACAATGCTAAGTTCAGTTTTTACTCCTACGCGAAACATTTTGGTTACGCAAAGGAAAATTCCATTGCGTCCTGTGGGCTTTTGAATTATATCGGGCGAATGGCCAGTTACATCGAATTGTGTGTTTTTTAGTCCTGAGATTTTTATTTGTCAATCACTGTGGAAACGGATTGTGATTTTGAAATATCAAAATGGAAATATCTTAAAAATCTTCTTCTTTTATTCTTCTTATTTTAATTATCTTATCTTATCTTATTGAAATGTCTTAGTTCATATTTTCAGGATTGTTGGTTTTTAACTACACTGGGCTGACAATCAATCAACTCAGCCTATCGCAGTCCACTGCTGGACATAGGCCTCTCCCAAGTTGCGCCACAACGCTCGGTCCTCTGCCTTCCGCATCCAGTCCCCCCAGCCACGTTCTTTAGGTCGTCGGTCCACCTGGCAGGGGGGCGCCCTACGCTGCGTTTGCCGATTCGCGGTCTCCACTCAAGGACTCGTCTGCTCCAACGGCCATCGCTCCTTCGACAGACATGGCCAGCCCACTGCCACTTCAGCTTACTGATTCTACAAGCTATGTCGGTCACTGCGGTTCTTCTCCGGATAATCTCGTTACGGATTTTATCCTTCAAAGAAACTCCAAGCATAGCTCGCTCCATAGCTCGCTGAGCGACTTTGAATTTGTGGACTAGCTCAACTGTCAGTGTCCACGTCTCGGCACCGTAAGTCATGACTGGCAGGACGCACTGGTTGAAGACCTTTGTCTTCAAACTTTGCGGTATACACACACTTTCACTGGGCTGTGTATATGGTAAAATAATAAAAAAACAGCTGTACCCTTCCTGGGGTAATCGCTAGTTATTAATAAATGTCAGTTTCTGGCTGTTTCCAGCGTTTTATGGGAACTCTATACAGTTATAATTAATTCCAGCGGTAAATCACCAACAAACAGCCTTGCTGATCACCTTGAATCCCAGTTCATTCACACGCTAACTGCAGTTATAATTATTAACTATACAGTTTATATCATTACCTGAGTTTATTTGAACGACTCATCCGTTTAATTGCGAACTTGAGAGTTGTTTTATTGAACTAAGTTTACGGGACTTGTCGCGCACAATTAAATCAAAATATAACAAGCATTTTGAGAGTTGTTAACTAAATGTTTGATGTACTTTTAGTGTTTTTGGAAAAGGTAAATATGATTAATTGTTGTAATTGCTGAAGTTTGTTTGTGAATACAAGAATTTCATGAAAAACTATTACTATTATTTGTATAACTGCATAAGTTTTTGAAGTGTGATTAATTTGAGTTTTGTATCTTGTTGGTTTTTAGGGTTCCGTAGTCCTACAAGGAACCCTTATAGTTTCGTCATTTCCGTCCGTCTGTCCGTCTGTCCGTCTATCCGTCTATCCGTCTGTCCGTCTGTCCGTCTGTCCTAATCCTTTACAGCTTAATAACTTCTACAGTTATAAACATAAGTAAATGAAATTTTAGTTAAAGTTAAAAAATGGTTTAACTATAGATCTCAATTTTAAAAGAATAAAAAAATCTTGATATCGTATTTTAGGGGTGGCGCCCATACATGTGAAATGGGGATGGAATTTATTTTTTTGCTGCACCCCCTCTTGTGGGGTATCATTGAATAGGTCTACTAAAATGAAGGTAATGTTTCATACATCACTTTTTTATCAGGTGTACCATCTGTGAAATATAGCCCACCAAAGTGGCTTACAATGTGTCCCCCCCCTGCCATTTCCAAACTATGCAACGTAGAAACTTGTAATCTTCCAGGTTCATAGACTTTTATAAAAACTCTCTTTTAAAATTATTTCGAGTATAATGTGATTATAAATTATAGTGAGAAAACTGAAAAGTACTTAAGACATCCCAGTTCATAGGTCATTGACCTTAGATTAAAATGATCTTAGCAAATAATGCTTCTTTAGTTACTTTCTATTTAAAAAAATCACACAAAGAAACTTTGTGTTATATTGATAACACGAAGTAACAGCGCCACCTTTCGCTAAATTTAAGAAGTGTTTTGTATCAATATATGACACACTTCTTAAATTTAGCGCTAGGTGGCGCTGTTTGCAAAAACTAAAATAGCAATGATTAATATTCGATTTGATTCGTTTGTAATTAGACCTACTTAAGGAACCCTATAATACTGAGCATGGCCCGCGACATGCTCTTGGCCGGGTTTTTTATTATTATTCTTAATGGGCTTGCGTTTGACCACCACCTCACCTGATGTTAAGCGATGGTGCGGTCGACGATGGTACACGCTTGCCTATTAAAAACAATACAATACAATACAAATACTCTTTATTGTACACAAAAGAAAATAGCAACATATATGAATTATATAGAACACATGTACAATGGGCGGTCTTATCGCTCAAGGCGATTTCTTCCAGACAACCTTAGGATGGACAATATGGGCAAGTAAAGAGAGGGGTAGTACGCAGTGTAACAACATAATAGAATACATATACTACATAACATAAATACTATACATATATCTATAACACAACTACATAAATATAAGATACAATAAACATAATAGATACAATACAATATGCCTAAATATTACATAATGTACCTGCCGGAAATTACTGTGATGATAGGTAGTGATCTTTTAGCAGTTTTTTAAATATAGGCAAAGATTGAGCACCTCTCACTTGTACTGGCAAAGTATTCCAAAGGCGAGCAGCCTGAACTGTAAAAGAATTACAGATAGATTAAATTAGAAATAAATTTGTGGAATTGAATGGTATCGCCAACGTACCAGGCCCCTCAGAAAGTATTGCGAAAAAAAGTTTTTATATATGGGAGACTGGCCAGTTATAATGTTTTTCGAAAATATGATTATTTATAAGTAAAAATAAGTAAGTTCCAATTTCAAAATTTCCCTCCACATTTTTTGCGAGTTAATTCAAAGTATTGTGTCTCACTGAAATATGGATCTGCGCCGGGAACATTTTAGAGCTATGATTTTATACGATTTCAAGTGTCGCCTGAAACCGGATGAATCGTACGATAGACTTCAAATGGCATTCATGGATGAAGGCCCTTCCAAGGCAACCGTGTATCGTTGGTATAACGAATTCAAGCGCGGTCGACCAACTTTGGGGGATGACGAAAGAAGCGGTCGCCCTTTGACGGCTGTTACCGAAGAAAACGTGCTAGCAGTGAAAAATTTAATCCAAGACAATAGGCGAATTACATATCAGGAGATTCAACACATATTGAAGATTGGATCGGGAAGCGTTCACGAGATTCTACACAGCCATCTTCGCGTGAGGAGGATAGTATCACGCTGGGTGCCGCACAACCTCACCGATGCTCAGAAGCAGGCCCGGGTGGAATGGTGCCGTGATATGCTTAACAAATTTGAAGCAGGCTCGTCTCGGCGTGTTTACGACATCGTTACAGGTGATGAGTCCTGGATTTATCAATACGACCCAGAAACCAAGCGCCAGTCGACTGTTTGGGTGTTTCAAAATGAGCCAACGCCTACCAAAGTGAAGCGATCTAGAAGCGGGGGTAAGATTTTGATCGCTAGCTTTTTTAATTTGACTGGCCACTTGGTATCAATTCCCTTACGGGATCAAAGAAGCATTAATGCCGAATGGTATACTACCAAATGTTTGCCAGAAGTTTTCTCTGTTATAAGCAACAAGCGACCAAACACAGGGCTCCGCGGGCTACTGCTCCACCACGACAATGCACCTGCGCACACCGCACTCAAAACGAGGGACTTCCTGGACAGCACGCCAGTCAAACTCCAGGGTCACCCTCCTTACAGCCCTGATCTAGCACCGTGTGACTTCTTTTTATTCCCAAAAATAAAAAATCAGCTCAAAGGGATACAATTTTCGTCGCCGGAAGATGCGCTGGCTGCGTTCGAGCAGGCTGTAAACGAGGTGTCTGCGGCGGACTGGAAAAAGTGTTTTGAAAACTGGTTTAGGCGCATGAATCTTTGTATAGAGGCTGGTGGAAAGTACTTTGAAAAGATTTGATAAAAATATATGTACGTATAGAACAATTTTTTTTAGTTTCGCAAAACTTTCTGAGTGTCCCACGTATAACGTATAAAAACCTTTTCACTTGAGCCTTAAATACCATCACATTATACTTCTCGGGAAACACAGACCGGCAAAGAATTCCACTCTTAATAATTTCTTAGGTTTTCGCGATCACTACACATTATAATAAAACAAGTTTAACCGGATTACATCGCGTACCTATATTATTTAAATTGGTTTTCGTGACTTTCGGCAGCTTTGCAGGGTTCTTGGTCGCAGGAAAACCAAAGTCCTGGCGAATGGAATATGAAATGGAATATGGCTATTGAATTAAATTGAATGGTTATTGAGGCTGTTGAAATAAAAAATACCATCCTAATTTTAATAGAGAAGATGGTTGGCAGCTACCAGCTGTTTGGAACAAAACAGACAGCAAACAGCACGTAAAAAAAACATAATGATACTGTGAGTGATTACTGCGTGCATAAAATGATTTTAATTAATAAAAAAAACAAGGTAGTTTTTTTTAGTATCTGTAAAGACGCTTGTCATCTTGGTCTTCCTGCGACCACGAACGCTGCAAAGCTTTCAAAACGTCAGGAAAATCATATTAAATAATAAGAACGCTGCTGCCCATCCTCTGGTGAATTCCTTAGTCACCTTTTACGACACCCATGAGAAGAGATAAGGGTGGTGCAATTCTTTATGTCCGGCACCACACGGTTCGGTAATCCGGTTAAACATTGTTTTATAATAATGTGTAGAGATCGTAAAAACTTTAGAAATTATACCTATGTATTCATAATACTGAAATATTTTTACATATTTCACAATTCGTTGGACATAAGCGTAGTCGGAAACAGTCTTTGTCCTTTGTAACTACAAAGGGCAAAGACTGATAATATAGAGAATGTTACAGGGCCCAGCTGTCCAAGTAATAAAATGGTGTTCTTGACAGTTATGACGCAAATAATTGAGGGGGAAGGCTGAGTTCCAGGCGGATAGTTAAGGGGGTACATTGTTTTGATGGGCATTATTAGGAGGGAATGTCCTCCAGTCTTATTCTTTTTATTAATATTTACTAAATTTTATATTAGCTGCCATTTGTTTTGATAAATATTGATGTGATATTTATAATTATTTTGTTTTCACATACGTGAAGCACATATACATGGGTGAAAATAACCGGAATAAAGATGATTTTATTAGTGTACAAAAAAAATTATGTTATATTTTATGTTAAATTTATGTTATATTTAATCCGTAATGAAAAGCCCAATAACACTTTGCCTGACCCGAAAATCAAACCCAGGACCCAACGCTTAGCAGTCGTGCTTTCGATCACTAGACCGGCGAGGCAGTTTACGATAATGAGTTTATTTGTTTTAATTGGTTAAAATTAATTTCCTAGGAATATGAAGGCCAGGAAGCCATTTTACATTTGCCATATCTTGGATTTAAATTATAGAATGCAAAAGAGAATCATTCAAAATCACTTCATCAACTCAGCCTATCGCAGTCCACTGCTGGGCATAGGCCTCTCCCAAGTTGCGCCACAACACTCGGTCCTCAGCCTTCCGCATCTAGTCCTCCCCAGCCGCGTTCTTCAGGTCGTTGGTCCACCTGGCGGGGGGGCGCCCTACGCTGCGTTTGCCGATTCGCGGTCTCCACTCAAGGACTCGTCTGCTCCAGTGGCCATCGGTCCTTCGACAGACATGTATAGCCCACTGCCACTTCAGCTTGCTGATCCTACAAGCTATGTCAGTCACTCCGGTTCTTTTTCGGATGATTATCCGAATAAACGAGATTAACGAGATTTCGTTACTGATTTTATCCTTCAAAGAAACTCCAAGCATAATAACTCGCTCCATAGCTCGCTGAGCGACTTTGGATTTGTGGACTAGCTCAACTGTCAGTGTCCACGTCTCGGCACCCTAAGTCATGACAGGCAGGATGCACTGGTTGAAGACCTTTGTCTTCAAACTTTGCGGTATAGGCGTCGAGAAGACTCGGCGAAGTTTGCCAAATCTCTTCATCAACTCAGCCTATCGCAGTCCACTGCTGGACATAGACCTCTCCCAAGTTGCGCCACAACACTCGGTCCTCTGCCTTCCGCATCCAGTCCCCCCCAGAAATCCAAAAAAAATCCCCAAATCTCTTACTTGAGGGAAATTATGAAAGAAGCAACAAAATCCATTGGGCTCAACTTTTTTTTTATAGGTATCCGTTTTAAGTTTTGTGTGTACTCTCTTGTTATTTTGAGTATACTGCCGTATGATTAGTTAACATTTTTGAATTCATAAGTACTTTAATAATTTACAAATATAAAAAAAAAATTGATACAGTGTCTGTTTTTTTGTGACGTGTCATCAAGTTATTGATTTTTGAGATACGAGAGTCCTTTTATTATTAAAAACTCTTTGACAAAGTGCAATGGTATTATTACACAATTTGCCCTTGACAATAAATTGCCTTTACTCATTTTGACAATAAATCTCCTGTCGGTCCACTTGTATTCTCGCTCGTTGATCCTATAAACAATGACAATTAATTTTTTTCTGACAATTAACCCGGGCTCTGTCAAGTAATCTTGAGTGTATCTTTGTAAATAAGGAAGACACTTTATTTTGAGAAACATCATACTTTAAAATGTATAAAACCTCTTTTTCCGCCTCTCAAAAATTCATGGATATGTTTTTAAAAGCTTTATTTACAGGCCTTTGCTTATCAGATAATGAAGCTTTATTACTTATTTTTGTGTGACTTTCTCTGTTATGTATGATATTTAAATGAATAAATGAATGAATGGTTTTGATGGTAAACTGAATTTCTTAACAGCTTACATTAATTATGTGAAGCAGTCTCGTTTCCATATGTACTAGTAGTAGGCACTAATTTGCTTACGATGCACACTTTTTAAAGATGAAAAATTGGATTACAATTTTATAATCTGAAATGAAACCAAACGCAACCTGACGCGCTCTGTGGAGCTGTCACCCAGAACTGTCATTGTACTTTTTTGTGCGCGATGCGCATGCACGTTATTTTCTAAATACTAACATAATAGTGTTTAAGTGTACTTATTAGGTGTAAATATTATATATAATCACATACTCGTAGTGATATGTGTAAGGAAAATCTAAATCGATACAAAACACAGTATTAAAGAACTGAGAGAAGAGACCGGCGCGGCGGCGCCGGCGTCAGGGATGCTTGGGAGTGAGTGATAACAATTTCAATCATTATAAACATGATTACCTGTGTAGTGGTAGTGAATACGTTAATACGTAACAAAATAATACTGTGCGCTTATGTCTTAAGCTCAGCTACTAGCGATTAATCAAGAAATTGGTAAATTCATTAAGCAAGTTCGAACTTGTTGGTAAAATAAGTAGCAGTTATTTGAGTGATTCTCGTGACTTTATTTGAGTGAGTGAGACAATACAGATTAACTATGCGCCCTTGAGCTCTCACGAGAGGTTAGCCGTGGCTGTGATACATCCTACATGTTCTCTTTACTCCGAGAGCTTCCACGAGAGGACAGCCAAAGGAGTGAATAGAGATTCACTATGCGCCCTTGAGCTATCACGAGAGGTTAGCCGTGGCCATGATACATACATTTTCCCTTTACTCCAAGAGCTTCCACGAGAGGTCAGCCAAAGGAGAGAATAGAGATTCACTATGCGCCCTTGAGCTATCACGAGAGGTTAGCTGTGGCCATGATACATACATTTCCCCTATACTCCAAGAGCTTCCACGAGAGGTCAGCCAAAGGAGAGAATAGAGATTCACTATGCGCCCTTGAGCTATCACGAGAGGTTAGCCGTGGCGATGATACATACATGTTCCCATTACTCCAAGAGCTTTCACGGGAGGTCAGCCAATGGAGAGAATAGATTCCATGCATCCTTGAGCTTTCACGAGAGGTTAGCCATGGCCATAACATGTGCATGTTCCCCATGTTCCTTGAACAGGATGTTAATAGGAGGGGCGGAAAAGACTGCTTTATGGGTCCTCGAGCTTTCATGAAATGTCAGCTGCAGCCTTCATAACATTTATATTCTCAGCACAGCGGGAGCTCCAGCAAAAGTTCAACTTTGTTCATATGTCACAGTCTAAGAGCAGTGATACCTACACATTAATTTGTAATAAAATCAAGCCTAACTCAGGCCGTTTTCCTCAGGTGAGTAAGACACAAATGATAGTCTGTTGTAAGAAGTTAATGAATATTACTTTACAGCAAAACACCTTTTACATGTAGAGGATTTCACTTTACATAAGTGTAGTGTTGAACTTGGCCAATGACATACAAACATAACATCACGCCTGTATTTCCCCGAAGGGGTAGGCAGAGGTGTATAGTACACCCACATTTCGCTAGTTATGTTGTAGTCCCATGTAATAGGGGGCGAGCCTATTGGCCAATGAGCCAGTCTATATTCATGAAACATCTGAACATCTATCACTTTCAGTGGAAGACATATCTGAATTAGTTCACTTGAGGTTGAGGCAATACCTGAAGATACTAATAAGATCTTAGATAACAATAGCATATTGTTATATACAAATGGAGAAATCTTTCATGAGACATCCTTTATTTAAATGGAAGAAATATTACAAACAAATCCAATTGGCCGCTACGGGCCACCTATGTTACAGGTACAAACCAGATGATTAGAATATCTTCCCAATTAGTATGTATTGTATTATTACTAATCCTAAATATGATAGGATATTAATAATATATTCCTGTTCTAAACTTAGAAACATGTTGACCTGTGGAACACTAGTTCATTATCTAGTGTTTCCGTCCATCTAAAGTGGATGGAATCATAAAGGACATCAAGTAAATGCAGGTATTCATACCTACTTATTGTGCATTTTATACTGAAAGATATTGTGTACTACACCACTGAAAGCTAAGGATACCTTATAGTGTCTTAAAGATCTAAGAAAAGATAAAATATCAGTTTCATGAATCTAGAAATACATGAAAAGCTATTCAACTACCTAATGATTGTATTACTGGATTTAATTATTATTATTTTTGCATCCAACTTTAGTAGGTACCTAGCAAATTATAATGTGAGATTCTCTTGATAACAGGCAGTAGAGAATCCAGTCTTTCACATTTCACATAAAAGAAGAACCAATGAACACAGCTTGGTGGTTTTTTCACCAATCGAGTCAATTTGTTGGTTGTTTTAGTTCAGCGGTTATCACTAGATGGTGTTGCTTCAATCACGGAGGGTTCCTGAATCGCGTGGAAATGCAATAATCCTTAGTTGTTTGTTTTAGTTCAACGTTTACCACTACCTACATAGTGTTGCTTCAATTATGGAAGGTTCCTGAATCACGGGAAAAACACAACTATTACACAAAATTTTGTTGTATTATACAGAAAATTTACAGATGGTACTGTTAAATTAAACTACCTACCTACCCATGCTAAATAATTCGCTGCAGGTGTTATGCGAAATTTATGACAAATTTGGAAAAGCTAATAAAATTATTCCTAATCTTAGAGTAATAAGACACAGAGTGATAGTTTCATCCAAATTTCCGCTCAAAGTTGAAGCACAAAAACAATCGATAAGTGCTCGCAAGCGGCACGTCAAATGTTCACCGACACGCACATGGGCGTGCTTAAGCTGTACGGAATGGAGCCATTTGTGCCTGCCCATGCATCAAATTGTGCGCATGGACATGGTTTCTGTATATAGCTGTTCTAAGTTCCTAATGATAAGTAATACATTGTAGGTAATATCAATATCATATGTTTTGATATCCTGAAATACATAGGTGCCTCCCCTTTAAAATAGGATGAGACATTCTTTCCTCCATTTGGCCTTCTAAGTAGGATCAAAAAAGGTGGGGGGGGGGGGGCATTGTTGGGGTATTTTGGTGGCCGCTAAACCATGGATGGTACCATGGTTTTTTAATACATGATAGTACACGAATAAGTTTGATAGAACTAGTTATGACTCCACAAATTGGTTTTATCCCCCATCAGGACTCAACTTCCCTTGTACAAGACCTTTACTTAAGCAGCAATGGTTGCATGCTAGCTTACTTATCAAACTGAACTAAGGTGCTGTTATAAAAATGCTGCCTGCTCAGATCCATAATCGGAGTCAGTGTGTACCTATAATAATAATAATAGGACCAGAAATATTTAATTTTATCTTTAAAAATGGCCGATCTGAATCAATATTTAATTATTTACTAAAGATATTTTAGTTAGAGGATCAATCCTTAATAATATTGATGATGTTTTTTGAATAGATTTCCATCAATGCGACCTCAACTTTACATATTAAGTTACATTTTCATCGCTCAAAATTATTATATTATACAAATTAGGGAGCAGCAAAATTGTTTGCTTTCGTTATGCTCTCTAATTATAATCCTTAGTATAAACTGTAGAATGCGGTTAACGCAATACCTACATTATAAGATTATAACACAAAATAAAAATAAAAATCTTCCTTGAAGTAGGTACACCATTATGATATACTAAATAGTTGACACCACTAGGCACCTACTGTTACTAGGTTGTAAAAGTGACTGCTCATTAGGGATGTGCAGAATAATTGTGTATAAAAAATCGAAATCGGTAAAATAAATCTTCCTTTGAAGATTTTAATTAACAAGTGGCTCAGTTGAATGAGATAGAGTAGGAAATTATTTATTGGATGAATTATTTAAACCAATTATTTTGTTTACACAATTGGGTCAAATAATGATACTCCTCAGTTAAAGGTGTTTTACAGTAAAAACGAATACTTAATTTAACTGTGATATTTTTGCAGTCAGAATTCTTATAGAAACCAAGAAGGAAATGGACTTCTTGACTTTTGTTTTACTCAATCAATACAAAAATCCTTATACCTACATAATATAAGCACCTATTTGAGGCAAATAATGTTATATAATAATAATGTCATCATCATCATCATCATCATCATTTCAGCCGAAAGACGTCCACTACTGGACATAGGCCTAATAATAATGTAATGATAAGTAAATCAATAATAAAAATCCACATTGTCTATACATATGTGTACCTACCTAATCTCATGATCTTATTCTATTCTTTTGAATCTTCGATCAATTTGAATAGCAAGATTTCATAGTTTGAATACAGACAGAGATAGTTAAAATAAAAGATATCTGTACGAATCATAGCCATACATCTCTACAGACCTGCATGCCTCAACAAATCTACTTTTCCTTTAATTGTTTATTGTGTTTAAGGTAATTGTTATTAAACACACATACACAAGGACTTTACTTGACTTGTGAACTTATGATTTTGCTTTATATAAAGATAGCTACATCTACTTTTATTACCCAAGTAACTAAGTATAGAAAATAAGACCGACATTGTTACCATCGTATCATGTTGTATGTGATTATTCTGATTTCCTTTTTGATACCAATTGCGTGATTGGTTAGTTTAGATTAGGTATCTAATCTAAACTAATACTACACAACTTTCTTCTTTAAACATCTACTAGTACATATGGAAACGAGACTGCTTCACATAATTACATAGATCGGACTAACTTACCAAGTGACGTCCGATCCTCGATTATGTGAAGCAGTCTCGTTTCCATCCAATTCCCGACCCGACCCAGTGTATCCTAGATTCAATATCCCTTATGAAAGTTGTGTCTACCTGTGTGACTTTGAAGTAAATGACAGTTCTGGGTGACAGCTCCACAGAGCGCGTCAGGTTGCGTTTGGTTTCATTTCAGATTATAAAATTGTAATCCAATTTTTCATCTTTAAAAAGTGTGCATCGTAAGCAAATTAGTGCCTACTACTAGTACATATGGAAACGAGACTGCTTCACATAATCGAGGATCGGACGTCACTTGGTAAGTTAGTCCGATCTATGTAATTAGGCTTGTCATATTATGGAGTTTGTGAAGCGTTTGTGCTATATTTATAATCTTCTTCTTAGAGGGTTCCATTCCACCACTCATGTCTGTGGTTACCTTTTTTTAACTATATAGTATGCACTAGTAAAACATATTTAAATAATGTTCTTGCTACAGTCAGACTAAGTTTGAAGCTTGCGTGTGTTACCGTTTTTATGGAAATAAAAAATGAAAAAAAAAACTTTATTTTTTTCGAAATTTTGTGTCTTCAGACTTTTTATTTAAAAAAAAATAAAAAAAATATATATTCTATCGAAACTTGGGCAGTTCTGGATGCTCTTCAGCGATGTCACATTGATGAGCGGTATATAGAGATGCTGAGATGCCTATACAACGCTGCTACCATGACTGTTCAGCTCCGGGATCAAAAGACGAAGCCAATCCAACTGCGCAGAGGGGTGAGACAAGAGGATGTAATATCCTCGAAATTGTTCACTAACGCGTTGGAGGACGTCTTCAAGACGCTGGACTGGACTGGACAGGGTATCAACGTTAACGGCGAGAACATCTCACATCTCCGTTTTGCCGATGACATCGTTGTAATGGCTGAGTCGCTGGAACAACTGGGCGAAATGCTGCACAGCTTAAACGGAGCCTCTCGACGTGTCGGTCTCGGCATGAATCTGGACAAGACTAAAGTCATGTTCAATATGCATGTCATGCCGAGGCCGATATTCGTCGAAGGGTCGGCACTCGAAGTTGTAACGGAATACGTCTACCTAGGGCAGGCAATTCAGCTTGGTAGACACAACTTCGAGAAAGAAGCCAACAGAAGGATTCGTCTGGGCTGGGCAGCATTTGGCAAACTTCGCCGAGTCTTCTCGTCACCTATACCGCAAAGTTTGAAGACAAAGGTCTTCAACCAGTGCGTCCTGCCAGTTATGACTTACGGTGCCAAGACGTGGACACTGACAGTTGGGCTAGTCCACAAATTCAAAGTCGCTCAGCGAGCTATGGAGCGAGCTATGCTTGGAGTTTCTTTGAAGGATAAAATCCGTAACGAGATTATCCGGAGAAGAACCGGAGTGACCGACATAGCTTGTAGGATCAGTAAGCTGAAGTGGCAGTGGGCTGGCCATGTCTGTCGAAGGACCGATGGCCGTTGGAGCAGACGAGTCCTTGAGTGGAGACCGCGAATCGGCAAACGTAGCGTAGGGCGCCCCCCTGCCTGGTGGACCGACGACCTAAAGAACGTGGCTGGGGGGGACTGGACGCGGAAGGCAGAGGACCGAGCGTTGTGGCGCAACTTGGGAGAGGCCTATGTCCAGCAGTGGACTGCGATAGGCTGAGTTGATGGTAGAGGCCATTGTATAAAAACCGGCCAAGTAGAGTCAGACTCGCGCAATAAGGGTTCCGTACCACCCTTCGACCTGATAGCCCATAGAAACTGATTTAATTTACGACAGTTTATCAAAAGACATCAACGTACAGTGCGCGAAATGTGAATTTTTGCATGTCTTTCTTACGCAGGTACCACCACATATATCTATGTTTGTCTTATTTTTAGTATTTGTTGCTAAACAACATAATGTGCACTAGAATCTGACCAAGTTTGACGCTGGTATATATTACCGTTTTGAAGATAGAGCTGGATCAAAAACGTTGAAAAAAATGCATGTTTTTGAGGTTTCTTGTATGGGGACCACCTTTGGTTTTTTGTTTTTTTTTGTTTTTAGTATTTGTCGTGATACACCTCATAGCAACACATATTCTGAGAAAATTTCAACTGGTTACCTATGACCGTTCAAAAGATACAGCTCTGTGATACAGCTCTGTGACAGACAGACAGACGGACGGACGGACGGACGGACGGACGGACGGACGGACGGACGGACGGACAGCGTAGCGAGAGTAATAGGGTCCCGTTTGGCACCCTTCGGGTACGGAACCCTAAAAACTGCGAAAAATTAAATTTTGTACCTATTTCGGTTAAAATGATACAGTCCTGTGACAGACAGACGGATGAACGGACGCACAGACAGTGTAGGCAGAGTTTAGTTGGGCGCGGAATGCTAAAAAATGAAGGAATAATAAATTAAAGAAAAGTGAAAGTAACAATGACAGTCGGTCCTTAAGCCGTCAGAGAAGAGTAATGTAGGGAAGAAAAAAATTGCAAAGTTTAATTAAGTAACTCTGTAGTGTAGGACTCACAAAACCAAACCATGATGAAGTATTAAAAAAGTCTCCAATTTGGGTTATCAAACTTTTTGCAGCGTAAATGTACTCTGAAAGATAAATGTAAGTGCATGAAGGTTGTATAGGTAAAGTAAAAATCGCAGTTTGGCAACATGGTTGATTGTTAAATAATTGTGAAATAAATCCTAAGAGGACAATAAATCTAATAAAAAAATCCACTATTTCTTTTAATTCCTTTATTGTCACCAAAAGTTTATTTCAATTTTTTTTTGTGGGAGCCTAATACGATTAGGTAACGAATCTTGATAGTGTTGAATTTTTTCTTGTTGCATAACAATCTTTTCATCATTCCCAATTCCCATTTAGTTTTGATCTAATTTTTATTTTATTTTTATAGTATAGCATGGCGAAACAAGCTAAAGGCCCACCTGATGTTAAGCGGTTACCTTTGCCCATAACAACTGTAATACAACCTAGGCTGTTGCCTAAATGTCATCATCATCATCATCATCATCATTTCAGCCGAAAGACGTCCACTACTGGACATAGGCCTAATAATAATGTAATGATAAGTAAATCAATAATAAAAATCCACATTGTCTATACATATGTGTACCTACCTAATCTCATGATCTTATTCTATTCTTTTGAATCTTCGATCAATTTGAATAGCAAGATTTCATAGTTTGAATACAGACAGAGATAGTTAAAATAAAAGATATCTGTACGAATCATAGCCATACATCTCTACAGACCTGCATGCCTCAACAAATCTACTTTTCCTTTAATTGTTTATTGTGTTTAAGGTAATTGTTATTAAACACACATACACAAGGACTTTACTTGACTTGTGAACTTATGATTTTGCTTTATATAAAGATAGCTACATCTACTTTTATTACCCAAGTAACTAAGTATAGAAAATAAGACCGACATTGTTACCATCGTATCATGTTGTATGTGATTATTCTGATTTCCTTTTTGATACCAATTGCGTGATTGGTTAGTTTAGATTAGGTATCTAATCTAAACTAATACTACACAACTTTCTTCTTTAAACATCTACTAGTACATATGGAAACGAGACTGCTTCACATAATTACATAGATCGGACTAACTTACCAAGTGACGTCCGATCCTCGATTATGTGAAGCAGTCTCGTTTCCATCCAATTCCCGACCCGACCCAGTGTATCCTAGATTCAATATCCCTTATGAAAGTTGTGTCTACCTGTGTGACTTTGAAGTAAATGACAGTTCTGGGTGACAGCTCCACAGAGCGCGTCAGGTTGCGTTTGGTTTCATTTCAGATTATAAAATTGTAATCCAATTTTTCATCTTTAAAAAGTGTGCATCGTAAGCAAATTAGTGCCTACTACTAGTACATATGGAAACGAGACTGCTTCACATAATCGAGGATCGGACGTCACTTGGTAAGTTAGTCCGATCTATGTAATTAGGCTTGTCATATTATGGAGTTTGTGAAGCGTTTGTGCTATATTTATAATCTTCTTCTTAGAGGGTTCCATTCCACCACTCATGTCTGTGGTTACCTTTTTTTAACTATATAGTATGCACTAGTAAAACATATTTAAATAATGTTCTTGCTACAGTCAGACTAAGTTTGAAGCTTGCGTGTGTTACCGTTTTTATGGAAATAAAAAATGAAAAAAAAAACTTTATTTTTTTCGAAATTTTGTGTCTTCAGACTTTTTATTTAAAAAAAAATAAAAAAAATATATATTCTATCGAAACTTGGGCAGTTCTGGATGCTCTTCAGCGATGTCACATTGATGAGCGGTATATAGAGATGCTGAGATGCCTATACAACGCTGCTACCATGACTGTTCAGCTCCGGGATCAAAAGACGAAGCCAATCCAACTGCGCAGAGGGGTGAGACAAGAGGATGTAATATCCTCGAAATTGTTCACTAACGCGTTGGAGGACGTCTTCAAGACGCTGGACTGGACTGGACAGGGTATCAACGTTAACGGCGAGAACATCTCACATCTCCGTTTTGCCGATGACATCGTTGTAATGGCTGAGTCGCTGGAACAACTGGGCGAAATGCTGCACAGCTTAAACGGAGCCTCTCGACGTGTCGGTCTCGGCATGAATCTGGACAAGACTAAAGTCATGTTCAATATGCATGTCATGCCGAGGCCGATATTCGTCGAAGGGTCGGCACTCGAAGTTGTAACGGAATACGTCTACCTAGGGCAGGCAATTCAGCTTGGTAGACACAACTTCGAGAAAGAAGCCAACAGAAGGATTCGTCTGGGCTGGGCAGCATTTGGCAAACTTCGCCGAGTCTTCTCGTCACCTATACCGCAAAGTTTGAAGACAAAGGTCTTCAACCAGTGCGTCCTGCCAGTTATGACTTACGGTGCCAAGACGTGGACACTGACAGTTGGGCTAGTCCACAAATTCAAAGTCGCTCAGCGAGCTATGGAGCGAGCTATGCTTGGAGTTTCTTTGAAGGATAAAATCCGTAACGAGATTATCCGGAGAAGAACCGGAGTGACCGACATAGCTTGTAGGATCAGTAAGCTGAAGTGGCAGTGGGCTGGCCATGTCTGTCGAAGGACCGATGGCCGTTGGAGCAGACGAGTCCTTGAGTGGAGACCGCGAATCGGCAAACGTAGCGTAGGGCGCCCCCCTGCCTGGTGGACCGACGACCTAAAGAACGTGGCTGGGGGGGACTGGACGCGGAAGGCAGAGGACCGAGCGTTGTGGCGCAACTTGGGAGAGGCCTATGTCCAGCAGTGGACTGCGATAGGCTGAGTTGATGGTAGAGGCCATTGTATAAAAACCGGCCAAGTAGAGTCAGACTCGCGCAATAAGGGTTCCGTACCACCCTTCGACCTGATAGCCCATAGAAACTGATTTAATTTACGACAGTTTATCAAAAGACATCAACGTACAGTGCGCGAAATGTGAATTTTTGCATGTCTTTCTTACGCAGGTACCACCACATATATCTATGTTTGTCTTATTTTTAGTATTTGTTGCTAAACAACATAATGTGCACTAGAATCTGACCAAGTTTGACGCTGGTATATATTACCGTTTTGAAGATAGAGCTGGATCAAAAACGTTGAAAAAAATGCATGTTTTTGAGGTTTCTTGTATGGGGACCACCTTTGGTTTTTTGTTTTTTTTTGTTTTTAGTATTTGTCGTGATACACCTCATAGCAACACATATTCTGAGAAAATTTCAACTGGTTACCTATGACCGTTCAAAAGATACAGCTCTGTGATACAGCTCTGTGACAGACAGACAGACGGACGGACGGACGGACGGACGGACGGACGGACGGACGGACGGACGGACAGCGTAGCGAGAGTAATAGGGTCCCGTTTGGCACCCTTCGGGTACGGAACCCTAAAAACTGCGAAAAATTAAATTTTGTACCTATTTCGGTTAAAATGATACAGTCCTGTGACAGACAGACGGATGAACGGACGCACAGACAGTGTAGGCAGAGTTTAGTTGGGCGCGGAATGCTAAAAAATGAAGGAATAATAAATTAAAGAAAAGTGAAAGTAACAATGACAGTCGGTCCTTAAGCCGTCAGAGAAGAGTAATGTAGGGAAGAAAAAAATTGCAAAGTTTAATTAAGTAACTCTGTAGTGTAGGACTCACAAAACCAAACCATGATGAAGTATTAAAAAAGTCTCCAATTTGGGTTATCAAACTTTTTGCAGCGTAAATGTACTCTGAAAGATAAATGTAAGTGCATGAAGGTTGTATAGGTAAAGTAAAAATCGCAGTTTGGCAACATGGTTGATTGTTAAATAATTGTGAAATAAATCCTAAGAGGACAATAAATCTAATAAAAAAATCCACTATTTCTTTTAATTCCTTTATTGTCACCAAAAGTTTATTTCAATTTTTTTTTGTGGGAGCCTAATACGATTAGGTAACGAATCTTGATAGTGTTGAATTTTTTCTTGTTGCATAACAATCTTTTCATCATTCCCAATTCCCATTTAGTTTTGATCTAATTTTTATTTTATTTTTATAGTATAGCATGGCGAAACAAGCTAAAGGCCCACCTGATGTTAAGCGGTTACCTTTGCCCATAACAACTGTAATACAACCTAGGCTGTTGCCTAAATGGTACCGCAAGTCGGTTCGCCAAACTGAGACATGAGAATAAGAACATGAAGATGGAAAGTCTCATGTGATTGTAATTTCACCGGCACCCGTACCCTTCAGACCGAAACACAGTAATACAACCATAACTATTTGGCGGAGAAGTACGTAAGGTGGTAGTACTTCCCCGGACGAGCTCTTTCACAAAGGAGCTCTACTACTACTAATTAAAAATATTTACGCACTATTCTTTTATCCGTCTCAAATTTGTCGGGAAAAGCATACCAAGAGCTCAAGGGCTTCGTAAAAAACGCTATCAAACAAATAGGCTTTTTGTTATCTTTTCTTTTGCCTATCATCGATTGACTCGTGTAATGATTCTATTTTGTTTTTTTTCAATTCACTCAGCCGCGTCGACCTTGCAGTCTTCCTGAAGACAGCAGATGGATATATTAACAACAATGTGGGGTATTTCGGGCCTTCCCGTTTGAGTTTTTATTTATTTATTACCTAGGTAGCAACTTAGTGTAATTGTTTGTTAAATTTACCGTAACATTTCGTTTCACGGTTGATTTCGTTTTCATTTTGATTGAGATTGTTAGGAAAGGCGATAGTTGTTAAGATAGAGTAACTTCTTGTTTCTTTTGACTGTTATCTTTTTATTTTCCTGACTTTATAATGGATAATTTACTCCGAAGACCTTCATAAGATCTTTACTAAATTTTTATGGGTCCATCTCGGGAGAAAATTCCTTCTAACACAAAAGAAAAGAATCATCAAAATCGGTGCTTAAATAAATATATATGTCGGAGTTATGACTGAACGATACTGAACATACATAATTTTTTTTATAGATATAGACAAATTGAAATTGAGAACCTCCTCCTTTTTTAAAGTTGTGTAATTTTAATAGACTTTGTGGTTTGCGGACCCCTTGGGAAATGCTTGCGTACCCCCGGGGTTCCACGGACTTCAGATGGGCAACCCCTAATCTAGAGGGTGGTCTACCAACGCTTCGGTGCAACGTTTTCAGGCCTCACTATTTGTCACGGATAATCTGTCGGTTATCGCTATTACAATGTTGTTTCTACATTATATACCTACCTACCAATATTAAACTCGAGGAGATTCCTTTAGATATTTTTACTATATTTTAGATAATTTCATGTTTAATCGTCGTACGATATAACCATATCGTGCAACTGTATTATGTCCTAATCATAGCCCTAATAAAATAAAATATAAAAACCAACTTCAAAAAGAATAAAATAATAAAATTTGTGTGAAACAGTTTAGGAAGGAGGTGCCTTAGATTCGGATAGATAAAAAAAAAAATTGGCAGCAACTTCTTAAACTGTTTCACACAAATTTTATTCTTTTTGAAGTCGGTTTTTACTAATTTTTTTAAAAGTTTAGGTATTTATTTTTATATTTTGAGTGGCATTAACAATAGAAAGACAAGCGATTACTGCAATCCCGGATGAATTACTATCATCCATTGAAGAGTTCCCTTCTTTATCTCTGAAGATCTTCATCAGATCTTCACCAAATGATACTTTCTGAATGCATTTGCATTGCTTGACTTGTTGATGGAAATACCAAAATCGCTTTATGTATGCCTATAATATTTGAGGAGTTCCTTCAATTTCACATGGATCCCACCATCAAAACTGAATTTTGATAAAAATTGAACCAATCTGGAAGTAAATCCTTTCAAATAAAAAAAAAAATTCAAATCGGTTTGTAAAAATGACGGAGTTCTGAGGTAACAAACATAAAAAAATACAATCGAATTGAGAACCTTCTCCTTTTTTTGAAGTCTGTTAAAAATAAAAATAAATAAACCATGACTGATGGACCGACAGTCTCAAGAGTCATATGATATAACCATGACTGTTGGACACTCCAAGCAGTGGGACCACGAGTCCAAAGATTTCGAGCTTGTGGAACCACGAGTACTATTAGTACAGAGACGGTGGAACCAAGAGTCATACATCAAATATTCGCACCTAAAAAGGATGAACCCATAGTATAATAACACCAGGTAGTCTCTTCCGATGACAGCTAGGTCACGTGATTGCCTCCGTACTACGTCATCGGCTGTGGAGCCAATAGCGGGCTGTTAGCGTGACACTCGTCAGTTTTATGTGCTGCCACTTTGTGAAAATAAATTACCCGAGCAAAATGCATTTTTTCATTTACTTTCTTCTATAAAGAATCACTTTTTAACTAGTAATTTAATGTAGTTTCCTTTATTAACTAATTAGATGAATAACACGAGATAACAAATAGTTAGGCTAGTTAGGAATTTATTTTATATTCATTATGAACAAAAATCTCTTTAAATATATTGAAGATATCAATCAATGGCAACACTGATCGTGACGTAGCTTGGAGGCATCGCGCTGTCATCGCGGGAAGAGAATACCTGGTGAAACATCTTATTATACCATGGATGAACCATTGAATCAAAGCAGAGACTCGTAAAATCTCAAGGTTACATTTTACAACTCGAACTCTGAGAAACTGTACTCATGAACTCGTAATGAGGAAGCCACAAATTTATGGTACTTGGCAAAGATTCCTGAGTGATCGTCTCATTTATGTTGTAATAATTATTATATGGCTCTAGATCTGTGTTCGAGTTTATGATGTAAATATAAGGTGAAATAAGACAGAAATGCATATTGTATTTGCAAAATATTGGAATGCTTTGGTTGTATTGAAAACTAGCTGACGCCCGTGGCTATGCTCGATAAAAAGTATCCTATCTATACATGTTAATCCAGGAAATGGTCATGTATCATGGACATAAAATGATATTCAAACAAACATCGATACATACATCCACACATATTATCACGCCTGTTTCCCATTGGAAGAGGCAGAGACTATGGATTTCCACCTGCTACGATCCTGACACACCTCTTTCGCTTCATCTACGTCCATTAACCTCATCATGCATGCTCGTCGGTTTAGAGAACTCTTAACCTGGCATTTTTTGAGAACGTCCGCGATTTGATCGCGATACGTTCGCCGAGGTCGTCTCCTTCCAACGCTCCTACGCTTTATCACGTTATTCCTTACTTTATCTCTCAAAGTTATACCACACATACTTCTCAAAGCTCTCATTTCTACTGCATTTATTCTGCTTTCATGTTTCTTCTGCCATACCCAACTTTCACTACCATACATAAGTACATCAACATATAGTAGGATATACATATTATAACATTATTCACAGTTTATACTAAACCGCTTAAAGGGTCATTGTACTCATCATTAGGCCAACCCTGAAAACGCGAAAAAAAAAAAGCTAATCCCTACATTTTGTCGATTTATGGGTAAATGTAAATTGGTAAAACGATGGATGATCAGAACATGCAAGATGCAACATGAACTACAAAAATCATAAATATTGGGTTGTAATTTTTGTGTCATTTGATTTTTCGAAACATATTACATAACCAGCCCATTACATATCGAGCTCACGACTCCTTTGACGAATTTTCTCTATACCTTATAGTTTCGGATTTGGCCCTTCAGCACTATTTTCATAACTCACTCTGAATTGTATTCAAAGTTCCGTAAACGTGGGGAAGTTGCAAAACTAGGTAACATCATGAATAAGAGACAAGTAGATAGAGAGTAGAATATAGAAGGTTGAATTTTTACCTTACGGCATTAAAACTTTTCAACTATTTAATAGGCAATTAAATTTTACTAAATTAAATAAAGCAATCTGTGACAATATTGTGTCATGTCATGATTATTTAAATTATCATAATCCTGGACTTCAAATCATCAAATAATATCATCTTTATTTTGCGTTCATTGGAATCACAATAACAAGTGGAAGGAAACACAATAACAAGTCCTAGTAAATTCTACCTTACGGCATGTAAACTTTTCAATTATTTATTAGTAATTTTTAATACTAAATTATATTATCTGTCATCATGTAACCTTTATTTGTTTTCGGGTGGAAATAATAAATAAATAAATATTTTTGGGACATTTTACACAGCACCATCTAGTCCCAAACTAAGCACAGCTTGTACTATGGGTACTAGACAATGGATATAATACTTATATACTTTTTTTTATCCTCATAGATACCCTCCGACTGGGGACGGCGGAGGGGTATGTCGGACTCTTACCGACTAAAACCACACGGTGGCCATCCTCTGCACATAATAGAGGAGCTCCGGGAACTCCATTGGACCGCGCCGGCGTCCCGGGAAAACAATATTGTTTTCCCCCCAGGAGCACGATGTAACCTACAGTTTGAGCAAATAAATTAGTTCTATTCTATTCTATTGCTGATGAAATATTTCTCCTATATTCTGTTAAAAAAAGTTTCAGAGGGTTAGCCAATTGCATCGAGCTCAAAGACTTCTAAATGTCAATTTTGCCAATCCATAACTTGCAATTTTTTCACGAGTGTTTCCATCATTGATCCTGTGCACGCAATGTGCGCTTAATCAATAATATCGAGTGCGTATTTATAAATGCATCCATTACATACATATTGCATATATTATGCGTTTTTTTAAACATTATGCACACCGTTGAAGTGTTCAGCCAACAGCAATGCATTAATTTGACGCAAGCGGGGAGTAAAATAAAATTATAAATTGTGGAAAGAAAAATGAGCTCATGCAGGCTGATGTACAGTCGACCGCACGTCAGTTGTAACTAGGGTTGCCAACCCTATAAAACAATATAGTATTTTACTGTATTTCGACCCGGCGGCGCGCGGCGGCGTACTATATGCTGTTGAAGAAATATATAGTACGCAAAAATACTATATTTCGGTCGAAGGTACAGTCGACAGCATGACAGTGGTAATACGTCAATTCGAAAACCGCTCTTACTGCTTACAAAATAAAGATGCTGCTAATGTCAAAGTGTTATCACCGACGTGCGGTCGACCGTACAATGTGCTTCTGATTTTCCTGCAGGTAGATAGTTTTTAGGTTTTACGTAGATAATTGTCACTTCATGCAGCTTCATGTTTCCATAGACTTCTTTGTATTGCCTTTGAGAACCCCAGTTGCATTTATTACCTTGTCCTACTATAATTATATTAGTTTTCATTTTTATTACAACTACAGCACCACATTTACTTTATAAGCAATTTATACTTTATATGAAAAACACCCATAGTAATTACCTAAAGAAAAAAAGATAAAAAACCTAAAACACTTTGAAAATAAACATCACGTTTTCGCAAAAACACCTGAAAAATATTGCGCTCCCTGCGCTCGCGACACTCCATTCAAGCAGTTTTGGTATTTTTCCTTAAAATACTATATTTTCTTTTAGGATACATATTTTTCTTGTCTTGGCTTGAAAAATACCATGGCTTCCCGAAAAACAGTTGGCAATCCTAGTTGTAACCATAGAAATCTAAATAATAAGATGATAGAAATGGTATCTACTGTCTTTTACAACTGGAATGAATGTCGCCGGTTGTCCACTACCAGCACATAAATACGCAATTAGCCCTACCATGTTTCTAGCATTCAATACAAAATAAATTAAGCCCTAAAACTATTTCGCTGTTAGATATGCTGCAAAATATAACTTTAGTGACTATGCGTCCAAAACAGCACTGATGATCAAGCAAACGATTCGCGCACTGGTGTCCTACGAGACACCTGTACGCAGCATGTTCACGCGCCTTTACCACTTCTATTACCATAATTTTTTTTGATTTCTATAGTTGAAACACTTGAATTACGAAAACCACTCTTACTGCTTACGAAATAAAGACGCTGCCAATGTATAACTGCTATTAATATTTAATATTTTGCTCTATCACGTCATCTGCCAAATAAACGACAGACAATTAAGAGTCACTAAAATTGTATTTTGCAGCATATCTAATGACGGATTTCTTTTTAGGCTTAATTTATTTTGCATTGAATGCTAGAAACATGGTGGGCGTAATTGCGTATTTATTTATGTGTTGGTAGCGGCGAACCAGCGACACGCGTTCCGGTATTAAAAGACATAGATGACATTTCTATTACCTTATTATTAAGATTTCTATGGTTGTAGCATAAATTAGTTAAAAAATATTCAACTGTTACTTTTGTAATAAATCATGAAAGTGAAATTTTAAACACAATTTTACAAGTTATTTTTACATTTTCTACAAAACTACAAAAACTTTTAGAATATTTTTCTTTTCTTTCATGCGTTGTTTTGTTATTTTTTGAGTTATTCTACTCATTATTAAACGAATCACACCTCAAAATTAATAATCTTAGAGTTATTGTCGCTTAAAAAAGGCCTCGCACACAGCCTGCTTTATAGAAATACATAAAAGACACATCTTTACTCAAAAAAAAAATCCTGATAAAATCCCACAAATGGGACGTTTTTATCGATAAAATTAAATGTATTTACCGCCCTTGAAGTTTTATTACTATAAACCGGGACATATTATACATACATTTTAGCTTTTTGCACTTCTTCATATAAACATCAACTATTATATTATATATTATCTGTGAGACTGTAACTTAATTAAGCCAAATCTCACACTCCTCAAAGGGGTACAAACTTTTCTCGTTCATAACAGATGTGTTAGCAAAAATAATTTGGTAAGTCATAAGCAAACATCTCTTTGTAACTTTTTTTAAGACGTCATGCGTATTTTTAAATTGCTCAGACGATTATGACACATGTTATTACCAAGGAAATAGCTTATTGATGGATTTTATTTCTGGAACTCAAGCGCATACCAAAAGATCGATGACCATGGCACGCAACAGTGATGTTGCAAATTTAAAAATATTTCGTGTGATGTTGCAATCTTTTATAACGTTGAAGGTATAAACATTTCATGGTACGCAACGATCAAATAAAATTAGGCGCGCTTTTGACCAGACCAAAAGAGTAAGATAGACGGAGCGCGTAGAGCGATTGACGGAAGCCAGAAAAAGGAATACTTATAACAAAGAAATAATTATTAATTATTTTATTATTTTTAACGCATTTACGCATGCGAAGCGAAATCTAAAGATTTAAATTGTGGAAAGAAACGACGTCACCCAAAGACGTATAGTGGAGGATAATTTCGATACCACGAGCAGTGTTCACGGTAGCTTAGTGGCTAAAGCACTGGCGTACTGAGCCAGGAGTCGCAGGTTCGAATCCTGCTCGTGAGCGATTTTTTCTTTCCACAATTTAAATCTTTAAATACTTATTACTCCGGCCAGTGTTAGTGAGCCGCGATTGGAAGCGTCAATTTTATTATTTTTAACCGACTTAAAAAAGGGAGGAGGTTATTGTTATTGGATTAGACTCTTTTGCTATAAAGTATTCCTTTTTATGGTCTCAATTACTTGTTCTACGCGTTCCATCTGTGTTGTTCTTTTATTGAGACAAAGGTCTAACTGTCCTCAAAAATTTCCAAAATAATTAAAATTTGTGTGTCAGGACAGGATATTATGATAGCAGCTCTCTCTAACTATTGGAGTCTGTAATGTGAATAGTTTCCATTTTGAACCCCTGCATAATTCCGTATCAACTCAGCCTATCATAGTCCACTGCTGGACATAGGCCTCTCCCAAGTTGCGCAACAACACTCGGTCCTCTGCCTTCCGCATCCAGTCCTCCCCAGCTACCTTTTTCAGGTCATCAATCAATCAAGCTGGGGTACGCCCATAGAAATCTAAATAATATAAGGTAATAGAAGCGGCAAAGGCGCGTGAATGTGTCGCCGCGTACAGGTGTCTCGTAGGACACCAGTGCGCGAACCGTTTGCTTTATCATCAGTGCTGTTTTGGACGCTGAGTCACAAAAATTGTATTTTGCAGCATAACTAACAATGGATTTCTTTTTAGGCTTGATGTGTAGGTAACATGGTGGGCGTGAACGTTGGTAGCGGTAAACCGGGTGGCGACACGCGTTCCGGTATTAAAAGACATAGATGACATTTCTATTACCTTATTATTAAGATTTATATGGGGACGCGCTACGTTGCGTTAATTGCTGATTCGTGGTCTCCACTCAATGAATCGTCTGCTCTAATGGCCACGGTCCATCGACAGGCATGACCAGCCCAAGCTTACTGATCCTACAAGCTATGTCGGTTACTCCCGTTCTTCTCCGGATACTTAATTGCAGAAAAATCAGTTATTCCATACAAAAACATACATACCCACAGCTCAATTGAGAAGAAGCTTGATGCATTAGACAAAAGTATTACAGCGAATTGATTACATTCCACTTAAATCATGAAAATTTCAAACATTTTCCTTATAGGAAAAAAATACAAACGAAGATTTCGAAATTTTCCCGAGAGCAGACCTGTTATGCAACATTGATTGCCTCAACTCAACTCCTTCATAAACAAATAATGACGTCACCAGATATTTATTTAAATGGATTATTCTTCTAGAAATACTGCCGTATTCCCGATTGCACAACGTAGATGTTACATCAACGGTTCGACCTATTTGAACCCTGAGTATGAATACTTGAAAGGAGTAATGAGACGCTTTCTGAACCACGTCTCTTGTTATTATCTATCTATATCTATATATCTATATACTATAATAAAACTGTAAAGGTCGAAAAGTCTGTACATTGAGTTTTTTTTCGCGAAAACCGGCTAGGGGGACTAGAAATAAGCTATAGAACACGAATCAATCGTTTAAAAAATTTATGTCTGTCTGTCTGTCTGTCTGTCTGTTTGTTACCTCATCACGTGAAAACGGCTGAACGGATCGTAATGAAACTTAGCATTTGTATTGGTATTAGTCTAACTTAAAATATAGGGTATGTTTTATCTGAATCGGTTGAGTAGATCCAGCGATACAGCTTGACCCTTCTATTGTATTAAGTTGCATACAAAGTAGAGGTCATGATTGTTGGTTGTGTGCAGGTTGCAGGTTCCTAAAAATACAACTGGATTCTATTAGTATTATAGAAAATATAGAATAACATAACATAGCCCATCACTATCCCGCTTCTGGGAATGGCCCTCTTCTTGGAATGAGAAGAGTTAAGGAACTGGATATTGTTAGTGTAATAGATTATCATAACATAATCAGCTCATTACCTACTGCCCCACTGCTGGGCACGGACCTCTTCTCGGAACGAGAAGAGTTAAGAAACTAGAAAATATAGAATAACATAACGTAGTCAACCCATTACTGTCCCACCACTACTGGCCTTCTTCTGAAAATGAGAAGAGTTAATGAACTGGATATTATTAGTATTCTAGAATAACATAACATTACCAGCCCATTACAGTCCCACTGCTGGACACGGGCCTCTTCTCAGCATAAGATGAGATGTGGTTAGTGTTATAGAATAACATAATCAGCCCAATTACTTCCCACTGCTGGGCACGAGCGTCTTCTCAGAATGAGGGAGTTTATGGCTAATTCCATGAAATTCCATCACCTTAGCCAGTTGGTTGTAAAAACAAAATATAGTATGGTCGGTAAATAGTGTAATCGTCTGTGTAGACGCTTATATGTATATATTTGAAGATATGGTGTTCATAATTATGACACGATGTTATTTTCCGACATCCACGCGGACGGAGTCGCGGGCACAGCTAGTTGAAAATAAAATTGTAATAGTATTTTGTTTGTGGGTTAAGGTTTGATGATACTGTACCTACCTTACGTTACAGCAGTCTATCTGTTAACACTTAAAACTACTTATGAGCCGTATTACAAAAAACGCTAGAATTCTGCGTTTTAAGCTACTTTTTGGCATCGTAGATCTCAGTACTAGAGGTGTTTATTTTACATTTTATTTATGGAATATGATAGTTTTATTCATTCGGCCAAAGAACAAACCAGCCCTCTGGTCACGCGAAGTGTCGACCAGCCTCTTCGCGATTTCTTTAAAAAGGATGCGCGCACTGGGACCCCATGTCCCGAGCGTTTCGACCCCAAACGGCTCAAAGTCATAGTTACCTGATAGGTTACTATATTTGCGCCGCTTGAAGGCCTCCGCAGACGCGGCGGCAGCACCAGCACAGCCAGCCGAACTAGGAAGATGTGATGGTGCAAGGGTGTCGACGCACGTTGCGTCCCACACCAGAGGCCTACCCATCTTCCATGGCAATAACGTCATGCCGTCTGGTCTCTTCCCATCGTCTCGTACCAAGCCGTTAGGTTCTAATACAGCTGGCACACCGGCGGTGGCAAGAGCACGACGAATAATGTCATTAATGCTGGCATGCCTTGCTATGCGCCCCGCGCTCCTGTAACAGGACAGGCCATGGTGTCCGAGGCCGTCGACAGGTTCGCCGCAGTGACACCGATGAGGAGCAACACAAGGAGCGCCCAAGCGTAGGCACGTAGCGAGCCGGAAACTGGTGTCGTCCAACATAGTACCTATGTTGGACGACGGAAGTGCCTGGAGCCAAAGGCCTGCCTCCCATTCGCCCACAGCCAGCAGACGAGCACGCTCAGCAGTATTGGTAGACGTATTTACTAAATTATTCCGTACCAACCTGCAGAGCGGCTCATCCCACAGTCTCTGGGAAGATGGGTTGACAGGCAAATCCGTGTTTGGGCAAGCCATTTTCCAGGCGTTCACAGCATCGGTCAAGTACGGCACCTCAAAGTCAACCAGTGAAGAAGGTAATATTTTCCTGGTTAACTTATCAGTGCTGTAAACCGAGGACAGGAACGCCGGTAAACTTACACTGGAAATTTTGCGAACGCCGAGTCCGCCGTGTCGGATAGGAAGTGTGGCTTGTTCCCACGCTCGGTCGTCCAGAGCCACATTTAAAATTGATGCCAGGGTGGTTTTTATAATTTTGTCAATTTTTTCCAGCAGTTGTGGATACTTCCAAAGATGGGAAGAGCGGAGGATATATGTGAATTTGGGTCCAAAACGACAGTATCGGATAAGAGTAAAAGCCGAATGTATATTAATTTTGAAAAGTCTTTCCGAAATGTCACCAAAATTTTGTATTCTTTCCTCAATAAAAGTTGGAAAAGATTCATCTAGAATAGGGGACCCTAGAAGGTGAAGTGAACATTTTTCAATAATTTTGATATCAGGGGCTATTGTATTGAATTTTTGAATTGTTAATTGTCTGTCAGTAGTGTGCGGAATGTATATTTCACATTTTGTGGGATTGAGGTCCAGGCCAATTGAATTTAATTTTTGTTTTAAGAATTCCAAATCTTTTAAGACTGTATCTACGTCACCTCCGAGAGTCCCGTCGTCTAGGTACCATACGTTGAATTTTGAATTTAGTTGTTGAATGATGGGGTTTATAGCTAAACTAAAAATGACTGGCCCAAGAGGGTCACCCTGTTGGCATCCAACAGCAGATACCAAAAGATTATCCTTATATAGTAATTTGGAGGGATGTCTGTAAAATTGCCAAAGGAAACTATAAATTTGGGGCATTTCTTTTTTGACTTCAGCCAAAAGGGTGTCCCTGTTCACAGAATTAAACGCATTTTTTATGTCAACCTTAAGGATGACCTCACCTTTGTTACTATTAATGTAGGTGGATAATGCGTGTACGGCAGCCTCACAGCCCCCTTTAGAGCCAAAACCTAGCTGCAGGGGCTGGAATTTGCCGGCCAGGGCTTCACTATAATAGGCGCAGCAAATTTTGGCTGCCATTCGCCGGTAAGTGCAACCCACGGCAATGGGTCGAATGCCGCCATCCCTCTTGCGCAGGGCACAAAGATTGGCCCCGTACAAGATGTCGATGACGGCCTCGTGCACATTGCCGGAGAGCATTAAATTAGTCAGAGCCGTAAGCTCCCTCAAAAGTGACTCACCAGCCTCCCCGGCACCCAAACACGTCAGATCTTTTAAGTGCTAGGGCGTCAGGCCGTCCAGGCCATTGGCGGAGCCGCTCCGGAAGGAGCCTATGGCTGTGACCAATTCGCGAGCTGTAACGGTAAGTATGTGTTCATTGGGGTCAGGGAGATCAGGGAAGGAGAGGTCATCCACTGGGGCCGGGTGTTTACTCTCGAGAGCTGTAAGTGTCTTTGGAGAGTAAGGCGCAACCACATCACTGCTAAACAATACTCTGGCTGCTCCCCTAATATCACCTTCTCTTATCTTTGATTCTACATGATGGGCTACATCTCTTGATGAGGTGTAGCAAATGTTTTTAGGGAATTTGGAATCAAAATTTTGAGTCGAAATATTGCAATTTTCTTTTATTTGGGCCGTTAAAAACTTTTTGTTAGCCAAATTTTTTTGTATATGTAAAATCCTGTAAGGAAAGGTTAATAATTGCTCCCAGGCAAGTAGTGAATTCTCCCGGGCGACTAGACGGACACACTGGGCCAAATACTGTGCAACTGATGGTCTAGCGCCACGGGGAACTCGCTTTAAAACCGGAACAGAATTTTTTAATTTTGTCAGAGTTTGCCAAAACGGTTGCACATTGAGGGATGGTGAAATTAATGATGGAGAGGGGTTAGAGGGCGCATTTTGGGCTTTATGGACTTTCCCAATATGCACCCTCAGGCCCCGCTTACCTTTAAAAAAGCGTACCTGGGGGCAATGTGGGCATCTCACCAGAGTATCCAGTGATGTGACAGGTTAACTAGCACTTCCACTGGCATCGCTACTGCCGTCATAATTTAACATGTAGACTTTGCTTAGCAACTATAATACACTAAAATCAAATATTAACAAAATATCCATCACAAAATAAATGTTATAAAATTTGACACTGTCACATTCGGGCGCAGCCGCGGCGCGTCGGCGCAGCGGCGCCGGGCCGCGCCGTGGCGAGCTTTTTCTATAATCTTTGTCTGCACCTCCAACCAACTTTCAACTTTTTGCCGACATGACTGATAGAAGGATAGAATATAGAATCGGCCGAGAAGGGCGTCACGTAATCCGAAGACAGTGGTTCCGTCTAATAATAAATTGTCACCGTTGGAATTAAAATGAGTTTTTCGGGTTTCTCTTTAGCAGCTTTACAAGGCTTGCGGTTTCGATTTTCGCATTCAGTCTTGTTCAGTAATTCGGTCCACCGCTGCACCGGTGACTATTATTATGGCCGAATTTATTTAATTTTATTTTGTACTTTTATTTTATATTTGTGATGTAAATATTGTACATTTGTAGATAGGTTATTTAATTATTGTAATCTCACTATTCTGTAAATTAATAAAAGCTATCTATTTGAAATAATAAAGATTAAGGTACGGTAGGTAAGGTATTATCTGCACTTAACTTACTAAAAATCTCCAATATCAAAATAAACCTGGTACCACTATAATGCACTTCATCCCCGTCACACTAATGCACCGACACCTTTACAAAGGTTTTATAAAACCTTGTAGGTACGTCTAATATTACGAGGTAAATGTGTCAAAGTCGTTGCTTATTTCGCATCGAAGGTTGGGAGCAGAGCAGATAATGTGTCTGATGGACCTCCAATGTCAGATAAGTAGAACATTACGGCATTTAAGAAGCTTAGCAAACGGGGTCAGGGCGCCTAAGTAGTAAAGGGATTACCTAAGTGCAGGATTTAAGATAAAATTAGGGAGGAATTTTTGTGTTAAGATAAAAATTAAGGTTGACGGTAAGTGCTAATGATTGTTGAAAATCTTTAGTGGAGATTTAGAAATGGGAGTAGTTATAGAAAAGAAAGAAAAAAATATCCTGTAGACTTATGGAAAGGAAAAACATAGGTGAAGATAAGCTACAAGCATTTTACAAGAGATGGATGTATCAGGCTCCTGTAGTAGTGGATCTCCTTGTGAAGGAGCTCGTCTGGGGAAGTACCTACTACCACCGTACTTAATTTTGCCATCAAACAGTAATGCTTGCATTACTGTGTTTCGGTGTGAAGGGTACTAGTGAAATTACAATCACATGATACTTTCCATCTTTATGTCTGATTTTGGCGAACCGACTTGCGTTATAATTTAGGCAACAGCTTGGGTGGTATTGCAGTTGTTATGGGCAAAGGTAACCGCTTAACACTAGGTGAGCGTTCAGCTCGTTTCGCCATCCTATACTATTAAAAGGCGGTGGAGAGTTCTCGAAGGATTTGAAGGGGACTTCAATTTTGACTGATACGGGCGCCTGCGGCGAACCGGGGCCACACCTCTACGCCTTTAGCCGCTCGAATCGTTGTTGCTGCATGTTGCCGTGACGGATTTTTAGGGGACCCAGCCAGTCAGTTGGCGGGTCACCGTCTGCCAACAGAATTCAATATTTAACGTTGAAAGGACGACGCCGTATTCTTCTGGCTAAAACACCCATTTCCATAGCTTAAATAATTTTAGGTCGTTTTTTTAGGGGGCTCAGCCAATGAGTTGGAGAGTCACCGTCTGCCAACAGAATTCAGTATTTAGTGTTGAAAAGCAGACGCCGTTTTCTTCTTGCTAAAGAAGTTTAACTAGCCTACAAAACACTATTTCCATAGCTTAAATAATTTTAGTTATCGTGTTTCGAAATAGTTTTGTACCTCCTTGGGATGACTGATCTCCTATAGTGCAGCTGTGGACTGTCTCCGGTTGGTGCCCCATCCCACCTGTTCTCAAAGCTGCAAGCTGCAAGCTGGCTCGGTGTTCTCTGATAAGCCTTCCAAAGGTCCGGACATCTTCTTCATGGAAAATAAGCCGTGATTCAATAGAGAGATAATAGTACATTATGATACAATTGAGCTAAGTTGACTATTATACCCGAGGCTGGATTGCAGCCCGAGCCAAAGGCGAGGGCGTAATGGAGCCGAGAGTATAATAGTCAATGCTCACGTGTGTCATACGGCGTTTTTCAACACACTTAAAAAACATAAATTACACATTTTAGACAAATATTGAATTTGTGAAAAATGATAAAAATGGCGCGCGGACCGCGCGGTGACATACAGCTATGCGCGCGCAGGTGGTCGAAGGAAACCGCCATACAGCCTAATATAAAAATATTATAAATTTATTTTTTTATTTATAACACAAATTATAATTTACTTCAAACACACTTACGATTTAAACAGTTTTACAATCTTAGAAAGCTTATTCTAATATTAGCTGAAAAAGACATCTGTGTCTGAACTAGATAATTAAATATCTGTATTTCAGACATCAGCGGTCTTAAATTAAAAAGCTTAACATGAATTAATGTACTGGTATTAAAAATAAGGTTACATTAAAAGAATCATGGTATAATAAGATCTTTATGATGTTTCACCAGGTCTGTGCACCAGGTACTCGCTTCCAATGACAGCTAGGTCACGTAATTGCCTCCGTACTACGTCATCGGCTGTGGAGCCAATAGCGGGCTGTTAGCGTGACACTTGTCAGTTTGATGTGCTGCCACTTTGTGTAAATAAATTACCTGAGCAAATGCATTTTTTCATTTACTTGCTTCTGTAAAGAAAGACTTTGAACTAGGTAGTAATTTTCTACAGTTTCCTTTAATAACTAATTAGATGAATAACACGAGATAGCAAATAGGCTAGTTAGGAATTTATTTTATATTCATTATTAACAAAAATCTCTTTAAATATATTGAAGATATCAATCAATGGCAACACTGATCGCGAAGTAGCTTGGAGGCATCGCGGGAAGAGAATACCTGGTGAAACCAACGGTTTAAGAAGCGGTGAAACATCTTATTATACCATGAAAAGAATCATCCCTTATAAAATTAAAAAGTATGATTGAAATGTTTTTTTTTTTTTTTTTTTTTTTTTTTATGATAAATAGATCTGCTCTTGACCGCAATCTAGACAGCTTTGTCAGGATAGACTACACAATACAGCTTTAAAATAGGTCAAACACGTCACGTGTGCAGGTGTGCTTCGATGTAACATACAATCTCGATGGGACACGAGACCGCTGCGAGAGAGGTACAGCCACTCACAAAATCACTATTAACTACGTTTGGGCACAAACGTCACGTTTTGGACACACGTGTACCAGATTTAGGGAGATAGTGAAGTGTAGTGTAGGCTGTTGTTTGTGAAAATGTGACTGTATTTAGGTATTACTACGTTAGTAATAATAATAATAATAAGCCCTAACATACCCTAAAAATAATAAAAATAGCTTTGACCCTGCTCCCGATGCCGGTGGAAC
Organism: Asteroscopus sphinx; assembly: GCA_949699075.1. NCBI lineage: Eukaryota > Metazoa > Arthropoda > Insecta > Lepidoptera > Noctuidae > Asteroscopus > Asteroscopus sphinx. The sequence goes on along the minus strand of OX453021.1, from coordinate 9,631,240 downwards.
ACTATTTTTTAGATTTTTTAATGTTTTTTTTTTCTTTTTATAAAAAATATTTAAAAATGTAATTTATAAGGTAATAACTAAATAAAGGAGATAATAATAATAAAGCTTTATTTATTTCTATGCAAATTACAATCCAATAGGTTACAATATACAGAGTTTTTAACATAAAATATTAATATGTGGTTTGTACGGACCCCCTGGGTAAAAGCCTCCTCCAAGGAATGCCAGTAATCTTTGTTGCTGGCTGTGTTTAGCCAGCTTTGACCCGCCATCTCTACTATCTCATCTACCCATCTAGCGCTTGGCCTGCCTCTGCTTCTCGTGCCTCGTGGTCCAGTCCATTTTATTATACTCCCCGTCCATCTTTCATCTTTAAGCCTGGCCACGTGACCTGCCCACTTCCATTTTCTTTGAAGTGAGAAGGTTAAGACATCTGTTATTTTTGTTTTCTTTCGAACTTCCGAACGTTACCTATTAGGTATTCTGTGGTATTACGCAAATAAATTATCAATTAATTTGTAAAAAATTACGATGTTATGTTGTTTAATAGGTAATAAATAGGAAAATTACCTGAATAAAATTAGGCAGTTTACTTATTTCTTTTACTGCGCATTCTAAAGTTGTCTCACGAAATCTGAAAGAGTAAGGCTGACCGCACATTGGCTACTATCGCTTTAAAAACTGGTAGATTGCGGGATATAAGTGGTAAACGCTACTAGCGGTCGCATCTCAGCTCTTGTTCAGCTTTTACATAGTAGCACAGACCAGAAAGCCTCCGATTAGCCGGATACCACCGGTCACCAAGCATATGCAGTAGTACTATATATCTTACACCCCACCGCCAATCACAACGTCACTGCATCAGCGAGCGGAACCAATCATACCACCGAACTTTTGAGCCGACCAATCATAACGCGCCTTTCTCCCCCTGTACCTGCCAACATTTAACGACTGTGTTCGCATGCAAAACTTTGTTTATGCGGCGTCTTGAGCCACATGTGTGTGTGTGTGTGTTGTTTGAGCATATACAAATGACTTTTTAATCACCTTCAAATTTTTTTATAAGCATTATGTATCATGCAAAGACTCCATTTTTGAAAAATAAATTGATAGGTAAAATTTTCGCAATAAAATATTATTTCAGGAAAAATGATCAATTTCTGTGTGGTTGCTAAGTAAAACGTTAGTTTTGAAATGCAACATCTCAATATTTTAGTACCTACTGAGTGATAATAAAAAGAAAAACGCGTGTTTTACAATTTTTAACATAGTGATTACCAAGTCAAACGTAAACTTTGTGATGCCATATCTCAGTATTTTAGTACTAGAATACTAAAAGAAAAGACACGTAGGTATATTATTATTTTCAGCAAAGATCTTACTATTAAAATTTGGATGGTGATTAAAAATTCATGCTGTATACAGACGCTATTTCTATCTATGCATATCTCATACTGAAAAGAGGCCCGTGCCCAGCAGTGGAACAGTAATGTGCTGGTTATGTTATGTCTATCTATGCTACCATTCGGTCGCTCAAACGACAGAATGGACATCCAAGCGGCAAGACAGCAGCATATACAATATACAACCACTCAGTAGCATAAGCGGCAGGACGGTAGCCTACGCAACTATGCGCTCCTCGGTGTGCTACCAATGTGCGGTCAGCCTTACAAGCCTTCAAGTAGCTGTCAAAAGTAAAGTAAAGTAATGGAAAGGGAAGTTTTGAATTTTCGCGTAAACGATATGGGTGTAAGTTCTTAGGTATTTTAATATTCCGAGATGGCTCCAAAATTTTTCATACGAGGAAACGGAAGACCTTATAAAATAGTGGCACATACACACACATACACGCTACTACACAACAACATCACAAATCCACACTTACATTTAATAATCACACCAGTTCAATAAAATCACACACCCTCACATTCATTAAACAGCTACTCCAATACATCATACTATCGTACGCGCGTACCCAGTATTTGCTCCTCATTTAAGTATACCTGTCAAATTGCCTCATCAACTCAACCTATCGCAGTCCACTGCTGGACATAGGCCTCTCCCAAGTTGCGCCACAACTCTCGGTCCTCTGCCTTCCGCATCCAGTCCCCCCAGCCACGTTCTTCAGGTCGTCGGTCCACCTGGCGGGGGGGCGCCCTACGCTGCTTTTGCCGATTCGCGGCTTTTCCGGATAATCTCGTTACGGATTTTATCCTTCAAAGAAACTCCAAGCATAGCTCGCTGAGCGACTTTGAATTTGTGGACTAGCCCAACTGTCAGTGTCCACGTCTCGGCACCGTAAGTCATGACTGGCAGGACGCACTGGTTGAAGACCTTTGTCTTCAAACTTTGCGGTATAGGCGACGAGAAGACTCGGCGAAGTTGGCCAAATGCTGCCCAGCCCAAACGGATCCTTCTGTCGGCTTCTTTCTCGAAGTTGTGTCTACCAAGCTGAATTACCTGCCCTAGGTAGACGTATTCCGTTACAACTTCGAGTGCCGACCCTTCGACGAATATTGGCCTCGGCATTTAGTCTTGTCCAGATTCATGCCGAGACCGACATGCCGAGAGGCTCCGTTTAAGCTGTGCAGCATTTCGCCCAGTTGTTCCAGCGACTCAGCCATTACAACGATATCATCGGCAAAACGGAGATGTGAGATGTTCGTCAAATTGCCTGTTAAATGTAAATTATACAACGTTTCTGGACGATACTGACAACCGTCATACAGTTTTTACTAGTACGGTTGTCATTGTCATCGTTAAGCTTATTGCTCAGATCTGACATCTACTACGGCGGTAGATGTCAAATCTGTGTCTTATTGTCTAGTATATAAAATTGTAAATTGTTAGGAAATTCTCAGTAGCAGCCCGGAGTCTGGATTTGTGCCCGGTCAATGGCAATAAGCTCGCCCCCTATTACATGGGACTATAACATAACTGCGTAATGTGGGTGTACTATTACAGCTCTGCCTTCCCCTTCGGGGAAATACAGGCGTGATGTTATGATATGTTTTGTTATATAAAATTGTAAAAACTATGTTTCTTGCTAATAAAAAACTTTATCTTTATCTTTAAAGTGTAAAAATGTTTTTTTAGATTAGATTATAAGCTTAATTAAATATCTGTTACTTAATTTTTTGGTCAAATAAAATTAACTTAACATGCAACAACAAAAAAGTTAATCAAAACTCTTGCAATGTGCCAGAAAAATTAGAAACGAGGAAAACAACGTGTGCTATATGAAAGAACTTGTAACAACGTGATTCTGGCTACTTCAAACATGGATGGGATTGCAAACCTTTTCAAGTTTCATTTTTCTTCTCAATAAAATTGTGTTATGTATTTTTTTTGTCGCGAAATGCTCTATGAAAAAGTTGTTTACGTTCAAAACACGTTGTATCAACTTTCTTCTACTTGCACGTTGTGTAAAATTTTCATTTATTTTTTGGTAGTTGCAACGTGTTTATATTTGTTGTTATTTTGTGATATTATTATGTAAGGATTGTTTATTTATAGCTGGTTGACATTTACAAGTCGGTATACGTTAAACTAACGATTTTTACTAATTGTGTAGTTTGCTAGACATCCTACGTCACAAGGATCCAGCAGAATACCAGCGTCAGTGGGGTAATTGTGTAATGCATTCACATTGACATCAGCTTTCATTTTGAAATTACAGCAATATCCATTGCGTGGTACGTAGTTGTCTATATGATGGATTGTCAAAACACACAGAGCAATGAACATTGAAATCCAGATGATTGCGATCACGAGTGAGTTACGCAATTCGGCAGCAGGTTTAATAACCTGTCAATATGCTGAGCTGGACACCCATTTGTCACAATTTTGAGACACACATGGCGCATGACTGTCAATTACTTTTCCTCGCTTTGTTACTTCTTCACTATATCTATTTCTTGTTCATGTATATCCTTCCTTTTGTATGTGTCTCAGTTGTGTCAAATAAATATTTTTCTTTCTTTCTTTGGAGCTTCTATTAGGCCCGCTACATACTAAACCTACCCCTCGGCAGTTCCAGAAACAATTAGATAACTGCCGTGACATGACAATTTTTGTAGGGGCCTAATGCTCCTTAGAAAATGGGCAAGGTCCTTTATCAAGGGTTGTGATTGGTTGTCACAGGAGCTGACATTAGATTTGACAACGAATCTAATTGATCAGCCTTCCAGAAACTGGGAGTTAATCAGATTTAGTCCAAATAAACGATTATTATTATTAATTATGCTTTTCTCAATACTTGTTACTACATCTTCATTTAGTTAGTATCACTACTTGTCCTCAGAACTATCCAGACGTTAAAACGTCACCTTCAAGACTATTGACTGTTCTGAAATGCAAACAGACATACAGTGAGTACGAATCGGTTGGATATCGACTAGAAGTGCAGTGTTACACATTTTGCCTTGTTTCAACCTCGAGTTTGAGTGCTGGCCGATTATATGTTGTGATGTTTCTAAAATATATCGATGTTTATTATACGTATTATAGCTCTGCAAATTTTGTTCATACATGCCAAATCTACTTTCGTAAAACTTCATTAACACTGGTGGTCCAGTGACTCAATTTGGAGTCACATAATATTGTGTAAATGTTTACGTCTGCTGTCTGGATAGTGTATGTATTAAATAAGGTATATTAAGGACACATTTTCCAGTTTACTCTCTCTTTTACTATTTTAAAGGGAAACACTGCATGTAATAAACAATTTAATGTTTAGTAAGAGTAGTAAAAAGCAAATTCAATCATCATCGTCACCATTTCAACCGAAAGACGTCCACTGCTGGACCTCCCCCAATCATCGCCACAACGACTGGACCTGCACTTTCCGCATCCAGCGGATTCCCGCGACCTTTACCAGGTCATCGTTTCCACCTTGTGGGGCGGGGGGACAATTAATTACATATAACTAATTAAATAAAATCTTTGCAAAAAAAAAAAGTATATAAACACAAAGAACAAGAAGGATCCCAAGGTACATTCTGATAACTTTAAATTAACAAATTAATTTCTCACTGTCACAAAAATCCATGAACTGAGTTATTCAAAACACAAAATACCGACAAATTCCATCCCTATGCCAATAAAATCGCCATTACGGAGACGATTTCGATATCGGCCAAAAGTTCGAGTGTTTCAGGTTGCCGATCGTTGTATTCTGTTTAATAAAACTATGTTGCTTAAAACTCATTCTTGTTATACTTAAGCATCGACTATACAGCCCAATAGACGCCTAATGTTGAATATAATGCGCACAATAAATTCTGCTACTAGCTGTGTTGGGGTACTGCAATCCGATTGGCCCTACCAAGGCGGCTATGGGCTAATCACTAACGCGGAGCAGTTTTGACGGCTCATGTAAGTGGTCGAAACTGATTTGAATATTTCATGTGGCGAATACTGGCGCCCTACATTAGTGAAATTTCATAGATGTGTTGCAGACACCGGTCGCCTGTCATGAGGAGTCTATAGGGTGTATGGTCGATGCACTTAAGTAATTGGACAGGATGTTACCCACCACCATGTTGACCGTGTTTCTATTTATCTATTTCTGCAGCCAAACTATTTCATCTTCATGTCTCCGTTTGGCGAACACAAATTGCAATACCATTTAGGCAACAGCCTAGATCAGGGATGGCGAACCAATGGCACGCGTACGCACCGTAGTTTTAAAGTGAATTTAAATAATGTGGTTGCGATAAAGAACAGTGGGGCAATTGTGTAATGCATTCACTTTGACATTAGCTTTCATTTTGAAATTAAAGCAATATTCATAGCGTGGTACGTAGTTGCAGATAACACGGATTGTCAAAACACACGGAGCAATGAACATTGAAATCCAGATGATTGCGATCGCGAGTGAGTTACGCAAGGTACTGAACCACTATGCAAATTACAAGCACTCCTTAAAAAAAATGTTTTTGTAATTCAAATTTTTTTTTCGCCTGCTTATGGTTGATTGAGTTTTTCTTTAACTTACGATAAAACGAAAATAGAATTTTTCTACTAAGATTGTTTCTATATTTAAATTATATTATTAAAAAAAAAATTCTTATACAGAATAAGATGTCTTCAAACAGACATCGAAGCAATCTGTTCTTGGGAGCATGGCGCCTGATTTCAAAACGCGCGGTGCTTCAAAGATTTTCCCAGCACCCTGCAATGTATCAAATTATTGTGCAAACTCAATATTTTAAGAGAGATAAGGTTACACCATAAAATAGATAATAATATACTAGTATTATTGTCTATTCTTATGGTTACACCTCAACTCCTCACTAATGGTGGTGAGTGTTTTTTTTTCGAAGCTCATGGTTGATTTATATGTTGAGGGAAATCAAAACTGTTCGATCAGATTATGCAACTGATCAGAAAGACGGCTTTATGAATTATTTCTTTACTTTTCTAGTTGTCAATAAGTAGATAGTACACAATAGAAAATCCATTGTTTAGGGAGCCGATCGGCCGATCCAATCTAGCGTTTTAGACATTATTGTCATTAAGTTGTGAGTTAGAAACGTTTTTTTGCGAGTAGGCTCTGGTAACGATTTAAATTGTGGAAAGAAAAAATCGCTCACAAGCAGGATTCGAACCTGCGACTCCTGGCTCAGTACGCCAGCGCTTTAGCAACTAAGCTACCGTGAACACTGCTCGTGGTATCGATATTAACCTCCACTTGGTACGTCTTTGGGTGACGTCATGGCATCGAGTGGATATCGCGGTTCGCAATTCGCGGCGAGCCTCGCCGGCAAGGTAGATGATCCTACGTGATGGTATTGGTTTGTGTGTTGGATTATAAACATATAACTACATTACAATTAATATTTTGTGATGGATACTTATGTTTTACAAATAAATTATCTTTTAAGTTTTATCATTAATGTTTCTAGTGGTAGATTCTGTTTTTTATTACCATCCAGGATTAAAATCATTCCACGATTGATTAGGCAAATCCTATTAATTTATTCTAATGTGCTATCATCTAATGCTATCTTACTTTTGAGCGCTGTTAATGAGACACAATAGAAGTTTTATACACAGCCAACTATACAACACCCAATGGATATTTCTGTAATGTCGAAATAGAAGCTATTGTCGTTGTGAGTGTGTTGCGCAATTACCCTACTGGACGCATAAACTGAAGTTTTCGCATGCCTGCTAAAGGCGAGATGTGCTATTGAACATGTGTACCATATCTTCTGCAAATAAATTACTTACTTACTTCATCATCCTCCTGCCCTTATCCCAATTTATTTGGGGTCGGCGCAGCATGTATTTTTCTTTCATACATCTCTATCAGCCGTCATCTCCGTGTTCACTTTCTTTCTGTTCATATCATCTTTCACACAATCCATCCATATTTTCTTAGGTCTGCCTCTTTTCTTATAGCCATCCACATTCATACTTTACAACTTTCCTCGTAACATGCTCCTCATTCCTCCTCATCACATGTCCGTACCATGACAGTCTGTTGCTACTTAACTTCTCTGTCACTGGCGCTACTTTCAAACTCCCTCTTACATACTCATTCCTTATCCTTTCCATTCTTGTTACACCACACATTCCTCTTAACATTCTCATCTCAGCTTCATGCACTCGCCTTTCATTAATTCCTTTCGTAGCCCAACATTCAAATTACTTACTTACTATTATTATTACGTCTACAGACCATTAAAGTTAACTCTGCATTGGGATAATAAGATCATTACAAAGATTTTGACAGTTAATGTTTACGGTGCTGCCACAAATTCGTGGTCAGAGTCTACTCAATACTTGAAAATGTGACCTCGCCTAAGATCGATAAAAACCAAAATAAATAAAATCAAGCACATAGACAAATGATGCGCCTGACTTACGAGCGAGTGACGAGCGATATATTTATAAACTAGGAAGTTCATCTTGTCTATCCCCAAGGATCTAGCGAGAAATACCATAGAGACTTGTTTACAATCTGAAAAATTCGTGTAGTACATCTCACAGGTATTTTAGCGAAGAATTTTCCTTAACTATTTATAAAGTTCTCAAGTGTTCCAGAGAGATCTCAGACTGATGGTTGAAATTATAATTGTAATAGCTAATAATATAAGGTTTATGTGATGCATTTAATGTCTGTTGCAAAATAAAGCCACTGGATTTTCCCGTACAGTGGGTGTTATTTTACGCACAAATCACACGCCGAAATATGCAGTCTAAAAACAAACAAAATATAACAACTTGTTTAGATTTTTTTTTTGTTTGATGACATGCGTCGTTATATTTGAAGAGCTCATTCAGGGCATACCATAGAACAAACTTTATTACGGGGTCAACCCTGAAATCACGAAAAATAAATCAGGCCTTCCAAACATTTCGGTCGAGTAGGTTTTCATGATTTCAGGGTTGTTGCTATATTAAAGTTGTTCCATGGTATGCCCTGAATGAGCTCTTCAAATATGACCACGCATTTCTGATATAAGTTGTATGTCCTCCTAGCTGGTTTCGGATACGGTGACTGCTATATTTGTCAGCCATCATGGCAGCTCTGCTGTTCTTCCCTTTCATGTGCTCGCAAGTGACTAGCGTAGCCGATCTTAGCGAGAAATTCACGGTCATACTTGGGAGAGAGCAGGACACCACCGCGATAATTGTAGGTTGTTTAACCGCAGATTGTGAGGTCCTGGATTTGATTCCCAGGTCGGGCAAAAGGTGTTATTGGGATTTTTCTGTCAATAAAATTTCTCAGTAATAGTTTGGAGTCAAGAAGTTGGCGGTGCTACACCCCCGTGCCTCGGAGAGCAGGTAAAGCCTTCGGTCCTGCGCCTGATCTCTCTCCAGTCGTGTCGGATTGCCGTCCCATCGGATTATGAGAGTGAGGGAATAGAGAGTGCAACTTTTGTGCACACACTTGTGTACCGCTATAAATATGTTCCGCGCAGATGGCTAGTCTCCGTTGAGATTGGCCGCCGTGACCGAAATGCAGCCGGACATTATTATTATTGTTAATTTTATTGTAGGTAAAAGCCACTGTTGTCGTTGTGACGATGCTTGGGGGAGGCCTATGTCCAGCAGTGGACGGCTTTCAGCTGAAAAGATAATTACGATGATGATGAATAGCCACTGGTGGCTTTTTGGATTCATGTGAGCATCAGAATTTGATTATCACTTGCTTTAACGGTGAGGGAAAACATCGTGAGGAAACCTGCACACCTGAGAGTGCTCTATAGTTCTCGATGGTGTGTGTAGTCCGCTAACCCACAGTTGATCAGCGTAATGGACTAAGGCCTTAACCTTTTCATTCGCAGAAGAGGCCCGTGCCCAACAATGTGGTACTAATAAGTTGATCATGTGGTCTGGCTTTGGCCTCGTCTCGCTTGGTATCGAGCTCTTCTCTGCGATTTTCATCAAAAGAATAGAGTTATTGCTTAACGAGTCAAATATGACTAAATTATGTGCTATTGACAGATTTAGATTTGTATGGCCTTGTCTAATAGGCAATACAGATATGTGTCTCGAGTAAAGGCTCAAACACACAGCGGGCGTGACGGAACGGCAGCGGAGCGTCGACCGAATGTGGACGTGGCGTGCATGTCACACTGTCTGTTCATATTATATTACTATACTCTGTGCACTCTGCGGTCCACTGCGGCGCTTCAGCGCGCAGGACTGGACTTTCTTTACTTTGTGACTGGACGGCCTCTCGCCTACGCTACGCCCGGCCCTGTCTATGTGCAGCAGCGGCTCGGTCGCGCCGGCGAAACGCTCGGCAGGACGCCGCCGCCGCCGCTGCTGTGTGCATTAGTTCGGAGTGCTGATTCCGAATTTGAAACTCACGTTATCTCTATCGAAAACGCTACCGAATGCGTCGACTTTCATTCATGAATCAGTAGTTCCTCCTCGTTTCCACCAGGGGCGCTACTAATTTATGAATGAAAGTCGACGCATTTGATCGCGCTTAGGTAAGTTTCAAACTCGCACTAGACACGCAGTACATTACAAAATGACGAGGCTCGCCGGCGCAATGCTTCCGTTCCATCCCGCCCACTGTGTTGTGTGTTTGCGGATTAATCTTACTCAGAATATTTTACGGTTAGTATACAAAGATCCTTTACGAACGACGAAACTTCAATAAACTCGACGCACCCTGTGCAGTTAACGTTAACCTCATTACCAACCAAACTTCGCCGACTGGCTGTTCTTTTCAACACGGGTGGCATGGCATGTGCTATTTTATTATATTCTCGTTCAACTGTTAGAGAATAATGAGGTTTATCATAAACTAGACTTTGCCCGCGTACTGAAATAAAATATAGCCTATGTTACTTCTGGATAAAGTAGCTTTCTAATGGTGAAATAATGATTAAAATCGGTTCAGTAGTTTCAGGGTTTATCGATTACAAACAAACAAAAAAATCTTTCCTCTTTATCATATTATATGTGTATAGATTGCCTAAATTATGTGTACCTAACGAGACATCGACTGACGCAAACGTAGTCCTTTAACTTGTACCGATTAAGCTTTTAAATCAATCAAAACCTCATGATTCACGGCTCCAGTTGTGTCTAAAATAAGTTGGGCAATTCCGATTCATGTACGTAAGTAAAAACGTAAACAATCTTAAATAACATGAGATTTTTGGTACATTAAAACCCGATGCCACTTACGGCCAAAATTAATATCCAATCTATCCACGATTTACCCTACTAGAGATAGAAATTTGACATATTGTGTATGGAGTTTATGTCAAATTTCTATCCCTAGTAGGGCAAATCGTAGATAGATTGGATATTAATTTTGGCCGTTAACCAGTAAATCGAACTTGAGATCCCCAATCAGCACTGATGCTTATGTTATGGACCATTAGACCAACGACAGTCGAATCAAACATATCAACAATTTTACTCATTTTCAAAATATATACACATTGTCCGTGTGGTGCCGGACGCAAAGAATTTCACCACCCTATATCTTCTCATGGGTGTCGTAAAAGGCGACTAAGGGATTCACCAGAGGATGGGCAGCAGCGTCCTCTGAGTATTTAACTAACCAACTGCGATCGCCAACCCGCCTGCCAAGCGTGGCGATTATGGCAAATCCCCCCCAACGTGCTTGAGGGAGGCCTATGTCCAACAGTGGAAGTCTTTCGGCTGAAATGATGATGATGATACACATTGAAAATCTTGTCGTTTTGGAAATGAAAAACGTACGTATACCTACTCTAAATCTATTGTAGAATCGATTTGTAGTGTCAATTTGAAAAAGTTACATTATTTTATTCCTGAAAATCAGGATTATTACAAATTAATTCCAGGAAATCTTCACCGTTTTTGAGTTTAATTGTAACAATTTTAATTGTTTTCTATTTAAATTGATTACTAAAATTTCTTCGATTTAAATGGTAATAATTCCGAATAAAAAAAATAAAGAGTCGTTTTTCATATCAACACTACGATTTTACAATAGAATCTATATTTTTCGTTATCGGAACGACCAAATTTTCAGCCTGTATAAGTGTACACACAAAATATACAATGTGTTATTGAAATAACTGAAACCTCTTAGGGGGTCATTGTACTCATCAGTATGAACACAACTTTTACTAAGGGACCAAACCTGAAATCGCAAAAAAACAGCTAATCCCTAAATGTTGTCGATTTATTTGAACACAGATGTAGGGGATCAGCTGCCTAATTGCGTAACTCACTCGCGATCGCATTCATTCGGATTTCAATGTTCATTGCTCTGTGTGTTTTGACAATCCGTCATATTGACAACTACGTACCACGCAATGAATATTGCTGTAATTTCAAAATGAAAGCTGATGTCAATGTGAATGCATTACACAATTACCCCACAGGTGATTTTTCTTTTAGCGGTTTCAGGGTTTGTCCCATAGTAAAAGTTGTTAATACTGATGAGTAGAATGAGCCCTTAAGAAGTTTTTGGTTATTTCAATAACACATTTTAGACGTTTGTGTTGGGGACAATATCGAATGAAATCCACTAATGATTAATCTTCAAGCTCTGCTTAGTTTGGGACTAGATGGTGCTGTGTAAAAATGTCCCAAAGATATTTTTTTTTTTTCTTCACGTCAATTGAAGAGCATCTATATCAGTTGCTACATAAATTGGAAAAAATCGGTGTTAGGGGTCAGTCGCTTGCTATTTTTGAGGACTATTTAAAAAACAGAACTCAAAGTGTCAAAATTAATAAGTACGTTAGTAAAGAGCTTCCTATAACATTCGGAGTTCCGCAGGGAAGCGTGCTTGGGCCGACTCTGTTCCTTGTATACCTAAATGAACTTTGCCAAATTAATTTATGTGACACCAAGGTAATGGCATTCGCCGACGATACAGCACTTACGTTCATTGGTGTCTCGTGGCCAGAGGTCTTTAGTAAAGCACAGCATGGCTTCAATGTTGTAACAGCTTGGCTAGCCCGAAATTCATTGACCCTTAACACTGACAAAACCAACTACATGACGTTCTCGCTCCGTCAAATAACCCAACCTCCACCGTCACTATCCCTTCTCGCCCATTCATGTTCCTTGTCTCCTAACCAGTCCTGTAACTGCTCCAGTCCAGCACAAGTAACGAGTACCAAATATCTAGGCGTAACACTTGACAATAATCTTTCCTTCTCACTTCACATAGAGCTTCTACAAAAATGAGTGAGAAAATTAATTTACATTTTTTAAACCCTCCGCCATGTAGCTGAAGCCCGAATCCTAAAACAAGTTTATTACGCTCTATGTCAATCGCTTCTAAGTTATTGCATATCGTCCTGGGGTGGTGCGCCGAAAACACTTATTCTTAAACTAGAAAGAGCACAAAGGGCTATCCTAAGAGTGAGCACCTTTAGAAAGTACACATTCCCGACTACCGAACTTTACAAAAATTGTAAAGTATTGACTGCAAGGCAACTTTTTGTATCATATACAGTACTCATCCAACATGCTGCAACCCCGTTTCGAAAAATCACTAAAAGGCGTAAGGACATAATTTGTGAAACTAAAAAAGGAAATTTCACACACACTAAAAGGTTTAATTATTTCTTGGCACTTAAAGCTAATGAAAGTTTTCATTAGCTTTACGCATAATTTTAATTTAATTAAATTTTTCGTCAACTTTAACATGTAATTACCTATTTTGGATTGCCACGAAAAACTGCAAAAAATGTATTGTTATTATCTCACATTGGGGATAGGGACTGGTATCTTTAACACAGGCTACTTCGTAATCTAGCTAAGATGCCAGTTGCGATCCATATTGTAATCGTAAAACCAAAAATCACTGCCATGAATTTTATTTGTGTTATCCTAAGGTTTTATCTGTGTGTATTAATAAATAAATAAATTAATAAATCTATAACATAACATTCATTTATAACATTCTTTTCTTACCACACTTCCACTCAAAGGTTACTCATCTATTTTCCATGTAGGCATGTCTGTATGTACGTACAAATCGGTTAAAAAACAGTTAACCGTATTTATAGTGTTTGGTTGGTTCGCATTACAGTTAATTTTGATCTCATGAGTCAGACCGAAGGATTCTGCTTGAGATTCATTATCTCGATTTCAAAATGTTTGAAGTGTATCGCGTGAGTGATTTTAAGAGGTAGACAATTTTTGCTTATATGTATTTTCCCAGTGAACGCTGTTATTTGCGCTCACTGTATTTTCCTCATTCGTTTTTAGGTTTGTATGGCATGGAAGACTTATCAGTGCAATGAAATAATTACATCCGCTTCTTGTAAACTTGTAACTTGTTCCGTGTGGTGCCGGACATAAAGAATTGCACCACCCTATCTCTTCTCATGGGTGCCGTATAAGGCGACTAAGGGATTCACCAAAGGATGGGCAGCAGCCTTCTTTCAGTTTTAAACCATCCAACTGCGATCGTCAACCCGCCTGCCAAGCGTGCTATTATGGCATATCCCCATAGTGTATTAAATTGCGATAAAAATGTATATAGAGGGGGCAAAAGAGCTAGCGGGTCACCTGATGGTACGAAATCACTACCGTCTATGGCAATTTGCAACATCAAGGGAGTCACCGATGCGCTAACAAATTATGCTTTGTCCTTGGAGGCTCCCATGCCGATTTTGTTAACTTTATTTTACCGCCTACTAATATCTACATTTTCTCTGGCAACAAAATACCGATCTATCTATGTCTAGGTAGGTAAACATTTATCTAGCACTTGCTACTACAAGTAACAAAAACTACATTTCCTCATTTTTTCCCTATTAATCTAGATAATGACAACAGTCTAGATTCTAGAACATCTAACTAGTAATTGATCGAGAAAAAATACTGTAAAACAAGCCGATTGTTTTGTCGAAGGCTAAAACTGGTGCAGTGTGATGGGAAATAATCTCAGTGTATTTTTACATAATTTGCCGTAATTCAGTAGTATTGGAGATTTAAACTTAAAATTTGTTCAAAATTTACAATTCATCATCATCATCCTCCTGCCCTTATCCCAATTTATTTGGAGTCGGCGCAGCATGATTTTTTCTTCCATACATCTCTATCAGCCGTCATCTCCGTGTTCACTTTCTTTCTATTCATATCATGTTTCACACAATCCAATATTTTCTTCGGTTTCCCTCTTTTCTTATAGCCATCAACATTCATACTTAAAACTTTCCTCGTAACATGCAAAATTTACAATTAATAACACTAATTTAGGTCGCTGAGGAAATGTGAGTGGTCTTTTCTCTATACAAAAGCTCTCGACTGTTTTCTTTCTGGTTTATAATCCCAGAGCAATGATTTTCCATAGTAAAATAAATATCAGCTTTCTCTAAACCCCTTTGTTTCGTTTTTGTTGATAAATTATTTCTAGAAGCTCTATTAAGAAATCTTTAAATTGCGTATTTAGACCTCTGTCTATAGAGGCCTAGTGTATAAATTTGACAACTATTAATGAAAAAAGAAAAACATAGCGGCACAGGACACATTCTTCTTATTCAGTTTATGAAATTCTCAAAATAAAATATTTAATAAAATATAAAAAATGAAAATTTTTCAAATTGGTCCAGTTTCGGAGGAGAAAATAGTCGAGAGCCAAACCTCGAATTATGCGTAAAACCGAACTTTCGATTAATTATTTTTTACCGACGGGGACGCGGGCGCCACTTGTCGGCTAGTAGTGCGTTACTTCACACACATAAAACCATACACACACAGACAAACATTCGAACTCTCACAATCACAAATACTGTCTCTTTTACTTACCTAATTAATCTAACTTTAGCATGTATGAATGTAACTATAGCATGTATGTTAAATAGTCAAATCATTTTGGAAGATACTGGTCCTCACGACACAGGGAATCCTAGTGTGGGACCAAGCAGTGTACCGTGTAAAATATGCTTAATTTGGTTAAATAATTTATCAAAAATTATCATTAACTTGCTTTCAGTCTTGTCCGTCTGTTCGATTGTTCGAAAATCGATTTTAAACTTACTTCCCGATGAGCTAGAAGACTTTAAACATAGCTCAGAATTGGATGACAATCGCTTTCGTTTTTAAACCGTTATTAAAAAAAATCTTCAACAGGTTGGTCTGATTAAATTAATTTCCCCGTGTGTGGAAACATTCGTTTAGATGAAACTGGCAAATTTCAGTCGTTCCACGTATCATTCTGTATTCTACGTTTTTTCGGTGATTGGTGATCTTGAAAAGTAGCTACCACTTCTTCAATTATGATCTCCAAGGTAACAAATAATAGAGCATTTAAAAAATCCCATCACATCAGTGGTAAATTCGTTGTAAGCTCAATAATAAAACCCCATTGATCAGTTATAAAGTGTCAGTGCGTGTAAAAATTAAGTTAATGCCTTAGGCAAAGTAGGGCTTCTTGGCAAAGTTAGGGCATTTTACGGTAGGTGTTTTCTATTGAATGCATTGATTCCCATTCTTTTCTCTCAGCGTGTAATTGCTGGTGTATTATTTAATTACTGCATCCGTGAATACTTCGTAGAATCCTATCAGGTAATAGACCTACGATAATAACAACGTTTAAAAATAGATACTTATTCTACGTTTGTGTTTTCCAGTCTAATTTGAAATAAGTAATTAGTTTCTAGATTGAGATAAGAAAGAACCTGTGAAACCCGAAATTGAAGAAAAAGAGAAAAAATCGTAGGACTCCTCGTACCTCCAAAAAAAAAGTCGAAGAGTTTTGTTTAAGCTAAAAACGTCAAAACTACCCACATAGGTACTTATTGAATTCTACCCGCATCAAGTTAATAATAAGTACTTTTATTTATTGTTCTCATGTAAGTGACGATTGTCTGAAGTAAGAAATAAAATTCTTTAAACCGAAGCTGGGAAAACTTTGGTTTCGTCACAGACCAGTAAGCCTCTACTGGTCTGTGGGTTTCGTTCATCATTGACAATGCCCGAAGATGGGTGATAAATTTTAATACGATATGCAGGCCTTTTTTTTTGATGGAGAGAATGCCTACCGCATGCCACACCACCCGGGGAGGCAGCGTGGTTATGTGGGGCTCGCACCCACTAAAAACTCCGCCGTGTACCTACTTTCGCCTTGGTGGATGAGCAGCGAGAACTGCAATGCATGGCATTCGCGACCGAACACAGCCAAGTGCAGTGGGAACCGAGCGACGACGGCCTGACGAAGGTATATAATAGCTGGGGTGGGCTGGATGCGAAAGGTCCAGTTGTGGGCTGCGATATGCTGAGTTTATTTATTTATGTTATTTTACGATGACTTACACTTAGCAACTGCCTCGTTGGTCTAGTGGTTGCAAGCGCGACTGCTGAGCGTGGGGTCCTGGGTTCGATTCTCGGGTCGGGCAAAGTGTTTATTGGGTTTTTTCATTAGGAATTTAGTAGTAGTAGAGCTCCTTTGTAAAAGAGCTCGTCCGGGGAAGTACTACCACCGTGCCTACTTCTCCGCCAAATAGTGATGCTTGCATTGCTGTGTTTCGGTCTGAAGGGTACGGGTGCCGATGAAATTACAATCACATGAGACTTTCCATCTTCATGTCTCAGTTTGGCGAACCGACTTGCGGTACCATTTAGGCAACAGCCTAGGTGGTATTGAAGTTGTCATGGGCAAAGGTAACCGCTTAACATCAGGTGGGTGTAACGTAAAAAATAAGGAAGAAAACAATTTTACATCACATAAATACGTTTAATTTAAGGTAAAAAATAACAGGTCGAAATATTTTAAAACAAAAAGGTACAAAAGGGTAAAAAAGATAATATCTTAAAAAAGGCATTGCAGAGTTGGATCGAAATATTTAAAAAAAGGTACAAAAGGGTAAAAAAAAAATACGAAAAAAAGGCATTGCAGAGTCGAGATTTTACGTATAGATTGACCGGGATGTTAATCGAGCTAAACACAAACTGTCTCGAAAAAAATAAAAGATTGCATGCAACGTTTAGTTTTTCCGTCCCCTTACATAAAATAAAATATTATATACCGCGGATGGCGAAAAAAGTAAATAAATTTTAAATAAGTAACCGAACAAACAGGAAAAAAATACTTTGCTATATACCACTACTTTAAAAGAAAATAAAAGTGAGGTCTTGAATAAAACAGCTGTACTTGTGAAGATGGTAGGGATATAGCACTCCCGGAAGGCAATTTGGGTGGAATACAGCGACGAAGATTTGGCTCTTTCTTCCTCAAATCTGCCGTCCCGGAACCTCAGCAACACAGCTTTGGTGCCGGATCAAAACCAGGCTCCATGCAGCTGGTCCCACGGGGTGAAGCCGAAACCCGGCTTGTGTACTAATATGAACGTCTAAGGACAAACAAATAGGACGTTCAGACAAAGGACACAAGCAGAATCCTTTGAATTATTGGGAGAATGAATAATTAGTAAATGGGATTAAATAACAGAAAAAAAATATGAAATACATACCAAAATAACAGGAGAGAACAAACTAACATCGACACCTTTTTTCAAATATAAAATGTAGCCGACTGGATAACCAAAAAACGGTGTAAAACCGGACAATTATGATCACATCAGCAAAATTTTGGTGTAAATGAACGAACACAATAAAAAAATCAGTTCCGATGGCTACCAAATCTGCAATGACGCGCTTTGAAAATAAAAAATTGACGATTGAAATTTACGAAATCGAAGTTCAAAAAAAATGACACGCAAAGTGAATTTCTTATAAAGAATTTACAAAAAAAGGTAGTAATAAAAAATGCAAAAAGTTTTTATCCGTAGCGGATTAACGCTACAGTACCCCTTTTCCAACAAAAAAAAAAAAAATTGTGTGGCAACCCTAAAAGGATGTGACAACCCTAAAAGGATGTGACAACCCTAAAAGGATGTGACAACCCTAAAAGGATGTGACAACCCTAAAAGGATGTGACAACCCTAAAAGTATGTGACAACCCTAAAAGGATGTGACAACCCTAAAAGGATGTGACAACCCTAAAAAGATGTGACAACCCTAAAAAGACGTGACAACCCTAAAAAGACGTGACAACCCTAAAAGGATGTGACAACCCTAAAAGGATGTGACAACCCTAAAAGGATGTGACAACCCTAAAAGGATGTGACAACCCTGAGTTAATGTATTATTATTAAAGGAGAGAGCCAACACAAAGTGAGAGACCAAACAAAAGAAAAGTGACATCTCCAAAAGGAGTGATAACACGAAAAGAAAAAACCTAAGACCTTACTGAAATTAAATAAACCTTGTTAAATAAACTAACTTAAATTAAACTAACTTAGTACAAATATACTTTAATATATAAACTAAATTACTCTAATTAACAACAACGAAGTGCAGCTGATACTGAATAAAAATGAAAGTCGACCTTCACCTAAACGTTATCAGTGCGAGCTTCAGATGCTTCGCCTTAACTTACGAATAACGGAAAACATTAAAGCTAGGAAACGATAAATCACATTAGACCAAACTGACCAAATTATAGTTTGGAGATCCCTAAATAATAAGAAAAAAATTAAAATAAACGAAACTTCAAACAAAAAATTTCGTCTAAGGAAAATACTAGCGGCTTCAGTCAAAAAATATACGACTTCAGTCAAAGATACGACTCCAGTCAAACAAAACAACACGGAGTCAACGAATAAGTATTAAAACAAGAGAGGAAATAAATAAATTCCAGATGTGAAATTAAATAGTAAACGAATGTCCCACAGGATGTGGTGTAACTGTCACCAGATAAAAGGGTGACATAACGAAAAAGAATTTATAGTGAATTATTCAAAAGAATTAGAATATATCACATAACAGAACGTTCGAAAGTGAAAGGACAACTTGTAATAGGATAAATATACAAAGGGAGGGAATTCTTAAGTTATTAACCAAGAGGAAATCCTGTAACATTGGATAGATTACTAAATGAAACTCAAAATTCAAGTGAAATGAGTGTCTAAACAATAGAAAAAAAAAATACCGACTAAACAGAACGATTGATAGCGCCACCTAGCGGCGTAAGATTGAACAATTAAATAACCGGTCATGAAAATAGTTCAAGACACAACCGCTAGATGTCGCTATTTAGTTGATTATAATAATCGAAATATTTATTTCAAAAATTAATTTATAATTTTAAGAAGTTAGAGTTAAAGTAATTCTTATGGTCTTATTGAACAGAGTGAATCATTTAAGAATATCTTTAATATGATATTGTCCAGAATGAACAGAATCAGTTTTGAAGGACATAAGTGGTTCTAGAAACGACCCTAATAACACGGCATTTAATAAAGCGGGGAGCGAGTTTACCAGAAAAGTATTCAGCAGATGAAGATTTAGAAAAATTACGCCTCCATACAATGTCACCAACGTTAAGAGTAACCGCTGTATGGTTCGCGTTATACGTTCGAGAATTTCGGAGAAAGGCAGTAGAGAGATTGTCAGCTACTTTCGCATAAACATCGGCTAGGGAAGTTAGATTCTTAGCGTGTATTTCCCGACATCCAGCTAAATTATTGCTTGGAGTCTGGCTAATAGCGCGGGATGAATCCATATAGACTTCTCTACCGACTATGAGAAAGTTTGGCGTAAAACCAGTGGCTAAATTAATACAAGAATTGAGATATAGTTTATCTTTGCCCAATTCCTTTGGTTCTCGCCAACCAAAATGCTCAAACACGTAATGACACTTTGGTTATAGCGTTCTACAGTATTAGCTTGAGGTGTATAATATGGGGGTAAACGACGGGGAATCAATGTAAAAAGACCTAAGATAGTTTAAAAATTGATTACTACGAAAAACGGTAGCATCGTCACAGATAACAGACCTTGGAACTCTGAAACCAAAAAATTTTTTTTCAGATTCCAGGGCTTCAACGACCGAACTGGTGTCAACCCTCTTAAGAGGAACAAGCCAGTCATACCTAGAAAAAACATCAACCAAAGATAAAATATATTAGTACCCATAAAAAGTACACTTGTAACGTTGTTTGACATGTGACACGATGGATGTACTTGTGTGACAACCTTGACGTCGTGCAGGCGCATAGAGTGGACCTGACGGCGGGGTGTATAATTACACCTTGTCACCGAACAGACACGTACGATTGGAAACGGTCCTAAAAATAAAAAAATAAACAGACACAAACAATCGTACAAAAAGCTTACCTTTGGTCACGACGCCTAAACATCCACACACCAAACACACGCTACGGGAAACTAACTAAGACTAACAACAGGATCAGAATAAAATTCGGGTTAAAATTTATTATTTGGAAGGAATAATAAAAGAGTTCAATATTGGGAATAGTTACAAGGTTAGTATTAAAAATTGTATTTCACAAACAATGTATTAAAGCAAAGTATGTTGACTTCTTCAAGCAATTTCGTGAAATGAGAAACAATAAATGGATCTTTCGAGAAACACGCAATTCCTTCAACTTCTATTCGGGACTCTGTACGACTCTAATACCTGAAACATAGAAAGAAAAAAAACAATTGAAATTTTGCTCGCTAGGAGCACCACACACGAGATAACAAAAAAAATAAAATTATATCAGTATTAATAAATATTAAATACTTACTTTAAATTCGGGCGCCAATTTGTAACGTAAAAAATAAGGAAGAAAACAATTTTACATCACATAAATACGTTTAATTTAAGGTAAAAAATAACAGGTCGAAATATTTTAAAACAAAAAGGTACAAAAGGGTAAAAAAGATAATATCTTAAAAAAGGCATTGCAGAGTTGGATCGAAATATTTAAAAAAAGGTACAAAAGGGTAAAAAAAAAATACGAAAAAAAGGCATTGCAGAGTCGAGATTTTACGTATAGATTGACCGGGATGTTAATCGAGCTAAACACAAACTGTCTCGAAAAAAATAAAAGATTGCATGCAACGTTTAGTTTTTCCGTCCCCTTACATAAAATAAAATATTATATACCGCGGATGGCGAAAAAAGTAAATAAATTTTAAATAAGTAACCGAACAAACAGGAAAAAAATACTTTGCTATATACCACTACTTTAAAAGAAAATAAAAGTGAGGTCTTGAATAAAACAGCTGTACTTGTGAAGATGGTAGGGATATAGCACTCCCGGAAGGCAATTTGGGTGGAATACAGCGACGAAGATTTGGCTCTTTCTTCCTCAAATCTGCCGTCCCGGAACCTCAGCAACACAGCTTTGGTGCCGGATCAAAACCAGGCTCCATGCAGCTGGTCCCACGGGGTGAAGCCGAAACCCGGCTTGTGTACTAATATGAACGTCTAAGGACAAACAAATAGGACGTTCAGACAAAGGACACAAGCAGAATCCTTTGAATTATTGGGAGAATGAATAATTAGTAAATGGGATTAAATAACAGAAAAAAAATATGAAATACATACCAAAATAACAGGAGAGAACAAACTAACATCGACACCTTTTTTCAAATATAAAATGTAGCCGACTGGATAACCAAAAAACGGTGTAAAACCGGACAATTATGATCACATCAGCAAAATTTTGGTGTAAATGAACGAACACAATAAAAAAATCAGTTCCGATGGCTACCAAATCTGCAATGACGCGCTTTGAAAATAAAAAATTGACGATTGAAATTTACGAAATCGAAGTTCAAAAAAAATGACACGCAAAGTGAATTTCTTATAAAGAATTTACAAAAAAAGGTAGTAATAAAAAATGCAAAAAGTTTTTATCCGTAGCGGATTAACGCTACATGGGCCTTTAGCTCGTTTCGCCATCCTATACTATAAAAAAAAAAGAAGGAAATTCTCAGTAGCAGCCCGGAGTCTGGATTTGTGCCCGGTCAATGGCAATAGGCTCGCCCCCTATTACATGGGTCTATAACATAACTGGCGAAATGTGGGTGTACTATTACACCTCTGCCTACCCCTTTGGGGAAATACAGGCGTGATGTTATGTTATGTTGTTACACTTAGTAAATTGTCAATTACAAGTATCCACTACTAAAACATTTCGTTAAAAATTCATTTTGATGATGATACCCTTACGCAAGAAGTGATGCCATGCGTACCGCTAAAGAGTGGAATTCTACGCCTATCTGTTTCCCGATAAGTATAATCAGGTAGTCTTCTTTTCTAGGCAACCGTCGACCGCACCATCGCTCAACATCAGGTGAGGTATAAAGCGTTCAAACATAAGCCCATTATTTGTTAAGAAAGCTCAGTAAAAAAATTATGATGGCACTTGATACATAGGACCGACGATTCTGAGCCTGATATGCGAACTTGGGTCAGATATCTATAAGACTTCCAGATTGGTGATCATAGTAAGTTTTTAAGTACCCAAGGAAGAGAATCCGCTGGATGCGGAAAACGCAGGACCGGTCGTTGTGGCGATGCTTGGGGGAGATAGGCCTCCCTCTGATATGCGAACCTGGGTCAGATATCTATAAGTCGTCCAGATTGGTGATTACAGTAAGTTTTTATTAGGTACCCAAGGAAAAGAATCCGCTGGACGCGGAAAGCGCAGGACCGGTCGTTGTGACGATGCTTGGGGGAGGCCTATGTCCGGCAGTGGAC
The DNA here is from genome assembly GCA_949699075.1 of Asteroscopus sphinx. Taxonomy (NCBI): domain Eukaryota; kingdom Metazoa; phylum Arthropoda; class Insecta; order Lepidoptera; family Noctuidae; genus Asteroscopus; species Asteroscopus sphinx. The sequence continues at coordinate 9,608,250 of OX453021.1, read as the reverse complement.
GTCTTTCGGCTGAAATGATGATGATGACCCAAGGAACTGGTTGCTATTGTCCATCATCTGGATATAGTCCCGGTTAGTTAGATCATAGACCAATAACGCAGCCATGGTTAGACGTACAGAATAGAACCAGGTCAGATTTTGTTTGCATCATGGATTATACCTAACTACATTGGACCTACCGCCTAACAGTGGTATTTCACCTTGATTTATAGGAAAGCAATAAATAGATATATTATGTTAGATATCTCGAACTCTGCATCCTGGGTAGGATGACCATGAGTTGCCAAAATAAACGAGACTGTCTACAAAAAGGTCATGTAGGATAGATAATTGACATCGACCATACAGCCCATAGAAATAGATAGATAGAATGGTTGTAATCACAATTTTACTTGCATTTCATCCGTGGCAACTTTCGGACAAACCACGCCAAATTTTTAATTTTTAGCCTACGAAAAAAAAGGAGGAGGTTCTCAATTCGACGCGTATATATATTTGTTTTTGTATTTTTTTGAGTAGTCCGATTTTGATGATTCTTTTTTTAATGGATAGGGTATATCTCGAAGTTGGTCCCATTTATGGCTAGGAAAACAGGGGATGAGTGGTTGTTCACCCACTGAATTATTAACTGTTAACCGATTCTGTTGAACTTTGTGTCGGACTGCTGATCACGAAGTCGTGGGTTCGATTACCACAGAACACAAATATTTGTGTGATGAACATAAGTGTTTGTGTTGGTCTGGGTGTTTCTTATGTGTTATAAGTATGTATTAAAAAAAAAGTATAGAAGTATTATATCCATTGTCTAGTACCCATATTACAAGCTCTGCTTAGTTTGGGACTAGATGGTGCTGTGTAAAATGTCCCAAAAATATTTATTTATTTATTTGGCACACATAAATGTAGTTCTAGACACTACAACATAATGGTGAACTGGAGTTAGATTTTACCCACAAAAAAATAAAAAATAAAAATACCGACGAAAACAGAAACTGAAAAGCGAAAAATTAAATGAAGCTTTTTAGTGTTAATAACTATACTCCTAACTAAACTAATGTAAATAACTAATTATGAGTCTGTCTATTTCTGTGATACAGCCCAATAGACGCTTAATGTTGAATTTAATGCATTCAATAACTTCTGTCAACTAGCTGAGACCCGGGTACTGCAATCCAATTGGTCCTACCAAGGCGGCTATTGGTTAATCACCCACGCGGAACTTTTGTTTGGATGTTGGAAAGAGTTGAAACATGACGGACGGACAGACAGTGGAGGCAGAGTAATAGGGTTCCGTTGGCACCCATTGGGTATGGCACCCAAATAAAAACTATCCAAAAGTATTATCCTACATTAAACCACCATAATACCCACCGTAGCGCGACGTATGAAGACTCGTACGCGCATACTTGAGAGCGTGCCAGCTGTGTCACGGCGCCGGGCGCAGCTCTGTTTCAGCATGGCTTGCAAAACGTATCAATGGCTGCCCACTGCACTGGTTTACGTTTGGTAAATGGGTTCGAGTTCAGTTGTGAAGTAATTTGGAAAGATACGTCTGTTTCTTGAATAAATATACAGGTAACATGGTTTAGTTTCTGCAAACCCTGGGATAAATAATAAAATTTTGCAGTTTGTGTATATGCAAGGAGTATTAAAAGGCCGCATTCGAATTTTGTCAAGAGTAAGCAGCGATAGAATCCTGTTAGGACAAATTGGAAAGGACAGATGATGTTTTATAAAACCAATAGGATTATGTCTATTTTCTCATTGCTTAGCTTCAACCACAGACAAGTAGGCTTACTGGTCTGTGGCTTCAACGTAATCTTTTAACTAACACAATCCTATTAGTTGCTTACGAGGCATCTTACCACTATGAAAGATTTACTTTCGATATTAATCCTGTACTGAATCCTAAAATTGTGATGATCTCTATGGAGACACATATTTGGTGGGCAAGATCGGCATTTTTAGACGAACTATAGCCATCATAGATATTTTCATGGAATTTGTCTGTGTAAGTATTCGTACAACAGCTGCGAGGACGGGACAACAGTCTCCGAGACAACGAAAGCCCGAAAAAAATATAGCCTGGGACAATGTATCTGGGGCCCCCCCCTGACTGCAGCAAAAGAGGCTTGATCACTCGATAAATTGTTATTCGTTATATTTCATCTATAAGGTGATTGCAATGCCAAGCAGGTCAATGGCTTTATGAATGACACGAAAATAAAAGTATTGGCAGTTTATTATACTATGCCAGTAATCCGTAGAAAGCTGGCTGCCTAGGAGTCCGAGGACGAGGATGAAGGGACTCAGACGCTACGTGGGCGAAGAGATGTAGACACTGGCTATAATATACTTACGTTTACTTACAATTTAGCACTTACAATTTGTATTGAAGAGAATACATATATGTTTCATTGTACACCGGTCCCGGTCCCGGACCGGTCCTGTGCCATCCGCATCCAGCGGATTCCCGTGACCTTCACCAGGTCATTGGTCCACCTGGTAGGGGGCCTTCCACGCTGCGCCTTCCAGTAGGTGGTCGCCACTCCAGGACTTTATAGCCCCATCGGTCATCCATTCTGCGAGCAATGTACACCGCCCACTGCCACTTAAGTTTGGCAATTCTTCGTGCTATGTCGGCTACCTTCGTTCTCCTGCGAATATCTTATATAATTATCATTATGTTTATATGTACACAATATTCCTCGGGCAAAATGACTATAATCTTACCTTGTAAATGGTAGGAAATCTTAGAATTCCAATTATCCTTATCGAAAGTATTTACTTCTGAAGCACTCTTTTCTTATCACCCTTCAGGAATGTTAACGTCAAATACACACGTCATCAATATTACACGATGTAGACACAAGACCGTCTGCTGATTTGAGTGGGGCACAAATGAAAACACATTTGCGAAATAATGGAACACAATTGAAAAGGAAAATAAGTATCTATCTACAAGATGTCGAGCTGTATCCGTGCCATATTTTAGGAGGTTCTATATCACTGATACTGAACAGGAATCAATAAAAATAAAAAAAATAAAAAATCTTTTTTATTTTTAAATAGGTACCTATTTGTAAAGAAACAAATTCCCTCGTGTGTGGCGCGCGAAATTAAAACGATGCGAGCAAAACCATCAAAAAAATCGGCAGATTTTTCCGCGCTTTTACAATGCCGCTGGTGACTTATTCTCAGAGTCGTTCGGGATTTATCTCAAGCCCTCAAGTTTTTTCTTCCCTAAGTTCCTAAGTTAATAGATAACCGTAGAATTAGATGATCGAGCACATTTTATATCACTTGCTTAATAGATATGGCACGGTTATAGATCAACAGCTTGTATATTAGGTACCTATGTCTACTATCTTACAAACGATGGGGTTATGTACTCCGACCCGGAAAGTCTGACAACAGGTCGAACCTAAGGATGTCGGTATTACCCAGTAACTGGGGAATTTGATGGGACACAGGGTATCCTAGTGTGAGGCCCAGTAAAACTGTATAATTTTGTGCATAAGTGAACATAATATGTAATCATATGTAATACTGAGTAATGTAAAAATTGCACTTGTATTTGTAACTGAATCTTCTTCTTCTATCGTGTCGACATAATAATAATAGCTCATGCCGTGGGCAAAAGGTTAGTCAGTCAGCAGGTTGGTAGCGGGGCTGACGGCCCAGGGTGCGCCGGACGATCAACTGTAACTGAATAAAATTTTATCTTTATCTTATCTTTATGGGGGTAGGCGCGAAAATTCGGAAAGGTGTTGATTTTGTATTATTTTCCTAAATTTATGTTTCTTCGAGTGTTAATGTGTAATAATGGTGGATTATTAAATGTTAATTGCTCGCTAACGTGTACAAGTGTGGGTAAATGGTACAAAGTTGGAAAACGTGACTTTCGTATTTTCTCACCATCCCCTCAGAAACCTAGTAAAGTTTCCATCACTTAACTAGAGCGAGTAAACTAAAGACTTAGCTAGAAAGTCTAAGCAACCAAGCCATAAAACTACTCACACAACAACACACACAACCAGTAACTGGGTTGCGGGGGTCTGATGGCTAGACTGGAAGCCAACCCCTTCATAATTGGGAAAAGGTTTGGAAAAAGGAGAAAATATTCTTACTAGAATCATAAACATATTATATAAGCCTTCAAAGGCAAAATTATACAACGCTAGCTGCGGAAAGGCCCTGGTGACCTGTAATACAGGTTTTGAATGAAAACCTACTTCGGGCACCAGTCTCTCACAAAGTTGGTATTTATATTTTTGGCACATTTGCTAAACCTAGTAATTTAAAAAAAAACTATTGTGAAGATAAAGATAAAGATAAAGATTTTTATTTGCAAGAAACATGGTTTTTACAAAGATGAAGAAGAAGATGATGAAGAGAGAATAAACTGATTATTTATTAATTAATTTATTTATAAACATGAAGTAAACTAGTAGAGAAGCTGAGGAGGTTAAAGACTTGAAATTCAAGTGTTCAATTTAATCAGTCTAGACTCTCGAGTGAAACATTTGATAAGATTATTTACAGGTGATTACTGAAGTAGATAAATGTGAATTCCCGTTGCGCGTCGTTGAGAATAGTAATAAGGAAAGGAAAAGTAAATGTAACAACATAACATAACATCACGCCTGTATTTTCCCGAAGGGGTAGGCAGAGGTGTATAGTACACCCACATTTTGCCAGTTATGTTATAATGAAACATGAAAACAACAAAGCATGAAAGCAGAATAAATGCAGTAGAAATGAGAGCTTTGAGAAGTATTTGTGGTGTAACTTTGAGAGATAAAGTAAGGAATAACGTGATAAGGGAGCGTTGAGAAGTGAAAGAAGATGTAGTGACAAAGATTGAGAAAGGTATGTTAAGATTGTTTGGACATACAGAGAGGATGGACGAGAGGAGATTGACGAAACAAGTATACGAAGCGAGTGTGAATGGAAGAGTTGGAAGGGGACGACCTCGGCGAACGTATCGCGATCAAATCGCGAACGTTCTCAAAAAATGCCAGGTTAAGAGTTCTCTAAACCGACAAGCATGCTTGACAAAGTTAATGGACGTAGATGAAGCGAAAGGTGTGTCAGGATCGTAGCAGGTGGAAATGCATAGTCTCTGCCTACCCCAATGGGAAACAGGCGTGATAATATGTATGTATGTATGTTATAATGTATGTATGTTATAAGTCCCATGTAATAGGGGGCGAGCCCTACTGAGAAAACCCAGTAACACTTTGCCCGACCCGGGAATCGAACCCAGGATCCCAGGCTCAGCAGCCGCGCTTGCGACCACTAGACCAACGAGGCAGTCAAGGCAAGTAAATTTAGTTTTGATTATTATTTTCGACTTAAGACGTATATAAGTGAACACAGAAATATACAGAATGGCCAACTGATCGGGGCGTGCGTGCCAACACTCTGCACCATAGTGCAGTGCATTTCAAAGCCTTTCTAAGCACGCCTTATGACTTGTTTCTGTAAATACTGTAACAAAAACCCGCAGAATTGCCTTATTGTGCTGTTTCTAACTGCAGAAACAAAAGCTGTAAAGTACATTTGATTAAAGTTAACTTTTAAAAATTAATGACGTCAATATGGGAGGCGTAGTTTGTTCGAAAGTTGCCACGCATGAATCGCAAGTAAAATTTTGATTACAACCATTCTATCTATTTCACCTGATCTCTCTTCGGTCGTGTCGAATTGCCGTCCCATCGGATTATGAGAGTGAGGGAATAGAGAGTTCACCTGTATTTGTGCACACATTTGTGCACTATAATATGTTCCGCGCAGATGGCTAGTCTCTGTTGAGATTGGCCGCCGTGACCGAAATTCGACCGGGAGGACATTATTATTATTATTATCTATTTCTGTGTAAGTGACAAATAAACCCAAAAACTCTAATCCGAAAGGACGAATAGCCACTTTTTGAAAATTGAAAGGCTCTTGATACTGGGCCGGATAGAAGGAAAGCGCGCTCAAGGCACAGCACCGGCAAGATGGTCAGACGCCATTAAGAGGGCTGTCGGAGGCAGCATGTACCGAGCGGTCCACACAGCGGAAGACCGCATAGCTTGGAAATGCATCGTATGTGGTCGCGATCCTCAGCAGTGAGGGAACGACGAGGAAGAAGAGACATAAGTTGGGTTATTATATACAAGTTGTTGTAAACAAGTTTATGTGTATTGTGCTGCTGCGTATGGAACATTTTTTTCTTTACTTTTAAACCTTGTAACCGCAGTGTCTCAAGACGAAAGTCTTTGACCAGTGTGTGTTGCCAGTAATTACTTACGGTACTGAAACGTGGTCGCTCAGAATGGGCCTGATAAGAAGGCTCAAAGTCACTCAAAGGGCAATGGAGAGGGCTATGCTCGGAGTGTCCCTGCGTGATCGAATCAGAAATGAGGAGATTCGCAGGAGAACGAAAGTAACCGATATAGCCCGAAGAATTGCCAAACTTAAGTGGCAGTGGGCGGGGCACATTGCTCGCAGAACGGATGGCCGATGGGGCAGTAAAGTTCTGGAGTGGCAACCGCGTACTGGAAGGCGCAGCGTGGGCCCCCACAAGGTGGACCGACAACCTGGTGAAGGTCGCGGGAATCCGCTGGATGCGGAAGGCACAGGACCGGTCGTTGTGGCGATGCTTGGGGGAGGCCTATGTCCAGCAGTGGACGTCTTTCGGCTGAAATGATGATGATGATGATGAAACCTTTTAAATATCATAGAGTACAAATAGTATCATCAATAGTATCATAGTATTCAAAGATTTATTGCATACACTTAGTATGCAATAAATCTTTGAATCTTTGAAGAGTTCAGCCAAACCAACTGACGCTATCACCAAGCGTAACTAAACAGAGCTAGATTTCCTTAGACTGTGCTATCACTATCTATCTTAACTCACCGACATTATAAAGGTTATTAATTTTTGTCAAAAATTCATCCATTCTCCTGGGTTCTAACATTTCTTAACATTGAAAATAATAGTATATTACTGTCGAGGCCTGAAATGAAGCAATTGACGGCCAAGTAATATTGGAAGGACGAGGCGAAACCGAGTACTAGCTAAATTATTTTAATTTTTTTTAACTAAACGAGGCCGTTAACTGCTATTTCGGCCGAGACTTGTATAGTAATTTTCTCTCGTTTGCGAGGAAACAATACACAAATAAATCAACTGTATCTAATTTTTATTTGTCCGCGCGCGGTTCTTGTTCTATTTTCAAAGTTTTAATATATAATTTGTGTACTTAAAAACCTCGGCAGCATTATTTAAAAATAAAATCTGTCCAGGAATTTCTATTATTGTCGTGTTGGACATTACTGCCCCCCTAGCCAAGTTGACAATTTACAATCGTCAACGCTAATAGAAAAGCACTAGAAAGCAATCAAAATGTATGGGAATGACATATCTCAACGAAAAAGTCATTCGGTGAGATATGTCATTCCTACACATTTTGATTGTTTTCTATAACGTTGACGATTGTAGATTGTCAACTTGGCTAGGGGGGCTGGTATGTTATTTCGTCGCGTACAGAAAAGAGCCGATTAATGTATTCTTTTTTTTGAATAATGAACCAATTTCCGAGCAAGTGGGAGAAAAGTATGTGTCACGTAAACGTGTGTAGATCGACTTTTATGGAAACGTGACAACTTTCTATGGTCACGCGAAAAACAACTCTGTTATGCGATAAATCAATCGATGTTTAATACCTACTCGATTGCATTGCTTTAATCGATTCTGTAATCGATTTCTGATGTTTTGTCATTTCAATGGAAATTGATCGAAATTTTTATGGGGTGAACCCAGTAACAGTTTTGGAGTTCAAGTCGTAGGTAATCGTGTGTATAAACCGGATGGAGAAGATTGAGTAGCGAGAAGAATTCGGTTAAATCGTAATCGGAATCAGAAATCGGTTAATGGCAATAGGCTCACCCCCTATTACATGGGATTTATAACATAACTGGCGAAATGTGGGTGTACTATTCACCTCTGCCTACCCCTTCGGGGAAATACAGGCGTGATGTTATGTTATGTAATAATTTTATAGGACGAGCAAAGAGCTACCCTTATTTGGGAGCCTAGTACATATGAGGAAAAGTTTCATAGATTTCGTCGACTTTCATTTATAACTCAGTAGTACCTCCTCGAGTAGTTTAGGAGATCTGAGAGAACAGATGAACATATATACATACATAGTTAAAATCATAACACTCCTTTTGAATTTACCGTAGACGTGTAAAAAATCATAATCCTCCTTTTGGCTTTGCCATAGAATAGAATAGAATATAATTTATTTATTTGTAAACACAGGTGGGTAGGCCCCCCACAAGGTGGACCGACGAACTGGTGAAGGTCGCGGGAATCCGCTGGATGCGGAAGGCACAGGACCGATCGTTGTGGCGATGCTTGGGGGAGGCCTATGTCCAGCAGTGGACGTCTTTCAGCTGAGATGATGATGATGATGATGAAACACAGGTAAAAGAGTTGTTACAATATGTTAAGTTCATCCATTCATCCATGTTTGTTTTTAGTCGGGTAAAAATAATTCATAAACTAGAAATAACCCTAAAATGCTTACCTAATATTTACAATATAAACATAAAAATTAGGTAGCTTTACACATTTTATGGCCTTGATCCTCATCGCTAATGACCAAGAGTGCTAAAAATCGAAAGTCGCGATTCAAAGTTTGAGCTACTTTTCATATAGGTAGTATTAAATCTTCAATTAACAGTGCTGAAAAATGGAAATCTGTGAAATCTCTCCATATAGACAGACAAGCAAGGAGTGATCTAATTTTATTCAGACATTGTTACTCTCTTCCCACTTCCGTGTTATAAATTGATTGCTTCCTAATACTATAGTAAACATATCCACGAAAAGGCCACGTAAATAAACCATCAATTTGCTTCAATATTGTTTTCTTTCAATTAATTTGTTTTCCTCAAATATTAGGCCTACGCATTACATAGAACTGACTCCTATAGTTAAATATTTGGCACATGTGACGTATGGTTTTCTGCGAGGAAGGCAGACCCCCTTGGTCTTCATGTGGCTAACGTAAGTGGCATCTGAGGGCTTTTCTTTTTGTTTGCGAGGGAGGCCGGGGTGTGTGGGATTTTTACCCACTAAAACGCCCCCGGTGGCCGTCTTCAGCACAATAAGGGGGGACTCCGGGACTTTGTTATGCCTCCGGAGCCCTTCTTGTGCCACGCCTGAGGCACGCCTCAAGGGAGTCCTTGCCTCCTTTTAAACCTTCCTGATGTGGTTCATACGGCGGCACGTCACCACTTCGTACATACGCACAGTCTAGGTGCCGGAGCGGTTACCTCTACAGTGCTGCCTTCTCCGAGCAGGATCGGCCCTCTCTCAATCTCGCTCCACAGCCTCCTTTTGGACCATGACGGTCTCCTGGACCATGACGGTCTCGGCATTTGAGGGCCTAGTCCGGGTTCGACACTTATACAACGTGTATCAGAAATGTGTGGTCACAACACAGCACTGATTTTCAGTATCTACCCAAAGTGACGAGCGGGTGCCAAGCTAGTAAAAGCAACCAATGATTATATTTTCAACTTATAGTAGTAGTATAGACCTCCTTGTACGCGTGGTGCCGGACGTAAAGAATTGCACCACCCTATATCTTCTCATGGGTGTCGTAAAAGGCGACTAAGGGATTCACCAGAATCCTCTGACCATCTGGTCAGCAGCGTTCTCTGAGTATTTAACCAACCTACTGCGATCGCCAACCCGCCTGCCAATCGTGACGACTATGGCATATCCCCTCAACATATGCTTATGGGAGGCCTATGTTCAGCAGTGGACGTCTTTCGGCGGAAATGATGATGATGATGGTAGACCTCCTTGTGAAAGAGCTCATATGGGGAAGTAGGAACTATTTATGCCCCTAAACAGTGATGCTTGCATTGCTGTTTCGGTGCGAAAGGTACGTGTGCCGATAGAATTACAATCACATGAGACTTTCCATCTTTATGTCTCAGTTTGGTGAACAGTCAACAACCTAGGTGGTATTGCAGTTGTAATAGGCAAAGGTAACCGCTTAACATCAGGTTGGTCTTTAACTCGTTGGACCATACAATGCCATAAAAAACTATTTTACTTTATGAACTGATAATTATGACATCTTGGTTATTTTATAACGGATTTAAAAGAAAGTTAAATAACATTTGTGACATTGATATCATTGACAGTCTAGTCGACAGTCGGCTTCAGTTGGCTTCAGTACTACGTTTCATCTGTCGTAAAAAGAATTGCGTTGGAGGACAAGAAAGTATTGTGAAAATATTACATAAATAACTCGCTTTTCAGTCATAAGAATTAAAACTTTATTTAAAGGTCAAATTTATAAAATAATTGGCGTTTCTGAGTTACTGAGTTGATTTCTTGAGTTACTTAGTTTTGCATAACTTTTTAATTCGATAATACTCGTCAGCTCGTAAACGTGCTCGGCCGAATACATATATTATCAGATAATAACAGTCGAATGCTTGCCATGTCACATTGACCGATCATATTGCCATAATTGCTCATTATTTAATTATATTATTAAATACAATGTGTGCAAGTAAAAAAAATGTTCAGCAGCAGAAAACAGAAACAACATAATTTAAATAAGGGTACAGATGATAGGGATAAGACCGTCAATGTATAGTCAACAAATTGGAATCATGACCCACTGAGCCGATAATTCGTATGAAATTGTCGAAACAGTAAAATTTTCTTCTTATTAGCATCGTGCTGCACTTAGGACATTTTGAATATAAGGAAACTGTGTTAATACGGGTCAGAGGTCTATGCAATTTTGAGCTTTGTTATTAAATGCAATAGATTAATAATTGGATAAAAATTAAGTTTTTGATAAAGCTAGAATTATGTTTTGAATTTCGAATTAACTGTCGTTCCGCATAGTTTACCTATAAAAAAGAAGTAAACATTTTTTTTTTTCATAAACCAAAAAAAATGTTTACTTCTTTTTTATAGGTAAACCTCAATTCCAGAAGAATATTTATCAAATTAAAAGAAATTGTTAAACTAACTGTCACTGCCCAATTAAATTGATAACAAGATTGTTGCCAGGAAAATATCTTTAAGCGAAATTCGACTTAATTGTATTAGAATGTTTGTAGAAAATTAAGCTTATGGTGGGTCATGATTCCGTTTGGTCGGGTGTACAGTCAGAGTCAGTATTAATAATATTTGGTACGAAAAGACTGTTCAAAATCTATTTCTGTGGTTCAAAATAATCTAAAAACAACTCCATGGTTTAAAATTCTTGTCGGATAATTTATTTGATATTAATCATTTCTTAAATGGAAACTTAGAATAAACTGTCTCCTAAGATACAGGCTAACACCCTAGTTCAGGAGGCAGAGTTTTATTGTAACAGTGTCACTTACTGAGTTTTTAATAAATAACTATTTATAATTCTAATCTAATTCTAATGATTTCGTGAATTGCAGAGATGGGTGTGGGATGTCAGATGTTACACTTTCCCACGCCCCCGGCCAAGGGTTGGAAGAGGAACACTGTGGTGGTTTTAGCCGGTAGGTAAGAGTTCTACACTGGCTCCGCCTTTCCCGGGCAGAGTGCGTCGCGTCAATGAGGACAACCTCACGGCACAAAAAAGAGTTTGAGGACTTGAGAGTCCTCTGTCTCATCACAACGCTGTGATCTCCAATTTATCTGCCAAATTCCGTATTAACGGCACTGTAATCCCTGTAATTACTTCATTTGAAGGCCCATGGTCATCAGATGACCTTTATCCGTGCGTAACCAGGGCGAGTCGCAAGTGTTTGATAAAAATACCTAAGTATCATAATGCTGAATCATAATTTATTATTATGGTTTCGGGTTAGGTGCTTCGCTCTAGTGGTTATTTATGGATTCGGGTCAAAGAAAGGGTCATGCAGGCTTAGGGCCTAGTCGAGAAGAAACCTATGAAAAAAAGTATTGTTTTCAATCGATAAACTCTTAATTCGTAACAATAGATTAGACAATATATCTTGCCGTCTTGTAACTTTTCCAAGCTAATCAGACTCTAATATACTACAGGTACCAAGTTTTCCACAACACAGGTGCCGCGCCCCTATCGCCCGGTCATCCACCCGGCCAATCATGTGCCACTATTTATTATACTCGTGGACAGACTCAGTGGAAGGTTTTTAATAAAGATGTCAAGACGGAGGACTTACGGCTGACGTGGGTAGGTGCGAACTATCCTCGGGCTAAGTCAGGTTAAAATCAAATACAATTGTCATTTTTTAAAGGTGGGTTCTAACAATTAAACTGAATAACTTTCCTTATGTAAAATAGGTCGGCAAACGAAATAGTAATTTGAACCCCTGCCCTTGTTTACATTGGATTTTAATGTAGTAGGTATGCGGTAAGGAGAAAAAAAAATGTTTTCGTTTGACGCGCGCCCTTTATTTGCAGTTTCATTGGTAAAATCTAACTTTAAAAACAGTTTAATGTATTTGATTTCACTCTGTAGATTTTAGAATGAATGTAGTATAATTTGGTACAGGTTTAAAATCGAAGAAAGAAAAATTTGCTCACAAGCTGGACCTGCGACACCTGGTTCGGTACACCAGTATTTTCAAACGAAACCAAACGATTTTAATTAATAAAAATTGTACGGTTGATTGAAATATTATATTTTTTAGAAATATCTGTAAAGACGCTTGTGATCTTAGTCTTCTGCGACCATGAACGCTGCAAAGCTTTCGAAACGTCAGGAAAACCAATTTAAACAATATACGCGATGTAATCCGGTTAAACTTGTTTTTTTAAAGGATCTAAGTATTATATCCATTGTCTAGTACCCATAGTACAAGCTTTGCTTAGTTTGGTACAAGATGGTGCTGTTGAAATGTCCCAAAAATATTTATATATTATTATAATAGTGTGTAGTGATCGCGAAAACATAAGAAATTATAAAGTATTTTCAACACTGAAAGATGCTAATTACTGTTTTTTCTCAGGTAAATCTTATTTACACTCTCCACAAATCAAATTCCAGGTCCTAGTGTTAGCTACGAGTAAATCAATGTATCAGTATTGTTGTCGCTCTAATTGAATAGCAGTTAAATTGACCGGTCATTCCACCCGGTCATACATGCTGTAAACAATGAGTATCGTATTCCTGGAATCAGTTTGCGTGGTTCCTTGTTGTGTAGTTCTGTGGAATCAATTTCAGTATAGTGACCTTTTTTCTTTACCTTTACGCCTTTTTCATTAGAGAGGTAAGCGTCAGATATTAGTTATATCCTGTGTGTATATCTATATCACATAAAATAAAATAAAAATAAATAATTAAATATTTTTGGGACATTTTTACACAGCACCATCTAGTCCCAAACTAAGCAGAGCTTCTGCTATGGGTACTAGACAATGGATATAATACATATATACATATTTTTTTGTAAATACATACAGAAACACCCAGACCAACACAAACACTTATGTTCATCACACAAATATTTGTGTCCTGTGGGCATCGAACCCACGACCTCGTGATTAGCAGTCCTACCCTCGAACCACTAGTCCATCATCGTCGTCGTCGTCGTCGTCTGTTTGCTCGCAGAACAGATGGCCGATGGGGCCGTAAAGTTCTGCAAATGGCAACCGCGTACTGGAAGGCGCAGCGTGGGTAGGCCCCCCTTAAGGTGGACCGACGACCTGGTGAAGGTCCCTGGAATCCGCTGGATGCGGAAAGCGCAGGGCCGGTCGTTGTGCGATGCTTGGGGGAGGCCTATGTCCAGCAGTTGACGTCTTTCGGCTGAAATGATGATGGTGATGATGATGATAGCTATCTAGTGGGCCCCAACAAGATTTTTCAACGGGCGATAGCTTATCATAAAGGCCTAATTTTGTACCTAAACAATATTAATTATAAATGTGTTTTGTTCCTCAACCGTTTTGGATATAATTTTAATGCAGCATCTGGCTAGCGGGCCTCTAAAGGATTTATTCAAAATAAGTATTATGATTTTTATCCAACAACTAGCTAGTCCAACAAAGCTATGATTACGTACCTATTTTGCTATCTGCAAATCCTGAATTTCACTTAAGAACATATTCGCAAATTAACAACATAACATAACATAACATCATGCCTGTATTTCCCCGAAGGGGTAGGCAGAGGTGTATAGTAAACCCACATTTCGCCAGTTATGTAATAGTTGTGTGTGGGGGGGGTGTATATCCCATTAACCGGGCACAAATCCAGACTCCGGGCTGCTACTGAGAATTTCCTAAAGAAAAAACCCAATAACACTTTGCCCGACCCGGGAATCTAACCCAGGACCCCACGATCAGCAGTCGCGCTTGCGACCACTAGACCAACGAGGCAGTAAATTAAATGATGAAAAATTAACCAGGTCCCGGCCCGCCACCAGCAAGCGAGGGGTCTCTCCGTGCGACCTAATGTTGGCCGCACCCTCCCCGGCAACGCAAACAGAACGCTGCGCGCCACCTCATGGGTCCCGCCATGACGCAGCTGACATGCCGATCTCACGCCCACGCCATCCACACTAGCCCAACCAGCTTCGCCTGTCACGCCAGCCACGCAAGCCTCATCAACCTCGCCAGCCAAACCAGCAACACCATGGCAGCCACGCCAGCTACGCCAGGCAGCAGACTACCCCGAGTCCGCCGCCTACAGGACCTATCCTCCCGTAATTTCTTATATAGAGATTTTCTTCGTCATTCCTCATCCTCCACTATGTCTTCTGCTAACTTTAGAAGGACACGTGGAGTCACGTCTTATTAGCCCAGAGCGGGCCCCACCCGTGCCAGAATATTCGCCACGGGCAATATGGTCCAAAGAAGAGTTATTGCCCAAGCCCAGGGTGGCTCACCAACTGCTGTTCCCTCCAGACGTGTTGAGAAGGACCAGCAGCCATCAGACACTCGAGGAGGTTTTCTGGCCCAGCACCCCGTATGAGAGAGCGCCTTGACTTCTACGTATATGTCCGCGCGTAGCTCAAGGTTTCATCAGGATTCATCACGAAATAAATTTCTCTTTACTACAAATTATGTATTTTCAGATTATTACATGAACTGACCAGAAGAAGAAGTTTTACAACAAGAATGACAGCCCGCGCAAAGCACAGTGTCTCCATCTTTATATTACTACAATCAAATAGACCCAACGGAGTCACTAAATACATTTTAATTTATAAATGAACACTAAAATAATTAACCAGTCGTCGTGATAAAACTAATATTAATTTAGATCATCTCTAAACATTAAATAAACCAACAAATCATGCCAGATATTAAAATATGAAACAATATAAAGCGGAATTATCAGAACCACAAAATTAAATTAACAACATTTAAATTATTCATTTCATTAATCTAATTAGAATATTCGAATTATAATTATCATAATATTAACATTATTTACAACATTAATTTAATTAATACGGATCATCAAATATTAAACTTTGCTAAACAAAAAGGTATCTTCTTTGATCTTTGATGATCTTTGCAAAGTACAACAAATACAATAGCAAACTACATAGCAATATTCTAGAAATAATGGATATTTATTTCAAAATACTTCATAATCTAGAAGTAATTCATCGTATAAACTAGTTACCTCAAAATGGCAATAGATTGCGTTGTAAGCATCGATATTCGATATAGCATAGACATTAATTAGTCGGAGTCCGAGTATAAATTAATATTTTAATGTTATAAGCTATGGAAAGCTATATTACTCTCAAATTACACTAGAGGGCGCAATGTTCAACCAACGCCAGGAAGAAACATTCAATACTGACCAGTAATAAAGATTAATATATTAAGTTCTGTCAAAAAAGTGTAAACAAAATTGATGGCAACACTAGCGCGCCCATATATACTACAAGTTCCACTTAGTTTGAAAGTCAAGAGTTACACTACCTACTTACGTATGGGTACCCATTGAGGTAATATGAACTACGTACTGGAGCAGACATCAGGAACAAAAAATTTAGCACAACTTACTGGCCGCGGAGCACGCGCGGCGTGAGCGTGGCTAAGCGAGTGAGAGTGCAGGAGCTCTAAAACGTGCTACAAACATTTTGTTTGAGGTGTCTTCTCTAGTACGTAGTACATATTACCTCAGTACTTGTACCTCAAAATTTATTGCAATAAACGTTTTTTTTATTTTTATTTACTGCCCAATAGCATAATATGATTTTGAGTGAAAACTTATGCAGTGCAGATGTTTTGCTTTCGCCCTTTTAACGAGAGAAGGTCTCACTGTGGAGTATGCTATTACTCACCAATTGATAAGTGAATTCGAAATATTCTTAATGAAGGGCCATCTTTTACTCTTACGTATATGGCAACTCCGGGTAACCCCTGCTTCCGTCACTATAAGATAAATTAAAAGATACCATAAAATATAAAAATGAATAAAGACTATGCAAAAAATATTAATTTAAAGTTTAACAGAATGCACTTTTTTGGCCTTATCTCATTCTAGATATATAATTGTTATAAATGCTGGCAGTTGCTGCAGTAAATAACGAAACTTGTCAAAATAAAAGGATGATAATATTGTTTGTAATCACAGTATGTAATGTAAAGTCGAAGAATGAAAAGGTTCGTCACATTAACGTCTATTTTTGCTTGTACTGGCAGATAATATAATGACAGTTGTATGTAGTACACCCGCCTAATTAACTGACGGTCGCATTTCGAAAAGGTACCATGTGCTCGCAAAACGTTCAAAGGAATGAATTTGAAAATTTACGAACCTCTTCGTGCCTCGACTGTACATCATCATTCATCATCATTTCAGCCGAAAGACGTCCACTGCTGGATATTGGCCTCCCCCAAGTAGCTTGGGGCGATATGCTATAATCGCCACGCTTGGCAGGCGGGTACAAAAAACATACACATAAAAGACTGGACATATAAATAAAGAAATAAATAAAAAAAGTCTCATTATTCCTTAATTAGCTTTTTCCCGTGGCTTCACTCCCGGGTTTTTATCCCAAAGGAACCGTACATTTTTCCGGGATAAAAAGTAGCATAATAAAATTATGTGACTCTCATAAACTATCTCATGCAAAACAGCACGTCGATCCGAAGCTCCATTGTTGCGTGAAGAAGGACACCACCAACAAACACATTTTCGTATTTATAAAAAAATTAATTAACAAAAACAAAAAACCCGCAGGCGGAGGCTACCTATGAACTATTATGTAATTCATGACCAAAAACATACGTAGCCTCCGACTGCGTGTTGATAAGTCTTGTTTATATCTTTTCTGTTATTTTTACACGCAGTCGGGTTTTTTGTTATTGTTAATTAATTTTTTTTTTTTTTTTTTTTTAGTTTTGTCATGTTTTATTTATCATACTATTAATGTTTTTTTTGAAAAGTCAAATTCATTTTTAACGTTGAAAATTTTGTTGTTTTTTAGCATTTTTCATTCCAAATTACGTTTAAACATATAAGTTGTATATATTTTTGTAAAGCATTTATAAAACCCTTTATTTTGATACCCCACTCGATAGTATCTGACGGAAAAAAAAAATTTTTTGAAGAGGTAATATGGCGCCAAAAAGCGGCCATTTTAATTTTTTAAATTTTGATATACCCAGTGTCACTCTCAGAATTAAGACGAATCTAACGACACCTCTCAATCTCAAATCCATCAAGCCGTTTAGGCTACAGAGCGTGCCAAAGAAATATACATACATACATACATACATACATACACTCGAAAAACATAACCCTCCTGGCGCAGTCGGGTAATAAACGCGTATAGAACGCACCAAAATAAATGGCGGCTTAGAAAACGAGCCGTATGCCTGCGCAGTAGCAAAATTTAGAGTGCGCGGGTATCAATCGGGGTGCGGAGCGCTGCGCAGCGCTAACTTCACAGCCGCCATAAAAATTGGTGCGCATTATAAATAAAATCACAATGGAATAAAAGCAGGACTCGTACACAAGGCACCTTCTCTTTGGTGTCCAGCTACCAACACAACGCCGAAGAGCACCACAGTTTTCTAAATCAACAGATCAAGGTTCTTCAGCTAAGGCTCCTCTGAAACTGGCTGGAAAAATTACCTCCACTCGCAAACTACATCCAACCCACCGAGAAGTTTCCTGCATTGTATAATCTCCCCTGGCCGAGATTAAAGTCCTTACCGATTGTGGATCCAGGTAGGAAGATGCAGGCTTAACATGAAAAAGTGGGTTTCAGCCGTTCAGCTGTTTCAGCGTTATTGAAGGACAAAGAAACAAATAAAGAAACAACACTTTCGCATTTATCTCTGATAATCTCCTGAATTATTAAAAAAAGGATCATTATTAGGTATTTAATTAATAAAAAGTCAATTTGAAGAAGTAGAGGTATGCTTTGTAAATAGGTCGGCAAAGGCGTTAAGTTGACAAAGAGGACCGTTGGCCTCTTTTCTTCCGCCATTTAAAGGATGCAAAGAGCTAGCAAAGAAACCGTACTTTAATCTCTTACAAATTCCGATGCTCAAAACTTTAAGAGGTTAATGAATGTCAATTAACACAACAGACAAATTGACTCCCATAATGAGTTTAAGGACAACAGTTTTACCAAAAAAAATAAAACGTTTGTTTTGGTATTTTTGTGTGTGGTTGTTGCTTAAAGTCCACATTACTGTTACTGAGTCCTATATTTTATTAATATATTTCTTAATTTGTTTGTTAAATGTTACCATTATTTTGATATCACTTTGTATAAAGTACTTACATGGATATGACTGTATAATATCATTCAACTTGATTATTTGAGTTTTGTACGAGATTAAAGGTGTTTATTTATTTATTTTTCTCAAACATGCTTGGAAATCCGAACATTATTTCGACAACCTTCTTCGAGATAAATCGAAATTGCTGTGTTGGTCAAATCCATGCGAGCAGCGATTGATTAAATGTTACAGAGACATTTTTATTTTTTATTTTTTTTATAAATATCTTCGGGACATTTTTACACAACACCATCTAGTCCCAAACTAAGTAGAGCTTGTGCTATGGGTACTATAAAATGGATATAATACTTAAATACTTTTTTTGGTAAATACATACTTTTAATACATAAGCAACACCCAGAACAACACAAACACTTTATGTTCATCACACAAATATTTGTGTCCTGTGGGAATCGTACCCACGACCTCGTTATCAGCAGTCCGACACTCGAACCACTAGACCACGAGGTCGTCAAAGTCTGCTGCTGCTGTTGGAGGCCTTAAAAGGTACAGGAACTGCGTAGTGGATTTACAAGAGAAAAAAACACTTAACGCAGAGGATGTCCTGAAGTCCCGACTATCTTTTGAAGTAAGTCCACGCAGGAACTGTGTTTCTACCTATGTGCCAAAACACAGCATTGCTAATTGGCACAATGCGTATTTGCAACGCAAAAAACTGCGACGCGAATTGCCGACATGCGATTTCGTGCGGCGACGTCTTGCTGGCCATAGTTCGGGTAACCATGGCAACCATTCATATCGCAGGAATTCGCGACGCAAATCTTGTCACTATTTTATGCGAAACGAAAGCGTAGATTTCTGCGTTGCGACGTCTCGCATTGCAGTTTTGTTTTTCGACCCTAAGCCAAAAAAAAATATGTTTTTCTTTATCAATTTTTTTTTTGTATTTTGCTACAATTTAAAGTTCAATACTCCGGTTATTTGACCTCAACCTGTAATAGGAACTGGATCATAAATAAAAAAAATGGTGCATTTATAACTAATCCCAAAACAAAATATTTACTCGTCAATGACTTTTTTGTGTGCTATGTTTATCACGATTCGATGATGATTCATATCAATCTAAGATATTTCAGAACAGAAATGCACAAGAATAAACATACCCCATATTTCTTTTTTCTAATTTTAGTTCGTGCAATTTGTTAAAGTCATCCGAAGTATTTAGGTCATCGTGCTATTGGAGGTCGGTAACCTTTCAAACTCTTGGGTATAATTCCCCATCGTTCCATCTTTCTTATGTTTCCTGTCTTATTGATATGGTTCGTTATACTAGCTATGAGTAGTAAATGGTAGTAATATAGATAAAGTAAATTGTTACACGGGGTTTCACTAATGGCTGATGATAGCTTAACGATCTAATTGCGATGGTGGTGAAAGTTTGATAACCGGTCTTTTTTAGGATATCGGTATTCCCCAGAACAGTGTAATTTGTTTAAGAAGGTGATAAGAAAACTACCAGTTGTCTAATGTAACTAAAACCTGCCCTAATAAAATGTTTGAGAAACCCTGCCTTGTAAAAGATTTTTATAGATGTTATATAACTCGACTGCCTCGTTGGTCTAGTGGTCGCAAGCGCGACTGCTGAGCGTGGGGTCCTGGGTTCGATTCCTGGGTCAGGCAAAGTGTTATTGGGTTTTTTCATTAGGAAATTCTCAGTGGCAGCCTGGAGTCTGGATTTGTGCCCGGTTAATGGCAATAGGCTCGCCCCCTATTACATGGGACTTATAACATAACTGGCGAAATGTGGGTGTAATGTACACCTCTGCTCACCCCTTCGGGGAAATACAGGCGTGATGTTATGTTATATAACTCTGCTTTCTCAATCACCAAAAAGGTAAACAAACCTTAATTTTTTTTTGTTTTTTTTTTATATTGTACGATGGCGAAGGAGCTAAAGGCCCACCTGATGTTAAGCGGTTACCTTTGCCCATAACAACTGCAATACCACCTAGGCTCAACAGCTTAACCGGCGGACTTACTTGCGGTACCATATAGGCATATACGTGGGACACTCAGAAAGTTTGTGAAACTAAAAAAAATTGTTCTATACGTACATATATTTTTATCAAATCTTTTCAAAGTACTTTCCACCAGCCTCTATACAAAGATTCATGCGCCTAAACCAGTTTTCAAAACACTTTTTCCAGTCCGCCGCAGACACCTCGTTTACAGCCTGCTCGAACGCAGCCAGCGCATCTTCCGGCGACGAAAATTGTATCCCTTTGAGCTGATTTTTTATTTTTGGGAATAAAAAGAAGTCACACGGTGCTAGATCAGGGCTGTAAGGAGGGTGACCCAGGAGTTTGACTGGCGTGCTGTCCAGGAAGTCCCTCGTTTTGAGTGCGGTGTGCGCAGGTGCATTGTCGTGGTGGAGCAGTAGCCCGCGGAGCCCTGTGTTTGGTCGCTTGTTGCTTATAACAGAGAAAACTTCTGGCAAACATTTGGTAGTATACCATTCGGCATTAATGCTTCTTTGATCCCGTAAGGGAATTGATACCAAGTGGCCAGTCAAATTAAAAAAGCTAGCGATCAAAATCTTACCCCCGCTTCTAGATCGCTTCACTTTGGTAGGCGTTGGCTCATTTTGAAACACCCAAACAGTCGACTGGCGCTTGGTTTCTGGGTCGTATTGATAAATCCAGGACTCATCACCTGTAACGATGTCGTAAACACGCCGAGACGAGCCTGCTTCAAATTTGTTAAGCATATCACGGCACCATTCCACCCGGGCCTGCTTCTGAGCATCGGTGAGGTTGTGCGGCACCCAGCGTGATACTATCCTCCTCACGCGAAGATGGCTGTGTAGAATCTCGTGAACGCTTCCCGATCCAATCTTCAATATGTGTTGAATCTCCTGATATGTAATTCGCCTATTGTCTTGGATTAAATTTTTCACTGCTAGCACGTTTTCTTCGGTAACAGCCGTCAAAGGGCGACCGCTTCTTTCGTCATCCCCCAAAGTTGGTCGACCGCGCTTGAATTCGTTATACCAACGATACACGGTTGCCTTGGAAGGGCCTTCATCCATGAATGCCATTTGAAGTCTATCGTACGATTCATCCGGTTTCAGGCGACACTTGAAATCGTATAAAATCATAGCTCTAAAATGTTCCCGGCGCAGATCCATATTTCAGTGAGACACAATACTTTGAATTAACTCGCAAAAAATGTGGAGGGAAATTTTGAAATTGGAACTTACTTATTTTTACTTATAAATAATCATATTTTCGAAAAACATTATAACTGGCCAGTCTCCCATATATAAAAACTTTTTTTCGCAATACTTTCTGAGGGGCCTGGTATGGTACCGCAAGTCGGTTCGCTTAACTGAGACATGAAGATGGAAAGTCTCATGTGAGATTTTAATTTCACCGGCACCCGTACCCTCCAGACCGAAACACAGCAATGCAAGCATCACTGTTTGGCATAGAAGTACTGTCTAATGGTATACTTTCCCGGACGAGCTCTTTCACAAAGGAGTTCTACTACTACCTTTATCCAAGTGTGATACATGTTTTAATATTTTCACGACCGTTAAGGGACGACATTGAGAAAAATAGGCATTGAAGCACTTTATTTTTTCCTAAACCCACTATAATTTCGACAGCATTTTAATACCCTGGATATTGTTGTTTTATTTGTGACACTACGACAACAACTGCCGTCACACGAGTTTTTTTGCGTAATCGCGGCTGTTTGGGTGTGTCCGTGCCAGCCCGTACTTTTAAGCGAGTCGTCTTATAACTGCCGTCACACGAGTTTTTTTGCGTAATCGCGGCTGTTTGTCTTACTATGGGTGTGTCCGTGCCAGCCCGTACTTTTAAGCGAGTCGTCTTAATACTATGACTGATACACTTATTGTTATTTATTTAATTCTTTATGCATAACAGGGTACAAAGGCGGTCTTAACGCCATAGTCGTTCTCTACCAGACAACCTTAGGGTAATGCAGAGACAAAGAATAAGGTAGATGCACCAGTAAAGTAGTAAAATATGTTTCGTACTACGGACTTATAATTACATATAATAAAAATAGATAAATACCTATGTACATTATACATATAATAAAATATACACATTATACATACCTACATATATAACTATAAATATATAACATCAAGATAATTCAAAGTCGAGCTGAATAGCGAATTATTGTTTAGCGAGATTCCGTCCGTCTTTTTTTATTCGTCTGTGGATTTCATCGAAACTGATTTGAAGTGGCGAAGAGTGGCGACCTATATCAGATATATTAGTCAGATTTTTTGACAGACATCGGTCACCTGTTTTATGGCGTATATGGGCTGTTTGGTTGATGTTCTACCATTACTAATGTACCAACACCTGTATTTTTCATTTGAATATTTTTTACAGCCAATTGAAGCGTATTCACAATGTCAAGGACGATCTAAACATAACCCATGGAAACAAAACAATCTTGAAATTAAATTGTTTTGAGTTTAAAGAACTAAAGACACATATAAAAGTATATTTTGTATGGCCCCTAACATATTAAATAAACTACCTAATCTTATAAAAGAATTGAATATAATGAAATTTAAAAGTAAATTACGGACGCTATTGATTGCCAAACCAAAATACAATTGATGAATTCCTGAATGATATTTTATAATTAATTTATTTACAAATTGTTTGACATTGATTGGGTATGACATTATAATATATTGATTTTTTGACAGTAAATTGTGATTATGCGCTAAACTTAGTATGTAAACTTTGAGATTGAATTTGATTTGATATTATTTCATTTACTTTTTAACCGACGAAAAAAAGGAGGAGGTTCTCAATTCGACGCGTATTTTTTTCGTTTTTTTTTTTTTTTTTTTTTTAAGCTTGACATTGATTATGATTGTTAAATTTGAATAATTGTAATTCATGAGTGTAAGCCAACTGGCAGATTTTGTGGATCTTAAAATATGTATGTATACCTGCCTACATTTTAGAATTAAGATTTTCTGTACCAAAATCACTCCAATAAAGATTATATTCTATTCTATTCTATAGGTAGTATAGGTAGTAATTAATGTTTTATTAACCCATCGGTTTATCGTCCACAAGTATAATAACGTAGCCCTCTTAGTTTTATTACTGTGTGGGGTCATTTAAGGGCTCATCTGTGTGTCATCAAGGGCGGCGCGTGCAACGATAATGAAATCACTCTGGAAACAACACCCTAAAGCTGTCAAGATGGTGTTCAAGAATATTTTTTTTAATTTTTGTTTAATTCACTTAAAATTGAAAATGTGTATGATTATCTTCCCTACTGTCCTTTAAGTCTTTTTAAGTTTTTTGCGCCTGATCTCTCTCCGGTCGTGTCGAATTACCGTCCCATCGGATTATAAGAGTGAGGGAATAGAGAGTGCACCTGTGTTTGCGCACACACTTGTGCACTATAATATGTCCCGCGCAGATGGCTAGTCTCCATTGAGATTGGCCGCCGTGACCGAAATTCGGCCGGGAAGACATTATTATTATTAAGTCTTGAAGTGATTATTAAATCTTACAGTCACTAGTTTTATTAAAAGCTTTAATAAAACTTATAAATAGCAAATCGTTAATGTATGCATTGCTTTTCTTCAATTAAAGTCGGTATAAAATTACCGTGCAATTAGACACCCATAAAATGTATGCCGTAACCTATTTTCAGACAAGAAACAAAAGACGTGACACCTTTATATCCACTTATATAACTGGTAGACTATATTAAGCGTAGGGTGATTGAACACCAAAACAGTCAGGTCACTGGTTCAGACGAAGTGACCCGTTGAGCTAAGTTCAATTAACGAAATCTCGTTTGCTATAAATCATGGACCACCATGCCACGTGAAAGAAACGTACAGAAGGTCCAAGCAAAGTCAATCGGACTATAATAAAATAATAATAATAATAAATATTTTGGGACAGTTTTAACACAGCACCATCTAGTCCCAAACTAAGCAGAGCTTGTGCTATGGGTACTAGACAATGGATATAATACTTATATCCTTTTTTTACAAGCTAACGCTATGGGAAATAAACAACGTGAGAGAGAGGGAAATAAAGTAAGAAAAATTATTTAACACAGGACAATGACAGCACATAAAATAACAATAATCATCGTCATCATCATGATTTCCGTCGAAAAACTTCCACTGCTGGACGTATGCCTCCCCCAAAATAAGCCATAATCGCCACGCTTGACAGGCGGGTTGGCGATCGCAGTTGGATAAATAAATATTCCAGAGAACGCTGCTGCCCACCCTCTGGTGAACCCCTTAGTCGCCTTTTACGACACCCACGAGAAGAGATGGGATGGTGCTATTCTTTGTGTACCGCAACACATGAAACAAAATAAAAACTACAAAATAAAAATAAATCACAAATTATCATGTAGTTGCTGTCGGAAATGCCCTTGATGTTCGGTTGGCATAACCTTAGTGTGTGCTACTGTGCGATTTTGACTATAACAGAAAAAAGGAAAGAAAGAAAGAAATTATTTATTTGCCGCAAACTAGGGACACAAAAAGAACACAAAAAGATAAAATCTAGATTTATAAAATTTTGTGTGCCCCACGGATGTGCCAAATAGGTCCAGTTCAGCAGATGTCAGGTCACTAGTACCTGACGCTGGTTTTCAACTGAACCTATGAGAGGTCTGCCCTTCGGGGAAATACAGGCATGATGTTATGTTGTGTTATGTTATGTTAAAAATCCCACTCATCCCAGCCATGCCTTACGAGGCTGCGTAGCCACTTAAAGGTTTCTTCTTTGAAAAAAAAAGAGTCTTCTTATCGATTGATTCAAACATGCACCCCATGCAGGTGTGTCTGATATTTTTTTTTGTACTTTACCATTTAATCCTTCTATACTTTCCTGTTTTGCGGCCAAGGCGTAACGTTTACGTCCATTGGTCCAATAAAACAAAGTCCTAGTTCATTTACAGTAACAATTAAAGAACTAGATCTCTAAGCCTTTTGTTTTAACAAATTATTGGTTATTGACTAAGAACATTTGTTAGTTTAAGAGATATTGTTTCTCGTTTAATGGGTTAGTAGTTAATGAAGAAAGGGTTTCGCTAGTGGCCTGAATAAGTTTACGTAATTATTCTTCTTTTGTTTAAGTGGAGAACAGACATACTGAAATATTGGCATTTTAGTAGGTCAGGCTCAACAAAAAAAAAGTTAAACTTGATAAAATCCGACACGAGATTATCCGAAGAACCAGAGTGACTGACATAGCCTGTAGGATCAGTAAGCTGAAGTGGCAGTGGGCTGGCCATGTCTGTCGAAGGACCGATGGTCCTTAGAGCGGACGAGTTCTTGAGTGGACACCGCGAATCGGCAAACGCAGCGTAAGGCGGGGGCGTCAGGTGGACCGACGACCAGATGAAAGTAGCTGTGGGGGACTGGATGCGGAAGGCAGAGAACCGAGTGTTGTGGCGCAATTTGGGAGAGGCCTATGTCCAGCAGTGGACTGCGATAGGCTGAGTTGAGGACGATGAAATTAGACATGTAGGACCTTATATTTTGAACGAGACATAATTTGTTATGTACACGAAGTGCTTCGCACAATCTAGTAAAGCCAAAAAAACTATGCTCCTTCGTGTACAACCAGCGCTCACGCACACACATGCTCATCAAACCGTGCTCATCCCTCTCAGTACACATGTCACGGTATCGTCCAGTAAGCATCGCGAAAGCAAATATCCTTCAGGTGCATGGTGTGTGCGTGAGCGCTGGTTGTACACGTAGGAGCATGGTTTTTTTTGGCTTCACTAGATTCCGGTCCGAGCGGTCTACGAGTCAACATCTCCTGAGGATGCTCCGTGGAGGGGCGAAACACGTGTCGAGTTTGGTTGGCATATTGCACAATACAATAATCGCACCTTATGCATGTGCATATATTTGTGGACGGGAGGGTGGTGCTGCATGTTGCATTCAAGCTTGTCGACCTTCTTATTTGGCGGAATTAACACATAATATTTTAATCTTGCACGAATAAAAAAAGGCGGACGGAATCTTTAGAATGTTTTTGTTATGTATCAAATCAAATCAACTCAGCCTATCGCAGTCCACTGCTGGACATAGGCCTCTCCCAAGTTGCGCCACAACGCTCGGTCCTCTGCCTTCCGCATCCAGTCCCCCCCCAGCCACGTTCTTTAGGTCTTCGGTCGTCGGTCGGTAGGTCGGGTTTGTTATGTATACCACTAAACAAATAAATATATAAAAAAAAAACTCGTTAAACAAAAAGTGAAGCACCCATAGTAAGACGGCTCGCTTCCGTCTTTGACTGATGCTCTCAGACTCCGCTCCGGCCACATCCCATCGAATAAATTCGCATTTTTAATGAGGAAAACGCCTTCTCCCAACTGCTCTTCGTGTGGAGTTATTGACGGTGTTCAGCATATTCTGATGGAATGTGGTCGGAATTCGGATGTAAGAATGTCCCGTTTTGGTCAAGAAAAATGTTTTGATGTTGGATTGTGTAACTCTATTTTAGCTTGTCCGACTTCTGATGAAGCCAAGCATTTTTATAAATTAGTTAATTCGTTGGATTAAATTATTAATAATTATTTTGTATGTGATATTATCTGATAAGGCAGTGTGGTCGCTAAGCGACAAAGCCTTTTACATAAATTAAAAAAGAAAAAGAAAAGACGGCTCGCTTAAAAGTACGGGCTGGCACGCACTTATTATTTACACCTATAGTAAGACAAAAAGTACGGGCTGGCACGCACTTATTATTTACACCTATAGTAAGACAAAAAGCCGCGATTACGCAACAAATCTCGTGTGACGGTAGTCACTGTCGTAGTGTCACAAATGAAATAACAATATATATCTGGTGTGTTCCAATTCTGTCGAAATTATAATGGGTTTAGAAAAAAACGAAGTGCTTCAATCTTTTCTTAGCGATATACCGTCCACCATTTTTTATTCGTTCCAGATTTCAACTTTACATTTTGTTTCACTATGGTTGTTCGCAGAACTTCGGCAATATTTTTACTTTGTCTATGTATGTACCTAGTATTTACGAGAATTGATTGACCTTCTGCTTAAAGAACAGTTGTTTCTCATAATTAACATCGATACTTAATTATACAAACACATGCAACAAAATGTGTACTAAAATATTTCTGAAGTTCATTTCCCGACCACATCCTGTGCAATAATAATAGCCAGTGAATCACCGCGGGCCGGTTTGAAGGCAACGTTCTTGACGCCAAACCGTCTAACGAAATAAAACATGTGGACCTACTACAAGAAATTACAATATTGGTGTTTAGACTTGCCGGAATCCAATAGCCTCGGGTTGCCACATGAATAGTAAAACGTAGTGCTTCAGTAGTGAGAACCCGTCAAGAGTGAATCTCATGATTGTGTTATTACTGGAGCCTTTCTTCCCGAAGAGTTGTTCCTGTGGAGGTAAGGTATTGTCGTGGTTTGGGTAACTTGCACACCAGGGTGCGCGGGGTAGAACGTTGACCGGCGAACATTGGGACGGTGCCTAGAATCGACTGCCGCGAGGCACGAGACACGGGCCGCCCTGATCTTAACAAGGAACGTTCTGCCATCAAGTGGACAATTGTCCACACGGCGTGGGGTATGGTGGGGCCATCCCCTGCCTTCGTCTAAACGTAAAGGTTCGCGCTCACGCCACAGTTGGTCCTTCGAGCCGATGTCACAATAATATACATATGCTCTGCAAAGCATGTCAGTTGGTAACAGCAGAGTCTAGCCACTCCTAACAGTCGTCCAACGCGAGAGTTAAGTGTCCCAAGCTGCCTTCAAAACTGTCAAACAATATTCCGAATTGCCTTTAAAAACTGTCAATGTCAGTTTTCGTTGAACCACTGTATGAAACAAATATTGACACTGTGGTAACAGTTTGACCTTGACAGCATTTTTATTTCGTAGCTGACGCAAGGTCGGCTGTATTATTCACGTATTATTCGACCAAAGATAATTGGACAACTGGTAAGGCGATTCACTTTACCGCTTACCGAGCGTTCGTCTCAGACTCTCAGTACCATGCATTTCATTGCTAGATAGTGCACTAGCATTTTTCAACGTTTTTTGTTGTTACTCTATCTTAAAAACGGTACCTACCTAATAAGCGTCAAACTTGGTGTGATTGTAATGTATACTCTGTAATTAAATTACAGCAAATAATAAAAACAAACACAGATGTAGTGCTACGGAACCCTTAGTGCGCGAGTCCAAGTCGCACTGGGCCGGTTTTTTTTTTGAAAATTTATAACCGTCTGACTTGTTGATGGCCGAGTTTCCTTAGCTTACTGTGATAATTTGCACTATACTCTAATTAGTTTATTAATACTCAGATGAAATAGATTATCCACCTCTATTCTATTGTATTTTCTATGCCTCCCATAGAAATCTAAATAAAGGTAATAGAAGTGGCAAAGGTGCGTGAACTTGTCGCGCGTACAGACAGACAGTCTTTTAGGACACCAGTGCGCGAACCGTTTGCTTGATCATCAGTGCTGTTTTGGACGCAGTCACTAAAATTGTATTTTGCAGCATATCTAGCAGCAGATTTTTTAGACTTAATTTATTTTGCATTGAATGCTTGAAAAATGAAAGGCGTGACTGCCTATTTATGTGTTGGTGGCGGAAAACCGTCGACATGCGTTCCCGTAGTAAAAGACGGTAGATAACATTTCTATTACCTTATTATTTAGATTTCCATGGTGCTTCTTGTGACAAATGACACAAGTCGAAAATTGTTACTTTTCAGGAGAGCAAAAACGAATTAAAAAAAATCTCATTCTCTATAATAATTAACAAAAAACTAATAATGATGACTGTGTTGTATGTAAAATGTGTATTTTCATGTTGGTTATTGTTGGTTTTAAAACGCTCGTGTAAAATTTCGAAAAAACTATAAAACTTGTTAAGAGGACGCTCCCAAAACGCAATTCCCACCCTCGCACTCCCCTTACACCCCGCAACTGCGGGTCGCTCTCGTAAATTTTATGCGAGTTGCAATAGAACACATTTTCGAAAAATTCATTCCCGCGCGTTTTACACACGGAAGTAAATGACGCAAGTCTCAAAACAGTTTTCGTTTTTTTAAAAGAATACTAAACAATCTGTACAAATTTCCTGTAGCCAGTTTTTAGTAAACTTTATTATCTGCCTATATGCATAAATTTTATACAGCTAAGTTAATTAATAAAGGAGAAATATTGGGAACATCTCTAAAAACGCATGATTTTGAAAAAACAAAAGTATCGAACAAAAATCAACTAATTATGTAACTGTCTAATCAAACGATAGATAAAGGTTCAAAAAAAACATATACCTATGTAAATTTGACATTCATCAAGCATGTGATCGACTCACATGTTTTCAGTAAATCACCTAATTTTGGGAGCCTAGCCTTAAGTTGTAGCAAATATAATAATCGATTTCAGGTTTGTAACGTGTTTAATGTTAATTAAGTATATCATAAAACACAAAATAATTGCTTTTGGTGAAAATTTATACCTATTTTTTTATTTTTGATGTCGCATATAAATGTGTATGCATAGGCATAGACCAACGGTCATTTATTAAAAAGGAATGAAAATTGGTGCAGGATTAATATTCTTTAGCAACCATCGTTAAACAAAATTAATAAAATAAATCGATTTGTACCAGGCTTCGATGCAAAGCATTCTAAAGTTAATTGGGTTAACTCCAGTTTCTTCAAAAAACAATGAACCTGATTTTTTTGTGGTACAAGTTGGGTTAAATAATTAAACACCAGAAATAAGGTAAGTAGTAGGTATCAATCTATACAAAATTATAATTGGATCTAAGAGAGGTATCGACACCTGAGTTGGACTAAAAAATCCGCATTTCTTTTCAATTAAGGGCCGTTAAAAACGCTAAAACGCTACAAGTCGAGTTATACCATTTGACACTGGAGGCACAGAATTAATCCTCCTCCCCAATCCCTTAATAATTAATTGCCTTTTGTGTTATTCAGGGAATCTGCGGTGTTTCTCAACCAGAGACCACGCGGCGCTAATGCTGGTTTCCTAGTAATCACGTGGGTAAATATTAGAATTTATTATAGTGGCGATTTATTAATAGCCTCGCTGATAAATTCTGCACGTTGGCACGTAGACCAGGTTTCCAATAAATGATCCGCACGTGTGCAGATTGTGATCTTTAATCTAGATCCTGGTCCTTTTAACGGGCAGGTTAGTTATTAGCTGGAGTATAAAATAAAATAATAAACAAGCCTAAGCTTATCTACGGAAGTACTGCTAAAACGTATCAGAGAATGAAGTCTACTTGCCGCTGAACATCCAAAATGTATTTACTTTAAGCTTTCGCGTTGTAATTTAACTTATATGTAACAGGAATTAACGTTCACTATTCCAAGCCCGACGTTCCACGACCAGGTTCCACTGGTCGTGATTACGTCACCAGTGCCAGTGAACCTTGTCAAACTGTGGGGCTTAAAATAGGAATGAGTGCGTTAATTTCCGTTTTAAGTGAACAACCAACGTAACAGCTCTTAAGCTCTCACTGCATGGGCCTTCCAGTATAACCTACAATGAACCAGCGAAGTCGAAAATCGTTATTATCATCACGAAAGTAGACGGATTCATAATCGTATATTGTTATTAACTACTGTTAATATACGAAATCATAATCCACTAAGAATTTTCCAGCTGAGTTGGGGTTGGCTTCTTCTGTACTCTACTTCTTCTCTGACTTTCCTTTTCATCATCATCATCATCATTTCAGCCGAAAGACGTCCACTGCTAGACATAGGCCTTTGCTTTCCTTTTATTTCCAATTCTAAACCCATACCGGGTTTATCAACTCTTTTTTTTATAGATAGGTAGATAGATATAATATTCTTTATTGTACGTACACCATTTACATTATTAAACTTAGGACTAATACGTAAAATAAGGGTACACTGGCGGTCTTATCGCTAATAGCGATATCTTCCAGACAACCTTTGGATGGACAAGGAAGACGTGAAAAATAGATGGGGGCAGTATGTGGTGCACTTTCATAAAGTACTACGTACTAAGTACTTTCTTTGTACTTATTATACTAACCCCAGTTTCTGAAAGGCTGATCAATTTGATCTATTGTCAAATCTAACGTCAGCTTCTGTGATTGGCCGGCAAAAATGTTAGCAACCAATCACATCGCCTGACCTGAGATTTGACAGCTGATTAGTTATTTTTTGCGTTGATCAGCCTTTCGGAAACTGGGGGTTAGTCGTTTGATTTCCTTCGAAAACCTTGAATCCTATATAATAACTGACCCAATTTTGGAAAGTAGTATGTAGTATTTTATATTGTTTGAGTACGAAGACCTGAAGTTTTGATGTATTCGTCTATCAACATCGCGTGCCAACTAAATACGTATATACTGTGCAATATTGGGTTCCCGTGTATCGCTTGCTATTTATTACTGGTTGTATGTTTTGGCATTGATATTCACTGGAGCACTAGTTGTGATCGCGGTCTTGGCTATGTTTAGGGGGAATTTAGTTTGAACGCTTTTAAATCTGATTTTGCTTGAAATATATGCATATGTCTTCAATCGGAACGGTTTAAAATTTATGGTTAAATTAACATTTCCCACATGTGCCATAGTGTCTGGTTCATCTGTCTTATTACCCATAATATGAATAAGGACGTCGACTGTTTGTTTACGTTTATTCGGTAGATAACTTCAAAGACCTGACAGCCCGAGCCTGTTGCTCTTTATCAAACAATGATGCTGTTACTTCAAGCTATTTCCAAACATAACAATAGTGCGATCCAAAGATAACTTTTGAAAGTACTTGTTAATGTTCTAATTGCAATAAATAATTTGAGTTAACTTTGTGCTGGGAAAATAGTCGTTCATGGCATCAAAGATGATAAATAATTCTTCCCTGTTCACTAAAGAAGTTCAATTAAAGACAGCAACGGTGTGAAGATTAGACATACTCCAGCTCACAATTTATTTCCTACAAATACATATTTATATAACTCAATATCGTCCAAAATGTCGCTTCAAACAAATAGCCTTTCACCCCTCGATATAATTATGGCTTAAGATGAATTAAATTCCATTAATCGTATGTCTTAACTACCGCCTCGTGCAATAACAAGAACTATT
Organism: Asteroscopus sphinx; assembly: GCA_949699075.1. Taxonomy (NCBI): domain Eukaryota; kingdom Metazoa; phylum Arthropoda; class Insecta; order Lepidoptera; family Noctuidae; genus Asteroscopus; species Asteroscopus sphinx. The sequence continues at coordinate 9,575,329 of OX453021.1, read as the reverse complement.
CTGGGATTAAAGACATCGTACAGACATATACCGAATTGTCACATAAATGCAGCTTAAAGAACGTATATAGAACGTTTGCTGACGACATTAAGGATGACTAATAATATATTAGAGCTGTCGGCTGATACACTGGCTGATAAATAGATTTAACGTCAATCAAATTTACTTCGAGTTTAGGAAAGAAACATGGCGACATGTAAAGAGTATGTGCCGAATCGTTGTCGTTATTTCAGCTCTCTATCGCTTGATAAATCAGTATTTTCCGGTGACCTTTTTTCTGACAGAATTTTTGCTTTTCGTTGGTAGACTGGCAGGAACATTTTGAAAACTACACTACCAAACTAACATAATTACTAATCGTCATTGGTAAAACCTAACATAATGTGCCAACTTCTAATGGTAAAAGCACAAAAATCGTTTTATTTTCTATCAAATAATTTTTTTTTTCGTGGGGAAATCCTCATGGACGCACTCCGCCCGGGGAAGGCGGAGCCAGTGTCGGACTCTTACCGACTAAGACCACCACGGTGTTCCTCTTCCAACCATTGGCCGGGGGCGTGGGAAACTTATAGTCGTCCAACCATCCCCGGCAGGTCCCGGCTCGCCACTAGTAGGCGAGCCCCTTCTCCCCGTGCGGCATCATCGGCCGCACCCTTTTCTTGACTGGCGCGCGCGCGCGGTACACCACGCGCCACCATCACGGGCCTTGACTGATCGAGCGGCGGGCCACCCCAAGTCCGCCGCCCGCATTTCTATCAAACCCTACATTTACCAACTCATGTTGGAAAATCCTAAGATTTACAAGTAAAATCTAATAAAACAAGTTTCATCGCGTATATTATTTATTTAAATTGATTTTCCTAACTTTTCGAAAGCTTTGCAGCGTTCATGGTCACAGAAAGACTAAGATGACAAGCTTATTTACAGATAACTTGTTTTTATTATAATGTGTAGTGATTGAGAAAATCTAAGAAATTATAAAACCTAAAATTTACCAATATTCCGGCTTTTACTCGGTTAATCGGTTACTCGGTTTGTAGATATATATCTTCCCACTACCTCCTTAAACTAACTTAAACTTAAACGAAGTCGCGATGCTAAAAAGTATCATACAGACCAATGTTTTTCCAATAGGTACCTTAGTTTATTGGTAATAAATACTAAAGGGGCATGAACTAGTTCTCGTTAAGGTTACTTGAATCTCTACGTGTAACACCGACTTTATGAGCTTTTTTAACCGACGAAAAAAGGAGGAGGTGATGTGAGGTGAGGATGACCACGCATAACTTTTTACAGAGTGGTCCGATTTTGATGATTCTTTTTTTAATGGATAGGGTATATCTCGAAGTTGGTCCCATTTAAATTTCAAAACCAAAATCAACCCCTAAGGGTAGTAAAACAGGGGATGAGTGTTTGTTCACCCACTGAATTCTTACCTGTTAACCGATTCTGTTGAAACTTGACACACATAAATATAGTTCTAGACACTACGACATAATGGAGACCTGGAGTTAGATTTTAACCACAAAAAAATGAAAAATAAAAGTTTTTAACAAAAAATTGAACCGACGAAAACAGAAACTGAAAAGCGAAAAATAAATAATTATGAGTCGGCGCCAAACAACCAATCAACGAAGATCATTAAATTACTTTAAATAAATAATAAAAACAACGTCACATCAAATACAACTTGAAATTTTCAACGATAAACAATAACTTTCCAAAAATGCGTTCTTCGCTCGGCCACTTGCAACTTGCACGCACTTTGCTTGTTAAAAATTCGTTTGGCGCCGACTCATAATTATTTATTTTTCGCTTTTCAGTTTCTGTTTTCGTCGGTTCAATTTTTTGTTAAAAAGTTTTATTATGGCAATAGACGATGATAGCTGTCTGTGAAGATGGACTGTATGGAATAAGGTCTGCGTCAGATGTGACAAAAGATCATGGTATAATGATATGCTTCACCAGCTGCCGAATTACATAACTCGCTCGCCATCGCAATCAATAGGATTTCAATGTTCATTGCTCCGTGTGTTTTGACAATTCGTCTTATCGGCTACTTTGTACCACGCAATGAATATTGTTATCATTTCAAAATGAAAGCTGTCAATGTCAATGCATTACACAATTACCCCACCGGTATTCTCTTCCCGCGATGGCTCAAGGCTACGTCACGATCAGTGCTGCCATTGATTGACATCTTTAATACGATTAAGGAGACTTTTGAAGTAAAACTTCTATACGCACGCTTGACTTGGTTGACTTGGGGAGTAAGCTGATGAATGCGTTACGTTACGGTGAAATAGTATTGAGGGAGATATAAGTTAAAAAAGTTTTTTTTTTATAACATAGGAGGGCAAACGAGCATGCGGGTCACCTGATGGTTAGCAATCTCCGCCGCCCATGGACATCCGCAACACCAGGGGAGTACAGTACTTCAGTCGTGTAGTCTAAAGCACACTCGTTTTTTTATTAGGGTTCCGTACCCCATTTTCTCAGAATATGTGTTGCTATGAGGTGTATCACGACAAATACTAAAAACAAAAAAAAAGTCTAAAAACAAAGGGGTCCCCATACAAGAAACCTCAATAAACAAGCATTTTTTTCAACGTTTTTGTTTTTGCTCTATCTTCAAAACGGTAATATATACCAGCGTCAAACTTGGTCAGATTATAGTGCATAATATGATGTAGTTTAGCAACAAATACTAAAAATAAGACAAACATAGCCATATGTGGTGGTACCTGCGTAAGAAAGACATGCAAAAATTCATATTTCGCGCACTCTACGTTGATGACTTTTGATAAACTCTCGTAAATTAAATCAGTTTTTATGGGGTATCAGGTCGTTGAGAGGTACGGAACCCTGCGCGAGTCAGACTCGCACTTGGCCGGTTTTCATAATGAATATGAATAAAATAAATTCCTAACTAGCCTAACTATTAGTTGGTACGTGATATTAGTTGAATTAGTTATTAAAAGAAACTGTGTAAAGTTAGTAGTTCAAAGGTACTTCTTTATAAAAGCAAGCAAATGAAAAATGCATTTTGCTCGGGTAATTTATTTACACATAGTGGCAGCACATCAAACTGACAAGTGTCACGGGAGGTTGGCGGGAAAATTCGTAAAGATCATGTTGTGGATTTTATATTATTTTCCAAAATTTGTGTTTCTTCGAGTCTTAATGTGTATAATAACTATCGTGAGTTAAATTCATAATCTATACTATAATAAAACTGTAAAGGTCGAAAAGTCTGTACATTGAATTTTTTTTCGCGAAAACCGGCTAGGGGGACTAGAAATAAGCTATAGAACACGAATCAATCGTTTAAAAAATTTATGTCTGTCTGTCTGTCTGTCTGTCTGTTTGTTACCTCATCACGTGAAAACGGCTGAACGGATCGTAAAGAAACTTAGCATTTGTATTGGTATTAGTCTAACTTAAAATATAGGGTATGTTTTATCTGAATCGGTTGAGTAGATCCAGCGATACAGCTTGACCCCTCTATTGTATTAAGTTGCATACAAAGTAGAGGTCATGATTGTTGGTTGGATGCAGGTTGCAGGTTCCTAAAAATACAACTGGATTCTATTAGTATTTTAGAAAATATAGAATAACATAACATAGCCCATCACTGTCCCGCTGCTGGGCATGGCCCTCTTCTTGGAATGAGAAGAGTTAAGGAACTGGATATTGTTAGTGTAATAGATTATCATAACATAATCAGCTCATTACCTACTGCCCCACTGCTGGGCACGGACCTCTTCTCGGAACGAGAAGAGTTAAGAAACTAGAAAATATAGAATAACATAACGAAGTCAACCCATTACTGTCCCACTACTGGGCATGGCCCTCTTCTCAAAATGAGAAGAGTTAAAGAACTGGATATTATTAGTATTCTAGAATAACATAACATTACTAGCCCATTACAGTCCCACTGCTGGACACGGGCCTCTTCTCAGCATAAGAAGAGATGTGGTTAGTGTTATAGAATAACATAATCAGCCCAATTACTTCCCACTGCTGGGCACGAGCGTCTTCTCAGAATGAGGGAGTTTAGGGCTAATTCCATGAAATTCCATCACCTTAGCCGGTTGGTTGTAAAAACAAAAAACAAAATATAGTATGGTCGGTAAATAGTGTAATCGTCTGTGTAGGCGCTTATATGTATATATTTGAAGATATTGTGTTCATAATTATGACACGATGTTATTTTCCGACATCCACGCGGACGGAGTCGCGGGCACAGCTAGTGATTAATATAAACGGTTTCACTCGAAACCGGTCGGGCACACCCGATGATATAACGTGAGTGAAACCGTTTATATTAATCATTGTTAATGTGTAATAATGGTGGATTATTAAATGTTAAGTGCTCGTTAACGTGTACAAGTGTGGATAAATGGTATAAAGTTGAAAAACATGACTTTCGTATTATCTCATCATCCCCTCAGAAACCTAGTAAAGTTTCCATCACTTTACTAAGATACAAGTATAATATGTTCAATTATTACGACTGAAGGACAGGTATCCATGGTCATGAATAAATTAAAAAAAAAAAAAAAACAGGTGTCACGGGTTGGCGGGAAAATTCGTAAAGATCATGTTGTGAATTTTTATTATTATCCAAAACTTGTGTTTCTTCGAGTGTTAATGTGTAATAATGGTGGATTATTAAATTTTAAGTGCTCGTTAACGTGTACAAGTGTGGATAAATGGTATAAAGTTGAAAAACATGACTTTCGTATTATCTCATCATCCCCTCAGAAACCTAGTAAAGTTTCCATCGCTTTACTAGGATACAAGTATAATATGTTCAATTATTACGACTGAAGGACATGTATCCATGGCCATGATAAATTAAAAAAAAAAAAAAAACATGTGTCACGCTAACTGCCCGCTATTGGCTCCACAGCTGACGACGTAGTCTTGAGCCAGTCACGTGACCTAGCTGTCACGGGAAGAGAATACCTGGTGAAATATATGATTATACCATAGAACAGCTGTTTTGTTCTCGCAATTTCATGGTTGCTTCCGTATAATAGTAAAAGTTTTTCATTACGATGTGTGTAAATTCACTCCTAAAAGGACTCAGCTAATAATATTGCACCTTTAACTGCTAAATTGAGAATCTGATGAGTTGAGAATCTGATGAGTTGAGAATCTGATGAGTTGAGAATCTGATGAGTTGAGAATCTGATGAGTTGAGAATCTGATGAGTTGAGAATCTGATGAGTTGAGAATCTGATGAGTTGAGAATCTGATGAGTTGAGAATCTGATGAGTTGAGAATCTGATGAGTTGAGAATCTGATGAGTTGAGAATCTGATGAGTTGATAGAGAGTGTTCAGTTGAGAATCTGGTAAGGTGAGAAACTGGTGAATTGAGAACCTGATGAACTGCTAATGAGCCTTTATATTACATCTTTCTATTCATAAATCTGCCTCTAATGCAATGTGCCTAATTTCCTGAAAATAGTCAAAAACAAATCGAAAATCGAGGTCAATTGTGCGCCATTCTGTAGCCCCAGCAGTGACCGTCATTTGTTTTTATTTATATTGTTATTATTTATAATGCCATTAAAACTAGGCTAATATTCTCCGGTTTACTATCGAAAAGTTTCGACATTTCATTTTATACGAGTGTACCGCGTTTGATGGCTATAAATGTACAAGCTGTAAAATGTAACTTGTGCCTTTACATCTAGGTATGTAGTTATGATAACTGGATATAAAGACTTCAAGTATTTTACTGAATAGTTATATGGGTATACCCCGACAAAAGTAGTAAAAAATAATGCCATTTCTCGTGTCTCATCACTAGTAAAAGCTGTAAGTACTTGTGTACTTGTGAAATCAGTAAAAAATGTGCTCGGTTAGGAGACCTCCGTCAGGAACAAAGTTCCTCACGCACACACGCACAGACACGCTAGAAAGAGAAAGAAAGAGAAAGAGTGCGGTGTGCGTAGGTATATGCCTGCTTATAACGCAAAAATCTTAAGTGACGTTACATTTTCTTCCGAATCACACCTACCGCAAGCCGCGATGTGGCCGCGATAAGGAACTTCGTTCCAAAAATTCATGTAGACAATTTTCTACATAAAAGTAAGTCAGATAAACCAAAACTTTTCTCATTTATTAAAAACCACCAATGAGAAAATAAAAAACAACAATTTTTAACGAATGGACCAGTCCCTTTAAAGTTATGGACCTAAATATAGGCCAGGAAAAAGAAAGCTCAAAATTACGGACTTTATATGGGTCACGAAAAACTTAAATAAGAATGAACTTAATATTTTGCCCGACAATAAATCTCAGTGCGTTGTGTTGTGTGCCTAAGTACTGCGCAGCAAAAGTGCCACCGCCATACAATTTTATTACCAATATTTCACTGTGACCAAATAAACTGAAACTTTGCAACTGTTCTGCTAATAAAGAAAGTTGGGTAAGCAGAAATATAGGCCGTTCAATGACGGGGAAAAACTTGAGAGCTCTGACCTTTGTTATCGAGATTTTTCTTCGATAGTATTTTATAGGTTACAAAAAAATAGTATTTTCTGGCTGAGGAGATGTTGAACGATAGAGGTTTTAAGTCCGATCTAAAAAGCTGGTCACCAGCATAATTTTTATTTCAAATATTCTATCCTTTCTCTGATAATAGGAGTTTTTTGTGGTGCCGGACACAAAGAATATGGCACCACTCCATCTCTTCTCATGGGTGTCGTAAAAGGCAACTAAGAGGTTCACCAGAGGATGGGCAGCAGCGTTCTCTGAGTATTTATTCAACCAACTGCGATCGCCAACCTGCCTGCTAAGCTTGGCGATTATGGCATATTCCCATGGCATATTCATATGGCATATCCCTTTTGGGGGAGGTCTAAGTCCAGCAGTGGACGTCTTTCGGAAGAAATGATGATGATGATGATAATGAGGAATTATTTTAGTGGGAGTACCTGTTACAAGACCTACTGAATGTCATTTGGCCGACGAAAAATAAGTCATCATCAAGTAGCCTTCAAAAGATTGGTCACCAATTGGACAGTTTGTTTCATGGTATAAGCTGGTGAAATGAGCTAAAGTAATGTTAAGAGGAAATGCGGGTGGTTTTTCTCCATACAAACGGTTTTTTTCTCGTGGTCCTACTTTTCTATCCTACTAGTAGGACTACGAGGGTATACTATTTCTCGTGGCCCTACTGTTAATTTTGTGCTACTAGTAGGACCACGAGGCAGGGAAAACTGGAGTATTTCCCATGCCCCTGGCCAAGGGTCGGTAGAAGTACACCGTGGTGGTTTTTAATCCGTAAGAGTCCGACTCTGGCTCCGCCTTTCCCTGGCGGAGTGGATCCATGAGGATTATTCCTACGAAAAAAAAGGGTATGCTATTTATCGTGGTACTACTGCAATTTTTTCATGAAACATTTATAATTTACACCCCCTCCGTATATCAAAACATCCTTAAAGAAAAATTAGTTACAAAGTAATCTTCATGATGAATATGAAAAACATCTACCTATAAATTATATAAAAATCAATTGCCGCTCTGGACTGATTTCTTTCTGGTTTATAACCCTAGAGAAATTATTTTTTAAGGTAAAATAAATATCAAGTTTTTGTATGTTGTTTTCGTTTTTGTTGATAAATTATTTATAAAAAAAAACAAAAATTCTCAAAATTGCCTATTTAAGTCACTGCAACCTAGACATAGACGTGGACACTGACAGTTGGGCTAGTCCACAAATTCAAAGTCGCTCAGCGAGCTATACTTGGAGTTTCTTTGAAGGATAAAATCCGTAACGAGATTATCCGGAGAAGAACCGGAGTGACTGACATAGCTTGTAGGATTAGTAAGCTGAAGTTGCAGTGGGCTGGCCATGTCTGTCGAACGACCAATGTCCGCTGGAGTAGACGAGTCCTTGAGTGGAGACGGCGAATCGACAAACGCAGTAGGGCGCCCCCCAGCCAGGTGGACCGACGACCTGATGAAAGTAGCTGGGGGGAACTGGATGCGGAAGGTAGAGGACCGAGTGTTGTGGCGCAATTTGGGAGAGGCCTATGTCCAGCAGTGGACGATAATAAGTAGTAAGTGAAATTAAAGAGAAAAGACCACCCGCATTTCCTCTTAAAAACACGTGTAAAGTAAAACAGAAGGACAATTAATTGACTTCTTCGAATTGAAGTGTAGCACGTGTACCTATTGCCCTAGCCACGCCTATAGGGAGACGAAAGTTATGATTAGTGTTAGAAAAATGACCGTAGAAATGCACGCTTGCAGTTGTTTTGTAATTTTCTCGAAGTTTTAATAGAATGAGGTCATTGGGGGTTAATTGGCCGCGTGCGTATTGTGTATTCTCTGTGGGTATGTTGCAATTTAAAGTTGATTCTATGTTGTGATTGGAAGATACTTTAAATACAGTGATATTTTTTGGCATACTTTAAGGTTCGGACTATAGTGGTCATAGTGCATTCCATAATAAGCAATTCGTCGGCCGCGTACAGCGTCACGCCAGACGCGGCCTATGGCGTTTGTAACGAACCACGGCCTACTCAAACGCTTGACTCCGTGCGTCGCGTCAGGCGTTTGAGATAGACTACTATAGTGGATCGAAGCATTTCCATAATAAGCATTTGTCGGCCGCGTACAGCGTCACGCCAGACGCGTCCTATGGCGTTTGTAATAGACCATAGCCTAAGGTACACACAGCGACACTAATATTAGACACAAGTTTCGACATTAGTGTCCCTGGCATCGGTACTATAGTAATATTTATGTCGACGAAAAGTATCTGGAGCAAAACTTGGTGCTACACACTACCACACTCAGTGTCAACACTGAGAGTCACGTGTAAAGTATCGCCGTGTATACTTTACCTACGCCACTATGTTATGGGCGAGCCCAGCACAATTTCATCATCATCATTTCAGCCGAAAGACGTCCACTGCTGGACATAGGCCTCGCCCAAGCATCGCCACAGCGACCGGTCCTGTGCCTTCCGCATCCAGCGGATTCCCGCGACCTTCACCAGGTCGTCGGTCCACCTTGTGGGGGGCCTACCCACGCTGCGCTTTCCAGTACGCGGTCGCCACTCCAGAACTTTTCTGCCTCATCGGCCATCCGTTCTGCGAGCAATGTGCCCCGCCCACTGCCACTTAAGTTTGGCAATTCTTCGGGCTATGTCGGTCACTTTCGTTCTCCTGCGAATCTCCTCATTTCTGATTCGATCACGCAGGGACACTCCGAGCATAGCCCTCTCCATTGCCCTTTGAGTGACTTTGAGCCTTCTTATCAGGCCCATTGTGAGCGACCACGTTTCAGTACCGTAAGTAATTACTGGCAACACACATCGGTAAAAGACTTTCGTCTTGAGACCCTGCGGTATTTTGGACGAGAAGATATTGCGTAGCTTCCCGAACGCTGCCCAACCGAGTCGGATTCGACGATTGACCTCTTTCAGCACAATTTAATTTGGCACAATTTCACGCACTCACAGCCCTGATTGATCATATTGATGGCACAGATTGATCCACGGCGGACAGTAACTCATGTCAATAATGTAACTCCTGCTCTATTTTTGCTGACATGTTCTAGTGGTAATCACGGTCAAGGTATTACACCGTGTTTAATATTGATATTAAACGTTAAGCATTTTTGAACGAGTCCAGCGTATTTTGAACTGCCATGATGGCGCCGCCGCCGTGCGCCACTTGCTAGTTCAGTTTTCTGGTATAAATTCATCAATTCAATCACAGAGAGATACCTATCCAGTGTGAGAGCCAACCAACAGGAAATCTGTTCTCTACGATAGGCCATGGTAGAGCGGACTAATTCGATCTTAAATCTCTTTTCCCAGTGGGGAGATGACAATCTGGTAAATTTTAACGCCTCTAAAACTCAGGCGTGTTTTTTCACCGCAAAACGGAGTCGATTCCACCTGGCTCCTACTTTCCAAAGTACACCTATTAGCATCGACGACCACCTAGACCTTCTTGGGATGGAGTTGACAACTAACTTCAACTTCGGCACCACAATCGAGGCAAAGGCTCAAACTGCGGCCAAAAAGTTGGGCATTCTAAACAACGTGAAGCGATACTTCACTCCTGGACATCTTTTTACTTTATATAAAGCTCAAGTCCGATCGTGAATGGAGTATTGCAGTCACTTATGGGATGGCTCCACCAAATACCAGCTTGCGGCTCTTGACTCGATTCAACGCAGAGCTGAGAGGCTAATTGGTGTTGAACTGCTAGTAAAATCCAAGCTACTAAACTTAGCCCATAGAAGCACAGTTGCTTGTTTGTCGCTGCTCTACAGGCTGTACTTTGGAGTGTGCGCATGAGCTCCATGAGCTTATTCCGCCATCTCCTTTCTTTCATCGGGCTACACGACGCACTGCAGGATATCATCCAAATTTGGTAGAAATCCCTACTATCAGGACCAAGCGCTTTGAGAACTCTTTCATAATGCGCACAGCCAAGTTGTGGAATTCACTGCATCATCATCTATATTTTCGGGCACTTACAACCCTAACGCCTTTAAAGCTGGCGTGAATCTGCACCTAATAGGTTTGTTCGCTCCATCGTCGACCACATCCTGACAAAGCTGTCTAGATTGCGGTCAAGAGCAGATCTATAAATCATAAAAAAAAACTAAGTATTCTGTAGGTCTGTGTGTCTTGATATGTATAGATTATGCTATGTTTGGGGTGAATAATGAGATTGTCACGTTTTCCAAACCTATGGTGATGCTGTTTCTATGCCGGATTAGACGTGAAATATTTATTAAAAATTACATTATGGATGGATTTGGCTGAATTTTATTTAAATGGGATTGGGATTCTATCATTTATTCATCCTGTTTATTCATGCTAATAATAATGGTTTAGGTGTAGATATGACCAAAAAGTTCCGTGTGGTGCCGGACGTAAAGAATTGCACCACCCTCTTTCTTTTCATGGGTGTCGTAAAAAGCGACTAAGGGATTTACCACAGGATGGGCAGCAGCGTTCTCTGAGTATTTAAACAACCAACTGCGATCGCCAATCCGCCTGCCAATCGTGGCGATTATTGTAAGTCTTGTACCTACCTACGCTTACATATGCTGGTAGTCCAAGCCTTGAGTGAATAGGTTTTTAATGGGCAAGCGTGTACCATTGTCGACCCCACCATACCTAAGTTGAGGTGGCGGCCAAACGCAATTCCAATAGGTATGAAAAAAAAAATACCGGTCCATAGAAAACTTGAATTCAATAGAGAAAGAAGTAATTAGTTTCTTTTAGTACTTAAAGTAGTTCTTTTAGTCCCTACTATATAAGAACTAAGGGGCGCCCCCATCAGTTAAACAATAATTACTCGCTGAGTAGGTACTTACATCATTTATTGAAAATATTTTTTTAACAATTGAAGTACAGCCCTCCTAGCCAAGTTGACAATCTACAATCGAAAAAGTCATTCGTTGAGACATGTCATTCCCATACATTTTCTTATTCTTATTCTTTATTGTACACACAGATATACATTTATATTACAGTAGGAAAGTTTATGTACATCGGCGAGCTTAACTCAGAACATTTTGATTGTTTTCTATAGCGTTGACGATTGTAGATTGTCAACTTGGCTAGGGAGGCAGGTACCTACTATAGTTTAATCCAAAGACATTTCCATACTGACGTCAGTATAGTAACTCTATGGTTTAATCAGAAAATATTAACTCTGTAAATCATAGTTCGCTGTAGTTGTAGATAGAAAAAATGCGAAAAACGGCCGCTTTTAGCACAGCTACAACGAACTAGGTATATAATTTACAGAGTTAATAGTTTTTGATTAAACTATAGTAGGTACCTGTACTTACTTCAATTGTTAAAAAAGTATTTCAGATTTTTTTTTGGATTTCTTTTTCTTTTTTTAAAGAACTAGCGACCCGCCCCAGCTTCGCACGGAGTACATTATTTTTAAGTAGGTACCCTACCTCTTAAACTTTAGCCTACGTAAGCCATGTAAGGTTATTTTTCGGCGACTTGGTTGCAAAATATTCTTTTTTCTACTTACAAAAAAACTTAATTAGACATTATTAACATAACACATAACATAACATAACATCACGCCTGTATTTCCCCGAAGGGGTAGGCAGAGGTGTATAGTACACCCACATTTCGCCAGTTATGTTGTAAGTCCCATGTAATAGGGGGCGAGCCTATTGCCATTAACCGGGCACAAATCCAGACTCCGGGCTGCTACTGAGAATTTCCTAATGAAAAAACCCAATAACACTTTGCTCTACCCGGGAATTGAACCCAGGACCTCACGCTCAGCAGTCACGCTTGCAACCACTAGACCAACGAGGCAGTCATAGACATTATTAAATAGGTTTTTTTTATGGTATGGGATGGTGAAACGATCTAAAGGCCCACCTGATGTTAAGCGGTTACCTTTGCCCATAACAACTTTAATACCACTTAGGCTGTTACCTAAATGGTACCGCAAGTCGGTTCACCAAACTGAGACATGAAGATGGAAAGTCTCATGTGATTGTAATTTCACCGACACCCGTACCCTTCAGACAGAAACACAGCAATGCAAGCGTCACTATTTGGCGGAGAAGTAGATACGGTGGTAGTACTTACCCGGACGAGCTCTTTCACAAAGGAGCTCTACTAGTACTAAAATAACGATATAAACAATCTGTGAAAAACTATATAAACCATGGTGAAAACCGTAGCAAAAGCCGTTGCGTGGTTTAGGAAGAGTTAGCGGATAAACAGACAGACAGACGCGGAAAGCAACTTTGTTTTATACTATGTAGATATAGAGAAGAAGAGAAGAGAAGAGATATTCTATCTATCTATCTTTTGTAGACATATCGAGTAAAGAAGTAAGCGGTTAGTGAGAGAACGTTTGCAAATGTCTGGCCGACAACATTGTAACTATTTACATAAATGTTAAAGCATTTATGATTGTGTAGGTATACTCAATTAACTCAATACCACCTGATGAAATTAACGTAAAATGAATTATTATTCAAATATTTTGTAAAATATAGATCCAGTTTGACTCGTTTCGTTTAGAAATAAAACGTTGCCAAAATGTCTGGCTAAAAATATCATTGAATTTTAATGTGTATCATACGGGGATTTTTATGGTTTTTTGAATGAATATTTAATTTTGATACAATAATGTCATTGGGCTATAAATATCCTTTTATTTCTTGGAAATCTGTGTTGACATGTGGGAAGCTGGAACCCGGATATGTTTATTTATAGCATCGTAAGGTTGTAAAGTCGCTGTTTTTGGACCTATTTTGTCCCGGGGTACGTTAGTATATATTCTATGCCCGGGGTCTGTCTGAATATCCACGTCAAAAGTTGTAACTTATTGATGATTTCAGCAATACTTAAACAAAAAATACTAAAACTTATAATTATATAACATTATCTCACTAGCACTTTCTGGCCATTCTTTGAACTCTGCTGTACGTTCAAGGAAAAAAAGGCTGCGGGCATGAATTGAGCGGTACCAAGAGATGGCGGCGCGGCGCAGTGCGACAGACTACGCATTATGGATATTCCCATAGAGCGTCGTTCTTCGCGTCGTGCCCGCACCCGCTCTATGGAAATTCCCATAGTGCGTCGGTCTTCGCGTTGCGCCCGCACCCGCTCTTTGGAAATTCCCATAGTGCGTCGGTCTTCGCGCCGCGCCCGCACCCGCTCTATGGAAATTCCCATAGTGCGTCGTTCTTTGCGCCGCGTCCGCGCTCGCTCTGTGGAAATTCCCATAGTGCGTCGTTCTTTACGCCGCGTTCGCGCTGGCTCTGTGGAAATTCCCATAGTGCGTCGTTCTTTGCGCCGCGCCCGCGCCCTCTCTATGGAAATTCCCATAGTGCGTCGGTCGTCTTCGCGCCGCGCTCGCGCCCTCTCTATGAAAATTCCTATAGTGCGTCGATCGTCGCGCCGCCCCGCCATCGCTGGCCGCCGCTCGTTTCATGCCCACAGCCTAAGATGTATGTTTGCACAAGAAACGCATAACACCAATTTCACGGTATTCCAACTGTATACCAATTTTTTATTTGCGAGTAATGTGTCAATTTAGTTCATCAAATCGTTTATCAATAGGTCTCCGTTTGGGGCGAACCACTTGTTATTTAGTATTGTTTGGTTTAGGCCTTCTTTCGTTTCTGCAAGCCCCTTCGATCTTGTGCGTCCCACATCCAGATTCTTCCTGCTGCTTTGGAGGTGTCATCTATCCAACGCGTTTCATTTATATCGCAGTGAAATAACTCCAATTTAATCTGCTTACGGTAGTTTCCGAAACCCACATGGAAACAAAAGAAGTAGACTTTTATCGGTTCCTTATCGTACAAGTTAAAGTACTGATTCTAGGAAACCGGGTTATTAACCTAGCAACTAGAGTCCATGTGGTTAAATTAAATATGTGGAGTAATTTTCTGCAGGTAGGTACTATAAAACATTTTGATCTGTATTCGTGCCGTATTCAAAGAGGTCACTATACCACTGATATTGAACACGAACCAATAAATAAACAATACCAAATTTTTAATTTTCATTTAGATACCTATTTTATTAATCTGAACCTATTTGTAAGCAAACAAATTCCCTCCGTGTGTCGTGCGCGATATAAAAACGAGGCATGCGAAACCACGAAAAAAATGTGCAGAATTTGCCCTTTGACAATACCGCCGGTGACTTATTTTCAGAGTCGTTCGGGATTTATTCTCAAACCCTCGCTATGCTTCTAAGTGAAAATGTGGTTATTAAATAACCGTAGAATTGGGTAAGTATTTTTAGATGACTAAGCACATCATATTGTTAGAAGTAGAGTATTATTCGTTTTCGAGATATACCATTTCAGCCGAAAGACGTCCACTACTGGACATAGGCCATAGGTCGTTTTCGGGATATATAAGGTTATCTATTTAAATGAAAGTGTAAATAATCTTTCAAAGCATTTATTAAATATTGAAACACTTTATTTAGCAGAATATTATTTATCATCTGAAATTACATTACTCTTTAGGCTTAAAGTACGCCACTAGCATCTTAAATAATTATTTACCAAAATTAATACCAATAGCGATAAAACATTATAAATAATGTAAACTGACCTGACTTGTTACAGCGGATACCAATATTCCTTCACCGACCGATACACTTCTACTTATTGATCTTTACACTTCGGCGTCGCAGCAAGCACTGAGCTGCGCACTTTTTTTTTTTTTTTTCGACTGGATTCTCGCAGGTGGGACCGAAGTACCATTTCTGCTTCACCGGGCTTAGTTGGCGGAGAGTCCCATGTGGGACTCCATACGCCGAAGGTTTTTCCCTAATCCTAAATACTTACTAACTAAAGACGCGGTTTCAATACCGCAAGCGGTCGTCCCCCAAGGGGGGGAGCTGCGCACGGCCGTTCCATTGTTTAAATAAACTATCCCCGCCACTTGACTTCTACAACAGGCGGTAGTGATGGACTAACAATTTAATTCAATAAATGCGGTTAAGCTAAATGTCACTACAATTGCGCAATAAATAATAAGAAATATGGCACGGTTACAGTTCAACATTTTGTATGAAATTGTAATATATTGGTGTAACCATCGGCTATATACAGTCATGGTCATAGTCATTTTATTGGTATCAAAGATAACACGACAAAATAATCGAATGAGTAAAATACAGTAAAAAAATACAACAATGTCTATATTAAAACGTGTAGGTGCATATAGAAAAACAGTGCAAAATTAATTAATATTTTCATTACAATTCATTAAATTATACAAAATTATATAAAATAATGAGAAATATAATAATAAGTATAGGTATAACAGCTATATAAGAGGACGCTCCCAAAACATAATTCCCACCCTCGCACTCCCCTTACACAATGCAACTGCGGGCCGCTCTCGTCAATTTTATGCGAGTTGCAATAGAACTCATTTTCGAGAAAATAATTTTCGCGTGTTTTACCACGGAAGTAAATGTCGTAAATCTCAAAACAGTTTTCTTTTTATTACAAGAATACTAAACAATCTATACAAATTTCCTCTAGCTAGTATTTAATAAACTTTGTTATCTTCCTATTTGCATATATTTTATATAGCTAAGTTAAATAATAAAGGATAAATATTCGAAAAAAACTATAAAAACGCATGATTTTCAAAAAAATAAAAGTATCGAACAAAAATCAACTAATTATATAACTGTCTAGCCAAACGATGGACAAAAGTTCAAAAAAACATGTATCTTAATATGACATTCATCAAGCATGTGTTCGACTCAGCATATGTTTTCAAAAAGTCACCTCATTTTGAGAGCCTAGCCTTAAGAAGCTATTTCATTATTAAAAAATCATCGATACTGTAAAACGCTTGCTCGATTAAGTCTGGACTGGGTGCCAGCCGTTGTGATGTGTTCCGGTAACAGCCTAATAGATACATAGATAGAATATTCTTTATTGTACACCAATAACATTATTAAACTTAGGACTAACATTTACGATAAGGGTATAATATAATAGCGATATCTAATAATAGATGCCTATTGTTGAATATACTAATGCGTAAAATGTATTCTGTTAACTAGCAATTGGCCCTACCAAGATGGCTAGTGTCTATTTTTTATAAAGAAGAAGTATTGGCGAACTATATCAGATCTAGTCTTCGATAAAAATTGAAATAACTGAAAACCTCTTAAGGGGTCATTGTCCTCATCAGTATGAACAACTTTTACTATGGAACCATCCCCGAATTCGCAAAAAAAAACATGTTCCCTACATTTTGTGTTTACATTGATCATAATAAAACAAAGTTTAACCGGATTATATCGCGTATATTATTTAAATTGGTTTACCTGACAGTAAAAATTATAATAAAATAATAATAATAATATACGCGATATCATCATCCTCCGAGCCTTTTCCCAATTATATTGGGGTCGGCTTCCAGTCTAGCCAGATGCGGCTGAACATCAGTATTTTACACGGAGCGACTGCCATCAGACCCCCGCAACCCAGTTACTGGGTAATACTGACATTCGGAGGTTAGACCAGTTTTCAGACTTTCAGGCTTCTGACTACCCGTAACGACTGTCATAGATATTCGTATGACAACCGGGACCGACAGCTTAACGTGCTCTCCGAGGCACGGAGGGGTTTCGAGGTGTTTCGAAACGGTCACCCATCCACCGACTGACCGCGGCAAGTGCAGCTTAACCTTGCAGATCGTACAATCCGCGCAATCTTTGCTTAGCTACGAGCCCCTCAATATACGCGATATAATCCGGTTAAACATTGTTTCATTATAATGAGAATAGAGAAAATAAAAACCTTTACATAAATAAATTTTTACATTAATTGTCAAAATGTAAGGAACAGCTGTTTTTTTTTTACTTTAATCAATATCACTATTCTTTTTAGTTTTTTCTCGCTTGCTTGCTCACCGTAATGGCTAAGAACATAACTTAAAACTTCTTTAAGGGTCGGTCTTTCAATAGCCAGTTAACTTTTAACTGAGGAATAAGTTAGACATTTTGACAGTTGTAGTATAGAAAATATGTCAAGACGTCAGATTAATTCCTCAGTTAAAAGTTATCAGACTATTGAAATACCGGCCCTTAATCTAGCATTTTAACTACTGTTAGGCTACTTCAAACTGTATTACAGTAGTCCTAGTTTTACTCGACTACCCCAGGAGCGTAATGTTATTGTTTTTTTATTGTAAAATATTTGTATCAAAATTAAAAATGATTGTAATTTCAAAGTCATCATGACGTGAAAATTTCAAAAATCTTACTATAATCCGTTGGATAATCGGCCAATGAACTTATAGTCATAGTAATAGTCATTTTATTGGTATCAAAAAGATTACACGTCAAATAAATGAATGATTAAAATCAAAAATTCAACAATATCAACATAAAAACTTATAGGTGCATATAACCAGATATACAGTGTTCAAATAAGTAGTATTAACATCACACAGATGATATAAAATAACGTGAAATATAATCGCGATCAAATCGCGGATGTTCTCAAAAAATGCCAGGTTAAGAGTTCTCTAAACCGACGAGCATGCATGACGAGGTTAATGGACGTAGATGAAGCGAAAGAGGTGTGTCAGGATCGTAGCAGGTGGAAATCCATAGTCTCTGCCTACCCCAATGGGAAACAGGCGTGATAATATGTATGTATGTATGTGAAATATAAAGAAGTAACTATATAGCAGAAGCTAATTAATTATTAAAAAAATCATCAAAACTGTAAAACGCTTGCTCGATCAACCAGCGTTTCAATCGTGCTTTAAAGCTATCTAGACTGGGTGCCGTGGTGATGTGTTCCGGTAACTTATTGTATACTGTTGGACCCACAACATGTGTAGTTTTTGCGGATTTCGTCAAAGTTCGGGGAACAGTAATTAGTTTGTCCCTATTACGCGTATGGTACGAGTGAACACTGCAGTGCTTTGTGTAAGAGGCAAGGTTAGTCTTAAACTTTGGTAGTTACAAATTGGTGGTTAAGAAATTATTAAGTTACTCTTAGATCTTTTTCTATATCCAGTGTATTTTTTTCATCCGTGCTATTTTCCCATTCAGTCATACCGTCAGTACGTAGTAGGTTATAGTTAGTATTCTTTGCCGTCAGTTTTTTTGGTGAAACTTTTTCTGTCAGATCTTGCCTGTTCTTTTTACGAAAGTTTCTTCAGGTCACCATTATCAGTGCAAATATGGGCTCTGTACTATCCCTTCCCCTTGATCCACTAATGAATAACACTCAGAAATAATATAAAGAACCACCTACCTACATTAAGAACCAGAAATACTTACTCATTGCGTCCAAACATACACACCCTACATACAAAGTTCAATACACCTATTGCCCTTAAAAATAGCCCATTTACTGTCCATTCGTAGCCCTTGTTAAATTTTATGTCTCGCCAATGGAAATCTCCGCCGTTTTCTTTTGTTTGGCCATTTTGTATGCAGCACGGGACATTACTAAACAAACATATAAATATTTATTAGACGCTTCGTAAAATAGTTTTACGGGTGGGTGATTTAATTTGGTTTTAAGTGTATGAGGTGTCTGCCAAGGTTGTTGTATCATGGTGTATTTTGGAAAAGATTTATAGGTTTCAAATACGGGACCATCATTAATATTACACGTCTGCTGCCAAACATGAGAAGACCGCTATAAATACGTCACTCATGGGAAAATCGTTATCGTCACCTCACTTGTAACAGATAGCAAGAGTCATCATCATCATCATTTCAGCCGAAATACAGCCACTGCTGTACATAGGCCTACCGCAAAGGGGAGGATATGCCACCCATAATCGCCACGCTTGGCAGGCGGGTTGGCAATCGTAGTTGGTTGCTAATCCAAATATCTATTGTTTTTAACACGTTAAAGCATGCGGATCGAAATTTAATGATAATCCCAAAATCCTGCTCATAAGCTTATTTTTCTTTCCACAATTTATATTATTTTAAATATCGTTGGTGATAGCTTACACTTATCTATTCACATACATTCACACATACTCATACTCATTCTCAAATACCCACTCACATCTCACTTCACCATAATCACGCGCACTCACTCATCATGCATTGGGAATTTTCTTTTGGTTCTCTTATTTTATTTTATACTAGACTTTGCCCGCGGCTTCGCCCGCGTACCGAAGTAAAATATAACCTATAGCTTCTAGCTAGCTCCACTCCACTCCACTCCAATCCACTCCACTCCACTCCACTCCACTTCACTCCACTGCACTCCACGTCTACATCACTCCACTCCACTACACTCCACTCCACTCCACACCACCCCACTCCACTCCACTCCACTCCACTCCACTCCACTCCACTCCACTCCACTCCACTCCACTCCACTCCACTCCACTCCACTCCACTCCACTCCACTCCACTCCACTCCACTCCACTCAACTCCACTCCACTCCACTCCACTCCACTCCACTCCACTCCACTCCACTCCACTCCACACCACTCCACACCACTCCACTCCACTCCACTCCACACTACCCCACTCCACTCCACTCCACCCCACTCCACTCCACTCCACTCCACTCCACTCCACTCCACTCCACTCCACCTCCACTCCACCTCCACTCCACTCCACTCCACCTCCACTTCCACCTCCACTTCCACTCCACTTTTATTCATCAATTTTTCCATCCATCGTACATTACTATCCGCTCGTGCAAATGCATAGAAGCTTCGTATCTGTCGGGTGAGGGAGGACGCACCCCACGATTTTTTTTTTTTGCTTTTTAGGGTTCCGAAGTCCTACAAGGAACCCTTATAGTTTCGTCATGTCCGTCCGTCTGTCCGTCTGTCCGTCTGTCCTAATCCTTTACCGCTTAATAACTTCTACAGTTATAAACATAAGTAAATGAAATTTTGGCAAAAAATGGAATAAATATAGATCTCAATTTTAAAAGAATAAAAAAATCTTGATTACGTATTTTAGGGGTGGCACCCATACATATGAAATGGCGATGAAAATATTTTTTTCGCTGCACCCCCTCGTGTGGGATATCGTTGAATAGGTCTACTAAAATAAAGGTAATGTTTCATACACAACTTTTTTATCAGGTATACCCTCTGCGAAATACAGTTCGCCAAAGTGGCTTGCAATGTGTCCCCCCCCCCTGCCATTTCCAAACTATGCAACGTAGAAACTTATAGTCTTCAACATTGATAGACCTTTATAAAAACTCTCTTTTAAAATTATTTCGAGTATAATGTGATTATAAATTTTTGAGTTATAGTGAGAAAACTGAAAAATACTTAAGACGTCCTAGTTCATAGGTCATTGACCTTAGAGAAAAATGTTCGTAGCAAATAATGCTCCTTTAGTTACTTTCTATTTAAAAAAATTACAAAAAGAAACACACTTCTTAAATTTAGCTTCATAAACTTAGCACTAGGTGGCGCTGTTTGCAAAAACTAAAATAGCAATGATTAATATTCGATTTGATTCGTTTGTAATTAGACCTACTTAAGGAACCCTATAATACTGAGCATGGACCGACATGCTCTTGGCCGGTTTTTTTCTTTCTTTCATTCTTAAAACCTTTACCAGTTTTTAAGTCTAATCATCAGCTTTCAAACACAAAAATTTTCATCAAAATCGGTCCAGTAGTGTTAGCGTGATGCTCGAACAAACAATTTTATATATTTTGTAATAGTTAAGATAAGATAAGATAAGATAAAAAGTAGCCTATATGTTAATCCAGGTTAAGTTCTATCTGTATGCCAAATTTCATTAAAATCCATTCAGTAGTTTTTGCGTGAAAGAGGAACAAACATCCATCCATCCATCCATATATAATCAATATATAATATAACTAGCTTTTACCCGCGGCTCCGCTCGCGTTAAATTCTGCTAACCCACGTCAGTACAGTCCAGTCCAGTCCACTGTCCCGCTATCCCGCTGCCCCGCTGCCCCACTGCCCCACAGCCCCGCTGCCCCACTACCCCACTGCCCCGCTGCCCCGCTAACCCACAGCCCCACTGCCCCGCTACCCCACTGCCCCGCTGCCCCACTATACCACTGCCCCGCCGCCCCACTGCCCCGCTGCCACACTGCCCCACTATCCCACTGCCCCGCTGCCCCGGTACCCCACTGCCCCGCTGCCCACTGCCCCGCTGCCCCACTGCCCCACTGCCCCACTGCCCCGCTGCCCCACTATCCCATTGCCACACTGCCCCGCCGCCCCGCTGCCCCACTGCCCCGCTACCCCACTGCCCCACTGCCCCGCTGCTCCACTATACCACTGCCCCACTCCCCCGCTGCCCCGCTACCCCACTGCCCCGCTTCCCTATTGCCCCGCAGCCGCACTATCCCATTGCCCCACTGCCCCGCCGCCCTGCTGCCCCACAGCCCCGCTACCCCACTGCCCCACTGCCCCGCTGCCCCACTATCCTACTGCCCCACTGCCCCGGTGCCCCACTGCCCCGCTTCCCCACTGCCCAGCAGCCCCACTATCCCATTGCCCCAATGCCCCGCCGCCCCGCTGCCCCACAGCCCCGCTACCCCACTGCCCCACTGCCCCGCTGCCCCACATTCCTACTGCCCCACTGCCTCGGTGCCCCATTACCTCACTGCCCCGCTGCCCCGGTACCCCACTGACCCACTGCCTCGCTGCCCCACTGCCTCGCTGCCCCACTGCCTCGCTGCCCCACTGCCTCGCTGCCCCACTGCCTCGCTGCCCCGCTGTCCCACTGTCCCTCTATCCCACTGTCCCACTGCCCCACTGTCCCACTTTCCCACTGTCTCACTATCTCACTATATCACTTTATCACTATCGTCCCATGTCCCATATCCTGTCCCACTGTCTCACAATCTCACTATATCACTATCGTCCCGTCCCATGTCCCATGTCCTGTCCCAAGACCCATCCTATGTGGGACTGGTCCCATGTGCCGTCCCACTGTCCTGTCCCATGTCCCGTCTCATGTCCCGTCCCATTTCCCGTCCCATGTTCCGTCCCCTGTCCCGTCCCCTGTCCCGTCCCCTGTCCCGTCCCCGTCCCGTCCCCAGTCCCGTCCCCTGTCCCGTCCCCAGTCCCATCCCCTGTCCACTCCACTCCACTCCACTCCATCGTACATTACTATCCGCTCGTGCAAATGCATAGAAGCTTCGATCTGTCGGGTGAGTACGCAACCCACGAATTAATTTTTTTCTTTTTTTCTTTCTTTCTTTCTTTCTCAAAACCCATACCAGGTTTTAAGTCAGATCATCAGCTTTCAAACAACAAAAAAAAACATCAAATTCGGTCCAGTAGTTTTAGCGTGTTTATGCTGGAACAAACAAACAAACAAACAAACAGACAACTGACATTTAACAATTTTATAATAGTATATAGTATAGTAGATAGTAGATAGTAGATTAATTAATTATGAATTACATAGTAAGAAGGATACTTACTTATTTCCCCTTTTCATTTAAAATTTAAATTACTGACCCATTAAATCTAGATTATTAAAACTAGAACTTTAGTAATAGGACATTACTGTCGAGGCTTGTATTGAAGCAATTGACGGCCAAGCAATATTGAGAAGTACGAGGCGAAGCCGAGTACTTCTGAAGTGATTTTAACGAAACGACGCCGTTAATTGCTATTTCGGCCGAGACTTGTAGGTAATATACTTTTCTTTAATTTGCGAGGAAACAATACACAAATTATTTCAACAGTATCTAATTTTTATTCGCGCCAATTCGTACGTGCGCGGTTCTTGTTCTATTTTCAAACTTTTGAAAAAGAAAAATGCGCATTCTGCCTTTATTATAATGATAAATATTTTGTACCTAAAAACACATAATTTATTTAAGTGTGTACTTAAAAACCTCGCTAGCGTGATTTAAAAAATAAAAACTGTCCAGCAATTTCTATTATTGTGTTATTTCGTTGCGTACGGAGAAAAGCGGATTGATGTTTTTTTTTTAAATAATGAACCAATTTCCGAGCAAGTGGGAGAAAAAAGTATTAAGTCGCTGCTGAGGCGTGTGCTAATAACTGCGACACAGTGATACATTTCTGCAGTTATTATCGTCCAACTGGTTATTGTAAATCATTATTCTTATGGTTCCAAATAAATAAAAATAACAAATAAATAATTAGAAAGGCACATCTATTCGGCTTTGCATTAACTGCCAAGTTAGTGGAGTCGGGGAACACGGTCCGTTTCTTAAGGCGGATGGAGCAGAAAAGTGGCGCCCCCATCAATAAACAAATTATTACTCGGTGAATACAACATTTATCGAAAATTAGTTTTTAACAATTGAAGTACAGGTACTCTAGTTTAATCAGAAACTGTTAACTGTTTAAATTATTGTTCGCTGTAGTTGTAGATAGGATGGTGCCGAAAGTGGCCGTTTTTCGCTTTTGTTTGTATGCAACTATAGATATAAGAGTAGCTGTTGTTTAAATAAATAAATAATATATACAACCTTATTCTTAGTTCATACTAAATCTCTTAAGGGGTCATTGTACTTATCATTATGAAAAACTATTACTATGGGACCAACTCTGAAATCGCCAAAAAAAATTAGCTGACTCTCAATAAATGTCAAATGTAGAGTTCACATAAATCGACAAAATGTAGGGATCAGCTGTTTTTTTTTGGGATTTTAGGGTTGGTCCCGTAGTAAAAATTGTTCATAATAATGAATACAATGAAGCGTTAAGAGGTTTAGTAAAAACTAAGAATAAGGTTGTATATCTTTCCCATCTCTTAAAAACATTTAGGTACCTATTTATCCAATTTCAAACAATTCTTTATAACAATAGAGACAATAGAAAGTATGAAATCAGTGGAATGTCCTCCGTTTGTCACGTCTTCCGCGAGTGTGCGACAAGGACAGCAGATCTCTAAGTAGGACGGACGTGACTGCAATTATTATAATGCTAGATAGATTTTAGAGTAAGTTGCTGTAATGTTGAGAACCTTGTAGTCACCAAAACCATGGTAACCGTAAAAAAATTCTTTAAACGCATATTTAATTCATCCATACACAGTATAATGTACTGCTACTCAGTCAATCAACTCTGCTTGTATTTCAGTCCACACTGTTGGACAAAGAAAACTCAATTTTTTTTTGTCGTGGGGACATCCTCATGGACGCACTCCGCCCGGGGTAGGCGGAGCCAGTGTCGGACTCTTACCGACTAAAACCACCACGGTGTTTCTTCAACTACCTTAGTCGGGGGCGTGGGAACCCGTGAGTATTCACACAACCACCCCCGACAGGTTCTGGCCCGCCACAAGCAGGCGGGCCCCATTCTCCCCGTGCGGCCTAACGTTGGCCGCACCCTCCTAGGCGGCGCACACGGAACACTGCACGCCACCTCACCTTAAGGGCCTTTACCAGCTATGCCAGCTGCGCCAACTACGCCAACTGTGCCAGCTACGCCAGCTGTCCAGCTACGCCGGCTGCTGGTCGGACAGCAGACTACCCAGAGTCTGCTGCTCGCAGGCCCTACTTCCTGTAAGTTTTTATAGAGGTTTTCTTCCTCGCGGTCCGGGCGGTGAAGCCAAGACCCTCAGTCCCAAGAGGCGCGAGGACACTACTCAGCAGGCTCTCCTGGGGTTACGAGATCGACTGTACTTTCCTTATATTTTATGTCGACTGTACTTTCTTTATATTTTATGTGTTTTTTTATTTTACTTTTTTTGTATACCCACCTGTTAGTTACCTGTTTGTGTTTCTGTTGCACTGTTATTTAAATGTTGCGTGCCGTTAACTGGGACTATAAACCATTTTTCTTTCTTTCTTTTCTTTCTACGTTACAGCATAAAATTTTCAGGCCCTTACATTCTGTATAACTGATCCTACATTCTTCTCGTCTGTCATGCCTTTCCGCGGTTTTTATCAAGGACTCATCTGCTCCAACGGCCATTGCTCCCTCATCTGACGCATCGTGCATTTAATTGACGTGACCAAGCTGTTGTTTGATTTTATATTGTAAACAAGGAAAACCCTAAAGCCCGATACTATTATGTAATTCAGTATATTGTCATTGGTTTTCCTTAATTTATTGTACGGAGATCATGATTATGATAACCAGGGTGTTTAACGTTAGTACTTAGTATTCTATGTGAATAATAGGCATCAAATGACGGAAAAGATAATTGTGATGCTTAGTACGTAATGCAATGACGTTTTAAAAGAGGAAGACACGGTAGTGTACACACTGCGCGTGGTCCTACAAAGCAGAGTCCATGGATCTGGATGCGATCAGTCATCGCGCAGGACAACATCTTTACTGCACGTGTTATGTGCATACATTAGTTAGTTTTTGCATTTATTCAGAGCACAAATCACTTAAAGTTCAAAAATAAGACACATAAAATCACATTTCATGCGTAGTTACATCAAAAAGTTATACTTATAGAAAAATATTTAATTGCTTCTTAATTCCGCCATTTATTCATTCATGACGTTATGCAACACGCGACTGAGAAGCTGCTGTTTGTCTTGCTCGCACTACTGTACTTACGTACGTGTATTACTCATTGTCTGTCAGTCGGTGACATAGAACGATACTTCAATTATAGATGTGTGAGTCTGTGTGTATGTATGGTGCACTGAGCGCACATTTTGCTAACGTATTAATGAAAGAACTTACCATGTCTTCCTCTTTTAAAACGTCATTGACGTAATGTTTTAAATTAAATCAAAACAACAAAATATTTATAGAGATTTAGAATAAATGCATTTTGATGACCAAAATGCTGATTACATTTTTTGTTCGAACTGGAAATCAAACCTGGGAGGTCAAGGTTAGCAGACCATTAGTCTAGCACGGTGACTAGATTTAAAATTCACTTCAAAAAAATAAGTTTTCATGAACTTTTTTTTAAGTTTTTAAGTCAACGCGTAACGTCTGAAAATTAATGGTATTCTTTGTTGATATTCAATACATTATCTAAATGTCGATGTATAAGAATTGTCTATCGAATTCGTGAAGGTCACGTTTCTAAAGATATTTCTGTATTCATGCAGATTCGGGAAAGGCACACGTGACAATAGCTGCAGAAAATAAGAAAGGAGAAAGCTTATTCCGAACAAAGTGTGAAAACTCTCACATAAAATAGATGTAAACATTTTTAAAGGAAAAATCATTAAGTTTCCATCTAGTTCAGTTTTTTAAGACACTATAAAACATTGAAATTACGACAAAATTTGGTTAATTTCATTTTGTTAGTCTTTTATTGTTGGCATTGACACAATAATTTCTTCAAAGTCAAGCTGACTTGCTAGGCTAAGAGCTGAAGACCAAAAAGGTCAGGTAATTTTATCGTCGATGAAACTCAGGATATTACTTAACTGAAGGACCCTTTTGCGAAAACCGTCGATCTGGCAGGCCGCACCTGGTGGATTCAGATATTATGGGATAGATAAAAAACAAGGTATGATGACGATACGACATTTACGATACTTTTATACACTGAGTTTCATCGACGATAAAATTACCTATCCCCCTAGCCAAGTTGACAATCTACAATCGTCAAAGCTAATAGAAAACAATCAAAATGTAAGGGAATGACATATCTCAACGAAAAAGTCATTCGTTAATATATGTCATTCCCATACATTTTGATTGTTTTCTAAGCGTTGATGATTGTAGATTGTCAACTTGGCTAGGGGGCTGACCTTTTTGGTCGCCAGCTCTCAGTACATGCGTGCTGACCTGACAGATAGTGGAATAGCCACCAAATCTCAAATAAATTACGCCAAACTTACTGTACTAGCTTAAATTCATCAAGATGTTTGCTGCATGCTAATTGCATGCAGCATAGCTTGAATAGCACACTTCGTTTATTGGCCACACTTTTTTTAAGCGGAGAAAATGCCTATCCCATAATTATCACACCACCCAGAAAGACGGTGTGGTTGGTTATGTGGGGCTCGCACCCACTAAAAACTGCGAAAATGTGCTACTTTTTGTGAAGTAAATCTCTGTGAGTGAACCTTCCTAACCTTTCTTTTCTTGTGATATTTGGTAATCACAGGCAAAGAAGAATATTTTATTTTTAAATTTTCTTTTCTCACGTGAAATGGGAGTTAAGTGTGAGTTGTTTGTCAGACGAGCACGCGTCTATCAGACATACTGTTTTGTCAATGGATGTTTACTGTAGGAGTTGTAAAAATATTTTAGAGCGAAAATAGAATGCCGTTGAGTACTATTTAGTTTCCATGTTAGTTTAAAAAACTGTTTACTGTGGGAGATAGATAGATAAAATGTACTTTTTTGTACACCATGAAAATAGTAGTAAACAGGAACAACGTATAAATTATGGCTACATGGGCGGTCTTATCGCTAAAAGCAATATCTTCCAGACAACCTTTGGATAGACAATGAAGACGTAAGATCTAGATAATGGGGGCAGTCCGTGCCGTAGGAGCAACCCTGGGCCCTAATTCACGTAATTTCATGACGCGCCGATCAAGTTGCAGTGACGCTGCAGATCGTTTCTGACAGCGATCGCCGTAGATAAGAGAATACGAAAAGCATTGTTTTGATCGAAACTTAACTACAACTGCGCTGCAATTGCACTTTTTTTAGCTACGTGAATTGGCCTACGGCCATATACAGGGTGTCGCACCGCTATTCTACGTGAAGAAAAAGTACTTTAAATATTGAAAATAGGACATTGTACATATAGAAAACTTAGTTTTATGTTTAAATGCAAGTAAAACTGCTATAATAAGAGATAACGGCCAAAAATCTCAGGTAACTTCGTCGTCGATGAAACTTAGGTAATTACTAACCTGAAATATCCTTTTGCGATTACCGTCGATCTGGTAGGACAGATATAGATATAGATTCAGGAGTTATACGGTGGGGGAAAAAACTGGTAATAGTATCGTCGCTGGCTTTTTCTGCTAAAAGTTTATGCAACTTACTGGCAGCACACACTGTTCAAAGACTTTCGTCTTGAGACACTGCTGTATTTAGGTGTGACATGTATTTACAAAAACATAAAGAAACCACAACACAAAATATTGTATCGTAAAAATAATTATTGTAGTAGTAAGAATACGCAATACATTGAGTTTGAGACCACCATGGCAAGTACTATTAGATATTCTGTGACCATGGTCAATTTCACACCTGACAACAAAACATTCGTTAAAGATAAGATAGAATTACTGGTATCAAAATTCATTAACAGTGACGTCTTAAATGTATAGAAAAGTTGAACTAATAGGATTTAGTTTATTTAAGTTCTTACTTTAATAATGGCAAATATTTAATGTGGTGAATCTACTCATAATAACGAACAAATTTTACTATGACAGCAAACCTGAAATCGCAGATTTTTTTTTACAGCTGTTCCTTACATTTTGTGTTCACACAAATCGACAAAATGTGGGGAACAGCTGTTTTTTTGCGATTCATCAGCGTTCCTTTTTACGAGCTATTATTTAACTTGCAATGTTTGTTAGTTACTTAAGGTCAAATCTTGCAAGCCAAATTATATGTCAAAAGGACAGTTTAGTTAAATTAAATGAAAAACTAAAATGAATCAAGTTTTTTAATTATTGTTATCATTTTAATTTAATTTAAATTTTTATTTAAACGGCATTTCACATATTTATTATTTAATTTAATTCTGGTATTTTTGTTTTTATTGTGGTGTATTTATATTTTTAATGATTATGACAATAAATAATAATAATTAAACCAGTTCCCGTTATCAGAATTGGCTGAAATTTGGTACCTACACATATTTAAACCCGATGATAACGCAATATTATGGTGTTTAGGAGCTGATCTGATGATGGAGCCGGAAGGTGGTCACAGGATCTCTACTGTAGTCATCGTTGACACACCGAGTTTGGGTTACAGTACCAAATCTGTGTCTTATAAAAGTTGGTCTTGAAAAATAGATTTTTCAGCAAAAAACTTATTTCCTTTCTCCTTACTCGTTTCTTTTCTTTTGTCTTGCTGTCTTCCGCAAGGATCAAGAACATTATATTTGTTAACTTGATAAAAAGCTTTGATATCTTTAGATGTTAAGTAGACTGAAAGAATATTGACGATGACATTTATATTGTGACATTTTCTCAATTTCATTGCATTTTATTTTGGGGTCAGCGGCTGAATCCTTTTCCGCTGTTTCTGCTGAAGCTGTGTGAGTGTCTATGGAATGGTGTTAATTTTCTAATATTTTTAAGTCTCTTCCTTCTGCATTCCTTTTATTCGTGACATTGGTGTCAAAGTGCAGGTGTCATCTCGACTTCAGTACCTAACGATGATGCAATGAATGTAATAATAAATAAATAATAAATATTTTTGGGACATTTTACACAGCATCATCTAGTCCCAAACTAAGCAGAGCTTGTACTATGGGTACTAGAATTTTTGTTTTGTAAATACATACTTACAATACATAAGAAACACCCAGACCAACACAAACACTCATGCTCACCACACAAATGTTTGTGTCCTGTGGGAATCGAACCCACGACCTCGTGATCAGCAGTCCAACACTCGAACCACTAGACCACAGAGGTCGTCAAAATGTACTCGTATACTAGAATTATTATTAATGATTATTTACGGTTAAGGGTCGATCTTTCAATAGCCAGTTAACTTTTATCTGAGAAATAAGTTTGAAATTTGACAGTTGTAGTCATAGACCAAGTAGGTATCTTGTCAAAGGTTGTAGTATAGAAAATCTGTCAAAACACACACATTTATTCCTCAGATAAGTTATCAGACTATTAAAAACCGGCTCTTATAGTTTGATCTGATACTAGCTTCAGCCCGCGGCTTCGGATGCGTGGAATTCGGAAAAAAAACAGGTTTCCCACACAAACTTTTGGTTTGCCAAATTTAGGCATAATTTTTTTTGTAGGTATATACCCAATTTAATGTTTAAGGAAATCTAAATTTAAATAATTCAACTCAATAGTAAATCCTTGTGCCTGTTGTTATTATATTTGTATGATAATCTGAGACAGTTATCTCAGTTCATTTACGGATAAAATTAATATCCAATCTATCAATCAATATCGATTTGCCCTACTAGAGATAGGAATTTGACATTTGTTCCAAACAAAATATGTCAAATTTCTATCTCTTGTATGGTAAATCGTCGATAGATTGGATATTAATTTTGGCCGTAATCCAGAAACAGTTGTTTCTGGATATTGTTTTATCTATTTGTGTACTTATGTTTGTTAGTATCTGTTTGTTTCCCAATTGAAGTAAAATAAAAAATGAAGGTTTATTTTGCAAAAAAAAAACCAAATTTAGACCAAAAAGCCTGATCAAATTTTCATAGATCGTACTAAAAATGACAGATTTTCACACAAATTTGCAACCCCTATTGAATTCATCCCCCTTAGGGGATGCATTTTCAAAATTCCTATCTTTGTAGTCACCTACGTTATTTAGGGAACTCGCGGGCGTTCATCCTCCTAGCTGGACCCACTGGTATAGGCTGTACGTTGTCTGTCAGTCAGTTTTAAGAATTTTATTAAGGGGAATGTAGCAGCCAAGAGGCCCCATCAGTAAAAAATATTATTCGCTGAATATATCATATAACGAAAATTAGTTTTTAACGATTGAAGTACAGGTACTGTAGTTTAATCAGAAACTATTAACTCTATAAAATATAGTTCGCTGAAGTTGTAGATAGAAAAAATGCCAAATGTGGCCGTTTTTCGCCAATGATATTACATAAGTAAAAATCATTGTTTTTCGCACTTTTTCTATCTTCAACTACCTTCTAGAACCTACACTCTCATCACAAGTTCACAATATCTCATCTCATAATTCACACACCCCCTTTTGTTAGCACTTTGCTTCAGTCCGTGTTTGCCTATTACATTCCGGCAACAGCCGAGTTACATAAAAGTATACCAACAAATAATAATAGCGTGACATGGTCATCGTAAGCATTACCACATTATGGTCATCATATTACACGAGACACTTTGAACCCAAATTATGTCACGTCCAAAAATAGATCAACAAATAAAATATCAGCTAAACAAACCAGCCGATTATTTGTAAAAGGAAACTGAAACCGATCCAAGTAAGTACAGGTAAAATCTGGCAGATCGGCAGTTACATGAGTCTGGCATAATATTGTGTAGGCTATAGGCCACCGGAGACGGACACCAGACACTAGCCTTGAGACAACGTGACTTTATAAAAATATATACTTAAGTCTTACAGAAGTTCTGGTCCGCGCCGACTTTGAACTTTTAGCGATTTGATCAGGCTTTCTCCTAATACAACCCAACTACGTGTTATCACAAGTTTACGTGATTTTGTTCATGCGAGCCTACGATCAAACGAATAGGTGTCCTAATTAGCATTCGCGCGATTATCGCGCGATAATGTCATGTCATGAACAAAATACTCGAACAAAGTTCACGCGAGCTAACTCAAACTATTATTATTAATATATATATGTAAAAAGAGGTTAATAAAGAATACGAAAAACTGTTTAAGATATGTAAAATATTACCAGTAGATGTTAAAGCAAAAATAACAATACTGCTTGAACAGCATAATATATCGTTAAATAAACAAAAACCGGATTACCGAGAAACCCGATTAGCTAAGAAAAATAAATTAAATGTCCCAAGGTTTAGCAACTATTTTGGAGAAAGAATTAGAAAATGGATTACGCCTAAATTAGTAAATGAACTGCCAGAAAATTTAGTAGAAAATGTTAAGTCAAAGATGCAATTAAAAAGAATCTTGGTGAAGCACTATTTGTCGCTATGGCCGAAGGGAGCCTGGATTAAATAATAAAATAAAAAATAAAAACAATGAAAAAAACTTTTTATTTTATTAAAACTAAGTTGCACGCTCGCATAATAAATGTATAAAATTTAAGGGAACTCGCTGCCGACAAACTGCTGTGCAGTTTGGCAATAACTATTGTAAATGTATACTGTGTAACATTTATGTATAATAAAAAATAAAATTAAAAAATGACTTAGGTTTTCGCGATCATTAAACATTATAATAAAACAAATCTAACCGGATTACATCGCTTATATTATTGAAATTGGTTTTCCTGATGTTCCGAATGCTTTGCAGCGTTCGTGGTCGCAGGAAGAAGACGTGGTGGTGCAAAGCAACCGAAACGTCAGGATATCCAATTTTAATAATATACGCTATGAAATCCGGTTAAAATTGTTTTATTATTAACCGACGAAAAGAAGGAGGAGGTTCTCAATTCGACGCGTATATATATATATATATATTTTTTTTTTATGTATGACCACGCATAACTTTTTACGGAGTGGTCTGATTTTGATGATTCTTTTTTTAATGGATAGGGTATACCTCGAAATTGGTCCCATTTAAATTTCAAAATCAAAATCCACCCCTAAGGGTAGTAAAACAGGGGATGAGTGTTTGTTCACCCACTGAATTCTTACCTGTTAACCGATTCTGTTGAAACTTGACACACATAAATATAGTTCTAGACACTACGACATAATCTTCTTTTCTCCATGGACATAATGGAGACCTGGAGATAGATTTTAACCACAAAAAAATGAAAAATAAAACTTTTTAACAAAAAATTGAACCGACGAAAACAGAAACTGAAAAGCGAAAAATAACTAATTATGAGTCGACGCCAAACAACCAATCAACGAAGAACGAACATTAAATTACTTTAAATAAATAATAAAAACAATGTCACATCAAACACAACGTGAAATTTTCAACGATAAACAATAACTTTCCAAAAATGCGTTCTCCGCTCGGCCACTTGCAACTTACACGCACTTTGCTTGTCAAAAGTTCGTTTGGCGCCGACTCATAATTAGTTATTTTTCGCTTTTCAGTTTCTGTTTTCGTCGGTTCAATTTTTTGTTAAAAAGTTTTAACTATTATCATTTACTACTACTAACTACTGTTCCGTGTGGTGCCGGACGTAAAGAATTGCACCACCCTATATCTTCACATGGGCGTCGTAAAAGGCGACTAAGGGATTCACCAGAGGATGGGCAGCAGCGTTCTCTGAGTATTTATCCAACCAACTGCGATCGCCAGCGTGGCGATTATGGCATATCCCCCCTATTGGGGAAGGCCTAGGTATGTCCAGCAGTGGACGTTTTTCGGCTGAAGTGATGATGACGATGACTACTGACTACTACAGTATTGCTACTGTTATTTGATTATTACAATTTTTATTTAGTTCCTTTACGAGATAGAGACTTCTACTCATCACCTGTTTAGTGGTTGTCTATGTATAGGTATAATGTGAGATTTACATAATAAAATTTATTATTTACAAAAAAAACTATTATGAATTACATCGACGAATTATTTCGCAGGAGAGGTTAATAGCATCATTTCATTATATCGTATTACTTACAAATTTTAAATCTATTATACAACATGTGCCCAACATAATAAAATGTACGTTTACTGATGAATTTTCTCAATCTGGGGGTCGCGATCCCTGTTTGCGTTTAGATGTGGGGGTTGCAATATGCCCGATTTTGCGGCAAGTGTGTTTGCGGAATTGTTTGTAGCGTTAGTAATATAAAACTTTGATAACAATTAAAACATTATAGTAAGGGGGTTGCAAGGCATTTACTTACTTTTTGGTTATCTAGGGGGTCGCGACAGTAACAAGGTTAAGAAAAGCCAACGCGGCAGGCCGAGATGGAGATGGCGGAATGACCTAGACTCCATCCATGGTCCTTAATAGCATATAGACAGAGAGATGTGGAAAGAGAGTAAGGAGGCCTTTGGTTTGCAGTGGGATTGTGGGACACTACATACAGACTTTTAATTAATTAATTTGTTGTTTGAAATAAAACCCGGATATTCAAGAGCTCTAGAAGTCAAGAAAAATATAACAAAAAATAACATTGACGCAAAACTTAAACAAAATCATTTTCGCATGAAATGTAATGTGAATGAAAAAACGCAAATGCAGATATTAATCTGATATTATCAACAGTAATTTTGCATGTTTATGTCATTATTTTAAGAAAACATTTTCGTGGATTGTAACAAATGACGGCAATGATGAGATGTCGGCTGCAAAACATGGACATTATGATAGCCATTAATATAAGACTATTTCCACACTTATTCTTTAATCAAAGAGTTTGACTTCTAATCTCTGTAACTCTGAAATTAATTTTTTTTCATATGATGTTGCTAGAAGTGCTCTTGCAAGGCTTCGCTCTCGAAAAAGTTTTAACAGGGCCCTCAGATTGGTCTGAAATGCCCCGTATAAGTCTTTCCTGTCGTAGTTTTGGGAAAAGTAAAAAACGTAAGTACCTATTTCTTTAATATTATTTACTTTGAAGAGTATTTGTATCAAGTGTCACCTGTTTCAATTACCCCCGTTGGTTTTTGGAATTTTCACAAAAATGTAAAACATGTAATCCGTTAATTGTTTTAAAGATTATTTTTATACACAGCTTAAACTCAATTCAGCTAAGTAATAATATTCTGCCATACAAAATTTATAACCCTGTTCTACCTTCTTCTAGAGGGGTAATTTTGGATAAAGAAAAAATATGTAAAGATATAAATTGTGGAAAGAAAAAATCACTCACGAGCAGGATTCGAACCTGCGACTCCTGGCACAGTACGCCAGTGCTTTAGCCACTAAGCTACCGTGAACACTGCTCGTGGTATCGAAATTATCCTCCACTATACGTCTTTGGGTGACGTCAGCGATATCTTATTAAGAAACATTGTTCCTTAACCGACTCGACTAACTTTACAGTTAAATCAAAGTCGTTTCGATACCACGAGCAGTGTTCACGGTAGCTTAGTGGCTAAAGCACTGGCGTACTGAGCCAGGAGTCGCAGGTTCGAATCCTGCTCGTGAGCGATTTTTTCTTTCCACAATTTATATCTTTAGAATTCGTTTCGCATGCGTAAAATGCGTTAAAATAATAAAATAATAGAAAAAATATGTGTTTCAAATTTACAACAAAAAAAAAAAACTTTTCTCAAGTTTTGAGTGAATCAATCTAGGAGAAAAGATTTTTCATATAAACTCTAACACCCTAATTCACCCCCTTATGTTTAGAATTTCCAAAAATCCTTTCTTTGTTCTTACGTTAAATAAACCAGCCAAGAGCATGTATGTCGGGCCATGCTCAGTATTATAGGGTTCCTTAAGTAGGTGTAATTACAAACAAAATAAACCCGAATATTAATCAATTTCATGTAATTCTTCTAAAAACCATTTATCAACAAAAACGAAACATAGGGGTATAGAAAAACTTGATGTTTATTTTACACAAAAAAATTATTTATCTAGGGGTATTATAAACCAGAAAGAAAACAGTAAAGAGCGTTTGTGTGGAGAAAAGACCACCCGCATTTACTCACATTTAACGCGATACCGCAAAAAATAGTGGTGGGCGATTTTGAATGATTGGCATAATCGAATTACTTTGTAATACTAATTTTGATAATCGATTTTGAAATTAGTGACTAATTTATTTTCATAATCGAATGATGTTACTAATTTGTAGGTACGTACAGTCGACTGCATGACAGTGGTAACACTTCAATTCGAAAACCGCCCCTTCATCATTTCAGCCGAAAGACGTCCACTACTGGACATAGGCCTCCCCCAATTAAGGGGGGGGTCGGTCGACCGTACTACTAATCCTGTTGTAAAAAGTAAAGACACTTGGCTTTTTTGGTGGAGTCATTTAACAGTAAGTTTAGTTATTCTAATTTTTGTTATTGATAGATTTCTATTAACTCAACAAAACGAGTCACTGGCAATTAACCTCAACTAAATTTTAATTTAGTGTACCCGACCGACCATCGTGTTTCGCTCGTTCTGCTCTGCGTTGACTCGCGATCATGATTACTAACTAAATTAGTAACTACTAACTTGCTAAAATCGAGATATCACGAGACATCTTCATAATCGAATGATTTCATTAGTATATCTCACAATCGCCCACCGCTTAAAAAACTCATGCGAGGGGCTCAGTTGCTTTAGTAATAAGTTGTGAATGGCTGAGTTGATTGATAACATCAAGATTAACAGAACTATTCTGTAACCACTGTTTTACGTTCGCCAGCTAACGTATGGATCATAATATTTACATGAATGCGTAATGGAATCTATCAGTCTCTAGCACCACGCCTACCTATTCGTTTAACTCCGGATAGTTAAAAATAAACAATTATTTTTAAATTTGTCTGTACATTTATCCCAAATGATGTCAGAAACTGTTGTAACAGCTAATTATAGACAAAAACGTTTGTCTATGAGTGTGGAATCTAATCTTAAGAAAAGTTAAAGATAGTTTTACGACATACATTCTCCCAAAAAAAAACCGGCCAAGAGCATGTCAGGCCATGCTCAGTATTATAGGGTTCCTTAAGTAGGTGTAATTACAAACGAATCAAATCGAATATTAATCATGGCTATTTTAGTTTTTGCAATAATCGGCAGCATTCGCGACTCAGAGCGTGTTGTTAGTAGCGCCATCTAGCGATAAATTCAAGAAGCCAAATTTAAGAAGTGTTTCATGCAAAGTTTCTTTTTGTGATTTTTTCAAATAGAAAGTAGCTAAAAGAGCATTATTTGCTATGACCATTTTTCTCTAAGGTCAATGACCTTTGAACGAGGACGTTTTAAGTATTTTTCAGTTTTCTCTCTATAACTCAAAAAATTATAATCACATTATACTCGAAATAATTTTAAAAGAGAGTTTTTACAAAGGTCTATCAATGTGGAAGATTATAAGTTTCTACGTTGGATAGTTTAGAAATGGCAGGGGGGGGGACACATTGCAAGCCACTTTGGCGGGCTATATTTCGCAGATGGTACACCTGATAAAAAAGTGGTGTATGAAACATTACCTTCATTTTAGTAGACCTATTCAATGATACCCCACACGAGGGGGTGCAGCGAAAAAAAATTTTGCATCCCCATTTCACATGTATGGACGCCACCCCTAAAATACGTAAAAACGATTTTTTTATTCTTATAAAATTGAGATCTATATGTAGACTATTTTATAACAAAATTTCTTTTACTTATGTTTATAATTGTAGAAGTTATTAAGCTGTAAAGGATTAGGACAGACGGACAGACGGACAGACGGACAGACGGACAGACGGACGGACATGACGAAACTATAAGGGTTCCTTGTAGGACTTCGGAACCCTAAAAAGTGGTCTACTACCCTAAGTCTTTCGGCCTAAGATTCAGATTCGTTTATACATAATCACTGCGGGGCACGAATCCGTTGCGCGTTTCCTCTTCTCAGAATGAGATGGTTAAGGCCTTAGTTCACCAGGCTGGCCTAGTGCGGATTGGTGGCCCTTGAGCTGCAGTGATGTCCCCCACATGTGTCCGGACATCGCCGAAGGACAGTTTAGGTTGGAAGTGGAAGGCCCTGAAGTGGGCCGCGCTGGATGGGTTGCGAATGCCATGCATTGCAGTTCTCGTAGCCCATCCACCCAAGGCGAGAGTAGGCACACGGTGGAGTTTTTAGTGGTTGCGAGTCCCACATAACCACGCCACTTACCCGGGTGTTGTGACATGCGATAGGCATTTTCTCCGTCTAAAAAAAAAAAGTGCGGATTGGTGGACACGTTGTTTGCACGTCAAAAAAACATTAAGATCCCTTTTCACTAGTAAATAATTATATTCTGACAACGTCCTTAGTGATATTTTCTGTTACTAGAAAGTAGAAAACTTTGTCAAAATTGGAAGACCATTTACTTGGCCGGCTGTACAGTTTATTCAATTTTATTCGCATACTCTATGAAACAAGCGTAAAGTAGTAGCGTAAAATAATGTTTCCGAGAATTGAGTAAGTGAAAAATGCAAAGTATGTTTTTCTCTCTGCATCACCCTAAAGTTTACTGGCAGAGAATGCCTTATACAGAATGCTTGTTTCGCCATAAGTTACCATAAGAAAATGCCTTTTTCTTCCAAGAGTACCTACATCTCTACCGATCGTCATCTCAGTGTTATTTTCTTTTCAATCTTGGAGCTGTTTCTACTAATTTTATCTGATCATCAAAGCGCCAGGCAATCCATTAAATAGTACGAATAATACCCTGGTGATTATTCTTAGCAGCGCAGCGGTCTAAAAACATAACATAACACACATAACATCTCGCCTGTATTCCCCGAAGGGAAGGCAGAGGTGTGTGGGAGGGCAAGCCTATTGCCGCTAATCGGGCACAAATCCGGACTCCGCCGGGCTGCTACTGAGAATTACCTAATGAAAAATCCCCTTACACTTTGCCTGATCAGAGAATCGTACCCAGGACCTAACGTTTAGCAGTCGTGCTTGTGACTACTAGCCCGACGAGGCCCGAATATATTGGAAAGGATTTTTTCGTGTTCTTGTGACTGAGGCGAGGCTAAAAAATGCATTTTTTCAATAGTTTTCCAAACGGATAAATAACTTACGTCTATCCGTCTACAAACTCTCAAATGAGCAAACAAAAGCTTATGTCAACTACACGGAAATCACGACAGTATAACAATTTAGTTGAAATATGACGCAATAGGAAAGTAGGGCGCCTGCGCTGGGAACAGATAACAATGTAGTACGCCCCTGTGTTGAGAATGAATGCATTCTGACATGAATTATGTATGATGGTGTTCATTGCTAGAAATGTTGTAAGATAATTATGAAGTGCAGTTAAAGCTATATAAAGTGTTATAAATAAATAAATAAAATTTCTTTATTTCAGGCAAGGCATAAGTTTGACATCATACACATACACCCATATCACATTATTACAATTAGAAAATTAGAATTAATTAATTATCCCCCATTCCCCCATTTGGGGGAGGGCTTTGTCCAGCAGTGGACATTTTTCGGCTGAAATAATGATGATGATGAATTAATTATAAAAATAAAATACAAAAAATAGAAACTATTAACTCTGTAAATTTATACTTCGCTGTAGTTGTAGATAGAAACCGGCCATGAGCATGTCGGGCCATGCTCAGTATTATAGGGTTCCTTAAGTAGGTGTAATTACAAACGAATCAAATCGAATATTAATCATGGCTATTTTAGTTTTTGCAATAATCGGCAGCATTCGCGACTCAGTGTGTTAGTTGCGCCATCTAGCGATAAATTCAAGAAGCCAAATTTAAGAAGTTATGTCATTTCAAAGTTACTTTTTGTGATTTTTTCAAATAGAAAGTAGCTAAAGGAGCATTATTTGCTAAGATCATTTTTCTCTAAGGTCAATGACCTTTGAACTAGGACGTTTTAAGTATTTTTCAGTTTTCTCTCTATAACTCAAAAAATTATAATCACATTATACTCGAAATAATTTTAAAAGAGAGTTTTCACAAAGGTCTATCAATGTGGAAGATTATAAGTTTCTACATTGCATAGTTTAGAAATGGCAGGAGGGGGGACACATTGCAAGCCACTTTGGCGGGCTATATTTCGCAGATGGTACACCTGATAAAAAAGTGGTGTATGAAACATTACCTTCATTTTAGTAGACCTATTCAATGATACCCCACACGAAGGGGTGCAGCGAAAAAATTTTTTCATCCCCATTTCACATGTATGGACGCCACCCCTAAAATACGTAAAAACTATTTTTTTATTCTTTTAAAATTGAGATCTATATGTAGACCATTTTTCAACAAAATTTCATTTACTTATGTTAATAACTGTAGAATTTATTAAACTGTAAAGGATTAGGACAGACGGACAGACGGACAGACGGACAGACGGACGGACATGACGAAACTATAAAGGTTCCTTGTAGGACTTCGGAACCCTAAAAAAGTGCGAAAAACGGCCACTTTTGGCATCCAAATTCGGGTTAGTGACCAAGTGTAATTGCTCCATTATAATAAACAATGGCAATATCCCTGACATAGTAAAAAAATATGTCTGTGGACAATATTTATGAAATTATTGAATGAATGTTACCTAATTCATTTATGACGTACATGTATTTCCCCAATTAAGTTTGGATTAAATCAAGCTACCGAAACAACTAAAAATACATAATAATGTACTTGATAGTACTAAATGTGGTAGCAAAATATCCTCGTTCTGACAATATTATTTGTGTCCAAACGTACCTAATTAGATTTCTAATTAATATTTAAAAAAGCAACAGTAGCGAATACCGCACCAAATAATGACGTCACATCGATAAATAATATTTTAGTAATCAGTATGTACGTACATGGAATTTGAATACACTTATTTGGAAATAACATGCAGTTTTCATGGACGTATAAAAAAGGCGGACAGAATCTCGCTAAACAATAAGTGAATCACCCATAATAAAACGGCTCGCTTAAGTACGGGCTGGCATGCACACATTCACACCCATAGTAAGACAAAAAGCTGCGATTACGCAACAAATCTCGTGTGACAGTAACCATTGTCGTAGTGTCGCAAATAAAATAACAATATATATTTGCTACCCGATTCAGAACCACACGATAACCAGTTGTCGAACGGTTCGGTTTATTATCTCGTTTAGTCTGATGATTCTCGCAACGAGAGAAAAAGAGATAACTAACCGAATCGGTCGACAACTGGTTATAGTGTGGTTCTGAATCGGGGAGCTGATGTAATAAAATGCTGTCGAAATTATAGTGGGCGGCTTAGGAAAAAAATGTAGAGCTTCAATCTTTTCTCAGCGAGATTCCGTCCGCCTTTTTTATTCGTCCGAGGCAGTTTTATACAGTGTTTTTCGGAACTGCGTTTCGTTTGGAAGATAGCATTTTCCCCTAATATTGTAATTCAAGGACCTTAAATTTTTTGTCTTAAATCCTGTATCTGGACTTTTAGAAACTAATTATAATTTATTGTTCTTGGAACGAAGTTCCTTATGGGGGCTTGCGGTAGGTGTGATTGTTGATTGAGACATGTTTTACTGGGAATTGAAACTGGGCATTTTTTTTTAAATATAGTCGAGCTAGTCGTGTAAATAATTATATTTAAAGCCAGGTCAAAACAATACCACAATCGCACCGCTCTCAGAATTCATTCTTTCCGAAGCAACGTCAAGATGAAACTGTTTCGTTGCCTTGCACTGAGCAGTGCAGCGAGTTTGCCGGGGCATTATTGAGGGATGAACAAATTTATAGTATCCCATGTGCTGGCAAGCGATTCCCGATGAGACTATTGTGTTATGTGTTATATTTTACTTTTAAAAGTTTTAATTGTTATTCTTTAACGCATTACACAGGGTCGACATCTGTAGCTGCCAGTATTTAGGACCTTCATAAGCGGGCAAACGTCAATAAAATCATCATAGCGTGCCGCCAGTACAGACATGTTGTTCCTAAGTTTTGTAATTGTTACTATGAGTTTGCACTGACGAAACATTCACATAAAAACATGTTGAAATGTTAGTTTTCTGTCAATGTATCGAATCGCGTCCGCATTATCACACAACTTGTTGAAACGAAACTTGTTTGACATTTCATAGTCTATTGACATGTTTCACAATCAATTTCGATAAACTTCAAAGTATCTGCTTTCGGCCATACATGTTAACCGACCTCATTGGATAACACAAAAAACGAGATTTATACAAGTATTGACAAGTATTACACATGATTAAGCATCAGTGCGAACGTCAGCCGTGACAAATCTACAGACAAACATGTCAATGTATAAGTTTTTAGTCAGTGCAAACACAGCCAACAACAAATCTTGAAATCTGTTAAAGAATTTACCCAGTTTTCTGCAGTGCGAACGTAACAATCAACAAAACAAGTTGTGAAATTAGTTTCATATGACAAATTTCGAGACATTACATGTTAAATGTTTTTTAGTGCAAACCCACAGTTAGGGTTAACGATAAAATGTATTCTATCTTATCTGTCAAAAGCAAGCTATTATCCCACAAAATAATTATTATGCTTTGTGCCGTACCTACCAGAATTTTTAAATCATCATAATTTTGCTACAAATTCAAATTCAAAAGATTTTCAAATTCAAATTAATTTATTTGCGAAATATGGGTAAAATTACATTTGATGTTAAAAATAAAAATTATGTTTACTACCACCTTATTCAAACTTACAGCATGCACATTATACAATATTACATTATTTTATTTTATATAAATCATAAACGCATCAAAAGGTCAAATAGTTGGTCCTAGTGAGAAGGACCGGCTAGAAACTCCATGGACATACTCTTCAATTAAAAAGGATGCATGTATGTTGAAAATAACATCCACCGGATTTGTCAAATTTTTCTGGGCTATCACAGAAGGCTAGTGACAGACTGACGGACGGACGGAAGCCAGATTCCAGTTTGCCAACTCCAGTTTGACAAAGAACACTAAAAATATCCTCCCCATTCTTATTATCAGCGGAAAATCGTTCGCTACCGTTTAGTTTTTAAGAATAGACAACCCAAAGGGGATTGCCTACTCGTATCACTACTATACGCGTGGGCATCATAAGAAGCAACTAATGGAGGTTCCGTTCCGTGTGGTGCCGGACGTAAAGAATTGCACCACCCTATATCTTCTCATGGGTGTCGTAAAAGGCGACTAAGGGATTCACCAGAGGATGGGCAGCAGCGTTCTCTGAGTATTTAACCAACCAACT
The DNA here is from genome assembly GCA_949699075.1 of Asteroscopus sphinx. Classification (NCBI taxonomy): domain Eukaryota; kingdom Metazoa; phylum Arthropoda; class Insecta; order Lepidoptera; family Noctuidae; genus Asteroscopus; species Asteroscopus sphinx. Next base: position 9,532,237 of record OX453021.1, on the reverse strand, counting down.
GCGATCGCCAACCCGCCTGCCAAGCGTAGCGATTATGGCATATCCCCCCAATATATGCTTGGGGGAGGCCTGTGTCCAGCAGTGGACGTCTTACGGCTGAAATGATGATGATGAATGGAGGTTAAATTGCATTCGTTACTGCAAGGGGTCCTATTTTTGAAACAACACCTACTCAAAGCCATGCGTCATTCTTGCGAAAAGCTACAAATGCCTCGTATTTAATTTAATCACAAACACGTACGGACATTTAATTTATTGGAGTACCTATCTATAGCTTGAAAGTGAATAGGAAGAGAAGCTTGCTTTCTATTTAGTTGACCTAGGTCACTAGTTTAAAATACATCTTTCTCCTCTTATGTGCAGGGATGGAAAAAACCGTTTTTTTATAATTTATAAAACAAACAGTTTAAAATGTTTTAAACATGTGTTCCTATGTTACTCCTATGTTAATCATGATTTTTTTCGTCTATTAAAAACAGGTGTTTTAAACAGGTTTAAAAACAAATCCTGAGTATATTTTCGGGAAAACTCCCTTAGTTCTAATAAAAGCTCAACTAAGGACTCGCAAATTAGGTGAATACCCTGAAAGTGTGACAAACATAGCTAGGTGATTCCCCGAAAACAAAATAAAGTAAAGATGAGAGATGTCTTGTGTCCGAGTCTCAATATTGGGGATATTTTTTAGAAAGATTAAAAAAAGTTTTGATTAAGTAGGTATAGAAGTATCAAAAAAGTAGCAGTTATCTGTAAAATATTTACTTGCACTTGCATACAATAAGTGCATTTGTGAAAATCTTGCTGTGTATATTTTGTTCTATGTACCTACCTATTCTAAACTAAGAATTATTAAACTCAAAATAAGAAAAAATCTGAATAATACTGCCCCCCTAGCCCAGTTGACAATCTACAATCGTCAACGCTATAGAAAACAATAAAAAAATAAAAAAATTGTTTTCTATAGCGTTGAGACCACTGTTGCAGCGCCTCAAGCATGTTTGCCGAGGCGAATGTTGACAGCTTCGCTACAGTCATGCGTAAGCGGTGCGCCTCCATAGTTATTTATTTAATTATATAGTTCGCTGTAGTTGTATATAGAAAAAATGCCAAAAGTGGCAGTTTTTCGCACTTTTTCTATCTAAAACTACTTTAATCGTTAAAAACAAATTTTCGATAAATTATGTATTCAGCGAGTAACAATTTTCTTACTGATGGGGGCGCCACTTGGCTACTATATTCCCCATAAGGGGTTGTTAATGAATTTAAAAAATAACCCTGTATAGTAAGCAGCTGGGCGCTTACGTGGGATACGTTTGGTGTAAAACCTCCCTCAGGCCTCTTCCCTAACAACAACTCCTATAAGTAGGCTCACGTACCGTAGTATTAATCGGCTGATGACGCCACTGAAGCACAGCGGTGACACTCCGTGTACGTGTGAGCGCGCTCGCCGGTGACCTTGAGCGAGCACGTGAATGCAATTGTCACCGCTGTGCCTTGGCTGGGCAGCCGAAAGACTGCCCGTTACACACGCCGCGCACCGCGCACGGCCCCCGCGCTCGCCTCGACCCGCACATATAGCTGCGAGCAAGTTTACGAGCACACGCATTAAGTGTCGCTTCTTGTCATTAGTATATATTCTATGACTGAAGCGCGACGACTAATTGCCTTCCTTTTTTGGAACACATATCCAGTATTTAATAGTATGTATTTGTCAGTATTTTAAAAGTAGTAGAGTTCTTTTGTGAAAGAGCTCGTCCGGGGAAGTATTACTACCGTACCTACTTCTCCGCCAAATAGTGATGCTTGCATTGCTGTGTTTCGAACTGAAGGGTACGGGTGCCGATGAAATTACAATCACATGAGACTTTCTATCTTCATGTCTCAGTTTGGCGAACCGACTTGTGGTACCATTTAGGCAACAGCCTAGCTGGTATTGCAGTTATTACGGGCAAAGGTAACCGCTTAACATTAGGTGGGCCTTTAGTTCGTTTCGCCATCCTATACGATAAAAAAAAAATCCACACTAACATTATAACTGCGAAAGTAATTGTCTGTCTGTTTGTTACCTTTTACGACGAAACCTCTGAACCGTTTGTAATAATATTTGGCAAAGAGGTAGCCTGAAACCTGGAGAAGGCATAAATATCATAATAAGGTATTTGGAGGATAGTTAAAATTCTTCTTAGAATAAAAAAAGTCAATTTTATTCTCAACAAAAACTGTCTCAACCATTTACAAAGCTAATTTGATTTGTTTAACGCTTCGTTTATTCTGCAAACAACAGTAAAAACATGTAAAAGGGCTCTAAGTACCTTCCATGACCTTAATCTGGCTTACAAAAAGGGATTTAATAAAACCTTTTAGGGATACAACAGTTTAATCAAGTTTTTTAATTATTTATCTAGTGTGAAGTACCAACCAAATGGTTCAGGAAGTTTAAGTTTTGTTGGTGGTAAAAACAAAATAGTATTTTTTTTGTGGTACCACTTGTTTTAACGAACCTTTTAGTTAAAATTTTATTTAGACGTAGTTTCGAATTATTTTATCAAAGTAGTAAGCTGTAGGAGAGTAGAGAAAATAAAAGCAATGTCATGTCAGCCTGTTGATTCTCAGAGAGTAGTGTTTTTTTATATTTCCTGACAGTGGTGTTGATTCTCAGAGAGTCGTGTTTTTTAGGGTTCCGTACCCTAAGGGTGACAGACGGGACCCCATTACTCTCGCTACGCTGTCCGTCCGTCCGTTCGTCCGTCTGTCTGTCACAGGGCTGTATCTTTTGAACGGTAATAGGTAACTGGTTGAAATTTTCTCAGAATATGTGTTGCGCGACTGCTGAGCGTGGGGTCCTGGGTTCGATTCCCGGGTCGAGCAAAGTGTTATTGGGTTTTTTCAATAGGAAATTCTCAGTAGCAGCCCGGAGTCTGGATTTGTGCCCGGTCAATGGCAATAGGCTCGCCCCCTATTACATGGGACTATAACATAACTGGTGAAATGTGGGTGTACTATTACACCTCTGCCTACCCCTTCGGGGAAATACAGGCGTGATGTTATGTTATGTTGTTATGTTATGTGTTGCTATGAGGTGTATCACGACAAATACTAAAAACAAAAAAAAGTCTAAAAACAAAGGGGTCCGTCCCCATACAAGAAACCTCAATAAACATGCATTTTTTTCAACGTTTTTGTTTTTGCTCTATCTTCAAAACCGTAATATATACCAGCGTCAAACTTAGTCAGATTATAGTGCATATTATGTAGTTTAGCAAAAAATACTAAAAATAAGACAAACATAGACATATGTGGCGGTACCTGCGTAAGAAAGACATGTAAAAATTCATATTTCGCGCACTGTACGTTGTTGTCTTTTGATAAACTCTCGTAAATTAAATCAGTTTTTATGGGGTATCAGGTCGTTGAGAGGTACGGAACCCTTACTGCGCGAGTCCGGTTTTTATATTTCCTGAGACAGTGGTTTTGATTTTCAGAGTCGTGTTTTTTTATATTTCCTGACAGTGGTGTTGATTCTCTTGTTCACCAACATAACTTAATTCAAATTATTCATATCATTTTCTAATAGTGAAAACAAGAAAGAGATAGCAAGAAATTTAGAACTGTCAAATTAGTTTACGTAAAACACTTCTTCGTATTTTTATCGGCACGTCCCGAGATCACGACTAAACTTGCATATAAATAATTCCGACTAATTTGACAGGACTAAAATTGTTGACATAATTTTCTTGTTAGATGCAAGAAAAGGATGTCAACAGTAAACGAGAGCATAGTTTAAAATAAGTTTACGGCCAAAATTAATATCCAATCTATCTACGATTTGCCCTACTAGAGATAGGAATTTGACATAAGCTCCATACAAAATATGTCAAATTTCTATCTCTAGTAGGGTAAATCGTGGATAGATTGAATATTAATTTTGGCCGTTAGTTTGTGAACCAGTCTCGAGTTTTCAAGTGTTAGTTTAAACCTTTATGTTTTAGATATGATTATAAAAGAACCGCGGATATAACCGCGGGTTGGTGGCCTATATAAAGGATTTGTAAGACTGGGGCTGTGTGTATGATAAGAAAGGTGTTAAAACATTGTACACTAATAAATTAATATTTATGAAAAAGTATACAAATTCCTTTCTTGCGACCGGAACATAAGTCTCATTACCATTTTTTAAAGACTTATTTGGTTTGAATCAATTTTGATCACAAACCATATGGTCTTTTTTTGTCAGTCATTAACTGTTAAGCTCTATTTTTGTGTGGATAAGGATCATTTTCGTTTGATAACTTCGGTGTGAATGACGCTTGACGCAGCGCGTACGCATTATCTCAAATATTGACGTAATGTTTACACAAATGTATGAAATATTTGATTTTATTGTGTATTGATAACCGATTCCGCATTGTTACTGTATAATTCATACTATTTATCAAGCATTACTTCTTGTCTTAGTGTGACTTTGGTTAGGTTAGGTGAGCCAGTGTCGGACTCTTACCGACTAAAACCACCACAGTGTTCCTTCAACTACCTTAGCCGGGGGCGTGGGAACCCGTGAGTATTCACACAACCACCCCGACCACGACAGGACCCGGCCCGTCACAAGCAGGCAAACCCCTTCACGCACGCACGCACGGGTAGGCCACACGGCCTATCGTCGGCCGCACCCTCCTCGGTGGTGCACACGGAAAACTGCACGTCACTTCACCTTACGGGCCTTTACCAGCTACGCCAGCTGTGCCAACTACGACAGCTGTGCCAGCTACGCCAGCTGTGTCAGTTACGTCAGCTACGCCAACTGTGCCAGCTGCGCCAGCATGCCGCCAGGCCAGCATGCCAGCTACGCCAACTGAGTCAGCTACGCCACCTGTGCCAGCTATGCCAGTAAAAGTAGCCTATACAACATGATATTGAAATAACTGAAAACCTCTTAAGGGGTCATTGTACTCATCAGTATGAACTTTTACTATAGGACCAACCCTGAAATCGTGAAAAAAAATCTGGTGGTCCCTAAATTTTATCGATTTAAGTGCACACAAATGTAGGGATCAACTGATTTTATTTTCGCGATTTCAGGGTTGGTCCCTTAATAAAAGTTGTTCATAATTATCAGTACATTGGCAAGGGGTCAGAAAACAAGGGTTCGGGAAAGAAGCGATAAAAATTTCAGCATGTATAAAAAACACCCAGACCACCAAAAACACTTATGTTCATTACATAAATACCTATATTGTGTCCTGTGGGACAATTATTTTTTTGTCCGTAAAATATTCCTAAACTTGTTTACTGTTGCAACATTGCGCACTTGCACCATCTGTCAATGTAGGAACTATCGGCACAACGTGTCAGAGTCAATGCCAACAATTTGCCAAGACTCATATTTGTGTGGGATTATAATTATGATGATAGGAAAATACGTGACCTAGGGGTAGTAATGCAGGTGCGAAACTTTTTTTTATATTAAAAATAATCCAATGACTAATTCTAACGTTGAATGAACAATTCTAACCTTGGACGAATCAAAAAAGGCGGACCGAATCTCGTTACACAAAAAGTAAAGCATCCATAGTAAGACGGCTCGCTTAAAAGTACGGGCTGGCACGCACACATTTACACCCATAGTAAGACAAAAGCCGCGATTACGCAACAAATCTCGTGTGCCGGTAGTCACTGTCGTAGTGTCACAAATAAAATAACAATATACATATATCTGGTGTATTAAAATTATGTCGAAATTATAGTGGGTTTAGGAAAAAACGAAATGCTTATCTTGTCTTAGCGAGATTGCGTCCGCCTTTTGTTATTCGTCCGAGGATACTACAACAAGTTTGTAGTAAGCGATGGCTGATGCTCACGTCATGCTCGTAAACGGGTGCCGTTTGTCGGGACAGGTCAGCTCCTACATACTATGGCAACTCTTTTTAAGTTAATTATTAAAGGCAATGTTCTCACTTTTAAACTCTTGTTTATTTCTGACATTAACCTACATTATACTCACATTATTTGAATTGAATGAATTTGATGTAATAAACAATAACCTATTTTGAAAAGAGTATATCCATGGAGTTTCTTGCCGGTTGTTCTCCATAGGACCCACAATTTGGAACCATGCAACTAGAGCCTGACCTGCCTGACGTTTCAAGTGCCTGTAATCAGGTTTATTTGAAATAAAAACATTTGGTTTTGAATATCCTACTTAATGTTATTATTATTTATTTATTTCATCAGACAACTTCAGTCCACAATAGTGTTAGTAATACTTACCTCGTGGTTCGACTGTGTACAGAATCGCACGACAAGGATTCAGAAGTCCGCGTCGTTCGATCGATCGTAACACAAGGACCTGGGAAATCTTCGTCGTTCGATCAATCGAACCACGCCTACTTGGAAAATGTATGTCCGCATGGTTCGAGTTTGGAATCGGACGAAAAGGATTCACAAATCCGCATCGTTTGATTGATCGGACGAAAAGGATTTAAAATTCCTCGTCGTTCGATTAATCGAACTGTGCGATCGGACCACGCGGCCGGAAGGTAAAATACTATGTTAGTTCGAATAAAATTACATCAGCATAAATTAAATTCAGAATTGAACCACTAAAATTGAAACTAATTATCAAATTAAATGAATTAAATTAAATTTACTAAAATTACATTAAAATTAAATAAATTAAATAATAAATGTGAAAGTTTGTAAAGATGTTTGGATGTTTGTTACTCAATCAAGCTGTATGGGCTGAATGGATTTGAATTAAATTTGGCGTATAAATAGAAAATAACCTGGATTAACATATAAGCTACTTTTATCCCGGAAAGATGAACAGTTCCCGAAGGAAGCGCGATAAACGACATCCACGTGGGCGAAGCCACGAGTAGTAGGTAGGTACTGGGATAATTTTCATAACGATTCAGTATTAAAATTTGTTCCTTATGACAACCACACTATTAAAATTCACTTTAAAACAAAATAAAAACTGACTTTGTATGGGAGACTCATAAAATGTTGTAGCGCAAACAATACAAAGGCAAATTATCCGCAAAACTCCTGTTTCATAGGAAAATGAACCCTCTCGACCGAAATGTATAAAAATGCTGATTTATTTTTCACGATTTCTGGAAGACGCCGTAGAAAAATTTGTTTGATAGCACTCACTGAATGAGCTCTTCAGATATGACCACGAATTTCTGTTAGGTACCTACGTTCTGACACGTTGTATGTTGGAAGTTTTTATTTTCATTCTCACAATATTCACATTTCCTAGAATGTTATCAGAGTATGTACGTCAACAAGAGCTTTCGAAAAATATTACTATCATCAATGGTAACCACAAATCAACAAGTCAACAAGATAAATTCATTGACCAACAGAGACCACTGACAATAGTGACGTGTTAAGTTTAACCGAAAGCAAAAACAATACTTATAACTTGTTCCGTGTGGTGCTGGACATAAAGAATTGCACCACCCTATCTCTTCTCATGGGTGTCGTATAGGCGACTAAGGGATTCACCAGAGGATGGCAGCAGCGTTCTCTGAGTATTTAACTGACCAACTGCGAGCGCCAACCCGCCTGCCAAGCATGGCGATTATGACATATCCTCCCAACATGCTTGGAGGAGGCCTATGTCCAGCAGTAGAAGGTCTTTCACCTGAAATGATGATGAATTTTTAATCAACCCTCAATCAACGGACGCAAAGCCACTGGCGTAGTCAGCTGAAAGATACGTGTAGGCATTGTATCCAAAAACGGTCTAGAATTTATGTTAGTTGGTAGGTTAATACGACGCCAGTCTCGTACCAGGCACGAGATGACAAACACCTGAAAACTGATACCCTGTTTGTTTCCCAAATTCACAGAACGGAAAAACAAACAAAAAACCAATATTACGTCGTAAATAAGTACATATTTAGATGTTCTGTAAAATGATAGTAGGTAAATACTGATCGAAATGTCATACGCAATACAATTTTATGAAATTCCACTGAGCAATAAAATACGGTTGACGCCCACTTCCAGTCAATAATACGCCTGTCATTACGCATTGGGATCCAAACAGGGAAATGATATTAAGTTGAGATATACCTGAATTCTATAAACATACCATATAAGACAATCTGCAGGCTAAGGATGATTATAGGACTTTGAATAACTCAGTTACATGTATCATCTATGATATCGAAGTTTAGACGAAGGTCTTCAACCAGTACGGCCTACCTGTCATGACTTACGGTGCCGAAACGTAGAAACTGACATTTAGGCTAGTCCACAAATTCAAAGACGCTCAGCGAGCTATCAAGCGAGCTACATATGTTTGGAGTTTCTTGGAAGGAAAAAATCCGTGACGATATTATCTGAAGAAGAACCGGGGTGACTGACATAGGTTGTAGGATCAGTAAGCTGATGCTAAAGTGGCAGTGGGCTGGCCATGTCTGTCGAACAACCGATGGTCGTTGGAGCAGACACGGGTTGTACGGGTGCCGGTGAAATTACAATCACATTAGACTTTCCATCTTCATGTCTCAGTTTGGCGAACTGACTTGCGGTACCATTTAGGTAACAGCCTAGGTGGTATTGAAGTTGTCATGGGCAAAGGTAACCGCTTAACATCAGGTGGGCCTTTACCTCGTTTCGCCATCCGATAAAATAATAAAAAACTAGTGCTTGAGTGGAGACTGCGAATCGTCAAATGCAGCGTAGGGTGCCTCTCAGCCAGGTAGAACGACGACCTAAAGAAGGTAGCTGAGGGGGACTGGATGCGGAAGGCAGAAGACCAAGTGTTGTGGTGTAACTTAGGAGAGGCTTACGTCCAGCAGTAGACTTGCGATAGGCTGAGTTGATGATAATTTATCATGTATGATATCCAAAGATTGGCGAAGACAGGGCAAGAAAATGCCACATTGAGGCAGCATATTAAGTTCTTTCATTAGTATTGTCTTTTCTTCTTTCGTTACTATCAAAAGATTAAAATCTTTTGAATCTCTCTGCCACCAAACAGTGATGCTTGCATTGCTGTGTTATGGTGCGAAAGGTGGTGGTGAAATTACAATCTCATGAGACTTTTCATCTTTAGGTCTAAGTTTGGCAAAAGCGATTTGCAATACCGTTTATTACGCAACAACCTTGGTGGTATACCAGTTTTTATGGGCAAAGGTAACCGCTTCACATCATGTGGGCTTTTAGCTCTTGTCGCCATCTAATGCCATAAAAAATGACAGATTTAATAAGTGATATTCAAAAACTGACTGACTAGAACCAAGTATAACAAAAAACTTCACCATAATCAATATATCAACTCGCAGACATTCACTACCAAATATGGTATAGCTGTTAACTCCGTCAACGCAATCGATAGCAAAGTTTTCCTTCACAATAATGCAATAATTTATATAATCCGAATTACATCTTACGAGAAACGTCGTAACCAAACCGTCCACGTGGCGAAACGGCTCCCTCAAAAAAATATTTATTATTGCCCAAAAAACAAAAGTTAACAAAAACCCTTTGAGTAACAACAAATTCAAAAAGCATTTTCGAACAACCCGAAAATTCGGGTTAACAAAACACATTATTTTCTGATGGCTTCAATTTCCCAAGATGGTCGCGGCTGTGTAATGTACACGTGATTAGGGCACACGCGCCGGTATTGGGCAACTAATCGTTACAACGTGCTTTAATCTGCATTAAATATTTATTATACAAATTAACATGTGATTGATAAAGTGCAGTTGGCTAACGGTATTATACTGTGTGTTTATTTTATGAGTGAAACTGTGCAACTACAATCTTAGTTAACTGTTAGGTAATTGTGACCAGAATATATCATGAACGAACAAAAGTATAACGCAGTATTCAATTTCAATTCAATTCTGCTGGCTGCTGGACATAATTATCAACATCATCATTATCATTTCAGCCGAAAGACGTCCACTGCTGGACATAGGTCTCCCCCATATTTGGCGGGGGAATTGCCATAATCGCCACACTTGGCAGGTGGGTTGGAGATCACAGTTGGTTGGTTAAATACTCAGAGAACGCTGCTGCCGATCCTCTGGTGAATCCCTTAGTCGCCTTTTATGACACCCATGAGAAGAGATGCGGGTGGTGCTATTTTTTATGTCCGGCACCACACAGAACTAATTATAACAATTATACATATAGGTAATCCCTTATGAAAGGTATCAAGGATAAGATACAAGGCCTGCACCTTTGACTTTTCGAATTCATGTGCGGATCAAAAATTGATAATCACTTGCTTTAACAGTGAAGGAAAACATTGTTAGGAAACCTGCACACCTGAGAGTGCTCTATACAGTTCTCGATGGTGTATGCAGTCCACCAAACAACACTAGGCCAGCGTGGTGGGCTAAGGCCTTGGCCTTCTCATTCTGAGAAGAGGCCCGTGCTCAGTAGTGGAACAGTAATGGGCTGATGATGAATGAAAGGTATGACTCGTTGGTGAACTTGGGGCTAGTCCTCATGCTCTGACACTTATCGCGGTGTGTTTTTTATTCTATCAAAAAAGTATATACGTATTATATCCATTATCTAGTACCCATAGTACAAGCTCTGCTTAATTTGGGACTAGATGGTGCTGTGTTAAAATGTCTCAAAATGTTCGAGAAAATTCCAGATTTGGGATAAATATAAGAAATAAAACATGTCATAATTTTGGATAATTAAATTACTTAAGAACAATGGATTGAAGCATCGCAATATAAATATGTTTTAAATAATAGTCTCGCGTTTGTTTACAAGTTAACACCTTCGATATTGCAGCATTACTCATCATGTGAAGTACAGGGTCATACTAAGGACGGATTAAAGGTGCAAGAATGAACCAAGAAATCAAAGGACCAAGAACTTATGATTATGCTGCTTTATTATTATATCAAACATTTATTAAGTGACTCACGTGAATGTACCAGATGTAATACGCAGCATTATTGTAATTTATCGTATTTATATACAACCAGGGTCAGATTTAAGGCCAGAATTAAGGTAGAAGAGCATGTTACAGGTGACTAATTGATTTTTCAGGTGCAAAAATAACAACGGCCCTGAAATTGATGGAATCAGTTGGCTGTTTTATGTAACTGCGTATTATATTATTAACGAAACGTACTTCTACAAGCTAGAAAAAAAAAAACTAAGAAGTTCCAAGATCACAGGGCTTATATTCTTACCACTGACTGTCCTAGTCACAACATGGTTGCCTACTTCAAATTAAACCATTTTTGTCCAACCTGATAATCACTGGTAGACTAAGGCCTTAACCTTCTCATTCTGAAAAGAGGCTCGTGCCCAGCAGTGGGATAGTAAATAGTAGCTGATGATGATGATGATGATGTTGATGTTGTTGTTGATGATGATGATGATGATGATGATGATCATGATAATCAAACTTTACACTTAGCAGTGGTGCTTGCGATCACGAGATGAAGCAGTCTGACAATAGCCACTAAGTAAAGCTAAGGTCACCCGACACCCAATATTGCAATAAGTAGCTATCTAACTAATGAATCTATTGGGCAAGGATCGTAGTATAGTTTCGTCATTCGTCATATTTATAACAATATACTAATTTACAGCTGATATTGTTGAAACACATGGATGATGTATTCCAGGGTCGAACTTAAGGTCGCATAAAAGGTGCAAGTGTGTTGATTTTTAACATTCATTCCTTTTATTATTTGGTCGTGTTTCTATAGATTGTTTAAAATCAACTTAACATAATTATGTCTTTAAGAAAATAGAGAGTCTACATTTTTTAGTACCTAAGTTCGTTAACCTTGTCATTTATTCTAAAATACACATGCGATGACAATGTGACGTCATTTTATTTAAAGAGCCTTACGTTACAAGTTATTATAATAACTTTAAAGGAAGTTCGTGCCGTTTGCGGTTTCTATAAAATAATATCCTCTCAATACTATTAAAACTATATTAGTTATTAATTTATTTACCTACAAACAGTGATACTAACATTCACTAAACGGATGCCTACTGCCCATTCATCTTTTCTTATTGTGTTTGTAAATGTCAATTAGTTATGATTATGACGCATTTTATTAACTGTCAATGTAGTTTATGGCTGTTTAGATCATAATTAACCTTTAAATAACTAACACAAATTCCAAATGTGAATTTTAAAAGGAAATTTATCAGGAAAACGTAGGTTTGTAGTGACGTTGATGGGAAAAGTATATGACTGAATGATGAACAAGGAAAAATCTATACGTTACGTATAAGTTACGTAGAACGGTCAATTTAGATCATGGGATTATAGATCACAGTTAAAATGTCTACAGTTAATCACTTTACATAGGTTCATGGCTAAAGCGAATCATCATCCTCCTCGCCTTTTCCTAAGTATATTGGGGTCGGCTTCCAGTCTAACCAGATGCGACTGAACATCAGTATTTTACACGGAGCGACTGCCATCAGACCCTCGCAACCCAGTTACTGGGCAATACTGACATTCGGAGGTTAGACCAGTTGTCAAATTTTTCAGGCTCTGACTACCAGTAACGACTGCCACAGATATTTGTATCACAACCGGGACCGAAAGCTTAACGTGCTCTCTGAGGCACGGAGGGTCTCGATGTGTAATAAAACGGTCACCCATCCACAGACTGACCGGGTCAGGTGTAGCTTAACCTCGCAGATTGTACAATCCTTGCGGTTATTACTTTGCCACGAGCCCCACCTAAAGCGAATATTAAAAGGAATAAAATCACGAATAATGTTTGGTTGTAGTGACGTTGATATAGTAGGTATGGGATTGTATATGGTGATAAAGCAAGGTGGAAAACAATAAATAAAAACATAGTAAACATGGCTATATATCAAGCTATACATTTCCAGTATAACCTAACCTCGCATTGAACCAGAACCATAATCACTAATAAACCAGGAGTCGTAGGTTTGGGGTGCTGGCCAGAAAACCTCCACGTGTGTCTCATGGCTGCTTGTCCTTCTGGACACGTCTGGAGGGAACGGCAGTTGTTGGGCCGGTGCACCCTGGGCACGGGCAGTATGTCTCCTTTGGACCGGAGGACCTTATTGCCTGTGGCGAATATTCTGGCACAGGACCCGATGTGGGCCAGTGGGAAGTTGCTCCGCGTGTCCCTCTGAGAAAGCAGAGGGCGCTGTGGATGAGCAGCGGCGGGCCCGGTGTGCACTCACTCTGCCACTGGGCAGGCAGAGGAGGACTGTCCTTCCCTGCCCCCGTCGGTTTCGTAACCCCAGGAGTGCCTGCTGAGTAGTGTTCTCGCGCCTCTTGGGACCGAGGGTCTTGGATTTACCGCCCGGACCGCGAGGAAGAAAACCTCTATAAAAATTACAGAAGGATGGGCCTGCGAGCAGCAGACTCGGGGTAGTCTGCTGCCCGACCAGCAGCTGGCGTAGCTGGCACAGTTGGAGTAGTTGGCCCAGCTGGTAAAGGCCCGTGAGGTGAGGTGGCGTGCAGTGTTCCGTGTGCGCCACCGAGGAGTGTGCGGCCGTCGTTAGGCCGCACGGGAGGAAGGGGCTCGCCTGCTTGCGGCGGGCCGGGACCTGTCGGGGGTGGTTGTGTGAATACTCACGGGTTCCCACGCCCCCGGCTAAGGTAGTTGAAGTAACAACCTGGTGGTTTTAGTTGGTAAGAGTCCGACACTGGCTCCGCCTACCCCGGGCGGAGTGCGTCCATGAGGATTTCCCTAAGGCAAAAAAAAAAGCTGACCTTGCATTGTATAGGTTTTCCGTATAATGAGGGGTCAGCTTATACTACAAAAATATAGCATGATATGTAGCTGTGCGTACTATTTTCTATTCAATGCCGTATATTCTATTCTGTGACTTTAGTTAAACTTAGAGCTTTAGGTGATGATGACTCATGATTAGGTCATATCCAGTTTAAGTGGATAGAGATAGACTACTTGGAGTCAGTTCTAACGCTTAGGATCTAATTTAGATTTGTCTTTTTTTTTACTTTGTCCCACACTAGATTGTGCTCCTGTAGTTTGGGTGCGTTTATAGACACAAATCTTCACATGCACAAACACCGAGACCAGAAGAGACAAATAAACTTGACAAAGCTGTCTAGATTGCGGTCAAGAGCAGATTTATATGTCATAAAAAAAACTATCTATCTATAAGCCATACATATATAACACTTGTTCCGTGCAGGGATCGAACCCAACACTCATTATACAGCAGCCAAACGCTCAGCCACTGCGTTAATCACGTCGTCGAAATGTTTAGTTGCAGTTCACATTTCATTATCATCATCATCCCTTCAGCTGGAAGACGTCCACTGCTGGACATAGGCCTCCCGCAAAAGGGCATATGACATAATAGCCACACTTGGCACGCGGGTTGGCGATCGCAGTTGATTGAATAAATACCCAGAGAACGCTGTTGCCCATCCTCTGGTGAGTTATACCAATACAAAAAAATACCAATCGTCATTGATTGAGCAGTCTGCTGTATGATTCTACGCCTTAAAAGATCACAGGTAAAGTATGGCGAAACTATGTTTGTTTACAAACAGCATCATGGTCAAAACGTGAACAAAATTAATAGCATCCTCTTAATAATATTTCACTGCCTACGCTTCCTCGTATCAAGGAAACTATAATTGCATCCATGCTGCAAGCCATTGTGTTCTCACAGTAAAATAAAATTAATATAAATCTCAATCTTCCTATCGTTGCCGTTGTGGAGATCGTAATATATTATGTAGGTGTTTGTGAGTCTGTTTATTTATTTATGTAAAAACGCGGAACTTGTTGCTAATTGATGTTGTTTACGCTTTTTTGGTTACCTATAAATTAAATATGAGTGTGATAAATGCACGATGCCAAATAAAAAAACATTAAGCGAGGAAAAAGAAAGTCAAAAAGATAATGTATATTGTGATATCGTTTCATCAGTTACGCGGCCATCTCCTTACCTCATGTCCAGTGCCTTAAGAGGCTGACAACACCTAAAAAATCAGACCTCTGTGGTCACTGTCGTTTCGTACAGAACTGAAAGAGAGGCAACGAGCCGAGGGACGTCGGATACGCCGCTCAACTTAAATGAAAATTATCATTTTTTTTTTAAATATAAAACTAAAAGCTTATTTGAAAAACAGAAACAACAAATGTTTAGATTACTGTCTTTCTCAAATGTTTTCTTAGTTTTATTTATAATATTTAGTAAATAATAGAGATTGTTTGCTTTAAAGCATGTTTTAAGAGGTTAGTTTACAATTCTTTTCTATCGAGAAAACTTCAAGAAAACGTGTTTTGGGCACAATAAAGTTTCAGAAAATACGATCAAGATTAACATATATTTTTTTTCACTGCCACAAACTGAATAGATACAGCTAAAAATGTTTTTAAAAGAAGCCTATTTGGGGTATTTGGCTATTGTCAGCGTTTTAATCAAATCTTGATGGACCGTCATTCAGATTTAAGATACTGTGTGAAAGGTCCTAAGAGTAAAATGTATAAAAATATGATCTCTATTCTTGGGAAGTAAATTAGTGATCACAGTACAGTATGTTGTTATCAAGTACAAAAACATTACCATGCCATGATGATAACATATTTGAGCAAATAAATAATTTGGTTTGAAGATGTTGCCCATTATAATGATATAATTCTTCAGATGTCTTTATAGGAGAATGGGCACTATCTATGTGATAATAACCCAGAGCGGATAAAAACGAATCATAATATTATGTGAATTGAAACGCCAGCTTCTTTTTCTGCGAATTCAATTTTTAAATCCCTACTGTTTTTATTAATTCTGTTTGTTTAATGCTGCTACGTTGAATATATGTTCAATATCTTCAACGTAGTAGCATAAACACAGAGTAGCACCAATAAACTACATTTTCATTGTAACTAACTACACGCATATTATAAATGTGAAAGTTTGTGAAGATGTCAGAATGTTTATTACTGAATACTGTTGAAACGACTGAACAGATTTAGATGAAATTTGGCACACAGATAGATCATTACCCGGATTAAAATAAGGGCTAATTTTTATCTTGGAAAAATATGTAGTTCTCGAGGGATGTGCGATAAGTCTTTCTATAATGAGCCGAATTCTATGCGGAAGAAGCCGTGAACAAAGTATAGTTAGGAATAAAAGTACCATAGTGTTTTAGCGAAATTTTGGGAGAGGATCAAAATTAAATTTTCATAGCGTCAATTTACATACATACATACATATTATCACGCCTGTTTCCCATTAGGGTAGGCAGAGACTATGGATTTCCACCTGCTACGATCCTGACATACCTCTTTCGCTTCATCTACGTCCATTAACCTCGTCATGCATGCTCGTCGGTTTAGAGAACTCTTAACCTGGCATTTTTTGAGAACATCCGCGATTTGATCGCGATACGTTCGCCGAGGTCGTCCCCTTCCAACTCTTCCATCCACACTCGCTTCGTATACTTGTTTCGTCAATCTCCTCTCGTCCGTCAATTTAGGGAATATCAATTGACATGTTTTTTTTTCTATCCACTCTGGGTCAAAAACGCCCAATATCCTTTACCCACAGGAAGAGAGAGGATGCCTATTCCTCTAAGAGAACCAAAATACATTCAGCTATTGTAGCATGCAACGGGATGTTAATATTAAACAATAATTCTTTGGCACTTATTGTATTCAGACTTACTCAATTGTTAACAATAAGGCAATAAACAATAGACCCTGCAGTGTCAATGACATTGTACGATAGATACTATGGTTATATTTTATCGAGGTTTTTGATTATTCAATTAATTTGTTTTGTTCCGGTATTGTAATATAACCTCATTTTTGGCACCCACAGGACAGGCTTGCCTAGTGTGGGGCCACTGCATAATTTATTATTTTGTAATATTGTCTCTTGGAAAATAAATGAATTTATTATTATTATTATCAAAAATATTTAAATGTAAATAAAAAAAAAAATTGGCAAAAATCTATTGTGCGTTACGATTTTTTTTACTAACAGGTAATTTTTTTATAAGGTACCTTTTATTTGACTTGAGTTATTCAAAGAGGTATCTATTTATTTATACATGTAAAAGAACCAGTAGGTCTACTCACGTTTTACGAACGACAAACGAAGTATGAACTTTCGTTCCGACTGATACTTACATAATAAAGATAGGCACATAAAAAAGGCACAATTAAGATAGACTACGGTTCATAGTCGTATACAATTTACCGGAGATGAGAAAAACAAACGTCAACACACGATCATCGCATGCGATAAGGGAACGATGGTTGACCGGAGTAGCAAATTGTGCGATGAATCGTACGATTTATCGAATATCGTCGAACGGGAGTAGACCCCCAGGCCTGACTGACAGACAAAGAGCAACGCAGAAATCAAACCAATTAAGCTACAAACATGACATTTGGATAGTACATAGTTTCTTTTTACGGTATAGACGCATACTAGGGATTTTCAAAATTCAACCCTTAAAAGAGTGAAATGGGGTGTCAATGTTATAACTTTTTTCGAAAGCTAAACTACAGGAAAGAAAAAAAGAAAGAACTAACTTTAACTACTAAAGAACGTGGCTGGGGGGGACTGGATGCGGAAGGCAGAGGACCGAGCGTTGTGGCGCAACTTGGGAGAGGCCTATGTCCAGCAGTGGACTGCGATAGGCTGAGTTGATTGAAACTACAGGAGAAATGCTAGTTTTATATAATTAGCGGAAGTAAAGGGATTGCATGGCCCTGTGGAATATACTTATTCCAAAGGGCCCACACCTTTGCACCCGTCACGCTCCTATTCCAGCCCTGTCACCGCATCCAATGAAGAGATATTTTTCTAAGCATTTCAAATTATTTTTCTTAGAACAGTTACTTCCGTGAATTCTTGTTCACTTAACTGTGGTAATGCGTATGAATGTACTCATTAGTGCGCTAGGAATTATAAGTGACCGACTAACAACACAAAGAGGGCAAAGTAACGAAGAAGAAATGTTAAAAGGTGCAGTCGCATATGCATGAAATAAGATGAAACAGCTGCACTTGTGCAACGTTTTGAGCCTTCTCTTTGTACTAAGCATGTCGTATCGTATTTCAATGTTGAAGAATTTTTTTTAGCCTAGCGTTTAAAATGCTGCGTGATCGAATCAGAAATGAAGAGATTCGCAGGAGAACGAAAGTAACCGACATAGCTCGAAGAATTGCCCAACGTAAGTGGCAGTGGGTGGGCACATTGCTCGCAGAACGGATGGCCGATGGGGAAGTAAAGTTCTGGAGTGGCAACCGCGTACTGGAAGGCGCAGCGTGGTCCCCCACAAGGTCCGACGACCTAGTGAAGGTCGCGGGAATCTGCTGGATGCGGAAAGCGCAGGACCGATCGTTATGGCGATGCTTGGGGGAGGCCTATATTCAGAGCAGTGGACGTCTTTCAGCTGAAATTATGGTTAAAATGCTTGCTTTCCATACAGGAGTTCCTGTGAGTTTTCGAATTCATGTGCGGATAAGAATTTGATTATTGCTTGCAATGATAAAGGAAAATATCGTGTGGAAACTTGCACACCTGAGAGTGCTCAATGCAGTTCTCGATGGTGTGTGTAGTAGCCAACTTTTAGGCCAGCGTGGTGGATTAAGGCCTGAATCTTTGCGTTCTTAGAAGAGGCCCGTGCTCAGCAGTGGGACAGTAACAGGCTGATGATTATGAGGTTGTCTGGAAGATATCGCTATTAGCGATAAGACCGCCAATGTACCCTTAATTGACATGTTAGTCCTAAGTTTATATAATATTAATGGTGTACAATAAAGAATATTCTATCTATATTCTATCTATCTATGAGAAAACCTTCACTCGGAAAGTAATTAAAGTAATGTGAACAATGCAAGTCTTAACTCATGCTTTACTTCTGAACTTTCAATTTAGAAGGCTTTAGAAGGCCATTTTGCAGCCACGAAACGTCCGGGGAAGTACTACTACCTATTTGTGCGGTAAACAGTCATGCCGGTGAAATTACATTACATGATACTTTCCATCTTCATGTCTCAGTTTGGCAAACGTGATTTGTAGTAGGTATCATTTTGACAATAGCCTAGTGGTATTGTAGTTGTTGTCGGCAAAGCTAACCGCTCAACATCTTTTGGGCTTTTAGCTCGTTTCGCCATCCTATACCATAAAAAAACCGGCCAAGAGCATGTCGGGCCATGCTCAGTATTATAGGGTTCCTTAAGTAGGTGTAATTACAAACGAATCAAATCGACTATTAATCATGGCTATTTTAGTTTTTGCAATAATCGGCAGCATTCGCGACTCAGAGCGTGTTGTTAGTAGCGCCATCTAGCGATAAATTCAAGAAGCCAAATTTAAGAAGAGTGTCATTTCAGAGTGTAGAAAGTAGCTAAAGGAGCATTATTTGCTATGATAATTTTTCTCTAAGGTCAATGACCTTTGAACTAGGACGTTTTAAGTATTTTTCAGTTTTCTCTCTATAACTCAAAAAATTATAATCACATTATACTCGAAATAATTTTAAAAGAGAGTTTTCACAAAGGTCTATCAATGTGGAAGATTATAAGTTTCTACATTGCATAGTTTAGAAATGGCAGGGGGGGGACACATTGCAAGCCACTTTGGCGGGCTATATTTCGCAGATGGTACACCTGATAAAAAAGTGGTGTATCAAACATTACCTTCATTTTAGTAGACCTATTCAATGATATCCCACACGAGGGGGTGCAGCGAAAAAAACATTTTTTTCCCCATTTCACATGTATGGACACCAACCCTAAAATACGGAAAAACGATTTTTTTATTCTTTTAAAATTGAGATCTATATGTAGAAAATTTTTTAACAAAATTTCATTTACTTATGTTTATAACTGTAGAAGTTATTAAGCTGTAAAGGATTAGGACAGACGGACAGACGGACAGACGGACAGACGGACGGACATGACGAAACTATAAGGGTTCCTTGTAGTTCGGAACCCTAAAAATCGCAGATTTTATGTACCTTCTTTTGTGGCTTTTCGGGTGTGCAAATTTCCATACAATCTTTTCCTTCACCAATCAACTAACATCAATGAAATTATTATTAGTATGGGCAAAGGTAACCGCTTAGCATCAAATAGGTCTTTAGCTCGTTTCGCCATCCTGTACCATGAAAAACGCTGGTTTATGTAACTTTTTTTGAAAACTTCTCAGGTTTGCAGATTTCTACACGTTTTCCTTCACCAATCAACAACCATCAATTAGAGCAGCCATTCCTAAAGTGGACGATAACGCCCCCCTGTGGCCGCTGCAGGCCTAAAGGGGCCCGGTAAGAGACTCAGAAAAAAAATGGGGGCGTTGTGTAAAGGCTTGGGGGGGCATTTGTAATTTCATCTAGCTAGGAGGACTCTTAGACACAGACTGAACTCTCGACTTTCGAGTAGACAAAATAAGTTTGGGAACCACTGCATTAGAGCATGGGTGCGCGAGTACCTACCTACATTGCAAGTGTGTACCTTCTGCAGCTATTTCTGTTGTGGCAATGTGATTCTCCTTCACGGTGCGAGTCATTATTTTGTTTACATCATTCAAATCTTAATTAGTATTTAAATTTTTCAGTAGAATTTCCTCAAACAACTATTGTTTTGATTAAAAACCAGATATACTAAATATTTACAGTGGTTTGTCTAGCGTAACACCCAATGATATTTAAAAGTATGAAAATGTTATACCAAACCTAGTAAAACAAACAATAAAAATGTTCTGAACGCTACACACATACCTACACATAAACTAGTACAAACTAAGTTAGTTATTTAATAATTTTTTAGGTTTTCGCGATTACTACACATTATATCACGAACAATCCGCGTAGTAAACGAAGTTCATGAGAGACTCGATATATTTTCGTGCAATTTGAGTGAATTCGCAAAAGTTCTATTAAACTTAGTTAGTTATAATGTAAGTTAAATGTGTACATTGGTATTTTTTGTTGTTAGTTGTTAAGTTAGTATAGTAAGTAGCATGTAAGTATTTTTTATTATAATTTTAGGATTGTTTGTTATATATTATTACAGTTGATAGCCACACTATCGCATTAGGTTTAAACCTGTAAAGATAGATGTAAGGAAGAATAATAAATAAATAAATAAAATATTAAAACAAGTTTAACCGGAATTTAAATAATATACGCGATGTAATCCGGTTAAACTTGTTTGTATAATAATTAGTTATTTAAATTAATAAAAATTCTACGGTAGATTAAAATAACTATTAGAAATATATGTAAAGATGATTGTCATCTTAGTCTTCCTGCGACCACGAACGCTGCAAAGCTTTCGAAACGTCAGGAAAACCAATTTATATAATAGTTATACGCGATGTAATCCGGTTAAACTTGTTTGTATAATAATTAGTTATTTAAATTAATAAAAATTCTACGGTAGATTAAAATAACTATTAGAAATATATGTAAAGATGATTGTCATCTTAGTCTTCCTGCGACCACGAACGCTGCAAAGCTTTCGAAACGTCAGGAAAACCAATTTATATAATAGTTATACGCGATGTAATCCGGTTAAACTTGTTTGTATAATAATTAGTTATTTAAATTAATAAAAATTCTACGGTAGATTAAAATAACTATTAGAAATATATGTAAAGATGATTGTCATCTTAGTCTTCCTGCGACCACGAACGCTGCAAAGCTTTCGAAACGTCAGGAAAACCAATTTATATAATAGTTATACGCGATGTAATCCGGTTAAACTTGTTTGTATAATAATTAGTTATTTAAATTAATAAAAATTCTACGGTAGATTAAAATAACTATTAGAAATATATGTAAAGATGATTGTCATCTTAGTCTTCCTGCGACCACGAACGCTGCAAAGCTTTCGAAACGTCAGGAAAACCAATTTATATAATAGTTATACGCGATGTAATCCGGTTAAACTTGTTTGTATAATAATTAGTTATTAAAATTAATAAAAATTCTACGGTAGATTAAAATAACTATTAGAAATATATGTAAAGATGATTGTCATCTTAGTCTTCCTGCGACCACGAACGCTGCAAAGCTTTCGAAACGTCAGGAAAACCAATTTATATAATAGTTATACGCGATGTAATCCGGTTAAACTTGATTTACTATAGTTACTTTCGCGTCATAATTGGTAAACCTTCTGTACACACACGACGGCATTTTTTTGTCACCGGTGACACTCAGCGCCTTGCTTGGCGCGGACTAAAAGCAAAACGTCTTCAGATTAGAATATCATTGGTAGCACACAGACATAGTAAAAAATATACTATGTCTGTGTAGTAGCACCACAAAATTAATGTTGCTTAGTAAATTAGAGCAGTTTAGTATACCTATATAGTCTTTTTCTTGTTCAGTCTCGCCTACATGCTCGGACAGCGAATAATTTATGTCGTGGCCCGTAAACCGCTCGTGATTAGTATATTGATCTCAAGAATCAAAGTAAGCGAATGGTATAAACCTAACCCTAAACCCAGGTTAGCGCATTCCATCTTCGCAACTGCCAAGCAAATCGGATGCTCAATGTAAGGTGGCAGGGCGATAACATCCAACACTGCTTTCAATCCCATTGCCTCAAGACAAAACTCAAGGTCTGCACACGCAACAACCTTCTCCATCGCCTCACTACCACAACGTTCCCGCATCCAATGGATTACCGCGACCTTTACCGGGTTGTCGGTCCGCCTTGTGGGTGCCTACTAAGAATTCTCTTCTTCTTAGTCGTTCACTCTTGGCAGAGTGGTCGTGGCTATATCAGGTCTCGAAGTTGAGTAGCAGCTCTTGCGATGCGTCTCCATTCGGCTCTGTTATTGGCTACTAGGAATACCTATACACAAATAAATAACAATTACCATTATAATTTCTATTCTATTCACAGACAGTAAAAAATATAGACGAAGTGCTGCGAATATTCATAGTGAAGCAAAAAAAAACTCTGCTCCTT
The DNA here is from genome assembly GCA_949699075.1 of Asteroscopus sphinx. Classification (NCBI taxonomy): domain Eukaryota; kingdom Metazoa; phylum Arthropoda; class Insecta; order Lepidoptera; family Noctuidae; genus Asteroscopus; species Asteroscopus sphinx. Next base: position 9,509,312 of record OX453021.1, on the reverse strand, counting down.
CGTGTACAGTTGACTGCATGACAGTGGTAACGCTGCAATTCGAAAATCGCCCTTACTGCTTACGAAATAAAGATGCTGTTAATGTCAGTGTTACCACCGACGTGCGATCGACCGTACAACCAGCGCTCACGCACACCCGATGCACCTGAAGGATTTTTGCTTTCGCGATGCTTACTGGACGATGCCTCGACATGTGTACTGAGAGGGTTGAGCACGGTTTGAGGTACATGTGTGTGCGTAAGCGCTGGTTGTACACGAAGCAGCTAGTTTTGTTTTGGCTTCCCTTGTTCGCAGCACTTCGTCAATATTTTTTATCTATGATTCTATTATACTTTAATTTATAATTGTACGTATTTCCCCCAATACCAACCCATTAAAATTTGTCCTTACGTCACAATCGTACAATAGTAATGATCCGCACGCGCCACTCTTTAAAATTCACCTCAAAACAATAAACAAGATCTTTAAAACAAGGTCATTCCATTCGCATAATAATAACGGTCATAAAGTGACGCGCATAGCTACCGTCTGCGCTTGCGCATTGTGCGCGATGGGGATTGCGACATCTTGTCCTTTTCACACACGTGCCATGACGCGTTTTATATCGTGCATGATTAAGATCGTGAAATAAAATAATTGCAGACTGTAGATTAAAAACATTTTTATAAAATTAAAAAACCCGACTACGAAAAACTCGTCATTTCAGCCGAAAGACGTCCACTGCTGGACATATGCCTCCCCCAAGCACCGCCACAATGACTGGTCCTGCGTTTTCCGCGTCCAGCAGATTGCCGCGACCGTCACCAGCAGGTCGTCGGTCCACCTTGTGCGGGGCCTACCCACGCTGCACCTTCCAGTACGCGGTCGCCACTCCAGAACTTTACGGCCCCATAGACTATCCGTTCTGCGAGCAATATGCCCCGCCCACTGCCATTTAAGTTTAGGACTTCTTCGGGCTGTGTCGGTTACCTTCGTTCTCTTGCGAATCTCCTCATTTCTGAACAAAACTCATCACGAAAAACTAAACTAATATAAAAACATCAACGTTAACCATTGACTGCAGGGAATTGATCATGTTTTGTTTGAGTTATGAACTTTATCATACCTAATTCAAGCAAAGTGTGCAAGTAAATATATATTGCCTGCGAGCACTGGGGCGCGTGAAGTGTGCTTGAGAAATCATTGTGTCCTTTACAAACACGTGCTTCAAAATCTACAATTTATACGCATGTATAACATGTATACAAAATAACGTCTGCTTGATAATAAATTACATATTGCCCATCAGGATGTATCTAGAAAAATGTTGTTTGAATTAATCTTAATTAAAATTACATGTGCGTGCAGTGCCGTGCGGTCCGCACGCAATTACACGTGATGAGTACGAAACTGTGTTTTAAAACACGTGCTTATCTCAGAATAAAGATTGAGTTACTATCGATTTATTCTAATGCTTCGATCATTGATCGAAGCACTAATGGCACAACATTTTTGGGAAAATCCTTTTTGGCACGATGCTCTGATAATAGTAGTTTTTATGTCATATGGGTGCATACCTGAAATAAATGCATTTTTTTTTTTACTTTATTGTTATAGAATGTTCACTTTTAATTTATTGACATGAAAAGAACTTAAGGTGAATGCTACAGGGTAGCCCGCGAAATTTCTTGCGTTTTTTGCTAATTGTAGCTGTATTTCGCGTTGTGTATAAATGGAAATATGATTCGCGGTAGTAATTTCAATATATCTACTGAATAATACTCATAAAAAATATGAACCTAGCTTTATAAGCCGTACGAGCTCGATTATATTAATTTACGACCAAATTATCGATTATCGAGTTTGTAGAGCTTATGAAGGAAGGTTTATATTTTTCATAAGTATTATTCAGTAGATAAATTGTTATTACTACCGCAAATCGTATTTTGATTGATATACAACTCAAAATAGAGCTACATTTAGCAAAAAACGCAAGAAATTTTGAATTTCGCGGGCTACCCTGTAGCATTCACCTTAACCTTTTGAGTTAGTGTAGTGAACAATAGTGAAGTACATAGAACACATGAAAAAAGTGTTTTTATATTATATTATCAGACCCTAAGAAAATGCTATGGACATTATGCTTAGTTAAAATACATACACGTAACGTTGAAAAATAAGTTAGATTAATTTCACTTATTAGTTTTGTAGGCTAAATTGTAAGAACTGTGTTCTTTTTAATCAGGAAAAATAACTTTTAATGATGTAGGAATAGCTGTGTCTAAGGGTTACATTCAGAGACAAATCTAAGCGTGAACTCATGCTAAGATTCGTCTCTGAATACAAGCCGTAGAGTCAATGATATTTAAAAGTACAGATATGTTACTTGCGCTCGCAATTTGAAGACTCGCAAACGTCATAATTAGGACGTTTTTCTATTATTCCGCGTCAAGTAGGGCACCGAGTGTGACCGGTAACATAAAAAAACTAAAATGCTGTTGTGTGTGTGTTTGTGTTATTGGGTTTTTTTTATAAGGAAATTCTCAGTAGCAGCCCGGAGTCTGGATTTGTGCCCGGTCAATAGCAATAGACTCGCCCCCTTACATGGGACTTATAACATAACTGGCGAAATGTGGGTGAACAAAACACCTCTGCCTACCCCTTCGGGAAAATACAGGCGTGATGTTATGTTACGTTGTTATGTTGTGTGTGTAAATAAAGTGTTCCAATTATGACGCGAAAGTAACTTGAAGTAACCACCTTACTTACTTTATACAGTTTATGTGTATTATGCTGCCGCTGCACACGGAACATTTTTTTGATTTGTTTTATTAAGGTATGATATATCTATACTTTTTAATATCATTACTAAGAGTATGTGTCATAAAGTGCCGTGTAGTCAAAAGGTGCTCGCTCACCGCGAGCAATTGCGTGTAAATTCATCGATACAAATTATATCGACACGTACCGGAGAAAGTATAACATTACGCGAATGTTCGCATTAACATTAGACGCGAATGCTCGTGGTGAGGGATGACGCATAAAATCACCAAAAATATAAACAAATAATTTCTTAGGTTTTCGCGATCACTACACATTATAATAAAACAAAGTTTGAAACGTTTGAAGTGTGAAACGTCAGGAATACCAATATAAATACGTGGGACACTCAGAAAGTTTTGCGAAACTAAAAAAAATTGTTCTATACGTACATATATTTTTATCAAATCTTTTCAAAGTACTTTCCACCAGCCTCTATACAAAGATTCATGCGCCTAAACCAGTTTTCAAAACACTTTTTCCAGTCCGCCGCAGACACCTCGTTTACAGCCTGCTCGAACGCAGCCAGCGCATCTTCCGGCGACGAAAATTGTATCCCTTTGAGCTGATTTTTTATTTTTGGGAATAAAAAGAAGTCACACGGTGCTAGATCAGGGCTGTAAGGAGGGTGACCCAGGAGTTTGACTGGCGTGCTGTCCAGGAAGTCCCTCGTTTTGAGTGCGGTGTGCGCAGGTGCATTGTCGTGGTGGAGCAGTAGCCCGCGGAGCCCTGTGTTTGGTCGCTTGTTGCTTATAACAGAGAAAACTTCTGGCAAACATTTGGTAGTATACCATTCGGCATTAATGCTTCTTTGATCCCGTAAGGGAATTGATACCAAGTGGCCAGTCAAATTAAAAAAGCTAGCGATCAAAATCTTACCCCCGCTTCTAGATCGCTTCACTTTGGTAGGCGTTGGCTCATTTTGAAACACCCAAACAGTCGACTGGCGCTTGGTTTCTGGGTCGTATTGATAAATCCAGGACTCATCACCTGTAACGATGTCGTAAACACGCCGAGACGAGCCTGCTTCAAATTTGTTAAGCATATCACGGCACCATTCCACCCGGGCCTGCTTCTGAGCATCGGTGAGGTTGTGCGGCACCCAGCGTGATACTATCCTCCTCACGCGAAGATGGCTGTGTAGAATCTCGTGAACGCTTCCCGATCCAATCATCAATATGTGTTGAATCTCCTGATATGTAATTCGCCTATTGTCTTGGATTAAATTTTTCACTGCTAGCACGTTTTCTTCGGTAACAGCCGTCAAAGGGCGACCGCTTCTTTCGTCATCCCCCAAAGTTGGTCGACCGCGCTTGAATTCGTTATACCAACGATACACGGTTGCCTTGGAAGGGCCTTCATCCATGAATGCCATTTGAAGTCTATCGTACGATTCATCCGGTTTCAGGCGACACTTGAAATCGTATAAAATCATAGCTCTAAAATGTTCCCGGCGCAGATCCATATTTCAGTGAGACACAATACTTTGAATTAACTCGCAAAAAATGTGGAGGGAAATTTTGAAATTGGAACTTACTTATTTTTACTTATAAATAATCATATTTTCGAAAAACATTATAACTGGCCAGTCTCCCATATATAAAAACTTTTTTTCGCAATACTTTCTGAGGGGCCTGGTAATATACGCGATTTAATTCGGTTAAACTTTGTTTTATTATAATATAAACAAAAACAAATATTGGACAGAAACATAAAATCAAAAAGTGTGGTGGATGTGTTTTTTAATACTATCAAAATGACAAGAAAATAAGTGATTGTTTGTCTCTTAATTACGCTTTTAATGACGCGGTCCTTCAAAAGCACGTGTCATTTCGTTGTCCGTGCGCCATGGCCTACTGGATTTGGTCATCATAACTTGTGAATTTATTGAGAATAACCTAACACCAGTTGCAATAGATTACAGCATAGATTGATAATAAATTATAATAATAATAAATATCTTCGGGACATTTTTACACAGCACCATCTAGTCCCAAACTAAGCAGAGCTTGTGATATAGGTACTAGACAATGGATATAATACTTACATACATACTTATAATACATAAGAAACAACATCAACAAGAACAACAACAACATGATCAACATCATGATCTGTTCATATTACTTATTCGATTATTGAAACAACCCAATGACCTACGGATCAATTAGACAACTTCGTTAATTCGGGGACCCGTGTTCTGTGCGTGCGCCGAATCTCGTTACAAGACACGTGACACAGCAGCCTTTAAAACACGCGAGGCACAGATAAGCATGGAAGCAATGACCTTGAGCATCTTTGTCTCTATCTCTCCTGTATCCCTTCTTCCGTCCGTATGTCGGTACCGTCAGCATTGCATTGCCATCCGTCATCAACCGCGTGCAAAATAGTAAAATTATTTAAATTATATTATTCTTTGACTTAAAAAAAACTTACATTAAGACAGATAAATTGTCTTTAAAATGGTGAAAGATTCATAAAAATTTGCTCAATAGTTTTTTTATGTGGTTCTCCTTTTTATGGCCGCGTTAGACATAATTTTACAAATTAATTATTCTATGTAGTGAAAATATTATGTAAAATATTTACATACCAATTTACTAAGAAAACATTTTAGCTAAACAGTTTTTTTTTCCAGATCGTAATCACTACTCTTTTATAGACGTGAACGCGACGCGCGCGCATGACGTGTGATGCGTAGTTTAAAATCATTATAAATCGTAAGTATATCGTTGCCTTAGCGATGGGGAAAGATTAAAACGTGAGATAATAACCTCTGTGAAGATTTACTTGATGTTAGCAATTAGTTTTAACAATAGAATATAGTTACTGCTAGCAATTAATTGAGCTAATTGCTACAAGATAAGGATTTTCCTTGTAATAAATTATAAATCATAATCTAAGGATGGATTCGACCAAACTTCACTTCATTAACGAATAACTATACCAGAGATATACTAAAGATATAAATTGTGAATAAAAAAAATCGCACCCGACCAGGATTCAAACCTAAGATTCCTTGCTTAGTACGGTACGCCAGTGCTTTAGCCACTAAGCTACCGTGAACACTGCTTGTGGTATCGAATTTAACTTCCACTTTCTAACGTCTTTGGGTGACGTCAGTGACATCTAATTAAGAAACTGTGTTCCTTAACCGACTCGACTAACTTTGCAGTTAATTTCGCATGCGTAAAATGCGTTAATTTTTTTAAAATCGAGTTAACTCAAGTGACGTTTTTCCATGCAATCTAACGTATAGCTACGCTTGGAATAACTGTACGCGAGTCGTAAGGTGAATGATGGACGAATGCAAAACCCGGACTACAAAATTTGGAGCTCGTGGGAATCAATGTATGTTTTTTTTTTTACGAGAACTATAGATTTGAAGCTCATGGGAATAAGCCAAAATAAATATTGTTTTACAATGGGAATATTTATTCGCTAAAATCATGTCAACTCGCTTTTTTCGTATTATATGGCTGAAGAAGTGCCAATATCAAATTGGTTGCAAGGTTTGAAGTTCCGTGGTGTTTTTATATTGTTTTTAAACTGTTCTTTCGTGATATTTTTCGGTGTTTTGTAATCTTTTTATTAAAATTATAAATATGAAAAGAGTAAGGATAAATACAAACGCGGTCCTAATTGGTAATCACCAGAAAAATTACTACTCAGCCCATCGGCATCCAAAATTGGACATAAATGGTGCGTTGGTATGATTCCGGACATGGGCTAATTCCGTTAAAATAGATTTAGATCGAAAGTATTACGATTTGCACTAAAGTGTGGAGTAGAAAAAAATTATGTATGTATACTGTTGCTGCCAGCATATCACCACACTATATCAAATGCATTTGAACGGAATTACACTATGTCCGAAACTAACCCAAGGCACCAATACACTTCTTCCAATTCAGGTGCAGAATTAACTACTCTATAGATTAATGGGTTAGTAATTTAATGATCAGTTGCAGGGTATGTAGTCCATCACCGGGGTATGGCAGGGATTAGGGTTGGCAAAAATGTATATACCACTGAGGTAATATGTACTACGTGCTATAGAAGACACCTCGATCAAAATGTTTGTAGCACGTTTTAGAGGTCCTGCACTCTCACTCGCTTAGCCACGCTCGCGCCGCGCGTGCTCCGCGGCCAGCAATTTGCACAATATTTTTTGTTCGTAATGTCTACTCTAGTACGTATTACCTATTACCTCAGTGGTATATACGAGTTCTGGTCTGGATGCAGTGCGCTCATTCTCATTTCCCCAAAAAATCCAAGAATGCGTTCATAACAGTAACAAAAAATATATACAACGCGCAACGTATATGTATTTTGACGACGTCTGTGGTCTGGTGGTTCGAGTGTTGGACTGCAGATCACGAGGTCGTGGGTTTGATTCCCACAGAACACAAATACTTGTGTGATGAACATAAGTGTTTGTGTTGGTCTGGTTGTTTCTTATGTATTCTATGTATGTATTTACAAAAAAAAAGTATATAAGTATTATATCCATTGTCTAGTACCCATAGTACAAGTTTTGCTTAGTTTGGGACTAGATGGTGCTGTGTAAAAATGTCCCAAAAAAATATTATTATTTATTTATTATAACACTAGCTTATGACCGCAGCTTTGCGCGCGGGGTGCTGGCCAGAAAACCTCCACGTGTGTCTGACGGCTGCTCGTCCCTCTGGACACGTCTGGAGGGAACGGCAGTTGTTAGGCCGGTGCATCCTGGGTACAGGCAATGGCATCCTTTCGAGGGATTATTCCTCGGGGGATCCTATTGTCTGTGGCGAATTTTCTGGTACGGGATGGGCCCCATGTGGGCCAATGGGGAGTTGCTCCACGTGTCCCTCTGTTTCCAACAGAGGGCACAGTGGAGGAGCAGGGGCGGGCCCGGTGTGCACTCACCCTGCCACTGGGCTGGCAGTGGGGGGATTGTCCTTCCCTGCCCCCGTCAATCTCGTAACCCCAGGAGTGCCCGCTGAGTAGTGTTCTCACGCCTCTTGGGACCGAGGGTCTTGGCTTTACCGCCCAGACAGCGAGGAAGAAAACCTCTATAAAAAATTGATGGGGCCTGCGAGCAGCAGACTCGGGGTAGTCTGCTGCCCGACCAGCAGCTAGCGTAGCTGGCACAGCTGGCGCACTTGGCATAGCTAGTAACTGGCCCTTGAGGTGAGGTGGCGTGCAGTGTTCCGTGTGCGCCACCTAGGAGGGTGCGGCCAACGTTAGGCCGCACGGGGAGAAGGGGCTCGCCTGTTTGTGGCGCGCCAGGACCTGTCGGGGGTGGTTGTGTGAATACTAACGGGTTCCCACGCCCCCGGTTAAGGTAGTTGAAGGAAAACCGTGGTGGTTTTAGTCGGTAAGAGTCTGACATTGGCTCCACCTACCCCGGGCGGAGTGCGTCCATGAGGATTTCACCACGGAAAAAAAAGGGATAAAAAGTAGTTTAAATTATATTACAGTAGCAGGACTGACGTAATTCCATAGTAAAAGTACTAAAAGGAACAAGCACATGCACATACGAGTAGGTACCCATAATTATAAAAATATTTCATAAAAAACCACGTTCACTTGCGCCGGCGCCGCTTGACCTCGCATTATTGAAGTTAACAACTTATTAATTTATTCTATGCACGCCAATCTCCATTTGTTTGTTTTCTTTATTGTGTATTGCTGTACTATGTGGTGTTATGGTAGTGGTAACTATTAATTAACATACATTGATACATAATATCGCACCTCATGCATCGTTGGTTCAAAGTGTACAACTTTTAATGAGTTTAAACTGAAGATAATGTCTCAACGAGTACACACGGCTACACATCAAGCTGTACAGAACCAGTATAGGCTGACCTCGCGTTGTAAGGAAAACCTATACAATGCGAGGTCAGCTTATACTGGAAAAGTACAGCTTGAGGTGTAGCCGTGTGTACGTAGTGTTTAAGATTTGAAAAAATAAATAACATTTTCTTAATCCCTTTTGTGGGAGGCCTATGTCCAGCAGTGGACATTATTGTTTTATTATACATGGAAATTATTAAGAAAATCATCATTATCATCGTCATGATTTTATTAATAATTTAGTATGTGAATATTTTAGATTATGTTTACATTCATATTGAACTAAGTTTACGGGACTTGTCGCGCACAATTAAATCAAAATATAACAAACATTTTGACTAACCTCGACGTTTCGGTTAAGTTGCATTGGCCGTGGTCACGAGCAGACTTATGTTTACATTATATAGTGTAATTATATTTGTAAAGTTATATCTAACGCGGACATAAAAACGAGAATTGCACAAGAACTATCGAGCGTATTTTGATGAATCCTTCATTATTTTAAAGTCAATTTAATTCACCATCTTTTAGTGTATTATATTATATTATATTATCAGACTCTAAGTAAATGCAATGGACATTATTATTAGTTAACAAATATATACAACGTAGAAAAATAAGTTAGATTAAAATTACTTATTAGTCTTGTAGGCTAGATTGTAATGTATTATTAAGAACCGTGTTCTTTATAATCAGGGAAAATCTTTTAGTGTATATAACTAAGATTATAGGTTTTTCTTTAATCTGAGAGAAATCTACGCAATATCTTCTCGTCCAAAATACCGCAGTGTCTCAAGACGAAAGTCTTTGACCAGTGTGTGTTGCCAGTAATTACTTACGGTACTGAAACGTGGTCGCTCACAATGGGCCTGATAAGAAGGCTCAAAGTCACTCAAAGGGCAATGGAGAGGGCTATGCTCGGAGTGTCCCTGCGTGATCGAATCAGAAATGAGGAGATTCGCAGGAGAACGAAAGTAACCGACATAGCCCGAAGAATTGCCAAACTTAAGTGGCAGTGGGCGGGGCACATTGCTCGCAGAACGGATGGCCGATGGGGCAGTAAAGTTCTGGAGTGGCGACCGCGTACTGGAAGGCGCAGCGTGGGTAGGCCCCCCACAAGGTGGACCGACGACCTGGTGAAGGTCGCGGGAATCCGCTGGATGCGGAAGGCACAGGACCGGTCGTTGTGGCAATGTTTGGGGGAGGCCTATGTCCAGCAGTGGACGTCTTTCGGCTGAAATGATGATGATGATGAGAGAAAACATATAAAAAGTTAAAAAAATACCACCTATATTGTATGCGGGCGTTCGCGTCGGGTGACAGTACAGGACACACATATGTATGGAATACGGACGGGAGACGGGAGGGACAGAGTCGGATTTGCTCAAGGTCATTGACGCTTATCTTCGCTTAACCTGAGCTTTAGCTTTTTTTTCTGAGAATATCCTCGGAACCACAGACTTAATCTATAGTCTATACTAATATTATAAAGACGAAAGATTTGTTTGTTTGTAATCGAATCAATGTTAATAATTCTTTCACCATTAATAAATAAAATAAAACAAATTAATAAATATTTGGGGCATTTTACACAGCACTATCTAGTCCCAAACTAAGCAGAGCTTGTACTACTATATAATACTGATATACTTCTTTTTAGGGTTCCGTACCCAAAGGGTGCTAACGGGACTCTATTACCCTCGCTACGCTGTCCGTCCGTCCGTCCGTCTGTCACAGGGCTGTATCTTTTTAACGATAATAGATAAATAAGATTTTTGTGTTTACTCCAGAATGAAATAAGAAAACTTGCTATGTATTTTAATTTAAATCATGCCCTACAGTTTCTTTTGTTTACTTAATTGCTTGTTTTGTATGTTATTTGACATTCACTGGTGGTATTGTAGTTGAAACCATAAGTGACCTCAGCGCTGCCTTGAGCGTACGAGATAGTAACGTTCCTTTGTAGGTAGGTAATGAAGCGGTGATTATTATGTTTATTTACTATGTTGTGTGTATATTATTATGTTATTACTGTTAGCTGTTGCATATATTTTGATCGAGTAAAGTACTTAGGTATAGAAAAGCTGATATTTTCACGATTCCAGAACACAATAGTTTTTTGGTATTTGAAAATTGGGTTTTACAGGATGGCCAGATCAGAACTATACAACTTATGTTATAAATATCTGTAAAGACGCTTGTCATCGTAGGCTTCCTGCGACCACAAACGCTGCAAAGCTTTCGAAACGTCACGAAAACCAATTTAAATAATATACGCGATGAAATCCAGTTAAACTTGATTTATTAATGGGTAGTGATCGCGAAAAACTTAGAAATTATTAAGTACCTAGGTAGTATTTTACGTCAATGTATATTTTTCTGGTGAATAAAATTGATACATCAGTCAAGAAAAGTAAAAGAATTATAATAAAACAAAGTTTAACCGGATTATATTGCATATATTATTTTATCTACACTCGTATCGTAAAATTGGAATTATGAACTCGAAAGTAATGTCATAATGACATACTTTACGCACATGCACCTGTTATGAATTTAAAAAGTTTCATTACGATACAGTTTGCTGAACAAAACAATGCGGTAATTTAATTTTTTTTTCCATAACCGCACACTTCAGCCTAACTAAGGAGTTTTTAATGCCACTTCGACCTAACCAAGGAGTTTTCAAACCTTTTTTTTAGCAGTCGTACAGTTTGGCACCAATGAGTACACAAAATTCAGGGTGGCGCCACTTGTCATACATTGAAAATTTTTATCGTTTAAAATCGCGTTTTTGGCAGAACTTTTGATTGTCATATTGCTTTTAATTATATTTAAGTGTTTACAGGCATATTTTTTGTATGATAAAACAGAGATTGACGGAATCCTGACAAGGATAGAAAATTAGTTCCGATTATAATGTTGTCGCCAGACTATATTTTATTATCTGTGTAGGCGCGCACCAGAGCGCGTGCGCGGCCGCGCGCCTGGCCTACTGGATTTGGACATCGTTACTTGTAAATTTATTGTTATTGTTTACGTTATTATTATGGTTTTGTATGTCGAAAGTTTTATTCTGGGCAAAAATATCTGACTACAGCAGTGATACTGAACTGAGGAGAATATGACCCCGCCTGAATTTCTGGATGCAGCAACGTAAATGACGAACAATCTTTTACCAGAGAAATCAAGAAAAACAACGACAATGTTACTAAGATTTTGACTTTGGTATTTTATTTAAAATTGTATGAGTGTAGATAAAATAGTGTATGAAACTGACATAATTAGGTATTAAAACACTCGTGTGATACTATTAAAAACCTCGCCTACGGCTCGGTTTTTAAACTCACACTCGTGTTTTAATAACCCCTATTATGCAACAGTTTCATAAACTACTATAAATTGGTTTTCCTGATGTTATAATGTGTACCTAGTGATCGCGAAAACCTAAGAAATTATTAAAATAATTATTTTTTACATTTTATCTCGTATTGTATTTAATCTTACTTATTTATTTTTTATCGTTATTTACCAACATCACGCCTCATTGATCTACGTTATTGCATTGTGAATTTGTGTCGACGCCGGCTGTCGCTGAAAACCAGCGCTGTGTCTTTGCTCCGTGCATGAGGCACAGCAATATGCTGAGCGGTGGCCGTTTTGCGCGCATGTGACGCACATCTTACCACACTTCTTGGCTCTGTACCTGTATTTGTTGTGTGTTTTTAAAATTTTTTTTAATTTTGTGCGTCACTTTTGAAGCAAATAAATATTTTTTCTTTATTTCTTTCTTTCTTATTCTTTTGAAATAATTAAATTAAAAACCATCATCATCATCAGCCCACTATTGTGCCACTGCTGGGAACGGGCCTCTTCCTAAAATGATAAAACTTTTTAACAAAAAATTGAACCGACGAAAACAGAAACTGAAAAGCGAAAAATAACTAATTATGAGTCGGCGCCAAACGAACTTTTAACAAGCAAAGTGCGTGTAAGTTGCAAGTGGCCGAGCGGAGAACGCATTTTTGAAAGTTATTGTTTATCGTTGAAAATTTCACGTTGTATTTGATGTGACGTTGTTTTTATTATTTAAAGTAATTTAATGATCTTCGTTGATTGGTTGTTTGGCGCCGACTCATAATTAGTTATTTTTCGCTTTTCAGTTTCTGTTTTCGTCGGTTCAATTTTTTGTTAAAAAGTTTTATTTTTTTGTGGTTAAAATCTAAATCCAGGTCTCCATTATGTCTAGAACTGTATTTATGTGTGTCAAGTTTCAACAGAATCGGTTAACAGGTAAGAATTCAGTTGGTGAACAAACACTCATCCCCTGTTTTACTACCCTTAGGGGTGGATTTTGATTTTGAAATTTAAATGGGACGAACTTCGAGATATACCCTATCCATTAAAAAAAGTATCATCAAAATCGGACCACTCTGTAAAAAGTTATGCGTGGCCATACATAAAAAAATAAAAAAAATAAAAATATATATATATATATATATACGCGTCGAAATGAGAACCTCCTCCTTTTTTTCGTCGGTTAAAAAGGCCTTAGTCTACCACGCTGGCCTAGTACAGGTTGGCGGACATACAAAAATACCAGATTTTTTTCCAAAAATATTTTATTTAGGATTGGAAATGACGTATGAAATTAAATAGAATAATAAACCTCTAGCCTAGCAGCATAACAAACTTCTTTGAAGATGCTACAAGTACGGTGAAGACGATCGTTACTGTGAGATGGTTAACAATTTTTTTTTGCATCAAATGAGTCGAGCTTGGAAAACATGTGGTTCCAACAAGATGGGGCCACATTTCATGCGGCACGAGACACAAACGAAACATTACAATCGAGATGGACCTTTACAGGTCAATTATTATAAAAAGATAGTGACATTAATTGGACCCCAAGATTACCGGATATTTTCTAGGCAGGTACAGAGTACCCATTCGGAAACAATAGTATAGATGTACAATAATTTGAACCTATACTGCTACCGTAAAAACCCAAATGGATTACGATGGGAAATCGTCATTGATAACGCGAATTATTATCAACGTTATCTAAAAAATGTATGTTATTAACAAAAAGCCTATTCCTAGACGTTACAATCTTCCGGCTGATAATATCATGATTAACAATTTTTTAAACTCCCTACAAATAACTGGTTGTACGTAACATACGTCTGTCGAAAGACCGATGGCCGTTGAACCAGACGAGTCCTTGAGTGGAGACCGCGAATCGGCAAACTCAACGTAGGCTGCCGCCCAGCCAGGTGGAATGACGACCTGAAGAAGGTAGCTCCCTAGCTACCTTCTTCAGGTCCCCCCGGACTGGATGTGGAAGGCAGCGGACCGAGAATTGTGGTGCAACTTGGGAGAGGCTTATGTCCAGCAATGGACTGTGATTGGCTGAGTTGATTAAAAGTTAGTAAATCTAGGTTATACCGGGGTGGTCCAATGGAGTTCCCGGAGCTCCTCTATTTTGTGCAGAGAATGGCCACCGTGTGGTTTTAGTCGGTAAGAGTCCGACATACCCCTCCGCCGTCCCCAGTCGGAGGGTATCCATGAGGATTTCCACCCGAAAACAAAAAAAGGTTAACAAGAAAAGTGTAATTTAAGCAGATCAAGATTGACCTGTGACATGGTTGTGGCACGTGTAGGTACAAAAATAAATAATAATTACAATAATAATAATTAAAAACATACCAAACAAATTATTATAATATAGGTAGGACCCGCAACAGGCCAAAAAAGGTCCCTCTATCTCAGCGAAAGCATCTTATTTTTATTTACTTATTTATAATGTATGTACACACAATAACGTATGAAAGGAGACAGCATTAAAATTATTTAGTACAAAGGTACTGCTTATTTCAAAGAAATTTCTACCAGCAGACCTGCGAGAGGAGGAAGAAATAAGTAAGAAATGTACAACAGTGTGTAAAAAAGACCAGACAAAAAAAAATTACATCTTCTTTAATAGGTTGCGTGATGTGCCATCTAAGCTAATGAGTCACCTTCTATAACAAGAATGTGTAAGTACGGTAGGGTTAGCCAATACCAATGATGTTTAAAAGTATAGATATGTTACGGTACTTGCAATCTCAAGACTCGAAAATGTCCTAATTAGGATTTTTTCTATTAATCCGCGTCAAGTAAGGCGCCAAGCGTGACCGGTGACAAAAAAAAACTAAAATGCCGTCGTGTGTATACAGAAAGTGTTCAAATCCAATTATGACGCGAAAGTAACTTCAAGTAACCGACTTACTTACTTTGTACTAGTTTATGTGTATTGTGCTGCCGCTGCGTACGGAACATTTTTTTCGTTTGTTTTGCTAGGGTATGACATATCTATACTTTAAAATGTCATTGGCTAATACATTGATCTCTGTAATATTAATGAATGACCTGAATTTCCTTCTTTCTAAGGAAAAAGTCGTAAACATTATCATCGATTGATTCTTAAACAAAACAAGATGACGTCAATGTGTTATCGCTATCATATATAACATTGTACGTGATGACAACTATGATTAAATTAGGAGTTAATCAACCTATTTGATACAAACGAATGTAAATCATTTTAATTAGTTTTTCATTTGTTTCATTTGTTCTACATTATGAAAATTTCGGTCAATGTGACATCTAACGTGGTGACTAAAAATAGTTTATTGAACCGACCTACCATCGACCATACAGCTAGGGTTGCCAAGCCAGCCAGGCAGTTCTAATGACCTTAAAATCAGAGGAAATCGACTCCAAGCTTATCAAGGAGTGTGTCCAGCTACTAAATTCGCTAAGAAAAACAAATTCTGTGACACTAGGGTGGGTGCACTGCGGAATTAGGGGCAATGAAGCCGCTGATGAACTCGCTAGAGCTGGTGCAGAATGCCCCACTTTGGGACTGGAGCCAATCTATGAGATTCTGAAATGCATCAACTCAGCTGGACTGGGGAACTCATCAAAGCAGACTTCCCCAGGCCAAGAGCACTCGAAAGCGCTTCTACAAGGCTTCAGAAAGAGATTTACGGAAGAAGCGCTTAAGAATCCTGATTAGAACCCTTACAGAGCACTGTAAACTGAACAAACATCTACACGGGATGGGCCTCATAGATACCACAGTTTGCAGATTTTGTCGTGAAAAGGATGAAACGCTCATTCATATCCTATGCGAATGTGATGCAGTGCACCACATTAGAAGTCAGCATCTTGGAGGTCACACAATTTCAGCTGATGAGATCAGATCCTCAAACCCCAAGGCAATAGTCGACTTCATGGTTGGACTGCAGCTTAGGGAGGTGCTGTAGTCTACTTTAGAGGCGTTACGATAGATTTTTTAGGTGGTAGTGACATAAGGGGCTTGCAAAGACCTTAACTATTTTACCAAAATAATAATAGGATTGTCAGCCGTACTATACAACGTGTATCAGAAATGCGTGGTCATATTTAAAGAGCTCATTCAGGGCAAAGCATAGAACAACTTTTACTATGGGACCAACCCTGAAATCACGAAAAAAATATCAGCTGTTCCCTACTAAATCATCGATGTCGCTCGACAAAATGTAAGGATCAGCTGATTTTTTTTTCGCGATTTCAGGGTTGGTCTCATAGTAAAAGTTGTTCGATAGCACCCCCTGAATAAGCTCTTCAAATATGACCACGCATTTCTGGTACACGTTGTATAATATAGTATTTTTCAATATTTCGGCCCGGTGTACTATATACTGCTGCCGAAGGTACAATATGCTTTTGATTTTATTGCATATAGATAGTTTTTAGGGTTTTTAGGTAATTGTCTTTTCTTTTTAGGATTCCGTAGTCCTACAAGGAACCCTTATAGTTTCGTCATGTCCGTCCGTCTGTCCGTCTGTCCGTCTGTCCGTCTGTCCGTCTGTCCGTCTATCCGTCTGTCCGTCTGTCCGTCTGTCCATCTGTCCTAATCCATTACAGCTTAATAACTTCTACAGTTATAAACATAAGTAAATGAAATTTTGTCAAAAAATAGTTTAGATATAGATCTCAATTTTAAAAGAATAAAAAAATCGTGATTACGTATTTTAGGGGTGGCGCCCATACATGTGAAATGGGGAAGATTTTTTTTTTTCGCTGCTCCCCCTCGTGTGGGGTATCATTGAATAGGTCTACTAAAATGAAGGTAATGTTTCATACATCACTTTTTTATCAGGTACACCATCTGCGAAATATAGTCCGCCAAAGTGGCTTGCAATGTGTCCCCCCCCCTGCCATTTCTAAACTATGCAACATAGAAACTTATAATCTTCCAAATTGATAGACCTTTGTAAAAACTCTCTTTTAAAATTATTTCGAGTATAATGTGATTATAAATTTTCGAGTTATAGAGAGAAAACTGAAAAATACTTAAAACTTCCTATTTCAAAGGTCATTGACCTGAGAGAAAAATGAAAACAGCAAATAATACTCCTTTAGCTACTTTCTATTTGAAAAAATCACAAAAAGTAACTTTGTGTTATGTTGGCTTCTTAAATTTGGCGCCATCTAGTGGCTACTAACAACACTCTCTGAGTCGCCAATACTGCCGTCTATTGCAAAAACTAAAATAGCCTTGATTAATATTCGATTTGATTTGTTTGACACCTACTTAGGAACCCTATAATACTGAGCATGGCCCGAAATGCTCTTGGCCGGATTTTTTTTTCATAGCCTCGCCCCCTATTACATGGGACTATAACATAACTGGCGAAATGTGGGTGTACTACACACCTCTGCCTACCCCTTCGGGGAAATACAGGCGTGATGTTATGTTATGTTGTTGTTGTTGTCATTTCAGCGACTACAAATCTTGTAAAATAGAACCAACAGATAATCTAATATTTCAGACACATTAGTCAGCAAATGTGTCGAGGCTACGTTATAACAAAACGTATGAAGCAAATCCTTCGGCAATTTGTATTTAACTTTATTCCAGAATCAATTAAAAGAAATAAACATGAAACGATATGGAAGCAGTCTCTTTGATGCAGGAAAGTTATGGAAGACGTCAAATTCAAGAAAGTGGGTTATATCCTTGTTTTCTTTATTTCGTGGTTACATCATATAAACAGTGCTCTGAGGAAGGACGGTTTTCATGTTTCGAGTTTGATTCTTACGTTAATTTTAAGATATTTTTTATTGAGACGTTACACCCAAAGATATTTTAATTCAGTATCGTTAAATGCCCTAACTTTGCCCACAAGCCCTACTTTTCCTAAGGCATTAACTTAATTTTTACACGCAATAACACTTTATAACTGAACCAAAAGCTAGCGTTGTCACAGTTTTAACATCTCCCCAAGTACAGAAATCATCGCTATTATACGTGGGACACTCAGAAAGTTTTGCGAAACTAAAAAAAAATGTTCTATACGTACATATATTTTTATCAAATCTTTTCAAAGTACTTTCCACCAGCCTCTATACAAAGATTCATGCGCCTAAACCAGTTTTCAAAACACTTTTTCCAGTCCGCCGCAGACACCTCGTTTACAGCCTGCTCGAACGCAGCCAGCGCATCTTCCGGCGACGAAAATTGTATCCCTTTGAGCTGATTTTTTATTTTTGGGAATAAAAAGATGTCACACGGTGCTAGATCAGGGCAGTAAGGAGGGTGACCCAGGAGTTTGACTGGCGTGCTGTCCAGGAAGTCCCTCGTTTTGAGTGCGGTGTGCGCAGGTGCATTGTCGTGGTGGAGCAGTAGCCCGCGGAGCCCTGTGTTTGGTCGCTTGTTGCTTATAACAGAGAAAACTTCTGGCAAACATTTGGTAGTATACCATTCGGCATTGACGCTTCTTTGATCCCGTAAGGGAATTGATACCAAGTGGCCAGTCAAATTAAAAAAGCTAGCGATCAAAATCTTACCCCCGCTTCTAGATCGCTTCACTTTGGTAGGCGTTGGCTCATTTTGAAACACCCAAACAGTCGACTGGCGCTTGGTTTCTGGTTTGTATTGATAAATCCAGGACTCATCACCTGTAACGATGTCGTAAACACGCCGAGACGAGCCTGCTTCAAATTTGTTAAGCATATCACGGCACCATTCCACCCGGGCCTGCTTCTGAGCATCGGTGAGGTTGTGCGGCACCCAGCGTGATACTATCCTCCTCACGCGAAGATGGCTGTGTAGAATCTCGTGAACGCTTCCCGATCCAATCTTCAATATGTGTTGAATCTCCTGATATGTAATTCGCCTATTGTCTTGGATTAAATTTTTCACTGCTAGCACGTTTTCTTCGGTAACAGCCGTCAAAGGGCGACCGCTTCTTTCGTCATCCCCCAAAGTTGGTCGACCGCGCTTGAATTCGTTATACCAACGATACACGGTTGCCTTGGAAGGGCCTTCATCCATGAATGCCATTTGAAGTCTATCGTACGATTCATCCGGTTTCAGGCGACACTTGAAATCGTATAAAATCATAGCTCTAAAATGTTCCCGGCGCAGATCCATATTTCAGTGAGACACAATACTTTGAATTAACTCGCAAAAAATGTGGAGGGAAATTTTGAAATTGGAACTTACTTATTTTTACTTATAAATAATCATATTTTCGAAAAACATTATAACTGGCCAGTCTCCCATATATAAAAACTTTTTTTCGCAATACTTTCTGAGGGGCCTGGTAGTTTACTCAAAAACAACTAGGCAAAGTAGGGTTTGTGGGCAAAGTTTACGGTTACTAAAGTTGTCCATTACTGAACTTGGGTTATTTATTTATGTAAAAAAAAATCACCACGATATTTATCTTCTTCTCCATAGGACGATCGATCTTGCCGGCTTTTCTCCATAGGACCAACTTTTTGGAACCGTGCAACCAGATTCATAACTAACGTTTTGAAAGTGCATTAAATGCTTATTCGAAACAATATCTTTTGACTTTGACTTGACAGAAAGTTTAATTTTGGATTTTCTCTTTGCACCATGCAACTATTTTCTACTAGTCTGTGCCCGCGGCTTTGCCTGCGTATAGTTCATCATCACAGAAAGATGTTATCACGCATTCTTCGGGAACTGTTTATCTTCCCGGGTTATAAAGTAGCCCATAATAATTTGCTGTAATGGAGTGTCCCTGCGTGATCGAATCAGTAATGAGGAGATTCGCAGGAGAACGAAAGTAACCGACATAGCCCGAAGAATTGCCAAACTTAAGTGGCAGTGGGCGGGGCACATTGCTCGCAGAACGGATGGCCGATGGGGCAGTAAAGTTCTGGAGTGGCGACCGCGTACCCCCCACAAGGTGGACCGACGACCTGGTGAAGGTCGCGGGAATCCGCTGGATGCGGAAGGCACAGGACCGGTCGTTGTGGCGATGCTTGGGCGAGGCCTATGTCCAGCAGTGGACGTCTTTCGGCTGAAATGATGATGATGATGATGATGATGGACTAAATGTATTTGATCCAAATCCTTTTAGAAATCTCTGCGTGATTGAAGGATAAACAAATAAATACACAAACATGCATACTTTTGTTATCCTACTAATATTATACACTAGCCTATGCCCGCGACTTTACCCGCGTGAATGTCCATTATTGCGCATCCCTTGAGAACTGTTTATCTTCCCGGGATAAAAAGTAGCCTATATGTTAATCCGAGTTATGTTCTATCTGTATGCCACATTTCATTAAAATCCATACAGTAGTTTTTGCGTGAAAGAGTAACAAACATACATCCATACATCCTAACAAACTTCACGCTTATAATATTAAAGTATATGAAGTAGGATTAAGTAGGAAGTAAGATAGTAGGAAGTAGGATGTGAAAGGTTATGAAGATGTTTGAATGTTTGTTACTCAATCACGCTAAATCGGCTGAACGGATTTGGATGAAATTTGGCATTTAATTTGATTAAAACATAGGCTATCGCGTGAAAATAAACAGTTTCCGAGGGATACGCACGTAGACGAAGCCGCGGGCATAAGCTAGTAATTATTATTATTCCATTTATTCAAATTTTCTTACTTATTTTTTACATTTTTAAATATTTCTATACAAAAAAAAACATTAAAAAAACATTTAAAAATATAAAAAATAGTAGCTCACCGGTATCAGGAGCAGGGTCCAAGCTTAAATCAGCCTGTAGTGTCCCACTGCAGGGCAAAGGCCTCCCTTCCCTTTTTCCACTTGTCCCTGTCTTTTGCCTAAGCTAGTAATACTTATTATAAATGTGAAAGTTTGTGAAGATGTTTGTTAGTCAATGACTTTAAAAGGGCTGAAAGGATTTGGATGAAATTTTTAACAGAAATGCCTCAAACCTGGGGTAGATTTATAGAATATTAGTCTGGCAACCCGTTAAAAAAAGACTACTTTATTGATGATAAGATAACACAACAATAATATAATTATTATTAAGTTCTAGGAAAGCTTCTTACGTCACTGAAAAATGCTGTTCTACCAAGAGCCCAAGACCATATTGCAGTTACTTACCTAACACAAACAATATAATGACGTAATCATCGAATTACTCAATTTGAATACTGTAATGGCGCCCAACGGTTTTGTCATTCTTTGAATTACAAAAATTAATGCAATACGCTATCTATAGCAGACCGGTACGTAATGTATTGTCATTGTTTGATAGATAATGAAGATCATTGAAATGTATTGTGTATGTAATAGGAATGTATGTTTGTCAAGAGACTTGAGGAAAATTTTATAGTTATTGTGTTTTACAATTAGATGCACTGCAGATATTCAAAAGAAAAAAAAGCTGAGATAAATATATAGCTTACGACAAAATTGTGTTTGTCAATTTTGTTATTGTTAGCCCGGCTCCACACTTTGGCCCGAACGTTGGTGCTAATGCTATTCGCCAACGTGTGGATCGGGAAAACAGCGTTGACCCGAACGTTGGGGCGAGCATTGGCAGTTAGCCGTCGCGTGTCGGTTTTATCAAAGGAATTATGCGCCAACGTTGGCGATGCGTCTAGACGTTGGCGGTTTGCTCAGTTTTGCCGCAGCACTCATGCAGTAATGTGCATCGAATGAGCTTGTTCCAACGCTCGACCCAACGTTCGGGCCAACGTTTTTTTCCCGATCCACATGTTGGCGAATAGTGTTGGCACCAACGTACGGGCCAACGTGTGGAGCCGGGGTGGGGGGGGGGGGTTATGGTTGTCAGCGACAGATTGTCACAAATTAGGTAGGTATCTATATCCTGTGCACGCTAGTGCGTAGGTCTGCTTAACATATAGACCTCGAATGACAGCCTATATTTACCAGTGGGTGGCAGAAAAAGGAATTACTAATAAACTTAATAACTGTAGAAACATTAAACTTCCATTAGCAAACGTGTTATTTACTCCAATTTTCTTTTACTTTGTACAAAAGTCAATGCTCGATACGGTTGTCAAATAAAAGTATGTTAAAAGTCAAAAATTTCATTTTTGCGAGTTCATTTACCTCGTTAGGTATCCGTGGTCAGATCAGTTAGTTAGACTGATCTGACCACGGCCACTGTTCAGTGTCCTTGGTTAGATTGTATGAGTCTAACCAAGGACAACATAGTCTG
Source organism: Asteroscopus sphinx (assembly GCA_949699075.1). Lineage (NCBI taxonomy): Eukaryota > Metazoa > Arthropoda > Insecta > Lepidoptera > Noctuidae > Asteroscopus > Asteroscopus sphinx. Next base: position 9,487,146 of record OX453021.1, on the reverse strand, counting down.
AAGGTATCCGTTGTTAGATCGCTTGATTTATCTGACCACGGACATAAAAACGGTTTTTCGTCAATTTGTGAATCATCATAAAACTAGACTTTCCTTAACTAGGTACATAAGTATGTTTACTCAGTTTCAGTCTAACCATACGTGGGACACTCAGAAAGTTTTGCGAAACTAAAAAAAATTGTTCTATACGTACATATATTTTTATCAAATCTTTTCAAAGTACTTTCCACCAGCCTCTATACAAAGATTCATGCGCCTAAACCAGTTTTCAAAACACTTTTTCCAGTCCGCCGCAGACACCTCGTTTACAGCCTGCTCGAACGCAGCCAGCGCATCTTCCGGCGACGAAAATTGTATCCCTTTGAGCTGATTTTTTATTTTTGGGAATAAAAAGAAGTCACACGGTGCTAGATCAGGGCTGTAAGGAGGGTGACCCAGGAGTTTGACTGGCGTGCTGTCCAGGAAGTCCCTCGTTTTGAGTGCGGTGTGCGCAGGTGCATTGTCGTGGTGGAGCAGTAGCCCGCGGAGCCCTGTGTTTGGTCGCTTGTTGCTTATAACAGAGAAAACTTCTGGCAAACATTTGGTAGTATACCATTCGGCATTAATGCTTCTTTGATCCCGTAAGGGAATTGATACCAAGTGGCCAGTCAAATTAAAAAAGCTAGCGATCAAAATCTTACCCCCGCTTCTAGATCGCTTCACTTTGGTAGGCGTTGGCTCATTTTGAAACACCCAAACACTCGACTGGCGCTTGGTTTCTGGGTCGTATTGATAAATCCAGGACTCATCACCTGTAACGATGTCGTAAACACGCCGAGACGAGCCTGCTTCAAATTTGTTAAGCATATCACGGCACCATTCCACCCGGGCCTGCTTCTGAGCATCGGTGAGGTTGTGCGGCACCCAGCGTGATACTATCCTCCTCACGCAAAGATGGCTGTGTAGAATCTCGTGAACGCTTCCCGATCCAATCTTCAATATGTGTTGAATCTCCTGATATGTAATTCGCCTATTGTCTTGGATTAAATTTTTCACTGCTAGCACGTTTTCTTCGGTAACAGCCGTCAAAGGGCGACCGCTTCTTTCGTCATCCCCCAAAGTTGGTCGATCGCGCTTGAATTCGTTATACCAACGATACACGGTTGCCTTGGAAGGGCCTTCATCCATGAATGCCATTTGAAGTCTATCGTACGATTCATCCGGTTTCAGGCGACACTTGAAATCGTATAAAATCATAGCTCTAAAATGTTCCCGGCGCAGATCCATATTTCAGTGAGACACAATACTTTGAATTAACTCGCAAAAAATGTGGAGGGAAATTTTGAAATTGGATCTTACTTATTTTTACTTATAAATAATCATATTTTCGAAAAACATTATAACTGGCCAGTCTCCCATATATAAAAACTTTTTTTCGCAATACTTTCTGAGGGGCCTGGTATATGGCTGAATAATAATGTCCTCCCAGCCGAATTTCGTTCACGGTGGCCAGTCTCAACAGAGACTAGCCAACTGCCCGGGATAGTGCACAAGTGTGTGCACTCTATTCCCTCACTCTAATAATCCGATGAGCCGGCAATCCGACATAATAGGAGCGAAATCAGGCGCAAAGCCGACGGCTTTCAATAGTTAGAGATAGAATGGTTGTAATCACAATATTTGCGTTTCATGCGTGGCAACTTTCTAACGAACTATGCCTCACATATTGACGTCATTAATTTATAAAAAATAACTTTAATCAACTGTATTTTACAGCTTTTGTTTCTGCAGTTAGAAACAGCACAATAAGGCATTTTTGCAGGGTTTTTTTACAGTATTTACAGAAAAAAGTTATTAGGCGTACTGCGAAAGGCCTTGAAATGCCCTGCACTATGATGCAGAGTGTTAGCACGCGCGCCCTGTCCACTTTTCCATTCTATCTATTTCTGTGAGCACCGTCAACTTCCAGACTACGGGCTGCTACTGAGAAATTTTCTTGACAGAAAAATCCAAGTAACACTTTTTTGCCAGACTCGGGAATCGACCCCAGGACCCCACGCTTAGCAGTCGCGCTTGCGACCACTAGACCAACGAGGCAGTCAAATCAGTTGAACATCAGTGTTTTAACACAGAGTGACGACTGTTGTCTGCAAGAAGGTCTGAGATCGAACTCGGCCGTACAGATGAATACCAACCATTTCTGTGTATCTCGTAATTATTCTATCGCCAACTCTCGATAGGGTCTTCACCATAGAAATAGAAATAATAAGATAATAGAATTGGAAAAGGCACGTCAACTTGTCACCGCGTACAGGTGTTTCATTGGATACCAGTGCGCAAACCGTTTGCTTGATCATCCGTGCTGTTTTGGACGCAGAGTCGCTAAAATTGTATTTTGCAGCATATCTAGCAGCGGATTTTTCAAGGCTTAATTTATTTTGCATTGAATGCTAGAAACATGGTGGGCGTAATTGCGTATTTATGTGTTGGTAGCGGTGAACCAGCTACACGCGTTCCGGTATTAAAAGACAGTAGATAACATTTCTATTACCTTATTATTTAGATTTCTATGGACTTCACTGAAGACCTAGCGAGCCAGAGATGGACGAATTTGACCCGTGAAGTACGGATCATTGGCATTAGCGACCAGTCGGCCGACTAATCGGCAACTTTCTATCCGATTAGTCGGCTAGCCGGCTGATCGGTCGGCCTATCACTAGTGATTTCCCATTGTAATCTGTACGTGGCCAGATAACTAATTCCCTTGTATTGGAGTGATGCATGTCAGGTATTTGATTACATAGTACCTATTGTACTTTTGTTTGATATCGCTGAAGTATATGGAGTTGAAGCCGTGTGTGTATGTAAACATGCGTTTGTTAGCGCTGTTTATTGTTTTAGATGAGCAGTGGGGTAATTGTGTAATGCATTGACATTGACATTAGCTTTCATTTTGAAATGATAACAATATTCATTGCGAGGTACATAGTTGCCGATAAGACGAATTTTCAAAACACACGGAGCAATGAAAATTGAAATCCTATTGATTGCGATCTCGAGTGAGTTACAAAATTGGGCAGCAGTTTTGAGTGGTGTCATTAGTGAGTGCATTAAGTGTAGCATAATAGCAGTATTGAGAACCAAACCATTGTGGTTATTAGGTTACTCGGACTAATAAAAAGTAGCGGTGGGCATTGAATCAAAAAATTTTCACAAGTAACGAATCGACTGTTTTCCATTGTTTAAAAGACAGTTTGAAAAAAAAATGCATTTGACAAACGAACAGGTTACAAAAAACTTATGCATTGACAAACGAATTGTTTCCAAAAACCAAGTCAATTTTATTTCAATACTAGACTACGCCCGCGACTTTGCCCGCGTGACTGTCGTTTATCGCGCATCCCTCGGGAACTGTTCATCTTGCCGGGATAAAAAGTAGCCTATATGTTAATCCGTGTTATGATATAGCTTTATACCAAATCTCATTAAAATCTGTCCAGCCGTTCTTGAGTTATAAATGATGTAATTAACCCGACTTTGTTTTACATATTAAGATGAATAACGTTCATTAATATAAATTTTTCTTCAAGCTTTTTCAATATGTTATTTATTGGAAAAAAAATTGTTACATTACATTGACATGAAAACCAATAATGACCTATCTCTAATAAAAAGTACATATTTATTGGTCTGCGCCTCTGAGGGTACTAAGACGGCTGTTTCATTTACCATTCGGATGCATCGAAAGTATCGTTCTTGGATGCTAATAGAGCCATAGCTCTAATAATACCATAGTATCTATACGAGAAATCTTTCTAAACTTCTATGGCTACGCTGAAGAAGAAAAGTGTTTCATATTTGGTTATCTGGTGGCACATTTTATGCTGCGTACAGACTGGTGCAATGTGCACCTTGGCTGTTACATTGCACCAATTTGTACGGCAAATTCTTGCATAGTATGATCCATTACATGACACCAGTCTGTACGTAGCATTAGTTTTATGTATTAAAGTGTGATAAACAGCATCTAGTTATATTAGCCAGGAAGTCAACTTTGAAACATGATGTGTAAAGTGATAAAAGATTTTATCAATTATCAAAATGACAAAAGAAAAAATGATTAATTAATAATTAACGGGGAAAACCTTTTACGTAGATGCTAATGATTTAATTTAATACTAATAGATATTAAACAACCTTCGAGGGCTGATAAGAACAATGTATCTATTTATTGGTGTTACGCATAGTTTTTTGAATTGTCAGGTAACTATTTATTATTTCAATGTGAATTGTAATTTATATAGAAGGTGATAAAATTTGTCATTCAATAGATTACAATCAAGTGTAATTAAGTGTAATTCCAGATGATTACTGAAGTAATGAGTAGTAGGTACTTGAAAATAACTTTTACAAACGTCATTGACTGCTTGACTCTATGCAAACTAAATGATTTTTCGGACATACAGCATATACACATATAGGTTGTCTATAGCTCTAGCTGTAGTACTTCGTCTTTCTTAATTACGTTTCTTAAAAAATAAATTGCCTCCCACCATGATTTCATCTGTCGTACATGCAACAGACGTAAATCTCACATGCACAAAAACCAAGACCCGTAACAACTATCTATAACCAGTACACATAAAGTGAAAAGCACTTTGGTTTATGTTTTGTTTGAATTGAGAGCTTGAGACTTTGCTGTGAAGTAAGTATTAAATTATGTTGTGTCATTTTACGTACTAATTTATTATTTGAAAATATGCTAAAACAAGATGGTAGGTAAATCTTCCTAACATTTTTTTATTTCATTTCTTTAAACATAATTAAAATTTGACGTAATAAAACGATTTACTGTTTTATTCCATTGTACTTATTATACAGTCATGGCTGAGACTATGGAGGACCTCGGTACAATGCTCGATGACCTCAGTAGAGCTTCTGATAGAGTTCGTCTTAAAATTAATATGGACAAGACAAAGGTATTGTCGAATTCGTATATAGCATCCATTCCCGTAAACATCGGGGAATCTACGCTCGAAGTTGTTGACGATTATGTATACCTAGGACAAACAGTGCGCAGTTAGGTAGGTCCAACTTCGAGAAAGAGGGCAGTCATCGAATCCGACTCGGTTGGGCAGCGTTCGGAAAGCTACGCAGTATCTTCTCGTCCAAAATACCGCAGTGTCTCAAGACGAAAGTCTTCGACCAGTGTATGTTGCCAGTAATTACTTACGGCACTAAAACGTGGTCGCTCACAATGGGCCTGATAAGAAGGCTCAAAGTCACTCAAAGGGCAATGGGGAGGGCTATGCTTGGAGTGTCCCTGCGTGATCGCATCAGAAATGAGGAGATTCGCAGGAGAACGAAAGTAACCGACATACCTCGAAGAATTGCCAAACTTAAAGTGGCAGTGGGCGGGGCACATTGCTCGCAGAACGGATGGCCGATGGGGCAGTAAAGTTCTGGAGTGGCGACCGCGTACTGGAAGGCGCAGCGTGGATAGGCCCCCACAACGTGGACTGACGACCTGGTGAAGATCACGGGATCCGCTGGATGCAGAAAGCGCAGGCCGGTCGTTGTGGCGATTATTGGGGGAGGCCTATGTCCAGCAGTGGACGTCTTTCGGCTGAAATTATGATGATATTATAATTAAATTTCTGAAAAAAATTAAGATTTGGAAAAAAAAACAAGTCTTTTCATGTTACTTATGAAGATTCTGAAAAAACAAATTGCATCATAATAAAACAAGTTTAACCGGATTACATCGCGTACATTATTTAAATTGGTTTTCCTGATGTTTCGAAAGCTTTGCAGCGTTCGTGGTCGCAGGTAGACTAAGATGATAATTTCAATTCACATCTCTTACCTGGAATATTTTGTACAAAATGTAGGCTCGATGAAGAAAAAAACTGTTTTTAAGAAAAAAATTAAGACTTCTTTCATAATGATTTTATGAGTTGGTTTTTAGGTAATAGCCCAACCAAGTACCGGTACTGTGAGACAAACTTTAAAACTTGATTTTCTTAGTCGGCTCTTACAGGCACCGTACATATTTATGTTACAGGTGAACAGCCTATTAACGTAATTAATGGCAGTAATTGAGTTTTAAGATGAATAGTTTCAAGTTTCAGTCACATTAAATTGCTTGAAATACTAAGTCCTAAATACCACTTTTTTAATCATTCACCAAAAATAGAACAAATAGAACTGTAGAGTATACCTAATTTTAATTATTATTTCGTGCGTGCTTTCTTTTCGGAAAATAGAAAATAAATAAATACGTTTTAGTGTATTCAATAATTATTTTTCGGTTAGGATTTTCATTTTTTCTTGGACAAATGAAGTAAAAGAGAAGAGAAAAGGATTTGCTCTTTTAATATTATTGTTATAAGATATTTTTATTGTTTATTTCTTAACTTGTTTCATCAGAGAAGAATTGATATAATTTTTTATAAAATTAATTTATATAAATTTTATATTTTTATAAAGCCTCTATGGTTCACTTTCGTTCACGTTCGCTCAATAAATAATTCTAAAAAAAACCCGACTGCGTCTAAAAAATAACAGAAAAGATATAAACAAGACTTATCAACACGCAGTCGGAGGCTACGTATGTTTTTGGTCATGAATTACATAATAGTTCATAGGTAGCCTCCGCCTGCGTGTTGGTAAGTCTTGTTTATATCTTTTCTGTTATTTTTTAGACGCAGTCGGGTTTTTTGTTTTTGTTAATTAATTTTTTTATTTGTTTTTTTTTAGTTTTGTCATGTTTTATTTATCATACTATTAATGTTTTTTTTAAAAAACCAAATTCATTTTTAACGTTGAATATTTTGTTGTTTTTTAGCATTTCTCATTCCAAATTACATTTAAACATATAAGTTGTATATATTTTCGTAAACCATTTATAAAACCCTTTATTTTGATACCCCACTCGATAGGTTTTGAGCAAAAAAAAATTTTGTATGTCACATAATATGGCTCCAAAAAGCGGCCATTTTGATTTTTATAATTTTGATATACCCAGTGTCACTCTCACAATTAAGACGAATCCAACGACACCTCTCAAGCTAAGATCCATCAAGCCGTTTAGGCTACAGAGCGTGCCAAAGAAATATACATACATACATACATACACTCGAAAAACATAACCCTCCTTCTGGCGCAGTCGGGTAAAAATAGTACTTATTCGAATTCGAGAAAGTAAAACACATAACATACCTATTTCAATTGTTTTCTATTATAATCCTATATTTCTTTGATAACGTAATACTTATTACGATTGGGTATAATAAATTCTCCGCCCAGACTTTGACCTAAAAATAAGAACTTTTTGGTAGTTTAGAGTTACAAATTAAATTTTTGTAGTAGGTAAATAAAGTAAGGTAAATTAGATTTTCGACTATTTTCTAGATTCTAAGAAAATGTTATTGTTTCTGTTACAGTATTTTCAATTAACCTAGATAAAATATTGCCTTTTTCAACCTTTCACATTAAACTATGTATGAAATAATGATATTTAAAACATTTTCTTTTATATTTATATGTTATAACCTCACAAAACAAACTAAAAAAAAATGTTCCGCACGCAGCGGCATCACACCTACATATAAACTAGAATAAAGTAAGTTAGTTTCTTTTGCACCATAATTGGCAAATTTTCTATACACACACGATGGCATTTCTGCATTTTTTTTGTCACCGGTCACGCTCGGTGCTTTGCTTGACGCGGACTAATAGCAAAACGTCCCAATTAGGACGTTTTCGAGACTTCAGAATACCCGCGCTTGTAACATATCTGTACTTTTCAACATCATTGGTATGAAACCAAAAAAAGTTTTATTAAATTCATTGTTCATTCTTTACCTTATTTCTTTATATTTACGCTTTCCCTATGTTAGATACAATCAGAAGCATTAACATCTTTCTATCGACAGTTTTAAAATCATACAATAGCTATCTGACAATTAATGAAACGGATAAATATGTGCCTGTAGAAGAGCCCTGAGATTACAACGTGTATCAGAAATGCGTGGTCATATTTTAAGAGCTCATTCAGGCCATAGCATAGAACAACTTTTACTATGGGACCAACCCTGAAATCGCGAAAAAAATATCAGCTGATCCCTACTAAATCATCGATGTCGCTCGACAAAATGTAAGGATCAGCTGGTTTTTTTTTCGCGATTTCAGGGTTGGTCCCATAGTAAAAGTTGTTCGATAGCATCCCCTGAATAAGCTCTTCAAATATGACCACGCATTTCTGATACACGTTGTATAGCCCTGTTTTTAACCGACTTCAAAAAAAAGTCGGATAAAAAAGGAGGAGGTTCTCAATTCGATTGTATTTTTTTCATGTTTGTTACCTCAGTACTCCGTCATTTTTAAACTGATTAGGATTTTTGATTTTTTAATTGATAGGATATACTTCCAGATTGGTCCCATTTTTATAAAAATCCAGTTCTGATAATAGGATATTTCGGTATTTTCATCAACAAATTAAGCATTTGCATTCAGAAAGTATCATTTGGTGAAGATCTGATGAAGATCTTCGGAGACAAAGGGAACTCTTCAACGGATGACAGCTAATGATCTGGGATTGCATTAATCGCTTGTCTTTCTATTTGTACCTATGCCACTCAAAATAGAAAAATAAAATAAACTTAAAAAAAATGTAAAAACCTACTTTATATATTATATAATAATTTAATATGAATCAGTTTAGGAAGTCTTAGTAATTCTTTTTGAAGTCAGTTTTTACTTTTCCTTATATTTTATCTGACCCATTGCAAGGTAAAAGTCTCCCTACTCTCCGTCTACCTCTCTCTATCTGTGGCTAATAAGGACCAGTCGTAGATGTCTAAATAATAAGGTAATAGAAATGTTATCTACCGTCTTTTAATACCGGAACGCGTGTCGCCGCGCCGGTTCGCCGCTACCAACAGATGAATACGCAATTACGCCCACTATGTTTCTAGCATTCATTGCAAAATTAATTACTTAAGCTTAAAAATTCCGTTGTTAGATATGCTGCAAAATACAATTTTAGTGACTCTGCGTCCAAACAACACTGATGATTAAGCAAACGGTTCGCGCACTAGTGTCCTACGAGATACCTGTACACGGCGACAAGATCACGCGCCTTTACCACTTCTATTATATTATTATTTAGATTTCTGTGGGACCAGTTTTCTTGAATGGAGTCCAGTTTATCCTGCCATTTCCATCTGGGCCTGCCGCGTTGGATTTTCCCATTTGTAGGGGCCTATTGGATAGTAAGTTTGCCCCATTGGTCGTCTGGCATACGGCAGATGTGTCCAGCCTAGTTCTTCTACAGCATGGCAGCTTTCCGAGTGACGTCAGTTATTTTCGTCCTGGAACGGATGGTTTCTTGCTTTCCATAGTCTTATTTTTATTCTCGTACCTAGCGTGGTTCAGATAGATATTATTAGTTGTTTTAAATCCGTCGATAGGAAGATATCATTGCTTTTGACTGTACGCTTTTCCGCATGGACTGGAATTAGACGCTACTTTTTGACGGGGACTACAAAAAAAATGTTAAAAAAAACATATTTTTTTTGAACGAAGTTCCTTAACGCTGTCTGCGGTCGGTGTGATTCGGGAGAAAATGTAACGTCACGTAAGAATGTTGTGTTATGAACAGGCATATACGCACACCACGTGCTCTCTCTTTCTAGTGTGCCCGTGTGTGTTTACGTGAACGAGCAACTTCGTTCCTGACGGGGGTCCCCTGACCGCACACGAATATTTTTCTAATTTTTCATTCATTTTATCATCGATTTAACTCTATTAAGATGAAATAATGGCTGTCCGAAACTATCCTATTAATTTGAAAGAAAAAAGAAAGAAAGAAAGAAAAAATATTTATTTGCTTCAAAAGTGACGCACAAAATTACCAAAAAATTCGAGAACACAGAACAAATACAGGTACACAGAGCCAAGAAGTGTAGTAAGATATGCGTCACATCCGCGCAAAACGGCCACCGCTCAGCATATTGCTGTGCCTCATGCACGGAGCAAAGACACAGCGCTGGTTTTCAGCGACAGCCGGCGTCGACACAAATTCACAATGCAATAACGTAGATCAGTGAGGCGTGATGTTGGTAAATAACGATAAAAAAAAAGAAGATAAATAGGAAATAGGCCAATCGGAGCACGATTTGGCGCGCTCTTATTGGCTCGGGCAATGGAACACGCGGGCGTGCCATTTCCCGAGCCAATAACAGCGCGTTAAGGCTAACTAAGACAATTGGCGGAATTTATTTAAAACAAATCAAATCTGATTACCGTAGACTTAAAAATTTAGAAAAAGTTTTCAATGGGGAATACCATAAAGTATTGAGTAGTCATTATTTATTATTAGGCTATTGTTGGTGTATGTAGTTTACATATTTAAATTCCGATTTTATATGTTTGTTGATGTGATTTGAATATTATTAGAGCACTTACGACATAGGAAATCCCTTTGTGGGATTAGCAGTGTATTAATAAATCAGTATTGTAGTATCTACCTGTGGGCCTAGTACGAGTTTGACACTTACGAATACTTTCAAAAGTATTCGTCGACTTTCATTAATAAATCTGTAGTTCCTCCTCGTATCCGCCAGGGGCGCTACTGATTTATGAATGAAAGTCGACGAAAACGATGAAAGTATTCGTAAGTGTCAAACTCGTACTAGGCCCACTGTACACTATCATCTTTAGAATGACCGAGCAGAATATTTGTGATACATTTCCATATCTACTATAGATGATGAAAGAATTGTTATCAATCCGTAAGTACCTCGTATTATCTGAAGAGAATATACTCGTAAATTTTGATAAAGGAGAATGTAGCCGCCAAGCCCCATCAGTAAAAAAAAAAAATTCACGCTGAATACATCATTTATCGAAAATTCGTTTTTAACAATTGAAATACAGGTACTTTAGTTTAATCAAAAACTTTTAACTCTGTAAAATATATTTCGCTGTAGTTGTAGATAGAAAAAATGCCAAAAGTGGCCGTTTTTCGCATTTTTTCTATCTACAACTACAGCGAAGTATAATTTACTGAGTTAATAGTTTCCTTTTAAACTACAATACCTGTACTTCAATCGTTTAAAACGAATCATTGATAAATGTTGTATTCAGCGAGTAATATTTTTTTACTGATGGGGGCAGGCAAGACGCAAGACAAATGACAAATGACAAAACAATGACAAATGACGAATGCAAGACAAGACCTTTGTCTTCAAACTTTGCGGTATAGGCGACAAGTATTTTGTATCTTAATATCTTCGAGTCTATGATGTTCCGTACCGTGTATGAATTTTCTAGAACCACAAAAAATCTCAGCGTAATATCTTAAAATCTTTCCTCGCACTAATCCATTTGTTATCAGTGGCCAGTTGATGAGTAAACTTGATAGCTGGTGACTGGCCTAGGATTACAGAACTGGGTCTAGGGTGAGGCGACGAGATTAACTGAAAATTGCTGTGAGTAATATGGAAAAAATATGTACCTACAATGTGTTTCAGAAACGCATGGTCATTTGAAGGGCTCATTCAAGGAATGCTATCGAACAACTTTTACTACTGGGTCAGCCCTTCCATACATTTCTCTCGGGAGGTATTACCCTTTTCTATGAAACAGCTGCTTTTCTTATTTATTTCTTATGTATCAAGTTCTTAAATACAATAAAGAGCGCGCTATGTTATGCGAAAAGGCGTGCAAACGATTTTTTTTTTAATTTTAGTCATTTCAGCCGAAAAACGTCCACTACTGGACATAGGCCTCCCCCAAAAGGAGGGATATGCCATAATCGCCACGCTTGGCAGGCGGGTTGGCGATCGCAGTTGGTTGGTTAAATACTCAGAGAACGCTGCTGCCCACCCTCTGGTGAATCCCTTAGTCGCCTTTTACGACACCCATGAGAAGATATAAGGTAGTGCAATTCTTAGCGTCCACGGCACCACACGGACGTGCAAATTTTAATAAAATTATTTAAATAAATACAACAACAAATGTCAATTTTTTTATTAATTTTCAATAATGTTGACGTTACAATAAAATAAAATACAAATAATGTAAAATAATATGCTTGGTCACTATTTAAGGACTTCAGGTTTCTGGGTACGAAACGCTAGTGAGAAAGGTAGTTTTTAAAAGAAAAAATTAAATCCTGTACGTCCCTCATGCAGGTTTTCCTGCGAAAAAAATTTGTCAGAACCTTAGTAGTGCTTTTGTACATTGCACTGCTTCGTATATTAATGAGATCTATACTGAATTTGATGAAATACATGCAAAAAATAAAGGTGGATTCTACCAATGAAACTGAAAATCATTTCTTTAGAAACGAATCGTTTTTTTGACTTGTATACATTTTTTGATTTCCCAAAATTGTTAGATTCCACCTTTATTTGTCGAATGTATTTAATTTAATCCTGTATTCTGTTTTCTGGGTTAAAAAAATCGCACAGCATCATCTGTTCTGTGCATAGAAATCTAAAATAATAAGCCAATAGAAATGTTTTCTACTGTCTTTTAATACCAGAACGCGTGTCGCCGGTTCGCCGCTAGCAACACATAAATACGCAGTTACGCCCACCATGTTTCTAGCATTCAATGCAAAAGATAGTAAGCCTAAAAAAATCCACTGTTAGATATGCTGCAAAATATAATTTTAGTGACTCTGCGTCCAAAACAGCACTGGTGATCAAGCAAACGGTTCGCGCACTGGTGTTTATTTATTTATTAAATTTATGCACACACAGAGAAATAATAACAAAATACATAGAAATGGCCTATGTCCAGCAGTGGACGTCTTTCGGCTGAAATAATGATGATGATGATGACATAGAAATGAATAATATAAAGGCATTGCTTATTTCTTTAAGAAATTTCTTCCAGCAGACCTGTGTTCTACGAGACAACTGCACGCGGCGACAAGTTCACGCACCTTTATCACTTCTATTACCTTATTGTTTAGATTTCTATGGTTCTGTGCCTGGCTGTGTGTGGCTAGAAGCATAGAAATATAATATGTCTATGGCTAGAAGTATGTAGGAGCAATCGTTGCTGTAACAGAAAACTATGAAAACGATGTGACATTACATGATTCTGTAAGACACTGTTACATGTAAGACTAACTGTGTTATGTATCAACTTTTATACGAATAAATGAATTGAATTGAATTGAAGAATGATACCCTTAATGTCCATTAGTTTATTGCTCTATTCACCCGAAAAATAACCGTAACCAATGAGATATTTAGTACCAGACGAAAAACATGTTAAAAGTGTCCCAAAAAGATTCTGATCGAAACCAATATTTCGATAATGTTCAAAAATACCTATGATATCAGTTACGTATTTGTTGTTTGTCTCGAAATCGTGTACGGTCCAAATTATTGTTGTAGATCGCTATCAATGTTCTTGATTTTTACCCGACTGCGCCAGAAGGAGGGTTATGTTTTTCGAGTGTATGTATGTATGTATGTATGTATGTATGTATGTATGTATATTTCTTTGGCACGCCCTGTAGACTAAACGGCTTGATTGATTTTAGCTTGAGAGGTGTCGTTAGATTTGTCTTAATTGTGAGAGTGACACTGGGTATATCAAAATTCTAAAAATTAAAATGGCCGCCTTTTGTCACCATTTTACCTCTCAAAAAATATATTTTTTCTGTCAAAACCTATCGAGTGGGGTATCGAAATAAAGGGTTTTATAAATGCTTAACAAAAATATATACAACTTATATGTTTGAATCGTCTCGCCGGAAGACTCGACGAATTCCAGCCACCAGAGCAAGCTGGGTTTCGAAAAGGCTATAGCACCGTAGACCACATCCATACTGTTCGGCAGATCATACAGAAGTCTGAAGAGTACAATCAGCCGCTGTGTATGGCATTCGTGGACTACGAGAAGGCCTTCGACTCTATCGAAACTTGGGCAGTTCTGGATGCTCTTCAGCGATGTCACATTGATGAGCGGTATATAGAGATGCTGAGATGCCTATACAATGCTGCTACCATGACTGTTCAGCTTCAGGACCAAAAGACGAAGCCAATCCAACTGCGCAGAGGGGTGAGACAAGGGGATGTAATATCCCCGAAATTGTTCACTAACGCGTTGGAGGACGTCTTCAAGACGCTGGACTGGACTGGACAGGGTATCAACGTTAACGGCGAGAACATCTCACATCTCCGTTTTGCCGATGACATCGTTGTAATAGCCGAGTCGCTGGAACAACTGGGCGAAATGCTGCACAGCTTAAACGGAGCCTCTCGACGTGTCGGTCTCGGCATGAATCTGGACAAGACTAAAGTCATGTTCAATATGCATGTCATGCCGAGGCCAATATTCGTCGAAGGGTCGGCACTCGAAGTTGTAACGGAATACGTCTACCTAGGGCAGGCAATTCAGCTTGGTAGACACAACTTCGAGAAAGAAGCCAACAGAAGGATCCGTCTGGGCTGGGCAGCATTTGGCAAACTTCGCCGAGTCTTCTCGTCGCCTATACCGCAAAGTTTGAAGACAAAGGTCTTCAACCAGTGCGTCCTGCCAGTCATGACTTACGGTGCCGAGACGTGGACACTGACAGTTGGGCTAGTCCACAAATTTTAAGTCGCTCAGCGAGCTATGGAGCGAGCTATGCTTGGAGTTTCTTTGAAGGATAAAATCCGTAACGAGATTATCCGGAGAAGAACCGGAGTGACCGACATAGCTTGTAGGATCAGTAAGCTGAAGTGGCAGTGGGCTGGCCATGTCTGTCGAAGGACCGATGGCCGTTGGAGCAGACGAGTCCTTGAGTGGAGACCGCGTATCGGCAAACGCAGCGTAGGGCGCCCCCCTGCCAGGTGGACCGACGACCTAAAGAACGTGGCTGGGGGGGACTGGATGCGGAAGGCAGAGGACCGAGCGTTGTGGCGCAATTTGGGAGAGGCCTATGTCCAGCAGTGGACTGCGATAGGCTGAGTTGATTGATTGGATATGTTTAAATGTAATTTGGAATGAAAAATGATAAAAAAAAAAAATTCAACGACAGAATTAAAAAAATTAAAATAAAAAGTTAATTAACAAAACCAAAAAACCCGACTGCTTTTAAATATACCTAACTGAAAAGATGTAAACAAGACTTGTGTAGGTACATATATGTGAAAGTATCAAATCAACACGCAGGCGGAGGCTACCTATGAACTACTTTTATTTGTAATTCATGACCAAAAACATACGTAGCCTCCGACTGCGTGTTGATTTGATACTGTCACATATATCTACATATACCTACACAAGTCTTGTTTACATCTTTTCAGTTAGGTATATTTAAAAGCAGTCGGGTTTTTTGGTTTTGTTAATTGTATTATTATTATAGATTATTTTAACACGGGAACACTTCATGAAATCAGGGCCCTATAAGTAATTTCATGACGCACCGATCAAGTTTGCAGTGACGCTGCAGTTCGTTTCTGACAGCGATCGCCGTAGATAAGAGAATACGAAAAGCGTTGTTTTGATCAAAACTTAACTGCAACTGCCCATCTTTAGTGACGTGAATTGGCCTACAGATGGTATTCAGAATGAAACGATTTAAATTGTGGAAAGAAAAAATCGCTCACGAGCAGGATTTTAACCTGCAACTCCTGGCTCAGTACGCCAGTGCTTTATCCACTAAGCTACCGTGAACACTGCTCGTGGTATCGAAATTAACCTCCACTTTGGAACGTCTTTGAATGACGTCAGCGATATCTTATTAAGAAACAGTGTTTCTTAACCAACTCGACTAACTTTGCAGTTGCTTCGCTTGCGTATAAGCGTTAAAAATAATGAAATATTCAGATTGAAAGTTTAAATTAGTATATAAATATATTTATATTTGGCAAAAAGCTGAAGTGACAGGTATTGTATTATTGGTAACAAGTAATTTTACAATGAATGCAGCAAAAATTCAAAAAAAAAAGTAATTTTTATGGTATAGATAACATAAATAATTAAAATCCGAGACGAATAAAAAAGGGACGGAATCTCGCTAAACGTGAAACATCCATAGTAAGTCGGCTCGCTTAAAAATACAGGCACGGCGCGCACACATTCACATCGATAGTATGCCAAAAAGCCACGATTACAAAAAAAAAACTAGTGTGACGGTAGTCATTGTTGTAGTGTCCCAAATAAAATAACAGTATAATAAAATAACAGTATACATCTGGGGTGTTCAAATGCGTTCGAAATTATAGTGGGCTTAGGAAAAAATGAAGTGTCTTTGTTTAGCGAGATTCCATCCGCCTTTTTTATTAGTCCGAGATTAAAATCATCAAAATCTGATAACATTTAAATAATAATAATAATAAATATTTTTGGGACATTTTACACAGCACCATCTAGTCCCAAACTAAGCAGAGCTTGTACTATGGGTACTAGACAATGGATATGATACTTATATATTTTTTTTTTGTAAATACATACTTATAATACATAAGAAACACCCAGACAAACACAAACACTTATATGTTCATCACACAAATATTTGTGTCCTGTGGGAATCGAACCCACGACCTCGTGATCAGCAGTCCGATACTCGAACCACTAGACCACAGACGTCGTCGTTAGGGATGGTAAACCGTTGGCGCTATTTGTATGGACAAAAAGGTGGTATACTTAACTCTAGTCTTAACAAAATGTATGAAAACGGCTACCGAACTATCCATCGTAAAGTTACCCAGCCTAACAATAATAGCGTGCGTATGTTCACTATCTACATAGATTTAATTGTGTCACGTAACGACGCTATAAGACCAATAAGGCACCGCTTACATAAAGTTTTATATCGCAGGTGTCAAAATCATCTTTATTACAGTAGATACTTATGACATCCAGAAGTAATAAAACTATTGTGATCAACCCGAATAACAGATCGATTTAAAGACGTAACTGGCCTTTGATGAGGTTACGCTTGTCCAGAGTGGGGGTTTCAAGGCTCAACTGATGTAACTTTAGGGATGGGTGTGTGGGGGTGCTGGCCAGAAAACCTCCACGTGTGCCTGACGGCTGCTTGTCCTTCTGGACACGT
Organism: Asteroscopus sphinx; assembly: GCA_949699075.1. Classification (NCBI taxonomy): domain Eukaryota; kingdom Metazoa; phylum Arthropoda; class Insecta; order Lepidoptera; family Noctuidae; genus Asteroscopus; species Asteroscopus sphinx. The sequence goes on along the minus strand of OX453021.1, from coordinate 9,470,096 downwards.
CTGGAGGGAATGGCAGTTGTTTGGCCGGTGCATCCTGGGTACGGGCAATAAAATCCTTTCGAGGGATTAACCTTCGGGGGATTTTATTGCCTGTGGCGAATATTCTGGCACGGGAGGTGCCCGTTCTGGGCCAGTGGGGAGTTACTCCACGTGTCCCTCTGTTGCCAACAGAGGGCACAGTGGAGGAGCAGTGGCGGGCCCGGTGAGCACTCACCCTGCCACTGAGCAGGCAGCGGGGGCACTGTCCTTCCCTGCCCCCGTCGATCTCGTAACCCCAGGAGTGCCAGCTGAGTAGTGTTCTCGCGCCTTTTGGAACCGAGGGTCTTGGCTTCATCGCCCGGACCGCGAGGAAGAAAACCTCTATAAAAAATTACGGGAGGTCGGCCCTGCGAGCAGCAGACTCGGGGTAGTCTACTGCCCGACCAGCAGCTTGCGTAGCTGGCACAGCTGGCGTAGTTGGCGCAGCCGGTAAATCAAATCAAACCAAAAAAATAAAAAAATCGGCAAATGCAGTGTAAGGCACCCCTCAGCCAGGTAGACCGATGAACTGAAGAAGTTGGCTGGGGTGAACTAGATGCGAAAGGCAGAGGACCAACTGTTGTGGCGCAACTTGAGAGAAGCCTGTGGATCTGAATTCAATTATCACTTGCTTTAACGGTGATGGAAAACATCGTGAGGAAACCTGCACACCGGAGAGTGCTCCATACAGCTCTCGATGGTGTGTGTGGTCTGCCAACCCGCACTAGGCCAGCGTGGGAGACTAAGGCCTTAGCCTTCTCGTACAGCAGTGGGACAGTAATGGGCTGATTATGTTATTATGCATCTGTAAACGGAACAAGAAAATCTAGCTTTACGGGCTCTACAATCCAAACTCATTGTCACGCCTCTTTCACTTGAAATATTCGATAAATCAAAAAATTATTATCTTTATAATTATCTTTCCAACTGATATAAATCACATAATAATCTAGAAATTGTTTAGATGCATAAGATTATGTAAGACGTCATTACTAACATTTTATAATTATTAATATTATATAATAATATTATATATTATTATTTTTTAATATTTTTATTATTTTTTTATTATTATTTGACTGCCTCGGTGTTCTAGTGGTTGCAAGCGCGACTGCTGAGCGTGGGGTCCTGGGTTCGATTCCCGGGTCGGGCAAAGTGTTATCGGGTTTTTTCATTAGGAAATTCTCAGTAGCAGCCTGTTGTCTGGATTTGTGCCCGGTTAATGGCAATAGGCTCGCCCCCTATTACATGGGACTATAACATAACTGGCGAAATGTGGGTGTACTATTACACTTCTGCCTACCCCTTCGGGGAAATACAGGCGTGATGTTATGTTTTATGTTTGTATAATTATTAATTCGACATTCTTTATGGTAGTAAATATAATGTGTGTATTTTGTAGTGTTTTTGTTCTGTAAGTTTTTTCAATTACATGTTTAAATGTTATTTCAATTTTAAATAAATTTATTGATAGATATGTAATATAGAAAGAATAGTTAATAATGCATATTAGTAGTTTAATAATAATTCATAATGTTCAAATTAAAAGTTAATAAAGTTAGTTTAAGTTAATATTATTAGTTAAGTTACTAATACATAGTTTATTAGCATAGTTTATAATTTGTACGCCGTAAAGGCAAAACATGACTGATATTTATAATGAATTTTACCATCTTGCATGCCCTGTGTGTGTATACTCATGTTTTAAAACAAATAAATGATCTTGTATCTTTTACTGTTATTTAAAAAAACAAGATTGATTATGTCATCGATCTATATGTACGTGTAACATATATTTCGATGGATTCGGTGGATATGTTGTTATATCATAGATTAAGGAACAACTACACATAACATAACATAACATCACGCCACGTTCAAAGGGGTAGGCAGAGGTGTAATAGTACACCCACATTTTGCCAGTTATGTTATAGTGCCATGATTTCATAGGGGGCGAGGCTATTGCCATTGACCGGGCACAAATCCAGACTCCGGGCTGCTACTGAGAAGAAATGAATAAATCAAGAAGAAAAGAAAAGTCGTGGGTTCGATTCCCACAGGACACACATATTTGTGTGATGAACATGAGTGTTTGTGTTGGTCTGGTTGTTTCTTATGTATTATAAGTATGTATTTACAAAAAAGGATATATGTATTATATCCATTGTCTAGTACACATAGCACAAGCTCTGCTTAGTTTGGGACTAGATGGTGATGTGTAAAATGTCTCAAAAATATTTATTTATTTAAAAAAAGAAAAAAAAACCGGCCTAGTGCGAGTCGGACTCGCGAAGTAAGGGTTCTGTACCACCCATCGACCTGATACCCCATGTAAACTGATTTAATTTACGAGAGTTTATTAAAAAACATCAAAGCACGGTGGGCGAAATATGAAATTTTGCATCTCTTTCTTACGCAGGTACACATATGTACCACATATGTATATGTTTGTCTTATTTTTAATAATTTTGTTGCTAAACTTCATATGCACTATAACTTGACCAAGTTTGACGCTGGTATGTATAACCGTTTTGAAAATAGAGCAGGAACAAAAACGTTGAAAAAAATGCATGTTTTTTGAGGTTTCTTGTATGGGGAATGGGGACCCCCTTTGGTTTAAACTTTTTTTAGTTTTTAGTATTTGTCGTGATACTACTAATAGCAACACATATTCAAAAAAAGAGATGCAAAAATTCATATTACACGGACTGTACGTTGATGTCTTTTGATGATCCTCGTAAATTAAATCAGTTTCTATGGGGTATCAGGTCGATGGGTGGTATGGAACCCTTACTGCGCGAGTCCGACTCGCACTTGGCCGGTTTTTGTCTTCCGTTCGCGAACTACCCATGTCTAGTCGTCAATGTGGAGCGGGCGAATACATGAAAAATAATAATGCCTTGAAAAATAATAATACGTACATGAAAAATACGTAATTCATATTTAAAAACATTGTAGGTTAGGTAGTAGGTACTAAATCATGACGCATTGTAGGAAAAAAGAAAATTATGTTAATTTTTAGTTTTTCCAATACTAAAATTATTATAAGTACGATTTAAACAATCATACTTAAGTGTCATTATAAATATCAAAATGACGCATTCGAGAAAAAACCAGGCGATGAATTAAAGTTTATAAGTTACAGAGATTACAGCTACAATACGAGCAAACAATACGTCATGAACGTAGTAGGAGCAAAGTCTATGTTTACAATTTATGTAGGTAAAGTTCTGTAGTACCTATTTACTGCTACTGCTTATTGAATAATAACTACAAAAATGTGTAGGAAAACCAAGCATTTGCGTAGGTAGATAGATAGAATATGCTTTATTGTACACCATGAAAATAGTAGTAAACAGGAACAACGTATAAATTATGTGTACACACGGCTACACATCAAGCTGTACATAACCAGTATAAGCTGTTCTCGCATTGTACGGAAAGCCTATACATGATGATGATGTGTAGCCGTGTGTACATGGGCGGTCTTATCGCTAAAAGCGATATTTCCCAAACAACATTTGGATGGACAAAGAAGACGTAAGATCTAGATAATGGGGGCAGTCCGTGGCGTACACTGCATGTTTATAAAGTAAAATAAATAAATAGCACAAAATATATTACACATATAGGTATCATAAATATATATAATATTTATATAAGTATATATATATCCAATCTCTATTCTAAATTGTAAGATTATACATATATGAATAATCTTACAATTTAGAATAGAGATTGGATATATGGGCAATGTTTTATTAAAGTAATATCTATTTAAAAGAATCTAAGTCTCTCACCACTTTCAAAAAACTACTCAAACAACACATCATTAAAAATTCACACTTACTACAGTAACTACTAGCCACATACAGTTTTTCTGTATCGTGAACGTGAACTTGTTTTATATTAGAGCCAGTGTCAAATGAAAATTTCATTTTTTGTTAGGACTACCTTCAAAATATTTTGTTTCTAATGTTTATTTTTGCAATATGCCCAATTATGTATTAGTTAATTCTCATGTAAGTGAATGATTGTATTCTTGTGAGAAATAAAGTTATCTTAAACCTCATTTGGTAGTAGTAGTTGGTAGTGAGTAGATCCTCACGATGTTTTCCTTCTCCACACATCACACACATCAGAGATGCGGGCTGGGTCCTCCTCCTCCTGTATGGAAGGCAAGCGTTCAACCACTAGGCTATCACTGCTGAAAATTTTGCATAAGTGGGTCTGAATTTCAGAAATAACTATTTCAAACCTCTTCAAAAACTCTTTAGTACACACGGCTACACATCAAGCTGTACATTTCCAGTATAAGCTAACCTCGCATTGTATAGGTTTTCCTTACAACGCGAGGTCAGCCTTTACTGGTTTTGTACAGCTTGATGTGCAGCCGTGTGTACATACTAAATAAATAAATACATATTTTTGGGTAATTTTTACACAGCACCATCTCCACCACCATCAGTCCCAAACTAAGCAGAGTTTGTGCTATGGGTACTAGACAATGGATATTATACTTATATCCTTTTTTTTTAATAAATACTTACTTATAATACATAAGAAACATCCAGACCAACACAAATACTTATGTTTATCATAGAAATATTTGTGTCCTGTGGGAATCGAACCCACGAGCTCGTGATCAGCAGTCCGAACCTCGAACCACTGGACCACAGATGTCAAAAAGTACTCTGAAATCTTCGTTATTGCTAATACGCACGCTTATTCGGGATTTTTGTAACACAACTTCTCAAATTCTAAAAATACCTATACGAACAAAGTCGAACCCAAGAGTTATGATTATTGACTTGGCTGCAATGACGTCATAAACCGAGTTCGTTTCTTTTTTTTAAAGGTTTGAAGTGGTTCGGGTACTTCAACTCTTTCTGATCGCCAGTTTTTCTCTCAAAAGGACATTGCTAAAGATCCTTAGTGACTCCGCCTTAAGGCGTTACAAATTAAAGTTGATGCTCACCATATACAACTCAATGAAGCCAATGTATTGCAATACATTCATAAACACGGAGAGTACTAAATATATATATTTTTTTTTAATATTTATTATTTTGACACATATAATCACAGATATCTGTGCTATTCTGATGTCATGTTTCGCTTTTTTTGTTATGTCAAACAACCTACATTGTCGTCAAGTTGTCAGTCGATGGCAATTTTTTGGAATTTCTTGTGTGAAAAGGAGTCTATAATATTGAATCATAGACTATAGAGTATCGAAATAAAAATATGGATGATACCATAAAGTTATTATCAGTATATACCAGAGACATGACATTTACCGAACGGTAAATGTCATGTCTCTGGTATATACAAAGTCTTTGGATGATACACAGATATCATAGATGATACAATTTTATCCGGTTACTTCATTAATGTATTGATACTCCTTAAAATATATAAAAAATGGTTCATGTACTGTCCGCATTAAATACAATATATATTATGAAACGAAAAAATTCGCATGTAATTTTCGTATATTGTTCATCTTTGTAACAGTTTTATTAATGTCCTTTACAAATTAGCCGACAAATTTCATGTCAAACAATGTGAGAGCGACCTAGTATTTGGTCGACTATTCCGCCAATCACAGCAATCGATAATATCATGAACAACAGATGAAAAAGATTAGTCTTTCTTTTCTTGCAACAATATGGACATAAATAAAATTGATTAAGTTAGTGTTCCTTAAGTGTGATGAGTTTCAGAGTCTTTAATCAAATCAAACTTAAATTAGTTGAGGTTGAAACTATGTACCTACTTATCTTAATCAGCCCATTTACTGTCTAACTGCCGGGCACATGCTTCAGTTGGAGAAGGGCCAGGCCTTTTTCCATCCACCACGCTGGTCTAGAGTGGGTTGGCGGACTACACACACACCATCGAGATCTGTTTGAAGCACTCTCAGGTTTCCCTTCATTTTCCTTCACCGTTAAAGCAAGTGATCTTCCATAAATTACGTCACACGTTAAGGAGTGGGTATAAATTTAAAATATTCATCATCATCAGAACTTCATCTCTACACGAAAAACTTAAAAAATATCACCAACTCTAACAATATTAATAAAAGGTTGTTTGATTGTATCACTTTGGAAGTTAGTGCTGTTTTAATTTAATAAATTCTTAATTAAAAATATGTGACGTCACACCCCACCGGAGGCAAACAATAAATAAATATTTTTAGGACATTTTTACATAGCACCATCTAGTCCCAAACTAAGCAGAGCTTGTACACACGGCTACACATCAAACTATACATTTCCAATTTAATTCATTTATTTGTCAGAATATTGTATCAATGGTGTTATAAATATAATAGTGCACAATATTCTGCCGTTTCCGGCGTACAAACATTTTACTTCAACTGCAGACGTACAAGATAAAACAATAAATTTTATCGTAAAGCTTAATTTAATATAAGCTTACCTCTCATTATACGCAAAGTCTCTACATTGCGAGGTCAGCTTATACTGGAAATTATAGCTAGATGTGTAGCCGTGTGTACTATGGGTACTAGACAATGGATATAATACTTGTATATTTTTTTTGTAAATACATACTCATAATACATAAGAAATACCCATACCAACACAAACAATTATGTTCATCGGATAAATATTTGTGTCCTGTGGGAATCGAACCCACGACCTCGTGATCAGCAGTCCGACACTCGAATCACTAGACCACAGACGTCGTCAATAATAATAATGTGACCACCTGTGACAAGGACGGGAGGGGGCTACAAAAATCATGGAATTCAGGTGACTTGAAAATTTATGGACGGCCCCTTAGCAACGCACAATATACTGGATATCGTTGCACGTCATATCCAACTACATAACAGCTCTAACAGTCATCCGACACCCTGTATTTTTCCAAGTAGGCTAGGATCAGCTTCCATTTGAACCCGATGCGGTTGGCTCAATTATTTTAGTTTGCACGAAGTGACCACCTAGTAACTTCGGGGATCTAACTAGGAGTCGTTATCCTGTTTCGACGAAATGTCATAGGACATGGTCAATTCCAGCCTAGTTACTCGGTAGAAGGTGTACTATAACAAAAGTTTATTGATAAAGCAGTATAAATTAATTAATTTATTACTGTACTATTTTTATTTTTTTTATGCATAACTTCATAGTATTTTCATATTTTAATAGTTTCTTAATTATTTGTTTCCGGTCATATACGCGATTTTCGTTAAACGTTTTGTTCTTACACAAGCAAATATGCAAAATATTTACGTTCCGCGAAAATACGCAAAGATTAACGGGAATATAATAATAGTTCATCATGCATAGTGATATTGATCATAATATATTTTTTTTAAATCGTGAGTAATAATTACTAAGTATATTTTTAACTTTTTTTGTTTATAATTTGTCTTTGCTATAGCGAAACGTAACAATTTGACAGGTGATCTGTGACATGTTGAGTTTGACATTTGTTAAGTTTGTTTGATATAGTGATGTATCGATTAGATTATGCTTTTTAAGCATAACTAGATCGTCAAAAAACCCTCCAGGTGCGAGTCGGATACTATTATTATGTTACTTATCCATTCAAAAAAGCTAAACCGAAATTAAAAACATAATATTTAACAGTTTAAACATAATGACTATCTGACATATTTTTTTGTAAATATAAAAAAAATTGAAAAAAAAAGGTAAAAGGTTTTGGATTATGTCAATCAATCAACTCAGCCTATCGCAGTCCACTGCTGGACATAGGCCTCTCCCAAGTTGCGCCACAACGCTCGGTCCTCTGCCTTCCGCATCCAGTCCCCCCCAGCCACGTTCTTCAGGTCGTCGGTCCACCTGGCAGGGGGGCGCCCTACGCTGCGTTTGCCGATTCGCGGTCTCCACTCAAGGACTCGTCTGCTCCAACGGCCATCGGTCCTTCGACAGACATGGCCAGCCCACTGCCACTTCAGCTTACTGATCCTACAAGCTATGTCAGTCACTCCGGTTCTTCTCCGGATAATCTCGTTACGGATTTTATCCTTCAAAGAAACTCCAAGCATAGCTCGCTCCATAGCTCGCTGAGCGACTTTAAATTTGTGGACTAGCCCAACTGTCAGTGTCCACGTCTCGGCACCGTAAGTCATGACTGGCAGGACGCACTGGTTGAAGACCTTTGTCTTCAAACTTTGCGGTATAGGCGACGAGAAGACTCGGCGAAGTTTGCCAAATGCTGCCCAGCCCAGACGGATCCTTCTGTTGGCTTCTTTCTCGAAGTTGTGTCTACCAAGCTGAATTACCTGCCCTAGGTAGACGTATTCCGTTACAACTTCGAGTGCCGACCCTTCGACGAATATTGGCCTCGGCATGACATGCATATTGAACATGACTTTAGTCTTGTCCAGATTCATGCCGAGACCGACACGTCGAGAGGCTCCGTTTAAGCTGTGCAGCATTTCGCCCAGTTGTTCCAGCGACTCAGCCATTACAACGATGTCATCGGCAAAACGGAGATGTGAGATGTTCTCGCCGTTAACGTTGATACCCTGTCCAGTCCAGTCCAGCGTCTTGAAGACGTCCTCCAACGCGTTAGTGAACAATTTCGGGGATATTACATCCCCTTGTCTCACCCCTCTGCGCAGTTGGATTGGCTTCGTCTTTTGGTCCTGGAGCTGAACAGTCATGGTAGCAGCGTTGTATAGGCATCTCAGCATCTCTATATACCGCTCATCAATGTGACATCGCTGAAGAGCATCCAGAACTGCCCAAGTTTCGATAGAGTCGAAGGCCTTCTCGTAGTCCACGAATGCCATACACAGCGGCTGATTGTACTCTTCAGTCTTCTGTATGATCTGCCGAACAGTATGGATGTGGTCTACGGTGCTGTAGCCTTTTCGAAACCCAGCTTGCTCTGGTGGCTGGAATTCGTCGAGTCTTCCGGCGAGACGATTCGTGATGACCCTCGAGAACAGCTTGTACACATGACTCAGGAGTGAGATGGGTCTGTAGTTCTTCAGAAGGGTTTTATCCCCTTTTTTGAAGAACAGTACCACCGCACTCCCGCTCCATGCCTCCGGTGTAGAGCCTTGTTGGATGACGGAATTAAACAGACTCTGTAGCTCCTTCAGGACCGGAGCCCCGCCTGCTTTTAGGAGTTCAGTAGTAATTCCGTCATCGCCCGGAGCTTTGTTGTTCTTAAGCTGCTCGAGGGCCGCCCTAATCTCGCCCTGGTCAACGTCCGGAAGATCCTCGGTGTAATGGCGCGTGAGCTGGGCTCTTTTGTCGTCATTGCTAGGAACCGCTGGTCTCGCCGTTTTCGTGGAATACAAATGCCCATAGAAGTTTTCGACCTCATCAAGCATCTCGATCTTAGAGGTGACAATTTTGCCATCCGCGGCTTTCAGTTTCATCAGATGGGTCCTCCCTAGCTGCTGAGCGAAAACTTTCGACCCCCTATTTTGCTCAATCGCAGCCTCAACGGCGCGGGTGTTGGAGCGGCGGAGGTCACGTCGCATCAGCTTCCTAATCTGTAGGTTTAAGGACCTATTATCTGATGAAAACGAATGCGCGGCTGACATTTCCCGTCTTTTCCTCATCAGATCGAGAGTCTCAGTCGAAAGCTTGGGCATCTTGCTTCCACGCTGCGGCGGAAAGAATTTTCGAGACAGTTCCTGCAATGTTTTGACTATGGTGTTGGTTTTCTCCTCAATATTGCCAGTGGTTTCCAGCGAGTCGAATCGATTTTGAAGTTCCGCTTGGAACCTTTCGGAGCCCAAACTGGTTTGGAGCGGCGAAGGTCGGAGAGTAGACTTAATCATGCGCGTTCTTTCAGCTCTAAAATTGATATTTAGAGTGCCTCGGATAAGTCGGTGATCGCTTCCGGTGTTGAACCTATTGATCACAGAGACATCTCTAAATATGTGCTTCTTATCCGTCATGATAAAGTCTATCTCGTTCCTTGTCACCTTATCGGGGCTTTTCCAGGTCCATCTTCTTTGGGGCTTCTTCTTAAAGAAGGAGTTCATTAAGAAGAGCCCCTGGGACTCCAAGAAGTTGACCAACATTTGGCCCCTGTGGTTTCTGCGCCCCAAACCGTAAGGTCCGATTTTCGATTCGCCGCGTTCTTGTACTCCCACTTTAGCGTTGAAATCCCCCATAACAACGTTGTAGTGAGCCTTAGCGGTACTACTCATAGCCTTAGCTATGTCTTCGTACATCGCTTCGGCTATATCGTCAGAGTGTGTCGAGGTCGGCGCATATACCTGCACTATTTTCAGCTTGTACCTATCATTTAGCTTTAGTACAAGGTACGCTACCCGTGTCGACACACTACCGATTTCCACAACGTTGTTCACGAGGGCCTTATTGACAAGAAAACCAACACCACCTTGGGAGAGCTGATCACCTTCGTGGAAGTAGAGTAAGTGTCCTGACTCCAGGGTTATCGTGTCCTCCCCCTCTCTACGGACTTCGGATAACCCCAGTATATGCCATTTTATATGACTTAACTCTACTTCAAGCTCGGCGAGGTGATGGTCCAGTCTCAACGTTTGTCCATTATACGCTGCCAGATATAGTCGTCGGTTTTGGTAGCCTGCCGTAACCCGGGGATTCTTCGCACCCCCCGTCCCACCGTTACCGCGACCGCTACCGTAGTCGGGAATAGAGGGACCACCGGGAACTGGGGGCCGTTTTTTTGGTTGTGCGTTCATTGGGATGTATGCCCATAGTCACCACGCTGGGCAGGCGGGTTGGTGACCGCAGTGGGTGATGTTGCACGATGTTAGTGCACAGAAGGACGCTGCTGCCCATCCTCCTGATTTCAACCCTTAGTCGCCTTTTACGACACCCATGGGTAGAGGGGGGGTGGTCTATTCTTTTTATTTGCCGGATACCACACGGCAAAGATTGGATTATGTAACTCATACAAATAATAATTTTAGGGATCCCTGAACCCAAAAAAGCAAAATTCATATTAGTACATGAACTTTTAGAAGCTAGGCAGAGAGCCTTATACAAACTGGCCATGTCCTTTTTCGGAGTAGCTTCAGAGAGCACATAACAACAGAGAGATAGGCTTACATTCAGAAACGAATCTAAGCGTCAACTCTTGCTTCCAAATTGTCAAATAGCACTGCATTTTGACAGCTGAAAGCATGAGTTCACGGTTAGATTCCCCTCTATAAGCCTTAGAGCTCTTTGTGAAGAGCTCGTCTGGGGAAGTTCTACCACCGTATCTACTTTTGCCGCTAATCAGTAAATGCTTGCTTTGTTTTGTATCAGTGCGAAGGGTGCTGGGAGAATTATAATCACATGGATTTTCCATCTTCATGTCTCAGTTTGGTGAACGCGGTTTGTAATACTATCTAGGCCTAGGCAATAAGCCTAGGTGATGTGACCAGTTGTTATGGATAAAGGTAAATTAACCTCTTAGCTTGTTTTGCTATCCTATACCTACTTACTATAAAAAATAATATAGATAATTGAATTTTTTTCAAGGAAAATTACTGAGTTCGATTCATGCGCTGTGTAACAGTTTTTGTAAATACTTGAATGCTGTTTTTCATTACTTTATACAATGGACATCGTGGTTTCTTAGAACAAATTTCTCTAGCTGTCATAGTTTATGATTTCTCCACCCTGACCCATTGAAATTTATTAACCTGTAAGTGTATATTCTTCAGAAAAGTGAAGCATAATCACTAATCGCCTTGCTTGGCTAAATTTAATGTTCATTGTCATTGGTGATTAATGTACCTAATGTGTGTAATTTCATCTAAGAACACACGCGTGTTCATTTTTGGTTTGTTTGGAACACAGACGAGAGGCTACACATTCTACTACCTACCTACTAATATTATAAATGCGAAATTATGGATGTTTGTTTAATTGTTTGTTTGTCTTTAAAAAAGAAAGGTAAGAACGAACTACGTATAAAAAGATTTACCTATGAAGGAGCACAGCTTTTTAATAAATTGCTATCCAATATAAAAAATGCGAGCTCATTTAGTGGTTTTAAGTCTAAACTGTCTCAATATGTAATGGAATATTTTTCACCGTCCTATTGAGGCTATGAAACTATTGACTGAGTGTTCGGCGACCATTAGAATAAGTTTACTAAAATTTTAAAACTATTTTCATGTAAGTGGCATATTATGTCTTTTTGAAAATAAATTTCTTTAAACCGTCTTTCTATCACGCTGAAACGGCTGAATGCTAAATGGATTTGTATGAAATTTGGCACACAGATAAACCATATCCTGGATTAATAGATCGGATACTTTTTATCGACATAGCACCGGAGCGAAGCCGCGGGCATCAGCTAGTAGATAATAATTTCTTAGGTTTTCGCGATCACTACACATTATAATAAAACAAGTTTAACCGGATTACTTCGCGTACCTATATTATTTAAATTGGTTCTCCTGACGTTTTGAAAGCTTTGCAGTGTCCATGGTGGCAAGATGACATGAGAAGCGTCTATGCTGATATTTCTAAAATATATTTTAATCTACTGTACAATTTCATCCAAACATTTTCACAAACTTTTACATTCTATGTTAATAATATTATATTATATCAGGATATTAAATTATGTTAACTTACGCTCTACCTACTGAAATCGGACCACATTATTAACAAATCCATAACAGTCATATAACTGAAACTTGGTCTTGCCGTCTCGTTTCAAAGTAAATGACAAAAACAGGTTTATATTTATCGGTTACCCACCGTTATAGACGAGGTTTCATGATAAACGGAATTCAGTTCATAACACATTTATAGAATAAATTATGTTATGAGCTACCTCTGGATTATATTGATTTAATTCAAGTACCTACTCACAACGAAAGTTACACGATTTGATAATAAATAAATAAATAAATACTTTTGGGACATTTTTACACAGCACCATCTAGTCCCAAACTAAGCAGAGCTTGTGCTATGGGAACTAGACAATGGATATAATACTTATATACTTTTTTTTTTGTAAATACATACTTATAATACATAATAAACGACCAGACCAACACAAACACTTATGTTCGTCACACAAATATTTGTGTCCTGTGGGAATCGAACCCACGACCTCGTGATCAGCAGTCCGACCCTCGAACCACTAGACCACAGACGATAATGATAATAATAATACAGATAATGGTCCTCTTCTCATGTATTATGCATCGCCGTAGCCTTTTATTTACATTAATTTAGGTACGCTCATGGATTCGCTCTCGTGTTATCTTCATACAAACTTTACCACACCTTTTCACCCGTTTAGAGACAGAATTTCAAAAAATCCCTCCTAAGTGCACCTCTACTCATGGTATATTTTCTCCAAATTTCAAATCCCTAGCGGCCAATATTAATATCCAATCTATCCACGATTTGCCCTACTAGAGATAGGAATTTGACATAAGCTCCATACAAAATATGTCAAATTTCTATCTTTAGTAGGGTAAATCGTCGATAGATTGGATATTATTTTTGGCCGTTAGTCTACTAATTTATGGCCAAAATTAATATCCTATCTATCCACGATTTGCCCCACTATAGATAGAAATTTGTCATAAAATGTGTAGAGCGTATGTCAAATTTCTATCTCTAGTAGGGCAAAATCAGTCAGTCAGCCAGTTAGTTTTAGACTCAAACTAAATGTATTGGTATGAGGTGTTAGAGTTTAATAAAGTAGGTAAATGACATCGCTAAGAATAACCCGAGTCTTTTAGAAACTAAAAAAAAATACGACAATTACATGCGTATTTTTCATTACTTACTATTCATCGTATTTAACGCGGACAGTATAGTAAACATGTTTTATTTATCAACAAAAAAATAACGTGAGCGGCTATGATACTCCATTTGACTTCATGTTTTTGTCCAATCCCTCTTGAGTTCTCAACGGTTTTGTGAAAAAATATGTTGGCACCACCCTTAAAGTTAGCCAATCTGTTTTTAGCACCTTCACATCTATAGGAATACAAAAGTAAAACTGTTTAGTTGCTAGGCAATTACTTGTTATTTGACATAAGTTTTGTAAGCAAAACATAACCTAGAATAGTTAATATTATAATGAATTAGACATTTGTGGAGTACTGTTCGTTTATTAAAATAGATTGCAACACATTGCCCTCATCGAATTGTATATGGTGAGCATCATCTCTTACTCATAACTTCCATAGGCTGGGCTTTAATGGATTTTAGCATGTCAATGGAGTTTCTTGTCGGCTCTTTTGCATAGGGTCTACGATTTGGAACCGTGTAACTAAATCTCAACATTGTTAAAGGAATGTACTGTGCCTGTTTGAAATAAAATCTTTTGAATTTAAATTTTCATCATGGTGGAAAAGATATCAGCGAGACAGCAAGAGTGGTAGCGAAGCTGACTGCCCTGGGTACACCAGACGTCCATAGAATCTACGCTCGTGGAGACTTTTTTAATGCATTCCATGACTATGTTAACAATTCTCTCAACAATAGCAAAATATGGTCAACCATTAAAATCTATTGATGGTTTTTAACTCCTTTAATAGATTTCTAGTATATATCAATGAAGTAATAGAAATAGCAGTAAACTCAAGAATTGCAACAGAAAGGTGTTATGACCATACAGGAACTGTAACACTTTTTCCTCACATTTTATGACTTCCTCTTAAAGATATGCAACGACTATAAATTCAGATTTTACAGAACGTTGCAAATATAGGTACCTACTATAAAAGTTCAGGAAAATATAAAAATTGTTGATATGAACTCGGATAGGTTGAAAGTAGGTACTTTCTTTGAAAAGGTAATTGGTTGAAACGAAGTAGGTAGACCCTGGGGAGGACAGCAGTACCTACGTGGTGCTCGCGTGCTATTGTGGGGGAAATGATATTGTTTTCCCGGGACGTGCCAAAGGCATAGCACTAGAGGGGCACCGGCGCGGTCCATTGGAGTTCCCGGAGCTCCTCTATTTTGTGCAGAGGATGGCCACCGTGTGGTTTTAGTCAGTAAGAGTCCGACATACCCCTCCGCCGTCCCCAGATGGAGGGTATGAGGATTTCCACCCGAAAACAAAAACAAAAAAAAGGTACCTACAACATGGATGCCAAATATCGTTACGTCTAACATAGGAATGGTAAACATTGATAACAATTTTAGTTAGTGCCAAGTGTGCCAACTGCATGCTTATCAATCAACCAATAGTAATGAGTTAATGAGTAATATGTAAATAAGTATTAGAACGGTAAAGATTATAAGAGTTGACGCTGGCAGTATAATCAAATGAAAATATGTGCCTGTCTCGATGTTTTTTTTTAAATACCTATACAAACAATAATATAGGCCTGTATATTCCAAAAGGAAAGGTTGCTTTGGAGTTCAATAAACTGTTACATCACGCAACCACAAGCGGTGAAAGTTCTGGAAAGGAAGGAAAATGCGAAAGCTAAATGTTACAGGAATCGCAAAACATTCTGGAACATAATTATTTATTTTTATAATAAAAACAAACATTTTTAATCAATTACGTAAAAATCTAAAACTGTAACTGTTCCATTATCCACACTTTATTTAATCATCTGAATACCTGGCTTCTTATTCATGTTTTAATCGTTAAATTAATCAATCAATTTGCCCTAGAATTTAATTAACCTTCGATGCAATCCTTATTGGCTTCTTAGGACCTTCGAGTGATCCATTGTCCAACATAATAAATCTTTTGTCGCAATCTTATAAGTCTAAAGTGTCTATTTTTAAAGTGACGATATTTTCGGCGGGACTAGTAATGAAATTATATTTGCAAATAAACGTCACGTTTGAAATTTGAGATGAAAAAATTTCGAATATAAATAAAACCGATATCGATTGGGCTAATCCAATGATGATTAGGAAAGGTCCAACTGTTGTAAATTTGGAACTATCAGCATTTGTTATTGTAGCCTAGTTAGCAAACGCGGATGAGCATCCGTCATTTTAGTTCTAATTTATACCAAATTAGTTACTTTCAATCGGTATCATCTTCAAAATCGTATGATGCAAACAAAACTCCTCAAAACAAATCGTACACCGCGAAATTTCACAAGCGATAAAACAAAAACCCCAGGATGTTGACCGACATTAGTTGTAGATTTATATGTACTCGTCGCCAGTGACTTGATGACTGCGGGTGGTGGGGGCGCCGCCACGCGTGCCGCGTCGACTCCGGCGGAGCAGCCAGCCAGTTGTCACAAGACAGCCGAGCGAGAAAGACGCGGCCTAAACGACCAGCGTGTTCTCAAAACTTTACGCGACTAACAACTGCAGTATACAAAAACATTTGACTGAGAGTGTTTAGTTGCAAGTTAAAGTGTTGTGATAGTGATGACATTGTTGCGGAATTATCGGTTCTCATGTCTCCTGGACAAGCGTTGATGTCAGGGATGGACGCAAGAGACCGACTAGTGGAGGAGATTGTACTCCTAGCGCTGTTTCTGGTGTCAGCTGCGGCCAACTCATTGGCTTTACTGGTTTTCTGCCGACGACCGGGACTTAGAACTATTTCAAATCGGTAAGTTCATCTTTAGTTGTCTGTCACACTGGTATTTCACCTGTATAAACTTTGTTAGAAAAAAAAACAGTATCAGGATTCCAAGTCCATTACCAAATTTCAAGGTCAACATGTTCCCAAATATAAAACCGTTAAATATTAATGTTGTTACTTAAACTTGATGTTTCACAAGTTTAGAACGTCTATCAAGAACGATTGAACAAACACAAGAGAGAGTTGTAGATGTCGTAAATAATAAATTAAATAGATTAAGCATGAACGTTACTGGCGAAAGCAATAGCAGTAATCTGCTTTCAACATGTCAGATAATTTTGATGATGCAAAAGCTAGGGTTGTTAGTTGGAATTGTATTCGATAAAAGCAACATAAAGCAACGTAATGAAACTTCAAATGAGTTTTATTTTAAAACAAAAAGTGTACTTTGTTTAATGCGAACCATCCCTAACTTGGGCCAACGGCCAAAACCGCTAGTATTATTAGACTTAGTGCTGTAGAGTCTCTACCTGATGCCATACCTCTTTTCGTTTATTTTGCGGCCGCTATGCATGATTTATGATCCGTAACGACAATTTGTGGGACGTTATTGTAAAACAAAATTTAAAATATCATCGTAGTTTAGACAGAGATGTCAATCATTAATCAGTCTAAACTATAATATTGTAATTGTGAATTTTATCACGTAGGTAGATTTTATTGAAATGATTGCATCAATAATCGTAAATGGTTCATCATTGAACAAATCTATAGATACATAAATTCTGACAATAATGACATTTTGACAATTATTAAAACCCGAACTGTGAGAAATTTAAACCTCATAAGTCATTAGTACGTTAATTCCCACAACTCTAGCTTGACATCCAAAGTTACTGTTGTTTGAAACAAATTAAAAGTATATGCGAAAACTTTTATTTCAACATTAACGACATCTCCAACTAAAGCATAAAATGTAGTTCCAAAACTATTTGGCTTTTAACTTAACGCTTACTTTGGTTCAAAAGTCAACCCAACCAAACCCTCTTTTTTGCAAGAACCAAAACAACGTGAGCCAATACTTTGTTCCAAGCGATGCAGCGATGGTACAAAAGTTTTTTTGCTCAATTCACTTCTCACGAGTGGCCAAGATGTTTCGTCAGAAGGCCAAGCTTCTAGTTTCCCATTCTAAATGCGAAATAAAAAGCTAAAGCTAACTGTCATGTGAGCAGTTTCTTTAAAATGTGCTCTTTTCTATGTTGGCCATTTTAGTTTATTGTTCTTTAGTTTCTTTGTTTGGCGTTTTTGTGTGCGGTCGTAATATTAGGTGAATTGAAATCACGTGTAGCAACAAGTGGCGAGTTGCAGTTAATTTTGATCAATTGACCAAGTGTTCTTTGTTTCAAAATAATAGAAGAAATACTTCATCAAATCTAATATCAACAATGCAAAGTTTGGGAGAGACATTTTGTTGAATAAACATATTATACGTCAAATATCGTTAAGAACTCCGAAATATAGCTTTGCAATGCAAGTTTTAATCTTAATAAGCTTTTCCTCAAACATATTGAAAATAACATAACACCACAATCATGTTATCAAAATGACTAAACACCCAAATAACCGAAACTGATTAGGCTGGCAATACAATTGGCCTTTAGTTCCGGTTAAGGCCGTTACTCAGTTCAAGTTCTGACTGATATAAAAGATAAGCGAAATTGACAAGGAAACTTATCAAAAATAATAATTTCACAATAAGAAAGAAAAAACTAGTCCGTTAGCACAATTGGAATTTGACTTAACTAACCAGTTGCAGAAGTGAGAAATGGTCCAAGAACAGTAATTACCTACTGCATTTTATCAAAATGTCAATTCCATAGCTACAGTAGTAAAGCAAAACAATGCCTTGCTTAGTCTGATAAGCAATCATTGGCCTGTAAAGATAATAATTAGGATGACGGTTTTATTGGCTGGTTACATTAACATGCAATAGAAGATTTATATCTACATGCATCTGATTATTTCGATATAGGTACAATGGGACATATTTGCCCAGAAATTATATTGGAGAGGATATAAAAATATTTCCTAACTACCAAATAATATAATGAGGACCACATAAATTTTTGATATATTTCTGTTATGAGGACTAAATCTGATTTCTATGATCTTTGAAGTCGTCAAATGAATATTTCTGGGGAAAAAATGGGTATGACTAATCTGACTATTCATTTAAATGCAATGAAACAAAAAAGGTATAAAACTTGATCATAATAAACAAAACATCAAAAATGCCAGCTACCTGATGATTCTATAAATAAAACAATCTGCTCAATTCACATTGTTTACAAATTTTAAACGTATTGCAAAGAACTTTTTTGGTTGTATCTCTATTAAACTCTTTTTATAATCTTGTTTGCACCGATTTATAAGGTTTTTAAACCCTAATGCACTTCTCCATACGTCTTTTGGGTATCAAAAGCAGCCTTTTCAGGAACAAAATGGAGAAGTGTTTTGTTTATTTTTAGATTTTTCGCAGTCACTAAGATAAAAAATATTCTTGCTATCTAAATAAATATCTGGTAGATTAAAATCTAGGCTTGATATTTGGATAAAAAGCCATTATATTTCGATGCAAAAGACAAAGATTACTACTGCACGTATATCCTACAATCTCGTGTTTTTATTTCAATTTAGATTATTGTTCCGACATCAAAAGCACCGAGTTAATTGTTCTTAATTCTTTGAAATGCTGTAATCGTCTGTTTAATTAGGATTCCAAACTAATTTAATGAATCGTTTGACTCATTCAAAAACAATCTCGATGTTTTCGGACTAAAGACGTGAAAGTCTAGATTCTCGTCCGACCATGGTTTCAATTTGCATCGCGGTATAGATTAATCTAGAATACGAAACGGAATCTGAAGAACTATTACAGTAGATTCACTTGATACTGATTTCGGTACGTGAGATGTGTCATAAACCCAAGTCACTAATCAAAGGAACAAATGACTAGTTCCATTACCCAAGAAATCATTAACGACCGCCATGTTTATACCCAAACAAACAATTCTTTTAAAAGTAATCATAATGATTCTGCTCAATTTTGTGTCAAACGTTTTAACGGTCGAACGGGCAAACTGAAAAAATAAACCAATCAAAATTCAGTGCCGGATCACGCTATCTGATCGTGGATTGAATTCATTATCTACTTGAATCTTTGCTCATCTAGCTTTGTGAACTGATGTCGGAAATGTTGGCAAAAACTTGAAACCACGCCCTCGCAATTAAACTTATTTCAACTCCAATCACTAATATTAATTTATCTGTAAGATGTAAACATATTTTATTGAATTAGCATCATTAAACAAGGCATCTACCTCATTATTGATAACCTCTTTAGATAGCTTTAAAGGGACTTGAACTCTATTAATATCCCATAGTAACATCGGTTGTTCCTAAATAGTTTCTCATGAGCCGTCACCATGATTCATTCAATTGTGACCCCAAGTGATTACCCCGCCAATTGTGAATGGCATTACAGGCGTGGGTTGTGCCTACATTGAATATAGTTTTGCAATTTGTCCGACTACCGCGCAATCTAAAGGTTCAAAGGCAATAAACATACTGTCGCCCTCTTGTAACAGTAACAGACCTTTCCTTATCAATAAATAAGACTATCTAATGGAAAATCACTAGTTTTGCGTGTTGAGATCAAAATATATAATGGAATTTTTCATTTTATATGTTCACAAATCTTTTGTTTCATAAAATTAGATTTCTAACCTCGGTTGGCGCAGAATGTATCTTAGTACCTATTAGTTTTCAATGCTGTGCATCCATAATTTTGGACTACTCAATAAAGCATTAGATATTCCTTAAATTTCTTCATCAAAACCACCAAAAACAAGTTCAAACACATCAAATCCCTGATTATATACGTAATTAACTTTATTCTGTAATAGTAACCCATTTACTACAAACAGAAATTTGATTACAAATGGATGTAAAGTTCATTATAATTATTGTTTCCACGATTTCGGTAGGTAGTTTGGAAGTCACGCAATTTATATTGAATTTGTATCTAATATGTTAGCAAGCGGAAGAATTGGATCGATTTTCTTTTAAATAATCTGTAATTGGTTCGTGAGTCAAGGTTCACATATTTTTTGTTATTGCGAAGTTTACAGCTCGTGTTTTGAGTAATCTAGTTGTTTTTATAATTATCATGAAGTGCATTACTTTTATTATTAGCTCATTTAACCTTACGTGGTTTACTTTGAACTCTACTACATCTGATAAAAGTGCGATAATAGTTATCGCTTGCATAATGTCTGATAATACAATAGTATAAAATATTGAGAGGTCCGGCTATTATATTTTGGCTCTGAGCAACTAAATACTTTTCTTGAGTAAGACAATTTTTCCTATTATCTGTCTTACAGGATTTTTTAAATAATTATTGAACGTGAACCTGCTGTTTAATAATGAAATGAATTAACACTTCAAAAATAAATTTATTCATGTTGTATAAAATGTTGAATGTTTGTAAACAGAAATGTAGATATATAAAATTAAAGCACGAAATTAATTATAATCTTCTTGGCAATTAATAATAAAAAACAAATAATTTACCTCTATCTTCCAACGACACAGTTTCATACAAACTGGCCGTAGCTTCACAATTATCAATTTATTTATCTTACGCCTTCTACAAACATTCGGGCGAACGTACCGAGTGAGTCAGATGCATTATTGTAAATCAATGCAACGTACTGCGGATAACCGTTATTATTGAATGGAAGAAACATATATATCCGCAAACTTGTTGCGTATGGCTTAGTACCAAAGAGATTTAATAAGTAACTAACTATCTACGTACGATAATCCTGCTTGTATTTTTACATATTTGTCTTTATTAACGCCACGTAGATTTTTATTGGTGGAGCTTTTGATGTTGAAGTCAGATTTATGGCCATTGCGACTAAAAAATAAGCTTTTGAATTAAAAAAAAATACTTCTTGCATATGGCTAGGGTAGCTAGTAGAAAGAATTTAAAAAGAAGGGTCCAGAATCTAATCGTGGAACAGGTAATTATTACACAACCTGCAGTGAAAATCATTTAACTAAATAATATTTTATCGCTGGAATTTGCGATAAATTAAATCTAGATTGCTTGGCGTTTATTTAAAAATGTAATTTCATTATGCCTAGTACTTAGTACCTTCTATGATGGAATTTAAGCAACTAATAAAATTTGCGATTTTTTTGATATCGCTCAATTATTTGTTTGTTCAGAATGTATGTACCTGTAGGTTTTTTGTTACAGTATTTCCAAACATTGTCTAAATAGATAGATAAAATGATTGTAAATCACTCGTCATTATTAAAGTTAGACTAGAAAAAGTGTGCAATTCATGCTCACATATTTCACAATTTGTACTTGACCGCTTATTTTGGCAATGTCAAAATTAGTGCTCGACTGTGGCCTGTGGGTAATAATTTTAGCACGAAAACTGAGATCTGTCAAAAGTTTAAAAAATAGCCTATCTTTGGATTCTTTGGTGACTTATAAATGTTGATAAGTTTATAATCAAAATTTGAAACAAAAATTCAATCAATGAAAAATTTATTAGCCTTCATGAAATATTAAAGAAATCAATCTACAACAAAATAAATATAATTTTACGATTGGGGCACAATGCTGGTAATTTTCTTCTGCTTGTTTAATAGCAACGCGATTTGTTTGAACAATTACATTTACAATTAATAACAATTTACGTCAGCCTTCGCTACGTTTTGGTTTAGAGATAAAAATATTGATTCAAATGGCAATACTGAATGGAAGTAGTGTCTCTGATCAGTGATCAATCACGCTTCTTTCCCTTTACCTACTGAGTGTAACTAAATATATATAATAAAGCAACCATGGTATAATCAGATGTTTCATCAGGTACTCTCTTTCCGTGACAGCTAGTCACGTGATTGCCTCCGTACTAAGTTATCGGCTGTGGAGCCAATAGCGAGCTGTTAGCGTGAGACTTTTGATGTGCTGCCATTTTGTGTAAATAAATTACCCGAGCAAAATACATTTTTTCATTTACTTGCTTCTATAAAGAAGCACTTTTGAACTGGTAATTGATTGATAATAACACGAAATAACGAATAGTTAGGCTAGTAAGGAATTCATTTTATATTCAATATCATCATCATCATCATCATTTCAGCCGAAAGACGTCCACTGTTGGACATAGGCCTCCCCCAAGCATCGCCACAACGACCGGTCCTGTGCCTTCCGCAACCAGCGGATTCCCGCGACCTTAATAAGAACAAAATTATCTTTAAATATATTGAAGATATCAATCAATGGCAACACTGATCGTGACGTAGCTTGGAGACATCGCGGGAAGAGAATACCTGGTGAAACATCTTAATATACCATGAAAGCAATTATGTAAGCAAAAACACGTTACACCTGTAAAATCTAACTAAAGTAACCTATCTGGAACTATTTTTGACAACACTAAATATTTTTTTACGACAGACACAGACCATCATTTATTCAGCCTAGTCCAATTTACTTCTAAATAAAACAGTAAATTTATCAGTGCGCAGTTTTACGTCTAGTAAATGACCTGATGGAAATACTTAGTCGTTGCCAAGAGGTTTCAATCAAATGCTACCCAGGATTGTTAATCTACTTGTCACCGAATCTTGAGAAAACTACTTTGTTTGCAGCTACTTTGTTCTATAGAGCTGCTTTTACTTGTGTAAAAACTTTTTTTAAAGAAATATCTTACCATAGAGTAGAGTTAGTGTCGATACAAACCATCTCTCTAGTAGATTAATATCGGTCAATATTAGCGAAGTTTTGAAATCGTCTGACATTGTGCAGGCCGCATAGATTGATTGTATGTAAACTGTGTCAAGTACTGCGTTTTAACTACTTGAGGTAATCATTGGAATTACTGCCAAGTTCAATAAGATAAAGGTATACATACATGTATACATTTATTAATTGAAAGATTGATTTGAAATAAAAGATTTACTTTTAAATTGTCTATGATTAAATGAGATACGATTTTTTGGCAGCTCCCGATAACCGTGACAAATAGCAAAATTAACGTTTTGACCTTAGAATAATATGAATTAAAGCCAAAGATTAATAAATTATTTGGGCGATTTAATTTTAATGGGACATATTAAATTGAAAACTCTTTCACATTTTTTTTATATCGTTGTTTGTCAACGAGATGTCATGAATGTCAATGTCATGTTTTTATGGAATGTGTTAGAGTATTGCCGTCTTTTTATGATCTTCAATTTAAATTATATTTCTGGGCTTATCTACGTTTGTAAATATTGCGTTATGAAACGTAATGTTGCTGTTTTAACGTTATTATTTCGCAATTTTTATTGGAAATATATTCATTCTGATAGACAGCTGCTTGAAGTAGATATATACCTTTGAGTCATGGGTTTATACGTTGAAAATATAGCTGTAATCCCCAAATGCAGATTAGTTTGTTATCAAATTGTTTGGATACAATTTACATAATATACTAATTAATTTCACGCCTAATCGCCAGTTAAAACAAGTGTTTTATGTTTTTAAATTCATTCTTTCTTACATTCAATCTCACAAGCGGGACTTGGCAAGATATTTTATTGCTTATAGTTATCAAACATTAAGAGGCCGTGGAAATTATTTTAAAATCCCTTGAACGCAAATAAAGAATCCGTAAAACGTTTGTAAACAACATAAGAGCAGTCGAAACGTTAGGCAACACTGACGTTATCAACTAAAGTGACTTTCTAAGGCATTTTCACCTTTTTTACTATCTAAATGGGTACCGTGTAGAACGTGGTTGGTGACTGGAAGTAATATGTAAATTACGACTACATTTTTTAAAGTAGAACATGTTGACAGCACCGAAACAAAACGGCGGAAACGAAAAAGAAAATCTATCTGACAGCTAAAAAGGCGGGAAAGCAATATAGGCACCATAAATAGCATACCATAGATAAAGAGATACTGACTTTTTATATGGATTGCATTCTTTAATTTTTTAATTTGACTTTTACTTTTGCGTCATTGGTGCAGTAATAATATTTAACGCAAATCGTTTATGCTTTAATCTAGAAATAATTTCCTTTCATAAACCGCCTTGATGTCTGAATAATTATGTGACTGAAATCAATTTTGAGTTGGAATGTTCGGACTAAAATCAACATTCGGAAAATTAACAATGAATGAATGAAAAAACTTGGCCACGTCGCACATTCGTCACAGGTGATCTGATTTTAGATCAACTCATGTACTCAGAATAACCTCATGTAATGGTATGTGGTATTTATAAATCTGAATTATTAACGACACCATGACGTGTAACTCGGGATCATAAAGCGATGTAGGTTCCTACCACGCTCGATTGACTGAACAAAAACAAACGATCAGTTACATACATTCTTCCGTTCGCAGATTCTATACGTTCTGAAGCGAATATTATTTTTTATACATGGTCTCCTTGTTCTAAAACGAAATAGCACGCGTAAAATCTGAATGGGAACACTGAACTAAAGGATTTTGCATTCGCGTTCTTAATCCGCAGCCGCTTAACGTTGAATAACCTTCGACATATTTCAAGGAAACTTTTTTTCGGATGAACAAGAGAAGTTATTATTGATCGGTTGTTTATCGATTAAGAATAAGATAAATTAGTCGATTGGTCAGTAGTGAAACTAACCGTTTGACAAATGAGTTTAGCTTTCATTAGCTAGTCACTTTCCATTCCTTGGCATTCGTATTGTTTTAGCCTTGATTGATAGATTAATTACTATCAGTTCCTGACGAAACAGACCATTTATTTTGTCTCGAAATTCACGTCTATTACATTACGAAGGTAATTAATATTATTAGCGATTATGTAAAACTACACAAAAATTACAAATTAGCAACAAATAGGTCAGAAAAGTCATCATTGAAATCTACCTATTGTTATTAAATATCCTTAATGAACACACATTTCACTCGTGCCAGGTTCAAAAAACTGTGGTAGTGTTTTAAAATTTAAATTTATTTGACTTTTGACTTCTATCGTATAAGTAGGAGAGTTGCTGTGCGTTGTAACGTGAGAAAGTAATTTGACATTAAGATTAAACATAATGTAATCTTGATACTTAGTGGTGAGTGGACCCGCAAGTTATCGTCATGCTCTTGTTACTTTATAGGTGTGCAGATATCCCAGGCAGCAGACAGTATGATGATGATCTCAAAGAAGGTACCATTCCCTTGGTAATTTTAAAGTTAACCTACTTTTACGAGATTAATGCAACTGTTAAAAATTCTGACTAGCCTGCATTTACGAGGAAAATTTCTGCGCCTAATTTGTCAAATCAATTTTTTATCAATGTATAGAAATGACATCTGCTGTCAAATTGACACTTATGCCAAATGTCAATTCCAAACATTAAAAAAAAAACTCGTTACATTGGCAGAATCGTCGACATCCAGCTAGCCATATGAAAAAATTGAATTGAGTAATTCCTGCTTCATGTTTATCAAGAAACGTTCAAAACGTACCTTAACCACAGTTATGACTATGACTAACCGCTTCAATCAAATTGATTTTAGTTCTCACAGGATGCTTTGATTTAAACGTTGAAACGGAAATGACTTAGAAGTACATTTTCGGAATGCATGAAGGTGAAATAAAGACTGTGTTACAGAATCCATCGTTACACATTCACTTGTCTGCAATTAAGGTAATTGGGCGACCCTGGGTTAAAAAAAATGTTGTTTATGAATAATAAAAAAGGTTATACGTTTTTGTCTACGGAAAGTGTTGTAAGATTTGTTTCATTATATGGTAACTTTAACTTGTTCCGTTTGTTAGGAAAAAAAAGATTTTAGCTAAAATTTAATGTAGCCTAGATATCTCGTGTTCAAAATATTATTCATGAAATTATTTAGAACTTTTTTTTTGTAATACATATGCGTAATAACATCGTACCGATGACATTGAAGAATCTTTTTGTGATTTGGGTCATAAAACAAGGAATTAAAATAATTGGGTCACGACAGACTCACAACTCGCTTTTATCTAAAAACAGAGTACATAAATAAATCACTTACATTAATGTAGGGCAATTATCTTTGCAAAAGATTTATATTTATTAAAAACAACAATATCGAAGAAATGTGCTCTGTAGACCAGAGTTATGGGTGGATAGGTAAAATTACTGCTAGAATAAATTGCTCATATTATTTCCCGCCGTAAAAGAACTGTCATATTCATATTATCTGCAAGCGTTCCAAAGACAAAAAGCTAAGCCAAGAATAGACAATACTAGAACATTTGCCTTTTTTATGGTTACTTTTTTGTTGTGCCAGTAATTCTAATTTGATCTTTACCATAGTAACTGATATTATATTCATGTGGGAAACTTTTTTGCACTTTGCTCCTATATTATTCATTGCGTTGGTAATATATTGGGTTGGGGCAATCACGTTGTATCTGTTATTAATGTAGATCGATTCTAACTATGATATGATGCATTATTAATAGACATGGGAACGTAAATAGCTTCATTGAAATACATATAGGTACAATTAAGATATTTACTTCACAGTTAATTTTAAAAATAATGCGAAAACCTTGTAGAACCAAGTCGTTTGCGCAAAATTTAGTAGGAGTTTCAAGTAAACAAGGCCCTCAATCTTCATTCAAGAACTTTAAACATAAAGAATATTCTATAACAAAGATCAATTAGAATAACAAGCCACTTATCTTGACGAATGTAAGAGTAATCCATATAATTTCGTTCTAAAGAAGCCGTTAAAATAGATTATAGTAATTAATATTGATTGACAATAATTTGCAAGGCTATTAGCTGCTGATTTCACGGTCAGGCCGCCATTGTTATAAAAAGATTATTTTTCGCGTGCTCATCTATTTGCTGTAGGTAATAGAAGCGCAGAAAGTTTTCAAGTAATTTATTATTACTGGCACAAACGTTAGCTCTGTATTCGAATAAAGTAATAGTTCGAATTACTTGTCAAGCTTAGCAACGGTTCTGTTTTCAAATATAGTTCAAATTTGATGATTTGTCTATTATTATTGCAATAATACATTTTGTCCGTAACTGCAATAAAAGCTTACTTAGTCAAAATGTTCGCTGAAAGGTCACGAACTTGGCTGACATTGAAAGTCCATGTTATAAATCGCTTATGTAAATCTATTTCATTCTATAAATAAACGTTTATAGTAGCTTGTCTTGTTAATCTTTCCTTGAGTACATCAAAGCCTATAAAATTTTGAACCATCGGATTTGTCGTCGATCGTCATAAAAATCCAAAAATAAACTTCAATAAAATTAGTGAAAGCAACCGAATCCAAATTCAACTATGAAGAAAGGCAATGAATCAAGATGGTACTTGCAGTCACGAAATTTGAGCTATATTTGGATGTGCTCGCATGGCGCACAGTTGTTTAGCTGTCACGCAATAAATAGTTGCCCTCAATAGTTCTAGAAATTTTAGGTTTATTTCTTTAAGTACTTACTGCTCAGTGTAAAACCTGTAAATATGTCGACTAAAATAATCTATAATTCATAAACAAATATCAGGCTCATTTCTAAAAATCCGATTTACGAAGCATAAAAAGTAAAAATTCTGAAAATTTGACACTACACATCTGTGAAATCAGTCTTATTATTTTGTGCCAGGTATAATTCTTTAGGCCAATAAAATTATTCACTTAATTAAAGAAATGCAGTTGCAGCTAAGTTTCGATAACGCATTTCTTATTCTCTTATCTTCGGCGATCGCTGTCGGATACGCTCGCGTCACGCGAACGGAACAACGTCACTGCTGCTGCGCGTCATCAGTGCGTGATTCCGAACGCAACTTGATCGGTAAGAAAAATAACTAAAATCAGTATCGGAGTATTATTTGATGTTCTAAAAAGTTATATTCATAATTAATCACAATCGAATCGATTCTATTCGATTATTTAGCGAGTAATTTTTATTCTCTCAGGCGGCAGACCACAACTAGGTAGGTTTGGTTGTCGTGTCGTGCATTTGACACGCAGCTTCCGTGCAATTCAAAGATTACAAGAATACTATTTAGTACGAAAACTTGAACTTAACTGCAGTATCACTGCAACTTGATCGGCGCATAAAGAAATTACGTGAATAGGACCCTGGTCAAGGCTTTTTTTTTTTTTGAAAATTTTCAAACTGATCTTCGTACGCTGAATCAATTTCCTTCTACACCACAACCGTACAGTGGCCTTTAATGTTACAATTAACGGTGCTAGTTTCGCTTTCATATAGCCTTTGGTTACTGACATTGCGAATGCAATTAAATAATTTTGTAGTCTATGTAATTGTGCAATTTAAAGGGAGTGGTGTAAATCGCTTCCTATTTCTCGTTCTACCACAATTAGACTAAATAACTAAATAGACAATATTTAATACATAGGTATTATTTAAAATTACTATGTACGGGTTTCCCTCATGTTATCCTATCGAGTTTGCTGCTGTTAGCCCGACTACCAGACCCGATATGATTACATAACTGAAACTGTATATTGTCTATAATAATTTTCAATATAAATTTAGGTACCTAAGTTAGGTACCTATCTCGATTGAACAATATTTTGCTGTCATTTGACAGTTGATTGACAGCAGCAATGACAATTGAGTTGCTGAAATAGAAGTATCAATTACGACTATTATTCATAACGAAACTTCTTTACGCAAGCTTCTTTGGAGATATGACCAAAACAACACGTTCTAATAAGAAAAAAATCGTCTTCATGCTTTCTTGTGCAATTACACATAAAGATATTAAAAACGAAGGTCTTTATTCACCACAATTCTTTAAATATAGCAACGATTTTTTGCTGAAATACTCACCTGTCTTATTTGAAGTTTAAAACCAAACAAAATTAGTTTAATTACTGTCAGCTATCAA
Source organism: Asteroscopus sphinx (assembly GCA_949699075.1). NCBI lineage: Eukaryota > Metazoa > Arthropoda > Insecta > Lepidoptera > Noctuidae > Asteroscopus > Asteroscopus sphinx. The sequence continues at coordinate 9,440,617 of OX453021.1, read as the reverse complement.
TTGTTTCAACGGCAAATAAGCAATGGAATTGGACAACGAATTGGCTATTATAAAGCGTATACATAGTCTGGTACCACTGTACGACTAATTGTATTAGTCAGTTGCTGTTCTCTACTGCTAGTCATTGCTGAATTATTTGGCAGCATTTTAAACAATTGTTGCTTCATTTATTTGTCTATCTATATTGTTTTTACTCTATCGACTGTCTAAAGTAATTTGCACTATGGAAAAAGTTAGACCAATTTCAAAAAACCATGCACTAAACTTGGCCATTGCGAGTAGAGTTCGCTGACCTTTGACTTCACCTTCAATCTTAAAGAAAATCAGTTTCAAAGTCAAATATTTTCTTGCAATGTGGATAAATAATATATTAAATCTTGCTTCATCTACGGTTATACAACAATCTCAATACCTATTTAGGTATGTTTGACGCCATAAAATTGACGCGAATAAATAAGTTAGTTTGACGTCATAAATAAATCCGAATGCACTTCACTATTATTGTTAATTCTCTAATCTATAGTCACGTCATAGTTTTTTCTTCTATTTTAAACCAATCATAGATAATTGAACTCTCGAATGAATGGTTTCTGGAAAACAATCGATTTTAATCAACGATATAAGAAGCTAAGCTTTATTCGTAGATTTTAATTGTGATATTGTTAGATCTAGTTTCAATAACCAAAATGGACTTTGGAATATTGAAAAGATAATGCCTACTCTGAATGTAGGCATTATATAAAGCAAACACGTTCGAATAACAGTATTAAAACCTTGGAAAATGAAACGAACGTGGTAAACACTTTATTTATTTAATTATTATTCTAGAAGTGTATGCGTATAATGAAAAATATTGTTAAATACCTACTTGTTATTTTAAACAACTGTTAACGTAATAAAATTACTAGATACAATAGAACTAACCTTAAAAACCTCCTCGTACGGCTAAAATTAATTATAATAGTTAATAAGTAATATAAAACTTATGCCAAATATGTAGATTATGTATTAGTGGATAGATTCGATATTAAATTTGGCCGTTAGAATAGGAAGTAAAACTAATACCCGTGCCTGCAAAAAAAGTATGTATGGCGATATTAGACAACGGAAATTAAAACTTGTGTTTTCCGCCATGTCGATCACTTTTTTTTGATACCTTGTAACAGTTATTTTTTTCGTCTATTTTGACGCTAATCATTTGTTTCCTCTTTCTAAGTACATGACATTTGTCAATTTTTTTATAGTCTGGCAAATTTAACTTAACTTCAGCCAACTTCAACTGATTTTTATGATTTATTGATGAATCTACTAGGTACGTACCTACTAGGTATCTACTTTGATGGAAATTCGAAAACGTGTACCTTTGTGTACACACGGCTACACATCAAGCTGTACATTTCCAGTATAAGCTGACCTCGCATTGTGTAGGTTTTCCTTACAACGCGAGGTCAGCCTTTACTGGATTTGTACAGCTTGATGTGTAGCCGTGTGTACCCAAGTCATAAGACATTATTTTAAGTCTGTCACTTAGCAATTACTGTCATATCTTATAGTTTTATGTAACATGGGATTTCCAAATCTATTGTTCGTAAGACATTAAAATCATTCCAACTTAGTTTTATTGTAACGATGGCGAATTCCTCTGTGTAATAGTCTAGTAATCAACTCAATCAACTTTTTGCGATAAAATCGTGGGAAAAGAACACAATACGCTCGATCACGTGTCGCTTAAATGTTGACAATTACTATTGCTATTATCTTGTCATCGAGGACGACCCGCTTGTCTTTGTGATCATTTTCGTATCACTGTTGAACAAAAACGTTTGGTCAGAAGCAAAAACTAACAAACGAGAATCGCCAGACAACTAATCTCACATTTATTGCAGTATGCCATAATGTCAAATACCTATTCAGTAAAACGAAACACTTCATATCTCGTTGCATCTTCTTAATCATATCTCGTTAACATTTGCTACCATTAAAACCCACTACCGTAAAGATTAAAACAATCACAACAACAACCTAAAACGTTTTCGTTTTTCACACTCCATTGCTTTGAATGTTCCAGAAAAAAAAAACAGCCATAATCTCTATTACTCTTTTCCACGTGTAGTGGAACGAGGTCTCGTGCCAGGTGGATCTAGGTTTTGCCTTGATGGCCACCTCCATTGACCCATTTAAGTGCTATGTTCATTAAGTTAGTGGCTTCATTTTACGGAAGGTAGTTACGCTTCTTGGGTTAAGTGATAGGAAATTGTGTGGCTTCGTTTATTTCCCTAATTTTGCTTGGATAGATTTTGTATTAAGAATATTGTAATTGTGACCGACTTTTACAGATTATGCTCTCGTTTAATATTTATGTCTATGTCATTCGAGAGGTATTATCATATAATTAATATTTACTACATACATATTCATTAAATGGGCATTATAAATGAATGTCATAGCCTATTGAATGCTTTGATAGTCAATGAATGATTGAACGTCAACCATTCACCATAGATTCTAGAACATTGAATTTACGCGCCAAGAAATACCAATTAATTTAAAATCTTCCAGTGTAGAATACGAACTCTTTTGTTTCGATTTTTGAATGTCTCATCGGAGCTTAACTTTTTATAAGGCATCCACAAATGGGCATACAACCCACAGGCATGTGATCACCAATGTGGATAAACTTGTTGCTAGTCAGTGCTAGTCACACTAACCTTGATAAAATAATTGGCTTTTCGTATATTTAGTGACAGAGCTTATAATATTTCTAATAGTAATTGAAATTAAATGAAAACTTCTCTCAAACATATCCCGGTCGAATGGAATCTAGCTTTCTAGAAAGTCAGCTATAAAATTGTAAACTGTATATAATATTTTTTTATTGCAAAATGGATTACCCAAATTGGTCATAGTGGGTGTTCTAAGTTTATTATAGTGTTCATTTTGCAACAGTGCGATAAATTAAATCAATAGAACGCCTCTACTATCTGTTATTTCTTGCTTTTAAACTTTTATTAATTTTTTCTTGGTTCTACATTTTTCGATATATATAAGATGTATATCAAAAAGATCAAAGATACCTAATAAGTAAAATTATACGCTAAAGGTCCTATCATATAATTTTTTATGATCACTATCACATTTGTACGTGAGAGGAAAATTACCTGTGAAGTCGTTTATTTAGAAAATATTTCACTCGCTTTAATAGCACCGTGAACGCTGCAGGTATAAAGGAAAAACTCAAGTTTACATTGCACACTTCACCATCTAGGGCTGACTAAACGTGTACTTTTTTATAAGAAAATCTAGTAGTACAAGTTTTATTACGATCTTATTCCAGAAAACGTAATGTGATGGCCAGTTTTCCTTATCTGACTTAAAAATAGTTTTGATACATTTAAAAGCGAAGTTCATACAATAATTATTACACTATACGTGTTATATATATATATAGGTACAGTCGAGGAAAGAAATGATGATGAATGATGAGGAAAGAAAAGGTTCGTCTCATTAAGCTATTTTTGCTTGTACTGGCAGATAATGACGGTTGGCACCACTGAGGTAGTTGACACATGCCTAATTATCTCTTGTTAGCAGTTCGAACAATTAACATGTGCCCGCCACACGTTGAAAATTGACGAACCTTTTCGTTCCTCGATTGTATATACTATAAAAATCAAAAATCCTCGTCAATAAATTTCTTATCAATTTGTGCCTTCACTTCTAATATTACCCGTCCATTAATTTCCAACTTGTCTATTTCTGCTTCAACCCTACAATATAAGAATTGGGTCAGCTCCTACAGCCGGTATTAATGTTACCAGGTGAAGGTGACAGCGACTTATACAAAACAATTTCATTTATATTAATAAAAGCTATGCACTTGCAGTTGTTTTATGGAAAAATATTTGCTATGATACGCTGTTTAACCTTTCGAGCGGTGTAAAATATGGTATGGATATGGACACTTCAGGAGTCTTTCGGGCATTAAAGAATAAATAAACTTTGGAGCGCTTTTCAGGCTGTTTATGATGCTGTTCAAGTTTGTTGTGGCAGATATTATTATAAGGTTTTGAACTCGTAATTAAGTAAATTTTATTTATTTATTTTGATTATTATTGTTGGGTACTGTTGAGTCATTGGCATTATTGGTTTCACTGTTTAGCTTTTTTAATTTAGTGAAAAGAAAAAGTAAATAAGTTAGGTACTTCAACAGTTTAGTTATAATTATTGTTGAACTAACTTGGAGTGTATTCCTACCTGGTATAAACTCCATAGTAACTAATTTCTTAGCTTTATCATACAATTATTTCAAACGTAACCAAACGTATTAAATTATCAAAAATTATTTCTCTGAATTCGATAATCGGCTATATCAGATGATCTCTAATTGTACATAAAGCCTATACAATGCGAGTTTAGCTATTACCTACTGGAAATGTATAGCTTGATATGTATGTAGCAGTGTGTACAATAATTATCCTTTAAAGTTGCCACACTGAAACTCCCAAATATCTTATTATAACAATCAGAAAGTGTCAGAATTGGCACCCATGACACTAAGCACAATGGGGGGCAAAAATAGTAACTATTTAGATTTTTTCATCCGCCATATTGAAGCGGCTGCGCATAACAATGGCAGCTTCCGTCGGCGCATGCGTATTGTATTGTATGGCACACGCCTTGACAGAATGATACTGAATTGTCAGAATTTTAAAGTTATTGCAATTACACGTTTCGTCAACACATTTGAATGCACTTTGAACTGCTGCAAACAGTCACAAAATAGGTATGACCCATTGCTTCAAATGCAGATACCGGATCTTCTTGGAAAACTCAAAGAAACAAAGCAATTTTGATAAAATACCGTAACTTTACGAAAATCGTTGTTTTTTTACCAAATCCGGGTAACATTTTTGCAAAATATAATTATGTTTACTATATCAAGCAAGCTAACCTTAAAGTATTTTTTTATCTTTTCTTGACATCCGTTTCCCTGAATAATTGCTGCTAAACAGAGTACCATTGTGCCAAGTGCCTTTCACTCTTGTTTTAATTAAAAATTCTTTGTCAGGAGCCGACTATCGAAATTCAATATTTCCTCAATTCATTTTTAAATAATTCGTATCTATGAAGGTTGATAACCCTTTTAATTTTTAAGAACATAGTAGAATGTATAATTAAAACGACATTGATCATGGCAGGTTTTCGAACATTCGTTCATTCGTTCGTTAACATTTTAAATTCACTATTTTGAATCTGTGAAATTGCTAAATGTCAGATTATATTTCAAGCTAAGATTATGTTGTAACTTTTTCGGCACAAAACTATTGTGATCTTCATAATATTATGTAAAACTGCCATAATTATAATGTGACAAAAATAGCTCAAAAGTGGGATCACAAATATGAATGCTCATCTCTTTCTAAAGAGTACAAGCTAAGGTCAAATAGTCGCCTTGACTGATCAGCATAATATGTAACTAACAACTGATAGCAATCTTTTCTAGACCGAAAATTGAACTTGCAAGAGGAAAACATGTACTAAATCGGTATTCCCCGCCACAATTGCTTTTGTTAACCATTCCCAGTACCACAGAATAACTACATAATAATAAACGAGTAAAAGAAATAGATAAAATCGGCGGTGCATTTTATTATTAGCTGTGGACACAATATTGCCAGCGTTCCTAATTGAAAGTAATTATGTTTTATTATGAAATTATAAAAATGAAAGTAATAAATCTGAGGTGCAACACTTGAAAAAAAAAGTTCGTTGTTATTATTGTCTATGGTCTGAGAGTTCATGTAATTTCTTTAAATTAAAAATGTTACATTGGGTTGCGTTGTTTTTTTAGCAACGAGTTGATCGCAATGAATGGATTTGGATTTTGTATTAATTTTTTTAAATTGAAATTTGTGTAAGGAACTTGCACAGTTTTATAGAGAGCGGTTCGAGTAAACCTTCTGATTGAAATTTTAGTAATTTTAAAATTATGACTGTACTTTCCGCATTCTCACCTCACCATAAAAAAAAAACATCATCAATATTACTTTGCAAAAAAATTACAAATGGAGCAAACAAATACTTTTCTGCTCTAGCTCTGAAACAAAATTATAATTTGAATATTAAACGTGTGATTTTTATTCACAATATAATATTGTTTGTACAGGTCGTCGTTCGTCGCATCGTTTTGCAAGACTGCTATAGGTAATATTTATTGATTGAAATCAATAATATGGATATTTATTATTAGTGCGATGTAACAGAAACGTGCTTTGCTTTAAAAAAAGTATGCTACTCGAAGCGACTTTGTATATTGAAATTCCGAAGACAAATTCACAGATTCATGAAAAAAAAATAGCCGACTAGTTCAGCTACTTTAGTTAGTAGAAACCAAATTTTGTTGAAATACCTAAACTGATTTGCTGCCACATCTCAAACTAGTTGGCTACTAGTAGCATCAGTTCGTTAGTCGCCTTTTTACCCGACTGCGGCGGAGCCCAAAAAGAGGGTAATGTTTTTATTATGTTACATTACTAGCAGCTAAAATTTGTGCTTACTCGACACAAAACTATTTTTCAGTTTTGTAGAATAAAAATTAACTGAAAAAAAGTGTTCGGATTATTAATTGATTAATTTATCGATCTAGGAACATTATTAAAGATTTTACGTTAATATGGTTGATAGAGATGTATGGAACAAAAAGACATGCTGCACCGACCCTAAATATATTGGGATAAGGGTAGGAGGAGGATGATGATGATTGATAAAAGATAAGTGTTAGAAAGCGTATTTATGAGGCACGTAATGCTTTGTCTGTTGAAGTTAGATAATACAAAATTACATTATTCAACGTAGATTCCACTGAAGGTCTCACGTATATTGATATGTAACACGTTTAAATAATTTGTATTCGATTCTGGTTCTTTAATATCAAACAAAGATCGTTGACTTCAAAGGTCTTCTATTTCATGAATATATTTATTATAAGAATTTGGTAGTAAATATTATATTTTAAATACTGTGACATGAATATACAACGATATTCGTAAAACCTACTAGGCAAAGAAAAAATATTTATTTATGGTGAATGCTATCCCGCGAAGTTCAAATTTTCTTGCAATTTTTGCAAATTGTAGCTCTATTTCGTGTTATACATCAATCGAAATATGATTCGCCGGAGTAATAACAATATATCTACTGAATAATACTCTTAAAAAAAATAAACCTAGCTCTATAAGCTCTACAAGCTCGGTAATTTGATCGTAAATTAATATCATCGAGCTTGTAGAGCTTATAGAGCTATATTAACATTTTTTAAGAGTACAGTCGACTGCATGACAGTGGTAAAACTTCAGTTCAAAATTCGCCCTTACTGCCTACGAAATAAAGATGCTGTCAATGTCAAAGTGTTACCACCGACTTGCGGTCGACCGTACTATTCAGTAGATATATTGTTATTGCTGCCGCGAATCGTATTTCGATTGATATACAACGCAAGATAGAGCTACAAGTAGCAATAAACACAAGAAATTTTGAATTTCGCGGGCTATCCTATAGCATTCACCTTAACAAAAAAGACAATGAAATGTTCTACATTCAAAAACACAAATTGCTGCGAAATTATATTTTGACATTTCGTAAAGAATGATTCTCAGTTCAATTTCGCTACGAGTTTTTTTCGTTCAACCTTCAATGAGTTTACGTATTTGCGGCGCGGGTAGTACATTAGCGTTCTGTGTCAAAAAAAAAACAGTGTCATCTGTCATCGTGTTACGCTAACAGATAAGGTTGGAAGTTCACGTAACAGAAAGTAACAAAACAAAGCGTTGTTGAATGTTCAACCGGCGAATAACGAGAAAAATCTAGTAAAAAATCATTAAACTTTTAAGAAATCAGTTTATTTTTGGCTCAAAAGCCTCATTAGCCTGACGCAATATTTCTTGTACCGTAAACGTTTGAAACATCGTGCGTAAGCTTGCTTCTGTAATTAAAGCCTATGAAATTAGATTGGTGATGGATATTTTACTGAGCCGATTAACGATCATTCGTAATTCTACTATTAAGTTTATTAACCCACAGTTCGTACAAGAGAGAGTGCAGTTTCTAGTGAGGACTTGCGACGCAAGATTCTAACTAAACAGGTTTTCTTACAAACTACATAAGCGTTCGGAGTTCAAAAAATAATTTAAAAAGAAAATAAACAATTGATCTAGTTAAAAATATTTACGATGGATTTACGTCATCTTTTTAAATAGGATTCGAAACAATGAAATTAAATAAATCTAAATAAATTAAGTATTGAAGAAAAAACTTATTTACGTTCTTTCGCGATAATTTTTCGTGGAAAATTGTTTAATTAATTACTGATACAAATAAAATGTTAATCAGTAATGAATTTAATACGAATATAATAATGTAGTTTATAAAAAAACTTTTGGTTTTTCCCGTTTCATTTTTCATACTTTCATCGTATTCAAGGAATCGCAATAAAATACGTAATATAATAAGTTGGTTAGTAAAATTCTAGTACCTAGTATATTATAATAATTGATTGACAAAAACATCCCACTCACTATGGCGAGGGCTGCCAAATTATGCCTAATATTTCTTCTATTACTATCAGAACGACATGTAGCTCATAATAATGGCATATTACCACCGAATCGGTTGGTAATTACATTCATGACACCATACCAAAGCTAATTGGCCATTTAGCTTTCGGCAAACGTTTTTAGGGCACCATAATATTTATTGCTTTTTTATGAATGTGTATATTATTATGAGTGTGTTTTGCTCTTACAAGGTTAACATATTAAGCATCAATGACATTTTATTGATCGCAAGTGCCTTAAATGAAGGCAAAATGTCTGAGAGCGTATAAAATATTTTTTTCACTTTTAGAATTTAAAGTAATTTTATAGTAGGTATCTAAAAATGGATAAAAGATCAGATCAGAACGTTGTTGGCACAGCTATCCAGTTTTTATTACAATTAAAAAGCTAATTTATACTAGAAAAATCTTTACCGTTTCTTGGCACAATATCTACTGCTACTAATTTCTCTTAATAAATTATAACAAGGTACGTCTAACAATATATTAAATACAGTTTGACATAGAACAAGTGAAGGGTTGCCAGATATCACTTTCAAATATTTATGCCATTTCTCCTTTAAATTAACGAGAATAAATTAATTATCTGACACAATTTTTTCCTAGAGCAATTCGTTCATTTCTAAATTGTTGATAGCGAACCAGTTTTTTCGACTTTAAAATGTGTTGGCTACCTTTGGCACAATTTCAATGAGCATTGATAGATCACTTGCTCTTTGAATTTTGATAAAAGACTTGTATTTTGGTGGAGCAACGAACTTTAGTAGGCCATAGAATTAGAACACCTTCCTTTTTAAAATTTTCGAAACGTTCTTTACCGAAATGAGATGTAGGAGTTGACGTACCTTTTTAAGTTTTCGCTGCAAACTGTTTTATATTACCTAGTCTATGCGTTCCTTTTTTAGTATTCGCGGCGAACTTTTTTTTTTCACTGGAGTGGTCCAAAGTCCTTAAATGTTTTGTTATTATATTCTCAATGCATCTATTCATATACGGATATGCAGAAACGGAAAATCCTTACGTCCCACATGCATAATTATTGTGATCTTTGTCACAACTCGTCCTATTAATTAACAGGTTTGAAACATCGCGTTATTGTTCACAATGTAAATTTTTATCGTAGGCTGTAACATGCTGAAACCCTTCCTAGTTCCTAGGTATTGCCGTGTTAAGTACACAGTATAGGTTCTTATAATCAAAGTTCTCTTGTATTTTATAGTGTTGGTATTGAGGTCAAAACGTAATCAATATTAGTTTTACTGGTGATTAAGATTTTCAATTTATTTCCAAAGCTTCCTATTCTACTAATATTGTAACCGTGTAAGTTTGTGAAGAGTTTTGGATGTTTGTTACGCAATCACGCTGTAAGGGCTAAACGGATTTGGATAAAACTTGGCGTACACGTAGAACATAATCCGGATTAACCAATAGGTTTATATTTATCCCGGGAAGATGAACAGTTCCCGAGGGCTGCGCGATAAACGATATCCACGCGGGCGAAGTAGGGGCATAGGCTCGCCAATAAATATTATTACTGGTATACCTACAGGTTTGCAGATTTTCCGTATGTATATATCTTTATGAACTTTTAATGATCTCAGAAACAGTAGATCATAAAAGCTGATCCAATTCTTCTCGAAAAAATGCGGTCTTTTTCGCTGCACAAATATTTTTAGCAGCCAGAAGGTACATTGATCTTCAATGTTTACTCGCAGCTTCATAGTAAAAGTTTAAAATGACGTCATGTAACTTCGGAATCAGTAAACGCGTGAACCATGACCAATTTTAAAAGTGGAACAATGTCTTATACATAGTTTGATGTAGCTTCTCCTATATTTGATCGGGTACAACAAAGTGGCTGGTAAATTCCACATTTGCTGTTTACACTGACACGGTTAAGGGTGATTTAACGGGTTAATTAACTAACACTGGTCATAGTTACAATAAAGCTTAATTAATGGAACGTGGAAAGATTTTGATGGGAAATAGAAAATGCTAAGGTACGGTTTGTTCGCGATTCCGTAATTATAATTGAATAATTTAATGGTTGTCAATGTCAAACGTCAAACGGTTGTCTGGAAGAAATTGCTTTAAGCGATAAGACCGCCAATTGTTAGTACTGTGCTCATGTTTGTTATAACTTTATTTTTATTTTTATGGTGTGCAAACAATAAAGTATACTCTATCTATCTATCTATCTAATTTCTAACTATTATGTAGGTACCTGCGTTTTGTATGATTTCATATATATTTTAAATGACGCTGTGTAGTAACTATGAATGGATTTTAATTTATTTGTCATTCCGTAATCAGTTATTTGTAAGTATTTTAGCGTCAATGGGAACCTAGTCACGCAATACCGAAAAATATACGTACGTTAACTGTAAACAATCGGAAATGTCAATGGGGAAGTTGCAAATTCAGTATACAAAAATACTTTCGTACATAGACAACATGTTTAATTGGTACCTGTTTATTTTTAAATTAAATTACCTTTCATTCTTATGCAGAGCGGAAACAATACTCCTGATTTGAATTTTAGAACGTGATTTTTTTTCCTAGCTAAGCTACAAGCTTACTGGTCTATGGCTACAAGTTACAATACGTTTAGCCCAAACGTTACTGGCTGCTTCCGAATATATATAATATTTTATCTGTTATCATTCCTATTCGGATGACAAATATAAAAAAAAACTTGACGTCACACAATCGTTCATAATACCTATAAAAATGTTGTTTCCCAGCAAATGGTGGTGTTTACAAATAAAATGTAAACGTCAAGGGAAAAATTATATTTTTAAACATAAGCACTCGGTTCAGAATAATTGTTAACTGGCAATTGTGGGGTAATTTGATTGTTTACTTAATCATTTTGTTTAAGACGCCTACAACTTTTCATAAATCATTGCTGATTGCCGAGGCATTCTACTTAAAGATAATTTACAGAATTATGTTTAGCAACCAAATACACAAAAAAATGGTTATTTTAAAATCACTAATGAGTACGAGATACAACAATTAGAATGAAAAATTTGCCAAATTGTTATTAACGAAGATCAACAACATTTAACAAAAAAAATTGGTAGATCACTAGTATCAAAACAGTTTTAAACACAAATCGCAGAATCGAGTAATGTCATCTTACTTCCTTATACAAGTCAAGGTTCGGCACCTCATCAATCACAATCAGTACAGCTGTTTTCGAGATTCGGTGGCAAAAACGTGCATTGCATCAGCGCCTAGTTAGTAGCGAACACGATAGTTTCAGGAAAAAAACTAACAAAATTATTTGTGTCGCCCTCATATTATATAAACTCTGGTGATATACTAACGACTATAGTCACGTCACTTTATGTGGCATCTATAAAAAGTATTAAAAATAAATTTCAAGACGGCCTCCTGCATGTCATATTTCTTCCGGTACATTTTATATAAAAAATATTTAAGAGAAATTTTTGAAGTTTGTGTACAAAATATTGGCATTCGATAAGATTTATGCTAAGCTATTTAAAGAGCGAGTTGCCGTGAGAAAGTTGCGAATCTCAACGAAGACCATTCATCAAGTTGAAGTGGAAAATCACAGGTGGATTGGAATAAACCAGTTGTGGAACGATATTTTACATCACATCCCCCTTAGAGGGGACGATTCGCAATTTTTTCATATCCTTTGTCCCAGCTCAAACAATCAGTCACAAGCGGGCACGACCGACGTACATGCTCGTTTCAAAGAAATAAAAAAGGATGCTATTAACAACACACGGGTCTGCACTTCCTTATTCATAGAGCTAATAGTTGGGTTTCTTAATCAAATTGTAGATACCTATTGCACAATGCATATGGAAATCTCGCCATCTCACATTTCCGTGGCAAACGGTGTGCAAACGGTCCTAATTATGAACTAGAAGCAATAATCATCTCCGTTTGACGTTTGAAAGAGTTTGCGAAAGTCACCTGTCTATTTGAAGTTTGTAAGTGACCTTCATTTATGTCAAACAATTACGAAGCTTTTATTTTCTTTCTTTTTTATGATTCCGGTGCCAATTTAGAGTTTTGACATCTGGGATATTTTGATTTAAACGAAAAAACTCAATACCAATACAACGAAAAGATGCAATAGCATGCAGAGATTCTTTGTTTCGTAAAGGACATACTGCTAATAGAGTAGGTTACATACAAAAGGTTTGAAATAATAAGTAGTTCAAGATTTTATTTTGCAAAAATAACATTCTTGGAACCACACGAGGTCTAAAATTAGCTTGAGGTACTTAATGATTGTCGCTTGCAGCAAGTAATGGACAAATACTTGAATAAGTTTAGACTGTATCGTATAGCGGGGTTTCCCCGACCTTGTGATTTATATTTTTGGTAATATCGACCTCTCAATGCCAATAAATCTTAATGTTTACAAAATTGTGGCAAATACGCATGTTGTATTTACATTACCACATCTTAATACTTATTTTTATAAGCCCGATGAAAACGTTTGTAAATATGAAAGGTCAGGAAACAAGGTAAACAGACTGAAAACTTTACTGCTAATCTATAGTTTTAGAGAAAACATTGCGGTAAGGAAAAACAAACTTCGATACTAAATCGTTTTTGATAAAGCTGTCAATGTGAAAAGAAATAAAGAGGATAAATATCATTTTATTACAGTCATTAAAAGTGATCTTATGAAAATATATCATAACAGTTGACTTGACACAGATTTCTGCACATCCCCGGATGTTAAGATTTATAATCTAAACTTCTAAAGTCTAAGAAGTGACATTGAGTGATTTTTAATGTTATTACAATTTCAAGGTTCAGAGCAATAGCAATCTTCCGGATCGAGTAGTTAAGATTTGCAATAGTAGGAAAGTTCCTATAAGATTTGTTGGATCGTATTTAGTAGCAGGACCGTTATTTAATTATCTTCAAGTCGTTTTTTTGAACATTTAGACTCTTATCTAGCCTGCTTTCTTCATCAGACTATCAAGTCCCTCTATGCAATTTACAAATTGAATCGATTCTTTCAAATATTTTTGAAGTGTGCCTCTATTAAAATTGTTTACAGTAAACACTACCTAGTTCATTTTTATCTTAACTTAACCAATAATCAACTCCTTAATACTATCTTCACTTAAATTTTTAACTAAAACAGCAACATTGTTCATCTGAGCATTAAATTAAATTGTTTCATTCCAAAATTTTGCAAATCTGGTAATAAACATTACATTGAGTAGTAACATCATGTACGTAATTGGCCTCGACATAGTAAATAATTGCCTTTTGTGTTTAAAATAGCAAAACGGTTTCGCCTTTATTATGGTCAGAAACCATTGAGATAGAACACCTTCGCGTCCCACATTATTTAGACATTAGATTTGTATCTTTGGGAATGTTAAAGGTTTTTGTGGCCAAACAGACCTGACTCAATGTCATGGTATCTGCTTTGTTAGTTTGTGTTTCTGCTTTATGTTGCTACTTCCTTTTCAATCAACAAAATATATGGGATAAATACAGTTCGAGGGCGCACCAAAATCAGTCAAAATTCTCAATCATTTATCATTTCTGTTTTCCAATAAGTTCATGCTAGAGTTAGATAAGTCATATCAACAGTTGATACAACCTTTGACTTTGGGAACAAAGCTTTTGTTTACTCCTTCTATAAAATAAATTAATGCTTCACGTTATTCTAAAACAATTAATCCTTGGTCCAATCAGACCTAGACCTTAATCATCTATGTATACATTTGCAACATCTTAGGTATCCGCCTACAGGAGAAAAAATTGCATGAATAATAATTGAATCTTTAAATTGATTTGATTTTTAAATGTCAATTCTCTTGCATTTGAAGTCCTTTGAAGAATACGGGAGTAATCTGGAAAATGGATAAATAAATATATTATGATGAATATATGCAAGGATAGGGTTGCTAGATGACAAAGCACATAAGAACAAATACTAATTATTTTCTAGGACAATGATTCTTTTGTTGATAAAAATGAACATCGATTCGAATGAGCTTTGTTGTTGAAGTTAATTGCGCGTCAAAATTTTTGGGATTGGAAAAATATTTGATGAATCAAACATAATAGTTGGAAACCCCAAAACAAACGTGAGTGGTATAATTCCATATTGTGAAGCAAAAAAAAAAAAAACAAACACCCAAGTTTTTTGCTCCTATAATTCTGATAACTTTCAACTCTTGTGTGCTAATATTAGGACAGATGAACATGTTTTAGTGCGAGGCTCTAGTGAATCCGACCGTAACAGGTTTAAAATTTTATACTAACGACGGTAAATCGAATAATAATGAGCTCGAATACGATTTTGTATCGATTCGGTTTACCGCTAATTCTGAATATTAGACCTCTTCCATATTGACTCATATTTATTTTAAATTTTCCAAATATTTTGTTCAAAGAAACCAAAAACGAAAATGGAAAAACATCTTGAAATAACATCTTCAATGGTTTTTTCCAACCTTACAAAAGTTCGAAAAATATTCCTATTCTTATTATCTGTTCTATCATTTATTTCTGTCTTAAAATTCCAAGTTCCAAGATCGAGTAAAACCAATACAAAATCATCCAAATAAACTTGTTTTTTATTGGTAGAGAAATTATTCACGCATGTGGATTGCACGTGGTTTCCCAAATCGATAGATCTGCTTCCTGAATGTTTTAGTGTGACTAATTGTTTATTAGACCTTAGTCAATCATCTCCTATGTCTGTTTGTAAATAATCTGAGCAACCTTCCCTTGAAGATTGATGAAATATGGAGTGATATACCGATGATAAGTATTTGATTAAGATACCTACTTTTGAGCGGCCCTTCTTATTCACTGCTATTTTTATTATACCACCAACTGTAAGAAGAGGTGAATCAATGTGTTCCTATTTTTCCGAGAAAGATTTTGTGATAGGACAAAAAGAAACTCGATTTACACTTTATTAATATTTATTATCCAAATTTACATTAATGTTTACACACCCATTTGACCTATAGTATCAAATAATTTTGGCAAATAAATAAACCGCTCTGTAAGTAAAGCTAATTTATAAAATAAGCATACTGTCTCATGCAAATAATACAATTATTGCGGAATTCTACATTTGCGACCTTAGATAATTATTTAATTAAGAAGTTTACTTCCAGACTTGATCACGGACATGCTTGAAGATTTAATCAAATTATTTTAATAAATACGCAAAACATGTCTCGAAAACCTGTCTAGACGGAGATAATTTGACTCATGACAAAATTACTTAATTTACCGAAATCTCTACGTTTTGTCTGACATAGCTACAAAATAGGTACATTTTTGTTATAAAGAATTTTATTTTTAAAACAAAACTATCATAAGGAAATATTATATAGCCCAGAATGTACTTTTGGCTACTACATAGTCTAGCCGAGTACATACTAAAGCTAATGCCAGCATTTTATTGCAAAATATGTCAAAATATACCAAGTTCAACCAACTATTAATCATTCAGCATAACCATTACTAGGACCAACAATAGTAATTAAAGGTGTCTTATCAAATAATTCGTGAACATTGTAAGTCGGTCGGATTGCGTGTTCGTTGCGGTAGCCAGTTTACGAAAGTTCTGTTGCACTCTCCAAATGTTCAACATAATCTACAAACACATCTATTTCTTGCGATAGTTCAAATCACAAGGATTTATGGAGACTTACGCAAGTCCAGGGACCAAGTGTATTGCGTGCTATTCTTGCTAATCAATATCTTTCCACGGAATCGCCTTGTTTAGCCCGCTTCCTTGTCGCAACACGCGGTTCATGTACATTCAGTTTTGAGTTCATGGGTTACTATTTTTGATAACAATGTCGAATGACGTGGCAAATATAATGTTTATCAACAATTCTTCGTAGTAATCGGCTCCGAATGTTATCGTTTGAAGCCAACGTCAATTTATTCCCGTTGAATCGAACCGAATCTGTAAAACGTACGAAATATGGCCTTTCTGATGCAACCTTGGTGCGGCGTTGTTCAAACGTGAGGAGGCCGCGTAAACATGACCCGAACGCTAAATTGTGTGGACGTTGTAATAAAGTATGCTAACGCAGTTTTTTGTTATTGTTACAGGTTCGTCATCAATCTACTTGCGACGAATCTTTTGACGACCTCCCTGCTGGCGCCCGCGCTGTTCGGCGAGCACTCGGCGAGGGAGGACACAAAGTCTTGGGTGGAGGCGGGTGATGCAGCGGCATCAGCGTGCAGCCTGTCTGCGCTGCTGTCCGTCATGCTGATCGCACTAGACCAGCACCACGCCGTCACGGACCCACTGCGGTGTCACACGAGGCTGCTGCAGCGCCGACCCGCCTCTCTGTGTGCCGCCACATGGCTGGCCGCAGGGTTCACTGCCGCCATCCGCGTAACCATCGCCGTCGTGCGTCACTTCTGCCCGCTCGAGCCCGCCGTACAGGGAGTCGAGCTGGCCTACTACATCGTGTACTTAATATTAGGAGTTATGACACCCATCGCCATCGTGTGCATCATGTACGCCAGGATCTACCGTGCGGCGCGCTCCTCTGGACTTCGAGCGCGAGCGCACGGTGCCAGTGCGTTACAACTACATGAACCTCCCACGATCCTACCCGATCTTGTTGAGGAGGGAGAGGGACTCACCCTCAAAATTGACGGGCCAGAATGCTCCGTAGCCATGGAAAGTGACAGGAAATTTGGGCCATTCCTATTACCGCCTGAACGTCCAGTTCGTTGCCCATCGGTCGCCAGTTTACGCACTTCCCGTAAGGAAGGAAAGTCTAGCGAGGATCTGAGGAAAGGGCTGCCGGCTGTCAGCTCGGCACCTTTGTTAGCTGCACCATTGCTAGCAGTACAGCAGCGCACGCCGCTGCCCAGCCATCATGGATCCAGAATTACATCAATCAGATGTCGCATATCAAACGCGTCACTGTTCAGATATAGAGAAGAATCTCGAGCGGCCCGAGTGGGGCTGCTGACTGGTGCCCTGGTGATGCTGCACGTGCCGCACGCCGTCACGGCTCTGGTCTCTGCTGTGATGCCGGGCCTGGCGGACTGCGCACGTACTCCTGCACTTGCACTGTTGCTACTGTCATCAGCGTTATCACCGTTCCTATTCGCGCTGCGTTCGCGGCGTGTCCAAAGAGAGGCGCGCAGGCTTCTTCTGCCGGAGAAGAGCGCGTGGGAGAGAGCATCGGGGGTCGCGTCTGCGGCAGCGGCGGACGGGCAGCGCGCGCGTGCTGCTCTCGAGCTGTTGCGAACACTGTCTCCGGGTAGCAGTGCACCCGAGTCCGTCACGACGAGCAGCGGCGAGGCTTGCCGCAGCTCGTTCAGCTCGGGCGGCAGCACGCAGCTGTCGTCCGCGTCGGACGAGTGACCGGCAACCCGCGCGCCCGCGCAACTGTTCTCGCGGGTGCGCTTCGCCCCGCGTCCCACCGCTCTACTCATCTGTGATACTAGGATAAGCCGCAACGCGCTAGGCGCGACCGTCAGACTGATTTAGTATTAAGTTAATTTATTGTGTCCGTATGTACCTTTCCGCTAAGCGGAGCCAATTTTTATTACCTGATATAAATTTAAGAAAATAAAATCGTATTGAAGTGAAACTCTTGTCGTTTTGATTGTGCATGACCCTAATAGCCCTCGCGCTTTGGTGGCGAACCGCAACGAGCAAAGTTTATACACGAATGAAATAGAAATGTGAAGTTTGAGACCAAGTTACCGTCTGGTAACTCATTCATATACATTGCAAAATTTTACAATAATTTTATACACAACACAACTAAATTAAAGGATAATCAGAACATTTCACAAATGATCTAATAGTAATGAAACAATATGGCTCAGTATTGAGACAAGACATATATTAACAGACACCACAATCATCATCATCATCATCATCATCATTTCAGCCGAAAGACGTCCACTGCTGGACATAGGCCTCCCCCAAGCATCGCCACAACGACCGGTCCTGTGCTTTCCGCATCCAGCGGATTCCCGCGACCTTCACCAGGTCGTCGGTCCACCTTCCACACCACAATCAATTCATTAAAATATACTTATACAAAAAAAAATTAGATCACAAAGTAAATTCAAGCCATAAATACATAGACACTGATAAACTGTAACACATTACAATTGCTAACTAGTCTGTGACAATCTACCGTATAGAAAGTAAAAATGGTTGCTGAAGTAACTGTACGAGCAAAGGTGAAAATACTACAAACAAGAACTAAAACTAGTAATGGTGCTGGTTCTACAGATGAGGATTGAGAAGATAGTAAGTATGACGATTATAAATTCGTAAGTATGGAAAAAGAAAAGTAAAGTACCTCTGGACTTATGTCGATATCCAATACAACCAGAAGTAGATAAATATTTGACAACGCGACACAAATCGTACAATCAATAAACGATTGATATACGCTATGGGTTCGAATCCCGCATAAAATTGTCCTACAATACAGAAACACAAGAAAATCTTGGGTAAGGCAATTTTTGCATAAAAATAATATGGTGTCTGTAGGTAAGTAATCAAAAAATTCCACTAGTTTGTTGCCTAGCAGATAAATGATCACATCGTGATGGTATCAATATACATATCCATAATGCTTATCTGCCTGATACTAATTATAATCCCTTAATATCCTCTTATGGCCGTACAAGAGTAAAGTGTGGTCTATATTTATCCAGGGTCTACCCGATGACGTGGTCTGTCTGATAGCGGTCTGTTTGAAGTGGTTATTGACAGTTTGTCCCGAAAGCAGGGAATAGCATCAAACAGTCTTTCATCATCCACCTCGCCTTTTTCCAACTATGTTGGGGTCGGTTTCCAGTCTTACCAGATGCGGCTGAACATCAGTATTTTATACGGAGCGACTGCCTTCAGACCCCTGCAACCCAGTTACTGGGTAATACCGACATTCGGAAGTTAGACCAGTTGTCATCAGACTTGCGGGCTTCCGAGTCTTCTGACTACCCGTAACGACTGCCATAGATATTAGTATGGCAACCGGGACCGACAGCTTAACGTGCTCTCTGAGGCACGGAGGGGTCTCGATGTGTAACGAAACGGTCACCCATCCACAGACTGACCACGGTAAGTGCAGCTTAACCTTGCAGATCGTACAATCCGCGCAGTCGTTGCTTCGCTACGAGCCCCTCGTCTTTTGTAAACTTACTTTACTTTTATTATTGTCTATGAAACAAAAAATACACACTGCATTTTTTGTCGTTCTTCTTATCGTGTCTAAATAATTAAATCAATATTCCTATATACACCTATCCTAATTTCATTTCCATGCATATTACATGAAAGATGTTAAAATAGGTATCCGTGGGTGTACGAAAATAAATCACGGCGTCCTTCGGGAAATTCAAATGCATCTGGATTACTGGAAGACGATCCAAACTTCCTTGGGGATAGAAAGATGATCTATACGAATCAAATTTAAAACCAAGATACTTTTTTAAAGATTTATAACCAGCCGAGGCCAGCTGATTCGCGCTGATAGTACAGTCAACAAATCGGAATCATGACCCACTCAGCTGATAATTCGTTTGAAATCGTCAAAACAGTAAGGTTTTCTTCTATGCTGCACTTAGGACCTTTTGAATATTACAGAAACTGCATTAAAACGGGTCAGAGGTCTGTGCCGTTTTGAGCTTTGTTATCAATGCAATAGATTTATAATTGGATTGGAAATTATGTTTTTTATTAAGCAGGAATTATGTTTTGAATTTCGAATTAGCTGTCGTATCACGTGTTTTTCCTACAAACAACTATATTTTTTAAGAAACCTACACGAACTTTTTTGATTACAGACCATTAATAAAATAAAAATAAAAATTA
The DNA here is from genome assembly GCA_949699075.1 of Asteroscopus sphinx. NCBI lineage: Eukaryota > Metazoa > Arthropoda > Insecta > Lepidoptera > Noctuidae > Asteroscopus > Asteroscopus sphinx. The sequence goes on along the minus strand of OX453021.1, from coordinate 9,420,158 downwards.
CAAATATAATGTCAAGTATGAAAAGGTGTCAAACAATACTCTTAATATGTGGAACCTCGGACGAATAAAAAAGGCAGACGGAATCTCGCTATTCAATAAGTGAAGCATCCATAGCAAGCCGGATCGCTTAAAAGTATAGTATGCCAAAAAGACGCGAATACGCAAAAAATCTAGTGTAACGGTAGTCATTGTTGTAGCGTCATAAATAAAATAACAGTATAAATCTGGTGTGTTAAAATGCTTTCGAAATTATAGTGGGTTCAGGAAAAAATTAAGTGCTTCAGTCTTTGTTTAGCTAGATTCCGTCCGCCTTTTTTATTCGTCCGAGTGTGGAAAATACATTTAATTTATAATATCCTCTGTACCATATTTCACGCAATAAATGATAAATAAATAAATAACAATAATTGGAGATAAACATCAAGAATAAAATTAGAAAAATAATATTATGGTAAACTAGCTGTAACTGTCAATAGCTAACAAAATTGATAACAAGTCAGTTGCCAGGGAAATATCTGTTTAAGCGAAATTCAACCTAATTGTATTAGAATGTCTGTAGGATATTAAGCTTATCGTGGGTCATGATTCCGATTTGTTGACTGTACCTATATCACAAAAAATTTGATGTTTTTTAGGGTTCCGAAGTCCTACAAGGAACCCTTATAGTTTCGTCATGTCCGTCCGTCTGTCCGTCTGTCCGTCTGTCCGTCTGTCCGTCTGTCCGTCTGTCCGTCTGTCCTAATCCTTTACAGCTTAATAACTTCTACAATTATAAACATAAGTTAATTAAATTTTGTTAAAAAATACTCTACTTAAAGATCTCAATTTTAAAAGAATAAAAAAATCGTTTTTCCGTATTTTAGGGGTGGCGTACATACATGTGAAATGGGGAAAAAAAATTTTTTTTCGCTGCATCCCCTCGTGTGGGGTATCATTGAATAGGTCTACTAAAATGAAGGTAATGTTTCATACACCACTTTTTTATCAGGTGTACCATCTGCGAAATATAGCCCGCCAAAGTGGCTTGCAATGTGTCCCCCCCCCTGCCATTTCTAAACTATGCAATGTGGAAACTTATAATCTTCCACATTGATAGACCTTTGTAAAAACTCTCTTTTAAAATTATTTCGAGTATAATGTGATTATAATTTTTTGAGAGAAAACTGAAAAATACTTAAAACGTCCTAGTTCAAAGGTCATTGACCTTAGAGAAAAATTATCGTAGCAAATAATGCTCCTTTAGCTAAAAATTATTTAGCTTAAAATTATTTCGAGTAAAATGTGATTATAATTTTTTGAGTTATAGAGAGAAAACTGAAAAATACTTAAAACGTCCTAGTTCAAAGGTCATTGACCTTAGAGAAAAATTATCATAGCAAATAATGCTCCTTTAGCTACTTTCTATTTGAAAAAATCACAAAAAGTAACTTTGAAATGACACACTTCTTAAATTTGGCTTCTTGAATTTATCGCTAGATGGCGATACTAACAACACGCTCCGAGTCGCGAATGCTGCCGATTATTGCAAAAACTAAAATAGCCATGATTAATATTCAATTTGATTCGTTTGTAATTACACCTACTTAAGGAACCCTATACTGAGCATGGCCCGACATGCTCTTGGCCGGTTTTTTTTTTAATGTTCCTCGATTTTAAAATATTGCATTGTCATCCAGTTCTGAGCTATGTTTAAGTTTCAAATCTCTAGTTAAACGGGAAGTTACTTTAAAATCGATTGCAAAATTTGTATTGAACAGACAAACAGGAAGGAAAGTCAGTTAATAAAAACGTGGTAGTAACAGGTATACTATATCCTTCTACGAGCTATAAGCATCCGTCGGCCGATTTTCGTCAAAATTTGTATAGGAGTTTAGGCTTGATTCAGGGACAAAGTAACAAACAATCAAAAATTATTCATATTTATGATATTAGCGCAGAGATAACTTAGTATGATCTAAGCCCTCATTCGTTTGGATACAATATCAGAATATTCAAGTATTCATTAAAAACAGACGTAGACCACAGCTCAAAATAGGAATATAGGTAGGGCTGCCAAAAAACGTCTTCTATATACGGGACTATCAGCGCGTTGTTTTTATCATCAAGTCCTTGCAATATGGGCCTGATAATTTTCTTCATAACCTTGCAATATGGGCTTAATAATTTTCTTCATTACCTTGGGCCTGATAATTTTCTTCATAACCTTGCAATATGGGCCTACTAATTTTCTTAATTATTATGAAGAAACTGCAAAAGCTCGGAAACGGGCGGCGAAAGTGAAATCGACTGCAAATTATGACTGGGCGAAAAAAATTGCCCTTTTCTGGATCTTCTTCTCGCCAATCGTAGTTCATTTAATTTGATTTGAGCATCAATCAATGATTGCTTGAACTTTATTGATTATTTTATGAATATAAACCATTACCTTCCCACTTTTTTATCTTTTTATTTATTTAGCTCATAAACGTCTCGTATCCTGGTAATGATGGCAACCCTAACTATTGGTCTTTTATACAAAGGTACTTAAAGGTAGCAATGCCCGCAGACACAGGGTCGATGCCCGACCTTGTAAACACGTATTGTGAGAATCTGTTGGATTGATTTGATAGCGTTGTAATAAAAGCCTCAAGGATTGGTAATGCATATTTTATCAAGCTGAGATACTACCTACATAAGTAGGTAGGTGCCTGTCTCAAAACCAGGTAGTCTTTATTGAAGATTTTGGACAATTCAAACGAAGTAAGCTAGTAATTTTGTTTAATTAATTAGTTTATTTATATACCTAATTTATTTTCATATTTTTATTGTGTGTGTAGTGCTAGAGGAAAGTTTTTGTATGTTTTCGCAATCTTGGGACCCCACGATACAGGCATGCCTAGTGTGGGGACCACGGCAAATAAACTTTGTAAGCAATGAAAAATGTACAAATTACCTAGCTATAAATAAGATCTCATTAATGTTACTGATGACTGATTTGTATGTTTGAAATAAATGTTTTTGTATTTGTATTTGTACATTTAAAACCGAATCGCTGGTTGATATCAAATTGAAAAAGAAGATGTAAACGACCTTTATAAGGGTGGTATGCCAGTATGCCACTCGCCAAATTTCTTTATCCAATGTCTTTGTCCAATCTTATTTTTAACGCATTCACGCTTGCGAAGTGAAATTGTGGAAAGAAAAAATCGCTCACGAGCAGGATACGAACCTGCGACTCCTGGCTCAGTACGCCAGTGTTTTTGCCACTAAGTTACCGTGAAATCAAATTTATTTGATGTTTAGTGTTTTATTACAAAAAAGAAAAGATGAAAATCAACGACCTTACAGCCCATAGACGCGTCATAACAGGCGACCGATGTCTGCAACACATCTATGAAATTTCACTAATGTAGGTCACCATTATTCGCCACTTGAAATCTTCAAATCAGTTTCGATCGACCACATACATGAGCCGTCAAAACTGCCGCGTCAGTGATTATTAGCCAATAGCCGCCTTGGTAGGGGCAATCGGATTGCAGCACCCCGCCTCAGCTAGTGGCAGAATTCATTGTACGCATTGTATTCAACATTTGTCGTCTATTGGGCTGTATAGTCGTTGATGAAAATCATCCAATTTCTTTGATCAAAGTCACATTGGACAAAGAAATTTGACCAGTTGCATACCACCCTACTAGTCTACAAGTTTTATAGAGTAGGTATAGAGTTGAGTACGTACTATCAAATACTTTTTGCAGCTCTCATGCCTCTAACTGTCAAATAGCACTGCATTTTGTCAGTTGAAAGCATAAGTTCACGCTTAGAATCGTCTCCGAACATAAGCCAAAGTGTACAGAATTTCTAACGATACGTTTCCGTAATGACGACACATCTTTACAAAGCTGTCTAGATTGCGGTCAAGAGCAGAACTAAATCTCATTTTTAGGGTTCCGAAGTCCTACAAGGAACCCTTATAGTTTCGTCATGTCCGTCCGTCTGTCCGTCTGTCCGTCTGTCCGTCTGTCCTAATCCTTTACAGCTTAATAACTTCTACAAGTATTAACATAAGTAAATGAAATTTTGTTGATAAATAGTCTACATATAGGTCTCAAATTTAAAAGAATAAAAAAATCGTTTTTACGTATTTTAGGGGTGGCGTCTATACATGTGAAATGGGGATGGAAAACATTTTTTCGCTGCACCCCCTCGTGTGGGATATCATTGAATAGGTCTACTAAAATGAAGGTAATGTTTCATACACCACTTTTTTATCAGGTGTACCATCTGCGAAATATAGCCCGCCAAAGTGGCTTGCAATGTGTCCCCCCCCCTGCCATTTCTAAACTATGCAATGTAGAAACTTATAATCTTCCACATTGATAGACCTTTGTGAAAACTCTCTTTTAAAATTATTTCGAGTATAATGTGATTATAATTTTTTGAGTTATAGAGAGAAAACTGAAAAATACTTAAAACGTCCTAGTTCAAAGGTCATTGACCTTAGAGAAAAATAATCATAGCAAATAATGCTCCTTTAGCTATTTTCTATTTGCAAAAATCACAAAAAGTAACTTTGAAATGACATAACTTCTTAAATTTGGCTTCTTGAATTTATCGCTAGATGGCGCTACTAACACACTGAGTCGCGAATGCTGCCGATTATTGCAAAAACTAAAATAGCCATGATTAATATTCGATTTGATTCGTTTGTAATTACACCTACTTAAGGAACCCTATAATACTGAGCATGGCCCGACATGCTCTTGGCCGGTTTTTTTTAAATTGTCGCACGAGACCCAGTTTGGTTCATCACAGAAAGATGCTATCACGCATACTTCGCGTACTGTTTATCGTCCTCGTTCTGAATTCGATTCTTCAGAGAGACTCCGAGAATAGCATATACAACTACTTTATCCCGCTTTCTTGTATATTATGTTAACTAAACAAACGGTTGGATTACAAACTATAGAACAATGAGCATTGTCTGTCGCGTAGTTACTCGTGTATTGCGTTAATGACACCGCGTTAGACCTAAACGGGTTAAAATATCTACAATGGAGTTCCCGTAGCTCCTCTATTATGTGCAAAGGATGACCACCGTGTGGTTTTAGTTGGTAAGAGTCCGATATACCCGTCCACCCTCCCCAGACGGAGGGTATCCATGAGGATTTCCACCCGAAAACAAAAAAGGTATACCTACTGTTACGATTGTGTAAAATTTATGAACTATATTAAAACTTTGTTTTTGGAAGGGTAAGTAATAAATTTAGTTTTTTACTTTGTTTTTAGTTTTGTTTTAATTCATGCTACAATTTACTAAAATAAAAACCGGCCAAGAGCATGTCGGGCCATGCTCAGTATTATAGGGTTCCTTAAGTAGGTGTACAAACGAATCAAATCGAATATTAATCATGGCTATTTTAGTTTTTGCAATAATCGGCAGCATTCGCGACTCAGAGCGTGTTGTTAGTAGCGCCATCTAGCGATAAATTCAAGAAGCCAAATTTAAGTTGTCTGTCATGTCAAAGTTACTTTTTGTGATTTTTTCAAATAGAAAGTAGCTAAAGGAGCATTATTTGCCATGATAATTTTTCTCTAAGGTCAATGACCTTTGAACTAGGACGTTTTATAATCACATTATACTCGAAATAATTTTAAAAGAGAGTTTTCACAAAGGTCTATCAATGTGGAAGATTATAAGTTTCTACGTTGCATAGTTTAGAAATGGCAGGGGGGGGGGACACATTGCAAGCCACTTTGGCGGGCTATATTTCGCAGATGGTACACCTGATAAAAACCGGCCAAGAGCATGTTGGGCCATGCTCAGTATTATAGGGTTCCTTAAGTAGGTGTAATTACAAACGAATCAAATCGAATATTAATCATGGCTATTTTAGTTTTTGCAATAAACGGCAGCATTCGCGACTCAGAGCGTGTTGTTAGTAGCGCCATCTAGCGATAAATTCAAGAAGCCAAATTTAAGAAGTGTGTCATTTCAAAGTTACTTTTTGTGATTTTTTCAAATAGAAAGTAGCTAAAGGAGCATTATTTGCTACGATAATTTTTCTCTAAGGTCAATGACCTTTGAACTAGGACGTTTTAAGTATTTTTCAGTTTTCTCTCTATAACTCAAAAAATTATAATCACATTATACTCTAAATAATTTTAAAAGAGAGTTTTTACAAAGGTCTATCAATGTGGAAGATTATAAGTTTCTACATTGCATAGTTTAGAAATGGCAGGGGAGGGGGACACATTGCAAGCCAATTTGGCGGGCTATATTTCGCAGATGGTACACCTGATAAAAAAGTGGTGTATCAAACATTACCTTCATTTTAGTAGACCTATTCAATGATATCCACACGAGGGGGTGCAGCGAAAAAAATTTTTTTTTCTCCATTTCACATGTATGGACGCCACCCCTAAAATACGGAAAAACGATTCTTTTATTCTTTTAAAATTGAGATCTATATGTAGACTATTTTTAAACAAAATTTCATTTACTTATGTTTATAACTGTAGAAGTTATTAAGCTGTAAAGGATTAGGACAGACGGACAGACGGACAGACGGACAGACGGACAGACGGACGGACATGACGAAACTATAAGGGTTTCTTGTAGGACTTCGGAACCGTAAAAAGAATGTAAACAAATGTTTTTTTTTGTCTGTTATATTTAATTTCACGGTTGGAAAATATTATTTTTTTCACTTTGGGTTAGAAAATAGTTTAGCAAACTTTGATCGTGTCAACAGTAATCAAAGCGCACTTTTACTGTTGTCTCGATCAAAGTAACGTCCAAGTAGTCATCAAAGTTCACTTTGTCTAAGCGAACTTTGATCGTGTCAACGAAACGAGCATACGCGTTCCCGTTCATATAATAATATAAATACTTACATTCCTAGCCAGGCTAAATAGAGTTAACGTCAAACATTGGTGACTAATTATATGAATGATTTAGTACCAACCGTTTCTTGCATACCATCTCTAGTTTCGGACTTTCGGCTGCAAGTAAAATGCAGCGGGTGTTACAAACAGTTCAGTTTTTTTACCTTTCTGGTACTTAAATAAACAACAAACGCTAAAAAAAAAAAAAAAAAAAAAAAAAAAAATACGGCCACATCGCCAATCGAGCTATCAAAGTACGTAACGTATTACCAACGTAAAGTTGATAAGTTATGAGTTTACCTACTAAAGTAAGTTACTGTTCTATTGACATAACTCTCGCTCTACTGGAATGTGACTTCCCGTTTCGTCTAGTCTATTTAGATCAACCAACTGAACACTAAAACTACATTTCGGTGTTTGTAAAACAGGGGCCTTACTCCCGACTCAATAGAATCTCGACTCCCGTATCAATAGAATTTTGAATTCGAGTTAGTGTCAATTCGTACTGCAATTTCTCTAGGAATTGACATTAGCTTGATTAGGTTCAGAGCTGAGGCCCCAGAATAACAATAATAGTAATTTATGAGGTTCCCATAACTCTTGAATAAACTTATAAAATCACTAAAAGAACTGTCAAATTGAAAACGTCATCGTTACTTCATAACTGTCATATGTCAACTAAAGCGTTTATTAATCAAAGCACAGATCTATCACCTAAATCAAAGCATCCCAAGAGCTGTCAAAAGAATATCGAGTAGATCTCGTTTGAAAACAGTTTCGACCACAGCTAAGCAGCTAATTAAATAATTAAGCTTGCATAATCTCAGTTCAAATCCACCTGATGTATTTAAAAATACTCTGTCAAACAGAGGATACAGCCATTATAACATACATAAATATTCCATTAAAACATGTTCGACTTCTAATCGTACTAAACTGGAGAAAGTTTAGTGGTCGTACACGATACAAACGTAAATATACAAATAAATATTACAACGTTACTGATTGTAAATGTATTCAAAGCTAAAGTGTAATGGTTTGCTGAGATTGAAGCCTTTTTTGGTCTTGTACAGGCATGTTATTTTTCATTTAATTGTTTTTGTTTTTGCCGGTCAAGTAACGAGACAAAAAGGGATGAAAATTATTAATTAAGAATAAGAATAATTTATTTCAGACAGATGGATAAAGAGTCACAGTTAGTTTCCACATATTTTGCCATAAGTGGCACGCAAAAAAATTATAACAATAATAATTAAAATCAGATTAACATAACATAACCAGCCCATTACTGTCCTATTGCTGGGCACGGGCCTCTTCTCTAAGTATTTCTATCTTTTTTTAAGTTGTGAATATTAAAAGGTTCTCATATATATTTTTTCTTTCAAATAAACGTACACTTAAGAAACTTGAATGGAGTATAGCTGGCAAGAAGTATCATGGATACTTTTTCAAAATTATAAAAAATACAATCATTTCCTTTTGCTATTTTAAATTCAAGTTATATAATTTATAATATTAATAAAGCTTAGCTACAAGGAAGGATAATTATTTAAACAATTATTGTATATTTATAAATATACGAACATTCTTTCCTTTTACGGATATAAAAGTTTCCTCAATAACGATTATTATAACTCATTAGTCATTGGGCAGTTTTGTTTATTATTATTTTCAGGAACGTGTACACAAAGCCGAAGTATTCAAACATTTTTCTAATGTTTTAATTTAATCTGACCTTGAATTGAAATAAATACGTCTAAATATAAGTGCTTCAGACTAATTTATTATTGTAATATCAAGTTTAAGTATGTCTTACCGGTTTTTGTTACAGAAATTAATACCTAAATTATGTAGTTATGTAAAATTATACCTACATAGGTATTACCCACATTTTTGATATATTTAACTCATAGGTATTAGTTTTTGCTACAGGTTTTTAAGCAGTGATATACTAGTGGTTGAAAGCTTGCTTTCCATGCGAGAGGGACTGAGTTTGTACCCAACCAACTCCTCTGACACTAAGTTATTAAAATATATATATCAAGATTATACCTTTGGTTAAGTACAGTCTAGTTAGACTGTACTTAACGAAACATGTTCCCTTACAACCTGCCGCAGCGTATGTATGTGGTCTACGGTGCTGAAGTCTTTTTGGAATCCGGCTTGTTCGGCTGTAAGGGAAGATAGTAAAATTAAATTTGAAATGGGGCTTAAAAGGATCCTTAAAGGGTTGTTTGGACACTCTAGAAAAGTAAATAGTAGTTAGAATCATAAGTAAAATTAATTAAAATAGGTAGCATTTATGGAAAAATATGTGTAAGAGATAAACGCCAAATAAACTGCATCAGTAGTTTGGCGAGTATAGTTTATGTATTTACTTTGAATGTCTTGTATAAAATATAAACAAAATAAATAAAAAGTTGTTCTTTATGATGAGTACATTCGCACCTAAAAAGGCCCTTAGCTGATAATGTTACATGTAAAGTGAAAGAACAGGTTTGTCAACGAATACAAGTTTCCCACGCCCCCGGCCAATGGTTGGAAGAGGAACACCGTGGTGGTTTTAGTCGGTAAGAGTCCGACACTGGCTCCGCCTTCCCCGGGCGGAGTGCGTGTATGAGCATTTCTCTAAGCAGTCCACTGCTGGACATAGGCCTCTCCCAAGTTGCGCCACAACGCTCGGTCCTCTGCCTTCCGCATCCAGTCCCCCCCAGCCACGTTCTTTAGGTCGTTCGTCCACCTGGCAGGGGGGCGCCCTACGCTGCGTTTGCCGATACGCGGTCTCCACTCAAGGACTCGTCTGCTCCAACGGCCATCGGTCCTTCGACAGACATGGCCAGCCCACTGCCACTTCAGCTTACTGATCCTACAAGCTATGTCGGTCACTCCGGTTCTTCTCCGGATAATCTCGTTACGGATTTTATCCTTCAAAGAAACTCCAAGCATAGCTCGCTCCATAGCTCGCTGAGCGACTTTAAATTTGTGGACTAGCCCAACTGTCAGTGTCCACGTCTTGGCACCGTAAGTCATGACTGGCAGGACGCACTGGTTGAAGACCTTTGTCTTCAAACTTTGCGGTATAGGCGACGAGAAGACTCGGCGAAGTTTGCCAAATGCTGCCCAGCCCAGACGGATCCTTCTGTTGGCTTCTTTCTCGAAGTTGTGTCTACCAAGCTGAATTGCCTGCTCTAGGTAGACGTATTCCGTTACAACTTCGAGTGCCGACCCTTCGACAAAAATTGGCCTCGGCATGACATGCATATTGAACATGACTTTAGTCTTGTCCAGATTCATGCCGAGACCGTAACGGCGAGAACATCTCACATCTCCGTTTTGCCGATGACATCGTTGTAATGGCTGAGTCGCTGGAACAACGGCGAAATGCTGCACAGCTTAAACGGAGCCTCTCGATAGTATGTATAGTAACTACATTTATCTGATTAGTCTGATGATGAATGCTCTGCAAAAAAATTTAATAACCAGACAGCACAACTTTCTTGTTTATGCTATTAGATTTGATAAATTGGTAGAAATCTAATAATAGATATTTCAATGTTTTTGCTGTTTTTTCCTTGTATCTGACGATTTTTTTTATGTGAGGTTAAATTAAATGAGTTGGCGAAACTTCGCAGACGGGATGGGTATCGATATCAAATGATAATAAAACAAGAAAAAATATGATTTTCTGAACTTATCATTTTATCCAAGTCAGCTGATCATGGGATCAACTGTCACGGGCCTCGTGACCTTGTAGGTTTATATAGTATTTTTTAAGAAATATCAGATAAATCATAAATAATTTAAATCATAAATCATTTATTGCAGAAAATATTTGACAGTACATCTCCTTAAATATGAGTACACTAATTTGTAAGTTCACATTTAAATGTCAAAGGAGTGCTTTGGCGCTCGCATGCACGGCTATTAAGCTGTACATTTCCAGTATAAGCTGATCTCGCATTGTACGGAAAGCATATACAATGCGAGGTCAGCTTATACTGGAAATATACAGCTTGATGTGTAGCCGTGTGTACTAGGAAAGACCTGTATCACGAGCGCCGTAGATATCGTAACACTACAATTGTAAATAACTATGTACAAACTCCTTTTCGCGCGTCGCACGGCCATTGCTCCCGTGATCAGCTGGCTGTAGTTGAAATGTTGAGTTTGGAAAATCATTTATTTTCTTGTTATATTATCATTAGATATCGATACCCATCACGTCTCTGAAGTTTCGCCAGCTAATTTGATTTAGCGTGGTTCGTTTAAAGTTTTACTCATATTAATATAAAAATTACAGCTTTATTTACACTTATTGAAAATCTTGATACTCATAAAAGTTCGGTTAAACTTTTCATTCAAACCCTTATCACTTAGTTATCCCTCTGTCTGTCTGTCTGTCAAGATTTTTTTTTATTAGGATCGGGTAGAGTTATCAAGTTGAAATTTATATCAAATACTAAGGTCTACGGTTCCTTGGAGGTGTAAAAAATTCAAGCTTCTAAGTCATGTATGGGCAACGCCTGGCCCGCGGGCCGTATCCGTGTCTTTTAATACGGCGCGCAAAACACCACAACCGTATAATAGAATGCAACAACCACTGCACTTGGGCTTAATTCAAACCGGTACAATCTCATTATTTTGTAACTTGAATTTAAAAAGTACATGAAAAATTACCGGTAATTTTTCATGTACTTTTTAAATTCAAGTAGGGAGATGTGTGTAAAAGCACCGGTGCTTTTACACACATCTCCCTACGGCCCGCGACTTCATACGCGTTCGAAACTTTAGCCCGCGACTTTCCAAAGGTTGACACCTGTTTAAGTTAATTTTTTTTATTTATTTACAGTTTGGACGATTTACAGTCAAACAGAATCTATATAATGCTGAAAATAGGTAATCCTGTGCCATTTACAAATTTTCACAGGTAGAACACAGGTAGTTGCCTTTTTGTAGACATGCGAAAATTATGTTACATTTACAATAAAATTATAAAGTCAACGTAATCGAAGGATATCATCATGTATAAAATAATCAACAATACAAATCACAATAATTGATGAAACCGTGTTGAACACGCCGTCATTACCGAGAGAGCATTGTAGGTATTTGAATTACAGAGTGTCATGCATGATGTATCAAACATCATCTGCTTGATACTCGATCAATAGTTGTGTAGTGATTCGTTAAAATAATTGCATTTATAGACTACCCGACTTTCAATTAGGCGATTTTAGGCTACTTTACGGGAAAAAAAATCGCCGAATTTTGGCTACTTGGCGCCATATTTTTGGCGATTCGGACCGGGCTAGACTACAACTTGATCTACAAAGTAAGACAGAAATGGTAATAATAATAGTTATCTAGTTTTAGGATCACATTAACTACTAAAACTACAAAAAATCCTGCTCAGCTACTTTTTTATTAGGGTTCCATACCCAAAGGGTGCCAAACGGGACCCTATTACTCTCGCTACGCTGCCGTCCGTCCGTCGGTCCATCTGTCTGTCTGTCACAGGACTGTATCTTTTGAACAATAATAGGTAGCCGGTTGAAATTTTCTCAGAATATGTGTTGCTATGACCCCACGACAAACACTAAAAATACAAAAAGTTGAAAACCAAAGGGGCCTGGGTGAAAAACATGCATTTTTTCAACGTTTTTGTTCTTGCTCTATCTTCAAAACGGTAACATACTAACAAACAAACTTGGTCTGATTATAGTGCATACTATGTCGTTTAGTAACAAATACAAAAAATAGGGCAAACATAAACATATGTGGTAGTACTAGCGTACGAAAAATATTCAAAAATTCATATTTCGCTCATGGTGCGTTGATATCTTTTGATGAACTCTCGTAAATTAAATCAGTTTTTATGGGTATCAGGTCGATGGGGGCTACGGAACCCTTACCGCGTGAGTCTGACTCACACTTGCCCGGTTTTGCTATTAAAGTGCAAATTTTTTTTGCTTAATAATATACCTTGTCTTGGCAGGACACTGCCTCCTCAGATACAGACTTTGCCTAGTTTAGGAGACAAGGGTTCAAATTATACAGCACAAACAGCCTCCTATTTTGTATGTTGCATGCGATTTTCAGTTGTGATCATCATTGGCTAATAGTTTTTTAGACAAATACCTAATAGTTAAGCATAACTATCTTATAGTTAATATCTCTCATTGGAATCGCGCCCTAAAGATACCGACATAGCTTCATAGTAATAATCAAGTAATCGGAATGACTAACGTAGAGAATACAGTCTGTACTATTTATCAGAGTCAATGCCTTTTCGAACAGTATTTCATTTTGCTTTACAATATTATTTACCACAACTACAAGGTTAGTTGGAATGGGAGTAGTAATCCGAAAGAGTATTGTACTCATCATTAATATCTGCTTTTACTGTTGGACCTTGAGTATAAAATACTCAAAGTATAGCAGAGCCAGATACCATGGGGCGTGCCCCGGGCAGTGAAGACTAGGGGGCAGCCATCCACCAGTCAGTCTCGCTGATGCTGGACCAGCGGGGCAATTGTGTAATGCACTGACTTTGACATTAGCTTTCATAATAACTTCTTAGGTTTTCACGATCACTACACATTATAATAAAACAAAGTTAACCGGATTATTCGCGTATATTATTTAAATTGGTTTTCCTGACGTTTCGAAAGCATTGCAGCATTTCGTGGTCACAGGTAGACTAAGATGACAATCGTCTGTACAGATATTACTAAAAAAATATTTTAATCTACCGTACAATATTATTAATTAATATCGTTTCGATGCACACAGTAATCACTCACAATATCATTATCTTTTACAGTGTTGCGTACTGTTTGGGACTTGATCATTTTTAGGACTGGGTTCCAAACAGGTGGTAGCTGCCAACCATCTTCTCTATTAAAATTAGGATGTATTTAAAATTAAAGCAATATTCATTGCGTGGTACATAGTTGCCGATAACATGGATTGTCAAAACACATGGAGCAATGAACATTGAAATCCAGATGATTGCGATCGCGAGTGAGTTATGCAATTCGGCAGCCGGTTTCTGGTAAATTTTTTTGCCCAAAGGCTGGTAAATTAGGACTCTGCACCCCTTTTACAAATGTAGATCTGGGGCTAAAGTAATGTCCAACCTGAAATAGTGAAACATAAATTAGCTGTTTGACTGTGTTTGCGCGCAACATTAATCAAATTATTCTTTCATGAATTCCCCACTGGTTCGAAGCACTAGCTAACAAAAGACAGAAGCGACATCAAGGCAGCTTGGCACAGTTGGCACGTGCAGTGTCTGAGAAAGGACGTTTTTTGGTGGCAAAACAGACCGATGCCGATGCAGCGTTGCGAGAGCGACATAGATAGATAAACTGTTGTATTGTTTGCACACCATAAAAATAAAGCTAAAGTTATAACAAACATGAGCATAGTACTAACGATTGGCAGTCTTATCGCTTAAAGCAGGGATTTCCAAACTATTTGGGCAAGAGACCCCTTTTCCACCACAAGAAGTTTACGGTGGTCGGTGCTAACCACGTGCCAACTGTGCCAAGCTGCCTTGATGTCGCTTCTGTCTTTTGTTAGCTAGTGCTTCGAACCAGTGGGGCAATCGTGTAATGCATTCACTTTGACATTAGCTTTCATTTTGAAATTAAAGCAACATTCATTGCGTGGTACGTAGTTGCCGATAACACGGATCCATCACGGATCATGGATTGTCAAAACACACGGAGCAATGAATATTGAAATCCATATCAATGCGATCGCGAGTGAGTTACGCAATTCGGCAGCAGGCTTCATAGCAAGACACACAAAATTGAAAGGAATTCATCATCGAAAAAGTAGGTACAGTGGTACATATAGATCAATGGCATTCATGAAAGAATAATTTGATTAATGTTGCGCGCAAACACAGTCAAACGGCTAATTTATGTTACGCTATTTCAGGTTGGACATTACTTTAGCCCTGGATCTACATTTGTAAAAGAAGGTGCAGAGTGCTAATTTACCAGCCTTTGGGCAAAAAAATTGTCCAGAAACCGGCTGCCGAATTGCATAACTCACTCGCGATCGCAATCATCTGGATTTCAATGTTCATTGCTCCATGTGTTTTGACAATCCATGTTATCGGCAACTATGTACCACGCAATGAATATTGATTTAATTTCAAAAGCTAATGTCAAAGTCAGTGCATTACACAATTGCCCCGCTTGTCCAGCATCAGCGAGACTGACTGGTGGATGGCTACCCCCTAGTCTTCATTGCCCGGGGCACGCCCCCTGGTATCTGGCTCTGCTATACTTTGAGTGTTTTATACTCAAGGTCCAACAGTAAAAGCAGATATTAATGATGAGTACAATACTCTTTCGGATTACTACTCCCATTTCAACTAACCTTGTAGTTGTGGTAAATAATGTTATAAAGCAAAATGAGATACTGTTCGAAAAGGCATTGACGCTGATAAATAGTACAGACTGTATTCTCTACGTTAGTCATTCTGATTACTTGATTATTACTATGAAGCTATGTCGGTATCTTTAGGGCGCGTTCCCATTGAGAACTATAATATAGTGAGCTATTAACTCCTAGATAGTTGTCTAAAAAAACTATTAGCCAATGATGATCACAACTGAAAATCGCATGCAACATACAAAATAGGAGGCTGTTTGTGCTGTATAATTTGAACCCTTGTCTCCTAAACTAGGCAAAGTCTGTATCTGAGGAGGCAGTGTCCTGCCAAGACAAGGTAAGGTAAGGTATTAAGCAAAAAGTTTTTGCACTTTAATAGCAAAACAGGGCAAGTGTGAGTCAGACTCACGCAGTAAGGGTTCTGTAGCCCCCATTGACCTGATACCCCATAAAAACTGATTTAATTTACGAGAGTTCATCAAAATATATCAACGCACCATGAGCGAAGTATGAATTTTTGTATATTTTTCTTACGCCAGTACTACCACATATGTTTATGTTTGCCCTATTTTTTGTATTTGTTACTAAACGACATAGTATGCACTATAATCAGACCAAGTTTGATGCCGGTATGTTACCGTTTTCAAGATAGAGCAACAAAAAAAACGTTAAAAAAATTCATGTTTTTCACCCAGGCCCCTTTGGTTTTCAACTTTTTAAGTCGGGTAGTCTATAAATGCAATTATTTTAACGAATTCATTTTTAAATTTAGCAGGATATAATTGAAAACAAAGATTCTTTAACAGTTTGGCATAAAAGAGTATACGCAATAGTCATACATTACAAAATTTAAACTTTTAAAATTGCTTTCTTGCAAGATACTCAAAGTTCTTATTCGTTTTAATTCATTTAAGCATTTGTTTACAAGCATTTTTTTTGCATTATAAAACACGGACGGACACAAAAAAATACTGACAAAAATGAAAAAATTCGTTCCGTTTATAGCCGTTTTTGTCAGACTATTAACATAGAAGAAAAGTTCGCCCAATCGTTTTTCTAAAGTAGCCTAAATGGCAACCAGTCTTCAATAGCAATTTTTGGGCGCCACGACACCCTTCGGGATAGCCTGAAAGGCGAAAAATCGTCTAACTTGACAACACTGGGCTATGACATCTCTTATCCAAGCTGTCCGACATATTTACATGTACTTTGTGACACATAGTTTGAGTGAAAAGTTCTATTATAATCATAAAGGTATTAGTATAGAAATGTCTTTGATTATAATATGTATATGTTTCATGTACAGAATTCATGCTTTGTTGTAGTTTATTTTCAGGTATAGTTTGTGTAAATCAAGATAGATAATTTGATTGTTTTGTGTAAGTGACTGTTAATGTTATTTTTGTTGTATGTAATTACTTCTCTATCGCATTGGGCTAGACTGTAATGACAGATGTAAGTTGTGACAACTGATTAAAAAAATATATTGGAAGATAAACATCACAATTTACTACAATTATAGCCAATTTTATATCCTCACAAGTACTGACATGATAACCAAATCCTGAGCAAGTAAACAAACATGTAATGTCCATTTAAATATTTAATTTTAATGTTTATTTAGGGTAAATAATTGTAGCCCTTTAGTAAGGCACTGTCTAGGAATAAATAATGGTTTAACGTGAAATGACTACCGTTTGATCTAGGCGATAACAAGAAAGTTTTCTACAATGTCTGACTACCCGTCTGTTTATAAAATTGCTAATGAATACAATTGAGCGGAAAATTGTTGAACAATATTGACACCATGATAACAAAAACAATTATAAACAAACCGCAAATGGAGTCAAACCCTTCTCACTTCTTATTTAACACGCAACACTTACATAAATCTTACATGTATAATACCTACACATGTATAATAGTGTTGTACACGACACTTAGGTGTGAAGAGCATACATTGTGACAGCCGTTTTGACGTCACAAATTGAATTCATTCAACTGTAGTACGGAACGCGTGGACTAACCGTAAACAAATAAATACCTACGTATTTACGTTACGGTCTAAGGTCCGTATTATGGTTCGTTCCTCAAGTATAGTTTGATACTGAAGCATAAAATTGTTACGTAAATATCGGCCTTACTCCAAAACATTCTTATTCCTTTGAGTAAGAGCCCGTCCGGGGAAGTACTACCACCGTACCTACTTCTCCGCTCCCACCCGATATACCGAAAGTCCGCCACTTTCGAGAAACCTATTCCCGATGCAGCAACGGCTGCTAGGGGGACATAGCGTTGGGGTCCCCCCGCAGTGCCCCAGTTAGCCGAGGTTCGAGCCCTCCCTTGGGGGACGCCCTTATGCGGTTTCGCAACCTAGTTATAAGTTAGGTTTAGGGAAATTTTTCGGTGGATGGAGTCCCTAACGGGATTCTCCGCCACCCGTCCGGTTAAGCAGTTAGGGTATCCATTTTGGGTACCAATTCTGCGAGAAACCATTCGAAAAAAAAAAAAACCTACTTCTCCGCCAAATAGTGATGCTTGCGTTGCTGTGTTTCGGTCTGAAGGATACGGGTGCCGGTAAAATTACAATCACATGAGACTTTCTATCTTCATGTCTAACCACGAACCGACTTGCGGTACCATTTAGGCAACAGCCTAGGTGGTATTGAAGTTGTTATGGGCAAAAGTAACCGCTTAACATCACATGGGCCTTTAGCTCGTTTCGCCATCTTACACTATAAAATAAAATAAATAAATAATCTTCACGGATACCCTTCGTCTAGGGATGGCTGAGGGATATTTCAGACTCAGACAGATATGAACACAGCAATGCAAGCATCACTATTTGGCGGAGATGTAGGTATGGTGGTAGTACTTCCCCGGACGAGCTCTTTCACAAAGGAGCTCTACTACTACAAAGAAGAAGAGGATTTGGGATTGGGTACCCATCACTACCCGTGAATAAAAAAAGTTATAATAACTTTTTACATACTCTTCTGTTCCGTGTGGTGCCGGACGTAAAGAATAGCACCACCCTAATCTCTTCTCATGAGTGTCGTAAAAGGCGACTAAGGGATTCACCAGAGAATGGGCAGCAGCGTTCTCTGATTACATAACCAATCAACTGCGATCGCCAACCCGCCTGCCAAGCGTGGCGATTATGGCATATCTATCAATGTACTTACTTCATCATCATCATCATTTCAGCCGAAAGACGTCCACTGCTGGACATAGGCCTCCCCCAAGCATCGCCACAACGACCGGTCCTGTGCCTTCCGCATCCAGCGGATTCCCGCGACCTTCACCAGGTCGTCGATCCACCTTGTGGGGGCCTACCCACGCCGCGCCTTCCAGTACGCGGTCGCCACTCCAGAACTTTACTGCCCCATCGGCCATCCGTTCTGCGAGCAATGTGCCCAGCCCACTGCCACTTAAGTTTGGCAATTCCTCGGGCTATGTCGGTTACTTTCGTACTTACTTACTGTCAAACCGATGTTTACAAAAATAAACATCTATTCTTTCCGCGGTGAACTTGGCCCAAAGATTACTAGGTCAAGTTGAAGATTTTTTCTCGTGTATCTTTTTTTTTTTTCAAGCGTTAAATTAAAACTTAACGAAACCTGCGATAAGGTTTAGTAATAAATCTGGCAGATGCGGTAGCTCTATGTGGCAGAATTTACGCTAATACTCATTAAAGTAGTGCAACGACTGCGCGGATTGTACGATCTGCAAGGTTAAGCTGCACTTGCCGCGGTCAGTCTGTGGATGGGTGACCGTTTCGTTACACATCGAGACCCCTCCGTGCCTCGGAGAGCACGTTAAGCTGTCGGTCCCGGTTGTCATACGAATATCTATGGCAGTCGTTACGGGTAGTCAGAAGCCTGAAAGTCTGACAACTGGTCTAACCTCCGAATGTCAGTATTACCCAGTAACTGGGTTGCGGGGGTCTGATGGCAGCCGCTCCGTGTAAAATACTGATGTTCAGCCGCATCTGGCTAGACTGGAAGCCGACCCCAATATAATTGGGAAAAGGCTCGGAGGATGATGATCGGTTAACATCAGGGTGAGGTGGCGGTCAAACGCAAGCCCGTTAAGAATAAAAATAATAATTGATTTATCTAAAATATGATGGATTCATAGTAAATGAGTACTGTTTTAAATAAGGGAATAAACCTATGTAACCTATGTATGTGTATGTATGTATGTATTTGTCAGTAATTATTATGCCGGTGATTTACATACTGATTTGCGGATAGTCATATACCTACTATCAATCTTGGGTTTCAAAGGGTTTTCTTAGTTCCCCGATGTTGTTGGTATGGTATTAGGTCCCGGTAGGTATATAATTATTAAATTAAATTATTTATTCATCATACAAATTTTTTCACAAACAGTAAAAAGGTTCCCTGGCTCCCAAACTAGGTTATTACCTGTGACTTGGGAGTCAGTGTTCCTCCAAAAATTATTTTTTACATATGTATGTACGTAGTAAACAAATGTTGGTAGAAAAAAAAATAGGAAAATGAAAAATCCTAGTAGGTAGGCAATTTTACAATATTGATTTACTTCAAACTAGATTTTTCAAATTAAGTTTTTTGATTCAAACTAGATTTACAATCATCTGAAGCATAAGTTGTGTGAGAGTGGGATGAGTTAGTGTATGAAAGTGTGGGGAAGGGGGCTGAATGTGGTTGTGGGAGTGCGTGTGTATATGCGAGTGTGAGTGTTTGTGTAGTATTTTTAAGTTGGAGAGAGAAGTAAATCTTCTATTTCATCGTAGTTTTGTTCCATCAACCAAGTTTTCACTGTGGTTTTTAGATTATGTTATAAGAGCGCAAGACCGTAAGCAGGGGGGGTAGCGTTAGGGAGTTCAACCCCCCACCCCCGTTAACTAACCCACCGTTTTATACATAGGTACTCACTAAAATATTTTCGACTCTTTCGAAATGTAATTTATTTTTGATAAATTAAATGAATCGACCTCCCCCCCCCAATGATTTCTGGCTACGCCTTTGTGAGCGAACCAAACATTACATCGAACAATTAACATTATTCCCTAATATTAATGTGAAGTATAGACAAATAAATAAACGTATGCACACACTGGCACTCGAGCATGACCTTGACAGACGTCAAGGGTGTTGTACGCGCACGTGAACATCAATTTACCGTTCAAAACACCAAGACACCGCAGTCAACATACCAATGGTTTTAGGTCTTATGCTATAAGGAGCGAGCCTATAACCCTGTTTTTTTTTTGTTATCCTAAATGGGCTTGCATTTGACCGCTACCTCACCTGATCGTGAGGTCCATGATGACCATGATGGTGAAAAGAAAAGAAAGAAAGAAAGATTTTATTTGGCACAGGACAGTGACAGCACAACAAATAACATTAAATAAAGTACTAAAATAGATATAAGTAAATCATTAAGTTGCTGCCGGGCATGCCCATGCCAAAAGGGTCACCAACTCAGCATGTGCTGGCATTGAACGCATTTGCATTTGGCATTGGCATTGGTGCACGCTTACCCAACAAAAATCCATTCATTCGTGCTTTGAAGACCACCAGGGGGCCTAGTACGAGTTTGACACTTACGAATACTTCCATCATTTTCGTGGACTTTCATTCATAAATCAGTAGTGCCCCTGGCGGATACGAGGAAGAACTAGTGATCTATCAATGAAAGTCAACGTAAACTATGAAAGTATTCGTAAGTGTCAAACTCGTACTAGGCCCCCAGATTGAACCTATCGGGAAACACAGATCGAGCAGGAATCCACTCCTTATCTGTACGCATAAATAATTAATAATTATAATTTAATAGCAGTTAATTTTCAGTATCTTCAATCAATTTATATTGTAAAATTTATTCCATCTCTTTACGTGGGTATCGTGAAGATGACTAAGACCGCTGTTCATCAACGTTAATTCTATGATTAAACGACCAATTACCCGAAAAATTTACTGAAATTGTTGTTAATTGGATTGTGAATTTGTTTCAACTCAGCCTATCGCAATCCACTGGGTTTAGGTCGTCAGTCCACCTGGCAGGGGGGCGCTCTACGCTGCGTTTGCCGATACGCGGTCTCCACTCAAGGACTCGTCTGCTCCAACGGCCATCGGTCCTTCGACAGACATGGCCAGCCCACTGCCACTTCAGCTTACTGATCCTACAAGCTATGTCGGTCACTCCGGTTCTTCTCCGGATAATCTCGTTACGGATTTTATCCTTCAAAGAAACTCCAAGCATAGCTCGCTCTATAGCTCGCTGAGCGACTTTAAATTTGTGGACTAGCCCAACTGTCAGTGTCCATGTCTCGGCACCGTAAGTCATGACTGGCAGGATGCACTGGTTGAAGAACTTTGTCTTCAAACTTTGCGGTATAGGCGACGAGAAGAATCGGCGAAGTTTGCCAAATGCTGCCCAGCCCAGACGGATCCTTCTGTTGGCTTCTTTCTCGAAGTTGTGTCTACCAAGCTGAATTGCCTGCCCTAGGTAGACGTATTCCGTTACAACTTCGAGTGCCGACCCTTCGACGAATATTGGCCTTGACTGACTTGCCTGACTTGAATTTGTTTCTTGTGTGTGAATTTAAGGACTTGTTATTGTGTTTTCTTCCACTTCTAATTTCATGAACGCAAAATAAATATGATTTTATTTGATCATTTGAAGTCCAGGATTATGATAATTTTAATATTCATGACATGACATAATATTTCCACAGATTGCTCTGAATAATTTTATTTAATTGCCTGTTAAATTCAAAAGTTTCATGCCGTAAGGTAGAAAGTACTGGGACTTATTATGTGTTTTCAATCGATAATGGAATAAACCAACTATGAGCAAGCGCAACTTAGATTAGTTTGGAAATATATTTTGTACGATTTTAATTACGAGAATTGAACTTAGGCTAACTTTAAGTGTTTTTGGTATATAAAAAACCAGCCAAGAGCATGTCAGGCCATGCTCAGTATTATAGCGTTCCTTAAGGCCCAGAACGCCGCGGAATGAGAGTGAGCGAGAAGCAAAATACGAAACTTGCCGGCAAGGAGTAGTGCGGCATGTATACATATATACATAGTTGACGCCATTCCGAATGAAAGGGCATTAAGGCAAAAAAAATAAAAAAACTCCGAAAATATTTTATCTTTCGATAAAATGGCTTAATAAAATTATTTCAAAATAATAAAACAATATTTAGGTAAAATATCATACCAAAATAACAACAAATGTTGGATATATTTATGAAACTGTTCGAAAATAAACAGTTTCAGAGGTATGTTTGGAATTTTTTATGATCGAGCCAAATAAGTGCATCATGTTTTGGACTTAATAATATTGTCACGTCTATCCTTGAGTAACACGTATTTTAATTTCAGTACCATAGAGTGAGTAGTTTTTGAGCGGGATTCGCATTAGTTTGTTGAATTACGGGTTTCGGTCCCTTAAGTAGGTGGAATTACAAACGAATCAAATCGAATATTAATCATAGCTATTTTAGTTTTTGCAATAGACGGCAGCATTAGCGACTCAGAGCGTGTTGTTGTTAGTAGCGCTATACAGCGCCATCTAGCGTTAATTTAAGAAGTCAAATTTAAGAAGTGTGTCATGACAAAATAACACATAGGTACTTTTTATGATTTTTTCAAATAGAAAGTAACTTAAGGAGCATTCTTTGCTAAGCTATTTTTTCTCTAAGGAGCAAAAAAAAAAAGCGAAAAAAAAATTTTCATCCCCATTTCACATGTATGGGCGCCATCCCTTAAATACGTTATCACGATATTTTTATTCTTTAAAAATTGAGATCTTTATCTAGACTATTTTTTAACAAAATTTCATTTACTTATGTTTATAACTGCAGAAGTTATTAAGCTGTAAAGGATTAGGACAGACGGACAGACGGACAGACGGGTGGACATGACGAATCTATAAGGGTTCCTTTTAGCAACTACGGAACCCTAAAAACGTGTGCGGTTAACCCACGTCAGGAATGAAGTTCGTCACGCACACACACACGAAGTCACACTAGAAAGATAAAGAAAGAGCGCGTGGTGTGCGTATGTGCCTGCTCATAACGCAAAAATCTTACGTGACGTTACATTTTCTCCCGAATCACACCTACCGCAAGCCGCGTAAAAAAATACTTACCCTTATTACTTTGTTCCAAAAAATTACCCTGTGTACTAACCGGTTGCCGAATGTCTGATATGAATGATATGATAACCGATAATTTAATAGTAGGATACCTTTCAACAGATTGGTTTGTAGCACAGGAGATATACAAGGAGTTAAGTAGACCAAAATAATCCATTACAGCACGTTCTTCCTTATATTGGAACGCAATGATGTGTGAAGTTGACAATAATTATCGGATCTATTATTACTTATTACTTAAATTGCTATTAGTTACTTATTGAAAATATTTGTGATGCCAATTCTTAGTAAAGTGTTGTAAATATTTACTCAGCAGCCAAGATCAAATCGTCTCCACCCTGCGCGTAGCCTTCGACAGGTTCTGATAATAATTAAATTATAAGCCGTAAAGTTACCTGTAATATAATGAATAATGCATAGATAGTTATATGTGTGTCATAGAAGGTGTACTGACATATATCACGCTACTGCAAACTACTCCTGACGTCGTGGATGACGTCACAAACTCTGCTTCGCACAAACAAAGTGTGACACCCAAGTTAGTGTTATACAATACCTACCTGCTCGTGTGCCTGACGGCTGCTGGTCCTTCTTGATACTTCTGGAGGGAACAGCAGTTGTGGGGCCGGTGCACCCTGTAATGTTGCGTAGGACACTGTATTTTATTTATAGTTAATTAACACGGTACACACTAGGCCATGCACAAGGCCAGCGTGGTGGACTAAGGCCTTAACCTTCTCATACTGAGAAGAGGCCCGTGCCCAGCAGTGGGACGGTAATGGGCTGATTATGTTATCTTATGTAACACGGTACAAAAACCTATTACATAAACGATACGCGATATAACGATGATATGACAATTTACATATATGTCTGATGTTTTGTGAGAGAATGTATGCAAGGGTGTCCACTGTTCCATGTCAAGGTATTTGTCATATATGATATATTATATTATATGATATATTATGATATATGACATTACCTTGACATGGAACAGTGGACACCCTTGCATACATTCTCTCACAAAACATCAGACATTCGCAAAATTTAATTCCATCTGTCCGCAAACACATCACATTCAGGGTTAGCAATCAGGAGGGCGTTGAGCGCCTTTAAGGTACGGCACACTGGGGATTGCCCTGGAGACAGTTCGACATGACGGCTGGGCGAACAATTCGTGTCGGTGGCTCTGACGGTATCTAAAGTACTGTCGGGAACATATAATCGACAGAATAGGTCATGAAGCTCGGGACATTCAATTCGTCCGTGAAGGGTTCTACAGGCTATTGTGAGCTGATCAAGGCCTCTTCTCACCTCCAATGAATTGAAACCCAACATTTCCAAGAGGTAATTAGTAAAGTACATGTACGGATAGAAATAATAAAGCCTTTTATATAAAAATCTTAGAAAAGCATTAGCTTATCTTTTCAAGCATTAATGTTTCGGTTGCTGTATATGGATTCCAGACACAGGCACTAGCTTCGAGCTTACTTCGAACCATGGCGTTGTATAAGAGCTCAATAACTTGCGGGTTCTGAAAGTCACGATGTATATATAACCACACCGCTCCTCCAGGTGGCGTGAGGACATGCGAAAAACGTCTCTGCCTCAAAAAAAGGCTTCCTTACAAAACTTTTGAAAATTTTGATAATTCGTCGCTATATTCGTATGCACGCACAACCAAAAAAACGGCTCCCAGTTCCCGGTGGTCCCTCTATTCCCGACTACGGTAGCGGTCGTGGTAACGGTGGGACGGGGGGTGCGAAGAATCCCCGGGTTACGGCAGGATACCAAAACCGACGACTCTATCTGGCAGCGTATAGTGGACAAACGTTGAGACTGGACCATCACCTCGCCGAGCTTGAAGTAGAGTTAAGTCATATAAAATGGCATATACTGGGGTTATCCGAAGTCCGTAGAGAGGGGGAGGACACGATAACCCTGGAGTCAGGACACTTACTCTACTTCCGCGAAGGTGATCAGCTCTCCCAAGGTGGTGTTGGTTTTCTTGTCAATAAGGCCCTCGTGAACAACGTTGTGGAAATCGGTAGTGTGTCGACACGGGTAGCGTACCTTGTAGTAAAGCTAAATGATAGGTACAAGCTGAAAATAGTGCAGGTATATGCGCCGACCTCGACACACTCTGACGATATAGCCGAAGCGATGTACGAAGACATAACTAAGGCTATGAATAGTACCGCTAAGGCTCACTACAACGTTGTTATGGGGGATTTCAACGCTAAAGTGGGAGTACAAGAACGCGGCGAATCGAAAATCGGACCTTACGGTTTGGGGCGCAGAAACCACAGGGGCCAAATGTTGGTCAACTTCTTGGAGTCCCAGGGGCTCTTCTTAATGAACTCCTTCTTTAAGAAGAAGCCCGAAAGAAGATGGACCTGGAAAAGCTCCGATAAGGTGACAAGGAACGAGATAGACTTTATCATGACGGATAAGAAGCACATATTTAGAGATGTCTCTGTGATCAATAGGTTCAACACCGGAAGCGATCACCGACTTATCCGAGGCACTCTAAATATCAATTTTAGAGCTGAAAGAACGCGCATGATTAAGTCTACTCTCCGACCTTCGCCGCTCCAAACCAGTTTGGGCTCCGAAAAGTTCCAAGCGGAACTTCAAAATCGATTCGACTCGCTGGAAACCACTGGCAATATTGAGAAGATAACCAACACCATAGTCAAAACATTGCAGGAACTGTCTCGAAAATTCTTTCCGCCGCAGCGTGGAAGCAAGATGCCCAAGCTTTCGACTGAGACTCTCGATCTGATGAGGAAAAGACGGGAAATGTCAGCCGCGCATTCGTTTTCATCAGATAATAGGTCCTTAAACCTACAGATTAGGAAGCTGATGCGACGTGACCTCCGCCGCTCCAACACCCGCGCCATTGAGGCTGCGATTGAGCAAAATAGAGGGTCGAAAGTTTTCGCTCAGCAGCTAGGGAGGACCCATCTGATGAAACTGAAAGCCGCGGATAGCAAAATTGTCACCTCTAAGATCGAGATGCTTGATGAGGTCGAAAACTTCTATGGGCATTTGTATTCCACGAACACGGCGAGACCAGCGGTTCCTAGCAATGACGACAAAAGAGCCCAGCTCACGCGCTATTACAACGAGGATCTTCCGGACGTTGACCAGGGCGAGATTAGGGCGGCCCTCGAGCAGCTTAAGAACAACAAAGCTTCGGGCGATGACGGCATTACTACTGAACTCCTAAAAGCAGGCGGGGCTCCGGTCCTGAAGGAGCTACAGAGTCTGTTTAGTTCCGTCATCCAACAAGGCTCTACACCGGAGGCATGGAGCGGGAGTGCGGTGGTACTGTTCTTCAAAAAAGGGGATAAAACCTTTCTGAAGAACTACAGACCCATCTCACTCCTGAGTCATGTGTACAAGCTGTTCTCGAGGGTCATCACGAATCGTCTCGCCGGAAGACTCGACAAATTCCAGCCACCAGAGCAAGCTGGGTTTCGAAAAGGCTACAGCACCGTAGACCACATCCATACTGTTCGGCAGATCATACAGAAGACTGAAGAGTACAATCAGCCGCTGTGTATGGCATTCGTGGACTACGAGAAGGCCTTCGACTCTATCGAAACTTGGGCAGTTCTGGATGCTCTTCAGCGATGTCACATTGATAAGCGGTATATAGAGATGTTGAGATGCCTATACATCGCTGCTACCATGACTGTTCAGCTCCAGGACCAAAAGACGAAGCCAATCCAACTGCGCAGAGGGGTGAGACAAGGGGATGTTATATCCCCGAAATTGTTCACTAACGCGTTGGCGGACGTCTTCAAGACGGTGGACTGGACTGGACAGGGTATCAACGTTAACGGCGAGAACATCTCACATCTCCGTTTTGCCGATGACATCGTTGTAATGGCTGAGTCGCTGGAACAACTGGGCGAAATGCTGCACAGCTTGAACGGAGCCTCTCGACGTGTCGGTCTCGGCATGAATCTGGACAAGACTAAAGTCATGTTCAATATGCATGTCGTGCCGAGGCCAATATTCGTCGAAGGGTCGGCACTCGATTTTGTAACGGAATACGTCTACCTAGGGCAGGCAATTCAGCTTGGTAGACACAACTTCGAGAAAGAAGCCAACAGAAGGATCCGTCTGGGCTGGGCAGCATTTGGCAAACTTCGCCGAGTCTTCTCGTCGCCTATACCGCAAAGTTTGAAGACAAAGGTCTTTAACCAGTGCGTCATGCCAGTCATGACTTACGGTGCCAAGACGTGGACACTGACAGTTGGGCTAGTCCACAAATTCAAAGTCGCTCAGCGAGCTATGGAGCGAGCTATGCTTGGAGTTTCTTTGAAGGATAAAATCCGTAACGAGATTATCCGGAGAAGAACCGGAGTGACCGACATAGCTTGTAGAATCAGTAAGCTGAAGTGGCAGTGGGCTGGCCATGTCTGTCGAAGGACCGATGGCCGTTGGAGCAGACGAGTCCTTGAGTGGAGACCGCGAATCGGCAAACGCAGCGTAGGGCGCCCCCCTGCCAGGTGGACCGACGACCTAAAGAACGTGGCTGGGGGGGACTGGATGCGGAAGGCAGAGGACCGAGCGTTGTGGCGCAACTTGGGAGAGGCCTATGTCCAGCAGTGGACTGCGATAGGCTGAGTTGATTGATTGATTGATTGATATTCGTATACTACGTTACACACAAAATTATTTATAGCTTACCTACAATATAATTAGATCATACCAAATTATTTAACATCTACATATTATTAATAAGGTAAATATTGCCAACATTACTCATTGGAAAACATATATGGCGCCGTTGCGAACCAGGCTGACATGAACGATGCGTATATTTTATACGAGTAAATCAATATTTTGTAACGTTAAGTCAGTAGTCATTAGCACATCACAGCTGTTCGCGGTTTTGATGTCAATGTACTTGAACGCGTTATCACTAATAAGTAATCGATCGTTTGTACACTAACTTATATGGGTCGGACATGAGGACCTAGTTTTTTTGCATCGAGAAATAGGTTTTAGGTCATTATATCAAGCCCTTATTGTGGGCACCTACTTAAAAGGTTTATAGGAAATCACACTAGTTTTATAAATGCGAAAGTTTGTGAGTGTGTTACGTTTGTTGCTTCATCACGCTGAATGGATTTGGATGAAATTTGGCACACCGATAGAGCATGTCCTGGGTTAACATATCGGCTATTTTTCCTCCCGGGAAGATAAACTGATGGATGATGCGATAAACAAAATCCACGCCGGCAAAGCCATAAGTTTTCTTTTCTTCCGTGGCGGGCGTGAACCCACGAAAACGATTATATTGCGTTGCGGGCCTAGTAATAGTTTGACATTTGTAAATACTTTTTTGTCGACTCTCATTATTTTAGTAGTACCTCTCGTATCCACCAGGGGCGCTGCTTATTTATGAATGAAAGTCATCGAATTCGATGGAAGTATCGGTAACCGTCACACCCGTACTAGGACCCCGAGCTTTCAATCGTTCAATACACGAATGAAATATTTGGTTTAAAAACGCAATGTTTTCGCGGGTTCGGGCCCATTAATCTGGACGGATCAAGGTGGACCGACGACCTGGTGAAGGTCGCAGGTATCCGCTGGATGCGGAAAACGCAGGACCGGTCGCTGTGGCAATGCTTCGGGGAGGCCTATACCCAGCAGTGGACGTCTTTCGGCTGTAATGATGATGATGATGAATGTGGAACGGCTAAGAGTGCTGTAAAATGTACTCGGTGGTTTATAGTCCGCCAACCTGCAGTAGCCAGCGTGGTTGGCTAAAGCCCAACCCTGCTCATTCCACGAGAGGCTCAACAATTGGACAGTAATGGGCCAATTATTTTACATTGAAAGCGTAGAATCCAACTATTTCCTGAAATCCTTAATCTCTACCTACCCCAATTTGATCCTGACGCGTGTAGCGTGTAAAATCTTCCACTACTCTGTGTTTTCAATGTTGTTTCCTAATTTGGCCTCAGTTCCAATTTATTAACCCAGTAAGATAACCCTTGAACTCAGTCCATCTCAGTAAGGAGTTTACACTTCATATAAATAGATTTATGACGTACTTCAAGTACGACGTGATGCAGTGGAAAAATATTTGAGTGACTTGCTAGCACAGACCAGTAATCCTCTAGACGCCGATTAGCCAGACACCCCCGGTCACAACGCATATGCAGTACCACTGCATATGACATGCCCCGCCGCCAATCAGACGTCAGTCCACCGGCGAGCGGTACCAATCATACGGAATCATGCCACTGAACTTTTAAGACAACCAATCATAACGCGCCGTCCGCCCCCCGGTCCCCGCCAACATTTTACGACTGCGTTCTCATGCAAAACATTGTTTAAGCGGCGTCTTGAGGCTAACTGGTCTGTGCTTGCTAGGAATCGAAAACTTTTGTCGGTAACCGTACTGGTATAGGTAGATGCCTGGTATAGGCAGTGTGGTTAAATGGGACTCGGACCCACAAAAATCTCCGCTGTGAGCCCACTCTCGCCTTGGGTGGATGGGCCACAAGGATTGCAATGCATGGCATTTGCGACCCATCTAGCGCGGCCCCTTTAAAAGCCATCTACTTTCATTCTAAACTCTCCTTCAGCGATGTCCGGACACACTTGGGACATCACCGCAGCTAGAGGGCCGCGCGTGCAATGCGGACGATAGACTTCCCAATCTGCACTCCTCTATGCAGTTCTCTATGGTGAGTGTAGGTAGAAAGATAAATAGAATATACTTTACTCCCACTTGCTCAGAAATTGGTTCATTATTCAAAAAAAAAAATACATTAATCGGCTCTTTTCCGTACGCAACGAAATAACAGGCCAGTAATATCAAACACGACAATAATATAAATTGCTGGACAGTTTTCATTTTTTTAATTATGCTACCGAGGTTTTTAAGTACACACTTACATAAATTAGGTGTTTTAAGTACAAAATATTTATCATAGGGTGTTTGACAATTTTTTGAAATGTATGTAAAACGATGGCGAAACATCCAATTAAATAAATAAATAAATTCTTTATTGGCACTAAAAATGGTTTAACAAAAATGAGAAAAATGAAATTAAAGCATTCATTAACAAATAATTACTAAAATATGCTTTTAAAATGAAATAATCAAGATTTTTATTTCTCGTTTTAAATTTCGCACCAAAAAGCTAAGTCACGTGAAATTATCGTCAACCTACGTCACTGTTCTTGTTTATTATTTTTTTTTTTTATTTTTTTTTTTATTCATGACCATGGATACATGTCCTTCAGTCGTAATCATTGAACATATTATACTTGTATCCTAGTAAAGTGATGGAAACTTTACTAGGTTTCCGAGGGTATGATGAGATAATACGAAAGTCATGTTTTTCAACTTTGTACCATTTATCCACACTTGTACACGTTAACGAGCACTTAACATTTAATAATCCACCATTATTACACATTAACACTCGAAGAAACACAAATTTTGGAAAATAATAAAAAATCCACAACATGATCTTTACGAATTTTCCCGCCAACCTTCTCACTGTTCTTGTTCCGGTCAGTGTTGCCGGTGTAAATTCCCTTAAAAGTACGTCATGCTTACCAAAAAGGTACGAATTAGAGGAAATGTAAAAAATCTGAGAAAAAACTTAAGATTCTAGTTTACGAAACAATGTAGTTAGAAGGCGATGTCGAGAGTTATTTTTATTTTGATATTGCTTTTATTTTTCGTTTAATTTTTATATTTCCTTCGAGATGGTTGCAGCGGTGCGAGCGCTGAAAACGGAACGTAGTTTTATATCTGGCATGAGACATGACTGAAAAGTTTTGTATTTTGTGTTTGAATCACGCACCTATAAAACAAAATCTTAAACCTATAAATTACGTTCACAATTACGTACAAATGCTCATAAGTTTAATTGTTAGTAAGTTATAACGTATTATAACTTGGCTCGATAAAATAAAAAATAAAATGAATATGTTATTATTATAACAACTCCGTAATCTTTATTTTTACTATCATGGCAACATTAAGCTCGCCCTATGTCGCACAAGATTCTGACGTCACTCTAAATGGCGGCCAAGTCTCAAGACGTTTTGTATCATGTGATCAATATATTAAAAAAACGAAATTTCAAACAGGAAAATAAAATATTTAGAATCAATTTAAATTTAAAAAACTTAGTAAAAGTTATTCTTCAACCTAAAATCTACGTTGTGTGCAATTTTCATAATTTTTGGCGATACCAGTCAAACACCCTATTATAAAGGCTGAATGTGCATTTTTTTTTCAAAACATTAAAAATAGAACAAGAACCGTGCGCGGACGTATTTGCGCGAATGAAAATTAGATACTGTTGAATTAATTTGTGTATTGTTTCCTCGCAAATGAGAGAAAAGCCCTATACAAGTCTCGTCCGAAATAGCAATTAACGGACTCGTTTAGTTAAAAAGGACTCGGCTGGCGCCTCGTCCTTTTAAAATCACTTCGGATGTACTTGGCTTCGCCTCGAACTTCCGATATTACTCGGCCGTCAATTACTTAATTTCAGGCCTCGAAAGTAATGTACTATTATTGTACACCATGAAAAGTAGTAGTAAACAGGAACAACGTACAAATTATGGGTACATTGGCGGTCTTATCGCTAAAAGCGATATCTTCCAGACAACCTTTGGATGGACAAAGAAGACGTGAAATCTAGATAATGGGGGCAGTCCGTGGCATACTACTGCATGCCCTGCCGGTCGGAGTGGGGGGTGTTAGGTTATTTTCGTTACGGAATTTCTGGATTTGGTCTCCACGCTCAAGGCCCACGATAGAAGCTATGCAATAGCTTAAAAGATAGAAAAAAATATGTTTTTAAAGTAAGCCTAAAGGCTTTTATCGGTATCTTTAAAAAAAGATTGTATCTTGTATTCCCAAAACTTGCGCCTTTGAATCTAAAAAGGGTGAATGGTAATGTGGGATAGAGATAAGTATTGTGGGTCTATCTCGCTCTAACAGATATTACAAAATATTTAATTACAAAGCGCCTACCTTAGCGATAATATTAGAGTTCAAAAAGGGCAAATTATATTGTTGGAGAGAGATGTCACTTTAAAATTGTAGGTCGGTCTCGCTCTCAAAGATATTATACATTATATCACTTGGCGCCTAAGTGATAATGGTCATTTATACACTTTTAATGGTAGTGTAAATTAAAGGGGGCAGGGCGTACGTACGATATTTTGTGAAAGAGATAACGCTATAAAATTGTAGTTATGTCTCGCTCTAGATAGAGTTTTATCGAGCGCCTAATTTTCTTGTAACTCTGCGTAAAAGTGGCATAGGTACTATTATAGGGCTATTATGGTATTAATTCATAATGAAAAAGGGAAAATAATTATGTATCTAAGTATGATTAATACTGATTGTCTTGCATTCAAAAGGCATACTTATAATAATGATTAAAAATCTACAATGATATCATAACTACACGTAATAGTTCATACACTTGTATAAACACCGCGAATACACATACACATTAAATGATTTTAAAAATAAACCAATGACTACAACGAAACGTAACGTAAAATCAAATGTATGTGTAAATAACCACGGAATATAGAAAACAAGGTGGAAGTGCCACTGTGCCACACGGCTACCGCACGCGTATCACAATTAAGCGAAAATCAGCAACAATCACTTAATCGCGCTTAGTTTAACCCTCTGCAAATGCTGCCATACGATGACGGTGTCGTCTCAAACGCTTACTACGTGAAATACTACATTATAATGTACTAATTTCCTCTAGACGCCGTTTACCGGACACCCCCGGTCACCACGCATATCATACGCCCCACCCCGCCGCCAACCAGGACGTCAGTCTGTCAGCGAACGGCACCAATCATACGGAATCATGCAACCGAACTTTTAAGCCGACCAATCATAACGCGCCGTCCGCTCTCCGGTCCCCGCCAACATTTTACGACCGTGTTCTCATACAAAACTTTGTTTGTGCGGCGTCTTGAAGCTTACTGGTCGTGTTTCAGTTATGTGTGAGTTTGGCGACACTGGTTCCCGTACTAAGTAATCGTAATGGCATCTCCACTTGATTTCTATATTCTGTGTAAATAACGTTACATTATTGTATAAATAGAACATGATATTATTATCGCTGGTTTATTTCCTTTGCAGAATGACTGATAAGAATAAGATATACAGAGTAATATTAATACGCATTGCGTCAGAATTAACAGTTTGGTTCCCGGGGAAGAATCGAGCAACTCCTATCTCATCATTATCCTCCTGCTGTTGTCCCAATTTATTTGAGCATATGCAATGTATTCTTCAAATTCAAATTCATTTATTTTGTATCACAGGTTCATAAGATGTATACAAATTAATATAATAGGTTCAGCCATGTCCCGCCATTGAGGCATACAATCATAATTAATAATTTATTATTATTAATTTTTCTTCCATAGATTCCATTCTTCTTTTTTTAAAAGACTTAAAGTTCAGAACTACCTAAATTATTTATTACCCGACTGCGGCTGACCCCTAAAGGAGGGTAATTTAAGTTAACAAGTCAGGCCTTTATTCATGACAACTGATGGTTCTGATAGTAACTATCTTATTCCAATCACAATCACAATCAATACAAAAACAATACAATCAATATAAAAATCAATCACAATCACATGAGACTTTCCATCTTCATGTCTCAGTTTGGCGAACCGACTTGCGGTACCATTTAGGCAACAGCCTAGGTGGTATTGAAGTTGTTATGGGCAAAGGTAACCGCTTAACATCAGGTGAGCCTTTAGCTCGTTTCGCCATCCTATACTTTAAGTATATAAAAAAAAAACGATTGGAAGCAGATGGATGGATAATGATGATCTACAGTCTCTTTATTGGTAGTCTTGTTCAATAAACTGCTCAGTACAGGCCTTCCTTCCTTTCGTAATATGCTTCCCTGGTACTGGAAAAGCTGTAGCCACAAAATATGACGCTTTTCAGTGCGTCTAAGTTTTTGTGAAACCCTACTGGTCCAACTTATAGGGTTCATCATCATGTTGGGGTAATTCCGGATATAGGGTAATTGTGTTAAAACGAATTATCTTCAGATAACGTAACAACATAACAACGCGCACTAAACTAAAGGGTAGAATGAAATGATGTATCTCTTACGTATGTAGACATTCTACCTCAATGCGTCTCACACTATTGCTCCCAGCAATAAAAAATATCGTCACACCCTGCGTCAAATCCGTTTTAACGGAATTATCCTATGTCCGGAATTACCCCAAGTCAACATACTATAATCGAGTTCTCCTGCATAATTTCACAACCGGTTACGGCCCAGCCACGACTTTGGTCTTACGGCGAGTGTGGCGCGACAGGCGGCGGAAACAAAATTTGTATGAGCGAGTAAGGGTGGTATGCCACTGGTGGTCAAATTTCTTTGTCTAATTTCTTTGTCCAATCCAATTTATTTGATGATCCATGTTTTTTTACATACAACTTTTGATGAAAATCATCCAATTTCTTTGATCAAAGTCACATTGGACAAAGAAATTTGACGAGTAGCATACCACCCTAAGAGAGATGCCACGAGCGGCGAGGACAGCGCACAGTCTGTTATTTTGCCTTAGTTGCGGCCATCCTTATTTTTTGAGGCTTTTAGAAAGATAATAACCAAACAAAACTTCTATTAAAACCCCCGTGGTTTTAAGTGTCATAGTTTTCAAAATATTTCGAAAATCGAGAAAAATCCATAGAAACCATAGAAACGTGTTTTAGGCTTTCATAATGAACATTTTACAATAAATGTTTCATGGCACGCTAGCCATTAACTTAATGCATCATTACATCTATTTTATCATAAAAAAATGCGTTCTCCTAGGCGTCAATTTTATTTTTTCCATGATTTCATAATAATTTTATTTATGGTCATTCTTAACATGGTCGCATTTTATTTTTGTGTGTAACTGTTTAGTACACTACTAAGTATAACCACAAAAAAAATAAGAAGCAACGAACACAGGAACTCGGAGATATTCATTTTTAAAGTTTTAATTTAGGGTTGTCAACTAATGTAGGCGCCTTTAACAAACGACCAATTTCGCTCGGAATAAATTTGCTTCTTCAATTATTATAATTTCCTATTACTATTTCTGAAGCATTATCCTTGGTCTAATCATGTCTTAACAAACACGATTTTATTAGATTCACCTGTAACTAACAAATCATGTAACAAATCTTGTTTATTATTCTTTTTTGTTTTGTAAGTGCATGCACTTACATCAAAATGAATCTTCGATGAAGGATATTATGTGGAATTGGGAAGGGGTCCGCCCTCGTTAGATAGAATGTCAAAACCCAATTTCCATACATAATATCTGGAGAAGCGGGGGTGAGGTGTCATGGAGCCGTCAAAGACCCATGGCACTGCTTTGCCTCAGCAGGTACTGACCCGTCCTGCTGGGGGATGTCCTTCTGGGCCCCGACCAGAGGACTTAATGCAAGGGGGGCATGAGGGCGCCAACCCTCATGCTGGTCAGCGAGTGGCAACTCCAACGACTAACAACGAAAGCACGAACACGGATCTGAAGAAATCACTCACGAAATTGGGAATTTATAAAATTTTGGTAGATAAGGCACATTTGCACGGGGTTCATAAAAGACCTTTGGATCTCGATTCAGAGGAACGATGCCTAATCGTGTTAAACGCTTTATATCCAAATGGAATTCCGAACAATATCGATAGCCAAAACAATGAATTTAATTACAATCTTTCAAATTTTTTAAGTAAATGTGGAACTTTATATTGCAGTAGTAAACGGAATTTCAAACGATTTTGTAATAAAAACAAACACTGGCTTTCCACTATTTTTGATATTGAAATACCAAAAGTGAATATCGAGGAAAGTCCTTTACCACAACAAAATATTATAGAATTGGATGAGGCACATTTTTTATTACAAAATAATCCTTCAACTTCGAGAAGTAGTAGCTATGCCTTACAAAAAACTTTAAGACCCCAAGAACTTGGAAGACCCGATACCTGAAACTTCTTTTGGCGCTCATTCCAGTTTCACATCAAATACACATTTATTACAAAGTAATCCTTCGACTTCGGGAACTAGTAGCTTTGACTAACCTTCAATAGATCCGAAACCTGAAACTAATTTTGATGCTTCATCCAGTTCCACATCTACATTTTATGAAA
Organism: Asteroscopus sphinx; assembly: GCA_949699075.1. Taxonomy (NCBI): domain Eukaryota; kingdom Metazoa; phylum Arthropoda; class Insecta; order Lepidoptera; family Noctuidae; genus Asteroscopus; species Asteroscopus sphinx. The sequence continues at coordinate 9,383,517 of OX453021.1, read as the reverse complement.
ATTTAAGTGATCGCCAAAAGCGCCGTGCACGTAAAGATCTTTAGGAATCGCTTGACGGAGAACCTCATTCAAAACTAATTAAAGTTATGTCGAGAATAGTAACAGACGAAACCGGCGAAAAACTAAATAAAAGTTCTACTCAGGAGTTTGAGTTTATAATAAAGGAATGCTTGAAAAGTCCAACTCGGCCTAAAAAAATCGCAGGAACCATAAAGTCAAAATCGGAACCCAAACCCTATTCTCCTGATGAAGCTCTTTGTTTAATGATTGATATAAAACTATCAGTGGAGGACTATATCTACATGCAACAAGGTGCCAAATCTCGATGATTTAATATTTACCCTCCCTATTATAAGATACAAAAAGCTAAAAAACATTGTTATCTTGATGTTGAAATTGAAATATCAGAACGAGAAGCCAAAGTACCTTTAAATGATTTACTTATGCACACGTTTCGACGAATCATTGACTCTTGCGACCAAAGGGTTTCGGAATATTGCAATCAAAAACAGTTAGATACACTTCACTGCGTTTTTGAGGGTTCATGGGGTTTTGATGGTAGCACAGGACAGTCAACATATAAGCAAACGTTTTCTGATAAAATTGATGACGAACACTGCCTCTTTGCTACTACCTACATTCCGTTGCGCATAAAAAGTCTTGATGGTTTTGTCTTATGGTCAAACCCAAATCCACAATCTTTTAGATTTTGCCAACCAATAAAAATACAATACAGATCAGAATCAAAAGATCTGATTCTGGAAGAAAGGAACTGGGTAGAAGAAGAAATTGAAAATCTTTCACTAATTTATTCGGAAATTTTTGCTGGATATGTCGTTGTCGGAGATCCAAAATTATACCTCACCATAATTGACGGAAAAGTCTTTAATGTCATCACAAATACCAGCTCACAATTACGGTGTGCGTGTATTATTACCCATGATCCATTACCGCAAAGTTTTGCTGATATTCCTAATACTGAATTGGTAACAGACGCTTCTGATGATAATATACTCGTATTATCATCACAAGAAGTTTTGACAAACTCCGATGATGACTGCTAGGTTAGCGTCACGTATCGTTGTAGTCTTAGAGCATTGAGAACATTATAGTAATTGTTTTCAGACAACAGAAACCCAGAAAGAGACACAGAAAGACACGAGAAAGAGTTTACTCAAAGTTAGTTAAATACTAACACACTACACACCTCTGCCTACCCCTTCGGGGAAATACAGGCGTGATGTTATGTTGTTTTTTTTTTTTTTTTTTTAGTTAAATCTTGGGAAATATCTGGCACTTTTATTTTATTTTTTTATTTATTCAATTGCGACAACCCTATTTCCATAGAAATTTCAAAAATATTTAGAAACTCTCTATCTTTGTATTCCTGCTATTGACGCATGTCATATTTTAGTGTATTATTGACAATAACATTACGCATATATTTAAATGAAAATAAGATGCGACCGTGATAAGAAAACATGAAAAAAAAATGTTTTGTGTTAATCGGTAAAAGTAAAAAATCTCCTAATATATTAAAGGTACGATGCCCCATTTTTTTATCTAAATATATATTATGCTGTTACTTTATTTAAAGGACTAACTAAATATGTATTACAACAATTTTCGAAAATAAAAATTAATTTTGTTTTTCTCACTTTTCAATGAAACCTTAATAACTTTATAATTATACAAAAAAACACTATAGGTATTTCTGCGAAACCTTTATCGTTACTATAGCTATCGAATAAAAACATAAAATGGACATGGCCGCAACTAAGGCAAAATAACAGACTGTGCAGCGGTGACTAGAGTGGCGACTCGTGGCGTGCTTCATACATCTCTGTCTCCAATATATTATTATTATTATGTATTATCTCTGCATCTCTGTGTATTTGTTTTTACCGATCGCAGCCCCGCTCTAAGCCGACGCCACGCTGATAGCAGTGTGGTCGTGGCCGGGCTGTTGTTACACTGGTTGTAACAACAACCGCTAAATAAATACGTACTCCGATAACGCGGGGGCTTGGCCTTACGTCACGCCATTCATGATAACTATATCGTAGTAAGATAATATTGTACTTGTTGACATATCGTGCGTTCAGTGCTTGTTTTACTTTTTGCACAGACGGTACCTATAGTGTAATATGAAAAATGTATTAAATATTGAAAGAAAGAAAGAAAAAAAATATTTATTTGCTTCAAAAGTGACGCACAAAATTACCAAAAAATTCAAGAACACAGAACAAATACAGGTACAGAGCCAAGAAGTGTGGTAAGATATGATGTGGTATGATATATGATATTCTTTGTATAGTTACACAAAATTACATGCAGTTCCAGTTATTGTAAGGTCCCCAGAAAGAAGCAGAAAAGGTGAAACACATCTCGGAGTTCAACTTCCTGGGCCTTAAGGACTTATTCACCATTCGCTAATGTACTGAACTTAACCACAATAACCGAATTTAATTTTTGCTTACTTGTACTTAATAAAGTTCAAAACACATTGTCGAAATATGAAACATGGCAGCCGGAACATCAAGAGATGAAATTAAATTAACATCAAAACAAGTGCAATCACAAGCAGATATCTCAATTTATTTATACACAAAATTAATCTTAGTCTGTTGGTGTTCATATAAATGAAAAAGGAACAGAAGGTTCACTATTCAATTCACGCCGTTTCGGCAAGCGTAGAAGCCAAATATTGTCTTAACCAGAGTGTAAGGTAATAGTGAGCGAAAACAGAGCCAACACGTCATTTATTTATTTATTATTAATAATACACCAACAGTTATAAACATCAGACATTATCTTATTCTAATATTACAGGTACATTATCCGATGCTTAAACAAATTAAAGGCGTACATAACATTCATAGGAGCTGTTTTATCATTATGCTTACCCGGTCAAAAATAAAAATAAAGTTTTTAAAAGAAGTACAAAAATAAACGGAACCTTGTTATAAAAACTAAAAACTAAAAATACGACAACGTTTTCTGCAAAATTAAACTAAACAATAATTTATAAGACGATTAAGTAAAACTTACAAGCAGGATGTTATACAATAAAAATAAAATGAAAATAAAGAGAAACAATGTCATGAAGTTACACGAAAATTTTCAAATATGATTTTTCGAATGCCACCCAAGGTGTCATGAAATATATCTAATTTAGAACTATGATGATGATTGAGTGTGTTAAATTGACTGAAAATTCGATTAAGAGGACCGTGTGTGCCAATATTCATCATCGCCACAGATGGAAGTAAGTTACGGCAAGATACCTGGTCATCGCCACAGATGGAAGTAAGTTACGGCAAGATACCTGTTGTCATCCTTACTAGCCCAGAGAAATACTGAACGTTCTTAAGTCACTCTAACCTGCTGGTTACTAGGTGTTATCAATACCTTTAGTGGCTGTCAATGCTGATAAACACTCACGACACCAGTCAAAGCTTGGAAGTAGATTCCCGCTGTACTTTATCAGCAAGAGACTTTTGTGCCGATTCTCTTGCTCACAGCACTAAACTAATTTAATCTCACTTTCCGTCTCTGTAACTAAAATATTAGAAAAGGATAGAATATCCTTCATATCCCTTTTCCTTTTTAAATTAGTCCCGTTGCTTGATTTCTACGTAAACTTAGTCGCCATCTTTTTAGGTTGCGACTATTTTCCCGTAAATTACAAGGGCATAGACTAATTTGTAAGTTCATAATATTTTCTGTCCCTTGTCAATGATGTTTGTAAGAAAGAGATGAAGAGTGATAAAAACTTGTTTAATGTGGTAACCAAGAGAATTGGGACCAATAGTGACATATGTCGCTTCTGCAAAGTCATCTTTATTATTGTTATACTGAATCGTGAAAAGCGTTGTTTTGCCATAAAAATTGAGTGCACGAACTACGTAAAACAATTTGTCTAGGATGGAACTTCTGACCTATCTATTACACGCCAACACTATTGCATTTTAGTAGCGTAATAGAGGAAACTTGGCATCATAATACATTGTTATTAAGATATGATAATAATAATTATGCAAGTCAGAATTCTTGGATTGAATTATTTGAAGAGCACTGCACGTGAGCTTCTCGTGCAAGCTGTACTAGGAATAAACAACATAACATAACATCACGCCGCCTGTATTTCCCCAAAGGGATAGACAGAGGTGTAATATTACACCCTCATTTCACTGGTTATAGTCCCATGTAATAGGGGGCGAGCCTATTGCCATTGACCGGGCACAAATAGCTTATATTATCCTTCCCCGGACGAGCTCTTTCACAATGGAGCTCTACTACTCGATCAACTGTTGCCACGATTCAAGTAACATCCAAGTAGTCGTGAAAGTTCACTTTGTCTAAGCAGACTAGTGGTATCAACGCGGCTACAGAAAAACGTTCTACGAGCCTGGGTGTCTACTACCGTTTAACGACATTCGATTAATCGTACGATTCATGGCACAATTTGCTACTCCGGTCAACCATCGTTCTCATGTCGCATTCGATGATCGTGTTTTGACGTTTGTTTCTCTGATCTCCGGTCAATTTTACACGGCTATGAACCGTAGTCTATATTTATTGTGCCTTCTTCATATACCTATATTTTGTGTAGGAATCAGTCGGAACGAAAGTTCGTACTTCGTTAGTCGTTCGTAAAACGCGAGTAGAGCCCCTGTCTCTAATTTTTTTAGGGTTCCGAAGTCCTACAAGGAACCCTTATAGTTTCGTCATGTCCGTCCGTCTGTCCGTCTGTCCGTCTGTCCGTCTGTCCGTCTGTCCGTCTATCCGTCTGTCCGTCTGTCCGTCTGTCCGTCTGTCCTAATCCTTTACAGCTTAATAACTTCTACAGTTATAAACATAAGTAAATGAAATTTTGTTAAAAATTAGTCTACTTATAGACCTCAATTTTAAAAGAAGAAAAAAAACGTTTTTACGTATTTTAGGGGTGGCGTCCATACATGTGAAATGGAGATGAAAATTTTTTTTTCGCTGCACCCCCTCGTGTGGGGTATCAATGAATAGGTCTACTAAAATAAAGGTAATGTTTCATACACCACTTTTTTATCAGGTGTACCATCTGCGAAATATAGCGCGCCAAATTGGCTTGCAATGTGTCCCCCCCCTGCCATTTCTAAACTATGCAACGTAGAAAGTTATAATCTTCCACATTGATAGACCTTTGTGAAAACTCTCTTTTAAAATTATTTCGAGTATAATGTGATTATAATTTTTTGAGTTATAGAGAGAAAAATGAAAATTACTTAAAACGTTCTAGTTCAAAGGTCATTGTCCTTAGAGAAAAATGATGTTAGCAAATAATGCTCCTTTAGTTACTTTCTATTTAAAAAATCACAAAAAGTAACTTTGTGTTATGTTGAACACACTTCTTCAATTTGGCTTCTTGAATTTATCGCTAGATGGCGCTACTAACAACACGCTCTGAGTCGCGAATGCTACCGATTATTGCAAAAACTAAAAAAGCATAGCCATGATTAATATTCGATTTGATTCGTTTGTAATTACACCTACTTAAGGAACCCTATAATACTGAGCATGGCCCGACATGCTCTTGGCCGGTTTTTAAAGGTAATACGAACTGCATTCGCAGATTTTGCGAAAAGGGTACAGTCAAGTCAGCAAGAAATAGTGGTTATTTATCACAAATACCTATAATATTTTAGAACCTGTTTATCACACCTTTTTATCATAGTCTTGTCGGTTAAAAAGATAACAATTTGTTTTTACAAAATAAACATGATGTGCAAAAGTTCACGAAATTATTATAATTAAAAAAAACTGGAAATTTCCTTTGTATTACTTGCGCCTGCGTCTCAAATAACCTTATTCTTCACCAAAAAAAAAAAGACGAGTACTTGTTTACGTTTTGCTCAGTGTTAAAAACCTAAATATTCTAGATTTAATGACTCAACATTCCAATTCGGTCTAATTGACTGGAACGTAGTAAAGGGGATAGACAACCTTTTGATTCCTGAAAAAAAAAAAAAAACTGAGGGTAGTTGTAAAGTGTAGTTGCTAAATTTTAACACTCTATAATTAAATAAAAATAAAAATAATAAACCAATTCAATTACTAAATTTTATGACACAAATTAAAAGCTAGTTCACACTACCTGCCAGACAAGTGTTATCTTCAATTTATCACAACACAATCACAAGAATGGAAGCAATGAAGGACACCCTCACTAATATGATGGATGCATTCAATAAAAGGATGTCTGAATTTGAAACCGAGCTTCAGAAATCCCCAAGCAGTCCATCCAGTTCAGTAAGTTTAGCTGCTGACTTTGCTGCATTCAAGGCGTTCACAATTGCAGCACTGGGAAGCCTCCAAAAGCAAGTAGGGTGGCTGGCCCAGAATGTTGACCGCCTTGAGATGAGAAGTCGCCGTAAAATGTTGCTTCTGCATGGAGTTCCTGAAGAGAAGGAAGAAGAAACAGCTAAAGTGGTGGCTAAAGCTATCTGTGAGCATCTCAAGATGACGGATTTCACGGAGTCGGACATCAGACGGTGTCATCGAATGGGTAGGTCCAGTGCTGCTCACAAAGCTAGGCCAGTGGTCTTAAAGCTCCAGAGTGTTGAGGTCCGAGATACAATATGGTTTGCCAAAACCAAATTTAAGGGCACCGGGGTCACTGTCTCAGAATTTCTCACAAAGTCCCGGCATGACGTTTTTATGGCTGCTCGAGAAAAGTTCGGCATTGATAAATGCTGGACTAGGGAGGGCAACGTCTTCATTTTAGGGGCAGACGGGACACGGCATCGTATAAGCTCGATCGGTGACTTCAACACAATTAAGCAGGACATCCCGAAGACAGAAGCTATTGTAACGGTGGCCACTGAGGCAGCTGTTGCTGAAAAGGTTGTGACAACCAGATCGAAGCGAGCTGGAAAGAAATAACATTTCTTCTTAAGCATTTAACTTTTTTTCTTGTCCGGGTAGTAAGTTGTTTTGTTCTTACTAAGTAGTAAGTACCTAAGTATTATTATCAGATACCAACCTACTATTTAATACATTTTCGTGACAAACCCTCTTTCTAAAATTTTTATTTATTTATTCATAACTGTTTACTATTTTATAACAACTTGTAGTAGGTAACAGTAGGTTATTTAAATTATTGTCAATGTCAACAATCAATCTGTCAAACAAACAGGGCCGCGCTCAGTATTATCGTCCGACGACGCCCGGAGCGTGCTTTGGTCGCTCAGTAAATCAGAGTGATCATACAAACTAACGCCCAGGAGGGAGCGCTCCGAGCGTCGTCCGACGACGTCGGGCGATGTAACTGAACGCGGCCCAAAACATCATTTATTGCGTTCCACAGAAACCTTTTTAGAACGGTACGATGTGTCAGCGTAACTTGATCCGGAAAAATTCGTGCGGCGACGCTGCGGATTATATTGGGCTCTGTGCACTTAAAATTGTTTACAAATTATGTATGACTCCATTGTTTTTTAATTATTATTTGTTTCTTAACTTTTTTGGGCTGTTCAAAAAACTGTTTTTGTTTTGTTTTTTGTTTGTTTTTGTTTGTACTTTATACCGACAACTATCAAACCCGGACTTTCCATTTAAATAAAGTTATATAGGTATTAATTAGTGATTTGTTTGTTAACTTAATTTTGAAAACACTCAACTGGCAGGTGGACTAGAATATAAGTTTACATTTTTAGGTATATTAATTAACATATTTTTTATTATTATTTATTATTGTATTATATTTATTCATGTCTTGTTCAGATAATAGTGATGGTGAAAGTTTTTACTCAGCCGTTAGCGATAGTGATAGTTTTTTGAGTATTCCTTCTCTGTCTGAAACACTTGATACTCAGTTTTCTGATGTACCTAGGAATTTCAATGTTGTTCATATAAATGCCCAGAGTATTCCGTTCCACTTCCCCGATATGCTGGTAACCTTTGACTGTAAGAATATCCATGCCATTCTGATTTCTGAGTCGTGGCTTAAGCCTTGCCTCCCTTCTACTTCCTACTCTCTGCCTGGATTCGTTCTTATACGTAATGATCGTACAAATGGTCGCGGTGGCGGTGTTGCCATGTATCTCCGTGCACAGATTCCCTTTTCTATTGTTAATGTGTCAGCACAACCCCCGCCATCAAATGCTGGTGAGCATCTTTTTGTTGAGATCGAACTCCACCACAAGAAACTTCTACTTGGTGTGTTTTACTGTTGCTCATCAAGCATAAACTACTTTGCTTCTTTTGAAAATATTCTGGAAAACCTAACTCCAACTTACAGTCATACTATTATTATGGGTGACTTCAATACCTGCCTTTTAAAAAAAGATTCACGAACTTCTTCTCTAACTTCCTTAGTAGAATCTAAGAACATGCATTTACTCCCTCTCAGTGCCACCCATCATTTCCCCAACTGTGTCCCCTCACTAATTGATCATATCCTTGTTTCCTCTTCCCAACACGTCGCTAAGCACGGACAGTGTACAGCAGATGAGTTTTCATATCATGATTTACTTTTTCTATCATACAAAATCCGTCCTCCCAAAGCTAAGTCAAAATTTCTTCTCCAACGCAATTTTAGTGGTATGGATTTGGACAATCTTCGTGAGGATACCAATAGCATTGACTGGGGTCCACTGTTCGATGCAGAGTCTATTGATGACCAAGTCAACATTTTTACGGCAAACCTGGTGCAGTTATACGACGTGCATGCTCCCATACGCAAAATTAAAGTAAAGCATCTTCCGGCACCTTGGCTTACTGATGACATCAAGGCTTTAATTTTTAGAAAAGCAGCTGCAAAAACCAAGTACAAATTTCGGTCTACCTCCTTAAATCGTGACAAATATGCATCTGTACGGAATCACTGCAATAAGGTGTGTAGAAACGCGCAACGCCAACATATTCATGCCTCGGTTGAAAATGGTGATCCAGCTAAAGTATGGAAATTTCTGAAAACATTAGGGGTTGGAAAATCGCGGCAAGATTCCATTCCTAAAGATTTAAACATCGACTCACTTAACCAACATTTCTCTTCTTCGTCCAACTGTGATAGGACTGCGAAAGCAAATACTTTGAACTATCTTTCAACTCTTCCAACTCCTAACTACTCACCTTTCGTCTTTAATCAATTTGCTGCTTGTGATGTTAAGAAGAGCATATTATCAATTACGTCCAACGCTGTTGGTAGTGACTGTGTCAGCCGTAATATGATCCTTCCCGTCCTTGATGAAATCCTCCCAATAATTTGTCATATCCTTAATTCCTCCATATCCATTGGCTCTTTTCCGACAGCGTGGAAAGAAGCCCAAATCATTCCATTGCCTAAAAAATCTAATCCTAAATCCTTTTCCGAATATCGCCCTATCTCTATTTTACCATTCCTATCCAAAGTACTTGAACGCCTCTCCTCCAATCAACTTAGCTCCTTTCTTAATAAGAACAACCTCCTTAATCCACTACAGTCCGGCTTCCGACCTGGACATAGTACTGTCACAGCTTTAGTCAATATTACGGATGACATAAGGTTAGCCATGCAAAATGGAAATCTAACTATATTATCACTTCTAGATTTCAGTAACGCTTTTAATAGCGTAGATTTTGACATTTTGCTTGGCATACTATGCTCCCTCAACATATCTCCAACAGCAATTGATTGGTTTCGTAGTTACCTGTACGGCCGTCGGCAGCGTGTTCGTATTGAAGAAGCCTGCTCTTCATGGTGCAACACGTCTGCTGGTGTGCCTCAGGGTGGCGTTTTATCTCCTCTCCTCTTCGCAGTATTTATAAATACGATTTCTAGTAAACTTTATTCTTCCTACCACCTTTATGCAGATGATCTCCAAATATATACGCAAGTTTCACCAGATAAGTTGTCGGAGGCTGTTAATGCTATAAACCAAGATTTGGGACAAATTAGCGCATGGAGCAAATCATATGGACTTACGGTCAATCCTTTGAAGACCCAGGTTATTGTTGTTGGTAGCCCCCGAATGATCTCAAATATCGACTGGCTCCAGCTCCCCCAGATCATTTTCGATGGTACTGCGATACCTATAAGTGACATTGTTAAAAATTTGGGGATACACATTGACAAAACGTTGTCCTGGAGACCGCAAGTAAAGGAAGTCAGCAGGAAAATTTTTGCATCAGCTGGATCTTTACGGAGGCTTCGTAACTTCCTGCCCATTTCCACTAAAACTGCGCTTGTTCAATCTCTTCTTCTTCCAATCCTTGACTATGCCAACACCAGCTATCTTGATCTTAATGAGGACCAACTTGATAAGCTTGAGCGACTTCAAAATTTTTGTATAAGATTCATATTTGGTCTTCGCAAATATGATCATGTGTCCGAATTTCGTACTAAACTCAAGTGGTTACCTATACGACTTCGTCGGAATGCTCACGTTCTTCATCTTCTTTACAGTATCCTATTCAATCCCTCAACTCCCCACTATCTTAAAGAACGTTTTAAGTTCCTTCGTGACACACATTCGAGGCTCTTAAGGTCATCAGAAAACCTCACGTTGGCGATACCATCGCATTCCACAAATTTCTTTGGTAATTCTTTTACAGTTCAGGCTGCTCGCCTGTGGAATGCTTTGCCAGTACAAGTGAGGCGTGCTCAATCTTTGCCTATATTTAAAAATCTGGTAAAAGATCATTACCTATCATCACTGTAATTTCCGGCAGGTACATTATGTAATATTTAGACATATTGTATTGTATTTATTATGTTTATTGTATCTAATATTTATGTAGTTTTGTTATAGATATATGTATAGTATTTATGTTATGTAGTATATGTATTCTATTATGTTGTTACACTGCGTACTACCCCTATCTTTACTTGCCCATATTGTCCATCCTAAGGTTGTCTGGAAGAAATCGCCTTGAGCGATAAGACCGCCCATTGTACATGTGTTCTATATAAGTCATATATGTTGCTATCTTCTTTTGTGTACAATAAAGAGTATTTGTATTGTATTGTATTGTATTGTATTCCTACAAAGCTTTAGGTGTAGGGAAATATTATAAAAACATAATAAATAGTACGTATTGTGAAACTCAAGTAAGTATTAATAATAATAGCTTTTGTTTATTTTGGGTCTTGTGGTTAATTTTGAAAGCTTTTAATTTATTATATGATTTCGTACATACGTTCATAATTACGTAAATTGTGGAAAGAAAACTTCGCTCACAAACAGGTTTCGAACCTACGACCTCTCGTTCGATACACCAGTCACCTTAACCACTAAGCTACATTGAATTCTGCTCATGGTATCGAAACCCTAAGACCCAGGTTACATTAACAATTTTATTTATAGTAGTGAGAGGCAAACGAGCAAGCTCGTCATCGGAGTTTAGCGTGTTAGCATGAGTTTTTGCGGTATCGTACAGTTAGCGTCATCGTGTCATTCATCATCATCATTTCGGCCGAAAGACGTCCACTGCTGGACAAAGGCTTCCCCCAAAGAGGGGGGATATGCTGGGTTGGCGATCGCAGTTGGTTGTTTAAATACTCAGAGAACGCTGCTGCCCATCCTCTGGTGAATCCCTTAGTCGCCTTTTACGACACCCATGAGAAGAGAGGGTGGTGCAATTCTTTACGTCCGGCACCACACGGAACGTGTGAACGGCGTCATTGTGTAGTTATCAACAAATTTTGTTTGGGAATTTCAACCACGCCGGTGTTGAAATTCCCATTTTCGCAATGCGTATTTGGAACTAAACAAGTTCGCGGCCTTAAAAAGACAGGTATATTATTTTAATTATGCACTTTTCCTGTATTCTTATATCTCTTTCTATGTCGAATAAATATTGAATATTACATTAAAATCAATTGATAAAATTAAATATAAAAACTATTGAATTCTATCTTGATGGGTACCTACATGCGTGCCAAAGGTTTACCATACCTATCGCATGTAGTTTTATTAGCTGTCAGCTGGCTTTTCTCCCAAAAGTAGTAAATGTCAATGAAGTGGCCATCGGTAAAAATAAGCGCGTTTTACTACTAGAGCCAGGTGTAGTAGTAACATTAGTGATTGAGTACTCAAACGTTGTAAAACTGCGAGGAAAATAAAAATAGAGGAAATACAATTTAAGCTGTACCCGTGATTCCACCTACGTTCTCCGTTTTTCTACTTAAAAAAGCATTTTTGTTAAAAAATATATATGGTTATTTTATTATTTTTAACAAATTTACGCATGCGAAGCGAAATCTAACGATTTAAATTCTTGAAAGAAAAAATTGCTCACGAGCAGGATTCGAAACTGCAACTCCTGCCTCAGTACGCCAATGCTTTAGCCACTAAGCTACCGTGAACACTGCTCGTGGTATCGAAATTAACCTCCACTTTTTGGTATATAGGGTTACTATTATGTAGTACGTAATTTTTTACGGTTAAATCAACTCAGCCTATCGCAGTCCACTGCTGGACATAGGCCTCTCCCAAGTTGCGCCACAACATTCAGTCCTCTGCCTTCCGCATCCAGTCCCCCCCAGCCACGTTCTTTAGGTCGTTGGTCCACCTGGCAGGGGGGCGCCCTACGCTGCGTTTGCTGATTCGCGGTCTCCACTCAAGGACTCGTCTACTCCAACGGCCATCGGTCCTTCAACAGACATGGCCAGCCCACTGCCACTTCAGCTTACTGATACTACAAGCTATGTCGGTCACTCCGGTTCTTCTCCGGATAATCTCGTTACGGATTTTATCCTTCAAAGAGACTCCAAGCATAGCTCGCTCCATAGCTCGCTGAGCGACTTTGAACGACTTTGATTTTTTTACGGTTACTGAAAAATATTTCACGAAACAAAAATTTTTTTTCTTCCCAGCACAAAATTTAGGAAACGTATTACACCCAACGACCATACAGCCCAATAGACGCCTAATGTTGAATATAATGCTTACAATACATTCTGCCACTAGCTGAGGCATACTGCAATTCGATTGGCCCTACCAAGGCGGGTATTGGCTAATCACTAACGCGGCAGTTTTGACGGCTCATGTAAGTGGTCGAAACTGATTTGAAGATTTCAAGTGGCGAATAGTGGCACCTACATTAGTGAAATTTCATGGATGTGTTGGAGACATCGGTCGCCTGTTTTGAGGCGTCTATGGGCTGTATGGTTGTTGTATACACCCCAATACGCGCGACCTAGGTACCGGTAAGATAGAGGAGCGTGCGTGAGCGACGCGTGGAGGTATGCGAGATGTGCCAGCCTTCCGTTTGCGCTGCTGGGGCGGGTGCGGCTGGCAGTAGGCCGCACGGGGAGAAGAGACTCGCCTGCTTGTGGCGGGCCGGAACCCGTCGGGGGTGGTTGTGCGAATACAAATTCGAAACGAGTCTGACAATCCGCTTCATCAAGATAAATTACATCACCACACAACATAACCATACAGATTCCCCGAATCACAATGACCATCATGACTCAGGAGAATCAACATCAATTTGTCCACATGATATCATTGTTACACAGAGTTTTTTAACGATGAAACAGAGTGACGCAAATATTTTCATAAAACACCTAATTATAACTGCATACAAGCATTTTTATTGATACCTACTTTTGCATTTAATCTGGGAAAAATGCAATGAAAATAATGTTAAATGTTATGGGTATTAATTATAGGTAGGTCGGGGGTGGTTGTGCGAATACAGAGTGTTCCCACGCCCACGGCCAAAGGAAGTTGAAGGAACACCGCCCGTTGTGGTTTTAGTCGGTAAGAGTGCGACACTGGCTCCGCCGCGCGCCGTCACTGGGCGAAGCGCGTCCATGAGGATATCCCCACGAAAAACAAAACAAAAAAAATGGTTATTTATTTATTTATATATGCTTTATTGTACACCATAAAAACATTACATTGAATATGCATTTAAACTATTGTACAAATGGCGGCCTTATCGCGATCAGCGATTTCTTCCAGGCAACCTTAGGTTTTTTGTTCATTGAAAAACAAATTATCAATAGATAACATTTTATTGTATACAATATAAAAACCCTGTTGTTCCTATGAGGTTCGTTATCAGAATCGATATTCATACGTAAGGACAAAACTCATTTGGAGAAAACTCTTTGATAAAAATAATCAAATTAAATATTAAATCATTATTAATTCTAGATTGAAAGTGATTATATCACTCAAAATCACTTTCAATTTACAATTAATCATGATTTAGTATTTAGATTTTTATTTTTTATTTTTTTATTTAACGTGACTGGATGCGGAAGGCAGAGCCCCCGGCTAAGGTAGTCGAAGCAAAACCGTGGTGGTTTTAGTCGGTAAGAGTCCGACACAAAAAAAACAAAAAAGGACCGAGTGTTGTGGCGCAACTTGGGAGAGGCCTATGTCCAGCAGTGGACTGCGATTGGCTGAGTTGATGATGATGTTGATGATATCACTCAAAACTCATTCACTCAGTGATTATATCAATAAAAATAATCAAATTAAATATTAAATCATTATTAATTGATATAATCACTTTTAATCATGATTTAATATTTAATATGATTTATTTTTATTGAAGAGTTTTTCCAATTGACTTGTGTCCTTACGTATGAATATCGATTCTGATAACGTACCTTACAGGAACAACAGAGTTTTTGTTCCATGTTGTATAAAGGCAAATATTACTATTTGGTACTGTACATTATTATAACGATGTATCCAATCATGTTGACAATGTAAGAAGTCGTTATGTTATAACTAAGCAGTAATTATTTGTTTACTATTTTAAAGCACGTGAGCTAACGATTCAGTAATAGTAACATAACATAACATCACGCCTGTATTTTCCCCGTAGGGGTAGGCAGAGGTGTATAGTAACACCCACATTTCGCCAGTTATGTTATAGTCCCATGTAATAGGGGGCGAGCCTATTGCCATTAACCGGGCACAAATCCATATTCCGGGCTGCTACTGAGAATTTCCTAATGAAAAAACCCAATAACACTTTGCCCGACCCGAGAATCGAACCCAGGACCCCACGCTCAGCAGTCGCGCTTGCGACCACTAGACCAACGAAGCAGTCAGTAATAGTAATAACTTTTATATTCATGTATTTTCTTATAGTTTTAGACGTATGGGAAATAGCTAAGAATAAAAGCTATTGACGTAAAGCTGATCACACATCTTTCAGCACCGAATGCGACGCACAAGCCACATTTTAGTTTTTTTTTTTTACTAAATCTTATGTGTTGTGTAATCTCGCACACTATTTGTACTGAGCACGACGCTGCTGATGGGGTCATCGACATTCATCCCCTTGTAATCAGAAATGCGGTGCGTACGGTACGGTTCAGCTTAAAAAGGTTTCGGCGATGTGAGAGCGATACTTGATTGATAAGAGAGACAAGTATAGAAAATCTCATGAAGTTAAAGTGGGATAGAATATACGCAGATAAGAGAACGGGCAGCTGCGTCTTCCTGCGCCTGTCAATAATAACATAATAACATGTGATCACCATGCCATCTACCAAGCGATTAAGGAAATTCCCGCACCACCCGTTTATTTTACCTATAATTGAAGGTCCATGGACTTTTACGGGCTTATTATATGACGAGACGTCTATTCGCATAGAAAAACAAGCAATACAAAGCCATAATAAAACCTATATGGACATTATGGCATTCAATTCTAATGCTAGGGCCGCACACATCGCGAAGACATTTGTGCGATAAAACTTCGTCTTCGGCCTACGACGAATGTACTTACGTGGCTACCCAGTTTACACGAGACACGAGCCAAAACAAAATGGACGACGCGGCCGCTCTATATTTTATGGTGGAAATTAATTATTTGCTACATACATTGTTGACAAAAAAAACGACTTCCATAATATCGACTCTGTCTCGTTATTAAAAATTAAAAATTAAAAAATTTCGTCAATAATACTCCAATCCATTAAATACACCAGAAATATTACCTACCTAATATACACCGACACGTGCGCTAAATTTGATGTTTGTATGCCGACTGAATTCTATCAAGTATGGCCGCGTAAGCGAAGTTTATAATCCTTTGATGTGCGCAAGTTTACCGACAACGAAGCCATAGAATATACTGACGGAGTGAAGTGACTTCGTCTTCACCCGAAGCGGCGAAGCCTTCGCGATAACTTGGCCACATACATCGCGATAACGCGAATATTCGGGCATAAGGCACAGCATCACAGAATTTCTATGAGCAGTCAGATTTTCTATATTGACATTTGGATGCCGATGACGTCATCCACATTTTTTAATACAATGCGATCCGTTCGATGCGTACGATACCGAGGTGGAGGCGTGCCTTTAGTGTGCTCACAGCATTTTATTAACGTAGTACCTACACATCGAAGTAGTACACAGTCCCTTAACAAGGTTGCTATTGACTGACGAGGTTGACGACCGTTTTCCCGAGATGACGACATAATGACGTTTGTAAATCGATATAAACAGACGATTTTGTCATCGGAGATTTTGGCATACTTGCATAAATTATTTGTTCCCGTAACGGCTTGTTTTGTTATTTTTAATTTCGTAAAATACAACTAAGGTGAATTGGATGGAAAGCAACATTTTCTGGTCTGGAGCCACCCACGTTGCGCCTTTCAGTACGCGGTCGCCACCCCAGAACTTCACGGCCATACGAGCAATGTGCCCCACCCATCGCTACTTAAGTTTGGCAGTTCTTAGGACTATGTCGGTTACTTTTGCAGAAGAACTGCGAATCTCCTAATTTCTGATTCGATCACGTAGAGGCCCTCCGAGCATAGCCCAGTCCATTGCCCTTTCAGTGACTTTGAGCCTTCTTATCAGGACCACTGTGAGCGACCACGTTTCAGTGCCGTAAGTAATTACTAGCAAAACACACTGGTCAAAGACTTTTGTCGCGAGAAACTACGGTATTTTGGACGAGAAGATACTGCGTAGCTTCCCGAACGCTGCCAAACCGATTCGGATTGGACGATTGACCTTTTTCTCGGAGTTGGACCTACCTAACTGGACAGTTTATCCTAGGCAGATATATATAATTGTCAACAACTTTGAGTGTAGATTCTCCGATGATGAATCTGGTTATCATAATAATTATACAAAAATATTTTTTCAATTTATCTGGTAGTTCCAGAGATTAGCGCGTTTAATAAACAAACAAACAAAAAACTCTTCAGCTTTATTACAAGCTTTTATTTTATTAGTATAGATTTATTTTCTTTGTAGCGATCATTGTAAGGCCCTTAATGTTATACAGCAGTGAATATTTATGAATTATTGTTGTTGATATGTCATTAATGTAATAGAGATAAATGACTATGCTCATTTAATCCTATACTTAGGCATTTGTCTAACGGGTTTCTTTAACCTCAAATCTTTGCTAATATCTCTACTCGAAATGTTTAAGTAATTATTTAACTAGGTAAACACACTAGAAACACTTTCGTCGCGAGCGCGTATTACGCCACCTGATCGTCTGTCTTCACAAGAAACTTTTTATAACGTGTGTGTGTGCTACAGATCGCCGGCGCCGGCAGAAGATTAACCCTAAGTAGCCGACAGCAGCAAAACAAGGTAAGTCGTGCATTATAGATATTGTGTTTGGTGCAAACAATGCGTACATGCTGTCGACCTGCTTGTAAAACCACGTACAAGTGAAATCATCGTAATTGTCTCTTTTCACTTGACCCAAACGTGCGTAACTTTATTTGCGCACATTTAATGGTTCTAGTTGGGAGACTCGAGGCGTCTATTAAGCGACCCTGGGGAGGCCAGCAGTACGTGGTGGTCGCGAGCTGCTGTGGGGAAAACAATATTGTTTTCCCGGGACGCGCCACAGGCGTAGCACTAGAGGAGCACCGCCGCGGTCCAATGGAGTTCCCGGAGCTTCTCTATTTTGTGCAGAGGATGGCCACCGTGTGGTTTTAGTCGGTAAGAGTCCGACATACCCCTCCGCCGTCCCCAGACGGAGGGTATCTATGCGGATTTCCACCCGAAAAAAAAGGTAACAATCTTGACATGTATTTTTATTAGGGATCCTATTACTCTGCCTACGCCACCCGTCTTTCTGTCACAGGCTTGAATCTTTTTTACCGTAGGTATAGGTATAGGTAGGTAATATAAAGTATTATTTTAAACTATTTGATGGCTAAAAGCCTTGGTTCTATATACATATTTACTTGTCACTTTGACATGACAGTGACACTTCTGTTCCTACCGCCTTTTTGTTTGGTGTCTGAGTAAGTAGGTTCTTTCCTCGTAGGTAATTGTGTTCCTCAAAAATTGTCTTGCAACTGCTTGCAACTAATGAATAACACTAGTTCTGCTTAGTAAATTACACTGTTTTATTAAGATTACAATAATCTATCATGGCAAATACTAAAAATAAAAAAGTCAGGCAGATAATTTAAATGCATATTTGGATGCTGATAAGCAATAGTATGTCAACCTACACGGAAGCCATTTCGAGTAAATCGTGTTTCAAAATTACGGCGCCAATTTAATTAGTTTGTTCAAGAATTTGCTGCAAATATTGATGATATGCAGTCATTATATCATAATAAATAAATAAATAAATAAATAATCAGTTTATTCTCTCTTCACAATAGTTTTTAAAGTACTAGGTTTAGCTAATATGGCAAAGTTTAGATCAAATTTCTCCCATTAAACTTGTAAAATCTGTTATATTCATTACAAAAACCGTTAAATTTGATATTACAAAATGCGCCAGCAAACATTTTATCTGAATAAACATTTCAAGTCTTATAACACATTATTGATAAACTGAAAACAATTAATTTAAATTCAATTTGATTAATGTCAAGTACGTTAACCCTATATTGATAAACGTATTATTAAGATAAAAATTGTAATGTTAAGATGTTATCAATAAAAGCCATGATTTCTTACAATATTAAAATATTTATTTACCTCTTAAAAACGGAACAAATTAGGGACCATCGAGCCTTATTGGCTATTCAATCTTCAAGATTTACTTTGAATACTTACCTACCTACATCATATTCAACATTATCTAAATTAAAACAGTATTTAAAAATCAAAATCAAATTACCCACACCAAAATAATCTCGTTTCGTTCGACTGGTTAGGGTATCAACGTTAACGGCGAGAACATCTCACATCTCCGTTTTTCCGATGACATCGTTGTATGGCTGAGTCGTTGGAACACCTGGGCGAAATGCTGCACAGCTTAAACGGAGCATCTCGGCGTGTCGGTCTTGGCATGAATCTGGACAAGACTAAAGTCATGTTCAATATGCATGTCATGCCGAGGCCAATATTCGTTGAAGGGTCGGCACTCGAAGTCGTAACGGAATACGTCTACCTAGTGCAGATAATTCAGCTTGGTAGACAAACTTCAAGAAAGAAGCCGACAGAAGGTTTTAGTTAGGCTGGGTAGTATTTGGCAAACTTCGCCGAGTCTTCTCGTCGCATATACCGCAAAGTTTGAAGACAAAGGTCTTAAACCAGTACGTCCAGCCTGTCATGACTTACGGTGCCGAGACGTGGACACTGACAGTTGGGCTGGTTCACAAATTCAAAGTCGCTCGGTGAGCTATGGAGCGAGCTATGCTTGGAGTTTCTTTGAAGGATAAAATCCGTAACGAGATTATCCGGAGGAGAACCGGATTGACCGACATATCTTGTAGGATCAGTAAGCTGAAGTGGCAGTGAGCTGGCCATGTCTGTCGAAGGGCTGATGGCCGCTGGAGCAGACTAGCCCTTGAGTGGAGACCGCGAATCGGCAAACGCAGCGTAGGGCGACCCCCCTCAGGTGGACCAACGACCTGAAGAACGTGGCTGAACGTGACTTGTGGCGCAACTTGGGAGAGGCCTATGTCGAGCAGTGGACTGCGATAGGCTGAGTTGATGATGAATCAGACAACTCATTGGGCTCGGACTGAATAGTTGCTGTATGATGAATAATTTCAATAATCGACGAATGAGCTAGTGTTGTATTATCAGCCATAAACAGCAATCAACAGCAGCTAGAAACTCCAATAAATCCAGAGTATTCTCAAAGTCCAGATCTTGATCAGAAATATAAATATTCGGAAGGTATGTTTCTGCTGGCCGAACTTCTGGTAACCCCTCATTGAGACTGCTATTTGACGGAACCATACGCCTCTTTTCTTCAACATCGTGGCTAATAACCTCACACTGAAACTCCTCGTCAGAAGTAGGACGCGACGCATGGCTTTCCTCGTGAGGTATTAGGTACATGATCCGCAAACATGGCTTCTTGATCTTGGCGGTGGCATTCTGAAAATAATTATAAAAATAAGACACAACTTGCAAAATGAGGGTATGTGCCAAAATGTAATAATTTCGAGAACCTGAAGATTTGAGACAATGTCTGTCTACCCTGTTTGCGGATACTTACAGTTGTGAACCTGTTTGTTTTATTAATTCCCACATTCCACGTTTTTCAAAAACGTTTCAAGTCATTTAACATACTATTGAAATAAACGAACGAACAAGTGAACGAGATTTTTTTGTAGCAATAACGTGTCAAGCTTTATAAAACTCTTACAAGCGCTAGTCAATAGTAGAATGTTTGTTAAGCAATAACCTGTTAATCAAAAATATTACATTTTGCTGAAATTAGGTAGTTAAGATAAGTAATATTACCACGGTTAGTATGTAAAACGTATTTAAATGTAATTTTAAACAGTATACTGTCATAAAAAAGCGTTGTTTTAATAATTTTACCGGTAAAATGACCTCTAAACTTGTATAGCTAAAATCCTTATATTTATGTAATATTTGGACTTACCTTTGATGATATGGTATTCCCCAAGTCTTCTACTGCGTTTTCCATGTAGTATTCGTGGCTAGTAGTCTTGTGAGGCCCACTTTATACGTATAATTTTAATTAACTAAGGGCCAATGTTGTTTACACAGCCGAAAAAGGATAATACTAATTACGCAATAACCGATCATGTCCCATAACTTATTTTGACTTTAAACAGATGGCGCCTAGGGTCATCAAACAATGTTTCAAGTGCCTAAACATCTTATTGCAAAATGTCTTACCCTTCGAACTGATTTCGTGTCAACCTTTTTATACTCATTTTTGGTATAAAAACCATTCAATCAGGTTAAAACCCTATTGAAAAACGTTCTTTGTCAGCCAAAGAAGCGTACTGCATCATTAACTCAATTTTCGAATTTTTGTGGGTTGACACATTATTGCTTATCAGCATCCATTTATAGATGCAGATAATTTAAATGCATACCTATCTATAGTTGCAAACAAAAGGCAAAACTATGAAGATTGGATAAGGCTATAAAATTAAATCTTTTTTGTCCTGCCCTTACCATTACCTGGGTTACCATTTCACGTAAAAAAACCGGTCATTCATCATCATCACACGCAAGCCAAATCGAAACGACGGCGACGCCGATACAAGGTTAAATGTTAAAAGAAAAGTTTAAAAATAACAAAACTGGAAATTTCTCCGAATGAACTTTGGAGTGGGGAACTTTTTTATACTAAAAACAACAAATGACTCATGTTATAATTATGTGTATTATAAATTATAGGAGAAAGTTGTTTAGTTAATTTTATAATGAGATTTGTATTTTCCCATGGATACAGAGGTCGACGCGGAAAAGAAGCAAGGTTTTGTATTTAATTTCTATACTAACCTGCAATTTAAATTAAAGCAATTATAGTGTACTTGTTGCCTGGGGCTTTTTGGTTTTTTAATTGTGAAATGTTATTTGTTTAATGGCAGTTGCTCTGTGTAAAATACTGATGATCAGCTGCATCTGGTTAGACTAGAAGCCGACCCCAACATATATGGAAAAAAAAAAAAAAATATTTTCGGACATAATCCATAATTATTGTTAGTAATACAGCAAAACACTTATAAACTACTGTTAGTAACTACAACACAACAAAACCTTAATAAAAATAATAAAAATAAAAAGGCGAGGAGAAAGGAGTTTGGGAAATATTCAGCAACTCACACATAAACTCAGAGGATCTATGTATAGAAGGAATCCGGCACACCACACCTGAGTTTTCGGTGGTGTGTGTGCTCCATGATCTTGCATCAGTTGAGTAGGCCAATTCACGTAACTAGTAGTATTATCTACACGGTATATTATACCGTGTAGATAATATATCGGCCAAGTGCGAGTTGGAATCACGCAGTAAGGGTTCCGTACCACCCATCGACCGATACCCCATAGAAACTGATTTAATTTACGAGAGTTCAACAAAAGACATCAAAGCACCGTGAGCGAAATATGAATTTTTGCATCTCTTTCTTACGCATGTATCACCACATATGTCTATGTTTACCCTATTTTTGATATATATTTGTTGCTAAACTATATAATAAGCTATATAATCAAACCAAGTTTGACGCTGTACGTACTTTGTATGGACAAGAAGGTGGTTGGCAACTAGAGCCTGACGTTTCAAAAGTGCCTGTAATTAGGTTTATTTGAAATAAAAACCATTTGAATTTGAACTTGAATTTATATTCTAGTCTCATCATCGTCACACTTACTTACGTATTGTTGTTGAGACAAAAATCGGCAATGTTATCAAATCTAATACTCAGACAATTGAATGGACAATGTAAGCATTGATGCATCAATATCCTTATTTGTTTTGTAGAATTTTGAACCAATAGTGTGAAGACAATCGATTGGGAATTTATTATGAACAGTATACTGTACAACTACGCCGGGTTAATGTTATCAAAATTGGATTGTAAACTATCATTTTTTACCTGTGTATACCTTTGTAGGCTGGTAACGTCCTCCCGGCCGAATTTCGGTCACGACGGCTGATCTCAACGGATACTAGCCATCTGCGCGAGACATATTATAGTGCACAAGCGTATGCGCATACACAGGGGCACTCTCTACTCCCTCACTCTCATAATTAATCTGATGGGACGGCAATCCGACACGACCGGATAATGATCAGGCGCAGGACCGACGGCTTAACGTGCCTTCCGAGACACAGGGGTGTAAGCATCGCCAACTTCCTGATTTCGGGCAGCTACTGAGAAATTTTACTAATAAAAAAATCCCGTGAAATAATCCCAATAACACTTTTTGTCCAATCCGGGAATCTTACCCAGGTCCTCACGCTTAACAGTCGCGCTTGCGACCACTAATCCAACTAGGCGGTCACCTTTGTAGGCCTCCAAAGTTGTACTACTAATAGGTGTACTCTGAAGTTTATCCTCAGCCTCTTCTATCACACTCTTTCACTCAAAAGTTTGGTAACTAACAAATTATAAGCTACTTTTTATTCCGAGAAGATAAACAGTTCCTGACGGATGTGCGATACCTGTGTGTGTCTGTGATAAACCGAATTATACCAAATTACTCTGTAGTTTCCATATTTTAGACGGCTGACGAGGCCGGCCGGGGGTCGCGTCGGCGGGGCTGCGCTCGGGCTTATGGCATAATATGCTAATTTAGTGTGAGGCTTCATTCAACCAATGTTTTGTATTTTATGGCACAATAAAGAAACTTTTATTTTTTATACGTTTTTTGAAGCCGAGGTAATTCTTACTGTAAATACCTTGTGGAGGAACGAGGTATCGTGTTCCTCCAACACAAAGGGAGGATCCTCCGACCAGGCTGGGTCTGCACCTGGCGGCTACTGCCCGATGACGTTGGTCTCTTTTATATATGTTAACTTGTGTGTAAACTCTGCTAGCGCGATGCAGGACAGTTCTCATGTCACCGGATAGATGTCGCTACAACCTCTTAAAGCGAGATTATATCCACGTTATTCCCACCCAGTCAGTAGAAGAAGCCGTTTTCCAGCAGCCCTGGACATTGGAACTGATATTCTGTCATAAAAGTTGGTCTACCACCCTGATATTGAAATTAATTTGCGTCATAAAACAATAAGGTCTATTTTCACTAGCAAAAATAATCTGACACCGTCCTTAGCGATATTTTTTGTTGCTAAAAAGCTCAAAATTGGTAGACCATTTATTTGGGTATGGGTGGCTGTACATAAATGATCAGCTCTTGAATTGGTGGGGAATTAAACTTCATTAAAACCCTTAGCAGCTTTGTTTAAAACTGAAACACTACAGTCAACTGTTGGTTCATGGCCTACTATTAATATTACCTATTAATTATCTCTTGGACATCTTCCCATCATGAGCGAAAGTGATACCTACATGTTGAGATTAATGACGTCATTCATCTATTCTTGAACTTCCAAATATAAACATTACTGTCATCGGAATAGTAATACATGTTGACAGACAGACAGACAAAAAGTTAATTCATCATCAAATCACCTACTTACAAGTTCGTTGACCCGGCAGGTGAGTCAATGGATGCGGGCGGGGTTTGTCTGCAATTTTGTGCAGAATGGTTGGCTATATTTTGTACCTGCATGTTTGGGTTTTTTTATGAATATGCACTCAAACCGTTATTTGATTTGCCGTTTGATTTGGAGAATAAATTGAGTCACCTCATTCAGATGTTCAATTTTCGTTTGGTTATAGACTGAAAATCATGTCTTATGGCATTTCAAATTATTGCTTCGAAAACGGTAGGTCGTGTCTATAGTTACTAAGTATCGATGGCAGATATTGAAATTTATGCTAATATGCTGTTATCTTCACGTGATTTTTATACACATACATAGTTGTTTGGCTCGTAGCGAAGCAACGACTGCGCGGATTGTACGATCTGCAAGGTTAAGCTGCACTTGCTGCAGTCAGTCTGTAGATGGGTGACCGTTTCGTTACACATCGAGACCCCTCCGTGCCTCGGAGAGCACGTTAAGCTGTCGGTCCCGGTTGTCATACGAATATCTATGGCAGTCGTTACGGGTAGTCAGAAGCTTGAAAGTCTGACAACTGGTCTAACCTTCGAATGTCAGTATTACCGAGTAACTGGGTTGCGGGGGTCTGATGGCAGTCGCTCCGTGTAAAATACTGATGTTCAGCCGCATCTGGCTAGACTGGAAGCCGACCCCAATATAATTGGGAAAAGGCTCGGAGGATGACATATTATTATTCTAAATAACAAACTCCTGAGTCACCGTCCCTTCTGCAGTGAAAGCACTTAATCACTATGCATCGTTCGTGATACATCTGGGGCCTACCTGCGCATGACCTTGCACTGCGCAGTGCACGCGCAGCAGACCGGTGCGGCTCTGTGATTGGCTGAAACTTACCAGACTGTGAACGCCTTTTATTACAATATTGGTTTCACCACTTTTTGTAACGAAACTGATTCTTATATTAGTTCCGTACCCCAGCCTGGTGGATCGACGACCTGATGAAAGATGCTGGGGGGACTGGATGCGGAAGGCCGAGGACCGAGTGCTGTGGTGAAATTTGGGAGAAGCCTATGTCCGATAGTGGACTGCGATAGGCTGAGTTGATTGATTACTTCCGTTTGTCATCATTGTCATCAACAGGCAATTTTCCATTGCTGGATATTAGGTATGTCCCAAACAGAAGGCGTTGCTCTTAGTAATTACGGTGGACAAAGGGGCTAGTGACCCGAAACGTTGAATCTTCCCTTCACAATTGCGTAAACGCTGCTGTCCGAAACCGGCCTGGGTAATTCTAGCTTCTAAAAATATTTTCTCAGCGTATTTTTTCAGTATGTGCAGATTGTGGGTTTAATTCTATATTATCAGTGTGTACTTTCTAGTTAAATAATAACATAACATAACCAGCCCATTACTGTCCCACTGCTGCTAGGCACGGGCCTCTTCTCAGTATGAGAAGGCTAAGGCCTTATTCCACCACGCTGGCCTAGTGCGGGTTGGCCGACTATACACACCATTAAGAACTGTATGGAGCACTCTCTGCTGTGCAGGTTTCCTCACTATGTTTTCCTTCACCGTTAAAGCAAGTGATAATCGAATATAAATCCGCACATGAATTCGAAAAGTCTAGGTGCGGGCCGGGATCAAACAATAAAAATAATTAATTAAATAATGAAAATAATTAATTTAATTTAATGTAATTAATATAATTAATTGAATGTAATGTAATTAATACAATTAATTCAATGAAAATTTTGTTTATTAAAATTTCTTCTAATAATATAAAAAATGTGCGTACGCATTTGCGTCAGTGCGAGCAAAAGCGCTTTGCTACAGTGTGTAGTCATTGATAGAACAGGATTTTATCATTATCACTTTTTTGTGTATTAATGAAAAATAAAGGTCCGCACCTTTGCAAGAAAATATGTAATTTCCATTTTGGTGTAATTTTGGTGTTTTTTTTTCTAATCAGTGCTTTTTGACGTTTCGTTTGATGATTCAAACTTATTATGTTCTAGCCAAGAACCCAGCCGCTGACACAATAATAGACTAGCTCTTACCTATCAATTATTTTTAGTTGAAACTGATGGATATGTATTGTTCTCTAATATATTTTGGCTCATACATCCTAGGCTGAATGCCAAAAAATCCTAGAACTATCGTTGGTAATTATTTTTTGAACAAGCTGTTGACGGAGCGCTTAAAAAGCTTCATAAATAGCTTCAACATAATGAAGTTATCCCCGGCAGCGAATAGCCACACCCTTAGAAATTAGAATAGTTAGGCTTAAAACCGCACTAGTCGCACGCGAAGTGAAGTGAATCATTGGTTGATGCAGGTACTCACGGGGCATGGTTGTTTTTGTAAATATCTGTGTCGCATAGGCCGGGAGCCGACGCCCGAGTGTCATCACTGCGGGTGCTGCCCAGAAGACACGGCGCAGTACACTGGCGGAGTGCCCAGCTTGGGCCGCGCAGCGCCGTGACGTCATCACTGCGGCAGTGATGTCTCGCTTCCTGCTGTGGTTCTGTCTTTGGTCGGGAGCGAGATTGCCTGGGAAGGCGTCGTCTCCTTCTGCGAGGAGGTGATGCTCGCTAAGGAGGCAGCGGAGAGGGTTGGTGAGGCGATGATCTCTCTTCCCATCCGCAGGTGACGACCTGGGCGTCGTAGGAGGGCGTGACCTCCAGCCACCCTAGGTGTGGGCCTGCGGGCGGCGGACTCGGGGTGGCCCGCCGCCCGACCAGTCAAGGCCCGTGACGGTGGCGCGTAGTGTTCCGCGCGCGCCAGTCAAGAGGAGGGTGCGGCCATTGTGGTTGCCGCACGGAGAGAAGGGGTTCGCCTGCTAGTAGAGGAACACCGTGGTGATTTTTAGTCGGTAAGAGTCCAACACTGGCTCCGCCTTCCTCGGGTGGAGTGAGTCCATGAGGATTTTCCTCACGAAAAAAAAAAGCAGTGGGACAGTAATTTGCTGGTTCTGTATGAACTTTGTATTCTTTTTGGTGTGATGTTATTTACTTCCATAATTTTTGTTAAGTTTTTAAAGGTCCTGCAGCGGTCATTCAGAGGACGGTCTTAAATATCTTACTTTTATTAGACTTTATATTAGATGATGTAAATGCTATGTTTACATCACAATGACGTGATCTACAGAGATTAGTGTTATATTAATCAATGGGTGTAAAACAATTGACGTAAGAATCAAATAGATGGTTATTCAAAACAACGTCGTAAGACATGACTGGCATATTTTTAAATATGTTTTGTGTGCAAAAAATTATAGAACACGTAAGTATTAATGTGTATATACATATAATTAAAGATTTTTGTATCACGGTATGAATGTTAAATGATAGGTAGCAATTTTCTTCGTTCAGTTTAAAATAACCATAATTCATTTTTATACGTTATTGGATATTTTTATTTTTTTAGTCATACATACATCGATAGGGGATCGGAACTTCCAATCCCCTATCGATATGGAACTCTCATCAACAGCCTATCGCAGTCCACTGCTGGACATAGGCCTCTCCCAAGTATTATCATTACAGCCGAAAGACGTCCACTACTGGACATAGGCCTCCCCCAATTAAGGGGGATATGCCATAATCGCCACGCTTGGCAGGCGGGTTGGCGATATATATAATTGATATATTAATTAATGCTCCCAAGTATATTTAATTATAATATAATAATATGTTTAATTAATTAAAATTATTGTTTGATAAGGATAGAAATCTAAATAAAGGTAACAGAAGTGGCAAAGGCGCGTGTACTTGTCACCGCGTACAGGTGTCTAGAAAGAAAGAAAGAAAGAAAAAATATTTATTTGCTTCAAAATTAATGTCTAACTTATCTAGCAGCGGAATTATTTTAGGCTTAAATAGATGATTAACGTTGATGAAAATCACCCTAAAACGCATTCAATTATTTTTGTGTTAAAACTAGAAATATTCCGTGCAGCGAGCGGTTACTACACCTACTGCCAATCGATTTAACCGCAGATTACTTTGATAGTTCTTTTATTGGTTGTCCTAGATAGCTGAAATAACGTTATGTAATCTAGGATTGTAGAAATGGTAGATATGTTTTAATTTAATATTATTTTTAGTGGAGGGTAAAAAAACAAACACGTGTAGAATCGAGAACCATAACTTTCAGATTATTTTGAAGTCAGTTAAAAATATTTTGCATGAATTCTTTGGTATTGCAAAACGATGCTCAGTGCTCAGGAATTAATCTGGATTCAAGAACTGTCATTTCTTTAAGCTGGGTATTCAATTAGAAGTGTACACGTAATGTATCTAATAATGTATCAAGAATAGAATAGAATAGAATAGAACTTTTATTCGCAGGAACAGTTGCTTTACAAGGTCTTATAATATTAGTGTCCATAGAATCATGTTGCACCTTATAAAAAGGCAGGCAAATATTTTATTACAATGCATGCAAATATTGATTACTAATATACTCAGAACAAGTAAAAAAAAATATTTTTACTTGGTCTGAGCTATGTAACATTTTCATTACCATTTACATCAGCGGTTCTCAAACTTTTTTGGTCACGGAACCCTTTTGACAAGCAAAATACTTGACGGAACCCTACAATAAAACAATAGTTTTTAAAAGTGTATTCTTTATTATATAAGCATAAGAAAAGTACAATGTAACAGTTACTAATTATTACTTACTTTAACCACATGCCAAGTACAATAATAGAAGATATTAAAAATGAAAAAATCTTAACTAATGGGAGGTATGAAACTGTTTTTTATTTTTCATCAATTGGTTGATATCAGGTTTGATAGAAGACATTTGAAGTCTCATATCAGGTTCGGCGTCCAGTCTATTGCGATATTTTGTTTTCGTGGCTGCATAGGTTGAGAATCCTGTTTCGCACAAATATGTTGTTGGGAACGGGAGAAGAATATTCAGAGCCATTCTGCCAAGCATTGGATATTCATCACGGATTCTGCACCAAAAATCGTTGAGAGGCGTCGTTTTGAACAGTGACTCCATACTTGTGTCTGATGAAATTTCTAAAAGAGATTCATATATCTCGTTTGACATACTTTCGGGCTTTTGCAAGTTGGGTAAAAAAGGATTATGAATCCATGAATTCAGCTTCATTTTTGTATTATGTTCTTCGGGAAAATACTTTACAAAAGATGCGCGCATCGAAGTGAGATATTGGACCAATTCTTCAAACACATCATCTTGAAACATTTCCGAGTCGTTATCGCTAACAAACTCACTGAGTGACGTAAAGCTTTCTATTTCTCTCTTACCAACGCAAATAATCCAAAAATCTAATTTTCTTTTGAAGGCAGTTATTTTGTTATAGGCCTGGAACACTGTTGTCTGTTTACCTTGCAATGATAAATTCAATTCGTTCAGTTTTTGAAAGATATCCGCCATAAAAGACAATTGGAACAACCAAGTTTTATCATACAAACGGTCTTTCAAATTAAAAGAAACTGTATCTGCTGAAAGAAACATTTGTAACTCGGCTCTAAGTTCAAATAGCCTTGTTAAAGTTTTACCCCGAGACAGCCATCGCACTTCTGTATGGAGCAGCAGTGTTTTATGTTTGCTGCCATAATCTTCACACAATAATGAGAACAATCGGGATTGTAGTGGTCGTGATTTGATAAAATTAATTATTTTTACCGCTTCATCCATAACTAATTTTAGATTTGACGGCATTTGCTTCATCGCAAGTGCTTGTCTATGCAGAATACAATGGCTGGAACTACAATTAGGCGCTTTACTTTTTATTCGTGATACTGCTCCTGCTGTTTTACCTGTCATCGCCTTGGCCCCATCTGTACAAATGTCAATGCAATCGTTCCAACTAAGATTATTTTCTTTAAAAAATATGTTTATTTTATTAAAAATTTCTTCCCCGGTAGTGTTTGTGGGCAGCGGTGAACACATAAGCATGTCTTCTTCAAAAGAACGTTCATATGGATATCTCACGATAACCAGCAAGATAGCCAGACCAGTGACATCAGTTGACTCATCCATTTGCAAGGCGAATCGTGTTTTTTGTAGACGTGCAACTAGTTCTTGTTTGACGTAGCTTGCCAGATCATGGATTCGCCGTGAAACAGTATCGTTTGATAGCGGTACAGTAGAAAGATGCTTTGCAGATTTTTCATCGAGCATACATTTTGTTATGTCTAACACACATGGCTTTATTAAATTCTCAGCGATAGTGTGCGCTTCACCTGCTTGTGCAATGCGATAGCTAACTAAATATGATGCCTTCGTGGCCTTTTCATTGATAGTTTGTGTTACATGCATCATATTTTTTTGACTTTCCAATAACTGTTCTTTTTTACGAACAAAAAATTCTTTATTCTTGTCTTTAGACTCGGGGTGTACAGTTTCTAAATGTCTGCGTAATTTGGCAGGTGCCATGGAACTATTAGGAAGCAGTTTACTACATAACATGCAGAGAGGTGAGCCGTTGGAATCAACAAATCCGAAACTGATATATGATTCATCATACTTCCTTTTTTTCGTCTTTGAAACCGTGGAGCTTGACGTCGTGGCATCATCGTCTGGATCGGTAATTGCTGTATTCTCCGCGCGTACTGCTTTTGAACATTCAGCGTCATTAGAAGATGTCGTTGCAACACGTTTAACACCTTTAAGCCAACGTTCCATTCTTCTTTATTAATAATGTTACACGTCAGGATGGTAGGGTCAAAATAATGCACAATCGTTACTGCGTTTATGAGACAAAGTTTAGTCCAAAGAAGAAATGTACAAAACTGATACAATCAGAATACAGCGGGCAGTAGAACTTACAAGAAGGCAGCAGGCTAGCCAGCTTGTAAGTAGGTAGGTACGAACTTATCGCTCCGAACGCTAATCGTCAACTGACTGACGAGGCGCGACTTTTTTTATATAATAGCGCTTTTATACTTAGTCCTAGACTCGAACTCGAACATTCTCAAAAATACTCGAGTCGGCGCCTTTGATAAACAAAAAGCGGAAATAAAAATATAAATACAAAAAAATGCGTTGTAAACAATCTCGACTTTATGCTTTTGAAGATAGAGCCGAAAGTCGCTTGTTCACAACTATAGCGTCTAATTCAGAGGCGGCTTTTATCAAAGGGACTGCGCGCTCACAAGTATACGCGCGGCGGGCGGATTCAAAACGTTCGACCAGTGACCAGAGAGAGGTGTTTTGTTTTTTTTTTCTAAATTCTTGCGGAACCCCTACAGGGGTATCGCGGAACCCTAGGGTTCCGCGGAACACACTTAGAGTACCGCTGATTTACATAATCATGTCAACTCAAACTTAAATTTAATAGATGCATTTTACAAATTAAACCAATTCTATTTTATTATAATGATATAGATGTCAATAGTAATTATTAAGTAAATCAATTCCATTGTTAAAATAATAATCATAATACGTTGTAGTTAGTTCTTAAAATTCATAAATTCGATTATCGTGTAGAAGCAACTTTCGACTAGCCAAGACTTTAGTTTACTACACAGCCCACTACACAAAATACAACACACAAACAAGTGTACAACCCATGTATTTTATTAATGTATAATTATTCTCTAATTAGTTCACCATTATATTTTACTTTTTGTTTTGTAATACTAATGACCAGCCTTATACTGTACCAATAATTGGGAAGGAACTAACTCCTGAAACACAGGGATAACCTAATTTTGGAGTTAGGGACTTATTTAAATTGTTATGTGGAAGTCAATAAAGTATTTACTATTTACTTTTAAATTGACGCAAGGGAAGTCTCTGATTGTTTTTGGTATGTTGTTAAACACTCTAATGGCAATTTTTGTCATGAAGGGTGCTTAGTTCTACATCTTTTTATTACTAGCTTAGTTTAACCCCTTTGAGTAAATCTGCTGTCTTCACATACTTTTGGAAAAAGATTGGTATGGTTCCGAACAAACATTCCAATTTCTAAAATTAGACACTAAATTCAATATTTTAATTTTTTTAAATAATGGTATACATGTATGCAGGAGGGTGTGAGTCCGATCCGATGGGATCGGACTCACACCCTTAGAGGTGCGCCTCTGACTTTTCGAATTCATGTGCGGATTTATATTCGATTATCACTTGCTTTAACGGTGAAGGAAAACATCGTGAGGAAACCTGCACACCAGAGAGTGCTCCATACAGTTCTCAATGGTGTGTGTAGTCCGCCCACCCGCACTAGGCCAGCGTGGTGCACTAAGGCCTTAGCATTCTCATACTGAGAAGAGGCCCGTGCCCAGCAGTGGGACAATAATGGGCTGGTTATGTATGTATGTATGTATACATGTATCATCGCCCCGCACCACAAATAGCTCTTATGCATTTTTTTGAATTATAAAGACTTTATTCACCTCCGTTGAGTTACCCATAGTAAAAGACCGTATCGTAGTGCCGAGCCGACATGTCCATGATATGCCGTAAGGGCTGCGAGTTTGTTGACTGTTCTACGTAACTGTATTTTCCTCATATTTTATGTCGACTGTACTTTCTTTATATTGTATGTGTTTTTTTTTTGTTTTACTTTGTTTGTGGGGTGCATTAAAAGAGCCTCCACGAGTGACGATATTTAATTTATCGTCCGGCGCACGCTGGGCAGTCAGCCGCGCGGTAGGTTGGTAAACCTGCTGACTGGCTAATCTTTTCCCCACGGCATGAGCAGTGGCGGTTCTAGGGGGGGGGGGGGTCATAGGGGTCATGACCCCCCCCAAAATCGTACACGTCAAATTGACAAATCTCCTAAAAATAGACAATTTACAAAAATAAATAAAATAAATTGTTTACTTCCTGCTTAAACGTCCAAAAGTAAACAATGAAATCAAAACTAGGTAAGTACTACCTACTTACATCACACGTCATCTACTCGTACGTCAAAAAATACCTAACATTATTTTAGAGTTTTGTTTATGTACTGAAGTTCAATTTACAGTGTATTTACAGCATAGGTATTATTTTGCTCAAAATAAAGTATGAATGATATTTCCAGTTTAATGACAAATAATATCACATACGACGGCGGTAGTTCATTTTGTTGAACGATGTGCGCTACATTACATGAGCCTGCCGTTCTTCTTCTATCGTGTCGACATGAGCAACATAATGATAATAGCTCATGCCGTGGGCAAAAGATTAGTCAGTCAGCAGGTTGGTAGCGGGGCTGACTGCCCAGGGTGGGCCGGACAATCAATTAAATATCGTCACTCGTGGAGGCTTTTTTAATGCACCCCATGCAGCCTGCCGTTGCGATTGGACACTCAAAGGCGCAAGCGATTGAAGCTTTGGCGGTGAAAAAATTTTCGCGCTCGCTTCGCTCGCGCTTCTTCATTAGTTTACATAGCCTACAACTCCAAAAAATACACTTAAGTTAAAGTCAACTTTTCGCATAAATATGAAAAATTCTTTGTTCCTATCCTACCGTTCGTTTCCTCTTTGTTGACGTTCATTTTGTAAGTAACTATTCTGTTACATAATAAACTAAGTCCAAACTTTACCTTGTCATTTCGAAAAAAAAAATTTGGACCTTAAAACTGTACGTAAGCCAAGTTGACCCCCCCCAAAATCATGGGCTGGAACCGCGCCTGGGCATGAGCTATTATCATTATGTAGCTCATGTTGACACAATAAGAATAACTGTTAGTTACCTGTTTGTGTTTCTGTAGCACTGTTATTTAAGTGTTGCGCGCCATTAACTGAGACAATAAACTATTTTTCTTTCTTTCTTTAACCAAACTGGGGTGACACCGAAATTTTGGTAAGATGTTACTAAAATTGATTTAACAAAACTGCAGAGCAATTGCGTAACTCATTTGACAGTTTTATTTTGATGTAAAATTGAAGACGATGTTGATAAAATCGCAATCAAACATTGGAATTGTGTAACGACATAGAGGGACTTCATTATGAAGTAAATGACGTCAGGAGAGAAATCCATTGCAATGTAAATGACGTCATGTATGTAAGATCACGTTTCGTTATGTAAGTAAGCTGCTGTAGTATGCGTTTTAAGCTTTATCATTCATTCAATTTCATGATGAATCCCTCCGAAATCGTAATCAACAATCAATCAATCATTCAATCGTAGTTACGTAATTCGAATTGTATTATTTTTCCTAATTCAAACGTCAAATTTGACATTTTGTTGATTGTGTTGCGATGCATTTACACAATTTCCCTGCTGTTTCTCTATAAAGAAAAAAAAACGGTTACGTATTACCTGACAGTTATGTAGTCACTATTTTTTAAGTTACTGGTAGCATAAGTTTAGCTACATTTAACAAACTATTTTTTTCAGTGTAGCGACATCTATCGCGCTACATGTGAACTAATGCTGACGCAGTAGATGATGACGATGACGATGAGTTTACTAGTAAAAATAATTTTAAAAAAAAACGAGTGTGCCACACGACACGACTGAAGTAAAACTTCACTAACTTATTTCACCCTCTCAACTCCCGTTTGTCTCGCCCGATCACACTTTTCGTAACACATTCACCAGCTTACTCCCCAAGTCAAGCGTGCGTAAAGAAGTTTTACTTCAAAAATTGTCACAATAGTCTATTGGACCGCTTGTAGAAAACGCTCGCGGCTTCTTCGTCCCTTCTATCCCTATTTTGACCAAACCCATCCTGCAAGTTTCTAGACCCAACAGTAGTTTGGGTATGTCGTCTATGTCAGTCAAAAGTGGAACTGTTTTTTACATATAGATAGAATAAAACATCGATGAATTATTTTCGACGAAATGTGAATCGGACGAAAAGTTTTTTTTAGAGTTCTATTGATTTATTTATTTAAAGGGTGCCAAACGGGACCCTATTTCGCTGGCTACGCCTCCTGTGCCCTCCGTCCGCCCGTCTGTCTGTCACAGGGCTGTATCTTTTTAACGGTAATAGGTAGCCGGTTGAATTTTTTTATAACGACAGAAACTAAAAGTAAAAAAGTACAATACTAAAGTGGGTCCTCATACAAGAACCTATACCTCGAAAAGCATGCTTTTTTTCAACTTTTTGTTCCGGCTCCATCTTCAAAACGGTAATACATACCATCGTCAAACTTGGTCTGATTATAGTGCATACTATGTAGTTTAGCAACAAATACTAAAAATAGGGCAAACATAGACATATGTGGTGGTACCTGCATAAGAAAGAGATGCAAAAATTCATATTTCGCGCACGGATCGTTTATGTTTTTTGATTAATTCCCCGTAAATTAAATCAGTTTCTATGTGGTATCAGGTCGATGGCTGGTAGGTATAGAACACTTACTGCGTGAGTCCGACTCGTACTTGGCCAGTTTTTCTTTATTTATAGACCTTTTTCGCTGATACGCATATGAAAATTGTAGTTACATACAATAGGTAACTTAAACAACAAGTTGTAATGTAAGTAGTAATACCATAATTAATAGGTAATCTGTGGTAATACTTAAAATAATACCAACATTATGATCTGGATCTGTATTTCAAAGCGAATTTAACCATGTGGAATAAACAAAGATTGTTTTCATATTTATTTTATAAGTTACTTTATCTGTCAAAAGATTTCATAAATTATTGTTATGTGCCACCAATTTGTCTCCTCGACGATTGATTCCGGACACATCTCATCAAAATATTAAGTGCGCATTCATGTTTCTTCGCCACATAGGATATCTCACATAAAAAACCGGCCAAGAGCATGTGGGGCCATGCTCAGTATTATAGGGTTCCTTAAGTAGGTGTAATTACAAACGAATCAAATCAAATATTAATCATGGCTATGCTTTTTTAGTTTTTGCAATAATCGGCAGCATTCGCGACTCAGAGCGTGTTGCACCATCTAGCGATAAATTCAAGAAGCCAAATTGAAGAAGTGTGTTCAACGTAACACAAAGTTACTTTTTGTGATTTTTTCAAATAGAAACTAACTAAAGGAGCATTATTTGCTAACATCATTTTTCTCTAAGGTCAATGATCTTTGTTCTAGGACGTTTTAAGTAATTTTCAGTTTTCTCTCTATAACTCAAAAAATTATAATAACATTATATTCAAAATAATTTTAAAAGAGAGTTTTCACAAAGTTCTATCAATGTGGAAGATTATAACTTTCTACGTTGCATAGTTCAGAAATGGCAGGGGGGGGGACACATTGCAAGCCACTTTGGCGCGCTATATTTCGCAGATGGTACACCTGATAAAAAAGTGGTGTATAAAACATTACCTTCATTTTAGTAGACCTATTCATTGATACCCCACATGAGGCGGTGCAGCGAAATAAATTTTTTCATCTCCATTTCACATGTATGGACGCCACCCCTAAAATACGTAAAAACGATTTTTTTATTCTTTTAAAATTGAGATCTATAAGTAGACTAATTTTTAACAAAATTTCATTTACTTATGTTTATAACTGTAGAAGTTATTAAGCTGTAAAGGATTAGGACAGACGGACAGACGGACAGACGGACGGACATGACGAAACTATAAGGGTTCCTTGTAGGACTTCGGAACCCTAAAAAAGACAAAGAGATGAGATTTCCTGCTCTTATTTATTATTAATGGATGCGCGGTCAAGGTTGTTCCTATACTGTACAGACTATAAAAATGCCCTTGACCATGTATGCCTACATAATCATGTACCTATTTATTATTCAGAATAAAATAAATAGGTGTCACATAAATTCGGACGTGGGTAGGCCCCCCACGAGGTGGACCGACGACCTGACGAAGGTCGCGGGAATCCGCTGGATGCGGAAGGCGCAGGACCGGTCGTTGTGGCGATGCTTGGGGGAGGCCTGTCCAGCAGTGGACGTCTTTCGGCCTAAATGATGATGAAGAAATTCGGACGTTGAAAAGTGTCGTGCTATGTTGGCCACGTCTCTTGTATTTTTTAGATCTATGTGACCAACGGTTTGGGCATAGTAACGTGTTATAACGCTCTGTTTCTTTAATTGTCACATATTATGTTATGTTAGCCGGAAGACGATTGTAGACCGTTAAAATTATGTCACTTTATTGTATTGCCAACTACTATTTCTCATTAATGGTTTTTGAAAGTAGGTAGTTACTAGGATTTCATAGATTACTAGATTCAATGTCAGTATGTGTACAGCTTCAGCATTAAGGTGACATCCTAATACAACGCTACTACGTGATTATCGTGTGATAACGCGATCTGGTCATCGCATGTTCACGCGATGACAAGAATCAAGTGTCTTAATAAGATAGTCGTATTGTTTCACACGTCGCCTTGCATGGACGTTAGCAACGCGAATTCGCGCGAATGTCGGTTAGGAACTTAGGAATCCTGTTTGGCATCAGTATGTTTGATCGAGCATTCGTCCGAACAAGTACTCAATTATTTTAGTAGGATGATGCCTAGGCGTTGCATATACAGGCTGTCAGGGAAACGCTTCTGAAAACGAAGACAGGTGATAGTGCTGGTGATAACTGATACGAAACCACGAAAAAAAATGCGATTCTTTTTATAGATTTTTTCATATTTTTTTTGCATTTTTCATTATGTATGAGTTTTATTTAACTGCCCAAAGCTGGTTATGTATGGAAAATGCTAAAAAATGTATAAGAAAAGAAGAAAGAATCGCTTTTTTTTTTCGTGGTTTCGTATCAGTAATCACCAGCACCTATCTTCGTTTTCGGAAGCGTTCCCCTTAGACCCAGTATAAAACATCTAATAATAAATATCCCGGTGCGATTACGTGACTATCGCAAGTTCGCACGAATTTTGTCCGCGCATTTTGCTCGTGACATGACATTATCGCGCGATTGTTTATAAGGACATCTATTCAACACGTAGTGTATGAAACTGCACATAACTAGGTATTAAAAAAGGTGGGGTGCTGGCCAGAAAACCTCCACGTGTGTCTGACGGCTGCTTGTCCTTCTGGACACGTCTAGAGCGAACGGCAGTTGTTGGGCCGGTGCATCCTGGGCACGGGTAATAAGTCTCCTTTGGACCGGGGGACCTTATTGCCTGTGGCGAATATTCTGGCACGGGAGGGGCCCGATGTGGGCCAGTGGGAAGCTGCTCCGCGTGTCCCTCTGAGAAAGCAGAGGGCACTGTGGAGGAGCAGGGGCAGGCCCGGTGTGCAGTCACCCTGCCACTGGGCAGGCAATGGGAGGACTGTCCTTCCCTGCCCCCATCGGTCTCGTAATCCCAGGAGTGCCTGCTGAGTAGTGTTCTCGCGCCTCTTGGGACCGAGGGTCTTGGCTTTACCGCCTGGACCGCGAGGAAGAACACCTCTATAAAAAATACAGGAGGATGGGCCTGCGAGCAGCAGACTCGGGGTAGTCTGCTGCCCGACCAGCAGCTGGCGTAGTTGGCGCAGCTGGCGTGGCTGGTAAAGGCCCTTGAGGTGAGGTGGCTTGCAGTGGTCCGTGTGCGCCACAGAGGAGGGTGCGGTACATCTATAAAAAAAAAAAAAAGGTATTAAAAAAGGTACCACTTGTGTGGTACTATTCATTTATTATCTTAATTTTCAAACTCACATTCGTGTTTTAATAACTCCTATTTAATTACTCAACAGTTTCATAAACTATTATTTCGTTATAGTCCTCATGTTCAATAGAGTCACCCAGTCACCGATCATATTATATTATATAATTATGACGACGGCGAAGACGAAAACCAGTTTATATTTTGATTTAAAATTGATCTGCGAACTATCATTATTTATGATGAACATGCCAAATTTCATTTAACTTCGTAGATATAAGCAGTATCAATTTACGAACTACCTTTTTATTACAAAAATTAATAATCTCCCATGATTGATGTACCATTAAAATATAAACAAAAGCTGATTTATTGAATCTCCTAAATTACGATCCAAAGTTTCTTCAACTTTTTTTTCCTAGACACGTTCTTGAAAATGCACATAATTTTACCTATCACGTGTTTTTTTTAAATGCCTGAAACGTGAGCATAGGTAGGTATTATTTATTTAAAATTTTATTCCATAAACAATTTGTTATTTATTTATGCTAAGCCGTTGTTTCTGACATAGGCTTGATTTCACCAACGATAATTCTTTGGTTAAACGACGGTTAACCCACAACTCCAGTACATGTTTCAAATAATCGGCCATTTAATCAGAGAGTTAATGCTGATGAACACCGGCCATTATCAATATTTTGTCAGCTTCATGTATTGAAAGTAACAAAATATTGATAATAAATGTTTAGTAGATACCTAAATGAATATGGTGGATTATATTTGCTACCTATTATTATGACAATGGCTACTTCCCATTTAGAAAACCATATTTTATAATAAAAAAGTTTACAAAGCACGACTTTCGAATAGAAGAAAATTAAGTTTACAATTTTTTTAGAACCTAGCCGCCATCGTATCGTTATTGGCTAGTGTAATATTTTTATTTTTGAGTCTAGCAATATTATTGGTATTATGAACAAAATATTGTCTTATTGCTCACCTGTCGAGTGGCAATAAACATGCCGTTTTAAACCGGTCCAATCCGCCCGGGGACGGCGAAGCCAGTGTCAGACTCTTACTTAATAAAACCACCACGGTGTTCCTCTAACTACCTTTGGCTGGGGGCTTGGGTTACCTCTGTAGTCGCGCTACCACCACCTCGGTCCCGGCTCGCCACAAGCAGGCGAGCCTCTTCTCCCCGTGCGGCCTAATGTCGGCCGCACCCTCCCCGGCGGCGCACCTGGAACACTGCGCACCACCTCACGGGCCCCGCCATGATGCAGCTGTCACGCTGATGTCACGGCCACGCCAGCCACGCCAGCCACGCCAGCCACGCTAGCCATGCCAGCCATGCTTGCCACGCCAGTCACGCCTGCCACGACGCGGACACCAGCTATGCCAGGTAGCAGACTATACCGAGTCCGCCCGCAGGCCCCTAATAGTTATCAGCCGATTAAAAGTCTGCAGTCTGCGGGAGGGCTTGGATTGTCTAATAATAATTGTGTTATCTTTAATCT
Organism: Asteroscopus sphinx; assembly: GCA_949699075.1. NCBI lineage: Eukaryota > Metazoa > Arthropoda > Insecta > Lepidoptera > Noctuidae > Asteroscopus > Asteroscopus sphinx. The sequence goes on along the minus strand of OX453021.1, from coordinate 9,343,265 downwards.
TCTTCTTCAATAATATGTTCCTAGTAATTATAAAACTTTTTAACAAAAAATTGAACCGACGAAAACAGAAACTGAAAAGCGAAAAATAACTAATTATGAGTCGGCGCCAAACGAACTTTTAACAAGCAAAGTGCGTGCAAGTTGCAAATGGCCGAGCGGAGAACGCATTTTTGGAAAGTTATTGTTTATCGTTGAAAATTTCACGTTGTATTTGATGTGACGTTGTTTTTATTATTTATTTAAAGTAATTTAATGATCTTCGTTGATTGGTTGTTTGGCGCCGACTCATAATTAGTTATTTTTCGCTTTTCAGTTTCTGTTTTCGTCGGTTAAATTTTTTGTTAAAAACTTTTATTTTTCATTTTTTTGTGGTTAAAATCTAACTCCAGGTCTCCATTATGTCGTAGTGTCTAGAACTATATTTATGTGTGTCAAGTTTCAACAGAATCGGTTAACAGGTAAGTATTCAGTGGGTGAAGAAACACTCATCCCCTGTTTTACTACCCTTAAGGGTGGATTTTGATTTTGAAATTCAAATGGAACCAACTTCGAGATATACCCTATCTATAAAAGAATCATCAAAATCGGACCACTCTGTAAAAAGTTATGCGTGGTCATACATAAAAAAAAAAAAAAAAAAATATACTCGTCGAATTGAGAACCTCCTCCTTTTTTTCGTCGGTTAAAAATAACTCCAATTATAGTAAATTTATCATGAAAGACGTCATAAAACTTTAATAAGTAGGTCATTTTGTAAAAGGCTCTGGGGTCTTCGATACAGTTTATGTTAATACAGACCCCGCTGAATTTTATTTGAACCTAGTTACAGTTATTTGTTACAATAACATTTATGCATTTTCTCGTCCGTAAGAACCAATAAAGATCATTATTATTGTTGTAGCTATTTAGCTTCGATCAAATATACTATAGATTCTAGTACTAAATCAAAACCAAAAACTTGCCCCGCGATAAAGTGTTCGTACTTGTGATTATGTTTACGACAGCGACTGGTGCACAGAAGTATCTGGTGACTGCATCCTTTGTTTGCACATTTGGAGTATATTTTTTATTATTTTTTCTACACATTTTAGCATCGTGAAACGTCTCGACGATAGCGCGGTCGTGAAGCGGCTGAGCTGAGAGCGAAACTGTGCACGCAACTGATTGTTGCACAGTTTTGATGTCGCTGTTTCTCGAGCGGCCATCGTGCATCCATTGTAGGTAGTAATCGAAGCTATTTAGCTATAATCCACTAGCAATACTAGTCTAGCAGTAATGAAAAAGATTCCATTTGAATACGCACTTCTGTTGATAAATTTATAGCAAAAAAAAACAGTAACAATGCGTAGTACGTTTGTCAATCTGCGCAGAATAATGTATTTGAATCATGTCTAAATGCATCTGGCAGTAGGAAACTTTAAGGGTGTTACGTCATGGAAACGTAATTCTCTTTATTGTCTTTTACATTGAGAGATGATGTTATTGGGGCTGCGTAAACTATGTGTAAAAGATGCATGTATTTTTCATTCAACATTAGACTTGCCAAGTACTCGGAAAATCTGTAATTCGTATTACGTTGTTTTATGAATAGAAAATATGAACCAATAAAAGTATAGCAAAAATCAGTATCACAAATAATCTTAATAAAATCGTATCCGGCCGACTCATCCTCCGAGCCTTTGTCCCAATTAGCTATATTGGGGTCGGCTTCCAGTCTAGCCAGATGCGGCTGAACATCAGTATTTTACACAGAGCGACTGCCATCAGACCCCCGCAACCCAGTTACTGGGTAATACTGACATTCGGAGGTTAGACCAGTTGTCAGACTTTCAGGTTTCTGACTACCAGTAACGACTGCCATAGGTATTCGTATGAGAACCGGGATCAACAGCTTAACGTGCTCTCCGAGGCACGGAGGGGTCTCGATGTGTAACGAAACGGTCACCCATCCACAGACTGACCGCGGCAAGTGCAGCTTAACCTTGCAGATCGTACAATCCGCGCAGTCGGTGCTTCGCTATCGTATCCGGCTGACTCTTCTTTTGAATTCAGTATTTGATGATAATAAAAGCCGATAATATTTTCTTCTCTAGAGGCGTCGACTAGTCTATTTACAAATAGAATTAACAGTCATAAAATACCTGCTCCAGTAAGTTTATGCAGTAAGTGTCTAGCCACCAGTGGCTGTTTAGTAAAAAGGGATATCCTGCCATTAGTGACAAGCTAAGAAATAATGCTATTCTGCCGCAAGTTGTAAGCTTTTAAAATTTGTTTCCACTTCATATAGGTATGGTCACAGATAATATAATACTATGTATTAAATTATTATTATTATGTTCCTAATTCCTATAGCGGCAGACTAACAGAAAAGGCTATTCTGAAGTATTCTGCCACAAGTAGGTAGTAGTTAAATAGTTTTACTTATTGCTTTGAGCTTAAATCACACATTTTATTGATGTAGGAATGACTAGTTTTGCTTATAATATAAAATAAATCAATAAAATAAAAATATTTACTAAAGGGTCTGAACAGGAAACGATTGAGAAACCGGTTGTAATAACTTATCTTCTAAAGCTGCCCTACAACTTGATAACTTAAGCATTCGTAAACTAATTCTTCATCATAATACTTATTTCATTTCAGCTTAAAAAAATATGGTAAAGGATGGAAAAACGAGCCAAAGGCCCACCTGATGTTAAATGTTTATTTTTGCCCATGACAACTGCAATACCACCTAGACTGTTGCTTATATGGTCAAAATGGTACTCCATGTCTTGTTCGCGAACTCAGAAATTAAGATGGAAAGACTCATGCATTTTTACCAGCTCCCGTACCCTTTGCACCGGAACACAGCAATGCAAGCATCAAATGTTTCGGCAGAAGTAGGTATGTACGGAGGCAGTACTTCCCTGGATGAGTTCTTTCACAAAGAAGGTCTACTACTACCATCTCTTATTCAGCTTTAACGACTTTTGCGGGAAGAGGGGATGACCTGATGATTTTCCTGACCAGAAACCTCTAGTGTTGTTCGAAGGGTCTACTTCTAATGACAGTAACAACACGTATATCGTTCCTACCCAAATGAAGTGACTTGGAATAATTAATAATAATTTATTTAGCATATTCAGTACAGTACATTCATGTGGTGCCCCGACTCCCGAACTAGGATGTCCTGTGTGTCAGGAGTCAGTACATTCCCTTATGAATAAAGAAAAAACATCAAATTATCTGAGCTAAATATGAACATAAATTAATGTAACCTGATAAATACCTGGAATACCTAAAACAATTGGAGTTTAAACAGTCTTACGCTTCATTTCGTTTACCATCAACGTGTGCCTTTGTGTGTGAGAGTTCAAAGTGTCTACGATCTGTGCCCTAATTTACGTTATTTCATGACGCGCCGATCAAGTTGCTGTGACGCTGCAGTTCGTATCTGACAGCGATCGCCGTAGATAAGAATACCAAAAGCGTTGTTTTGATCCACAGACCAGTAAGCCTCTAGACGCCTATTAGCCGGATACCCCCGGTCACAAATCATATGCAGTAGCACTGCATATCTTACGCCCAGCCACCAATCGGGTCGTCACTCCGTCATTGAGCGGCACCAATCATATCACCGAACATTTGAGCCGACCAATCATAACGCGCCGTCCGCCCCCGGTCCCCGCCAACATTTTACGACTGTGTTCTCATGCAAAACTTTGTTTATGTGGCGTCTTGAGGCTTACTGGTCTGTGTTTTGATCAAAACTTAACTGCAACTGCACTTTTTTAGTTACATGAATAAAATTGACCTACTGAACGAAATGGTTCTTTTGTACATATCTATACAGTGTTCATACTAAATTAATTTGAACTGAACACGTAATTATTCTAGGAGCTTTTTACAAGTTATTCATAATTGTGTGTTCGCCAAAAAATATTTTAAAATGCCGACTGTGTAACCGGATAATGACGTGCAGCAATGACTTTTGGCAGTTATTCCCTTTAAAAATACATAGAATTTTAGACCTTATTTCATAGACATTAGATTCATCAATGTACTTAAAAGAACATGCGGAAATGAAGTCATGTATTTGCTTTTAATCCTGTTTTTCTTTAAATTTTTTACCACCTACTGTTCATTGTTCCTATTACGGGATAGGTGACTTCTATTCCTATGGGAGATTGTCTTTCATCAGCCTTCCCACCTGGTATGATGTATCCCGGCTACTGCCAGAAATATTTTTCCGGCTTCGTTATTACAAATGAGGTCTACTTATTAATAACAGTAAATTGTGAAATAGGAGAAAGGCAGTTGTTTAGCATCAAAACAGACGCTTCTTGGTAGTTTAACATGAAATAGGAATAAAATAATTAAGTGGGTAGGTACTAGGTATGGTAGAAACAAGATTGAGTTCTTATAATAATATTAACAACGACCGGTACTTTCCTCAATTACTGATAACTGACACAGTTCTATACAATCGACCGCACGTGTATTTAACCAATCAACTGCGATCGCCAACCCGCCTGCCAAGCGTGGCGATTATGGCATATCCCCCCCTTAATTCGGGGAGGCCTATGTCCAGTAGTGGACGTCTTTCGGCTGTAATGATGATGATGACCGCATGTCAGTGGTAATAGTTTGAATTTGACGGAGTCTTTATTTCATAAGTCTTAAGGGTTTTTTGTAATTCAAATGTTCCCTCTGATGTGCGGTTAACCGTACTATGCCATTTGTGTTTGGATGTGGTATGTACACAGACCAGTAAGCTTCAAGACTCCGCATAAACAATGTTTTGTATTCGAACGCAGTCGTAAAACGTTGGTGGGGTCAGGGGGGCGGACGGCGCGTTATGATTGGCCGGCTCAAAAGTTCGGTGGTATGATTCCTTATGATTGGTGCCGCTCGCTGACTGAGTGACGTTCCGATTGGCGGAGGGACGTATGATATGCAGTGGTAGAGCATATGCGTTGTGACCGGGGGTGTCCAGCTAACCGGCGTCTAGAGGCTTACTGGTCTATGGGTATGTATAACGACTTTGTTTAACTCTGAATATGTTTAATAACAGAACAGGGTATAAATGAACTTTAGGTGCTTACTTACCGACCAGGTTTTGATGTGATGCCCAAAACGAAAAAAAATACCACTTACCAATCCACCAAATACCGACATACAACAGCGTCATACTCGCACTCCAATTTATTTAAAAACCGAACGCCACGCCGCCGTATTGTGCAAAATGACGCAACAATTACGTGACACTGGCCCTGACTGACAGAACACGAGTCAATGTCATCGCGACATCTGTCAACAGTTCGGTCAAGGTGCTGCGTGGAGGCATACGTTCAACGACCTGTTCTTTAAACAATAAGGTTTTAACTTACAAGAAAGAAAATGGATAAACATGATTATAACATAACTGGCCCCACCCTGTTCCACTCGACACGGGCCTGTTATTTTTTTTAAATTTATTCTTAGTGGGCTTTGGCCCGAAGAATTGCCAAACTTAAGTGGCAGTGGGCAGGGCACTTTGTTCGCAGAACAGATGGCCGATGAGGGCGTAAAGTTCTGGAGTGGCGACTGCGTACTAGAAGGCGCAGCGTGGATAGGCCCCCCACAAGGTGAACAGACGACCTAGTGAAGGTCGCGGGAATCCGCTGAATGCGGAAAGCGCAGGACCGGTCGTTGTGGCGATGCTTGGGGGAAGCCTATGTCCAGCAGTGGACGTCTTTCGGCTGAAATGATGATGATGATGATGATGATGATGAAGTGGCAGTGGACGGGGCACATTGCTCGCAGAACGGATGGCCAATGGGGCCGTAACGTTCTCGAGTGGCGACCGCGTATTGGAAGGCGCAGCGTGGGTAGGCCCCTCACAAGGTGGACTGACGACCTGGTGTAGGTCGCGGGAATTCGCCGGATGCGGAAAGCGTGAAAGTTCAGTGTTGGTCCCACGTCTCTACGCGAGGCTTGTCATAACAAGAGATTTGCAATGACTAAAGTCGTTAAAAAAATTATCATCAACAGTCGGAACTATTGAGATCTATACGTTGTTCCTGTTTACTACTATTTTAATGGTGTACAATAAAGTATATTATATCTATCTATCTATCTTCGGAATGCAGTTAGTTTTACAATACTTTTGGCACCTATTAAAAATTTAAAATAACATTCATATATACATAACATTAGGACCTTATCTCTATTCCAAATTATATTTTATAAACTCTAAAATGTTGAACATGAGTAGGTCAGGCTGCAAGAACGTTGTCACAAAATGGTTACAATCAAAAAATTACGATGAAACATAGGCACTATTGCAATTTTTTGTATAGTTACGATCACGAACGAACGCACACCCCTACATAACCTCACACACATAAAACCACACACACAGCCAAGCATCCTAACTCCCACATATACATACACACACTCGCAAAATATGTTTCTTTTACTTACAACTATAGCATGTATGAATGTAACTATAGCATGTATGTTAAATAGTCAAATCATTTTGGAAGATACTGGTCCCCACGACACAGGGAATCCTAGTGTGGGGCCCAGCAGTGTACCTTGTCAAATATGCTTAATTTGGTGGAAATAAATAATCATTATCATTCATAACATTCAATTCAATAATCATTATTTTACATAACATTACTTTTGCCTCGTATTTTTACTACCCATCATAGCTAGGTAAGTACGAAAAACATATGCCTTCAATCTCCTAAGACTAATTTTATTTTAACTAAGCTCGGATACTATTACGGTAAGGAAACTATACTGATATTATTTCAAGTAATAATTACATGTAATTAAATCAATCTTATCCGTGAAAATCTCGTGGTTTGAATGGTTATTATAATAAAATTGAGCAAGGCTGCTCCAATTATCCCCTATACATATTTATAAATGTCAATTAATTTATAATATTACAAGGATTATGACTAGGATTTACTAGGATTATGATTTTTGGACGTGGACACTGACAGTTGGGCTAGTCCACAAGTTCAAAGTCGCTCAGCGAGCTATGGAGCGAGCTATGCTTGGAGTTTCTTCGAAGGATAAAATCCGTAACGAGATTATCCGGAGAAGAACCGGAGTGACCGACATAGCTTGTAGGATCAGTAAGCTGAAGTGGCAGTGGGCTGGCCATGTCTGTCGAAGGACCGATGGCCGTTTGAGCAGACGAGTCCTTGAGTGGAGATCGCGAATCGGCAAACGCAGCGTAGGGCGCCCCCCTGCCAGGTGGACCGACGACCTAAAGAACGTGGCTGGGGGGGACTGGATGCGGAAGGCAGAGGACCGAGCGTTGTGGCGCAACTTGGGAGAGGCCTATGTCCAGCAGTGGACTGCGATAGGCTGAGTTGATGAAGGATTATGAAATCAGGGAGGATTGGTTACATAATTTATAGACCTAAATAAGTCTTAAAAACACTCATCAAAGCAATCAATTGTGTTTCGGATTTTAAAACGTGAGGTGTCGTGGGACAAAAGACAAGCAAAGTTTTTTCTTGTACTCCTCACTCATATGGGCTACAATACGCGTTGCCTATCCAATGATGGTTTGTTTCATTGCCGCATTCGTGACGTTTAATTTTTTGTGAGTTAGATCCCCATCCCAAGGTGCCTTTTCTTCAAAAATGTTAAAAGTTTCTTTCCCATTCCATAAATTCTTAATCTTCCTCATCAAGTTCATTCGGTTACAGGTCATGGATTGGCTGGGGACATCCCTATTTGGTGCATGTGACTAACATTTAGTATTTTCCCTTCTAGTGATGCATTGTAACTATTTGTAACTTATTATGTTAGGCTAAGGCCGCACAGCGATTTCGATTTGCGCGATCTTAGTCGCCCTGTTTTTATTCGCGCACTGAGTCTCACCTACCGCCGTGATTTTAAATCGCTAGTCATCACAAATCATTTGAAATCATCTGCAGATGCACCTGAATATGATTCCAATTATGATTTCGTGTGTTATTTATACCAATCAAAAACAAAGACAGTAGGTAGTTTACAGATAGATTAAGTAAGTACAATGGGCGGTCTTATCGCACAAGGCAATCTCTTCCAGACAACCTTTGGATGGACTAGAAGAATGGGAACCGGTCGTGGGTAGTTACGGTGTAAAAGTATGTACGTTTCGTACATAATATACTTAAATATAATAATATAAAGTACAGTGGCATTTATTTAAATAAGTATAAGAAATATATATCTTATAATATACTAATAAATACAAATATGTAGTGTAGTAGTTGAGCAATTTCAAGAAATAGTGAAACAGATTGACAAGTACTGTTCCTTTATAAACACAGTTCCTTCGTCCGTGTGACACTGCAGGGTGCCAACTGAAAATCTGCGCTGGATGTTCCACGCCAGCACATGCTGAGTTGGTGACCCTTTTAGCATGGGCATGCCCGGCAGCAACTTCATGTTTTTCTTATATATTTAGTATTTTTAATAATGTTATTGTTGTTCTGTTCTGTCACTGTTCTGTGCCAAATAAAAGTTTTTCTTTCTTTTATTTTCTTTCTTTCTGGAAATATCTCTAAACAATAGGCGAGCACTCGGATCCCACGACCCGAGAGTTTCAACCCCAAATGGCTCGAAAATATAATTGGTAATTAAGTTACTATATTTTCGCCGTTTAAGGTACTCTGTAGTCGCAGCGCCAGCGCTAGCACACCCCCTGATCTAGGAAGATGGGATGGCGCAAGGGTGTGCGTCAACACACGGGTGTGCGTTGACGCACGCAAATGTGGTTACTAGTATCATTAATCTGTGAATGTGGTTGCCGCACGGGAACAAGGGGCTCGCCTACTGGTGGTGAGCCGGGTTGGACGAATACAGGAGTTTCCCCCGCCCACGGCCAAGGATCGTTAGTGGAACACCGTGGTGGTTTTTAGTCGGTAAGAATCTGACACTGGCTCCGCCTTCCCTGGGCGGCCAAGAAAATTTTACACACGAAAAAAAAGGGTTTTGACGCACGTCGCGTTCCATACCAGAGGCTTACCCATCTTCCATGGCTATAAAGACAACATACCATCTGATCTGGTATCCCCCCCTTAATTGGGGGAGGCCTATGTCGAACAGTGGACGTCTTTCGGCTGAAATGATGATCTGATCTGGTCTCTGGCCATCGTCACGTGCCAAACCGTTTGATTCTTAAACAGCTGGAACGTCGGCGGTGACAAAAGCACCACGAATAATGTAATTTAAATTGGTGTGCCGTGCTATACGACCAACCTGCTGTGAGACAAGCCATGTTGTCCGAGGGAGTCTTTAGTTTTATTTATTTATTTAATTCTTCATGCACAACTGGGTACAAAGGCGGTCTTAAGTCTTAACGCCATAGGCGTTCTCTACCTGACAACCTTAGGGTAATGCAGAGACAAAAATAAGGTAGATGCACCAGTAAATAAGGTTAGAACTACGGACTTATAATCTTCGGTTTTAATCTACGGAGTCTTTCTTGGAATATTTATCTTTTCTATTAAATTTATGGCCTATCATGTAGGTTTACATAATATTATGTTTCTTAAACCACATCGATCGTTGAAAGACGACACCGCTATATCGCGTTTCTGTTTGACACTCCATGGTCATCAGTTTTTCTTGTGAAATATGAATACTTATTCATTTCTTATAGTTGTTTTTTAGGGTTCCGAAGTCCTACAAGGAACCCTTATAGTTTCGTCATGTCCGTCCGTCTGTCCGTCTGTCCGTCTGTCCGTCTATCCGTCTGTCCGTCTGTCCGTCTGTCCGTCTGTCCTAATCCTTTACAGCTTAATAACTTCTACAGTTATAAACATAAGTAAATGAAATTTTGTTAAAAAATAGTCTGCATATAGATCTCAATTTTAAAAGAATAAAAAAATAGTTTTTACGTTCTTTAGGGGTGGCACCCATACATGTGAAATGGGGAAAAAAAAAAATTTTTCGCTGCACCCCCTCGTGTGGGGTATCATTGAATAGGTCTACTAAAATGAAGGTAATGTTTCATACACCACTTTTTTATCAGGTGTACCAACTGCGAAATATAGCCCGCCAAAGTGGCTTGCAATGTGTCCCCCCCCTGCCATTTCTAAACTATGCAACGTAGAAACTTATAATCTTCCACATTGATAGACCTTTGTGAAAACTCTCTTTTAAAATTATTTCGAGTATAATGTGATTATAATTTTTTGAGTTATAGACAGAAAACTGAAAAATACTTAAAACGTCCTAGTTCAAAGGTCATTGACCTTAGAGAAAAATGATCATAGCAAATAATGCTCCTTTAGCTACTTTCTATTTGAAAAAATCACAAAAAGTAACTTTGTGTTATGTTGACGACACACTTCTTAAATTTGGCGCCATCTAGCGGCGTCGTACAACACTCTCTGGGTCGCCAATGCTGGCGTCAAGTGCCGTGTATTACATTTGGCACTGTATAGCGCCATCTAGCGGCTACAGACATCACTCTCTGAGTCGCCAATGCTGCCGTCTATTGCAAAAACGAAAATAGCCGTGATTAATATTCGATTTGATTTGTTTGTAACACCTACTTAAGGAACCCTATAATACTGAGCATGGCCCGACATGCTCTTGGCCGGTTTTTTATTAATAGATCTATTGTATTTTAAGACTGGGCTGGTCGTGTCTGTTGAAGGCTGGACTGTTGTTACAGCAATCATGACCTTGAGTGGAGACAGTGATCAAGCAAACAAAGTGTCGGTCAGCCCATGCTGAGTGACTCTTGATGGCAGTGCTGCCAACCCTGACAGAATAAAAAGCAACAAATAAACCATAATAAAACAGGAGAAAACAGTAAAATATGATTGCGATGTGAATTTTCGACTCGGGTTTTGACCCTTTTCGGCTTTGGACCTTTTTAGGGTTCCGTACACGAAGGGTGCCAAACGGGACCCTATTACTCTCGCTACGCTGTCCGTCCATCCGTCCGTCCGTCTGTCTGTCACAGGGCTGTATCTTTTGAACGGTAATAGGTAACCGGTTGAAATTTTCTCAGAATATGTGTTGCTATGAGGTGTATCACTACAAATACTAAAAACAAAAAAAAGTTTAAAACCAAAGGGGGTCCCCATACAAGAAACCTCAAAAAACATGCATTTTTTTCAACGTTTTTGTTCCTGCTCTATCTTCAAAACGGTAATATATACCAGCGTCAAACTTGGTCAGATTATAGTGCATATTATGAAGTTTAGCAAAAAATACTAAAAATAAGACAAACAGACATATGTTGTGGTACTTGCGTAAGAAAGACATACAAAAATTCATATTTCGCGGACTGTGCGTTGATGTCTTTTGATAAATTCTCGTAAATTAAATCAATTTTTACGGGGTATCACGTCGTTGAGAGGTACGGAACCCTTACTGCGCGAGTCTGACTCGCACTTGGCCAGTTTTTTACTTTTTTTAGCTCCTCAACTGCTCCAATCTGTTTCTTCAGCATATCCCTTAAAGACGCTTCATCATCATCATCATCATCATTTCAGCCGAAAGACGTCCACTGCTCCCCCAAGTATCGCCACAACGACCGGTCCTGTGCCTTCCGCATCCAGTGGATTCCCGCGACCTTCACCAGGTCGTCGGTCCACCTTGTGGAGGGCCTACCCACGCTGCGCCTTCCAGTACGCCGTCGCCACTCCAGAACTTTACTGCCCCATCGGCCATCCGTTCTGCGAGCAATGTGCCCCGTCCACAGCCACTTAAGTTTGGCAATTCTTCGGGCTATGTCGGTTACTTTCGTTCCGTTTCATTTCGTTAGCTTTAGCGTCTTCGCTTAAATTATTTAAATCATTAAAGTTACAAAAAAATTGTATAAAACCGGCCAAGAGCATGTCGGGCCATGCTCAGTATTATAGGGTTCCTTAAGTAGGTCTAATATATCTATACAAACGAATCAAATCGAATATTAATCATTGCTATTTTAGTTTTTGCAAACAGCGCCACCTAGCGCCATATTTAAGAAGTGTGTCATATCAATATAAGACAAGTTTCTTCTTGTGATTTTTTTAAATAGACAGTAACTAATTCTTTAGTTATTATTTGCTAAGATCATTTTTCTCTAAGGTCAATGACCTATGAACTAGGACGTCTTAAGTATTTTTCAGTTTTCTCACTATAACTCAAAAAATTATAATCACATTAGTCTCGAAAAAAAATTAAAAGAGTGTTTTTATAAAGGTCTATCAATGTGGAAGACTATAAGTTTCTACGTTGCATAATTTAGAAATAGCAGGTGGGGGACACATTGCAAGCCACTTTGGTGAACTGTATTTCGCAGATGGTATAGGTACCTTATAAAAAAGTTATGTATCAAACATTACCTTCATTTTAGTAGACCTATTCAATGATACCCCAAACGAAAAAAAGTGCAGCGAAAAAAAATATTTCTTCCCTATTTCCACTATTTCACATGTATGGGCGCCAACCCTAAAATACGTTATCAAGATTTTATTATTCTTTTAAAATTGAGATCTATATCTAAACCATTTAAAAAAAAAAACATTTACTTATGTTTATAACTGTAGAAGTTATTAAGCTGTAAAGGATTAGGACAGACGGACAGACGGACAGATGGACAGACGGACAGACGGACAGACGGACAGACGGACAGACGTACAGACGGACAGACGGACAGACGGACAGACGGACAGACGGACAGACGGACAGACGGACAGACGGACAGACGGACAGACGGACAGACGGACAGACGGACAGACGGACAGACGGACAGACGGACAGACGGACAGACGGACAGACGGACAGACGGACAGACGGACAGACGGACAGACGGACAGACGGACAGACGGACAGACGGACAGACGGACAGACGGACAGACGGACAGACGGACAGACGGACAGACGAACAGACGGACAGACGGACAGACGGACAGACGGACAGACGGACAGACGGACAGACGGACAGACGGACAGACGGACAGACGGACAGACGGACAGACGGACAGACGGACAGACGGACAGACAGACAGACGGACAGACGGACAGACGGACAGACGGACTGACATGTCGAAACTATAAGGGTTCCTTGTAGTACTACGGAACCCTAAAAATGGACTAAAACAGAAAAAATTAGGGATCATCATCATTATCATTATCTTCCTGCCCTAGTCATAAATTACTTTCGGTCGGCGCAATACGTTTCCTTCTTTCATTCTACAGTACGAAAAGTATACACTGTTTCGTGTTACCTGAAATTAAGCTAAGCCTTGTTTTTTTCCAAAGTTGGGCAAAATGTCGTATTTAGGGCATGCGATATCGGAAGGGTTTCAATTCCGGAACTGATTTCCGATATTGGGTACTCAATACCGGAATTCCGGAATTAATTCCGGAGTTAGTATATTTTTAAATTTGATTTCAAAACTTTATAGGTTCGGAAAGTTCCAAATTGCAGTTCGACTTCATTTAAAGAAAGATGTCAAATCATCAAATACACGTCATCATCATCATCATCATCATTTCAGCCGAAAGACGTCCACTGCTGGACATAGGCCTCCCCCAAGCATCGCCACAACGACCGGTCCTGTGCCTTCCGCATCCAGCGGATTCCGTACAATACACGTCAGCTATAGAAAAAGTTTTCTTAACGGCAGTCTATATTTGCAACTGGCGGAGAATCTCTCTTAGGAGCAGCATACTTGATGATCTAGCGATCCCAAGAACCAATTTTCAACAAGATACGGAATCCTAAAACACAACAACCTGAAGAAAGTAGCTGAGGTGTACTGGATGCGGAAGGAGGAAGATTCAGCCTTGTCGCGTAACTTGGGAGATGTCTATATCCAGCAGAAGATTTTGATAAGCTTATATGTGATTTCAATATTTAGTTTTCTTTTTTTGTGGCTAAAGCACTTGCGTACTGAACCAGGAGTAGCAGGTTCGAATCCTGCTCGTGAGCGATTTTTTTCTTTAAATCAGCAGCTTTTTTTGCTTCTTTTTTATGAGACTAATTTCATAAGCTAACTTCGAAACTGAAAATATATGAAACTGCATCACCTATAATGGATGTAATGTGTTATAAACAAATAGTCGAATAATAACTTTGTTAAGTTATTATTAATATCGGAATTACGATACTGAGTTTCTTAACTCCTGAGTTGAAATATCATATGATAGGCATGTCATGCCGAGGCCGATATTCGTCGAAGGGTCGGCACTCGAAGTTGTAACGGAGTACGTCTACCTAGGGCAGATAATTCAGCTTGGTAGGCACAACTTCGAGAAAGAAGCCGACAGAAGGATCCGTTTGGGATGGGCAGCATTTGGCAAACTTCGCCGAGTCTTCTCGTCGCCTATACCGCAAAGTTTGAAGACAAAGGTCTTCAACCAGTGCGTCCTGCCTCTCATGACTTACGGCGCCGAAACGTGGACACTGACAGTCGGGCTAGTCCACAAATTTAAAGTCGCTCAGCGAGCTATGGAGCGAGCTATGCTTGGAGTTTCTTTGAAGGATAAAATCCGAAACGAGATTATTCGGAGAAGAACCGGAGTGACCGACATAGCTTGTAGGATCAGTAAGCGGGCTGGCCATGTCTGTCGAAGGACCGATGGCTGCTGGAGCAGACGAGTCCTTGAGTGGAGACCGCGAATCGGCAAACGCAGTGTAGGGCGCCCCCCCGCCAGGTGGACCGATGACCTGAAAAACGTGGCTGGGGGGGACTGGATGCGGAAGGCAGAGGACCGAGTGTTGTGGCGCAACTTGGGAGAGGCCTATGTCGAGCAGTGGACTGCGATAGGCTGAGTTGTTGATGAATTGAAATATCGGAAAAATCTGTCCAAGATTCCCGTGTTGCTAAATTCCGGAATTCCAGAATTGCATGCCCTAGTCGCATTGGGATTTTTCTGTCAATAAAATTTCTTAGTAGGAGCCCGGAGTCAGGAAATTTGTGGTACTATACCCCCATGCTTCGATAGTTCGTAAAGGCGTCAGTCCTGCGCCTGATCTCTCTCCGGTCATGTCGGATTGCCGTCCCATCGGATTATGAGGGTGAGGGAATAGACAGTGCACCTGTGCTTGCGCATACACTTGTGCACTATAATATGTCCCACGCAGATTGCTCGTCTCCGTTGAGATTGGCCGCCGTGACCGAAATTCGGCCGGAAGAACATTATTATTATTATCTGAAAATAAAAGAGAGTATATTAGTTTACATTTATAACTGGACTTACAAGTGAATTATTGGAAATAAAATGAGGATTTTAGGTTATGATGGCAGGTATACTCGTAGGCTGTAGGCGTTGCCTAGCAACTACATACTCCGGCACAGTTATTACTAGTTTTGCATAATTATGGCTTTTAGTCATACATGACATGTGACCTCTATATGCTTTGTGCGGTAAATTATGGCACAGGTATTGCAAAGCTTTCACATTGTGTAGAAATGTATGATAATGGTTTTCTAAGGCCTGGTCAGTTCCGTGTGGTGCCGGATGAAAAGCATAGCACCATCCCAGGTGACTGCACTGCAGCGTTCTCTAAGTATTTATTCGACTCAATTGCGATCATAAACCCGCCTGCCAAGCGTGGCGATTATGGCATATCCTCCCCTTTTGGGGGAGGCCATGTCCAGCAGAGTACGTCTTTAATCTGAGATGATGAAGGTCTGGTTTGGTTCTCACACAAAACTCTGGCATTCTGGGCTGTTGAATCCTGCTAATATTATAAATGCGAAACTAATGATGTCCTCCTCGTCCTCGAACGTCCTCGAACTCCCTCCTTTTTGATGGCTAACACCTGAATGTGATGTGTTTGCGGACGGATGGAATCAAATTTTGCGAGTACGTCTGATGTTCTTTGAGAGAATGTATGCGAGTGTCCATTGTTCCATGTTGAGGTATTTGTCACATACGTAAATTGTAATATCATCGTTATATCGTGTA
The DNA here is from genome assembly GCA_949699075.1 of Asteroscopus sphinx. Taxonomy (NCBI): domain Eukaryota; kingdom Metazoa; phylum Arthropoda; class Insecta; order Lepidoptera; family Noctuidae; genus Asteroscopus; species Asteroscopus sphinx. The sequence continues at coordinate 9,327,368 of OX453021.1, read as the reverse complement.
TCGTTTCTATGTTAATTAATGTAATTGGTTTTTGTACCGTGTTAATTAACTATAAATAAATAAGTAGATGTTGGTTTGTCCTTCAATCATGCTGTAACGGCTGATTGAATTTGGTTGAAATTTAGCACACAGATAGATCATAACCTGGCTTAATAATGTCCTCCCGGCTGAATTTCGGCCACGGCAGCCAATCTCAATGGAGACTAGCCATCTGCGCGGGACATATTATAGTGCACAAGTGTGTGCGCAAACACAGATGCACTCTCTATTCCCTCACTCTCATAATCCGATGGGTCGGCAATTCGACACGACCGGAGAGCGATCAGGCGCAGGACCGACGGCTTTACGTGCTTTCCGAGGCACGAAGGGGTCTCGATGTGTAACGAAACGGTCACCCATCCACAGACTGACCGCGGCTAGTGCAGCTTAACCTTGCAGATCATACAATCCACACGCTTGCTACTTAGCCACAAGCCCCTTAAACCTTGAACCTGGCTTAATATGTAGGTAGGTATACTTTTTTATCCATGAAAATAAGCAGTTCGTCTTGGTGGAGGCCTATGTCCAGCAGTGGACGTCTTTCGGCTGAAATGATGATGATGATGATGAAGCAGTTCGTGAGAGATGCTGGAAATGCGCGATACCGTTTTTCTGTGATGTCACGAATTATACGCTGTTGAAGCCGCGGGCATGAGCTAATAAAAAATGAAAACGTATCGTCAAAATAATTGAGCACATGGGTATTCACTTATTTTCTTTTTGTTTCCTCGTATGACATATTTTATGGTACGACTAAACTTTCATTCACTGAGGTAATATGTACTACGTACTAGAGTAGGCATTACGAACAAAAAATATCGCGCAACTTGCTGGCCGCGAAGCTTGCGCGGCGCGAGCGTGGCCAAGTGAGTGAGAGTGCAGGAGCTCTAAAACGTGTTACAAACATTCGATTCGAGGTGTCTTCTCTAGTACGTAGTACATATTACCTCAGTGCTTTCATCGGGGTTTCACCCGCGGGGATGTCGTTTATCGCATCCCTCGGGAACTGTTCATCTTCCCGGGATAAAAAGTAGTATAAATGTTAATTCAGGTTATGTTCTATCTGTGTGCCAAATTTCATTCAAATCCATTTAGCCATTACAGCGTGATTGAGTAACAAACATCGAAGCATCCTCACAAACTTTCACATTTATAATATTTGTAGGAAATAATAATAATTATAATAGGATAGTAGGGCACTGAGGATTATAATTCCTCAGTGTAGTAGGGTAAGATTACTACTCAGTTTAAATAATGCATTATGGCACTTGGCATAATGGATACTGATTTAATTTATGAGAGTTCATCAAAATACATCAACGCAACGTACGCGAAATATGAATATTTGCATCTCATTTTTACGCAGGTTTCAGTATTTTTTGTTTAACTACATAGTATGCACTATAATCAGACTAAGTTTCACGCTGGTGTGTATTGCCGTTTTATATGTAGGTAGAGTAGGAACAAAAACGTTAAAAAATGCATGTTTTTCGAGGTTTCTTGTATGCAGTCTAATCCCTTTGGATTTGGACGTTTTATAATTTTTTGTATTTGACATGATAGGAGTCATAGTAACACATACCAGGCCCCTCAGAAAGTATTGCGAAAAAAAGTTTTTATATATGGGAGACTGGCCAGTTATAATGTTTTTCGAAAATATGATTATTTATAAGTAAAAATAAGTAAGTTCCAATTTCAAAATTTCCCTCCACATTTTTTGCGAGTTAATTCAAAGTATTGTGTCTCACTGAAATATGGATCTGCGCCGAGAACATTTTAGAGCTATGATTTTATACGATTTCAAGTGTCGCCTGAAACCGGATGAATCGTACGATAGACTTCAAATGGCATTCATGGATGAAGGCCCTTCCAAGGCAACCGTGTATCGTTGGTATAACGAATTCAAGCGCGGTCGACCAACTTTGGGGGATGACGAAAGAAGCGGTCGCCCTTTGACGGCTGTTACCGAAGAAAACGTGCTAGCAGTGAAAAATTTAATCCAAGACAATAGGCGAATTACATATCAGGAGATTCAACACATATTGAAGATTGGATCGGGAAGCGTTCACGAGATTCTACACAGCCATCTTCGCGTGAGGAGGATAGTATCACGCTGGGTGCCGCACAACCTCACCGATGCTCAGAAGCAGGCCCGGGTGGAATGGTGCCGTGATATGCTTAACAAATTTGAAGCAGGCTCGTCTCGGCGTGTTTACGACATCGTTACAGGTGATGAGTCCTGGATTTATCAATACGACCCAGAAACCAAGCGCCAGTCGACTGTTTGGGTGTTTCAAAATGAGCCAACGCCTACCAAAGTGAAGCGATCTAGAAGCGGGGGTAAGATTTTGATCGCTAGCTTTTTTAATTTGACTGGCCACTTGGTATCAATTCCCTTACGGGATCAAAGAAGCATTAATGCCGAATGGTATACTACCAAATGTTTGCCAGAAGTTTTCTCTGTTATAAGCAACAAGCGACCAAACACAGGGCTCCGCGGGCTACTGCTCCACCACGACAATGCACCTGCGCACACCGCACTCAAAACGAGGGACTTCCTGGACAGCACGCCAGTCAAACTCCTGGGTCACCCTCCTTACAGCCCTGATCTAGCACCGTGTGACTTCTTTTTATTCCCAAAAATAAAAAATCAGCTCAAAGGGATACAATTTTCGTCGCCGGAAGATGCGCTGGCTGCGTTCGAGCAGGCTGTAAACGAGGTGTCTGCGGCGGACTGGAAAAAGTGTTTTGAAAACTGGTTTAGGCGCATGAATCTTTGTATAGAGGCTGGTGGAAAGTACTTTGAAAAGATTTGATAAAAATATATGTACGTATAGAACAATTTTTTTTAGTTTCGCAAAACTTTCTGAGTGTCCCACGTATTCTGTGAAAATTTGAACTGGTTATCTATTACCGTTCAAAAGATACAGCCCTGTGACAGAAGACGGACGGACGAACAGACGGCGTAGCGAGATTAATAGGGTCCCGTTTGGCACCCTTTGTATACGGAACCCTAAAAAACCGGCCAAGTGCGAGTCGGACTCGCGCAGTAAGGGTTCCGTACCTCTCAACGACCTGATACCCCATAAAAACTGATTTAATTTACGAGAGTTTATCAAAAGACATCAACACACAGTGTGCGAAATATGAATTTTTGCATGTCTTTCTTACGTAGGTACCACCATATATGTCTGTGTTTGCCATGTTTTTAGTATTTGTTGCTAAACTAGATAGTATGCACTATAATCTGACCAACTTTGACGCTGGTATATATTACCGTTTTGAAGATAGAGCAAGAACAAAAACGTTGAAAAAAATGCATGTTTTTTGAGGTTTCTTGTATGGGGACCCCTTTTTAGTATTTGTCGTAATACACCTCATAGCAACACATATTCTGTGAAAATTTCAACTGGTTATCTGTTACCGTTACAAAGATACAGCCCTGTGACAGACAGACGGACGGACGGACGGACGGACAGCGTAGCTAGACTAATAGGGTCCCGTTTGGCACCCTTCGGGTACGGAACCCTAAAAAAGACACAAAGAGAAACATGTATCATGACCTCTCAATACATTTCGCAGTTTGTTCCACTATACTATAAAATAACGATGTATTGTTTTATCATCATATCCTGTTAATTAACGATAACTTCCGGCGTCTAGAGCATGGTTCTTAATATAATTGTTCCTATTATCTTCAAGGCTTATTTCAGATGTAAACGGTGCATGAAGATCTGTTATTTAGTTAAATCGTATGTTGTTAAAGATGTTTTAATTAGAAATAGCTGTTGGTTAGGTGGCGATTATGGCATATCCCCCCTTTTGGGGGTGGCCCATGTCCAGTAGTGGACGTTTTTCGGCTGAAATGTGAGGTGATGGATAGGAGTCAAAGTAATTAAGGAGATGGTAATAGACATGGTATTTTATATGTTTCACCCCAGGTAGTCATGACAGCTAGGTCATGTGGTTGTCCCACAACCACGTCATTGGCTGTGGATCCAATAGCGGGCTGTTAGCGTGACACTTGTCAGGTTGATATGCTGCCAAAAAAATGCGAAAATAAAATTCACTCACTTGCTTCTATAAAGAAGCACTTTTGTACCAGTAATTTTATAAGGTTTCCTTAACATTATTTTAATAACTAATTAGATGAATAACACGAGAAACCTAATTTAATAGTTAGGTTAATTAGAAATTTATTTAGTAATCATTTTGAATAAAAATCTCCTTAATATGTTTCACCAGGTAGTCATGACAGCTAGGTCATGTGGTTGTCCCACAACCACGTCATTGGCTGTGGAGTCAATACCGAGCTGTTAGCGTGACACTTGTCAGTTTGATATGCTGCCACTATGTGTAAATAAATTACCCGAGCAAAATAAAAAAATTTCACTCACTTGCTTCTATAAAGAAGCACTTTTGTACCAGTAATTTTATAAGGTTTCCTTAACATTCTTTTAATAACTAATTAGATGAATAACACGAGAAAACTAATTTAATAGTTAGGTTAATTAGGAATTTATTTAGTAATCATTTTGAATAAAAATCTCCTTAATTGTATTGAAGTTCATTTTTTTTGTGTGTAAAGTACCTAATTTGTTTTTATTTCATACAGACCATAAACGGATACTTATAAAAATATAAGATCAACTTTATTAAGTTTGTTGTTTTATCCAACGACGTCAATATATTTTTATTTCATACAGACCATAAACGGATACTTATAAAAATATAAGATCAACTTTATTAAGTTTGTTGTTTTATCCAACGACGTCAATATATTGACACGCGATCTCATATAAGCAGCATGTTCCAAATTCAGTTGACGCAACTGTTGATAAAATTTACGTGTGTTCGCGGGACAGCTGTCAAGTGAACTAATGACTTGACAGATGATTTGGTTGCAAATTTGTCTACTGCGCAGCCACCTCACTTAACAGCGGCACAGTTATATTACTCGTACTGTACAATGGTATTAGTACTTCCCCGAACGAGCCCTTCACAAGGAGCTACTACTAAATAAAAAATATTAAAGCCATTTTGTAAGTGCGTGAAAATAAAACTGCATCAAATTCAGTATAGTACGTTAGTATAATAATAATATATATTCTATGGTATAGGTCACTTACCCAGTACGTACATTGTAGGTATTTTAATGGTTTAAAATAGTACTAGAAGTAATATTAAATTTCGTGTCATGTAGATACAATTGGTAATTTCAGACGTCACGTGTACACGTTTTGTTAAAATGACTTCGAAACAAAATGTATTAGGATTTATTTACTGTCTGGGAATCGTGACACTATTAAAATAAAGTAAATAGTGATATTTACTTACATTGTCGTATTTACTACAAGTATGAGACATTAATTGTGAAAAAAAAATTGTCATTAGTTATTCACGTAGGTTTTACGTATGTTTAATTATCATACAACTTGTTGATCAGTATTCGTGCCATATTTAAGGAGGTGACTATACCACTGATACTGAACACGAATCAATAAAAAAATCAATACCAATTTTTATTTTTATTTAAGTACCTATTTGTAAACAAACAAATTCCCCCCATGTGTCGCGTGGAACGACCATACAGCCCATAGACGCCTCATAACAGGCGACCGATGTTTGCAACACATCTATGAAATGTCACTAATGTAGGTCGCCACTATTCGTCACTTGAAATCTTCAATTACTGTCGACCACTTACATGAGCCGTCAAAACTGCCGCGTTAGTCTAAAAATAACCGGCCAAGAGCATGTCGGGCCATGCTCAGTATTATAGGGTTCCTTAAGTAGGTGCAATTACAATTTACAAACGAATCAAATCGAAATTAATCATTGCTATTTTAGTTTTTGCAAACAGCGCCACCTAGCGCTAAATTTAAGAAGCTAAATTTAAAAAGTGTGTCATATCAATATAACACACCGTTTTTCTTTTTGTGATTTTTTTAAATAGAAAGTTACTAAAGGAGCTTTATTTGCTAAGATCATTTTTCTCTAATGTCAATGACCTATGAACTAGGACGTCTTATGTATTTTTCAGTTTTCTCACTATAACTCAAAATTTTATAATCACATTATACTCAAAATAATTTTAAAAGAGAGTTTTTATAAACGTCTATCAATATGGAAGACTATAAGTTTCTACGTTGCATAGTTTAGAAATAGCAGGGGGGGGGGACTTTGGGGAACTGTATTTCGCATATCGTATACCTGATAAAAAAGTTATGTATGAAACATTACCTTCATTTTAGTAGACCTATTCAATGATACCCCACACGAGGGAGTGCAGCGAAAAAAAAAATTTCATCCCTATTTCACATGTATGGGCGCCATCCCTAAAATAAGTTATCAAGATTTTTTTATTCTTTTAAAATTGAGATCTATATCTAAACCATTTTTGAACAAAATTTCATTTACTTATGCTTATAACTGTAGAAGTTATTAAGCTGTAAAGGATTAGGACAGACGGACAGACGCACAGACGCACAGACGCACAGACGGACAGACGGACAGACGGACAGACGGACAGACGGACAGACGGAAAGACGGGCAGACGGACAGACGGACAAACGGACAGACGGACAGACGGACAGACGGACGGACGGACAGATGGACAGACGGACGGACATGACGAAACTATGAGGGTACCTTGTAGGACTACGGAACCCTAAAAAGAAAGAAAAATATTTATTTGGCACAACTGAGACACATACAAAAGAAAGGATATAAGGATACAATACAAGAAATAGATTTAGAGAAAAACAAATCGAGGAAAAAGTCATTGACAGTCATGCGCCATGTGTGATTAGCCAATAGCCGCCTTGATAAGGCCAATCGGATTTTAGGCATCTATTGGGCTGTATGGTCGTTGGTCGCGTGCGACACAAAAACGACGCTTGCGAAACCACCAAAAAAATTGCAGGTATTTCAACCCTTTCAAAATGCCGCCGGTGACTTATTTTTAGAGTCGTTCGGGATTTATTCTCAAACCCTCGCTATGTTTCTAAGTGAAAATTTGAGTTTTAAATAATCAGATATCTAATGATACGAAAAAAATTAGTTAAGCTCGCCTTTGTATTATTATTATACGAAAAAAATTAGTTAAGCTCGCCTTTGTATTATTATTATATAATTTCTATTTATAATTTAATATTTTATTTTTCTCACAAATAATTAGCAAATCTTGATAATAATTATCGTAACACCTATAATTAATAGTCTTGTTAATGTATTCATATTGTTATTGAGTCGGTTTAGAGTTCTACTTCAATTTATGTGTTCCGTTTAAATAATTTATTCGTACCTAATTTATAAATCGTTGGTGTGATTTATTGATGTACTTTTACGGCCGAAAAGAGTTGAAATTAACTAAATGTAGTTATGATCATTATAACAGTATTGGTAGTTTATTATAAATGTAGCTCCCGGCATTTTTTGTATTTATGTATGGAATATTCGGGTAAACTACTTGATTAATTTTGGTACGGGTTTTAATAAATCAATTACTTGTTTACAAGAGTATGACACACATACCTACACACACTTCTTGGCTCTGTACCTGTATTTGTTTTGTGTTCTTGAATTATTTTGGTAATTTTGTGCGTCACTTTTGAAGCAAATAAATATTTTTCTATCTTTCTTTTTTTCTTTTACACAAAAATAAAGGTTTTTAGAGAAGTCGAAATAAATCATAAATCAGAATGCGGAATAAATAAAACTTTTTAACAAAAAATTGAGCCGACGAAAACAGAAACTGAAAAGCGATAAATAAAATGAAGCTGTTTAGTCTTAATAACTCTTCTCCTAACTAAACTAATGTAAATAACTAATTATGAGTCGGCGCCAAACAAACAAGCAAAGTGCGTGCGAGTTACAAGTGGTCGAGCGGAGAACGCATTTTTGGAAACTTATTGTTTATCATTGAAAATTTCATGTTGTATTTGATGTTATTTTGTTTTCATTAGTAGTCCTAAGTAATTTAATCATCTTCGTTGATTGTTTGTTTGGCGCCGACTCATAATTAGTTATTTACATTAGTTTAGTTAGGAGAAGAGTTATTAAGACTAAAAAGCTTCTTTTTATTTTTCGCTTTTCAGTTTCAGTTTTCGTCGGTTCAATTTTTTGTTAAAAAGATTTATTTTTAATTTTTTTGTGGCTATTATATAACTCCAGGTCTCGTAGTGTCTAGAACTACATTTACTCGTAAGTGTGCCAAGTTTCAACAGAATCCGTTAACAGGTAAGAATTCAGTGGGTGAACAAACACTCATTCCCTGTTCTCCTACCCTTTGGGGTGGATTTTGATTTTCAAATTTAAATGGGACCAACTTTAAAATATACGTCTCTATCCATTAAAAAAAGAATCATCAAAATCGGACTACTCTGTAAAAAGTTATGCGTGGTAATACATAAAATAAATAAAAAAGATACACGTCGAATTGAGAACCTCCTTTTTTTCATCGGTTAAAAAACCAGCCAAGTGTGAGTCAGACTCACGCAGTAAGGGTTCCGTACCAACCATCGACCTGATACCCCATAGAAACTGATTCAATTTACGAGAGTTCATCAAAAGACATCAACGGGCCGTGCGCCTAATATGAATTTTTGCATCTCTTTCCTGCGCAGGTACCACCACATATGTCTATGTTTACCCTATTTTTAGTATATGATGCTAAGCTTCATAGTATGCACTATAATCAGACCAAGTTTGACGCTGGTATGTATTATCATTTGAAGATAGAGCAGGAACAAAAACGTTTAAAATTTTGAATCGCTGCTCCAGAATTTCTGCTGGAATTCTGAAGCAGTGATTGAAAAGAAAAATCTCTATTCTTAATTTTTCGTTATAAATAATTGTATTATAATTGGATTGTATTTTAATATCACTTACATAGTTTTTAAGTAAATAATGTTACTAACCCAATAAGTCCTAGTTACTTGAATGAAATAAATAATAATAATAATAATAATTACACAAAAACTTAGCCATAGAGAATAGAAATTGTTGATACATTGGTAAATGTCTGTTTCTGTATGTTATAAATATGAGCTATACAAACATATGGACTACTAAAATGCTTTACTTCTAACATTTTAGCCCTCAATAAGAATTTCCGTATTTATCACTGAGGTGGTATTTATAAACCTAAATTATCTGCCTCGTGTAACCTAGAAAGAGTTAATTAGGTATTTAAAAATCTTTCTCAAAAGATTACGATATTACAAAAGGCCCAATCCTGGCAGGTGTGGTGCGAGCGAGTGATATTCGAGCTTCGGCATCGAGTGTCGATAACTCGTCGATATAATGTTGAATCATATATAAAAGTACTCTGTGGTTGAATCGATACTGCACATGAATGCACGCGCATGTGTCACGAAGCGGCGGCGCCTGCGCATCAAATGAAACATGTAATGTATCAGTTTAAAATATGTTGTAGAATGGTATAATTTTGTATCAATTTTATTATCTATGGTCATGCTCGTGAACGGGTGCCGTCTGTCGGGACAGGTCAGCTCTTACATACTATGGCAACTCTTTTACGTTTATTTCTAAAGGCAATATTCTATACTTTTAGACTCTTGTCTATTTCTGACATTAAGGTACATTATTATAATCCTATGATTTGAATGAATTTTATGTAATTAACAATAACTTATTTTAATAAAAAAGTTAATTAACAAAACCAAAAAACCCGACTGCGTGTAAAAATAACTGAAAAGATGTAAACAAGACTTGTGTAGGTAAGTCCATGTGAAAGTATCAAATCAACACGCAGTCGGAGGCTACGTATGTTTTTGGTCAAAGTAGTTCATAGTTCATAGCCTAAGTAGCCTCCGCCTGCCTGTTGATTTGATACTTTCACATGGACTTACCTACACAAGTCTTGTTTACATCTTTTCAGTTATTTTTACACGCAGTCGGGTTTTTTGGTTTTGTTAATTAACTTTTTTATTTTAAACTTTTTAGTTTTGTCATGTTTTATCGCGCTGATTCATTTTTAACGTTAAATATTTTGTTTTTTTTAGCATTTCTCATTCAAAATGACATTTAAACATGTAAGTTGTATATATTTTTGTAAAGCATTTATTAAACCCTTTATTTTGACACCACACTCGATAGGTTTCGAAGGAAAAAAAAAATTGAAGCCATTTAATTTGGCGCCAAAAAGCGGCCATTTTGATTTTTGTAATTTTAATATACCCAGTGTCACTCTCACGGTTAAGAAGAATCTAACGACACCTCTCAAGCTAAAATCCATCAAGCCGTTTAGGCTACAGAGCGTGTCAAAGAAATATACATACATACATACATACATACATACATACATACATACATACACTCGAAAAACATAACCCTCCTTCTGGCGCAGTCGGGTAAAAAGAGTATATTCATGGAGTGTATCCATGGAGTTTCTTGCCGGTTCTTGTCCATAGGACCCACAATTTGAAACCGTGCAAAAGCCTAAAGCCTGACGTTTCAAAAGTGCCTGTAATTAGTTTTATTTGAAATAAAAAACATTTGAATTTGAATTTATGGTGAGATGTGCAGCTGTTGAAAAAGGTTCAATGATAACTCACATACATTACTGACTGTGTCATAAATAGGTATAATCATGTAGTTTCACTTCAGTTTCTCCTGAGACAATCATAAAGGGCTTAATAGAATCTATCAGGATAATCAAATAGTATACATTATAGATTCACATTAAAACAGCCTCGATGGTTTAGTGGCAATGTGTTCTACCGCAGATCGTGAGATCCTGTGTTCGATTCCCGGGTCGGGCAAAAAAGTGTTACCTATTGAGATTTTTCTATCAAAATTTTTTCTCAGTAGCAGCCCGGAGTCAGGAAGTTGGCGGTACTATACTCCCGTGATTCAGAGAGCACGTAAAGCCGTTGGTCCTGACCCTGCTGATGTCTCTCCGGTCATGTCGGGTTGCCGGCTAATCAGATTATGAATGTGAGGGAATAGAGAGAGTGCATCTGTGTTTGCGCACACACTTGTGCACTGTAATAAGTCCCACGCAGGTGCTAGTCTCCGTTGAGATTGGCCGCCGTGACCGAAATTCGGCCGGAGGGACATGATTACACTTTAAAAAATATTAATAATTAATACGTAAAAGCTTGGAGTTTCTTTGAAGGATAAAATCCGTAACGAGATTATCCGGAAAAGAACCGGAGTGACCGACATAGTTTGTAGGATCAGTAAGCTGAAGTGGCAGTGGGCTGGCCATGTCTGTCGAAGGACCGATGGCCGCTGGAGCAGACGACTCCTTGAGTGGAGACCGCGCAAACGCAGCGTAGGGCGCCCCCCCGCCAGGTGGACCGATGACCTGAAGAACGTGGCTGGGGGGGACTGGATGCGGAAGGCAGAGGACTGAGTGTTGTGGCGCAACTTGGGAGAGGCCTACGTCCAGCAGTGGACTGCGATAGGCTTAGTTGATGATGATGACGTAAAAGCTGAAAAATATGTATTCCTTATCATAATATTTTTGATACCTATACGAAAATGGTCTAAGGCTAACTCAATAAAACTCTTGGATAAAATAGAAATTCAATAGTATGAATTTAGGACAAAAGTTAATCCAATAAATTCCCCATTGGAGAAATTAATTACCTATCCAATAACCTTTGTAATTATAAACAGAGTGATTTAAACCAAATGGTTTTATGTTTACAGAAGCATAAGCGAATGACTCATGCGTATATAGTGTTTGAACTGAACCAAGTTTAAATTGTTTGCCGAAAATAACTTCGGCGATGTTTGGTAATCTTTGCCAAGGGTCAAGGTTCAAGTTTGGCAGTTCTCGGTATCCTATGGTCAGAACCCAAGTTCAGTAGAGACAGTTTTCTACAACTGGCGACATTTTTGCCGCTATGGTGGTTGTGGTGTGGAATATCTGAACAGACCCTATGAAAATAGCTGAGATGTTGTGCGAATCTGCCAATATTCGTGGTGTACCTACACGAAAAAACTCTGTAAATAAAGATGAAAATGTGGAATGTTTTGATGAAACATGACCTCGACATACTGCAAAAACGGTCAAAATGTATTACTTTTCCGTATTCACGATTTGATTTTGTTCCGTGTGGTGCCGGACATAAATAATTACACCACCCGTATCTCTTCTCATGGGTGTCGTAAAAGGCGACTAAGGGATTCACCAGAGGATGGGTAGCAGCTTTCTCTGAGTATTTAACTAACCAACTGCGATCGCCAACCCACCTGCCAAGCGTGGCGATTATGGCATATCCCTCCAACATGCTTGGGGAAGGCCTATGTCCAGCAGTGGACGTCTTTCGGCCGAAATGATGATGATGATGATCCACAATTTGCCCTACTATAGATTTTGACATAAGTTGTATGGAGTTTACTCTACAGAGATCAATCCGAGGAGCTAAATTCAATACTTATAGGAATGTATACAAATAAAAATTAGCCGTGTTCGTGTGATCGGGTGTATGTTTGTTTCGTGTGCCTCATTTTCGGCTAAAATGCGGCCATATTTTAGCTAAAGCCGAATATTTCGCCAAAGGTCACCAAAAGCTGGAGCCCAGCCTTTTACTACCAAAGCAAAACGTAATCCTTAATTAATCAATAAACAAAGTGATCGGACACGCATTGTTAAACTCATTGACCGCCTTCTTTGAAGTCGGGATGCCGATGCACACAAAATTCTATTTTTAAACTTTTTAAATTTTTGTTTGTGGTCATTTATGACCTTTTTATGAGGCTCAACAATAAAACTGTATGTAATTATTTTTGTAAAAGGATAAAGGAATTACTTTGTCTGTGTATTTATTACTTTGTTTTAAGTTATTACGAGTTTTTCATATCCTCAGCTGTTTTGTTATTTAACTTTTCAACATCACACTTTAATAAATTATTCCTTTCTTCTCTATCCAAATATTTTTCTAAATGCCACCTCTGTTGAAAGCATGCTCTTTCTCTTTCTAGACCTATTTCCACGGGCGACTTCGTCTGTGAAAATTTAAACCTGTATTAAAGTAATTTCGAAGTGGTTTTTTTTTACTTTCCTTAGTATATATCAGGTTTGGGCAACCTTTGGAAAGTCGCGGGTCAAACTGTCGAATGTTTATGAAATCGCGGGCCGTAGGGTAATGTGTTTTGGAAAAAAGTGTGTTAAGAAACGGTTAATTTTTCATGTATTTTTATGTACTTTTTAAACTTCAAGCAGAGACATAGTAAAAATATAGACAAAGTGCTGCGAACAATCATAGTGAAGCCAACAACTGTGCTCCTCCGTATACAAACAATCCTGCATCGCCCACGCACACACATGCAACTCAAACCGTGCTCACCCCTCTCAGTACACATGTCGCGGCATCGTCCAGTACGCATCGCAAAAACAAATATCCTTCAGGTACATGTGCGTGCGTGAGCGCTGGTTTGTACATGGAGGAGCTCGGTTTTTGTTAGCTTCACTATGACTGCTCGCAGCAGGTCGTCTATATTTTTGTACCATGTCTATGACTTCAAGTTACAAAGTAGTGAAATTGCATCTACATTATTACTGCATAAGTATATGGTTACAATTTAAAAGTGCAGTGGTTGCTGCATTTTAGTAGACATTAGTGGAATTTCGGAGTGTACCGCGGGCCGGATCAAATGTTGCGGCGGGCCGCATCTCAGCGATGACCATATATGGTACATACATTACACATTTAAGAAAACTCTGTGCAAAATTTCGAGATTCTGGACCCAGCCGATAGACCTGTGTTCTGCTGCAGGTGAGAGGAGAATGCAAAGCACATCCCACACCCACGGCTAAAAGTAGAAAAAGGAACACCGAGGTGGTTTTGGTCGGTATGGTTCCGATACTGACTTCGGTTTTCCCGGGCGGAGTGCGTCTATGAGGTCCATAGACACACGATAAAAAAGGTATATGTGTTGCTTGTCAGTCAGTCACAATTCGTTCGATAAATTAATTAAACATTACGGATCCTGCTCAGCTACACACTAAACTTACTACTCGTATAATGTTAAAAATGTGAAAGCACGGATGTTTGTTGGTTTGTTTGTTTTTCCTTCAATCACGCTGAAACGGCTGAATGGATTTGAATGAAATTTGGCACAAAGATAGACCATACCCCGAGTTGACATGTAAGCTACTTTTTATCTCAAGAATATAGTCAGTTCTCGAGGGATGCGCGATGACCTATTTCTGTGATAAACCGAATTATATCCGGGCGAAGCCGTGGGCACAAGCTAGCAACTTTATATTAGAAGGAACACAAAACATTACTTCATTTGGAACAGCGCTTCTATACAATAATGCCGTTATATGACCCACTTATTTTCATTTAGGGATGTCACGACGACCTATTTCCCTCACCTGCTGCCCTAGTACCCATGTGTTTAGTTTACACACGATTTAAATACTAGCACGAGGTCAATATTATTTTTCAATTCACCATATTTTAGCACGTTCACGTTTGAACATTGCACAGAACACTATATTATTGCATGTAGGCACAGATAATATATGTAGGTAATAATTCTTTGTCCACACTTATAATTCTGATGGTAATCCATTTTCCTTTCTTTCTTTTTTAATGAATTTGATGTATTAAACAATTACCTATTTTGAAAAGAGTATATCCATGGAGTTTATTGCCGGTTCTTCCTCCATACGACCCACAATTTTAAAAAGGTATAACTTGAGCCTGACGTTTCAAAAGTGCCTGTCATCATCATCATTTCAGCCGAAAGACTTCCAGTGCTGGACATAGGCCTCCCCCAAGCATGGCCACAACGACCGGTCCTGCGCTTTTTGCATTCAGCGGATTCCCGCGATTTTCACCAGGTCGTTGGTCCACCTTGTGGGGGGCCTTCCCACGCTGCACCTTCCAGTACGCGGTCGCCACTCGAGAACTTTACGGCCCCATCGGCCATCCGTTCTGCGAGCAATGTGCTCCGCCCACTGCCACTTAAGTTAGGCAATTCTTCGGGCTATGTCGGTTACCTTCGTTCTCCTGCGAATCTCATTTCTGATTCGATCACGCTGGGACACTCCGAGCATAGCCCTCTCCGTTGCCCTTTCAGTGACTTTGAGCCTTCTTATCAAGCCCATTGTGAGCGACCATGTTTCAGTGCCGTTTTGTACTGGCAATACACACTGGTGGACTTTCGTCTTGAGACACTGCGGTATTTTGGACGAGAAGGAATCGGATTCAACGATTGACCTCTTTCTCAAAGTTACTTAACCATCAGTTTGTCCTAGGTATACATAATCCGTCGCCTCAGTGCTTGAATGTCCAACCGACCATTGACCGAATTCTACTGGAGATGTTTTTTTTAGTTTATTATTGATTTAAGAGAAATATTTTAAAAACTTTGATGATTTAAAAATAATGTATTAATAGCAACAACCACGTTCAGGATATTGTATAGGTGTGACCATACTTTTACAGTTAAAAAGTAATGTCTGCTTATCAGGGGCTAGGCGGGTATGTTCAATAATAGTCACATTAAGACTCTCAAAACCAACAATGAGAGCACTGTATTTTTTGGTTAGGTATTAGCAAGTTATTACATCGTACATCAAGACTGAATATTACAAAATAAAAGGACAAGTCTTGTCGGGTTATAGAACGTCCGTCTTGTTCAACGACTAACAGCCAAAGTGCGCGCCCCGCTCCAAGCTCCAACCACCGACAATCAATATGGCCGACTTTGGTGGGGTGTCATAGTTCAGTGTTGCCATTTTATTCTGCCGATTCCTAACAGTATAGTATTTAATACATTATTCTTAAATCTTCAAAGTTTAAAAAATATTTCTCTTAAATCAATAATAAACTATAAAAAACGTCTCCGGTAAAATTTGGTCAGTGGTCGGTTGGACATTCAAGCACTGAGGCGACGAATCGTCAACAACTTTGAGTGTAGATTTTCCGATGTTTACGGGGATGGCTATGGAAATTCAACATAACCTTTGTATTGTCCATATTCATTTTAAAACCCACTCTATCAGAAGCGTTACTGAGGTCATCGAGCATTGTACTGTATTGTACAAAAGTGCCTGTAAAAAAAAACCATTTAAATCGAATTTGAATTTGAAAGAAGTATGACAAGCGACGCGTGGTCACGATAGGCAAAGAGTTGTCACTCATCCATAGCTTGCCAGAAAAGCACTGCTTAATCTATCAATTAATTGTTCTGCATTTAGCCATGAGCTCCCCAGATAAGGTGTCAAATTGGAATGTATTCAAGATCATCGTTTTTAAATAACAATAGATGAGTAACACCGCTATTCTATTAACGTGTTATCTATTTATTAAGCGCATTTTACTGCTGTCGTTAACGTAGAAGGCAACACAGGTTCATGATGATCACCACTGCTGCCTTATACCCATTTTTAGGGTTCCGTAGTCCTACAAGGAAACCTCATAGTTTCGTCATGTCCGTCCGTCTGTCCGTCTGTCCGTCTGTCCTAATCCTTTACAGCTTAATAACTTCTACAGTTATAAACATAAGTAAATGAAATTTTGTTAAAAAATAGTCTAGATATAGATCTCAATTTTAAAGGAATAAAAAATCGTGATTACGTATTTTAGGGGTGGCGCCCATACATGTGAAATGGGGATGAATTTTTTTTTTCGTTGCACCCCCTTGTATGGAGTATCATTGAATAGGTCTACTAAAATGAAGGCAATGTTTGATCCATCACTTTTTTATCAGGTGTACCATCTGCGAAATATAGCCCGCCAAAGTGGCTTGCAATGTGTCCCCCCCCCCAGCTATTTCTAAACTATGCAACGTAGAAACTTATAATCTTCCACATTGATAGACCTTTGTAAAAACTGTCTTTTAAAATGATTTCGAGTATAATTTGATGATAAATTTTTGAGTTATAGAGAGAAAACTGAAAATACTTAAAACGTCCTAGTTCAAAGGTCATTGACCTTAGAGAAAAATGATCTTAGCAAATAATGCTCCTTTAGCTACTTTCTATTTAAAAAAATCACAAAAAGTAACATTGTGTTATATTGAAATTACACACTTCTTAAATTTGGCGCTGTACAGCGCCATCTAGCAGCTAGTAAAAAGACTCTCTGAGTCGCCAATGCTGCCGTCTGTTGCATTTGGCACTTTATAGTGCCATCTAGCAGCGGCTACTAACAACATTCTCTGAGTCGCCAATGCTGCCGTCTATTGCAAAAACTAAAATAGCCATGATTAATATTCGATTTGATTTGTTTGTAACACCTACTTAAGGAACCCTATAATACTGAGCATGGCCCGACATGCTCTTGGCCGGTTTTATTAAGTGTAGGCCTCCTCCAAATTACTCCACTCCTGGCGGTCTTGAGCCCTTGCCTAGGTACTTGAATTAATTAATTTATTTATGTAAAAAATTACAACTCTGACTAAATAAATAAATAAATAATTTGTTTATTGTTTCCTCGTAAATTAGAGAAAAGTACCATACAAGTTCGGATACACGAGTCGGCCGCAATTAACTGCCTTGTTTATTCAAAAAGTACTCTGCTAGCGCCTCGTCCTTTTAAAATCTCTTCGCATGTATTGTACTCAGCTTCGCCTCGTCCTTCCAATATTACTCGGCCATCTTTCAGGCCTAGACAGTAATGTACGGTTGATCGCATGTCAGTGGTAACAGTTTGACATTGACAGCGCCTTTATTTCGTAAGCAGTAAGGCAGTAAGGTTTTCAGATTCAAGTGTTACTTGCACTTGACTGTATTCACACTGTACTAACATAGCAAGGAGTGTAACGAGGCTAAACTCGTTACGCTGCTCACCACCTTATTTGGACTTCCTGGCCACTTTATAAAACTTTACCTATCCAAATTCAAAATTTAAAATTCTTCTATAATTTTCTATTTTTAACGTAAAATAAGGGACTTACATCGCAGACTCGGCCGAGTATGGACGTGTCCGTCCATTACAGTTATTTTTATATTAATTTACATCAGTACTATATATTCTTAACAGTTAAGTGAGATACAGTATACCAAAAACGTTCCTGCTTGTGTTTTTATTGTTTGTGCCGACCTACATCTACCTACCTACCTACCTGAATCCTGAATCCAGCCAGAGCTCGCTGCATGGGCATAGCAGCAGCTCAATCGTTTTATAGTCGGAGTTGACCTACACTCCTCCGGCCCTCCGTACTACTGACCCTCTGTGCCCTCCATACCTCAGAGGAGTTCCATACCTCTGAGTTCTGTTCCTGTCGTTCCTGTACCACTAGTTCCTGTAGTTCCTGTACCACTAGTTCCTGCTTCCGTGTGTCACCGTGTGTCAAGCCACCGAACCTTCG
Organism: Asteroscopus sphinx; assembly: GCA_949699075.1. Classification (NCBI taxonomy): domain Eukaryota; kingdom Metazoa; phylum Arthropoda; class Insecta; order Lepidoptera; family Noctuidae; genus Asteroscopus; species Asteroscopus sphinx. Next base: position 9,309,023 of record OX453021.1, on the reverse strand, counting down.
ACCCTGCGAGTCTCCTGTCTGAGCTACCCAACACCGGCCACGACGTGACAGGAGTAAATAAAAGAGAGTCATTGTCGTATTGTAACCCGCTTTAAAGTAATTTAAGGAATGTGTATGTTTATAAAAATGCAGCTGTGTGTACTATTTATGAAACTAGGTTTCTAGGGCTGTCAGTCGTGAAACAGTAACAATGAATTATTGTATAAACTATTGCTATTCTTTATCTCGGGAGTGATGCTAGAATTTTATTAGTCTACTAGCTTTTACCCGCGGCTCCGCTCGCGTTAAATTCTGCTAACCCACGTCAGTCCAGTCCAGTCCAGTCCAGTCCATTCCAGTCCAGTCCACTGTCCCGCTGCCCCGCTGCCCCACTGCCTCACTGCCCCGCTGCCCCGCTGCCCCACTGCTCCGCTACCCCACTGCCCCGCTGCCCCACTGCCCCGCTGCCGCACTATCCCAATGCTCCACAGCCTGCCCCGCTGCCCCCCACTGCCCCGCTGCCCCGCTACCCCACTGCCCCGCTACCCCACTGCCCCACTGCCCCACTATCCCGCTGCACCGCTATCCCACTGCCCCGCTGCCCCAATATCACACTGCCCCACAGCCTGCCCCGCTGCCCCACTGCCCCGTTGCCCCGCTTCCCCACTGCCCCGCTGCCCCACTGTCCCACTGCCCCGCTGCCCTGCTGCCCCGCTGCCCCACTGCCCCGCTGCCCCAGCACCCCACTGCCCCGCTTCCCCACTGCCCCACTGCCCCACTGCCCCACTGCCCCGCTACCCCACTGCCCCGCTGCCCCACTATCTCACTGCCCCACTGCCCCACTATCCTACTGCCCCGCTGCCCCGGTAACCCACTGCCCCGGTGCCCCACTATCTCATTGCCCCACTGCCCCGCTGCCCCACTATCCCACTGCCCCACTATCCCACTGCCCACTGCCCCGCTGCCCCGGTAACCCACAGCCCCGCTGCCCCACTGCCCCGCTGTCCCACTGTCCCACTGCCCCGGTAACCCACTGCCCCGCTGCCCCACTGCCCCTCTGCCCCGCTACCCCGCTGACCCACTATCCCACTGCACCACTGCCTGCCCCGCTGCCTGCCCCGCTGCCGCACTCCCCTACTGCCCCGCTGCCCCGCTACCCCGCTACCCCACTGCCCCACTGCCCCGCTGCCCCGCTACCCCACTGCCCCACTATCCCACTACCCCGGTACCCCACTGCCCCGCTGCCCCGCTGTCCCACTGCCTCGCTGCCCCGCTTCCCCTCTGCCCCGCTGCCTCGCTGCCCCGCTGCCCCTCAGCCCCACTGCCCCGCTACCCCACTGCCCCAATATCCCACTGGCCCACTGCCGGCTGCCCCGCTGCCCCACTACCCCACTGGCCCACTGCCGGCTGCCCCGCTGCCCCACTACCCCACTGCCCCACTGCCCCGCTGCCCCACTGTCCCACCGTCCCACCGTCCCACTGCCACTGTCCTACTGTCCCACTGTCCCACTATATCACTATCGTCCCGTCCCATGTCCCATGTCCCATCCTATGTCCAGTCCCATGTGCCGTCCCACTGTCCTGTCCGATGTACCGTCTCATGTCCCGTCCCATTTCCCGTCCCATGTTCCGTCCCCTGTCCCGTCCACTGTCCCGTCCCCAGTCCCATCCCCTGTCCCGTCCCCAGTCCCATCCCCAGTCCCATCCCCTGTCCACTCCACTCCACTCCATCGTACATTACTATCCGCTCGTGCAAATGCATAGAAGCTTCGATCTGTCGGGTGAGTACGCAACCCACGAATATTTTTTTTTCTTTTTTTCTTTCTTTCTTTCTTTCTCAAAACCCATACCAGTTTTTAAGTCAGATCGTCAGCTTTCAAACAAAAAAAAATCATCAAAATCGGTCCAATAGTTTTAGCGTGATGCTGGAACAAACAAACAAACAGACGTTTACAATTTTATAATAGTTAAGATTAAGAAGAAGAAGATAAGATAAGAAGAAGAATTAAAGGTAATTAAAAATTGTAGACTGATAATAGTATTTTTTTAGTTACACCAAGATAACTTTATGCTTATTCGTATATTAAGAAGGATACAATAATTATAACAACGTTTAGGTACTTCTAACATAATTTTATTGCTTTTCATACAAAAAAATTGAGAAATCGCAATTTAGAGGTAGCTTCGGGTCCTTGTCTGTAAGTTGAAAGATTCTGATTTTCGGTTGGCTCAAAAGACTGCATTTCCAAGATGGCACCACCCACATACGACAGGATTCTTTTTTTCTACTCTGGACAATTCGGCCCGACCAAAAAGTTTTTAATGCAATTTCTATAGCAGCCGTATTTTGTCTATGGAGGCGCGCGCTAGAGCGCATGCGTGCGAATGACAGCTGGATATGAGCGCCTTAATGTATGCAAAATGTTGTAGAAAAATTTAATTAAAAATCACCGGTTCCCGTCATCGTAGCGAGGTAAAATACATACCAGTTTTTAAGTCAAATCATAAGTTTTTAGTCACAAACAGTTTGAACAAAATCGGTCCAGTAGTTTTATCGTGATGCTGGAACAAACAAACAAACAAACAGACAACTGACATTTAACAATTTTATAATAGTAGTAGATTAAAAAACTATTGCAGATCTTATAATCGGAGTAATACTTTTCTTTCTAATTTAAACATAAGTAATACGTAAGTGCGGATGTTTGTTTGTTTATTTGTTTATCCTACAATCACGCTGAAACTGCTGAACGGATTTCGATTATATTTGGCACAAAAATACCACCTTATAGACTATTTTTCAACCTGATAAGAAGGATGCGCGATTGTGTATTGCTGCGATAACCCGAATTATAGGCGGGCGAAGCCGTGGATATAAACTAAGAGAGAGAGTGGAGATAAGTAAAATAATGACGACCTCTGTGGTCTAGTGGTTCGAGTGTCGGACTGCTGATCACGAGGTCGTGGGTTCGATTCCCACAGGACACAAATATTTGTGTGATGAACATGAGTGTTTGTGTTGGTCTGGTTGTTTCTTATGTATAATAAGTATGTATTAACAAAAAAAAAGTATATAAGTATTATATCCATTGTCTAGTACCCATACCACAAGCTCTGCTTAGTTTGGGACTAGATGGTGATGTTTAAAAATTTCCCAAAAATATAAAAAAAAAAAAATATTAAATTATTTTAAAAACTATTTACCAGTAAGGCATCATCTTGGTTCATTAATGACAAGAAATTGTGATTAAAGCTACTTTTCTTTCAAGTATTGTGATCCTGGGGAGAAGTTAGTGCATAGCATTCGTATCAGCGCTCATAAAGTGAGCGGTTTTTCGCAACTTATCTATAATAAGCTGGATTTTCGAAATGATCTTAAAAATAGCTCGGATGATTGCGAGAATTTCTCTTAGATTCCTGTTATCTGGTTGTTTAAAATTGTACTAGGATTTTTCCGATTAGGTATCCTACCCTACGACATATGTACCTATAGGTGTTTATTGTGAATTGTTAAAGGTACATAACCTTTATATGTATGTTTTGCATCTTTATCAGTTCTGCAAGGGAGAACATATGAGGCGTCTAATCTGATTCTAATATAGATGATGATAATATTGATTTTTGGTTGTTAACCTCGAAACTAATGATAAAGGGAACGTGGCTGGGTTTTTGTTGTTTTGGTCTAGAAGAGGTATTTTTATTGGTATAGCATGGTAAACGAGCTAAAGGCCCACCTGATGTTAAGCGGTTACCTTTACACATAACAACTGCAATACCATCTAGGCTGTTGCTTAAATGGTACCGCAAGTCGGTTCTCCAAACTGAGACATGAAGATGGAATGTCTCATGTGATGGTAATTTCACCGGCACGCGTACCCTTCAGACCGAAACACAGCAATGCAAGCATCATTATTGTACGGAGAAGTAGGTACGGTGGTAGTACTTCCCCAGACGAGCTCTTTCACAAAGGAGCTCTACTACTACTGGATGGATGAATATGGTTATCACATCGTTCTAATGAACTGTGACGTGGAACTGTGGCTGCAAAAATACCATCCACCAGCTGCCTATACTGAATGAGCAGAAGAAACCCCAGCGGGCCACCAACTGTCCTACCCTATCTGGAAATCCCTAAAACGACTTTGAAGCCAGGTGGGTGGGTTGCTGCAGGTTAAATCTAGTCAGATGAGAATACGCAGATGAGCCACAATGTGACTGTGGAGTATTGCTCTCTGTGCAATACCACCTGCACAATGAAAGACCTGTGCGAGGCAAACGATAATGCTGTGGACTGTGGCTGCAAAAATAACATCGAACAGCTGACTATACTGAGCGAGCAGGAGAACCACACCAACTATCATGGCCTAATTGGAAATGCCTAAACCGACTTCGAAGCCAGATGGGCCGCTGCAAGTTCAATCTAGTTAGATGAGGGTACACAGATGAGCTACAGTATTACCACAGAATATCTAATAGTACTAACGTACAGAACGGCCACTCACCACCCCCCGTCAATTTAAGGTTCCTCGCCCGCGCCCCGCATGCACCTGCAGTCTGACAGCAAATGGACTGCAATATTGCAATGGATGTCAATCGCCTGTCGCTATACAAGCACGGCATCTCTGAGAACTACTGAGAAGCGCTTGGACCCTAGTCGGCATTACGATCGGCGAGCATCCCTAACCTACCCATGTGTGTGCGTTCGTATACAGACGTAATATTGTGTATGTCGGTGGTGCTAGCATTTATATTGTATTTAGTGTCCCAGGTGTGGTATTACTGTAGAGTTACTCCAAAGACGATGCCTCACCTCCTGTCCTGCTATCTGTGCAATACCACCCGCACAATAAAAGACCTGTGCGATGCTAATGACGATTCTGGTCTACAATAATATAATACAAAACAAAAGAATCATGGACACGAAGAACAAGAAGATTATGGTGCTAATAATTAATTGAGCTGAAGCCAAAGCAAATAGTTCGGCTCATGCCACAACCTGCAGCTAAAGCCAACGCTGAAGTCGTAGGTTCAGCAAACCCTAGTTATAATAAAAGGGATTAAGGGACTTGCTTTTAGAAATATATATCTTCATCAAGGAACTGGTGTATCGTATACCAGTTTAATTGTCGTAAAGGAATAAGTAAAAGAAAATCCGGTCAAGAGGATGTCGGGCCATGCTCAGTATTATAGGGTTCCTTAAGTAGGTGTAATTACAAATGAATCAAATCGAATATTAATCATGGCTATTTTAATTTTTGCAATAATCAGCAACATTCGCAACTCAGAGCGTGTTGTTAGTAGCACCATCTAGCGATAAATTCAAGAAGCCAAATTGAAGAAGTGTGTCATGTCAACATAACACAAAGTTACTTTTTGTGGGATTTTTTCAAATAGAAAGTAACTAAAGGAGCTAACATCATTTTTCTCTAAGGTCAATGACCTGTGAACTAGGACGTCATAAGTATTTTTCAGTTTTCTCTCTATAACTCGAAAATTTATAATTACATTATAGGTACTCGAAATAATTTTAAAAGAGAGTTTTTACAAAGTTCTATCATTGTGAAAGATTATAAGTTTCTACGTTGCATATTTTAGAAATGGCAGTGGGGGGGACACATTGCAAGCCACTTTGGCGGGCAACATTTCGCAGATGGAACACCTGATAAAAAAGTTATGTATGAAACATTACCTTCATTTTAGTAGACCTATTCAATGACACACCACACGAGGGGGTGCAGCGAAAAAAATCCCAAAAAAAATTTCATCCCCATTTCACATGTATGGGCACCACCCCTAAATTACGTAACCAAGACGTTTTCATTCTTTTAAAATTGGGATCTATATCTAGACTATTTTTTAACAAAATTTCATTTACTTAAGTTTATAACTGTAGAAGTTATTAAACTGTAAAGGATTAGAACAGACGGACAGACGGACAGATGGCTAGACGGACAGATGGACAGACGGACGGACATGACGAAACTATAAGGGTTCCTTGTAGGACTACAGAACCCTAAAAAGTAGATAATACTAACAGCTGAACCTGAAATGCGTTTTGATTCCTGCACAGAACTCATCATCATCTTCCTGCCTTGGTCCCAAATTACTTGAGGTCGTCGCAATACGTCTTCTTCTTCCATTTTTGTCTACCAGTCGTCATCTCATCATTTACACCCTTTTAATCCATATCGCAATCTTCACGCAATCCATCCATCTTTTCTTTGGTCGCCCTCTCCCTCTCCATCCATGAACATTCATTCATATTCATCACTGGGCTCTCTTGGAGGTTGGGATTATGTGCTTTAATCCCTCCTCATTACATGGCCATCCAAACCCAAACGATTTCCTTTCAACTTTTCTGTTACTGGCGCTACTTCCAAACTTCATCTGATGTATTTATTTTTTACTTTATCCGATCTTGTCACTACACACATCCATCTCAATATTCTTTCACGGAATTAGTATACCTAAAAAAAATTTTTTCCTCAAATTCGATGGATCGGGCTCACGGATATAATAAATATTTTAGAGGTTGGGCTCCTACTCCTATATGTAATAAATCAATGACATTTTGTTCCCCGGAAATCAAATCAAGAATTCCAGGCCAGAATGTCTGCCTTCATTCCAAATTTCTAACATAATAGTTGACAGAGGGTTCATCGCACTACTGGCTTACACCTTTTGGTTATTTTTGTTATTGTATTACCAAGATAAAGAGGAAATATTCTGTAGTAATTTCAATTATTATTGAATTTTAAAGACAGGTCAAATGCTAACCTTTGCCCTAACACATAACACAATAGTTTCCTATAATAGTGTTGAATCTTGTTGTAATTTTTGGTTACTAAACATGAATATAAAGATACCTTTTGTTGTGATGGCCTTGAGACGTTAATAAATATTTTGACATTTTTCGATTTTATAACCAAATTATATATTATGAACAAGATTTTTTTGTCGACTTCTTTAGCATGACTAGGTGAACGAGGGACATATTCAAGAATATCATAGAAATCTAAACAAAAAGATGAGAAGTGGCAAAGGTGCGTGAACTTGTACAGGTGTCTTAGGACCCCAGTGCAAGAACCGTTTGCTGATCATCACTGCTGTTTTGGACGCAGAGTCACTAAAATTGTATTTTGCAGTATATCAACGGATTTTTTAGGCTTAATTTATTTTGCATTGAATGCTAGAAACATGGTGGGCGTGATTGCTTATTTATGTGTTGGTAGCGGAAAACCGCCGACATGCGTTCCCGTAGTAAAGTACAGTAGATAAAATTTATATTACTTTATTATTTAGATTTCTATGATCACATCTATGAATGAAACTGAACATCTAAGTTCAAAGTTCAAAGCATTTATTTGCAACTAAGTGTACAATTTTAGTTCTTATATATGTAAAATACATTATGAGGCACTTAAAACTTAGCGGCCTCCTACAGGCGTAGCAAATTTGAGGGCTTTATTAGTAAGTTATGTCAGTTAATTAATATTAGTAAATTATTATCGATTATATATTTAATTAATATTTAAATAAGATAATTTAATTAGTTATTTAATATTAGTGTATTAATTAATTTATTATAAATTAGTTAATTAGGTATCTAGTTTAAATTAGTAAGGTATAGTAACACAGTTCTAGTATCTTATTATAATATTAAATCTTGGTAGATCGCCGTATTAATCATTTTTATTTCGTTTTATATAATAAGTATGAACAGTTCTATGAACAGTTTACCACCTACTTCGGCTGCAGGTGCTCCCTTTTTTTACATCACGACATAAATATAATCATTATAGTTCTAAGTATTACTTATTAATGTTGTGTAATGTTTTGAGTCAATAAATATTGTTATTAACTTTGATTTGTAGGCGCGGATTTAGTTTTCACAGTTATTGATGGAATCTATTGGAATAATTTTTCAAAAGTTATGGTGCCTTTCTCAGACCAACAGAAAAAGGGCCATTTATACATATTTTATTAATTGATGACGTCCGTCCCACTTATTTTCCATTTATTTATTATTACTATTTTAACACTTATATATATATATATATATCTATATGTATCATTATATTTATATTAATTATATTATAATTGCGACACACTTTTTTTTTATCTGTGTTTAGTTACCTCACTGTAAAACAGATTTTCGTCTGTGACATTTCAAACAAGATCCAGTTGAAAACCAGCGCCAGACACTAGTTGTCTGGCATTTATGCTGAACTGGGCTTTTTTGGTGCAGCCGTGGGGCACACAATTATACTTTTAGGACATGTATTATCTACTATCTACTATACTATTATAAAATTGTTAAATGTCAGTTGTCTGTTTGTTTGTTTGTTCCAGCATCACGATAAAACTACTGGACCGATTTTGTTCAAACTGTTTGTGACTAAAACTTATGATTTGACTTAAAAACTGGTATGTATTTTACCTCGCTACGATGACGGGAACCGGTGATTTTTAATTAAATTTTTCTACAACATTTTGCATACATTAAGGCGCTCATATCCAGCTGTCATTCGCACGCATGCGCTCTAGCGCGCGCCTCCATAGACAAAATACGGCTGCTATAGAAATTGCATTAAAAACTTTTTGGTCGGGCCGAATTGTACAGAGTAGAAAAAAAGAATCCTGTCGTATGTGGGTTGTGCCATCTTGGAAATGCAGTCTTTTGAGCCAACTGAAAATCAGAATCTTTCGACTTACAGACAAGGACCGGAAGCTACCTCTAAATTGCGATTTCTCAAAATGTTTGTATGAAAAGCAATAAAATTATGTTAGAAGTACCTAAACGTTGTTATAATTATTGTATCCTTCTTAATATACGAATAAGCATAAAGTTATCTTGGTGTAACTAAAAAAATACTATTATCAGACTACAATTTTTAATTACCTTTAATTCTTCTTCTTATCTTATCTTCTTCTTAATCTTAACTATTATAAAATTGTAAACGTCTGTTTGTTTGTTTGTTTGTTCCAGCATCACGCTAAAACTACTGGACCGATTTTGATGGTTTTTTTTTGTTTGAAAGCTGATGATCTGACTTAAAAACTGGTATGGGTTTTGAGAAAGAAAGAAAGAAAGAAAAAAAGAAAGATTAATTCGTGGGTTGCGTACTCACCCGACAAATCGAAGCTTCTATGCATTTGCACGAGCGGATAGTAATGTACGATGGAGTGGAGTGGAGTGGACAGGGGATGGGACTGGGGATGGGACTGGGGACGGGACAGGGGACGGGACAGGGGACGGGACTGGGGACGGGACAGTGGACGGGACAGGGGACGGAACATGGGACGGGAAATGGGACGGGACATGAGACGGGACATGGGACAGGACAGTGGGACGGCACATAGGACGGGACGATAGTGATATAGTGAGATAGTGGGACAGTGGGACAGTGGGACAGTAGGACAGTGGCAGTGGGACGGTGGGACAGTGGGGCAGCGGGGCAGTGGGGTAGTGGGGCAGCGGGGCAGCCGGCAGTGGGCCAGTGGGATATTGGGGCAGTGGGGTAGCGGGGCAGTGGGGCAGTGGGGTTGTGGGGCAGCGGGGCAGCGAGGCAGCGGGGAAGCGGGGCAGAGAGGCAGTGGGGCAGCGGGGCAGCGGGGCAGTGGGGTACCGGGGCAGCGGGGTAGTTGGATAGTGGGGCAGTGGGGTAGCGGGGCAGTGGGGCAGTGGGGCAGCGGGGCAGTAGGGGAGTGCGGCAGCGGGGCAGGCAGTGGTGCAGTGGGATAGTGGGGCAGTGGGGCAACGGGGCAGTGGGTTATCGGGGCAGTGGGTTACCGGGGCAGCGGGGCAGAAGGGCAGTGGGATGGTGGGGCAGCGGGGCAGTGGGGCAGTGGGATAGTGGGGCAGCGGGGCAGTGGGGCAGAGGTGCAGTGGGGCAGCGGGGCAGTGGGTTACCGGGGCAGCGGGGCAGTGGGGCAGTGGGCAGTGAGATAGTGGGGCAGCGGGGCAGTGGGGCAGCGGGGCAGTGGGGTGCCGGGGCAGTGGGGCAGTGGGGCAGCGGGGCAGAGGGACAGTGGGGCAGCGGGAAAGTGGGGAAGCGGGGCAGTGGGGCAGCAGGGCAGCGGGGCAGCGGGGCAGGCTGTGGGTCAGTGTGATAGTGGGGCAGCGGGGCAGTGGGGCTGTGGGGTAGCGGTGCAGCGGGGCAGTGGGATAGTGGGGCAGTGGGGCAGCGGGACAGTGGGGTAAAGGGGCAGTGGGGTAGCGGGGCAGCGGGGCAGTGGGGGGCAGCGGGGCAGGCTGTGGGGCATTGGGATAGTGCGGCAGCGGGGCAGTGGGACAGCGGGGCAGCGGGGCAGTGGGGTAGCGGAGCAGTGGGGCAGCGGGGCAGCGAGGCAGTGAGGCAGTGGAGCAGCGGGGCAGCGGGACAGTGGACTGGACTGGAATGGACTGGACTGGACTGGACTGACGTGGGTTAGCAGAATTTAACGCGAGCGGAGCCGCGGGTAAAAGCTAGTATATAATAAAATTGTATATTGTTGTTATTGTGTGCCTCTGACAAAACATCTAAATAAACCATTTTTCTTTCTTTCTTTATTTGGAACGAGAATCAAGTACCTACCTATTGAACATCCACTTTTATTATGTCCCTCGCTCAACCAGTCATCCTGTATAATAAAAGCGAAAGTTAGTGAGTGTGTATGTTTTTTACTTTTTCAAGCTGAAACAGCTCAATGGATTAAGATGAAATTTGGCACACAGATAGACTAGACCATAACCCAGATTAAAATAAAGGCAATTTTGTTTCCCGGAAAATGAACAGTCATTTATTTATTATTTTATTTTCCACAAATTAAAATACATACATTTGGCAGATACAGTGTAGAACATAAACCAGTTTAGGTTTTTCTGTTCACCGCTTGGTCCGTCGACATTCATTACAACAAGATGTGGGTGGGTGAACACGACGCATCGCGCTCGCTCGCCCCATGCTAAAATTCCCAATGGCATATACCCACAACTAATTTATATTACTTCTCAAAGCAAATTACTTACAAAAGTAACTGTTAACGGCATGTTTTGTTTTTTTAGAATTATAAAATTATAAGTCATTATTAGGTTTTAATTCCTCTAAAAGGTGTTTTTTTTAATGTTTAGATTTCATGATGTTTCGTACTGTTACTTGTTGTTTATTTACAGATGGATACGCGATAAGTCTTTCTGTGATATGCCGAATTATACACGAGCAAAGCCACATAATAAGGCATTGTTGCGACAGGCACATTGCAGTACAACTGCCACAGAGAAAGCTCTAATAAATTAATATTTAAATTTTATTTCATTGATTTTATTTAATTTTTTATTTTATTGTTTTATTGGTTGATATTGATTTGGAATTATTTGACATTGTTTTAATTATTAATTTATAACTTGATTATTATTGCTTTTAAATGTGACATTTATTTATAATTACCTAGTTTGTTTTTGTTGTATATGGGTGTAATTTGCCTGAATAAAGATGATTTTAATTTAATTTAAAGCCGCAGCAAGGTCTAGTCTATCATATTATTTAGTATGATTCTCCATATTAGCTGATTACTTTTTACAATATTCTTAGGATTTATCATCTAAAAAAAAATTGTTCTTCGTGCAACGTACAAGTCTCTCAATCTCAACACACAAATCTGCGTTAGGGTCCGTTCATATAGACCGGCTCGGAGAGTAGAGCAAACTTTGATCTATTTAAAATAGAGTTTTAAGATATTTCTACGCGTGCGTACATGTTTGACGTTTTTACATTCATTCGAGCAAGATCGAACGTATTGATCGTCATGACTTAGGACTAATTATAATAAAACAAGTTTAACCGGATTACAGCGCGTATATTATGTATTTAAATTGGTTTACCTGACGTTTCGATAGCATTGCAGTGTTCGTGGTCACAGGAAGACTAACGGCCAAAATTAATAATAATAATAATAAATAACAAATATCTTTGGGACATTTTTTTACACAGCACCATCTAGTCCCAAACTAAGCAGAGCTTGTATTATGGGTACTAGACAATGGATATAATACTTATATACTTTTTTTTTGTAAATACATACTTATAATACATAAGCAACACTCAGACCAACACAAACACTCATGTTCATCACACAAATATTTGTGTCCTGTGGGAATCGAACCCACGACCTCGTTATCAGCAGTCCGACACCCGAACCACTAGACCACAGAGGTCGTCAAATCTACTAGAGATAGAAATTTGACATAAGCTTCATACAAAATATGTCAAATTTCTATCTCTAGTAGGGTAAATCGTAGATAGATTGGATATTAATTTTGGCGGTAAGATGACAAGCGTCTTTACAGATATTTAAAAAAAAAATATCGACCGTACAATTTTTTTAATAAAAATTTAGGACTAATTGCTCGAAATCGAACCGAAATATTGTAATGGCAAGTTTTACGCTTTTCGATGATACTTGCTTATCGAACATCAATGTACGCCTACCTCTGTGAGCCGGTCAGCTGATCTCAATGAGCATACTCTCTCCCAGCTGGTCTATGTTAACCGCTTGGTCGGCTCGAAGCATATAAATCCGTCACCAAGACCTCCGCTCAGTGTAAAAAAAACACTTACCGATGCTCTCTCTCCGAGCCGGTCTATGTGAACGGACCCTAACTCTGCTCAGCAACACACTGCAGTTACAATAAATAGTTAACAATCAGCAATAAGGGGACTCGTGTAACACAGAAACAATCAATATCTATGCCATTTTGACGAGTTGCTTATCAATGAAATTGGATTGCATTAATTGTTGCGTCATCGTATTATAGATACGAAATTTTGCATTAAAATAAACCGGTCGGTCGAAAGAATATGAATTTTAAGGATGACTACGTTCCTGACGGGGACCCCCCCAATCGCACACGTTTTTTCTATATAAGATGGCGGAACGAGCTAAAGGCCCACCTGATGTTACGTGGTTACCTTTGCCCATAACATCTGCAATACCATCTAGGCGCTGTTGTCTAAATGACACCGCAAGTCGTGTTCGCCAAACTGAGAGATGAAGATGAAAAGTCTCATGTGATTGTAATGTCACCGGCACCCGTATCCTTCACACCGGAACACAGCAATGCAAGCATTCATCATCATCATTTCAGCCGAAAGACGTCCACTGCTGGTTCAAGCATGTTGGGGGATATGCCATAATCGCCACGCTTGACAGGCGGTTTCGCGATCGCAGTTGGTTGGTTAAATAAAATAAAAAAAAGTAAACAGTGCAAAGTAAATTACTGAAAGCTGCATTTCCGTTGTTTTCGTACATATGCATCTTATAGCGATCTATTAAATAAGTTTAAATTACAAAATCTCAAAACCCAGACGTATTATTTTAGAGACAATGTTTCTCTTTGATTTGTGTAACAACACATACGACTGTATGGACATTAGTAACAGGATAATAATATGTGGAAAATGTCGTTGCTATAATTTTTTTTTTTAGCTTATAAATATGTGCAATACCAACAAATGTGTAACCGTTTATTTTCCCAAACAAATATAATAAAAATACTCAGAGAACGCTGCTGCCCATCCTCTTATGAATCCCTTAATGCAAGCGTAATGCAAGCATTACTAAACAGTAATGCTTGCATGGCTGTGTTACAAACAAACATTTTGTGTCGTCAAACGGCAGCAGAAATAGGTACGGTATACTACCAGTATTTCCCCGGACAAGGCTCTCTACTACTACAAAAACAAACATTTTGTGTCGCCAAACGGCAGCAGAAATAGGTACGGTATACTACCAGTATTTCCCCGGACAAGGCTCTCTACTACTACAAAAACAAACATTTTGTGTCGCCAAACGGCAGCAGAAATAGGTACGGTATACTACCAGTATTTCCCCGGACAAGGCTCTCTACTACTACAAAAACAAACATTTTTTGTCGCCAAACGGCAGCAGAAATAGGTACGGTATACTACCAGTATTTCCCCGGACAAGGCTCTCTACTACTACAAAAACAAAGATTTTGTATCGCCAAACGGCAGCAGAAATAGGTACGGTATACTACCAGTAGGTATTTCCCCGGACAAGGCTCTCTACTACTACAAAAACAAACATTTTGTGTCGCCAAATGGCAGCAGAAATAGGTACGGTATACAACCAGTATTTCCCCGGACAAGGCTCTCTACTACTACAAAAACAAACATTTTGTGTCGCCAAACGGCAGCAGAAATAAGTACGGTATACTACCAGTATTTCCCCGGACAAGGCTCTCTACTACTACAAAAACAAACATCTTGTGTCGCCAAACGGCAGCAGAAATAGGTACGGTATACTACCAGTATTTCCCCGGACAAGGCTCTCTACTACTACAAAAACAAACATCTTGTGTCGCCAAACGGCAGCAGAAATAGGTACGGTATACTACCAGTATTTCCCCGGACAAGGCTCTCTACTATTACAAAAACAAACATTTTGTGTCGCCAAATGGCAGCAGAAATAGGTACGGTATACAACCAGTATTTCCCCGGAGAAGGCTCTCTACTACTACAAAAACAAACATTTTGTGTCGCCAAACGGCATTCATTCTCGCTCTGACACTCGCCCCGAGAGGTCGTGCTGCTCCGCTCCGTCCTCTCGTGACGAATTAAGTGCTCGAATATTTTTCGCTACGGCTCACCGTAGCGTCCTCCGCAGTCGCCCCGCCGACTGCAGCCCGATAAGCACATTCGCTGTCTTTTTCAAGACAGCGAGCGCGCTTTTGTCTCTTTAGACAGAGTTTCGTCAAAAACGTAGTGTCCCTTCAGGAAAAACCCACTTATTTACTGTGGTTCTCGGTGGATACCTAACGGTGATAACAAACCGAGGGGCGTTGACCCGACACGCCAGCTGCGCTCCTTAAGGGCAAAGCAAAATTGGAAGAAGCTAGGGCCAGAAGGCCTTGGGGGATCTCCTAGTCTTCCCTAGCTTACCCCCGTTTCGTCCTATCTAGCATTCTCTAGGGGTTTACACCCATTGCACACTAGAGACTTAGGGACCTGGTTGCACATTAAGACTGGCAATCAGGAGTGCAAGCTTAGGGCTCACCAGTAGGCACACAACCTCCCCGTCTATACCCGACGGGGAGGGTTTGAACACACTCCCGGGAACACCCACCCGAGGAGCAAACCCCCATGTTAGTACGCCACTAATTTTCTCCCCCTCTCGTTGTTGCTAGGCTTGGCTTAGTCACCATCTATATGATGGTGTCTGATGCCGAGTTTCTCAGCATCCTAAAAAACGTCCTCTTCAAGGACCCCACCTTTATCGCCAACTATGGCGACTTGTTTGGCAGCGCTTTTGCCGCCAAACAACCTGACGTCCCCGACTCTCCAGAGTCGCCCGATACCCCCCCGCCCCTAAGGAGGAATAGGCGCCCCGCCCGTTCCGACAGTGATGAGGAGAGGCCGAGGTCTCCGCGTGGTCCGCCTAGGCGTTCAGCCAGCCTGGACCATAAGGACCGTACCCCCTCACCTCTCCCCACCCCAGCCCCCACTCAATACCCTGATCGCTCCCCAATCCCATCAGACCAAGAGATGTCTTCGGACAGTGAGGTCAACTCAGACGAGGCCGGTGCCTTTACCACGGTAGTGGGCAAAGGTAAAAAACGCAGCCGGAAAACTAACAAGGCCGAGGCTCTCGCCTCAAAATCTCTAAAACTTTCCGAGGCAAACTCTGCCCCGGCCCCTACCCCCCGTCCCGCCTCTCACTCCTCCTCGCAGGATAACAGGCCCCCCTCCCCTCAGGAACATACCTCACCTTCCCAGAAGAAGGTGCCCATCCCGCCTCCCTTATTCATCCAGGATAAGGAATATTGGACCAGGATATCCGACTGGTGCAATCAAAATAAGATAAATTTCACTAGTGCCCGCCCCACACAGCAGGGCATTAAAGTAGTTGTCCCCACCCCCACTGATTACCGCAACCTTACCAGGTTGCTACGCGAGCGTGGTGTGTCTTTTCACACCTACGCACTCCCAGAGGACCGACTCCTTAGAGTTGTGATCCGAGGGATTCCGTCCGAAGTCAGCTGCACGGAAGTGCACGCCGACCTCGATCGTCAAGGGATCCCGGTTGCAATAACCCACCGTATGTTCCGTGGTAAGCACGGGGAACCCTATAACATGGTCCTTGTCATTTGCCACCCTGGCGAAAACGCCAAAAACATCTATAATATAAAGACCGTATGCAATCTATCAGGCATCACGGTCGAGCGCCCCCACAAGTCGAACCAGCCTGGTCAATGCCACCGTTGCCAGCTGTATGGTCACTCCCAGCGTAACTGCTACGCAAAGCCCAGGTGCGTTAAGTGCCTAGGCGATCACGGGACTACCGAGTGCGAGCGTCCCAAGGAGAGGGACCAGTGCACGGAGCCCCCTAGCTGTGTCCTTTGCCGCAAAGCCGGGCATCCAGCAAACTATCGCGGATGCCCCAAAGCCCCCAAAATGCGCAACGCCAAAACGGCAAAACGCGCCTCCGACCGCGTTGCGAGGGAAGCCCCCTCCTACGCAGCCCCCTTCCATTACCAACCACCAAACCCTAGAGGCCCACTCGGGCCCTCCCCTAATTTCCACGGCCCACTCGGGCCCAACCCCTGGTTTAAGGGTAATCAAAAGCCCCAATACCCACCTCTTCCGACCTCTCGTCTCGCGCCCCCGGCCTCAGAGCCCCCCGCGCTGATGAACTTACCCATCCCCGCACCTTCTCTCAGGCCCAAAACTGCACCAGCAGCTAAAGCCCCCCCCCCCATGAGAACCCCCCCTCCGGTAAACTACCCCGGCCTTCTGCCGAGAGAATACCTCGAACCCCAGTCAGGGGAAACCCGTATTGACGCCTACTCTAGACTTTGGGCCTTTACCCAAGGCATCCACGAGCAGCGCCTTCAGGTACTTACAAAGTACCAAGACATCTATAGAATACTAAATTCCAATTATAATGTATAATACGGCCCCACCCAAAAGATTCAAACCCCGTTCCCTAAATTTAGGCTTCTTTAATGCCCGAGGCATTAGTGGTCAACGCGATGACGTAGCTGTCTTCTTGCGTGAGCACCAACTTGACATATTACTCGTTCAAGAGTCCTTTCTCAAGCCCCACTGTCGTAATCCCAACATAGCCAACTATAGGCTGATTAGAAACGACAGAACGTACACCGCACTAGGCGGAACGCTAATCTATTACCGCAATTCTTTATATTGCATCCCCATTGATCCCCCAGAGCTAGCATGCCTGGAGGCTTCAATCTGTCGCCTAGGCATGACAGGGCACCAGCCCATCACCATAGTCTCGGCTTATAGGTCCGCAAACAAACCCGCGAGTCTGCTCGAAGACGACCTCAAATCCCTACTCGATCTTAGTAATTCTGTAATTATTGCAGGCGACTTAAACGCCAAACACCGCTCATGGAGCTGTGTCTCCAATAACGCCGCTGGCACTCAATTAGGAGCACTTAGCGACAAACTTTCCTTCGACGTCATCGCCCCGATGCGTCCCACTCACTATCCTGACACAGTAGGGCATCGGCCCGACATCCTAGATATAGCCCTCTTAAAGCGCGTAAACCTCGGTATTCGCTCTATTGAGGTAATCCAAGAACTAGACTCAGATCATCGCCCTGTGATCATTCAACTGGGTCCCCGGGGTGGTCCCTCGGATCCCGGTATTCCGCCCGTAACTAAAACAATAACCGATTGGAAGAGATTAGAGGACCGCCTCAAATCTACCTCATCCCCCCAATTAGATTCAATCCCTGACTCCATTGAGACAGTCGCGGACACGGTGGCCGCGATCACCTCGCTCACCAACCATGTGCAGTCCGTAGTGGGCGAATGCTCACGGCAGGTTCCGATGCTGGATGACCAGCGCCTGAAACTGCCGGACGATGTAAATGAGTTGAGGACCGAGAGGAACGCGGCCATCCGTGCCTATGACGCTTTTCCCAATGAAGCCAATCGTGCCCATATGCGCTCCTTACAGAATACTGTAAAGAGACGTGTAGCTCAGGTACGGGAGGATCATTGGGACAAGGAAGTCAGCGCAATCCAACCGTCTCATGTAGCCTTCTGGGCCCTTCAACGCAGACTTAAATGCGAGACCACGGCAACTATGCCCCCCCTAAATCGACCCAATCAAAGGCCGGCCTTTGACGACGACGAAAAAGCCGAATGCTTAGCCGACAGTTTGGAGTCTCAATGCACTCTCAGTACGCTTCCCGTAAGCCAAACCCACCTTGATAAGGTTAATTCAGAAGTAGAGCGTAGGTCAGCCCTCCCCCCCCCCCCAATAGATGACCCTGAGGACCCGCTCCCACCGATCACCCCTGACGAAGTTCTCTCTATAGTCAAGGATCTCAAGCCCAAAAAAGCCCCCGGCGCAGACGGCATCACCAATAAGGTGTTGAAACGTTTCCCTGCCACCCTAATCGCTCTAATGACCGTCATCTTCAATGCGGCATTTAAAAACAACATCTTTCCCCAGGCTTGGAAACAGGCTACGGTAATCGGTATTTCCAAACCGGGCAAACCAAAAGCCGAGCCGAGTAGTTACCGGCCGATTAGTCTCCTCAATGTCTTCGGCAAAATCTACGAGAAGCTTATTTATAAGCGACTCAAAGATTTCGCCGACTCAAATAAACTCCTTCCCGACGAGCAGTTTGGCTTTCGTACAAAGCACTGCTGCGTTAACCAACTGCACCGCATTGTAGAACACATCAGTGCAGGCTTCGTACGCGGTCAAATGACCGGCACTCTCTTTTTCGACGTAGCAAAGGCTTTCGATAAAGTGTGGCACAACGGCTTATTATATAAGCTGTACACTATGAATGTGCCACATCGTCTCGTGCTCATCATCCGAGACTACTTATCGAATCGTACTTTTCGCTATCGCATAGAAGGGGCTCTCTCCTCCCCCCATCCCATTCACGCCGGTGTGCCACAAGGCTCCGTGCTCTCCCCCCTACTGTTCACGCTGTACACCAGCGATATTCCAAAATGCGGTGCAGCCCGTATGGCCCTTTTCGCCGACGACACGGCAATCTATTACTCCGGCAGGACCCATGTCGCCATTTCTCGTACCCTCCAATCCGCGGCCAACACCCTAGGTGAATGGTTCCGGAAATGGAGAATCGAAGTAAATCCCGAAAAAAGTGCAGCGGTCCTCTTCGATAAGAGACCCCTGTCACAGTATCGTAAAGAATTAAGCGTACCAGTCTCAATGTTCGGAAAACAGATCCCATGGCAACGAGAAGCCAAATACCTTGGCGTGATCCTTGACCGTAGACTGACTTTCAGACCGCATATCCGCAAGGTGAAAAACCGTGCCGCCTTCGTCCTCGGACGTCTCCACCCCCTACTCAATGCGCACAGTAAGTTGCCCACTCCTCTCAAAATAAGGATATACACCACCTGTATCCGCCCCATACTCGCCTATGCTAGCGTTGTGTTCGCACACGTTAAGCCGGTGAGAATTCACATACTCCAAACCCTCCAAAACCGTTTCATGCGAAGGGCCGTAGGCGCCCCCTGGTACGTACGCAACGTCGACCTCCACCTAGACTTCAAACTGCCGACCATCAAGCAGTTTTTCAAGCGTGTCTCAAAACGCTATTTCGATTCCGCTCCCAAGCACCCCAACCCCTTGGTCGTGGCGGCCACCGTCTACCAGCCATCCGCTATCAGCAAAACCCGACGTCCCAGACACACACTCATTGAGCCCGATGACGATATCACACTCCTCCAGGAGTCTGATAAAAGTACAAGCACACTCCGACGCCGTCGTCCAAAATATCGTCCCCGCCGGCGAGGACCGACGCGACACACACACAGAATCCGAGAGTCCGACTCTCGAGAAACAGTAACACATGCCGACGCAGCACCGGCTGCTGGGGGGATCAGTGGCGGGGTCCCCCTGCTGCACCCTGAGTCGAGGTCCGAGCTCCCCCCTGGGGACGCCCTCACGGTGTAAGCAACCGGAGATAATCTCGTCACGCGAGACCGGCCCTATGCTCTAGAGTAGTTCCTAGGAGCAGGCTATTGCGTAGCCACTGGTTAGGTTTTCTAGGTAGGTCTTAGCCTCGCCGGCGAGGCTTGCCGCTTCACGGCGTTTAGCACGTCACCCGATAGGGACCGAAAGTCCGCTACTTTCGAGGTAACCAATTCGATGCAGCAACGGCTGCTAGGGGGACATAGGAACTGCGGGGTCCCCCTGCAATGCCCTAGCGAGGTTCGAGCCCCCCCCTTGGGGGGCGCCCGCCCGATTAAGCGCGGTATTGATGCCGCGCGCATCTAGTTTGTAAGTATGTAGGGAAAAAACCTTCGGCGAATGGAGTCCCACATGGGACTCTCCGCCAACTAAGTCCGGTTAAGCAGAAATGGGACTTCGGTCCCACCTGCGAGAGCCCATTCGAAAAAAAAAAAAAAAAAAAAAAAAAAAAAAAAGTCGCCAAACGGCAGCAGAAATAGGTACGGTATACTACCAGTATTTCCCCGGACAAGGCTCTCTACTACTACAAAAACAAACATCTTGTGTCGCCAAACGGCAGCAGAAATAGGTACGGTATTCTACCAGTATTTCCCCGGACAAGGCGCTCTACTACTACAAAAGTATGAATGCCAATGCACCCATATTTCTTATATAATACTATTATATCCATATAAACAAACAAGTATGTTATCATTCTTAGCTTATTATCAAAACTGCCTTATTAACTAAGCTATATAATTTTATAATCCTCAAGGAAATTTCCTCGGGCAGTCTACCGAGGGCCGGTATGGAAAATTTTATAACAAATAAAAATAAACAGAGAATCATTACCCAAACCCTTCATTATGTTATAGGTACTTAGGATTTTACAAAGACATTTGTATACTGACGTGGTTTTTACGTTAAGGTAAAAACACCTTGAGATTATATTATTATGATGAACAAATAAGGGTTCTAATCATGTTTCCGCAAGGGCATTAAATAATGTGTACGGCTTAAAGACGTTTGTTCCAAAACTAAATGTTTCCGCATGTGATTTTGTGTATTTGTAATCACCCACAGTTTTCTTGTAATTATGTTACGACTACAAAGCGCATAATTTTATTGTTAACATCCTTTTTACAAGCTTTTATTTAACTTGCTTCGTTCATTATGTATTGTAATGAAAGACTTTACGGTTCAATATTTATAATAAATTTTTAGACTACTTGCTGGCCTGCTGGCATTCGATTGCGATTAAGAAATTTTGTATACCTGTCTCATGGACGAATAAAAAAGGCGGACAGAATCTCGCTAAACAATAAGTGAAGCACCCATAGTAAGACGGCTCGCTTAAAAATATGGGCTGACACGCACACATTCACACCCATAGTAAGCCAAAAAGCCGCGATTACGCAAAAAATCTCGTGTCATAGTGTCACAAATAAAATAACCATAAATATCTGGTGTGTTAAAATTCTGTCAAAATTATAGTGGATGTAGGAAAAAAACAGTGCTTGAATCTTTTCTTAGTGAGATTCCGTCCGCCTTTTTTATACGTCCGAGACCTGTGTAAGATCGGTGACAATGCAATATTCTGGTACAATACAGCTGATCTAATATGGAGCCGCAAATCGTGTTTAAAAAATATTTTTTGTATGTTTTATTCCATGTAGGTTTGATTCGGCTTATAACCTTGTCAGATGCAACCGAATATTAGAATTTTACACAAAGCATTTTTTGCTACATGATATCCATCGGAAAAAGGTATAGGATGGTTCCGGTAAACTTGAGATGCAGTCCTAAGTCTGCCTTTGCCTCCCGTATGTTTTGCATTTAAATAATACACCTAGGTACTATTAAAATAAATATTGGATCAGGATTTTACGGTTCAATAGACTCCATTCACGAAAATATTTTATCTGGTTACTCATTCATAGTGAGTTCGTGTGAAGCGCTTATTAAATATTAAAACAACAAATAAGTTTTTGTCCGATAATGCCTAGGTGCAGAGGTGAGGTGTAAAGGTGATGTGACTCATCACTCATTACCTACTCTGTATTATCTGTATTCATTACAAGTATGTACCGCGTGTTTACCGCATACAAATGTTAAATATCTATTATAAACTGGCTTTGTGTGTAAATTTTTAACAAGACCGGCTCAGTTTAGGTAGTATACTGGTTTTGTAACAATTTTCTTTCTCGACAGAAAATACCTATCGCATGCCACACCACTTGGAAAGGCAGCGTGGTATTGGGGCTCGCACCCACTAAAAACTCCGCCGTGTACCTATTCTCGCCTTGGTGGATGAGCCACGAGAACTGCAATGTATTCACAACCAAAAAATCTGTTTGTCGAGCGACATCGATGATTTTCTAGGATCAGCAGACAATTTTTTTTTGCGATTTTTGGGTTGGTCCCATAGTAAAAGTTGTTTTATGCAGGACATATCCCGAATGAATGACGACTGCCTCGTTGGTCTAGTGGTTGCAAGCGCGACTGCTGAGCGTGGGGTCCTGGGTTCGATTCCCGGGTCGGGCAAAGTGTTATTGGGTTTTTTCATTAGGAAATTCTCAGTAGCAGCCCGGAGTCTGGACAATAGGCTCGCCCCCTATTACATGGGACTATAACATAACTGGTGAAATGTGGGTGTACTATTACACCTCTGCCTACCCCTTCGGGGAAATACAGGCGTGATGTTATGTTATGTTGTTGTTATGTTATATCCCGAATGAGCTCTTAAAATATGATCACGCATTTTTGATACTCTTGAATAGTGTACGTAAGACAGAAAATAATAGTAGTTTATGAAACTGTTGCATAATAGGGGTTATTAAAACACGAGTGTGAGTTTAAAAACCGAGCCGTAGGCGAGGTTTTTAATAGTATCACACGAGTGTTTTAATACCTAATTATGTCAGTTTCATACACTATTTTATCTACACTCATACAATTTCAAATAAAATACCAAAGTCAAAATCTTGGTAACATTGTCGTTGTTTTTCTTGATTTCTCTGGTAAAAGATTGTTCGTCATTTACGTTGCTGCATCCAGAAATTCAGGCGGAGTCATATTCTCCTCAGTTCAGTATCACTGCTGTATTCAGATATTTTTGCCCAGATTAAAACTTTCGACATACAAAACCATAATAATAACGTAAACAATTACAATAAATTTACAAGTAACGATGACCAAATCCAGTAGGCCGCGGCCGTGGCGTGCGGCCGCGCACGCGCGCTGGTGCGCGCCTACACAGATAATAAAATATAGTCTGGCGAAAATATTATAATCGGAACTAATTTTCTATCCTAGTCAGGATTCCGTCAATCTCTGTTTTATCATACAAAAAATATGCCTGTAAACACTTAAATATAATTAAAAGCAATATGACAATCAAAAGTTCTGCCAAAAACGCGATTTTAAACGATAAAAATTTTCAATGTATGACAAGTGGCGCCACCCTGAATTTTGTGTACTCATTGGTGCCAAACTGTACGACTGCTAAAAAAAAGGTTTGAAAACTTCTTGGTTAGGTCGAAGTGGCATTAAAAACTCCTTAGTTGGGCTGAAGTGTGCGGTTATGGAAAAAAAATTAAATTACCGCATTGTTTTGTTCAGCAAACTGTATCGTAATAAAACTTTTTAAATTCATTACAGGTGCATGTGCGTAAAGTATGTCATTATGACATTACTTTCGAGTTCATAATTCGAATTTTACGATACGAGTGTAGATAAAGATCGTTAACCTGTCATCAGACATTTTAATAAAAAGTTACGGAATGAAAATCACGTGCATTTCCTAGTAGATTCAGAGTAACCATCGTGCGTACACTTACACCCTGTTTTTTCTTCATGAATCAACAATTCAATGTTTGATAATCATGGAGAATATCATTTCATTGTCCATTTTCCTTGTAAAGGTTGTTTTGTAATTACATATTTGCACGAAACCCGCTTTTGAGATGTCTACTTGATACGGAGTTGACGGAGAAATAGCGATGAGGCCTTGTCTGTCAATATGGTAGTCAAGTTCGTAAAATACTAGGGAAACATTGTTTGAGGGGTGATGACTTTTCTTTTGACAGGAAAGTGAAATATTCCTCTTGAATTTTTCTGATGAAAAAAGCAACGGTAAGTGGATTTTTGGCGTTCTCATTCTATTAGATAGAAAAATCTATAGGAATTTATTTTACTGAATTACGTATCGCGATTCTAAGCGAGCGAGCGCAAGGAATTGCCATTTGATTTGTAGTTTATGATTAGATTTTTTTAATAATTTCCATATTTCAAAGAATCACGGTCCATAGGTCACAGATCCATAATATTATATTGATTGGTACAAAAAAAAATGATTTTTAGAGAAGTTGGAATAGTTTTATTATTTATCCTTGGGGATAAAGAAAAGTTTTAGACATTAAAAATATTTTCTCCTACTTTCGCGGAAATTGGTTCATTATTCAAAAACTACATCAATCGGCTCTTTTCCGTACGCAACGAAATAACACGCCAGCAATATCCAACACGACAATAATATAAATAGCTGGACAGTTTTTATTTTTTAAATTATGCAACCGAGATTTTTAAGTACACACTTACATATATTGAGTGTTTTTAGGTACAAAATATTTATCACTATAAAGGCTGAATGCGCATTTTTATTTTCAAAACTTTGAAAATAGAACAAGAACCACGCGCGTACGAATTGACGCGAATGAAAATTAGATACTGTTGAATTAATTTGTGTTTTCTCGCAAATGAGAAAAAAGTATTACACAAGTCTCGGCCGAAATAGCAAGTTTAAAAGTTTTAAAAGATTTCCTTAGAAAAAAATTAATAATTTGAAAAACTTTTTTTTATTTGTTCGTAATGGAATAAATGCTCTCTACTACTTTGTTTTGTTAAAATAAGTATAATTGAACTTTTTAAGCAATGTGGTAAACCTTCTTTGAATGTAAAGAATATATTACATTTCTTTTTTCCTCTGCCTACCCCTTCGGGGAAATACAGGCGTGATGTGTGTGTTTATGTTCTTTAAATATTTTTTTGTGATTGCACAATTAATAATTATACAAAACAGTCATTTGTCGGCATTTAATCATAAAAAACCAGCCAAGTGTGAGTCAGACTCACGCAGTAAGGGTTCCGTACCACCCATCGATCTGATACCCCATAGAAACTGATTAAACTTACGAGAGTTTATCAAAAGACATCAGCGAGCGTACGCGAAATGTGAATTTTTACATCTCTTTCTTACGTAGGTACCACCACATTTGTCTACGTTTTCTCTGTTTTCAGTATTTATTGCTAAACTCCATAATATGCACTATAATCAGACCAAGGTTGACGCTGATATGTATTACCGTTTTGAAGATAGAGCAGGAACAAAAACGTTGAAAAAAATGCATGTTTTTTGAGGTTTCTTGTATGGGGACCCCCTTTGGTTTCAGACTTTTTTTAATTTTTAGTATTTGTTATGATACACCTCACAGCAACATATTTTCTCTGAAAATTTCAACTGGTTATCTATTACCGTTACAAAGATACAGCCCTGTGACAGACAGACGGACGGACGGACGGACAGCGTAGCGACAGTAATAGGGTCCCGTTAGCACCCTTTGGGTACGGAACCCTAAAATCTGACACATCATTAATTAATTATATTTTTGAATTTAATTAAATTGCCTACGAACACCAAAATTATGTATTTTAGTGTTTATTTAAAGAATTAGAAAAAGAGTATATTTTTACATAATTCATACCTTGTATGTAAGAAGATTGTTTTTGTATTCGGTATTTTTACATTCATTAAAACATTAGTACTTATTTAAGTATGGCTACAGTCTTCATGAAATAAGATTAAAAATAACATGAAAAAAATTATTATATTACAAAACTTGGTAACCCTGAACCACCATGGCAATATTTGCAAATCCTTGACGAAGATCCGGTAAGTAAATCCGAGAATCAGACGCTTGTATGTAGTAAAATAGACGAAAATGTCAATATTTTGGTAGAGTCGAGTTCCATGGGACTGATCTCAAAATAGGGCATAACAGATAAGTAGTATCAACAAACAAAAGGTATTATTTCGCACCATTTTCCTTTCTCAGAGCCTTTTCCCATTTTTTTTGGGTTTCGCTCTGAACATCAGTTTTTTAAACAAATCAACTGTTATAGGACTAGAGACCGACTTTTGGATTTTTATTTTTCGAAAACCGAAACCGAAACCATCCAAAGAAATGAAAAAAAAAACACGGACGGTTTGTGTTGTGCATGTGCATTTTGCGTCTGTTCACGCACCCATGCCTCGACAAAGGAGAAATTCTAAAAAAAATGTAGAAGGGAGCCATGAAGTTGCTGTCAAGAGAGCAAGAGGGAATACCTATTACTATCGTTATCTCCACAATAGAAAAAAGGCTTCGTGGTTACTATTCATTACTTAATAACTTCTGAAGGCCACACACGTCAAGACGATATATATGTAGGGAAATTAGTAAACAAGCTAACGTGGGTGGCTATCTCTACTATGTAGGTATAAGGTAGGTAGTTTATTATGGTCATTAAATGTAACTTTAAACGACTAGTAGGTGTGTCTGTACTCCTAGTACAATTCCATACAACTGTGTTTATTTACAAGCCGGGATAGCACTTAGGCAATAAGAATTCCTGTGGATGTCGTAAAAGACAATTATGTAATAATTTATTAACCCATCAACGGGCGCAAAGCCACATCACATCTATACCTATATTATTATGTACAAGATGTCGATCTGTAACCGTGCTATATTAAAAAAAAAACTATAGTGTGTATATATATATATAACATATTTGTAAAATGAAAAATAATGTGAGTAATAGTCATCTTAAAATAATTAGCCAATTCTACGATTATTTAGTAGCCCAATTTTCACTTAGAAACAAAGCGAGGGTTTGAGAATAAATCCCGAACGACTCTGAAAATAAGTCACCGGTGGCATTGTCAAAGGGTGGAAATTAAATACCTGCAACTTTTTTTGGTGGTTTTGCTCCCATCGTTTTTGTGTCTGCTAGATCACTAGACCAACGAGGCAGTCTAATAAAGTGTAAAATGATGATGATTATGTTAATAGGATAGGCAGCTGTATGCTCTTTTGGGTATAATAATGATATAACATAAAGGGGCTCGTGGTAACGTAATAATCAAGGATTTTACAATCTTCAAGGTTAAGCTACGCTTGCCGCCGTCAGTCTGTGGATGGGTGACCGTTTCGTAACACATCGAACCCTTGCGTGCCTGCACGTTAAGCTGTCAGTCCCGATTGTCATACAAATATCTGTGAAAGTCGTTAGGGGCAGTCAGAAGCCTGAAAGTTTGACAAATGGTCTAACCCCCTATTAATGTCAGTATTACCCAGTAACTGGATTGCGGGGTCTGATGGCATTCGCTCCGTGTAAAATACTGATGTTCAGCCACATCTGGTTAGACTCGAAGCCGACCCCAATATAATTGGGAAAATGGTAAAGAGGATGCATAATATAACATAAAAAGCAGTGATAGTCTTTATTAGGAATATATGAATACTATATCATAATAAAACCACACCTTCAACAATATGATATCTATTGATGATGGATCCAGATATAAACCCTAACAAACATCTGGCCTCTAAAAGAAAAATCTTGAGGTCGCTTAGTAAACCTTGAATCAAAAATAAAAGGCTGATGACATTTTCTATATCGCTCAGATAAAACTTAAATAATAATTACTCTATGCAGAGGTGGTAATGCCTCGGTTTGACGCAGTAAAATGTATGATAAAACCCAAATAAAACTATGCAGTCATTAAACCTATGCGATTCTAGACATAAAATAAAACAAAAATATCGGCACAGGTGCTTCAGTAAATATTTATAAAAAAAAGTTAATTTAATTAATAGCTTCTCGTGGTTGGCATTTAGCCAGGGGGCTGATTCTACTGACAAAATTGTTGACACATCGCAATCGAATCACGTTTTTGGTAGTTTTCACATCGATCCAACATTTGGTTCATTCAGTCAACGATCGATTGAGTTTGTATTAAGTTCACCATTCTCCTGCACTTAATCTGATTTATTTGAGGTCGGTGCAGTATGTCTTTTTGCCCCATTCCTGTCCATCAGCCATCATCACATGGTTTACTTTCTCTGTAACCATGAACTATAACAAAATCTTAAGTCTTCACATCTTTCACACAATTTGTATTACTTTTTGTGACCAAAATACCTTGGGTCAAATGATGATGGGTGAATGATTATTGTACTTACTGTATTAACTTTTTGAAAAGCATTCCACCATAGTTATTGTAAATGTCAAGGATGAATAAAAAAGACGGACGGAATCTCGGTAAACAATAAGTGAAGCACCCATTGTAAGACGGATCGCTTAAAAGTAAGGGCTGGCATGCACACATTCACACCCATACTAAGGCAAACGGCCGCGATTAAGCAACAAATCTCGTGTGATGGTAGTCGTTGTCCTAGTGTCACAAATAAAATAACAATATGCTGTCTGGTGTGTTAAAATGCTGTCAAAATTATAGGGGGCTTAGGAAAAAATAAAGTGCTTCAATCTAGAGATTCCGTCCACTTTTTTTTATTCGTCCGTGGTAAATGTGAGAACAAATTAATGGAAATAGATTTTGAATTTGCACTCATTTAATTCTGGCCGATGGTAGCGTTGTGTATCAGATCTTCGTGTTCCCTACTAAGTGGTCGAGCCTGGCGTGGCCTGGCCTGATTCACATGTTATGCCTATCTAATGTAAATTAATTATTGTATAATAATATTTGACACTCATGTAGGTGTTAACATACTATAATGTGTAGTGATCGCGAAAACCCACAGTAGACACCGATTAGCCGGACACCCCCGGTCACCACGCATATGCAGTACCACTGCATATCACATGCCCCGCTGCCAATCAGGACGTCAGTCCGTCAGCGAGCGGCACCAATCATATGGAATCATACCACCCAACTTTTGAGCCGACCAATCGTAATGCGCCGTGTCCGCCCCCCGTTCCCCGCCAAAATTTTACGACTGTGTTCTCATGCAAAACTTTTTTTATGCGGCGTCTTGAGGCTTACTGGTCTGTGCGAAAACCTAAGAATTTTTTAATATATTTTGTTCTCACTAAACTTTAATCACAAGATTGTAAAAATACCAGATTGTACAATATACTTGTATGATTTTAAAAGAGCTCTTCTCCATAGGATCTGTTTTTGGAATCATGCAACAAAGTTTTCGATATTTCATAAAAGCATGTTCTGTGCCTATTTGAAATAAAACCGAATTTGAATTTAAATTACGTGCAAAATTAAACAGGATCAAATGTGAATCGAAAACTGTTTGGTTGACAATTTGTAGAATTGGCCCCCATTCCGTTAAGCAGAATTTGTTAATCAACCACGTTTTATTTCACGTGGTGATGTGTGGCGGTATCTGCTGATTACATAATATTAAATTAGATTATATATTAATTCCATGCGAATCGTGGCGGAAACGTGAGGAGAGGATGAGTGAATTTTGATCGGTTTGTGTTCGTGTGTTTACTAGCAAACGTGAACACATTGTTGAGAACGCTGATGTTTGCACACATAGAACTATGAAATGGTATACGGTTGTGTTTCACATCGAATTTAACATGTACACACCGATGCAATTTTTGATTTTTGTTTTCAGATTCAGCCGCACCGTTGCAGATTGATTAGAGAAAAGAACTTCGCTCACCATTTCGACTAAACACCGACTGGACTTCAACTTTTGGTTCAGCGTGAAAAAGCTGTCGCTTACTAAAATAAAGTGTATGTCCAAATTACACAATTGGCAGTCTTATTGCTTCACAGCGATCTCTTCCACACAAACATTTAATGGAATAAATGACATGGAAGAAACAAAGAGTAGTTATTGGTTATTACACATTCCGAGTGTTGTGGCGCAACTTGGGAGAGGCTTATGTCCAACAGTGGACTGCGATAGGCTGAGTTGATAAGTTGAAGCTAAAATTTAATTTAGGTACTGAATACGACATGCTAACATGTCAACGTTGTACTTTGACTCGAGTCAGTGTTGAGTTGATATGGTGTGATGCGGCCTTAAAACTCGAAAACTAACTACCGAATCTTTTGTGCTGCAATGGCTGACACTTATAACGGAAAACGGAATATTTACTCATGTGGCATCTTGTTCTCACACCAATAATCTTTGCTAAGGCAGAGATTATTGGCGTGAGAATAAGATTGCCTTCATCTTCAAGGAAGACTGGATGAATAAACTCATTTCCCAAAAGCAAAAAACGATTCTGAAAAATATTCTCAAGTAACAAAAATAGCGGTTGAAAGCTTGTCTTTAGAGACCGACCGAAAATAGATTTTTATTTTCGGGCGAAAACGCAACCTAAATTCGGCCGGCATATTTTAAATATTTTCGGCAGAAATCCGAAACAGAAAAAGTCCAAAATAAAATAAAAATATGTACTAATTATTTCAAATCGATAGATTTTTGTTTGGTGAAAGTACAAATAAAATATATGAAATATCTATCTTTTAATCTTTAAAGTACATAATTTAATGATTAAATGACGGTACATCTGTTACAACATGAGACATACGATTTTTTTTCTCAAAAACAGATTGATATGCAAGAAAAAGCAATTTTCTTCCAACATATTACAAACTCACAACGTATACAAAAAAAAAAAAAACAAATAAATAAATCTTTACGACCTCTGTGGTCTAGTGGTTCGAGTGTCGGACTGCTGATCACGAGGTCGTGGGTTCGATTCCCACAGGACACAAATATTTGTGTGATGAACATGAGTGTTTGTGTTGGTCTGGTTATTTCTTATGTGCCAGGCCCCTCAGAAAGTATTGCGAAAAAAAGTTTTTATATATGGGAGACTGGCCAGTTATAATGTTTTTCGAAAATATGATTATTTATAAGTAAAAATAAGTAAGTTCCAATTTCAAAATTTCCCTCCACATTTTTTGCGAGTTAATTCAAAGTATTGTGTCTCACTGAAATATGGATCTGCGCCGGGAACATTTTAGAGCTATGATTTTATACGATTTCAAGTGTCGCCTGAAACCGGATGAATCGTACGATAGACTTCAAATGGCATTCATGGATGAAGGCCCTTCCAAGGCAACCGTGTATCGTTGGTATGACGAATTCAAGCGCGGTCGACCAACTTTGGGGGATGACGAAAGAAGCGGTCGCCCTTTGACGGCTGTTACCGAAGAAAACGTGCTAGCAGTGAAAAATTTAATCCAAGACAATAGGCGAATTACATATCAGGAGATTCAACACATATTGAAGATTGGATCGGGAAGCGTTCACGAGATTCTACACAGCCATCTTCGCGTGAGGAGGATAGTATCACGCTGGGTGCCGCACAACCTCAACGATGCTCAGAAGCAGGCCCGGGTGGAATGGTGCCGTGATATGCTTAACAAATTTGAAGCAGGCTCGTCTCGGCGTGTTTACGACATCGTTACAGGTGATGAGTCCTGGATTTATCAATACGACCCAGAAACCAAGCGCCAGTCGACTGTTTGGGTGTTTCAAAATGAGCCAACGCCTACCAAAGTGAAGCGATCTAGAAGCGGGGGTAAGATTTTGATCGCTAGCTTTTTTAATTTGACTGGCCACTTGGTATCAATTCCCTTACGGGATCAAAGAAGCATTAATGCCGAATGGTATACTACCAAATGTTTGCCAGAAGTTTTCTCTGTTATAAGCAACAAGCGACCAAACACAGGGCTCCGCGGGCTACTGCTCCACCACGACAATGCACCTGCGCACACCGCACTCAAATCGAGGGACTTCCTGGACAGCACGCCAGTCAAACTCCTGGGTCACCCTCCTTACAGCCCTGATCTAGCATCGTGTGACTTCTTTTTATTCCCAAAAATAAAAAATCAGCTCAAAGGGATACAATTTTCGTCGCCGGAAGATGCGCTGGCTGCGTTCGAGCAGGCTGTAAACGAGGTGTCTGCGGCGGACTGGAAAAAGTGTTTTGAAAACTGGTTTAGGCGCATGAATCTTTGTATAGAGGCTGGTGGAAAGTACTTTGAAAAGATTTGATAAAAATATATGTACGTATAGAACAATTTTTTTTAGTTTCGCAAAACTTTCTGAGTGTCCCACGTATTATAAGTATGTATTTACAAAAAAAAAAATGTATATAAGTATTATATCCATTGTCTAGTACCCATACCACAAGCTCTGCTTAGTTTGGGACTAGATGGTGATGTGTAAAATGTCCCAAAAATATTTATATTTTATTTTTTATTTTATATTACTACACCTGTCTGCATAAGACAACTATAAGTGAACTATAAGTGAACTCGCTGAACTAAATAGAAGATTTCACGACCGCGTAGATCGTTTTCTTGTCAGTTAGCCATCTGGGCGCCCCGGAAGAGTTATTTTTCAGCGCCTTTTGTCTTGTTATTAGCTAGTGTTCTTCAGGAAGAAAGAAGTTAAATTATTTTTGGTCTCTAACACACTATTGTAGAACGGCTCTTGCTCAACGACATTATATAATCTTGTTAAATCATCTATATAATAAAATTAATAAACTTTGCAACATATATCCTACGTGTCGACAAGAGTGTAAGATCTGTAAATGGCTACTGACCCAAGATTATGATGAGACAGAAAATCTGATAAAGTTGTCGATTTTATAATCTAACTACATTTTATGTTATTCTAATACTGTTTTCTTCCTATAATGTAACTGCTGGTGTAACAACTTAAGCGCGAGAACGCTGGTACCCATAACACAAGTTAGATTTTACCTTGGGTACCAGAGTTCATCGAAATACTCTTATTTCTAGTTGTATTGATAAGTCTAATGTTATTTGTAAGAAGTGTTGGTGTACAACTTTTTATGGAAAATGAACTTATTATTATTATTATTTATTTATTATTTCAACCCGATGATTTCATCATCGACATCGGGCTGACTTTTTTTGCTTATTTTGTGGCATCTAGTGGCATTCACTTTTAACGAGACCATGCACCGACCACCCTTAATTGGGGGAGGCCTATGTCCAGTAGTGGACGTCTTTTGGCTGAAATGATGCACCGAACATGACCGTGCACCGAGGTCAAAGAGCGCCGCGTGACACCCCTTTAACCTGGCGCCCCGGGGTGATCGCCCTGGCAGTCCTTCCCTAAAGCTGCACACTGCACATTATGTGCTCCTAGTACACAACACAAAAACTCAAGCAAGCAGAACCTCAAAATATAATCTACCACCATATCACACGAATCATGGTGATAGGGTATCTAATAAATCTATCACCATCAAAGGCCTTGCGTGCAAAAATCTGAAAATAACTACTTTATCTAATAAATTGGAGGTTTATCATAGCAATATTGAAGTATAAGTAATGTTATCAATTTTGTAATAACTCTTATCGGGGTATTATTACAGCGGTGTGAGTTCGAATGTACTTAGTTCTCTTATTTTGCACTGATCGGCTTGTTTGTAAACTTTGTGTCAAAAAAAAAAGACTGGTTAAGACAATTGAAAAGACTGGTTTTGAATTTACCCAATAGTGATAAATGTTCGTAATTTTTTTTTTCGTTCGTTTTTTCGTTTCGTTCTTCGTTCTATTGGAACGAAGTCCCTTATGGGGGTTTGCGGTAGGTGTGATTCGGGAAAAATGTAGCGTCACGTCACGCTAAGATTTGCGTTGTACCCATAGTCTACATTGAATATACAGACATAGAGTTGTCAGCTGACCTCCACCTTTAAGCGCCAACTTTACTGGTCAAAGTTACTGCTAACTATTAAATAAAAACATACAAAACACATGTTTTCCTGCTGGGGATCGAAACTGGGCCCAGTGGTATTTCAGTCTGACGGGTCTGACGCATGAATTTCTTGCCATGTATTATAATGAAATTTCTTCTCATAGGTGTCGTAAAAGGCGACTAAGGGATTTACCAGAGGATGGGCAGCAGCGTTCTCTGAGTATTTAACCAACCAACTGCGATCGCCAACCCGCCTGCCAAGCGTGGCGATAACGGTATATCCCCCCCTTTTTGTGGGAGGCCTATGTCCAGCAGTGGACGTCTTTCGGCTGAAATGATGATGACGATGATAATGAACTGGTCAAAAAATATGAATTGTAAGTATAAATTCGTTCCTGACGAGGGTCCCCTGACCACACACGTTTTTTAGGGTTCCTATTACTCTCGCTACGCTGTCCGTCCGTCTGTCTGTCACAGGGCTGTATCTTTATAACGGTTATAGGTGACCAGTTGAAATTTTCACAGAATATGTGTTACTAAGATGCCTAGCGCGACAAATCATAATAATAATAAAAAAACAAAGGGGGTCCCCATACACAAGAAACCTCGAAAAACATGCAATTTTTTCAACGTTTTTGTTCCTGCTCTATCTTCAAAACACACTACACACTAGCGTCAAACTTGGTCTTATTATAGTGCATATGCAGTTTAATAATAAAAAAAAAACTAAAAATAGTGCAAACATAGACATGTGGTGGTACGTACCTGCGTAAGAAATAGACGCAAAAATTCATATTTCGCGCACGGTACGTTGAACGAGTCGAGTCTTTTGATGAACTCACGTAAATTAAATCAGTTTCTATAGGGTGGTATGGATCAATGGGTGGTACGGGACCCGTACTGCGTGAGTCCGATTCACCGACCGGTTTTATTTATTTTTCAACACACTTGCTCGTAAAGTGGCTCTTATTGCACCGCTTTTAGGTTCATAATGTAGCTTATAACGCACGCGTGCTTTTTTCATTATATTATTGCACTAGTGCTTTTTACTATACAGTTTATTTTTAAATCGTAGCAAAGAGTTTTTATGCCTGAACAAAATTAAACATTTTTTGGAATAAATCAACTTTATTAATTAAAATATGCTATAAAAACATTTCATTTCATCAAATTATTTATTTTTGTCAACAAATTAACATTAATTTGTGTTATTAATAAAAAAAAAACAATTTATAATAATTTCAATATTAGGCTGTTCGGCGGTTTCCTTCGACCACCTGTGCGCGCAGAGAATGTCACCGTGCGGTTACAGTAATCCGCGCGCCATTTTTCACAAATTCAATATCTGTCTAAAATGTGTCTTTTTTCCTCGCAAGTGTGTTGAAAAACGTCGTATGAAACGCGTGAGCATTGACTATTGTACTTTATAGTCAACTTAGCTCACTTGTATCATAATGTACTACAAGTATCCAAGATCTAATTCCTTAAACACTTTCTAAACTATTCATAAACTAATTTTAGCATTAATTTCTGAATGAGCATACGCATTGTAATAAATAATAAATAGGATGTTTTTTGTCTTACTTCCGCTACCAAGGTTAGGGATCAATGAACTATTAGTTTACATTATTATGTCATCATTGTTATTGCGTTCGATACTATACTTGAACTTGATAATCTTTAGGGACTATTTCCTTAAACCGATTCAGATATTTGTAGATAAAGCTTTTTGCTAGTTTGTATACTTATTGTTGTTTGATAATTATTATCTATAGCTATTAAGAATAAGATTAATAAGACACAACATCGAGATTTTTTGTTTTTATAGTATAGGATGGCGAAACGAGCTAAAGGCCCACCTGATGTTAAGCGGTTACCTTTGCCCATAAAACTTCAATACCACCTAGGCTGTTACCAGGCGCAGTTCCAGCCCAAGATTTTGGGGGGGTCAGCTTGGCTTACGTACAGTTTCAAGGTCCAAATGTACCAGCAAAAAATGTTTTTTTTTAATTTACGCTACAAAAATTTTTGGAGTTAGTATAATATGCAACAGAAAAATTACTTCCAAAATGCGCGTTGATAAAGAAGAAACTATCGGCGCGTACAAGCGCGAGCGAAGCGAGCGCGAAATTTTACATATTCATGCGAAAAGTGGACTTCAATTTAAGTATATTTTTTGGGGTTTTAGGCTATGTACTACTTGTGCAGATAAAGAATGAGATTGAAAATGGCGGCATTTGTATTTTTCTCTCGCTCACAGTATTTTGTGAGCGTGAGACACAGAATAAAAATGCCACCATTTTCAATTCCATTTATTATCCGCGCCGAGTACTTAATATAAAAATGTAGCATAACAAAAGCCCAAAATACACATTAAAGAGGAAGCGCGAGCGCAAAGAGCGTGAAATTTTCATTTTTATTAATTTTTTCACCTCCAAGGCTTCAATCGCTTGTGCCTTTAATATAGTGTCCAATCGCAACGGCAGGCTCGTGCAAAGTAGCGCAAACCGTTGAATTGGAAATTTCATCCATACTTTATTTTGAGTAAAATAATACCCATTACCCATGCTGTAAATTGACCTTTAGTACTTACACAAAATTCCAAAATAATGTTAAGTATTTTTTTGAGTAGATGTCGTGACAACTCATTATTTGAAATAACACTTAATCGTTCTTGATTAGTTGTTAGGATAATTTTGAGGTACAGCTTGGGTGGTTTTTGGGGGGGGGGGGGGGTCATGACCCCTGTGACCCCCCCCCCCTAGAACCGCGCCTGGCTGTTACCTAAATGGTACTGCAAGTCGGTTCGCCAAACTGAGACATGAAGACAGAAAGTCTGATGTGATTGTAATTTTACCGGCACCCGTACCCTTCAGACCGAAACACAGCAATGCAAGCATCACTATTTGCCGGAGAAGTAGATACGGTAGTAGTACTTCCCCGGACGAGCTCTTTCACAAAGGAGCTCTGCTACTACTAAACCAAAACCATTTTTTTTTATAACATAGGGTGGCAAACGAGCAAGCGGGTCACCTGATGGTAAGCAATCTCTGCCGCCCATGGACATCCGCAACACCAGGGGAGTCGCCGAAGCGTTGCCGACCTTTTGAAAAGACGTACGCTCGTTTCTTGAAGGCTCCGATGTCAAATTGTTTCGGGAAAACCGCTGACGGGAGTTGGTTCCACAGTTTTGCTATACGAGGCAAAAAATGACGTGTGAAACGTACTGTAGTTGACCGCTAATCATCAAGATGGATTTTAGATTTATGGCGAGTGGTACGATGGTGGAAGTCAGCGGCTGGTATAATGTCGAACAATTCCTCAGAGCATTCCCCTTTGTAAATGCGATAGAGGATACATAGAGATGCAACGTCTCTTCTTTGAATAAAAATATAAAAAAAACATCAGTTTAATAGAAAATATTTCATATGCTTCACTAATGGAACAGATTGTGTTTTTGTTTTGGTAATTTAAAGTTGGTGTCATATTATTAAAGTTAATAATCATCATAAACAACTTTAATAATCATCCCTAGGGTTTATAGTGAAATAAAAATAACCCTGTATAATATTATCCCAAAGCGTGAAAGTAAAATTATAGGTATTTAATTTGTATTTAGAAAGAAAGAAAAAGAAAGAAAGAAAAATGATTTATTGCCACAACAAGACGACATGCGGTAGGTGCACATAAAAAATACTTAATTAGGTACATTTCTTGAATCATTTTATCAATGTATGATACCTACTTTGCATGTCGTAGCTGCGGCAAAGAGGTCAACACTCAGCATGATGCTGTATTGTAACGTGAGTCACAACACAGCGCTGATTTTCAGTGTCAACCCCAAGTGATGATGATGTGTATTTATCTCCTAAACATTCTTTAACAAGCTGTATCCAAGCTTACGACAGAATAAAGTTACTACAAACCTTCACTAGTCAAATAGTAATATAATGATGGTAACCTTGAGACTAAGTGACCGAAAAGTCGATATCGTGATGTCAAGTTCAATAGTCCTTTAATATTGTCCACATAGTACCAAACACATATGAACAGACTATAGGAACTATAGGTAGATAAGTTACCATGATACTTAGGGAATGACAATTTGAAGTGAGCAAACGTTTCCACGTTATGAAACAAATATGGCTGCTTGCCATTGCCAATGTGAACTGCTGCTTTTTAAAGACCTTGTTTATAAGAATAATAATAAATAATAAATATTTTTGGGACAATACACATCACCATTTAGTCCCAAATTAAGCAGAAGAGCTTGTACTATGGATACTAGACAATGGATATAATACTCATATACTTTTTATTTTTGCAAATTCATACTTATAATACATAAGAAACACCCAGACCAACACTAACACTTATGTTCATCACACAAATATTTGTGTCCTGTGGGAATCGAACCCACAACCTCGTGATCAGCAGTCCGACACTCGAATCACTAGACCACAGAGGTCAGAGATAACCTCTTTAAGTTCCAGGCGAAACACGGAAAAGGGTTTAAAATTATTCTTTTTGTAAACATATTACTTACACAGTGAGGTTTACATAATAGGAAAATGTATGTACAGTCGACCGCACGTCAGTGGTAAGCGGTAATAGTTTGATCTAGAGAGCGTCTGTATTTCATAAGCATAGGTAGCATAGGTAGCCATCACCGATACAACGTGTTATTGAAATAACTGAAAACCCCTTAAGGGGTCATTGTACTAGTCAGTTTGAAAAACTTTTACCATAGGACCAACCTAGAATACGTAAAAAAAAATATCAGCTGGTACCTGTGTACATTTGGGTTCACATGAATCGACAAAATGTAGGTATAAGATGTTTTTTTTTTCGCGAGTTCAGGGTTGGTCCCCTAGTAAATGCGCTGTTTCCTTGTGGTCATACTAGTTTGTCATACCAGTATGACCACGAGGATATACATGTCCTCGTAGTCATACTCATATTTCGACACCTCCTATAAGAAAAACAAATAGGTAAATGTACCAGTCCTTAAGAAAACAAAAATATAGAGCGATAAATAACTAGATAGAACTTAGGAAAAACTTTTAATTCAACAATAACGGATCTGGCGAATACCTCAAAATCTAGGATTACCGTAATTTTAAAAAAAACAATACTTATTTCTTCGTGTGTAAGCTCGATTAACCATTTGACATCTTCCTCTATCTATACATATAAATCTGTAGACGTGGAGTTTCTATATATTGAAAAAACAAAAAATCGTGGTTATCCTTGATGTTGGTTATCCAATAGAACCCATTTCTATAATATTTTGGAAGTTTTGTCGGTTTGTTTGTGCACGCTTCACGTAAAAAGTGCAGAACCAATATGGTTGACATGTGTAGACAAATATTGTGCGTACAGTCGGAGTAACATTGAATTTTTGTTTCATTACAATCGGTTCACTCAATCAAAAGAAATAATAATTTAAAGTGTTCAAGAAGAACTTATCATTGTATTCGTTTGTACCATTTTCGGTCAATAGATGGCTTTTCGTGTACCTATACGTTTTATTGAAATAACTGAAACCTCTTAAGAGGTCATTGTAAATATCAGTATGAACAACTTTTACTATTGGACAAACACTGAAATCAGGAAAAAAAAATCAGCTGACCTACATTTTGTCGATTTATGTGAACACAAATATAGGGGAACAGCTGTTTTTTTCCAGCGATTTCAGGGTTGGTCCCATGGTAAAAATTGTTCATACTGATGAGTACAATAACCGGTTAAGAGGTTTTCAGTTATTTCAATAACACATTGTATAAATCGCGTGGTGGTCTTATTGAATACAAAGTCGAACTCTTGATTATTTCACTCCCTGTCGATTTTTTGATCCGTGGGACGCCTTGTATATGACAGTTTAATTGCGAAGGTCACAATGTCGGTACATACGTTTTTTTTTAGCGAAAACCAGCTATTTAACGACCTCTGTGGTCTGGTGGTTCGAGTGTCGGACTGCTGATCACGAGGCCGTGGGTTCGATTCCCACAGGACACAAATATTTGTGTGATGTGACATGAGTGTTTGTGTTGGTCTATGTGTTTCTTATGTATTATAAATAAAATAAATAATAAATATTTTTGGGACATTTTTACACAATACCATCTAGTCCCAAACTAAGCAGAGCTTGTGCTATGGGTACTAGACAATGGATATAATACATATATACTATTTTTTTTGTAAATACATACTTATGATACATAATAAACACCCAGACCAACACAAACACTTATGTTCATCACACAAATATTTGTGTCCTGTGGGAATCGAACCCACGACCTCGTGATCAGCAGTCCGACCCTCGAACCACTAGACCACAGACGTCGTCGTCGTCGTCGTAAGTATGTATTTACAAAAAAAAAGTATATATGTATCATATCCATTGTCTAATACCCATATTACAAGCTCTGCTTAGATTGGGACTAGATGGTGCTGTGTAAAAAATGTCCCAAAAATATTTATTTACCTATTATTATTTATTTATTTATTTTATTTGTATGGAAGACTTACAGATAAAGAAAACAGAATAAGAACAATGTGCTAGACTGACAGCCAATTACAAGTCTCCACGTATAAAAATAGAGTAAAACAAAAATAATCTGTGAATAAAGTATATATACATATATATATTAGCTATAAATAAGAATAGCTTTTAGAATTTATGTGTCTGTCTGTTTGTTACCTCATCAGGTGGAAACGGCTGAACGGATGTTAATGAGACTTTACAGTGCTGTACGTATTTTTTTTTGCCGTGGGGAAACCCTCATAGACGCACTCCGCCTCCTCAGGCGGAGCGAATGTCGGACTCTTACCGAATAAAACCACCACGGTGTTCCTTCAACTACCTTTGGCCGGGGGCGTGGGAACCCGTTGGTATTCGCACAACCACTCCCGACAGATCCCGGCCTGCAGCTTCCCGCATCCAGCGGATTCCCGCGACAATTTATTTATA
The DNA here is from genome assembly GCA_949699075.1 of Asteroscopus sphinx. NCBI lineage: Eukaryota > Metazoa > Arthropoda > Insecta > Lepidoptera > Noctuidae > Asteroscopus > Asteroscopus sphinx. The sequence goes on along the minus strand of OX453021.1, from coordinate 9,268,319 downwards.
TATTTTTCTTAATTGCCAACTCTGTTATATTATTAAGTCAACACGCGGAAAAGTATTTATATATACAGGAGGAAGCAAAATCTTTTTTCTGAAAATATTATGTACAGTATGACCACGAGGACATGTATATCCTCGTGGTCATACTGGTATGACAAACTAGTATGACCACAAGGAAACAGCGAGTAAATGTTGTTAATACTGATGAGTACAATGACCCCTTAAGAGATTTTCAGTTATTACAATAACACTTAGTCGTCTTTTACAACACCCATGGAAAAAAAAGACCCTGGGCTTTTTTTTTTCAGGAACCATAAAGAATCCTTGTAATTTTTCGCTACTATCTAAAACCATTAATAAAAATCTCACCCACTTACGAAATGGGGCCGAAAATGTTCATTTACTTACTGCTGTTATCATAATAAAGTTATTGTACGCAAAATAAATAACACCAAATCCCTAGTGACATAATCTGGTTGAACGCGATGACCGTAATAAGAAATCATTCGTCAAACACGTGTTGTTTCTGTGTTCCTAGTACACACGGCTACACATCAAGCTGTAAATTTCCAGTAAAAGCTGACCTCGTATTGTTTAGGCTTTCCGTACAATGCGAGATCAGCTTATACTGGAAATGTACAGCTTGATGTGTAGCCGTGCGTACAAAGATATAAATATCATGCGCTTATGTAAGACAGATTTTGATAGTTAATTGTTTGATAGTCTGACAAATTGGTCTTATTTCGAATGTCAGGGTTTATCTGACCTTTAGAAGTCAGCCAACATTCAGTGGCCAACTTTGAAATGCTTACGTAGACTCCGACTTTGAACCCAAGTTGGCAGATGTAAAAATAATCTCCAAAAATGAGGGACCACAGATGGACGGTTCATCAGTAGTAGTAGAGCTCTTTTGTAACCAATTTAAGACATGAAAATCTTATTTTCACTTCAGTAGCTCAAACATGTAGGTTTTGCTGCCTGAAATCAGTGAGCAAAATGCGATTTTGCTCACTGAGTGAGACAAAGTAACTTTTTAATTATTTTTTTCAGAAAACCGCGAATATCTTATTCAGCCTTGGGTTAATCATCAATTCGAAACATTCACACTCTATCTCTTTCCCGCCATTAGAAAGAGAGAGAGACAAAGACCAGCCCTTTAGAAGTTCCGATTTTGAATTCGACCTCAAAGCCAAACACGTTCGGAATTTCGTACTAACTAAAGAAATTTAGCAAAAAGATAATTATGTCTTTTAATGTAATTTATTGAATTTTTAACTTATTGTTGTATTTAAACGAAAATAAGTATTTACTGTAAATAAAACTGATATTTACCCTGTAAATATTTATTTTTAGTTTCAATAATGTTACGTAATATATTTTGAATAATAAAATATCATGGGTGCTATTTCCGAACACGCCTTAATTTAAATAAAAGAGCGTGAATAACATTTCGTGCCTGGCGTAAAGAGTTGAAAAAGTTAAAAAATATTAAAATAATCGTAAAATATGAGTGAAACAAGCGACGAGAACAGTATTTTAACACCGGAAGAGTTAAAACAACAAGTTATTAATGCAGAATTAAGTTTCCTACCTGAGAAGTCTCGCGAGAATTAACTGAAAGCATATGGTATGCTTTATTGAATTGGTACCTCTATCTACAATGTTAATTATTTTGATTCACAATAAATAGTTATTTCAATCTATTCCTGTTTATTATTTTATCTCCTAAAGTGTTCTCGCTGCTGAAGTGAAAAGTTATGTGAGTTACACGAGAGCAAAGTTTTTTGCATCTCGTGCCTTTTAGAATCACTCGCTACGCTCGTGATTCAATCGATGAATCCTTCGCTTGCTCAGGATTCAAAATCAGCACTCGCAGCAAAAAACGACTTTGCTCTCTTGTTGCACAAATAACTATTTTACCATTGCCACTCGAAAAAGGGCATTTTATTCATCGATAACAGTGAATAAAACTCACTTTTACTCACAAGAGAATAAAAACATTTTGAATTTGGAACAAGCACGAATTATGTACTAAGAAATGAATAAAACGTGCTGAACGTACCTACGTACTGGCTGGCTGGATGGAGCTATCAAATTTAAATTAAGAAAAAATAAATACTACAGGTTGGCTGGTTCAACGAGAGACTTATTGAAGGAGGATGTTGAGTACTTGATTCTCGTTCCAAATATGTGTAAAAAATAATACCTTAATTTTTGAAATATTTTAAAATCGATTTCATAAATTTCTGTGGACACTATTCCGCGCTTACAAATCAAAATTTCATGCAGTGAGGTGATGCACCTTGCTAGGTCAGTGTCCATAGGTGGCTATTTTCACCCTCTTTGCCTTTTGTACTAGACAGCAGACCCCGAAAAGTCAGAGCTTGCGCGAGCATTTTGACTACTATATATACCTACGCGTGAATAGTCGTAGAATATTTTTTTCATCTTTTTTTCTTTATGTGTAGGTACGCACATTCTACCATATTCTTGAATATGTCTCTCATTCACCCAGTCATGCTATATACCACTATTTATTTTCTCGCAGTCAATGGTAAAAAGTAGAGTACACAACTCGTGAAAAAAAAATTCATCTCGGGCCTTGTATCCCTCGCTCCGCTCAGGATTCTATTTTCGAATCAATCTTAGAATCCTTCGCTGCTCGGGATCCAACTTAGTCCCTCGAATTAAATTCCCTCTTTTTTCACTTGTTGTATAATCTACTATTATTGTACAAATAATAATACTATAATATTAGGATATTTAAATTGGTCTACAAGTCCATATATACAATAATTACAAAGTACAAAATAAAATGATGTAATATTTACTAAATCAAATTATACAAAAAAGCGCGCCTAGGCGTCAAAATATTCCTCCACACACCGCTGTCATTTGTATTTATAAACTAAATAACAAGAAAGGAAAAACATAGCAACACAGTACACATAGGTACTGTGTTGCTATGTCAAATGTATACACTAGGCCTCTAACACAGCGGTCTAAATAGGCAATTTTGAGAATTTTACAAGGCTTCTAGAAATAATTTAAGAACAAAAATTAAACATAGGAAACACAAAAAGTTGAGATTTATTTTACTCTAAAAACCATTGCTCTATGGTTATAAACCAGAAAGTTCGCGGTCTCCACTCAAGGACTCGTCTGCTCCAGCGGCCATCGGTCCTTCGACAGACATGGCCAGCCCACTGCCACTTCAGTTTACTGATCCTACAAGCTATGTCGGTCACTCCGGTTCTTCTCCGGATAATCTCGTTGTTGTAAAATGTTTATCTACCTTGAAATGGTAACCTAAATCTTGGCAAGGAGTACCAAAGGAATTAGGACAGAAAATTGATTATTGGTGCAAATAGGGTCAAATAAACGTTGAACTATCTTTACGTAAATCGTTTCAAGTTGGTCCCCAGCGTCAGTCTATAAAAAACTATAGATAAAACGGCACGCGAAAAACAACAAACATTATTAGTTACACAAGAGAATTCAATTGTTTCACGATGTTGTAGTCCGAATACAATTTATCTTTCTCTCGCCCGTAGATAAATAAATAAACATTAGGTGTATATACACCTATCTGTTTATTCTGTTTATTATAACGGAGTTATTTATGTAATATACAGTAACTGTTTGGTATAAAATCTATATATAAATTAAAGGTCGTTTCTCTGTATAAAACACTGTCCGATGATGATCAAATTATGCTTCAGAAAGCACGTTAAGCAGTCGGTCCCGGTTGCCATAACAATATCTATGCTGGCGTCTTTCACATTTATAATATAAGTAGGATTAAAATCCTGCAAGTCCTTTGGGTGTACCACTAGACCAGCGATTCCCAAAGTGTGTTCCGCGGAACCTTTGGGTTCCGATGAAGGAAAGCCAGGGTTCCGCAAACAAGTTAAAAAAAAATTCAACCAGTTGAGTTCGTTTAATTAGTGTTGGGGTTCCATGAAATAAAAATATATTTTTCTCATCAGTAGCTCAAACATGTAGGTTTTGCTGCCTGAAATCAGTGAGCAAAATGCGATTTTGGTCACTGAGTGAGACAAAGTAACTTTTTAATTTATTTTTTCAGAAAGCCGCGAATATCTTATTCAGCCTTGGGTTAATCATCAATTCGAAACATTCACACTCTATCTCTTTCCCGCCATTAGAAAGAGAGAGAGACAAAGACCAGCCCTTTCGAATCGAAGTACCAATTTTGAATTCGACTTCAAAGACAAACACGTTCGGAATTTCGTACTAACTAAAGAAATTTTGCAAAAAGATAATTATGTCTCTTAATGTAATTTATTGAATTTTTAACTTATTGTTGTATTTAAACGAAAATAAGTATTTACTGTAAATAAAACTGATATTTAACCTGTAAATATTTATTTCTAGTTTCAATAATGTTACGTAATATATTTTGAATAATAAAATATCATGGGTGCTATTTCCGAACACGCCTTAATTTAAATAACAGAGCGGGAATAAAATTTCGTGGTTGGCGTAAAGAGTTGAATAAGTTAAAAAATATTAAAATAATCGTAAAATATGAGTGAAACAAGCGACGAGAACAGTATTTTAACACCGGAAGAGTTAAAACAACAAGTTATTAATGCAGAATTAAGTTTCCTACCTGAGAAGTCTCGCGAGAATTAACTGAAAGCATATGGTATGCTTTATTGAATTGGTACCTCTATCTACAATGTTAATTATTTTGATTCACAATAAATAGTTATTTCAATCTATTCCTGTTTATTATTTTATCTCCTAAAGTGTTCTCGCTGCTGAAGTGAAAAATTATGTGTGTTACACGAGAGCAAAGTTTTTTGCACGACTTTGCTCTCTTGTTGCACAAATAACTATTTCTTGTATTTTTAGGGTTCTGAAACCATAAAGGTTTGGAATCCCTGCACTAGACCAACACAATTTAAGCGGATGTACCTACTTTATTTAAAAACAAAAATCGGCCAAGTGTGAGTCGGACTGACGCAGTAAGGGTTCTGTACTACCAATCGACCTGATACCCCATAGAAAATGATTTGATATATGAGAGTTTATCAAAAGATATCAACGATTATACACGAAATGTGAATTTTTGCATCTCTTTCTTACTTAGATACCACCACATATTGTTATTGTTGTTTGTTATTGTTTGCCCTATTTTTAGTATTTGTTGCTAAACTATACAGGGCGTTCCACGGATATACGCCCTGTAGATATAGTATGCACTATAATCAAACAAAGTTTGACGCTGGTATGTATTACCGTTTTGAAGATAGAGCAGGAAAACAACGTTGGAAAAAAAGTAAGTTTTTGGAGGTGTCTTGTATGGGGACCCGCTTCAGTTTTAGACTTTTTTCATTTTTAGTATTTGTCGTGATAGGAACCATTGTAACACATATTCTGTGACTGGTTATCTATTACCGTTACAAAGATACATCCCTGTGACAGACAGACGGACGGACGGACGGGCAGACGGACAGCGTAGCGAGAGTAATAGGGTCCCGTTAGCACCCTTCGGGTACGGAACCCTAAAACATCCTAATTTTAATAGAGAAGATGGTTGGCGCAGCTACCACCTGTTTGGAACACAGTTCTAAAAACAATCAAGTCCCATACAGCACGCTACACTGTAAAAGATAATGACATTGTGTGTGATTAATGCATCAAATCAATCAACTCAGCCTATCGCAGTCCACTGCTGGACATAGGCCTCTCCCAAGTTGCGCTACAATGCTCGGTCCTCTGCCTTCCGCATCCAGTCCCCCCCAGCCACGTTCTTTAGGTCGTCGGTCCACCTGGCAGGGGGGCGCCCTACGCTGCGTTTGCCAATTCGTGGTCTCCACTCAAGGACTCGTCTGCTCCAACGTAAGCATTAAAATAATTTTAATTGTCAATAAAAATTGTACGGTAGATTAAAATAAGTTTTAGAAATATCTGTAAAGTCGCTTGTCATCTTACGGCCAAAATTAATATCCAATTTACCCTACTGGAGATAGAAATTTGACATATTTCGTATTGAGCTTATGTGAAATTCCTATCTCTAGTAGGGCAAATCGTGGATAGATTGGATATTAATTTTGGCCGTTAGTCTTCCTGCTACAACGAACGCTGCAAAGCTTTCGAAACGTCGGGAAAACCATTTTAAATAATATACGCGATGTAATCCGGTTGATGAATGAATGTTATGAATGCTAATAATATGTAATTTAAAAGAAAAAAATACTATAATTAACTCCATTGTAATTTAAAAGTATTGTTACATATTTATTTATTTATTTAACATGCATTATGAAAAAAATGTATGCCAGTACATATGTATGTGGATATGTATATGCATATGTATGGCAGTATGTATGTGGTGGAACATGTAATAATTCAAAATAATGTTTTCTAACACCTTATTGTACCATGTTTGATGCAAATAAATACTATTCTATTCTATTCTAAACTTGTTTTATGATAATGTGTAGTGATCGCGTAAACCTACGAAATTATTAACACAGGTGTATAAAAACAATCTACTGCCTACTTTTTTGGCGAAGACAAGCTTATGCTTAAATTAAATTGCTTGTATTAAATTATTTTAGTCATATTAATCCTGCATTTCTGAAAGGGAGACTAATTTAATATCATGTCAAAGAATCTACCATATCCCTTAAGTTTTGACAGCTGATTAGTTAATTTTTACGTTGATCAGCCTTGTAAAATCCAAGGATTAGTCTTTAGAAGTCACTCATCTCAACATCTGACCACATAATAATATTAGAGTAAGTACTAATCTTAATCTATTATTGTAAGTTATAAATCTAAATCAAGTGACTGATTGTCATGCATATGATCGATGTAGCTTGATAAACTGCATACAATTTGCAAGGTCCCTGACCTAACCTCACGAGATACTCGTAAACTATGAACTTTAGGGTTCACTGGCAAACTTACGAAACAATTTGAGAACAAGCTATCGCTCTATAGAGCAACATATATATCATGCTATATGTAGCATGTAACAAAAACCCTGTTGCGCCTGTGAGGTACGTTATCAGAATCGATATTCATACGTGAGGATGCGGACACAACTCATTTGGAAAAACTCTTCAATATTAAATCATTATTATTTGTAAATTGAAAGTGATTATATCACTCAAAATAATCAAATTAAATATTAAATTATTATTATTTGTATATTGAAAGTGATGATATCACTCAAAACTCACTCACTCAGTGATTATAACAATAAAAATAATCAAATTAAATATTAAATTATTATTATTTGTAAATTGAAAGTGATGATATCACTCAAAACTCACTCACTCAGTGATTATAACAATAAAAATAATCAAATTAAATATTAAATCATTATTAATTGTAAATTATGCAGATGGTGATGTGTAAAAATGTCCCAAAAATATTTATTTATTTAATATTGTAAGTTAAGAATAAGTTATAAAAATCTAAATCAAGATACACAATGATTGTTCATCATGCGTATGATCGATATAGCTTGATAAACTGCATAAAAGCGAGGTCTTTGACCTGACCTCACGAAGTACTCGTAAACTTTGACCTTTAGGGTTCACTGGCAAACTTACGAAACAATGTGAGAACAAGCTTTCGCTATATAGGGTTTATAAATAAAAAATAAATAAAAATAAATACCTAAATACCTACATTTATGTACACAGTTTGAGCAATAAATGTCTTTGTCTTTGTCTTTGTCTTTATATCAGGTAAATAGATAGTATCATACAACATCTACAAACATACATGAACTTCGCGGAACACAACAAAAAATTTAAGAGCGAATCACCAAATACAAAGCCACATCTGACATATGCCAGAGACTAAAGTCCATGCGACTCAAAATAAACAATAGGATCGACTACGGACAACAGTAGCACAACCAACATCAAGACACAACAGAACATCACCACCATTAGACCGAAGAGCAACACATTAGGGGCACCGTATCAAATAGCACCCCTTTTATCTTTGTATAAAATCACGATGACACAAAGAAGACCAATAAAAAAATGAACAATGAATGAACCACAGACCAACAGAAAAAGGTCTGAGAGGAATGTACAGAAGAGTTTGAGTTCGAATCCACCACACACCTTTTTATTTTTCGAATGCATGGATCAGGATTTTGTTATCACTTATGAGGCCTCTAAAAAGTTCTTAATATATCATGATGCGTAGTCCGCTAATCTGCAGTAAGCCAGCGTAGTCGACTGAGGCCTTTCTGATTTCGGGAAGAGGTCTCTTCCTAGCAGTTGGACAGTAAATTGGCTACTTATGATACTTTCATATACTTAGATATAGCGCTGTGTTTATTTATTTAATAGGGAAGGTGACTATTTTTTTTTTATTAGAAATCTCGAAACTTTTTCGAGAAATATAAGCAACAGTGAAAAATCCATAAAATATTTAATAAAATGTCCAAGTTATAAGCGATTTAAATTTGTTCACTAGACAGAGAAAGCACTATTGAAGAATGACGTCATTGTTCAAAACCTTCATCGTAACTTGACATCTCTCTGAACAATGACCGTTTCGCACGACAAGGACAGAAAATGCCCCTTCCAAAAACTTTAAAAGCGTGTATCTATCCGATTTTATTATGGATTTTGTTTATTCTTTTTACAATGTTGTCCTTTCCGTGCCTTCTTTTAAATAATATAACATTTTTGGTAATTTTTGACTGTAGTCAACTACTGGATTCTTTATGCACAACTGGGTACAAAGGCAGTCTTAACACCGTAGGCGTTCTCTACCAGACAACCAAGAGTTATGCAGAGACAAAAAGTAGATGCACCAGTAAAGTAGTAAAATAAGGTTAGGAATACGGATTGTGTTGTGGCTTACGTTACAACACAGCATCATGCTGAGTGTCAACCTTTTTGCCGCAGCTACGACATGCAAAGTTACAATGTTACACTTACAACTATCACTATAATTCCTAAAATGTAAGAAGTAATTTTTATGTACACCTTGCAGTAATTTTTTTGTTAGTATTAGTAGAGCTCCTTTGTGAAAGAGCTCGTCCGGGGAAGTACTACAACCGTACCTACTTCTCCGCCAAATAGTGATGCTTGCATTGCTGTGTTTCGGCCTGAAGGGTACGGGTGCCGGTGAAATTACAATCACATGAGACTTTCTATCTTCATGTCTCAGTTTGGCGAACCGACTTGCGGTATTATTTAGGCAACAGTCTAGGTGGTATTGCAGTTGTTATGGGCAAAGGTAACCGCTTAACACCAGGTGGGCCTTTAGATCGTTTCGCCATCCGATACTATAAAAAAAAAACCTACCGCATGTCTTGTTGTAGCAATAATTTTTCTTTCTTTCTTATATATACTATTTTTAGCCAAATGTTTTAGGTACTACGGAACTCTTTCCAGAAGTCAGAATACAAAAATAAGTTGTAAAGGCAAATGAACTGCGGAAAATGCTTTCACTAGTAAAAGCTTTACAACCCTCTGAGTGTAAGTCTTTGTTGTGCAGTAACCTTGTTTGGGGTTAACCTCTACAGCCGGGGTCAACTCTCTGTAATGGTTAACTTATTTGCTGAAGGGTTCTGTTACACCGTTGCGTACCAAAATTAGGTGAGAATTTAGGAATATCAAGTAAAGTTTTTCTTCTTTGATCGAGCATGAAAACAAACTTTGGGGTTCTTCTTTGTTTACTAGTGGACGTTATCGGATTACAAAATATCTTCTCGTCCAAAATACCGCAGTGTCTCAAGACAAAAGTCTTTGACCAGTGTGTGTTGCCAGTAATTACTTACGGCACTGAAACGTGGTCGCTCACAATGGGCCTGTTAGGAAGGCTCAAAGTCACTCAAAGGGCAAAGGAGAGGGCTATGCTCGGAGTATCCCTGCGTGATCGAATCAGAAATGAGGAGATTCGCAGGAGAACAAAGGTACCCATCATAGCTCGAAGAACTGCCAAATTTAATTGGCAGTGGGCGGGGCACATTGCTCGCAGAACGGATGGCCTATTGGGCAGTAATGTTCTGGAGTGGCGACCGCGTACTGGAAGGTGCAGCGTGGGTAAGCCCCCCACAAGGTGGATCGACGACCTGGTGAAGGTCGCGGGAATCCGCTGGATGCGGAAAGTGCAGGACCGGTCATTGTGGCGATGCTTGGGGGAGGCCTATGTGCAGCAGTGGACGTCTTTCAGCTGAAATGATGATGAAGGTACTTGATATCAAAAAGAAATAAAACAGCAATGTCTTTGTTTTTTTGTGTACTGCAAAAACAATGTATTTTTCAATAGATATCGCTCCAAATTTAATACAGATACCTATTCGCCATATCAAGAAGAAGTTAGTTCTTCTAATTATGGTAGCCAAAGCGCTAGGATGAAAAAAAACTAACTTACAAAGTATAACCCACTAAGCAAATTATGTCCCTTATTGGATTAACTTTAAATTAACACTAAAAGCAATCGATAAAAAATATTGCTTACGAGAACCACAGACATAGACTAAGTGCTGAGAACAATCATAGTGAAGCCAACAAAACCGTGCTCCTTCGTGTACAAACCAGCGCTCACGCACACATATGCTACTCAAGCCGTGCTCACCACTCTCAGTACATATGTCGCGGCATCGTCCAGTAAGCTTCGCGAAAACAAATATCCTTCAGGTGCATGGTGTGTGCGTGAGCGCTGGCTTGTACAGTCGGCTACACATCGACCTAGACTGTTTGGACTTTGTACTATTAGAAGTTGAACGCTGCGAATCGTGCGAGAGGGCACGATATATTTTTGTTATGTCGTTCCACTCACGGCACCGGTGGCGGTGGCGGCGGCGGTATGCGCAAGCGGTGCGCCATTCATGCAGCGCTCTATTCATACTATGCCATACCTATAGATATGTATTATGCATGAATATTATTTTTAAGCAAGTTGAGCTCGTAATAATATGGGTTACGGTTGCACTAAACTTACAAGTTTGTTTTTCGATATTATGCGGTTGCGCTGCGCCTTTGCACCATATTACCTACTATTGTTTGTTTTGTGCCAATACATATATTATTTATCATCAACCATTATTTTATTAGTGTTAGCAAAAACGATGACTAATTAGTAAATTACTCCCTTAAGTTCACTCAACACAAACTCACTCAATTACCTACTTTTTCTCTTTTATTATTATTCTTATTAAGAGTGTAAAAGTAATAAGGGTTTTTTGTTTAATTTTACTCATAAAAGTAAACAAATAACTTGAAGCCTTACTAGGTTAGCTGGTAAAGTCCCGTGAGGTGAGGTGGCGTGCAGTGTGTTCGCTTGCTTGTGGTAGGCCGGGACCTGACGCGTGAATACTCACGGGTTCCCACGCCCCCGTCTAAGGTAGTTGAAGAAACACCGTGATGGTTTTAGTCGGTAAGAGTCCGACACTGGCTCCGCCTACCCCGGGCGGAGTGCGTCCGTGAGGACTTCCCCACGGCAAGAAAAGGTAGGTATATATATAATATTATAAATGCGAGTGTTTCTGTCTTTCTGTTTGTTACGTTTTCACGGCTAAACCCCCGAACTGATTTTGATGCCATTTGTATAGAAATAGGATGAACCCTAGGCAAGAACCTAAAATGAAAAAATAAACCACCTTCTCTTCCGTGCGCACTGGCAGAAGTGTCTATTGCTAAGTTTTATCATATTAAGTAGGTATGTTTTTTGATAAAACAGGTCCTAGTCGTTTAATTAACAAATGCAGTAAAGGCATTTTAGTTTTCCAATGCTAAATGTGAAAAATGCTAACAAAATAAATAGCTAAATAACTTGATAAAGTGTTATGGGCATCATACACGGGAAGACTACACTTTTACGAAGTTTTGTGTGTTGTGTTTATGTGAGTGTAAGACCTGCATTGCGCAATTATTTTATTCCTAAATGCTAAACTGTGTTCGTTTGCACTTTCTTTACGTCACAACTTCACAACAGAGCATTCGACGTGATTTTGCACAAACGTAGTTGGAAGCCTGGGAAAATCTTAGACCAACAGTTGGTCTAAGGGAAAATATATCATTTCATAGGGACAAACGATTTGTCTGCCTGTAAGTAGATAAATATATCTGTTTGATACACTTTACAACAAAATTACTGAACCGATTAGGGGTAACTTGAAACTATAAGATCGTGTCCAGTAAAGTGGAGGAATATTGATTACTTGCTTTATTTTTCATAGGTTAAATACAAAAACAACGTTGAACTATTAAAAATCAACTCTTTATTTCAATGTAATAACAACATTAGTTACCTCTTTCTTTTAAGGCAAATAAAACTTTATGACTTAAAAGTTTAGCTAAGGGCCTACTCAGATATACCGCTGTGGGTATTAGCGAAAAATTGCGAGTGGTATTCCGCCGGGTATTTATATTCTAGTTTCGCGATAGCCGCGGAAGTTCATACAAATACCTACCTACCAGGCGGAATAATACGACACGCTATTTTTCGCTAACCACAGCGGTAGCGAATTTTGCTTTTGTTTATCTAAATTGGCCTAAATAGAGTCATTGCATGGGTCATCAATGTGTCTCCGAAATTACACGACAGTAAATAAAATCAGTCTAAAAGTCTAAAAATAATTAACAATCCAATGTATATTTTAATATCAGATGTCACATCCTTTATGTGGTGAATATTTTTGTATTCTTATTTTTATTATATAAAATAACTAATAAATTATGTCAAAATCTAAATGTAACTTCAAGTTGCCTTAGGAGCCAGCAATAGTTAAAAATATTAATACAACACAGTTGAAATAAGAGATTTTAATCAACACAAAAATAAATCATATTCATTCAGTTACAACCCTCTCTACTAATGGGTATGAGAAACATCCTCAAGCTACAGTAATTTTGTGTAAACAGTTAAATAGTGTTATATTTACGACTTAAAAAATAACAGACAGTAGCAGAGTCAACTATTTTTTATATATATTTACAATCAAATATAGAACAGACTGTCCATATTAACATAGGTAGCTATGACTTACCTCGGGAGCCGAACAATGGTAACAATATAAAAATTGACAATAAAAATAGTTACAACAGTTTAATACATAGGAGTAACATAAATCAAAACTTGAAAAAAAAATGGTAATGAGATCACTATAATCATGAATTAACAAAGTTATTGATATTTAGAAATTAACACATAGTCAACTGAATCAGAACAATAATCAAACATAGGAGCTCTCCACATATCGAACGTGGTGCGGGGCGGCACAACCGCGGCTGCCAAATGTTTATGTAACATGAGACAATCCACACCAAACGCGTCACGTGGCCAATGCACACTAGAGGGCCTAGTGCGAGTTTAACACTTACCACATACTTCTATCGTGATTTATAAATGACAACCTGTCTTTCATTCCAGTAACCAATAGCACACGTCACGAGGATCCCCCTCATCATATCCCACGTTTGGATAGCCGCTTGCCGCAAGTTATCTACGTTGCGCACTTCTGATACATCCTAATTGAGAACCATCTGCCCCCATAGGTTCTGGTTTGAGGTCGGGCTCTTTGCACGCCATGGTATAACGTGAATATCCGGCTGAACCTGGAGCCACGCCTGAACAATTCTGGCACTATGAACAGAACTGTTGTCCTGGCAAAGATGAATAGCTCTTGTCGGATGGTGCAGTCGCACAGTCGGCACCATCACATCTCGTAAAATGTCCACATACTGTTCAGAGTTCATGTGGCCTGATATTTCCACGAGTTCGCCAGGACCAACAGAGTTCATCCATCCCCAGAATCCCAAGCTCAGCCGACCACTCGACCTATTAGGTATTACGTTTTCAATAGTGTATCTCTCGTTAGCTCGCCGTTTCAATATTTTCGGATTTAAAAGTTTTTTCGTCAACAATAAATATGACGACATTATTTTACCAATCGAAATCATAATACTGCAAACAAAAATTTACTCTAGTCTGAGCACGGGCAGGAGAAAATACAATTTTTTTGGACGGGATCCTAGTCTTTAGCCCAACGGCCTGTAATCTTCGTCGAATTGTTTGAGTTGATACCTAAAACAATAGTAAAAAATATATTTTCTGAAAAAAGAATTACAACTAATATAGTTAAGAGCCCTTTAACATTTTTTTGACAATAAAAGTAACTAAAAGTGGATTTTTGGCGTTCTCATACTATTAGATAGAAATATCTATAGGAATTTCCATTACTGAATTGGATAACGCGATACTGAGCTCACCAGCCCGCTGAGGCGGAGCCAGTGTCGGACTCTTACCGACTAAAACCACCACGGTGTTCCTACAACTACCTTAGCCAAGGGCGTGGGAACCAGTGAGTATTCACACAACCACCCCCGACAGGTCCCGGCCCGCCACAAGCAGGCGAGCCCCTTCTCCACGTGCGGCCTAACGTTGGCCGCACCCTCCTAGGTGGCGCAAACGGACACTGCACGCCACTGCGAAGCTCTCAAGGAAATATTTTTTCCCGTTTTTGCACCATTTTTCATTTACGCTCTGCTCATATTGGTTGTAGCGTAATGTTATATAGCTTAAAGCATTTCTCGATAAATGAATTATCCAACACAAAAATTATTTTTCAATTCCAACCAGAAGTTCCTGAGATTAGTGCGTTCAACCAAACAAACAAACTCTTTAGTTTCATAATATAATATATAAAATATAAATATACATAAATATAATATATTTAATGTATATAATAATATTTTAAATTAATATAAAAATAAATAGTATATTTTCCCGTTTTTGCAGCATTTTTCATTTATGCTCCGCTCCTATTGGTCATAGCGTGATGCTGTATAACCTAAAACCTTCCTCGATAAATGGACTGTGCAGCACAAATAGAATTTTTCTATTCCAACCAGTAGTTCCTGAGATTAGTGCGTTCAACCAAACAAACAAACTCTATATGCTATACATAATACATATATATTATGTAAAATATTTTTTTAATTTTTTTTTAATTTTTTTTTATAAATATTATTATATAAAATATATATAATATATTAATTATATGTATGTATATATATATTTTATTATATGTATTATATTATGAAGCTGAAGAGTTTGTTTGTTTGGTTGAACGCGCTAGTCTCAGGAACTGCTGGTTGGAATTGAAAAAATATTTTTGTGTTGGATAGTCCATTTATCGAGAAAGGCTTTAGGCTATATAACATCACGCTATGACCAATAGATGCAGAGCATAATTGATAAAGGGTGCAAAAACGGGAAAAAAATATTCCTTTTAGAGCTTCCGTTGCGTGCGCAGCGTAAACGGTTAAAGTTACACAATGTTTTTAATGTTTATGACGCATAATACTTTAAGATAATTTGATTTAAAAAAACTCAGTTTTTGTCTGATTTTTGCATCTTACACGCGAACTAATAAATACGCTTAATTGATTTGTTAGCAGTTTACTGTTCGAAAACTGTTGTGACTTGTGAACGTCTGTTTTTTTTTCAGATTTAATAAAATAAACGTAGGTAATTAGAAAAAGTAGTCAACTTACGCTATATTGTGTGGCAGTAACCTGCGTGTTCAAAAATGGCTGATTATTATGTTCCGCTACAATAGCAACACCTTGCTCAGCGGTGGTGGCGCGTTGGTAGAGCTGCCGGTGGTGAGCTGATAGGTCACCCCCAGTCTCCTCATTGCGTCGCAACCAAAAGTTTATTGTTGTCCTCTAAAACAAAATTATATTTAATTTAAATTTTATATCAACAGATACCTACTTAAATACTATTGCAAAAAACATAGGTATACCTAAGTTTGTCTAATTTGTTATATAAATAATAAATAAATAGATAGCTCATTCATATAACTTGGGTCTCTTAAGGACGCGTATGCAAAATAAATAGGTATCGAATCGCATCAATTGCACCTCTTTATTGACACGTCTCAAACACACACACACGCATAAATAGATAGCTTCAGGAATAATAAGTAGGTATTTTTGATACCTTGAAAAATATACATATTTGTTTTCTCTTATATTTTTGTGTTACGTAGATTTTTTTGTGCTATAAATCAAGACAGTGAAATTAAGGGAAGATAACCCTTACTGCAAAATATTCACGCGTAAAAATAAAATATGTGAAAAAATTTATGTGATTTAATTATTTTTTCGGAAACTATTTGTAACATTTTCATAGTTTGATCACCTTTTTGAGTTGAACATGTCTGCTTACCGGCTGTATTTTTAAACAACTATAACTACATATGTTACTATTAGAAGAAAATTTTTCTTAAACTCAACCCGATATCATTAATTTGTAAGAAGAGGTAACCAACGGAAAATCTTTTTTACAATGTTAAAAACAAACAAAAACAAAAATTTCAAGAAAGAAAAATACACATATTTAAGATAAAGAAATAATCTATCCTTGGTAATTATTAGTTACATATGATTTAGCTTTATTTTATCACAAAATCTACCGAAAAATAGCTTATTTCTGTCAGATTTGCAAACGCGTCCTTAAGGCAAGAGTGAATACCTAGGCTAGGCTATTGCTGAGCCAGCGAAATACATCCTTGACCTCGTCGTCACTAGTCAGTGTCGTCGGGGCTATCTATCGCCGTGTGGCACGTTGTCACTAATGTATTAAAAGTAACACTCACCGTTATTCCGGTCCTTCTTTTAATCTCTTTAATAGTATATCCACCTTCCCGCAACACAACTATCAGCTGCCGCTGTTGTGGGGTTAATTGTGGCGCCATTAATATTTGCGCAACACTCACTAGCACAAAAACTTACACAGTAAAAAAACAATTTGAGAACGGAACAACTACGGAAGAATTTTTGCTCTGTAGGAACAATAACCCCAGCCGCGTTAATCCCAGTCGAGCGATAGTTGGGAACTAACTGACGTCACTGAAATGAGCAATATTTTTTTACAAAAAAAGTGCGTCTGTGTGTGTAGGCGCAACGCTACAAACGCTGTGATTGGCCGACGCCACGATACTTAGTCCCTTTCCGACGATTCTCTGTATTGCATGTAGCGCAGTTATGGGTATATAGGGTGTCTAGCTTGATGTGTAGCCGCCCCCGGCGCAGACGGCATCACCAATAAGGTGTTGAAACGTTTCCCTGCCACCCTAATCGCTCTAATGACCGTCATCTTCAATGCGGCATTTAAAAACAACATCTTTCCCCAGGCTTGGAAACAGGCTACGGTAATCGGTATTTCAAAACCGGGCAAACCAAAAGCCGAGCCGAGTAGTTACCGGCCGATTAGTCTCCTCAATGTCTTCGGTAAAATCTACGAGAAGCTTATTTATAAGCGACTCAAAGATTTCGCCGACTCAAATAAACTCCTTCCCGACGAGCAGTTTGGCTTTCGTACAAAGCACTGCTGCGTTAATCAACTGCACCGCATTGTAGAACACATCAGTGCAGGCTTCGTACGCGGTCAAATGACCGGTACTCTCTTTTTCGACGTAGCAAAGGCTTTCGATAAAGTGTGGCACAACGGCTTATTATATAAGCTGTACACTATGAATGTGCCACATCGTCTCGTGCTCATCATCCGAGACTACTTATCGAATCGTACCTTTTGCTATCGCATAGAAGGGGCTCTCTCCTCCCCCCATCCCATTCACGCCGGTGTGCCACAAGGCTCCGTGCTCTCCCCCCTACTGTTCACGCTGTACACCAGCGATATTCCAAAATGCGGTGCAGCCCGTATTGCCCTTTTCGCCGACGACACGGCAATCTATTACTCCGGCAGGAGCCATGTCGCTATTTCTCGTACCCTCCAATCCGCGGCCAACACCCTAGGTGACTGGTTCCGGAAATGGAGAATCGAAGTCAATCCCGAAAAAAGTGCAGCGGTCCTCTTCGATAAGAGACCCCTGTCACAGTATCGTAAAGAATTAAGCGTACCAGTCTCAATGTTCGGAAAACAGATCCCATGGCAACGAGAAGCCAAATACCTTGGCGTGATCCTTGACCGTAGACTGACTTTCAGACCGCATATCCGCAAGGTGAAATACCGTGCCGCCTTCGTCCTCGGACGTCTCCACCCCCTACTCAATGCGCACAGTAAGTTGCCCACTCCTCTCAAAGTAAGGATATACACCACCTGTATCCGCCCCATACTCGCCTATGCTAGCGTTGTGTTCGCACACGTTAAGCCGGTGAGAATTCACATACTCCAAACCCTCCAAAACCGTTTCATGCGAAGGGCCGTAGGCGCCCCCTGGTACGTACGCAATGTCGACCTCCACCTAGACCTCAAACTGCCGACCATCAAGCAGTTTTTCAAGCGTGTCTCAAAACGCTATTTCGATTCCGCTCCCAAGCACCCCAACCCCTTGGTCGTGGCGGCCACCGTCTACCAGCCATCTGCTATTAGCAAAACCCGACGTCCCAGACACACACTCATTGAGCCCGATGACGCTATTACACTCCTCCAGGAGTCAGATAAAAGTACAAGCACACTCCGACGCCGTCGTCCAAAATATCGTCCCCGCCGGCGAGGACCGACGCGACACACACACAGAATCCGAGAGTCCGACTCTCGAGAAACAGAAACACATGCCGACGCAGCACCGGCTGCTGGGGGGATCAGTGGCGGGGTCCCCCTGCTGCACCCTGAGTCGAGGTCCGAGCTCCCCCCTGGGGACGCCCTCACGGTGTAAGCAACCGGAGATAATCTCGTCACGCGAGACCGGCCCTATGCTCTAGAGTAGTTCCTAGGAGCAGGCTATTGCGTAGCCACTGGTTAGGTTTTCTAGGTAGGTCTTAGCCTCGCCGGCGAGGCTTGCCGCTTCACGGCGTTTAGCACGTCACCCGATAGGGACCGAAAGTCCGCTACTTTCGAGGTAACCAATTCGATGCAGCAACGGCTGCTAGGGGGACATAGGAACTGCGGGGTCCCCCTGCAATGCCCTAGCGAGGTTCGAGCCCCCCCCTTGGGGGGCGCCCGCCCGATTACGCGCGGTATTGATGCCGCGCGCATCTAGTTTGTAAGTATGTAGGGAAAAAACCTTCGGCGAATGGAGTCCCACATGGGACTCTCCGCCAACTAAGTCCGGTTAAGCAGAAATGGGACTTCGGTCCCACCTGCGAGAGCCCATTCGAAAAAAAAAAAAAAAAAAAAAAAAATGTGTAGCCGAGTGTACACACGGCTACACATCAAGCTGTACTTTTCCAGTAAAAGCTGACCTCGCATTGTTTAGGCTTTCCATACAATGCGAGATCAGCTTATACTGGAAATTTACAGCTTGATGTGTAGCCGTGCGTACACGGAGGAGCACGGTTTTGTTGGCTTCACTATGATTGTTCGCAGCACTTCGTCTATATTTTTTACTGTGTCTGTGACGAGAACAAAGAAAAACTTCCTATGAATTCGCGAAATCTTAATTTTCTGATACATAACAGAGTGACAGGAGGCCCATAGCCTCGAATGTCATAGAGTTTTATCGGCTGCTCATTATTCGACTTCAACATAGGGCAGGGATGGCGAAACAGTGGCACGCGTGAAGCGTGTCACAGATGGCATGCGACAAGAAATTGTGGGCACAGCATTATTTGAGGAACCTTAAAGATAATGTTTTAAATCTTAAATCTTACTCAAGATGAAGTCAAAAAAGTTGTAATTAGCCACGGATGAATAAAAAAGGCGGATGGAAACTCGCTAAACAATAAGTGAAGCACCCAATAGTAAGTCGGTTCGCTTGACAGTACGGGCTGGCATGCACACATTCATACTCATAGTAAGTCTAACAGCCGTTATTACGCAACAAATCTCGCGCATCGGAAGTTTTTGTCGTAGTGTCACAAATAAAATAACAACATGCCGTCTAGTGTGTTAAAATACCGTCGAAATTGTAGTGGGTTTAAGAAAAAAAACTGTGCTTCAATCTATTATTTGCGAGATTCCGTCCCCCTTTTTTATTCGTCCATGTAATCAGCATTAAAATATTTATTTTTATTATATTTTTCCTATCATTTAGTGGGACTAAACTAAGATTATTGTTAGCAGGTTACCTCAACCATTTTGTGGAAAAAAAACTGTCACGTTGATATAGATCTAAAGGTTTGCCAACCCTGATAAAGGGGGTGGGTACAAGGTGAATTGAAACATCGTTATATTGCGATGTAATAAAACAATTGTCTGTATTGGGCCTTATTAACAGTGTTTCATCTAAATGATGAAACACTGATGATGATGATGATGTTTGATCTAAGATTGCAATGACAGCCTGTGAGTACGGTCCTAGGTTAGTTTTCTAGGTAGGTAAATAAGGTTATTCGTTGTCGCTGGGTTATTCACATAGAATAATGATGGGTTTCCGCTGCGCTCCAAGCGTAGCGGAAACCATAATTATTCTATGGTTATTCATCATATTTCATCTTAACCGTACTTCTTATTATTATACTTTATTGTACACACATATAGGTACACATTTTTATTTCTTCATTAAGTATGTGGGACAACAGGTGCTATGTAATTTTTTTGGAACATTGCGGGGTGATAGTAAAATCTCGCGTGTCACCCAAAGCCCCCATTCTGGTTGACCGTGACCCAACGCGCTCCTGTCCTATGGACGGCAGTGGGCGCTTCTAGCCCACCCTAGGTACTAGCCCACGCTCATTAGGTACAGAGTGCAATAACTCTGTGTACGTTTACCACTCAGGCAAATGACGCTGATTGGTCTATTAAGTGGGGGCTACGGAACATATAGAATGGTGAGATAACAGGATTTTTATATCATGTGATAACTCAAAACTCAAAAATCTCCAAAAATTTATTGCGAACTAAGTTCTAACGAAAGTAACCGACATAGCCCGAAGAATTGCTAAACTTAAGTGGCAGTGGGCGGGGCGGGCACATTGCTCGCAGAACGGATGGCCGATGGGGCAGTAAAGTTCTGGAGTGGCGACCGCGTACTGTAAGGCGCAGCGTGGGTAGGCCCCCCACAAGGTGGACCGACGACCTGGTGAAGGTCACAGGAATCCGCTGGATGCGGAAGGCGCAGGACCGGTCGTTGTAGCGATGCTTGGGGGAGGCCTATGTCTAGCAGTGGACGTCGTTCGGCTGAAATGATGATGATGAAGTTCTAACTAAGCAATCAAAATATTATTTTAAATTGTTTGTTTTTTGTGGTTATTGATAATTATAGAATATTAAATTGAAAAGGGCTCATGCCAGATATTTTAAAAAAAATTAGAAAATTAAAAATACAAAAAATGCAATTTTTTTCCAAAATACAATTTTAACCTAAGTTACGCTCTTTAATAGGGCATAAAGGCCGCTGATGGACCAGAACGCCCATTCTCCTTTACTTAAATGGCAAAGTATTTGCGTCTTCATGGGTTCGCGGCGGTAAATGTAGACCGGGCAAAATAATTGTAATTACCAAGTTTATAAATCTTACCCTGAGACAAAAATCATACGTAATTAATAATAATAATTGTAAGTAAACGTTAGCAGAGTAAAATTCCACTGTGTTTTGTTTAAATGACAGTACAACAACTCATTCACGTCATTGTTCTATTTCGCATACGTATTCGACTGTATTACAAAACAATGCCTAATATAGAATACTTAATGATGGGTACATTCAATTATGTAACATTAATCATTGTCATCGGACGGCGGTTTCACTACAAAGACCTTGTACTTTTCCACGCCAAATTGTAGTACCTACCTCATAGTCCTCATTTATGAAGATTTGGACGTCAACACTGCAAAGTGTCAACAAGTTTCCTCCTGGTGGAGGAACTACTGATTTATGAATAAAGGTTGACGAATTCAATGATAGTATGCGATATGACGTGTCAAACTCACACTAGGCACTTTGGTTTTTTCGTGAAATAACAATAGGTGTAGGTTGCCATTTAGGTAATTAAAAATCAGATCTGTAGTAGAAATGTCTTGAAGCAGAATAACCCTTGAGTAAAAGACGGTGAATTTGCCAAGGTGTCAGTCACCCCAAGCCATTTGGACCTATGGCGTAAGAAAAGAGAAGACTAGAAACGAAACTCGCGCCCCAGACGCGTTCAAATCAACGATAATAGTCTACCGTCTAGCGTACCTTTAAAGGGATCGGGCAGTCGGGGCTTGCATCGCCTACCGTCATAGTGCCATAGTATTTTGATGTATTTGGGTGTAAGAGTAACTCAAAAGGAACTCCAGACCTGAATTTCTTTAGTTTACCCAAAAATTAGGAAAAGTAAGTAATATTTTCGCAATTTAAATTTATTTTTTACTTTCTCATATAGTTAGGTAGGTATCTACTATTTTCTAGATTCTCCTGTTCATTTAAATAATTTTTCTTGTTCGTTAGGCAAAATTATAAATAATTACTACTGTACATACCTACCTATCTAATTAAATGTATCTATGCTGGGTAGACATGTATAATTGTATACGTCGCAGTAAGATAAGTAAAGCCGTGATATAATTACCTATCATCATCCTCCGAGCCTTTTCCCAATTATATTGGGGTCGGCTTCCAGTCTAGCCAGATGCGGCTGAACATCAGTATTTTACACGGAGCGACTGCCATCAGGCCCCCGCAACCCAGTTACTGGGCAATACCGACATTCGAAGGTTAGACCAGTTGTCAGACTTTCAGGCTTCTGACTA
This sequence comes from Asteroscopus sphinx, assembly GCA_949699075.1. Lineage (NCBI taxonomy): Eukaryota > Metazoa > Arthropoda > Insecta > Lepidoptera > Noctuidae > Asteroscopus > Asteroscopus sphinx. The sequence continues at coordinate 9,245,723 of OX453021.1, read as the reverse complement.
CCCGTAACGACTGCCATAGGTATTCTTATGACAACCGGGACCGACAGCTTAACGTGCTCTCCGAGGCACGGAGGGGTCTCGATGTGTAACGAAACGGTCACCCATCCACAGACTGACCGCGGCAAGTGTAGCTTAACCTTGCAGATCGTAAAATCCGCGCAGTCGTTGCATCGCTACGAGCCCCTAGTAATATAAGTATTTAGACAAGTGTTCTAACTAAACCAACAGATAACGCATTAAATAACAGCTTTAAATAATAAGCAGCTAACAGCCCTGGCAGCCCGCGAGGACGACAGAGGGACGTGGCGAGCTGAAGGGGGAAGTAGGTATTTATAAGGCGGCATTTGGGTCCGTATAAAAGAGATTCGTTTCTATACTAGTATTATTACCTATTCTATGCCTATGGCTTCAATAAGGTATCTGGAGCAGACGTAAAGGCAATCAAATGTTGTAGGAAAATCGAGAAATGCCTTATTCGGTAGCGGACTGTATCCCCTTTATAACAAAAGCTTAGACTAGGCTTAGACCCTAGTTTAAACCGGATTAAGCGTCAAACGCCATACATAAAAAGATATTTAAGCTTGGCTTAAGCAATAGGGGAAGATGGGGTGGCTTCGTACAGTTTTTACTCAGAACTTTAAAAAAAATAAACTAACAACTATTTCATATTATCGTCAACGCTGCTGTATTACCTAGTTATCTGGCTATAATAAAGCTGAATGTCGGTGTTGATTTAATGCAGCAATAACTGAGCAATAGCCGTTTTTTCAAAAAAATGGAAAACGTATGAATGCACCCCACACGTGGGGTAGCTTCGTACATAGGATGGGGTACATTCGTTCATGGTGGGAGCCTTCGTACACAGTAATAAAAAATACATTTGTACCAAATGTATATGTTTATAAAGTATATATAAATATATATTACTAAAATACAACATAACTTCTGAAAGATACCGTCAAATTTTGATTATAGTTAACACAGAAACAGTCTTTAAAATCAATAGTTTTTTATGTCTTTTTGGCAAAGCTCTGATATTTGCCTCTGACAACAAACTTAGCGCGCTCTTCATTTCCTTTGCTCTATTTATTCTCTTTCTCTTGTTTTTTTATCTCTTCTACTTTTTAACATAACATAACATCACGCCTGTATTTCCCCGAAAGGGTAGGCAGAGGTGTCCTTATAGTACCTGCACCCATATTACGCCAGTTATGTTATAAGTTCCATGTAATAAGGGGCGAGCCTATTGCCATTAACCAAGCACAATTCCGGACTCCAAGCTGCCACTGAGAATTTGCTAATGAAACGATCCAATAGCACTGTCCGACCCGGGAATTAAAACAAGGACCCCACGCTTAGCAGTCGCACTTGCGACTACTAGACCAACCAGCTAGTTTTTTTTTTTTAATTCAGTGTAAATCCTTGATTTTGCAGTAATTTTTCCTTTCTATGACTTTTGGGCGCATTTTTATATACCTTGGAATAGAATCAAATCATTTCAGGTGTTAGCAGGCCTAAAACTGATGTTGATGGTGGATCAACAACGCAGTCTAACGGTTGTGAGAGTAGAAGGTGATGCTGGCGCAGAACTCAGTGGAGGATCTTGTTGAATTGGATATATTTCTGCGGGCATGGATGCGCGTTGTCATTTGGATCAGCTGTAGAAACTGCAATTTCTTCAGGCTCGGTTTGATGCATGCCGCTGCTGTAGATCTGCTGTAGTGTAGAAATTGACTGATAAACCTAAACTGGAGCAAAATCCTCGTCGCGGAAAGCCAGCCTGTTAAATGGCTATATTCCAGTCTTGAAATAATAATCTTCCAGGTGAAACAACCATCACAACTCACAAAGGGTGCCTTCGTAGACCGTACGAACCCACCCCACGTAAATGTGTACGAAGGTGCCCCAACCCAAATAATCAACAAATTTATTAGTTGAAAAAAAAAACAGTTGCCGTTATCCAGAAATATATGATAACATAATAATTTCACACATCTATTTACCAACTACAATAAATATTTTTTACAATTTGATCAAAATTTATTAGGGATAAAAAAGTTCAAAGTTAAGTCTTAATATTACTTACGCAGCGCGAAAACACGTATCGACTCTACTCAACTAAACCATCGGCCGCACTGCCTACTCCGTCTCGAGGGAAGCCTATGCGTATGAGTGGGAAACACGAACATAAAGATAACCGCGCTAACGTATTAGATAGTGTAGATACAATCACTGTGCGAAAGCTCCCTCTGTGCGAATCCACCCCATCTTCCCCTACCTATTATTACACACGATTTTGATTTCATCGATTTTCCCGATTATAATGTATAATAATAAAATAATAATGTATGTTCAATAATTATGTAAGTTTAATCATGAACTCTTATAATAATACTGTATAATAATGGGCACAATAATAATAATTTACAATAATAATAATTTACAATAATGATAATATAGTTCAATTGGTTTCATCTGTACTGGATTTTTACATGCTTAATACAAGCAGAATATAGCACTGTTCCTAAACCACCAATTTTATATCTGGTACCACCTGTATTCTACGCAAATAAATGATTCTTTCTTTCTTTCTTTGTAATAAGGTGGTATGAGTTTACTGATTAAATTTTTTAAATCATAAACAGTGACGTGTATCAAACTATGCTACCAGGCCAGCAGAAACAATTGAAGCATAACTATTAAGTATTCCTATTATATTCATCTCATTGTAAATCACTTTTAAAGCAATTAAATTACATAGTAGAACCAAACACAAGTCACATAACCAAATGATTGTTACCTTTGAGAGCGAAACCAAATAAACATACTGGTCAAGGTTTGCAAACACTAGGTACTACCAACTGCAAACAAAGTCAGGGGTAAAAGCTGTATCGTACCTCAATCTCTTGAAACGCGGAAAGACCTTGACCTAAAATGGAATAGGCGGACACAGTGTGAGCAAAACGTCACTTGTGACCATCTTATACAGAACCTTATTTGAGCATCCCTGAGACGAAGATGGAATTGCAAATTGGCAAAGTTTGGTATACATACGAGTCTTGTCACCAGAATTGGCGGTGCATACCAATACATCGATTTACTTCCGTGGTGAGTAATTGAACCTTATTCTTTCGGTGTTTGGGGGGAATAATGTCGTTTAGTAAGAACCTAAACTGGAACTGGGCTGGACATATCTGCCGCATGTCAGACGACTACTGGGCCAAACTGACAACTCAATAGGTCCCTTTACATGGCCCAGACGGAGATAGCGAGAAGAGCTGGACTCCTTCCAAAAGGAAGGACTGGACTCTTTTAGCAACAAACAGGGAGAAGTGGAAGGAGAGTAGGGAGGCCTTTGCCATGCAGTGGGACAGTCAGGCTTACAATAATAATAATAAGAACCAGTATTCTTCTATGTGCTAGCAAAACATTTGTTTATAATTTCTGTTCATTACTCAGCACTGCAATATAGTAAATGTTTGTAAAAATAAATTACAATGATGCATTTCGGCGAGTGTCCGTTGGTTCCATCACCAGAGGACCAGACGCAAGGCAATGCGCCACCCTTATATGGTTAATATACCACCCTTACACCCACTTTGCTAATACTTTTATTATGTGTACCGCCAAGGAGCGGAATTCCTTGCACCGTTTGTGTTTCCCAATAGGTAAAGGTATGATCTGGTGGTCTTCAAGACCCAAGTGAACAAGTTTTTGACCGCACGATCGCATAACAGCAGGTGAGGTACCGGTCAAACGTATGCCAAAAAATTGTCATATCGTTCTTAGGAAAAAAAGGGGACGCCCCGGGGCTAACCAGGCTGTGAAAATCTGGTGGCAGCGGGATGAGAGCAGTCGAGGATTGAGATCAGTGACGTGCTATTGGAGAGACCTATGACCAGCAGTGGACTAATATGTATAGGCTAATAATGACCTATTCCCAATAATATCCATCTCTTGATATGCATTATTTCTTACACAAGGCCTACTAGGAGTGCAGGAGTGATCAATTCTTTATCGGAAATCGCACGACGGAAAAACAACCCAAAATGTATTAATAGACAGCATTGTTATTAGAAGTGGGCGTTTAAACAAAAAGCGCTTAAAAAAGTCTAATTAAAAAAAAAGCGTATAAGCACGCTTTGTGATTAAAGCAGATTTCGTTTAGACTTTTTCGTAAACGATTGAAATGTAACCTTATTTCTATGAACATAAGACTCAATTTCAAAAGTGACTGGTGGTGGTTTGAAACCGGCAGAATTAAATTTTATTCGTTTACGTAAAATTGGTTTAGAGAAAGCACTTTTTTATTTTGTTGATTATTTTTGTATCGTTTAAATATTTTAAACGTTTTTGACTTTGATTGATTTGCTTTTGCTTTGGCGCTTAGTTTATTTTTCGTCGTCAACGAGTGAATGCGTTTTTGAATGTTCTCCTTGGTAATTACGCGACGATTGTAGTTTGTTTGTATAGTTTTTAGTGAACTTTGTAAATAGTTTAAATGTAAATAGAATAGTGTAATGTAGATAAATAAAAGTCAATTTTTTTAGAAGTGAAAAACGAAAAGCGGCAAAAGCGTAAAAAAATTCGTTGGCAGAAAAAAGCACAACGTTTAAACACGCTTACGATTTTAAGTCGTTTTTCCCAACTTTAATTGTTATATTTCAATAAATTTTGCAGACAATGAGTCCAACTGTTCGTCACATAGGCAATCATATACGACACACTATCATTTATGGACATCCTTGAATAGGTACGGTACTTACATGGGTTTGCGAGTTTGGTCTTAGGCGTGGTGGGTAGTGGGGAGTTTCACACCACGCGTGGTTCGAACCGCGGTGTGAATCGCTCAAGTACTCATTTTGAATGGGCCCTTTCGGACCGCGGTGTGAAACGGCCAAGACCTTTTTTATAATGGGCTGATTCGAACCGCGGTGTGAAACAGCCCAGTACTCTTTTACAATGGAGCGATTCGGACCACTATCAAAAGTATTAAAAAACTAGTAAGTTTTGAATGTTTTTTTGTTCAGACGGGTAGAAAAATGTTTAGTGAAAAATATCAAACAAATCGAATTAAATACATAATATAATTCATAATATATAAAATACATATTAAAGTTTGTTATTAATTTAAATAATAATTATTACAAATCAAAATAACAAATATTGTTTTTTTTATTATGAGATGATTAATTACTCATTTTACTAATAATAAAATCATATACCAATACAAAATGATACACAATACGTAAGTAGGCGACTAATAATTATAAAAAAGAGTGTTAATTTAAAATATTATTGATAAATAATCACAGATTGAGTGTAGATTACACACTTTTACTAATTACGAGTTATAAAAAATCACAGGTTCAGTGTTACATATTACTCGTTTGTCATTGGCTTGGCTTGTAATTAGCTTTGATATCACTATTACATTATAATAAAACAAAGTTTAACCGAATCACAGCGCGTATATTATCAAAATTAAACACATTTTATTAATATACCCGATGTAATCCGGTTAAACTTTGTTTTATTATAATGTGTAGTGATCGTGAAAATCCAAGACATTATCACTAATAATTAAAAATCACAGGTTAAGTTTGATCACACATTTTTAAATAAATAAACACACATTTTTATTTTTGATTAATTATAAAATCACAGGTTGAGCGTAATAATGACACATTTTTATTTCTAACTTATTACTAAACATCAGGGATTGAGTGTGGGTTTCACATTTTACTTATAACTAATTATTGAAAATTACAAATTGAGTCACATATATTGGACTTGTTACTATTTTAAGCACAGACCAGTAAGCTTTAAGACGCCGCATAAACAAAGTTTTGCATGAGAAAACGGTCGTAAAATGTTGGCGGGTGGTACCGGGGGGCGGACATCGCGTTATGGTTGGTCGGCTCAAAATTTCGGTGGTATGATTCCGTGTGATTGGTGCCGTTCGCTGACGGACTGACGTCCTTATTGGTGGCGGGGCGTATGATATGCAGTACTACTGCATATGTTTTGCGACCGGGGGTATCCGGCTAGTCGGCGTCTAGAGGCTTACTGGTCTGTGATTTTAAGTAACAGATAATTTGCATGTAAAAGTTATACAGTATTATTTAAAAAGAGATAAAATAAAAAAACATAATTCAACAAAAATAAAACCCTTATATTTTAAACTCTCAATTTTTCCAAGCAATGACTGACAGTTATTTGGCCAGCCAATAACTCTTGTATAATGTTGTCAAATGTGTCAATTTACTCAACCTGTGATTTTCAATATAATTACATAATTATATACATTTTTACTTATTACTACATAGTAATAAGTAAAAATGTAGGAACTCAATCTGTGCTATTTAATAATCAGTTAAAAGAAAAAATGTGTAATCTGCACTCAACCTGTGATTTTTAATAATTTGGTATGAGTAAAAATATGTGATAAAACTCAACCTATGATTTTGAACTGTTTGTGATATCTAAATAAATTTTAAATGAGTAATATACACTCAACCTGTGATTTGTTATAACTATAGTAAGTAAAAGTATGTAATCTATAATCAATCTGTGATTATTTAACGTTTATAATAATCAGTTTACTACTCAAGTATTTTATACCATACCTATTGTAAGTGATTATATTATAATTATATGTTAAAATGAGTCTACACATAACTATTAATTAGATTTGTAATATCCAATATTTTAATTAATAAAATACTAAGAATTATGTTATGTAGGTATTTTATTTTAATATTTTTCACTAACCGTTTTTCTACTCGTCTGTACAAAAACACAAGAGCACACTACATTTTTAAACTTTTGATAGTGGTCCGAATCGCTCCATTGAAAAAGAGTACTGGGCTGTTTCACACCGCGGTCCGAATCAGCCCATTATAAAAAAGGTCTTGGCCGTTTCACACCGCGGTCCGGAAGGGCCCATTCAAAATGAGTACTTGAGCGATTCACACCGCGGTCCGAACCACGCGTGGTGTGAAACGCCCCACTACTCGCGTGGTATTGGCAGAAACTTGGCCTATACGAGCTTATCAGTGTGCAATTTATCGGTTCTCAATGTCGTTTAATAATAGACAGTATTACTCATGTTGACCTGGTACTTCTTGTTTCTGCGAATTGTGAAGTATTGTTTTGCTAACCTTATGCGTAGGTGAGTCTGAAGTTATATGAATGCATCATTAATGGTTAACCCACAAAGCTAGCGTATGTGTCGTGGTCGTGGAAGACATAAAAAAAACAAAGGAACTACTTAAACATCCAGAGATGGAGTGGCCAAACAAAAATATTAGTAGAGTAGCAGTGCGATAGTCAAATCTACAACCACGCACGATAGACAGAAGCTCCACTAGACCATTTTTATTGATTTATTTATACAAGGTGGAGATGACAATACAACATTAAATAAAACCACGTACAGAGTATCACGTTCTCTGACCGTACACAAAAAAAAAATCTAATCCAGTTAATAGCTTAGCCATAAGAAATTAATTAATTTCACAAATTTTTAATGTACGACAATTTTTCTAGGCAAAAATCATTATATAAAAGACCTGCGCGAGTCCATATGATTTAACTCTCTCAATGATTACAGATTACAAATAGTGTTACTTATTATTCCCGTGTATTAATCTTTTTTTTTATTGTTTATTTATATTTTCGATAAACAAATTATTTGTGTGTATAAAATGCTTCTATAGACTAGTAATAACCGTCGTATTGTCATCTCCATGTTTTATATGCTTTATTGTACACCTGTATAACAGACACAGAAAGCATTGTCACAAATAAGAATATTCTCAACAAATACATAAGCACTAACTAACTGCCCCACTGCTAGCCACGGGCCTCTTCTCAATATGAAAAGGGCTCTGGGGGCCGACCACCATCTCTTAAAGCAGTATTATTTTAATCTTACTTTGTCTTTTCGTACCACAACGTCCTTAAAATAAGCTTATTATAAGCTTGAAACAATGTTGTTTTCTTAGCAGTTATGTGACGTCACCTCTAAATCATTCATTCAAATCGTACTACAACGTCGTTTTTGAAAGCTAGCATGGTTGTTTTTATGTCAAATTTAGCAATCTTAAAAAAGTTGCTCAGACGCGACTTTATTAACATTTTTTTGCATATTTATACAAATAAAATCGATTTTCGTGTCATATAAAGTAAGTAAATCATATTTATTTACCTAAAATTGAAGAATAGTTGTTTATCTAGTGATTTTAGTACCTGGGTGATTGATTTCTTGTTTGCTTCTAGATGGCGAATTAATACGAAATATTCGAGTTCTTAGAAGCTGATAACGCAGAAATTCATAATAGAAGGAAGCGACGTCGTATGCAGCTACGTGAGGAATGTAACCCCTTCAATTTAGTAGATGCGGAGTTCATAAAACGTTACAGACTTACAAAATAACTCTCACGTAACCTGTACGATGAGTTGAGGCCTCTCATGAAGAATCCAAAAAGATCCACAGACTTGTCTGTAGACACAAAGGTAAATACCCTTGTTTATACCACAAATTACATGTTAAAGCAGTGTATATGTGCTCCTGAACCACTTTCTTATTCATACAGAGTTTCTCATTTTTTTTAGGTATTGATTGCATAAGCAGTACTGAGGGTCATTTTGTGGCTCGGCAGACGGTTTCATCAGTAATCGCACAGGTTACTGCATATCTTAATGCATTGCAGATGAGACAGAAATATATAAAATTTCCAGTGAATGATCAAGAACGCAACAGAATTAAAACACAGTATGTATCTACCACATGTTTATTTGTTGAATATTTACTTTGCAAAATGACAACAATCCAGAAATAATAGTAACAAACTTATTTAAAATAATACAATGTACTAAGTATTGCCTAATTAAATCCCTATATTTTAGAATCAGAAACAGAATATTAAATATAGGTACGGGTTGTTACAATAATAATTATGTGCAGTTTATCCATAAAAAACACAAATAAAACTAAAAGAAAACTAACAATTAATTGTAATAATTTATAGTAAAAAACTTGCAGTAAAATTGAAAAATAATACAGAAATCTCAAAATATTTCTGTATAAATTGTATTATTTACATAAAATAATTGTCATTCATTTATTGCAGATTTTACACAAGATTTGGGATACCGGGAACACAACATTTGCAATAGCGCCAACATTGCGGTGGAACAATTAAGCTATGAAGATGTGATTCAAGAAGCCCAATCACTACAAAATATGAATACGAGTGAACAGCCACGCAGTACCAACATCGCTTTGTATTGCAGCAAGGTGTGGCTACTCGGAATTCTCTTGTTGAACATTTGTGGGTAAGGCGGCTCTCAAGATCCTGAAACAATCAAAGAACCTATTTAATCAATTATTATATTATTACCTATTAAAAAAATGATAATAATAATATGAGTATAATGATGTAGAATTTGTTTCTTTTTATAGCACACATCTTATTGTTACTCTTGTTTACTTGTTATTAAATTAATACACAACTGGGTACAAAGGTGGCTTAATGCCATAGACTTTCTCTACCAGACAACCTTAGGGTGATGCAGAGATAAAAACGAGGTAGATGCCAAGGGCGTCGCCAGCCAATGACTAGAGGGAAGATAGAAAGAGGATATGAATTGTAATAAATGTAATTTGTACAGTTTTAATGGTAAACTACAAGAAAAAAAAACATAGTTTAAACATAATCTTCATGGGTGAAATTTTAGACTACTTAATTTTAAAATCTCATAGATTCTATCTAGTCTCTAGGGGGAAGGGCTTCAGCCCCCCTGCCCCCCTTGCCGACGCCCTTGGTAAAGGAGTAAAATAAGTTAATTTCTGACATTGATCTACATTTTAATCACTTCAATGCTTTTATTGTACCAAGCAATGATTAATGCAATAAGAGTCGACTTTTGATAAGTAGGTACCTGTAATATGGACTATTTGAAATAAAATGATTTTATTATTTTAATTATTTGAGAATGTATTATTCTTTTAGTTTACTTCCTCTACCCTGAACAATCTTTGAGTTTTTCATTCTATTTAAAAAGCATGAATGACGGGGATTTAAAGGTAAAGATATTTAATTATTTTGTACCTTTCAATGCTCAATGCAGTATTGTGGAAGTCTCCTATTTTCTGCACCAGCTCCTCCAGGACTTCGTTTGCTCTCACAGCAGCCTCAGCGTCTGTTTGTGAAGAACGAACGAGAGCACGTCTGGCAGCCTCCTGCGTCATCAGCGGTTCGTGCCATTGACGGCGACGTCTCGGGGAGCGGGTTGCAGATGGAGTAGCAGGACGTGGGGATCGTGAAGGAGTCCTGGGGGAACGAGCCGGTGGGTCTTGGACCATAGGTTCCAGAGGAGGATTTTGAGGCAATGGCTCTTGGATGGGTGCTATGGGTAGATTTTGGATAGGAATGAACAACATGAGATTCAGAATAGATTCTGAAGCTGGGGAATCCTGCACATCTACAACCGTTGTAGCAGTGCCAATTTCTGGAGGCTAGAAAGAGAACATAAAATAAACTATTTGCTTTATAACAATAGTTTTTTTTCATTAAGCTTAAGTAGGTACCTAATAATTTTTATTTATTCTGCAAATGGTTCCACCCGGACACCTGGTTAGCCCTGACCAAAATCTTTTCCTAGTATATGGAGAAAATTTTCTTTCAATGCTGTCAAGGGCTTCTCAGTGGAAGGTCCTCCACCAGTACGTGCATGAGAAGATTGTACAGCAGCTACTCTGACTTTTATTTTAGCCTTGTAATCTACCCAGTACTAAAAATAAAAAATAGCTTATTTAATATTGTTATAGGGAGTGTTTAATTACCTACCTTAAAAAAAACAATATGTATTTACTTTAGACCAGCCTCTCCAATCTTTATAGGCTCCATCGCCTTGCGAGTTAAGGATATCCGCAATCTCTCGCCACTTTTTTTCTGAGTACTCCTTTGCTTGTAGGGAGCGATTGAAGGAGGTAGCCATGTCCTTATTGGAGTCCGAAAATTCCCATAGCCTCTCTACCTGCCGCCCTGAAACCCGGGTCAGTCTTCGGCTGCAAAATGAAAAACAAAACACTTAATCCACATATCCACATACAATTATTTATAACCGCGTCGACTGAAACCAAAACATTGATCACATTATATATAATGTAACCGCATCAACTTAAACAATAACAGCACAATATTTCTTTGTTTTACAATTTCAGTGACCAAATAAAAATGTTCAACTCACATACCTTGTTTCCATGTTGACTGCGCAAGGAATAATGAATAAGTAAGATAAAATAAGTTAAACCACTTTGTTAACCACTTGAAAGCCCAATCTTTGAAAGCCCACTTATTCACAGAGAAAATAATCACTTCTTTCAATCACACATAATAAATAACAAAAAAATTAACCCCATTGAGTTTCGAATTTCGCTCGCACTCTACAAACTTGATAAGTAAACATTTCGTTCCGAATATACCATGTCACAATCTTACAATCTAACCTTAACTTTTTTTTAAATTTCTGATTACTTTCCAGAGCAAAATCTTTAAATATTTGTATTAATTTAATAGACATTTCGATTGGAATTATTATTTTTACAAACCAATATTTTTAAAGTTAAATAATCACTTCATCATCATCATCATTTCAGCCGAAAGACGTCCACTGCTGGACATAGGCCTCCCCCAAACATCGCCACAACGACCGGTCCTGTGCCTTCCGCATCCAGCGGATTCCCGCGACCTTCACCAGGTCGTCGGTCCACCTTGTGGGGGGCCTACCCACGCTGCGTCTTCCAGTACGCGGTCGCCACTCCAGAACTTTACTGCCCCATCGGCCATCCGTTCTGCGAGCAATGTGCCCCGCCCACTGCCACTTAAGTTTGGCAATTCTTCGGGCTATGTCGGTTACTTTCGTTCTCCTGCGAATCTCCTCATTTCTGATTCGATCACGCAGGGACACTCCGAGCATAGCCCTCTCCATTGCCCTTTGAGTGACTTTGAGCCTTCTTATCAGGCCCATTGTGAGCGACCACGTTTCAGTACCGTAAGTAATTACTGGCAACACACACTGGTCAAAGACTTTCGTCTTGAGACACTGCGGTATTTTGGACGAGAAGATATTGCGTAGCTTCCCGAACGCTGCCCAACCGAGTCGGATTCGACGATTGACCTCTTTCTCGAAGTTGGACTTACCTAGCTGGACAGTTTGTCCTAGGTATACATAATCGTCAACAACTTCGAGTGTAGATTCTCCGATGTTTACGGGAATGGGTGCTATATGGGAATTCGACATAACCTTTGTCTTGTCCATATTCATTTTAAGACCCACTCTATCAGAAGCTCTACTGAGGTCATCGAGCATTGTACCGAGGTCCTCCATGGTCTCAGCCATGACTACTATGTCGTCGGCAAACCGAAGGTGAGTGATGTACTCGCCGTTTATGTTAATGCCTAGCCCCTTCCAGTCCAGAACCTTGAAGACATCCTCCAATGCAGCAGTGAACAGTTTCGGAGAGATCACATCTCCCTGTCTCACACCTCGCTGCAGAAGGATAGGTTTCGAGGCTTGGTCATGTAATCGGACTGACATAGTGGCGTTTTCATACAAAGACTTTAACACTTCGATGTACCGATAGTCAATCTGGCACCGTTGAAGAGACTGTAGTACCGCCCAAGTCTCGATCGAATCGAAGGCTTTCTCGTAGTCCACAAACGCTAAACAAAGAGGCAAGTTATACTCTTCGGTCTTCTGTATAACCTGCCGCAGCGTATGTATGTGGTCTACGGTGCTAAAGCCTTTTCGGAAACCGGCTTGTTCGGGAGGCTGGAAGTCGTCAAACCTGCGCGAAAGACGGTTCGTAATGACTCTCGAAAACAGCTTGTAGACATGGCTCAGAAGTGAGATGGGCCTATAATTCTTCAGTAGAGCATTATCGCCCTTTTTGAAGAAGAGTACCACCACACCTCTGCTCCATGCCTGTGGCGTTCTTCCCTCGAGAATGACGGAATCAAACAGCTTCTGAAGGGCCTTAAGGATCGGTTTTCCACCCGCCTTCAGGAGTTCGGCCGTAATTCCGTCATCACCCGGTGCCTTGTTGTTTTTGAGCTGCTTCAGAGCCATCCTAATCTCGTACAGGCTGACGTCCGGGATATCTTCGGTATAGTGTCGGGTCAATCTAGCTCTTGGGTCGTGAGCCCGATTTACAGCGGGTGTCCGGGTGGACGTGTATAACTGTCCATAGAACTTCTCGACCTCCTTCAATAGCTCTGGCTTGGAGGATACGACTCTGCCATCGTCGGTCCTCAGTTTTGCAAGCTGGCTCTGCCCAATAGACAGGTCTCTTGCGAAGACTTTGGAGCCCTTGTTCTTCTCTATCGCGTCTTTAATACGTTCCGTATTAAATTGGCGTAGGTCACTTTTCAAGGACTTTGAGATCTGTCTATTGAGCTGCCGGTACTTAGTCGCATCATCTGAGGACTGCAGAATCATCTCGCGTCTTTCCGCCATAAGCTCAAGGGTGTGGTCAGAGAGCTTTTTGTTTCTATTTGTACGACGGGTCCTAAAGATCCTAGACCCGATCGTATGGACAGTTTCCACAAACCCATCGCTGTAATCGTCCACTGAGCTCCCTAGGCATTCGAAACGATTCTGAAGTTCGAGCTGAAAGCTCTCGGGGTTTTGGATTTGGATCGGTGCTGGACGGAGCGTAGACTTCATCAGTCGAGATCTTTCCAGCTTGATGTTCAGATTCAATGTGCCTCTTACCAAACGGTGATCGCTTCCGGTTTTGACCGCGTTGATCACAGAGACATCATTGAATATTTGCTTCTTCGTCGACATAATGAAGTCAATCTCATTTTTTGTTACACCATCAGGGCCCAACCAGGTCCACTTCCTATGCTCACGCTTCCTGAAGAAAGAGTTCATCATATAGAGTCCCTCCTTCTCCATAAAGCCGGCCAGTAGATGACCCCGGTGGTTCCGATATCCATATCCAAATTGCCCCACTCGCAGCTCATCATCGTAGCGATTGCCCAGTTTCGCGTTGAAGTCTCCCATGACAACAGTGAAGTGAGTTTTAGAGCCATGCATGGCTCTCGAGATATCCTCATACATGGTCTCCACCTCATCGTCGGGGTGATTCGAGGTCGGGGCGTATACCTGTATAACCTTCAACGAATACCTTTCGGTTATTCTGAGTATAAGGTACGCCACCCTGGTCGAAACACTCTCGATCTTCACTATGTTGTTCACAAGAGACTTGTGGACGATAAACCCGACACCGCCCTGGGAAAGTTGATCGCCCTCCCGGAAATAGAGCAAGTTACCGGATTTGAGGATTATCGTGTCCTCCCCCTCTCTTCGGACTTCAGATAACCCTAATAATCACTTATATTGTTACAATTTTATGCTTCGGAATGACTTATTGGGTACGATTCTGAACAACGCGTAAAAGAGATAGCGCTATACTGTTTGTATAGCGTTGTTTCTTTTCGTTTTTTAGCAGGCTATAGACAATTCCTGCAAATCATTCGTTCTTTCACAGCACTAAGCAGGAATGAAACAAAGCTAAACTATTTACGTTGTGGTACGAATATGAGTAAGATTATTATAAGCTTGAAACAAAACTCTCTTAAAGTAAGATTGTTTTGTAAAAGGTTGTGGTAAGGCCCCAGGCCTTACTCCACCACTCCTACTGCGGGTTGGCAGACTACACACACCATAGAGAAGTTTATGGAGCATTTTCAGGTGTTCCTCACGATATTTTCCTTCACCGTCAAAGCAAGTGATATTTATATTCCGCTCCGCGATTCGGTTTGTTATCTCGTTTCGTCTATGATTCACGTAACGAGAGTAAAAGAGATAATAAACCGAATCGGTCGACAACTGCTTATAAAAAAATTTCTCAATTGGAGAGCCGATTCGTCCTCACAAGAATTATAATAAAAGTCAGACGTGCGGACTGCGTTCGAACTGAGACCAATGCAGACCAATGGAAGACATCTTGTTTTTTTTTGTTCTGTGAAGACATGCGTTCAACGTTCAACCAGAAAGCTACTAAGCTAGCTAGTAGCTGCTTTTTAGGGTTCCGTACCCGAAAGGTGGCAAACGGGACCCTATTACTCTCGCTACGCTGTCCGTCCGTCCGTCCGTCCGTCCGTCCGTCCGTCCGTCCGTCCGTCCGTCCGTCCATCCGTCCGTCCGTCTGTCTGTCACAGGGCTGTATCTTTTGAACGGTAATAGGTAACCGGTTGAAATTTTCTCAGAAATTGTGTTGCTATGAGGTGTATCACGACAAATACTAAAAACAAAAAAAAGTCTAAAACCAAAGGGGGTCCCCATACAAGAAACCTCAAAAAACATGCATTTTTTTCAACGTTTTTGTTCCTGCTTCAAAACGGTAATATATACCAGCGTCAAACTTGGTCAGATTATAGTGCATATTATGTAGTTTAGCAACAAATACTAAAAATAAGACAAACACTGACATATGTGGTGGTACCTGCGTAAGAAAGACATGCAAAAATTCATATTTCGCGCACTGTGTGTGTCTTTTAATAAACGACTTTTTAGACCATACAAGAAACCTCGGAAAACATGCTTTTTTTCAAAGTTTTTATTCCTGTTCTATCTTCAAAACGGTAATACATACCATCGTCAAACTTGGTCTGATTATAGTGCATACTATGTAGTTTAGCAACAAATACTAAAAACAGGACAAACATAGACATATGTGGTGGTACCTACGGAAGAAAGAGATGCAAAAATTCTTATTTCGCGCACGGGGCGTTGATGTCTTTTGATGAACTGTCGTAAATTAAATCAGTTTCTATGGAGTATCAGGTGGATGAGTTGGTGGCGGTACGGAACCCTTACTGTGCGAGTCCGACTCGCACTTAGCCAGTTTTTTTTTTATCTTCTACCAACAAATGGCAAATGACAATAACTCAACACTCCAGCTAGTATTCACGCAATTTTTTTAATAATAATGAATAAATAGTATTTACCCACTGAAATTGGCGCTCATTTTTGAAGATCTAATTACAGATAAATTACTTATGACTACAACTACAAAAAGTTTTCTGTCTGATCTATTTTTCACAAAAGTGTGTGGGCGAAACCACAGGTCAGGCGAGTTTATTCTAATATAGAAATAGATATGTCTTCTTGGTTTACGATATTGTAGGGACAACGAAACTAAGAGAAAAGGTTGACGACTTATGATTATTATTTATTTTTATTATTTGAGGAAAGAGGTAGGGTCTTGAACGCCCCTAAGTCACTGCGACCTAAAAGATCTATTGTGACGCCTCTTGCAGCATTACAGCACTTCCCCAAGCTGCAAGTCTATCATAAAGTCGACTATGACCTTGGGGGAGGAGGATTTGATCTCCTGCATTGAGATGACGTGGCCTCCAAGATGCTGGCTTCTGATGTGGTGCACTGCATCACATTCGCATAGGATATGGATGGGCGTCTCATCCTTTTCGCGACAAAACCTGCAAACTGTGGTATCACTGAGGCCCATCCTGTGAAGGTGTTTGTTCAGCTTGCAGTGCCCAGTAAGGGTTCTTGTCAGGATTCTTATCTGATTTTTGTTCAACGAAAGCGCTTCTTTCGTAAACCTTTTTTTGAAGCCCACAAGTAGCGCTTTGGAGTGTTCTTGGCCTGGGGATTTTTCCCAAAGGCTAATACTTTGGTCAGTTCCCCAGTTTTTAAGGTAGGCTGTAGTGGTGCATTTAGGAATGCCACAGATTGGCTCCGGGCCCACATTGGGGCTTTCAGCACCAGCTCTAGCCAGTTCATCAGCGGCTTCGTTGCCCCTAATGCCACAGTGTCCAGGTACCCATCCTAGTGCCACCGAGTTTGCCGCTCCTAGTGAGTTTAATAGCTGGACACACTCCTTTACAAGTTACGACTTATGATGGATTTGTTTAATTATCCTAGTTTTCATGACATCTTAATAGCTTTTAATCTGGTAAAGATCTGAAGATGGTGAGGAATCGGATTTGAATAAAGCATTCGTAGGAACGATACATTACGTGGGACACTCAGAAAGTTTTGCGAAACTAAAAAAAATTGTTCTATACGTACATATATTTTTATCAAATCTTTTCAAAGTACTTTCCACCAGCCTCTATACAAAGATTCATGCGCCTAAACCAGTTTTCAAAACACTTTTTCCAGTCCGCCGCAGACACCTCGTTTACAGCCTGCTCGAACGCAGCCAGCGCATCTTCCGGCGACGAAAATTGTATCCCTTTGAGCTGATTTTTTATTTTTGGGAATAAAAAGAAGTCACACGGTGCTAGATCAGGGCTGTAAGGAGGGTGACCCAGGAGTTTGACTGGCGTGCTGTCCAGGAAGTCCCTCGTTTTGAGTGCGGTGTGCGCAGGTGCATTGTCGTGGTGGAGCAGTAGCCCGCGGAGCCCTGTGTTTGGTCGCTTGTTGCTTATAACAGAGAAAACTTCTGGCAAACATTTGGTAGTATACCATTCGGCATTAATGCTTCTTTGATCCCGTAAGGGAATTGATACCAAGTGGCCAGTCAAATTAAAAAAGCTAGCGATCAAAATCTTACCCCCGCTTCTAGATCGCTTCACTTTGGTAGGCGTTGGCTCATTTTGAAACACCCAAACAGTCGACTGGCGCTTGGTTTCTGGGTCGTATTGATAAATCCAGGACTCATCACCTGTAACGATGTCGTAAACACGCCGAGACGAGCCTGCTTCAAATTTGTTAAGCATATCACGGCACCATTCCACCCGGGCCTGCTTCTGAGCATCGGTGAGGTTGTGCGGCACCCAGCGTGATACTATCCTCCTCACGCGAAGATGGCTGTGTAGAATCTCGTGAACGCTTCCCGATCCAATCTTCAATATGTGTTGAATCTCCTGATATGTAATTCGCCTATTGTCTTGGATTAAATTTTTCACTGCTAGCACGTTTTCTTCGGTAACAGCCGTCAAAGGGCGACCGCTTCTTTCGTCATCCCCCAAAGTTGGTCGACCGCGCTTGAATTCGTTATACCAACGATACACGGTTGCCTTGGAAGAGCCTTCATCCATGAATGCCATTTGAAGTCTATCGTACGATTCATCCGGTTTCAGGCGACACTTGAAATCGTATAAAATCATAGCTCTAAAATGTTCCCGGCGCAGATCCATATTTCAGTGAGACACAATACTTTGAATTAACTCGCAAAAAATGTGGAGGGAAATTTTGAAATTGGAACTTACTTATTTTTACTTATAAATAATCATATTTTCGAAAAACATTATAACTGGCCAGTCTCCCATATATAAAAACATTTTTTCGCAATACTTTCTGAGGGGCCTGGTACATCAAAATGCTCGAGAAAATGCACTGGTTTCAAACTTCTCCTTGTATTGTACATACATTAGATGTAAATGCTCGAGAAAATGCACCGGTTTCGAACTTCTCCTTGTATTGTACATACATTAGATGTAAATGCTCGAGAAAATGCACTGGTTTCGAACTTCTCCTTGTATTGTACATACATTAGATGTAAAGGCTCGAGAAAATGCACTGGTTTCGAACTTTTCCTTGTATTGTACATACATTAGATGTAAATGCTCGAGAAAATGCACTGGTTTCGAACTTCTCCTTGTATTGTACATACATTAGATGTAAATGCTCGAGAAAATGCACTGGTTTCGAACTTCTCCTTGTATTGTACATACATTAGATGTAAATGCTCGAGAAAATGCTCTATTTTATACTCACCTTAATATATTTATGGGCTATAGGAACTATCAATTTTATATTCATTACAGCTGTGTTACAGTTTGTTTCAAGTAGGTATTTTCCTTATTCGAATTTCAGATTTTGTTAATTTTCTTTTAATACATACATACATACATATTATCACGCCTGTTTCCCATTGGGGTAGGCAGAGACTATGGATTTCCACCTGCTACGATCCTGACACACCTCTTTCGCTTCATCTACGTAAATTAACCTCGTCATGCATGCTCGTCGGTTTAGAGAACTCTTAACCTGGCATTTTTTGAGAACATCCGCGATTTGATCGCGATACGTTCGCCGAGGTCGTCCCCTTCCAACTCTTCCATCCACACTCGCTTCGTATACTTGTTTCGTCAATCTCCTCTCGTCCATCCTCTCTATATGTCCAAACCATCTTAACATACCTTTCTCAATCTTTGTCACTACATCTTCTTTCACTCCACAACGCTCCCTTATCATGTTATTCCTTACTTTATCTCTCAAAGTTACACCACACATACTTCTCAAAGCTCTCATTTCTACTGCATTTATTCTGCTTTCATGTTTCTTCTGCCATACCCAACTTTAACTACCATACATAAGTGTAGGCACTAACACTCCCCATGAACAGCCAGCCGTGCCTTTTCCGACACTTTGCGGCTGTTCATGAAGGTGTGTAGTGCCCCATTCACCTGATTACCAGCACTCACTCTCCTTTCAATGTCCTTCACATGCTTGCCATCTCTCGTAAACATGGAACCCAGGTATGCAAAATCTTTCACTTGTTCCACCTTTTCGTCACCTATCAAAATATTGCACTCTGTCATAACTTCTTCCTTTTCAAAAACCAAAATTTTTGTCTTACTAACATTAACTTTCATTCCTTTACTCTTCAAAGCACCCATCCATAATTGTTACCATCTTAAGTTCTACATAAAAAAAATTTAAACTTAATAAACAGTTTTTTATGCCCGGTTCCTAAACTAAAATAGCATTGATGATACATTTTATTCTTATTCTTTATTGCACACAAGAAAATCACAATAATACATAATAGTTTTGAAATTACATGTAAAAAGGCGAGCTTAACTCATAATTGAGATTTCTACCAGCAAACCTTTGATTGATAGAGCAAATATAAAATGTAAAACTGAGGGTATTTTAGTTTTTAACCGACTTCAAAAAAAGGAGGAGTTTATGTATTCAGCGGGTTTTTTTATTATCCAAAACAACCACAACTCACGTCAGAATATTCGGAATAAAATTCATTTTAATTCAAAGTTAAAAATAACAATGCAATTTTTTGCGTGACGTTGAACTTGTAATCCTTTTATTTGGATTCCGAGTCTTTATCTCTGCGACTTTTTCAAAACATTTATGTTTATCAGTGTTAACAAAATACACGCGAGTCCCGTGACAAATTATTGAATGAAATTATTTCAACAATTGATCAAAGTTTCAAAAAGACAACAGTTTAAAAATAAACAAACGGTAACGGCTGCTTACATTTTCTTTTATTTTTCAGTTCTTTATATTATCGGAAAAAATAACGGATAAGATTCATTCATTGAAACTAAAACAAAAGGACCGTAACGCCACGGAACGAAAACATATGACCGATGTACCAGGGACGCATAATGCAGCAAGCGATGTCTCATCGAATCCTAACCCAACAGAAAACTGTTGACAATCCAACATGATCCTTATTCCTTGTAGATACACCTTATTCGACAAAAAACCAAGTTAACAATTTTATACTGAAAGTAAGCTTCATTAAAATGGTTCTTATTCCGTAAGAAACAAGGTTTTGTTGTTAGAATATGCGATTTCCTGGTCTCATCAGTGATAAAGCACATTGAACTATATACCTCTGTGCATTTGTTCTTGCCTGGTAGCGTACGGTGAGAGGAGGGTCGGGATACGGGATGGGCAGTCCGTGGTATTGCGGATGCGGAACTCCTTAACAATTGGTCCAAGGAACATCTCTAGTTAGACTTACACGGTCGTGTCAAGATGATACAATACTCCATTTAAGAGAAGATGACTGATGTAATTATAAGAAGTTTAGTGTCTACAATGCACATCCTTTTTCGAAGTAGGTACGGTATGTTATTTTTGTTTTATTTTTTATTTTTACACAACAAACGAGATTACAATTAAAGAGATACTTATTATTAAAACCTTTAAAAATGAGGCAGGCACACTTTGCCTGCAAATAACTCAGATAACACAGTAATCCAGAGTGACAGAACAAATAATATGTATGATATGCCAACTTGGTGGCTGTTTGGTAGCTGGTATGGTTGACCTCCTATTTCATCCACATGTATGTATAATTTAAATTGTACCTATGTTTTTCTCTCTCTGTTTTTTCAACATGACTGACGGCCAAAATTAATATCCTCTATCCACGATTTACCCTACTAGAGACAGGAATTTGACATATTTTTTTGTATGGAGCTTATGTCAAATTCCTATCTCTAGTAGGGCAAATTGTGGATAGATTGAATATTAATTTTGGCCGTGAGACGAATCAAACCCCATAAAAATATCCACAAACTGTACTTCAAGATTTAGCAAATAGTATTAAGTTGTAAGAACGAAAATAATGCTTATTTTACTTAAAAAACACCAGCCCTTGGGCACAGTTTTTTGTAATATCTGCTTCTTTAGTGCCCTGGTCCATGGGCATCCATCAATAGTTATTTTCACACAGCCCTAATTTTATTTATTTGACCCGTAAAAATTACAATGAACTCAATAACTTGGACTTTTCCCGGCTCATCATCATTATTATTTATTTATTTATATATGCTTTATTGTACACCATAAAATACATTACATTAAATATGCATCATCATTATCATCATTTCAGCTAAAAATCGTCCACTGCTGTACATAGGCGTCCCCCAAAAGGGCCAAATGGCCAAAGTACCATTATCAGCACGCTTGGCTGGCGTCCGCCTATTCTCGGCTATTTCTTATTTATTTACATTTTACACTAGAAATAGCCAAAAATAAATAATAATAATAATAATCAATTATTAATAATCTTCAAACCCAATTTTTTAACCGACGAAAAAAAAGGAGGAGGTTCTCAATTCGCCGCGTATCTTTTTTATTTATTTATGTATGACCAGTTGACCACGCATAACTTTTTACAGAGTAGTCCGATTTTGATGATTATTTTTTTAATGTATAGGGTATATCTCGAAATTGGTCCCATTTAAATTTGAAAATCAAAATCCACCCCTAAGGGTAGGAAAACAGGGGATGAGTGCTTGTTCACCCACTGAATTCTTACCTTAACCGATTCTGTTGAAACTTGGCACACATAAATGTAGTTCTAGACACTACAACATAATGGAGACCTGGAGTTTGATGTTAGACACAAAAAAATTAATAATAAAACTTATTAACAAAAAGTTGAACCGACGAAAACAGAAACTGAAAAGTGAAAAATAAAATGAAGCTTTTAGTTTTTTCCTAACTAAATTAATGTAAATAACTAATTATGAGTAGGAGAGTAGGCCAAACAAATAATCAACGAAGATCATTAAATTACTTTAAATAAATAATAAAAACAATATAACAAATACAACGTGAAATTTTCAACGATAAACAATAACTTTCCAAAAATGCGTTCTCCGCTCGACCACCTGCAACTTTCACGCACTTTGCTTGTTTAAATGGAACCGACTCATAATTAGTTATTATATTAGTTTAGTTAGTTAGTAGGAAAAGACTCGGTAAGGCCCGTCAAGGAGGAGTGGCTGGAGAGGGGCCATGGTGCCCACACCTACCGGCTGACGCAGATACTCTCGGGACACGGATGCTTCGGGAAGTCTCGGGGCACGGATGCTTCGGGAAGTATCTGTGTCGCATAGGGCGGGAGCCGACGCCCGAGTGTTATCACTGCGGGAGCTGCCCAGAGGACACGGCGCAGCACACACTGGCGGAGTGCCCAGCTTGGGCCGCGCAGCGCCGTGACCTCATCACTGCAGTAGGCGGCAGCGATCTCTCGATTCCGGCCGTGGTTCTGTCTATGGTCGGGAGCGAGAGCGCTTGGGAAGGCATCGTCTCCATCTGCGAGGATGTAATGCTCGCTAAGGAGGCGGCGGAGAGGGTTCGAGAGGCGTTGACCTCTCTCCCCATCCGCAGGAGATGACCTGGGCGTCGCAGGAGGGCGTATGCCGACCTCCAGCCACCCTAGATGTGGGCCTGCGGGCGGCGGACTCGGGGTGGCTCGCCGCCCGACCAGTCAAGGCCCGTGACGGTGGCGCGTAGTGTTCCGCGCGCGCCTGTCAAGAGGAGGGTGTGGCCGATGTGGCTGCCGCACGGGGAGAAGGGGCTCGCCTACTAATGGCGAGCCGGGACCTACCGGGGATGGTTGGGAGAGTAAACGTTTCCCACGCCCCCGGCCAAGGGTCGTTAGAGGAACACCGTGGTGGTTTTTAGTCGGTAAGAGTCCGACACTGGCTCCGCCTACCCCAGGCGGAGTGCGTCCATGAGGATTTTCCCCACGGAAAAAAAAATAAAGTTAGGAAAAGACTAAAAGCTTCATTTTAATTTTGAGGATTTTCCCCACGGAAAAAAAAATAAAGTTAGGAAAAGACTAAAAGCTTCATTTTAATTTTCGCTTTTCAGTTTCTGTTTTCGTCGGTAAAATTTTTTTTTATAATTTTATTTTTTCTTTGTTTTCGCCTGTAACAAAAGTTTAATAAAAATAAATTATTTTCTTTCTTATCTTGAGCTATACGGGTATAGCCTATACCTAATTTAGTTCCCTTTCTTGATAAGTGATTATACCTAAGGTCTTTTTATAAGTCTAACAATTCATAACATAATTCGTTCCCTTTTAATCAGTTGGCCTACAAAATATCAAATCGAAAACTATATGATCATCATCATCATCATCATTTCAGCCAAAAGACTTCCACTACTGGACATAGGTCTCTCCCAATTAAGGGTGGTGCAATTATTTATGTCCGGCACCACACGAAAACTATAGGATAAATAATCTGAATTGTCGCTAAGCAACCGCTTATCAATTAAATTGTTTCTTGATTTATACTTTATCACAATTGTTTGGTAAACATGCTAATTGTATATTGACAAATACCGGAAAACTACACATTATCAATCAGTCAGATAAACTTATTAGGTCCAAAGTCCAAGGGCTCTATGATGACATGAGCGTTAAAATTGATAATTTAAGGAATGCTAAGGTTGCCTTATAGGGGTAAAAAGTTTCAAATCGACATACGGCCAAAATTAATATCAAATCTATCCACGATTTGCCCTACTAGAGATAGGAATTTGACATAAGCTCCATACAAAATATGTCAAATTTCTATCTCTAGTAGGGTAAATCGTAGATAGATTGTATATTAATTTTGGCCGGGGAACAACAAAACAGTATCTATCCATATTCTGTTTTTTCTCTCTTGTCTTATTTAGTAAACAATCTTGGCACGTCTCTTTATTTAAATAACTACCTACTGATAAAATATAATTACTAGTTTGGCACATGTAATTAAGTAAAAAACTAAAATTTCGTGTGTGAAATTGTGAACATCATCTTTTAGTAAATATTATAAAACATAACATAAAATTACAATTATAAATTATAACAATCACAGAAAAATTAAATTACAATAAATTAATGCGTATTGACTCTTACCATAGTTTTCTGGAAGAGATTGCCCAGTGCAAAATTCCTGCAAATATTTTTGTCTAATGCGTTATAAATAAATAAATAAATATCTTCGGGACATTTTTACACAGCACCATCTAGTCCCAAACTAAGCAGAGCTTGTGGTATGGGTACTAGACAATGGATATAATACTTATATACTTTTTTTTTGTAAATACATACTTATAATACATAAGAAACAACCAGACCAACACAAACACACATGTTCATCACACAAATATTTGTGTCCTGTGGGAATCGAACCCACGACCTCGTGATCAGCAGTCCGACACTCGAACCACTAGACCACAGAGGTCGTCATAAAATTAATGTATACATTTCGGATGAATAAAAGATGGCGGACAGAATCTTGCTAGCAAAATATTGAAGCACTTCGTTTTTTCCTAAACCCACTATGATTTCAACTTTAATTTAACTTAAATTTTAACACACTAGATATATATATTGTTATTTTATTTGTGACACCACGGCAATGACTACCATCACACGAGATTTGTTGCGTAATCACGGCTTTTTGTCTTACTATGGGTGTGAATTTGTGCGTGCCAGCCCGTACTTTTAAGCGAGCTGTCTTTCTATGGGTGCTTCACTTTTTGTTTAGCGAGAATCCGTCCGCCTTTTTAAGTCTAAGGTATACATATGTATTTATAGCATGAAACGAATCGTATCACTTAATTGACTTAATACTCCACCATCCAATGTGATCGAAATCTTATTTTATGATCGAACCGTTGCTGACTCCTTAAAAATGATTTTATTTATTTACCAATACAGTCACGCCATTGTTTAATAGGTTTGTTACCCTAAGCCCCATAGTCTGTGCTATTAAATTTAACTTTTATAGTTACAATAAAGTACACTAACTTCATATCTTTGTATAAAATTATTGGATTTTTAAGAAAGTTTCAGAGAATTCGTGGCTGTATTTCAATTTTAAAATTGTCTTGTTTTGTCTGATTTTCAAAGTATAAGGTGTTAAATTTTATTCAAGTTGTTATATAAATAATGAGCCTATAAATTTTCATTGTTTTTATGCTTTTTATTTAGAATTAAAGTTTTGGTAACACTATTTCTAGCCAGCGAATTATAGGAATAACAAAATCATTACTTCTGACTCTGTTTTTTTTTTTTACTTTTTTATGGTCCTAGAAAACGACTGGGCTAAAGACTTTTTTCAGCAACAATGAAATGCCTTTTTTTTATAGTATAGGATGGCGAAACGAGCTAAAGGCCCACCTGATGTTAAGCGGTTACCTTTGCCCATAACAACTTCAATACCACCTAGGCTGTTGCCTAAATGGCATCGCAAGTCGGTTCGCCAAACTGAGACATGAAGATTCAAGAAGGAAAGTCTCATGTCTATTTAATTATATTTTCTAATATAACATTTTCTGTTCAAGTTTTTCATCAGCTACAGCGTTTATGGTAAAAATAAGAATCTTTAAAGACTGCCAGCGAAGCAGTGACACATGGTACCCGATAAAAAAAAGACTAAAGGGCAATAAAAACCCAAATCATTCCGAAGGGCTGGATGGATTAGTAGCAATTTGGATTAAGATTAGAAAATAAAAATTCACCATAGTTTTTCATAAGAAAGCTCAGCTCCGCACGGGTAGCAATTATAGCCACCTAGGTGTGGCACGCTGTGATGGCGTTTTTGAAGTTCGCCTGCTCATGAAGATCCGTAAATATTGGTAGCTACGTACGAAGGAACAATTGTCGTACTTTATTGTCAATAGTGATACACTGCTACAGCAATATAATTTTTCGAATTTCGAATCTATTATTCAAATTCTATTTATTTCTACTATTTTTTATGAATGTCACAGAAAATTTCATTAAATAGCATTAAAAAAAATGGCTAGACGTTATGTTCGTTGAATAATTTTATAAATTATTTACTTTATGTAGATATTATTCATAATAGCTAGTTCTGTTGGAGTTGGTCAAAGTAATAAACCTGCTGCCGAATTGCGTAACTCACTCGCGATCGCAATCATCTGGATTTCAATGTTCATTGCTCCGTGTGTTTTGACAATCCGTCATATTGACAACTACGTACCACGCAATGAATATTGCTGTAATTACAAAATGAAAGCTGATGTCAATGTGAATGCATTACACAATTACCCCACTGGTCCCAATCGCTAATAATTTGAAATGCGTCAAAACACTAATGGAAAATGTCAAAAACGCCATTATCGCGTGCCGCGGGTATAATAGATAATCTCTCTTTCTATTGGTAAAAACCGTATGAAGTTCCGTACATTAGTTTCTGAGATTAGCCCCTTGCCACAGATAGTATTATATTATCTGTGGCTCGACGCGGCGGGGACTTTAATTTATATGGAGATATGATTATGATGATGCAGTGATGAAGAGAGGATTCTAAAATAAAACCAGTCATTACACACAACACAACGTGTTATTGAAATAACTAAAAACCTCTTAAGGGGTCATTGTACTCATCAGTATGAACAACTTTTATCCTGGGCCCAACCCTGAAATCGCGAAAAAAATATCAGCTGTTCCCTACATTTTGTCGATTTATGTGAACACAAATATAGGTAACAGCTGATTATTTTTTCACGATTTCAGGTTGGGTCAAATAGTAAAAGTTGTTTGTACTGATGAGTACAATGACCCATTAAGAGGTTTTCAGTTATTTCAATAGGTTTGAGAAAAGCTGACTTTGTATAAAACAGCTGCTTCCGGATTTCTGGTTTGTTACCATAGCAAAAGTTGTTTGTTATTGTATGTTCATTCATCCTTTAATAAAGGACCTCAGCCAATATTGATACACCTTATATTTAATTATCGTCCCATTTAATTCTTAACCTTAGCCAGTGCCGCTTGACTTCAGTAAACGTGCAGCCAGTGGCGTGCATTGCATATAGGCAAATAAGCAATGCCTACCTCGTTACAATTCAGTATTAACTACTCTTATAACTACTACTAAATAAATTAATCAGAGTATTAAATAAAAACAATTAACATAGGTATTCAATAATAATGTATGAATTCAATGCGAAACTTCATACTAGGTGCAGGCATTAGGCAGGTCAGCCGCACGAATGCCTGTAACTCCACACACAATCAAACCATTTGGCGTAACTATATACACACGCACACTACTTTAGCGATGTAATACGACAAAAACATAAATCACGATACGGCCATGCGTATCACACTAACATTTGACAATTCGCAATTTATCCGCAATATCAGCTCTACAGGTGTAGCCTTGTCGACTCGTCGCGTCATGGGTCGTTCGTAACGTTTTTCATACGTAACCGTTTTGTGTGTAACTAGTTATTTCCATACAAACAACAAAGTAATCGTTATAATAAAACTATACTCAACATTAGAAAAATAATGGCGAAGTAAAGATAGTAATTGTTTTATATTATTTACATTTAAGTGTAAATGGTAAATATATTACAATACTTTTTTTTGTACAGTCGATTGCATGACAGTGGTAACACTTACAAAACCATCCTTACTGCTTACGAAATAAAGACGCTGTCAATGTCAAAACTGTTACCACTGACATGCGGTACATTGCTACACATTTATCGTAAAATAACGAAACTTAGTATACGCTTATATCGAATTATCGATGGCGTTATAACGTTATTTATCTAATGTTATAATGAATTGAATATAATAATTGTGTAAAATCTGTTGTTTTCGTGCTCCGTAAATCTATTTTGTAACTTTGTTCGTAAATTAATCGTTACATTACTACATCCACAAAACTACTATATAAACAAAACGATTATCATCACCCTCGTAAGCATTTTCTCTAACCGACGTTAAATAACGCTCAACTCTAATTTATTGGCAGTTGACATTGACACATGACAGTATTTGATATTCTTGTTTCTATTTGCGCGGGTGAATTGCATAAATCGTGTATTAATTACGTAGACAGAGAAAAACTAATTAGGTAGTTCGTTTTATTGTGATTTGTGAAGGTTTTTGTAAAGAAACTTATGTAAACATGGATGAATTACAGTGCTGATATGTGTTTAGAGAAATTACGAGAAACCCTTTCAGTCAGTTTTCGTTTGTTGACAAAACAAAAAAAGTGTATATCAGTAGACAAATACGAAATCAAATCTGTCTTTGACTCAAGAAAAGGTAAAATGTTATGACTATTACACGATAATACAATTGTAACTGGACTAACTGGGTGCCGTCATTCAAATGTAATGGTCTTTTACCAGTGTCTCACTTTAAAACGTATGTGTACGAGATTTTTTAATTTTATACTAGTAACTTGCTCTGTCTGTTTCGTGCCTGCCTACCTAGGCCGAAAACCAATGCACGCCACTGCGTGCAGCTCTTCCTACTTTGTACGTGTTAATGAAATAATTACATTATTCCTACTAATATTATAAATATATAAATATAATAGCAACAAAAAAACTACATCTCGACTCAATCTCGTAAACAAGACGACGAAAAAATTTATAGTAGATAGCAGGAAGTAGTGTTAAGTAAATAATAGTATGCGCCTGCTTTGTGTATATAATAGGTTATGTTATCTGCTACCTAATATAACGAAAATCCTTATTTATGGGACACCGTACTCTGCCGTTCCGTGTGGTGCCGGACGTAAAGAATTGCACCACCCTCTCTCTTCTCATGGGTGTCTTAAAAGGCGACTAAGGGATTCACCAGAGGATAGACAGCAGCGTTCTCTGAGTATTTAAACCACCAACTGCGATCGCCAACTCGCCTACCAAGCGTGGCGATTATAGCATATCCCTTCGGGGCAGGCCTTTGTCCAGCAGTGGACGTCTTTCGGCTGAAATGGTGATGATGATGATGACAGACTCATATTGCTAGACAGCAAATAGGCAGGAATATATAGAATATAATTACTGTAAAAACATTAATGTCCACATCATACTTACATTTTACATTTTAATCACCTATTAAATAAAAAAATTAATTACCAAAAACAAAAAACCCGACTGCGTGTAAAAATAACAGAAAAGATATAAACAAGACTTATCAACACACAGTCGGAGGCTACGTATGTTTTTGGTCATGAATTACATAATAGTTCATAGGTAGCCTCCGGCTGCGTGTTGATAAGTGTTGTTTATATCTTTTCTGTTATTTTTACACACAGTCGGGTTTTTTGTTTTTGTTAATTAATTTTTTTAGTTTTGTCATGTTTTATTTATCATAATGTTTTTTTTTTGAAAAGTCAAATTCATTTTTAACGTTGAATATTTTGTTGTTTTTTAGCATTTTTCATTCCAAATTACATTTAAACATATAAGTTGTATATATTTCTGTAAATCATTTATAAAACCCTTTATTTTGATACCCCACTCGACAGTATTTGACAGAAAAAATAATTTTTTGAAGAGGTAATATGGCGCCAAAAAGCAGCCCTCCTTCTGGCGCAGTCGGGTAAAAATTGTAAGCATCTCATTATACGTTGCAGTTCTATGATAGAAAAGAATGCAATATTAGAAAAAAAAGTGTAAATAAATACAAGTCATGTAAATAAATATTTGCCTTTGATATAAGACGTTTTAACCATTACATCGTATCGTAAATGTTATGGGACTCTTGACCCGTCTGATAAGTGTATGAGTAATACTTGTAGAGTGATCCGGCTTTGTTTGATCTGCCTAAGTGCCTAGGGAACAGTCAAGGCTTAGAATAATTAGAATATTACACTGCAGGGCAAAGGCATCCCTTCCCTTTTCCACTTGTCCCTATCTTTTGCCTTCTGGGGCCAATCCTTAAGATAGGAGTCAAGTTCGTCCCGCCATCTCCTTCTGGGCCTGCCGCGTTGTCGTTTGCTGCTGTCTGGAACCCACTGTGTGGTTGTTTTCTCCCATAGCTCCTCCGTCATGCGGCAGATGTGACCAGCCCAGTTCCACTTAAGCTTGGCAGCTGTTTGGCCTACATCAGCAATTTGTGTTTTGCAACGCAGTATAGAGTTTCTTACACGATCAGTAAGTCTAACTCCTAGGATACTGCGTTCCATTGATCGCTGACAAACGCCAAGTGCGGACTTTTGACACTTTGTCAGTGACCATGTTTGCGCTCCATAGGTGAGGGTGGGGAGGATGCATATGTCCATGTGACAATTAGAATAACTAGGCTTAAAACTGCAGTAATCACGCGGTGCGAAAACAATCTCAAGTTAGCCTTAAAAGGCTACGTTCGTTTTTTTTCCTTCGTTCTCCTGCGAATCTCCAAATTTCTGATTCGATCACACAGGGACACTCCGAGCATAAACTCCATTGCTCTTTGGGTGACTTTGAGCCTTCTCATCAGGCCTATTGTAAGCGACCACGTTTCAGTGTCGTAAGTAAATACTGGCAACACACACTGTAATATGTAACAATTGTACTGTAACATAACATAACATAACATCACGCCTGTATTTCCCCGAAGGGGAAGGCAGAGGTGTAATAGTACACCCACATTTCGCCAGTTATGTTATAGTCCCATGTAATAGGGGGCGAGCCTATTGCCATTGACACAAATCCAGACTCCGGGCTGCTACTGAGAATTTCCAATTGTACTGTATTGCTTGCATTTTTTTGTTTTGATGTGCAATAAAAATATTATATGATAAAAATATTATTTATGTATTATAAGTATGTATTTACAAAAAAAAAAGTACATAAGTATTATATCCATTAAAAAAAAACACGGTAGCTTAGTGGCTAAAGCACTGGCGTACTGAGCCAGGAGTCGCAGGTTCGAATCCTGCTCGTGAGCGATTTTTTCTTTCCACAATTTATATCTTTAGAATTCGCTTCGCATGCGTAAAATGCGTTAAAATAATAAAATAATTATTATATCCATTGTCTAGTACCCATAGTACAACAAGCTCTGATTAGTTTGCGACTAGATGATGCTGTGTAAAAAAATGTCCCAATTTTTTCATTTTTTATTTAGTTATATCCAGATATCTAACAGGATTTCATTCTAAATCAGAAAAGGACAACTCACCAAACAGAAAGAAAAAAGAAACTCGCCACATAAGCCAGGTGAAAATAAATAACATGCAACCAGACAGAACTACACAAACATATTAATATAACTATTTATAGTTTTCAGTTTATAGTTGTAGAGATAAAATGCGTTATAATTACACGCAACATATTTTATTACATTATAATCTGACAAACAGCTGTTTTATAAAACTTAGTAGTAGTAACAAGGAGCTCTTCCTTGTGAAGGAGCTCGTCCACGGAAGTAGGTACTGCCACCGTACCTACTTCTGCCGCCAAATAGTGATGCTTGCATTGCTGTGTTCCGGTGTGAAGGGTACGGGTGCCGGTGAAATTACATCAAATGAGACTTTCCATCTTCATGTCTCAGTTTGGCGATCCGACTTGCGGTACTTAGGCAATAGCCTAGTTGTTATGGGCAAAGGGGGCCATTAGCTCGTTTCAAATTTAACTTACTTTCATTATAAAGGTACGCAACGAGTATTATATTATGTATACTTTAGCTTTGTCTACAGCTGGGGATAGCGCTCTGGTCTATGCTCACTCGGTAGGTTCAAAAAACCTGTCAAGAGCGAGCCGAACTCGTGCATTAAGGGTTCCGTACCACCCATCGGCCTAAACCCCGTAAAAAGTAAAAACTGACTTAATTTATGAAAGTTCACGAAAGGTGCAGAGCGCTGGCTGAAAGATGTTTTTTTTTAAAGTTCTTCGTAATGTGGTTTTCTTTTCTCCGTAGACAAATCTCTTGTCTACAGCTGTGGTCATGTTACGCCTGCAGTTCAAATATAATCTGCTCTAAGTTCCTTGGTTGTAATAACAGCCTTTCAAAGTTAAATAAAAACCCATATTTAACTTGAATCGAACAAAACAACGATAGGAATATTCCTTTGGCCGGGAAATCTTTAGGTTATCAGCGGAGCGGTCCTTGTGTAGTATGTGTTACAGTCTGACTAATTGTGGAATATCTGATGATAAATGCAATTTGTATAGTTATTGCATTAACACTTGTTTTGTTATACGATACCACGTATTCGCAACAATTTGATCAATTGGAACCAGTACGCACTTTTTTGCTTTTAGTGAAACACAAACTGGCCTAGAAAGGTACCAGAGTATCAGAAATCATATGAAGCGCATGGGTAAGCAATCATGATTTTTGGAGCTTCTTACATCACTACTGTACAAGTCTGTCTCCCAGTAGCTTATTCAGAAAGTGTACAGAACTGACAAAAAGTCTTTGGAGTGTACTTAGTCCTATATACTACTAATTCTGGGACAATAGTTGACTTCGTAGGTGCAATACTTAAAATACTATCATATCAGCACGTCCAATTATCTACATGAACAGAATAAACGGTCAATGTACTCCATTATTCATCAATTCTGAATTTTTTGAAGGCAGGTGGAAATGCCATTTATTTCATTTAAAGCTTCAACCACAAAAAAAAGAATAGTTCCTGTATTTTTTTAAATAAAAGGGTCTGACAACTCAGTTATGTCAAAATTTACTTATACCACAGACATAGTATAAAATATAGACGAAGTGCTGCGAACAATCATAGTGAAGCTAATAAAACCGTGCTCCTCCGTGTAAAAACCAGCACTCACGCACACACATGCACCTTAAACCGTGCTCACCTCTCTCAGTTCACATGTCGCGGCATCGTCCAGTAAGCATCGCGAAAACAAATATCCTTAAGGTGCATGGTGTGTACGTGAGCAGTAGCACTGGTTGCACATGAAGGAGCACGGTTTTTGTTGGCTTCACTATGGTTGTTCGCAGCACTTAGTCTATATTTTTTACTATGTCTGTACCTATATTTCTGACACAATGTAACATTGTTTGAGAATAAAAGAATAATACTTATACTTGTAAAAATAACAAAACTTTTTTCAATCTTAGATCTTAACAGTTCATTTTCTAAGAGTTTATAAGCCTATATGTCCACGGCTTCGTCCGCGTAGGTATAATTCAGTTTATCACAGAAGGATGTTGTCACGTTTCCCTTGGTAACTGATTACCGCCCCAGGATAAAAAGTAGTTATATGTTAATCCAGGTTATGGTCTATTTATGTGCCAAATTTCATGCTAATCCGTTCAACTGTTTCAGCGTTATTGAAGGAAAAACAATCAAACAACTAAGCAAAAATTCATACTTTCGCATTTATATTATAAACAAGTAGGATACGTGTGTCCGATAATTTTATTTGCATTACTGTTGATATCTGTAAAACTTAAGGTGTTTACATTCGACACATCATAATAAATTTTATAAAAATAGCTTGCAAATACTGACTGAGAATAATAAAAGATTAAAATAAATTATTATTATAAGCCTGACGTGTCTCACTGCAGGGCAAAGGCCTCCCTACTCTCCTTCCTCTTCACCCTGTCTGTTGCTACAAGAGTCCAGTCCTTTTGGAAGGAGTCCAGCTCATCCCGCCATCTCCGTCTGGGCCTGCCGCCTTGACGACTGCCATGTAAAGGGACCCATTGAGTTGTCAGTTTGGCCCTGTGGTCGTCTGACATGCGGCAGATATGCCCAGCCCAGTTCCACTTTAGAGTGGCAGCTTTCCAGGTGACGTCAGCTATTTTTGTTCCGAAACGGATTGTTGTGTTCCTTATCCGGTCTATAAGTTTTATGCCCAGAACACTCCGTTCCATAGCTCTTTGGCAAACTTCGAGCGTGGACCTCAGTTGACTTGTCAAAGACCATGTTTGGGACCCATATGTGAGGATGGGAAGAATGCACACGTCCATGAGTCTTCTTTTAAGGGATAGAGGCAGATTACCCTTCATTCAACCTTTCATAGCCCAATAGCTCCTCCAGGCATTTAAATAGATATGCGTTATTAATTGGCTTAAATTAAAACAGATTGCCTTACAATTTTTTTTTAACCCCTTTTTTAAAATAACATGAAAATAACTCATTCCGACCATTTAAAAACATGCAAAATAAGTAGGTACTTAATAAATTAAACAACTCATTCGTTTTGCGTGAAATTGTCTACAATTCTACTATTCACAGATTGTCTCCGTCTCAACCGATAATAATACGTCTTGTCAATGTTCCTCTAAACTGGGTTTAACCAATCAATCTTTCGTTCAGCTCCGAACAGTACTTGTCTCAGACGAATAGTCTCCGCTGGTCAAGCACCTCTCTATTGTTGCTACTAGAACTCAATTTTTCAATTACTCCTAAAAGTTTCCACTCGTAAACGACAACTAGTAGAAACTAAACACAAATGGTTGAAATATTGGGATTGTGTTGTCTTTAAACTCTATTATGGTGAAACCAAATATGGAACAATTTGTTTTCTGTGACGTCAATTTTTTTTTTTATGAAAAGATAGTGACATAGAATAAGTTGTTGTTTGTTTCACTTTAAGAAATTGCTCTAGGCTCGGACGAATATTTTTATTCGTCCGAGGCTCTAGGGTTATAAAACCGGAGAGAAAACAGTGGAGAGCGTTTGCACCTTTTTTTTTTTTTCCTTGGTGAAAATCCTCATGGACGCACTCCGCCTGGGGAAGGTGGAGCCAGTGTCAGACTCTTACCGACTAAAAACCACCACGGTGTTCCTCTACCGACCTTGGCCGGGGGCGTGGGAAATACTCCTGTATTCGCCCAACCATCCCCGGCAGGTCCCGGCTCCCGCCACTGGCAGGCGAGCCCCTTCTCCCCGCGCGGCAACCACAACGGCCGCACCCTCCTCTTGACTGGCGCGCGCGGAACACTACGCGCTACCGTCACGGGCCTTGACTGGTCGGGCGGCAGGCCACCCCGAGTCCACCGCCCGCAGGCCCACACCTAGGGTGGCTGGAGGTCGGCATACGCCCTCCTACGACGCCCAGGTCGTCTCCTGCGGATGGGAAGAGAGGTCATCGCCTCTCGAACCCTCTCCGCCGCCTCCTTAGCGAGCATCACCTCCTTGCAGAAGGAGACGACGCCTTCCTAGGCGCTCTCGCTCCCGACCATAGACAGAACCACGGCCGGAAGCGAGAGATAGCTGCCGCCTACTGCAGTGATGAGGTCACGGCGCTGCGTGGCCCAAGCTGGGCACTCCGCCAATGTGTGCTGCGCCGTGTCCTCTGGGCAGCTCCCGCAGTGATGACACTCGGGCGTCGGCTCCCGGCCTATGCGACACAGATACTTACCGAAGCAACCATGCCCCGAGAGTATCTGCGTCAGCCGGTAGGTGAAGGCACCATGGCTCCTCTCCAGCCACTCCTCCATGACGGGCCTTACCACCGCGATAACGGCGTGCCCTGCGCTGGGTTGCGCAAGTCGCTCCTCCCATTCAGCCACTAGGATCTGGCGGACCTCGCTCCGATCAGGCGGGTCCTTGCGCTGGTGATGACCTTAGCGCAAGGTCTCTCGCCTCCAGATCCCAGGGCATTGATCCGGCTAGGAGGCTCGCCGCCTCAAAGGAAATCGTACGATATCCCCGTATCACCCTGATTGCCATCGCACGCTGCGGCCTACGTAGTAGCACGACTTTACAGCGTGTCAGGGTGTCCGCCAACACTGGGGCCCCATAAAGGGCCATGGACCGTACAATCCCCACGTAGAGAGCGTTTGCACCTCAGATTACTGAACATAATTAATTTGTGGTTTGCACGGAGAAAATGTCATGTCAAATGTCAGTCATGACTTACGGTGCCGAGACGTGGACACTGACAGTTGGGCTAGTCCACAAATTCAAAGTCGCTAAGCGAGCTATGGAGCGAGCTATGCTTGGAGTTTCTTTGAAGGATAAAATCCGTAACGAGATTATCCGGAGAAGAACCGGAGTGACCGACATAGCTTGTAGGATCAGTAAGCTGAAGTGGCAGTGGGCTGGCCATGTCTGTCGAAGGAATGATGGCCATTGGAGCAGACGAGTCCTTGAGTGGAGACCGCGAATCGGCAAACGCAGCGTAGGGCGCCCCCTGCCAGGTGGACCGACGACCTAAAGAACGTGGCTAGGGGGGGACTGGATGCGGAAGGCAGAGGACCGAGCGTTGTGGCGCAACTTGGGAGAGGCCTATGTCCAGCAGTGGACTGCGATAGGCTGAGTTGATTGATTGATTGACGGAGAAAATGCCATGAAAAGAAAGGGACATAGAATAAGTTGTTGTTTATTTCACTTAAAAAAAAAATTGCTTTTGGGTTATAAACCCGAAAGAAAACAGTCGAGAGCGTTAGCACGGAGAAAAGACCATCAGACTCAGAACACACATTTTACACTTAGATCTATTATCAACTGTCGTCTTAGTAAGTGTACAAACTGCCTAAAAACACTAAGTCAGCTGATAGGAAATTTCCTAAGTTAAATATAAAACTAAGGTCATAATAAGTCATATTGTTGATTGGTCAATGATCATTTTATGCATTTATTTTTAGCACGGCGAGTAAAAAATTAATTATCCGTGACATACGAAATCTGTGTGATTCAATTTTATTGTGAGTTATTTTGATTGTACCTAGTAACTTTGTTTTAGAATAGCATTTATACCTACATGATGTTTTTTTTAATGAGTGTGGATTTGTATAGTGGCACAATAGTAGTTTATGAAACTGTTGCATAACAGTGGTTATTAAAACACGAGTGTTTTAATACCTAGTTATGTCCATTTCATACACTATTTTATCTAAACTCATACAATTTTAAATAAAATACCAAAGTCAAAATCTTGGTAACATCGTAGCTTTTCTTGCTTTTTCTGGTAAAAGATTGTTCGTCATTTACGTTGCTGCATCCAGAAATTCAGGCGGGGTCATATTCTCCTCAGTTCAGTATCACTGCTGTAGTCAGATATTTTTGCCCAGAATAAAACTTTAGACACACAAAACCATTATAATAACGTAAACAATTACAACAAATTTACAAGTAACGATGACCAAATCCAGTCGGTTATGGCGCGCGGCCGCACACACGCCCTGTCGCGCGCCTACACTGATAATAAAATATAGTCTGGCGAAATCATTATAATCGGAACTAATTTTCTATTCTTGTCAGGATTCCGTCAATCTCTGTTTTATCATACAAAAAATATGCCTGTAAACACTTAAATATAATTAAAAGCAATCTGACAATCCAAAATTCTGCCAAAAACGCGATTTTAAACGATAACATTTTTCAATGTATGACTAGTGGCGCCACCCTGAATTTTGTGTACTCATTGGACTGCTAAAAAAAAAGGTTTGAAAACTCCTTGGTTGGGTCGAAGTGGCATTAAAAACTCCTTAGTTGGGCTGAAGTGTACGGTTATGGAAAAAAAAATAATTACCGCATTATTTTGTTCAGCAAACTGTATCGTAATGAAACTTTTTAAATTCATTACAGGTGTATGTGCGTAAAGTATGTCATTATGACATTACTTTCGAGTTCATAATTCGAATTTTACGATACGGGTGTAGATAAAACATTTAATAGTACTATGTACCGAACGGCAACTCACCTCCTCCCGCCAATCCTGTTTTCATTTTCCAAAGGATGAACTGAAGTAAGGAACTTGACACGTTTATAAGTAATTTTTCAACACACTTGCTCGTAAAGTGGCTCTTATTGCACCGCTTTTAGGTTCATAATGCAGCTTATTACGCACGCGTGCTTTTTTTTACATTATATTATAGCACTAGTGCTTTTTACTTTACAGTTTATTTTTAAATCGCAGCAAAGAGTTTTTATGCCTGAACAAAATTTAAAAAAATTGGGAATAAATAAAAATATGATAAATAAACATTTCATTTCATCAAATAATTTATTTTTGTCAACAAGTTAACATTAATTTGTGTTATAAATAAAAATTTTTTTTTTTAATTTTAATTTAATTTTTAATAATAGGCTGTTTGGCGGTTTCCTTCGACCACCTGCGCGCGCATAGCTGTATGTTACCGAGTATCTCTAAGAGTCTGTGGTTCGATTATAGTAATCCGTGTGCCTTTATTCACAAATCCAATATTTATCTAAAATGTGTGTATGTTTTTTTTCCTCGCAAGTGTGTTGAAAAACGTCGTATGACACGCGTGAGCATTGACTATTATACTCTCGGCTCCATTACGCCCTCGCCTTCGGCTCGGGCTGCAATCCAGCCTCGAGTATGATAGTCAACTTAGCTCACTTGTATCATAATGTACTATTAGGGTCTCAAATCGTGTTTTTTTTTCTGTGTTCATCATAATGAAGAGCGACGTGACATATTTATAATTTAAACTGTCATTTAATTTTAAAAAAATCCAATAGATTGTTTAATCCTATCTCTAGTAGGGCAAATCGTGGATAGATTGGATATTAATTTTGGCCGTAAGTAGGGTTAACAGCGTTCAACCGCTTGTCTATCAGTGCTTGTTATTGTACACACGGCTACATATCAAGCTATATATTTCCAACATAAAACAACCTATACATCGCAAGGTCAGCCCTTGCGTTGTATAAGTTTTCCATCTATTTCTAAGCAACCAAAGATTCTTTGCGATGTTGTTTAAGCAGGATTAACCCTTTGCCCTTTACAAGATCAAGATTTGCATAAGCAAGTCAGGGTTGCTATTAATCGAACCTGACAAACATATTGACCCATTTTCTAGAGGACAGCTTGTGTGGGACGATATCGGTTTTACTTTCACTCTGAGGTCAATAAAAACCACTGACACAGATAATATTCATTAATTAATTGCCAATGAAAGTGTTAAATAATAGCTATGTAGGTTATTGCGTTGCTGGTGACAAAAAGTATTAAACTTCTGTAAATCGATCAAAAGATATTTATAAATAAATAAATAAATATCTTTGGGACATTTTTACACAGCACCATCTAGTCCTAAACTAAGCAGAGTTTGTGCTATGGGTACTAGACAATGGATATAATACGTATATACTTTTTTTTGCTGTAAATACATACTTATAATACATAATCAACACCCAGACAAACACAAACACTTATGTTCATCACACAAATATTTGTGTCCTGTGGGAATCGAACCCACGACCTCGTTATCAGCAGTTCGAAACTCGAAGCACTAGACCACAGAGGTCGTGTTATATAAACAGAACGTTACTGGCCATATGTGAGTAATATGCTGTTGAACAAGGGAATGTCTACGATGTTTAAAAGAGTTAGTTCCAGATCTTTGAGGCTCGAACTTGATTGCGAGGACGTGATGCTTGCTAAGAAGGCGGCGGAGAGTATTGGAGAGGCGACGACCTCTCTTCCCACCCGTAAGAGACGGACCGGGCGCCGAAGGAGGGCGTATGCCGACCACCTAGCCTACCCTAGGAGTGGGCCTGTGGGTGGCGGACTCGGGGTAGCCCGCCGCCCGATCAGTCAAGGCCCGCGACGATGGCGCGTCTTGTTCCGCGCCCGCCAGTCAGGAGGAGAGTGCGGCCGATGTTGGTGCCGCATAGCGAGAAGGGGCTCACCTACATAGTGGTGAGCCGGGACTTGAAGGGGGATGGTTGGGCGAACACAAGTTTCCCACGCCTCCGGCCAAGGGTCGGAAGAGGAACACCATGGTGGTTTTAGTCGGTTAGAGTCTAATACTGGCTCCACCTTCCCCAGGCGGCGTGCGTCCATGAGGATTTTCCCACGTAAAAAAAGGTTGGAACTTGATCAAGTACGGATGTACCGCCTATAAATTTATACGGCGTTCTATTTGAAAGGCTGGAACAATTTAAATACTCGGCCAAATTGTCACTTGTTACCTCAAAGCGGCGGTAAATGTCATGTCTCTGCCTCAAAGACAAAGGTGAGATCGAAAGGGAACGGAAGGGCTCTGTTAGTTCGGGCGAATATGATTACCCGCCGTACTTTCTTCAAAGCATTTTGTTTATCGTTTTACACGTGCAGCCTTTGGGCAAAGTATACACAGGCGTCTTATTAACCCTCCTCGTCCAATATAATACAATAACACATTTGGGAAACCGATGGGGCTTTCGCGGCGTTGTAGTACATCGGGCATGTTTGCTGTGCAGGTGGCGCGTGTAGATTGCTTTTACACCGCGATGCGCAAGCGCGCCACGTCCCTTGTACGACGACTGTGGAAAAGTTTCAACAAGGTCCTGAAAATGGCAGCATAGAGAGTAGATAGATAGGGGAGGACTGTCTAAATGGACATCTATTTCATCTAAGTCTATTGTACTGTTGTCAGCCTACATATTTCAGAATGTAAAAAATTTAACATATATGTTTAATCCTCATGGACGCACTCCGCCCGGGGTAGGCGGAGCCAGTGTCGGACTATTACCAACTAAAACCACCACGGTGTTCCTTCAACTACCTTAGCCGGGGGCGTGGGAACATGTGAGTATTCACACAACCACCCCCGACGTATTCACACAACCACCCCCGACAGGTCCCGGCTCGCCACAAGCAGGCGAGCCCCTTCTCCCCGTGCGGCCTAAAGGCGGCCGCACCCTCCTCTGTGGCGCACACGGAACACTGCACGCCACCTCGCCTACGCCAGCTGCACCAACTACGCCAGCTACTGGTCGGGCAGCAGACTACCCCGAGTCTGCTGCTCGCAGGCCCATCCTCCTGTAATTTTTATAGAAGTGTTCTTCCTCGCGGTTCGGGCGGTAAAGCCAAGACCCTCGGTCCCAAGAGGCGCGAGAACACTACTCAGCAGGCACCCCGCTGCCTGCCCAGTGGCAGGGTGAGTGCACACCGGGCCCGCCCCTGCTCCTCCACAGTGCACGACACGTCTGCTTTCTCAGAGGGACACGCGGAGCAACTTTCTATTGGCCCACATCAGGCCCCTCCCGTGCCAGAATATTCGCCACAGGCAATAAGGTCCCCCGGTCCAAAGGAGACTTATTGCCCGTGCCCAGGGTGCACCGGCCCAACAACTGCCGTTCCCTCTAGACGTGTCCAGAAGCACAAGCAGCCGTCAGACACACGTGGAGGTTTTCTGGCCAGCACCCCTTTACAGTTCTACTAACGTAACCCTGTATGTGTACATTGTGTTTATTTTTACAGTATAGGATGGCGAAACGAGCTAAAGGCCCACGCCCACCTGATGTTAAGCGGTTACCTTTGCCCATAACAACTTCAATACCACCTAGGTCCTAGACTGCTGCCTAAATGGTATCGCAAGTCGGTTCGCCAAACTGAGACATGAAGATGGAAAGTCTCATGTGATTGTAATTTCACCGGCACCCGTACCCTTCAGACCGAAACACAGCAATGCAAGCATCACTTTTTGGCGGAGAAGTATGTACGGTGGTAGTACTTCCCCGGACGAGCTCTTTCACAAAGTAAGCTAAGCTAAGTACTACTAAAATAAAATTGAAAAAAATAAAGTTTATTCTATTGTATTCTAGAAGTCCATTGTTAGACACAAAGACATTTCCAACGTCAGTATAATACCTTTATGGTTAGACATGTTTAGACGACAGAATATACCAAAGGCATTTCGTATAATACCTTTATGGAATATACATTCTTATTTGCACACCGATTCCTCTAAAGCTGACTACTAACAAATTGGTGGTTTTATCGCTTACAAAATTCTTATTCCATTGACCTTTGAGTGACTTTGAGCCTTCTTATCAGGCCCATTGTGAGCGACCACGTTTCAGTGCCGTAAGTAATAACAACAACAACGACGTACAACAACGTAGTGGCAACACACACTGGTCAAAGACTTTCGTCTTGAGACATTGCGGTATTTTGGACGAGAAGATATTGCGTAGCTTCCCGAACGCTGCCCAACCGAGTCGGATTCGACGATTGACCTCTTTCTCTAAGTTGGACTTACCTAGCTGGACAGTTTGTTCTAGGTATACATAATCGTCAACCACTTCGAGTGTAGATTCTCCGATGTTTACGGGAATGGGTACTATATGGGAATTCGACATAACCTTTGTCTTGTCCATATTCATTTTAAGACCCACTCTATTGTAATCTCTACTGAGGTCATCGAGCATTAGAAATTATTTCATTTAATTTAATTACCAACCCGTTAACGGTTTTGGTTAAAATCAATTAATACATGTGTCAGTGTTTTTCGAAAATCAAACCTTGACCCCCTCAAATAGTGGTTGAAAGTTTGTATGAAATATCGTGGGCGCGCCAGCACAGGTTTTTAACAAAAAAAATATTTGGCACGCCGGGCACAGCTAGTATATTGATAAATATATGTGAATGGAATCATACAATCGTAGAGCAGACGGTTTTTTATATTTCGTATCAAATTCACGTCTGCGTGACGCAACGTTGTAAAGCGTGCAATCGTACGATAATTCATGGCATGACACATCCTTGTTAACAAGATTACGCAATAATAATATTTGGACGCCCATCGACGCCGACGCCGACGGTTCAAAGTCACGTTATCGCGTCACTCGGCCGGACCGTTTTTTTTTTTATTATTGACGTTGCGTGATAAGGAGAAATTAAGATTATAAAACCATTAGTGATCATGTTTTTTTTATTTTGAATTTGTTTTTTATTTAAATTATTGTAGTGTAGCTAACAGGAACTATTTTAAATTAAGCTTTTTATGTTTTTATCGCTACAATAAAATAAAATGTATGATGCTGAACAAAGGCGTTTTTCATAGAACAATGCAAATTAGACTTAAATGGCAGTGGGCGGGGTACATTGCTCGCAGAACAGATGGCCGATGGGGCAGTAAAGTTCTGGAGTGGCGACCGCGTACTGGAAGGCGCAGCGTGGGTACGCCCCCCATAAGGTGGACCGACGACATGGTGAAGGTCACGGGAATCGGCTGGATACGGAAGGCGCAGGACCGGTCGTTGTGGCGATGCAGTGAAATGACGATGATGATGACAGACGTAATAGTAATCGTCGGTTTTTAATTCAGATCGTAAAGC
Organism: Asteroscopus sphinx; assembly: GCA_949699075.1. Taxonomy (NCBI): domain Eukaryota; kingdom Metazoa; phylum Arthropoda; class Insecta; order Lepidoptera; family Noctuidae; genus Asteroscopus; species Asteroscopus sphinx. Next base: position 9,202,428 of record OX453021.1, on the reverse strand, counting down.
GCAAATCACACTCGCCTTGTGTGTGATTTGCGCTTAATTGTCAAGATAAATGCCTACCTGTTTTTGACATTATCTAAAATAACACGGCGATGTTTTTAAAGGAAAACGGTCAACTGGTCAACAGTCAATCAGGGATAACTATTTCAAAAGATCAAAATCATCTATAACTACCAATTAAAATTCATCATCATAACATAACTTGATATATTTGTGACAAGTATGCAATCGGCGAGACGAGCAATTAGTCTAGATTTCTTTCAAAAAAATTTTAGTTCAAAAATGTTAGTTATTATGTTATGTTATGTTAGATATATTCTAATATTCATTAATATATATTTAGTATTATATCCACGCATACTATAGTCACTCACTATTCGTCAAGACCTATTATTGGCAGATTGTATCTTATCTAACATTGTTATACTAATGTAATTGCTGTTGGTCTTCCAAATAATAAATAAATAGTTAGTTAGTAGTACGCCACGGACTGCCCCCATTATCTAGAACTTACGTCTTCTTTGTCCATCCAAAGGTTGTCTGGAAGATATCGCTTTTAGCGATAAGACCGCCCATGTACCCATAATTTGTACGTTGTTCCTGTTTACTACTATTTTCATGGTGTACAATAAAGTATATTCTATCTATCTATCTAAATAAAAAATAAAAAAATAATCACGCTTGTTCCCCGGATACAAATGGAAAAAATCGTAATGAAAACCCACAATAATACTTTGTCCGACCCGGTTATCAAACCCAGGACCCCACGCTTTAAGTCGCGCTAACTAGACTAACAAGGCACTGAATTAAAATTGAAATTATATCATGACTACATACTTGCCTAGTTAGGGTTCCGTACCATTTTTGATGGTATGCATGTATGTAGTTCACATAACAGGCACCAGGCCAGCGTGGGGACTAAGGCTTCTTATTCTGAGAAGAGCCCCATGCCCAGAAGTGGAACAGTAAAAAGATGGTTATGCTTTACATGCCACAAATGGTCCCAATTCCCAGGTAGAGCTTATTACCATAAAACAATGAAGCAACTAATAAAATAAATAATAATGTCATGTTGTACAAACGCAATCTGTTTCATATTAATATAATTCAGTGTATTCAATTTAATTATTGTATTCATGTAACGTTTGCAACTGACGTGTGATAAACCGATGATGTCATTGTAATGTAATTCTTCTGTACGTGTGTTTGTCACCTAACTTCTCCTAAACGGCTGGACCGATTTGAATGAAATTTTGTGTGTATTATTCAACGGGTTCCTGGATGGTTTGAAAATACAATTAGACCCGGTAGGTGGCGCCGCTGTCGGTATGTCACTGGTCTTCTCCTAAACGGCAGGGACGATTTTAATGATAAGTGGTGCTGCTTTTCCGGGCAGTTCAATCTCTGCCGGGTCTGCTAGTTTATAATAAAATGTAATGTGTTACAAAACTCCCTTGTAGATAAGTATGTGACTTGAGTATTTTTTGTTTGTTTAAAACAGTAGCTTTCTTTAACAACAGTCAACTAAAGTCGAAAAGATAAATTGTTTGAATTCTACTTATAACAGTAGCTCATTTAATTTCGTTTGTAATTATTTCTCACTGAGGTAATATGTAGTACGTACTAGAGTAGACATTACGAACAAAAAATATCGTGTAACTTGCTGGCCGCGCGCAGCGAGCGTGTCCTCAGTATAAGTATACAAAGGGACTCTGTGAGTAAGTGAGTGAGAGTGCAAGAGCTCTAAGGCGTGTTACAAACAATCGATTCGAGGCGTCTTCTCTAGTACGTACGTAGTACAATATTACATCAATGTTATTTCTTTTAATTTTATTGTAGACTAGCTTATACCTACTCCTTTGTTCGCGTATAATTCGGTATGTCACAGAAATAAACATCCTTCGGAAACTATTTATTTTACCGGGATAAAAAGTAGCTTTTTATGTTAGTCTGGGTATCATCTAATCTGTTCCGTGATTGTATGACAAACAAACAAAAATCCATTAATAATAGGTTGAGTAAGTAGGAAAGTAGAGACAAGAGATAGAGTCGTTGAAAATCCCTTAGAAAAACTTAGGACTAATTAAACTTTTATTGATAGTATTCAATTCAGCTAAGACTAGGTTTAACAATCAATCAATTTTAAAAACTTTACATATGCAAATCAAAGTCACCAGTTCAATAACAATTTAAAACTACTAAGCAATCGTCAAAAACCAATAATAGCTGTTTCAATTTATTTTTAGCACATTTTTATTAGCTTTCAATTTTGTTTATCTGTTCGGTATAAATTTTACAATCGATTTTAAACTAACTACTCGATAAGCTAGACTTGAAATTAAAACATAGCATTCGTTTTAAAAAAAACGTAGTGTAAAGAAACTTTTTCATCAAAATTAAATTATTCTAATATAAAATATACTAAACACATAACATAACATAACATCACGCCTGTATTTCCCCGAAGGGGTAGGCAGAGGTGTAATAGTACACCCACATTTCGTCAGTTATGTTATAGTCCCATGTAATAGGGGGCGAGCCTATTGCCATTGACCGGGCACAAATCCAGACTCCGGGCTGCTACTGAGAATTTCCTAATGAAAAAACCCAATAACACTTTGCCCGAGTCGGGAATCGAACCCAGGACCCCACGCTCAGCAGTCGCGCTTGCAACCACTAGACCAACGAGGCATATACTAAACAAAGTTACTAACTCTACGCTACGTCACATAGAAAATAAATCTCTTCAATTAAATATTACTTTTCATAATCTTAGGCGGCCCATACACCTACAATATAATTGCGCAATATCTGCTATTGCGCAATGATATTGACCGGTTAGGAGTGAGATTGAAAGACAAATGAAGATCGGGACGATATAATAATAATTGTGCTATATTAATATTGCGCAATTATATTGTAGGTGTATGGGCCGCCTTAAACAAAGAACATTCTTGTATTTTCTTCTAAAACAATGTTGTAAAATTATGTATGGGCTTGGTATAAAATTATAATAGCCTAGTTCGAAAACAACGGCAATCAAAAATAACTATGAAAACCCTTGCAAATGAAGTTATCTAGGTACTTACAATATTTTTCATTAGTAAACCGCCCGCATTCTTGTGAACCAATTCTCATCAACAATTATTAGTAATGAATTCCCTTACATGAAAATCTTGATGGATTTTCCCAACAATCTTTAAATAAACAGTAACCTTGTGAAAATATATATTATCTCTGCGAATATATAAACGAATATATACGTAAGTAACACGTGAATGAAACAGAAATTATCGGAAAACTGTACGGCATGGAGGCCGGGTGGGGTGAACGACCTTGTGACGTCATCAGTGACGTAACGCGCAGGAGGCTTATGTAGCGGGATTACATGACCTATTTCGCATTAACTTTCAGCGACCGTGTGGCCTAATGGATAAGGCGTCGGACTTCGGATCCGAAGATTGCAGGTTCGAGTCCTGTCACGGTCGAAAAATTCTTTTGGTATTTTTTTTTTAGATTTGTAGATTTTGTGAAAATGTCTATGATTTATGCATTTTTTTGTGGATTATTTATGTATTTATTGTTTTTTTTTATGATATAACAATTAAATGATTGCATTGTTTTTTTCTTGCATTCACTGTTTTTTTATACACGGTATACAGCCGATAGGTTCCTAGATATTTTGTAACTGGGCTGGGATGTGTAGTTAAATTCATAAAAATTCAGAATAAAAACCAAATGTATTATTCTTTGTGGCTTAAAAGACGTAAAAACGTAAAAAACGACATACTATTTATATACCTCACCATTAAAACTTGATATTTTCGTTTTATTTCTGTATTTTATATACAACGTCCATCAGAAATGCGTGGTCATTTGAAGAGCTCTCGTAGTATAGTTTGATGAGCTAATTGCTTTTAATATTTGCAGCAAAAAAAAGTCCTGATACAAAGGTCACATTCAGCCTCATGGAATGACCTCTCATAACAAAAGTTTAATAGAAAACTAGTAAGTAGCGATTACAGTCAAGGTTAATTTATAAATAGGTACCTACTCACACACCATGGTAATCTTTTGGGTCCCGATCAGAGATCAAAGATCAAAGTTCAAAATTGTATAATCTGTAGAGTTGTTATCAAATATTATTAATTTATGATTTGGTTATGTTCCTGTTGAATATTTTGCAGTTCTAATTTACTTATTAACTTGGTTTATAACTAAAGATACCATATTGGTGACATTTTTACCGTGTGGCAAAAAACTGGGAAGTGGTTACTGTACTTACGACGGTAATAGAAAAGATCTAAAACGAGTAATGGAAATATCTAAAAACCTCTTAAAGGCTCATTGTACTCATCATTATGAACAACTTTTACTAAGGGTCCAAAAACCCTGAAATCGCGAAAAGATAATCAGCTACCTACTCCATAAATTACTTCAATGGCGTGTAGAGTCCGCCGAACTATACCTTTTTTTTGTGATCGTGTGGAAATCCTCATGGATACCCTCCGTCTGGGGACGGCGCGTGGCGGAGGGGTATGTCGGACTCTTACCGACTAAAACCACACGTCGGTCATCCTCTGCACAAAATAGAGGAGCGCCGAATACTCCATTGTACCGCACCGGTGCCCCTCTAGTAGTATCTATACCTAGCTTCTTGTGAAAGAGCTCGTTCGTAGAAATACTACCTACGTACCTATTTCTGCCGCCAAACAGTGAGGAAAGTGGGCAAAGTGTTATCAGTATCAGCCTGGAGTCTGGATTTGTGCCCGGTTAATGGCAATAGGCTCGCCCCTTATTACATGGGACTTATAACATAACTGGCGAAATGTGGGTGTATGTACTATTACACTTCTGCCTACCCCTTCGGGGAAATACAGGCGTGATGTTATATGTAACTATTTCTGCCGCCAAACAGTGAGGAAAGAAAGAAAGAAAAACACATTTATTTTACACAACTACCAGCCCGTACCGTTTTCTATTAGCGTTGACGATTGTAGATTGTCAACTTGGCTAGGGTGGCAGGAGACACTACTGAAATAAATTAATAAAAGATATCGATATCACACAATATCGACTTTAGTAAATTATCAGGCAATAAGAAGAAAACAGGGAGATAAAAAATCGTTTTTTTTTTCATTATACAGCATTGAGGTGCCGCATAGTTCCTCGTGTTCCTTGCCAGGTGGACCGACGACCTAAAGAACGTGGCTGGGGGGTCTGGATGCGGAAGGTAAAGGACCGAGCGTTGTGGCACAACTTGGGAGAGGCCTATGTCCAGCAGTGGACTGCGATAGGCTGAGTTGATAGTACCTCATATTATACAGCAGCATTATTGTCTACTCCTTCTTCGAGTCATATTACAATATTCAATATAACTACTACTGGCCCAGAAATTGGCCACTTCAGTTGCGTTGTCTGTGGCATTGTTAAGATCACTCAATGTGCATGTGTAAGGGCAAAGAGAGCAAGACAACAGCCCCCCTAGCCAAGTTGACAATCTACAATCGTCAACGCTAACAGAAAACAATCAAAATGCATGGGAATGACAAACATTTTGACAATTTTATAAAGCGTTGACGATTGTAGATTGTCAACTTGGCTAGGGGGCAGAGCTCTAATTCACGTAATTTTCTATAGCGTTGACGATTGTAGATTGTCAACATGGCTAGGGGGCAGAGCTCTAATTCACGTAATTTTCTATAGCGTTGACGATTGTAGATTGTCAACATGGCTAGGGGGCAGAGCTCTAATTCACGTAATTTTCTATAGCGTTGACGATTGTAGATTGTCAACATGGCTAGGGGGCAGAGCTCTAATTCACGTAATTTTCTATAGCGTTGACGATTGTAGATTGTCAACATGGCTAGGGGGCAGAGCTCTAATTCACGTAATTTTCTATAGCGTTGACGATTGTAGATTGTCAACATGGCTAGGGGGCAGAGCTCTAATTCACGTAATTTCATGACGCGCCGATCAAGTTGCAGTGACACTGCAGTTCGTTTCTGACAGCTATCGCCGTAGATAAGAGAATACGAAAAGCATTGTTTTGATGCACTTATTTAGTTACGTGAATTGGCCTTCAGATACTGAACTACTATAATTATGAATATCATCATCATCCTACGCGCCTTTTCCCAATTATATTGGGGTCGGCTTCTAGTCTATTAACCAGATGCGGCTGAACATCAGTATTTTTACACGGCGCGACTGTCATCAGACCCTCGCAACCCAGTAACTGGGTAATACTGACATTCGGAGGTTAGACCAGTTGTCAGACTTTCAGGCTTCTGACTACCCGTTATGACTGCTATAGATATTCGTATGACAACCGGGCCATACAAAGGCAATTTTTTTTTGTTTTAAAGTGAATTTTAATAATTATGTGGTTGCGATTAGGAACAGATACTGAAACACTGCAAATTATCCGCTTTTAATAATAAAAAAACCTGTATATGCGGATATGATGGCCGATGGGGCAGTAAAGTCCTGGAGTGGCGACCGCGTACTTGAAGGCGCAGCGTGGGTAGGCCCCCCGCAAGGTGGACCGACGACCCGGTGAAGGTCACGGGAATCCGCTGGATGCGGAAGGCGCAGAACTGGTCGTTGTGGCGATACTTGGGGGAGGCCTATGTCCAGCAGTGGACGTCTTTCGGCTGAAATGATGATGATGATGCTACACCTATGATATCCGCATATCATATGCGGATATCATCGGATTATTTAGAGAAGCTATCATAGAACATTTGTTACAGCGAAAGGACAAGTTATGATGTTAAAGTTACTTACGTATATATATTGTTATCTGGACACCGAAGTTTAGAGATATTTCTATAGATTATTTAATTGGTATCCATTTTCCTAGTTTTATTTGGTCCTAAAACAAAAATTATTACAAATTCTAATCACATAATATTACCATTCAAAACTTTCCTGATTCGGGTTCTTTACCTCCCTCCAGTGAACAACATAATTATTACATCATGTACATAGTATCAATATAAGGAAAACCTCTGTCAAACGTGGTTGAAATGTCTAATGGTGCATTAAAAATTAGGCGAACACTCAAAATGTGTTAGATTATTGGTAAATAGGTGAAACAAAGAATACTTATGTATTAGGTGCTTGTTGTATAAGTCTGTGTACTATACAACGTGTTATTGAAATAAGTGAAAACCTCTTAAGGGGTCATTGTACTCATCAGAATGACCAATTTTTACTATGAGACAAAACTGAAATCGCGAAAAAAAGAAACTGGTAGGTATGTACATTTTTGTTCCCATAAATCGACAAAATGTAGAGATCATAAGATTCTTTTTCGCGATTTCAGGGTTGGTCCCAAAGTAAAAGTTGTTCCTACTAATGAGTACAATGACCGCTTAAGAGGTTTTCAGTTATTTCAATAACACGTTGTACAACCTTGGAATAGTTCTACGCATTGAAACCAAGTCCGCGAGCACAGTTTCAGTACAGCTTACGCGCGCCTATGTGTGTGTCGTACGGACCCATTCGCATCGATTGATTTGTGTTCAGTTTTGAGCGGAAATTTAAATGAAACTATTTATTACCTTAACTATACAACGTGTAAACAACGGAAAGGGTATATACCTACATATCAAGTGCACGGCTTCTTTGGATGATAACAAATTATACGGCAAGGGTTTTAAATCCTTTATCTACATATTAGGAACATAGGAGAAACTCCAATATAAAAAACCAAACACTTCAAACTGAAATTTACACATCACTAGCACCTATATCTTAATATTAGCAACTGACGTGAAAAAATAATGACCTTCGTTCGTAGTGCAGTGATACGTTTCTTAAGATTTGAATTCAATAAACTTGTGAAATCTGAGTAATTTATTTTGGGCTGAAATTTTGCATAGAGATCCTATACTAGATGTACTCTTCACCCCATTCGGATAGATATACCCTTTCGGTTACACGTAGAACCTACTTAATTATTATAAATGCGAAAGTGTGTTTGTTTGTTTATAATTTTTTCATGCAGCAACAGATCGACGTGATTTTTTTGCATAGAGCTACATTCTGGGCCAGAGAGTTAGATAGACTACTTTTTATCCCAGAAAATGCAGTTCCTGAGGGATACAAAAACTCGGGAGTGAAGCTCGGGGGTAAAAGCGAGTATATAATAAAGCTGTAATGTGGTAGGCAGAGCTGTGCTAACGTACAGTCGACCGCACACAGTGATAACTGCACTAGAATTACGAAAACCGCTCTTCATGCTTATTAAATAAATTCACTGTCAAGGTCAATCTGTTACCACTGACGTGCGGTCGACTCTACAGCCACACTGTTTACTGATGATATAACATTACGTGAGTGAGAGTGATAGGACGAGAGCCACACTGGGCTCAAATAGCAATAGGGCTAGATACTGCAGCTGAAAATTTACTGACTGAAAACTTTTCCCTTTTCCTTTTGAGGTCCGGCCAAACCTGAGCGTCAGCGATGCGGGAAGCGTCAGCGATGCGGGAGCGGCACTGGAGCGTCTGCAACGCGAAACTCGTGCACACCTGAGTGACTCCGGTGCGAATCGCGAACTTAATTTTGTTAGTGAATAATATTCACTTTATGAACATCACTTTTATCTTTAGGAAGTATACCAGTCTCTTGTTAGACTGCACTTCCTTTGATGATGATGCTGGTAGAAATAAAATACGATAGCTCAGGAAAAGAAGAAAAGAAATGTTATATTGTCCGAATAATTATGAAAGTTAATGAGCTTTCCATCTTCATGTCTCAGTTTGGCGAACCGACTTGCGGTACCATTTAGGCAGCAGCCTAGGTGGTATTACAGTTGTTATGGGCAAAGGTAACCGCTTAACATCAGGTGGGCCTTTAGCTCGTTTCGCCATCATATACTATAAAAAAATAAAAAATAAACTGAATGAACTGTAGGTATGTGAGTGGAAATGATATTGCTAATACGCGACACTTGTTAGTCACGTAAAATGTGAAAAGAAATTCATGAGTCGCGTAAAAACGCTGACCTGAGAAAATGTACGGTTGCATCGTACAATACGTGGGACACTCAGAAAGTTTTGCGAAACTAAAAAAAATTGTTCTATACGTACATATATTTTTATCAAATCTTTTCAAAGTACTTTCCACCAGCCTCTATACAAAGATTCATGCGCCTAAACCAGTTTTCAAAACACTTTTTCCAGTCCGCCGCAGACACCTCGTTTACAGCCTGCTCGAACGCAGCCAGCGCATCTTCCGGCGACGAAAATTGTATACCTTTGAGCTGATTTTTTATTTTTGGGAATAAAAAGAAGTCACACGGTGCTAGATCAGGGCTGTAAGGAGGGTGACCCAGGAGTTTGACTGGCGTGCTGTCCAGGAAGTCCCTCGTTTTGAGTGCGGTGTGCGCAGGTGCATTGTCGTGGTGGAGCAGTAGCCCGCGGAGCCCTGTGTTTGGTCGCTTGTTGCTTATAACAGAGAAAACTTCTGGCAAACATTTGGTAGTATACCATTCGGCATTAATGCTTCTTTGATCCCGTAAGGGAATTGATACCAAGTGGCCAGTCAAATTAAAAAAGCTAGCGATCAAAATCTTACCCCCGCTTCTAGATCGCTTCACTTTGGTAGGCGTTGGCTCATTTTGAAACACCCAAACAGTCGACTGGCGCTTGGTTTCTGGGTCGTATTGATAAATCCAGGACTCATCACCTGTAACGATGTCGTAAACACGCCGAGACGAGCCTGCTTCAAATTTGTTAAGCATATCACGGCACCATTCCACCCGGGCCTGCTTCTGAGCATCGGTGAGGTTGTGCGGCACCCAGCGTGATACTATCCTCCTCACGCGAAGATGGCTGTGTAGAATCTCGTGAACGCTTCCCGATCCAATCTTCAATATGTGTTGAATCTCCTGATATGTAATTCGCCTATTGTCTTGGATTAAATTTTTCACTGCTAGCACGTTTTCTTCGGTAACAGCCGTCAAAGGGCGACCGCTTCTTTCGTCATCCCCCAAAGTTGGTCGACCGCGCTTGAATTCGTTATACCAACGATACACGGTTGCCTTGGAAGGGCCTTCATCCATGAATGCCATTTGAAGTCTATCGTACGATTCATCCGGTTTCAGGCGACACTTGAAATCGTATAAAATCATAGCTCTAAAATGTTCCCGGCGCAGATCCATATTTCAGTGAGACACAATACTTTGAATTAACTCGCAAAAAATGTGGAGGGAAATTTTGAAATTGGAACTTACTTATTTTTACTTATAAATAATCATATTTTCGAAAAACATTATAACTGGCCAGTCTCCCATATATAAAAACTTTTTTTCGCAATACTTTCTGAGGGGCCTGGTACACACGGCTACACATCAAGCTGTACAAAACCAGTAAAGGCTGACCTCGCGTTGTAAGGAAAACCTATACAATGCGAGATCAGCTTATACTGGAAATTTACAGCTTGATGTGTAGCCGTGTGTACAAGAGGTTGATCTGTAACCGTGCCATATTTCTAGAGCAAATGATACATAATGTGCTTAGACATCTAAAAATGCTTGAAAAATTCTACGATTATTTAATACCCTTTTCGAGGGTTTGAGAATAAATCCCGAACGACTCTGAAAATAAGTCATCGGCGGCATTGTCAAAGGGTGGAAAATTGGAAATACCTGCAAATTGTTTTGGAGGTCTCGCACGCATCGTTTTAAGAAAATAATTTTTAAAAAATTGAAAAAATTGTAAGTATACGGTATACTACTGATACTGAACACGAATCAATAAAAAAATCCGTATCTACAATTTTTTGTGTTGAAAACTTCTAAAAGATTATATGTCTCCTACCTTATGCAGCAAATATGTCTGTGGCTAGCCATCAAGTGGTATTACGAATTACGATATAGAATTAAATTGTTGAAAAGTTATAAATTATAAAGTTAGAAACGAATTTATTTACTTACCATCCCTTCTCAACAACGGAACAATTGAACAATGATTATCATCAAAGCATCTGATTTTTATGACTCGTAGACCCACCGGCCAGTGGGACCACGAGGCATACAAAATAATATTTTGTACCACTGGTGGGTCAAATTGGTGGGACCACGAGTCATACACCAAAGTAATGACTGGTTGCTATTTTCTTCGTTCTGTTTTCTCTTAATAGCTTAAAAATATCTTCTGGAAGAATCAAGATTGTCTCACACATAGAACGTGGCCTATGTAATGAGTTTTTCAAGTACGCATAAAAGATTTATTACTCGTTGTACCCAACAAGGAAAACATCTTGCCCAAAATCAACACGGTTGTAATAAAACTGAACGTGCCTATGCCCTGAGAACGGTTTCTAGAGTCACCTTCTGAGTAATCATGATTTACTGGTACTACGTGGAGGCTAAGAGCTACCTTTCAGGGGCAATTTTTTCCCCCAACCTGCAATCTTATGCTTTGCACACAGACTCTTAGGTACCGATGACGCTCTGGTGACCAATATAATTTTTATACTAGCCTAAAACCTCGGCTTTGTCACCGGGGTTCTTCAATTCATCCCACAGAAACCGTAATAGACACCAAGGGCAATCGATAACACCCCTGGAGACTGACGGTAAACTGGCGATTTTCCGAAAAACGCCAGTTTTTGAGAATATCACAATACCCGTATTTGTTTCATAGTGCCTATAAAGTATGTGCGCAGTTCAAGTAAGTAAAATTTTATGCAATTTATAATTTAAAATTCGAGTGATCGTCTATAAATAAACCTTAATTTATTTTTTATTTGGACGATCCCCTTATGTTTAATGCTTCTTTGCTAACACAACTTCGCTCGAGTACCTTTCTTTTCAATACACTTTGCCAACCCATTCTGAACGCGCGTGGTTTATACCAGTAGGTACATATTACCAGTACTGACAACACAGAGGGCGTACTCCGCGGACTAGTCACGTGTATATGACGTGGAACTACCAGGAACTCATAAATACAGAAGAAGTCCATTACATCTTGATTAGCTAACTAGAATTAAGCAACGAAAAAACTGATAAACAACAGAGGAGCGATTACTAGAACCTTTGAAAGTAATATTTCTTAGAAATAACTCTCTAAATTGTAACTCTTTAAATGTCGAAGCTTTAACTTTAATGAACAATTGGCTCAAGCCTACACAAGATAATTCAGGGCTATAAATAAAAGTTGATGACGTTACTTTCCATAACGATTATGAAACAAAAAGTATTATTATAGAATTTCGTCATGGCTACCATAATGACCGTAATAGATTTCTGTTATAGTGTTTCACTTTCTGCCTGAGAACATAAAAAGGTTGTGGGCAACCTACACCTACCTATTATAGTTAGGTGTACTACTTGGGAAATCCCAGGGCAGGCGTATCGTAATAAAATTAATGACTGGAAAGTTTTTTTGCAGTTTCTATTTTGAGAAACACTACTCTGTACTTTGTCGGACTGCTGATCACGAGGTCGTGGGTCCGATACCCATAGGACCCAAATATTTGTGTGATGAACATAAGTGTTTGTGTTGTTCTGGGTGTTTCTTATGTATTATAAGTATGTATGTATTTACACTAAAAAAGTCCTTTGTTCCCAAATTTTCTCCGGCAAATAGAATCGCAGACAGGCAGAAATCATACCTATTTCGTTTCAGCAACAAATTTTTGTGAAATAATGTTCTTGATCACTTTAGTAACTTAAACCGATATTTATGTGTCGTCTTAGGAAAGACAACTTGATGAGAATAGCAAAATTACCTACCAGCATTTCTATTGAAGAAGCGTCCTTGTCACCTTACATTTTATGTGCGCAAATATCTCAAGTAATTGAGATCTTAACGCGTCTTTTGTGTTTCCGAGGTTGAAAGCTATAAAATTTCACGACATGACTTCAAGGTGTTCATCAATAGAGTAAAATAGGTTGAGTGCATCTCGAGTGACATCATTATTATTACCTTTAGCCTTAAGTTAGTTCTCAAAAGTACCATCTTTGATTGGCAAGCTAGACGTTCGTCTGACCTTCGTAGATTATGTTTCCCTGGTACTCACAGTGTGTTGTGATTTCTCTACACGTGGATTGCTGTTTTCCTAATAAACCCTTTAAATAACATGGCCTACAGATTTGCTTCATTTTTGATGATCGTTATTATCGCTCGATATGCTGTGTTTTGACTATCAGTAAAATCTGTCAGCTGCCTACAGATTTGCTCGATTTTGACGATTATGGCATTGGGAAAAATAGTGATTTTTGATTAAAAATATTTTCATATGTAGATAAAACGTAGACCTAATTTTTATAAATATGATTTATCATGATATTTACTAGATTCTGGTATGGGGAAAATATGATTCCATAAAAATTTCAAAAATTTACATTCCAAAGTAAAGTCTGATTTTGCACTATTTTGCGTGGCATTTGGAAATCCCAATAGTTTTTCCTATTATTTTTTGCGAATAAGATACATCTTGTACATTTCTAGATTCTCATGTAACAGATTTTTATTTACATGTTTATTCGCCGTGAAATTTGTAAAAATTTAAAAAAAAACACCAAAGCAGCGCGATTCCGTTCTGTTCTCACACACGCAATTTGCTGTTTGTTAGAAAGGGACAGAAAAAAAATATTAAAAAAAATGAATAAATAAATAAGAATAAGAATAAGTTCCAAAGCCTATGCAGCACCTTATCGATCGATAAAATTGACACGCCGTTTTTGAACAAAACGTTTGCTCGCGTAATGGCTGGCTGCGGAATATGCGGGGTACACAAAAACATTTTTCAATCGATAATCTCACTCACGTATCGATCGTCAAAATATGAACAAATTCAGTAGGCATCACTTGTTGATCTATCGATTGACAAAAACAATCCACAGTTTACATAGTAACTAATAAGTAATCTGTGCCACAGTGACGAACAACAATAGCTTACAAATTTAAAAGAAAAATGAAAATGAAAAATTAAATTATCTCGATTTTGTTAAATTGCACGTGTCGATCGTCAAAAATTTTGCAAGTCTGTAAGCACCTTTAGGCGCTGCGTCGAATATTATGTTTATTCTCGGGGCGGCCCACAAGGCCTTTCGTTCCTATTATTATTGTACATCGGAATGTATCTTATTAAATATCCTTCCTTTTTCTGGGTGTCAACCGAAGTCAAATAATTTATGTATCGTTTCAAGCACTGAGGTAATATATACTACGTACTAGAGAAGACACCTCGAAACGAATGTTTATAACACGCTTTAGAGCTCCTGCACTCTCATTCACTTACAGCCAAAATTAATATCCAATCTATCCATGATTTGCCCTACTAGAGATAGGAATTTGACATATTTTGCATGGAGCTTATGTCAAATTTCTATCTCCAGTAGGGCAAATCGTGGATAGATTGGGTATTAATTTTGGCCATTAGCCACGCTCGGGCCGCGCGTGCCCCGCGGCTAGCAAGTTGCGCGATATTTCTTCTTCGTAATGTCTACTCTAGTACGTAGTACAGTCGGCTACACATCAACCCAGACTGTTTGGACTTTGGACTATTAGAAGTTGAACGCTGCGAATCGTGCGAGAGGGCACGATATATTTTTGTTATGTCGTTCCACTCACGGCACCGGTGGCGGTGGCGGCGGCGGTATGCGCAAGCGGTGCGCCATTCATGCAGCGCTCTATTCATACTATGCCATACCTATAGATATGTATTATGCATGAATATTATTTTTAAGCAAGTTGAGCTCGTAATAATATGGGTTACGGTTGCACTAAACTTACAAGTTTGTTTTTCGATATTATGCGGTTGCGCTGCGCCTTTGCACCATATTACCAACTATTGTTTGTTTTGTGCCAATACATATATTATTTATCATCAATCATTATTTTAGTAGTGTTAGCAAAAACGATGACTAATTAGAAAATTACTCCCTTAAGTTCACTCAACACAAACTCACTCAATTACCTACTTTTTCTCTTTAATTATTATTCTTATTAAGAGTGTAAAAGTAATAAGGGTTTTTTGTTTAATTTTATTCATAAAAGTAAACAAATAACTTGAAGCCTTACTAGGTTAGCTGGTAAAGTCCCGTGAGGTGAGGTGGCGTGCAGTGTGTTCGCTTGCTTGTGGTAGGCCGGGACCTGACGCGTGAATACTCACGGGTTCCCACGCCCCCGTCTAAGGTAGTTGAAGAAACACCGTGATGGTTTTAGTCGGTAAGAGTCCGACACTGGTTCCGCCTACCCCGGGCGGAGTGCGTCCGTGAGGACTTCCCCACGGCAAGAAAAGGTAGGTATATATATAATATTATAAATGCGAGTGTTTCTGTCTTTCTGTTTGTTACGTTTTCACGGCTAAACCCCCGAACTGATTTTGATGCCATTTGTATAGAAATAGGATGAACCCTAGGCAAGAACCTAAAATGAAAAAATAAACCACCTTCTCTTCCGTGCGCACTGGCAGAAGTGTCCATTGCTAAGTTTTATCATATTAAGTAGGTATTTTTTTTGATAAAACAGGTCCTAGTCGTTTAATTAACAAATGCAGTAAAGGCATTTTAGTTTTCCAATGCTAAACAAAATAAATAGCTAAATAACTTAATAAAGTGTTATGGGTATCATACACGGGAAGACTACACTTTTACGAAGTTTTGTGTGTTGTGTTTATGTGAGTGTAAGACCTGCATTGCGCAATTATTTTATTCCTAAATGCTAAACTGTGTTCGTTTGCACTTTCTTTACGTCACAACTTGACAACAGAGCATTCGACGTGATTTTGCACAAACGTAGTTGGAAGCCTGGGAAAATCTTAGACCAACAGATCCTGTTGGTCTAAGGGAAAATATATCATTTCATAGGGACAAACGATTTGTCTGCCAGTAAGTAGATAAATATATCTGTTTGATACACTTTACAACAAAATTACTGAACCGATTAGGGGTAACTTGAAACTATAAGATCGTGTCCAGTAAAATGGAGGAATATTGATTACTTGCTTTATTTTTCATAGGTGAAATACAAAAACAACGTTGAACTATTAAAAATTAACTCTTTATTTCAATGTAATAACAACATTAGTTACCTCTTTCTTTTAAGGCAAATAAAACTTTATTACTTAAAAGTTTAGCTAAGGGCCTACTCAGATATACCGCTGTGGGTATTAGCGAAAAATTGCGAGTGGTATTCCGCCGGGTATTTATATTCTAGTTTCGCGATAGCCGCGGAAGTTCATACAAATACCTACCTACCAGGCGGAATAATACGACTCGCTATTTTTCGCTAACCACAGCGGTAGCGATATTTGCTTTTGTTTATCTAAATCGGCCTAAATAGAGTCATTGCATGGGTCATCAATGTGTCTCCGAAATTACACGACAGTAAATAAAATCAGTCTAAAAGTCTAAAAATAATTAACAATCCAATGTATAGTTTAATATCAGATGTCACAGCCTTTATGTGGAGAATATTTTTGTATTCTTATTTTTATTATATAAAATAACTAATAAATTATGTCAAAATCTAAATGTAACTTCAAGTTGCCTTAGGAGCCAGCAATAGTTAAAAATATTAATACAACACAGTTGAAATGAGAGATTCAAAAAAATGAAATGAAAAAAAATTGAAAAAATGGTAATGAGATCACTATAATCATGAATTAACAAAGTTATTGATATTTAGAAATTAACACATAGTCAACTGAATCAGAACAATAATCAAACATAAGTAAGGAGCTCTCCACATATCGAACGCGGTGCGGGGCAGCACAACCGCTGCCAAATGTTTATGTAACATGAGACAATCCACACCAAACGCGTCACGTGGCCAATGCACACCAGAGGGCCTAGTGCGAGTTTAACACTTACCACATACTTCTATCGTGATTTATAAATGACAACCTGTCTTTCATTCCAGTAACCAATAGCACACGTCACGAGGATCCCCCTCATCATATCCCACGTTTGGATAGCCGCTTGCCGCAAGTCATCTACGTTGCGCACTTCTGATACATCCTAATTGAGAACCATCTGCCCCCATAGGTCCTGGTTTGAGGTCGGGCTCTATGCACGCCATGGTATAACGTGAATATCCGGCTGAGCCTGGAGCCACGCCTGAATAATTCTGGCACTATGAACGGAACTGTTGTCCTGGCAAAGATGAATAGCTCTTGTCGGATGGTGCAGTCGCACAGTCGGCACCATCACATCTCGTAAAATGTCCACATACTGTTCAGAGTTCATGTGGCCTGATATTTCCACGAGTTCGCCAGGACCAACAGAGTTCATCCATCCCCAGAATCCCAAGCTCAGCCAACCACTCGACCTATTAGGTATTACGTTTTCAATAGCGTATCTCTCGTTAGCTCGCCGTTTCAATATTTTCGGATTTAAAAGTTTTTTCGTCAACAATAAATATGACGACATTATTTTACCAATCGAAATCATAATATTGCAAACAAAAATTTACTCTAGTCTGAGCACGGGCAGGAGAAAATACAATTTTTTTGGCCGGGATCCTAGTCTTTAGCCCAACGGCCTGTAATCTTCGTCGAATTGTTTGAGTTGATACCTGAAACAATAGTAAAAAATATATTTTCTGAAAAAAGAATTACAACTAATATAGTTAAGAGCCCATTAACATTTTTTTGACAATAAAAGTAACTAAAAGTGGATTTTTGGCGTTCTCTAATATTAGATAGAAAGATCTATAGGAATTTCCATTACTGAATTGGATAACGCGATACTGAGCTCACCAGCCCGCTGAGGCGGAGCCAGTGTCGGACTCTTACCGACTAAAACCACCACGGTGTTCCTTCAACTACCTTAGCCAAGGGCGTGGGAACCCGTGAGTATTCACACAACCACCCCCGACAGGTCCCGGCCCGCCACAAGCAGGCGAGCCCCTTCTCCACGTGTGGCCTAACGTTGGCCGCACCCTCCTAGGTGGCGCAAACGGAACACTGCACGCCACTGCGAAGCTCTCAAGGGAATATTTTTCCCGTTTTTGCACCATTTTTCATTTACGCTCTGCTCATATTGGTTCTAGCGTAATGTTATATAGCTTAAAGCATTTCTCGATAAATGGATTATCCAACACAAATAATTTTTCAATTCCAACCAGAAGTTCCTGAGATTAGTGCGTTCAACCAAACAAACAAACTCTTCAGTTTCATAATATAATATATAAAATATAAATATACATAAATATAATATATTTAATGTAGGTATATAATAATATGTTAAATTAATATAAAAATAAATAGTATATTTTCCCGTTTTTGCAACATTTTTCATTTATGCTCCGCTCCTATTGGTCATAGCGTGATGCTGTATAACCTAAAACCTTCCTCGATAAATGGACTGTCCAACACAAAAAGAATTTTTCTATTCCAACCAGTAGTTCCTGAGATTAGTGCGTTCAACCAAACAAACAAACTCTATATGCTATACATAATACATATATATTATGTAAAATATTTTTTAATTTTTTTTTAATTTTTTTTATTATAAATATCATTATATAAAATATATATAATATATTAATTATATATATGTATTAATCAATCAACTCAGCCTATCGCAGTCCACTGCTGGACATAGGCCTCTCCCAAGTTGCGCCACAACGCTCGGTCCTCTGCCTTCCGCATCCAGTCCCCCCCAGCCACATATAATAAAATATATATATGTATATATATATTTTATTATATGTATTATATTATGAAGCTGAAGAGTTTGTTTGTTTGGTTTAATGCGCTAGTCTCAGGAACTGCTGGTTGGAATTGAAAAAATATTTTTGTGTTGTATAGTCCATTTATCGAGAAAGGCTTTAGGCTATATAACATCACGCTATGACCAATAGATGCAGAGCATAATTGATAAAGGGTGCAAAAACGGGAAAAAAATATTCCTTTTAGAGCTTCCGTTGCGTGCGCAGCGTAAACGGTTAAAGTTACACAATGTTTTTAATGTTTATGACGCATAATACTTTAAGATAATTTGATTTAAAAAAACTCAGTTTTTGTCTGATTTTTGCATCTTACACGCGAACTAATAAATACGCTTAATTGATTTGTTAGCAGTTTACTGTTGGAAAACTGTTGTGACTTGTGAACGTCTGTTTTTTTTTTCAGATTTAATAAAATAAACCTAGGTAATTAGAAAAAGTAGTCAACTTACGCTATATTGTGTGGCAGTAACCTGCGTGTTCAAAAATGGCTGATTATTATGTTCCGCTACAATAGCAACACCTTGCTCAGCGCTGGTGGCGCGTTGGTAGAGCTGCCGGTGGTGAGCTGATAGGTCACCCCCAGTCTCCTCATTGCGTCGCAACCAAAAGTTTATTGTTGTCCTCTAAAACAAAATTATATTTAACTTAAATTTTATATCAACAGATACCTACTTAAATACTGTTGCAAAAAACATAGGTATACCTAAAATTGTCTAATTTGTTATATAAATAATAAATAAATAGATAGCTCATTCATATAACTTGGGTCTCTTAAGGACGCGTTTGCAAAATAAATAGGTATCGAATCGCATCAATTGCACCTCTTTATTGACACGTCTCAAACACACACACACGCATTAATAGATAGCTTCAGGAATAATAAGTAGGTATTTTTGATACCTTGAAAAATATACATATTTGTTTTCTCTTATATTTTTGTGTTACGTAGATTTTTTGTGCTATAAATCAAGACAGTGAAATTAAGGGAAGATAACCCTTACTGCAAAATATTCACGCGTAAAAATAAAATATGTGAAAAAATTTACGTGATTTAATAATTTTTTCGGAAACTATTTGTAACATTTTCATAGTTTAATCACCTTTTTGAATTGAACATGTCTGCTTACCGGCTGTATTTTTAAACAACTATAACTACATATGTTACTATTAGAAGAAAAATTTTCCTAAACTCAACCCGATATCATTCATTTGTAAGAAGAGGTAACCAACGGAAAATCGTTTTTACAATGTTAAAAACAAACAAAAACAAATATTTCAAGAAAGAAAAAAACACATATTTAAGATAAAGAAATAATCTATCCGTGGTAATTATTAGTTACATATGATTTAGCTTTATTTTGTCACAAAATCTACCGAAAAATAGCTTATTTCTGTCAGATTTGCAAACGCGTCCTTAAGGCAAGAGTGATTACCTAGGCTAGGCTATTGCTGAGCCAGCGAAATACATCCTTGACCTCATCGTCACTAGTCAGTGTCGTCGGGGCTATCTATCGCCGTGTGGCACGTTGTCACTAATGTATTAAAAGTAACACTCACCGTTATTCCGGTCCTTCTTTTAATCTCTTTAATAGTATATCCACCTTCCCGCAACACAACTATCAGCTGCCGCTGTTGTGGGGTTAATTGTGGCGCCATTAATATTTGCGCAACACTCACTAGCACAAAAACTTACACAGTAAAAAAACAATTTGAGAACACTACGTAAGAATTTTTGCTCTGTAGGAACAATAACCCCAGCCGCGTTAATCCCAGTCGAGCGATAGTTGGGAACTAACTGACGTCACTGAAATGAGCAATATTTTTTTAAACAAAAAAAGTGCGTCTGTGTGTGTAGGCGCAACGCTACAAACGCTGTGATTGGCCGACGCCACGATACTTAGTCCCTTTCCGACGATTCTCTGTATTGCATGTAGCGCAGTTATGGGTATATAGGGTGTCTAGCTTGATGTGTCGCCGAGTGTACCACAGATAATATAATACTATACTAGTAGTAGTACATAATTACCTTAGTGGTTTCAAGAGGGTACAAAACAAACAGCATTCTCTTGTGTGATAATAACATAAAAATTAACTGCGACCGACAATCTGTAGATATGCCAAGAGTGTTGGTTCTAGCTACATTGCCCCTTGACCGTTCACTGTACCCGATCGACCGGGCGACCTTTGTGTAAAAATTATACGAAAACAACATGTAATAGAATATTCTGAAATCGATCATCTTTCTATTATATTTCGAACTCAATAATTGCACAGTGGGTCACGCACCAATATCATGTAGAAAAAACATGTGAATTCAGTGTGGGCTGTATTGAATTTAAATTAGTTGCCCGAACAAGAGGTACTTGAATTTTTTTGCCCGAACCATGTTTCTGGGAATAAAATATCATCAAGCATCAATCAAAATTTGACAGAATAGTGATGGGGACTGAAATCAAGGAATAATATAATAGGCTTATTTTATTGATTTTCCGGGGAAAAAAGATGATTTAGGTGGGAAAATATGGTAAATCATATTACTTACCCATGGTCAGGCAGGCTGGTCATGTAAAAACTGGCTGTTTCCAGTTATAGGACCTTACTACATATTAATTATTTAGGAAACTATGATCATCAGCCACAGACATAGGTAGTAAAAAATATAGACTAAGTGCTGCGAACAACCATAGTGAAGCCAACAACAACCGTGCTCCTTCATGTACAACCAGTGCTCACGTACACACCATGCACCTGAAGGATATTTGTTTTCGCGATGCTTACTGGACGATGCCGCGACATGTGAACTGAGAGGGTTGAGCACGGTTTAAGGTGCATGTGTGTGCGTGAGCGCTGGCTTGTACACGGAGGAGCACGGTTTTATTGGCTT
Source organism: Asteroscopus sphinx (assembly GCA_949699075.1). Lineage (NCBI taxonomy): Eukaryota > Metazoa > Arthropoda > Insecta > Lepidoptera > Noctuidae > Asteroscopus > Asteroscopus sphinx. Next base: position 9,180,846 of record OX453021.1, on the reverse strand, counting down.
CACTATGATTGTTCTCAGCACTTCGTCTATATTTTTACTATGTATGTGTCATCAGCATATTCAGCATAATTAAAAACCGATTTATTTTTGTATACAACTACTTGACATAATTAAAATATACTTGTGTGGAAAAATCACATGTTGGGCTGATGGGATAGAGAATTTAATTGCCAACCGGTAACAGTTCTGTTAGGATTACAGATGACTGCCTGTCCTTCGCAGTTTATGGTAGCCTGGTATTCACAGTGTGGTGAACACGTGAATGATAATATCCGTCCCGTTCGTCTGACAAAAAAAACACTGCTTGGCTTGGCACCGTATGGCAGCGATGCCAGACGTACGATAATTTCGCCTCTGGTATGATGTACGGTACAAAATCTATTATAGTAGGTACCTACGCAAAAATACGATAATTTTGACATCTGAAAATCATTTCTCGAATTCGTAGAAATATATACTACAAATTATACACGCTAGATACTAGAAATTTAAAAAATTTGGGCTCAGCACTGTGTAATAAGTAATAATATTGTAATCGTAATATTGTTTTCGTAATTCCTAATCATATTATAATAAATGCGACAGTTAGGTGTTTGTTTGTATATCCTTCAATCACGCTAAAACACATGGACCGATTTGAATGAAATTCGGCGCACAGTTAGACCATAACCCAAATTAAGATATGGGCTCCTTTTTATTCCTGGAATATAAACAGTTCTGCGATAATATATTTCTGTGCTAAACCGAATATACGTAGGCAAAGTCACGAGTTTGTGCTAGCATTCCATAATTTTAGTAGTATGTAAGATTTTAGACTTGTATTCTCATCTGACAACCCTGAAAAAAACTGTTTCATACTTTGTACGATAATTTTTCGGCTGGTAGGATAATTCTTGAACGTCAGCTGGTACGATAAATGGTTTTGACGCGTCTGGCAACCCTGCCGTATGGTATGTAGTATGTACGCTTATTATATCCTTTTGACCTGCTCCTAGGGATGGCACAAGTCATTAAGTTATGACCTCATCTTTGTCACGATCACGAGGGACAAGCTAAGTCTGATGACTATTTTATGGGTACTGTCCCCCAGTCGTTAAAATATTCATAGCAGTTATTCAAATCCCGCATGAATTTTGCGGGATCAGTGATGCGGGCCAACACATGCGGGATTTGCGAGGATGAAAAAATCGGGGTGAGAGAAGTAAGTAAGTAAATTAATTATTCACCACTTAGCTTAAACATCAAAATCTTATTGTACCTGCTTATTTAATCGTCAGCTGATTATAGCTATTTACAATAAGGTAAGGTAAGACCCCTCTTTTTCCGTGGAGAAATCCTCATGGACGCACTCCGCCCGGGGACAACGGAGCCAGTGTCGGACTCTTACCTACTAAAACCACCACGATGTTCCTTCAACTACGTTTGGCTGGGGGCGTGGAAACCCTCTATATTCGCATAACAACCCCCGACAGGTCCTGCCCGCCACAAGCAGGCGAGCCCCTACTCCCCGTGTAACCTATCGTCAGCCGCACCCTCCCAGGTGGCGCACACGGAACGCCTCACGGGCCCTGCCATGACGCAGCTAACACGCTGATGTCACAGCCACGCTAACCAAGCCTGCCTCGCCAGCCTCGCCAGCCATGGCGACCACGCCAGCCTTACCAGCCACGCCAGCTATGCCAGGCAAGTCGTTGACATGTTAAGTTATTGATTTCGTGTTGTTGATGTAATTAATTTTGATCTATTGATTTGTTGATCTCACGTATCAGTCTCGTCGCATAATAGAATATTATTATAGGTACTTGTTTCCCATTGGGGTACGCAGTAGGCAGAAACTATGGATTTCCACCTGCTACGATCCTGACACACCTCTTTCGCTTCATCTACGTTCATTAACCTCGTGATTTGTTTGTGGTCTCCTTGTAGAAAACTACGAGGCGAGGGTGTCAACAACTGTTTGTTAACATACCGGTTAACAAACAGTTTCCGTTATCAACTTGGTGTACGAATTCAAAATCCTACCTTAGATTTTTATCCTGTTTAAAAGTAATCTTATTTATTTTTCAATGTATTACAATAAGCTTACGTAAGCCTACATCAGTTAGAAGTGTATATCTTTATAAACAGTTATCAGAACTAATTCACTTAGCACCGCAGCTAATCTAAGTGCCCTTGACCCTCGGATACCGATACGTCCGATACCAATACCGATACCGATCGATGGTAGTGACCACCGTTAATAATGGTTTATAGATTTGTGTGAATCCGTTGTTAATACAGACACGAGTTCTTTTTTTCATGTATACAGGATAATTTTTTAAGTCGAGAGTTTCTAAATGAACTTCGCAAAAACACGACCTGGTTTCTAGTTATGTTTTCCTTGCTCACTTGTAATTATTATTTGAGAAAAGAGGTAGGGTCCTTAACAGGTTTTCTTACTTCTTCTAGTAGGACATATTGTGACGCCTCTAGATACACGTTTGCAGGCTACTCATAAAGTCGACTATACCTTAGGGTTTGAGGATTTTTTCTCATCAAATGAATAGTATGGCCCTCAAGATGCTGGTTACTTATGTGGTGTACTGCATGACATTCGCATAGGATATGAATGGGCGTCATTTTTGCGACAAAGTCTGTAAACCGTAGTATCGCTAAGGCCTATTTTGTGCAGGTGTTTGTTAAGTGGACGGTGCCCAGCAAGCGTTCTAGTCAGGATCCTTCTACGGTTCCTGTTCAGTGAAAGCGCTTCTTTCGTAAACCCTGTCCTGAAGCCTACTAGAAGCTCTGTCGAGTGCTCTAGTCTGGGGATTTTTACCAAAGGCGCTTCATTTGGTGGGTTCTGGGTTCCCTAGTTACATTTTTTGGAATGAAGTTCCTTGTGGGGGGGCTTGCGGTCTGTGATTCGGGAGAAAATGTAAAGTCACGTCATGCTAAGATTTGGGTTATACCTATAGACTACATTCTTCTTCTTCTTCTTCTTCTATCGTGTCGACATAATCGAGCTACATAATGATACATTAATAGCTCATGCCGTGGAGAACAGATTAGCCAGCCAGCAGGTTGGTAGCGGGGCTGACTGCCCAGGGTGCGCCGAACGATCAATTAAATATCGTCACTCGTGGAGGCTCTCTTAATGCACCTGAATAGACTACATTGAATATACGGACAAAGAGTTGTAAGCTGACCTCACCTTTAAGCGCCATCTGGTGGGTATTGTCAAAGTTACAGCTAACTATTAAATAAAACATACAAGACATTTTTTATTAGGGATCGAACCTGGGCCCTGTGGTATCTCAGTCCGACGCAAGATGTTTCTTGCCATCTATGCTTGTATTATAGTTGCGAAATTTTTCATTGCAATGGACCGGTCGAGCTGTGATAGCTCAGTGGTTGAGCGCTTGCCTTCCATGCTGGAAGGTCTGAGTTCGAACCTGGCCTGCACCACTGACTTTTCGAATTCATGTTTGGATAAAAAGTGCCCAGCAGTACGACAGTAATGGGCTTATATTGATAAATAAATAAATAATAAATAAATAAAATCATTTATTTCAGACTAAGAGTGTCCATAATTTGGTTAGTAACAATATTCATCTTAAAACTATGTAAGTCACAGATATTTAAAACAAACAAACATTCATCACATCACAATACATATTTATAACAAAGCTCATCAGGTCACATGCAGCCTGATGAGTCTACCTACAACGGCAGATTCTGGTCTCTCCGCAATCATCTTTAGGATTCCATTGATGATGAACCGGTCAAAATATATGAATTTTAAGGATAACTCGTTCCCGACGGGGGGGGGGGGGATCCGCTGACCACACACGTTTTTTTCCTTGCTTACAACCACACGTCATGTGCCACATTACTATACAATGGAAACACATCCTACTCGTGGGTATTTCCTCGAAGTACTCATTGAAGATATATCTTCGCCTACAAGCGTTGTTCTTCGAAGCAATTAGTATGGTGAACACTAATAGTTAGCCGACATCTTTTTACCTTACGACGTAACCTTATATCATTTTCTTGAGAATGGGCTGGAAGTAGGTTAACTGGAAAACTAGAACAATCTATGAATCCACTTAAAAATAATTTATTAGCGCTTGTTCAGGACAATTCCTAAGCATAGTTTAATTATAAGTATTTTTAGTTGTAACGAGAAAGTCATTCCACAACATTTGAAATTCTTTCTTTCTTTCTTTCTAAATTATTATTTCAGCTTAAGGCACATACACGTAGCATGTCATTTATCGAAAATACATTTTTAACAAGTGAAATACAGGTACTGTAGTTTAATCAGAAACTCTGTAAATGATGAAAATTAATGAATAAATTATTAATTATTTTCAAAATTATAGTAGTTTAGTGTAATTTATGGGAATTTCGTCTTAATTGATGAAAGATAGGACACATCACACAATATATCTTCTATTGTTTCGCGGCTGCCGGCGGCTTTGCACCTGTTGATGGGTTTAAATAATATTTTAGAACATACTTTACATAGAAGTTTTTAAACTTTCGCGAATTTCACTCATATTGAACTAAGTTTACGGGACTTGTCGCGCACAATCAAATCAAAATATAACAAACATTTTGACTAACCACGACGTTTCGGTCAAGTTGCATTGGCCGTAGTCACGAGCAGTCTGCTCGTGACCATTAGTCAAAATGTTTGTTATATTTTGATTTAATTGTGCGCGACAAGTCCCGTAAACTTAGTTCAATACTTTACATATAAAATTATGTCCTGATATAAGATTAACACCAATTTTATCATAGCGATCGTCGGGAGAATATTTAATAGTTAGAGTTACAAGGAAAACATAATATTTTAGAACGTGGAAAACTACAATTCTTACTATAGTAGTAGTACTTTTACATAATAATACTATGTCTAACATTTTCCTATATCAACATCATTATAATCATTTCAGCCAAAAGACGTCCACCACTGAACATAGGCCCCTTTTCCTATATGATTAACACTAATTTTCTCTTAAATAGTTCAATAAAGAGCAGTCTTCGGGATAATGTTTAGTAGTTGACGTTACAACTTACAAGAATAAAATAATATTTTAGAAGATGGAAAACTACAACTAATACTGCCGTAGTAGTACATTTATAAAATAATATTATGTCCTCAACATTTGCCAATACGATAATTTTCTCCTAGATGGTTCGTTGTAGAGCAGTCGTGTCAGTATATATTCTATGATAGTGTTGAGTAATTTAGATTACAAGGATTACATAATATTCTAGAACATAAAAACCGCAACTCTTACTATCGTAGTAGTACTTTTCATAACATTATGCCCACAACATTTGCCTAAGCGATTAACACTAAACTTTATCGAGGTCCTCGAAAGGCCATAACCCGTCGTCCTAAATCTCGGGTCCTACAATATAAAGTACCCTTTTCTATCGTTGCGTTCCTAGTAACTTCCTCCGAAAGTAGGTCGATGGCCACTTTAAGGGTTTCCTCGGTTAAGGGCTGAGATAGCTACTTTATGAAGAAGTCTGATAGCATATCCGTACCACATTATGGTCGGAGTGGTGGCACACATTTCTTGAAATTATTTGGGGGAAATAAAATTTTGTGGATTTTTTCACAAATAGATAAAGGAAGGAAAGGCGACATTAAGTCATGTGGTGAAGGATATAATGAAAGCCAATGTATTAATAGGCGACGTTCTTTTCGAGTGATTGAGAATGCTGTTTATTTGGCATTCCCTTTACACTTTTTGTAGTAGTAGAGCTCCTTTGTGAAAGAACTCATCCGGGGAAGTACTACCACCGTACCTACTTCTCCACCAAATAGTGATGCTTGTATTGCTGTGTTTCGGTCTGAAGGGTGCGGGTGCCGGTGAAATTACAATCACATGAGACTATCCATCTTCATGTCTCAGTGTGGCGAACTGACTTGCGGTATCATTTAGGCAGCAGCCTAGGTGGTATTGCAGTTGTTATGGGCACAGATAACCGCTTAAAATCAGGTGGGCCTATAGCTCGTTTCGCCATCATCATTGTCTGTCCTGTTTGCAAGAACAGGATACAGAGCCAACACATTTGTTTTGCGCGCTTGTGGATCTTTTAACCAATTGCCACTGGATATAGACCTATTTTGCTCAAGCACTTCTTCAGTAAATAAACTTATAGCCAATAACTTCTTTGACACCACTACTGGTATTGCCTGATTTTAATTAATGCACACTTTGTGTAGTCAAAACATTGCAGGAACTGTCTCGAAAATTCTTTCCGCCGCAGCGTGGAAGCAAGATGCCCAAGCTTTCGACTGAGACTCTCGATCTGATGAGGAAAAGACGGGAAATGACAGCCGCGCATTCGTTTTCATCAGATAATAGGTCCTTAAACCTACAGATTAGGAAGCTGATGCGACGTGACCTCCGCCGCTCCAACACCCGCGCCGTTGAGGCTGCGATCGAGCAAAATAGGGGGTCGAAAGTTTTCGCTCAGCAGCTAGGGAGGACCCATCTGATGAAACTGAAAGCCGCGGATGGCAAAATTGTCACCTCTAAGATCGAGATGCTTGATGAGGTCGAAAACTTCTATGGGCATTTGTATTCCACGAAAACGGCGAGACCAGCGGTTCCTAGCAATGACGACAAAAGAGCCCAGCTCACGCGCCATTACACCGAGGATCTTCCGGACGTTGACCAGGGCGAGATTAGGGCGGCCCTCGAGCAGCTTAAGAACAACAAAGCTCCGGGCGATGACGGCATTACTACTGAACTCCTAAAAGCAGGCGGGGCTCCGGTCCTGAAGGAGCTACAGAGTCTGTTTAGTTCCGTCATCCAACAAGGCTCTACACCGGAGGCATGGAGCGGGAGTGCGGTGGTACTGTTCTTCAAAAAAGGGGATAAAACCCTTCTGAAGAACTACAGACCCATCTCACTCCTGAGTCATGTGTACAAGCTGTTCTCGAGGGTCATCACGAATCGTCTCGCCGGAAGACTCGACGAATTCCAGCCACCAGAGCAAGCTGGGTTTCGAAAAGGCTATAGCACCGTAGACCACATCCATACTGTTCGGCAGATCATACAGAAGTCTGAAGAGTACAATCAGCCGCTGTGTATGGCATTCGTGGACTACGAGAAGGCCTTCGACTCTATCGAAACTTGGGCAGTTCTGGATGCTCTTCAGCGATGTCACATTGATGAGCGGTATATAGAGATGCTGAGATGCCTATACAACGCTGCTACCATGACTGTTCAGCTTCAGGACCAAAAGACGAAGCCAATCCAACTGCGCAGAGGGGTGAGACAAGGGGATGTAATATCCCCGAAATTGTTCACTAACGCGTTGGAGGACGTCTTCAAGACGCTGGACTGGACTGGACAGGGTATCAACGTTAACGGCGAGAACATCTCACATCTCCGTTTTGCCGATGACATCGTTGTAATGGCTGAGTCGCTGGAACAACTGGGCGAAATGCTGCACAGCTTAAACGGAGCCTCTCGACGTGTCGGTCTCGGCATGAATCTGGACAAGACTAAAGTCATGTTCAATATGCATGTCATGCCGAGGCCAATATTCGTCGAAGGGTTGGCACTCGAAGTTGTAACGGAATACGTCTACCTAGGGCAGGCAATTCAGCTTGGTAGACACAACTTCGAGAAAGAAGCCAACAGAAGGATCCGTCTGGGCTGGGCAGCATTTGGCAAACTTCGCCGAGTCTTCTCGTCGCCTATACCGCAAAGTTTGAAGACAAAGGTCTTCAACCAGTGCGTCCTGCCAGTCATGACTTACGGTGCCGAGACGTGGACACTGACAGTTGGGCTAGTCCACAAATTCAAAGTCGCTCAGCGAGCTATGGAGCGAGCTATGCTTGGAGTTTCTTTGAAGGATAAAATCCGTAACGAGATTATCCGGAGAAGAACCGGAGTGACCGACATAGCTTGTAGGATCAGTAAGCTGAAGTGGCAGTGGGCTGGCCATGTCTGTCGAAGGACCGATGGCCGTTGGAGCAGACGAGTCCTTGAGTGGAGACCGCGTATCGGCAAACGCAGCGTAGGGCGCCCCCCTGCCAGGTGGACCGACGACCTAAAGAACGTGGCTGGGGGGGACTGGATGCGGAAGGCAGAGGACCGAGCGTTGTGGCGCAATTTGGGAGAGGCCTATGTCCAGCAGTGGACTGCGATAGGCTGAGTTGATTGATTGACACTTTGTAATTTGTACGCTTAACCTACTTACTACCCTCTTGATTTTACTACCTATATAATCTACCTGTGAAGATTTGTAAATGGCACAGGATTACATATTTTCAGCATTATATAGATTCTATTTGACTGTAAATCTTCCAAACTTTAAACAAATAAATTAAAATAAATCCTATACTAAAAAAAAACACCGGTAAAGATGCTTCATCATACAATTGACGTTCTGCATCGCTCAAAAAGAACGTGGTCTGTTTTGCTCCTTAAGGGTGTTATCACTTTCCCTGTCCAGGTTACCACATGACCCGGACTACACGCTCCACACGTCCGGAGCCCTCATGTGGTACTCAACTCGCATAGACTTTAATTGACGAAATAATGCCTTGGACTCTACGAGAGTCCATATTTAAACGTGGACTTGTAGGGCAAGGTCGAATTATTCGTCTGTGATGTAGGACTTATAGGGCATGATAAAGAGAAACTAAAATAAAATCGTTTGTATCGTTAAATTATCTTAACTTTTTAGCAAATGTTAGATAATCACAGGACCGAGCGGTTTGTGAACTCTTTCATAATGCGCACAACCAAGTTGTGGAATTCACTGCCGGCATCAGTATTTCCGGGCACTTACAACCCTAACGCCTTTAAAGCTGGAGTTAGTTGGCACATAATAGGTTTGCTCGCTCCATCGTCGACCACATCTTGACAAAGCTGTCTAGATTGCGGTCAAGAGCAGATCTATGTTATATCTCATTGAAGAAGTTATTGCCCGTTGCGTCAAGACACTAACTTCTGGGTTAGTTGATATTCGGTGATTTTATTGACATCGTATGGTTAGAGTCTAAATAAGTATTGTTTGATGGTTCCTGGTTGAATGATACGAAGTTATGGTTGAGAAAGTTATATTGGTTCTATTTAAACTATTAAATGATAAATACTAAATTAACACTAAAAGATGATTTGATTTGATTTGTTATGAGTTACGCGATCATTGATCGCGACCATCGATCCAGTACTAACTGGTAATAATCACGATCGATGCATTTATAAAAATGCGCAAAGGCAAAAGTGCTGAGCTGTTCGGTTGTATTGCACCGAACACTCATAAAAAACGCTCGCTTGGACTTGACAAATACATTGATGCAAAAGCTGGGAGATTTATGGCAGGTAGAAAAATACCTGTAATAAAAAACTTTTTAACAAAAAATTGAACCGACGAAAACAGAAACTGAAAAGCGAAAAATAACAAATTATGAGTAGGCGCCAAACAAACTTTTAACAAGCAAAGTGCGTGCAAGTTGCAAGTGGCCGAGCGACGAACGAATTTTTGGAAAGTTATTGTTTATCGTTGAAAATTTCACGTTGTATTTGATGTTACGTTGTTTTTATTATTTATTTAAAGTAATTTAATGATCTTCGTTGATTGTTTGTTTGGCGCCGACTCATAATTTGTTATTTTTCGCTTTTCAGTTTCTGTTTTCGTCGGTTCAATTTTTTGTTAAAAAGTTTTATTTAAACTTTTTTTGTGGTCAAAATCTAACTCCAGGTCTCCATTATGTCGTAGTGTCTAGAACTATATTTATGTGTGCCAAGTTTCAACAGAATCGGTTAACAGATAAGAATTCAGTGGGTGAACAAGCACTCATCCCCTGTTTTCCCACCCTTAGGGGTGGATTTTGATTTTGAATTTAAATGGGACCAACTTCGAGATATACCCTATCCATTAAAAAAAGAATCATCAAAATCGGGCCACTCTGTAAAAATTTATGCGTGGTCAAACATAAAAAAAATAAATAAAAAAAAAAAAAATATATATATATACGCGTCGAATTGAGAACCTTCCCCTTTTTTTCGTCGGTTAAAAAAGGAACTAAACGATACCACTGTGTGAAGGTATGCAATGCAGGTAAACGACAGATTACCCCATGCTTGACAGCTCAATTGGCATAGAGGCAGAGCGTGTCATGGGCTCAAATATTAGTTTTATTGGTATCCTTTTTTTTGTGCGCTCACGACTCGCCACTTTCCTTCTCATAGACTAGACTCAGATCAAAAGAATAAGATAGACGGAGCGCGTAGAACCACCGAATGAAGCCAAAAATAGCATCACTCTAAGGTTGCCTGTTGCCTGGTTCTATTCTGTCGTGTCGACATGAGCTTCATAATGCTAATAGCTCATGTCGTGGTGTAAAGATTAGCCAGTCAGCAGGTTGGTAGCGGGGCTGACTGTCCAGGGTGCGTCGGACGATCAATTAAATATCGTCACTCATGGAGGCTCTTTTAATGCAGGTAGGCAGGTAGGTGGTGGTAGGTTGCCTGGTAGAGAACACCCTATGGCGTTAAGACCGCCTTAAATAAAGAAAAGGAATACAAAATGGAGATTTACAGGATTTACATAGTCAACAAAACACTGAAGCAATATAAGACAACAGCAAAAGACAAGGAATGTAGCTGTCAGTCAATCAGCGCATACGTCAGTGCATAACATTCATATCAGCTAATCAGCGCTCATAACGTGAGCGGTTTTTCGCGACTTACCAAAGATAAGCTGGATTTTTGTAACGATCCTGATAATAGCTCGTATGGTTGCGAAAAAAGTTCTTAGATTCCACTTATCCGATTCTTTGCAATCATCCTAGGATTTTCGCAAAGAATTAAAAAATTCCGATTACCCTACAAACACACCTTGGCCACTCGATACAATATATAAATGCTAGCACCACCTACATACACAAGATTACGTATGTATATGAACGCACACACAGGTGTAGGTAAGGGATGCTTGCCGTTAGTAATGCCGATTAGGTTCCAAGCGCTTCTCAGTAGTTCTCAGAGATGGCGTGCTTGTATAGCGACAGGCGATTGACATCCATTGCAATTTTGCAGTCCAATTGCCGTCAGACTCCGGGTGAGTGCGGGGCGCGGGAATCTTAAATTGGCGGTGAGTGGCCGTTCTGTACATTAGTACTATTAGATATTCTGTGCTACAACCTAAACAAAAATCTTTTAGTGGCATTCCATTTCTATTTATTTTCTAGACATTACACCTTTAAGCGTGCGCTACACGGTGAGCAACCAGCCTTCACCTCAAGATGACCTTGGTGGGAGGTTGGTCGCTGACAGCCGTCGTCAAACAAAATTTGGTGACAACCCACTGTCTACATCACATAAAACTTTTTAACAAAAAATTGAACCGACGAAAAAAGAAACTGAAAAGCGAAAAATAACTAATTATGAGTCGGCGCCAAACGAACTTTTAACAAGCATAGTGCGTGTAAGTTGGAAGTGGCCGAGCGGAGAACGCATTTTTGGAAAGTTATTGTTTATCGTTGAAAATCTCACGTTGTATTTGATGTGACGTTGTTTTTATTATTTATTTAAAGTAATTTAATGATCTTCGTTGATTGGTTGTTTGGCGCCGACTCATAATTAGTTATTTGTCGCTTTTCAGTTTCTGTTTTCGTCGGTTCAATTTTTTGTTAAAAAGTTTTATTTTTCTTTTTTTTGTGGTTAAACTCTAAATCCAGGTCTCCATTATGTCGTAGTGTCTAGAACTATATTTATGTATGTCAAGTTTCAACAGAATCGGTTAACAGGTAAGAATTCAGAGGGTGAACAAACACTCATCCCCTGTTTTACTACCCTTAGGGGTGGATTTTGATTTTGAAATTTAAATGGGACCAACTTCGAGATATACCCTATCCAATAAAAAAATAATCATCAAAATCGGACCACTCTATAAAAAGTTATGCGTGGTAATACATAAAAAAAAAAAAAAAATATACGCGTCGAATTGAGAACCTCCTCCTTTTTTTCGTCGGTTAAAAAATAGATAGAATGGTTGAAATCACAATTTTACTTGCGATTCATGCGTGGCAACTTTCCGAACAAACTACGCCTTACATTTTGACGTAATAATTTTTTTTAAATTAATTTTAATCAAATTTACTTTACAGCTTTTGTTTCTGCAGTTACAAACAGCACAATAAGGCATTTTTGCGGGTTTTTGTTACAGTATTTATAGAAACAAGTCATAAGGCGTGCTGAGAAAGGCTTTGAAATATCCTACACTATAGAGCATGGTGCTGCCACACGCGCCCTGCCCACATGGCCATTCTATCTATTTCTGTGGTCTACATGGTTAGAAACCAGCAAGGTCAACTTGGTGGGGAGGCTGATTAATAGCTTTATCATGCGTATCGCTAAAGAGTGATTCCTTACCGGTGTCTGTTTCCCGACAAGTATAATCTGGTGGTCTTCAAGGCTAGAGTGAATAGTTTTTTGTTGGGCAAGTGTGTAGTATCGTCGACCGCATCAGGTGAGGTGGTAGTCAAACGTAAGCCCATCATCAACTCAGCCTATTGCAGTCCACTGCTGGACATAAACCTCTCCCAAGTTGCGCCACAACACTACACTCGGTCCTCTGCCTTCCGCATCTAGTCCCCAAAGCCACGTTCTTCAGTGGCCTGATTCACAAACGTTCGAAAAGTTTCCGTTTCCGAAGGGAAATTTGACCGGCAAATAAAACAAAACAACCACTTCCTACGACCATGAACGCTGCAAAGCATTCGAAACGTCAGGAAAACCAATTTTAATAAATACACGATGTATTTCGGTTAAACTTGTTTTATTAAGAAACAAAACGATTTGAGAACGCAACGCGAAATTCATGGACAGTCTCCCGTGAGCCATTTGTTGTCGGAAAGCACTCGATGTAAAATTAAAGAACTATGAATAGCGTTTCCGAATGCGTTCGATTCTCAATTGGATGCTGATAAGCAATAATGTGTCAACCCACAAAAATTCGAAAATTGAGTTAATGATGCAGTACGCTTCTTTGGCTGACAAAGAACGTTTTTCAATAGGGTTTTAACCTGATTTAATGGTTTTTATACCAAAAATGAGTATAAAAAGGTTGACACGAAATCAGTTCGAAGGGTAAGACATTTTGCAATAAGATGTTTAGGCACTTGAAACATTGTTTGATGACCCTAGGCGCCGTCTGTTTAAAGTCAAAAGAAGTTATGGGACATGATCGGTTATTGCGTAATTAGTATTATCCGTTTTCAGCTGTGTAAACAACATTGGCCCATATTTAATTAAAATTATACGTATAAAGTGGGCCTCACAAGACTACTAGCCACGAATACTACATGGAAAACGCAGTAGAAGACTTGGGGAATATAAGATCATCAAAGGTAAGTCAAAATATTACATAAATATAAGGATTTTAGCTATACATGTTTAGAGGTCATTTGACCGGTAATAGTAGTTTATGAAACTGTTGCATAATAGGGGTTATTAAAACACGAGTGTGAGTTTAAAAACCGAGCCGTAGGCGAGGTTTTTAATAGCATCACACGAGTGTTTTAATACCTAATTATGTCAGTTTCATACACTATTTTATCTACACTCATACAATTTTAAATAAAATACCAAAGTCAAAATCTTGGTAACATTGTCGTTGTTTTTCTTGATTTCTCTGGTAAAAGATTGTTCGTCATTTACGTTGCTGCATCCAGAAATTCAGGCGGGGTCATATTCTCCTCAGTTCAGTATCACTGCTGTAGTCAGATATTTTTGCCCAGATTAAAACTTTCGACATACAAAACCATAATAATAACGTAAACAATAACAATAAATTTACAAGTAACGATGACCAAATCCAGTAGGCCGCGGCCGTGGCGCGCGGCCGCGCACGCGCGCTGGTGCGCGCCTACACAGATAATAAAATATAGTCTGGCGAAAATATTATAATCGGAACTAATTTTCTATCCTTGTCAGGATTCCGTCAATCTCTGTTTTATCATACAAAAAATATGCCTGTGAACACTTAAATATAATTAAAAGCAATATGACAATCAAAAGTTCTGCCAAAAACGCGATTTTAAACGATAAAATTTTTCAATGTATGACAAGTGGCGCCACCCTGAATTTTGTGTACTCATTGGTGCCAAACTGTACGACTGCTAAAAAAAAGGTTTGAAAACTCCTTGGTTAGGTCGAAGTGGCATTAAAAACTCCTTAGTTGGGCTGAAGTGTGCGGTTATGGAAAAAAAATTAAATTACCGCATTGTTTTGTTCAGCAAACTGTATCGTAATAAAACTTTTTAAATTCATTACAGGTGCGTGTGCGTAAAGTATGTCATTATGACATTACTTTCGAGTTCATAATTCGAATTTTACGATACGAGTGTAGATAAAATTATTAAAACAACGCTTTTTTTATGACAGAATACTGTTTAAAATTACATTCAAATACGTTTTACATACTAACCGTGGTAATATTACTTATCTTAACTACCTAATTTCAGCAAAATGTAATATTTTTGATTAACAGGTTATTGCTTAACAAACATTCTACTATTTACTAACGCTTGTAAAAGTTTTATAAAGCTTGACACGTTATTGCTACAAAAAAAATCTCGTTCACTTGTTCGTTCGTTTATTTCAATAGTATGTTAAATGACTTGAAACGTTTTTGAAAAACGTGGAATGAGGGAATTAATAAAACAAACAGGTTCACGACTGTAAGTATCCGTAAACAGGGTAGACAGACATTGTCTCAAATCTTCAGGTTCTCGAAATTATTACATTTGGCACATACCCTCATTTTGCAAGTTGTGTCTTATTTTTATAATTATTTACAGAATGCTACCGCCAAGATCAAGAAGCCATGTTTGCGGATCATTTACCTAATACCTCACGAGGAAAGCCATGCGTCGCGTTCTACTTCTGACGAGGAGTTTCAGTGTGAGGTTATTAGCCACGATGTTGAAGAAAAGAGGCGTATGGTTCCGTCAAATAGCAGTCTCAATGAGGAGTTTCCAGAAGTTCGGCCAGCAGAAACATACCTTCCGAATATTTATATTTCTGATCAAGATCTGGACTTTGAGAATACTCTGGATTTATTGGAGTTTCTAGCTGCTGTTGATTGCTGTTTGTGGCTGATAATACAACACTAGCTCATTCGTCGTTCATTGAGCTTATTCATCATACAGCAACTATTCAGTCCGAGCCCAATGAGTTGTATGATTCATCATAATCTCAGCCTGTCGCAGTCCACTGCTGGACATAGGCCTCTCCCAAGTTGCGCCACAACACTCGGTTTTCTGCCTTCCGCATCCAGTCACGTTCAGCCACGTTCTTCAGGTCGTTGGTCCACCTGGTGGGGGTCGCCCTACGCTGCGTTGGCCGATTCGCGATCTCCACTCAAGGGCTAGTCTGCTCCAGCGGCCATCAGCCCTTCGACAGACATGGCCAGCCCACTGCCACTTCAGCTTAATGATCCTACAAGACATGTCGGTCAATCCGGTTCTCCTGCGGATAATCTCGTTACGGATTTTATCCTTCAAAGAAACTCCAAGCATAGCTCGCTCCATAGCTCGCTGAGCGACTTTGAATTTGTGAACCAGCCCAACTGTCAGTGTCCACGTCTCGGCACCATAAGTCATGACAGGCTGGACGTACTGGTTTAAGACCTTTGTCTTCAAACTTTGCGGTATATGCGACGAGAAGACTCGGCGAAGTTTGCCAAATACTACCCAGCCTAACTAGAACCTTCTGTCGGCTTCTTTCTTGAAGTTTGTCTACCAAGCTTTTTTTTTTTTTTTTTTTTTTTGCCGTGGAGAAATCCTCATGGACGCACTCCGCCCGGGGTAGGCGGAGCCAGTGTCGGACTCTTACCGACTAAAACCACCACGGTGTTCCTTCAACTACCTTAGCCGGGGGCGTGGGAACCCGTGAGTATTCACACAACCACCCACGACAGGTCCTGGCCCGCCACAAGCAGGCGAGCCCCTTCTCCCCGTGCGGCCTTACGTTGTCCGCACCCTTCTTGGTGGCGCACATGGAACACTGCACGCCACCTCACCTCATGGGCCTTTACCAGCTGCGCTAACTACGCCGGCTGTGCCAGCTACGCCAGCTGCTGGTCGGGCAGCAGACTACCCTGAGTCTGCTGCTCGCAGGCCCTACCTCCCGTAATTTTTTATAGAGGTTTTCTTCCTCGCGGTCCGGGCGGTGAAGCCAAGACCCTCGGTCCCAAGAGGCGCGAGAACACTACTCAGCGGGCACTCCTGGGGTTACGAGATCGACGGGGGCAGGGAAAGACAATCACCCCGCTGCCTGCCCAGTGGCAGGGTGAGTGCACACCGGGCCCGCCCCTGCTCCTCCACAGTGCCCTCTGCTGATATCAGAGGGACACGTGGAGCAACTCCCTACTGGCCCAGAACGGGCCCCTCCCGCGCCAGAATATTCGCCACAGGCAACAAAATCCCCCGAAGGTTAATCCCTCGGCAGGATTTTATTGCCCGTGCCCAGGATGCACCGGCCAAACAACTGCCGATCCCTCCAGACGTGTCCAGAAGGACAAGCAGCCGTCAGGCACACGTGGAGGTTTTCTGGCCAGCACCCCTTTGTCTACCAAGCTGAATTATCTGCCCTAGATAGACGTATTCCGTTACGACTTCGAGTGCCGACCCTTCAACGAATATTGGCCTCGGCATGACATGCATATTGAACATGACTTTCGTCTTGTCCAGATTCATGCCGAGACCGACACGCCGAGATGCTCAGTTTAAGCTGTGCAGCATTTCGCCCAGGTGTTCCAACGACTCAGCCATACAACGATGTCATCGGCAAAACGGAGATGTGAGATGTTCTCGTTAACGTTGATACCCTAACCAGTCGAACGAAACGAGATTATTTTGTTGTAGGTAGTTTGATTTTGATTTTTAAATACTGTTTTAATTTAGATAATGTTGATTATGATGTAGGTAGGTAAGTATTCAAAGCAAATCTTGAAGATTGAATAGCCAATAACGCTCGATGGTCCCTAATTTGTTCCGTTTTTAAAAGGTAAATAAATATTTTAATATTGTAAGAAATCGTGGCTTTTATTGATAACACCTTAACAATACAATTTTTATCTCAATAATACGTTTATCAATATAGGGTTAAGGTACTTGACATTAATCAAATTGAATTTAAATTAATTGTTTTCAGTTTAGCAATAATGTGTTATAAGACTTGAAATGTATATTCAAATAAAATGTTTGCTGGCGCATTTTGTAATATCAAATTTAACGGATTTTGGAATGAATATAACAGATTTTACAAGTTTAATTGGAGAAATTTGATCTAAACTTATATTATGATATAATGACTGCATATCATCAATATTTGCAGCAAAATCTTGAACAAACTAATTAAATTGGCGCCGTAATTTTGAAACACGATTTACTCGAAATGGCTTCCGTGTAGGTTGACATACTATTGCTTATCAGCATCCAATTATTATTTTTCGAAATAATACTAAGTTTACAGCATTACATCGCGTATTATTATTAACATAACATTGCTTTTCCTGATGTTTTTAATGCTTTGCATCATTCGTAGTCGCAAGAAGTGGTCGTTTTGTTTCGTTAGGCGGTCAAATTTCACTTCGGAAACGGAAACTTTTCGAACGTTTGTGAATCAGGCCACAGGTCTTCGGTCCACCTGGCGGGGGGGGGCGCCCTACGCTGCGTTTGCCGATTCGTGGTCTCCGTTCAGGGACTCGTCTGCTTCAGGGCCATCGGTCCTTCGACAGACATGGCCAGCCCACTGCCACTTCAGCTTACTGATCCTACAAGGTTATGTCGGTCACTCCCACAACCCGACCGACTGCACCCGATTGTTTTCAATAAGGAAGTCTAAAAAGTACTGCGAAATAACCCAAATAGAGTTTATATTTACCGTATCCTCCCAAAAGGATGTGTCCTACATAGGTGAGTACATATTTTCATCCGGGGATTTCTATGTAAATTGTAACGTAGCCTTATCCATTGATAATAAGGTTATTTGCCGAATCCTAAAGATCAGGTTAAACACATAAATTTTATCCTAAGTAAATATTTAAAGCCCAAAGGAGAAGTGAAATTTCCATGTCACCAACAAAATACGAAAATTGGGTGAAGGAAAATTTCGGCATGTCTTGACATGCCGAAATGACGGCAATTTCGGCATGTCTTGTCTTGATCCCTTGGGATCAGGGAATTATATCGACTTTCTTTGTATCTTTCTTTGTGGGATGTTAATTTTAGCCGTAAGACGTGAGCACAGATTCTACTTGCACAGTGGTCGAATTTCTGTTCACAGTACAACAAACCAGGGGCCCAACGACCATACAACCTATAGACGCCTCATAACAGGCGACCGATGTCTGCAACACATCTATCAAATTTCACGTATGTAGGTCGCCACTATTCGCTTCTTGAAATCTTCAAATCAGTTTCAACCACTTACATGAGCCGTCAAAACTGCCGCGTTAGTGATTAGACAATAGCCACCTTGGTAGGGCCAATCGGATTGCAGTACCCCGCCTCAGCTAGTGGCAGAATTTATTGTACGCATTATATTCAACATTAGGCGTCTATTGGGCTGTATGGTCGTTACATGGGCTTTACTCCCGACTGGTTCGGGCTCCGAAAAATGGGGCCGTGGTCTAGCTATTTGGCGACATGTGATTGGCCGAAGCAAAATGTTTATTTATTTATTATATTCTTTATTGTATACACCAAAAAAAAACAAAGACATAATATATTATAGTTTACAGAAAGATATACGGCCAAAATTAATATCTAATCTATCCACGATTTACCCTACTAGAGATAGGAATTTGACATAAGCTCCATACAAAATATGTCAATTTTCTATCTCTAGTCGGGTAAATCGTGGATAGATCGGATATTAATTTTGGCCGTAAGTAAGTACAATGGGCGGTCTTATCGCACAAGGCAATCTCTTCCAGACAACCTTTGGATGGACTAGAAGAATGGGAACCGATCGTGGGTAGGTACGGTGTAAAAGTAGGTACGTTTCGTACAGAACATAATAATTTCGTACATAAAATATAATGTTAAATTTTTTTGTTAGATTTTGGTCGCAGGAGACACGGTTTAACGGCCAAAATTAATATCCAATCTATCCACGATTTACCCTATCAGAGATAGAAATTTGACATATTTTGTATGGAGCTTATGTCAATTTCTTATCTCTGATAGGGCAAATCGTGGATAGATTGAATATTAATTTTGGCCGTTAGTAAAGTGATGAAATCGTCGGTTAGCCGAGCTGATAGCTCGCTTTTAATTTTATAACGTGGTGGTGAAAAGGTTAAATATACGTCAGAAAGAATACTTATTTCAATATGCATAGAAAACAGAAGACTAGAACACATTAACGACAGAAACTACCGCACAAGTACAGTTAGTGCTCACGTCACGTCTTGTGCCGGCAAATATACGTCACGATATATATAGGTATGACATTGTCCCGCCAATAACAACATACATAGTTTGAAAACCGAAGCCCATTTGCTCATCAATTGCTATGACGTAGATAAAACCAGTCACCTGATCCAGCGGTCACAGGAAGGGATTACCTAGTGACGTATATAACATTTCCTGCCCGCTGACGTCTGGCAATAAACAGTATCTAATATCCTTTAACAGGTTTCAGGCTGCTTCTGTGGCAATTTTTTTCAAAATTCTCTTAGCCAGTAATTTTTTTCAAGCCTTTTAAGTTTTAGGCCCTGATTTGGCAACAAAAAAATAAATTACAAACAAAACATAACATAACGTCACGCCTGTATTTCCCCGAAGGGGTAGGCACATTTCACCAGTAATGTTATAGTCCTATGTAATAGGGGGCGAGCCGTGAGCCTATTGCCATTGACCGGTATAGTATTATATTATCTGTGACCGGGCACAAATCCAGACTCCGGGCAAACAAAAAGATCGACAAAACACAGACACACCCCGAAAAGTATAAGAAAGAAAGAGAGGTCTTTGCCCTGCAGTGGGATACAGACAGACTCGGAAAAAAAATGATGAAAACAAAGTTTTAAGTGCAACTTCAGTTTTTACGGCTTTTAATCTGCAAAGAAAATTCATGGTTTAATCCACGATTGGCCCTACTTGTAATAGAAATTTGTCTTAAAATGTATGGAGCTTATGTCAAATTTCTTTCTCTAGTAGGGCAAACTGTGGATAGATAGGATATTGATTTTGGCCGTAGTTTTAGCTACATATAAAAGCCTGAATATGAAAACTAGGTATATATAATTGACTAAATTATCGTTAGCGAATTAAAAAGCATAGACATTTTATTTATCACCCATAATTTGTACAATCAATCATACAGATTTATCTCTGTCAGTACTTACAGTAGTTACAGTATCCGTCTAAATTTTCATCCCCATTTCACATGTATGGGCGCCACCCCTAAAATACGTAATCACGATTTTTTTATTCTTTTAAAATAGAGATCTATATTTATACTATTTTTTAACAAAACATTTACAACTGTAGAAGTTATTAAAGATATTTTATTATTTATTTATTTATTAAGCTATAAAGGATTAGGACAGATGGACAGACGGACGGACATGACGAAACTATAAGGGTTCCTTGTAGGACTACGGAACCCTAAAAAGGAATACAAAATGGCAAAGGCCATATATCCATAATTTTTCCGTTGTTCCTGTTTACTACTATTTTCATGGTCTACAATAAAGCATATTCTATCTATCTATCTATCAAAGGAGTAACTACTATTCCACCCACAGTGTTCGCAAACCGCGGTCGGGAGCGACAATCTTATTCTTTTAAAGGTAGTCGTTACGCTACGCGCTATTAAAATTACACAATTATACGTTGCAACTAGGTTAAAAAAATCCAAAGTTTTCTTAACAAAGGGTCCACAAGTTGCTAATAAAAAAAGTTAGCGTTTATAAATCGAAGCAAAAAGTTTAGATTTATTTTTTCCTGTCTTTAAAATTATGTCTAGTTTCACGTAATTTCATATGTACACTTCATGAAGACACACTGTGTTACAAAAATGTACACTGAAAAACTTACTTTAACAATTAACATTAAAAGGAAAAGTCCCCTCAAAAACTTAGCATCTTAATTACCTGCTACCAACGAATAAAACAGCATAGTAAACATTGTCTAACTTATTTGGAAAACTTGTGGCAGATTCCGTCCAGGATAAACAAAAACTTGATTAAATGGCTAATAAGAAAATTGGATAAGCGTGACGCTAATTTCCTTTACAACCTCGAGAATAAAATCAGACTTTTAGGAGCTTGTTCCATCTCATCTGCTCGCACATATGGTACTCTGAGTCTCTGAGTCTGTACACATAGGTAAGAACAAAATTGCACACTGAATACGGGAACAACCGAATTAAGCGGAGCGGACGTTTACCCTCTACCATCCCTTTCCCTCCGAACAACCCCTCTCGCTTACTGCAATTCCATATCTCGCTTCCTATGCATGCCTGGTACTCGAAGTCACGGCGCGGGGAGATTTTTCCGTGAAAGTGGAGATTATTGCTATGGGTATCAAATAGAAGAGATATCGTACGAAACATCGTCTATCTAGCTTATCGGCTTCGGAAAATTAGTGATAAACGTAGCTCTGACTTTATCTTCGTCCCGTTTTTGGTACAAGGAGTGCAGGAATCGCAACGGTTTCTACACTAGATATATATATCTCAGTTGCTGTGTTACCTGGGACAGTAATGTGTGAAAGTGATAACAGATAGTTTATCAATGCAGGCTTGTAATATTTTTACATTATTTCTGACACACAAACATTGACAACAGGACAAAAAAGTTTTTATTGCGTAGATTTCATCGATTTTAAACAGAAACAAATCGCTATCTGAAAAAACTATAAGTGTTCCTTGTAGGAACTACGGAACCCTAAAAAGAAGCGTATATGTAACAATTACTTATCTATGTTGGTATGAAAACGTGCATCTAGTGGTGGGAATTTATCTGGATAAATACTCGAGTAAAAATGTAAAAGTTTAAGAGTAGATAAGTACCCTATAGATTCTAGCTGACACCCTAACTGTTCGCTGTTTTGAACTCTATTCGTAAAACAACCATATTCTTAGATTATACTAAACCAACAGCAGATTTTTTCACGATTTCAGTGTTGGTCCCTCCTAAAGTAGTTTAAAAAAAAAACCGCCTTCTAAAACTTTAAATAAAAAGTAAAAAATAATTCTTGTATATATGTATTTCAAAATATTTTCATAAACCAACATTTTGAAGGCGGCGCGTGATTGGCCCTTTCTTAACGTATGTACATGTATTTCACGATCAATCATCGTGTGCGTCATGTAAATATAATCTACAGTCGAGCGAAAAAAACGGTATAAGTGTACATACATGACAATCATGCGCCGCCTTCAAAATGTTGATTTATGAAAATATTTTGAAATATTATATACACGGATTATTTTTTACTTTTTAGTTAAAGTTTTTGAAGGCGGTTTTTTTTTGTTAATTTTTTTTTATTTCATACTTTTTTGTTGATAATTGCGAGGGTTGATTCATAAAATTAAATGTTTGTAGAACCAATTTGCGAATATATTTTTTATAAACCTATGCTGTCCCACTGCTGGGCAAAGGTCTCGCCCATGTTCTTCCAAACGTCTAATCACTATCGTTAAAAAAAACACGCAAATCGGCCAAGAAGTCTCAGAAAAACGAAACTATCAGCAGATCATCTAGATCAGCTAAAATAAACTGATTTATCAATGGAGCGGAGTAATAGATGTACTTACATACCTAATTGAAAAAAAAAAACCCGCCGTATACCTCCTTCTTTTTTTGAAGTTGGTTAAAAAGTTGTTTATAATGATGAGTACCCCTGAAGAGGTTTATCATAAAATTATGAATAAGGTTGTATACGTATCGCCTAAAGTTCACCAAAGTTCAAGTTAAGCACTAAATATAGCAGTTCCTAATACCTTTCAGTACAAGGGAATTAAGTAATTTGGAAGCTTCTAAGTTAAGGTAAGTTTAAGGTAATTTGGAAGCTTCTAAGTTAAGATAAGTTAAGGCAGTTTAGTAAAATTACCTGTTTATAAATGTTTTGTTTATCTAAGTTAATTTAAGTACTAACTTAGTTTGGCGTGATATGTAGTAAGTTAAAAGCTCAATGTTCCGCAAATATAATTTGAATCAGTATCAACCAAAAACATCAACGGAGTGTCTCGATCTTTAATGATTATATCTTAGTTAAAAGAGTTTCCTACCGAGATCGAAATAAATATTGTTTTATATTAGAGCCAGTGTCTAACGAACATTGCATTTTTTGTTAGGACTACCTACCAATTTTTTTTTTAAATGTTTATTTTTTGCATTATGCCCAACAATTTTTTTATGTATTAGTTAATTTTCATGTAAGTGAATGATTGTATTCTTGTGAGAAATAATGTTATCTTAAACCTCAAGATCTGATGTAGGTCTTTTTAGTCTTTTCCTAACTATACTAATGTAAATAACTAATTACGAGTCGGCGCCAAACAAACAATCAACGAAGATCATTAAATTACTTTAAATAAATAATAAAAACAACATAACATCAAATACAACGTGAACTTTTCAACGATAAACAATAACTTTCCATAAATGCGTTTTCCGCTCGACCACTTGCAACTTACACGCACTTACTTTGCTTGTTTGTTTGGCACCGACTCATAATTAGTTATTTACATTAGTTTAGTTAGGAAAAGACTAAAAGCTTCATTTTATTTTTCGCTTTTCAGTTTCTGTTTTCGTCGGTTAAATTTTTTGTTAAAAAGTTTTATTCTTAAATCAAACCGAATCAAAGGCATTAGGCACCTACTACATAAACTGTTTGACACAAATTATTTAATTATTTTTGAAGTTGGTTTTGACTTTTTTAGGGTTCCGTGTCCAAAGGGTGCCAAACGGGACCATAATACTCTTGCTACGCTGGCTGTCTGCCCGTCTGTCCGTCCGTCTGTCACAGGGCTGTATCTTTTCAACGGTAATAGGTAGCCAGTTGAAATTTTCTCAGAATATAAGTATGTGTTGCTATGACACTTATCACGACTATTTACGACGAATTCTAAAAGTAAAAAATTCTTAAGCCAAAAGCCCCATACCAGAAACCTCAAAAAACATTTTTCAACGTTTTTCAATTAACTATATAATTTTTAATTTTTTTTTTCAATTTACACCTGTTACCCGACTGCCCTAGAAGGAGGGTAATGTTTTTTAGGGTTCCGTAGTCCTACAAGGAACCCTTATAGTTTCGTCATGTCCGTCAGTCTGTCCTAATCCTTTACAGCTTAATAACTTCTACAGTTATAAACATAAGTAATTTTTTTTTTTTAATATTCTAGATATAGATCTCAATTTTAAAAGACTAAAAACATCGTGATTACGTATTTTAGGGGTGGTGCCCATACATGTGAAATGGGGACGAAAATTTTTTTTCGTTGCACCCCCTCGTGTGGGATATCATTGAATAGGTCTACTAAAATGAAAGTAATGTTTCATACATAACTTTTTTATCAAGTGTACCATCTGCGAAATATAGCCCGCCAAACTGGCTTGCAATGTGTCCCCCATCTGCCATTTCTAAACTATGCAACGCAGAAACTTATAATCTTCTACATTGATAGACCTTTGTAAAAACTCTCTTTTAAAATTATTTCGAGTATAATGTGATTATAAATTTTTGAATTAAGGAGAGAAAACTGATAAATACTTAAAACGTCCTAGTTCAAAGGTCATTGACCTTAGAGAAAAATGATCTCAGCAAATAATGCTCTTTTAGTTACTTTATATTTAAAAAAATCACAAAAAGTAAGTATGTGTTATGTTGAACTTCTTAAATTTGGCGCTGTACAGCGCCATCTAGCGGCTACTAACAACAGTCTCTGAGTCACCAATGCTGCCGTCTACTGCATTTGGCTCTTTATAGCGCCATCTAGCGGCTACTAACAACACTCTCTGGGTCGCCAATGCTGCCGTTTATTGCAGAAACTATAAAACTTTTTAACAAAAAATTGAACCGACGAAAACAAAAACTGAAAAGCGAAAAATAAAATGAAACTTTTAGTCTTTTCCTAACTAAACTAATGTAAATAACTAATTATGAGTCGGCGCCAAACAAGCAAGCAAAGTGCGTGCAAGTTGCAAGTGGTCGAGCGGAGAACGCAATTATTGTTTATCTTTGAAAATGTCATGTTGTATTTGATGTTATGTTGTTTTTATTATTTATTTAAGGTAATTTAATGATCTTCGTTAATTGTTTGTTTGGCGCCGACTCATAATTAATTATTTACATTAGTTTAGTTAGGAAAAGACTAAAAGTTTCATTTTATTTTTCGCTTTTCAGTTTCTGTTTTCGTCGGTTCAATTTTTTGTTAAAAAGTTTTATTTAAATAAAAAATGTGGCTAAAATCTAACTTCAGGTCTCCATTATGTTGTAGTATCTAGAACTACATTTATATGTGCCAAGTTTCAACAGAATCGGATAACAGGTAAGAATAATTCCTACCCTTAGGGGTGGATTTTGATTTTGAAATTTAAATGTATTTATTTATTTATTTATTTATTATTTGGAAGACCAACAGCAATTAGATTAGTGTAACAATGTTAGATAAGATACAATCTGCCAATAATAGGTCTTCACGAATAGTGACTGACTATAGTAAGATGCGTGGATAAATGGGACCAACTTCGAGATATACCCTATACATTAAAAAAAGAATAATCAAAATCGGACTTCTCTGTAAAAAGAAATGCGTGGTCATACGTAAAAAATAAAAAAAATGAAAAAAAAGATACGCGTCGAATTGAGAAGATGAGAACCTCCTCCATTTTTTCGTCGGTTAAAAATAGACATGATTAATATTCGATTTGATTTGTTTGGAACACCTACTTAAGGAACCCTATAATATTGCTGAGCATGGCCCGACATGCTCTTGTTATAAGAACTGTTACATTGTATTCATCCGTTACAAGAGATTTTCAAGCGACTAGGGCAACATAAGCACTTCGGTAATGTAATTCCGTCCTTCGAGATATTTTGGTAAGGATGAACGTTTATTATTTTTGTATACGGGCTACCAAATTAGGCCCTTTTGATTGTAGGTTAATAAAACACGTTCAGGGTAAAATAATTTGACAATTTAGGACTTTCCCCATGGCGGGTAACATATTTTTATGTGTCCCATTATAATAATATGATCAGAATCTATTCTTATTCGCATTCGGATATTATTTTATTACCTAATGGATGAAATTACATTACGAGGAGCTTGTAGGGTTTTGGTCTACGACGCCTTACCTAAATTTGCTTACAAATAACTTAACAATACTTTGCTTATAAATTTACTTGGTTAATAACCCTGAATGTGATGTGTTTGCGGACGGATGGAATAAAATTTTGCTAGTATGTCTGATGTTCTGTGAGAGAATGTATGCGAGGGTGTCCATGGCCACTGTTCCATGTTAAGGTCATATATGTAATTAGTCATAATAATAAAAACTTTTTAACAAAAAAATAAAACCGACTTCAAAAACCTTAACTAAAAAGTAAAAAATAATCCTTGTACCTACGTATTTTAAAATCTTAACATAAACCAACATTTTGAAGGAGGCGCATGACCGGCGTGACTGACCCTTTGCGTCATGTAAATATAATCTACAGTCGAGCGCATATCTATAGTAAAAAACAATTTATGTGAACGTACATGAAAATCACGCGCCGCCTTCAAAATGTTGGTTTATGTTAAGATTTTAAAATACGTACAAGGATTGTTTTTTACATTTTAGTTAAGGTTTTTGAAGTCGGTTTTATTTTTTTGTTAAAAAGTTTTTATTTCATACTTTTTAGTTGATAATTCCGAGGAATGATTAATAAATGTTTATAGAACCAATTTGAGTTTTTTTTTATTAACCTATGCTGTCCCACTGCTGGGCAAAGGTATCGCTCATGTTCTTTCAAACGTCCAATCACTATCGTGAAAAAAAAACGCATATCGACCAAGAATTCTCAGAAAAACGAACCAATGAGCAGATCATCTAGATAGGCGAAGCTAAAATAAACTGATTTATTGAAGCTGGTTAAAAAACTACTCAACCTAAGTCAATAAAATTTATATGGGACCACCGCGCGGACTTTCTCTACCAAATAAAAAAACAACCACGTAAATCGGCCCACAAATCTCGGAGTAATCGGTGTACACACATGAAAAAAAAAACCCGCGGAATACATAACCTCCTCCTTTTTTTGAAGTCGGTTAAAAAATAAAATCGACTTCAAAAACCTTAACTAAAAAGTAAAAAATAATCATTGCATGTATTTTAAAATCTTTACATAAACAACATTTTTAAGGCGGCGCGTGGTTGACCCTTTGCGTCATGTAGTATACAGTCGAGCGCAATATCTATAGAAAAGCAGTTGAATGTCAACGAGCGATCCACGTGAATTAGGCACTTAGCTGGCTAACAGGTTTCCTAGTGACATTTGTGTACGTACGTGTGTTTTGTGTTTTAGTTTATTTACTGATTTGCTGTGTATGTTATTTGTGGTGTTTTATAAGTAAGTATTTAAATATTTGTTAAAACCTAACCTCAAAGGCAAAATATAAACATGGACACTTCGTCCATTCCTCCTAAGCCACCCGATCCTGACCCTCCTAATGATCCAGAACCCTTTAGTATCCCGTCACCAGCATGCTTTCTCACTATTGTCGGCGAGAGCCTTAGTGATGATAACATCTCGAATAATAAAAAACAATACCTTACACAAGAAATTTATTCAGAGACGTTAGGTAAACATAAACAAAAACATAAGAAAAATAATAAACATAATAAAAAAGAAAGAGAAAGTAGAATGGACACTAACCGCGATATAGATGTTAGTTCTTCTGCATCGTCAATTAATGAGCCCTTTCCATCCCTTCCGAAACCCCAAATTATTAGTAACTCCCCTTTTCCACTAACACAAAATTCTATCACTAACTCTCAGTCCCAACTAACACTTTCCCAATGCTCTCCACCTATGGAAGTAGTATTGACCAGTACTACACAGCCACCCAGTACTAACCAGACTGACCCACATAGTACTATTTCCCAATTATCCCAAGTGCGCCCATATAACAAAAACGATCGTGGTCCATTTATTGTACATGTCCAAAGAGTGGTCCCCGATGACTCACCCACATCAGGCACCACCCTTAATGCAGTTTCTTTTGGCCGTCTTCTTAAAAAAAATAATATCAAAAATATTGCTGATGATGGCATTAAACGAATTGGTCGTAACCGCATTTCAATACAATTTCTTACACCAGAGGATGCCAATAATTTTACTTCAAATCCAAGCCTATCAGACAAGTATAAGGCATTTATCCCATCATTCAATGTCTCCCGCCTGGGGGTCATCAAAGGTGTTCCAGTTGACCTATCCCCTGAAGAAATTATAGAAGAACTTTGTTCTTCCCCGAATAGGATTGCAGCACTTAAAGTAAGACGACTTCGAGCTAAAAAATTTAGGGATGGTGTTGCATCTTTTGAAGACACCGAGTCAATTGTGGTGACATTTGATGGCCAAGTACTCCCGATAAGAGCATTTATCTGCTATAACGCTATTCCTGTTGAAGTGTACCAATACCCAACAATCCAGTGCTTCCGCTGCTGTAGGTTTGGTCACACTTCAAAAATTTGTCGTTCTAAGCCAAGATGTGCAAAATGTAGTCTGAACCATACTTCGGAAGAATGTGAGATAGAGGAATGTGATTACTTCTGCTTACATTGCCAGGGAAATCATAAAGCTACAGACCGTAGTTGTTTAGAACATGGACGTCAAAAAAATATTAAGAAAGATATGGCAGAGAAAGCTATATCTTATCTGGAGGCTGCTAGAAACTTCCCCCCAATAAAAAAATCTTTTGCTGAGGTTGTACAAAAACTTCCTCCCCAACTTTCACCTACTCCTACATTACATTCATCTTCTCCTCGAATCTCTTCTCAAAATAATACCATGTCTTACCGCAAAACCTATTTTTACCCTAAACCACAAAGACCTCAGGTGCAAAAAGGTTATGACAAAAAAGCCCACCAGGCAATTATAAATGATTTTGAATCCCCTCAGTCTCCCAATGGTTGTGGTTTCCCCCCTAGCCAGCCGGAGAATACAGAATTTATCAATGAAACTGATTCGAGTATCTCTGACCTTATTGATACACTTTACAAAATTGTCTCTCGCTCTTCACATTTACCGTCCAACGTTGCCTATAAACTGAATAAATTACAATCCACCATTTACAATGTGTGCCACCCCAACAATCCTACAATGGAACAGTAGGAGTGTTGTAAATAAAACTTCTGACATATTATATCTTTTAAATAAAAATAATGTTCTCATAGCTGCCATCTCGGAAACATGGCTTAAGCCTGGCTCCCACTTTAGGGTGTCGGGCTTTCGCTGTGTCCGGGATGACAGGGATGACGGCTATGCTGGAACTGCCATTTTTATCCGTAATTCTATCCCTTATTCATTGGTGAACTTGCCTACCTGCCATACTGGCTTCAATGCCGTAGCGGTCAGGGTGCATGATATCACCTACCTTTCAATATATCTTCCTTACCCTTCCCTACCTATCCTCAGTATGATTAAGTCCATTATTTCATCCTTACCTAAACCCTTTCTTATTCTTGGTGACTTTAATTGTCATCATACTTTTTGGGGCTCTGACTACATTGATCCGTGCGGTGCAGCACTATTGGAAATATTAGACGATCTTAACCTTTGCCTTTTAAATTCGGGTTTACCCACTCGCAGAAGACGTCCTAATGGAACCACAAGTGCGGTAGATCTGTCATTATGCTCTAATGAATTAGCATCGCTCATGACTTGGACAACCCTAAGCAGTGCACATGGTAGTGATCACTTTCCAATTCTTGTCTCGTATCCTAAGTGTGGTTCAGTAATACTTAAGAAAAAGCCGGCAATTAAGTATAAATTAGATCAGGCTGACTGGTCCTTATTCAACTGCGCCCTTAGAGTTAAAACCAATGAGATACCTATGGTCACTTCTGAGAATGCAACAGTCTGTATCGAGCTCTTCACCCAAGCCCTTTTGTTTGCTGCAGATTCAGCTATTCCTATTAAAAACCCGAACACCAAATCTCGACTCTCTCCACCTTGGTGGGATAGTGAGTGCACTCAAGCTGTTCGAAATAGAAAACGAGCTGAGGCGACCTACGCTAGTGATATGTCCGACTATAATTTTAGTGAGCTACTACGCGTAGAGAATGAAACTAAAATTACTCTCAGCTCAAAAAAACGTGAAGGCTGGAAAAATTTTTGCTCTTCAGTCGCCCCTGGCACTCATTCATCTAAAGTCTGGACCAATATAAGGCGTTATCGTTCGTCTCTCCCCGATGCTTTTAAATCAGGATCTCTACCTTCTGAATGTATTGATTCATTTCTTAACAAACTGGCCCCACCCTTTGTTCCCTCCAAGGAGGAACTTTCCTACTCTTATAACCTTTTTGATTCATCTGATGAAACCCTTGATCAACCTTTTTCTCTTAGGGAACTCAAACTAGTCCTTTCTCACGTAAAAGATTCTTCTCCTGGCTTAGATGGCATTCCCTATTCCTTGCTCTCCCAGTGTAATGATCACTCTCTTTCTATTTTTCTTGATATAGTTAATATCCTCTTTGAATCAGGGATAGTCCCAGACCCCTGGAGAACTCAAGTAGTCCTTCCTATTCTGAAACCTCAAAAAGATCCAGGTGATAGCATGTCATACCGTCCTATAGCTTTGTCTTCTACAATTGCCAAGGTAACCGAGCACCTTATTAAAAATAGATTGGAGTGGTTCTCCGAGAGTAACGATATTCTGTCTCCAACCCAATTCGGATTTCGGAAGAGGAGAAGTACCACAGACAGCCTTAGCATATTTGTTACTGATATAAGACTCGCATTCACCTGTAATGAATCAGTTATCGCGGCATTTCTTGATATCACCTCAGCCTATGACAATGTCAGACTTCCTATTCTTAGGGAGAAATTACTCCAGCTAAGAATATCACCGAAGATGACAAGATTTATTATAAACTTCTTTTTAGACCGTACCATTTATTTAAAATTAGATGGCAATATTGTTCATCCCCGTAAAGTTTATAAAGGTCTCCCTCAAGGATCTGTATTAAGCCCCCTTCTGTATAACCTTTATATGTCTGGTCTTGACAACACTGTTCCAAATTGCAGACTTCTACAATATGCAGATGACCTGCTCCTGTATCGGGCTGATACGGACATTGAGAACTGTGCTGCTTCGTTATCAGATTCGCTACTTTCCCTAAATGAGTCTCTCTTATCCCATGGTTTAGAACTATCTCCAGCCAAAAGTAATGTAGTTCTCTTTACTAGAAAAAGAGTCATCCCAAATTTTGAAATTCATTTACAAAATTCCTTAATTACGCGTGTTAATAATATTAAATTTTTAGGCTATATCCTAGATTCAAAATTATCCGGTCTGCCTCATATAAACTATATTTGTAACAAGTGTGAAAACAATATTAACATCCTGAGGGCCCTATGTGGTGTTTGGTGGGGAGCTCATCCATACTGCCTTAAATTAATTTATAATGCATTGGTAAGGAGCCATCTTGACTATGGTACCTTTTTGTTAGAACCGGCCAGTAAAGCTAATATGAAAAAACTTGATTTAATTCAATCAAAGGCTCTAAGAATCATTCTAGGAGCCATGAAGTCTAGCCCAGTTAACGCCCTACAGAATGAGAGTGGTGACCCCCCACTCTATTTAAGGAGACAGTACTTGGCAGATCGTTTTTTTTTTCCGCTCTCTTCAATTTAATAATCACCCCCTTATTCCTAAACTTCAACTTCTTTCAGAATATTGCAACACAAGTCGTTTCTGGAATAGCAAATCAGCCCCCTGTCTGGTGAAAAGTGTCCGTAATTGGCAAAATATAAACAACCCGGTCTATCGCTCTTCCAAACTTCCTTTGTTCGATTCTCCTTTGGCAGTTGTTTTGTTTAAACCTGAAATTATTCCAAATTTAGGAATCGACAAAGATACTATCAACCCTAATAAACTATTTCTTCATGTAATCGGTAATAATTATTCAAATCATCACCTATTATTTACAGACGCTTCTAAATTGAATTCTCAGGGATGTGTAGGTTATGCAGTTTATCATCAAAACTGGAACATTGTACAGAAAATCAAATCTCCTCCAGAATCTTCTGTATTCACTGGTGAAATCCTTGCCATCCTTGAAGCTGTCAAGTACTGTCTTCTCTTCAAACTCCGGTTCTCTTTAATTTTATCAGATTCTCTGAGTTCATTACAAGCACTTAGTCAGAACCCATTCTATAGTAAGTCACATAATCCTATCGTGTTTGAAATAAAGAAAATACTGTTACAATGTCAAACGTTGAACCTTTCCATCTCTATTGCCTGGACCCCTAGTCATGTTGGGATAGTTGGGAATGAACGGGCTGACGTCCTGGCAAAGGAAGCAGTCATTTGCGGTGATACTTTTTCTTTTAAAAACTACTGCCATGACCTTGTGGCACTTCCGGGAGAGTACTTGAAAGAATCATGGTTCAAACACTGGGAGAATTCTGTAAAAGAGAAAGGTGCTTATTATGCAAAAATACAACCCGTTATAACTAAAAAGCCGTGGTTCTTTAAGACTCACCTGAGCAAAAAGGTTACATCCATTATATGTCGTATGCGTATTGGTCACTGCTGCACGCAATCCTTTCTCCATAAACTCCGAATAAAAGACTCCTCGCTTTGTGAATGTGGCTTGGACGAAGGTGATGTCAACCATGTTTTTTTTGCCTGCCCCAATCATGACCGTTCGGAAATGTTTCAAATGTTAACAAAGCTAAAAATTCCTTTTCCAATTAATATCCCTACTTTGTTGTGTTTATCTAATAATAACCATTTAATTTTAAAATGTTTATCCAAATTTATAATTAAAAATAATATAAAATTATGATAATATATGTTGGGTGCTGTAACTTTTAAATTATGTATATTATTTATTTATTTATTTCAGGTAAATCACGTGTCACTCTGAACCCTGTTATTTTGTATTTTTTTTATTTGTTCAATTTTCCTTTTCTTTATAGCTCATATTTTTTTTATTTTTTTTAGCTTGTATTTCTCAAGACTGGACGCTGGCAGTAATGTTTAAACAAGTTGCCATATCAAAAAAAAAAAAAAAAAAAAATCTATAGTAAAAACAGTTTATGTGAACGTACATGAAAATCACGCGCCGCCTTCAAAATGTTGTTTATGTAAAGATTTTAAAATACATACAATGATTATTTTTAACTTTTTAGTTAAGGTTTTTGAAGTCGGTTTTATTTTTTGTTAAAAAGTTTTTATTTCATACTTTTTAGTTGATTTGTTTGGTTTGAGCAGATCATCTAGATAGGCGAAACTAAAATAAACTGATTTATTGAAGCTAGTTAAAAAAACTACTCAACTTTTTTTTTTTTTTCTTTTTTTTTTTTCGAATGGGCTCTCGCAGGTGGGACCGAAGTCCCATTCCTGCTTAACCGGACTTAGTAAACCAACATTTTGAAGGCGGCGCATGACCGGCGTGACTGACCCTTTGCGTCATGTAAATATAATCTACAGTCGAGCGCATATCTATAGTAAAAAACAGTTTATGTGAACGTACATGAAAATCACGCACCGCCTTCAAAATGTTGGTTTATGTTAAGATTTTAAAATACGTACAAGGATTGTTTTTTACATTTTAGTTAAGGTTTTTGAAGTCGGTTTTATTTTTTTGTTAAAAAGTTTTTATTTCATACTTTTTAGTTGATAATTCCGAGGAATGATTAATAAATGTTTATAGAACCAATTTGAGTTTTTTTTTATTAACCTATGCTGTCCCACTGCTGGGCAAAGGTATCGCTCATGTTCTTTCAAACGTCCAATCACTATCGTGAAAAAAAAACGCATATCGACCAAGAATTCTCAGAAAAACGAACAAATGAGCAGATCATCTAGATAGGCGAAGCTAAAATAAACTGATTTATTGAAGCTGGTTAAAAAACTACTCAACCTCAGTCGATAAAATTTATATGGGACCACCGCGCGGGCTTCCTCTACCAAATAAAAAAACAACCATGTAAATCGGCCCACAAATCTCGGAGAAATCGGTGTACATACATGAAAAAAAAATACCCCTTGAATACATAACCTCCTCCTTTTTTTGAAGTCGGTTAATAAAATTTGTCATATATGTAAATTTTAATATCATCGTTATTTCGTGTATCGTTTCTATGTTTTAACTATGAATAAATAAATAAATACATTCGTATTATATCTTATAAGCTTTTATCATGTTTTCATATTTTCGTCTAATTATTTATATTAAACTATCCTACGCCCGCGACTTCGCCCGCGTGAATGTCGTTTATCTCGCATCCCTCAGGAACTGTTCATCTTCCCGGGATAAAAAGTAGTCTATATGTTAATCCGAGTTATATTCTATATGTATGCCAAATTTCATTAGAATCGGTTCTGCCGTTCTTGAGTTATAAATGATGTAACTAACCCGACTTTGTTTTATATAATAATAAATAAATATTGTTGGGACATTTTTTACACTAAAGACATTTCTATACTGTATAATACCTTTATGTTTTACACAGCACCATCTAGTCCCAAACTAAGCAGAGCTTGTATTATGGTTACTAGACAATGGATATAATACTTGTATACTTTTTTAATAGTCATAAGATTTGACGCATGACGTATGTCTGAATGTTTATAACGGCCATTCTATCCACGATTTGCCCTACTAGAGACAGGAATTTGATATAAGCTCCATACAAAATATGTCAAATTTCTATCACCAGTAGGGTAAATCGTGGATAGATTGGATATTAGTTTTGGCCGATCGGCATCCGCCAGTATACATAGGCGTAGTTCACATCGTTCTGGGTGAAATAAATTGTGTTACAGGTGATCGGAGCTTGTCGCTAGCCGCTAATGAAATAAAAACCGGCCAAGTGTGAGTCGGACTCACGCAGTAAGGGTTCCGTACCACTCATCGACCTGATATCGCATAGAAACTGATTTAATTTACGAGTTTATCAACGAACGTACGTGAAATGTGAATTTTTGCATCTCTTTCTCACGTAGATACCACCACATATGAAAATATGCATGTTTTTCGAGGTTTCTTGTATGGGGACATGGGCCCCTTAAGTTTTAGACTTTTTTTATATTTTTAGCATTTGTCGTAATAGACGCCATAGTAACACATATTCTATGAAAATTTCAACTGGTTATCTATTACCGTTACAAAGATACAGCCCTGTGACAGACAGACAGACGGACGGACGCACAGCGTAGCGAGAGTAATAGGGTCCCGTTAGCACCCTTTGGGTACGGAACCCTAAAAAGAAACTATGATTTGAAAAATCGAGGCATTCCAGGAACAGCACCTACTTAAATAGCACCTGAGCGAATCGCACCTTTTTTTTTTTTTTTTTTTTTTTTTATGATTTATAGATCTGCTCTTGACCACAATCTAGACAGCTTTGTCAGGATGTGGTCGACGATGGAGCGAGCAAACCTATTAGGTGCCGATTCACTCCAGCTTTAAAGGCGTTAGGGTTATAAGTGCCCGGAAATACAGATGCCGGCAGTGAATTCCACAACTTGGCTGTGCGCATTATGAAAGAGTTCTCAAAGCGCTTGGTCCTGATAGTAGGGATTTCCACCAAATGTGGATGATATCCTGCAGTGCGGCGTGTAGTCCGATGAAAGAAAGGAGATGGCGGAATAAGCTCATGGAGCTCTTGCGCACACTCTCCAAAGTACAGCCTGTAGAACACCGACAAACAAGCAACTGTGCGTCTATGGGCTAAGCTTTGTAGCTTAGATTTTGCTAACAGTTCATCACCAATTAACCTCTCAGCTCTGCGTTGAATCGAGTCAAGAGCCGCAAGCTGGTATTTGGCGGAGCCATCCCACAAGTGACTGCAATACTCCATACACGATCGGACTTGAGCTTTAAATAAAGTGAAAAGCTGTCCAGGAGTGAAGTATCGCTGCACCTAACGTATTCCACGAAAAGCACCTACGTTAAAATAGCTTCTAGTGATGTGGTGTATTTGCTTAAGAGGGGGTGGCTTCTTAGCACATTTATTGAAAGCGGAGTTTGAGAGGGACGCCTTTACTTATTATAGCCATCTCCTAATAATTGCTGTATTTGCAGTAACTGAAAATAAACCGCACGTCGCGGTCTGGCCGCTACGTTCTACAACGCCGCTGGCGTCCCTATCGTCCCGCTCAGTGTGTGACACTCGAAGCTCTACAGCAGTGCTACCTCGTTCACCACCTCCACCTGAAGGCCACCACCGTCTCATCACCTAATACTGGGTGTCAGGAAAATTGCCTCGCTGATCCGATCCGCCGCAAGAGGACGGGAGTGAATTTTACTAATGTGTTTGCGATAAGGAATAGATACTGAACCGCTATGCAAATTATCCGCACTCATTAAAAATTTATCCTGTATGTAAGCGTGCAACATCACTGGGCCCCAAGTCTGCTAATTACACTAAAAAACCAACCATCGCCATTCCACCGACACCCTACTGACACTCATAAACAACTTTGACAAAATGGGTATTCTGCTAAAACTTAAATCTCGACGGAATGGCAATAGAATGGTAATGTCAAATCGATGTTGCCAATTAAAATCTACCATTAGTTGTATTGTTTTTTATCAACCTTTTTTTTAGTTTTTATCAATGAAATATTTAAATTAAGGATTTAATTGATATTACCTACCTCTTAATGGGTCATTATACTCATCCGTATGAACAACTTTTACATTTACGTTTTTACCGTACTACGCGGCAATACTATCGACATATACGTGTTATTGAAAACCTCTTAAGGGGTCATTATACTCATCCGTATGAACAATTTTTACGTTTACGTTTTTAGCGTACTACGCGGCAATACTATCGACATACGTGTTATTGAAAACCTCTTAAGGGGTCATTGTACTCATCTGTATGAACAACTTTTACTATGGGACCAATCCTGAAATCACAAAAAACGCAAACGTTATAAAATATATAAAATTTGTTCATAAGAATGAGTACAATGACCCCTTAAGAGGTTTTCAATAACACGTCGTATCTCGATAGTATTACCGCGTAGTAAGCTATTGATATACGTGTTATTGAAAACCTCTTAAGGGGTCATTGTACTCATCCGAATCATCATCATCATCAGAATAATAGTTATTTAGAGACCAATGGCTATCCAATGACTTTCCACTGAACTACAATAAAATTAAAAACCATAAAATCAAAATCAAAATTAAAATCAAAATAATTTATTTGTGAAACATAGGTAAAAGTTAAAAACTTTGTGGAAAATTAAAATATTAAGTCACACTATATTTAACCTTGAAAGGCATACAAATTACATAGTACCTATAGAACACAGCATACATAGCATTTTCATTTTTATTCCATTCGTTTCTACCATTCAACTGCCATTGGACTATTTGCTATTCTGTAAACCAATAGTGTATCAATGTCTTCTCGATAGCTTAAGTTTCGGTAGTCTACTCGATATTTGACGTTTCTGACAATCGTCTCTCAATGACTTTTTGCCATCGAACTACAACTGAGAGGTCATTTTGCAAACATACCTTTTTTGCAGTTATTGTTGTAACAATTGAACTTTTTTTTTTGTAAAATAAAGTTGAATTGTGTAATGTAGTAATTTAATTCGACGATAATATTCAATTTTAGACTATAAATGCGACCTTGAGAATCAGTTACACAATCGATGGGCATGTACTATTGACTATCGACATATTATAGCAATACTATCGTTAGTGTCTATATAGTATTTGACACTAATAGTGCTATGAATAGTATTGCATAAAAAGCTATCAATACGGTCGATAGCAACGAACGCTTCGATAGTATCTAAAGCTAACCTTGAGAATCAGTTACTCTATCGAAAGTATCGATAGCATGGTACCTGCCAATATTATCGACATATATATTATCGTCAGTATAAACAACTTTTACTATGAACACAACCCTGAAATCGCGAAAAAAAACAGCTTATCCCTACATTTTCCCGATTTCGCGGCCCTACATTTGTGTTCACATAAATCGACGAAATGTAGAGAACAGCAGTTTTTTTTACGTTTGAAATGTTTCAATTATTTTTCAACACACTTACTCGTTATGTGGCTCTTATTGCACCACTTTTAGGTTCATAATGTAGCTTATAATAACGCCCGCGTGGTTTTTACTTTATATTATCGCACTAGTGCTTTTTAGTTTTTACTTTAGGTACTTACAGTTTATTTTTTAATTTTATAAAAGCAGCAAAATATTTTGATGTCTACACAAAATTTAAAAAAATTGTGAACAAATCAACTATTTAATTTGTGTTATATAAACATTTAATTTCATTAAATTATTTATGTTTGTCAACAAATTAACATTAATTGTGTTATAAATAATAAATTATATTTTTAATATTAGGTTGTTTGGCGGTTTCCTTCTACCAACTGCGCGCGCATACCTATACATCACCGTGCGATTACAGTGATCCGCTCGCCATTATTCACAAATTCAATATTTGCCTAAAATACGTTCATATGTTTTTTCCCTCGAAAGTGTGTTGAAAAACGTCGTATGACACGCGTGAGCATTATAATAAATAATAATAAATAGCCAACTTAGCTTAAGTTACTTGAAGCGAAGTTCGCTACGTCGCCGCGTCGTTTACGTAACTATTGGAACATGAAGCAACTACGTGAATCCTTAATTGATAAAAACCAACCATCGCCATTCCACCGACATCCTACTGACACTCCTATACAACTGTGACAAAATGGGTATTCTGCTATAACTTAAATGTCAATCTCGTCGGAATGGCAATAGAATGGTAATGGGATATCAATTGTTTTCAAATCGATGTTGCCCATTTAAATCTACCATTAGTAGTTGTATTGTTTTTTATCAAACTTTTTTTAAGTTATTATCATTCATTCATTCATTTTATTTATTAATCAGATAACAAGGATCTATAATGTGTTAGTTATAAATGACTTAAAAATATGTTAGTATTATAGTTAGGTAGTCTAAAAACTTGTAATTATTACAGCCAAACCCGAGTAGTAAAATCACTTCTGCCAAACTAGCACCTGCATGAAGTGATTCAGGATTGGCGAATCTATTTTATCCACTAACATCTTCAAAATGCTGTTAGGACTTGACCGTGTTCTCTGTAAAAGCGAGGCCGTCTTAATCCTTACCATGGCGTAGAAGTCACGAACGCGTGCCTGAGCGAACATACTAGAGGCACTACAAAAACGCGGCAGCCCCAAAAGCATTCTGAAGCTGTTATTGTATTGGACCCTCAGGGCGTCCAGTGTTTTCCGCGTGTAGCTGGCCCACAAGCTGCTTGTGTAGAAGGTTTGACAGTAAGCTTTAAATAATGTGATCTTCACTTCCTTGCTACAACAAGCAAACCTGCGCACCAGCATATTGCTTCTCACAGCTAGAGCCCTGCGCTCGCGATCGATGTCCTCATGATCTTTAAGGTCCTCCGTTACGTAGTGCCCTAAATATTTGAATTGACTCACCCTTTTTAAGGGCTGGCCAGTAAGGGTGATAATTGGCTCGTATATCTGTTTCCTACCGGGGGCCTTAAAGATCATGCAGACACTCTTTTTACAATTATAAACCAGACCGTGGCTAGCAGCGTACCCTTCGCAGTATTCTAAAAGCTCCCTTATGGAGCCGGCCGTTGGACCCAGCAGCACCATATCGTCCGCATAACTGAGGTTATTGACGCATATGTTGTCAATCCAACATCCGATCCGTTTACTGCTGAGTCCAGCGATCAGCTCATTGACATATAGGTTGAAAAGCTTGGGCGAGGACAACCCCCCCTGTCTCACCCCACATTCCAACCTATACGCAGTAGAAAGTGAATTCTTCCATTTCACATTGTTCACTTGGTTAGAATACCAATACTGAAACACACGTATAATTTCAGCTGGCACGCATGCTTCCCCGAGCTTTTTCCATAATATTTCATAGGACACTAGGTCAAAAGCTTTGGAAAGGTCGAGAAAACATGCGTACACAGGTGTGTGTCTATCAGTATAATATTGGACAGTCTGTTTGAGACTCAATATTGCGCTTTCAGTGGAAAGTCCAGGCCTAAACCCGAACTGAGCGTCGTGTAATTTTAACCATTTGTTGAGAGTGTCATCCAACAGACTGTCCAATACTTTAGCCATTACAGTGGCAAGCGAAATGGGTCTGTAGTTACTCACGTCCGAGACATCACCAGTCTTACTCTTTATAATTGGAACAACCAGTGTGTGCATTAGCTCAGGAGGTAGATAGGAATGACTTATACATAAGGAATAAAACATGGACAATACTCTCGGACAGTGCGCACCCGCAAATTTCAAGTGCTCGATGCTGAGACTGTCGTGCCCCGGAGACTTGCCTCGACTCATTTTCTGTATTACAGATGATACTTGTTTAGCTGAGAAACAAACGAGAGGGCTATTGTGACAGATCTCAGCATCGACCACCGATTTAGAAGGCCCCAGCGGCGAGGAAACACGAAAATGATTCATAAAGGTGTTCGCAATTTCCTCTGGTGAATTGCAGCCCGCTACTGTCACCGGCACAGCTGGTTTAAGATCAAGCCGGGATGTCGACTTCCAAAACCGGCTAAAGTTCTTTGACGATCTTTGAGATGTTATTATGTCCATTTTGATTTGATTTTGATGATTTTGGCACCATTTAAGCTTGCCTTTAAAAATCTTCTGGTTTTCACGCATCTCCTCCCAAACTCTGCCGGAATTGGGTTTATTATAAAACAACCATGCCTGATACTTAAACCTTGCCTCCACGTAAGCAGCGCGAACATGCTTATTCCACCCAATTATCCGTCTTTTTCCTTGCGGCCGATCAGCTTCGTGGGTCTGTGTAGCAGCCCTAGACAAAATACCTACGATATCTTGGTACATTAACTGCAAACCACGTCTATGTTCAGCATTATCACAAACATTGTCGGCACATTTGGAAAACAGCTCTGGAAAATGCATATTTCTAAACTCAGTATTACATAATTCGTAATACTTTTTGATCTGATCACCTCCTCGTTCGTGCCATTTGACTCTGTCTTGTACCATTATCAATGAAATATTTAAATTAAGGATTTTATTGATATTACCTACAAAATTTTCATGTCTATAAAATAATTATAACACATCAAACGTAAAAAAAACAGCTGTTTCCTACATTTTGTCGATTTATGTGAACACAAATGTAGGGAAGAGCTGATATTTTTTTTAGCAATTTTAGGGTTGGTCCCATAGTAAAAGTTGTTCACACGGATGAGTACAATGACCCCTTAAGAGGTTTTCAATAACACGTATATCGATAGCGTACTACGCTACGCGGTTATACATCGACACACGTGTTATTGAAAACTTCTTAAGGGGTCATTGTACTCATCCGTATGAAAAACATTTACGTTTACGTTTTTAGGGTACCACGCGGCAATACTATCCACATAAGACGTGTTATTGAAAACCTCTTAAGGGGTCATTATACTCTTCCGTAAGAGCAACTTTTGGTACTTTTACGTTTACGTTTTTAGCGTACTACGAGGCAATACTATCGACGTACAACGTGTTATTGAAATCTCTTAAGGGGTCATTATACTCATCCGTATGCACTACTTTTACGTTTACGTTTTGAGCGTGCAACGCGGTAATGCTATCGACATACGACGTGTTAATGAAACCTCTTAAGGGGTCATTATACTCATCCGTATGAACAACTTTTACGTTTACGTTTTTAGCGTAGGTTTTACCCGCCAATACTATAGACATAAAACGTGTTCTTGAAAATGGCTTTAGGGGTCATTGTACTCATCTGTATGATCAACTTTTACTAAGGGACCAATCCTGAAATCGCAAAAAAAACGAATATGTACAATGACCCTTTAAGGGGTCATTGTACACATTCGATGTATGAAAAACATTTATTAGGGACCAAAGAAAAAATCACCAAAAAAAAATTATTAAAAAAAAATATGATGGCAAAAAGATCATCGTAAGACGATTGTGGGAAACGTCAAATAACAGCAGAATAGCAAATAGTCCAATGGCAGTTGAATTGTAGTCAATGGCAGTTCAGTGGAAAGTCATTGGAAAGCCATTGGTCTCAAAATAACTAGTAGAATACCAAATGGCTAAAACTATTCCACCGACACTCTACCGACACCCAACTGAAGCGTTTGTCAATTAGCAGACTCGGGGCCCTGGTGACACGAGTCATGGCCAGCTCCTACAGGGTTCAAACTCAACTAACCGTGCGATTACAGCAAGGAAGTTGTAAGGATTACGGTAATATGCGTTCCATTTTTCACAAATTCAATATTTGTCTGAAATAATATGTGTACGTTTTTTTCCTCGCAAGTGTGTTGAAAAACGCCGTATGACACGCGTGAGCATTGACTATTATACTCTTG
This sequence comes from Asteroscopus sphinx, assembly GCA_949699075.1. Lineage (NCBI taxonomy): Eukaryota > Metazoa > Arthropoda > Insecta > Lepidoptera > Noctuidae > Asteroscopus > Asteroscopus sphinx. The sequence goes on along the minus strand of OX453021.1, from coordinate 9,138,220 downwards.
GCTCCATTACGCCCTCGCCTTCGGCTCGGGCTGCAATCCAGCCTCAAGTTTAGTATATAGTATAATAGTCAACTTAGCTCACTTGTATCATAATGTACTATTAAAGCACTTTTAATTTTCAAATAAAACATTTTCGCAGCATACCTACGTTGCCAACAATCAAAACGTAGGTACCTACCCAATATATCCAACCAACATACTTTTAAGTAAGGATTTGTTTTTGCAATGAAGAAGATTTTCTTTTTTAATGTTTTTAAAAATTTTCATAGAAAAGTATGTTTACCTCAAAATTATATTCCATTCCAATGGAGCAATCCTATTTCTTAACGCGCTTTTAATAAAAGTTCAAGTTTTTTTTTATAGTACCTATATGTTGCCTAAATGGTACCGCAAGTCGGTTCGCCAAACTGAGACATGAAGATGGAAAGTCTCATGTGATTGTAATTTCACCGGCACCCGTACCCTTCAGACCGAAACACAGCAATGCAAGCATCACTATTTGGCGGAGAAGTAGGTACGGTGGTAGTACTTCCCCGGTCGAGCTCTTTCACAAAGGAGCTCTACTATCACTAAAACAAAGAATACCTGAAATAAAACAATTTGCTTGAACTTGACTGTTTTCCCAAGAGGTGAACTGAAAATCTTTTGTGTCTGGCTACAAAAATTAAAGGTACGTCTTCTTACTATGGTTATTGCTGGTAACAGTTGACTGGGTCACACAAAACCACCATACAACAATCTCTTATCCATCTGCGCGCCTGGTGATTATGGTATTATTTCCCCATAAGTTTTCTTTATGGGGTGAGTCTCTAGGTGTTTGTTTACGTGTTTTTATGTAACATGTTGGCAAATTCCCATGACTTTAGTGTAAGTATTCTCATAGGTGACTTGGACTTCAACTAATCATCATCATCATCATCATCATCATCATTTCAGCCGAAAGACGTCTATTGCTGGACATAGGCCACCCCCAAGCATCGCCACAATGACCGGCCCTGCGCCTTCCGCATCCAGCGGAATTTCAACTAATTGTTACATTTAAACACTTGTAAAGCCGTCGCCATAGAAACGCCATGGTTTTTATTACAGCCTCGCTAGAACCAGAAAGACTGCAAACTCGTGCGGAATTTCTTTAAAATAAATACACGAGTATGTAGATGTATTACGAGTGTTATTTAATGACAAATTTAACAATGTTTTGATACATTTGCAATAAATAAAAACGAAAGCTATAATGCCAAAACAAGTAAATTGAAAGGAAAAGTTTTCAACCGAATAAACTGTACGGTCGGCCCTCTGAACCCGACTATCATTGGGTGCATTAAAAGAGCCATATTTAATTGATCGTCCGGCGCACCTTGGGCAGTCAGCCCCGCTACCAACCTGCTGACTGCCTAATCTTTTCCCCACGGCATGAGCTATTATCATTAAGTAGCTCATGTCGAAACGATAGAAGAAGATGAACCCGACTATCCATTCCCGATCTCACGCACACAAACACAGGTAATTGTATCGGTATGCACCCGACCACCTGTCGGATTTCTATGTGTGTAAGGATGGGGGAGAGCACGGGATATTGGTAATATTGATCGGTTCGGAAGAGTTCCTTGCGCTTCATGTGAGCCTAGTACTTTCCGATCAGTTGTCCATTATCGGCAATCGCCGATAGACAGCCAAAACGATTGGGTTAGCAATCGTTTTCGTTTGAATGTTGTCGATGCATCCAATTTTAAGTTAAAAAGTACGAAATGTAAAAAAAAATAAAAAATCATACTCCCGTTTTTCTAAGAATCAAAGGACATTGAAAATATCTTTAGATCTACAACAAAAATGTAGTCAAAAAAACATTTTGTTTACGAAATTCAGTAACTACAAAAAAATATAAACAAGGTTAAGTGTTAAATCAAATTAGTTATTGGACCTTCACAGACGTGATTGGTATTGATATCTATTAATATCTAATGATAATAATAAGAAAATGGTTTTCTTAACTCATCAGGTCACGGGGTCAATGGCCGCGCGACGGCCGAAATAATTTTTAAGGTATTAATTAGTTAGGTATCCGAAAATACCACATGTATGTTCCGCGATTCTTGATAGTTTTCGAGTAATAATAATTATTTTCAATTTCATAAAAATATTATTTTTACACGGCTTTTTTACATTGTTTTTTTGCAGTTTTCATTGTTATGGAATATTCTTTCAGAGATAAAATAATCATCTTCCAATCATTAACTCAAAACACTTTTTTTTTATCGAAATAGAGGATTTTACGTTCATTTGAACGTAAAAATACAAAGTCAAAATGTCTACTTCAAAATTATTATTTTTAAATACTACCAGGTTCCTAAAACATTTGAAAACCTAAACGGAATGAAAGCTTGCACAATATCAGAAACAAATTGGTACTTCGCTGGAATTGGCCTCTGAGGTGAGGCAGGCGATAATCCCTTCAAAAATAATTAGATTTATTTATTAATCAAAAGCATATTGTGATTTTGCTTATTTTTGTTACTCTTGATGATATTGTGATTATTAGTATTTTCGGATACCCCTAGGCATTGAGAAATCAATTTTTGTGTGTCTCTATTTGTCTGTCTGTATGTCTCTAGTTGGACTATCCTGTATAAAGGCTTTAATAAAGCTGGGTACTCTTGACAATAATCTAACAACATCAGAAAGCGCATGCGCTTCAGCTCTTCAGCGAACAATTATCTTACAAAAAAAAATCAAAGCAGTTTAAAAATTTAAAAAAACCTCGGGGTACCTTTAAACTTTTTCTACAGGTTAAGCTTATTTAAATTTAAAAACTATGAAAATTAAGGATAGTTGAGTGACCGCTGGGACCACCTGATTATTTTTTCGCGATTTCAGGGTTGGTCCCATAGTAAAATTTGTTCATAATGATGAGTAGATTCATCAACTCAGCCTATCGCAGTCCACTGCTGGACATAGGCCTCTCCCAAGTTGCGCCACAACACTCGGTCCTCTGCCTTCCGCATCCAGTGCCCCCAGCCACGTTTTTCAGTTCGTCGGTCCACCTGGTGGGGGGCCGCCCTATGCTGCGTTTGCCGATTCGCGGTCTCCACTCAAGGACTCGTCTGCTCCAGCGGCCGTCGGTCCTCCTTCGACAGGCATAGATAGATTCACCACTTTAAATATTTCGGATTAATAATGTAGGACCTTAAATAGGTAAATAGACTACCTAAGTTACCGTTACGCAATGTAAGTAAATCACTAATTAATGAGATCAAGTAATTCGTTGTCTACAGTTTCTTTTCCTACTTTGTAACCCATTTTGACTTCAGTTTAATTAGTACATTATGATACAAGTGAGCTAAGTTGATTATTATACTCGAGGCTGTTGCAGCCCCGTGCCGAAGGCGAGGGCGTAATGGAGCCGAGAGTATAATAGTCAATGCTCACGCGTGTCATACGACGTTTTAGACACACTTCCGAGTAAAAAAACATACATACATTTTAGACAAATATTGAATTTGTGAAAAATGTGTTAGAACCGATACACTAAATAATAGCTAAATGCTTATCAAAGTACCTACCGTCATCGTCACTGATACGATGTTGCGATAGTTTGCCTTTCCGGTTATTAATTTTGTATACATATAATGTCTATAAATGATTTTGTTCAAGTAAATAGTGTTAATAATTATGTAACAATTAAATATGTACTTTTTAAAAATATTGTACTAGCACACGCACTACTTCCGGAATTACTGTCAACTTCCTTTATTTGTTTGTTCCGGTTCAAAAACCAAGTGGGGAGTAGTACGTGTGCTAATCGGGCAGTTGGCCTACAAGAGTCAAAACGTGAAGACGTGTATTAATAAGGGTATTTGTGAAATACAATAAGCTGATCGAACATTAAAAGAGTTCTCATTTATTGACCGCTTATAGTTCAGAAGTGGGATATAACCGTGATAGCGATTAAACCCGCTCTCGGTGAAAGGACTTACCGCCAATAAAGTTGAGTATACGCATGTTTTTTTCTTTACACTTATGCTTTGATTTCGTTTTTAACTTTAAAGATTTTAGCTATTTGCATAAATTAATGAAGATTTAAAAACCTATTATAATGATAATTGAGATAATTCAGTAGCTTTTAGAAAGTGTACTACATAATGTTTCGTTTTCTCTTGGGATAAAAGTGGTATTATTTGCTACATCATTTCCATGATCTTAGCAAAGATACAGTTTTACCAGTCTAGTCAAATAATCTAATGAATAAAGATAAAACCTTGTGAATATTAGATATCTTGAACACATTAAAATATTACTATCTTTACGTGACACAATATTAATTTTTCAATTTTACTTGGATAATAATTTGGATGTGTATCGTTCACGACATTCCTTTTAGAATATCTGCTTTTGTGACTTCTTGTAATTTTCAGTAAAATAATGGGTCAGAATAAGTCGGCGCACTAGAAAGTCGGATGCGAAGCAAAGTGAGTCTAGAGTCTCCAGTACGTAAACGGCGTGAGACGCTGAGGAGCCTCCGAGGCGTGATGCATCGCAGGATAGCAACGTGTCGCGTGTCCGCAACGAATCGCAAAGCCTGTTGAAGGTAAATGAAGCACATCGCGCCCTGCAAGTATACCGACAGTTGAATCTACTGTGAGTACCCATGGGGTTCCACATAAATACTGACTCTAGCGCCCCAGTATTTTGGTTTCTGCATTCAAAGAGTTTATTCAGATCATGAAAACAGATGGCACTTATGAACGTTATTTGGTTATGAATGTTATTCCAGAATTTGATGAACGAATGTGCCAAAGTCTATAACTGGACTGAGAGACATTATGCCCTTCCAAAATTAGTAGGATTATCACGAAAATGATACCAGGGTTTACCTAGACTGCTGTTTTCATGGACTGAGTGGCAGAATAAATTAAAAATAGTATTTTCTAGTGATGACAATTATTAACAGACATGCTTGCTTGCAAGGCCTGATTTGGTGAATAATTAGAACACTTTCATCACGAGGTTGCACTAATAAATCGTTGCAATATATCTGGCAAAAGTACAATAGATCATAATTTATTTGGAATCAAAGATAGGTGTGTGAGGACCAGTGCTGAAGCAACAGTTTACAGAACCTGATAAATTATCATTATCTATTTACGGAATGTGAGAATAACAGAAAAATCTGATAAGCCAAATCTACCTGTGCAACAAAGCAATGGTGAAGATATAAATTTTCAACGATTTAAATCCACTCAAATTGAGGCTGATAGCAGGGGTAACAAAAGTTATAGGCTTACTAAATCTTATAATTGTGGAGAAGACTAGCATACTTTGAGTATAAACAACCAATCAAACGCTGTGATAGTTGTCATAGGTAGGTAGGTTGTAGGTCATCTAGGAAATACCTGTCCTAGAAAAACAGACTCCAGTATAACGATAATAATAATTCATAATCTTTATTGACATATTACTTTGTACATTTTATAGAATTCCCTGACTCTTGCGCTAGTATAATTACTGTATTACAGGAGCCAGTTTGCTCTCCTTAAAAATAAGTTACAGGATTATGCTATTAATATGATTACAACAAAATAAAAATAAAAAGGAAATCGTGCAGTGATAAAATAAAGGTATAAACAAAAACAAATTGGGGAAAAAAGTATTGTCTGTTTTATGATAAAGTGAAGTAGTAAGTAGAAGAATAATAGTAAAATAGTTTTACGAATATCAATAAAATATAATATTGAACCAATATAAATATTTCAAGGTTAGAAGGAATCTCAATTGTTCGTAGATTTTGAATGTCAATGTACTCTTGCAAGAATCCTTTGCAAGAAAGGACATTGCTAGGGATAGCCAGTCTGTTCTTGTGATTGTGTCCTTTATAACTATATAACCATATGACACACTGTAATGGGCAAATCTTATCTCTATTAAGTGTTTGTAATGATGAAATAAATAATTTTCGTAAGGATTAACATTTTGTAGTTCAAATAATAATCTAAATATTACGTAGTCAAAAACAAAAAAAAACATATTGCCTATTGCACTAAATGATAATGTAGCTTCCTATTCACGGAATGAAAGAGCAAGGGGAGGGTGGCATACAGCTACCTACCGCACGCGTGGCATAATTAAGCGCAGATGCGCAACATTAACTTAATCACGCTTAGTTTGCCATTGCGACACTATGACGTCTCGAATGAATACGTTAAATACTAGATTATACCTTATTGTGTACTTATAGGGTGTAATAGTTATAGCAGAATGAATAAGTATTCTGATAGAGGTAGGTATATTATATCACCGCTACATGTAAAGTTTTTATAAATTTTATTAAAACAATTTTAATTTTAATAACTTATGTTAAGAGCAAAGACATTTCTATACTGACGTAATAGACCACTACAGTGTGCGACTGAGATACCGATCTTTACGAAAAAACCTATATGCTAGAAAGAGACATAATAAAATGTCAGTAGAACCGATTTTGACAATTGTAATCTCCCATAGCGTCCCATCAAAATATAATCTCGTATTATTTTATGATTTATTTCACAATCGTTCTGTATTTTATCCAATTAATATCAATAATCGTATTCGTGTAGTATTCTGTGTTATACTGCTGTGTAATTTACATTATTAACCTAAAGAAAGAGATGTTTTACAGGTAAGTATCTGCAGGACAATACTACTTTCATAATGCTTATTTTCATAGAAGTTATTCTTAAAATTATTTAGTAATACATTAATAACATGCAGTAAATACCCTATTTTCTACATAATATGTTATTTTAAATAATTATGTGTTAGATAAAAAAATATTGTGTACGTGAAAATGAAACCGTTTCGCATATGGATTGCTCAAAATATATCGATATGTCGATAGTTTCAATTATATATTTTTTGTACTACCTAGCACCATACATGTCACAAGTTAGTGTCCGTTACTGCTTTAAAAAAAATACAATCGAATTGAGAACCTCCTCCTTTTTTTGAAGTCGGTTGAAAGTATTGAAAGGTTGATTTAGTCCGGCCGCACATTGGAAGGAAATCATAATGATTCATTCATTGATCACAGAAAAAATCTGACGCGCCGGAACCTATACCATGGTTGTACTTTTACGATGTTATAATAGTATGTTGTACGTCTATGGCAAAGAGACGTTTCACAGGTAAGTATCTGCAGGACAATACTACTTTCATAATGCTTATTTTACATTTATACAGTTAATTTTAGTACCAGCCCCGCAGACTGACAGAATTTTCCGGATCGTATGTCTGCTTTTGACATATTAAAATGTAAATACGGTGCTATTTTATGACAATGTGCGGCCGGGCAAAAATGCTGTAAAATATTGACCGGCTAACTTCATAACTTCCAGATTTCCTGTCAATCAACTCAGCCTATCGCAGTCCACTGCTGGACATAGGCCTCTCCCAAGTTGCGCCACAACGCTCGGTCCTCTGCCTTCCGCATCCAGTCCCCCCCAGCCACGTTCTTTAGGTCGTCGGTCCACCTGGCAGGGGGGCGCCCTACGCTGCGTTTGCCGATTCGCGGTCTCCACTCAAGGACTCGTCTGCTCCAGCGGCCATCGGTCCTTCGACAGACATGGCCAGCCCACTGCCACTTCAGCTTACTGATTCTACAAGCTATGTCGGTCACTCCGGTTCTGCTCCGGATAATCTCGTTTCGGATTTTATCCTTCAAAGAAACTCCAAGCATAGCTCGCTCCATAGCTCGCTGTGCGACTTTAAACTTGTGGACTAGCCCAACTGTCAGTGTCCACGTCTCGGCACCGTAAGTCATGACAGGCAGGACGCACTGGTTGAAGACTTTTGTCTTCAAACTATGCGGTATAGGCGACGAGAAGACTCGGCGAAGTTTGCCAAATGCTGCCCAGCCCAGACGGATCCTTCTGTTGGCTTCTTTCTGATTTCCTGATTTCCTGTAAATGCTGTTATTAAAGAAAAATGGATGGGCACAAATGTTAAAACGAATAAGCACCGTATCTACTATTCTCCGCCAAATAGTGATGCTTGCATTGCTGTGTGGTGCCGGTGTAATTACAATCACATGAGACTTTCCATTTTCATATCACAGTTTGGCGAACCGACTTGCGGTACCATTTAGGTAACAGCCTAGATGGTATTGCAATTGTTATTGGCAAAGGTAACCGCTTAACATATGGTGGGCTTTTAGATCGTTTCGCCATCCTATACAATAAAAAAAATAAAAAAAAAAACTGAAAGCCTCGAAAAAACTACAGGGTTTGCAGTAGATATTTTAAGGATAACTGTATCTTTTAGTGAAATCACCAACGATCCATACCTACGGAATTTGTTCGGGTCGGTGTTTGTTTCTTATAAAGATCTTTACTTTAATAATGGTAAATATTCAAAGTGGTAAGTCTACGAAGTGACGAGTATAAAGTAAAAGTTAAAAATAAATATAATACAAGAAGAGTTAGAGATAAAAAACTAGTTCAACCGAAGATGACAAATTATTATGGAGACAGAAAGTCAAAATTTTTAGTTCCAAAAATCCTATCCTATCCTACTTCCTACTAATATTATAAATGTGAAAGTTTGTAAGTATGGATGGATGGATGGATAGATGGATGAATGAAAGTGGAGTGGAAGTGGAGGTGGAGTGAAGTGGAGTGCAACCAACCAACTGCGATCGCCAACCCGCCTGCCAAGCGTGGTGATTATGGCATATATGGCCAATATATGCTTGGGGGAGGCCTGTGTCCAGCGGGGTGCTGGCCAGGAAACCTCCACGTGTGTCTGACAGCTGCTTGTCCTTCTGGACACGTCTAGAGGGAACGGCAGTTGTTGGGCCGGTGCACCCTGGGCACGGGCAATAAGTCTCCTTTGGACCGGGGGACCTTATTTCCTGTGGCGAATATTCTGGCACAAGAGGGGCCCGATGTGGGCCAGTGGGAAGTTGCTCCTCGTGTCCCTCTGAGAAAGCAGAGGGCACTGCGAAGGAGCAGTGGCGGGCCCGGTGAGCACTCACCCTGCCACTGGGCAGGCAGCGGGGGGACTGTCCTTTCCTGCCCCTGTCGGTCTCGTAATCCCAGGAGTGCCTGCTGAGTAGTGTTCTCGCGCCTCTTGGGACCGAGGGTCTTGGCTTCACCGCCCGGACCGCGAGGAAGAAAACCTCTATAAAAAATTACGGGAGGTAGGGCCTGTGAGCAGCAGACTCGGGGTAGTCTGCTGCCCGACCAGCAGCTGGCGTAGCTGGCACAGCCGGCGTAGTTGGCGCAGCTGGTAAAGGCCCATGAGGTGAGGTGGCGTGCAGTGTTCCGTGTGCGCCACTGAGAAGGGTGCGGCCAACGTTAGGCCGCACGGTGAGAAGGGGCTCGCCTGCTTGTGGTGGGCCGGGACCTGTCGGGGGTGGTTGTGTGAATACTCACGGGTTCCCACGCCCCCGGCTAAGGTAGTTGAAGGAACACCGTGGTGGTTTTAGTCGGTAAGAGTCCAACACTGGCTTCGCCTACCCCGGGCGGAGTGCGTCCATGAGGATTTCCCCACGGAAAAAAAAAAAAGGTCTGTGTCCAGTAGTGGACGACTTACGGCTGAAATGATGATTAATTGATTTTTTAATTTTTTAATTATGTATTCCTTACCTTCGTGACATTAATAATGTAATTATAATATAGCCCTTAATTGCGTAACTCAATCTTTTAAAACAAATAAAATTATGTTTCAAATATCTGTAATTTTAAAACAATAGTTACTTAATAGCTTAGCAGTTTTAAAATACCACCACTCCTTAAAAGTAAGGCCGGTTGAACTATATCGATAATGCGGAAACGTCCATGTCACATCACTAAAAATCACTCCTACACATGTCAATTTCGCACATATACTCATTTTGCTTTCGGTGACGTGATAATGAGGTGACAGTGCCTCTATTACGTCAGTATAATACCTTTATGGTTAAGAGATACATAATAAAAAAAAAAAAAACATAATAACATTGGTAGGCCCCATTTGAATCTTAAATAGACCTAATCACATAATTGTTTTTAGTGTATTTTATTGTCCTATTTCAATTGACAGTGTGTGGTTTCGGCGACACTTTTTCCCGTCCTAAGTGATCGTAAGGGCACTTCCACTCGTATTCTTCATTTCGTGTTCCTATTAGTAAAATAATTTTCAGAATGAGATCAGTAGTTCCAGAGATTACCCCCTACATACAAACTCACGATCTAACAAATTTTACCTATTTATAATATTAGTGTAGATTACGTTGGCACCACTGTTGTGGATAACCAATGATAGCCAACCTCTTTTGGCAACTTTACATCTACAGGAATAGGAGAGAAAGTCTGTTTGGTTGCCAGGCAACCATTTGTTTGACATAGGTTGTGTAAGCAAAGCAACCTCAAAATATTTAATATTTTAATGAATAAACCATCTGTGGAGTACTGTCCGTTTGCCTTCATTGAATCTTATATGGTGAGCATCATCTTTTATTTGGAACTTCTCAAGGCTGGGCACTGTGGAACGTTAGCAATGCTCTTTAGTCGATTCAAAGTCTGTCACAATATTTTAATTCCTAAGGACCATAAACAAAGGACATAAGGACACAAATATTTGTGTGATGAACATGGGTGTTCGTTGGTCTGGGTGTTTCTTATGTACAAAAAAAAAAAAAAGAAAAAAAAAAGGCATATAAGTATTATATTATCCATTGTCTGGTGCTCATAGTGCAGACTGCTTAGACTAGATGGTGCTGTGTAAAATAGGTATCCCAAATATTTATTCAATTAGAACGGGTACTGGTACTTATAAAAGATCAAATCTAGTTGCACTATTTCAAATACGTGGGACACTCAGAAAGTTTTGCGAAACTAAAAAAAATTGTTCTACACGTACATATATTTTTATCAAATCTTTTCAAAGTACTTTCCACCAGCCTCTATACAAAGATTCATGCGCCTAAACCAGTTTTCAAAACACTTTTTCCAGTCCGCCGCAGACACCTCGTTTACAGCCTGCTCGAACGCAGCCAGCGCATCTTCCGGCGACGAAAATTGTATCCCTTTGAGCTGATTTTTTATTTTTGGGAATAAAAAGAAGTCACACGGTGCTAGATCAGGGCTGTAAGGAGGGTGACCCAGGAGTTTGACTGGCGTGCTGTCCAGGAAGTCCCTCGTTTTGAGTGCGGTGTGCGCAGGTGCATTGTCGTGATGGAGCAGTAGCCCGCGGAGCCCTGTGTTTGGTCGCTTGTTGCTTATAACAGAGAAAACTTCTGGCAAACATTTGGTAGTATACCATTCGGCATTAATGCTTCTTTGATCCCGTAAGGGAATTGATACCAAGTGGCCAGTCAAATTAAAAAAGCTAGCGATCAAAATCTTACCCCCGCTTCTAGATCGCTTCACTTTGGTAGGCGTTGGCTCATTTTGAAACACCCAAACAGTCGACTGGCGCTTGGTTTCTGGGTCGTATTGATAAATCCAGGACTCATCACCTGTAACGATGTCGTAAACACGCCGAGACGAGCCTGCTTCAAATTTGTTAAGCATATCACGGCACCATTCCACCCGGGCCTGCTTCTGAGCATCGGTGAGGTTGTGCGGCACCCAGCGTGATACTATCCTCCTCACGCGAAGATGGCTGTGTAGAATCTCGTGAACGCTTCCCGATCCAATCATCAATATGTGTTGAATCTCCTGATATGTAATTCGCCTATTGTCTTGGATTAAATTTTTCACTGCTAGCACGTTTTCTTCGGTAACAGCCGTCAAAGGGCGACCGCTTCTTTCGTCATCCCCCAAAGTTGGTCGACCGCGCTTGAATTCGTTATACCAACGATACATGGTTGCCTTGGAAGGGCCTTCATCCATGAATGCCATTTGAAGTCTATCGTACGATTCATCCGGTTTCAGGCGACACTTGAAATCGTATAAAATCATAGCTCTAAAATGTTCCCGGCGCAGATCCATATTTCAGTGAGACACAATACTTTGAATTAACTCGCAAAAAATGTGGAGGGAAATTTTGAAATTGGAACTTACTTATTTTTACTTATAAATAATCATATTTTCGAAAAACATTATAACTGGCCAGTCTCCCATATATAAAAACTTTTTTTCGCAATACTTTCTGAGGGGCCTGGTAGTCCTATGGAGAAAATCCAGCGAGAAACTCCATGGATATAATCTTTAGAAAATCATTGGTTAAAACAAGTAGGTAGCATTCAAGGATTCTTTACCAAAACCAAGGGGATTTGAAGACAGTGTTATCAAATGTTTGTGTAAATGTAATGTCGAAGTAGAAATAGATTCAATCAAACGATTTGTAGAAGCCCTTGTTATCCAATAATTTATTAAAAGTACCTTTGTTTATAGGGCAAACATTAGCAGAGCTGGATCATGTTGTGGTCCAGACAGAATACACAGCTGATTTATTTATTAAACCAAGTCTTTGCCAAAGTCCACAAAAATAGTACGAAATCCATAGTAGCATAGTTCGGGTAACTAATGGTTGTTTTAATATTGTTATTAGGAGCCTAACTCTGAGCATAACTTGACTAAAGACTTCTATTGCTTCGTACACTATCTGTGAATGGGATAAATATATTAAACATAGTAATATAATGATAATATAAAATAATAAAACATCAAATCGAAACTGACATCGCTTGAATCTTAATACATAAATAGATTATTCGAATTATTGTGCAATTGTAGGGATCGTTTAATTTTTAGTTTTTTTTCATCCAAAGAATTATGGTACTTAGCTAGTATTGAAATGAACATTAACCTTAGTGACACTCAAAGAGATTTAATATAGGGCAAAATATTTAATGTCTTTGGTGACACTACACCTGTAGTATATTGGCTGTACCGATTGTCCTAGTCAGAGGGCCAGGTAGTTCGTGGTATAATACAAGACCTAGAAGATTCTATTTATATATGATTGAAAATAAAACAAAGGTAAACATTGTGAAAGCTAAAAAAATGGTTACTAGGATATTTTGTGGTATTGTCTCGGTAGACAAAATTCATTCTTGAATGGTTTTTAGTAGTCATTTCAGAATCTGAATCCTCAAAATTAAATAATAACACTGAATGACGCGTTTAATTGAATTGAACTTTTATAGACACAGATTTTCAATACAGATTTGTTAACTTTATATGTTTATTATGTGCTCAGATTACTGAATATATCTGTGATTATGTGGTACAGGAGATAGTACATTTAAATTGTAGGTGCAAATATATGGTATATTTACTGTATGAAATGTAAAATGAAACTCTTTGTTGAGTATATCTTAATATTTTCAATGTTGAAATGTGTTTGAGGTCTGTTTGATTGGATATTAATGGTTTCGTTGATGAGTCGCTTAGCTGAGAATATGTCTGAGGTCTCAGTTAGGACAGATGTTAAGGATATGCAAGAGGCCTTAATATCTTAATCTTATTATTAAGGTGGTTTAGTTGATGACTGACTTAACTGAGAGTATGTCAGAGGTCTCAGTTAGAACAGATCCGCCTTAATATCTTAATCTTATTATTATGGTGGTTTAGTTGATGACTGACTTAACTGAGAATATGTCGGGGGTCTCAGTTGGGACAGATCCGCCTTAATATCTTAATCTTATTATTAAAGTGGTTTAGTTGATGACTGGTTTAACTGAGAATATGTCGGAGGTCTCAGTTGGGGCAGATGTTAAGGATATGCAGGAGGCCTTTATATCTTAATCTTATTATTAAGGTAGTTTAGATAATGAGTGGCTTAGCTGAGAATATGTCGGAGGTCTCAGTTAGGACAGAGCTTAAGGATATGAAGGAGGCCTTAATATCTTAATCTTGTAATTAAGGTGGCTTAGCTGAGAATATGTCGGAGGTCTCAGTTAGGACAGATGTTAAGGATATGAAGGAGGCCTTAATATCTTAATCTTACAATTAAGGTGGCTTAGCTGAGAATATGTCGGAGGTCTCAGTTAGGACAGATGTTAAGGATATGAAGGAGGCCTTAATATCTTAATCTTATAATTAAGGTGGCTTAGCTGAGAATATGTCGGAGGTCTCAGTTAGGACAGATGTTAAGGATATGAAGGAGGCCTTAATATCTTAATCTTATTATTAAGGTGGCTTAGCTGAGAATATGTCGGAGGTCTCAGTTAGGACAGATGTTAAGGATATGCAGGAGGCCTTAATATCTTAATCTTATTATTAAGGTAGTTTAGTTAATGAGTGGCTTAGCTGAGAATATTTCGGAGGTCTCAGTTGGGACAGATGTTAAAGACATATGTGAGGCCTTAATATTTTATTACTATCAGTATCAGTTACATTAGAATAGTACAATTAAATAATTAATTTTCCCGGGACGGGAAATTTATCAGGAAAGGCCGACTGTTAGAACCGATACACTAAATAATAGCTAAATGCTTATCAAAGTACCTACCGTCATCGTCACTGATACGATGTTGCGATAGTTTGCCTTTCCGGTTATTAATTTTGTATACATAAAACTAAAAAAAATTGTTCTATACGTACATATATTTTTATCAAATCTTTTCAAAGTACTTTCCACCAGCCTCTATACAAAGATTCATGCGCCTAAACCAGTTTTCAAAACACTTTTTCCAGTCCGCCGCAGACACCTCGTTTACAGCCTGCTCGAACGCAGCCAGCGCATCTTCCGGCGACGAAAATTGTATCCCTTTGAGCTGATTTTTTATTTTTGGGAATAAAAAGAAGTCACACGGTGCTAGATCAGGGCTGTAAGGAGGGTGACCCAGGAGTTTGACTGGCGTGCTGTCCAGGAAGTCCCTCGTTTTGAGTGCGGTGTGCGCAGGTGCATTGTCGTGGTGGAGCAGTAGCCCGCGGAGCCCTGTGTTTGGTCGCTTGTTGCTTATAACAGAGAAAACTTCTGGCAAACATTTGGTAGTATACCATTCGGCATTAATGCTTCTTTGATCCCGTAAGGGAATTGATACCAAGTGGCCAGTCAAATTAAAAAAGCTAGCGATCAAAATCTTACCCCCGCTTCTAGATCGCTTCACTTTGGTAGGCGTTGGCTCATTTTGAAACACCCAAACAGTCGACTGGCGCTTGGTTTCTGGGTCGTATTGATAAATCCAGGACTCATCACCTGTAACGATGTCGTAAACACGCCGAGACGAGCCTGCTTCAAATTTGTTAAGCATATCACGGCACCATTCCACCCGGGCCTGCTTCTGAGCATCGGTGAGGTTGTGCGGCACCCAGCGTGATACTATCCTCCTCACGCGAAGATGGCTGTGTAGAATCTCGTGAACGCTTCCCGATCCAATCTTCAATATG
Source organism: Asteroscopus sphinx (assembly GCA_949699075.1). Classification (NCBI taxonomy): domain Eukaryota; kingdom Metazoa; phylum Arthropoda; class Insecta; order Lepidoptera; family Noctuidae; genus Asteroscopus; species Asteroscopus sphinx. The sequence goes on along the minus strand of OX453021.1, from coordinate 9,122,924 downwards.
TGTTGAATCTCCTGATATGTAATTCGCCTATTGTCTTGGATTAAATTTTTCACTGCTAGCACGTTTTCTTCGGTAACAGCCGTCAAAGGGCGACCGCTTCTTTCGTCATCCCCCAAAGTTGGTCGACCGCGCTTGAATTCGTTATACCAACGATACACGGTTGCCTTGGAAGGGCCTTCATCCATGAATGCCATTTGAAGTCTATCGTACGATTCATCCGGTTTCAGGCGACACTTGAAATCGTATAAAATCATAGCTCTAAAATGTTCCCGGCGCAGATCCATATTTCAGTGAGACACAATACTTTGAATTAACTCGCAAAAAATGTGGAGGGAAATTTTGAAATTGGAACTTACTTATTTTTACTTATAAATAATCATATTTTCGAAAAACATTATAACTGGCCAGTCTCCCATATATAAAAACTTTTTTTCGCAATACTTTCTGAGGGGCCTGGTATAATGTCTATAAATGATTTTGTTCAAGTAAATAGTGTTAATAATTATGTAACAATTAAATATGTACTTTTTAAAAATATTGTACTAGCACACGCACTACTTCCGGAATTACTGTCAACTTCCTTTATTTGTTTGTTCCGGTTCAAAAACCAAGTGGGGAGTAGTACGTGTGCTAATCGGGCAGTTGGCCTACAAGAGTCAAAACGTGAAGACGTGTATTAATAAGGGTATTTGTGAAATACAATAAGCTGATCGAACATTAAAAGAGTTCTCATTTATTGACCGCTTATAAATGGAGCACGGATTACTGTAATCGGACGATGACATACGGTTATGCTCGTAGATAATATACTATACGCGCGCATATGGTCGAAGGAAATCGCCAAACAGCCTAATATTAAAAATAGAATAAATAGATTTTTTTATTTATGACAAAAGTAAATAATTTGATGCATACATACCTATTTGAGAAATTCTCTCCATCAATTGAATACTCCAATGCTTACATTAGAGCTTCACAACTCAAATCTTCGCTTCGTTATTCAAAACAATGATTCATAGGGGTGTCATAAGCGTATTTTCACAAACAAATCTTTACTAAAGCATGAAAACACATACAATACAATACAATACAAATCCTCTTTATTGCACAACAAGATTATAGTAATTTCTTAAATAACTACTTATGCGCTAGTCATGCGCTAGTGTACAACTGGCGGTCTTATCGCTCCACGGCGATCTCTTCCAGACAACCATTGAATGGACTGGAATGTCATGGAAGAGACAAAGGGAAGACACATACTGAAGCAAAATGTAGCAGCAAAACAGGTAAACATTGAAGTCGGTTACCACTGCTCTCAGACCAAAATAATAAGATAGACGGAGTGCGTAGAACTAGCAAATGAAGCCAGAAAAAGCAATACGAAATGGCAAAGGAGTACTTACTATTCCGCCCACAGTGTACGCGAGCCGCAATCTGGTGCGTACCTACGTCTAATCCTCAAACTAAAAATATTGCCGCTTCCGACCGCGAACACTGTGTCCTTATTCTTTTGGTCTGAGCCACGCTATGTAAGCTACAGATTTGTTCAAGACGTGGGTTATTCAGCGAATGAGTAAATAAATAATTTATATAGGTGTAGTGTGATGCAATATGTATTTTTGTTTGTACCGCCCACTTGTTTTGATTGGAAGTAGGAATTGAATTAAATTACTGCATGCTACTGATGAAATATTGCTGGAATTGAATAAAAGTGATAAATTAGTGATCCAATGTAGCTTTGAAAGTACTGTAGCGTTTTCTCAACGATATCAAGCGTATACATAAGTATTAAACTTTTTGGTTGTGTTTATGACCCTAGTTATCTAACATCTTTCGTATTTTTTTAATTTAAAAAATTATTTCGGAGTCAGTCATTAGTTAGGCCCACATGCACTGCGGTCGCGGTTTTTTTAACTGTAAAAAAAAATTGCCAAAAGGGTTTCTCAATTCAGCCACACAAAAATTAAAATATCTTTCTTTAGTTTAAAAAAATTAAGAATTGCTTAATTAATATTCTTTGGGGCCAATTGTTTTGTAAGTTAACAAAATTAAGAAAATTATATTTATGATAAACCTCTCGACTTGCTTTAAACATTTTTATTAAAATTGTGGAACATATTTTTCGATACCTCTCAGGCACTGCGATTTCGCCTGTGGCTGAATTGAGAAAGAAACCCTTTCCCGCCCGCGTGGTTGAGGCGCGGTGGCGCGGCGGTTGGTAAATGTAGCCAGTGGGGGTTTCTCAATTAAAAAAAAAAATTTTTTTTCGACTGTTTAAAAACCGCAACCGCAGAGCGTGCTGTGGGCCTTATACCCTTACGGCCACAATTAATATCCAATCTATCCACGATTTGCCGTACTAGAGATAGGAATTTGACTTAAGCTCCATACAAAACATGTCAAATACCTATCTCTAATGGATAGATTGGATATTAATTTTGGCCGTTAGACCAACAGAAAACTACCGATTTATCTCGAAGAAGGTTGTCAAAATAATGTTTGAATTTTCAAGCAGTTTGCCCCGACTTCGCCTCCGCCCTCATTTTCACGTTCTCAATGCTCCTGTTGCCAGCCGCGGCAGTAACGTACTATTATTTCATTGAAGACGTCACACTACTTTCATTCGAGCTGATATGGAGTACTAGGATAGCATAAAATGTTAGCAGCTCATTCCGTGCATACCGACTGAGTGAATTGGTTTTATTTACTAGAAATGAAGCAATGAAGTGGCAGTAGAATTTTATCATCATTAGTACAGAAAACTAGTAGTTTGGTGAGTTTGGTTACTCCGTCTGCGGAAAAACTAGAGACCGTTGTTTGTTGTTACGAGCGACACTATGGAAGTGCACAAAAACAATGCTTAGGTAATATTCACAATTAAATCTTTAACAATAATTTATTTGTCAAACTCTCAGGCGCCGCTTGGACGTTTTTCACACAGAAAATCGTTAATACCCGCTGGGACGAAAACGTCATTTTAGACTCTATTTTTGATCCGTGAAGGTTCAAATTCTATTGAACGGTGCATATGCAGCACGCAGTGATGCCTGAGAGTATAATAATTATATTCTATGGCCTTAGGGAGTTTTTCCGCGCGAAATCGCAGTGCCTGAGAGGATCGAAAAATATGTTCAACAATTTTAATAAAAATGTTTAAAACAAGTCGAGAGGTTAGGTTTAAATCATAAATATAATTTTAATAATTTTGTTAACTTACAAAACAATTAGCCCCAAAGAATATTAAAATATCAATTAAGCAATTCTTTCAAATTTCAAACTAAAGCAAGATATTTTATTTACGTTCTACGAAAAGCCCAAAGTTAATAACAATAACAAGTTTACGTAACAAGTAATTTCAAATTATAGTGGTAATAACAGGCATGGGTAAGGCGAGTTGATACTGAGAGCGAGCGGTAACAGCTAGTTTAATTATAGTTACCGCTATCAACTGATAGTATTGTCACAAGTGTAAGGTATGAAATTTAGTTACCGCTATCAACTGATAATATTGTAATTTTTTTTCTCAAAGAGATACTTTTAATACAGCCTTTGGTTAATATGGGATACCTCAAGTTTTAAAGCTTCCTAGGAATTTCTAAAAAAATGTGCAACCTTTGAATGAGTTTATTCAAATCTGTAGGTCAATGCGATCAGTATGTCATGTTAAAAACTTGTTTGGATATTTTCAAATATTTTGTGTAGATGTTTTACCCAAAACCGAAAAATTTATTACAAATTATTATTTTTCTTACCATGGCATGTGGAGTGTGTGTCGTTGTTTAAAGCTCATTGAATAGAGTACAAATATTTTTTTTTATTCTTTGTTATCTTGTAAAATAAAGAAATGCAGTCAATGTTGTAAATTTTCGACAAAATTGACGATTGTTGTTGTAGTTTAAGATAAAAACTGCAATAAAAATTTATTACAGGGCTACCTATCTTAAAAACTAAACTAGCTAAGAATTTATGTATATTATGTACGGTGTACTCACTTTATTTAAATAACAAATAAGTACTTCATAACAACGTTATTTATAAGCTGCGAGTCTGTGACCAAAACAAAAAAAAACCATTTTATTTTCACGGGTTGTTGCGATGCCGTTGTCTAGCTCGGAAACGAAATATTTTATTAACTCAATATTTGGATATTTGATGTATGCATGCCGTATGATGATGCACAATATCATTATCTTTTACAGTGTTGCATGCTGTTTGGATAATAATAATACTGTAAAAGATAATGATATTGTGAGTGATTACTGCGTGCATCGAAACGATTTTAATTAATAATATTGTACGGTAGATTAAAATATTTTTTTTAAAAAAAATATTTTAAAGACGCTTGTCATCTTAGTCTACCTGCGACCACGAAATGCTGCAAAGCTTTCGAAACTACAGGGAAACCAATTTAAATAATATACGCGATGTAATCCGGTTAAACTTTGTTTTATTATAATGTGCAGTGATCGCGAAAACCTAAGAAGTTATTAAGCTCTTAGTTTTTTTTTTTTTTTTGATATTTTCTTTATTTTCATTCAAGTTGAGCGGTGCACTCCTCTCGTTGCCTCTCTTTCAGTTCTGTACAAAACGACAATGACCGCAGAGGTCTAATTTTTTAGGTGTTGTCAGCCTCTTAAATCATTACCTACATCGTCCGTAAGTACGTACATCAACAAGAATAGAGATAGACGTTTATTTTATAATTTTGTTATAGAAATTCAAGAAACTTAAAAAGTTATCCACTCGGGTCGAGTTCAAAGTAGATTAGCTAAGAATAGAAGCACTCTCCTAAGTTGATGAAAAGGTCCTCACGGGAGTTCACTTGCAAGAATTGCAAAATAGAACAGAAATCTCACGATACCTCTTGTTAAATCTGTTAGCCTGGTATATCCCACAGGTGTGCTTGGTTTTCCTCACCTGTACGCTCTTTTCATCCAAGCATTTCATTTTTGGATTATAAATATCTGGCCAGTAATAACTTGCAAATTACAACTTCTCGGTTGTAATTCATTAAAATTACATTTGAAAGTTTGTGAAAATGTTTGGATATTTGGATGTTTTTTACTCAAACACGCAGAAATAGGCGTAGCTTAAGCGCACATCAGCACCTTAAGAATACCTTAAGCGTCCATGTGAATTAATTAGTCGCTCTTTTACCGAATAGTAAAAAGACTGATTAGAACATCACAAGATTAATTACTAACAGCAATGAGCATGATAACACTTTTGCTCTGGTAAAATCCAGCCTCAGAATATAAATCCAGCATTAAATCATAAATGTAGACCGCTAAATAGCATATGCCTTATTTTCCTCCTTCTAAAATGTTCTTATACAGCTTCTAAAATGAAAGCTGACTGCGTTGCTGTTATCGTATGTAACCCCAAAAGCTATTAGGTCAATTTTACACTCCTTTACATGTATACAGATCGAAGTATGTACTATTTTCTGCTGTAGGACCAAGTGTGGACTACAATAAGAGTATAATTTTTTTTTTTTTTTTTACTCAAAAGTATACACGAATGCTACTTTATTTGTATTACAATCTAGCCTTGAGGCTAATGAGTAATTTAATTCTATCCTAAATTGCTATGTAAACTATAATATTTAAGAATGCGTCCAATAACGTTTCTTAGGTTCATAAGAGTTTACAAATGATAATTTTACTTTTTTAACGCATTTACGCATGCGAAGCGAAATCTAAAAATTTAAATTGCAGAAAGAAAAAATCGCTCACGAGTAGGATTCGAACCTGCGGCTCCTGGCTCAGTACGCCAGTGTTTTAGCCACTAAGCTACCGTGATCACTGCTCGTGGTATCGAAATTATCCTCCACTATGGTACGTCTTTGGTTGACGTCAGCGATATCTTATAAAAACATTTTTTTTCTCATTTTTTTTTTGCATTCTTTTTTTTAAAACTTTATAACTAATTTGTAACTTAATATTATACTCGTACCTACGTTAACTAAAAACTTACATATAATATACTTTTGTTAAATCTGACTTGACAGAACGTAACGTATTTACTATTTGTATTTGTATACCTACACCTTCCAACATTTTATGAATTAAAACTTCTTTACGCACGCTTCACTTGGGGAGTAAGCTGGTGAATGCGTTACGAAAAGTGAGGAGAACGGAGGGGGTAGTGCGGGACGCGGGGAACGAGGCGAGCGCGACGGCCGGCCACGACACAGCGCCGGCAGATGTACGCGCCCGCGCCGCCATTCCTTTGTTCTCATTGAAATAGTATTGAGGGAGATATAAGTTAGTGAAGTTTTACTTCAGTCGTGTGGTCTAAAGCACACTCGTTTTTTATACCTTATCAGTTGACCATCAAGATCTGTCTCGTCTCCGTGTCAAAGCTCTCTTTATGACATGATTACTTACTTCTGTCGTATCGGCCGATGTGAAAAAGGTCAATGGCCTGACTCTAGGTTTACACTGTAATTTGTCTAAAAACGTGAAGTGACTCAAATTTCACTATCAACAACGTAGGGAGAAAAAAAAATTCGAGTTCCTTTGTGAAATTCCTACCTATTTACTAAAGAGTTTCACGTTTCACAGCCGTAGTTTTTAAAAAAGATTTCAAGAGATTTTAGGCGAAATTGAAAGTGTGTTTTATTATTATCTTTTAGAGTCCAGAGTAACATTACGAGTATTTTTAACATATTTTCGTGTTGATTTGTTGCCTAGAAAGAGAGAGAAAAATATATTTCTTTGTTTTTCTTTCTATATAAATCATGCATGAAAATAAATATAGTATAATATATAACATATATAATAGTGATCGAATCTGAAATGAGGAGATTCGCAGTAGAACGAAAGTAACCGACATAGCCCGAAGAATTGCCAAACTTAAGTGGCAGTGGGCAGGGCACATTGCTCGCAGAACGGATGGCCGATGGATGTCCAGCAGTGGACGTCTTTCGGCTGAAATGATGATGATGATGTATACCTACTTATTTCTTGCGTCTTACCACCTCAAACTCTGTTATGAATTAGGCAAACCAGGTAATACCAATTAGTACATAGTTAAAAAAATAAAGTGTAAAGTATATAGGTAGTTTTAAATCTGCGACGTTGTAGGCTGCACCATAGACTACTACGGGCTGCACTCAATGTACAAGAAAAGTTTCTTATAAATAATGTAGCGATTGTCTACGGTCTACGATCGTAGGCGAGCGCATGCAAGCGAACGCTACATCCATACATAAAGCCTCTGTAGGTACCTACAATGTGTACACATGCCTGTTATTTGCACGCTTGAATGCCAGCTCCTTCAACGTGCCAGCTACTTTCGTGTGTATACGTTAACTGGCATGCCTGGACCCGGCAAACAAGTAGCTTGCACATCATTTGAGTTACTGGCATGCAATACGAGGGAGGATTCGCGGGGGACAGCGCAACCGGCAAGTTGTGAACGTACGCGGCAGCTACAGGCATGCCAATGTCATCCAAATCCATCTTCTTTCTTCTTTTTTGTCTCATTAATTTATCTACACATTCTTCTGCCAATAACAATATAACACTATTTAATTCACTTCGAAAGCTTTCCGTTAATACCAAAACTAGAAAATGAGCTGTCAAGATGTCGGTAGCGTGGCGTACTGGCACGTGGATACTAACTGCCAATAACAGGCATGCAAGTAAGAAAATTGCATGCATGTTTACTTACAAATGTATTCCCCAGTATGCCAGTTACTTGTATAGCTGGCATGCAAGCTACTGCTCCAGTTTACAGGCATATGTGTTCCGGCCATAAGGTAGGTAGCCACTGAGTTATCAGGTGAGTGAAGCCTTATTTCTGTAATTGACTGGATAATGTAAAATTATTTTTAACCTCGTAGAAAACATCATTAGGTTCTTCTACTAGGCATGAAATTTTAAGTGATTCGAGTTTAACAATGATGGATTCGTTGTCTGTTTCCTTTGTTCATTTAATTTAACCCAGTCGGGTCTTTGAGACTAATTTAAAACGAATAAAAAACCTACGCGGTAATTACACGACTACCAATATAATTAGTAGGTACCTACCTTAAATTGTTCCATTGTTCGCATTCCCCTTTTAAGTTTTATTTAAGAAAAGCCAAAATTAACAACGAACAATAAGGTTTTTAAGAGAAGATTGACCTCAGTTTTTTAAGTGCACGATTATACCTAAAAGGAGTAAAAGGATCACTAATTCACTACACTATTACTTCTTTCAAGTACTATTACAATCCCTTTAAAGTTTAAATAAAGGTAGAAAGCATTAAAAGTTAAAATCCCTTTATACCTATACCTTTGGTTCCCCGCTCAAAAATAATGCACACTCATTAAAACTGAAAGAGACAGATAATGACTCAAACAGAATTGGTGAGAATGAGAGAGCATTCTCCCCATGTGTTCTGGCTCCGCATCAGAGCTCCAAACCTCCAAAAGTACCAGGGAACTATACCCGTAGAGCAGGTAGTCGCATTCCATTGCCGACCTATCCTTCCCGACGACACGGATGCATCGTCGGTCAATGAACTAATTTATAGACAGAGACGAAAACGGGACGTCTAATTCTATCTCGCTTTACACACATCCACATACAACATTTTGCGTTATTCTAAAGTAAGCTTTATTTTTAATCGAATTAAAGATCAAATTTAAGTTTTCATGAGACAGGATACAGGTAAAATTTATAAGAAAAGATCAGATGATTTCCTGATGCAGGCGAAAACGACTGAAGTCGCATGTAATAGGATGGAATTAAAGCCTTATGTTCAAAGCTTCAAAGTTTACATTGTACGGTTAAATTTATTTTGGTTTTGTTAAAACTGGGGGATAGAGCGTGAGAAATTCGGGAAGAAACTTCTTCGGAGCTACTAGGCAAACATGATGTCGATGGATATATTTTTCCCACGTTGATCCTGTGATCGTTCCCACGGTTCATTTGTGTTAATAGATTTTGTAGACAATGCCTACCCATGTGGTAGTAACAGAACAGAACCATTGAACGATTTTAAACTTCGGTAAAGCTGATTAGGTATAATAGGTACTCTTTTGCAGGTTGACTTTATGCATGACGTTTGACTCGATTCCATGGACCTCTAAAAAATTATTATCAAAAACTAATTAAAAGTGTATTCATAAAAAGTAGGTGTAATTATAAAAAGCGCCACACTAGACAAAAATATAGATAATTATGATAAAATAATAATTCCTATTTAAAAAATGAAGCTAGCATGGTAGCTTAGTGGCGAAAGCACTGGCGTACTGAGCCAGGAGTCGCAGGTTGGAATCTTGGAATCCTGCTCGTGAGCGATTTTTAAGATGTTTTCTTTTCACAATTTAAATCGTTAGATTTCACTTCGCATGCGTAAATGCGTTAAAAATAATAAAATAGTCAAAAATGAATCTAAAAATATTAATGAGTTTATATTTTTTAAATCTTTTAAATAAGAGTAATTGTGTCCCTAGTTTTTGTTCCCTGGTTTTATTAATGTAAGCCTTGTACTCATAGAGGAAATGTCAAGTATTCCGTGCTTGTACTGTTCTGAAAACGTGCAAAACAGAACAGTTCCGTTTTGTTTGTTTACAAACTGTGATAGGCGTAGCAACTGCGCGACCAGCGATCGAACGTATTGGAAGTATCGCCAATCGCCAATAATGGACGACCGTTCGGAAATGTACTAGGGCACCATGAACTGAAAGAATAGTACCTATCGAACTGATCAATACACTGATTACGTTCTATCTATAGATTCTATAGGCCATACATATGGGTGCAACGAGAGTGTGTGTGTAGGCACCTACCGTGTGAACGTCTGGACGGTTTCTTTCCCTTTCATGTATGCTTTGTAAAAAAATGTTCGTAAAAATTTGTAAAAGCGGGGGTAAACTCCGAGTTTTTTTATAAAAGTTAGTTCACCTTAAAATATTATAATTCAAATCAAATCACATTTATTTGCTACCTATTATTGTGTATGGTGTCGGTATTTGTGTATAACTATTTATATTGTACTACCTGCTATTAATAAATATTAGTCTTGGTCAAATCTGCGTATCATTCACATCATGGTGACAGCGGTGCTGTTTAAATAATAGAATTCACTCAAGTTTATAGTGAAACAAGTGTTCATAGTGTCATTCAGTGAAAGATAAACAATAAAACATAGTAAACATGGAGCATGCGCGCCCGCCGTCGGAATTATGTTTGGAAGGTGGACCGGCCAACCGGTCGGAGGCATGGCGTAAATGGCTCCAGCAGTTTATGGTGTTCTTAAAGGCATCTGGTGTTTACAAAGAAGTATCCGATGTTCAAGCAAGTTTGCTGATAAATTTAATTGGTTCGGAGGGCTATGACGTCTACACTACGTTCAAGTTCACAAAGGACGAGAACAAAGAAAATTTTGAAACTCTCGTAAATAAATTTAACGAACATTTTAAAACGAAACACAACACAACAATGGCTAGATTCAAGTTTTTTACGAGAAATCAGGTGGTAGGTGAATCTATAGATGAATACGTCACAGCTCTCAAGCTTCTCACTCAACATTGTGAATTTGAACATCTTGAGGAGGGGCTGATAAGAGACCGGATAGTTTGTGGTGTTGTTGATAGCAGGCTACGCGACCGTCTTCTTAGGTCTGAAGACCTCACCTTGGCTAGGGCAGTCAAATTATGCCAAGCGAATGAGATGTCACACGAGGAAAAACGGCAGATCGAGGAGGCCAAGGCTGGATGTAGTAATGAGGGTACGGCGGTGGTCGTGGATGCGGTGTACGGGTCGCGTGGCGGCCGCGGTGGCAGGGCTCGCCGGGCGCAGCGCTGGCGCGGCTACACGCAGCGACACCGGGCAGGCGCAGCGAGGCCTGCGTGTGGGCAGTGTGCGAGTACCTCTTGTGATGGATATCAGTGTCCAGCTACAAATGTTATGTGTTTTTTATGTAACCAACGCGGTCATTTTAAGAAAGTGTGTCCGAACTTAAATAAACGTGTTTACCAATTGGAGGAAGACGATGTAAGTGAAGAGGAAATGTATTATATCTCTGTTATTGATGGACTCGACAAGGTTAAGGACACTAAGTGGTATGAAACTTTATTGTTACCTGTAAATGGTAGAAAAGAGCTATTTAAATTAGATACGGGTTCTGACTTAAATGTTCTGTCTTTAAATACCTTTAAAAGATTAGGATTCCCAGTAGAAAGCTTAAATTGTGATAATACTAAGGCTCAATCATTTTGTGGCAATTATATACCGATAGTTGGTTCTTATAATATAGACTGGATTTATAAAGGAGAAATTTATAATCTTCGTTTTATTATTTCTGAGCAGGATTGTTATAGTTTGCTGGGTAAACATGCATGTGAAGATTTAGGTATAATCAAGCGAATATTTTCTATAAACATGCAGCGGTATGATGATCTTTTCCGGGGCTTAGGAAAATTGCCAGGTAAATATAGGATTGTAACTTGTCGCGATGTTCAGCCGTCAGTCTGTCCGGTTCGTAAGATACCTATAGGTGTGCGTGACAAATTACTGGTTGAGTTGAATCGGATGGAGCGTATGGGAGTAATTAGGAAAGTGTCACACCCAACGCCGTGGGTTAACGCGATTGTAGTAGCAGCTAAAAAGGATGGCACCATCCGGGTGTGTCTCGATCCGCGTCCGCTAAACCGCGCCGTACAGCGTGCGCATTACCCGTTACCGACGCTCACCGAAATTGCTACCAAGCTGCAAGGAGCACGGTACTTCAGCAAGTTAGATGCTAGGTCCGGATTTTGGATGGTCCAAATTGATGAAGAGAGTACAAATTTATGTACATTCGGTACGCCGTTCGGAAGATACCAGTTTTTACGTTTACCTTATGGTATTAACTGCGCGTCCGAGGTATTTCATTCTAAAATTCGTCAAATTCTTGAAGATCTGCAGGGTGTAGATTCTTTTGTAGATGACGTAATTGTGTGGGCTTCGAGCAAGTCAGAACATGACGCACGACTTAAGTTATTGCTCGATCGAGCACGAGAAGTAGGCATTAAATTTAATAAAGATAAGTGTGAATTTTGTGTGGAAAAAGTAACCTACTTAGGACATACATTTAGCGCCGAAGGGATGCGTATTGATAAAAATAAATTAAAGGCCATACAGCAGATGCCTGGTCCTCACGACAGGCAGTCTTTAGAGCGTTTTCTAGGTATGATTAATTATTTATCGAAATTCATTCCTAATTATTCTGAAGTGGCTTCACCACTACGTTCTTTATTGAAGAAAGATTCAGAATGGTTGTGGGATGAAGTACACGAATTAGCTGTACAGCGGTTAAAAGATTCAGTGTGCGGTGCGCCTGTACTAGCACTTTATTCTGCGAGCGAACCGGTTCTTTTATCAGTAGATGCGAGTTCGCGTGCGTTAGGAGCGGTGTTGTTACAGAGCGGTCGGCCAGTCGAGTTTGCCTCGGCGACCCTCACAGACACGCAGTGTCGTTACGCACAAATTGAAAAGGAGCTTTTAGCTATTGTGTATGCCCTGGAACGTTTCCATCAGTATGTTTTTGGGCGAAATAATATTACAGTGGAAACCGATCATAAGCCACTGGAAGCGTTGTTTAAAAAATCTTTAGATTCGGTTCCCGCGCGTTTACAGCGCATGATGTTGCGCACACAGGGTTATGATTTTACTGTAGTGTATAAGCCGGGTAAATACATGTTCGTAGCCGATACATTGTCACGGGCAGCATTAACGGATAGTGTAAAAGAAAGTATTTCTGAAGAAATTACCGAACAGTCGTGTTTTTTATTAGAAAACGTGAGATTTAGCGATACTAAAATGCGTTTAATTGGAGCAGAAACTGCTAATGATAATGAGTGTCGGTTATTAATAAAGTACATTCACAGCGGATGGCCGACCAATAAATATGAAGTTGATGAACAAGTGCGGGCACAATGGTCGCATAACCAAAGTTTTGAATACGTAGATGGCATAATATTTAAGGATAACTTGGTGTATATACCGCGTTCATTACGGGCTGAAATGTTACAACGTTTACATGACGGGCATATGGGGATAGATAGATGTAAGCGTAATGGTCGTGAGGTGATGTTTTGGCCGGGAATGTCACGTGACATTGAAAATACTGTAAAACGATGTAAAGCATGTCTAGAACGGAAACCGCGACCCACCCGCGAGCCCCTGCTTCCTCATAATATACCGAATATGCCTTGGGCTAAAGTAGGCTCCGACATATTTGAGTACGGGAAAAAATATTTTCTCATTTTGGTAGACTATTTCTCAAATTATATAGAGGTTAACCCGTTAACCAGTATTGGAAGTAAGGCAGTAATTACGGCAATGAGGGACCAATTTGCGCGACATGGTGTTCCAAGCGAGCTGGTGACCGATAATGGACCAGCGTACGCTTCGAAGGAATTTGTTGATTTTAAAAATAAGTGGGGATTTGATCACACTACTAGCTCTCCTAACTATCCGCAATCAAATGGGCGCAGTGAGCGAAGTGTGCAAACAATTAAAAATATTTTAATCAAATCAATTGAATCAGGATCAGACTTTTACTTAGGATTGTTAAATTTTAGAAATACACCGCGTGATGGAATAGGTTCTCCTGCACAGTTACTAATGGGACGTAGACTTAATAGTAGACTGCCTTCTCACGTCACAAAACTAGTGCCCAGCCGCGACAATACCGCCGACTACAAGAGTATTGTACGCAAACAGGAGGTTAGCAAACAGTACTATGACAAGCATGCAAGAGCTTTACCGTCACTAAAACCCGGTGACGCAGTAATCATGCTTGATAATAATAAACGTAAAAATGCCAGGGTGCAATCTCAGGCAGCTCAGCCAAGATCTTATTTTGTCTCAGACAGTATAGGAAGGCGTTACAGGCGCAATAGGCGTCATTTGGTTAAAATAGAAACTAACTCACAGCATGCTAACATTGTCCCAGGTTGTAGAAAACAGGAGCCTATTAACAGCGATGACAAATGGTCCAGTGCTGAGAGTGACGATGATAGTTCTACGGAGACCAGTGATTTGTTGAGCAAACCTAGTGGAAATGCACGAACAGTGCGCTCGGCGGCTATCATAGCACGAACAAAAATAGGGCAACTAAATAATAAATAAATAAAAAATACAGGGAACATGAATATGTTATTATTACCTACTTATCATATGGTATTCGGCGATGGTGTTAGTAAAATAAATGTATGTTAAAATATTAGATAATTTAATTCATATTTAATTGCATGCATTTATTATTGTTTAGTATCATACATATTTGTTTCCTAGTATAAATAAATAATGTGGTGATGCTATTCCACAGAATTTAGTACCTATTTTAAAATATTGTATTTTCGTAATATAATATACTTTAAGATTTTTGGGGAAAGATATTGTGTATGGTGTCGGTATTTGTGTATAACTATTTATATTGTACTACCTGCTATTAATAAATATTAGTCTTGGTCAAATCTGCGTATCATTCACATCACCTATCAATAATTGATCATAAAACTACTTACTTTGAGAGTACCTATGCGTGTAGTCCATTATTTAAAACATAAATATAACCTCTTGGAGGGCCTACTTCACCACCTTCTGATAGTTCCACTGGGTAGGCAGCGGATTAACTGCCCTTCCCTGCCCCCGTCGATCTCGTAACCCCAGGAGTGCCTGCTGAGTAGTGTTCTCGCGCCTCTTGGGACCGAGGGTCTTGGCTTAACCGCCCGTACCGTGAGGAAGAAAACCTCTATAAAAAATTATGGGAGAATGGGGCCTGCGAGCAGCAGACTCGGGGTAGTCTGCTGCCCGACCAGGAGCTGGCGTAGCTGGCACAGCTGGCGTAGCTGACACGGTTGGCGTAGCTGGCAAAGTTGGCGTAGCTGGCGTAGCTGACACAGCTGGCGTAGCTGGCACAGCTGGCGTAGTTAGCGTAGTTAGTAAAGGCCCATGAGGTGAGGTGGCGTGCAGTGTTCCGTGTGCGCCGTTTAGGAGGGTGCCGCCAACGTTAGGCCGCACGGGGAGAAGGGGCTCGCCAGCTTGTGGCGGCCCAGGACCTGTCGGGGGTGGTTGTGTAAATACTCACGGGTTCCCACACCCCCGGCCGAGGTAGTTGAAGGGACACCGTGGTGGTTTTAGTCGGTAAGAGTCCGACACTGGCTCCGCCTACCCCGGGCGGAGTGCGTCCATGACGATTTCCACACGGCAAAAAAAAAACAAAAGTAGAACAAGATTTGTATGAAATTATCTGCCAGATAGATTAACCAGGGTTTATCAGGAGGTGGCGAAACAGACCCTCAGTGGTTTTTGATTTTGTTATTGGAGGTCAACAAAACGTAGGTATTATGATCAGTACCAGGCCCCTCAGAAAGTATTGCGAAAAAAAGTTTTTATATATGGGAGACTGGCCAGTTATAATGTTTTTCGAAAATATGATTATTT
Source organism: Asteroscopus sphinx (assembly GCA_949699075.1). Taxonomy (NCBI): domain Eukaryota; kingdom Metazoa; phylum Arthropoda; class Insecta; order Lepidoptera; family Noctuidae; genus Asteroscopus; species Asteroscopus sphinx. Next base: position 9,107,495 of record OX453021.1, on the reverse strand, counting down.
ATAAGTAAAAATAAGTAAGTTCCAATTTCAAAATTTCCCTCCACATTTTTTGCGAGTTAATTCAAAGTATTGTGTCTCACTGAAATATGGATCTGCGCCGGGAACATTTTAGAGCTATGATTTTATACGATTTCAAGTGTCGCCTGAAACCGGATGAATCGTACGATAGACTTCAAATGGCATTCATGGATGAAGGCCCTTCCAAGGCAACCGTGTATCGTTGGTATAACGAATTCAAGCGCGGTCGACCAACTTTGGGGGATGACGAAAGAAGCGGTCGCCCTTTGACGGCTGTTACCGAAGAAAACGTGCTAGCAGTGAAAAATTTAATCCAAGACAATAGGCGAATTACATATCAGGAGATTCAACACATATTGAAGATTGGATCGGGAAGCGTTCACGAGATTCTACACAGCCATCTTCGCGTGAGGAGGATAGTATCACGCTGGGTGCCGCACAACCTCACCGATGCTCAGAAGCAGGCCCGGGTGGAATGGTGCCGTGATATGCTTAACAAATTTGAAGCAGGCTCGTCTCGGCGTGTTTACGACATCGTTACAGGTGATGAGTCCTGGATTTATCAATACGACCCAGAAACCAAGCGCCAGTCGACTGTTTGGGTGTTTCAAAATGAGCCAACGCCTACCAAAGTGAAGCGATCTAGAAGCGGGGGTAAGATTTTGATCGCTAGCTTTTTTAATTTGACTGGCCACTTGGTATCAATTCCCTTACGGGATCAAAGAAGCATTAATGCCGAATGGTATACTACCAAATGTTTGCCAGAAGTTTTCTCTGTTATAAGCAACAAGCGACCAAACACAGGGCTCCGCGGGCTACTGCTCCACCACGACAATGCACCTGCGCACACCGCACTCAAAACGAGGGACTTCCTGGACAGCACGCCAGTCAAACTCCTGGGTCACCCTCCTTACAGCCCTGATCTAGCACCGTGTGACTTCTTTTTATTCACAAAAATAAAAAATCAGCTCAAAGGGATACAATTTTCGTCGCCGGAAGATGCGCTGGCTGCGTTCGAGCAGGCTGTAAACGAGGTGTCTGCGGCGGACTGGAAAAAGTGTTTTGAAAACTGGTTTAGGCGCATGAATCTTTGTATAGAGGCTGGTGGAAAGTACTTTGAAAAGATTTGATAAAAATATATGTACGTATAGAACAATTTTTTTTAGTTTCGCAAAACTTTCTGAGTGTCCCACGTATAATAAGTTTATGATTGTGATATTTTTCAGGAGGCCATTTTTCTCAGAAAAACTTTCAAGCAGAGTTTGGGATTTCGTATCCAACTTTTTATTTGATATAATATTATTATCATTGAAAACTGAATTTGTTTTTAATATTTTCCTTATTTACATTTTCTAGAAAGTCGAAGAACCTGTTTAAAATTCTTTCATATTTCGTATATTTTTGTCAAATATTTTTCTGAATTTGTGAAGACTCGATGGTATCGAACTTTTGCAATCGGTCATTGACCTTATCACAGAAAGTGCAAAATACTTTCAACTAAAGAATTAAAATGATTGGAAAACGAAGTTTTTGCATAAAAATCTTCAATATATTTTAAAGAGGGATTGAAAATCGATTATCATCTTGAGTAAATAAGATTATCTGTCTAGAAATTTGATTTGGGGTCTGTAGAGTCTGATATTATTCTTAGAAATATTATTTATGGTAGGTACCTACATATAATTACGTATTACTCATTCTCATCTATTTAAACTTGTCAAGCTTATAGGGAACTTTCACATTACTTAACACTTAACATCACGCGTAGGGGTAGGCAGAGGTGTATTGTATAGTACACCCACATTGTCCCACATTTGGCCAGTTATAAGTCCCATGTAATATGGGGCGAGTTAATATGTTATATATTTGCCACTAACCAGCCTGCTATTAAGAATCTCCCAATGGAAAAACCCAATAACATTTTGCCCTACCTGGGAATCGAACCCAGGACCCCACGCAGCAGTCGCACTTGCGACAGGCTAGACTACTAGACTAGACTACGGAGGTAGCTTTTACGTTTTTTTCTCATTTAGGTATAAAAGTTTTGTTACTTATTATTATTATAAACCTTTTGACGAATTTCGAGACGATTTGGACTCTTTACTGGGCAATTGGCTCGAGAAGACAGTTTATTAAAGATTTAGGAACGAAGATGGGGAAGAGCTTTTCCCAGCTGTGGGAAGAGTAAGTCAGTAATAAAATGTATCCAGTCAGTTTTTCTTGCCGCAAAAATGCATCGGTAACTGAAATTACGTCGTCCTTTAAATATAAAAACATTGTTAGCATAATCACACTCCAAAATGCGGTTTCGTAATTTTGGCGTGGTTTATCGATAAAACATAATAATTATTCCGTCATATTAGTTTCCTAACCCTTATAACGTTCAAGCTACGCAATCAACGCGTGCGAATCCACAAAACAGATTACACTAATTCAGGCCATCGTAACAGGGTAACAGCAAATTAGGGGTATGGGTCAAATAGTGTAAATGGCTAGCACACTTCCTCTACAGTTATGAGGTCAAAGTGTAGGTCAATTCATCAGAACGTAGTGCCTTACGATATTAATTGATTATTAGCACAAATATGTTATTGCAGTAATATTATTACCAGGCGCTTTGAAAATGTTGCAATTAAACTTTGTAAACTGAATTATTAATTTGACATCAAGTTGGCGAAGACAGGTCGGCCTTAGTGTAAAAAAACCCTTTTTTCTGAAAATATTATGTACAGTATGACCACAAGGAAACAGCGATCCATTAGGTGGTTGTTTATAAAACTAGTGGACTGTAAATTATTGATGCTGGCATAGAAAGATGCTGGTATATTGTGGAATCAGTTCTACAAAGGATTGCAGCCCGAGAAATCTACAACGGTATGTAGCGAATTATAAATAAAATAAAATAGGTGTGGTCAGAAGGACGTCAAATTGAAAAGTGTTTTGTAACTGAAAAAGCAATGTTTTTTTGGCAATGATTATTTGGTGGACCGCACCAATTAGTAACGCCATGCCACCGCCACCGCTAGCGGCGCCAACACTGGTGGCAAATAGGAAAAATATTTTTTGAAATTCTCATTTGACACCAGGGCGCGTTCATAGTGGGAACAACTGGGAATGACCGAACGAGAGATGTCAAAATCAAATTTAATTTAGATAACATTCCTATAGTTTCAAATGTAATTTCGCAGCAACCTAAATGTTTACTATCAACCTAAAACAAGCAACCTTCTTAATTTTTCATTTTCTACGTGTCTCCAATGCCACACCGACATTTCGTGTCCAAGTGTTAACAAGTGCAAAGTTCTTTTAAACAGTATGGTAGGGCACCTTAGTGATAACATAAATAAGTCACAGTTTACAGCTATTACGAATTTACTTTGTTTTTCTCAAGTTTATTACCCTTGTCTTAGTCCTCCTGGTTTTAAGCTTTGAACAAATGACTTGAGAAAATGCCCAGTAAGCTTCTTAAATAAGATTTAGTTGTGGATTAGCAGAAAATGCATGATTGTATTTAAAAAATGAGTACCATTTTGAAGACTAGAATCGATTTACTTATAGGCATTTTTTAGCAAAATAAGTTAGATTTTCTTCATTATTTTTAGGTCAGCAAAAGTTAAGGGCAATGAAATAAATTCTCAATTGACAGCCCTATCTCAATCGCTGCAAATGCTTTAAAAAGTCTGCTTTAAAAATCAATGTAAGATTATTGATTTGTTTGCCAAGCCTTGTTTTAAGCCTTACGAGATAATCAGATAGGTACCTACTTACCAAATAAAACAGATACTTATTAAAATTCTCCGAAATAATAATATTATACCCAAATACACGTTTCTTAGTAAAAGCAAATAAAGAAACAAAGTTAATCATAATGTCGAGTATATATTTTATTATAAGTAAACGATAATATAAGTAAAGTGGTCTTAACAAAAACATAGGTATCAAAGATCGCTATATCACATCTGGTACATCTTCTGTTACTCTTAAAATTCAGTTTAACCTGCAACAAGAAATATTTACATTATATACTTACACAATTACGTTAATTACACACTTACGGCCAAAATTCTCAAACGCGCCTTTCGTCACTGCGTCACTGTCACTCTAAAGCCGCGTACCTACGCACTTTAGAACTTTGTTACGTTACGTGATACGCAACAACATTGTTTCCATGTGCGTACCACTAAAGAACATTGAACACTGTTCGTCGAAAATGTTCGTGGCAATCCTATTTTAGCATTATGTATGGACAGTGTTCGGAGAACTTTGATAAACGTTACGTAACAACCATAGAAATCTAAATAATATATTCATATTCATTTATTTCGTAAAGCCTATTTACATGTCAAAAAATAAAAATAATCATTAAATAAATTCATTCGATTCGATTCATCATACAATATTAATAATTCAGTAAATAAAAATTCAATAAAATAACATACAGCATTAATCATTAATCAAATAGGTACATGTCATGTTTGTCATGGCATGTCAGTCACAAGTATAGTCTACAAAGTCTGAGTCTGTCTATAATCAGTGTACAAAGTCAATAAGTTAATAGAAATGTTATCTACTGTCTCTTAATACCGGAATTCGTTTCGCCGGTACGCCGTTACCAACCCATAAATGTCGCGTGTATACTGGAGAAATTGAAACAAGAAACCGATCATCGACACCCTCTCTTCGAACACCAAATCCCAAGAGCCCGGTTGAAACGTCGCAAGAGTTTTATACGCTCCACTCGGACCTCACAACTCCATCCAGCCGCAATGAGGACGGAGTTGTGGAAGTAAAGGCCCACCACCTGATTTTGTAGTACCGCAAGAACACCTGCCCCTAGGTCACGATCTCCCGTGGCCAGTCTGGAAATCCCTCAAACGGCTCCGGACTCAAGTCGGTCGCTGCAGAGAAAATTTGTGCAAATGGGGAATTCGAGACTCTTCAAAAACTGAATGCGATTGTGGGGCCCCCATTCAGCCCATGATCCATTTGCTTACTTGTCCCTTGTGCCCTGTCAACTGTACAAGAGCCGACTTAAAGGAAGCCACGATCACCGCCATAGAAGTGGCCAAAAGTGTGAACCATTGACACGAAAGAAGAAGAACCCAGAAATACGCAATTACGCCCACCATGTTTCTAGCATTCAAAAATCCGCTGTTAGATATGCTGCAAAATACAATTTTAGTGACTCTGCGTCCAAAACAGCACTGATGATAAAGCAAACGGTCTGAGCACTGGTGTCCTACAACCTACAAGACACCTGTACGCGGCGACAAGTTCACGCGCCTTTGCCTCTTCTATTACCTCATTATTTAGGTTGCTATGGTAACAACATTACTACTTCACTATCATCCACTTCCAACGGCTAAGCCGAAGCTGAAGCCTAAGCTGAGCTAAGCTACAGAGACCGAGTACATGGCAGTTGTGCGCGAACTCTAAGAGACAAAAGTTTTCCCTGAGATGTGCCTTATAGGCAAAGCACAGGGGGGTCACCGGTAGTATTTAAACCATTCCCGGAGTCCCCCCTCTATTGTGCTGGAGATGGCCACCGGGGAGGTTTTAGTGCGGTATAAATTCCACACACCCCAACCTCTTCTCCATGAGGTTGATAGCCTTACCGGCCAAGAGCATGTCGGGCCATGCCTGGTATTATAGGGTTCCTTCTGTAGGTGTAATTACAAACGAACCAAATCGAATATTAATCATGGCTATTTTAGTTTTTGCAATAATCGGCAGCATTCGCGACTCAGAGCGTGTTGTTAGTAGCGCCATCTAGCGATAAATTCAAGAAGCCAAATTTAAGAAGTGTGTCATTTCAAAGTTACTTTTTGTGATTTTTTCAAATAGAAAGTAGCTAAAGGAGCATTATTTGATATGATCATTTTTCTCTAAGGTCAATGACCTTTGAACTAGGACGTTTTAAGTATTTTTCAGTTTTCTCTCTATAACTCAAAAAATTATAATCACATTATACTCGAAATAATTTTAAAAGAGAGTTTTCACAAAGGTCTATCAATGTGGAAGATTATAGGTTTCTACATTGCATAGTTTAGAAATGGCAGGGGGGACACACATTGCAAGCCAATTTGGCGGGCTATATTTCGCAGATGGTACACCTGATAAAAAAGTGGTGTATGAAACATTACCTTCATTTTAGTAGACCTATTCAATGTTACCCCAAACGAGGGGGTGCAGCGAATATTTTTTTTTTATCCCCATTTCACATGTATGGACGCCACCCCTAAAATACGTAAAAACGATTTTTTTATTCTTTTAAAATTGAGATCTATATGTAGACTATTTTTAACAAAATTTCATTTACTTATGTTTATAACTGTAGAAGTTATTAAGCTGTAAAGGATTAGGACAGACGGACAGACGGACAGACGGACGGACATGACGAAACTATAAGGGTTCCTTGTAGGACTTCGGAACCCTAAAAAGGTGAACCGTTTTTGTGTTCGATTTGCTAATTTACGTCCATACGTATGAACCAAATGTTCATGTTCAATGTTCGTGTAAGTACGTGCGTACGCGGCTTAAGGTGCGTAAAAGTGACAGAATGACTTTTATTAAGAACGTCTATGTTTGAGTATTTGGGGGTTACGATGGTATGCCACTGGTAAAATTTATTTGTCCAATTTCTTTATCCAATCTGATTTATTTGATGATGACAGTTTTTTTACATACAACATTTGATGAACATTTGATGAAAAGCATCCAATTTATTTGATCAGACACATTGGATAAAGAAATTTGATGAGTGGCATACCTATTACCCTTACACAGGCTACTATCCTGTATTGATAGCTTGTGTAAAATCTTTGCATGTGTGAGTGAATGTGTGCAAATGTATGTCATGTGTAAACCTTCAAACAAATTGCCGAAAACGTATTGATTGTTTATGCACTACCCTGAAGTGGAAGCATTTTTTTTTATTCATAATGGGCTTGCGTTTGACCGCCATCTAACCTGATGTTTAGCGATGGTGCGGTTGACGATGGTACACGCTTGCCCAGTAAAAACCTATTCACTCTAGTCTTGAAGACCACCAGATTATACTTATCGGGAGACAAAGACGTTGACTTCACTAGAAATGGCCGATTCCAATTATTTAACTAGCGAAATTGGTAAAAATTAAGGTACTTAAAACTTAATTATTGGTAAATCGATTATGTGTACAGTCCACCCCTTAAAATAATTAGGCTCGGAACCGCGGTAGTCACAGTGTAGACGGAGTGAAGAAAAAAAAAACAAGTTGTCCAAGTGTCAGCAAACATTTTACGTGCCGCTTGCACGCACACACGCATCGTTTTTTTTTGTGCTTCAATTTGATTCGACTTTGAGCGAAACTTTGAGTGAAACGATCACTCTATGCTCGGCCCACAGACATAGTAAAAAATATAGACTAAGTGCTGCGAACAACCATAGTGAACCCAACAAAAACCGTGTTCCACCGTGTACGAAGCAGCGCTCACGGACACACCGTGCACCTGAAGGATATTTGATACTTATTAGGACGATGCCGCGACATGTGTTCTGAGAGCGGTGAGCACGATTAGAGGTGCATGTGTGTGCGTGGGCGCTAGTTTGTATACGGAGGAGCACGGTTTTGTTGGCTTCTCTATGATTAATCAATCAATCAATCAATCAATCAATCAAAATGTTTATTTGTGTACACAGGTAATTTTGGTGTTAGGTACATTATAGGTAGTCTCTCTGTGTGCTGCCACAGGTGGTATACAAATATTAGTACTTAATTAATTAAACATATTATACAACATTATTATTAGAATGAATAACATTAATTTACTTTATTTAAATTATTATTATTTAAGATTTAAATTTACACATGATTTTTGATTATACAAAAAAAATAAAAAAATTTTTTTTCATGATTAATCGCAGCACTTCGTCTATATTTTTTACTATGTCTGTGGTGTCAGCAAACTTTTTACGAGCCGCTTGCACGGACACATCGTTTTTTTTGTGCTTCAATTTGATTCAACTTTGAGCGAAAATTTGAGTGAAACTATCACTCTATGATCGAACGAACAAAAAAGGCGGACGGAATCTCGCTAAACAAAGACTGAAGCACATTATTTTTTCCTAGACCCACTATAATTTCGAAAACATTTTAACACACCAGATTTATACTGTTAAGTATTTTATCTACACTCGTATCGTAAAATTCGAATTATGAACTCGAAAGTAATGTCATAATGACATACTTTACGCACATGCACCTGTTATGAATTTAAAAAGTTTCATTACGATACAGTTTGCTGAACAAAACAATGCGGTAATTTAATTTTTTTTCCATAACCGCACACTTCAGCCTAACTAAGGAGTTTTTAATGCCACTTCGACCTAACCAAGGAGTTTTCAAACCTTTTTTTTAGCAGTCGTACAGTTTGGCACCAATGAGTACACAAAATTCAGGGTGGCGCCACTTGTCATACATTGAAAATTTTTATCGTTTAAAATCGCGTTTTTGGCACAACTTTTGATTGTCATATTGCTTTTAATTATATTTAAGTGTTTACAGGCATATTTTTTGTATGATAAAACAGAGATTGACGGAATCCTGACAAGGATAGAAAATTAGTTCCGATTATAATGTTGTCGCCAGACTATATTTTATTATCTGTGTAGGCGCGCACCAGCGCGCGTGGGCGGCCGCGCGCCTGGCCTACTGGATTTGGACATCGATACTTGTAAATTTATTGTTATTGTTTACGTTATTATTATGGTTTTGTATGTTGAAAGTTTTATTCTGGGCAAAAATATCTGACTACAGCAGTGATACTGAACTGAGGAGAATATGACCCCGCCTGAATTTCTGGATGCAGCAACGTAAATGACGAACAATCTTTTGCCAGAGAAATCAAGAAAAACAACGACAATGTTACTAAGATTTTGACTTTGGTATTTTATTTAAAATTGTATGAGTGTAGATAAAATAGTGTATGAAACTGACATAATTAGGTATTAAAACACTCGTGTGATACTATTAAAAACCTCGCCTACGGCTCGGTTTTTAAACTCACACTCGTGTTTTAATAACCCCTATTATGCAACAGTTTCATAAACTACTATTATTTGTGACACTACAACAATGACTACCGTCACACAAGATTTTTTGCGTACCTAATCACCGCTTTTTGGCATACTATGAATGTGAATGTGTGCCCGTACTTTTAAGCGAACTATATAAACTATGGATGCTTCACTTGTAGCGAGATTCCGTCCGCCTTTTTTATTTGTCCGAGTCTCTATGTCTTATTACTCTAAGGTCCACCCATAGCTCTAGGCCAGCGTGTTGAATATGTTCCGCTAATTTATACAACGTTATATTGAATTAACTCAAAACCTGAAACTAGTTTGTCCAGAATCGAGAGTAGAATCCATTACACTAATTTTTAACTTAAGTTAATTTTTACCAAATAATATTTTAATACAATGCTGAGTCTAAAAGTTTCATATTACGACGACGCGGCGCTGAGCGCAAAGGCGAGCGAGACCCAGTAAAAAAGTGTGATGGAAACTTTTGGGTAACATTTGTTTCCTAAATTAAAACTTAAAATAATTTTAAGAGGTTATTTACCTCTCGACACATTAGCGTCGAGAGCACGGAATAATCTTAGTTCCATGGTCGAGAGCGTCGCACGTTCGTGAATAAATCTAGCGCCATAAATCGATTAGAGTAACTATGATACCAAAAATTACAAATATCTTTACAATAATAAATGTAAATTAATAATTACTTTAAAAACTAGTTGGGGTGTCTGAGGTTTTAAGTAATTCCAATTACACGTTGTATAGACAGATCCAAGTAATTTTGTACTTGAAAGTAAGTTATCGGTAAATGTTTTCTGTATCAACATAAATAAATTCGCAAAGTTCTAATGTAACTTTGGTCGTAGACTTTCCGTCTAGTGATTACCTAACAATAACTGAAGCTCTTAAGGGTTCAAGTGATAGGTACCTACATAGTAATAGTTATATGTATCATTTTCAGAACTAGCAACTTGTAGTTGTAACTTAGAGAAGAGTTATGAAACAACTTATAACTTTATTCCAGTAAGTTGGTAGACAAGTGTAAAGGTGGTATCAAACCGGCGAGGCGAGGATTGGATGGGATGGGCGTGAATTGAAATCTCGCTGACCCTGTCACTCCGAAAGATGTACATCGCGAGTTCAGTTCGCGCTGTGCCGGGCCGTCTCGTGCTGACCAGTGCCGGCTTCGCGCTATGTACAGTCAGTTGCACCAATCGGTTACCCCACTTACGAATAAACTCTCGAATAACCAATTAATGACGCTGTGGGTACATCGCGGCTCGGCGCGAGACATCGCGAGGCAGAGCGTGGCAGAGGTAGCAGAGCGTAGTCGAGCGTGGGCGAGCGTGGCAGAACGTGGTCGAGCGTGGCAGAGCGAGACCTCGAATCCCGATGCAATATTTGTAAGTATATCCGTTTTGCAAAGTAATAAATACTCTATTCATGCAGCAATATAGTTTAATGTTGAATCAACAAATATTTCGATTCTCGTCTCGCACTTCCTCGCGCATCCAAACCTTTCACACCAAAGATGGGCGTGACGAGGATTGAAATTTTGCCATACAAAATTCAATTCTCGCTCGGCCCATCCACTCCACGCCTCGCCGGTGTGAAACCACCATAAGAATTTATACAATGGACTATTACATATGATATTCTTTACTTAAACTTCATGTAATAACTAGGTAGGTACAAGCTGTTACTAAACATTAGGTAGGTAAGTATAATATATCTACAACAATGAAATTTAATTTTAACTATTAAAAGTAAACAATAATGATTTTTCTAACATTTTACAACTATATAGTCATTAGTTTATAAACAACATAATCAACACACCAATTGCACACAGAGCAAAAGCTCTTAGAAAGTTTTTGTTGATATAGGTGTTCCTATACAACGTGTATCAGAAATGCGTGGTCATATTTGAAGAGCTCATACAGGCCATAGCATAGAACACCTTTTACAATGGGACCAAACCTAAAATCGCGAAAAAAATATCAGCTGTTCCTTACTAAATCATCGATGTCGCTCGACAAAATCTAAGGATCAGCTGATTTATTTTTCGTGATTTCAGGGTTGGTCCCATAGTAAAAGTTGTTCGATAGCATCCCCTGAATAAGCTCTTCAAATATGACCACGCATTTCTGATACACGTTGTATATAAAAACCAGCGACAACACATGTGTTGTCGCTGATAAAAACATATAATAGCCTAAACCCAGCTCATAACCTCTTCTATGACTAATGAGTATTCACGTAAAAAAACATCAGTACTAGCAGAGCTTTTTGAGTGAAATCCGTATCAACTACATAAGCCCGTTGTGCGTCAAATAAATCCCTCTAATTGAGAAAGGGTGGCGACTCTAATTAAGGGCACTGGGCCGAACATTAACACAATTATTTTTAACATACGTGCATACGTGGATTTCAATTCTAGACGGGTTAGAGTGAAAACGCTGTTTGAAAACCAGGTTGAAAAACCATTGCTCGTCGAAAGAAAATATATGTTCTGATATGTATAAGATATAAGCTCAACACTTCATCATCATCATCATTATTTCAGCAGAAAGACGTCCACTGCTGGACATAGGCCTCCCCCAAGCATCGCCACAACGACCGGTCCTGCGCCTTCCGCATCCAGCTCAAGTCCAAAATTTTTGCAACACCTGATAAAGGCAACTAAGTTTGTAAGAACTATGTTTATTTAATAACCTAACACCAATAGGTACTACACTTACGGCCAAAATTAATAACCGATCTATCCACGATTTGCTCTACTACAGATAGAAATTTGACATATTTTGTATGGAGCTTATGTCCAATTTCTATCTCTAGTAGGGCCGTAAGTTTTAATAATTATGGCCGTTGCCGTTTCGTATTGCCGTTGGCAAAATAAATCTTTGAATCTTGCACAGAGAGTTACAAATAAACGAAAAACAGGAACATCTACTGTCAGGAAATTGAGATTTGGAATTATATTTTGAACATTTTTAATTACGAGAATAGGCCTTCAGGTTATAACATAACAACAAAAAGAAAATACAAGAAAAGAGATAAAAAATATTCTGTATCAGACCAAAAAGGGCAAATTTCAGCATATGCTGCCACAGTAACTAATCATTGCGGGAAAACCACTTAGGCAAACCATCAGCCTGTGTTCTTTGTTCCTAGTAGCTGAGCCAGGTGCTCTTAAATATTTGTCTGCTGGTTTTTTTGTGATGAAGAGGGCTCGGAGTAATAAATAGATTCGGAATAATGAGATTCGCAGGAGAACGAAGGTAACCGACATAGCACGAAGAATTTCTAGGCGGGGCAGAACAGACAGAACGGATTTATTTATTTATTTTCTAGCAGAACTGATGGCTGATAGGGCCATAAAGTTCTGGAGTGGCAACCGCGTACTGGAAGGCGCAGCGTGGGTAGGCCCCCCACAAGGTGGACCGACGACCCGGTGAAGGACGCGGGAATCCGCTGGATGCGGAAAGCGCAGGGGGTCTACTCCCGTTCGACGATATTCGATAAATCGTACGATTCATCGCACAATTTGCTACTCCGGTCAACTATCAATTCAATTCAATTCAATTCAAATATTTATTTGCTTTTAAATATGGTATAATATATCGTTCCCTTGTCGCATGCGATGATCGTGTTTTGACGTTTGTTTTTCTCATCTCCGGTAAATTGTATACGACTATGAACCGTAGTCTATCTTAATTGTGTCTTTTTTATGTGCCTATCTTTATTATGTAAGTATCAGTCGGAACGAAAGTTCGTACTTCGTTTGTCGTTCGTAAAACGTGAGTAGACCTACAGGACCGGTCGTTGTGGCGATGCTTGGAGGAGTTAATTAAGAATCTAGTTGCAGAACGGTACTGAAAAGTTGGTTTAAGGAAAAAAGCCAGCAAAAAACTCCATAGATAAGTGTTTCAAGTAATAAGTGGTACACGATTTGTTTGTAACATTATTTTGGCAAGATTTTTGTGAGAAAAATGAATATTAATATGGTTATTAACTTTATCACTAAAAGCTCTACTGACTTAGCTAGAATTTCTTAGGCCGCTACTAGATCTTAGTAAAATCAAGTCTACGACAATGAAGACGTAGGGTTAATGAACCAAAAAAATTATGTTTAAATTATTTTCAGTTATTCGAGTAAGCTTTTAATACGAACCTAGGTATTGTAATAGAAATTTTCTAGAAATTCCAGATTATTTAAAAGCATTGCATGTTATTGTAATCTCAATTTAAAACCAAGACGATTGAACTGAAGGTCGTGAGTTCAACCAATACCCCTTTGAACTTTTTTCTGATTTTAGTTCTAATAAAAGGGAAATATCTAGTTTAATTCGAGGAGTTAACAGAAGTACTGGTATTGAGAGATACGTATTAAAACCACTGAGGTGTTATTATACCTCAGTAGTAACTAATAGATAATCGGTGCCTCAGTGATTAAAACCTATCTTTTACTTTAGTTGAGGATGCTTGAGGCACTGAGGTATTATTACTAGAGCGGCCCTCTCGAACAAATTTTGTGTCGCTCGCTTTGCGGTCCATGGACCGCAACGATCCTAGTAGACATTTTAGACATGCGATAAATGTATCAATGAACTGAAAAGAGAGATACGTATCTTTTTGATCAAAAGATACCTATCACTCATTTGTAGCAGTAGTAGGTACCTACATTTCTTTCAGACTTTTCAAGTAGTTTGTACTGAAACCGTTTATTAGCGCTCAAAACATCACCAGCAACGCATTTCTCCTAAAATAGGGTCATCTCAAACCACAGAAATTGAGACATAGAATGGAAAAGGGGGCAGGGCGCGCGTGCCAACACTCTACACCATAGTGCAGGGCATTTCAAAGCCTTTCTCAGTACACCTTATGACTTGTTTCTGTAAATACTGTAACAAAAACCCGCAAAAATGCCTTATTGTGCTGTTTCTAACTGCAGAAACAAAAGCTGTAAAGTACATTTGATTAATATAAAAAAATTAATGACTAATAATATGGGAGGTGTAGTTACTAGTTTGATCAAAAGTTGCCACGCATGAATCGCAAGTAAAATTGTGATAACAACCATTCTATCTATCTATTTCTGTGTCTCAAACAATAAATAACTTTTTCCCCAACCAACAACAGGTACATCTACCCTGCTATAAATCTACCGGCTTAATCCCATTGTACGCGAAAATCTGGGTAGGTACGGTCATAACCGGTCACTCGCCTACGTACCCAACTACTTAACGAGAAAAATATGGTACAAAAACGTGAGAGTGAATTGATGAGGGTTGACGGGAAATCAAGATGTCGGAAATAGAAAATGGTCGAGCCTCTGGCTTTTTTAGAAGTGGAACGGGTCTTAACGTGAAAATGGCATTTTTTTTCGATTAATTTGTTATCAATAATTGCTGATTAGGCCTTAGCCTTCTCGTACCGAGAAGAGGCCCGTGCCCAGCAGTGGGACAGTAATGGGCTGGTTATGTTATGTAATTGCTGATTGCATTGTTAGGGTTCCGTACCTAGAGGGTCCCCACGGCACCCTACGCCGTTTGTCCGTCCATCTGTCTTTCAAAAGGTTGTATCTTTTTAACGATAACAGTAAGCCAATTGTTTTCGGAGAGTATGAATGTGTTGCCTTTATCACGGAATATAATAAAATAAGGAACGGAACCAGGTTTATTTTTATTTTGCGTGTTTGGTATGCCGCCACCAGTTTCTTCTTTCATATTAGGAAGCAGTGTAGGGTTGGCATTCTTGAAGACTGTTTTTTGTGTCTGAAGTAGTCTATTAATGATGATAAAATAAAAACTATGATCTTGCAAATCAGATAGATCAATGATTTCAACTAGTGTTGCTCAGTATTGGTCTTGCAAAAAATGTAAGCATTTTCGCAAGACCAAGACCAACGACCGGTCGTTGTTGCGATACCTGGGGAAGGCCTATGTCCAGCAGTGGACGTCTTTCGGCTACAATGATAAAGATGAATGAAGACCAATAAAAAAAAAAAAAAAAAAAAAAAAAACTCTGACCAAGACTGGCCACATGATTAAAAATCCATACAGAAGCCAATGTAGACAGAGAAAACTATGTCTACGGAAGCCATGCTAGCCACTGTGGTACACTCACATATAGCGCAGCAATGAGTACGTGACATTTACCGACGGGTACACGTACAATCTAACAAAACAATTAGTATCCAGGGTCGCCAGACATAGGTGAACATTTCTCAGGAAATTATTATAGAATGGTTTGATTAGGGTTTTTTTAAAATATAGTTTAACTTTGTCCGTTATTATAGTGATATTCCACTCGAAAACACCCATAATCTTCTGAGAAAACTTCGTTTACCTATATCTGGTGACCCTGGATACTAATAGCTTTGTTAGACGACTATACCTACGTCAACTCGTCGGTGAATAATGTCACGCACTCATTGCCGCGCTATGTGAGTGTACCACAGCGGCTAGCTTTGCTTCCGTAGACAGAGTGGTAAAGCGGATTGCGCCCGGCACAGTTTGGCTTCTGTATGGATTTTTATTCATGTGGAAACATTAGCAAGATAATATATTATATTGAAGGAGCAGAAATGGAGGAACCACTTCCAAATTATGTTCTGGTTCGTTCACCTGAATAGTAGTAGTGTTGCACTGTTGCCCGTAGTCTTGGTCTTGCAGTCTTGCGAAAAAATTGTAGTTGTAGTTACCTACTTGGTTATTTAATTATTTAAAATAAGTAGGTACCTACTTCAATAGTTTTAGATTGGGATACATATTATTATTTAGATAAATTCATGTTCAAAATCCCCATAAACTCGATTTATGGACGAATGAATGAAAACGATATAATCTTTTTCCCCATCTAAACCTTCATGGGTTACGATGGTTACTAGCGGCGTGTTGGCGGATATTTGTCACTAATCTATTAATAGTTTATATTGTTACATTACTGATTCTACAAGCTATGTCGGTCACTCCGGTTCTTCTCCGGATAATCTCGTTTCGGATTTTATCCTTCAAAGAAACTCCAAGCATAGCTCGCTCCATAGCTCGCTGAGCGACTTTAAACTTGTGGACTAGCCCAACTGTCAGTGTCCACGTCTCGGCACCGTAAGTCATGACAGGCAGGACGCACTGGTTGAAGACTTTTGTCTTCAAACTTTGCGGTATAGGCGACGAGAAGACTCGGCGAAGTTTGCCAAACGCTGCCCAGCCCAGACGGATCCTTCTGTTGGCTTCTTTCTCAAAGTTGTGTCTACCAAGCTGAATTGCCTGCCCTAGGTAGACGTATTCCGTTACAACTTCGAGTGTCGACCCTTCGACGAATATCGGCCTCGGCATGACATGCATATTGAACATGACTTTAGTCTTGTCCAGATTCATGCCGAGACCGACACGTCGAGAGGCTCCGTTTAAGCTGTGCAGCATTTCGCCCAGTTGTTCCAGAGACTCAGCCATTACAACGATGTCATCGGCAAAACGGAGATGTGAGATGTTCTCGCCGTTAACGTTGATACCCTGTCCAGTCCAGTCCAGTGTCTTGAAGACGTCCTCCAACGCGTTAGTGAACAATTTCTTGTAGAATCAGTAAGCTGAAGTGGCAGTGGGCTGGCCATGTCTGTCGAAGGACCGATGGCCGCTGGAGCAGACGAGTCCTTGAGTGGAGACCGCGAATCGGCAAACGCAGCGTAGGGCGCCCCCCTGCCAGGTGGACGGACGACCTAAAGAGCGTGGCCGGGGGGGACTGGATGCGGAAGTCAGAGGATCGAGCGTTGTGGCGCAACTTGGGAGAGGCCTATGTCCAGCAGTGGACTGCGATAGGCTGAGTTGATTGATTGATTGATTGTTACATTGTAAAACCAGGTAAAAATAGACTGCTTTACCTAAATAGTGGGTCTCTTAAAGCAGAGCCGGATTAACCCTAAGTTAATTTAGGTAACGGCCCCGTGCTGTTTAGACGCCTTAAAGCTAAACAGGCTCCGCAGAAAAAGATAAGGTAAAGAAAAGACTTAAAACCGGCCAAGAGCATGTCGGGCCATGCTCAGTATTATAGGGTTCCTTAAGTAGGTCTAATTACAAACGAATCAAATTGAATATTAATCACAAGTGATTATTTTCTCTGTGATTAATCATTGCTAATTTAGTTTTTGCAAACAGCGCCACCTTGAAACCACCACCCGCTAAATTTAAGAAGTGTGTCATATCAATATAACACAAAGTTTCTTTTTGTGATTTTTTAAAATAGAAAGTAACTAAAGGAGCATTATTCGCTAAGATAATTTTTCTCTAAGGTCAATGACCTGTGAACTAGGACGTCTTAAGTATTTTTCAGTTTTCTCACTATAACTCAAAAATTTATAATCACATTATATTCGAAATAATTTTAAAAGAGAGTTTTTATAAAGGTCTATCAATGTGGAAGACTATAAGTTTCTACGTTGCATAGTTTAGAAATGGCAGGGGGGGGGACACATTGCAAGCCACTTTGGCGAACTGTATTTCGCAGATGGAAAAAAAAGAAAAAAAACTGACAAAAAAGTTATGTATAAAACCTACCACCATTCCTTCATTATACCTTCATTTTAGTAGACCTATTCAATGATACCTCACACGAGGGGAAGCAGCGAAGAAAAAAATTTCATCCCCTATTCACATGTATGGGCGCCACCACTAAAATACGTTATCAAGATTTTTTAATTTTTTTAAAATTGAGATCTATATCTAAACCATTTTTTAACAAAATTTCATTTACTTATGATTATAACTGTAGAAGTTATTAAGCTGTAAAGGATTAGGACAGACGGACAGACAGACGGACAGACGGACGGACATGACGAAACTATAAGGGTTTCATGTAGGACTACGGAACCCTAAAAAGGAGGTAGGGAGTAGGGACTTACAAAAAAAACTTTGGCCGACAGAAATGAAAACTTAACACTGTCATTGTCACTGGCATGTCGCATGTCGATGATGTAATTATATTATCTGTGCCCCTACCGAAAATCGCTCAACGCGGCTATATAAGTTACCACTTCAAAAATTCGCCTATTTAATTTTGTAGAAACAATGGTCATAGTTTGTAGAGTACGACTTTTATGGTATTGATTTTTGGCCAAGATTATAGACCTTGAAATTTGCAATGCCGAAGGGCCTCCTCTACATGGTTGGATTCGGCCCTGCATGTATAAGGTACCTACTCATATCAGATGAGTGAGCAGCTGTAGGGAGGTAGCTGAAAGGGTGCTAAAATAGTTTTTAAGGGTAATGAACTTGTCACATGTCCAAAATGTTAATGTTCAGTTCAGTTCATGGCTTGGAGGAGTATTATAGTTTCGAGCACCAAGATAAAAACAGAATTTACTCAAAAACTAATAAGTTTTTTATATTGGTAGTAAAAAGGGTTCTAGAAGTAAAACTTCTTTACGCACGCTTGACTAGGGGAGTAAGCTGGTGAATGCGTTACGAAAAGTGTGATCGGACGAGACGAACGGAAGTTGAGAGGGAGATATAAGTTAGTGAAGTTTTACTTCAGTCGTGTGGTCTAAAGCACACTCGTTTTTTTATGTATGGTGGTCAAAAGGCGTATGTTAGTAGGAACTAAACGAAGTTTTTTTGTGTTTGTTACGTATCAAAACGTTAAATTATTAGGTACCAAGGGTTTCGCCAACCAATGGGCCTGGGCAGGCAAGATGATAGGTAAAATAAACACAATTTGTAAAATCTTTATCGCTTAGGTACTACGAGAAAAAATCTATGGGCTAAACTTACAACCTAATAGGTCCCTAAAAATGGCAACGCCAACGCGGTAGGCCCAGACAGAGATGGTGGGATGAACCGGACTCCTTCCAAAAAGACTGATCCTTAACCGCCACAGATAGAGAGAAGCGGAAAAAGAGTAGGGAGGCATTTGCCCTGCAGTGGGACAATACAGGTTCTTAAGGCGAGGTTATCCCAGACCTTTGAGCTAAATAACGCTACCGCAGCCCCCGCCAATTCAGCGCGACGTATTTATTCTCGATGCGCATAGTCGCAGGCGACACGAAACGCGACGGTACCTCCGCTCCGCTCAGGTCATTCACTCCCTGCGGTAAATCCACGCCAAGGATTGATTAATTTAGTTAATAATATATGTTGTTTTTTTTTTCTATAAAATTTCATTGATTTAAGTATTTAAAACATGATATTATGAGACTAGATTTTTTATTTTTTTTATTAATAATTAGGTATACAATAGCCACACACACACACATTACACACATAGGGGCACATTGCTCGCAGAACGGATGGCCGATGGGGCAGTAAAGTTCTGGAGTGGCGACCGCGTACCGGAAGGCGCAGCGTGGGTAGACCCCCCACAAGGTGGACCGACGACCTGGTGAAGGTCGCGGGAATTCGCTGGATGCGGAAGGCACAGGACCGGTCGTTGTGGCGATGCTTGGGGGAGGCCTATGTCCAGCAGTGGACGTCTTTCGGCTGAAATGATGATGATGATGATACAATAGCCACTAAGAAAATAGAGTTGGAAGATGCTTGAATTAGATGTTGAATTTATTTTTCGGATTTGAATTAATTAAAACATAATCTTCTTGAGTTTTTTGGGAAAATTTCGACTACTTTATTATTAAAATCTAAAACCTAGAAAGGTTCGAGTCCCTAGGGGGGGGGGCATCTTAAATAGCTTTTAGTCTTTGAGTAGGTATTTAGTTAAATACTCAGTCTTTTAGCACAGAATATCTAATAGTACTAACGTACAGAACGGCCACTCACTGCAACGCCAATTCAAGATTCCTCGCCCGGACTCGCACCCCGCCCACAGTTTGCGCCGGCGATTGGACTGCAAGATTGCTATTGATGTCAATCGCCAGTCGCTTTACAAGCACGCCATCTCTGAAAAGCGCTGGGAAGTAGGAACCCAGTCGGTATTACGAGCGGCGAGCATCTACATAACTTACACGTGTGTGTGAGTTCGTATAAGACGTAATCTTGTGTATATAGGTGGTGCTAGCGTTTATGTTGTATTGAGTGTCTGAGGTGTGCTTTTAATTTAACCATACTATTATACTGGGTGTCAGGGAAACGCTTCCGAAACTGAAAGGCTGCTATTATACTAGGTACCTCACAATCGAATACCAACAACCATTAGCCTTATACTCATTGTTATAGTGATTTGGTATTTTGCAAACCCGCAATATAAAGCGTACAAAACTCGGGATCAATACCGCGCGTACCTAACCTACCTACGCTCGCTACGACACGGACTGCGTATGCTAGCGGATATCGTTCACCCCTAGCGCCAGCTGATGTTTTATTTGAATTACTTTGCGAACTTTAAAAAATTTAGTAAATAAAAGGGGTTTTTTGCAAATCAGTTTTATTTAACTGCCCAAAGCTGGTTATGTATGAAAAATGTAAAAAAAATATGTAAAAATCTAAAAAAAGAATCACATTTTTTTGTGGTTTCGTATCAGTAATCGCCAGCTCTATCACCTATCTTCGTTTTCGGAAGAGTTTCCCTGACACCCGTTATGTTCTGCGGTTTAGCGTAAGCACGCCAGTGTATCCCATCCCTTATCCGTCTAGTTAGCTAGTGGCTGGCTGGTCTGGTATAGTTCAATTAAACGGTTCATCAAGCATTGTAGTTCGTCGGCATTTTAATAATTATTATTATATTCATTATTCAGGTGTTGTAAGAACTTTCCATTCAATGTCGAGACGGCTTAGGCACGAACTGTTTCTACTAGAATACGGTAGTATTCAGGTGTTAAGATACCTATCGAATAGTGTCAGAGGTTAATGAACTTTAGACGAAGCTTTTAAGCACAGCACGCGTTAGTTTTGATGTAGAAAATATTGGTAGATATGTCATATAAATCGAAATAAAGAGAATAGAATAAACTTTATTTCAAGCACAAAGGTACTCATATAGGGTTAGTAACAATTTTCTTAAGCCTAAATGATAGTAAACATATTCACATACTGAATTAGGTAGCTGACAGCAGTGAATTATAAATGGCCAGTCCTCCCTGTCAGCTATAATTTTCAGGACCTTGTTGGAACTGGTCCACACTCGTCGTACAAGGGACGCGGCACGCTTTCGCATCGTGGTGTAAAAACAACCTACACGCGCCGCGGAGGTCCGTCCGTCCGTCTGTCACTATGTAACGGTAATAGATAACCAGTTGAAATTTTCACAGAATATGTTTTACCTATGGTGCCTATCGCGACAAATACTAAAAATATACAAGAAACCTCGACAAACATGTTTTTTTTACGTTTTTGTTCCTGCTCTATCATCAAAACGGTAATACATACCTACCAGCATCAAACTTGGTCTGATTATAGTGCACACTATGTTGTTTAGCAAAAATACTAAAATAGGGCAAACATAGACATATGTGGTGATACCTGCGTAAGAAAGAGATGCAAAAATTCATATTTCGCGGACGTTACGTTGATCTTTTGATGAACTCTCGTAAATTAAATCAGTTTCTATGGGGTATCAGGTCGATGGGTGGTACGGAACCCTTACTGCGCGAGTCTGACTCGCACTTGGCCGGTTTTTTCAATAATTATTAGGTACGAAGATAAGGGAGAAAAATATCAATAAATAATATATTTAGGCTTTGCTCATATAGGTAGGTGCTGATTCTGCTGTTTAAAACTAAAAACTGTCTGTTTCTAACTAGTCAATGGAAAATGATAGGAGACTAGTCCTGTCAATAAATTACCTAAGAACTCCATTTGCTTGTTTCCAATGTGAATTCAGTAGCCATCACTGTAAGGTCACGACTACTTATGTTCCCGTAAATTACAAGGGCATAGACTAATTTCTCAGTTCAAAATATTTTCTGTCCTTTTTCAATGATATTTGTGAGAAATAAAATCAGTTGAGTGCAGTGTAGTCAGAAGCAATTATCTGCATATCGATGGTTTTAAAATAGCAAACAATAGCTGTCTGACATGAACAGAACGGATAAGTTTCTATTTAGGTATAGGGAGATAACCCTTCAACCCACGGTCAAATATTTATATTCGTAGTTTTGGTCATATAGCTCTCGAACGTTCACGAACTAAACTTATTTTAAACTATCGCTCTCTTTTACTAATAGTAGATACAAGAAAGGGATGGCAACAATTTTAGGACTGCCAGTTTAGTCGGAATTTAGATTTCCATACAAGTTTAGTCGTGATCTCGGAACATGCCCACTAAAATACAAAGTAATGTAAAACGTAAACTAATTTGACAGTTCTAAAATTGTTGCCATGTCTTTCTTGTATCTACTGTTATTAAAAGAGAGTGATAGTTTAAAATAAGTTTATTTCGTGAACAAGAAGATTCAACACCGTTATCGGCAGTTTTAAATCCGCCGATGGACAGATATTGGTGTAGATTCTCTTGTTCACGAACTCAACTTATTTTAAGCTATAGCTCTTTTTAGTTTCGTCATGTCCATCTGTCCTAATCGTTTACAGCTTAATAACTTCTACAGTTATAAACATAAGTAAATTAAATTTTGTTAAAAAATGGTTTAGATATAGATCTCAATTTTAAAAGAATAAAAAAATCTTGATAACGTATTTTAGGGGTGGCTCCCATACGTGTGAAATGGGGATGAACATTTTTTTTTCGCTGCACCCCCTCGTGTGGGGTATCATTGAATAGGTCTACTAAAATGAAGGTAATGTTTCATACATAACTTTTTTGTCAGGTGTACCATCTGCGAAATATAGCCCGCCAAAGTGGCTTGCAATGTGTCCGGGGCCCTGCCATTTCTAAAATATGCAACGTAGAAACTTATAATCTTCCACAATGATAGACCTTTGTAAAAACTCTCTTTTAAAATTATTTCGAGTATAATGTAATTATAAATTTTCGAGTTATAGAGAGAAAACTGAAAAATACTTAAGACGTCCTAGTTCACAGGTCATTGACCTTAGAGAAAAATGATGTTAGCAAATAATGCTCCTTTAGTTACTTTCTATTTGAAAAATTCACAAAAAGTAACTTTGTGTTATGTTGAACACACTTCTTCAATTTGGCTTCTTGAATTTATCGCTAGATGGCGTTACTAACAACACGCTCTGAGTCGCGAATGCTGCCGATTATTGCAAAAACTAAAATAGCATAGCCAGGATTATAATATTCGATTTGATTCGTTTGTAATTACACCTACTTAAGGAACCCTATAATACTGAGCATGGCCCGACATGCTCTTGGCCGGTTTCTACTAATAGTAGATGCAAGAAAGTGATGGCAATAATTTTAGTGTTGACAAATTAGTTTACGTTTTACACTTCTTCAAAATTGTTTTTGTTTTTAAAATTGTTGCCATTCCTTTCTTTAGTAAAAGAGAGCGATAGCTTAAAATAAGTTAATTTTTGAATTGTAGATTGTCATCTTGTACAGTCGACCGCATGACAGTGGTAACACTTGAATTGGAAAATCACTGCATACGAAATAAAGGCGCTGTCAATGTCAAACTGCTACCACTGACGTGCGGTCGACCGTACCTGACATACAAGGTAGTTTGGTAGGGTCTACTTAGGACGTACTTCTAATGAAATGAAACCAATCTACCTGATCAAAGATTAATATAATTTTATACTCTTAAAATATCAAAATAGTATAATATAAACTAAAAGTGATATTAAAAAAAACAATAAATACAACATTATTAACTTACATGATGGTCTGATTTAAAAACAACATTTTATGTATCGTGTGTTTGTAAATAAATTAATATAAAAAATCTAATTTTATTTATTATAGCACAATAACAACATTTACTTGTCAACCTCTACTATGTTTGCTACTATTACATACAATTTCTAAATGTTTTTTCAATAAATAACTGTCAATTCTAGTTCTAAATTTCATTACAAATAAGTATGATCAAGCATACATCAAGCATTTTGAATATAATAGCGTTGTGTCTTAAAACTAACATTTTGCTTATAACCTCTAAAACCTACTTTCGCGCCACTTTTTAAACTTTCATAAATGGAACTTCATTCTCGGTTCGATGACCGATAAATTGTTACAGTCCGACAATCTTATCTGACCCGGTGCGGCGGCGCTGCGATCGATGACAACACGATGCACTTTCACCAGGAGAGACAAGGAAAGAACGAGAAAGAATGACAGTTTTACAAAGGTTTCAATTAGTACAATTTTTGCTCACCGGGTCGGATATGTTTGTCAGACTATACTAGAGGCGCCGATATTTTCGGTTGAACAGACGCTAAATGAATCGCCGGTCATTCTCGTTGCGATAACCGATACATATTATTAGGTTGAGGCTACACTTAAAAGCGATTTGTAATGCGACGTGAAGAACGAATCCATACGAAGGAGCGTAAGAAAGTCATACACATATTATTTGTTTTTACCACTTATTTGTCGCAAGTCGCGTCGTAGACTAATGTAACCTCAGCCTAATTGTGTTATAATGTTGTGTACTCTGTGACGCATGACGGATACTCCTGTATCGAAGATCGTTGTGTACTAATGCGTATCTAGCGAGTTATTTGAGTGAATGTAGTGTGTTTAGTAGGCGTGGTTGGCAACAAATAGAGCGGCGTCGGCGCCCGCACCTGTTACTGATCCCGCCACGTATTTTCCTTGCGACGCCTGGCCGTTACCCTGGAAAGAACAGATAAAATATGTAAGTTACGGTTTTTACGATGGCAACTTCTGAAAAAAAAAAACATGACATATCAATAATATCGTTGCCATATTTAAAAAAATATGGCAAAAGGATCATAGCCTCTTGAAGTCAT
The DNA here is from genome assembly GCA_949699075.1 of Asteroscopus sphinx. Lineage (NCBI taxonomy): Eukaryota > Metazoa > Arthropoda > Insecta > Lepidoptera > Noctuidae > Asteroscopus > Asteroscopus sphinx. Next base: position 9,082,641 of record OX453021.1, on the reverse strand, counting down.
TTGAGCCTGATTGTGAGCCTTAATTTAATTGCACTGTTAGTTCCCCAGTCGCGAATTGCTTCTTGCTTCGAAAATTCAACAACGGCATTTACTCCTGTAGGTAAAGCTGCCAAATTCACATCCAATCAACTGTAGAGTAAGCGCCAAACATTATGACGGCTGTGAACACGAGGCGTATAGCTGCGCAGTCATCATCATCATCATTTCAGCCGAAAGACGTCCATTGCTGGACAAAGGCCTCCCCCAAAGAGCCATAATCGCCACGCTTGGCAGTCGGGTTGGCGATCGCAGTTGGCTGTTTAAATACTCAGAGAATGCTGCTGCCCATCCTCTGGTGAATCCCTTAGTCGCCTTTTACGACACCCATGAGAAGAGAGAGGGTGGTGCAATTCTTTACGTCCGGCACCACACGGAGCTGCGCAGTATCAAAATTTAATGTGCGCGGGGGTAAGTCGGGGTGCGGGGCGCTGCGCAGCGCTAACTTCACAACCGCCAAAAGGATTGGTGCGTACTGTTCCTACAATTTCCTTCAACTTCATGGCTTGGTTTTGTTCATACATACTTTCCCTTACAAACTTGTTTTAAGCAGTTTAAAATCCTGTCTTTTTAAACCAACGAAAAACCTAGCTAATAATATCATCATCATCAGTCATCAACCCATTCCGGTCCCTAGCACGAGCCTCTTCTCAGAATGAAATGATCAGGCCTTGGCTTGACGCTGGGCTAGTGCGGGTTGGTAGATTACACACACCATCGAGAACTGTATGGTGTCCCCTCAGGTGTGCAGATTTCTTCCTTACAATTTACATGCTACATATACCTACCCTTTCTCGTCTTGATTGTTAATTCTACATGGTGGTGGTCAGCTATATTTGTCTTTCTTCTCCTACATATGACTATAAAAACCTCATGTTTGGCCACTAGTGTTGTCAAATTTAAGTCTAAATAATTTTATAAAGAACTTCAATTTCGGAATTTAAATATGAAGTACGCTGCTTGCTAATCAGAAAAATAATTAGTCTACTTTAGTACCCTAATTAAATAGGTATAAAGAACTTTCTACAGTATTTTGTCAGCTAGAATATATCCATAAATAAGTTTTTTTTTTTGTAGCTGGCAACTAATAACCAAAATAATTCCGATAAATATTCATCTAAAGGTCAAGGTTGAGTTGATTGGACATTACCGGACCGAAATCTATAAAGAGGAAAGATTTGTTTGTAACCGATAAACTCTGAAACTACCGATTTTAATCATTCTTTCACTATTAGTAAGCTACTTTATCTAGATGTAACATGGCTATATTTTATTTCAGTATGCGGGCGAAGCTGCGGTCACAGCTACCTTTATTTATTTTCATAATTATGATCGACAATTTTATTTCATCAACTTCAACTCAGCCTATCGCAGTCCACTGCTGGACATAGGCCTCTCCCAAGTTGCGCCATAACACTCGATCCTCTACCTTCCGCATCCAGTCCCCCCCAGCTACGTTCTTCAGGTCGTCGGTCCACCTGACGGGGGGGCGCCCTACGCTGCGTTTGCCGATTCGCGGTCTCCACAATCAATTTTATTTATCTGTATATTATTATAAATTATCTCGGAGGCAGTTGAAACAACTGTTAAGTTCCTGTACCTTGCATATCCCCACATTTTTAGTTTATATGGTGTTTTTCAAGTCTGTTTTTAAATTCAATTAGATTTTGGCCTGTGACTGTGACTACTCTTCTGGGAGCGTATTCCACGTTCTGACTATTCTGTTTCTGACAAAGTTTTTGTGGGGTTATTATTTGACAAGCTAGTACACAGCTTAAGGCGGTGATCTCTAAGGGCTCCTTCATACTAGAATTTCTCCGGCGTAAACGTTCAATAAACGTATAGGCAGCGCAGACGCCGTGACAACGTGACGCACACATCGTCGTTGTCGCTTGTAAATGATAATACGACGAATGACGACGTCTGTGGTCTAGTGGTTCGAGTGTCTGACTGCTGATCAAGAGGTCGTTTCGGGTTCGATTCCCACAGAACACAAATATTTGTGTGATAAACATAAGTTTTTGTGTTGATCTGGGTGTTTTTTATGTATTATTAAGTATATATTTACGAAAAAAAATAAGTATTAGTATTATATCCATTGTCTAGTACCCATAGCACAAGCTCTGCTTAGTTTGGGACTAGAAGGTGCCGTGTAAACATATCCATTTGATATTATTATTATTAATAACAAACTATACCGCGATCGTAGGGTGCCTGCGAGAAGCACACATCGCGTTGTCACGGCGGCACGCGGTGTCCGTGTTGCGCATTCGTTTATCGAACGCCTACGCTGGAGAAAAGCTAGTGTGAAAGGGCTCTTAGATGGACGTTTTTGTTGCGTATGAATAGTGCATCGAAATAACGGAGGTTGTAATATCCATTTAAAGAGAAAGAAGAAAGAAAAATGATTTATTGCTACAACAAGACGACATGCGGTAGGTGTACTTAAAAAATAACTTCATTTAGTACATTTTTGGAATTATTGATACCTAATTACCTTTATAACAAGACTAACCCCCAGTTTTTAGAAGGCTGATCAATTTGATCTGTTGTCAAATCTCATGTCAGCTCCTGTGATTGGCCGGCAAAAATGTTAACAACCAATCACAACGCTGGACCTGAGATTTGACAGCTGATTAGTAAATTTTTGCGTTGACCAGCCTTTCGGAAACTAGAGGTAACTAACTGCATGAAATTTGCATTTAAGATCTTGTATGTATCAATAAGATTTACCACTACTGGATACTACGTGCAGCTTCGCTCGCGAATGTTAACACCTCATTTAACTCTCTTAAAGGTTGAAGTGGAAATGAAGCGTCAACGCCATAAAAGGACTACGCTTCGAATTATTTTTTTCTAGCTTGAGCGATTTAGGGTCAATTCATATTGCCGCAGAAAAGAAAGGGAAGCACCAATTTCGCCACGATGTGCGAGGGGGCAGAGTTGCGGGAATTTTTGCGACTGCACTTTGCACCATTATTGACCCTTGATGCCGCACTGTGCCTCTCTTCGCTCAGAGGTATCCCCTCGAACGTCGCCAAAGACAGTCGCGGGTTTTTTTGGATTGGTCTCATATACCAATTTGTATGTTACAAAATGGAAATAAAGTTCAAAATTCTATGTACAATTTCGTTCCAAAAATTCGCTTCGGTTCCATTTCTCTTCCTTGGGCTCTGGATTGATCTCTCTGTCAGTCATTTATACTTTAACTATCTTTTTTGCACTTATTTGTATTGCCTCATAAGGTCGTATGGGACTCTCATTGTCAGTCAGATTGCGTAGAAAATTAAAAAGCTAATTCTAATCGAGATATATTCAATCAATCAATCAACTTAGCCTATCGCAGTCCACTGCTGGACATAGGCCTCTCCCAAGTTGCGCCACAACACTCGGTCCTCTGCCTTCTGCATCCAGTCCCCCCCAGCCACGTTCTTTAGGTCGTCGGTCCACCTGGCAGGGGGGCGCCCTACGCTGCGTTTGCCGATTCGCGGTCTCCACTCAAGGAATCGTCTGCTCCAACGGCCATCGGTCCTTCGACAGACATGGCCAGCCCACTGCCACTTCAGCTTACTAATCCTACAAGCTATGTCAGTCACTCCGGTTCTTCTCCGGATAATCTCGTTATGGATTTTATCCTTCAAAGAAACTCCAAGCATAGCTCGCTCCATAGCTCGCTGAGCGACTTTGAACTTGTGGACTAGCCCAACTGTCAGTGTCCACGTCTCGGCACCGTAAGTCATGACGAGATCATAGCCCTACTTTAATTTTTCTGGTATTTTGATCTCTTGGCCTAACTTGAGCCTAACATAATGTTAAATCATTCTGCACAAAAGGTTTCTACTATAAAAGCACAATTTATTCTTTATTCACTACTTTTTCTACATAACTACAACTAAAAGGTGAAATAAACACAAAAGCAAACAATATTAATATTTTTTATTTCAACATTATCAAGCACACAAAAGCGATATTAGTGTTGGTACTACACACTATTTAAGCATTCTATTGATTAGGTACATACATGCAAACTACAATACGTTTGAAAATAGAATTAGAAACGGCGGGTTCGCTATAGTTATTTGTTTCTCGTTCGCACTTATTCAAATGAGCGAGAGACGAGTAGTGAAGCTGCCATTTCTAACACTATTCTTTATTTAAATGGGTAGGTAGTACTTAGGTTTAGTTAGGACTCAGTCGTATTATTTGTAAACCATAGACTTAAGTTCATGATTAAAATTACACGAAAAACCTGGCTTTAGCTAGCACGGTTCTAGCATTTACTGAAGTTTAACTTTTAATTTTTGTATTGCCCTTTTTATGTAAGGGATAAAAATATTTATTAGCGAAAACTTCGGCCGAATTTTCAGTTCGAAATCATACCGAATCCGAAGTTAGGCCGAACTTTGGTCCCATTCCAACCAGTCATATCTCACTACTTAATTACGAGTGGTACAAAAAGGCTGACTGTATAAATAAGTGATATTTAGTCCGCTAGCGTAAAGTTACAATTCTTGTATCGAATACGATTAAAGTATGCTTGAAGTATAAGTATCACAGTATTTTTTACCTAATTTCGAGATTTGTATTATTTTCACTAGTTTGTTTCTTCCACATTGCAAAATAAGCTGATTGTTGTACCAATTTTGTTTTGACTTTGGTCAGTATTAAGCAGATTTTGTTGAAGTTAGATTCAAATCAACAAAAATGAACCGAACTTCGGCTTCGGCCCAACTTTGGTAAAACTAACGAACTTCGGTTAAACCGAATGTTCAGCAAATTTTGGTCCATCCCTAATATTTACCAATAATACAACTGAGGAAATCTTTCACAGATTGGTGTTGGTAAATTTTTAGTAATGAGAATTCCTGATAATATTTTACGACATTACAACAACTTAGCTTAGAATAAAAAAATTAAAAGTTATATACTTATTAAAAAAAAATATAAATGCCATTTTATGGATCACAATTCGAGATAAAATTTCTGATTGACTTGATTAAAATTTCATAATAAACTTTTCGTTTTATTTTGTGGAATGTAAAAAAAAGTAATAAAATTATAAATACGACGTTTAAGTCAATTCATTTTGTCGTTAAAGTATATGTTTAATTTAAATGTTTATTTAGTAATAATAATAATTCAGACTTTGATTTTGGAATAGGCAGCATTGCGTTAAAAACAAGACAATACAATGTAGCAATGAAAACTAAGATTTTCAAACAAAGTTTTGTGGCTGCACATAAGGACAAGTATGTTTGTCAAGACACATACGATTTGTTATAATTTCACTGCCAATTTCAGAATCCATATAGGTATTAAACCTTCCATACACAATAATGCATTCTATCATCGGATATATCTGTAGTTTTCAATATCATTTGATAAACTTTATCAATTTCGATTCGTTGTTCGAATATATCAGACGACAAACAGGGGGCCTAGTACGAGTTTGACACTTACGAATACTTTCAAAGTATTCGTCGACTTTCATTAATTAATCTGTAGTTCCTCCTCGTATCCGTCAGGGGCGCTGCTGATTTATGAATGAAAGTCGACGAAAACGATGAAAGTATTCGTAAGTGTGAAACTCGTACTAGGCCCACAGGTGTATAGAAAACTTAAGAAAATCTAGTAAGCATGCGACTTAACAAAGTTAGATTTGCTAGCGGCCAACGATGGGATGGAGCCAGCCTCGTACTTCCCAACGCAAGCGAGACCGTTCGCCTGTGACGTCACAATTGGCAAGAAAACACAATCGTCCAGAATTAGATTTTCGAATTTAGAATCATCGAGGCGACACGTGATTGGCGGATAAAGATGCGCAGGAGTGCAGCGTTGTTGGTGGTGGTTGAATTGTGAAGATTGGAGGGAAAAAATGTTGATTAGTAAACTACTTTTATTAATTTTATTATTACTATGATTTCGTATGCGTCTAGTGCAAAAAATAACTCGAGCTTATGATAAAATATTTTTAAGATGGAAAAACAACCCTTTCTTCCGCCCATAGATATATTTTTATACTAGCTGCATACAAATAATAACTACATACTAAGCAAATTAATACAGACATATAGGACAAGGGACAACACAAATGTACATGCATAGCTATAGTTATAGTAAAAAAATATTATTTAGATAGGCAAAAGTTACGTGCAATGCTATTTCCTGAAAAACCTAAGGATTTTTATAGTAAACTGTTTTTATTAAAATGTTATATTTATTTTTCTTTATTGTTAATTAACTTACCTTCCTATTCTATAAAGAAATAATAAGTATTGAAAGCTGTGTATTACTTTTCTTAAACTCGCTCGTATAATTATTATAACCCCGCGGCGCTTGTCCGTCATTATAATAAACACGCTACGACAAACATCTATCATCTCATTTACTCCTGATACCGTCAAGCAGACTTGGTGACTTTTTGCTGTCAGCAGGGCGTTTCGCTTGCAGTCTACGCGCAGCTGAAGCTAATGAACAATATAATTAACATCCCTTTACTCATAAACTCTTGGTATAATTAAGTCACATTATCACACTGTTACCCTGAGCGAAGTGCCTTTGGCCTGTCAAGGCCTCTAGTAGGCCATTAGTAACCGCATTTACTATTCACTTCAACAACCTTTCATCTCATATCCTCTCGAAACAATCAGGTCACCTACTACTCGCGCAGATCAAGAATGGGATTGAAAATGGCGACACTTTTACTGTTCTATGTGCCTCTCGCTCACACAATACCATACGTTTGAGCGAGAGGCAAATACAAATGCCACCATTTTTTTCCTTTTTTTTTATCTGCGCGAGTAATACACGCCTGTAAGTTTATACTGTCCAGCCAGCACTTAAACCCCCGTGCCATGAGCTGAACATCATAACGATCTCTTTGATGACATATGCTCCTAATATAATCAAGACACATTAGAACACTTGCTAGAATTGCAGAGATCTCACAGCCATTACAAGATCACAATGACAACATTTAGCACTGTCTACGACCACCATCCTTGATCTTAGCTCCTGGTACAACCAAGTCGTCCAAGTCACCTTAGCACACTCGATGAGTTCCTGCTGACCAGCTAGCACGTTCCAGGGCTTGCCAGTTAACGCCCGACCGTAGCGCTAGATTCTATAACCAAACATCCTTCATCTCATAACCTCCAGATACAATCAAGTCACCTTAGCACGCTTGATGAGTTCCTGCTGTCTAGCCAGCATGTTCCAGAGATTGCCAGTCAACGCCCGACCATAGCGCTAGGTTCTATAAGCAGACATTCTTCATCTCATAACCTCCTGGTACAATCAAGTCACATTAGCACGCTTGATGAGTTCCTGCTGTCCAGCCAGCACGTTCCAGAGCTTGCCAGTCAACACCCAACCTTAGCTGTAGATTTTATAAACAGACATTCTTCATCTAATAACATCCTGGTTCAATCAAGTAACCTTAGCACGCTTGGATGAGTTCCTGCTGTGCAGCCAGCACGTTCCAGGGCTTGCCAGTCAACACCCAACCATAGCTGTAGGTTTTATAAACAGACATCCTTCATCTCATAACCTCCTGGTACAATCAAGTCGCCTTATCACGCTTGATGGGTTCCTGCTGTCCAGATAGCACGTTCCAGGGTTTGCCAGTTAACGCCCGACCACAGCGCTAGATTCTATAACCAAACATCCTTCATCTCATAACCTCCTGGTACAATCAAGTCGCCTTATCACGCTTGATGGGTTCCTGCTGTCCAGATAGCACGTTCCAGGGTTTGCCAGTTAACGCCCGACCACAGCGCTAGATTCTATAACCAAACATCCTTCATCTCATAACCTCCTGGTACAATCAAGTCGCCTTATCACGCTTGATGGGTTCCTGCTGTCCAGATAGCACGTTCCAGGGTTTGCCAGTTAACGCCCGACCACAGCGCTAGATTCTATAACCAAACATCCTTCATCTCATAACCTCCTGGTACAATCAAGTCACCTTAGCACGCTTGATGAGTTCCTGCTGTGCAGCCAGCACGTTCCAGGGCTTGCCAGTCAATACCCGACTATAGCTATAGATTTTATAAACAGACATTCTTCATCTCATAACCTCCTGGTACAATCAAGTCACCTTAGCACGCTTGATGAGTTCTTGCTGTCCAGCCAGCACGTTCTCGGGCTTGCCAGCCCACGCGCGCAAAACGGAGGCCTGGAGGGCGCGACCGTAGCTGAAGGTGAGGGCCCACGGCCTCTTCATGTCCACGGTGTTGATGGCGTTCAGATGCACTGAAGCCTCTTCTTCGGACTGGCCACCGGAGAGGAATGTGACGCCTGTAAAAAAGTTCAGGATTGTATGATTAGAATAGGTGAAGTCATGAAATTAAAGATTGGTCTGAAGCAAATACCTACTGAAATAATTTACCCATTTTGACTGAAGCAAATAAATAACTAAATAAATATCTTTGGGACATTTTTGCACAGCACCATCTAGTCCCAAACTAAGCAGAGCTTGTGCTATGGGTACTAGACAATGGATATAATACTTATATACATATTTTTTTTGTAAATACATACTTATAATACATAAGCAACACCCAGACCAACACAAACACTTATGTTCATCACACAAATATTTGTGAAATACCTACTGAAATAATTTACCCATTTTGACAGTTATCAGAAAACTATTTGAAAGACAAAGAGGCAGTGACGTTACACAACCTAATTGTATTTAAAACTAATATGCAAACTTATATTGGGAACTGTAGAATCGTCGTAAAGTCGCTCTGATAGTCTATAATTAGTAGTGTACTATCAGCAAACTTTCCAGTGAACCACCACTAAGACTAAAATCGCTTGCGCTCGGTGTTCGACGGCAGCCGTAGATACGTGTAATGTAGCAGGAGTCGTTCAAGGGACTTAGTCGAAAAAATTTATCACCGGGAAGAATCGTAACTGTAAATTTACCCCCTTAATACAAAATTAGAAAAAAAAAAAATATATATATTTATATGTTTAAATTTAAGGCAAAATGTGTCTTTGCACCCATTTAAAATGTACCATCCTCTGTACCATATTTTAAGCAAACAAAGTTAATTTGAATTTATTACAAAAGCTTAGACCAGGATTAGACCCTTGTTAAAACCGAGTTAAACGTCAAACTACATACATTAAAAAAGGTGTTTAAGCCTGGCTTAAGCAAAATCTATTATTAAACCCGATTTTGTAATAAGCTGGTTAGGGTTACATACCGGGAACGGCAGCGGGCACAGTTCTGAGCAGAGCAGTGACGGTGGCGCGACCGATGTCCATGGGAGTGTAAGTCTTCTTGCAGCTCTGTCCAGGGGTCACCTGAGTAGCAATAAACAGCATATATTAGACAAAACGAATACAAGTTTTACAATTCAAGAAAACAGAAGGCTTTCACATAGGTTTCCGAGAGTTGGAAGCAAGTAAAATTAGTACTTACCATGTTGGGCTTGAGGAGGGTACCCTCCAGGTAGACGTGGTGGTCATTCAACGCCTTGTAGACGGCGGCCAAGACGACCTCAGTCACCTTCTGGGCACGGTCAAGGTCGTGCTCACCTGGAAAAAGGAAGCAAAAGATTTTAATAAGAATAAAACAATAAAACCTTCATAAAATAGGTAGATAGCTCCAAAACATGACGACTTTCCATTTCTAGAGGCACAGCAAGCTAAAGGATCCTTTAAATTCCTCTAAAGTACTAGGCAATTATAAAGTAACAGAGTTCACTCACCATCAGGCAGCACCTCGGGCTCAACGATGGGCACGATGCGCTGGCTCTGGCAGATGGAGGCATAGCGAGCCAATACGTTGGCGTTCTCCATGATAGCCTGGTAGGAAGGCGTGAAGCGGCCGATCTTGAGCACGCAACGCCACTTGGCGAAGTGGCAGCCATCCTTCTTGTACTGGGCGCAACGCTGAGCAAGGTCATCAAGACCTAGGGATAAAGATAACATTGTTAAACTTGTTTATGGAATTTTGTCTAATTGGAGGCTTGAATGAAACTTAAGAAGTCGGCTGGAAGTCAGATGGCACTTGCAGAGGACAATACAGTACTACTATAATACCACTCGGTGATATGGATAAATAAACTAGAACTCTGGTAGATTAAGGGGCATGTAGCAGCTATGTGGCGCCCTCATCAGGTAATACATTTTCACTCACCGAATATAATAATCGCTAAAAGTGCGAAAAACGGCCACTTTTGGCACTTTTTCTACATACAACTACAGCGAACTATAATTTACAGAGTTAATTGTTTCTGATTAAACTACAGTACCTGTAGGCCTAGTACGAGTTTGACACTTACCGATACTTCCATCGAATTCGACGACTTTCATTCGTTAATCAGTAGCGCCCCTGGCGGATACGAGGAGGAACTAGTAGTTTATGAATGAAAATCGACGAAAACTATGAAAGTATTATAAAGTGTCAAACTCGTACTAGGCCCCCTGTACTTCAATTGTTGAAACGAAATTTCGATAAATGATGTATTCAGCGACTAATTTTTTTTTACTGATGGGGGCGCCACTTGGCTGCTACATGCGCCTTAAGTAGACAAGGCATGAAGTACTTCAAACTTTGTCATGAAATGTTTTTTTTTACGTCTAGAAAAGAACTTTACGATACAAACTGGTACCTTTTTTGGGCAGAATTATTAGCGGATATACTACACCCTATTTACTGTCGAAATAATCAATACTTGGCTTTTTGTTTTTGTGATAGACTGAATGTATCTTTTAAAATAAGGGGCATGGTTTCGGACACATCATTACATTATGATTACAATAATTTTATCAATTTAAAAGATATAGTTGACATGGCATGTCTTTTTTTATCATCAGAATATGATGCAATTCAATTTGATAACAAAAAGATAAAGATTGTTGTTGTACACACGGCTACACATCAAGCTGTACAGTTATGAGCTGACCTCGCATTGTATACGCTTTCCGTACAATGCGAGATCATCTTATACTGGAAATGTACAGCTTGATGTGTAGCCGTGCGTACTAATAAGTAATCTGTGGTTGTAGTACTTAGACATAGTAGGTACCCACAGACCAGTAAGCTTAAAGACTCCGCATAAACAAAGTTTTGTATTCGAACGCAGTCGTAAAACGTTGGTGGGGTCAGGGGGGCGGACGGCGCGTTATGATTGGCCGGCTCAAAAGTTCGGTGGTATGATTCCTTATGATTGGTGCCGCTCGCTGACTGAGTGACGTTCCGATTGGCGGATGGACGTATGATATGCAGTGGTAGAGCATATGCGTTGTGACCGGGGGTGTACAACTAACCGGCGTCTAGAGGCTTACTGGTCTATGTAGGTACCACAGGTAGGTACCCACGTGTGTAGCTTTTATAAAAAGTTTAATCTGTAATGTTTTTGTAGTAAGCGATTTTGATTTACATTCCAACTGGCAAGCTGTATTCATTAAACTTGTTGGTTGATCGAAACAAACTCAATAAGAAGAGACAAAATACCGTAAGAGAAATTATCAGGGCAACTCAAACGACCTTTCTCTATTTCAGTACCGTAAAATGCCCTAACTTGGCCCACAAGCCTTTGCCTAGTTGTTTTTTGAGTAAACTATAATAGCTATGATTTCCGTACTTGGGGAGAATTAAAAACTATGACAGCGCTAACTTTTGGTACAGTTATAAAGTGTCAGTGCGTGTAAAAATTAAGTTGATGCCTTAGGAAAAGTAGGGTTTGTGGGCAATATAAGGGTATTTTTAACCGACTTCAAAAAAAGGAGGAGGTTATGTATTCCGCGGGTTTTTTTTTTTTTTTTTTTTTTTTTTTTTTTTTTTTTTTTTTCATGTATGTACACCGATTACTCCGAGATTTGTGGGCCGATTTACGTGGTTGTTTTTTTATTTGGTAGAGAAAGTCCGCGCGGTGGTCCCATATAAATTTTATTGACTTAGGTTAAGTAGTTTTTTAACCAGCTTCAATAAATCAGTTTATTTTATACGGTATTTAAGTACCTACCAATCAAGTAGTCATGCACCTAATGAACTTTTAAGTCATTCTAATTACGCAATGAGTTGTTTACGGAGGGCAAGAGATACCAGGAGATAAGCAGTGATAAGAGCAGTCGAGCCCCCGTACGACACGTTTCTCTAAAGATAGAGGTCCAAAAGGTCATGCCGATAAAATCCCGAGGTCAATTTGTATCGAACGTCGAGTGAACATTCGTTTTATTTCTAGATAATTTTATATCAATAATAATGCTGTTTCCAACGTGAAACTTATAATCGAAGCATTATAACTTTTTAAATTGTTTAAAAAACAGTAAACTAAAGAAGTCATAAGGTTTGTATGAAAATATATAGGAATTTGTACCATGTGCCTAATGACCACACGCATAGTAAAAAATATAGACTAAGGGCTGCGAACAGTCATAGTGAACCCAAAAAAAAACCGTGCTCCTTCGTGTACAGCCAGTACTCACGCACACACCATGCACTTGAAGGATATTTGCTTTCGCGATGCTTACTGGACGATGCCACGACATGTGTACTCAGAGGGGTGGGCACGGTTTGAGACGCATGTTTTGTGCGTGCGTGAGCGCTGATTTTACATTTTTGTTTTTTGACTTCACTATGATTGTTCGCAGCACTTCGTCTAAGCAAGAAATCTCTAGTAAAGAAATACGATTTAAAACCTTGCATTCAAAATGGGGATTCTTCAAATAGTCAGGAAATCAATTATTAGAAAGTGTGTAAAAAGCACACAATATATTATTATTTTGGTGTTCTTGTTCGAAATCAGGTTTAGTTCGTTCACAGGTGCTTCGGAAAATCATCAAAGACCTTTTAAGTGCTGTCATCAGCTTAAATCCCTCTGTCGAAGATAATGATGTCATAACAAGCTGGCACTTATGTTGATAACAAATAAATTTTTCTTACTAACCGAGCAAAACAATAAAATAAGGCATTAATAATGGACGGAAAATTATTATGTCCATTAATTTCTTAATGTCAAAGTTTAACTTCAATGCTATAATTAAAAAACCGGTCATTGGCTCAAAAGTAGGCTCGCGACCAGTTTTCTTCTCCACGATAAGTTTCTGGTTCTGTATAAAGTGCCGTCTGTTTTCAACAATCCTAAACGAGGTGTTCAAACAAATCGCATACGAAGCTACTGCTAGTTAGAAAACCTTCACCCTTATAAAACGCTTCTCTCCCAAAGGTAGTTTCTCTCCTAAGTAAGTAGAAATATGACCTTTACTACTCGAAAATAGCGGCACTTTTATTGTTCTATGTGCCTCTCGGTCACACAATACTTAACGTCCGAGTGAGTGGTAAATACAAATGCCGCCAATTTCAATCCCGTTCTTTATCTGCGCGAGTAGTACTTCCATATTTTTTTCTAACTGTGTTGCCACATGTATATTGCAAAGGAGCATAGAAAGTTTCATTCGAAAAATTCGAATTTCACAAGAAAATTCCATAAGTCGAGTTACCATTCAAATTGGATAATGATTATTTTTCAAAACAGATCCACAAATCGTCGTCTAGAGACGCCAATTAGCCGGAAACCCGCGCTCAACAAGCTTATGCACTGCATTAGAGCGGCCTCGCCGCCAATCGGTACATCACTCCGTCAGCGAACAGCACCAACCATACCACCAAATCGTTGAGCTGACCAATCACAACTCGCCTTCCGCCCCTTGTCCTACGCCAACATTTTACGATTGTGATCTCTTGCAAAAGGTTGTTTATGCGGCGTCTTTAGGCTTTCTTGGTCTGTGGTGTTTCTTGTGTGTTGTTACCTTATACCAAACACTTCCAACGGTGAGTTAGGAACCAGATATTAGTCTTAGGACGTTTCTCCACTATTACAATCCAACACCGGATAGTAATAATAATCACGATCGGTTCGATGTAGAATTCCATAGTTTACCGACCCTTACGGTCGCCGATCTTCTGATCTATTTCCAAGGCAACTTGCAACACCCGACGTCGGATCAGAGTAGTAGATAAACCTAAAATAACTTGTAAGTCCAACTCACCCTGAGTAGTGCACTCATCCTCAGATCCGAACAGTGGCACGACACCTTTGTCGACCTTGATGCCGGGGATGATGCCTTTCTTCTCCAGGAGGCTCACCAGGGGAGTGCCATCGTCAGCCTTCTGGTAGAGGGTCTCGTGGAACAGGATCACGCCAGAGATGTTCTCGGAGATGGCCTGGAAACGAGGTGGGGTTATACAACTTATGAATTATGAATTTTTGAGTGTTTGAAGTCGTACTACTGAGTGAGGTCCTGCGCTGAAATTCTGTTATTTTCTGGACAGATTTCCAGTTAAGAAAATCTCGGTAGCAAGCCGGCAGAAGGATCCAGTTGGGCTGCAGCATTTGGAAAACTTCACCGAGTCTTCTCGTTGCCTATACCGCAAAGTTTGAAGACGGAGGTCTTCAACCAGTGCGTTCTGCCTGTCATGAATTACGGCGCCGAGACGTGAACACTGACAGTTGGACTAGTCCACAAGTTTAAATAAAGTCGCTCAGCGAGCTTTGGAGTGAGCTATGCTTGGAGTTTCTTGGATAAAATCCATAACGAGATTATCCGGAGTGACTGACAAGTAAAATCAGTAAGGTGAAGTGGCTGTGAGCTGGCTATGTCTGTCATAGGACCGATGGCCGTTAGCAGAAGAGTTCTTGAATGGAGACTGCGAATCGGCAAACGCAGCGTAGGGCGCCCTCAGCCAGGTGTACCAACGACCTGAACAAATTGGCTAGGGGGGACTGGATGCGGAAGGCGGAGGATCGAGTATTATGGCGCAACTTGAAAGAGGCCTACGTTCAGCAGTGGACTGTGATGGCCCGAGTTGATGATGAGCCTGAGCAAATGGCAATAGGCTCGCTCACTATTTAATGGGACTCATCATCAATTTAATGTCTGATTAAAATCATAGCTACGTCGAAAACGACACGTTTGTCAAACAGTCTTCTTCTATCGTGTCGACATGAGCAACATAATGATAATAGCTCATGCCATGGGGAAAATATTGGCAAGTCAGCTGGTTGGTAGCGGGGCTAACTGCCCAGTATGCGCCGGACGATCAATTAATATATCGTTACTCGTGGAGGCTCTTTTAATTCACCCCATGTCAAACAGTACCTATCATTATTATTATTTTAAACTTTCTACAGTCAGGTATACAGTCAGGTTGTATGCATATTCAATGTAATGTTTTTTATGGTGTACAATAAAGCATATTTAAATAAATAAATAAATAATATACCTATGGTTATGGACATACTGGGTGCATTAGTAGAAAATACGATACGAGATATTACGTGAAGTTTACCTACTATTATCTAAAAGTTAATAACATCGTACCACATGATCGTACCGCCTAATCAGTCAACAGTTCAGCTACCAACACTTCTGCACTCGAACGAGTATTTTTATTTTATTAATTAATGTGTATTTGATAGTGTCTACTTCGTGTGAAATAGCAGCCGAAGATAACTGTTTTAGTATTCCTGGGCATCATTTTAATGTCAGCCAAGTATATGTATATGCACTGATAAAGAAGATGGTACAATGTTGCTTGAGTCATTAAATAAAAGAATGAAAGAGCTTATGTAACATAGTATAAGAGCGGCCAGATGCCTTGTAGATCTTGAAAACCTCACAAGAAAATAATTTGGATGTTATCAGGAAATATATATTATATATAACACCAAAGCTTTAAATTAACAGTAGTAGATAGAAGTACGGCTGATGATCCGTTATTATTAGTAATAAACAGCGTTCAAAGTCATTTCAATGTCAAAGAAACTACAAACTAGCCCGAAATTAGCGTAACAACGTGTTTACCTGTCTTAACACGCCATACTGTGGTGTGCCAAGGCATCACGAGAGTAGCCTGGCGCCATAGCGTTATGTCACTTAAATGTATACGCCTTTGGACCTTTTTGGCACAGTCGCTTGACACACAGCATCTATGATCCGTTTTTGGGTATTTATTTGTGTACCTATTGAATTGTGTCTGTGTATCTATGTGCTTTGTGTCAAATAAATGTTTCTTTCTTTTTTCTTTCTTTCCATCAATTTTGCTGTCAACCATATTATTTGTTATTTTGTTCTTGGATGGTCATTGCATACGTTTGTAAGTTTCGTGACCAAGGTAACCGTTTGCTCGCACTGTTGTGCCAAAGCATTAGCTGTTGTAGCAAAAGTTTATAGTTAAATCTTCAGCAATGGACAGAAAAAGAGGCGGATCAGAAGAATAAAAAATAGCCATAGAGATATCTAGCAATGAACATTAAGGCAGATTAGAAGTAAACGCGGTGCCTGTTACATGATTTTGGGACATTTAATAACCACTTAAGAAGTCAGCACTTCGGAGGCCACGTCATCTCAACGCAGGATCAAATCCTCCCCCAAGTCAACTTCATGATTGACTTGAAACTTGGGAAGGTGCTGTAATACTGCAAGTCTTCACAATAGACCTTTTCAGGTCGCAGTATGTTAGGGGCGTCCAAGACCCCCCTACCTCATTCCTCAAAATAATAATGAGAGAAGGACAATGCCTAGACACGAAAAGAATCATGTCACCTAAATATGTAAGTCGTCTCAAATCACTTCTCACTTTCATTGCACGTGTTTCTTTGGTTTACGTGATAAGCTAGCTAACGGCGAAAGTATTTGAATGGGACAAAAATAAATGTAACACATATTCGGTGCTAATGACCTAGTGAACCCAGTCCCTTTCAAATATTGGCTACAGCACTGATATACGTGACTTTTACCAGGTAGGATCAATGGTATAAGAGTTCACAACGAAAAGACGAATATTTAGGGCCAATGATGCAATATTGACATGAGACACGTCAGGGGCCTTATTTCAGTATGCCAAGTTAGTCTTTAGAGACAATGGTTCTTTTTGCAAATGCCACTTAAAATTGTTACCACTCACATTCAAAAAAACACCCTATTTTTTCAGATTGCACATACGGTGCAGATGTTTCATCGGCTTGTCATATCATGTTGTAGTGACGAAGCGAACACTTTCTCAACAACAACACTCCAAGCAACTGTTTCCTTATTTATTGTTTGTTGGCGCCGGCCAAGAAACTGACGCTCAAAGCGAATTTACTTGGAGCTAAGTATTTTAAGAACACGTAATATAGCGACGTGACACAAGTCAGGTGCTAAGATATTTAGGAGCGTTGTAAAGTGCGTCAACTAATACTTTCACAAGAAGTGCCCATGCTACATAATGTTTACAGGAGAAACTTATAAGTAGGAATGTCATACGAGATATGAGACTACTCAGATGTTATAAAGAACTTGAAAGCATTGTAAAATGCGTCGACTATAACTTTCACAATAACTGCTTTCTAAAGACGTCAATATCATAAGACTAGCCAAAGGGAAGACACAGCAAAGGAGCGGGTATTTTCGGTTGACGTAATAAAACGAGACATGTGATAGCCTAGTGGTTGAACGCTTGCCTTACATGCAGGAGGGTGTGAGTTCAATCCCGGCCCGCACCTCTGACTTTTCGAATTCATCTGCGGATTTATATTCGATTATCACTTGCTTAAAGCAGGCAGCAGCGGTGAAGGAAAATATCGTGAGGAAACCTGCACACCAGAGAGTGCTCCATACAGTTCTCAATGATGTGTGTGGACCGCCAACCTGCACTAGGCCAGCGTGGTGGCCTTCTCGTACTGAGAAGAGGCACGGGCCGGGCTGGTTATGTATGTTTATGTAATAAAACGACATGAGACAAGTCAGGTGTAACAGAAGCGTCGTATAATGCGTCAGCGTATACTTTCACAACAAGTATTCCATGCTACATCATTATGTTTACAGGAGAGATTTCTAAACAGGTATTTCGTGGCAAGAACGTCATAGAGATATAGAACCAGTCAGATGTTATGACGAACTTAAAACTGTTGTAAAGTTCTTTCACCAGCAGTGAGTACATATTTATTTTGGACCGCAAAAACGTAGATTTACCAGAGGTAACACAGTAAGGATATATTTTCAAATGACATAATACAGCGACGTAAGACAAATCAAATGTCATACCATCGCACAGTGATGAGAAAATACATCAACTTAATTTCTACAAAAATGGTTTGTTTATTTCCCGATAAGTGGTGGACTCTGGTGGTCTTCAAGGCTCAACTGAATAGATTTCCTAGCCAAGCGTGCACCATCGTCGATCGCACCATTGCTTTAAACATTGGCGATCAAGCCCAAACCCACAATGTTTTTTTTTTTTAAATAACAGCATAATGACTAAGTAAACGACGACGCGACGCCGTGGAAGACCCCCCGCTGGCTGTCGACAGTCCAGAGGGACTTGAAGGAGAGCGAGATAGAAGCCGCGACCGTGCGGGATAGAAATAAATGGAGAAGGCAGGCAAGGAGAGCCGACCCCAGTAAATGGGATAAGGCTGAGGGAAAGAAGAAGAAGTATAATGACTAACTAGGTAGGATAATGTGATATTATGTTAGCAGATGATGGTCGCCATATCGATATGAGTCGAGTGATGTAAGTTAACTGACATCACTCTTTTTCAGTTACTTGTAGACGTGACTATAAACACGTCAGCCGTGCAAATACAACTGAAGAGAATAGCAAAAGTTTTATTGTTCCAAAGCTAATATATTTAAATGAGTTTATTGAAGCCAACCGGTTATTCTGGGGGCACGACTGCCACACCCACAAAATATTCGTAGACAACTAAACACATACCAGGCCCCTCAGAAAGTATTGCGAAAATAAGTTTTTATATATGGGAGACTGGCCAGTTATAATGTTTTTCGAAAATATGATTATTTATAAGTAAAAATAAGTAAGTTCCAATTTCAAAATTTCCCTCCACATTTTTTGCGAGTTAATTCAAAGTATTGTGTCTCACTGAAATATGGATCTGCGCCGGGAACATTTTAGAGCTATGATTTTATACGATTTCAAGTGTCGCCTGAAACCGGATGAATCGTACGATAGACTTCAAATGGCATTCATGGATGAAGGCCCTTCCAAGGCAACCGTGTATCGTTGGTATAACGAATTCAAGCGCGGTCGACCAACTTTGGGGGATGACGAAAGAAGCGGTCGCCCTTTGACGGCTGTTACCGAAGAAAACGTGCTAGCAGTGAAAAATTTAATCCAAGACAATAGGCGAATTACATATCAGGAGATTCAACACATATTGAAGATTGGATCGGGAAGCGTTCACGAGATTCTACACAGCCATCTTCGCGTGAGGAGGATAGTATCACGCTGGGTGCCGCACAACCTCACCGATGCTCAGAAGCAGGCCCGGGTGGAATGGTGCCGTGATATGCTTAACAAATTTGAAGCAGGCTCGTCTCGGCGTGTTTACGACATCGTTACAGGTGATGAGTCCTGCATTTATCAATACGACCCAGAAACCAAGCGCCAGTCGACTGTTTGGGTGTTTCAAAATGAGCCAACGCCTACCAAAGTGAAGCGATCTAGAAGCGGGGGTAAGATTTTGATCGCTAGCTTTTTTAATTTGACTGGCCACTTGGTATCAATTCCCTTACGGGATCAAAGAAGCATTAATGCCGAATGGTATACTACCAAATGTTTGCCAGAAGTTTTCTCTGTTATAAGCAACAAGCGACCAAACACAGGGCTCCGCGGGCTACTGCTCCACCACGACAATGCACCTGCGCACACCGCACTCAAAACGAGGGACTTCCTGGACAGCACGCCAGTCAAACTCCTGGGTCACCGTCCTTACAGCCCTGATCTAGCACCGTGTGACTTCTTTTTATTCCCAAAAATAAAAAATCAGCTCAAAGGGATACAATTTTCGTCGCCGGAAGATGCGCTGGCTGCGTTCGAGCAGGCTGTAAACGAGGTGTCTGCGGCGGACTGGAAAAAGTGTTTTGAAAACTGGTTTAGGCGCATGAATCTTTGTATAGAGGCTGGTGGAAAGTACTTTGAAAAGATTTGATAAAAATATATGTACGTATAGAACAATTTTTTTTAGTTTCGCAAAACTTTCTGAGTGTCCCACGTACGTAACGGAATTTAATTAACATTTGATTTGAACTTGATTTCCTTGACGACAACAACTTTTTATTAAGAGAGGTTTAATTTTACACGTTTTACACTAGTTTTATCAAAGTTAAATGTCACATATTCTGATAACTGGTCTGCACAGCACCGACCAGTGAGCCTAAAGACGCCGCCTAAACAAAGTTTTGCAAGAGAACACAATCGTTAAATGTTGGCGGGGGACAAGGGGCGGACGGCGCGTTATGATTGGTCAGCTCGAAAATTTTGTGGTATGATTGGTGCCGCTCGCTGACGGAGTGACGAGTTCTACTGCATAAGATTGGTGAACGGGGGTATGCGGCTAATTGGCGTCTTTAGGCTTTGGTCTGATGACTATCACGCCTGTAATATATACAATACAATACAAATCCTCTTTATTGCACAACATAAAAAACAACAAGCGTACCATTGGCGGTCTATACCTCGAAAGGTTAGGTAGAGAACCGTATTCGACTCACAGGTTAACAAGCCCCGATAGCAAGTCTCAGTGCAATGTGATTGCAGGGGTCAATCGCCCAGGTTATCTTAATTAAAAAGCAGTGTAAAAAGCACTGGCAGTCGTTACGGTAGCACAGAATATCTAATATGTAGTACTATCGTAAAGAACGGCCACTCATCGCCCCCCGCCAATTTAAGATTCCTCGCCCGCGCCCCTCACGCACCCGCAGTCTGACGGATTACCGTCCGTCCGTCGTCTTGCAGTCCAATTATGGACTGCAAGATCGCAATGGATGTCAATCGCCAGTCGCTATACAAGCACGCCATCTCTGAGAACTACTGAGAAGCGCTTGGAACCCAGTCGGCATTACGAGCGGCGAACATCCCTAACCTACACCTGTGTGCGTTCGTATACAGACGTAATCTTGTGTATGAAGTTGGTGCTAGCATTTATATTGTATTGAGTGGCCTAGGTGTGACGGTAGTCAGAAGCCCGCCAAGTCTGACAACTGGTCTTACCTTAGGATATCGGTATTACCTAGTGACTGGTTTGCGGGGGTCTGATGGCAGTCGCTCTGTGTAAAATACTGATGTTGAGCCGCATCTGGTTAGACTGGAAGCCAACCATAGTTGGGTAAAGGCGAGGAGAAAGAGGTCTGATTCAATGCTGTAGGTAATTACCGGGTCAGAGCTGAAGAGGAGCTGGCGGTACTTGCGACGGTTCTCCTCTGTGTTCTCAACTCCGATGTCCTGGAGACGCTTGCCCATGGTGCCTGTATGAAATAATCAAATTAATATCTGGTGAAGGTTACAAGTTATAATCAACAAAATTAAAAATATACAAGGTGTAATTGAAATAACTGAAAACCTCTTAAGGGGTCATTGTACTCATCAGTATGAACAACTTTTACTATGGGACTAATACTGAAATCGCGAAAAAAGTATCGGCTGGTCCTTATATTTGTGTTCAAATAAATAACAAAATGTAAGGATCAGCAGTTTTTTTTTAATAACACGTTGTATTCGCATAACTTGAAAAAATTTAGGCAACAGATGTTTTTTTTTTGCGATTTTTGTATTGGTCCCGTAATAAACTGACAACAGACTGCCTCGTTGGTCTAGTGGTCGCAAGCGCGACTGCTGAGCGTGGGGTCCTGGGTTCGATTCCCGGGTCGGGCAAAGTGTTATTGGGTTTTTTCATCAGGAAATTCTCAGTAGCAGCCCGGAGTATGGATTTGTGCCCGGTTAATGGCAATAGGCTCGCCCCCTATTACATGGGACTATAACATAACTGGCGAAATGTGGGTGTACTATTACACCTCTGCCTACCCCTTCGGGGAAATACAGGCGTGATGTTATGTCCCGTAATAAAAGTTGTTCATAATGATTAGGACAATGAGCCCGAGAATACTCCGTTATCTGTGGTCTACAAGGAAAGCAAACCCCATTAGAACCTAGAACAGAGTAAAAAAAAAATCTTACCAGTAGACTCATCAGCGGCAAGGATACCCTTGCCCGGAGCTACGATCGCCTGAGCGATCTTTCTGAGCTCCTCCTGTAGCTCGGGAGTGGGGTACTGGAAGTAGGTGCTCATTGTGGCTGGAACAAAACATAACAATATGGTATTGACAATAGTTACAACCCGGTGAGATCTAGCAGTGTTAGGTATAATTTTAAATACAGGCACTTTCAATAATAACATTGAACTAATTTAAAACGAAAACCTATAAGTTCTAGTATTTCACACTAACTAAGTAGTAGGTACTGTACTTTTTTAATTAATATTTCATAATTATTATTACAAGAGGTAGCCCAATGGTCTAAATTCGACCGTAATTCATAAAAAATGATTGAACTGAGCCGAAAAAACCATTTCCAAGTTTTTTTTATTGATAACACTAAAGCTTGTCAATAGATGTTAAAAAAACTGTTGAGAAACAGGATAAAAGGTACTGAACTGTTTTGACTTTGCCTGTTTATACAATATGTTATTGAAATAACTGAAAACCTCTTAAGGGGTCATTGTACTCATCGATATGAACAACTTTTATTATAGGACTATGGGCGAAAATAATCAGCTGTTCCCCACACTTGTGTTCACATGAATCGACGAAATGTAGTAAACAGCAGATTTCAGGTTTGGTCCAATAGTAAAAGTTGTTCATACTGATGATTACAATGACCCCTTAAGAGATTTTCAGTACTTCAATAAAATGTTGTATAGACCTTGGGACTTCAAAAAAAAAATATCTTAACCTCAAGTGAAACAAGTACCTATATTATTATTTATGACCCCTAACAACAAAAATAAATTAATAAAAGAGATAACTCGGTAGATAATGTCTTACCTACTTCTTGATAAACTCTATTTGCCTGTAACGTGGATAAGGAGAACGAAAACACTATTGTAAATCGACTGTAATGGAAACACACCTAGCAGCTGCCATAGCCAGGCAAAGGCGGGTTCACAGGGTTAGATTTTAGTTGATCAACATTTGTTGTTCAACAAAAACTTTAAATCTTATTATACTTTTTTTGTTTCAATTTGAATGAAAGTTTGTCAGATGGTTTTAATCGCTTTCGATTAAGTTATTGAATGAATAAAATTTAATCATGTGAATGCAGTATTACATCCTTGGCAAGTGTCACAACTCATGAAAAACATCTTATAAAAATTATTTAAAAAAATGATGATGTCAAAGCCTTGCTTGCAATCAAATCATCAACTCAGCCTATCGCAGTCCACTGCTGGACATAGGCCTCTCCCAAGTTGCGCCACAATGCTCTGCCTTCCGCATCCAGTCCCCCCCAGCCACGTTCTTTAGGTCGTCGGTCCACCTGGCAGGGGGGCGCCCTACGCTGCGTTTGCCGATATTAAATTGGATGATAAAAATCATCCAATTTCTTTGATCAAAGATAAAAAAAACTCACTCCTAAGTAACAAATCAAGACAAAAATATGGTTCAAATATTTGGTTTATAGAAATTGGATGATAAAAATCATCCAATTTCTTTGATCAAAGTCACATTGGACCAAGAAATTTACCAATATCATACCACCATTAATAGCTTAACTCAAAAAAAACCTTGCATTAGGTACAGTGGACCGAACATCGGTGGTAACACTTTGACATTAGCAGCATCTTTATTTCGTAAGCAGTAAGGGTGGATGTCGAATTGAGGTGTTACCAATGTCATGCTGTCGACTGTACTTGAATCACCATATTTATTTTAAAAGGACACTAAGCTCTCCCCGCAGACTGTACTTTAAATCTGCCGTTAGTTTAATTGGACTCCTAATCAGTAGGTACAATATACAGGAATGTGCATACCAGTAGACCCCAATTTCCCATGCATAATTATTACACCCAACTATCAGACGATAAATTCAGTCAGTAAATCACGGTCAATAATTTTCATAGGTTTATTTCTAGATCCATTAACTTAAATTTGTTTCAATATAGGTAAAGCAGATGCGAGAAGCGCAGGACTGCTTGTTGTGCGATGTGATGCTTGGGTCAGAGTTGCCTTAGGGGCAACTTGGAGGAGGCCTATGTCCAGCAGTGGACATCTTTCGGCTGAAAAGGTGATGATGATAGGTAAAGCTGATGGAAAAGTAAAACAAGATTTGCCAATATGTTTACAACTTTGGACGAATAAAAAATGGTGGACAGAATCTCCCTAAGAAAAGATTGAAGCACTTAGTTTTTTTCCTAAACCCACTATAATTTCGACAGAATTTTAACACACTATATATTATAGTTATTTTATTTGTGACACTACGACAATGACTATTTACACGAGATTTGTTGTGTAATAGCGGCTTTTTGTCTTACTATGGTGTGTGCATGCCAGCCCATCCTTTTAAGAAAGCTGTCTTACTATGGGTGCTTCACTTTATGTTAAGTGAGATTCCGTCCACCTTTTTTATTCGTTTAGGTTTACAACATTCAGTGTACCTACCTAAATTGCAAGATCCACGTCCAAGATTAGAGTGACAAGGATGAGTTAATTACACTGAGGTTAAGAAATGCATTTGTGAAAGGTAAGGTAAGGTTATTGGATATTATTTTCGTATCATCAGCACATTTGACGTGTTTAGTCAGAAGAAATTGACTAAATATCTTCACACGACTTTCTGCTTTTACCACTTTGATAATCCTGGTCACAAAAGCACTATAATTGCTAGAGGCCAACTATGGGCAGTGTAAAATGGTAGCCTACCCTTCGTTCCAAATCCTGGCCACCATCCTGACTCCGGAGGTCCCTTTTTTCCCTTCTTTTTTTTACCTTTGGCACCCATTGTGTTTTTGTTTGTAAAAATTCACTTAGAAATAAATTAAACTTAAAAATAATATACTCGACATTATAAAATAATGTTCTATCAAAAACTCACCATTACAAAGTAATCCTTCCTGTCAGTTTATTCATTTGTTTTAAAAATTAAATTACGAAGATGGGATTTCTCGGTTGGCGAAATGTCAATCAATTTGACACTTCATTTTTGACAATTCAATGCATTAATTTAAAACTTTTAACTTTAGTGTTGTATCAGTAATATCGATTATTGAAATTATATTATATTATATTATTATTGTACGCAAAATACTCTTAGATATTTTCAAATGGTTGGTAGGAGGTATGTCCTATCATTTGAAAATATCTAAGACCTACAATCTAATATATTTATGGAGTTTCTTAGCGGTTCTTCTCCATAGGACCCAAATTTGGAACCGTGCAACTGGAGCCTGACATTTCAAAAGTGCCTGCCTGTAATTAGGTAGGTTTATTTGAAATAAAAAAACATTGAATTGAAATACTAATTATAATAAAGAAAGTTTAACCGGATTAAAGCGCTTATATTATTTAAATTGGTTTTCCTGACGTTTCGAAAGCTTTGCAGCATTTTGTGGTCGCAGATAGACTAAGATGACAAGCGTCTTTACAGATATTTCTAAATTTTAATCTACCGTACAACATACATACATTGATAAAATGATTCAAGAAATGTACCTAATTAAGTATTTTTTATGTGCACCTGCCGCATGTCGTCTTGTTGTGGCAATAAATAATTTTTCTTTCTTTCTTTTTCTTTCTTATTAATTAAAATCGTTTCGATGCACGCAGTAATCACCCACAATATATTTATCTTTTACAGTGTTGAAATACTTACTTGGAAATTTTAAGAATTTTGATATAGGTAAGTACTCAATGTAAGTTTTCATAGAATGCTTCTAATGAGATTACAATTTTCAGAACACACCGACTTAATAAGCAAAAAATAAGCAAAACACATTTATTAACCACACACAGAAGGAAAATAATACTTTTTTTATGATGAAATAACAGTTTGGGTCAGAGTGTCGCCTTAGTTTGTTCCATTATCTACTTAGGTCTTCACAATTCATTTGACTTTGTTCAAAATTAGCTTTTTCCAAAGGTGACCTTGAAAGGTTATTGAAATAAAACAATCACATAAATGTATAGTAATGGTGAAAATAGACACAGTGAAAACATAAATTATTACAAATATGTCATTCTCCTTCACACATTCATTTTTTTTTAAACCGTGAAATTTGAATTATCACATTTAACTAAAATTAGGCAAGACCAATATATGAAAAGGATGGAAGTAGGTATACATTTGTTAACCACACTTAAACACGTTAGATAGGTATAAGTTCACATTGGATGTTATTGGAAGAGATTTATACATATACATATTTATACAAGTAAAAGTATTTTTTCATTTTCCTTTCTATAACCACCTACGTAATATACGAAAATGAGCAACATAATATGACGAAACAGCCTAAAATTTTACAAAAACTGAATTGGCTATTCATCAATTAACTATTTAACAGTTATTGAGACATATATATTAGAAAATAAATAAAAATATTCAATATTTTTTGCGGCGTAGTTATTATAACCTGAAATAAAATACCAACCAAGCCGTAAATTACATAATGTTCTAAACATTTAGTTGAAAGGAATATCCCCAATTGATAAATTAATGATTTAATAAACTTACTTTTTTAATGGAATTTATCCGATGAAACACAGACACTCCCAAACTGCTACGTTGGTAGTACTGTCAAATAATAAGTCGTCGAGAGGACACACACAAAGGTCAATTGAAGGTCTAGTGATAGCGTGGAGCGCAAAACTGTTTTACCTACCGATCGAAGCGCTATCTAGTAGCACATACTTGAACTTTAAAGAAAACGTGTTGACATATAGTTGGCGCAACGTAGAAACGTTCTCAATCATGGTACGGACCTAGTTACATATTATAACGTTAGGTAGCACTATTTTCAAACTATTGTGTATTATTTTTAATAATTCTTTTATAGTAAATGTCATAAAATTAAAACAATATGAATAGTACTAAATGTATTATCGATTATTTATAAGTAATCATTATGTGGAGCATCACTACTTTTAGTACTTTTTATCAAGTTTTCTTTAGCATTGAATCTGAGATTCTATTTTTAGTCTATGCTAGCAGCTAAATAATTTTAATTTGCAAGCATGCACAGATTATTTAGTTCTTAATCTGTGCAAGCATCATAGACTCTGTCTACGGCAAGCATGCATTGAAGCTGACATCTAGCGTGGCACTTTGCGATTAACATTAATTATGTAGAGGTTTATACCTAATCTAAGTTAGGTAGGTATTTTTTAGGTATAAACTTTTCCGAACTAAAACAACATGAGTAGGTAGTTAACTAAAAATATATAATTATATTGGGTAGGTATGTTGGTAGGTATTATACGTAGACAGGTACCACTTACCTAAAGGATAACTAAATAAAAATGTTTTTTTCATTCCGCTTAAGTAGCTCTTTTACCACAGCACTGTTGTCAACTTCCCACTAACTGTGCCTTCTGGATGCAGGATACTCTTCTATCTTTAAGCACTCGTAGGATAGTAGGTTGGTAATAACCTGCATAGGTCAGTACCTACTCAGGCATACTTAGGTATTGATACATTTTGTAGGTAGGTAAGTACAGTTGGGCATAAAAGAGTACACAGAATGGGGGCGCCACTAGTCATACATTGAACACGCACATTCCATCACACATTACATCTGTAATAATACCATATTCTAGTAAATAAATAATTTGATTGATTGATTGATTGAAAAACCAACAATATCGAAAAAAATGAATTTTTTGAATCGCGTTTTTAGCAGAACTTAGGATTGTCTTACTAATATAAATTTAATTTAAGTGCTTACAGGCATATTTTTGCTTGATAAAACACAGATTGATACAGTAGTAACATTAGTAACAAAGAAAAAAATGAATTTTTTGAATCGCGTTTTTAGCAGAACTTAGGATTGTCTTACTAATATAAATTTAATTTAAGTGCTTACAGGCATATTTTTGCTTGATAAAACACAGATTGATACAGTAGTAACATCAGTAACAAAGATAGAAAATTCGTTCTGAATTTACTTAGATGTAGGTAGGTATTACCAGACTCTCCGGTGCCTAGCCCATCAGGGCTACACACCGTGCCCCCTGCTCTGTCGATAGGACAGGTGTGCGGGAGGCCTTTGAGGTCACGGGCGTCCAGAGTGGGGACTTTAGGCGTCCACTGGGTGATCTCAGGGATGACGGTGACACGCTGTGGTATTGTGTCGCCCTATGCTTTCGCATCGAGAAGGTGTTCAGGGAGACAAAGTCTTCTCTGGGACGTGCCTTATAGGCGTAGCACAGGGGGGGGGCACCGGTAGCATACCCATTCCCGGAGTTCCCTCACTATTGTGCTGAAGATGGTAACCGGGGAGGTTTTAGTGCGGAAAAATCCCACACACCCCAGCCTCTACCCCTCGAGGCCGGTAGCATTTTGAAGGTTTCCTCCTCAAAAACAAAAAAAAAAAAAGGTTCAGACTGACTGACGTTCCTGACTGAAGGACCAGACTGTACCTACTACCTCACACCAAAAGAATAAGATAGGTACGTACCTGAGTACTAAGTAACTAAAAGTTTACTCGCCGTGCCTGTGAGTATGGCCTAGACGATGTGCCTATGAACCGTTTGTCTCGTTGGCAGAATTAAGTACCTATTCCATAATTGATCATTGGCACATTGCGCACAAAATTAGATAGGTACCTAGTTATAGAGGTAAACATAATAGGTAATTTATTTACAATTTTACACAAACAGATCTATAGGTGACCAGCAGTACATACAATATTTATTTCAGTACGAGGATATATTTTATTTCAGTACCTACGCGGGCAAAGCTGTGGGCAAAGCTGTGGGCAAAGTGTAGTGGTCAATTTTTTTTTCTTTATAGCCTTTTCATCTCATCATTTCCATCAAGGCCACAATAAACATCTAAGTAGTTGTAAATACCTAAATATATTGTATAAAAGATTAAAAAGTAACAAAATTTTTATAGATGGTCCACTCAACGATAAAATACCATTGGGTCCACTTAATTTTGCCGGTGTGTGTTTAATAATTACATAATCAAGCAATGTCAGTAGTTTATCGTGTTAATTTATAACTTAGTTATACATACCTACACTACAGCATGTATTATTTAATTTTATAGCTGATGCCCGCGGCTTCGCTCATAGCGCCACCTATAGGGACTTTTATAATTTGATTTTTGTAATTTGCGTTTTTGGCATCTAACTAACATAATTATAACATAATAATAATAATATTGTGAATATGAGTCGTTTTGGTCCAATTTAAAATTTGTTATTAACTTTACTACAGCACCACCTATCGGATCCTAGCATAGCTATGGCACAGATAATATGGCCTGTGAACCATCATCATGAAAAAAATAAATGTTTTGTTTAACACAATCAGACTTCAATCGGTCAAATCGTTTAGAAGTTACACAATCACTAACAGACAAGATCGTTAAAAAACAAATTGCCGTTTCATAAAAAAGTGACCACTCAACTGAAATGTATGGAAAGACTGATTGCGATTTCAGGGTTGACCCCGTCGTATTTTTTTTTCGATAGTATTCCCTGAATGAGTTCTCCAAATTATGACCACGCATTTCTGATACACGTTGTACTACGTCATGTTTTGTAAGTACCTAGTACTTTAAACCTAAAGGGACCTTTTAATCAGTTGCAGTAATATCTTGAGGTTGTAACATACCTACTGGGTTGAATCCGTAAGTGGAAAAGGGACCTTTAGATCAGTTGCTAGTTGCAGTAATTTCTCTTGAGGTTGTAACAGCGTCTCCACGGCTGACTATGCGTAGTACGCGATAATAGTAATAATTTAAGCATGGCAATAACTCCAGAACTCTTCAGCCATATCTTTAGCAAGTATGATTTAAAACAATTCGTTTTCAATTGATTCCACGAGCATCAATTGGTTTTAATTATTCTATTATTTACTTCAGAGTCTTAGGCCCGTATTCCAGAACGATACTCAAGCGTTGATCACTGTTTAAAACTAGTTTTGAGTTGAGCTTTGATTTTAGAACGTCCCTCAAGCAAAGATTTGTTGATCACAGTTCAGCTGAGTTTAGTTTCGTTTTATATTGTCACCTGTTTCGGTATTTGGGCAGAGATTTGATCTGTAATCACTCATGCGTGGTCCAGACTACGCTTGAGTAGAGATTTCTATTATATTTCAGGTCAAATTCGTGTGTTATGTTGTTGATTTAAAGTTTATAATTACCGTTCTGGAATAAGACCGATACTCAAGTAACGATTCTATCCTTCAGTAGTGATCAGGTGATTGGAGTTTAAACTGTACTTGAGGAAGCTTCTGTAATACGGGCCTTAGGCTAGGACCACACTTGTGAGGCGTCGGAGACAACGAAAACAAAAATTTCACTTCGCTTTTGCAAGTATTAAGTATGGGTATGAAAAGTAAGAAAGTAATCCACATATTAATTGACTACATGATTGTTGCCATGTGGGTGAGCAACTGGCTTTATGCGCAAACGTTCGTAAGTTCGATTCCCGTATAGAACAAAATGAATATTTGTATGGCCTATTGCTTGGCGTATGTGTATAGTAGGTGTTTTTTTTCTGTGAACGTACGGCTAATCATATACCTACCTATCAATGGTAACAAAACCATTATAAGCAAAACTGGGTTAGTAATCTTAGCATTTATGTTTCATGAAAGGCAGGCTCTGCTTGTACTGGTTTTAACCGTACGTTCACAAAAAAAAACCTACCATACACAAACGTCAAGCAATAATCTGTATGCCATACAAATATTCATTTTGTTCTATACGGGAATCGAATCTACCAACGTTTGCGATACGACGACTAGTGTGAGGTAGCGTTACAAAACTCTTATGACCGCTTGTTGCAGTGGGCCATAAAACCTGTGATAAAACGTTCCATATTCAGCTCTTGGTTGTTGCAGATGTGTAGGTACTGACTAGAACCTATTGTTTCGCTATCACACTCAAAGTCGAGGAACAAACAGGTTCATCAATTTTAAAATTAATTCCTTTAAACGTATCGCTAGCACATGTTACCTTTTCAAACTGCAAACGAGAAATAATTAGACGAGTGTACGGTACGTACAGTCGACAGCATGACAGTGGTAACACTTCAATTCGAAAATCACCCTTACTGCTTACGAAATAAAGATGCTGCTAATGTCAAAGTGTTACCACCGACGTGCGGTCGACCGTACAACTGTCATTATATTATCTGCCAGTACAAGCAAAAATAGACCTTAATGTGACGAACATGTTCTTTTTTTCTCGATTGTACTACATCGTTTTCGCAGGTCCACGCCCGCGTAGGTATGTGGAGCGGGCATTCGGTATGACTTTATTATAGATGACTGTACCAGAGTAATTGTAGTCTTACAATTTTATTGATTGATTCATTCGTTTCCATTTCAGAATGCACTGAGTGCTTGAGTAAACTGAGAACAATAATGTAAAAATAAACTAGAAAATAAATAGCCCATTGCGGTGCAGTAAGTGTTGTAACCTGTGTTGCGATTACGATCAAGAGATAGAGGGGTGCATTTAAAATCGAAAGTGAGTGATCATTGCAATTGCATAAAGTTTTAAAATATGGAAGAGCTATATGATGGCTGATGCATGAAGGTCATCAGTTGGGACAGGTCTACTTAAATCGACCTGACACTTTCTTCAAACGACCAGCTCAGGAATTGCCCAGCATTGTCCTCATATAAATTCTTACGGCCAAAATTAATATCCAATCTATCTACGATTTGCCCTACTAGAGATCGAAATTTGACATAAGCTCCATACAAATTATGTCAAATTTCCATCTCTAGTAGGGTAAATCGTGGATAGATTGGATTGACTTTAAAAGAGACTAGGATTCCTTGCTTGTTTCGGCATTTCGTCACATAGGAAATGCCGGTGCCATATTTGTAAATGCAGAATAAATAATTCATCGCCGAATTTTATTATCTATGTAGTATGATAATCATTTTGCATTGTAAAACTCCACTTGTTTATTTTACACAATTACACAACTAATCTATACTGTAAATTTTACAGTAATTTAAAATGTAACACCCCGTATCATGTAAGATAACAGTTTATCTACGAGTAAAACTCGTCAAAGGAATAAATGTTTCATGTTAGTCTTATTTACGTGCTTCGTGCTTATACAAAACAGGTGATTATAATACATATATTTTACATATTATCTAGAGATTACTGTGACTGTGGTTTTGACTTATTTCCTTCGGTGGATTATCGTAAAATGCGATTGAGCCCTCTTACATTTTTTTTACGAAAATAGCAACGAGAAGTGGATTTTTGGCGTTTGCGTTCTATTCCATAGAAAGATCTATAGTTTCCATTGCTGACTTAGATATCCCGATACTAAGCCTTCAATACTCGAGGGTATTATGTTTTTATTCCGTCTATTCGAAAAGGACGACTTGGTTCGCCTATAAGTGCACCCAAAGGTGGTGTTTTCTATAAGAAACTTTTAGCGGGCAGTAATGAGTTTTTAATCCTCTTTAATAGTCTTTATGTGGTCTTTATAAGTGCGCCCTTTTTGAATTTGGAACATCTTAGTGTTCGTTCAGCTCCAAAGAAATCGAACGCAATATTGTTTGAATAAAGACTGGCTGGTACGACGGCCTATAGTCGCGCCGCCGGCTAAATAATAAAAAAAAGAAATCAAATAAAAAACGCGCGAACTACAGCCCGCGTTTTCGTGAATTTTTACGGATTTTTAGAAATTCATGGTATAGGGTGTTTGACTGGTATCGCCAAAAATTATGAAAATTGCACACAACGTAGATTTTAGGTTGAAGAATAAATAACTTTTACTAAGTTTTTTAAATTTAAATTGATTCTAAATATTTTCTTTTCCTGTTTGAAATTTCGTTTTTTTAATCTGTTGATCACGTGATACAAAACGTCTTGAGACATGGCCGTTGGCCGCCATTTAGAGTGACGTCAGAATCTTGTAAGACATAGGGCGAGCTAAATGTTGCCATGATAGTAAAAATAAAGAGTACGAGTTTTTATAATAATAACATATTCATGTCGGCCAGTTTATTTTTAATTTTATCGAGCTTGGTTATAATACTTTATAACCATACACTACATACTAACAATTATTATTATGAGTATTTGTACGTAATTATGAACGTAATTTACAAGCTTTTGTTTTGTAGGTGCGTGATTCAAACACAAAATATAAAACTTTTCAGTCATGTCTCATGCCAGAAATAAAACTACGTTCCGTTTTCAGCGCTAGCACCGCTGCAACCATCTCAAAGGAAACATGAAAATTAAACGAAAAATAAAAGCAATATCAAAATAAAAATAACTCTCGACATCGCCTTCTAACTAAATTGTTTCGTAAATTAGAATCTTAAGTTTTTTCTCAGATTTGTTACATTTCCTCTAATTCGTACCTTTTTGGTAAGCATGATGTACTTTTAAGGGAATTTACACCCGCAACACTGACCGGAACAAGATCAGTGACGTAGTTTGACGATAATGTCACGTGACTTAGCTTTTTGGTGCGAAATACAAATCTTGATTATTTAATTTTAAAAGCATATTTTAGTAATTATTTGTTAATGAATGCTTTAATTGGATGTTTCGCCATCGTTTTACATACATTTCAAAAAAATGACAAACATCCTATTGTTTTGAAAAATGAATTCTTCAAGTGACAGTGAAAGTATAGAATTAACTTTAGAACTGACGCAAGAAATGTGATGGATATTGGTGTCGATTCTTTTGTTTACGAACTAAACTTATTTTAAACTATCGCTATCTTTTCCTAATAGTAGATACAAGAAAGGGATGGAAACAAATTTTAGAACTGTCAAATTAGTCAGAATTTAGATTTCCATACAAGTTTAGTCGTGATCTCGGAACGTGCCCACTAAAATACAAAGAAATGTATCACGTAAACTAATTTGACAGTTCTAAAATGGTTGCCATCCCTTTCTTGTATCTACAATTAATAAAAGAGAGCAATAGTTTTAAATAAGTTTAGTTCGTAAACAAGAGAATCGACACCAATGTGGAATCTATTACCTGCAAAATTGCGGGAGAAATATATGAAAGCCTATGGTAATATAAGTTATTAGTTGTTGTATTATGAGATACTATTTAATTTCAATTTAGTTAATAATATTTTTTTTTTTTTTTTTTGTGTATTATTAAATTTGTGTTAAGTTCATTAAAGTTGTTTGTGTTTCATTAAATAATAATCTATAGTATAATATTATAAAGAGGAGATTGTTTGTTTGTTTGCATTGAATAGGCTCCGAAACTACTAGACCGATTTGAAAAATTCTTTCACCGTTGGGAAGCTACACTATCTCCGAGTGACATAGGCTATATTATATTTTCGAAAAAAATTGGAATCTTTACTAAAACTCCAATAATGTAACCCAAGGTGTAAATAATGTACTACGACTTTGCAGAACATATCATTGTATACAAAAAGTGTCGCAACAGCATATGTCTAACTATTATAATGGGCATTGTCTAAATAATGTTAACCTAACCTAACTAATGTTGACCTAACGATTTTATTTTATTTTCCGAAAATATAGAGCAATTTAAAAAACTAATTTGAATATTTCGTTAATAGTCTCGGTAGTTATTTAAAAAAAAAACATTTTCGGATTTAAAATTGATTAATTTGTTTAATTGTAATGACGTCATCATTGGAATGAAAAATAAGTGTTGTTTTATTTTAATTTTTTTATAGAAATGCCGCCGCTAGAAAAGGCTCTGTATTTGTACCTTGGTATTAATCTTCATCAAAATATATTACTTCATATTTAAGACTGCTTCAATACCTTTGTAAGGGACCTAACTAAAGGCCTATGAAATTAAAAGCAGCGGACTGTAATACTGTTATATTAATTACGACAAGTAAAAGTAAATGGAATTGGCTCTGAGTGCGCGCGCGTGTCGTCTGTCAAGTTCGGTAGCGAAGTCCCGTAGGTTTCCACGCCCGCGCACATGAATGCGCCCCCCGCGCCGCTGTCTCGTCGCCGTGACGTCACCAACCGAGCCGCCGCCCGATGATAGCCGACGGCGCCCGAACAGGATCCCAATCTCTACTGCTTACAAAATCTAATTTAATGGACATCATGTACACAATCAACGTGTCCCAATACTCCGTGGGCTCGTTCAATGTTTTTAGGGCTCTAATATTTTTATTTATAACGTCAACAAGACGACGCAAAGATTGACACGACTCCCTTGTAATGTGTTCAACATTGAACAATGCCTGCACGTGATTATTTACTAAAAGCCGACTGTTATCATAACGGCCACATAGTAACTTCCACGCCATTTCATAGTGCTCACTCTTAAAATCAATATTCTTTATGATCTCTAACGCATCACTTTTAAGCGACGCACGTAAGTAGTGGAACTTACTAATCGCATCTATGCAACTACTGTTATGTATTAGTGACAAATATGTATCTCTATACTCAAGCCAGTACTGATAACTACCATCAAAGTTAGGCAAATCGATTTTAGGTAAGCGTATAAAGTTACGTTGGAACGATTCACCTGCTTGTTTGCGTGTCGAGCCCGCTACAGACCCGCCATCACCAGCGCCGACCGCGCCTGCCAACAAGCTACGCGCCTGCGCTGCTAGTGCGTGGTACCGCTCCTCTAACTTGGCTCGCTCCGCATACGCCTCATCCGGCTCGAAGGACCAAAATGTAAGGGACCTAACTAAAGGCCTATGAAATTAAAAGCAGCGGACTGTAATACTGTTATATTAATTACGACAAGTAAAAGTAAATGGAATTGGCTCTGAGTGCGCGCGCGTGTCGTCTGTCAAGTTCGGTAGCGAAGTCCCGTAGGTTTCCACGCCCGCGCACATGAATGCGCCCCCCGCGCCGCTGTCTCGTCGCCGTGACGTCACCAACCGAGCCGCCGCCCGATGATAGCCGACGGCGCCCGAACACCTTTATATAAATTTTTGAATTATTCAATTCGGATTCAAAGATTTATTTTGCCAACTAAGTGTACATATTGGTGGTAAGTTATAAATATAGTTCTTACAAACTTAGAACCTCGGAACCTCAGTTTGAACCTCAGTTGTATAATTACCCTCCTTTACAATATGACATAAAGTAGCATCCTAACCAAATCCTAACACTTTGAACGCGTAAGTTTTTTCCGCTGTATGTTTGTCGTTCACATGTTTACCCCGACGGCGTTCAAAGACTTAACGTACTATTATCAACATGAAATACTTACTACTTCTTAGTACGAAAAAAACTTTTTAACAAAAAATAAAACCGACTTCAAAAACCTTAACTAAAAAGTAAAAAATAATCCTTGTATGTATTTCAAAATCTTAACATAAACCAACATTTTGAAGGCGGCGCGTGACTGTCCCTTTGCGTCATGTAAATATAATGTACTGTCGAGCGCTTATCTATTGTAAAAAACAGTTTATGGGAACATACATGAAAAACACGCGCCGCCTTCAAAATTTTGGTTTATGTTAAGATTTTGAAATACATACAAGGATTATTTTTTACTTTTTAGTTAAGGTTTTTGAAGTCGGTTTTATATTTTGTTAAAAAGTTTTTATTTCATACTTTTTAGTTGATAATTCACAGAAAAACGAAACTATTAGTAGATCATCTAGGTAAGCGAAGCTAAATTAAACTGATTTATTGAAGCTGGTTAAAAACCTACTCGACCTAAGTCAATAAAATTTATATGGGACCACCGCGCGGACTTACTCTACCAAATAAAAAAACAACCACGCAAATCGGCCCAGAAATCTCGGAGTAATCGGTGTACATACATGAAAAAAAAAAAAAAAAAAAAAAAACCCGCGGAGTACATAACCTCCTCCTTTTTTTGAAGTCGGTTAAAAAGAAAGTTTTATTATTTACAGGATGACAACCTACTTCTCATATCCTGAACCAGCACTCCAGAAGGAGTTGCGGAGCACGGCTGAAGCTATAGTAGCTCCAAGGAAGGGTATCCTGGCAGTTGATGAGGTTAATGGTAGGTACCTACTATCTTAGAGTAATAGGACACCGCTCAAAGTTGAAGCACAAAAACAATCGATGTATGGCCGGCAAGCGGCACGTAAAATATTCGCCGACAAACACATAGGCTGTAGGTTAACGGCCAAAATTAATATCCAATCTATCCACGATTTACCCTACTGGAGATAGAAATCTGACATATTTTGTATGGAGCTTATGTCAAATTCCTATCTCTAGTAGGGCAAATCGTGGATAGATTGGATATTAATATTGGCCGTTAGTGTACCTACTGAACGGAGCTATTTATGGCTCTAATTTAGTTGCTTCAAATTGTGCGCACTGTTATGGGGTCCCAAAGGATTAGCTTTTTAAAAAAAGGATATTTTAATTAACTAAAACTTTTATTACTTTTATTGGAAATTATCGCTAAGGGACCCTTTGGCAACCGCACTCGAGCGTGGTTCGGAGCAGACTGACTGTTCACTGCTAACTCTCTATCAACTTAGGTGAACACTGTAGGGTCAGCAGTATAGGGGATGACGTTGCGTTAGGGGGTGCATTGGTAGGGTATAACACCTCCCCCGGTAGAAAATAAGCTTCGAGTTAAAAGGTCGAAGTTTATTTAAGTTATCTATAAGATCAAAGATTACGCCTGATGGATGGAGAAGGAATTTCAATTACTGTGTCATTTTCTACTTCTACTGTAGGCTGTTTAGAAAATTTAATCAAACTTAGTGGTTTGCGGTTGCTGCCAGGTTTATAATGGAAGTAAATCTTAAAAATTAAATACACAATTATTACTAAAACTATTACAATAATAATGATAGAGTAATGTGTCCCATACTTGACTATGTGTGGGCTGGCTATAATTTTATCAGTGTTATCTAAAAGGGAATTTAATATTTTTTTATTATTTTTTAAATATAAATCATCTAGGTCAATATTCTGCAAAATAGTTGAGGCGGGAGACACATTATCTATGAGGTTATACAGTCTAGTTAAATTACAACACCAATCATTGATCAGATTGAAATCTAGGCTAAGAGTAGAGGAACTAATGTTTGCAATTACATGTTTAGTTATAAATTTCATGTTTTTTGTAAAAGCTGTGCACTTGTAAGGAATATTGAGTACACCTGTACCTAACACATTCAAGTCATACAGTTCACGACCGGGACAGTCGACAGATACTTTTGTTGGGTTTGATTGAACATAAATCCAATTATTATTAGATAAAGATTTCCATAGGCTAACACTTCCTAAAATAAATTTTGTTTCACACTGCACTGGAATAACACTTATCACTTTTGTCATGAGTTCTATTTCGCAAATAGGGTTAACACTGCTCGAATACACGTTGGAAATGTCACAAATAAAAGTTTGTGAGGATAGCGTTTTGCAATTTTCTAGGCTATCCATAACGCAATAGTACGACTTGTCTCTGGTCATTGCTATATACTTATTTCTAGGTATTATCATACTGTAGGTATTCGGATCCTGGGCCTTATGTGGAGTCGGCAACGCTAATACATGATGTAAATTATATTCTATTGGAGAGACTAAGGGAATTCTTACTACAAAAACAATTTACTTATTATTATAATAACAGGTTATGGTTGAAACGTTCAATAATACATGCATTGAGTTTATTTCCAACTTGATTGGTAATTCTTCATTACTGTTTAAATGTCTAATATTGTCAGCAAGTTCTTGGTACAACTGCTGAGGTGTTATTATGGCAGGATGTAATGTATTTTGACTGCTAAATAAAATTGAAGTTATTATATCCTCAAGTTGGAAAGATAATGTTAATATGCTTGTTTCTAAGTAATCTAAAATTTGATTCATATGATATCTAATATTTAGTTCATTTGACATGTTTTTCACTGACATTGTTAGGTTATCAATAGCTATGTTCAAATTAGCTTCATTAATTTTAATTTTCCTTACAGTATTGTTAAATGATGAAATGACAGAAGTTGTGACCATAATATTTTCTTTCATTAATGTAGCCAATTTCTTTTGGTTATTCTGTATTGATTCTATAGCTTCATCGTATCTTACGCCATCGTCTTCGTCTAAATTTCCAAATATGTATTTTATACCGGTACCAATTCCTCCGATCCAAGCACCGCGTTTGATTTTATTATCAATTAATTCAGATATGGAAGTAAACTCTCTAACAATGTCATGATACTGTACTATTAAAGGTTGTAATGTACTATGGCATTGGGAGGTTTCTATTATTTTAGTTTCGGTACATAGGTTTAGAGCTGTATTAAGAACGTGTTGGATATTTTCTATATGTTGTTTCAAATGAGAAATATCTAGCGGAATCAAAACATTCAGTTGACCACTGTTTATTCTAATTTGGCCAAGGTAATCGAAATATAGTCCAGGACTCGAATCAATTTGTTGAATTTGTGCTTGTTGTCCTGGAACTTCACCAATTGTACTGAAACAATGATTGCATGTGTTTTAGAATCTAATCTTACTTAACTACCTAACAACTATCTAATTTAAGAATATGTCATATTTATGACCAAATAGGTAAGTACTATTTTATTATTATATTACTATTTTTTTTATTACTAACTAATATTTATTTTCCTTTACAGGTTTTCTGAAGTCTCAGCGGGTTTGACTTCATCGTAATGATGTCGGACATGACGACGATTGATAAGCAGAGAAAGTGTGTTATTTCCATGTACTTTCACTACTTTATAAGGTCCCTTCCAAATAGGTGATAAGCCTTTCCTTAATCTCAAGTGATTTTTCAGGTAAACAAAGTCTCCAGTTTTATACTGTGCGGGACGAGTTCGACTATCATAATATGTTTTGGAAGAGATCTTAGATTTTGCAATATGTTCAA
Organism: Asteroscopus sphinx; assembly: GCA_949699075.1. Lineage (NCBI taxonomy): Eukaryota > Metazoa > Arthropoda > Insecta > Lepidoptera > Noctuidae > Asteroscopus > Asteroscopus sphinx. The sequence continues at coordinate 9,042,776 of OX453021.1, read as the reverse complement.
TTGCTTTTTGTCGTGAATACTTCAAGCGACTTTGGAGCATCCGAACATAGTCAGGATATGTTACACCAGGAGTTTCATCGAAAATCATATTTGGGACGTAGGGTTTTTTACCAAACATCAACTCATATGGAGTGAAGTTAGTGGTAGAGTGTACTGCAGTATTATACGTAAGCATGGCTGTGTACACGTACCGGGGCCAATTTGTCTGTTCTTCATTGACATAGGATTTGAGATATTCTTTCAGGGTTGCATGACTTCTTTCCAGAGCTCCCTGAGTCTGGGGGTGATAAGGTGAGGCCCATAGATTTTTGATTTTAAGAAAATCGCATGTCTTTTTGAAAAGATCTGATGTAAAATTACTGCCCTGATCAGTGAGGATCATTTTGGGAATACCAAATATCGATATGTGGTGAATAAGACATTCACTCGTTTCTTCTGCAGTGGTACTACGAATAGGATAGGCTGAAGAAAATTTGGTGAGATCGTCCTGCATTGTTAGGATAAATTTTAATTTTGCAGGTCCTGATTCTGGAAGTGGTCCGACTATATCAATAGATATTCGCTGACCTGGCTCAGTTGAAGTGCTGGTGATTTGCATAGGGGCACGGTTTATTTTCCTAAGTGCCTTGTTTTCTTGACACGATTTACATTTCTTTACGTAAGACTCTATGTCTCCACGCATCCCTTTCCAATAATATGTTTGTTTAATTCTGTTATACATTCTTACGGAACCTAAATGCCCAGCTATAGGGATATCGTGATTATCATACAGTATTTGCTTGATTTCGTTTGGGGCTGGATATATGATGTTATTGTGGTATATTTTAATTTTAATTTGTGTATTGTGAAAGAGATATGTTAGCATGTTATAAATATTGATAAAGGAATGTTTTTCGAAAGGATTCTTTAGATCGGATATACCAATTTCATTAATATCATTGAATATTATTAATTCATTCCTGGCCCTTTTTAGAGTTTCGAATATTTCAGGATACGAGGCTTCATCAAAATGATGGACTTTGAAGAATAACAAATAATAGGTTTTGTCATTAAGGTTAAACCTTTGGAATGAGAAAAGTTCTTTCTCAGACGTTGTTAACATGTTGTTAACTTCCGGGTTGGCTAAGATTTCTTGGATATACGGATTAGACTCATCTAAGTCAATGGACGTAGGGATAAGGATTACCTTTGCAGGACATTTTAGGAGGCTTTCATTATATTCTTCGATTTCTGTGTTGAATGATACGTCTTTGTTAGCCATTGATTTGAGAAACGTTGAATAGTCATCTACTGGCACTTCTGGGTTTGTGCTAGTGGACGGAATAGGTTCAGGATGAGGTTGAGTATCAAAGGGTGTCTGTTCGGGCAAGGGATTTTGCCTTTCAGGATTACTGTCCAGGAAAGGAGCAGAGGATTCAGCGGATGCAGGTAAGTTAATATCAGGTAGAGGCAAAAGCTCTTCATTTGATTCAAGCTGTGGCGATTGTAAGATGTCTTCGTCAAGATTAAACGAAGGTGGGGATACAAGTAAGTCCATTAGGTCTCTGTCCAATTCCTGTATGGTTTCTTCAACGACGGGATTTGATGTAGCAGGATCTGTGGGTTGAATTGGGTTTACTGGAAATCGAGATAGGGCGTCTGCATTGGCATTGATTTTGCCCTTTTTATATTGGATATCATATTCGAACTCTTCTAATTTCAGACGCCATCGGACAAGCCTTGATCCTGGATCTTTGCAGTTGAACAACCATTGTAATGGTTTGTGATCCGTGAGTATCTTAAAACGATGACCATAAAGATATGGTCTGAAAGTCTTGGTTCCAAAGATAATAGCAAGACACTCTTTTTCAGTGACACTGTAATTACATTCAGCTTTATTCAGTGTGCGAGATGCATAAGCAATTGGGCGATCATGTCCTATGGGACCTTGAGATAGGATGGCAGATATAGCGTAGTTAGAAGCATCGCATGTCAAAAGAAATGGTTGTGTGAAATCGGGATAAGCGAGTATCGGTGCGGAGACCAATTTATCTTTTAAGGACTCGAAAGCGAGTTGTTGCTCATTTTTCCATTCGAAGAGGATGTCCTTTTTTAAGAGGGATGTTAGGGGTTTCGCCAATTTGGCAAAATCGGATATAAACCTTCTGTAATAGGAAACCAATCCCAGGAACGACTTGATGTCCTTTGGAGATCTAGGGACAGGAAATTCAGTGACTGCTTTCGTCTTATCGGGATTTGGCTTGACGCCACTTTCGCTAATAATATGCCCTAGATAGCCGACTTCCTTCCGGAGAAATTCGCATTTTTCAGGTTCCAGCTTTAGATTGAAGCGACGGAGTCTGTCGAAAACAGCTTTTAAGTTATCGATGTGTGACGTAAGATCAAACGAATATATAACGATGTCGTCTAGATAGACGAAGCAACGGGAGCCCTGTAGGCCAGAGAGACAGTTATTCATTAACTTTTGAAAGGTAGAAGGGGCATTTTTAAGCCCAAACGGCATCCTATTGAACTGGAAATGGCCTTGAGGCACAGAAAAAGCTGTTTTGGGCGCGTCTTCTGCAGAAATGAGGATTTGATGGAAACCGGAAGTGAGGTCTAGCGTTGAAAAGTACTTGCTGTTGCCCAACTGGTCAAGGATTTCGGATATCTGTGGGATAGGATACGTTTCGCCGATTGTGACGTCATTGAGCTTTCGATAGTCGATGACTATACGCCACTTGCGCCGGCCTTGGGAATCAGCTTTCTTGGGAACTACCCATATTGGTGAACTCCACGGTGAGGATGATGCTTCTATGATGTTTTGTGAGAGCATTTTGTCGATTTGAGTTTCCACCTCTTTCTTATGACATTCTGGGAACCTGTACGACTTAGTATGGATAGGGATATCATTATTGGTTTTGATTTGATGGTTTAAAGCAGTAGTATATGTTAGTTGGTCGTCGGGTAAGTGGAAAATGTCGGAATAATGGGAACAGAGTTCTAAAAGGGCGTTGATTTCTTCCTGGTTAAGATGATCGATTTTTAACGAATTTATGACCTCTTGTGTTCGTTCATGGACATTTTCTTTTGGATTTTTCGGTATCTGTACAGAACAGGGATGTAAGGGTTCTATCTTTAGCTTAAGGTTTGCGTTGATGTTTGCGGGTACTTCGGATGTATTTACGGCTGTGATTTTTATTTTCTTATCGTTTTTTACTTTTACTATGCAATTCGCGATCAATAATGATTCGGATAAATGTTGATCTAGAATCACCCCTTCTTTTAATTCAGGGTTTTGGACTGTGCATTCAATAATCATTTCTGATCGAGGCGGAATAATATAAGTCGGATTGAAAAACTGAAGTTTCATATTCAAGTTTTTTATATGTAAAACGTCATTTACATAATCGATATTGCAGCCAAAATAGGTGAGGAAATCGGTACCAATGATGCCATCGTAAGGTAAATTTATTTCTTTGATGACATGAAATTTATATTTTATCTGTTTATTTTCAGACAGCTGCAATTTTAATTGAAAGTGGCCAAGCGACGGAGTTGTTCCTTCGCTTGGTTCGATACCCTTAAGCTGGATAATTTCTTTGGTTAATATTGGATTTTCTGAAATGGAAGATTGCTTAAGTAGGCAAATGGCTGAGCCTGAATCAACTAATAACGTAAGCGGGATATCTGAAATTTGAGTTTTTACAAGGATGTGAGGTAATAGTTTCTTAGTAGTGTCGATATTAATTTCATAGATTTTTTGTGACACTTTCGAACTACCTTGGGAAATGGATTCGGTAGTTTTAGATTCAGTTGGATATTTACGACAAGAGTTTCCTTTTTCGGGCTGTCTACCGTGTTGTATAACTCTGCTTAGTTCGGTGTTTCCGTTTTGGGGCTGATTACCCTGTTGTTTAACACCTTGGATATGAGATTTTAACGAGCTTCCGATTTGGGGCTGGCTACCCTGTTGTTTAGCGCGTTGGATATTTAATTCTGACGAAGAGGTGTTTCCGATTTGGGGCTGGTTACCCTGTTGTTTAACACTTCGGATGAATGATTTTAACGAGCTTCCGTTTTGGGGCTGGTTACCCTGTTGTTTAGCGCGTTGGATATTTAATTTTGACGGAGAAGTGTTTCCGATTTGGGGCTGGTTACCCTGCTGTTTAACACTTCGGATGAATGATTTTAACGAGCTTCCGATTTGGGGCTGGTTACCCTGTTGTTTAGCGCGTTGGATATTTAATTCTGACGGAGAAGTGTTTCCGATTTGGGGCTGGTTACCCTGCTGTTTAACACTTCGGATGAATGATTTTAACGTGCTTCCGATTTGGGGCTGGTTACCCTGTTGTTTAGCGCGTTGGATATTTAATTCTGACGGAGAAGTGTTTCCGATTTGGGGCTGGTTACCCTGTTGTTTAACACTTCTGCGTTTTTGTTTTGTTTGGGTGTCGCCTTTAATTGGCTGTCCCGTGCGACACCAATTCGAGACGCCTATTCGTTTAAAGGATCTTCGGTATTATCAACTTCATCATAGCCCTCATTTTCAATTTCTTCGGGCAGATCCTGGACATGATTAATTGTTTTATACATGGGATTGTTATGATTAGACCCCGATGGTCTACTTTGTTGCTGTTGGTTACTATAACGATTATTATAAAATTCCCGTTTTTTACAATCTTTGATATCATGGTTTGTGGCCTTGCAATATCGACAAAATAGGCCAGATGACGGTGGAGAGCTCCTGGATTGTTGGAATTGTTGGGGGTTCTTTGACTGCAGGATATTTTGAGTTTTCTGAGCATTAAAAGGTCCTGACCTTGATTGGAAGCGCTTATTAAAATTTGCACTATTGGTCGACCTTGAATCTGATTGTGGGACAATCTTTTTATATAATGATTGTTGGATCCTCTCCTCTGATATTGCTAGGTTTGTAGCTTCATTGAAGTTTTTAGGGTTACGACATCTCACCATATTAGAAAGGCGAGGATGAAGCCCCATTAAGAAATGATGGAGTCCTAGGTCTTCCATGGCGGCAGTGCGCCCGGCAAGTTCGCTCTTTTTAGTATTACTTAGGGAAATCTCTGTGAGTAATTGGGAAATACAGGTCTCGATACGTAATGAATATTGACTTACATTTTCTTGCGGGCCCTGCTTGCTCTCCTGTAGGTCTGTGAGTAGGTGAGCGTAATGCTTCCTCTCGGAAAATTGAATTTTCAAAAATTCTCGTAGTTGTTCCCACGAGTTAAATTCTTTAATGGAACAGGCAAGCTCCGCTTTTCCTTGCAATTTACTTAGGATGAATTTGAATAGAATCGGCTTCTGATTTTCCGTGGCTAAATCATAAGCATTGTTGCAGTTTATTATGAAAGAATTTACAGTCTCTCGACTGCCATCGTAGGATTTTATAAATTTAAAGAGAGTGTTTAGATCCATATTGATCTGTGACATTGCTTTTGATTCAGTATGCGGGGACAAAGGAAATGATTTCTCGGAATCTAAAGGCGAGATTGGTAACTCAGGAAGCTCGATTGTTAGCTTATTCGCTTCCGATTTAACTCCTTTAGGCATTACAGGAATTAATCACCATTAATATTTTATAGGATCAACGCAGAATACATACATTTACAATACAAATACACGGATAAATCAATTTAAAATTAATCACTATAAATTAACACGAAATTAATTAACGTTACGGATCTCTAATTTATTAACAGCTAGAACAATGACCAGAGACTCACAGGTAAGTTGCGTAGGCGGCGATAACGATGAGCGGAAGCCCGAGACGCATTCCGGAGCGATAAGACGACGTCTGCGACACTAGGTTCAGCTTGATGACACGACCCAAGGTTATAACTTTGGGTTAACCAAAAGGTACACAGGAACTTGGAGTATGGAGATGAGGATCAGCACAGAAGATGATATTGGACATCCAGGAACTCGGTTTTGATGTTTTATTTCAGGATACTTTCAGCATCAACTCGTCGAATTTTGCAGGATATTCAGGATACACAGGTCAGTAAAGTTAGTGCTTTCAGGATACTGCTGCACTGGATACACACACAGGACAGGATAACACTTCTAGGTAAGTAGCGTTTCAGGATATTTTCAGTCCACGCGCGATGCGGCACAGTTTTAGTTTTCACTGAGTATTTTATTTTATGAGTCTGTCTTTATTAGTATTAACGTGCACTGGGGATTTTCGTATCCCACCGCTGCCACCAAATGTTATGGGGTCCCAAAGGATTAGCTTTTTAAAAAAAGGATATTTTAATTAACTAAAACTTTTATTACTTTTATTGGAAATTATCGCTAAGGGACCCTTTGGCAACCGCACTCGAGCGTGGTTCGGAGCAGACTGACTGTTCACTGCTAACTCTCTATCAACTTAGGTGAACACTGTAGGGTCAGCAGTATAGGGGATGACGTTGCGTTAGGGGGTGCATTGGTAGGGTATAACAGCACGTACGTGGTCTCTATGTGTAGTTGTTCTAAGGATAATTTATTATTGGGTGAAGTAGTGAAATGAACCACCGATTTAGTGTCATTTGCGCAATGCCTAGGTAGTATAGTATTATATTATCTGTGCCTAGGTCAAATAAATAATCGATGAGTCGTCAAAGTTGAAGTGTAATAGGCGAAACGTGTTTTAAATGGCGTACTAAACCCGGTAAAACACAGACCAGTAATCTTAAATAGCCGGATACCTCCACTCAACAAGCTTATGCAGTATGTAGTATTTACCACTGCATAACATACGCCACGCCGCCAATCGTCACGTCACCCCGTCAGCGAGCCGAACCAATCATACCACCAAATTTTTGAGCTGACCAATCATAGCGCGCCGTCCGCCACTTGCCGGGGGGCATTTTACGATTGTGTTCTCATACGAAACTTTGTTTATGCGGCGTATTAACTGGTCTATGCGGTAAAACAGTAGGTTATCATCATCATCATCATCATTTCAGCCGAAAGACGTCCACTGGACATAGGCAACAATCGTCACGCTTGGCAGGCGGGTTGGTTGGCACTCGTAGTTGGTTGAGTAAATACTCAGAGAACGCTGCTGCCCATCCTCTGGTGAATCCCTTAGTTGCCTTTTCAACACCCACGAGAAGAGATGGGTATAGTATTAGTATAGTCTTCAGAAATAGGTAAAAGGTGTAACATTATTATACAACGTGTTATTGAAATAACTGAAAACCTCTTAAGGGGTCATTATACTCATCAGTATGTAGAACTTTTACTATGGGACCAACCCTAAAATAGCGAAAAAAATAAACAGCTGTTCCCCTACATTTTGTCGATTTATGTGAACACAAATATAGGGGAACATCAGTTTTTTTTTGTCCCATAGTAAAAGTTGTACGTACTGATGAGTACAATGAAGAGGGTTTCAGTTATTTCAATAACACGTTGTATAGCTGAGGTCCTTTGAAGGGGTGAATGTTGTACTCATCATAACGAACAACTTTTACTTTCGGAGCAAATAACTTTTTATAAACAACTTTTTTTGCGATTCAGGGTTGTTCCCATAATAAAAGTTGTGAGTACATATACTTAATATATGCGTTCACCCCTTAAAAAGACCTAAGGCAGGGGTCTTTTCTCCATAAAAACGCACTCGACTATTTTCTTTCGTTTATAATCCTAGAGCAATGATTTTGTAAAGTGAAATAAATATCAACTTTTTCTATGTCCATGTTTTTTTTTTTAATAGTATGGCGAAACGAGCTAAAGAACCACCTGATGTTAAGCGGTTACCTTTGCTCATAACAACTGAATACCACCTAGGCTGTTGCCTAAATGGCGCAAGTCGGTTCGCCAAACTGAGACATGAAGATGGAAGGTCTCATGTGATTGTAATTTCCCCAGCACCCGTACCCTTCAGACCGAAACACAGCAATGCAAGCATAGCTATTTGGCGGAGGAGTAGTAGAAGTACCCCGTGTGTGCTAGCCTGACAAAGTTATCCTTGTGCAGAATATTGTATTAATTAGTAACATTAAACTATTGTAATTTCAGAGGGCATCGGCAAACTCCTGGCAGCTATTGGCTTGCAAAACACGGAGAACAATAGGAGAAGGTACAGACAGCTTCTCTTTACGACTGATGTAAGTATGCGTCATACATACAATACATATTATCACGCTTTTTTTCCAACTAGCAGGTGGAAATCTAGTCTCTGCCTACCCCGACGCAGAGACTATGGATTTCCACCTGCTACAATCCTGATACATCTCTTTCGCTTCATCTAACTCTAAAGTAACTTAGGTTTTCGCGATCACTACACATTATAATAAAACAAAGTTTAACCGGATTAAATCGCGTAGGTATATTATTTAAATTGGTTTTCCTGACGTTTCGAAAGCTTTACAGCATTTCGTGGTCGCAGGTAGACTAAGATGACAACCAACCAACCAATTTAAATAACATACGCGATTTAATCCGGTTAAACTTTGTTTTATTATAAGATTTAGATTACCTGGCTTTTTTGAGAACGTCTGCGATTTTGTTGCAATATGTCCGCCGACCCTCTCCAACTCTTCCATCCGTTCTCGCTTCGTATAGGTGTAGTTATTTCATCAATCTCCTCTCGTCCATCCATCTTAAGCGTCATAAACATACGTGGAAATAAAAAAAATCTGCTTGATTTTGCCCCGACTTTGTATTTTTTTCTTTAATTTTTAAAATAATAGAATAACTTCTTCTTGACACTGTTCCTTTCTTTTAAGGCTAGGCTCCCAAAATGATGTGACTTTTTGAAAACATATGCTGAATCGAACACATGCTTGATGAATGTCAAATTTAGATACATGTTTTTTTGAACCTTTATCTATCTTTTGACTAGACAGTTACATAATTAGTTTAAAAAAAAATTAGTTCGATACTTTTATTTTTTGAAAATCATGCGTTTTTAGAGATTTTGTGAATATTTCTCCTCTATTATTTAAGTGAGTTATATAAAATATATGCAGATAGAAAGATAATAACGTTTATTAAATACTGGCTCGAGGAAATTTTTATAGATTGTTTAGTATCTTGTAATAAAACGAAAACTGTTTTGAGACTTACGTTATTTACTTCCGTGGTAAAACGCGCGAGAATGATTTTCTCGAAAATGAGTTCTACTGCAACTTCATAAAATTGACGAGCGCGGCCCGCAGTTGCGGTGTGTAAGGGGAGTGCGAGGGTGGGAATTACGTTTTGGGAGCGTTCGTCGATTGCAAAAAGTTTTATTAGCTTTTTTTTTTTAAACTGTTGGTTTTACTGTTAAAAGTTTCCTCAGATGTCTTAAGGGAAAACCTAACCTTGTTTGTGTTTTTGTCTTGTAGAAATGTCCCACAAGAGGGACCTCCAGAATTACAGTTCAATGTTTAACGCGTTTGTTTACTTCACAAACTTATAATTCTTTCGTAAGTGTCGTAAAGGGATTCCTTAGAGTAAACAAGTTTTTTACCCATATATAGCAAAAGGTAGCTAGCTTTTTAGCCCTGACTCAGCATACGACTATTACTCCTCTTTTTCGGTTAGTGTACTAAGGTTGTTGGGTGAAATTTTTTATTTATTTATTTAACAGCTGCCTACTGTACTTACAGTTTCCCAACACGTACAGTAGGCCAAGTTATAATTAAGGTACATATACAATTATTATAAGTCTAATCATAATTACTTAAAAATTATGACAAAAGCTGACAAATTGGTTTATTTTGGTGTAAAAAATATCAACTTCTGGTTGTTGAGCTATCAGAGCATTGAGCAATGAAACAGCATTATTATTTGGAGCATACTAGGAAGTGCATTGTGCGTGACAGTGGCACCGCCAGTAGATGGCGCGCACGCAGCCGTGTGTACTTGTCGGGTGCGGATAGGGAACAGCGAGCGAGGCTTGTTGGATTTTCGATCTTGCCATTTATAGTTAAATAATAATTTACCAATAATGCACATTTTGGCCTAAACTATAACGTACTTAGTTGCCACAGAAATATTTAAAAAAAAGAAAAGAGTTTACTCTTAAAATTGCCATTACCCAAGAAACTGAGCCACACAGTGATCCACCTCCAACCGTGTCCTCGCCAGCCGTTCACGAATCCGCGAACAAAGCCCCGGAGGAAGCTAACAATATCTTATAAACACTTGTGACATTGCAGACTCTCTCCGAGCATGTATCAGCTGTTATTCTGTTCGATGAGACAGTTTACCAGAAGACTGACGATGGCACGTCATTCATGGAACTTCTGAAGAAGAAAAACATTATTCCTGGCATCAAGTTGGATCTGGACGCGGTTCCTTTGTTCCTCTCGCAAGATGAGGTTACTACTCAAGGTAAAATATTGAACTAACGTAACTGTTTTCGTTATGGACCTTGTCTATATTTTGATCTTTTTGGGCATATAAATGTCCCGAAGATATTTATTTATTATTTACTAGCTGTGCCCGCGACTCCGTCCGCGTGGATGTCGGAAAATAACATCGTGTCATAATTCATCCTCCGAGCCTTTTCCCAATTATATTGGGGTCGGCTTCCAGTCTAGCCAGATGCGGCTGAACATCAGTATTTTGCACGGAGCGACTGCCATCAGACCCCCGCAACCCAGTAACAGGGTAATACTGACATTCGGAGGTTAGACCAGTTGTCAGACTTTCAGGCTTCTGACTACCCGTAACGACTGCCATAGGTATCCGTATGACAACCGGGACCGACAGCTTAGCGTGCTCTCCGAGGCACGGAGGGGTCACGATGTGTAACGAAACGGTCACCCATCTACAGACTGACCGCGGCAAGTGCAGCTTAACCTTGCAGATCGTACAATCCGCGCAGTCGTTGCTTCGAACATCGTGTCATAATTATGAACACAATATCTTCAAATATATACATAAGCGCCTACACAGACGATTACACTATTTACCGACCATAATATATTTTGTTTTTACAACCAACCGGCTAAGGTGATGGAATTTCATAGAATTAGCCCTAAACTCCCTCATTCTGAGAAGACGCTCGTGCCCAGCAGTGGGAAGTAATTAGGCTGATTATGTTATTCTATAACACTAACCACATCTCTTCTTATGCTGAGAAGAGGTCCGTGCCCAGCAGTGGGGCAGTAGGTAATGAGCTGATTATGTTATGATAATCTATTACACTAACAATATCCAGTTCCTTAACTCTTCTCATTCCAAGAAGAGGGTCATGCCCAGCAGCGGGACAGTGATGGGCTATGTTATGTTATTCTATATTTTCTATAATACTTATAGAATCCAGTTGTATTTTTAGGAACCTGCAATCTGTATCTAACCAACAATCATGACCTCTACTTTGTATGCAACTTAATACAATAGAGGGGTCAAGCTGTATCGCTGGATCTACTCAACCGATTCAGATAAAACATACCCTATATTTTAAGTTAGACTAATACCAATACAAATGCTAAGTTTCATTACGATCCGTTCAGCCGTTTTCACGTGATGAGGTAACAAACAGACAGACAGACAGACAGACAGACAGACATAAATTTTTTCAACGATTGATTCGTGTTCTATAGCTTATTTCTAGTCCCCCTAGCCGGTTTTTGCGAAAAAAAACTCAATGTACAGACTTTTCGACCTTTACAGTTTTATTATAGTATAGAAGATATTTCCGGATTTAGTAGTAGTAGAATTCCTTGTGAAAGAGAGAGAAGTACTACCACCTATATTTCCACCGCTACACAATAATGCTTGCATTGTTATGTTCTGGTGTTATGGGTACGAGTACTGCCGGTGAATTACATATCACATGAGACTTTCCCATCTTTAGGTCTCAGTTTGGCGAACGCGACATTTAGGCCATAGACATATAACACATATTTCTATGATTTAAGCAATAACCTAGGTAGTATTGCAGTTGTTATGGGCAAAGGTAACCGTTTAACATTAGGTGACACTTTAGCTCGTTTTGCCATCCTGTACCATAAAATAAATATAAATATTTTTGGGACATCTTTTACACAGCACCATCTAGTCCCTAACTAAGCAGAGCTTGTACTATGGGTACTAGACAATAGATATGATACTTATATACTTTTTTTTTTGTAAATACATATTTATAATACATAAGAAACACCCAGACCAACACAAACACTTATGTTCATCACACAAATATTTGTGTCCTGTGGGAATCGAACCCGTGACCTCGACACGACACGACCTCGTGATCAGCAGTCCGACACTCGAACCACCAGACCACGGACGTCGTCAAAAATACCCTTTTGAGCAAAAAAACTACTTATGTTGTTACCACACACAGTCTTTTATAGGGTTCCGTACTCAAAGGGTGCCAAACGGGACCCTATTACTCTCGCTACGCTGTCCGTCCGTCCGTCCATCCGTCTGTCTGTCACAGGGCTGTATCTTTGTAACGGTAATAGATAACCAGTTTAAATTTTCACAGAATATGTGTTACTATGGTGCATATCATGAGTTCATGACATATACTAAAAATAAAAAAAAATAACTAAAATCATAGGAGGACCCCCTTTTCTCATAAAAGAAACCTCGAAAAACATGTAATTTTATCAACGTTTTTGTTCCTGCTCTATCTTCATAATGGTAATAGGTACATACCAGTGTGTCAAACTTGGTCTGATAATAGTGCTTACTATGTAGTATGTAGTTTAGCAAAAAAAAAAAAATAGGGTAAACATTATGGCGCAACTTGGGAGAGGCCTATGTCCAGCAGAGGACTGCGATAGGCTGAGTTGATTGATTGATTGATTGAAACATAGACATATGTGGTGCGTACCTGCGTAAGAAATAGATGCAAAAAAAAATATTTCGCTCACGGTGAACCCTTACTGCGTGAGTCAGACATGTACTTGGCCGGTTTTACTACCTGTTTATATGAAACACATTACGAAAAGTTTCTGGTTTTACATACCCAGTAAAGTGGAACAAGAATCTTCTTTACCTCCACAATACTTACTCATAGAAATAAACTGGATTTATAAATAGTTATGATGTTATTTGGATGATGCTATCTCTCAAGACATTCACAGTTTGAGCTAAACCGCGTTTACGTTTTGTTTTATTTTATGTTTAGGGGCTTATTGGCATCAATGCCTTGGTCGAAGCTAAACTACAAAGCCTTGAGCATCGGCGCAGAGTTCTAGCCTAACGGTTTTTTATCGGATGCATTTGGGCGAGTTTGCGTTGAAATTACACAACATGTGAATAGGTTTTTGCTGGCAAGCGTGAACTATCGTCGATCTCACCATCGCTTTACATAAGGTGGTGGTGGCAGTCAAACGCAAGCCCATTAGGTATAAAAAAATGGGCTACCCACCTCTACGTTTTTTTATTTTAAAGGACATTGCCCATTCTCTTAGGAGCTTTAGGCCCCTCAAAAAAAAATGCTATGTCACGGCGGTTTTAGTCTTATTTTGTAGACCAAGAATTATCTTTTATTATTTTGCAAACGATTTTAATTTTTTCACCCAGGTTTAAGATAAATCTATTTTTTCCAACTCCTGAACTGATTAATAAGTACGCTCCGTGCATCGTTGGGCGATATAACTGAACGCACCCATAAGGACATCTAGAGACATTTTTTTTTTTTTTTTTTATTTATTCATGACCATGGATACATGTCCTTCAGTCGTAATCATTGAACATATTATACTTGTATCCTAGTAAAGTGGTGGAAACTTTACTAGGTTTCCGAGGGGATGATGAGATAATACGAAAGTCATGATTTTCAACTTTGTACCATTTATCCACACTTGTACACGTTAACGAGCACTTAACATTTAATAATCCACCATTATTACACATTAACACTCGAAGAAACACAAATTTTGGAAAATAATACAAAATCCACAACATGATCTTTACGAATTTTCCCGCCAACCTACACATCTAGAGACACCATGTATGGTGTTGCAAGATATAATTATTTTGTTAATCGATTTTGTAGTATTTTTTAAATAATAACATTGCAAGCTTTTACGTTTTTGGGTGTATTAATTAATATCGATTTTATAAGTAATATTTCAGTTAATTTAAAATTATTATAATAATATTTACAATAATGCATAGGTATTTTAAAGCAAAGAATCATCTTATTTTTCTGTACAAAAAGATTTCAAAAATATGTTTTGCAATTTCTTTTAATTTGACGTTATATGAGTGGTTTTTTATAATTTTTAACGGATTTACGCATGCGAATCGAAATCTAAAGATGTAAATAGTGGAAAGAAAAAAATAAGAAATCAATCAATCAAGATAAGTCTGGTATAAATAGCATCTGAAACACAGTAAAAGTGAATACATAGAAGTATCGCTATTTAGAATCGATTCCAATTATTTGTTGAAATAGTCTGATATCTGGCAACATTTTCGTTCGGTTTGAATGGAGGATATACTTACGATTCAGTTTATTACATATTTATTAAGTTTTTTAATGCTAGGGTGAAAGAAATGTTGTTAAAGAACACATAAGCATAAAAAAATAAGACATAATTTTTTAATAACATATAGTTTTGACATGGCGCCAAAAATGGGCCCATCCGTGGGCATTGTCCTTTATTTTAGTTGTTAACCTTACAATAAACACAGACATAGTAAAGAATATAGACGTAGTGCTACGAACAATCATAGTGAAGACAACAAAACTGTGCTCCTCCGTGTACAAACTAGCGGTCACGCACACACATGCACCTCAAACCGTGCTCACCGTTCTCAGTACACATGTCGCGGCATCTTCCAGTAAGCATCGCGAAAACTAATATCCTTCAGGTGCATGTGTGTGTGTGTGAGCGCTGGTTTCTACACGGAGGAGCACGGTTTTTGTTGGCTTCAGTATGATTGTTCGCAGCACTTTGTCTATATTCTTTACTATGTCTGTGACAGTAAAATGATTAAATTTAATCTTCTGTTTCTTTTTACAGGTCTAGATGACTTAGCAAAACGCTGCGCTGAATACAAGAAGCAAGGCTGTCGATTCGCAAAATGGCGGTGCCCCCTCAAGATTGGAGAGAACAAACCGTCAGTACAGGCCATCGATGACACGGCTCAGGTCCTCGCGAGGTACGCGTCCATTTGTCAGAGCCAGGGTTTGGTTCCGATTGTGGAACCTGACGTACTTTTGGATGGTGAGTACTTAGGAGTTGGAAGTTTTGTTTAACATTCGGCCTGATTATGCTATGAGGATCAGTCACAAACAATTGGAGAAGCCCATCTTTAACAGCTGTTATGCCTATTAACCTTAACATACTTGTAACACCTATAGCTCATAATAACTTTATGGTATATACTGACGCTCAAACACCAACAACTAACAATGACGTTAATTACTTAAATCAATTGAATGCTTCACAATAATTAATTTTTGCTCTGATTGGCACCGCTGTTAATCGACATAATTGAGTAATTAATATGTAACGGTTGATAGCTTTTTGTCTAATTTATGTTTTCAATTAATTTGTGACAGTACCTAGCCTCAATAGAAAAGTTGAAAGGAAATCTTTTGGGTTGGTATGGGAATGTGATGAGGAGGGATGAAACGCATGTTACTAAGAGAGTGATGAATATGAATGTTCATTCATGGATGGAGAGGGAGAAGGAGACCAAAGAAAATATGGATGGATTGCTTGAAGAAAAGATGGATGGATTGCGTGAAGAAAAGACAAAAATGGAGGAATAAAAACGTATTGCGCTGACCTCAAGTAATTTGGGATAGGGCAGGAAGATGATGGTGACCTAGCCTCAAAGCTGATATAATAAGTGGTGGTGGTGGTCCCTGTATGGTATGCAGGGATTTCCATACCATACAGTGGTGCATAGGATAGGAATACTAACATAGTTATTAAGTAATATTGTTACTAACACAGTGAGTCATTTTTACTTATTGAATGAATAAATAATAATAATAACATGTCTAGAAACAATTTTTAGCTTAAAGGGGAACTGGTCTGACCATAACTTGCTGGATAATTATTTGTACTGGATATAAGCTTTCTTAATGTATTTATTATTATTATTATTTATTATATTCTTTATTGTACATACACCAAACGAAAACAAAGACAGTAGTTTACAGATAGATTTTGTAAGCACAATGGGCGGTCTTATCGCACAAGGCAATCTCTTCCAGACATCCTTCAATCAACAGTAGCAAAGAAGAACTCATCATCATCATCATCATCATTTCATCCGAAAGACGTCCACTGCTGAACATAGGAGGAACACCCAAAAAGAGGGATATGTCATAATCACCACGCTGGCGGGTTGGCGATCGCAGTTGGTTGAATTTAATACTCAGATAACGCTGCTGCCAATTCTCGGTGAACCCCTTAGTCACCTTTTACGACACCCACGAGAAGAGATAGGGTGGTGCTATTATTTTTGTCCGGCACCACACAGAACGGAACGTAAAGAAGAAATACTCACTACTATGTATGTTACCAGGCGATCATGACATCGTAAGAAATCAGAAGGTGACAGAAACTGCACTAGCTGCGGTGTACAAGGCGTTGAACGATCATCACGTCTTCCTAGAGGGATCGCTGCTCAAACCAAACATGGTAAATATATCTACTGCTTACTGTTTACCTACTACAACGTATAGGCTTGGACGAATAAAAAAGGTGGACAGAATCTCGCTAAACAAAAAGTGAAGCATCCATAGTAAGACGGCTCGCTTAAAAGTACGGGCTGGCACGCACACATTCACACCCATAGTAAGACAAAAAGTCGCGATTACGTAACAAATCTCGTGTGCCGGTAGTCATTGTCGTAGTGTTACAAATAAAATAACAATATACAGGTGTCAGCTGCCGAATTGCGTAACTCACTCGCGATCGCAATCATCTGGATTTAAATGTTCATTGCTCCGTGTGTTTTGAGAATCCGTGTTATCGGCAACTATGTACCACGCACTGAATATTGCCGCCAATGTACCCTTATTTTACGTGTTAGTCCTAAGTTTAATAATGTTAATGGTGTACAATAAAGAATATTCTATCTATCTATTGCTTTAATTTCAAAATGAAAGCTAATGTCAAAGTGAATGCATTACACAATTACTCACTGGTGGTCACTTGTGTGTTAAACATCTGTCAAAAGTATAGTGGGTTTAGGAAAAAAATAAGTGTTTCAATCTTTTCTTTGCGAGATTCCGTCCGCCATTTTATATTCATCCGAGAGTGTAGGTGTCCAAAAAAACAATAAACCAATCAAACGTTCCTCAATATTATATTACGATTTCGGGACTTTTCGCACACACATATATCAAAACAACGTTTTGTATAACCTCGACGTTTCGGCCAAGTTATATTACCCATGGTCACGAGAAGACCGAAGTATGCAGATGTCATCGTAAAGCCAATAAACCAATCAGGACGTTACTATAAAAAGTCCCTGAGAGCATCAAGAGCAAGAGTGTAGTGATGAAGACATATTACCAGGCCCCTCAGAAAGTATTGCGAAAAAAAGTTTTTATATATGGGAGACTGGCCAGTTATAATGTTTTTCGAAAATATGATTATTTATAAGTAAAAATAAGTAAGTTCCAATTTCAAAATTTCCCTCCACATTTTTTGCGAGTTAATTCAAAGTATTGTGTCTCACTGAAATATGGATCTGCGCCGGGAACATTTTAGAGCTATGATTTTATACGATTTCAAGTGTCGCCTGAAACCGGATGAATCGTACGATAGACTTCAAATGGCATTCATGGATGAAGGCCCTTCCAAGGCAACCGTGTATCGTTGGTATAACGACTTCAAGCGCGGTCGACCAACTTTGGGGGATGACGAAAGAAGCGGTCGCCCTTTGACGGCTGTTACCGAAGAAAACGTGCTAGCAGTGAAAAATTTAATCCAAGACAATAGGCGAATTACATATCAGGAGATTCAACACATATTGAAGATTGGATCGGGAAGCGTTCACGAGATTCTACACAGCCATCTTCGCGTGAGGAGGATAGTATCACGCTGGGTGCCGCACAACCTCACCGATGCTCAGAAGCAGGCCCGGGTGGAATCGTGCCGTGATATGCTTAACAAATTTGAAGCAGGCTCGTCTCGGCGTGTTTACGACATCGTTACAGGTGATGAGTCCTGGATTTATCAATACGACCCAGAAACCAAGCGCCAGTCGACTGTTTGGGTGTTTCAAAATGAGCCAACGCCTACCAAAGTGAAGCGATCTAGAAGCGGGGGTAAGATTTTGATCGCTAGCTTTTTTAATTTGACTGGCCACTTGGTATCAATTCCCTTACGGGATCAAAGAAACATTAATGCCGAATGGTATACTACCAAATGTTTGCCAGAAGTTTTCTCTGTTATAAGCAACAAGCGACCAAACACAGGGCTCCGCGGGCTACTGCTCCACCACGACAATGCAACTGCGCACACCGCACTCAAAACGAGGGACTTCCTGGACAGCACGCCAGTCAAACTCCTGGGTCACCCTCCTTACAGCCCTGATCTAGCACCGTGTGACTTCTTTTTATTCCCAAAAATAAAAAATCAGCTCAAAGGGATACAATTTTCGTCGCCGGAAGATGCGGTGGCTGCGTTCGAGCAGGCTGTAAACGAGGTGTCTGCGGCGGACTGGAAAAAGTGTTTTGAAAACTGGTTTAGGCGTATGAATCTTTGTATAGAGGCTGGTGGAAAGTACTTTGAAAAGATTTGATAAAAATATATGTACGTATAGAACAATTTTTTTTAGTTTCGCAAAACTTTCTGAGTGTCCCACGTATATTGTGTTATGTGGAAAAACATAGGCAATTCGATAGCTGCTTTTATCTTTCTAAATGTTATCAGCAGGTTATCACATTGACCTCATATAAGCCATTCCAATTTAGTATCCTAGAGAATTATTTGTTTTCGTCAGCGTCAAGAAGACCAAGCGAATTATTCACAAACTATTATACTCTAAAAATGCAATGCAATTTTTCAGTACACATTCAGGCTATTTCTTAAATGAATTTATTAGGACATGACCTCAATGTATAACGGCTCCCAGCAATATAAGGGGAATATGCTAGGATTAAAACTCAGACTGTGACTTGTATAGGAGGCTTAGCGCGCCCCCTTTTACCCCCTTTTGCCCTATTTACACCCTTTCAAACGTGCTATAGCTCTGATCTCTTTATTCCTTGCGAACGTGGTTTCGCATAATTATAGTTCACGATCCATTACTAGTGGTTTATTATTTTCTTTTTTATGGGTTTTGCGTTAATGGGAAAATGGAGAGAGGATAAATAACGTGTTTTTTTAAGTCTGAAATGGAATTAGAAAACTATTTTAATAAACAGACAGACAGACAGACAGATGGCTTTGAGCTTTAAAGGCAGTCAATTGACTTAAAATTACTTGCCTTTCATATTACGTTGCACCAACTGTCTATTAACTGAACTGGGAATGAAATGATTTTAACCCATTTTTTTTTTTTTTTTTTTTTTTTTTTTAAAAGGCTTTGTCGCTTAGCGACCACACTGCCTTATCAGATAATATCACATAATTATTATTTTATAGGAAGAAATGTGTGTAGTTTTCTCACCATGCAGTATCACATGCTAAAACATCCAAACTCAGAAAAATCATAACCTTACTATACTTTACGCTAGTATAATAAGTTTATGGAACGAACAAATATAAGAATGTAGGTCTATTGTCTATTGGTAGAGTGACGCCATGTGCATGGAGAAGGTTTTACAGGAAGACAAAACTCCTTCAAGATGTTTTACAGACGTAGCATAAGAAGAACCCCGGAGGTATAATTCATTCCCGGAGTCCCCCCTTACTGTGCTAAGGACAGCCATCGTGTGGATTTTGGTGGGTAAAAATCCCACATACCCCGGCCTTTGTCTCCCCATGAGGCTGGCAGCCTTTGAAGGTTTCCATTTCGCAGCAAAAAAAAGGTCTATTGTTCTCGTATTGCATTGCATAATAGTTATATTTTATCTTCCAGGTGACCCCAGGCCAAGGATCTTCAAAGAAGAATACTGCACAGGAGATAGCTGAGGCTACTGTTACTGCTTTGCTTAGAACAGTACCTGCTGCCGTCCCAGGTAATAATTATTTGAATGAGAGTAATTGTACATTATTGACGTAGCCTTAAATAAAGTCATTGACGGCCACTCAGGTAATATGTACTACGTACTAGAGAAGACACCTCGATCAAAATGTTTGTAGCACGTTTTGAAGCTCCTGCACTCTCACTCGCTTAGCCACGTCAAGTTGCGCGATATTTTTTGTTCGTAATGTCTACTCTAGTACGTCGTGCATATTACTTCAGTGTTGACGGCCGAGTAATACTGGAAGGACGAAGCGAA
Source organism: Asteroscopus sphinx (assembly GCA_949699075.1). NCBI lineage: Eukaryota > Metazoa > Arthropoda > Insecta > Lepidoptera > Noctuidae > Asteroscopus > Asteroscopus sphinx. Next base: position 9,022,474 of record OX453021.1, on the reverse strand, counting down.
GCCGAGTACTTCCGAAGTGATTTTAAAAGGACGAGGCGCCAGCCACTCGGCTCTTTTAAACTAAACGAGACTGTTAATTCCTATTTCGGTCGTGGCTTGTATAATACTTTTCTCTCATTTGCGAGGAAACAATACACAAATTAATTCAACAGTATCTAATTTTCATTCGCGCCAATTCTCCCGCGCGCGGTTCTTGTTCTTTTTCAAGCTTTTGATAAAAAAATACGCATTCAGCCTTGGAAATAATAAATATCGTGTACCTAAAAACTTATATAAGTGTGTACTTAAAAAACCTCTCAAGCATAATTTAAAAAAAACCTGTCCAGCAATTTATATTATTGTCGTGTTGGAAATTGCTAATAGCGTGTTATTTCGTTGCGTACGGAAAAGAGCCGATTGATGTATTCTTTTTTTTAAATAATGAAGCTATTTGCGAGCAAATGGGAGAAAATTACGTTATTGTTTATCTTATTACACACAATTGGTTTTTACTGGACGTGTACCATCGTCGAACAGTGAGGTGGAAGTCAAACGCAAGCCTATTTTTAATGTAAAAAACATTTTAAACTTGACACAGGTTTCTTCAAAATCGGACAAAGCTTTTACTCATGCACCACAATTAGGCAAAAACTACTATAATTAGAGAAACACAGAATCACAGAAATGTAGAATTTTCTTTCGTTACGTCTTTAATATGAACCAAAAAATGTTTCCAGGCATTGCTTTCCTCTCTGGTGGTCAGTCCGAAGAAGAAGCCACAGTAAACCTGAACGCCATCAACCAGGTTAACCTAAAGAAACCTTGGGCGTTGACCTTCAGCTACGGAAGGGCACTGCAGGCATCTGTGTGGAAGACCTGGGCAGGCAAGGATGGGAATGTCAAAGCTGCTCAACAGGAACTACTGAAAAGGACAAAGGTATTGATTAACGTCAATTATTATTTAGAGTTTAGATTAAGAGTACTAGGAGCTAAGAACGTTGTAGGAGGTATCGCTTACTCATCAGGATTTTGTGAACAGACAGATTTTTATTACAGCCAACGAATCAGCCTGTCGCCTTAAGCGCGAGGAATATCTCCAGCCGTAGGGGGTAGAATTAAAACGCGGTTACTGGAGGAAAATTAACTTAAATATTGATGATAGCGAATTTTACTGAAAGGAAACATTAGTTTTTAATTAAAAATAAGTCCTTAAATCTATATTTAAAGATATTTGAACTATTGTCTGAACCGGAAGCTAGCTTAGGTATATAAAGTCGACTGCATGACAGTGGTAGGCCTGAATTAGAAAACCGCTCTTTCTGCTTACGAAATAAAGGTCCTGTCAGTGTCAAACTGTTACCACTGACGTGCGTTCGACTGTACATTTCAATAAAATTGCGATTGCATTAGTTCGATTCTCGGCTCTGGGAATATACTAAAAAATCTGAATGCAGTTTCCGTTTTTTCAATGTCATGTTTAATTAGTAAGTTTAAACCACTTTCTACCGTCGTTGCCTGGCAGTGGCGTGCATATAGGCAATTAGGCAATACCCAGTGTCTTCCTCATTCAAATTCAGTAGTGATGTAAGTTATTACCTTTTTTTTCAAAGTACGATGATTATTTATCTTTTTATTGACCTATTAATGCTAAATTAATCTTCCTACATAAAAAATCAATAACTTACACCACAATTATATTCAAATGAACGCCACTGTTGCCTGGTCTCCCGATTTTCCGGGAAATTCACAGATTTTCCTAAAAATCTACCATCAACATCAACTCAGCCTATCGCAGTCCACTGCTGGACATAGGCCTCTCCCAAGTTGCGCCACAACACTCGGTCCTCTGCCTTCCGCATCCAGTCCCCCCCCAGCCACGTTCTTTAGGTCGTCGGTCCACCTGGCAGGGGGGCGCCCTACGCTGCGTTTGCCGATTCGCGGTCTCCACTCAAGGACTCGTCTGCTCCAGCGGCCATCGGTCCTTCGACAGACATGGCCAGCCCACTGCCACTTCAGCTTACTGATCCTACAAGCTATGTCGGTCACTCCGGTTCTTCTCCGGATAATCTCGTTATGGATTTTATCCTTCAAAGAATCTCCAAGCATAGCTCGCTCCAAAGCTCGCTGAGCGACTTTGAATTTGTGGACTAGCCCAACTGTCAGTGTCCACGTCTTGGCACCGTAAGTCATGACTGGCAGGACGCACTGGTTGAAGACCTTTGTCTTCAAACTTTGCGGTATAGGCGACGAGAAGACTCGGCGAAGTTTGCCAAAAAAAAAACTCAAAGTTCAGCAATAGAATGTTGTGATGTTTTTGCTGATTTTTTACAATCCCTCTATAAAGCCTAATAATAGAAATAAGATTAGTACCTGCTAAAATTCTGTGTAAAATAAAACATGTAAGTTAAGACGGTAATGTTGCTGCCCTAAATATTTTCGTCATTCCCATATTGTAATAAGTTATCATAAATTCTCATAAAATGTTATAAAAAATTCAAACTGCTTAGATTTTAATATTGCAGCTGAAATAGTAGCAAAATATAATACCTAATAATATGTAGGGAGATTCAATATAAATATGGTTATATATTTATATATTTATTTCCAAGAACATGGTACATCGAGGTCTTAAAGTTATAAATTATAATATTCACACATATTCTACCGACAATAGGCGTGGAAATATTTAACCCTAACCATTTAAAACTAATGAGTTTATTGACACATGCATGGCAAAATTCCTAACTTGAAACATAATAAAATATAATAAATTTGTGATAAATGTATAATTTTATTAAAGTAATTTATGTCAACGTCATTGATTTTGTCAGAATCTATAATCTAAGAATTCATCCAAAGAATAAAAACATTTGTCCAAGAGCCAGTTAAACATTTCACGCTTGAATTTATTACTTCAAAAAACTTTGATTTTAGTCAAAAAACATCGTCTCCCGATTTTTAAATTTATTTCTCAATACATCTCCCGCCTTTATTTATTAAGCCTCCCGGATTTTGAAAATTGGACCTGGCAATACTGTAGCACTTTCCCTTCATGTAGCATTGCGATCGGACATCCTGTATCGTTCGAGCCGATGCGCAAAAAGAAGGATATTTTATGTGATCTTTTTGTTTTAGGCTAACGGTTTGGCATCTCAGGGTAAATATCAAGTGGGTGCAGTGAAGTCAGCGGCTGGCGGCAAGTCCAACTATTCTGCTAATCATAAATATTGATCTGTAAATAGTAAAAATAAGAAAATATTTTACACAAATAAATTACAATCAATCAGAATTTGGTTATTATTCTTTTGTGCAGCACAACATCTCGCCCAAATGTTTAGCATTTTAGAAGATTTTATAATTATATTAGAGGTTACCGCGACCGCGTACTGAAGGCGCAGCGTGGCCACAAGGTGAACCGACTAGCTGATGAAGGGACTAAGGCCTCCATGTTTAACTCAAATACCGAATTTAAAAACAACTGAAAGTTCAACAATAGAATGTTGTGATGTTTTTGAATTTAGAAAGTTGTAGTTTTTGTATAAAAGAAGTATTGAATACGAATGTTGGACCATGGAGATTTTTTTATTTTTTTTATATAAGTTTTATGGCCTGGTTGCTAAGACCTTTAAGCCAAGTCATTTATTTGTTATGCGAGTAGTTTTATGGCCTGGTTGCTTAGACCCTCCAGCCAAGTCTTTAGTTTACTCACCCTAGTAAAGTGATGGAAACTTTACCAGGTTTTTGAGCGGATGATGAGAAAATACGAAAGTCACGTTTTTCAACTTTGTACCATTTACCCACACTTGTACACGATAATGAGCACTTAACATTTAATAATCCACCGTTATTACACATTAACACTCGAAGAAACACGAATTTAGGAAAATAATACAAAATCCACAACACGATTTTTCCGAATTTTCCCGCCAACCCCATGGAGATTTAATTTTAATTCAATGTGGCCACTACGTTAAAACCGCAACTTCATACTTTAATCCCTATTAATTTTGATACCACTACCACAGAATATCTAATAGTACTATCGTACTACTACACAAACCGGCGAGATCGGTGTGGTTGGATTGTTAAAAGTCGATAAAATTGTTATATTTATATTGCTATTCCCGTAATTTTATTTACCATCACAATAGGTTTTTGTTGGGCAAGCGTGTATCATCGTCGACCACACCATCGCTTAATATCAGGTGAGGTGGCGGTCAAACGCAAGCCCATTAGGTAAAATAAAAAATACGCATGAACTATTCCGTACTTGTCCAATCGATGATATAAGTAATTAGTCTTTAAAGTTAAGCTCAGTAAAACATTTGTAACTTATTCGAGACTTCTCTTGTCTATCTATTGCCAAACATAAGTTAGTTCGACTATAACATGTCTAAAGCTATCCTGTTTCTGCTAATTATACACACAAAAACGTTGGTCACACTCAACGACGTCAATGGGATACACACACGATCACACGATGACACGCGATCTCATATAAGCAGCATGTTCCAAATTCAGTTGACACAACCGTTTATAAAATTTACGTGTGTTCGCGAGACAGCTGTCTAGTGAACTAATGACAGATGACAGTGTGGTTCCGGAACTATAACTCGTGTAACCATGTTGTTCTTCTAAACAGCGCATCTAGTACGTAGTACATATATATCGATGGTCACACTATAAATTTTGACCTTAAAAATGGACTGAAACATATCAAACCTTATTTCAGTTTCTATCAATTCATACTAAATCATCAATTCCAAAAACTTTTGAACTCTCATATCTTTACCCCTGTAATTTTTCCTCGAAAACTTTCCTAACAACTTAAAAGTCACTTCACACAACCCGACTTGATCCAGCTAAGTCATGTTGAACTCAAACGAGCACAATAGTGTGAAGATCTGTTGAAATGGCAGCCTGACCCAGTTCTCCTCTTTGTGAGTCGAGAGGAATGTATGAATAATGGACTCGTGAAACAACGCGGATTTTACGAACAAAAAGACGGGTGTTCCAATATTTTGATGTAGGATTTATTGTTTAGATATATTCCTGGGTCAAATTTACGCAAATATCAATGCAATCTGGATTTAAATGCGAAAATAATACTCAGGGTTTTCCTAAAATAAAGCCTAATCGCAATCCCTAAGTTAATTTATTTATACTTTAAATATCTTGCAAATTGTAATATGTTCTGAATTGCGATTAATATTTCAAGCTATATAGTTATATACCTATATAAGCTATACATAGTTTTACTATTGACACCTAGCAAATCAGATGGGTCAGCAGACAGAAGTATAATTACACAGGTTCTTAACAAATTTAAAATCAGAAGTTTTATTTTAAATACACAATTTATTTAACAGAACACTATGCAGTACATCATCCGGCTCGAAGGACTAGAATGAGCGGTGCGGTCTTTGAGTGTTGCAAAGATTCTTTAAATAAAAAGTCAATGTTTGAGATGAACTAAAAGTACAACAAGTACAGTGTCTCATTCACATCTCCTGACTTCCTTGGTAAAGTCTATTCAATTAATAGAAAAAAAAAAAAAAAAAAAAAACAAAAAAAAAAAAAAAAAATTACATTCTATAAAATTCTAGATCTAATACGATAGTGAAAAATATGAAATGTTAATGTTTTGTTTGAATGTTACGAATGTTTTATATGCGCCCGCGCCCGGCCACAACGTGTCCGTCTAATGCATCACTGCAACTGCAAATTGCAACTCATCGCTTTATAGGCGCGTACGTTTGTAAAGTAAATTGTTCGGTGGCATTACACCGAACAGATATAAATAACAACATAACATAACATAACATCACGCCTGTATTTCCCCGAAGGGGTAGGCGGAGGTGTAATAATACACCCACATTTCGCCAGTTATGTTATAGTCCCATGTAATAGGGGGCGAGCCCATTGCCATTGACCGGGCACAAATCCAGACTCCGGGCTGCTACTGAGAATTTCCTAAAAAAAACTTTGGGACATTTTACACAGCACCATCTAGTCCCAAACTAAGCAGAGCTTGTAATATGGGTACTAGACAATGGATATAATACTTATATACTTTTTCTTTTTGTAAATATATACTTATAATACATAAGAAACACCCAGAGAAACACAAACACTTATGTTCATCACACAAATATTTGTGTTCTGTGGGAATCGAACCCACGACCTCGTGATCAGCAGTTCGACACTCGAACCACTAGACCACAGAGGTCGTCATATAATCATGCTCTTAAGAAACGTCACATTCAAAAACGTAGGTCCTATAGAGAAGAGCCTGCAGGAAGTTCCATAGTAATTATTTATTTATTTATATATGCTTTATTGTACACCATAAAAAACATTACATTGAATATGCATTTAAACTATATTCTAATACTAATTATCTAGTCATTAGTAATTATCTACGAGTATCACATCCCATGACAATCCAATTCCGATTTTCCGGACAAACGTTCAAATTCCCCAGCCAGTGTTGAATTAATTACTTCGTCCGGATACCGGACAGTACTATTTGCAGCGTCCGGCCCGGTCCGGTCGTTGGGGCCAGTATTAAATATGCGGTTTGTCTGATTTAAATTGTGGTAGACAGTGAAATAGGATTGCTGGTTATAGTTGATTTGATTCTCTTTGTGAGTTGATGTTTAAGTGATCCTAGATTAATTTTATATATAACATAACATCACGCCTGAATTTCCCCGAAGGTGTAGGCAGAGGTGTAATAATACACTCATATTTCGCCAGTTATGTTATAGTCCCATGTAATAGGGGGCGAGCGTATTGCCATTTACCGGGCACAAATCCAGACTCCGGGCTGCTACTGAGAATTTTCTAATGAAAAAACCCAATAACACTTTGCCCGACCCGGGAATCGAACCCATGACCCCACGCTCAGTGGTCGCGCTTGCAACCACTAGACCAACGAGGCAGTCAAGATAAAAATAGATAATAATAGAAATAGATTAATTATGTTGGAACAGACAGTGACTTTGTGTGTGTATGTGTGGGAAAACTGTGAAACAGCAGAACTTCCATCACCGGATTTCCCAAATAAATTCGACACGGGAGCCTTCAAGAAAAGAGCATAGCTACGTCTTTTTAAAAGGTCGGCAACGCATCGGCGACTCCCCTGGTGTTGCGGATGTCCATGGGCAGCAGTGATTGCTTACCATCAGATGACCGCTTGTTCGTTTGTTCTCCTAGTATAAGAAAAATAAGCTACGTTTTTCTGTGTAACAATATTATAAAGCTTAAGAAAATATTGTATGAAGTCTGTGGCTGAAATAAGTATTTTGGCAGTGATAGGTAGGTACCTAATTTAGTTTTCGTTCAGTATTTCGTAAAAATCTGGTTCTCACCTGACGCACTCAGCAACGATAATTTAAGTGATTAGTTTTCTTTACAAATTGAACTACAGCGCAATTGTAATTCTTTCAATTGTATTCAAATGTAATTCTAGGAATAAGTAAACAAAAAAACCGGCCAAGAGCATGTCGGGCCATGCTCAGTATTGTAGGGTTCCTTCAACTCAGCCTATCGCAGTCCACTGCTGGACATAGGCCTCTCCCAAGTTGCGCCACAACACTCGGTCCTCTGCCTTCCGCATCCAGTCCCCCCCAGACACGTTCTTAGGGTTTCTAATTACAAACGAATCAAATCGAATAATCATTGCAATTTAGTTTTTGCAAACAGCGCCACCTAGCGCTAAATGTAAGAAGCTAAATTAAAGAAGTGTGTCATGTCAATATAACACAAAGTAACTTTTTGTGATTTTTTTAAATAGAAAGTAAATAAACGAGCATTATTTGCTAAGACCATTTTTCTCTAAGGTCAATGAACTTTGAAATAGGACGTCTTAAGTATTTTTCAGTTTTAACACTATAAATCAAAAATTTATAATCTCATTATACTCAAAATAATTTTAAAAGAGAGTTTTTACAAAGGTATATCAATGTGGAAGATTATAAGTTTCTACGTTGCATAGTTTAGAAATGGCAGGGGGGGGGACATTGCAAGCCACTTTGGCAGGCTATCTTTCGCAGATGGTACACCTGATAAAAAAGTGATGTATGAAACATTACCTTCATTTTAGTAGACCTATTCAATGATACCCCACACGAGGGGAAGCAGTGAAAAAAAAAATCATCCCCATTTCACATGTATGGGCGCCACCCCTAAAATACGTAATCACGATTTTTTTATTCTTTTAAAATTGAGATCTACCTATATCTAGACATTTTTTTTACAAAATTTCATTTACTTATGTTTATAACTGTAGAAGTTATTAAGCTGTAAAGGATTAGGACAGACGGACAGACGGACGGACATGACGAAACTATAAGGGTTCCTTGTAGGACTACGGAACCCTAAAAATATCAAGAGTATTCTGAAAAATAAACTCTTAGAGTTTTCTATTTATAAAAAATGCATGGATAAATATCTGGATTTCTTGATCCAACTGAGCTCCTACGTCAAACGGATGTTGACTGCCGAAACTTGATTTCAAACAAAAACAATAAAAACAAAAAACTCGCTTCGTGACCGTTACGTCACCCCTCCCTTGTTTTTGCGATACAAAAACTTCGAGGTGCAAAATTTTTGCCTCAGTAAATTCTTTTAGGAAAATGGAAAAAAGTCGGAAAAACACACTCTTATTTCATCCTACTCAGCCTAAAAACTTTGCGGTAAAAGGTTCTTTATAAGGTCTGGAGTAAAACAAAGTAAGTAAAGACCTTGCTGGTAGCCTAGTTACCAGGCAACCTAGAATGGCTTGAACTTTTTGCCAACTGTCTCGTATTAAAACTTTTGCAGGACATTGTAGCCACTGTAATCCTAGTACCTCAAATGTTACCCTTGTCTAGTCTTGTTCATTCTGAATATTTTATCAAAACATCTTGTATAAAAAAACTTTTGCATAAAAACTGGAACAACTTTATCGGGGAGTCTGGGATCAGCATATAGCCCTTCGTGTGTTAGAATACCTATGCTTAATTATTTTATGATTTATTTTAACGGTATTGTGCTGTATTAATTTGTTTTATATTAATTTCTATTTCCAATAATATCAGAGTCAAATTAATTATTTCCAAATGTTATAATGATATTTATTTTGTTTTTGATACCTACTTAATTTTTATACTTCCAACATATTTATTTAAAAAGGAATATTCTTAAAAATGAATTAAGGAACGTGTATTGACTCGATTTTCTTGATCTATAAAAGAACTGTGGTTTTGATTGGTGGGGGCAGTCAGATTGTTGCAACGGTCAGTATTGATGTAAGCTTTGTAGTATTTTCTGTGAATTATAGAAATCCTTGATTTCCAATAGTTTTGAATTGAGTTTAAATTGTTATATATTAATGCCATGTGTTAAAGTGACTAACATGAAAAATACAGAGTTCTCTCGTGGTGGAAAGTGAATATGACTTTTATTTACCTTCTGTATAACTGTTTTGCCACGGATATGCAGACATTAGTTTATTGCAAAAAGTGTTATCTAACACGTGCAAGTTTCTAAAATAAAACGCTCTGCGTTTTGTGAATACAAAACACTTTGGCAGAGTCCAAAAGTTTGCAGTAAAGCCACGAGAAAAACGGAAGTGCTAATGCCACATTAAGTATTCCTGTTTTTCCAGCGAATGGCTATAAAAAGATAATTCATGGCTTATTGGGCTGTTAGACATGAGCATCGTCATTAAAATAAATTCCTTAGAGAAATCGAAGACTAACATATAGGTTACGAATGAAAAGCTTTTAGTTAGTATTTAAAACAAAACTGCCTCGTTGGTCTAGTGGTTGCAAGCGCGACTGCTGAGCGTGGGGTCGTGGGTTCGATTCCCGGGTCGGGCAAAGTGTTATCGGGTTTTTTCATTAGGAAAATCTCAGTAGCAGCCCGGAGTCTGGATTTGTGCCCGGTCAATGGCAATAGGCTCGCCCCCTATTACATGGGACTATAACATAACTGGCGAAATGTGGGTGTACTAATACACCTCTGCCTACCCCTTCGGGGAAATACAGGTGTGATGTTATGTTGTTAAAACAAAAAACGCTTCTTTTTAATTTAAGACATGGAACAAAAAATGGTCTGTTCACACAAGTTAGTTTTTCTGTGATTCACACACACACGTGCCGTGTATGGGACGTGGCAGGGCCGTGTTTCTGTGTAGCGGTTGTGGCCATAGTTAAAAAAAAAAGAAGATTGCTATGGTGTTACCAGGATGTATGAAAAAAATTTAAACGTCATTTCTCCTGCTGCGTAATGGGTATTTTTAATTATTTACCCATACCCGAAACAACTACCTCTAGGCTATACAAATATTTATTGGTCCATGCGGGTATCGAACACCTCACCCACCACCACCCAAAACTTAGGGCAGCAGCTAATTACACAGCCATTGCACGTCGTGCCTTTTTTTGCCGTGGCAAAATTTTCATGGACGCACTCCACCCGGGACGGCGGAGCCAGTGTCGGACTCTTAACGACTAAAACCACCATCTTTCCTCTTTCCTTTCCTTCAACGACCATTGTCCGGGGGCGTGGGAACCCGTGGATATTGGCACAACCACCACCAACAGGTCGCGGCCCGCCACAAGCAGGCGAGCCCTTTCTCCCCGTGCGGCCTAACGTCGGCCGCACCCTCCCCGGCACACATGTGCGTGTGCGCACACGGAACGCTGCGCGCCACCTCACGGGTCTCTTCATGACACAGCTAAAACGCCGATGTCACGGCCACGCCAGCCACGCTAGCTACACCAGCCACACCTGCCTAGCTAGCCTCGCCAGCAATGTGGGCCATGCCAGCCTTGCAAGTCTCGCCAGCCACGCTAGCTACGGCAGCCATGCCAGCAACACCAGCCACGCTAGGCAGCAGACCACCCCGAGTCTGCCACCTCCTCTCGTAATTTTTTATAGAGATTTTCTTCCTCATCCTTATCCTCCACTGGGCACTCTGCCAACTTCAGAGGGACACGCGGAGTTACACCCCATCGGCCCAGATCGAGCCGCTCCCAAGCCAAAATATTCGCCACTGGCAATAAGATCCCCCGATCCAAAGAGGAGTTATTGCACGTGCCCAGGCCCAGGGCGCACAGGAACAACAGATGCTTTCCCCTCCAGACGTATCAAGTAGGCCCAGCAGCCATCACATGAGGAGGTTTTCTGGCCCAGTACCTCATCTACGTCGTGCCTCAATTGACTACCTACTTCAGACAATGATAACTAAGATATGGTCAAGCGCTTATCATGGTAGCTAAACCACTTTGTGTGGAACTGGCTTAGAATAAGTTTTATAAAAGACTGGTTCTGCTTATGCTGGTTTTATCACCACCGATAGTAAGATGCGATTCATTGTACTATCCCGGTTATTCCGAGGCCCAACACACACACTTGACGTCACAGCTCATCAAGCAAAATTTTCTAAATCCCATCGCGATTTAAACAGAACTTGAGCGAAGTTTCAAATTTTCAGTTCAAAGATAGATAATATAGTCTTACACTGTCAATGTCAGTCAAATGTCAGACAGTCAGACTGCTACTGGCTTAATGTTTCTCAATGCTCCTAGCATTAATATTTTATTAGCAGGTATAATATTTAACACGAATTATTAGAGGGAGGAGGCTTAAGATGTTGTGTACCTGTAACTTTACTGACTTTGAAAATAAATTCATTATTAACAAGCCCTGTTTAAATCGTCAGATAACTTTTGACAGCTTTGTTAAATAATATTAGGTAAGCAAAACGTCAAAATTATTCCCCCGATATTATGTCTAAGATTTATGTTTAACCAAACAGTGGTGGAATGCTCGAAAACATCATCATTAGTTGGTTTTTGGGCAAATAAGAGAAGAGAACGCGACGGTAGCTCGTGGTGGAGTAATAAAATGAAATAGTGAATAAAAAAGGCGGACGGAATCTCGCTAAACAATAAGTGAAGCATCCATAGTATGTCGGCTCGCTTAAAAGTACGGACATTCACATCCATAGTATGCCAAAAAGCCGCGATTACGCAAAAAAACCAGTGTGACATTAGTCATTGTTGTAGTGTCACAAATAAAATAACAGTTTAAAATCTGGTGTGTAAAAATGCTTTCGAAATTATAGTGGGTTTAGGAAAAAAATTGTGATTCAGTCTTTGCTTAGCGAAATTCCGACCGCCTTATTTATTCGTCCAAGTAGTGGACTGTATAAAATGATTGTAAATAACGCGTATTGTAATTAAAAACGGTCGATCGGCGAAAACGTTGAATTAAAAGCTTGTCGGGTGCACAGAAATACGAAATAAGGTCGGGTTTAACAGCTGACTGGTATGAATGGGCACTCTGGTGGCGGCGGAGCTGATGACGTGCCGCTTGCCCCGCTACCCTCTGTCTTCATGACGTTGTGTTGAGTACGGTGACTCAATAAACAGTTTAGTCATCATCATTAACGGCCTACTGTAGTAAACTGTTGGTTTTAGGGAGACCGAAAGACCTATGAGCTACAGTGTACTTCTTCTTCTTAGTCAGTCGATGGTAAATTTTGTCAATTTTTGTTGGCCCAGTATTCGGCAACGCGCACTGCATTGTGGGTGGCGGTCATTAACTCCTAGCACATGCAGGTGACTGGGCACGCGGTACAAGATAGAAGGTAAGCCATTGTTTGCGGAGTGATGCCGCACTCACACTGGACGTCTAAACCATCCGTGAACCCCCAATTTTGGAGATTATCTTTGCTTCTGCGAACTGGGGTCCTAAGTCTATTTAAGGATTTCCAAGTTGACCACGGGTGTACATATCCAGGTGGAAAGGTTCCGATGGAAAACAAAGAAAACAGGGGGTTCAGACATTTGTCGCCAAAGATCGCACTTTTCTTAACTTTCTTTTGAGGCATTGGTGTCAGCCGGAACCATGCACCTGAAAAAGTTTTTACGACTTTTAAGCCTTTGAGGCACTGTGCTATAGTTGTGCATGGGGTAGCATGGCTACAGTGGACTAATAGGTACGTCTTCACAACCTTGAGCAAGCTAATAGACCGTCTGACCAAAGACACACCCGTACAGGTTCGGACGATAGTTTAAAATAATGAACTTGGATGAATAGTCAGTACACAGAATCAATTTAATTAAAATGTCGTACCTACAGCCTGTAAATAACAGCTGTGTCGGTGACATAACCTAATATTTGGTTAATATCGGCGTATGTCCCAATTCATAAGCTCATGGAAAAGTTTTAAAGACTCGTTCATCAGCTTTGTATTCACTTATTGTTAAGGGAATTTGTGTGATGAACATAAGTGTTTGTGTTGGTCTGGGTGTTGCTTATGTATTATAAGTATGTATTTAAAAAAAAAAATATATAAGTATTATATCCATTATAATAAAACAAAGTTTAACCGGATTAAATCGCGTATATTATTTAAATTGGTTTCCCTGACGTTTCGAAAGCTTTGCAGCATTTCGTGGTTGCAGGTAGACTAAGATGACAAGCGTCTTTACAAATATTTCAAAAAAATTATCTTATCTTAGTCTACCTGCGACCACGAAATGCTGCAAAGCTTTCGAAACGTCAGGGAAACCAATTTAAATAATATACGCGATTTAAAATCCGGTTAAACTTTGTTTTATTATAATGTGTAGTGATCGCGAAAACCTAAGAAGTTATTATTATATCCATTGTCTAGTACCCATAGCACAAGCTCTGCTTAGTTTGGGACTAGATAGTGCTGTGTAAAAATGTCCCAAAGATATTTATATATTTATTTATAAGTTGCTGAAGATAGAGAAGTAGGTTTGCTCAACTTGTGAGTGGCCTATCTGGCAGTGAACTCATAAAACAATCAAGTCAAGTACACATTTCTTTTTTTTCGAAAAAAACATTTACATGTCCTTTCAAAACGTTGATTATGAATGTAGTTGCACGGCTCCAAAAAGTTGGTCCTATGGAGAAGAGCCGGCAAGAGACTCCATGGATATACTTTTTTCAAATAATCAATGGTAGGTACAATGATTTTGTTACATGATTTGGAAAGAATTTGTGAAAACAATGTAGGTTAATGGCTGAGAAAATTTCATTGAAGTAATTAGGCTCGACCACAATAGTAGGGAACCCAACGATCCGATACATAAAATGATGCCATGAATAGCTACATTGTGTTCACATTTGCAGAGATCGATGTTTAAATAGTAGGTATACATGTTGAAATTTGAATTGCTTATTTCCCGAAAAGGGATAATTGTACTCATCATTATGAACAACTTTTACTATGGGACCAACCCTGAAATCGCGAAAAAATTAGTACTTGTACTGAGAAAAAGTGCTCCCTACATTTTATCGATTTAAGTCAACACCAATGTAGGGACCATCTGATTTATTTTTCGCGATTTCAGGGTTGGTCCCATAGTAAAAGGTATTCATAATGATGAGTACAATTACCACTTTTTGGGAAATAAGCAATTCAAATTTCAGCACGTATAATAAAAAATATGTAAAAAAAAGATCAATTACAATTATTTTATTATTTTAACGCATTTTACGCATGCGAAGCGAATTCTAAAGATATAAATTGTGGAAAGAAAAAATAATATCGCTATATTAGTGATATCGCTGACGTCACCCAAAGACGTATAGTGGAGGATAATTTCGATACCACGAGCAGTGTTCACGGTAGCTTAGTGGCTAAAGCACTGGCGTACTGAGCCAGGAGTCGCAGGTTCGAATCCTGCTCGTGAGCGATTTTTTCTTTCCACAATTTATATCTTTATCAATTACAATGTCAAAAAAAATTAAAATAAAAAAAATCACAAATGTCAGACTGTCGAAAATGAACAAAAAATGGTATATCAAGACAAGTCAATAAAACTTCAGACGTCATTATTTTAATAAACGAAAAATATTATTCGTAAAGGGAAAATTTAATTTGTTATATTATACATTGAAATGAGCGCTTATGTATATTATGGACAAATTTCGTCTTGTATCGCCGAAATATTCTCCGTGAAATGTATTCTAATATTGAATTCCCTCAGGGGTGCGAAACTGGTAGGGTTTCGGTGCGAGAGATAATTTCAGATTATTTTTCTCGTCTAGATTTGCTTGTTCCTTCAAGTAAATAAGTGAAAGAATTCGTTTACTGTTACTATTCGAATAATTTTTCATATTACATTTTCTAATGATTATGGTGTACAGTAGCGATGAGCCATTGCAATTTTTTTATTGAATGACAGATCAGCAAAACGCTGGGCTGAGAAGGACAAAAGAGGATAGCTGATGGACGTATTCGTGATTAAACTGGAATAAACAGTAGAAATAAGAACCTTCGATCAAATATACTATAGATGCACGATTGCCGCTCGAAAAACGGTGCCATCAAAAATGTGCAATATGAACAAGCACAGTTTCACACTCAGCCGCTTCACGTCGTGCGTTCCACTCCGACCCGCGCCATTCTCACTTCCCAGTCAGCCGCGATTTTTGATTCAGTTTCTGCTTCTCAGTGCGTGTTCCTTCTTTACCGCTCTGACGTAGACACATGTATTTAGTAATTGTGGGTCCGGCTGGTACTGTCGGATTGGTATTCGAATTGCGGTCGGATGTACATCCATCAATAACGCGAGTGATGCGGGTCCGCGGATTCGTATCCATCCGGACCTACCCGTCTCTACTTCACGACCGTGCTAGCGGTGAGACGTTTCACGATGTTAAAATATCTAGAAAAATAAAAAGAAACTAAAATGTGCAAACCACAGACCAGTAAGCCCAGTGGCGTGCATTGGTTTTCGGCCTAGGTAGGCAGTCACTAAGCAGACGGAGCAAGTTACTAGTGTAAAATTATTAAAAAATCTGATACTTACCTACACACATTTCATACAAAACAGACACGAAAACAACATTGTTTCAACTACGAAGTTTAAAAGTAAGAGACACTGGTGTCGATTCTCTTGTTCACGAACTAAACTTATTTTAAACTATCGCTCTCTTTTACTAACAGTACATACAAGAAAGGGATGGCAACCATTTTAGAACTTCAAATTAGTTTACGTGTTACATTCCTTTGTATTTTAGTGGGCACGTTCCGAGATCACGTCTAAACTTGTATGGAAATTTTAATTTTGACTAATTTGACAGCTCTTAAATGGTTGCCATCCCTTTCTTGTATCTACTATTAGTAATAGAGAGCGATAGTTTAAAATAAGTTTAGTTCGTGAACAAGAGAATCGACACCACTAGCAAAAGACTATTAAATTTGAATGACGACACCCAGTTACAGTTGTATTAACGTGTAATAGTCATAACATTTTACCTTTTCTTGAGTCAAATACAGATTTTGGTGTGTTTGTCTACTGAAATGCACATTTTTGTTTTGTCAACAAACGAAAACTGATTGAATGGGTTTCTCGTAATTTCTCTAAGCATAGTCTTCCCCACAAGCCGAGCACTCTAATTTATCCATGTTTACATCAATATTTTTACAAAAAACTTCACAATTCACAATAAAACGAACTAATTATTACACGATTTATACAATTCGTCACGCATAATCGCATATGTCAAGTACTGTCAAGTGTCAACAGCCAATTAGAGTTGGGCCATAGTAAATCTATGAGTTGGGCGTTATTTAACGTCGGTTTGAGAAAATATTTACGAGGGTGATAATCGAATACGTACTACGTTGGCATAGTAATGTAACGATTATTTTACGTACAAAGTTACACAATAGATTTTCGGAGCACGAAAACAATAGATTTTCTACAATTAATATACAATATTCGTTATAACATTAGTTATTAACGTTATAACTCTATTTATCTTTATTTTGTTATGAGCGTATATTGAGCTTCATTATTTTACGATGAATGTGTAGCAATGTACAAACAATCATCAAAATAATAATAAATATTGTAATCTTTTTATTCGACCGTTCGAATACCATTTACAAATTATAAATGTGAACACTTAAATGCAATAATTTCAATAAAACAATAATTATCTTTATTTCGCCGCTATTTTTCAAATGTTGGGTTTAGTTTTATTATAACGATCACTTTGTATGGTAATATCTAGTTACAAAATAATAGGATTCAAAACTACTAACGCATAACAGTTACGTGTAAAAAACGTTACGGACAACCCACGACTATTGCCACTAGGGCTATGTTCAGTTATGTCACCTGCGACGTTTTCAGAAGTAGGTGACGCTTGATAAGACGGCTAAATTGCGAAATGTCAAATGTTAGTTATTTACGCATAGCCATATCGTGATTCATTTTTTTGTCGTATGACTTCGGGTATTAGCCTAAAGTAGTGTGTGTGTATAATAGTGTATATGGTTACCAAAAAGGTTTGATTGTGTGTGTGAACGTGACAGGCAATCGTGCGAACGCACATTGCACATTGAGGTACGTTTTGCATTGAATTCATACATTATTATTGATTATCATTGTTAATTGTTTTTATTTTAATACGCTTATTAATTGATTTAGTAATAGTTAATATTAAATTCTAACGAGGTAGGCATTGCTTATTTGCCTATATGGAATGCACGCCACTGAGTAAGCCTCAAGACACCGCACTAACAAAGTTTAGCATGAGAACATAGTCGTAAAATGTTGGCGGGGTACAGGGGGCGGACGGCACGTTATGATGCGAGCTTAAAAGTTTGTTGGTATGATTGGTGCCACTCGCTGACGGAGTGACGTCCCAATTGGCGGCGGGGCATATGATATGCAGTGCTACTGCAGATGCTTGGTGACCGGGGGTGTCCAGCTAATCGGCGTCTAGAGGCTTACTTGTCTGTGGTGCAAACAAAGGATGGAGCGTCGTACTTATCGTTGTTGTAAACATAATTACAAGTTTTTTTATGTTATCGCGTAGACGTTTTTTGGGTTTGATTTTGTACAAGACCGTGCATTTATAGTATATTTGGTCGAAGCTAAGAATCTATTACTAGGCCGCTTATTATAATAAAATTGATTGTGATTAAGAGAAGAATTACGTCCGAATTCTTAGCTTTGACTCCTCAAGTATCAACCAATATTTTTCATCAATTTTCTTCCGCTTTTAGTGAGACCACACCTTCCCACTCCAAAGGAAACGCTCCTTGTATAGTCCGACAAACATTTTTGTGTTGGAAAAAATCGAATTCAATTTCTTTAGGGCTTATTTCGTGAAGATGTTTGTTTGTATCCGATATTGTATTGAAAGTGTACAGTAGTGTTGTGACAATTTCTATAGAATGTTTTGATGGGAAAAGGCGTTTGAATAAATAACATTTGAGGAGTATTATTACTTGGAATTTTGTGATCAGACTCATTGATGAGATACTGTCAGAAGTTTTTTTGTGTATTTTGATGATAAGAAATCAGTTAGCAACAATGTTCTTAATAGGAATGTATCGTTATGTACGGAATTATAAAGTGTTATAAAAATTATGCTTTAACGGTGAAGAAAGAAATGAAGTTCGTGTTTATGTGAAAAAAAATGTATAGGAACTAGGAAGTCAATTATTTATGTGACGACCGAAAAATAGTTCAGATTCATTGGTAGAATCTATCTTCACAAATTTATCCCACATGCTGATATCATCCTGTATTTACCATAAAAAAATATATATACATATATTAGAAAATAAATTATGGAAAGGAAAAATCGCTCACGAGCGGGGTTCGAACCTGGAATTTCTGGTTTAGAACACCGGCCACTTTATCCGTTAAGCACAATAAAAAACTTTAAAATCATTTTTATTGCTTATTTTTACTGACTGTACCGCTTCCCTTATCCAAATTATTTTTACATTCCCTCCATAAGGAGCAATAACTGTCTACAGAACGATATACTTAATTATATTTACATACCTAATGTAATTATGTATTTACATGAGCTCCCATTTTCCATACATATGTATTGCTTTTCCTATGTTACATAATTGGAATTCGCATTTTATTTCGGTATAGGGTAGATATTTTTCGAGAAGCAATTTTTATGGATTACTGAGAAAATTCTAATTAGATTTTGCCATGATTGTTTAAATGTTCAACTTCATAATAATGTTCCTTAGATTATATCCGGTATTAGATTATACGTCACTGCAAATTTTAATACGGTATTTATTTGGAGTGACAGCATAAATATATACCTATGTCTACTTTATACGGTGAAATATTTTATTCAATTTCGCCTCAAATTTCTAGAAGTCTTTAAAAAAAACGGCCACGTACGAGTCGGACTCACGCAATAAGGGTTCCGTACTACCCATCGACCTATTGCCTCATAGAAACTGATTTAATTTACGAAAGTTCATCAAAAGACATCAACGTACCGTGCGCGAAATATGAATTTTTGTATCTCTTTTACGCAGGTACACACATATGTGTATGTATGCCTTATTTTTAGTATTTGTTGCTAAATAACATAATGCACTATAACTAGACAAGGATTGATGCTGGTATGTATTACCGTTTTGAAGATAGAGCAGGAACAAAAACGTTGACAAAAATTCATGTTTTTCGAGGTTTCTTGTAAGGGGATCCTCTTTGGTATAGACTTTTTATTTTTAGTATTTGTGTGATATTCTGAAGAATTTTTCAACCGGCTACCTATTACCGTTCAAAAGATACAGCCCTGTGACAGACAGACGGGACAGACGGACGGACGGACAGCAAAGTGAGAGTAATAGGGTCCCGTTTGGCACCCATTGGGTACGGAACCCTAAAAAGTGCTAAAGTTAGAGCGAGTCGGCTGTGAAACATGAAAGGCCAAAAAAAAAGGCTTCTTAACCCAAATAAAATTATTCTTGCGAAAGTTTTATAATATACTCGTGGAGTCCTCTTTTATGGCCTAAGTTGAGAAATAAAAACAAAAAGATTAAAGTGGGTTGAGTAGAATGCCCGTAAATCCTAGGGCCGATCATAAAACCTAGGGTAGCTCGTAAACATGTAGAAAAGTGTCGAATAGGTGGCATTTATGACACTTTATTTTATGAGTAGCCTGCATATGTAGCTATAGGTTTTAACTAAATAGCCTAGGCGGAGTATTTTTTTTTTATTGGAACGAATTTTTGTAACGAAGTTCCTCATCGCGGCTTGCGGTAGGTGTAATTCGGGAGAAAATGTAACGTCACGTCAGATTTTAACTATTTAATAAAACATACAAAAGACACGTTTTACCGGGGATCGAAATTAGGCCCCGTGGTATCACAGTCCAACGCTTGATGTTCCCTGCGATCTATGTTTGTATTAAAGTTGCGAAATTTAACATTATAATGCATCGGTCAATATTTAGTGCATGCGCCTTTTAATAAACCCGCCATTTATCGCCTGTGATGATGGAGGCTAAAAAAACATAAAAATTGTGGATTCTGTGAAAGAAAGAAAGAAAGAAAAGAAAGAAAAAATATTTATTTGCTTCAAAAGTGACGCACAAAATTACCAAAAAAAAACAAGAACACAAAACAATACAGGTACAGAGCCAAGAAGTGTGGTAAGATATGCGTCACATCCGCGCAAAACGGCCACCGCTCAGCATATTGCTGTGCCTCATGCACGGAGCAAAGACACAGCGCTGGTTTTCAGCGACAGCCGGCGGCGTCGACACAATAACGTAGATCAGTGCGGCGTGATGTGCAACTAATCTTTACAGAATCGGTCGGTAAATGACTTGTCATATCATATTGATTGATTGTATCGTACTGTTGCTCGTGAAAATCATCCATAGTATTGGCAAAACTAGTAGTGATACTAAAGTTTTTTGTAAATATACGGACATAGAGTTGTCAGCTGACCTCACCATTATGTGCCATCTGATGGGAAACTGGGGATCGAAACTGGGCTCTGTGGTATCTCAGTCCAACGCTTGATGTTCCCTGCCATCTATGATTGTATTATAGTTGCGAAATTTAGTTTTATAATAAACCGGTCAAAATATATGAATTGTAAAGACAACTTCGTTCCTGACGGGAGGTTAACCCCTGAACGCTTACCTGACCCGAATGATGGATTTTCCGCCACTTGTCATGGTTAGAGACCTCGCTCGAAAGCACATTATCGTCAGTATCAGTCACGAAGGAAAAAATTCTGGATGTAAGAAAGAAAGAAAGAAAGAAAAATAGTTTATTGTCACAGTTAAAGACGCGCAACATTTAAAACACAGTGATAAACACAAGCAAGCAACTTATAGGTGGGGTTACATAGAAAGTAAAAACAAAAGACACATAGGTAAAAAATTAAGAAGGGACAGTCGATACAAAATATAAGAAAAGTATAGTTGACCGCATGACAGTGGCAACCGCCATGTACCGCCGCCTGATACGGTTAGAGACTTCTGAGAGCACATTATCGTCAGTATTAGTCATGGAAGTAAAAAAATATGGATTTGCTGCTGCTTGGCACGTTAGAGACCTCTCAGAGCACATCATCGTCAGTATCAGTCACGAAAAAAAAAAAAATGGATTTGCCGCCGCTTGGCACGGTCAGAGACTTCTGAGAACACATTATCGTCAGTATTAGTCACGGAAATAAAAAAAATATAGATTTGCCGCCGCTTGGCACGGTAACGCTGGGTTACTATAATTTGCTTTTACCGACGACGACTCGTTTTTCCTTGATAAAACTTTAAAATTGATGTCAATATTTGACGTTTTTTAAGGAAAAAACGAGTGACCGTCGGTAATGGTAGATTATAGGAACCAGGCGTAAGATAAATCTGAGAGCAAATTATTGTCGGTACCAGTTACGGAAGAAAATGAATTATGGATTTGCTGCCGCTTAGAATGGTTAAAGACTTCTGAGAGTACATTATCGTTAGTATCAGTCACGGAAGAAAATAATAGAACTTTTCTCTATGGAAACGACTTTAGTGGGTACTAAAGTCCTTTTCATTGAAACATATAAAAAACAAGTCTTAATATTTTCCACAAAGAACTCAACTGAAAGTAATATCTAATTACTTAACAAAGAAAAATATTTTTATCTACACTCGTATCGTAAAATTCGAATTATGAACTCGAAAGTAATGTCATAATGACATACTTTACGCACACGCACCTGTAATGAATTTAAAAAGTTTTATTACGATACAGTTTGCTGAACAAAACAATGCGGTAATTTAATTTTTTTTCCATAACCGCACACTTCAGCCCAACTAAGGAGTTTTTAATGCCACTTCGACCTAACCAAGGAGTTTTCAAACCTTTTTTTAGCAGTCGTACAGTTTGGCACCAATGAGTACACAAAATTCAGGGTGGCGCCACTTGTCATACATTGAAAAATTTTATCGTTTAAAATCGCGTTTTTGGCAGAACTTTTGATTGTCATATTGCTTTTAATTATATTTAAGTGTTTACAGGCATATTTTTTGTATGATAAAACAGAGATTGACGGAATCCTGACAAGGATAGAAAATTAGTTCCGATTATAATATTTTCGCCAGACTATATTTTATTATCTGTGTAGGCGCGCACCAGCGCGCGTGCGCGGCCGCGCGCCACGGCCGCGGCCTACTGGATTTGGTCATCGTTACTTGTAAATTTATTGTTATTGTTTACGTTATTATTATGGTTTTGTATGTCGAAAGTTTTAATCTGGGCAAAAATATCTGACTACAGCAGTGATACTGAACTGAGGAGAATATGACCCCGCCTGAATTTCTGGATGCAGCAACGTAAATGACGAACAATCTTTTACCAGAGAAATCAAGAAAAACAACGACAATGTTACCAAGATTTTGACTTTGGTATTTTATTTGAAATTGTATGAGTGTAGATAAAATAGTGTATGAAACTGACATAATTAGGTATTAAAACACTCGTGTGATACTATTAAAAACCTCGCCTACGGCTCGGTTTTTAAACTCACACTCGTGTTTTAATAACCCCTATTATGCAACAGTTTCATAAACTACTATAATCTCACCGCTTTCTAGTACTAGCTTCATTAAAATGTACTGTTACAGTGAAATTAAACTCATTATTTATATTAAGAAACCTATTATTACGAAACCGTTTAATATGAAAATATAAGGGAGAGAAAAACAGGCACCATCGCAGCGTTTTTGGTAAGAAGAAAAAACAGTACAAGTGCAAGTCGGACTCGTGCACTAAGATTTCCGTACACATGTCTATGTTTACCTTATCTTTATTACTTGTTTATAAACTATAGAGAATTCACTACAATCCCACATAGTTTGACGTTTTTAAGTATTACCGTTTTTAAGATAGAGCACGAACAAAAAACGTTGAAATATCGCCATATTTTTTTGAGGTTTCTTGTATGATTTAGACTTTTAATTATTTTTGTATTGAATAAGACAGAGGCCATAGTAGAACATATTCTATAAAAAAATCACCATAGTAGAACATATTCTATAAAAAAATCAACGGGCTACCTATTACTGTTAAAAAGATACAGCGCTATGACAGACAAATAGACGTACAGACAGATGGTGCAGGCAGAGTAATAGACCCTTTGGCACCATTTGGGTATGAAAACCTAAACAAAGTAGTAAAAAGATAAAATGTTTATGCACTATGCATGGGATTGTGTATGTAATTATGTCACATGAAAACACTACACTAAGCACAAATAATATAATACTATAGTATAATGTAAATAACCCTCTCCTTTTAGTTTTGCCGTAGTCGGGTAAAAAATACTTTTCCCAGAACTTTGACTCAAACCTTCTTTTGAGAAGATTTTTTATGTCTTTTGCGTTAAATTGTTATAAACCTGAATAAAATACAAGATGCTGATTATGACTCAAGAACGATCAAACGTAAGTTACTAAAATACTCAGGCTATAAATAATATAATATAAACGGACCTGTCCTAAAATTGTGACGACGTATGTTTTCATAAAAATTAAATAGGCAATTTAGAATTTTGTTACTACAACGGCTTATTTCATATCTTAGATACCTATTTCAAAAAATATGATATTCAGTTAAGTGCGAATGGAGAAATAAATTAGAAAAGATATGCCCATCTCATTTATGCGGTGAAATAAAAGCTTTTGAAATAATAATATTTATAAATACCTACTCTCACAATCATAAACTGCGTATAAGAATCCTTTGCCCAACAGTGGGACAGTTTTAGGCTGATTATGCTAGATAAGTAAACTTTGTGAAAGTGCACCACATACTGCCCCCATCTATTTTTCACGTCTTCCTTGTCCATCCAAAGGTTGTCTGGAAGATATCACTATTAGCAATAAGTCAGCCAATGTACCCTTATTTTAATTTTTTTTTTTATTCTTAACGGGCTTGCGTTTGACCGCCACCTCACCTGATGTTAAGCGATGGTGCGGTCGACGATGGTACACGCTTGCCCATCAAAAACCTATTCACTCGAGTCTTGAAGACCACCAGATTATATTTCTCGGGAAACACTGACGCCGGCAAGGAATTCCACTCTTTGGCGGTACGCATGATAAAGCTATTAGCAAACCGGTTCGTGCGTAAGGGTGGAATATCTACCATATAACGCGCATCGCCTTGCGTCTGGTCATCCGATAATGGAAAGGGCTTCAATCAACAATCAACTCAGCCTATCGCAGTCCACTGCTGGACATAGGCCTCTCCCAAGTTGCGCCACAACGCTCGGTCCTCTGCCTTCCGCATCCAGTCCCCCCCAGCCACGTTCTTTAGGTCGTCGGTCCACCTGGCAGGGGGGCGCCCTACGCTGCGTTTGCCGATTCGCGGTCTCCACTCAAGGACTCGTCTGCTCCAACGGCCATCGGTCCTTCGACAGACATGGCCAGCCCACTGCCACTTCAGCTTACTGATTCTACAAGCTATGTCGGTCACTCCGGTTCTTCTCCGGATAATCTAGTTACGGATTTTATCCTTCAAAGAAACTCCA
Organism: Asteroscopus sphinx; assembly: GCA_949699075.1. NCBI lineage: Eukaryota > Metazoa > Arthropoda > Insecta > Lepidoptera > Noctuidae > Asteroscopus > Asteroscopus sphinx. The sequence goes on along the minus strand of OX453021.1, from coordinate 8,997,650 downwards.
AGCATAGCTCGCTCCATAGCTCGCTGAGCGACTTTGAATTTGTGGACTAGCCCAACTGTCAGTGTCCACGTCTCGGCACCGTAAGTCATGACTGGCAGGACGCACTGGTTGAAGACCTTTGTCTTCAAACTTTGCGGTATAGGCGACGAGAAGACTCGGCGAAGTTTGCCAAATGCTGCCCAGCCCAGACGGATCCTTCTGTTGGCTTCTTTCTCGAAGTTGTGTCTACCAAGCTGAATTGCCTGCCCTAGGTAGACGTATTCCGTTACAACTTCGAGTGCCGAGGGCTTGGGGGAATTAAATTGTGCAATTCCAGCGTACACTCGCCGAAATGCATTCGATAAAAAACCGATAGGCTAGCAACTCTGCGCCGATGCTCGAGACTTTGTAGTTTGGCATCATGTTAGCCTTAAGTTTAATAATGTTAATGATGTACCGTGTACAATAAAGAATATTCTATCTATCTATCTATCTAAGTAGTCCTTCCGATCAATTTTCTCAGAAACAAACATTTGAATTTATTATGAACGCATAGAATTAAAATAATATAAACTAAACGTTTAGAAAAACATTGAGGAAAGAGTTCATTTTTCCTCAATGTTTTTCTCTATCGTTTGGAGTTTTTGTTATCAGTTAGATACTCTCGTATTTTCTGATTGCCTGTTCGAACGCTTATTATTTACTCATGTAATGACAAATCTCTGGTTGTTTATGGAGTGGACTGACAATTATCATGCTGCCAGCCCGCTATTGGTTCCACAGCTGATGACGTAGTTCTGGGCCAATCACGTGACCTTGCTGTCACGGGAAGTTAATACCTGGTGAAGTATATTATTATTTATATATTTAATCGTATGGCATCTTTATACGATATCTATACATCTATATTATTTTATAATTCACAGTGATAAATTGAAATTCTTCAACCAAATGGTGGCGTCAGGTGTTAAGGTAGAAAGACCCTCTGGAGAGCCAGGGTACGACAATAAAGGACATCGTTGGATTATATGGTCCACAGTCTGGTCTTCTTTGTCGCACTCACAGAGTCTGGAGTTGCTCCATCCCCACATTATTATACCATACTCTCAATCACCTGTTATGGCACCCATTACAAGATGAGTAGATACCCATAATAATAATAATCATAATCATAATAATCTTCAATAATAATAATAAATTCAATAATAATCATTTCATAATCTTATCATATCTATACTCACTTAGCAAGCTCTAATTCAACACTTTCACACACACCCCTAACACTTTCACACTCTCACTAAACACTTTCACACTCACACTATCAGCACTTTCACGCACTCCCAGTACACTCTTTCATACGCACCCAAACATTCAAATTCGACACATTCGCACAACTTCAGTATTTTTATTTATTATACTTTTTTTATTATTACGTTTTGCTATTTGGTCAGATCATAATGATATCATAAAATACAGTACCGACCCCGGGAATGCACTTTGTTAAACTGTGAATAGTATCGTAGGATTCCACGAGACAGGCTTGTCCTAGTGTGGAATCCACAAGTTAATTGTTTCCTTATGTAATACCTACTACTTATACCTGTAATGTACGTCTTAAGGAAATGTAAAAATACAGTTATTTTTGGCAAATAAATGATTATCTTATCTTATCTTATCTTACCCAATCTTCATCCAGTTCCATACATTATCTTGAAATATAAAGACTCACTCCCACGTCCAGATTGGACAAAAGTTCCGATTCAATTACTTTAATTCCTTCCTGTGGAGTTGAGGGTGAAAGAAATGTGATTACGTTTTTGCCCATCCTAAGCAGTGTCCACCTCTGACTTCCACGCATGTATCTGAGTATTAAAATAAAAGAGAACAGCGTTTTTTTTATACGTCTCAGATAACTTCAAGCGTTTCTTACTAAAAAATATAATAGAAGCGTTTTACCTTACAATAAAACGCATATTAATTTACTTACCTTATTCGAAGCTTATTTAATTTGAGATAGGCACTACGTTTCCCGCCTTATATATCTTTCTCTTTATTTCATATACCCTTCTCTTTCTAACCCCACCACCTGGCAGAGTGGGGGTGAACTGAGTGAGCCGCCATCTTTATTTCTCATTGAGTCGAAAATCACCAGGTGACTTTAAAGTATAAGCTTCAAATAAGGTAAGTAAATTAATATGCGTTTTATTGTAAGGTAAAACGCTTCTATTAATTTGACTTGACCGTTATTCGAAGCTTATTTAATTTGAGACCTGTTTGTTATCGCCTGGTGGTGGTGAGTGGTGACACTGGTGACACAGACGCCAATGTGAATGATATTTGTATGTTTTAAGTACACTTATAAATAAAATTACAAATTTAGTGTCATTTGAATGAATCAAATGCATCTTGATCTTTTCTTTTTATTTGTAAAAGCAAGAAAATTTTCAAGTGTATCAATATGACTATTGAGTTTATTATAATATTCGTTTTACCTTGTTTAATAATATAATATCAGAAACAAGAAATCAACAAAATTAATCAACATTATCAAATAACATGATAATAGTGGTATTTATAGATGAAGGTAGAACTGTTCTACTGAACTTGTGTTTTTAGAGGCCACTGCAGAGCGAAAACTGCCAGGCATTGCAGTTATACCCGTATCTACAAGTAAAGTTTTAATCCACCCTGAAACGATTGTCTTTGAAACAGCTTTCACTTCCCCTTTTGTAGAAACAAACAAATTAGGGAAATTTGCCGAATCTCAGCAATTTTTAAACAATTCGATTGTTATTTTAATCCAATACTGGATCCAAATTATTGCTATCTTTATTAGAAAACAATCTTCAGCCCGACTGCCGGTGAACCGAAGAATTAGTATTTGAACTAAAAACAGGCCACAAGATGATAGAGTATCAGTTTGAATACAATATCCGAATCAGTTCTTAATAAAGTCATGTATCCTTCGGCCCCAGCATAAAAGTAGGTTGCAGTATTTGCACTTGGAAAATTATTGCCGTGTGCACAGTTATGACTATTTAGATATCCAGCTAGGCTATCTATGATCCAAATCGGTGGTTTAGATTTAATCGGTTTCTCTAATGATATAATTTAGCACTTGTTTTGTTAACTAAAATATGAGAACTAGTTTGGCCGGCAATATCTGGATTACAAAGAGTGGAAATTGCCGATTTGTGCCACAAAATCGTATTATAAGATAGCTTGTGTACTAGATAAAGGTCAGATTGAAATCTAGCTACTTCTCTCCCGATAGGATTCTATAGAATAATTTAGTGTTGCTCAGACCAGGCTAGCCATCTTTTCTCAGCAACATCATAAGTTTTTACTGTAGAAGGCCCCATGACCTCTTCAGTAATGTTACTTGGCTATAATTTCAATCTTATAGGTCCTCGGACCAACCCAACATCTCCATGCTTCGAGGGTCAAGTTCTGTCTTCGGAGCTAGGAGTTCCGTCGACACGTATATCAGGACTTCATCAAAACGTGAATGGGGCTGCTAACGCTCGGGCCTTCAAATCTGCCCGTCAATAGATTCGATCCCAGTGTGAAACTATCAACAGGTAGGTATATCCCGCCAGCACTGTTTAGATGGAAGAGTACTTTGGGAATCAAATACGGTGGGGAAAAATCCACGCCAATTGGAAGTTCCACTGTCGAGAGAACGCGTTGTGAAACAACGCTTGGTGATCGTTTAGATCTAGAGAAGCATAATTCACAACTACGTGTGCTAGACGGGATGCATGAGGTATATGCATGGGATCCCCCATTATGCAGTCTCTGTGCATCTGGTCAAGGGATGCCATTCCGGACTAACACGACGTCTTCTAAGTCACGAAAAATAGTCAGCATGGCTGTTGTACATCCCGGGGATATGGAAAAAGTTCAGGTGAATTTGGTATTCCTCTAGAATTTAGAATAACTGGTCAATCAGATCCCGCAATGGTGCAGATCTTATGCCTCCTTGTTGTTGGAGATATGCGAATACAGTTTTGTTAAGTAAGTAAGTAAACATTCGCATTGAACCAGTATTATACTCCAACACAGGAGCTGACATGACAATGATCTTGTAAAACTTTTGGAATGACAAGCATTTCTACCTGGAAATTGTAGTGTAAATTGTAAGGTAGTTGTGTGATAACTTTTATGTAATGTTGTGGGTATGCAATTATTACAATAAACCAGTTAGCTTTCCGACTCGGTGTTTCATTGTCGTTCCATTTGGCGACGAGGTGTTTTTTTCTTAAACGTTTCGGATATCCTGATTAATAATGCCTATTGGTAAATTAGAACCGTTTGACGTAAATTCTAAACAGTGGCCGTCGTATATTCGTCGCGTCAAACAGTATATTTTACTCAATGAGATTAAGAAAGAATTGGTTGTGCCGCTGTTGATAACGGTGGTGGGTGAAACTACGTATTCGTTAATGTGTGACCTTTGTGCTCCCGCGGACCCCGAAGCTAAGACTTTCGATGAATTAGTGCATTTAGTATCGGATCACTTGGAACCACAAAGATCGGAGATCGCTGAGCGCCACATGTTTCGATTACGTAGACAGCGTGCCGGTGAATCCATGACGGAATATTTACAGGATCTGAAACATCTTGCGACCACGTGTAACTTTGGTAATATGCTGGAAGAGAATCTTCGTGATCAATTCGTTTCTGGACTTTCTAACAGCGCGATGAGATCACGTATTTTTGCCGAGAAAAATATCAAATACAAGGAGGCGGTGGAGCTAGCTCTGGCGCTGGAAGCCGCAGAGCGGCACGCGGAGGTGAGCGCGGCGACTGCCGCAGCCACGACCTCAGGTGCAGGCGGCGAGGCAGGTGAAGGCCTGCACAGGACGGGCGCGGGGCGAGCGATGCCGAGTGCTAGGGGCGGTGGGCGCCGGGTGGTCCGCAATACTGGCTTTAGGACGGAGGTTGTGGTGGAAAAAGGGCCCAACTCCGCTGCATCGGCGTCGTCGTCCCATCAAAATTGCTGGCGGTGTGGTAAGGCACATCGGCCAGACAGGTGTCGTTTTGCCAATTATAACTGTGACGAGTGTAACCAACGCGGGCATCTAAAAGTGATGTGCAAAGAAGCGCGCGGTAGTGGTCGGTCCGACCGACAAAATTACGTAAGTGAGGATTATTCAGAGGACGAGGATTTGTTTAGCATCGAACTGGCGTCTCAAGGTAATAAACCTTTCTTTATTAACGTGAACATTGACAGTTACGTAATCAAGTGCGAAGTTGATACAGGAAGTCGCATTACGGCGATTAGTGAGGATTTTTATAAACAAATGTTTTCACATAAAATTATTAAATCGGATAATCTGTTACTACGAGGTTACTCTGGTACCCGCATTGAATCCTTAGGATATATTCTGGTTAATGTAAGGTTAGGTAATGTTTTGGTGAATGATTTGGAGTGTTATGTCATTCAAAATGGTGGGCGTCCTCTGTTGGGCAGGGACTGGCTAAGGGCCCTGAATATAAAACAAATAAATTTAAATGACATAATTGCCGATCCATGTATTAGTCGCTTAGCTGCTGAATTCCCTGAAGTTTTTACTAATAAGTTGGGTAAATGTAAGAAGTTGCTCCAATTGCAACTGACTGATAATGAAGCAGTGTACGTCCGAGCGCGGCCCGTGCCCCTGGCACTCCGCGCACGAGTCGAGCGCGAGCTCGAGCGGCTCGAAGCCGAAGGCACTATTTACCGGGTCGAGCACTCCGATTACGGGACGCCTATAGTGCCGGTAATAAAGGCGAACGGGGATATACGAATTTGTGGAGACTATAAAGTCACCATAAATCGTAAGCTTAAGCGTGAATATTACCCGCTCCCTCGCATAGAAGAGTTGTTTGCCACTTTAAGTGGGGGTAAAGAGTTTTCCAAAATTGATCTGACTCATGCTTATCAACAGACGATTTTGAGCAATGATTCACAATTGTGTACAGCTATAACGACGCATATTGGTACATTCGTTTATCGCCGTACGCCATTCGGGCTATCTTGCATTCCGGAAAAGTTTCAAAAGCTAATGGAGGAAACGTTGCGTGGAGTGCCAGGTACAGTGGTATTTCTCGACGATATCTGTGTGACGGGTGCTTCAAGGTCCGACCATTTGAGTAATTTAAGGCAAGTGATAGTTAGACTAAGGGACATGGGGTTGACAGTTAAACTAAGTAAATGTAACTTCCTACAGTCGAGGGTTAAATATCTTGGATTTATTATTGATCAACATGGCTTACGTCCAGATCCAAATAAGGTGGAGGCTATTTTAAAAGCACCAACACCCACAGATGTAACTCAATTAAAAAGTTTCCTTGGTCTACTTAATTACTACGGCAAGTTCATTTCTAAATTAAGTATATTGTTGTATCCGTTACATGAACTTTTAAAAAAGGGTGTCAGTTGGAATTGGAGTAATGAGTGCAAGAAATCTTTTAATGAAGTTAAACAAGCACTGTTAGGCGATAAGGTGCTTGCACACTATGAGGAGGGGCGGCCGCTTGTGTTATCGGTGGACAGCAGCGCGTACGGGCTGGGTGCAGTACTGGCACATCGTTTCCCGGACGGCAGCGAGCGGCCGGTCAGCTGTGTGTCGCGCACACTCAACAACGCTGAGCGTAACTATAGCCAGATCGACAAAGATGCCCTGGCTATATTTTACGGTGTTACCCGACACCATCAGTACCTTTATGGTAGAAAATTTGAATTACGTACTGATCATCAACCCTTAAGTTATATTCTTGGGCCTAAAGTGGGAATACCTCAAACGGCCGCCAGTCGCTTGCAACGTTGGGCCGCACGGTTAGCCGCTTATGATTTCTCAATAAAATATATTACGTCAAAACAAAACGGGCCAGCGGACGCGCTGTCACGTTTACCGTTATCACAGGAGCGTCGTCCCGCCGAAGCGATCAGTTATGTAAACTTAGTTCACGAATGCATGCCTGTTAATTTTCGGGATGTAGGTAAGGAATCCAATAAAGACGTATTGTTATCTCGAATATTAGGATATGTGAAATTTGGATGGCCATCCGTACCAAGTTGCGAAAACGAAAAACCATATTTTTCTCGAAAAAACGATTTGATAGTAGATTTTGATTGCTTAATTTATAAGTATCGTATTGTTATACCACAAACTTTACAAACTAAAGTATTGGAAGAGTTGCATCAAGGTCATTTAGGAATAAAAAAAATGAAAAATTTATCGCGTAATTATGTTTACTGGCCTAATTTAGATACAGATTTAGAAAATTTGTGTCGCTCGTGCGAGCCGTGCCGCGCCGTGCGCGATGCACCGCCGCGTGCGGACCTGCATCCATGGGAATTTCCTTTGTTTCCTTGGCAACGCTTGCATGCGGACTTTGCGGAATATTCAGGGAAAAAATATCTTATTTTGGTGGATGCACATTCTAAGTGGATTGAGGTACTTCCTATGCCTTGCACGGATGCGCAATCGACAATTACGGCTTTAATGTCGATTTTTAGTAGATTTGGCTTACCTTCGCAACTCGTTACGGATAACGGACCTCCATTCCAAGCTTATGAATTTAAGAATTATTGTATTAATAACTGTATTAAGCATGTGACTAGTGCAACTTATAGGCCGCAGACTAATGGAGCTGCTGAAAATGCCGTAAAGACCGTAAAAAAGGCAATTAAAAGAGCTGTGTATTCGGGTGAAAATGTGTTGCAAGCACTAAATACCTTTTTATTTTACTATCGTAATTGTGAACACGCTACAACGGGTGTGCCCCCGGCAGTGCTGCTTACTGGACGGCGAATGCGGACGCGCCTAGATGCGTTACGGCCCGATGTCGCACAAGTAGCGCGGGCGGCACAGCAGCACCAGGTGGCTAATGCCCGAGGCACACCCCAACCTTTGATCCGTGTAGGGGAACCGGTGCTCGCACGTAACTATGCCTTGCGTTCGGATAAGTGGTCCACGGGAACAGTTGCAAAAAGAACAGGCCCAGTCTCTTACCGCATCGATATGGGTAATGGGGTCGAGTGGCGCAGACATAGAGACCAAATGTTACCGGTTGAGAACAAATTACGACTTTCATTATCACGAGCAAGCATCTGTACTCATAAGAGGGGAAGTGTTAATACGAGCGATGTAGAAGACTCTTTTGAGGATGCAAGTGATGCATCCGGCGAGCGAGAGGCGGAGCCGGACAGCGCGGCGGGTGCGATGAGTACGCCGCAGAGCCCGCGCTCTCCGACGCCGCCGCCGCCGCCGCCGCGAGCATCGCAACCCGCTGGGGCCACTGCCCGAGCGGTACGTGCTTTGATGCGCGCGCAGAAAAAAGTTTAGGTAGTGTTATGTATGTAAGATTTGTTGTATGTTTAATATTCTTATTTTTGTATAAAATCTGAACTCTGCTATTTAAAGGGGAAAAGATGTAAGGTAGTTGTGTGATAACTTTTATGTAATGTTGTGGGTATGCAATTATTACAATAAACCAGTTAGCTTGAGACTCGGTGTTTCATTGTCGTCTCGTGATTTGCTCAAATACCAGGCCCCTCAGAAAGTATTGCGAAAAAAAGTTTTTATATATGGGAGACTGGCCAGTTATAATGTTTTTCGAAAATATGATTATTTATAAGTAAAAATAAGTAAGTTCCAATTTCAAAATTTCCCTCCACATTTTTTGCGAGTTAATTCAAAGTATTGTGTCTCACTGAAATATGGATCTGCGCCGGGAACATTTTAGAGCTATGATTTTATACGATTTCAAGTGTCGCCTGAAACCGGATGAATCGTACGATAGACTTCAAATGGCATTCATGGATGAAGGCCCTTCCAAGGCAACCGTGTATCGTTGGTATAACGAATTCAAGCGCGGTCGACCAACTTTGGGGGATGACGAAAGAAGCGGTCGCCCTTTGACGGCTGTTACCGAAGAAAACGTGCTAGCAGTGAAAAATTTTATCCAAGACAATAGGCGAATTACATATCAGGAGATTCAACACATATTGAAGATTGGATCGGGAAGCGTTCACGAGATTCTACACAGCCATCTTCGCGTGAGGAGGATAGTATCACGCTGGGTGCCGCACAACCTCACCGATGCTCAGAAGCAGGCCCGGGTGGAATGGTGCCGTGATATGCTTAACAAATTTGAAGCAGGCTCGTCTCGGCGTGTTTACGACATCGTTACAGGTGATGAGTCCTGGATTTATCAATACGACCCAGAAACCAAGCGCCAGTCGACTGTTTGGGTGTTTCAAAATGAGCCAACGCCTACCAAAGTGAAGCGATCTAGAAGCGGGGGTAAGATTTTGATCGCTAGCTTTTTTAATTTGACTGGCCACTTGGTATCAATTCCCTTACGGGATCAAAGAAGCATTAATGCCGAATGGTATACTACCAAATGTTTGCCAGAAGTTTTCTCTGTTATAAGCAACAAGCGACCAAACACAGGGCTCCGCGGGCTACTGCTCCACCACGACAATGCACCTGCGCACACCGCACTCAAAACGAGGGACTTCCTGGACAGCACGCCAGTCAAACTCCTGGGTCACCCTCCTTACAGCCCTGATCTAGCACCGTGTGACTTCTTTTTATTCCCAAAAATAAAAAATCAGCTCAAAGGGATACAATTTTCGTCGCCGGAAGATGCGCTGGCTGCGTTCGAGCAGGCTGTAAACGAGGTGTCTGCGGCGGACTGGAAAAAGTGTTTTGAAAACTGGTTTAGGCGCATGAATCTTTGTATAGAGGCTGGTGGAAAGTACTTTGAAAAGATTTGATAAAAATATATGTACGTATAGAACAATTTTTTTTAGTTTCGCAAAACTTTCTGAGTGTCCCACGTACCTGTCAATGATCAATTATCTAATCGAACTCCCCATGAAATATCGGAGGAATCCGTTATTAGGTAATGGGATAGCGGAGGTACATGAATGGCTGAAGGGCGCTTGCAGTTCTGAAGCCACCACGTTATGTTGTTTCTGGCTTCGATAAGAATTAAATGCAATTTCTGGTTTAATTTCAACCTTTAGTTCAGAAGGCCTATAAAGTCCGAAAATTGAGACGGCCTTCTGGAACGGAAAACTTGCAAAATTCAGAAGTCTTACCACCTTACTCTGGATCTGCTTGATGTTTGTACGTTCCTGTTTTAACCTTTGGGACAGCTTGGCAAGCAGAGCTGGCAACTTCTCTTGGACAGAAGATGCTTCTGATTCGTCCGTTTTACTGGACGTCCATATACGCCAAAGCTTTTAACAGTGATAGTACAGGCTTTTCGTAATTTAATTCACCCTAGTGACTACAGTGAGAATGAGAACATTTACATGTTCCTTTAAGATTTCTTCGCCTTGATGAACTATATAAGGAAATTGTCCAAGCTTGTACACCAAAACTCGTATTCGTCGTTTTTTTAACAATTGGGCAACCAGATTTGTCGCTAATGCGAAGGCCTTGGATGCAGTATATACTCAGGCTACAAGGTAAGCAAGTAGTGGTAGTTTCCAAGAGCTCTTTCTTGCCAATAAGGCGTAAGAATGTTCTGTGGCTGCGAGCCACGCAAATGTGAAGTTAAGCTTGCGAAAAATCTTTTTTGCACAGCCAGTCTCTCTACTGCAGAGAGTCTGGCACAAGAATCATTGATTAGTCTGAATTTTGTTGTTATTTCGAACTGATTGAAGGCCCTCAAATGAAAATGGGCCGGGGCACAGCCGTCGCTTTTGGAAACCAAAAACATTGATTGTAGAGACAGTCATGCTTGTTTGGGGACGCCCTGATCTCCCATTTTGTCGATGAAGCTAATTATTTCCAATGAGCAAGGAACCACCATGCCTTTTATTATGTTCCTGGCCATGCAACCACCATATCAGTGACCCACTGATCCATATCAGTGACCCATTGATCCATATCAGTGACCCACTGATCCATATCAGTGACCCACTGATCCATATCAGTCACCCACTGATCCATATCAGTACGTCTTTGACGAAAAGGTATGCGAATGCGATACCCTGATATCATTTTTAGTATGGCATTCATGCTCCAAATTGTTCCCACTGAACTCAAAAGATTGCCAGACGGCCTGCTTTAAAGTGCATCATGTCAATATTTTCGACGCTTACAGTCTCCATGTGTTATTGGACGACGACGATGTTCATTTCTGCTCGGACTTAGATTGATTTCCATGCTCAGGCTGGCTTCGCAATGATCCTCGTCCACGAAATGTCCCACGATAATTCGGTGCGACCGAGTGAGAGCCATGTTCATCATAACAGAGTGAATTGTAACCACCCTGCGAGGGTGCTTGACAGTAGCTTTGTACATAGCTTTGAATATAGTATGATCCGTGTTAATAACCCTGCGAGGGTATTTTACGGGTTCCGTGCTCCTGCGAGGAGACACTATCATTTGTTTGTCCCCACCTGCGAGGTGGTTATGTCAGATCTCTTCAAAGGCCAAAAATATTTGCGTACTCTACCAGCCTTTTCCACCGCAGCTGTGAATCTTTTTGCATTGAACAAGTTTTTGGAAGTTAGCGGTACCTTTATTAGCGTAGGCTTCATCAATGGATCCTTCACTTGTTTGGTTACGCAATCTCGACGCATTTGCAAAATCTCAGTGCGATAGCCACAATCTAGCTGTAATATATCTGTGGAAGTCTTGGAAATCGCCACAAGACATAAGCTTTGCCAATTTATTGTTAATAGCCTCATAACCTGGTGTTACTTCTTTAGACCATTGGGCAAATTCCACTAATACTTTCTGAAGCGAATCTCTTTGCTTGAGAACGCACAAAGTTAAAGCAGCAAATGCTTAATCAGCATAGATCAAATGACGAGGAGACTGGAAGGCTGCAACCTCTTCATTAAACTCAATATCAGTAAAACCAGGTTTGTGATTTACCTACACCTTGTGACTTTCAGAATATCCGATTTCATTCTAATCGCTACTATCTAAATGTTGAAGGTCACATAATTTTAAGAAAGTTTCAGAGGTCTTGGGCATAGAGGGATCTTTTAATATAGTTTGAAAAAATAACTTCATTAGGTGGGTCAACATTCGACGCGTGATCACCTAATTCTTCGTAAAGATTACGACTAATGCCCGAAAAAGCAGAAATGGAATCATTTTCGTTGATAAAGTAATCACTGGCTTTAATTTGACAGTCATTATCCAAAGTGGACAAAAATGTACGAAGATCACGTACCTGCTTTTGATAATTTACGAAACTATGTTTGCCCCCCTTCCTTTTCTTATGATGACCATGTCGACGCTTTGGGGAGCACGATAAGGACGAAAAAGAATCACCATCGCTCTGACAACTGCTCCTGCTTGAACTCGAGCTACTAGACCGTGGCTTATGCTGCATTCCAGATGGTCCCATTAATGGTTCAGCCGCTGGATATCGTACGGTCGACCGCACGTCGGTGGTAACACATTGACATTAGCAGCATCTTTATTTCGTAAGCAGTCCTCTCGTCCATACTAAACAAGAAAGGCATTTAAATAAAGGGTATGTATGTTATTATAAACAAATTAAATACGGGCAAAAATCCCGTTAAAAAATTATTCGAACGGAAAAACCGTTAATACAAATTGTTTGACTACACATTTAGTACAGACTATTAATTTTAGTCCTTAATAAAATACGGTTCAAATTACCGATACTGAAAAATAATTATAACGGCAATCCGTAAATAAAAAATATTCGACTACACGTAGTAGTATAGACGACACTTCAATCATAATGTAGGTACATGCACAGTGCAGTATAAAAAGTAAATAAATTGCATACCTGAAGACCTTAGGCAAGGTATCACTTGGTTAAAATTATAATTATATTACTTACGTGTGGTTTTGCTATAAGTAATTATTTTTACCTGTAGTTTCTTATTACTACACTTTAACATCATTGTTATATTTCGTGTTGTTCACACGAAAATCACAAGAGTTATTTCTGTTCTAATAAGAGAATTTAAAAAATTACAATATTATATTAAAATATTAAAATTGACAATAATGTCGTAGCGTTAGTGCTAGTGCACAACCGTACGTGGCGGGAAACAAGACGCCAATGAGAAATAAAGATGGCGGCTCACTCAGTTCGCCCCCACTCTGCCAGGTGGTGGGGTTAGAAAGAGAAGGGTATATGAAAGAAAGAAAAAGATATATAAGGCGGGAAACGTAGTGCCTATCTCAAATTAAATAAGCTTCGAATAACGGTCACGTCAAATTAATAAAGAATTTTCATCACTTATTTTGTGCTGGCGTTTGACCCCGCCTCAACTGATGGTGCGATCGACAATGGTACACGCTTACACAGAAAACAGTACAAAACGAAGTGAGGGACAAACACGTCTAGATGCCCGTGAAGAATGTAGAACCAAGAAGAATGTATAAAATGAAATTTAATAAATAAATAAAAATTGTACTAACGGAACGCTAAGGAGCAATATTCATGTTCCAAATTCAAAACTCATTGCTGCCAGCTATAAAAGTCTCTACAGAAAAGACCTACTTTGCTCGCACTTATTGAGGAATACAACATCGATTTTCGAATAATAATTTCTTAGGTTTCCGCGATCACTACACATTATAATAAAACAAAGTTTAACCAAATTATATTGCGTGTATTATTTAAATTGGTTTTCCCCACGTTTCGAAAGCATTGCAGCGTTTCTTGGTCGGTTAAACTTTGTTTTATCATAAATTTTCGAGCAGGTGGGATGAAAACGCTTTCCTCTCCTACTTACACCACACACCATCCAACCCTATGAAGTTAGCGATGCTCCACACGTGCACACGAGTTTCGTAAGAACGTATAGTAAGGCATACGTGACTCCCCTGCTTAACTGCTGCCCTGGTTACTTGTCCCCGGTCTCTCCTGTTTACGACAAGCAATTTATTTTAAACCATACAGATAAAGAATGTATCTGTTCTGTTAACTTCACACTGCTTAAAGTTATGGGTGCCTGGTACCTGGCTAAACTTTTTTAGGCACATATTTAATATCAAGTTTAGGGCCGGTATTTCAATAGTCTGATAACTTTTAACTGAGGAATAAATGTGACGTCTTGACAGATATTCTGTACTACAACTGTCAAAGTGTCATACTTCCTCCCTACCATGGTATAATAAGATGTTTCACCAGGTACTCTCTTCCCGTGACAGCTAGGTCACGTGATTGCCTCCGTACTACGTCATCGGCTGTGGAGCCAATAGCGGGCTGTTAGCGTGACACTTGTCAGTTTGATGTGCTGCCACTTTGTGTAAATAAATTACCCAAGCAAAATGTATTTTATCATTTACTTGCTTCTATAATGAATCACTTTTGCACTAGTAATTTTATACAGTTTCCTTTAATAACAAATTAGATGAATAACCCAAGATAACAAATAGTTAGGCTAGTTAGGAATTTATTTTATATTCATTATGAACAAAAATCTCCTCAACTATATTGAAGATATCAATAAATGGCAGCACTGATCGTGACGTAGCTTGGAGGCATCGTGCCGTCATCGCGGGAAGAGAATACCTGGTGAAACATCTTATTATACCATGCTCCCTACGAATAAAGACTATAGCTTCTTAAATCGTTGCTTCCTCCTCAGTTAAAAGTTAACTGGCTATTGAAAGACCGACCCTAAGTCTAATAAAATAAAATAAATTCAGTCAATCCACATCTACTGCTAATCATGGGTCTCCAAATAACCGCTACAATAACCAATGACCGGACATAGGGAATATTGCCAATTACCACAATCACCACGCTTGGCAAATGTATTGTTGATCCCAGTATGTTGTTATTAGCTGACAGAAGAATGCTATCGTCTCGTGACATATTTTTTTCGCCTTTTATGTCACCCTTACTTTATTTTAGTACTAGTAGAACTCTTAGTGTATGAGCTCGTCCGGGGAAGTACTACCACCGTACCTACATAAAAACTTTTGATATTGACTTTGACTTTGGATGGGAGTGGCCAATTGTTTTCCGCAAGATCTGATTTTACACAATGTTCCAATAATAGCCTTAGTTAATTTACTGAATGATTGTGCAAAAGCTTTTTGTGTAGGTACGACATCTATTGGAAACTTTTTATCATCAATTTCGTTGCTTGGGCCTGGGGGCCTACTCGCGTTCGACGGACGACAAACGACGTACGAACTTTCGTTCCGACAGACACGTAGATAACAAAAATAGACACATAAAAACACACAATAAAGAAATACTACGGTTCATAGTCGTATGTTATTGACCGGAGAACAGAGAAACAAACGTTGAAACACGATCACCGGCTGCTAATTGGAACGTGTTTGACCGGAGTAGAAAATTGTCCGATGAATGTTACGATTTATCGAATATCGTCAAACGCGAGTAGACCCCCTGTGTTAATTCTCGTGTATCTCATCGATATATATGTACTACGTACTAGATGCGCTGTTTAGAACAACATGGTTACACGAGTTATGGTTCTGGAACCACACTGTCATCTGTCATTAGTTCACTTGACAGCTGTCTCGCGAACACACGTAAATTTTATCAACGGTTGCGTCAACTGAATTTGGAATATGCTGCTTATGAGATCGCGTGTCTATATATTGACGTCGTTGGTGTATCTAGATTAACTAACATTTCTTTATGTAAATATTTGTGCTAGAAATAAACCAAAATTAACTTGTGTACTGAACCAGGAGTCGCAAGTTCAAATCCTGCTCGTGAATGTTTTTTTTTCCCCAATTTATATCTTTTAATTTTATTTATCCCGTTATTATATCCTGAGGTATTTTTTTCCTTCAGTCTCCTAATTGGAGGTTTTCTTGACATCAGTGATTTTGCTAGATCGTTACGGTGTTTGAGTAGCCTTTGTTGGTATCTTTTTGTTTGCTTGATTCATCATCATCATCATTTCAGCCGAAAGACGTCCACTGCTTGACATTGGCCTCCCCCAAGTAGCTTGGGGGGATATGCCATAATCGCCACGCTTGGCAGGCGGGTTGGCGATCGCGATTGGTTGGTTAAATACTCAGAGAACGCTGCTGCCCATCCTCTGGTGAATCCCTTAGTCGTCTTTTACGACACCCATGAGAAGATATAGGGTCGTGCAATTCTTTACGTCCGACACCACACGGAACATTTGCTTGATTGCCTCTCTTCAACTATTGTCACTTTAAGATCTCTATGCAGTAGGTTATTGGTGAGATACCAAGCAGCCTTTGTGACTAACCTCGAGACTGGACCTGTGCTTTGGACTGAAATCTTTGCAACATACTTAAGTTTGATTTTGAGGCTGTCCCCCAGAGCTGTATACCATATGTCCACACAGGTTGGAGTATATATACATTTGTAGATTAATATCTTGTTCTCTAGGTTTAGTTTTGATTTAAAACCCAACAATGGATATAACTGTCATAAGAGTAAGCAAAGCTGTTTTCTTTTGATAAATATGTGTTTTCTCCAGGTCAGTCTTTTGTTAATATTACCCAGGTATTTTGTGTCACCAGTTTGTGGTATTTGGGTGCCATTATTATTATTGAAATATATCAAAATTTTACACACAACGGTAATGTAAAAGACCTCTGTGAGGATAATTATTCGTTCTGTTATAATTTTTACACGTTAAAATTGCACAATAAGGGTAATCTACTATTTCACATAAGCGTTCGAGGCATGATCGCCGCGTCGCCGTGTGCCGTCGTCTTGTCGGAGCGGGAACATAAGCGCGAATGAGTGAGTGTTGCGAATCTCCGCTTTATTATGCCACGCGTGTGGTACTTGTGTGGCAATTCCACATAAATAATAAATAATATTCGCTCCAAACACCAGTGCAGTGCAGTGTTCACACATAAAGGCAACACAAAGGAAGTCGTGTAGACCAAGTTGTACAAGTCGCAAAGTTAACAGTTTATGTGTTAAGTGTTCTCTCGACTTAATAGCGTTAGGATACAATGCCGAGCGGAGAGAATAGCGGGTTTACATGGTTCGATTTTAGTTGATCAATATGTTTAACGAAAAATTGAACGTTTATACTTTTTGTTGCTTCAAATTGATTGAAAGCCTGTTCAGACGGTTGAAATCACAGTTGAAAGACTAAAATCGACGCGTTTGAACGCGGTATAGAAGCGATCTAAGAATGTCAATAAATCAATCACTCAACTTGTCACTGTCTACAAGTACTTAAGACCATACCTTTTAAACTTTTCGTAAATGTCTCAAAATAAATAAATAAATTAAATAAATTTCTTTGGGACCTTTTTACACAGCACCATCTAGTCCCAAACTAAGCAGAGCTTGTGCTATGGGTACAAGACAATGGATATAATACTTATATAATTTTTTTTTTGTAAATACATACTTATAATACTTATGTATTTTATTATTGCAACACCCAGATCAACACAAACACCTATGTTCATCACACAAATATTTGTGTCCTGTGGGAATCGAACCCACGACCTCGTTATTAGCAGTCCGTCACTCGAACCACTAGACCACAGAGGTTGTCAAAAAGCGGTAAATTAAAAAAAAAACTAACACCAACTGCAATAATGCTGTTACCCCAAGTAGTGATAGTCTAGCGGTTGAACGCTTGTCTTCTATACAGGAGGGTCTGAGTTCAAACCTGGCTTTTTTTCTTTTTTTAAAGGTGAAGGAAAAACACCGTGAGAAAACCTGCACACCTGAGAGTGCTCCATACAGTTCTCAATGGTGTGTGTAGTCCGCCAACCCGCAGTAGGCCAGCGTGGTGGACTAAGGTCTTACCTTCTCATACTGAGAAGAGGCCCGTGCCTAGCAGTGGGAAAATAAAGGGTTTGTTAATGTTGTTATCCTTCTATATTCAAAAGCGTTACGTTGGGTAAAGTCTGTTTTTTCTCATTTGTCTTATTTAGTAAACAATCTTGGCATGTCTCTTTATTCAAATAACTACTGATAAAATATAATCAAATCAAAAACACGATATCTACAAAAATGCCGAGTCTCACAACGCAATCCTTCCACCGTAAAAAGTTGTGAGATCTCATGTAAAGCCAAGTCAGTTATTTTAGTTAGTATGAAAGCACCTAATATTTTAGTTAGTATGGAAGAACCTATTCAACAACAACTGTCATATATTGTTTCCTAATTAGTTACCTACCAACATTTAGTGTCTGTATCAATATTATACATCTGTATTTCTCAAAGAGATTTAATATTCACTAGTAAATATTTAATGTCTATGGTATTTCTATAATAAATATAGTGATTTGACAATTCATAGGCATATATCAACATAATAAAAATAAAAAAAATTACAATTGGACTCACCAAACCCGCGAAATTTTAAAATTCCCGTTATTTTCTGAACACACCTCGAATATCATTAATCTGTGGTGGGACTGTGTCGTCGCCGGTCGTCGCGCGCGCCTCGTTCCCTGCGTCCCGCACTACCCCCTCCGTTCGCCTCACTTTTCGTAACGCATTCACGAGCTTACCCCTAAGCCAAGCGTTCCTAAAGAAGTTTTACTTCAAAAAAACATTTTACACCAAATGTCACGTTCTCAGAATATTTTCCGCTACGTCCACTAAGTTATAACCTTAACTCTTAACCCTTGCTAAGTGCTGACTCCAATAAGTGGATGAAGTAAACTAACTTAACTACTAAATGTATCGTGTTTGGAATAAATAAGATTACTGTATCTCTAAGAATAGAATAGAATAGAAAAATCTTTGTTTCGAGCATACTATTAAAGGGTTAGTAAATTTTTCGTTAAACCTAGGTGTTAGAAAACAGTTACATGTTATTTTGATACGTATTACTGACAGCAGTGGACTATACAATGTTTTATTAAGTAATTGAAAACCTCTTAAGGGGTCATTGTACTCATCAGTATCAAGAAATTTTACTATGGAACCAACATTAAAATCGCGAAAAAAACCAGCTAAAATGTATGATGATGGGACAACCTGTATAGGGGATTGTAACGCATTATTAGGGCATAGTTCAACAACGAAATAACCGATGTTTAAGACGAAACCAACCGTTTAACAAGACTTTTGTACTAAAAAAAACAGCTTATTCTTCTTCTATCGTGTCGATCGACATGAGCCACATGATGGCAGTCAGCAGGTTGGTAGCGAGGCTGACTGCCCAGGGTACGCCTAACAATCAACTAAATATTTATTTTATATTTGGGACCTTTTTACACAGCACTATCTAGTCCCAAACTAAGCAGAGCTTGTACTATGGGTACTTGTGTCCAGTGGAAATCGAAGCCACGACCTCGTGAACAGCAGTCCGACACTCGAACCACTAGACCACAGACGTCGTATCGATACTCATAGAGGCTCTTTTAATGTTAAATAGCTGTTTATAAATTAAACATCAGTTATTTCGTTGGTGAAATTGACCTCTAGAATACACGAGATCAATAAAGAGTACTTATGTAAGTCCCAGACAATATTAATAGAATAATAAAATGTAATCAAACCCCAACTACGGTCAAACAAAGAACTTAAGTTATTAAAGACCAAAGACTCATGGGAAATAACGTTTGTACAGAACATATTATTACACCCTATGGCTTATTTATTAAATATTTATTTTATACTTATGAGAAAGTTAGATATTTGTTATTTAATTTGATTCATGAGCGTCTTTAAATGGTCCTTTCAATATAATATTATTCAGAAAGAAAGATTGAGGAAAAACTTCTTGAGCCTGCTCGGTCTATCACACAATAATTTTATTAATCTATATACCAGGCCCCTCAGAAAGTATTGCGAAAAAAAGTTTTTATATATGGGAGACTGGCCAGTTATAATGTTTTTCGAAAATATGATTATTTATAAGTAAAAATAAGTAAGTTCCAATTTCAAAATTTCCCTCCACATTTTTTGCGAGTTAATTCAAAGTATTGTGTCTCACTGAAATATGGATCTGCGCCGGGAACATTTTAGAGCTATGATTTTATACGATTTCAAGTGTCGCCTGAAACCGGATGAATCGTACGATAGACTTCAAATGGCATTCATGGATGAAGGCCCTTCCAAGGCAACCGTGTATCGTTGGTATAACGAATTCAAGCGCGGTCGACCAACTTTGGGGGATGACGAAAGAAGCGGTCGCCCTTTGACGGCTGTTACCGAAGAAAACGTGCTAGCAGTGAAAAATTTAATCCAAGACAATAGGCGAATTACATATCAGGAGATTCAACACATATTGAAGATTGGATCGGGAAGCGTTCACGAGATTCTACACAGCCATCTTCGCGTGAGGAGGATAGTATCACGCTGGGTGCCGCACAACCTCACCGATGCTCAGAAGCAGGCCCGGGTGGAATGGTGCCGTGATATGCTTAACAAATTTGAAGCAGGCTCGTCTCGGCGTGTTTACGACATCGTTACAGGTGATGAGTCCTGGATTTATCAATACGACCCAGAAACCAAGCGCCAGTCGACTGTTTGGGTGTTTCAAAATGAGCCAACGCCTACCAAAGTGAAGCGATCTAGAAGCGGGGGTAAGATTTTGATCGCTAGCTTTTTTAATTTGACTGGCCACTTGGTATCAATTCCCTTACGGGATCAAAGAAGCATTAATGCCGAATGGTATACTACCAAATGTTTGCCAGAAGTTTTCTCTGTTATAAGCAACAAGCGACCAAACACAGGGCTCCGCGGGCTACTGCTCCACCACGACAATGCACCTGCGCACACCGCACTCAAAACGAGGGACTTCCTGGACAGCACGCCAGTCAAACTCCTGGGTCACCCTCCTTACAGCCCTGATCTAGCACCGTGTGACTTTTTTTTATTCCCAAAAATAAAAAATCAGCTCAAAGGGATACAATTTTCGTCGCCGGAAGATGCGCTGGCTGCGTTCGAGCAGGCTGTAAACGAGGTGTCTGCGGCGGACTGGAAAAAGTGTTTTGAAAACTGGTTTAGGCGCATGAATCTTTGTATAGAGGCTGGTGGAAAGTACTTTGAAAAGATTTGATAAAAATATATGTACGTATAGAACAATTTTTTTTAGTTTCGCAAAACTTTCTGAGTGTCCCACGTATATAAAAATCAAATGCTGTTCGTTAGTCTCGCTAAAACTCGAGAACAGCTAGACCGAATTGGCTAATTTTGGTTTTAAAATATTTGTGGAAGTCCAGGGAAGGTTTAAAAGGTGAGAAAATGTGTGAAATTTGCGAGGAAAATAGTAAAAACAACAATTTTATTTTCCCATACAAACTGTTCCTACCTGTCAAACATTTGATATTCGTCCCGTTCGGTACCTATGGTAAACTCGGGTCCCCTCTAATTTAAAGAACGTAATAAATAAGATTTGGATGAAATTTTGTGTGTATGTTTCAATGGGTTCCTGGATGGTTTAAAAACACAATTGGACCCAGTAGGTGGCGCTGCTGTCGGTATGTCACTGATCTCCTAAACTGATAGATGATAGATTTTAATGATATTTTTTGTGTAGGTACCTATACCGGTTCGAGTCCGGGTCCCTGCAAGGTTTGAATTAACAAATGGACCAGGTAAGTGGCACTGCAGTCGTTGTGTCACCAAATTTGGTTTGCTGAACAATTGATAACATGGGACGGGACATGGGATGGACGGGACAGAACATGTGATATGGGGGACGGGACATGGGACTGGACGGGACGGGACATGTGACATGAGGGACGGGACATGGGATGGGATGGGACATGGGAAGTGACATGGGCTGGGACGGGACATAGGACATGAGACGGGACATTAGACATGGGACGGGACGGGACATGGGACGCGACATGGTACGCGATCATGGGACGGGACTGGACATGGGACGAGATAGTGGGATAGTGAGATAGTGTGATAGTGATATAGTGGGATAGTGTGATAGTGGGATAGTGACTGGACTGGACGGTCCGAATGAAAGGATGGATGGATGGAACTGGACTGGACTGAATTAACAGGATCCGTCACGTGGGTTAGCAGAATTTAACGTGAGCGAAGTCGCGGGTAAAAGCTAGTATACGTGGGACACTCAGAAAGTTTTGCGAAACTAAAAAAAATTGTTCTATACGTACATATATTTTTATCAAATCTTTTCAAAGTACTTTCCACCAGCCTCTATACAAGGATTCATGCGCCTAAACCAGTTTTCAAAACACTTTTTCCAGTCCGCCGCAGACACCTCGTTTACAGCCTGCTCGAACGCAGCCAGCGCATCTTCCGGCGACGAAAATTGTATCCCTTTGAGCTGATTTTTTATTTTTGGGAATAAAAAGAAGTCACACGGTGCTAGATCAGGGCTGTAAGGAGGGTGACCCAGGAGTTTGACTGGCGTGCTGTCCAGGAAGTCCCTCGTTTTGAGTGCGGTGTGCGCAGGTGCATTGTCGTGGTGGAGCAGTAGCCCGCGGAGCCCTGTGTTTGGTCGCTTGTTGCTTATAACAGAGAAAACTTCTGGCAAACATTTGGTAGTATACCATTCGGCATTAATGCTTCTTTGATCCCGTAAGGGAATTGATACCAAGTGGCCAGTCAAATTAAAAAAGCTAGCGATCAAAATCTTACCCCCGCTTCTAGATCGCTTCACTTTGGTAGGCGTTGGCTCATTTTGAAACACCCAAACAGTCGACTGGCGCTTGGTTTCTGGGTCGTATTGATAAATCCAGGACTCATCACCTGTAACGATGTCGTAAACACGCCGAGACGAGCCTGCTTCAAATTTGTTAAGCATATCACGGCACCATTCCACCCGGGCCTGCTTCTGAGCATCGGTGAGGTTGTGCGGCACCCAGCGTGATACTATCCTCCTCACGCGAAGATGGCTGTGTAGAATCTCGTGAACGCTTCCCGATCCAATCTTCAATATGTGTTGAATCTCCTGATATGTAATTCGCCTATTGTCTTGGATTAAATTTTTCACTGCTAGCACGTTTTCTTCGGTAACAGCCGTCAAAGGGCGACCGCTTCTTTCGTCATCCCCCAAAGTTGGTCGACCGCGCTTGAATTCGTTATACCAACGATACACGGTTGCCTTGGAAGGGCCTTCATCCATGAATGCCATTTGAAGTCTATCGTACGATTCATCCGGTTTCAGGCGACACTTGAAATCGTATAAAATCATAGCTCTAAAATGTTCCCGGCGCAGATCCATATTTCAGTGAGACACAATACTTTGAATTAACTCGCAAAAAATGTGGAGGGAAATTTTGAAATTGGAACTTACTTATTTTTACTTATAAATAATCATATTTTCGAAAAACATTATAACTGGCCAGTCTCCCATATATAAAAACTTTTTTTCGCAATACTTTCTGAGGGGCCTGGTACATTGAAAATATCCAGCTATAAATTGTGGTAGGACTCGTTGATGGTGATGATTGGTTGATGTGGAAATAACTCCATATCGCCTTGATCGGGTAATTTGGACAATGAAAACCGAACGACGTTTTAGGCTTTTTAGGGTTCCGTAGTCCTACAAGGAACCCTTATAGTTTCGTCATGTCCGTCCGTCTGTCCGTTTGTCCGTTTGTCCGTCTGTCCGTCTATCCGTCTGTCCGTCTGTCCGTCTGTCCGTCTGTCCTAATCCTTTACAGCTTAATAACTTCTACAGTTATAAACATAAGTAAATGAAATTTTGTAAAAAAATGGTTTAGATATAGATCTCCATTCTAAAAGAATAAAAAAATCTTGGTAATGCATTTTAGAGGGGGCGCCCATACATGTGAAATGGGGATGAACATTTTTTTTTCGCTACACCCCCTCGTGTGGGGTATTGTTGAATAGTTCTACTAAAATGAAGGTAATGTTTAATACATCACTTTTTTATCAGGTGTACCATCTGCGAAATATAGCCCACCAAAGTGACTTACAATGTGTCCCCCCCCCTGCCATTTCCAAACTATGCAACGTAGAATTTTGTAATCTTCCACGTTGATAGACTTCTATAAAAACAAAAAATTCGAGTATAATGTGATTATAAATTTTTGAGTTATAGTGAGAAAACTGAAAAATACTTGAGACGTCCTTGTTCATAGGTCATTGACCTTAGATAAAAATGATCTTAGCAAATAACGCTCCTTTAGTTACTTTCTATTAAAAAAAACACAAAAAGAAACTTTGTGTTATATTGATAACACAAAGTAACAGCGCCACCTAGCGCTAAATTTACAAAGTGTGTCATATCAATATATGACACACTTCTTAAATTCAGCGCTAGGTGGCGCTGTTTGCAAAAACTAAAATAGCAATGTTTAATATTCGATTTGATTCGTTTGTAATTAGACCTACTTAAGGAACCCTATAATACTGAGCATGGCCCGACATGCTCTTGGCCGGTTTTTTTGTGTTATTTCCCCACAAACAAATTTTGAGGACCAACAGTAGATTGTGATGAATGAATATGTAAGAGGGAGTCTGAAAGTAGCGCCAGTGACAGAGAAGTTAAGTAGCAACAGACTGTCATAGTATGAACATGTGATGATGAGGAATGAGGAGCATGTTACGAGGAAAGTTTTAAGTATGAATGTTGATGGCTATAAGAAAATATGGATGGATTGTGTGAAAGATGATATGAATAGAAAGAAAGTGAACACGGAGATGACGGCTGATAGAGATGTATGGAAGAAAAAAACATGCTGCACCGACCCCAAATAAATTGGGATAAGGGCAGGAGGATGATGATGAACAGTAGATTGTGATGAGTTGAGTCGAAACATTTTGAAAATGAAGCACGGCCCATACACCTACAATATAATTGTGCATTTTTTGCTATTGCGCAATTATATTGACCGTGTAGGGGTATACAAAGGGTAAATATTGCGCAATTATAATGTAGGTGTATGGGCCGCCTTACTACAACGCTTTTTCATAAGCCGCAGTAAGAAGGCGGGTTCACATTTTTTATTAATTGTTATCATCTTCCATAAAAAATACAGGATGTCCTATCACCTCCATATATGGAAAGTACTTCAGGCACAGAATATTATAGATAGATGAAATGGAAAAGCGGGTGGTGCGCGCGTGCACTCTGTACCAGAGTGCAGGGCATTTCATTTTTTTAATGGCTTTAGGATGCTTTTGGGGCTTCCGCGCTTCTGTAGTGCATCTCAAATGTTTGCTGAGGCACACATTGATGACTTCTATGCCATCATCAGAAAAAGAACAGCGTCAATGATGGACAGGATGCGCGGGAGTGCCAATAGTATCCTAAAAACATTAAGTGAGAAAATGGATAACCCATTCATTGAGCACTGGGTCAATTTACATATATTGACCAGGTGCTCAAAGCCACTTCTATATGTAAAGTGATTATTTCCTTTCTATTACTATTTACTAACATAGCTTTAAGATCTTGTAACTAACACTATGGATTGTAAAGTCTGCAATAAAGATTTTAATAATAATAATAATTACAAAACCTTTCTCAGTACGCCTTATGACTTGTTTCTGTAAATACTGTAACAAAAACCCGATAAAATGCCTTATTGCGCTGTTTCTAACTGCAGAAACAAAAACTGTAAGATAAATTTGATTAAAGTTAATTAAAAAAAAATTAATGACATGGGAGGCGTGGTTTGTCCGAAAGTTGTCACACTCGAATCGCAAGTAAAATTGTGATTACAACCAATCTATCTATATATTTCTGTGACTTCATGCAACGTATTATTTAAATAACTGAAGGTCATTGACAATGACCCCTTTCATTTATTTCATTCTGATGAGTACAATGACTCATTGTACTCATCAGTATGAACAACTTTTACTATGGGACCAACCCTGAAATTGCCAAGAAAATCAGCTGTTCCCGTATTACTTGCTTTTAAAACTAAAATTTCCTATTTTCAATATTTTCAAAGTAGCTAATTTCCCTTTATGAAGCATAGCGATGGGACAACCTGTATATTACTGAAAAACCATCAACAAAAAGCTGGTGTGAATAAGTACGCCAAAATTGAAAATTAATTCCCTCATCCCCGAAAACTTCCTTCACGACGAAGTCATGACATAAAATAAATAAGGAAAGTCTCCCATGTTTTAAACAAAAATATTAAATTTGACGTGAAAATGTAACACTTGAATTACTGAACTGAAAAATAATTACGACGACGTCGACGTCAACAAATATGAATACCAGCGTCAATTAATTTAAGTACCTAAAATGTTATTATGAAGTAATCTTGTGTCATTTTCCATCGACCATACAGCCCAATAGACGCCTACTATTGAATATAAATACGTACCAACAATAAATTCTGTCAACTAGCTGAAGCGGGGTACTGCAATCCGATTGGCCCTACCAAGGCGGCTATTGGGTAATCACTAACGCGACAGTTTTGACAGCTCATGTTAGTGGTCGAAACTAATTTGAAGATTTCAAGTGGCGATTAGTGGCGACCTACATCAGTAAAATTTGACTGATGTGTTGACAGGCGTTCGGTTGCCTGTGTTATGAGGTATCTATGTGGTGTATGGTCGATGCTTTTTCCATATTACTTATGTATAGTCTACTCGTCGCTCACGAAAGTGAGCGAAGAGTAAGCTTAAGTTTACCTAAATAAAATAAAATAAATATTAGATTGTTATTTATTATGATACTTTATTGTACACACAAATACACATTAATATTACAATAGGAAAGCTTATGTACATCGGCGAGCTTAACTCAAAAATGAGTTTTCTTACAGCAAACCTTAGAGCGATAGAGAGATGTTGATATATTATTAGAGGATAAAAACAAGTGTACAACAGAATAACAAACATTTTGACTACATAACTTATCTAACAAGATTAAACTATTTACAAGTAAAATAATTATATTAAGATATATATACTTATATACATAAATAGGTACATACATATGTACATAAAATACATACATATATATATATATATAAAATACGTATATATATATAATACATATGATTTATGGTGAAAGAAAATGCTCCTTAATTCTTCTCTTGAAGACATCCAGTGAAGGGCTATCGCGTAGAGAGTGTGGAAGAAAGTTCCACAGGCGACCTGCATGAATGGTGAAAGAACCGTCGTAACGGCTAGATGTGTGATAGGGCATACGGAGGAGAAGGGAAGAGGATGAGCGACAGGGCTTTCCCCTGGGGACAAGATACTCAAAGCGTTCCCGGAGATATGATGGAGAATTAGGATTGTGAAGAACAGAGTAGAGAAAAGAAAGAATGTGAGTATCTCGACGACGTCGAATAGGCAGCCACCTCAATTGCGTCCGGAATTCCGACACATGGTCGTATTTCCGAAGGTCAAAAATAAAGCGGATTGCCAAATTCTGCAGTCGTTCGAATTTATTGAGAAGTTCCTCTGTTGCATCAAGAAAACAGATATCAGCATAGTCCAGAAGTGGAAGAAGAAGAGATTGGGCAAGAGTGATTTTAGTAGGAAAAGGTAGGAACTTCTGGAGCCGTTTGAGAGACTGGAAGGAGTAATATACCCTCCTGCTTACTTCCGCAATGTGAACGTTCCAAGAGAGATTGCATTCAATAAAGACACCTAAGTTCTTGGCACTTTTGGAATATATTATAGGGACGGAATCGTACAATACCGGCGGAAGAAACTGCTTACCCAAGAGATCAAGATAATATTTGCCACCAATAATGAGAGCTTGTGATTTAGTAGGATTGACCAGCAGGCCAAAAGATTTAGCCCACTCATTGATATTTTGAAGATCACTATTGATGGCATCAATGGCCTCAGGTAGCTCGTCGATTTTGAAATGACGATAAATTTGCAAGTCATCTGCGTAAAGATGGTAGCGTGAAGATAAAATTTTAGTGATTTCGTTAATAAAAACTGAAAAAAGAAGAGGAGAGAGGACGCCACCTTGAGGCACGCCCGCAGCTAGATCACACCATTCTGAGGAAACCTCATTGGCGTGAACCGACTGCGATCGGCCCCGAAGATAAGAAACAAACCAGTCAATTACAGAAGAAGATATATTTAAGGAGGCCAAGATACCTAGGAGGATGTCAAAATCAACTGAGTTAAAAGCACTGCTAAAGTCCAGTAGTACCAAAACTGTAAGTAGCTTGTTTTCCATGGCCAGCCGGATATCATCAGTAATTTTAACTAGAGCCGTTACAGTGCTATGGCCAGGGCGGAACCCAGATTGGTACGGACTTAACAGGCTGTTAGAGGAGAGATAAAAGGACAGCTGATTCTGAACAACGCTCTCAAGGACCTTAGACAAGATTGGTAGGATGGAAATTGGACGAAACTGGGATACAGAGGTGGGATTTGAAATTTTGGGTAATGGTAGGACATGAGCCTTCTTCCAAGCTGAGGGAAAGGAACTTGTGTCAAGGGAATGATTTATAATGTGGGCAATGACGGGAATAAGGACATTTAAAATGGGGACAATCATCTGGATATGCAGACCATCATCACCCACCGCTTTAGTGGAAATGGATAGGATTGATTTTTTTATAACTCCCTCTGTAACCCGGCGAAAAGAGAATGAAGTACATTTTGGCATAGAAATATTGGAGAGACTATTTAAAGTAGAAGTTTTTATATTGTCATCCAGGATAACTGGTGATTTCAACTATTACATAAAAATAGTAACAAATTAAGGAGCTAAGTAATATTCCTTTACCATTCTCCTGAAAGCTGGCAACGATTGTGCACGTCTCACAGACACCGGCAGTGCATTCCACAGGCGTACGGCTTGAACAGTAAAAGAGTGGTCATAGAAACGTGTGGAATGCTTGGGCATCTCTAGCGTTAAGTTTTCTGATGACCTCAGGGAAAGTTTATGTGTATCACAAACGAACTGAAATCGCTCTTTAAGATAGAAGGGAGTAGTGGGATGAAAAAGAATACTATAAAGCAGTGATAGAATTTGAGCATTCCGACGAAGGCGTATTGGAAGCCACTTGAGTTTTGCGCGAAATTCTGATACATGATCATATTTGCGTAAACCAAATATGAATCTAATACAAAAGTTTTGAAGTCGCTCAAGCTTTTCGAATTGGTCCTCGGTGAGATCTAGATAGCTGGCATCGGCATAGTCAAGAACAGGAAGAAGAAGAGATTGTGCAAGCCCAATCTTAGTGGCAGTGGGAAGAAAGTTACGCAGTCGTCTTAGCGATCCTGCTGAGGCATACATCCGACGACTGGTTTCTTGTAATTGTGGACCCCAAGACAAGTTTTTATCCATCAATATGCCCAAGTTTTTCACCTTATCACTAATGGGAATTTGAATACTGTCGAAGATAACTTGCGGAAGGTGGAACCAGTCCATCCTCGAAACCATACGTGAGCTGCCAATAACAATGACTTGGGTTTTTAAGGGGTTAACTCTCAGTCCGTAGCACTTGCTCCACTTAGATATTTCAGAAATATCTTTATTAACATTGCCGATGGCTTCCGACAACTGTTCCACTGAAGTTTGTGAATATATTTGAAGATCATCTGCATAAAGGTGGTAAGAAGAAAGCAGTTTATTAGAGATTGAATTTATAAATATTGCGAAGAGTAATGGGGATAAAACGCCACCCTGAGGCACACCAGCAGCTGTATCGTTCCATGAAGAGAATTTATCTTCAATGCGAATACGTTGCCTTCGATTCATTCATATTGTATTCGATTCATTCATTTCATTTATATGAACGACATTTAAAAAATTTCCAAGGTCACAAAAAATATAATAAAGATGGTCGCGCAGGAGAAGAGAATTATCAGTATTGTCACTGAACGCACTGGCATAGCTTCCATCAGAAGCACAAGAAGAAGAACAAGATACAAAACTGTCATCATAATTATTATCGAACATAAGATACACACAATAAATATAATATATTAATAAAATATATCTATAAAATAATAAGTATCGTAGCTAATAACTAAACTAACAACTAAACTAACTACTAAAATACTGTTGTACATCATCCTCGATGCACTCGCTGGTTGCAACTAGAACTATAATTCATGCTAAAAGACTTGTATCCGAAATACAGAAAAAAAAAAGATAATTTCTGAACGAAATTTTAACGTCAAGGGCTACGTTCACTTATTACGCACTCAGTGTGAAAGTCACCCGGTGCGAATATCGCTCGATCATTGACGATTTTCTCAGAGATACTGAACGATATCGGGCGACCTCATGAAACTGACACTAGAACAATGAAGCACTGACAATTATGACAATCGAAACCTCAAATTATCTGTCATTTCATACTTTTATCTGTCAACATGACAGCAGAGCGTCTTTTACCCTACTATTTCACGGGGTGACCGGTGCGTACGCTCGACGACGCCCGCTCACAATACTGAACGGTTTGGTGTGAACGCCCGGACGATCACTCCGAGTAACTGAACGACCAAACAACGCTCCGGGCGTCGTCCGCCGTCGTCCGACGATAATACTGAACGTACCGACGTCGAAATAGTTACATGGCTACATGTCACCTCACATGACTGACACATATTTAATATGAATGACATGACATATGACTGTCATATTATGACATGACAATCAATAATAATGTAAACAAGGGGTACGTTCACTATTATCGTCCGACGACGGCGGACGACGCCCGGAGCGTTGTTTGGTCGTTCAGTTACTCGGAGTGATCGTCCGGGCGTTCACACCAAACCGTTCAGTATTGTGAGCGGGCGTCGTCGAGCGTACGCACCGGTCACCCCGTGAAATAGTAGGGTAAAAGACGCTCTGCTGTCATGTTGACAGATAAAAGTATGAAATGACAGATAATTTGAGGTTTCGATTGTCATAATTGTCAGTGCTTCATTGTTCTAGTGTCAGTTTCATGAGGTCGCCCGAAGTCGTTCAGTATCTCTGAGAAAATCGTCAATGATCGAGCGATATTCGCACCGGGTGACTTTCACACTGAGTGCGTAATAAGTGAACGTAGCCAAGAATAAAAACATCAAAGTATGCAGTGACCATAGACCAAGTAAAAACTCAAGACAAATTCCAGGGGTACGTTCACTATTATCGTCCGACGACGGCGGACGACGCCCGGAGCGTTGTTTGGTCGTTCAGTTACTCGGAGTGATCGTCCGGGCGTTCACACCAAACCGTTCAGTATTGTGAGCGGGCGTCGTCGAGCGTACGCACCGGTCACCCCGTGAAATAGTAGGGTAAAAGACGCTCTGCTGTCATGTTGACAGATAAAAGTATGAAATGACAGATAATTTGAGGATTCGATTGTCATAATTGTCAGTGCTTCATTGTTCTAGTGTCAGTTTCATGAGGTCGCCCGAAGTCGTTCAGTATCTCTGAGAAAATCGTCAATGATCGAGCGATATTCGCACCGGGTGACTTTCACACTGAGTGCGTAATAAGTGAACGTAGCCCTGCGGAACATTGAATTGATGCAGGGTCTGCAAATGTATGAGTGACATTGACAGCGATGGGAGTGTTGCTAGATAAAATATTTTTACCCCTGATATCAAACAACTGACCACGACTAATATCAAGTCTTTAAATAATTAATACGATACAATTATGAAAAGTCACGGAAAGGGATTGTTTAGCAAATTGACTGTCAATTTAAATTTTCCGTATATTACTAATCACAATTCCACTGTTCGCCGAGATACAGGTATCTCGCCTAGTTCGGCGGCAGAGGCTCCCAATGTGTGTATCAACAACGATTGATGTTTAATGTGTTAGATAATAAGTCTTCAGAGTTGTAATTGTTTGCATAAATAAAAATTTATAAAACTTATATAAAACTTAAAACTTAATTATTGTCATTCGTTATCAGTATACCAACGACTAGGATCAGGGCTAGAAAGGCCAAATACGGCAAAATTTGTGTCTCAATTTGCTAAATAATTCGTGTCCCTGGCCGTACATAGAATATAACTATATAATAAAAAATAGTTATTTGCTATGCAAGACTGTAAAGTTGTTATTTAGCGCGTTTTCTTCTATTAAATCAAGCGAAGGATTTAAGATTGAATTCTAAAATATAATCAAACAAATGTAAAGGCACGAGACGCAAATAATTTTGCAGCCGTGCAAAACACACAACTTTTCATCTCAATGCAGCGAAGAAAATGCTAGATGTAAGAAAAAAAATTGAAATATAATTAACCAGGGTTTAATTATTCATATTAGTTACTTAAAAAATGGAACATTATACTAAAACTAAAAATAAAATTACTGCTGTTGGTTGGATACTTGTGTACTATTCCTTGGTAAATTATTTGCAAAATTATCAAAAATTACTCATTCCATTGGAATCCATTGTGGTAGATGTGAAGGATTCATTATGTTGTTTTAATATAAATTTTCACCCGACTGCGGCGCAGCCCTAAAGGAGGGATCACGTTTTTAGTCATGTATAAATCATGCTCAACAAAGTGTTCGCTACAAATGAGTGAATAATTGGATGGTGACCAATTCTTCTTCTTCTTCTTCGTGTCGACACGAGCTACATAATGATAATAGCTCATGTCGTGGGGAAAAGATTAGCCAGTCAGCAAGTTGGTAGCGGGGCTGACTGCCCAGGGTGCGCCGGACGATCAATTAAATATCGTCACTCGTGGAGGCTCTTTTAATGCACCCCAATTATTTTCATTTATGCTATTACGTATTACTTCAACCCACTCTTTTTTTCTGTCATGGTCTTTCGGAAAGCTAAAAAGTAAAAAAAGCGTAAAAATAACATGACGATTAATTTTACCCGATTTCTGGGGTAAATTATAATTTATTAACATGCAACACTGGAATATTCCTTGCCGCGGTAAGGTTACAAGAAAATGAATTGTAAACATTAAAATATGATTAAAATAAATTACTAACTTGTGAAAAGTAATTCCATCTGATTTTTTATGCGCTGTAGAATAATTTTTGCACCGTTTCACGACATACGAAGGCATTTTAAGATTTTTTTCAAAGCTCTTTGACAGTTAAGTGTCGTGGTGACACGTTCGGTGATTCGAAATTCAATAAACAGTTCGGCTTGGTTTGAATGTGAGTGTGTGCGTAATTCGCGTGTACTACGCTAATCGGCAGGGTTTTGAATGTATCAAATTTTTGTTCTTGACATTTGGTCTATAGGTATCTAGTCAAAGGCAGTGACGTCATAAATAAAAATAAAAATGTTTAAGTCTAGATGTAGGTATCATCACTTTGCTAGTTTCCGCGATCTTTTATCTACCGCCGAACTCGTCGAGCCGTCAACCAACTGCGACGCTCCTCCCTTGGTGGATTCATCCGCCGACTTCGCCATCGGGAACTGTACAATAAGCGGCCGTAGTTCTGATGCAGACTCAATCTTACTGCGCGACTTATCTGGGAGCAGGATGGTGATTTTGCCCTCAGAGGTCCAGCACTGTGTCACACCAAAATGCTTTCGGGCTTCTAAAAACGCGTCATGCCTGGGCTTTGTTAAAAACTCGGAAAATATGAGACCTGAGCCCTTCAGCTGAGTTTTATTTCGCCACACTCCACCCCGTAGACTATGATTCTGAAAACGAATTAGAAGAGGTCGTGGCTTGCCTGAACTAGCTCCAAGACGGTGGCAGGCTATGATATCAGTAGGAGAAACACTGCCAATCTTCATCTTCTCCGTCAATATTGTGATGGCCTGAGCGACGTGATCTTCGTTCTTCTGCTCAGGAAGGCCATGGAGGAGCAGAACCTTCTTGCGGGATGCCATTTCGTGACGATCCAGGCCTACAATCGGCAGCTCCATCTGAGTCTTCAGAGCACTCATTGTTTTCCAAGTGAGGCACTTGAACTCTGTGAACTCCCGGGAGAGGCTGGCTATCGTCTTATGAGTTGCCTCGTTGCTGCTGACACTCTTCAAATCATCCTCATACTTATCCATCCGTGAGGAGAATGTGATGAAAAGCTCTTCCATGCAACCAGACAATTTGGCATATAGGTCCATGATCTTGTGCAGACAGTGTAGTGCGGGTAAAGTGGAGATAAACAAAGAGTTCAAAGTGATTTGAGTGCACCAGAGGACTGTGCAAACTTTTAGTGCATATGCAACATGAAAAGGTTTATAATTCTATTTTTAAAATTAAAATTATATTAGAGCTCTAAAAACTGTTGTGTCAACTTGAACTACCCTCCTCCAAAAAAAACTATTATTTCTTAGTTTTCGGCCGTTAGTCTTGTACAAACTGGATTGTTCGTAACTGGACTCTAAAATCTGATTCTAAAATGACGAAAGAAAACAGACACAAACACAGTAGAAGCAGAATCTCTTGTGAGGCACTATTTCGCACTTTAAAACCATTACTCATCCTTAATTTTTTTTTATTCAAAGCGTAAATCGCGCAAAAGTCTCTCACTTTTACGCCTCCTGTAATTCCCGCCATTTCTCGCACACGTGGTTCGCCATTTTCACATTATTATCTCTTTTATTCTTTCCCTCTTTATAACCACGGATTATAATAAAATAAAACCCCTGGGAACATAATAAAAGAAAATTCTTCATTGTTAAAAGATAAAAAAGAATTACTGCGAAAATCGTAAACGCTTGAGTTTCAGCAAAAACGCTTCTTTATCGGGATGTAGATAAAACTGGGAAGTAAGTGTATGATAAACTTTATTATTGTCCTCGTAAATATTGGTATCCCCATAAAAATCTAAATAATATTACCTTAATATTTAGATGATTGACGCGTTGGAGGACGTCTTTAAGACGCTGGACTGGACTGGACAGGGTATTAACGTTAACGGCGAGAACATCTCCGTTTTAAAGAAAAGAAAGAAAGACAAACTTTTATTTGGCACAGAACAGTGACAGAACAGCACAACAATAACATTAACATTTTACAAGTTCTACTTATTTTGGAAGTCAAGAGTTCAATTTCTTGTGCCTATGTTTTTATGCAATAAACGTTTTTTATTATATTATTTTTATTTATTATTAAATATCATCATCCTCCGAGCCTTTTCCCAATTATATTGGGGTCGGCTTCCAGTCTAGCCAGATGCGGCTGAACATCAGCATTTTACACGGAGCGACTGCCATCAGACCCCCGCAACCCAGTTACTGGGTAATACTGACATTCGGAGGTTAGACCAGTTGTCAGACTTTCAGGATTCTGACTACCCGTAAAGATTACCATAGATATTCGTATGACAACTGGGACCGACAGCTTAACGTGCTCTCCGATGCACGGAGGGGTCTCGATGTGTAACGAAACGGTCACCCATCCACAGACATATTATTATTAAATATACTAATGATAAATGAAAAACATGAAGTTGCTGCCGGGCATGCCCATGTCAAAAGGGTCACCAACTCAGCATGTGCTGGCGTGGAACATCCAGCGCTGATTTTCAGTTGGCACCTTGCAGTGACACACGGACGAAGGAACTGTGTTTATAGATAATAATAAGTAAGTACTTACATATATCGCTGGAACAATTGGGCGAAATGCTGCACAGCTTAAACGGAGCCTCTCGGCGTGTCGGTCTCGGCATAAATCTGGAGAAGACTAAAGTCATGTTCAATAGGCATGTCATGCTGAGGCCAATATTCGTCGAAGGGTCGGTACTCGAAGTTGTAACGGAATACGTCTACCTAGGGCAGGTAATTCAGCTTGGTAGGCACAACTTCGAGAAAGAAGCCGACAGAAGGATCCGTTTGGGCATTTGCCAAACTTCGCCGAGTCTTCTCGTCGCCTATACCACAAAGTTTGAAGACAAAGGTCTTCAATCAGTGCGTCCTGCCTGTCATGGCTTACGGCACTGAGACGTGGACACTGACAGTTAGACTAGTCCACAAATTCAAAGTCGCTCAGCGAGCTACGGAGCGAGCTATGCTTGGAGTTTCTTTGAAGGATAAAATCTGTAACGAGATTATCCGGAGAAGAACCGGAGTGACCGATATAGCTTGTAAGATCAGTAAACTGAAGTGGCAGTGGGCTGGCCATGTCTGTCGAAGGACCGATGGCCGCTGAAGCAGACAAGTCCTTGAATGGAGGCCGCGAATCGGCAAACGCAGCGTAGGGCGCCCTCCGGCCAGGTGGACCGACGACCTGAATAACGTGGCTGGGGGGGACCGGATGCGGAAGGCAGAGGACCGAGTGTTGTGGCGCAACTTGGGAGAGGCCTATGTTCAGCAGCCTTTGGGCAGCGATAGGCTGAGTTGATGTTGATGATTTAGATGTATCCCCTCTCAAAATAGTACCTCCTAAGTAAATACTCCTATAATACGAAATTGAAACTGGATCGATCTTTCTCAAAACTGTCACAGTTTATGTAAAAAAAAAAAAAAAAAAAAACCTTGGCGTAACCAGTCCTGCGCCGCCCGGTTCGTCTCCTGCATGATAGGATAGAGGTGGATGCCTCTCGCTCCGTCTTTGTAGCATAAAAATCTAAGCTTACTACATTTTGATAGTTGAAAACCAGATTTAGGTAATTGAATATTTTAATGTCTTTGTTGGAAACATAAGTTCACGCTTAAGCTTAGACTCGTCTCAGCCCGAGTAAACTTTGTAATTTTAGCAACAAAACCAAACAAAACTCACATCATAATAATCTCATATTATCTTAAAGCTACCAGGGAGGCATGCGTTTACGACAGTCGTAAAAATATTATTACTTTAACTTTTCTGATGTACACGCGCTGTGGAGCGTGTGCCTACAAAGTTTTGTGACATTTAGGTACACACGGCTACACATCAAGCTGTACATTTCCAGTATAAGCTGATCTCGCATTGTATAGGTTTTCCTTACAACGTGAGGTCAGCCTTTACTGGTTTTATACAGCTTGATGTGTAGCCGTGTGTACGTGTTTTTTTCGGCGGGATAGAATTATAGTTGTGTTGTTTTAACAACTTTTATGTTATGCTTGGGGTAAGAAGTGATTCCTTTTTTCAGAATTACTTGACTCATTATCATCATTTCAGCCGAAATACGTCCACTGCTGGACAAAGGCCTCCCCCAAATAAGGGGTGGATATGCTATAATCGCCACGCTTGGCAGACGGGTTGGTGATCGCAGTTGATTGGTTAAATACTCAGAGAACGCTGCTGCCCATCCTCTGGTGAATCCCTCAGTCACCTTTTACGACACCCATGAAAAGAGATAGGACTTACTTGACTGCGTCAGATTATTTAATCCATGGGAAACAAACTCCATTAATTTCTCTAAAAGTGTTTGATGGACTTTCACTTCGAAAAACCGTGTTAAATGTACCAGGAACACATATCATTCCCGGTGTGCGTATTTGAAAAGCAGTGAACAGTTAAATAGAAGCAAACAAGGGAAAAATTACGCTTGTTATCCTGCTAGTACCGTACCTACGCGATACCGGAAATATAATACCATAGAAATTCTATTATTAATTTGGACGCCCTTTAAAACTATAGAGGACGCTATCTAAAGGAAACCCCTTCTACCACTTCCTATTAAATCGTGTAGTCACATAGTGGCATAAACTCCCTGAAAGTGTGATAATGGCGCCACAATAAACTGCTTCAAGTACAGACTGGACAAAATCTCCAAATCGGAAGACACACGCATCAGCTTGGCTTTTAGGGGCAGTTTTCGCTATGCAGCCACAAAATGTTGGAATAATATTCCTCCCCCTATTAAAAGGTCTATAAGTTGCTCAGCATTTAAGTCCAAACTAAAAGTATTTCTACTCGATCATCAAAAAGAATTTGAGGATGTTCGTGCTAACTTATCCGCCATATAATAAGAGCCATTATTAATTATTATTACTCAATATTATTTAAATTGCAATTTGCAATTACAACAATTTGTTGTGTCATATTTATTAATATTTTATAGTGTTACTCGCCTACAGTTTGTATTTGTTTTATATATATTAGACAGGCAGTATACTCTCATATTTATTTATATGCTGATTTTTATGTACATATATATATTTTTACCCTTTATTATAATTGTAATTGCACAGTCTTCATTTTGTTTCGAGCGTATGGCACTCGTGGGTCGCAGCTGAAAATCAGCGTTGGGTAGTCAGTACTTGTACGTACTGCTACCTAACATTATGCTGAGCTGGTGGCCCTTTGGCACTCACATATGTTTTATTTTTTATGTTCTTTTTAATTTTTGTTAATTTGATTGTTTGTGCCAATAAACACATTTTCTTTCTTTCTTCTTTCTTTCTAGCTTGCTAAGCTGCTAGTGTAGTTTCCATATAATAATAATAATTTCACTTTGCAATAAACTTTTAAAACCACATAACATAATGCATGGTTTTGATAGAAATGAGTTCCGTATAATTTTCTGGGTTTGCGTCATCTAATTGTAGTGCTATTATTAAAGCAGTCGGTAATCTATCACACTTTTTAACCGACTTCAAAAAAAGGAGGAGGTTATGTATTCCGCGGCTTTTTTTTTTTTTTTTTTTTTTTTTCTTCATGTATGTACACCGATTACTCCGAGATTTGTGGGCCGATTTACGTGGTTGTTTTTTTATTTGGTAGAGAAAGTCCGCGCGGTGGTCCCATATAAATTTTGTTGACTTAGGTTAAGTAGTTTTTTAACCAGGTTCAATAAATCAGTTTATTTTAGCTTTACGTATCTAGATGATCTGCTCATTGGTTCCTCATTCTGAGAATTCTTGGCCGATATGCGTGTTTTTTTTTCACGATAGTGATTGGACGTTCGGAAGAACATGAGCGAGACCTTTGCCCAGCAGTGGGATAGCAAAGGTTAATAAAAATATATTCTCAAATTGGTTATATAAACATTTATGAATCAACCCTCAACTAAAAAGTATGAAATAAAAACTTTTTAACAAAAAATAAAACCGACTTCAAAAACCTTAACTAAAAAGTAAAAAATAATCATTGTATGTATTTTAAAATCTTAACTTAAACAACATTTTGAAGGCGGCGCGTGATTTTCATGTACGTTCACATAAACTGTTTTTACTATAGATATTGCGCTGGACTGTACATTACATGACGCAAAGGGTCAACCACGTGCCGCCTTAAAAATGTTGTTTAAGTTAAGATTTTAAAATACATACAATGATTATTTTTTACTTTTTAGTTAAGGTTTTTGAAGTCGGTTTTTTTTTTTGTTATAAAGTTTTTTGTTGAAGTCGGTTAATTAAGTTTTACTTTGTAGATAAAATTGGAGAAGTTAAAAGTAGCTCACTGGCGAAGCCATTTATTCTTGAATAAGTTAATAAAATTGTAACGAGATACAAATATTGAATATTTTATAACAATAGCCTATCGTTAAACATGTAATGTCGATTAAATATTAACGATAAAGGAATATAACCCATAAAGGTATTATACTGACGTACAGTATAGAAATGTCTTTGATATAACCGTAAAGCAATTATTATGATCGATTCGTTTATTTCTCAAATACATATTTCAATACTATTGAGAAAGGTATGTTAAGATGGTTTGGAAATATAGAGAGGATGGACGAAAGGAGATTGACGAAACAAGTATACGAAGCGAGTGTGGATGGAAGAGTTGGAAGGGGACGACCTCGGCGAACGTATCGCGATCAAATCGCGGACGTTTTCAAAAAATGCCAGGTTAAAAGTTCTCTAAACCGACGAGCATGCATGACGAGGTTAATGGACGTAGATGAAGCGAAAGAGGTGTGTCAGGATCGTAGCAGGTGGAAATCCATAGTCTCTGCCTACCCCAATGGGAAACAGGCGTGATAATATGTATGTATGTATGTATATTTCAATACAAAACACGATATTAGATAACATGAGCCAATGCTAGTAAATTGATATCTCAACCCCTGAGGCCATGCGTTTTCGCGGCACAGACTCCGTGGGGCACAGTCAGTCAGACAG
Source organism: Asteroscopus sphinx (assembly GCA_949699075.1). Taxonomy (NCBI): domain Eukaryota; kingdom Metazoa; phylum Arthropoda; class Insecta; order Lepidoptera; family Noctuidae; genus Asteroscopus; species Asteroscopus sphinx. The sequence goes on along the minus strand of OX453021.1, from coordinate 8,957,949 downwards.
TCAGAGCTTGAGCGAGCCTTTTTTCTCCTGTACGCGGAATTAATCGTGGAATATTAAAAAAAAAAAAAACATTATGTCTAGTACACATAGGATACGGATATCCGGCACATCACTAATGTCTACGCACATTTTATAGTTTTTTTTTTTTTAAGTATAGGATGGCGAAACGAGCTATAGGCCCACCAGGGCTACCTTTGCCCATAACAACCTTTCAATACCACCTAGGCTGTTGCCTAAATGGTACCGCAAGTCGGTTCGCCAAACTGAGACATGAAGATGGAAAGTCTCATTTTCAAATGTTCCTCATTCACCCAGTCATGCTGTATACAAATAAACCCAAAGCATGTTTTCCTGTTAAATAGTCATTTCAACAGAAACTACGAAATATTTAAAATACAATAACATTATTAAAATCTAACAGAAATTAGCAAATATTATTACTGAACCTATATTAATATTCCACCTCACATATATGAAATCTAATTTGGCTAGTATGTATGTTTCACTGAAGGTGCGTTTAGATCAATTGAACATACGAGAGCTACGTAGAATTCTTGCCAGTAAACTTCATGAAAAATGTATTCATCATCTTAGCCCGGTATATTACCCACTGCTGGATATAGGCCTCCTTTCGTTTTTTCCAGCCTCTTCGACCTTGTGCGTCCCTCATCTAGGTGTTTCCTGCGGCTTTGGCGATATTATCAACCCAACGCGCTTTCGGACGGTCCGGGTTTCTCCGTCCTGATCTTGGCCACCCAAAAAATGTATTAAGCTAGCAAAAGCAAGCATATCGTTTCAATAGGTACATAATAATTATATCAGTAACATTTATATTTTTTCTCCCACTTGCTCGAAAATTGGTTCATTGTTAAAAAAAAAGAATACGTCAATCGGCTCTTTCCGTATGCAACGAAATAACAGGCCGGTAATATCCAAAACGACAATAATAGAAATTGCTGGACTATTTTTATTTTTTAAATTATGCTACCAAGGTTTTTAAGTGCACACTGACACAAATTAGGTGTTTTTAGGTACAAAATATTTATCGTTATAAAGGCTGAAGGCACATTTATTTTTTCAAAACTTTGAAAATAGAACAAGAACCGCGCGGACGAATTGGCGCGAATGAAAATTATATACGTTGAATTAATTTGTGTACTCCAATCAATCAACTCAGCCTATCGCAGTCCACTGCTGGACATAGGCCTCTCCCAAGTTGCGCCACAACGCTCGGTCCTCTGCCTTCCGCATCCAGTCCCCCCCAGCCACATTCTTTAGGTCGTCGGTCCACCTGGCAGGGGGGCGCCCTACGCTGCGTTTGCCGATTCGCGGTCTCCACTCAAGGACTCGTCTGCTCCAACGGCCATCGGTCCTTCGACAGACATGGCCAGCCCACTACCACTTCAGCTTGAATTAATTTGTGTACTGTTTCCTCGCAAATGAGAGAAAAGTACTATACAAGTCTCGGCCGAAATAGCAATTAATGGCCTCGTTTATTTTAAAATCACTTTATTCGCCCGTAAATTGCTTCATTACAGGCCTCGACAGTAATGTAGTATTAAGTATTCGTTTACGTACCAAGATAATCAATACACCAGACTCCAGAGGGACATGACAGAAAACACTTCTATTAAATGAATATTAGTTTGAAACGACGGACAAGTTCTTTAACTGAAAAGAACTTGCCCGTCTACTGGACTGCCAGTCAAGTGTACTTCTGTCAGTCTAAACGCACCTCTTACAAGCGGGTAACTTCATGATAGCAAAGCCTGGTCTGACCAGTTAGTTAACAACTGTCCGTATTTGTTTGTAGAACTAAATTTACTGAATAATTTTGAATAGATGCTCGTTTATATGTATTCAAAAACTAATTTTGGTGTAGGGAACTCTCTGTAGAATTTGTTTTGTGAAATTTGCCAATAGTTTACAAAGCTGGGAGTGGGGTTGACTGTCCGAAGTAAGCTGGACGTATACAATTAGTATCAGCACACTTAAGCTGGATGAATGCTAACACATTTTTTAGAAACAACTTAAATAATATATTAAAATTTTAGAAACACCACATTAAATTTCTGTCCAACATAAAATCGATGGTATTTCGGTTGTCGACAAACATTAGAAACGGAAAGGTGGAAGTTATCTGGCCTATAAAAAACATTTTGCGTCCACTCTAAACTTCGCAACACCGGGAACAAAGTTATCTGCACTTCGCGAAGTCAGCTTGTTGAAGTATATGAGAGTCTCTTAAGCATCTCATTACTGCTACTGGTATAGGGACGCTCTCAAGTGGTACACGGCAGATAAAAGGGCAAATCTTGTATTTTTTTGACATTTCAAAAACATGGACTTTTCTTGGAGTCAGTATCCCGACCTCCGAACTCAATGCCCCTTTCAGTTGTATTGTTGTTGTTATTTTTTACTGACATGTTCATAGCAATAAGAAATGCAATATTCTTTTAATATAAAGCTACTTACTAGTTTTCTAAAGGCCCTACAAACCAAAAGCAGGTGACAACGCGGTGCGTGAGATGCGTAGGACAGGAGCGGTGCGGCTGCGTTGTGTACAGTCGACTGCATGACAGTGGTTACACTTCAGTTCGAAAACCGCCCTTACTGCTTACGAAATAAAGATGCTGCTAATGTCAAAGTGTTACCACCGACGTGCGGTCGACCGTACTATAGCCGCTATACTAACTGTCATAATGGAGCGGGGCGTCATGTGACGTCAAAGCGATTATGAGGTAGTTGTATTGTTTTACAATTGACACAACAAGTCACACAGAAAGCAGTTCTATCGCGGGCCCGCCGTCAAAACGCTTTAAAACTGCCTGTCTTTTAGTGTGACGTGTGCCGCGCTGCTAAAGCCCCGCGCTGATACTGACCTGCTTTAGGTTTGTACGGGCCTTAAAGGAATAAAAAATTATGCTGAATTGTTTATGGTATCCTTTGTGTGCGTTCTCCTTTTACACTAAAATTCGTGGAATTTTGGGCACACAAATGATTAGTACAAGAATGCCAGAAACAGGTCAACAAAATCCAACTCGAAATTGTTCCTATTCCTACCTTATTTTGGAAATAAATGTAATTTTTTAACACTACTACGACATGTCCAGGCTTATTGATATAGGTACGGTACGACCAAACAGATTTACAAATATTTTAATGTCTTTGGATACAAGCAATGTATATTATAATGTAATAATGATAAATGAAAATGTAATTTATTTACTTAATGTGACTTATAATAATTACTATTATCAATAAATAACTATGAACTATGAACTATTTAAAACGTCATTGGGTATACAACATGAAAACAAAACTAGACACTTAATTGACTAATCGGCTAAAAGAAAGATTTTATTATGACCTGAAATCCAAAAGTATATGTATATCTGTTATTCTAAATTCAAACATTATTAAATCATCATTACAGCCGAAAGACGTCCACTACTGGACAAAGGCCTCCCCCAATTAAGGGGGGGATATGCCATAATCGCCACGCTTGGCAGGCGGGTTGGCGATCGCAGTTGGTTGGTTAAATACTCAGAGAATGCTGCTGCCCATCCTCTGGTGAATCCCTTAGTCGCCTTTTACGACACCCATGAGAAGAGATAAGGGTGATGCTATTCTTTAAGTCCGGCACCACACGGACTACATTATTAAATATTCTAATATTAATATCTACATTTCAAATTAAATTTTAATTAAGTCCCAAAACATGTACATTTAGCTGTGTTCAATGAGGCCCCTTTTCCAGTAAAGGGCCTTCGATAGCTCATTAATGGAGCCCCGAGGCAGTAGGGCGCTTCCTATATATTAAATACAGAATTGTGTAAACAAATACTTTCATGTTCTTCATGAATTAATTTACAAGGGATTCACTGTTTTCAAATAACTGAGATATATTTTCTATTGTATGATGTGTTACTATGTGGCTTCCTATTAAAAAAAACCGGCCAAGAGCATGTCGGGCCATGCTCAGTTTTATAGGGTTTCTTAAGTAGGTCTAATTACAAACGAATCAAATCGAATATTTGCTATTTTAGTTTTTGCAAACAGCGCCACCTAGCGCTAAATTTAAGGAGCTAAATTCAAGATGTGTGTCGTATCAATATAACACAAAGTTTCTTTTTGTGATTTTTTTAAATAGAAAGTAAAGGAACAAACTGAAGGAGCATTATTTGCTGAGATAATTTTTCTCTAAGGTCAATGATCTATGAACTAGGACGTCTTAAGTATTTTTCAGATTTCTCACTGTAACTCAAAAATTTATAATCACATTATACTCGAAATAGGAAATTATTATTATTAGGGAATTAGGAAGTAGCAGCCCGGAGTCTGGATTTGTGCCCGGTTAATGGCAATAGGCTCGCCCCCTATTACATGGGACTTATAACATAACTGGCGAAATGTGGGTGTACTATACACCTCTGCCTACCCCTTCGGGGAAATACAGGACTGAGCGGCTCGACTGGACCTTCGACTTCTCAATCGGGGGTCCGTGCCTACATGCGTTCGGTGGCAGGGGGAGTCGATCGTCGATTTATCATGGGCGAGTCCTCCTGCTTCCCACATGGTGTCGGGATGGAGAGTTGCTGAGGAAGTGGTCACTCTGTCAGACCACCGCTACATCGTTCTCGAGGTGGCACTCCGTCCTCCCGACCACCCCAGCCGTCCAAATCATAGCACCCAGCCGTCGTTGGTCCCTCAAACTGCTTAACCGAGATTTGCTCGTCGCAGCTGCCAACGTAGCGGCGTGGTCGGAGAGTTCGGACTGCGAAGGGATCCTGCCTGATCCGGAGGTAGAGGCGGCCTGGTTCCGGCAGACAATGACGGCAATTTGTGATGCCTCAATGCCCCGAGCCAGACACAGTGGGTTTCGGTCGGTATACTGGTGGTCAGATGACCTTGCGCAACTTCGCGCAGCGTGCTTGAGTTCTCGCCGCCGGTACACACGAACCCGGTGACGGCGCCGAGCTACAGCCGAGGAGATAGCTATCAATTATGCGGCTTATCGGGCGGCTACAAAGGCGTTCCAAATTGCCATTGCAAACGCCAGGGTTTGTTCTTGGAATGAGCTTCTGGAGGGCCTAAACAGGGATCAGTGGGGGAAACCATACAAGGTAGTCATCCAGTCGTCCGTGGGTCCCTCCACTTACGGAAACCCCGGATCCGGACTTGTTGGGCTGAGTTGTCTATACACTATTCCCAACGGTCCGGGATGGTCCCTCAGTCCCCCCAATGACTTCACCAGATTGGTCTGAGTACTTGGGAGTGACAAAAGGGAGGCGAGACCGAGCAGTTAGTCGCCTGACTGCCTGTAATACGGCGCCAGGACCTGATGGAATCCCGGGTCGTGTCTGGGTGCTGGCTATGGCTGCTGTGGGAGACAGGCTGAGGCGGCTATTCACAAGCTGCCTCCATCACAGCGTGTTTCCCTCCGGCTGGAAGGAGGCTGGATTGGTCCTTATAAAGATTTAAGGCAGGGCTGCAGATTCTTCCTCTGCATACCGTCCCATATGCCTGCTCGATGAGGCATCCAAGCTATTTGAGAGAATAACGACATATATATTTGTGACTTATAATAATTACTATTACCAATAAATAACTATGAACTATGAATAGTTGCCGAACGCCTCGTTGAGCACCTGTCGCGGGTCGGTCCCGACCTTGCTGATAGTCAGTACGGCTTCCGGCAGAGGCGATCAACAGTGGACGCGATCCTACGGGTCCGCTCGCTGTCGGAGCAGGCAGTGTCCAGGGGTGGAGTGGCGTTGGCGATAAGTCTTGACATCGTCAACGCCTTCAACTCCTTGCCCTGGGACGCTATTAGGGGGGCACTTGTACACCATTGTGTGCCTCCCTACCTGCAAGGCATTGTTGGGGCCTATCTTCGCGACAGGCACGTGCACTATGTGGGTAGGGACGGTTGCGTTCATCGCAGAGGGATTAGTTGTGGGGTTCCACAGGGGTCGGAACTTGGCCCGCTCTTGTGGAACCTTGCATATGACGCAGTTCTGCGTGTCGACCTCCCCGCTGACGTCAGTGTCGTTTGTTATGCTGACGACACTTTGGTGTTGGTCGGCGGGGACACCTTTGATGAGACCATCCGGCTTGCTGAGCTCGGGCTGGCAAAAGTCGTGGCCAAAATCCACGAGCTGGGGTTGCAAATAGCGCCCCATAAAACCGAGGCGCTATGGTTCCACATCCTGCGACGGGGTAGAGAACCAACCAGCTCGACGTTTTGCGTCGGTGATGCGCAAGTCCAGGTGGGCCGATGTATGAAGGCCAAGGCCTCTTCTTGGACAGCCGCTGGGCCTTCGGGGAGCATTTTAATCGCCTGGTCCCCCGGATCGAGAGGGTAGCTGGTGCACTGCACAGTCTGCTGCCCAATCTTGGGGGACCTCGGGAGGAAGTTCGCCGTTTCTACGCGGGAGTCGTGCGGTCCATGGCCCTCTATGGGGCGCCTGTATGGTCACACCGACTGTCAGGCGTCCCGCGCTCAAGGGCTAAATTCAACAGTCTGCAGCGCAAAGTGGCGATACGGATCGCACGAGGATACCGAACGGTATCCTTTGAGGCGGCAACTGTCCTGGCACGCTTCCCGCCGTTGGACATCTTGGCGGATATGGACACGAGGGTCTACGACCAAATTCGTGTCATCCGCCAAAGCGGTGGGAGCGCGCCTGCGAGGGCGTTTGAAGTGCTGAGGTGGCAGGAGCGACGACACGCGCTCGAGATGTGGCGCGAGTGGCTGGAAGAGCCGCAGTATACAATTGAGTGGTTGAAGCAGTCCTGCCGTGCTTTGAGGCCTGGCTGGAGAGGAGTGAGCGCATCACCTACCGTCTTACTCAGGTATTCACCGGGCACGGTTGCTTCGGTGAGTACCTGAATAGGATCGTACGCGAAGCCACGGCAAATTGCCACCATTGCGAGTGTGACCAGGACACCGCACAGCACACGCTGGAGGAGTGCTCTGCGTGAGGCTCCGAACAGCAAGACCTGGTCAGCTTGATTGGGGAGGATCTTTCTCTGCCAGCAGTAGTGTCGGCAATGCTGGCAGATCCAACGGCTTGGAGGGCCATGGCTTCCTTCTGTGAGACCATTATGCTTCAGAAGGAGGCCGCAGAGCGAGATCGGGAGAGGGCCGATCCCGCTCGGAGAAGGAGGCGCCGGGGAGGCAACCGCCCTGGCGCAAGGCCCAGATAGGGCGACAGGCCCCATCTCCTGCCGCCACATCCGGCAGGGGACCTTCGGGATCGTGGACGCTAAGAGTGGGGGGACTCGAGGCGTCTTTTAGGCGACCCTGGGGAGGACAACAGTACGTGGTGGTCGCGTGCTACTGTGGGGAAAACAACATTGTTTTCCCGGGACATGCCAAAGGCATAGCACTAGAGGGGCACCGGCGCGGTCCAATGAAGCTCCTCTATTTTGTGCAGAGGATGGCCACCGTGTGGTTTTAGTCGGTAAGAGTCCGACATACCCCTCCGCCGTCCCAAGTCGGAGGGTATCTATGAGGAGTTCCATATGAAAACAAAAAAAGGTACATGAATACTAAGTTGAATTCAGAAAAATAAAAACAGTTAAAAAGGTCTTACAATATTTACGATGCAAAGGAAATTGGTGTGTGTCTTGTTCAATGGAGTTTTTTAAATCCGAAATAATTTAAACTATTTAGAACAACCAACTGGCGAGATATCGCGCAAGATCGAGGAAAGTGGAGAGTTCTCGTTTCGGAGGCCATGACTCACTTTGGGTCGCTGAGCCAGAGGAGTAAGTAAGTAAGTAAGTAAGTATTTAGAACAACGAACGCGGCTGCGCTTACTATCGCACCCTAAGGCGGGCCGCATCGCAACGCATAACAGCAAAAAATTGAGCATAACAGCAAAATCTGACGAGTGATCCGCCAGTGCGTTGCGCTGCGACCCGGTGCGGTGCGGCGAGGCCCGCCTGTAGTGTGCGTTGTTTCTCATACAATGTAGAAGGAATTTTTCTATGCGATACGTTGCGGCGCGGCCCGCCCTAATTTGCGCGAGCCTTAATATTTAAATAAATAAAATAAATATTTGCGACATTTTTACACAGCACCATGTAGTCCCAAACTAAGCAGAACTTGTACTATGGGTACTAAACAATCGATATTATACTTAAATATTTTTTTTTAGTAAATACATACTTATAATATATGCGAAACACCCAGACCAACACAAACACCTATGTTCATCACACAAATATTTGTGTCCTGTGGGAATCGAACCCACGACCTCGTAGTCAGCAGTACGGCAATCGAACCACTAGACCACAGACGCCGTCTGTATTATTATTATGTTATACAAAGTTAGCGTTGTCTTCGAAGGAATTTACATGTTTAACAGTGAACGCCTGTAGGCATGTTATGGATGGAACAATAATGTATTATAGGTTAAGTTTGGTTAAGCTTGGTTAAGTTCGCTAACTAGATTACACAATGATCGTGTTTCTATAGCACCCGTGGGCCTCGTGATCATCTTAACGAGGAACTTAATAACTTATTTATATGTAACGGGCATAGTCTTCAAGATGTGCAGAGTCGGTACTGTCCGGGCATTGTCAGGACATTGCTCTAGACAAGGTTCAAATATGAAATTATTAGCGGGCTCTGCCCGGTTCATAATGGGCACTGTCAACACTGCCCGAGTAACGGTGGGCACTATTGAAAGATTGTATTTATTTGCATAGGTACTTCATCCATTACGATTGGAAATTGATTAAATGTCACATGTGTGTACTGTTTGTAATATTTAAATGGATAAACTCACAATAAATAAATAAATATCTTTGGGACATTTTTTTTTTTTTACACAGCACCATCTAGATGCATACCATAGTACAAGCTCTGCTTAGTTTGGGACTAGTCCCAAACTAAGCAGAGCTTGTACTATGGGTACTAGACAATGGATATAATACTTATATACTTTTTCTTTTTTGTAAATACGTACTTATAATACATAAACAACACCCAGACCAACACAAACACTTATGTTCATTACACAAATATTTGTGCCCTGTGGGAATCGAACCCACGACCTCGTTATCAGCAGCCCGATACTCGAACCACTAGACCACAGAGGTCGTCAAAACTAAATACAAAACTAAATATTTTTCTAATATTTTGACGTTGAATTTAAAAACATGAATCTCAAAGAAACCTGTAAACTTTTCTATTTCAACTGGATGAGGTCAATAAGAGATGAGAGGTACTCAGCAAATCCCCACCGCGGGCCCTCTGTTAAGGAGAAGTGCTCTTATTAATTCCGAAACAAAACAATGAGTTTGTATTCAAAACAAATTGCTTATTTGTTTATATTTTGTCTGGCTAGTTTCAGAGCTGCAGAAATAATTGATTGTCACTTGCTTTAACGCTGAATGAAATCATCGTGAGGAAACCTGCACACCTGAGGGTGCTCCATACAGTTCTCGATGGTGTGTGTAGTTCGCCAACCTGCAATAGGCCAGTGTGGTGGACTTAAGGTCTGAATTCTAAAAATCTAAAAAGAGGCCCGTGCCCAGCAGTGGGACGGTAATGACTGCTTATGATATTGCTAAAGTTCCATTAAAATCCACCCTATGGAAGTTATGAATAAAAGATGATGCTCACCATATACAATTCGATGAGGGCAATGTGTTGCAATCTATTTTAAAAAGTACTCCACAGATGTTTAATTCATTAAAATATTAACTATTTTGAGGTATTTTTTTTGCCTACAAAACTAATGTCAAACAAGTGGTTGCCTAGTAACTAAACAGTTTTACTCATAAATCCCTATACATGTGAAGGTGCTAACAAGAGGTTGGGTATCATTGGATATCTTTAACAGTGGTGCCAACGTAATACATTATAAAACCATAGAGTACTTACAAGGGATTGGTCAAAAATATGGAGTATCATAGTCGCTCACGTTATAATTGTGTTGATTAACTTTTTTAAATAAAAAATGTCCGCATTAAATACGATGAATAGTATGTAATGAAAAATACGCATGTAAATCACTACATAGTATAAAACAAAGTCGTTTCCCGCTGTCTGTCCCTATGTATGCTTAGATCTTTAAAACTACGCAACGGATTTTGATGCGGTTTTTTTAATAGATAGAGTAATTCAAGAGGAAGATTTATATGTATTATACACGCATAATGTAGCAGCATTGCACCCGTGCGAATACGGGCGGGTCGCTAGTGTCGTATAATTTTATCCTTGTATAGACTCAGGGTATTCTTAGCAATGTCCTTTACCAGCTCTGTGTGTTTACAAAGTGTAATTAAAATAACTGAAAACCTCTTAAGCCCCCCTAGCCAAGTTGACAATCTACACAATCGTCAATCGTCAACGCTAATAGAAAACGATCAAAATGTATGGGAATGATATATCTCAACGAAAAAATCATTCGGCCCTACTACGAGCTAAGTGGCGCCCCAACAGTAAAAAAATTATGACTCGCTGAGTACATCATTTATCGAAAATTTGTCTTTAAAAGACTGCAACTGCACTTCATTAGTTACGTGAATAGGCCTTCTGGCATAGAATATATACTAACAACAAGAAGCGACAAAAATTGCTCGCGGCAATGTGTGCGGGTCGGAGCGAGCGCGGGGTCCGTGTGGATCGGGCAGTCTCTCGGCTGCCCAGCCAATATATTGCATGTACACGCGCTCGCTCAAGGTCACCGGCGAGCGAGCTCACACGTACAGGGGAGTGTCACCGCTGTGCTTCTGGGCCAATGCGGAGTTGCTCCGCGTGTCCCTCTGATGCCAGCAGAGGGCACAGTGGAGAAGCAGGGACTTTTTTTTTCGAATTGATTCTCGCACCACCACCACGGTGCTATTACTGCTTAACCGGACTGGTGGCGGAGAATCCCGTAAGGGACTCCATTCGCCGAAAAAAATCCCTAATCCTAATCCTAAATTATAAACTATAATCGCGGTTGCAAAACCGCAGTCGTCCCCCAAGGGGGGCTCGGACCTCGGCTTACTGGGGCATTGCGGGGGGACCCCACCGCTATGTCCCCCAAGCAGCCGTTGCTGCATCAGGAATGGTTTTCTCGAATCTTCGGGCCCGATGTGCATTTAGCCTGCCACTGGGCAGGTAGCGGGGGGACCGTCCGTGTCCTTTCCTGCCTCCGTCAATGTTGTAACCCTAGAAGGAGTGCTGTGGTTGTGTTCTCGTGCCTCCTTTAGGGACCGAGGGTATTGGCTTCACCGCGTGGACGGCGAGGTAGAAAACCTATATACAATTACGGGAGAATAGTGCTTTATTGGACACATTTATAAATTGTTGTTAGAGTATGAAACGTAGTATTATAATGGGATAAACGATTTAATAATAAATATATTGTTGAATGTTAATTATATTCTACACTATTCTATTATATTATAAAATTAATTTCCAAACACAACTTTTACTATGGACTAATATATTTTTATGTTCAGAGAAAGAAAGGAAAATATATCAGCTGCTTGCGCGGTCAAAACGACCCCAGGGTTTGGGTCTCTAATGTGTTGGGTAGAAAATGGACAAATAACATAAAACATTATTAGTATACCAACCTCTTTATTTTTCTGGTTAACAACCTCGAGGGATCAACCTCTCAAGCCTTATAGATAAATGGGAGATAATTAATTACACTTGCTTGAAATTAACCAAAAATTTGACTAGGTTTACCGTAAGGTAACTACGAAATACAGTTCTTACGAGACAAAACACTGACTCCCCACAGCTCATTGGCGCCCATAGTCAGTAAAATAATTGTTACTCGCTGAGGAGATCATTTATCTAAAATCTGGTTGCACAAAATTGAAGTAAAGGTAGGTACTGTAGTTTAATCAGAGACAGCTCTAACTAAGGCTCAAAGTCACCCAAAGGGCAATGGAGAAGGCTATGCTTGGAGTATCCAGCTTCGTGATCGAATCAGAAATGAAGAGATTCGCAGGAGAACGAAGGTAACCGACATAGGCCGAAGAATTTCCAAACTTAAGTGGCAGTCGGCGGGGCACATTGCTCGCAGAACGGATGGCCCATAGAGCCAAAAAGTTCTGGAGTAGCGACCGCGTACTGGAAGGCGCAGCGTGGGTAGGCCCCTTACAAAGTAAAGGCCGACGACGATGCTTAGGGGAGGCCTATGTCCATCAGTGGACGTCTTTAGCTAAATTGATGTTGATGATCGTCGTCCTTTTCGAATAGATGGGATGAAAATGATATTATTTCAGCTTTTTGGGTTATCTATTAAAACGTAAACATGACTTTATTCCACTTTACTCTTCCACAAAATTTTATAACCATACATTACATACATTACGCATTGCATACCATACTGTTAACAGAAGGTGTTTCTTTATCGACAATTCAAGAACCAAGGGTAAGCCAGAACATCTTTATCGACCGAAGACAAGGTAAATAATTAATAAGATATATAAGAACCATCGCCATTGGAACACGTGTCGGTGTCGCTACCACACTAGCTTCGAACATTATTTAATTGCAGCTAATTAATTATTTAAGATGCTGAATGTTCTAGTCAATTTCGCTGTAAAACAAAACGATTTGAGAATCGAACGGATTCGGAAACGCTATTCATAGTTCTTTAATTTTACATCGAGTGCTATCTGACAACAAATGGCTCTTGAAAGAGTTTCCGTAAATTGCGCGTTGCGTTTCTGAATCCGTTCGGTTCTCAAATAGTTTGTTTCTTAATAAAACAATCGTGTATTATTATTAAAATTGGTTTTCCTGACGTTTGAAATGCTTTACAGCGTTCTTGGTCGCAGGAAGTGGTCGTTTTTAGGGTTCCATACCCGAAGGGTGACAAACGGGACCCTATTACTCTCGCTACGCTGTCCGTCCGTCCGTCTGTCTGTCACAAGGCTGTATCTTTTGAACGGTAATAGGTAACCGGTTGAAATTTTCTCAGAAATTGTGTTGCTATGAGGTGTATCACAACAAATACTAAAAAACAAAAAAAAGTCTAAAACCATACAAGAAACCTCAAAAAACATGCATTTTTTTCAACGTTTTTGTTCCTGCTCTATCTCCAAAACGGTAATATATACTAGCTTCAAACTTAGTCAGATTATAGTGCATACTATGTAGTTTAGCAACAAATACTAAAAATAAGACAAACATAGACATATGTGGTGGTACCTGGGTAAGAAAGACATGCAAAAAATCATATTTCGCGCACTGTACGTTGATGTCTTTTGATAAACTCTCGTAAATTAAATCAGTTTTTATGGGGTATCAGGTTGTTGAGAGGTACGGAACCCTTACTGCGCGAGTCGAACTCGCACTTGGCCGGTTTTTTTTCAATTACCGGTCAAATTTCACTTCGGAAACGGAAACTTTTTGAACGTTTGTGAATAGCACCACTGGAGTGGCAACCGCATACATGGTGAGTCGTTAGAAGGAGAAGACCATGAAAAGGAGATGTTCAAATAAAACTTAATTTATTATGTTACATAAGTACAAGAAAACCTTCACTTGGTTATTAATCTGATTAAGGAACAAAATAGGATCCTCGTTCAATACCCGTAAGACAAGCAAGGTTTCCAGAAGTACCTATAAAGTTTTAGAGAATTAATTTACATATAACATAACATAACATACCAGCCCATTACTGACCCACTGCTGGGCACGGGCCTCTTTTCAGTACGAGAAGGCATTTACATATAAATTCAGAATATTGCTCATATAAATAGGGTCTTTCTCGAGTACACGATGTATTTGAATATGTTTTATATGGCAAAGTTAAAGGAAATGCATATCAAACTATTTTCATGTAGAAATAAGGTATCCTGAAGTGTATGTAGGTAGACAATACGTTTTATGTAGTTGCTGACGAAAGGGCCACCCTCCATCCACTCGGTCCTCTGTCTTCCACATCCCCCCCAGCCACCTTCTTCAGGTCGTCGGTCCACCTGGCTTTGGGGCACCCTACGTTACATTTCGTCGCCTCAGTGCTTGAATGTTCAACCGACCATTGACCAAATTTTACGGGAGACGTTTTATTTAGTTTATTATTGATTTAAGAGAAATATTTTTTATACTTTTATGATTTAAGAATAATGTAACATAACTACACATTATTCTTAAATCATCAAAGTTTTGAAAATATTTCTCTTAAATCAATAATAAACAAAACAAAACGTCTCCTGTAAAATTTGGGCAATGGTCGGTTGGACATTCAAGCACTGAGGCGATGATTTGTTGATTCACGGTCTCCACTCAAGGACTCGTCTGCTCCCCACGGCATATCCCCACATTTTGGAGGAGACCTACGTCGTGTATGGCCGAAATGATGATGCTTTACGATAAATGACACATTTACGAATAATTATCGAAGAGGACTCTCCCCACCTTTTGCCCTCAACGATAAATCAATCGACCGACCCGATTTATAATCGAAAAGGCTAACAAATCCGATTTGATAAGGCTTTGTCGGGAAAGCGGATTATTTGAAGTGGGTGGTACAAAGTGTATTTTTGTTCGGAACCTTTTGAATAGAACTAACTTTACAATATAAATAATGTAGAACAACGTTTTACAAGCTTTGTGAAAATGTAAAAAAAAATATTTGACTGTACTCTAGATCCACAGAAATAGATAGAATGGAAAAGTGGGCAGGGCGCGCGTGCCAACACTCTGCACCATAGTGCAGGGCATTTCAAAGCCTTTCTCAGTACGCCTTATGACTTGTTTCTGTAAATACTGTAACAAAAACTCGCAAACATTGTGCTGTTTCTAACTGCAGAAACAAAAGCTGTAAAGTACATTTTTGATTAAGTTAATTTTTTAAAATTAATGACGGCAGTATATAAGGCGTAGTTTGTTCGAAAGTTGCCACGCATGAATTGCAAGTAAAATTGTGATTACAACCATTCTACTCTATTTCTGAGTCTAGATCAATCGCTCATATTTTTCTGTGGGAATTTCCACAGCTTTATTGCACCTGGTGGCAAAGTTTTTTAGTTTTTAATTACGCTGTGGTAATAGTATCTAATAAAATAGAGATATATTTGGCGCTTGGGCGCCGATGACCTTGAGCAAACTAAAAAGTGATGGAGCTATTCGTCCTGTGTCCTGTGAAGCTAATAAATATTTTTTCTATCTTTCTTTCTGTATAGTTTTATCTCTTTCTTGCCTCGTAGACCACGATTCTTGCTCTTACGATATTGTAGGTACATTTAAGATATCTTTAGCGGGATAAAAGGACTTTTTTCAACTATTTATTTTAAATATAAGGTTTAATATGGATAAATAACTAAAAGCGTAAAACTAAAAGAAAATATTAATAACATTAATTAGAATGGAGAATTAATTTTTTTTAAATCCTAATCTACAACAACAACATTTGGCTAATTTATTTAATAACTTTTTTGTCAATGTGGGTAGATCTATGTTCGATAATAGCAAGCTATGTAACTCACTTAACTAATAATAATCCATCTAATTCTATTTTTGTTAATCCTTTTTGTTCGTTTTTTTTTTTGCCGTGGGGATATGCTCATGGACGCACTCCGCCCGGTGTAGGTGGAGCCAGTGTCGGACTCTTACCGACTAAAACCACCACGGTATTCCTTCAACTACCTTAGCCGGGGGCGTGGGAACCCGTCAGTATTCACACAACCACCCCCGACAGGTCCTGGCCCGCCACAAGCAGGCGAGCCCCTTCTCCCCGTGCGGCCTAACGGTGGCCGCACGGGGAGAGGCGCGAGAACACTACTCAGCTGGTACTCCTGGGGTTACGAGATCGACGGGGGCAGGGAAAGATAGTCCCCCCGCTGCCTGCCCAGTGGCAGGGTGAGTGCACACCGGGCCCGCCCCTGCTCCTCCACTGTGCCCTCTGTTGGCAAAAGAGGGACACGTGGAGCAACTCCCCACTGGCCTAGAACGGGCCCCTCCCGCGCCAGAATATTCGCCATAGGCAATAAAATCCGCCGAATGTTAAGCCCTCGAAAGGATTTTATCGCCCGTGCCCAGGATGCACCGGCCAAACAACTGCCGTTCCCTCCAGACGTGTCCAGAAGGACAAGCAGCCGTCAGGCACACGTGGAGGTTTTCTGGCCAGCACCCCACGATTGCCCATGATATCTATAAAATAATTAACTCCTCAAAAAATGTTCCTAGCACAGGTTACGATGTAGTCACAATACAGATAGTCAAAGATGTATCACATATTATTTACCCAATTTTAAGTTACAACATTAATCCACAGACATAGTAACATAGTAAAAAATATAGACTAAGTGCTGCGAACAACCATAGTGAAGCCAACAAAAACCGTGCTCCTTCATGTTCAACCAGTGCTCACGTACACACCATGCACCTGAAGGATATTTGTTTTCGCGATACTTACTGGACGATGCCGCGACATGTGAACTGAGAGGGGTGAGCACGGTTTAAGGTGCATGTGTGTGCGTGAGCACTGGTTGTACATGAAGGAGCACGGTTTTTGTTGGCTTCACTATGGTTGTTCGCAGCACTTAGTCTATATTTTTTACTATGCCTGTGCATTAATCTTAGTTTAGAATACGGTATCTTTCCTGATAAATTAAAGCTTACAATTATTAAACCGCTAGTGAGTGAAGTGGCACTATAGTATAAATTAACACTAGGTATCTACTAACATCTAGAAAATTATAGTTTCTTCAAGAGTACAACCTATAAAGTTTTCATCGAGTAGGTAATCTCGTTTGTACAGTTTTATCGATACTATCTCACGTAAGTGTTCACATTGTGCTCCACTCGTATATAAATCGATTGTATAGTACATACTATCATAAAATGTAGGCACGATATTAGAAAATCGTGTGAGCTAGAGTGCTTTTATTAAGGACTGATGATTGGACACTTATTCGACATTCGATTTTTTTTTTTCGATATTGCTAAAGTTCTATAGTGCCCAGCCTTGGGAAATTACGAGTAAAATATGATGCTCACCATAATAATATAAAATTTGATGAAGGCAATGTGTTGTAATCTATTTTAATAAAAGGACAGTACTTCACAGATTCATTAAAATATTAACTATTTTGAGGTTATGTTTTTCTTATAAAACTTATGTCAGACAGTGGTAGCCTGGCAACTAAACAGTTTTACTCTTCTGTTCCTGTAGATGTAAAGGTGCCAAAAAGAGGTTGGTTATCTTTAACAGTGGTGCCAACATATGTCTTCACGGGATTTCTTATATGAAAAGGAGTATACATTACAAAACCATAGAGTTATTTGTCTCCATGTCACCGTTATGATCTATTTACGTTTCTTGCGAGACACCACGAGCCACTCAACGGTAACTAATCGAAGGCATAAATGAGGAAAGGGGACACAATCTATAAGGAGCTCTCCCAGTAAAACTTTACGTCCTCAATAATGATGACATTCCGCCGGACAGCTGATGTATAATATCTACCAAAATATGTTTACAGAAGTTAAATAAACAAAAGTAATTTCTATTGATACTCCAGATATTCATTCATTCATTCATTTTAGCCGAAAGACGTCCACTGCTGGACATAGGCCTCCCCCAAGTATCGCCACAACAACCGGTCCTGCGCCTTCCGCATCCAGCGGTTTCCCACGACCTTCACCAGGTCGTCGGTCCACGTTGTGGGGGGCCTACCCACGCTGCGCCTTCCAGTACGCGGTCGCCACTCCAGATATATGGTAATTAAATATAGCAGGTATAATGGTGGCAAGGTATTTAATGATCAATGGGACCAGGGCAGAAAGTTGATGGGCCGCGCTGGATGCGTCGCGAATGCCATGCATTGCATTTCTGGTGGTTAATCCCCAAGGAGAGAGTAGGTACACGGCGGAGTTTTTAGTTGGTGCGAGCCCCACATAACCACGCTTCCTCCCCGGGTGGCGTGACATGTGATAGGCATTTTCTCCGCCTCAAAAAAAAAGGTGTTTAGTGATCAGATTTGGGTTGCGGACAAGTCACCGAGATGCTAAAAAAAATTAAAAATTACCTAACTTGTTTTCATTTTTTGCCCGGGGTAATTGACTACATGTTCTCTCCAGAAAAAAAAAACAACAAGATATCAGCATTTTGCATTACTATTTCCAGCCACGCCGTGATGAAATTCACCCTATAATAAACTGGGGGCAATATACCAGGCCCCTCAGAAAGTATTGCGAAAAAAAGTTTTTATATATGGGAGACTGGCCAGTTATAATGTTTTTCGAAAATATGATTATTTATAAGTAAAAATAAGTAAGTTCCAATTTCAAAATTTCCCTCCACATTTTTTGCGAGTTAATTCAAAGTATTGTGTCTCACTGAAATATGGATCTGCGCCGGGAACATTTTAGAGCTATGATTTTATACGATTTCAAGTGTCGCCTGAAACCGGATGAATCGTACGATAGACTTCAAATGGCATTCATGGATGAAGGCCCTTCCAAGGCAACCGTGTATCGTTGGTATAACGAATTCAAGCGCGGTCGACCAACTTTGGGGGATGACGAAAGAAGCGGTCGCCCTTTGACGGCTGTTACCGAAGAAAACGTGCTAGCAGTGAAAAATTTAATCCAAGACAATAGGCGAATTACATATCAGGAGATTCAACACATATTGAAGATTGGATCGGGAAGCGTTCACGAGATTCTACACAGCCATCTTCGCGTGAGGAGGATAGTATCACGCTGGGTGCCGCACAACCTCACCGATGCTCAGAAGCAGGCCCGGGTGGAATGGTGCCGTGATATGCTTAACAAATTTGAAGCAGGCTCGTCTCGGCGTGTTTACGACATCGTTACAGGTGATGAGTCCTGGATTTATCAATACGACCCAGAAACCAAGCGCCAGTCGACTGTTTGGGTGTTTCAAAATGAGCCAACGCCTACCAAAGTGAAGCGATCTAGAAGCGGGGGTAAGATTTTGATCGCTAGCTTTTTTAATTTGACTGGCCACTTGGTATCAATTCCCTTACGGGATCAAAGAAGCATTAATGCCGAATGGTATACTACCAAATGTTTGCCAGAAGTTTTCTCTGTTATAAGCAACAAGCGACCAAACACAGGGCTCCGCGGGCTACTGCTCCACCACGACAATGCACCTGCGCACACCGCACTCAAAACGAGGGACTTCCTGGACAGCACGCCAGTCAAACTCCTGGGTCACCCTCCTTACAGCCCTGATCTAGCACCGTGTGACTTCTTTTTATTCCCAAAAATAAAAAATCAGCTCAAAGGGATACAATTTTCGTCGCCGGAAGATGCGCTGGCTGCGTTCGAGCAGGCTGTAAACGAGGTGTCTGCGGCGGACTGGAAAAAGTGTTTTGGAAACTGGTTTAGGCGCATGAATCTTTGTATAGAGGCTGGTGGAAAGTACTTTGAAAAGATTTGATAAAAATATATGTACGTATAGAACAATTTTTTTTAGTTTCGCAAAACTTTCTGAGTGTCCCACGTACAGTTTTTTAGTAGAGAAAATCCTCCATCTAAATCTAGATGTTCATCAATTCGGTTGATATACAAATCAAATTTTCTATAGCATTAACTCCGCCCATCTTCACGGGAACAACAGAAACGCTTAAGAAATATTAAAAGGTCCGTATCGTTTCAAGAGACAGGTATTAAATTCCACGTTTACAGCCGACTCACCCACGTGACATATATCGAGCAAGACCAATTTGTTAGATCCTGTATACGATTTCAAACAGAAAAGTCTGTACCTACAATATAATATGGGTCTAATACGATTGAAAGAAAGAAAGAAAGAAAGAAAAATAGTTTATTGTCACAGTTAACGACGCGCGATTGCAGTGCTATGTGTGGGGAATGGTAATAATTTCATTATGTCTTAAATACTGTTAAGTTGTGATAGAATAATTTTAGATTTTCAGAGATTTATTTCGTCACCCATCGGCCCCAGACTTTGTCATTTGCTTTTTTGGCAATAAACCAACATAATATTGTGAATATTCATTCAGTCAACTAATTTCGTGTCAATGTAATGTACCAATATTTTTTTTCCGAAAAATAACAGGTTGAAAAACTCGTTTTTTTAACAGGTTTTAAAACAGCTAATTTTATAATTTTTTCAATAGTAATAATGTTTTGTGCGTTTAAAACATATTGATTAAAAAAAAATAGAGATGGTTTCTGAAACAATTAGTTCATCATAAGTTTTTTGTGTTTTGTGTTTGTTAAAGGCAAAGGCATCATTTTTTTTTTTAACTGTTTTTTGAGCAATGAAAAACAGTTAACGTAACATCCCCAATTATCGACACTTTAAGGGACGATCACAAGTATTTTTTTAATACATTGGTTTCGTGATGATTTTTTACGTACTTGTGGTGCACTATGTAACAGTTCAATGTTTGTTAGATAATATTTAACCCATAGAATTTTTATTCTGTGATTTAACCGTATACCAAATTATTACTTTGCTCTTATTTTCTGAAGTTTTTTTTTTTGTCGAACAATGGGGCACTCTCGGTAACTAGGGATTTTACTATACTTCGTTTCTGATAAAAATAAACCGTTTTAAAAAGCCGTTCGTTGATTCAATGTTTGTTGAATTTCAATGATGTTTTTATTATTATTATTGAAAGTCTTTTATCATACGTTCTCTAAACCTTTCCTTAATTCAGCTATCCCTGCAATTTGATAAAAGCCCTACACATACATACATCATGTATATCTATCAGTCTAAAATATGCGTGACAAGGGTTCGGCACTTCAGCGTCTCAGCGTATTCTTGTTTTGTTGTTACGTAACAAAAGATGTTGTTATAATTTATACTGGAAGCTTTTATTAAAGAACTTTGTAGGTATTGTGCAGTCGACTTCACGTCAGTGGTAACAGTTTCACCTCGACAGCGTCTTTATTTCTTGAGCAGTAAGGACGGTTTTCATAATCCAAGTGTTACCACTGGCGTGTGGTTGACTGTACCTATATATCTTGTAGATAGGGGTACAGACATAGAAATCTGAATAATAAGGTAATAGAATTGGTAAAGGTGCGTGAACTTGTCGGCGCGTACAGGTGTCTCATAGGACACCAGTGCGCGAATCGTTTGCTTGATCATCCGTGCTGTTTTTTTTACAAAATTGTATTTTACAGCATATAACAGCGTAATTTTTATTAAGCTTAATTTATTTTGCATTGAATGCTAGAAATATGGTGGGCATTATTGCATATTTTTGTGTTGGTAGCGGAAAACCAGCAACATGCCTTCCGATAGTAAAAGAGAGTAGATAAAATTTCTATTACCCTATTATTTAGATTTCTATGGGTACAGAGCATTTTATTGGTGCATAATTCATGTGGAACAGACAGACTCTGGCAAAAGATGGGATTAATAACGGCTACAAAAAGGAGAGCAATATAAGTACAGCTGTTGTTTAAAATATGTTACATTGTAGATTATAGTCTAGCTAGACCATGGGTTACCAACCAGTGGAGCGTGTCCTACTTGGGGGGAGGGGGTAAAGTAGAGTGACCCAAGGGGAGGCATGGTGACTCCAGAAATAAACTGTAAATGTTCCCCCGTGGCACTCTACTATACCACCCCCCTCAGTATGAAAACCCATGGTCTAGCTAGACTATAATCTACAATGTAACATTATTTGAACAATAACAATCTCGTTACACTTGTTACCCTATATCTTCTCATGGGTGTCGTAAAAGGCGACTAAGGGATTCACCAGAGGATGGTCAGCAGCGTTCTCTGAGTATGTAACCCACCAACTCGCCTGCCAAGCGTGGCGATTATGGCCCAATTTTGGGGGAGGCCTTTGTCCAGCAGTGGACGTCCTTTGGCTGAAATGATGAATCTCGTTACAACAACTGTGTTTCGAAACAAAATACTTACGTCAGTCTGTCTGAATCTTTACTTCATTTTCGAAGCAAAAATAAACATTAAAATAAATCAACCTACATTTAATGAACCTTCCCTCCCAATCTGTTAAAAGCAAGAACAGTAAATTTTATTCATATCCTAATGCCAATAACAATAAAGACTCCAAGACCAGCATAAGAAGACCTCTTTATTTTCTTCATCAAAAGTTAAAGTTCTTTGACAATAACATGTGGGGGATCAAGATATGCTGGGGGTACATGTTTTACGTATAATTACAGGGAGGAGTGAGACGTAGCTTGCTAAAGGATTCCGAGGTACAAGGGTATATGAAGTTAATAAATGGGTGGTTCGATTTATGAAAGACAGGCGAAAATAAAATGTAAAAACCGACTTCAAAAAGAATACAAAAATTGTGAGAAACAGTTTATTAGGAAGTAGGTGCCTTTGATTTGGTTTGATTTTGGCACCGGCTTCCTAAACTGTTTCATACAAATAATTTTATTATTTTTGAAGTCGGTTTTAACTTTTTTTATAGTATAGGATGGTGAAACGAGCTAAAAGCCCACCTGATGTGGAGCGGTTTGCCAAACTGAGACATGAAGATGAAAAGGCTCATGTGATTGTAATTTCACCGGTTTTTCCCTTCAGACCGAAACACAGCAAAAAACTTTTTACTTGTTATAAAATTAATTTTACTTTTCTATTTTCAGTGGCATAGACAAAGAATTGCTGCAATCTCAGGGGATTAACTGTCATCCATTGAAGAGTTCTCATCTTTATCTCCAAAAACCTTCATCAGATTTTCACAACATTTAAAAGGATATTGGAAGAAAACTTTTTCAAACAATAAAAGAATCATCCTAATCGGTGCATATAATGTCAGGGTTCACTAGAGGATGGGCAGGAGCGTTTTCAGAGTATTTATCCAGCCAACTTCGATCGCCAACGCGACTGCTAAGCGTGGCGTTTATGGCTTTTGGGGATGGTATTTTTTTTTGTATTGATTGTTTTATTGACTCGTGTTCAGTATCAGTGGTATAGTCACCTCCTTAAATATGGCACGAATACAGATGAACATGTTGTACCTTTTGCAACCAACTGATTGGCGAGGTCCCATACCTCTTAACCCTTGCACCACAAAACTGAGAATATCTTCATTAAAGCCAGGAGTGGTACTATAACCTGCGTTATCACGGTTAATTTGAGGCGTTAATGAAAAGTTTTATGACTCGACCAAGTTTTGATGGAGTTTGCTAGCTATGATAACACTGTGATCATCTTAATTAACCATTCGGTTTGCTATCTTTACGTATTATCTCGGTTACTGAATAAGTAATCTTTGTTAATGTATTTACTGGGGGTTTTATTGAAATTCGATTATATTTTGGGGGAAGAATACAACCAGGATCACGAAATATTCTGTGAATACCTATCAGTTTTTCTTATGCGATTTGCTGTGCACTTGACCAAATATATGCGTTGTTTGGCCGAAATTTACTACGTTTTCTTTGGAATAAAGTTTATTTTATATCGGCAAGATGGCACAAATATTTGGGCCGAATGCGCGAAGTGTCGCATCACTTCGCGTATTTATCCAAATATTCGGCTTTTCAAACACATTAAAATATTTATAGTGAAATTTCTTTGATCACAGCAGACATTTATATTATTTTTATGACCCTAATATTATCATAAAATGAATTGCAAAAACGATTTTCACTATAATTCCTAGAACCTGATGAATTATGTTACCTAATGAAACAGAATTTATTTTTTATGTTTACTTAACGCATGTTGTCTTGTTGAAATAAATCATTTTTCTTTTGTTCTTTCTTCATTTCATTTTGTGAAACGCAAAAGAAAGTAACAGTTACAGGTCAAAATAGCTAGAAAAAGAATATTCAATTCGAAAGGGCAAGCTGAAAGAAAATCCGTTTGTCCGCAATCCGAAAACGCCGTGAGCATTGAATTTGAACACTTCGTAACATAAAAGGAATTTTTATTGAAAGTACGTTTCAACATACGAGCAGCTCAAATTCTGATGCCCTGAAGCACAAAGCCTCGCTTGGTTACCTAAAATTTTTTGGACATGTGTGGTAGACGTTTGGAAAATGCTACGGAATCTAGTTCGATTATGACGGCTTCTCAGAATACAGTAACAACCAGAAGACGTAAACGAGCCTAATACTATAGCGTCAAAAACTATTCTTAAATAGAGTAGTTTAATGCGCAGCCGATTAGTCACTCTGTGAACGTCATATCGCGTAACGTGTTTTAACCGGTGTCCAATTAAATTAAATTATGCCGTCTTGTGTCGTTCCTACTACTTCCTACCTGTAAAACTGCAGCTGGTCTCAAAAAGAAACAGCATAGGCTTACGTTTCATGTGTAAGTAGCACGTTCAGATCATGGTGTAATAAGATGTTTTACCAGGTACTCTCTTCCTGTGACAACTAGGTCACGTGATTGCCTCCGTACTACGTCATCGGCTGTGGAGCCAATAGCGGGCTGTTTGCGTGACACTTGTCAGTTTGATGTGCTGCCACTTTGTGTAAATAAATTACCCGAGCAAAATACATTTTTTCATTTACTTGCTTTTATAAAGAATCACTTTCGAACTAGTTATTTTATACAGTTTCCTTTAATAACTAATTAGATGTCTAACGAGATAACAAATAGTTAGGCTAGTCAGGAATTTATTTTATATTCATTATGAACAAAAATCTCCTTAAATATATTGAAGATATCAATCAATGGCAACACTGATCGTGACGTAGCTTAGAGGCTTTGCGGGAAGAGAATACCTAGTGAAACGTCTTATTATACCATGGTTCAGATATCTTCTTATTTAATTATATAATACATTGTTAAATTTTTAATTTTAATGGAGAATGATGCGTCCATTTAGTTGATGTTGCCAATATATACAAAATGATGCGTTCATTCTGTAGATGTTGCCAATATAAGAGTTTTGATTTTCCGTAGTTTTGATATATTAGGGTTTTTTTTAGTTTTAAATTAAATAACTAGGTATTTAAAAAGTATTTGTTAAGTTGTTTAAAGGTAAAAAATTCAATTATTAGCATACAGCATACAGCTAAAATAAAATAAATGTTTTTATCTGAACCACGTTTCATTTTAATGAACTAATATTTCTTGAGATTATCAGGTAAATACCTAATTATACAATATTTAGGAATAGACATTTTTGATTTTATTATCATCTTACTTCCATTGTTCTCAATGTTTACCCCAAAAACGGATTATTAATGTCTGAGCTAGTAACATTACGCGAGTGGGAAGTGAAGCGGGCGGGGGATGCTTGTTTCGGTTTTGGATACAGTACGTGGTTTGTAATAACAGCTGAACGCGGATTCTGGTTCTTTCTAAATTCTATGGACGGCTTATTATTTAGCTTAACACTTAACTTGTGGCTATGTAATTATAAAGAATTGATCGTTCGTTATACAATAAATTGAGACCTCTCCGTGCCTCGGAGAGCACTTTAAGAGCCGTATTACAAAAACCGGCCAAGAGCATGTCGGGCCATGCTCAGTATTATAGGGTTCCTAATTACAAACGAATCAAATCGAATATTAATCATTGCTATTTTAGTTTTTGCAAACAGCGCCACCTAGCGCTGAATTTAAGAAGCTAAATTTAAGAAGTGTGTCATATCAATATAACACAAAGTTATTTTTTGAGATTTTTTTAAATAGGTAGTAACTAAAGGAGCATTATTTGTAATGATCATTATTCTCTAAGGTCAATGACCTATGAATTAGGACGTCTTAAGTATTTTACAGTTTTGTCCCTATAACTCAAAAATTTATTATCACATTATACTCGAAATAATTTTAAAAGAGAGTTTTTGTAAAGGTCTATCAATGTGGAAGACCATAAGTTTCTACGTTGCATTGTTTAGAAATGGCAGGGGGGGGGACGCATTGCAAGCCACTTTGACGAACTGTATTTCGCAGATGGTATATCTGATAAAAAAGTTATGTATGAAACATTACCTTCATTTTAGTAGACCTATTCAATGATATCCCACACGAGGAGGTAAAGTGAAAAAAAAATTTCATCCCCATTTCACATGTATGGGCGCCAGCCCTAAAATACGTGATCAAGATTGTTTTATTCTTTTAAAATTGAGATATATACGTGGGACACTCAGAAAGTTTTGCGAAACTAAAAAAATTGTTCTATACGTACATATATTTTTATCAAATCTTTTCAAAGTACTTTCCACCAGCCTCTATACCAAGATTCATGCGCCTAAACCAGTTTTCAAAACACTTTTTCCAGTCCGCCGCAGACACCTCGTTTACAGCCTGCTCGAACGCAGCCAGCGCATCTTCCGGCGACGAAAATTGTATCCCTTTGAGCTGATTTTTTATTTTTGGGAATAAAAAGAAGTCACACGGTGCTAGATCAGGGCTGTAAGGAGGGTGACCCAGGAGTTTGACTGGCGTGCTGTCCAGGAAGTCCCTCGTTTTGAGTGCGGTGTGCGCAGGTGCATTGTCGTGGTGGAGCAGTAGCCCGCGGAGCCCTGTGTTTGGTCGCTTGTTGCTTATAACAGAGAAAACTTCTGGCAAACATTTGGTAGTATACCATTCGGCATTAATGCTTCTTTGATCCCGTAAGGGAATTGATACCAAGTGGCCAGTCAAATTAAAAAAGCTAGCGATCAAAATCTTACCCCCGCTTCTAGATCGCTTCACTTTGGTAGGCGTTGGCTCATTTTGAAACACCCAAACAGTCGACTGGCGCTTGGTTTCTGGGTCGTATTGATAAATCCAGGACTCATCACCTGTAACGATGTCGTAAACACGCCGAGACGAGCCTGCTTCAAATTTGTTAAGCATATCACGGCACCATTCCACCCGGGCCTGCTTCTGAGCATCGGTGAGGTTGTGCGGCACCCAGCGTGATACTATCCTCCTCACGCGAAGATGGCTGTGTAGAATCTCGTGAACGCTTCCCGATCCAATCTTCAATATGTGTTGAATCTCCTGATATGTAATTCGCCTATTGTCTTGGATTAAATTTTTCACTGCTAGCACGTTTTCTTCGGTAACAGCCGTCAAAGGGCGACCGCTTCTTTCGTCATCCCCCAAAGTTGGTCGACCGCGCTTGAATTCGTTATACCAACGATACACGGTTGCCTTGGAAGGGCCTTCATCCATGAATGCCATTTGAAGTCTATCGTACGATTCATCCGGTTTCAGGCGACACTTGAAATCGTATAAAATCATAGCTCTAAAATGTTCCCGGCGCAGATCCATATTTCAGTGAGACACAATACTTTGAATTAACTCGCAAAAAATGTGGAGGGAAATTTTGAAATTGGAACTTACTTATTTTTACTTATAAATAATCATATTTTCGAAAAACATTATAACTGGCCAGTCTCCCATATATAAAAACTTTTTTTCGCAATACTTTCTGAGGGGCCTGGTATCTAAACCATTTTTTAACAAAATTTTATTCACTTATGTTTATAACTGTAGAAGTTATTAAGCTGTAAAGGATTAGGACAGACGGACAGACGGACAGACGGACAGATGGACAGATGGACAGACGGACAGACGGACATACAGACAGACGGACGGACATGACGAAACTATAAGGGTTCCTTGTAGGACTACGGAACCCAAAAAACCAACCAAGTGCGAGTAGGACTCACACAGTAAGGGTTTCTTACCACCCATCGACCTAATACCCCATAAAAACTAATTTAATTTACGAGAGTTCATCAAAAGACATGATAGGCCTCCCCCAATTATCGTCACAACGAACGGTCCTGCGCTTTCCGCATCCAGCGGATTCCCGCGACCTTCACCAGGTCGTCAGTCCACCTTGTGGGGGGCCTATCTACGCGGTTGCCACTCCAGAACTTTACTGCCCCATCAGCCATCCATTCTGCGAGCAATGTGACCCGCCCACTGCCACTTAAATTTGGTAATTTTCGGGTTATGTCGGTTACTTTCGTTCTCCTGCAAATCTCCTCATTTCCGATTCGATCAGGCAGGGACACTCCGAGCATAGTATAGCCCTCTCAATTGCCCTTTGAGTGACTTTGAGCCATCTTATCAGGCCCATTATCAGTGACCACGTTTCAGTGCCATAAGTAATTACTGGCAACACACACTGGTCAAAGATTTTCGTCTTAAGACACTGCGGCATTTTGGACGAGAAGATATTGCGTAGCTTCCCGAACGCTGCCCAACCGAGTCGGATTCGATGACTGACCTCTTTCTCGAAGTTGGACCTACCTAACTGTACAGCCTAACCCCAAACTCGTTAAACAATAAATCGTCAGTCCAGTAGAAACGATTTGAATTTCTAATACTAACCAATATTTCTTTTGAAATAAGTTTTTCAGCATTTTAAATTGCCTTTTAAATTACCTACTAATCAACTTCTCTTCAGTCAAAGTGGATAAAAGTGTCGACCTCATTTATCATTACGTCTTTGGAACTAGTTTTATATTTTCGAGGAAACTGTTTGAGGGGTGAGATTAGGCCTTGAAGTGGAAGGCACTTCAGATAACTTGGTTTATTAAATTGAAGCGTGTTTCATTCATTACTTTTTCTCCATTAAAATATTTAAGTAAAAGTAGTTTTACATTTAATACACGTTTTTTTTTGTAGTTGTAGAGCTCTTTGTGAAAGAGCTCGTCTGGGGAAGTACCTACTAACACAGTGTCTATTTCTGCCAAAAACAAATACATATAAACAAATATAGAATGTAGCATATATTATTTTAAAAAAATAACTAAGGCTCCGTTCGGGTAGAAAAACGTTAAAGACGGCAGCCATCGCCAAAATAACGGTGCTTATTGGCGCCGATGTAAAACTGGTAGAAGCATACTCTGAGCCGACTACCGACGGCCAACGCGCATCAGGGTTGATCGGAGCTTGTCAGTGCTTATAGGAAGAAAATGTGTTAATTGGCACAAAACAATAAATAACGCACAGCAAAAAAGTACATAAAAACCAGCCAAGTGTGAGTCGGACTTACGCAGTAAGGGTTCCGTACCACCCATCGACCTGATACCCCATAGAAACTGATTTAATTTACGAGAGTTTATCAAAAGACATCAACGGCGTACGCGAAATGTGATGTTTTGCATCTCTTTCTTATGTAGTTACCACCACATATGTCTATGTTTGTCCTGTTTTTAGTAGTTGTTGCTAAACTACATAGTATGCACTATAATCAGACCAAGTTTGACGCTGGTATGTATAACCGTTTCGAAGATAGAACAGGAACAAAAACGTTGAAAAAAATGCATGTTTTTCGAGGTTTCTTGTATGGGAGGACCCCCTTTAGTTTTAGACTTTTTTTTGTTTTTAGTATTTGTCGTGATACCCCTCATAGCAACACATATTCAATGAAAATTTCAACTCGTTATCTATTACCGTTACAAAGATACAGCCCTGTGACAGACAGACAGACGGACGGATGGACGGACGGATGGACGGACGGACGGACCGCGTAGCGAGAGTAATAGGGTCCCGTTTGCACCCTTTGGGTACAGAACCCTAAAAAAGTGGAAAAAGGGCCATCAGCCCAGCATGATATACAGAGTATAGGCGTATGTTCGAGCCATGTAGTATGGAAACTGTATAGGCCGGCCGACTACCGGCACTTATCGGCACCGATTGTATTGTCTGTGGCACCGATAAGCGGGCCGACGCGCGGCTGCGTCTTTCTATATGGGATGATTTAAATTCACTAGCAACCATTTAAGAGATGATTGTAATCATCAATTTGATCCAATTTCACGGAAAAAATAACAAATTTCCCTACATTTTGTCGACAATTAAAGGCAACAGCAGATTTCTTTTCACGATTTCAGTATTGGTCCCATAGTAAAAGTTATTCAAAATAATGAGTACAATCATCTCCTAAAGTATTATAAATAAATAAAATAAAATGCATTTCTTTCAGGTAACTGACACCCATATGACATAAAATACAGAAACAAAACGGACATAAAATACATCGCCAATGAATTCAAATTAATCTTGTGTACCTGAACGCGGCCTTTAGAAACATGAATGGAGTTACCGAGTTAGCTACCTACCTAAAGCCTGAAATCGGTTGAAGGACGAGATTAGGCCTTCGAATAGGGTAGAGGTACTTCAGGTAATTGAATTCAAGTTAAACTACGTGAGTGTAAAATACTTCAAGTACGTATATTCCTTTCACAAAAAATTTAAGCGAATGAATTTCAAAACAAATGGATATTCTTTCTACTCACTTGTGTGCGCTCCAGGCCCTTGCCCAACTGTGATCCCAGCAGAGACATGACATTTACCTATTATGCCATGTCTCTGGATCTCAGTTACACACTCTTGCACTCGCGTCGCCTTGTGTCACTTGTGTCATCTCCTGCAGGCGTAGCGTGACCACTGACAAGCGTTTTGTCTACGAAAGAATAGACAAAACGACTGATAAAGTTCTATACAATTTATTTTGTCGATTCTTCCTAAGAAAAATCTTTTGTCTTCAGTGGTCATGCTACGCCTGATGGACAGTGTAGATCAGGCATGGGACTTGCAGACTAACGGCCAAAATTAATATCCAATCTATCCACGATTTACCCTACTATAGATAGAAATTTGACATATTTTGTATGGAGCTTATGTGTAATTCCTATCTCTAGTAGGGCAAATCGTGGATAGATTGGATATTAATTTTGGCCGTAAGTAACCTTTATTGGATATTGAAGTTTATTTTATTTATTTAAATTTATTTATTCGAGTAACATAGACTCATAGTATTAGTAACAGATTGCTTAGAAACCATGTTAGTATGTACATTTTTGTTACCGTTCCCGAGAACAGTACCGCAAGGTCACAGGTCCAGCTGAAACCTTGCAGCAGTGGTTCAGAAACACACAGTCTAGCCTGCTAGCTAGCTTCATTAGGATGCTGTTGTTGCTGGCCCGAACCCTACGGACCAGGGATGCACATCGCTTCCGCATGACTGCATAGAAGCAGTCTGTGCGAGCAACCGCGAACATCCCTGATGCGCTGCAGTATCGAGGCAACCACAGCAGCACCCTGAAGGCATTATTGTACTGTAAACGAAGGGCGCTGTATGTTTTTTGAGTGTAATGTGCCCACAGACAGCTTGTGTAAAATGATGAACAGTAAGCTCTAAACAGCGTAAGTTTGACCTCCTTAGAGGTATGCGCGAATCTGCGGGCAATCATGTTTGCTGTTACACACAGCGCCCTCCGCTCCCTGTCAATATCGTCATCGTCTTTGAGGCTAGTGCTCATTATGGAGTTTCTTGCCGGCTCTTCTCCATAGGACCAAATTTTTGGAAACATGGAGCTAGATTATAAATTAACGTTTTTAAAGTGCATATAAATGCGTACACGTACAATCGTACACGTAGCCACTGCCATCAGACCGGAGATTCGGAGGCTAGACCAGTTGTCAGACTTTCAGGTTCTGACTACCCGTAGTGACTACCACAGATATGAGTATGATAACCGGGACCGACAGCTTAACGTGGTCTCCGAGGCACGGAAGGGTCTCGATGACTAATAAAAATAAAATCTTCTATCATAATTTTAAACAAATATTATTTGTTTTTTATTCAGAATTTCTAAACGAATTCAAGAATGTCTGAACCGTTTGTGTACACAGAAAAATTTAATTAGACCCTTACTGAGTTTCCGGAAATTATTCTCGGCTTCAGTAACAACGATGTTGAAATGTTTTTATAAAAACCGGCCAAGAGCATGTCGGGCCATGCTCAGTATTATAGGGTTCCTTAAGTAGGTGTAATTACAAACGAATCAAATCGAATATTAATCATGGCTATGCTTTTTTAGTTTTTGCAATAATCGGCAGCATTCGCGACTCAGAGCGTGTTGTTAGTAGCGCCATCTAGCGATAAATTCGAGAAGCTCAATTTGGCAGAAGTGTGTTCAACATAACACAAAGTTACTTTTTGTGATTTTTTCAAATAGAAAGTAACTAAAGGAGCATTATTTGCTAAAATCATTTTTCTCTAAGGTCAATGAACTTTGAACTAGGACGTTTTAAGTATTTTTCAGTTTTCTCTCTATAACTCAAAAAATTATAATCACATTATACTCAAAATAATTTTAAAAGAGAGTTTTCACAAAGGTCTATCAATGTGGAAGATTATAACTTTCTACGTTGCATAGTTTAGAAATGGTAGGGGGGGGGACACATTGCAAGCCACTTTGGCGCGCTATATTTCGCAGATGGTACACCTGATAAAAAAGTGGTGTATGAAACATTACCTTCATTTTAGTAGACCTATTCATTGATACCCCACACGAGGGGATGCAGCGAAAAAAAAATTTTTCATCTTCATTTCACATGTATGGACGCCACCCCTAAAATACGTAAAAACGATTTTTTTATTCTTTTAAAATTGAGATCTATAAGTAGACTATTTTTTAACAAAATTTCATTTACTTATGTTTATAACTGTAGAAGTTATTAAGCTGTAAAGGATTAGGACAGACGGACAGACGGACAGACGGACAGACGGACAGACGGACAGACGGACAGACGGACAGACGGACAGACGGACAGACGGACAGACGGACAGACGGACAGACGGACGGACATGACGAAACTATAAGGGTTCCTTGTAGGACTTCGGAACCCTAAAAAACATACGGTCAACATGTTAAATGAATTATGTGAGACTTGACCAGTGGGGTAATTGTGTAATGCATTCACATTGACATTAGCTTTCATTTTGAAATGACAACAATATTCATTGCGTGGTACACAGTTGCCGATAAGACGAATTGTCAAAACACACGGAGTAATGAACATTGAAATCCTATTGATTGCGATCGCGAGTGAGTTACGCAATTCGGCAGCTACAGGTGAATCAACTTAAATTGTGATTCGAATCAACGATCACTAGAATTTGAATAATTCGAATTGACAAAAATACGATTCATCCCATCGCTAATATGAACCCATGATGTATTATTATTTATTTATTCATATATTACCTATATGTATAAATTCTGCAATATCACTATGCCCCACAAAACCAGAAACGTGTGTTAACCACACATGTATTATGTTAGTAGGTCAATACCATCGAGACCATAGAATCGAGACATGTGTTTAGCTCATTGACTTGTACCTATGGACCAGTAATACCTACGAAATAAGCGTGGTATACCTACAATAACCGGGCCACCGTTATGGTGGCCATAGCTAGGGAAGTAAGTAAGCAAAACTAAAAAGTATCGATATCGATGCTCGTGTTTCGTACCAGAGATGTAATTAAAATCATTTTCAAGTAGTAATAAATAATGCAATTATATCAAATACTAAGTTCGGCTGTCCCTAGGACATAAAAAATCAAGCTTCTAGGTCAAGGCAATCATACGGCTATGTCACATTTTGATACTCGCAAACTCACATAAAAAACCTATAGGGTACTTCGCATTGACCTAGAATCATGAAATTTGGCCAATATATCGAAATATCTTTTTTTTTTCAATATATCGAACTCCGATTGTATATTTAAAAATATCGATAGATCGAAAATCTGATATTTAAAAAATATCAACAGCCCTAGTTTGTTTACTTGACAGCTCATGTACTATGGGCCACATTGCGGGGTAAGCGGGGTTGCCACGCGGCGTAGGTATTTTGACATCCCGTAAAGATGTTGCCAAACAGAGAATATACAAATAGCATGCGATCTCTTTCACTAGACGACATAACACGTTGGTTAACAAGAGACAAAGAATAGTTTCATAATTCAATAACGATTTAATAGATATTTGTATAAACTAGGTGGATATAGAAGAATGGGCCACTTCCATAGGTTTAATTCAATGGTTTAGCTGCGATGGACTAGACCATGGACTAGACTTATGCCATAGACAAGAGTTTGTTTATATTTAGTGTTGCCAGTTGTCAATTTTACTGTAATTTTACTAATTCGTCATAAAATTATAAATTATTATGTATAAGTACTCAGACGAATAAAAAAGGCGGACGGAATCTCGCTAAACAGAGACTGAAGCACTTCATTTTTTCCTAAACCCACTATAATTTCGAAACCATTTTAACACACCAGATTTATACTGACATTTTATTTGTGACACTACAACAATGACTACCGTCACATTAGATATTTTGCGTAATCGCAGCTTTTTGGCATACTCTATGGATGTGAATGTGTGCGTGCCCGTACTTTTTAGCGGGCGTATTTTTTTACTTTATGGATACTTCACTTATTTTTTTGCGAGATTCCGTCCACCTTATGTAATAAAGTTATTTTTTATGTTCACCTACCGCATGTCGTCTTGTTATGGCAATAAATATTTTTCCTTTCTTTCTTTCTTTCTATGTCCTTCTCCAGAATCCAGACTATCTCTCTACCAAGTTTCATTAAATCGGTTCAGCGATTTAGGCATGAAAAGGTTACAAACAAACAGACAGAGTTACTTTCGTATTTATAATATTAGTATAGATAAGGCCTCTTCTTCAGCTGAACTATGTTGTTGTGCCCGACAGGATCCATAATTGTTACTATAAATTTAAGCCCATCACCTGCTTTATGAAATACAATAAACCATCGTGTATATCTATTGAGTATTGATCCTCTAGGTTTCTTTAGGTTCACATTCAACAACAAAAGCATAATTATAGCTTTGGGAAATTTATTTATGCTAAATGTGTGTGCCCTTATAAAATAATGTCGAATTGCTAAAACAATAGAGTTCCCAGCCCTAATTCGGGGCCCTTTATTACTACAGATAAGACAGGGCAACATAAAGTATCAAATGAATAGCGAGATTAAACTTACATAGTGACCTTTAACGTTAAAGTCCTTTGTGGTTCGCACAATGTAGTGAATTAACATTAAGTTAAGTGAAAACCAGTTTGCAGTAGTAGTATTGCAGTTGTTATGGGCAAAGGAAACCGCTTAACATCAGGTGGGCCTTTAGCTTGTTTCGCCATACTATAACATGAAAAAAAAGATATGTATCTACTAGCCTATGCTCGCGGCTTCGTCCGCAAATAATTCGGTTTATCGCAGAAATACATTATCGTGCATCCCTCGGGAACTTTTTATCTTATTGGTATAAAAGAAGCTTTATGTTCTAACTTCTACCAGTGTGCCAAATTTTATCTGAATCCATTCTGCCGTTTCTGCGTGATTGAGTAACAAACATCCAAACATCTTCACAAACTTTCACATTTATAATATTATTATTATATTAGGAAGTGGGATAGGATTGCCCGCGACTTCGCCCGCGTACAATAAAATATAGCCTATGTTACTTTTGGATAAAGTAGCTTTTTAACGGTAAAAGAATCATTAAAAGGGTCAATTTCATGTTTCGAATTAAAATGACACATTTTTGACGATTTTTGTAAACTGCCGTTTTATTGTTATCTGATGGAATTTAACGTTTGCTATAATGAAGTTATATACACGTGCGATGTAAAAATACAGGGCGCATCTTGTTAAAAATATAAGAAAACTAAAAAAAGAGAAACACGAATGAATTAGTTTTTACACAAATGAAATTCTTTAATCGCCAATGAAATGTGTAGGACACTAATGATTTGCTAGCTGGACAACATTCATAACCATGATTTTGTAAAACATTTTATTGGAAAATACATAACAAGGTATTGAATGAAGCGGGCGATGGTGATTCTAAGGTACCTAATCGAGAAATAAAAACAATATTGCATAGCTTCTATCGCGGGCCTTGAGCGTGGAGACCGAATCCAGAAATTCCGTAACGAAAATAACCTAACACCCCCACTCCGACCGGCACAGCGGTGATACTTTTTAGTTTTGCCATCTATCGATGAATAGCAGAACTTTTAATGACTTTTTGAAATATCACGCTTGTCTCTTTAGTTCTGCAAATCGCCTCTAGGTGGCATTGGTTGTATCGGCGTTACTGCGCTTAAGCTATTGCATAGCTTCTATCGCGGGCCTTGAGCGTGGAGACCGAATCCAGAAATTCCGTAACGAAAATAACCTAACACCCCCATTCCGACCGGCACAGCGGTGATACTTTTTAGTTTTGCCATCTATCGATGAATAGCAGAACTTTTAATGACTTTTTGAAATACCACGCTTGTCTCTTTAGTTCTGCAAATCGCCTCTAGGTAGCATTGGTTGTATCGGCGTTACTGCGCATGCGTAATCCCCATGCTTAGAGTTTCGGCGTTAGGGCACCTCCTCTTTGTATTTACATAAAAAATGCTATGCAATAGCTTTATCGCGGCAGTCTCCGAGTGCCATACGTCTTTTTTTTAAATTCAATTTGTATCCAATACGTTTTTATGACAATAATTAACTGCAATCTTGATATATCATAATCCAAAAATTCCAAATAATATTATGTAGCATGATTTCAGCAAAAATGTATTGAATACTTTAAAGAATTAAAAAAAAATAACAGTAGGTAAATTATTTTTATGATCAACAGAATGTAACATACTTTTTATTATATTTCTATATACAACTTAATTCTTAGCTTATACTAAACCTGTTAAGGGGTCATTGTACTCATCATAATGAACAACTTTTACCATGGGAAAAACCCTGAAACCGAAAAAAATATCAGCGGTTCGCTACATTTGTGTTCACATAAATCGACATAATTATAAGGAACAGCAGATTTTTTCGAGATTTCAGGGTTGATTCCACTGTAAAATGTGTTCATAATGATGAGTACAATGATCCCAGCGATTTAGTATAAACTAAGAATATGGTTGGATATTTGTATATGTAGGTATTTCTACTGATTTCTTATAATATATATTTTTAACGATTTAAATAGTGGAAAGAATAAATCGGTCACGAGCAGGATTCGAACCTGCAACTCCTGGCTCAGTACGCCAGTGTTTTAGCCACTAAGCTTAAGTTCACGGTAGTGAACACTGTTCATGGTATTGAATTTAACCTCCATTTTGTTACGTCTTTGGGTGACGTCAGCGATATCTTATTAAGAATTATCAACTGGCGGCTCTCGAGTCGATTGAGAGGCGCGCCAAGAGGCTCGTTGGCAACGATGCGCTGGTCGACGCCAAACTACAAAGTCTCGAGCATCGGCGCAGAGTTGCTAGCCTATCGGTTTTTTATCGAATGCATTTCGGCGAGTGTGCGTTGGAATTGCACAATTTAATTCCCCCAAGCCCTTTCCATTATCCGACGACCAGACGCACGGCGATGCGCCACCGTTATATGGTAGATATTCCACCCTTACGCACGAACCGGTTTGCTAATAGCTTTATCATGCGTACCGCCAAAGAGTGGAATTCCTTGCCGGCGTCAGTGTTTCCCGAGAAATATAATCTGGTGGTCTTCAAGACTCGAGTGAATAGGTATTTGATGGGCAAGCGTGTACCATCGTTGACCGCACCATCGCTTAACATCAGGTGAGGTGGCGGTCAAACGCAAGCCCGTTAAGAAAAAAAAAAAAAAAAAAAAAAGAAACAGTGTTTTTTTTTCCACTATTTAAATACCGATAACACGGTTTTATGGGGCATAGTGATATTGCAGAATGTATACATGTATGAATAAATAAAAGACGTGTGGCACTCGGAGACTGCCGCGGCAAAGCTATTGCATAGCATTTTTTATGTAAATACAAAGAGGAGGTGCCCTAACGCTGAAACTCTAAGCAGGCATGAGTCACCAGATTGCGGGGCGAAGAGGGGGATTACGCATGCGCAGTAACGCCGATACAAGCAATGCCACCTAGAGGCGATTTGCAGAACTAAAGAGACAAGCGTGATATTTCAAAAAGTCATTAAAAGTTCTGCTATTCATCGATAGATGGCAAAACTAAAAAGTATCACCGCAGTGCCGGTCGGATTGGGGGGTGTTAGGTTATTTTCGTTACGGAATTTCTGGATTCGGTCTCCAAGCTCAAGGCCCGCGATAGAAGCTATGCAATAGCTTAAGTGCAGTAACGCCGATACAACCAATGCCACCTAGAGGCGATTTGCAGAACTAAAGAGACAAGCGTGATATTTCAAAAAGTCATTAAAAGTTCTGCTATTCATCGATAGATGGCAAAACTAAAAAGTATCACCGCTGTGCCGGTCGGAGTGGGGGGTGTTAGGTTATTTTCGTTACGGAATTTCTGGATTCGGTCTCCACGCTCAAGGCCCGCGATAGAAGCTATGCAATAGCTTAATAAATAAATAATAAATAAATCGTTAGATTTCGCTTCGCATGCATAAATGCGTTAAAAATAATAAAATATATACTTTTGTCTATCAAATTTTTTTTTGTTGTTTCTGCAATCAGTTTATACAATTAAAAAGATGGTTTGAGTGATTTTCAAGGTGATCTACATGAGGATACTTTATTGCGTTAGGCGCTATGTATGGCTCGTTTTTAACGTACTTTTGTGTAAAGTTGTAAAACAAAAGTTGTGTAGTTAGACGTCATTTAATACTCATACTGGACTGGTAATCTGAAGGTCAAGCCGCAAGTGCCATATGGTACCCTTCCATTACACCCTTTTAACCTTTTTCAAATTCGTAATTTTTTTTTTTAATTCTAATCTATTCATTTTAAAGACCACGTCATTTGTGTTAAATCAATTTCATTAGTGTTATGCTAAAAATGACACGAATGAAGTGGCACAAATCAAATTTTTTGCGAAAAATCTGATTTAAAACATCATAGAACATCCTAGACGCCATTAGAAGGAAACAAAATATCCGTGTTTTTAGGTACTACCACACGCGCATTATAGTGAATTTATTGTTAAAAAACTCGTTTTTATACTTCTATAAACACGAATGATTGTATTTTTGTCTTGAGCATTGAAACCCAAACATATATAGATTTCTCACCGGAATAACAAAGCGTGCGTCTGCTTTCACCGCATGTTCAGGTGCCCTTTGGGCTCCTCTGCGTAGTGCAGGAGTAAGGCATGGGCAGAAATTCACAGGTTGTTTTTAATAGTTTTTTTTTGTTGATCTACACTAATGATTGAAAAAAATTATCGTATAATGAATCGCAGAGAAATCATGTTCTGCTTTGTGGTAGTTAGTACCTATAGGTGTCACTAGACTTTATGGTTATTAATGTGTAACCGAATGAAGTTAAAGTACAATTTCACCAGATCATATTTTTTTAAATTCACTTTTTGTTGAAAAAGCTATAAAAAACCAGGTGCCACTAATGAAAAAATTGACAGTTTTTTTTGATTATCTTAAATATGAAATGTAATAATGTAATATTTGTAACTGTACCATATAAAGGCATAACATAAGTATCACATGAAATGAGGACTATGTAAATTTCAGCAAAATTGTAGAAATTATTTCATGAAAACACTTTTTACGCTTCGTTTGAAATCGGCCCCAAATTGGTTCAGTAGTTTCAGAGTGAAAGTAGCGCCAGTGACGGAAAAGTTGAGATGCAGTTTGTCATGGTATAGACATGTGATGCGGAGATTTGAGGAGCATGTTACGAAAAAAGTTTTGTGTATGAATGTGGATGGCTATAAGAAAAGAGGTAGATCAAAAAAAGATGGATGGATTGTGTGAAAGATGATATGGATACAAAGAAAGTGAACACGGAGATGACGGCTGATAGAGATGTATGGAAGAAAAAGACATGCTGCGCCGACCGCAAATAAATTGGGATAAGGGCAGGAGGATGAGATGTATTTCAGATTTGTCAATTACAAAAAAAAACAAACAAACAAATTTTTCCTCTTTATAATATTATTATGGGAAGATGAACTGTTCCCGAGGGATGCGCCTTAAATGACATCCTCGCGGGCGAAGCCGCGGGCATAGGCTAATACAATACAATGTAATACCACAGTCTAGTCACTACGAACAGTCGTCTAACGCGAGAGTTGTTGTTGCTTAAAGTATCAAAATTAAATGTAGTTCCTATTTTTTTTTTCTAAAAGACATAAACTACCTACTTGTTATAAAAAATTGAATAATTGTTCTAATTTGTACCCTTAAAATAATAATTTATTTTTATTAATTTGTACCTTTAAATTTGTGGGGGAGGAAGGCGCCGGTGTCTGTCACACAGCTTATACTAGCACAGACACCGCCATTAACTCTATCTTAGTAAGATATATTTAAACATTTAACAGTGTATTGTTGGTAAAATATAGAAAAATTGTACCTGTTTCTGAAAATAAATAATATTTGACTTGAATTAAGTGTTCCAAGCTGCCGAAACTGTCGAACAATGTCCCGAGTTGCCTTTAAAAACTGTCAATGACAATTTTCGTCGAACCACTGTACGAAACAGATAATTATTATTACACTGTGGTAATACGCTGTTCTACCCGTATGTAAAACGCTCTAGCTTCCACGCACAGATTACCACGGCTTGACATTCCTCATAATTCAGGCTTACGCACTTTCATCATTTTCGTCCCTTAAGACCAAAGTTACATAGGGGCCGCATCCGAACGTAATCAGGGACCTTTCCATGTAGACCTCTGTAGCCTTAAATCTCCAGAGACTTTGTCGGGGTTGAAATTGTGTTTCAGGGGTTGTACCTGAACGGGGATATTGAAGGCAATTTGTAATAAATATTTAGATTGAATGTGTATTTATTTCGTGTGTATGTGAGCTTTATATTTTATCGGTCATTTTGGGACTAAAAAGAAATATAGGTGGCTTTTGGTGTATTAGTACAAAGAGTAGCCAACTGTGTGATTCTTAGATTAATTCCCGGAATGTTATGGAAATCTTAGCAGTGAGTCAGGTTGACGTAGACTTCAGATATAAAGATAGATAAAACGTTTATTTAGTACAAAACAAGACACAGGACATACAAGTAAGAAAACAAAAAAAAGGTGTTATACCTGACCACAGAAATTGCTGAGTACCTGACGCTGGTATTCTGTTGGATCCCTGCAGTAACATACAGAAAAAAAAAACATTGTATAATTCGTCCTATAAAACTGTGGTAAATACCCAAGCACAGAGGAAGGAAACCCAAGTCTTAAATAATGCAACCGAAGATGAGTTCCTGGTAGTCTATAAGTTTCTAAATCTAAGAATAACCTAAGGACCATCATTACAAAACGTTCCTTCAATTTAACAATAATTATATCCTGAAATTTAATAACAAGGAAACCTGTAACCAAGAAGTTCTATTTTGACCACACTTGCTTGATTACAGATCAATGTTTTGCTCATACATGAGCAAAACATTGCAAACAACAAGCATACAACATACAACTGAGTACCTAGGTAATGTTTTAGAAAAAAACTGAACTCGGCTAAACTGTGATCAATGAATGTATGCTTAAGGAATACCTATAAAACTAAATAAAAACTAGTTTTGAGCAGTGATCAAAAGCTTGAGTTTCGTTCTGTAATACGAGCCTAAGTAATAAGTAATAATAATTCGATGAAAAGCTAAAACTTTTTGATAAAATTATATCATAAAATCATATAATTTATTTACTGCTTCGCTGCCCAGAAAACTCAATTATACTCTCCTAATTAAAATTGTTAATTTGAACTCCACTTCAGTGATCAGCGAGCCGGAAATGAGCGCGAAATAACAGAAAATAACGTTATTCGAAGAAGACAGTAATAAACTTGTTATTTCAGTATTTTTCGAGCCGATTTTAAAGGATATCTTGAATAAACAGAGATTATGAATTTAGAAGCGTAAAATTACAGTAT
Source organism: Asteroscopus sphinx (assembly GCA_949699075.1). NCBI lineage: Eukaryota > Metazoa > Arthropoda > Insecta > Lepidoptera > Noctuidae > Asteroscopus > Asteroscopus sphinx. Next base: position 8,916,407 of record OX453021.1, on the reverse strand, counting down.
TTTTGGTCATAAATGGAAACATTGTTTCTTCCAGAGGGTTTATTAAAAAGGAAAACCTGGAAAAAACGATATGTTATTATGGTTATACCTAGGTCTTGTGTCGTAAGCTCAACAACTGAGCGTAGGGGTCAATCAATCAACTCAGCCTATCGCAGTCCACTGCTGGACATAGGCCTCTCCCAAGTTGCGCCACAACGCTCGGTCCTCTGCCTTCCGCATCCAGTCCCCCCAGCCACGTAGCCAGCGTAGGGGTCCTGGGTTCGATTCCTGGGTCGGCAAAGTGTAATTGTTTTTTTTTAAAACAAAATTCTTAGTATCAGTCCGGGTTTTGTGCCCGGTTAAATGACAATAGTCTCGCCCCTATTATATGGGACACAAAACTGACCAATTATGGATGTACTGTACACCTCTGCCTACCCTTTCGGGGAAATCAGGCGTGATGTTATGTTATTATATTAGGTCCTTACATATGAAATTAGCGTTTTGTCGTACTGACCACTTTGATCTGAAATATCTCCTCTTTGGATAAGAATTCCAAATTCAAATTTATAAATTCATTTAGCTGGTACATTTGAGTTTTTTTTTTCTTTGGCGTCGCTTATTACCGCACAATGCATGTGTGTGTGATGCAAAACATGAAATATCGGTATATTTACGAGTACGAGTTCTACCGTGGCACCAGTGCTGCAGAAACAGCTCGAAGGATTAATGATGTGTACGGCGCTGGTGTCGCAAAAGAAAACACGGTACGTTTTTGGTTTCAACGTTTTCGTTCTGGAAATTTTGACCTTCAGAACCAACCCCGTGGACGGCCGGAGACCAAAGTGGAAAATGAAGAATTAAAGGCTATTATGGAAGCGGATCCATCACAAAGCACTTCAGAGATAGCTGCAGGCTTCGGGGTAAGTGATAAAACTGTATTAATCCACTTGAAGCAAATCGGGATGGTAAAAAAACTTGAACGATGGGTACCTACCTCATGAATTGAGTGAATCGAACTTGCAAACACGCGTCGACTGCTGTGTTACTTTGCTCAACCGACACAATAATGAAGGGATTTTAAATCGAATCATTACTTGTGATGAAAAGTGGATACTGTACGATAATCGGAAGCGCTCGTCGCAATGGCTGAACCCTGGAGACCCAGCCAAATCCTGCCCTAAACGAAAATTGACTCAGAAAGTACCGTAACAGTAAAGTCAGAAACTCGACAAGTTACTTACTTGTGAGTGTTAGGTGGACTAGAGCCGGTGTCGTTCACTACAGCTTTCAAAAATCTGGCCAAACGATTACGGCAGATATCTATTGTCAGCAACTGCAAACCATGAAGGAAGAACTAGCTTCTAAACAACCGAGATTGGTCAATCGCTCTAGGCCACTGCTGCTTCACGACAATGCAAGACCACACACTGCACAACAAACAACCACTAAGTTAGATGAGCTACAATTGGAATGTCTGCGACATCCACCGTTCTCCCCGGACCCTGCTCCAACAGATTACCATTTTTTTCAGAATTTGGACAACAAGGAAAAAAATTCAACTCTGAGGCGGCAGTCCAAACCGCCTTCAAAGAGTTTATTGATTCTAGCCCCCATGGTTTTTTTAGTAAAGGGACCAATTAACTACCTATGAGATGGCAAAAGTGCATAGATAACAACGGAGCATACTTTGATTAATTAAATATATTTACAAAAAAAACATTATTTTGTTTTCCTCCCGTACAAAACGCCAATTTCATATGTAAGGACCTAATATTATTTTATACCTTGATCGTGGATTGAGCTCAGTGGTGTACCATTAGAGGTGCTTATGTCTTTCATTGGACTGTACTATAGGCTAATGATAATGATAGTTATATCGGTTTTCAGACATGCCCTTATTAATAGTTTTAGTAAGTTATCGACGACAACCCGTGTGTTAAAATTGTTGACACATCCGTGGCATGTTGGTTGGACTTCGCAAATTATGTAACCATTATAATCTTATTTTGTTAGCTATAGTTCGCGCGGGATGTCAAGGCAATAGCGGGCGTTGACCTCTCCTTACTAATTACATTCCGTCATACTGTCATGTCAAAACGTGTGAATTTATTATCGCTGACGTATCTTGGCCACGATGACAGCAAAGTCGTTGCATAGAAACTGTGTATTATGATACGCTAGCTAGATGATATTAACGATAGGATAGTGATATCCACACTATTATAAATGTGAAAGTAACTCTGTCTGTCCATTTGTTACCTCATCACGACTAAAGCACTGAACCGATCGTAACGAAATTTTAAAAAAGGGACAGATTTTTTATATTTATATATAAAAGTTAACTTTTTTTTTTGCTTGTTTCGTTACTAAATTATTTATCTTTTGTCACACTCTTTCTACATTTCTTTTCTTTCCAATTCTACACTCACAGGTCAGCTGGAAAAGATTTCTTTAGAAATATGCAGTACCTTTGTACTTGTATTTTTCTAAATAATTTTCTCTTAAACTTTCTGTGTGCATAAAATGTTAAATAAATAAATAAAGGTGCCTGGGACCTGAAAAAGGACATGTACTACTTTTCATCCCAAAAAACAAAAGAGTTTCTGCGGAATACGCGACAAACGAAAACCACGCGGGCGAAGCCACGGGGAACGGCAAGCTCTTAGGGACTTTACTCATGACGCGACGCGATGCGAGCGATATAGCATCGATTGTCGACTCGAGTTGTACGTACGTTCTAATTGATACCAACAATATTTCCAACAGATTATTAGTTGCGCAACAGAAGTCGCTTATCGATATCCCAAACAGAGAATCGCGTGCAAGTTGAATCAAGTGCCAGCGCTCGCACGCCCCCGTACGTTTATTTGAAATAGGATCGCAGGTCATTAGAACGTACATGCAATTCAATATCGAGCAGATCTGTGAGCGATATCGTCAATCCATGCGATCTTGTCTGAAGCCATTTGCGATTTTCAATACATTTTCTTCGAACACATGTTGTTACGATATCTGACCGACCGGCAATCGATGCATTTATTTAATTTATTTATTTAATTCTTTATGCACAACAGGGTACAAAGGCGGTCTTAACGCCATAGGCGTTCTCTACCAGACAACCTTAGGGTAATGCAGAGACAAAGAATAAGGTAGATGCACCAGTAAAGTAGTAAAATATGTTTCGTAGTACGGACTTATAATTACATATAATAAAATATAGATATTATACATACCTACATATATAACTATAAATATATAACATCAGCAATTCTGCGTCGCGTCGCGCCATGAGTAAAGTCCCTTAAGTCGCTTGTAAATTACAACTTCAGGGTAAAAGTCCAGTCAATGTCCGCTATTGGCATGTTATTTGGCACGTACTATATACGTATTATAATTTAACTGCAATTTATCAGCTAAATCAATCGAGTCAGTTACGATGAAACAAGCAATAGAAAATAGTAAACATAACAGTGTAACGATGACTCATATTCTAGACTAACTTTTTTTCTTACGCAGAATCTTACGATCTCGTTTGAAGAATCTGTTCATAACCTTACTAATGACTTGAAACAACCAGTTCCGAATATCGCAAGTACCAAAAACACGAATCGTTCATTAATCACTGACATTGAACAACAAACTTCTTATCAGATGCCAAGTTTAAGTGGGAACTAAGTTAGGTCGTTATCTAACTTAATGAAATTAGTGGAAGTTCAAGTTGTAGATTACGTATATTGTGCGGTATCGTTAAGATAGCGTCGTAAGGGGTAAACTGAATTCCAGCCTAGTCATCATCATCCTCCGAGCCTTTTCCCAATTATATTGGGGTCGGCTTCCAGTCTAGCCAGATGCGGCTGAACATCAGTATTTTACACGGAGCGACTGCCATCAGACCCCCGCAACCCAGTTACTGGGTAATACTGACATTCGGAGGTTAGACCACTTGTCAGACTTTCAGGCTTCTGACTACCCGTAACGACTGCCATAGATATTCGTATGACAACCGGGACCGACAGCTTAACGTGTCTCCGAGGCACGGAGGGGTCTCGATGTGTAACGAAACGGTCACCCATCCACAGACTGACCGCGGCAAGTGCAGCTTAACCTTGCAGATAAGATAAGATAAGATAAGATAAAATTTATTCAGTTACAAATACAAGTGCAATATTTACATAGCTCAGATCGTACAATCCGCGCAGTCGTTGCTTCGCTACGAGCCCCCAATTCCTAGCCTAGTATTTAAATAAATTGAACCTAGTACAGTCTAACAAAGCAATTAGTATCTAGGGTCACCAGATATAAATGAAGTTTTCTCAGAAGATTATGGATGTTTTCGAGTGAAATATCATTTTAATAACGGCCAAGTTAAACTGTATTTATACACAACCCTAATCAAACCATTCTATAATAATTTCCCGAGAAATCTTCATCTATATCTGGCGAACCTGTATACTAATTGCTTTGTTAGACTTTACAGGGTAATTTTGGTAGGTACCTTATTGCCATTGCGCATCCCCCGCCGCCACATGATGGGAGACCTTTGGGACTGTGGGCGCTATGAGTAGGGGGATTTCCCAGTAGGTGTCTATTAAGTGACCCTGGGGACAGCAGCACGTGGTGGTTGCGTGCTACTGTGGGGGAAACAATATAGGATTCACGGGACGTGCCAAAGGCATAGCACTAGAGGAGCACCGGCGTAGTCCAATGGAGTTCTTGGAGCTACTCTATTTTGTGGTGAGGATGGCTAACGTGTAGTTTTAGTCGGTAAGAGTCCGACATACCCCTCTGCCCTTCCCAGACGGAGGGTATCCAAGAGGATTTCCACCCAAAAACAAAAACACTAAAAAAAGAGCTGGTCCTGGAAAGTACTACCACCAATCCTATTGCTGCCGCCAAACAGTAATTATCGGATATCGGAAAGATAGTTGATTGAAGTAGCAAATTGTGCGATGAATGTTATTATTAATCAAATATCTTCAAATGTGAATGGAGGTCCAATTCTTATTTATTTATGAAATTTATGCACACACAGAGAAATAATAATAAAATACATAGAAATGAATAGTACAAAGGCACTGCTTATTTCTATAAGAAATTTCTTCCAGCAGACCTGCGAGAGGAAAATTTGAAGCAAAGAGATGTAGACACAGTGTGTCAAGTAATACTAATAAATATACCTACATATATATATATACTCATACATAAACTAATATATAACGTAAAATAAATTTAGTATAAAAATAATAAACATAGTCTAGGTATACTTACACAATATCAAAATAGAAAACATAATACATAACATTATTACGTACAACCTATGTGGATGAGGAAAGATAATGCTCTTTTACACGTTTTTTGAAGGTGGAAACAGTTAAACAGTTCTTAAATTTTCTACCCAAACTCTTCCCTCTTCCCTGAAAATGTAATGTAATGTTTTAACAACAATCTCTTTTTATGAAATAAAAGTTCATTTATTATTATTTCCTTTATATAATTGCTTAAACATATTGATTATATTTTTAAATATTTTTACAAAACAAAAAAAAACAAAAAACATTTAAAAATATAAAAAATAGTGGCCCACCGGTATCGGGTACAGGGACCAAGCTACCGGCGGTCAGGGCTCCAGAGAAAGGAACCTCCTAACAATACGCGCCGTATCTAGGAGAACCGCTTTCTGCATCAGGCCCTTGACCCAGCCGCCTAACGAGAGCCTCATGAGATGGTGGTCGAGGCTCTTTGCTAAAAGGCCATTGGCCGTAACAACTATCGGCACAATGGTTGTTGAGTCCACCTCCCACATGTCGACAACCTCGTGTGCTAGATCAAGATATTTAATTTGCTTGTCTTTTTCAGCTTTCACAAGGTTCCCGTCATGTGGGACACAGATATCAACAATCATTGCGCGGCGCTCAGATCGATCTATCACCACTATAATATCAGGCTTATTGTGAACAATAGTCCTGTCAGTGATGATAGATCTGTCCCAGTACAATGTGACATGGCCATTTTCAAGAACTGGGTCGGGCACATACTTGTAGTACGGTACTTCTGATTCCACAAGATTGTATCTCAAAGCAAGTTGCTGGTGAATAATTCTGGCTACTAGGTTGTGCCTGTGTAAATACTCGCCGTTAGCTAGACGCGAACATCCGGATATAATGTGTCGGATAGATTCTCCCGGATGGTGACATGCCCGACAGATGTCAATCGTGCCATCCTTCACAATATACTTTCGGTAATTGTTCGTCATCATAACTTCCATCCATCATTCCGTCCATAATTGCACATACAAAACCTTCGGTTTCTCCAAAGAGATCACCGAACTGTAGCCAGGCCACGGACGCTAAGCCATCCACATCGGGTCCATGAAGAGCCTGATAGAAGCGCCCGTGTAGCTCCTTGTTTTGCCATACCTCCTCGCGATCTTTGGTACTAAGTACTGCAGGTTTGCGCCAGTTCTCTTTAGCCAAAGAGAGCGGGGTGAGTCCCTTGTCCACTGCAACAACATCTCGATGCATACCCACGTCCAAGTGAAGGAAATATTCCCTTAGACTGCACACCTCACGGTTGTGGAGGGTCTTTGCATTTAAAAAGCTACGACCCCCACACTTCCGCGGGATGTACAGCCTCATCACCGATGACCGTGGGTGATGCATACGATATGCCGTCAGTAGTGTGCGGACTTTCCGATCCAGAGCGTCAAGACCCGTCTGAGTCCACTTGAGTATACCGAAGGAGTACATTAAGACCGGCATGACCCAACCGTTAAAGGCGCGCACCTTGTTTCCGCCTGATAAAAGACTATTGAGAACCTTTATTATTATTATTATTATCAAAATACAAAACAATACTGTCAAAAAAAAGCCATGATATACCCCATAACGGTCCCCCATAAATAAAAACACAACACCCGGAACATTAAGGCTATGGCTACACTATATTGAGCATCGCTTACCAGGATATTACTTCATAAATCCACTCATTTATCTATGGGCAATACGTGAGAACCGGCCTTTATTGCCCACTAACACCCGTTTTGTGGTATCGCTTACATGTTATTTGGTGTCGTATAAATGCAATAAACGGATAGAAAAGTGATGTGGTTTTTAGATAGGAGAATGGCTAACTTGGAACCACTAAGTTAGCTAACCATTGCTATTGATTCTCTTGTTCACAAACTAAACTTATTCTAAACTATCGCTCTCTTTTACTAATAGTAGGTACAAGCAAGGGATAGTAACAATTTTTGTGTTGTAAAATTAGTCGGAATTAAAATTTCAATACAAATTTAGTCGTGCTCTCGAACTAATTTGGGGTGCATTATAAGAGCCTCCACGAGTGACGATATTTAATTAATCGTCCGGCGCACCCTAGGCAGTCAGCCCTAGGTAACAACCAACCTGCTGACTGGCTAATCTTTTTCCCACGGCATGAGCTACTATCATTATGTAGCTCATGTCAACAAGATAGAAGATTTCTGAATTAAAGTGTGTGTACCCAACATATTAATATGTACTAAGAAAGCAGGAAACGATGGAGTTCAATTATTTACGATTTAATTAAATGTATGAAAGATTTCCTAATAGCTTCATCATGCGTACCGCTAAAGAGTGGAATTCTTTGCCGGACGTCTGTGTTTCCCGATAAGTATAATCTGGTGGCTTTCAAGACTCGAGTGAATAGGTTTTTTGCTGGGCAAGCGTGTATCATCGTCAACCGCACCATTGCTTAACATCAGGTGAGGTGGTGGTCAAACGCAAACCCATTAGATATTTAAAAATAAAAATGTTTAGCATAGTCTTTCAGGTTTTGTGTGTTTGTGAGTTTGAGTATGAGCGTGAAAATTAATTTCCTTCAGATCTTTTCTACATGTGTTTTGTGTCTTTTTGTATAAAAGCAAAAAACTCTCTTTCTGCTACTACTCTTATTATTCTCTCTTTCTCTTACTACTTTTTGTGTAAATATACTGTTTGCCTTAATTACACCAAGACGCCATGGCGATGCAACCAGGTCGCACGACCAACAACACGTTTACAGCAGCAAAAGCAGCTTAAGGGAGGGAACCACACCTTTTATTTTTTTGAAGAAGAAACCTTCAAAAGGCTACCAGCCTCATGGGAGAGAGGCCGCTGGGGTGTGTGGGATCCTGGTGTTCATCGTCAGCACTCTTGTGGGGGGACTCCGGGAATGGGTTATGCTACCGGTGTCCCCCCTGTGCTACGTCTATATTGCATGTCCCAGGGGAGACTTGCCTCCCTGAACACCTTTCCGATGCAAAAATATTATAGTATAGATAGATATATACAAATCTAACCACAAATAGCATTCTTAAATAAATAAGAAAAAAAAAATGTATATTATTATTAAATTAGTTTTGCCTAGTTAAAACTAGATTTTCCTAACACTCTTAGGCAGAACTAGTAAACACTAGATAAAACTAGTAATCTGGCACTCACCGGCCGTTGCTGCGGCATCGCTCGCTTGGCTAGTGCGGTGTAAATAGTTCTAACGTAACCTAACCTAGTTATCTAATTTTTACATTTTTGTGTGCATGTGCAAAATAATTATTTTCTTATTGCGTAAAGCTAGTATTAGTCCTGCCTAAGCGTGTTAGGAAAAAATTGTTTTAACTAGGCATAACTAGTTTTATCGATAGCGCTTGGGTAAAACTAGTTTTGTCTAGTTGAAACTTCGAAAATCAATCGATTTTAATGATCAACCTTTATCTATGTTACCATGTTGCCCGCAAAAAATAAATCTTAAATACTTTTTTATATCGCTCACTATAATACCTTAACATGGACGTGTTATATTATTCATAAAATGTATTTCGAAGGGGTATGCAAGGGAAGTATACTTCTCACCAACATTACATAGATGATGTTTAAGGGTGCTCCTATTGCTATTTATCAGACCCACTTCTAGATTCCATGCTGTCACTACAAATACGAACTTTTGCCCACTAGATCAATAAAATTCTGAACTGTACAGTCTCTCACCCCCTGTTTTTAAAAGGCGGATCAACGCAAAAATTAACTAATCAGCTGTGAAATCTCAGACCAAGCTATGTGACTGGTTGTTAACATTTTTGCCGGCCAATCACAGAAGCTGACATTAAATTTGACAATAGATCAAATTGATCAGCCTTCCAGAAACTGGGGTTATCTGTCACTTCTGTTAGGTATGTCTAAGAATAACAATCTTCGTCCATTTGAAAGGTATTCCAATATAAAATCCATTACCAAAAAATAAGAGACACTTCTACTATCATTAATAATTCACTGGATACTGTCTAAAAGGAAAGATATTTATCCTAAAAACATTTCTAGCAATGCTACCCTTCTCAACTGCCTTTAATTTCAAACTCTAAGTTAAAGTCTGTAGAATTCAAACCGAATTCTTGGTTTAAGATAATATTTTCTAAAATTCGATGTTCTGTTATAAATGACGATGAAAAATTATGAAAGATCTCTTATTTTTAGCTAAACTTTACTGAAGTGTCTTGCGAAGTCTACTATATATTTTGTAAGAATTTTAAAGTTAAGTCTGTGTCGCACTCAAAATTATAAGCTACTACGTAGAACACAATTATTGTGACAAAAAAATTCAAAGAATGTAATATTATTGCTGCTCTGAAAAAGTAAGGAGATAAAAAATATGCTTCTTTAAAATAAAGTACTTACAGTCTTATTGAAGAACCCAAAAGAAAAACATCGCAAAAATAAATCGATGAAGTAGCCTTCATTTGTAATAATGTAATCTCACAATTAAAACAAACCTCTGACGACCTCTGTGGTCTAGTGGTTCGAGTGTCGGACTGCTGATAACGAGGTTGTGGGTTCGATTCCCACAGGACACAAATATTTGTGTTATGAACATAAGTGTTTGTGTTGGTCTGGGTGTTGCTTATGTATTATAAGTATGTATTTACAAAAAAAAAGTATATAAGTATTATATCCATTGTCTAGTACCCATAGCACAAGCTCTGCTTAGTTTGGGACTAGATAGTGCTGTGTAAAAATGTCACAAAGATATTTATTTATTTATTTTATTTAAACCCTTTGAAATAATGACCATAAACATACACAGCAGAATTGATAACCCATTCAATAGAAACAGCACAAGCAAACAGAAAACTCTATATTCCGAAAACAAACAACAGAAAAACAATAAAACTTGAAACAAATAGAGTAAAGCTAACATTGACCGATTTGAAACTATCGATCGGGCAATTGATGTAGAACATTATTATGAAGAAACGAACACACATGTAATCATTCATAATTAAGAAGAAGAAAACGCCGGGTGCTATAGCAGCTGGAGCTTCCCACAAGACAAGCAACGCTATTGGTCAATTAGAAACACGTCATCGCAGAAAATTCTGATGTGACACTGAATTCTAAAATCGATCACTTTATTCGTACAAAGTGTGAAAGTTACACGCGTCGTTCGTATATTTTTGAAAAATGGAATCAAAATATTTTTAATCATAATTTTATGATAATTTTGCATTTGGAACGGAATACTGTGGAAATAATTCAAGGTAGGTACATTTTTGATAGTTGAATTTTCATTTTTAATTGCATTAGGCTCTATACGTTTTTAAGTTAGTTAAAAATTAATTTAAAAAAAAATTACATTGGAACAACTGAAGCAAGTGAAAGAAATATGAATTGCAAATTGATCGGTTAATTAGAAGGTTGCGACATTGAATTTCACCTGTTAGAAACATGAAACGTAAAAGTCTTTTAAAACTTTATAAAATAGATTTCATGTAAACATCTTGGTTCTAATTGAAATTTAGTAATCTGCATACCTAATATACAACGTGTATCAGAAATGCGTGGTCATATTTTAAGAGATCATTCAGGGCATAGGACAACTTTTACTATGGGACCAACCCTGAAATCGCGAACAAAATATCAGCTGTTCCCTACTAAATCATCGATGTCGCTCGACAAAATGGTCAGCTGATTTTTTTTCGCGTTTTCAGGGTAGGTCCCATAGTGAAAGTTGTTCAATAGCATCCCCTGAATAAGCTCTTTAAATATGACCACGCATTTCTGATACACGTTGTATAATAATATATAGTATATGAGGCATGTTTTCGTAACTTCTTGGCGAAATGAAATGATTCATTTCGTCTTAGGGTTTTGGATTGTTCTTGTGTTTCTGATTTACAATAATTATTAGATTCTCAAAAAGTAATTTTGAAGTTGTAACTATCAGAGTAACCGATGTTTATTTGCTGCAATTATTCAAGAAACGTTTTTATGGTGTGATAGCTTCAGTGTACAAGTTGAATCAGAAGATTAGAAAATGAAAAAATAACGTTTACAAAATCCTGACATAATCTATGTTGAACGGAATTTCAAAACTAATCTAATTTCAGATGATGACCAAGGTGAAAGCCCAGGGTCTGGTGTCAGACTTGATGCCCAACATCAAGCTGATGCAGGTGGCCGGGCATTTCCTCTTCAATTACCATTCAGGTAAATTTTCAATAATTTATGGTAAGGCGTAAGAACAGAGCTAAAAATATAATAGGCAGGCAGACCCTAATATTCTATACGAGAATGTGGTTAAGAATATATATTCAGCAATGTTAGTAGCAAGGGTAACTGCCCAGGGTGCGCCGGATATACTTAAGTATCATTACTCTTCAACTCAACCTATATAGCAGTCTATTATTGGACATAAGCCTCTCCCAAACTGCGCCACAACACTCGGTCCTTCGCTTTCCGCATACAGTCCATCACAGCTACTTTATTCGGGTCGTTGGTTAAACTGGCTGGGGGGCGCCCTACGCTGTATTTGGCAATTTGCGGTCTCCATTCAAGGACTCGTTTGCTCCAACGGCCATCGGTCCTTTGACAGTCATGGCCAGCTCACTGCCACTTCAGCTTACTGATCCTACACGCTATGTTGGTCACTCCGGTTCTTCTCTGGACAATTTAGTTACGGTCTTAGACTCAGCTAAGTTTGCCAAAAAGTATCTTGACTGGTAGGAGACTAATGCCAAAAATTTGAATAAGATAATGATCTTTTCTCCCACTTGCTCGGAAACTGGTACAATATAAAAAAAAAGAATACATCAATCGGCTCTTTTCTGTACGCAACGAAATAACAGGCCAGTAATATCCAACATGACATTAATAGAAATTGCTGGACAGTTTTTATTTTTTAAATTATGCTACTGACGTTTTTAAGTACACACTTACATAAATTAAAATTAGGTGTTTTTAGGTACAAAATATTTATGATTATAAAGGCTGAATGCGCATTTTTTTTTTAAACATTGAAAATAGAACAAGAACCGCGCGTGGACGAATTGGCGCGAATGAAAATTAGATACTGTTGAATTAATTTGTCTATTGTTTCCGTGCAAATGAGATAAAAGTACTATATAATACAAGTCTTGGTCGAAATAGCAATTAACGGCCTCGTTTAGTTAAAAAGGAAGCTAATATCCTCGTTCAAATATTACTCGGCCGTCAATAGCTTCATTTCAGGCCTCGACAGTCATCTACTATTACAAAAGGATACCAAAAAGCAGAAACAATATTTAGAGAAATACAAATCCTTTAGGAATTCAATAAGGTACCTTTGAAACAGATGGCAGAAATAATAAATATGAATTCAGATAATAAAATATTTTGAAAATATAAAACAATATTTCGCGCAGATCGTTTTACTTCTATCCGTGTCATAACAAGATCGTAAAAAGTTATTATCGTAGGGCAACATTTGAAGATAATGTTCACGGTACCTTAGGGAGCTTCGCTGTTAAAATCCTTAATGTTTTTGGACTCAGTTATATTTTTAGTTAAATTTCGTAAAGCCAATTTGATTAGGTACTTTTTAGATTCAAGTATTTCTATTACAAAAATAAAGGTTTCATTTATTTATTATCATTCACATACGTAATTTTAACGAAATAATGGTTTTACGAATCTTTAACTTTGTACAATATGATCAATTGTAGCAACAGTAGAATAAGTTTTTTTGTTGAAAAATCTTTTATTATGACACGGTACTGCAACCCAAACTCGGTGTGTCAACGATAACTACAGCAGAGATCCTGTGACCACCTTCTGGCTCCATCATCAGATCAGCTCCAATAAACACCATAATATTGCATTGTCATCTGGTTTACATAATATATGTATACCAAATTTCAGCTAATTCTGATAACGGGAACTAGTTTAAATTTGGCTTACAAGATTTGACCTCAACCAACTGTGGACGAACGAGGTGTCATGTCCCATAAAAAAACATTGCAAGTTAAATGAAAGCTTGTAAAAATTGTACCGACTTACAAGGTTTACTTTTGTTATTCGTTTAATAGTCAACAACGAAACATTGTTTGTTGTTTTTTCCTTCCTTTTTTCATTTACCTTATTTATAATAAAAAATCTGACCTTCTAACAGACAATGCTGGCATGACCACCCTCCTCCGCAAGATTTACGCCAGCGTCCATGCAGTCCTCATCGTGATCCATTATGTCTGCATTGGCGTCAACATGGCCCAGTACTCTGATGAGGTCAATGAGTTGACCGCTAACACTATCACTGTACTGTTCTTCGCCCATACGGTCATCAAGCTTGGGTTCTTTGCTTTAAATTCTAAGAGCTTTTACAGGTTAGTCCATAGTTATTTTACGATACCATTTTTCTTTTCTTTTATCTTCTTCTTTGTTTGCAAAAGAAAAACAATATTTTAGATGAAAAATGATATGTGACATTTTTTTATTCGTCCATAGTCAGTAAATTGCAATTTTTGGATAGCATCATCATCAGTTCAGCCGAAAGACGTCCACTGCTGGACATAGGCCTCCCCAATTAAGGGGGGGATATGCCATAATCGCCACGCTTGGCAGGCAGGTTGGTAATCGTAGTTGGTTGGTTAAATACTCAGAGAACGCTGCTGCCCATCCTCTGGTGAATCCCTTAGTCGCCTTTTACGACACCCATGAGAAGAGATAAGGGTGGTGCAATTCTTTATGTCCGGCACCACCACACGGAACAGTTTTTGGATAGCGTTGTGACGTATGTAATTAATCTCTTATTATTTTTATTTTATAATTTGTCTATAAAACTTATTATTTGTTCCTGAAGGATGAAGTATTTTTACGAAAAAGTAACAAAAATTGATTTCATCATCATCATCATTTCAGCCGAAAGACGTCCACTGCTGGACATAGGCCTCCCCCAAGCATCGCCACAACGACCGGTCCTGTGCCTTCCGCATCCAGCGGATTCCCGCGACCTTCACCAGGTCGTCGGTCCACCTTGTGGGGGGCCTACCCACGCTGCGCCTTCCGGTACGCGGTCGCCACTCCAGAACTTTACTGCCCCATCGGCCATCCGTTCTGCGAGCAATGTGCCCCGCCCACTGCCACTTAAGTTTGGCAATTCTTCGGGCTATGTCGGTTACTTTCGTTCTCCTGCGAATCTCCTCATTTCTGATTCGATCACGCAGGGACACTCCGAGCATAGCCCTCTCCATTGCCCTTTGAGTGACTTTGAGCCTTCTTATCAGGCCCATTGTGAGCGACCACGTTTCAGTACCGTAAGTAATTACTGGCAACACACACTGGTCAAAGACTTTCGTCTTGAGACACTGCGGTATTTTGGACGAGAAGATATTGCGTAGCTTCCCGAACGCTGCCCAACCGAGTCGGATTCGACAATTGACCTCTTTCTCGAAGTTGGACTTACCTAGCTGGACAGTTTGTCCTAGGTATACATAATCGTCAACAACTTCGAGTGTAGATTCTCCGATGTTTACGGGAATGGGTGCTATATGGGAATTCGACATAACCTTTGTCTTGTCCATATTCATTTTAAGACCCACTCTATCAGAAGCTCTACTGAGGTCATCGAGCATTGTACCGAGGTCCTCCATGGTCTCAGCCATGACTACTATATCGTCGGCAAACCGAAGGTGAGTGATGTACTCGCCGTTTATGTTAATGCCTAGCCCCTTCCAGTCCAGAACCTTGAAGACATCCTCCAATGCAGCAGTGAACAGTTTCGGAGAGATCACATCTCCCTGTCTCACACCTCGTTGCAGAAGGATAGGTTTCGAGGCTTGGTCCTGTAATCGGACTGACATAGTGACGTTTTCATACAAAGACTTTAACACTTCGATGTACCGATAGTCAATCTGGCACCGTTGAAGAGACTGTAGTACCGCCCAAATCTCGATCGAATCGAAGGCTTTCTCGTAGTCCACAAACGCTAAACAAAGAGGCAAGTTATACTCTTCGGTCTTCTGTATAACCTGCCGCAGCGTATGTATGTGGTCTACGGTGCTAAAGCCTTTTCGGAAACCGGCTTGTTCGGGAGGCTGGAAGTCGTCAAACCTGCGCGAAAGACGGTTCGTAATGACTCTCGAAAACAGCTTGTAGACATGGCTCAGAAGTGAGATGGGCCTATAATTCTTCAGTAGAGCATTATCGCCCTTTTTGAAGAAGAGTACCACCACACCTCTGCTCCATGCCTGTGGCGTTCTTCCCTCGAGAATGACGGAATCAAACAGCTTCTGAAGGGCCTTAAGGATCGGTTTTCCACCCGCCTTCAGGAGTTCGGCCGTAATTCCGTCATCACCCGGTGCCTTATTGTTTTTGAGCTGCTTCAGAGCCATCCTAATCTCGTACAGGCTGACGTCCGGGATATCTTCGGTATAGTGTCGGGTCAATCGAGCTCTTGGGTCATGAGCCCGATTTACAGCGGGTGTCCGGGTGGACGTGTATAACTGTCCATAGAACTTCTCGACCTCCTTCAATAGCTCTGGCTTGGAGGATACGACTCTGCCATCGTCGGTCCTCAGTTTTGCAAGCTGGCTCTGCCCAATAGACAGGTCTCTTGCGAAGACTTTGGAGCCCTTGTTCTTCTCTATCGCGTCTTTAATACGTTCCGTATTAAATTGGCGTAGG
Source organism: Asteroscopus sphinx (assembly GCA_949699075.1). NCBI lineage: Eukaryota > Metazoa > Arthropoda > Insecta > Lepidoptera > Noctuidae > Asteroscopus > Asteroscopus sphinx. The sequence continues at coordinate 8,900,481 of OX453021.1, read as the reverse complement.
TCACTTTTCAAGGACTTTGAGATCTGTCTATTGAGCTGCCGGTACTTAGTCGCATCATCTGAGGACTGCAGAATCATCTCGCGTCTTTCCGCCATAAGCTCGAGAGTGTGGTCAGAGAGCTTTTTATTTCTATTTGTACGACGGGTCCTAAAGATCCTAGACCCGACCGTATGGACAGTTTCCACAAACCCATCGTTGTAATCGTCCACTGTGCTCCCTAGGCATTCGAAACGATTCTGAAGTTCGAGCTGAAAGCTCTCGGGGTTTTGGATTTGGATCGGTGCTGGACGGAGCGTAGACTTCATCAGTCGAGATCTTTCCAGCTTGATGTTCAGATTCAATGTGCCTCTTACCAAACGGTGATCGCTTCCGGTTTTGACCGCGTTGATCACAGAGACATCATTGAATATTTGCTTCTTCGTCGACATAATAAAGTCAATCTCATTTTTTGTTACACCATCAGGGCCCAACCAGGTCCACTTCCTATGCTCACGCTTTCTGAAGAAAGAGTTCATCATATAGAGTCCCTCCTTCTCCATAAAGCCGGCCAGTAGATGACCCCGGTGGTTCCGATATCCATATCCAAATTGCCCCACTCGCAGCTCATCATCGTAGCGATTGCCCAGTTTCGCGTTGAAGTCTCCCATGACAACAGTGAAGTGAGTTTTAGAGCCATGCATGGCTCTCGAGATATCCTCATACATGGTCTCCACCTCATCGTCGGGGTGATTCGAGGTCGGGGCGTATACCTGTATAACCTTCAACGAATACCTTTCGGTTATTCTGAGTATAAGGTACGCCACCCTGGTCGAAACACTCTCGATCTTCACTATGTTGTTCACAAGAGACTTGTGGACGATAAACCCGACACCGCCCTGGGAAAGTTGATCGCCCTCCCGGAAATAGAGCAAGTTACCGGATTTGAGGATTATCGTGTCCTCCCCCTCTCTTCGGACTTCAGATAACCCTACGATATCCCATCGTAACTTGCTCAATTCTTCCTCGAGTTCGACAAGCTTCTCGTCGGCCCGCAGTGTACGTGTGTTGTATGCTGCCAGGTCCAGTCTTTTTTTGTTATGGTAGCCGGATCTCTGCCGGGGATTCTTAGCACCCCCTGCCCCGCCGTTACCTAGGCCGCTACCGTAACCAGGGCTAGCGGGGCCGCCGGGGACTAGGGGCCGATTTTTTATTGTGCTTTGCATGAGGGGATATGCCATAATCGCCACGCTTGGCAGGCGGGTTGGCGATCGCAGTTGGTTGGTTAAATACTCGGAGGACGCTGCTGCCCATCCTCTGGTGAATCCCTTAGTCGCCTTTTACGACACCCATGAGAAGATATAGGGTGGTGAAATTCTTTGCGTCCGGCACCACACGGACGAAAAAAAAAAAAAAAAAAATTGATTTAATGTTTGATATCTAAAATAAAAATAAAAACTAATATTTAAAAAAAAGTTGTTGAAAATGACTAAAAACTAAGAGGGATTCAAAAAGTACTTCATAAGTAATTTTATAACATTTATGTTGTACCAAAAAAATTAGTTTTATGTTTCAGAATTAATTATAATTAAAATTAGTTTAGCCCTCTAGAAAGAATATAATTTCTAGACTTTTAATAAAATTGCCAACAAAACTACAATTTCATGTTTGAGTACTTTTTGATGAGGCTTTTCTTAAATAGATTTTAGAATTTGAATGAAAAGGGACAACATTTTGAAGGGATGAGATCACTTTTTTCAAACTCGGGTTCAATATACAAGATATATCTGTAACCGTGCCATATTAGGAGAGAAAATGATAAATAATGTGCTTAGTCATCTAAAAATACTTATCATATTCTACCTTAATAACCAAGTTTTCACTTAGAAACATAGTAAGGGTTTGAGCATAAATCCCAAACGACTCTGAAAATAAGTCACCTGTGGCATCACAGGGTGGCATTGTCAAAGGGCGGAAAATTCTGCCCATTATTTTGGTGGTTTCACACGTACACACGGCTACACATCAAACTGTACATTTCCAGTATAAGCTGACCTCGCATTGTATATGTTTTCCTTATAACGCGAGGTCAGCCTTTACTGGTTTTGTACAGCTTTATGTGTAGCCGTGTGTACTGTCGTTTTTGTGTTGTGCGCGACACCGGAGAATTTTTTTGTTTACAAATAAGTATTTAAATTTATTTTTTTATTTTTTTTGGTTTCGATTTTTAAGGTTCCGTAGCCAAATAGCAAAAACGGAACCCTTATGGATTCGTCATGACCGTCTGTCTGTCTGTCCGTCCGTATGTCACAGCCACTTTTTTCCGAAACTATAAGGACTATACGGTTGAAACTTGGTAAGTAGATGTATTCTGTGAACCGCATTAAGATTTTCACACAAAAATTGAAAAAAAAAACAATACATTTTGGAGATTCTCCATACTTAGAACTGAAACTCAAAAACAATTTTTTCATCAAAACCTTACTTGTGGGGTATCTATGGATAGGTCTTCAAAAATTATATTGAGGTTTCTAATATCATTTTTTTCTAAACTGAATAGTTTGCGCGAGAGACACTTCCAAAGTGGTAAAAAGTGTCCCCCCCCCTGTAGCTTCCAAATTAAGAGAATGATAAAACTAAAAAAATTATATGATGTTCATGTCAAGAAAAAAAAATGTAAAATGTGTATGTAAAATTGGTTTGAACGAGATCTAGTAAGTAGTTTTTTTTTAACATAACATAACATCACGTCTGTATTTCCCCGAAGGGGTAGGCAGTGGTGTAATATACCCACATTTCACCAGTTATGTTATAGTCCCATGTAATACGGGGCGAGCCTATTGCCATTGACCGGGCACAAATCCAGACTCCGGGCTGCTACTGAGAATTTCCTAATGAAAAAACCCAATAATACTTTGCCCGACCCGAAAATCGAACCCAGGACCCCACGCTCAGCAGTCGCGCTTACAACCTCTAGACCAACGATGCAGTCGAGTCGAGTCGAGGTAGTTTTTTTTAATACGTCATAAATCGTAAACCGCAATTTACCTTTCATTCAATCAACATAAACCTTATTTAACCACAGTTATAGCTAGATGAACAACTAAATTACTTCTTATAGTCCAAGGAAGGTACGGAACCCTCGGTGCGCGAGTCTGACTCGCACTTGGCTGGTTTTTTTATTGATTCGTGTTCAGTATCAGTGGTATAGTCATTTTCTTAAATATGGCACTGATACAATGTACAACATAATAGTAGATTTAAAAAAACCATAAAATCACAATCATGCCTCGAATTTATCCTATTAATATTATAAATACGAATGTAGGGATGTTTGTCTGTTTGTCCTTCAACCACGCTGAGCCAGCTGAATGGATTTGGATGAAATTTGACACAGAGATAGACCATATCCCGGATTAACATATATCCCGGTATGGTAAACATTTCCCGAGGGATGTGTGATCACGACTTTCTGTGATTAACCGAATTATACGCTGTCGAAGCCGCGGGCTTATGCTAGTTTATCATAATTGTCTTCCAAGTAACTGACTAGATAGTTGCTCCTTTTCACTTGTTTGTAAGAAAGTTAAACATAACAGCTGCTTGTGTTTCCACAAAACTTAAAGGTTAATAACAACTCACGTTTTATTTAAATTTAAACGAAGACGACTTACATTGCCGCGCTAAAAGGACGAGGTTCTCAATTCGACGCGTATGTCTCTTTATTTTTTTTAATTTATGACCACGCGGATCTTTTTACAGAGTAGTCCGATTTTGATGATTCTTTTTTAATGGATAGGGTATATCTCGAAGTTGGTCCCATTTAAATTTCAAAATCAAAATCGACCCCTAAGGGTAGGAAAACATGAGTGCTTGTTCACCCACTGAATTCTTACCTGTTAACCGATTCTGTTGAAACTTGGCACACTTAATGTAGTTCTAGACAGTACAACATAATGGAGACCTAAAGTTCGGTTTTAGCCACAAAAAAATTAAAAATTAAACATTTTAACAAAAAAGTGAACTGAAGAAACTGAAAAGCGAAAAATAAAATGAAGCTTTTTTAGTCATTTCCTAGCTAAACTAATGTAAATAACTAATTAAGAGTCGGCGCCAAACGAAAAATCAATGAAGTTCATTAAATTACTTTAAATAAATAATAAAAACTATATAACATCAAATACAACGTGAAATTTTCAACGATAAACAATAACTTTCCAAAAACGCGTTCTCCGCTCGATCATTGCAACTTGCACACACTGTGCTCGTTTCTTTGGCGACTAGGAAAAGACTAAAAAAGCTTCATTTTACTTTTCGATTTTCAGTTTTTATTTTCGTCGGTTCAATTTTTTGTTAAAAAGTTTTATTCGATTATAGTGTTTAAATGGGTAAACGTAACAAAATCATTCCTAAAATCTAAATAATTAAGAGGAAATGCGGATGGTCTTGTCTCCATACAAACGCTCTAGACTGTTTTCTTTCTGGTTAGCGAGATTCCGTCCACATTTTTTTAATCGTCCGTGGATGTATGTAGAACTTGATGGTCACTCAAGTTGAGGGAAATATTTTTTTTTGCAAGTCGCGTGATGAGAGTTGAGACACATATTTCCAGTTGGTAACTTTTTGCGCCAAACCCTGAAATCACACGGCCTTTACCTAGCTGATGTTATAAGCTAACAATAACATCAATGTACTTGTCCCAGGACTCTAGCAGTATGGAACCAGTCGAACAGCCACCCCTTGTTCACGGAATCGGACGCGCGCTACCACCAGATCGCGCTCACCAAGATAAAGAGGCTTCTGTACTTCATCTGCGGAATTAGTGCTCTCTCCGTTATCAGTAAGTGGCAATTTTTATAATATTGGTAAACCAAATTAACCAGCGGTTATTTATCGTCTCTGGTCGAGTTCTCTACTACACAATAATTAAAAACTTCATTTTATGTAAGTTGATTCAGAGTAATGAGACGAGAGACAAACGAGTTTGTTCAGAATTACAAGGAGAATCGATTGGGATGTTTTTTTCATCTAAATTACAAAATAATATGCTTTTATAGTCACTGTCAGTCCCCCAGTTGGTAGCGGAAAAAGAAAGAATGACATGCAGGGCCTACTATTAAGTATAAATAGTAGGCCCAGGTACTAGGCCAGGCCAGGCCAGGTGGGGTAGGTAGTAGTAGTGTAATGTAGGTATTAAGTGCATTAGCACGGAAACCAATGGAGTCGAACTTCCTGGTCCTTAAGGACCTATTCACGATCCGCTGATGTACTGACTTTAACCATAATTTTATATGTATTTAAACATTTGAACTTAATAATTTACATGTAATAACAAAATTATTAACGTAAAAAAACTATAAAAACCCTATTAGAACCATTTTCGACTTCTACGCGGACGAAGTCGCGGGCAAAAGCTAGTATAATAATATAAAGTTCATTGGGTTCAAAAATTACAGGTTTACAGTTTGTTCCGTTTACAGTTTAATAAAAAGCTTAAGCTAAGTTTAATAAACTTGACACATTGGTGGGTTGCGCTTTGGTTAAAGGTAATCTGCTTGTTTAATTTTATACTTGGATTTAGTGTGAGCTTTACTCTAATTCAGTAGTCTATTCGAGCTTTTAGGCCATAAATGTTGGACCACAATGCGGTAGGCACGAGGCAGTGCACGAGTTATTAGGCGGTTAGGAACGGAAATACCTAGTATGTTTACTCATAGTTAAATCCGTGTATAGAAAATTAGAAATGTCTTTGGTTAAATCACCTATGTTTACTCTTTGCTCTGACATATTAAAAATGTAAGATGCCTGTCTTGGAACCCTGTCTTTTGCGCATTGGCGTGGCGTCCCTTCGTTTGTCATGTCATGGACAAATGATGCGGATCTAAAGGTGGAGGCACACCTGGCACACGTTAAATGATGTTTATTTTATTTTTCTAAAGCATTGCCTAACTAATTGTCACATTTGTCTCTAATACAATAATACATAATTTAGGTTTACTGTATTTATATTTATTAGCTCGTTTTTACCCGTGGCCTCACTATCGGGACCAGCTATATAATGTACTCTGTGATCGGGACCCATCCGAAAACCAGCGCTGCAACATTTCGGTGTTGTAGCATATGCTGAGATGGGGGCCTTTTTTAGTCTCATACAGGCATATAAATTTTAAGTTTATTGTTAATACACTATTTTTAGATTTTTTTTTTCTCTCGCCTGTACCGAGACTGAAATAAATATTTTCTTTCTTTTCTTTCTTTCTTTCTTTTTTATTTGAAAGCAAGCGAGGTAGAATGATACAGGTATAGTTCCCGGCACGAGACGTGAGCACAAATTGTACCTGCTTGGTAGTCTCTGTCGTCACCGTATTCTAGTGTTCCGTTTTTTACGTATACTCAATTATGCATTATCATATTATTAAGCCAATGCAAGTGCCCGTTTCTGGTCTGTTTTGCTGTGAACAGAAATTCGACCACTTAAGCAGTGGAATCTGTGCTCACAACTCGTGCCGGCAACTATACCTATTTACATCTGATTACGAAATAAATATATGAAAATAAATATACCAGGCCCCTCAGAAAGTATTGCGAAAAAAAGTTTTTATATATGGGAGACTGGCCAGTTATAATGTTTTTCGAAAATATGATTATTTATAAGTAAAAATAAGTAAGTTCCAATTTCAAAATTTCCCTCCACATTTTTTGCGAGTTAATTCAAAGTATTGTGTCTCACTGAAATATGGATCTGCGCCGGGAACATTTTAGAGCTATGATTTTATACGATTTCAAGTGTCGCCTGAAACCGGATGAATCGTACGATAGACTTCAAATGGCATTCATGGATGAAGGCCCTTCCAAGGCAACCGTGTATCGTTGGTATAACGAATTCAAGCGCGGTCGACCAACTTTGGGGGATGACGAAAGAAGCGGTCGCCCTTTGACGGCTGTTACCGAAGAAAACGTGCTAGCAGTGAAAAATTTAATCCAAGACAATAGGCGAATTACATATCAGGAGATTCAACACATATTGAAGATTGGATCGGGAAGCGTTCACGAGATTCTACACAGCCATCTTTGCGTGAGGAGGATAGTATCACGCTGGGTGCCGCACAACCTCACCGATGCTCAGAAGCAGGCCCGGGTGGAATGGTGCCGTGATATGCTTAACAAATTTGAAGCAGGCTCGTCTCGGCGTGTTTACGACATCGTTACAGGTGATGAGTCCTGGATTTATCAATACGACCCAGAAACCAAGCGCCAGTCGACTGTTTGGGTGTTTCAAAATGAGCCAACGCCTACCAAAGTGAAGCGATCTAGAAGCGGGGGTAAGATTTTGATCGCTAGCTTTTTTAATTTGACTGGCCACTTGGTATCAATTCCCTTACGGGATCAAAGAAGCATTAATGCCGAATGGTATACTACCAAATGTTTGCCAGAATTTTTCTCTGTTATAAGCAACAAGCGACCAAACACAGGGCTCCGCGGGCTACTGCTCCACCACGACAATGCACCTGCGCACACCGCACTCAAAACGAGGGACTTCCTGGACAGCACGCCAGTCAAACTCCTGGGTCACCCTCCTTACAGCCCTGATCTAGCACCGTGTGACTTCTTTTTATTCCCAAAAATAAAAAATCAGCTCAAAGGGATACAATTTTAGTCGCCGGAAGATGCGCTGGCTGCGTTCGAGCAGGCTGTAAACGAGGTGTCTGCGGCGGACTGGAAAAAGTGTTTTGAAAACTGGTTTAGGCGCATGAATCTTTGTATAGAGGCTGGTGGAAAGTACTTTGAAAAGATTTGATAAAAATATATGTACGTATAGAACAATTTTTTTTAGTTTCGCAAAACTTTCTGAGTGTCCCACGTATGTATATTGTCTGGAAGAGATTGCGTGTGCAATAAGACCGCCCATTGTACTTATATAATCTATCGGTAAACTAGTCTTTGTTGAAGTAAAACTTCTTTAGGCACGCTTGACTTGGGGAGTAAGCTGGTGAATGCGTTACGAAAAGTATGGCGAACGGCAGGAGTAGTGCGGGACGCGGGGAACGAGGCGCGCGCGACGGCCGGCTACGACACAGCGCCGCCGCGCCGGCATTCCTTTGTTCTCATTGAAATAGTGTTGAGGGATGTTAGTGAAGTTTTACTTAAGTCGTGTGATTCTAAAGCACACTCCTTTTTTTAGGGTTCCGTAGTCCTACAAGGAACCCTTATAGTTTCGTCATGTCCGTCCGTCTGTCCGTCTGTCCGTCTATCCGTCTGTCCGTCTGTCCGTATGTCCTAATCCTTTACAGCTTAATAACTTCTACAGTTATAAACATAAGTAAATGAAATTTTGTTAAAAAATGGTTTAGATATAGATCTCAATTTTAAAAGAATAAAAAAATCTTGGTAACGTTTTTTAGGGGTGGCGCCCGTGCGTGAAATGGGGATGAACATTTTTTTTTCGCTGCGCTCCCTCGTGTGGGGTATCATTGAATAGGTCTACTAAAATGAAGGTAATGTTTCATACATCACTTTTTTATCAGGTGTACCATCTGCGAAATATAGCCCACCAAAGTGGCTTACAATGTGTCCCCCCCCTGCCATTTCCAAACTATGCAACGTAGAAACTTGTAATCTTCCACGTTGATAGACTTTTATAAAAACTCTCTTTTAAAATTATTTCGAGTATAATGTGATTATAAACTTTTGAGTTATAGTTAAAATTATTTCGAGTATAATGTGATTATAAACTTTTGAGTTATAGTGAGAAAACTGAAAAATACTTAAGACGTCCTAGTTCATAAGTCATTGACCTTAGATAAAAATGATCTTAGCAAATAATGCTCCTTTAGTAACTTTATATTTTAAAAAATCACAAAAAGAAACTTTGTGTTATATTGATAACACAAAGTAACAGCGCCACCTAGCGCTAAATTTAAGAACTGTGTATATGACACACTTCTTAAATTTAGCGCTAGGTGGCGCTGTTTGCAAAAACTAAAATAGCAATGATTAATATTCGATTTGATTCGTTTGTAATTAGACCTACTTAAGGAACCCTATAATACTGAGCATGGCCCGACATGCTCTTGGCCGGTTTTTTCTATCTCTAGTGGGGCAAATCGTGGATAGATAGGATATTCATTTTGGCCGTTAAACCACACGGTGGCTATACTCAGCACAAAACGGAGGAGCTCCCGGACTTCCGATTGACTGCACCGGTGCCTCTCTTGCTACGCCTTTGACACGTCCTAGGAAAATAACATTACTTCTCCCTGTGCTGCCGTCCTGTTGTCCTCCCAAGGGTCGATTATTAGACGCCTCGCCTTGGATTATACCTAGTGTTATCCCAAGATAACCTAACCAAATATACCTAGTGTATCCACACAAATAACACACACAACACCCCCCACACAAAAAACACACACAACACCCCCCCCCCCACATACACACCCACACACATACAAAAGATACCAATATTTTTAGCTGTTTTTCTGTTTTTTGTTTTTGTTATTTTTAACTCATTGACCATTAAATTCTTTCTGAACCGTGTCAACTATGTCTCCTGGACTGAAAGAGACTAGACCCCACGACACAGGGAATCCTAGTGTGAGGTCTAGGGCTTCAACCAACGTTATGTATATTTTTTGGCACAATAAAGAAATTTTTATTTATTTATTTATTTATAATACTACTTTTAGTGGTATAAATTGAGTAGGACTTAACAGTGCTTTGTCTGTTGTGATAAAATGAAAGCCCCTGATACTGAAACCACTACCTTAGGCTATAATTGTCGCTATCTAACTTAGAAATCTTGATTCCATAGGCTGGATAACTCTTACATTCTTCGGTGAATCAGTTCGTATGATCACCAACAAGGAAACTAATGATACCCTGACGGAGGTAGTTCCCAGACTGCCTCTGAAAGCCTGGTATCCCTTCAACGCTATGGGTGGAACTATGTATATTGTTGCTTTCGCTTTTCAGGTATGTATTCATTTGTTTTGCTTACCTACTTACTTTTTACTTACTTACCTTATATTTTTATTACTTTGGTACACAAATTACTTGAATTGCATCTTAGTTTCTATTGAAAATAACAATATGACAGACTATACTCAAACATCTGAAACCGCTGGATCCAGTTGACACAGAAACGTTTTTAATAATGTAACTCCAAACGGGATGTAATGGAGTACGTCTGCGTAAATTAAAAGTTTACTAAATGGACATACATTGTCACTACATAATTTATTCCAGCAACAGAGTACTATATCTGTACTCTAGCTTATCAAGAACGAAATAGCTCAATATTCAACCAACTTAGCCATTCGCACTTCACTGCTAGAGGTATATACCTCTCCCAAACTGCGCCACAACACTTGGTCCTCCGCTTTCCCCATCTAGTCCCCCTTAGCAACCTTCATCATGTCGTTGGCCCACCTGGCTTGAGGACGCCCTACGCTGTTTACCAATTCGTGGTTTTCACTCAACATTAATTTATGGGAACTAAAACTGATTAGGTTATGCATCGGCATCCATCTTCAACGTTGTTTTTTTTACTCAAGAGATGCTTTGAAGAAGTATCCTTATCTATGTAATGTATATCCTTGAATATAACCCATCTTTCTTGATCAGGTGTACTGGCTCCTATTCTCGATGGCCATAGCGAACCTCCTGGACGTGATGTTCTGCTCCTGGCTGATTGTCGCGTGTGAACAGCTGCAGCACTTGAAGGCAATTATGAAGCCACTCATGGAACTGAGCGCCTCCTTGGATACCTATCGGCCCAACACTGCTGAACTGTTTAGAGCTTCTTCTACAGGTAAAATTTACGGGGTTTTTAAGGTTGTCTTGAATCTTTTTTTACTTTCTCTATAAGCGTAGGTCTTTCTATGGAAATACAACTAAATCAATATTGATAATTGCTAAATAAGAAACACCAACCGCCAACCCGCCTGCCAAGCGTGGCGATTATGGCATATCCCCCCCTTTGGGAGGCCAATGTCCAGCAGTGGACGTCTTTCGGCTGAAATATAAAAAACGCAAAAGTTGAAGATGTTTTAGTAGATTCTAGTTTACCAACAACAAGCCAGTAACTGGTTTTCTGGATTCTGGTTTGGAAGCTACTTTAGTGTGACTTCCTTACATATATTTTTGACACCACACTGTTAAAAAAAATCTTACTCCATATCTCCTCTATTTACCACTTCAATAAACCTCAATTGGCATAAATATAAAAGAAAACCTCATCCATCTAAATATTTCTGAAGATTTATTTCTTTACTTAATGTAACCACAAAACGAGTGTATTAAACAATACTTAGAAATGAAGAATACAAAGGCACTGCTTATCTCACTATAACTATTGCCCCAACAGAGAAATCAGAGAAAATCCCAGATGCAGTAGACGTGGATATCCGTGGCATATACTCCACGCAGCAGGACTTCGGCATGACGCTACGAGGAGCTGGCGGTAGACTGCAGAACTTTGGGCAGCAGAACAACAACAATCCGAACGGCTTGACGGCGAAGCAGGAGTTGCTGGCCAGGTCCGCTATCAAATACTGGGTTGAGAGGCATAAACACGTGGTGAGGTAAGACTTTCAAGAAGATTGAATTTTTGATACGGTATAGTAATGTCAGACTGTAGTCAAATCATCTGTAGCTCACAATAATAGAGCAGCCTGTCTATTTAAGCCAGTCGTGTGAACAATAACGTAAGTGTTATCACGTTTCATACAAATAAATACTATTCTGTTAAATGAGTAGAACCTTTAAGACACAGTTATCATTGAATTCAGTTTGCTTTATCAACTCAGCCTACCGCAGTCCACTGCTGACATAGGCCTCTCTCAAGTTACACCACAACACTCGGTGCCTTCTGCATCCAGTACATCCAGCCACGTTCTTCAAGGTCGTTGGTCTACCTGGCGGGGGGGGGGGGGACACTACGCTGCATTGGCAGATTCGCGGTTTTTACTCAAGGATTCGTCTGCTCCAATGGCCATCGGTCCTTCAATCAGTTCGTCAGTATGCTTGGTTTCTCAAAATATTTCTGGACGGATAGAAGAATCCTGAATGGAGACCGTGAATCGGCAAACGCAGCGTATGCGCCCTCCAGCTAGGTGGACCGATGACCTGACGCAAGTAGCTCTGGCAGACTAGATGTTGAAGACGGAAGACCGAGTGTTGTGGCGCAGCTTAGGAAGGTTGAGTTGATTATGATGATGGTGAAGAGAGACTAGAAAAACAAAAGCTTGGGTACTTTTTAACCGACGAAAAAAAAGGAGGAGGTTCTCAATTCGACGCGTATCTTTTTTTTTTTTTAATGTATGACCACGTTTAACTTGTTACAGAGTAATCCGATTTTGATAATTCTTTTTTTAGTGGATAGAATATATCTCGAAGTTGGTCTCATTTAAATTTCAAAATCAAAATCCACCCTTAATGGTAGGAAAACAAGGGATGAGTGCTTGTTCATCCACTGAATTCTTACCTGTTAACAGATCCTGTTGAAACTTGGCACACATAAATGTAGTTATAGACAATAAAACATAATGGAGACCTGGAGTTAGATTTTAGCAACAAAAAAATTAAAAATTAAACTTTTTAACAAAAGATTGAACCGGCGAAAACAGAAACTAAAAGTGAAAAATAAAATGAAGCTTTTAGTCTTTTCCTAACTAAACTAATGTAAATAACTAATTATGAGTCGGCGCCAAATAAAAAATCAACGCAGAACATTAAATTACTTTAAATAAATAATAAAAACAACATAACATCAAATACAACGTGAAATTTTCAACGATACACAATAACTTTCCAAAAATGCGTTCTCCGCTCGACCACTTGCAACTTGCAAGCACTTTGCTTGTTTGTTTGGCGCCGACTCATAATTAGTTATTTACATTAGTTTAGTTAGGAAAAGACTAAAAGCTTCATTTTATCTTTCGCTTTTAGTTTCTGTTTTCGTCGGTTCAATCTTTAGTTAAAAAGTTTTATGAATTAGTACATTCAAACTGGGATTCAGATACGCAAACAGTTTTGATAAAAGATACATGCTCAAACCTTCATACTTGCTACTTGGAAATAATTAAAGGTTATTTATATCGATTGTGACATTACCCATACAAAAGGCAATGTCAATGAGTATCAAGTTTGTGGGAAGAAACATGTGCAATATAGTGTTCAGTCGATAGAACGCAAGCAGTCAAGGTCATAATAACAATAGATTGATTAAGACCATAGATAAATAAAATAAGGGAGATTTACCAAGTAGAAACAACTCTTGACGCTTTGATATGCGCAAAATGGTCACATCACCGACGGAACGCTACCTACTGCATCTTTTCGCATGTCTACACAGACATAGTATAGTATAGACTTTGAATTATCTTGATGTTATATATTTATAGTTATATATGTAGGTATGTATAATGTGTATATTTTATTATATGTATAATGTACATAGGTATTTATCTATTTTTATTATATTTAATTATAAGTCCGTAGTACGAAACATATTTTACTACTTTAATGGTGCATCTACCTTATTCTTTGTCTCTGCATTACCCTAAGGTTGTCTGGTAGAGAACGCCTATGGCGTTAAGACCGCCTTTGTACCCTGTTGTGCATAAAGAATTAAATAAATAAATAGTAAAAAATATAGACTAAGTGCTGCGAACAACCATATTGAAGCCAACAAAAACCGTGCTCTTTCATGTACAACCAGTGCTCACGCACACTCATGCACCTTAAACCGTGCTCACCCCTCTCAGTTCACATGTAGCGGCATCTTCCAGTAAGCATCGCGAAAACAAATAACCTTCAGGTGTGTACGTGAGCACTAGTTGTACATGAAGGAGCACGGTTTTTGTTGGTTTCACTATGGTTGTTCGTAGCACTTAGTCTATATTTTTACTAAGTCTGTGCATCGTACCTATTGTCATTATGTTTGTGAAATAAGTGATTACAATTTACGAGGAAAGTTTTGAATATGAATATGAATGGCTGGAAGAAAAGAGGCAGACCAAAGAAAACATGGATGGATTGTGTAAGAAATTATATGATTAGAAAGAAAATGAATACTGAGATGACTGTATGGAAGAGATATAAATGCTGCGCCAACCCTAAATTAACTGGGCAGGAGGATGATACTAAAATAAGATCGAGAAAAGCGGTGACACCTAAACACGCACAATAATGCAATCAAGGCATATCTCTTTTGTTTATGAAATCTATGATAATGATTCTAGATAATTATGTAATACTTGAAAAACTATGATATTTTTTGCACGAAGTGCTGAGAATAGGTACTTTATTATATCCGTGGAAATTACTACAGGATTAGTTACTTAAGAATATTCTATTTTCTATCTTCGGTTAGATATATGCTAAAAGTTATGATGTTATTTAAAATATGTTTATTGCTACATACAAGCTGTTGCTCTGTATTCGTGCTATATTTAAGGAGGTGACTATACCACTGATATTAAACACGAATCAATAAAAAAATCAATCCCAAAATATTATATTTTTATTTGAAATATTTGTAATTAAACAAAGTCCCCCCGTGTGTCGCGCGCGACACAAAATCGATGAGTACACGTTCCCGAACTCTCGGTAGTCCTGAGAATTGATGTCAAAGTGGTTTTTATAATTTTCTATCTATCTCTATAACACTTAATATCATGTATCTATCGAAAGCGGATCGTAAAATCAGGTCCTTGATGTTCATCATGATCTGCCGTTATCTCATGATTGGCCTGAATTGTATTAGGATAAGGACTATCAGGCACATCGTTCGACATTCATCATAAGTCGATTTGGCTAACTACGTTTAGCCTTATAGTTTTGTAGAAAGACCATGGATCGAATTATCCAATCCCAACTCCACGTAGTCTTATCTGCCCTACACCCAGAGTATTTTAGTAAATCCAGAGGCGCCGAGGAACTGCACTTCCCGCAGCCCAAATTTCTTGTGGGTACTGAAAAAGTTTCAAGTGTTTTAATATTTTTTTCTCTTAAAGTGCATATTAGTTTCCGCATCTTCCCTGATGTAGGGGGGTTCCCCAGTCTCAGGAGGCAGGAGCCTATTTCAGTAATTAGTCATTTACACGGCAATATGTTCCTCAATACAATATTCCTTACGAAATGAAAATACAGTCAAATCAAATTCAAATATCCTCAATTTCTGTTTCCAGAACTTTCTGTCTGACAGAACACTGTTATATTAGTTACAAATCGGATCGAGCTCATCTTACTGAACTAAATTGACCTCTGTTGACCACAGACGCGCAAACTATTCCTCCTAGACCTATCTGCGGTTGAACTAGTTTCCCCTCACTTCGGCAAACTTCGGCTATCATCGGGTTTGAAGTTGTGAACATCGGATTTGTGTTCGAAATGTAAAGTTTGGAATATTTGCATCTATTTCTATCTATTTGCACCTATTTAGAATGTACCATCCTCAGTACCACATTTTGAGCAAATAAAGTTAATATGAATTTGAATTTATGAAATTTTGTTTCGAAATGATTTTGTGGTTTATTTGAATAAGGACGGTACTTCTGAACAAAATATTATAATTATTATGTACTGGTACAGAAACTGGTTGGTTTGAAATAATTGTAACTTTACCGCAAGATGTAACAAGCGGTATAATTGTGTTGTTTGTTACCTTCAAACACTGTCTAACATTTTGGTGAAATTTCTGTCTGGAATTTTTCCCGACTTATTGGCAAGCTTTTAAGAATTGGTTGAGTAAAAAAACAAAACTATAAGTATGATATAATTCTCAGAGAGATACTTATTTGAAGTTCAAAAAAGGAATTCTAAGCATACGCATAAGCAGGTAAGAACAAAATATTGTTTTCCCGCTGTTTTATTACCATCGACAAGAGACTCGATAATTGGTAGAATATTTTTAGATAACACGAGATATTTACCATATAAATATCATTTTTAGTTTCCGATATTTCCGCACTGTTAAGCGCCACGGTCACGGATAAAATGAAGTATTTGCGGGTGGATGTTTATGAGCAGATAAATCGATCTACCCTCTTCTTTTTTCCAGTGATAAAGTGATCAAAGTAATTTATATAGTAAATATGCCGTGATATCTAATAATATTAACGTAAGTGACCATGTGTTTCGTGTAATATTTGAGGAAAGAAGTAGGGGTCTTGAACGCCCCCTATGCGACTGCGACCTGGTAAGATCTATTGTGACGGCTCTTGAAGCATTACAGAACTTCCCCAAGCTGCAAGACTTATGAAGTTGACTGTGACTTTGGGGGAGGAAGATTTGATCTCCTGCGATGAGATGACATGGCCTCCAAGATGCTGGCTTCTCATGTGGTGCACTGCATCACACTCGCATAGGATATAAATGGGCATCTCATCCTTTTCGCGACAAAATCTGAAAACTGTGGTATCACTGAAACCCATCCTGTGAATGTGTTCCAAGGTGGTGTCGGACATAAAGAATTGCACCACCCTATGTTTTCTAATGGGTGTCGTAATAGGTGACTAAGGGATTCACCAGAGGATGGGCAGCAGTGTTTTCTGAGTGTTTATCTAACCAACTGCGATCGCCAACCCGCCTGCAAAGCGTGGCGATTATGGCATATCCCCTCCTATTGGGGGAGCCCAATGTCCAGCAGTGGACGTCTTTCAGCTGAAATGATGATGATGATAATGAAGTGCCCATGTTAGTTTAGAAACTTAAATTGGTGGAATATTTTTTGACAAACACAACGTACCTATTAATTTTACAGACTAGTGGCTTCCATAGGGGATACTTATGGCACAGCTCTACTATTCCACATGTTGGTGTCTACGATCACGCTCACTCTGCTGGCTTACCAGGCTACCAAGGTACACTGTTGAAAATATTTAAACTTGCAATTTGAAGTAGGCAGCAATATAAAATAAATAACATTAACCATATTCACACTTTATGAAATATTGGGTTCACCTTTTTGTTTAGCTTAAATATCTCAATAACAACTGGACAAATTTTGTTTTTGAATGTGGTCCTAAAAAATAATATGCTTTGGTCCAGCCACAGATTTGACATCTACCCGCGGTAGAAGGCGGATCATAGACCAGTAAGCCTCTAGACGCCGGTTAGCAGGACATCCCCGGTCACAACGCATATGCTCTACCACTGCATATCATACGTCCCTCCGCCAATCGAACGTCACTCAATCAGCGAGCGGAACCAATCATAAGGAATCATACCACCGAACTTTTGAGCCGGCCAATCATAACGCGCTGTCCGCCCCCCTGACCCCACCAACGTTTTACGACTGCATTCGAATACAAAACTTTGTTTATGCGGAGTCTTGAAGCTTACTGGTCTGTGAGGCGGATAGATGTCAAATCACTGGGCCCAGTACACACCGTGGTTGTGGTTTCTTAAACTGCCAAAAACAAGTAGCCAACAGAGTTTCTGAATTCAGCTGCGGAAAAAAATTGCAGCCGATTTGAGAAGCCCTATTGAACAAATTTTTTGTTAGTTTAAAAAATTGCAACCGCATTTCCTGTATGTTCTTATTTCGGGTGGTGAGCTGTCATCACCCGAAATAGGAACATACACGCACTGCGGTTGCGATTTTTTCAAGACAACGAGTGCGAATGCTAAACGAAGCTGCATTCCAAGACCTTACCGAAGCAATGAAGCATCGATCAATTTATGATATTAAAGGTCCTCAACCTTTTCTCCTATAATAATAAAAAAAAAGTTTGACAAATGTAAAGACATTGTGTGTAATGGTCCATCATTGCTTCGACCCCGGGTCGGTCAATCGGTTACAAACCGACTTCAACTGTTCATTACTCATTCTTTTGTGAACGAATTCTTTTATCGTCGGGTTATCCATCCAAGACTGGATGGACTGAATAATGTTAGACTTCTATATTAACCTAGGGTTCTTTTATTTGGCTTTTTATGACTGACTTAAAAGAAGGTAGCTAGAATATTATCTGCCAGCATGAGTCTGTCATGCTCACTTAAAGGTCTTGTTGATGGGGGCGTTAGTATCGGGTCGTTAAGTTCCCTTCTTATTTTCACGATCACTACACATTATAATAAAACAAGTTCTTATTCTTCCTGTGACCACGAACGCTGCAAAGCTTTCGAAACGTCAGGAAAACCAATATTTAAATAATATATGTGATGTAATCCGGTTAAACTTGTTTTAATATAAATTATTTTGTATTTACTTTTAAATGCATATTTTCATTTTTAATTTAATTTGTGAAAAGAAAAATTCTCTCACTAGTAGGATTCGAACATGCGACTCCTGGTTTTTTTTAATTTGAATTAATTCATGGTATCGAACTGTTATTTTAAAATAGTTTATATTCCGATGGAGTTTCTTGCCGGTTCTTCTCCATAGGACCTACCACTTGGAACCGTGGGACAAGAATCAACTATTAATATGTACCTGTAATTAGGTCCATTTGAATATAAAACTATTTTAATATGATTAATTTCTTCATCCTCTCATGTTTCAGATCAATGGAATAAACGTGTATGCCTTCAGTACAGTTGGCTATCTCAGTTACACTCTTGGTCAAGTTTTTCACTTCTGCATCTTTGGAAACAGACTCATCGAGGAGGTTAGTTTAATTTTTTTAAATAGACAAATCCTAGTTTCATGATTGCCTCGTTGGTTTAGTGGTTGCAAGCGTGACTGCTGAGCATGGGGTCCTGGGTTCGGTCGGGCAAAGTGTTATTGGGTTTTTTCATTAGGAAATTCTCAGTAGCAGCCCAGAGTCTGGATTCGTGCCCGGTTAGTGGCAATAGGCTCGCCCCTTATTACATGGGACTATAACTGACGAAATGGGGGTGTGCTATACACCTCTGCCTATCCCTTCGGGGAAATACAGGCGTGATGGTATGTTATGTTAGTTTCATGAATCAAGGGACCAGTATAAAATAAGCAAAATATAGATGACATGATCATTAAATTTTAGCCTAAAAATATCCACTGCTGGACACAAGCTTCCCCCAAAAGGTAGATTTGTTATAATCGCCACGCTTGGCAGGCGGGTTGGTGATCGCAGTTGGTGGAATAAATACTCAGACAACGCTGCTTCCCATCCTCTGGTGAACCCCTGTGAACAAATTACATAAAATTAAATTATTTTAATCTTCAAATTGGATGTTAAAATCACTTACCGTGTCGTTTTTTTTAAAGCTAGATCAGATAAAGGAATCAGAATTCTCTATCTGACTACGTATTTCTGAGAAAAAATGCCGAAACAAAGTCAGGGGTCAAAGTCATTTCATTTCATTTATTTATTCCTTAACAATTTCAATTGTGTCTGAATATTTTAGCAGGTACACGATAACAAATAACTATAATAATAACGTAATAGTACATTACTGTCGAGGCCTGAAATGAAGCAATTTACGGCCGAGCACTTCCCAAGTGATTTCGAAAGGACGAGGCTCAAGCCGAGTCCTTTTTAACTAAACGAGGCCGTTAATGCTATTTCGGCCGAGACTTGTATAGTACTTTTCTCTCATTTGCGAGGAAACACAACACAAATTAATTCAACAGTATCTCATTTTCATTCACGCCAATTCGCCCACGCGCGGTTCATGTTCTATTTTCAAAGTTTTGAAAAAAAAAAATGCGCATTCAGCCTGTATAGTGATAAATATTTCGTACCTAAAAACACCTAATTTATGTTAGTGTGTACTTAAAAACCTGGGTAGCATAATTTAAAAAATAAAAAGTGTCCAGCAATTTCTTTTATTGTTCTGTTGGATATTACCGGCCTGTTATTTCGTTGCGTACGGAAAAGAGCCCATTGTTGTATTTTTTTTTTTGAATAATGAACCAATTTCCGAGCAAGTGGGAGAAAAATACATTACTACATATCATAAAATACAATAGTCTCGAACTACCGGAATCGTACGCATCGTATGGATCGCATTAAACGAATCCATATACGGCCAAAATTAATATCCAATCTATCCACGATTTGCCCTACTAGAGATAGGAATTTGACGTAAGCTCCATAGGTACAAAATATGTCAAATTTGTATCTCTAGTAGGGTAAATCGTAGATAGATTGGATATTAATTTTGGTCGTTAGAGCGCTAGGCGTAGACATATCTCTAACGTGACATTTTGAGAATACGAAAATTTATTTTCAATCGACATTCGCTATCTTGTTTCGACATTATGTCGAGTTCGAGATAATATAGGGTAAATCGTGGATAGATAGGATATTAATTTTGGCCGATAGCGTAGTGCATCCACCAATCCGCGGCGTACAGATTGCCGACAAACTTCTATGAGCAATCGGAATTTTAATATTGACATTCGGTTGCCAGTGACGTCATTATTTATTATTATTATTTATTGTATTCTTTATTGTCATCCGCATTTTTTAATACAATGCAATCCGTCCGATGCTTTTGATACCGATTGGTAAGTCCGATCACGTTTTTAAGTCTGCGACGAAGAAGCAATCGAATTATTTTTGAGTGGATACTAATAGTATGGGGATACCTGATGAATTCAATGTTTCTTTTAAAGTCCAGGACACTTTTCTCAGTCATTCAGTCTGTGATAATGTGAAAAATTATTAAATGAACAGATACTAATGGTATGTAGGTAGATATAAATGAATTTGATGCAAGAGACGTTTGGTTCTAGAACAATTAAGCCTTTTCTTACTCATGTTTTCTCTTTCCAGAGTTCATCAGTAATGGAAGCAGCCTACTCCTGCCAGTGGTACGACGGTTCCGAGGAAGCGAAGACCTTCGTTCAGATCGTGTGCCAGCAGTGCCAGAAGGCCATGAGCATCTCCGGAGCCAAGTTCTTTACAGTATCACTCGATTTGTTCGCTTCAGTACGTACCTACAGATATTTCATCTTATTCTTGCGTCTTGTTAAAATCGCTCTTTGTTTAAGAGTTATATCGCCATCACCAATGACCTGCTCCAATTTGCCGCTACTGGTATATTCATCATCATCATAATAATAATAATAATAATGATTTATTTAATAATAATACTTTGTAGGGTTCGAGGATAAAACGATGATGTTTTAGATGAAAAAGAAATTTAATACTGAACACGGATCACAATTTTAAAATAATAAATCTTATAGAGCAACGTCTTTTCTATGCCACGGCCATTCGTCTTTTTTTTCTCTTCCTGTTGTAGCAATTCCAGAATTTCAATATCTTCTTTTTTTGGTTGAGTTTGTGCTTCCGTTGTGCCCGCCATCTTGGACACAGGTGTCTTTGTTGGACAATCGGGGGCGATGTGACCAAACTCGTTGCAACGAAAGCACTTTTTTCCCTGCATCTTTTTAGGACACTCATCACTGACATGGCTCCTCTCACCGCAGTTGAAGCATAGTACTCTTGATGCACTTGAGTTGGTGGGAATGCTTCGATTATTGTACACAATAAGCCTGATATAGTGATGATAGATCGATTGGAGCGCCGCACGATGATTGTTGATGTCATCGTCCCGCATGACGGGAATCTCGTGAAGGCCGAAAAAGATAAAGAAATAAAATATCTTGACTTGGCACACGAGGTTGTCGACATGTGGGATGTTGACTCAGCAGTCATCGTGCCGATTGTCGTTACGTCCAATGGCATAATGGCAAAGAGCCTCGACCAACACCTACAGAGGCTCTCATTAGGCAGCTGGGTCAAGGGCTTGATTCAGAAAGCAGTTCTTCTGGACACGGCACGTATCGTTAGGAAGTTCCTCTCTCTGAGGCCCTGACCACCGGTAGCTTGGACCCTGTTCCTGATGCCGGTGGGCTACTGTTTTTATATATTTTTAAATGTTTTTATTTCTTGTTTTTTGTAAAAATGTTTAAAAATGTAAAAAAATATGTAAAATAATGAATAAATGGAATAATAATAATAACCCTCCGTCGTATCCTTACGTTGACGTCGTGGTAGGGCTTGTGCGCCTTAATGAGCGCTAGGGCTATACTGGTAGATACACTCATGCCGGGCAGGTCTAGGGTGAAGGGTCAGACCAAGAAGGGTACCAATTTGTTCCTAGTCCACTCCCAGACCAAGAGCACTTCCCATTTCCAAATCTCCTTTTCCTTATCCATATCCCTACATTTCCTTCCTTACCTTACCTAATCCCAATCCCCAACGCCAATCCCTACCTAAGCTTCTAGTCAACTCCCAGGCTTTAAGCTTCCCTGTTCCTAATTCCTCGTAAGTACTAAAAATATGCGATGCGCCTAAGAAGTAGAATATTACCCCAGGCGGGTACCGTAGCCAACCGCGATGGAGAATCCCGCCCCGGGCCCTCGGGCTCGGGCAGCCCTACGTATTCTGGGGAGGGCACCGTATCGCAGCAGCCTGCCCAGTCTCGAACTGTTGCAGTCCAACATGGACAATCATCACCATGTTCTTCACCAACATCATCTCTATTTTCATCCATCCCTTCATCACCACCCTCATATCTCGATACAGTCCAAGAGTCAAGTTCGACCAATTCATCACCCTCACCATCACTTCAATCCGCCATGGATGTTGTGCAGGAGGTTACTTCAGCCAATGTTACTGCACCCGTCCAAGGCGGACGGCTCACACGTAAGACGTGGACAAAAGACATGAATAGATTCATCATGCGCCATTATTTCATCCTCACTGAATTAGAATCAAATACAAAAACATACCTCACATCTTTACACGCACGGTTTACAGCAGAGTTCCCTGAAATGGAAGTAGGAAAACAAAGAGTAGGAGACCAACGCCGTGCTATAGTTCAGCGTCACTTTTTAACAAAACAAGAGATTGCCAATATCAAAGAGGAAGTAAGAGCTCTACTCCAAAATCAACCAGCATTAAACGCAAACGCATCCACATCCACAGACGACACACGAACACGCAGAATTAGATGGTCTGACAACCTTAACGAAACCATAATGAGAAGTTATTATCGACTTACAAAGCTAGAAACTGACCTAACCACATATAGACCGTTATTACACCAAGACATCATTTCTAAATATCCCTCAATTGCCCACCTCTCTGCTCAAAGAATAGCAGACCAACGTAGGTCAATTATTAATAATAAACTTTTATCTGCAGACCAACTTAAGAGAATTCGAGAAGAAGTCCAAAATGAGCTAGGTACTACTATCACACACACTGCCGAACACATAAACCATAATGAAGAAGAGAGCTTGATACCTAATACTATAGAACCGATACAGACAATTACACATGAGCTTAATTTAGAGCCAGAACAAACAACAAACGATCAGGTTCCAAACCTTCCCATTGAAGTACACCAACAATTAAAAGAAATGTACATGGAAACTTTTAACAAATTTATAGACACACATCCGACAACTCGACCATACCTGCCGAAACTAAAACCCTCTAAGAAACTAGCATCTATTATAAACCACCTCAACTCTGATGTACTTCCAAATACACTTACTTCTGACACAGACTTTAACACATTACAAACAGCTATCTACAGCGCAGCCTATAGTGCAGCGAAATATAATGGTGCCAGAATATCAGAAGGAAATAGGATAAACCATAAACCACAAACTGTGCCCTGGTGGCAAAGACGCCTACAAGGAAGGATTAATGATCTCAGAGCAAACATTGGTAGACTGACTGAATATACACGGGGCGTCAGATCGCAAGCGTTACAAAAACACATAATTAAAATTAAACAACAGTATAAAATCCATTCTCAACACGAAAACCAAAATACTGACATTGAACACTTCTTAGACACTTTAAAACAAAAATTGAACACCTTGTCAAGTCGGTTGAGAAGATACAAACAGACAACACTTAGAAAAACACAAAACAAACAATTCTGCAATAACGAAAAATTATTCTACAGAAAGCTTACACAACAACACAATATTTCATCAGAAAACAATAGCACTTTGCCTACCCCTGAATCTTTACACACATTCTGGTCAAATATCTGGTCTAACCCCGTTGAACATGTGCAAAATCAATGGATTGAGGAAGATAGAGAGAAACTGAAGGATATGCCAGAAATGAAATTTGAACAAATCCATTTAGATCTTCTGAAAACTGTTATAGCGAGAACACACAACTGGAAAGCTACAGGATCCGACAACATACACAACTTCTGGTATAAAAAGTTCACTTGCACTCACACATTACTACTCAAACACATTAACGCATTCATAGACTCACCTGATACAATGCCACTTTACATCACACAAGGTATTACATACATGCTACCGAAAGATTCATCAGATATGGCAAATCCTGCTAAATATCGTCCAATTACTTGCCTGCAGAATATCTATAAAGTTATCACATCATGTTTAAGTGAATCCATTTACAAACACACTCACGAACATCACGTTTTAGCAGAGGAACAGAAAGGGTGCCGAAAACATAGCCAGGGGTGTAAGGAACAGCTCACAATTGACGCTGTAGCTTCAAAACAAGCTCTTAGCCAAAAACGCAATATTCATACTATGTACATAGACTACAAAAAAGCATTCGATTCCGTACCACACTCTTGGTTAATATATATTTTAAAACATTATAAAATTCATCCCACAATCACCTGTTTTTTGGAAAAGATAATGTTAAACTGGAACACTAAACTTAAAATATGTAATTCTGAAGAAAGTACCGAAACTGATTTCATCCCAATAAAAAGAGGTATATTCCAAGGTGACGCTTTAAGTCCTCTTTGGTTTTGCCTTGCACTTAATCCACTTTCCAACATGCTAATTAAAAGTAACATAGGATTCAAAATTAAACACGACACACATCAAACAACTCTCTCTCATCTTATGTATATGGATGACATCAAACTCTTTGGTAGCACACTTAACGAAATTCACACACTTGCCGACACTACTCAGATATTTTCAAACGATATTCGCATGGAATTTGGAATAGACAAATGTAAAATCCAATCTGTTATCAAAGGAATAGTAGAATCTGCCTCATATGAATTAGCAAATCATGATGTTATCGACGCCGTAGACCCCGTGGAAGGATATAAGTACCTAGGATACTACCAGTCTCTGCAAATTCACCACAAAGACACAAAAATGATACTGCAACAAAAGTTTAAAAATAGACTACACAAAATACTACACACTCACCTTAACGCACGAAACACTACCAAAGCCATTAACACTTTTGCTATCCCCATACTCACTTACTCATTTGGAATCATACGCTGGACACAAACAGACCTAAAGAACTTACAAAGATTAATAAATACCACAATGACCACGCACAGGAAACATCACCCAAGGTCTTGCATACAGAGATTGACTTTACCTAAGAGAGAGGGCGGTAGAGGACTCATTGACATAACAAACCTACATAACAAGCAAATAACGTTACTCAGAACGTTCTTCCACAATTACTCTCATCATTCAACACTACACAAAGCCATATCTCAAGCAGACAAATTTACACCGCTATCTCTTGCTGATCACACCAAATACGTGGAGATAAACACCAACCAACAAAAAATTTATACATGGATCCAGAAATCACTTCATGGACGTCATCGCCTAGACTTGGCCAACCCTAATGTTGACAAGATTGCGTCAAACGCATGGCTCAAGCGAGGCGAGCTGTTCCCAGAAACAGAGGGATTCATGCTGGCAATTCAAGACCAGGTTATAGACACCAAAAACTACAGAAAGTACATCATCCGTGATAGCAGTCTAAGGAGTGACCACTGCCGTCACTGTCATAAGCAACCAGAAACTATCCAACACATCACAGGTGCATGTTCTTCTATCACACAAACAGATTATAAACACAGACACGACCAAGTAGCAGCAATCATACACCAGACACTCGCACATAAACACAAATTAATTACAGAAAAAACAGCATATTATAAATACACACCCCAAATCATACTAGACTCACCTGACTTCAAAATGTACTGGGACAGAACTATTCTTACTGATAAAACTATACACCATAACCGACCTGACATCACCTTGCACGACAAACAAAATAAAATTGTATATCTGATAGATATAGCAATCCCCAATACACACAATCTAACATCCACACACACTAATAAACTCTCAAAGTACGCATACTTGACAATTGAATTAAAAACTCAATGGAGAGTTCACACTGTCAAGACCATCCCCATCATAATATCCAGCACCGGTGTTATTCGCAAAACTCTTCATACGAGCCTTCAAACTTTAAATATTCATCCACTCACATTTACACTCCTACAGAAAGCAGTCATACTGAACACATGCAGAATCGTCAGAAAATTTCTGTCAATAGACTAAACAATATACCGCCAAGGTTGTTTGGCCAAAAGCCCGCAACTTTGGAGTATTTCCTCAGAAATGGGAGAGATTCAAATCTATATAAAATATAATAATAATAATAATAAAGATCGAGCGGGGAATATTCCAGGGTGACAGTCTGAGTCCCTTGTGGTTTTGCTTGGCCCTGAATCCTCTTAGTACTTTGCTGGAGGAGTCGGGGCTTGGCTACCGGTTGAGAAGAGGAGGTCAAGTAATATCTCACCTGCTCTATATGGATGACCTTAAATTGTTTGCCCCCACCGACTTGCAACTGATGGAGCTACTAAGGGTAACTGAAAACTTTAGTAATTCTATTAGGATGGAATTCGGTGTGGACAAATGTGCAGTCATGCATGTAAAGCATGGTGAGATTGTGGAATCCGAGGGTGTTCAACTCTCGGATTCTACACATCTTGGGTCCCTCTCCCCAACCGACACCTACAAATACTTGGGTATGGCGGAGGCGTTAGGCATCAACCAGGCCGATATGATGCAATCGTTGCAGGAGCGCTTCTTTGGCCGCCTGAAAAAGGTTTTCAATAGTCTTTTATCAGGCGGAAACAAGGTGCGCGCCTTTAACGGTTGGGTCATGCCGGTCTTGATGTACTCCTTCGGTATACTCAAGTGGACTCAGACGGGTCTTGACGCCCTGGATCGGAAAGTCCGCACACTACTGACGGCATATCGTATGCATCACCCACGGTCATCGGTGATGAGGCTGTACATCCCGCGGAAGTGTGGGGGTCGTGGCTTTTTAAATGCAAAGACCCTCCACAACCGTGAGGTGTGCAGTCTAAGGGAATATTTCCTTCACTTGGACGTGGGTATGCACCGAGATGTTGTTGCAGTGGACAAGGGACTCACCCCGCTCTCTTTGGCTAAAGAGAACTGGCGCAAACCTGTGGTACTGGATACCAATGACCGCAAGGAGGTATGGCAGGGTAAGCAGCTTCACGGACGCTTCTACCGGGCTCTTCATGGCCCCGATGTAGATTTTAAAGCGTCCGTATCCTGGCTGCGTTTCGGTGACCTCTTCGGGGAGACCGAAGGCTTTGTCTGTGCGATTATGGACGAAGTTATCATGACGAACAACTACCGGAAATATATTGTAAAGGACGGCACAGTTGACATATGTCGGGCATGCCACTGTCCCGGGGAATCCATCCGACATATTATTTCTGGTTGTTCTCGTCTTGCTAACGGCGAGTATTTGCACAGACACAACCTGGTGGCCAGGATTATCCACCATAACTTGCCTTGAAATACAGCCTTGTGGATACTGAAGTACCATACTACAGGTATGTGCCCGACCCAGTTCTCGAAAATGGTCATGTCACGTTATACTGGGATCGGTCTATCATCACTGATAGGACTATTGTACACAATAAGCCTGATATAGTGATGATAGATCGATTGGAACGCCGCACGATGATTGTTGATGTCATCGTCCCGCATGACGGGAATCTCGTGAAGGCCGAAAAAGATAAAGAAATAAAATATCTTGACTTGGCACACGAGGTTGTCGACATGTGGGATGTTGACTCAGCAGTCATCGTGCCGATTGTCGTTACGGCCAATGGGATAATCGCAAAGAGTCTCGACCAACACCTGCAGAGGCTCTCATTAGGCAGCTGGGTCAAGGGCTTGATACAGAAGGCGGTACTTCTGGACACGGCACGTATTGTTAGGAAGTTCCTCTCTCTGAGGCCCTGACCACCGGTAGCTTGGACCCTGTTCCTGATGCCGGTGGGCTACTGTTTTTATATATTTTTAAATGCTTTTATTTCTTTTTTTGTAAAAATGTTTAAAAATGTAAAAAAATGTGTACTTTAATTAATAAATGGAATAATAATAAAAAAATTATTAGCAACCAAATATGTTACAAAACAAATGAGCTCTGCCTCCTGGACTAGGTTAACCTGTATCCCAGGAGACAGTGCCTTCCCTATGTACATAGACTTAGCTACATATTCGGTAAGTACATACATACAAGCTTGCTTGAAGTAAAACTATTAAAGGTATAAAAATGCCAAAAATATGGCCAGGCTGCTGATGTCGTTTAGTGCTTGTGAATTTGTATAGTAATTTTATTTATGTAGTGGTGTGTGGGTGTTTGGGATGGTGTGAATGTTGTATGTGTGGGTATGTATATTTATATTTAGATGTCTTGTTATTTAATTACTATTAAAAGGTTTTCAGTTTGTTCATAGTCCAGCTTTAATAACCACTCCAGTATAAGTTTTTTAAATTTATACATACTTAATTGTCTAATGTTTATTTTATGGTTAGGGATATTGTTGTAAGTTCGTGGAGCTATAAAATTGTAATGTCGTTGAGCAAATGTGGAATTGGTTTTGGGAACAGGGCATAGAAACCGTCTTTTAACTGTCTGCGCCAGTGTAGGGATAGTTACACGATGGTATCTTATTAGTGCCTGGAATATGAAGAGCTTCCGGACAGACAGAACTTTTGTCTCAATATATACCTCAGTAGTAGGATGCCGATATGGCAAGAACATTAAAACCTTCAAAATGGCTCTCTGTGCACGTTCAAGATGAATAATGATGGTCTTTGCCGCTCCACCCCATGCCGAAATACAGTAATGAATTACACTTTGGCATAAGGCTTTGTAGGTTTGTATAAGTAGTTTTACAGATGCCACAGCTCTCAATTGCTTAAATATATATATAAGCTTCCTAAGCCGCTAACAAATATTTGAGATATGGCCCCGCCAATTCAAGGTGCTGTCCACCAAAACACCCAGATACTTAATGCTAGTATCTCTAGTTAGTGTATCACAACTACATTGAATATGGCTTCGGATATGTTTATTACACGGGTACGAGTGTGTATCGTGATACTAAAATCTTGTTGCGGTAATGTTACTTTCGATTTTGTGAAACATAGGTACTTGGTCTTAGCAACATTCAATGTCAGCAGGTTATCTTCAAGCCATGCGGTAACACCTGCAAGACCATTTTCTGCATGTGATTTTACTTGTTCCCAAGATTGGCCGTGGAATAGAAGTGCTGTGTCATCCGCAAACATTACCATATCTGTATCAGATTGTAATATACCCGGGAGACTGTTAACATAAGCTAAAAAGAGAGTCGGGCCCATCGTGCTACCTTGAGGAATCCCGAAAGAGCAGGCAGCTGGTTCACTTAGGTGTTCGTTAACTCTAACATACTGCTCTCTACCCGCCAAATAACTCTGGAACCACTGGTGAACATGTCCTCGGATACCCATGTCATCGAGCTTTGACAAAAGAATTGAAATTGATACTGTGTCAAAGGCCTTTTTTAAGTCCAGAAATACGCCTATGACTTTTTCTCCCAAGTCAAGATACTTATTTATAAGTGTGGTTAACTTTAACACAGCATCATCGGTTGATCTTTCTCTACGAAATCCAAATTGCGAGTCAGTTAATAGATTATTTTTCTCCAAATAGTTTGTCAGCCTGTTGTTCATCAATTTTTCCAGAACCTTCGACATGGTAGAGAGCAGTGAGATTGGCCGGTAATTAGCAACATCTCTTTTATCCTCTGATTTAAATATGGGTGACACTATAGCCATCTTGAAAATACTTGGGAATATACCTTTTTCCAGACTAAGGTTGCATAGGTGTGTGATTGGATAAACTAGATGTTTCTTTGCTAATTTAATAAACCTGCTCGAAATACCATCATCATCATCATTTCAGCCGAAAGACGACAAACAAACAATATAACAAATACTCGTTTTTTTGTTCACCAACAATCATCTTTTCTGGCAGAACTTTGGATAGTCGTATTAATTTTAATTCAATTTCAGTCATTACAGGCACATATTTTTTTGCATGGTCTTTTGTCGTGTCGCTATGAGCCTTGAAAAAAATATTTGTTAATCAGGAGGTTGGTAGCGGGACTGACTACCCAGGGTGCGCCAAATGATCAATTAGATATCGCCACACGTGGAGGCTCATTTAATGCACCCCCTCTTTCTTTTTTGTATGATCACAGACCGACACAATACTGACAAAGATAAAAATACATCTGATCTGATGTTTTTAGCAGTCTGTACAAGTGTACATACATACACACAAAACAATACTGTATATCATCATCATCATTTCAGCTGAAAGACGTCCACTGCTGGACATTGGCCTCCCCCAAGTAGCTTGACGGGATATGCCACGCTGCCACGCTTGGCAGGTGGTTGGGCGATCGCAGTTGGTTGGTTAAATACTCAGAGAACGCTGCTGCCCATCCTCTGGTGAATCCCTAAGTCGCCTTTTACGACACCCATACTGTATATATATTATATAATTCATCATATATCATTCCAGGTGCTTGGTGCTGTAGTTACATACTTCATGGTGTTGGTGCAACTCAAGTAAAACTTTGGCATAAGAAGAATCACTACAGTATTATAAAATTAATTCATTTTCTTATAAGTAATTTTTAAGTAAAAAATGTTGAAGTTATCATGTAAGAGTAGAATCATCCAAATTATATAGCGAGTTGCTTGATGAGCAAGATTAGATATTAAGATTGGGATTTACTTTTAACATTGAAAGTGTTTTTTTGTGATAGTTAAAATGTAATTATTGATCCATTATAGGGTTCCGTACCCAAAGGGTGCCAACGGGACCCTTGTACTCTGCCTACGCCGTCTGTCTGGGTCCGGGTCACAGGGCTATATTTTTTCTACCGTAATAGGAGGAGAGTTGAATTTTTTTACAGAATGTGTTACCATACCATATCACAGAAATAGAGTAGAATGGTTGTAATCACAATTTTACTTACGATTCATGCGTGGCAACTTTCAAACAAACTACGCCTTACATATTGACGTCATTATTTATTAAAAATTAACTTTAATCAAATGTACTTTATAGCTTTTGTTTCTGCAGTTAGAAACAGGACAATAAGGCATTTTTGCGCGTTTTTGTTACAGTATTTACAGAAACAAGTCATAAGGCGTACTAAAAAAGGCTTTGAAATGCCCTGCACTATGGTGCAGAGTGTTGGCATGCGCGCCCTACCCACTTTTCCGTTATATCTACTTCTGTGGTCTCTATCATAACAAAATAATCATGACAAATACGTATAAGCCAAAAAGTCCCCATACAAGAAACCACAAAAAAATTTACTTGTTCAATGTTTTTATTCCTGTTCTATCTTAAAAAAGATAATAAATACAAACGTTATACTTTGTGGGATTTTAGTGTAAGCTGTTTAGTTTAATTAAGTAATAAAAATAAAGCAAACACAGACATGTGGTGTGGTGGTGCTTGCGTAAGAAAGAGATGCTTATATAATATGTTAGATATCAACATGCTGTGATGCACCACTGGTCAACTCATAAATTAAATTAGTTTTTACAGAGTATCAGGTACGGAACCTTGACTGTGCGACTCCGACTACCAATTGGCCGGTTTTATATAAAAATTATGATAAAAACAGCACCTAGATTTTTTAAACGCAAGTAAAAATTATCATAGTAAGTATTAATTGTGATTGAAACTGTTTACATTAAATAAGTAAAAATTGATTGTATATTTTTCTTTTAATTTTAATATAACTACGGCTGCCATCCACGGATATCCCCGGATTTGTCCTAGTTTGAAAGGCGTCTGGGAGAGTTTGGTTCTCAAGAAGTGTCCCGTGAAACTCGGACACTAGCCACAATGATAGTATTATTAAATGCATATAATACATTTTTTTTTAATGATTTTGGGGAAAAAACTTGGTTTCGTCCAAATGTTTGAAAAATTAAAAATATGTCTTTCTTATTTATTTGTAGTTCAAGGGGATCGGCTGAAATACAGGCTATGCCTAGTTCGGCCTCAAATGGTAACACTTTTGTGTACATTATCCTAAAGTTAAGTATTATATTTGTAAAAAATGTACTGTTTTTTGAAAAATACACATTATTTTATCTTATCTTGAAAGTCTTTTTCCAACGTCAGCAATTAGGGTCATGGCAGCCTGGCAGCCCAATTATTCGATGTTATGATATATTTGTGTATGTTGTTGGCCTATTATAATTTTGTTTAAGATTATTTTATTATTATTAGCAATAATTTTAATTATTGTAAGTACTCAAAACTGTATTTATTATATTCTAGTAAAGTATTTTCCAAGATAACAAGGTTTATTTATTGACTCCCGTGAAATATCTATAAAATGTGTGCTAATCGTTTAGCAGTTTCAGCGTGATTGAAGGAGAAACAAACAGACAAAAATCCATACATTCGCATTTTTAATATTTAATTAGTTGGAAAAAAAAACATTGTTTCGGTGTCATCATCATCATCATCAACTCAGCCTATCGCAGTCCACTGCTGGACATAGGCCTCTCCCAAGTTGCGCCATGGGTGTCATGGGTTTGATAATTATGATTAATGATAAATAATATATGAGATTAAAAAAATTCGCGCCTAACTTCGTAACGTTACTATCTGATAAACTAACTAACTTCATGATAGTAACGTTACGAAGTTAGCCGCTTTAGAGATTAATGTCACTTTTTTATTGGGCTTGCGTTTGTCCGCCACCTCACCTGATGTTAAGGTGATATTAAGTGACGGGGTGGTACGCGCTTGCCCAGCTAAAACCTATTCACTTGAGCCTTGAAGACCACCAGATTATACTAATCGGGATACTTGTGGTAGCTATGCTTGGAGTTTCTTTGAAGGATAAAATCCGTAACGAGATTATCCGGAGAAGAACCGGAGTGACCGACATAGCTTGTAGGATCAGTAAGCTGAAGTGGCAGTGGGCTGGCCATGTCTGTCGAAGGACCGATGGCCGTTGGAGCAGACGAGTCCTTGAGTGGAGACCGCGAATCGGCAAACGCAGCGTATGGCGCCCCCCTGCCAGGTGGACCGACGACCTAAAGAACGTGGCTGGGGGGGACTGGATGCGGAAGGCAGAGGACCGAGCGTTGTGGGTCAACTTGGGAGAGGCCTATGTTCAGCAGTGGACTGCGATAGGCTGAGTTGATTGTTGATTGATACTTGTGGTACGCATAATAAACATATTAGCAAAACGCTTCGTGCGTTAAGGAAAATTGTGTAATGCCAACGAACACTAGCCGAAATGCATCTGAAAACATGAAACACTTGGACAGGAAAAAATTACAAATTTGCTTGATCATCAGTGCTGTTTTGGACGCAGAGTCACTAAAATTGTATTTTGCTGCATATCTAACGGATTTTTTTTAAGGCTCAATTTATTTTGCATTGAATGCTAGAAACATGGTGGGCGTGATTGCGTATTTATGTGTTGGCAGCAAAAACCGGCGACATGCGTTCCTGTAGTAAAAGGCAGTAGATAACATTTCTATTACATTATTATTTAGATTTCTATGGATCTAAAAAAACTGCACAAATAACCTTCTCTGTACAAAATAATGTGCCATTCAACAAGTCTAAGCCGAGTCCTGCCGGTCGCAACACGAAGTCATTCTCCTGGGAATAACTCTCATTTTGTTCTAACAATGTTGTGGAAAGACTGGGAGCTTAGAAACTGAGATATGACTAGAATAAAATAAACTTAAAAAAAGTAAAAAGCGACTTTAAAAGTAATAAAATAATGTATGTGAAACAGTTGAGGAGAGAGCGCCCAGAGTAGGATAGGTGAATTTTCCATCGAAAGAAGGAAAATGTAAAAAATACTTAAAACTGCTATAACTCGAAAACAAATTAATGACGCCCCCTGGTTTACGAGACCATTTTTGTTGCAAATAAGCTCTAGCATAACTCCTTTCAAGAACAAGGTCGAATGAGAACCTCCTCCTTTTTGAAGTCAGTTAAAAATGTTTGATGCCACAATATGTCCAAAATGGCTTAGCTGCCCCGCAGACTGCTGGCAAAGATCTGTTCACTGGTCGATGAGTGAAACGATCGCGAGTTATGCATTTAGAATTTTTTGGGGTAGTGAGCACGAAAATAACATCTATTTTGAAATCCAAGCCACAATCTAAAACCACCACGGTGTTCCTCTTCCAACTTGAAATTACGACTTAATATCATATTTCTTTTATTTCAACTTGTTTCGAAGCTCTAAGTGAAAAGCGCATCCTGTAACGAGCTTTAAAGTCCTTTATATTTCTTTTTAGAACTACAAGACCGGACTTTGTTCGACACAAAACTAATGTGACTCTGTCACGTAGTGTAACAAAGGATATTACGTCCACTTAGGTTCTAAGAAGAATCTAATACTGCTAATACTCTGAAACAATATTTATGTTGGAGCCCAAACACTGGTTATTATAAAATCGAGTAGTGTTACCTTCGATCAAATATATCATCGAAGAGTGTTACAATATTATAATACTACTCAATGACACAAATGAATAAGTCATTCTTTTTAAAATCTTCTTTCTTGATTTTGACTTCAAAAAAAGGAGGAGGTTATGTTTTCAGCGGGTTTTTTTTTTTCATTTATGTACACCGATTACTTCAAGATTTCTGGGCCGATTTACGTGTTTGTTTTTTTATTTGGTAGAGGAAGTCCGCGCGGTGGTCCCAAATAATTTTTTTTGACTTAAGTTGAGTAGTTTTTTCAACCAGCTCAAATAAATCAGTTTATTTTAGCTGCTGTTTCGACTGCCTCGTTGGTCTAGTGGTTGCAAGCGCGACTGCTAAGCGTGAGGTCCTGGGTTCGATTCCCGGGTCGGGCAAAGTGTTATTGGGTTTTTTCATTAGGAAATTCTCAGTAGCAGCCCGGAGTCTGGATTTGTGCCCGGTTAATGGCAATAGGCTCGCCCCCTATTACATGGGACTTACAACATAACTGGCGAAATGTGGGTGTACTATACACCTCTGCCTACCCCTTCGGGGAAATACAGGCGTGATGTTATGTTATGTTATGTTATTTTAGCTTCGTCTATCTAGATCATCTCCTAATAGTTGTGTTTTTCTGAGAATTCTTGGCCGATTGAGACATTTGCTCAGCAGTGGGACAGCATAGGTCAATAATAAATATATTTTCAAATTGGTTCTATTAACATTTATGAATCAACCCTCGCAATTATCAATCATTCAGATTTTTAAAGTCGATTTTTTTTTGTTTAATATTTTTATTACTACAATCAGTCGTAAAAAAATGTTGGGTCGCTGTTTTATTCGCAGCTCATTATTAAATACTGTCAAATATTTAAAGTCGTGAATAATAACGAACAACATTTACCACATAAATAGACAGATAGAACGGTTGTAATCACAATAACTTTAGTTGCGATTCATGCGTGGCAACTTTTCGAACAAACTACGCCTTACATTTTACGTCATTATTTTTTTAAAATTAATTTTAATCAAATATACTTTACAGCTTTTGTTTCTGCAGTTAGAAACAGCACAATAAGGCATTTTTGCGGGTTTTTGTTACAGTATTTATAGAAACAAGTCATAAGGCGTGCTGAGAAAGGCTTTGAAATATCCTGCACAATGGTGCATGGTGCCGCCATGCGTGCCCTGCCCACATAGCCATTCTATCTATTTCTGTGACATTTACCATGAGAGCAAGCCCAAATTCGTGAAAAAAAAAATCATCTGATCCCTACATTTTGTCGATTTGTGTGAACACAAATGTAGTAAAATATTGCTTTTTTTTCGCAATTTTAGGGTTACTCCTTTATTGAATGTTATGATGAGTAGATCCACCACATTAAATATTTGCCGCACACACATATAACATAACACAACATCACGCCTGTATTCCCCGAAGGGATAGGCAGAGGTGTATAGTACACCCACATTTCGCCAGTTATGTTATAAGTCCCATGTAATAGGGGACCAGCCTATTGCCACTAACTAGGCATAAATCCAGACCCCAGGCTGCTACTGAGAATATCCTAATGATAAAACCCAATTACACTGCCCGACCCGGGAATCGAACCCAGGACCCCACGATCAGCAGTCGCTTTTTTTTCACGATGTCAGAATTGATCCAATATTCATAGTTGTGCGGAATGATGCGAGCAGACATTGATGATCCTCCGAGCCTTTTCCCAATTATATTGGGGTCGGCTTCCAGTCTAGCCAGATGCGGCTGAACATCAGTATTTTACACGGAGCGACACATTACTAGGGTATAATACATTATTTTTCAACAGTAAAGTTGGTACATTAATTAGTGAATTCAATAAACGACGGAAACGCAACACGATTTGCGATGGTGAGTTGTTTACAGCTATTGTTAGTTTAGCTCGCTTCATCGCATCTAGATGCACTGTTTTATTGGATTAAATCCAACTGAATGGGATGCATTGGATGCTGTCGACATATGCTTGTATGCAGCGACAATACAGCAGTCGCTGCTTGTATTTAAGAGGATCCGGGCCCCAATTCTCGCGTTATAGAGATAAATTCGAGATCTAATTTTAAAAAATGTCGCCAGTAATGTCAACTGCAATGAACCACCTTTGTACTTACGGTCAAAATTAATATCCAATCTATCCACAATTTGCCCTACTAGAGATAGGAATTTGACATAAGCTCCATACAAAATATGTCAAATTTCTATCTCTAGTAGGGTAAATCGTAGATAGATTGGATATTAATTTTGGCCGTTAGAGCGCTAGGCGTAGACATATCTCTAACGTGACATTTTGAGAATACGAAAATTTATTTTCAATCGACATTCGCTATCTTGTTTCGACATTATGTCGAGTTCGAGATAATGTCTACGACGCGAGAATCACCTCCCAGGGGGTCTACTCGCAATCGGAACTAATTAAAGAATAAAATTTGATATTTTTTAACGTTACAGTATGTTTTACCTACAACGTGTATCATAAATGCGTGATCATTGGTTGGTCTCATAGTGAAAGTTTTTCTATATGTACTATGACCCTAATGAGATCTAAAATACGACCACGTATTTCTGATACCTACACGTTGTTTATGGAAAAGTCATACAAGCAAGCAAGCAGCGTAGGGCACCCCCCTGCCAGGTGGACCGACGACCTAAAGAACGTGGCTGGGGGGGACTGGATGCGGAAGGCAGAGGACCGAGCATTGTGGCGCAACTTGGGAGAGGCCTATGTCCAGCAGTGGACTGCGATAGGCTGAGTTGATGTTGATGATACAAGCAAAAAAAAAAGAGAAAACTAAGAGAAAATAAAAACTAACCAATATTGACCGATATATTCAGAGCACTATCGTGTCGTTTCGATTATGTCGTTGTCGATTTTATGAGTGGACCCCCTGCTGTTGAAGTTTAGCTCGCTTTATCGCATCTAGATTGTTCTAGATGCATTGTGCCACTGTACGCACTTATCGGATTAAATTCAACTGAATGGATGCATTGGATGCTGTCGACATATGTTTGTATGTAAGAGGACCAGGAATTGAACTAGACTTATATATGTTTTAAAAAGGGTCTAGAAAGGAATTGCCATCTTCTATTTACACATGGCAAAGCATTAGGGGGTTGATAAGTGATATTTAAATCGCGCTTTTGATATGCATACAATATATTATTATTATTGGTTTACAAAGTAAGTACCAAGCACAATCAAAATCAAGAAAGTATTTATAAATACTGCCCGAAAAAATCCAGGACTGTCGCTGAAAACCAGTGCTGTGGCTTTGCTCCGTGCATGAGGCACAGCAATATGCTGAGTGGTGGCCGTTTTACGCGGATGTGACGATTATCTTACCACACTTCTTGGCTCTGTACCTGTATTTAATTTTGTTGTATCCTTAAATTTTTTGGTAACTTTGTGCGTCACTTTTGACGCAAATAAATATTTTTTCTTTCTTTCTTTTCTTTGTCAAGGGGTCTTCATTTCAGCCAAAAGACGTCCACTGCTGGACATAAGCCTCCCCAAAAGGGGGGATATGCCATAATCACCACGCTTGGCAGGCGGGTTGGCGATTGCAGTTGGTTGAATAAATACTCAGAGAACGCTGCTACCTATCCTCTGGTGAACCCCTTAGTCGCCATTTACGACACCCAAGAGAAGAGACTGATGGGGTAGTTAATAAATAAATAAAACACCAAAAAATTATTCCGTTACAGACATATATATATATTTTTTTTTTTTATAGTATTGGATGGCGATACGAGCTAAAAGCCCACCTGATGTTAAGCGGTTACCTTTGCCAATAACAACTGCAATACCACCTAGGCTGTTGCCTAAATGGTACCGCAAGTCGGTTCGCCAAACTGAGACATGAAGATGGAAAGTCTCATGTGATTGTAATATCACCGGCACCCGTACACTTCAGACCGAAACACAGCAATGCAAGCATCACTATTTGGCGGAGAAGTAGGCACGATGGTAGTACTTCCCCGGAAGAGCTCTTTCACAAAGGAGCTCTACTACTACTTATGATTCTGTGATAAAAAGCTAATAGGAAAAATAATGCAACATAGGATGGTGCTATGTTCTTTGTGTCCGGCAACCCACGGATCCAACTGATACGTACACTATAAAGATATGCACGTAAAAAAGTACACTAAAGATAGATTATGGTTCACAGTTAAATACGATTGACCCGAGTACAGAGAAATATACGTCAAAACACGATTATCGCATGCGATACCGAAACGATGGTTGATCAGAGTAGCAAAGTGTGCGATGAATGTTACGATTAATCGAATATCGTCAAACGCAATTAGACCCCTGGGGGTCTATTCAATACTGTTGTAAGATTTATAAATTATAAAGGACAAGAACAACTTGTATGGAGCTTCGGGCCTGTGTTTTAACTGAACATAACATAGGTTAATCTTATATACAATTATGATGTATATTAATCGCTTTATACTGCTTTGATATCCAGCAGCCTTTCGACAATATTACATTTAAAAAATGTATTACTTATAATAGTGTCAACGCCATCTAATGAACTTCGGTAGTCAACTATATTGTAGTCCTCTAATAATACATTGCTCTGAGTAGTTTTCTTACAATTCAGGTGCAACAAATACGTTTGGTGTTCATTTTACTATGATATTGGTTCATTATTTTACTATGATATTAGTTTTATTCTACACGTTGGCACATTTCATTCAGTGTCCTTTGAACATTACCCAACATTAATTTTAATAGAAGATGTTCCATTAAACCTGGAAATGTACAATTTATCATTCAAATAATACAATAATAGCAATTTAATCAAAAATTTCCAGCCTCTGGAACTTCTAAACGTATAAAAGTATACGTAGTTACAGTTTAATTCCTAAATATAATTTAGATTAATTAACAAATTCTCTCTCTGTATTTTAATTAAAACTTGGGAGATCTTGGACCGTTTATCAGTTAACCCGGGATTACATTTCTGGATTGAAGAATAATTAATGTATTTAATTTTATTAAAAGGGGTTATTTACTTATACACTCGTAGCGTGCTTCGTTGTCTGTCTGCAACAAATTGACACAAGAAAGTTTTTGAAGAGGAGTTCCCTATGGGGCTTGTGGTTGGTGTGATTCGGGAGAAAATGTAGCATCACGTCACGCTAAGATTTGCGTTATACCCTTAAATTACATTGAATATACGGACATAGAGTTGTAAGCTGACCTCACCTTTAAGCGCCATCTGGTGGGTGGGTAACGTCAAAGTTACAGCTAACTTTTAAATAAAACATACAAGAAGACATGTTGTACTGGGGCTTGAGCCTGGGCCCTGTAGTATCTTGAAAAGAGTATATCCATGGAGTTTCTTACCGGTTCTTCTCCATAGGACCAACTTTTTGGAACCGTGCAACCAGTATCTTTTTTTTAATGTGAAGCGGTGTGCTCGTCTCCCACCCTCCACATACACAATACACATACTAAAGCCGAATAAGGGATTCACCATAGGATGGGCAGCAGCGTTCTCCGAGTATCCAACCAACTGCGATCGCCAACCCGCCTGCCAAGCGTGGTGATTATTGTATATCCCCCCAACATTTGGTACAATATTGAGACACATATCACACTTTCTTATTGTATTTTTACTTGTATGTCCTGTGTCTTGTTTTTGTACTAAATAAACGTTTTATCTATCTATCTATCTATCTATCTAACATGCTTGAGTGAGGCCTATGTCCAGCAGTGAACGTCTTTCGGCTCAAATGATGAGTAAAAACTGAACAAGGCTTGTTAGGTTAAAATATACATATTATAATATGAATTTTCCAAACCTAGGCTATCTTAATTTGGAAACTGTAAGGTCACTGCTACCCTGCTTAACTTCACACTACCATCTAGTAGAATCTCGCGAGTATATCCTAATCTTAAGCAAGCCGAGTCTAATGGATGTAATAGATTACTCCCAAAAAGTTCAATTCCCAACTTTAGGTGAGATGAACTGAGTTTGATTTTATTTAACGATTTTGTTAATTACTCTCGTATTATCCTCACTTTTGGGTTCTATTTCATTAAATTGTTGGTAAGTTTTTGGTTTTTATTGGTATTAAGATTTATGTCCTGTTAATGTCACTTCTTTTGGGGTTTATAAAAAGAGTGGTGGAAGGACGAGGTATTATGTCCCTTCAACAAAAAGGAGGATCGTCCAATCAGGCTGGGCCTTTTACCTGGTGGGTCGTGCTCCAACGGTTGATGTCAGGCGTTCGTATCATCATCATCATCATTTCAGCCAAAAGACGTCACTGCTGGACATAGGCCTTCCCCAAAACGGGGGGATATGCCATAATCGCCACGCTTGGCATGCAGGTTGGCGATCGCAGTTAGTTGGTTAAATACTCAGAGAACGCTGCTGCCCATCCTCTGGTGAATCCCTTAGTCGCCTTTTACGACACCCATGAGAAGATATAGGGTGGTGCAATTCTTTACGTCCGGCAACACACGGAACACGTTCGTATATGCTACATAATCTAACATAAAATAATTAGCCCATTACTATCCCACTGCTGGGAACGGGCCTCTTCTTAGAATGAGAAGGTTACGGCCTTAGTCCACGACGCTGGCCTAGGACGGATTTGTAGACTACACACACATACCATCGTATGGAGCACTCTCTGGCTTATATTTTAGAGACGAAAGTAAGCGTGAACTAATGCTTCCAACTGTCAAAATGTAGTGCTATTTGACAGTTGGAAGCATGAGTTTACGCTTAGATTCGTCTCTGAATATAAATAAATATATAAATACTTAGGGACATTTTACACAACACCATCTAGTCCCAAACTAAGCAGAGCTTGTACTATGAGTACTACACAATGGATATAAAACTTTCACACTTTTTTTTTGTGAATAAATACATATAATACAGAAACACCTTCTTTTATTTTTTTTGAGGCGGAGAAAATGCCTATCGCATGTCACGCCACCCGGGGAGGTAGCGTGGTTATGTGGGGCTCGCACCCACAAAAAACTCCGCCGTGTACCTAATACAGAAACACCTAGACCAACCCAAACACTTAAGTTCATCAAATAAATTTTTGTGTCGATTAAAAAATAAAACCAAACTTGTTTTACATTATTCACGACTGAATTATCACCGAAATTTTAAACCGTGAAAGCTTATCGGTATTATTTATTTCGCACTTAATTTAATGACTTCACTTATATATAGTTTGTAAAATATCGTCAGTGTAACCCAATCTTAATAAGGCGAGTCTAATGGTTTAAACCCATATTGAGTGTTGAAAGCTTTTAGTTAACTAGTCATGGACTCATGGTAAACGTTGCCAATAATATGGTTCGGTCAGATGGCAAAAAAAAAAAAAAAATATTTTACTTCCGAAAAAAACATCTTATACCTATTAGTAATTCTTATTTTTCTCGTAAAACACTTCTAAAACTTCTTGTTTTAATTTCCATTATTTTCATAAATACATTATAATTAGTCAAATTTGGCTAACAAACTTAGGCCCATTATCTCCAACGATTTTCGAACAAAGTTTCTTGGTTCA
The DNA here is from genome assembly GCA_949699075.1 of Asteroscopus sphinx. Lineage (NCBI taxonomy): Eukaryota > Metazoa > Arthropoda > Insecta > Lepidoptera > Noctuidae > Asteroscopus > Asteroscopus sphinx. The sequence continues at coordinate 8,858,337 of OX453021.1, read as the reverse complement.
GGAAGCGCTTTAAAGGCTATTAAAATCGTTGGTCATTGTGTTTTCGCAAAAAACCTGAAAAAAATTGCGTATGTACAAATATAAAAAAACTACTACATTTAAGAAATAATTAAAAACAATTTTTCTTCCGAAATACAATTTTTTTCAAGTCTTGGCCTAAAAAATACTATGATAATAATTTCCCGAAAAACAGTTGACAACCCTAACGGCTTCCCTTCTGAAAATATTTACCCTTCACCACTGCCAGGTATATTTTTTGTTTTCAACTTCTTGCTCGATTGTTTTTTTTAAAACAAAACTGTAAAGCCAAAGAATAAATTTATTAACAAAACGAACCAACAACTCATAAATTACGGTATTCATTACCCAATTCCGCGAAAAAATATAAGTAAAAGTTCGTTAACAAACGAAAACTTTCGTCGAGAAACGCGAGTCCACGCACTTTTTTCATTAAAAATAAATTATGGAAGTCAGAGGGAGTGGAAGTTAGTAACGAAAAATAACTGCCTGCTTTGAAAGATTAGCGAAGTTTAATAGAATTGTTCTGAAAATGGACAGAAGACTGGTAGAAGCATAAGTGAAAATATTGTTTAAGATGATAGAAGGTGAATATTTACCACGTACTACATAATCAGGTCCATTATTAACACATACACCTCCCACACATCACATCATCATCATATTAGGGAACGCACCCATACTACTTGACCCATTTTTTTTTAAAATACCCTTGGCACATACCAGTAAGCCTCTAGACGCCGATTAGCCGTACACCCCCGGTCACAACGCATATGCTTTAGCACTGCATATCACACGTCCCGCCGCCAATCAGGAGGCAGTCCGTCAGCGAGTGGCACCAATCATACGGAATCATTCCACTGAAGTTTTGAGCCGACCAATCATAACACGCCGTCCGCCCCCCGGTCCCCGCCAACATTTTACGACTGCGTTCTCATGCAAAACTTTGTTTAAGCGGTGTCTTGAGGCTTACTGGTCTGTGACCCTTGGTGACCAGCCGTAGTATATGTCCCCCCCTCTCCCTTAGTTTTCACGTAGTAATTCATAAATACGGTTTAAAATCGTTTTTTGCAACTAGAAAATTAAAAAAAACGTGTGTGCTTTAAGACCACACGGCTGAAGTAAAACTTCACTAACTTATATCTCCCTCAATACTATTTCAATGAGAACAAAGGAAAGGCGGTGTGGCGCGCGTACATGACGTACATCTGCCGGCGGTGAGTCGTGGAAGGTCATCTCATCCCACACTACCCCCTCCGTTCGCCTCACTTTTCGTTTTTCGTAACGCATTCATCAGCTTACTCCCTAAGTCAAGCGTGCATAAAGAAGTTATATTAAAAAAAAAATGCTCATATTTATCTTCGCGTGCTTTTGTGCGTCTCTGTTGCTACCTGTGAGTTTAAAAAGCGCTAAACGCTGCGCGCCATATTTTAATATAGCTCGAAAAAGTGCGAGATTTCCCTAGAGGATATTGACTAAGTGAAGAAAACCTAAGCCCCCCCCCCGCCCCTGCGACCAAGCGTGGTATTTTGAAGACCTCACTCCCACCCCTGAATGGGTTACGTAATATGGATACGACATTACAGGTCACAACACATCGTCATGCCGAGTGTCAACCTGTTTGGCAAAATAAAGTTCATATACACAAACCAGCAAGTTTTATTTTGGATTCCTCTTAGGCGTGCAGGTTTCCTCAGGATGTATTTCCTTCAGAAACGCAAGATCTATTTAAATTCTGACTGTTTCACCTTCGTGTAGGAGATAAATCACATAACAATGGAATTATATGGGACAATATAAATTGTTAAAGCTTTGGTCCACCCATATAAAATGTTACGGCGGTTTCTAAACAAAAGCCATGGAAGTGTGGCAATAAAAGAGTATAGAACGCAGTACGTTACAGTGAGAAATGGCAGATGTTATAGCCATTACACCTGTATTGCAGACCAAGTTATAGGCTGAGCGTTTACCTCAGAGTCATCACTTGATTATAAGAAATGACGAACGACCCACGATCGGTTCCCTTTTTTCTAGTCCATCCAAAGGTTGTCTGGAAGAGATTGCCTTGTGCGATAAAACCGCACATTGTTCTTGTATAATCTTTCTGTAAACTGCTGTCTTTGTTTTCGTTTGGTGTATGTACGGTTACGATCCTTCCCGGTGATACATTTTGTCGACAAAGTCCCTTGAACGAATTCTGCTACATTACACGTATCTACGCCTGCTGTTGAACACTGAGCTCAAGCGATTTTAGCCTTAGTGGTGGTTCACCGGAAATATTTAACATAATCAGCCCATTACTGGGCACGGGCCTCTTCTCAGTATGAGAAGGGTAAGACCATAGTCCACTACGCTGGCCTAGTGCGGGTTGGTGGATTACACACACCATCGAGAACTGTATGGAACACTCTCTGGTGTGCAGGTTTCCTCACGATGTTTTCCTTCACCGTTAAAGCAAGTGATAATCAAATTCTGATCCGCACATGAATTCGAAAAGTAAGAGGTGCGGGCCGGGATCGAACTCGCACCCTCCTGCATGCAGGCTCGGTTCCAGCCCAATATTTTGGGGGGGGTCAACTTGGCTTCTTACGTACAATTTCAAGGTCCAAATTTACCTTTTTATTTTATTTTATTCAACGAATTTTTCATATTTATGCCAAAAGTTTACTTCAATTTAAGTGTATTTTTTTAGAGTTGTTGACTATGTACGTTAATGAAGAAGCGCGAGCGAAACGAGCGTGAATTTTTTTTTTCACCGCCAAAGATTCAATCGCTTGCGCCTTTGATATAGTGTCCGATTGCAACGGCAGGCAAAGCAAAGTAAAGTAAAGTAGCGTCTATTTTTAGGAGATTTGTCAATTTGACGTGTACGGTTTTGGTCATGACCCCTACGACCCCCCCCCCCCCCCTAGAACCGCCACTGCCTGCATGGAAGGCAAGCGTTCAACCACTAGGCTATCTTTCGAACAAACTACGCCTCTCATATTGACGTGACGTGTACCTATGTTTTACAAATAATTTATTTTGATTTAAATTTCTATGAGCAATCGGATTTTCAATATTGACATTCGGATACCGGTGACGTCATCCACATTTTTGAATACAATGCGATCCATCCGATGCGTCGATACCAGGTGGCCGCGTGCCTTTAGATGCCTAGTATAATGACTATTAGAAAATCGCTATTTCCGAAATCTTGAACTGTCGTCAACAAGTGGTCGCTTCCCGTCGTCTAAAAGACCGGTCTATGCATTAATACTATGCCTACCCTCTTTCGGTTAACGGTCAACGTGAGTGCTCCTCTAAATTGCTTAGGCACTTAAACGTAGATATAAATAACTTCTGTAACACCTAGGGCTCTGAAAAAAGTGCTAGATCTGTGCGTTGTGCGACCGTAAAGTGGGAGTAAACTGAGAAAACGCGTGACCGTTAACTCGTACGCGCGTTCTTTACGCGCCAATCGATGATATTTTAAAAAGTACAGATATTTAGATATTTTGTAGCGCGCGCAATCGAAAATGTCTTAATTAGGACGTTTTTTCTATTAATCCGTGTCAAGTATAAGCCGCCGAGCGTGACCGGTGACAAAAGAAAATTAAAATGCCGTCTTACTTACTTACTTTCTACTAGTTTATGTGTATTGTGCTGCCGCTGTGTACGGAACATTTTTTTCATTCGTTTTGTTAGGGTATAGCATATCTATACTTTTAAATATCATTGACGTAAGACAATATATTTTTATTTTATTTGAAGTGTGTCAATCATGGCGAGATCCAAACATTGATTTATACAATAAAATAAAGATTTTTATAGAAGTTGGGATACTTTTACTATTGATCATTGGTCCCTAAAGAATAATTTTCAGCTTTAAAAAAATATTTAAAACGGCCTCTTGTCGGTCGGTCTAGAATATGCAAACTAAATAGTATTTTCAGTGTAATTATTATCTGCTCCATAGTACTTTCATATTTTTTTATGAAAAATAAAAGTTTCCAATTATGAAAAGTCGTAGAACAAACGGTGTTAAGGCTCATAATAAAACAAAGTTTAACCGGATTCAATCGCGTATATTATTTTTAATTGATGCTTGTCATCTTAGTCTACCTGCGACCACGAAATGCTGCAAAGCTTTCGAAATGTCAGGGAAACCAATTTAAATAATATACGCGATTTAATCCGGTTAAACTTTGTTTTATTATAATGTGTAGTGATCGCGAAAACCTAAGAAGTTATTATGGTGTTAAGGGTCATATAGTCATAAGACTGCCTCGTTGGTCTAGTGGTTGCAAGCGCGACTGCTGAGCGTGGGGTCCTGGGTTCGATTCCTGGGTCGGGCAAAGTGTTATTGGGTTTTTTCATCAGGAAATTCTCAGTAGCAGCCCGGAGTCTGGATTTGTGCCCGGTTAATGGCAATAGGCTCAACCCCTATTACATGGGACTTATAACATAACTGGCGAAATGTGGGTGTAATATACACCTCTGCCTACCCCTTCGGGGAAATACAGGAGTGATGTTATGTTATGTTATGTTAGTCATAAGTAGTCCAAAGTCAGTGCTAAGAGTAATATATGTCTATGGTAGGTTTCGGGTATTTTTCCAATAACCCTCAATATGTATACAGAAAAACCCGGAAAATTTAATTAAAATGACTAGTAGGTACCTGCATAGTAACAAAACTACCGGCACCATCCGATCCTCTGTCGAAGTGTAATCTGTCCTGTTTAAATAATGGCCTGGTCAATATCCCTCCTCAAACATTGGTATAGCTGTATGGAACTTTGTACGATTACAGATTCGAACCTTTCCATGAATCAGGCCAAATAGAGCAGTGAGAGCAACATATCTGGGCATTCCGGGCTAGTACGTTTGAACGCGCAATACATCATTTTTTTTTTTTTATCGATGCTAGCTTACTAATAAGACATAGTCATAGTTTCATTAAAAGTAGAGATGCGCCGAATATTCGTTTGGTATTCGGTATTCGGCGTATTCGGCATCTTTTCCACTATTTGTATTCGGCTGAAATTTATTTATTATTTATTTATTTATTGGTTTTATTGCCGAATATATTCGGTTCAAGTATTTCTAATTTCTTGGCTAAATGACATGGTGTAGAACTAAAAGACGAAACTTCTTATGTAAAATTTATGTTATATTATAAGGCAAAGAAAACAATATTGATTTCTTAACCAAATTCTTAACCTATAGTTAGTTAGCTCGCTCGTCATCCAGCCAGCAGCGACACGTAGCGTACATGTTAGAACCTGTTTATTTACGCAGCAAAACAATGTAATGGTGAACCGAATAATTCGGCCGAATATCCGGTTCGGTAAAGGTTAAAACGAATAATATTCGGTATTCGGTTATTTGGTGAAACCACTATTCGGCGCATCTCATTCGCCCAAAGTTGAAGCACAAAAACAATCGAGGCGCATAGGAGCGCGTAAGCTGTACTGAATGTAGCCTTTTAAGGCCAACTTGAAATTGCTTCACTCCACGTGCGACTATTGCGGTTCTAAGCCTAATTATTCTAAGGATGCTAGTTTGAACCTCGTTTTATTAATCCCCGACCACATATAGACGAAGTGCTGTGAACAATCATAATGAAGCCAAAAAAAACCATGCTCCTGCGTCTACAACAAGCGCTGACGCACACACTATGCACTTGAAGGATAATTGCTTTCGTGATGCTTACTAGACGATGTCGCGACATGTGTACTGAGAGGGGTGAGTACGGTTTGAGATGCATGTGTGTGCGTGAGCGCTGGTTGTACAGGAAGGAGCATAGTTTTTTTTTGGCTACACTAGATCGTTCGCAGCACTTCGTCTATGCCCCCGACGCAAACAGTGTTATGTTTTAAGCGGATTTACCTATCTGTGTATCTGTCTGTGGCATCGTATATAGCTCCTAAGCGGATGAGCCTATCAATTTATTATACTAGTAGGCTTACCGGATTTACAAAAAAATATCTTGAAGATGTATACAATAAATGAATAATGTTATGAATGTAAAGCTCCTAGAAAACCTGACTCTCAATATTATTTATTTGAAGTTATCACCCGCTGCCATATTAAATCTTTCGTAGCTGGAATTTGTGGGGACTCGCAATCCGAAGCCCCGCAAATAAAGGGGATACGGGTTCTATTAACTTCACCTGGAAAACGAAAACGAATTACATTGTATTGATTTCTGCTGGCAACGTATTGTATCGATACCGTGTTTCTTTTCTCTTGGGAGTTAGACTCGTTGGCAAAATCACACCAAAGAATAATAATACAACCAAAGAGAATACAAAAATGAAAAAAAAAAAAGTTTGAAGCTATGTTATACTTTTTGTTGCTCACAAAGTTTTAACAATTTATAAGACCAAGCCCGGACAGCGATTTTTATTCGCGCACTGAGATGTTTTTTCCAACGCGAGTTTTAATCGCTAGTGCGGGCCTGCATATGATTCCATGTGTTACAAACGTTGAGATAAAAAATCGCCCGAGTAAAAATCGCAGGCTTGGCCTAACTCCCGCGGTCATAATGAAGTTGCCTATGTTGTTAAACAATATACAGGGTGGAATGTAAAGGCAGTCACTGGAGGGAAAGCACTTTAAGATATTGACAATAGCGATTTTTTCTCAAAAGAAACATTCCTCTATTATTCAAAAATAAACATGTTTGATATGTTATTATTATTTTGGAAAAAGAGGTAAGGTCTATGCAAGTCCCTTATGTCACTGCGACCTAAAAGATCTATTGTAACGCCTCTAATAGTATACTACAGCACCACTCCAAGCCGCAGGCCAACCATAAAGTCGACTATAGCCTTGGGGTTTGAGGATCTGATCTCACCATCTGAGATTGTGCGGCCTCCAAGATGCTGACTTCTAATGTGGTGCACTGCATCATATTCGCATAGGCTATGAATGGGCGTTTCGTCCTTTTCGCGACAAAATCTGCAAACTGTGATATCTGTGAGGCCCATCCTTTGTAGATGTTTGTTCAGTTTACAGTGCCCTGTAAGGGTTCTAATCAGGATCCTTATATGGTTCCTGTTAAGCGAAAGCGCTTTGTTGATACATATAAAAACATTTTTGATAACTTGCTTGCCTGAACCGAGAATCACCAACAATGGAAAAAGACAAACTGCAAAATTATTCGTAGTGTTTTTTTCATTTCTTCACTAGCTGACTCTGTTTTCTTTCGGAAACTATGACAACAGAAACTATGACAACATATATATTTCACCATAACTCTGTCTCTGAAGCTAGGGTCTCCGAGGATAAATAAATAAATAAATATTTTGGGACATTTTACACATCACTATCTAGTCCCAAACCAAGCAGAGCTATGGGTACTAGACAATGGATATAATACTTAAATACTTTTTTTTTTTGTAAGTACATACATAAGAAACAATAATAATAATTGGATAACAATAATCTAATAATAATAGCAATACTAATATTTTTGTTGTTTACTAAATAAAATAAACGATTAAAATGTGAATCTTCAGATGGATGAAAGTGGTTTTAATCTAATTTTGGCGGAAATTCATGGAATAATTATTAAGTTTTAGATCATAAAGTCTCAAAACTATGTGTATCTTCATATGCTTTGTAGGTAGATTCAAGTATGGCCATACCTCCCATAACGCACATAATATATAGAAAAACACTACACCAATTTTCTTCAGAAATATTTGCAGTAGAATTCAATTTCACTATCTTCGAAAACCAATTCTGTAAAAAGTGACACGCCGTGTATAGTAACTGTAAAATTCCATTGCATTTTATTTAATAGTTAGAACTTAGAAGTATTGGAACACAATAATGTCAATTACTGTCCACGGAAATTCCTAATAAGTTCTCTCAGTGAGGCTACGGAATGAAATAGGAAGTCCTTGTGAAAACATAAGGAAACGTATTGTGGCTTTCTCCGACAAGTTTTTCACGATGCTGTTATAAGGCTGACAACACCTAAAATCAGATCTCTGCGGTCACTGTCGTTTCGTACAGAACTGAAAGAGAGGCAACGAGCGGAGGGACGTCAGGTGCGCCGCTCAACTTAAATGAAAGCTTATTTGAAAAACAGAAACAACTATGTTTTAGATTAATGTTTTCTTAATTTCATTTATAATATTTGGTAAACAATAGAGATTTTTTGCTTTAAAAAGCATGTTTCAAGCATGTTTCCAGCAGTGGACTGCGATAAGCTGAGTTAATGATGATGATGTTTCAAGAGGTTAGTTTACAATTCTTTTTTATGGAGAAAACTTCAAGAAAGTGTTTTGGGCACAATAGAGTTTTAGAAAAGACGATCAAGATTACAATATTTTTTTTTCACTGCCACAAACTGATTAGATACAGCAAAAAATGTTTTTAAAAGAAGCCTATTTGAAGTATTTGGCTGTTGTCAGCAGTCTTCTTAGAATGTAATGAGGAAAATGAATTGCAAATAATCAGGTTACTTGATTGACTACATAAACATTGTGAGGTTTTTTATATTTTTTTAATGGGCTTGCGTTTGACTGACACTTCACCTGATGTCAAGCGATGGTGCGGTTGACGATGGAACACGCCTTCCCAGAAAAAAGCTTCTTGCTTTTCACTCGAGCCGTGAAGACCACCAGATTATATAAACGTTTTATTTTAGTAAGTTAATTGTTTTCTGCAGTGCAATCACGGTTTAAACTTCGCTACACAGATATAGCAGGGCTCGCGTTAGTTATATACCCCTGTGTTTACAAAAAAATGAATGTCGTTTAAAATAAGTACAGTTTAGCAGATCCGAATTACTGTGTAATTCAAAATCGTTAGGAATGTCGGGTCAGGGACCGATTATTACAATTTGCAGGTTCATTAAAGGTTCATTCAATCGTAATTTTACTAGGTAGAGGACAGTTTTACCCTGTTTACAATTAGCAATTGTATAACTTGAGATATAAATAAACGCTTTATGGACTCTTCGAGGGATATTAGCGATGGCTAAAATAACATCAGTTCGTTACTGTCCAATTAACCATTTTAGTATTTTATTTACCGTCCTCTGCCGTCCGTGACTGCCTCGTTGGTCTAGTGGTTGTAAGCGCGACTGCTGAGCGTGGGGTCCTGAGTTCGATTCCCGGGTCGGGCAAAGTGTTATTGGGTTTTTTCATTAGGAAATTCTCAGTAGCAGCCCGGAGTCTGGATTTGTGCCCGGTCAATGGCAATAGGCTCGCACCCTATTACATGGGACTATAACATAACTGGCGAAATGTGGGTGTACTATACACCTCTGCCTACCCCTTCGGGGAAATACAGGTGTGATGTTATGTTATGTTATATGTGTGGCAAATATTTCAAACAATCATCACAATTTAAAAGCACTACCAAGAAAGACAACAAAAAATAAATATTAAGTTTTTTTATTATTATTATTGTGACTGGTTGAACAAGGGACTTATTGAAGAAGGATGTTTAGTACTTAATTTAACGTTCCAAATACCTATGTGAAAAAAGGTTACTAAATTTCGAAATAATATTCCAATCGATTTCATCATTATCGTGGACACTGTTCCGCGCTTACCTACAAACATAGACATATTATATATATTACTAGCGTAAGCGCCCTTTGAAATCATTGCCTACAAATCAAAGTTGCATGAGGCGAGGTGATGCAACTAGCACAGTAGTGTCCATAAGCCGCTATTTCCACCCTCTCCGCCTTTTGTACTCGCCACCAGACTCCTAGACAATATTTTTTCAAACAAGCACGACTGCTGAGCGTGGGGTCTTGGGTTTGATTTCCGGGTAGAGCAAAGTGTTATTGTTTTTTTAATTATTAGTTTTTTCATTAGGAGATTCTCAGTAGCAGCCCTCAGTAGATTCCGGATTTGTGCCCGGTTAACGGCAATAGACTCGCAGTCACTCGCCCCCTATTACATGGGACTGGTAACATAACTGGCGAAATGTGGGCGAGCTACTATACACCTCTGCCTACCTCTTCGGGGAAATACAGGCGTGATGTTATGTTATGTAGTCATCATTATGTAAACGCATGTTCTAGTATATTATTGAATAATATTGTCCCTCATTCATCCAGTAATGCTGTATATTTCTTCAACCGCAATATTTAGTGAAGACTACAGTGTAAAGTAAATAAACCCGAATTCCAATTATCTAAGTATTAAATCCTTTTTGCATATAAAAAAATAAAAATTCATACAAAACTCTAGTACGGCGAAAGAAGTTAATTCCGTCCTGGCACTGCCGCCAGCACCAATAAATATTAGATGCGCCACTATAGTGCTGTCAAGGAAATGCCGGGATTCGGGAGTGTGGAGTGGAATAGTTTGCATCGAAATGTGTTGTTGAATGCTGTGAATAATACATATAGTGGTTAAAAATATTCTGTTGGGAATAGTTTTTTTCTATAATGTCAATTGGGGGCAAGAACATTGTGGGGGTGTGCTTACCCCTTCGTGGAAATACAGGCGTGATATAATGTGTTATGTTACCATTGTGGGGGTGCATTATAATAACCTCAAGGGATGACGATATTGAATTTAAATGATCATTTAGAGCACCCTGAACCTTGTTATAAGCTGCAGACTGGCTTGTCTTTTCACAAAGGAATATACTGTTCTGGCTTTAAATGTGAAGGAAAATATCGTGAGGAAATCTGCACTCTAGAGAGTGCTCCATACAGTTCTCAATGGCTAGAGCACGTAAAGCCGTCGGTCCTGCGCCTGATTTCTCTCCGGTCACATCGGATTATGAGAGTGAGGGAATAGAGAGTGCACCTGTGTTTGTACACACACTTGTGCACTATAATATGTCCCGCGCAGATGGCTAGTCTCCATTGAGATTGGCCGCCGTGACCGAAATTCGGCCGGGAGGACATTATCAATGGCTTGTGTAGTCCGCCAACCCGCACTAGGCCAGCGTGGTGGACTAAGGCCTGAAACCTTCTCATTTTGAGAAGAGGCCTGTTCCTATTAGTAATATTATAAATGTGAAAGTTTGTGAAGATGTTTGAATGTTCGTTGCTCAATCACGCTGTAAGGCCTGAACGGATTTGAATGAAATTTGGCTATTGGCACACGTATAGAACATAACTCGGATTAACCTTAACCCCGGCTCCACACGTTGGCCCGAACGTTGGCGCCAACGCGATTCTCCAACGTGTGGATCGGGGTAATGGAGTTGGCCCGAACGTTGGGGCGAGCATTGGCAGTTTCCCGTCGCGTGTCGGTTTTATCAAAGGAATTATGAGCCAACGTTGGAGATGCGCCCACACGTTGGAGGTTTGCCCAGTCTTGCCGCAGCACTCATGCAGTAAGGTGCATCGAATGAGCTTGTTCCTATGGTCACCGTGTCTTGAAAATGTCGTCCGCGTGGATGGACGCAATAGCTACAGAATTTCTATAAAAAAAATCTTTCTGTTTATTAACAAATAATAATGATATTCTCTTGTTTGTCAAAACTTTTTCAAATACTACGTCCATTGTTTAACTATTGTGCTATTTTAATTGACAGTTCAGCTCTTAAAACAATTAATAATCTTAAAGTGCGCAGTGCTACATCTATTTCAAACGTCTTTACATTGGCTCTGACGGAACTAAACTAACATTATCTCCAACGTGTGGACGCTAGGCAGAATTACGGGCCAACACTCGCCCCAACGTTGGGGCCAACGTGTGGAGCCCGCCTAATAAAGCTACTTATTATCCCGGGAAGCTAAACAGTTTCCGAGGGATGCTTGATACGCCACATCCACGCGGGCGAAGCCACGAGCGAAGTCTAGTACTAAGGCTGATAATGGTGATGCTGATGATGATGCTGATGAGCTTCACTCATTTAACTCGTGCCAGCGCGAGAGAATACTCATTTTCAGACAAAGCTTACATTACTACATTTTTATTCGACGTCTGTAAAACGAAAAAAAATCTTTTTCGTTTTGCGCGCGCTGACCCCAAATAAATTGGGATAAAGGCAGCAGGATGATATCTGAGGTCGAGTGGTTCGAGTGTCGGACTACTGATCACGAGGTCGTGGGTTCGATTCCCACAGGACACAAATATTTGTGTGTGATGAACATAAGTGTTTTTCTTGGTCTAGGTGTTCCTTATATATTCAATGTATGTATTTACATAAAAAAGTATATAAGTTTTATATCCATTGTCTAGTACCCATCCATAGTACAAGCTCTGCTTAGTTTGGGACTAGATGGTGATGTGTAAAAATGTCCCGATTATTTTATTTATTACATTCCTATCTCTAACACAATCCTACTAGACATGTCCTTGAAGCATGGTTTGGTAGCCAATAATGACGTTATTAATTTTCATCAGTGGACTCAATCCAAAGAATTCAAAAAATATACTCAATAAAACTTCACATAGTATTAAATTTAATCCTGGCCTCACAGGCCTCCGGAACCGCCTAGGAACCTACAACACTAGCAGAGAGCTCATCAGGTATTCAATCAACCAACGCCAAAGATTAGCCAGCGTCCTTTGATATAGAAGGCAATCATGTGCGGCCTGTATAAAGTGGAACGCAGGTAATCTCAGGACATTGCCTGTGCACACAGACCAAGTAGAGATGCTACGCATCAGACGACAATCTCCGAACAAGAAATTTGGTCGATAGGGAACCAAAGAGTAGCCTCAATAATAGAAAATGACAAGCACAGATAATACATTTTTTTCAACTTCCAACCAAGCAAAAGGTTTTTAAATTTCGGCCTTGGATACAAGGCTTTTGCCTCTTATTCATGCGTAGGTAGGTACCTATACATGCATTGCTAATATTTTATTTTTTATAGTGAAAGTGAAATAAAAACCATTACTTTTACATAAATCTGTTTATTTTTAAATTTTCTCCTATAAACATTGTTTTTTTTTTCAGTTATTTCTAATCAGAATAAAATTCTACATTTTCTTGTTTGATTTGCATCCACAGGATCTTCCTAGCCACAGGAGTCATCGTCTTCAGTGTTGAAGGGACTGTTATTTGATTGTACATTACCTGCAAGGAAAATTAAGGCTTTTAACTACTTGGTTTTACATTAATATCTACAATGTTATCATTGCATTTACATAAATCAAACAAAATGAAAGAAAGAAATAAAATAATTATTTTAATCTTGTTACAGGCGAGAGATAATATTACACATCAACAATAAAATTAAAAATAATATGTCTGTAAAAGACTAAAAAGGCCCCCATCTCAGCATATGCTACAACACCGTAATGTTGCAGCACTGGTTTTCAGATGGGTCCCGGAATGAACATTATAACCTAGTAATTTAAAGTATAGCCTAGTGGTTGAATGCTTGCCATCCTTGCAGGGGGATCTGAGTTCGTACCCGGCCCACACCTCTGGCTTTTCGAATTCAAGTGCGAATCAGAATTTGATTGTCACTTTTTACTTTAACGGTGAACGAAAACATCGTGAGGAAACCTACCCACTTGAAAGTGATTCATACAGTTCTTGATGGTGTTTAGTCCACCAACCCGCAGTAGGCCAGCGTGGTGGACTCAGGCCTGAATCCTTCTGAGAAGAGGCCCGTGCCCAGAAGTAGAACAGTAACGGGCTGATAATGATGAACCATTTTTTAATAGAAATGTCTTTAGAACTTTACCCTGCCTACCGTCATGCTCAAACATTTCTCAGTTGATTGTGACATTCACACACAGCTTACTTTGTTGAGGCCAACTTATAATATTATTATTCATATTATTTTGTTTTTAAATATAAATGCCATTAAAGAAAATGAAAAAAGCTGTTGCTTACCTCATTTAACAAATGATTTCCAACAAAACTGTATGTAGGCGGTGGCATCTCAGTATCTGAAATAATAAAAAATAGTTTTACAACAGCATTAATATTATTAAGATTCCACACCCGAAGGGTCCAAATGGAATCCTATTGCTGTGGCCAAGGGCAGATCCAGGATTTGTTTCTGGGAGGGGCACAAGGGCCAGATAGGCAAGGAGTACTTAGAAGTGTCCCCTATAGTATTGCATTATCAGTGATATTTTATGATTTCCAACTTGCGGTAGCATGTAGTATACTTATGTTTGCAAAAAGAAACAAATAATATTCAAGCGGTATTGTATTAATCTCCCAACTCCTAGTTTTATTTGAACCATCTGGTGGGAAGGGCTTGTTTCCCTGTGTATCAATTCATTAAGCTTAGTTTGGCCCCCAGAAGCCTGAAATAATCGTTTTCTGTAGTGTGTACTGCATGCAGATTGAAAAGTTCATTGTCAAATATTACACTTTAACACTGAAATGAAATATATTATTATTTGCTTACCTGATGTGATCATATATAACAGTGGCTTGATGTGCTAGTGGCTAGTAGTAGGCTTGTTTGTTGGGCAGATGTTAACAAACATTTCGTAACCGTAATTCGTAATGTACGTTTTTATTTAGTTATATTAAACTTTGTAGAAAACTGAATAGTATATTTCAACTTTTAAATGGGATAGGTACATAGTTTAGACTGCCCATTTTACAAAGAGTTAATTACAAAGAGAATTACTTCAATAATTGAGATTATACATGTATACTACACATAGGTATATAACAACAATATAAAGACCAGAAGGGGAAGGCCGAGGGGGACGAAGTAACTGTCAAAATCCATTATTGAACCCATCTAGAATCATAAACATAACGTTGAAAATTTTTGTTCTAAGATTACTACCCGTGCCTGTGCAATATAAACGTGTGTCGTGTGTCCTTATAATTTGAAACGCTAAGGGAAAAAAATTACGACCTCGTGAAGGTCGCTGGAATCCGCTGGATGCGGAAAGTGCTGGACCAGTCGTTGTGGCGATGTGTGTACTGTAACCATATTTAAAAGCAAATAACTATTTGAATTGAATTGAATTGATGCTTAGGGTAGGCCTATGTCCAGCAGTAGACGTCTTTCGGCTCAAATGAATGATGATGAAGGAAAAAAAATACATGCTGTATGTACGCTGTGTGTAAGTAATTTTCCATTGAAAAGCGATCTATATTTATTGAGAATAAACGGTTATTTTTGCATAGTGCGAGCGCGATGCGTCGTGTTTACCCACCCATATCTTGTTGTAATGAATGTCGACGGACCAAGCGGTGAACAGAAAAACCTAAACTAGTTTATGTTCTACACTGTATCTGCAAAATGTACTTATGCATTTTTTGTGGAAATAAATAAACATAACACTCGAAGGCAATTAAATAAGTCCCTTTAATTGGTGATTAAGAAATGCTTTTGTTTTCGCCACCCACTTGTACAATATTATTTTATTGTTTTTTTAGACAGTTTAAGAAAGAAAAAATGTTTATTGTCTTAGTTAAAAGCGTGCAACATTTAAATTACTAAACAATACAAAGCAGGTAGGTATACAAAGAAAAAAAAAAGTACAATATAAGGAAAGTACTTAAAAGTACATATATCTTTCTTTTTTTTTTGCAATAATTTCGTCCAGTCTTCTTCCTCTATCGTGTTGACATGAGCTACATAATGATAACAGCTCATTCCGTGGGGAAAATATTAGCCAGTCAGCAGGCTGGTAGCGTGGCGTAGCCAGGGTTCGCAGGACGATCAATAAAACGTCGTCACTCGTGGAGGCTCTTTTAATGTAATCCTTTCGATCAGTTTCAGAGCGTAGTAGATATTGTTTTTCCGTACTGGTCTTAAAATAATAAACAATGGTCTTGAATCGCGGATAAAAGGGTCTTCTTCGCTCCAGTATGGTCGTGAACAAAGAAAATAATAGTAATAATATGTAACTCGAATCGAAACTTACAGTTAGAAAACATTTTCATTATCATATATATAAATCATTATTTAATTAAATGACGTGGGTTATACCTGTAAACATCACCAAACGAATGACAGTAAATAGATATCCGGCTCTGAAGCAGAAGTCTTATCAAACTTAGTCGAAAATATCAAACTCATCTTACCCATAAATCTAAGTTACGCATACCCAAAACTTTAACTCAACTTAATCTACGCTATAATTACCGAAGTAAGCCACAACTAGTGATGCCGATCGATAGATCCATATCAAACATATCTTAGTCTGTCGATAGCCTAGCATATAGTGCATATAAGCAGCGTCAGGCACTAGTTGCCTGGCATTTATGCTGAACTGGACCTATTTGACACAGTCGCTAGACACACAGCATCTATGTATGATCCGTTTTGTATATTTGATTGTGTTCCTTTTGAATTGCGTCTGTGTATCTATGTGCTTTGTGTCAAATATTTTTTTCTTTCTTTCTAGTTCGAATATCGACAGGACTATCGTAAATTTATTAATATGAAACGGAAATAGCCAAGTGCGCGTTAATTCCAGTTTCATATTAATACTATTTTATAATGCAACGCGAAAGTCGAGAAATAAATACTAAAAGGACTTTCGATACTATCTATAGCACAAAATGTGCTAATTTTTTTTTTAAATTTCGCTAGGCACAATCGGCTACACGTTAGTAAATACACATACTTGAATCACGAATACCACCCTTATTGTTTACTAAATAAAGACCCTGTCATGGTCAAACTGCTACCAGTGATGTGTTACCGAATGTACTATCGATAGCATTGTCAAAAGTGGCAATGAAATAGATTGTATCGATATTTTCTATAGTATTATCATGCTAGACGCGTTAATGATCGTTAGTAGTATCGATACTATCCATATGAAGCCACTATTTACTAGTATCGATATTTAAATTTTGAGATATAATACTGCAATTGTATTTATAGTTTAATTTTGAGATAGTATTGCACATTATACACCATTCAGCACCATCAATTTTATCGACAGTCTTATCGATATCCTAATTTTCAAATTCAAATATCGATACGGGCCATAGATAGTTAGCATCACTAGCCATAACTTGTGTGTCGATCTCATCACTCTCAAGTTGACTCAACTTAATTATAGTTATAACATTAGGGCCATAACTCATTTATAAGGGTGTACCCGCATAATTGTATAACAAATATGGTATGTAGGGCAAATTTATTAGCGGAATATTAAGTTGACTTGATTGGATTGTTTATATAACCAACCCATTACTGTCCCACTCATAGAAGTAGATAGATAGAATGGTTGTAATCACAATTTTACTTGCGATTCATGCGTGGTAACTTTCGGACAAACCACGCCTGCCATGTTGACGTTATAAATTTTTAAAAAATAACTTTAATAAAAATTTACGTTACAGCTTTTGTTTCTGCATTTAGAAACAGCGCAATAAGGCATTTTTGTGGGTTTTTGTTACAGTATTTACAGAAACAAGTCAAGGCGTACTGAGCAATGTTTTGAAATACCCTGCACTATGGTGCAGAGTGTTGCCACGCGCGCCGCGCCCACTTTTCCATTCTATCTATCTATTTCTGTGGTCCCACTTCTGTGCACCAGGCCTAAATCCTTCTTTTTAGAAAAAGAAGGATTTAGGCCTTATTTATTAATATACTTTTTTTATCTTGTATTTATATAATTAAACACAGTTTTTTTTAATCCTAGACCAATATTATGATTGTTTTGTTCTAATTTTTACTGAATATTGATGACATTTTTAATAATCATTGACCTTGAATTGTCTAAAATCTCATTTAATTTCTGTATTTTAATTTAATTATGTAGTACCTACCACATTCAAATACAATTGTAAATTGTTCATGAATCATCATCATCATCATTTCAGCCGAAAGACGTCCACTACTGGACATAGGCCTCCCCCAATTAAGGGGGGATATGCCATAATCGCCACGCTTGGCAGGCGGGTTGGCGATCGCAGTTGGTTGGTTAAATACTCAGAGATCGCTGCAGCCCATCCTCTGGTGAATCCCTTAGTCGCCTTTTACGACACCCATGAGAAGAAATAAGGGTGGTGCTATTCTTTAAGTCCGGCACCACACGGACTGAATAATGAATAATAATATACGTACTTACTTATGAATCTATAAACATGGTTCCTTTGTCCGTGTCACTGCAGGGTGCCAACTGAAAATCAACGCTGGATATTCCACGCCAGCACATGTTAAGTTCGTGACCCTTTTGGCATGGGCATGGGCTGGGCATGCCCGGCAGTAAATTTATGTTTACTCGTGTCTAATTTTAGTAATTTTATTGATGTTATTGTTGTGCTGTCACTGTTGTGCAAAATAAAAGTTTTTCTTTCTTCTTTCTTTCTAGTTTACCACGCTGGTCTACTGTTTGTAAGCGGACCACACAAATAATGTAGAACAGTGGGGTAATTGTGTAATGCATTGACATTGACATTGGTGTTGATTCTCTTGTTCACGAACTAAACTTATTTTAAACTGTCGCTCTCTTTTACTAATAGTAGATACAAGAAAGGGATGGCAACCATTTTAGAACTGTCAAATTAGTTTACGTGTTAATTTTTTTTTGTATTTTAGTGGGCACGTTGCGAGATCACGACTAAACTTGTATGGAAATTTTAATTCGGACTAATTTGACAGCTCTAAAATTGTTGTCATCCTTTTCTTGTATATTCTATTAGTAAAAGAGAGCGATAGTTTAAAATAAGTTTAGATCGTGAACAAGAGAATCGACACCATTAGCTTTCATTATGAAATGTTAGCAATATTCATTGCGTGGCACATAGTTGCCGATATGACGAATTGTCAAAACACACGGAGCAATGAACATTGAAATCCACATGATTGCGATCGCGAGTGAGTTACGCAATTTTGCAGCTGATATGTAATAAGCACTATATGCACTCACAATATTAAACTTTCAATTAATTTGTCGCCGAAGCATGAACATTATAATATCGCAGTCGTATGCGCCTAAATAAATCGCGGAGTTAACACAAAGAGCCAGTTTTAATTAAATTTAATATATAAATGTTCGCTACGGGCTATAATTAATTACGAACAATACGCTTTTATAAGAGACTTAATTAATTAACTGATGTACTCGGAAACAACGGGGGTATCACAAAAATACTGGGTACTGGAAAAGACATACGAAAAACAATGTTGAATAATAAAACATTTTTAGCTGTATCTATTCAGTTTGTGGGAGTGAAAAAAATATATGTTTTTCTTGATCGTATTTTCAAAAAAACTATTGTGCCCAAAATACGTTTTCTTAAAGTTTACTCGATTGAAAAAAAAATGTAAACTAACCTCTTAAAACATGCTTTATTAGCAAACAATCTCTATTATTTACAAAATATTATAATTGAAATTAAAAAGACAAGTTATAATAAAGAAAATAATCTAAAACATAGTTGCTTCTGTTTTTCAAATAAGCTTTTAGTTTTTAATTTAAAAAATGTATTGTTAATTCAGAGAGCGGCACACCCGACGTCCATCCTCTCATTGCCTCTTTTTCATTTCTGTACAAAACGACAGTGACCGCAGAGGTCTGATTTTTTAGGTGTAGCCTCTTAAGAAACCTTTACAACTGAGAGTGTTCCACAAAGTTCTCAATGGTGTGTGTAGTTATTTTTTTCTGTTTCTTATATACAGGGCGTCCCACGGATATGCCACATGGAAGGAAAGTACCTTGAATATTGTAGATGGAACATTTTACTGAAAGAAAAACTACTTGAATAAAAAAAAAAAACTGCATTCTTAGATATATAAATAATTACATGGTTGAACCGGAAATCGAACCCGTTACATGAGAAAAATAATACCCTGTAGCTTTATCATACCGATCGAAAGGCTTCATCTTATGGATTATTTTCTGCTAAATAACAGTGTCACAAATAAAAGGAAGACCATGAATTTTAAAATTTGATGTGGCATATCCGTGGGACGCCCTGTATACTGAAGTATGTATTAAAAAAAAAACCGGCCAAGAGCATGTCGGGCCATGCTCAGTATTATAGGGTTCCTAATTACAAACGAATCAAATCGAATATTAATCATTGCTATTTTAGTTTTTGCAAACAGCGCCACCTAGCGCTGAATTTAAGAAGCTAAATTTAGAAGTGTGTATATCAATAGGTATAACACAAAGTTACTTTTTGTGATTTTTTCAAATAGAATGTAGCTAAAGGAGCATTATTTGCTAAGATCATTTTTCTCTAAGGTCAATGACCTTTGAACTAGGACGTCTTGAGTATTTTTCTTAAAACTTAAAAACTTATAATCATATTATGCTCGAAATAATTTTAAAAGAGAGTTTTTACAAAGGTCTATCAATGTGGAAGATTATAAGTTTCTATGTTGCATAGTTTAGAAATGGCAGGGGGAGGACACATTGCAAGCCACTTTGGCGGGCTGTATTTCGCAGATGGTATACCTGATAAAAAAGTTATGTATGAAACATTACCTTCATTTTAGTAGACCTATTCAATGATACCCCACAAGATGGGGTGCAGTGAAAAAAAAAATTTCATCCCCGTTTCACATGTATGGGCGCCACCCCTAAAATACGTAATCAAGATTTTTTTATTCTTTTAAAATTTAGATCTATATCTAGACCATTTTTTAACAAAATTTAATTTGCATATGTTTATAACTGTAGAAGTTATTAAGCT
The DNA here is from genome assembly GCA_949699075.1 of Asteroscopus sphinx. Lineage (NCBI taxonomy): Eukaryota > Metazoa > Arthropoda > Insecta > Lepidoptera > Noctuidae > Asteroscopus > Asteroscopus sphinx. The sequence continues at coordinate 8,837,805 of OX453021.1, read as the reverse complement.
GTAAAGGATTAGGACAGACGGACAGACGGACAGACGGACGGACATGACGAAACTATAAGGGTTCCTTTTAGGACTACGAAACCCTAAAAAGTACACGTACAAGTATTATATCCATTGCGTACTATCCATAGTTTAAGCTCTGCTTAGTTTGGTCCTCGATGGTGCTGTGTAAAATGTCTCAAATATATAAAAAAAATAGTATGGTATGACGCACAACATTTGTATAATTCATTGCACTAGGTCATTACGTCAACATTCCATAAGATTCCTCGGAGCTCACGCGCGGACTGCAGTTTTTGTCTGTGATGGCATAATATTATATGTGCAGCCATTTTGCTAATATACAATCAAAGAACTCTTTTTGTGGTATAGGATGGCGACTATATTAGCCCATGACAGCTGCAATACTACTTAGGCCGTTGCCCAAATGGAATTGACATTCGTGCTCGCTAAACTAAGACATGAAGATGAAATCTCAAGTGATTGGTAAACGCAAAGTGGAAAACCACAATATACTATTTAAAGATCCAATTCCGAATCAATTGATACACAAAGACGTCTATGCAATCTTCATTACCATCATGCAGAATGTAGAATATCTAAGTGTCGATCATTCGCTTTTGTAGGAGACCATCTCAGGGGAGACACGACCTAATTTCACTGTAAGATTGGAGATCAGCTGCGGTGCAAGTGCTGAAAAACTTAAGGTTGAATGTTTTTTTTATATACTTAACGGGCTTGCGTTTGACCGCTACCTCACCTGATGTTAAGCGATGGTACGGTCGACGATGGTTCAGGCTTGTCCAGCAAAGGTGAGAGGATGGTAGTGGAATAGTTCGACCCATCCTCTCAAGTGGCTACACCGGTAATCGTAACGGAACACGACTAGGTCGCTTGGCAGCCCGTCTTTGCCCGGTGGGTGGTCGCAAGCCGTCGGCAATGGCCTACAACCAGTATGTCACCTGATTCGCACCACCCAGGAATCACGTGTAGGGATTCAGCAAAGGAAATGCTCCTACGGATGTGGGTGACTCAATCCCCGAAAGTAGACTACAACTTTCAAGTTGAGAAGTTTCCTACTATCAAACTCATCTGAAATGTGGCGAAATCATTTTAAACCCTTCGATCAAATACCTACAGATGCACGGTCTTGTACAAAATTAAACCCAAAAAACGTCTCCGCGATAAAATCTATTCGTAATTATGTTTACAATAACTAATTATGAGTCGGCGCCAAACAAACAAGCAAAGTTGCAAGTTGGAAGTGGTCGAGCGGAGAACGCATTTTTGGAAAGTTATTGTTTATCGTTGAAAATTTCACGTTGTATTTGATGTTATGTTGTTTTTATTATTTATTTAAATTAATTTAATGATCTTCGTTAATTGTTTGTTTGGCGCCGACTCATAATTAATTATTAACAGTAGTTTAGTTAGGAAAAGACTTAAAGCTTCATTTTATTTTTCGCTTTTCAGTTTCTGTTTTCGTCGGTCCAATTTTTTGTTAAAAAGTTTAATTTTTAATTTTTTTGTGGCTTAAATCTAACTTCCGGTCTCCATTATGTTGTAGTGTCTAGAACTACATTTATGTGTGCCAAGTTTCAACAGAATCGGTTAACAGGTAAGAATTCAGTGGGTGAACAAGCACTCATCCCCTGTTTTCCTACCCTTAGAGGTGGATTTTGATTTTTAAATTTTAATGGGACCAACTTCGAGATATACCCTATTTATTAAAATAAGAATCAACAAAATCGGACTACTCTGTAAAAAGTTATGCGTGGTCATAAATAAAAATAAAAAAAATACAAAGATACGCGTCGAATTGAGAACCTCCTCTTTTTCGTCGGTTAAAAAACAGTATACAACGTTACATCAGATTGGTTGGTGAATCTTTACAGACGCGATGGGTATCGATATCTAATGATATTTACTATAATTAGATATCAGACAAGAAAAAGTATGATTTTCTAAACTCATAATTTCAACTACCTACAGCATCTGATATCTCTTAAAAATGTAAACCTACAAGATCACGCGTTACATGGCTGTTGATCCAGTGATTAGTTTACTTGAATGAAATTATGAGTTTAGAAAATCGAAATGGCGGCGTTTTTCAAGCGGTAATTGTGCATCTATAGTATATTTGATCGACGGTTAAACCCAATTTAATCTAAAAAAACAGTATACAACGTTACATCAGATTGGTTGGTGAATCTTTACAGACGTGATGGGTATCACGGTAGAAAAAATATGATTTTCTAAACTCATAATTTAAATTACCTTCAGCATCTGATATTTCTTAACCATGGAGAAAAGAAGGGAGCGGAGGTGCTGCAAGGCAATTTGGTCATGCGCCTTCAATTTGGTCATGACGTCACAGTGGGCGGAGCCGCAAAGCTTAATTTCAAGTGAATCATCACTGCGTTCGGTTCTCTTCGATTTAAATAGATTTTGAGAGGATTTTGAATATTTTTCTTGTTTTAACAATGAAGTGCGCTGTTGTTGGATGTAAAAATTGTTCATGATCAAAACTAAAACATATTGATGGTATAACATTTTATGTGTAAGTCATATATATTTATATTTTCAATTTTAAAACATGCATTTTCTCGTTTCTTCGCCAAATTGTTGCTCGGGACATCTGTCGTCGAAAAGATGCATACTAATCACTTCTCACCGATAACATGTTTTTACATTATCAATGCATATTATGACGAAAATAATAAACACATTGTTTTAATTCATTTTAAATTCTAAAATGTTAGTTATTTCATAGATAAATTACATAATTACATGAAATAAGAGCAATTTAAAATAAGAAAAATAGGCCATCAGGCCATCTATCGGTGAGTAGTCAGTAATAGGGTTGATTTCATGTTTCGAATTAAAATGACACATTTTTGACGATTTTTGTAAACCCCCGTTTTATTGTTATCTGATGGTATTTAACGTTTGCTATAATGAAGTTATACACATACTATGTAAAAATATAGGGCGCATCTTGTTAAAAATAGAAGAAAACCAAAAAAATAGAAACACGAATGAATAAGTTTTTACACAAATGAAATTCTTTAATCGCGAATAATCGTGAATAATCGTGTAGGACACTAATGATTTGCTAGCTGGACAACATTCATAACCATGATTTTATAAAACAAAAATACATAACAAGGTCTTGAATGAAGCGGGCGATGGTGATTCTAAGGTATCTAAGTGAGAAATAAAAACAAGGAACCTTGGATACGTTTTTTGAAGTGAAACTTCTGTATAGACGGGGGGTATTAGGAATTTTTAGTCACGAAAAAACGTTACGGCCGCATGGAGGGGGTAGACAATATATCGCTTGGCGAGAGACGGCAGCGGCGGAGGGATTGAAAGGCTGATGATGATGATGATGATGATGGTGAAAATTCTATATATAGAAGATAGATATATATATATCTTCTTCTATATATTAGGATTTTTCTCTCACGAAAAAGCGTTACGGCCGCGTGGAGGGGGTAGACGATATATAGCGGCGGAGGGAGAGAAAGAAAAATGGATGTTTTTTTTGGTTCCGGATTTAATTCAGTTTTTTTGTTTGATAAAATAAAATATGTTTAAATAAAAAATGCATTCATTAAAATCACTTAAAATGTACCTAACCTAACCAAAACATAATTTGCAGTAAAACTGCGAAAAAAAAACGAAATGTGTGCTGGGACACATAGTAGAAGTGAAACTTCAACGGACAAGTGGAAAAACGAATCGCAACGGACAAGTGGAAAAACGAATGGCAACTGACAAATGGAAAAACGAATCAAAACAAAATTTTAACTTGAAGTTTTACGGGCTGATTGTTAATGTACTTATTCAATTTGAAAACCTGCCCGTAAAACTTCAACTTAAAATTTTGTTGCGATTCGTTTTTCCACTTGTCAGTTGCCATTCGTTTTTCCACTTGTCCGTTGTGATTCGTTTTTCCACTTGTCCGTTGAAGTTTCACTTGTACTATGTGTCCCAGCACACATTTAGTTTTTTTTTATTCAATTTGTATCCAATAAGTTTTTATGACAATAGTTAACTGCAATCTTGATATATCATAATCCAAAAATTCCAAATATTACGTAGCATTATTTCAGCAAAAATGTATTGAATACTTTAATTAATAAAAAAAAAATAACATTAGGTAAAAATTTTTTAGGAACAGAATGTAACATACTTTTTATTATATTTCTATATACAACCTACAACCTAATTCTTAGCTTATACTAAACCTCTTAAGGGGTCATTGTACTCATCATAATGAACAACTTTTACTATGGGAACAACCCTGAAACCGAAAAAAATATCAGCGGTTCCCTACATTTGTGTTCACATAAATCGACATAATAGGGAACAGCAGATTTTTTCGAGATTTCAGGGTTGATTCCACTGTAAAATGTGTTCATAATGATGAGTACAATGATCCCAGAGATTTAGTATAAACTAAGAATAAGATTGGATATTTGTATAAGTAGGTATTTCTACTAATTTCTTATAATATATATTTTTAATGATTTAAATAGTGGAAAGAAAAAATCGCTCACGAGCAGGATTCGAACCTGAGGCTCCTGGCTCAGTACGCCAGTCTTTGGGTGACGTCAGCGATATCTTATTAAGAAACAGTGATTCTTCTTTTTTTTTCCACTATTTAAATACCGATAACACGGTTTTGTGGGGCACAGTGATATTGCAAAATTTATACATGTATGAATAAATAAATAAATACTAAATAAATCGTTAGATTTCGCTTCGCATGCATAAATGCGTTAAAAATAATAAAATATATAATTTTGTCAATCAATTTTTTTTTTGTTGTATTTGCAATCAGTTTATACAATTAAAAAGATGGTTTGAGTGATTTTCAAGGTGATCTACATGAGGATACTTTATTGCGCTAGGCGCTATGTATGGCACGTTTTTAACGTACTTTTGTGTAAAGTTGTAAAACAAAAGTTGTGTAGTTAGACGTTATTTAATACTCATACTGGACTGGTAATCTGAAGGTCAAGCCGCAAGTGCCATATGGTACCCTTACATTATACCCTTTTAACCTTTTTCAACTTCGTTACTTTTTTTCAAATTCTAATCAGTCATTTTAAAGACCACGTCATTTGTGTAAAATTCAATTTCATTAGTGTTATGTTCTCACCACAAAAACGCACATAGAATGTTCTGGAATAAAATAATGTGCTTTGTACGCCACAGTGGTGAGTAGACAAACTAAAATGAAAAATTGTTAGTGCTGTTACGCTGTAATAATTCATTTCACCGCTAGATGGATTTACAAAAAATGGGCGGATTTTCCATAGTGAGGTGGAGCCATTGCTGTACCTCGTCCCCCTGTCACCCGCATTCAGGCGACGCTTCTTTCTAAAGAGATTTTGCCTTGCAACACCTCCGCTCCCTTCTTTTCTCCATGTTCTTAACAAATAGGTACATGGTATGTAAACATACAAGATCACGCGTTACATGACTGTTGATACAGTGATTAGTTTACTTGAATAAAACTATGAGTTTAGAAAATCGGAATTTTTCTTATTTTATCAGATTATCGATATTCATCACGTCTGTGATGTTTCGCCAGCTAATTTGATTTAGTTCTTATATATTTCATGTGAACGCAACCATGATCCAAAAAATCCCAGGAGGATGGCTTTTAAAAACAATAATGTATTTATTTAGCAAAATAAATTATCAGCACGCTTTTCCTTACATTTTAGGCCAAACTATCGCGCTGCAGCCTCGGGCGCAAGCACTTATTGCCAATATGGCCGCCAACTACCCGCCGGGATTACCTGGAACGCGATCGAATAATATATACATAACGACGACCATTAATTTATATGTGACACCATGAATGCTGTTTGATTTATTATCATAAGCTTTGTATTTGGTATGAACATTTTGGGTTTGATGCGTACAATAATGCTTGTCGCCGATCGTTTTAAGCGCTTGAAATAGTAGCATTATGTTTTACCCGAAGAATTTTTATATTTTGCTGAAATATTTGAGTATAACTAGTAATAGTAATAAAATTTTATTTCTCTCTTCACAAAGGTGGGCTTAATAATATAAATAGGTACCTTAGAATTATGTAACAAATAAGTGCGTATAAGCTCCTTTGCGAGAGACTGGAGTCCGTACTAGGGAAAACCCTGTGTTACGGATCACCACTGCCGTGTCAGGCCTATCTCTTGTATCTCACGAAACATAGTTTTGAGATATCACCGTTTAAAGTTTTTTACAGATAATTGCCATTATCTTAAATATTTCAAAACTTTCGGGAAATATTTTTACATAATTGGTTGTATTAAAGTCCGAGGAAAACCGGGCAATTTATAGATTTTTGTAACCTTCGAAATTTTCAGAGTTATTAGCTATAACAGAGATAGGTGTAACAAGCTCTCTATACATTGGTTGTTACGCGGTGCTTTGTATCTTAAGATACGTGACTTAGCCGCAACAAGTATAATATGCAATGTTTTGCTAAACACTACCTGTGTTTCTTTCGTTTTGTTTCTAGTCTTTAACTAAAGTTTGTCTGACTGATTATTTAGTATTCAATTAAATTAGTTTATAAAGGAATAGAAAAAATAGTACTCATCTAAACAAATGAATAAAGACTTATGACTTATCTAGTAAAATCTCAAATTTTCAAATGCATTAAAATATCCTTTTTAATGAGTCAAAAAGTAAAACGAAAACTCTGACTTCTTCTAACCAAGATTCAATAACTTTTAAAACATTAAACTTAATAAACTTCATAACTAACATAAAAATTGGAATGAGAACTTAGTACCTATTATCAAGATTATTTTAGATACAAAAAAAAACTAAATCCTAGATATGTAAGGTCTTATCTAAATCTACATCTGCATCTAAGTCTGCTTTCTTTCTTGCACTTACACTCCTTCGCCTTACTTCCCGGGGTACTTCTTTTTTAACTAAGTCCAACACACTTTTGCAATACACATGCAAAGCATTGAATTATTTTTCATCGTATGATTTCTTGACGACTATGTAAGTTGAGCATCTTCAAAATTCAACTATTCTTAATGCCTAAATACGTGGATTGAAAAGTTCGCGGTCTTATATAAAAATAATAATGCAATCGAAATGCTTTTGATCTCATTATAATCGTCAACCCTTCAGATGATTTTACGCTAAATTTCTTTGTTGTATTACTTTTTCTTCCAGACTTAGAAGGATTTAATCAGAGCCAGGTGATAAATTTCTTGCATTCGAAAAAAATATATCTCAACAATGCGCTATCAGTACGTGTCCGTTTTAAATTTTGTCCAAAATAGCACAAAACTACATAGTGACGGAATAAGGAGAATCTATTGCATCCGATGCTGTAGTTAAAAATCAGTTAGCTGAATTAAATCCCAGTAGACAGAGCGTTGAATATGTCCTCTACTGTAAATAGCCTTCAACTTCCACTATAGCACAAAACACTGAAAAGATATTGAATCTTATGGTAGGAAATCAATAATGAAATATTAAAGAGATAGCTAGGTAATAGATGTTTTTAAAAAGTGATAAGGAAGCAATATTTGCCATAAATTCTGATTTCCCAGGGTTTCTAAGCGAAAGATACCGATGCCTTTTTGAGTCGAACAAAAACACAACCGGCTAATGAAATGAAAAATGAAATGAAATCGTTTATTTCCAGATTATTACATCCAATAATTAATTATTATAACAATGGCCGTCTGGCTTACAAATATAGTATAAGCACTTCACGCAAATTTTTATTTCGTTTGATGCCCGATATATTAGAAATTTTACGCAAATTAGTTGTCATAAATGAAACTAGGGTCCAGCTAAGACAACAGAATAGTAAGACCAAAAAATACTTTAAAGAAAAGTATAGACCAGAACTACTAGCCTCGAAGCAACATAAGGTGATTATTTTGAAAATAAGGTAATGGTCAGTGGCGTGCATTGGCTTACTTCACTTGAATTTAATTGTGGTGTAAGTTATTGATTTTTTGATGTAGGAAGATTAATTTAGCATTAATAGGTCTATTTTAAGATAAATAATCATCGTACTCTGAAAAAAAGATACCAACTTACACCACTATTGAATTTGAACGAGGAAGGCAGTAGGTATTGCCTAATTGCCTATATTCAATGCACGCCACTGGTAATGGTGGTAGTTTTTTGGGTCTAAGTCGACTGCTGATTAAAGGGTATCGTCATAAACTGCATTTATAACTGCACTTTTTTATACAAATGTTGTAGTTATTGAATAAACGTCAAATAGTAAAAATTACCAACGAAGTTACTAAAAACTTTTTGGTTTTATCTAAGCACAATTCGCGCATTCTGCAATTATCTGAAACTCTGAAACCATGACTGAAATCCATAATTTAAGGTGCCAGTTGGATTTTCATTGCCTTGTTTAGGACCTATTTACTTACATTTCCTGTGTAAACACACATTTTCATAAAATCTAACCACAGACAGTGCGTATTTTGAAGGCTTTTGGATATTGAACTAAGTTTACGGGACTTGTCGCGCACAATTAAATCAAAATATAACAAACATTTTGACTAACCTCGACGTTTCGGTCAAGTTGCATTGGCCGTGGTCACGAGCAGACTGAATTTTGGATATTATTTTCAAGTACGTACACTTTTTAAAAACCCAGTAAATGGGATACATCAAGCTGATATACTAACCAACAAAAATAGATTTGTGAACATTACTCCTGCATATACGATCGCGATTTTTTTAATGCACCTATTGATTTCAAAAAGGTAGTTATGTTTCTTCAGCTGGTCCATAAATACTATCATGTTGCCGTGGGCTATTACTTTTAGAACCATGTTTGTTAATGAAGCTCTCATAATATCCACATCATCAGTTAATACGCGCACTACAGTCACGGATACATACTGTATCTACTAGTTAGCAGAGTTAGGATTTGCTCGATGCGCTCGCAACTTATCACGCGTAATTGATGTAACTTAAGATACAGTATTTTACCATAACTAACAATGGCAAAATCATAGTTTCAAGAGTTAGGTGATAAGCAATTGTGACTAATTGGTAATAGTTTATTAAAATATTATTGTACTGGGTGATAGAGGATCATGAAAAAATACGATTTAGACCTGTTACGCGTAACTCATGTATCTTAAGATAACAGACCTGCGAGTGACACGGCAGACCAGGCCCTCACCCTAGTTTTAAGTATATACATGTACATTATTTTGTCACTATTACAGGTAATAAAAAAGTACTTAAGCATAAATATGACTTGATGGAAGAGAAAGAGCATTATAATATAAGTACATGCAGGTTGACAAACAAGTGGGATGTGTGGATGTTTATATGTATAATTATGTGTGAGTTTGTATGAGAGTTGTTAAAGTTCCATATTGTGTGAGGAGTGTATATTGGAGTGTGAGTGATATGAGTGCACCTCATGTGTGTAAGTGAGTGTGTGGTTGGTCAAGATTAATGTTATGTAAGTATTCGTTTGTGCATGTGTCGTGCGCGGATGTGATTATGCAGGGGTGGCACTATGTGCGTGAGATGCGTGAGTATGTTTTTGTGTGAGTCCCGTCTTGATTTGAGTTTAGGAGGGTATAAGAAGTAGTTGTTCGGTGGCATCGTAATCTAATTTTTGTAGCCACTTGAATAGCTTTTCTTTACAGCGCTGCTTGGGGAGGGGGTACAAAGACAAAAATTCATTTAACTTGTTATACAAATAGCTACCCAAAAACTTAAAGTGCCTGTGTGCGAAACTAGTATGAAAGAGTATTGTCGGACACACTGAGTGCTTTCGTCGCTTATTTTCAAAAGCTGTAGGGTTGTAATGGAGCTGCGAGTGTTTACGAAGGATTGTGTTATGGATGAATAATTGTCGCACGGTTAAGACACCAGTAAGTTCATAAAGGTCTTTAGTTGGATGTAAAAATGGTAAAAAATTTGCCACCTTTAAAACCACCCTCTGGGCACGCTCGAGTTTCAGCATAGATGTTTTGGTTGATCCACCCCAGATGGTTATGCAATAGGAAATAAGTGATTGACATAGTGCAAGATATACCATTTTTATGATATTAGGATCTGCGACATGTCGAAGGTTCTTAAAAATATAAATCATTTTTCGGGTTCTTGAGACGAGAAGAGCAACGTGCGGGTGAAAGCTGAGCGTATTGTCTAGTAGGACACCTAGATACCTAATTGTATCTGTTTTTTGCAAGATGGGGCACGAGCACACAGCAGTATGGGAAGAAGAACATTTGTAGGTGTGCGCAGTTATCATTTCGTGACATGGCTGAGTGGAGTTTATAATGGAGAACGTGATATATTTTGTTTTCCCTACATTAAGTGTGAGTTTATTGTAAGTTAACCATGACAGAACCAAGTCAAAGCCCTGCTGAGCAAAACTATAAGCCTGTTGCCATGTGTCACCCTCAAACAAGAGCGCCGTATCATCGGCGAAGGTAATGACCTTCCCATTGGGCATTTTTAGTTCGCAGAGGTCATTTATGTAAGTTAGAAATAATGTGGGACCGAGAATACTACCCTGCGGAACCCCATGCTCAATAGGAAGATCGAGGCTAGCCCATTCACCCACCCTGACTCTCTGAAAACGGTTTTTAAGATAGTCTAACTGGTTATGAAACACAGCTGTCATGTAGATTGACCATTGACACAATCGATTTCTGTTGACGCTGAAAGCTGACCTAATAAAATAATATAGAAACGGATATTAATATAATAATTTATTCATTCAAAAATCTTTTGTAGTACATTGAGTTATTATGGTACACATAGAAATAGTTGCAATCATGTTGCAATACAAACAATAAACATTTTTAGAATCAGGACACAACAGTCAAAAAGTAAGAGAAATTAGTGAAACTCTGTCTCCTGAACTAGGATATCCTGTATCTTAAGTGACGGTGTCTTCGCTTACAATGGTCGAGCGACTTTTGTATGATTATGTATGACAATGTTTTTTTAGGGTCTTCTAGAGTTTTCTAGTTAGGGACAAGGGTTTTGTACCACTTCAATAAATACAATTGATGAAGGTGTAGGTGTGCTGGGCCAGAAAACCTCCTAGTGTGCCTGACGGCTGCTGGTCCTTCTCGATGCGTCTGGAGGGAAGAGAAGTTGTTGGGCCGGTGCAACCTGGGCACGGGCCTTAATTCTTCTTTGGAACGGGGGACTTTATTGCCCGTGGCGAATATTCTGGCACGGGAGGGGCTCGATCTGTGCCGATGGGGCGTGACTCCGCGTATCCCTTTGAAGTTAGCAGAGGGCACAGAGGAGGATGAGGAAAGAGGAAGAAAACATCTATAAAAAATTACGGGAGAAAAGGCCCTGCGGGCGGCGGACTCGGGGTAGTAGCCTGACATAGCTGGTGCGGCTGGTGTTGCTGGCTTGGCTGGCGAGGCTTGCAAGGCTGGCGTGGCTGGCGTAGCCCACGTGGCTGGCGAGGTTGGTGAGGCAGGCGTGGCTGGCATAGCAGTGACATCGGCGAGTTAGCTGCGTCATGGCGGATCCCGTGAGCTGGCGCGTAGCGTTCGTGTGCACCACTGGGGAGGGTGCAGCCGACGTTAGGCCGCACGGGGAGCTGGGTCTTGCCTGCTTGTGGTGGGCCCGGACCTGTTGGGGGTGGTTGGCGAATACAGAGGTTTCTCTCGCCCCCCGGCCAAAGGTAATTGGAGGAACACCATGGTGGTTTTAGTCTATAATAGTCCGACACTGGCGGAGACACGGAGTGCGTCTATGAGGATTTCCCCACGACAACCAATAGAAAGGTGCAGGACACACCGAATCATTATAATCATCGTCCACCTAAGTTACTACCCTTAATAATACCTACTGTAACGAAAACGAACACATCATTTCACCTGAACCCCTCATTACACTAGCGAGTAATAAAACCAGACATTTTACCCCCTCATTTTCCGATAGAATCCCATTTGTCTCGAATGACCCATCTTACTGTTAACAAATCACTATGAAGACGTATCAATTTGTTGCTCGACAGTATATTAGCTACATTGACTATCGGAAACAGAGCGAATTGGAGCGACCACCGTTACACCGGCCGGGCCGGACCGTGTACGCAGTTTGCAAATTGCAATCCGGAATATTCTATTTTGCGCCTTTTCATGGCCGACAGTGTAATAAAAGACTTGAATTTATCAACTTTAAAACGAACTTTATTAAGAAGAAATAAGGTTTAAATTTGAGCGGAAAGGTCGTGTTTTCAATTTGATAAAGTGAAAACATTTTAGGTCCATGTTGATGCGGAATAGGCGGTTCTTTTGATAGCTGTACTCATTTCGGTGTGGTTGGAACATCTGTTTTCTGTTTGTTGATAGACAGGTAAATGCTCCATTTTATATATAAAAGGTATTCATTTTGTGGCGTGTAGATGGATGTGGCGATACATTTTATGCGTATAATTTTGTGTGAGGTAACAAGTAGGGTATACTTTTTTATAAGAAGATGGCGGGACGAACTTGACTCCTATCTGAAGGATTGGCCCCAGAAGGCAAAAGCCTTTGCCCTGCAGTGGGACACTACAGGCTGATAATAATAAAGGAAATTTTTACAGTTAGATTTAGACAACAGTATCACGCCAATGCAGACAAATCAGCCATCTCAAACTTAAGGTCGCACTTTGGTTTACACCCATGTGATCTTAAAAAACTCCAGGTATTAAAAGCCTGAGAAAATTTAATTTAAAAACAAAATAATAATAACAAGTAGGGAATTTACGGAAATTCTTTATGTGCATGTCTATAAATAATTTACCTACGAGTTCTATACGTAATTACGTCTATTTATAATATTTATTTACTAGCTTGAAATCCCAGCAAAAAAACTAGTAGCTTCGGGGGACATCCGACAGTAGTCTGTAAGGGTGGATGCCAGAGTAGTAAATCTAGACGCAGCATTATCAAAGTTTTACATAAGAACACGAGCGAAAATGTTTCCTGGGGAAAGGGGGTGGCGAGTTATGATTAGTCAACTCGAAAATTTTGTGGTGTGATTGGTGGCGCTCGCTGACGGAGTGACGTCAGGGCTCCGTCACTCATCCTTACTCTGTGGTCACTCGCTCAAGGTCGCGTTACATGCCTGCCGGCTATAAGTATCAGTGGGGCGTCCTCAACTCTCGGTACGCATACAGAAGGTATATTTCTGCTTGCAGCTAACGCCTGGGATTATTACAGTATCAGTGGGGCGTCCTCAACTCTCGGTCTGGCAACACTGATACCGAGACGGACGGATTTTGGCGGGACGTCCCAATTTTAAATCAAAATTAATTGTCCCGCGCGGGACAGCCTCAGTCCCGCTTTTCGGTAATAACTCGACCGTGCGTGCAGTATGCTGAGGAAGCGCGGCCGGATGGCTCAGAAAAGTGTGGACTGGCCGCCCAAAGAGAATATAACCACTACGTTTATGCCGCCGGCCACCCACCCGGCGCGTAAAGAAGATAAGCGCGCGGGAGTGAGAGGGGTACGTCACGCAATCGGTACGTGCGGCCGCGACATGTTCTCTTTCACTCTATTCTTATTCCATTTGTTTATAAATTTATATTTTGTGAAAACGTACGATTACGTACTGTTAGACCGTGGTTCGGATTAGGCTTTTCAAAATAATATAGATAGTTTAACCACAAAAATTTAATTAGGATATAGAACAAAAATAACAAAACAATGAAAAACGTGTGGCTCTAGTAGATGTTGGAATGAGACTGAAGGCACAGATTACTACCTGAACTCTGAAGGGTTCCTCTTGACATTTCGGCGCTGGCGCCAGCCGCTTGCCCATAAATCTTAGTTACACAAAGGACCTTTATGAATGCAGAAATGCATTCCTTACATTTGTTTTTGCTACGTATAAAAAAGCAGGGTTATAACAGCCCCCCGTTTAAGTGGAAACTTATGCTTTACAAAAGCGAAGTTTACAAACAAATTCTTTCAAAATTTTAAGTGCGGTATGGGCGCCAATTTAATTATGTTCTCATTGTTTCGTGAGTTATGTGGGTTTAAATTTATTACAGTGAGCCAGACGTTTTCTATGGAAGCAGTAAAATACATGATAAACAAGACTTATATAAACATGAAATAATTGAATCCAATGTGGATAGTGAATTAGACGTTTCCTGAATATTACAATAAGAGTAATTACTTAATTAAACTAAATTCTAAGTGAATATAATGAAAATAAAAACTAGGAATATTTGTATACTTAGATCTACTTTGACTTAAGCTATATATAATAATGGTTTGGTAGAAAGAGGGCATAAGACTTAGATTAACATAATGAATTACAGGGACAGGAATGTTTTTATACTTACTATTTAATATATTGACTGTTTAAAAATTAAAGATACAATTTCCGTAGGTGCATTAATGAGTGGATATTATTTATACATATATAAGTTTATACGAAATTCAGCACATAATTAGGTAAATGTTTTTAATGTTTTCGGCAAAGTAACACACACAAACAAATAAAAAAAAACACAAATACAAAACAGATCTTTTGATAACAATATTTGCAGAAGGTTGTCATATTTTAACTTAATAGACTAGGCTTAGCATACTTAGTTGGAGCACATTTAACGAGCATTGTGTGATGTGAAGTAAGAACATAAGTAAGAACATAGGTTTTCTAATATTATGCTAAGTGATTTTTTTTTGTAATAAAATGGCGTTATAGTAATAAAAATGCTAATAAAAAGAAAAAGAAACTTATAAGCTAGGTGGATTACGACTAGCTAATTTTACTTCATCGTAGTGATGTTTAACATGTCTCCTATTGATTAGGAGAGAAAGTGTGTGGTTGCCATGAATTTTGACTACTTTATAAGGACCTTTCCACACCGGTGATAATGCTTTTCGCATTCTTAAGTGATTTTTTAGGTACACTATGTCACCAACTTTATACGTTACTGGTCGAGATCGTCGGTCATAATATCCTTTCGATATTTCTTTAGATTTTGCTATATTTTCGAGGGCCTTGTTATGGGACAATTTTAAACGATGATTTAGCATCTTGATATATTCGTGGTAAGTACTGGTGGAATTTAGCTCATAAATTGAGTCTGGTAAATAGAATATGTCTGAATAATAGGAGCAGACTTGATGAAGAGCGTCGATTTCTTCAGAATTTAGATGGGATGTCCTAAGTTGTTTAAGGACTTCTTGAGTGCGAGGATAGGAGTTCTGAGTTTGTAAGGTGTTGACGGAGTATTGATCACCTTGAGAAGTTGTAAAAGACGTTTCAAACGGAATCAGTGTTAGATTTAAATTTGAACTTAGCGGTAGAGAATGTTCAGATAAGTTAACAACAGTTACGTTTATCCTATTGTTTTCTTTTGTTCTGACTAGGCAATTGGCTATCAATATATCTTTATGTTGGGTTTGGTCGATAATTAAGCCTTCCTTGACTTCAGGATTGGAAATAGAGCATTCTATAATCATTTCGGATCTAGCTGGGATAGAATAGATAGGTTCATGAAATTGAAGTGGGAGATGTATTTTGTTATACGTAAGTTTATTTGTTACGTAATTGATATTGCAACCGAAAGCGTTTAACATATCGCTTCCGATGATACCGTCGTAAGGTAGATTTATTTGGTTTACGACGTGGAATTTGTGGTTAATGTACTTTTGAGGAGAGTCAGGTATGTAAAGTTCAAGTTGAAAGTGACCTAGGGTTACCGTTGTTCCCTGTTCGGGTTCTATTCCTTTAAGGTTTATTTTTTCATTTGTAAGTTTAGGATATTTCTGAATACAGCTTGTCTTTATGAGACTTATTGCTGATCCAGAGTCTACTAAGAGGGATAACGGTAGGTCCGAGACAGAAGTATTAATAAGGATGTGTGGAAGTAGAGTTTTGGTAGGATCGGTTGTGATTTCGAATATTTCAGTGGGATTAGTAGATTCAGTGGATTTAGTAGGCACAGTGGGCTTCGTAGATTTAATGGATACAGTGGATTTAGTAGGCACAGTGGGTTTAGTAGATTTAATGGATACAGTGGATGTAGCAGATACAGTGGATTTAGTAGATTCAGTGGGTTTTGTAGATTTAGTAGGTTGGATAGTTTTAGTATGATAGGAAACAGTGTCAGGTAGGTTTAGCAGGTTGTGTCTCGCACGACACCTATACGAGCCACTTATTAGTTTTTTGAGTTATTATAAATTTCGTCATAAGATTCGGGGTCCTCGTCATTTGATTCTTCGACAAAGTTAATTGTCTGTGGTGGTTTGTAACCGGAAGTCGAGGGTTGTTCGGTATTACGAAAACGGTTGTTATTGTACTCCCGTTTGCGGCAATTCTCAATTGTGTGCCCTGGGAATTTGCAATATCGGCAGAAATCGGATTTATTAGAATTATTTGTATCAGAGTTATTGTAATAATTTAGACGTTGTTGGGTCTTAGGAACATATTTATCTGATTTAGAAAACCTATTTTCTGTTGATTTATTTATCTTATGCAACGACTGTTGAATGCGCTCTTCGTTTACGGCATAATTTACAGCCTCATTTAAAGTGTTTGGAGACCTACATCTCACCATGTTGGATATTCTGGGGAGTAATCCCATCATGAAGTGATGGAGAGCTAGATCTTCCATTGCCGCTGTACGGCCGGGTAATTCGATAGCTTTTACTGTGGATAACGATACCTCAGTGAGTAAGTGTGACAGGCATGTCTCGATTTTTAAAGAAAATTGATTCACACTATCTTGCGGGCCTTGTTTGCTCTCTTGCAGCTCCGTGAGGAGATGGGAATAGTGTTTTCTATTGCAAAATTGGATCTTGAGAAACTCTTTTAGTTGCTCCCAATTACTGAATTCTTTAATTGAGCAAACAACTTCCGCTTTACCATGTAACCTACTTAAAATATATTTAAACAAAATTCGTTTCTGGTCTTCTGAAGCTAGGCTGTACGCGTTGTTGCAGTTCGTCAGGAAAGAGTTGAGGGTTTCTCGTGTCCCGTCGTAGGGCTTGATGAACTTAAACAGACTGTTTAGGTCCATTGTTGCTGCGGATGTGTTCGGGGAGTTGATTTCTGGTCTGCAGGCTTTAGGCATATTATGGTATTGTGGGTGTCGAAATGCGACTATGTGGCGTCGCTATTGAAGATTTATTGACTCACGAATTTACGATAGGCAGATGAGTGTGACGAGCTGCTGCATTCCTGGATACTGGACTCGGTGGGTGTTTTGGATAGTTTGTGATCTATCGATAACACAGTTCATTCACAGATATAATTGTCACTTAACTCACTTTTTACAGTATTTGAAGCACTTGCACAAGGAAAAGTCGTGACTGATTTAGTAGGGCGGAGACGGACCGTGGGAATTTGTATCCCTTTTACGCTGCCACCAATGTTAGACCGTGGTTCGGATTAGGCTTTTCAAAATAATATAGATAGTTTAACCACAAAAATTTAATTAGGATATAGAACAAAAATAACAAAACAATGAAAAACGTGTGGCTCTAGTAGATGTTGGAATGAGACTGAAGGCACAGATTACTACCTGAACTCTGAAGGGTTCCTCTTGACATTTCGGCGCTGGCGCCAGCCGCTTGCCCATAAATCTTAGTTACACAAAGGACCTTTATGAATGCAGAAATGCATTCCTTACATTTGTTTTTGCTACGTATAAAAAAGCAGGGTTATAACAGTACGAAGGAAAACGAATACCTATTGCATTTGATTTAGTGCTTGAAAACTAGTGAGCAAGTAGTGAGTTGCGTTGTATGCGTAATTTAGTTTAATTACATTATGCAAACAATTAAAATGTCATATTTTCATTAAAATTCATTTTCTTTGGCTATTTTTGGTATCATTTTATTGTCACGTAAACGTATCTTAAAACTGAAATAAAAATGAAAATAATAAATATTTAAAAACTTCTGATTATATACGTTTTTTTACTATGTCCCGCTTTCAAAGAAAGAATCCCGCTTTTAATCCCGACGTGGCAAAAAAAAACTGGCAACGCTGCTCGGTATGCGTACAGGTGTATTTGCTGCTTGCAGCTAACTCCTGGGATCGTTTTTAAAATGTAAGCTGGTAAAGAGTAGGTATTTTTGCTTTTGTATGGGAGTGATGTATCTGTTACGTGGTAACTATTACCTAATCTGTGGTGACATGACGGCCCGGCCGCCAATCGGGAGATTGGCGGTGGGGCTAATTTTGTTCAGTGCTACTACTGCATATGCTTAATGAGTAGGGTTATCCTGCTATTGGCGTCTGTAGGCTTACTGGTCTGTGGTGGAGATAGAACGTTTTTGTTAAATCTCAATTTACTCCCCGACGACGACGACGATTTAAGTAGTAGTAGAGCTCCTTGTTAAGGAGCTCTTCCGGGGAAGTACTACCACCGTATCTACCTCTCCGCCAAACAGTGATGCTTGCATTGCGTGTTCCGGTGTGAAGGGTACGGGTGCCGTTGAAATTACAATCACATTAGACTTTCCATCTTCATGTCTCAGTTTAGCGAACCGACTTGCGGTACTATTTAGGCAACAGTCTAGGTGGTATTGCAGTTTTTCTGGGCAAAGGTAACCGCTTGATATCAGGTGAGCCTTTATCTCGTTTCGCCATCGTATACTAGAAAAAAAACGACGGTTGAACACTCAACGACGCTTTAAAAGCTTCGCTTCAAAAGAAAATCAAACACACAAAGATTGAATCTGCTTCATTCAATTTATTACGACATTTTTATTTAATTGACTGACTTGGTATACAAAATATTGAACGTAGACAATTTTTTCTCGTTGGCAGTTGCAGACGGACGTCGTAAGCGTAACGTTTGGAATCCAAACATATTCAAGTAACAAAACCAGCGACATTAAATGAATCAATACACTCATACTTACAAAATCTGAAATAATCGAGACTTAGGCCGGTGTTCATCAACGTTAATTCTCTGATTAAACGTTGTTTACCAGATAATTATCGTTGGTGAAATCAAGCATAATTCGATAACTATCGGAGTTTGATTATCACTTGCTTTAACGGCGAAGGAAAACATCATGAGGAAACCTGCACACCTGAGAGTGCTCCATACAGTTTTCAATTAGTGGTGTTAATAGTCCGCCAATAATCCGCACTAAGAGGTCAGTGCCCAGCAGTGGGACAGTAATGGGTTGATTATGTATGTATATGTATTCGATAACTTTATGTACATATACCTATGTTTAGTTATTGAATTATGACCATGAGACTCTTCAATAAGCTTAGTAAAAACCTCAAGCTATTTACCAAAATGAACATAAAGACAAGTTAGCTTTACCTTTAGAGGATTTACCAATTAACAGATTTCGGTCTCAAAGTAACTCGAAACTTAATCACTTTTTCATCAAAGCACCTGAAACTTGGCCGTTTAAGTAACTGTGTAACTTAACACGAACAACTTTAAACAAATAACTTTCTCTCCTGTAATCTTAACCATCACTTTCACGTTCTAACTTACCGCAAGAAAGTTTACTAACTTGGTCTTGACAGGTGTTTCTTAAATAAATTCTTAATTGAGACAAAATTATGGATGCTGAAAAAGATATCAGAATTAAAATTTGATAATGATTATTATTTATCATGATTCGTGAAAACAGTAAAGGAAAATATCGTGTGGAAATCTGCACACTTGAGAGGGTCACACAGCGATGCTGTCTTGCATTTCCGCAAGACCAAGACATTGATAGTGTTGTGTTGTTATCGATGCTAAAAAAGATATCAGAATCATATTTCATTATCACTCGTGAATACAGTAAAAGAAAATATCATGTGGAAACCTGCATACTTGAGAACACCAAACGATGGTGTGTGTAGTGTTCCAACCCGCACTTTGTCTGCTCTGCGTGATAGTGATGCCCAGTCTTGGTCTTGCAGTCGTGCGGTCTTTCATTTTGCATTTTCGAAAGTCATCAAAGATTGTTAAAGTCATGGTTTTAGTCTTAACTAAGACCAAGACTTTGATAGTGTTGTGTTATGGATGCTGAAAAAGATATCAGAATCAAAATTTCATTACATATCACTCGTGAAAACAGTGAAATAAAATATCGTGTAGAAACTTGCACACTTAAGAGGGATGGTGAAACAAAACGATGGTGTGTGTACTTGTAGTGTTCCAACCTGCACTTGGTCTGCGTGGTAGTTGTTGCCCAAAATCTTGACCTTGCAGTCTGCCTGTCTTGCATTTTTGCAATATTAAGACCTAGACTTTGATAGTGTTGTGTTGTGTTACAGATGCTGAAAAAGATATCAGAATCAAACTTATACTATCACTCGTGAAAACAGTAAAGGAAAATATCTTGTGAAAACCTGCACACTTGCTTGCTTACTGCACCCGAGAGGGTAAACCAAACGATGGTGTGTGTATTTGTAGTGTTCCAACCCGCGCTTGGCCTGCGTGGTAGTGTTGTCCGAAGTCTTCGTGTCGCAGTCTTGCATTTTTGTAATACCAAGATCAAGACTTTGACAGTGTTTTGTTGTTTTATGGATGCTGAAAAAGATATCAGAATAAAAATTTAATTATTAGGTACTAGTGAAAACAGTGAATGAAAATATCATGTTACCTTACCTGCACACTTAAGACACCAAATGATGGTGTGTATACAGTAATGATCCAATCCGCACTTTGTCTGCCCTGCATGGTAGTGTTGCCCAAAGTATTGGTCTTGCAGTCTTCCTTTCTTGAATTTTCGCACGAACAAAACCAAGACTTTGATAGTGTAGCCCAAGGATAATGATTAAGATTTTCATTTGCAAGAAATATGATTTTTACAAAGATATTATATGGTTTTGGATAGATACAACATCATGATCGGCATGCAAAATATTATTAATTAGGTTTGTTTAAATAAACTATAAATTATAAAGTCTTCAAAGTCATTCGTTCACTCATCGAACCCGATGATACAATAACCCTCCTCCAGGAGTCAGATAAAAATACAAGTACACTCCGACGCCGTCGTCCAAAATATCGTCCCCGCCGGCGAGGACCGACGCGACACCCACACAGATACCGAGAGTCCGACTCTCGAGAAACAGAACACGATGCAGCAGCAGCTGCCGGGGGGACCGGTGGCGGGGTCCCCCAGTTGCACCCTGAGTCGAGGTCCGAGCTCCCCCCTGGGGACGCCCTCACGGTGTCGCAACCGGAGATAATCTCGTCACGCGAGACCGGCCCCATGCTCTAGAGTAGTTCCTAGGAGTAGGCTTAATAGCCACTGGTTAGGTTTAGGTAGGTCCTAAGCCTCGCCGGCGAGGCTGGCCGATTAACGGCGATTCGCGACTAGCGCGTTACACACACACCCGATATACCGAAAGTCCGCCACTTTCGAGAAAATTCATTCCTGACGCAGCAACGGCTGCTAGGGGAATATAGGAACGGCGGGGTCCCCCTGCAATGCCCCAACGAGGTCCGATCCCCCCCCTTGGGGGACGCCCGTTTTGCGGTATTGAAACCGCGATTTTAGTTTTAAGTGTAGGATTAGGGAAAAAACCTTCGGCGAATGGAGTCCCACATGGGACTCTCCGCCAGCTAGTCCGGTTAAGCAGAGATAGTACCTCAGTACCAGCTCTTGGTCTTGAATTTTCATTGTTAACAAAACAGTTTGTTTTCAACTCTTACAAGTCTTACCGTTTATAGTGCTTTGCTAGATGGCTGCCCTCTTTCATAACAAACTGCAATTTTTTATCTGTTATGATGGTTAAATATGTTTACTGTATAGCGGCTTTGAGAAGATCTCAATATACACATAGTCAAACCACTGGGGGTCCATAACACGATGTTCCAGGCCGAGGCCCAGGGCGAGTGCATGGACCACTCAATTCGCATACTCTTGGACAGAATGTCCGTACTACAAGCACAAGCAGCCACACGGTAAACTCTGGGCTGATACACGAGTGCCAGAAAAACCTCAACCAGGTAGGTAATCTCAATAACATAACCATTCAATGGATCAAAGGACACAGCAGGTCCCGAGGCAATGATGCAGCGGATGAACTGGCCAGAAGGGGATCGAGGGATCGAGTATGGTAGTCGTGGGACCTGAACACATAGTGCCCCTCCCCTTTGGGTACTTCACAACTTGGTAAGGAAACGCACCAGGGATAAACACCACAAACTATGGAAAGACCATGGTGAGTGCAGGCAGGCCAAGGAGGCATTTCCCATAATTGACGGCCGTTTCACGAAACGGGCCCTCCGATTGTCAAAACAGCTGCGTACAGTCACAGCTGCTATAACTGGCCACGGGTCCTTTAACAAACATCTTTTTGTCATAGGTGTTACGGACAGCCCACTGTGCAGAGCCTGCATGGAAGACGAGACAGCAGCCCATGTGCTTCTAGACTGCCTTGAGGTCGCCACATACACGGCCAAGTACTTGGGTAACCCAGGTACCCTCAGAGAGATCACCAGCAACACCAAGGCGTTGCTGGCCTTTTTTGAGGAGTTAGGGTGGATCGAATAAGTTCTCACCCGTACGCAAAATACACACTTAGACGTGGAGTTGCGGAAACCAGCCCGTTATACTATACGATTTTTTTTCATAAATAAATAAATATTGTTGGGACATTTTACACAGCACCGTCTAGTCACAAACTAAGCAGAGCTTGTACTATGGGTACTAGACAATGGACATAATACTTATATACTTTTTTTTTTGCAAATAACATAACCAGCCCAGTACTGTCCCACTGCTGGGCACGGGCCTCTTCTCAGTATGAGAAAGGTATTTTATATTTTTTATTATATTATTTTTATATTTTTTTTTTTTTTTTTTTTTTTTTTTTTTTATATATTTTTTTTTTTTTGGGTATTTTTTGCAAATACTTACTTATAATACATAGGAAACACTCAGACAAACACAAACACTTATGTTCATCACACAAATATTTGTGTCCTGTGGGAATCGAACCCGACCGACCTCGTGATCAGCAGTCTGACACTCGAACCACTAGACCACAGACATCGTCTAAACTATACTATAGCGACTATTTTCCGAAAAATAGACATGGTTGCTCGTCTGTATGTCCCAACGATATAAATAGCGAATTTAGAAAGACATCAATTCGAAGATTTGTTTCATCCGAAACTCGAAGCGGGGACAGACAGAATATTAATCCTGCCAGATTATTGGGGATCGACAGGGTACTGGGCTTACACTGATGTTCTGGCTAAAACATTTTAGACAAAATGGAGCCCGAATATTTTAGGGCTTATGTACTCCTTTTTGTGGGCGTTGTGGCGCAACTTGGGAGAGGCCTATGTCCAGCAGTGGACTGCGATAGGCTGAGTTGATTGATTGATTGATTGTACTCCTTTTTCAAATACAAGATCTTTATAGACTGTCGGATGAAATGTTGTCGTATTTATTATGATTATTTATTTATTAAATTATCAATAAGATACACAATAAAAGTTATTAAAAAAGTACCACTTAAACCCCCTTTTTTTTTTTTTTTTTTTCTTCCCTTGGGGAAATCCTCATTGACGCACTCCGCCCGGGGTAGGCAGAGCCAGTGTCGGACTCTTACCGACTAAAACCACCACGGTGTTCCTTCAACTACCTTAGCCGGGGACGTGGGAACCCGTGAGTATTCACACAACTACCCCCGACAGGTCCCAGCCCGCCACAAGCAGGCGAGCCCCTTCTACCCGTGCGGCCTAACGACGGCCGCACCCTCCTCTGTGGTGCACACGGAACACTGCACGCCACCTCACCTCATGGGCCTTTACCAGCTGCGCCAACTACGCCGGCTGTGCCAGCTACGCCAGCTGCTGGTCTGCTGCTCGCAGGCCCTACCTCTCGTAATTTTTTATAGAGGTTTTCTTCCTCGCGGTCCGGGCGGTGAAGTCAAAACCTTCGTTCCCAAGAGGCGCGAGAACACTACTCTAGCAGGCACTCCTGGGATTACGAGACCGACGGGGGCAGGGAAGGACAGTCCCCCCGCTGCCTGCCCAGTGGCAGGGTGAGTGCACACGGGGCCCGCCCCTGCTCCTCCACAGTGCCCTCTGCTTTCTCAGAGGGACACGCGGAGCAACTTCCCATTGGCCCTCATCGGGCCCCTCCCGTGCCAGAATATTCGCCACAGGCAATAAGGTCCCCCGGTCCAAAGGAGACTTATTGCCCGTGCCCAAGGTGCACCGGCCCAACAACTGCCGTTCCCTCTAGACGTGTCCAGAAGGACAAGCAGCTGTCAGACACATTTGGAGGTTTCCTGGCCAGCACCCCACCACTTAAACCCCCTGGGTTTGAGTATGGCACTTACAATTTATCCTCGTATCAGCATATTTATTTAAATAAGGATATCAACATGTTACTTTAATAAAAGTTATAAATAATAAATATGACTAATATTATTAATATTAATTTAGAATTGTATAAAGTACTTGTTTCAAAGTTTGTATCTTTTCTATCATATTTATTTGAGTTTAAAAGATTAGATTTAATAAAAAATTGTTCCGTGTGGTGCCGGACGTAAAGAATTGCACTGCCCTTTATCTTCTCAAGGATGTCGTAAAAGGTGACTAAGGGATTCACCAGAGGATGGGCAGCAGCGTTCTCTAAGTATTTAACCAACCAACTGCGATCGCCAACCCGCCTGCCAAGCGTGGCGATTATGGCATTTCCCTTCCAAAAATGACCAGTACAGCAACAAACCGGCCTTTAGCGCAGGACCGGTCGTTGTGGCGATGCTTGGGGGAGGCCTATGTCCAGCAGTGGTCGTCTATCGGCTGAAATGATGATGATAAATAAAAGATTGTAAGGATAAAAGTTTATAAACGTTATCCTCGAAGTTTTATACAACAACCACAAGCCTTAACCATCGATTTCAAAACTTCGCAACCTGCATTTGATGTGAACAAACAAAAAAGTTATGTCAGTTAGTCAGAAATAAAGAAAAAGGTAAAGAAAGAAACTTTCGTTCGCAGTTTTGTTTGCATCACTTTAAAACTTTGCTCGCAGGGCTGTGACATTTCTCTTTTTTTAGGGTTCCGTACCCAAAGGATAGAGAGATAGATAGAATATACTTTATTGTACGCCATGAAAATAGTAGTAAACAGGAACAACGTATAAATTATGGGTACATGGGCGGTCTTAGGATACCAAACAGAACCCTATTATTTAGGGTTCCGTACCCAACTGATGCCAAAAGGAACCCTATTACTCTCGCTACGATGTTCGTCCGTCTGTCCGTCTGTCTGTCACAGGGCTGTATCTTTTGAACGGTAATAGGTAGCCGGTTGAAATTTTCGCAGAATTTGTGTTGCAATCACGCTAAAAATAAAAAAGTCTTAAACCAAAGGGTGCCCGCCCCCATACAAGAAACCTCGAAAAATATGCTGCTTTTTTTTTCAACGTTTTTATTCCTACTTTACCTTCCAAACGGTAATACATACCGCGGTCAAACTTGGTTTGATTATAGTGCATACTATTTTGTTTAGCAAAACATACTAAAAATTGGGCAAACATAGACATTGTATATGTGGTGGTATCGGCGTAAGAAAGAGATGCAAAAAATCATATTTCGCGCACGGTGCGTTGGCACTAATATGTTTGCACTCTCCTTTTACTAAGATCCCTAACAGCAAAGCATGGTGTCTCTGGCTTTAGTTCCTTGCAAATCTTCAAGTTGAAGCTGTGATAGCTTAGTGGTTTAGCGCGTTCCATGTAGGAGAGCGCATCACTGACTTTTCGAATTCACGCGTGGAACAGAATTTGAGTATTACTGTAACGGTGAAGGAAAACATCGTGAGGAAACCTGCATACTTGAGAGTACTCGATAGAGTTCTCGATGATATGTAGTCTGCCAATCCGCACTAGGCCAGCGTGGTGGATTTAGGCCTTAACCTTCTCATTATGAGAAGAGGCTCGTGCCCAGCAGTGGGACAATAATGAGATGATGATGATGATGATGAAACCATCATGGACTTTTCCATGCGAAGGCATGGGCCTTCCAATGGCAATCACTGAACATTTACATAAAGTTTACCCAGAAGTGCATAAAGTACTGAAAAAATAACATGGGATCAGCTGTTTATGTTTTAATAAACCCGCTCATTGTCTCCATGCTGGTCATAATTTAAAAAATAAGAAGGATTTAAGCCTCATTCGACCATGACCACTGCGGCCGCGAGCTCTTGCGGCACAGACTCCGTGGGGCCCAGGCGTCATGCATGCGGCGTGCGTTACGCGCTCGCCTTCGCCACGCCTCATAAAAAAAATATTTTTATGTTTTTTTACGAAATTTTTAGTTGGCCACACTTTCTAATTTCGAGTAATCGAATTAGAATCTTAAATATATTATAAGATAGAGTTTATTTTCGCCTGGGGACGGCGTGCACCGGAGGGTACGCCGGTGCTCAAAGGAGGTCGCATTTATGGACACCAGTGGGTACCGTGAAAATGTAGAGGTTGACAAATTATATTATATTATTATTTGATTTATGATAAATCACAGTACATTTTTGTCCACTTAAAAATGTTTTCTGTAATTCAAACCACGAAGAAATAAAACTATAGAAAGTAAAAGAAAATCTTATAAAACCAAACTTATTTGAAAAATACCTAGTAGGTATTGAATGAACGATTCATAAAGTTTGATAACCCTCGACTTACAAGTTGCAAACACTCTGATAGCATTATAGATTTAACATTTTTTGAAATAATAATGGAAGTTTCTAAATGTGGTTTGTATTTTATTTACTTAAGGGCCTTTTTTTTCGGGTGGAAATCCGCATGGATACCCTCCGTCTGGGGATGGCGGAGGGGTATGTCGGACTCTTACCGACTAAAACCACACGGTGGCCATCCTCTGCACAAAATAGAGGAGCTCCGGGAACTCCAATGGACCGCGCCTGTGCCCTCTAATGCTACGCCTTATGCCTTTGGCTCGTCCTGGGAACAATACTGTTTCCTTCACATACTGCACGTGTTTCTTTCACGTACTGCTATCCTCCCATAACATAACATAAAATCACGCCTGTATTTCCCCGAAGGGGTAGGAAGAGGTGTAATAGTACACCCACATTTCGCCAGTTATGTTATAGTCCCATGTAATAGGGGGCGAGCCTATTGCCATTGACCTATCCTCCCAATCATCAAAAATCATATCCTCAAGACGCCTCGAGTCCCCAACTCTTAACGTCCACGATCACGGAGGTCCTACTTAAGGCTAAGAGCTAAGTGGCGCCCCCATCAGTAATAAAATCATTACTCGCTGACTGGGTTGCGATTTGGGTTGGGGTTGCTCTATGCTCGCTGAGTACACAATTTATCGTAAATTCGTTTTTAACAATTCCCTAAACTTCCACATTCTGCGAAGACGCTCGTGCCCAGCAGTGGGAAATAATTGGGCTGATTATGTTAAGTTATTCTATAACACTCATCATCATCATCACTCCATCTCACTTCTGAGCCATGTCTACAAGCTGTTTTCGAGAGTCATTACGAACCGTCTTTCGCGCAGGTTTGACGACTTCCAGCCTCCCGAACAAGCCGGTTTCCGAAAAGGCTTTAGCACCGTAGACCACATACATACGCTGCGGCAGGTTATACAGAAGACCGAAGAGTATAACTTGCCTCTTTGTTTAGCGTTTGTGGACTACGAGAAAGCCTTCGATTCGATCGAGACTTGGGCGGTACTACAGTCTCTTCAACGGTGCCAGATTGACTATCGGTACATCGAAGTGTTAAAGTCTTTGTATGAAAACGCCACTATGTCAGTCCGATTACAGGACCAAGCCTCGAAACCTATCCTTCTGCAACGAGGTGTGAGACAGGGAGATGTGATCTCTCCGAAACTGTTCACTGCTGCATTGGAGGATGTCTTCAAGGTTCTGGACTGGAAGGGGCTAGGCATTAACATAAACGGCGAGTACATCACTCACCTTCGGTTTGCCGACGATATAGTAGTCATGGCTGAGACCATGGAGGACCTCGGTACAATGCTCGATGACCTCAGTAGAGCTTCTGATAGAGTGGGTCTTAAAATGAATATGGACAAGACAAAGGTTATGTCGAATTCCCATATAGCACCCATTCCCGTAAACATCGGAGAATCTACACTCGAAGTTGTTGACGATTATGTATACCTAGGACAAACTGTCCAGCTAGGTAAGTCCAACTTCGAGAAAGAGGTCAATCGTCGAATCCGACTCGGTTGGGCAGCGTTCGGGAAGCTACGCAATATCTTCTCGTCCAAAATACCGCAGTGTCTCAAGACGAAAGTCTTTGACCAGTGTGTGTTGCCAGTAATTACTTACGGTACTGAAACGTGGTCGCTCACAATGGGCCTGATAAGAAGGCTCAAAGTCACTCAAAGGGCAATGGAGAGGGCTATGCTCGGAGTGTCCCTGCGTGATCGAATCAGAAATGAGGAGATTCGCAGGAGAACGAAAGTAACCGACATAGCCCGAAGAATTGCCAAACTTAAGTGGCAGTGGGCGGGGCACATTGCTCGCAGAACGGATGGCCGGTGGGGCAGTAAAGTTCTGGAGTGGCGACCGCGTACCGGAAGGCGCAGCGTGGGTAGGCCCCCCACAAGGTGGACCGACGACCTGGTGAAGGTCGCGGGAATCCGCTGGATGCGGAAGGCACAGGACCGGTCGTTGTGGCGATGCTTGGGGGAGGCCTATGTCCAGCAGTGGACGTCTTTCGGCTGAAATGATGATGATGATGATGATTCTATAACACTAACCACATCTCTTCTTATGCTGAGAAGAGGCCTGTGTCCAGCAGTGGGACTGTAATGGGCTGGTAATGTTATGTTATTCTATAATACTAACATATCCGTCGTCGTCTGTGGTCTAAAGGTTCGAGGGTCGGACTGCTAATCACGAGGTCGTGGGTTCGATTCCCACAGGACACAAATATTTGTGTGATGAACATAAGTGTTTGTGTTGGTCTGGGTGTTTCTTATGTATTATAAGTATGTATTTACAAAAAAAAAAGTATATAAGTATTATATCCATTGTCTAGTACCCATATCACAAGCTCGCCTTAGTTTGAGAATAGATTGTGCTGTGTAAAAATGTCCCGAAGATATTTATTTTTTATTTTTATTTATCCAGTTCATTAACTCGTCTCATTTTGAGAAGAGGGCCATACCCAGCAGTGGGACAGTAATGGGTTTGCTACGTTATGTTATTCTATATTTTATAGTATCTTAACTCTTCTCGTTCCGAGAAGAGGTCCGTGCCCAGCAGTGGGGCAGTAGGTAATGAGCTGATTATGATATGATAATCTATTACACTAACAATATCCAGTTCCTTAACTCTTCTCATTCCAAGAAGAGGACCATACCCAGCAGCGGGACAATGATGGGCTTTATTATGTTATTCTATATTTTCTATAATACTAATAGAATCTAGTTGTATTTTTAGGAACCTGCAACCTGCATGCAACCAACAATCATGACCTCTACTTTGTATGCAACTTAATTCAATAGAGGGGTCAAGCTGTATCGCTGGATCTACTCAACCGATTCAGATAAAACATACCCTATATTTTAAGTTAGACTAATACCAATACAAATACAAAGTTTCATTACGATCCGTTCAGCCGTTTTTACGTGATGAGGTAACAAAAAGACAGACAGACAGACATAATTTTTTTAAACGATTGATTCGTGTTCTATTGCTTATTTCTAGTCACCCTAGCCGGTTTTCGCGAAAAAAAACTCAATGTACAGACTTTTCGACCTTTACAATTTTATTATAGTATAGATTTATTAACTGAAAGACAGTTAATACGTCCTGAAATTTTCCAACAACATAGCGAAAACGCTCGTCGCTATGTTTTCGCCGCCTTCTCATGTATGTGTGCGTGTTTACATTATTACATAACATAGACCAGTAAGTCTCTAGACGTTGGCTAGCCGGAAACCCCGGTCACCAAGCATATGCAGTATCACTGCATATCATACACCCCACCGCCAATCGGGACGTCACTCCGTCAGCAAGTGGCACCATCATACCAACGAACTTTTGAGCCGACCAGTCATAACGTGCTGTCCGCCCCCTGTACCCCGCCAACATTTTACGACTGTGGTTCTCTTGCAAAACATTGTTTATGCGGCGTCTTGAGGCATTGGTCTGTGTAGATAAACTCCGAACATTCGGGCAAGAACCTAAGGCTGGATAATACAGCAAAGTAAATGTACTTTGCTGTATTATCCAGCTTTCTTAGTAGTCGGAACATTCTTATATAAAAAGTCAAAATTTTTTGCTCCATACCGATGGGTTCTGTTATAGATTCTGGTTCAGAGAAAAAAAAATGCTAATGCTATGGCTTTTATAATAACCCTGCATATGTGAATGTGTCAAATCAGAAAAAAACAAAATATCTGAAACAATGTTCGTAACTTACTTTACCGAATTACTGCAGAAAAACCATGTTACCGAAGAATACTGAACACCACAGTATGTCAAAGGAAAGCTATTTACATACATGGTAAATCCGGTAGTTGACTACTGTTAAAAATTAACAAAAATATTATATTATTAAAAAGAAGGTACAGAAAGGACAACATTGTAGAAAAAATAAACAAAATCCACGAAAAAATCAAAGAGATACACGCTTTTTAAGTTTTTGGAAGGGGCATTTTCTATCCTTGTCGTGCAAAACGGACATTGTTCAGAGAGATGTCAAGTTACTATAAAGGTTTTGTACAACTACGTCATTCTTTAATAGTGCTGTCTCTGTCTAGTGAACAAATTTAAATCGTTTATAACTTGGACATCTTATTAAATATTTTATTGGTTTCTTCACTGTTGCTTATTTTACTTGAAAATGTTTCGAGATTTCTAATAAAAACTAATCAAAAAAAATAGTCAACTTCCCTATTGAAGGCACCTACTCAGCCTCACAAACTGGGCCTGATCGCAAATTTAATCAGGAACGCTCTTTGATGCGAGACACTGCTAGCTATGCTATAGATACTATAGTATGCTACACATTAAAATTATGTAAATGAAAGAGACAGGAAAGAAAGCAAGGAAGTAAAAAAGGAGTAATAAAAAGGAACGTGAAGTTGTAAGTTGTTGTTTGTTAGTTGTTATTTTTATTGCTATTCTCAGTAGCAGCCCGGAGTCTGGATTTGTGCCCGGTCAATGGGAATAGCTTGCCCCCTAATTACATGGGACTATAACATAACTGGCGAAATGTGGGTGTGCTCTGCCTACCCCTTCGGGGAAATACAGGCGTGATGTTATGTTATGTTATGTTATAATAATAATAAAATTAAATAAATATAGAACGACGGTATGTGTGTCTATTTACCTTATCATAAATTGCCTAAACTTCCGCGATACTATAGTTCTCAATATCGCATAGCTTTTAATGTATTGTTAGTTTTGCGGAACAATCCCAAGTGATACCTGCTTGTGTCCCTTATCCGTTTGATCTAACACGTTTACATGTGTCGGGAAACATGTATTTTTGAGAAGAACCGATTTCTGTACGACATGTTTGTGAAATGAGGAAGACGATCCTAAGCTTTGTTGTATTTCTTAATCGGTAAAAGAGAGCGCAAAGATGTGAGAAGCACAAAGACTCTTTGTTCATCATCAAAATAACATTTAGCTAGGATTTATATTTAAAAGATTTATCCCCAGTTTCTGGAAGGCTGATCAATTTGATCTGTTGTCAAATGTGTAATGTCAGCTCCTGTGATTGGCCGGCAAAAATGTTAACAACCAATCACATCGCTTGACCTGAGATTTGACAGCTGATTAGTTAATTTTTGCGTTGATCAGCCTTTAGGAAACTGGGGGTTAGTTTGTTACTCAATCACGCTGAAATGGCTGAATGGATTTGGATGAAATTTGGCACATACACCATAACCCGGAAAAATATATTGACTTTTTATCCCGGGAAAATAAACACTTCTGGAGGGACGTTCAATAAGTATTTCTATGATAAGCCGAATTTAACACAGGCGAAGCCGCGGTAGGTAATAGTCTGGTAGCTATAATAGACCCACAGGATCCATATAAGCTGACCATGCATTGTAGAGGAACTAGCTTGATATGTAGCTGTGCGTACTAGGTTTGCCTGCGTCTTTCGTTTTGTTTGGTTGACATGGTTGGTAATAAAGAATATCCTATACACCATGCGCTTAGGTCAATGGAGAGGGCCATGCTCGCAGTGTCCCAGCGTGATCGAATCAGAAATGAGGAGATTCGCATGAGAACGAAAGTAATCGATACAGCCCGAAGAACTGCCAAACTTAAGTGACAGTGGGCGGGGCACATTGCTCGCAGAACGGATGGCCGATGGGGCAGTAAGGTTCTGGAGTGGCGACCGCATACTGTAAGACGCAGCGTGGGTAGGCCCCCCACAATTTGGACCGACGACCTGGTAAAGGTCGCGGTAATCCGCTGGATGCGGAAGGCGCAGGGCCGGTCGTTGTGGCGATGCTTGGGTGAGGCCTATGTCCAGCAGTGGAAGTCTTTCGGCTGAAATTATGATGATGATGATGATGCGCTTACATACAGCACCCATTATTTTCCCACTGCTGGGAACGGGCCTCTTGTTAGGCCATAGACCACCACGCTGATCTTGTGTGGGTTGGTGGACTGCACGGCCATTGAGAACTGTATGGAGCACTCTCAGATATGCAGGTTTCCTCACGATCTTTTCCTTCACCGTTAAAGCAAGTGATACACATGAGACTTTCCATCTTCATGTCTCAGTTTGGCGAACCGACTTGCGGTACCATTTAGGCAACAGCCTAGGTGGTATTGAAGTTGTCATGGGCAAAGGTAACCGATTAACATCAGGTGGGCCTTTAGCTCGTTTCGCCATCCTATACTATAAAAAAATACTGGGTGTCAGGGAAACGCTCCTGAAACTGAAAGGCTATTATTATACTACCTAAACACAATCGAATACCAATAACCATTAGCCTTATACTCATTGTTTTAGTGATTTGGTATTTTGCAAACCCACAATGTAAAGCGTACAAAACTCTGGACCAGTGCCGCGCGTACCTAACCTACCTACGCTCGCTACGACACGGACTGCGTATGCAAGTGGATGTCGTTCACCCCTTTTTTTTTTTTTTTTTTTTAAGCGGAGAAAATGCCTATCGCATGTCACACTGCCGGGAAAGCAGTGTGGTTATGTGGGGCTCGCACCCACTAAAAACTCCGCCGTGTGCCTACTTTCGCCTTGGGTGGATGGGCCACGAGAACTGCTACGCATGACTTTCGCGACCCATCCAGCGCGGCCCACTTCAGGGCCTTCATACTTTAATTTTACACACTCTTTTGGCGATGTCCGGGCACACCTGGGACATCACCACAACTCAAGGGCCGTGCAATGCGGACGATAGACTCCCCAATCTATCGCCCACTGGCTTTATTTAGGGTGGCATCAGATCGCCATATAGACGCCTGCGCCTCCCTGTCCGTCTGCGGCGTATCGGATCAGCGAGAGAGTCTTCCTCCCTGACCCGCTCCGCCGCTTCCTTCTGCGAGATAATCTCCTCGCAAAAGGACGCGACCGCCTCCCACGCCTCTTCACTGTCAGCCATGGCCTTGACCACGGCCGGCAGCGAGAGGTCTCCCCCGATTGCTGCCGTAAGATCACGGCGCTGCACCACCCAGGCAGGACACTGCGTTAGAGTATGGAGGGCCGTGTCCTCACTACAGCCGCACTGGTGACACACGGGTGTAGCCTCCCGTCTCGCCACTTTGTGCAGGTATCTGCCAAAGCAACCATGCCCTGACAACACCTGCACCAGACGGAAGGACAACGTCCCGTGTCGCCTCCGCACCCACTCCTCAAGAATTGGCTGGATAGCCCCTACGGTCCAGAGACCGGCACTGGGCGTCTCCAGCCGCTCCTTCCACTGCACCAGTACGGCAGCCTGCGCCTCCCTGCGCCACGTCTTCACAACTTCAGGCGGCGGGCGACTGCCACTTTCCACCTGATGGTCCGCTCCGTTCCGATAGACTTCGGCAAGCACCTGAGCCTCCAAGTCCCACGGGGGAGTGCCTGCTAATGTACACGCCGCCTCTGCAGATATTGTGCGGTATCCGCGTATGACCCTGACTGCCATGACTCTCTGTGGTCTCCGCAGCAGAGCTTTGTTTTGGGCATTCAGGGACTCCGCCCACACCGGCGCCCCGTAGAGTGCCATTGAGCGCACCACCCCCGTATGTCGTTCACCCCTAGCGCCAGCTGATATTTTATTTGAATTACATTGCGAACTTTAAAAAAATAATTAAATAAATGGGGTTTTTTTGCAAATCAGTTTTATTTAACCGCCTAAAGCTAGTTATGTATAAAAAATGCAAAAAAAAATATGAAAAAATCTAAAAAAAAGAATCTAGGTACCTAGGCTAAGGTATTTTTTTGTGGTTTCGTATCAGTAATCACCATCACTATCACCTATCTTCGTTTTCGGAAGTGTTTCCCCGACATCCAGTATATTTAAACTAAATCTCAATCTTCTGACAGTAGATGTTTCTGATTTAATTACAAGAATTGGCCTTCAGTCACTTCAGTCGAAGAGTCAGAGGTGCGGGCTGGGTTCGAACTCAGATCCTTCTGCATGGAAGGCTAGCACAGCGGTGACACTCCCTGTACGTTTGAGCTCGCTCGCCGGTGACCCTCAGCGAGCGCGTGAATGCAATAGGGCCGATACCAAAAATGAATATGGTGCTAGGTAATAATTAAATGAATATTTATTAGTTCACAATGATATTCAAGAAATTTTTAAATATCATTGGGTGTACGATGGGTTTACATGAAAGATAAAAGTCTTATTTATGTTAATTAAAATAAGTTCTCTAATATCAAAACACAATGGGTAGGTAGGCCCGATTTTTATTAGTACGTAGGTGCAATCAGCGTCAAGTAGCTTGACTATTTGTGTAAGATAACATATAAAATATAGTTTTTTTCGACTGCAACAATAATGACATGATGATTACGCGTCTGACTTTAAAATACTCAAATAGTGTGACGTGAGACACACATGAGATGACACACACTCACATGAGACTTTCCACCTTCATGTCTCAGTTTAGCGAACCGACTTGCGGTACCATTTAGGTAACAGCCTAGGTGGTATTGCAGTTGTTATGGGCAAAGGTAACCACTTAACATCAGGTGGGCCTTTAGCTCGTTTCGCCATCCAATACCATAAAAAAAAACCTACTAAAAGTTGTAAATAAGTCCACCTTCGAGAAAGAGGTCAATCGTCGAATCCGACGAGGTTGGGCAGCGTTCGGGAAGCTACGCAATATCTTCTCGTCCAAAATACCGCAAAACAGAAAAACGAAAACGAAAAACGAAAGTCTTTGACCAGTGTGTGTTGCCAGTAATTACTTACGGTACTGAAACGTGGTCGCTCACAATGGGCTTGATAAGAAGGCTCAAAGTCACTCAAAGGGCAATGGAGAGGGCTGTGCTCGGAGTGTCCCTGCGTGATCGAATCAGAAATGAGGAGATTCGCAGGAGTACGAAAGTAACCAACATAGCCCGAAGAATTGCCAAACTTAAGTGGCAGTGAGCGGGGCACATTGCTCGCAGAACGGATGGCCGATGGGGCAGTAAAGTTCTGGAGTGGCGACCGCGTACTGGAAGGCCCCCACAAGGTGGACCGACGACCTGGTGAAGGTCGCAGGAATCCGCTGGATGCGGAAGGCACAGGATCGGTCGTTGTGGCGATGCTTGGGGGAGGCCTATGTCCAGCAGTGGACGTCTTTCGGCTGAAATGATGATGATGATGATGATTAAAGTTGCATCTTGCGTTGTCCGCTGAGTCAAACCATTAAACTTAATGTGTGTACTCTGTTTAAGCTAGTGAAGTGTATGTTATTAGTGTGTATCCTCCTTTAGAGGATTACACCCATTGTATACACACCTTTATAATGATATTCAATATTATGCATACGATGCACTTTCCTTCAGCGCGCACTATTTTTATAATTATTGATTCACTGAATAAATGGGGCTCCATCAAAGTGGTTGTGTACTTCTTTCCAATCCTATAGGAACCCAAACATTACATGGCGACCCTTGCCTAAAAAGCCTGCTAAGGGGCTATTGCAAAAGTATTTTTTTATTTGAACCAAAAATGTGTCAGTCAACTGTGGAGAAAGAGGAGGTATTTTTGAGTCAGAATGCGGCTGGCGGAAATAATGACGCCGCTCTCAAGAACATCGGAGGACACATGGAGCGCCTAAGCGTCATGATGCTTATTATCCTCGCTGGGATAGCTGTTTTGACCATTTACGTCGCGTTGAAATTTTACAAAAATTGCCACCGACGCTGGATGCAGGACGAAATAGGACTTAATACCTTGCAGCGCATACGAGCTTCAGTTCGAGGAAGAGTGGCGAGTACACCAGAAAACTAGAAGATGCAGAAACAATCGTGAGTCAGTGACAGTCAGTGTTTTCTTAAAAGTGTTTTCAGACAGTTTAATGTTGATTATTTGGATTGTTCATATCGTGCACGTATAATTATTTTATAACGCAAAAACTTTAGATGCACTAGAATTGAGCACGGACACTCAACGAATTCGACACCGTGCTAGCGAAAATGCAACTCTGACATTCTTACTGGTGTTTTGCAATAATTGTAGGTACATGATTTCTTGGTATTGTTATTTTGAATTGAAATAATGAATTGGTGAATGTATAAATTTTACGTAATTTTAATTTTAGAGTATGATTGATAGTTTAGTAAAAAATTATGATGATTTGATAGATATTCGAAAATATTTGATTAAAAAGGGACAATCTAGGTATAAAGGCAAGATTATTGAGACTAAGTTAGGCGAAGCAAAACATATATTTAATAAATGTAGTGAAATATTTTTATTATTAGAAAAGAGTAGGGATATTAAGCTGTCATCAGCATTCGATATTTTTAATAAAAGTAAGCAGGTATATGAAGAGATAAATAAATTATGTATTTTTCCTATTAACTCAGATAATTCAGATATCGGGAAAATGGAGTTTGACCTTAAAGTTGCGTGTAGTTTGATTCCAGTTATGGACGGTGTTGAGAACACGACTAAGCGGATGATAGACTCTATAGAGATGTACGCGGGCATGATCGATGATAAAGGTAAGGCATTATTAATTACATTTGTTTTGAAAAGTAGACTTTCGGAGAATGCAAAGTTGCGCATTTCTGGTTCTTATAAAACAGTTGATGAATTAATTATAACTTTGAAACGTCATTTGCTACCTAAAAAATCGTTTGTGGCTATAAAAACACGGTTACAAAACATACAACAGGGTTCAGAGTCTATTGAGGAATTTGGCACAGAGATAGAGAAACTGTTTACCGAGCTGACTATTTCTCAAGCTGACGGTAATTCCGACTCGTTTGGAATTTTGAAGCCATTGAATGAAAAACTTGCCATAAAACGATTTTCAGATGGTCTACGCAGCTCGAAGTTAGGCACGATTATCTCCGCCCGGAACTACAACAGCCTGAAGGATGCAATCCAGGCTGCGAAAGATGAAGATACCACATCTTACCAAACGTCATCAGGTAACATTTTGCATATGTCTGATAATGAACGAGGTTCTTTTTACGCACAGCGACCGCAGCGTTATCAATTTCAAGGGAGAGGCTTGTACAATAATCGCGGTCGTAATAATTATAACAATTATAATCGTGATAAACAGTATGAGAAGTATTACGACAGTGGACAAATACGTCGTGGTAATTTTACAGGAAATTACACAGATGGGAGTAACTTTCAAAGGCCATCAAGTGGTTATAGAGGCACAAGATACTTTAGGAATCGTGGGCGAAGCCAAAATGTGCTTTTAGCTGAACAAGCTGATGATATTTTAGATGGCGATGACCAACAAAAGAATGATACAGGCATTTCAAACCAGTTTTTTCGATCTTAACCATTTTGTATTATCATGCCAAGGCAATACAAAGTACATATTTTTTTATATTAACAATATTAAATATTATTGGCTTATTGATACAGGAGCAACTTTGTCAATTATTAGAAAAGAAGTATTATCAAAAAATATTGTTGTACATAACGATGACACATTAATAAATGGAATTGGTGGTCAGCAACGTTCTCAAGGTTCTGTAAATTTAATTTTAAGACATGACAAAGAAACATTTCATCATAACTTTCTTGTTTTCGATTCGATGCCATTAAAGGCAGACGGAATTATAGGTTTGGATTTCTTAAATAAATTTCATGCTAATATTAATCTCAATTCAAATATTTTAACGTTAACTAAAAACGGGCAACAATATTACTTAAATTTTGTTGATGAGCACAATAGAAATGAACTAATTATTCCAGCACGTTCAGAATCAATTCATTATATATGTGTCAATGAAATTATGTCTGATGATGTACTTGTATGCGGAAAAGAGTTAGAGAGAGATGTGTTTTTAGCAAACGCAATAGTGAAAGTGGAAAATAGTAGGATCCCAGTTAGAATACTTAATGTAAGTGAGAAGGAAATTACTTTACCATCTTTCAATCCTAATTTACAACCATTGAGCGATTATAATGTTTGTCAGTTTAGCAAAAATAATATCAATGTTTCAAGAGTTCAAACGTTATTTTCTGAATTAGATTTAAATTATTTAAACGGTGATGAAAAACAGTCTATAGAGGCAATATGTGCAAAGTATTCTGACGTTTTTTATGTTAAAGGAGATAAGTTGACAACTACAAACATTTGTGAACAATCAATAGTTGTAAAATCAAATATTACACCGGTTTACGTTAAACCGTATAGGTTACCACAAGCATTGAAACCTGAAATCGCTAAGCAGATAGACAAAATGATAAAAGATGATATAATAGAGGAATCGAATAGAGAGTGGTCAAGTCCAATTTTATTAGTGCCAAAGAGGAGTAGTGAAGGAAGTGAGAAGAAATGGCGATTAGTTGTGGATTATAGGAAATTGAATGAAATGATTTGTGACGATAAATTCCCTTTACCTAATATAAACGAAATTTTAGATTCTCTCTCGGGTGCTATTTACTTTTCTCACCTTGACCTTCACCAAGGTTATTATCAAGTAACCTTGGAACCTAACAGTCGTAAATTAACAGCTTTTACTACTAATACCGGTCAATTTCAAATGAAACGTTTACCAATGGGACTAAAAACCAGTCCTAGTGCCTTTAGCCGTATGATGTCTATTGCGATGTCTGGACTGACATATGAAAAATGTTTATTGTATCAGGATGATCTTATTATTTTTGGAAGAAGCCTTTCTATTCACAACAAAAATTTAATTGACGTCATGGAGAGATTAAGAAAAGTTAATTTAAAATTAAATCCTCAAAAATGCAAATTCTTAAAGAAAGAAATACTTTATCTCGGCCATGTAGTGTCAGAAAAGGGAGTTTTACCCGATCCTGAAAAAACAAATATATTAAAAAATTATCCAACTCCAAAAAATACTGATGAAGTTAAACGCTTTGTAGCTTTCTGTAACTATTACCGTAAATTCATAAAATCTTTTTCCAACATAGCGATGCCTTTAAATAAGTTGAGTAGAAAAAATGAACCATTTGTCTGGACTAACGAATGTAAAAATGCATTTGAGTTTTTAAAAAACGCTTTAGTTTCTTCACCAATTCTACAATACCCAGATTTTTCTGAAAGTAACGAATTTGTGTTACAAACAGATGCTTCAGGCACTGCGATTGGCGCCGTGTTATGCAATAAAGATTTAAGACCAGTAGCTTATGCTAGTAGGCCCTTGAATAAAGCGGAAAATAATTATCCTATTATTCAAAAAGAACTTTTGGCAATAGTTTGTAAAATATTTTAGACCGTATCTATATGGCAGAAAATTTACCATAATGACCGATCATAAACCTTTGATATACCTTTTTGGTATGAGAGATCCTTCCAGTAGGCTTTTGAAATTTCGGTTGACGTTGGAAGAATATAACTTTAAGATTGTATACGTGAAAGGGAAGGATAACGTTGTCGCAGATGCTTTATCGAGAGTATGTTTAACATCAGACGAATTGAAGAGTATGAATGAGCAAGTTGTGGCTGTGATGACTAGGGCTCAAAAGAAGAGAATGGATGAGTTACCTAAGAGTGTAAATGATCTTCGGAATGCGGATATTAGTAAATTCACTGACAAAAGGCCTGATCAGCCAAGAGTTGTGGATATATTAAAAAAAACCATGTGATTCAGTAGAAATGTGTTTTATTGAAGGCAGCGATTTAAAAATATTAAAAGATGATAACATGATAACTGACGAGTTTGAATGTTTTGCGTTTATGACAAAAAATAATACATTGTTTATTAATTCTGATTTCAAGGCGCATTTCTCGCGAGCCGAATTTGTGCAGAAATTAAGTTATTATTGTGAAAAGATACGTATCGATGAAGTATTTATAATTAAAAATAAAGATAATATGGATTTTATTAAACATCTTTGTAATGAAATAACGTCACTTAAGAATTGGTCCGGACCGCGAATTTGTATAATACGAGGAGTAAAAAGAATTAGTGACGATAATGAGAAAACTATTATCATGAATGACTTTCATTTACTGCCGTCCAGTGGGCATGCTGGAGTGCGTAGAATGGCTAATACTATAAAAAGACGATACTTTTGGCCAGGTATCGTAAAAGACGTACAAAATTTTGTCGAGAAATGTACGAAATGTCAGAGATCGAAATATTTTCGTTATATCAAAGAACCGATGGAAATAACAACGACAGCTTCCTCGGCATTTGATAAAATTTACTTAGATGTAGTGGGTCCTTTAGATAGAGACACCGATGGTAATTGTTATATATTAACTATACAGTGTGAATTAACCAAATTTGTACAAGCCATCCCCCTTAGAAATAAAGAAACAGTATCCATTGCAGATTCTATGGTCAGACAGTTCATTTTAAGATTTGGTATTCCGAGAACAATTGCTACAGATCGTGGGACAGAATTCATTTCAGCTACTATGGAACAGGTTTGTAAAATTCTTAATATTGAAAAATTATCTTCAACAGCACACCATCATGAGACAATTGGTGCCCTTGAAAATGCGCACAAAACTCTGGGTGCATTTCTAAGGATTCAATGTGAGAATTACACAGATACTTGGAGTTATTGGTTACCGTTTTGGTGTTTTAGTTTCAACAACACAGTTCATTCTGAAACAAACTATATGCCATTCGAACTTGTTTTTGGTAAACTCTGTCGAATACCAAGTAGAATTTGTGATCCTGTAGAACCTTTATACAATATTGATAGTTATCCATTACAATTAAAATATCGATTACAACTAGCACATGCCGATGCAAAGAAAAATTTGTTATTTAACAAGCATAAACGAAAAGAAATGTATGATAAATCAGTTAATTCTTTTAAGTATCAGAAAGATGATTTGGTGTTATTGAAGAACGAAACGGGTCGTAAATTAGATGCACTTTATGAAGGTCCCTTTGTAGTAATAGAAGATTTAGGTTGTAATGTTAAAATAAGTAAAAATAATAAAATAGAATTAGTACATAAGAATAGGACTAGGCCTTACAGGAAATAACATAGTTGTAAGTCTTAAATAACATTGCAATGTTTAGTAATAAGTATGACGTAGAAGTCAATTAACTTTCATAATTTTGTAAATGTAAAAAAAAAAAAAAAGTTTTAGTTTAATTTTTATTTATTTTCCTTCGCCCAGAGAGGTGAAGTGTATGTTATTAGTGTGTATCCTCCTTTAGAGGATTACACCCATTGTATACACACCTTTATAATGATATTCAATATTATGCATACGATGCACTTTCCTTCAGCGCGCACTATTTTTATAATTATTGATTCACTGAATAAATGGGGCTCCATCAAAGTGGTTGTGTACTTCTTTCCAATCCTATAGGAACCCCAACATTACACTAGCGAGTGAAGCGGCCCTTGGCTGAGGCAGCCGATAGACTGCCCGTTCCACACGCCGCGCACTGCGCACGGACCCCGCGCTCACCCCGCGATCAATTTTACGAGCACAAATGCTTAAGTGTCGCTTCTTGTCGTTAGTACATATTCTATGCCGCTATGCTATCACTACTTATCACGGATCAACACTACCATAAAACGGGAATAAAACCAGGACTAACGTGGAGTGACTATCGACTAGCCATCCTGTTTGATTAGATCGCGCAAACCGAACGCATACAAACACTTCATTACTGAAGATTAGCCGACACTGCCGTTGTTTGGAAACGAGGGATTTGCATGATTAAAGACCCTTTTAGTGACTCCCGTTACTTCTGTAGACCTGCGTAAAATTTGTATTTAGGAATACTTTATAATAAAAATATTTAAATTAATTTATCATTGTGACTACAAAGGCCCACTTGTTAGAAAAAAACTTAACTACGGGTAAGTTTCTAGGGTTCCGTACCCGAAGAATGCCAATCGGGACCCTATTACTCTCGCTAGGCTGTCCGTCCGTCCGTCTGTCTGTCACAGGGCTGTATCTTTTGAACAGTAATAGTTAGCCGGTTGAAATTCTCTCAGAATATGTTTTGCTATGAGGGGTTGCTACGACAAATACTAAACATTAAAATAAGTCTAAAACCAAACAACCCGGAGTGGTATTGTAGGTGAGGCAAAATTGGTGGTATTCGTAGAAGCTACAAAGATATTTTTTTCGCATGTTAGCTGTAATTCCAGTCCACCGGTATCAAGTCAGTCCAGTCTATTTCGAATACATAAAAAAAACTTAATAAAAGTCCCTTAAATAATAATGATACTAAAAAATAAAACTGTTAAGCGTGGTGGGTCCTGGGTTCGATTCCCGGTTCTGGCAGTGTTATTGGGTTTATTCATTAGGAAATTCTCAGTAGCAGGCCGTGTCTGGATTCGTGCCCGGTCCAATGGCAATAGGCTCGCCCCTATTACATGGGGCTATAACATAACTGACGAAATGTGGGTGTACTATTACACCTCTGCCTACCCCTTCGGGGAAATACACGCGTGATGTTATGTTATCTTAAAAAAAAACTTTCAGTTTAGTTCGGTCCACAAGAATCCAATTTATTTGAAAATTGAATGAAAAACTAAAATAATTACTTTCAGAAACACAAAGAAAATCTTAATTAAATCTGAAAAACACACGTTCGCTTCAACAGAATTTGAGGATTCTGTAATAAATTGTTTTTCAGCTTAGAACTTCAATTACGAAAGTCTATAAGAAAAATATTATGCTTGAAATAATCTTTATACATTTTCAGAAGCGAAACGATTATTGGATATTTGAAATTCAAAGCGTGTGGTCGTAGGCTCAAAATAGCTACAAACCTAGACTGATTTCCACAAGTCTTATGAGGCATTTAGAAGGTGATTTTCATATTATTATGTTCATGATTACACCTACTTACATATATATAGTCCTATTTATGTAGGGTATTCTTAGATTATTTCTTCATGTCTGTCGAAGGACTGACGGCCGCTGGAGCAGACAAGTCCTTGTGTGGAGACCGTGAATCGGCAAACACAGCGTTGGGCGTCCCCTCGCGTGGTGGACCGACGACCTGAAGAAGGTGGCTAGGGGGACTGGTTGCGGAAGGCAGAGGACCTAGTGTTGTGGCGCAACTTGGGGAGTCCAGCAGTAGACCGCGATAGGCTGAGTTGATGATTATTAGATAACTCTAACCTAAATTCCAAATCTGTTGCTGATCCTTAAATGATGGGACACTTCTCAACGCTTTTTAGGGTTCCGTAGCCAAATGGCAAAAAACGGAACCCTTATGGATTCGTCATGTCTGTCTGTCTGTCTGTCCGTCCGTATGTCACAGCCACTTTTTTTTTACTCACACCAGTAAGAACACAAACACAAGCAATTAATTTTTCTTTTAGCGTGTGTACATAGGTACTTATTATCCTTTTCATCCATCCATCAGTCTAGCTTTTTGCAATTCTTGTGTTCGACTTCCAATTTTACCAGATGCGGCTCAGCAGCAGTATTTTTAAACCGATTTTAAACACATGATACTTTAATATTAATATTATTTGCAACCGTAGTTTACGGTCTTAACAAGGAACACACTTTAATACTTCATCCAGTTAGATACGTTTTCTTCTATCTTTCCCTAAGGCAACGCTTACAATTTCCGCAGGAAATGGTCCCATTTGTAGTCAAGACCTCACGGCGAGATTATACGATAACTAGATTTGGATAGCCTATTAAGATCGGGGTAGGTATATATGCATGT
Source organism: Asteroscopus sphinx (assembly GCA_949699075.1). NCBI lineage: Eukaryota > Metazoa > Arthropoda > Insecta > Lepidoptera > Noctuidae > Asteroscopus > Asteroscopus sphinx. The sequence goes on along the minus strand of OX453021.1, from coordinate 8,793,571 downwards.
CTATGCTAGCAACATCGTGATTTTAGTACTGAGAAATCAGGGTACTTTAGGTACCTAAGGTATTAATAATCCTACTGATATAAATACGAAAGTATGGTTATAAAATGACATCAATGTTTACCACCATGGAAAATATACTTTTTACCTAAACAAGAAACTACTTTGTACTACTATTAATTTCTATGTAGGTATTCTATTATTATTTCTCTGTGTGTGCATTTTAATAAATAAATAAATCTGAATTAATAACGACATCTAAATAATAAATAATAATAATAATTTCATCTAGAGAAGGTCGAAAAATTGCTTTATACTTTCAGTATTAGCAACGATATCGTGAACTGTAGGAGTAGACTTACAGGCCGAATATACATAAGATAACACACACACAACATCAACACACACACAACACACACACACACTATCAACATTAGCAAAGATAATGTAAATTGTAGCACTAGATCTACTGACCAACTACAGGATGATTTGTAATTCGACCTATTCCTTGAAAGGGGATATACTAGGGCTCATTTGCAACAAAAATGATCCCATGAACCAAGGGGGGCCAGTCATTTGTTTTCGAGTTATAGCAGTTTTAAGATTTTTTGATATTTTCCGTCTTCGGATGGATAAATGCCAATTATGAAAAATCTATCTTACTCTGGGCACTCGTTTGATACTTTCCTGAATGCTGATGAATGAGCAATTACTGTCATACAAAATTTATGGCCAAAGTTTTCATAACCTCGGAAATAAATGGTCATAAAGCACAACTTACAAAACAATCAAAAATATCAAAAAAATCTGAAAACTGCTGTAACTCGAAAACAAATGACTGGCGCCTCCTGGTTCACGGGATCATTTTTGTTGCAAATGAGCTCTAGTATAACCCCTTTCATGGAATAGGTCGAATTACAAATCACCCTGTATATGTTAAGTCACTATCAACATTAGTAACATAAACGTAAACTCTGGGACGAGACCTAACCTATGCGAGGGTCTTCTTTACTAAGCAATGGAGTACATAATTTGCAAAAAATTTGGTGAATTCATAGTAACAAAGTAGTCGGTAAATCGTAGGAAATGACCATAAATCAATATAGACACTTTTGCCTGCTATTAGCCAGGAGCCACACGAGTGCTTCTAACCAGATAGATGTCAAACCATTACCATAATAGTAGACATACAAGCTTACAGAAGAGGGGAAGACAGGAGGGGGGGAGTGGATGACATATCATAGTCGGCTTTGTTAACATGATATCTGTCACATTAGTAATGACATAATACCTCTGACTCTGAACATAATGCGCCTCGGGGATACGACATTCCTGACAACTTCTGAGAGGAAATTAGCGTTGACTGTGTTTACAACTAGGCAACTGTTAGTAGACATAATATATGGTCCCTTATCTAAAATAAGGTACAGTCAGAAAACTTTCCGGTGAACCGCCGCTAAGGATAAAATCGCTTGCACTCAAAGTTCGTGTAATGTAGCAGGATTCGTTCAAGGGATTTTGTCGACAAAATGTATCACCGGGAAGTATCGTGACTGTACGTGCCTACAAAACCCAATAATCTCTGCAGGGTGTCCCATCGCTTTGTGTTTTAGTTCTTTGATTCTTAGCTCAGGCAACAGCTTTTTAATAATCTGTGAATGCAGAATTTCTTATTTTTAGAAATGACACGAAGTGTCCTTTAAGTAAAATTTGATATTTCCAATATTTAAATTACTTTCCCTTCATGAAGCATAGCGATGGGACACCCACTCGGCATAATATTTACCAGGGTGTCATAAACATCGAACTAATGCGGGAAGATAAACTGTTCCCGAGGGATATGCGATAAACGACATTTATTTATTTTGTTTTAGGAAAACTTCCAAACAAATACAAACTATAAATAATATGGTATAGGTAAGGACATTTGCTAATTACAATCTTCCACATGTAGACACACAGTAAATAATACAGTTTAATATTTTTTCATGTTATGTTTATGTATGGAAAAATCATACAAGCAAACAAAAAGAGAAAAAACTAAGAGAAAAACTAAGTTGAAGTCAAGTTGTGTCAAGTCGTGCGATAAATCAATACTTGAAAAAAAAAACAACTACTTAAGTCCGTCACCAAAGTATTCCTTATTTAGGGTCAAAGAGTAAAGTAATAGAAGGTGTATGAGACTACAGAAGTTTAGGATGTTTCTAATTTTACGTACGTTAGTGCAGAAGTACATACAGAGTAGAACAAGCCAACACATCTAAAAGTCCCTAACATGGCCAAAAGCCAAATTCTACGAAAAATCTTATTCCGCATTTGTGTCGCGTCGCCAGTCACAACACATAGTACACATTACTACACCAGAACACTGTCAGGGGGCTATTTACCCCCGGATAAATAATGTAAGGTCCAACCTCACGGGATCCATTAGCTGGACATCACGTCCACCATTGTGTGGAGTCGCCTTTGTTGCCAAAACTTTGGTGAAGCTGTTGAATTATAATATTCTCGAAAACTAAAAGGAATTTAAGTGAAAATGTTTTTGTTGACTTAAAATTCTGCGCCAGCATTCTCTGAGGTAGACATAGGCAAGTAATTTTGAAAGCATAAAGAAAACATATTTATTGCCACATTAGCTGTTATCATTATGTAGCTCATTTCGACACGACAGAACAGAACAAGCCACAACAAGACGAAATGCGGTAGGTGAACATAAAAAATAACTTCTTACATTTTAGGAATTATAGTGATATATAGTGGTAACATCATAAGAAAAGTTACTTTGCATGTTGTAGCTGCGGCAAAGAGGTTGACACTCAACATGACGCTGTGTTATATCGTGAACCATAACAGCGCTGATTTTCAGTGTCAACCTCAAGTGACGAGAGAGAGCGGCGGGGGGTGATTTTGTATGTATTTAAGCATACCCACACTACGCCAGTATTTGGTCTTATAGAATAGGGAGTTAGCCAAGTGCAGTAGGCACAGTTTATTGAAATAGTCTAAAAAAATGTTCCTTCTACTGAATGATCTGAAACAATAAAACAAAAAAACATTCAATAAAGTATACCTACGCCAATAGAAGTTTTCAAACTTTCGCGTATTTTACATAAATTAAGGAATCAATCGGAGACATCGGAGTATTACACTATGTTTTCTTTTTTTTTAGTATTTTTATGGGCTGGTTACGAAGATCTTTTAGCCACATCATAAATGTAATACACCCTAATAAAGTTATGGAAATTTTACTACAGGTTTCTGAGGGTTTGATGAGAAAATACGAAAAGTCACTAGCGCAGTCTTTCGGAATTTTTCCGCCAACCACACTATTTTTCGGGCCTTTTCGCGCACATATAATGATAAAACCCACCGATCAGTGTAACCAGTGCTAACTAAACATAGCGATTGTCTAGTATTCTCTTTGATATATACACAAAAACACACACACACACACACTTTGCGCAATCTTATTAGGTTATTTTCTATTCTTTTATGTTTCATTATATCACGCCAGAAGACAGCCATCTTCTAAGGCTGTAATAAAACTTCAGTGCCTTATACCTATTATATTGGAAGATAAATCAACGAAAGAGCGGTTTCTTCTAACACAAGCATATTATTGTAGAAGACTCCTAACACTGTAAAGTAGTACCTAGGTAATTTTATAAGTTACTGAAAGAAAAAAATATATTTTGATTTGATTTTATTTGAGTGTAACCACGATCAATGTAACTTGGGACTTGAACGAAACGTCGAAGTTAGTAAAAAAATATTTTGATTATTACTTATCTAAAAGTTAGCATAGTAGCTGTGGGTCCGTATAACACAGGACTGGAGCCCTGAGACAGCGAAACGGGGTCGCGGCAGACCACGCAGGAGATGGAGAGACGAGCTCGATGTCTTTCTCGATGACAGCTGGCAGGAGGCGGCACAGAACCGCGATAGATGGAAGGAATTGGAATTGGATTGGAGGCCTTTGCCCAGCAGTGGGACAGTACAGGCTAACAAAAAAAAAACAAAAAAAAAACTGTGCGCGAAAAGTGCCGAAAACACAGTATACGTCTATAATCCACTCTTATCATAAAGTGACAACGCAAGGAACATGCAAAGAGCCTTCCTTAGCAAATATGCAGGGAATAAGGGCCCGAATAATAAAGATGGCGACCTTTACACCCTACGCTTGGTATGTAACGACCTGCTTTTATCTTTCAACGTTACTTCCTGGTTCCTTTGTATTTAGGGATATTGGGATCTTGTCAATGCATGTTAGCTATTTGTGTTGTGTGAGAATCTGTTTTACGTTGATCTTCATTCCCGTTTCGTTTCGATTTCGGTCACATTTTGTTGAAGCAGGGTCTTATAGTGATAATGAATAAATGTGAATTTGAATGAATAATGACTAATATAATAAATTATACATCATAAACCGTATGATCACTTCGAGCGAATGTAGTTAGGTACTATTCTTCTTTTCCTCAGCCTTATCCCATTATCTGGGGTCGGCTCTCCTTGTCTGCCTTCTCCATTTATTTCTATCCCGCGCAGTCGCGGCTTCGATCTCGCTCTCCTTCAAGTCCCTCTGGACTGACGACAGCCAGGTGGCGGGGGGTCTTCCACGGCGTCGCGTCGTCGTTTGCAGGTCAAGGGCTGCTCGTACCATGTGGTCTTCTGGGCGGCGGAACACATGACCATACCATCGAAGGCGTCGCTCTTTGACCTTCTCAGTAATGGGCGCAACTTTGTAGCTTCCTCTGATGTGGACGTTACGTACCCTATCTAGTAGTGTGACACCCGCTGACCAGCATAACATGTGCATTTCGGTCGTGTGCAGTTTTGACAGGTGTTGCTTAGTAGATGCCCAGCATTCTGTACCATAGAGTATAGCGGGTCTAATTGCTGTTTTATACAGTTTGCCTTTAAGTTTGATGGGCATCTTCTTGTCGCACATTACGCCTGTGAGTTGTCTCCACTTCATCCATCTCATCCACTATTAGAATAATTAATACACTTTCAGAGCACAAGTAAATAAGTTCTAACTTCTGAGTACCAGGAAAACATAATTAAGTTAAAGACTGTTGATTTGCCTCAGTGCATCAGCCCGATTATGCAACTAAGAAGCTAGTCTTTTGTTTCAAAAACGAAATCAAATTATTTATCCGTAAACTAAATACATTTCCAGCCTCCTTGTTCCAAGAACGCAGAAACTACGGAGGGTATAGCATTTCAACACGCCTCATTATTTAAACAAAGAGTACGTTCCATTGTTGTAGTACGAACGGAAGTGTTGTGTAAACTCTGCTGAATCCGTTTCACTACCCTGCCGAGCGAACATTTAAATCTGAGCAAATGTTGACTGCAAAACAGAAACACAAGTGAAACAAAAACAACGAATACGTCTAAAAGAGCGAGCAAATAATCGCTCGGACAGGAGTGTTCTCAAAAGTAACCGCATGGCTACTTCCTCATTTTCTGGGTATGTGGCTTACTATTAACTGAACGCACCCCCGATACGTACTATACTATATTTTTTCTAGTATGGGGTTAGAACTAAAAAAACTATTTCTAAATTACGAGTACCAGGAACACACAAGCTAACGACTATATTCAAAGAGTTCTTTCCATTCAAAATAATAGTTTATTGTGGCGAAAAGAGAAAACGATTCTCAATTACTTCCTGGTACCAAGAGCACAGAAACTATAGAAGGTATCGATTCAATGTGCCTCATATAAACAAAGAGTATGTTCTACTGTTATTCTTGCGGAGGTGTTGGAGCGAGGGCCGGATATTGCGTTGTTCTGCGCAGGAAGCGAGCCTCTTTGTGCTATTGTATTGTAAGTATACTACTGGAACTCGATACCGAATGGCTGCAGAATTATAAATATTAATGTATTTTTTTGTATTTGAAGAAGATTGTGGGACTTGGATAATTGTTTTTTTTAAATAATTTACTTTGAAAATCTTTACCACTCAAAATTACGGTAATTTTTATTTTGGCACATCAGCACGGCACCCGCGTGTTATATTGACATGACATTTCAAGGCAAGTGGCTAGCGCTCTCGTGACCCCTTCCTCCTAAATCTGTCCCAGCGACAACACAGCTGTCGCTGATCTGTCCATATTCTCGTAGATAATACGAAGGTCGTAGGTGGTTACTCAACATACGTATACCAGAAAAGAAATTCTTCATGTACCTAATCCAGATTATTTCTAAAGAATTCAGAACTTTTTACCATAGTACTTATAAATCGATATTTTTATACAAACAGTAACAAGTTGTGCGGAAGCAGCCGATACATAAATGTTTACTTTCAAAGGGTGTAGGCAAACAATGAGGTTGTCGATAATGTTGCTCTCCAAACAGCGAACCACCAGCGAATGAAAACATCGAGGTAAATACATGTTTATATTGTTGTAGTTACTACTTATTGTGTGAAATGAAATGGTATCGGTAATTTTTACCGATGGCTTTCCATTCATAATACATTTCATCTAAGAAAACTTCAAAGCCAGCGAAGGCCTTCGTTCGCATTCGGCCGTCGCACTTTATGTGGACGCGAAGGCGAGCGAGTGTGCTGTGTCCATCGCCGTAAATCACTCGTGCTCACTTGCCATCGTCGTTTGTACCAATAACCTACTTAGAGTTTATGTGGTCTTAGTCTTCCTACGACCACGAACGCTGCAAAACTTTAGAACTCAAGGAAAACCAATTTTTATAATATACGAGATGTAATCCGGTTAAACTTGCTTTATTACAATTCATCATCATCATTTTAGCCGTAAGACGTCCACTGCTGGACATAGGCCTCCCCCAAGCATCGCCATAACGACGGCTCCTGCGCTTCCCGCATCCAGCGGATTCCCCCGACCTTCACCAGGTCATCGGTCCACCTTGTTCTTTATAACAATTAGGTAGTAATGTTATTTTATTCTACAGGTAAACAAGTGATGATGTATCGAGTTTCCGTTGTAACTTCCTGCTTCATAATAACTATTTATTATTATGATATCCTGTTCTTGATTTATCATAAATATTATATGGAAAAGCAGTTAATAATTCTTTGAATTTCCAGCCACAGTAAATATATAGCATAAGCAGTAAAGAAACTTACGTACAAGCATTCGATAACGTCCCACTTATACAAACAAACGCCTCAACAAGGCTCTAAGCGGACCTCGCAGTGCTGTTAGTACAAAAACCAATGATAATGTAATTTAGCAGGATTCGTTCATGGGATTTTGTCGACAAAATGTACCACCGGGAAAGATTGTGAATCGTATTGTTGTCCTATATCCATTTGGTATATATGTATGTATCATCATCATCATCATCATATCAGCCGAAAGACGTCCACTGCTGGACATAGGCCTCCCCCAAGCATCGCCACAACGACAGGTCCTGTGCCTTCCGCATCCAGCGGATTCCCGCGACCTTCACCAGGTCGTCGGTCCACCTTGTCTATGTATGTATATATGGACATATACATGCTGAAATTTTAATCGTTTCTTTAAAAAAAATCAGTTGGTCCCTAGATTTGTGTCAACTTAAATCGATATAAAACTTTTTAACAAAAAATTGAACCGACGAAAACAGAAACTGAAAAGCGAAAAATAACTATTTATGAGTCGGCGCCAAACGAACTTTTAACAAGCATAGTGCGTGTAAGTTGGAAGTGGCCGAGCGGAGAACGCATTTTTGGAAAGTTATTGTTTATCGTTGAAAATCTCACGTTGTATTTGATGTGACGTTGTTTTTATTATTTATTTAAAGTAATTTAAGATCTTCGTTGATTGGTTGTTTGGCGCCGACTCATAATTAGTTATTTTTCGCTTTTCAGTTTCTGTTTTCGTCGGTTCAATTTTTTGTTAAAAAGTTTTATTTTTCATTTTTTTGTGGTTAAACTCTAAATCCAGGTCTCCATTATGTCGTAGTGTCTAGAACTATATTTATGTATGTCAAGTTTCAACAGAATCGGTTAACAGGTAAGAATTCAGTGGGTGAACAAACACTCATCCCCTGTTTTACTACCCTTAGGGGTGGATTTTGATTTTGAAATTTAAATGGGACCAACTTCAAGATATACCCTATCCAATAAAAAAAGAATCATCAAAATCGGACCACTCTGTAAAAAGTTATGCGTGGTCATACATAAAAAAAAAAAAAAAAAAAAAAAAAAAAAATATACGCGTCGAATTGAGAACCTCCTCCTTTTTTTCGTCGGTTAAAAATGTAGGGACCACCTGTTTTTTTTTCGTGATTTTTTTGTTCATAATGATGAGTACAATGACCTTTTTTCGGGAACGAAGCGATTAAAATTTCAGCATGTATATATTATTCTTTATCTACACTCGTATCGTAAAATTCGAATTATGAACTCGAAAGTAATGTCATAATGACATACTTTACGCACATGCACCAGTAATGAATTTAAAAAGTTTTATTACGATACAGTTTGCTGAACAAAACAATGCGGTAATTTAATTTTTTTTCCATAACCGCACACTTCAGCCCAACTAAGGAGTTTTTAATGCCACTTCGACCTAACCAAGAAGTTTTCAAACCTTTTTTTTAGCAGTCGTACAGTTTGGCACCAATGAGTACACAAAATTCAGGGTGGCGCCACTTGCCATACATTGAAAATTTTTATCGTTTAAAATCGCGTTTTTGGCAGAACTTTTGATTGTCATATTGCTTTTAATTATATTTAAGTGTTTACAGGCATATTTTTTGTATGATAAAACAGAGATTGACGGAATCCTGACAAGGATAGAAAATTAGTTCCGATTATAATATTTTCGCCAGACTATATTTTATTATCTGTGTAGGCGCGCACCAGCGCGCGTGCGCGGCCGCGCGCCACGGCCGCGGCCTACTGGATTTGGTCATCGTTACTTGTAAATTTATTGTTATTGTTTACGTTATTATTATGGTTTTGTATGTCGAAAGTTTTAATCTGGGCAAAAATATCTGAATACAGCAGTGATACTGAACTGAGGAGAATATGACTCCGCCTGAATTTCTGGATGCAGCAACGTAAATGACGAACAATCTTTTACCAGAGAAATCAAGAAAAACAACGACAATGTTACCAAGATTTTGACTTTGGTATTTTATTTGAAATTGTATGAGTGTAGATAAAATAGTGTATGAAACTGACATAATTAGGTATTAAAACACTCGTGTGATACTATTAAAAACCTCGCCTACGGCTCGGTTTTTAAACTCACACTCGTGTTTTAATAACCCCTATTATGCAACAGTTTCATAAACTACTATTATTTATTGTAATCGCATGCAAGTTTATGATTTTAATAAGATAAATTATGTTAAGGTTAAGTTAGTTTAGTTTAATTAGTTAAGTTTTAGTTAAGTTTTCGACTTTTATTATTAACTGCACTGGTAACTACCCTGTGTTTCTTCCATGACATTCAACATATCAGTCCATTCAATGGTTGTCTGGAAGATCATCATTTCAGCCGAAAGATATCCACTGCTGGACATAGGCCTCCCCCAAGCATCGGTACACTCATACCTAGTTTATATTTATCATGTCTCTTATGATGTGCAATAAAGAGGTTTTGTATTATGTTGTATTGTATCGTGACCGTACGTAGTTTCGGTACTGATTTATCTATGTATTTACTGTGATCCAGCCATCCAGCGTGGCAGGGCTCACTGCGCGCCACGCTCATACTACATACACAGCCGCAGATAATATGTCCTTCCGGCCGAATTTCGGTCAGGGCGGCCAATTTCAATGGAGACTAGCCATCTGCACGGAACATATTATAGTGCACAAGTGTGTGCGCAAACACAGGTGCACTCTCTATTCCCTCACTCTCATAATCCGATGGGACGGCAATTCGACACGAGCGGAGAGAGATCAGGCGCAGGACCGACGGCTTTACGTGCTCCCCGAGGTACGAAGGGGTCTCGATGTGTAACGAAACGTGTACCCATCCACAGACTGAACGCGGCTAGTGCAGCTTAACCTTGCCGATCGTTCAATTCACACGCTTGCTACTTAGCCACGAGCCCCTTAATATACATTAGTAGGCCTAGTTATCACTTGTTATATTACAAGCTACTGATAACAATTTATTTGCGGAGGGGTTCGTGGCTAAGCAATAACCACGTGAATTGAAAGATCTGCGAAGTTAAGCTGCACTAGTTGCGGTCAGTCCGTAGATCACCACCACCGTTCCGATACACATCGATATCACTTAAAGCAGTTGGTCCCAGTTGCCATATGAACATCTATGGCAGTCGTTACGGGTAGTCAGAATCCTGAAAGTATGACAACTGGTCTATCCTTGGGAATTCTTGGGAAAGTGTGGCGGGCTCTTGTGTTGGTATTACCCAGTAACTGGGTTGATAATCTGATCTGATTGCAGTCGCTCCGTGTAAAATACTGATGTTCAGCCGTATCTGGCTAGACTGGAAGTAGGTGCCAACAAAGTTGGGGAAAAAGGCTAGAAGAAAGAGAGAGAAGAATTGTTTTTCAGTTTCATAATATAAAAATAAAAAATTTATGTTTTGGAACATTTTTACTCAACACCATCTAGTCCCAAACTACCCAGAGCTTGTACGGTCTACCGCACTTCAGTGGTAACAGTTTCACAACAACTTTATTTCGCAAACAGTAAGGGCGGTTTTCTAATTCTAGTGGTAACTGTCATGCAGTCGACTGTACCATCCTTACTCTGTGACTGTACTATGGGTACAAGACAATGGATATAATATTTATATACGTTTTTTTTAAATACATACTTACGTAAGAAACACCCAGACCAACACAAACACTTATTTATGTACAGCACATAAATATTTGTGTCCTATGGGAATCAAACCCACAACCTCGTAATCAGCAGTCTGACACTCGAACCACTAGACAACAGACGTCATCAATATAATAATACTCTTAAAGCAAAAGTGATATTAATAACATGTTCGCAAGCTTTTGTATGTATATGAGATATGAGTGAGCTTTCGTGTTTCAATAAAAGTTTTATTTATATTGGAAAGTAGCATGAATAAAGCTGAAAGCTTATGAAATACATGCAAATTTGAACGCTCTGAGTATTATAAAGTTTCAAGGATTATCTCAGCGATTCAAATTTAAAGGAATTTGTTTTCCCGAGAGGAAATCCTCATGGATATGGAGACTCTTCATCTGGTGAAGATGGAGGTATGTCAGACTCTTACCGACTTACCGGTTAATATATATCTCTTATTTCGGCCGCCAAAAAGATTTTTTTTCAATGCGAAAGATACAGGTGAAATTACAATACCTTAAGATTTTCCATCTTGGTGTGTCAGTTTGGCGAACGCGAATTGCAATACAATTAAGGCAAAAGACTAGGTGATATTGCAGTTCTAATGAGCAAGATAATTTTTTCCTTTGAATATCTTTTCCCGATCGAGGAAAATAAATATATTGTGATATCAGCACGGGGTAGCTATCTAAGATTTCCATGACCAGACTCATAGAGTGACCTCTTCTGTATTTTACTACTAGAATATAATATTATGCTGAAGCTAATTATGAATTAGAAAGATGAAAGTTGTCTCTGGTTAAGTGCTTATGTTACTACAATATGAAGCCGCAGCTCATCAAGTTTCCTTTAAAGGTGGTAGCTAGGTATTTAAACTTTTACATATGTATTTTGAGTACAACATTTACTCAAAATTTGATTATCACTCACGTTAACGATGACGGAAAACATCGTAAGAAAATCTGAGAGTTCTCTAAAAAGTTTGATGTCTGGACAATACCCATCACATCTGTGAAGTTCCGCCAACTAATTTGATTTAACCTTTTTTAGGGTTCCGTACCCGAAGGGTGCCAAACGGGACCCTATTACTCTCGCTACGCTGTCCGTCCGTCCGTCCGTCCGTCCGTCTTTCTGTCACAGGGCTGTATCTTTTGAACGGTAATAGATAATTGGTTGAAATTTTATCAGAATATGTGTTGCTATGAGGTGTATCACGACAAATACTAAAAACAAAAAAAAGTTTAAATTCAAAGGGGGTCCCCATACGAGAAACCTCAAAAAACATGCATTTTTTACAACGTTTTTGTTCCTGCTCTATCTTCAAAACGGTAATATATACCAGCGTCAAACTTGGTCAGATTATAGTACATATTATCTTGTTTAGCAACAAATACTAAAAATAACACAAACATAGACATATGTGGTGGTACCTGCGTAAGAAAGACATGCAAAAATTCATATTTCGCGCACTGTGCGTTGATGTCTTTTGATAAACTCTCGTAAATGAAATTGGTTTTTATGGGGCATCAGGTCGTTGAGAGGTACGGAACCCTTACTGCGCGAATCCGACTCGCACTTGGCCGGTTTTTTTATTATTATTTTGAGGAAAGAGGTAGGGGTCTTGAACGCTCCCTAAGCCACTGCGACCTGGTAAGATCTATTGTGACGCCTCTTGCAGCATTACAACACTTCCCCAAGCTGCAAGACAATCATGAAGTTGACTATGACTTTGGGGGAGGAGGAGTTGATCTCATGCTTTGAGATGACGTGGCCTTCAAGATGCTGGCTTCTCATGTGGTGCACTGCATCACACTCACATAGGATATGGATGTACGTCTCATCCTTTTCGCGACAAAACCTGCAAACTGTTGTATGACTGAGGCCCATCCTGTGAAGGTGTTTATTCAGCTTGCAGTGCCCAGTAAGGATTTTTATCTGGTTCCTGTTCAAAGAAAGCGATTCTTTCGTAAACCTTTATAAAAATATTTATTTTAGATTTAACCTTATATAAAAATATAGACTACACAAAATTTCAACCAGTACAAGAATGAAACGCATTCTCAATTAGATAATTATAACGTTAAGTGAAACTAAAGATAAACCACGAAAATAAAAAGAATAACCCTCACATTCTCTCGCATAGTAATGAATTAAATAGCCAGCCATTAGTAACCCAGACAGACTCAAAGAATTAAATAAAGTAGTCGACGAACTAACAAAACAAAAAAACAAGTATGATAAAACAGCTTACTTAAATTAATTAATACGGCCAAAAGCCTGGCTTTTTGTATTTTTCTGTAAACAGAACGGTGGAAATATGTTTATTACTCTTAATTTATACGACCTGGTCAAAAAGGATAACAGAATAACAGTTGGTACAAAAGTTAAGGATATGTGTGCATTTATTACAAGAACTTTAGCACACACCCCTTAAGCCAAAATAACAGATAAAAAAATTGGGACATTTTACACAGCACCTTCTAGTCCCAAACTAAGCAGAGCTGGGTACTAGACAATGGATATTAATATATACCTTTTAGATGATCTTATAATGATTGTTAGTTTTCTACTAATCTCAAAAGTCGCCATAGGAATTTGCCAAGTAAAAGTAATAAAGAATGTACCTGTAACGCAGATGAGATATAATTTTTCTTGATACCATTACCATTAGAAAAACCATAAACATTCTCCCAATGGTCTCTAGAGTCACAAAACGATGATACCTACCTTTCATATTAAAATATCATAAAATCATCAATCTGTTTCCTAGGTGCTATGATTTGAATCTTAGCCGGTGCTTTGATAGTATTATAAGTATAAGGTTTGTTTAGTAAGTAAAAAGTCACATTAAAATCGTTCACAACGTTTTTATTGCACCGTGTAACAATTGTATAACGATACCTAGATTTACTTACTGTTTACGAGTCACACTGCAATTTACAATTTTGGCCACTATGAACTTTCAACAAATTAACTTAATTTCGATAACTTTCAAATAGAAATAGTTACTAAAATGAAAATAGTTTGAAATCACAGAAAAGTAAAAATACACATAGGTACTTATTAAAACTAACCATTAAATTAGTTCATAAGGTAGATATTGCAAATACATAAGATTTTACATAAAAAATCTAAGTTACTAACAATACTAAATCAAACATTCAACTGTTTCCTAAATCCTCATTTGGCTAATAATTATAATAATAATTAAAATATGTAGTTAACAATAAATAACTAGTAGCTACCTAACCTATTCTCACACAGCAATATTTATACAATATTTGGTTATTAAAAATGATATTAAAAGTTTGTATAAAAATGAGAAACGTTACCTGCTCATTTAATATAATTAGGTATCACAATTCCGTTCTAGTGAGCATAGCAGTATTCATTTTTGATACTTATTATGAAGTCTGGAGATCAAAAGTTAAGTTCAAAAAAAATACAATCACTCAGTAGTGTAATTTCAGGATATTAAGTGTGTTGTACACTTTATTTAAGAATTAGAAAAGGCTTCGTCTTTACCTAACAATGTATTCATAATTTAAAATTAAATTTCTCATTTTTATACTCACTCGAACATTTTGATAAAATTGTACAAAATATTATTACTATTAAATTGCAACAAATTGTAAATAGATTCTGTTTACAATTTTGGATTGGTACTAATACTAATAAAGAAATTTCTATAAACAACGATAGAGGAAGCACGTAGGTGTAAAAAGCACAACACAGAGTAAGTTTCTAGATCTAGAAGAATTCGGAATACGATGTCCACACGTATAATATTTTAACACAGATAACATACATAACATAACATAACATTTACACAACACACATAACATTTGTGTGAAGAATGTGAAAGAATAAACGTAACAATTTAGATTATACAGGTAATAAAACAGAAACTGAATAAAAAAGTAGGGAATGATAAATTATACAGTGAAGACATTAATTCAAAAAGTCATATCGACAATCATGAGATGGAAAATCAAACAAAAAAAATAAGCAATAATCGATTTAGTTATAACCCCACTAGTACCTACTACTATTATAGTACTATATCTCTCTTTCATAGATGGTAATGGGTCGGTTAACCATGATTAAATCTATCAAATTGTACACTTAATATTCACAACTTATCATGTAGTTCAAGATTCTAAACAGTAACTAGACGTAGAAGTGTAAGTAGAAAAGTGTAAAAGTACCCTGAAATAAATCTAATACACGAATATAAGTTTAAAGCTTACATATTGTTAGAAGGGCGAATTGTGGACTGATGAGATTTTGTTACATAAATGTCATGAAGGAACAAAATAATTCTTTGGATTAGATTTTAATACTAGAATTTGTAGTACGTATTTTAATGTTTCTTTTACTCAGTCTACAAAATTTCTCAATCGTATTGGATAAATTTTTTGCAATATTGATGATTATAACCAATGTGAAAGAGGATTTACAATAGATATCTCTCAGTATTGACTGTTATTATGAATGTCCACCCATTTCAGCAAACACGAAACCGCAGCAGGCAGTAAATAATTACACTTTTGTTTGGTCTGTTTTAACCAATATCAATTTCGTTTGATGAAATGCTTTACTGTTTTCTGTAAAGCCCAAATTAATTGGACTTTTTTCTTGTTAAATCAGTAAGTTTTAATTGTATGGGAAGTTGTAAGTACTTTATTGTAAATTGCTATTGAATTAAAGAACTTATATCGAGCCAACTTTTTTCGGTCGAGTTTCTAACATCAAATTTGATTTGACCAAAGATTAAAAAGAACGTAAACATGATTTCTATAAAACATAATCGTTAGCTCGTTTGAAACTTTACCCTTTGCAATAATATTTTACTCGCAGTAGTAGTAAAAAATATAATTGAATATGGTATAACAGCGGTAATTAATTTTCACGTAAGCCTTCAAATTCAGGGAAAAAAGGTAATATTTTATTCCCCAATGTAATAATTGGACTGGTCTGGATCCAAAACACATTGTTCGTGGAAACAGCTGTTTCTATAACTTATAGGTACGGTTTAATTAAATTTATATTGGTTTTGAAACGGATCAATGCGCAATTCATCATAATATCATTATTTATTGGATTCGTTCAATAATTCCATGTATCAATGATCATTTGTCATTTCAATTGCGTTATTGATCATCAAACGGATATTTGTAATCAAAATTCGATCTGAAACAACAATATTAACTACAAAAATTTGGAAACATTAAAACATTCGCATATTAACAGCATTCATTACTCCTAAATTGTGTGCGTTTAGACATGAAATGTACTCGATTATTCTAATAGAAACAGAGATAATTGCCAATATAAATCTATAAAAAAAAATAAAGGAGAAAAGACCTAGTTGTCAAAATTGCTTGTTTTTCTAAAATATGTGTAAACAAAGAAGCCTACATCGGCATAAAATTAAAATAAGCTCTAGAGTTTTTCTCATTGTGCCAGAAAAATAACGTGAAAATAAACTTAACCAGGGATGAGAATCCAAAATTAAATTTATGATAAAACTCGTAAAATATAAAAGAGAAAAGAGCTCTTAAATTCGTTCGAAGCTGCATGAAACATGGACCAATTTATGAGGGTTAGATTGGATTCCCCACAAATGAACCTCGGCAGCAAAAGTTTTACAAGTGCAAGTTTCTAAATTGATGAATCTACAGAACGCGCGAGAATGCATGAACCCTGAAAGGTCAATTAGATACCCTTAAAATAGATAAATACCCCACTGGGATTACACAGCCTCCGTTACTTAATTAAATCGGATTAGATAAACAAAGATTTATGGGACAAAGTAATCTTAGAAAAGTCTTCATTAGAGGGATTTTTCGGTTCTATTAGAATAATCGAGAAAAGGTTAAAGTAATTAATTGTGCTAAGCAATCACACAGCGTGTCTCGTGTGTACTACCGCCTGCTGAGGAATCAGGAGGAGGTTCTGAGCTTCTTCCACCACCACTCCATTCTAGAGCATCGATCATCTCCATGAGCTCCTTGAACACAGCTATAACCCTCCAGTTATACTTAGCCGAACATTCCACGTACCCACACTTCCAATGCTTACGAACTAAATTCACGATATTTCTTCTCTTCTCTCTTGAGTCTCCACAAGCACTTTCAGCTATAGCAAGTTGCTGAAGTCCACTAGACGCGGATGGAGTGTTACTACAAAGTAGATCCTGTTTATTGCCAACAACTAACACTGGAACATTCCTCATATCCCGACTTTCGACCATTTGGTCTCTCAAAGTTCGTATGTACTGGAAAGTTTCAACGTTAGATAAATCAAAGACTAAAATGTATGCTGTAGCGCTTCTGAGTCCATAGAAACGGTAATGAGCCCACTCGTAGTACGAGTTTATTGGAAAGTAAGGTATTACTGGTACATCTGTTATTTTGACTTCGTATAGATGCTCGTTAATGATCACCGAAGGGTAGAAGGTGTGTTTACGGTCTGTTGGCACGTATTCCTCTGAGAAATCGCTCCACACGAATTGCTGCGAACAAAGAAAACAGTATTTTAAAAGGGGTTCTGTAAACTGACTGAGATGGATTTGGGTCGGTAGGTATTCATTAATCACCGTATCAGGCTTGGCTCACCTTGCCCGAATGTGTCGTTATCGGGCTGACGATCCGCTGTCAACGATACGACACGGGCTCTTACTTTGGCAGTTAGGAAGGTACGAAACCCGATATTGGTCCTTGGGGACTGTTCAAGGAAGAGAAACTGTATTTTGTAAGAGCTGGTTGTTTACCTTACGTTGTAGGTGATATTTGCACGAAACAATGAATGACAAAAAGATGTAAAAACATTCGTGGTTGCTTAGAATGGATTTTCAGAGTTAAAAATAATTTCCTAGACAACCCAAATGATGAATCACTATAATTTTTTTATTTTCTCGGAAGAATTACAACTAAAAGCAAAACCATAAAATTTTATACACGGTAAGCTACCGCGTATCGGCAAACGCAGCGTAGGGCGCCCCCCTGCCAGGTGGAACGACGACCTAAAGAACGTGGCTGGGGGGGACTGGATGCGGAAGGCAGAGGACCGAGCGTTGTGGCGCAACTTGGGAGAGGCCTATATCCAGCAGTGGACTGCGATAGGCTGAGTTGATTGAAGCTATCAGATATCTGATTAGCTCATAAAAATTATCTATCTAAACACGAAAGTTTTTAAATAAAATTAATTATTAGATTGAAATTTCAGTCCCATGTGTTATTATGTTTTCATCGTCAATTAATTCATCTCTTCGTCTTTTTGCCTCATTATCATCATCATTTCAGCCAAAAGACGTACACGAACATAGGCCCCACCCAAGCATCGTCCTGCGCTTCCCGCATCTAGCGAATTCCCGCGACCTTCACCAGGTCGTCGGTCCACCTTGTGGGGGGCCTACCCACGCTGCCTCTTCTAGTACGCGTTCGCTACTCCAGAACTTTCGACCCCAGCGGCCATCCGCTCTTTTTTCCTATTCATGTTTATTGAGTGCCAAAAAATTTAAATGGAATAGATTTTTTCCCAACACCTTTCTTAAATCCAATATTTGATTTCTAAAGTTCAACCAACAATTTCTGCTACGGTAGGAAATCTCTCGACAGCTTCAAATTCAAAAGCAAAATTCAACTTTGTAACAGAACGTAACAATTTAAAGTTATTCATAGCAAAGCCAACAATAGCAATACCTACTATCAACCGAGCGAGCAGGTGTTGTAGGTAAACGGAACTGTAGTTGTTGAACAACTTTCATGACAGCTAGTGAAATCTGCATTCTATTGTATGTTTTTGTACTGAAAGACTACGTCTGCTGATTCTGCAAAACTTGTTAAGTACGATTTTTGAATTTCCTTTTCTAAATCCATTATTTGCTTTGTTAAAAAATCATTCAACGAATTCTGCTATGAAAAGAAATCTCACAACAGCTTTGAATCTTAAATAAAATTTAACATTGAACAAAACAAAACTTGTTAAGTACTGCGAGAATTTTATTTTGTGTTAGCATCTGTATTCTGAATAGTGTTCATGACAGACAAACGCAACAACTCAAACTGCGTTTCTTAAAAGTGTACAAAGATTATGTGATTTTTGAATTTACTTTTCTAAATGCATTATTTGCTTTGTTAAAAAAAACATTCAACGAATTTTTCTATGGAAAGAAATCTAACAACAACTTTGAATCTAAAAGCAAAATTCAACTTTGTAACAGAATGTAACAATTTAAATTTATTCATAGCAAAGCCAGCAGGTTTTGTAGGTAAATGGAACTGTAGTTGTGTACAACTTCATGACTGCTAGTTCGGGTTGTAAACCTGCATTTCATGTTAGTGTTGTATCTGTGTGTACTGAATTTACTGTCTGTGGATACGAAATCTGTTACTATGCCAAGTTTGTATTAAGTTTATGTTCTGTTTGTGGCCCAATGAAGGCGTAATGACGTTCAAAAACATTTGCAAGAAGTATTTTAAATACCTAGACTAAAGTTATTAATTTACTGATTATCAAAGTACAGTCACATCACATACAATAAAATAATCAGTACACATAAGTTATAAATTATGGAAATAATAATTTGCTCGGTAGCAGGATCCGAATCTGCGACGGATAAAATCAATTATTACCTATAATTTTTACAATAGAAAAACGTAATTTACTAATAAAATTTTTGCCACAACCGAAATCCGAATGAATTTCATGAAGCCGAATTCACCAAACATAATTTATTTTTATTATTTTCCGAATATTTGTAAATATCTTCTTGCAAAGTCAATTAAGTATAACCCGACCACTGTACTGCACATACGGCGATTTCAAGTTTATCGCCACATAAAATATTCATGGCATATCTGATGAGTCGTTACAAATGTACATTTCTGATGATGTCATATTGCATTTCTTGTATTAGTTGATGTAGATCGAGTGTATGGGGAGAAATGTAGATGTAGTGTCGCTTAGGAAAATAATAGTAAATGGTTATAGTTTTATTTGGATGTTCTAGTAGTAGTAGAGCTCCTTTGTTAATGAGCTCGTCCGGGAAAGTACTACCACTGTACCTACTTCTCCGCCAAATAGTGATGCTAGCATTGCTGTGTTTCGGTCTGAAAGGTACGGGTGCCGGTGAAATTATAAACACATGAGACTTTCCATCTTCATGTCTCAGTTTGGCGAACCGACTTGCGGTACCATTTAGGCAACAGCCTAGGTGGTATTGCAGTTGTAATGGGCTAAGGTAACCGCTTAACATCAGGTGAGCCTTTAGCTCGTTTCGCCATCCTATACTAAAAAAAAAACACTCTTTATTTTTGAAAATTGTTACACGAGAAGCTCATCAATTCAATTTAATTATTGAATTCAGACAAATAAATTACAATAAAATTATAAATCATCCATGCATTAGTTTTAAAATAATAATAAAATATCCTACAGTAATGCAAACACTGGTAACACTGGGCATCCGTTTGACGACGTCTGTGGTCTAGTGGTTCTAGGGTCGGACTGCTGGGGGTGCTGGCCAGGAAACCTCCACGTGTGTCTGACAGCTGCATGTCCTTCTGGATACGTCTAGAGGGTACGGCAGTTGTTGGGCCGGTGCACCCTGGGCACGGGCAATAAGTCTCCTTTGGACCGGGGGACCTTATTGCCTGTGGCGAATATTCTGGCACGGGAGGGGCCCGATGTGGGCCAATGAGAAGTTGCTCCGCGTGTCCCTCTGAGAAAGCAGAGGGCACTGTGGAGGAGCAGGGGCGGGCCCGGTGTGCACTCACCCTGCCACTGGGCAGGCAGCGGGGGGACTGTCCTTCCCTGCCCCCGTCGGTCTCGTAATCCCAGGAGTGCCTGCTGAGTAGTGTTCTCGCGCCTCTTGGGACCGAGGGTCCTGGCTTCACCGCCCCGACCGCGAGGAAGAAAACCTCTATAAAAAAAAACGGGAGGTAGGGCCTGCGAGCAGCAGACTCGGGGTAGTCTGCTGCCCGACCAGCAGACTCGGGGTAGTCTGCTGCCCGACCAGCAGCTGGCGTAGCTGGCAAAGCTGGCGTAGTTGGCACAGCTGGTAAAGGCCCATGAGGTGAGGTGGCGTGCAGTGTTCCGTGTGCGCCACTGAGGAGGGTGCGGCCAACGTTAGGCCGCACGGGGAGAAGGGGCTCGCCTGCTTGTGGCGGGCCGGGACCTGTCGGGGGTGGTTGTGTGAATACTCACGGGTTCCCACACCCCCAGCTAAGGTAGTTGAAGGAACATCGTGGTGGTTTTAGTCGGTAAGAGTCCGACACTGGCTCCACCTACCCCGGGCGGAGTGCGTCCATGAGGATTTCCCCACGGGGAAAAAACTGATCCCGAGGTCGTGGGTTCGATTCCCACAGGACTCAACCAGCAAAAATGTGTACTATAGCAATCGAGAGAACGTTTTCGGACACACTATTTAGTGTATCAAATATGTCCTATAACAATGATGTAAACGTTTACCCAGGCAGGTTTTGGCGCAGTTACATCGCAATTTTGTGACAAAGCCAAGTTATTGTAGCTCCATACGTCACAAGTTAGTACTATATTTGTACTATAATAATGTCGTAAAAGTCTTTTCAAGGTTTTAACAGTGATTTTGTGGCGCTTTCATCACAAAACAGTTACAAAAAAGCCACCATGACTCTATTAATGGACTTTTTTGTACTATAGTAGAGATCGGGGATCTTTTATAGTACAGTTTAATTTAGTGTCATTTCTCGTAAAGGTTGTGGGTTTGATGTGAAATAAAATTAAAGATTATTTCTTGGCAAGTAAATTGATGTTACTATTAGCAATATGGCGCTCACAACTTGTGAAATCAGTGTTATCTTAGATAGACAGTCAATTTTACTTGCGACTAAAATTTTATTGATTAAGTAGTTAGTATTTTTTAACAAATTTTTAATGCCCCCCCTTTATTTTCAATATTTATTAAATTAAAATCAATTAAAACATGGTAATGTCTCCAGTGTTGCTATTAACGGATAAAAAGATACCTACGTGCTTACTATAGGCTTAATTAGTGCACAGCAGAGACAGCCATCGGCAGCCATGATAAAAATAGGGTACCTTGGTACATCTTAGATTAAACCACTTGACTGTCGAGGCATATTCCGCAAAATAATAATCCTAACACTCTGTATTATCATCATCATCGTCTGAAGATTCACAAGCTAATGCTTATACACAGCACAGCATTAGCATATACACAGCAGCCATTTTATAAACAAAACGCGGGACTTACGTTGTAAAAACGATGTTAAATTTCTTTTATAGGATGTTTAGGTTGACTAAAACTAGTTATATACTACTTTTATGTATCGTAAAGGTCCAATAAAAACGATAAAAGCTCTGTAACGTCACTGAGATATACAAGTTACGAAATAGTGTTTTGATGACCTTTCAGTGTTCAAAGAGTATACTTGAGACAGCTATGACATTCACACTATAGTAGCTATTTGGGAGATTTTATTGCTCAAATTCGATACTTAACAGTGATTTAAAAATCAGCAACAGTACATTATTGTTCTAAAGTTGTGTTTTCAATACTATTTAAACACTTGTACTATAATACTCATTTGGAAGCTACAATAACACAAAATTGCTTCAAAACAGTATCGTGTAAATCTTAAATAATACAAGATGGCTCTGTACTTGATGTAGCGGCATCAGTTATAGTACTGTGATAAAGGCGTAATATATGGCGTCGATGTAAACGTTTACAACACTTATTATTGTTATCAAATTCTGTTTAATATTATACAGCTAAAATATTGTATAAGTCGCTATTATAGCACACACGGTCATAACGGATACTTTAATAACGCTTTATTATCACTTTTTAGTAATAAATGCATTTCTTAATGGACAACTTTGCTGGTTGGACACAAATATTTGTGTGATGAACATATGTGTTTGTGTTGGTCTGAGTGTTTCTTATGTATTGTAAGTATGTATTTACAAAAAAAAAGTTTACGAGTATTATATCCATTGTCTAGTACCCATAGTACAAGCTCTGCTTTGGGACTAGATGGTGATGTGTAAAATGTGCCAAAAATATTCATTTTATTCATTCATTTAACTGTCATTTTAAAATTTGTTTTCAACAAAAATAGAAATGGAAAACAAGGAAATTCCATTATGAATAGCACGTTTACTAATTCAAAAACACGTGGAAACTGAAAAGCAATCTTGTTTATCTTATTTCTTAGTAGCCCTTTGTAAAGAATAAAATAACTTTTCTTCTTGCTCTATTGTGAACTGGATTATATTAAATTCCAATAACATGTGCCACTTCAATTTAAGTAAAGGTTGAAAACATAACGTTGTCTTTCAATATAAAATTACTGCTTGATCGTCTACGAGCTCGACAATAACCTCTTTTCCTCCGTTCCCTCTCACATCTTGTGTGGATTTTCTCACCACTTTAACAGAGGAGGTTAATAGTGCTCGTTATCGTGGTATAATGCAATATTGGAACATTTTACTCGTCTTGTTTCAAGCTGCCGTTTACTGTTCAGCACCTCTTGAAAGAGCAAACATGCAACAAAATTAAAACTCTATCATGCTCATAATGTCCTAGTACCTTATATTTTTTTTTAAGTAATCGTATTAACAACAGTAAGTTTCGGTTAGCAAAGTAAATAATAAAATAAGGTTAGTTGTTGTCGTTGTAACTTAGCCCCTCGTATGCCAAACCAACTTATAAAGACGACGTCCAGTGTTTATTTTAATAACTATTGTGTTATTATAATTGGCAGTTGAGCGCATAGGTTGGAACATTTCATTTTTTTCTTTATTTGTATTGTATGTATTTGGAGTTAAAGAAATTTTTCTATCAATAACGCTAATATTACATCAAAACACTGACGAAAATTAAAAACATTTCTAAAAATAACAAATGAAAGGCAAAAATAACATGATAATATAAAAGAATATACTGAAACAGACGCGAAATAACGATACATTAACAACGTCGCATAGGTACATAATTCGAGAAAAAAGTAACGTTAGATACACAATCAATCATTTTGACGAATTGTTTTCTGTTCCCCTGTTGCGCGGGATCGGCGTGTTGTTTATGTTTGTGTATTTGATCAAACCAAGTAGGTACCTACGCTTATTTCAAATAACAGAGTGCATAAAATTGCAAACCATATTTAAATTAATAACAATAATAAAATGACGAAAATGAAGTTTGTAATTTAATTTTAGATGCTAATTTTAGAAAAATTAGATTTGAAAATAGTTACAAATAAGGTATAGAAAGGTAAGTGGACCGAAATAAGTTGTACCAATTGATATTGTACAATAATTTAGTAAAAAAATCACATAAAAAAATATACACAAGTAACTTACTTGTATTAAATAAGACAAGATAAGGCTTACGTTCATACATCATGTAACACAAAAGATATTTCAGGATTTATTATTTACGTCACGCATACCCACGAACCAAGGAAATGTTATTCATTATACGCCCGACTACTAACACATCATCCAGATAAACTTCTAACAAAAACTTCTCATAATATCATATAAAACACTACCTGAATATCAAATTATACACATTCCCTTATATCCCTATGTTTTACACCTGCGTCCCTGATAGTTAACGATCTACCCTTCCATTTAATATGAGTAATATAACCCAACCTAATTTGGTAGAACCCGCTAGCAATATCAAGTGTCAAGGTAATTGTGCCCTTAACGTTTATGAAAGACGACATTGTGATATGGCTGTAATATCTTATCTGTCATTGTTGAATTGTGTTTGATCAAGATGTATATACTTTTATGTAATGAAGAGAAGTGAGAAGGATGATTAATCATAGCCATTAATTTGTTGGTGTATAAAAGCAATTTGCCATAAATAATGAGTTATATTTAGGGATTCTCGAATATCAAAGCACATTTTCAATTTTTGTTTTTAAGGCTATCTTGTGGAGCTATATTATAGGGAGGGGAACTCATAAATACTAGGCTAACAGAGATGTAAATGGGTAGAAATATTGTATCCTGGGGCATTCTCTTTCTTGTGGATTGCGAGAAAGTAAGTAGCTTAATATTAAATATCCTCTGAATATAGATTTGGGATGTATTTTTAATGCCTACATTTTAATTTATATTCTTTTTAGTAGACAAAAATATTGGGTGGGTATTTAAAATACACTGCTCTTTTATGTCTACTTTTTATGGCAATTGGCTTTGAATATTTTTATGCTAGGTGTCCTTCTATTCTCTCTTTAAAGTTGTGATGTCCATTGATAAGTATTTATTACGAATTTACGATGTTTTTTTGTTGATATTAAAACCTCATCTAGGTAAAATCCATCCAATAATTACTCCAACACATGTGGCTGACTACTGATTATTAAGAAACCAACGTGATGGAAATTGCTGTAATGCCGGATCCGGTTTTCACGCCTCGAATCCTAAAATCATACGCATAGCTAATGAATCGGAAAATACGACGAGTCATCCAAATGTGAGCTTCATTGAAGGCAGTAAATCTTTTATTCCGTTATTTTCGTAGTCCTGAAAATATGAAGGCATTAGCTATTGTGTAAATTTATTTTTATCCCGTGTTGGCAATTATGTAAATTATTAACCACGTTACTTCATTTTTACCTTGTAAAGTTGCGAGAGAAAACTTTTATGTTAATGATGTGATTATATCAATCAGAGCTATAACAATACAAACATAAAATAATAACAGTAATAATTTCATAGGTTTTCGCGATTACTACACATTATAGTAAAGCTAATTTAACGGGATTACATCGCGATCGCGTTTATTTAAATTGGTTTTCCTGACGTTACGAAAGCTTTTCACATGCTTTGATTTGAACATGCCCTAAACAAACTCAACCATTTTCTTCGATTTGATAAACCACAAGTCTTGGCGAAGGAAAACTGATATGTACCTAGAATGCACCATGAGGCTGTTGAAATTAAAAACATCTTAATTTGATAGAGAAAATGGTTGGCAGCTTTCATCTGTTTGGAACTCAGTTCTAAAAATAATCTAATCCCAAACAGCACGCCACACTTTTTTTTTCCCCGTGGGGAAATCCTCATGGACGCACCCCGCCCGGGGTAGGCGGAGCCAGTGTCGGACTCTTACCGACTAAAACCACCGCGGGGTCCTTCAACTACCTTAGCCGGGGGCGTGGGAACCCGTGACTATTCACACAACCACCCCCGACAGGTCCCGGCTCACCACAAGCAGGCGAGCCCCTTCTCCCCGTGCGGCCTAACGACGGCCGCACCCTCCTCTGTGGCGCACACGGAACACTGCATGCCACCGCACTCACGGGCCTTTATTAGCTACGCCAGCTGCGCCAACTGCGCCAACTACGCCAGCTGCTGGTCGGGCAGCAGACTAACCCGAGTCTGCTGCTCGCAGGCCCATCCACCTGTAATTTTTATAGAGGTGTTCTACCTCGCGGTCCGGGCGGTAAAGCCAAGACCCTCGGTCCCAAGAGGCACGAGAACACTACTCAGCAGGCACTCCTGGGATTACGAGACCGACGGGGGCAGGGAAGGACAGTCCCCCACTGCCTGCCCAGTGGCAGGGTGAGTGCACACCGGGCCCGCCCCTGCTCCTCCACAGTGCCCTCTGCTTTCTCAGAGGGACACGCGGAGCAACTTCCCATTGGCCCACATCGGGCCCCTCTCATGCCAGAATATTCGACACAGGCAATAAGGTCCCCCGGTCCAAAGGGGACTTATTGCCCGTGCCCAGGGTGCACCGGCCCAACAACTGCCGTTCCCTCTAGACGTGTCCAGAAGGACAAGCAGCCGTCAGACACACGTGGAGGTTTTCTGGCCAGCACCCCAACAGCACGCCACACTGTAAAACATAATGATACTGTGAGTGAATACTGCATGCATCGAAACGATTATAATAAATTAAAAATTGTGTGGTAGATTAAAACAATTTTTAGAAATATCTGTAAAGACGCTTGTCATCTCTAGCTGACATTGTAATTATCTTGTTAGTTTGAAGGTAGCAGTTTTATAATTACTTCAAATTGCAACAAGTCGAGGTCACTTCACGTACCTTGATATGAAAGTAAATATGTCTTTAAGTAATGTCAGTTTAAATCAAATTAGCATAATTCTTAAATAAAATGTAACTATATTGAAACACCTACTTATATTTGATTGTCTGTTCGTGGAAATGTTAAAGAAAGAAGGCAGAAGAAATCAAGTGAACGATGACGATAGGTAAGTAAAAAGGCAAAGTAAAAATAAAAAGTAACTTAACAACGACAGAAAAACATTACAAATAGAGTCGGTTTAATATCCATTGGAACTGGGACCTATCTGTACGTGTCAGGTCTAAATGTACACAAAGCCGTGAGAACAGCAATGTGGTAGTTGACAGGTGCCGGATATATCAACTGTGAAATATTTGTTACTCAATCTGACAGCTATAATATATCCATTTGTTCCACTAGGGATGTAACTATGACACGTTATTTGCTTTGATTTGAGTAATCAATGATAATAGCTGTGCGATTAGTCGAGGACGCAGAATGCAAATAGAAATTGATTTTGGTTATTAAATTAAATAGCATCTGTAGGAATCTGATCGTTTTTTATGCTTATAAGGATGCGAGGAAATTACTATATGATAAATTCAGCTTGAGTTTAAGTACTGTAGATTATAGATAGACTGTACACAACGAACTGTAGGATATAAGAATGACGTCCTTTGTTTCATTGTGAAGATAAAGTTTAACTTCATTATGTACTTTGTACCTACTTTGTGTCCCTCTTTACACATACAAACACAAAACTAATAAAAAAAGTACTCATGAGGCAAGAGCGAAGTTTACAAAATACGAAGAAACAAAATAAGTATCATCATCATCATCATTTCACCCGAAAGACGTCCACTGCTGGACATAGGCCTCCCCCAGCGGATTCCCGCGACCTTCACCAGAGCGTCGGTCCACCTTGTGGGGGGCCTACTCACGCTGCGCCTTCCAGTACGCGGTCACCACTCCAGAACTTTACTGCCCCATCGGCCATCCGTTCTGCGAGCAATGTGCCCCGCTCACTGCCACTTAAGTTTGGCAATTCTTCGGGCAAAAAAGAAAAAAAGGGTATAACTTGCCTCTTTGTTTAGCGTTTGTGGATTACGAGAAAGCCTTCGATTCGATCGAGACTTGGGCGGTACTACAGTCTCTTCAACGGTGCCAGATTGACTATCGGTACATCGAAGTGTTAAAGTCTTTGTATGAAAACGCCACTATGTCAGTCCGATTTCAGGACCAAGCCTCGAAACCTATCCTTCTGCAGCGAGGTGTGAGACAGGGAGATTTGATCTCTCCGAAACTGTTCACTACTGCATTGGAGGATGTCTTCAAGGTTCTGGACTGGAAGGGGCTAGGCATTAACATAAACGGCGAGTACATCACTCACCTTCGGTTTGCCGACGACATAGTAGTCATGGCTGAGACCATGGAGGACCTCGGTACAATGCTCGATGACCTCAGTAGAGCTTCTGATAGAGTGGGTCTTAAAATGAATATGGACAAGACAGAGGTTATCTCGAATTCCCATATAGCACCCATTCCCGTAAACATCGGAGAATCTACACTCGAAGTTGTTGACGATTATGTATACCTAGGACGAACTGTCCAGCTAGGTAAGTCCAACTTCGAGAAAGAGGTCAATCGTCAAATTCGACTCGGTTGGGCAGCGTTCGGGAAGCTACGCAATATCTTCTCGTCCAAAATACCGCAGTGTCTCAAGACGAAAGTCTTTGACCAGTGTGTGTTGCCAGTAATTACTTACGGTACTGAAACGTGGTCGCTCATAATGGGCCTCATAAGAAGGCTCAAAGTCACTCAAAGGGCAATGGAGAGGGCTATGCTCGGAGTGTCCCTGCGTGATCGAATCAGAAATAAGGAAATTCGCAGGAGAACGAAAGTAACCGACATAGCCCGAAAATAAGTATCAACATCATCATCATTTCAGCCGATAGACGTCCACTGCTGGACATAGGCCTCCCCCAAGCATCGCCACAACGACCGGTCCTGTGCCTTCCGCATCCAGCGGATTCCCACGACCTTCACCAGGTCGTCGGTCCACCTTGTGGGGGGCCTACCCACGCTGCGCCTTCCAGTACGCGGTCGCCACTCCAGAAATTTACTGCCCCATCGGCCATCCGTTCTGCGAGCAATGTGCCCCGCCCACTGCCACTTAAGTTTGGCAATTCTTCGGGCTATGTTGGTTACTTTCGTTCTCCTGCGAATCTCCTCATTTCTGATTCGGTCACGCAGGGATACTCCGAGCATAGCCCTCTCCATTGCCCTTTGAGTGACTTTGAGCCTTCTTATCAGGCCCATTGTGAGCGACCACCATTGTTGACGATTATGTATACCTAGGACAAACTGTCCAGCTAGCTAAGTCCAACTTCGAGAAAGAGGTCAATCGTCGAATCCGACTCTGTTGGGCAGCGTTCGGGAAGCTACGCAATATCTTCTCGTCCAAAATACCGCAGTGTCTCAAGACGAAAGTCTTTGACCAGTGTGTGTTGCCAGTAATTACTTACGGTACTGAAAATAAGTATAAATAAATATAAATATTTTTGGGACATTTTTACACATCACCATCTAGTCCCAAACTAAGCAGAGCTTGTACTATGGGTACTAGACAATGGATATAATACTTAGATACTTTTTTTTGTAAATACATACTTATAATACATAAGAAACACCCAGACCAACACAAACACTTATGTTCATCACACAAATATTTGTGTCCTGTGGGAATCGAACCCACGACCTCGTGAACAGCAGTCCGTCACTCGAACCAGACGACAGACGTCATCAAACCCACCATCCATCGAATCTGAATTACCGAATACATAAAATTGTAGTATGTGAAAAAAAACAGCAGTAATAAGCAGTAATATCATCATGAGTTCATCAGAACCTCATTGTCACAGCTACAACGTGCTATGTACATGTTTGTTTCAGCAAATCAGTTTTTTTTTGTTGGTGTCTTTCATTTTTTCTTTTTAGACATACCTAGGTATTTTTATGTTGTTTATTTTTTTGTTAAGTCTCATTGTTATTGTTGCACGCATATATCTCATGGCAGTATGTTTTTTTCTTCCAGTACGTTTTTTTACGGGCAGTAACGTAAATTTGTTTTATCTTTTTAAATCGGAAATATCATTACCCAAAGGTAAGGTTAAGGCAATCGGTACATTTTACTAACAATCATAATTCCTACGATCCGTGAACAAAAAAATACAAACATATATCATATATGTCCCAAAAATATTTATTTATTTATATATAGCATTCAAAATAGTTAAAGATAATCTAGGCACATATTTTTTTAAGAAAATGTATGTCTAATACGTATGTTAAAAGATGTTTTAGCTATTACCTGTATAATGCTAGTCTTCCCAACAGCAGGGGCTCCAAGCAGCACCACTTTGACGAGATCGAGGCTATCAGGACTTGGCTCCAAGCTCGGAGCCCCACCGACTGTCAGGGTGCCCCCTCCACCGCGCTCCAAATAGTCCAGATCCAATTCTACAACAAAAAGAAAGAAATGTTTGCTTATCTGCGGTACTATTAGAATTCCTGAAAACAAAATGCCACTCCCTCTCCAATCGTGGATGTTTTAAAAGATGAATTCAAGAAGAATGGGCAGCAGTACCAATCTCTTTGCCTGTGTGGTGGGTCATAATAATTATGGCAGTTTCTCAATTGACTGTCATAGTGGAAGCATTCTTGTGTATTGATTGTCATAATAGTAAAAGGCAGAAGGATTATGAATAGTAAAAGCACTCGCGTGTTCTACGTGATTTAGGGTGAATTTTTCAATTGGGCATGGTAGGCAAAATCAGGAGTCAAGAAGGAGTCTCGGGGTCGAATTTGACAAATACTAAAACTGTATACTTATTTAGATAAAACAAAACGAATTTCCTGAACCCGTTGATTTATTAAAAACAGCCTGTATTATTGCACCATCCCGTAGTGTCACTTATAAGATTCAAATTTTGAGGAGTAATGTTAAATGGCAAACTAAAGATAGTCTCATTTTTAAGAAAATAAAGAAAGTACAATTGGCCCCGAGACTCTTTTGAGCATTTTTCGCTTTTCCCTATACTTTCGGTTTTGGCCATCCATGCCCAGTTGAAAAATTCATTCTGTAGCCTATAAGAAGATGCCTCGAAGAAGAATTCTAAGTCGAATTGAGAGACAAAGATATAGGGTCAATTATTGCATCAAAATCAAAATGTGAATAGACCGCGTAATAGAAATAATGTAACACAAGTAAAAAAAACGAGTGTGCTTTAGAGCACACGACTGAAGTAAAACTTCACTAACTTATATCTCCCTCAATACTATTTCAATGAGAACAAAGGAATGGCGTGTCTCGGTCTCGGCATGAATCTGGAATTCAATATGCATGTTATGCCGAGGGTCGGTCGGCACTCGAAGTTATAACGGAATACGTCTACCTAGGGCAGGCAATTCAGCTTGGTAGACACAACTTCGAAAAAGAATCCAACAGAAGGATCCGTCTGGGCTGGGCAGCATTTGGCAAATTTCGCCGAGTCTTCTCGTCGCCTATACCGCAAAGTTTGAAGACAAAAGTCTTCAACCCGTGGGGTAATTGTGTAATGCATTCACATTGACATCAGCTTTCATTTTGAAATTACAGTAATATTCATTGCGTGGTACGTAGATGTCAATATGACAGATTGTCAAAACACACAGAGCAATGAACATTGAAATCTGAATGAATGCGATCGCGAGTGAGTTACGCAATTAGGCAGCAGTGCATCCTGCCTGTCATGACTTACGGTGCCGAGACGTGGACACTGACAGTTGGGCTAGTCCACAAGTTTAAAGTCGCTCAGCGAGCTATGGAGCGAGCTATGCTTGGAGTTTCTTTGAAGGATAAAATCCGAAACGAGGTTATCCGCAGAAGAACCGGAGTGACCGACATAGCTTGTAGAATCAGTAAGCTGAAGTGGCAGTGGGCTGGCCATGTCTGTCGAAGGACCGATGGCCGCTGGAGCAGACGAGTCCTTGAGTGGAAACCGCGAATCGGCAAACGCAGCGTAGGGCGCCCCCCTGCCAGGTGGACCGACGACCTAAAGAACGTGGCTGGGGGGGACTGGATGCGGAAGGCAGAGGACCGAGCGTTGTGGCGCAACTTGGGAGAGGCCTATGTCCAGCAGTGGACTGCGATAGGCTGAGTTGATTGAAAGGAATGGCGGCGCGGCGCGCGTACATCTGCCGGCGCTGTGTCGTGGGTCGTGGCGTCCCCCTGCCGTTCGCCTCACTTTTGGTAACTCCGTAACGCATTCACCAGCTTACTACCCAAGTCAAGCGTGCCTAAAGAAGTTTTACGTCAAAAATTGATTATGATAATTTTCTATTTTTGTTTTGTGAGCTGCGTTTAAATGTTGGTCGGTTTTCGACTACAAGCCATACTATTTGTTTTTATAAATTCTCCTTACATTTCTACTACAGTCACAGACATAAAAAATACAGACAAAGTGCTGCGAAGTCAACAAAATCGTGCACCTCCGTGTACAAACCAGCGCTCACGCACACACATGCACATTTCGCAGCACTTCGTCTACATTTTTTACTATGTATGTGATTACAGTAATGTAATGTAGTAAGTTTTCACGGTAGCTTAGTGGCTTAAGCACTGGCGTACTGAGCCAGGAGTCGCAGGTTCGGATCCTGCTCGTGAGCGATTTTTTCTTTCCACTATTTAAATCGTTAGATTTCGCATCGCATGCGTTAAAAATATAAAATAATACAGTAATAAACTCATAATATGAGTAAGAAAATCCTAAAAGCTGGGAATGGTAGTTTATAAAGAAAAGTGCTCCTTGCATATAATCATAATCCACTTGCCCTTATCCCAGCATGCTTCTTGCTAAATAATACCAAATAATATATGAAAATATTATCCGAAATTTTATACCGAAAAATAATTTGTTATGGATTACGTCGACACAACAAAAATCAAGCAAAAACACACCACCGCCTCTAAATTATCAGCTTTACGACGTCAGTAAAATCAGCAATGCATGAAAAATGGCGGACGGGCCGTCAGAATAGATCAAACCTTTGAATAAACAACACAACAAAAAGACCATCCAACGGGATATATGACCCGTAATAATGACCAAATAGATTTATCGTTGTTTTATTGGAGATATAAAATATTTTAGAACAAAAAAAGAGTATTTTGAAAAAACCAATAAATGAAATGGACTACCTTTATAATCCACAAAAGGGGGTTTAGGGTGCATTAAAAGAGCCTCCATGAGTGACGATATTTAATTGATCGTCCGGCGCACCCTGGGCAGTCAGCCCCGCTACCAACCTGCTGACTGGCTTATCTTTTTCCCGCAGCATGAGCTATTATCATTATGTAGCTCATGTCGACACGATAGAAGAAGATCATAAGCCACCTAAAAAAATTGCATACATTTTGTCAATACTGTTGAAATAAATTTCGGACTAAAACCCTAAATAACAGCGAATATCTTAGAAATGCATGTATATTTGTTTAAAAATAAAGAAAAATAGACACAAGAACCGAGATATACGAGAGAAAACGATATTTTGCTGCTCATAAATGCGTAATAAAGTAGTATTCAAGAAAGATCGTGCATTTTTGCAAGCTTTCACTCAGCAGCGACAGAATTAAAATGAGAATAAGTGAAGTTAATGCACTTTATAAAAGGCAATCTTCAATTTCACCCTAGCGTTTCATTTCATGACTGAGAGGCTCGTGGTTAAGCATAGAAATCTAAATGTATTGTCTTAGTAATAACCGCGTAAATCACAAGAAATGATAACATAAATAAATACCGTCAGTTGTTATATGAATATTAAATGTAGGTAAGCACCAAAAAACACTAAAATTCACAAAAAGAGTTGTAATTTTTTGTGTACGTATCCTATTACAATGCTGTGTAAATCATTTTCTCAAAATGTTGACATCTGTTATCAGAAAGAAACCATATGAAGCAATGAAGCCTACTATTATAGTTTCGAAGATAACATGGTGGTTACATTAGTAAAATTTAAAAAAAAACGTCTTACATTGGATTAAAAAAAAACCAACTATTATCAGCTATAACATAACGCACAGAGTATACAACCTAGTTTAATTTATATCGCTAAAAAGGACTCTTACATTAGGTATTGATTTCGTTTCACGTTGGGTCAATACATTAAAAAGTAAAACCAAGTCTTGATGTATGGTCCTCAAATTAGGAACCTACTCAAATTCTTTTCTTTTCAACAAATTATTCTTTCACAAGTGCTAAACCTTCGTATAAACTACCTTATTCTGTCGCTAAGAAAATTTATTTCAAGTTTCTGTAGTCGTTGGTAAAGAAAAACAAACAGTCGCGAGTCGTTGGCACTTTTAGCTAGTTTAAGTTCTTATTGAGATTGTTATTTAGGATAAGTTTGTGAAATACAGCGATTTTGTTAGGAAAAAAACGGAGTTAATAGCACACCTCGGACACTCAATACAATATTATTGCTAGCACCACCTACATACACAAGATCATGTCTGTATACAAACGCACTCACACGTATAGTTTAGGAATGCTCGCCGCTCGTAGTGCCGACTGGGTTTCAAGCGCTTCTCAGTAGTTCTCAGAGATGGCGTGTTTGTATAGCGACTGGCGATTGACATCCATTGCACGATTGCAGTCCAAGTGCCGTCAAATTGCGGACGCGTGCGTGGCGCGGCGAAGGAATCTTGAATTGGCGGAGGGCGGTGAGTGGCCGTTCTACTATTAAAATTAAAATTGGTGAACAAAAGCATCGTTACAAGTGCTGCTCCAAGTTATGTAGACTCTGTAGTCCGTCAACCCGCAGTAGGCCATCCAGGTGGTCTAATGCCTGAATCTTTCTCATTTTTAAAAAGCGACTCATGCCCAGCAGTGGCAGAATAATGGACTTATTATGTTGTTATTGTATTTACTATGAGCAAGAGAAAATATATGCTTTATTGTACACCATGAAAATAGCAGTGAACAGGAACAACGTTTAAATTATGGGTACATTGGCGATCTTATCGCTCAAAGCGATATCTTCCAGACAACCTATGGATGGACGAAGAAGACGTAAGATCTAGAACATGGGGGCAGTCCGTGGCGTACTACTGCATGTTTATAAACTAACATAAATAAATAACACAAAATATATCTGTATTTTGTTTCGGCTAAAGGAACTGAATTACGGGTTACGGAATACTTGTTTACTTATCGGGAACTAATAAACATAGTTAAGCAGTTGTTGATTCTGTTTGGGATCTACAAAATGGGTCAAGGCTTTTTGTTTCGGACTCAGTATTTATTTTTTCTATTTTGATTTTGCCGAGAGAAGATTATTAATAGTAACAAAATAATTGCTTTTCCAAAAAGGGTGTAGTCCAATGGTTCGAGCCATGGTGCGGTATGAAGAAATTTGTGCCAGCCAATGGGAAAGCAATAGTGTTGCATAAAAATTTACTACCGATCTATCGATAGTCCCCCCCAGTCATCAGTCATACTATCGATAGGCCTATCGTTAGTTTCAAACTATTGTTACAATACTATCGATAGTATCGATAGTTCGAAATCATGCAATAGTATCTATAGTATTGATACTATCGTGCTGTCGTTTAGATAGTATTGATGTATAAGATTATTAAAGAAATGGTTAAGTAGGTACACCCTAACAGTGTGGTATGTACTAATAGAGAAGATAGGAATATAAACTTTCTAAAAAGAAAAATTATGCATAAAAATGACGTCAATTAACACCTATACTTATATTGCAATACTATCTAAACTATAGCAAGATAGTATCGTAAAAATAGTTTGATAATATCAATACTATTGATAGTATCGATAGTATTGTTAGATACCTTCCAATCGATACTATCGATAGTATGAATGATTTGGGGTTTTTTGATACTATCGATAGACAATCGATAGTCTATTGTTTGTTAGGCAACACTAGATAGCAATGGACTTATTATTATCAGTTGCTGAATAGATTTCTTATTTTGTATGAATTATATGATTTATATGTCAATGTTGTTATTTAAACGTTATTAAAAACAACAATAGGGATATTGCTATTATAGGATTAAAGGCTCATTTTCATTGGCCGGCAGGAACGCATTTGGGGTGCAAGAGATTTGAAAAGCGCATACCCATTAAAAACCCATGAGTCCTGCAATGCTTTCGGGCACAGAGTACATTATATAACTGCTTTCGGGTAACCACTAACCAGCCATACCCTCATGCTGAGTATGAACCGACTCATCATCATCCTCCGAGCCTTTTCCCAATTATATTGGGGTCGGCTTCCAGTCTAGCCAGATGCGGCTGAACATCAGTATTTTACACGGAGCGACTGCCATCAGACCCCCGCAACCCAGTTACTGGGTAATACTGACATTCGGAGGTTAGACCAGTTGTCAGACTTTCAGGCTTCTGACTACCAGTAACGACTGCAATAGATATTCGTATGACAACCAGGACCGACAGCTTAACGTGCTCTCCGAGGCACGGAGGGGTTTCGAGGTGTATCGAAACGGTCACCCATCCACAGACTGACCGCGGCAAGTGCAGCTTAACCTTGCAGATTGTACAATCCGCGCAGTCTTTGCTTAGCTACTAGCCCCTCAACTGACTCAACGACCAATAAAAATGAGCCTTCAGAGATATAAGAGTCTCAATCCTATTTTTAACCGACGAAAAAAAGGAGGAGGTTCTCAATTCGACGTGTATATATTTTTTTTAATATAAGACCACGCATAACTTTTTACAGAGTTGTCCGATTTTGATGATTTATTTTTTTGCACTTTTAGACCCAAAAAGGTTTTTTATTTGCATTTTTAGAGTTTCGTACCGAATGAACTATGTTAAGTCACGTGACAATAAACTAATTTAATTATCGTATTGCATAAAACTGAGTCAAACATTGCTTAAAGTCACATAAACCAATGAAATCCACCCAACAATTTGTCCTCCTTGTTCCTTGAGACTCCTAAAGACGGCATTTAATTGCTTCTATTAAATCCCAGGTTTGGTTAGACGATGAATGGTTTCCTTTACGAGGAATATAAAATATTCATGACCTGCTCCAGAATAGCTTTTCTGAAGGACAATAAAACAGAAACCTAATTGGTCGTTAGTAGAATCAAGACAAATTAGGATTCAGCCAACTAGAAGAACCTAAACGTTAAGTTTGAAGACCAGAATCCTAAATTATATACAGAATACCTACTGCCAGGACTGTTAGGTTCATTGAAACGTGCTTTAACTAGTAACAATAACCACGCCACAACGTCGAAAATGTAGACGGGCACAAAATCGAAAACGTGTAGTTCTATTTACATGAACGACAATTTGCAGTCGCGTTCAACTGCTCTCGCAAACGTGAAGTCAATACCGTCAACATTGCGGCCACAAGCGTAACCACTCGCGCGCAAGCTACTGCAAAGCAACTACAACTTATTTGTGGCTGTGAGAAAGCAATATCAGCTGCAGCGAGACCATTCACACACGAACTCTGGCTCGCAAAAATTTTCTCGCTGTTATGTGGTTGTGGCGTGGTGGTCCGTCTGGATAAACCCTTAGTAAATCAAAAGAAAACTCTTAACGAATTACCCGAAGCAAAACATCATGCAAGACCTCAACCAACTAAGATGCTTACAATTATTTTGTACGCAAGGCTAAGCTAAGGCTAAGGCATAAGCTGACCTCTAAGTGTACGAAAAGCCTCTGCAATGCGAGGTCAGCTTATACTGGATTTTATAGCTTGATGTGTATCCGTATATCCGTATGTACTAACTTCCGCACGAAACTTCCTTCGCCAAATCTTTGATCCTCCATTCCATTTATTTTTGTGTTGAATTTTGAAAAACCCTTCCTTTTAGAGGGTTTGGCTATTTGTATTATGTCAATTATGATAGACAATTGGCGGTTTTCATAATTATTTTACTACTATTTATGTATACTAGAGGGTGCCCGCAGTTTCACCCGCGTTGATGTTGTGTATCGCGCATCCCTCAGGAACTGTTTATCTTCCCGGAATAAAAAGGAGTCTATACGATAATCCGGGTTGACATATATGTGTGAGGGTGACCATTTCGATACACATCGAGACCCCTCCGTGCCTCGGAGAGCACGTTAAGCTGTCGGTCCCGGTTGTCATACGAATATCTATGGCAGTCGTTACGGGTAGTCAGAAGCCTGAAAGTCTGACAACTGGTCTAACCTCCGAATGTCCGTAAAGCCATAACAGTGTGAAAAAATAACAAACACACACACACCCCACACTCACAGCATTTCGTATTTATATTAATGTGATTGAAAGAGCTCTGAAGATGCAAAATTACTACGTTAACTATGATTCCAAAAGTAATTTATCAATGAACTGTTAACGATTCACACACATATTTCGTTCAATTCCCTGAAATATGGATAATAAATCCAATTTCAGGCCAAATTTATTGGATACAGTGAACATAATTCAGGCTCCTTGCGCACGAAAATACAGGCAAATATTTTAAATCGAGCAGAAATACGTCTAACAAGTAAAAATGAGAGCATATTAGGGGAAGCAAGAATATAAATCAAGGATGTTTTGCCTTTAAATCTCGGATATACGATGGTTTTACCTTTTGGTTGACGTGAAAATGTGTCGTGGAATTACGTCACGTTTTTCCCAATTCTTTTTTGCTCGGGTAAGTAAATAAAGTGACATACGTGATTAAGTAGGGATCTTGTAATTTTCTGCATGGAATTATGTATCTTCTCTTTCGGTAGATACCGTAAAAGAAGCACAAAGATTAATGTCAATACAGGAAGGGCAGTAGAATCCTCCATAAGATACATATACTACTTTACGCTGAACGCTAGCACGAAACAATATTTTTAAATTCGTAATGGGCTTGTGTTTGACCACCACCTCATCTGATGTGGTGATGTGGTCGACGATGTTACACGCTTGCCAAGCAAAAACCTATTTACTCGAGCCTTGAAGACCAACAGATTATACTTATCGGGAAAAACAGACATCGTCGGTGAGGAATTCCACTCCATAGCGGTATGCATGATAAAACTATTAGCGAATCGCTTTGTACGTAAGGGTGGAATGTCTACCAAATCAAATATTGTGATAGCTTTGTTACTCATAATATAGGTTTAATTTTACCTTGGATACCATCACCTTCTTACCACCTTGGACCCAAGTTACTTAGGGTCAGCACTTCACACATTCTCCTCTGTTAGCCGTCGTCTCATCATTCTCTCCTTTTCCATTCATATCATTCTTCATACAATCCATACATCTTTTCTTTGGTACCCTCCCTCTCCCCCACAGAAATAGATAGATATAGAATGGTTGTAATCACAATTTTACTTGCGATTCATGCATGGCAACTTTCGAACAAACTACGCCTTACATATTGACGTCATTAACTTTTAAAAATTAACTTTAATCAAATGTACTTTACAGCTTTTGTTTCTGCAGTTAGAAACAGCACAATAAGGTATTTCTGCGGGTTTTTGTTACAGAATTTACAGAAACAAGTCATACGGCGTACTGAGAAAGGCTTTGAAATGCTCTGCATAATGGTGCATTCTGGATGGAAACCCCAAGACATCCGCGAAGGGACTTCACACAACTTGTACCAAGTTTGTAAGTCAATAAAGATTTTTATTATTTATTATAGTGACCTTATGAACCTTAAGCGCTTGAGTGCTCACAGTTTCCCGAGAGTCACCGTGCTTACAATTTATCTTAATGCTATTTATTGCAGTGATCTGACTAAGACTCATTTCAACAGTGAATTCCTAGGATCTAAATAAGTATTTTTTTCTAAAAACACAGACTGTATCTTTGTTCTTATTTTTACACATTTCTATGATCGTCTGAAAAGGTAACATTACAGTGATAATAATCTCAAATGGCGGTCTACTACGCGATTAGGTACAGCAGCACATGTGTGTATATTTGTACCCATTCGCCATATGAGTACGAATGTTCTCGGTAACCAAGATAAAGTTTCCATTCTATTGTAAGGTTTAAAAGTATTTGAATTAAAAGAAGTAAAAACTGTCAGAAACAAATCTTTGGCAACTTTATTTAGCAATTATGATGAGACTGTACGAAACATAATGAACACGCCGGTTTTTTTTACTTGAAAGCATCGTTAAATATTTTTCTTCTTTGATTGAAGATTTTTTCTATTTCTTAAGTAGGCTAGAATGATGATGAGTTGCTGAATTTCTTTTGACTTTCTTTAATAATAATTTGATTGAAGTTGTCGTTTTGATTGAGAAGCAAAGCTACGGATATTTACAAGTACCCACGGTGTACTAAGGCCCGTATTACAGAAGCTTCCTCAAGTACAGTTTAAACTCCAATCACGTGATCACTACTTAAGGATAGAATCGTTACTTGATTATCGGTCTTATTCCAGAACAGTAATTATAAACTTTAACTTTATTTTTCTTTACTTCACTAGTGCTGTGTTAGACTACCCAACAATGTTTGCATGCCCTATTTTAGGCGGAATATTATGTACCAATACAATATATTTTTTTACCATCTATGTAACAATATTCACGCAAATAATAATTGAATTTGAATTTTAATTCAACAACATAACACACGAATTTGACCTAAAATAGAATAGAAATCTCTACTCTGACCGCACTAGAGTGATTACAGATCAAATCTCAGCTAAAATTCCGAAACAGGACAGGTGACAGTATAAAATAAAACTAAACTTAGCTGAACTGTCATCAATAAATCTCTGCTTGAGGAACGTTCTAAAATCAAAGCTCAACTCAAAACTAGTTTTAAACATAGATCAACGCTTGAGTATCCTTCTGTAATACGGGCCTAAGACATGTACGGATAATACAGGGTCTGCTATGCCCTACTGCCCTAACAGAGGCCAGCGGGCGGTAGACTGGGGAGTCAGTAGTCCACATTGCACGACCTTCGAGTTGTGGTGATGTCCGAAGTGTGCCCGGACATCGCCTAAGGAGCGCCACTTCAGTAAGAGGGACCCGAAAATGAGCCGCGCTGGATGGGTCGCGAATTCCATGCATTGCAGTTCTCATGGCTCATCCACTAAGGCGAGAGTAGGTACACGGCGGAGTTTTTAGTTTTTGGATGCAAGCCCCACATAACCACACTACCTCCCCGGTTGTTGTGACATGCGATAGGCGTTTTCTCAGCTTAAAAAAAAGGATCTGCTATGCTAAGCTATCAAAAATACGCTCTGGATTGATAAAAATCCGCGAAACTTAATTTTAAACAATAATAACAAAAATATTCCAAGATACTGCAGCAAACTTTTTTATTGTACCCAATAATAGTGTAGTGTGTAGTGATAGTTAGTAGTTGTGTGGTTTTTATTGTATTTTTTGTTGTTTGTTTTTGTTTTTTGTATTGTCAACAGGCCGACGACGGCCTTCCTGATGGAAAATGATTAATGCTGCCTACAACAAGAGGATTCCTGACGCGTTGCCAATCTTCGAGACGATGTTGAAATATCCTACGTGTTTGTAATTTTACCAGCACCAATACCCTTCAAAACAGAACACAGTAACAAACAAGCAAGCAAATAGTTTGAATATGTCGAAGCTGACACCATCAAATGAGTCTAAAACATCCCAAACTTGTCATGACAAAGAACAATAGAGAGCTATCTCAATATTTCTCAAAATAATTCAATAACGGACATCAAAGGGCCGACCTTAGAAAAGGGTCCACTATATTCCATTAGTACTCTCCGCCAGTTAATTTCCGACGTAAGATACGAAACTAAAAAGGGAACAAACAGTTTTTGGGACAAAAGCAATGATGGTATGAGGAAACAAAGGCTTTTGAAAGTCTGCGTAAAACTTATATATTTTCTATGATTGTATGTGGATTTGGGGCAAAGAGAAATGATTATGATATGAGATCTGTAGTCAAAGGAGGTTTGATTTCTAATGGTTATGTTGATTATGGTCTTGTATTTATTGAAGCAGTGGCATAAAGGAAACTCATTAAAATAATGTGTATAATGAATGCTGATTAAAATAAGAACATTAGATAATAAAACAAGTTCTACTGGATTAAATCGCGTATAGTGTTAAAATTGGTTTTCCTGACATTTCAAATGCTTTGCAGCGTTCGTGGTCGCAGGATTAAGAGAAAAATAACGTCACGGAAGAATTCAAAAACTTAGAAATACCTAGTGCCTTAATTAGACAATTTTTCCTTCCTTCTTTAAAATTTATCAAAACAGAGTAACGTAGTCTGCTAACTAAGCCATGGACATAATTATTGAAAAATGTTTTTTAAATGTCATCTCAGGTAAAAAAAAATACTCATAAGCATGACTGGTGTCATACTTATGAGTATTGGTTGTCTTAGTTCCAAACCATACATGCTCAAAACCGATCTTTAGAAAACCTATTTTGTCCGCAATCCTTTCAGTGTTGCTGTGTAATCTCTAGCAATCAGGGCTATAGTGGCCAAGTGTAAGTGTAAGTGTAGTGTATTGGGATAATACATAAAAGGCTCTGATTGGTTTGTAGTATGAATGGAATAAAGCGGAAAAGCAATTACTTCTAAAGTATAGTCCTGTGTTCCTTTCATACAAATATTCCTGAAATTCCTTAAAGACGATCATCATAGTTATTTATCATCCTTCCGTTTAGCTTCAACTTAAACAACTCAACATTAAAAATGTTTCGGTTTTTCCTGACGCTATTGACCTGGCCCCATACTCGTATTACTCAAAAACTGGCCAAATGCGAGTTGGACTCACGCAGTAAGGGTTCCGTAGCACCCATCGACCTGATACTCCATAGAAACTGATTAAATTTACGAGAATTCATCAAAAGAAATCAACGCACCGCGCGCGAAATAAGAATTTTTGCATCTCTTTCTTAGGTAGGTACCAACACATATGTCTATGTTTGCCCTATTTTTATTATAACATAACATAAATCACGCCTGTATTTCCCCGAAGGGGTAGGCAGAGGTGTATAGTACACTCACATTTCGCCAGTTATGTTGTAAGTCCCATGTAATAGGGGGCGAGCCTATTGCCACTAACCGGGCACAAATTTAGACCCCGGGCTGCTACTGATAATTTCCTAATGAAAAAATCCTATAACACTTTGCCCGACCCGGGAATCGAACCCAGGACCTCACGCACAGCAGTCGCGCTTGCAACCACTAGCCAGCTATACTCAACCTGCGGCCCGCGGTCCGCATGTGGCCCGCCGGGCCTTTGTTGTTGGCCCATCTAAAGTTACAAATTTATTGTAAACCATTAAATTTCGCTCCCATCGGAGAATTGGTGTTTCAGAACGGGAATGTAAGCCGAGCGCTATCAGCGATTTTTTGTTCACCAAAAATATAAAAGCATCCAAAGATGTGCCCAAATCCTACTAACATTCTTTGGGTCTACGTATGTGTGCGAATCGTCTTTTTCAAAAATGAAATACACAAAGAACGTTTACAGAAACAAACTTACAGATTCTCATCTGGATGATGTGTTATAAGAATAGCATGTAGCGAAGCCAGATCTTGATAAAGTTTTGAAAAAGTGTTCACAGTATCAAAAATCATATTAAAACATGTAATCATCTTTGTTAAAACTTCTTTTTTACATCGTTATCTTGGAATTACGTTTAGACCTAAATAATTTTTTCTTGCGGCCCTCGACACCATGACTGAAACGTGTTTGTGGCCCCTATAAAAAAAAGGTTGAGTATGGCTGCACTAGACCAACGAGGCAGTCCTAGTCCTATTTTTATTATTTGTTGCTAAACTACATAGAAAGCACTATAATCAAACTAAGGTTGACGCTGGTATGTGTTACTGTTTTGAAGAAAGAACAGGAACAAGAACATTGAAAAAAATGCATGTTTTTCGAGGTTTCTTTATGTAAGGGGGGTTCGCCTTTGGTTTTAGACTTTTTTATTCTTAGTATTTGTCGTGATAGAAGTCAAAGCAACACTAATTCTGAGAAATTTTCAACCAGCTTCCTATTACCATTCAAAAGATACAGCCCTGTGACAGACGGGACGGACGGACGGAAGTACGGATAGACAGCGTAGCGACAATAACAGAGTCCCGTTTTGCACCTTTTTGGTACGGAACCCTAAAAATATATAATTTGGAACATTGATACGATTAAAAGAAGAAATATTTAAAAAATTCCGAGTTAAAATGTGATGAAACTTTGATTATTAAATTCATTTAAAATATGAATCGTAGATTCATAGTGTCATCCCTCATTCCATAAATCGAGTGCCTATAATATCTTCAACATCATCTCAGCGTATCGCCGTCCACTGTTGCTTGGAAAAGGGCGTATAATATACCTTCGTCTGACACCCGCACTGGGCCAGCAGCGTGACAGCGAGGCAGTAGTAAATTAAATAATAATAAATAAAAAAGGTTTATTGCATAATAACATAGGCACAAGAAATTGAACTCTTGACTTCCAAACTAAGCAGAACTTGTATTATGGAAGTCAAGGCGCTCTCTATCAGA
The DNA here is from genome assembly GCA_949699075.1 of Asteroscopus sphinx. NCBI lineage: Eukaryota > Metazoa > Arthropoda > Insecta > Lepidoptera > Noctuidae > Asteroscopus > Asteroscopus sphinx. Next base: position 8,749,185 of record OX453021.1, on the reverse strand, counting down.
AGTAAATAATACAATAACGCGAAGAAAGGATGCATGCATTAAGAAAAAAAAAAAATTTTATGTTTTACAAAAACAAATAGAAATAAGAATTTATGTTAACTACCAAAGCAGTGATGAGTATTGACTTGTAACGAGTTAGTGGGTGTGGTGTGATGAGGTGTGTAATACCTATGATTTGTAGTTTGTGTCGGTTCATATAGGGTGTGAGTGTGTATGTGATATGTAGCGTGGACTGATTGATTATGCGATTTTGATAACTGTTGCAGTTGGAAGTGCACTGTATTGTTATTAAAAGTCTTGTGAGTATGCAAAACACGGTTTATAATTTTACACAGTAATTACAAAATAATACACTCACGAGTACCGCTTAGGGTTTGCCCTTTAGCGGTGCTCGTGCGAGCTCAGAGAAAGGAACCGAAAACGAACGAATATTCTTTTTTTTTACAAATCGGCAGTTGCCAGTTTAGTTACTGTTTAATTTATTATTGTAGGGTTTCCTACAACGACACTTCGAACACCTTTAGAACTACCAACTGTATGCTAGTAAACAATTTGAACTTTACGTTAAAACTTACCCAATATTTTGTTTTGCTTGGTACAGTTCCCTCTAGCATCAATGTCATCTTCTTTATCCAGTTTAGACGTATTGTCAAATCTATTCATTTCAGTATCAAACACGAGTCTATCACATTTCTAATTTTCAACATATTTCGGTACTTTGTTTTTCACTTTAAAATGTTTTAGTTTTGCTAAGATCATTGTTTAAGGCAAGTTGTCTTTTATACTTCATATTGCACCTATATTAGTTTCTTGAAGGTTATTATTATTTAATTGTATTAATTAACTTTTTAAACACTATCACTATGTGAGTTGAGTCAAAATATTTTCTTTACGTATTCTATGTTTTTTAAGATTAAAATTAGATTTGCTAATCTAAGCACTATTCCCCTTACTTCAATAATACTATTACCACTTTAATAATTTATTCCAGCGACTTCACAAAATCAGCATTTACTTCAGGCTCACTTTCATACTTCAAGATATTATACAACTTCAAGTACGTAATTGACAATTATCGTAAATTTGGCGGCAAAATCTGCGCGAAGAGCAGCGCGACTGCGCCTTATTACGTGCCGGGATCTACTGAAGCGGCCACGCGTCGCGTCCCTGAAAGCGGGTACCGTTCATTACAGGCTTTATGTCATCCCCAGGTTTTTCTGTCACTGAATGTCCATTTTCCTTTGCCAAATTTATTGCTCGCGTATTTTTCTTTTTTTGTTTATGGAATTCTGCCGAAGTTTAGCCTCGTTCAGAATTTAGAGGTGATTTATAAGTCAGGATTACTTAAGTGCTGTGAGAGTACCTATCCTAAATATTGACGTCATTTTAATCTTAGCTTAATGTAGACTAATTTCTGGGATTGATATTAATGATCTACTCGTAAAAGATCAAAGAAACAAGAGTAATGCCATCTTACTATGAAATAATTTCTATGCACGAATTTCCTTTATAGTTTAGCAGAAAGATTTCTGAAATATTTTTATTTTATCCTCGGTAACAGGAAGTAAGATAACGTATATTATAATAATAATAATATAATAATGAAATTTATTTATTACACAAAGTTACAGACAGACAGACATAAGTATAACAGTAATGATCATAATTATTACATGTATAAAAGTAAGTAGAAGTATTACCATAGACGAGTAGATATGCTGCAGAAATCTGTACACAAATTAATAGTATATTCATACATGACCATGGCAAAATTACTTTGGTACGGAAAGCGTATCGTTATTAAAAATATTCCTGCTAATAAATTATTTATGGCATCCTTATTTGCATCTTAATAAAGATTCAAGGCTTTTGGATTAAATTCTGGGGACCCTCTTAACAAATCCTCATTCATACCTGCTATGGATTCAAAAGGAATTGTTCACTTTACGTTAGCACTTTGAGAAACATTAAGCCCTTTGAATTTATACTTCCTCTAAAGTTTCGAAAGAGGTTTAATACAAATCTTGACGCTTGCCGCAGAGTTTAACTGCAATTTTCCGAGCTATTGTTTGAAATGCCTTACGCTTGGCGAAATTAACGAGTTTCAGCGAAATTCTGCATGTGTACTCTCAGCTAACACGGATTATAGGGGTTTTATTCAGAAAAATATTTCGCTGAACACTGCGTAAAAGTAACAACATAGTTACTGTTGTTAAGTGAGACGTAAAATTCTTCGCAGCCAATTTATAAATGTAGACAAGCCAGAGTTTTATTCCGACATATAATGTTTTTACAGATAAAATGCATTTTCTCCCACTTGCTAGGAAATTGGTTCATTATTTAAAAAAAACCGGCCAAGTGCGAATCGGACTCACGCAGTAAGGGTTCCGTACAACCCATCGACCTGATACCCCATTAAAACTGATTTAATTTACGAGAGTTTATCAAAAGACATAAACGAACGTACGCGAAATGTGAATTTTTGCATCCCTTTCTTATGTAGATACCACCACATATGTCTGTGTTTGTACTGTTTTTAGTATTTGTTGCTAAACTATATAGTATTCACTATAATCAGACCAAGTTTGACGCTGGTATGTACCAGGCCCCTCAGAAAGTATTGCGAAAAAAAGTTTTTATATATGGGAGACTGGCCAGTTATAATGTTTTTCGAAAATATGATTATTTATAAGTAAAAATAAGTAAGTTCCAATTTCAAAATTTCCCTCCACATTTTTTGCGAGTTAATTCAAAGTATTGTGTCTCACTGAAATATGGATCTGCGCCGGGAACATTTTAGAGCTATGATTTTATACGATTTCAAGTGTCGCCTGAAACCGGATGAATCGTACGATAGACTTCAAATGGCATTCATGGATGAAGGCCCTTCCAAGGCAACCGTGTATCGTTGGTATAACGAATTCAAGCGCGGTCGACCAACTTTGGGGGATGACGAAAGAAGCGGTCGCCCTTTGACGGCTGTTACCGAAGAAAACGTGCTAGCAGTGAAAAATTTAATCCAAGACAATAGGCGAATTACATATCAGGAGATTCAACACATATTGAAGATTGGATCGGGAAGCGTTCACGAGATTCTACACAGCCATCTTCGCGTGAGGAGGATAGTATCACGCTGGGTGCCGCACAACCTCACCGATGCTCAGAAGCAGGCCCGGGTGGAATGGTGCCGTGATATGCTTAACAAATTTGAAGCAGGCTCGTCTCGGCGTGTTTACGACATCGTTACAGGTGATGAGTCCTGGATTTATCAATACGACCCAGAAACCAAGCGCCAGTCGACTGTTTGGGTGTTTCAAAATGAGCCAACGCCTACCAAAGTGAAGCGATCTAGAAGCGGGGGTAAGATTTTGATCGCTAGCTTTTTTAATTTGACTGGCCACTTGGTATCAATTCCCTTACGGGATCAAAGAAGCATTAATGCCGAATGGTATACTACCAAATGTTTGCCAGAAGTTTTCTCTGTTATAAGCAACAAGCGACCAAACACAGGGCTCCGCGGGCTACTGCTCCACCACGACAATGCACCTGCGCACACCGCACTCAAAACGAGGGACTTCCTGGACAGCACGCCAGTCAAACTCCTGGGTCACCCTCCTTACAGCCCTGATCTAGCACCGTGTGACTTCTTTTTATTCCCAAAAATAAAAAATCAGCTCAAAGGGATACAATTTTCGTCGCCGGAAGATGCGCTGGCTGCGTTCGAGCAGGCTGTAAACGAGGTGTCTGCGGCGGACTGGAAAAAGTGTTTTGAAAACTGGTTTAGGCGCATGAATCTTTGTATAGAGGCTGGTGGAAAGTACTTTAAAAAGATTTGATAAAAATATATGTACGTATAGAACAATTTTTTTTAGTTTCGCAAAACTTTCTGAGTGTCCCACGTATAACCGTTTTGAAGAAAGAACAGGAACAAAAACGTTGAAAAATATGCATGATTTTCGAGGTTTCTTGTATGGGGACTCCTTTTAGTTTTAGACTATTTTTTGTTTTTAGTATTTGTCGTGATACACCTCACAGCAACACATATTCTGTCAAAATTTCAACTGGTTATCTATTACCGTTACAAAGATACAGCCCTGTGACAGACAGACGGACGGACGGACAGCGTAGCGAGAGTAATAGGGTCCCGTTTGGTACCCTTCGGGTACGTAACCCTAAAAAGAATACATCAATCGGCTCTTTTCCGAACGCAACGAAATAATAGGCCAGTAATTAGGAGTTTTTAGGTACAAAATATTTATCAATATTATGGCTGAATGCGCATTTTTTTTTTTTTTTAATTTGTAAATAGAACAAGAATCGCGCTCGGATGAATTGACGCGAATTCAAATTAGATACTGTTAAACATCGATATATATGTACTACGTACTAGATGCGCTGTTTAGCAGAACAACATGGTTACCACGAGTTATGGTTCCGGAACCACACTGTCATCTGTCATTAGTTCACTTGACAGCTGTCTCGCGAACACAATGTAAATTTTATCAACGGTTGCGTTAACTGAATTTGGAACATGCTGCTTATATGAGATCGCGTATCTATATATTGACGTTGTTGCTATTAAATTAATTTGTGTATTGTTTCTTCGCAAATGGGAGAAAATTACTATACAAGTCTCGGCCGAAATAGCAATTAACGGCCTTGTTTAGTTTTAAAATCACATCGAAATATTACTCTGCCGTCTACATTTCAGGCCTCGGCAGTAACGTACTATTAACTTTGTGCAAGTGTACTTTCTTCGTCCATCTGTTCCAAATATATTTAAGGAAGGCCCCATACAGCTAATGAACAAAAAATTATAGGTATGGCTGCTAAATAACTGCTTTTATGATGTCAATGTTTTCCTTAATTTTCCATGTTAATTTATGTTAGCAAAATAGAGAGCATTATTATGTTTTTTTTATAATTGAATAAGATCTTGTAACCAACCTCATCATCATCATTATTTCAGCCGAAAGACGTTCACTGCTAGACTTAGGCCTCCCCCAAGCAGTTTGGGGGAATATGCCATAATCGCCACGCTTGGCAGGCGGGTTGGCGACCGCAGTTGGTTGGTTCAATACTCAGAGAACGCTGCTGCCTATCGTCTGGTGAATCCCTTAGTCGCCTTTTACGACACAAATTTGAAGATATAGGGTGGTGTAATTCTTTACGTCCGGTACCAACCTATTTTATGCAAATAAATACTTTGAACTAAGTACTTTGATCCTATATTCTATCAAAAATAAATAAATTTGTGATTATATTCTCTTTGGAATTCTATTAGAAGAAATACGAATACCAAATCAAATCTTATATCTTTTTGAACATATTTCACACTGTATTGTCGCGATTATCCATCTGAGAAGGTGGCAACTCCCTCGAGTTTCAAAACGAAGGAAGGTAGCAGCATTGTTGGTAAGTACATAGAGAAACAGTTAAATAAATTCTCGCCTCTATTAAATAATATATGATTTGACCTCTGTGGTCTAGTGGTTCGAGTGTCGGACTGCTGATAACGAGGTCGTGGGTTCGATTCCCACAGGACACAAATATTTGTGTGATGAACGTAAGTGTTTGTGTTGGTCTGGGTGTTGTTTATGTATTTTAAGTATGTATTTACAAAAAAAAAAAAAGTAAATAAGTATTATATCCATTGTCTAGTACCCATAGTACAAGCTCTGCTTAGTTTGGGACTAGATGGTGTTGTGTGAAAAAAAAATTCCCAAAGATATTTATTTATTTATTTTGAGTCGTGAAGATTTACTTTTTCTTTTGCTCTGCTTGCTTTTGCCTTCAATGTCAGTCTAATTTGATTATTTGATAAAACCACGATAAAACGAATCAATCAATTTAGCATCAAATCAAAGTCAAACAAAATGGCTAAAGGATTGAAAAAAGTAATCACCATCCCCATTTTTTATATATCTCGACAGATTTAAATTTTCTGCTCTTGAAAGTACTGAACGTAATTTTGGAAAATTCTAAATCTAAATAACCAAACTTGAAAATAAACGTATAAAGCATCCATAAATCACGCTTTATTGAATTATACAAATACCTTATCATGAACAAATTTCCATCGAGTAATAACAACAGAATAATTAGAGAAGCTTCCGCCAATCACAATACGTTAATTATTCGTTCGGCCTACCTAGCTCAAGTTCAAAAGATTTTATTTTAAAAAGAAAGAAAAGAAAGATTTTTTTATTTTTGATAGGAATTTAGGTACATATACTTTTGTGATTCCAAAAAGTTGGTCTTATAGAAAAGAGTCGGCAAGTAACTCTTTTTAAATCGTAATTATTTATTTTCTCACAATTATATTATTATTAAATTTATTTATACGAACGTTTTTCGGGTGAAATGATGATGATGATGAGCCATCAAAACTGCCACGTTAGTGATTAGCCAATAGCCACCTTGGTAGGGCCAATCTGATTGCAGTACCCCGCCTCAGCTAGTGGCAGAATTTATTGTACGCATTATATTCAACATTAGGCGTCTATTGGGCTGTGTAGTCGTTGTGTAAACATCACTATTTGGCGGCAGAAATAGGTAGGCACGGCGCCGCGGCGGTAGTCATTCCCCAGACGAGCTCTTTCAGAAAGGGCTCGTCGATATCAAAAATATATACAATCTCAAGAAGTCTTAATATTATAACTGTACAATCTCGCCGTAGTCCTAAGAAATACTACGAAATTATAAATTAAATTCACACTACAACTTCAGCGAAGCCACACCTCGGCCACTCAATAGAATATAAATGCTAGCACCACCTACATACACAAGATTACGTATGTATACGAACGCACACACACGAGTAGGTTAGGGATGTTCGCCGCTCGTAATGTCGACTGGGTTCCAAGCGCTTCTCAGTAGTTCTCAGAGATGGCGTGCTTGTATAACGACAGGCGATTGACATCCATTGCAATATTGCAGTTCAATTGCCGTCAGACTCACAGAGTACATTTGTATATATGAGACAAACTGCGGGTGCGTGCGGGGTGTGGGCGAGGAATCTTAAATTGGCGGGGGGCAATGAGAGGCCGTTCTGTACGTTAGTACTATTAGATATTCTGTGGCTAAGTTCCAAAGTTAATTTAAACTAAGCTATCCTAAAATTTGGACATAAAATATCTAGATTCATTTCTGACACAGCAGTAGACTCCAGTAAAATAAATAGCCGTTTTTTGACAGATTTAATAGACATTTTATGTCTGAAACAGGCGGGACCCTTCAACCTTTTAGTTACGATGTAGAGATGGTACCTTGAACATTTTATTACTAAAGAACCTTCGATATCGTTCAGCAAAGAAAATGACGAACAACGACATTTGACGACAAATGTTAGGTACATACGAAGATTTAACTTTGATCTTTTGTTTAAAATTTTTAGTAACAAGTGAAAAGTTTTAACAACTTACTAATAATAATTTCATCTCCACTCATATTTAAGTTTATATTTTATGTACAAGCATATTAAATATTTTTTTCCACGTCATAGAATGTTTACAAGATTTCATAAAAATGTCAACCATCTTGGATTACATTTTTCTTACCTTCAAGGTACCTGAAGTACATTATCAAAACATTTTCTAGACACCAGAAACAAATTTCCGGGAGGCAGTAAGGGAATATCCCTTTGGGCAAAGACTTTTTTGAATAAATATTTATCTACGACATCTCGTTTCCTGTAACTTTGTACTTAAATTAATTTCTCTTCGAATTTCATTTAGAGCTGATTGCAAGGACTGATTTAAACGTAATGTATATGATCGAAACAACTTCAAGCAACACATTAATGATATACATATTATCACAAAATGATAGCGAACAGGGTAGACTGCCCATTTATTAATAATATTATGAAATTTCATGTATTGTAATGTATTCATATTATTTTATTTATTATTCTAATTGCAATGTGTAATCGTCAACCAAAGATCTTATTTCCAGGACCACTCAATCCAGCAAGTGTCTGGATTGAGTGATCCAATGAAACTGTCATAGATTCCTGGACTTACCTTTTAGAGCCTTGATGTTTTGTAAAATACTGTGACAAATTGTGTACAATTTTTTGATATGAAAATCTCGTCCACAGCGTACGTATTTGCCGTGATTCATCTCGTAGCCTTTTTGGCAAAATATGTCTGAATTGAATATCGGGCTATAGCTTCATTCGCTTGTGAGTGACAAATTTTTGGATTCTGGCTATGAGTTTTGTAAATTTTTGACTAAACGTCCGGTTTGATTATATCACTGAAAAATAAAAGATCTCTCGATCCAGATGCTCATGCGAAAATGGTCCAGGGTGTGTCTCTTAATAGTCTTAATAATAAACCCCAAGAAGGCCTTACAACTAATGATATCTTACTTCCAAAACAGACGAATGTATGTTGAGGTAAAAAATATTGATGATAGTAATCATGAAGTAGTACACAAATCAAAAATGTCATACATAAGACGCGGTGTGCCTCAAGGTTAAATTTTAGGTCCAATATTATACCTCATTTTTAGGGTTCCGAAGTCCTACAAGGAACCCTTATAGTTTCGTCATGTCCGTCCGTCTGTCCGTCTGTCCGTCTGTCCGTCTGTCCTAATCCTTTACAGCTTAATAACTTCTACAGTTATAAACATAAGTAAATGAAATTTTGTTAAAAAATTGTCTACATATAGATCTCAATTTTAAAAGAATAAAAAAATCGTTTTTACGTATTTTAGGGGTGGCGCCCATACATGTGAAATGGAGATGAAAAATTTTTTTTCGCTGCACCCCCTCGTGTGGGGTATCATTGAATAGGTCTACTAAAATGAAGGTAATGTTTCATACACCACTTTTTTATCAGGTGTACCATCTGCGAAATATAGCGCGCCAAAGTGGCTTGCAATGTGTCCCCCCCCCTGTCATTTCTAAACTATGCAACGTAGAAAGTTATAATCTTCCACATTGATAGAACTTTGTAAAAACTCTCTTTTAAAATTATCAAGTCGTAAGCAGAGCTTTGCATTTGTGTGTGTGATCGCCAAACCCCCTATCAAAAAGCGTGCGCGAAATTGAAATCCGAATCTCAATCCAAAACAGACTTTAGTAATGTGTAACTCACACAAAATGCAAAGCTTACTTACGCCTCACGCACTGTACTCAAAGTTACTTTCAACCCAATTATGAATGGACCGAAACAAAAATCAAAAATTCATCTTATCCATACTCCAGGAATATTGTAATTTTGCCTGCAAGCAGTTGTTGTTATTCCAATGCAGTGGTTTGAAAACCGCTGAAAGAGCAACTGAAACAAATTAGGTCAGCTGGTGTATGCGAACATGATATTTTGGATCCCTGCCAATTGTTTGAATTGGTCTTTGGAACTGGATCTTCATGTTACAGCTATAGTAACGTTATAGTATAAGTGTTATGCATGTGCAATATAAAATGTTAATGAAGAAGCAGATTTTTCTGTACCTATTCATTTATTAAGATTGCCAAAGTTTGAGCCACAATGTACAGCAGTACCTAACTCTACTTAGATGAAAAAATCAAAACAAAACAGACCTCTTAAGCTCTGTTTTAAGCCCTTTGGTAACACTGTTTCTTAATAAGATATCGCTGACGTCACCCAAAGAGTGAGAGAGAGAGAGCATGTGGTGAGGAGGAATAAGTACATGTTGCTAAAAGAGTGATGAATATGAGTTTTCATGAATGAAGAGGGTGAGCGAGACCAAAGAAAAGATGGATGGATTGCGTGAAGAATGATGTGGATGAAAAGGGTGTAAATGATGAGATGAAGGCTGATAAAGGAATAAGACGTATTTTGCTAACTCCATGTAATTTGATATCAGGGCAGGAAGATGATGATGATATGTTACTATGCTTCAGAGTCATTTTTCACCATAGCTATGCGAGGAAGTTAAGCGGTGAACGAGGAAAAATCCACCAATAGGATAGCTTGATTTTGCTAGCCTAGTACAGCTGCGCTGTTGTTGTAGTGCTATTATGGTGCTCATGCTCAAAGTCACATAGTTTAGAAATTAAAAAGGAAGGCCTAGAAAAATTCCGCATAACTTTAACCAAGCGAATATTTTTGCTTTTAAATACATTATTTACACACGGTAGGTATAATATAATATATACATATTATGTAATACACGTGAGTAATTTATTTATTATACAAGAGACAAGTCCACTGCTGGACAAAGGACTTGTTCCGAAGAAATAATTTAATTCTCAATGTGTGATAACGTTACTATATTCAAACATTCTATTCATAGACGAAATGTTGATAACAAGCAACGTCTTTGCGGTAGGTATATGTTGAGTTAAAAAACTTTTCCTGTTTCTATATTTACGTAAATTCTCAAAGCAATATGCGGCAAAGCCTTCCATTGTGTGTCTATAGCCGTGGTGAAATTCCTAATATGTTGGGTATGTTATTCCTTATCCACTTTGACAAGCAATTTGTATTGTGCGTCTCTTTTTAGTACGGTGACGTCTGTCTCATAAACTTCCTTTATTTTATTAGATTTACCTGCCCTAGTATTATGTTTATCTTTCTTTTGGATGTGATGTATGTCTTGCCCAAGGATGGCATTTGGGAGGTAATTTTTGGGACCTCAGTCGAAATTATGTGTTCACAGGTTTTAGTTTTCTTGAAGAAGACAAATAGAAATTAGTCTAGAATTAACGCAAGCAAGGCTAATTCTAAACCTTAATAATTGTGAAAAGAATATTTTTCTCACGAGTAGACACCGGTGAACTGAACCAGAAGGCACAGGTTAGAATCCTGCTTGTGTGCGAATTTTTCTTTCCCATGATTTATATCTTTTAATTAGAAACTAGTTAGGACCATCTATTTTCAGCTAATTGCTGGATAGATAAATAATACAGATGATCAAAAGAACTTATGCGAAAATAATAATAATTTTTGACGATAAACCTTGTAACAGTGTGCTAATTAAAATCAGTTATCGATATTTGTTATTCAAACGACCTCAGTAACGAAATCTATTCTAATAAGTTATTATGTGACGTTGTGTATAGTCGGTAAAATGTTTACTTTTTATACTTTGTTTTATTATAATGTGTAGTGATCGCGAAAACCTAAGAAATTATTAAAATGTTTACTGTTATAAAAGTTAAAATACAATTTAGAAATTTTTCAAAGAGTTGCGGCCAATGCGACAGATGCGCACGATAAGCACTGCGGCTGATGCAACACTACAACAGTATAAAAATGCATGGCGTCGGGCGCATGATATTAAAAGTACTCTGTGGGCGCATTTTCATGTATTGTCGCGTCAGCCACGATGCATCAGGGCCAAAACACATAGATACACACGACACGATATCGCAACGTGCCACGATGTGACGTCGTATCGTATGTTTGTGTTTTGGCCCTGAACTCCAGTAGGTCTGCCTCTGAGAAAGTGAATCTAAGGGCTGAGGCCCACGCATCGAAATATACGTCTGCCAATGCCGAAGAAATGAGGAGATTCGCAGGAGAACGAAAGTAACCGACATAGCCCGAAGAATTGCCAAACTTAAGTGGGAGTGGGCGGGGCACATTGCTCTCAGAACCGATGGCCGATGGGGCAGTAAAGTTCTGGAGTGGCGACCGCGTACTGGAAGGCGCAGCGTGGGTAGGCCCCCCACAAGGTGGATCCGCTGGATGCGGAAGGCACAGGACCGGTCGTTGTGGCGATGCTTGGGGGAGGCCTATGTCCAGCAGTGGACGTCTTTCGGCTGAAATGATGATGATGATGAATGCCGAAGAACGCAGCACACGTTTCCGCACAACACTTGTCTCGCCATGGCGCCATTCACCACGGACACGACGTCGTATCGTGTGTATGTGTTTTGGCCCTTAGTCAAGCACATCCGTCACAAAGGCCGCGAGCCTAGGAAGTTTGCCTTTATATCCAGTTTTTCATCGTTAGTATTTAAACCTCGGACGAATCCAAGATTTAAACTACCTACACTTATTTACAAAACTTATTCATTTTAAGTAGTTACTTTGGGTCAAGCATTGCTAACCATCTCCCAAATTCGTCACTCGTTATCCCTATGATCTTCTACATTCTACATTTTGTCCAAAATTTACAGGCGCACTTTCTACACGTTATCTTTGTTGCCTTTTTTTAAAAACACAACAACAAACCCGCAAAAGGCCATCATGGTAGACTAAGGACTCAATCCTTCTAATCTTGAATAGAGGCCAATGCCCAATAGTGTGACAATAAAGATCTGATTATTGGCATAACTGTAGTATGTGCACTTGCAGCAGTATTGGTTTTGTATTGAAAATTCGAACAGATTCAGCTAGTTCCTTGTTCTTTATTTTCTACAACACACAACCTGCTGCATCGAAAACGTGGCCAATCACATCACACATTTTTGTTTCATATATCCTGATGGTACTTTACCAACAAATCCTGCTTTTTCAATTTTAGCGATAAACATTTTTCCTTTTAGATAAAACTTTTATAAATACCGGTCCAATCTGTTTCATGGTAGCAGTCATCATGTTTTCTATTCGAGTTTTGTTGGTTCTGGTCTTAATTAGCAGTGCATATGGCCTCAACAAGGCCAATAGTAAGTATATTTTACTTTTTATTATTACATTTACTTCTTTTACTTAACGATAGTGTTTCTTGAAAAAGTATTTTTATACATGCAACTAATAAGAAGAGTATAAGTATGGTCAAGTAAATTATAAAATTGTAATTATAGAATGTACCTTAAAATAAAACTATAACATACAAAGGTACTGCTTATCTCTTAAAAAATATCCTTCAGCTAAAACGTCGTTTAAGATTTTAGTAAAAGTTACCGAGTTCATGGGCTTCCTACTTTTTCTCCTTTGTGTCGATACCAAGTATTATTTTCAGACCATTTTTTTTCCAATAACGCAATCCTAGATTAGACTAAAATACGTCTCCTACACGATATATTTACCTACACATTGTTTCACTATTGCTGCTTTCAGCTTTCAAAAAGCAGACTTTTCATGCTTGTATACTCTACTTTGTCTAAAAGTAGGGTAAACTAAGATCAAGCCGGTTTTGGAAGCATGCCAATTTTACTGAGATATTACTTACTATGCAAGCAACTCGGATTTCTCACCCGTTACGTAATTGCTAGCAATTTTAACATGTTATGCAGTTTCATTCTGGGAATCATTATTTTCGGTTAGAAGCATTTTGTTATGACTTTTGTCAGTTTGATATAGGTTTTCGTTACTTCTATCTGTTATTTAGACAATGGATGATAAAGTGACTTTATGGCTATTACTTTCCTACCTGTGTTATCATTAACATGATTCATGAATTTCTGATTTAGTATAGTGTTATATTTTTGTTTATTTATTTATAATCAAAAATATATTTTATTGGTTCAGGTTAAGCTTCCTTTTCAATTGTATGTCATAATAAAATTATGAGTTTGTTTTTATTATAGGACGGCGAAACTTAAGGCCCACCTGATGTTAAGCAGTTACCTTTGAAAATAACAACTGCAATACCACCTAGGCTGTTGTTTAAATGGTACTGCAAGTCGGTTCGCCAAACTGAAGATGGAAAGTCTCATGTGATTGTAATTTCACCGTCACCCGTACTCTTAACACCGGAACACAGCAATGCAAGTATCACTGTTTGCATAAACAAAAGTTCGTCTAATAAAAAAGTATGTGATGAAATAGTAAGCAATAAACGCTACTTTCAATTTTGTATTTTTCTTAACTTAACTGAAAATGAAAATTAAATTATATTCATGTTACCAGGAGCCAAGAAAAATAAGGATGTGAGCATCATCGGTGGCCACAACATCTCCATCGAGAAAGTACCATACATAGCGTCACTTCGTCTCAATGGTACCTACCACTGGTGCGGAGGATCTATTATACACGAGCAATTTATACTTACAGCAGCTCATTGTATTGTGCCGTAAGTATTATATATTGATGACCATAATTCCCTTGGTCACCCTAAGACCAAAGATAACAAGCGATCAATACTGGTCTCTAGAGCTCTGAATATAATAAATAATATCTATTACAATTTTGGATGATCACCGTTCTCCAAATCGGTAGAAGATAAATGGTTCTCTATATATATGTAACCTAAATAAACTAATAAAACCCGTAGGTATATCGCAAATAAAAATGAAATTAATGAATCAGATACAATGAAAAACACAAATAAGATTTAAGGCAAAAAAAATTACATGTCTATAACATGTAATTTTTGATATTGTTTAACGATATCTAACAAACGTCAGTACAAAAAATCCAAACAAAAAGAATATCAAATAACATGTCACAAGAAAACACTAATGACAAAGACTCAATTTATTTCCTTTGACTCTCTAAAAGTCTAAGAATTCACTCTCAAAAGAATAACATTGTTATACTCATTTTATTTCCCTTTGAGTTATCATTCCAATATTCAGTGTCCTATTTAGCAGAATTTTTTTTTGGAACTTTCAGGCACATTTTTTTATATTTATATAAAATTTATGAGTTACCCACATTTGTCAATGTTTTGTCGTCATGACAATTTAATTATGTCATTTTGTGTTTTGATCGATATTTCCACAGGTTTGACATTTACTTAGTTCTACGGTAGTAAATATTAAATCTGTAGATATTCCTAGTTTCGTAAAAGCGTCTAGGAATTTTATTCCATAATGATTTACAGACCCATACAAAATTGAGGTACAAGAAAGGCCTAAACTCAATGGACTGACTGTGGGCTGAATATATTCTACACTGACTAGGAATCCACACTGATATAACTTTCAAAACATTTGTCTTTCAAACTAGTAGGTATTACAAGTTTATTTTATATAATCATAGGTAATGTCTATCACAGAGGTATCTCACCTCATTTTTACGACGAGTTACAATTTTACAATAATATCCATTTCCCATTTACTGTAGTACATGCACACCTGTCATACAGTTATGACTTTAGTCTTATAAATTTTAGCTAATTTAATTACGCTTATAAATAAAATTAAAGCTTCTTATGTTTCCTTATATTGTCATTGATGAAATCAATATTCCAATTATGCTCACCCGTGACTATAAATATTTCCCACGAAAATGAAATATTAATCAGAGTGAAATTGCTTACCTGTAGCATTGTTTTAGGCTTCAAATACTTCTACAGAAAAAGGTCTCCCCAAACGGAATAGTCACATCCAATATTCAATTTTCTTAGAAGAGCTATCAATATATTATTCCCTTCTGTATTTATGATTGTATTACGTCATCTACCCAAAACTTTATTCAAAGGATTCCTGACTTTATTTTTAGAGAAAGAGAGTTCAAAGTCCTTGTTGGTACAGACAAGGTTGATGAAGGGGGAAAGCTGTACGACGTAGATGAAATATTAATACACGAAAAGTATTCAAATAAAACCAACGACTATGATATTTGCATCCTTAAATTGAATGAAAGCTTGACTTTTGGGCATAAGGTAGACAAAGTTGCTTTAACTGGAAACATTGTTAAGTTGAAGAAGGGAACGTTGCTAAATACTACTGGATGGGGTTACACGAAGGTGAGTTTACATAAAGGTATTTAAAATTTCATTGAATTTTAAGGAATGTAAATTTTTGTTTTGAAACAGAGAATTACATTGAAATTATCAAGCTTGTTTTGTGACTGCTGTCTAGAAAGTGGACGCCCAGATATAATAATAATAATGATGAATGAGGTAGTACAATAATAACGAGAAAACCAAACGCTAGAACAATACAATACAATAATACTCTTCATTGTACACAAAAACCATAAAACAATGTGTATAATGGGCGGTCTCTTCCATATAACCTCAGGATAAAATAAGTCAAGTTAAGAGGGGGGTTCCATGTGGTGCCGGACACAAAGAATATAGCACCACCCCATCTCTTCTCGTGTGTGTGGTAAAAGGCGACTAAGGGCCTCACCAGGGGATGGGCAGCAGCGTTCTCCGAGTATTTATAAAACCGACTGCGATCGCCAACCCGCCTGCCAAGCGTGGCGATTATGGCATATCCCCCCATTTTGGGAAGGTCTATGTCCAGCAGTGGACATCTTTCAGCTGAAACGATGATGAAGAGGGGGGTTGCTACCCCGAACTAGGTGGAGTAGAGGTTGAACTTAAAAAAACCAAATTAAATAACAGAACAGATAATAATATGTGAGCAGAAGAAAATAAAAATAAAAATCCTAACAAAGTCAAAAGCAAAAACTTGTATCAAAATAAAATTAGGTAATATTGACACTAATGTCTAGACAGATATTGTCACACGTATTTTAAGCGACATTATAGTAATATATTAAAATGACGAGACTGAAACTTTATGAGCTGTTACAACATTTAGTGACGATGAATGATATTAAATTCATAAATGAAGAATGGAGTAGGTGTCAGGATTCTTGCTTAATTTTTTTTCTTACTGTCAAAAAATAGTTGAAAATGTTGTTGAATCATTTAATTTCACAGAATAAACAGAATCCACATCCTACTGTAATTGCAAGCCGCGCGCTGTGTCCAAAAAGTAAATAAGTGTCCCGCCCCCGCCTCACTTCCTTTCCGCGTAATGTTGCTAGCTCAGACATTATTAATCCGTTTTAGGGGTAAAAATTGAGAACATTTGAGGTAGGATGATAATAAAATCAAAATTGTCCATTCACAGGAATTCATATTTTGTAACTAATTACTTAATAAATAAAATCAAAACAAAATTTAAATCATGTCAGTTAGTAAAGATTTAAATTGTGAATAGAAAAAATCGCTCACGAACAGGTTTTTTTTTCTTTTCACAATTTAAAACTTTAGATTTCGCTTCGCATGCGTAAATGCGTTAAAAAGTCGCGTCCGCCATCTTGAATATCAAAATAGATGTTACATTCGAAATCAGCATACTTAAAAACCTCGAAAACGATACCTATATTGAATTTATTTAAAAAAGTCACGTCCGCCATCTTGAATCTCAAAATAGATGTTATATTCGTAATCAGCACCCCGAGAAACATCGAAAACGACGATACCCATGTTGATTTTATTTAAAAAGTCGCGTCCGCCATCTTCAATATCCAAATAGATGTTATATTCGCAATCAGTACCCCGGGAAACCTCGTCTCTCTCTTTCAGCACAGTCTAAGGAGACTGCTAAAAACTAAGAAAATCCCTTAATAGTAATCAAAAGTAGGGAAAATCAAAACTCATAAATTGGCAACATCAACAAAATGGACACATCATTCTCTATGAAAATTTAAATTGAACAATTTATTCAATAATTAAATAACCTGATAGCTAAATGTGCTACTTGCACATGAAATGTGATCCCATCCTGTTTCTTTTTTAGTCCAAATGCATTATTACAGGTAGGAACGACACAAGACGGCATAATCTAATTTAATTTGACACCGAAAAACACGTTACGCGATACGAAGTTGACAGAGTGACTGATTGCCTGCGCGTGAAACTACTCTATTTAAGAGTAGTTTTTGACGCTTCAGTATTAGGCGCGATCACGGTTTCTGGTTTATTTTAATTCTATGTTTAATTTTAATATTTTTTTAAGACATGGAAAGGGATTTTAAATTTTCTACTTTAAATTATAAACAAAACTCGGGCAAGAAACGGGTAGAATTTAGTCTGTAGATCAATTCACGTAAGTAAAGAAATGCAGTTGTAGTCAAGTTTCGATCAAAACAACGCTTTTTGTATTCTCTTAACTTTGGCAACCGCTGTCAGATACGCTCGCGTCAATTACACATCACGCGAGCGCAATAATGTCATTCTACTACCGCGCGTCATTATTGCGTGATTCCGAACGCAACTTGATCGGTAAGAAAAGTGGTAACAAAAAGGGGCTAGACTCACCGTCACACTATTATTTTAATCATCATCATCATTACAGCCGAAAGACGTCCACTACTGGACATAGGCCTCCCCCAATTAAGGGGGGGATATGCCATAATCGCCACGCTTGGCAGGCGGGTTGGCGATCGCAGTTGGTTGGTTAAATACTCAGAGAACGCTGCTGCCCATCCTCTGGTGAATCCCTTAGTCGCCTTTTACGACACCCATGAGAAGAGATAAGGGTGGTGCTATTCTTTAAGTCCGGCACCACACGGACCATTATTATTTTAATATTCTACTACAATGTCGATTCTATTCGATTATTAATTAGTGAGTACTTTTTTTCATATAGCCAAAACGTAGGTAAGTTTCGTCTGGTGGTCGTGCAGTTGACGTTCAGCTGACGCGCAATTCAAAGAATACAAGAACACCATTTAGCCTAACACTCGAACACAAGAACCAGCTGAATCCCACCAGCCGAATACAAGAACACCTAAAATTTGAACTTAACTGCAGCGTCACTGCAACTTGATAGGCGCGTCATGAAATTACGTGAATTAGGGCCCTGCCGTTTTGTAACATGTTATGAGGTTTTCATAAAATGTTCTTCTTGGCATTAATAACCTACCTGAGTATAAAATATCATGCCAAAGTTAAAATTATATCTTTATCTATAATTTTCTTTATTTATAGTTATATTTTATATTTGGAAATAAACGAAACGATCTAATTCCAGCCTGAAGGTAAAATTTCGGAGAGACTACAGCAAGCGACAGTACCTGTGGTGCCATGGCTGAGTTGCCAGCTTTCCTATGGGAAACAGCAGCATATCACACGCAGGATGCTCTGCGCTGGAGGACACAAAAAAGATTCTTGCATGGTAAGGAAATTGACAGCATTATCAGTGTGTAGAGTTGGAACTCGTTCTTTTCTGACAGCGATCACCGTAGATAAGAGAATACGAAATGCACTGTTTTGATCGAAACTTAAGTGCAACTGCACTGCAACTGCACTACAACTGCACTGCAACTGCACTGCAACTGCACTGCAACAGCACTCTAACACTACTGCTACTGCACTGCTTTAGTTACGTGAATTGACCTACTGCGCTTTAGTAACGGGTGCTGCTACTGACCTGCTTTTGATCTGTACGAGTCTTAAAATAGCATGTGTAATGCTGCAATCTCTTGGTCGCCTGATACAACTCCACCACATGGAAACCACATAAACAAATTTTCTCCCAATTGCTCGGTAATTGGTTCATTATTTAAAAAAAAAAACATCAATCGCCTCTTTTTCGTACGCAACGAAATAACACGCCAGCAAAATCCAATACTACAATAACAGACATTTCTGGACAGTTTTTATTTTTAAATTAATTAAACTAGCGGGTTTTTTAAGTACACTACAATATTTATCATTATAAAGGCTGAATGCACATTTTCTTTCAAAACTTTGGAAATAGAACAAGAGCCGCGCGCGGACGAATTGGTGCGAATGAAAATTAGATATTGTTGAATTAATTTGTGTATTGTTTCCTCGAAAATGACAGCAAAGTACTATACAAGTCTCGGCCGAAATAGCAATTAACGGCCTCATTTAGTCAAAAAGAAGTAGTTTTATTACTCGGCCATTAATTGCTTTATTTCAGGCCTGGGCACTTGGAGAATAATTTACTATTATTTCCAGGGAGACAGTGGTGGTCCTCTGACTTGGAACAACGTGCAAGTCGGAGTGACATCCTTCGGTGCTGGTTGTGGAGTCGTGCCAGGTGTCTACACCAAGATCTCTATCATGCAAAAATGGATTAAAGATATTATTGATCAAAATCTTTAATTAACAAGATAATTTTAAATGTTGGTAGGTTATTTAACTTTTCCCAAACATAATCTTGTTGCATTATAATTTAAATTGTGTAGTGAATATCGTAGTTATAAAGACAAAACTGTTATCTCGAATATTTTTTTAAACCGGCTAAGTGCGAATCGGACTCAAAAGGAGTTAATGTTTCCTTTTAAATTAATTTTGAAAAGGAATAAACAAAGGTTGGCAGTATTTTTTTTCTTAAAATCGTCTTTGTAACCTATACCTTTATCTCCTTTACCTCCTTAAATATTTTCCATGATTAAAGGAAGTCCTATAGTTGTACTTATTAATACTCTGGATATTGAAGTAAAGCATACTACAAAATTTAATGCCTTTTAACTCCAGTCCTGCATGCACCCTTTGTTCTGAGATCTACTTCATTCACTCACACTGAATAAATCTGTTTGAAAGAGCCAACGAATTACCAGAAACCATTTAAAAATTTAACTCAACGAGATTATTACACAAAAATGTGAAGAAACCAATTTATAAAACCGGCCAAGTGCGAGTCAGACTCGCGCAGTAAGGGTTCCGTACCTCTCAACGACCTGATACCCAATAAAACTGATTTTATTTACGAGGGTTTTATCTTAAGACATCAACGTACAGTGCGCGAAATATGAATTTTTGCATGTCTTTCTTACGCAGGTACCACCATATATGTCTATGTTTGTCTTATTTTTAGTATTTGTTGCTAAACTTCATAATATGCACTATAATCTGACCAAGTTTGACGTTGGTATATATTACCGTTTTGAAGATAGAGCAGGAACAAAAACGTTGAAAAAAAATGCATGTTTTTTGAGGTTTCTTGTATGGGGACCCCCTTTGGTTTTAGAGTTTTTTTTTTTGTATTTGTCGTGATACACCTTATAGCAACACATATTCTGAGAAAATTTCAACCAGTTACCTATTACCGTTCAAAAGATACAGCCCTGTGACAGACAGATGGACGGACGGACGGACAGCGTAGCGAGAGTAATAGGGTCCCGTTTGCACCCTTCGGGTACGGAACCCTAAAAAAGAACGTTATTAAGTAGTGAAAATACTTTATTCACAATAAATCTCTTTTGGCCGCAAATTGGGAGTCTTGAACAGACTCTTATTTTTTCCCGGCCTTGCGTAATTACATATTTTTACGAAATAATAATGGTGCCAGTTACAGAGTTTGAGTCTCAACAGCCCTTAACGAGATTTCTTTGGTCTAGAAAATGTTTCGTAAATAAATTACCAAGATTTTAGCTTTGCTTTTGATAAATTAGCTCTGGGCTTTCGTTACTTTTATTTTTTAAGTCAATGATATTTAAAAGTATAGATATTTTATACCCTAACAAAACAAACTAAAAAAATGTACCACACGCAGAGGCAGCACATCTACATATAAACTAGAATAAAGTAAATAAGTTAGTTACTTTACGTTACTTTCGCATCATAATTGGTTCACTTTCTGTACACACACTACGCTCCGCGCCTTGTTTGACGCGGACTATTAGCAAATAGCATAGCAATAGCTATGAGTTTTCATATTGCACGCGCTAGTAACATATCTGTACTTTTAAATATCATTGCTTGTAGTAAGTTAAAGGGTTTGTGAAGGATCTCTTTGTTTATTTTATCTGTAAGTGCCTACCGACCTAAATTTTTGGACCTTTTAGCGGTTTTTTTTGTTAGTTTTGTTTGTCATAATATTTCAGCAGTTTTATTTAGTAGCTTTATTTGCATACCTTCTAAATTAGAAAACGTATCAACTTTGAATTCTTTATAACAATAAGAAATACCTTTTGTTATAAAAAAATCAAAGTTGATACGTTTCTCGTTGTCGTTTTATGATACTCGTTGGTTAGACTGTAAAACGCACTACTGTTACAAGATCGTGGATCAGCCAACCCAGAGAGCACTTCTTATCAGCGGAAGGAACGAATGAAGTCACTATGACTTGTATTTAGAATCAATTATTATACTTTCAATTAATCATATTTATATCAAGCCAATTAAATTATTTAATAAATCTTGTCACTAGCCAACTTGATCATATTATTATATAATTTTAGCCTAATTATCAATTTACTTAACGATGTATCGATTAAAAGTTTATTCAAGTTGGCAACACTAGATTCCTAGAAATTATAAAATAACGTGCAACTGTCATTTGGGTCTCTGTCCATATTCAACCATCGAATAAACAACATGTCTTGACGCTTCGTATTACTGCATTCTTTACCTACACCCAGGTTTAGGAGAACCCGCACACCAAGGTTCACTTCCAGCAAGCCCTTCGTTACACTACTAAAGAAAAATTTAACTTTTGGAAACCTTGTCGGTTGATCTTCTTCTTCTATCGTGTCTACATGAGCTACACAATGATAATAGCTCATGTCGTGGGGAAAAGATTAGCCAGACAGCAGGTTGAAGCCGAGCTGACTGCCCAAGGTGCGTTGGACGATCAATTAAATATCGTCACTCGTGGAGGTTCTAAACACTCCAATCTTACCTTGTAAGGAAGTACTGTGTATTTCATTAATTTTTAATACATTATTGTACTTATCTTAATACCAACTTGTTTTGCAACTTTCTGCAACTGGTACGTTATTTCTGAAGTTTTATGTTAACTTGTAGGTATGTTCACGTGGAAATTTTGCCATAGATTGTGAGTGTGAGCATTATAGATAAATAGAATATATGTTTCATTGTACACCATGAAAATAGTAATAAACAGGAACAACGTATACATTATGGGTACATTGGCGGTCTTATCGCTAAAAGCGATATCTTCCAGATAACCTTTGGATGGAAAAGAAAACGTAAAATCATGGAGGCAGTCCGTGGCGTACTACTGCTTGTTAAAAACTAAAATATAAAATTATTTATTATAAAGATAAAGATCATTTATTTGTCAAACATGCGTTTGCATACAAATTAAAGCATGCAAGATATAAAATAAATTGAAGCACCTACACCTTATTGAGAATTGATATAAATTAGTTGAGGGTACTTGGGAATTTTTGCATGGGGCGAGCGAGCGCGATGCGTCGTGTTCACCCACCCACATCTTGTTGTAATGAATGTCGACGGACCAAGCGGTGTAGTATAGTATAACGGGCTGGTTTCCGCAACTCCACGATCAAGCGTGTATTTTGCGTACGGGTGGGAACTTACTCGATCCACCCTAACTCCTCGAAAAACGCCAGCAACGCCTTGGTGTTGCTGGTGATCTCTCTGAGGGTACCTGGGTTACCGAAGTACTTGGCCCTGTATGTGGCGACCTCAGGGCAGTCTAGAAGCACATGGGCTGCTGTCTCGTCTTCCACCATGCAGGCTCTGCACAATGGGCTGTCCGTGACTCCTATGACAAAAAGATGTTTGTTAAAGGACCCGTGGCCAGTAATAGCAGCTGTGACTGTACGCAGCTGTTGTTTTGACAATCGGAGGGCCTGTTTCGTAAACCGGCCGTCGATTGTGGGAAGTGCCTCCTTGGCCTGCCTGCACTCACCATGGTCTTTCCATAGTTTGTAGTGTTTGTCCTTGGTGCGTTTCCTTACCAAGTTGCGTAGGTATCCAAAGGGGAGTGGCACTATGGGTTCAGGTCCCACGACTACCATACTCGATCCCCTTCTGGCCAGTTCATCCGCTGCGTCATTGCCTCGGGAACTGCTGTGTCCTTTTATCCATTGAATGGTTATGTTATTGAGATTACCTACCTGGTTGAGGTTTTGCTGGCACTCGTGTATCAGCCCCGAGTTTACCGTGTGGCTGCTTAGTGCTTGTAGTACAGACATGCTGTCCGAGAGTATACGAATTGAGTAGTCTTTAACCTTCCTGGCTATAATCGCCGAAGCTGCCAGGGAAATGCCCATGCACTCGGCCTGGAACACCGTGTTATGGACCCCCAATGGTGTGGCTATGTGTATATTGAGGTCTTCCGAGAAGATCCCGGCACCCGTACCTGTACCTGTTTTGGATCCATCCGTGAAGATTCGCACCTCTGCAGGGCACAGCCCTTCGCATCGGTGATCCTCATACAGCTGGATTTTGTACTTCTTGTCGAAAATAAATTGCTTGGGAATCCGGTCGTTAATGGATTTCAACAGAGGGAATTCATTGCTGAGTTCCTCTATCAACGCGGTGTGTTGTGTACTACTCTTACTCCATAGATTTAGTGTTTTTAGACGTACTGCTGCCATCGCCGCCTCCTGTTGTATAAAAAGGTGGAGCGGTGGAATTCCCAGCATGGCTTCGAGTGCTGCAGTCGGGGTAGTCCTCATGCAGCCTGTAATCGCCACACAGGCAAGTCTTTGCATGCGCTGTAGTTTGTTTGAAGCTGTAATCAGCTTGGTTCTAGGCCACCAAACTACGGCCCCATAGGCAATCATGGGACGGATTACCGCGCTGTATAGCCATAGTATAATTTTAGGGGATCGGCCCCACTTCTTACCTATCATTTTCCTGCATTGCCAGAAGGTGATGCAGGCCCTGTTTAGTTTGTTTTCTAGGTGATTACTCCAACTTAGCTTACTGTCTAAGATGACACCGAGGTACTTGACTTCGTTGGCCAGCTGGAGTTCATTACTGAACAGTTTGGGTAAGCAATAGGGTCCTAATGCTCGCTTTTGGGTGAACATGACTAACTCAGTTTTGGTGGGATTCACTGAAAGATCAAATTCTCTGCACCAGCGTTCTACAATACGAAGCGCTTGTTGGGTGAGGTTGCAGATGGTCCCAGTCACCTTACCCGATACGAGGATGGCGAGGTCATCTGCATATCCTATTGTGTAGTAGTGGTTGTCGTTGAGTTTGGTAATGAGATCATTAATTACCAGATTCCACAGAAGGGGAGACAGCACCCCTCCCTGGGGGCAGCCTCTAGCTATCATGGCCATCTGTTGCTCTCCTTCAAGACGAACCACCCGTTTACTTAACATGTTTGCAATCCAGTCAGTTAGTACCTGTTCCACTCCGTGCTTGGAGAGGGCTGTTCTTATGCTGGAGAAGTTTGTTTTGTCGAATGCTCCTTCGATGTCTATAAAAGTGCCCAGGCAAGTACCTTTGTTGTGTATCGCTCTCTCTATCTGACTAACCACCAGATGGAGAGCAGATTCTGTGGACTTACCTGAGCTGTATGCGTGTTGGTTGCCGTGCAGTGGTATAGTTTTAAGTGCGCCGTCCCTCAGCTCCCTTTCGCAGAGCCTCTCCAAGGTCTTTAGCAAAAAGGAGGTCAGGCTGATTGGTCGGTGGGATTTGGCGTTTGTGTAGTCGCCCTTACCTGGCTTTGGGATGAATATAACTTTCACTTCTCTCCATCCTTTGGGAACGTATCTATAGGCCAGGCACGCTCTCATTAGGGGCACCAGTCTTTTGGCAACGGACGTTCCACCCCACTGTAGTAGGGCAGGGAACACTCCGTCCGGGCCCGCTGCTTTGAAAGGATGGAAGCTCCGGATGGCCCATTGGAGTTTTTCCATCGTTACCATCTTGTGCGCGCAGAGCCAGTCGCCATCCGATGGTGTTTGAGGTACATCTTGCCAATCGATTGCATGAGTAAATACGCACCCTGGGAAGTGAGTTTCAATGAGGACGCGTCTTACTTCTTCTGGTGATGTTGTAAGCGTGTTGTCAGGCTTACGAAGAGTGTCAGGCACAGATGAACTCTGTTGCGCCAGAACCTTCCTTACCCTGTTGGCTTGTTGGCAGGATTCAATGTTACCACAGAATTTACGCCATCCCATGGTACTCCTGAATCTGATGCATTTTTTGTAGCTGAGTTTGGCTGCGTAGTAGACATCCCAGTCTTCGTCCGCACAAGTATTCATGGCTCTGTTCAGAGCTCTTCTAACCTTTACACGTTTGCGCTCCAGCTCCGCGCCCCACCAGGGCTGTTTGCCCGGTGTTTTGGGCGGGATGGTCTCTGGGCAGGCAGTGTGGTAGCTGCTTATCATTGATTCCGTGAGGTGACTTACTTGCTCATCGATATGTGTCGTGTGCACGAAAGTCAGCGAATCGTTTAACGGTGCAAGTCTAGATTCAAGTGTGCACGTGTAAGTAGTTTTGTCCGTATTGCGTGGATTCCGACGAGGTTGTGTTGGTGTTATACAGACCTGGATGTCAAAGCGGATCCACCTATGATCGGAGCATGAGGCCTCCTTGGAGACCTGCCACCCTGTGGTGATTTCCGCTGCACCCTCTGATGCCAGAGTGAGGTCTATGATTGTGCGGCTAAGCCTGGTTACAAAAGTTGGTTCAGAACCAGTGTTTAGTAAGGATAGGTTAGTAGTAAAAAGATAGTCAACTAAAGCTTTACCTCTATCGTTTTGCGTATCCATGCCCCATAAAGGGTGATGAGCGTTGGCGTCGGCCCCAATTACAACCTCTATCCCGGTTCTCTCGCAATGGTTTACAAGGCGGATGAGGTCGTAAGGGGGCGGCTCCTCCCCCTCAGGCATGTAGACCAAGGCGAAGGTGATCCCCACCTCCCTGGCGTCACGCTGTATGAGCAGCCTTATGGCAGACAGATCTCTGCAACAGAAATCCGTTAAAAGCTGTGCTTTGATATTACCTGTGACAAAGATGCACGACCTAGGGTGATCGTGATCTGTAGTGACTAAGATCTTACCTCCGAGATTGGATAGTCCCTGTATATGGCCAGCCCTGATCCACGGCCCTTGAATCAAGGCAATGGCCGTGTGTTGAACCTCCAACCACTTGCGCAACTGAGCCGTCGCGGCTTGGCTGTGGTGGAGGTTTGCCTGGACTACCCTACAGGCCGACAAAAGGGACGCCATCACTGGTCGTACCCTCCTTGTCTCCCCCAAGGTGTAGCCCGGCTAACAAGTCGCCAGTCTCGAGGTCATCCCCCTCCAAGTCCGAAGCCAAAGACAAATTGATGTCAGGCTCCTCCCCCGAAGATGGGACGGCGTCCGAGATGACGACAGATGGGCCGGCCGACTCTGCTGCAGCAGGTTCAGCCACGGCCGTTGCCAGGGTGTTTGGTGGGGGAGCAATCTCCCCTGCTGGTGCAGCTGGCAGCTCTCTACGGATGGTTCCCGTGGCCGGGTCCCATCCCTGAGGGACTTCGGTAAATTTACCTCTCGGCCCCTGGTATTTAATGTACACCGCCCCCAAACCCATTGAGAGGCGGCGTCCAGCCTTCATCAGGGTCGGAATTTGTTCCTCAGGGACTCCGACCACCACGAACCACGCCGCGGTCTGTTTCACTGCTTGCAGAAGCACCCACTTCTCAATACCAAGCAAGGGGTTCTGGTAGGCGAGGGTGCGACCAATATTGGTAGCCTCCTCGAAAACCCCCTGCTCATCCGGGATGAGGATGCCGCAGCGAACACGTCTGATGAGCTCTGACTGGCTTTTGACGACTAGCGAGACGTTAGCCGGGTGAGCCAAGCCAGAGACCGTGTTCTTCAGCCATGTAAGGGTGTGGTCATTCTCACACCACAGTTTTATGACACCCTCCGTGAACACCGGCTTCGCGATGAAGTTGGGCCTGGGTCTGTCTTGCATAAGGGACAAGGCCTCACCGATGATCTGCTTCTGGATAGCAGTGAGTACCTGGTCCGATGTGTCCTTGCTGAGCGGTCCCGCGCGGTCGCAGATCGCAACACACAGGGGTGTGCTGGCAGCTTGCGCGTAGCTTTTGTTAGCGGCCCGCTTGGATTGCTCAAGACGCGGCCGCTTGTGCTCCCCACGAGGCGACATCGTCTCGTTGAGAGCCCGCTTGGCCGCGGCCTGACCCCTCGAATCGTGTCGCTGTGTCTTGGCTGCGTGTTGAACCGGTTTCTCTGCAGCGCTAGTTGACGGTTCGCTGGGCTGTGGTCGGCTTGCGCCGGCTTCGTCCTGCGACCGCTTCCCCGCTGCAAAGTGAATTTGGTCGCCAGCCGGTTTGGTTAAACCAGCGGTAGCAGCCTGTGTAGGAGGAGCTTTGCCCGCCTGCATGCGGGCTAGGCGACGCTCCCTCCTTGTCCGTCTATTCTTCCTCTTGTCCTTTACCGCAAGATTCGGTAGACCAGAAGGGTCAGTGCAAGGGCGTTGGGTTGATTGAGTATATTTGCCCTTGCCCTTGCGTTCCTGTACCTGCCAGGCGCTGGAAAAAACGTCTGCAGGGTGGCTGGCCGTCCCTGATTGGCCAGATACGGCCGAGCGTGGGGAGATAGATAGATAGATAGATAGAATATACTTTATTGTACACCATGAAAATAGTAGTAAACAGGAACAACGTACAAATAGCTAGCTAGGGAGCTAGTTAGAGGAGCCACAGGAGGGGGAGGGGGAGGACATGTGGATGTTGGAGCGGTGCCGGTTTTACCCAGCACCGGGGCTTGTGAGGAAAGACCGGTACTGTTCCCACTCAGCGCCTTGGTCCTTTGTTTTGGTTGGGATTTATGTTTGGTCTTAGTTGCGGTTTTCGCCACAGCCAGACCGACACCCGCGCTGGTGCCCGCAACGCTAGCTGCTGGGCCTCCAGGGGCGACAGAAGTGCTAGGAGCACTCTGTGTAGGAGTTCCATCAGTTTTCACCGATTCCACTCCAGTTGTATGGGTAATACTTGGCCTTATTTTGTCCAAGCGGTGTACAGAAAAACCTAAACTGACAAGATAGCACGTCTCGGGGGATATTGGAGCCAACTTGCTGCTTTTCTCACAGAGATTGCTTGATGTAAGCCCTTAACAGCTATTCAATGATTCGGACCGTTCGTAATCGCAAAAGACCTCGTTAGTCTTTAAAGTGGTAGGTGACCACCACCTGTGGTGGTGGTGGTGGTGACGGTAGCGGTAGCCTGGTCTACTACCAGCCACCTAATCCTGATCAGGTGACGAGACTGTTGCAATCTTAGTGTCTTCATCTCTAAGCAGGAACTCCTGTCTCCGGATCCCACTAATTGGTTTTTTAAAGACTACAATTATCTCTGATCGACCAAAACGTGCCGCAGAAATTCATATAACCTTAATTACACAACAGTGTAACCAAACTCGCCTCGAACAAGACATAAATTTAGAAAATGACTTCAAGCAAAGTGCTTCCATTTTCTAAGCCTTTTCGAAACTTGACCACATCTGTACCATTTTGGATAGCTTATTAAATGACGATGTTATTTCTGTAATTTGTACACCAAATATAATACTTTTTTTTTTCGCGTAATTCTCTGCAATGCAGAGTGTACTTAGATGATTTTGTTTTATACCTTGTAATTTATGACCATTTATTTCCGAGATTATGAAAATGTTGACCATGAATTTTGTATGATAGTAATTGTTCATTCATCAGCTTTCAGGAAAGTGTCAATCGAGTTCCCAAAGTAGGATAGATTTGTCACAATTAGCATTTTTCCACCCGAAGACGGAAAAAGTCTAAAAAATCTTAAAACTGCTATAACTCGAAAACAAATGACTGGCGTCCCCTGGTTCACCGGGCCATTTTTGTTGCAAATGAGCTCTAGTATAACCCCTTTCAAGGAATAGGTCGAATTACAAATCACCCTGTAGAATTTACATATTACAGATTTTGTGATTTTCTTTTTTTCGCACTAAACAAACATATATTGCGAAAGAGTCATTTTGGTTCATAAATTAATAGATAATTTTTTAATAACTTGACTGCAGCGCCATCTACCGAAACCTCACATAGCTGTAAACCATTATTTCGAACTATCAAATATACTGCGTGAATATTACTTCAATCGTTTGAGTCGTTCAGACGTTAAACAATTACTAACAGACGCACTAGCTGCCATATTTCTAGAGCAAATGATAAAAATGTGCTTGATCATCTAAAACTACATAACTAAATTTTCACTAAGAAATATTTGCGAGTTTCAAGAATAAATACCGAACAGCTCTGAGAAAGTCACCAGCGGCATTGTCAAAGAGCGCAAAATTCTGCCTATTTTTTGTGGTTTCGCACGCGTCGTTTTTGTTCTTCTTCTTCTTCAAAATAAAAATGTAATTTTTGTATTGATTTTTTTATTGATTCCTGTTGAGTATCAGTGGTAGTGGTAGTGTTGGTGGTAGTGGTGGCGGTGGTGGTGGTGGTGGTAGTGGTGGTGGTGGTGGGTGGTGGTGGTAGTGGTATGGTGGTGGTGGTGGTAGTAGTGGTGGTTGGCCTTCTTAAATATGGCACGAACTCCCATTTTTTTTAGTTTTTTTCTATTTTTGTGTGAACATCTTAATGCGTTTCACAGAATACATCTACTTACCAATTTTCAACAGTATAGTTCTTATAGTTTCGGAAAAAAGTGGCTGTGACATACGGACGGACGGACGGACAGACGGACAGACATACAGACATGACGAATCCATAAGGGTTCCTTTTTTCGCCATTTGGCTACGGAACCCTAAAAAAGCCACAAAAGCAAATAGAGTGGCACATTCTTACCCAGTCGACACCGGTATAACCACTCGTATTTTTATGTATATATATTTATTTTTTTCTTAAATATTTCACAAATGTCGCCAACTATTATACGTGAGTAGAGTCCCAAATACGTTCAAAACTTGGCAAATTTTCATTTTCAGTTTGTTACTCAATCACGCTGTAATGGCTGCACGTATTTGAATGAAATTGCCCGGGAAGATAAACAGTTCCAGAGGGTAGCTCGATATACCACATCCACGCGGGCGAAGAAAATTCAAAATTTCTTGGGTTTTTTTTTTTTTGCAAATTGTAGCTCACGTTGTACAAAAATCAAAATATGTTTCCCGGTAGTATTAACAATATATCTACTGAATAATACTCGTAAAATATATAAACCTAGCTCTATAAGCTCTACAAGCTCGAAAATCGATAACTTGATCGTATATTAATATTATCGAGCTTGTACAGCTTATAGATAGATAGATAGGTAGAGTATACTTTATTGTTTGCACACCATAAAAATTAAACGAAAGTTGTAAAAAACATGAGCACAGTACTAACAATTGGCGGTCTTATCTTTAAAAGCAATGAGAGAGATAGAAATAGAGCTAGGTTAATATTTTTTATGAGTATTATTTAGTAGATATAATTATTGTTATTACTGTCGCAAATCATATTTCGACCCATATACAACACGAAATAGAGCTACAATTTGCAAAAAAATCAAGAAATTTTGTATTTCGCGGTTTACCCTGCAACATTCACCTACATACATTTATTTATTTTTATTTATTTATTTATTTATTTGACACTAAATAAGTTCATAATTTGTTGAAAGCTCTGTTTTCTGAACTAAGCTATAATCTAGCCTGTGTGTCAGAAATCAGTTCCTTCCCCGTTTAAATGACACAAAAAGATTGTACAAGCTTTGTGATTTATACATTACTATTTTGTTAAGATGCATACATATTATCACGCCTGTTTCCCATTGGGGTAGGCAGAGACTATGGATTTCCACCTGCTACGATCCTGACACACCTCTTTCGCTTCATCTACGTCCATTAACCTCGTCATGCATGCTCGTCGGTTTAGAGAACTCTTAACCTGGCATTTTTTGAGAACATCCGCGATTCACCTAAATAAAGCCATTTTAAACTTTGTGTAACATCACATACTTTTGATGTTACCTGTAACGTAAATCCCAATAAGATTGACACACCATATCTAATTAGTATCCTTCCCTTTGGCAGAAAAATAATGCCTAGCGCCACATTTCGCCGACACGTCAAGAGACAGAGCGTGTTTATCACTAGAGTCACGTACCATGAGCTCAGTTGCAGCCTAATTAACGAGCCAATTACGTGACACACGCTGTTAGCGACGAAATCTCGGAAAAGCGAGGAAATGTCGAAATTTGGGAAAACTTTGGTTATTGTGACCGTGATGTGTTTGGTCTTACGTGCATTTGGGCTGATTAGGTTCTTATGTGTAACCGAAAATGTTTTGTAATGGCTAGTAAGATTTAATTTGAAAAATTGTTATTGTCTATAAAAAAAAAAAATGTTTTTGCTTCCCAAATATGTTCAAAGGCCGTACGTATGTTTTTGGTCATGAATTGAATGAATGAATGAATGATTTGTTTCTCGCCACAAAATTATTACATTCGTTTTACATGGTATCAGAGTTAGTCATAAAAGTTAAAAATTACTGTGGGAGACTGGTGCCTAAACTAAGCTCTAGGCCTGTATTTCAGGACACCAGGTCTGCACCCTTTAAATTTGACTAGTGACTCGAGAGTAGAATATAAGACGAAAATTTTAAATATAGGTAAAATTAGTTAGGTAATTTTTTAGTTTTGTGTGTGAAAGTGTATGTGTGTGGAGTGGTGTTAGTGCGTGTGGTGAGTATGAGTGGGTGTGTGTTGGCGCACTGTCAAAACTTTCGCCTCTTTGTATAGGAGCGCTGTGGGGTATCGGTAAGGAAGGAATGATGATACTTTCAATATGGCTCTTTGGGCTATTTCCAGTTCAAGAATTGTAGTTTTCGGGGAACCACCCCAAACGATAATACAATATGTTAGCAAAGATTGAGCGAGAGCGAAGTATACCGATTTCTTCAGTTTTGCGTCAAAGTAAAAAAAGTACAAAAGTACTTCATATTAGGTAGCCTCCACCTGCGTGTGGATTTGATACTTTCACATGACTATACTACCTACACAAGTCTCCAGTACACCACCGTGTTTCAAGCGGAACTATTTGCCACTATTGGGTGTGTCCGTTTAAGTCTGCAGAGGGCCTAGACAAATAGGTGAATCTTCATCTTCTCTGACACCCAGGCAGCATTAAAAGCCTTAAGTTCAGAGGAAATTGACTCCAAACTTGTATAGGAGTGTGTCCAGCAGCTATTGATCTCACTAGGAGTGGCAAACTCGGTAGCACTAGGATGGGAACCAGGACACTGTTGCATTAGGCGCAACGAAACCGCTGATGAACTGGCTAGAGCTGGTGCTGAAAGCCCCACTGTGGGCCCGGAGCCAATCTGTGGCATTCCTAAGTGCACCACTACAGCCCACCTTGAAAACTAGGAAGCTGACCAAAGTGTTAGCCTTTGGGAAAAAACCCAGGCCAAGAAAAAAAAACATGCTGTACTTTTGTAAGCAATTTGCTATTGAGAAGTAATATGAATTAGTTGAGGGTATTTCGGAATTTTTGCATAGGGCGAGCGAGCGCGATGCGTCGTGTTCACCCACCCACATCTTGTTATAATGAATGTCGACGGACCAAGCGGTGTACAGAAAAACCTAAACTGGTTTATGTTCTACACTGTATCTGCCAAATGTATGTATTTTTTTTGTGGAAAATAAATATTAAGAACAGTCGAAAGCGCTACTAGTATAGGCTTCAAGAAAAGGTTTACGAAAGAAGCGCTTTCTTTGAACTGGAACCAGATAAGAATCCTGACGAGAACCCTTACTGGCCACTGCAAGCCGAATAAACACCTTCACAGGATGGGCCTCAGTGATACCACAGTTTGCAGGTTTGGTCGCGAAAAGGATGAGACGCCACCCATATCCTATGTGAATGTGATGCAGTGCACCACATAAGAAGCCAGCATTTTAGAGGCCACCTCATCTCAACGCAGGATATCAAATCCTCCTCCCCCAACGTCATAGTCGACTTCATGATTGATTGATTGCAGCTTGAGGAAGTGCTGTAATGATGCAAGAGGCGTCACAATAGATCTTATCAGGTTACAGTGGCTTAGGAGCGTTCAAGACCCCTACCTCTTTCCTCAAAATAATACAGCACATTATAATAATAAAAGAAAATAATCGGTAATTGCGAAAAAGTTATGAGCGAAAGCAGGTTTTATGAAATACTAGCTTTTACCCGCGGCTCCGCTCGCGTTAAATTCTGCTAACCCACGTCAGTCCAGTCCAGTCCAGTCCAGTCCAGTCCAGTCCAGTCCAGTCCAGTCCAGTCCAGTCCAGTCCAGTCCAGTCCAGTCCAGTCCAGTCCAGTCCAGTCCAGTCCAGTCCAGTCCAGTCCAGTCCAGTCCAGTCCAGTCCAGTCCAGTCCAGTCCAGTCCAGTCCAGTCCAGTCCAGTCCAGTCCAGTCCAGTCCAGTCCAGTCCAGTCCAGTCCAGTCCAGTCCAGTCCAGTCCATTCAGTATAAATAACCTACTGTTTCCTGTTTTTATTGATGTCCTTCTTTCTAATAAAACAAGTTTAACCATAAAGTTACTATACTTACGTCAGTATAATTAATGTCTATAAGTTTAACCGAATTACATTTCGTGCCTATGTTTATAGACCTATTTTGTGACGTGGTCTCTATCTGAAAAATGGCTCGACTTCAGACGATGTTATTATGAATGATTTCAGTTATATCCTGTACTTGAACAACAAAAACTAAAACTTATAATTAATTATAAGTAAGGAAAAAAGTTATAACTTATAAGCAATAAAAGCAAAAACATTTTTTCACTAGCACTTTCTGGCCAGTCTTTGAACTCTGCTGTACATTTAAGGCATGAAAGAATAAAAAAGGCGGACGGAATCTCGCTAAACAAAAAGTGAAGCACCCATAGTAAGACGGCTTGCTTAAAAGTACGGGCTGGCACGCACACATTCACACCCATAACACAAAAAGTCGCAATTACACAACAAATCTCGTGTCGCGTACGCAACAATTGTCGGTAGTGTCACAAATAAAATAAGCCCGCTCCACACGTTGGCCCCAACGTTGGTACGAGCGCTGCCCCGTAAATTATGCCTAGCATCCACAACTCCACATGTTGGAGATAGTGTTAGTTTAGTCAGGGCCAACGTGAAGACGTCTGAAATAGAAGTTGCACTGGGCACTTTAAAATTATTCAGCGCTTAAGAGCACCACTGTCAATCAAAATAACACAATAGTTAAACAATGGACGTCGTCTTTGGAAAATGTTTTGACAGAAAAGAGGATATCATTATTATTTGTTATTAAACAAAAATATTTATTTATAGAAATTCTATAACTATTGCGTTCATCCACGCGGATGACATTTTCAAGACGCGGTGACCGTAGGAACAAGCTCATATTTTGATGCACCTTACTGCATGAGTGCTGTGGTAAGCAAGACTGAGCAAACCACCAATGTA
Source organism: Asteroscopus sphinx (assembly GCA_949699075.1). Classification (NCBI taxonomy): domain Eukaryota; kingdom Metazoa; phylum Arthropoda; class Insecta; order Lepidoptera; family Noctuidae; genus Asteroscopus; species Asteroscopus sphinx. The sequence goes on along the minus strand of OX453021.1, from coordinate 8,714,474 downwards.
TCCACATGCAACGCGAACGTTGGCGCATAATTCCTTAGATAAAACCGACACCCGACGACCAACTGCCAACACTCGCTCTAACGTTCGTTATTTAATTTTCCCGATCCACACGGTGGCGAATAGCGTTGGTACCAACTTTCGGGCCAACATGTGGAGCCGGGGTAACAACATATATCTGGTGTGTTATAATGCTGTCGAAATTATTGTGGGCTTAGGAAAAAATTCTATCTTTTCTTAGCGAGATTCCGTCCGCCTTCTTTATTCGTCCAAGATTTAAGCGTCAATATACAAAAAAATAAGTAATTCATAAATAAATAATTCATAAATAATGCGTAATTATCCCGTTTAAATCATAGTTTACGAATCTTGGAACCGTTTGTTGTTCATCTTTGAATATTATACAGTCCATTATCAATTTGTTACCAAGAGTTTTCATTAGTTCTACTACCACCCGTAGGATATTAGCCCATTTCTTTCTAAATACAATCTTTAATTTAGACAGAGTATGAATGGGGAAAATCTAATGAAATTACATGACATGTATTTTCTCATTGTTCTTTTTTGCGTTAAAGAACGCTGCTTCATGCTAAGATAATATCTCTGTATCGCAAAATTTTGTTATTGAATATGCTGTATTTTGTAGAAGCACAGATGATTTTTCGTTACATGAAATACAAATTGTGTTGCTATGTAAGAACTGACTACCATATTCATAACAACCCTTACAGGCAGAAATATTTTCAGTGTAAAAGTGTATCTACATTTATTTCATCGTGTCCCAACCTCGTGAATAAAATATTTGGGATGAAAAATATTAAGGTGGTAAAACATGAGCCTTCAAATATGAGGTCACCACCTAAAGAGTTGAAAAAAACAGCTGAGAAGGCCTCAGAAGTAACAAAGATTTGGAATACCAAGTTCAAAATAAATGTACCGTCCTTTGTTCTTTGTGTTTTCTATAATAAAATGTGAAGAGTGTACATAAATAAATAAAAATAAAAAATCCCCATCACATCATTTTTGTTTGCCTTTAATTTGAAATATTCATGTAAATGACAATGCTTCCAAAGCAGTGTCCCGACCAATCTATACTCAGATAGACCTATAGAGAGATCAGAAGTCTTTAAAATGTTCAAAATATAGTTCCCATATTGTGTCCTATTATGTGATTATGTCCTAAATGACACAAAACAACGACTAACGTGAAAATCTTCTGCAACAACGACTAACGTGAGATCAACATTTAGAAGTTACCTAGAGATAAGATCAGGACTAAAATAATTATTTTGAACATTTTTAAATACGTTATAAGCCTCGATTTTTCAAAATAGACAATATTCAACAGCCTGCCACACTTTTTCAACCACTGTATCTCCTGTTAGCTAGGATCTACAAAGATGACCAACCAGAAAAACGCCAAAACTATGAAGCTCAGTGCGTCCTGGTGAAATAAACTTTCTTGACGACGAGTAGGGAGGAGAGAGAAATTCCCTACGTATCAAACGGAAGCCAGAATAGAGTAAAATTCCAAAGAAAAAAAGAGGTGATTGCTACTGGGATTTTTGGTATTTGCGTATCGAGCCATTTTCCGCCACTCCACGCCCGGCTTGTATTTTGCGTGTGAATGGGAATAACTTGTTTACTCGAGCCACCCCAGCTCCTCGAGGAAGACCAGCAGACGCTTGATATTGCTGGCTGTCTCTCGGAGAGTACCCGGATCTCTGCTCTTGTCTGCTGTCTGATCTGCTACTGGGATAAGCCCAGCTGTCTAGCACCACGGATTAATAAATGGAGTGATTTAAGGGCCCTATTTGATTCCAATAATGGGTAATACGTGAATTTACCTTCAGAAAGATAAAGATGCATTTATTTGTTCAAACATGTGGTTTACAATACAGGATCTTAAAAAGCATAAAAAAATGGATCAACATGTTCTACCATAACAAGTGTACAAATTAAACAACTATCCTTTAAAAGGTGAGGTAAAAATGAGAACCTTTCCACCCACATCATGTACCAACATTTACCTTGACGTAATACACCTACATAAAATTTACAAAAAAAAAGGGTTTCCACAAAATTTACCTCCGATCCAACGGCACCAGGTGCACGATAAGGCAATCTAGCTCCCACTAACTTGCGTTCCTCGGTTCATTTGCCTCGCCTTTTCAAGTTTTATTAAAAAGTTACTAACCTGAAGAGAATTGATGGAAGTTTTAATTAAGTTTTGATAGTATACGCGGACGATATTTCATTCGATTACAATGTTTTGAAGTTCGGCTTAGAAACTTTTTGTTTGTTGCTGGAGTGGCGCAGTTGGTATTATATTTTGTTTTAAAGTGAATTTTAAAATATGGTTGCGATAAGGAACAGAAAGGTCTTCAACCAGTACGTCCAGCCTGTCATGACTTACGGTGCCGACACGTGGACTGGCCACTGACAGTTGGCCTAGTCCACAAATTCAAAGTCACTTACCGAGCTATGGAGCGAGCTATGCTTGGAGTTTCTGTGAAGGATAAAATCCGTAACGAGCTTATCCGGAGAAGAACTGGAGTGACTGACATAGCTTGTAGGATGAGTAAGCTGAAGTGGCCGCGGGCTGGCCATGTCTGTCGAAGGACCGATGGCCGCTGGAGCAGGCGAGTCCTTGAGTGAAGATCGCGAATCCGAAAACGCAGCGCAGGGCGCCCCCCAACTTGGTGGACTGCCGACCTGAAGAAGGTGACTGGGGGATACTTGGTAGAGGCCTATGTCCAGCGGTGGACTGCGATAGGCTGAGTTGATGATGTTGATGACCCTTTAAAAAACAGGATATTCACCTGTAACAGAGTAAGGCGCCCAATGCTCACGCGTGTTATACGACGTTTTTCAACACACTTGCGAGGAAAAAAATCATAATTATAAACATATTTTAGGCAAATATTGAATTTGTGAAAAATGGCGCGCGGATACTTTAATCAAGTGTAATCACACGGTGACGTATAAGGTATGCGAGCGCAGGTCATAGAAGGAAACCGCCAAACAGCCTAATATTTAAAAAAAAAAAACCTTTGTAAAGGAAGAAAGAAAGAACAGATGGAAAAAATATTTATTTGCTTCAAAAGTGACGCACAAAATTACCAAAAAATTCAAAAACACAGAACAAATACAGGTACAGAGCCAAGAAGTGTGGTAATATATGCGTCAGTCACATCCGCGCAAAACGGCCACCGCTCAGCATATTGCTGAGCCTCATGCATGGAGCAAAGACACAGCGCTGGTTTTCAGCGACAGCCGGCGTCGACACAAATTCACAATGCAATAACGTAGATCAGTGAGGCGTGATGTTGGTAAATAACGATAAAAAATAAATAAGTAAGATAACACGAATTAATGTTAATTTGTTTACAATGAATACAGTTGATTTATTCACAAAAATGTTTAATTTAAAAAACTCTTTTTTTTTTTTTTTTTTTTTTTTTTATGATTTATAGATCTGCTCTTGACCACAATCTAGACAGCTTTGTCAGGATGTGGTCGACGATGGAGCGAGCAAACCTATTAGGTGCCGAAAATTCAAAATTCTTTGCAGCGTTTTCAAAATAAACTATAAAGTAAGAATCACTAGTGCGATAATGCCTATAAAGTAAAAAGCACGCGTGCGTTATAAGCTACATTATGAACCTAAAAGCGGTGCAATAAGAGCCACTTTACGAGCAAGTGTGTTGAAAAAGGAATTTCATACAATTGACGTTTTCGATGGCTCAAAAATAACGTCATCTGTTCGTCATTTCAATGCTTTACTGTGAGTCGAGTCGGAGTGAAGTCAGCGTCGAGTCTGTGTAATGTGTGACCTTTAAAGAGGCGCAATTGAAACAAAATGGTTGACAAAGCGCGATAAATTGGAGGGACCGTTGAATAAATGAATATAAAAATATAAATGCTTTAGGGTACGAACGCAAAACAAACGCGACAACCATTTTCAATTTACCATAGTCGAGAGCAAAAGCTTTTTTTATGTAAAATCAATTGGGACCGTGTTTATGTCTGGTTAGTTACATTTCAGTTTTACCTATAGAAATATGATTTTCTATTGTTAGAGAAGAAAAGGAGGTAGGTATAGTTTTTTTGTTTTCGGTTGGATATGCTCATGGATAGCCTCCGCCTGTATGGGCGGAGGGGTATGTCGATTTCTTATTGACTAAAGACAAATCAACATCCAATCTATCCACTATTTACCCTACTAGAGATAGAATGTTGACATATTTTGTATGGAGCTTATGTCAAATTTCTATCTCTAGTCCACTCGCCATAAATCTAAATTCCATCCTCACCATCTTGATGATTGGCGATCAACTACTGTACGTTTCACACGTCATTTTTTGCCTCGTACAGCAAAACTGTGGAACCAACTCCCGTCAGCGGTTTTCCCGAAACAATTCGACATGGGAGCCTTCAAGAAAAGTGCATACGTCTTTTTAAAAGATCGGCAACGCATCGGCGACTCCCCTGGTGTTGCGGATGTCCATGGGCGGCGGAGATTGCTTGCCATCACGTGACCCGCTTGCTCGTTTGCCTTCCTATGCTATAAAAAAAACCTACAAAGATGCTGTTGAATGCCACCATATAATCAAAGTCGAGCAAAGAGATTGGAGTATTCTGATTTGATAACTTATCCAGGGTCTGTGTTATTAGTAATTTTACAAAACTGCTAGCTAGCTACAAACCCAGCGCAAGTTATTACATCGTCTGTCTACATACCGGGGAGTGTCTAGACTAAACTTTATTTTGTGTTATATTTTACATGAAATACAAAGTAAACAAAGATGGGATAATACAAAATTATTGATCGCGTTGTACTTTTTGCAGGTTTTTAAAGTAAAACTAGCAACGAAAGTGGCAAAACCAGCAACTTAAGTAGCATAACTAGCAACTAAAGTGGCAAAACTAGCAACTAAAGTGGCAAACTAGCCATTAAAGTGGGAAGTAGTCAGTCTTGGCGGGGAATCAAAGTTAAGGTTTGCATAAAATGCATCTAAGGAAAGATTATTTTCCATAAGGGTTTCAATTTCTTCTTTAAAACGGTTACTTAGGCTTTAAAGAAGTTAATTTGGGGTTTTGTTTTTGCGTTCGTAGAAAATAAAAATCCTAGTGTCCCCCGATTATTTATTTATTTCCACAAAAAAAAAATACTGTATGTATTTTGGCAGATACAGTGTAGAACATAAACCAGTTTAGGTTTTTCTGTTCACCGCTTGGTCCGTCGACATTCATTACAACAAGATGTGGGTGGGTGAACACGACGCATCGTGCTCGCTCGCCCCGTGCAAAAATTCTCAAATACCCTCAACTAATTTATATTACTTCTCAATAGCAAATTGCTTACAAAAATACAGCATGTTTTTTTTTTAATGCTTTAAAATTATAAGTCATTATTACGTTTTAATTCCTCTAAAAGGTGTTTTTTTAAGTTTAGATTTTATGTTGTTTCGTGTTATGTAATTTTTTATTAAAGCAAAGCAAGCATATATGGCTTTGTTATTAAATGAGCACCATCTTATACAACGCTCAAATAATCTGACAATGATGTCGATTCTCTTGTTCACGAACTAAATTTAATAAACTATCGCGTTATTTTACTAACAGTAGATAGATACAAGAAAGGGATGGCAACAATTTTAGAACTATCAAATTAGTTTACGTGTTACATTTTCTTTGTTAGGGTTCCGTAGCCAAATGGCAAAAAACGGAACCCTTATTCGATTCGTCATGTCTGTCTGTCTGTCTGTGCGTCCGTATGTCACAGCCACTTTTTTCAGAAACTATAATAACTATACTGTTGACACTTGGTAAGTAGATGTATTCTGTGAACCGCATTAAGATTTTCACTCAAAAATAGAAAAAAAACAATAAATTTTGGGGGTTCCTCATACTTAGAACTGAAACTCAAAAAAAAAACATCAAACCCATAAATGTGGGGTATCTATGGATAGGTCTTCAAAAATGATATTGAGGTTACTAATATCATTTTTTTCTAAACTGAATAGTTTGCGCGAGAGACACTTCCAAAGTGGTAAAATGTGTCCCCCCCCCCTGTTACTTCTAAAATAAGAGAATGATAAAACTAAAAAAAATATATGATGTACATTACCATATAAACTTCCACCGAAAATTGGTTTGAACGAGATCTAGTAAGTAGTTTTTTTTAATACGTCATAAATCGTAAACCGAAATTTACCTTTCATTCAATCAACTCAAATATAAAAATAAAATAAAACATTTAATTGCATAAACATAAACCTTATTTAACCACAGTTATAGCTAGATGAACAACTAAATAACTTATTATACGTCCAAGGAAGGTACGGAACCCTCGGTGCGCGAGTCAAACTCGCACTTGTCCGGTTTTTTTTAATGGGCACGTTCCGAGATCACGACTAAACTTGTATGGAAATTAAATTCCGACTAATTTCACGATTCTAAAATTGTTGCCACCCCTTTCTTGTATCTGCTATTAGTAAGAGAGAGCGATAGTTTAAAATAAGTTTAGTTCGTGAATAAGAGAATCGACACCAAAACTTTTCTTAAACACACATTTGTTAGACAGTTAATAGTAGTTTATGAAACTGTTGCATAACAGGGGTTATTAAAACACGAGTGTGAGTTTAAAAACCGAGCCGTAGGCGAGGTTTTTAATAGTATCACACGAGTGTTTTGATACCTAGTTATGTCAGTTTCATACACTATTTTATCTAAACTCATACAATTTTAAATAAAATACCAAAGTCAAAATATTGGTAACATTGTTGTAGTTTTTCTTGATTTTTCTGGTAAAAGATTGTTCGTCATTTACGTTGCTGCATCCAGAAATTCAGGCAGGGTCATATTCTCCTCAGTTCAGTATCACTGCTGTAGTCAGATATTTTTGCTCAGAATAAAACTTAAGACATACAAAACCATAATAATAACGTAAACAATTACAATAAATTTACAAGTAACGATGACCACATCCAGTAGGTCACGGCATAGGTTATAATCGGAACTAATTTTCTATCCTTGTCAGGATTCCGTCAATCTCTGTTTTATCATACAAAAAATATACCTGTAAACACTTAAATATAATTAAAAGCAATATGACAATCCAAACTTCTGCCAAAAACGCGATTTTAAACGATAAAATTTTTCAATGTATGACTAGTGGCGCCACCCTGAATTTTGTGTACTCAATGGTGCCAAACTGTACGACTGCTAAAAAAAAGGTTTGAAAACTCCTTGGTTGGGTCGAAATGGCATTAAAAACTCCTTAGTTTGGCTGAAGTGTGCGGTTATGGAAAAAAAAAATTACTGCATTTTTTTGTTCAGCAAACTGTATCGTAATGAAACTTTTTAAATTCATTACAGGTGCATGTGCGTAAAGTATGTCATTATGACATTACTTTCGAGTTCATAATTCGAATTTTACGATACGAGTGTAGATAAATAAATAAATTAGTCAGTAGCAGTGCACAAAGCACAGTTTCACCATATAAGTGTAAGTAAAGCTGTGGCACAAAGCGTGCATGCGCACATTATTTTCCCTAACGATCTTCAAGAAGCAGTGCCTTCATAAATTGTACCTAATTACAATTTAATACACCGAAAACGGATTACAAAAGCATTTAACTTCACGTTAACAAGTTTGTGAAGGCGTAAGCAAGACATTTTAATTTCCTGTTGTATTTTTAAAACGCTTACCTAAATCTGATTATAAAAACGATTCAGAAATTTTTATTCTAACTTTCTTTTTTTAGGGTTCCGTGCCCGAAGGATGCCAAACGGGACCCTATTACTCTCGCTACGCTGTCCGTCCATCCGTCCGTCCGTCCATCCGTCTGTCTATCACAGGGCTGTATCTTTTGAACGGTAATAAGTAGCTGGTTGAAATTTTCTGAGAATATGTGTTGCTATGACTGCTATTACAACAAACACTAAAAATAAAATAAAATCGAAACCCAAAGGGTCACCATACAAGAAACCTCGAAAAACATGCATTTTATTCAACGTTTTTGTTCCTGCTCTATCTTCAAAACGGTAATACATATCAGCCTCAAACTTGGTCTGATTATAGTGGATACTATGTAGTTTAGCAACAAATAATAAAAATAGGGCAAACATAGATATATGTGGTGGTACCTGCGTAAGAAAGAGTTGCAAAAATTCATATTTCACGCACGGTGTATTGATGTCTTTTAAAAAACTCCTTACTGCGTGAGTCCGACTCGCACTTGCCGGTTTTTATATACCTATACAAAATATAAATTACGTGTTTTTGTTTTTATCATTGCAACAATCTCTGTAGCTTTTCTTAAAACATCATCGAAACGTAGCCTTCTCATATTGATTTTATTAAAACGAGAGAAAGCTTTTCAAAACGAATACACTGTAAATAAAAAATTAAAAGACTTGCTGGCAAGAAATTTAGACTTGTTGTAGGTATGTGAAAGTTGGCAACGAACCCAAAATTTTAGACACTTCTCTAGATTGGCCCCGTATTCCTGTTAGCTACCTAGACGATTTATCAATTTATATTTGAGCTAGGTAGCTGCAACTCGCCAGTTTTATATTTTTGGCAACTAAAAAGTTTTTGAATTGGCGAGTGAATTTGGTACAGTAATTTGTTTTTTTTTTTTCAAAAAGGCTTATTGATAATCAAAGAAAGTTAAAAATATAATGTTCCAACAACAAAACTTGTGATCTTAACAAATGTAGTTACTTTTACATAGGTGTGTGTGTTATTGGCAAATAACTTGAACACATTTACGTCATTACAGTAACATGCGCAGCGCAGTGGCACCATCTTTGTTCAAGTTATTTTCCGGCTACAATCCACACTATGATTCTTTTGGTATTTATAGAAGTGATGAAAATGCAAACTTGTCTGAAATACAACTTTGGTCTAGTCGAATTCAAGTCCTAACATAAACAGTGTTCAGCCTTTGCAGTCATTGGGACTAGACTTCTTTTTAAAGTTTTAGTAAAATTTGGAGTGCACCTTAACATAAAAAAACGAATGTGCTTTAGACCACACAACTGAAGTAAAACTTCACTAACTTATATCTCCCTCAATACTATTTCAATGAGAACAACGGAATGGCGGAGCGGCACGCGTACATCTGCCGGTGCTGTGTCGTGGCAGCCGTCGCGCGCGCCTCGTTCCCCGCGTCCCGCACTACTCCCTCCGTTCGCCCCACTTTTCGTAACGCATTCACCAGCTTACTCCCTAAGTCAAGCGTGCGTAAAGAGGTTTTACTTCAAAAAATCTTTTGCAATATTTTTAAACTATTCGAAACATGGGAAACCAAGTTGTTATTTTCTTCGACCGAAACCGCCGCTTCACCAATATTTGTTCGTCAGCACTTGTTATCGCGACTTGGCAAACTCGCAAGCGACAAGAAGAAAACTTTTAATAACTCCCGCAGGGCAGGACTTGGTAAACAATTGGGAATTAATTGTTAGAACTTGGCAACAACCCCGGTGCTGGCGCGTTTCTGTTTATTTGTCGGCTTTGGCTAAGAACAGGGAAAATGGAAACTTTCCATTGAGGTTCGGAAGAACACTGTTTGGGATAGAACTTTAAAGATTACTTCCGAACTTGAGGTATCTTTGATCCTCTTAGGTTGTTTCTTATTAGATTACACACATAGACCAACCCCTATTTTGATTACCAATAAAGGCCAACCGCGGCGTCGAAGAGTGGATAATCACTAAAACCAGAAGCAAAAATAATTTGAGTTGTAGCTTTACAAAAGAATGTTAAAGATCACATGGAAGGAACAAATATTGAAGTTATAAGAAGAATGAAGAAAAGACTTGAATCATTAAATGAAGGAAACTCGCATAATTAGGATACAGCAACAGAAACGAAAAATAAAATAAGTATTTTGTAGAAAATACTGTAGCGATAGGCCCCCCACAAGGTGGACCGACTACCTGATCAAGGTCGCGGCAATCCGCTGGATACAGAAAGCGCAGGACCGGTTGTTGTGGCGTTGCTTGGAGGAGGCCTATGTCCAGCAGAGGACGTCTTTCGGCTGAAATGATGATGATGATAACATAACTGGCGAAATGTGAGTGTACTATACACCTCTGCCTTACCCCTTCGGGGAAATACAGGCGTGATGTTATGTTATGTTAAATATTAAATAAAATATACAATTTGTTATGAATTTCTTTCTTAATTTGGCGTCATCGATGATTTTACATTCTTAAAGTACCTTGCACAAATTGTTAAATTTTATGCTTCCACACTTTTATTTTTTTCCTTCTCTTTATAGCTAGTTCGCTTGAAAAAATTAACTTCAATTTTTTTTCGAACTACTTAAACTGATACGACTGAAGACGATACGTCTGTACGTTCTCTAAAGACCAGGTTCAAAGAGCAAAGCTTTGTAACGGTAAAAAAAAACAACTACAGTGGATACTCTTTCTCGGATAACTTTTGCTAAAAGCTTCTCTTTGGGCTGCATTCCTAGTACTCGTGTGTTTTAGAATGTAAAATTCTGTGCAATTTAAATTTTTCAAATTCCTATCGAATTTGAAAAATATAAATTGCACAGAATTTTACTGAATTATACTGCTTCTATTGTTATGATGAATAAATGAGCTCACATTTTGTGATTTGCCACGTAATAATAAGTACCTAATACAAGAGAAGAAGAGATTTAATTTCAAAGGAAACATTATAAGTATTGGAAAAGCACAAAACACAAAAAGTCCTAACTTCGTGTAACTCTGAAACAATATCGGAAAGAGAGTGTAAAATAAAATGCTAATGTTGTGTTTTTTACAAACTTTGCTACAACAGTAATAAATCACCAACACGCAAATAAACCTAATAAATTGTTACTGCACTTACAAATTGTTACTGCACTTACAAATTGTTACTGCATTTACAAATTGTTACTGCACTTACAAATTTTTAACACAGCTTGTGCGCAGGGAAGATTCTGGTTACCCATTGAAAGGGTTTTCGATAGGGTTTTTCTAAGCGGTTAATCAAAAACCCATACGATATAGGTAACACTTTTGAATGGTTTAAAGGATAAAAATAAGGGTTCATAAATAAATAAATAAATAAATATTTTTGGGACATTTTTACACAGCACTATCTAGTACCAAACTAAGCAAAGCTTGTACTATGGGTACTAGAAAATGGATATAATATACTTATATACTTTTTTTTTTGTAAATACATACTTATAATACATAAGAAACACCCAGACCAACACAAACACAACAAACAACAATAAGGGTTCCACTTTCAACTATCTTTCTTTCTCTTTCGTGTAGTTCAACAACATTCCGACTCGGAGTAATGTATTATGATCGCTCGATGATGGGCATAGGTTGCAAAGTTTTCCCCCACCTTCTTAGTATAAGTTTATTGAATAACCATATGGTACCCCGAACAAACCCTTATATAATTGTAACCCTTTTAATGGGTTTCAAGCATTTAACCCATCCAAGGGGTTACATCATGATAAAGGTAAACTCATAAGCGGCTTACCCCTTGGAAAGGCTTAAGACTTTCTTAAGCAAAAAACTAAACTTTTTTTTTGGAAAATCCTCATGGACCCACTCGGCCTGGGGAAGACGGAGCCAGTGTCGGACTCTTACCGACTAAAAACTACCACGGTGTTCCTCTACCGACCCTTGGCCGGGGGGGCGTGGGAAATACTCCCGTATTCGCCCAACCATCCCCGGCAGGTCCCGGCTCGCCATTGGAAGGCGAGCCCCTTCTCCCCCGTGCGGCTACCACAATGGCGCACCCACCTCTTGAAAACACTTAACCGGGGTTATACGGTGTGGGCTTGTGTGTGAGAAAATGATGGCTATTGTTTGAAAAAAAAAAACGATGTTCTAATTTTATAAAATTTTCAAGTATCATGGGTGCGTTTAGGCCCTTTTCTCACACACACATGGTGAAACCGTGGTTCCTCGTTTGCCCTCTATTATAAAAATTAAAAAATAACCCTTAGGTACATTATTTACATGCAACATTTTTCTCCAAGTTCAAAACCATTTGGTTCTCAATGTCGCAGAGCAACGCAACGTAATGCTACTACATCATATTGCTCGAATGTTACCCTCAGGCGCCATACAGACTGGTCCATTCTGGCGCGAATCCAATAGATATAATGTTCGCAAAACTCCCCCAATATTCGTATAGAGACTATTTTAGCACAGAATGATGGGATGCAGAAGGCACACTCCGGAAAACTCGCAGAAATAATCGCAATTAGGATTTATTCTAACACAGCAAACGACTGCTGCTAGAAATCATTTATTGCAGTTTTTTTTAATTTTATTTAATGAATGTTTTTTTGCAATATTCCACTACTATTTAATTAAATAAATAAACTTAGATAGTTTAAGTGGCACAAATTTGAATTTTGTGGGCATATTTAGCACTAATTATTTATATTATCTTTTAGCTAGTGTAATTCCACCATTTTCTTTCTGCTGGCGTGACAAAAAAAAAATACCCCAGCAGAATCTGTTCTTCGTGAAAAAAATTACTTATACAACGTTATTCTTTCTTTACCAACATCCCTAGACACCCCAATTAGTTAAAATATTCAAAAAAATATGGGTGAAAAAAAAATTGGCTTACTATGAACAGTTTTTTCATAAACAGCTGATTTAATTATCCGCTTTTCGTACGTAAGATTTGGACACTGCCGCGCCGCGCCGCTCGGATCAAAGTGCACCTACATACTTAATTACCGGCTAAAACGAAATTTGCTTGCCCCAAACAAAATGCACTGACAGTAAGGGTCTATGCCCTCTTAGATAGGTAGGTACCTAGTAAGGTAATTCGATCAATGAAACGTAGGTACTTATTTTACGTAAGATGTTCGACTTGTTATGGGACAGCTGGTGCTATGTTAATAACTTAAATATTGCTAATGTTCATTACACATAATTATTTAACAAAATAAGTACATAGGTACTTATGGCTCCGCATGCGTAAAAATAATAAATAATTACGTAGGTAGTCGACAGCATGACAGTGGTAACACATCAATTCGAAAACCACACTTACTGCTTACGAAATAAGGATGCTGTTAATGTCAAAGTGTTACCACCGACGTGCGGTTGACCGTACTTACCTAGACTTTAGGAAAAATAATTGAAATCACGACCTTATTATTGACATTTTGTAAAACCTACCTACCTGCTTGGTAGGTACGGTCGATCGCACGTCAGTGGTAACAACTTGACATTGACAGTGTTTTTACGTACGGTCGACCGCACGTAAGTGGTAACAACTTGACATTGACAGCGTTTTTATTTCGTAAGCAGTAAGTAAGGGCGGATTTCTAATTCAAGTGTTACCACTGTCAAGTGTCATACAGTCGACTGTTCATGTTAGTCGGTTTCAAAGTAGGTAGGTACATACCATCTCCGTCGGTTTCGAACCACCTTGCAGTAAAGAAAGAGTAGGTATCTAGTATCTACAACGATGTCCCCGGACTGTTTTGTAAGTAGATTATTGTACACTGATCACTATCACTAGGTGTCTCATCGTTACACATTACACAGTTTAAACGTATTGTAACATTCGCTCAAATCGCATTCCACCTGTTTGAATGCAAAGTCGAGCACGTTTAGGTACCTATCTACGTAAATTTCTGTTTAGTTTTATTAATACGTAGGTATCACTTTTTAATACAGCAATGCTACTTCCGATGCGACCGGTAAGTGGTGTAAACTAGGTAGAAATCAAGTGGAGTGAGATCAGGGGACCTCGCGGGCCAGGGAACGGGGCCTCCGCGGCCGATCCACCTATCACCATATTCCTGATTTAGGAACTGCCCGACTGACTGAAAAATGGCCGCTGGCACCATCGTGTTGATAGTGCATTCCTGGGCTTTGAAAAACTGCGAGGGAGGTTCTCGGAGGACTGTTGGTTTGTGTACTGAAATGCCATTGTCGAAAAATATGATCACGAGATCGCAGCGCTCTTCCACACTCTCTTGTACACTAAACACCTGAGCGAACTTCGTAAGACTGGCGATTTGGCGAAATTCTCCCTCGCCCTCGGCGCAAGCGGCGGCGGCGAACGGGGGCAGGGGAGGGTCAGGCGGCGCGCACGGCGCGGCGCCGGTGTGGCGTGCGGCGGCGTTCGACTGGTTGTCGGTCGGCTACATCAAAGCGGCGACGGCGGCTCGCGGTGCAGTAGGTACAAATAATATCAGCGTGTCGACTCGCGGTGTAGTACAAATAAAATAGGTATCCAAACTTTGAATAAAGTTGAAGATTTTTTTCCAAAAATATAACACTATGTTTTTTCACTATAAATCGATTGTCCTAGTGATTCTGAACAAAGTAATTTCAGGATGCAGGTATACAAAGAATAACGTTGTATACCATTGAATTAATAAAAATAAAAATTACCATTGAATAATTATGTGTAGTTATTCCAAGCTAAAACCATTGAGGAAAAAATTTAAAAATTCGGACACATTTACACGAATGAGTTACTAATTTATTAGTAAGAACAAAACCTTGATAGGAGACGACATTTTTCTGGGGTTAAGCACATCGTCAAACTTTGAGCCTTCTGTATTACTTGTGACTGCCTACTGAAATGAATACATAAACGCGACCATAAAAGTTAAATAGCTGTTAACGCTGTCATAACGTAAGTACCTACTGTTTCAGATGTGTAGTGTGTAGTGCGCTTTAGTACGTCTGTTACTTTACTGTCAAACTGAGCGGTGAAGGAGGAAAAAAACCACCTATAGGATCGTTTGATTTTCATAGTTTGGCTAGTTATCTCTCGTGGAAAAGGGTTCATTGATAGGAAGTTTTTCACATACCTGGGCCCTAATTCACGTAATTAATTTCATGACGCGTCGATCAAGTTGTAGTGACGCTGCAGTTCGTTTCTGACAGCGATCGCCGTATGTAAGAGAATACGAAAAGCATAGTTTTGATCGAAACCTAACTGCAACTACACTGCAACTGCACTTCTTTCATCATCCTCCTGCCCTTATCCCAATTTATTTGGGGTCGGCGCAGCATGTTTTTTTCTTCCATACATTCAGCCGTCACCTCCGTGTTCACTTTCTTTCTATTCATACCATCTTTCACACAATCCATCCATATTTTATTCGGTCTGCCTCTTTTCTTATAGCCATCAACCCATCAACATTCATACTTAAAACTTTCCTCGTAACATGCTCCTCATTCCTCCTCATCAAATTTCCATACCATGACAGTCTGTTGCTACTTAACTTCTCCGTCACTGGCGCTACTTTCAGACTCCCTCTTACATATTCATTCCTTATCCTATCCATTCTCGTTACACCACACATTCCTCTTAACATGCACTTCTTTAGTTACGTGAATTTGCCTACAGCTGAAGCGAGGGATACGAGTGAAGGATGCGAGTGGCTCTCCTTTCCCTTCGCTGCACTCCGTTACCCGAACACACTGTATTGCTTAGCTCGCATAGCTACCTCACGGAAAGCGCATCTTCCTTGCATATCTTATCCGCTCCGGTACACACTTAGTTTTGGTAGAAACAGACACATGGTTTTGTAGCTTAGCCTTGCCCTCGCTCATGGCTCAGTTTCCTCGCATAGCTCTTATGGAAAGCCACTCTAAAGGTAGGCACTGACGTTGCTTCCATTCAGACGCCTTGACTTGATGCTAAAGCCTTGACTTGTTTATTTATTTATTCATAAATTTCATCCAACAGACAAAAAATCTTAAAAATGTTTTAATGTTAATGTTAAATGTTTTTGTTCTAAAAATAACATTCGGTTTTAACATTCACGGACAGATTTTGGAATGCGGCCACGCCATTCGGACTTTTGGATGCATCGTCAGTGGCACCCTTAAAGCTGCGATTAAATATCATCCAGTATTTTTTATTTTTATATAGATCTGCTCTTCACCGCAATCTAGACAATTTTTTATGAATTAGGCACTTTACCGTTCTATTTTCTTCTCAAGACTAGGTTCTTTTATCCTGACGGTGTCGTAAGAGTCAACTTAGGTTGTCAAAAAGATGAGTATTTTTCGTTACGTAGGCATTGCTGTATGCTGTTATACATAAATTCTAATTAAATGGATGGACTCTTTAATTAAACACTTGTACCGTTAGATCCTGTATCTAAACCCGTGACATCTGAACATAGCTAAATTAACTGAAGACGTCAGAATATTTACTAAATTAACTTTGTAACATATACTAAATTAACTTTGTAACTTCAGTTACAGATGTTGTTGAAGGTTGACGTAAACAACTGATCCTGTAGTTATTACTTTCTTATAAACTTACTGATCAGCGTACTATGTATTTATACAATATAAAAAAATTCGTGGTTGCTAGCGCGACTGCTGAGCGTGGGGTCCTGGGTTGGATTCCCGGGTCGGGTAAAGTGTTATTGGGTTTTTTCATTACGAAATTCTCAGTAGCAACCCGGAGTCTGGATTTGTGCCCGGTCAATGGCAATAGGCTCGCCCCCTATTACATGGGACTATAACATAACTGGCGAAATGTGGGTGTACTATTACACCTCTGCCTACCCCTTCGGGGAAATACAGGCGTTATGTTATGTTACGTGTTATGTTAAAACAATTACAATTAGTTGTTTACGGATTCCAGCCTAAAAAAAGCACAACCTCACTTCTTTCAAAATTTTCGGATTATGTTAATACTGCGCTTGATGATAAAAAGCATGTCCTTGCTCTCTTTATCGATTTTTCTCGAGCTTTCGATACCCTCGACCACAGCAAATTGTTAAAAAAGCTAGAAGACTCGGGTCTAAGGGGCCCTATTTATGGTTGGTGTGTGGACTACTTAAAAAATAGAAAATATCGGGTCCAAATCGATCAAAGCCTCAGTGACACAGTTTCTGTAACCTATGGAACAGCACAGGGATCTGTATGCGGTCCTTTACATTTTTTGGCGTACGTCAATGAAATGGACACAATATTTCAAAGCAGCAAATCATACCAGTTTGCTGATGACACGTGCCTCCTTATTGACGGCAAAGACTTAAATGAAATTAGCGTACTCCTACAAAATGATTTTGATAGGCTTAATATGTGGTGTCACGATATGGGACTTGTACTCAATTCTGGAAAGACAAAATTTATGCACATAAAATCAGCTTACTTAAAGTGCAACACCCGAGAACCTATATTGGTGGCCCACACCCACAGTTGTCTACATAAAAACCCATTGATGTGTGATTCTAAGTGTCCAATTATTGAACAGGTCGATACACATATGTACTTGGGACTATTAATTGATAATAAGCTTAACTGGGGCCCACATATTTCGCGAGTATGCGACAAATTACGTGCTACCTTAGCAAAATTTTACATTATTAAAAATAGATTGCCTCATAAAACTAGACTCCTATTGTATAATGCATTTTTTGATTCAGTTGTAGCTTACGGACTATCCAGCTATGGTCGGACTTATAAAACCTACCTGGACTCAATATATAGATTACAGCTCAGGATACTAAAGTTAATCGTTTTGCCGAAAATTAAGTCTAGTTTTGTGGATGAATCTGAGTTTTTTAAGTATTGTCAAACCCTTCCTATACATGACAAAGTGAAATTTAGCCTCTTAAAAGAGCAATTTTTCAATAAAGAACTACAGCATGAAATAAATCATCCTGTGTTTACACGTCAAGTCGCTCAAAACAAACTTGTGACCATACCGGCAAAGAACTGCTACGGCGAACGGGCGAGCGCTTATCTGATTCCACGACTCATTAATTCTTTACCTACCGCCATACGTAATAATATTACTGATAAAAACATAAAAAATAAGTTAAAAACATATTTCCTCACCGAATTATAATTCATGCGTGGCGTTAGAACACTGTCGAATCGTCATTTATGTTTTTATGCTGTAATAAACACCTTAATTATTACATTCATATTGTTTTGATTGTTAATAAAAGTAACACGTTTATACTTACATAAATAAATGTGCTGATACGAGGATGAATTGTAAGTGCCACACTCAAACCCAGGAGGTTTAAGTGGTACTTTTGTACTAATTTTAATTATGTATATTATTGATAATTTAATAAAAAAAATAAAAATAAAAAAAATAAAAATTAGTTTGGATTATTTAGAAGCAGTTACATTAGAAATTTTCACCAAAAAAATAACATAAATATTATACCTAAAATATTCAGGTTTCATTAATGTTACTACTCGTAGCCAATAAGTGGACCAACGACCTAATGAAGGTCGGGGAAATCCGCTGGATGCGGAAAGCGCCGGACCGGTCGTTGTGACGATGCTTGGGGGAGACATCTTTCAGGTGAAATGATGACGATGAGGCACGCCACTGAAGGAGACTAAAATATTGTGTTTAGAGGATATTCAACAACTGGATTGAGACTGGCAGAGCATACTCCACGCCCCCGGCTAAAGGTTAGCAGAGGAACATCGTGGTTTTAGTCAATGGCGGGAGCATAGTGCCATATGCTAGGGATAGCATAGTGAGTCCATGAAGATTAGTCAACGTAAAAAAAATATTCAGCAATGTCCTCTTGTGAGTGAATAACAACAACAAAGTGCTATTATTACCAATCTATCTGCCAAGAGTGGTAATTTTGGGATACTATTTAGAACCCATTCATGGATTATTCCCAACGGCCACCACTAAATCCACCACTGGTGGCCGTTGGGACGAATTAATATAGGAAAAAAAAAATTTGTCCACCTAAAAAATTATCCTATCGACCTGCCACCTAATGATGTTGGAAAATTAACTTGAAAAATTTAAAACTCTAACTATACCCTTAGACAATGATATTTAAAAGTATAGATATGCCATACCCTCACATAACAAACGAAAAAAAATGTTCCGTACGCAGCGGCAGCACAATACACATAAACTAGTACAAGTAAGTAAGTAAATAAGCCGATGTACATAAGCTTTCCTACTGTAATAATAATGTGTATATGTGTGTAAAATAAAGTATAATAATAATAATTAATTTGGTTACTTCAAGCTACTTTCGCGTCATAATTGGAAGACTTTCTGTAAACACACGACGGAATTTAAGTTTTTTTTTCATCACCAGTCACGCTCGACGCCTTACTTGATGCGGATTAATAGAAAAAAATCCTAATTAGGACGTTTTCGAGTCTTCAGTTGCGAGTGCAAGTAACATATCTGTACTTTTAAATAGCATTGCCCGTAGATAAGTGTAACTCGTTTTGTCTCGTTGAAAAAAAATATGTCCCAACCGCCAAACCAATGGCGTATTGGTGGTGGTTGATGAGAATAATCCCCATTCATTACGGATCAGACATTGGGAGGCTAACTAATTTATTTATTAGTCTTCATGGCATACAGAGTAGTAAAAACGGTAGCGTCCACCATAACAAAGTAATAACAATAAATTTATCCTAGCTACAATATCTCAAAGGATCTTAGTAAGCCGGCGCCGCGTAGTCTGTAGACGGTCGTTCGGACCATAATCCAGTGGAAATCAACTATCTTTGAAGTAGTAAATCGTCTGTACGTGACAAGGGTTGAAGTACAATCATACATTGAGAAAATATAACTTGTTATATCAGCGATATTTTACAGCCCTTACAAAACAAACGAAAAAAATATTCCGTACGTAGCGGCAGCACACATACCCATAAACAAGAATAAAGTAAGTAAATTTGTTCATCATCATCATTTCAGATGAAAGATGTCCACTGCTGGACATAGGCCTCCCCCAAGCATCGCCACAACGACCGGTCCTGCGCCTGGTGGACCGATGACCTGGTGAAGGTCGCGGGAATCTGCTGGATGCGGAAGGCGCAGGTAAATTAGTTACTTTAAGTTAATTTCTCGTCATAATTGGTACACTTTCTGTACACATATTTTTTTTATTTTGTCAACGGTCGTGCACAGCGCCTTGCTTGGCGCGGACTAATATAAAACTATCAAATATAGGATATATTTTTCGAACATCAGATATATTTTTACAAACAATAATGGATCTATGTTTTCTGAGCAATAAATGAATATGTGTAATAGTACACCCACATTTCGCCAGTTATGTTATCAGTCCCATGTAATAGGGGGCGAGCCTATTGCCATTAACCGGGCACAAATCCATACTCCGGGCTGCTACTGAGAATTTCCTAATGAAAAAACCCAATAACACTTTGCCCGACCCGGGAATCGAACCCAGGACCCCACGCTCAGCAGTCGCTCTTGCGACCACCAACGAGGCAGTCTAAATACTATGATGTTATCCTTATAAAACTACACAAACTTCTTTGTTCTTAGGCTATTTACATATTAAATATGTATGAGCGCGGCCTGCAACATAAATCACAACATCTAATAGTTAGGTGTTAATTAAAAAAACTAATGAACTACAGTTTAATTGTTTACTAAGGTTTCTGTGAGAATGATGATATTGGGGATTTTTTAACAATTTCATCTAGATCTGGCTTGTAATATATTTTGAAGCTACACCGGGGCCGCATTTTCAATATGTGTGGTATATCCTATTTTTTCATTTTTTGTCTTTCAGGCTTCCATTTTCATTTTTTCTCTTACTCCGTCTTTTGACTGAGTGAATTAAGTAATTTCGAAGAGGATGCTTCATGTATTTATAAACCAACTAATTTCAAGAGATTTTCAGGAATTTATGGAGCCAAATTTTTATTCTGCTTATAAAATATACTAACAAATGACTTCATTCTTCACCCCAATATTATACATTTTACTGTAGTCCCTGACAACACATCTTGAATGCTAAATCCCATAGATTAAGGCTATTCTGAAAACGTAACTAGAGTAGGTACGATCATAAATCAGAGCCTTAAATATGGATGAGCATCTGCGCGTATGCTCCTTGATTAATTATCACCAAAGCCTACGACTAAGACTCGGGTTAAGACTACGACGCTTTTAATGTATTAAATATTGGGTTTAGACTACGCCCCTTTTAGGTTTAAAGAAATTTATTCTCAATAAAAACACAAAGTCACTTACTTGAGAACAATATTAACTTAAGCTATGATGATTTAGTATTTATTTTAATCTAGGTATTAAATATTTTATGCTAGGTACAGTCAAGAAACCACAGAAAACCTCTGAAAACACGTATAGCATAACCCATAGAGCAACCGCAACCCCAGGGAGTGCTTAATGGCATAACCAGATAATTACCGTCAGGGCGTGTGCCTCGGACACTCAATACAATATAAATGCTAGCACCACCTACATACACAAGATTACATCTGTATACGAACGCACATACACGTGTAGTGTAGGGATGCTCGTCGCCCCGCCGGCGAGGACCGACGCGATATCCACACAGATGCCGAGAGTCCGACTCTCGAGAAACCCAACACGATGCAGCAGCGGCTGCCGGGGGGAACGGTGGCGGGGTCCCCCAGCTGCACCCTGAGCCGAGGCCCGAGCTCCCTCCTGGGGACGCCCTCACGGTGTCGCAACCGGAGATAATCTCGTCACGCGAGACCGACCCTATGCTCTAGAGTAGTTCCTAGGAGTAGGCTTAACCGCCACTGTGTTAGGATTAGGTAGGTCCGCCACTTTCGAGAAATCCACTCCCGATGCAGCAACGGCTGCCAGGGGGAGATAGCGGCGGGTTCCTCCGCAATGCCCCAGTGAGCCGAGGTCCGAGCCCTCCCTTGGGGGACGCCTTCTGCGGTTTTACAACCGCGATTTTAGTTTATAAGTTAGGTTTAGGGAAAATTTTCGGCGGATGTAGTCCCTGACGGGATTCTCTGTCACCCACCCAGTTAAGTAGTTAGGGTACCTATTTTGGGTACCGATCTGCGAGAGTACATTCGAAAAAAAAAAAAAAAAGAATGAAGCTCGCCGCTCATACGACGACTGGGTTCCAAGCGCTTCTCAGTAGTTCGCAAAGATGGCGTGCTTGTATACCGAATGGTGATTGCAGTCCAATTGCCGGCAAACCACGGGTGGGTGTGGTGTGCGGGTAAAGAATCTTAAATTGAAATTGGCTGGGGGCGGTGAGTGGCCGTTCTGTACGTTAGTACTATTAGATATTCTGTGATCAGGATACGAGTGGTTGGAGAAACGCCATGGCACCCTCAACTACCGGCTGACGCGATATTCGCGACCGATGTTAAGGCCGCATGGGGAGAAGGGGCTCGCCTAGTAGTGGCGAGCCGGGACCTGTCGGGTTATTGTTGGCGAAAACAGAGCGTTTTTCACGCCCCCGACCAAAGTTAGTTGGAAGAACAATTTGGTGGTTTAAGTCGGTATGAGTCCGACACTGGCTCCGCCTTTCCCGGGTGGAGCGCGTCCATGAAGCTATAATTGAAAAAGGGAATATGCCATAATTGCCACGCTTGGCAGGCGGGTTGGCGATCGCAGTTGGTTAAATACTCAGAGAACGCTGCTGCCCATCCTCGTGAATCCCTTAGTCGCCTTTTACGACACCCATGAGAAGACATAGGGTGGCGAAATTCTTTACGTCTGGCACCACACGGAACAAACTAAGTAGGCACTATTAATATTCAACTCAGGCATGTCAATGTCACTTTTTGATAGAAAACGGCCTCAAAAGGGATTATGATGTGCTCCCGCCCTTTTCGTGTAAGTTTTTCTAGGTCTCGCTGTCATCTAACGACCAAAGTCATTTAGATTGGGATGCCTATTATATCCACTATAAGGCATATAATACACGACTACTTTTGGATTTTCTTTTAAAACTATTTTCAACACACTTGCTCGTAAAGTGGCTCTTATTGCACCGCTTTAAGGTTTCATAATGCAGCTTATAAAGCACGCGTGCTTCTTACTTTACATGATCGCACTAGTGCTTTTTACTTTACAGTTTATTTTTTAATCTCAGTATAGAGATTTTATAATAATTTCTTAGGTTTTCGCGATCACTACACATTAGTCTTCCTGCGACCACTAACGCTGTAAATCTTTCGAAACGTCAGGAAAACCAATTTTAAATAATTTACGCGATTTAATCCGGTTAAACTTTGTTTTATTATAGACTTTTTATGTTTAAAAAGAAAACAAAATCACATCCGTCACGTTTACGATTGAAGGTTCAGTTGAAAACCAGTGTCAGGCACTTGTTGTCTGGCATTTATGCTGAACTGGACCTTTTTGGCACAGTCGCTAGACAGACTAGACACACAGCATCGATGATCCGTTTTTTGTATATTTAATTGTGTTCCTGTTGAATTGTGTCTGTGTATCTATGTGCTTTGTGTCAAATAAATGCTTCTTTCTTTCTTCTTTCTTTTTTCTTTCTCTCTTTAAACGATATTAGACATTTTTGTGAATAAGTAAACTTTTTAGTTAAAATATGATAAATAAACATTTCATTTCATCATACTGGGTGTCAGGGGAACGCTCCCGAAACTGAAAGGCTATTATTATACTACCTAAACACAATCGAATACCAATAACCACTAGCCTTATACTCATCGTTTTAGTGATTTGGTATTTTGCAAACCCGCAATGTAAAGCGTACAAAACTCTGGATCAATGCCGCGCGTACCTAACCTACCTACTCTGTGCTCTCGCTACGACACGGACTGCATATGCGAGCGGATGTCGTTCACCCCTAGCGCCAGCTGATGTTTTATTTGAATTACATTGCGAATAATAATTATAATAAAACAAAGTTTAACCGGATTAAATCGCGTATATTATTTAAATTGGTTTCCCTGACGTTTCGAAAGCTTTGCAGCATTTCGTGGTCGCAGGTAGACTAAGATGATAAGCGTCTTTACAAATATTTCTAAAAAATTATTTTAATCTACCGTACAATATTACTAATTAACTTTGTTTTATTATAATGTGTAGTGATCGCGAAAACCTAAGAAGTTATTACATTGCGAACTTTAAAAAATCAAGTAAATGAATGGGGTTTTTTTGCTAATCAGTTTTATTGAACTGCCCAAAGCTGGTCATGTATGAAAAATGCAAAAGAAATATGAAAAAATCTAAAAAAGAATCGCATTATTATTATTATTATTATCGCATATCAGTAATCACCAGCACTATCACCTGTCTTCGTGTTCGGAAGCGTTTCCCTTACACCCAGTATATTTATTTTTGTCAACAGATTGATATTAATTTGTATTAAAAATAAAAATAAAAATTATATTCTTTATGATAGGCTGTTTGGCCTGTTTGGCGACTTTCTTCTACCACCTGCACGCGCATATTCGCCATACGTCACTCAACTACAGGCACGGCGCGCGTGCGATTACAGAAATCTGCGCGTTATTTATCACACATATATATGTCTAAATATGTTTATCATGGACTAATCTTTGTTGATGTTGCTCGACAAAATGTTTCAAACAGCTTTTTACGTGATTTCTGGCAAAGATTTCAGGGTTGGTCCCAGTAATTTTTTTCTTAATTATGAGTAGATACATAACCCCTTTTCCGACTAACCTTATATTATACTTCTATATTACATCCGAGATATTTCTTAACAAAGGTAGTCCATCCATGCATATCGCATCGGTTCACACAGTTTAAAGCTTGCTAAAACAAACAAAAATTAAATTAAAAGAATCGATGGCCTAATCGATTCCGTGCATACATACACCCCTATTTCACCCGGTACAACTCTAATAACGTCATTCATTTTTTGTGTGTTGCGTCGGTCACACGAATATTTTTTATTTTAGGTTTTTTTCATGTATTTCATTGAAGTTATGAATTTTATCTAATTTACAACACATATTCTTAAAGAAATACATAAGAAAGTTCGTTATATACTTCGTAGATAATCATGAAGACGAATTTTACATTCCACCATTTTGTGAAAGTGAAAGTGTAGTTTCCGAAAAATCATGTTATATAGTTATATACATGAATTTCGTACCATCTTGACGTGATAACACGAGATGTTATCCTGATGGTAAATGTCTTTTGTTCCCTAAAGTGGTAATACGTGATATTATCCCGGAACAAATTAATTGTGCTTTCTTAACGTGATGGTACGTGATGCTATCCTGAAAGTAATAAATATTTACATGCAGAGCAGAGCTAAGGTGACACTCTGACCCAGAGTGGGCTTGTTCCATTAGAACGTCCTCGGCCTGTTTGTCTCCAACTACCACCAAATTGGGAAACATACCTACATAATCATGAAGATGTTATGTTGAAGGAAGCCATCTCCATCACGGGTAAAATACCATCAGACCTAATCAAAATCTTTCCGCCTACAATGGTTACAACTGAAGTACCCAAATAGTATTATGTACCTACTTGGCAAGGTCAAGAAAATTGAACTTGGAGGATAAATTACCTGATGAGACATCTGAACGTTGGGGTTGAATCCTGTTGGAGGGGTTGAAGAAAGAAGGAGGCCCTCATAGGAGAAATATTGGTAATACATTTTTGTTATTAGTATGAACACCATAACTGATCCCGGAGGTGGCTTCGATCCAGTGTAATGGGTCCTTAAAATGGATTCAAGAAGAATTTGAGATAGATGGATCTATCTATACTAATAAACTAATGACAATAAACCAAAGCAATAATAAAACTACACTTAACATACTTAATTGGTTTCTTATAAGTTAAATTCTTACCGGATTATTACCAGGAAGAAACAAAGAAGAGAAACTGTAGTACTTTTGTTGGATAACAAATCATATAATACTATTTAAAGAATTGAAAGAAATTTTCTTTTATACTGGTGAAAACACATTAATAAAATTCCAAGAAGAATTCCTTATTGGGAAACAAGTGGTTTCCTTCTAATCAGCAGAACACAAAATGATGTCAGCAGCCTGCCACTACTACAATGTGCAACTAGCAGCTGGGATGAAGAAGATCAACATAAAACAGGCATGCAACTGCAACCGAGTGACAGCCGTGCTGCATACCCACCACAGCTACCAGAGGCACTAATAGAGGTACCACATGCTGAACGCATACAATTTACCTTTTGCATACATAATTTATTGGGTGCTTAAAACAGGTGACCCTGTTTTCTTGCCTTATGCAAAGGATACAAAGTCCATTTCTTCATCACATTGCAAAAAACACTGCTAAAATATTAGCTCTCCATTTCCAGAAGTAGAAATGAATAATAACATTGCAGAATTACTATATTCAGATGTAATGTCTAAAATATAATGATGAACCTAGTTAGTTGTTTGTTCTCCTATTTTAACCCATAAATTAACTATGGGTTTCGGACTAAATACTTCTTATTGTACACAAAATAAGCTACATACAGAAAAGATATATTATGTACAATGGGCAATCTTATAACACCTACTAAAGTTACAAATTATATGTTTCATACTTGTAAATAGATACACCCATAATGCTGTATGAATATGTAGGTAAACACCCATCATTTTAAAATAGATGATATTTATGCAAAGTTAATATCTGAAAACTTCTCGGGTTTCACCTTTCTACACATAGCTTTTACAAAATTTTAAAAAATTAAAATTTGATCAATGTTTTGGTTGAATTTAACCGCTTAGGTACCTACCTCAATATTTCCTTGGTTCTGCTTCATATGATTATTTGTTCTCATGAAACTAAAAACCTAGTTTTATACCTCTGAAACAAGGGGAATATAGTGGTATCATAATAAATAACATAACATCACGCCTGTATTTCCCCGAAGGGGTAGGCAGAGGTGTATAGTACACCCACAATTCACTAGTTATGTTATAGTCCCATGTAAAAGGGGGCGAGCCTATTGCCATACTAGCATGCTATATGCATATGATTATATTATATGAGAACACTAGAACTTTTTATAGAAAACCTGGGGTTTATTTTATTAATAACTAAAGATATAATATTAAGTTAAATGTAACCTTGGCCTTCAACTGAACACAAATTTATGTGTTTATAATTATTGTAGTAGAACCTTTTGAAAAAATATTTTAATAATTGCTAATTTATAAGTAGGGAATTAACAGTAATTTCAAGTTTATTGTTAGTTACATTTACCTATTGCTACATGCCCTGCTGTTACTTATGGGTGATATTTATAATAGCTCTTATGGTAGTGAGATGGATATACACATAATTTAGGTACTTGAATGAGAAAGTGCTTAGCTTTGCCATGACATAATGGTAAATACATATGACTGAGATGTCCCTAAAAAATTATTTAGCTGAAGTTACTTGCATCATAAGCTTATATTAGCTACAAAGCTAAAAGAAAATAATTTTCATTTTCTAATATGAAATATTGTGACGATGAAGTGACTGCTAGAGACCACTGATCAAAGAGAGGGAACTTCACATAACTTACTTAAAACTACTAACCATATTCCTAGAATTTTGCAGAAACATAGACGGGTGATTCTTCGAAACAAGGTATTTTCATGTTTTTCCCGGGAGAACATACCAAATAATGCACTAAATTCAATGAGTTCTTAACATAATATGTACAAAGTTCTTCTCCGTCGAGGCCTGTTGTTTGTACCACATTTATTTAAATTAAAGCTAGTTTAAAGTTCACAGAAAACAGCAAAATCTAATTAGTCTGCCTGTCCCAACTGCGTTTTCTGTTTGTTCAAACTTGATTTTTGTGGCAGCCATTGAATTTGGGTAAAATGTAATGATCTGTATTGATTTTTCATTAACCTATCAATCGTGTTTCAAAGACAGATATCACAAACAACGCATTTATTGCGAGATACGTTCATTTTAAAATTGTCCACGACCATACCACTCATTAGTCTGGCACGATGTATTTGTGTGCGTGGCAGTGTATGTGTTGAGTTTATCGACGTGTCCCAAACACAATCGATCACATCATACCACGGCAAGGCATCACCGTGGGAGAATATCTCTTCACGCCATTTTTGAGCGACGTACGATCGAAAACATTTTGTAATCTGGCTTTTGTAAGGTAAGTAGCATAATTTATTTGTGTTCATTTATGTAAATAATGTTAGTATTAGCAATTTGTTATCAAAGTATTACGTATTACTAGGGTTTTTGTTATTGCTAATCCAGGTTATAATTCCATACTCAACATGAATATAGAACTAGGTTAATTTATCTTCGATTTACTAATGGATCTGGCCCTCATTAATTTGTCTTTTTCTGGCTCTTAATGCCAGATTAATTTTTAAAGACCAGACAAATTATGTTCAAAGCATCTATGCTTTACGTATCAGTTTTTATATTAAACTATTTAACAAGTTTAAAAAAACTTTTGGTTAATAACTTTCGTGGTTGACTGCGCCATGTGTTGTGATCGTAGTGGATTTGATTTCCACACAGGTCAATAGAGGAGTGTCTTTTCAAAAACAGTTATATCATATTGTCCATAAAGTGCAAATTAGCATGCTTATCTGTACAAAAAGTAACTAATTTCGACCTTATGGTTTTGAACAGAAACTCCTCTATTTGTGTGATCCACAGATAGTTGTTTTAAATCCGAGTTTACTTCAATATGTATTTAAGTTATTTTATCTTTTAGATCCCCAGGTTTTCTCAATGGCAAAGCCGAAAAAACAGAGCAAAGAAGAGAGATTACGTAAGAAAAGAGAGGCTGAAAAAAAGGTACAAACAAATATATAATGAAGAATTATGGAAGGAAAACCATGAAAAGAATAAACAGAGAAAAGAAGAAGAAATTAATCCTAGACAGCAATGATTGCAAAGGAAGGAATGAAGAGTAAACTATAAGTCCTATTATTTAAGATAAAAACAAGCCAAGAAAGTTACAGCTCACATTGCACTAAATTCCCCACCTGAAAGCCCTGCAAGATCTGATTTTGTACAGATACCTCTACCAGTCCACTATGATAATCACCGTCAATTCTCCAGCCTCAGTGTCTTCATTTTAACAATATCAGACATTACTTTACAGGCGATTCTAGTGGTGACGATCTCAATATTTTATCATCATCATCATTTCAGCCGAAAGACGTCCACTGCTGGACATAGGTCTCTCCCAATTAAAGGGGGGATATAATCACCACGCTTGGCAGGCGGGTTGGCGATCGCAGTTGGTTGGTAATATTTTATATTGTTAAAAGATATTTTATCATTTAAAATTTTATGATAATTAAGCTATCTGTAGTAAGTACTTTTATTTTCGTTACCTGATAGACATGGCTTAAGTTAATTTCGATGATTAACGATCTCACTTCGATTGTAAAACTTAGACTGATTAGTAATAAGGTTTTTCTAAAGATTTTCATGTGAGAATATTTTAATTTTTGTTGGTTTTAGTTAGATTTTTGTTCATAGTTGATTTCATTTGGACAGAAAATTATTGTTAAATTCTGTTGAATTTTATTGTGAATAGGATATTATTTTTGTTTCTGCTGTTATTAGAGTTAAATAATTAATACCAAATATTATAATTCTAGGCTAAATTTCATGCCAAATAAAATGTGTAACTAAATTATATAGTAATAGTATCTGACAGAAATTTAATTTCATGAATATAATATCATCAGAAATATAAGTTTAGTAGTTTTAAATATAAAAATTAATTATATAATTAAGAATCTTTTTGAATTCCTCATTTAACTGATCAACCCTATTTAATTATTATATTTAAGTATATTATTTACGAAACGTACCTAATTTTACACCGTAACTACCCACGATCGATTCCCATTCTTCTAGTCCATCCAAAAGTTGTCTGGAAGAGATTGCCTTGTGCGATAAGACCGCCCATTATACTTATATAATCTTTCTGTAAACTACTGTCTTTATTTTCGTTTGGTGTATGTAATAAAGAATATAATAAATAAAATAAATAAATATGTAACAAAAATCTAATTAATCTGCCCATTTCATAATTCATCTGGACGGCTAATTCATCAGGAAACTCTTAATTTTAAACCCATGAGGATATAGCCGTGCCTTTCACATATGTTTTTGCGCATACTGATCAGACATGGATTTTAGGATAAATAAGGAGGAAATCCTAAAAATAAAAAATGGCAGACGAATTAGTTGAAAACACTCTCTTTCAAAGAATCACCCAGACATGCTGCTTAGAATCCACAGCAAAACTGCCATCTCATACATTAATAGAGAAAGGGAATATAATATCCCCATCTCAAATGTTTAGACAAATATGGCAGTGGGGTGAGCAGCGGTATATCTTTTTATTCGCTTCATTAAATCACATGTCAATCCTGACGACGCATAGCCCTCTGGACACATAAGTGGCGACACTTAATGGGACCTCAATGTGGGCATTTCCAAGAGACACTGAATAAAATTAGAGAACTAAACTTAGATTGATTGCGTCTCTGATTAATGAGAAATGTAGTCTATATTATATTTATTTTGGAAAAGAGATTGAAAAGCACATGA
This sequence comes from Asteroscopus sphinx, assembly GCA_949699075.1. NCBI lineage: Eukaryota > Metazoa > Arthropoda > Insecta > Lepidoptera > Noctuidae > Asteroscopus > Asteroscopus sphinx. Next base: position 8,684,152 of record OX453021.1, on the reverse strand, counting down.
CATTGTCGCTTTTACTATTCATGAGATATTATTTATTTTATGTATTTCCCTAATTGCTCTCGTTTTAGAATACCAACATTAGGTTAGTTATAGTTATGTCAAATTTTGTGTTGTACCATACCGGCCAAAACAGCCATGGTTCACTTATTTGACAATGGTGGATTCAGATAAATCTCCTTTTCAAATCTTTATCTAGCTTGAAAGGAATGGATATTCCGAAAGATACGATAAACATAATGTTTAACGCCTTATCTAAAAATACCCTAAAGCAATATGATGTTTTTCAACAAAACACTTGTGTATATTTTATCAATAAAATTTTATAATGTCATTATTGAAATAAAATAAATTTATTTTCATAAATGCACATACACAGCGACTTCATCTCAAATATATGAACTACCATATTATATAAATAAATACTTTATTTACTTTATACTTTATGCTTAATGAAAAACACAAAACTAATTTAGTACTTACCTTACACTTATTTTTAAAATCAATATGATTAAGTACAGTACAGTAAGTTATATGGGTTACTCACTTATATTAATTTCTAATCTACTTAATTGAGGACTAGGTAATAATGGTAAAGATGTACTGTAACGTCTGTAATAATGACAATGATGATGATTGTATTGCAAGTAAAATCCAGAAGATGATTGCATTAAAATTAAACCTAGTTTCCCAAGATGCCTTGCTGACTGGATCAAATTTATTTTTTAAATAAATTTAATTTAATTTCTTTTTATAAATTTACTTCTATGATAATTTGCCATTGTATACCTTGAGTGAGTAACTAATTTTGAACTGTCAACAGGACAACAAATGCAGACCTCGTTGTTTATTAACTTTAATGCTATTTGCGCAAGATTCTTATCTTGCATTGCAATTTCAAATCCATAATACATATTATCAAAGATTCAGCGCGTACTAGTCGCAACCTAAAACTGATTGTTCCATCAGTTCGAGAACGCAAGGCCATTTGCCCAACAAAAAATCCGTATTTTATGGAGATAAAACGGCTTGGTACCATTTACTCAACACTGGTAATATTTTCCTAATCATAAAAAGCCTGTCTATAGTGCAACTTTACAGAGCCGCTGGACTAAGCAGAAGCTAAATGACAACGGCGCGGTGCGGCGCGGCGTCGACATGTATGTGTTCACAGCACACGGCACATGTCACGCCTTCTCATCCTCGGCCAAAAGTAATGGCCTGTTTTTTCGATTAATTAAGAAAATAGCTGGTGGACAGGTAGTTATTTGTGTTTTATAATCAACTTCTTGCCAACCTCGAAGAAGACATATCCTTCACGCTGTGTTCAATGTTTCTTATTAGCGATTGCAAATACACATACTACATAATGTACTGATTTTGAATATTATAAAAGTTAGTTAGTTGTTGGTTTTTTGTTGCTGATAAATTAACAAGAAAACTATTATTTTGATGTAAACTTGACCTTACATTCCGCAAAAGTCGCTAAACATCTACCTTTGTTAAGAAATATCTCGGATGTAATATAGAAGTATAATTTATGGTTAAAAGAACTTACCTGTAAGTGAAGTTCAACCATAATTATACGAGATATTACATCCGAGATATTTATCACCCACCCACCCATTAAGACAGAGCGCAGCCAAGGGTCGCGCCCTGCCATCCCAACTTCTTTTTGCAGAATGTACGTGAGACGACTCCAAACTGAATGACGTTATTAGAGTTGTACCGGGTGAAATAGGGGTGTATGTATGCACGGAATCGATTAGGCCATCGATTCTTTTAATTTAATTTTTGTTTGTTTTAGCAAGCTTTAAAGTGTGTGAACCGATGCGATATGCATGGATGGACTACCTTTGTTAAGAAATATCTCGGATGTAATATCTCGTATAATTATGGTTGAACTTCACTTACAGGTAAGTTCTTTTAACCATAAAATGTGCAGTATCTCAAAAAATCCTTCAGCAAAATGTATACACCTTTTTCGTGCCTTTTTCAGTAAAATACAAAAATAGCAGATACAAAATACAAAGTACTGATTTAGCAAGTTTGTTTTGTAACAGAGGTAACGAATAACGTTGTGTTATGTGTTAAATTTTAAAGTGCAATAAAGGCGTGTAATAGCTGCTTGCATCAAAGGCTACCGCATGCAGACCGTTTTATGGCTGGCAGTTAAAGCCGTTTAAGAGTGCAGTTAGAAATAGTTCTGCATGAAATTCCATTTGTATGTATTTTGAAATAATTGGTATTTTGCTAAGATTCTGTGTGGTTTCAGAAAATAGGTTTAAACCATTATAATAAAACAAGTTTAACTGGATTACATCGCGTTTATTGGTCAAACAGGTGATAGCTGCCAACCATCTTCTCTATTAAAATTAGGATGTTTTTAATTTTAATAGTCTCGCATTCTAGGTACATATTTAATAATTGGTCATTTTAATAGAGATGGTTGGCAGCTATCCCCTGTTCGGAACCCAATTCTAAAAATAATCAAGTCCCAAACAGCACGCTATACTGTAAAACATAATGATACAGTAAGTGACTACTGCGTGCATCGAACCGATTTTAATTAAAATATTGTACGGTAGTTTTTTTTAATACATTAGATAGGTATTTAAAAAAACTGAAGACTTTTTTTACTGTCTGAAAACTCAGTCGAATGCGACGACTTTCATTGATAAATCAGTAGTTTCTCCACGTTTACTCAAAGAGCACTACTAATTAATGAATGTAAGTCGACGTATTCGATGGCGTATGCGTTAGTTTTAAATTTGCACTAAGCTTCTGGAATGAATAATTGTTATACTTACCTATTTAAAATATAAACATACATAACCAGCCCATTACTGTCCCGCTGCTGGGCACGGGCCTCTTCTCAGTACGAGAAGGCTAAGGCCTTAGTCCACCACGCTGGCCTAGTGCGGGTTGGCGGACTACACACACCATTGAGAACTGTATGGAGCACTCTCAGGTGTGCAGGTTTCCTCACGATGTTTTCCTTCACCGTTAAAGCAAGTGATAATCGAATATAAATCCGCATATGAATTCGAAAAGTCAGAGGTGCGGGCCGGGATCGAACTCACACCCTTCATGGAAGGCAAGCGTTCAACCACTAGGCTATCACTGCTACTTAAAATAACTACACCACTAACTACCAACTAACCAACTACTAACTGTTATTTAAAATATACTATAACTTTATTTACAAATGTAACAAACAGTAGACTATAGACATAATTCTATGCACTAGACTAGACAAACAGAAAAACACTAAATATTCAGGTGGAGCATAACTACTGAATAATAAAGTTGGCCGCCGTACAAATATTACGCACCGCCTACCGTACACACAGGAGCAATTTTCTGATTTTTGATTAATTAATCTAATACACATAGGTGTGTAATTTATTTATTAAACCGGTGCCGTACTTTTTTATGTTAAGACTAGTGTTAAACATTAGTTGGAATACAATAACAGTCAGTCAAAGTTTATCTCAATATCAGTAAGATGTGTCGATAATTGTTGTCATTAATTACATCCCACTTTAATACTATTAAATGGTCCTTGACCCGCTTGTATTTTCTCAAATATAGCTTCTTGATCTGTTTAATTTGAATGAAGATGTGATAATCAATGAATTTATTAATTTAAGCGATCCGGAAAATCTAGTAGAATCTGCATTGCCTCAACTTTATTCAATTAATAAACAAAAATATGGTTAAATAAGTTCAAATTTTAAATAATAATCTAAGTTAGAGTTTACATAAAAGCAGTTGGAACTTGGAACATAATTCCCTAAATAACAATGTACTGTGATTAAAATCAATAGAAAAACAATGTTACGAAAACGTATCAAATAATCATGATTATTACACTGGTAGAAATCGAGGCTGTGTTTTACAATATTTCCAACCTACTAACTGATTTAATTTAAAAAATTATCTCCATCGGAAAACGTGTGTTCAAGTTATTATGAAATTTTATAGCCTAAGATTACCTATCCTAATAAGTTCACGTAACAGATAAGGCTCAAATATACATAATGCACGTTTAGATTCCAGTAAGATACAACGTTGCTCACTCCTTGATGAACAATCGTTGAAAATTACCTACTTTTATTTTAAGCGGAGAAAATGCCTGACGCATGTAACACCACCCGGGGAGATGGTGTGGTTATGAGGGACTTGCATCCACAAAAAATTTCGCCTTGTTGACCTGCGAAAACTGCAATCTATAGTATTCGCGACCCAGGCAGGTCCAATTCTGGGTCTTCCTCTTCTGCCTAACTCCCCTTTGGTGATGTCAGACTTGGGACATCACCACAATTCGAAGGCCGTGCAATGTAAATAATAGTTTACAATCTACCGCCATTGGCCACTGGCCTCTTTATGTATGGATCAGGTTGCCATAAAGACGCCTGTGCTGACCCGCCCCCTCTGCGGCGGATAGGATCAGCGAAGGAGTCTTTCTCTCTGATCCGCTATGCCTCTTACTTCTGCGAGATTACTCTCTCCTCTTCTTAAACAACCTCTTTGATATTTAATTATTTAATTCTTTATGCACATCTGGGTACTAAGGCAGTCTTAACGCCAAAGGCGTTCTCTACCGGACAACCTTAGGGTAATGCAGAGACAAAGAATTTATTGTGTCTTTGCCTTTCCTCCAAGATTTTTAGAAAGATAAATAGCTTTATTTTTAAATTACTGATTATTATTTCCTACTTAATATTCTTTAACAAGATTTTATTGGATTCTAAAGAATAATCGTTTTAGCCTTCTTGAAATTCTTGCAGACGGCCTATAGATTTATTGGCTACATAATAATTCATGAAACTTACTAGAAGGGAATCATTACAAAAGTTATTCTGATTTCCCATGAGAGTGGTGACTTAGAAGCACTTCGTGACATCCAATAGTTTTTGTAGGAAGTAGAATAGTCTTCTATTGTGTCTAGTTATAGAGGCCGTGGCTTTACTTCCCTTATAAAAAAATTAACCAATGTATTTTAATAGTAGTTGAGCTCCTTTGTGAAAGAGCTCGTCCGGGGAAGTACTACCACCGTACCTACTTCTCCGCCAAACAGTGATGCTTGCATTGCTGTGTTTCGGTCTGAAGGGTACGGGTCGGCATTACAATCACATGAGACTTTCCATCTTCATGTCTCAGTTTGGCGAACCGACTTGCGGTACCATTTAGGCAACAGCCTATTGCAGTTGTTATGGGCAAAGGTACCAAACCACTTAACATCAGGTGGGCCTTTAGCTCGTTTCGCCATCCTATACTATAAAAAGTAAATCTTTAAACTAGTGTTGAAATACTTCACACCATTTGGTACAATTTTTGTGTTTTCGATATCACTACCACACACAATCTCATTAAAAATCTTATTAAAAATTCTCAGTAGCAGCCCGGAGTCAGGAAGATAGCGGTGCTACACTCCAGTACCTCGGAGAGACATAAAGCCGTCAGTCCTGCGCCTGATCTTTCACCGGTCGTGTCGGATAGCCGTCCTATCGGATTATGGAGGGTGCACCTGTGCTAGCGTACACTCTTGTGCACTATAATAATTATGTCACGGCTAGTCTTCGTTGAGATTAGCCGCCGTGATTGAAATTCGACCAGGATTATTATATTTTAACCAAAAAAATACAGATTTTGTAACCCTCTCATCTACTAACCATAAATGTAGGCTTCATGCCTACATTTCCCTATTTATTTTTAACATAACGTCAAGGCAATCGTCAAAAGACCGATGGCGTTTTGGGTTGACGACTTGGTCTATATTATCGGAAAAACCTGGACAAGATTGGCGCAAAACAGCGAAGAATGGCGTAAAAGGGAGAAGGCTTGTGTATGCAGTAGATTGATAAAAGATCTAAATGATGATGCGACCAACGCAACGTAGACTCTTATCAATAAAAAACTTAGTATTTTAGTGGGTCTTAAAAAAGAAATGGAACCAATACGGAAATGTTGTCTTTGATCGTGTGATTTTCTTTTCTTTGGTCATTTAAAGCGCGAGATTTGTGAATTATTTAAAATTACGTAGGCAACCATCGGAAGACCGATTCGGGTTTGATGAATTGGTTCTTATCGGAAAAACCTGGACAATATTAGCACAAAACGGCGAAGAATAGCGTAAAAGGCTTATGTATACAGTAGATTGACAAAAGCTGTAAATTATGCTGCGACCAGACGTAGACTCTTATCAATAGCCCAGGCCTTAAAATAGAAATGGATCCAACTCGCAAAACTTTTCTACGGAAATCTAAATCTATTGTTAACATTTATCGCGCAAAAACTTGATGCAAAGCTAAAGCATAAAAGTTTCCAATACAAGGTTTTACAATACAAAGTAGGGAACATTGAAAAAAACCTTGCAATCAGTACAAACTTTCTTTGACTCCTCAATACCATAGTTTTGGTCGAGTTTGCATGCTGGTTCCGGGAAGTTTGTCAAACTTTGAATCTTAAGCTTCAGTTCACTCGTGGCTCGCCGGTTCTCTCAAGAATTCAAATCAATAGAAATGGTAGGTGCAATTTTTACTCGGAGCCTCATTATAATTTCCTGCGTCTGATCATCATCATCACCATTTCAGCCGAAAGACGTCCACTGCTGGACATAAGCCTCCCCCAAGGGGGAGGATATGCCATAATCACCACGCTTGGCAGGTGGGTTGGAGATCGTAGTTGGTTGGTTAAATACTCAGAGAACGCTGCTGCCCATCCTCTGATGAATCCCTTAGTCGCCTTTTACGACACCCATGAGAAGAGATAAGGGCGGTGCTATTCTTTATGTTCGGCACCACACGGAACAAAAGTGATCCGTAGCTCAGTAAGCGAGCTTTAAAAACCGTACAGTGTTCACGTACTGACTTCATACAATAACCGAAGTAAATACTGTTCATAAAAATATCTAAGGATTTGTTATATTTCATTTTAGCTTTTCAAAGAAAGCTCTTTTATATTTTTCTTTATTTTGGAATAAAATTTCATAGTAGTAGTAATAGAACTCCTTGTGAAAGAGCACGTCTAGGAAAGTACTACCACCAATGATATTTAAAAGAATAGATATGCGATACAAAAAAAACATATGACATAAACATATGTGACTGCCCCGTTGGTCTAGAGGTTGCAAGCGCGACTGCTGAGCATGGGGTCCTGGGTTCGATTCCCGGGTCGGGCAAAGTGTTATTGGGTTTTTTCATTAGGAAATTCTCAGTAGCAGCCCGGAGTCTGGATTTGTGCCCGGTCAATGGCAATAGGCTCGCCCCCTATTACATGGGACTATATCATAACTGGCGAAATGTGGGTGTACTATTACACCTCTGCCTACCCCTTCGGGGAAATACAGGCGTGATGTTATGTTATGTTATAAACATATGTAGCTAAATATTATCTGGTATCAACCCTCATTGTACTTATTTAATATCTTACCTTTTTAACTATATTTTTGTTTATTTGGGGTGCCCACTGAAAATCAGCGCTGTGTAGTGGCTTGATCTGTTACACAGCAACATGCTGAGTGGGAACCTCATTGTCGCGGCTACGGCGTGCAATTGGCCGGTTGTCTTGAGAACTAACGAAGATATTTTATTTTTATTATGCAATTTTAGGTGCGGTCGACCGTACGTCAGTGGTAACAGTTTGGCTCTGACGGCGCCTTTATTTCGTAAGCAGTAAGGGCGGTTTTCAGACTTGGGTGTTGCCACTGTCATGCGGTCAACTATACTTTTCTTATATTTTGTATCGACTGTCCCTTCTTAATTTTTTACCTATGTGTCTTTTGTTTTTAATTTTTATGTAACCCCACCTATAAGTTGCCTGCTTGTGTTTATCACTGTGTTTTAAATGTTGCGCGTCGTTAACTGTGACAATAAACTATTTTTCTTTCTTTTTTTTTTCTTTTTTATCTGTTTGTATAGTGGATGATACTGATGTACGGTAAAACTCTAATGAGTTTAGGTTTACATCTTTAGTTTTTTTTTTGTTATGTATGATTTATTTGTTCAGTGGTATAGAACCACTGAACAAATAAATAAATACCCTAACAAATCAAACGAAATAAATGTTCCGTACGCAGCGGCAGCACAATACACATAAACTAGTACAAACTAAGTTAGTTTGTTACTTCAAGTTACTTTCGCGTCATAATTGGAACACTTTCTGTAAACACACGACGGCATTTTATTTTATTTTTGTCACCGGTGCCACGCTCGACGCTTTAACTGACGCGGATTAATATAAAAAACGTCCTAATTAGGACATTTTCGAGTCTTCATTTGTGAGTGCAAGTAACATATCTGTACTTTTAAATATCATTGATTACCACCAAAAATCATCGTTATAAAATTATCATTAAATTTATGTGTTAAGCTAATTTTGGCGGAAAAGTGATGCTTGCATTGCTGTGTTCCGGAGCGAAGGGTACGGGTGCCGGTGAAATTACAATCACATGAGACTTTCTATCTTTAAGTCTTAGTTTGGTGACGCAATTTTTAATACGATTAAGGCAACAACCTAGGTGGTATTGCATTTGTTATGGACAAACAATTCTCGTTTACGCATAAAGAGGAATAAAAAAAAAACTTGAAAGAATCGGCCCAGATAACAAATTACAGCTACGGTAAATTAATTATTATCTTACTTCAATATTTGTGAAATATACCTTTCATATTAGACGTTACAATAGAGAAATCCTAGGCCAACTGTCAGGCTGAAGTTTGTATAACATTCAATTAGGCGTAGGTACCCTAGTGTTTTCTACTAGGCAATACGGGGCAATAATTGTTCTGTTATTAATTAGTACATTAATTTTAATATCATCATCATCATCATTACAGCCGAAAGACGTCCACTACTGGACATAGGCCTCCCCCAATAAAGGGGGGGATATGCCATAATCGCCACGCTTGGCAGGCGGGTTGGCGAATTTTAATATGATTGATGTAGAATCTTGAAGATTGGGGATCGAGTCACGTCAGCTGCAACAGTGGACACACCAGCAAGTGTAGCATACCACGTAAGTATACCTACTATTTGAAATGAATTATTTTATCCAAAAGATTCCTGAAAATTTAAATTGTGGAAAGAAAAAATCGCTCACGAGCAGGATTCGAACCTGCGACTCCTGGCTCAGTACGCCAGTGCTTTAGCCACTAAGCTACCGTGAACACTGCTCGTGGTATCGAAATTATCCTTGACTATACGTCTTTGGGTGACGTCAGCGATATCTTACAAGCATCGAGCAGTGTTCACGGTAGCTTAGTGGCTAAAGCACTGGCGTACTGAGCCAGGAGTCGCAGGTTCGAATCCTGCTCGTGAGCGATTTTTTCTTTCCACAATTTAAATCTTTAGAATTCGCTTCGCATGCGTAAAATGCGTTAAAATAATAAAATAATTAGATTCCTGAAACTTTAGCAAATCTCGAGTAATTGTGTTTGGTACTTACGTATAGTGTATTTCTTGTCAGAATGACGGGAAGACCTTGTGGTTTGCGACGTACGCCTCTTGTAACGCATTATGTATTCTGTGAAGATACAGATACATAATTAATAAAACAATAATAAATAAACATGGGTTTGATGTTAAGTACCTACCTTATAGTCAATTGGATACTGAAAAACTAAAAAAAACCAGCCAAGAGCATGTCGGGCCATGCTCAGTATTATAGGGTTCCTTAAGTAGGTCTTATTAAAAACGAATCAAATCGAATATTAATCATTGCTATTTTAATTTTTGCAAACAGCGCCACCTAGCGCTAAATTTAAGAAGTGTGTCATGTCAATATAACACAAAGTTTCTTTTTGTGATTTTTTAAATAGAAATTAACTAAAGGAACATTATTTGCTAAGATCATTTTTCTCTAAGGTCAATGACCTATGAACTAGGACGTCTCAAGTATTTTTCAGTTTTCTCACTATAACTCAAAATAAATCTTTGAATCTTTGAATCTTAAACTCAAAAATTTATAAACACATTATACTCGAAATAATTTTAAAAGAGATTTTTTATAAAAGTCTATCAACATGGAAGATTACAAGTTTCAAATGGCAGGGGGGGGGACACATTGTAAGCCACTTTGGTGGGCTATATTTCGCAGATGGTACACCTGATAAAAAAGTGACCTTCATTTTAGTAGACCTATTCAATGATACCCAATACGAGGAGGTGCAGCGAAAAAAAAATTAAACCCCATTTCACATGTATGGGCGCCACCCCTAAAATACGTTATCAAGATTTTTTTATTCTTTTAAAATTGATATCTATATCTAAACCATTTTTAACAAAATTTCATTTACTTATGTTTATAACTGTAGAAGTTATTAAGCTGTAAAGGATTAGGACAGACGGACAGACGGACAGACGAATAGACGGATATACAGACTGACGGACTGACGGACAGACGGACAGACGGACAGACGGACGGACATGACGGAACTATAAGGGTTCCTTGCAGGACTACGGAACCCTAAAAATCACTAAACAGGTACAATGATCTTAGGCACTACAATTTACAATTACGGTAGCTGTAGGATTTTGGGTTAATTTCCTTTGCCTATCACCGACTGCAAGTGCCGCCATCTCGCGGAAGCGAGCGAAATTCGCCCCTTCGTCTTGAGTTGCGCACGGGAACACATCCTATTAAGTGAAAATTAGCAAAAATAACAATATAATCAACAATAAAATCCCGGGATCTGGATAATCATACACGCGGCGCAGTATATGGTGAGTCAACAAAGGCAAAACATTTTTTTAGTAAATTAAAGTATTCTGAGCTATCCGTATTCAACAGTAGCCAAGCAAATGGCACATATCTTTCAGAATTATTTCAATTCTGAAAGACATTACTTCAACTATGCAAATGATGCATGCAGTAATTTACCTAGTTACCGTCCGTTTCAAATTTAACATTATTTAAGAAGCTAATAATAATATACAGTTACATTAAAATTACTTTTCTCCCACTTGCTCGGAAATTGGTTCATTATTCAAAAAAAAGAATACAACAATCGGCTCTTTTCCGTACGCAACGAAATAACAGGCCGGTAATATCCAACAGGACAATAATAGAAATTGCTGGACACTTTTTATTTTTTAAATTATGCCACCGAGGTTTTTAAGTACAAACTTACATAAATTAGGTGTTTTTAGGCACAAAATATTCATCATTATAGAGGCTGAATGCGCATATTTTTTTTTCAAAACTTTGAAAATAGAACAAGAACCGCGCGCGGGCGAATTGGCGTGTGAATGAAAATGAGATACTGTTGAATTAATTTGTGTTGTGTTTCCTCGCAAATGAGAGAAAAGTACTATACAAGTCTCGGCCGAAATAGCAATTAACGGCCTCGTTTAGTTAAAAAGGACTCGGCTTGCGCCTCGTCCTTTCAAAATCACTTGGGAAGTATTACTCGGCCGTAAATTGCTTCATTTCAGGCCTCGACAGTAATGTACTATTAAATGTGTAGAGTAAAACCAAACTTTTTCTACGTGAATCTTCAAATCTAGAGATTTAAATTGAAAAAACGAATATTTTATTCACAATCTTGAAAAAAAAAAAATGAAATAAACTAGCCCGATCGTTTTTTTTTTTCCGAAAAGTGAAATATACTAACTAAAATGGAATAAAACACTTACCCCCAGTTTCTGGAAGGCTGATCAATTTGATCTATGATCAAATCTAATGTCAGCTTCTGTGATTGGCCGGCTAAAATGTTAACAACCAATCACATCGCTTGACCTGAGATTTGACAGTAGATTAGTTAATTTTGCGTTGATCAGCCTTCCATAAACTGGGGGTAAATGTGATTATTTTATTTTTACTTATTTCAAATAATGTAAATCAATGAAATTATTAATAAAATAACATTGTTAACAAGATTGCCACCTTGTTTTGGCAATTTTTAAAAATTACATACAACATTACATAAACTGACTCAAAATAATTTATTGTTTACTTCACCCAACCTACACCCAACTTCAACAAAAGCGAACTCGCTCAACTCGCACTGTCTCGACCCCTCAATTTAACCAAAACATGAACCAAACCTATTTCACGATAGCCACCTTATCATATTATTGTTTTCGCACTCTTGGAAAAAAACCTAGGTACTCCAGAAAAAGAAAAAGTTTTTTAAAGTTTTTTTCACCTCAGAAATAAACCCTTCATTTACAACTCTATACAAATGTAAACAATTTATTCCTAACCGAATTGAACGAATCTATAATTTTATATGCTTGAAGTTTCGACATTTTAGGAACTTTTTCTGAATATTCAAACAATAACACTTAGGCCAAGCCCGCGCAACGATTTTTAATCACGCAATTTTCAATCGCGCTGTTTTTTCCACGGCGATTTTTAATCGCCAGTGCATATGTTTCCATGTGTTACAGATTTTTCGATATAAATTCGCGCGATTAAAAATCGGTATGCGGGCTTTCCCTTACTCTGTTGAGACACAAACAACCTTTAGTAAACGTAGTGTATAACAATAAAATTTTGTGTTGCATTCAACCGAGATGCAGTAAAATTTTGTGAGTACGTAAAGTTGCATCAAGTAAATAACTTCAAAAAAGAACGAGGTTCTCGATTCGACTGTACGTTTTTTTAACGTTTGTTACGCGAATACTCCGCCAATTATGAATTGATATTGATGATTCTTTTTGTTTTTGATAGGTCATACTTTAGAGGTCGTCGGATGAAGATCTGATGAAGACCTTCGGAGATAAAGAAGGGAACTCTTCAATGGATGACAGCAAATCACCCGCGACTGCAGCAAGCGCTTGTCAGTTGTTTATACCACTCAAAATAGAAAATATAATAAACTTTAAAAAAAGAAAAACCGACTTTAAAAGTAATTAAATAATTTGAGTAAAACTGTTTATTTTTCTGCCTTTGACATGGTTTGATTTAAGAATAAATTGGCACTGACTTCCTAAAAAGTTTCACACAATAGTACATTACTGTCGAGGCCTGAAATGAAGCAATTGACGGCCGAGTAATATTGAAGTTAGTTAGTCGAATTGATTTTAAGAGGACCAGGTGCTAGCCAAGTCCTTTTTTACTAAACGAGGCCGTTAATTGCTATTTCGGCCGAGACTTATACCAGGCCCCTCAGAAAGTATTGCGAAAAAAAGTTTTTATATATGGGAGACTGGCCAGTTATAATGTTTTTCGAAAATATGATTATTTATAAGTAAAAATAAGTAAGTTCCAATTTCAAAATTTCCCTCCACATTTTTTGCGAGTTAATTCAAAGTATTGTGTCTCACTGAAATATGGATCTGCGCCGGGAACATTTTAGAGCTATGATTTTATACGATTTCAAGTGTCGCCTGAAACCGGATGAATCGTACGATAGACTTCAAATGGCATTCATGGATGAAGGCCCTTCCAAGGCAACCGTGTATCGTTGGTATAACGAATTCAAGCGCGGTCGACCAACTTTGGGGGATGACGAAAGAAGCGGTCGCCCTTTGACGGCTGTTACCGAAGAAAACGTGCTAGCAGTGAAAAATTTAATCCAAGACAATAGGCGAATTACATATCAGGAGATTCAACACATATTGAAGATTGGATCGGGAAGCGTTCACGAGATTCTACACAGCCATCTTCGCGTGAGGAGGATAGTATCACGCTGGGTGCCGCACAACCTCACCGATGCTCAGAAGCAGGCCCGGGTGGAATGGTGCCGTGATATGCTTAACAAATTTGAAGCAGGCTCGTCTCGGCGTGTTTACGACATCGTTACAGGTGATGAGTCCTGGATTTATCAATACGACCCAGAAACCAAGCGCCAGTCGACTGTTTGGGTGTTTCAAAATGAGCCAACGCCTACCAAAGTGAAGCGATCTAGAAGCGGGGGTAAGATTTTGATCGCTAGCTTTTTTAATTTGACTGGCCACTTGGTATCAATTCCCTTACGGGATCAAAGAAGCATTAATGCCGAATGGTATACTACCAAATGTTTGCCAGAAGTTTTCTCTGTTATAAGCAACAAGCGACCAAACACAGGGCTCCGCGGGCTACTGCTCCACCACGACAATGCACCTGCGCACACCGCACTCAAAACGAGGGACTTCCTGGACAGCACGCCAGTCAAACTCCTGGGTCACCCTCCTTACAGCCCTGATCTAGCACCGTGTGACTTCTTTTTATTCCCAAAAATAAAAAATCAGCTCAAAGGGATACAATTTTCGTCGCCGGAAGATGCGCTGGCTGCGTTCGAGCAGGCTGTAAACGAGGTGTCTGCGGCGGACTGGAAAAAGTGTTTTGAAAACTGGTTTAGGCGCATGAATCTTTGTATAGAGGCTGGTGGAAAGTACTTTGAAAAGATTTGATAAAAATATATGTACGTATAGAACAATTTTTTTTAGTTTCGCAAAACTTTCTGAGTGTCCCACGTATAGTAATTTTCTCTCATTTGCGAGGAAACAATACACAAATTAATTCATCATCATCCGCTCGCGGTTCTTGTTCTATTTTCAATATTTTGAAAAAAAAATGCATTCGTTCTTTATAATGATAAATATTTTGTACCCAAAAATACTTAATTTATATAAGTGTGTACTTATAAAAAATTATAAAAATAAAATATACTTTTTTTTATTCGTCCAAGGCTTATCATGTGCGTGTTCTTACTATTGAACATTTTAGTTTTAATGGGATTTGTCGCTATCAATTTTAACTCCATTTAGCACAGTCGACTGCATGACAGTGGTAACACTTGAATTAGAAAATCGTCCTTACTACTTACGAAATAAAGGCGCTGTCAATGTCAAACTGTTGCCACTGACGTGCGGTCGACGGTACATTCATATCTACAAATTATCACGCCTGTTTTCCATTGAAGTGGATTTCCACCCGTTACGATCCTGACACACGCTCTTTGCTTCATCTACGTTTACTTATCTCGTCATGCATGCTCGTGGGTTAACAGTGCTCTTAACGTGGCTTTTTTTTGAGAACTACACTTCGATCAATTCAATCTTTGTCACTACCTCTTCTTTCACTCCACAACGCTCCATTATCAATTTCCAGAGCTATCTCCATTTCATTTTCTCCTTAAACATTTCTTTTAATTAGGTGCAGGCGATGATATTTAAAAAAGTACAGATATGTTGTTGCGCATGCAATCTGAAGACTCAGAAATGTCCTAATTGGGATGTTTTGCTACTATTCTGCGTCAAGCAAGGCGCCGAGCGTGACATGTGACAACAAAAAACAAAAATGCCGTCATGTGTGTAAAGAAAGTGTACTAATTATGACGCGAAACTAACTTATACAGGGTGTCAAGGAAACGCTTCCGAAAACGAAGACAGGTGATAGTGCTGGTACGATACCACGAAAAAAAATGCGATTCTTTTCTCAGATTTTTCAATTTTTTTTTGCATTTTTCATTATGTATGAGTTTTATTTAACTGCCCAAACTGAGGGGCTCGTAGCGAAGCAACGACTGCGCGGATTGTACGATCTGCAAGGTTAAGCTGCACTTGCCGCGGTCAGTCTGTGGATGGGTGACCGTTTCGTTACACATCGAGACCCCTCCGTGCCTCGGAGAGCACGTTAAGCTGTCGGTCCCGGTTGTCATACGAATATCTATGGCAGTCGTTACGGGTAGTCAGAAAGCCTGATAACTGGTCTAACCTCCGAATGTCGGTATTACCCAGTAACTGGGTTGCGGGGGTCTGATGGCAGTCGCTCCGTGTAAAATACTGATGTTCAGCCGCATCTGGCTAGACTGGAAGCCGACCCCAATATAATTGGGAAAAAGGCTCGGAGGATGATGATGTATATATACTAGCTTTTACCCGCGGCTCCGCTCGCGTTAAATTCTGCTAACCCACGTCAGTCCAGTCCAGTCCAGTCCACTATCCCGCTGTTCAGCCGCATCTGGCTAGACTGGAAGCCGACCCCAATATAATTGGGAAAAGGCTCGGAGGATGATGACATATCTATACTTTTAAATATCATTGGGTGCAGGTAAACATCTTAAACAATTTCCATAGCAACAGTATAAGCAGCACAAAGAAGCAACCGTATCAAAGACACAATACTCGCATCAAGTTCTCAAAGGTATTCTAACTAGAAGTTGTCATGGCAACGAGTCCTTACTGATACTACAGAACAAGACATCTCAGATTTATTATCTTCCCAAGTTGAAGGGCAGTTGTATAATGTATGTTTGGTATGCTTTTCGTACTGTTCTCGGCTGAAACCAATGAGGCCGTTTTATGTAGGCGACTTCTATTAAGTCTTGCAGTTATTGGAGATTTAAAGCAGTGATGTATGGAATACGTCAACCTAGGGCAGGTCATTCAGATTGGTAGACACAACCTCGAGAAAGAAGCCGACAGAAGGATCCAGCTGGTAGCAGTTGGAAAACTTAGCCGAGGCTTCTTATTCTTATTCTTTATTGTACACACAGATATACATTTATATTACAGTTTTAGGCTTCTCGTCTCCTATACCGCAAAATTTGAAGACAAAGGTCTTCAACCAGGACGTGCTGCCTGTCATGACTTACGGTGCTGAGACGTGGACACTGACTGTTGGACTAGTCCACAAATTCAAAGTCGCTTAGCAAGCTATGGAGCGGCTATACTTGGATTTTCTTTGAAGGATAAAATCCGTATCTGGGGAAGAAGCGGAGTGACCGACAGCTTGTAAGATCAGTAAGCTGAAGTGGCAGTGGGCTGGCCATGTCTATCGAAGGACCGATGAGCGCTGGAGCAGGCAAGTCTTTGAGTGGAGAATGCGAATCGAAAAATGCAACGTAGGGTGCCTTCAGCCAGGTGGACCGACGACCTGAAGAAGGTGGCTGGGGGAGACTGGATGCGGAAGGCAGAGGACAGAGTGATGTGGCAGAACTTGGGAGAGGCCCATGTCCAGCAGTGGACTGGGATAGCCTGAGATAATACATTCTCAAGACACTGAAACGACTCTTCTGCTTTTTTTTGCGTGTCTACATAAGCTATACAATAATAATAGCTCATATCCTAAAAAAACTACCAGTCAGCAGATAGCTGAGTTGACTACCAGCGGTGACACACTGTGTGCGTATGAGCTCGCTTGCCGGTGACCTTGAGCGAGCGCGTTAATGCAATAGGCCTTGGCTGAGGCAGCCGAGAGACTGTCCGTTCCACTTGCCGCGCACCGCGCACGGCCCCCGCGCTCGCCCCGACCCGCATACATAGCCGCGAGCAATTTTACGAGCACCTATGCTTAAGTGTCGCTTCTTGTCGTTAGTATATATTCTATGCTACCGGCCAAATTACGCCGGATGATAATTCGGGTATGGGATGCATTTAAGAGCCTCCACGAGTGAAACGACTCTGATACTGATATGTAACTAATGATAAACCTAATCAAAAAAATTGCCGAAATACTTAAAAACAAACTCTAGGTATACCACCTTCTTGTCCGTAAAAAAGCGCTAACGCTTTTCCACCCTTAAAAGTCATCCAATTTCGATGTTTTTTTTAAATGTTTCCTATTTAAACTGTGAAAATCTATGCGTGTGTTTTATTTTTTGAAATTTCACATTATCTTCGTAATTATAGGCACCAAAATTAACGAATTTTTTGCGTTGAAATTTTGATGCAAAAAAGTTGTTTTCATTCACTGAGGTAATATGTATTACGTATGTACTAGAGAAGACACCTCGAACAAAATGTTTGTAGCACGTTTTAGAGCTCCTGCACTTTCACTCGCTTAGCCACGCTCGCGCCGCGCGTGCTCCGCGGCCAGCAAGTTGCGCGATTTTTTTTGTTCGTAATGTCTATCTACTCTATTACGAATACGTAGTACATATTATTTCAGTGTTTTTATTAGACGTACATATTATCTCAGTGTTTTTATTAGAAAATCAAAAATATTTTTTTGAAAAACAAAGCATATTTGCGTCGATTCTAATCTAGTCAGCGATTGACACCAAAAACGAACGATTTTGATCACTTTTAAATTACCTGCAAGTGCGCGTTTAATGACTATTATTATTATTTTCTACTAACCTACTATTTATTAAGTACATTAACACATTTCGATGTTTAGATGAAGTTTTATGCAAATGCTCATTACCTATATCAATCATCAAAAGATCGGCGCACGTGATAACAAATTTTATTCCTTAGTTATTTTAGCAATCCCTAGAATAATCTCTAGTTATACACTAACTACAATGATTAACTCGTGAATATCCATAGATTATTTAATAACCTTGTAAAAATCACACTGCTAAATGTATTATAAAAATTATATATTATTTTTAGTCTGTTCGTAACCTTACCTTTGACAGTATCAGTGATTTCTTCAATCTTATTTAGCACAACCTGGTCCACAACTATTTAACAACAAACTAACGATATGTACAATATAACTACACGGAAGACTATCAACAACAATCTAAAACATCAACAACATTAATATTTATTATTTGAACACATATTCCGATTTTACACTCATTATTGTTTGACTTAAAAACTAGGTTTTCAACCCCAAAAATTCATTACAAATAATTAATATGTCTTTTAAAATCGGTTTTAATTTATAATTTTCACATTTTCATTCATTATTTTTGTTAAAAACGTTAATTGAACGTGTTTCGCTCCAGATTTTTTGATTTGACGTTTTTGGTGGGGTTGCCCGTAATTTAATTTAAATTCACATCATATTCATCGTATGGTTTTAACACACCACATTCTTACTTAGGTAACCTAATCAATTAAAAAACCGTAGAAGATAAAGTGGAACCCATTAACCTCTGAAGGATAATAGTTCAATTTCAATATATACTACGGCTTGCACAAAAATGAAAATAGTCTCTGAACCCATCATCACATCTACAAATACGTAACTTACTTTTCAACAAAATTATCAATACCCAAAATCTGTCATTAAAGATTTTGAAACCCTCAAACAAAACGAAATATTCCCCTACACCCCGGACAAAAATCACCTACAACTTGGCAACACAGCTTCACGCATGCGCACCATTTCCCCGGGTTCGCGCCAGATGTTCTCAGAGTTTTGGTAGTTTTATTGATCTGCGTCGAGCCGTAATATGAGTATCATTACCTATGATAGATCGACCCTCGTATCGTAATAGATCAGACGCCTATCTGTGTCAGCAGACCTTTGACCTCGACGCAGATTAGAGTTAAGACTGGCTGGATAGTGAATAGCTTGATTTGCCTAGTGATGGCGGCAGGATTTAAATTTAGAACTAGGTTAGGATTGGCGTTCGTTTCCTAGTCTTTTTTTATTGTAGTCTGTTTTTATTGGTATTGGATAATCGTAAGCTGCCTTGGGTTTTGATGAAGTAGAAAGTTCGACTATTCTATAAAATTTCTGTTTGCTGTAAAATTTTGCGTCTGTGACTGTGTTTTGAAAAACTTGTGGATTTGGAAGATTTTGTGGATTTGAAAGACTTGAATATTGTAGAGCTTTTGAAAATTCTTACTTTCAGTTTCAACAAGGGTTGTTTTATGGTATAGAATGGCGAAATGAGCTTGAGGCCCCTCTGATATTTGGTTATATTTGCCCATAACAACTGCAGTACCACTTAGACTGCTGCCTAAATGATATTCAAAGTTTCATTTGCCAAACTGAGAATTGAAGATGGCAAATGTTATTGTAATTTTACCGGTACCCGTAGGTACCTACCCTTTGCACTGGAAACTGGAACACAACAATGCAAGCATTATTGTTTGGCGGCAGAAATAGGTACGGTAAGGCGTATTACATCAAAACATAATTATCAATGATGACGTCATGAAAACCAAACACATTTGCATTATGTTTTTTATTTAACACAACCACAATTTAATGCTAAATAATTTTTTTTCATTAAATTGTTTTTACTCCTTCCATTGCAGGCAAGACAAAACAAAGAAGTTGCAAAACGCACTGAAAATGCCTGGAGGAGCTATTGGGCCATGAAAGAGCTAATGAAGGGTGATCTACTTCTACCCCATTCTGCCTATCCTCACATATGGACCCCAAACACGGTCTTAGACAATTCTGCTTAGGTCAACGCTTGCTGTTTACCAGAGAGCTTTGGAACGGGCATAAAACTTATAGACCGGATGAGAAAACAACGATCCTTTCCAGAACAAAAATAAAAGAAATAGCTGACGACACTCAGAAGGCTGCCAGTCTAAAATGGAATTGCGCTGGACATATCTGCCGCATGACAGACGACCACTGGGCCAAACTGATAACTGAATGGATCCCTTTACATGGCAGACGACCACTGGGTCAAACTGATAACTGAATGGATCCCTTTACATGGCAGACGACCACTGGGTCAAACTGATAACTGAATGTATCCCTTTACATGGTAGACGACCACTGGGTCAAACTGATAACTGATTGGATCCCTTTACATGGCAGACGACCACAGGGTCAAACTGATAACTGAATGTATCCCTTTACATGGCAGACGACCACAGGGTCAAACTGATAACTGAATGTATCCCTTTACATGGCAGACGACCACTGGGTCAAACTGATAACTGAATGTTTCTCTTTACATGGCAGACGACCACTGGGTCAAACTAATAACTGAATGAATCCCTTTAGATGGCAGACGATCACTGGGTCAAACTGATAACAGAATGGATCCCTTTACATGGCAGACGACCACTGGGTCAAACTGATAACTGAATGGATCCTTTGACATGGCAGACGTCCGCTGGGTCAAACTGACAACTGAATGGATCCTTTTACATGGCAGACGTCAACGCGCCAGGCGGGATGAGCTGGACTCCTTTCAAAAAGAATGGTCTCTTTTAGTAACAGACAGGATAAAGTAGAAGGAGAGTATAGAGACCTTTGCCCTGCAGTGGGACAATTGAAGCTTTTATAAAGGCTGAATGCCAATTTTTTTCTTTAAAAGTTTTAAATTAGAACAAGAACGACGCGCGAACGAATTGGCGCGAATGAAAATTAGATACCGTTGAATTAATTTGTGTATTGTTTCCTCGCAAATGAGAGGAAAGTTCTATACAAGTCTCGGCCGAAATAGCAATTAACGACCTCGTTTAGTTAAAAAGCACTCGGCTGGCGCCTTGTCAATTTAAGATCACTTTCAAAAGTACTCGGCTTTGCCTGGTCCTTCCAATATTACTCGGTCGTCAATTGCTTTATTTCAGGCCTCAACAGTTATGTCCAATTTTATTATAAGAAAAGTGTCGTAAAAACCATAACCGTGTGAACCTTTTGTTTTACATTTTTCTATTAATTATTACACAATTTAATTTATCCTGAACTAGCTTCTGTCCGCTACTTCGCCTGTGTGTAATTCGGTTTATCACAGAAAGACGTAATCGCACAACACTCAGGAACTGTTTATCTTCCGGGGATAAAAAGTAACCTATGTCCTTCTCCATACCAAATTTACCAAAAATAAAATTACCGCTACCGCTTTGCCAAATTTCATTTGGATCGGTTCAGAGGTTTTTTTTTTTATATATATATTATAGGATGGCGAAGCGAACTAAAGGCCCACCTGATGTTAAACGGTTACCTCTGCCCATAACAACTTCAATATCACCTAGACGGTTGCCTAAATGGTACTGCAAGTCGGTTCGCCAAACTGAGACATGAAGATGGAAAGTCTTTTAACGTCTTTTCGTAATTTCACCGGCACCCGTACGCTTCAGACCGAAACACAACTATGCAAGCATCACTGTTTGGCGGACAAGTAGGTACGGTGGTAGTACTTCCCCGGACGAGCTCTTAGTCGTGAAAAGGCAACAAACAAACCAACAGACATACAGAGAGACAGAGTTACTTATAAATTACTAGCCTATGCCCGCGGCTTCACCTGCTTGGATGTCGTATATCGCGCACCCCTCGGGAACTGTTCATCTTCCCGGGATAAAAAGTAGTCTATATGTCGATCCGGGTTATGTCCTATCTGCAAGCCAAATTTCATTAAAATCCATTCAGTGTTTTTTGCATGAAAGAGTAACAAACATACATACATACATCCTCACAAACTTTCACGTTTATAATATTAGTCTAAGTATATAGTATATATAAGATACCTATATTGTGGATGTGGATATTGTAATATGCTATAACAAATGAGAACATAACAGTAAATCGCAAATCTCTATTACTCTAAATCATTTCTCATTGCGCGTGCGGCGTCAACGTCCTTACACAATAACGCTTGTCATTCGCCAATCAACTTGAATTATTGTTGTTAGTGTAAAATCGATTACCTAATGGAGAAATATACGGTGTTTGGTAATACTAATAGTATTGTATTGTAGAATTTGTAGCAAAAAATATGGTATAATAATAGTAATAGTGGCAGAAATTGGTATACCTTTTGAAGCGGCGTAGATTAGACAAAACAAAAAAAGTATTGTTTACGGCCTCCGGGAGTCTAGCAGTGCTTAAAAAATTAAGTAACGAGGGTAGATAAAAGAAGTGATAGCCTAGTTGTTCTGGCACAACTAGCGTAGCTGACGCAGTTGGCGTAGCTGTTAAAGAGCCGTGAGGTGGCGTGCAGTGTTCCATGTGCGCCGCCAAGGAGGGTACGGCTGGCGTTTGGTCGCACGGGGTGAAGGGGCTCGCCTACTCGTGGCGAGCCGGGACCTGTAGGGGTAGGTGGAGAATGCAGAGATCCCACGCCCCAAGCCAAAGGAATTTGGAGGAACACCGTGGTTGTTTTGGTCGGTAAGAGTCCGACACTGGCTTCGCCTACCCCGGGCGGAGTGCGTCCATGAGGATTTCCCCACGGCAAAAAAAAAAGCCAGATGGTTGGACGGACGCCTGCCTTCCATGGGGAGGGTTCGAACCCGGTCATCCAAACTGTTACTTTGTAGTTAGCTTGCAGTTCAAATACAAACCGTCTGAATAGAACCTAATTGGAGTCACAGTAAACATAATATACAGTACGATAACTACGTAATAACGCTCCGGATTGAACACTCACACAGACGCACGCCTCAACAAGAAACCTAAGTGGACGTCGCAGTGCTGTTAGTTCAAAAACCCGATACCTCCTATCGGTATCATACGCATCGGACGGATCGGATTGAATATAAAAATGCGGATGACGTCATCGGCAATATTGAAAATTCGATTGCTCATAGAAATTCGCCGGCAATCCGTACGCTGCGGATAGGTGGACGTACTACTTTTACACTATCTACTTTTACTATCGATGCCTTCGATACCGATAGGTCGACGCGTGCCTTTAGGGGCCTTGTTGAGGCGTGCTTTTGTGTGAGTGCGATGTTTTGTGCGTTTGTACGTAGTTGCTTTACTGCCTTAGCTATATATTTACTCTGTCAGCGTTCTCTATCACTCATGAAGAACGTCGACTGTTCACCGCCTTGGAGAACTTGACCTCTTGCCTTGAGCATTGCCAAGATGAGATAATAAAGCAATCTAAGTTATTTATTTATATGCAGCCACAGCTTCAAGGGACTTTTTCTTGTCAGTTAATAGCATAATAATTGCTGTAAAAGGCTAACATTGTATTAATTAAATAAGATCACTGGTAATTTATTTATGAGGTTTAAGATAACATTATTTCTCACAAGAATACAATCATTCACTTACATGAGAATTGACTAATACATAAATTAAAAAATTTGTTGGGCATTTTGCAAAAAATAAACATTAGAAACAAAATTTCATGACGCGCCGATCACGCTGGCGCTGCAGTGACGCTGCAGTTCGTTTTTAACATGGTATAATCATGGTATAATAAGATGTTTCACCAGGTATTCTCTTCCCGCGATGACAGCGCGATGCCTCCAAGATACGTCATGATCAGTGTTGCCGTTGATTGATATATTTAATATACTTAAGGAGATTTTTGTTCATAATGAATATAAAATAAATTCCTAACTTGCCTAACTATTTTTTATCTCGTGTTATTCATCTAAGTAATTAGTTATTAAAGGAAACTGTATAAAATTACTAGTTCAAAATTGATTCTTTATAGAAGCAAGTAAATGTAAAAATGCATTTTGCTCGGGTAATTTATTTTCACAAAGTGGCAGCACATCGAACTGACAAGTGTCACGTTGGTTGGCGGGAAAATTCGTAAAGATCATGTTGTGGATTTTTTATTATTTTCCAAAATTTGTGTTTCTTCGAGTGTTAATGTGTAATAATGGTGGATTATTAAATGTTAAGTGCTCGTTAACGTGTACAAGTGTGGATAAATGATACAAAGTTGAAAAACATGACTTTCGTATTATCTCATCATCCCCTCAGAAACCTCGTAAAGATTCCATCACTTTACTAGGATACAATTACAAGTATAATATGTTCAATGATTACGACTGAAGGACATGTATCCATGGTCATGAATAAATTTAAAAAAAAAAAAAAAAACAAGTGTCACGCTAACAGCCCGCTAATGGCTCCACGACCGATGACGTATTACGGAGGCAATCACGTTACCAAGCTGTCACGGGAAGAGACTACCTACCTGGTGAAACATGTTATTATACCCATTGGTTTCTAACAGCTATCGCCGTAGATAAGAGAACACTAAAAATATTGTTTTGATGCAACTGTACTTCTTTAGTTACGTAAATTGGCCTACTGTTCGCTAGTTAGTCCAGTGAGACAGTTCAGACCATAGAGTTATTATACTGACGTAAAGTATACAAATTCGTTGGTTCAGATACTCGTCTTTCACTGGTGTCGTGTACGAATACATTTGAAGACAGTTACTTGCTCACTGCACACTGGCCCAGTACGGAGTGCATTATAAAACAAAATATCGGTTATGCGCATGCAATTTACTATACTGCAGTAATTTGAGACTGTTTTGTGTTTCGCAGACAGAACTATAATGTTGGATGTATCATCCATCATACATTACGTCTATGTAAAGACATACACAGGGCTATTTTTAATTCATTAATAACCCTTTTAGGGTTGATTGTACTCATAAATTTAAACTAAAATTGCAATTGCAAATGGGGTGCATTAAAAGAGCCTCCACGAGTGACGATATTTATTTGATCGTCCGGCTCACCCTGGGCAGTCAGCCTCGCTACCAACCTGCTGACTGGCTAATCTTTTTCCCACGGCATGAGCTATTATCAGTGATCGGAATAGGTAGAGCTAATGTGCCTGAAGTTCAAAGAACAGAGACAAAAAAAGTGGAGACTTCCTTACGACAATTTTTTTTTTTAAATATTTGTTTTAGATAAATAAAATTAAAATGTAAATAATATTTGTTTTTATACCTCTACCTTGTTAGTTCTAATTATTAAAGCTGTATATAAATTCATTCATTCATTTTTAAATTTTTTTAGATTAGATTACCCTTATTTTTTGAAAACAATAAAAATCGTGCATACTCTTTTTTTAAACAGATACAAGATATGAATTCGATAGTTGTTTTACATTATTAATTTTAGTTGTACTTAAGTAATGTTCCGAATCTCTGAACAAATATTCGGAAAAAAAAAATTGCTGTAAGGAAGTCTCCACTTTTTTTGTCTCTGTTCTTTGAACTTAAGGCACATTAGCTCTACCTATTCCGATCACTGGTTAATGGTATGGTTGCCTTTTAAATCATCTACGGGAAAGTGGATTGGTGATTGCACTATATCCTCCTTCTTCCTCTTCCTCCGAGCCTTTTCCCAACTATGTTGAGGTTGGCATATAGTATAACCAAATGCGGTTAAATATCAGTATCTTACACGGAGCGACTGCCATCACCCGCCCCGCAGCCCAATTACCGGGCAATACCGACATTCTAAGGTTACTTTTGCTTCGAACTTACCTTGATTGTACCATGTTGTTTTTCAGAAATCTACGGGAAAATTAAATGTGATTATCCTATGAAGATACTAAACTTCTCGACTGAATCGTCTTTTAACAACCACGGAAATAAGAGAGATTGACCTTTCCTTTACTATAATCGACTCTAATATTTTAAACCATGCTCCACACTCGGAGTTATCCAATATCGTGGGTGGTACAAAAACACCACGCGCCATTGTTGAGGGGCTTGTTACCAAGTATCTGTAAGCCATTCAAATACTTGTTTTGTGCGGGTATGGAACCCGCAACCACTGCGTCAATTTATGTCCTTTTGCATAAATTTTCTCGTATATTGATACAAGTGGTTTTTCTGCATGATATTACTCGTTTATACACATAAACATTCGAGCGTAGGGTCAAGGCGAACGCAAGGAACACTGCGTTTGACTGGCTGACTCAGTATAGTGCCAACGGCCACGGTTGCACGTTGCCAACACTCGGTATGTTTTTTTTATTATTATAAACTTTTTACGCGCTAGCAACCTTGTTTGCTTTTTTTTGTTTTGACAGTGACAGTTGTTTTTCTTTTGTTTATTTGTTGTAGTTTCGATTTGTTGTTTTTGTGTGGAGCCTTTTGATTTAATTTACTTATTCCTGTAGAATTTGCATTCACAAATACGATACTTTTGTTATTTACTTATAGAAAATTATATTACCGGACTCTTAAATATTTTTTGTAGTGGAGACACATTTATTATCAAAACTCCCTTTAGTAAATCTTTTCAATAGCCATTAATCAGTATCTACTTTCTTAATTAAGTATAATTTATAACAACAACCAATGACATTAAAATGCTGTCAGAACTTTATAATATGCTACGCAAACAATAATAAACCTAAGAGAAGTGAAACTATAAATCCTAGCGATAACGATATTTATTACGATAATATAATATATCAAAGTTATATACAGCTTTATTATGCATACAGTTTTACTATAAAAATATTGCGAATTCTTTCTTACTGAAAACTACTCAAAATCTGAATCTTTTTTTCTGGAGCTGTTTTTTTATATTTTGTTATACGCCATGCGTTAAAGAAAACAACTACATAGTAAGTAAATAGGTAGAAATCCACTTGAAAATTAAGATCTTCTAATCTATCATGTCTTTAATAAAAAGTGTACATATATAGGTAGGTACGGTCGACCGCGCGTCAGTGGTAACAGTTTGACATTGACAGCGTCTTTATTTCGTAAGAAATAAGGGCGTTTTTCTAATTAAAGTGTTACCACTGACGTGCAGTCAACTGTACCATAGAAATCTAATTAATGTAGGTACTTTACTTCGTTTCGCCATCCTATACTATAAAAAAATCAAAAACCCACCTATGTTACTTAGGTGGCAATATCCACCTTATACCTTATCCTTAATATGTGGTGGTGTTTTTAAATTACGAAAATTACGCTGAAACAGCTGAACAGCTTTGGATGAATATTAGCACACAAATAGACCATAATCCGGATTAAAATATAGGCTACTTTTGATCCCGGGAAAATAAACGGTCCCCGAAGGACGTGCGATAAACCAAATTATACGCGGGCGAAGCCGCAGGCATAGGCAACCACCAATTTTACATCTGGTACAAAAATAAAGATAAAAAAAAGATCCTTTTTTTCTTTCTTTAGGCTAGTTACTGTTTGTCATATACTCCAAATAGAAAAATTACTGTCAACTTCTTGTCTATAGTAAGGCTAAAAAATATCGTGGATTAAAGAATCATAGCGAATTCTGAACAAAAAAAAATTTTTTAGAAACCAATATCTTCAGTTCCAACATCTTCAGTTTTAATAATAACATTAATTTGACAATAACTTAAGAATTAAATATTTAAAACTTAAGAATAAATTTAAGAATAACTTTAGAACCCCGGAATAAAATATAATATTTCAAAGTAAATAATTTGAAATTGATCTAATTTAAATTTCTGAACGCATCACGCACAGCCTGTTGTTAATTTAGTGGTTCATAAGTTAAGCTTACCATACCACTTTATCTTCCACAAGGCATAAGTTATAGGAGTTTAACGATGTGAAAGGGTTTACTAATAGTGTTGGGAACAATTACCAGCGGAACCCTCACTAAGAGAGAACTATTTAAGCTTTAAACGCAATAAATCTTCATTAAACTGGACTTGGGAGTTATTTCATCTATTTAGCACACAATCAAGGCAACCAGTATTTTCTTCTAAATAAGGAACTGTTTGGCATAATGTTGATTTTTGAAGTAAGTTTTTTTGGGGATAAGCTGGTGAATGCGTTACGAAAAGTGAAGCGAACGGAGGGGGTAGTGCGGGACGCGGGGAACGAGGAGCGCGCGATGGCCAGCCACGACACAGCCCCGGCAAAGCAGACACGCGCCGCGTCGCCATTCCTTTGTTCTCATTGAAATAGTATTGAGGGAGATATAACTTAGTGAAGTTTTACTTCAGCCGGGTCTAAAGCACACTCGTTTTATAGAGAAGGAAAAGAGTCAAAGTTCCCACACATCTGTCTTTACGAATTGTATTCATCTGCGGATCATAATTTGATTATCACTTGCTTTAACGGTGAAAGAAACTAGCCCCTGCCCGCGACTTCACCCGCGTCGATGTAGTTTATCGCGCATCCCTCGGGAACTGATAATATTCCCGGGATAAAAAGTAGCCTATATGTTAATCCGGGTTATGTTCTATCTGTATGCCACATTTCATTAAAATCCATACAGTAGTTTTTACGTGAAAGAGTAACAAACATCCATACAAACTTTCACGTTTATAATATTAGTAGGTAGGATTATATTCTATTCTACTAGCCCCCGGTTGCGGATTTTAGATTTTTCTGTTAGACTTTGTATTTGCAATGAACCTGTTTTGTGCGTTTATTGGCTAATTATTTACTATTTTAACGCATTAACTCATGAGAAGCGAAATCTAAAGATATAAATTGTGGAAAGTAAAATTCGCTCACGAGCATGATTCGAACCTGGACCTCCTGGTTCAGTACACCAGTGCTTTATCCGCTAAGCTAGCGTGACCTCTGCTCGTGGTATAGAATTTAACTACAACTTTGTATCCGTCTTTGGGTGACGTCAGCTACATCTTATTAAGAAACAGACCGTGTTTCTTAACCATCCCTTACTTTTTTTTCATATATTAAAGGATAGCGAAACGAGCTAGTCCACCGCTTAACACCTTTCCCAACTGGTGTTAAGCGGTAGCCTTTGCCTATAACAACTGCAATACCACCTAGACTGTTGCCTAAATGGTACCGCAAGTCGGTTCGCTAAACTGAGACATAAAGATGTAAAGTCTCATGTGATTGTAATTTCACCGGCACCCGTACCCTTCAGACCGAAACACAGCAATGCAAGCATCACTATTTGGCGGAGAAGTAGGTACGACTTCCCTGGACGAGCTCTTCCACAAAGAAGCTCTAATACTACTGCTACCTTAGGTTCGAATCCTGCTGGTGCGCGAATTTTTCTATCCACAATTTATATCTTTCGTTGATTAACTTTTCAGCAATCAGGGTTACAAAGCATGTCAATAAATAAGCCGCTTTCCTTCCTTCCTGAATACCTAATATTTGCCGAATAGCAACTTCGCTCAAATTCAATTTAATCAACGCGAGTTTCCTAGAAATGTTCCAACCAAAATCCACCAATTATTTTCGGAATTTACCCGAACACCATAATTTTATCAGAAATTCTTTTTTAAACATCTAGTGATGACGAATAATTATCATTGAGAATTACGTGTACCTAATTGATGTTAAATTGTAACAAAAACTACATTGACATAAACTTATAAATAAAATCCAAGTCACCTGCTTTGGTTTTTTCCCACCATTGACCATACACCCCATAGACGCCTCGTAACAGGCGACCAATGTCTTTCAACACATTTTTTCTGATGAAGTTCGCCACTATTCGCCAATTGAAAACCTCAAATCAGTTTCGACCTCTTATGAGAGCCGTCATAACTTCCGCGTTAGTGATTAGCCAATAGCCGCATTGGTAGGACCAATCAGATTGCCTCAGCTAGTTACACACATAACATAACATCACGCCTGTATTTCCCCGAAGGGGTAGGCAGAGGTGTACACCCACATTTCGCCAGGTATGTTATAGTCACATGTAATAGGGGGCGAGCCTATTGCCATTGACCGGGCACAAATCTAGACTACGGGCAGCTAGTTGACAGAATTCATTGTACGCATTATATTACACATTAGTCGTCTATTGGGCTGTATGGTCGATGTTTCCCACAGAACAGTAAGCCCCGCATAAACAAAGTTTTGCATGAGAACACAATCGTAAAATTTTGGCGGGGGACAGGGGGAGGACGGTGCGTTATGATTGGTCAGCTCAAAAATTTGATGGTATGATTGGTGCCGTTCATTGACGGAGTGACGTACCGATTGGCGGTGGGGTGCATGTTGTGCTACTGCTTGGTGAGTGGCGATATCCGGCTAATTAACGTCTTTAGCCGTGATCGTGAAATTACAGTCACATGAGACTTTCCATCTTAATGTCTCAGTTTGGCGAACCGACTTGCGGTACCATTTAGGCAACAGCCTAGGTGGTATTGAAGTTGTCATGGGCAAAGGTAACCGCTTAACATCAGGTGGGCCTTTAGCTCGTTTCGCCATCCTATACTATAAAAAAAAAAAAAAAAAAAAAAAATCTGTGTCTTTTCCTGGAATGGAACTTCTATGGTTGGGTGACCATTCAGATGCCTTCGTGCCTCAGAGAGCACGTAAATCCATTGGTCCTACGCCTGATCTCTCTCCGGTCATGTCGGATTGTCGTCCTATCGGATTATGAAAGTGCGGAAATAGAGATTGCACCTGAGTTTTTGCACGCACTTGTGCACTATATTAAGTCCAGTGCAGATGGCAGTCTCCGTTGAGATTTGCCGCCATGACCGATGTCACGATGAAATCGGCCGGGAGTACTTTATTATCGCGTATCGGTTTCCATGAAACATAGTGTTTCCTCGTTTATATATCGATAGTTACCTAATCTAAGGAGAATCTCTTGTTATCATCACAATAAAAACCAGTTCACACACAATTCTATTCCATGTTACCATAACAGATCTGACTGATCGATATTATTTAACATCACTAATGAATACTAACCTGTTTAGGTGTGTTTGTTCACTAATTGGTGCCAAATTTGGCACATACAGGCACTGTGGAAACTTTTCGTTTGTTTACATCTTGCATCTGTAGGCCAGTGATGAGCGTGGGAATTTAAGTTTTCGGGCGAGGTAGTTCTTTTTATTTCTGTAAAGGTCCATCATCGAGGATCGATCGACCCTGATTCCGTGTGTTAACACCATAACTCACTTCATCAGCCTTTACGGACAGACCAGGATGTACCCACCAATAACTATGATGCTATCTAAAAATAATTTAAGCTATAAATACATTCCAACTAACACAAATATCAAGGTCTCGTTACAAAGCGAATAAAAACTATGTAACATGATGTAACTTTGTATCCAAGATCTTTTACGCTTAAATTTA
Source organism: Asteroscopus sphinx (assembly GCA_949699075.1). Lineage (NCBI taxonomy): Eukaryota > Metazoa > Arthropoda > Insecta > Lepidoptera > Noctuidae > Asteroscopus > Asteroscopus sphinx. Next base: position 8,652,827 of record OX453021.1, on the reverse strand, counting down.
GATTGACGTTGACCGATATGAAAATCGGTTAAACTATTTCGATTTGTCATAGATATATATGTGATCAGTTACTGTAATAAAATAAATAAATGTTTGGGTCTTTTTTTACACAGCACCATCTAGTCCCAAACTAAGCAGAGCTTGTACTATACTAGACAATGGATATAATATTTATGTGTTTTTTTTAAATACATACTTATAATACATAAGGAACACCCAGCCCAACACACACACTTATGTTCATCACAAAAATATGTGTGTCCTGTAATAGAGTAAAATTGATTGCTTTTAAATTGATGGTTGTAAAACATTAAATATTTTTACTGTCTCTGAATAAGTTATTGACCTAACAGCTACGTTAAATTTTCGCTGAAGTAAGTCAAATAACATAATCATTTTAAACACAAATTGTCGCCAGCATTCATCATCTCTCATAAAATCAAACACACGTTAAAATATTGACCTAGCAGCTACGTTACTTTATTATGTAGGTACATAATTTAATTTATTTTAGTTACGTTCGCTGAAGTAAGTCGAATAACATAACTATAATTTTTTGATTACAAATTGTCGATATCAGTAATCATTTCTTTTAAAATCAAACACACATGACATAATACCATCATAATCGTTATCGATAAATCTTTTCCCAACACTAGCAACAGGAAGTCACCTCGAAGCGGTAGCTACATACTTCCGCATCAGTATGGAATGGCATGGCGTACTGACGAATTATGTAGACTTGTATTTTAAACACTGCGCGTGAGTTGATTTTCGTGCCATTTAGAGTTATGGGGTCAGCAGTGCATGGTTTAGTATGGCTTGGATTACTTACCTACTAATCTATAAAACTATATTTATATTAAATAGGTATTACATTATTTTAAATTTAAATTATAATTGCTGGACTATTTTATTATGGTTTTTATGTTGGGCCTGCAATAAATTATAATTATTAAATTATTTTCTTATAGTAATGATAATTTAATAACACATAACATAACCAACATAACATAACTTCACGCCTGTATTTCCCCGAAGGGGTAGGCAGAGGTGTATAGTACACCCACATTTCGCCAGTTATGTTGTAGTCCCATGTAATAGGGGGCGAGCCTATTGCCATTAACCGGGCACAAATCCAGACTCCAGGCTGCTACTGAGAATTTCCTAATGAAAAAACCCAATAACACTTTGCCCGACCCGGGAATCGAACCCAGGACCCCACACTCAGCAGTCGCGCTTACGACCACTAGACCAACGAGGCAGTTAGTTAGTTAGTGAGTTGATAATTTAATAATAACTAATAATAACACTGGTTTACATAGTTAACATTTTTGTCTGTTGCCGCGAACTTTATGGTTGATCTGCCGTGTCACTCGCAGGTCTGTTATCTTAAGATACATGAGTTACGCGTAACAGGGGGTCTAGACAAGATCCACTTTCCGCAAACGCCTAACGCCTGCGGAAAGGAAAAAATGTATGGAAATGACATAAGCTTGAGAGATGTCACGTGACTGTTGCTAAATTGGTAGACAAAATCCCACATTGATCCGTGCGGAAAAGTTAGCGTTTAAACCCAACGCCAATCTTCATATAAACGGTTGACAATGGTAGACAAGCGCCATGTTTGACTACGGAAAACGCTATTTTTTCTGTTCCGCAACACGATAGTTTAGCGTGAGCTCGGACCCTGACGCTAAAGCGTAAACATACGTATTTGTACATTTTTTCTGTGTATTTTATAGTGATATTTCCTTAAATTAAACTTTAATTTTATTCTAAAATGCATTCGCTGAGACTATTGTGGGCTGCCAATAACGAGGAATCACTAATAACTCTAATAAGACGTCGCACAAGAACATATCAACATAATATAATCCTCTGTGATATAATCGCAGAGAATTGGAAAAATCTGGATTTATTCATCGTTTTCAGCATAACAAACGGTGTTTTTGGCGTTTATGTACCGATTTAAGACGTTCTACAAGCTTAAAAGGAACCCAGGAGATAAATTTAGAGATAAAGGTAAGTTTTGACCGTTTCTATTTCTGCCTTGGACTTTTATTGCAATACCGTTTGTATGTTTGACAGTAATAATAAATGCATCTACACTACTAAAGGTAAATAATTGTGAACTTTCTTTACTATTTAAACATTCAAACTCTGTTCCAGGTTCTATGTACTCTGAGCTTATTAGCAACTGGTTCATACCAACGTGTTATATGGCTAAATCAACACTTGGTACAGAGAACAGCAAGTAGGTGTTTAAGACAAGTAGTTGAGGCCCTAAGCCATTCTACTATTGTAAATAAATGGATCCTATTAATGAGGTCGCAACAAGAACGAGCCAACATAAGACTTGAGTGAGTTAAATTTATAAAAAATATATAAGTACATGCATTATGAAAAAATTCTACCAAATAAATTGAAAATTTAATAAAATTAAATATGAGCTGCATTTTTTTCTAAGGTAATCATCATCATCATTTCAGCCGAAAGACGTCCACTGCTGGACAAAGGCCTCCCCCAAGGGGGGGGGGGTTTTGCCATAATGGCCATGCTTGGCAGGCAGGTTGGTGATCGCAGTTGGTTGTTTAAATACTCAAAGAACGCTGCTACCCATCCTCTGGTGAATCCGTTAGTCGCCTTTTACGACACCCATGAGAAGAGAGAGAGTGGTACAATTCTTTAAGTCCAGCACCACACGGAACTAAGCTAAGCTAATGGGTACTTAAAAGTAACCATTTTGAAGATTTTTTGGTACCTATGTATATTAAGCAAGCACACCATTTATCCCAGTGAAATGATAAAATTCTGTTTTGACAAACATCTCCGGTGAGACAGTAAGGGGCAGTAATATAGCATATAAACTGTGGAGATAAAAATTCACTCAGGAACAGGATATGTAGGTACCTATATTTTTATTGTTAATAATTACTTACGTACAATAAAAAACCAAAGAAAAGTGTAAATAAATTGTATAATACCGAAATAATAAACAGTTAATAAATAATAACTGAAAACAATGTCAAAATAACATGAGTTGGTAGCAAAATTACCAACAGTTGATACAGATCGATACAAAATAAAATGAGTCATAAAATTACACAATGTCAAAGGCAATAATAAAAATAAAGATCCAATGTCAAAAGTAAAAAATAGGAAAATAATTACACATGATCCATTTTCAGATTCAGATTACACTCCTCAATGTGTTAGTAAAGTAGCTTATGTTAGTATCATTAATTCCATATATTTTATCAATAAAATAATATAGTTACATAATAATTAACCCTTATATTATTATATAGGTACTTAAAAAAAAAAAATACCCAACATATAACAAAATAATAGAATTGTCAGTCACCCCTAGTTTCTAAAAGACTGATCAACACAAAAAATAACGAATCAGTAGGCTCGAATACTAATCCACTTAGGAAGTGGAATCCGGGCGAAATACTAATGCTCCTACATAATCAATAAACTTTTGTAATATTTCGTGAAGCATTCTATCATTTTGTAAACGTGCTTCTTCCACCCGAACACGCTGTGCTTCCACTAGAACTCTCTCCGCCTCAAGTTCGACGCGTTGAGCATCTATTCTCAATCTCTCTCTTTCGAATTCCAGATGACGTGCATTGGACTCTCGTTGCAGCCGCAGACGACCTTGCTCGATAGCCAGAGCCACAAATTCACTCGTGGGTCGTGGCCCGATCGGATGGCCCTTGTCGATGTCTGCGCTGCTGTCCAGTAAGGCGGGGGCGACGCGGACTTGAAAAACTGGACACTGGCGACCTTTCTGCAAACAAATTTAGATAATGTTATAAAATAAAATAATGATTTAGGCTGCATGTAAAATGGTTATATTCGTTTATACATAAGTAATTACCTTGTGCAGTTCTGCTGAATGATTGTCCTCTCAAGGGGGTGGTAAGAGCCGGTCGAATCGGAGTAGATGCTCGTTCTGAAAATATAGAAATAATTTATTTGGTAGTATAAATTCTATGTTATCAGTAGGCGACGGTTCTGTCATCTCCTGTGATTGACTCTGACGGTACCAACGCCTCTTGAAGTTGTATATGTGGAGGCATTTATTATTAATACAACACAAGCTACATTTCTCAATCGTTTTTATTAACTAGCTGGGTACTATCTTTGAATGCATTCTCTACAGATAGAAAATGGTGATAGTATTCGCACTATCATATACAATACAACATGTTATTGAAATAATAACATATAATATCATCATATTCATAATTATATATTTAGTATTATATCCACGCATCTTACTATAGTCAGTCACTGTTCGTGAAGACCTATTATTGGCAGATTGTATCTTATCTAACATTGTTATACTAATTTAATTGCTGTTGGTCTTCCAAATAATAAATAAATAACTGAAAACCGCTTAAGGGGTCATTGTACTCATATAAGGCCTATGTCCAGCAGTAGACGTCTTTCGGCTGAAATGATGATGATGATGATGATGAAGCAACTTTTATTATGGGACTAACCCGGAAATCGCGAAAAAAAATCTTCTGTTCCCTACATTTCGTCGATTTATGTGAACACAAATATAGGAATCAACTGATTTTTTTTCGCAATTTCAAGGTTTGTCCCGTAGTAAAAGTTGCTTATATGAGTATAATTACCCCTTAAGATGTTTTCAGTTATTTTAATAACACGTATACAAATATCTCAAAAATATAATGGTACATACCTATGATGATAATATCCATCTGATATTCGACCTCAAAATGTCTTAAATGTGCCTCTACTTGTTTAACCCTATGTCCACAAGCAAGCCTTACAAAGGGTTGGCTTCTGTAAATATTAATTATCTTTTAATTTTATTGTAGAAATAATTAGTTAATAAGCATGCCAAATTTAACTGAAGTTAAAGAAATTTTATGTGTGTAAGTAATATCATTTCATATTATGACAGTGTATTGTAAGACATTTTTTATGAAAACCTAACATTAATGTCACCTCAAAGCCTGTTTCTTCTCCAGCTTGTTGGCAAGTAACAGAGGCCACACCAATTATCTTTAGAGGACTTTCCCTTACTGGGACCTCCACCAGTGCCGTGTATGTCACGATTGTTGACAGATACCTTCTTTTTTTGTTTTTGTTTTCCAATCGGAACATACCTATGGCATATAAAGCATGATAGACTGTTATAATATAATTTAATATGCACTTGTATGTAAGATACCACTGCACCAGCCAATATAAATTAATGTGCCCTAGTTTTATATACATATTTGTTTGATAAATAGAATAAATATATTGTTTGCACCACAACCAATTAAGTTTTGTTGAAACATTAAAAATATCTTATTACCCTTTTCCATTTATCAGCAGTTTTGTTTACACCACCTCCACCCACAGAGTTGAGCATATCGCTTAGCTCATGCCAAAACCGGTCAGCCATTTGCCTCCCTTGAGGGCCAACAACTGGCCTTGAAAGATCTTCGTTCCTACAAATAGAAAATAGTGTAAATTTCAATTTATATACATTAACAAAGCCTATTGCACTGTTTACTGATGTACACAGGCCTCTCCCAAACTGTGCCACAAAGTCATTCACCACTTTTCATATATTTATTTGTAAACACAAGTTAGTAGTACATATTGAAGTTTAAATATTAATGTATCTTGTATTATTTAATATAAGTACCTACCTACAAATGCATGACCCCATTTTGGAACAACAACCCAATTGTTATAGTTCGTGTCGTTCGTGGGATCACATCATTGTTTACATTAAACATTCCATGAACAAAGAGTTTGATTAGGAAATGGAATTTTAGGAACTAAAAGCGTAATAAAATGAATAAAAATTACCTTTCCATGAATTCCAACATGATAGTAAATTGCTCAAAACTAGCCCGAAGTCTATTTTCCATCTAGAATCAAAAAAGAAAGATTCTTTATTTCAACGATACAGAATTCAACTTGTGGTTATCGACTTCATGAACATTCACTTTATACGCCACTCACTATATATTGTCTGAATTAATTGTATAGGTACTTACTTTATTTGATTAAAATTATGAACACTGCTCAACTTGTCTCGAATAAATTTTAATCTTACGAAATTACCGCGCGATCAGCGTTTTGTTAGTGACAATGACACCAACTTTGACAGCTGTCACACGCTATTCCATAGACACTAGCGTGGGTCGAAACGGGTTCGTGCGGAATATGCGTTAGCAGCACAATGTGTAACTTGTCTACCGTTTTAGTCACGCTAACGCAAAGGCGTTAGCGTGTGCGGATAAAGAAGCGTGTGGATTTTGTCTAGGCCCCCAGGTCTAAATCGTATTTTTTCATGATCCTCTATCACCCAGTAAAATAATATTTTAATTAACTATTACCAATTAGTCACAATTGCCTATCACCTAACTCTTGAAACTATGATTTTGCCATTGTTAGTTATGGTAAAATACTGTATCTTAAGTTACATCAATTACGCGTGATAAGTTGCGAGCGCATCGAGCAAATCCTAACTCTGCTAACTACTAGATACAGTATTTATCCGTAACTGTAGTGCGCGTATTAATTGATGATGATGTGGATATTATGAGAGCTTCATTAACAAACATGGTTCTAAAAGTAATAGCCCACGGCAACATGTGGACCAGCTGAAGAAAAATAACTACCTTTCTGAAATCAATAGGTGGTTTAAAAAAATCGCGGTCGAATATGCAGGAGTAATGTTCACAAACCTATTTTTGTTAGTTAGTATATCAGCTTGATGTATCTCATTTACCGGGTTTTTGAAAAGTGTACGTACTTTAAAATAATTTTCAAAAGCCTTCAAAATACGCACTGTCTGTGGTTGGTTTTCCACTGGTTATTTTATGAAAATATGTGTTAATCAATTATTATTTTATTAAACAGGAAATTGAAGTAAATAGGTCTAAACAAGGCAATGAAAAGCCAACTGGCACCTTAAATTATGGATTTCAGTCATGGTTTCAGACTTTCAGATAATTTCAGAACGCTCGAATTGTGCTTAGATAAAACCAAACAGTTTTTAGTAACTTCGTTGGTAATTTTTACGTTGTTTTGACGTTTATTCAATAACTACAAAATTTCTATAAAAAAGTGCAGTTATAAATGCAGTTTATGACGATACCCTTTAATCAGCAGTCGACTTAGACCCAAAAAACTGCCACCATTACCTTATTTTCAAAATAATCACCTTATGTTGCTTCGAGCCTAGTAGTTCTGGTCTATACTTTTCTTTTAAGTATTTTTTGGTCTTACTATTCTGTTGTCTTAGCTGGACCCTAGTTTTATTTATAACAACTAATTTGCGTAAAATTTCTTATAAATCGGCATCAAACGAAATAAAAATTTGCGTGAAGTGCTTAGCCGGTTGTGTTTTTGTTCGACTCAAAAGGGCATCGGTATCTTTCTCTTAGATACCCAGGGAAATCAGAATTTATGGCAAATATTGCTTCTTTATCACTTTTTAAAAACATCTATTACCTAGCTATTTCTTTAGTATTTCATTATTGATTTCCTACCATCAGATTAAATATCTTTTCGGTGTTTTGTGCTATAGTGGAAGTGAAGGCTATTTACAGTAGAGCACATAATCAACGCTCTGTCTACTGGGATTTAATTCAGCTAACAGATTTTTAACTACAGTATCGGATGCAATAGATTTTCCTTATTCCGTCACTATGTAGTTTTTTGCTATTTTCGACAAAATTTAAAACGGACACGCACTGACAGCGCATTGTTGAGATATTTTTTTTCGAATGCAAGAAATTTATCACCTGGCTCTGATTAAATCCTTCTAAGTCTCGAAGCAAAAGTAATACAACAAAGAAATTTAGCGTAAACTCATCTGAAGGGTTGACAAATATAATGAGATCAAAAGTATTTCTATTGCATTATTATTTTTATATAAGACCGCGAACTTTTCAATCCACGTATTTAGGCATTAAGAATAGTTGAATTTTGAAGATGCTCAACTTACATAGTCGTCAAGAAATCATACGATGAAAAATTATTCAAAGATTTGCATGTGTATTGCAAAAGTGTGTTGGACTTAGTTAAAAAAGAAGTACCCCGGGAAGTAAGGCGAAGGAGTGTAAGTGAAAGAAAGAAAGCAGACTTAGATGCAGATGTAGATTTAGATAAGATCTTACATATCTAGGATTTAGTTTTTTTTTGTATCTAAAATAATTTTGATAATACTAAGTTCTCATTCCAATTTTTATGTTAGTTATGAAGTTAATTAAGTTTATTTGTTTTAAAAGTTATCGAATCTTGGTTAGAAGAAGTTTGAGTTTTCGTTTTACTTTTTGACTCATTAAAAAGGATATTTTAATGCATTTGAAAATTTGAGTTTTTACTAGATAAGTCATAAGTCATTATTCATTTGTTTAGATAGTACTATTTTTTCTATTCCTTTATAAACTAATTTAATTTAATACTAAATAATCAGTCAGACAAAATTTAGTTAAAGATACCTGTGTTTAGCAAAACATTCCATATTGCACTTGTTGCAGCTAAGTCACGTATCTTAAGATAGAGAGCACCGCGTAACAACCAATGTATAGAGAGCTTGTCACACCTATCTCTGTTATAGCTAATAACTCTGAAAATTACGAAGTTTTCAAAAACCTATAAATTGCCCGGTTTTCCTCAGACTTTAATACAACCAATTATGTAAAAATATTTCCCGAAAGTTTTGAAACATTTAAGATAATCGCAATTATGTGTAAAAAAACTTTAAACGGTGATATCTCAAAACTATGTTTCGTGAGATACAAGAGATAGGCCTGACACGGCAGTGATACCGTTTCCTTATGACATTATTTTCAAATCTACCGTCAGAAACTTTTGTTCAGCTCAAATTATTTTCATCATATAAGCGTGGGTATTTGTCCGTTGATAACGTGCGTAACACTTTGTAAAAATTAATATCTGAAGTTTTTGCGACATCTAGGAGAAGTTATTCAATCCAAATCATGTTTGCTACATATGTGGAGAATTTGTGTATGTATGTTTTATTTATTTTTTTTCTTAATAAATACATGTGTTTTTTCTGTTTTGAATTCAGGTATCTAAAACTCAAAAACCAGACCTGATAAAAAAAAAACTAAGTATGTGTTTGGACTGAGTATACCATACACAACGTGTTATTGAATTAACTCAAAACCTGATACTGGTTTCTTCGGAATCGAGAGTAGAATCCATTACACTACTTTTTAACATAATATTATAATAATATGTTAATGTTAATTTTTACCAAAAAATATTTTCATACCATGCTGAGTCTAAAAGTTTCATACGTCGACGCGGCGCTGAGCGGAAAGGCGAGCGAGACCCAGTAAAAAAGTATGATGGAAACTTTTGGGTAACATTTGTTTCCTAAAACTATTAAAATTTTATAATAAAACAAAGTTTAACCGGATTAAATCGCGTATATTATTTAAATTGGTTTCCCTGACGTTTCGAAAGCTTTGCAGCATTTCGTGGTCGCAGGTAGACTAAGATGACAAGCGTCTTTACAAATATTTCTAAAAAATTATTTTAATCTACCGTACAATATTATTAATTAAAATCGTTTCGATGCACGCAGTAATCACTCACAATATCATTATCTTTTACAGTGTTGCGTGCTGTTTGGGACTTGATTATTTTTAGGACTGGGTTCCAAACAGGTGGTAGCTGCCAACCATCTTCTCTATTAAAATTAGGATGTTTTTTAATTTCAATAGCCTCACGGAGCATTCTAGGTACATATCGGTTTTCCTTCGCCAGAACTTGTGGTTTATCAAATCGAAGAAAATGGTTGGGTTTGTCTAGGGCATGTTCACACACTGCAGACTTTGTGGAGCGTCTGTTCTTGACGTCTGCTATATGTTCTTTAATTCTAGTGGCTATACTACGCTTTGTTTGCCCTATGTATGATAACCCACAATCACAATCAATCTTGTAGACCCCTGCATCTTGTAAGGGAATGTGACATTTCACCGGTCTGAGGAGTTGTAAATTCAATTTACTATGGAATTGGAGACAAACAAATCCTTAGCTTTTCTTGATATACAACTTGAGTTATTCCAATAACGCGTTGTATAGTCAACAACAGTAAAAAAAATCCCGGCAACAGATGCACTGTATACTAGTGTAATTAACTAACAGTAAGTTTTCACAGAATGATGAAGCTGTACCTTTATAATTAATATTAAAGATTATTTACTTTAATCATAATGTTACCTAAAAATCTGATACTTATAGGTAATACTAAGTCCCGTATTACAGAAGCTTCCTCAAGTACAGTTTAAACTCCAATCACCTGATCACTACTTAAGGATAGAATCGTTACTTGAGTATCGGTCTTATTCCAGAACGGTAATTATAAACTTTAATTCAGCAACATAACACACGAATTTGACCTGAAATTTAATAGAAATCTCTACTCAAGTGTAGTCTGGAACACACTAGTGATTACAGATCAAAACTCTGCTCAAATACCGAAACAGGTGACAGTATAAAATAAAGCTAAACTCAGCTGAACTGTGATCAATAAATCTCTGCTTGAGGAAATTGCGTTCTAAAATCAAAGCTCAACTCAAAACTAGTTTTAAACAGAGATCAATGCTTGAGGATCGTCCTGTAATACGGGCCTAATACCACAGTCTAGCTACTCCAAACAGCTCTCGCGTTGGACGACTGTTTGGAGTAGCTAGACTGTGGTATTAAGTGTCCCAAGCTGCTATCAAAATTGTCAGTGTCCGAAGCTGCCTTTAAAAACTGTCAGTGTCAATTTTCGTTGAACCACTATCTGGAACAGAAAATTACACTATGCTAATACAATGGGCCTGGGAGATCTTTAGACCATATTATGCTCAACTGACCACATAAATAATTAATAAACATTACCCTCCGTTCCAAACCGACAAAGTGCGACTCAGTACTGCGTATTTGACATTTTTTCTACAATGAAAAAACAAATGAAATATTTTTAACAATGCCCAAGTTTTATGTATTTCAAAATTTTTTACTAGACAGAAACAGCCCTACTACCGTGTGACGTCATAACGCATTAACGCCATCGCAAAGACACACCACTCGGTACAATATCAGTTTCACGCGACAAAGGTAGAAAATGCCCCTTCCAAAAACTTTAACAGAGTGTATCTCTTTTATTTTGTAAATTATTTTATTATTATTTTTTACAAATCGTGTTATTTTTATACTTACTTACTCCTCTGGCTCAGCGACCCAAAGTGAGTCATGGCCTCCGAAACGAGAACTCTCCACTTTCCTCGATCTTGCGCGATATCTCGATTGTTATTTTTATACTTTCTTAATTTTTTTTTTAATTTTGAGTAGTAGTCAAATACCCTATTAAGAGTTCCGTACGACCACACCATCGGTCCTGGATGCGGAAGGCACAGGTCCGGTCGCTGTGGCGATGCTTGGAGGAGGCCTATGTCCAGCAGTGGACGTCTTTCGGCTGAAATGATGATGATGATGATGACCACCACACATGTCTATGTTTACCTTTTTTAATTAAATGTTGTTAACAATATAGTATATGCACTACAATCACACCAAGTTTGACGCTTGTGTGTATTACCTTTTATAAGATAGAGCAGGAACAAAAAACGTTGATAAGTTTTTTTTTTCTAACTTCATTGTATGGCGACCTCCTTTGGATAAAGGCTATAATGACAAGTATTGAATGCGGAGTAAATTCGGAGCGGACGATTTTTTATTGATTTAATACCCTCGGAGTGAAATTCACTCCCAAGGGCAGCTAGTTTTATTATAAGAACGAAAAAGGGCGTATTTTATTTATTTATTTGTTCAGTGGTATACATAATAAAAACATTGTAAAGATGTATGTTCTAATGTATGTAAGCTACGTAATAATTACTGTCATGCTAAGCCTGTATTTCAACTACTATACTATTATTTTAATATAAATATATTCATAATATATTTTTCAACACACTTGCTCGTAAAGTGGCTCTTATTGCTTCGCTTTTAGGTTCATAATGTAGCTTATAACGCACGCGTGCTTTTTACATTATATTATTGCACTAGTACTTTTTACTTTACAGTTTATTTTTAAATCGCAGCAAAGAGTTTTTATGCCTGAACTAAATTAATCATTTTTGGGAATAAATCAACTGTATTAATTAAAAGATGCTATATAAACATTTCATTTCATCAAATTATTAATTTTTGTCAACAAATTAATATTAATTTGTGTTATAAATAAAAAAAACAATTTATAATGTTTTTATATTAGGCTGTATGGCGGTTTCCTTCGACCACCTGCGCGCGCATAGCTGTATGTCACCGCGCGATCCGCGCACCATTTTTATCAATTTTCACAAATTCAATATTTGTCTAAAATGTGTAATTTATGTTTTTTTCCTCGCAAGTGTGTTGAAAAACGTCGTATGACACGCGTCTCGGCTCCATTGCGCCCTCGCCTTCGGCTCGGGCTGCAATCCAGCCTCGAGTATAATAGTCAACTTAGCTCACTTGTATCATAGTGTACTATTATTATATATATTAATATTATTCATAATATATTTTGTAATTTTTTTATGTGCACCTACCGCATGTCATCTTGTTGTGGCAATAAATTTTTTTTTTTCTTTCTTTCTTTTATATATGTCTTACTTGAGTAAATGCTATGTACTTTATATTATTATATTTAAGTATGTGTATTGTGTACGAAAAGTACCTACTTACACATGTTGAAATTTTAATGGCTTCTTTCCCGAAAAGGGGTCATTGTATGAACAACATAAACAACATTGATCATTATGAACAACTTTTACTATGGGACCAAGCCTAAAATCTCATTCCCATACCTCTAGTCCATCCACAGGTTATCTGGAAGAGATTGCCTCGTGCGATAAGACTGCCCATTGTACTTGCATGATCTTTCTGTTAACTACTGTCTTTGTTTTCGTTTGGTGTATGTTTTTTTTTTTTTTTTTTTTTTTTTATTCTTAACGGGCTTGCGTTTGACCGCCACCTCACCTGATGTTAAGCGATGGTGCGGTCGACGATGGTACACGCTTGCCCAGCAAAAACCTATTCACTCGAGTCTTGAAGACCACCAGATTATATTTCTCGGGAAACACTGACGCCGGCAAGGAATTCCACTCTTTGGCGGTACGCATGATAAAGCTATTAGCAAACCGGTTCGTGCGTAAGGGTGGAATATCTACCATATAACGGTGGCGCATCGCCGTGCGTCTGGTCGTCCGATAATGGAAAGGGCTTGGGGGAATTAGATTGTGCAATTCCAACGCACACTCGCCGAAATGCATTCGATAAAAAACCGATAGGCTAGCAACTCTGCGCCGATGCTCGAGACTTTGTAGTTTGGCGTCGACCAGCGCATCGTTGCCAACGAGCCTCTTGGCGCGCCTCTCAATCGACTCGAGAGCCGCCAGTTGATATTTAGCCGAGCCATCACAGAGATGAGAGCAGTACTCCATACAGGACCGAACTTGTGCTTGGTACAAATTGAGCAGCTGTTCAGGTGTGAAGTACCGCCTCACCTTAGAGAGGATGCCCAGCTTTTTGGCAGCAAGTTGAGCCTTGGACTCTATGTATGAGCCGAAGTTTAGGGTGGATGTTAGTGACACGCCAAGAAGCTCAAGGTGGTCAGTTATCGGCACGGATGCATCACAGAAAGTTGGAGTAAGTTCAAATTGACTCCGTTTAGCAGAAAACAGGCACGCCTGGGTCTTAGCAGCATTGAACTTGACCAAGTTAGCATCACCCCATTCGGAGACAGCTTTCAGGGTCAAGTTCAAGCGTTCAACCATGGCCTCTCTAAGAGACTGGATTTGCGTCCGACTCGCTCGTGCATTGGATGTGTAACTCTCAACAACGGTGCTGTCGTCTGCGTACCCAAAGGTGCCGGGTCTTAGCAGATCATTTATGTGGAGCAAAAACAAAGTTGCGGAGAGTACTGAGCCCTGAGGGACCCCGGCATTTATAGCCAATTGGTCGGACGTGCAGCCGTCAATGACAACTCGGATCGACCGATCCCTCAGGAAGTCTGAGATCCAATTACACAGATCAGTAGGCAGGCCGAATGAAGGAAGCTTGTTTATAAGGCTATCGTGCCAGACCCTGTCGAAGGCCTTCGAGATGTCAAGAGAAACGGCAATCGCTTCTCCGTGTTTCTCGATGGCCTCGCTCCAAATGTGGGAGGCATACGCAAGAAGATCTCCGGTAGACCGGTTTCGGCGGAAACCGTATTGTCGGTCACTCAGAAGGTCATTAGCTTCAAGGTATCCTAGGAGCTTGTTATTAAATACTCGTTCCATACTCTTACAGAGTATGGACGTTACTGAGATGGGCCTGTAATTAGCAGGGTCAGCACGACTGCCCTTTTTGGGCACTGGTTGCACATTAGCCTGCTTCCAGGATTTCGGCACTTTACCAGTCACCATCGAGAGACGAAATAGGCGTGTCAGGATCGGAGACAATTCAGGCGCACAGGTTTTAAGGACTATGGCTGGTATACCGTCGGGGCCACTTGCTTTGTTCACGTCAAGATTGCGTAGCGTTTTACGGACCTCCTTCTGGTGGATGCGAATATCCGACATACAAGTCTCACATCCATTTTGTGGAGAAGGGGGTGTAGCGCCACCAGCATCGAGACGTGAAGAATCCGCGAAGAGAGAGGCAAACAAGTTTGCCTTCTCCTCAGCAGTGTGGGCCAGTGACCCATCAGGCTTCAGCAGTGGAGGTAGTGAGGGGCGACAGAAGTTCGATTCGACCGACTTCGCCAGGGACCAAAACGCCTTACTACCCGACGGGTAAGAAGCAAGTTTGTTACCTATTCGGCCTATGTGGTCAAATCGAGCTCTGCGCAAAGCCTTCTTACAGGACTTGGCAGCCTTGTTGAAAGCTCTCTTCTTCTCGCTTAAGTCCTTAGTTTTGCGGTTTCGAGCGTCGACCCACTCCAGGTATGCCGTGTGTTTCAGCGCCTCAGCGCTTCTACACTCGGCCCCAAACCATGGACGAGCTTCGCCAGACATTGTTACATCAGAAAATGGAATGTAATACTCCATCCCCTGACGCAACACGTCCGTCACGGCGCTTGCACAAACTGAAGGATCATCAGAAGAGAAGCAAGTCGGCTGCCAAGGATAAGATGCAAAAAACGACCGCATCTCATCCCAATCTGCTGCTTTGTACCGCCACACTCGCCGGATGCCTCTAGGGCTGGGATCGGGCGGAGAGTAGACGGATACAGATTTCACCAGACAGTGGTCAGAACTACCTAAGGGTGATGATACCGACAAGGAATACCGGTCTGGATCAGTTGTCAGCAGAAGGTCCAAACAGTTGGCTGTGTGCGACTCAACATCAGGCACCCTCGTTGCCTCTTGGACCAGCTGGGTGAGATTTAACGCTAAAGCCAGCTTTCGCGTCTCTCTCCCTGCGTGGTCAGTTATCTGGTATGGGAAAAGCCACTCCTGGTGGTGGGCATTGAAATCCCCCAGAATCACTAACTGGGCCGAAGGGTACCGTTGCTGGGCCGCATCCGCCGCCTCACTAAGGTACTGTGTGAGCCTGGTTGTCTCCTGATCTCCGCTATGTGAACGGTAGACGCAGGCATACAGAATTTTCTCCATGCCTGTGTCAACCAAAACCCAAAGTATGGAGAAACTGGGATCTTCAAGGTTTCGGAGACGCCGATAGCAGATGTCGTCCCGGGCGTACAGGCATACGCCCGCACGTGGTTTGAAGTTGTGCTCCAGGGTAAACCCTGGGTAGGAAAGGTACGACACGTCAGACGGACATCCGATCTGCGTCTCCGAGAGAAACAGGAGTGATGGTTTATCAGTCTCGAGGTGGTAGTGGACTGCAACGAGATTTGAGTGCAGACCTCGGATGTTGTGGAGGTGCACTTTGAGAGAGAGGGAGTGCAGCCGCTGTGAAACCATTTTTCTCTTGCTTCTCTTTATCATTATTTTTGTCGAGTGAAGGAAGGTGAGGGGATGGCAGTGAAGTGAGGTTCCACGCTGCTAACGTTCAGACACACACTGACACGTCACAACATTGGGGGACTAAGCCGGAGACTGCGGGGACGCCCGAGCCCCCCCAGGAGTGTCCATCGGGCCCTCTCAACCGGTCGCCGACCGGCACGATGGCGCATCCCGGGATTTTTCGCTAGTTGGCGGGGCAGCCTTTCATGTGTGGCTAGCACACTAATTGGGCCCCCTACTACCTGCGGTCGGCCAGCGGTGCACCGTGCCTCGGATCCCGCTACCCTCCGCGATTAGCCTCCCGATGTGACAGTATCAGCGCGCGTCAGATTGGTCTGCTTGCAGTGAAACAACTATTTCGACCCATCCTCTCGAGTGGCTACACTGGGCATCGTACCGGAACACGACTGGGTCGCTTGGCGGCACGTCTTTGCCCGGTGGGTGGTCGCAAGCCGTCGGCTGAGGCCTACCACCAGTATGTCACCTGATTTGCACCACCCAGGGATCACGTGTAGGGATTCGGAAAAGGGGTACTCTCCTACGGACGTGGATGACTCGACCCCCAAAATGTATGTACAATAAAGAAGATAATAAATAAATAAGTATACTGTATACATGCAGTAAAGATCAGCTTATCAAGGAGATGAAGATTAACCAGCAGACTGACCATGACATAATCTTATATACGTCATCGTGTAAAATATTTCTCATTTGTTTGCTAACCTAAAATGTTGGGATTTAGATGTGACCTTTAATTAAGTAAGCCCTTTTAGTTTCATAATTAATTTCCTTGTTTTTGAGGGACTCGTGGCGAAGTAACTTGCAACCGCGTGGATTGTACGATTGCGAGGTAAAGCTGCACTTGCCGCGTTCAGTCTGTGGATGGGTGACAATTTCGTTGCACATCGAGATCCCTTCGTGCTTAGGAGAGCACGTTAAGCTGTCGGTCTTGACTTTCATACTAATATATATGGCAGTCTTTACGGGTAGTCAGAAGCCTGAAAGTCTGACAACTGGTCTAACCTCCGAATGTCGGTATTACCCAGTAAATGGGTTGCGGGGGTCTGATGGCAGTCGCTCCGTGTGAAATGCTTAAGTTCAGCCACACCTGGTTAGACTGGAAGCCGACCCCAATATAATTGGGAAATGGCAAGAAGGAGGAGTATGGAAGTGATGTTCTTTTAGGAGCAGTACTAGCTTTCATTATGTAAGTAACCTACCGTGTAAAAATGTATATTAAAGTTTCTAGACCCAGCTGTTTAAGCTGTGCATTGTCTACTAGTTATACCCGCGGCACGCTATGGGACTTTACTCATTGCGCGACGCGACGCTGAATTGCATCGATTGCCGATATCGGTCAGATATCGCAACAAAATGTGTTCGAAGAAAATGTATTGAAAATCGCAAATGTCTTCAGACAAGATCGCATGGATTGACGATATCGTTCACAGATCTACTCGATATCGAATTGCATGTACGTTCGATCACCATTGCACCTGCGATCCTATTTCAAATAAATGTACGGGGGCGTGCGAGCGCTGGCACTTGTTTCGACTTGCACGCGATTCTCTGTTCGGGATATCGATGAGAGACTTCTGTTGCACAACTAGTAATCTGTTGGAAATATTTTTGGTATCAATTAGAACGTACGTACAACTCGAGTCGACAATCGATGCGATATCGCTCGCATCGCGTCGCGTCATGAGTAAAGTCCCTTAGATGGCGTTTTTGACATTTTCGTGACACATTTCAAATTATTATTATTTCGATTGGGATCACGTTTATTACTTTGACCACTCTCCAACTAGCTTTTATGAATAATATCTACATAAAGTAAATAATTTATCAAATTATTCAATGAACATAACGTCTAGCCATTTTGTTTAATCGCTATTTAATCTAATTTTCTGTGACATACATAAAAAAACAGTAGAAATAAATAGAATTTGAATAATAGATTCTAAATTCGAAAAATTATATGCTACAGCATAGCAGTGCATCACTATTGACAATAAAGTAAGGAAATTGTTCCTTCATACGTAGCTGTCAATATTTACGGATCTTCATAAGCAGGCAAACGTCAAAAACCCATCATAGCGTGCCGCACCTATAGGGCCAAGTTTACCAACAAAATAACCGATGTTTAATTTGTAAGATTTTTTTATACGGATACATGGATAATTTGCATACTGGTTCAGTATTTGTTTCTTATCGTAACCACATTGTTAAAATTCTTTTTTACCATTGCCACTCGAAAAAAGGCATTTTATTCATCGATAACAGTGAATAAAACTCTCTTTTACTCACAAGTGAGTAAAAACATTTTGAATTTGGAACAAGCACGAATTATGTACTAAGAAATGAATAAAACGTGCTGAACGTGCCTACTGGCTGGTTGAATGGAGCTATCAAATTTAAATTAAGAAAATATAAATAATACAGGTTGGCTGGTTGAACGAGGGACTTATAGAAGCAGGATGTTTAGTACTTGATTCTCGTTCCAAATATGTATAAAAAATTGTACCTTATTTTTTGAAATATTTTTAGATTCGTTTTCATAAATTTCTGTGGACACTATTCCGCGCTTACAAATCAAAGTTTCATGCGGTGAGGTGATGCACCTAGCACGGCAGTGTCCATCGGTGGCTATTTTCACCCTGTTTGCCTTTTGTACTAGACAGCAGACCCTAAAACAGTCAGAGCTTGCGCAAGCATTTTGACTACTATACCTACGCGTGATTTATCGTAGAATATTATCTTTTTAGGGTTCCGTAGTCCTACAAGGAACCCTTATAGTTTCGTCATGTCCGTCCGTCTGTCCGTCTGTCCGTCTGTCCGTCTGTCCTAATCCTTTACCGCTTAATAACTTCTACAATTATAAACATAAGTAAATGAAATTTTGACAAAAAATGGAATAGATATAGATCTCAATTTTAAAAGAATAAAAAAATATTGATTACGTATTTTAGGGGTGGCGCCCATACATGTGAAATGGGGATGAAAATTTTTTTTTCGCTGCACCCCCTTGTGTGGGGTATCGTTGAATAGGTCTACTAAAATGAAGGTAATGTTTCGTACACAACTTTTTTATCAGGTATACCATCTGCGAAATACAGTTCGCCAAAGTGGCTTGCAATGTGTCCCCCCCCCTGCCATTTCTAAACTATGCAATGTAGAAACTTATAGTCTTCAACATTGATAGACCTTTATAAAAACTCTCTTTTAAAATTATTTCGAGTATAATGTGATTATAAATTTTTGAGTTATAGTGAGAAAACTGAAAAATACTTAAGACGTCCTAGTTCATAGGTCATTGACCTTAGAGAAAAATGATCGTAGCAAATAATGCTCCTTTAGTTACTTTCTATTTAAAAAAATCACAAAAAGAAACACACTTCTAAAATTTAGCTTAATAAATTTAGCGCTAGGTGGTGCTGTTTGCAAAAACTAAAATAGCAATGATTAATATTCGATTTGATTCGTTTTTAATTAGACCTACTTAAGGAACCCTATAATACTGAGCATGGCCCGACATGCTCTTGGCTGGTTTTATTTTCTTTATGTGTCGGTACGCACATTCTACCATATTCTTGAATATGTCTCTCATTCACGCAGTCATGCTATATACCACTATTTATTTTCTCGCAGTCAATGGTAAAAAGTAGAGTACACAGCTCGTGAAAAAAAATTTCTTCTCGGGCCTTGTATCCTTCGCTGCTCGGGATCCAACTTAGTCCCTCGAATTAAATTCCCTCTTTTTTCACTAGTTGTATAATCTACTATTGTATTGCGTCCGCTATAATGAGTCTCCCATACAATGTCGATTTTTTGTTCATTTGAATAAAGTAGCTACAATAAGGATAAGAAACCGATACAGAACCACTATGCAAATTATCTGCACTACTTACAAAAATATCCGGTATATTAGGTTGACGAAACGAGCTAAAGGCCCACCTGATGTTAAGTGGGACCTTTGCCCATAACAACTGCAATACCACCTAGGTTAAACGCGATTCGCAATACTACGTATTAAGGCTAAGAGTAGAGGCGTAAGAGTGGTGGTGCTATTCGTCCTGTATAGTTTGATATCTTTCTTGCCTCGTCGACCACACATCGCGTTCTTGTGATATTATAGGAAAATTCAAGTTTTGATATCAAGATATCGAATGATTTTAAAATGGAACGTTCAAGATTAGCCAGCAACAATTAATTAGAAAATGAAAAAATCTAATCGGTGCATTCCTTTCATAAAGGTATTATACTGGGACGCTATGGGAGATTACAATTTTCAAAATGGGTTCTACTGTCATTTTATTATGTCTCTTTCTAGCATATAGGTTTTTTCGTAAAGATCGGTATCGCAGTCGCACACATTATTGGTCTATTACGTCAGTATCATAAAGGTATTATACTTACGTCAGTATAGAAATGTCTTTGATTCCTTTAGAAAAAATATCAGCTTTAGCAGAATAAACGCACTTTTTTCAGTTATTTATTGTATATTGAACTATATAAGTTACTATTATTATTATTTTAAATATAAGATTTGATTTAATGAAAATCATTTAACATAAGGATTGTAGCTGAAGACTTGGTAATTGACATTCATTTCAAATAAAATCTTCATTGGACCGGATTCGTCCTAGCTAACCAACGCCGGTTATTTAGTTAGTCAATTACGAATTATTTTTAATGTCTAAAGAATTTTACGAGATCACTTAACAATATTTAAACTACACTCTCTTTTTTTGTAGATTTCTTATGTAGCACACATTCCACATTCGAAGCATTTAGAAATACATATCTCAATGCAGTATTGCATTGTTATTTTATTATTACATGTGTAATAACAATGAAAGAATTGTTTTACAGACTAGTTTGACCTCGAAACATATGTATGTCAAAATGCAAAAATTTCTTCATTAAGTAATTATTTCATTTATATCTATTATACATGAAAGATTAAACAATCTTTATAACAGTTTATGTATATATCGTAATAAATTGAAATGTGGAATATTATCATAAGCTTGAGGTTAAAATTAATAAACATAGATACGATGAACACAAAATGGTCTTTACTCAGAAAATTGCTGCACAGGTTGGGTTCAAATGATGTATTTACATCATTTTTTATTTTTTTGTTTATTTAAATATCACCATCCTATCCTACTTTCTACTTAATCCTACTATCCTACTTCCTACTTATATAATATAATAATATATAGTTTGTGAGGATGTATGGATGTGTGGATGTTTGTTACTCTTTCACGCAAAAACTACTGTATGGATTTTAATTTAATTTGGCATGCAGATAGAACATAACCTGGATTAACATATAGGCTACTTTTTATCCCGGGAAGATGAACAGTTCTCGAGGGACGCGCGATAAACGACATTCACGCGGGCGAAGTCGCGGGCATAGGCTAGTTTTATATTTTATTTACAGGATGACATGCTTAACAACAAGGGAGTTATTAAAGGACGATGTTCAGTACTTAATTCTCGTTCCAAATATGTAAAAAACATGGTACTTAATTTTGGAAATATTTTTCCAATCTATTTCTTCATTACACTGTTCCGCGCTTACTAATCTAAGTTGCATGCGGTGAGGTGATGCACCTAGCACGGCAGTGTCCATCGGTCGCTATTTTCATCCTCTTCGCCTTTAGTACGTTCGACCGCACGTCGGTGGTAACACTTTGACATTAGCAGCATCTTTATTTCGTAAGCAGTAAGGGCGGTTTTCGAATTGAAGTGTTACCACTTTCATGCAGTCGACTGTACCAGCCAACAGACCCTAGTATGCGCAAGCATTGTTTTAATCCAGCACGCGTGATTTTTCGTGGTATTTTTTTCACTATATGTATGCACATTCTACCATATTCCTGAATATGTCCCTCGTTTATCCAGTCATGCTGTATAGGACTACAATAGATTTTACCAAAACAAAACAACTGCTTATACCAAAAAATGCTAACTACATATTAGACATGGGCCTTCCAATAAACGATTTCGACACAGACATAGTAAAAAATATAGACTAAGTGCTGCGAACAACCATAGTGAAGCCAACAAAAACCTTGCTCCTTCATGTACAACCAGTGCTCACGTACACACCATGCACCTGAAGGATATTTGTTTTCGCGATGCTTACTGGAAGATGCCGCGGCATGAGAACTGAGAGGGGTGAGCACGGTTTAAGGTGCATGTGTGTGCGTGAGCACTGGATGTACATGAAGGAGCACGGTTTTTGTTGGCTTCACTATGGTTGTTCGCAGAACTTAGTCTATATTTTTTACTATGTCTGTGGATTTCGATAACATGAATGAAGAACTTTAAACTTAAATCTTCTTATATCGTGTCGACATATTTAAGCTACATAATTATAATAGCTCGTGCCGTGGGGAAAAGATTAGCCAGTCAGCAGGTTGGTAGTGGGGCTGACTGCCCAGGGTGCGCTGGACGATCAATTAAATATCGTCACTCGTGGAGGCTCTTTTAATGCACCGCAATAAATAAACTAAAATGATTACAACCTTCGTTTTTCCAATCAACTCAGCCTATCGCAGTTCACTGCTGGACATAGGCCTCTCCCAAGTTGCGCCACAACGCTCGGTCCTCTGCCTTCCGCATCCAGTCCCCCCCAGCCACGTTCTTTAGGTCGTCGGTCCACCTGGCAGGGGCGTTTTTCCAATATGAATACTAAATACCTACATTGTAATGAACGAGCATTTCATCATCATCATCATCATCGTTTCAGCTAAAAGGCGTCCACTGCTGGACATAGGCCTCCTTCAAAAGGATATGCCATAATCGCTACGCTTGGCAGGCGGGTTATCGATCGCAGTAGGTTGAATAAATACTCAGAGAATGCTGCTGCCCATCCTCTAGTAATCTCCTTAGTCGCCTTTTACGACACCCACGAGAAGAGATGGGAACGAGCATTTAATACTAGCAAAAAAAACTGTATGATAGAAAAAAAAAATGAACAATATAATATGATACACCATATTTATAATATGTATTGTACATTCAGTTACACAATAGAATATATAAGACTAAGGCTCATTACAAAAGGTTTGCATCGTTTGAATGTGACCTTTATTAGCGCGGGAAGTTCCGTGACTTATATTAGGTAATAGGTAGAAACATGGTGCTTAAGCGATAGCGGATGGAACGTAATTTTTGTAATACAAGTACTAAAATCTACGTAAAGTACACAGCTTGCCAAAGTCCTCTGTTGTTAAAAGGAGTTAAAACTCTTTATTACTAACTTATTTGTTTATTTATTTTAACTGATTTGTTTGGTATTTTGGTTGGTAATATATAACTTTTGATTGTCAATCTTTTTGTGCAATAGCAGTTTTTACGATTTAAAGTCGGAATTTTTGTTACAGTGTAACTGGAATATGACTCCCTCTTATATCGTTACGAAATATTAAGAGGCCTTTCATGGTTCGCATCCGTCTCGCTGTATCTTTAGCACTTTTTTTAAGATTTCATGAGATTTTAAGCGAAATAAAAAAAAAAATCTACTATTATGCTTCAGGGTAGCACTACAAATATTTGAATCGTATTTTCATCTTGATTTGTTGCCAAGAAAAAAAGAGGGAAAGGAGAAGGAGAGTGTAAATATATTTCTTTGTTTTTCTTTCTATATAAATCATGTATGGAAATAAAACCATTGTTAAACAATTATTTGTAATGTTACACTGAAGAATAATAATAGATAGCCTAATATCTCTTTGAATCTTAAAAAAACGTGCAAAATTCAGAGCGAGACGGCTGGCCAAATCAAAAGAATTTTTTATGCAATTGAGAAGTCAAATACTTTGATTACTTTTCATATCTAAATACTGTAAAGTTATTATCCCTGAAAGTGAACTTGCAACAGCTGTGCCAATACAAGTGTCAATGAACTGCAGAAATGCATAATATGCATGTACTCTTGAGTGTAAAAGTGGTATTTTTAATGAGACCCTGCAAAAGGTCGTTGAACTTAGAAAGCCTTTAATACTTCACTGGACAACAGTGCCAAAATGCACTTTGAACGGAATTTTCTTTATTAAACATTAAATAATCATCATCATTAGGCCTTTTTCTTCTTGACAGATGATTTACATTTTCTTAATCTCTAATAAAATCGCTATAGAATGTCAATGTATGCGCACCCTGAACCATTTCAATAACGACAGGCATAAAGAGGGCGTAGGCGTGAAAAACCTTCGGAAGACTGTGTGATTGTGAACTTTTAGATTTTATGCATAAGTACTTAGGACCAACCTACTCATACATATTTAAAAACGCCTTATAGGCAAGTTTGCTCCATTGGATGACATCAGGTGGGATCGTAGTGGTACAAAAAAAACTTCATATTTCGCGCACGGTGCGGTGTTGTCTTTTGATGAACTCTCGTAAACTAAATCAGTTTCTATGGGGTACTGGTCGATGGATGGAACGGAATCCTTACTGCGTGAGTCCGATCGCTTTTTACAGAGTAGTCCGATTTTGATGATTCTTTTTTTAATGGATAGGGTATATCTCCAAGTTGGTCACATTTATTCCATTCATCGGTTACATTTTTTGTCAAAAAGTTTTATATTTTTTTATAAGAATACTACCTGCTCAGACCTGACTTCATGTCTCAGTTTGGCGAACCGACTGGCGGTACCATTGAGGCAACAACTTAGCTGGTATTGAGGTTGTTATGGGCAAAGGTAATCGCTTAACATCAGGTGGGCCTTTAGCTCGTTTCACCATTCTATGGAATGGTCAAAGACATTTTACTATGTCTGTGCTTATGTGTTTGTGACAATTAAAAAAATTAATTTCATCTGAGGTTACCTGTGACTGGCGCCTTTTTTGACACTCCCAAGTTGAAATAGGCAATTATTTTAATTACTACATTCTAACAACAAATCAACACAGACACCTTAACTTTATTATCTCAAATCAAAATCTGCCCAATTTAATTGTCTCAAACACCTACCCACAATCTGCATAAAAATGTCATCAACCTGACCTTATAGAGTTGCGAAACTAATAGGTACCCACGAATGTCAAGGAGACTCCGTGATAGGATAACCTGGTATTTTAAGGTATTGTTCTCTAAATCTTTAAATGTTACACATCCAATTTCGGTTTTGTAATTCGGTATGACTTTTGTCTGAATTTGATTGTAATTTAGTGGTTCTCATGGACGTTTCGGTACTTGGTTTTGTTGGTGGAAGTCGAAGGGAAAGGGTTTTGTACGGTCGACCGCACGTCAGTGGTAACAGTTTGACATTGACAGCACCTTTATTTCGTAAGCAGTAAGGGCGGTTTTTTTATTCAAGTGTTACCACTGTCATGCAGTCGACTGAAAATTCGGTAGCATAAAGTGTCATTTTCATCGACGAAAATGACTTTCCATGAACCATCGATTGACTGACGATAGACTATCGATCAACCGGTATAATATCCATTGATTTATCGACCAAGGATTCCACAGTGATCAATAGTTTGACGAACAATTAATTGGTGTGGTACCACCCTAAGTTTACCAATCGAGTGAAATAAGGCAGTTTTTCTAATAATAAACATTAGAAACGCATTTTATTTATGAATCAAACCTCAGGTAGTGCTTATGTGTGTGTACATTAACGTCTTTAAAACGATCATCGCCAAACGTTCTAAACAAAGAAAATATCATATTCCATCATGAAACTCGTCCAAAATAATGTTTGTAGGCATTTTTGAAGTACATTGAAACATGCTTTAGTATTCTCATTAAAGTTTTGTAAACAAAAGAAGCCGTAGACAAGTCATTACTATCTCTAGATACGGCTAAAGAGGTAATTCTAAGTCCATCAAGTGACTCATATAAGGTCAATGTGCCTTCAAATGTATCTCATTATGTACTTAAAACTATGTAACGGACATTGGTCATGGATCTAAGATCACCGTTATGTGTTTTGTTAAGGAAAAACACATGGATAACAATAAGTTTTTCTCCCACTTATTTAAAAAAAAAGAATACAACAATCGGCTCTTTTCCGTATGCAACAAAATAACAAGCCAGCAATTTCCAACACGCCAACAAATTGCTGCAGAGTTTATTTTTTAATTATGATACCGAGGTTTTTTAAGGACACACTTACATAAATTAGGTGTTTTTAGGTACGATATTTATCATTACAAAGGCTAAGTGCGCATTTTTTTTCAAACGTTTGAAAGTAGAATGAGAACCGCGCGCGGACGAATTGGTGCAAATGAAATGAAAATTAGATACTGTTGAATATCCTCAAAAATGAGAGAAAACTACTATACAAGTCTCGGCCGAAATAGCAATTAACGGCCTCGTTTAGTTAAAAAGCACTCGGCTGGCACCTCGTTCTTTTAAAATCACTTCGGGAGTACTCGGCTTCGCCTCGTACTTACAATATTACACGGCCGTCAATTGCTTTATTTCAGGCCTCGACAGTAATTTACTATTATTGTTGGAAGAAGACCAATGATATGTACATTGAGGTAAGTCAACAACGGCGCGTTTTGTATATCAAAATACATATCAGTAGCTGATATCCATGTAGTTCATTCATGCATAATATAGTGAACATTCATAACATTAACCAAACAGCCTATGGTCGTCTCAATTTAGGCGACCGATGGCCGTCAACACATAAGGTCCTATATTATTAATCCGAAATAATTGAACTGGAGAATCTACTCATTATGAACAACTTTTACTATGGGACCAATACCAAAACGCAAAAAAAAAAACAGATGGCCCCTACATTTAATCGATTTAAGTGAACACAAATGTACCCACCACTTCAAATATTTCGGATTAATAATGTAGAACCTTAGGTATATATCTGACTAATAGATCTGATGTTGGTCGCCAACATTCGCAACTCGACATCACATCAGTTTCGGCCACTTATAGTCATTATCCTCCGCGCCTTTTCCCAATTATATTGGGGTCGGCTTCATGTCTAACCAGCTACGCGATTCAGAACCACACGATAACCAGTTGTCGACCGGTTCGGTTTATTATCTCGTTTCATCTCATGATTCACGCAACGAGATAAAAAAGGATAACAAACCGAATCGGTCGACAACTGGTTATCGTGTGGTTCTGAATCGGGGGGCGAATGCGGCTGAACATCAGTATTTTACGCAGAGCGACTGCCACCAGACCCCCGCAACCCAGTTACTGGGTAATACTGACATTCGGAGGTTAGACCAGTTGTCAGACTTTCAGGCTCTGACTACCCGTACCAACTGCCATAGATATTCGTATGACAACCGGCTATGCTATTCAGAACCACACGATAACCAGTTGTCGACCGGTTCGGTTTGTTATCTCGTTTCGTCTTATGATTCACGCAACTAGAGAAAAAGAGATAACAAACCGAATCGATCGACAACTAGGTATCGTATGGTTCTGAATCGCTATACTGGACCGACAGGTAAACGTGCTCTCCGAGGAACGGAGGGGTCTCGATGTGTAACAAAACGGTCACCCATTCATAGACTGACCGTGGCAAGTGCAGCTTAACCTCGCAGATTGTACAATCCTTGCGGTTATTACTTTGCCACGAGCCCCTATGAGTCGTAAAGACTTCCGCGTTAGTGAATAAACAATAGTAATTTTTACATAACATAACATAACATAACATGACGGCTGTATTTCACCAAAGGGGTATGCAGAGGTGTGTATAGTACACCCACATTTCGCCAGTTATGTTATAGTCCCATGTAATAGGGGGCGAGCCTATTGCCACTAACCGGGCACAAATCCATACTCCGGGTTGCTACTGAGAATTTCCAAATGAAAAAACCCAATAACAAAAGAAATAATAATTTTTATATGAACTATTACAAAGCATCTTAAAAAGGCAAAAGTGATGGCTCCTTCAATCTGAAAGTTGTGTCAATCAATCAATCAACTCAGCCTATCACAGTCCACTGCTGGACATAAGCCTCTCCCAAATTGCGCCACAACGCTCGGTCCTCTGCCTTCCGCATCCAGTCTCCCCCAGCCACGTTCTTTAGGTCGTCGGTCCACCTGGCAGGGGGGCACCCTACGCTGCGTTCCAAAGTCGTCTAATTTACAATTTAGAAAGTCGTCTAATTTACACGAATCTAAATTATTTACTTGTAAAACGCATCAGAGCGTACACTTCTAAATGATATATTTTTTGTGAGACCCTGCCCTTGACTAGAACTTGGCTCTTAGATTGTTTTTATACAACAAAGCAAGAACAATGTCGTGGTTTGTTGATCATACATTAAGTTGTGTCAACGACATGTCCTTGTTGCAAATTCTAAGCTTTGCAGTTGTATCAGTATCATAGAAATCTCAATAATAAGGTAATAGAAGTGATAAAGGCACTTGAACTTATCGCCGCGTTTAGGAGTCTCGTGGGACAGCAGTGCGCGAACCGTTTGCTTGATCATCAGTGCTGTTTTAGACGCAGAGTCACCAACATTATATTTTGCAGCATATCTAACAGCGGATTTTGTTTTAGGCTTAATTTATTTTGCATTGAATGCTAGAAACATGGTGGGGGTGAATGCGTATGTATTTGGTGGTAGCGGCAAACCGGCGACACGCGTTCTGGTATTAAAAGACAGTAGATACCATTTCTATTAACTTATTATTTAGATTTCTATGATCAGTATTAAAAGTAGCAGAAAAAGAAAGACCAACGTAGACGAAAACGTAAAAGCTAGGCATCCTTTTTCTGTTATTAAAAATCATCTACAGCTTAGGTTATTGCATATGATTATCAATAAAACACTAGATTACCTTAGTCGGTACATGTATGGACAAAAATTACTTCAAATTATCCTTCTTCAAATATTTTCGCTTTTGTCCCTACCCTAATTTTCCTCAAAGAAAACTTTAAAGTAAGGTTACTTTTAATCCGCAGTGATAAGTAATAAAAAAATATGAAATTAGAGATTACACTGCAAATTCAGGAAGTGAGTTTGCTAGTGAAAACTCACAGAATGGCCACGTTGGCCGCAATTTGGCATGATTAAATTACCTGTAAGCAATTATATCTAAAAGTACAGATATGCAATACCCTAACAAAACGAACGAAAAAAATGTTCCGTACGCAGCGGCAGCATAATACACATAAATTAGTACAAAGTAAGTAAGTTGGTTACTTTAAGTTACTTTCTGAACACACACGATGGCATTTTAGTATTTATTTGTCACCGGTCACGCTCGGCGGCTTACTTGACACGGATTAATAGAAAAAACGTCCTAATTAGGAAGTTTTCGAGTCTTCAGTTGCGAGTGCAAGTAACATATCTGTACTTTAAATATAATTGCCTGTAACATGCCTGTAACACACAGACTAACATTTAGTCGTGGGTTGGTTGTTGTCTTGTAATAAATAGATTAAATCTTTTTTCTTGATCTTAGTATTTGCATGAGTTTTTTGCGATATCGTGTAGCTATCGACAAATTTTATATGGGATTGTTAAATTCCAAAATCGCACACGATGGCGTCGGTAAAATTTCCATACATTTGTCGATAACTATAACACGATATTGCAAAAACTCAAGCTAGGGGGCTTTGAGTACAGGTATGTAATCACGCCGAAATTTAACATGGTATAGCTCTAGCGTACGTACGGAGAGACGTAAGGGCTGTGGTGTGGGGAAGGGAAGACACGAAATCTATCTCGTAGCGCTGCTATGGTGGACTCTTAAACTATACATACCGATTAGCTGTAAGCAAATTTACCTACTCACAAATAATATCTTATGGCCTAAGAGCTTGTATTCATTTTGTAGTGACTCACTCATTAACATTTATTTCTATTCATTAACAAAAACATCGCTAACGAAGGCAAACTGTCACTTGTTTGTTCATTTAACAATGTTTGTGTTTGTTCTACTGTTTAGCGCGAATTAAGCCTAAAATACTAAGGGGCTAGTTTACGAACGAAATAACCAACAAGATCAGAACAGCCGTTTAACTTGATAATTTGGTACTGTTAAACGGATGCTTAGAAATTAAACATCGGTTATTGTGTTGGTTTTGTGAATTTAGCGAGAAATGACTATTTTAGACATAGGTAACAATACCTTTACACCAGACGTAACGCAAACTCCTAGGCTTCTATCACTAGGAATTGGCGAATTATGAAGTGTATAGCAGAGTCATTCATACCCTTCTGATATGGTACTATAAAAGAATTTCAGAAAAGAACTCATAAGTTCACGACTGCTATAATAACGCTTTCCAGATACCAAATGTACAACATGTACAGACCAGTAAGCCTCTAGACACCGATTAGCCGAACACCCCCGGTCACCACGCATATGCAATACCTCTGCATATCTTACGCCCCGCCGTCAATCAAGACGTCAGTTCGTCAGCGAGTGGCACCAATCATACCACCGAACTTTTGAGCCGATCAATCATAACGCGCCGTCCGCTCCCCGGACCCCGCCAATATTTTACGACTGTGTTCTTATGCAAAACTTTGTTCATGCGGCGTCTTTGAGGCTTATTGGTCTGTGTCAACATGTAACAAAAACACTGTTGTTCCTGTGAGGTACGTTATCAGAATCGATATTCATACGTGAGGACACAAGTCATTTGGAAAAACTCTTCAATAAAAATAATAAAATAAAATATTAAATCATTATTAAAAGTGATTATATCACATTATAGTAACAATCCTAATAACGTCTTCTTCACTTTGATTCCAGGTCAAGGATGTCACCAGCAGCGTCGTTCGCTCAACGATGGGCCCGTGACAACCTGACCAGGGATGCTTCTCCAGAGGAACTGGTGGTGCTCGGTCTCTTCCCCATCACTTGTGAAGGGAATGAAGCCGAAGCAGCCAAGAGGGCCAGGAGATATTATACCGCAAGAGGTCCTGGAGGGCTGACGGAATTGTGGCATAAGAGGCATCCAGACGATGAAGAGATTCTGTCTAGCTGTCAGGATGTGTGAGTAGTTGCTTTTCTTTTCGTTTTATTAGAGTTTCTTGGTAATGGTAATGGTATAAAACCATTCCATAATAGTATTCGTAGAGCTATACGTGCTTTCAAAAAGCTATGGATAATTTCAGAAGATTTTAAAGCATTTGGATGGTCAATAAATTATTTCCGAGGGTTTAAGTTCGTTCTTAACCATCGATAAAACATCAACCTACCATAAATTAATTTTGCAAGATTTTTTTGTGGTTTACGGTCCAATTTTAAGCAGCGAAGGGATTTAAGAACGTTATCAAATGCGTCTTAAAGTATCTGAGAGGGTGGTAAGGCTTACGTATACATTCCACTTGATTTTAAAATACTCTGGTTTCTTTTATAGCCTCCTGGCTACGAAGTTAATTTGGCTTACAGTATACTCCCAAGAAATCATATTATAGATACTTTTTTTTGCGGTGTAATAAAGTCAAGGAGTGGGAAGTGCTTTTCTTTCTATAATTTACATCTGGCAGTAGCTGTGATAGTCTGTAGTAGTCAGAGTTACCACTAGAACATGATCTACAGTGGCCAGTGTGAAAGTTACTAAATCGTCTTCGCACTCAAGTTGGTAGCTGTAGACTTCATCATCATCATCATCATCATAATTTCAGCCGAAAGACTTCGACTGCTGGACATAAGCCTCCCCAAAGCATGTTACATATATACCATAATCGCCACGCTTGGCAGGCAGGTTGGCAATCGCAGTTGGTTGGTTAAATACTCGGAGAACTCTGCTGCCCATACTCTGGTGTATCCCTTAGTCGCGAAACCCATGAGAAGAGATAGGGTGGTGCAATTCTTTATGTCCGCAATCACACGGGACTGAACTGCTGTAGACTTAGTATGTGTAAATGGGGGCTTAGGGATCCTAATCTTGCTCACTGTGACTGCAGCGGTAACCCAGAGAA
Organism: Asteroscopus sphinx; assembly: GCA_949699075.1. Taxonomy (NCBI): domain Eukaryota; kingdom Metazoa; phylum Arthropoda; class Insecta; order Lepidoptera; family Noctuidae; genus Asteroscopus; species Asteroscopus sphinx. Next base: position 8,620,914 of record OX453021.1, on the reverse strand, counting down.
ATCCATGTCACACCTGCTGATGTGTCCCTTGTGCCCGAACACCGTGCACGTGAGGCTATCTCTATAACGCCACTGATAACGTACATATACGATACATAAAATACATTTAAATATGTCTTGAATGAAGTAGCCATATTTTATTCAAGAAATATTTAAATGTATTTTATGAAAGTTGATTGAACCATTGCATTGACCCGATCATCATCCTCCGAGCCTTTTTCCTAATTATATTGGGGTCGGCTTCCAGTCTAGCCAGATGCGGCTGAACATCAGTATTTTACACGGAGCGACTGCCATCAGACCCCCGCAACCCAGTTACTGGGTAATACTGACTTTCGGAGGTTAGACCAGTTGTCAGACTTTCAGGCTTCTGACTACTCGTAACGACTGCCATAGATATTCGTATGACATCCGGGACCGACAGCTTAACGTGCTCTCCGAGGCACGGAGGGGTCTCGATGTGTAACGAAACGGTCACCCATCCACAGACTGACCGCGGCAAGTGCGTTCGTTGCTTCGCTACGAGCCCCTCCATTGCATTGATCCGATTAGAAGAAGATATAGATAAATAAGGCTTGAGTTTCTCGATGAGCTTACAAAGCTTTGCTAAAATTCTTCTTCTATCGTTTCTACGTCAGTTACACAATAATAGTAGCTTATCATCATCAACTCAGCCTATGGCAGTCCACTGCTGAACATAGGCCTCTCCCAAGTTGCGCTTCAACACTCGGTCCTCTGCCTTCTATATCCAGTTCCCCCAACCACGTTCTTATGCCGTGGAAAAATATTAGCCAGTCAGCAGGTAACGGAGCTGAATGCCAAGAGTACGCTGGATCATCATCATCATCATCATCATAATTTCAGCCAAAATACGTCCGCTGTTGGACATTGGCCTCCCCCAAACAGTTTGGGGGGATATTCCATAATCGCCATGCTTGGCAGGCGGGTTGGCCATGGCAGTTGGTTGGTTAAATACTCAGAGAACGCTGCTGCCCATCCTCTGGTGAATCCCTTAGTCAACTTTTACGACACCCATGAGAAGATATAGGATGGTGTAATTCTTTACGTCCGGCACCACACGAATATCGTCACACGTGGAGTTGCAACGCAAAGTTAATTCCGGGGCTTGCCCTGGGAACATACACTGATAAAGAATGCCAAGCATCATGATGAATAATAAGTCGCTTTCGATATAACACTTCCGCTAGTAATTTGTATTCTTTAGGGATCGATTTGATAGTGTTGAACAGGAAAAGTCTGTTATGATTAGATGTGTGTTTAAATAATTATATATCCTTATCACACACTCGAATCAGTATAGCATACATTATTAGCACATTACTTGTCTATTACTGGGCATTGGCCATTTCTCAAAATTCAATGGATTTAGGCCTTACTTCACAAGCTGTTCTGGTGTGGTTTGGCAGACTAAACACAGCATAGAGACTCGTTAGGAAATATATTTGACAGTAAAAAGTTTATAATTAACTGCAGCAAACATAAAATAATTTAATTTTCCCTCACCATTCTAAGCAACCCCTAAAAATTGGGCAGGTTTTTGTCTGGACTTAATTTGCATCTGTCGCTTCCTAAGCTACTCATATGAAAACATTATGTTATCCTTTTCTGGAGGAGAAGTCACACAGCCGCAGTAGAGTTCTTTGTGAAAGAGCTCGTCCGGGGAAGTATTACCAGTATTACTACCTATTTCTTCCGCAAAACATTGGTGCTTGCACTGCAGTGTTCCAGTGCGAAAGATGCGGATGCCGGTGAAATTACAATCACATGAAACTTTCCATCTTTAGGTCTCAGTCTGGTGATCACGAATTGCATTATAATTTAGGCAACAACCAACAAATGGTATTGCAGTTGTTATGAGCAAAGGTAACATCAGGTGGGCCTTAAGCTCGTTTCTCCATCCTACGGCATAAAATAAGCTAATCATATCACTTTAAAACTATTTCAGATACATCGTACCACTCAGATCTCGAAGCGTGGGAGGCAGACGGGTGACCCTGGTTCGTCTTCCAGCCCCCACAGCGCTGGACAGGCCACTGTCTGCCAAGGCGTTACTCGCACGATGGCTGATGATATTGGACATCAGGTAATACAGTACTTGCATTTGTTTTTTATTTTGAGTCTAAAGATTCGTACTGTATTGAATAAGACTATAGAAGAAGTGAAGTGTTCACTTCACTTCACCATGAGCCGTCACATGTGTAGCCGGTGAAGCACGGTTTTTGGGCTAATGCAAGATTAGAATAAAAAGTAGTTGTTGTTGACTTCTGTTGATCATGATATATCCTCAAGACTGCTAGCTACAATGAACAGTCTCCGTTTGATCATGATATAGTTATATAAATCTAGAAAAGAAAGGCGTAATAGCCTTGTGGTTGAACGATTGCCTTCCATACAAGACGGTCTGAGTTCAAACCCAGCCCGCACATCTGACTTTTCAAATTCATGTGCAGATCAGGATTTGATTATCGCCCCGACAGTGAAAAAAAACATCGTGAGGAGACACCTGAGAGTGTTCCATACAGTTCTCGAGGGTGTGTGTAGTCTACCAACCCAGCCCAGAAGTGAGACAGTAATGGGCTGATCATGTTAAACAGACAGACAGACAGTGATCTCATAATGGTTTTGTGTAACATTATTGCAGATAATCTAGTCATTTATCACTATGAAATCACCGTTTCAAGGCGATCTATGTATTCCAAAATTCAATGGCAAGAAACTCTACTACAAACTTAACCACTTTGGTCCGAAAATTAAAGCCATTTTAAACAATATTATCGATACAGACACATCTGACAAATAAGTAAATAGAACCGATATTGGATTCTATAATCATATTGTAGAAACAAAGCCCCAATGTCAATTTTAACAAAGGCTACAATAGGCTCTTTTGTGGAGCCCCAGAATGTTTGCATATCGTTTCGTCTCGTCGTCGTGAACCTTTGAAGCGCTTGTTTAACTTTATTTTTGATATAATTTACTTGTTACGTGAATTTACCTTGTGAACTGGTGGAAAATTCAATTGGAAAGACGAGGTAATAAAAAATCTTTTGTGGCTAGTTCTGGATTTTGTTCAGGCTTGAGCCTTTGAGTAATCCTTCTTTGCATTATTCATTCAGAACAAAGAGGATGCTGACAGAAAATGTATACGAATCGTTGCCGTAAAATGCCATGCAGGAGGGTCTGAGTGCGAACCCAGACCACACCTCTAAATTTTCAAATTCCTGTGCGAATGAAAATTTGATTATCACTTGCTTTAACGGGGAAGGAAAACACCGTGAAGAAATCTGCACACCAAAGAGTGCTCAGAGGGCGTGTCAAGTCCACCAACCCGCAGTAAGGTTAATTTGGTTGACTGAGGTCCGAATCTTTTACATTCTGAATAAAGGCCCGTGCCCAACAGTGAGACAGAAATGAGTTGGTTATGTTGCCATAATCTTTCAGTATCTCGAAGTCAAAAATTTTACGAAACTGCCCTTTACTTTTGAGTATTGATCAAAACGCTTGATAAACAATTTCCGCATACAATAACATTAGTCTTTACCTGTTCCAGACTTCGTGAAGATCCGACTCCTGGCGAGGAGGTGATCTTCATAGACGTGAGCGATCTCCAACCAGCACACATCAAGAACCACTTCAGAGGCACCTATTGGAAAGATTTCGTTTGGTGCATGAAGGTGAGGATTGGAATCTTAACACCAAAAAAAGTACCCCAGTGTTAAGTGATCGCTCTGTAGTTACAGACAGCGGTATACCTACATTTTTTTTTTTATATCTGGTACACATGAAGCAGTATAGGTTTTGTGAGTGCCAGAAGAATGTAGCCTTTTAAGACACCCATAATACTGATGATGATTCGAGTGGACATATTTAAAAAACATGACATGTTGCCAAACTACATCATTCAGCCCGATCGGATATTTTGGATTAATGGCCTTGCCTATCGTCACCCGGGAGTGAGAACCTCGTATTTGCATGGAACTTAATTTTACAGGACGAGCAAATAACTACTACTTAGGCGTCAGATTTGCCAAGATCTACAATACAAAGTCACTGTTTCTGATACTTTTGTTTTTATAACCAACGAATAATGATACAAAGACCCAAGAGGCTCAAGAGGAGAATTATTTAGGAAAGTTTTCAATTTAACACCGAACTGCGCTTTACGAGGTCTTCAATTCCGGGAGACGCTATGTCGAATGAAAGATTTATCCAAAATCTTGTTCCTATCTTCCGATACACATCTTATTTAAACACTTTTTTTCAACTTATTAGTTCACTTTTCTCATTTTCCAGACTGCCTACCCACTCCGGATCACAGAAGTCCACATAATCAACACACAACGCCTGAAGACTATGTCACTCCTAATGCTCCACATAGGCCTGTACCCTTGGAGACGCAAAGTGGTCCAGCTGCATGGAACATCAGACAGTATCGAAGATGCGTTGGGATCTGATCGCTTTCCAGTCGATGGACTCCCGTATGAATATGGTGGAAGAGCTGGGCTGATGAAAGATCTTAATGGTATGGTCTTTTTTTTCGCTAAGTTTCTTGTAAGAAGTAAGATTTATTTTGGAACGTCTTGGCTCTTTTAACTCATCAATGCGCGTAAAGTGCGGTTGCGAAATAATAGAAAATCTATTGTGTCTAGGATCATTTTTGTTCACGTGGAAACTGCTTGTAGTGGGGGTACAGCTCACACTGGTTGATAGCCGATAGAAATGTTTGATACAAGTACCTACTAGTTGTACTATCTTGATTCTTTTTCTGTGACTATTGAGCATTCAAGTCAAATTCTTGTAGAATCGGCTTTCTTTTGTTTAATTTAACCATCATTCACTGACTTGTTTCAACATGTTCGCAATCAAATGGAAGAGCGTGAGTGTATACTAAGCCGATGAATATATTTAAATAAGATAAGATAATCATTTATTTGCCAAAAATAACTGTATTTTTACATTTCCTTAAGAGGTACATTACAGGTATAAGTAGTAGGTATTACATAAGGAAACAATTAAATTGTGGATTCCACACTAGGACAAGCCTGTCTCGTGGAATCCTACGATACTATTCACAGTTTAACAAAGTGCATTCCCGGGGTCGGTACTGTATTTTATGATATCATTATGAACTGACCAAATAGCAAAACGTAATAATAAAAAACCGGCCAAGAGCATGTCGGGCCATGCTCAGTATTATAGGGTTCCTTAAGTAGGTGTACAAACGAATCAAATTGAATATTAATCATGGCTATTTTAGTTTTTGCAATAATCGGCAGCATTCGCGACTCAGAGCGTGTTGTTAGTAGTCCCATCTAACGATAAATTCAAGAAGCCAAATTGAAGAAGTGTGTTCAACATAACACAAAGTTACTTTTTGTGATTTTTTCAAATAGAAAGTAGCTAAAGGAGCATTATTTGCTATGATCATTTTTCTCTAAAGTCAAACCACCACCTTTGAACTAGGACGTTTTAAGTATTTTTCAGTTTTCTGTCTATAACTCAAAAAATTATAATCACATTATACTCGAAATAATTTTAAAAGAGAGTTTTCACAAAGGTCTATCAATGTGGAAGATTATAAGTTTCTACGTTGCATAGTTTAGAAATGGCAGGGGGGGGGACACATTGCAAGCCACTTTGGCAGGCTATATTTCGCAGATGGTACACCTGATAAAAAAGTGATGTATGAAACATTACCTTCATTTTAGTAGACCTATTCAATGATACCCCAAACGAGGGGGTGCAGCGAAAAACATTTTTTTTTAGCCATTTCACATGTATGGGCGCTACCCCTAAAGAACGTAAAAACTATTTTTTTATTCTTTAATAATTGAGATCTATATGCAGACTATTTTTGAACAAAATTTCATTTACTTATGTTTATAACTGTAGAAGTTATTAAGCTGTAAAGGATAAGGACAGACGGACAGACGGACAGACGGACAGACGGACAGACGGACAGACGGACAGACGGACAGACGGACGGACATGACGAAACTATAAGGGTTCCTTGTAGGACTTCGGAACCCTAAAAAAAGGATAATAAATAAAAATGCTGAAGTTGTGTGAATGTGTCGAATTTGAATGTTCGGGTGCGTATGAAAGAGTGTACTGGGAGTGCGTGAAAGTGCTGAGAGTGTGAGTGTGAAAGTGTTTAGTGAGAGTGTGAAAGTGTTAGGGGTGTGTGTGAAAGTGTTGAATTAGAGCTTATTAAGTGAGTATAGATATGATAAGATTATGAAATTATCCTAATAAAAAACTCTGATTCAAGGTATGACTGAGTTAAAAGCCATTTTTGAACAACACTTTTAACTTCCTTTACTTTACAAATTTTGATGTCACATATTTTTACCACTTTATTATATAGAAAGCTAAGCATAAACTCTTGCATGTGTTGTGCAAACGTGGTTTTAACTACGGCGTGAGAACACTGGAAGACTCGTCTTTTAAGTAGCTGTGGATATTCATCTCGTCTTTTTTTTGTGCTTTTTATTTTTTAATAAATATAAATATTTTTGGGACATTTTTACACAACACCATCGAGTCCTTAACTAAGCAAAGCTTGTGCTATGGGTACTGGACAATGGATATAATACTTATGTACATACTTTTTTTTAAATACTTATAATACATAAGAAACACCCAGACCAACACAAACACTTATGTTCATCACACAAATATTTGTGTCCTGTGGGAATCGAACCCACGACCTCATGATCAGAAATCCGACCCTCGAACCACTAGACCACAGACGTCGTCAAGCTAACTCTAGTATGCTATAACACTGGTATAATTATTTTTGGAGTACTTGCATCATTAAAATCTCGTAAGGTGATTTGGGGGTAAGTCAGGACACGGGGTAAGTCCGTTCAAATGGATTTCCGCAAAAAGTGTCGTCACAATATTACAACGCGCACTATAGTGAGGTATAGAATAAACTGACGTGAAACACTATTACCGCCAGCAATTAAAAATATCACCACATTCTGCGTCAAATCCATTTGAACGAACTTACCCCATGTCCCGACTTACCCCAAGTCATTCTACATTAAACCGTATTTTTCTGTTAACAGACGAATGGACCAAAAAACTCCTATCAAACTCAAAGTGGCTTCAAAGAGAAGAGCGCAAGTTTTACGAGACAGATCTAAAGCCGGAGGGTCGCGCGCGCACTCGTCATCGTAGTGCAGTCCGCACCCTGCGCGGGAGCAACGGCTCATACGACATGGTGACGCGAACTCACTCGTGTAGACCATTACATCGACATGACGATGTGGATGAAGGGATCCACGGTGCCTATAGAACACTTAAAGTTTCCAGTGATAGAGTTTGTTTGTAGAAATTATTATGTGAAGTTTCTTTGTATGGTCGACAAAAGAAATAATTATTCAGGTAATATATGACATTCCATAAAAATTTTAGATTGACATTATTCATCACCTCTATGATTGACAATTTATAAGTGGTTTTCCGGTTCACCCTGGGCACTTAACCCCGTTACCAATAATACTTTTATCACTAACTATTATTAATATGTACCATGAACTATTGTTATGTACCATGAGCTACTATCATGTTTCATGAACTATTATTATGTATATTATCACATAAATAGATAGAGTAAAATGGTTGTAATCACAATTTTACTTGGGATTCATGCGTGGCAACTTTCAAACAAACTATGCCTTACATATTGACGTCATTAATTAAAAAAAAATAACTTTAATCAAATGTATGTTACAGCTTTTGTTTCTGCAGTTAGAAACAGCACAATAAGGCATTTTTGCGGGTTTTTGTTACAGTATTTACAGAAACAAGTCATAAGGCGTACTGAGAAAGGCTTTGAAATGTCCTGCACTATGGTGCAGAGTATTGGCGCGCGCGCCCTGCCCACTTTTCCATTCTATCTATTTCTGTGTATATTATTATGTTCCATGAACTACTATTATGTACCATGAACTATTATTATGTATCACGAACTATTATTATGTTCCATGAATTATTATTATGTACCTATTATTTTGAAGCTCATGTCGACATCATACAAAAAGAAGAATATAATTAATTCGAAGTTCAGGAAAAATCTTTATTGGATTTATCTTACATAAATGTTATATGAAAAAAATCTAATCTAATATCGACAGTCTTAGTATCCGCATAAAATATAAATTCACATTTTAATTAATGGTTCCTGTGGTGCTGGAAACAAAGAATAGCACCACCACATCTCTTCTCGTGGGTGTCGTAAAAAGTGACTAAGGGGTTCACCATTCACCATAAAATGGGCAGCAGCGTTCTCTGAGCAAAGCTGTAAGCAAGCGGGGTTGGAGGTTCAAACCCTCCTTCAGACGCTACCTGTTTTGATGGCGGTTTCAAAAATAAAGTTGTTAGTTATTGTCTCTGGTCCAGAGCTTGACCTCCCCCCGAAGTGAACTCCTGGCTACGGCCTTGTCAACTGCGATTGTCAACCCGCCTGCCAAGCGTGGCGATTATGGCATATCCATCCCTTTTGGGGGAGGCCTATGTCCAGCAGTGGACGTCTCTCGGCTGAAATGATGCATTGTCAGTACTGCTATTAGTTGAAATTGAACTAACAAACCTGTAAATGTGTAAATACAACTGTATCTTTAGACTTCATTTCATTATAATGTTTTTTTTATGTATGGTTATGCTGTTGGTATCCCGAACCACCACAATTTAATAAAAATCTGTATAATCAAAGTCATAGTATTTATTAGCGTGATCAATGTGAAATTATACAAGATGTTAATCTGTAACCGTGCCATATTTCTAGAGAAAATGATAAAAAAAATTCATGTAAAAATATATAACCAGGGGCCTTACTCCCGACTGGTTCGAGCTCTGAACCAAATCGAGCTAATGTCAATTCCTAGAGAAATGCAGTACGATTTGACACTAACTCGAATTCAAATTCGATTGATACAGCACTCGATCCAGTCTGGAGTAAGGCCCCAGTTCTACGGTTTTAAAACCAAATTTTCAGTTACAAACATAGCATGGGATGAATCCCGAACCACTCTAAAAAGAAGTCCTCGGCGGCATTGTGCAAGGGCAGAAAATTCTGGCCATTGGTTTGGTCGTTCCGCACGCATCGTTTTTGTGCCACGCGCGACACACGGGGATTTTTTTTTGTGACAAATAGGTATTTAAAAAAAGTTGTTTCGTGTTCAGTATCAGTGGTACCTCCTTAAATATAGCACGAATATAGATCAACATGCTGTATTTTGTAAACTTTGGTTGAACAAAACAAAGTTTTTTTCAACAACATCAATTTTCAATACTCACGAATCACGATATATAGGCTGATTTTTTAATTCATTTGCAATTCTTTAACTGAAGCTTTGCTCATTAATTTGAAGAACTTTTAGTATGGACCAAATCTGAAATCGCCAAAAAAACAACTGTTCCCTATGATATGTCTATTCATGGAACACAAATGTGGGAAACAGCTGTTTTTTTTTTGCGATTTCAGTGTTGGTCCCGTAGTAAAAGTTGTTCAAATTGATGACTACAATCATCCCTTAAAGAACTGCTAGTAAATATTTCAACATCATACTGTATATTGATCGGTTAGCCCTTTGGCTATTTATTACCTTCATTAAATTCTCAATTTATTTGCCTACTGTAAATATATCAATAAATATTTTATAAAAACAACCTTTTTGTGTACTGTGATTTGTATAAAATAAAATTGTAAATTGTAATGTGGGTTTAATTTGCACGTGCAAGGTTCATTTATTATGATGATTATAGACCCATGAGAATCAGTATATAATAAATTTTATACAACCTTATTCTTAGTTTATACTAACCCTGAAAAGGGGTCATTCTGATTCTTCTTCTTCTTCTTGTAGCTTCTCTCTTTCTCCGAGCCTTTGTCCCAATTATGTTGGGGTCGGCTTCCAATCTAACCATGCGGCTGAACATCAGTATTTTACACGGAAAGACTACTATCAGATCCCCGCAACCCAGTTACTGGGTAATACCAACATCCTAAGATTAAACCAGTTGTCATACTTTCGGGCTTCTGACTACCTGTAACGAACGTCATAGATGTTCGTATGATAACATCACATGGACCGACTAGCTTACTAAATAAGGATGAAGCCAAACGAACGTTTTTTATGAAGTTGTGTGACTTGTAGGCACGGCTGGCTGTTCATGGGGGAATGTTAGTGCCTACACTTATGTATGGTAGTGAAAGTTGGGTGTGGCAGAAGAAACATGAAAGCAGAATAAATGCAGTAGAAATGAGAGCTTTGAGAAGTATGTGTGGTGTATCTTTGAGAGATAAAGTAAGGAATAACGTGATAAGGGAGCGTTGTGGAGTGAAAGAAGATGTAGTGACAAATATTGAGAAAGGTATGTTAAGATGGTTTGGACATATAGAGAGGATGGACGAGAGGAGATTGACGAAACAAGTATACGAAGCGAGTGTGGATGGAAGAGTTGGAAGGGGACGACCTCGGCGAACGTATCGCGATCAAATCGCGGATGTTCCCAAAAAATGCCAGGTTAAGAGTTCTCTAAACCGACGAGCATGCATGACGAAGTTAATGGACGTAGATGAAGCGAAAGAGGTGTGTCAGGATCGTAGCAGGTGGAAATCCATAGTCTCTGCCTATCCCAATGGGAAACAGGCGTGATAATATGTATGTATGTATGTGACTTGTGAGTTGCGTTTTTTGAGTCGCGTAATTTGCGATGCATTCGGTATCATATTAAAGTCACCGTTGTGCCCCGCGTCGACGCAAAGTTAGTTGTCTGATTATACAGACAGACGTACCACACATACACACTTACTGACAGACAGACAGACTTACAGACTTTACAGATATTTTATGTAAAACTTTATGTGAAAAAAAAAAATTCTTTATTATTTATTTATTATACAAGTTGTTGATCTGTAACCGTGCCATATTTCTAGAGCAAATGATAAATAATGTCTTTAGTTATCTAAAAATACTTGAAAAATTCTACGATTATTTAATACCCAAATTTTCACATAGAAACATGAGAATAAATCCCGAACGACTCTGAAAATAGGTCTTCGGCGGCAATGTCAAAGGGTGGATATACCTGCAAATTGTTTTGGTGCTGGTTTCGCACTCATTGTTTTTTTGTCACACGCGACACACGGAGGGAGTTTGTTTGATTACAAATAGGTATTTAAATAAATAAATAAATTGGTATTGATTTTTATATTATTCGTGTTCAGTATCAGTGGTATAGTCACCTCCTTAAATATGGCACGACGAATACAGATCCACATGTTGTGTGAAACCGAAATTAGATGACTCAAAAAACGCGGTTCAAAACTCACAAAATTACGGTCTTTATGGAACTTCTACTGAGTATGTATCATGATTTAGTGACTATAAAATGCGCAAAAAAAAGGTCAAAAATATTTTACAAGCCCGACTGAAAGAAAAAACACTCAAATAATTCCATGTTCTCAACGATAACTGTGAAGTTCTCCTCATTGTGTTTGCACCCAATTTTATTATAAAAACCTCACCATTTTTCGTGTTCACTCGTGTATAAGATATTTTTTACTGAAATACAGTTGTTGTTAGTTTATTTTAGGAACAAATTCAAATGGTGGAGGAAAATGGCATGAAGAAATCGGTAATCCAAAATTTTATAGAAAATCGAATCATCGATTTTCGTTTCGCATAACACAATTTGCAGATTTTTTTATTCAATGAATGACAACTCACCGAAATACACAGCGCTCATACATTAGCTCTGTCTTTTCCTCGATAGCAATTCATCGAATTATTTTACATTATTTTATTAATACACACACCGAGGGTAATGTTTCTTTATACAACATTTTGCTTTGTATCCGTGCCATATTTAAGTAGGTAACTATACCACCGATACTGAACACGAATCAATAAATAAATCAATGCCGAAAAAATATATTTTTATTTAAATACCTATTTGTAAACAAACAAATTTCCCCCGTGTGTCGTGCACGAATTATGTGAGTCGCTGCCGGAGGATCCAAAAAAAACCAAAATTACTTTAAAAGAATTACTTTTAATTGCTTAGTTACAATGATATAATTAATTAATCCTAAGTACAATAGTTTCTGTTCGATGCTAGAATCAGAATGAATTCATTTATTACAGTTTTAATAATTCAATAATTTTACGGTAAACAAGTGTCGAGTGACGAGCGATTCCAAGAGGTGTCGCAATACACTTGCACGTGTATGGCTGTTGCTACGCAGTGGTATTGAGGTCGGTGCATACTTGCAGTTTTGGTATTGCTAAATATTATAATACCTCCACCCTCAGATCAGCAATTATTTTCGAGCCATGAATTGAGAAAAAATTGCTGTATGTGGTTTTGACATCTCTGAAATCCCAGGTTCTGCATATGTTCCATCTTGTGAAGATTGAATTTGAATTTTTCCATCTTGAGATGTCTTAAAGCGTCGCACAATTATTAATATAATGAGTGCAAGTGCACTAAACAATAGCATAGTATAAAGTGGAATCGTTGTGTGGTATAGAGATTCATTTGAGGTTTGTTCTAATCTTACAGCGGGCTGTGTCATCACTTTATACTGAACATCATGTATTCTTGAAAGATCAATTGAGTTAAGCTTCACATGAGTCATCTTGTCGAACTGCATCTCTGTGTTATAGGATATGTTCATAATCTTCAACGGGCGTCCCTCCACATGATCATTGGTATTGGTGATAGTAAATTCAGAAGTGTACAGGAAGCAATTTAAAGGAACAGTAGCCAAATAACTGCCATCTAATGTTAGATAATCTTCTTTTCCGCATACGGTGTGTATCCTTGTTGCATTAGGGAAAGATATGACATAGTGTCTTTCGTCCAGCTCTTCCATAGATACTTTAGCTAGAGTTATTTTTATGACGTCACACGTCTCGTCGATAAATTGATTCATGATGAGATTCTGCGTACAATCCGGTAGTTGTCGAAGCTGGTGATCCATCTTGTCGCCGCAGAGATACCAGTTGTTAAACTTCGGGCATTCTGCCTCTATGTACACATAACCTTTCCTGTTGGTTGCTATCAATGGGAAAGGAGGGATAAGGACCTGCTTAAATTTATTTGGAGCTACTGATAATCTATAAAGATCATAACTATCTATTGCGAATATAGGCAACTTGAAAACTATAACTATCTGATTTCCTGAGTAGTAATAACCAGGTTTTATTAAATCATAATATTCTCTAAGTTCTAAATCTATTATTTGATCCTTACTGTAAATTTTAACTAATCTCTGAATCATATGACCTAATACTTTTATGCTTAACATTGAATGATGTGAACTGGATGCATGTATAAAGGCAAGAATATTTTCTATTCTAACTAACTCGCTTAGCACTTCATCGATATTTTCGGTTATAATAGTCAAATATTGAGCAAATTTAGCATATTTAATAAGATTAGAATCTCTGTAAGCTTCCGTATCTAATATTAATTCTAAGGTTTCGTTTATCTTAATCTGATTTTCTACTAATTTTGTAATTATGTTAGAATGCTGAGCCATCCACTCTTTACTAAGACTTATGTGACTATTAAATTCTTCAGCAATCTCATAGTTATTGTTCTGAAGGGTTTTAATAGCACTATCATATCTAACGGCGTCTGAGTGATCTAAGTTACCGGTTACACTTTTGATAATCGATCCTAGACCATCTATGAGACCTCTCTTTACACGACCTGGCTTTAATGTTTCAAGATGATTCGTAATTCTTATTAATTTACTTGAAAGATAATCTATCTGAAGTTCGTATAACATATAAGTATCATTACTCAAGCTGTATTTGTAATTAGATAATTGACTTTGTAATAGATTAATTTTCTCATCAATATCTTTAAGTTCTATATATTGCAGGAATGAATGGTAATGTGTTACGAGTTTTGTGGCTCCCAGTCGGAATGGTAATAATCCCGGACCATCTCCGAGGCTCTCAAGTGTTATCTCCTGATTTATCTCCCGAGCCGTTATCAAAGGAGCAGTCAGGACCAGTAGCACCCTGTAACAATTGGGCACTTTTAGGTACTCTTTTAAGTCTACTTTTAGCGACAGGGCCACGTTTCTTAGATGTATATATATGTATCGGTAGATCTGCTAAGACAGTATCATGACTATATCTCGGAGCTAATTTTTGACGTTCGGCTAACGGATTCTTTACGAATATACGCTGTTGAGGTTGATACTCTACTTCCGGTTCGCGGTTTTTATTACGGTTTTCTATGATATTAGTACGTGTTGCGAGAGCAGAGTCATTTATTAATTCGTAAACCATCTTCATTTGATCCCTATGATTCTGTGTGTATTGTTGCAACAAGTGTTTAGTTAAATCTACGTCAAAAGGATCGCGAGGGTCAAAGTGACCTGTTATAATATCATACGGTCTACATTTTGTGAAGCTGTGCACTGAACTGTTATATGCTAAGATTGCATATGGAATAAGATTGATAACATCATCTTCCTTATGACTTAATTTAAGTAAACGCAAGTGTTCTAATAAAGTAGAATGAAACCTTTCTACGATGCCATTATCATTAGGTGTATGTGGCAATATCCTATGATGATTAATTTTGTGTAGATTAACGAATTCAGTGAACAACTGATTTGTGAATTCTGTACCGTTATCTGAGACTATAGCCAAGGGTAAACCATGATGTGTGCAAAATTTTAACAATGCTTGTAATATGCTAATTGCTGTGCCGTCACGTATGTGGTAGGCCTGAGCATACTTTGAGAAGACGTCTACGATGGTTAAATATTTCTCAGTTTGAATTGTTAATAAATCAATATGTACGGTTTCAAATGGCTTGGTAGCAGGGGGAACTATGTGAAATTGCTGTTTAATAGGGTTGCGATCGTACTTCCCTTGACCACAAATAGTACAATCATTAATAAACTTTGTTATATGATCTTTCATCTTAGGCCAGTAGTAACGTCGGGACAATGCTAAATAACACTCATTTATACCGCGGTGGTTAGTCTTACCCTCGTGGTAATGCTTGATTACTTCTTGCTGTCTAAGATATTCCTTAACGTTTTCAACCTCCCTTTTAGCTAATACTAGATTCATAGCAGAGCTCTTAAACTTTTCTTGAATAATGGGTATGATATCGTACATAGATAAAGGGGGATTTATAAGTAACGCGGTCTTGACCTTAGGGTTTACATATTCCTTAATGATGCTAACTATATCGTCTTCTAGGTTAGACTGAGATACTTGTACAGCTGTTCTAGTATGCGTGTCAAAGGGTTTGGATGCTGTAGGGCGTTTTTTAATATCACCTACTACGGTTATACATATCTGTCTGTGAAATTTATTTAATGGATCATCGACTATTGGAACTTCAAGAATAGGGTTTTCTCTGCTGGTGTGAGCAGATGCTGTGGATGAGTTATTTACAGATGGTGGACGCTCAGATGCGTTTACAATCATGGAACTTGTTTCCTCGTTATGAATTGCTATACGAGAAAGTGCGTCGGCATTGGTGTTTGATAGCCCCTTTTTATAAATTACAGTAAAATCGTACTCAGACAGCTTAAGCTTCCATCTGGTTAGCCGGGAATTCGGTTCCTTAAGGTTCATAACCCACTGAAGTGGCTTATGATCTGTCACAATTTTAAATTTCCTACCAAATAGATAGGGCCTGAAATATTTGGTTGCCCAAACTATCGCGAGAAGTTCCTTCTCGATAGTGCTATAGTTGATTTCACTTTCATTGAGAGTCCTAGATGCATAGCAAACCGGTTTATCTGATCCTATGGTACCCTGAGATAAAATAGCGCCTAATGCTACATTTGAGGCGTCAGTGGTTAATACGAAATCTTTTGTGAAGTCGGGATACTGTAGTATCGGATCATTAGTTAAAAGATTTTTACAGTGTTCAAAACAGTTTTTATATTCAGAATTAATTATAATTTTTCTACCTTTTTTCAGGCACTGTGTGAGTGGCTTCGCTAGCCGCGCAAAGTCCGGAATAAACTTTCTATAGTACCCAATAAGACCAAGGAATTGTTTAATTTCTTTTGGCGTGGTTGGTATAGGGTAGCTCTGAATAGCCGATATTTTGTCTGGATTAGGTTTTATTCCATTCTTGGTAATAATGTGACCTAAGTAAGCTGTTTCTAACTTAAGAAATTCCGATTTGTCCATCTGTATTTTAAAATTTGATTCGCGTAATTTTGTAAAAACTTTCTCCAAATTAATAATGTGCTCCTGAAGGGATGTGCTGAAAACTACTATGTCATCTAAATAGACGAGACATACTACGTTTTGAAGGTCTTTAAGGACATTGTCCATTACGCGCTGGAAAGTGGACGGGGAATTTTTCAGACCCATGGGCATACGCAAAAATTCATAATGCCCATTTTCCACATTAAATGCGGTTTTTGGGATATCAACGGGATCCATTTCAACTTGGTAAAAGCCGCTAGCCAAATCTAATGTCGAAAAATATTGGCAGTTACCTAATTTATCCAATACGTCACTTATATTAGGGATGGGATACTTATCGTCATAAGTTTTCTCATTTATTTTACGAAAATCTACTACTAAACGCCATTTAGTTTTGCCCGAGGCATCTGATTTCTTAGGGACCACCCATATGGGTGAACTCCAAGCAGATTCGGATGGCCTGATGATACCTTGACCTAACATTTTGCCTATCTGATCTTTAACTTCTTCCCTATGCACGTATGGGTAACGATAACTTTTAGTGTATACTGGCAATTCATCTGAAGTACGGATGCGGTGCTTAATTTTGTTAGTAAAGGTTAAAGCCTCCCCTTCTATGTAAAAAACATCTGCATATTTTGCGCATAACGTCTCTAAGTTAATTCGCTCCTCTTCATTTAAATGATTAGTGCGCAACCGCGACAAGACTTCTTTAGCACGGCCGTGTTCTTGTTCGGTACGCTCGCACTGAATATTATAAACTTCTGCCTGAATGGCACGGTCCATTGAAAATACTAAGTCATGTGGAGTAGGGTTCGTAATCTCTAAGTATCCACGATTGTCTTTAACAGTAGTGAGACATTCTCCGATTACACAATTTGAAATTATCTGCTCATTAATAAAAGCTTCTCCGTCATGTAAATTAATAGGTACTTTAACTATCTTTGATGAATTGGCCGGTATAACGTCCTCATACAAATTTAAATTTCGCGAATTATACATGGTAATAGGGTTGCTTGAATTTCGAGTTAATAATACTTTATCTTTCAGATCAATATTAGCTTCCCATCTCTCAAGAAGTTCGAGTCCTATAAGTCCGTCAAAATAATCGTGAAATTTATAAATATATAGTTTCATATCTTCCGGCTCCTGAAATTCTGCGAAGCTAGGAATAGTTATTGAATGATTATTACGACAGGTAGCATGAACATTAGTTACTTCAAAAGGAGTATAATTTAAAGGAATATTACTAAAGAATTTGTTTACAGCCTCTGGACTTATAAAAGACTGATTAGCCCCGGTGTCAATTAAAAACTTCAAAGGTGGATTTGAGATTTGTAAGTATGGAAGTTGACGTTGCGTCTGCAAATTTAATTCTATTTTGACCTGTTTGACTTCGCACCTATCTGAAAATCCTGCTCTTCAGCAGAGCTGGTACACGGCTGAGGTTCTTCAGCAAAACCTGAAGGGTATTCAATTGATGAATTATAATACGGCTCGTTAATTTCGTAATAAGGTTGGTATGGTTCAATATTATAATATTCAACGTTACTGGCACAATAATACGCATCAGGTTCGTTATAGCTATAGTCCGGATAGTAATAGTACTCATCGTAATTCACACAATCATTCACATTAACGTCTTTAGATTTAAAATAGTTAGACGGCGGTGGGTTACCCTGCTTACGCCAATCATGACCAGCTATCTGACCAGGTTGCGGTCTATCTCTAGCAACGTAGTGGCTTACTCCACTCATAGGCTTAGGGCCTAAATTCGGATTAAAATTCCTCTGAGGCATATTAAAATTCCGTTGAGGCTGCTGGAAATTATTAAAAGAATTATTATTATAGTTAGGAAGCGGCGCGCGGAACATTTGCTGCGTACGCGTCGGCATGCCTGCTGCAGACCTATATTGTACACCTTGATTACCATTAGGCTGAAAATTAGGTTTCCATGCGGGTTGTGGTGGCTGTAAATTATGCATAGGCGCTGGTCGGGCAGGGAAATTGAACGGTTTAGACATAGAAGTAGCTAATGGAACCATTGGCAAAGGTTTAGGTAATTGAACATGTGATTTTCTATCATTAAACGGATCATGACGATTCTGGAGATACATCACGTTCAATTCCTCTTGCACGAACTCGAGGGCTTTCTCAACACTATCAGGACGCATGCATCTTATGCGAGAACCTAAAGGTTCCTTTAATCCGCGAACAAATGCCTGCATGGTTAATTTCTTGTACAATGCTCGTTTAGCTTCAACTGTAGTTTCAATACTTTCGTGCAGAGTAACATAAGTCATGATAGTGCTGAATAAATTAACACAACGATCATAAAACTTCTGCGGTGTATTATTATTCTGTGTAGCTAACATAAGGTCATTATAAAGAGTTGTTTCATCTCTCTGGTCTGCAAAGTTATTAATTAAAGCAGCTTTAATATCACTCCAATTCTCAGATATACCGTTAGAGTTAATAATGAGTGCGGCCGGTCCTTTGATCTTATTTAAAATGCCATTTATCAGACAAAGCTTAACTAATACGTTTCCTGGATTCGCATCAATATATTCTATAACTAACTTATCACAAAGATGAATAAAACGGGTTAACACGTTCGCGTTACCATCAAACTCAGGTAATAGGCGTAATGCCTTAAAAATACTATCTGCGTCAACCATTCTAGCGGTTTCGGGGTTCATTGAACTACCAGAGTTCCCTAAACTAGCACTTGAATCTACACTAATCTCCCTAGCACTATCTAAATCTAATCTACGAGCTTCCCTAGCGCGCGCAGGCCCACTAGGGGTATTTTGCCTAGGATGGAAAATGTTTGTGACTAAAAATAACTAAAGGAAAATTAATAGCAACACACAGAAACGATTCTAGTGTACTTACATAAACTGCATTCTGATTTCTCTGGAATCGATGTCTGGATTTCTCCTCCGATCAGGATCTCAGGTTCTTTCAGGATACTCGGACGCCCGATTCGCTCGCGACGACGTTAGCGATAATAGCGGTACGGATCTTCGATATTAGAATCACCTAGCTAATATTATCTCGAGACGCCTCGAGTATCCTACCGACTGCGCCAATTATGTGAGTCGCTGCCGGAGGATCCAAAAAAAACCAAAATTACTTTAAAAGAATTACTTTTAATTGCTTAGTTACAATGATATAATTAATTAATCCTAAGTACAATAGTTTCTGTTCGATGCTAGAATCAGAATGAATTCATTTATTACAGTTTTAATAATTCAATAATTTTACGGTAAACAAGTGTCGAGTGACGAGCGATTCCAAGAGGTGTCGCAATACACTTGCACGTGTATGGCTGTTGCTACGCAGTGGTATTGAGGTCGGTGCATACTTGCAGTTTTGGTATTGCTAAATATTATAATACACGACACAAAAACAATTTGTGCAAAAACCACCAAAAAAATAAGCAGAATTTTCCGCCTTTTGACAATGCCGCCAGTAGGTAACTTATTTTCAAAGTCGTTCGGGATTTATTCTTAAACCTTCACTATTTTTCCAAGTGAAAATTTTATTAGTATTTTTAGATGACTAAGCACATTATTTATCATTTGGCTCTAGAAATATGGCACGGTTATAGATCAACACCTTGTAGAATCGCACTACTATTCGTAAAAAAACAACTTTTGACTTCGACTACCACAGTTTATAGTAATTTTCATAATCTAGTCCATGCCATGTCTCTTCTGTGTGTATGGAGTAGATTTTTGATAGACATCTGAAAAAGTCTACTCCATACAAACAGATTTATTTTGACTAGGCTACAACGCTAAGTCAACGACCGGCCACAACACAACTTCATTATTTGTGGCTGCAACTACGCAATTTAATTAATCTGCAGCGAGACTATTCACACTAGTCAACAAAAATGCGTGAGCTGTAGCTCAGCTCACGGCTCACATGTATGAACCGGAGCTGTGAACCGGCTCACAGATCAGCTCAATTTGTGCCTCTACCTACTTCGAGTTAGTTATCTGTGATGCGAGTCGCTGAGTTTATAGAGCGTTCGATCTATTTGAGCGCACGTTCGCCTTTCTCTGGCGGCTCACTCCGCGATTCGCAGAGATCTATCGAAGCTCCAGCTCACCAGTTCAAATAGGTTTTTATTGTAATTTTTTCATTATCATTTTTTATCTCTTGTGCAACGAACGACGTCGCTCAGATAAATACCTACTTTTCTTTGAGCCGTGCGCTGCGTATTTTGTCATTGAGCTGCAGCTCAACAGCTCAAGCATAATGATCTGAATATTTGAACCGGTTCTGAGCTGACTTACACACCACTAATACACACAAGACAACTACCCGATGATGTTTTTGTCTCTGTTGTGTTATTGAGGCGGCGTGGCCCTTCTGAATAGAACCTAATATGACAATTCCTTTTTTTAGCTCCCTAATTTTTCTGCCTGCCAAATCTTCTGAACACACAAATTACACTTTACAATCATCAAGAAATTTTGCACATTAGATTTAGCATATTTTTTCGTACCAAAAATGCCTCCATTTATCTAACGGTAGCCAGCAGCGTGCAAAATAAACCAAAATGACTGCAATTTATGTGAGTGCATCTCATTATATCCAGTGAAAGGAGGCTTTGGACGAGCAGTGAGCGCTCTGCCTAAGTGGTGTAAATTTTTAAATAGATTTACACGCAACGACTGTGAAACGACACGACATGTTCCAGATAGCAGACAAGACTCGTTGGTTAGTCGTACGATGTAACAGGCTCTAAAATCTTCGATCAAATATGCTATAGATGCACGGTCTTATACAAAATCAAACCCAAAAACCGGGCAAAAGCATGTCGGGCCATGCTCAGTACAGTATGGTTCCTTAAGTAGGTCTAATTACAAACGAATCAAATCGAATATTAAACATTGCTATTTTAGTTTTTGAAAACAGCGCCACCTAGTGCTAAATTTAATAAGTGTGTCATATATTGATATAACACACTTCTTAAATTTAGCGCTAGGTGGCGCTGTTACTTTGTGTTATCAATATAACACAAAGTTTCTTTTTGTGATTTTTTTAAATAGAAAGTAACTAAAGGAGCATTATTTGTTAAGATCATTTTAATTTAAGGTCAATGACCTATGAACTAAGGACGTCTTAAGTATTTTTCAGTTTTCTCCCTATAACTCAAAAAATTATAATCACATTATAATCAAAATAATTTTAAAAGAGTGTTTTTATAAAAGCCTATCAACGTGGAAGATTACAAGTTTCTACGTTGCATAGTTTGGAAATGGCAGGGGGGGGGACACATTGTGAGCCACTTTGGTGGGCTATAATTCGCAGATGGTAGACCTGATAAAAAAGTGATGTATGAAACATTACCTTCATTTTAGTAGACCTATTCAATGATACCCCAAACGAGAGGGTGCAGCGAAAAAAAAAATTCATCCCCATTTCACATGTATGGGCGCCACCCCTAAAATACGTTATCAAGATTTTTTTATCCTTTAAAAATTGAGATCTATACATCATCTGTTCCTTACTAATTCACCGATGTCGCTCGACAAAATGTAAGGATCAGCAGTTTTTTTTTCGGTTGGTCCCATTGTAAAAGTTGTTCGATAGCATCCCCTGAATAAGCTCTTCAAATATGACCACGCATTTCTGATACACGTTGTATAGCATATGTGATCGAAGCTCTAAATAGTTAAAAAAAACTGACAACAGCGCAGATAACTGCACGCGAAGACAATTTCACGCGCTTTTATCACTTCTATTACCTTGTTATTTAGATTTCTATGACCATAACACACAAATACTTTTAAAGCCACCAAAATCTTCAACAACCAACATCGTAAAGAAGTCGTTAGTCGTATTGAGTAAAGAAGTCGTAACAACAAATTTATCGGTTAGAAAAAGTAACAGTCGGGGTAATAAGCGCTGATCCACGAGACAAGAGCCGCGCTTACGTACTTTCTAATCTGAGAGTACTGACACCAACAACAGTAGTTAGCTGACCAAGAAAAATAGCAGCAACTTACCCAACGTTTGGCCGATACTAGACGGGTATGTTATGAGTTGGTAAGTGGGCTGCATTAACCTCTAAACGAGCGCAAATCCGCTGGTGGCCACGATGCAATACGACGACATCTGTGGTATATTGGTTCCAGTGTCGGACTGCTGATCACGAGGTCGTGTGTTTGATTCCCACAGGACACAAATATTTATGTGATGAACATAAGTGTATGTTGTTGTTCTAGGTGTTTCTTATGTATTAAAAGTATGTATTTACAAAAAAAGGATTATGTTCATTGTCTAGTACCCATAGTACAAGCTCTGCTTAGCATGGGACTATATGGTGACTGGTGATATGTATAAAGTTCCAAATATTTATTCTTATTCTTTATTGTACACACAAATATACATTTAGATTACAGTAGGAAATTTTATGTACATCGGCGAGCTTAACTCAGAACTGAGTTTTCTACCAGCAAACCTTAGATCGATAGAGAGATGTTGAATGTAGAGGACAGAAACAAGTGTACAACATAAATTAAACCTACTTTATTTACTTACAGTACTAGCTAATAATAATATAAATAATATATAGGTAGATACTTAAGTATATATAATAGATACATAAGAATATATACATTCATATATGTATACATATAGATATATAATACATAACATGTACTATAACTCATGTTGAGAGGAAATGCTCCTTAATTCTTCTCTTGAAGACATTCAGTGACGGGCTATCGCGCAGAGAGTGTGGGAGAGAATTCCACAGACGCATTGCACGTATGGTGAAAGAACCATCGTAACGGCTATTATTTATTATTATTATTTATAAAAGAAAATCAGCTATTGTGTCTCATTAGCTGTTCTTTTGAATTAAAGAGCCTTCACGAGTGACAATACTACGCATCACATGTCCATATCATGACAATCTACTGCATCTCAACTTTTCCGTCACTGGCGCTACTTTTAAACTCCCTCTTACATAGTGATACAGGTCTTTCCTAGTACGAGCGCCAAAGCACTCCTTTGACATTTATATGTAGACTTACAAATTAGTGTACTCATATTTAAGGAGATATACTGTCAAACAAAAAAAAAATTCCAGCAATAAATTATTTATGATTAAAAAAAAAAGAAAAAAAAAAGTTATTTCTTATCATATCCATTCTCATTACACTACCCATTCCTCTTAACATTCTCATCTCAGCTGCATATCATGCTGCCTTTCATTTACCTCTTTTGTAGCCCAACATTCTGACCTATACAAGACCGCAGGTCTAATCATGGTCTTGTTTATTTTCCTCTTTAGTTTAAGGGAAATTCGGGAGTCACAGATGGTTCCCGTGACATGCCGCCATTTCATCCATCCTGTGTTAATTCTGTGCTTGACGGTTCGGTCTATTAATAATTACGTTGCACAATTATCTACGTGACTGTACAGTCTTCTTGTTAGAACATTCACCACGGCAGTATGCCAAGTATTTGCACCATTTATTGAAGAACACGTCAAGAAAACGTTGTGTGCTGTGCAAGGAACGCGCTAGTTTGTGACAAAACTAATATAATGATAATTTTCAAATGAAATAAAATATCTAGGTATATTAGTCTGAGATTAGAAAATAAATATCTTGCAGGGTCATCATTTCAGCCGAAAGACGTCCACTGCTAGACATAGGCCTCCCCCAAGTATCGCCACAACGACCGGTCCTGCGCCTTCTGCATCCAGCGGATTCCCGCGACCTTCACCAGGTCGTCGGTCCATCTTGCGGGGGGCCTACCCACGCTGCGCCTTCCAGTACGCGGTCGCCACTCCAGAATTTTACTGCCCCATCGGCCATCATTTCTCCGAGGAATGTGCCCCGCCCACTGCCACTTAAGCTTGGCAATTCTTCGGGCTATGTCGGTCACTTTCGTTCTCCTGCGAATCTCTTCATTTCTGATTCGATCACGCAGGGACACTCCGAGCATAGCCCTCTCCATTGACCTTTGAGTGACTTTGAGCCTTCTTATCAGGCCCATTGTGAGCGACCACGTTGCAGTGCCGTAAGTAATTACTGGCAACACACACTGGTCAAAGACTTTCGTCTTGCGACACTGCGGTATTTTGGACGAGAAGATATTGCGTAGCTTCCCGAACGCTGCCCAACTGAGTCGGATTCGACGATTGACCTCTTTCTCGAAGTTGGACTTACCTAGCTGAAGCTCAGTAGAGCTTCTGATAGAGTGGGTCTTAAAATGAATATGGACAAGACAAAGGTTATGTCAAATTCCCATATAGTACCCATTCCCGTAAACATCGGAGAATCTACACTCGAAGTTGTTGACGATTATGTCTCGCAGGGTAATCTAAAACAATAGGGTATATAATAATAATAATCTGTTAACCGTGCCTGCAAAAAAAAGTTAATAAAGACAGTTCCTGTGTAAAAACGCAAACCAGTAAGAAAATAAAGTTAGAATATTTACGTCACTTGGAACTTTCTATAAATTGTTGATAGCCGAAGCATAACTATAGTCTTAATTTTTACAGTTAACAAAACATAATATCCTATTGTTTTTGTAACATTTCTAAATATTTTTTACTGGGTGGAATATTATACGAAATCAAATAAGCGTAAATAAATAATTGCTAGTCTTAAACTCTTATTTCTGGCCTACTACGCAATCTAAAAATACGCACATGTATCAAACAATCTTGATACTTTGCAAAATTATAAGTAAAACTAGAAGCTACTTTACTAATAATACCGATAATAATCAAATAATAATTACGTATGTATTAATATAAAGTATTTTGTAACACCTACCTCTTATATAATTTTTTTTTTTTTTGGGTATATAATCATTGGTTGCTTTTACTGGCTTGGCACCCGCTCGTCACTTGGGGTTGACACTGAAAATCAGCGCTGTGTTGTGACTCACGTTACAACACAGCCTCATGCTGAGTGTCAACCTCTTTGCCGCAGCTACGACACGCAAAGTTACTTTTGTTATGATATTATAACTATGTGTCACTGCATAATTCCTAAAATATACCTAATGGTGGGACCACGAGTCATACACCATTTTTTATGTGCACCTACCGCATGTCGTCTTGTGGCAATAAACAATTTTCTTTCTTTCTTTCTTTTCTTTCAAATTATAGCGCCTAATAAATCAAATTAATTAAAACCATAGATAGCATTAACCGAATCATAATTATATTAATATTATGACATCTACACTTCACGATTTAAATTAAGTTCTTCTTGTTAAAGTATAAGGTTGAAATTGGCTTAGCAAGTAAGTTTTGGGGGTAAACAGAGGAACAGAAGTATATACGAGTAGCAAATCGGTAAATGTTGCGCACGCAATGCTTCACGCACTAGTAAAGAAATGTAGGGTGACCAACTGTCCATACGCAATAGGAAAATATGGCAGACCTTCTTGAAATACATTTTTTATAAATACTAGTATCTCTTGTGGTCGAAATTCGACCAATTGTATTGTAATTGGAAAAATCATGACTGTATGTTCATTTTATTTTACCAGCACTAGACTCGTCTGATTTAGGCATCTATGATTTGTTTGATGAATTAGTTAGTAAGGAACGCAGTTGAGTGACGATTTTTGTTCAATGGTTTCGCTATAAATTACAAGAGGCCGTTTTTCGCTACTGTATATTTTGGGTACTATATTACCCGGGACGTTTTACCGCATTTTGGTGTTGGGTAGAATAGTCTCCGCGGACGTTTGATGGTTAACAGTAACATACCGCTACAGACAGAGCGCGGGATGCGCTGTGTGTGGTATGCGCTTTACTGCTTACGAAATAAAGTTGCTGTCAAGGTCAATCTGTTACCACTGACGTGCGATCAACTGTACCTGTCAACTAATAAAAATAAAACTGTTGTGTTATGGCCCTTTAAAAAATCAAGCATACAAGCTAACCTTGGAGCCTTCAAGAAAAGACCGTACATCTTTTTAAAAGTTTGGGAACGCATTGGTGACTTCCCTGGTTTTGTGGATATCCATGGGCGACCGAGATTGCTTACCATCAGGTAACAGGTTTTCCCTGCTATGTTATAAAAAAAACAAGTATTTATGGTTGCTTGCCTTAGGTTAACAAATTGTTGATCGAAGTTGCTTGCTCACTTGAATGGGTAAGGACTATCCCACTTACGCCAACCTCATAGTTACCATAATGAAAAACTGTAGCCCGCAGTTTATTGCGCTACCGCCAAATTTAGCAACTGTTACGTCACGTGCATACTGTGTGTTTGTACACACGTACTCGTAAACACATTAGAAATCGCGATAACTACGAAGTTTTGTTATAACAATTAAGAAATTTATGTGAAGATTAATAAATCATTGATTGTTTGTTGTTTAGAAAGATGAATATTTTTTGAGTAAGTTTTTGGTTGTTGATGAAATTAATTAAAAGTACAACCGTACAATTAATTATCACAGCGTTTTGCAGCTAACTACAGGATATATATTATAATGAAGTAGGCCTTTTATACCACTACATTTTTTTTCAAACCAATGGTTCTCTACCAATAAATAAAGAGGCAGACCACAGGCTTAACTGTCAGCATCTATTCGATAGCGCTTTTGGTTGATGATGACATTTGACACTTGATTAAAATATTCAGAACCGTGGGTTCCGTGCACCGGGAACCGTGGGAGCGCAAAACATGACCCCAAACCTACATAACAACAATGCGTTTTGTGTTATTAATTCCTTTTCCATAAAGGTTTATATTATAATCCATCCTTCAGTTTATACTTACTTAAAAGGACATTGCTAAAGATCCTTAGTGAATCCGCCCTTTGGCGTTACAAATTAAAGTTGATGCTCACCATATACAACTCCATGAAGCCAATTTATTGCAATACATTCATAAACACGGACAGTAATAAATATAATTTTAGATTTTTTGAATATTTACTATTTTGACACATATAATCACAGATATCTGTGCTATTTTGATGTCATGTTTTGCTTTTTTTGTTATGTCAAATAACCTACATTGTCGTCAAGTTGTCAGTCGATGCGAATTTTTTGGAATTTCTTGTGTGAAAAGGAGTCTATAATATTGAATCATACACTAGAGTATCGAAATAAAAATATGGATGATACACAGATATCATGGATGATACAATTTTATCCGGTTACATCATTAATGTATTGATACTCCTTTAAATATAAAAAAGTTGTCTGGAAGAGATTAAAGATAAGATCGATCGATAAGACCGCCCATTGTACTTACTTAATCTTTCTGTAAACTATTGTCATTGTTTTCGTTTGGTGTAATGTATAATAAAGAATATAATAAATAAATAAATAAATGGTTCTTGTACTGTCCGCATTAAATACAATATATATTATGAAACGAAAAAATTCGCATGTAATTTTCGTATATTGTTCATCTTTGTAACAGTTTAAGGCTATTTTTATCTATGTCCTTTGCCACTATTGAAGAAACCATATTATTATAAAGAAGCGTACAGATTAGAAATATTAACATTGAGTGAAACTAAACATTTACTATTACCTAGCATTAAGGCTCAAAAAGGAAATAAATAAAAAGAACGTAACAATTAAACTAGCGTATGAGCATATAAGTTAATGTTAATTATTTCTCTCATAAGATAATTACAGAACTAAAACACATTTAACTTAATTAAATTGACTATTTATGTAGACTAATGATATATTTTGCTAATTACCTAAATTTGCAATTTGCAACAAAAATTAGAAAGTATGTAATCACGAAATTTAAGAAATTTACAAAGAGCAACTGCTTTCTGCGTTGTGCGATGCTTAGAGGAGGCCTATGTCAAGCAGTCGACGTCTTTCAGCTGAAATGATGATGATGAACTGCCTTCAGAAATCTGAAAGATAAATTACTTCGTAAATCAGGTATTGAAAGCTGACAACATTTCAGCCTCCTCAGACAACAAACTTAATACAAAATCGATTTACGATTTAAATTGTGGAAAGAAAAAGACGCTCACGAGCACGATTTACATCAGGTGAGATAGCGGATAAAGGACAGCCCATTATTTTATTTAAAAAAAAAATTACGTCGGGTTACGCCCGACAGAAGCGAAGCTTCGCAAGCGCAAATAGAAAGTGCGTGCGCAGAGTTGTGTCTGTGTGTTCGAGACAGTTATTGTAGTGGAGGATGAAGTTAATGGAGACTGTGACGTTTTTTCTCGGCTTACTCCCCGGCGACCGAGCGTGCAACTACGCCATAGAATATAGAAGCTCCGCATCAATAAATTCGTATTCGTATTTCAATTGTCCCCATAATTTATGTATAAAGAACTGTGTCAATAACACACCCTCGTGATAAGTTTATTGTTCTGGGTGATTTTAACCTACGTAATCTTTTTGACTGGGTTAAGGAACCTAATGTAGCTGAACTAAAACCAGTAGTAACCTCTAATAAGGATTACATTCTTGACTTTATTGATACACTTAATACCTGTAACCTCAGTCAATATAGCATAAAGTGCAATTGTGACCAGCGGATACTTGACCTAGTGCTATCAAATGACGTGATTTCAGTCAACGCATGTGACTCTCCGCTTATAAAAGAAGACCCTAAACACAAGTCGCTGTGTATTCAAGCGGACTTTGTTCAACTTCACACTCTTCCTCTCGAACGCAGAGTTAAATATATGTATTACCAAGCTAACTATCAAGCAATTTCAAAGGAATTTGATGAGACTGACTGGAATCACCTACTTACTGGAGTCCCACTAGAACAAGCCGTTAACTCTTTTTACGAACGTCTTTATGAACTCCGTGATAAACTTATACCCCGGAAAACTATTGCATCCAAGTCCTACCCACCGTGGTATAATACCGCTCTCATTAGAGTTCTTAAAGAAAAATACAAATTTCACTCGAAGTATCGAACCTATGGTAATCTCAGTGATTATCACTCATTTTCTCTTCTTCGTAGGCGTGCCGATCAACTAGAGAAACGATGTTTTGATTCGTATATCGCCAAAATAGAAGAACAAATAACCAAAGACCCTAAGAGTTTTTGGTCGTACGTAAAAAGTAAAAATAAGTCAGGGTCTTGCCCCAATAAAATGTTTTATAGAGATATTTCATCAAGCACTGGACAAGGTATAAGCGATCTATTTAGTAGTTACTTTCTCTCAACCTTCAACGACCCTAGCGCGAGCGTTACAAACACGGGCATCGTGGATCTTAGCATCCCCCCGCATTCAGCTGCCAACATTGCGTCAGTTACAGTGGACCCTGAGTCTGTACTAAAGATTCTGAAACACTTGGATTTATGTAAGTCAGGTGGCCCAGATCACATACCTCCAATGTTTATTACGAATTGTGCTGACAGTCTTTTGGAACCCATATGTATCATTTATAATAGGTCACTTTCTGAAGGCTTGGTCCCATCAATCTGGAAATCCGCGTTCATCACACCAGTTTTTAAAAAGGGTGACATTACCAATGTAGAGAACTACAGACCCATCTCGAAGCTATGCTTGTTCGCCAAAGTACTGGAAAGAATAGTCTACGTTCAGGTATACAGTACGCTTAAATGCACTTTTAGCGACGACCAACATGGTTTTCTCAAGGGTCGTTCGACAGCTTCTAACCTCGCACTCGCTAACGATTTTATAACAGCAGGCATGGAGGAGCGTGCTCAGGTTGACATAGTATACACCGACTATAGCAAATGTTTTGACCGCATCGATCATTTTACACTCCTGAACAAATTAGCCTCAGCTGGGATCCACGGCGATCTTTTCAGATGGTTTGTGTCGTACATAGATAACCGTAGCCAGGCAGTAGTACTAAGTGGCTACACTTCGACTTGGTCTCCAGTTCCATCGGGCATCCCCCAGGGATCCTTGTTGGGTCCTCTGCTGTTCATAATTTTTATAACCGACATAAGACACTGTTTTCACAACTCTAAAATCTTACTGTTCGCTGATGACATGAAGGTACTGAAAGTAATTCGTAATACTGATGATATTGTGGACTTACAGGCCGATCTACACAGATTTGAAATATATTGCTCTGTCAACAAACTAGATCTAAATGTATCCAAATGTTTCTTCATGTCGTTTACGCGCTGCCTAAATACTCTAGAATCCAGTTATATTTTGCGGAACCAGAAGTTGTCCAAGATTCGGGATATTAGGGACCTTGGCGTTATTCATGACACTAAACTTCTATTTGACAAGCATATTGATAGTATCGTAAAGAAGGCTTCCAAATCATTAGGATTTATTTTACGTATGTCATCAAATTTTCGGAATATTAAAACAATAAAAATCTTATACTGCGCCTATGTTCGAAGCCATCTTGAATACGCATCTCAGATTTGGAATCCTCAGTATAAGGTCTATAAGACTCGCATTGAGCGTATACAAAGAAAATTCCTGAAATACCTCAACTTTAAATCTTATCAGCACTCTAGAGACTACTACCATAGATGTAGAAGGTACCACTTCTTGCTTCTTGAAATCAGACGAAATGTGAATGACATCTGTTATCTCATGAATATTGCTAATGGGAAAGTAGACTGCCCTGAACTGTTATCTAAAATTTATTTGAGAACAAACACCCTTCGTCTGAGAAAACGCCCATTTTTGTCTGTCCCGCTTGCAAGAACAGGATACAGAGCCAACACGATTGTTTTGCGCGCTTGTGGATCTTTTAACCAATTGCCACTGGATATAGACCTATTTTGCTCAAGCACTTCTTCAGTAAAGAAACTTATAGCCAATAACTTCTTTGACACCTCTACTGGTATTGTCTGATTTTAATTAATGCACACTTTGTAATTTGTACGCTTAAACTACTTACTACCCTCTTGATTGTACTACCTATATAATCTACCTGTGAAGATTTGTAAATGGCACAGGATTACCCATTTTAAGTATTATATAGATTCTGTTTGACTGTAAATCTTCCAAACTTTAAATAAATAAATAATCTTATATCAACAGCTGTGACTCGGGCTTTAGACTAGATTTCCTTGTATCCTCGCTTAACCACTTCATGCTCTTTCAGATTACTCCAGCACACATCATGTCAGCCAAAAGACGTCCACTGCTGGACATAGGCTTCCCCCAAAAAGGGTGGGGATATGCCATAATCGCCACGCTTGACAGGCGGGTTGGCGAACGCAGTTAGTTGAATAATAAAATAAAAATCTGCTGCCCATACTCTGGTAAATCCCTTACGGCCAAAATTATATAATATCCAATCTATCCACGATTTACCCTACTAGAGATAAGAATTTGACATAAGTTCCATACAAAATATGTCAAATTTCTATCTCTAGTAGGGTAAATCGTGGATAGATTGGATATAAATTTTGGCTGTTAGTCGCCTTTTACGACACCCATGAGAAGATATAGGGTGGTGCAATTTTTTACGTCCGGCACCACACGGAACCAGCATTCAGGAGTGTTTTAATAAGATATACTTTGAATACAAACAGTAAAAAATCTAGACAAACAATCATAGTGAAGCCAACAAAACCATGTTCCTCCGTGTACAAACCAGCGCTCACACACGCACATGCACCTCAAACCGTGCTCACCGCTCTCAGTACACATGTCGTGGCATCGTCCAGTATGCATCGCGAAAACAAATATCCTTCAGGTGCATGGTGTGTGCGTGAGCGCTGGTTTGTACAAAGAAAAGCACGGTTTTGTTGGTCACACTCGTCGTCTATATATTTTTACTACGTTTGTGTAGTCAATTTACTGAAAACCGCAACGCTGATACAATTTCCTTTACTGCTGTCGGACCTTATAGTGTTGTCTCATTTACCCATAATACCGTCACATTTCTACCCTGAACTTCAGTTCTTCCCATAATAATGATAATTTCGCTAATGTCGCCACATTATGGTCCCCGCAATGAACTTTGATGCGGCTGCGGTGCGGGCAAGTGCGTCACAACGCAACGCGAATCCAACATTAGTGGCGAACGATATTTCGACACAGTATAGTAAAAGTTCTGTTTCCAATATTATACGTCACGATTAAGGTTGGATCGAGTAATAATAATTAAAAAAATCGGGTAATAATAATAAAATATAATTTGACATAAACAGAAAGTCTTGTAAAAAGGGTGAAAGCGCCTCAAGTACCTATGTTTAGCTTAGAA
Organism: Asteroscopus sphinx; assembly: GCA_949699075.1. NCBI lineage: Eukaryota > Metazoa > Arthropoda > Insecta > Lepidoptera > Noctuidae > Asteroscopus > Asteroscopus sphinx. Next base: position 8,588,514 of record OX453021.1, on the reverse strand, counting down.
CGTCATACTATGTACTTATTGAAGAGTTAATTATTTATTTTATTATGATATTTGAATTTTAATAAATTTTCCTAATTTTAATTAATTTAATTCTCTGTTGGATTGTGTGGATTATTTTGATGTAATATTTATACGGGTCTGCGTGCCTGCAATAAATAATTTATTATTATTATTTATCCAGGATATGGTCTATCTGTGTGCCAAATTTCATTAAAATCCTTTCAGCCGTTTCAGCGTGATTGAAGATCACATACCTATATCACAAATATCCATACATTCGCATTTATAATATTAGTGGGATTTACTAGCTTACGCCCGCGGCTTTGCTCCCGTGGTGTGTTCATAAAAAACATCCTCTATGTTAATCCAGGATAATAATGTTATTATGGTCTATCCGTGTATCAAATTTCGTCCAAATCTGTGCAGCCGTTCCAGCATTATTGAAGTCCAATCAAACAAACAAATGAACATCCAGACTTTCGCATTTATAATATTAGTAGGATTTTACAAAAGACCATGACCAAAATGGTATGAATTGGTGCCTTTTTTTCAATTTATCGCAATTGAGAATTATCATGAAACAAATCTTCAGCGTACACAGAAGATTCCGAGACGAAATACAGGGTGATTTATAGACAATGGTGACTGGAGGGTTAAATCCGAAACTATTCTTTGACAACTTTTGTCTATTTTTAATAATTCTGGATTTGGCATTGCAATCCTATTTCAAGTCATCCTGTATAAACCGATATAGGTAGCTCAACTCAGACTGAATTTTACTGTATAGGCTGACACTATATTTCGTTTTTCATCCTATTTTAGACTTTTTTTTTATTTGATCAATGGTCGCCACCAAAAAAGGCATTTTAGTCATTAGCTAATAGTCCCGTATGCCAATGGAAACCATCACAAGCGACTAGAGGGGGGAAGCATCGTACCACTATGACTCACCTCTATTAGACACTTTCTGAGCATTACAGTTACGGAATTTACTGGTCGTTTTATTGTGAACATGGCGAAATGAAAATGACTTGAAGTTATAATGTAACACATTGTATAGCTCACGATAAACTTTCGTATGGGCGACAAACAAACACAAGGAAATAATAAACAAAATGGCATTGAGGGAAAGTACTAAAAAAATAGCAAATACCACAGAAATAGATAGAATGGCCATGTGGGCAGGACGCGTGTGGCAGCACCATGCACCATAGTGCAGGATATTTCAAAGCCTTTCTCAGCACGCCTTACGAATTGTTTCTATAAATAATGTAACAAAAACCCGCAAAAATGCCTTATTGTGCTGTTTCAAACTGCAGAAACAAAAGCTGTAAAGTACATTTGTTTTTTTTTTTTTTTTTAATAATGACGTCAAAATGTGAGGCGTAATTTGTTCGGAAAGTTGCCACGCATGAATCGCTATTAAAATTGTGATTACAACCATTCTATATATTTCTGTGGCAAATACTTTAAAGATAATTAATTTTTAAGGGTTTTAATTAGTAAAGGCTTTTACTTAACTTTCTTCTTTGTCTGTCAATCAGTCAGTTCATCATTCATCATTTCAGCCGTAATACGTCCACTGCTGGACACAGGCCTCCCCCAAGCATATATTGGGGGGATATGCCATAATCGCCACGCTTGGCAGGCGGGTTGGCGATCGCAGTTGGTTGGTTAAATACTCAGAGAACGCTGCTGCCCATCCTCTGGTGAATCCCTTAGTCGCCTTTTACGACACCCATGAGAAGGTATAGGATAATTCTTTACGTCCGGCACCACACGGAAAAGTCAGTTACAAGTCCTTTAAGTCGATTTTAAGAAGAAAAATTGCTTTATCTACAATGTACATTATTGTTAAAACTTTCGATGATATCTAATCACCATGAATTGAAATAATTTATTCGGAAAATTGGATATTAAAATCACTTTTATAAAAACAGATGGCATCGGCATTTCCTGTATCTATCTCTGAGAAGAAATACAGAAACAAACTCAGAAATACATTTATGTTATACTAGCGACCCGCCCCGGTTTCGCACGGGTGCAATTGGATTTTTCAAAAAAAATCTTTTATACCTTGTTCTGACAATTACGAACACAACAAAAAAACAAAAAACGGCCAAATCTGTCGAGCCGTTCTCATGTGATGATCTTTCGTACATGCGAAAATTGAGTTTTATTCACGCATTTTGCTCTGCTGACCCCATAAATCAACAAAATATAGGGATCAGTTGATATTCTTTCACGATTTCAGGGTTACTCCCTTAGTAAACGTTGTTCGTAATGATGAGTACAATGACTCCTGTTCGTTTTCGAAACAACAAAATTTTCATGAAGAAAGATTAAGTATTTGTATGAGGAAAATGTTTCTATAAATATAGAAACATTTTCCTCATACAAATACTGGGCAAATATGGGCAACTTTAACTGCAAGATAGGACACCAAAAATATGGAGAATACAAGATACTAGGACCCTACTGTTATGGAAAAAGTAACGAAAGAGGAGAACAGAAAGAAGGAGAAAATCAGTAATGGAGGAGGCCTTTACCCAAAGAGGGGTCCTTGATTAATTCAACCACTTATTTTAAAAAAAATGTAATTTGTTATCTTTTAATTAAGGAATAAAGAGGCTTTATTATTATTATTATGAGGAAAATGTAGGGCAATGCCTGAACTGGCCTTTTGAATAGTTGCTTAAAAATAATGGAATAAGAGTGACCATCAGTTTTAGTGAGTAAGTGTTTTTACACTGCGCCTCGCCTTTGTATTGACTTGTATTGTATGACTGATCGTGATTACTCATACTTTATTTATTTTACTAAAAAGCGCGTTCAACAAATAAAATAATACCCACTGTTTGACATGCATATTTATGCAATATTTACACAGACGCCAATTTAAAATAATGTGCGCTTTCACAATTTTTTACGCATTACGCCGTCATGATAATATAATAATGCATAACGTCTTGAATTACCTACACAAAATAATTTTAAGAATATTTTAATAAAGAGATTTTTATGACATGCCCGTGGGTTCATCTACGTGATAGATAACTTTGCAAGGGAAAAAAAAAACTTGATTATTTATTATTTACCGCATTTGGAGCGATATCCCATCAAAGGCCACGCACGCTACGGCTGTTTCGTCACCATCGACCATATCACCCATAGATGCCTCATAACAGGCGACCGATGTCTTTCACACATCTATGAAATTTCACTAATGTAGGTCGCCACTATTCGCCACTTGAAATCTTCAAATCAGTTTCGACCACTTATATGATCCGTCAAAACTGCCGCTTTAGTGATTAGCCAATAGCCGCCTTGGTAGCGCCCATTGAATTGCAGTACCCCGCGTCAGCTAGTGGCAGAATTAATTGTACGCATTATAATTTAACACACAAAATATACTTATGTGTCCTTCTATTACATGTTCATGCGTAACGCTAATGAGTGGGAATTCCCTGCCGGCGTCGGTGTTTCCCGATAGGTATAATCTAGCAGTCTTCAAGGCTCAGAACAGGTTTTTGCTGGGCATGCGTGGATCGTCGACCATAACGTCAATTAATATCAGGTAAGATGGCGGTATGTATGATGGCGTATCGCGATCAAATCGCGGATGTTCTCAAAAAATGCCAGGTTAAGAGTTCTCTAAACCGACGAGCATGCATGACGAGGTTAATGGACGTAGATGAAGCGAAAGAGGTGTGTCAGGATCGTAGCAGGTGGAAATCCATAGTCTCTGCCTACCCCAATGGGAAACAGGCGTGATAATATGCATGTGTATGTATGTAAGATGGCGGTTAAACACAAGCGCATACAAAATACAAAAAAATACAAAATATTTATTTTCAAACATAGGTAGGTACAAATCAATCATCAGTAACATTAATGAGACCTTATAACAATAGATAATAATTTCTAAGGTTTTCGCGATCACTACACATTATAATAAAACAAAGTTTAACCGGATTAAATCGTGTATATTATTTAAATTGGTTTTGCTGACGTTTCGAAAGCTTTGCAGCGTTCGTGGTCGCAGGAAGACTAAGATGACAAGCGTCTTTACAGATCTATACTCTATATACATATAATAAAATCGTAACGAAGAAAAAACTGTACATTGAATATTTTTTTGAAAAATTTGTTGCTAAGCATTCTAGGAACGATACTGATGCCAAAACTGCAATTTTTTGAATTTCTGTCTGTTTGTCTGTATGTCTGTCTAGGGTTGGAGCAAATACTACTGGATCGATTTCATTGAAATTTTGCATAAACATTTCTTAAGGTCCTGCTCAGAAACTGCAGTATAAATCATCACGCTATTCTTTATAGAGGTGAGTAGTAGAACAAGACGTGTACACGAAAGCTATATTATGAGACAGTATTTATCTGATGTAAAAAAACAACGGATTCTAATAGCGGTTATTAAAATCATCAACCTAAATTAAGAATCATCACGCTATACCCAAAGGGAGCTAGACGACGATTTTTTAAAATAAGAACGCCTATTTTGAAAGTCTGAGGAAGTGACTACGTAGCTGGGTAGTCTAATGAGTAGGATGCGATTCTTTTGTTCTGAGATCGAATCCCAACTTCGACTTCACTTTTTGTGATTATTTCTTCAATATTGTGTGTGATTTTCAATAGTTCAGACGGAGTGAGAATGTTTACGTCATATTCTAAGGTATCGGAGTATTTTGATATTAATTCTTTAGTTTTTTTGAGAATTTTCTCAGTAGGGTCTTTGTTTACTTTTTTGTAAGTGGCATTGTCCGACAAAAGCTCTTGAATTTTCTGATTGTAATCAGACGAGTTCATTACAACCGTTGCGTTACCCTTATCGGCACAAAGGATAGTCAGGTCTGGGTCTTCACGAAAGTTTTTTAAAGCAAGGTATTCACCACGAGAAAGATTCTGTTTTGGTGGTTTGCTTCGACGTAGTATGGTTGAGACGTCTTGACGAATCGCCTCCAAATCATCATCATTTATAACGTAATTTTTTATAAGACAGTCCTTGACGTTGCATATTATATTTATTTATTTTATAATTCCGTTGTAACAAAAGCGTTAAAAACCCAATGGATGCCTACTTTACCCTGTCAAAAAATCATAATGCGAGGTTTGGCTCTCAACTATTTTCTTCTCCGAAACTGGACCAATTTAAAAGGTAGGTATTTCATAAACGGAATAAGAATAATATGTACTGTGTCGCTATGTTTTTTTCTTTTTCATTAATAGTTATCAAGTTTATACACTAGGCCTCTGTAATGTAAACAGCGATCTAACTAGGCAATTTTGATATTTTTTGTGGGCTTCTAGAAATAATTTATCAATAAAAACGACTTATACAAAAATTTTATATTTATTTTACTTTAAAAAATCATTGTTCTAGGGTTATAAACCAGAATGAAAACATAGAGAGCGTTTGTGTAGAGAAAAACCACCCGCATTTCTTCTTAAAATTCAAGTTGGTAAATATAATCAGTGATTTCAAAAATATACCAAAAAATTCACGCTCGCTGCGCTCGCGCTCAACCACAATTTTTTTATATATTAAGGGATAGGTCTGCCATAGCGTGACTCTATATTTAATTATTTACTATATAGCGTGTACTATTGGCCGCTCTAGGCGCCACAAAAACGGATTTCGCTCAAATAAATGCGTACTCTTTTGTCACAGAATATCTTTGCCTTTGTGAAGAGCTAATCAGTTTGTTAATGAAAAAAAAAGCAGTTTCTAAGGGGGTATCAGGTCAATGGGTGGTACGGAACACTTACTGCGAGTCCACCTTGCATATGGCCTTTTTTTATATCCCCAGTTGGGAAGTTTTTGGTTGCCGAAGCTCTTTTGTAAGCTATCAGTGTCAAAATATTTTCTTATAGGAGGTAAACCTATTACCGTTATCTGAATACCGTTTCAAACTTGCAGTCTGCTACTACACAATTTCAATAACATAACATTAGTTTGATGTAAATTAAGAGAACGCCAGGAAACCACAGAAATGATACTTAAAATATGTTACCGGGAATTATACCATCTTACCTATGAGTCATTATACTGCTGCTCAGAATTTATGTGACATATAATAGCATCATCACATCAGGCTAAGGGGCAGAGTGAAAAGAGTTTTTTCCTTACAGTGCATGCTCTATTGATATTTTTCTTTTTTTATAAATACAAGGCAAACTAAGACATGTGTAGTGGTATATGCCTGAGTAAGAAAGATATGCAAATATTCACATTTTATAGTAAGGAGCACGCTGATTGTGCACGGTGACACTGACAGTGCTGCATCTTTGGTAAACTCTCACGAATACCTAATTCAACGGGGTATCAGGTCGATGCGGAACCCTAACTGCGCGAGTCCGACTTGCACTTGGCCGATTTTATCTATTTGCTATCAACCCAGCCTTTTCCTAACATTATTAGAGTCGGTTTGCAGGCTAAACCAAATTCTTCTGGTTTGGGCATGTAGTGAGGATGGTCTATAGGAGATTGACGAAAAAAATATTCGAAGCATGAGTGGCTGAAAGAGTTGGCAGGGGACAACCTCAGCGAACGTACCGCAACCAAATCGCAGACGTTCTCAAAAAAGGCCAGGTTAAAAGCACTGTAAACCGACGGAGATGAAGCGAAGGTGTGTCAGGATCGTAGCAGGAGGAAATCCTTAGTCTCTGCCTACCCTAATGGGAAACGGATGTGATGATATGTACGTATTGTTACGAGCTGGGGGTTCGTATATAGATAGAAAGCCGATTAAATGCGTAGAGAACACTTTATTACTGAACAATTACACTGAATCGCTTATTAACACACAAAGTTACTAGTTAAATCGCTCCGAATATCGCTTCGATGTTATCGCTTGTATCGCTTGATCCAAACTGAACTCCAACCGAACTTTTTTTTTTTTTTTTTTTTTTTTTTTTTTTAGAATGGGCTCTCGCAGGTGGGACCGAAGTCCCATTTCTGCTTAACCGGGCTTAGTTGGCGGAGAGTCCCATGTGGGACTCCATTCGCCGAAAGTTTTTCCCTAACTTATAAACTAAATACGCGCGGTATCAATTACCGCGCGCAAGCGGGCGCCTCCCGAGGGGGGGGCTCGAACCTCGCTGGGGCATTGCAGGGGGACCCCGCCGTTCCTATGTCCCCCTAGCAGCCGTTGCTGCATCGAATTGGTTTCCTCGAAAGTAGCGGACTTTCGGTTCCTATCGGGTGACGTGTTAAAACGCCGTGAAGCGGCAAGCCTCGCCGGCGAGGCTAAGACCTACCTAGAAAACCTAACCAGTGGCTACGCAATAGCCTGCTCCTAGGAACTACTCTAGAGCATAGGGCCGGTCTCGCGTGACGAGATTATCTCCGGTTGCTTACACCGTGAGGGCGTCCCCAGGGGGGAGCTCGGACCTCGACTCAGGGTGCAGCAGGGGGACCCCGCCACCGGTCCCCCCAGCAGCCGGTGCTGCGTCGGCATGTGTTTCTGTTTCTCGAGAGTCGGACTCTCGGATTCTGTGTGTGTGTCGCGTCGGTCCTCGCCGGCGGGGACGATATTTTGGACGACGGCGTCGGAGTGTGCTTGTACTTTTATCTGACTCCTGGAGGAGTGTAATAGCGTCATCGGGCTCAATGAGTGTGTGTCTGGGACGCCGGATTTTGCTAATAGCAGATGGCTGGTAGACAGTGGCCGCCACGACCAAGGGGTTGGGGTGCTTGGGAGCGGAATCGAAATAGCGTTTAGAGGCACGCTTGAAAAACTGCTTGATGGTCGGCAGTTTGAAGTCAAGGTGGAGGTCGACATTGCGTACGTACCAGGGGGCGTCTACGGCCCTTCGCATGAACCGGTTTTGGATGGTTTGGAGCATGTGAATTCTCACCGGCTTAACGTGTGCGAACACAACGCTAGCATAGGCGAGTATGGGGCGGATACAGGTGGTGTATATCCTTACTTTGAGAGGAGTGGGCAACTTACTGTGCGCATTGAGTAGGGGGTGGAGACGTCCGAGGACGAAGGCGGCACGGTTTTTCACCCTGCGGATATGCGGACGGAAAGTCAGTCTACGGTCAAGGATCACTCCGAGATATTTGGCTTCTCGTTGCCATGGGATCTGTTTCCCGAACATTGAGACTGGTACGCTCAATTCTTTACGGTACTGTGACAGGGGTCTCTTATCGAAGAGGACCGCTGCACTTTTTTCGGGATTTACTTCGATTCTCCATTTCCGGAACCATTCACCTAGGGTGTTGGCCGCGGATTGGAGGGTACGAGAAATAGCGACATGGGTCATGCCGGAGTAATAGATTGCCGTGTCGTCGGCGAAAAGGGCCATACGGGCTGCACCGCATTTTGGAATATCGCTGGTGTACAGCGTGAACAGTAGGGGGGAGAGCAAGGAGCCTTGTGGCACACCGGCGTGAATGGGATGGGGGGAGGAGAGAGCCCCTTCTATGCGATAGCAAAAGGTACGATTCGATAGGTAGTCTCGGATGATGAGCACGAGACGATGTGGCACATTCATAGTGTACAGCTTATATAATAAGCCGTTGTGCCACACTTTATCGAAAGCCTTTGCTACGTCGAAAAAGAGAGTACCGGTCATTTGACCGCGTACGAAGCCTGCACTGATGTGTTCTACAATGCGGTGCAGTTGATTAACGCAGCAGTGCTTTGTACGAAAGCCAAACTGCTCGTCGGGAAGGAGTTTATTTGAGTCGGCGAAATCTTTGAGTCGCTTATAAATAAGCTTCTCGTAGATTTTACCGAAGACATTGAGGAGACTAATCGGCCGGTAACTACTCGGCTCGGCTTTTGGTTTGCCCGGTTTGGAAATACCGATTACCGTAGCCTGTTTCCAAGCTTGGGGAAAGATGTTGTTTTTAAATGCCGCATTGAAGATGACGGTCATTAGAGCGATTAGGGTGGCGGGGAAACGTTTCAACACCTTATTGGTGATGCCGTCTGCGCCGGGGGCTTTTTTGGGCTTAAGATCCTTGACTATAGAGAGAACTTCGTCAGGGGTGATCGGTGGGAGCGGGTCATCAGGGTCATCTATTGGGGGGGGGGAGGGCTGACCTACGCTCTACTTCTGAATTAACCTTATCAAGGTGGGTTTGGCTTACGGGAAGCGTACTGAGAGTGCATTGAGACTCCAAACTGTCGGCTAAGCATTCGGCTTTTTCGTCGTCGTCAAAGGCCGGCCTTTGATTGGGTCGATTTAGGGGGGGCATAGTTGCCGTGGTCTCGCATTTAAGTCTGCGTTGAAGGGCCCAGAAGGCTACATGAGACGGTTGGATTGCGCTGACTTCCTTGTCCCAATGATCCTCCCGTACCTGAGCTACACGTTTCTTTACAGTATTCTGTAAGGAGCGCATATGGGCACGATTGGCTTCATTGGGAAAAGCGTCATAGGCACGGATGGCCGCGTTCCTCTCGGTCCTCAACTCATTTACATCGTCCGGCAGTTTCAGACGCTGGTCATCCAGCATCGGAACCTGCCGTGAGCATTCGCCCACTACGGACTGCACATGGTTGGTGAGCGAGGTGATCGCGGCCACCCTGTCCGCGACTGTCTCAATGGAGTCAGGGATTGAATCTAATTGGGGGGATGAAGTAGATTTGAGGCGGTCCTCTAATCTCTTCCAATCGGTTATTGTTTTAGTTACGGGCGGAATACCGGGATCCGAGGGACCACCCCGGGGACCCAGTTGAATGATCACAGGGCGATGATCTGAGTCTAGTTCTTGGATTACCTCAATAGAGCGAATACCGAGGTTTACGCGCTTTAAGAGGGCTATATCTAGGATGTCGGGCCGATGCCCTACTGTGTCAGGATAGTGAGTGGGACGCATCGGGGCGATGACGTCGAAGGAAAGTTTGTCGCTAAGTGCTCCTAATTGAGTGCCAGCGGCGTTATTGGAGACACAGCTCCAAGAGCGGTGTTTGGCGTTTAAGTCGCCTGCAATAATAACAGAATTACTAAGATCGAGTAGGGATTTGAGGTCGTCTTCGAGCAGACTCGCGGGTTTGTTTGCGGACCTATAAGCCGAGACTATGGTGATGGGCTGGTGCCCTGTCATGCCTAGACGACAGATTGAAGCCTCCAGGCATGCTAGCTCTGGGGGATCAATGGGGATGCAATATAAAGAATTGCGGTAATAGATTAGCGTTCCGCCTAGTGCGGTGTACGTTCTGTCGTTTCTAATCAGCCTATAATTGGCTATGTTGGGATTACGACAGTGGGGCTTGAGAAAGGACTCTTGAACGAGTAATATGTCAAGTTGGTGCTCACGCAAGAAGACAGCTACGTCATCGCGTTGACCACTAATGCCTCGGGCATTAAAGAAGCCTAAATTTAGGGAACGGGGTTTGAATCTTTTGGGTGGGGCCGTATTATACATTATAATTGGAATTAAGTATTCTATAAATGTCTTGGTACTTGGTAAGTACCTGAAGGCGCTGCTCGTGGATGCCTTGGGTAAAGGCCCAAAGTCTAGAGTAGGCGTCAATACGGGTTTCCCCTGACTGGGGTTCGAGGTATTCTCTCGGCAGAAGGCCGGGGTAGTTTACCGGAGGGGGGGTTCTCATGGGGGGGGGGGCTTTAGCTGCTGGTGCAGTTTTGGGCCTGAGAGAAGGAGCGGGGATGGGTAAGTTCATCAGCGCGGGGGGCTCTGAGGCCGGGGGCGCGAGACGAGAGGTCGGAAGAGGTGGGTATTGGGGCTTTTGATTACCCTTAAACCAGGGGTTGGGCCCGAGTGGGCCGTGGAAATTAGGGGAGGGCCCGAGTGGGCCTCTAGGGTTTGGTGGTTGGTAATGGAAGGGGGCTGCGTAGGAGGGGGCTTCCCTCGCAACGCGGTCGGAGGCGCGTTTTGCCGTTTTGGCGTTGCGCATTTTGGGGGCTTTGGGGCATCCGCGATAGTTTGCTGGATGCCCGGCTTTGCGGCAAAGGACACAGCTAGGGGGCTCCGTGCACTGGTCCCTCTCCTTGGGACGCTCGCACTCGGTAGTCCCGTGATCGCCTAGGCACTTTACGCACCTGGGCTTAGCGTAACAGTTACGCTGGGAGTGACCATACAACTGGCAACGGTGACATTGACCAGGCTGGTTTGATTTGTGGGGGCGCTCGACCGTGATGCCTGATAAATTGCATACGGTCTTTATATTATAAATGTTTTTGGCGTTTTCGCCAGGGTGGCAAATGACAAGGACCATGTTATAGGGTTCCCCGTGCTTACCACGGAACATACGGTGGGTTATTGCAACCGGGATCCCTTGACGATCGAGGTCGGCGTGCACTTCCGTGCAGCTGACTTCGGACGGAATCCCTCGGATCACAACTCTAAGGAGTCGGTCCTCTGGGAGTGCGTAGGTGTGAAAAGACACACCACGCTCGCGTAGCAACCTGGTAAGGTTGCGGTAATCAGTGGGGGTGGGGACAACTACTTTAATGCCCTGCTGCGTGGGGCGGGCACTAGTAAAATTTATCTTATTTTGATTGCACCAGTCGGATATCCTGGTCCAATATTCCTTATCCTGGATGAATAAGGGAGGCGGGATGGGCACCTTCTTCTGGGAAGGTGAGGTATGTTCCTGAGGGGAGGGGGGCCTATTATCCTGCGAGGAGGAGTGAGAGGCGGGACGGGGGGTAGGGGCCGGGGCAGAGTTTGCCTCGGAAAGTTTAAGAGATTTTGAGGCGAGAGCCTCGGCCTTGTTTGTTTTTCGGCCGCGTTTTTTACCTTTACCCACTACCGTGGTAAAGGCACCGGCCTCGTCAGAGTTGACCTCACTGTCCGAAGACATCTCTTGGTCTGATGGGATTGGGGAGCGATCAGGATATTGAGTGGGGGCTGGGGTGGGGAGAGGTGAGGGGGTACGGTCCTTATGGTCCAGGCTGGCTGAACGCCTAGGCGGACCACGCGGAGACCTCGGCCTCTCCTCATCACTGTCGGAACGGGCGGGGCGCCTATTCCTCCTTAGGGGCGGGGGGGTATCGGGCGACTCTGGAGAGTCGGGGACGTCAGGTTGTTTGGCGGCAAAAGCGCTGCCAAACAAGTCGCCATAGTTGGCGATAAAGGTGGGGTCCTTGAAGAGGACGTTTTTTAGTATGCTGAGAAACTCGGCATCAGACACCATCATATAGATGGTGACTAAGCCAAGCCTAGCAACAACGAGAGGGGGAGAAAATTAGTGGCGTACTAACATGGGGGTTTGCTCCTCGGGTGGGTGTTCCCGGGAGTGTGTTCAAACCCTCCCCGTCGGGTATAGACGGGGAGGTTGTGTGCCTACTGGTGAGCCCTAAGCTTGCGCTCCTGATTGCCAGTCTTAATGTGCAACCAGGTCCCTAAGTCTCTAGTGTGCAATGGGTGTAAACCCCTAGAGAATGCTAGATAGGACGAAACGGGGGTAAGCTAGGGAAGACTAGGAGATCCCCCAAGGCCTTCTGGCCCTAGCTTCTTCCAATTTTGCTTTGCCCTTAAGGAGCGCAGCTGGCGTGTCGGGTCAACGCCCCTCGGTTTGTTGTCACCGTTAGGTATCCACCGAGAACCACAGTAAATAAGTGGGTTTTTTCCTGAAGGGACACAACGTTTTGACTGACTTCCTCAGACAGAGACAAAAGCGCGCCCGCTGTCTTGAAAAAGACAGCGAATGTGCTTATCGGGCTGCAGTCGGCGGGGCGACTGCGGAGGGCGCTACGGTGAGCCGTAGCGAAAAATATTCGAGCACTTAATTCGTCACGAGAGGACGGAGCGGAGCAGCACGACCTCTCGGGGCGAGTGTCAGAGCGTGAATGATGGTCCAACCGAACTCAGCTGCGCCGTTTATATAGGCCGCGAGTCGTGGTACTGGAAAGTCCTCGAACGTCATCTATCCTTGTCATAAGATAACTCTTTCTCACTTGCACATTCTCGAAATAGAAAGTTCTCGAACCTCGTCGAACCTCATCTATCCTCTATCTCACTCACTCACTTCTAGAATGGAATGTTCTCGAAGCTTGTCGAATCTCGTCTATCCTTGTCTTATATTAGCTCTATCCTGCTCACTCTCTTCCAGAAGGTTCTTCGTCTATCCTTGTCTGATATTTAGCTCTATCTCGCTCACTCATCAACAATTTTACATGTGGGTGTCAAATGGCCATAAGGGGTCCTGAAAATGCCTGAAAATGGGTTTTCAGGAAATGTCGGCATCGGATTTGTTGGCTCCTGAAACGGCCTGAAAACATGTTTCAGGCGCCTGAAAACGACGGCAACTTACTCAAAATTTCGATTCTTTGGTATGTGATAGAGCCTCCTCTGATACGGACTGAAAATGCAATTCAGCCTGCTGAAAACGTCTCTAAGTCCAGGAAAATCGAGGTTGAAGTATTTCAGTCCACTCTGCTTAACCCTCCGTCGTAACACTACCCCCTCCTAAGACATGCTCGTCCCGAGCATCATTATCTCCGTAGTACCGGGCCAGTCGATCAATGTGTACAATCTTCGGTTGATTGCGTCCGTCCTTTCGGATTCGGTAGGTGACATCGTTGATCTTCGTGACGGCCCATCCCAATTAGGTCTGCACCCTCCAGGGTCATACGTCTTGATCTCTTCGTCAGTGGACGGCCACTTGGTCTTCTCGTCGACGGGCGTGTTGGACTCCTCGGCGCTGCTTTCTTCCTTGTGCTTCACGCTGCCCTCGCCGTACTTCTCGTCTGAGGAAGCCTTCTTGTTCTTCTTCGCTGGTGGCCCCGCGTCTTTGGCAGTGGGTGCCTTCTTCTCTGCGGATGGTGTGGGTGCTTTCCGCTTGACGGGCGTGGCCTTAGCTCTGACGTTCTTAGCTAGGGCACCCTTGCGGCCTTTCTCCACGGTCGGCGCTGCTGCCGCTGTCCGCCCATGCTTCGACTTGGTTTCCTGCTCAGATTCCTCTGTCTCGCTTCCGGACTCGTTCTCACTCTCATTCTCCGACTTTTTACTTTCTTCTTCGCTGTCTGACTCTGCTTTTCGACCGTGACTCAGGTTACTTGGCCATCCCTTCTTGCCCTTGACCTTGCGGCCGTGCGTGGCGGGCTCGCCAGCGGAGCGGCAGCGGCTCAACGACTTGCGGCGCTGTGTGGCGCCCACCACTCCCTCGCCCACCTCCGGGTCGAAGTCGCTATCGTCCTCCTCCGACCCGCTCGGGTTGAACGTGCCATCTGTATCTTCTGAGTCATCTTCAGTTTCTTGACACATGTTAACTTCATCTTCACCATCATTTGCTTTATATTCGTCATCGTCCGATTCCTGGCTCTTATTGGCATCAACTTGTTCGGATATGTCTGCTTCACTAGCGATACCTTGATCAACCTTAATCTCTACCTCATCTTGTTTGTTTTTATAAGAGGGATGAAGTTTCTTCAATAATGCTCCTTCTTGATCAAGTACCTTCTCCAATCTACGGAACCGCTCTTCCCGCCTTGCAGCTAGTTCGCGTGCATGCGCTTCCTGCCTTGCAGCTAATTCGCGTGCATGCGCTTCCCACCTTGCAGCTAGTTCGCGTGCATGCGCTTCCCGCCTTGCAGCTATCTCTTCCTGCCTTGCGGCTAGCTCTTCCTGCTTTCTTGCCATTTGCTGCATTAAATGGAATAAGCTGGCAATATCGGTATTCCCACCTTGTGGCTGAGGTCCCTGTTGGACGACCTCCTCCTGACTCATAGTTCTTGATGCGTCCTGAGCTGTCTGTCTCGCCGTTAACTGTCTCGTCTGCATCCGACTCGGCGTTCCGTTACCAGCCGGTTCCTCCTCTCTTGGCGTAATCGGCATTTTCTATCCCACTTCTGACACCAAATGTTACGAGCTGGGGGTTCGTATATAGATAGAAAGCCGATTAAATGCGTAGAGAACACTTTATTACTGAACAATTACACTGAATCGCTTATTAACACACAAAGTTACTAGTTAAATCGCTCCGAATATCGCTTCGATGTTATCGCTTGTATCGCTTGATCCAAACTGAACTCCAACCGAACTCAGCTGCGCCGTTTATATAGGCCGCGAGTCGTGGTACTGGAAAGTCCTCGAACGTCATCTATCCTTGTCATAAGATAACTCTTTCTCACTTGCACATTCTCGAAATAGAAAGTTCTCGAACCTCGTCGAACCTCATCTATCCTCTATCTCACTCACTCACTTCTAGAATGGAATGTTCTCGAAGCTTGTCGAATCTCGTCTATCCTTGTCTTATATTAGCTCTATCCTGCTCACTCTCTTCCAGAAGGTTCTTCGTCTATCCTTGTCTGATATTTAGCTCTATCTCGCTCACTCATCAACAATTTTACATGTGGGTGTCAAATGGCCATAAGGGGTCCTGAAAATGCCTGAAAATGGGTTTTCAGGAAATGTCGGCATCGGATTTGTTGGCTCCTGAAACGGCCTGAAAACATGTTTCAGGCGCCTGAAAACGACGGCAACTTACTCAAAATTTCGATTCTTTGGTATGTGATAGAGCCTCCTCTGATACGGACTGAAAATGCAATTCAGCCTGCTGAAAACGTCTCTAAGTCCAGGAAAATCGAGGTTGAAGTATTTCAGTCCACTCTGCTTAACCCTCCGTCGTAACAGTATGTATGCGGTGTGTTCTTTCAAAATGTATTTATTTATCCTATTGATATATTCTACTTCCTACTAATATTATAAATGTGAAAGTATGAATTTTTGTTTGTTTAATGTTTGTCCTTCAATCACGCTAAATCAGCTGAACTAATTTAGATAAAATTTAGCACACAGATAGACCATGTCCTGGATTAATACATAAGATACTATTTATCGACATATCACGGGAGCGAAGCCGCGGGCATCAGCTAGTATTTAATAAAAAATAAAAAACTACCATACAATTTTTATTAATTACAATTAATAGAGCTTTGTGAAAGAGCTCGTCCGGAGAAGTACTACCACTGTGCCTACTTCTCCGCCAAATAGTGATGCTTGCATTGCTATGTTTCGGTCTGAAGGGTACGGGTGCCAGTGAAATTACAATACAATACAATACAAAACCTCTTTATTGCACAACAAGATTATATTAATTTCTTAAATAACTACTTATGCGCTAGTGTACAATCACATGAGACTTTCCATCTTCATGTCTCAGTTTGGCGAACCAACTTGCGGTACCATTTAGGCAACAGCCTAGGTGGTATTGAAGTTGTCATGGGCAAAGGTAACCGCTTAACATCAGGTGGGCCTTTAGCTCGTTTCGCCAGCCTATATTATAAAAAATAAATAAAAAAGATACGCGATTTAATCCGGTTAAACTTTGTTTTATTATAACAATACATAATTTTGAAATGTTTCAGTGCTTACAGAGTTTATTTGCCGTGGTCCCCATACTAGACATGCCTGTATCGTGGGGTACCAAGATTGCAAAAACATACAAAAAGTTTCCTCGAGCACTACACACACAATAAAAAAATTTACCTACTACTGAATACATTTTGGATTCACGAAGAAAAGAAAAAAAAAGAAAAAAGTTGTTGTGTGTACAATAAAGTATAATAATAATAATAAAAAATTGTTATTAATTAAAAACAGTATTGTGTCATGAGTGTTTCATAAGACGATAATTTTACACACTATATCATCATCACTATCACGTCATTATCATTTCAGCCAAAAGACGTCCACTGCTGGGCATAGGCCTCCCCCAAGCATCGCCACAACGAGCAGTCCTGGGCTTCCTGCATCCAGCCACTGAGGTAATATGTACTACATACCTACTAGAGAAGACATTACGAACAAAAAATATCGCGCAACTTGCTGGCCGCGAAACACGTGCGGCGCGAACGTGGCTAGGCGAGTGAGAGTGCAGGAGCTCTAAAACGAGGTGTCTTCTCTAGTATGTGGTACATATATTACCTCAGTGCATCCAGCAGATTCCCGCGACCTTCACCGGGTCACTACTCCAGAACTTTACGGCCCCATCGGCCATCCGTTCTGTGAGAACACATTTCTCCCGCCCACTGCCACATAAGTTTGGCAATTCTTCGGGCTATGTTGGCTACCTTCTCCTACGAATCTATATACACTACCTATGTACAGTTGTACGCGCTATATACCTTATTAATTTTGTAAATGCGAAAGTAGCTCTGCCTGTTTGTTTGTTACCTCATCACAACTATACCACTGAATTAATTTTAATAAAACTTGGTACGGAAATAGGCTGAAAACTGGAAAAGGATATAGGCTGCTTTTATTTGCAATTTTTCATAAACGGTATCCACGCGGGTGGAGCCGACGGCGACATATATTAGGAATTTTAAATAATCTTGCTTTACAATAATTTCTTTTCAGCCGTTCCTAAGTGTTTTTTAAGTTCGTAATTGAAGCTTGCCTCGTTGGTCTAGTGGATGCAAGTGCGACTGCTGAGCGTAGGGTCCTGGGTTCGATTCCCGGGTCGGGCAAAGTGTTATTGGGTTTTTTCATTAGGAAATTCTCAGTAGCAGCCCGGAGTCTGGATTTGTGCCCGGTTAATGGCAATAGGCTCGCCCCCTATTACATAGGACTATAACATAACTGGCAAAATGTGGGTGTGCTATACACCTCTGCCTACCCCTTCGGGGAAATACAGTCGTGATGTTATGTTATGTAATTGAAGCTTCGCATACTCCTCACTGAATATCTTAAACTAACCTACCTAACCAACAATACGCGGATAACACAAAGGTATGGACTTTACCAAACAACCGGAAAGTTTTTGTAGAAAACATCATCATCATTTCAATCCGCAAAAAACTACTGACAATGAGAACAAACACAACAAGACAATAATATATTTCAAGTTTTTCACAAAAAACGCGTTGGTGTCTTTTCTATTACACGCTTTTGCCAAACGTTTTCAACTAAAACTTTCATGTAATGTAACACAATTTATATTATCTACAAAATAAAACTTTTTAACAAAAAATTGAACCGACGAAAACAGAAACTGAAAAGCGAAAAATAACTAATTATGAGTCGGCGCCAAACGAACTTTTAACAAGCAAAGTGCGTGCAAGTTGCAAGTGGCCGAGCGGAGAACGCATTTTTGGAAAGTAATTGTTTATCGTTGAAAATTTCACGTTGTATTTGATGTGACGTTTTTATTATTTATTTAAAGTAATTTAATGATCTTCGTTGATTGGTTGTTTGGCGCCGACTCATAATTAGTTATTTTTCGCTTTTCAGTTTCTGTTTTCGTCGGTTCAATTTTTTGTTAAAAAGTTTTATTTTTCATTTTTTTGTGGTTAAAATCTAACTCCAGGTCTCCATTATGTCGTAGTGTCTAGAACTATATTTATGTGTGTCAAGTTTCAACAGAATCAGTTAACAGGTAGGAATTCAGTGGGTGAACTAACACTCATCCCCTGTTTTACTACCCTTAGGGGTGGATTTTGATTTTGAAATTTAAATGAGACCAACTTCGAGATATACCCTATCCATTTACAGTCAGCAACATCAAGCGTCTGCTGGCCTTCCTCGAGGAGCTGGGGTGGCTCGAATAAACAAGTTATTCCCACCCACACGCAAAATACACGCCGAGCGTGGAGTTGCGGAAAATGGCCCGTTATACCAATACCAATACCAATACCCTATCCATTAAAAAAAGAATCATCAAAATCGGACCACTCTGTAAAAAGTTATGCGTGGTCATATATAAAAAAAAATATTAAAAAAAAAATATATACGCGTCGAATTGAGAACCTCCTCCTTTTTTTCATCGGGTAAAAAACTAGCTATGTGCGAGTCGGACTCGTAAGTGTTTCTTGCCACCCATCGACCTGATACTCCGTAGAAACTGATTTATTTATGAGAGTTCACCAAAACATTGCACAGCACAGCACTGTTCGTTGATGTCACAGACCAGTAAGCCTCTAGACGCCTATTAGCCGGATACCCCCGGTCACAAAGCATATGCAGTAGCACTGCATATCTTACGCCCAGCCACCAATCGGGACGTCACTCCGTCAGCGAGCGGCACTAATCATATCACCGAACATTTAAGCCGACCAATCATAACGCGCCGTCCGCCCCCCGGTCCCCGCCAACATTTTACGACTGTGTTCTCATGCAAAACTTTGTTTATGCGGCGTCTTGAGGCTTACTGGTCTGTGGTTGATGTCTTTCATATTTGCATCCACAGAAATAGATAGAATGGCCAAGTAGGTAGGGCGCGCGTGCCTACACTCTGCACCATTGTGCAGTGCATTTCAAAGCCTTTCTCAGTACGTCTTATGACTTGTTTCTGTAAATACTGTAACAAAAACCCGCAAAAATGTTTTATGGTGCTGTTTCTAACTGCAGAAACAAAAGCTGTAAAGTACATTTAATTGAAGTAATTTTTTTTTAAATTAATGACGGCATTAATTTTACAAAGGCGTAGTTTGTTCGAAAGTTGCCACGCATGAATCGCAAGTAAAATTGTGATTACAACCATTCTACTCTATTTCTGTGTTTGCATCTCTGTGTTACGAAAGTACTACCACACATGTCTGTTTTTAACCGACTTCAAAAAAAGGAGGAGGTTATGTATTCGGCGGTATTTTTTTTTTTTTTTTTTTCATGGTTGTACACCGATTACTCCGAGTTTTCTGGGCCGATTTGCGTGGTTGTTTTTTTATTTGGTAGAAAAAGTCCGCGCGGTGGTCCCATATAAATTTTATTGACTTAGGTCGAGTAGTTTTTTAACCAGCTTCAATATATCAGTTTAATTTAGCTTCGCTTACCTAGACGATCTACTAATAGTTTAGTTTTTCTGTGAATTATCAACTAAAAAGTATGAAATAAAAACTTTTTAACAAAAAATAAAACCGACTTCAAAAACCTTAACTAAAAAGTAAACAATAATCCTTGTATGTATTTCAAAATCTTAACATAAACCAAAATTTTGAAGGCGGCGCGTGTTTTTCATGTATGTTCGCATAAACTGTTTTTTACTATAGATAAGCGCTCGACAGTACATTATATTTACATGACGCAAAGGGACAGTCACGCGCCGCCTTCAAAATTTTGGTTTATGTTATGATTTTGAAATACATACAAGGATTATTGTTTACTTTTTAGTTAAGGTTTTTGAAGTCGGTTTTATTTTTTGTTAAAAAGTTTTTATTTGTTAAAAAGATTTTATTATTATTAGATTTCAAACTACGTTGTATGCACTACAATCATAACAAGCTTGACGCTTGTATGTATTACCGTTTTGAAGATAGAGCAGGAACAAATAACGTAGAAAAAATTGGTTTTAGACTTTTGTTTAGTATTTGTCGTGATATAGGTCACAGTGACACATATTCTGTGACAGACGGACGGACAGAGGGCGTAGGCAGAGTAATAGGGTCCCGTTGGCACCGTTTGGATACGGAACCCTAAAAAGCTAAATATGCTCGAGTGCGTGTCTACGAAATGCTTTAATATTTTCATGTCATGTATGTATCTGATGAATTGCTAAAATTAAAACAGATTTTGGCGAATAATCGACTGAAATCTTTTATGTAACGAAAATTATTGCGGATGAATAAAAAAAGGCGGACGGAATCTCGTTAAAGCTTTTTTCCTAAACCGATTAAAATTTCGACAGCATTTTAACACACAACATAATTATACATATATTGTTATTTTATTTGTGACACTACATCAATGACTACTGTCACACGAGATTTGTTGCGTAATCGCGGCTTTTTATCATACTGTGGGTGTGAGTGTGTACGTGCCAGCCTCGGACGAATAAAAAAGGCGGACGGAATCTCGCTAAACAAAGACTAAAGCACTTCATTTTTTCTTAATCCATCTATAGTTTCGAAAGCATTTTAACACACCAGATTTATACTTTTATTTTATTTGTGACACTATAACAATGACTACCGTCTATGGATGTGAATGTGTGGCCGTACTTTTAAGCGACCCGTGTTACTATGGGTGCTTCACTTATTAATTAGCTAGATTCCGTCTGCCTTTAAAAATTCAATGTACGTTGAATATTTAATAAGAGTATTATGTGCATTGGGATTGTGCAGTAAAATTGGGCTGCACACGATGATATTTTAAAAATTACAGATATGTTGTTGCGCGCGCCATCTAAAGACTCGAAAACGTCCTAATTGGGACATTTTGTTACTGGTCTCCGTCAAGCAAGGTGCCGAGCGTGACGTGTGACAAAAAAAAACAAAATGCCGTCATGTGTGTACAGAAAGTGTACTAATTATGACGGGAAACTAACTTAAAGTACCTAAAATACTTACTTTGCAATAGTTTATGTGTATTGTGCTACCGCTGTGTACGGAACATATTTTTCGTTGGTTTTGTTAGGGTATGACATATCTATACTTTTAAATATCATTGGCTGCACATATCTGTGTATATATGTCCAGCCCAATTTTACGACCACTGACTGAGCCAAACTGACAACTCAATGGGTCCCTCCATATGGCAGCCGTCAACGCGGCAGGCCCAAACGGAGATAGCGGGATGAGCTGGACTCCCTCCAAAAAGACTGGTCTCCTTTAGCAACAGACAGGGAGCAGAAAAAAAAGGCCTTTTCGCTGGCGTGGGATACTTCAACCTGGCCTTTAACACTAATTATTTTATGCATATATCATTTGAGCCCAATTGATACGTACGGACTCGAAGCATGTAAACAACAACTGGACTAAATTAATGACATAATTGGCGCAGTAGATAAGCGATCGGCAGCTCCGTTAAAGGTTGTGGGTTTGATTCCCGCACGGAACAAATATACAACATACATTCATTACATAGTCTGTGTGGTGCTGGACTTAAAGAATAGCACCACCCTTATCTCTTCTCATGGGTGTCGTAAAAGGCGACTAAGGGATTCACCAGAGGATGGGCAGCAGCGTTCTCTGAGTATTTAACCAACCAACTGCGATCGTCAACCCGCCTGCCAAGCGTGGCGATTATGGCATATCCCCCCAATATATGATTGGGGGAGGCCTGTGTCCAGCAGTGGACGTCTTTCGGCTGAGATGATTCATTACATCACATCTGTATTTCCCGACGGGATACGCAAATAAATATTTTTTTATCTTTCTTTCTTTTTCTTTCTTATATGACGGTGTTAGTTTTGCCTCTATCATGGCAGATACTGAAAAGGAAAAAATCTTACACCCATATTCTAATTTATTTTCTCAAACGTTTCTAGACTCCACTCACAGACCAGTAAGCCTTAAGACGCCGCTTCCTCTACATTTTCACGGTACCCACTGGTGTCCATAAATGCGACCTCCTTTGAGCACCGGCGTACCCTCCGGTGCACGCCGTCCCCAGGCGAAAATAAATTCTATCTCATAATATATTTAAGGTTCTAATTCGATTACTCGAAATTAGAAAGTGTGGCCAACTAAAAATTTCGTAAAAAAACATAAAAATATATTTTTTATGAGGCATGGCGAAGGCGAGCGCGTAACGCACGCCGCACGCATGACGCCTGGGCCCCACGGAGTCTGTGCCGCAAGAGCTCGCGGCCGCAGCGGTTAAACAAAGTTTTGCATGAGAACGCAGTCGTAAAATGTTGGCGGGGACCGGGGGGCGGACGGCACGTTATGATTGGTCGGCTCAAAAGTTCGGTGGTATGATTCCGTATCATTGGTGCCGCTCGCTGACGGACTGACGTCCTGATTGGCGGCGGGGCGTATGATATGCAGTGCTACTGTATATGCGTTGTGACCGGGGGTGTCCGGCTAATCGGCGTCTAGAGGCTTACTGGTCTGTGACTCCACTCAACTTCTCTCAATACAATATTTCCACCGTGGTATTCACCATTGCAAAAAATCTCCGTCAATTGATACATACATACATACATACATATTATCACGCCTGTTTCCCATTGGGGTAGGCAGAGACTATGGATTTCCACCTGCTACGATCCTGACACACCTCTTTCGCTTCATCTACGTCCATTAACCTCGTCATGCATGCTCGTCGGTTTAGAGAACTCTTAACCTGGCATTTTTTGAGAACATCCGCGATTTGATCGCGATACGTTCGCAGAGGTCGTCCCCTTCCAACTCTTCCATCCACACTCGCTTCGTATACTTGTTTCGTCAATCTCCTCTCGTCCATCCTCTCTATATGTCCAAACCATCTTAACATACCTTTCTCAATCTTTGTCACTACATCTTCTTTCACTCCACAACGCTCCCTTATCATGTTATTCCTTACTTTATCTCTCAAAGTTACACCACACATACTTCTCAAAGCTCTCATTTCTACTGCATTTATTCTGCTTTCATGTTTCTTCTGCCATACCCAACTTTCACTACCATACATAAGTGTAGGCACTAACACTCCCCCATGAACAGCCAGCCGTGCCTTTTCCGACACTTTGCGGCTGTTCATGAAGGTGTGTAGTGCCCCATTCACCTGATTACCAGCACTCACTCTCCTTTCAATGTCCTTCACATGCTTGCCATCTCTCGTAAACATGGAACCCAGGTATACAAAATCTTTCACTTGTTCCACCTTTTCGTCACCTATCAAAATATTGCACTCTGTCATAACTTCTTCCTTTTCAAAAACCAAAACTTTTGTCTTACTAACATTAACTTTCATTCCTTTACTCTTCAAAGCACCATCCATAATTGTTACCATCTTCTGTAACTCCCCCTCCGACTTGATAGTTTTCCTAGATTCGCAGGAGAACGAAAGTGACCGACATAGCCCGAAGATTTGCCAAGCTTAAGCGGCAGTGGGCGGGGCACATTGCTCGCAGAACAGATAACCGATGGGGCAGTAAAGTTCTGGAGTGGCGACCGCGTACTGGAAGGCGCAGCGTGGGTAGGCCCCCCACAAGGTGGACCAACGACCTAGTGAAGGTCGCGGGAATCCGCTGGATGCGGAAGGCGCAGGACCGGTCGTTGTGGCGATGCTTGGGGGAGGCCTAAAGGTCTTTCGGCTGAAATGATGTTGATGATGATAGTTTTCCTTACATACAAGGTGAGGAAGAACTCAATGTCATGCGATTGGCTGTACTTTCCATATATTTTATGTCGACTGTACTTTCTTTATATTTTACGTGTTTTTTTGTTTGACTTTCTTTGTAACCTTACCTGTTAGTTAACTGTTTGTGTTCTGTTTCACTGTTATTTAAATGTTGCGTGCCGTTAACTGGGACAATAAACCATTTTTCTTTCTTTCTTTTTCTTTCTAACTCAATGTTGGCGGCGACTCCCCTGGTGTTGCGAATGTCCATGGGCGGCGGAGATTGCTTACCATCAGGTGACCCGCATGCTCGTTTGCCCTCCTATGTAATTAAAAAAAAATATATATATGTACAGTCAGAAATATTTCCGGTGAACCACCACTAAGGCTAAAATCGCTTGCACTCAATGTTCGATGGCAGCTGTAGGTACGTGTAATGTAGCAGGATTCGTTCAAGGGATTTCGTCGACAAAATGTACCAATAAAATATAATATATGTTGAAATATCGTGACCGTACATCGCGAACAATGTTAAAGCTTCCTCAAGACTGGAAAAGTTTAATTTTCAACGTGATTGTTTTTGTTTCTATATAAAAAATCGATTTTGACAAATTTATGGAATTTTGACGTTATTAATTTCAAGATTTTGATTGATTGATTGAGGACATGTCTAATAATACCGATTTTGATATTATTTGTAGGAACCCTTGCAGGCATCCTTGACTGAGTTTATGTCTAGAAACCTTTGATGAAACCACTAACAATGTGGGAGAAACACACAAGAAACCTCGAAAAAAATTATAATTTCAACGTTTTTTGTTCCTGTAGGTCTACTCGCGTTTTACGAACGACAAACGAAGTAAGAACTTTCGTTCCGACTGATACTTACATAATAAAGATAGGCACATAAAAAAGGCACAATTAAGATAGACTACGGTTCGTAGTCGTATACAATTTACCGGAGATGAGAAAAACAAACGTGAAAACACGATCATCGCATGCGATAAGGGAACGATGGTTGACCGGAGTAGCAAATTGTGCGATGAATCGTACGATTTATCGAATATCGTCGAACGGGAGTAGACCCCCTGCTCTATCTTAAAAACGATAATACATTCAAGTTTCAAATTTAGTTTGATTGTAGTACATACTCTATGGTTAAACAACAACCAAATTAAGTCAATTATTTCACAGACATGTGCACGGAACCTTTAACTCCGACTCGCACTTGGCCGGTATTTTAGTACGTATGTAGTACAATTTTTGCTACACATCAAAATGCTTGGAGGTAACAATAGTATTTTCCATATAACACTTCTATTCTAAACTAGCTCTAGATAAAATCAAGTGCCTGCATTACTTTTTCTTGAATATCTCTCTAACATGATGACTCATAGTTTCTCGGTCACCCAGATCGAGCTGTGGTCAGACTAACCGCGATTTGAGAACCACTAGTGATGCCGCTCGGTAGGTTACTATTGATAGAAGATCAAGAGTCTGTCGGTAGTCCAACAATAGTGCGAATATCGAAAAAACTATCGACAGTATCACAATAAGGTAATACTATCGATAATATCGATAATATAGATAGTATTTCCATCTTTGACGAGTTAAATATCGATACTATTGATAGTATCGTTTTATAGACCATTGATAGATGCCTATTATGATATAGTATTTTAGCAAATGCCGGTTTAAAGGTCAGTAACGAGTAACAATCAAAAGTAAAGTAGTAGGAGTTGGTTAATGGTCAACAATCGATTAGCAGGACTATAGATATTTCGGCATCAAAAGAAAGAAATCAGATGATAGCTGTGTACCATTATTTAAAGAATGAAAAGTTCTAACTGTACCTTCGCTGTATATTTTGGAGATCAGTGTGTTCGTCAAAACAAATATGCAACTTTTTGAGAAAAAGTCGATAGTACGAGATCTTCCAATCCGTAGTCAATATAAAAACTCATTGTGCAATTATAGATGCAAAACTGCTTTATTATATAAAAGTATTCTAGGTATGGCTCCACGTATATACAATAAAATAACTGAAATGAAATGTGGTACAGTTTAAAAAAACGCATGAAACTACTATTACTTGAAAAATGTTATTATTCAATAGACGAATTTTTAAATGCCCAATTAATTTAATAATATTATAATTAGTGACCAAGAATACCAACAATTTGACATTTTTATTTTATAACATCATCATTACATTTTATTATTTTGTGACTTCGAGTTGTATAATTAAATATTTTTTTACTAGCACATGATCATTTAGATTTTAAATACACATTTGTATGCCTGCTGGCATAACATAGCGGACTCTTTATTGTATTTAAGAACTTAAATTATTTTTTGTACCTATGTTACACAAATGAATAAATGTCTTATGAAAGAAAAAATCATTTATTTGAAACAAAGCACATAGATAGACAGACACAATTCAACAGGAACACAATCAAATTTACAAAACGGTTCATAGATGCTGTGTGTCTAACGACTGGACTGTGTCAAATAGGTCCAGTTCAGCATAAATGCCAGGCAACTGGTGCCTGACGCTGATTGTCAACTGAACCTTGATTCGTAAACGTGACGGATGTAAACCTGATACCTGTAGTTATCTACCACATTTAAAAAAGAAGCATCACTAAGACCCACTTTGGATTTTTTTCGGGTTTAAAACGACAGCGAGTTAATTTTGAATTCTCGTCCAACCCTGATAAGATTCAAGTTTATAGGTCATCGGTAAGTTAGTTTAAATCGATAGCAAAAATCCGTTGTTCTATACATTTTGGTCAAGTTTAGCTAAAAAATTCCATGGAACGATGTTTTTTTTCACAGTTTTAGAATTAGTCCCATAGTAAAAGTTGTCTAAATTGATGAGTACAATCATCCCTTAAAGGATTATTGGTAAATTAAAAATAATCCTGTAATCAAAGCTTACCCGCTACCACTCGAACCAATTCCTCACCATCCAAACACTGTAAGCCATCCCTCCACATTACACCGCGTTCACGCCGCGTAACGAAATGATAAAACCTGCGCAGGCGCACAACCCGCTCCATTCGGGTCTGCGCGAGCGCCGCGCTTGCTAATACCAACTTTTTGGTACTAAAAGTGACATCTAAAGCCACAAACACGTTACGACAAAGTGCCAGTGTGTTTATCGTAGAGACTTTGGCTTGTGACTTAATTTTCCAGTTCCAAGGTGATTTTTTTAAATTATATTTTTAGGTACCTTTCTTTGGAATGTGTGCGTTATTTTTGTATCTGGATGTGTTTCTGGTAAGGTTTTGTAGTGATTTTGTAGGAAAAACGGTACTAAATTAATGACTGAAAAATAATATTATCCTACCAAACTAAAATAACTCGTAATTTATGAAATACGAAATCATATTTTTTTTATTAAATTTATGAATCCCAAATAAAACCCAATTCATAAATTAAATTGTACAGGAAACGTTATTAAGTTAGCATTTATTTCATAACTAGTGACCTGCCCCGGATTCGCACTGGTGCATTTTTTTTTTACTTTCACACAAACCTTGTCCTGGAAATTACGAATACAACGTGCAACTAGAGCCTGACGTTTCAAAAGTGCATGTAACTATGTTGGTTTGAAAAAAAAAAAAAAAAATTTGAAACTAAAAATTAATCAGCTAAATCAATCGAGCCGTTCTGAAGTGATGCTCCGTCATACGTGTGGCAATTTTTTTTTAAATATAGATAACCATAAAATGATCGAAAATTATTTTTCACTTTCGGAACCACAAAGACACATAAAAAAAAAATTTGAAAAAAATATTTAGGAAAGTTACCTAAATGGACTATCCATTTAACTATAACAAAAAGTCCATCACTGCTGGACTTATAAACTCTCAAAATCCATACCTAACTATAAACGCAAACAGACAGACAGTTATAGCGTTTTATAGTAACCGGAGATAAAAATGGCGTCTGGCCGGTACTTAGCTCAGCCGCGGTCAATGCCTCCGCGGAGAAATTGCACTAAAGCCCGGCTTACACGGCTTAACTGTTATTAATTTATTAGCTTATTGATTGCACGTTTATTGGTTAATTGCTATGTTATATTTATTTACTTGTTGCAATTAAATTTGTGAAAGATTATTTTTAATATTTTTAACATTCACTTTATTAAGTAAATGATTATAAATTGATTGACTGCCTCGTTCGTCTAGTGGTCGCAAGCGCGATTGTTGAGGTCCTGGGTTCGATTCCCGGGTCGGGCAAAGTGTTATTGCGTTTTTTCACTAGGAAATTCTCAGTAGCAGCCCGGATTTGTGCCCGGTTAATGGCAATAGGCTCGCCCCCTATTACATGGGACTTATAACATAACTGGCGAAATACACCTCTACCTATCCCTCCGAGGAATACAGGCGTGATGTTATGTTATGTTATGTCTGTTATAAATTAATTGTATGTGCCTTGATTCTCACATTACGATAAATATTTTTATAGCCTACAGTTTCAGGATTTTTGTATGTATGTAACATAATAAAAAATAAAAAAATATTTCCATTGTTTTATCTCTTTACAGACCAGCAGGAAAATCTTTAAATATTTCTTCGTAGTCGTTGTTTTCGTCTACGATTTATTTATTTATTTATTTATTTATTGTTTAAATCAGACACATAGATCCATATTTTTGTTAGTAATACTTAATGAACTATATTAGTAGGTAATCCGCTATACAATACAAGTAAATTCATCACACTAAAATATTACGTCACATGTCATTTAGATTAAAATTTAAAATAAAATATTACATTAAATTAATTACAAATTTAAAAATTCTAATATTACACAAATTTATTTATATATTTTACTCATTATTCAATTCAACCTAAATTATTAACAAAAATCAAAATAAAAATATTATTGCATTTTATATTAAATTATTATTCTTTTTAACATGTAACTGCATACAGTGCCATATTATTGGGCAGTCTATTCTTCCAGCTACAACGCTAAGGATGCTGTTGTTACTGCCGCGGACACGGCTTACCAATGACGCAGCTCTCTTTCTGAGGATGGCATGAAAGCCATCGGTACGAGCGTCGGCAAACATGCCCGACGCACTACAGTGCCTCGGCAGCCCCATCAACATCCTAAAAGCGTTGTTATACTGTACGCGCAGGGCGTTGATTGTCTTCTGCGTATATTTGACCCACAGACTGCAAGTATAAAAGGATTGACAAAAAGCAGTGAACAGTGTAACTTTCACTGCCTTGGTGCAGCGTGCAAATCTGCGAGCCAACATATTGCATCTGACAGCCAACGCCCGGCGCTCTCTCTCAATATCCTCGTGGTCCGAGAGGTCATCCGAGACCCAGTGGCCCAGGTACTTAAATTGCGAAACTCTTGGCAGAGAAACACCGTCTATGAGAACGGGTGGTACGTGTGTGACCTTTTGACCTGGTGATTGAAACACCAAAAGCTCGCTTTTCTTAACATTATACCTGAGCCCATGGGCCCCGGCATAATCCACACATATAGCGAGGAGCTTTCTGATGGCGCTTATGGAGGGGCCCAGCAACACCATATCGTCAGCGTAACTGATGTTGTTGATAAATTTACCGTCTATAGAGCAGCCGACTTTAGTGTTGCTGAGTCTCTCAATGAGTCCATTTACGTACAAATTGAAGAGACGAGGAGAGGTTAACCCTCCCTGCCTTACTCCACAACTCAATCTGTACGCATCGGAGATCGCGCCCGCCCACCTAATAACATTAACTTGGTTGTTGTACCAATAATCAAAAATGTTAATGACTTCTTCAGGGAGGCTAGTTTCTGTCCTCATTTTGTACCAAAGCACATCATAGGACACCAAATCGAAAGCCTTAGAAAGGTCCAAAAAACAGGCGTAGACCGGAGTCTGCCTTTCGGTGTAGTACCGGACAGTATGCTTCAGGCATAGAACCGCCGTCTCTGTCGACAGCCCATGCCTAAAACCGAACTGGGCGTCGTTCAGCTTTATGTGGCTACTCAAAATACGATCAAGCAGACTGTCCAGTACCTTCGCCACAGTGGTGGCTAGCGAGATGGGCCTATAATTGCTGTTATCTGATGTATCACCAGTTTTATTTTTGATTATTGGCACAACCACGGTCCTCATACACTCATCCGGCAGGTATGAGTGCCTTAGACAAAATGTATACAACATTGCTAGAATCCTCGGCAAATGGACACCCGCATGCTGCAAATGCTCAATACTAATTCCATCGTGTCCTGGGGACTTACCCCTTGTCATATGTTTTATAACAGAAGCTATGTCTTTTGCAGTAAAAGATGGTAATACAGCTGATTTTGGGGAATTTTCCCTGACTTCTTTATTATTGAGCTTCCCCAGCACACAGAACGTAGAAGGTGGTTCTACCTGAAACATACTTTTAAACATGTTCGCAATGTTACGAGGCCCAGTTACTCCGTTAACATTAAGAGGGACAGTTGGTTTACCATTCAGTTTTCTCGTGCCCTTCCAAAAGCTTTTGAAATTTTTATCTGCGTGGTGTGATGCGAGAATATCCATTCTAATTTGCTCGGCGTTATTTTGACACCATCTTAGTTGTGATTTAAAAAGACGCCGAGACTCGGCCATGTTATTATAGACAGGTCCATTTACAGGCTTACCGTTTAGTAACCACATTTGAAAGTTAAGTCTGGCTACCTCGTAAGCACCGCGAACATGCTTATTCCAACCTAATACTACACGTTTTCGTGTCATAATATTATTTCTAAGGTTTGAACTAACCACAGCCGCTTCACACATAGTTGTAACAATATCCTTATACATTCGATCGATAATTAATCTGTGTTCTTTATTGTGGCATAAATCATCACAACACCCAGACAATTCCGATGGGAAATCCACTGTTCTAAAGTGATCATTACATAACTTATTATAAAGCTGTTTTTGTTTTTCATCCCTCTCACCCCACAGTATTCCATTTGGCCTATTTTCAAGCAATATAAACTCTGGTTTCATAATAGAAATATTACAACACACCTCTAAAGGATAGTGGTCGGACCAAGTACAGTCATAATGCACCCTCACATCCACTACCGATTGCCACGCAGACTCCGTTACCACACAATGGTCGAGCCAACTCGTACTGCCGTGGGCATCGCTAACGAATGTAAAGGTGTCCGATGCACTTCCTAATTTTTCTACATCCGCACATACCCATTGTTGATCGTTACAGACTTTTAAAAGTTCCCTACCAAATAACTTACTAGGACTAGCATTAAAGTCTCCTAAAATGTACACATTCGCCACTTCGGTGTTTTCGATTATTGCGCTTATTTCACTGAGACAGTCAGTGAAATCTATTAAGTTCTCAGTGGAGTCTACAGGCATGTATACAGAGAAAACTACAAAAGAGCGATCACACACAACTACCTTAATTGCCGCGAGACGCACACTATTACACGGGATCACTGTGACCGAATTAAACGCACTTTTACGCCAGAGCAACGCAACACCGCCATACGGTCTGCCTCGAACTAGGCCAGAAGACGAGTCGATAGCCGATTTTCCACTGAACTCGAAGGCTGGGTCGACCGTTCCAAGGATTGGTAAGTCATGCGAGAACAACCACGTCTCCTGTAGGGCTATTATATCTGCTCGACGACACAACGTCCTTACATAGTCTACAGAACGCACTAGTGACTTACAGTTAAAAGTAATAAAGCTGCTAAGCGAACTGTCCATTCTGCGTTTTATTATAGTATTTTCTATTACCAAAGTCTATGTAACGCCTAAAAGATATCCCTTCCGGCCACATATGGTCATCCATGAATGTAGCCAACTTGTGTCTAGGTACTAATATCTTATATGCATCATAATCCTTATGTTGCTTCATTATAATTTTCTCTAAAGTCACACAAACGTGTGTCTTTGCCTTAATATAGTCCGCAATATCTGCAGGCGAAGTTTCTTTGTCAACATTATTTATAAACAAGGGGAGTCTTACGTCTGCAGCCCTAAACTTACATTGTGGTGTGGTAATAGCCACGCCTTTCTGTCCTATAAATCTGTTTTTATATCTATTTCTCTGTATCTCTTTCCATTCACTGCTATTCACCGATTGTTTCCATTCACCCGGCGCACGCGCAATTTCCGCATATGAGTGATCAGACGTAGGCAAACAGCTGTTGCTAGGCGCCGTCGCCGTCGCATCACTCGGACTGCAGGTAGACTTTACTACACACACCGGTTGTTCCATCTTTCTCGCACCCCCCTCGGTCAACACCGCGCTCATAATGTTATCAACCTCCTGTCGCTGTCGCACTAATT
This sequence comes from Asteroscopus sphinx, assembly GCA_949699075.1. Lineage (NCBI taxonomy): Eukaryota > Metazoa > Arthropoda > Insecta > Lepidoptera > Noctuidae > Asteroscopus > Asteroscopus sphinx. The sequence goes on along the minus strand of OX453021.1, from coordinate 8,556,280 downwards.
GATGTTCATTATGCGCAAACGAAACAGGTTTATCGCACTCAGTGTCATTCCTAATGCTCACGCACGGGACGGACGGGAGATCACAGTTATCTTTAACAGACTGATCATTCATAATATTTTCTGTTAGGCTTTGAGAGGTCGGTGATATTGACGACATGTGCGGAAGACCCATAGGGCCACTATCATAGACAAAACTAGCTTGCATACAGGCACCTCTCTTTAGATTAATGTTCCTATAAGCGTTCTCCACAATAGTTTGGTTTAAACTGTCACTAACGGGTACGCTGCAGACACCTCCGTCATTGTTAGTTTTTAACAACTCCTCCTTAGTTTTTAACAGCTGATCTACCGTTACATATGTACTCTTAAACAATTTTATTTCGTTCTGTAGGATAATGATATCTTTTAAAAGTCTACTGACGTCTACATGATCAAACGTAATTGGAGGTAGTTTATTTAAATCATGAGCTACGAAAATAGGAATCTTCTCTGGGTCTACATTCTTGAAAATTTCTATAACATCAAATAAGTCTTTTTTGCTTTTGCCCTGTTTATTCTTACGTTTTATTTGACGAATATCTGTAGAAACAGATTGAAAAAGTAAAGACTTAGCTTTTTCGATGTCCTCTGATGAAAAGGCTGAACTGCAAATCCTCACTAGACTTTCACTGTCCATCACTTCATGTTTATGTTGTATGAACGTTAGGAGTTCACTAACAACGAGATTACAATTATTACATTTTAGCACATTTGCCGACGACATTTTCTACAACGAATTTTGTAGGTAGGTACTACGGTTCACACCTGCACGCACCGAGCGCTAAGCGGAGACTGAATTTATGTATAATCTGAATTTTTAAAGTTTTTGTAATGTACATGTTTCACTAGTTAAATTGACAGCAAAAAATACATTTTGAGTATTTTATACTTTTGCTTCCAAAAAATAATATTCACGACAGGTCCATAAATATTCTTATTTCAACGTGTTGCTCACAATTTCTCATTAAAAATACTGATACGGATATTTAGTCTTGCCCCGATAAATTATTGTCTCGCCCAAGCTTTAGCAGTGCAAAGAGAAATGCTCGAAATATTATTAGCTTTCTCACTTGTACATACATAGGTACCGAATACATGTTTAAATATTAAAATATATATAATAAAAATATTCTTAGATTTTTTGCTTCTTTTGTAGTCCTTTGGGGCTTCTACAATTTGATATTTACAATTGCTGCTCTTTCTTACTTCGCTCTTCTAGGTAAGCTTTACATAGATACACATATAAAAAAAGATTTAATTTAAATAATACACAATAATTAATTATTGTTATTGGTATTCAAGCTCACTAGCCGCGCTTACAAACTAAACAAATATAGATAACTTCATTTATCAATGTAGGTCTGATTTGCAATAGGTGTTCACTCACATAATGTTTATATCACTAAATTCTACGAGTAGTTAATAATTAAAAAATTATGTTCACACGATGGCTGATGCATGCATGCCATCAGTTGGGACTGGGCCACTCAACACTCAAATTGACCTGGCTCTTTCTTCAAAAGGCCAGTCCAGGCGTTTCCCTGCATTGTCCTCACACAAATACTTAATACAACATGTCTGGACTTCAAAAGTGGCTTTGATCCCTGAGATTGTTTCGGTATATATTTTTAAAGGTAGTCACATAGGAAATGCCGATGCCAACTAGTTTTTCAAATAACCGACAAGCACAGACCAGTAAGCCTCTAGACGCCTATTAGCCGGATACCCCCGGTCACAAAGCATATGCAGTAGCACTGCATATCTTACGCCCAGCCACCAATCGGGACGTCACTCCGTCAGCGAGCGGCACCAATCATATCACCGAACATTTAAGCCGACCAATCATAACGCGCCGTCCGCCCCCCGGTCGCCGCCAACATTTTACGACTGTGTTCTCATGCAAAACTTTGTTTATGCGGCGTCTTGAGGCTTACTGGTCTGTGCCGACAAGTAAAAGTGTTTTTATCAACCAATTTATAGAATAAATATATAAATATATATTTCAAGTTTATTTTTATTACAATGACTATGAAACGCGGCAGTAATAAACATAAGTCTCTACATTTATAATAATTGTTAGTTTATTACTATACGTGGGCAGTTAATTTTATTGATCCACACACTTATAATTGGGTAACAAAAAGAAAAGTAAGCTTGGTTACAGTGGTAAGTCAAGGAAGTGTTTGAAGAGAGAATAAGTAGGCTGAGAGATATTATCTTACCATAATTATTAACATAACTTCACGCTTACGTTATGTTAGGAAAGAATAATTTTGGAGCAATGCAACTGACTTATTAAGTGGGTAATTTTACGGAACTATATAAAACATACCTACAAAAAAATACATTCAATATAATTTTGATAGTTGTGCGAGAGTATAAGGAATATTTATATAATTTTGAAGCAATGAAACTGGATAAATAAGTGGATAATTTTACGGAACCAAATAAAACACACAAAAAAAAACATTCTTAGATATAATTTCGACACTTGTGCCCGAGAATGAGGAATATGTTACTAGGCAAGTTATAAGCATGCATAAATGTAGATATCAGTAGTGGATATAGGTAAAGACGGATATGACTACAAACGTTGAACTGGCAAAACTGTGCCGCAAAGATCCTATAGCACTGCAGATACGGCGCCGAAAAATGAATTGGACATAGTGCACGCAGAGACCGAAAGCACATAACCAGACAAGCTCTGAATTGATATCTACAGGGAAGATGTAAGCGTGAAAAACCAAAACAAACTTGGAGGCATACAATCGTATCGGAAGCCCAGGACATAGGTCCGACCTTGAGGGAATTAAACTGCCAATGACAGAGTACAATGGAGAGCCACTGTATCTGCCCTATTTCTCAGATGAGGAACATAGAAACACAATAATAAATAAAGAGGCTGACCACAGAAATCAATCAACTCTGTGGACCATGATTAATCTGTGATCAATGCACCGATTACTTGTAGAACTTGTACTGGGGTGGACTGGATGTGGAAGGCCAAGTTTTGTGGCGTAACTTCGGAGAAGCCTATGTATGTCCAGTAAGAAACTAAAGAAAATATAGATAGAATTATGTGAAAGACGATATGGAAGGCCTTAATACGCTATAAATTCAAAACGGCAGAAAGATCAAGGTACAAAAGACCACTTTGGAACTTATTTTTAAAAAAAACTTAGCTTTATACTGTTTACTATAAACTAAAGAAATCATAAGCAAAACGTTTCGCACCCAACATTCATACCGTTAACAAAAAAATCTATCACAATTTAAACGCAGAACAAATTTCAAAAAAGAACATGGCTTCAACCAGCTATTATCATTGTAGAATTCATCAGCCAGTCATCACGATTCGGCAAAAAAAAAAACGAATAAAGCGAAGTGCACGTGACTTCCGTACTTCCCGCCATTGAAAATAGCTGTCATTGTAAGCATCGACAGGGTTGCCTCTGAAAATAAAGAAGATGAAGCTAAGAAAAGGGGATTGAGTTTGAAGGCGATTATTGATCTAAGCTAAAGAAACAATGCCGTAAAAGCGAGAGATCTGGTAAATTACCAAAATTAGTCTTAATACTCTCTTCTTTTCTCCGAGCCATTTCCTTGCTTTCGGACTTGCCAGTGTGGCTGAACATCAGTATTTTACCCAGAGCAACTGCCATCAGACCTCCGCGATCCAGTTACTGGGTAATATAAATTGTAATTTAAAAGTATCGTTAAATATTTATTTATTTATTTAACATGCATTATGAAAAAAATTGTATGCCAGTACCTGGTGGAACATGTATTAGTTCAAAATAATGTTTTCTAACACCTTATTGTACCATGTTTGATACAAATAAATATTCTATTCTATTCTATACTGGCATCCTAAGGTTAGACTGGTTGTCAGACTTTCGGGCTTCTGACTACCCGTAACGACTATCAGATATTTGTCAGGCAACTGAAACTGACAGCTTAACGTGCTCTCTGAGGCACGGAGAGGTTTCGATGTACATTATTATATTATTATTATGTGTTATTAGTTTTACGACTAATTTTGGTAATTTACCAAACCAACTCATTTAATACCGAGTTTGAAACTTAAAAAGATAACTGCTTCCAGATAATCGCAGTTATTTGTAGACTTGGAAGAAAAAGCAGTTTGCTCCTAACACAAAAAAATCGAACAATTGAATATTTGATTGTGAGAAATCTCAAAACACTTATTCAAAATCATAACGAAAAAATCTTAAAACACTTGTGTAGCAGCCCTATCCACAACCACTTGTCTGCAATTGTGTTGCCAACGGTACTAACCAACACCGTTACTGATGGATGCAATTACTTGAAAGTGCTAGAGATTGAAAGAAATTCGTCTGAAAAGCTTACCTAGCGGTAGTTATACGTGAAGTGTAGCTTTACTTATTTGTACCGGCAAAGATTAACGTGTGCTTTTAAAAATTGAAGAAGCTATAATTAGGCTTTATACCGTTTATTTATTTATTCTTCCAGCCTCTCTCTTCTTGGGCTAACACAGTTATGAGTGATAGTGCAACTTTTGAATTTTTGAGTCTATGCTTTTCAAAAGTTTTGTCATTAGTCTGTCCCAGGAGGTCCCAGGTCAAGTAACATCTTTTGACTTTTCATAATTACCAAGTGCCTCAAACAATTCAATTAAGCGTTTTTACCCATGAGTAAAGGCAACGAACAATTAATAACAGATAACGATCATGATAGTCAGAGTTCAGTAAACTTTTGCAAATAAAAACTTTCAATTCAATGCCGAGATCAATGGCTTTGCAATCGTTCACTCATTATTAAAAGAAACCATATTATTTTGTAACACAAAACACACAACATATAATAAAGTATACATATTTATAAAAGGTAACAGGATAAATTACAGAGAACACAACATGCAACACAATAATATATGTACCTATAGCAAGGGATCCAGCTCAGTATTTGATTTTCACTTATTTACAGCTGGACTCTGCAATTTGGACAATTTTTCAAGTGACGCACACAAGAAAAAAAGGAGTAAATAAAAAGACGAAAGACATTTAACATCAAATAACACATAATAATATAGTAACTTGGGGTAAGTCGTGACTTGGTGTAAGTCGGGACTTGGGGTAAGTTCGTTCAAATGGATTTGACGCAGAGTTTGGTGACCTGAGCTAAGACCAATGTGGTGACATTTTTAATCGCTGGCGGTCGTAATACTGTGACGGCACTTTCTGCGGAAAATCCATCTGAACGAACTTACCCCGTATCCCGACTTACCCCCAAGTCACCTTACTAATAATTTTGGAATTTAACTTGTGGTAGATATCAGAATTTAATTTAACTTAACTTTATTATGTGTATTGTACATACAATATTGAATGGAATAGGAAGCTCTGCCTTAGACCACTCTACAGTATGTGTGCTAAAGAATTTCATTCGAGTTGAGCTGACCGGGAAGGATTCCTTTGGAAGTGACAGAAAAAGGCCAAGAATATTCTACAGGGGCTCGACATTTCCGCCATCAATATCAATCATCCAATTAAATTATTTAAAGTTTTTGGGTAACGTATTTTTTTTAAGAAATTTTGTGTCCTAAAATAAGTACCTATCATAGAAATCTAAATAATTAGGTAATAGAAGTGGCAAAGGTGCGTGAGCTGGTCGCCGCATACAGGTGTCTCGCAGGACACCAGTGCGCGAACCTTATGCTTGATCATCAGTTCTGTTTTGGACGCAGAGTCACTAAAATTGAATTTTGCAGCATATCTAACAGCGGCTTGTTTTTAGGCTTAATTTATTTTGCATTGAATGCTAGAAACATGGTGGTCGTAATTGCGTATTTATGTGTTGGTATGCGGCAAACCGGCGACACGCGTTCCGGTATTAAAAGGCATATCATATCTATTACCTAATTATTAAGATTTCTATAGTAGCTATTTATGTTCTTCAGACTCCCAAAAGTTTTCCAAGAATTAAATAACATTCTTCAATAAAATATTTTCTCAAAATATTATTCATTGACGCTGACGTAACATTTCAATAGGTCTACTTTCAAATACTGTTTTGGAACATAACTGTTACTGTTACCAACCGTATTTAATATTCGAAGAACGTATTACTTTGTCACAACATCCAAACAAAATAATAAGGTACTGTTACATAATTATTATTATTTTGATTAGCTATTATACACACCACCCAGTGACCACCAATGTCCCGGGTAGAGCAAAGTGATATTGGGTATTTTTCATTTAGAGTTTCTTCTTTTTCTTGCGTATCAATGATTCACACTTTTTCTATTTGGCCACTTCTATGGCGGTGCTCGTGGCTTTGTTTAGGTCGGCTCTTGTACAGTTGACAGGGCACAAGGGACATGTAAGCAAATGGGCATGGAATGAATGGGGGCCCCACAATCGCATTCAGTTTCGATTTAGAACTTCTTAATAGCAGCCACTGAGTAACATTAACCTCACTGGTAGCAGCCCGGAGTCTGGTTTTGTGCCTGGTTAGTGGCAATAGGCTACACGGGACTGATAACATAACTCGCGAAATGTACATAGGTGTATATTGTTTACACAATACAAAGCGCCATCTCTTATTTATATGTAGAACTTCTACGTAATTTGACAACTCACGAAAGTTTCCGCATTACAGTTTTAAAAATGATTTAAAATATCCTCCAGAGATGGCGCTGTCAACAAAATTTTCAGCAAACCTCATTTAGCACTAAAAATGCGCTTTTTATTTATTAATTGGGTTGCATGTCAGTATGTGCATGGTAATTATCAATTACGAGGAAGAAACAGAGCGGCACATCGTGACCACACGAGACAGGGGGGCATTGCTCAAGCAAACGGTGAAAGTTGTTAAAAACTCATTAAATTGCTTTTTTCGTTACATGAAAACCGTTACGGTACATATAACGCGATTATGAACACTTTTTCAAGTTATTCTTTAGTATTTTATTTTCACTAAAACGGGTTTAGAAATTTTAATGATGCGGTGTTGAATTTCTATTGCGGTTTTTGCATTAGGTACCTACCTACCTATTTCTCTTGTAGATGCCTACTTATTCAAAAAGGCTGTGGTTTTAATTTTTCATGCAAAATTTAACTGTCCGATAAAATGAGGTTGTATGAATCTGGGTTTCCTTAGTATTTTCTTGGCTGCAACCAAAGTCCTCATCCCTTGTCCTATAAAACAATTAATTCTGTTTACGAAATTAATTAATTCCCCCACAAGGTGGACCGACGACCTGGTGAAGGTCGCGGGAATCCGCTGGATGCGGAAGGCACAGGACCGGTCGTTGTGGCGATGCTTGGGGGAGGCCTATGTCCAGCAGTGGACGTCTTTCGGCTGAAATGATGATGATGATGATGACGAAATTACCTAGTAGGTTAACAATCTGTGGTTAACACGAGAAAACAAAATAAAATGTTATATAAAATCAAGATAATATCCATTTTCTTGATAGAACCTACTATGAAGCTCTTGGCTCTTAATTCTTTTATAGATTATAATCCTTTTTCTGAATACATTTTGATACTCAACCCACCTAAATGATTTTAGATTATTTTTATTTATTTAAACTTTATGCAACAAAAGTGATAGGTATTTGCCTATGATGGATAGGATGGATGGATTGAAACTGAAAACGGCACTACGTAGTTTTGTATGGCGATTGTCCATCGTATTAGTTTATTGGTCAGAGGTGAACTTGATGCTTCTCTTCCAGTCAACATAGGTTGACATCCGGTAAAGAAAAAAAAACTATTAAAAAAAAAAACAAATTCAGTGGTAATGCAGAGATGATAAGGCAGGTGCAATAGGTACTTAACTATTTAATGACAAAAGGATGTGAAAAAATTAAATACCTAAACCAATATAATAATACCCATATTTTCTTACTTAAACCTGTTCATCGCTTCAAGAATACAGACAGACATACGGCACACATCTCCTTACATTATTAATTCATTTCTCTAACAATAAAAAGGCACTTACGACCTTCATGTATTGCAATTACAACATGACCTGCAAAGACCTTGCGCTTACAATTAAGTAGCGACATGGTCATGTGACCACACAGGTTAACTAATTGCTTATTGTATTGAGTAATAAAGTCAAAGACCCCATAGCATATAGGTACTTAGAACACGCCATGTGGTAGAGGCTATTTCGTACATCCAACCACACGTTAGTGGTAAGCAAGGGGGAAGCCTCTATAAACACTAGATTCTCCGAAACATTGGAAAAACAAATGTTTTATCTGCCAGGGTTTTTATTTTATTTTATTTTTTATGATTTATAGATCTGCTCTTGACCACAATCTAGACAGCTTTGTCAGGATGTGGTCGACGATGGAGCGAGCAAACCTATTAGGTGCCGATTCACTCCAGCTTTAAAGGCGTTAGGGTTATAAGTGCCCGGAAATACAGATGCCGGCAATGAATTCCACAACTTGGCTGTGCGCATTATGAAAGAGTTCTCAAAGCGCTTGGTCCTGATAGTAGGGATTTCCACCAAATGTGGATGATATCCTACAGTGCGGCGTGTAGTCCGATGAAAGAAAGGAGATGGCGGAATAAGCTCATGGAGCTCTTGCGCACACTCTCCAAAGTACAGCCTGTAGAACACCGACAAACAAGCAACTGTGCGTCTATGGGCTAAGCTTTGTAGCTTAGATTTTGCTAACAGTTCATCACCAATTAACCTCTCAGCTCTGCGTTGAATCGAGTCAAGAGCCGCAAGCTGGTATTTGGCGGAGCCATCCCACAAGTGACTGCAATACTCCATACACGATCGGACTTGAGCTTTATATAAAGTGAAAAGCTGTCCAGGAGTGAAGTATCGCTTCACCTTGTTAAGAATGTCCAACTTTTTGGCCGCAGTTTGAGCCTTTGCCTCGATTGTGGTGCCGAAGTTGAGGTTAGTTGTCAACTTCATGCCAAGAAGGTCTAGGTGGTCGGCGATGCTAATAGGTGTACTTTGGAAAGTAGGAGCCAGGTGGAATGGACTCCGTTTTGCGGTGAAAAGACACGCCTGAGTTTTAGAGGCGTTAAAATTGACCAGATTGTCATCTCCCCACTGGGAAACGAGATTTAAGGTCGAATTAGTCCGCTCTATCATGGCCTCTCGTAGAGAACAGATTTCCCGTTGGTTGGCTCTCACACTGGACAGGTATCTCTCTGTGATAGTATCTCTCTTGTGGGTCTACAAGTAACAGTCACATGTGGCCAAGTATTGATTTTTCGAATAAATAGAAAAAATATTAAAATATATTTGGTTATGTTGTGTTTATGTATGTTGGTATGTTTGGATATTTGTTACTCAATCACGCTGTAATGGATGAACGGATTTGGATGAAATTTGGCACACAGATAAAACATAACCCGAATTAACATACTGGGTGTAAGGGGAACGCTTCCGAAAACGAAGATACGTGCTGGTGATTACTGATACGAAACCACGAAAAAAAAATGCGATTCTTTTTTTTGATTTTTTCATATATATTTTTTTGCATTTTTCATACATAAGCTTTGAGCAGTTAAATTAAACTCATACATACTGAAAAATGATTAAAAGCCGAATGAAACCCGGATTAAAAGATCGGCTTTCATCCCGAGAAAATAAACAGTTCTTGAGGAATGAATATAATTAATTTCAATTATGTAATAATAATAACTGAATGTAATTTATGTGACTTATAATAATAATAATTATTATCAATAAATAACTATGAACTATGAATGCACGAAAAGTCAACCAAATTACACGCGAGCGAAGCCGTGGGTACTAGTATAGTATTATATTATCTGTGCCGTGGGTTATATTATCTGTGCCGTGGCCCCAGTTTCTGGAAGGCTGATCTATTGTCAAATCTAATGTCAGCTTCTGTGATTGGCTGGCGAAAATGTTAAGAGGCTGACAACACCTAAAAAATCAGACCTCTGCGGTCACTGTCGTTTCGTACAGAACTAGAACGTAGTGATTATATACTCTTTGTACAGAACTGAAAGAGAGGCAACGAGCTGAGGGACGTCGGATACGCCGCTCAACTTGAATGAAAATTATACATTATAATTTTAGATACAGCTAAATTTTTTTTTAAAAGAAGCCTATATGGGGTATTTGGCTGTTGTCAACTAATCACAACGCTTGACCTAAGATTTGTCAGCTGATTAGTTAATTTTTGCGTTGATTAGCGTTTCGGAAACTGGGAGTGAATCTAGTATCTTATAAACCAATAAACATTTTACTAATAACTAATTATATCTACAGGACCAGTCGAAGCAGCCAAGATGACGCTGGAACAGCCCGCAGGCGAGATGTGGCAGAAGATCCGTGAGGAGCTCAATGAGAAGGCGGACACCAAGGACGCTGACCTTGCACACATCAAAGAGTGGCTCACGAAGGAGCCCCATCTACCTGATGAGTTTGGTAAGCAGATGGCCTACTCTATTTTCGTATATTGATATCAAATTAGAGCTCATGGATATGCGTACTTGTATGTGTACCAGGAGGCGTTCCGTGTGGTGCCGGACGTAAAGAATTGTACCACCCACTCTCTTCTCATGGGTGTCGTAAAAGGCGACTTAGGGATTCACCAGAGGATGGGTAGCGCAGCGGCGTTCTCTGATTATTTAAACAACCAACTGCGATCGCCTACCCGCCTGCCAAGCGTGGCGATCATGGCATACCCCCCCCTTTGTGGGACGCCTTTGTCCAGCAGTGGACGTTTTTCGGCTAATATGATGATGATGACGTGTACCAGAGAACATTAGAACTTTTAGAATAATAACAAAAAAAACACGAACTTTATCGTTTATGTATTATAAGTATGTATTTACAAAAAAAAAAGTATTTAAGTATTATATATATCCATTGTCTAGTAACCATAGCACAAGCTCTGCTTAGTTAGGGACTAGATGGTGCTGTGTAAAAATGTCCTAAAGATATTTATTTATTATTTATTATCATTATGTGACAATAAATAAACGATATCTAGTATTACAAGAAGAGTGGTAATACCTAATAAAGGAATCTTTAAACCTTGTTGGCGTAACTCTGACAAAATCTCAAATATAGTTATAATTAATTAAGTAATACCTACTTCTCCGCCAAATAGTAATGCTTGCATAGCTGTGTTTCGGTTTGAAGGGTACGGTGAAATTACAATCACATGAGACTTTCCATCTTTATGTCTCAGTTTGGCGAACTGACTTGCGGTACCATTTAGGCAACAGCCTAGGTGGTATTGAAGTTGTTATGGGCAAAGGTAACAGCTTAACATCAGGTGGGCCTTTAGCTCGTTTCGCCATCCTATAGTATAAAAAAGCATAACACAAACGTTTGTAGAGTATCCCCAAATGTTTTTTTACTGGATTCTTTGAAGAACTGGTTTGAGTTTCAGATTAAATTATCGAGTTAGCTCCTGACCTTACTGAAAATTCTAACTTATACTCTTATCCGTAGATGACCAACGCATCATGACCTTCCTCCGCGGCTGCAAGTTCTCCCTGGAGAAGACCAAGCGTAAGCTGGACATGTACTTCACCATGCGCGCTGCCGTCCCAGAGTTCTTCAATGACCGTGACGTCAACCGCCCCGAATTACAGGAGATTTTAAATATCGTGTAAGTATTTTTGCAAATATACCACAAATACCGCAGTGTCTCAAAACGAAAGTCTTTGACCAGTGTGTGTTGCCAGTAGGGCCTGATAAGAAGACCCAAAGTCACTCAAAGGGCAATGGAGAGGGCTATGCTCGGAGTGTCCCTGTGTGATCAAATCAGAAATGAGAAGATTCGCAGGAGAACGTAAGCAACCGACATAGCCCGAAAAATTGCCAAACCTAAGTGGCTGTGGGCGGGGCACATTGCTCGCAGAACGGATGGCCGATGGGGCAGTAAAGTTCTGGAGTGGTGACCGCATACTGTAAGGTGCAGCGTAGGTAGGCCCCCCAAAAGGTGGACCGACGACCTGGTGAAGGTCGTGGGAATCCGCTGGATGCGAAAAGTGCAGGACCGGTCGTTGTGACGATGCTTGGGGGAAGCCTATGTCCAGCAGTGGACGTCTTTCGGCTCAAATGATGATGATGATGATTACTGCAAAACTTTGATGGAAATACCGTAAAGAAACTTGAAAACCAGAAAGCAATTCTTTGTGGTAGATGTAGAAACAACTTGTACATGTCCAGTGAGACATAATAATAGTATATTATTGCAATTTTTTATTTTATTTTTGGACCTGGTGTTGGAAATATAACATAGTGACTTGGGGTAAGTTGTTTAATGCAAATTAGAAATGTCCAGATTTCCAGAATCTAACTAGTAATTTTATGTAGTTAAAGTCACTTCTTTTCTTTTCTTCTTTTCTTTGTGTTGACACAACACAAAACTTACTTTTTTGGCTGAAGTATCGACGTGTTGTTCCCGTTTTGATTTAAAGTTAATATCTCTTCATACAACGATTTAAACTAACATTCCCCCGAAAAACTTAATATGTAAGACGAAACTTAAATTGAAAGAAAGAAAGTAACAAAGAAATAATTTATTTGCCACAAACTAGGTACACAAAACGAACACAAAAAGATAAAATGAAAAATGTAAATTTATATAAAATTAGGTGTGCCAAATAGGTCCATATTGCTCGTATTGTAAACTCTACACGTATAGACAGGTGAATGAACTTTAATAATTTAATTAATAATAACTTATTAGGTTTTCGCGATCACTACACATTATAATAAACGCTTAAAACGTACCTACGTTGCTTTCGAAACGTCAGGAAAACCAATTAAAAATAATATTCGCGATTTAATCCGGTTAAACTTTGTTTCATTTTATTTATCCTTACAACCTTACTTACTTGTTTTGATTTTTGGCCCTTTTTAACTTCGAAATACTGGTAGCGAAAAAATACCTCGTCATATCGATAAAATCATAATTACATATCGTCGCTGTCATTGAAAAAAGATGTAGGTTTTTTATTAGATCTATACTTTTCTTATGTTCATGTTTTTCACATGTTAATAAATCTATTGAACTTCGCTCTCGAAGGACTATATCAGTGACGCTTTTATAATTTGTTAGTTCATAGAAAAATTTACAACTACCACGTTTTCTGCTTTTATGTTTCCTGAAAAATGCATTCATCAATCATCATTTCACCCGAAAAACGTCCACTGCTGGATGTAGGCCTCCACCCAAGCATCACCACAACGACCGGTCCTGCGCTTCCCGCATCCAGCGGATTCCCTCAAATTTCACCGGATCGTCGGTCCACCTTGGGGGTCTACCCACGCTGCGCCTTTCAGTATGCGGTCGTCACTCCAGAAATTTTCGGCCCCATCGGCCATCTGTTCTGCGAGAAATGTGCCCCACCCCAATTCTTCGGACTATGTCGGTTCTCTTCGTTCTCCTGCGAATCTCCTCATTTCTGATTCGATCACGCAAGGACACTCCAAGCATAGCTCTCCATTGCCCAAAAGTGCGTTATTTTAATATAATTACGATATTTTGCTATGACAGCGACAATTGTCGACATCCTTTTGACCTTAAAATGTCTTTATAGTTCTACGTTCCAAGAGTTAAGATCCTAAAACAACTTATGAAACACGTTTCACCTCAGAAATCTGTATACTTACTTATCACCACGTTTTTATCAACTCATTTTCATTCCTGTTTGTCTCTTCAGTTCAAATTTTGCAACCGATTTTAAACTAACTTCCCGATGAGCTAGAGAGTTAAAACTTTAAACATAGCTCAGGACAACGTTTTAAAAACTTGGTAAATAAAATAAAAACTTTTTCATCAAATTATTTACATACATACATATTATCACGCCTGTTTCCCATTGGGGTAGGCAGAGACTATGGATTTCCACCTGCTACGATCCTGACACACCTCTTTCGCTTCATCTACGTCCATTAACCTCGTCATGCATGCTCTTCTTAAAATTATTTAATTTAATTTGTTTGCAGTCAAATGCCACCGCTGCCAGGCCTAACACCAGAGGGCAGACGTGTCATTGTAATGAGAGGTGAGTTTAAATCAGAATCAACGTCATAATTATGAAATTTCTTAGCTTAAAGCAATTATTACGACCCTTTCTTTTTATTCTATCTTTTCAAGTTATATTTAAGAAACAGTAATCAATTCAATTAAGTTATGAGAATTTGTTTTTTCATCCCAGGGTTCATACTCAATTAGATAAGCCTTGTTCATCTTAACACACTTGATGATCTAAGTAGTATCTGTAAGTGAGTGGTTATGAGTACACATCGAGGTACTTCCAACTGACCCTACATAACCAGACCACATTTCCGCTTTATAATTAAATACCGTTCTTCTTTTAAACTAAAAAAACTTTCACAGGTCTGGACAAAGACGCGCAAACTCCCAACGTCGCAGACGCCTTCAAGCTAGCCCTCATGCTGGGTGACGTCAGACTGGCAGAAGAGAAGGAAGGAGTCGCTGGAGACGTGTATATTCTAGACGCTTCTGTGGCCACCCCGACACACTTCGCCAAATTCACCCCGACACTTGTCAAGAAGTTCCTAGTCTGTGTACAGGTTAGTTAGAATAAATAATATTGATGCACCGAACAGAAATATTAACGAATCAATAAATTCAGTGTCAATGACTGTGCAAACCTGATCTCAGTGTAATGAAGCAAGAAGTTGTCTGAAACAAAATAATTTGATCAGAGATCAGAAATGCTTCAAAGTTGTACCATTTCCCTAATTTAATTTACCGTTGTCAGAGGAACCTAGAAGAATACCATTATGATTTGTATGTTATTTATTAAATTTAAACATACCTAATAAAAAATGAAAAAATATTTTGGGACATTTTACACAGCACCATCTAGTCCCAAACTAAGCAGATCTTGTACTATGGGTACTATCAATGGATATAATACTTAAATACATTTTTTGTAAATACAATATAATACATAAGATACACCCAAACCAAGACAAACACTTATGTTCATCACATAAATATTTGTGTCCTGTGGGATTCGAAACCATGACCAGCAAAAAAAAAAAAAAACAGCTGTCCGACACTCGAACCACTACACCACAGACATCCAAATATTTAAAATGTGACCTTCTTTCAACGCAATGTTAACAATATGTAACAAAATAAACGTCAACGTTTTCCGTGTGTAGCAGTAGCAGAAAAAGTATCTATTAAGATACTAATAGAAATAATTACATTATGATGGTTATTTATTAACATAAAAGATATTTTTTTTGTTACAAGGATTTGCTGAGTATTCGTTTAATTCTTGGACTGATGAGAGTTTTAACATACTTCATGTATTTTTGTTTTTGCAGGAGGCGTACCCCGTAAAGCTGAAGGAAGTCCACGTTATCAACGTATCACCTCTGGTTGACAAGATCGTTAACTTCGTCAAACCCTTCATCAAGGACAAGATCAAAGAAAGGGTGAGAATACAAACTTCTTACTGTCCTGTTTACTTAAAAAAAAATCTTGGGCTCATTTCGTAAATAAAATAAAATAAATCGATGATATCCATTGTTAACAAACCAAAATGATTCTCCCAACTTAACCACATACTATCTCAAACTAAATTCTATAAAACGTACAAAACGATATGATGACTACTCAAGCAATGACTGCTGTACTTATCAATGTTTTCCTCGCTTTGTTACTCATGTATCACTTCTTCGTCTATAAATATATTTCTTGCTCATGTATATCCTTTTTTAGGGTTCCGTACCTGAAGGGTGCCAAATGGGACCCTATTACTCTCGCTATACTGTCCGTCCGTCCGTCCGTCGGCCGTAAACAAAGGGGTCCCCTTACAAGAAACCTCTAAAAATATGTAATTTTATCAACGTTTTTGTTCCTACTCTAACTTCAAAACGGTAATACGTACCAGCGTCAAACTTGGTCAGATTATAATGCGTACTATGTAATTTAGCAACAAATACTAAAAATAGGGCAAACATAAACATATATGTGGTGGTATCTGCGTAAGTAAGAGATGCAAAAATTTATATTTCGCGCACAGTGCGTCGATGTCTTTTGATGAACTCTCGTAAATTAAATCAGTTTCTTTGGGGTATCGGGTCGGTGGGGGTACGGAACCCTTACTGCGCGAGTCCGACACGCACTTGGTCGGTTTTTTTGTATCTCAGTTGTGTCACAAAAAAGTTTTATCTTTCTTTCTTTCTCTTTCTTTCTTTCTCTTTCTTTCAAGCTGTTTTACGGAATGTAAAACTTCTTTAAGTTTATTCTTCTTTATTAAAGCTACATGCTTCTTTCAGATCTTCCTGCACACCGACACCAATGATCTCTATAAATACGTTCCTAAGGAAATGCTGCCTTCAGAGTACGGTGGCAACGCAGGACCCATGAATGACCTCCACAGTGAGTATCTGATCTTTAGAATTAAGCCCGATCCTATCAGCTTTTATAAACGCAATTCAAGTTATTAGTTGTGTTAGTTATTTCAAATATCTGTTTTAATAAGCTTAATTTTGCAATTAATAAATACATAATACTTTTGGTGGCAATAAAACCAACAACCTTAAGTTTTAATTATTTAAGGACTAATAAATCATTTCAATACGTTGAGAATTTAGCATGTATCATATTAATATCACACTTACGTATTAACCAAACCTCTTTTTGATAGTTAACATCAACAGGATCTTATTTCTATTACAAATAGAGTTGAGATTTTATAAAAAAAAATTATAGCTACCCATAAAAATGAGTTAATTTTACCTAAATGAAAGTAAAATTATGTTCTTGTATTTTAATTATTGACTCCATTCCTTTTTTTATATAATAATTTTCATTTAAACCCACCAACACAAAATTAATAAAATAAGTTTATCCAAAAACTTACAATAACTTACTGTAAATCTAGGTAATCAATTGCTTCATTTTCTTCTATAGATGCATGGGTCAAGAAGCTAGATGAATACAAAGACTGGTTCGCGGAACAAGAAAACCTGAAAGCCAATGAGACCCTCAGACCAGGAAAACCAACCAACTATGATGAACTCTTTGGCATTGACGGCTCCTTCCGTCAGCTGGTGATAGACTAAGCTATTCTCTCTAAATATTACTCCATCAAGTTAAAAAGACCTGAGGTCGTTAGACAATTATGTTTTGATCATAGCCTTTTCAACTTGATCGAGTACCAGCGTCTCTCTACTGTCGCTTATTTCAGTTACCATTTTTAAATTTTAATGTATATTGACGATATGATCGTTTCTTGCGATTGCTTTCTGAACCGCTAGTGCAATTTTTGAACCTATTTCAATTGATGTAAAGTATGAAATTGTGTGATTGAGTTCAGTATGCATTCCCTGGAAGTAAATGTTTTGTTTGTCAACCAAAGTTTTGCTCAATTTGTCGTATATTTGTTATGACGTATGTATTAACGTCTTTAATGTTAGGCATTTGATGAAATAAATGTTTTCTTTAAATGTTGTTTTATTTTTAGCTCTCATTATAACCTCTATTATTCTTCTTCTATCATGTCGACATAAGCTACATAATGATAATAGCTCATGCCGTGAGGAAAAGATTAACCAGTCAGCAGGTTGGTAGCGGGGCTGACTGCCCAGGGTGCGCCGGACGATCAATTAAATATCGTAACTCATGGAGGCTCTTTTAATGCACTGGGGTGCATTAAAAGAGCCTCCATGCCCCACCACCCTCCACCTCTATTATTAAAACCTCATGATTAAATTATTTAATTATGTTGAGAACGATATACAATACAATACCATTAATTATGAATACGCTGTTACAAGCTCCACTAAAAACCAATTTAACAAGGTGGATAAAGTTTTTTCTGCAATTGGATTACAAAATTTAAAAAAAAACCGGCCAAGAGCATGTCGGGCCATGCTCAGTATTATAGGGTTCCTTAAGTAGGTGTTACAAACAAATCAAATCGAATATTAATCACGGCTATTTTAGTTTTTGCAATAGACTGCAGCATTGGCGACTCAGAGAGTGATGTCAGTAGCCGCTAGATGGCGCCAAATTTAAGAAGTGTGTCGTCAACATAACACAAAGTTACTTTTTGTGATTTTTTCAAATAGAAAGTAGCTAAAGGAGCATTATTTGCTATCATCATTTTTCTCTAAGGTCAATGACCTTTGAACTAGGACTTTTTAAGTATTTTTCAGTTTTCTATCTATAACTCAAAAAATTATAATCACATTATACTCGAAATAATTTTAAAAGAGAGTTTTCACAAAGGTCTATCAATGTGGAAGATTATAAGTTTCTACGTTGCATAGTTTAGAAATGGCAGGGGGGGGGACACATTGCAAGCCACTTTGGCGGGCTATATTTCGCAGTTGGTACACCTGATAAAAAAGTGGTGTATGAAACATTACCTTCATTTTAGTAGACCTATTCAATGATACCCCACACGAGGGGGTGCAGCGAAAAAAAAATTTTTTTCCCCATTTCACATGTATGGGTGCCACCCCTAAAGAACGTAAAAACTATTTTTTTATTCTTTTAAAATTGAGATCTATATGCAGACTATTTTTTAACAAAATTTCATTTACTTATGTTTATAACTGTAGAAGTTATTAAGCTGTAAAGGATTAGGACAGACGGACAGACGGACAGACGGACAGACGGATAGACGGACAGACGGACAGACGGACAGACGGACAGACGGACGGACATGACGAAACTATAAGGGTTCCTTGTAGGACTTCGGAACCCTAAAAACAGCTGTAACATAATGCTATGTAGCATTTAGATCAGTGATACAAGATTAGCGATGAGTATGGATTCAATAGATCGTTATAACAACCATAAATCTAAGCAAGTTTTATAATGGAATACCACTACGCTACGCAATATCTTCTCGTCCAAAATACCGCAGTGTCTCAAGACGGAAGTCTATGACCAGTGTGTGTTGCCAGTAATTACTTACGGCACTGAAACGTGGTCGCTCACAATGGGCCTGATAAGAAGGCTCAAAGTCACTCAAAGGTCAATGGAGAGGGCTATGCTCGGAGTGTCCCTGCGTGATCGAATCAGAAATGAGGAGATTCGCAGGAGAATGAAAGTGATCGACATAGCCCGAAGAATTGCCAATCTTAAGTGGCAGTGGGCGGGGGCCCTTTGCTCGCAGAAATGATGGCCGATGGGGCAGTAAAGTTCTGGAGTAGCGACCGGGTACTGGAAGGCGCAGCGTGGGTAGGCCCCCCACAAGTTGGACCGACGACCTGGTGAAGGTCGCGGGAATCCGCTGGATGCGGAAGGCGCAGGACCGGTCGTTGTGGCGATACTTGGGTGAGGCTTATGTCCAGCAGTGGACGTCTTTCGACTGAAATGATGATGATGATGATGACCACTACGCTGGCCTAGTCCGGTGTAACTGAGACCGACAGCTTAACGTACTTTCGAGGCACGGAGGGGCCTCAACGTGCAACGGCAAAACGGTCACCCATCCAAGGATTGACCGCGGCAAGCGCAGCTTAACCTCACAGATCTTAATTTTCAAGTGAAGTAGGGATTACTGAAGTCAATCTTTTTGAAGTTAAATCATAAATATGCTGCCACGGCTCACGCATGCCGCCTAACGTAGGTACCCATTTACTTGTGACTTTTTAGAAAACATCTCCGAACCATTATTAGACACAATATAATGTTCTACAGAGATTCATTAGATGACGTTGACGTAAATACTTTTGATACATTCATTCTGAAATTCAATATTTTTTAAACCCTGCTAGTTATCAAATTAGTATGAAGTAATTAATATATGTTCCGTGTGGTTCCGGACGTAAAGAATTGCACCACCCTCCCTCTTCTCATGGGTGTCGTAAAAGGCAACTAAGGGATTCACCAGAGGATGGACAGCAGCATTCTATGAGTATTTAACCAACCAACTGCGATCGCCAACCCGCCTGCCAAACGTGGCGATTATGGCATATCTCCTCATTTGGGGGAGGCCTTTGTCCAGCAGTGGACGTTTTTCGGCTGAAATTATGATGAATACATATGTCATAATTTTATACTTCAAATTAACCTAGGTTTTATTCAATTCATCATCATTCATCATTTCAGCCAAAAGACAACATTATTATTTATTCAGTTACAACTAGAAAAATTTCCTGGGCCCGAAGCCCTATAAAAATCTATCAGTATCCTTTAGGGGGCCGAAATCCGTAATTCAACAAACTAATGTGAATCCCGCTCAAAAACTACTCTCTCTATGGTACTGAAAACATAAACATACGCACATAAATTCGAAGAAGGCGGGCTTATTTCGAACTCGGAATTTTCTGCATGTAAGACAAGCGTTAAGCCTAGCCTAGACTATTATTTCGCTTCCCGAGACGCACATAAGATGAAATTGATTTCTATCAGCCTACTATTAAGAATTTCCGAATACCACTACTACACGGTTAATGGTTTTCCGTTAACCGTCAACTATAACAGTCGCGTGCTACGTTCCGTTCTATTTACCTCTAGCGCAATAGGATGGGCGTAATCTGGGCTACTTTGTTGCATTGCGCTACTCAACCAAGACTGAGATGTGGGTCATAGCTATTCTTCATCCTTAATGGCTGACTTTAATAGCACAGTGAATTAGTAATTATTATGCAAACGGTCCTTTCCAGTGATCGGATACTATCGATCTATTGATAGTATCGATAGTGATATACTATTGATGTCTATCGATGGTTCGACATTACTATTGATAGTTTTCAATTTTTACTGGAGAACAAGTTTCTGAACATTCAAAGTACAATAAAATCAAAATTCTGAATTGTCAACCTCTGGCTAAGATTCTGCGCATACACATCATTTAGATTTCACATACCGACTGTCTCTGTGCCTTATGAATCAGGATTTTCAGCGGCAGGAACAATTTTTTTTACAAACCACGCTAACACGAGAAAAATGCTCGCGGAAGTTCTGACTGTTTAGGCACAGCATATCTAATAGTACTAACGTACAGAACGGCCACTCACCGCCCCCCGCCAATTTAAGGTTACTCGCCCGAGCCTCGCACTCGCCCGTTGTGTGAAAGATTGCAATGGATGTCAATCGCCAGTCGATATACAAATGCCATCTCTGAGAACTACTGAGAAGCGCTTGGAACCCAGTCGGCATTACGCGCGGCCTGCATCCCTAACCCACACGTGTGTGTGCGTTCGTATACAGACGTATTCTTGTATATGTAGATGGTGCTAGCATTTATATTGTATCGAATATCCGAGGTATGGTTTAGGGGTCTGCTGGCTAACATTAAAGGCGTAGGGGGTAGGGGGTGGAAATAGCGACTGATGGACACTGCCGTACTAGGTACATCATTTTACTGCATGCAACTTTGATTTGTAAGCGCGGAATAGTGTCCATAGATTGATGAAAATGATTGGAAAAATATTTCAAATATTAACGAGCCATTTTTTATACATATTTGAAACGAGAATCAAGTAGGTACTGAACGTCCTCTTTCAATAAGTCCCAAGTTCAACCAGTTAACATTTATGTTGATTTTTACAAAAATAAATAGTTGGTATTGGTTTAATGTAAGAAGAACTACTTTTACATGATTTTAAAATAAAATCTAGACTAGTTTGTATTTTAATAGGTCAAGGAAGCCTTTAACGCAAGCTGATCTTTTATAACTATTTACCTAGTTTTATTTCATTTTTATGTAGGGTTGCCATATCTAAAATCTGCGAACCAGGACAAGGAGTGTGAAAACCCTGGATGTTGTAACTTGCAACCCGGACATATCAACAGTGTTTTTTTTAATGTTACTCATTAAAATAAAAAATAGTTTTAATTGTTATAAATCAACTTTTTATTTATTTTCAAAACAATTTTTAACTTCTTCTTCTTCGTGTCGACGGTACAAAAATTTACTGATAGTGGCACAGTAATCACACGCTGCTGGCCCAGAAATTTGCCACGTCTTGTGCGTTGTCTGTGGCATCGATAAGGTCACTCAATGTGCAAGTGCTTGGACACAAAGAGCAGCATAGCAAGTGTGACATTGATTGAGGATCAATGCCACACATGCAGGCTGTAGCTGTTTGGTCTATATAGCCCCACTTGCTCATATTAAGCCTGCATCTGCCTACCTGGGTCCGCAATCTGTTTAGGGACTTCCATATAGGCCAGGGGAGTTTATACCCTACAGGAAGTCTCTCACTGGGTTGGATGTAGTGTGCAGGTGGAGGTAATTTTTCCAGCCACAGTTTTCGACGAGCTTCAGCTGGAGAACCTTGTAGAGCCTCTGTTGATTTAAGGAAACTGTGGCGGCTCTTTAGGCGTTGTGTTGGTAGCTGGGCACCAAAGAGAGGGTGCCTTATGTCTGACTCCTGCTTTTCTTTCTCCACTGCACACGCTACGTCCCTTCGGACCGTTGGGGGCACGATGCCGGCTGTTGGATAGAGCATATTGAGCGGCGTTGGTTTCAGGCAGCCCGTAACTGTCCCGGCACGTCTCGTTTAAGGCAACATCTACCTCTTTTGCGTGGTTGGAGCAATGCCACACAGGACATGCAAACTCACCGGCAGAGAAGCTAAGTGCCAAGCCTGTGGTGCGAAGAACGTGGGATGAAGCACCCCAGGTAGTCGAGGTCAAACGTCGGAGCAAGTTATTTCGGGAACCGACTTTTTGTTTTGTTTTCAGACAGTGGTTTTTAAATGTCAACGCTCTGTCAAGGGTAACTCCGAGGTAAACGGGACTGCGGCTATGCTGTACGACTCCTTGCCAAGTGATGTTAAGCTCGCGGCCAGCTGAACTGTTTCGGAGATGAAAAGTGCAGGATTGTGTTTTCGATGGGTTTGGTCTGACCGAGTTTTTACCGTAGTATTCACCGAGAACTTCCAGAGCACACTCAAGGTTTTTTTCGGCATCTTCAAAGGTTTTTGTTTGAGTGGCCAATGCAAAGTCATCCGCATAAAGGAACCTCTCAGTGTGATACGTACCAGGTTGGTCATTGGTGTAAATGTTGAACAGTATGGGCGCCAACACACTACCCTGGGGTAAACCATTCTTAGTATTCCTCCATCTACTCCTTTCGCCATCTAGGGTGACCTGAAAACGCCGATTGCGAAGAATCTCACCAAGAATTTGGATAAACCCGAGGTCGTCAGTCATTGCTGTAACTTTTGCCAGCAACCTCCCTATGTGAATCGTATCATACGCTGCTGACAAATCGACGAAGACAACGCCAGTTATTTTACGGTCTTCATACCCATTCTCTATATATTGAGTCAAGCGGAGGGTTTTCCCGGAGCAAGACTTTTCTGGTCTGAAACCAGCTTGTTCTGGGATGAGTCTGGGTTCAATTACAGGCGCAAGCCGATTTAGTATAAGACGTTCAAATAATTTAAATGTGTGGCACAGAAGGGAGATTGGGCGGTAACTCTTAGGATCGCTGGGTGGCTTGCCTGGCTTGAGTAGGGCGATGACTTTTGCCTTCCTCCATATTTTTGGAATTTTGCAGGATTTGAGGCATGTATTAAAAAGTTAGAGGAGCCATGATACCCCAACTGGACCAAGGTGTTTTAATTGCTCAATGTTGATATCATCCAGTCCAGCCGCTTTCTCGCTTTTTAGCGCTTTTATGGCAGGGATTATATCGGAGAGCGTAAAAGGCTTACTAATTTCTGTTGAGGGTGCAAGACTCTTGGTAGGCTTAGGAATTCTCGGTAGTCTATGAGGGGCCTTACCATTCATTAAGATTTGATGGGCTACCTGGTTGGCTGTTATTTACCCTGGATTTGATGGTTCAGGGGGGTCCCCCGTTAACTTTCTTAAAGTTGACCACGCCTTTTTACTGTTCCTCGTAAAATCAACCGTTTCTATTGTGTTAACCCATTTATTTTCACGGTTTTCGCTAACCCTCAACATTAACTCCTCTCCAGCTTGAATGGTTTCCTGGGAAAAAGGGTCACCAGCGTAAAGCAACTCGTAGGCTTCGAGGAGCGTTGTTGACTCAGCGTCTAAACCAGGTATGTAGTAATTTTTAACTAAATTTATAGTTTTCTAAAGAAACAAAACAGAATCTTCTTTAAGTATTAACAAACAATTAGCGGTCTTGTATATACATCGACGACAAAACATATTATCAATAAAAAATAAATATTGTAACGCGTTAGATGCAATTTCGGCTACGTATTTTCGATAGATGTATCAGCAGCCTAAAACCCGAACTACAAATGAAACCCCACCCGGACGCTTTCTAAACTAGGACAAATCCGGGGAAACCCGGACGGATGGCAACCCTATTCTTATTAAATTAAATTAAATTAAAAATCTTTTATTTCAGACTATAAGTCTAAGTCTAAGACTATAAGTTATGACACGTACGTTAAAATTAAAAACTGTATAAATTATATTAAAATAGGTTGTCCGTTTTTTAGACTTTCTAGGTACTATCACCAAAAATAGTGATGCTTGCATTGCTGTGTTTCGGTCTGAAGGGTACGGGTGCGGGTACGAAATTACAATCACATGAGACTTTCCATCTTCATGTCTCAGTTTGGCGAACCGACTTGCGGTACTATTTAGGCAACAACCTAGGTAGTATTGAAGTTGTTATGGGCAAAGGTAACCGCTTAACATCAGGTGGGCCTTTAGCTCGTTTCGCCATCCTATACTATAAAAAAAAATATTAGTGTTCTCTCTAATGTTATTTTTTTATAAACAAACTGAGAAAATATAATTACTAATTACGCGCACGTAATTTGCTGCACGTAACTGTTGCCACTGACCTGCGGTCAACCGTACCTACATTCTGTGCAAATAAATAATTATTCTATTCCACAGGTACAGCCTGGTGTGAGCACTACGCCTTGATATTTGTCTGTTGTTTTGTTGTTGTTGTAGTTGTTTTTTTTGTTTGTTTTTTAGTCTTTCATATTTGTATCTTTTTCGTACTCAGGTACCACATGTTTTTGTTTACATTATTTTTAATATTTTTTGTTAAAACTTTATAATATGCACTAAAATTAATCAAATCGTTTTTAAGATAGAGTGTGAAAAAGTAACGTTTAAAAAATGATTTCTTTCGACGTTTCTTGTATAGGGACCCCGTTTTTATTAGTTTTTGCCATGTTCTGTTAATACCAATTTCAACTGGATATACCATAGAAATCAAAATAATACAAGATAATAGAAAAGATAAAACTTTTTAACAAAAAATTGAACCGACGAAAATAGAAACTGAAAAGCGAAAAATAAAATGAAGCTTTTTTAGTCTTTTCCTAACTAAACAATTTAAGTAACAATTATGAATCGGCGCCAAACAAACAATCAACGAAGATCATTAAATTACTTTATATAAATAATAAAAACAACAAGAACAACAACAACAACAACAACAAGCTCTGCTTAGTTTGGGACTAGATGGTGATGCGTAAAATGTCCCAAAAATATTTATTTATAGCATGCCCAGCACAGATGGCTAGTCTTCATTGAGATTGGCCAACGTGACCGAAATTAGGCCGGGAGGACATTTTTATCATTGGCACCCTTTCGTGACGTTGGCGGTGTTGAAACTACCATTATTTTGGAGTCCAATCTTCCGCAGCAATCGTTTATGGAGTGATGTAATGTGAACTTATAGACTGGCCACGGACACGGTAATGATCTGAGACCTTTAAATGGTACGAACGAACGCAATAAGTACGGTAACCATTGTTTAAACTTTATGGTTACGTAAGTGCGGAAAACGTGTTTAGAGATACGGTTAAATTAGTTTACGAAAAACTTAAACTTTTCTACGGATTTCTCAAGCCTTTATTTAAATTAATCATAATCATTTATTGCGTCAAATATGGTACAGAGATAGTATATTATAAAATTTTGTGTTCCATATATTTGGCCGTATCATAGCATACAATAAATTCAAAACATGAAAATTAAATTTGACATTAGGTCAAATCCATTCCAATTACATCAATTATTTAATCTACTACAATAAACATTAGGTCACAGATTAATCGTGAGTAGGTGCTTATTACCTATAACTGCACATTATATTTTCCATTCTACCCGCAGTATATTAATAATAATTATTATTAAATAATGTTAGCATTACTATGAGATTACCATACGAAAAAAGTGTAGGTATTATATTATTGTTAGGCATAAAAGACTCGCACATTACAAAATCCGTCATGACTTACGGTGCCGAGACGTGGACACTGACAGTTGGGCTAGTCCGCAAATTCAAAGTCGCTCAGCGAGCTATGGAGCGAGCTATGCTTGGAGTTTCTTTGAAGGATAAAATCCGTAATGAGATTATCCGGAGAAGAACCGGAGTGACCGACATAGCTTGTAGGATCAGTAAGCTGAAGTGGCAGTGGGCTGGCCATGTCTGTCGAAGGACCGATGGCCGTTGGAGCAGACGAGTCCTTGAGTGGAGACCGCGAATCGGCAAACGCAACGTGGGGCGACCCCCTGCCAGGTGGACCGACGACCTAAAGAACGTGGCTGGGGGGGACTGGATGCGGAAGGCAGAGGACCGAGCGTTGTGGCGCAACTTGCGAGAGGCCTATGTCCAGCAGCGGACTGCGATAGGCTGAGTTGATGACATTACAAAATCCGGAATTTAAAAATCCCTTCTTTCATCGTAATAAATAAGCTTTCACTGCACTTTTAACATAAAGCTAAATTGGTTATAAGATGATCCTGCATTTAGCTAGCTCTTTAGCTAAATTCAGCCAATTCAGGATACATAAGAGGAGGCATTCCTGTATTTAGTTTTCCCAAACTATAGGTACCTAATTACCTAATTAGATTGGCTAAAATAAATGAAACTGAAGCTCTATAAATAGCAAAATATAAATGGATTCCTCGCATTACTATGACGACAATTACAGATAGACTGAGTTACGTAAAAACCGATTACTGACAGTAAAACTATTGTTCATGCTGGCGTAGCTGGCACAGTTGGCGTAGCTGGCACAGCTGGCGTAGCTGACACAGTTGGCGTAGCTGGCATGCTGACCTGGCAGCATGCTGGCGTAGCTGGCGCAGTTGGCGTAGTGGGCACAGCTGGCGTAGCTGACACAGCTGGCATAGCTCGCACAGCTGGCGTAGTTGGCGCAGCTGGTACAGCTGGTAAAGGCCCTTGAGGTGAGGTGGAGTGCAGTGTTCCGTGTGCGCCGCCTAGGAGGTTGCGGCCAACGTTAGGCCGCACGGGGAGAAGGGGCTCGCCTGCTTGTGGCCGGCCAGGACCTGTCGGGGGTGGTTGTGTGAATACTCACGGGTTCCCACGCCCCCGGCTAAGCTAGTTGAAGGAACACCGTGGTGGTTTTAGTCGGTAAGAGTCCGACACTGGCTCCGCCTACCCCGGGCGGAGTGCGTCCACGAGGATTTCCCCACGGCAAAAAAGAAATTGTTCATGCTTCACACACTTCGCGGTCTTTGTCCAAATTTTGTATAATTAATAGGTATTAGGTAATTTAACAAACGGTAGACTGGTTTACATTACAGCAATTTTTAAAGTATCCATAAAAATTATATTATTGTTCAGTGTTTATATTTTTTGGGAACGCTAAACTGACAATTCATGACGTATTTTTCATTTTAAAACCGAAAAGTTACTTAATTGTTTGCAACTTTTTTTAATAAATCGAACACAGGTTTTATACATCACTGCCCAAAAAAAAGGAGTGTAATGTTTTTAGCTATACCAACTATGAAATATGATATAACTATTTGGTTCTTTCTTACGTAGGTATACATGTCTGTGTTTGCCTTATTTTTATGATTTGTTGTTAAACTATACAAGGTGTTATTGAAATAACTGAAAACCTCGTAAGGGGTCATTGTACTCATCAGCATGAACAACTTTTGCTATGGGACCAACCCTGAAACTGCGAAAAAAAAACATGGGTTCCCTACATTTGTGTTCCCATAAATCGACAAAATGTAGGGACCACCTGATTTTTTTTTGCGATTTCAGGATTGGTCTCATAGTAAAAGTTGTTCATAATGATGAGTACAATGACCCCTTTTCGGGAAAGAAGCCATTAAAATTTCAGCATGTATATCTATTACGGTTTTGAAGATAGAGGAACAAAAATCTTTGAAAAAAGTTTTTCTTTCGAGGTTTTATGTAAAGGGGTTTCCTTTGGTTTAAAGGTACTACTAGCAATAAAGTGGCGCCCCCATCAGTAATAACATAATTACTCGCTGAGTACATAATTAATTTATCAAAAATTCGGTTTTACCAATTGCAATTGAGGTAAAAGTAATTAAACCTACCTAGTTTAATTTGAAACTATTAACTATGTAAATCATAGAATAGAATAGAATAGAATAGAATATATTTATTTGCATAAAACATGGTATAAAAAGGTGTTATAAACTTAAATATATGATCAAACATGTTTTGCTTAAAATTAAAGCATGCAAAATTGTAGACATTATAATCTTTGATCGAAGAATTCCCTAATAGTATCACAGACATAGTAAAGAATATAGACGAAGTGCTACGAACAATCATAGTGAAGCCAACAAAACTATGCTCCTCCGTGTACAAACTAGCGGTCACGCACACACATGCACCTCAAACCGTGCTCACCGTTCTCAGTACACATGTCGCGGCATCGTCCAGTAAGCATCGCGAAAACTAATATCCTTCAGGTGCATGTGTGTGTGTGAGCGCTGGTTTCTACACGGAGGAGCACGGTTTTTGTTGGCTTCAGTATGATTATTCGCAGCACTTTGTCTATATTTTTTACTATGTCTGTGAATAGTATAGAAATTATTTTTATTCAGCCATTTGTACAATTTGTTCTTCATAGTTCAGTGTAGTTGTAGATTGAAACAAAAACGAGTGTGCTTTAGAGCACACGACTGAAGTAAAACTTCACTAACTTATACCTCCCTCAATACTATTTCAATGAGAACAAAGGAATGGCGGCGCGGCGCACGTACATCTGCCGGCGCGGCGGTGCTGTGTCGTGGCCGGACGTCGCGCACGCCTCGCTCCCCGCGTCCCGCACTACCCCCTCCGTTCGCCTCACTTTTCGTAACACCATTCACCAGCTTACCCCCAAAAGCGTGTCTAAAGAAGTTTTACTTCAAAAACCAGCGAAGTGCGAGTCGGATTCGTGCACTTAGGGTTTCGTACCACGCAGCGACCGGGCCCTAATTAACGTAATTTCACGACGCGCCGATCAAGTTGCAGTAACGCTGCAGTTCGTTTCTGACAGCGATAGCCGTAGATAAGAGAATATGAAAACCATGGTTTTGATCGAAACTGAAACCGCACTTCTTTAGTTACGTAATTTGGCCTACTAATACTGCTGATACCTCGTAAACGATATGTTGACAGACATCGGTTGCCTGTATAAGGCGTATATTGGCGTGTATGGTTGATGCTTAAAAGGAAAAATAAACTGTATATCCGCTAAGAGCCCCCGCAGACTAATAGACGAAACTGTCCGCCGACAGTTCGGTTTTTTTATTATTCTAAAATGTGTATGCCTTTTACCACTGCCTCACCTGATGTTCCAATCAACTCAGCCTATCGCTCGACAAAGGCCTCTCCCAAGTTTGCACCACTAGAGTCGGTCCTCTGCCTTCGGCATCCAGTTCCCCCTGCTAACTTCTTTAGGTCGTCGGTCCACCTAGCTGGGGGGTGCCCTACACTGCGTTTGCCGATTCACGGTCTTCACTCAAGAACTCGTCTGTTCCAACGGCCATCGGTCCTTCGACAGACGTGGCCAGCCAACTGCCACTTCAGCTTACTGATCCTACAAGCTATGTCGGTCACTCCGGTTCTTCTCCGGATATCTTGTTACAGATTTTGTCCTTCAAAGAAACTCCAAGCATGGCTCGCTCCATAGCTCGCTAAGCGACTTTGAATTTATGGACAAGACCAACTGTCAGTGTGGTTTTTTATTATTTTAAAATTGGCTTGCCTTTGAATGCTACCTCACCTGATGTTAAGGGTGATATATTGCATGGGAAATAGGGTCTGCTTATGTCCTCGTACAATCTATGTTACACAATTTTCATATTTCACATCACAGCGGTAAGGCGCCGTCAATTGGACAAATCTGCCATAGCCGAACATTTGCTCGAGTGAGGACCAAACCATTGGATTGAGCTACACGACCCGAATATTCTCTCCACTGATCGTCATTACTATCCCAGAATTGTACGAGAAGCGATTAAAATAAAGAAATATGAAAATTTCAATCGGAAAGATGGTGTTCGCGTCGTGTTTTGTACATGTAGTATGTCCGCCAAAACTGTCAGCATTGTGTGTCCTGATTCAGCATATCTTGTTACGGACAGCGACATTACGAAAAACCAACCGCGGGTAGTTCGAGAAAATACCCGCCGCTCAAGACGATGACACCTGCATACTACAGTCTGCTCATGACCACGGCCAATGCAACTTGGCCGAAACGTCGAGGTTAGTCAAAATGTTTGTTATGTTTTGATTTTATTGTGCGCGACAAGTCCCGTAAATATAGTTCAATATGAACGAAATTCGCGAAAGTTTAAAAACAATAGTTAATAACACAATTACAATGAACGTCATCTTTGAAAACAAAATTGACAGACAAGAGAATATTATTATTATTTGTTAAATAAGAAAAAGATTTATTTCTAGAGATTCTATAACTATTACGTTCATCTACGTGGATGACACTTTCAAGACGCAGCGACCGTAGGAACAAGCTCATTCGATGCACCTTACTGCATGAGTGCTGTGGCAAGACTTTCAGTATATTATAATGTACTCTGTGGGCAAGACTGAGCAAACCGCCAACGTGTGGATGCATCACGAACGTTGGCGCTAAAACCGACACGCGACGGCCAACTGCCAACGCTCGCCCCAACGTTCAACGCCATTTTCCCAATCCACACGTTGGGTTTATATTCGATTATGACTTGCTTTAACGGTGAAGGAAAACATCGTGAGGAAACCTGCACACCTGAGAGTGCTACATACAGTTCTCGATGGTGTGTGTAGTCCACCAACCCGCACTAGGCCAGCGTGGTGGACTAAGGCCTTAGCCTTCTCGTACTGAGAAGAGGCCCGTGCCCAGCAGTGGGACAGTAATGGGCTGGTTATGACACTTTGGCCGAATAGCGTTTGTAGGATTTTGGGTTAATTTCCTTTGCCTATCACCGACTGCAAGTGCCGCCATCTCGCGGAAGCGAGCGACATTCGCCCCTTCGTCTTGAGTTGCGCACGGGAACACATCCTATTAAGTGAAAATTAGCAAAAATAGCAGAAAAACTATATATTCTTTTCTACTACGAGTGTCAACTTATTGTTAACATCTGTGAAAGTGCTGGTTGAGCTGGTTCTCATCGTATCCGTCCCGGGATCTGGATAATCATACACGCGGCGCAGTATATGGTGAGTCAACAAAGGCAAAACATTTTTTTAGTAAATTAAAGTATTCCGAGCTATCCGTATTCAACATTTTGGTCATTCGTGCCAGGATTAACCAGTTACGATATCAATTATCCTATATTTGGTGTATTTATCGTATAATTAACGTAAAATAATCCACTCATTAGTTTTTGCTACCTACCTTCTAGTTCGTGCAAAAATATCAGTTCGTTCGAATTGTTAACAAAGTTTAATTGTTCACACTTACAACTAACACAAAACCTATTTATATATAGTTTTACACCTAATCCAACGTTTATTTCAAGTCTAAACGCGAAATTTCTGACTCATTTTTTCGAAAATTATTTACGT
The DNA here is from genome assembly GCA_949699075.1 of Asteroscopus sphinx. NCBI lineage: Eukaryota > Metazoa > Arthropoda > Insecta > Lepidoptera > Noctuidae > Asteroscopus > Asteroscopus sphinx. The sequence continues at coordinate 8,524,517 of OX453021.1, read as the reverse complement.
AAATTGACCGACCGACACCGTTCGGACATTTGCATATCGAATAATAATTATAAAAAATGCCTCCTAAGAGTGAAGATGATTATGACAAGTTGTTACAACCACATATTACTACAAAAGAAATGTGTTTTATGCGATTACAAGCCTTGTATGATATATCTAAAAGTTTAAGCAATAAGCCAGAATTGTGTGTGGAGTTCAATGTTCGAATTAAAGATCTTTCGTTATTGCGGGAAAAGTTTGAACAGAGCTATCATAACATTGTACTCATTAAGAAAAAACAATGTCCTGATTATGTTCCTTCATACAAAGAAGTCGAAAGTTTCGACGAAATATACTATCATATTTGCGGAGTTTCGATGAATTTGAATGAGCAGCAACAACAATCTGTGACGAAAGTTGATGATTCTAGTGGTACCGTAAAACCTAGGTTACCTAAATTGGAACTATTTCCGTTTGATGGCAAACTTGAAAACTGGCCTACATTTCGCGATACTTTTACAAGCTTGATCCATAACAATAAACAGATTGCCAATATTGAGAAGTTTTACTATTTATTAACGGCGGTCAGCGGGTCTGCGTTAACTATTGTCAAGTCATTGCCCGTTTCGGCGGACAATTATAGCATAGTATGGGACGCGTTGGTTAAGCGCTATGAAAATAAACGCGCTTTAGCAACTGTTTATCTTGATAAAGTTTTTAAATTCAAACCTTTGTTAAATGAATCTGTGTCAGGACTTAATGATTTTTTACAGACATTTCAAGAAAACATTAAGGCATTAAAGTTGTTGCAAATTAAGGATTTATCCAATTTTATACTTTTTTATATCGCGTTGCATAACCTAGACCCTGTTACTAGGCGAGAGTTGGAGCGGGTGATAGAACAGAGTGAGATACCTACTTATGACGATTTAATCAATTTTATAGAGAAACAAGTGCGCGTTCTCGAGATGTCCGAGTGTAAAACAAATTCCACGAAAAGTGTAACTTATACTCGGGGGCACGAAAAGGTCAATAACCCTTCTTCGTCAAACAAATCAAAATTTTCAAATAATTCAAACTCGCAGCGGGCGTCACTATCGTCAGCTGTCGTCAATACAAACAAACCTTGTAATACAAAATCCATGGAGTGTTTGTATTGTAAAAAGATGCATTCTATATATCGATGTATCGAATACAGCGATCTTACGCCGGCACAGCGTCTCGACAAAATCAAGCAAATGAAATTATGCGAGAATTGTTTACGCGCTCATGCTGTCGACGACTGTCCGTCTAAGATGTGCTGTACGGTCTGCAAACAAAAGCATCATCATACATTGCACATAGATTCTTTTGCAAATTCGAGTTCTAGTGCAAATTCTAGTAATAATGCAGTCGCATTAACGTGCTCAGCCAAGTCGACAGTCTTGCTCGGCACCGCGCTTATACACGTCGCAGATTGTTGGGGCCAGTACCACACCGTACGTGCTATAATCGACAGTGGTGCTATGTCGAGCTACATAACTCAAGACTGTGCGAAGCGGTTAGGGTTGTCACGGCGTAAATGCAATTTTGATCCCATTGGTTTAGGTGGCAATCCAGTTCAAGAGTTTGGTTTACTGACCTGCAGTATCAAACCAAAGGATTTTTCTGGTCCTATCTTATCAACTGATGCGGTCATCGTCTCTAATATCGCAGGTAATTTACCTACAGTGGTTATTTCTAAAAAAGTCATTAGTGAGTTTCAGCATCTTATGTTGGCTGATCCTGCATTTTACAAGCCAGCCCCTGTCGACATATTGTTAGCAGGTGACCTGTTTCCTTACATTTACGATGGCGAAAAAATACTTCCTCGTATTAAAGGGATACCAGTTGCAATGAAGTCCATTTTCGGTTATGTTATTGTGGGTCAGACAGAAGTCGTTAGTCAGTCGCATTATCAGGATAGTGGTTCATTATGCGCATTTGCTACAAATCTCGATCAGATAATGCATTCCTTCTGGGAAACGGATAATATACCGTCAGAGGTGCCTCGTAATCCTGACGATATATTGGCCGAGGAACAGTTCTCTAAGGATCATAGTCGTGACGACAGCGGAAGCTATGTGGTCAAGTATCCATTTCGACCATCCATTGAACTGGGCGATTCTTGTCAAATGGCCACTCGTAGACTGCTTAATTTAGAGTCCAAATTAGAACGTGAGCCGGAACTTAAGGCTCACTATCATAAGTTTATGCGTGAGTATGAGGATCTCGGGCATATGACTTGTCTTGGTAATGTCCAAAACGTGAATTCGAATTATATCATTCCGCATTTTTGCATTACTAAAATGACAAGTACCACGACTCCTCATCGCGTGGTATTTGACGCGTCATGCAAGACGTCAAATAATATGTCCCTAAATTCAATACTACTCGCAGGCCCTAAACTTCAAGCTGATATTAATCAACTTTTGATTAATTTCCGCCTACATCAAATATGTCTTTCTGCAGACATTTGCAAAATGTATCGACAGATATGGATCAATGAGAGTCAAAGGTCGTATCAACATATTCTATGGCGTTACTCATTAGATCAACCTATTCAAGTTTATTCTTTAAATACCGTGACATACGGCGTTGCCAGTAGTCCGTACTTAGCTATTAAAGTTTTGCACACGTTGGCTGACGATGAAGCAAAAAGATTTCCTAAAGCAGCTGAAGTTCTAAAAACAGCCTTTTTCATGGATGATTTGCTTTGGTCAGTACCGACTGTACATGAAGCTATCCAGATTCAAAAAGAACTGATGGAGTTATTAAAGACCGGTGGCTTCTTATTAAGAAAGTGGTCGAGTAATTCTCCACAGGTTCTTGAACATCTAACTGAAGATCATCGCGAAACGCCTATTGCATTCGACGATGACAACAACGTCTCTATTAAAGTACTCGGACTACAATGGTTGCCAAATTCTGACACGTTTTCGTTTGCTACAACTCCGGCAAATCCAGTTGTCAGCAAACGTACGGTCCTGTCTCAAATAGGTCGTCTTTTCGATCCACTTGGTTTCGTGGCTCCGTGTATATTTTATGCCAAGTGTTTTATGCAGAAACTTTGGACTCAGCGTCTGGACTGGGACGAATGTTTGCCTGCGGATCTTCAAAAACAGTGGCTAATATACATCAACGAGCTTCCGTTATTATCGAATATTAAACACGATCGGCATGTCAAGGTAGCTCTCCATACCTATTGTCAAATATTAGGTTTTTGTGACGCTTCAACTCTTGGCTATGCAGCGGTTGTGTATCTGCGAACTCGGAACGCGAATGGCGAGACAAAAGTTAGTCTAGTCGTTTCAAAATCTAAGGTAGCGCCCTTAAAGACAGTCACCATTCCGCGTTTGGAGCTCATGGCTGCACATTTACTGGCTAAACTAATCAAATATGTCAAATCTGTATTGCATACTCGACTTGAAGTAGACGATACAATGTTGTTCACTGATTCGTCTGTCGTTTTAGCCTGGCTCAACACTCCTAGCTATACGCTAAAAACGTTTGTATCTACTAGGGTGTCTAAAATTCTAGATAGCGTCCCTAGTGAATGCTGGTATCATGTTAGTGGCGTGTCCAATCCTGCTGATATTTGTTCACGCGGCGCGTTGCCATCTACGTTATTAGCGACCCATGAGTGGTTCAATGGGCCAACCTGGCTATCTTTAGACCAGTCACAGTGGCCAGTTAGGACGATAGAGGAATTCAAAGATTGCAACCCTCCTGAGTTGAAGTCTTTAAATACAGCAACAGCTTTAGTGACAATTGAAACTGATGATTCTGATCCAATTTACAAATTAACTGAAAAGTACTCCAGTTTTAATAAATTAATAAATGTAGTAGCTCGATGTTACCAGTTTATTCATAACTGTCGATCAGCTGTTAGTAATCGTAGGTCTTTTTCAATTGCTGATATTAGAAAATCGCATGATATTTTAATAAAGTCAATTCAGAAGCATCATTTTTCGTCAGATTTTTCAGTTTTGTTAAAAAACGGTCAGTGCAGTCAATATTTAAGAAAGCTCAACCCCTTCATTGATTCCAACTGTTTCCTCAGGGTGGGGGGTCGGCTTTCCCAATCAAGATTATCTTATCAAACGAAGCATCCGTTGCTGCTTCCTAAAAAATCGAATTTCACCAATATTCTTATAGATTACTTACATAAATTGCATTTGCATGTAGGACCGCGAACTCTGCAAAGTATTATTAATCAAAAATATTGGATTATTTCAGCGCGTAGCGCAATCAGATCGCGTACTCTTAAATGCATATCATGCTTCAAAGTGTCTCCTACAAATCGACAACCCATAATGGGTGAATTACCTAAATTTAGATCTCAGGATATTCATGTTTTCCACACTGTTGGTATTGATATCGGTGGACCTTTTCCTACAAAAGAATCCAACCGCAGAAATGCTCGCATATCTAAATCATATTTGTGTTGTTTCGTTTGTTGCGCTACACGAGCGGTTCATTTAGAGATTTTGTCTTCATTAAGTGCAGAATGCTTTCTCGCCTGTTTTGATCGTTTTACCTCACGTAGAGGCCTTTGTCACTCAATAATATCAGACAATGGCACAAATTTTGTCTCCGCCGGTAAGCAACTCAACGAAATTACAGAATTCTTAAACTCAAATTCAGAAAACATATCAAATGGTTTTGTCCTTCGTAACGTGCAGTGGCGATTTAATCCTCCTACAGGAAGTAACTTTGGCGGCCTCTATGAAGCTGCTATTAAGTCAGCAAAATTACATTTAAAACGCACTGTTGGTACTAAATCTCTTTCGTTTGAAGAGTTGAGTACATTTTTCGCCCGTGTAGAAGCGGTACTCAACTCACGGCCACTATGTGCTTTATCTAGTGACCCAAACGAGTTTGAAGTACTGACTCCCTCACATTTTCTAATAGGTAGAGATCTTTTATCAGTACCAGAATATGATTTAACGGGTTTGTCTAGTTCTCGACTAAATCGTTGGCAAAGCGTCCAACAAATGTCACAACAGTTTTGGAAACTTTGGAGACTAGACTATTTACATACTTTACAACAGCGTCAAAAGTGGTTAAACAAATGTCATAATCTAAATTTAGGAGATCTCGTTCTTATTAATACTGATGCTCCACCACTCAAATGGAACCTAGGTAGAATTACCAGGTTGCATCCTGGTCCGGACGGCGTTGTTCGCGTCGTCAGTGTTCGCACTGCAAATAGTGAGTTCACTAGACCTGTATTTAAACTTAGTCCTCTTCCGTTGGATCAGGATTCTGACTAGTATATTTAAGATTTATTAACTGTAATTTAAATTTTAAGTATTTATCTATTATAAGTCATACAGTCCACTCTCTTTTTCAATTAACTTCAACAATTTTACACTAACATACATTTTCAATTTTATTCAAACTGCTATTTCTTGGTATCGTAACTGAGAAATCTTTGCAGATTTCGGTGGGGGGAAATGTAGGATTTTGGGTTAATTTCCTTTGCCTATCACCGACTGCAAGTGCCGCCATCTCGCGGAAGCGAGCGACATTCGCCCCTTCGTCTTGAGTTGCGCACGGGAACACATCCTATTAAGTGAAAATTAGCAAAAATAGCAGAAAAACTATATATTCTTTTCTACTACGAGTGTCAACTTATTGTTAACATCTGTGAAAGTGCTGGTTGAGCTGGTTCTCATCGTATCCGTCCCGGGATCTGGATAATCATACACGCGGCGCAGTATATGGTGAGTCAACAAAGGCAAAACATTTTTTTAGTAAATTAAAGTATTCCGAGCTATCCGTATTCAACAGCGTTGGCGCAAATGTTCAGGCCAACGTGTGAAGCCGGGGTTACTATGCATACCGCAAAGGAGTGGAATACCTTGCTTAGTGTTTCTAAATACTTAAAATCTGGCACGAGTAAAAAAGGCGAGCGTTCACTCATCGACCGCACGATCGGAACGCTTGACATCAGGTAGCGGTCAATTACAAGACCATTTCAGAAAAAATGTGATAACAATTTGACCTTGACAGCGTCTTCATTTCGTAAGGCGGTTCCACTGACGTGTGGCCTGCTGTACCGATTAGGATTCCAACTAAAGTATTGGGCGATTCAAAGCCTGCCGTCTACGGAGGGGCTTAAAATAATCCCTTACTCACCTTATTGACATTCAATTGGTACGGTAGGAAAATGTCTAGCCTATTATTTTTAAGAACTATACGTTATTTATTTTTACGCAAAACATGATCTGCATTTTTATAAATAAAATAAATTAAAAGTGGTTTCGATTATTATGAGGAAGCAGCCACACGATATCTATTATTTCTTTTTAATAGGGTTCTGTATCCAAAGAGTCCAAGTAGACCTTATACATCTGTCCGTGCATCTGTCTGTCATAGAGCTGTTTCTTTTTACCCGTTATTACGGGTACCTATTGGTAGCCAGTTGTTATTTTTTCAGAATATAATATTACATGGCTTCTATCGTGGCAAATAGATAACACAATAACCTCCTCCTTTTTTTGAAGTCGGTTAAAAAGCGCAAACCCAAAGGGGTCAACAATAAACCTCGAAAATAATGCATTTTTTCAACTTTTTTGTTGCTACTCTTTCTTAAAAACGGTAATACAAGCGTCAAATGCGATTGTTGAATGTTGATGTGATTGTAGATTCTAACAACAAATAATAAAAATAAGGCAAACATAGACATGTGCATGGTATAATAAGATGTTTCACCAGGTAGTCTCTTCCCGTGACAGCTAGGTCACGTGATTGCCTCCGTACTACGTCATCGGCCGTGGAGCCAAATAGCGGGCTGTTAGCGGACACTTGTCAGTTTGATGTGCTGCCACTTTGTGAAAATAAATTACCCGAGCAAAATGCATTTTTGTGGGCATGTGTGGTGGTACTTGCGAAAGAAAGAGATGCAAATATTCATATTTTACCAAAGGAGCACGTTGATTGCGTACCGTGCTACAGCTTTGATAAACTCTCATAAATACACAGACATAGTAAAAAACATAGATGAAGTGCTGCGAACAATAACAGCGAAGCCAAAAAAAACTATACTCCTTCATGTATAACCAGCGCTCACGCACACAAATGCACCTCAAACCGTGCTCACCCCTCTCAGTACACATGTCGTAGCATCGTCCAGTGAGCATCGTGAAAGCAAACATCCTTCAGGTGCATGGTGTGTGAATGAGCGCTGGTTGTACACGAAGGAGCATAGTTTTTTTGGCTTCACTATGACTGTTCGCAGCACTTCGTTTATATTTTTTCATAAATATTAGTTTCAATGGGGTAACAGGTCGATGGGTGCTACGGAAGAAACCCTTACTGCACGAGTCCGGCTCGCACTTGGCTGGTTTTTTTTTTCATCTTAAGCCCTTGTCCGCAGCAGCATCAGCCAGTACTCCCACCTAATGACGCAAGAGTGTCCGTGAACGAGATCTTGTCCGAGATTTATTCACGACACGACAAACAAGTGTCAGTATCATTGTCACAAGTGAAGCGGGAGGCTGCGCACACGACGATAACGTTGCGAAATAAGTTTTTCATTTTGTGACTTTCCTGCGATATTCGGATTTATTTTAAACGTGAGTTTACATATTTTTCCTTGATTTATATTTAGTATTTATTCTTTTTTATTTTTCTTTAAATATTTTTGTAATGATTTTTCTTTTGGTATAGGTACGTAGGAAAGGGTTCAATGGAATAATTTGACCTTAAACTGTGAATTTTGACTTGTTGAGTTCATTCATAACATTAAAAAAACTTGTTTTGTTTACTAAGCATATTACTAAATTAGATTTTGCAACTATAATATTTTCAATTTGATTTAGCAAAAAATTATAATTTTGCATACAAATACATCGACAGTATGTTTGTGTTATTTTGTAACATTGCTTATTACGACATACAAATAAATTACAACACAATTTCTAAGCCAGACTTAGGTACCTAACTATTCTATTGTTTACTTAGAAACAGTAGGTACTGTTTACAAAATAGGTACTTTGTCCGTTTCTCATCCTTACTTTTGACTTTGTAAGACATTTACACAAAACTATGGGCCGGTTTCCGAGGTAACAATTCTTAGTTAAGCAGAATTTAAGTGTATGAATAAAGAAATCAGCTGTTTCATATACAAGTGCAATACCTCTTGACCGAAATGTATGGAATCATTCTGTATACCTACCTAAAAATTGTATAGCCTAAATGTATGGTTTTCTTTTTATTTGACATAAGTTACGTTTTAAATATGTACATAATAGTTACATGCGTCCAAACAACTCTTGATGATAAGATAAATAAACGGAAACATATAACGAGGCCTAGCATTGTGTGTGGTTTTGTTCAGTCACATATTTCTAGATTAGGCTTATCTTGAAAAAAAATATCGGTAACTCGGCCTACCGGGGTTCATTGCTGAACATAGTCAATTCCTGGATTGCGCAACGACACAAGCTCCTGAACCAAAATATTATCTGAATAATTAAACAGAAATTTGAAGTAGTGATAGCCTTCCATGCAGCCAGGAGGGTCTAATTTAAAACCCGGCCCGCACTTCCGACTTTTTGGATTCATGTGCGGAGCACCCTAAGGCGGAAAAAAGCACCAATGTGGAAAGGAGAAGAGAAGTTTTTTATTTAAAATAAACCTAATTACAGGCACTTTTGAAACGTCAGGCTCGTAGTTGCACGGTTCCAAATTGTGGGTCCAATGGAGAAGAACTGGCAAGAAAATCCATGGATATACTCTTATTAAAATAGGTTATTGTTTATTACATCAAATTTATTCAAATAATGTTAGTATAATGCAGGTTAATGCCAGAAATAAACAAGAGTTTAAAAGTGAGAATATGCCTTTAGAAATAAACGTAAAAAGAGTTGCCATAGTATGTAGGAGCTGATCTGTCCCGACAGACGGCTGCCGTTCACGAGCATGACGCGAGCATCAGCCATCGCTTAACTCAACCATATTGAAGGGAACTGAACGACCCGACACTAACGCCACCATCGGCATGACATTTAAGTGAGCATGACGGACTCATACTGCTAGACAACAAATAGGCAGGAATATATAGAATTACTGTAAAAACATTAATGGCCACATCATACTTACATTTTACATTTTAATCACCTATTAAAAAATTGTAAGCAGCTCATACACGTTGCAGTTTTATAACAGAAAAGCATGCAATATTATAAAAAAAAGTGTTAATAAATTGTATAATTCCGAAATAGTAAAAGTGTAAATAAATTGTATAATGCCGAAATAATAAACTGTTAATAATAGTTAAATGTAGAATGGCGTTGAAGCTAGGCGATGACATGTAAAAATAACGCAATCCTCTTGGTTTTTCGACACATCTCCACCGCTACTCTACTCTACTCCGCTTTGGTCTGGGCCTTATTCAAAACCATCGGCAAGTATTTGGAATCCGAGAGGAAAGTTAAAAAACGCGTTCTCTAAACGCTATTCGCAAATCCTAAAATCGAAACATTTTGACAGTTCCAGACGAATCAAAGACGTCAATTTACAGAAACTCTTCCGAGATCCATTCGCTGTTGCAAAGCACTTGATGTGAATTATAAAGAACTATGAATATGCAACAGGAACCAAGCATTTTTCTGGGATAAAAAGTAGCATATATGTCACTCTCGGGCATCACGTCGCGTATACAACTTGTTATTGAAATAACTCAAAACCTGAAACTATTTTGTTCATAATCAATAGTAGAAAAGTTTACACTATTTTTCATTAAAGGGTAATTTTTACCATAAAATATTTTTGTATCATGCCCAGTCTAAAAGTTTCATACGACACGTGACGCTGAACGTGAAACCCATGGTATAATAAAATGTTTCACCAGCCCCCCTAGCCAAGTTGACAATCTACAATCGTCAACGCTATAGAAAACATAGTCCAATGACATATCTCAACGAAAAGTCATTCGTTGAGATATGTCATTCCCATACATTTTGATTGTTTTCTATTGCGTTGACGATTGTAGATTGTCAACTTGGCTAGGGGAGCAGTCTCTTCCCGCGATGACAGCGCGATGCCTCTAAGCTACGTCACGATCAGTGTTGCCATTTATTGATATCTTCAATATAGTTAAGGAGATTTTTGTTAATAATGAATAAGTATAAAATAAATGCCTAACTATATTTGTTATCTTGTGTTATTCATCTAATTATAATATATAATACTATTACATCCGATTTAGATACAGACAAAACTAACTGTATTCTTATTGATGACGTGTCGCAGTGCTCACAATATTTACAAAGTCAAGACAGTTCCGAATATTTTTGTATTATTACGGCGAACATATGCAGCATAAACTGCAATTTAGATCTTTTATTGGCTTTTGTTTCTGTCCTTGACACTCCAATAGATGTAATAGTTTTAACAGAATGCTGGTCAAAACAAGATGAGCTCCCTCCAAGTATAAATGACTATAATGTATACTATTGCAAAAAGCTATTAAATCAGAACGATGGAGTAGTGGTGTACGTCCGAAAGACCTACACAGTTCTTTCTTTTGAACCAGATGTAATAGACGGAAACTGCCTTGTTCTGGAATTTGATGGGTATTCGGTTATCTGTTCGTATCGGCCACCATGTTATAATAACCCTCAGCGATATTTAGAATCATTAGACAATTTATTTAAAAAACTCTCTAACAAGAATGTCATATTCACAGGAGATATTAATATTAACACGTTGTCTAGTGACACACTCAATAATCATTTAAATGAATATCTATGCATTCTGGCTACCCATGGTTTGAAACAAGGTGTTACACACCCAACGAGGCTAAAAAACTGTATCGATCACTTTATGGTGCGAACAACAAAAAAATGGCAAACCATGGTTTTCCCACCATTGACAGACCACAGTCCCATTCTATTAAGAATAAAAAATACCCGACCGCTGAGGACAGTTAATAATATCTGTACCAAACTGATTTTAGACTACGCTTTAGCGTTGAATAAACTATGTGCTGTAGACTGGACAAACTTTTATTCAATATGTGACTTAAATCAATCTGCAGAACATCTTGTGTGCACTCTTACAGGTATCATTAACGAATGCACAAGTACTAGACACATATCTAAAAAGAAAGCACCTCTCAAGCCATGGATTACTACAGGAGTCGTGAGGTCAATTCGTAAAAGGGACAAGTTACATATAAAGGCCAAAAAAGTACCTGATGACAACCTGGCAAATAAGACGTTTATAACGTATAGGAACATCTGTAACAAAATAATAAAGACTTTGAAACGACAGTATTACCAGACACAACTACAAGAAAGTGAGAAAAATATTAAGAAGACCTGGTCAGTTATAAAGGAAATATGCAACATGAAAGCCAAAAACGAAACACCTCCAGAACTGCTCACGATTGGAAGCACTCCAAAAGTGTCATTAAATAAAATTAACACCTACTTTACAACAATTGGGAAAAATTTGGCCGACATAACCCTACAAAAACTTAAAAAAACGGAACTTGAATTAGCAAAAACCACACATTCGACCTCTCACGCTCATTCCATGTCCTTTTCACCCACAGATCCTTATGAAATCAACAAAATAATAAGTGAACTGAAAACTGACAGTGCACCGGGTCATGATGGCATCTCCAGTAGGTTCGTCAAGTTAGCAAAGAAGCACCTTGTTTACCCAATTGTCCACCTTTGCAATCTTAGTCTGGAGCAGGGGATATTTCCTCATTTATTTAAGGTGGCTATTGTTACACCAATATTTAAGAGTGATGATAAGCGAGATGTCTCTAACTACAGGCCAATTTCCCTGCTCTCTACCATGTCAAAGATTTTGGAGAAAGTGGTGAACAGTAGACTGACTACCTATCTGGAGAAGAACTACTTACTAACAGATTTTCAGTATGGATTTCGCAGAGGAAGATCGACAGATGACGCTGTACTAAAACTGACCTCCATAATACACAAATATGTCGATGGGGGAGGGAAGGTCATTGGCGTTTTCCTCGACCTAAAAAAAGCCTTTGACACAGTGTCGATTCCAATATTATTGTCGAAACTAGAAGGCTTAGGCATACGTGGTCATGTTTACCAATGGTTCCAAAGTTATTTGGCGGGTAGAGAGCAGTATACACGAGTGAATAAGGACCTGAGTGATCCATCAATCTGTGGATTTGGTATACCACAAGGAAGTACCTTAGGCCCGACTCTCTTTCTAGCTTACATCAATAGTCTCCCGGAAGTATTAACATCCAACACAGACCCACTTATTTTCGCAGACGACACAGTTCTTCTATTCCATGGCCAAACTTGGAAACAAGCTAAAACCGCAGTAGAAACCTGTCTGGAGAGTGTTACGGCATGGCTAGAGGATAACTTGCTTACATTAAATATTGCCAAGACCAAATACCTCTGCTTCTCGAAGACTGCAGCATCTTGTCCAGCCCAGGATTTAACCATCACTCTGCATACTCATCCATGCAACAGACAGCGCTTAACCCAATGCAGCTGTGACACCCTTACCAGAGCCAGATGTATCAGATATCTAGGTGTTCAGGTGGACGATAATTTGAACTGGAGAGAGCAGATCAGTAGTGTTTGCTCTCGAGTAAGAAAGCTCATATACGTTTTTAAACATCTGAGATCAGTCGCCAGCAAAAATATTCTAATACATACTTACAAAGCGCTCTGTCAAAGTATCATTCATTATTGTGTGACGACATGGGGTGGTGCACTAAAGACTAAAATTCTTGTACTTGAGCGTGCGCAGAGAGCAGTCTTAAAGGTCATGTTGTTCTTACCATATCGGCATCCTACCACTGCAGTTTACAACGAGACTCAAGTACTCTCTGTTCGCAAGCTCTTTATATTCCGAGCACTTCTCAGATACCACCGTGAAACTGCGCTTGAGGTACTTCCGCGCACCAGAAAAAGACGGTTTCAATGCCCTGTACCTTTTGTAAGATCGGCCTTTGCGCAACGGCACTACGCTTTCATAGCACCTAAGATTTACAATAAAATCCCAACCGAAAACGTTACTAGCCTTATTACTCTAAGCACTAATAAATTCAAAAAATACGTACTAAAATGGCTTCTTAGTCTTGATTATGCTCAAACTGAAGATCTGTTTACAATTTTAAAATAAATAAAAAAATAATAAAAAAACCATGCCAATAAAATACGAATCCTATCCACAAAAACATACACACATATTATATACCTACACAAAATCAACAGCACACCACTCATCCACACAATACACTCTTACATCAACTACACAATACACATACACTCATGGCTTAGTAGTAACCGCCATCAATTTACTTTTTTATTTATTTATCATATTACCTACTTCTAATAACAATTATTAAGGAACAATAAAAAGCAATGTACCTTACCGAATATATAACTTAGAGCTTAGTTTTAGGGAAGGCACTGTTTCCTGAGATACAGGTTGTCACCTAGTTCGGGAGACAGAGCTCCATTGTTATGAAACATATTTGGTTGCTAATAAACGTTATTTTATTTTATTTTTATTTTAATTAGTTATTAAAAGAAACTGTTTAAAATTATTAGTTCAAAAGTGATTCTTTATAGAAGCAAGTAAATGAAAAATGCATTTTGCTCTGGTAATTTAATTATAGAAAGTGGCAGGACATCAAACTGACAAGTGTCACGCTAACAGCCCGCTATTGGCTCCACAGCCGATGACGTAGTACGGAGGCAATCACGTGACCTAGCTGTCACGGGAAGAGAGTGGTGAAACATCTTATATACCATGGTGAAACCGATGTTATGTAGGTAAACAGAAAACGTCATATCATTATCCATTGGAAAAATCGCGCAGGTGCGAGCCGGGCACGTCGATTAGAATAATTATGACACCAAAAAATACCAATAACGTCTACAATAATTTGCGAAAGTAAAAAATTACTTTCCATATAAATTTATTACAATGAAAATAAGTTCGGGTGTCTGAGGTTTTGAGTTATTCGAATAACACGTTGTATACAGGGTGTCAGGGAAACGCTTCCGAAAACGAAGATATGTGATAGTGCTAGTGATTACTGATACGAAACCACGAAAAAAAATGCGATTCTTTTTTTAGATTTTTTCATATATATTTTTTTTTGCATTTTTTATTATTTATCAGTTTTATTTAACTGCCCAAAGCTGGTTATGTATGAAAAATGCAAAAAAAATATATATATGAAAAAATCTAAAAAAAGAATCGCATTTTTTTTTCTTGGTTTCGTATCAGTAATCACCAGTAGGTCTACTCGCGTTTTACGAACGACAAACGAAGTACGAACTTTCGTTCCCACTGATACTTAAATAATAAAGATAGGCACATAAAAAAGGCACAATTAAGATAGACTACGGTTCATAGTTGTATACAATTTACCGGAGATGAGAAAAACAAACGTCAAAACACGATCATCGCATGCGATAAGGGAACGATGGTTGACCGGAGTAGCAAATTGTGCGATGAATCGTTTTTTTTTTTTTTTTTATAGTATAGGATGGCGAAACGAGCTAAAAGCCCACCTGATGTTAAGCGGTTACCTTTGCCCATAACAACTGCAATACCACCTAGGCTGTTGCTTAAATGGTACCGCAAGTCGGTTCGCCAAACAGGCCAAACTGAGACATGAAGATGGAAAGTCTCACGTGATTGTAATTTCACCGGCACCCGTACCCTTCAGACCGAAACACAGCAATGCAAGCATCACTATTTGGCGGAGAAGTAGGCACGGTGGTAGTACTTCCCCGGACGAGCTCTTTCACAAAGGAGCTCTACTACTACTAATACGTATCGTCGTAAATCGTACGATTTATCGAATATCATCGAACGGGAGTAGACCCCCTGCACCTATCTTATGATAATATCGTGTCGACATAAGCTACATAATAACAGCTCATGCCGTGGGAAAAAGATTAGCCAGTCAGCAGCTTGGTAGAGAGGCCCACGATGCGGCGACGATCAATTAAATATCGTCACTCGTGGAGGTCGGTTGCTGCTTGTAAGAGGAACATACCAACAAACACACTTTTGCATTTATAAGATAAGTCAGATATAGTAGGTTACATGAATCATCATGAATGTGATGTTTATTTTATTTTCTAAACAGTAATTGTCACACATACACACAATTTAGGTTTATAGTAATTGTATTTATTTGCTCGTATCTACCCGTGGCCTCACTATCGGGACCCATCCGAAAACCAGCGTTGCAATATAGTATTATATTATCTGTGGCTGCAACAATTCGGTATGTATGCTGAGATGGGGGCCTTTTTTAATCTTTTACAGACATTTTTTTTTTTAAATTTTATTGTTATTCGCCTGTAACGAGACTATTTTTTTTTTCTTTCTTTTCTTTTTCATTAAAAATGACAAAATAAATCTTAATAATAATAATAAATATCTAATCTACTAATCTTAAGCTACGTGCTACTACAACATTTTTCCTTATGACGTTAACAACCTTCTAGGAAACGTGCGAACTACGCTAAATTCTACACGTCTTATAAATAGATAGAATTCAATCTATGTGATAGATCTGTTGATAAAATTTATTGTGCAGTTTGCATATTTGTAAAATGATGCATCCTAAGTTTTCCAGAATGGATTTTTATGGTTATCTAAAATACATTTTAACATGGTAACTATAGGTAGGTACCTACTAAACATTCAAATCTGTTCAACCAAAATATAATTTGCTCGATGGTGAAAACATAAAACGACCTATATTTATGTACATCGAACTTTTTTTTCGGGTGGAAACCCTCCGTCTGGAGATGGCGGAGAGGTATGTCGGACTCTTACCGACTAAAACCACACGGTGGCCATCCTCTGCACAAAATAGAGGAGCTCCGGGAACGTCACTGGACCGCGCCGGTGCCCCTCTCGTGCTATGCCTTTGACACGTCCCGGGACAACAATATTTTTCCCCCACAGTAGCACGCGACCACCACGTACTGCTGTCCTCCCTAGTGAAGATCACGGCAATTAATAGGTATGATTCGGTTGATATACTACACCTACAGCCTGATAATTTAATAAATAACCTGCAAAATTTAAGAAGGTAAATCAGTCCATGATATACCTACTACCCAAATCAGTAAAAAATTGTACCTTGATTTTATACCAAAATATCTTACACTACTCGGAGTCACTACAATTCTATTTTGTAGCATATCTAGCAGCGGAATTTTTTAGGCTAAATTTATTTTGCACTGAATGCTAGAAACATTTTGGGCGTGATTGCGTATTTACGTGTTGGTAGTGGAAAACCGGCGACATGCGTTCCCGTTGTAAAAGACGGTAGATAACATTCTATTACCTTATTATTTAGATTTCTATAGGGCCTATGAAAACCACAGTTAAGTTCAACTACCCAGGGGGACACTCTGACCGGGACAAGACGTAATCTTGGTCAAATCAGCGAGAGTTTCAACCCGTCGCCGCTTGTCGTCAGAACCAAGGACATATACACAACCTGCCTTGGTCCAGCTTTTATCAACGCCGAATTTCTCCCTCGCAGCCAAAAAAACATCATGCCGCCCTTTAGTGAGGAACTCTGACATTGTTATGCCTGTAGCCTTCAGTTTGGCTTTGGAAAACCAAATCTTGTCACGGACCACAAGACTCCGTAGCTTAAACAGAATAGGCCTGGTTTTATTAGCGGCTGCTTGTCCCATCCTGTGACACCGGCTTATGTCAGCAACTGTGAAGTCTTCCAGCTTCAACTTGTCTGCGACCACTTCAGCAAGCACATTAGAAGTCTCCTCCTTCTGCTTTTCTTCAACTCCGTGCAGCAGTAGAATCTTCCTCCGTCCTCGCATCTCCAGTTGGTCAACACTACGTGCAAGCAACTCTACCTGCTGTTGGAGGCCACTGAGAGCCTGGGTGATGAACGTTCGGAACATTGCAAATTCTGTGGCCAAACCTGCAGTGGTAGTGGGTCTTGAAGGGGCCTTCTGCAATTCTCCTTCAAATTCAGCCATTCTTGTGTGGAACATGTCTTTCAGCTCGGTCAATGTGCTTTTGAGTGAATCCATAGTGATTTTTGATTATGCGTGATTATGTGTATTTAGTGGGAAGATAACACTGTACCAGCAGGTATATACTATTAACTTTTAAAATATAACATAAAATTAATGGAATTATTTGTTTAATATTAATTATTAAATATTTTGTTGAGAGCAATTTTTATTTGTGTTAACTTTTCAACTACCCACAGTTAAGTTCAACTACCCACAGAAAAGCTGAAGTTTAAAGGGAAAATTAAATTACTAATTAATTTAATCATTTTTCATTTCCTTTATGTGAGCGCTGTGCTGTTCGCGTGCGCTACAGGACATTGACCCGGCGAGGGTTCGTAAGATAATGTTATTCTTTCAGACAATTACCTACAACACCTTTTTTTTTCGTGTGGTAATCCTCATGGATACCCTCCGTCTGGGGATGGCGGAGGGGTATGTCGGACTCTTACCGACTAAAACCACACGGTGGCCATCCTCTGCACAAAATAGAGGAGCTCCGGGAACTGATGCTTGCATTACTGTTTCGAACTGAAGGGTACGGGTGCTGGTGCAATTACAATCACTTGAGACTTTCCATCTTCATGTCTCAGTTTGGCGAACCGACTTGCGGTACCATTAAGGCAACAGTCTAGGTGGTATTGAAGTTGTTATGGGCAAAGGTAACCGCTTAACATCAGGTGGACCTTTAGCTCGTTTCGCCTTCCTATACTATAAAAAAAACTCCATTGGACCGCGCCGGTGCCCCTCTAGTATAATGCCTTTGCCACGTCGACTGCATATTTACTAATTGATTTTAGTTTGAATATATTTTCTTTAGTTTTTATTAACCGAATACTGTGTCACCTCCGAAAATTGCAGATAATGTATCTAATTAAAATAAGTGACTAATTTTCAACAAGTCCGTTCAACTTTCCGGAGATCAAAAACCTGTATAATTAATAATATTGTACGGTAGATTAAAATATTTTTTTAGAAATATCTGTAAAGACGATTGTCATCTTAGTCTACCTGGGACCACGAAATGCTGCAAAGCTTTCGAAACGTCAGTAAAACCAATTGAAATAAGATACGCGATTTAATCCGGTTAAACTTTGTTTTATCACAATTTATATCTTTAGATTTCGGTTCGCATGCGTAAATCCGTTAAAAATAATAAAAAATGACTCTAATGACGTCAAATCAAAAGAATTGCAAACCATATTTTTGAAACCTTGTTTGTACAGAAAAATAAGATGATTCTTTGCTTTAAAATATTAATTATTTATTAATAGATGCATAGGTTTTAAATAATTTATTTAAAACCTATGCATCTATTGTAAATATTATTATAATCATTTTAAATTAACTGAAATATTACTTATAAAATCGATATTAATGAATACACCCAAAAACTTAAAAAGCTTGCAATGTTATTTAAAAAATACGTACAAAATCGATTAACAAAATAATTATATCTTGCAACACCGTGTACATGGTGTCCGAATGTCCTTATGGGTGCGTTCAGTTATATCGCCCAACGATGCACGGAGCGTACCTACTTATCATTTAGTTATGGATTTGGAAAAAAAATTATTTATCTTAAACCAGGGTGAAAACATTAAAATCGTTTGCAGAATAAGAAAAGATAATTCTTGGTCTACAAAATAAGACTAAAACCGCCGTGACATGGCAATTTTTTTTGGGGGACCTAAAGCTCCCAAGAGAATGGCAATGTCCTTTACGTCATAAGGTAGTTGTTTTTATAGTATTTTTCATAACATAACATAGTTTTTTTAAAGTTAAGCCTTTACATTACACAATAACAACACATTACGTAATCAAACATAAGCCCATTAGAAAGAAAAAAAACATGCCTTCACCTTGTATAAATAACAAAGCTTTACCGGCTGTTATGGCATTGACCCGAACAAAGGTCCCATATTTAAGTATATCTTGCTGCTTATCTTTTTTATAGTATAGGATGGCGAAACGAGCTAAAGGCCCACCTGATAATAAGTATTCATATTCATATTCATTTATTTTGTGAACACAGGTTAAATCAAGAAGCTATTAAAAAATACAGAATCTCCATGTCCCGCCGATAGGCATACGAAATATTAATAATAATAATAAAAAAAAACAGAATCATAAATGTGAAAAATTAATTACACAAAAAAAAGGTAAAAATATTTAAATCAACCATAATAATAATATTAGAAAATAATCAAAACAATTGTACGTACAGTTTGGCATAAAAGAGTACACAAAAATGGGGACGCCACCAGTCATACATTGAAAATTTTAAACTAAATTAAAGGACAATGTGCAAAATGTATGGACCCCGTAAGTAAAAATTCTTAAATAAAATTAGCAAATTAAATATTAAATAATTTTTTATTATAAATTGAAAGTGATTATATCACTCAAAACTCACTCACTCAGTGATTATTATCTGTAAAAATAATCAAATTAAATATTAAATCATTCATAATTGTAATTATTGTTATTGAAGTTTTTCCAAATGAGTTGTGTCCTTACGTAATTATGAATACCGATTCTGATAACGTAGCTCACAGGAACAACAGGGTTTTAGTTACAAATACATACTGTATAAAACCGTCCAAGTGTGAGTCAGACTCACGCAGTAAGGGTTCCGTACCACCCGTCGACCTGATACCCCATAGAAACTGATTTAATTTACGAGAGTTTATCAAAAGACATCAACGAACGTACGCGAAATGTGAATTTTTGCATCTCTTTCTTACGTAGATACCACCACATACCAGGCCCCTCAGAAAGTATTGCGAAAAAAAGTTTTTATATATGGGAGACTGGCCAGTTATAATGTTTTTCGAAAATATGATTATTTATAAGTAAAAATAAGTAAGTTCCAATTTCAAAATTTCCCTCCACATTTTTTGCGAGTTAATTCAAAGTATTGTGTCTCACTGAAATATGGATCTGCGCCGGGAACATTTTAGAGCTATGATTTTATACGATTTCAAGTGTCGCCTGAAACCGGATGAATCGTACGATAGACTTCAAATGGCATTCATGGATGAAGGCCCTTCCAAGGCAACCGTGTATCGTTGGTATAACGAATTCAAGCGCGGTCGACCAACTTTGGGGGATGACGAAAGAAGCGGTCGCCCTTTGACGGCTGTTACCGAAGAAAACGTGCTAGCAGTGAAAAATTTAATCCAAGACAATAGGCGAATTACATATCAGGAGATTCAACACATATTGAAGATTGGATCGGGAAGCGTTCACGAGATTCTACACAGCCATCTTCGCGTGAGGAGGATAGTATCACGCTGGGTGCCGCACAACCTCACCGATGCTCAGAAGCAGGCCCGGGTGGAATGGTGCCGTGATATGCTTAACAAATTTGAAGCAGGCTCGTCTCGGCGTGTTTACGACATCGTTACAGGTGATGAGTCCTGGATTTATCAATACGACCCAGAAACCAAGCGCCAGTCGACTGTTTGGGTGTTTCAAAATGAGCCAATGCCTACCAAAGTGAAGCGATCTAGAAGCGGGGGTAAGATTTTGATCGCTAGCTTTTTTAATTTGACTGGCCACTTGGTATAAATTCCCTTACGGGATCAAAGAAGCATTAATGCCGAATGGTATACTACCAAATGTTTGCCAGAAGTTTTCTCTGTTATAAGCAACAAGCGACCAAACACAGGGCTCCGCGGGCTACTGCTCCACCACGACAATGCACCTGCGCACACCGCACTCAAAACGAGGGACTTCCTGGACAGCACGCCAGTCAAACTCCTGGGTCACCCTCCTTACAGCCCTGATCTAGCACCGTGTGACTTCTTTTTATTCCCAAAAATAAAAAATCAGCTCAAAGGGATACAATTTTCGTCGCCGGAAGATGCGCTGGCTGCGTTCGAGCAGGCTGTAAACGAGGTGTCTGCGGCGGACTGGAAAAAGTGTTTTGAAAACTGGTTTAGGCGCATGAATCTTTGTATAGAGGCTGGTGGAAAGTACTTTGAAAAGATTTGATAAAAATATATGTACGTATAGAACAATTTTTTTTAGTTTCGCAAAACTTTCTGAGTGTCCCACGTATTACCGTTTTGAAGATAGAACAGGAACAAAAACGTTGAAAAAAAAATGCATGTTTTTCGAGGTTTCTTGTATGAGGACCACTTTTGGTTTTAGACTTTTTTTATTTTTAGTATTTTTCGTGATAGGCATGGTAACACATATTCTGTGAAAATTTCAACTGGTTATCTATTACCGTTACAAAGATACAGCCCTATGACAGACAGACAGACGGACGGACGGACGGACAGCGTAGCGAGAGTAATAGGGTCCCGTTTGCACCCTTTGGGTACGGAACCCTAAAAATGAATTTGTTTGTTTGTTTACTTGTTTGTCTTCTATGCGTTTTTATTATATTATGTATAACATTCATTCGATTACGATGAAACTTTAGTGAGTCTGCGCGCCCGCGAAGGTTTCTCACGAAGAAGTTGCTTGTTTGTTTTCTTGTTTGTTAGTTCGTTAAACTTCTGAATATGGCATGGCAACGCATAGCATGGCACAGCTAGGCAAAGAATAAAATATCCGGGTGCTTGCTTTATTCATTAAATTGATGTAAAAAAACTCACTAATTGTTAATTTTTAAACACACAATTCAAAAAACATTTTTTTGCAACTATCACGGAAATCAGTTTTTGACTCGATGTTTTTTATGGCTTCATCGATTTCTATAATGAACGTATTTTATCTACCTATGTAATAATGAGAATATATTGTTAATATAAGTATTGAGTAAATATAAAAACATACGTAAGTAATAAAAACTTATTGGGTTTTCCAACAGCCATACTAAATAATAATATTATGTAATAGAAAAGCTGATTTACTGATGTACTGTGTGAGGTTGGATTCGAAGGAAACCGTGATAGTCTGGAGGCCTTTTTTTTTTTTTTTTTTTGAGACGGAGTAAATGCCTTTCTCATGTCACACGACCCGGGGAGGCGGCGTTGTTATGTGGGACTCGCACCCACTAAAAACTCCGCCGTGTGCCTACTCTCGCCTTGGGTGGATGGGCTACGAGAACTGCAATGCATGGCATTCGCAACCCATCCAGCAAAGTCTGGAGGCCTAGTACGAATTTGAAACGTTGCTAAACAGCAGGTTTGAACGATGGTGGTCAAACGCAAGTAGGTAGGTACATCTATCTATCTTCTATCTATACTATAATAAAACTGTAAAGGTCGAAAAGTCTGTACATTGAGTTTTTTTTCGCGAAAACCGGCTAGGGGGACTAGAAATAAGCTATAGAACACGAATCAATCGTTTAAAAAATTTATGTCTGTCTGTCTGTCTGTCTGTCTGTTTGTTACATCATCACGTAAAAACGGCTGAACGGAGCGTAATGAAACTTAGCATTTGTATTGGTATTAGTTTAACTTAAAATATAGGGTATGTTTTATCTGAATCGGTTGAGTAGATCCAGCGATACAGCTAGACCCCTCTATTGTATTAAGTTGCATACAAAGTAGAGGTCATGATTGTTGGTTGTATGCAGGTTGCAGGTTCCTAAAAATACAACTGGATTCTATTAGTATTATAGAAAATATATAATAACATAACATAGCCCATCACTGTCCCGCTGCTGGGCATGGACCTCTTCTTGGAATGAGAAGAGTTAAGGAACTGGATATTGTTAGTGTAATAGATTATCATAACATAATCAGCTTATTACCTACTGCCCCACTGCTGGGCACGGACTTCTTCTCGGAACGAGAAGAGTTAAGAAACTAGAAAATATAGAATAACATAACGTAGTCAACCCATTACTGTCCCACTACTGGGTATGGCCCTCTTCTCAAAATGAGAAGAGATAATGAACTGGATATTATTAGTATTCTAGAATAACATAACATTACCAGCCCATTACAGTCCCACTGCTGGACACGGGCCTCTTCTCAGCATAAGAAGAGATGTGGTTAGTGTTATAGAATAACATAATCAGCCCAATTACTTCCCACTGCTGGGCACGAGCGTCTTCTCAGAATGAGGGAGTTTAGGGCTAATTCCATGAAATTCCATCACCTTAGCCGGTTGGTTGTAAAAACAAAATATAGTATGGTCGGTAAATAGTGTAATCGTCTGTGTAGGCGCTTATATGTATATATTTGAAGATATTGTGTTCATAATTATGACACGATGTTATTTTCCGACATCCACGCGGACGGAGTCGCGGGCACAGCTAGTAAAAATAATGAAAAAAATATGCATGAAAAAGTTGTTGTTTAACCTGCAGATGGGATAAAAAACGGTGTTTTCAAGCTTAAAGTGAGTTGTTAGTATTGTTTAACTTTGTGGAACCTCTATACCTATAAATGTAACACATGTAAATATTGCGCCAAAACAAATGTCTGAAGACACAAACGTGATTGGCTCGATAAAAAAATCATAAAGATGACACTAAATCGCTATTTAAAGCTTGTACCTTTTAACATCGGACGAATAAAAAAGGTGGACGGAAACTAGCTAAACAATAAGTGAAGCATGCATAGTATCGCTCCATAGCTCGCTTAAAAGTACGGGCACGCACACATTCACATCCATAGTATGCCAAAAAGCCGTGATTACGCTAAAATCTAGTGTGACGGTAGTCATTGTTATAGTGTCACAAATAAAATAACAGCATAAATCTGGTGTGTTAAAAATGTTAAAATGCTTTTGAAATTATAGTGGGTTTAGGAGAAAATGAAGTGGTGAAGTGAGTGGTGTCTTTGTTTAGCGAGATTCCGTCCGCCTTTTTTAATCGTCCGAGCTTTTAACATGTAAAAGTTACATGTATAAAAAATAAGCCTTATTATTTTGAGGTCATGTTGAGATCAGAGTTTTATGAAGATGTTAATAACCTCTCGGGTGCTGTCGTCCAAAATGTCAAACAGCTGTCAACTGCCAAACTTGACCTTGGGCGTGCCCACGCCCCTTTCTATTTACTTACGTTTAAAAATACATTTCTCGCTATTTTACTATGAAACCTATACCTATACAAAACGTCTTCGTTATAATCTATATAATATTTCCTATCTGTTTTAATTTGGCAAAAAAATAAAATACAAAAAGAAAAACAATTTCTACAATTTTCCGCCGGTAGGCAGCAAGCGGCACTCAACCGCGGGCGGAGTTGTGCTGCCAGGCAACATACAGCAGACCTTATCACTGCAGTAGGCGGCAACGATCTCTCGCTTCCAGCCGTTGTTTTGTCTATGGTCGGGAGCGAAAACACTTGGGAGGGCGTCGTCTCCTTTTGCGAAGAGGTAATGTTCGCTAAGGAGGTGGCGGAAATGGTCCGAGAGGCAACAACCTCTCTTTCCACCCGCAGGCTGCAGGTCGCGTACGCCGACCTGCAGCCACCCTAGGAGTGGGCCTGCGGGCGACGGACTTGGGGTAGCCCGCCACCCAATCAGTTAAGGCCCGTGACGGCGGCGCGTCGTGTTCTGCGCGCGCCAGTCAAGAGAAGGGTGCGGCCGACGATGATGCCGCAGGGGGAGAAGGAGCTCGCCTACTAGTGGCGAGCTGAGACCTGCCGGGGATGGTTGGACGAATATAAGTTTCCCACGCCCCCGGCCAATGGTTGGAAGAGGAACACCGAGGTGGTTTTAGTCTGAAAGAGTCCGACACTGGCTCCGCCTTCCTCGGGCGAAGTGCATCTATGAGGATTTCCCCACGTAAAAAGGCAGCATACAGCACCCGAGGAGATTCATCAATAACGTTATATGATGTATTATTTTGACAGTGCTCTTCTTTTTTGGTTGCGAGGAGGAAACCTTCAACAGGTTACCGGCCTCCTAGGGTAAGGCCGATGTGTGGGATTTTTACCGCATTAAGAACCCCCGGTGACCATCTTCATCACAATAATGGCGACTCCGGGAATGTATTATACCTCCGGAACCCGCCGGCTTACTATTGGTGTGAATGTGTGCGTGCCAGCCCTCACTTTCAAGCGAGCCGACCGACTTGTTGCTTCACTTATCTTAGCGAGATACCGTCCGCCTTTTTTTATTCGTCCATACTGGTAATATAAACAGTTTCCGAGAGATTCGTAATAATGTATTTTTGTGATAACCCGAATTATACACGGGCAAAGCCACGGGCCTATAATATCCTAAATGATGTAAACAAGAAACCTGCCCATTTTTTGGGTTCCGTAGTCAAGGAACCCTTATAGTTTCGTCATGTCCGTCCGTCTGTCCGTCTGTCCGTCTGTCCGTCTATCCGTTTGTCCGTCTGTCCGTCTGTCCTAATCCTTTACAGCTTAATAACTTCTACAGTTATAAACATAAGTAAATGAAATTTTGTTAAAAATGGTTTAGATATAGATCTCAATTTTAAAAGAATAAAAAAATCTTGATAACGTATTTTAGGGGTGGCGCCCATACATGTGAAATGGGGATGCAAATTTTTTTTTCGCTGCACCCCCTCGTGTGGGATATCATTGAATAGGTCTACTAAAATGAAGGTAATATTTCATACATCACTTTTTTATCAGATATACCATCTGCGAAATATAGCCCACCAAAGTGACTTACAATGTGTCCCCCCCCTGCCATTTCCAAACTATGCAACGTAGAAACTTGTAATCTTCCACTTTGATAGACTTTTATAAAAACTCTCTTTTAAAATTATTTCGAGTATAATGTGATTATAATTTTTCGAGTTATAGTGAGAAAACTGAAAAATACTTAAGACGTCCTAGTTCATAGGTCATTGACCTTAGATAAAAATGATCTTAGCAAATAATGCTCCTTTAGTTATTTTCTATTTAAAAAATCACAAAAATAAACTTTGTGTTATATTGATAACACAAAGTAACAGCGCCACCTAGCGCTAAATTTAAGAAAACTAAAATAGCAATGATTAATATTCGATTTGATCCGTTTGTAATATGTAATTAGACCTACTTAAGGAACCCTATAATACTGAGCATGGCCCGACATGCTCTTGGCCGGTTTTTTATATATTTTGATATTTTTTTAGAGCATTCTTTTTGACGACCTCTGTGGTCTAGTGTTTCGAGTGTCGGACTGGTGATCACGAGGTCGTGGGTTCGATTCCCACAGGACACAAATATTTGTGTAATGAACATAAGTGTTTGTGTTGGTCTGGGTGTTTCTTATGTATACTATACTTATAGTATGTATTTACAAAAAAAAAGTATATAAGTATTGTATCCATTGTCTAGTACCCATAGTACAAGCTCTGCTTAGTTTGGGACTAGATGGTGTAGTGTAAAATGTCCCAAAAGTATGTATGTATGTATTCTCATTGAAAGCAACTTGAATAAAATTATAAATAGCTTTAGTAGTAGGTATAACACAACATTCTCAAGTTCAATGTCACTTATTAATGTCATAAGAATTCGCATAACATACAGTATTTAAAATTAAATGCACACAATGCGAAATATAAATATACAAGTCATATTTGTAGGTATAATCTAACTAGTGGCTATAAAAACACCCTCCTCCTGCTGACTACATTGAGCCTGCAGAAGAGTTCCCAGCAGGCAACCAACTACCATGGCCCATTTGGTTGTTAACAGCGGTTCCCTACATTTGTGTTCACATTAATCGGAATGAACGGAGCAGCTCTACACTGAATGAGTTCTTAAAATATGACCACGCATTTCTGATACACGTGTAACCACAGAAACAGATAGATATAATAGAAAAGAGGGCGGGGCGCGCGTGCCAACATTCTGCACCAGAGTGAAGGGCATTTCAAAGCCTTTATTCGTCGCCTTATGACTTGTTTCTGTAAATATACTGTAACAAAAACCCGCAAAAATGCCTGATTGCGCTGTTTCTAAATGCAGAAACCAAGACAGTAAAGTACGTTTCATCATCATCATCATCATTTCAGCCGAAAGACGTCCACTGCTGGACATAGGCCTCCCCCAAGCATCGCCACAACGACCGGTCCTGCGCCTTCCGCATCCAGCGGATTCCCGCGACCTTCACCAGGTCGTCGGTCCACCTTGTGGGGGGCCTACCCACGCTGCGCCTTCCAGTACGCGGTCGCCACTCCAGAACTTTACTGCCCCATCGGCCATCCGTTCTGCGAGCAATGTGCCCCGCCCACTGCCACTTAAGTTTGGCAATTCTTCGGGCTATGTCGGTTACTTTCGTTCTCCTGCGAATCTCCTCATTTCTGATTCGATCACGCAGGGACACTCCGAGCATAGCCCTCTCCATTGCCCTTTGAATGACTTTGAGCCTTCTTATCAGGCCCATTGTGAGCGACCACGTTTCAGTACCGTAAGTAATTACTGGCAACACACACTGGTCAAAGACTTTCGTCTGATTAAAGTAAATTAAGTACGTTTGATTAAAGTTAATTTTAAAAAAAAGATTACGTCAATAGTACTAGAAAAGACACCTCGAACAAAATGTTTGTAGCACGTTTTAGAGCTCCTGCACTCTCACTCGCTTAGCCAGGCTCGCGCCACGCGTGCTTCGCGGCCAGCAAGTTGTACGATATTTTTTGTTCGTAATGTCTACTCTAGTACATATTACCTCAGTGCGTCAATATGGGAGACGTAGTTTGTTCGAAAGTTGCCACGCATGAATCGCAAGTAAAATTGTGATTACAACTATTCTATCTATATTGAACTATATTTACGGACTTGTCGCGCACAATA
This sequence comes from Asteroscopus sphinx, assembly GCA_949699075.1. NCBI lineage: Eukaryota > Metazoa > Arthropoda > Insecta > Lepidoptera > Noctuidae > Asteroscopus > Asteroscopus sphinx. The sequence continues at coordinate 8,496,806 of OX453021.1, read as the reverse complement.
AAATCAAAACATAACAAACATAGTCTAGCCTTAGTCGCCTTTTACGACACCCATGAGAAGATATAGGGGTTCTCTCTCTCTAATATTATTTTAACCAAAATTGTCAAATGGGAGTAGAAATTCTGCACCAGCCCCCCTAGCTAAGTTGACAATCTACAATCGTCAACGCTATAGAAAACAATCAAAATGTATCGGAATGACAAATCTCAACGAACGACTTTTTCGTGGGGGGGCAGCACTTATTTACATGGTCGTTTACACGATGCAATCAACCCGCACAAATGCCTGAATATGCACTGTGTGTGTTAAGTAGAACAATTTTATTGCCATGTAATATAACATCAATATCGGAACTTTTTGCTGAGCTGACACGCATTTCCCATTATCGTTATCAGCGCGATAGTATAACAATCCTAATTTAAATAATACTAGCTTATGCTAGTGGCTTTACTTACCAATAGCCTAATTAATTGAGCTCAGATTTTGTGATTGAATTTTTTGGCAGTAAACAAAATATACATGCTGAAATTTGAGTCGCTTATTTCCCGAAAAGGGGTCATTGTATTCATCATCATGAACAACCTTTACTATGGGACCAACCTTGAAATCGCGAACAAAAAATCAGTTGGTTCCTACATTTGTGTTCACTTATATCGATAAAATGTAGGGACCACCAGATTTTTTTTTCGCGATTTCTGGGTTGGTCCCATAGTAAAAGTTGTTCATAATGATGAGTAGAATGACCCCTTTTCGGGAAATAAGCGATTCAAATTTCAGCGTGTATAATATGTATGTTGTGAATATTAGGCATTTTGGTGCATAATTTCATAATAACTTGACTACAACGCCACTTATCGAATCTTAGCATAGCTATAAACTATTGTCTCAATCCCTCGATCAATGCTACATCTGACGTACGCACGATCTGCACGTTGACGATTGTAGATTGTCAACTTGGCTAGGGGGGCTGTTACCTTGCTCTCTTTGCCCTTACACTTGCAAATTGAGCTAATTGAACAATTCCACAGACAAAGCAATTGAAGTGACTAATTTCTGGGCCAGCAGTATAAAGACTATTGTACTATCGAAGAAGAAGATTGTCTCTACTAAACAAACATACTGTAGGAATATGATCTTAATCGGTCAAGTCATCCAGAAGTTACGTGATGACTGACAGACGCACAAACGATTATATGTACAGAAATAGTAAATGTATTGACCCATGAGTGATAACGTGGGATAGTTTTAATATAGAGCAGTAACAGTGTAACTGTAGATAAAACGTGGTACGGGTCTCTGATAGAAGAAAGCCATTTTAAATACATTACAACGGTAGGCTATGGAGGCTTGGAGAGTTTCTACTAAACCAAAAAAAAAAGTTTTCAAGACTTTTTTTTAACAAAAATCTTGTTTTGTTACATAATTTTGGTGATATAGGATATAAGATACTACATAGAATGCACGTGATTGAGGCGAAAAATAAACGTGAGGTCAGATGAAAGAAAGAGAGAGCGTGCGGTGTTCGTATATGCGTGCACATAACGCAAAAATCTTACGCGACGTTACATTTTCTCCCGAATCACACCTACAACATGAATCGCGCAAAAACTCTTTAGAGAACTCAATTCAAATCAAAATTAAACCTTGAAATAATGAAAAATAAAAAAAGATTTCAGTCAAAGCTGATATAAAAATTTCCATATTTTCAGAACACAAAATGGCGTCAGCTTCAGTGATGCTAGTCCAGCCTAATGGTGAGATGTGGGAGAGGATCAGAGTAGAGCTGAACGAGGACGTGAACACGAGAGACCAAGACCTGGCAGCCATCAAGGAGTGGCTGAGGAAGCAGCCACATCTGCCTGATGAATGGGGTGAGTTCCATGTTTAGGTTTCACAAGGATGCTGCTGTGACGTGTTACAGAAGATGGTAATAATTATGGATGGTGCTTTGAAGAGTGAGGGAATGAAAGTTTATATCAGTAAGACAAAAGTTATAGCTTTTGAAAAGGAAGTTATGACAGAGTGCAATATTTTGATAGGTGAGGAAAAGGTGTAACCAGTGAAAGAGTTTGTATACCTGGGTTCCATGTTAACGAGAGATGGGAGGCATGTGAAAGACGTTGAAAGGTGAGTGCGTGCTGGGAGTAGGTGAATGGAGCACTACACACCTTCATGAACAGCCGCAAAGTGACGGAAAAGGCACGGCTGGCTGTTCATGGGGGAGTGTTAGTGCCTACACTTATGTATGGTAGTGAAATTTGGGTACAGTAGAATAAGCATGGTAACAAAATAATTGCAGTAGAAATGAAAGCTGAGAAGTATGTGCGGTGTCGTGTAACTTTGAGAGATAAAGTAAGAAATAACGTGATAAGGGAGCGTTGTGGAGTGAAAAAAGATGTAGTGACAAAGATTGAGAAAGGTATCGTCGCCTCAGTGCTTGAATGTCCAATCGACCATTGACCAAATTTTACAGGAGACTTTTTTAATGTTTATTATTGATTTAAGAGAAATATTTTTTAAACGTTAATGATTTAAGAATAATGTATTAGATACTATACATTATTCTTAAACCATCAAAGTTTTTAAAATATTTGTCTTAAATCAATAATAAACCAAAAAAGAACGTCTCCTGTAAAATTTGGTAAGTGGTCGGTTGGACATTCAAGCACTAAGGCGACGGTATGTTAAGATGGTTTTGAGATATAGAGAGGAAAACGAGAGGAGATTGTCGAAACTAGTATACGAAGTGAGTGTAGACTGTAGATGGAAGTGTGGGAGGGGTCACCCTCGGTCAGAATAAAAATTTACATACAAGTTTAGTCGTGATCTCAGAACGTGCCGACTAAAATACAAAGAAGTGTAACCCATAAACTAATTTGACAGCTCTAAAATTATTGCCATCCCTTTCTTGTATGTACTATTAGTAAAAGAGAGCGATACAATACAATACAAATCCTCTTTATTGCACAACAAGATTATATTAATTTCTTAAATAACTACTTATGCGCTAGTGTACAACTGGCGGTCTTATCGCTCCACGGCGATCTCTTCCAGACAACCATTGAATGGACTGGAATGTCATGGAAGAGACAAAGGGTAGTTACCGGTGCACTTAAATGATATCGGAAATTTAACTAATTAAACTAAACTAGTAAAAAATATAAAAAAATATGCCAAAATATACATACATGTATCCTCTATAACATCATAAACTTACACACGATTACAATAAATAAATATAACTATATATATATACCAAATGAATATAGGACAACAACATACTCATGTCATTACTGGGACAGATAATGCTCCTTAACTAATCGCTTAAAAATAGGTACCTAGTGATTGTGCACGTCTAATCCCTACAGGTAACTCATTCCACAAACGAATAGCCTGCACAGTAAAGGACTTATCGAGGAAGTTTGTGGAATGAGTTGGCATTTTCAACCAATTTTTTTTTTTTTTACTGTTTTTTTTTGCGATAGTTTAAAATAAATTTAGTTCGTGAACAAGAGAATTAATAATTGAAAACCTTCTTCATCCCAGAGGAACGAGCCCTTCTGACCTTCCTGCGAGGCAGTAGCTTCTCCCTGGAGAAGTGTAAGAGGAAGCTAGACATGTACTTCACTATGAGAGCCGCCTGCCCCGAGTTCTTCACAGACAGGGACATCACGAGACCAGAACTGATGGACCTTATGTCTAGAGCGTAAGTGTTGTTTTTGATTGATCTAAAGTTTCTTACAGAAAAGCTAGTATCCTGAAAAATATATACTAGTTCTATACTATGTAGTGTGGTTGGCGATTGTTTTATTTTGAGATCGAATCTCAGCCTAAATTATCTTTTTGGATCCTTTTTTCCATTAATTTAATTATTTTGAAAAACAATTACAACGATAAATATTGTCTGGTGTAGTTTTTTTAGGATGGCGAAACGAGCTAAAGTCCCACCTGATGTTAAGTGGTGGCCCATAACAACTGCAATACCACCTAGGCTGTTGCCTAAATGGTACCTAAAGTCGGTTCGCCAAACTAAGACATGAAGATGGAAAGTCTCATATGATTGTAATTTCACCGGCACCCGTAACCGTTAATATTGAAAAAGAAATTATCAGACGAGTGCAAATAATAAATCGCAGCTTCACTGGTTCAATTAGATTATACAAACAAGCAGCAGCCTATGTCGGTAGCAGTTCTTTCTTTTGGACTAAATCACAACTTTTCCTTTATAGCGATGATATTTTAAAAAGTACAGATATGTTGTTGCGAGCAATCTGATGACTCGAAAATATCCTAATTGGTACATTTTACTACTAGTCTCCGTCAAGCAAGGCGCCAAGCGTGACGTGTGACAAAAAAAATACAAAAATTCCGTCATGTATGTACAGAAAGTGTACTAATTATGACGCAAAACTAACTTAAAGTAACTAACTTACTTTGCACTAGTTTATGTGTATTGTGCTGCCGCTGCGTACGGAACATATTTTTCGTTGGTTTTTTTAGGGTATGACATATCTATACTTTTAAATATCATTGGTTTATAGTATGTACCTATCAGGACACTGAAAAAAACTAATAATAATAACCAGCTAGCTAACGCTACTAATACACACACCCAGACTCACGGCCATCCATATTCACCCACACCCAATACCATACACACCCCCACCCATACTCACCCACACCCACCCCCATACACACCCTACATACAACCTCACATCCTCTTTCACCCTATCTCACATCCACTTCTTGCATGATAGCTAATATATTATTTTAATATTTTATCCAAATATTACTATATTCAAATTGATTCAATTAATGTTTTCATAAAGTGCTTTACTTGTTATGTGATACCGTGTTTTAAATTAGTACAGGCACCAACGGTTCAAAATTACTGATAATGCCCTTTTACTATGTACCTACCTACTTGAACTAATTTTTGTTAAACCATTTTCAGTGCAAATAAAGAATTTATTAAGCTATTGCATAGCTTCTATCGCGGGCCTTGAGCGTCCAGACCGAATCCAGAAATTCCGTAACGAAAATAACCTAACACGCCCCACTCCGACCGGCACAGCGGTGATATTTTTTAGTTTTGCCATCTATCGATGAATAGCAGAACTTTTAATGACTTTTTGAAATATCACGCTTGTCTCTTTAGTTCTGCAAATCGCCTCTAGGTGGCATTGGTTGTATCGGCGTTACTGCGCATGCGTAATCCCCCTCTTCGCCCCGCAATCTAGTGACTCATGCCTGCTTAGAGTTTCGGCGTTAGGGCACCTCCTCTTTGTATTTACATAAAAAATGCTATACAATAGCTTTACCGCGGCAGTCTCCGAGTGCGACACGTCTTTTTTATTTTAATTATGTCACAATTCGTGGAAAAACGCATCAAGTACAGTCTTCACATCTCCTCATTATCATATCAGCCACAGATTGTTTTTCATAGACAAACATAATTAGCCTATTTCTGGATATGGGCTTCGTCTCACAGTGAGAAAGATTTTAGAAAGGCCTTAAACATCGACCCCCATAAACGCCTCATAACGGGCAACCGACTGTCTGTCAAAACTCACTAATGTAGGTCGCCACTATTCGCCACTTGAAATCTTCAAATCAGTTTCGACCACTTATATGAGCCGTCAAAACTACCACTTTAGTGATTAGCCAATAGCCGCCTTGGTAGGGCCAATCGGATTGCAGTAGCAGCCTTAGCTAGAGGCAGAATTTATTGTACGCATTATATTCAACATTAGGCGTCTATTGGGCTGTATGGATCGCTGGGTTGACCGTACTGGTAGCCAACCTGGTAATACTTTACTACACCCTGAACTTTAATAAAATAAACCTATTTTATTTATTTCAGGCAAGCTCCAACTATGCCTGGTTTGACACCATCTGGACGAAGAGTCACAATTTGTAGAGGTGAGAATTTTTCAAGAACAATGCCCTCTTCTTCTTCTTCTATTGTGTCAAAATGAGCTACATAATGATAATAGCTCATGCCGTGGGAAATAGATTAGCCAGTCAACAGGTTGGTAGCGGGCTGACTGCCCAGGGTGCGCCAGACGATCAATTAAATATCGTCAGTCGTGGAGGCTCTTTTAATGCACCCTAATGTATGGCGCTTAGGCTGGGGTTCAACAACGTTAATTATATGGTTAAACGGCCGATTACTCGAAAAATTTACTGGAATTGTGGGTAAGCTATTAGCTTAGCCAGAGAATTATCGTTGGTGAAATAGACCCATCAAAAATCGTTGTGTTACAATCAAAAGCAGTACAATCGAAGGAGAATGTTAGTTATAATAAAGTAGAAAATTAGTTCTAATAAAGCAATAGATACGTAAATAAATACATATAAATTATATAGGTATAGGTAAATATGAAATAAATATTATGCAATAACAAATTATCCGTCCGTGTGGTGCCGGACGTAAAGAATTGCACCACCCTTATCTCTTCTCATGGGTGTCGTAAAAGGCGACTAAGGGATTCACCAGAGGATGGGCAGCAGCGTTCTCTGAGTGTTTAACCAACCAACTGCGATCGCCAACCCGCCTGCCAAGCGTGGCGATTATGGCATATCCCCCCAACATTTGCTCGGGGGAGGCCTATGTCCAGCAATGGACGTCTTAAGGCTGAAATGATGAATGATGAATAACAAATTAGGAGACTTTTTCCTGAGTTCACGATATTTTGGCGCTGTTACAAGCGCCATGGTTACGGGTAAACACCGGATATTTACATGGTACATGGTAAATATCCCAAGACATACAATAATATAAGTGTTAGTGACCGTGTTAGCTTATAAACTCAGGAAGGTACATATGTTGGTCACCCTGAGCCTCAAAACTTAACAGTTGATTGAAAAAAACAATTCCAAGTTATAATGACAGATGTTATCTAGCCGATTTTGGTCAAAACGTCAGCATTATATATTCTAATATACTATTCACACAGCAGAAGCAATATCTAAGATAGCAGAGAACTTTCATTCATAAATCTTGAACTATTCCTTTATGAATCATCTTATTATTTTCCTTATCAAATTAAAACTGACGACGATTGCGTGACAACAGTAATTAACAGTCAATACCGATTGACGCGGAAACTTGTCTATTTCATCGCATAGTTCAATTTTTACGTTTTCTCGTTTCAAGTGCTTCGCAACAATCATAAGAGGAAATCCTGTTTCCGAACGTTGAAATAAGGGGTCTTACTCCCGAGCCCGACTGGATCGAGTTCTGTATCAATCGAATTTGAATTCGAGTTAGTGTCAATTCGTACTGCATTTCTCTAGGAATTTACATTAGCTCGATTTGGTTTAGAGCTCGAACTAGTCAGGAGTAAGGCGCCTTTATTTTTTGCATTTGGTTTCCAACGTAATGTAAACAGAAGTTCAAATAGTTGCAAGGTCATTTTTTGGGACACTATATTTTTATGATCTTGTTTTCCCATTATAATTGCAAAAACACGTAGGTATGTTTAATTATATTGATTATGCCAATCCCAAATTTATTGGCAAACATTATGTGACCTACCACTGACATAAGTACCTAATAAGCTCGTGATCTGTGGTGTCTTTATACTTCACGTCCGCGTCTAATTGCTGACAGCTTGCATACGTAGGTGTAAAGTAATTGGCCATGGTATAATAAGATGTTTTACCCAAAGACATTTCTATACTAACAGTATAATACCTTTATGGTTTTACCAGGTACTCTCTTCCCGTGACAGCTAGGTCACGTGATTGCATCCGTACAGTGGCGTGCATTGCATATAGGCAATTAGGCAATACCCAGTGCCTTCCTCATTCAAACTCAACAGTGGTGTAAGTTATTATATTTTTTTCAAAGTACGATGATTGTTTATCCTTTATTAAACCTATTAATGCTGAATAAATCTTCCTACATAAAAAAATCAATAACTTACACCAAAAATAAATTCAAGTGAAGTAGGCCACTGCACGCCACTGCATCCGTACTACATCATCGGCTGTGGAGACAATAGCGGGCTGCTATCGTGACACTTATCAGTTTGATGTGTTGCCACCACAGAAATAGATAGAATGGCCATGTGGGCAGGGCGCGAGTGGCAGCACCATGCACCATAGAGCAGGTTATTTTAAAGCCTTTCTCAGCACGCCTTATGACTTGTTTCTTATAAATACTGTAACAAAAACCCGCAAAAATACCTTATTGTGCTGTTTCTAACTGCAGAAACAAAAGCTGTAAAGTACATTTGATTTAAATTAATTTTCTAAAAATAATGACGTCAAAATGTAAGGCGTAGTTTGTTCGAAAAGTTGCCACTCATGAATCTCAGGTAAAATTGTGATTACAACCATTCTATCTATTTCTGTGGTTACCACTTTGTGTAAATAAATTACCCGAGCAAAATGCATTTTTTCATTTACTTGCTTCTAAAAAGAATCACTTTTGAACTAGTAATTTTATACAGTTTCCTTAAATAACTAATTAGATGAATAACACGAGATAACAAATAGTTAGGCTAGTTAGGAATTTGTTTTATATTCATTATGAACTAACTATATTGAAGATATCAATAAATGGCAACACGATCGTGACGTAGCTTGGAGGCATCGCGGGAAGAGAATACCTGGTGAAACATCTTATTATACCATGTAATTGACCAGATATAGATCAAGGGGTCTACTCGCGTTTGACGATATTCGATTAATCGTACCATTCATCACACAATTTGCTATTCCGGTCAACCATCGTTCCCTTATCGCATGCGATGATCATGTTTTGACGTTGGTTTCTCTGATCTCTGGTCAATTTCATACTGCTATGAACCGTAGTCTATATTTATTGTGCCTTTTTTTATGTGCTTATCTTTATTATTTAGGTATCAGTCGGAACGAAAGTTCGTACTTCGTTTGTCGTTCGTGAAACGCGAGTAGACGCCCAGTCGCGACCGATAATTTGTTTCTAGCTTAATTCAGGGGGTCTACTCCCGTTCGACGATATTCGATAAATCGTACGATTCATCGCACAATTTGCTACTCCGGTCAACCATCGTTCCCTTATCGCAGGCGATGATCGTGTTTTGACATTTGTTTTTCTCATCTCCGGTAAATTGTATACGACTATGAACCGTAGTCCATCTTAATTGTGCGTTTTTAATGTGCCTATCTTTATTATGTAAGTATCAGTCGGAACGAAAGTTCGTACTTCGTTTGTCGTTCGTAAAACGCGAGTAGACCTACAGGATTTTTACCGCCTTTGGACCATGTTCCATTTTAAAATATAACCCGTTACGGAGTATTTAATAACGATCATCTACAATTCTACATATTATATAAAGAATGACGTTTTCGTTGAGATATGTCATTCCCATACATTTTGATTGTTTTCTATTAGCGTTAACGATTGTAGATTGTCACTTGGCTAGGGGGGCAGAATCGATGGCTTAACGTGCTCTCCGAGGTACGGAGGGGTGCACCGAAAAGGTTACCGCACTAAGGACTGACCGCAGCCATATCACAGACAGACATAGTAAAAATATAGACTAAGGGCCGGTATTTCAATAGTCTGATAACTTTAACTGAGGAATATATATGACGTCTTGACAGATTTTCTATGCTATAACTGTCAAAATGTCAAATTTATTCCTCAATTAAAAGTTAACTGGCTATTGAAAGACCGACCCTAAGTGCTGCGAACAACCATAGTGAAGCCAACAAAAACTGTGCTCCTTCATGTACAACCAGTGCTCACGTACACAGCATGCACCTGAAGGATATTTGTTTTCGCGATGCTTACTGGACGATGCCGCGACATGTGAACTGAGAGGGGTGAGCACGGTTTAAGGTGCATGTGTGTGCGTTAGCGCTGGTTTGTACACGGAGGAGCACGGTTTTATTGGCTTCAATATGATTGTTTGCAGCACTTCGTCTATATTTTTTACTATGTCTGTGAGCCATATTAATAAGTATAATTCAAATACACACTTATTTATTTATTATTTATTATAAGCCTGAAGTGTCCCACTACAGGGCAAAGGCCTCCCTAATCTCCTTCCACTTCTCCCTGTCTATTGCTACAAGAGTCCAAACCTTTTGGAAGGAGTCCAGCTCATCCCGCCATCTCCATCTGGGCCTGCCGCGTTAATGTCTGCCATGTAAAGGGACCCATTGAGTTGTTAGTTTGGCTCAGTGGTCGTCTGCTTGCGGCAGATATGTCCAGCCCAGTTCCACTTTAGAGTGGCAGCCTTCCGGGTGACGTCAGCTATTTTTGATCTGGAACGGATCGTTGTGTTTCTTACAAGTTTTATGCCCAGAACACATCAACTCAGCCTATCGCAGTCCACTGCTGGACATAGGCCTCTCCCAAGTTGCGCCACAACGCTCGGTCCTCTGCCTTCCGCATCCAGTCCCCCCCAGCCACGTTCTTTAGGTCGTCGGTCCACCTGGCAGGGGGGCGCCCTACGCTGCGTTTGCCGATTCGCGGTCTCCACTCAAGGACTCCTCTGCTCCAGCGGCCATCGGTCCTTCGACAGACATGGCCAGCCCACTACCACTTCAGCTTACTGATTCTACAAGCTATGTCGGTCACTCCGGTTCTTCTCCGGATAATCTCGTTTCAGATTTTATCCTTCAAAGAAACTCCAAGCATAGCTCGCTCCATAGCTCGCTGAGCGACTTTAAACTTGTGGACTAGCCCAACTGTCAGTGTCCACCTCTCGGCACCGTAAGTCATGACAGGTAGGACGCACTGGTTGAAGACTTTTGTCTTCAAACTTTGCGGTATAGGCGACGAGAAGACTCGGCGAAGTTTGCGAAATGCTGCCCAGCCCAGACGGATCCTTCTGTTGGCTTCTTTCTCGAAGTTGTGTCTACCAAGCTGAATCCCAGAACACACTTACCTACTAATAATTTTATTTCAAATCCACAGGCCTCGATAAGAACCTAGACACGCATCAGCTGAACGATGCCTTCAAAATCGCCATGATGATTGGTGACGTCAGACTCATGGAGGAGATTGAAGGAGTCGCAGGAGACGTGTACATTCTAGATGCTTCTATTGTCGCGCCCAGCCATCTGGGCAAGATATCACCGTCAGCGTTGAAGAAGTTCTTTATTTGCATTCAGGTAATTACTGTTTAGAGTAATTTGAGGCAAAATACGAATTAAATAAAGAATAAAGTATAGAGTAAACAGTGCAAATTTCATCAAAATCGGGTCTGTAGTTTTCCAGATATAAATACGATACGTCCTGGGTTATTGCTACGAGCTACGGTTGGACTTGGTACGGTTTATATTCGATGGCTTTGCAGGCACCGACCTCAAATGAAATTGTAGGTCCTCAATTTGTTTCACTGATTTATATACAAAATATTATTTCATCATTTTGAGTTAAATTCTTTTTGAACTCAATTTAATTCATTGCATAGAGATAGTTGATGGGCCGGAAAATATACAGATTTGTTTGTTGGTTTGTTCCTCTTTCACTCAACAATTGAGCAATAGACCGACGTAATTTTTTGCATATTGATAGTTTATGGACTGGAAAGTGACAGGCTATTTATACAACGTGGAGATGAATATACGACATCAAATGAAAACACAACTAGTCTATAGAAGCATTTTAAACATATAAATAATAAGTAACACCATTTGTAATCATCTTTGATCATTGCGTAAGAGAGTTTAAAATAATATGGATTCGCACAGGTGTTTGACCTAACGTTCTTTGCCTAGAAGAATGATCCTATATTCAAAATTTATAAAATTAAATAATTTCCTGCGGCAGTTTACTGTCAACTGGATACAATTGATTTTTGTGTACGATCAGAAAACGTGATAGTCTGTACGTAGTTTTATTTAATTTCGTACATTCATCTCCACGGCACAGATAATATAATACTATATCCACGGTGTATACAGGATTTTGCATTCCACGAATAAAGAGCCACGAGAGCGAAGCTGCGAGTAAAAGCTACTACATAATAAAAGAAAAAAACCTATTCCCTCGATTAATTATTAAATTGAACTGGAAAATAACGTTAAAAAGTAATATTTTTTTTCTATTTCAGGAAGCGTACCCAATCAAACTAAAGGACGTGCATGTGGTGAATACAACACCTCTGATAGATGCATTATTCAATATTATCAAGCCCTTTCTCAAGGAGAAAATGAGACAAAGAGTAAGTTTTTTAAATCTACCTATTAAAATTCTTGAAACTGACTGACAGACAATGCACATCCTTAACCGGTGGGTCTAGGACACCCCGCTAGGTGGATCGACAACCTGAGGAAGGTGGCTGAGGTGGACTGGGTGCGGAAACCAGAGAACCGAGTTGTGGCGCAACTTGGGAGAGGCCTATGTCCAGCAGTGGACTGCGATAGGCTGAGTTGATGAAAAGTAAGTGCTTGAAATTCTGTCAGGCACAACTAACAAATGCTGAAGCTTTGTAGTTCCCTAACAATGTTCCTAGATTGATCGTATCACCAATACACACGTCTTGTTTACATCTTTTCAGTTCTTTTTACATGCAGTCGGGTTTTGTATATTTTTTTTCATTTTCAGATCCACTTCCACAGCAGCTTCAATGCCCTCCACGAGTATGTACCTAAGGAGTTGCTGCCAGCAGAGTATGGTGGTACAGGCTTATCTCTCGATGAAGTCAACAGTAAGTATTATGTATAAGTATTGTAGTCTCAGGTTTTGTGCGTCAAATGGATCGCAAAAATAAAATCTTTTTCATTATTTTTTTCTAGTCTAAGTTTCCACCATCCTTCTAGTCCTTGTATATCTCAAAATAAAAATAAAATATTTTTTATAATCATTTACATGCACTTTCGTATTTATATGTAGCCGTTTGTTGTTCCACTTTTAATAAAATAAAATATATAAAGATATACCCAAATTAATGTAGAAATAAATATCGCTCTCGATCGACACATATCACATTTTCTTATTGTATTTTTACTTGTATGTCCTGTGTCTTGTTTTTGTACTAAATAAACGTTTTATCTATCTATCTTTATCTATTTATCTATCTATCTATCTAGTAGGTATTCGAACCTGCGACTTTTTGTCCAGTACACCAGTGCTTTAGCCACTAGGCTCCCATGAACTCTACTCGTGGCATTAGCCTTTTATAAAGTCCATCAACTCTGTCACAGAATTTTGGCGATAATAATAATAATCCTAACCTAACCTTAATAATAATTATTTCAGTGGCCTGGGTTAAGAAACTTGAAGAATATAAGGACTGGTTCAAGAAACAAGAGTCCTTCGTAGCCCAGGAAGCACTCCGGCCCGGCAAACCCACCAACTATGATGAACTGTTCGGAATAGATGGATCCTTTAGACAGCTCTCTATTGATTAGACTAGTTTTAGTAAGTACGGCCAACCGCACGTCGGTGGTAACACTTTGACATTAGACATTTTATCTTTATTTCGTAATCAGTAAGGGCGGTTTTCGAATGGAAGTATTAACACTGTCATGCAGTCGACTGTACATTTAAGATGCTTCTAAGATTGGACCTTTTCGAATAGAATATCACTTTTATCGTAATGGAAGGCGCAGCGTGGATAGGCCCCCCACAAGGTGGACCGATGACCTGGTGAAGGTCGCGGGAATCCGCTGGATGCGGAAAGCGCAGGACCGGTCGTTGTGGCTATGCTTGGGGGAGGCCTATGTCCAGCAGTGGACGTCTTTTGGCGGAAATGATGATCATGATGATCACTTTTACAGTAAATACGTCATATCTTTAAAACATCTTACCTATCGTATAGTTTGCGGGAGGTACTAGTTTATATTTTGGTACTAGAACAATAAGCAGAAATACAAAACTGTAATACAAAATAATGTTATCTGACATTAGCTCACTCATCGAGCATTACACATGCTGCAACTGGTTGGCAGCTACCACCTGTTTGGAACCCAGTTCTTAAAATAGTCCCAAACAGCACGCCACACTGTAAAAACGATTGATTGTATGCATAAAAACTATTTTAATCAATTAAAAATCTATAAAGAAGAATCTATATAATATATCTTTAAAGACGCTTGTCATCTAATAGCCAAAATTACTACTATCTCTAGTAGGGTAAATCGTAGATAGATAGGATATTAATTTTGGCCATTAGTCTTCCAGCGACCACGAACGTTGCTATGCTATGCATTCGAAACATCAGGAAAACCAATTTTAATAATATTCTCGATGTAATCCGGTTAAACTTGTTGTTACGTATAGTTATTAATGTGCTGCTAAGTTCCAAAGGGTTCAATCTTTATACCAACTGGACCGTGGTTTGTAGCTTTTTAACGGCCAAAATTAATATCCAATCTATCCACGATTTGCCCTACTAGAGATAGGAATTTGACATAAGCTCCATACAAAATATGTCAAATTTCTATCTCTAGTAGGGTAAATCGTGGATAGATTGGATATTAATTTTGGCCGTAAGTTGTTAGTTGTTGCAAGTATGTTCCGTCACAATCAAGGTAGTTTCAGACCGGCGAGGCGAGGGCGAGGATTGGATAGGATGGGCGTGAATTGTATCGCTGACCCTTTTACACCAAAAGATGTACATCACGAGCACGCGCCCGCCGTCTCGCGCCGACCAGGCACGCGCCTGCTCGCGATGTACCGTTTTGCAATGTAATATATACTCTATTCATGCAGCAATACAGTTTAATGTTATACCAACAAATATTTCAATTCTCGCCTCGCACATCCACGCCTATCCAGACCTTTCACACCAAAGATGGGCATGACGTGATTTGAAATTTTGTTATACTTTCAATTCTTTCTCGGCCCATCCACGCCACGCCTCGCTGGTGTAAAACCACCTTCACAATAGGATTCTTTAGCCATACTTAGTTTTTTCACTTTTTACTAGCTTATTACTTTATTACTTTCCCACTGTTGAGCAAAGGTTCCTACTCAAAATAGGAAGGGTTTCAATCTTAAGTCAACTTTGAAGCCACTTTTTGGTGTACATGTTTCTTTTCGATGTTTATCTTTACTTTTAAAGGAACTGCTATCCAGCCTATTTCTAGGGTATCCCGCAAGGTCCTTTAATGGTGCCACTAGTCCAAGGCATACATTTCAGATATTTTCCCGCTTTAAAAAAAAAAAAGTACACATTGAAGTTACACATTATTGGGTCTCAGTGAAGAACTTACTCGAGGGATATAATATCAAAATCACTTTAAGAGTAGGCCCTGCTCATCATTCTGCACAACTTTTACTATGTGACCAACTTCACAATCAGCTGTAATACATAAGTGGATACCTAACTCGATCAAATGTATGGAACAGCCGTTTTGTGTCGCGATTCAAAAGTTATTCCCATAGTTAGTGTTTAAGTTTTTCATTGGTACTAACAAAAATGATTGATGTTTTCTGAAAATAAAATATTTATTTGTTTATTTTTATTTTTATTATTATAGTAAAACTTGTGCAGAATGATGAGTAGAGAATACCATTAAAATATTTTTGGTATATTTTCAATTACACTGTATAGAAATTATTGTTTGTATGTTCGTCGTCTATGCGTCCGCGCATCATTCGTCCGATTGAATTGAAACTTTGTACTGTAGTTGTAAGCATTTTTTATAAAAATGCAGAAAAGTACAATTTCCTCTTATTTTATAATTAGTTCTATAGTAACGGTGTTTGACTGTGATAAATAAAATAAAATAATGAAATAAATATTTTATTGCTTTATTTCTTGGTTCTTTTTACCACAGCACAATAGGTACAATCAGAAATATTTCCGGTGGATCACCACTATGGCTAAAATCGCATGCACATGGCAGCGGTAGGTGTCCGTCAAAATGAAGGGACCAAGTCTTGGATTTCCAATCTACAGACATAAAAGTTTAATACTGTTATTCTACTATTTGCTACCTATGCAATAATTTTAGCTACCTCAATGTATACATAATAATTTAACAAAACACTTGGTCCCTCCATTATGACGTCAATAATAAATTTTATATAAATCTTAAGGTAGCAAAAGGGTATTAAATATTAATACTTCAAAAAATAAAAATAAAAGATCCATTCACATGTCAGACAATATTTTTAAATCGTTAAATTGGAGGGACCATCGTTTATTGTCAATATTTCTCAAACGATTCATGTTAGGGAAAATCAAATTCAATATTTTTAAGGTAGAATAAAGGTATTGTAACACTAAATTGGTAGGATATTCCTGTGAGCAGCCTATCCATCTGGTCCCTCTATTTTGACATCATAATGGAGGGACCAAGTATTTTGTTAAATTATTATGACGTATACATTGAGGTAGCTAAAATTATTGCATAGGTAGCAAATAGTAGAATAACAGTATTAAACTTGTATGTATGTAGATTGGAAATCCAAGACTTGGTCCCTTCATTTTGACGGACAGAGCGGTAGCTACGTGTAGTGTAGCAGGATTCGTTTAAGGGATTTTGTCGACCAAATGTACCACCACGAAGGATCTTGGCCTTACACGACCTAAAATAATTAAGTTTACTCCTTAGGCTTGTTACATACTTCTATGCCTTAAATAATACCTACCCTTAGATATAGTTGAGCCACTGAGCTACACAATGGCTTATGCGTGCCATAAGATGTACAAGTCCATTCAATCTGACCTCGTACTTTCTTCAAAAGTCCAGTCCAGGCTTTGCGCTGCATTGTTGTCACACAAATTCTTAAATTTCCAAAAGAGTGACTCATTTACTATTTGACTACCTCTGAGTCTCTCATCTCTCAGAGGTAGTCAAACAGGAAATGCCGACCCGGCGCAATCTAGTTTTAAAACAAAACCGACAAAGTAATTTTATCATCCAATTTGCAGAATAATATTTTTTATTTATTTATGTAGATTTGTAGGATGCCGAAAGCGCAGGACTGGTCGTTGTGGCGATGCTTGGGGGAGGCCTATGTCCAGCAGTGGACGACTTTCGGCTGAAATGATGATGTCGGTAGGTACTACCAATACAATCATAATACAACCATATAACAGATTAAACACATGATCTGATCTGGTCGGATAATAATATCCTGTTAGGGCACCAAAGGGTTATAAGAAAAGACATGGGCTAAAATACACCGGATACTCGACGACTGACTAAAGTCCCACTTACACAATGAGGGAAAACCCTTGTAAGAATATATGTGAAGTAATGTTCATAAAGTGCTTGCACAATAGACACAAACATCTGTAAAGAACGTTTCACACCAAACGTAAAGTCAGTCACTGACTACACACTGTCCACATGTGATAGTAATCGCACTTATATTTCACCAATGAAGTAATAACACAGCCGAAGTAAGTTTGCCAGACGGAACAGATATCAAGACTGCTTTACGTCATATTTATTTATTTATTTGACACCAAATAAGTTCATAATTTATTAAAAGCACTAAACTAAGCTATAATCTAGCCTGTATGTCAGAAATCAGGCTATTTGAAGATAAAGGCTTGTTTTATCAGGTTAAAAAGTTTTTATTTGATTCCTTGTTCGACTATTCAAGCATCACGCTAAAACGACTGGACCGATTTTTAGGGTTCCGAAGTCCTACAAGGAACCCTTATAGTTTCGTCATGTCCGTCCGTTTGTCCGTCTGTCCGTCTGTCCGTCTGTCCGTCTGTCCTAATCCTTTACAGCTTAATAACTTCTACAGTTATAAACATAAGTAAATGAAATTTTGTAAAAAATAGTCTACATATAGATCTCAATTTTAAAAGAATAAAAAAATCGTTTTTACGTATTTTAGGGGTGGCGTCCATACATGTGAAATGGTGATGAAAAATTTTTTTTCGCTGCACCCCCTCGTGTGGGGTATCATTGAATAGGTCTACTAAAATGAAGATAATGTTTCATACACCACTTTTTTATCAGGTGTACCATCTGCGAAATATAGCCCTCCAAAGTGGCTTGCAATGTGTCCCCCCCCCTGCCATTTCTAAACTATGCAACGTAGAAAGTTATAGTCTTCTACATTGATAGACCTTTGTGAAAACTCTCTTTTAAAATTATTTCGAGTATAATGTAATTATAATTTTTTGAGTTATAGAGAGAAAACTGAAAAATACTTAAAACGTCCTAGTTCAAAGGTCATTGATCTTAGAGAAAAATTATCGTAGCAAATAATGCTCCTTTAGCTACTTTCTATTTGAAAAAAATAAAAAAAGTTACTTTGACACGACACACTTCTTAAATTTGGCTTCTTGAATTTATTGGCTTCTTGAATTTATCGCTAGATGGCGCTACTAACAACTGACTCTGAGTCGCGAATGCTGCCGATTATTGCAAAAACTAAAATAGCCATGATTAATATTCGATTTGATTCGTTTGTAATTACACCTACTTAAGGAACCCTATAATACTGAGCATAGCCCGGCATGCTCTTGGCCGGTTTTATAAAACTTTTTGTGTTTAAATGCTAATCAACTCAGCCTATCGAAGTCCACTGCTGGACGTAGGCCTCTCCAAGTTGCGCCAGAACACTCGGTCCTCTGCCTTCCGTATCCAGTCCCCCCAGCCAATTTCTTTAGGTCGTCGGTCCACCTGGCAGGGGGGAGCCCTACGCTGCGTCTGCCGACTCGCGGAATACTAATGATAAGCCTTAAAAAGCAGACGAGTCCTTGAGTGGAGACCACGAATCGGCAAACGCAGCGTAGGGTGCCCCTCAGCCAGGTGGACCGACAACCGGTTGAAAGTAGTTGGGGGGGACTGGATGTGGAAGGCAGAGGACCGAGTGTTGTGACGCAACTTGGGAGAGGCCTATGACCAGCAGTGGACTGCGATAGGCTGAGTTGATAAATCCTAAAACTCCTTAAAAGAAAAGCAGCATAACTGATGCAAGGCAATAACTCAGCGGTCTCAAGCCAGCTTACCGAGTGTTGTGACGCAACTTGGGAGAGGCATATGTCCAGCAGTGGACTGCGATAGGCTGAGTTGATAAAAGCTGAAAGTCCTTAAAACACAAGCAACATAACTGATGCAAGGTAATAACTCAGCGGTGTCAAACCAGCTTTTTCTTGAGGGCCTGAAAGTCAACGGACGTAATACACTGTTGTTGTCAGGCCAACTTGTGAAAGTTAAGTTAATACTTAAGCATAACAATTTATTGTTAATCATCCTCCTACAGCCTTTTCCCAACTATTTTGGGGTCGGCTTCCAGTCTAACCAAATGCAGCTGAACATCAGTATTTTACACGGAGCGACTGCCATCAGACCCCCGCAACCCAGTTACTGGGTAATACCGACAGTCGGAGGTTAGACCAGTTGTCAGACTTTCGGGCTTCTGACTACCCGTAACGACTGCGATAGATATTCGTGTGGCAACCGGGACCGACAGCTTAACGTGCTCTCCGAGGCACAGAGGGGTCTCGATGTGCAACGAAATGGTAACCCATCCACGGACTGACCGCGGCAAGTGTAGCTTAACCTCGCAGATCATACAATCCGCGCGGTTGCTACTTAGCCACGATCCCCTCCATAACATAACAATTATTAATATATGATACATAAGTACACATATTATGGATGTATGTACATTGTACTTGAACCGTGTTTCCTTATACGAAGTCAGAGTAAAGGTGCGGTTACATTGGCAGCCATTTCTCGCTCAATAGTTTTTGGTGAAGTAATACTACGATTTCTGAAAACTTTCGTGGCCATTCTGTAAAGTCTTACAAGCAAACTCACTTCTGAATCCGCAGTAAAAAAAATCTCTTTGTATTGTTTTTACTACTTTTCACAGCGGATTCAGAAATAGAAATAAACTTTATTGCATAAATTGTGGTACATAAAAGATCTTATCATAATTATTTTTGGTCGGCACAATTTACCTCATTAAGCATACAATCTTCTTCTTCTTCTTCTATTGTGTCGACATGATCTACATAATGATAATAGCTCATGCCGTGGGGAAAAGATTAGCCAGTGAGCAAGTTGGTAGCGGGGCTGACTGCCCAGGGTGCGCCGGACGATCAATTAACCATCGTCACCCGTGGAGGCTCTTTTAATGCACGCCAAACAAGCATACAATAGAATTACATGATTAATTTTTGTGAAGAGAGAAATAAAATTTATTTATTTATTTATTTATTATACATGATTAATGCCAGATACCTAGCAGTGGCACCAAATCTTATAATACGCCACTGATACCTAGTTAAAATAATATTAGAAATAAAATTATTAAAGCAAAATGTCAGAAGTAGTTAAAATTGTAGATGTCTGTTTGTTTGTTGGTTTGTTTTTTTTTGTTCCAGCATCACACTAAAACTACTGGACCGATTTTGATCAATTTTTTTGTATGAAAGCTGATGATCTGACTTAAAAACTGGCATGTCTTCTTTGTCCATCCAAAGGTTGTCTGGAAGATATCGCTTTTAGCGATAAAAATCAATCATCAAATCAAATACCTTAAATTGCGTCAACAGTTTTTATTGTCCTTTGTTATTTCAGCCCCCCTAGCCAAGTTGAGAATCTACACAATCTACAATCGTCAACGCTAATAGAAAACAATCAAAATGTATGGGAATGACATATCTGAACGAATGATTTTTTCGTTGAGATATGTCATTCCCATATATTTTGATCGTTTTCTATTAGCGTTGACGATTGACGATTGTGTAGATTGTCAACTTGGCTAGGGGGGCTGGTCAGCCAGTCGCGAGATAACGCATTGTAGCGGCCAATTTTTCTTTAGGGGTTATGCTACTCTCGCATGCATGTGGGTGCAAATCGGTGCTGTCCCTCTACTTTTTTTACAAACAAAAAAGCTTATACGCTAATAAAAATAAGTAAGTTAAGTATATAACTTATTCTATTTCATAGAATATTAGTTTTGTTATTAATATATAGCATATTGTATTACATAATTAACGATTAGTATTACTGAGAGGCACAAACGTACTTGTCCTGCAAAATGTTCTCATTTCGCTGGACAAAAGTAATTTAAACCTAACTTTACATCGACGAGTCCGACAGGGTCCCCACCCCAATTTTATTTCCCTCGTTGGTGTGTGCTAGTGCCAGGGTCCTCAATCTTAAAACAAATAATCGGGTAAAACGGCTTTTACAACGCTGCATAAAAACGTAGTACTTCGAATACTTGTAGATAACAGGTAAGATGGTGGTTTTTAATTTAGTAGCATTATATTTGTTATTGTTACGGACTAAAAGTAATAGATGGCGGATTTACCAAATTTAAGAAACGAGATACTGTAATAGTTTATTCAATATCGGATAGATGTCGCTACATGACCCCATATTTGATAATTGTTCCAAAGAGATTATGATTTCATTTCACGAGATAATTTTACTGATTTTTCACGAAATATTATAATAATAAATAAGTATCTTTTTCAGAGCCTTTTTTTTTGATTCTTGAACATTAAAGTATTCTACTTTTACTGATTTTGACTGGTTGATTATAGTGCTAAAATTCGCAAGTCAGAAACTAGTGTTAATAGCAGTACTATCTTGCGGTCCGATTTATAAACGCAGGGCGTAAGTCCGTTCCTCAAGAAATGATTCTCTTTTTGCATTTTTTATTTTTAGTTCTGTTGATGTACTAACAGCAGTTCCAAACTAAAAGTATCAGATGGCGCTAGTAAGCGGTTACCAGTTTTGTGGTGGAAGATTGGTCTCTATTTCAGTATATTATAATGTACTCTGTGGCTAGTGCGCAGTCAGGACGGATGTGTGTCAAATTGCTGCATATTCCCGCCAATAACGTAAGTATGCCATTTTAGTTGCTCCCGGACAATTATTTTATATCATCGGTGGTGGGTGGTTGCATTTTTCTAGTGTAATGAGTAGTTTTATTATTGTTGTTTGGTTCTAACAGAGGTAGTAAGTGAATTAGCTTCATTGACTGTTATTGAATTTATCCTAGATATTATGCATTTTTCCTAATTTTCTAAGAAGTGTGTTATTTCTCACGTCGCTGTTCTCATATCTCTGTAATCGGTGGTCTTTATTACCACCGATGTGATAATTTACACCAAAATGATAAGAAAAAATCAATCGGTGTCTTATATCTAATATCGGTGTTTTGATTCATGATCAACGCACAGTTTTGTCACATCGGTGGATTGCTTTATCATATCGGTAGATCATTTTATCATCTCGGTGAGTCGTTTTATCATATCGGTAGATCCCGTGTCATATCGTTAAGTATACGAAGAAACAATGGAACATACAAACATACATACAAACACATATATTATATACATACATATATACCTACATACAAACATTCATACATGCATACATACATACTTACCTACATAGACTGCCAAAATAATTACCACGATACTACTGGGTAATAGAAGATGTATAAATGTATCATTAGGGGAGGTCTGTATTCGGTAATGTACGTCTATAGGCTGAGGTGATGATGGTGAGGTGGAGCAATTGAACGCATTAAAGGTTTCTCTAGAAAATATATTCTAGTTAAAAAATAGTAAGTACATAATAACAAATAACAAAATAATAAATAGATAAAAAGAAAATCATACTAGCTTAATTATGTTTAAGAATGCCGAGGCCAAAACTAAAAGAGGAGGAGAAAAAAGAGAGAAAGAGGTTGCTGGAAAGAATAAGAAAAGCTAAACTCAAAAGCGATCCTGTGTTAAGAGAGGAGAATATAAGAAAAGGTAGAGAACGTTTAGCTAGACGAAAGGCAGCCGGACTTATCCCAACCCGAAGCCAAATGACTGCACATGCACGTCGCATTGCACAAAAAAAACCGAATCAGTGCCCGTGCATATTATCAGAGGAAAAAAGCTAAGGCAAATGTTGCCCGAAACAACCAAACAAGTGTTTCAGTGACCAATTTGATGTTCAAAGGTGGATAGATTATCATATCGCTGGATATGTACATCATTTCGGTGAATAAACTTATCATATTGGTGTACAGAAAAAATAATCGGTGCCGGTTTGTCATGTCGGTGGAAACCAGAATTCAAACAGAATTTTCTCCTTAGTCTTAAATGATACGTTGATGATATTAAATTTGGGGATATTTGATATCCTAAAGATTACATAAAACCTGTAAAATATACTAAAAAAATATAAATGAAAAAGTTCATCGATATGATAAAAAAAATGGCATTTGTTGAAATTCACCCGTATCTTGTTTTAACATGTGTGCCATTCCCAACAGATGGTCAAAGCATGCCTCCTATAGTTATCTGCATAGTCTTCCTACTATTCGGTACTGTGGATTTGTTGTTACAAATTCAGATGTGGGTAGATGTTCCTCTTTCTAACCATTTTTTGACCCTATGTTTCTTCTTGACGCGTTTCTTTAGAAAGACGAAAAGCAATAGAATAGCCATTGTTGTTTTATTTTCTTCGTAAGGCGTGTTCATCTCACGGTTCATCATCATCAACTCAGCCTATCACAGTCCACTACTGGACATATGCCTCTCGCATGTTGGGCTACAACACTCGGTCCTCTGCCTTCTGCATCCAGTCCCCCCCAGCCAACTTCTTCAGGTCGTCGGTCCATCAGGCTGGAAGGCGCCCTACACTGCATTTGCCGACGCAAGGACTCGTCTGCTTCAACGGTCATCGTTCCTTCGAAAGACATAGCCAGCCCACACAAAAACTTTTTATCAAGTCAACGTTAGCCGACGCATCAAGGAATATTTTTACGTGAATAATAAATTATAACATACATAGCGCTAGCGCTTTTTTACCGAATACATACCAGGCCCCTCAGAAAGTATTGCGAAAAAAAGTTTTTATATATGGGAGACTGGCCAGTTATAATGTTTTTCGAAAATATGATTATTTATAAGTAAAAATAAGTAAGTTCCAATTTCAAAATTTCCCTCCACATTTTTTGCGAGTTAATTCAAAGTATTGTGTCTCACTGAAATATGGATCTGCGCCGGGAACATTTTAGAGCTATGATTTTATACGATTTCAAGTGTCGCCTGAAACCGGATGAATCGTACGATAGACTTCAAATGGCATTCATGGATGAAGGCCCTTCCAAGGCAACCGTGTATCGTTGGTATAACGAATTCAAGCGCGGTCGACCAACTTTGGGGGATGACGAAAGAAGCGGTCGCCCTTTGACGGCTGTTACCGAAGAAAACGTGCTAGCAGTGAAAAATTTAATCCAAGACAATAGGCGAATTACATATCAGGAGATTCAACACATATTGAAGATTGGATCGGGAAGCGTTCACGAGATTCTACACAGCCATCTTCGCGTGAGGAGGATAGTATCACGCTGGGTGCCGCACAACCTCACCGATGCTCAGAAGCAGGCCCGGGTGGAATGGTGCCGTGATATGCTTAACAAATTTGAAGCAGGCTCGTCTCGGCGTGTTTACGACATCGTTACAGGTGATGAGTCCTGGATTTATCAATACGACCCAGAAACCAAGCGCCAGTCGACTGTTTGGGTGTTTCAAAATGAGCCAACGCCTACCAAAGTGAAGCGATCTAGAAGCGGGGGTAAGATTTTGATCGCTAGCTTTTTTAATTTGACTGGCCACTTGGTATCAATTCCCTTACGGGATCAAAGAAGCATTAATGCCGAATGGTATACTACCAAATGTTTGCCAGAAGTTTTCTCTGTTATAAGCAACAAGCGACCAAACACAGGGCTCCGCGGGCTACTGCTCCACCACGACAATGCACCTGCGCACACCGCACTCAAAACGAGGGACTTCCTGGACAGCACGCCAGTCAAACTCCTGGGTTACCCTCCTTACAGCCCTGATCTAGCACCGTGTGACTTCTTTTTATTCCCAAAAATAAAAAATCTGCTCAAAGGGATACAATTTTCGTCGCCGGAAGATGCGCTGGCTGCGTTCGAGCAGGCTGTAAACGAGGTGTCTGCGGCGGACTGGAAAAAGTGTTTTGAAAACTGGTTTAGGCGCATGAATCTTTGTATAGAGGCTGGTGGAAAGTACTTTGAAAAGATTTGATAAAAATATATGTACGTATAGAACAATTTTTTTTAGTTTCGCAAAACTTTCTGAGTGTCCCACGTACCTAGTATTTTTTTTCAACTTTTTTTTTTCGGTCTCTTTCCGGACCCATTCCACCTAAACATGGAATACATGGACTTACCCATGGTATTTACTGGTATATGCCCGCGTCAATAAAACGAATAAAGCGAATAGTTTGAACAAGAACATGATTGCTTTAGATTTTACCATTTTATAATAATTGCTGAAAAGTTTTGTTAACACTGTCTGACAATTTTATTCGCAAACAATATAAAATAGAAAAAACTATGAAATACATAATTATATAATTTACATATTATTGTTATTATTTTATTTATTATTTACATAATTTTATAAATAACAGCAAAAAGTATTATAAAATTTGTAGAGTTGTGTACCTACCGTACCTACCTACAGATCTCAAATATGGCATAACCAAAGACATTTCTATACTGAGTATAATACCTTTATGGGCATAACATTAAAACTAAGACAATAGTGATTATCATTTTATTCTCCGGGGACGGCGATACACGAATAAAGAGTTTAAAAAAACTAACTACCTAATGATGATACATAATTATACCTAATTAGGTACTTTATTTTACTTTTAATTTTAATTACTAGGTATTTTTTTACCTTTTATTCGTGTAATTTTTACATCTCATTGTTTCCAAGTCACCTACGTAACAGGCTCTAGATAAATTATTCAGTTCACAAAAACAAATCCTGTAGAAAACGAAATCTGCATTTTCTTATACGCTATAGCATACGCTTGATACGGAGGGAAGTGGAAACAAAGTTTCTTCCTACTCCACCTAATTTACTTTTTGATTAATTTGGTTGCGGGATCCAAGACAGTTCCTTCTATAATTTTCTCGGGATTTTAATTTTCGCCGGCGGGCTTCATCGGGTTGTATAATGTATAGCTGTGCCCGCGACTCCGTCCGCGTGGATGTCGGAAAATAACATCGTGTCATAATTATGAACACAATATCTTCAAATATATACATATAAGCGCCTACACAGACGATTACACTATTTACCGACCATACTATATTTAGTTTTTACAACCAACCGGCACCTTAGTGATGGAATTTCATGGAATTAGCCCTAAACTCCCTCATTCTGAGAAGACGCTCGTGCCCAGCAGTGGGAAGTAATTGGGCTGATTATGTTATTCTATAACACTAACCACATCTCTTCTTATGCTGAGAAGAGGCCCGTGTCCAGCAGTGGGACTGTAATGGGCTGGTAATGTTATGTTATTCTAGAATACTAATAATATCCAGTTCATTATTTTGCTGTGTTTCGGTCTGAAGGGTACGGGTGCCGGTGAAATTACAATCACATGAGACTTTCCATCTTCATGTCTCAGTTTGGCGAACCGACTTGCGGTACCATTTAGGCAACAGCCTAGGTGGTATTGAAGTTGTCATGGGCAAAGGTAACCGCTTAACATCAGGTGGGCCTTTAGCTCGTTTCGCCATCCTATACTATAACAAAAATAAAAAAAATAACTCTTCTTATTTTGAGAAGAGGGCCATACCCAGTAGTGGGACAGTAATGGGTTGACTACGTTATGTTATTCTACATTTTCTAGTTTCTTAACTCTTCTCGTTCCGAGAAGAGGTCCGTGCCCAGCAGTGGGGCAGTAGGTAATGAGCTGATTATGTTATGATAATCTATTACACTAACAATATCCAGTTCCTTAACTCTTCTCATTCCAAGGAGAGGGCCATGCCCAGCAGCGGGAAAGTGATGGGCTATGTTATGTTATTCTATATTTTCTATAATACTAATAGAATCCAGTTGTATTTTTAGGAACCTGCAACCTGCATCCAACCAACAATCATGACCTCTAATTTATATGCAACTTAATACAATAGAGGGGTCAAGCTGTATCGCTGGATCTACTCAACCGATTCAGATAAAACCAAAGACATTTCTATACTGATACGTCAGTATAATACCTTTATGGATAAAACATACCCTATATTTTAAGTTAGACTAATACCAATACAAATGCTAAGTTTCATTACGATCCGTTCAGCTGTTTTCACGTGATGAGGTAACAGACAGACAGACAGACAGACATAAATTTTTTAAACGATTGATTCGTGTTCTATAGCTTATTTCTAGCCCCCCTAGCCGGTTTTCGCGAAAAAAAACTCAATGTACAGACTTTTCGACCTTTACAGTTTTATTATAGTATAGAAGATATAGATAGATAGAAGATTGAACTGTATTAGATAATGCAACTAGAGCCTGACCTTTCAAAAGTGCTTAGAATTAGGTTTATTTAAAATAAAATAAACCGGCTAAGTGCGAGTTGGACTCTGGCAGTAAGGGTTCCGTGCCACCCATCGACCTGATACCCCATAGAAACTGATTTAATTTACGAGAGTTGATCAAAAGATATCAACGCACAGTGCGCGAAATATAAATTTGGTTTCTTGTATGGGGACCCCCTTTGGTTTTAGACTTTTTTTGTTTTTAGTATTTGTCGTGATACACCTCATAGTAACACATATTCTGACAAAATTTCAACCACTTACATATTACCGTCCAAAAGATACAGCCCTGTGATAAACAGACGGACAGACGGACGGACGGACAGCGTAGTGATAGTAATAGGGTCCCGTTTGGCACCCTTCGGGTACGGAACCCTAAACCATTTGAATTTGAATAATGTACACAGCCACATCCTACCGGGCGTTTTGACGGCGTGACCGATCCACCGACGTCCCGCCCGGGTGGTACGCGACCGATACGCTGGTGTTGAATCATATGGGAATACCTTCCATCAACGATGGTACTATTGTTAATCTAAGGGCAATACATATTAGTTGTTACACGGGCAGCGGATCGTGTTCTTCTGGCGCCGTCATTCTACCTTTCAGTCCCGCGCACGATCCGCCCACAGTGTGACATGCACGCACCTTCCACGGCCGGTCGACGCTCTGCCTCAGTTCCGTCCCGCCCGCTGTGTGTCTGGTTAAGCGGCATTATAATAATAAATAATGTCCTCCCGGCCGAATTTCAGTCACGGCGGCCAATCTCAATGGAGACTAGCCATCTGCGCGGGACATATTATAGTGCACAAGTGTGTGCGCCAAGCGCCAACACAGGTGCACTCTCTATTCGATCACTCTCATAATCCGATGGGACGGCAATTCGACACGACCGGAGAGAGATCAGTCGCAGGACCGACGGCTTTACGTGCTCTCCGAGGCACGAAGGAGTCTCGATGTGTAACGAAACGGTCACCCATCCACAGACTGACCGCGGCTAGTGCAGCTTAACCTTGCAGATCGTACAATCCACACGCTTGCTACTTAGCCACGAGCCCTTTAAGATACTGGCTTACAGGAATTGCAGTAGCTGGGAAAGAGGGATTTTTCGGCTTTTCTCGAAAAAAACACCTGTAGCTTAAAATCCGCTTGCTCGTTCCCGCTCCCGCTCATTCTCCGCTCATCTAACACCACACCACAAACGCACAAAACATGAATACATAATGCTATCACTAACGAACGACGCCACTAATACGTGACTCTGTTTAGAACTACCCACGTCTTTGTATTTAGTGCTGCGTCCGAAAATTAAGAACAATGCTATTGATATTGGCAATAATTTTTATCAGATTGAGGAGCAAAAGTGATGATTTGAGCTGTATGAATATAGAAAATTATTTTTTAATAATAATAATCAATTATTTTAAAAGAATTCAAATGTTTTTTTTAGGATGGCGAAACGAGCTAAAGGCCCACCTGATGTTAAGCGGTTACCTTTGCCCATAACAACTGCAATACCACCCAAGCTGTTACCTAAATGGTACCGCAAGTCGGTTCGCCAAACTGAGACATGAAGATGGAAAGTCTCATGTGATTGCAATTTCACCGGCACCCGTACCCTTCAGACCGAAACACAGCAATGCAAGCATCACTATTTGGCGGAGAAGTAGATACGGTGGTAGCACTTCCCCGAACGAGCTTTTTCACAAAGGAGCTCTACTACTACTAAATGTAGGTACTATGTTTTTAAAACAAAAGTTAGTTAATATTGCATTGTCATCCAGTTTAGAACTATGTTTAAAGCAAAGACATTAAAATACTTATTAATCTCTTAATCTCTTTAGTTTAAAGTTTCAAGTTTCTAGCTCATCGATAAATTATTTTATAATTGATCCCGAAATTTGCACCAGACACACAGGCAAACAAACAGACAGACCAGAAAGCGAGTTCATAAAACGTGGTGAAATAAATTAAAAGTTACCTACTCCTTCAGGGCTACCTTTTTTACGTGGAGAAATTCTCATGGATGGTCTCTATTTGCAGAAGACAAAGAGTTATGTCAGACTATTACAACCACCACACACACACCCACACCACACCACATTACCACTAGGGCATGCAATTCCGGAATTCTGGAATTTGGCAACTCTAGAATTTCGGACAGATTTTTTCTATGTTTCTACTCCGGAGTTGAGAAACTCAGTATCGTAATTCCGATATTCATAATTACTTAACAAAGTTTATTTTCGGCTATTTGGTTATATTATAACACATTACGTTTCATATATTTTCAAGTTTCGAAATTAGCTTACGAAATTAGTCTCATAAGTTTAAAAAATTATGTAATATTTAAATTAAATAAGCCTATCGAAATCTTCTGTTGGACATAGACATCTCCCAACTCCCAAGTTACGCGACAAGACTGAATCCTCCTCCTTCCGTACCAAGTAGTTACACCTCAGCTACTTTCTTCAGGTTGTTGGTTCATTTTCCTAGATGGTCATACACTGAGTTTTTCTCGGCCTATTCTAAAGGACTCTTCTGCTACAACGGCCATCGGTTCTTCAACAGCCATGAGTCCATGACCCAGCCTACTATCACTTTAGCTTGCTGATATTGTGAACTTAATAATGGATAATCTCATTACGAATTGTTTTATTCAAAGAATATTCAAGCACAGTTCGCTGAGTGACTTGTGGACTAGTCCACATTGTATCTGGGCGTAGGTAATGGTGTTGATTCTCTTTTTCAACTATCGCTCTCTTTTACTAATAGTAGATACAAGAAAGGGATGGCAACAATTTTGGTACTGTCAAATTAGTCGGAATTAAAGTTTCCATATAAGTTTAGTCGTATCTCGGAACATGCCAACTAAAATACAAAGAAATGTAACACGTAAACTAATTTGACGGTTCTAAAATTGTTGCCATCCCTTTTTTGTATCTACTTTTAGTAAAAAGAGAGCGATAGTATTCTATCTTCTATACTATAATAAAACAGTAAAGGTCGAAAAGTCTGTACATTGAGTTTTTTTTCGCGAAAACCGGCTAGGGGTACTAGAAATAAGCTATAGAACACGAATCAATCGTTTAAAAAATTTATGTCTGTCTGTCTGTCTGTCTGTTTGTTACCTCATCACGTGAAAACGGCTGAACGGATCGTAATGAAACTTAGCAATTGTATTGGTATTAGTCTAACTTAAAATATAGGGTATGTTTTATCTGAATCGGTTGAGTAGGTCCAGCGATACAGCTTGACCCCTCTATTGTATTAAGTTGCATACAAAGTAGAGGTCATGATTGTTGGTTGGTTGCAGGTTCCTTAAAATACAACTGGATTTTATTAGTGTTATAGAAAATATAGAATAACATAACATAGCCCATCACTGTCCCGCTGCTGGGCATGGCCCTCTTCTTGGAATGAGAAGAGTTAAGGAACTGGATATTGTTAGTGTAATAGATTATCATAACATAATCAGCTCATTATCTACTGCCCCACTGCTGGGCACGGACGGCTGGGACGGAGAACGGAACGGAAAATATAGAATAACATAACGTAGTCAACCCATTACTGTCCCACTACTGGGTATGGCCCTCTTCTCAAAATAAGAAGAGTTAATGAACTGGATATTATTAGTATTCTAGAATAACATAACATTACCAGCCCATTACAGTCCCACTGCTGGACACGGGCCTCTTCTCAGCATAAGAAGAGATGTGGTTAGTGTTATAGAATAACATAATCAGTCCAATTACCTCCCACTGCTGGGCACGAGCGTCTTCTCAGAATAAGGGAGTTTAGGGCTAATTCCATGAAATTCCATCACCTTAGCCGGTTGGTTGTAAAAACAAAATATAGTATGGTCGGTAAATAGTGTAATCGTCTGTGTAGGCGCTTATATGTAAATATTTGAAGATATTGTGTTCATAATTATGACACGATGTTATTTTCCGACATCCACGCGGACGGAGTCGCGGGCACAGCTATACATTATACAACCCGATGAAGCCCGCCGGCGAAAATTAAAATCCTGTGCCCACAGCTAGTTTAAAATAAGTTTAGTTTGTGAACAAGAGAATTGACACTATTGGTTGTCAAATGTGACAATTTAGTTTAGATAAAACAAATCTTCATCAATGCACGAATAAATAGCAGATAGTGACAAGTTCCATGTTTATTTCTCAGTTCTCAAAATGTAAAATGATCAAAGGCACAGTAAATATACATCTATTTATTTACTGTTTCTAGTCTAGTCAAACACTATGACTAAATAAATAGAAATACTATTTACTATGCCAACCAACATTTAGGTAGATAAACAATTACCTTTTAGTGGACTATGAACACCTCCATATTAAGTACCAGACTACGCCCACGGCTTCGCCCGCTTATAATTCGGGTTATCACAGAAAGGCTAACGCGCATCCCGCGGGAGCTGTTAGTTTTTCTATCTGGATAAAAAGTAGCATACATTTTAATCCGGGTTATGGTCTATCTGTGTGCCAAATTTCATCTAAATCCGTTCAACCGTTTCAGTGTGATTGAGTAACATACATCCAAATATGCAAACATTTTCACAAACTATCACGTTTACAATATTAAATAAATAAATATTTCCGGAAGTTTTTGCACAGCACCATCTATGTTATGGGTACTAGACAATAGATATAATACTTATATACTTTTTTTTTTGTATATACATATTTATAATACATAAGAAACACCCATTAGTAGGATCACGTTTAAATACATACATCAACAGTAAATATATTTGAGGCCATGATAGCCTAGCGGTTGAACGCATGCCTTTCATGACTGTGACAGTAAACCATTTTTCTTTCTTTCTTTTATTTCTTCATTCTTTCATGCAGAAGTAGCTCTGACTTTTCGAATTATCTGCGGATCAGAATGGATAATCATTAAACTTGCGCCAGTAAATAACATAATACACCAACAAAGCTATAATTCTTTAAACTAGTGTATGTGTTCTGCTCGAAATCTGTATATCACTGCAGGTATCCAGCAAAATACGTCAGGTATAACGCCTGGCACATGCTGAACTGAACACCCATTAGGTACAATCCTGAGACACATATCGCAATTATTCGTGCAAATACAGTAGTGTGCTTTCTTCTGTTTTTACCACGTTTTTAACAGACTTCAAAAAAGGAGGAGGTTATGTATTCGGCGGGTTTTTTATTAACTCGCTTTCAGTCCTGCCTGTCTCTTCGGTACAAATTTTGCAATCGATTTTTAAGTAAATGCTCTAAGTAACTTCCCGATGAGCTATAAACTTTAAACCTCTTTAAACATAGCTCAGGACTGGATGCAATGCAATATTAACACGAAGAAGAAGATCAACTCGCTTTCTTTTTAAAATCGTGATTTAAAAAACTATCTTTTTCATCAAATTATTTTATGTTATTAAATATTTTTCTTCTTCTGTGAATTGTTTTTTTTTCACTTGTATGACTTGTGTCTTGTTTTTTACCATATAACTTAACGTTTTATCTATTTATCTTATCTATCTCCCACTGCACTTCAGTTCTAATAATAAATTCTCGTCCTACAAGAGCCTCGTAGGTAAGTGCCCCTTCTGAGGCATCTCGTCAACGATACATTAACCCTTAGAACCTGTAAGTGTTATTGCTTGCATTCATAAAAGGCTCAGTAAATAGCGTAGAACTTGGCAGTATGCATATAATTTTAGAATTCCAGTTGAGTACCTATTTTGAATCTGTTGATGCGATAAAAAATAGTGTTTTCTATACGCGACCTTAGGTTGTCGGGTTTAGGATAGGAAATAGTACTAGTATTGCCCAGTAACTGGGTTGCGGAGGTCTGATGGCAGTCGCTCCATGTAAGATATTCAGCCACATCTGGAATCAAGAGTGACACGAATCGATAAAGTAAGAAATGAATATATCAGAGGCAGTTTGAAAATGGCGCTGCTAATAAAAAAGTTGAAAGGAAATCGTTTGTGTTGGTATGGACATGTGATGACGAAGGATGAAACGCTTGTAACTAAGAGAGTGATGAATATGAATGTTCATGGATGGAGAGGGAGAGGGAGACCAAAGAAAAGATGGATGGATTGCGTGAAGAATGATATGGATGCAAAAGAAAGTAAACGATGAAATGACAGCTGATACACAAAAATTCAAGAAGAATACGTACTGCACCGACCCTAATTAATTTGGGACCAGGCAGAAAGATGATGATCTGGTTAGATTGGAAGCTGACCCTATCATAGTTAGGAAAAGGTTATGAGAAAGATAAAAGTGTATTTCGTATGCAAATCAATGTTTTTGCCTTCTTCATAAAATAAAAAGATTGTAATAAGAAACGTAAGATGGAATATAATCACAAACTTACTATTTCAACCCTGGTATTTTTACTCCTGTCTTTTTGAGGAAAACTTCAGATTCAGAATGATTTAGATTATAATAAAAATAATTTATTTGCATATGATTTTGATGGATTATTATTTTAAAGTTCCTTACAAAATCTACTAACAGCTAAACGTACAAGTATTAAGTAGATTGCTTGGCGCCGACTCATAATTAGTTATTTTTCGCTTTTCAGTTTCTGTTTTCGTCGGTTCAATTTTTTGTTAAATTTTTTTATTTTTCATTTTTTTGTGATTAAAATCTACCAACAATCTAACTCCAGGTCTCCATTATGTCGTAGTGTCTAGAACTATATTTATGTGTGTCAAGTTTCAACAGAATCGGTTAACAGGTAAGAATTCAGTGGGTGAACAAACACTCATCCCCTGTTTTACTACCCTTAAGGGTGGATTTTTATTTTGAAATTTAAATGGGACCAACTTTGAGATATACCCTATCCATTAAAAAAAGAATCATCAAAATCAACCCACTCTGTAAAAAGTTATGCGTGGTCATACATAAAAAATAATAATATATATACGCGTCGAATTGAGAACCTCCTCCTTTTTTCGTCGGTTAAAAACTATAGTACTCAATCAATAACGTGCATGTCATGTTAACTTATTAATATTATGTATCAATTGACAAAGTACGCCAAAAACTATTACTTGAAAGGAAGATGATGATGATATTATACCAAGCATATATTATGTTATTAGGTATTGTTTTAATTTTGAAAGCATTATTTAAGGGAATAGTGACATATTTCAATTAACCATAGGAATATAGAGTTTTGTTTTAAAAGACCCTCCAGATAAATTATGGTATACAACGTGTATCAGAAATGCGTGGTCATATTTGAAGAGCTTATTCAGGGGATGCTATCGATCAACTTTTACTATGGGGCCAACTCTGAAATCGCGAAAAAAATATCAGCTGATCCTTACATTTTGTTGAGCGACTTCGATGAATTAGTAGGGAACAGCTGATATTTTTTTTGCGATTTCAGGGTTGGTCCTATAGTAAAAGTTATTCTATGCTATGCCCTAAATGAGCTCTTCAAATATGACCACGCATTTCCGATACACGTTGTATAATAGCGAAACGAGCTAAAGGCCCACTCAATGTAAAGCGATTACCTTTGCCCTTAACAACTGCAATACCACCTAGACTGTTTGCAAATCGCGTGCACCAAACTGAGACATGAAGATGGAAAGTATCATGTAATTCTGTTTAGGTACGGAAATAGGTCTAATTATGTATACATTTGGCTCGCCCCCTATTACATGGGACTATAACATAACTGGCGAAATGTGGGTGTACTATACACCTCTGCCTACCCCTTCGGGGAAATAAAGGCGTGATGTTATGTTATGCTATGTATACATTTGCCATAAATCCTGTAAATACTAGCTGATATGATATGATACGATATGAAGATATCCATGATCTAATAACGCAACAGTGAGCAGTTTACCCCCGTTTAACATACTTTCGATTCCGTAGGATTAAGACAGAAACATAGGGTTAAGAAATTGAGCTGACTGGCGAGAGTTAGCTAATATAGAGGCTTGGATCTGTGATTAGATTATGCACATGCTAAAAGATACTCGCGGTGAGCGAAGAAATAATCCACCAATAGCTGCGCTGTGCCAAGCTAGCAAAATGAAGCACTCGTATTCGTGGGTTTAAAACCATATCTGCAAATCATACATATGTTTGATTTCTTCTTTACTCACTGCTTAGCTTCCTCGCATAGCTCTGGTGGAAAGCCACCCTAACCTATGAAAAAGATTCAGCTCAAATAGAGTGTTATATTAGGACTATCCAAAGCCGCAGTTTTTGGAATTCGGGAGAAAATGTAGCGACACGTCATGTCAATTACAGTTTTATAATAGTTAGAATTAGGAAAATCAACCAACCCGCACTAGGCCAGTGTGGTAGACTAAGGCCTTTTTCATTCGGAGAAGAGGCGCGTAACCATGCCCAGTAGTGGGACACTAATTAAGCTGTTTATGTTATGTCTGTAGGAAAATCAGCCAAGCAAAGCTCGCAATACTCTAAGTGGACTGTTCTTTATTTTATTTTTATTTCATTTTATTAGGAACTCCGACAAAGAATACACCTTACATGCTAATCATTGGTACATTGATTTTACATCTTGTGTTTCTTTAGATAAAGGAAAACACAGCGTTCAAAAATAATAATCTACACAAACAAAAAAAAATCATCATCATCATCAACATAGGCCTCCCCCAAGCATCACCACAACGACCGGTCCTGCGCCTTCCACATCCAGCAGATTCCCGCGACCTTCACCAGGTCGTCGGTCCACCTTGTGGGGGGCCTACCCACGCTGCGCCTTCCAGTACGCGGTCGCCACTCCAGAACTTTACTGCCCCATCGGCCATCCGTTCTGCGAGCAATGTATCCCGCCCACTGCCACTTGAGTTTGAAAAAAATAAGTAACTCAAACTAAAATTATTTTTAAATAAAACAATTAAATTAAATGACTCTTCATGAAAACCGAAAACAAAATTTAGAGGAGAAAAAGAAAGAGAAAGAGAAATGAGTAAAACACATTGTACAAATCGAACAAAATCAGTAGGTACTTGAATAAATAATCAAACTAAAATTAAAATTAAACTAATATCAAATTAAAATTAGAAATTATGAATAACATTGGTACGTCAACACTTACACATTTAGTCGTCTGAATTTTCCAAACGAGTTTCCGAAGATATCTATGTCTCCCGAGCCACCAGATATGGCAGATATGGCGATATTTATCGAAGTCTAGATCGAGTACTCTGTAAAATTAAATTTTGCAGAGATCGGTAAATTTAACCGATCCTGTAACCCAAATCATACCATTGAAATAAATACTTACAACATCGTCAGATCACCTTATCAAAATCAATCAATAAGTCATGTTCGATCACCACAACTATAGGCTCGTATGTGTCCACCCACCCATTGAATCATGAATGCATTTCTCAACATCAATGCAGAGAGAGGTTGACTCAACTTGACTTCTCTCAGTTGTAGCCGAGTCCCGCAACTCGGCTGACGTGAAATACCTTTGCCTTGAAAAAAAGTTGCGAAACATATTTGTGATCTGTGTGGCTGTGTGGAATTGACATGTGAGCATTTTCAAATTATGTTTTTTTTTTAAATAATTTATCATAGATTTATTTTTGAATATGGAATATTTTATTACGTACCTACGGCACTAGAATGTCTTTTGTTTTTGCACTCTGTTTCTGTGATTTGAAAATGTTGTTTTGTATGTGAAAGCTTTTTGACACGGTTTTATTACTTCAAGCAATATAGGTGCGACGCCTTTTTGCAATAATAATTAATAATTAGGTAACTTAGGTCGGTCTGTTAAGTTTGCACGAACTATAGTTATGTTCTCATATAGGTATTTAAAACAAAAATAAATACCTACGGTTAGCCAGTTAGTTTTTTTAAGCATTATTAAATTATAATGGCTACTTTCATAATTTTTCTGTCAGTGATATTTAGCGCAAAAAAAGGGTTAACTGAGGTTATTAAAAAGTTTTAAATAACTTTTTTCATAGGTTTTTTTTTTAATCGAAACCAAATACCCAATACTGACACTAAAGTTGATTGTTTATGATTACTTTCAATTGTCAATCAAAAGATACATAAATTTTCCCATTTTTTTATTTTTTATTCTTGTAACACACGCTTCTCCAAAACTCTTGACATTGGCAGAATTGTCGACAACGGCATTGCTTGCCATACGAAAAAATAGAATAGAATACATAATAGTAATCATAAACAAACAACTTACAAAGGACATTGATAAAAATAGCCTTAAACTGTTACAAAGACGATATACGAAAATTACATGCGAATTTTTTCGTTTCATAATACATATATTGTATTTAATGCGGACAGTACAAGAACCATTTTTTATATTTAAAGGAGTTTTTTTACATTAATGAAGTAACCGGATAAAATTGTATTATCTGTGATATTATCTAAGGTGGACCGACGACCTGGTGAAGGTCGCGGGAATCCGCTGGATGCGGAAGGCACAGGACCGGTCGTTGTGGCGATGCTTGGGGGAGGCCTATGTCCAGCAGTGGACGTCTTTCGGCTGAAATGATGATGATGATCTATGATATCTGTGTATCATCTATATTTTCATTTCGATACTCTATAGTCTACGATTCAATATTATAGACTCCTTTTCACAGAAGAAATTCCAAAAAATTGGCATCGACTGACAACTTGACGACAATGTAGATTGTTTGACATAACTAAAAAAGCAAAACATGACATCAAAATAGCACAGATATCCACAGATATCCACAGATATCTGTGATTATATGTGTCAAAATAGTAAATATTTTAAAAATCTAAAATTATATTTAGTACTGTCCGTGTTTATGAATGTATTGCAATACATTGGCTTCATTGAGTTGTATATGGTGAGCATCAACTTTAATTTGTAACGCCTTAAGGCGTAGTCACTAAGGATCTTTAGCAATGTCCTTTAGACTTTACTATTATGTAATCATAAACAAACAACTTTAGTGTCAAAACTTCTTTATAAATATTTGAACTGAAATGTCACTGGCACACTTTCTTTTTCCGCCAAATTGTTTTATCACCTGTACTATATTGTAAGTATAATCGCAATTAATTTTTAAGTTGTTGTCTAGAGAACCTGTTTGAAAACAAACACATAAAGTATCAATAATGTAAGTCCTTCTAACAAAGAAAGTTCTCTCCTCTTATGTGAAGACTGTGTTACAAAACCGTTTATCAGGAATCACAATAGGTATGATAAGACTTGAAATTTTATAGAAAAAAAACCTTAGATTAAGTGCAGTATAGTTACCAATAGTAACTAACAATTGTTATTCCAAAAAGTTTTAAATATTCACACCTTTCAATTATACAATACAATACATTTACTTACTCTTTATTATACACTAAAAAATAAGCAACGTGGATGACTTATAATATACCTAGAAGATGTCTTATCGCTCAAGGCGATTTCTCCTTTTCCTTTCTTAAAAATCAATCTAACCTTTTGGCAACAACTTTTCGAGTAGAGCTTGTAAGGAAGGCTTTCAAACTAAGCACCCGCGGTCAAATATTAAAGTAACAAAAAAAACGCGTTAAAATATTTAACGATTATTATTTATTATTATTTTAAACAAAGTGATACCATCTAGTTCTTGTCAGATTTTTCGAATCACAAACATTGATAGCTAATGTTGTCCAAAGTTTTGGCCTTGCAGTCTTGCGGTATTGCAATGGTCTTGCGAAAATACAAGACTGCAAGCCCAAGACAGTAACTTTGGCCTTCAGTCAGACTACAGAAGTCACGTGCTTCGATCTTCTGTTATTTAGCTTCTAACACAATTTTTGGAACGAGGTTCCTTATAGCGGCTTGCGGTAGGTGTGATTCGGGAGAAATGTAACGTCACGTCAGATTTTAACTATTTCATAAAACATACAAAAATACATGTTTTACTGGGTATCTAACTTAGGCCCTGTGGTATCTCAGTCCGATGCTTGATGTTCCCTGCCATCTACGTTCGCCGTTGGTTGATTCAATGCCCACCGCTATTACTAGCAACATACTACGATCTGTTGATCTGTTTGTTAGACGATATAAATAAATAAATAAGTCATTATTCCCCTCACGATCTTGTTGTAGATGTTTACTGACTGATAATCATATACATCGTGTTATTGAAATAACTGAAAACCTCTTAAGGGTCATTGTACTCATCAGTATGAACAACTTTTACTATGGGACCAGCTGTTCCTTACATTTTGTCGATTTATGTGAACACAAATGTATTAATGTATTCTGATATTTATTTCGCGATTTCAGGGTTGGTCCCTTAGTAAAAGTTGATCATACTGATGAGTACAATGACCCCTTAAGAGGCTTTCAGTTATTTCAATAACACGTTGTAGAACGAGGCATAAAGACATCAAGAATTACCCCATGACTTCCCCACTGCTGGGCACGGGCCGCTTCTCAGTCTCAGAATGAGAAGGCCTATGGCCCAACTAATGGACTAGTGTGGGTTTGTGGACGACATACACCATTAATAACTTTATGGGGCACTTTCCGATGTCCAAGTTTCTTCATTATAGTCAAATTCTGACCCACACGTGAATTCAATTAAAATCAATTCGTAATTATAAAAAAACCGGCCAAGAGCATGTCAGGCCATGCTTAGTATAGAGTTTCGTAGGTAGGTGTAATTACAGACGGAAAAAAAAAAAACATTAATCAAATAGAACATTAATCATGGCTATTTATTTTTTACCGTTTTTGTAATTAGACGTCAGCATTGGCGACTCAGAGCGTGTTGTTATTTAGCGCCATCTAGCGGGCCAGATTTAAGAGGTGTGACATGTCAACATAATACATAGGTACTTTTTGTGATTTATTCAAATAGAAGGTAACTAAAGGAGCATTGATAGCTAAGATAATTTTTCTCTAAGGTCAATGACCTTAGAACTCGGAGGTCTTAAGTATTTTGCAGTTTTCTTTCTATTACTCTAAAAATTATATCATTATGATCGAAATAATTTTAAGAGTGTTTTTACTAAGGTCTATCTACGTGGAAGATTATAGTTCATAGTTCAGAAATGGTGGGGAGGGGACATTGCAAATCAATTTGGCGGGCTATATTTCGCAGATGGTAAAACTGATAAAAAAGTGGTGTATGAAACATTACTTTCATTTCAAACACCTTTTTAATGATACCACACACGAGGGGATGCAGTGAAAAAAAAAAACATCCCCATTTCACATGTATGGTTGGTACCATACAACAACACAAAATAACGATTTTTTATTCTTTTAATATTGAGATCTATACAATGAGATATCCTTATGCAAAATGTCATGCACTTACGTTTATAATCATAGAAATTATTAAGTTGTAAAGGATTAGGACAGACGCACAGAAGGACGGGCAGAGCGTTATAAGGGTTCCTTTTAGTACTACGGAACCCTAAAAAGAAAAGTCATAGAATACATTCCATCAGTCTTATCTAATCTAAGATCATCTTGTCCGTGATAAAAACCATGATTGTTATTTATTCGAATATTCCGAATAAAATATTCGATACAGTCAGCGAATTGTGACGTGCTTTACGATATATCGATGTAAATGTCACGTCTATTACAATAGTATGTGCGTGCGCAATATAATGATCAGTTTAGAATATAAATACGTACTTACCTATAAAAAAATAGTAGGTAGACCCGGGCGTGGTATATGACTCAAATCTAACGTGATTTTTATATAAATTGATATTATTATTAATGTTTTTTCGAAAAATTGCCAAAATTAAATGGCAGTGGGTGGGGCACATTGGTCGTAGAACGGATGGCCAATGGGGTCGTAAAATTATGGAGTGGAGATGGATGCGGAAAGCGCAGGACCGGTCGTTGCGGCGGTGCTTGGGGGAGGCCTATGTCCAGCAGTGGACGTCTTTCGGCTGAAATGATCATGATGAGGATGATTATTTAATAACATAGGTAGATATAACATAGGTGGATTTAACATAGGTACTTAGGTAAATGGGGTGCTGGCCAGAAAACCTCCACGTGTGTCTGACGGCTGCTTGTCCCTCTGGACACGTCTGGAGGGAACGGCAGTTGTTAGGCCGGTGCATCCTGGGTACGGGCAATAGAATCCTTTCGAGGGATTAACCTTCGGGGGATCTTATTGCCTGTGGCGAATATTCTGGTACGGCCCCATGTGGGCCAACGGGGAGTTGTTTCACGTGTCCCTCTGATGTCAGCAGAGGGCACAGTGGAGGAGTAGGGGCGGGCCCGGTGTGCAGTCACCCTGCCACTGGGCAGGCAGCGGGGGGATTGTCCTTCCCTGACCCCGTCGATCTCGTAACCCCAGGAGTGCCTGCTGAGTACTGTTCTGGCGCCTCTTGGGACCGAAGGTCTTGGCTTCACCGCCTGGACCACGAAGAAGAAAACCTCTATAAAAAATTACGGGAGGATGGGGCCTGCGAGCAGCAGACTCGGGGTAGTCTGCTGCCCGACCAGCAGCTGGCGTAGCTAGTGTAGTTGGCGCAGCTGGCGTAGCTGGTAAAGGCCCTTGAGGTGAGGTGGCGTGCAGTGTTCCGTGTGCGCCGCTGAGGCGGGTGCGGCCAACGTTAGGCCGCACGGGGAGAAGGGGCTCGCCAGCTTGCGGCGAGCAGGGACCTGTCGGGGGTGGTTGTGTAAATACTCACGGGTTCCCACGCCCCCGGTTAAGGTAGTTGAAGGAACACCGTGGTGGTTTTAGTCGGTAAGAGTCCGACACTGGCTCCGCCTATCCCGGGTGGAGTGCGTCCAAGGCAAAAAAAAAAGGTACTTAGGTAAATAACTGTCAAAACTGTAATCATATTGGAATCAAATGATCAGCGCTTGCATCCAGAGAGTCCAGGTGTCATTGGATCTCACCCAAGTTTTTTGGAACAATAGCCTGATTTTTGATGATAATAATGATGAAAAATCAGATAATCATTAATTAAACGCATTAATTAACGTATGTGGAGCGAAATCTAAAGATAAAAATTGTGGAAAGAAATTCGTTCACGAGCAGGGTTCGAAGCTGCAACTCCTGATTCGGTACACCAGTGCTTTATCCGCTAAGCAACCGTGAACTCGACTTGTGAAATCGAATTTAACTTCCATTTTGTATCCGTCTTTGGGTGATATCAGCTACAATTTTTTTTTTTATAATCTCTTGGAATTAAAATGTGTACAACTCACATAGTTATTGATTCTATGGATAAACTATACTTTAAATTTTTATTTACATTTAATATCCTGTGTCGATCTAAATTCATAGTATATCTTGAACTTACAAATATCGTGTCTCACTTCTCATTTCCAAGTCAGTTTCAATGTCCAAAACATACTACGAATGAAGCAACATTACATTAAATTTTGTTCTCCCAAATAAACCTCAAATATGTGACCTCATTTCATAATAAAATTATAGTGGGCTCACAACAATAGTTCAGAAAATAATGACAATAATCAAAACGTCTTACATGAAAATAATAAATGATTATTATTTCACTCACATAAATGACAAGGTCGCACATTTTATTGTTAAAAAAATCTTTACAACAATTTGGTAACTCGTCTATCACTCACGACTTTAGACGGTGTGATCACACTGATGGCAGAAGCGGCAAGAACAAAATTATTTGCAACTCCAAGTGTGCAAGTGTTCTCTGTCAAGATGAAAAGAGTTACTTTGGTCTAGTCGCTATCACTTAACAATGTAACCCCAATCTTATCTTGGGGCCTGAGAAAATTATGTGTACTGTATGTCTATTACAAAACATGACACTGTCCGATGTCATGTTTTGTAATACAAAAACTTTAAGATTGTCGTTGCAAAATTTATAAGATTAGAAGGAATTAGGAATGAATGGAAAAGGTATAATTATAAGGAAACAGAATTGTATGCTTCCCTCATACGGTGTTCTTTGTAACTTCTTTGCCCTTGTAATATAGATACGAGGATTTACTAACGGCCAAAATTAA
Organism: Asteroscopus sphinx; assembly: GCA_949699075.1. NCBI lineage: Eukaryota > Metazoa > Arthropoda > Insecta > Lepidoptera > Noctuidae > Asteroscopus > Asteroscopus sphinx. The sequence continues at coordinate 8,453,578 of OX453021.1, read as the reverse complement.
TATCCTATCTATCCACGATTTAATTTGTATGGAACTGACGACTGACGACCCCGGTGGTGTAGTGGTCTTCTTCTATCGTGTCGACATGAGCTACATAATGATAATAGCTCATGTCATGGTGTAAAGATTAGCCAGTCAGCAGGTTGGTAGCGGGGCTGACTGCCCAGGAAGCGCCGAACGATCAATTAAATATCTTCACTCGTGGAGGCTCTTTAAATGCACCCTAAAGTACCACTCTTTAAATGCACGTAGTGGTTCGAGTGTCAGACTGCTGTTAACGAGGTCGTGGGTTCGATTCCCACAGTACACAAATATTTGTGTGATGAACATAAGTGTTTGTGCTGGTCTGGGTGTTGCTTATATGTATTATAAGTATGTATTTACAAAAAAAATGTATATGTATTATATCCATTGTCTAGTACCCATAGCAGAAGCTCTGCTTAGTTTGGGACTAGATGGTGTTGTGTAAAAAATGTCCCAAAGATATTTATTTATTTAACTTATGTCAAAGGACATTGCCCATTCTCTTAGGAGCTTTAGGCCCCTCAAAAAAAATTGCTATGTCATGGCGGTTTTAGTCTTATTTTGTCATTGACCTGTACCTATGGACTTGTAATACCTACGAAATAAGAGTGGTATACCTACAATATCCGGGCCACCGTTATGGTGGCCATAGCTAGGGAAGTAAGTAATCAAAACTAAAAAGTATCGATATCGATGCTCGTGTTTCGTACCAGAGATGTGTGCTGATTAAAATCATTTTCAAGTAGTAATAAATAATGCAATTATATTAAATACTAAGTTCGGCTGTCCCTAGGACATAAAAAATCACGGAGCGGGATCGAGAGAGGGCTGATCCCGCTCGGAGAAGGCGGCGCCGGAGAGGCAACCGCTCCGGTGCCTAGCCCATCAGGGCTACACACCGTGCCCTCTGCTCTGTCGATAGGACAGGTGTGCGGGGGGCCTTTGAGGTCACGGGCGTCCAGAGTGGGGACTTTAGGCGTCCACTGAGTGATCTCAGGGATGACGGTGGCACGTTGTGGTATTGTGTCGCCCTATGCTTTCGCATCGAGAAGGTGTTCAGGGAGACAAAGTCTTCCCTGGGACGTTCCTTACAGGCGTAGCACAGGGGGGGGCACCGGTAGCATACCCATTCCCGGAGTTCCCTCACTATTGTGCTGAAGATGGTCACCGGGGAGGTTTTAGTGCGGTAAAAATCCCACACACCCCAGCCTCTACCCCACGAGGCCGGTAGCCTTATGAAGGTTTCCTCCTCGAAAACAAAAAAAAAAAAAAAAAAAAAGGACATAAAAAATCAAGCTTCTAAGTCAAGGCAATCATACGGCTATGTCACATTTTGATACTCGCAAACTCACATAAAAAACCTATAGGGTACTTCGCATTGACCTAGAATCATGAAATTTGGCCAATATATCGAAATATCTTCTTTTTTTTCAATATATCGAACTCCGATTGTATATTTAAAAATATTGATATATCGAAAATCTGCTATTTAATTAAAAAAATATCAACAGCCCTAGTTTGTTTACTTGACAGCTCATGTACTATGGGCCACATTGCGGGGTAAGCATTGACTTGTACCTATGGACCAGTAATACCTACGAAATAAGCGTGGTATACCTACATACAATATCCGGGCCACCGTTATGGTGGCCATAGCTAGGGAAGTAAGTAATCAAAACTAAAAAGTATCGATATCGATGCTCGTGTTTCGTACCAGATATGTGTGCTGATTAAAATAATTTTCAAGTAGTAATAAATAATGCAATTATATCAAATACTAAGTTTGGCTGTCCCTAGGACATAAAAAATCAAGCTTCTAGGTCAAGGCAATCATACGGCTATGTCACATTTTGATACTCGCAAACTCACATAAAAAACCTATAGGGTACTTCGCATTGACCTAGAATCATGAAATTTGGCCAATATATCGAAATATCTTTTTTTTTTCAATTTATTGAACTCCGATTGTATATTTAAAAATATCGATAGATCGAAAATCTGATATTTAAAAAATATCAACAGCCCTAGTTTGTTTACTTGACAGCTCATGTACTATGGGCCACATTGCGGGGTAAGCGGGGTTGCCACGCGGCGTAGGTATTTTGCCATCCCGTAAAGATGTTGCCAAACAGAGAATATACAAATAGCATGCGATCTCTTTCACCAGATGACATAACACGTTGGTTAACAAGAGACAAAGAATAGTTTCATAATTCAATAACGATTTAATAGATATTTGTATAACCTAGGTGGATATAGAAGAATGGGCCACTTCCATAGGTTTCTTAATTCAATGTATTTTGTAGACCAAGAATTATCTTTTATTATTCTGCAAACGATTTTAATTTTTTCACCCTGGTTTAAGAGAAATCTTATTTTTTCCAACTCCTTAACTGATTGATAAGTACGCTCCGTGCATCGTTGGGCGATATAACTGAACGCACCCATAAGGACATCCAGAGACACCATGTATGGTGTTGCAAGATATAATTATTTTGTTAATCGATTTTTGAAATCGGTTTTGTAGTATTTTTTAAATAATAACATTGCAAGCTTTTAAGTTTTTGGGTGTATTAATTAATATCGATTAGATAAGTAATATTTCAGTTAATTTAAAATGATTATAACAATATTTACAATAAATGCATAGGTATTTTAAAGCAAAGAATCATCTTATTTTTCTGTACAAAAAGATTTCAAAAATATGTTTTGCAATTTATTTTGATTTGACGTCATATGAGTGATTTTTCATAATTTTTAACGGATTTACGCATGCGAACCGAAATCTGAAGATATAAATTGTGGAAAGAAAAAATAAGAAATCAATCAATCAAGATAAGTCTAGTATAATAGCATCTGAAACACAGTAAAAGTGAATTCATAGAAGTATCGCTATTTAGAATCGATTCCGATTATTTGTTGAAATAGTCTGATATCTGGCAACATTTTCGTTCGGTTTGAATGGAGGATATACTTACGATTCAGTTTATTACATATTTATTATGTTTTTTAATGCTAGGGTGAAAGAAATGTTGATAAAGAACAAATAAACATGATAAAATAAGACATAATTTTTGAATAACATACAGTTTTGACATGGCGCCAAAAATGGGCCCATCCGTGGGCATTGTCCTTTCTATCTCTAGTAGGGCAAATGGATAGGATATTAAATTTGGCCGTAAAAAGCTCTTCCTTCTTCAACGGCCAAAATTAATAACCGATATATCAAGGATTTATCCTACTTAAGATAGAAAATTTGACATTTATGGCCAAAATTAATATCCTATCTATCCACGATTTGCCCTACTAGAAATAGCAATTTGACATAAGCTCCATACAAAATATGTCATATTTCTATTTCTAGTAGGGTAAATCGTAGATAGACTGGATATTAATTTTGGCCGTAAGTGGGTACTCGTAGGTTATAAAATTGGGCCATAATGCACTATCAAAAAATATCCAGAGTTTTATTCACAAACTTTTTGAAAATTACTTGATTATATTAATTATTTCTCAAATAGTATTGTTTCAGATTATTTTTGGTTTATTGTATTCAGCTCACAGAGAATCTGTGGAGCTCCAGCAAAAACTGTTACATTTTTTCCGACTTAAAATAACATAACATCACGCCTGTATTTCCCCGAAGGGGTAGGCAGAGGTGTAATAGTACACCCATATTTCGCCAGTTATGTTATAGTCCCATGTAATAGGGGGCGAGCCTATTGCCATTGACCGAGCACAAATCCAGGCGGCTACTGAGAATTTCCTAATGAAAAAACCCAATAACACTTTGCCCGACTTTTTCCGACTTTACATCAAAAAATGCCAGGTTAAGAGTACTCTACGCCGCCGCGCCGACGAGCATGCATGACGAGGTTAATGGACTTAGATGAAGCGAAAAAGGTGTGTCAGGATCGTAGCAGATGGAAATCCATAGTCTCTGCCTACCCCAATGGGAAACAGGCGTGATAATGTGTATGTATGTCTGTTACATCATGCAAGCAATAGCATTTTTCGCTTTTTTCACCAGTAAGCAAGTTATTATGGCGGTACTACAGATATTGTTTCATGTGAACAAAACACAACACTATCATATTAATTTAACATATAAAACATAAAAACAATTTTTCGATCTCCTGAGTACTGAGGCCCTTAATATAGGACAACCAAAATAACAATAAACAAACGCAAATGCTTTTCTGGATATCGAGAAAAATCAGTTTTCCAAACATTTGCATTTTCGGCCTATCATACAAAAATTTAACTATTGAAAAAATCTAAAATCGTAGCACTCCGGATGACATAACTCGCCACCATTTATTGAACTAGTTGTAATATTACTACTCAGTACTGTCAGTACCAGGTTGCTTCACTCGCATCCTCGCCTACACCATTAAGTAACATGTTTTCGACACTTAACAAGACGACTTATCTTGACAGGCTGAGGCAGTCATTAATTTATTTGCCTCTTGAAGATCTCTACACAGTTCACAACTTCCATTGGTCCATACGTATGCAAAAAGACATATTTATGATGATAGGTCAGGTTTGTTTAGTATTTTATTTTTGGATTGTTGCTTCTTCTGCAGGCTCACTAGCTGTAGGGGTTAAAACTCTGTTGGTTGTTCTTCTTTGTTCGTTGGCATTTGTGTAAGCTGTTCTTTGATGAGAATTCATTACTTTGCAGGATACTTGTGTATATTTTTTTTTCTCTCTATGTTTGTGTAAGTCTTTGGCTCTGTTGGGCTTTATCGCCTTTTTCCAATGACAATTGGATTAAGTGTCCATGTACTTTGAAGGACATTTTGGTGTAGGGGAATGTGGGGGGAAATTGGACAGAGGGTGAAAGCGGATAGTTGCTATTTCACTAGTACGCGTATCGCTGTCTTGTTCTAGACAGTCGGCCGATATTCGCTAAAGCTCGTGCAGTGTGGTTGCAAATGACGGCCACGATAAAATTTCGGTGCATGCGTCTATACGAGAAAAAAGAAAAAAGTGGTAAGTAATCTATTATTTTGTATTTTTTGACGTATTCTCATTAGTTTTGGTCATGTGTTAATACAATGTTATATATTTTTTTATAGAATCATGGATATTTAAGGCACTAAAACTGCATTAATTGTTGCTGTGGGTTCAAACATAAAGTGTTTAAAATAATATTTCAAATATGGCACCTGTGGGGTACAATCGGACGGGGTGATATCGGATATCCGGTTTCACCCCAAATCGATTCATATGTTTTGTGTGTTTAGTTCAGTTAACTTTTTAAGTGTTTTGTATTTACATGATTTTTTTCATATATTTACAGGACCTCAATATTTTAGGGGCATACGTCAAAAAATCAAATAGGCTGCAATGGTTGGAGTCAGACTTGCTTTTAATAAGTTGAATGATGGAGGGCAGATTGGGATAACTTTGAGTAGCACATAAATATAATGTACCCATGTACTTCTATAGAAGAACGCGTTAAGAAAATCAAAGCTGGAAAATCAGAGGAGCACTTCATGTGTTCCGGAAGTGTCTCGCTACTGAAAAACGTGACTTATGTGATTTTATGGAAGATATGCTAGTAGAACAAATTAAAACTATGGAATCTCGTCTACTTGGATTGATTAAAATGGATATCCAACGTTTATCATTCCAATTAGCTGAAAGAAATCATTTTAACTACCTATTAAATAAATAGGTAGTTAAAAAAGGCACAGGACCGGTCGTTGTGGCGATGTTTGGGGGAGGCCTATGTCCAGCAGTGGACGTCTTTCGGCTGAAATGATGATGATGATGATGATTAAATAAATAAACAGGACTTGCCAGCTTGGACTGGGTAAGAGGATTTCTGAATCAGCACACCGAGCTGGGGGGGACTGGATGCGGAAGGCAGAGGACCGAGCGTTGTGGCGCAACTTGGGAAAGGCCTATGTCCAGCAGTGGACTGCGATAGGCTGAGTTGATTGACACCGAGCTGACATTGAGAGATCCACAGCCAACATCAGCTGCAAGGCCAATGGGCTTAAATAGAGCAGTTGTTTCATTTTTTTATATATTTTAGGATCACTTTATGTAAAGCATGTATTCAATCCTACTAGACGTTTATTATTTAGATAGTATTCACCCTGTTGGTATAAAATGCGTATCCGCTTTTACCTATAGGTATGGGGTGAATCCGGATCTATGTTTTTTACTAAAACAAGTTCTAGTTCCTATAAATTATAATTGATCTCTGTTTTTTTTTGCCAAAGTAATGCCTTATGTATGTTCTTTGATAGGCTATGTCGATTTTATTATTATATAGCATTGTACCAAATGTATGATGATTTTTTCTTAACTGTCCGGTGTTACCCCACTCTCCCCTACATCTATTTTATCTCTCTCTATGTTTGCTTCCTTCTGCCTACCTATTAGTTTTTCACACTTGTTTTTTATCGATGTGTCTCATTGTCAGTTGTTTCAAATAAATGATTTTGCTTTCTTTCTTTAAAAATAAATTATCTTTTTCCTTTCTTCTTCTATTGTTTTCTTTTCTATTAATTTATTTACTTAAAACATTTGTATTGCGCATTGTATTAACCCATGTGAAGTTAAATAGTTGAAATGTGTTACAAGTGTTGGTTTAGCACCATCACAACGATGTTTCACATGGCGGAAGAACTCACAAACATCGTCAGTTTGACGACGAGAACTCTGTGCTAAAATAGAACCAAGGTCATTTGAAATGTGTCACATAAGTGTCAATACAAGCACTAAAAATATTAAATCTATTCAAGATCATCATAAAAGTATACCGACCATCAAGCAGCAACATCTAAGACACAATTTTACCAAAACATTTTCTCTCCCCCCTTAAATAACGCAAGGACAACCTTCAACGTGTACTACAGCTGTCAAGGCTAGAAGGCTGTTGCTTCATACATTCGTATAAACACCATTTATATTTGGCTAATGCTAGCCAAACCTCGGGCTAGTATATTAATACTACGGATCTGATGTCGAAAGACTGTATGATGTGGAAAGAGTTCGCTTGGAAAGTTTTGATTGAATAATTTGCGTTGACAAGGTCTTCTTAACTTTAAATTCAAGGTTGACCTAGGATTTTGTGGTAGAAAGACGTTTGACGTAGTCCGTAGATTATTATAGTGGAGTAAGCTTGAGTGGTACAAATCTAGGCTAGAGATGTATCGTAAATATAACGTTTTACTCGGAATGGAGTCAAAGATGTGATTTCAATTAGAGATCAGACATTTCGAAGTCAGCATCGGATCTTAGAGTAATAGATAGCTACTGTATTATTTTATAAAATACATTACGTTTTTAGGGTTCCGTAGTCCTACAAGGAACCCTTATAGTTTCATCATGTCCGTCCGTCTGTCCGTCTCTCCGTCTGTCCGTCTCTCCGTCTGTCCGTCTGTCCTAATCCTTTACGGCTTAATAACTTCTACAGTTATAAACATAAGTAAATGAAATTTTGTTCAAAAATAGTATATAGTAATAGATATAGAACTCAATTTTAAAAGAATTAAAAAATCCTCATTACGTATTTTATAGGGGTGGCGCCCATACATGTGAAATGGGGATGAACATTTTTTTTTCGCTGCGCCCCCTCGTGTGGGGCATCATTGAATAGGTCTTCTAAAATGTTTCATACATAACTTTTTTATCAGGTGTACCATCTGCGAAATATAGCCCGCCAAAGTGGCTTGCAACGTGTCCCCCCCCCTGCCATTTCTAAACTATGCAACGTAGAAACTTATAATCTTCCACATCACAATTATTTCGAGTATAATGTGATTATAAATTTTCGAGTTATAGAGAGAAAACTGAAAAATACTTAAGACGTCCTAGTTCAAAGATGACCTTAGAGAAAAATGATCTTAACAAATAATGCTCCTTTAGTTACTTTCTATTTGAAAAAATCAGAAAAAGTTACTTTGTGTTATGTTGACATGGTGTGTCATGTTAAATTTGGCTTCTTGAATTTATCGCTAGACAGCGCTACTAACAACACGCTCTGAGTCGCGAATGCTGCCGATTATTGCAAAAACTAAAATAGCCATGATTAATATTCGATTTGATTCGTTTGTAATTACACCTACTTAAGGAACCCTATAATACTGAGCATGGCCCGACATGCTCTTGGCCGGTTTTTCTTAATGAAGACACTATCACGTTGCTTTAGTAAACGATGGCTAAGCTATACAATAGATATATTTTATTATTACCACGTACTTGCTTTCTTGTCTGTCTGTTTGTTTGTGCGGTACAAATTTTGAAATCGATTTTAACTAAAACATTTTAATTAACTGTTATAATATTAACTCGTTTACAAAACGAAAGCGAGGTATAGTATAGTATAGTATAGTATAGTATAACGGGCTGGTTTCCGCAACTCCACGATCAAGCGTGTATTTTGCGTACGGGTGGGAACTTACTCGATCCACCCTAACTCCTCGAAAAAGGCCAGCAACGCCTTGGTGTTGCTGGTGATCTCTCTGAGGGTACCTGGGTTACCGAAGTACTTGGCCCTGTATGTGGCGACCTCAGGACAGTCTAGAACACATGGGCTGCTGTCTCGTCTTCCACCATGCAGGCTCTGCACAGTGGGCTGTCCGTGACACCTATGACAAAAAGATGTTTGTTAAAGGACCCGTGGCCAGTAATAGCAGCTGTGACTGTACGCAGCTGTTGTTTTGACAATCGGAGGGCCTGTTTCGTAAACCGGCCGTCGATTGTGGGAAGTGCCTCCTTGGCCTGCCTGCACTCACCATGGTCTTTCCATAGTTTGTAGTATTTGTCCTTGGTGCGTTTCCTTACCAAGTTGCGTAGGTATCCAAAGGGGAGTGGCACTATGGGTTCAGGTCCCACGACTACCATACTCGATCCCCTTCTGGCCAGTTCATCCGCTGCGTCATTGCCTCGGGAACTGCTGTGTCCTTTGATCCATTGAATGGTTATGTTATTGAGATTACCTACCTGGTTGAGGTTTTGCTGGCACTCGTGTATCAGCCCCGAGTTTACCGTATGGCTGCTTAGTGCTTGTAGTACGGACATGCTGTCCGAGAGTATACGAATTGAGTGGTCTTTAACCTTCCTGGCTAAAATCGCCGAAGCTGCCAGGGAAATGCCCATGCACTCGGCCTGGAACACCGTGTTATGGACCCCCAATGGTGTGGCTATGTGTATATTGAGGTCTTCCGAGAAGATCCCGGCACCCGTACCTGTGCCTGTTTTGGATCCATCCGTGAAGATTCGCACCTCTGCAGGGCACAGCCCTTCGCATCGGTGATCCTCATACAGCTGGATTTTGTACTTCTTGTCGAAAATAAATTGCTTGGGAATCCGGTCGTTAATGGATTTCAACAGAGGGAATTCATTGCTGAGTTCCTCTATCAACGCGGTGTGTTGTGTACTACTCTTACTCCATAGATTTAGTGTTTTTAGACGTACTGCCGCCATCGCCGCCTCCTGTTGTATAAAAAGGTGGAGCGGTGGAATTCCCAGCATGGCTTCGAGTGCTGCAGTCGGGGTAGTCCTCATGCAGCCTGTAATCGCCACACAGGTAAGTCTTTGCATGCGCTGTAGTTTGTTTGAAGCTGTAATCAGCTTGGTTCTAGGCCACCAAACTACGGCCCCATAGGCAATCATGGGGCGGATTACCGCGCTGTATAGCCATAGTATAATTTTAGGGGATAGGCCCCACTTCTTACCTATCATTTTCCTGCATTGCCAGAAGGTGATGCAGGCCCTGTTTAGTTTGTTTTCTAGGTGATTACTCCAACTCAGCTTACTGTCTAAGATGACACCGAGGTACTTGACTTCGTTGGCCAGCTGGAGTTCAGTACTGAACAGTTTGGGTAAGCAATAGGGTCCTAATGCTCGCTTTTGGGTGAACATGACTAACTCAGTTTTGGTGGGATTCACTGAAAGATCAAATTCTCTGCACCAGCGTTCTACAATACGAAGCGCTTGTTGGGTGAGGTTGCAGATGGTCCCAGTCACCTTACCCGATACGAGGATGGCGAGGTCATCTGCATATCCTATTGTGTAGTAGTGGTTGCCGTTGAGTTTGGTAATGAGATCATTAATTACCAGATTCCACAGAAGGGGAGACAGCACCCCTCCCTGGGGGCAGCCTCTAGCTATCATGGCCATCTGTTGCTCTCCTTCAAGACGAACCACCCGTTTACTTAACATGTTTGCAATCCAGTCAGTTAGTACCTGCTCCACTCCGTGCTTGGAGAGGGCTGTTCTTATGCTGGAGAAGTTTGTTTTGTCGAATGCTCCTTCGATATCTATAAAAGTTCCCAGGCAAGTACCTTTGTTGTGTATCGCTCTCTCTATCTGACTAACCACCAAATGGAGAGCAGATTCTGTGGACTTACCTGAGCTGTATGCGTGTTGGTTGCCGTGCAGTGGTATAGTTTTAAGCGCGCCGTCCCTCAGCTCCCTTTCGCAGAGCCTCTCCAAGGACTTTAGCAAAAAGGAGGTCAGGCTGATTGGTCGGTGGGATTTGGCGTTTGTGTAATCGCCCTTACCTGGCTTTGGGATGAATATAACTTTCACTTCCCTCCATCCTTTGGGAACGTATCTATAGGCCAGGCACGCTCTCATTAGGGGCACCAGTCTTCTGGCAACGGACGTTCCACCCCACTGTAGTAGGGCAGGGAACACTCCGTCCGGGCCCGCTGCTTTGAAAGGATGGAAGCTCCGGATGGCCCATTGGAGTTTTTCCAAAGTTACCATCTTGTGCGCGCAGAGCCAGTCGCCATCCGATGGTGTTTGAGGTATATCTTGCCAATCAATTGCATGAGTAAATACTGGGAAGTGAGTTTCAATGAGGACGCGTCTTACTTCTTCTGGTGATGTTGTCAGCGTGTTGTCAGGCTTGCGGAGAGTGTCAGGCACAGATGAACTCTGTTGCGCCAGAACCTTCCTTACCCTGTTGGCTTGTTGGCAGGATTCAATGTTACCACAGAATTTACGCCATCCCATGGTACTCCTGAATCTGATGCATTTTTTGTAGCTGAGTTTGGCTGCGTAGTAGACATCCCAGTCTTCGTCCGCACAAGTATTCATGGCTCTGTTCAGAGCTCTTCTAACCTTTACACGTTTGCGCTCCAGCTCCGCGCCCCACGAGGGCTGTTTACCCGGTGTTTTGGGCGGGATGGTCTCTGGGCAGGCAGTGTGGTAGCTGCTTATCATTGATTCCGTGAGGTGACTTACTTGCTCATCGATATGTGTCGTGTGCACGAAAGTTAGCGAATCGTTTAACGGTGCAAGTCTAGATTCAAGTGTGCACGTGTAAGTAGTTTTGTCCGTATTGCGTGGATTCCGACGAGGTTTTGTTGGTGTTATACAGACCTGGTTGTCAAAGCGGATCCACCTATGATCGGAGCATGAGGCCTCCTTGGAGACCTGCTACCCCGTGGTGATTTCCGCTGCACCCTCTGATGCCAGAGTGAGGTCTATGATTGTGCGGCTACGCCTGGTTACAAAAGTTGGTTCAGAACCAGTGTTTAGTAAGGATAGGTTAGTAGTAAAAAGATAGTCAACTAAAGCTTTACCTCTATCGTTTTGCGTTTCCATGCCCCATAAAGGGTGATGAGCGTTGGCGTCGGCCCCAATTACAACCTCTATCCCGGTTCTCTCGCAATGGTTTACAAGGCGGATGAGGTCGTAAGGGGGTGGCTCCTCCCCCTCAGGCATGTAGACCGAGGTGAAGGTGATCCCCACCTCCCTGGCGTCACGCTGTATGAGCAACCTTATGGCAGACAGATCTCTGCAACAGAAATCCGTTAAAAGCTGTGCTTTGATATTACCTGTGACAAAGATGCACGACCTAGGGTGATCGTGATCTGTAGTGACTAAGATCTTACCTCCGAGATTGGATAGTCCCTGTATATGGCCAGCCCTGATCCACGGCTCTTGAATCAAGGCAATGGCCGTGTGTTGAACCTCCAACCACTTGCGCAACTGAGCCGTCGCGGCTTGGCTGTGGTGGAGGTTTGCCTGGACTACCCTACAGGCCGACAAAAGGGACGCCATCACTGGTCGTAGCCTCCTTGTCTCCCCCAAGGTGTAGCCCGGCTAACAAGTCGCCAGTCTCGAAATCGTCCCCCTCCAGGTCCGAAGCCGAAGACAAATTGATGTCAGGCTCCTCCCCCGAAGATGGGACGGCGTCCGAGATGACGACAGATGGGCCGGCCGACTCTGCTACAGCAGGTTCAGCCACGGCCGTTGCCAGGGTGTTTAGTGGGGGAGCAATCTCCCCTGCTGGTGCAGCTGGCAGCTCTCTACGGATGGTTCCCGTGGCCGGGTCCCATCCCTGAGGGACTTCGGTAAATTTACCTTTCGGCCCCTGGTATTTAATGTACACCGCCCCCAAACCCATTGAGAGGCGGCGTCCAGCCTTCATCAGGGTCGGAATTTGGTCCTCAGGGACTCCGACCACCACGAACCACGCCGCGGTCTGTTTCACTGCAGGCAGAAGCACCCACTTCTCAATACCAAGCAAGGGGTTCTGGTAGGCGAGGGTGCGACCAATATTGGTAGCCTCCTCGAAAACCCCCTGCTCATCCGGGATGAGGATGCCGCAGAGAACACGTCTGATGAGCTCTGACTGGCTTTTGACGACTAGCGAGACGTTAGCCGGGTGAGCCAAGCCAGAGACCGTGTTCTTCAGCCATGTAAGGGTGTGGTCATTCTCACACCACAGTTTTATGACACCCTCCGTGAACACCGGCTTCGCGATGAAGTTGGGCCTGGGTCTGTCTTGCATAAGGGACAAGGCCTCACCGATGATCTGCTTCTGGATAGCAGTGAGTACCTGGTCCGATGTGTCCTTGCTGAGCGGTCCCGCGCGGTCGCAGATCGCAACACAGGGGTGTGCTGGCGGCTTGCGCGTAGCTTTTGTTAGCGGCCCGCTTGGATTGCTCAAGACGCGGCCGCTTGTGCTCCTCACGAGGCGACATCGTCTCGTTGAGAGCCCGCTTGGCCGCGGCCTGACCCCTTCAATCGTGTCGCTGTGTCTTGGCTGCGTGTTGGACCGGTTTCTCTGCAGCGACTGCAGTTGACGGTTCGCTGGGCTGTGGTCGGCTTGCGCCGGCTTCGTCCTGCGACCGCTTCCCCGCTGCAAAGTGAATTTGGTCACCAGCCGGTTTGGTTAAACCAGCGGTAGCAGCCTGTGTAGGAGCTTTGCCCGCCTGCATGCGGGCTAGGCGACGCTCTCTCCTTGTCCGTCTGTTCTTCCTCTTGTCCTTTACCGCAAGATTCGGTAGACCAGAAGGGTCAGTGCAAGGGCGTTGGGTTGATTGAGTATATTTGCCCTTGCCCTTGCGTTCCTGTACCTGCCAGGCGCTGGAAAAAACGTCTACAAGGTAGCTGGCCGTCCCCGATTGGCCAGATACGGCCGAGCGTGGGGATCTAGCTAGAGGAGCCACAGGAGGGGGAGGGGGAGGACATGTGGATATTGGAGCGGTGCCGGTTTTACCCAGCACCGGGGCTTGTGAGGAAAGACCGGTGCTGTTCCCACTCAGCGCCTTGGTCCTTTGTTTTGGTTGGGATTTATGTTTGGTCTTAGTTGCGGTTTTCGCCACAGCCAGACCGACACCCGCGCTGGTGCCCGCAACGCTAGCTGCTGGGCCTCCAGGGGCGACAGAAGTGCTAGGAGCACTCTGTGTAGGAGTTCCATCAGTTTTCACCGATTCCACTCCAGTTGTATGTGTAATACTTGGCCTTATTTTGTCCATAGTATAGATTTATGTAATTTTCATCTCCCTGGCTCCCACCCGCCATGGAGCCCGCACCTGGGAACGTCTAGCTAAATAAAAAGTTCGAACGTTAGGACTACCAGGGAGATATAGGGGCGCAAGGCTGGTTTACAGTGCGACATCGGGCGCTCGATCGGGTTGGTGTACGGGGTCGAAAAGGCCTACCCCATACGAACTGATCAACCCTCACTTACACCGTCAGCATGACCTTTACCTACCACTTCGGTCGTCCGAGGACTACCTCTGCGGACCTCACGCACCTCGCCTGTGTCCCTCTGACGGGACACTATGACCATTTCCCTACCCCTGGCTATTGGGTAGGGTTACCGTTTCGCTTGAAATCCAGACCAAAGGGGGCGTGTTGCCTCACGGACGCATTACCACCAGCGCCGATCGGCTCAACCCCCCAGGACTCCTTCATCCCCGCTTACGGCGCTCAACTGCGCAGGTCCTAGCGCAGGTGACTATTTACCCCTACTCGCCATCAGCCGTTGCTGTGATGTACGAGCCTGCGACCACCCAGTCACAACAGGGTCGCAGTTAGGAGTAGGAATTGGGATTTAGGGGGGGGGGGAGAAGGGATGTTGGAAGGATGTAGGTCAGGGAAGGATGGTGAGATTTGAGTGGGAGGGGAAGGGGTAAGAAACAATCTTCCCCCAATGTAGGATTGGGGAGGGGAAAGGTCACTCTTTTAGGGTGTATTTAGCACCCCGGGCTTGTGATGGCCCCTTCTAGGACTGCTCTTCGCCTAGGTGTATTGAGTGGTTATACCGCCACTGATCGGACGCCATAGCCTCGTTCGTTATCTACCAGAGGGCACCACGCCAGCCATATTGGCCGACGCCACCATACGGCGCGTGCTGGTGAGGTTGACAGTTGGGTCGGTTAAGATGTTGTGTACCGTTCTCCCCTTACCCCCCGAAAGTTCATAGGTCAGGTTGGTCTTTTTTTGCGTACAAAGAAAGCGAAGTAATGTTATAACTGTTATTTTAAACAAACATTATCATTATAAACTTTATATCCATACTAATACTATAGGTAGTACGCTATAGTGTAAAATCTCTTCACGGTCGGTCTGTCTGTATTGGTGACAACTTCAAGGTCAAATATGTTTAGCAACAAACTTTACATAAATTATTATAATACCAGTTGGTATATTCAATTTCATAACCTATAAATAAATATTTCTAACTGTACATAATAAAATCTATAAATAAATTCTTCTAACAGGACTGGAAATCTATTTTGATCGGCAATAATTCTTCCTATAGCGAAATTGTTCCGTTGCAAGTAGGGTGACCAGCAGGCGTAACATGACCGCTGTAGACAAAGCTTATGTCGACGGAAGAATAGACAAAATGACGTATTGTAGAAAGATTTCTTCCGTCCGTAGCATGCCGATGTCAATAATGAAGAAAAGAAATGTTTCTATACTTCGATCGACACATGTCTACAACGTCGAGCATGACGAACATATTTTCTCTACTTTTGACAGTTAGGGGTAGACATGTTTCTCTTCAAATAAAAGAAATTAGTCTACATCTCATGAGACCTAGACAAAATTATTCTTTAGTTTTATTAGGACTAGATTCTTGTTAAATTGGTTTCATTGGAGTTTTTGAACAATAATAATAACATGTCGGGTTCCAAAAGTCGCTATCTCCTTAGTTATTATCAAAAACTAGCCTTTGCCCGCGTGTAATCCGTAATAAGTATCGAATGACTATCGTGCATCCTTCGGGAACTGTGTCTTCCCGGGATAAAAAGGTTTCCTTTATGTTAATGCACACCCTATGGTCTACGTGCTAATCTTCATCCTTTTGCATTTATAATATTAGTAGGATTACATATAAGAAAATTTGCAGAATGCCCGCGGCTTCTTCGGCTTATCACAGAAAGCCTTATCGTGCATCCCTCGGGAACTGTTTATTTTCTCGGTACAAAAAGTAGATAGAGTATACTTTATTGTTCGCACACCATAAAAATATTTACTTTGTAATAGTGATGCGAGCCGAGTCCACTTTTACTCGAGTGACATCGAAAAAAACGTACTCGAGTGAAAAAAATATCGACTCGAGTTCACTCGGACTCGGTTCACTCGCCAATCACTCACCAAATAACGTAATGTTATTTGGTTTTATGAACAGACCGTATTGGCGATGTATTGAAATAAAACTTCAAACTTGTCGTTTTATTAAGCCTCAACTTATTGACAAAATGAAAAAATAATGAATTCAAGTATTATGACAGGTAATTCGTTAAAGGCGAGTGATCGAGTGACTCGTGAACCACTCGAGTGACTCGACGGCTCGATCACTAGAGTAGTACTCGAGTAAAATTGTAAAATGACTCGAATGACACGAGTGGTAAAATCTGACTCGAGTCGCATCACTACTTTGTAAAACGCATCCTTTGACCTTGACATTCATGACTACAAAATGCGTATTGTTGTTGCTTTGAATTACGTACAAAATGTTTCAAAACTTATTCGATTTACCTTTTTTCTAGATAACGAAACGTAATAATATGGTAGGATTTGGTAGAATTTGTACGGCACTAGCTACGTTCTCGTTGCTATGGAAAAATATCTGTCACTTTGTCTACGTAGAAACCCGAGTCGACGGGTCGCCTCATGCTCGAGAAGAAGAGATATCTTGACGTATAGAAAGAGCTTTGTCTATTCTTGGAAGAATAGACATAGAATTGGTCATGCTACGCCTACAGGGGGTCTACTCGCGTTTGACGATATTCGATTAATCGAACCATTCATTCATCGCACAATTTCCTACTCCGGTCAACCCTCTCCCTTAACGCATGCGATAATCATGTTCTGACGTTTGTTTTTCTGTTCTCCGGTCAATCTCATACGACTACGAACCGTAGTCTATCTTTATTGTGCCTTTTAAAATATATATAATATATTAAAAAGACTGCCTCGTTGGTCTAGTGGTCGCAAGCGCGACTGCTGAGCGTGGGGTCCTGGGTTCGATTCCCGGGTCGGGCAAAGAGTTATTGGGTTTTTTCATTAGGGAATTCTCAGTAACAGCCCGGAGTATGGATTTGTGCCCGGTTAGTGGCAATAGGCTCGCCCCCTATTACATGGGACTATAACATAACTGGCGAAATGTGGGTGTACTATACACCTCTGCCTACCCCTTCGGGGAAATACAGGCGTGATGTTATGTTATGTTATGTTATGTTAAAAAGATTCTTAAAATATGGGTAGACTCTGCAGCCTTCAAAAAATCATTTAGAACTAAAAAATTCTAAAATCAAAATTTGCTAATATGATATCCCGTGTTGATTTCGTCAAATTAAGGGAATGGCCAAATTCTTAGCTGAAAAACAGGACATCCTGTAAAATTCTGGACATCTCAGTCACCCTAGTTGCAAACCGCACGGGTACAGTTAGGTGCATTTACCTCGCTGCATTGAATACCAGCCTAACTGGCTGCCTGGCTTGCACGCGAACTATTTCGTGTTTGAAAAGAAAAAAAATATAAGATTCAGATCACAGTAGATATCGATTAATTGGTTTTAATGATCCATATCGAAGATTTTGAAGTTATAATCGGATGATACTTTTTTCCCTGGTTTTTTAATTAACTCGCTTTAATTCCTGTCTTTTTTTGCAATCAATTTTAAATTAACTTCCCGATGAGCTAGAGACTTGAAACTTTAAATATAGCTCAGACTCAATCGATTACCTTACGTCAGATCGTACAACAAGTACAAAATTACCCCATCACCATTTCCTAGTGGACGATAGCTCACTTACCATCTGATCAGCCCTCTTAGCTGTAAAGACTACAAACATTATTATAGGTAATGACTTAATGTATGTAATGAGCTTTTTATAGTTTTATGTGAGTATTTCCTACTTAAACCTAGTAAAAAAAAAACCTGCTTTATTAATAATTTTATTAAAGAAGGGTGTAGATGTGTTAGGTTTACACTAATTAAAACCGGCCAAGAGCATGTCGGGCCATGCTCAGTATTATAGGGTTCCTTAAGTAGGTGTAATTACAAACGAATCAAATCGAATATTAATCATGGCTATTTTAGTTTTTGCAATAATCGGCAGCATTCGCGACTCAGAGCGTGTTGTTAGTAGCGCCATCTAGCGATAAATTCAAGAAGTCAAATTTAAGAAGTGTCATTTCAAAGTTACTTTTTGTGATTTTTTCAAATAGAAAGTAGCTAAAGGAGCATTATTTGCTATAATCATTTTTCTCTAAGGTCAATGACCTTTGAACTAGGACGTTTTAAGTATTTTTCAGTTTTCTCTCTATAACTCAAAAAATTATAATCACATTATACTCGAAATAATTTTAAAAGAGAGTTTTCATAAAGGTCTATCAATGTGGAAGATTATAAGTTTCTACATTGCATAGTTTAGAAATGGCAGGGGGGGGACACATTGCAAGCCACTTTGGCGGACTATATTTCGCAGATGGTACACCTGATAAAAAAGTGGTGTACCAAACATTACTTTCATTTTAATAAACCTATTCAATGATATCCCACACGAGGGGGTGCAGCAAAAAAATTTTTTTTTTCCCCATTTCACATGTATGGACGCCACCCCTAAAATACGGAAAAACGATTTTTTTATTCTTTTAAAATTGAGATCTATATGTAGACTATTTTTCAACAAAATTTCATTTACTTATGTTTATAACTGTAGAAGTTATTAAGCTGTAAAGGATTAGGACAGACGGACAGACGGACAGACGGCCAGACGGACGGACATGACGAAACTATAAGGGTTCCTTGTAGGACTTCGGAACCCTAAAAAATGTGGGTATGCAAGCCCTACATATTAACTAATAAGTATTATTATGAATATCACTTTCTAAGACCAATGTTAAATTAATCTTAAATGTTAAAAGAGATGCTTTAGTCTATTTAACAATGCTCGTAATATGCTAGTTTTTCATTTAGAATAAGATCTTTTTGTTAACTTGTTTTTGTTTTTTTTATGTTAATAAGACCTTCAAAAATTCAATTAAATTAATGCAATATACAATCGCTTTCGTTTTAAAAACGCAGTGTATAAATAAATAGTTTTTAATCAAATTATTTGCTTTTTTGTTAGTTATTGGCAAAAACTGGTACGCTAAAAAAAAATTGAATTCATGTTGCTTCATCTTTTTATATCAATAACAGCTTTCTGTCATCACTTCCTGACATTTGTTTTTAGTAGCAGCCTGGAGTCTGGATACGTGCCCGGTGAATGGCAATAGGCTCGCCCTCTATCACATGGGAATGATAACATTATAACTGGCGAAATGTGGATGTACAATTTATACATATACACCTCTGTCTACCCCTTCGGGGATACAGGCGTGATGTGACGTTATGTTATGTTATGTCATATATCGCGTATTCGTTACCTCAGATTTAAATAATATATTCTCCTGGTTCACATCCATTAATTCATGTATCTAAAGCTTTGAATAAACATTTGTAGCTCATGGACAAAATTAAAGTCATCTCAATAATAATTTAGCCTTGATAACAAAATCTGTTGCTATTCGAGTAACAACATATTTTTTCATGGTTACATGCTATTGCACAGAATCAATTTTAAATGATGCGAATCTCAGATCAATAGATTGCAAGACTGTAAGGTAATAAAGAATGGCTGACGATTGCGCAGTACCTATGTTTGTAAATTAAATTTTCGTGTAAATAGTTCAAGTAGCACAATAAATGAAGCTATAAAGATTTTATAACATTTTACTATACATCATAACTGGTTTTAAGAGGGTACTTAGCCATTTTTTTCGATCAATAAAATATCTTTCAAATATGTTTTGGAATCAATTATATGACATAATATAATCAAGAATGATGAGAGATAACGAACAAAAATCCAAGATAACTGTATATTCGATGAAATTCAGCTAATGACTAGCTACCGTCGATCTGGCAGACCGCACCTGGTGGATCCAGGAGTTTTGCGGTAGGAAAAAAATATTTGAAATAGTATCGTCGCTGGCTTTTTTCTGCTAAGCGTTTATATATTACAGGAGCCGAAAAAAGCCAGCAAAAAATTTAGGAGGATTCATATTGTAAAAAAAAAACTCTCAGTATATGATAGTTATTATATTTTTCCCATTGTGGTAAGAAAGAAAGAAAATGTGTTTATTGGCACAAATAATCAAATTTACAAAAATAAAAGAACATAACAAATAAAACATATGTAAGTGCCAAAGGGCCACCAGCTCAGCATAATGAAAAAAAAAACGGATAAATTAAAACAGAAACGGATTTTCTGTAAAATAACGGATTCATCTAATTTATTCAATAAGATCAATTTAGTTGATGTCAGCGTCTTAAGCGAAGCGGAACTTGGCCATGCACCAAGGAAATGATAGGATGAAGCTGATCAATTGCTTCTAGTCATTCCGTAAATAACTGCTTACAGTCTAGAATCCACATAATAAATAAACATAATATTAACCAATAAATTGTAAACAATAGATGACTAGCTAATCGTGGATTATCGTGTGGCTTATTTCTAGTATTAGGTAGGTTCAGTAGAAACCTGCAAATTGTGGGGATTTTAATTTTATACCATTAGATATGGCAAGCAGTTTACACATAATAGCTTTCTTTTTTGCTATCAGTTAAGTATCTATTATTATGATTCTGAAAACGTGACTTCGTGACAAGACAGAATCATTTTTTGAATGATATATTTGGCTGATTATTGTGAGCGTTCATCAATGCTGAACTCTTAGCCTATTAAGGCCCTGTCCCTGCACGAATTGTAGGACCCTGGACCACAGGTTACTCTGTGCCTGGACTGCGGGGCGCAGTGGGGAGCTGGAGCACTGAGGCCCGTGATAACAATTAGTTATGTAAAACATTAAATTAATGTAATTTTATCAAAAAAAAAACTGAAATGGATTACTTGGCTTGCGATAAAATATATCGTGTAAGTTTCAAAATCATGTTCAATATAAATTTTCGTCATAAAATGAATTCAAAGTGTCAAAAATTGGCTATGTTTGGATTTTTTTTCTATCAAGCGAAGTTATTTAAATCGTGTATCGATCTTTCAAAATGGATACAAAAACTACTCAACTCCACCATATATTTTTCCATTAAAAATAAAAAATTAATGAAGTAGGGACTTCAAGAAATGATGACGAAAAATGGAAAGAAACAATGTATTTTTTTGGAATTCGTGCATGGACAGGGCCTTAAAATTTATTTGATAGCCAGCCGCAGTTCGCCTTCCGCGAACAGTATTCTCAAACTTATGTCAAATAGTCTATCGGGGTAGACACATCTCATGTAGTACAGTCAGAAATCTTTCCAGTGAACCGCCACTAAGGCTAAAAATAAACTTTTTACATAAATTTTAACCGACGAAACCAGAAACTGAAAAGCTAAAAATAAAATGAAGCTCTAAATAACTAGTCTTAATATATATTGTTCTAACTAAACTAATGTAAATAATTATTTTATTATTTTAACGCATTTTACGCATGCTAAGCGAATTCTAAAGATTTAAATTGTGGAAAGAAAAAATCGCTCACGAGCAGGATTCGAACCTGCGACTCCTGGCTCAGTACGCCAGTGCTTTTAGCCACTAAGCTATCCTCCACTATACGTCTTTGGGTGACGTCAGCGATATCTTATTAAGAAACATTGTTCCTTAACCGACTCGACTAACTTTGCATGTTTCTTAATAAGATATCGCTGACGTCACCCAAAGACGTATAGTGGAGGATAATTTCGATACCACGAGCAGTGTTCACGGTAGCTTAGTGGCTAAAAGCACTGGCGTACTGAGCCAGGAGTCGCAGGTTCGAATCCTGCTCGTGAGCGATTTTTTCTTTCCACAATTTAAATCTTTAGAATTCGCTTAGCATGCGTAAAATGCGTTAAAATAATAAAATAATTATTTACATTAGTTTAGTTAGAACAATATATATTAAGACTAGTTATTTAGAGCTTCATTTTATTTTTAGCTTTTCAGTTTCTGGTTTCGTCGGTTAAAATTTATGTAAAAAGTTTATTTTTAGCCTTAGTGGCGGTTCACTGGAAAGATTTCTGACTGTACTACATGAGATGTGTCTACCCCGATAGACTATTTGACATAAGTTTGAGAATACTGTTCGCGGAAGGCGAACTGCGGCTGGCTATCAAATAAATTTTAAGGCCCTGTCCATGCACGAATTCCAAAAAAATACATTGTTTCTTTCCATTTTTCGTCATCATTTCTTGAAGTCCCTACTTCATTAATTTTTTATTTTTAATGGAAAAATATATGGTGGAGTTGAGTAGTTTTTGTATCCATTTTGAAAGATCGATACACGATTTAAATAACTTCGCTTGATAGAAAAAAAATCCAAACATAGCCAATTTTTGACACTTTGAATTCATTTTATGACGAAAATTTATATTGAACATGATTTTGAAACTTACACGATATATTTTATCGCAAGCCAAGTAATCCATTTCAGTTTTTTTTTTGATAAAATTACATTAATTTAATGTTTTACATAACTAATTGTTATCACGGGCCTCAGTGCTCCAGCTCCCCACTGCGCCCCGCAGTCCAGGCACAGAGTAACCTGTGGTCCAGGGTCCTACAATTCGTGCAGGGACAGGGCCTTAATAGGCTAAGAGTTCAGCATTGATGAACGCTCACAATAATCAGCCAAATATATCATTCAAAAAATGATTCTGTCTTGTCACGAAGTCACGTTTTCAGAATCATAATAATAGATACTTAACTGATAGCAAAAAAGAAAGCTATTATGTGTAAACTGCTTGCCATATCTAATGGTATAAAATTAAAATCCCCACAATTTGCAGGTTTCTACTGAACCTACCTAATACTAGAAATAAGCCACACGATAATCCACGATTAGCTAGTCATCTATTGTTTACAATTTATTGGTTAATATTATGTTTATTTATTATGTGGATTCTAGACTGTAAGCAGTTATTTACGGAATGACTAGAAGCAATTGATCAGCTTCATCCTATCATTTCCTTGGTGCATGGCCAAGTTCCGCTTCGCTTAAGACGCTGACATCAACTAAATTGATCTTATTGAATAAATTAGATGAATCCGTTATTTTACAGAAAATCCGTTTCTGTTTTAATTTATCCGTTTTTTTTTTCATTATGCTGAGCTGGTGGCCCTTTGGCACTTACATATGTTTTATTTGTTATGTTCTTTTATTTTTGTAAATTTGATTATTTGTGCCAATAAACACATTTTCTTTCTTTCTTACCACAATGGGAAAAATATAATAACTATCATATACTGAGAGTTTTTTTTTTACAATATGAATCCTCCTAAATTTTTTGCTGGCTTTTTTCGGCTCCTGTAATATATAAACGCTTAGCAGAAAAAAGCCAGCGACGATACTATTTCAAATATTTTTTTCCTACCGCAAAACTCCTGGATCCACCAGGTGCGGTCTGCCAGATCGACGGTAGCTAGTCATTAGCTGAATTTCATCGAATATATAGTTATCTTGGATTTTTGTTCGTTATCTCTCATCATTCTTGATTATATTATGTCATATAATTGATTCCAAAACATATTTGAAAGATATTTTATTGATCGAAAAAAATGACTAAGTACCCTCTTAAAACCAGTTATGATGTATAGTAAAATGTTATAAAATCTTTATAGCTTCATTTATTGTGCTACTTGAACTATTTACACGAAAATTTAATTTACAAACATAGGTACTGCGCAATCGTCAGCCATTCTTTATTATCGAAATTATCCTCCACTATACGTCTTTGGGTGACGTCAGCGATATCTTATTAAGAAACATTGTTCCTTAACCGACTCGACTAACTTTGCATGTTTCTTAATAAGATATCGCTGACGTCACCCAAAGACGTATAGTGGAGGATAATTTCGATACCACGAGCAGTGTTCACGGTAGCTTAGTGGCTAAAAGCACTGGCGTACTGAGCCAGGAGTCGCAAGTTCGAATCCTGCTCGTGAGCGATTTTTTCTTTCCACAATTTAAATCTTAATGTAAATAACTAATTATGAGTCGGTCAGAGCGTTCATAGTATAAAAGATGGCTTACAACAATTAACTATTTATTTATGGGGTACAATATAATAGCCAACAATATTATTTTAAGTACGTACTTAACAAGCATGCAATAAGTGTTTCCCAATCAATATATTTAATAGAGATCACAATGCTCAAGGTCAGGTATGTGCAACATTTGATCACAATGCTCAAGGTCAGGTATGTGCAACATTTGATCACAATGCTCAAGGTCAGGTATGTGCAACATTTGTTTGACCGTTAAAGATAATTATACAGAATAAATATCCAAGATAACATAAAATTTATCGTTGGAATTCAAGGATTTGTTTAGAAATTACATTGTTATAAATGCATATTATTTATTTTGTTACACATTACATTGTCAAGTTTTTGCAACATGCATGCGGTTATAGCCTGCATAAAAATGACATTATGTGAAAAATAAGTTACATAATAATTATTTTTGATACTGAACTTGAAATTACTATAAAGAAAACGATTACAATTATGTCATCAGCTTACATGTCGGCTCCAAAGACATAGTATAGACGAAGTTTTGTGAACATGGTGTGTGCGTGAGCGCTGGTTGTACACACGGCTACACATCAAGCTGTATATTTCCAGTATAAGCTGACCTCGCATTGTATAGGTTTTGCTTACAACGCGAGGTCAGCCTTTACTGGTTTTGTACAGCTTGATGTGTAGCCGTGTGTACACGAAGGACCACGGGTTTTTTTGGCTTCACTATGATCGTTTGCAGCACTTCGTCTTTATTTTTAGTATGTCTGCGGTTTTTGTAAAACCGTAATTTACTTACTTACATTTTAAATTAAGACATGAATTCTAACTTAACACTTTGAATATACTATCTATAAAAAGAAGAATCCCATTCCCCTATGGAAAAACTTACGAAACTTATTCATATCTAGCGTAGCGTAGTCACCCTTTATATCCAGCTAAAAGCTGCCCCTTATTAGTTTAAATAAAGCTACCGTAATTCTGATTAGTAGTTACCTAATTTTATTTTCCTTTTTGGTCAAAATATAATACCTAAGTATTTCAATAAAGATGCATCCAGCACGGTCACAATTAATAACTAATCTGTCAGTTAACCTGAGAGTTACCTACGAATGAAGCAAGTGACATACACAACAAAATAAATGCACGTGTCAGCATATAATATGATTATATTAAACACGTGCTTTATCTTGTTAATATCATTATAATCATTATTGTTGTCATCATCATTATATCCGCCTACAAACATTGAAAATGAGAAACTCCCATATACCTAGGTTCTGCAAATGGTTCTAAACGGTTCTAAAGTACGGTTTAAACTCATGCATCCCTAATACGTCTGTGACGTCATGTAGGTCATGTTTGTAGTTTGTAGCTCCTCAATGTACTTGGCCCATATTCGGAGCCCACATAGACGAATGACTGGGCACTTGGGCAACCGGGAACTTGTCTCAAGGTCCTCGAGAATAAACAAGAAATTAGGGCCTCACATTCGGGCAAGCATTTGCTTCCCTGTGGCCTCTAAGCTCTGCTCGTAGGTAAAGTAATTGGAGTGTTTTTTTTACGCGAGCAAATCCACATGGCCGCACTTCGCCAGAATGACGGAGCCAGTGTCGGTCTCTTACCGACTAAAACCACAACGGTGTTCCTCTGCTAACTTTTGGCCGATGGCGTGGGATACGATCTGCATCCACCCCCGACAGGTCCCGGCTCACCACTATTAGGTAAGCCCCTTTCCCCGTGCGGCTACGTCAGCCGCACTTTCATTCCGAATGACGCGCGCAGAACACGACGCGCCACCGTCACTGGCCTTGACAGGTCAGACGGCGGGATACCCCGAGGTGGCTGGAGATCAGCATACCCTCTTGTGCACTTCATTAATCTATTATATTCTCATTAATATCTAACACTAGTGTTTTTAATTTCCAATCACACCTTATTTATTACAAAAAAATGCAGGTTTTCATAATAAAACACTTGAAAACACTATTTTGTTACGCCTTACGCCATTTAGGGTCGGTCTTTCAATAGCCAGTTATCTTTTAACTGAGGAATAAGTTTGACAGTTGTTGGTATAGAAAATCTGTCAAAACGTCACATTTATTCCTCAGTTATAAGTTATCACACTATAAATCATAGAGTTATTATACTGACGTCAGTATGGAAATGTCTTTGCTATAAATACCAGCCTAATGTCATATTTTTTAACTTACGTCCACTTACGTCATTGAAAATAATTTACCTACGCACTTTGACAAATTATTGACATGGCATGTTGGTTTTTTCAACAGGGCGATTGTCATTATTTTGTAGATTAGCACCACCTATTATGTAAAATACAGTCGATTACAGGCTTTTTATTTTATTTTTATGTTTCTAACAATCGAGTAACCAATTTTATTATTTAAGCAGTAAAAAACTGAGTATTTTTATTTTTATGATTTGTCCTAAGTGACCCAGAATGTATAATGTTAAATTACTTCAGATTACGCTCATCACTCCCACAAATTATATAAACATAAGTAATTACAGTTAAGCTGCATTAATTTGCATCAAATGAACATAACTAAATAACATAGACTCAAACTAAAACAAAAACATTTCAGTTTGGACTAAAAAATATTGTCAATTTAAACATTATGAAAATTATTCCTGCGTTTAAAAACTTTAAAACAAACAAGCGCACAAACAATATTTATAAAAAAACTAACTTTTTAACTTTTTTCTAAAAATACTATATTTTCCTTCAGTACCTATACTATATTTTTCATGCCTTGACCTGTATAGTATAGTATAACGGGCTGGTTTCCGCAACTCCATGATCTGCCTTGACCTGAAAAATACTATTATTTCCAGAAAAACAGTTGGCAACCCTATGTACAGCCCAGCCAAGTTCTAGACGGCGCGTTTATGTCCTTTGTTCGCCAAAGTTTTCCACAGCACTAGGTTCATTATCAGATCAATATGCGGGCTCCACCACACAGGTGCGTTAATATCCTTCGATAGATACAAAATGTACTAGGAACAGATATCGCAATAACGCATGTGATATTATCAGCCCATAATCCCTAAAATCTTAGTAGCAGTGTCTGAAATTGTAAGACACAGAAGAGCTTTTTCTATCTGTAATAATTTAATAACACAAAACTTCCGAACCTAACCTTTTCTAACACACAACTTTCGGAAACTGGTCCTAGTGAAATTGCAACAGCGGTTAGCGGGTTGCAACACAGCGTGTCTATAGCGAACGATGGTCGAAAACAAACATTGCCAGTGACCTTACATTCGAACATACGATAGCGTTAGATTGAGCAACAGACGAATTTACGCGGATATAACGTTGCGTTCGCTATCGATTGCGTATTTGGCGGTTGTATTCGATTTAATTAGACTAATTTGTAGTTTTGGAAGAGTTGTTGTGTCGCTGAATTTTAGGTGCAGGACATACCAGCTATAAATAAATACATATAAATAAATACATATTTTTGGGACATTTTACACATCACCATCTGGTCCCAAACTATGCAGAGCTTGTAATATGGGTACTAGACAATGGATATAATACTTATATTTTTTTTATGTAAATGCGTACTTATAATACGTAAGAAACACCCAGACCAACACAAACACTCATGTTCATCACAAAAATATTTGTGTCCTGTGGGAATCGAACCCACGACCTCGTGATCAGCAGTCCGACACTCGAACCACTAGATCACAGACGTCGTCAACTTATATGTCGTTGTCGTATACTTCTGTTACCCGACTGCGCCTGGGGGGTTATGTTTTTACAAGCTTTTATTGAACTTGCAATGTTCGTTAGTTGGTAAGACAAATCTTTCAAGCCAAATTTAAACCAGTTACCGCTATCAGAATTGGCTGAAATTTGGTACACATTATGTAAGCCCGATGACAATGCAATATTATGGTGTTTAGGAGCTGATCTGATGATGAAGCCGGAGGGTGGTCACAGGATCTTTGCTGTAGTTATCGTTGACACACCAAGTTTGGGTTAAAGTGTCTTATAAAAGCTTGTCCTGAAGAAAACTCATATTCTTTTGTATTTAAATATACTTTGTTGCTACTTAGACCAATATTTCTGGGCTATAGTTTTTTTACATATTATGATAACCAAATTAGAGTAAATAAAATGAAAATAAGCTTTTAAACCGTTAAATAAGCACACAAAGTAACGAACTTAATAAAACTTTATGAAACTACACTAGAATCTCGACTGTTTTGTTAATAATTTTTCCCAAAAATTTTTTGCAGACTAGTAAGGTGGATTGGCGATCGCAGTGGACGTCTTGCGGACGCCAAAAAAATGTTTTTCCAAAAAATAGCAGCGTAGTATGTACTAGTACGGTACCTAACACCCTTTCGGTCGTTTATAGAAAACCCCAATGTTTTGCATGGTTCACGTAGGTATTTTTAGAAAATTTTAGCGCTAGCAACACGCTTAAAAAAGTTGTTTCGGGCGACCAATGTCAAAAATATCATAATTTCTAGAAAAACTTCGTAGCTTCGTCAGAGTCAATATTCCTTTCGCTGTGAAATTATTAAAAAACCCTTCCTCTGTGGTAATCTACATTATGGAAGGAGCTCTGTGTCAAATTCAAATGTTCTTATTTCGATTACTGCATTTACATACACTTTCAAAACGTTAAGAACGTTGTATCTAAAACTAAGTCCAATAACTATTATTACAGGCCGTATCCAGGTCAGTCACGGGACTTATCTATATACATATAATAAAATCGTAGGAAAGTCAAAACTGTACATTGAATATTTTTTTTAAGAATACTTGGGGCGTGATCTACAATCGATATCGAAGCCAAAAATATAGTTTTTAGAATTATTGTCTGTTTGTCTGTATGTATGTCCGGGCTAAACTCAAAAAGTACTGCATGGATTTACTTCATATTTTGCATGAATATTACTAAGAGGTCGGGTCAACATATAGGCTTACATATTATCACGCTATCACCTACGGGGGAGGAGCTGTGAATCTTTATTTTTCTTACGCATTCTGTGACAGCGTGCTGTAATCTAACGACGCATATTTAAATGTTGTTTTTGAGTAAGCCATGCTATTATATGTGGTCATTTCTATCGGCGGCAATCCGCTGATCGAAAATGCTATAGCGACACTGGCATCTTAGGTATTTTTGGTGCTGTAGAGCCTTCACGCAGACGACGTCGCGGGCAGCAGCTAGTTAATTTATATTTATTGATTTACAACAATTATTTTGCTTTTTACTAATAGTTTGACGACCTCTGTGGTCTAGTGGTTTGAGTGTCGGACTGCTGATCACGAGGTCGTGGGTTCAATTCCCACAGGACACAAATATTTGTGTGATGAACATGAGTGTTTGTGTTGGTCTGGTTGTTTCTAAAGTATTATAAGAATGTATTTACAAAAAAAAAAAAAAAAATATAAGTATTATATCCATTGTCTAGTACCCATACCACAAGCTCTGCTTAGTTTGGGACTAGATGGTGATGTGTAAAATGTCCCAAAAATATTTATTTATTTTTATTTATTTAGTTTTATGACCTAATAGGTACTACCGATGATGACTAATTAAAAAATAATTTACTCAAGCCATAATTCCTCTATTTCCAGATAAAAAATGAAGCTAAAACAAGAGTTGCTGGACCAGCCTTCTGGCGAGCTGTCGAAGAGCATCCGCATTGAGCTAAAAGAAGACGTCACCACTCGGGACAGAGATGTGGCAGCCATCAGGGATTGGCTGAAGAAACAGCCGCATCTGCCTGATGATTGGGGTAAGGAATTCTAAATTTGAATATGAATTGACCGACATAATTCTATTTTGACTGACATATAGTAGATTATACAACAAGTGAAAAAAAAGGGAATTTAATTCGAGGTACTAAGTTGGATCCCGAGAGCAGCGAACGATTCTAAGATTGAACCACGAGCGTAGCGACACTGCCGTGCTAGGTGCTTCACCTCACTGCATGAAACTTTGAATTGTAAGCGCGTAATAGTGTCCACAGAAATTTATGAAATCGATTTTAAAAATATTTCAGAAATTAAGGTACATTTTTTATACATATTTGCAACCAGAATCAAGTACTAAACATCCTCCTTCAATAAGTCCCTCGTTCAACCAGTCAACTTGTAGTATTTTTATTTTCT
This sequence comes from Asteroscopus sphinx, assembly GCA_949699075.1. Classification (NCBI taxonomy): domain Eukaryota; kingdom Metazoa; phylum Arthropoda; class Insecta; order Lepidoptera; family Noctuidae; genus Asteroscopus; species Asteroscopus sphinx. The sequence goes on along the minus strand of OX453021.1, from coordinate 8,423,559 downwards.
TAATTTAAATTTGATAGCTCCATTCAGCCAGCCAGTAGGTACGTTCAGCGCGTTTTATTCGTTTCTTGTCTTCGATGTGTACATAATTCATGCTTGTTCCAAATTCAAATTGTTTTTACTCCTTTGCAGAAATACCACCAATAACGACCTTCCTGCGAGGCAGTAGCTTCTCCCTGGAGAAGTGCAAGAGGAAGCTAGACATGTACTTCACTATGAGAGCCGCCTGCCCCGAGTTCTTCACAAAGAGAGACGCCACAAGGCCCGAACTGGACGATATTATGACTAACAAAATGTAAGTTTACGTGTTTCATTACAGTATGACACAAAAAATAAGGCGTGTCGCCAATCTTCGTTCGCGCAGACACGAAAAGACAATCGACGAACACACCAGAAACATAAAAAAAATATAATTAACAACCTTATGCAATGCCCATAAGGTGTTAAAATTGATTGCCGTGACGTCTTTTTCTATTTCGCTCACACCCTTCCGTACTCTAGCGGCAGCGGCTGAGACTTTTGGCGCGCAGCGATGGTGTTTTCTGATTGGTTAACCAATTACCCGCGTATTAAAATTGTGTCATCTGCGCAGGTACATCGGTGGGCCATATAAAATGTATACTATTGTACCTACCTCATCATCATCATCAGCCTATATTAGTCCGCTGCTGGACATAGGACTCTCCAATGGCACGCCACTGACATCGATCCTCGGCCACTCGCATCCAATTGCTACCAGCCACCTTGCCAATATCATCGCTCCACCGAGCCTGAGGGCGCCCTACCCTACGTTTACCGATTCACGGTCTCAACTCAAGAACCCGTCTACCCCAACGGCCATCGGTTCTTCGGGTAATGTGGCCGTCCCACTGACCGTGCCACTTCAGCTTGCTGATCCTGTAGGCTATGTCTTCAACTTTGGTACCTACCTTTATTTAAGATGATAGTAAATCCTGGCAAAAGCCTCCTAAAATAATCCAGAATCTATTTAATTAGTATTAAATATTACTGTTTTAAAAAGCGTTCGTACCTTAGTACATTCATACCACAAATTATGTTTATTTGCCGGCTACAAATTTGAATTATTATTTCTGTATTTTTGACATATTGTTAATTTTGTTTGTATTATTACCAAAAAAATTAGCCTATGACACTCCGGGGATAAAGACGAATCTATTGATAATTGGTACTTCAAAATCCATCAAGCCGTTTAGGCTACAGGTGGTCACAACGAAACAGACAAACATACACACCCCAAAAACAATAAAAAATTGGTAACTTAATAGCACTGTTATTTATTTTCAGTCAGGGACCACCGCTACCTGGCGTCACTCCAAATGGTAGAAGAGTCACAATATGCAGAGGTAAGGACAAAAAGCTTAATCAAATATTTTACTCGTGAAATTCAGTCCATAGACGCACTGCTCGAAAGCTGGCCAAACAACACCGAACGCTCAGAGTATTAAGAAAATTAGAAGGATGTTGCCATTATTATGTGAAGGTGGTGGAAGGAAGCCGCCAAACAGCCTAATATTAAAAAAAAAGTTTTTTTACTAATGACACAAATTAATGTGAATTTGTTGACAAACATAAATTATTTGATGAAATGAAAGGTTTATTTATTCACAAAAATGATTAATATTACTTAGACAAAAAATCTTCCGTTATGTAAAAAGCACTAGTGCGATAATGTGAAGTAAAAAGCACGCGTGCATTACAAGCTGCATTATTAAACTAAAAGCAGTGCTATAAGAGCTACTTTAGGAGCAAATCACAACACAAAATCACTTTTTCAACACATTTGCTCGTAAAGTGGCTTTTATTGCACCGCTTTTAGGCTCATAATGTGGGTTATAAAGCAGGCATGCTTTTTACCTTATATTATTGCACTCGTGCTTTTTACTTTACCTAAAGTTTATTTTTAAATCTCAGCACAGAGTTTTTATGTCTAAACAATATTAAACATTTTTGTGAATTAGTCAATTTTGTAAATTAATATAAGTATGATTAATATACCTACATTTCATTGAATGAAATTATTTATTCTTGGCAAAAAATTTACATAAATTTTTGTTATAAAAAAAAAAAAATTACTATGTTTTTTATATTAGGCTGTTTGGTGGCTTCCTTCCACCACCTGCGTGCGTATTCGTCACTCAACCACAGGCACGGCGAGCGATTACAGAAATTCGCGCGCCATTTTTCACAATTTCAATATTTGTCTAAATTATATTTATATTTTTTTTCCTCGCAAGTGTGTTGAAAAATGTCGTAAGAAAGGCATATGAGCATTGACCATTATACTCTTGGCTCGATTACGCAATACTGCAATCCAACCTCGAGTATGATAATAATATTCAATAATAGTTAGTTAGTTTAGTTTGGGACTAGATGGTGCTGTGTAAAAAATGGCCCAAAATATTTATTTATTTATTTAATATACTATTTCAGCATCCAATTTGCAGGATGAATGATTTGAATTTGAAATCACCATAATTTTTCCAGGAGTCCACATTGACCTAAATTCCCAGCAGATCACAGACACCTTGAAACTAGCCCTCATGATAGGAGACGTGCGATTAACAGAAGAGAAAGAAGGAGTGGCAGGAGATATCTACGTGTTGGACGCAGCTGTACTGGGAGCTAGCTTGCTGGCCAAGCTGTCTGCTGCTACTGTTAAGAAGTTCATGATTTGCGTTCAGGTATGTCATCTTTTATTATCTTAGTTATTTTTTATTTATAGTTAATTAACTAATTTAATTTATCAATTTATTTTTTAGTTAATTAATTAATTTATAGTTGTATCAACTAGATAAAGAGGCTTAGAAATAAAGCATAACGACATACTTTAAAAATAATAAATAATACGTTTAAAAAACTAAAAACCGGCCAAGAGCATGTCGGGCCATGCTCAGTATTATAGGGTTCCTTAAGTAGGTCTACAAACGAATCAAATCGAATATTAATCATTGCTATTTTAGTTTTTGCAAAAAGCGCCACCTAGTGCTAAATTTATGAAGCTAAATTTAAGAAGTGTGTTTCTTTTTCTGATTTTTTTAAATAGAAAGTAGCTAAGGGAGCATTATTTGCTATGATAATTTTTCTCTAAGGTCCTTTGACCTTTGAACTAGGACGTTTTAAGTATTTTTCAGTTTTCTCACTATAACTCAAAAATTTATAATCACATTATACTCGAAATAATTTTAAAAGAGAGTTTTTATAAAGGTCTATCAATGTTGAAGACTATAAGTTTCTACGTTGCATAGTTTAGAAATGGCAGGGGGGGGACACATTGCAAGCCACTTTGGCGAACTGTATTTCGCAGAGGGTATACCTGATAAAAAAGTTGTGTATGAAACATTACCTTCATTTTAGTAGACTTATTCAACGATACCCCACACGAGGGGGTGCAGCTAAAAAAATATTTTCATCGCCATTTCACATGTATGGGCGCCACCCCTAAAATACGTAATCAAAAATTTTTTTTTCTTTTAAAATTGAGATCTATATCTATTCCATTTTTTGTCAAAATTTCATTTACTTATGTTTATAACTGTAGAAGTTATTAAGCGGTAAAGGATTAGGACAGACGGACAGACGGACAGACGGACAGACGGACAGACGGACGGACATGACGAAACTATAAGGGTTCCTTGTAGGACTTCGGAACCCTAAAAAGGGACGTTGACAGAAGCAAGGCTTCTAAGTAACTACAGATAGAACGTGAGCGCACTGTGTGTGTGTGTGTTTGTTTGAGACAGTAGTGTAGCCGTGCACTAATGGAAGGGTAAGTTAACGGTGACGTTTTTTCTCGATTTGCTCCACGTCGGCTGAGCGTGCAACGACGCTAAAGAAGCTTTGCTTCAAAAAACAAGTTTTTATAAACCGGCACTAAATAGCAAAACAAAAGTATTATGTTTCATAATCCTAGTTTTATCAATAAGACAAAAAAAGCTTAAAAATATGGCATACTGACATACTTTAGAGACAAAATGGAGATCACTTTGATCGAAAACAAAAACATACGAACAAATCGAGATTGGGGAAGAGTTGGCCGGAAGGCGGAGCAGTCTTTTATAGAAAAACAGCATTTTATTACAGGTCATATAGCTTAGAGATTCGTTGCTCATCACCCTAAACAGGTTTCGGTATTACGCCAAAAACTATAACCCTACCAATATTTTTGGCAAGCTTATTACGTCATCAACTCAGCCTATCGCAGTCCACTGCTGGACATAGGCCTCTCCCAAGTTGCGCCACAACATTCGGTCCTCTGCCTTCCGCATCCAGTCCCCCCCAACCACGTTCTTTAGGTCATCGATCCACCTGGCAGGGGGACGCCCTACGTTGCGTTTGCCGATTCGCGGTCTCCACTCAAGGACTCGTCTGCTCCAGCGGCCATCGGTCCTTCGACAGACATGGCCAGCCCACTGCCACTTCAGCTTACTGATCCTACAAGCTATGTCGGTCACTCCGGTTCTTCTCCGAATAGTCTCGTTACGGATTTTATCCTTCAAAGAGACTCCAAGCATAGCTCGCTCCATAGCTCGCTGAGCGACTTTGAACTTGCGGACTAGCCCAACTGTCAGTGTCCACGTCTCGGCACCGTAAGTCATGACAGGTAGGACGCACTGGTTGAAGACCTTTGTCTTCAAACTTTGCGGTATAGGCGACGAGAAGACTCGGCGAAGTTCGCCAAATGCTGCCCAGTCCAAACGGATCCTTCTGTTGGCTTCTTTCTCGAAGTTGTGTCTACCAAGCTGAATTGCCTACCCTAGATAGACATATTCCGTTACAACTTCGAGTGCCGACCCTTCGACGAATATTGGCCTCGGCATGACATGCATATTGAACATGACTTTAGTCTTGTCCAGATTCATGCCGAAAACGACACGTCGAGAGGCTTCGTTTAAGCTTTGCAGCATTTCGCCCAGTTGTTCCAGCGACTCGGCCATTACAGCTTATAACGTAGCAACGCCAAACTCGGCTCGATGTAGGGATGCCCTGAAGACACTCTTTAAGGTTTTTTTATCACTAGAATACTTTAGAATATCTAACAGTTTTGCTTATCAGAAATTTGTTATGCAAAAGGTTCTGAACAGTCATCATTTAAAAAAAATGTTCTTTCAGGAGGCGTACCCTATAAAACTGAAGGAAGTCCACATCATAAACACGTCGCCGCTGGTCGAGCGATTTGTTAACTTCGTCAAACCATTCCTCAAGGAGAAGATCAGGAAACGGGTAAGACTAGACACATTTCAATACAAAAGATGGATTTAAACCGAAAATATTGAACCAAGTTTTCTCATATTGTGTGATTCTGAGCCCTACATTGCCTCGATCGATCGTCATCATGGAGCAGCATTCAATGAGTGATGTAAAGATTCAAAGTGAATATTTCTGTCGGATGGTAGATTTGTGATCAGAGTCTTTTGTCATTAGCAAACAGGAAGACACTGCCGCCAAGTTTTTTGACCATCAATCAATCCCTTAGACCCACCGCCTATTAAACCCAGCCCAGCCAGACAGCGGGCTTATGTCTTTCCCAGAGTGCAAGACGGTGCGTTTATGTATTTTCCAGAGGGCCAGATAATGCGCTTATGTCTTTTCCAGAGTGCCAAACGGCGCGTTTGTCTTTCCCAGACTGCCAGATGGTGCGGTTATGTCTTTCCCAGAGTGCCAGACGACGCGTTTATGACTTTTTCAGAGTGTCAGACGGCGCATTTGTGTCTTTCCCAGAGTGCCAGATGGTGCGCTTATGTCTTTCCCAGAGTGCTAAACGGCGCGTTTATGTCTTTCATAGAGTGCCAGTTGACGCGTTTAAGTATTTTCCAGTGTCAGACGACGCGTTTGTGTTTTTCCCAAAGTACCAAACGCCGCGTTTATGTCTTTTGTTCGCAAATGCTTCTCACGTGGCGCAATTACTTTGCAAGTTTTACAAAACCATCCACGCCGTGTGCTGTGCATGGGTTGGGTTCACTATACGGTATGTCTTATTCACCCCTGGTTACACCCACGAGTTGAGTGAGGTTGGTCTTTGTTTACCAGAAATCACTCGGTCCAATTTGACCATGACCATTATATTTATTTTCAGATCTACATCCACAAGGACGTGAAGGACCTGTACAAGTACATACCTCAAGAGATGTTGCCTACAGAGTACGGTGGACAGTGTGGCAGCATGGCCACGTTACAAGGTAACCTACGTCTTAGAAAGATTTTATCTTCTTAGCTTTACTTTGTTTTCGCGGCTAGTCCAAAACCAAACCAAGTTGTGGAATTCACTGCCGGCATCTGTATTTCCGGGCACTTACAACCCTAACGCCTTTAAAGTTGGAGTGAATCGGCACCTAATAGGTTTGCTCGCTACATCGTCAACCACATCTTGACAAAACTGTCTAGATTGCAGTCAAGAGCAGATCTAAATCTCATACAAAAAATCCTGACTTACTAACTCCTCTGGCCCAGTGACCCAAAATGAAGCCTCCAAAACAAGAACTCTTCACTTTGCACGATCTTGTGCAATATCTCGCCAGATTGTAACTTGAAGCTCATGCAGATCAGCCTCCACAGCATCTCTCCAGCTGGATCAGGAGCGACCAACCGGTTTACTATGTCCGGTTGGTTGCCCTAGATATGCTCTCTCGGCTCCTTTCAGCCTTGGTCCCATATAGTAAAATAAATAAATAATTTTAGGACATTTTTACACAGCACTAATCTAATCCCAAACTAAGCAGAGCTTGTACTATGGGTACTAGATAATGGATATAATACTTACATACTTTTTTTTGTAAATACATACTTATAATACATAAGCAACACCCAGACCAACACGAACACTTATACTCATCACACAAATATTTGTATCCTGTGGGAATCGAACCCAAGTACTCGTGATCAGCAGTCCGACCCTCGAACCACTTGACCACAGGCGTCGGCGTCGTCAAAAATGATTTCTACGATTGAAACTTTCCTTTCCTAATTGATTTTCCGTAGGTCCTAACATATATTTACTTCCAATTCACAGAACAATGGAAGCTAAAACTCCAAGAATACCGGGAGTGGTTCAAGCGCCAAGACTCCATCGTAGCCAACGAGTCGCTCCGGCCCGGCAAGCCCACCAACTACGACGAACTGTTCGGCATCGACGGATCCTTCAGACAGCTAACCATAGATTGATGTAGAATAGATTTACATGTCGGATTGAGAGAGTAACGCTACAATAAATAAATAAATGTTTGGGACATTTAACACAGCACCATCTAGTCCCAAACTAAGCAAAGCTACTATGGATATAAGACAATAGATTATAATACAACGTGTTATTGAAATGACTGAAAAATTCTTGCCTGCCTCGTTGGTCTAGTGGTTGCAAGCGTGACTGCTGAGCCACCCGACCCGGCTCGGGCAAAGTGTTATTGGGTTTTTTCATTAGGAAATTCTCAGTAGCAGCCCGGATTCTGGATTTGTGCCCGTCCGGATTTCTGGGCTCGCCCCCTATTACATGGGACTATAACATAACTGGCGAAATGTGGGTGTACTATTACACCTCTGCCTACCCCTTCGGGGAAATACAGGCGTGATGTCATGTTGTTATGTTGAAAACTTCATAAGGGGTTATTCTTCTCATCAGTTTGAACAACTTTTACTATGAGAACAAAACTGAAATCGCGAAAAAAAAATCAGCTGGTCCTTACACTTTGTCGATTTGTGTGAACACAAATGTAGGGATCAGCAGATTTTTTTATCGCGTTTTCAGTTATAGTTCACAGCCCATTTCGAGAATGGCTGCATTATTGTTATAACCATTATTATTATTATAAAATACATACTAACACTAACGATACTTTCTCAAACTGACACCACTATGTAAAATTGTTAGGATATAAAAGCGTCAAATTATAACGTGACAGAGTCACGGATTGTGTACAGGATGTGTCAGAAATCTGATTTGACACATTGTATTCGTGATTTTTTTGTGTACTTGTGACAGGTATTGTATAGGTAGACACAAATTTAATACTACTACGAGTGTTGTCAAGAAAATTGTAAGTAGGTACAACATAATCATAGTAAAATTACTATACAACGTGTTAATAATATAACTGAAAACCTCTTAACGGGTCAATGTACTCATCAAACCCTGAATCGCGAAAAAAAAAACTGCTGATACCAATTTTTTTTAGATTTTTGTGAACACAAATGTACAGATCAGCTGGTTTTTTTTTCACGATTTTAGGGTTGGTCCTATAGTAAAACTTGTTCATACTAAAGAGTACAATGACCCCTTAAGAGGTTTTCAGTTATTTCAATAACAAGTTATAGACACAAAAACCAATACGAGTGCTGTCAAGAAAATTGTAAGTAACTAACATAATCACAGTAAAATTACTATATGTATAACTTGGACCCTTTTTATCCGTCCGAGATGTATAATAAAATGTAGAATGTAGTTTGCTTCAATACAAAACTTGTCTCATTTACACAATACTTTGGACTTTGTAAAAGTGATATGGGTAGCTATAAGCATACATTATGTATTTTTTTTATGATAGATCCTAAATTTAATATTATTTAGTTGCAATTTTATTATACTAGACAATTTAATCATTCATAATAATTATCAGTTTGCTTTGAATATTTGTTTAAGGAATAGTTAAATAATTAACAACAGCCTGTGAATAAAAATATTGTAAGAAACGTGAAATTAGGAATTTAAACGTAATAACTTGCTTAATATTATTTTAAGATATTAAATATCAATCAAAAGAAGCTAGCAAGATAATTGCAATAACTGTGGATAGTAAATATAATTTCTCGAATAATATATTGCCTTTTTCTCGTCTATACCTTTTTTATACAACCATATTCTTAGTTTATACTAAAACAGGAAAGCAGTCATTGTACTCATCATTTTGAACAACTTTTACCATGGGACCAACCCTGAAATCGCGAAAATAATAACAGCTGTTCCCTACATTTGTAGTCACATAAATCGACAAAATGTAGAACAAACGGCTGTTTTTTTTTCGTGATTTCAGGGTTTTAGTAAAATATAAAAGTAAAAGTTGTTCATAATGATGAGTACAATGACCCCTTTTAAGGTTGAGTATAAACTAAGAATGCGGTTCAATCAACTTAGCCTATCGCAGTGCACTGCTGGACACAGGCCTCTCCCAAGTTGCGCCACAATACTCGGTCCTCTGCCTTCCGCATCCAGTCCCCCCAGCTACTTTAATCAGGTCGTCGGTCCACCTGGCGGGGGGGCGCCCTACGCTGCGTTTGCTGCTCATTTGCTCCAGCGGCCATCGGTCCTTCGACAGACATGGCCAGCCCACTGCCACTTCAGCTTACTGATTAATAGTCCGGATTTCAAGTCAGCTGATCACGGGATCAACGGTCACAGGACTAAGAAATACCAGAAACTAACACTACAACCGAGTGCTGATTCCGAGTTTGAAACTTACGATATCGCTACCGAATGCGTCAACTTTCATTCTTTATTCAGTAGGTCCTCCTCGTTTCCGCCAAGGGCGCTACTAATTTACGAATGAAATTCGACACATTCAGTAGTAGCGTTTTCGGTAGCGATAACGTAAGTTTCAATCTCGGAATCAGCACGCAGTTGTAGTGTTGGTTTCTGGTATTTCTTAAAAGCTTACAAGGTCACGCGTACCTCACGGTCACCCGTTGACCGAGTGAGCAGCTGACTTGAAATGTTGAGTTTAGAACATCATATTTTTTCTTGTTTTAATATTTATCATCATTCGGTATCGATAACGTAAGTTTTAAACTCGGAATCAGCACTCATATTATGTCAAAAGTACTAAGTAAGCAGTTCAAGCGTCGTGCGGCCTTTAACCCCGTGATCAAATCAGATATGTGTTCGCAAAATCATCTTTTATATGTTTTGTTTTATTATCATTAAATATCGATACCCATCACGTCTCCAAGAAGTTTCCAAGTAGTAATTACAACAAAAAATGTCATCCAGATAGGCTAGATTTTTTCCAAGATCAAACTAGTAGAGTAGGATTACTAATATCCTAAGGTAAGACCAACTGTCTAACTTAATTCATCAAACAACGGCTATGTAATGAGAAACATTGTATAATCTTTTTACGTTGTATATTGGCCTCTCGTATTAATATTTGACGCACTTCTATGCGAGACATAATAGATTGTTCATTATGGTTATAATTCGGGAGGTTAACTATAATATTTGTCGGGCTGTAAGTTTTTTTAATAATAAAAAATAAATAAACAATCGATTTTCAATAATTTCGCGGCCACCACTTTGCGCCCGTTGATGGGTTTAACACTATTATGTAAGGACAAAAAAAAACATGTAGGTATAAAAATATATTTAAGAGTTACATAAAACATTTAAGATTTATAATTTTAATAATTTTTACAATCTAACTGAAGATACTGGTGTTAGTATTAAAGCTGCTGATGGCGGCGACCTCTTCAGGAGTTAGGTGGAAGTCGAACACAGCGATGTTCTGCTTGATGCGGTCCTTGTTCGTTGACTTCGGTATCGGGATCAAGTCTCTTTCGAGCTGAAAAAGCGAGTTTTTTTTTAAGATGACGAGACGAGCCAAAGGCCCACCTGATGTTAAGCGGTTACCTTTATGCATAACAATACAGTACTACCTAGTTTTTTTTTAAGATGACAAGACGAGCCAAAGGCCCACCTGATGTTAAGCGGTTACCTTTATGCATAACAATACAGTACTACCTAGGCTGTTGCTTGTACTACATGGTGGTATTAAAAATTTGATAGGTAAAATTTTCGCAATAAAATCATTTTACCGGAAAAAATATCTATTTATATGTGGTTGCCAAGTCAAAAGTCATTTTTAAGATGCAATATCTCAATATTTTAGTACTGAAAACACGTATTTTATTATTTTCAACACAGTGATTACTAAGTCAAATGTAAACTCTGTGACGCCATATCTCAAGATTTTAGTACTGAGTGATACTAAAAGAAAAAACAGGTATTTTATTATTTTCAGCAAAGATATTAAAATTTAGATGGTAATTAAAAATTCATGCTGTATATGTCAGTCAACGTCAACAAAACTGTGGTAGTATTAATTATTATGTGTACTCAAGTCTTCTCGTGGTGTCGTAAAAAGTGATTATCGCTTTCAAGGACACACGATTAATAATAGATTTTTATCCTAATGACGTTTATACACGTCGTATTTCCTTGAAAGTGATCAAGAAAGCAAATTATGTTATTATGTTGTTGTTTTTGGCAATAATTTATCCCCATGAACGTTCATTGTAGCGTATATTGGATAGTAGATGTCCATGTTTTTCAGCGGATGTGTATGGCTCTTAAGCCTGACCAAATGATATTTAGGGCAGCAAAATCGATAATATCCTTGTACCTATCGATCACAATATATCCAAACAGTGTGGACGGATTTCTATGAAACATTTAAGATGCAAAACTGAAGACCAAACAAAACCCCTAACTTACCAAATACCGCAGAACAACTTGCGTTACACTCTTGTTGTACTTCTTAGCGATGTCGACTATCGTGGGGTTGTCATTGCCAGGCTTGCTGCCTTCTCCCCTAGACACGAAGAAGCCGAAGGGACTGTACGCCATGACAGCAATGCCGCGCTTGAAACAGTCCGCTACAAGCTGCTCCCGCGTGTAAGTTGGGTGGATCTGCGAAGGATTAAAGAGTTTATATAGAAGAAAATCTTACAACTGGTTAAAGTTACGTTCATCATCATCATCATTTCAGCCGAAAGACGTCCACTGCTAGACATAGGCCTCCCCCAAGCATCGCCACAACGACCGGTCCTGTGCCTTTCGCATCCAGCGGATTCCCGCGACCTTCACCAGGTCGTCGGTCCACCTTGTGGGGGCCTACCCACGCTGCGCCTTCCAGTACGCGGTCGCCACTCCAGAACTTTACTGCCCCATCGGCCATCCGTTCTGCGAGCAATGTGCCCCGCCCACTGCCACTTAAGTTTGGCAATTCTTCGGGCTATGTCGGTTACTTTCGTTCTCCTGCGAATCTCCTCATTTCTGATTCGATCACGCAGGGACACTCCGAGCATAGCCCTCTGAGTGACTTTGAGCAACGTTTCAGTACCGTAATCAATTACTGCCAACACACACTGGTCAAAGGCTTTCGTCTTGAGACACTGCGGTATTTTGGACGAGAAGATATTGCGTAGCTTCCCGAACGCTGCCGAACCGAGTCGGATTCGACGATTGATCTCTTTCTCGAAGTCGGACTTACCTAGCTGGACAGTTTGTCCTAGGTATACATAATCGTTAACAACTTCGAGTGTAGATTCTCCGATGTTTACGGGAATGGGTAAATGGTGGGAAAGTTACGGTAAGTATAATAAACGCCATTACAGCAATGTCACAATAGAATCAGTCCGCTACTAGCTGTTCTCGCGTGTGGGATGGATGGATCTGCGAGGGTTAAAAGTTAATAAGAAAATGTATTTATTTATTTATTTAATTCTTTATGCACAACTGGGTACAAAGGCGGTCTTGGCGTTCTCTACCAGACAACCTTAGGGTAATGCAGAGACAAAGAATAAGGTAGATGCACCAGCTCCCCTAGCCAAGTTGACAATCTACCATCGTCAACGCTAATAGAAAACAATCAAAATGTATGGGAATGACATATCTTAACGAAAAAGTCATTCGTTGTGATATGTCATTCCCATACATTTTGATTGTTTTCTATAGCGTTGACGATTGTACATTGTCAACTTGGCTAGAGGGGCAGTAAAGTAGTAAAATGTGTTTCGTACGTATTACATATACTTAGTAAAAATAGAAAATCTTAAAACCGATAGTCAATTCTCGTAATTATAAACGTTAAAAACATGGTTCCACACTAATCTCAATGCTTCAAATCTGAATCTCCTGACAGTAGCTGTTTTCCGTTTATTTATGACACTTAGGTCATTAATGTCACCATTAAACGGCAATCAGAAACATCTACTGTCACGAGATTGAGATTTAAAGTAGGTACCTATTGAGATTAGTTAGGAACTATAATATTTTGAACGTTTTTAATTATGGCCGTCTGGTTAAAATTAAATAAAATTTAATACAGAGAGTCTTGTGTTTGATAAATTACGTTTATCTACACTCGTATCGTAAAATTCGAATTATGAACTCGAAAGTAATGTCATAATGACATACTTTACGCACATGCACCTGTTATGAATTTAAAAAGTTTCATTACGATACAGTTTGCTGAACAAAACAATGCGGTAATTTAATTTTTTTTCCATAACCGCACACTTCAGCCTAACTAAGGAGTTTTTAATGCCACTTCGACCTAACCAAGGAGTTTTCAAACCTTTTTTTTAGCAGTCGTACAGTTTGGCACCAATGAGTACACAAAATTCAGGGTGGCGCCACTTGTCATACATTGAAATTTTTTATCCTATAAAACCGCGATTTTGGCAGAACTTTTGATTGTCATATTGCTTTTAATTATATTTAAGTGTTTACAGGCATATTTTTTGTACGATAAAACAGAGATTGACGGAATCCTGACAAGGATAGAAAATTAGTTCCGATTATAATGTTTTCGCCAGACTATATTTTATCATCGGCGCGCACCAGCGCACGTGCGCGGCCGCGCGCCACGGCCTACTGGATTTGGACATCGTTACTTGTAAATTTATTGTTATTTTTTACGTTATTATTATGGTTTTGTGTGTCGAAAGTTTTATTCTGGGCAAAAATATCTGACTACAGCAGTGATACTGAACTGAGGAGAATATGACCCCGCCTGAATTTCTGGATGCAGCAACGTAAATGACGAACAATCTTTTACCAGAGAAATCAAGAAAAACAACGACAATGTTACCAAGATTTTGACTTTGGTATTTTATTTAAAATTGTATGAGTGTAGATAAAATAGTGTATGAAACTGACATAATTAGGTATTAAAACACTCGTGTGATACTATTAAAAACCTCGCCTACGGCTCGGTTTTTAAACTCACACTCGTGTTTTAATAACCCCTATTATGCAACAGTTTCATAAACTACTATTTCAACACACTTGCTCGTAAAGTGGCTCTTATTGCATCGCTTTTAGGTTCATAATGTGGCTTATAACGCACGCGTGCTTTTTTCATTATATTATCGCACTAGTGCTTTTTACTTTACAGTTTATTTTTAAATCGCAGCAAAGAGTTTTTATGCCTGAACTAAATTAAACATTTTTGGGAATAAATCAACTGTATTAATTAAAATATGCTATATAAACATTTCATTTCATCATATTATTAATTTTTGTCAACAAATTAATATGAATTTGTGTTATAAATAAAAAAATCAATTTATAATATTTTTATATTTGGCTGTATGGCGGTTTCCTTCGACCACCTGCGCGCGCATAGCTGTATGTCACCGCGCCATTTTTATCATTTTTCACAAATTCATTAATTGTCTAAAATGTGTAATTTATGTTTTTTTCCTCGCAAGTGTGTTGAAAAACGTCGTATGAGACGCGTGAGCTTCGACTATTATACTCTCGGCTCCATTACGGCTTCGCCTTCGGCTCGGGCTGCAATCCAGCCTCGAGTATAATAGTCAACTTAGCGCACTTGTATCATAATGTACTATTTATGACGCTTGTACTAAGTATTACTGCGTTTTCTCAAACCTATCCGAAATCGGGAAAAACTTAGACAAAGTTTTAGCTGAAGCTTTTATTTAGCTTTGTTTTTGGGCTCAGTTTTTTGTTCAATTTGGCGACAAAATTATTTGAATTATAACTCACACTGTATATGTGTGTATATTTAAATAAAATATCATTTAAGGTCAAAGAGAACTAGTAATATTTGCGTCTTGTCTTTGTTTATTGTGTTCACATAACTGACCTTTCGAATTCGATAGATTTTTGTTGTGATTTTGCTCGAAACCAAAAGGAAAAATGTTGTCTATGAACAGGTTGTGTTTGCAAACAACATCAATTAAATTTAATAACAATGTCCTTCCAGCCGAATTTCGGTCACGGTGGCCAATCTCAACGAAGAGTAGCCATCTGCGTGGGACATATTATAATGCACAAGTGTATGTGCAAACTCAGGTACACTCTCTATTCCCTCACCCTCATTATCCGATGGGACAGCAAACCGACACGACCGGGACCGGCTTTACGTGCTTTCCAAGGCACGGGGGTGTAACACCGCCAGCCAACTTTCTAACCTAACTCCGGGCTGCTGCTAAGAAATTTTCTTGACAGAAAAATTTCAATAACACTTTTTACCCGACCCGGAAATCGAACTCAGGACCTCACAATCTGCAAATTACCGCTGCCGATAAGTTAAGGTACTGGAACATCGTAATGGAAAAATGATACTTAGTCGCAGCAATCTTTAAAAGCGTTTCCATGGAAGTTTCCAGAACAATGCAAGATTGGCTGAGTGTCATTCAAAATAATGCACAGGACCTTCATGCTAATATCTTAAATCTAAATTCAAAAACAAACTTAATATAAGGAAAATGTCTTAGTAACATTATCAACCGCACAATCAATAAAAAAAGATTAATTGATTCTTATTTTAATTTTGACTAGTCTAAGCCAAATTAATCGTCTTTTTTTTAAATCGAGAGCAGGTTTGACATCCTTCAAAATCCCCAACTTAGGGTCATTGTCTTACTTGATAAACATGATAAAAATCTATTAAAACCAGTAGGTAATTTCAAATAACATTGAGGAAAAGATCATGTGAAAACCCACAATATTATTAGCAAACAACTAAGTAGAAAGAAAAATAATGAATAAATATCTCTAAAGACTCTTGTCAGCTTACGGCCAAAATTAATATCAAATCTATCCACGATTTGCCCTAGTAGAGATAGGATTTTGACATAAGCTCCATACAAAATATGTCAAATTTCTATCTCTAGTAGGGTAAATCATGGATAGATTGGATATTAATTTTGGCCGTTAGTCTTCCTGCGACCATGGTTTAATAAGATGTTTTACAAGGTACTCCTGTGAGGTACTCTCTTCCCGTGACAGCTAGGTCACGTGATTGTCTCCGTACTACGTCATCGGCTGTGGAGCCAATATCTGGCTGATCTGGCTGTTATCGTGACACTTTCAGTTTGATGTGCTGCCACTTTGTGTAAATAAATTACCCGAGCAAAATGCATTTTTTCATTTAGGTATTTATACTTCCTTTTACAAAGAATCACTATTGAACTAGTAATTTTATACAGTTTCTTTTAATAACTAATTAGATGAATAACACGAGATAACAAATAGTTAGGCTAGTTAGGAATTTATTTTATATTCATTATGAACAAAAATCTCCTTAAATATATTGAAGATAACGGCAACACTGATCGTGACGTAGCTTGGAGGCATTGCGCTATCATCGCGGGAACGGGGAAGAGAATACCTGCTGCCTAATTGCGTAACTCACTCGCGATCGCATTCATCTGGATTTCAATGTTCATTGCTCCGTGTGTTTTGACAATCCGTCAAATTGACAACTACGTACCACGCAATGAATATTGCTGTAATTTCCAAATGAAAGCTGATGTCAATGTGAATGCATTACACAATTACCCCACTGGTCAAACATCATATTATACCATGCCTGCGACCACGAACGCTGCAAAGCTTTCGAAACGTCAGAAAAACCAATTTAAATAATATACGCGATGTAATCCGGTTAAACTTGTTTTATTATAATAAGTAGAATGATCCTTGAAAACAGTAGGTAAACACAGGTAGGTAGTAGGTAGGTAGGTTTATACTGGTAAACCACAAAAACGAAGAATCTGACAACTTATTTCCAACAACAAGGTTGGATTGGGCATCTATCGATGTATTATGATTCTGTTAGATGGAGTCAATGTCTCAACAACCTAACAACCTACAAACATCCTTCGTTATTCGGATTAGGTACAAGTGCAAAGATCGATATATAAGTAGAAGTACCTATGCTAATTGCAAAAATTACATTAATATTTAGAAAAAATTACACCCTGTTCGATGGAGAATCAGTGAGTTTGACATAAGCTCGAGAGACGCTCGAAACTTATGAAGAAATCTAGTTTTAGTTTCGCCCCGAGTGGATTGGGACTGGAGTTTTCACAGAGATTTAACTCGGAGGACTTTTTCAATATCCTCAGGTTACGGAACACTAGGTTCCGTAGTTCCGTGTAGAACATATTATCACGCCTGTTTCCCATTGGGGTAGGCAGAGACTATGGATTTCCACCTGCTACGATCCTGACACACCTCTTTCGCTTCATCTACGTCCATTAACCTCGTCATGCATGCTCGTCGGTTTAGAGAACTCTTAACCTGGCATTTTTTAAGAACATCCGCGATTTGATCGCGATACGTTCGCCAAGGTCGTCCCCTTCCAACTCTTCCATCCACACTCGCTTCGTATACTTGTTTCGTCAATCTCCTCTCGTCCATCCTCTCTATATGTCCAAACCATCTTAACATACCTTACTCAATCTTTGTCACTACATCTTCTTTCACTCCACAACGCTCCCTTATCATGTTATTCTTACTTTATCTCTCAAAGTTACACCACACATACTTCTCAAAGCTCTCATTTCTACTGCATTTATTGTGCTTTCATGTTTCTTCTGCCATACCCAACTTTCACTACCATACATAAGTGTAGGCACTAACACTCCCCCATGAACAGCCAGCCGTGCCTTTTCCGACACTTTGCGGCTGTTCATGAAGGTGTGTAGTGCCCCATTCACCTGGTTACCAGCACTCACTCTCCTTTCAATGTCCTTCACATGCTTGCCATCTCTCGTAAACATGGAACCCAGGTATACAAAATCTTTCACTTGTTCCACCTTTTCGTCACCTATCAAAATATTGCACTCTGTCATAACTTCTTCCTTTTCAAAAACCAAAACTTTTGTCTTACTAACATTAACTTTCATTCCTTTACTCTTCAAAGCACCATCCATAATTGTTACCATCTTCTGTAACTCCCCCTCCGACGATGCAAGGATAACTTGATCATCGGCATAGAGGAGACATTTGACAAGTAACCCATTCATTTCTAAACGATTTTCACTCTCTTTCAAATCTTTCAAACAACTGTCCATGAATAGATTGAACAGCCACGGCGACGCTACACATCCCTGTCTCACACCCTCATCGATGCTGAACCAGTCAGAGTAGTAGTAGTTCCGTGTAGTGCCGGACATAAAGAATTGCACCACCCTATATCTTCTCATGGGTGTCCTAAAAGGCGACTAAGGGATTCACCAGAGGATGGGCAGCAGTGTTCTCTGAGTATTTATATTTAACCAACCAACGGCGATTGGCAGGTCCAAGCGTGGCGATTATGGCATATCCGCACAAAATGTGCTTGGGGGAGGCCTGTGTCCAGCAGTGGACGTCTTTCGGCTGAAATGATGATGATGATGATGATGATGATGACGGAACACTAGGGCCCTGATAGCAGGAAGAATTAAACTTCGGGTTGTAAGTAAGGACCTTGGTTCGATACCCAGGATAATGTATTTCTGTTTCTGACTAACATTCTGTTCATGTTTTTAAGTTCACTTCAGTTGATAACTTCAATATTCAGATGGGTTTGCCGACACGACATACGAGTCCTCCTACCCCCAAAATGCGCCAATATTAGATATTTCACATCAATAATAAAAGACTAACCTCAATTTGGTTAACAGCAGGCACAATTTTGCTGTTCGCCTTTATCCTGTCGATCTGTTCAATGTCAAAGTTCGAGACACCGATGGATTTAGCCAGGCCGAGGTTTTTACCCTCCTCCATGCCTTTCCAGGTTTCCAAGTAGTCAATGTCTGCGGGAGATCCATCTTCCTGAAAACAAAACCTAATATAAAAGAGATCATAAGTACACTAAATTCCCGGTTGCCAAGACTTTCAACAGGCTCAGCGCTTACTTCAGCTGATCTGTTTTATTTTTCTTTTTACAATATTAAGAGCCTGTTTCACTACCTCCTAATAGGTACTATCTGCTAGATAAATTCGAATATAAAACAAGATTTCTATGCAATTATCTGCCAGGTAAGCTAACCAGCACTTATCAGTAGGTGGTGAAATAGGTCATAAAATATTTTCCCAAAAACTTCGAGCACAAATTTTCGAGACAAGATAGCATTACAAGCATAAACTGGAAAACCCAGCATTAAATAAAGAAGGTAGAAACTAAGTAATAATTTCTGGATTATTCCAGGAACTCTTGACAAAGTACGCTTCGTTCCGTCAAAGGTTACATTCAATAGGTCCAAGGTCACTTTGAATTTCGCTCTAATCATTATCTGAGTCTAGAGAACTGAATCTAAACATTACTTACTTTACTTGCTGCCGGAGAGTGTATCAGGTAGAGGTCGACGTACTCGAGTCCTAGCTTGGAGAGAGACTCCTTAAGAGCTGGCACCACCTGGTCACGCGCGTGTTTGTCGTTCCAGAGCTGGAAGAAATATTCAGTCAGTGTATGAAGATTTTGATGCCACGTGAGGTATTATTTGTTAATACAATGAAACAAAGAGCCAATAGGACGTCAGCTTAGGGGTGGTTTCCGTACATTTTGAAAACAGTGGCGAACTATTTCTAGAAAAGAATTTGGAGCATAGTATGGATTTTCCTAAGCACGTCGTTTTATTACAATTATCAATATACTATGAAGTACCGATCCTAATTATAAAATGAGGTCCATCTTTTATAGAATATTTTCATCTTCCTTAGTAATAATAAGCTAAACAACAAAATTCGTGCGAGAGCTCACGATATTGCATGCCCAATTATTAGAATTCTTTGATTCGATATACATATAAGATACAACATAATAAAATTGTTGTTATGCAATATTAAATCAGTCGTTAATATTTTTTCTGATTTAACGACGACGTCAAGATGAGATTAATTAAGTCCCTGTTGCGACGAGTTACAATGTGGATATACTCGACCAACAGGTTTATTGAGCCGAGAAGATGCATGACGAATCAATGACCCGAGTAGGTGTATTGTGTATAGACAGTGGCAGCCCTAGCTTTTTATAAGGGTAGAGCGAAATTATCCTTTGGTCGACAGCATGGAATCAACCATTATTCAGTTTCTGCGAAATATTTCTTTATAATACACTGAAAAAAATATTAGAGCTTAATAAACAATTTAGAAAGCCCGTGTTAAGAGGAAATTTGGGTAGGGACTCTTGAGAAAATGAGGTATTTGAAGAAATTATCGCTTTGCGAGCGCTCTGCCTCAAATAAGTGAGATGAAGACAATGGCAGCTCCCACTGAATAGCCTAAGCAAAAAAGTCATAATTCGAGGTTTGGCTCTCGACTATTTTTTCCTCCGAAACTGGAGCAATTTAAAATATATATATTTCATAAACCGAATAAGAAGAATATGTACTGTGACTTTGTGCTTTTCCTTTTTCATTAATAGTTGTCTAATTACACCAAGCAGACAGCGGACAGAATAGGCAATTTTGAGTTTTTTTTAGGGCTTGCAAAAATATTTTTTCAACAAAAACGAATGATAATAGGGACATAGAAAAATAAATATTATTAGGTAAGGCTTAGACTAAAACTAGACTTAGACTTAAAAAAAGGCGGATAGAATCTCGTTAAACAAAAAGTGAGATATCCATAGAAAGACGGCCCGCTTAAAAGTACGGGCTGGCACGCACACATGCACACCCATCGTAAGACAAAAAGTCGCGATTGCGCAACAAATCTCGTGTGACGGTAGTCATTGTCATAGTGTCATAAATAAAATAACAATATATTTCTGGTGTGTTAAAATTATGTCGAAATTATAGTAGGTTTAGAAAAAAAAGTATTCTTATTCTTATTCTTTATTGCACACAAAAAAATATCACAACAATACATAATAGTTTTGAAATTACATGTACAAAGGCGAGCTTAACTCATAATTGAGTTTTCTACCAGCAAACCTTTGAGTGATAGAGCAAATATAAAATGTAAAACTGAGGGTAACTTTCAGTGTACATAACTAATGTTCACATTAACATACCAACAACATATATCTATATACAAATAAATATAAAACTATATATACATACCTATTACTTAATTATACCTACTTATATAAACCTATAATATACCTACATATATAATAAATAAATATGTATTATCAATTAGTGAGAAAGAAAATGCTCCTTAATTCTTTTCTTAAATACGTTCAGAGAGGGGCTGTCACGTAGTGAGTGTGGGAGGGAGTTCCATAGTCGCACTGCACGGATAGTAAAAGAACCATCGTAACGGCTGGAAGTATGACGCGTAGTACGGAGTAGAAGAGAAGTAGCTGTGCGACAGGGTTTATCCCTGGGCACAAGATATTCAAATCGTTCACGAAGATATATAGGAAAGTTGGAATTATTTAGAACAGAAAAAAGAAGAGAAAGAAAGTAGAAAGTAGTGCTTCAATCTTTTCTTAGCGATATTGCGTCCGCCATTTTTATTCGTTCGAGAGGTAAGGTATGATCGTACGGCGGCCGCAAGTCGGTGGTAACACTTTGCCATTAGCAGCATCTTTATTTCGTAAGCAGTAAGGGTGGTTTTCGAATTAAAGTGTTACCACTGTCATGCAGTCGACCGTACAGTGAGGGAAGAAAAAGAAGTGAGTATGTGAAATACCTTAGTAGTAACAAACAGATCCTCCCTCCTGATGAGTCCATCCTTCAGAGCATCAGCGATGCCCTTTCCGATCTCCCCTTCATTGTCGTATAAAGCTGCTGTATCAATATGGCGATACCCTGCTTCAATTGCCCAGTAGATTGCTTGACGCATTTTGGGGATATCGTCCTGAAAGAACACATGGTTAAGTTGACCACTTGAAACACTTGGTTGAGGAACACGTCTATTTCTCAATGGGATGCTTGTGACGTCACCGAAAGACGTAAGTGGAAGTTAAATTCGATACCACTACAGATGTTTTATCTCACACATGGGGTGCATTAAAAGAGCCTCCACGAGTGACGATATTTAATTGATCGGCCGGCGTACCCTAACTAAACCTATTGACTGGCTAATCTTTTCCCGACGGCATGAGCTATTATCATTATGTAGCTCATGTTGACACGATAGAAGAAGAAGATCTCACGAAAGCGGATGAGCCATACTTGTGTGTGTATGTACATGCACATTGTCTTTGCGTGCGTAAGCTCGGGAGCGCTCAGTTTTGGCTGAGTTTTGTAGTTACGCACACAAGAGCACGTGTCTATACGCTTTACAACTACAAGCATGGCTCACCTGCTTTCGTGATATAAAACAACTGTAACAGTGTTCGCGGTAGCTTAGTGACTAAAGAACTGGGGTACTGAGGCAGGAGTCGCAGGTTAGAATCCTGTTCGTGAGCGATTTTTTCTTTCCACGATTTATATCTTTAAATTTTAACGCATGATTAAATGCATAAAAAAGAATCAAATACTTGGTAAAGTGGTTAAAACGTGGGACTTATTGAAGGAGGATGCTTACGCTTGGATACTTTATTCTACTTTTTTTTTTGTTTATTATTTTAATCAATTTAAGTTACATGGTGATACCACTATTCTGCGCTTACAAATCAAAGTTTCATGCAGTGAGGTGATGCACCTAGCACGGTAGTGTCCATCGGTCGCAATTTCCACCCTCTTCGCCTTTTGTACCAGCCAGCAGACCCCTAGACAGTCAGAGCTTGCGCGAGCGTTTCTCCTGTACGCGTGATTTATCGTGGAATATTTTTTTTACATTTTTTTTTCATTATGTGTACACACATTCTACCATATTCTTAAAGATGCTCCTTGACCAAGTCATGCTGTATAAACGTTTCGTTTTATAAATCGAACACAGATTTGTATTTCGAACTTTTTTTTCCTTATTTTGTTTCTTGCCTTCTACAAATCGTTGAAAATAATCAGACGATTCAAATTGCATACAAATTGACTGAGGGAACATTAGCGAAGCCACGATATATCGTGACGATAGGCAAGATAATTGCAGACTGTACAACGACCGGTCATTGACAAGAAAACGGTAAATAAGGTGGTTCTACAGGGAACAAGTTCCTTATATAGAGACTAAGTAGCAGTAGACAGGACCATGATTTATAAGGCGGCCGGGCGGCCATTGCATATAAGTAGTCATAGTGTGAATAGGCATCACAGAAATAGAGATAGAATAGTTGTAATCACAATTTTGGTTGGAATTCATGCGTGGCAACTTGTGAACAAACTACGCCTTACATATTGACGTCATAAATTTAAAAAAAAAGTAACTTTAATCAAATGTACTTTACAGCTTTTGTTTCTGCATTTAGAAACAGCACAATAAGGCATTTTTGCTACAGTGGTTTTTGTTACAGTATTTACAGAAATAAGTCATAAGGCGTACTGAGAAAGGCTTAGAAATGCCCTGCACTATGGTGCAGAGTGTTGGCACGCGCGCCCTGCCCACTTTTCCATTCTATCTATTTCTGTGATAGGCATCATCTACGTACTGTTTTCTTGGTAAGAAAAGAAGACGTAAATTATTCGCTAGAAACCGTAGGATAAACAAGTTAGGGTTGCCAACTTTTTATAGACGAAATATAGTAGTTTCAATCCCCAGCACCTAAAAATATACTATTTCAAGAAGAATCTGGGAAAAGTGGGAAGTGTGTTCAAGTAAGTTGAAATATTGAGTTGACTAAGTGCTGAGATTTTTTAGGGTTCTGTACCCAAAGCGTGCCAACGAGACTATATGTCTACGCCGTCTGTCCGTCTGTCTGTCACTGAGCTGTATCTTTGAAATTCACAGAACCACTAAGAACGCCTTACGACAAATACTGAAAATAATAAAAAGTCCCACAAAAGGGGAACCCGCTTTCAAGTCAGATACCTCTAAAAAAATAATTTTTTCAACTTTTTTTGTTTCTGCTGTTTGTATATATTGTATGTATTTGATCTGCTTGATTGTGAGTTGTACATACTTTAATAAAAACAGTTTTATTTACAGTCATGGGGGGTGGTACGGAACCCTTAGTGTTCGAGCCCGACACACACTTGGTGGCAGGTTTTTAAGTAGGAGATCCTCAGCCTATTTCAAATTCGCTCCCCTCTAGATGTTAATTTAAGTGAGAAGAAAATATTATACGTATTAGTTTTGCCGACTCTATTATTTTCTTGAAAAATATAGTATTGGTGTACGTACAACCTTATTCTTGGTTTTTTGCATGAGAACGCAGTCGTAAAATGTTGGCGGGGACCGGGGGGCGGACTGCGCGATATGATTGGTCCGCTCAAAATTCGGTGGTATGATTCCTTATGATTGATGCCGGTCGCTGACGGACTGACGTCCTGATTGGCGGCGGGGCGTATGATATGCAGTGGTACTGCTTATGCGATTTTGTGGTTGGTACCATAATAAAAGTTGTTCATAATGATGAATACAATGATCCCTTAAGAGGTTTAGTATAAACTATGAATAAGGTTGTATAGTAGGATACTATATTATTTAGTAGGGTTGGCGGGGTGCATTAAAAGAGCCTCCACGAGTGACGATATTTAATTGATCATCCGGCGCACCCTGGGTAGTCAGCCGCGCTACCAACCTGCTGACTGGCTAATATTTTTCCCACGGCATGAGCTATTATCATTGGGTAGCTCATGTCGACACGACATATCGAGTTAGAGACTAAAAGATACCGACCCAAGAAGAAGTAGGGTTGGCAATCCCAGTACGAGTAGGTATGACAACCCTACGGTTAATAGCGAATGACTCCTGAAAATTATGGATAATGTGGCAGCAACAGTGATTATATTCTCTTTGGCTACAACCTCAGACCAATTTGGTCTAAGACTGCAACATTATTTAATAGAATTTGTAACACTTATGATTTATGTCTGATGCTGTAGTTGTTTATTATCCCTCAATAAATACAATAAAAAAAAAAGATTTTCTACGAAAATTATCGTAATTGGCTCAGGATTGTTTTTCTACGAATGCTGATACTGTCAGTTTGGTTTCCGCAAAAGAATATAACTCATTTTTCCTGTTGGTGACTGGTGACGTAAACAATTAATTAGAGGACAACGTCCATAGATTTATGACGTCAAGGAATAGACAGTAACTATATTATAGTTATAATTACTACTACGACATAATATTATGTTGACTGTGCAAATATTTGTTTAGAAATACCAGCTGGCGGTGGCTTTGCAGTCAATAGAGAGGCGTACCAAGAGGCTCGTTGGCAAAGATGCGCTGGTCGATACCAAACTACAAAGCCTTGAGCATCCGCGAAGAGTTGCTAGCCTATCGGTTTTTATCGGATGCATTTCGGCGAGTGTGCTTTGGAATTGGCACGATCTAATTCCCCCAAGCACTTTCCTCGGCAAAAATGCATTTTTTTCGAGGTTTCTTGTATGAGGACTCCATTTGGTTTTAAACTTTGTTTCATTTTTAGGGTTCCGTACCCGAAGGGTGACAAAGTGGACCTTATTACTCTCGCTACACTGTCCGTCCGTCCGTCCGTCCGTCCGTCCGTCCGTCTGTCTGTCACAGGGCTGTATCTTTTGAACGGTAATAGGTAACCAGTTGAAATTTTCTCAGAAATTGTGTTGCTATGAGGTGTATTACAACAAATACTAAAAACAAAAAAAAGTCTAAAATCAAAGGGGGCCATACAAGAAACCAAAAAAAACATGCATTTTTTTCAACCATTTTGTTCCTGCTCTATCTTCAAAACGGTATAATATACCAGCTTCAAACTTAGTCAGATTATAGTGGATACTATGTAGTTTAGCAACAAATACTAAAAATAAGACAAACAAAGACATATGTGGTGGTAACTGCGTAAGAAAGACATGCAAAAATTCATATTTCGCGCACTGTACGTTGATGTCTTTTGATAAACTCTCGTAAATTAAATCAGTTTTTATGGGGTATCAGGTCGTTGAGAGACACGGAACCCTTACTGCGCGAGTCCGACTCGGACTTGGCCGGTTTTTTGTATTTGTCGTCATAGCAACACATATTCTGAGAAATTATCAACCGACTATTACCGTTCAAAAGATACAGCCGTATGACAGACAGACGGATGGATGGACAGCGTAGCGAGAGTAATAGGGTCCCGTTTGGCACCCATTGGGTACGGAACCCTAAAAACTGAGTACAAATACTTTGGCGACTTGTAGCGTAAAAGCTCCCATCGAGCTATCAATTTATACATGACAATATTTGTTAAGCTGGAATACTCACGAATCCATACGTTCCCAAAGCGAGGGTAGGGATGTGGTTTCCATCATTGAGCTGCTTCGTGGGAATCTGCACTTGATCCCCATGTTGATGCCCGTGATGCCCTGCTATGGCCTGAAATAAAATCACATTTATATACACACATCGTCGCCTCAGTGCTTGAATGTCCAACCGACCATTGACCAAATTTTACCGGAGACGTTTTTTAGGGTTCCGAAGTCCTACAAGGAACCCTTATAGTTTCGTCATGTCCGTCCGTCTGTCCGTCTGTCCGTCTGTCCGTCTGTCCTAATCCTTTACAGCTTAATAGCTTCTACAATTACAAACATAAGTAAATGAAATTTTGTTAAAAAATAGTCTACATATAGATCTCAATTTTAAAAGAATAAAAAAATAGTTTTTTCGTATTTTAGGGGTGGCCTCCATACATGTGAAATGGGGATGCAAAATTTTTTTTCGCTGCACCCCGTCATGTGGGGTATCATTGAATAGGTCTACTAAAATGAAGGTAATGTTTCATACACCACTTTTTTATCAAGTGTACCATCTGCGAAATATAGCCCGCCAAAGTGGCTTGGAATGTGTCCCCCCCCCTGCCATTTCTAAACTATCCAACGTAGAAACTTATAATCTTCCACATTGATAGACCTTTGTGGAAACTCTCTTTTAAAATTATTTCGAGTATAATGTGATTATAATTTTATGAGTTATAGAGAGAAAACTGAAAAAAAAAAAAAACGCCCTAGTTCAAAGGTCATTGACCTTAGAGAAAAATGGTTATAGCAAATAATGCTCTTTTAGCTACTTTCTATTTGAAAAAATCACAAAAAGAAACTTTGCATGAAACACTTCTTAAATTTGGCTTCTTGAATTTATCGCTAGATGGCGCTACTAACAACACGCTCTGAGTCGCGAATGCTGCCGATTATTGCAAAAACTAAAATAGCCATGATTAATATTCGATTTGATTCGTTTGTAATTACACCTACTTAAGGAACCCTACAATACTGAGCATGGCCCGACATGCTCTTGGCCGGTTTTTTAGTTTATTATTGATTATGGAGAAATATTTTTTAAACTTTGAAGATTTAAGAATAATGTAATAATACTATACATTATTCTTAAATCATCAAAGTTTAAAAAATATTTCTCCTTAATCAATAATAAACTAAAAAAATACGTCTCCGGTAAAATTTGGGCAATGGTCGGTTGGACATTCAAGCACTGAGGCGACGACATATAATCATGCCTGTTTTCTGTTGAAGTATTACAGGGACAGGTGAATTCGCTGGATACGGAAAGCGTAGGACCGGTCGTTGTGGCGATGCTTGGGGGAGGCCTATGTCCAGTAGTGGACGTCTTTCGGCTGAAATGATGATGTTGATGATGATATTTCAGTACCTTAGCATACTATTGTTCGTAAGGGGCTCGTGGCTAAGTAGCAAGCGTTTGGAATGTACGATCTTCAAGGTTAAGCTGCACTAGCCGCGGTCAGTCTGTAGATGGGTGACCGTTTCGTTACACATCGAGACCCCTTCGTGCCTCGGAGAGCACGTAAAGCCGTCAGTCCTGCGCCTGATCTCTCTCCGGTCGTGTCGAATTGCCGTCCCATCGGATTATGGGAGTGAGGGAATAGAGAGTGCACCTGTGTTTGCGCACACACTTGTGCACTATAATATGTCCCGCGCAGTTGGCTAGTCACCATTGAGATTGGCCGCCGTGACCGAAATTCGGCCGGGAGGACATTATTATTATACTACTGTTGCATAATATTTAAATAATTCCTACCCTTTAGAACCCCCTTAACCTTTTTATAACCTTGAGAAAATCAGTCAAGAGTCCCGTGTTCCCGGATTGCCTCACGAAATCTGCGCAAGACTAAATTAAATACCGAACACTTCTCGTGAGAGAAGCGACACGGTCTTCTTAGATAGAAGAACAGTCTTACCACGGCTTCGCTCCCGTGGTATGTCGATTACAAGTATCATCATTTCAGCCGAAAGACCCGAAAGGCATGATGATGAGGCAGAGACTATGAGTTTCCACCCGCTACGACACTGCCACAGGGGGGTGATTCTCGCGTCATAGACATTATCTCTAACTCGACATAATGTCGAAACAAGATGGCGAATGTCGATTGATATTTATCTCTATACAACGTGTATCAGAAATGCGTGGTCATATTTTAAGAGCTCATTCAGGGCATAGCATAGAACAACTTTTACTATGGGACCAACCCTGAAATCGCGAAAAAAATATCAGCTGTTCTCTACTAAATCATCGATGTCGCTCAACAAAATGTAAGGATCAGCTGATATTTTTTTCGCGATTTCAGGGTTGGACCCATAGTGAAAGTTGTTCGATAGCATCCCCTGAATAAGCTCTTCAAATATGACCACGCATTTCTGATACACGTTGTATAGGGCCCTGGGCCCTAATTCTCTCGTTATAGAAATAAATGTCTAATTCGAGATAATCTCTAATTTTAAATCTGTACGAAAAATTTCGCCGGCAATGTCAACCACTATGTACCGCTCTTTGTATTTAGAGCGCTAGGCGTAGACATATCTCTAACGTGACATTCTGAGAATACGAAAATTTACTATCATTCGACATTCGCCATCTTGTATCGACATTATGTCGAGTTAGAGATAATGTCTACGACGCGAGAATCACCCCCCTGATCTTTCGCTTCTCCTACGTTCATTAAACCTCCTCATGTATGATAGACGGTTTTGGGTGCTCTATAGTGATAATTATTTTATTTTATAAGGATTAATAATCACACATACACACATACCTACACTTTGGTTTATTGTAATTATTAAAATATGACCACACATTACTGGTACACGTTGAATATGTAAAGAAGTGTATTTTTTCTTAATCCGATGCAATGTTGTAAACAATTCTGAACAAAGATAAAAATAAAGATAAAAATTGTGGAAAAAAAACGATGGGATGCTGCTGACGTCACCGAAAGACGTAAGCAGTGTTCACGGTAGCTTAGTGGCTAAAGCACTGGCGTACTGAGCCAAGAGTTACATGTTCGAATCCTACTCGTGAGCGATTTTTAATTTCCACAATACAAGTCTTTAGATTTCGCTTCGCTTGCGTAAATGCGTTAAAAATAATAAGATGAAGAAAATATTTATTTCTCACTACGTTGTATTTCTGAAGGTTTAAGTGACAAGTAAATCGCAGTGATTATGTTATCTTTGGAAAAGTAGAAAACCGTAAAAACGTAAAGATCGAAGCATTTAAAAATGTAAAACGATAGCAACCAAAGGGATGTATTAAATAAGTATCTATGTAGATTTTATTTTAATTTACTTGCCTACATGTAAACGTAAAAGTGAATAGGTACATTTTTTTCTTACTTGTCTTATTTAGTAAACAATCTTAGCATGTCTATCTATCTAATGCAATTCGTCAATAACAATTATTAAAAAAAATTAAAAAAACCCGTCGAATACATAACCTGCTCCTTTTTAAGCATTTCACACGGTTTTTTTTTACCTTATTACATGTGCAGAACTAGAAATTAAATTTTAGCAGTAGTAATTTGAATAAAAAGAGAGACATGACAAGATTATTTACTAAATAAGACAAGGGAGAAAAACAGCGTAGCTGGCACAGCTGGTGTAGTTGGCGCAGCTGGCGTAGCTGGTAAAGGCCCGTGAGATGAGGTGGTGTGCAATTTTCCGTATGCGCCACCTAGGAGGCACGGGGTGAAGGGGCTCGCCTGCTTGTGGCGGGCCGGGACCTGTCGCGGGGGTTCTTTGAATATTCACGGGTTCCCACTCCCCCGGCTAAGGTAGTTGAAGGAACACCGTGGTGGTTTTAGTCGGTAAGAGTCCGACACTGGGTCCGCCTACCCCGGGCGGAGTGCGTCCATGATGATTTACCCACGGCAAAAAAAATAACAATATAGGTACTTTAAGTATGTTAAAACAAGTAGTTGTTTTGTAATACAATAGTATTATATTATCTGTGTTATGAACTAACTACAACAGTTCATATCAACTCTCTGGTTAAAAATAATTTGAGATGTCGCATTCACTGTTGTAAACACATTGCATCACGATAACTTTACTTGTGAAATCTTAGACAGCACCATTACAATTACGAGAACCTTGAACAGATCAATAACACCCATTGTTATTACTGATGTAATGTAACCTCATCTGATTTCCAGTTCATAAAAATCAGAAAACCTAAGTAACTTCTGATGCCGCTGTTGCCCGCTCTATTTTCGCGGCTGCGAACACGAGAAAACTATGTACAATTGAGATATGATGAATAGAGACGTAATGAATTTTTGGTTACAACTCATCATTTTATTCTTTATATATCCCTTAAAATTTCGTTTAAAAATTTATTTTGGGATTAAATACATTGTGTACAAATGCAACCAAGTCACATTCAAGACTGCTAAGGATTTGCTTCTTTTTTTTAGCTTATTATAACTAGTAAATAAAGGCAGCAAAACCAATGACATATCACACACACTAAAATCAGAACACAGAACATATGAAAAGAAATAAAAAAAAAAGTATATACGTATTATATCCATTGTCTAGTACCCATACCACAAGCTCTGCTTAGTTTGGGACTAGATGGTGCTGTGTAAAAATGTCCCAAAGATATTTTTTTTATGTAAACCTCTGAGACTAGGAAAACGTTTTTTTCGTTTCCTGCTGATATGAAAGCACTTAGCTGCCTTTGATTTTATTTGCCTCAATTGTACATTGCTCTGAGGTCTCAGTACAACCTTTTTTATTGTTGTATTTTATTAGTCGCGCAAATACCTACATCAGCGTGAAGCGTCTTTCGGGATTTCGGGATGTGTAAACGTAGCAAAACATTTTATTTTCATTTGCTAAACTTATTTAATTTTTCCTCAAAACTACTCATCAAAATAAACCCTCAAGGCTATCTTTTATTTGTTCACTAAAATATAATCAGTTGGGTACCTTTTGATAGTACCTATTTTCTTCTATCAAAAAAAGTTTTAATATTTTTTCATGGAAATCATTTTTCTTTCCACGAAAAATTTAAAGATTTAAAAGCATATTGTGTATAACATAAGTCCTAGTTCTAGACAAAAATAGAAGAAGACGTATACGTCTACGCGCTATAGCGCCGACCCCAAATAAGTTGGAACCAGAGTACGGAGACGATGATGGTGATAAGTCTTAGTCAATTTTGGAAAATAACCAAACCAAAACCAAATATTTTTTACGTATAAAATAAATAAAGGTAGACTTACACTGACAAGGGCGAATAACGCGGCAGACAACAGAAGCAGCTTCATCTTTCAAACGACAGTACTAGACTGAGGTGGAAACAATCTATAGAAGCTTTGAGCTTGTGGGGAATAATAACAACAAGTTTTTAATCACACGACACGGTAGCGACACGATTTTATTGAATTACATATGTTATTCAATTTTATTTGGATAACATGAAGTTTATCTATGAACGCATAAAAACAACGTATTTTTTTTTTACTGTATAGGATGGCGAAACGAGCTAAAGGCTCACCTGATGTTAAACGGTTACCTTTGCACATAACAACTTAAATACCACCTAGACTGTTGCCTAAATGGTACCCCAAGCCGGTTCGCCAAACTGAGACATGAAGATGGAAAGTCTCAAGTGATTGTAATTTCACCGGCACCCGTACCCTTCAGACCGAAACACAGCAATGCAAGCATCACTGTTTGGCGGAGAAGTAGGTACGGTGGTAGTACTTCCCCGGACGAGCTGTTTACTTATAAGTTATGCTTTAGCTGCTTTCGCCATCCTATACCATGAAAATGCGTAGGTTTACTATAATAATTCCATAATATGTGTTTCTAGCAGTAGTCCAAAATTTTCCGATCTAGAAAAAGTCTTAAATTATCATTGAGGATAAGCAAGATAACTAAAATGAAAAATAAATAAATCTTAGATTATAAAACTTATGTGATACGATTTTCCAAGCATGTGGGACCGGTTCGCTATTGGCAATCACAACAATAAGACAGGATGCGCAGCCGCATAGTATACAGTCAGAAGCAATCATATCTGCCTATCGACGGTTTTTAAATCGCTAACATTTCTATTTACATACATAGACATATCTATTAACCGAAGGATTTAAAACCGCCAATAATATCTATCTTACCCAAGCTACAAGAATAAAAATATCTGATTGTGGGTTAAAGGACCATTTATATTATACATAGACACATAATTGTTCGTTCTATCCATAGTCAGATAGCTATTGCTACTTTTCTATTATATTTGTCGATTGTTCACAAACAGATACACATTTTATTGTTAATTAATTTAAATTATACGTCAATTATTAAATCAATCAATCAATCAATTATTAAATTAATAATTTAATTTATAGATACATTTACATTCATCGAGCAGATTGTATAACATAATAAAACATACTACATGCTTTCACTATTTCAAAAATTTGTCAGTGGAAATTATTACATCTATTCACAAACTAAACTTATATTAAACTATCACTCTCTTTTACTAATAAATACAAGAAAGAGATAGCAACAATTTGAGTGCTGTCAAATTAGTTTACGTGTTACACTTATTCGTATTTTTGTCGGCACGTTCGTTCCGAGATCACGACTAAACTCTTATGGAAAACTTTAATTTAGACTAATTTGACAGCACTAAAAATTGTTACTATCCCTTTCTTGTGTCTACTGTTCGCATAGACCAGTAAGCCTCTAGACGCCGGTTAGTTGGGCACCCCCGGTCACAACGCATATGCTCTACCACTGCATATCATACGTCCATCCGCCAATCGGAACGTCACTCAGTCAGCGAGCGGCACCAATCATAAGGAATCATACCACCGAACTTTTGAGCCGGCCAATTATACCGCGCCGTCCGCCCCCCTGACCCCACCAACGTTTTACGACTGCGTTCGAATACAAAACTTTGTTTATGCGGAGTCTTGAAGCTTACTGGTCTGTGACTGTTCGTAAAAGAGAGCAACAGTTTAGAATAAGTGTAGTTTGTGAACATGAGAATCAAAACCAATGTTTGCGATTTAAAAACCGTCCATAGGCAGATTTGATTGCTTCCGACTGTACCTACTTGATAACCTGTTGATTATACGCTTGATTACAGATTATTTATACTTAGTAATTCTAGCATATAATAAATAGATCGAAGTTTTTCTGTCTGTTAATTAACAGACAGAAAAACTGAAAAATATTGTTAATTAACAATATTTTTCTGTTGGCTCGTGTAAAGTGAATTTCGATTTGATTAAACATTTTTATTATATCAGTTAATCATCGCATATATTATTAATTCTCATTTGAAAACATGTTAAAAAGATGGCTAGTAGAAGTAGTACAAAACTTTAGTAGGCTTATAGTTTAATTACGCAAGTATTAATAAAGCTCTATTTTGTTCGCAAAATGCTGTAAATAAATTCTTACTGAAAATTATTTTTTCGACTGGTTCTTGTAATGACTACCTAAATAGGGTACAAAAATAGTAAAAGTTGTTCATACTGATGAGGTTTTGAGTTATTTCAAGAACACGTTGTAGTGTAGGTAATATGAGTTTCGATGTGTTAGAAAAAAATCTGATATCGTGAGCAAAACCGCCAGCAGAAGCTAGCTTAATTACCAGGTTTAATAATCTCAAGCCGGAGGTCAGTGTCAAGTATGAGGTGTTTGAAATCACCTTCAAACACTAAATAAAACAACATCTTTCCGTATAAGTAAACAACAGAAATAAATCAAAACAAATGCCTTTAAGTTTGCGTACCTACCTCAAGATTTTTAACTTTAAAAATAATTATGTCAATTGCTAATTAAGTCCTCAGGGTCAAGCTTTATATACCAGGCCCCTCAGAAAGTATTGCGAAAAAAAGTTTTTATATATGGGAGACTGGCCAGTTATAATGTTTTTCGAAAATATGATTATTTATAAGTAAAAATAAGTAAGTTCCAATTTCAAAATTTCCCTCCACATTTTTTGCGAGTTAATTCAAAGTATTGTGTCTCACTGAAATATGGATCTGCGCCGGGAACATTTTAGAGCTATGATTTTATACGATTTCAAGTGTCGCCTGAAACCGGATGAATCGTACGATAGACTTCAAATGGCATTCATGGATGAAGGCCCTTCCAAGGCAACCGTGTATCGTTGGTATAACGAATTCAAGCGCGGTCGACCAACTTTGGGGGATGACGAAAGAAGCGGTCGCCCTTTGACGGCTGTTACCGAAGAAAACGTGCTAGCAGTGAAAAATTTAATCCAAGACAATAGGCGAATTACATATCAGGAGATTCAACACATATTGAAGATTGGATCGGGAAGCGTTCACGAGATTCTACACAGCCATCTTCGCGTGAGGAGGATAGTATCACGCTGGGTGCCGCACAACCTCACCGATGCTCAGAAGCAGGCCCGGGTGGAATGGTGCCGTGATATGCTTAACAAATTTGAAGCAGGCTCGTCTCGGCGTGTTTACGACATCGTTACAGGTGATGAGTCCTGGATTTATCAATACGACCCAGAAACCAAGCGCCAGTCGACTGTTTGGGTGTTTCAAAATGAGCCAACGCCTACCAAAGTGAAGCGATCTAGAAGCGGGGGTAAGATTTTGATCGCTAGCTTTTTTAATTTGACTGGCCACTTGGTATCAATTCCCTTACGGGATCAAAGAAGCATTAATGCCGAATGGTATACTACCAAATGTTTGCCAGAAGTTTTCTCTGTTATAAGCAACAAGCGACCAAACACAGGGCTCCGCGGGCTACTGCTCCACCACGACAATGCACCTGCGCACACCGCACTCAAAACGAGGGACTTCCTGGACAGCACGCCAGTCAAACTCCTGGGTCACCCTCCTTACAGCCCTGATCTAGCACCGTGTGACTTCTTTTTATTCCCAAAAATAAAAAATCAGCTCAAAGGGATACAATTTTCGTCGCCGGAAGATGCGCTGGCTGCGTTCGAGCAGGCTGTAAACGAGGTGTCTGCGGCGGACTGGAAAAAGTGTTTTGAAAACTGGTTTAGGCGCATGAATCTTTGTATAGAGGCTGGTGGAAAGTACTTTGAAAAGATTTGATAAAAATATATGTACGTATAGAACAATTTTTTTTAGTTTCGCAAAACTTTCTGAGTGTCCCACGTATGATACAAGTATATAATTAAAATATGAAAATAATTGTTTATGCAAACTATAATTATGTGTAGTTTTTATACATCTAATGGGCTTGCTTGCTTGGAAAATGCTTGGGATATCGTAGACTGAGCATCGAACAAATGTCTCCATACTCCAAGAACTCGGCATCAAGCAGCGTCTACCGACTTTGGTACGATCGCGCATCCTCAATTTTTTCGGCCATGTATCGCGGCGTAGTCACGACTCTATAGAGAGACTTGTCGTACAGGGCAGAATAGAGGGCTCAAGAGTGCGCGGAAGGCCTCCCATGCGATGGAATGATTTAATGAAGTCTGCTGTGAGCCGGCCATTACATGAATGCACCAGACTAACCGAAAGTAGGAAGGGTGGCGAGGCATCGTGAGGCGAGCTGAAATGGATACCCTAACTGCTTAACCGGGTGGGTGGCGGAGAATCCCATTAGGGACTCCATCCGAGAAAAATGGGCTTGCGTTTGATCGCCACCTCACCTGATGTTAAGCGATGGTGCGGTCGACGATGATACACGCTTGCCCAGCAAAAACCTATTCACTCGTGTCTTGAAAGCCAGAACCGCCACCGGCGGCACACAGGATATGTTTAATGCCAGCCATAGAAATCTTAATCATATAAAGATTTCTATGATGCAGTGGACCAGAATCTAAGATGTTAAAATAATTATCAGATATGATTCGAGAATTATGAATACGGAAATGAAACAAGTAACTGTTTAAAAACTAGGTATATTATCATTTTATCTTATAAATAAAGGAATACTTATGTTATTATTAAATACAGCACAACATATAAACAGCTAAAATTTAAATACGGGTTGAAAGTTTCATGAATAGAATCCAGACCATTTAACACAGTGGTTCAACGAGTTTGACGTTAAGGAAATTTTATTGGTTAGAATGAGTTTGACATTGTTACTATACCTGGGGCAAAATAATACGCCCGATTTGACACATTTCAAAAGAAAGTAAGAAAAAGTATTTATCTGCCAAATTTGGTTTTAACTAAGTGAGTTACGATATGGAAATCAGTTTATAAAGGTAAGCTGCAAATGCTTTATGTAGTGTCAAATTGGAGCATTTGACATGTGTCAAATCGAGCCTATTATTTTGGGGCAGCTCTACTGACATTTGAACTCGTTCTGATTGGTTATGATAGGTATCAACTAAGGTGCTGCCACCTGCTTTTGTTTAGTATGCGAACTCATTAAAATGGATAGTTAGGATAGTTTTTCCAATCTTCAATTTCAATGACCCGAGTGTTCTTGTTGAACCTGCTGATGGTGGCAACTTCTTCGTCTGTCAGACTGAAGTCGAATATGTCGATGTTTTCGGCTATACGCTTCTTGTTTGTCGACTTCGGGATCGGGATTAGGTCTCTGTCGATCTGAAGACAAGTGAAAAAAATTAAATCGAATCTCGTCAGTGTAATATAAGGTCCTACATTATTAATCCGAAATATTTGAAGTGGGGAATCTACTCATCATTATGAACAACTTTTAATATGGGACCAACCCTGAAATGGCGAAAAAAATAAACATTTTATCGATTTAAGATAAGTGAACACAACGCGTGGACGTGGACACTGACAGTTGGGCTAGTCCACAAATGCAAAGTCACTCAACGAGCTTAGAGTTCCCCTTATTATCTTAATGCTTCTGTTACGATTGCATTCGTTAATGAAGAGCTTCATTATTTTTATCCAGCAAAGGCAATCCAGCATAAGTCATTTTCATCCTTGGCGTTTTATAAGCTGACTAAAATAGCTATGGAGCGAGCTATGCTTGGAGTTTCTTTGAAGGATAAAATCCGAAACGAGATTATCTGGAGAAGAACCGGAGTGACCGACAAAGCTTGTAGGATCAGAAAGCTGAAGTGGCAGCAAACGCAGCGTAGGGCCCCAGGTTGACCGACGACCTGAAGAACGTGGCTGGGGGGGACTGGATGCGGAAGGCAGAGGAGGGGGTGTTGTGGCGCAACTTGGGCTCTTCCAAGTTACCAAGTTAGTTGGTTAGTTAGTTAAGTGCCTATGACCAGCAGTGAACTGCGATAGGCAATCAACTCATGATAAACACAAATGTAGGGACTGATTTTGAATATTTCTGATTAATAATGTAGGACCTTATATATCGGCCCGAAAGCGACTGTTTCAGGAAAAAGACATCAACGTGTACTGCTGCACCTTTGGTGAACTGTCATAAATTAAATCAGTTTTTTTGGGGTATCAGATCGATGGATGGTACCACAAATAATGGAATCGTGGTACGGAACCCTTAGTGTGCGAGTCCGACTCGCACTTAGCCGGTTCTTTTTAACAATTAATGCATATCTAAGGCCAAATATTAATTGAAAAAACCAGCTCAAGTTTAAAAAAGCGATTTGAACTTGACATTTTTATACACTACAATTATAATTTACCGTAAATTACTAAGTTTGGAATGATGAACAAATTATATCGTATTTAATTGGTGATTCGAGAATCATGGTCAGATTCAGATTTACAAAATTATGATTTGAATCTTGAAATACAAGCATTTATACTTAAGTGGTGCCATCTATTGAGAATCGGAATAAAATATTAAAGCGCTCCGTCATGTATGGCGTGGTTTAGTACTGTGTCGTGTGTGTGTGTGAGTGTGTGTACGGCCATCTCAACAGCCTCTGACGCTGAGGCTTCCCTGATGTCTCAACGCCAGGGTGCACTGCACCCTTGCACCCTCGGGGGTTGGGACGGCCCTGTACACTGATCCAAACCACACCCCATACACGACGGAACGCGTGAACGCGAATTATTTATACTGGTTCTCAATAGATGGCACCGCTAAAATATTCATGCTTGAATTTCAAGATTGAAATCAGTAATATTGTAAATCTGACCATGATTCGAGGCCAACTAAATACAATATAATTTATTCTCTGTTGCAACGTCCTCGAGAAAGTGCAGTGATGATACATATGAATGTATCATCACTGCACTTACTGGTAGGTCTAAAGTACAGTCTAACAAAGCAATTAGTATACAAAGTCGCCAGATATAGATGAAGATTTCTCAGGAAGTTATTATAGAATGGTTTGATTAGGGTTTTGTTTAAATACAGTTTAACTTTGTCCGTTATTAAAATGATATTTCAATCGAAAACATCCATAATCTTCTGAGAAAACTTCATTTATACATCTCATCATCATTTATATATATATATTTTTTTTTTTTTATTTTTTTTTTTATTTAACTCTACCCTGTATACTAATTGCTTTGTCAGACTGTACCTACTTAAACTGTATTCAATGCCTAGGAGGTGCCTGAGCTGGGGTCCCATCCCGGTGCTAGATAAACTAGAGACGGCCCTGTCTGTGTATGGTGTTTTTAGCCAACTCTGTGACGTCACGTGATCACGTATTGGAACGGTTGGTCTAATTTTGTAAGCACAGGATCACGCCCAGGACCACCTACCTGTGATAGATCGAGATGAAACCACTCATATGGTGTCATTGCCACACATGTTCCACCTTGATGGCGTTTAACTGAGCAAAAAGTTCTAGAACTGAATTTAAAGCTTGTTTGTGTCCCAAAAAAAACACTCGCTGGCAAACAAACATCTAAACAAACAATCCAACTTTATTCCAATAATGTATTCTGTATGTCAATCCTTATCCATAACAAACTACCCATTGTTTTTAAAACTCTTAATTTTAGAACTTTTAAGTGTAAACTATTTAAATTTCTTTTGAATAAGTGTTACTACTCAACCAAGGAATTTCTGGATGAAAATTCTTACTCCGATAAAATAAATAATAATAATGTAATGTATATAATGTTTCGTTGACTTGACTTAATGTACTATTTAATAATTCTGTGTTCATATGTTAATAATCTAAATATCTGACATTCCTTGAACGATTAAATTTACTGTTTTATCTTGTACGTCTGCAATTGAAGTAAAATGTTTGTACGCCGGAAACGGGACAACTATACTATATTATAACAACATTGATACAATATTCTGACAAATAAATGAATTGAATTGAATTGAAAGTCGTTGGGAAAAGTCTCCATCTATTTGTCCCATGTTCCCGATAGCCTAAAACTATCTAGATACTCACCAAATACCGGAGCACAATTTGTCCAGGTGTCTTCCCGTAGCGGGCGGCCATGCTGGCGAGTGCCGGGTCATCGTACCGCGGGGGCGGAGCATCAGCTTGGCTGCGTGACACCAGGAACCCGAATGGACTGTATGACATCACCGCTATGCCGAGCGAGTGGCAGTGGGAGACCAGGGGCTCTTGGGTGAACGTCGGATTTACCTGGGTAAGTGAAAATTGATGTCGAATATGTGTTTGGTAATGTAGGGTTTTCTGCGTTTAGGGGGAAAGTAGAAGCCAAGTAGCGCCCCCATCAGTAAAAAAATTCCGACTAGACATAACGCGCTTCTATTGGTTCGCGCAATGCCACGCTCGAGCATGGCATTACGGGAATCAATTGTAGCACGCCCTAGCTCGCTCCTATTGGCAAGCGCACTCGTGGTGTGATATATATATGTGCGAATAAATAGAACAGTTTCGGAATTAGACAAGCCGTAATTCGTCTCTACAGGGTCTAAAGGCCTATGCCTTTTTCTATTTACAACTACAGCAAAGTATATTTTACAGAGTTAATAGTTTCTGATTAAACTTCAGTACCTGTACTTCAATCGTTAAAAACGAAATTTCGATAAATGATGTATTCAGCGAGTTATATTTTTTTTACTAATGGGGGCGCCACTTGGCTGATACCGGGTAGCCCGAAAAAAGTCAAAATACGTGCGTTTTTTGCAAATTGGAACTCTATTTCACAAGATACAAGATACAAGATCACTTATTTGATCACATTGTAGGTATATCTGTCGTAGGATAATCGGACAAATCGAATCTTTGCGAAAATCCTACGATGACTGCAAAGGACAGGATAATTGGAATCTCAGAAAGATTTTCTTTATTATACGAGCTATTATCAGGATCTTTGCAAAAATCCCAGTTTTTTGAGGACTATTGGAAACTTGAACGCTGATTGGCTAATCTATGAGTCGCATTTTTAAGCGCAAGTTAAAAAAATATTATTTAGTTAACAAACAATATTAAACATATCTAGCACTTATGTGCTAGATATGAATATTGTTAGTTTATAGTTCGATTATTGTACGGAGACTCGTTCCCACAGTCAAACCGATAACGCGGTTTTGTGGGGCAAAGACATATTGTTGACCAAATACTTATATAAATAAAAAATATAAATAAATATCACTTACCTCAAATTCATTGACCACCGGCCTCACTTGACTGTTGGCCACCAATCTGTCAATCTGAGCGATGTTGAAATTTGAAACTCCTATGGACCTGGTCAGGCCCAAGTTTTTGGCCTCCTCCATGCCTTTCCACGTGTCCAAATAGTCGATATTGTCTGGTGATCCATCACTCTGCAATTAATATGAAATTGATGAAAGTTTGTTAAGAAATAATAAACTGGAGTTGTATCGTTTACCCTAAAAACCACACGGTGGCCATCCTCTGCACAAAATAGAGGAGCTCCGGGAACTCCATTGGACCGCGCCGGTGCCCCTCTAGTGCTATGCCTTTGGCACGTCCCGGGAAAACAATATTGTTTCCCCCACAGTAGCAGGCGACCACCACTATCGTATACCCTACGTTTGCCGATTCGCGGCCTCTACTCAAGAACACTTCGACCCCAACGGTTATCGGTTCTTCGGCTAATCTGCAGATGTACACCACATTCGATCCATCACATCCCAGCAGTAACAACATAACAACCTAGCATAACCTCACGCCTGTATTTCCGCGAAGGGGTAGGCAGAGGTGTACGTACACCAACTTTTCGCCAGTTATGTTATAGTCCCAAGCCAAGCCTATCAAAAACGAACCTAAGCAACTAAACTAACGTAAGCGAGCCTATTGCCATTGACCGGGCAGAAATTTAGACTCCAGGCGGCTACTGAGAATTTCCAAATGAAAAAACCCAATAACACTTTGCCCGACCCGGGAATCGAACTCAGGACCCCACGTTCAGCAGTCGCGCTTGCAACCACTAGACCAACGAAGCAGTCATCCCAGTAGTAATTCCTTCATATTTACCTACGACTAAATGGATATTATACATTAACTGTTCACATCTGCTGTTCTTACCTTAAGAGCGACAGGGAAGTGTATGAGGTACAGGTCGACAAAGTCAAGTCCCAGTCTAGAGAGAGACTCCCGGAGTGCAGGCACCACTTGGTCACGAGCATGCTTGTCGTTCCACAGCTGTAAGAAAAGAAAAACATTTTACTGATCATTTCAGCTGAAAGATGTCCACTGCTGGACATAGGCCTCCCCCAAGCATCGCCACAACGACCGGTCTTGCGCTTTCCGCATCCAGCGGATACCCGCGACCTTCACCAGGTTAGTCAGTCCACCTTGTGGGAGGCTTATCCACGCTGCGCCTTCCAGTACGCGGTTGCCACTCTAGAACTTTACTGCCCCATCGGCCATCCGTTCTGCGAGTAATGTGCCCCGCCCACTGCCACTTAAGATAAAGATATATTTATTTGTATAAATTAAGTTTGGCAATTCTTCGGGCTATGTCGGTTACTTTCGTTCTCCTGTGAATCTCCTCATTTCTGTTTCGATCACGCAGGGACACTCCGAGCATAGTATATTACTAATATTATCCTACTGATATTATAAATGTGAAAGTCCATACTTTTACAAATATCCATATATTTGTTTGTTTGGCACACAGATACACAAAGAATAGCACCACCCTTATCTCTTCTCGTGGGTGTCGTAAAAGGCGACTAAGGGATTCACCAGAGGATAGACAGCAGCGTTCTCTAAGTATTAACTCAACCAACTACGATTGCCAACCCGCCTGCCAAGCGTGGCGATTATAGGATATCCCCCCCTTTGGGGAGGCATTTCGGCAGCAGTGGACGTCTTTCGGCTGAAATTAATGACTTTTATCCTACTAATATTATAATAATGTGTTAGTTTGTAAAGATGTTTGGATGTTTGTTAGCCAATCACGCTGAAACGTCTGGACTGATCTGGATGAAATTTGCCACTCAGACCATCATAACCTGGATTAAAATATTGGCTACTTTTTAGACCGGGAAAATAAACCGTTAACGAGGGATGTG
Organism: Asteroscopus sphinx; assembly: GCA_949699075.1. NCBI lineage: Eukaryota > Metazoa > Arthropoda > Insecta > Lepidoptera > Noctuidae > Asteroscopus > Asteroscopus sphinx. The sequence continues at coordinate 8,380,956 of OX453021.1, read as the reverse complement.
TTATGTGATTACGAATTATAAGCGAGCGAAGCCGCGGGGAGTCTAGTTTTAAATAATTATGAAAAAAAACTTAATACATGTACTTATCTAAACCAGATTTTTATGATTTCTTGTGGATATTTACAGGGCCTAGTCGAGTGTAAGAGAACTAGCTCAGTATTCTGAAGCCTTGCCGAAGAAATATATGACAATCTAACAAACCTTAGTAGTAACAAACAGCTGGTCTCTTGTCACGAGTCCTTTGGCGATGGCATCAGCTATACCCTGGCCGACCTGCTCCTCATCGCCGTAGACGGCCGCTGTGTCGATGTGTCTGTACCCTGCTTCAATAGCCCAGAAGACTGCGTTGCGGACGTCATCTAGGGAGTCTGACTGAAAACATAAGAATAAATGTTAATTAATAAAATAAATAATAAATGTATTTATTTTAAAAAAATCACTGGTACAAAGGTTACAGATTAACAGCGATTTTCAAACTAGGCAAGCCTGTATTTTGTTCCGTGTGGTGCCGGACGTAAAGAATTGCACCACCCTCTCTCTTCTCATGGGTGTCGTAAAAGGCGACTAAGGGATCCACCAGAGGATAGGTAGCAGCGTTCTCTGAGTATTTAAACAAACAACTACGATCGCCAACCCGCCTGCCAAGCGTGGCGATTATGGCATATCCCCCCCTCCTTTGGGGGAGGCCTTTGTCCAGCAGTGGACGTCTTAAATAGGCACTTTCAATAAAGTGCCTACTTCGGGAACTGGATTTCAGCGAAATCATCAACGATTTTTCGGCGAAAAAAGCTCTGAAGTTTCCGTTCGTTAACGCTAAAATTTAATTTCAGATAATTCTTGTTTCCGATTATATTTATGTTTGTTAAATAATAAAATAATCTATACTTGGTTTCACAGTAAATTTTATATTGGAAAACTCGACTGTTTTTTTTTTCATTTTATTTGAAAATAATTTGGGGCCAGGGGGCCTCCACTCTTTTGTTGCCCCGAGGCCTCCAGAAATCATCCTCCTCTAAATCACGACGACACCCATGAGAAGATGTAGGGTGGTGCAATTCTTTATGTCCGGCACCACACGGAACAACGAGACGTAATCAAATCTGATAAAATCCGTCAATTTCCGACTAGACATAACGCGCTACTATTGGTAGTATTGGTTCGCGCAATGCCACGCTCGGGCATGGCATTACGCGAATCAATTGTAGCACGCCCTAGCTCGCTCCTATTGGCAAGCGCACTCGTGGTGTGATATTTATTTGTGCGAATAAATAGAACAGTTTCGGAATTAGACAAGCCGTAATTCGTTTCTACAGGGTCTAAAGCCTGCCTTGCCTTATGCCTTTTTTATCTACAACTACAGCGAAGTATAATTTACAGAGTTAATAGTTTCTGATTAAACTATAGTACCTGTACTTCAATTGTTAAAAAATGATTTTCGATAAATGATGTATTCAGCGAGTAATAATTTTGGCTGCTACATTCCCCTTAAATATATTTCTTACAGAAGATTATATTTTTGTAACATACCTCTTTAGCTGTACCCCTGCCGGTCCCCAAAGCAAGCACGGGGATTTTGTTGCCATCGTTCAGTTCTATGCAGGGCGCTTGTGCTGCCAATGCAACCTGAGAAGTAAACGTCACACATTAGATTCCTAAACGGATAGGCAAATAGAAAAACAATAATAACCCTAATAAATGCGTGTCCTTCAATCATTCACGGTAACACAGTACGGCTGCGCATCGGGCTGGCCTTGCATTGTATAGGTTTTCCTTGCAACGCGGGGTCAGCTTGTGCTGGAGTTGTGTAGCTTGATGTGTGGCCGTGCGTACCATCACGTCACTTTAATTTAAGTTAGATGTTTTACTAGCAATAAGAACCAAATTAAAAACGAGCGCTAATCCCGCCGACAAACTGTTACACAGTTTGGCGGGTTTATACAATGTGTAAAAATGTTTTGGTCCTGAATAAATGTTTTTTTTTTTTTTTTTTTTTTTTATGCCGAAACGGCTGAACGGATTTCGATGAAAATTAGCACACAGATAGACCATAACCCGGATGAACGTACAGGCCACTTTTTATACCAAAAAGATACATAGTTCTCGAAGGATTCGCAATAACATTATTTGTGATAAAAACGAAATAAACACGGGCAAAGCCGCAGGCAAAGGCTAGCGTGTTCTATAATATGTAATGGGAAGAATCTATCACAAACAATCTGAATTTGAACCGAGTACGTAATTACTAGAGATGGGCTAACTTCACTCGGGCTAGTCGGGAAAATGGTTGTTTTCTAGTCGGCGACTAATTAACGACTAGTCGGCTTAATATTAATATCTAATATATTTCTTTTAATACCATGATTTTAAAACGAAAGCATGTTAATATTGTATTGTCATCCAGTTCTGAGATATGTTTAAAGTTTCAAGTCGCTAGCTCATCGGGAAGTTAGTTTAAAATCGATTGCATTTGTACCGAACAGACAGACATGACTCAAAGCGAGGTAATAAAAATCAAATTCCGTACGTGAATCGAACTCGCGACTCCTAGCGCAGAAGCTGATCGCTCAACCACTATGCCAATCGAACAGTATAACCACAGCTTTGTTGTGAAACTGTACTATAACACTGCCATTCCATACGTAGTAACTAATAGGTAATCTGTGGCCATACCTACAATACAATATAGAAAATTGGAAATTACAAGAGATTGGTTATGGAACTTAATGGATTTAAGTAGAATCGATGATTTTATGAATGAATACTAGTCCATTACTGTCGAGACCTGAAATAAAGCAATTGACGGCCGAGTAATATTGGAAGGAGGAGGCGAAGCCAAAAACTTCCGAAGTGATTTTAAAAGGACGAGGCACCAGCCGAGTCGACTAAACGATGCCGTAAATTGCTATTTCGGCTGAGGCTTGTACTTAAAGTACTTTTCTCTCATTTGCGAGGAAACAATACACAAAATAATTCAATCTAATTTTCATTCGCGCCAATTTGCCCGCGGGTGGGTCTTGTTCTATTTTAAAACTTGAAAAAAATTAGCATTCAGAAGCATAATTAACGTGTACCTACCTAAAAACGTCTAATTTATGTGTGTACTTAAAAAAATCTCGTTAGCAAAGTATAAAAAAAGATTGTCCACAGATTAGTGATTCTTAATGTACGAACTGTCCAGCAATTTATATTATTGTCATGTTGGAAATTGCTGGAGTGTTATTTCTTTGCGTACGGAAAAGAGCCGATTGATGTATTCTTATTTTTTTAATAATGAAGCTATTTCCTAAGCTATTTTTTTTAAATTAAATATTATTGACTAGATCTTATTTATTTCATGTGATAATTTATAGAATCTATCTATTTAAAATTCTGTCACATATTAAGACCTTCGGATAACCATCAGAATACACATCAATAAACATGTGACAAACATCGCCAGCTGTGTTGTTTAACCTTTCCATTTGTTAATCAAATTAGGCAATAGTTAAGATGTCTGTGACTTTGAGCTACTTTCTAGTATAATAGGACGTATAAACTGATGTCCTGACTGACTGATTTATCAACGCAGAGCCGAAACTACTCACGCTAGAAACATGAAATTTGGACTGTAGGTTCCTTTTGTAACGTAACCACCCACTAAAAAAGGATTTTGGTCATTTTAACCCTAAGGGGGTGAAATAGGGTGTTAGAGTTTACATGAAAAATATTTTCTCGTGGATTGATTCACTTAAAACTTGGGAAAAATAATCTTCAAAGCATAGAATTAAACTTCAAAGTAATGAAACAATTATCATTTCTTTTTCCAAATTTCCTCCTAAAAGAGGGTGCAATAGGGTTATAAATTTTGTATGGGAGAATATTGCTGCGTGGCTGGATTGAGTCGAAACTCGGTGTAATTTTTTTTTTAAATCAATTGATTAGTTAGGTGTTTTTTAATTTTTTATAAATTTAAACTCAACGGGGAAAAAAATGGGGGTGATAAAGTTTCTACGAAAAATCTTCCAGGGGTCATACTTGACACACTCTTCAAATTAAATACTTAATACAAAAAAATACGAAATACGTATTCTTCTTTTCCAAAAACTACGCCGGGAAACATTATACGGGACATTGTAGATCGCCCATATCTATAATTGATTTGTGTTTACATAAATCGACAAAATATAGGGAACAGTTGATTTTGATTTTCGCGATTTCACCGTTGGTCCCATAGTAATAAAACATTGTATAATTATAGATATGACTATAACTTACTATTGCTACTCAATCCTAACAACAGAATGTGAACAAGAAAACAGGAAAACTAGTTTTTTTTAATGCTTCACATAATTATACCTACTGCCATCATCGTGATGGTAATAGACACGAATCAAGAATTAAATCAGAGCAATAAATTATTTTGTAATCGAGATGTGTACCTATTTATCTGTTTCTTTAGTCTGCTTTATACGAAAGTATTTCAGGTCACAGTCCTTCCCTAATTAATGAGCATTAAATTACAATAACTGGGGCTATTTTAACATTCAAATGATTTGAGGGTGTGTGTATGTGTATGTGTGTAATTATCGATCTTGAGTAAATCTTACTTAGGAAAACAGTCTAAATATAAAAACAAACATAATTGCACCGAACACAGACAAACCCAGATAAAAATATAGTAACAGAATCACGACTACTCACGTTGAATCCAAAATAAAATAACAAGAGCACAATCATGTTATCCAACGTAAAGTTACGAGCACACTGACCTATTCGGTTAGAAGTTTATGTTCATATACCATGTGATATAACCACATAACATATCGACGAATGAATAGAAGGTACTAGGAGGACATAAGTCAATAAGTTCTCACAGCTTTCGAGATTAGAGATCGCGGGGTGTAAAGGTCGAGTTCAAATCGTACTGTTTATTTATTTATTTATTTATTTATAGAAGTACAGCCACATCACGTACATTAAAATAATCACTATACTCTTAACTAATCTGTAACTGGTCTGATGTACATGACAATAACGGCGTACATAACACTTATAATTATTTGGCTATAGGCTACATAATTCGCCAAAGAGAAGTAAAAATTTGAATTACATGTTACACAATTACATAATATAGGCAAGTGCATACATTAAAACTAAAACAAATACAAACTGGTTTTGATATTTTGATTCAGCCCGAGTATTCGGGCTAAATCAAAATATCAAAATCAGACTAAATCAAAAAAAAACAAAAAAGCAGTGAAACCTTTGAAAGATTTTTTAAACATTTCCTAAATATCTATTACGAGTATTACGACGAGCTCTCAAGCTGATACGATTTGATTTTTTTTTTGAAACCCTGAAGTTTGTCGTGAAATACGTCCAAATCGTGTATATGACTGGTTAAAGTGTTGTACTCATTGATGATTCTATGGAAGGGTGACTGCAGACCTAGGTTTGTTTTCACTACAGGGGTGTAAAAAAGATTTTTAATTTTGCTTCGGGGATATTTGTGGGGGACACTAATAGATAGATTCTGCATAAAGTAGGTACATTGAGTTTGACCGCTCATGACTTTGTGAAAAAAGCATAAGTCCAGCAAACGTCGTCGTTCGCGGAGAGTACACATCTTGAATTTTTTTAATCGTATGTCGTAAGTATTTCTGTGTGAAAATCCACTAGAGATATAAGCCAAATGTCTTGTAAACGCCCTTTGTATGCTTTCAATTCGATGGGAGTGGACTGCGTAGAAAGGATTCCATACTGTTGCTGGTTGTTATGGGGAAACTCTTCCCAGTTTACTGGAATATCAGGAATTTTAGTATTGTTTCTGTGTAGGTGTTATTGTGAAGTAATATTCGAAGTTTTAAATTTTGCGACATTACGGCGCCGCGGACTCTTGAAAAGTTGTCATTGAAAGACCGTTTCTCGCTGCAAAGGGAGAGTAGTTACCTACTGTCATAATCACTACAATTTTTAAATGGTTGGTAGGAGTATTTTGTTTAACGCATACAAGAATGATGGTAGGAATGCTGCTGTCCCAAGATCAAACGCAACATTTAATCTGCTCCCAAACAACAATACTTTACTGGCTCACACCTACCCCAAGGGGTCAAATAAGAGTAGTAGCACCATAGCACCCAGATTGCACCAGTGTTAAACGAACTAGAACTGGGGTCAAAAATCAAAAAACGGCAATTTTATTTTATTTTACGGTCAGCAACCGATTTCCCAACTGACCATGGCCTAAGGGTTTATCTACATTAGGACGTGCACGGCACGGGATTTCTAGACTATGACGTGCGGCCGGGAGGACGGGCGGGCCAGTCCTTATTCTAGTCCCTAATCTTATACGGATTATTTTAAATTTAGCTTGTTGCGCCCATCCCGTGTCCGCCCGTCCTTATGTGGATAGACCTTAACTGTCCTTTTCGGGAAAACCCTACGAAAGGATAACGACAAACTAACGGCCAAAATAACCTATCTACATCTAGACTTGCTCACAGACCAAAAGAATAAGATTTACACTATTAAATTAAAAAAAATTACGTTTCTTTATACAATTTACATGAAATTTAATTTTTTAACCGAATTACTCAGTTTAAAAAAGTCGATTAAATTCAACAATTAATTAATTTTAAAGCAAAACAAACTAATAAGGAAATATAAATCTAAGTTTTTTACATAATCATGACGTGATAATTTAAGTTTTATGACTTTATAGGCATTTGTCTTAAGTCTTAAGTGACCTTAGCCTTAGATAAATACCGGTATGATTGTCGTTATGATAACCGGTTTTCAGAGTTCCGTACATAAGGATAATTAATATTAGTGTTTATCTAAGCGGAGGAACGAGGTATCATGTTCCTCCAACACAAAGGGATCCTCCCTTTATGTTGGAGGCCCTCCGACCAGGCTGGGTCTGCGCCTGGTGGGCTACTGCCCAACGGTTGATGTTGGGCGCTTGTATAGGTACAGGATAATTTTTTAATGAGTGCGCATAATTTGCATAGCGGTTCAGTATCTGTACCATATCGCAAACACATTGTTTAAATTTACTTTAAAAGAAAATGAAAATATGGCTTTATATGGCATACGCTACAAAATATTCTGAGTGTCCCATACAAAGTCGACATTTTATTTTGTTTTAAAGTGAATATTAGTAATGTGCTTGCGATAAAGTACAGATACTGAACCGCTATGCAAATTATCCGCACTCATCAGAAATTTATCCTGTATATGTATATGCTAAGTTGCGTGTCATACTCTGCGTGCGCTATTCAGGATTTTGTGTCGTCATCGACTATGTCAGTGTTAGTTCCCATGTAGCGAGGTAGATGTCGCTTCAATCTAAATGTCAGTCTCAGGTTTCCCGTTATGGAGGAGTGGTTGGAGAGACGCCATGGCACCCTCACCTACTGGCTGCCGCAGATACTCTCGGGGCAAGATTGCTTCAGGAAGTATCTGTGCCACATAGAACAGGAACTGACGCCCAAATGTCATCACTGCGGGAGCTGCCTTGAGGTCACGGTGCAGCACGCACTGGTGGAGTGCCCAGCTTGGGCTACGCAGCGCCGCGGCACCATGACGGCCGTAGTCGGCGATCTCTCGCTTCCGGCCGTGGTTCTATGCATGGTCAGGAGCGAGAGCGCTTGGAAAGATTTCGTCTATTTATGCAAGGAGGTGGTGGAGAGGGAGGGAAAGTCAACCACCTCTAGCCCATCCCACAGGAGACGGACCGGGCGTCGCAAAAGGGATACGCTGACCTCCAGCCACCCTAGCAGGGAGCCCGCCCGACCAATCAAGGCTCGTGACGGTGTTGCGTCTTGTTCCGCGCTTGCCAGTCTGGAGGGTGCGGCTGATGTTAGGGGTTCAACTACTAGTAGCGAGCCGGGACCTGTCGGGAGTGGTAGGATAATACAGAGCCAATCCCACGCCCCCGGTCAAAGGTAGTTGGAGCAACACCGTGGTAGTTTTAAGTCCGACACTGGCTTCATCTTCTCCGGGCGGAGTGCGACAGTGAGGATATCCCCTCGAAAGAACAAAATAGTTTTGAATTTATAATTCAACGAAACAACGTTCAATGTGCCAGTGCCCTTATGCAGGCAAACAATAAAGTAGGTAGATTATTCAAATTTTATCGAATACTAACCTATTTAAAAGGAAAAAAAAGATCACTGGACTGCGAAGGCTTCCAAAAGGCTTCTGATTCATTCAATGTCATTCATTCGAAGCCTTCGAAGGTAGCTTACTAACTTAAGCGTGCCAAAGATACACATCAAGCAGCGTTTGTGCCTAGCTAGTAGCTAGCGTGTTTGTCGCGAGAGCACGCCCTTCCCATTACCTACATGTAGAAACACACGAAATTCAAAATTTCTTGCGTTTTCTGCAAATTGTAGCTCTATCTCGCGTTATCAATCATATTATCAAAATATGATTTGCGGTAGTAATAACAATATATCTATTGAATAATACTCATAAAAATATAAACCTAGCTCTATAAGTTCTACAAGCTTGAAAATCGATAAATTGATCGTAAATTAATATTATCGAGCTTGTACAGCTTATAGAATATATATTGGATCTATTGTTGTCTTGGATAAATAAATAAATAAAATAGAGCTAGGTTAATATTTTTATGAGTATTCTTCAGTAGATATATTGTTATTGCTTCCACTAATAATTTTTAGACCGACATACAACGCGAAATAAAGCTACAATTTGGAAAAAACGCCAGAAATTTTGAATTTCGCGAGCTACCCTGTAATATTCACCTTAACGAGAGAAAACAGAGATAACAAACCGAATCGGTCCACGACTGCTTATTAAAGATATTTTGAATCGGTGAGCTGCTACAACAAGTAATGAGACTAAACCAATAAAAGTTGCCAAAGGAAACTACAACCAACCAAATACATACAAATAGCAATAAATCACACTACTCGATTAATAAGGATCATAATAGACGATTTCTAATCGATGCACCCGAGTCTTACCGATTAGGACTTGCGTGTGTCACATTGGGTGAAAGTCACTTATGTGGACCGCAGCCTGGTTTCGATCGACATTTCCGTACGTGGACCGTATTCAGTGATGTTGTAAACCTTATTTTTAAATTTTTTTAGGGTTCCATAGTTCCTACAAGGAATACTTATAGTTTCGTCATGTCCGTCCGTCTGTCCGTCTGTCCTAATACTTTACAGCTTAATAACTTCTACAGATATAAGTACATTAAATTTTGTAAAAAAATAGCCAAGATATAGATCTCAATTATAAAAGAATAAAAAAATCGTGATTACGTATTTTGGGGGTGGCGCCCATACATGTGAAATGGGGATGAAAGAAAAAAAATGTTTTCGCTGCACCCCCTCGTGGGGTATCATTAACTAAAATGAAGGTAATGTTTCATACATCACTTTTTTATCAGATGTACCATCTGCGAAATATAGCCCGCCAAAGTGGCTTGCAATGTGCCCCCCCCCCTGCCATTTCTAAACTATGCAACGTAGAAACTTATCATCTTCTACATTGATAGACGTTTGTAAAAACTCTCTTTTAAAATTATTTCGAGTATAATGTGATTATAAATTTTCGAGTTATAGGGAGAAAACTGAAAAATACTTAAGAAGTCCTAGTTCAAAGGTCATTGACCCTTAAATGATCTTAGCAAAAAATGCTCCTTTAGTTACTTTCTATTTGAAAAAAGCACAAAAAGTAACTTTGTGTTATATTGACAGTTGACATGACACTTCTTAAATTTGGCTTCTTAAATTTAGCAACAGATGCCGCTATAGCGTATAGGCTCAGCGCCATCTAGTGCTACTAACAACACGCTCTGAGTTGTGTTGCACGCTCTGAGTCTGTTCAATGCTGCCGTCTATTGCAAAAACTAAAATAACCATGATTAATATTCGATTTGATTCGTTTATAATTACACCTACTTAAGGAACCCTATAATACTGAGCATGGCCCGACATGCTCTTGGCCGGTTTTTATAAATTCAGCCAGTTTATAAAAGACGACACATACACATAGCACAAAGTTGATCATCTAGGCCCGCAAAACAACCACGGTTGAACTTGTGCCACCCAATAACCGCGCCGGTGATAACAGTCCTAACATGAGTAGAAACTCGATTATCGGTGATAACCCTGGTCATTACCCTGGTGGACCACAGACGTAGATCGTATCGCCGAACATCATATCTACTTACATATAAATGATAAATTCCTGCGAAAAAACTGAGACGAAGAAGATAGTTCAATCGATAAATTTTACTTTTTTTGTTACAACAACGCGTTTTCAACGCATCTTCAACACTTTCGATTATTTAAGAGCACTTCATAAGTCGGTCACTAATCGACACAGTGTCACTCAGTCTTCTAAAACGTTGAAATGATATAACATTTTGTCATATCGCACAAAGCACATGTTGCAGTTGAAACACGCTAACTAGGAATACGTGCGTGACGGACGAAAGTGTTTACGTTTAAAGCCAATTCACACTTATTCATTGATTTATTGTGACAATAATTACTGATGTTATGTTCTGTTTGCATGTTAATAAGTAGACAGACACGTCAAAAGAAAGAATTTAAATCTAATTTTTCCTTATCACTTCACCGGAGTTCAATAATACCAAAAAGACAGTATGGTCTAAGAGAAAGAGAATTAAGAAAGTTACCTACCCTGACTGTATTTACACTGGACCACAAAATTTTCTGCGAATGGACTGAACTATCAGCAGGCTTCAAATGGATGAGATTGAGAGTTAGACCTTTGGCTTATCTTCTGCACCGATTTAAGCGATTGTCCTTTGTAGCGTTTGTAGCTTTAAGCAGATTTTTAAGGAGATCAATAATATTATCAGTTACTAGGAGACATTGTTCTTTACATGTAACATGATAATTTATAAGTACAAAACCTGACACAACTTTGGGCTTTCTACTACGAACATTATTAAACGGGACCTAATACCACAAGAATACCTTGCTCTTTAAGTTTTTTTTCTCGAAGCATTTTGTGGTCATCCATTAAAACGGTTGAAAATAAGACGTGGCTTTCAACAGCTCATTTGAATTGATTGTGATTTTAAAGAAAATATTTTACGTGACCAAATAAGCATTCCTTTTACGTTTAGAAATAACCATGACCCACAGTTATTCTGGAATTGAGCCATTCTATCGAGGCCAAGTCAGATGGATCCCCATTTTGTGATTGATCGCCAGTATTTTACCACGTTTTGTTAACTCGCTTTCAGTCATGTCTGTCTGTTCGGTACAAATTTTACAATCGATTTTAAACTAACTTCCCGATGAGGTAGACTTGAAACTTTAAACAATAGCTCAAGACTGGATGACAATGCAATATTAACTCACTTTCTTTTTAAATACGGGGTTTAAAAAATCTTTTTCTTCAAATTATTTTTGTTTATAGACTTTTTATAGATATGACCCCCCATAGTTTAAAAAAAAATATGACTTACACAATCAAATTTCAAGTATTTTTATCAGCGTATAAATATCAAAAATCATTATAATTTATTCATCTTAATTAATTTTACATTACCTTGTAAATATAAAATAACTACCGTAAATATCAAAGCTCATTCTAATATGTGTATTGCCCCTAAACATGTTAAATCAAGCAATTAAAATACACGCATGAAAGGAGAGTGAGTGCTGGTAATCAGGTGAATGGGGCACTACACACCTTCATGATCAGCCGCAAAGTGTCGGAAAAGGCACGGCTGGCTGTTCATGGGGGAGTGTTAGTGCCTACACTTATGTATGGTAGTGAAAGTTGGGTATGGCAGAAGAAACATGAAAGCACAATAAATGCAGTAGAAATGAGAGCTTTGAGAAGTATGTGTTGTGTAACTTTGAGAGATAAAGTAAGGAATAACGTGATAAGGGAGCGTTGTGGAGTGAAAGAAGATGTAGTGACAAAGATTGAGAAAGGTATGTTAAGATGGTTTGGACATATAGAGGATGGATGAGAGGAGATTGACGAAACAAGTATACGAAGCGAGTGTGGATGGAAGAGTTGGAAGGGGACGACCTCGGCGAACGTATCGCGATCAAATCGCGGACGTTCTCAAAAAATGCCAGGTTAAGAGTTCTCTAAACCGACGAGCAAGCATGACGAGGTTAATGGACATAGATGAAGCGAAAGAGGTGTGTCAGGATCGTAGCAGGTGGAAATCCATAGTATCTGCCTACCTGATCTGTCTGGAAACAGGCGTGATAATATGTATGTATGTATGTATTAAAATACACTAAATTTTTTCCCTCTTCTTGGTATTAACGTTGAATGACACTGGCTCGCGTTTTCGTGCAATCAATCAATCAAATATTTTTATTTCAAATAAACCTAATTACAGGCACTTTCGAAACGTCAGGCTCTAGTTGCACGGTTCCAAATTGTGGTTCCTATGGAGAAGAACCGGCAAGAAACTCCATGGATAAACTCTTTTTAACCGACTTCAAAAAAAGGAGGAGGTTATGTATTCCACGGGTTTTTTTTTTTTTTTTTATTTTTTTTTTTTTTTTTTTCATGTATGTACACCTATTACTCCGAGATTTGTGGGCCGATTTACGTGGTTGTTTTTTTATTTGGTAGAGAAAGTCCGCGCGGTGGTCCCATATAAATTTTATTGACTTAGGTTGAGTAGTTTTTTAACTAGCTTCAATAAATCAGTTTATTTTAGCTTCGCCTATCTAGATGATCTGCTGATTGGTTCGTTTTTCTGAGAATTCTTGCCCCGATATGCGTGTTTTTTTTTTCATGATAGTGATTGGACGTTTGGAAGAACATGAGCGAGACCTTTGCCCAGCAGTGGGATAGCAAATGTTAATAAAAAATATATTCTCAAATTGGTTATATAAACATAAATGAATCAACCGTCAACTAAAAAGTATGAAATAAAAACTTTTTAACAAAAAATAAAACCGACTTCAAAAACCTTAACTAAAAAGTAAAAAATAATCGTTATATGTATTTTAAAATCTTAACATAAACAACATTTTGAAGGCGGTGCGTGATTTTCATGTACGTTCACATAAACTGTTTTTACTATAGATATTGCGCTCGACTGTACATTACATGACGCAAAGGGTCAACCACGCGCCGCCTTAAAAATGTTGTTTATGTTAAGATTTTAAAATACATATAACGATTATTTTTTACTTTTTAGTTAAGGTTTTTGAAGTCGGTTTTATTTTTTGTTAAAAAGTTTTTTAAAATAGGTTATTGTTTATTACATCAAATTTATTCAAATAATGTGAGTATAATGTAGGTTAATGCCAGAAATAAACAAGATTTCAAAGTGAGAAAATTGCCTTTAGAAATAAACGTAAAAAGAGTTGCCATAGTATGTAGGAGCTGACCTATCCCGACAGACGGCACCCGTTCACGAGCATGACGCGAGCATCAGCCATCGCTTAACTCAACCATATTGAAGGTAACTTAACCACCCGACACTAACGCCACCATCAGCATGACATTTAAGTGAGCATGCAATTTGTATTATTTACACTTTAGACAGTAAAACTGCCATAAATAAAAATTGTATAGGAGTATAATTTAGCAGACACTTTTATGCCTGTAAGAGGTTAGACAGTGAGATTAATGATTCCTTGTTTCGTCAATGCTATGATGATTGATTATCTTTTTATGGTTCCGTTCCTCAAAAGGAAAAAACGCAACCCTAATAGGATCACTTTGTTGTCCGTCTGTCTGTCTGTCTGTCCGTCGGTCTGTTAAGAAAAATAAAAAAAAATAAAAAAAAACCGACCAAGAGCATGCATTTTGCAATAGACGGCAGCATTGGCGACTCAGAGAGTGTTGTTAGTAGCCGCTAGATGGCGATTAAGAAGTGTGTCATGTCAACATAACACAAAGTTACTTTTTGTGATTTTTTTAAATAGAAAGTAGCTAAAGGAGCATTATTTGCTAAGATCATTTTTCTCTAAGGTCAATGACCTATGAACTAGGACGTCTTAAGTATTTTCCAGTTTTCTCACTATAACTCAAAAATTTATAATCACATGATCCTCTAAATAATTTTAAAAGAGATTTTTTATAAAGGTCTATCAATGTGGAAGACTATAAGTTTCTACGTTGCATAGTTTAGAAATGGCAGTGGGGGGGACACATTGCAAGCCACTTTGGCGAACTGTATTTCGCAGATGGTATACCTGATAAAAAAGTTATGTATGAAACATTACCTTCATTTTAGTAGACCTATTCAATGATAACCCACACGAGAGGGTGCAGCGAAAAAAAATTTCATCCCCATTTCACATGTATGGCCCACCCCTAAAATACGTTATCAAAGTTTTTTTTATTCTTTTAAAATTAAGATCTATATCTAAACCATTTTAAACAAAATTTCATTTACTTTTGTTTAGAACTATAGAAGTTATTAAGCTGTAAAGGATTAGGACAGACGGACAGACGGACAGACGGACGGACATGACGAAACTAAAAGGGTTCCTTGTAGGACTACGGAACCCTAAAAACCGACTTCAAAAAAAGAATAAAATAATTTGTGTGAAACAGTTTAGGAAGTCTGTGCTAACTTTTCTTTACTTCCTAAACTGTTTCACACAAATTATTTTATTCTTTTTGAAGTAATTTTTACTATTTATACTTTACTATTAACTTTTCTTAACTTTTCTTTGCTACTTTTATACTTTACTTTTTTTTTAATCGTTCGTGTTGCGTACTTAATTAAATTTTGTATTTTTTTTGAGTTGTGTCAAAGCAGCGAATTATATTCCGGCTAACAAGCTTGGTGTTTATAATGATGCCCCGTAAGTACTAGTTTTACGCCGCCACTTGTGAAGGCTCTTCAGCTGGTGACGATTGATAGGTTATACTAAATGTAAGCTAGTATGTCTTAACTTCCGCTTAAAATTGCTAGTATCTTTGAATAAAAACTGGAACCGCAAATTAGACCGTTCAAAGTAACGACACTAAAAAGGTAGGCTTAATTTCTTAACTACACTTCTTATTAACTGAGTTGTTAAAGCTAACTATTGCCATAACTAGAACGATTTCTTATGAGACTTACGAAGCTTGCAAATAACGGATGTGTCACCTTTCAACTTTAAAACGTTGAACAAGGTTTTTTTACTGACTTATGGCCCGTTAATACGTTGCGTTTTTTCCTTGCACAGACGTCAGTGATAAACACTTGCTTGATCGTTGTCGTGTCAACTTGCCGTCCCATCGGATTATCAGAGTGAGGGAATATTAAGTGCACCTGTGTTTGCGCACACACTTGTGCACTATAATATGTCCTGCGCAGATGGCTAGTCTCCATTGAGATTGGCCACCGTGACCGAAATTCGGCCGGGAGGACATTATTGATCGTTGTCGTACGTTAGTGATAGCTGGTCGAAGTTAGTGATCTTTTTCCTGCTTGGCAAATATTAATATGTCTTGTGTAAATAAAGACCGAGGTTAAGCACTTAAGCTAAATAGCTACCCTGGAGTTAAAATTTATGTTGGGAAACGTGTTGCCTGAAATTATATTACCATAAAACATGTTCCTTCCCTTTAATGAAACCAAAAGAAATGAAATGAAATCTTTATTTCCAGATTATTACATCCATTATTAAATAATTATAACAACTGCCGTCTGGCTTATAATAGATTATAAATAAAAATAAATAAATAAATAAAATAAATATTTTTGGGACATTTTACACATCACCTTCTAGTCCCAAACTAAGCAGAGCTTGTACTATGGGTACTAGACAATGGATATAATACTTAAATACCTTTTTTTTGTAAATACATACTTGTAATACATAAGCAACACCCAGACCAACACAAACACTCATGTTCATCACACAAATATTTGTGTCCTGTGGGAATCGAACCCACGACCTCGTGATCAGCAGTCCGACACTCGAACCACTAGACCACAGAGGTTGTCAAAACAAACAACGAATATAAAAATATCGCCCAATTTTGGAAGGGATGCTTTTCAGAAGGAATTTAATTTACTTCTGTCATTCTAGGCTATTAACATCTTACGCGACGCCCAAGACATGGAAGCTTGCAAAATATGCTTTAGCCAAACCTACGGAAGCCATGGTTAATTCAGTAAAGGACGAGACGCCAGCCGAGTCCTTTTTAACTAAACGAGGCCGTTAATTTTATTTCTATTTCGGCCGAGACTTTTATATTACTTTTCTCTCATTTGCGAGGAAACAATATACACAAATTAATTCAACAGTATCTAATTTTGATTCGCGCAAATTAGCCCGCGCGCGGTCCTTGTTCTGTTATCAAAGTTTTGAAAAAAATGCGCCTGAAGCCTTTAAAATAGTGAATATTGTGTACTTGAACACTACTAATTTATGTAAGTGTGTACTTAAAAACCTCGCTAGCATAATTTAAAAAAATAAAAGTTGTCCAGCTATTTATATTATTGTCGTGTTGGAAATTGCTGGCGTGTTATTTCGTTGCGTACGGAAAAGAGCCGATTGATGTATTCTTTTTTTTTTTTATAATTAGCCAATTTTTTTTTTATTATGAACCAATTTCCGGGCAAGTGGGAGAAATATTATTTTTGGCGCGAACTAAGATTATGGGTATCATGCGTGGTATCATCTTACGCAATGACTTATTGAGGTCGTGCGTTGCAAGTACAGGCGCAGTGTAAACGGACTTTTCCCGAGTCTAGAATGCGTGCAAGGCTTGCAGATATCTAGGCGGTGAGATCTTTCGAGTCGTGTCATGATCTTTGCTACTTACAGACCTACATACGCTGGCTAAGTGGGTAGGTAACTAGGTACTTAGTATTGCGTCGACGTAGAAACGGTTTTTTAGTAGTTTGTTAGGGATTTGTGTAAAAACTGTAAGTTAAACTATCGCGCAGCTTTTGGTGTACCTTCGAAATAAAGATTGTGATCATTGCATACACCGCATACACGCGAAAGTTTCTCGATTTTATATTACACAAAATGTTATTTATACGGACCTAACCACAATAAAAAAGTAATAAAATTACTAGACATCAAAATAGGAGTGTTACTTTCATCTTTGTGCCTATTTGTATAAGGCGAGACATTACCATCGCCTTATTCAAAGAACATGTCCCGCTTTCATTACTTGCAAGTAAACACAACATGTGCTTATCACGTCATCGTGCATAAATGCAGGAATATTAACGCGAAATCAGATTCCTTTTCACCGGCGACGGCCCAATATGCTTAACTAACTGTAAAATATTTCTTTACGATCGGTCGTAGTCGTAGCGCGTTTTAAGACAGTTATCCATATACTCATTGGCATGACACACAATAGTAGCCCCACAGTAAGCAGTCGCCTTCATTCGCCCGTGCGCCAACATTCCGTTAGCTGTCTCTTCACTTTTCAACACGCAACTCGGTCAAACCAAATTCTATAATGCAAAAAAGTTTTTAATCAAACCCAACTCGGACTTATCAGTGAACGCATCGAAACCTGACGTAGAATTTGGCGGGAAATTAGAACAAAATGGCGCGCGTATTTTTCGTCGTTTTCGCGGTTATTTTGGTGCTGTCCCCGTGTGAGATGAGAAGAAAAATTAAGGATTATCCAACGGATAAACAGCTGACTTTGCAGAGGAAAGAGACTACGCCAGTGGATTTCACGAGACTAGTGGTGATGAGAATGGTGTATGGTTTCGCGAAAATTCTTGGTTTTGAAGAGCCTATCAGTGAAGTGATGAATGGTGCCTTCGTCCCTCCAGGGGTAGATGATGATGATGACTTTGATGATGACGATGGTGGTGACTTCTTTGACGATTATTAACGTTAAGTGTTTAAACGTGCATACTTCGATACCAAATAACTTGCATTTACCCAGTTACGTCTTGTTGTAAAGTATGTAATGAGTGACCTATTTATAATATTTATTAAAGAATAATTTATTTTAGGGTAAGAATATTTAAGTACACAGAGTAAAGTTCTCAGATTGAGGTATAGTTATTGTAAAATTGTCTGAGTGTTATTAAACAATTTTTAATACTTTTTTCAACGACACACACGTCATTTTTGATGAAAGTGTTCTTAGACATACATTAGATTAATAACACATAATTCTATGATACATACCTACTTGGTTGTTTTATAAACTTTGTTTTTGAGACTTTTATATCACTGACAAGCTTATGACTTGTAAAATTTCAGTTTTATCTTTTATTAACCCATTGAGTACCTACAGCAATTTCAGACTTAATTAAAATGCGATTGTCTCGCATAATATAGCGTCAAAGGGATAAAAGTGCCTATATATGAAATTAATTTACGGTCACGCAAATTTAATATACAACAGCATGTAGATACCTACCTATTGATCGATAATCAGATATTATTGTTCGTGACTGATAGACATAAAATACGTTTCAAGTTAATGAAATTTGAATAGACGATTTGGGATTGATTATTTATCAACAGTGACCGGAATAGGCTGACTATATTTGCCTAAACTTCGGAGAACAGTGACAGAAAGTGGAAACTTCCTTACGACTGTAATTTTTTTCCCGGGATTCAGGAAAAATCTTCAGTAAGTTGAAAATAAGCTTTATTTAAGATGTGTAAAGGCTATTTTTAACTAAAAGAAAAAAGAATAGAAAGAAAAATATTTATTTGACACAACTGAGACACATACAAAAGAAATATACATGAACAAGAAATAGATATAGTGAAGAAGTAACAAAGCGAGGAAAAAAGTAATTGACAGTCATGCGCCATGTGTCTCAAAATTGTGACAAATGGGTGTCCAGCTCAGCATATTGCCAGGTTATTAAACCTGACGCTAAAACTAAAACTAACTAACTAAACTTGCAATTACCATATTTTCGGGATTTTCACGTAAAATCCCGAAATAAATAATCTAACTTTAATTCATGTATTCGAATTATATTTGCGACCCAACTAACCGTTGTATTAAATCATTGAATACATTACGTTTTGTCAATAAGTATATATTTTACTTTTTTTATGAATGAATCCCGGGGAAAAAAAAATAGTCGTTAGGAAGTCTCCACTTTCTGTCTCTGTTCTCCGAAGTTTAGGCAAATATAGTCAGCCTATTCCGATCACTGTTTATCAATCAAACAAAAAAGGACCTAATTAAGTCACATTATTTTACCTATTTAATTGCAAGAAATGGGTAGAGCTTGCTAGATTGTATTCTGGTCAAGATCAGCCATCGAACTGATAATAAATTCATGACTATGTACTAACAATCGGTTTGCAACAAGTTGCTGCAAGTTTGTACATATTTTTATTGAAAATGTATTGAAAATAGGTTTTTCAAAAATGGTTTAATGATTCAAGAACTTTACCTAGATATTAAGTAGGTACTCGAAAATAATTAAATTCAATTACTTTTATGAGAAAAAACTTATGTCTAATTAAAATGGTCGAAACTTTGGAATAAATAAAGCCCATTATGCGAAATACCTCGTAAAGCCCGTTTTTTATCATTATTTTTAACCTAACTACGTGAGTCAATAGATGATTATTATTATTATACGCAAAAGAATATTTTTATTTTGTAACTCTATGTACTCTTTCTTTTTGTTTATATATTTATAATACTTCATTAACGATGTACCTTTTTTTTTTTTTTTTTTGCCGTGGTGAAATCCTCATGGACGCACTCCGCCCGGGGTAGGCGGAGCCAGTGTCGGACTCTTACCGACTAAAACCACCACGGTGTTCCTTCAACTACCTTAGCAGGGGGCGTGGGAACCCGTGAGTATTCACACAACCACCCCCGACAGGTCCTGGCCCGCCACAAGCAGGCGAGCCCCTTCTCCCCGTGCGGCCTAACATTGGCCGCACCCTCCTAGGTGGCGCACACGGAACACTGCACGCCACCTCACCTCATGGGCCTTTACCAGCTGCGCCAACTACGCCGGCTGTGCCAGCTACGCCAGCTGCTGGTCGGGCAGCAGACTACCCCGAGTCTGCTGCTCGCAGGCCCTACCTCCCGTAATTTTTTATAGAGGTTTGCTTCCTCGCGGTCCGGGCGGTGAAGCCAAGACCCTCGGTCCCAAGAGGCGCGAGAACACTACTCTGCGGGCACTCCTGGGGTTACGAGATCGACGGGGGCAGGGAAGGACAGTCCCCCCGCTGCCTGCCCAGTGGCAGGGTGAGTGCACACCGGACCCGCCCCTGCTCCTCCACTGTGCCCTCTGTTGGCAACAGAGGGACACGTGGAGCAACTCCCCACTGGCCCAGAACGGGCACCTCCCGCGCCAGAATATTCGCCACAGGCAATAAAATCCCCCGAAAGTTAATCCCTCGAAAGGATTTTATTGCCCGTGCCCAGGATGCACCGGCCAAACAACTGCCGTTCCCTCCAGACGTGTCCAGAAGGACAAGCAGCCGTCAGGCACACGTGGAGGTTTTCTGGCCAGCACCCCATTAACGATGTACCTGGTAGTTACTAGCTTATTTATTTCTGCTCAGTGTAGGTAATAATACCTACGTACTTACGCCAAAAAAATGTAAATAATTATATATTATTTATCACATTTCATATTTGTTTTATTAACTTGAACGAGATTGCTGCAAGCAATTAGGTAATAGATTGGAAGCATGTAATTTATGGAGTAGACTAACGGCCAAAATTAATATCCAATCTATCCACGATTTACCCTACTAGAGATAGAAATTTGACATATTTTGTATGGAGCTTATGTCAAATTTCTATCTCTAGTAGGGCAAATCTTGGATAGATTGGATATTAATTTTGGCCATTAGGTATAATCTAAAATACTTAATTTATCCATACTCTACAACGTGGATATGACAAAACGACAATAAATGAAAACACGGTTATTACTAGTCTATAGAAGCATTTTAAACAATTAAATAAATTGTTTATCGAAAATTAAAAAATACTATTTTTTTTAACAAAATAAATGTTAAAACATCGAAATAATAAGTAACACCATTTGTAATCATCTGTACATACATACATATTATCACGCCTGTTTCCCATTGAGGTAGGCAGAGACTATGGATTTGCACCTGCTACGATCCTGACACACCTCTTTCGCTTCATCTACGTCCATTAACCTCGTCATGCATGCTCGTCGGTTTAGAGTACTCTTAATCTGGCATTTTTTGAGAACGTCCGCGATTTGTTCGCGATACGTTCGCCGAGGTCGTCCCCTTCCAAATATTCCACCCACACTAGCTTCGTATACTTTTTTCGTCAATCTCCTCTCGTCCATCCTCTCTATATGTCCAAACCATCTTAACATAACATTCTCAATTTTTGTCACTACATCTTCTTTCACACCACAACGCTCCCTTATCATCTGTAATCATTTAATTAAATTAAAATAATTTCCTGTGGTAGGTATGGTATGGTGTAGTCCGTGTGGTGCCGGACTTAAAGAATAGCACCACCCTTATCTCTTCTCATGGGTGTCGTAAAAGGCGACTAAGGGATTCACCAGAGGATGGGCAGCAGCGTTCTCTGAGTATTTAACCAACCAACTGCGATCGCCAACCCGCCTGCCAAGCGTGGCGATTATGGCATATCCCCCCCTTAATTGGGGGAGGCCTATGTCCAGTAGTGGACGTCTTTCGGCTGTAATGATGATGATGAATTTCCTGTGGCTAAGCTGTTAACTGGATTTGATTAATTTTTTGTATATGATCAGAGGACGTGATACTATGTACGTGGTTTTATTTAATGTCGTGTTGTCATATCCACCCTATATAGTCAGTAAATAATACCATAAAGTTGAAATTTAGCTAGCTATTATATCATGAGCTAGCCCATGTCTAAGCGGTAATTGACGCTTTGGAGTGCCAGATACTTAGTCATTTTCTTCAATAAAATCTTTGGTTTCTAATCAAAGCTCCATAGAACATTGGTCGGTATTACCCAGTAACTGGGTTGCGAGGGTCCGTTGGCAGTCGCTCCGAGTAAAATACTGATGTTCAGCCGCATCTAGTGTGGCATCTGGTTAATAAGGAAAAGGCTCGGAGAAAATAGAACATTTACTGCCAATGTTACCTAAATAATTTCATTTTACTAATTCCTAGGAGTGACCGACATAGCTCGTAAGATCTGTAAGCTGAAGTGGCAGTGGGCTGGCCATGTCTGTCGAAGGACCGATGGCCGTTGGAGCAGACGAGTCCTTGAGTGGAGACCGCGAATCGGCAAACGCAGCGTAGGGCGCCCCCCTGCCAGGTGGACCGAAGACCTAAAGAACGTGGCCGGGGGGGGGACTGGATGCGGAAGGCAGAGGACCGAGCGTTGTGGCGCAACTTGGGAGAGGCCTATGTCCAGCAGTGGACTGCGATAGGCTGAGTTGATTGAATTCCTAGAAATATCAGGATTATTGTAGGTATACATTTCCGCAACAACTTTTACAGATCGTAAGCAGCTGTTTTAGCAATTATTTGAATAAATGAAATGCCCAGTTAATCTGTACAATTATGTTGTAATTTAGAAATTTATTTTTTGTTTTTGAGTAGAAATCCTCATGGATACCCTACCCCTGGAGAAGGCGGAGGAGTATGTCGGACTCCTACCGACTGAAACAACACGGTGGGCAGCCTCAGCACAAAATAGAGGAGCTCCGGGAACTCCTGTGGACCATCCCGGTGTCCCTTCGGTGCTATGCCCATTGGCACATCTCAGGAGAACAGTGTTCTCCACCCCCACAACAGCACGCGACCACCACGTACTGCTGCCCTCCCCAGGGTAGCTTAATACACGCCTCAAGTCCAGTCTCAGCACCCACGATCCCCAAAGGTTCCCTTCCAGTACGTGATGACAGAAGAAGTAAGCTTTGTCGTGTCGAACGAGTCGATCTAAATGCCTAATGCAAGCGCATAGTTCCTTCATCCGTTAAGTTTATATAGAGCTTTTACAAAAAATAGGACTATTGGAAGCTACGAAGGAGATTGCAGTATGGAATGAATGCATTCCTTAAAAACCTGGGATAATGTAGAGCGCGACTAACATAACAAATATCACGCCTGTATTTCCCCGAAAGGGTAGGCAGAGGTGTATAGTAGGTACACCCACATTTCGCCAATTATGTTATAAGTCCCATTTAATAGGGACTACTGAGAATTTCCTAATGAAAAAACCCAATAACACTTTGCCCGACCAGGGTATCGAACCCAGGACCCCACGCTCAGCAGTCAGTTAGAGCGCGACTAGAAGTGGAAAAATGGATGAAGGTCTAATCCCCGGGCCGCGTTCAGTATTATCGTCCGACGACGCCCGGAGCGTACTTTGGTCGTTCAGTTACTCAGAGCGATCATACAAACGAACGCCCAAGGAACGTTCCGAGCGTCGTCCGACGACGTCGGGCGATATAAATGAACGCGGCCTAGAAGTGAGACAGTATAAGCTAACAAAAAAGGAGTAATGATGGTCATGGAAAACTGCCAACATTAGCAAGGTAATTAGAGTGCCGTACCAAAAAGGTAAAAAAGGAACTCTTATGCTGTGACTCTGTTCGTCTGGCATATTTCATTCAGCAACTTCTAACGCTATCAATTTGAAATTTGGAATACTTTGTTACTACAATTTCTATGACTCCACTACACTCCCTTATCACACTATTCCTCACTTTATCTCACAAAGTTACACGACACTTCTCAAAGCTCTCATTTATACAGCATTTTTTCTGCTTTTATGTACCAATAACCATTAGCCTTATACCGACTGTTTTAGTGTTTTGGTATTTTGCAAACCCACAATGTAAAGCGTACAAAACTCGAGATCAAGGCCGCGCGTACCTAACCTACCTACGCTCACTACGACACGGACTGCGTATGCGAGTGGATGTCGTTCACCCCTAGCGCCAGCTGATATTTTATTTGAATTACATTGCGAAAATTAATAATAAAAAATTTAGTAAATAAATAGGGTTTTTTTGCAAATCAGTTTTATTTAACTGCCCAAAGCTGGTTATGTATGAAAAATGTAAAAAAAAAAAAAAGAATCGCAATTTTTTTGTGGTTTCGTATCAGTAATCATCAGCACTATCACCTATCTTCGTTTTCGGAAGCGTTTCCCTGACACCCATTATAACATAAAATAAAACGAAAAAAACCTTGATTTATATTCCAGTAACCCAAGTAATATATTGGTCATAAATCCTCATTACAGTCAAGGAACCAAGAAGGTTCATCAACGAAACCTCTATCTTGCGGGCCTTCTTCATCACTGCATTCTTCTCCATCACTGACCCGAGTACATCCCTTCATTTTCCGTATCAAGTCTCCCCACTTCAGCTTCATACTACAGAGTGGACAGCTACCTTCTATGGGCACATACTCTCCTGGTTCCAGAAATAAGTCAGCTAAGCAAGTTATGTGGGTCAAAAGTTCACAGTTGGTATTCAAACAGGTTATCTTCGCTTGTCCATTTGTTATGTTGTTTGAGCATAGTAAGCATTCCTCATCCGGGTGTATAGTATAAAAATTCTTAGGTTTCAAGTTTTTGCTTTTTACTGGTCCTTGGCATATGGTCATGTGGTCTGGTGGTTTGCTTTCAGGCTGAAAATATAAACAAAAATATCAGTGGTATTGAAAAGGGTGGCCAAATAAGAACTATACAACTTATTTTATAAAATTCATTGTATCTTCTTGATCATGTTCCTCATTACTGAGAGTTGTGTCCATTCTGAAGGGCTGATACTATGGGCTATTCTCGGCTTGCCTCATTGCTTTATTTACTGGCAGACCAGTCGGAGCTTTTACCTGGTCTGACCAGAAGCTAGGTTCATTCTACCTTCCAGACTATAATAAGCTTCTCGAGGTTGTTTGGCTCTCTCCGGGCTGTGTCCAAAGTAGCCAAATATTTAATCCCACTAATATTATAAATATAAATGTTTGTGAAGATGTTTGGATGTTTGTTACTCAATCATGCGGTAATCGTTGAACAGATATGGATGAAATTTGGCACACAGATAAACCATAACCTGGATTAACATAAGCTACTTTTTATCTTGGGAATATTAACAGTTCCCGAGGTATGTATAATGACATCTTTCTGTGCTAAGACGAATTACATGTGGATGAAGCCATGGGCATTTGCTAGTTTAAAATAATCGATGGATACAAAAGGCATTCCTTTATAATTTAATCATTCTTACAGGAAATTCTTCACAGTATTCAGTCTCTAGCCACCTTATAATCAGGGGCAGGCGACACCATGGCCCCACACGAAGCATCTCACTCAGTACCCTCAATTTGAACTTAAATTCGGACTCCTTTCTTGGGATCTTCTTCAGATTTAAGTGTTGAAGTCGTATTGTCTTTGTTGGGTTCTGCCAGGCCCATTCAAACTGAAAATTTTTAGTGAAAATATAAACATTAATCATATTTATCGAGTCCTTGAGTGGAGACCGCGAATCGGCAAACGCAGCGTAGGGCGCCCTTCTGCCAGGTGGACCGACGACCTAATGAACGTGGCTGGGAGGGACTGGATGCGGAAGGCAGAGGACCGAGCGTTGTGGCGCAGCTTGGGAGAGGCCTATGTCCAGCAGTGGACTGCGATAGGCTGAGTTGATTGGTTGATTGATATTTATCAAATTCACAATGAAAATTAAATCAATGGTTAATTCATAAATGCAGTTTTTTTCTAATGCAATTTTAGAAAAACGTGAAAAAAAAAATTGCTTTTGTTTATTTAATGTGTTAGTTCATCAAAGAATGGGCCAATGAGACAATAGATTTACTTAATACAAAAGGTTTTTTAGATTTAGATCTATTTTTTCACAGATATTGGCTGCTTTGTGCCCATTATAAATTCATTTTCTTTTTCTCTGTATTTTTTGAGGCTTCTGTACACTCTGGGTGACTATGCCAGCCTCATAGAGTCAATCATATTATAGTATGATTGATAGCATGCAGGCTACAGTAACAATCAGCATACAACCAATCACACCACACTAGCACCTACTCACATCTATCATTATTACCTATTAATACAATCATCATTCACTCCATCACACTCTTTGACTCCTTTCTTTCAATCACAGTTTCGAAAACTGATAAATACTCTTGCACTCTTTAGAACAAGGCTGGCTCAATAGTATGTTAATTTCACCATTATGGAAGTTTATATTTGGCAACAACCTCATTCTCAGGCCACAATACTGATCACATTCCATCATCACATGGATTAAATCCTCCGTCTCATGACATATGTCACATAGTTGTGATGATTTCACGCCCATAAGATAGTAAAACTTATTCAATATGATTACTTACCCTAAGAGCACAAATGTTATTTGGAAATCCATGCACTATCATCACCATTTTCCTAAAAATATTTAGACAAAGTAAAAAATTTGAAAAGTTTGCAAGTAAGTAAGTAATTTATTCGCAGAAGATATGGTACATAAGTTCTTAAAAATGTAATACGTGGGACACTCAGAAAGTTTTGCGAAACTAAAAAAAATTGTTCTATACGTACATATATTTTTATCAAATCTTTTCAAAGTACTTTCCACCAGCCTCTATACAAAGATTCATGCGCCTAAACCAGTTTTCAAAACACTTTTTCCAGTCCGCCGCAGACACCTCGTTTACAGCCTGCTCGAACGCAGCCAGCGCATCTTCCGGCGACGAAAATTGTATCCCTTTGAGCTGATTTTTTATTTTTGGGAATAAAAAGAAGTCACACGGTGCTAGATCAGGGCTGTAAGGAGGGTGACCCAGGAGTTTGACTGGCGTGCTGTCCAGGAAGTCCCTCGTTTTGAGTGCGGTGTGCACAGGTGCATTGTCGTGGTGGAGCAGTAGCCCACGGAGCCCTGTGTTTGGTCGCTTGTTGCTTATAACAGAGAAAACTTCTGGCAAACATTTGGTAGTATACCATTCGGCATTAATGCTTCTTTGATCCCGTAAGGGAATTGATACCAAGTGGCCAGTCAAATTAAAAAAGCTAGCGATCAAAATCTTACCCCCGCTTCTAGATCGCTTCACTTTGGTAGGCGTTGGCTCATTTTGAAACACCCAAACAGTCGACTGGCGCTTGGTTTCTGGGTCGTATTGATAAATCCAGGACTCATCACCTGTAACGATGTCGTAAACACGCCGAGACGAGCCTGCTTCAAATTTGTTAAGCATATCACGGCACCATTCCACCCGGGCCTGCTTCTGAGCATCGGTGAGGTTGTGCGGCACCCAGCGTGATACTATCCTCCTCACGCGAAGATGGCTGTGTAGAATCTCGTGAACGCTCCCAATCCAATCTTCAATATGTGTTGAATCTCCTGATATGTAATTCGCCTATTGTCTTGGATTAAATTTTTCACTGCTAGCACGTTTTCTTCGGTAACAGCCGTCAAAGGGCGACCGCTTCTTTCGTCATCCCCCAAAGTTGGTCGACCGCGCTTGAATTCGTTATACCAACGATACACGGTTGCCTTGGAAGGGCCTTCATCCATGAATGCCATTTGAAGTCTATCGTACGATTCATCCGGTTTCAGGCGACACTTGAAATCGTATAAAATCATAGCTCTAAAATGTTCCCGGCGCAGATCCATATTTCAGTGAGACACAATACTTTGAATTAACTCGCAAAAAATGTGGAGGGAAATTTTGAAATTGGAACTTACTTATTTTTACTTATAAATAATCATATTTTCGAAAAACATTATAACTGGCCAGTCTCCCATATATAAAAACTTTTTTTCGCAATACTTTCTGAGGGGCCTGGTACATGTTCAATAGCACATCTCGCCTTTAGCAGGCATGTGAAAACTTCAGTTAATGCGTCCAGTAGGGCAATTGCACAACACACTCACAACGACAATAGCTTCCATTTCGACATTACATCAACATTCATTTTTGTGACTGAACTGGCTTGCAGTCTATAAAAAATCCCGTAACTTAGTTATACAAGCCCAACCTCGCAGAAGCCTATAACGAAGCCAATCTCCATAGCTGTTTGTTCATGAATAAATTAATAATGGTTTAAAGTGAGTGCTTAGCGAAGCTTAGTAGGTAAATAAAACTAGCGCAACTTGGGAGAATTCTAAGTCCATACGAGGACAGCAATAGGCGTAATTGAATGATTGATAAATTGATAACTGTTAAACTGCCAGGTGGACCGACGACCTAAAGAGCGTGGCTGGGGGGGGACTGGATGCGGAAGGCAGAGGATCGAGCGTTGTGGCGCAACTTGGGAGAGGCCTATGTCCAGCAGTGGACTGCGATAGGCTGAGTTGATTGATTGATTGAAACTGAAGCAGTTACCTACCTATGCCCTTTTTCATTGGTCTGAGGCAGTATCTTTACTTTGACTCACCAAGGTCCTTTATTATTAGTACGGCAAGCTCCTCCAGCCCATGTTCCCCGATTATGCTGCATAATACGTCTGTTTGGATCCCGAGTGTATCCGATATAAGTGCGGCCCTTGTATTTAGGGTTAATACAATACAACAAATACACGCCGAAGAAGTCTTCCACTATTTCTGGATCCGACATAATTTATACTTGTCTTTTAGACTTTATTGTATTTTAGCAAGTTACCTAAAATAAATGATTAACTATCTACTAATAATTTAATTTGGATTTTTTATCGTAGGGTGGTAAAAGAAAATTCAGAAATCGGGAAACTTTCAAAGATATTATCAAAGAGAATATAACCAATATTATAATCGAAACTTTATTTTGATTTTTGAATTTTGATGTAAATTACGTTATATTCTCTTTGGTGAATTTCTGACAGATTTTGAATATTTCGACAGTGACGTTTTGATTGAAACTTTTAACTTTTAACGTTACTGAAATGAACTTGCATTTATTTTATCTTTTCTAAATAGTTTGATTGAAAACAATACAATAATAAATTAGTTTGGTCACTGGATAATAGTAAAAAATATTCCCCAACTTTCTGGACTAAAAACTAAACGCAATAGTAATATAGCAATCTGTGTGAATCTGTGCTTAAAACCACAGATTTAATGATATAAAACAGGGTACTCAATCTTAGAACAAATAATCGGGTACAACAGCTTTTACAACGCTGCAAAAAAACGTAGTACTTCGAATGCTTGTAGATAACAGGTAAGATGGTGGTTTTTAATTTAGTAGCATTATATTTGTTACTGTTACGGACTAAAAGTAATAGATGGCAGGTTTTACAAATTTAAGAAACGAGATCTTGTAATAGTTTATTCAATATTCGATAGATGTCGCTACATGACCCCATATTGGATAATTGCTCCAAAGAGATTAAGATTTCATTTTACGAGATAATTGTACTGATTTTTCACCAAATATTATATTATTAAATAAGTATCTATTTCAGAGCCATTTTTGTTGTTTTTTGAATAATAAAGTATTCTACTTTTATTGATTTTGACTGGTTGATTATAGTGCTAAAATTCGCAGGTTAGTAACTAGTATTCGTAGCAGTACTTTCCTTTGGTCTGATTTACAAAAGCAGGACGTGCGTTCGATCCTCACAAAGCGTGCATTTACTTTTTGCATTCTTTATTTTTTTAGATTAGGTGATAGTTTCACACTGAAAGTATCAGATGGCGCTAGTAAGCGGTTACCTGTTTTGTGGTTGAAGATTGGTCTCTATTTCAGTATATTACAATGTACTCTGTGATATAAAACTTAAAACTACTAAAAAAAACAACTGTCAACTCACTCAAAAATTAAAATAATAATAAGAAAAGAATCCTAGGAATGTTCTTTCTGTGATTTCGTTTGAGTTTATGTAATCATTAATAGTTTTAGATTAAATATATGTTACGAAGCTAAGATGGCTGAAAACAAACCTTCTAAAATTAACGAAAACATTTGTGGACTGTGAGTATCAA
Organism: Asteroscopus sphinx; assembly: GCA_949699075.1. Lineage (NCBI taxonomy): Eukaryota > Metazoa > Arthropoda > Insecta > Lepidoptera > Noctuidae > Asteroscopus > Asteroscopus sphinx. The sequence goes on along the minus strand of OX453021.1, from coordinate 8,351,147 downwards.
AATCAAAACTAACCTCTGAAATGTTTATTTTGTTTTTGTATCAGCTTGTATCATTAATGTTTTATCACATAAATGTTAGTTATTGACTGTTTGTTACTAATATGTAATTGTTATCTAAATTTTCTAGTTGCGAAGAAAAACAGAGCAAATACTGCTGTCCACGCTGCGAACTTTTCTACTGTTCCTTAGACTGCTACAAATCAGAAAAACACCAACAATGCTCTGAAAGTTTCTACAGGGACTGCGTAAACGACGAACTGACGTCACACAACGCAGACGATGAATCCAGAGACAAAATGATGGACATACTAAAACGGATACAGGACGAGGATAATATTGACATTGATGACTTGATTGAATATGACGATGAACCTGCAGATTCTGATGACGAAGCTGAAATAGATCTAGAAGAACGGATAAAGGACCTAAACCTTGACGATGCGGACGCAGTATGGAATGCGTTGACGGACGATGAAAGAAATCAATTTGAAGCATTGTTAAATCAAGGGGATGTTGGGTCTATATTAACACAATGGGAACCTTGGTGGACGTATCACAGGGAAAAGAAATTGGTTGAAGATGTAGTTATTGATGACGGAGAGGTATTGAAGAAGTGTCCAGAGTTGAAAACTGTAGCTAAATTTGAGACACTGACTGTAAGTATTCTGAATTTACATCTATTGGCCTTATAAATAAAAACAAATATATAAAGGTAAAGATATTTATTCTCAAGGATATGGTATAGAAGATGTTAAATATACATGTTTTTACACATTCGGTGTCCGACAAATCCACCTTTAGTAGGCATGCAAATTTTTTGTGCACATATTTTTAGTGCTTTATTAATGTAAACATACAGAAAAAATTATGCAATTAAGCAAGAACTGTTCCCTAAATTCATAAAAAGTTTTGAAAATGAAATACATAATCCATTGTTTCGTGGCTGCTGGCAGGGTTACGCCTGTTGATAAGTTAATGCAGAAAGCAAAACCACTTCATTCTAAACCCTTTGACCGCCCCAGTGGATTTATCTGACAAACATTTCCATTTTCGCCCACATCCTATTTATACAGCACAAAACTTATTTATTTTTCGACTAGTATCATTGCACAACTCCATTTGTCGCATAAGTATCCCATTAATATTTTTGAGCTTGGCGCTAGTGGCATGCCAACTTACAAAAAAGAAAATCCAAGTGAAAACCACAGACATAGTAAAAACTATAGACTAAGTGCTGCGAACAACCATAGTGAAGCCAACAAAAACCGTGCTCCTTCATGTACAACCAGTGCTCAAGCACACACATGCACCTTAAACCGTGCTCACCCCTCTCAGTTCACATGTCGCGGCATCTTCCAGTAAGCATCGCGAAAATAAATATCCTTCAGGTGCATGGTATGTACGTGAGCACTGGTTGTACATGAAGAAGCATGGTTTTTGTTGGCTTCACTATGGTTGTTCGCAGCACTTAGTCTATATTTTTTACTATGTCTGTGGTGAAAACAAAGAATGTATTTTTCTAACTAGCTATCTATCACTCTTACAATTATTTCAGGCAGTAAAACCATCAGCAGCTATAAAGAACAACATAGCAAATGTGCTAGCATCATATGCCTTCATCATGAGGTATTTCAATGGAGAGATAGACCCACCAGAAGCTGTGATATATTTACTGAACATATGTGACAATTTGGACAGCAACGCCAACTTTGAAGATCCTGCTATTGCATTGGAATCTGTTGCACAAAAATGCCTTCAGGTACTTTAGTTTTTTATACATAAGTTTTTTTGCCAGTACAACCATTAACAAAATGAATTTGAATTGGAGCACTGGTGGATTTACCAGCAGGCTAAGTAGGCTGGAGCCTAGGGTGGCAAATTTTAGGCCAAAATTTTTGCATCAAGTCTGAACTAATGAACAAGATTTCATGCGATGGTATACAGATGTTTTATCTCACGAAAGCGGGTGAGCCATACTTGTGTGTGCGTGTACATCCACATTGTCTTTGCGTGTGTAAGCTCGGTAGCGTTCAGTTTTGGCCAGGTTTTGTAGTTACGCACACAAGAGCGCGTGTCTATACACATTACAACTACAAGTATGGCTCACCCGCTTTCGTGAGATAAAACAACTGTAATTGATGATTTTGCAAATAGAAAATCGCGCAGAAAGAAATTGTAAAACTCTCATAACTCATCATAAGCCGGATGATTAAATATGTAGTTCTTAAACTGTAAGTACAATAAAAAATCTGAATAAAAACTAGGAGGTATGGGGCCCCCATCTGATATCTCCCGCGCCTCCAAAAGGGTTAGTTCACCACTGTTTTAGAGGTTGGTAGGGGTGGCAAAGTTTGAATAGCCTACTGGCGGCAAATTTGTAGATCCGCCACTTTTTAAATAATAAATATCTCTGGGACATTTTTACACAGCACCATCTAGTCCCAAACTAAGCAGAGCTTGTGCTATGGGTACTAGACAATGGATATAATACTTATATACTTTTATTTTTTTGTAAATACATAAGCAACACCCAGACCAACACAAACACCTATGTTCATCACACAAATATTTGTGTCCTGTGGGAATCGAACCCACAACCTCATGATCAGCAGTCCGACAATCGAACCACTAGACCACAGAGGTTGTCAAGGGCAGCAAAATTTGAATAACCTACTGGCGGCAAATGTGTAAATCTGCCACTGAATCAGAGTGAATAACTGGGCCTGTCTGGCTGTAATGGAATCTAGATAGTTGTGGATAGTCTTAACTCATCAGCTTAAGATGAATCCATCCAACAACTCTGTCTTTAATGTTACATTCCACTGATAGGCATAAATTGTGATTAGTGAAAGCGGAAAATGTGTGTTCCCATCATTGAACTATTACTATTATACATCAATGAGATATTATGAGGCCAACTCGGAAATCGCGAAAAAAAAACCAGCTGTTCCTTACATTTCTGTTCACATAAATCAGCAATATATAGGGAACAGCTGATTTTTTTGCAGGATTTCAGGGTTGTTACCGTAGTAAAAGTGCCAAATGATGAGAGGAGCCTACCCTAAAAGTGGTAGTAAAATAATAGTGGTGTATTACTACATATGTATAGAGCAGCCTTGGCGAATTATGTCATTGTGCCCGTACAGAGAGCAGGGTATTAGTGGAATAGCATTGAGCGTAAAAACCGACTAGGATAGTTGCTGCACAGCTCAGGGAGTTGTTGGACACTCAATACAATATAAATGCTAGCGCCACCTACATACGCAAGATTACGTCTGTATACGAACGCACACACATGTGTAGGTTAGGGATGCTCGCCGCTCGTAATGCCAAGCGCTTATCAGTAGTTCTCGAGATGGCCTGCATGTATAGCGACGGGCGATTGACATCCATTGCAATCTTGCAGTCCAGTTGCCGGCAAACCGTGGGCGGGTGTGGGGTGCGGGCGAGGAATGGCCGTTCTGTACGTTAGTACTATTAGATATTCTGTGTTTGCGGTCTATGGACCGCAAAGCGTGCAAAAAGTTAGTTTGCAATGCCCATTCTATACGTAGTAACAGTAGCTGAATGTTTCGTAATTTCGCATACACCCTTCACAAACAAAACATTTTTGTAAAATATCTCCTGGCTAATTTTATATTTCTATAATTTCAGAGTGAACTCATACAAACAGACGAAGCTAGTCTCACAGTCATGAAAAAGGACACATTCCTCATAATTAGAGGACCCAGTGAAGAAAACGAGAAATACTACTGCCAAGCAGCCCTATCACATTTGCATCAAATACTCACCAAAGCAAAGTCTAAAGGAAAACTAGAAAAACCCGATACAAAGGCTGTCAAAGAAAAAACCGCCTTTTCAAGAAAGTTCCCGGATCATGAAACAGAACATTTACCTAATTTCGATGTAAGCAAAGTGAAGAAATGTGTGAAAAAAGTAGAATACTACTTGTCGTTTATAGAAAGTTATAATATGGATTTTGAATAAACAAATTCCTATACGGCTTGTTTTCATTTCATGAAGCTATTCGCTTTGTGCCATAGCTTTGTGCACGACAGGGGCGCCATCTAGCGCCCGCAACATTTCAGGAACCGTGAATTATTTTGACAGATTGTTCTCTTGATAAAAAATGCCTTAATTGTTTTTTTTTTTTTAAACCAAGTGGATAAACGTCTATAAATGTGTAACATTTTCTTTATAAATGCAATTTAAAGTCAGACAAATATAGAGATTATATTAAGAACAGGATTTGAAACCATCAAACATCTTTGGGTGACGTCAGCGATATTTTATTAAGAAACAGTGTTTCTTAACCGACTCTACTAACTTTGCAGTTAATTCAAAGTCGTATAAATATGCCTACCCTTACTATTTTTTTTATATCGCTGATGTCACCCAAAGATGTACCAAGTGGATGAGAATTTCGTTACCACGAGCAGTGTTCACGGTAGCTTAGTGGCTAAAGCACTGGCGTACTGAGCCAGGAGTCGCAGGTTCGAATCCTGCTCGTGAGCGATTTTTTCTTTCCACAATTTAGATCGTTAGATTTCGTTACGCATGCGTAAAATGCGTTAAAAATAATAAATAATTAGTTTAGACCTTGTTAAAACTGGATTTAACGTCAAACTCCATACCATCGCCCAGGAGTGAAATCGAATCCCCTTATTTCTACGGAACTACATAGTACCTAGGTACTATTAGGTATTCTGTAACGAAATGTAATTTTACAGGACGAGAACAACTACTACTTATACGTTCAGGAATTTTAATCGCGTCGTTCCCCAAAAGGGGTCATTGTACTCATTATTATGAACAACTTTTACTATGGGACCAACTCTGAAATCGCGAAAAATATTCAGGTGGTCCCTACATTTAGTTGTTCATAATGATGAGTACAGTGACCTCTTTTCGGGAAAGCAGCGATTAAAATTTCAGCATGTATACATACATACATATTATTACCTGTTTTCTATTGGGGTAGACAGAGACTATGGATTTCCAACTACTACTTATCAACTTGTTGTGGCGCGATTTGTGAGAGGCCTATGTGCAGCAGTGGACTGCGGTAGGCTGAGTTGAACTACTACTTATCTGGCGAAAAATAGAAGTTACTTTGTTTAGTTAGTACTAATTCGGAATATGCAACGGAGCAGGGGCGGATCCAGGATTATTTCTGGGAGGGACACAAGGGCCAAACAGGTAAAGTAAAGAGCGTCCTCGCTATCGCCATAGGTTACGATACGACAATTTTCCCGCCGATTACAAGGGCTTAGGCTAATAAAATTATTGTCTAGTCTGTCTAGTTCTTAGTATTTTCTGGCTTTTTCATCTATATATATAAAAATCAATTGCTGTTCGTTAGTCTCGCTAAAACTCGAGAATGGCTAGACCGATTTGGCTAATTTTGGTTTTAAAATATTTGTGGAAGTCCAGGGAAGGTTTAAAAGGTGAGAAAATGTGGAAAATAGTAAAAACAACAATTTTATTTTCCCATACAAACTGTTCCTACCTGTCAAACATTTGATGTTCGTCCCGTTCGGTATGGTAAACTCGGGTCCCCTCTAATACGTAGAACGTTTTAAATAAGATTTGGATGAAATTTTGTGTGTATGTTTCAATGGGTTCCTGGATGGTTTAAAAACACAAATGGACCCGGTAGGTGGCGCTGCTGTCGTGTCACCAAATTTGATTTGCTGAACAATTGATAACATGGGACGGGACGGGACATATGGCATGGGGGACGGGGTGGGACGGGACGGGACGGGACATGGGCCGGGACGGGACATGGTTCGCGACGGGTCATGGGACGAGACATGGTACGCAACGGGTCTTGGGACGGGATCACGGGACTGGACATGGGCCGAGATAATGGGATAGTGTGATAGTGGTATAGTGACTGGACTGGACGGTCCGAATGAAAGGATGGATGGATGGATGGACGGATGGAACTGGACTTGACTGGACTGAATTAACAGGATCCGTCACGTGCGGGACTGGACATGGGACAAGATAGTGGAATAGTGACTGGACTGGACTGGACGATCTGAATGAAAGGATGGATGGAACTGGACTGGACTGGACTGAATTAACAGGATCCGTCACGTGGGTTAGCAGCATTTAACGTGAGTGAAGCCGCGGGTAAAAGCTAGTTTACAATAATTGTAAGAGATATAACAAGATTAAAATTATTTTTGGGTCGGGCAATGTGTTATTGGGTTTTTTCATTAGGAAATTCTCAGTAGCAGCCCGGAGTCTGGATTTGTGCCCGGTTAATGGCAATAGGCTCGCCCCCTATTACATGGGACTATAACATAACTGGCGAAATGTGGGAGTACTACCTATTACACCTCTGCCTACCCTTCGGGGAAAAACAGGCGTGATTTTATGTTATGTTATGTTAAAGATATAATAAGAAGAAAATTATTTTACGGTAGGTATAAAAGATAATCGAGTCCCCCAATAGCAAAAAAATTGTGATTAAAAAATTAGACTTGATGTGGTGAATACACTAATAATTGGTGCTGATTCTCTTGTTCACGAAATAAACTTAAACAATCACTGTCTTTTATACTAATAGTAGATACAAGAAAGGGATGACAACAGTTTTAGTGCTGCGAGTGCTGTCAAATTAGTTTTGGGTGTTGCATTTCTTTGTATTTTAGTCGGCACGTTCCGAGATCACGATTAAACTTGTATGGAAATTTTAATTCTGACTAATGTGACAGTCTTTAAATGATTGCCATCCCCTTCTTGTATCTCCTATTAGTAAAAGAGAGTGATATTTTAAAATAAGTTTAGTTCGTGAACAAGTGAATAGACACCATTGTGAGGTATAGGTATACGGTTTAGGTAAATATTTTAGATAAAGGTGAAGAATAAAACGCATCAGACACCTTAACCAGATATATTCGTTCAAACAACAAGAATAATCCAGAGGAATGTCAGAAATGTACCATCAACAATAATATACATACATATTGTTATACACAACACTTAATAAAGATACTTATGACTGGTTTGTTCACAAATAAATTGTTAGGAATTAGAGTACGGATTACAAAAGCAATGATTTTGTTGCCAACTAATTAGAGGCAACCTCACACACCTCATGGGTGTCACTTGTAAGAATGGGACAAAAAACTTATGATTGTGAACTTAGCAGGCACATTCCACTTAAGAGATAGGATTATGGTGAATTAAAAGTGCAAAGTGTTAAAACAAAAATGATAAAAAACAGTAAATTCATTGTCATGGGAATCTCTTTTTATGGCTGAAGTTATATTTATATATATTCTTTATTGTACACAATAAAAAACATTACATTGAATATGCATTTAAACTATTGTACAAATGGCGGCCTTATCGCGATCAGCGATGTCTTCCAGGCAACCTTAGGATGGACAAGAATGAACTGGACAGAAAATGGGGTTGTCAGATGTGCAAATTCGATACATAATTTAATAATAAAATAAAATACTATACTACTACTATAAAAAAACAACAAAAATATATTCTATAAATCCTAATACATAAATACTATATGCATATATACATATACATAATAAGCAACGGTAAAGTAATTAAAAACGACCACATACAGGAGAAGAAACATGTTTATAGCGACAAATAATGCTCCTTCACAAGCCTCTTAAACACTGGCAGCGATTGCGCTCTTCTAATAGGCACAAGGATTCTTCTAATAGGTTATAACAAGCATAGATAATATAAATCACTAATAACAAGCGCTCCCGGGCGCAGACTTTGTTTGACAGACGACAGCGCTTGATATAATCTGTTGCATACAATATCATAGAGCGTTACTAGGACTTTGCAGGAAAAATTGTGTTGTGGATTTTGTATTATTTTTCAAATATGTGTTTCATCTAGTTTTAATGTGTAATAATGGTGGATTATTAAATATTAAGTGCTCGTTAACGTGTAAAAGTGTGGGTAAATGGTACAAAGATGAAAAACGTGACTTTTGTATTTTCTCATCATTCCCTCAGAAACTTAGTAAAGTTTCCATCACTTAACTAGGCTGAGTCAACCCAAGACTTGGCTAAAAGGTCTAAGCAACCAGGCCATAAAACTAGTCACAAAACAAACAAGCAATAGCGTGTTAGAAACGCGGCGTATGAGGCACCGCGCCCCGAGCGATTGTTATAACTAGTCGCTAAGAGCATCAAGGTTAACACATGCTAAGTAATATAAAAACTATATACCTATATTAATAAACAAAGTACAAAAAAATAATCATTGCTTGTATTGAAATCCGTACCCTTTATATAACTTTGACAGCTAAACTAGAAATTGGCCTAAAAATCTTCTATGTACTATTCGTAGAATAAATAGGTTTTTTCACTTAGATACGTAAACATTCAAAATAACTCTCCTAATATACAACTTTATTCTTAGTTTATACTAAACCTCTTAAGGGGTCATTGTACTCATCATTATGAACAAATTTTACTATGGGACCAACCTTGAAATCGCGAAAAAAATATCAGCTGATCCCTACATTATGTCGATTTATGTGAACACAAATGTAGGGATCAGCTGATTTTTTTTCGCCAATACAGGGTTCGTCCTATTGTAAAAGTTGTTCATAATGATGAGTACAATGACCCCTTTTCAGGTTTAGTATAAACTAAAAATAAGGTTGTATAATTGGTATAATTTGATATAAGTATTATTATTACACCTATGGTAACATGAAACGGCATACAGTTTCATTCCAGAGGTAGCTCTTATCGCATGTTTTTTTTTAAATGTTATATGGATGTCTATATTTGTTTATATGATTATATCTGTGCCTATCGTGGAATTTAAATCGATTTCAAGTGATAGTAGCTCACCTGTGTCAAAAACTGTCGCATACGAATGTCAATTTTGCAAAATTACACGTTCTTTTAACATAATATATTCGCTAAGCAACTACTGCTTATCCAGGTTTTAAAAATATGTATACACTTTGAAACACTCAAAATCTTTTGAGTAGCTAATATTTTTCAATTACACATGCTGAAATTTTAATCGCTTAATTCCTGAAAAGGGGTCATTGTACTCACTATTATGAACAACTTTTACTATGGGACCAACACTGAAATCGCGAAAAAAAATCAGTTTGTCCCTACATTTGTGTTCACTTAAATCGATAAAATATATGGACCACCAGATTTTTTTTCGCGATTTCAGTGTTGGTCCCACAGTAAAAGTTGTTCATAATGATGAGTACAATGACCCCTTTTCGGGAATGTAGCGATTAAAATTTCATCATATATATTAATAGGATATAAGTAGATTTTGTGGTATATGTACGTGCCATATTTTCCCAAAATCCTTAATATAACTAGGAATAAGACAAAAAGAATTTAATACTAAATTATTACCACATAATATATTCAGAATACACACAGCTTTCCATATGTACGTTGGACTCGAGATGTAGGACAGCGTCAACAATATCGGGACGAAAAGACAGTTCAAGATGATCTGAACAACTAAGAAAATTAAACTTTATCCCAATGGGATAAAGTTCGGGTTATTCCCGATGTCCTCCAGTCGTTCGCCCCCACTGGGAATGAACGGGATTTTTTTTCCCGTTGTCTCTTAAACTCTTCCGAGAGCCATTTGCTATTGGAAAGCACTTGATGTGAAAATTATTTTTGGCGAAGCCATTTGGCTCTCAAATCATTTCGTTTCCTTTGCCAATCAACTTCAATTCGGATAATGAAATAAAATGATTTATTCTGAAAATTGATGTTAAAATCGCTTTTACAAGTCAGTTCCTTTAAAAACAAGATGGCATCGGCATTTCTTATGTGCCTACCTTTGAGAAGAAACCGAATACGGGTTTCCGAATCCGTTCGGCTCTCAAATCGTTTCGTTTCGTTTGCCGATCAAATTTAATTCGGATTCCGGATACGGAAGAATTTCGGACATTTGAGAATAACACTGCTGATCTCTTGGAACAGTTTGTTCGTTCCGATATTTTTAACTCTGAGTATCCATACTAAGGCAGGCCGCACACCGGTAACACATTTGTTGCGCCACAATCACTACGCCACATTTGAACTTATCCATTGCATACAAATGATTAGACCTAAATGTGGCGATCACGTAGCGTTTGTCTCTGGTGTGCGGCCTGCTTTAATGTACCAGTTCAAATCCCATAAAAACAGAAATTTCTCCTCCCTTTGTTTATTATTTATCGACAAAATTACATAAACACCTCTTATTAAATTCAAAATCAACGTTCACCTAAATAAGTACGATTAAATTGAAATAAATATCTTCAACGCCAAATTACTTGAATCACATCTTAATTAAATATACTGAATTAAATAAATAATGGTATATTAAATAAATAATGGTTCAAAAAATAAATAATGGTTAATTAAATAAAAAATGCTTCCTTCCCTCCAAATGTACGCACAATCACCGATTCAGACCCAGAAGTATCATAACCATAACACCAGTGATCGTATAACCGGGCGCTTACCTAATCTTATTTTTTTCATACGAAAAAGAATATAGACATTTCTTTCAAAGCCTAGTTAGTGACTTTGACACTTACCGATACTGCTATCTAATTCGAAGACTTTCATTCACAAATCAGTAGCGCCCCTGGCTGACACGAGAAGGAACTACTAATTTATGAATCAAAGTAACTACCTAATTCCATGGTATAATAAGTTGTTTCACCAGGTAGTCTCTTCCCGTGACAGCTAGGTCACGTGATTGCCTCCGTACTACGTCATCAGCCGTGGAGCCAATAGCGGGCTGTTAGCGTGACACTTGTCAGTTTGATGTGCTGCCACTTCGTGAAAATAAATTACCCGAGCAAAATGCATTTTTTCATTTACTTGCTTCTATAAAGAATCACTTTTGAACTAGTAATTTTATACAGTTTCCTTTAATAAATAATTAGATGAATAACACAAGATAACAAATAGGCTTATTAGGAATTATTTTATATTCAGTATGAACAAAAATCTCCTTAAATATATTGAAGATATCAATCAATGGCAACACTGAACGTGACGTAGCTTGGAGGTATCGCGCTGTCATCGCGGGAAGAGAATACCTGGTGAAACATCTTATTATACCAAGCCTAATTGGTATAATAAGATGTTCCACCACCTATGGAAGTTTGGGGTAAATGTCAAACTCGCACTCTGAGTAAAGTTAAATTACGAATTACTATATCATTAACTTTAAAGAAGAATCAATAATTCAACGGACAACTGACATTCAAAAAATTAAATCGATGAAAGCAGCGTTAATTTATTTCTCCAGTCTCTGAAAAGTTGGTCTACGCAAAAATTAACAAATCAGCTGTCAAATATCATGTCAACTGTTGTGATTGGTTGTGAGAAAAAAAAAACCGACATTGGTCGTCCTTTGAGATTGCACAGGAGCTGACATATGTTTTGACAACGGATAAAATTTATTAGCCTTCCAGAAACCCTAGTTTACTAACAGCCAAAATTAATATCCTATCTATACCCACGATTTGCCCTACTAGAGATTGAAATTTGATATACCTAATTTGTATTTTTTTTTACTTGTGCTTATGTCAAATTTCTATGTCTAGTAGGGCAAATCGTGGATAGATAGGATATTAATTTTGGTCGTAAATGTGCTAATTCCGGGAATTTGGCATTTTTTTTTCCAACTTTATTGAGAAAGGCCCGTTAATAAGTGCCCGATTTTCCGTTCACTACTTATCACCTACACCTTTTAAATATCCTAATTCCTATCCCCAACAATCACCGATATGCATTCCTAGTTCAAAGCCTTCGGCACACCAATTACGGCTCGTGAGCGGCCCCGTGTCTTTTGTGTACAAAGAACTATGTACTACTCGCGCAGATAAAGAATGGGATTAGAAATTGCGGTATTTGTATTTGCCTCTCGCTCACACGCACGGTATTGTGTGAGCGAGAGGCACATAGACCAATACATGGTATAATAAGATGTTTTACCAGGTACTCTCTTTCCGTGACAGCTAGGTCACGTGATTGCCTCCGTACTACGTCATCGGCTGTGGAACCAATAGCGGGCTGTTAGCGTGACACTTGTCAGTTTGATGTGATGACACTGTGTAAATAAATTACCCGAGTAAAATGCATTTTTTCATTTACTTGCTTCTATAAAGAATCACTTGAACTAGTAATTTTATAGTTTCCTTTAATAACTAATTAGATGAATAATACGAGAGAGCAAAAAATAGTTAGGCTAGTTAGGAATTTATTTTATATTCATTATGAACAAAAATCTCCTTAAATATATTGAAGATATCAATCAATGGCAACACTGATCGTGACGTAGCATCGCGGGGAGAGAATACCTGGTGAAACATCTTTATTATGCCATGGGCATAATAAGATGAAAGTGCCGCCATTTTCAATCCTATTCTTTATGTGCGCGAGTAGTATTATGAAATACGTCACACGCAATGTGACCCGCGTTTGGTGTGCGCAAGAGTTTAAAATTCACCTCCTTTAAAATTAATTTTTGTTTACATCCAAAATCTTCAAAATTTTAAATAAATTTGTTTTAGGATTTGGAACCATAATTCCATTACACAATTGCCCAGTTTCAATGGCAACAAAAATGTTTATAACTTTAGTTATTCTAAAATAACCTTAGTTTACATGTTTTTAAAGTTGTCATTTATTTTGTGTAAGTAGCAATATGTCTTAGCTGTATCAATGTCTTAAGCAAGCGCTTAACTTGGCGTATTTGTCCAACTATTCGCGTTGCCGATATAAAATGTACTATATTTCTATTAGAATAAAGTACATTTTGTATCGGCAAGATGTCACGAATATTTGTTTACGGCTTTAGTTGGATTTACACTCTTTCCTAAATGATAGTATCATAACAATCTATTTCTTACTTATAAGAAAAGTTGTAAAACTTCAAATCTCTTTTAGGTAAGTATACTGATTGTATCTTTAATATTAATTATGTGTCTTGAACATTTATTGTATTTTAAGGGTCAACGCATACCATCGGAATGGCGGCGAAGAGCAGTTCACTGGTTGCAAGGCAAACTGATTCTTAATGACCGGCTCTTTTGGACGGTTGTGGTTGTGGCCACTCGACCAGCGGCGCTTGGGGCTTCCTGTGATTTTATTTCGCTTTTCAAATTTCAGTCATATTTTCAAGCAAATAAGGTTGAATTTCAATTGTTACTAAATAAGCCGCTTCGCCGCCACTCCGTCGGTTTGCGCCGTTTCTAAGACTTAACCGCACCAGGCCAGGGTACTGAACTAAGATGTAAAGCCGTATTGACACGATCAGCCGATGATTAGTAGAAGGGTCACAGCATCGACCATACACCCTATAGACGCCTCATAACAGGCGACCGATGCCTGTCAACACATCTCTGAAATTTCACTAATGTACGTCGCCACTATTCGCTACTTGAAGACTTCAAATCAATTTCGACCACTTACATGAGCCGTCAAAACTCCCCCGTTAGTAATTAGCCAATAGCCGCCTTGGCAGGGCCAATTGGATTGCAGTACCCCACCTCAGCTAGTTGAACGAATTTATTGTACGCATCATATACAACATTAGGCGTCTATTGGAATGTATGGTCGATGGGTCACAGGTATTAAGACAAGTCATTTCACCAACCAGATTGCCCAGAGCGAATATTGGCAAACCCATACAGATAAACATCAATAACCTGATCATCTAATAAGGTATCTGATTCTGATAATACTGTATCATATCGTAAGTCCTAGTCCTGAAGTTTAAGAAGGAGTTCCTAATAACGGACAGCATGTATAGGGCCGCCTCTTTCTCGGTTGAGTTTGGAGCGAATCGTGTGCGAAGCAGACGTATAGTTTGACCTCTGAAGCAAGGGAGGCCTGTATCCAGCATTAGGGAGACCATTGATATGATTGCTTCTTGATATGGCCTGAAATGATAAAAAAAACCATAAATACTTACTTCATATTACTACTTCACTTTAGTAGTAGTAGAGCTCCTATGTGTGTGTGTGCTCGTCCGGGGAAGTACTACCACCGTACCTACTACTACTACTTTTTACTTGTATGTCATGTGTCTTGTTTTTTTGTACTAAATAAACGTTTTATCTATCTATCTATCTACTTCTCCGCCAAACAGTGATGCTTGCATTGCTGTTTCGGTCTGAAGGGTAAGGGTGCCAGTGAAATTACAATCAAATGAGACTTTCCATCTTCATGTCTCAGTTTGGCGAACTGACTTGCGGTACTATTTAGGCAACAGCCTAGGTGGTATTGAAGTTGTTATGGGCAAAGGTAACCGCTTAACATCAGGTGGGCCTTTGGCTCGTTTCACCATCCTATACTATAAAAAAAACAATCAGCTCATTACTGTCTCGCTGCTGGGAACGGAACTCTTCTCAATGCGAGATGAGTCAGGCCTTAGTCCACCACGCTGGCCTACTGCGGGTTGGCAGACTACACACACCATTGAGAACAGTATGGAGCACTCTCAGGTGTAAGGAATTCCTCACGATGTTTTCCTTCACCGTTAAAGCAAGTGATAATCAGATTCTGATCCACACATGAATTTGAAAGGTCAAAGGTGCAGACCGCGCTTGAACTCAGACCCTCCTATATGTATCACTGCTTAATATTATTAACATTGAATAGGACACTCACTTTTTCTGATGCTAAGCAAATTCAAACCTTACCACAAGGGAATAAAGTTTACAATCATTTGGCGGCTTAATGTCCGGATCTTAATCCGAATTGACTCGATACATTGCTAGAGAAATTTCAACGGTAGTGTTATGTTATAAGGTTGATATTCATCTGATAGCGAGGAATGCCTGGATGCACAATTCACAGAACCACCTGAATGGTGGCGCTTCTATCTTGCCTCCCATCACCATCTCGTCAATTAACTTTAAACCTTGGCTCATTGACATAAGCTACAAATTCACCTGACAGCGAGGAATACTTGGACACAGTTCACAGAGACATCGAAACGCTGCTTGCTAAGGAAATGTAAACCTTAACTTATAAACATAAGGTTGAAATTTACCTGACAGCGAGGAATACTTGGACACAGTTCACAAAGACATCTTAACGCTGCTTGCTAAGGAAATGTAAACCTTAACTTATAGACATAAGGTTGATATTCACCTGACAGCGAGGAATGCTTGGACGCACAGTTCGCAGAACCATCTGAACGGCGGAGCTTCCATTTTGCCACCCATCACCATCACCATCTCGTCAGTCAGCTTGATGTCTGGCTCGAAGCCCAGGTTACCGCCCGGGGATGACTCAAACATGAAGCCGAAATCTGGAAGAATGAATAAAGGTTTAGAAAGAATGAAAAAATGTTTCGATGTGGTCGCCAATATAATAATTGATCTAAAAAAAAAGGGTTAAGTGGCATTAAGTGGTTAGGAAATCTTACATAAAGATCATACTCATAGTATTAAGTAATTTTCTATTTTACATGCTCTGGATTGGGTGAATCTCTCAATAAGAGAGTTTATAATATGACGTAGGATAAGGAACATAACCATTTGATATATTTATATTTTAGTAATGCTATTTAGCAACAACGAGCGGTCCTGCGCCTTCCGCATCCAGCGGATTCCCATGACCTTCACCAGGTCGTCGGTCCATCTTGTGGCGATGCTTGTGGGAGGCCTATGTCCAGAAGTGGACGTCTTTAGCTGAATTGATGATGATGAATGCTATTAAAGTGCAATTTCACTTGGGCCAAACCAAATCAGTCGAACTTGTCCGAAGACGGGCGTAGCAAACTTCTTTCATTAACACTTCAAGTATCAATGTACAGGGATCCAGCAGAATACCAGCGTCAGATTAAATAACCTGGCAATATGCTGAGCTGGACACCCATTTGTCACAATTTTGAGATACACGTGGCGCAATACTGTCAATGACTTTTTCCTCGCTTTGTTACTTTTTCACTAAATCTATTTCTTGTTCATGTATATCCTTTATTTTGTATGTGTCTCAGTTGTGTCAAATAAATATATTTTTTTCTTTCTTTCTTTCAATGAAAGAAGTATTTACATAAAACAATCAGGCCAGTACTGTACCACTGCTGCGTTAGGCCCTCTCCTAAGAATTAAAAGATATTGGGCCTTTAATCCCCCACTAGGCTTAATGTAATTTGGTGGTCTAAACACACTATTGAGAAAAAATTTGGACTTAACAATCATTTAAATAAAACGTATTCTTACCAATATGTATGATATGCCCGTCGGCATCTAACATGATGTTGCCGTTATGTCTGTCTTTGATCTGCAGCAGGAACCCTATCACGCTGTAAGCTGCCATCGACGTCACGAAGCAGCGGCGAGCGGCCTGGAAAACATAGATTACAACATCATAACAAAAAAACACACTCATAACATCTTTAAGGGATAAAATAACAAAAAAAAACCTAAAATTTAAATTAAAACAACATTTCTTGCAAGATACAAAAACCCAATAATAAAAATAACTAGTCAATACAATTAATAACATTATTAATATAAGTATAATAAATTCTCAAGAAGTTTGCTGCATTTGTAGGAACAACCTCTATCAACACAAATACTACCATAGAGGGTGGACCACTTTGTTTTTAAAGACGGCTCGCGCAGTTACTGGTGTTCACTCCTTCATAATGTAACTAATTATTATCTGGTAGGTATCTACAAATCAAATCAAAATGTTCATTTGTGTACACAGGTATTTTCTACCCTCATTGTACTTATTTAATATCCTACCTTGTTAACTACATTTTTGTTTACCTGTTTGCAGTGGCGTGCAGTGGCCTACTTCACTTGAATTTATTTTTGGTGTAAGTTATTGATTTTTTTATGTAGGAAGATTTATTCAGCATTAATAGGTTTAATAAAGGATAAAGAATCATCGTACTTTGAAAAAAATATAATAACTTACACCACTGTTGAGTTTGAATGAGGAAGGCACTGGGTATTGCCTAATTGCCTATATGCAATGCACGCCACTGCCTGTTTGTATAGTCGATGCATAGACCAGTAAGCCTCTAGACGCCGGATAGCTGGACACCCCCGGTCACAACGCATATGCTCTACCACTGCATATCATACGTCCCTCCGCCAATCGGAACGTCACTCAATCAGCGAGCGGCACCAATCATAAGGAATCATACCACCGAACTTTTGAGCCGGCCAATCATAACGCGCCGTTCGCCCCCCTGACCCCACCAACGTTTTACGACTGCATTCGAATACAAAACTTTGTTTATGCGGAGTCTTGAAGCTTACTGGTCTGTGAGTCGATGATACTGATGTACGGTAAAGGCTGAATATTGGGTTTATGTTTACATCTTTAGAATGTTTTTTTTAATGTATAGCACTGAACAAAAAAAAAAAACCAAAACTAAGTAAAGTCGAATGAAGAAATGTTTTGAGATTAAGCTCATCTGCTCCCCGATGCAGATCCACACGATAACCAGTTGTCGAACGGTTCAGTTTGTTATCTCGTTTCGTTTGATGATTCACGCAACGAGAGAAAAAGAGATAACAAACAGAATCGACGTCATCGAATCGGGGAGCTGATAAGAAACCAAGAAGTAGTAGGTCATTTTATACAACACGCCGAATATTGAGTATTCGTGTGAAGTTCCATTCAAAGTTCATTTTTAAAGCAGCACTGGATCAGCTTAGTCTAATAGCCTTATCGGCGATAATCACTGTTGAGGTAACACACACAAATTCACAAGAATCATTGACTGAAGAAAATATTACGTACTTGAAACTCCCTGGTGGTTTCATCTCCGTATTTCTTGATGAAGTACTCGTACATGCCGATATCAGTCTGTCGGCCGAGCTGGTCGCGTGATTTCGCGTTAGGAACGCATTCTATTACGCCACACTGAAATTTAAGTAACAGTTGAGTTAGGGCCAAAAACCAAACACACGATACGACGTCGCAACGTAGCACGATGCGAAGTCGTTGTTTGAAGAAAAATTGCCACATTTGATCGTTGATCCAGAGAAATGGATCGCACTAGACGTGTTCTCTTCTTGCTGTTATTAAGAAGACGCTTAAAGAAGAGACAAAAATAAGATACTGGGTCCATCCATTCATTTCCACCATGAATGATGGAAATCACTTAGGCTTACATTCAGAGACAAATCTAAGAATGAACTCATGCTTCCAACTGTCAAATAGCACTACATTTTGACAGATGGAAGCATGAGTTTACGCTTAGATTCGTCTCTGAATATAAGCCTTAGTCTCCGCGACACGATGTCGTGCCGTGAATTTTTACGATGAACGTCGATCCACGATACGACACCGCAAATCGACACGACGTCGCAACGTGTCACGATGCGTGACACGTTCGGCGCCTTACTTGACGCGTATTAATAGAAAAACGTCCTAATTAAGATGTTTTCGAGTCTTCAGATTGCGAGTAGAGTAACATATCTGTAATTCTGTACCTTCAAATATCATTGGTTAAACTTGTTTTATTTTAATGTGTAGTGATCGCGAAAACCTAAGAAATTATTATGATGTAAGAATATAGAAGAAATGGAAATGACACTTTCCATCTTCATGTCTCAGTTTAGCGAACCGACTTGCGGTACCATTTAGGCAACAGTCTAGGTGGTATTGAAGTTGTTATGGGCAAAGGTAACCGCTTAACATCAAGTGGGCCTTTAGCTCGTTTCGCCATCCTATACTATAAAAAAAAATGCTAAAGGTACTCACTCCAGGCGCAGTAGCGACGACTTTATACGGGAACAGGTATAAGTCCAGCCCGACTTGTTGGAAGATGTTCTTGAACAGGGATATCACTTGCAGCGCCAACATGTCTTGTCGCACATCGTCACCCACTTTGAAGATGGCGGCTTGCCACACTTCTGCTGCAATGCCTGTGTACCTATCCTTGCCTTCTTCCTGTTGGGTTAATTGTTAATTGAATTGTTATAAAAAGATGACAGGACAATTAGGCCGTTCATCAACCTGATTGAACGGCCGATTGCTCGAAAAATGTACTGGAATTATGGGTAAGCGGTAGTTTAACCAAAGAATTATCTTTGGTGAAATCAATCCCAAGTAGGCGAGTTATTAGTTAGTCAATCTATGGCGCATTATCAAACCGTTATTGGTGCCGATTCTCTTGTTCACGAACTAAACTTCTTTTAAACTATCACCGTCTTTTACTAATAGCAGATACAAGAAAGGGACGGCAACAACTTTGGTGCTTATTGCTTAGTGCTTATATCGTCCTTATTGCAAGATGTAATTTATTAGTAGTTAGCCAACGCTGTATGTTATCACCCTTAATTTCTAAGACCTACAGTTTCAATATGAGGGAGGGTTACACTCATGACTTTGCCAGACAGGACGAAGAGGTATTATGATTTTCTATTTTACTACGATACTTAAGCTGTATTCGCAATGCACGATGTAAGGATTAAAAAAAATTGATGAGACATCATCAAATGTTGTTTCAAAATACAGACCAGTAAGCCTCTAGACGCCGATTAGCTGGATACCCCCGGTCACAAACCATATGCAGTAGCACTGCAAATCATACGCCCCGCCGACAATCGGGACGTCACTCCGTCTGCGAGTGGCATCAATCATTCCACCGAACTTTTAGCCAACCAATACTAACGCGCCACCAACATTTTACGACTGTGTTCTCATGCATAACTTTGTTTATGCGGCCTTGAGGCTTACTGGTCTGTGTTTCTAAAGCAACATCAGAGGCCTATACCCAGCCGTTGAGGCTAGACTCCAGAATGTATGGGTGGGGGAAAAGAGTTGCATTTCAGAGTGTATGGGTGGGGGAAAACGGTTGCATTTTTCTCAATTTCTGACTTACAGAAGTTACGGATCCACTTGAACGGCAGGTGATGTTAAAATATTTTAGAAGATTCTGTTTAAAACAAAATTCAAAATCTGAAACTGGTTTGTTCAGAATCGAGTGTAGAACGATTTACAATATGTTTAATATAAATTAATATTAACCAATTTTTTTGCATCATACCGAGCTAACAAAAATTACCAATATCTTCTACAATCATTTATGAAAATAAATTTACTTGCCATATACATTTTTTACAATAAAAACTAGTCGAGGCATCTGATGTTTTGAGCTACTGATATTTCAGTAGCTCAAAACATCAGATGCCTCGACTAAATGAATGAATGACTGAATGTATTATTATACATTATAATGCTCTTAATAATTTCAGTCTTAAGCTTTCTTAACATTATAAACAAATCATAATAAAATAAATATCTTTGGGACATTTTTACACATCACCATCTAGTCCCAAACTAAGCAGAGCTTGTGCTATGGGTACTAGACAATGGTTATAATAGTTATAATATACATTTTTTTTGTAAATACATACTTATAATACATAAGCAACACCCAGCTCAACACAAACACTTATGTACAATCACACAAATATCTGTGTCCTGTGGGAAACGAACCCACGACCTCGTGACTAGCAGTCCGATCCAATAATAACTCACCGTGGGAGGATCTTCCCCTGAGGAGATGGCCATCGCTACGGCTTCCATCTCATCTATGCCGTACTTCCGCACCCTGAACCTTGCTAAGTATGGAGCTTTAGCTGCGCTCTGCATGGGGGTACCTGTGTACAAAAACATTCACATAATAAAAAGGGCACAGCATATTTCGTGGGGTTAGTTGCTCGTCTCCAGCTTTCAATATTTTTATTTATTTTATTTATTTATTTATTTAAAGCCATTTAATCAGACCATTTTTGAGTGTACATAATACATATTCTTGCATGCATAAGAAAATTGTAATTGAAACTTTTACTTAATCTATTAATTAATTATTGTTTATTTGACACCGATGCTTTGGTCTGTGTGCCTTTTGGCAAAGGCCTCCTGCATTTCCTTCCATTTTTCTCTGTTGCTTGCTAATCTCGTCCATAGTTTTCCACCAATTTCTTCGAAGTCGTCACTCCAGCGTTTTTTCTGCCGTCCTCTGCTTCGCTTGCCATTTCTCGGGTACCAAACTGTGACTCTTTTGCTCCATTTGTTTTGTCCTCTAAGAGTATGTCCAGTCCATTTCCACTTTAATTTTCTGCTTTTCAGTGTTACATCTGTTACTTTTGTGTCTTTTCGTATATCAATGTTTCTTTTCCGATCTTTCCTTTTCACTCCTAGCATACTTCTCTCCATGGAACGTTGGCAAACAGCTATTTTTGTAGCTTGCGACTGTGTAAGAGCCCAAGTCTGGCACCCGTATAAGAGTACTGGTAACACACATGAGTCGAATAACTTCCCTTTTAGTTTAGTACTAAAATATTTACCCCCTTACTAATAAACGTTGTGTAGCGGTTGTATAGTTACACAATGCTTTGTCTTCTTCTTTCGAAAGTCAAATTACTGATGACAGAAAGTGAGAAATCGTCGAAACGTTTATTAGTAAGGCCGTTAGAGAATAGATAAGAATAAAAAAAAATCTTTATAAGAATATTTTTGGAATATTTTTGCCTTATGGGGGCTTGCGGTAGGTGTGATTCGGGAGAAATGTAGCGTCACACGCGTCACGCTAAGATTTGCGTTATACTGATAGAGTACATTGAATATGCGGCCCTAGGGTTGTCAGCTGACCTCACCTTTAAGCGCCATCTGGTGGGTAACGTCAGTTACCTAAAGCTAACTATTAAATAAAACATAAAAAAAGACACCAATCCAGGGCCTTGGCTGGAAAATGTTTCCTGACATCTATGCTTGCATTATAGTTGCGAAATTTTGCATTATGATGAACCGGTCAAAAAAATATGAATTTTAAGGATAACTTTGTTCCTGACCGCACATTTTTTTTTCTAAGTGGTTTTACAGGCTACAATTCGTATAAAGCTAGTATTAACACAAAATTATTGCAATTGTTGAGAACCTTTCATAGATAATTCCAAAGACTGGCTAGGCCTGTATTTATTGATCAACAACAACAATATAACATTACGCTTGTATTCCCCGAAGGGATAGGCTGAGGTGTATTAAGTTATGGTGCAATACAACGATTGAATTGTGTTAGATAATTTCTTGTTAATCATCATCATCATCATTTCAGCCGAAAGACGTCCACTGCTGGACATAGGCCTCCACCAAGCATCGCCACAACGACCGGTCCTGTGCCTTCCGCATCCAGCGGAGTCCCGCGACCTTCACCAGGTCGTCGGTCCACCTTGTGGGGGGCCTACCCACGCTGCGCCTTCCAGTACGCGGTTCCTTCTTTCTTGTTAATCAACTTGTTTTATTTCTACTTTCCCATAATAATACAACCGTTATAATTCTACATTTTCCAGAGGACACACACAGACATTACAATCACAATAGACAATCTAGAATAATATATTTATAACCATATATTAATTAATATTATCTTCAAGACTTGGAAAGTGGGACATTGGCCACACATATTTCAACAAACTGAATAGTCTATACATCAACGATTCGTCGAGTTGATTTCCAATCAACTCTAAATCTGGACATCCCAAGATGTGCTACAAAACTCTTTCTGCAGAAGACGCATCCATCCACCCCAAGGTCCCAGCTACCTTCTTAGATCGTGAGACGATACTCATTGGTAGTTTATGCAAAATAGCACAAAAGGTGAGAAGACAATCATTTGCATAAAAACGAAACAAAAATGTAAACAAAGAACTTACCACTTTTATAGTCGATATCAACAACCATTGAATCTGGATTTGACGGCAGATAGCAACCGGGCTGAACCTGTACACAAAAGAAGAAATCAATTTATCTTTTAACACGTTGGCTGCCGGCAAACATTTGACCCCGTTGATCTTTAATGCGTCTTGCTACGCACCTGTTGTGTGTGGCCGCATAGTCGTAGCAAACGAAACTACAGAAATGCATATGGACACAGCTGTATGGAGTTTTATTTCAAACATGAATTTACAAGTACTTTTAAAACGTTATGGATGTATTCGTAGTTGCACGGTTCCAAAAAGTTAGTCCTATGGAGGAAAACCAGCAAGTCAATGGATGCTCTTTTCAAATAATAAATGGAACAATGTTTTGTTGTTTTCTATGTATATCCACACTTTTTCAGGAAATATTACAACACTAGCTGTGCCCCGCGGTTTCACCCACCGTGCGTCGCATTAGCCGACCGCGCTATTTCTTTGTTTTAGCTTAGCGTTCTTTCTGTCTTTTTCTTTTTGCTCGGCTCCTAAGGGTCGTAGCGTAATGTTACATATACTATACTATTCCTCATGAATCTGGCAATCAAATAAAAAATTCAAGTTTCGAATTGGACTGGCAGTTCCAGAGATTAGCGCGTTTAAACAAACAAACAATCAAACAAAAAACTCTTCAGCTTTATTATATTAGTATAACATGACTCAAAAGCCTTACCTTAACATTTTTCAGCGCCTCCAAGCAAGCTCGTTTCCTCTCGGCCCCCTTCGGGAATGGTCGAATAAGTCCGCTAATATTCGTGATCTGGCCGAAGAAGTCAAACTCTCGTTCGTAGAAAGCTTTGGCGGGACCAGAGAGATGGTCTACTATGTTATTTGTTAAACTTTCTAAGATGTCGAATAGGGCAGCTAGAAAAAAAAAGATTTTATTAAAACTTTACAAAGGTGTAATGCGTGCGTTATCTTTCGGGAAAATAATTAGAAACTTAAAGATGTCTGCTGGAATATATTTATCAGAATTTGTAAAAAATTAAAGAAATGTGTCAAAGACATTTGTCGTAAACGTTTTTTTTTTGTAATATCGTCATTGTTATATTAGTCGATGAGCAATTTGTTTCATTTAAATATAATAAACGTGGCTAAATGATCTTTTATAGCAAGACGAATTGGTAATTGTAAAGTAGATCGCAATAGAAGTCAGAAAATGACGATTATTGTAGCCAAATCATGTTCGGGAACCATTCAACCTCAAAAAGAAACATCAAATACTTACTATTTGATACCTCAGTATAGAAATAAGTGAACATAACTCCCTAATTAAGTGATAAGTGATTTTTAACATCCAATTTGCAGAATAAAGTATTTGTATATGATTAATTGACGAGCTACAACTTGAGACTTCTTCACTATGATCGATTTTTTTATATAGTATAGGATGGCGAAACGAGCTAAAGGCCCACTTGATGTTAGGCGGTTACCTTTGCCCATTACAACTGCAATACCAACTAGGATGTTGCCTAAATGGTACCGCAAGTCGGTTCGCCAAACTGAGACATGAAGATGGAAACTCTCATGTGATTGTAATTTCACCGGCACCCGTACCCTTCAGACCGAAACAAAGCAATGCAAGCCACACTGTTTGGCGGAGAAGTAGGTACGGCGGTAGTACTTCCCCGGACCAGCTCTTTCACAAAGGAAACAACAATACTACTGCTACAATATGACAGCAATACTTACGATCTTTATTATGCATCTCTTCATCAGTGTACATATTGGTATGCATATTCCATATCAGCTGATGAGCCACAACTTGAGATTTCTTTGCTAAAGACTTTATCAATTCCGCTACGTAGCCCATCTGAAAAAGTAATGTTTGCAGTAATGACAGTCATGTTTGCCTTTTTTTTTGCTGCGAGGAGGAAACCTTCAAAAGGCTGCCGGCCTCATGGGGGATCGAGGCCGGGGTGTGTGGGATTCTTACCCACTAAAACCTCTCCAGTGGCCGTCTACAGCACAATAAGGGGGACTCCGGGAATGTAATATGCCTCCGGAGCCCTCCCTATGCTACGCCTGTAAGGCAAGTCTCAAGAGAGACTATTTGTCTCCCGGTACAACTGCCCGGTTCATATGGCGGCACGTGACCACAGCATGCCGCCGCCTTCCCAGAAGTCACTCAGTGGACAATCAGAGCCCCCACTCTGAATGCCAGTGACTTCGAAGGCCCCCCGCACTTCGATTGAGTATCGACCGGACGAGGGGTACGTCGATTGCCCTGAAGGGCTAGGTGCTGGAGCAGTTGCCTCTCCGGCGGCGCCTTCTCCGAGCAGGATCGGCCCTCTCTTGATCCCACTTCGCAGCCTCTTTCTGAACCACAGAAAGAGAAAGAGGCGAGGGTGTGAGGCGGTCTCACAGAAAGAGGCTACTTCCCTCCAATTGGCATGTTTGCCTAATGCCCGATTATATAGATTCAATTTAGCCTTACCGTGTCATGTCTTAATGCCTGTACCAGCTGTGGTATATACAGCAGCACAGCCGATGACGGGTATGACGTCAGAGTGCTAACTGCCGCTTGAGCCGAAAGTGGGTGAGGTGGGTATTGACGACTGAAGTACGATAGGGCTTCGACCGGAGACACACGGGCCCAGGTTATCATGTGGACGAGCTGTAAGAGAAAGCAGATATTGGTGCCGGGTCTCTTGTATATCACACTTATTTTAATTACAGTAAATCTCCTTCTTACTGGCATCATTAGAAAAGGACAGATAATACGTATACAAGATGTAACAGAAATGCGTGGTCATATTTGGACAGCTCATTCAGGTCATAGCATAGACGGTGGTCAACCCTTAAATCGAAAAAAATAAATCAGCCCTTCTATACATTTCGGTTGAGTAGGTTTAGCACTTTTCCATGAAACAGCTGATTTTTTTCATACTTTTGGTATTGTCGCCTTATTGTTATTCTATGTCGAACTTTCAAGGTTTTTATTATCAACAAAATCCATTGAATAAAAAAAAACCAATATTAAAAAAAGGTTTAAAAAAAAGCTTTTAATGAACCAATGGGGTGCATTAAAAGAGCCTCCGCGAATGACGATATTTAATTGAACGTCCGGCGCAACCTGGGCAGTCAGCTAACGCTATCATCCTGCTGACAGGCTAATCTTTTCCCCACGGCATGAGCTATTATCCTACTTTCTCATTCAGAGAAGAGGCCCGCGCCCGGCTGTGGGACAATATGGGGTTGATGATGATGATGAGGTATTATCATTATGTAGCTCATGTTGTCACGATAGAAGAGCATGATCAAATAAAAACCGGCCAAGAGCATGTCGGGCCATGCTCAGTAGTATAGGGTTCCTAATTAAAAACGAATCAAATCGAATATTAATCAATGCAATTTTTTGCAACCAGCGCCACCTAGCGCTGAATTTAAGAAGCTAAATTTAAGAAGTGTGTCATATCAATATAACATAAAGTTACTTTTTGTGCTTTTTTTAAATAGGTAGTAACTAAAGGAGCATTATTTGCTATGATATTTTTTCTCTAAGGTCAATGACCTATGAACTAGGACGTCTTAAGTATTTTGCAGTTTTCTCACTATAACTCAAAAATTTATATTCACATTATACTCGAAATAATTTTAAAAGAGAGTTTTTATAAAGGTCTATCAATGTGGAAGATTATAAGTTTCTACGTTGCATAGCTTAGAAATGGCAGAGGGGGGGACACATTGCAAGCCATTTTGGCGGGCTGTATTTCGCAGATGGTACACCTGATAAAAAAGTTATGTATGAAACATTACCTTCCTTTTAGTAGACCTGTTCAATGATACCACACACGAGGGGGTGCAGCGAAAAAAAATGTAATCACGCCCACCACCACCCCTAAAATATGTAATCACGATTTTTTTATTCTTTTAAAATTGAGATCTATATCTAGACTATTTTTTAACAAAATTTCATTTACTTATGTTTATAACTGGAGAAGTTATTAAGCTGTAAAGGATTAGGACAGACGGACAGACGGACGGACATGACGAAACTATAAGGGTTCCTTGTAGGACTACGGAACCCTAAAAAGTACTAAATAAAACGTACAATACACATAAACAAAGAACTTTAATGTTTTCTTAAAAGCTTGAGGCTTATTTTAACTATAAGAAGGACGTTTCACGCCTCAAGTATTTAAGAAAATGTGTTTAAATGTACTGTAAGTTTTATTTAGTACTTTTTGACTAACTAAAAGCTTGTTTCACATCACAGACCAGTAAGCCTCTAGACGCCTATTAGCCGGATACCCCCGGTCACAAAGCATATGCAGTAGCACTGCATATCTTACGCCCAGTCACCAATCGGGACGTCACTCCGTCAGCGAGCGGCACCAATCATATCACCGAACATTTGAGCCGACCAATCATAACGCGCCGTCCGCCCCCCGGTCCCCGCCAACATTTTACGACTGTTTTCTCATGCAAAACTTTGTTTATGTGGCGTCTTGAGGCTTACTGGTCTGTGTTTCACATACATACACGGCAAGTTAAGTAGAAGCTTGTGAAGTGATCAGCTTGATTCAATAATTGGTAAATCTCTCCATTTTTTTATCAGTGTTAAATACCTCGTGAGCATCATTCAGCAGTGTTTCGGTAGTTACAAGATATTTCAGCGCCTGAGGAATATGACACACTGCTGTTGGCTGCGCTTGCACTTTGCGACGGATCTCAGATACTATGCCTTCGTTTTTCAATCTGAAAAAAAACTCAAATGTATTAAGCTTATTTTTTTTATAAAAAAGGATTTAAGACTTCTACAAAGTTTTTAACAGACTTAAAATAAGAAGTGAGAACTCCTTTTCAAAATATGAGAATACATCGATGTATTATCATATTGTTTTCTGCGAGAAATTCTGAAGTTACAGTTACGAGTTTTGTCTGATGTAAGTCGCCACTATTCGCCACTTGTAAACATTCAAATCAGTTTCGACCACATATGTAAGCCGTAAATTTGCGATGGACGATTCGAATAATTTAACTCGAATGACTCGAGTTATCGTTTGAACTCTTTGATTCGAATTGTATTTCTTCAAAACCGAGTTGATTCGGTCGGTCGCTATTCGGCTTCGGGGCTCAGCTCGGTGACTCGCTCTCCCATGCAGCGAATAGCTGCGAACTACGAGTTTAATTGAGACAAAAATATCAGGCGGTGCGAAATCGTCACGATTCGTGTATACCTACGAATCAACTCGATCGATCCTTACGAATCACATGACTCGCCCGATTCGACGCCGCTCGCTGACTCGGATGGCTCGCTGACTCGGTGGCTCGCTGTTTGTAACCGTGCCCAGTATGTACTAATGTATCGAGACTCGATACATTACACTGTACATACGCGTCGCATTCGCACCACGCGTTTGGTACTGCCGACCGAGTCGAATCAACTCGAATTGTGATTCGAATCAACGAACACTTCAACTCGAATGATTCGAGTTGAAAAAATACGATTCGTCCCATCACATCGTCCCGTACATACTTCCGCGCTAGTGAACAGCCGATAGCCACCTTTGTAGGGCCAATCGGATTGCAGTACCTCGCTTCCTCGTACCTTATTTATTGTATACATATCCATTATCTATACTAATAATATAATATTATAAAGAAAAAACATTTATTTGTTAATAACTTCTTAGGTTTTCGCGATCACTACAACTACTATAATAATATACGCGATTTAATCCGGTTAAACTTTGTTTTATTATAATTTATTTGTTAGTTTGTAATCGATAAACTCTGAAACTACTGAACCGATTTCAATAACTCTTTCACGATTGGAAAGCTAGTTTATCCAGAAGTAATATAGGCTATATTTTATTTCAGTATTCGGGCGAAGACGCTGGGCAAAATCTAGTATTTAACAATAGGTGGCTGTATAGTCGATGACAAGTTCGTATACTTGTAGCGACATCTATCTCACAACATGAGAACTAACACTGACATAGTCGATGACGACACAAATCCTGAATCGCGCAAGCGGAGTATGACACGCACCTTAGTATACACAAGCGCCCAACCTCAACCGTTGGGCATTAGCCCACCAGGCGCAGACCCAGCCTGGTCTGAGGATCCTCCACAAACTCATCCATCATTACTCACCTCTCAGGCAGGAACACAGCTAGTGTGGGACTGATCTCCCAGGCGAGCTTGGCGTAGTCGCGCCAGGTGCGGTCGGTGTTGGGCTTGGAGCGCCAGGTTGCTATATTGTCCTCCCCCGGCACCGCTTGCTCCAGACGCCCGTGAGGATTGTGCCAAGTTACTAGGAATTCTATCTCTACTGCCTGCGGAAGGAAATATTGAAGTTAGGAACTGATATCTACACATTGCGATATTAGAGATTCGCAGCCGAACAGTAGGCCAATTCTAATAACTAAAGAAGTGCTGTTGCAGTTAAATTTCGACCAAAACAATGCTTTTCGCATTCTCCGGCGATCGCTGTCAGAAACGAACTGCAGCGTCACAACTTCATCGGCGCGTCATGAAATTACGTGAATTAGGGCCCAGGAAACGTTCGGCCTACAGGTCGTGAACGACGCAGATTAAAAAAATAAAAGAAATAAATTTCAAACGCTCGATCCTTCGCACTCACACAGACGCGTGTCTCAACAAGACCTCTAAGCGGATTTTTGTACTGTAACTGTGGGTTTGCACCAAAAAACATTTAACATGTAATGTCTCGAAACTTGTCATATGAAACTAATGTCACAACTTGTTTTGTTGATTGTTACGTTCGCACTGCAGAAAACTGGGTAAATTCTTTGACAGATTTCAAGATTTGTTGTTGGCTATGTTTGCACTGACCAAAAACTTATACATTAACATGTTTGTCTATAGATTTGTCACGGCTGACGTTCGCACTGATGCTTAATCATGTCTCGCAACTTGTATAAATCTCGTTTTTTGTGTTTTCCAATGAGGTCGGTAAACATGTATGGCCGAAAGCAGACACTTTATATTATCTGTGCTTTGAAGTTTATCAAACTATGACAATGATTTCCACAGATCTATTAATGATTTCCATGTTTGTGAAATACGACCTAAATGACATGTTTCGATGAGTTGCAAGATTTGTCTCGAGACATTTTGATTCGAAATTTATTGTGAAACATGTCAATAGACTATGAAATGTCATACATGTTTCGTTTCAACAAGTTGTGTGATAATGCGAACGCGATTCGATACATTGACAGAAAATTGACTTTTCAACATGTTTTTATGTGAATTTTTCGTCAGTGCAAACTCACAGTTAGCATGAAGCGTGCGTCTGCGTGAGTGTGACGTATAGAGCGTTTATACGTAGTTTCTGTACTGCTTTAGCTATATATTGACTAAGTATGGTAAGTTTAGATTAGATTAGATTTTTTCAGTGTATAATTCTACTTTTCTTAAGGCATAGAATGGCGAAACAAGCTAAAAGCCCACCTGATGTTAAGTGACTATCTTTGCCTATAGCAACTGCAATACCACCTAGGTTGTTGTTTAATGGTATTGCAAATCGCGTTTGCCAAACTGAGACCTAAAGGTCTAAGTCTCATGTGATTGCAATTTTGTAATTTTACCGGCACCCGTACACTTCGCACCGGAACACAGCAATGCAAGGGTCACTGTCTGGCGGCAGAAATAGGTACGTTGCGTTGGTAGTACTTCCCCGGACGAGTTCTTTCGCAAGGAGCTCTATTATTACTAGATTCACTACAACCATACGTTTCATTGTACTCACCATAAGTTCCAATATGAGGTTCCTCTTCCTAACATAGTCCTTGACGAATGTGTCTTGCGGCTTTGCTGGCGGTTTCACGCTGCGGTTGGAACGCTTGCCCGCGATGCTGCCCGCTCCACTGCTAAGGGTAGTCGTCGACATCGGTACCTATATTAGAAAATAAATTATGACAGTTTAGACCCCAACAATCGACCAGTGAGCAAATTTTACATAGGAACTTTTTTTTGTTAATTATTAATATTATGAGACATTTAAAAAAATATTGGTAATTAGCACAGAAATAGATAGAATGGAAAAGTGGGCAGGGCGGGCGTGCCAACACTCTGCACCATAGTGCAGGGACTTTCTAAGCCTTTCTCAGTACGCCTTATGACTTTTTTCTATAAATACTGTAAGAAAAACCCGCAAATATGCCTTATTGTGCTGTTTCAACTGCAGAAACAAAAGCTGTAAAGTACATTTGATTAAAGTTAACTTTTAAAAATTAATAACGTCAATATGTAAGGCGTAGTTTGTTCGAAAGTTGCCACGCATGAATCACAAGTAAAATGGTGATTACAACCATTCTACTCTATCTATTTCTGTGATAATTAGGCTATATTAATATAACCTTCATTATATTAATTAATATAATAAAAATATCTTTATTTTATCTTTGCGCGATAGCCCGTCACTGAATGTCTTCAAGAGAAGAATTAAGGAACATTTCCTCTCAACATGAGTTATATTACATGTTATGTATTATATATATATATATATATATGAATGTATATATTATATATTCTTATGTATCTATTATATATATTTAAGAATCTATATATTATTTATATTATTATTAGCTAGTACTGTAAGTAAATAAAGTAGGTTTCATTTATGTTGTACACTTGTTTCTGTCCTCTATATTCAACATCTCTCTATCGCTCTAAGGTTTGCTGTTAGAAAACTCAGTTCTGAGTTAAGCTCGCCGATGTACATAAACTTTCCTACTGTAATATAAATGTATATCTGTGTGTACAATAAAGAATAAGAATAAATAAATAAATAATAAATAAATTAACTTTATTGTTTAGTCCAATTTTACAAATTAGTGTAGCCCTGGCTTCTAAACTAGGGTGACCTAGACCAAGAATATTAATTATATGATGCATAATCGCTAAAATCGAAAAGTATTCGTTCGAAAAATGGTCGGTTGGCCATTCAAGCACTAGGGCGGCGATAAGCCGGACATGGTCCCGTACTCTCGAGTACAAAAGGGTTTTTTTGTAAAAAATAAAATTACTTAAAGTACCTTGCGAGTTGTGATACATGCGTAAATAAAAACAATGAAACAGACAAAGCCTAAGCGAAACGATCTCAAACTGGACCTTTAGAAGTTTTAGAACTTCTCGACAGACAAGTATGACATAAAATACTCTAGGGCTTATATTCGAGACGAATTTAAGCATGAACCTACCTACACAGACCTACCGTTTTTTATGACGCTCGCTCGATTAATTTGAACGAAACTTTTTTACTTACTACCCTACACTAACTTACTACGCTAATCGATAACCATTAGTTAATAAAATATAATTGTATTTTCTCTATAAGTGATTATTGTAATCTTTTGAGAAAATTAATGTCTTTAACCGTTACTTATGCTTCCAACTCTCAAAATACAGTGCTATTTGACAGTTGGAAGCATGAGTTCACGCTTAGCTTCGTCTCTGAAACTGTATTTTGACAGTTGGAAGCATGAGACTATAACATAACTGGCGAAATGTAGGTGTACTACACACCTCTGCCTACCCCTTCGGGGAAATACAGGCGTGATGTTATGTGTGGAAGCATGAGTTCACGCTTAGGTTCGTCTCTGAATATAAGCTTGAGTGTTCATTGGGTCGATTACGTCACCAAAATGGCTGCCAGCTGCATTGGCGATTTGCGAGGGTAATACTAACGTCATAGCTGAATGAATGAGTAATATGAGCCTGGAAAAAATTATCTAGGCAAATATAAAATTATATAGATAAACAAAAATAAACTATAAGGATACCTATTCAAAGTATTAGCAAACTGAGCAAGACACAAATCTGTCTCTGAATATAAGCCTATGTCTTGCAGCAAATTTTTCACGTACCGTATTAATCCAGCCAGTAGTCTGTCGACTGCCTATATCGCTGTTGACTGATGATCGATTGTCTGTTGGCGAATTTGATGTGTAGAGGCTTTGCTGACTACTCGGCCCCATTAGTTCGAATTCACCTAGAATATACATTTAAAGATAGACTACTGTACTACTCGCACAGACAAAGAATGGGATTTAAAATGGTGGCATTTTTAATTTTTATTCTTAATGGACTTGCCTTTGACCGCCACCTCACCTGATGGTGTGGTCGACGATGGTACACGCATTTCCAGCAAAAACCTATTAACTCGAACCTTGAAGACCACCAGATTATACTTGACGCCGGCAAGGTAATCCACTCTTTAGCGCTACGCATGATAAAGCTATTAGCAAATCGGTTCGTGCGTAAGGCTGGAATGTTTTATTCACATTGCTCACACGCACAGTATTGTGTGAGCGAGAGGCACATAAGTTGTATTATAACAATAGAAGTGCCGCCATTTTTATTCCCATTCTTAATATGCGCGGGTTATACTACTCATTACTAAAAATTGCAAGATTTATTTTAGGAAATCTGCTCCTAGTAATTAAAACATAATTCTTCACATCTCCAACTTGTTTCCTGCCATTTTGAAATCTTAAGTTAGATGATAAATTATCCTTAGAGTTTATTTTAGTTCAAGGCTGGACATATGCTTCAAACAAAAAGGGGTTTTTTAGATTCCATAGTGAATAGTCAACGTCGGGCAAGTATGTTGGTCATTGTAGTATCCATCTTCTTGTTTGTCTATACTAATATTATAAAAAGGAAAGATTTGATTGTTTGAAATGAAATGTTAAAATCAGTTTTAAAAGTTATTTCTTTTAAAAACTAGACGGCATAGACATTTCCTATATTACCTCTGAGAAGAAACGCTGAAACAAACTCATGGATCAAAGTCTCTTTTAAAGTCGAGACATTTATCTTGTATTATGTAATCTATAAACTCTGAAACTACTGAACCAATTTTAATAATTCCTTCACCATTGGAAAGCTACTTTATACAAAAGTAACATAGCCATTAGCCTATATTTTATTTCAGTACGAAAGCCACGGGCAACGTCTAATGATAAATATATTATTTCTTTTCCTATAAAAGTTACCTCCAATATCACTGCTCTTAAGATACTTCTTATCGGAATGCATGAGCTGCCAGAACTTGATGAGCGATATGATATCCTCTCGAAGCGCACTGGAGCCCTTAGCAGGACACTGCAGACCTCGGCAGAAGTAGTCTAAGCATACCGAGTAGACCCGCTCACGGAGGATGTTGCGGGCGATAGAGCGGGGGAGGATGTCGCCTTGCAAGAGGGATAGGCCGCAGGATAGGAGCCTGTGGAGAATTTGGTGACGATTAATTTGTAGTTAAGTTCATCAATGTGATACCTTAGGGAGTCATCACCATCATCATTTCAGCCGAAAGACATCCGCTGCTGGACATAGGCCTCCCCCAAGCAATATGCTGGGGGGATATGCCATAATCGCCACGCTTGGCAGGCGGGTTGGCAATCGCAGTTGGTTGGTTAAATACTCAGAGAACGCTGCTGCCCATCCTCTGGTGAATCCCTTAGTCACCTTTTACGACACCCATGAGAAGAGATAAGGGTGGTGCTATTCTTTACGTCCGGCACCACACGGCCTTAGGGAGTAACTACACTTATTCAGCTCGATACAGATTTTATCTATAGAATACACCATTTTGTACGGAGATGCGTATGCATCCGTTCAGCTTTCCGCATCTATAAAGCTAAAGCTTTCGCGGCAAATAGGCATAAAATGCGTAATGTGTCAACAAAATCGTCCAACGAAACGCAAATGGTGCTGAATAAATTTAGTTAGTCCCTTATGCAGCATGACTGGATGAATGAGGGACTTATTCAAGAATATCAGAACTTCTGAGCTTCTACATGCTAAGGCAACATTCCAAAATCTAATAGATTTTGATAGACTCACATAATTGAATAAAGTTGTATTGAACAATTATTTTATTAAGAGTATATCCATGTAGTTTCTTGTCGGTTCTTCCCTATAGAACCTACCATTTGGAACCGTGCAACTAGAGCCTAGCATAAGTGCCTGTAATTAGGTCTATTTTGTATAATAACAAATTTAATTCGAATATAGTAGAAAGTGCGTACACACAATGAAAACAAATGTTCTAAAAGTATTCCACGATAAATCACCCGTTTAATTGCTTTCGTACGCTCTGAATGTTTACGGGTCTGTTGGCTAGTACAAAAGGCGGAAAGGGTGGAAAAAGCGACCGATGGATACTGCCGTGCTAGGTGCATAACCTCACCACATGCAACTTCGATTTGTAAGCGCCGAGCAGTGTCCACCGTGATTGATTAAATCGATTGGAGAAATATTTAAAAAATTAAGGTACTATCAGCAAACTTCCCGGTCAACCAACACTAAGGCTATAATCGCTTGCGCTCAGTGTTCGACGGCATCCGTGGGTACGTGTAATGTATCAGGATTTGTTCAAGGGACTTTGTCGACAAAATGTATCACCGGGAAGGATCGTGACTGTACAATTTTTTTACATATTTGAAACTAGAATCAAGAAGTACTGAATATCCTTTTCAATATATATCTCGTTCAACTAGTCGTTCTGTATATTAACACAATATAAAGAAAAAAAAAAAAGGATAAATGGTTTATAACTATATCGACGAGAAGAAAGTACTTAAATACTTACCTAAATCTTACTCCAACCGCATCGACGTGTCTATTTATGTGATCCCGTACATCTCCCACTGTGATAGGTAGTGACCTGTAAAATATTTCTGCAATATTATACATTTAAGATCTAATCATTACAGACTATCAGTTTGCCTGCAGTCCTTTATCTGATCGGGCGGCCTGCCGGCTAAGGTCTACATAGCCCACTCACTACGAGCGATTATTACCTGCAAGCAATGGTCGCATACCGACTTTAAACTGACAATCGCCACACACATATAAAGTTTTTAGACGACAGGCCGCGATCGGCAACTTATATCGCTTGTCGTCCACACACTGACAGTGATTAGCCGACAGTCCGCGATCGGCAGTTTACATCGACGCTCAACAGGCCGCCGGCCGACTACCTGCAAATGTGTGTTTGACTCGGCCTCGAGGTCACGGACAGCCCGGCCGAGACCGGTCAGCTCGCAGACTGACAGGCCAGTATCGAAATGTGCCACAGACTCACAATTTGCAACAAACTGCAGTCTCAGATCTTCAGATAAACTGTTAGGCGGCCTATACACCTACAATATAATTGCGCAATATTAATATAGCACAATTATTATTGTATCGTCCCGATCTTCATTTGTCTTTCAATCTCACTCCTAAACGGCCAATATCATTGCACAATTGCAAATATTGCACAATTATATTGTAGGCGTATGGGCCGCCTTAGTGTGTGGCCTATCACGATCAACTGACAGGCTAATATCTCCCGACGGACTGTTAGTCTGTGGGACCCTTAAGATCGTCTAATCTAATGAACTTAGAATAACCCCCAGTTTCTAGAAGGCTGATCAATTTGATCTATTGTCAAATCTAATGTCAGCTTCCGTGATTGGCCGGAGAAAATGTTAACAACCAATCACATCGCTTGACCTGAGATTTGACAGTCGATTAGTTAATCTTTGCGTTGATCAGCCATCCAGAAACTGGGGGTAAGTCTAATAAAATTTATCGAATTTACGCTTTTCCGCAAAAACATATATTTTAGACATACCTATGCAGCAAACTGGCCAGCATCTCCACTTTCTCCAAGCTGTTATACTTGGCAGTCTCGGCTACCTCGCATAAGTATCGAATCCACACCGCATGTGGCGCTACAAACGGCGCACGAGGCTCTAGTTTTGCACCTGGTGAATGCAAAAATAAGTTTTTCATTTACACAACACAAGACTAAGACAGAGAGTTTAGATACATTTCTTTCCCGTCCCCTCTTCATATATTTTTCTACCTACCTTCATGAGCAGCCAAAGGACTGATCTCATCGCTCTGCTTAGAGAACAAGCCCATCTTCCGGTCCACTGTGGACTGCCACGCAGAGAACACCTCCTGCATCAGCCGGATCTCCAGGTCCGGTCGAGCAGTAGTCAGCCATTGCCAGCATTCCACTGCTGTAGTTACCGCATCTTCCGTGAAGATTTCTACTTGCGACCAGGCTGTGAAGGGAAAACGAAACATGAATAAAGAAACGCTGTATAGCAGATATATCTTACTTGGAAGTCTAGGACCTAGGGATGACGTAGGGGCCAGACTCAACTGTTTGGGATTCACTATACGTCGACGCCGCCGCCGGCCAAGTTTCGGCTTAACCGTGTTTCGACCCTACTGTGCATGAAAGTGTGAAGGACCTATCTGTAAGGTTTGCAACGCCAGAGCGTTGCTAAATTTCTAAAACATAATTTTAAAAACTGTTACATAATTTCGTAAGCCTAAATACCAGAGACAGACTATAGATTAATTTCCCAGAGATCTACTTTTGCGGTCACCTGGTGGGTTGGCTGGCTTTTTGGCCACTTTTGTTGGCATTCCTTACAGTCCTATGTCAAGCAGTTGTCTTGTTCCGACTCACCCACAGAATGCAGAAGTCCTCTAGCAGTTGGCGCGGTGTGCGAATGCGCTGCATGCGGCGAGTGATGTCTAGCGTGGACTAGAAGAGCTGTAGCTCGCCACAGCGCGGCTCTATGGGACGTCTCACTGCCGCTAGTACAGGCATCTCTTAGTGCAGTGTGGAGACGAGACCCGACACGCCATAAGGCGGCCTCACCACCGCCTTCAGCGCTTACAGCACCGGCAATCTGCAAAAATAATGCTGTTTGAAGTGGACAACAAAAGGTAAATAAAGGCTAAATTATAAAAGTAGCTGTCTGTGAGGCCTCCTCCTCCTCGCAAGCGTATCTGCGGTGCTGTGACACACCACAACTTTATTTTTTTTATGACATATAGGTCTGCTCTTGACCGCAATCTAGACAGCTTTGTCAAGTTGTGGTCGACGATGTAGCGAGCAAACTTCATCATCATCATTTCAGCCAAGACGTCCACTGCTGGACATAGGCCTCCCCCAAGTATCGCCACAACGACCGGTCCTGCGCCTTCCGCATCCAGCGGATTCCCGCGACCTTCACCGGGTCGTCGGTCCATCTTGTGGGGGGCCTACCCACGCTGCGCCTTCCAGTACGCGGTCACCACTCCAAAACTTTACTGCCCCATCGGCCATCCGTTCCGCGAGCAAACTTATTAGGTGACGATTCGCTCCAGCTTTAAAGGCGTTAGGGTTTTAAGTGCCCGGAAATACAGATTGAACCCGGAATTGCAGTGAATTCCACAACTTGGCTGTGTGCCTTATAAAAGAGTTCTCAAAGCGCTTAGTCCTGATAGTAGGGATTTCTACAAAATGTGTATGATATCCTGCAGTGCGTCTTGTAGTCTGATGAAAGAATGGAGATGGCGGAATGAGCTCATGGAGCTCAGAGCAACGCGGCCGAGTCCTGTGTGACACAAGGTGGTCGCTTATCTAACTCGGTTCGCGGTATACCGCGTTCAGTAGCTTGATACACTATAACGGTTTTCTATTAAAGTACTTACCTCGCCAGCATATCTGCTGCGTTGTGACACTACAGCGAGCAATGCGGCGGAGTCCTGTGTGACACAAGGCGGTCGCTTGTCTAAAGCGGCCCGCGGTAAAGGAGCCGACATTCTATTAAGGCCAGCAGCTCCTAATAAGGCCCCAGTTGCGAGTGCTAGCCCGCAGTGGTGCCAGAGAGTTGAGTTTGGGACCTGTAAAAAATGGAGAGTACAATATAAAATACCCAGCTAATATGTGGACTCACTGTGAACTGATGTGATCCTTACTGGGAGGAGTTATGGTAATCATCATCATAATTTCACCTGAAAGATGTCTACTGCTGGACATAGGATGTCTACTGCTGGACAAGACTCGAGTGAATAGGTTTTTGCTGGGCAAGTGTGTACCATCGTCGACCGCACCATCGCTTAACATCAGGTGAGGTGGAGGTCAAACGCAGGCCATTAAGAACAAAAAAAAAAAAAAATAGGTCTCCCCCAAGCATTGCCACAACGACTGGTCCTGCGCTTTCCGCATCCAGCGGATTCAGGAGGAGTTAATTTAGAAGAAATTCAAAGTGTGGTGTCTTCATAATTTCTTGAATTTTGATTTAAGAGATAAAGTCCTAAGCGCTACATTGTCCTCGCAATTTTTTTTGTAGTAAAATTGAACCAGACTCACCTGATTCAAATATTCTTGCAAATGAGACCGAGTAGACTGAGGTGCCCATTTCATTGCTTCTTGCACAATTCCGTGACAGCGATCCGCAAAATCTTTAACAATACACTGAAAACAATACCACCATTGATAATTCGATCTATGTTAAACCTTATTTACACAAAGATAAGGTTTATTTGTCCTTACCTCCCTGCCTTCCAAGGTGTCTTGTAGTTGTAAAGTGAAGTCAGTTCCAGGAACTTTAAGTAATGGTGTTTCTTGATTCGCGTCTAGTTCCAAACTGAAGCTTAGGACTTGGAGTATATCTAACATGGACCAGAGTACCTGCAAAGTTCAATATAAGTGCTAACTCTGTTCCACAAATTGAAAATATACAAAATAGGATAGTATATTTAGGATACGTTTCTAGAACTATCCGAATCTGCAAGCCGATTGGTGGAGTGGGCATACTCTAGTATAATAATTGTCCTTAAAAATTCAACATCTTCGTCACCTAGTAGCTAGCCTGATGCCAAGTGTTTACACAATTTTGAGCTTCTGGAAATATGTCGAAAATTCTACTAAGGTCTACATACCCGACAATTCCACAGCAAATGAGGGAATCTATCAACCAATCCAGCAAGCCACTTGTCAGCCACTCTTCTGATCTGCTTATGTATATGGTTGAAGTTGACCAATAAGAATTGAGCATGTCCTTCTAATTCCCTCTCACGGGATTCGTCTTTCACTTTGTCTGACATTACATCTAGGAATTTCTGGAATACCTTGTCACCAACACTGCAAAATTACACATTGAAATTTTTTGTAGAACAGTTGTAAGAAATATTCAAGTTTCAGACCAGCACACAGCGACATGAATATCGATAGGACCGAAACCGCGAAATCAGTGCCACGGTAAGGTATTGGAAGACAGAAGGGTTCTGTTTCTATCACAAATCATATGTTATCAGTATCACATAAGAATATTTTAGAATAAAAGGTCAGGCTAAAACATGGCTAAAAATAAGAGGTTAAGAAGAAGGAACACCCAGGCTTTGCTATAGCAAATATAAGGATTGTACATACCTGGCCACACATTGCCACATACCAGTCTTGTCTTTCTGTAAAGCTGAATCGCTCAAATACTCTATGATTGGTTGTAGGCTTGGCTCTGGAGAGTTGGAGACTCTAAAAATAAATCAAACGTAA
Source organism: Asteroscopus sphinx (assembly GCA_949699075.1). Classification (NCBI taxonomy): domain Eukaryota; kingdom Metazoa; phylum Arthropoda; class Insecta; order Lepidoptera; family Noctuidae; genus Asteroscopus; species Asteroscopus sphinx. The sequence continues at coordinate 8,311,104 of OX453021.1, read as the reverse complement.
TAAATAACAATTCTGGTTATAAAAACTAGAAACTCTCCACGCATGTTCCAATAGCAGCCTTTACACGCTCGCTCTATCGCGAATGAAACGACAATTCCTGTGCGAAAGAGCGCGCGTGTAAAGACATTGTTCAGGGGAAAGGAAGTTTTCAAGTTGGCAAGTTTTCCCCAACGCAATCTTGCACACTCCAATCCACCGCGATAGAACGAGCGTTTAAAGGCCGCTATTAAGGGCGCGTTTGCATATCAGGCAAAATTATGCTGTTTTTCGGTACATTTTAAGGCATAACCAAACAAAATCCAATATAACTAATAACTACCTCGTATAGATTGGTTCTTCATCTTCAAATGATAGGAACTTGATCATCGAAAATTTTAGTTTTTTATAATGTAAAACTTTTTAACAAAAAATTGAACCGACGAAAAGTGAAACAGAAAAGCGAAAAATAACTAATTATGAGTCGGCGCCAAACGAACTTTTAACAAGCAAAGTGCGTGTAAGTTGCAAGTGGCCGAGCGGAGAACGCATTTTTGGAAAGTTATTGTTTATCGTTGAAAATTTCACGTTGTATTTGATGTGACATTGTTTTTATTATTTATTTAAAGTAATTTAATGATCTTCGTTGATTGGTTGTTTGGCGCCGACTCATAATTAGTTATTTTTCGCTTTTCTGTCTCACTTTTCGTCGGTTCAATTTTTTGTTAAAAAGTTTTATTTTTCATTTTTTTGTGGTTAAAATCTAACTCCAGGTCTCCATTATGTCGTAGTGTCTAGAACTATATTTATGTGTGTCAAGTTTCAACAGAATCTGTTAACAGGTAAGAATTCAGTGGGTGAACAAAAACTCATCCCCTGTTTTACTACCCTTAGGGGTGGATTTTGATTTTGAAATTTAAATGGGACCAACTTCAAGATATACCCTATCCACTAAAAAAAGAATCATCAAAATCGGACCACTCTGTAAAAAGTTATGCGTGGTCATACATAAAAAAAAAAAAAAAAAAAAAATATACGCCTCGAATTGAGAACCTCCTCCTTTTTTTCGTCGGTTAAAAATCGATCTGTCGTTGTCATTTTTCACAAAATTAACGATACCGGGTTGAGTTTAGGTACATTTTTTGTGCTATTATTAACATATTTTACTATTTCTAAAAATACTATTTGTTGGAAAGCATATTCAATTCTTAATGCTAGGTTTTTTTTTATATCTAAATGCTACAAATAGTAGCAGAAAAAATTAAAACCGAAACTTATTTTTTCACATTTTTTGCTCTCCTGGATGAATCTTAACCTATTGCATTAGAGGTTATTTTATTTTTGATATATCTTGATTTATTGCACAAGCATTTTGAATTTTTGAATGAAACTTTAGTCCGCGCACGACCGCCGTCGAGAGTGGACACGTATCGCTTGTTTGGAGCGCCTCGAGTTGAAAAAGATCGCTGTACAACACAAAATATTCGATAAACAAAATTTGATACTTGACAAAGTAAGATTTTTATTCTATTTTTTTTTCGCTATAAAGAGTATGTATGTAGGGTTTCTAAAAGCCTATTCGTCCTGGACTTGGAGTGACCTGAAGGTGTACTTCGGTGACTGCTACTGGAACTCCTTGACGTGTTGTACTAGGTGAGCCGAGTTAACGCTGGTTTTGTTAGTTATGATGAGACCTCACCTCCGGACCTGATGGAGAGACCTGAAGGTGTACTTCGATGACTGCTACTGGAACTCCTTGACGTGTTGTACTAGGTGAGCCAAGTTTGGGCTCGTTTTGTTAGTTATGATGAGACCTTACCTCCGGACCTGATGGAGTGACCTGAAGGTGTACTTCGGTGACTGCTACTGGAACTCCTAGACGAGTTGTACTAGGTGAGCCGAGTTTACGCTGGTTTTGTTAGTTATGATGAGACCACACCTCCGGACCTGATGAAGAGACCTGAAGGTGTACTTCGATGACTGCTACTGGAACTCCTTGACGTGTTGTACTAGGTGAGCCGAGTTTGGGCTCGTTTTGTTAGTTATGATGAGACCTTACCTCCGGACCTGATGAAGTGACCTGAAGGTGTACTTCGGTGACTGCTACTGGAACTCCTTGACGTGTTGTACTAGGTGAGCCGAGTTTGGGCTCGTTTTGTTAGTTACGATGAGACCTTACCTCCGTACTTGATGGAGTGACCTGAAGGTGTACTTCGGTGACTGCTACTGGAACTCCTTGACGTGTTGTACTAGATGAGCCGAGTTTGGGCTCGTTTTGTTAGTTATGATGAGGTCACTCCATCAAGTACGGAGGTAAGGTCTCATCGTAACTAACAAAACGAGCCCAAACTCGGCTCACCTAGTACAACACGTCAAGGAGTTCCAGTAGCAGTCACCGAAGTACACCTTCAGGTCACTCCATCAGGTCCGGAGGTAAGGTCTCATCATAACTAACAAAACGAGCCCAAACTCGGCTCACCTAGTACAACACGTCAAGGAGTTCCAGTAGCAGTCATCGAAGTACACCTTCAGGTCTATCCATCAGGTCCGGAGGTGTGGTCTCATCATAACTAACAAAACCAGCGTAAACTCGGCTCACCTAGTACAACACGTCAAGGAGTTCCAGTAGCAGTCATCGAAGTACACCTTCAGGTCTCTCCATCAGGTCCGGAGGTGAGGTCTCATCATAACTAACAAAACCAGCGTAAACTCGGCTCACCTAGTACAACTCGTCTAGGAGTTCCAGTAGCAGTCACCGAAGTACACCTTCAGGTCACTCCATCAGGTCCGGAGGTAAGGTCTCATCATAACTAAATAAACGAGCCCAAACTCGGCTCACCTAGTACAACACGTCAAGGAGTTCCAGTAGCAGTAATCGAAGTACACCTTCAGGTCTCTCCATCAGGTCCGGAGGTGAGGTCTCATCATAACTAACAAAACCAGCGTAAACTCGGCTCACCTAGTACAACTCGTCTAGGAGTTCCAGTAGCAGTCACCGAAGTACACCTTCAGGTCACTCCATCAGGTCCGGAGGTAAGGTCTCATCATAATTAACAAAACGAGCCCAAACTCGGCTCACCTAGTACAACACGTCAAGGAGTTCCAGTAACAGTCACCGAAGTACACCTTCAGGTCACTCCATCAGGTCCGGAGGTAAGGTCTCATCATAACTAACAAAACGAGCCCAAACTCGGCTCACCTAGTACAACACGTCAAGGAGTTCCAGTAGCAGTCACCGAAGTACACCTTCAGGTCACACCATCAAGTCCGGAGGTAAGGTGTCATCATAACTAACAAAACGAGCCCAAACTCGGCTCATCTAGTTCAACACGTCAAGGAGTTCCAGTAGCAGTCACCGAAGTACACCTTCAGGTTACTCCATCAAGTTCGGAGGTAAGGTCTCATCATAACTAACAAAACGAGCCCAAACTCGGCTCACCTAGTACAACACGTCAAGGAGTTCCAGTAGCAGTCACCCAAGTACACCTTCAGGTCACTCCATCAGGTCCGGAGGTAAGGTCTCATCATAACTAACAAAACGAGCCCAAACTCGGCTCACCTAGTACAACGCGTTAAGGAGTTCCAGTAGCAGTTACCGAAGTACACCTTCAGGTCACACCATGAAGTTCGGAGGTAATTCGTAAAAATATAAACAGCAAAACTATTATTTTTGTAGTGTACCTACCATAATTTTATTACAAAGAAATACGTAAAAAAAAATGAATCTTTCAAAGTATCAATATGAGTTCACTAGACTACTATTCTCGCAGTTAGCGAGCGTACACTTGTGTGTAGGACCCGTGTCAATGTAGTAGTGCGATTTTGTACCTATCAATTTTGAGAACGCGTCCTTAAATCCTTTTATGGTCGGTTGAACGAATACTTCAGCCCATAAACAATAATACATTGTTTTCGCTTTTAGCAATTAGAGAAAAATTTGCTATTGGTGATCACATTTTCTTTTACTTCCAGAAGTGGGTCATGATCTGTGGATCAAGTCTAATTTTATTCCATACTTTGTAATAGAAACAGTCAGGTAAGTAGTCAATTTATAGAAGATTTTCTAGCTTTAACGAACAATTAGGTTTTATTAGGTAGCGTACTATGCCCACACTCACCTCAAAGTCTCCAGCCAATACACGCTCAGCAGATACATACAGGGTGCAAACGTCAGCTTATTTACAATCACCGTCACTTCGGGGGGATGGTCCAAGAGATTCGAAATTTGAGTTTTCAACTCCTGCAGTTCGTTAATCGATACTGAATCATTGCGGACAGCGGACGTATATTGAAGCTCTCGCATTTCTGATCGCAATGACGTTTGAGATACAAGGAAGGGAGATTTTACTGCTATCTCTTTTACTCCGGCGTACCATTCTTGTGGCCACAAGCCTGTGGAATTAGTAATTTTTGTGTTTTTACTCTTTTTTTGGAGTGATTTTGAAGTTTAATGCCATTTTGTAGAAATAGTAAAAGTAATTTTGAAATTATATAAATTTTTTTGGGCTTTTTTCTTGGCTGTTAATTACAAATGATAATGCTCATTTTAATGTACAAATGTGGCATTTTAGTACGTATCACACATTAGAATTAAAACATTACCCACTATCCAAAGCCAGAACAATGTCAATTATTAAAAAGATCTATGTTTACTTAAAACGTAAACTTTGCCACACACATAGTTATAATAATAATGCCGAAAATAAAATCACTCCTCACTCAAAAAGCATTATCTATAATACCTACAAAAATAAATGACGACTAACAATGCTTTCTAATGTTGACCTAGAAGCACACTCGTTTAAAAAAAGTACACACACTACAAACTTTTGTACAAATCATGGATTAAATGTTTGATCAAACTTCGATAGGTTTTGTAACACTGCTAATTCGTGTTGGTGCTATATCCACTATCTATGTGAATTACTTACCGTACTAATAACCTTTTATTGGAGATATATTCTTGGTATATGATTTTGAATATTGTCATTTACTATGTTATCTTGTAAAATATCAGGCATATTTACGTCAAAATATTTATTGATTTATAAAACTAGTTTCTCATTTTTTGTTAAATCCAGATTTTGATAGAGAGAATCAGTTACTATTTCGTGTAAGTCTAAAATTTGTATTTAATACAAGCTGATATTTTGTCGTTCTGGAAACAAAATACATTAAACTCATTGTTAGACGTATTGCGCCGACATCAAGTAATTTGGGTCCTGCTCCCCGATTCAGAACCACACGATAGCCAGTTGTCGATCGATTCGGTTTGTTATCTCTTTTTCTCTCGTTGCGTGAATCATCAAACGAAACGAGATAACAAACCGAACCGGTCGACTATTGGTTATCGTGTGGTTCTGAATCGGGGAGCAGGGCAGGAAGATGATTATGAGAATCGATTGTTAGTAATTTTCAGTTTTTTTAACATAATTATAATAGTCGATATAACACCAAAACCATAAATCATGATAAAACCATACAACATACATCTATATATACTTCTAAAAGCATGGTTACTCACGCTTTCGCATAGCTACAGGCGTTGCCAAAGAAGAAGAGACAATAAGACGTTTAAATACATCTATGTAACATCACATATTATACAGGGTGATTTGTAATGCGACCTATTCCTTGAAAGGGGTTATACTAGAGCTCATTTGCAACAAAAATGATCCCGTGTACCAGGGGGCGCCAGTCATTTGTTTTCGAGTTATAGCAGTTTTAAGATTTTTTTTTTTTTTCCCGACTTCGGATGGAAAAATACCAATTGTGAAAAATCTATCCTACTTTGGGCACTCAATTGACACTTTCCTAAAAGCTGATGAATGAGCAATTACTATCATACAAAATTCATGGCCAAAATTTACATAACCTCGAAAATAAATGGTCATAAATCACAAATTATAAGACAATATCATCTAAGTACCCTTTACATTACAGAAAGCAAAGTGATCCCAATTCTGCTATTACTGCATTTTTTTCCAAGCCTTTTATTTCCGAGGTTATGAAAATATTGGCCATGAATTGTAGATGATAGTATTTGTTCATTCATTAGCTTTCAGGAAAGTGTCAATCGAGTGCCCAGAGTAGGACTGATTTTTCACAGTCAGCATTTTTCCATCCGAAGTCGGAAAATATCAAAAAAAACTTAAAACTGCTATAACTCGAAAACAAATGACTGGCGCCCCTTGGTTCACGGGATCATTTTTGTTGCAAATGAGCTCTAGTATAACCCCTTTCAAGGAATAGGTCGAATTACAAATCACACTATATATACACTTGAATAGATTGAGAAAAGATAGTAAAGTGCTAAATATTAAAGTTTTAGTCAGATTATTATGTTGGATTACGTGCGCGGGAGCGGATACCTATGCCATCTCTGAGAACTACTGAGAAGCGCTTGGAACCCAGTCAGCATTACGAGCGGCGAGCATCCCTAACCTACACGTGTGTGCGTTCGTATACAGACGTAATCTTGTGTATGTAGGTGGTGCTAGTAGTTATATTGTATAGAGTTTCCGAGGTGTGCTTCTGATTTCTGTTGATGACACTACAACGCGCTTTAATATTTTTTACCTAAGATTTTATTACATCCACGCCCGCGCACTCCAATCAGTCTGTATAAAACGTAGCATAAATTTAACATGTGGGTAAATTGAAATAGTCTGAATATTAATTGATAGGTAAATTGAAATATTTTAAATAGTAATTAATAAAGTGTTAGTGAACATATACACAGTAGGAAAAATACCTGAGTCTGCCGCAGTAAATCCCATGACAACACAGTAAAGCCAGAAGTCTTTGAACAGCTTGTGGAGTCGCGGCTTAGGGTTTTTTATTGGAGGTAGCCTTTTTACTAGAACCTGTATAGAAATAACTAGTATTAAATTAAAGATTTGGTTATAGACCAACCTACCTACTACTTATACCTGTAATGTACAGTGAACAAATCGGAATCATGACCCACGATAAGCTTAATATCCTACAGACATTTAATACCATTAGTTTGAATTTTGCTTAAACAGATATTTCCCTGGCAACAGACTTGTTATCAATTTTATTGGCAAGTGACAGTGACAGCTTACCAATAAAATATTCTAAATGTCCTAAGTGCACCATAGAAGAAAACCTTACTGTTTTGACGATTTGAAACGAATTATCAGCTGAGTGGGTCATGATTCCGATTTGTTGACTGTACCTCTTAAGGAAATGTAAAAATACAGTTATTTTTGGCAAATAAATGATTATCTTATCTTATCTTATCTTACCCGGAGTATGGATTTGTGCCCGGTCAATGGCAATAGGCTCGCCCCCTATTACATGGGACTATAACATAACTGGCGAAATGTGGGTGTACTATTACACCTCTGCCTACCCCTTCGGGGAAATACAGGCGTGATGTTATGTTATCTTATCTTATAGAGAATCTTCGGTTGACGTTAATGGGTTGATTTAATGTTTATGATGGTTATTGTAGCGGCACGCTTTGATGGCGTTTTTGGCATCTTACAATAGTGTTGTGACACATATCAAATTATTATCGATAAACACAGACAATAAAAAATATAGACGAAGTGCTGCGAACAATCGTAAAGCAAAAAAAAACCGTGCTCCGTCGTGTAAAACCAGCACTCACGCACAGACCATGCACCTGAAGGATATTTGGTTTCGCGATGCTTACTGGACGATGCCACGACATGTTACTGAGAGCGGTGAGCATGGTTTGAGGTGCATGCGTGTGCGTGAGCGCTGGTTGTTTACGAAGGAGCACAATTTTTTGGCTTCACTATGATTGTTCGCAGCACTTATATATTTATATTTTTTATTATGTCTGTGGGGTGAAAGTTTTTTTTTATCATTCATAGTGAAATTGGGTGGTCCAAATGTGCTTTACAAGCCAGAAAGTTGAAAATTCAACTTGAGTTTAACTCAAAACTACCGACGCAAAATAGGGGGAATGCTATCAGCTCAGCCCCGCCGAGCCCGATCTGCTGTAATTTGAGCAAACCCATCAACAGGTAAACAAACTCACCGCTATCACAGGTTTAGGTTTAGGTGCCTGAAGCCTTCAACAAGAGCGCAGGGGAGCGGTGATTGGCTAATTCCTCGCCTAACCCGAGCTGCTCTAACTCGAGCAATCCTATCAACTACTTTTGAAACTCACCGCTGACAGACATAAGTGGGCAATTTCACATTTAGAGGTCCCAAGCTAATTTGACCTGTCCCATGATTTTAAAGATGAATTTTGGAGATGCAATAATTTCAAGTAGATATAAGTACCTGTTGATTCAAAATCCCTTCATATTTCATGGTAAAAAGACAGTTAAATTTATTTAAAATATCTATTATAAATATATGATAATAAACAAAATAGCTCCAAAAGACCCCAATTTTGACCTGTCCCATGGTAACGCAGCAACATTCAGCAAAGATTTTCTTGGATATATAATAGTTTCCTAGTTTATGTTTTAGCACTAAAACGATTATTATAGAACCCTTTTTAAAACGAGTAGCAATTTAATAACAGTTTAGTAATAAAAAGTAATTAAAATACAGTTTTATTCTTGTCCCTCAATTGTGGCCTTATGTGGAATTCCTATTTTGTAACCGTGATTTCTGCTCGGAAAAAGAAAGAATCTCCCAATGTAGCCATTTTATTAGTTTACTGGCCACGTTTGGACCATTTCCAGTAGTCATGACAGTGGATTTAACATTTGTTTAACCGACAGAATAGTGTTTAAGTACAGCCGAGTGAGGTAACACTTGTAAAGCTCAATTTTGTAACCGTGGAAGTTACGGTAAGTTTCAAAAAAATTCATGTAATTTATTGTTAATTTTGTGCTCTAGTCCTTAACGTATTTATTGAATTTTTTTTTTCCGGCCGAAGCAGAATATAAAAGAGTTTGAAAACATTTTATCTAGAATGACATGCTAATGTTACTTCCATTTTGTTTAGTTACGTACAGGTGGAATGTCGTGGTTACGATGTGGAAATGTTAGGCTGAGTGCATATTATGCATGCATATAAATTAAGTTTATTATGAGATACTGTGAATAAATATTATTTTCATGCTTTATTTACTTTTATACTCAGATATGGCGCTAATCAATGCCGAAAAACAACGGCGTTTCAGGGAGAAATTAAAAAACAATCAAACTGAACTGAAAAACTAAGTTATATATCCGATATGAATGAGGAACAAAAAGCCAAAAAACTTCAAATTTGGAGACTACAAAAACAAAGACAGAAAAAATAATACTATTACCTGATTTATGGTCTCTTAAAATGTGATATTGTGTTAAAAGTTAATTAAGTAGGTACATGTATCTTTCTAGAGCTGTGTGAACTAGTCTTGGTAATTTCCATTTGGGTAACTACTCGTTCAGTTTTGTAACTGTCCCAATAATATTATTTACTAATTATTTAATTATATAATTATCTTTGAATTTTTGCCGAATATTTTTCTGTGAGATAGTGAGTTTTGTTTGTAGTTTTATTTTATTTAAAGACATCGTAAGTCTTATCCGCGTAAAATCTTCGTAATTAAGAAAAACAAATTAAGTTTGGATCAAAAAGTAACAAAATGGAGATGTTTTTGACAAAAAATATGTTTTTTTTTAATTGTAGAAGCTTTTTATTGCTTTGATCTCATTCATTTAGTAAATGTTATTTACAACAGTTATTTAGTAAATAACAGTGGTATTTTGTTACCAAATTTGAAATCAAAATGGTTACAAAATGGAATGAAAATATCTCTAAGGTATTTTATTTTTATTTTTCACAACAATGCCATGCTTTTTTAAAGTAAAATATTTATTTATTCTGAGAGATAAGATATAAATCTAGCGTTTTAAATAATAACATTGAATTTATAACTACTTTGAATTAATGGAATCCATTTTGTAACCGGGTCCTCTCCAAATGAAAATGCCCAAGTACGCCCAAGTTGCCCGCGGTGCCTGAAGCCTTCAACAAGGCCGCAGGAGAGCGGTCAGTGGCTAATACCCCGCCTATCACGAGCAAACCCATCCATAACTATGTAGCTTCAAATAACTCACCGCTATGACAGGTATAAGTACACCCAAGTTGCCCGCGCTGCCTGAAGCCTTCAACACGGGCGCGGGGGACCGGTCAGTGGCTCGTTCCCCGCCTAGCCCAAGCTGCACGAACAACTCGAGCAATCTCGTCAACAACTCGAGCCGAGCAGTCGTGCCACGAACGTTGGCCGCAATGTTGGCTAAGGCGTTAAGAACTGCGCCGGAGACGTGTCTGTTGATAAAGAATGGAAATTAAATAATAATAATTGGTTCTTGCATTTGACGATGAAGAATTTAAGCATGGCGAGACGCATCATGAGGAAACCTGCACTAATGGTTAGGTTAGATTATCGACACGGAAAGAGAAAGCGAAGTGATCAAGCTCTTTCATTCTCTATTGCCCTGAAGGCACTATTATCACTATCACAACATAATATAAAACAAAGTCGCTTCCCGCTGTCTGTCCCTATGTATGCTTAGATTTTTTAAACTACGCAACGGATTTTGATGCGGTTTTTTTAATAGATAGAGTGATTCAAGAGGAAGGTTTATACCTATAATACATGCATAAAAAAAAAGTACATAAGTATTATGTTCATTGTCTAGTACCCATAGCACAAGCTCTGCTTAGTTTGGGACTGGATGGTGCTGTATAAATATCCCAAAAATATTTATTTTATACAAGGTGGACCGACGACCTGGTGAAGGTCGCGGGAATCCGCTGGATGCGGAAGGCACAGGACCGGTCGTTGTGGCGATGCTTGGGGGAGGCCTATGTCCAGCAGTGGACGTCTTTCGGCTGAAATGATGAAATGATGATGATTTATTTTATGCATAATATAGCAGAATTGCACCCATGCGAAGCCGGGGCGTGTTGCTAATATATTATATTATACTGGCTGGCACTTTTTGTAGATTTCGTTTTTTCTACAGTTTTATATTTGTGATCGAAATTGAACCAGCTCTGTTATGGCTCGATGGAGAATCGACGAGTCCAAATCCTTGTCAATGGTCGAATTATTTGTGCTTTTTCTTTATTTATCGTCGATTGCTTAGCTGAAGTGCGACATAGAGGAAAATACCAGTAAAAATCACTATCTATTAGACCCTGTTGTTTAATTTTTGCTAAACTGTAATATCTTGCCTTCAAAAATTTTGAAACAAAGTACCCACTCACCTATACTGCTTTCTATCATCAGTTTGGTGATACCAGCGCTCGCAGCCTCCACAACGATAACGGTGAACATTCTCACCATCTCGTTGTCTGCCTGTCCTTCGGGATTCGCCAGATCCATGCAACCCAACTGGGCAATAACAATGTGATGGGACTCACCTATACTGTTTCCTATCATCAGTGTGGTGATAGGCGGCGCTTGCAGCCTCCACGGTGATGACGGTGAACATCCTCATGATCTCATCGTGTGCTGGACCTTCGGGACTGGCCAAAGCCATGCAGCCCAACTGATCTACAATCAGCGTATCCAAAGAAGAGGGAGCGCGGCATAACCTATAAAAAATATAAATATTTCATACCGGTAGAAGGCCAAAGAAAAAGGGACGACAAATACTATCAAAATTTCAAATTCAAAAAGGATGTGCGAAGTAGTAGCGATCTCAATAGATCTCCAAAAGTGTAAAGAATGGAATCGGGCGTTACTTTGAGGAAATCCATGACACATGAAATGTGAAGTTACATCATCATCATTTCAGCCGAAAGACGACATAGACATGCTGGACATAGGCCTCCCCCAAGCATCGCCACAACGACCGGTCCTGTGCCTTCCGCATCCAGCGGATTCCCGCGACCTTCACCAGGTCGTCGGTCCACCTTGTGGGGGGCCTACCCACGCTGCGCCTTCCAGTACGCGGTCGCCACTCCAGAACTTTACGAAGTTACATATTTTGGGTTAATTTCATTCGTGTCTGAACGGTTGACGAGTCAACATCTCCTGAGGATGCTCCGTGGAGGGGTAAAACACGTGTCGGGTATCGGTTTGATTAGCATAATTGCATTATATATTAATCGCACCTGTATGCTACGCAATATATTCTCGTCCAAAACACCGCAGTGTCTCAAGACGAGTCTTTGACCAGTGTGTGTTGCCAGAAATTACTTACGGCATGAAACGTGGTTGCTCACAATCGGCCTGATAAGAAGGCTCAAAGTCATTCAAAGGGCAATGGAGAGGGCTATGCTCGGAGTGTCCCTGCGTGATCGAATCAGAAATGAAGAGATTCGCAGGAGAACGAAAGTAACCGACATAGTCCGAAGAATTTTGAATTTTGAATTGCCAAACTTAGTGGCAGTGGGCGGTGCACATTGCTCGCAGAACGGATGGCCGATAGGGCAGTAAAGTTCTGGATTGGAGACCGCATACTGGAAGGCGCAGCGTGGGTAGGCCCCCCACAAGGTAGACCGATGACCTGGTGAAGGTCAGTATCTCTTTTTCTCTTGTTGCGTGAATCGTCAGACGGAACGAGATAACAAACCAAACCGGTCGACAGCTGGTTAACGTGTGTTTCTGAATTGGGAAGCAGGTCCGTGCCCGCAGTGGAACAGTAATGGGCTGATTATGCTTTATGTAAAATCAGGAGGACAATGGAGCAAATCTTACCTTTGCTGAAAGAACTGTAGGATGGTATCGGTGGTCTTTGGTGTGTCCTTCAGAGCCACTGCGACGTGGCCCAACATTATCACAATGTTTGTGCTTATTAATGACGATTCACTGAAACAAATCATTTAAATGTTATCATATTCATATTTACATAGAATTATGTTCAAGGTTTATTACTCAACATCCAGCCAAACATTAGGAATATTGTAAGATATCAAAAATGCTAAGCGGCTACCACTTAACTCTCTAATTGTTGTGGTAACCTTAAACCACGGTCCAATAAGCCTCAAGACGCCACTTAACCGGATACCCCCAGTCATCAACCTTATAAAGCAGCACTGCATAACATTCACTCCGCTGCCAATCGGGACGTTACACCGTCAGCGAGCGGCACCAATCATACCACAGAACTTTTGAGCCGACCAATCATAACGCGCCGTCCGCCAACATTTTACAACTGTGTTCTCATGCAAAACTTTGTTTATACGGCGTCTTTAGGCTTACTGGTCTATGCCTTAACCAAACTGAGAGAGGCATATTAGACTTAGACTTCTCCCAGAACGGGAAATATTGCCCAAAGTAACCAGTATTCCGCTGTCTGGAGGAAGGTTGAGTAAATATAGTCAATTTCTGATCAGTCTACTTTTGTCATATGCCCATAGATACCTAATTCTAGGTATATGACCATCGTACTCGTAGATAGCCTAGTGTCTATTCCTACACGCAGTACGGGTCCACCGTTAGAGCCGGTTCTAGCGCCACGCATAGCTTCTCTAACCACTCGAGTGACCTTGGGTACTGAGTGTACCCAAACGTGTTTTGCCTCAAAGTGGCCTTGGGCAATGGGAGTACCCAAGAGAAGTGAATGTGGAGTACCTTATGAATATGCCTAATATTTTTCTAACTAAGAGTCATTTCTTTTTGGCAATATTACCATCTAGTTCTAATGAATAATCCAACATTTTAAAGTACGGCAATACTACAACCATTAACTCAATGATTTGATATAAATATTTTTTATTCGGTCTGTTGTACCTACGTCTCGACTTGGCGGCAACGAATTTGCCTTATTCTCGTATGTTTTCGATACAATGTGGTTTTATTTAATTTCTACATAAAGAATAATAACACCATGCATTTTAAACCATAAAACATCTAGGTTAACAATTCACGTTATTGTTAAAATTATTTTCATAAATAAGACAGATCATAAATTAAAACAAAACTTTCACGGGTTCAGATGGCCTATTCATAAGCATTATAAAAAACTTCAATTGTAAGGCTTATAAACAAAGTCATAAATAACGTTTTTTGTAATATGAGCGGGCCGCGCGTTTTAACTCGGCTGATAACGTAATGTCGTGGTCACTCGACGGTTAAAAGACAGATGCGCCCGGTCACTCCAGCGGCTAAAGCTAGTCTACTGCTAGCTGTATACTCTAGTCCAACATCAGTCACCTGTCACTCGTCTCGGCAGTGAATAGCCGGTTGCTGACGGAGCCGACGAGAGCCGGCACGCAGTACGGGTCTACCGTCAGAGCCGCTTCTAGCGCCACACATAGGTTTTCTATGGCGGCGTCTCGGAGTTTCTCGAAGGGTGTCGATTTTACAGGGACTCCGGTCTCGGTGAGGCCTTGGAGCTCCTTGCCTTGCACTGGGAGGTGGAAATGTATTATAGGTTTGTATGATGACACTTACACATCGACACTAATAATATAAAAGCGAAATTATCTCTGTATGTCTGTTTGTTACCTTATCAGGACTAAACAACTGAAAGGAACGTAATGACATTTGGCAAAGAGGTAGCCTGGGACTTACGAAAAGGACATAGGATACTTTTTATCCCGAAAAACACAAGGATTACTGCGGAATACGCGATAAACGACATCTAAGCGGGCGAAGTCGCGGGCGACCATACATAATAGATATCCATATTTTATTAATTCGAACTGCATGGATACAATTGCAGCGTTTCCGACATCATTAACTATTGCTGTCATTAATCAAATGAAAGTTTCTTTCTTTCTTTCATTCATCATCAGATAAGTAACGTCATTGACATATTTACTTATTTATTTATTTTTAGTGGTCGCAAGCGCGACTGCTGAGCGTGGGGTCCTGGGTTCGATTCCCGGGTCGGGCAATATTATTGGGTTTATTCATTAGGAAATTCTCAGTAGCAGCCCGGAGTATGGATTTGTGCCCGGAGTATGGATTTGTGCCCGGTTAATGGCAATAGGCTCGCCCCCTATTACATGGGACTATAACATAACTGGCGAAATGTGGGTGTACTATACACCTCTGCCTACCCCTTCGGGGAAATACAGGCGTTATGTTATGTTGTTATGTTCACATATTTATTTTTATTGTTAATGAGCTTGCGTTTGACCGCCACCTCACCTGATGTTAAGCGATGGTGCGGTCAAAGATGATACACGCATGCCCAGCAAAACCCTATTCACTCGAGCCTCGAAGGCCTCCGGATTATACTTTTCGGGAAACATAGACATAAGACGGCTGGTTCGTCGGTTATCAAACCAACTTGTGTGATAACTTGGAGAAATAAGTTATATTTTTTTAGACGACACTTAAAGCCCTGTGAAGCCTGCAAATGAGCAATTTAAGTGTGAGTCACAGCTCCTCGAATTTTTGTCGTAGTCGGCCAGAGGTCAGTGCTAACACTTGAATTACGAAAACCGCTCTTACCACTTACGAAATAAAGACAATATCAATCAATCAATATCAAACTGTTACAACTAACGTTTTGTCGAATGTACAAACAGGCTACATTTACTTACAGGTAACTTTCATGTGTTCCTTGCCGGTTTTCTCGAGCTCCAACTTGTGTAGTTTGAAGAGTATAGGCGACGGAGTCACCAGGAAGTCACGAAGGCAGTAGATCGATGTGTTCGCTATCGTTGGAAACTTTGTCGCTAGTTTACCGAGTCCCTGGAGAAAAACGTATGGTCGGAATGATATTTGATAAGGTTGAAGGCAGATGCTTATGATGGAGTGTGATCAGCGTCGTAGCTAGGGGCTACTGGGCCGGCTGCCAGGGGCGCGGGGTGCTGGCCGCTGGGACACGGGCACATTAAAAACTTCACGAACACGAGTATATGTTTTTCCGTTTACCGTTTATTTATGACACTTGGACTATTAATGTCACCAATAAACGGCAATCAGAAACATCTACATTCAGGAGATTGAGATTTAAAGCATTGAGATTAGTTTGGAACTATATTTGGGACGTTTTTAAATACGAGAATTGGCCTACTGATGTTAAGCGATGGTGCGGTCGACGATGGTACTATCAGCAACTTTCCGGTGAACCACCACTAAGGCTAAAATCGCTTGCGCTCAGTGTTCGACGGCAGTCGTACGTACGTGTAATGTAGCAGGATTCGTTCAAGGGACTTTGTAGAGAATATGTATGACCTGGAAGGATCGTGACGTCGCTACTACTTCGCTTGCCCAGCAAAAACCTATTAATTTGAGCCTTAAAGGCAACTAGACTTGCTTTTCTCTTCCTACAACACAAGTTTTGAGGACGCAAAATTCAAATCTTAATCTGGGCGCCCATTCCCTTAGCTACGACACTGGGTGTGATTGCATTGATTTGCCGTTGAATTTACGTAAAAAAATACGAATCACTAAAGACTAAAGAAAGTAATGATAGAAAAACAATAGAATCCCACTATTTAAGCCACACACGATTACAAGATAAATTTTGTGATAACAATATATTTTTAAGGCAACTTTTCAGGGTAATCTAAAAAATCTTGACGATTGCCTTTACGAGACAATCTTTCTAGCACTATTTAAATTAAATCGGAGCTTTAGTGCCCCGAAAGAGCAGTATAGTGCAGAAGTATTGTTATTATTATTAAAAGCCTGTACTGCACCGATCATTATTATACTAAGTACGCTTGAGTGGCTATTGACGACGTCGTCGTAATGAAGACATTTGATTTTCGCCATTTTGGCGCTGTTAGCAGTGGCTGCAGTGGTCGTGTCTTTAGTTCACGGGACTAAAGTTAGAGATGGGAGAATAACAATACGGTCAAAACAAAACGACGGCCATTTGCAACTTTAGTTTCAGGGAATAACGTAGGGGGCGCCTTTATTGGGCATAAAGAACTGTCATTTTGAATGACATAGTCCAGCCACAGTCTAACCACTCCAAACAGTAGTCCAACGAGATAGTTGTCCCAAGCTGCCTTCAAAGCTGTCAAACAATGTCCCGAGTTTCCTTTAAAAACTGTCAATGTAAATTTTCGTTGAACCACTGTATGGAACAGATAACTACACTGTGGTCCAGCGGTCTCGTTTATTAGAGGTCAGTGCAGTACCGTCATACTGTAGAGCAAAGTTTGCAGAAGCACAGACCATGGTTTAATAAAATATTCCTTAAGAAAAGGTGGATCAAGAAATAACACTTACTTCAAGACAGACCATAAGTAGCGGCATGTGTGCGAGAATCAGCTTGTGATTGTGATTGGAGTTTATCTTCTCAGTCAAACGCCCACATAACGAGTCCGCACCTACAAGTTAATGGGTGTATTAAATATTTATTAAATGTTTGAGGGATCTCTTATTGAATAAAGATGATATTAGATTAGACCCATCTGGGTCCTGTTTATTGGAATTTTTTAGATTTTTTTTGACAAACAAACCACATTGTGATATATTTGATTAATAAAACAACACCTACCGTGACTATTTAACACTGGGCGACCTCTCGTATAAATAAATAAGTACAGTCAACATATCGGAATCATGACCCACTCAGCCGATAATTCGTATGAAATTGTCAAAACAGTAAAATTTTCTTCTTATTAGCATCGTGCTGCACTAAGGACATTTTGAATATTAAGGAAATTGCGTTAATACGGCTCAGAGGTCTATGCGATTTTGAGCTTTGTTATTAAATGCAATAGATTAATAATTGGATAAAAAGTTACGTTTTTGATAAAGCTACTGTTATGTTTTGAATTTCGAATTAACTGTCCTTCCGCATAGTTTACCCATAAAAAAGAGGTTTTTTTTTTTTCAAATACCTATACGAACTCTTTAAATTTTAGAAGAATATCAATCTAATTAAAAGAAACTAACTGTCACTGTATGTAAAATAAAATTGATAACAACACGTTTGTTGCCAGGGAAATATCTTTGAGCGAAACTCGACCTAATTGTATTAGAATGTTTGTAGAAAATTAAGCTTATGGTGGGTCATGATTCCGTTTGGTTGAGTGTACGTAAATAAAATTCATAATTTGTTAATTACTACATAGGGTTAACTAGTCGGATTAGTATGGAATATAGACGTAAAGACGTTGATTGTTATGTTTTATATGCTTGACACCTTTATGTACCTACGGCTTGAAACGACGCTTAAGCATCAATTTTACGATCATTCTGAATTTCGGCCTAAGTTTAGGAAATATTATATAAAACACCGATTCGACTTGTCGATATATATAAAATAAATACACAATAGATAAGCCTTCATTCATCGGTGCAAATAATATTTCTAAAACTATATATGATTAATGATACAGTAAAAGTTCTATGAAACCGAATGTGCCAAACAAAACATAACTTTATCTGGATAAGAATAAGTGTTATTTTCGTTAGTGCGTTCATAGGTTAGTTAGCACAGGGTGTCACTCAAAACCCACACATCGATACCTATTAATATTGTTAGAGCGTTTATAAGAGCCGGTACGTCATAGTCCTCATCAACTGCAAAAACCATAAATACAATATATAAATTATAACAAACTGTGGCCAGTTTCAAAAGTTTTTTTTTTTAATAATTAATTTGACCATGATTCATGAAAGCAGAATATTCAATAATTATTCCGAAAAATTAATATATTTGATAAAAAAAATACTCACAGTAAAAAGTAAAGTAATACAAAAAAAAACTTTTTACTCAAAAATGTAGTATGGATTCCTTTAAAACTGGCCGAAAATAAAATGAATAAATAGATAAGCGAATAGATTTAAACAGATATAGATAATATCAACATGAGAAATAATGTAACTGCAAGAATAAATAAATTGTGGATATTAACAGGAACTAAAAAAAGTAAGTATAGACATAATTTAATACAAAAACTAATCGAACACTCAATAACAAAACCATCAATAATCGATTAAAATTACTGAGAGCTTCAATCTAATATCAACCTTAGCTTGCAATTCAGAAAGTTTAGAATCACCTGTTTCATCGCCAATCGCCCAAACGAGGAGATCAACGCATGCTGAGTTCGCCATCACATTGACCTTGAATTTATTGACGGTAGCAAAATTACTCTCCCGGTCTTCCCTTTCAGAGGCATCGTGATGACGACTTTGCAGCTCCGTTTGTCCGCTTAAAAAGAGGCATTTTACGAATTCCTGGAACAAAATACTTACTGTGACTTTTTTCCGTACCCAAAGGGTCCCGTTAGTACCCTTTGGGTACGGAACCCTAAAAATTCACTTTAATCAAATTTACTTCACAGCTTTTGTTTCTGCAGTTAGAAACAGCGCAATAAGGCATTTCTGCGGGTTTTTGTTACAGTATTTACAGGAACAAGTCATAAGGTGTACTGAGAAAGGTGTTGAAATGCTCTGCACTCTGGTCCAGAGTGTTGGCACGCGCGCCCCGCCGAATTTTCCATTCTATCTATTTCTGTAAACCAGATAAAAGGCGTTAATTTTTTAAATATCTTTTTGACATAAATACCTGCACATCTTTGGTGAAGGGTCCTGGCAAGTCTTTCTGGTGCTGCAGCAATTCCCTCAGAAGCGTCACCATTACCAGGTTCAATGTCTCCGAGAATGACTTGTATGGAAACACCTGTAAAATGTTTTAATATTAATTCTAATTATAGGAGGTGCTCGTGGCTAAGTAATAACCATGTGTATTGCAAGATTTGCGAGGTTAAGCTGCACTAGCCACGGTCAGCCCTTGGATGGGTTACCGTTTCGTTCCGTGCCTCGTAGAGAACATTAACTTCGGAAATCGCCTAAGGAGCGTCACTACAGAGAGGGACCTGAAATGGGCCGCGCTGGATGGGTCGCGTATGCCATGCATTGCAGTTCTCGTGGCTCATCCACCAAGGCGAGAGTAGGTACACAGCGGAGTTTTTAGTGGGTGCGAGCCCCCCCCATAACCACACTCCCTCCCCGGGAGGCGCGATAGGCATTTTCTCCGCCTCAAAAAAAAAGGGGTGCCGGTATTACCCAATAGCTGGGTTGCAGAGGTCTGGTGGATGTAAAATACTGATGTTCAGCTGTATCTAGTTAGATTGCCAAACAAGCCAAGTCAACCCCAACATTATTAGGAAATGGCTCGGAATAAGAAGATTCAAGGGTGCAGTGTGTTAGGTTAAGAATATATTATCTTTGGCGTTAACACCGATGCGCTACTTACAGCATATTATGGTCTTGTTGAATCTGTCCTCAGATATGGCATAATTTTTTGGGCCAATTCAACTAACAAAGATATGGCATTTAAAATGCAAAAGCGATGCATACGCGCTATGTTCGGTATCCAAAGTACTGAGAGTTGTAAGCCACTATTTATTAAACACAAAATTCTCACACTTCCGTCACTTTATATTTTGGAAGTAGCTCTTTTCGTAAGAAGCAACCCTCATTTGTTTCCTCGCCTATCTGATATTGTAACACGTAATCGCCGTGATAACAGTAGTCTGTGTGTTCGCCCTGCTAAAACAGCGCTGCTGCATAAAAGTGTAGTATGCAAGGCTCCATTAATTTAAATTATAATTCCGAATTACGTCAAACAATTGAATAAAGACCTATTTAAGAAAACACTAAAAAGCATTTTGACCAATAACAGTTATTACAATATTGACGATTTCCTAAATGACAAAACTCTATAAATGTAACAAATTTACTCATTTTAATTTATGGACAAACGTAAACTATTATTATTATTACTTTTTATACTTGAATTTTATTTTGTTCATTAATTATATTGCTATGAAATACTATTGACTTATTATTATTAAATTATTTCATGTAGTGTATAACACACAATTATATAAATTGTGTCAATTACAAATTTTATGTTTTTTATATTTGTTCACCAGTCATGGTCAAACATGTTGATCCAAACCATCATTTATATCTTTAATAGGCATCTCAACCATGTATTATTATCTACACATGTTTTTGCATATAAATATATCTTTATCTTTATTTAGTTGCTAACTTCTTCTTTAATCTGTGTTTTAAGAAAGACTTCTAACTGATTTAATCAATAATATCTTTTATAGCAAATAATTATTAATAAGCTTTGGGGTGTTTATTTTCATTTATTTATCAATTTATGTATACACACAACACTCAAAGAATATATATTAAAAAGTTACTTGAGCACAAAGGTACTGCTATTTCTAAAATAAAATGTGATGTGTTTCAAATAATATAGATTTAAAAAATTTGGGCTCTACTGTATTTTTACTATTTTTCAGATCAGATTTAAGATGGGTGGTAACATTCTCTAATGAATAATTAATAATACTGCGATCATAAATCATAGGTAAATTCTGGTAAGTAATTTTCAATGTTGCGGAAGTTTACTTTTTAATGTAATGAAGCGAAGAGTTACAATAGAAAATCACGACTTCAATAGTGAGCATTCGTGTCACTTTGTAGTAGTAGAGCTCCTTTGTGAGAGAGCTCGTCCGGGGAAGTACTACCACCGTATCTACTTCTCCGCCAAATAGTGATGCCTGCATTGCTGTGTTTCGGTCGGAAGGGTACGGGTGCCGGTGAAATTACAATCACATGAGACTTTCCAGCTTCATGTCTCAGTTTGGCGAACCGACTTGCGGTACCATTTCGGCAACAGCCTAGGTATTGAAGTTGTTATGGGCAAAGGTAACCACTTAACATCAGGTGGGCCTTTAGCTCGTTTCGCCATCCTATACCATAAAAAAAAACTTACTTGAATCTGTCCCGAGGCGTAAATATCCTCTGCTTCTTCGTCCAAAAACGCTAACAGATCTTTAGTCAGAAGTTTCTTTGCTAAAGACAAAATAGATTGCAGATATGTCACATAAAACTGCACATTGATCCTCTTTTCAGGCGATTCTGAGAACCTCATATACGGGAACTGGTTGAAACTGGACCCGAATTTATGGAAGAAATATGTCGTAGGGTCGTATGGAACCGAATTATAGCTATGAAGGGATCCTCTCTTGAGTGTACCTCCAGTACTATCGACAGTATCGTTTCCATGTTCCAGTAAGTTCTCAATATTCGGGTTCAAATTTCCAGATAAGGACCTTGGAATGATAGGTCGGAATTGGTTAAACTTCCTCTTTTTATCTAAAGTGGAGTATTCGAAGTTTGGTTCGGGTTCCTTGGTTTTGACAGGGCTAGGCGGCTGTGGGAACAAACGGCAGAGGAGAGGCGGATCAACGGTCGCATATCTTCCCATAGATCGAGCTAAACCTATTAGGACAGGTATAGTGCTCTTGCAGAGTTGGAGTTTGGAGATGGTGGTGCTGTAATCTTTGCTCTCATGACAAGTATTTATGATCTTTGTCAGGTTGGACATAAGCTCAATTTGGGCTGTGATGATTTCCTCCCTAAGTGAAGGCTGTTTGGTCGCGATGTCTGATAGGAGCGTGTTGAGGCAAAAGCTGAACTTTTCCGACATTGGTATGCCTGGAACAAAGAAAATACAATTTTGAATTGACATGTAGAGCCTCTTCTATTAAAGGCTGCTGCCAAAGGATGGTAATGGGACCCTATTACTCTGCCTACGCTATCTGTCCGTCCGTCCGCCTGTTTGTCACATACAGGGTTGTATCTTTTTAACCGTAATAAGTAGCTAGTTAAAATTTTCACAGAATACATAATGTGTATGGCCTCTATCATGGCAAAAACTAAAAACATGAAAAAAGTATAAATTTTATAACAAATAAATAATAAACAAATCATTCTTAGAAAAATATCATCTTCATCATCATTTCAGCCGAAAGAACGTCCACTGTTGGACATAGGCCTCCCCCAAGCATATTTTGGGGGGATATGCCAAAATCGCCATGCTTGGCAGGCGTTTTGGCAATTGTAGTTTGTTGGGTAAATACTCAGAGAATGCTACTGCCCATCCTCTGGTTAATCCCTTAGTCGCCTTTTACGAAACCCATAAGAAGATATAGGGTGGTGCAATTCTTTACGTCTGGCATGACATGGAACTTTAGATAAATTTTAGTAAAAATTATTTTAACCTACCATATAATTTTCACTAATCGTTTTGATGCATGCAGTAATCACTCACAATGTCACTATCTTTTACAGTGTATCGTAAGCGTATTAGATGTTCTAATACACACAAAAACAAAATAAAAACATATCATATCTACTTACGGTCTCCATTTTTTATTCTGCACAACGGCTCTTCAAACTGCGCAGTAGTTAAGCATTTTAGAACTTTAAGGAAGTATGGCAGAAGCTTATCTTGGTGTTGCAAGTTGCTTTGAAGGAAGTACAATCCGAGAGCAATAGATGCCTCTTGACTGCGAGGAGTGACGATCAAAGCAGAGCTGGCTTGCGGACACAGCATGAACAGTGTGTTCACCTGGAAAGTTTAAAAATAAAATAAATAGCATACATGTTATAATATAACAACCATTACATTAATTACTGTAATGTAGAAATTAATTTAAAGAACTCTATCTTCAGATCAATATATATCTGTGAACAGATTAGTGATAGTATGTAACAAAAACCCTGTTGTTCCTGTGAGCTACGTTATCAGAATCGATATTCATACGTAAGGACACAATTCATTTGGAAAAACTCTTCAATAAAAATAATCAATGCCCTAGACCAACCTAACCATTTTCTTCGATTTGATAAACCACAAGTTCTGGCGAAGGAAAACCGATATGTACCTAGAATGCTCCGTGAGGCAATTGAAATAAAAAAACATCCTAATTTTAATAGAGAAGATGGTTGGCAGCTACCACCTGTTTGGAACCCAGTCCTAAAAATAATCAAGTCCCAAACAGCACGCAACACTGTAAAAGATAATGATATTGTGAGTGATTACTGCGTGCATCTAAACGATTTTAATTAATAAATATTGTACGGTAGATTAAAATAATTTTTTAGAAATATTTGTAAAGACGCTTGTCATCTTAGACCACGAAATGCTGCAAAACTTTCGAAACGTCAGGGAAACCAATTTAAATAATATACGCGATTTAATCCAGTTAAACTTTGTATTATTATAATGTCTATTGTAATATTTTTAGAAAATATAAATTGTGGAAAGAAAAACTCTGCTCATAAGCAGGATTTGAACCTGCAACTCCATCCAACGCCAGAGATTTAGCCACTAAGCTACCGTGAACTCTGCTTGTGGTATTGGACTACCACTTACTAAGTCTTTGGGTGACATCAGCGACATTTTATTAAGAAACAGTGTACCTGAACTAATAAATAAGTAATTTTTTATCAGAAATAATTTAACTAACTTTTTATTGCAATAAAAATAACAAGTTTTGGGATTACTTTTGCTATTAAAATAAAAGCTTTTCATTCAAAATCATCATGAGTTCATTAACTACAAGGAATTTGTGTGTTATGCCGAATTATTATTCAAATACAAATAGGTACTAAATGTAAACAGTACTTCTGAGGGCTCTCATAAACATTGCATATTCATTTTAGGTATATGCATTTATCCTGTCTGTCAGTGTATATGATAATTACAACATAAATAACATTAGATTTTCCAAATAATCTACCAACAATTCAAATCAACACAGAACACCCACAATGGTCAGAAGGCCAATGCTCGTAATTAAAAAATTTCATTATATAGTTTGACTTTGATCTAATCCCAACGTAATTTTTTGACACATTATTGTATGGATTTCAGTAATAGAGGATCGTAGAGAATCTCAATAAATGTCAATCTCATGACAGTAGATGGTCCTGTTTGACTTTAAGGAGTAATAGAGACTAGATCGGAACCATATTTTGGACATTTTAAATTATGAGAATTGGTCCTTAGAATGGTGAAAAGATAATGAGGTAATGTGATCAGAATGTCCATTATTCTAATTATCCATATACCCAATTGATTTTCTATTGTTTCGCTGCTGGCGGTGGCCCTGTTAATGACTAAGCTAAGCTGTCTATAAAAACCAATGTCATCAGCTCATCAGTGATAGTGGAAAACCACGAAACTTCATTTTGCTATAAGCCTAATTTTCAAACCTCCCCGATCTCTCCGGTCGTGTCGAATTGCCGTCCCATAGGATTATGAGAGTGAGGGAATAGAGAGTGCACCTGTGTTTGCGCACACACTTGTGCACTATAATATGTCCCGCGCAGATGGCTAGTCTCCATTGAGATTGGCCGCCGTGACCGAAATTCGGCCGGGAGGACATTATTATTAATATTCAAAGTTAGGCTGTATAGCAAAATGAAGTTACGCGGTATTGCACTACCGGCGATAACATTACAAAGAGAGAAAAAAGTACAGAATAGGTCAATACTACAAAGGTAAACAAACCATCAGCTCAGTACTCATGTCATTATTAAACATCATGTTCTGTTATGTTCGACATCGATATAGAAACAATACGCCGATGAATCATTATGCTTTTTTGTTTTACAGCCTTGATAACGACCAGACTGCTGAGGTGAGGTCATACATTTATTTTCAAAGTTAAAAAACAAAACATTTAATAAATAAACAATAATGAGAACACAGAAGACTTTCAAAACATGGTTTTTAGTGCTTTAAATTCATTCTATGAGGGATTTATAAGGAAAACAAAACCATATCTAAATTAACAGGATTGCAAAATATACGTGTCGTAATTTTTACCTTCTCCCATGGTGTCGGGTTTATACTCGACAAACATCGTGCCAAATGTTGCACTGTCTGTCTAAAAAACTCGTTCTCGTCCATGGCTTTGTTTAAATACATTCGAATAAATACATTTTAATGATAATAAATAGAATTACGATCGACAATCAGCCGATCGTAGTTTGACAGTTTGTCAATATTACGTTCTGTTCTACTCTTCTCAAAGATTTTAGTGATTTATATAAAAATTATGTTTTCAAAAGACGAACATAGTCGAAAACAAATTTAAAGTATAAATTCAAAAATCTTATAATCAATTTAATAAACCACGTTATTGATCTTTAGCTAGGATTTTTTTCGACAAAATAAAAATAATACCTCGGTAAATAGAAATGTGAAACGGAACGTCATGATCACCGTTCCATTCTATGCATGTTTTAGGTATTCTGAATTCAAGTTATGTTTTTTTTTTGTAGATTACTAGAAAAAAATCCGAGTAAATTTTTATGGCAATAGGTTAAAATATAAAAGGTAAGCGGGGACAAGTAGAATATGATATAGTTTGGCATAATAGAGTACACAAAATTGAGGCACCACTCGTCGTAAGTAGGTACACTCGTTGTACCTGTACCTAAGTACCTCACAGATGCAGATTAGTGATATAAGTCCTACCTACATCGTGTTAATGAAATAACTGACAACCTCTTGAGGGGTCATTGTACTCATCAGTATGTACAACTTTTACTATGGGATCAGCTGTTCCCTACTTTTGAGTTCACATAAATCGACAAAATGTAGGGAGCAGCTGTTATTTTTTTCGCAATTTCAAGGTATTATTCTGAGTTTCAAGGTTGGTCCCAAAGTAAAAGTTGTGTAGGTATACTAATGTGTATAATGACCCCTTAAGAGGTTTTCAGTTATTTTGATAACACGTTGCATCTAAAAGTTTTTCTGGCAGCAGAATTTTGGATAGTCTTATTCATTTTAATTAAATTAAAATATTTACGGACATGAAGAACACAAATAGTGCGTCCATTTGTGTTTTCCGCAGTTCTGACAAAGATAAAAAATAGTCTCGTTTATAGACTGTTTTGCCAGACTGTACCTACAACAGTACCTACCTACCAAGGTTATAATAGGATAGGAAGGAACTTGAACTTAGGTAAGTAGGTCTATCAGTTTTCGTTAGTCTATCTTCATGTAAATAAAACGCAGTTCATTTTATTATTTTAGACTACAGCATTTTATTCTCTATAAGAAATCTTAGCTATTTGTTTCAGTTTAGCTCGAGCCACTTTGCCCGTTGATGTTCTGGGTAGCTTCTCCATAAAGATGACACCACCTCGCAAGCGCTTACTGTAGGAAAGTTTATCTGTGAAGAAAAAAAGCTATTTTTTTTGTGATGTTTTAAATTTACAAATCTAGCTAGAGCCATCATCATCATCATCATTTCAGCCGAAAAACGTCCACGACTGGACATAGGCCTCCCCCAAAGGGGTGGGATATGCCATAATCGCCACGCTTGGCAGGCGGGTTGGCGATCGCAGTTAGTTGGTTAAATACTCAGAGAACGCTGCTGCTCATCCTCTGATGAATCTCTTACGGTCAAAATTAATATCCAATCTATCCACGATTTACCCTACTAGAGATAGAAATTTGACTTATTTTGTATGGAGCTTATGTCAAATTCCTATCTCTAGTAGGGCAAATCGTGGATAGATCGGATATTAATTTTGGCCATTAGTCGACACGACACTTATGAAGAGATAAGGGTGGTGCAATTCTTTATGTCCGGCACCACACGGAACTTATAATTATGTAGAAAAAACGAGTGTGCTTTAGACCACACGACTGAAGTAAAACTTTACTAACTTATATCATATTCCAATGAGAACAAAGAATGGAGGCCACAAAACATTATACTCAAGAGATGGAGGCGCGGTGCGCGTCTGTCACAGAGTACATTGTAATATACGCGTCTGTTCTGCCGGCTCTGTGTTGTGGCTGGCCGTCGCGCACACCTCGTTCCTCGCGTCCCGCACAACCCCCTCCGTTCGCCTCACTTTTCGTAACGCATTCACCAGCTTACTCCCCAAGTCAAGCGTGCGTAAAGAAGTTTTACTTCAAATTTGAATAAGCAATCAACAAGCACTCACTAGCAACAAGCTCCTTGATCTCGTGCGCAGTAACCTTGGAGCCTGGTTTTCGCACGACGCACGCGACAGGATGCTCGCCGTCGAAGACGTTGGACACGCTGGTCACACTGACGTCCAGCACGTCAGGGTGCTGGCGGATCACTGCTACCAGCTCCAGTGGAGCTATCTGTTAGGTTGAAAGAGTACAATGTCAGTTTTTCAAGCGTATTTGTGGATGGGCTTCTTAAACTAAAAGGGGTCATCCGCATAGAAGAAGTCTATACGTTGTGAAGGTTTAAGTGTTTACTGAAATATCAGTAAACACCGAAGACCGATACCTAATAAAGAATCTGAACTTTCATCCAACAAAAACAACATCTTTTCTATAGCTTAGATCTTGACAGGGCATCTCCAGCCATTCTCCATCCGTATAAGGTGATTATCGACTTCTTCGTTGGTGTAGTGGTCTGCTAAGCGTGGGGTCCTGGGTTCAATTCCCAGGTCGGACAAAAAGTGTTACTGGGATTTTCATGTCAGGATAATTTCTCAGTAGCAGCCCGGAGTCAGGAAGTTGGCGGTGCTACACCCCCGTGCCTCGAAGAGCACGTAAAGCAGTCAGTCCTGCACCTGATCTCTTGCCATCGTGCTGGATTGCCGTCTCATCGAATTATGAGAGTGAGGGCATAGAAAGTGCACCTGTGTTTGCACATCACACACTTAATGTACCCTATGATATGTCCAGCGCGGTCGACGATTACCTAAATTAATCACCACTGCAAGCAATGCAAGCATCACTGTTCGGAAGCTGATAGGAAGAAGACTCAAACCATACATGGTAATTCCTGTACTTGATAAGCATTCCTAGCCGTTCGACGAAGAAGTAGTTGTCATTTTTGTCTCTATACAGCAGGTCTCCTGTCTTAAACCAGCCGTCCTCTGTCAACACGGCTGTAGTCTCTCCTGGGTTGTTATAGTATTCCTACAAAAAATATCAAGTTAATATAAGAGCAAAGAGAAATCGAGATAGACTGAGAAGAAAGCAAACAGAAAAAAATAAAGACAAATATTTCTATTGGAATTGCGCCGCTGTTTTCCACTGCTAGGTTCGATATGGTGGCATCGCAGTGGTCACGTGCCGAGGAAGGTCTTGGCAAAAAGTCTCCATCGAGATAAATAAATAAATAGATATTTGGGAGCTTGTACTATGGGTAGACGCTGGATATAATAATAATATACTTTTTTATGTAAATACATACTTCTAATACATAACAAAATATTATTATAGATGTAACATAGAAAGGGCTCCGGAGGCATAATACATTCCCGGAGTCCCCCCTCTTTGTGCAGTAGATGATCATCGTGGGGATTTTAGTGAGTAAAAATCCCACACACCCGGCTTGCCGGCCCCCGTGAGGCCGGCAAGCTTTTGAAGGTTTCCACCTCGCAGCAAAAAAAAAAGGTTCGATGTGGTTGTGTCTAAAAGGTTTTAGAACAACTCAACAAATTGGAATCTATAAAATCTAAAGACCCCGTTATTTAATATAAATCAGCTCAGCTAGTTCTGCAGGTATGACTTATACCACCTGCAGAACTAGCTGCGCTGATTTATTTTATTTTATTTGTTTTAGTTTTTTTAGTACTCCGACTAAGGCTCATATTACAGAACGATACTCAAGCGTTGATCACTGTTAAAACTAGTTTTGAGTCGAGCTTTGATTTTAGAACGTTCCTCAAGCAGAGATTTATTGATCACAGTTCAGCTGAGTTTAGCTTTATTTTATACTGTCACCTGTTTCGGTATTTGAGCAGAGATTTGATCTGTAATCGCTCTAGTGTGGTCCAGACTACGCTTGAGTAGAGATTTCTATTCTATTTCAGGTAAAATTCGTTTGTTATGTTGTTGAATTAAAGTTTATAATTACCGTATTGGAATAAGACCGATACTCAAGTAACTTCTATCCTTAAGTAGTGATCAGATGATTGAAGTTTAAACTGTACTTGAGGAACCTTCTGTAATACAGGCCTAAGACAAAGTTATTACATAATTACAGAAAAGTGCAGCTGTTGGCATTAGTTGAACAGAGAAAGATGGAGATTGCTACACCGACTGCCTAACATAAATTAGGAAAGAAATGTCCACTTCCCAGAATTGTCATAAAATACTACATTTGGGTATGAAAATGTATGTTAAATAATGAACAGGATAATATCGACTCCCCATGGTAAAAATGGTATCTTTAACAATTTGGAAAGCATCGATGTTACGCGTACTTATCATGATGATTTATGTAAAACAATACTTACTGTAAACATGGGCCCTTTCACCCATAATTCTCCAGGTATATTTTGCTTCGTTATTTCTATCTCTGTGTCTGGATCCATTAGCTGTAATTAGAAGTGGGCGTTTAAACAAAAAGCGCTTAAAAAAGTCTAATTAAAAAAAAAGCGTATAAGCACGCTTTGTGATTAAAGCAGATTTCGTTTAGACTTTTTCGTAAACCAAACTTATGCTTTCAATAGTACGATTGAAATGTAACCTTATTTCTATGATTATAAGACTCAATTTCAAAGTTGACTGGTGGTGGTTTGAAACCGGCAGAATTAAATTTTATTCGTTTACGTAAAATTTGTTTAGAGAAAGCACTTTTTTATTTTGTTGATTATTTTCGTATCGTTTAAACATTTTAAACGTTTTTGACCTTGATTGATTTGCTTTTGCTTTGGCGCTTAGTTTATTTTTCGTCGTCAACGAGTGAATGCGTTTTTGAATGTTCTCCTTGGTAATTACGCGACGATTGTAGTTTGTTTGTATAGTTTTTAGTGAACTTTGTAAATAGTTTAAATGTAAATAGAATAGTGTAAGGTAGACAAATAAAAGTCGATTTTTTTAGAAGTGAAAAACGAAAAGCGGCAAAAGCGTAAAAAAATTCGTTGGCAGAAAAAAGCACAACGTTTAAACACGCTTACGATTTTAAGTCGTTTTTCCCAACTTTAGCTGTAATAGTCAATAAATTAGTTAAAAAGAAAACATAAAAATAATAAAACGAACGTTTGTGTAGTGTCATAGCTTACACAAACGTTCGTTGGAACAGTGTGGGAGTCTTCCTCCCTGACCAGCTCTGGCACTAGATGACCTCCTCGCAGAAGAACGCGACCGCTTCCCATGCTCCCCCACTGTTAGACATAGTCCTGACCACGGTAGGAAGCAAAAGGTCTCCCCAGTATAGATAGCCCCTAGGTTTTCCTAGAGGCTATCTTGCTTTTGCAAACTGAAGTTGCAATGATGGGCCAGCCATACAACGTGTTATTGAAATAACTGAAAACCACTTACGGGGACGTCCTACTTATCAGTATGAACAACTTTTACTATAGGACCAACACTGAAATCGCGAAAAATAAATCAGCTGATCCTTAAATTGACGATTTATCTGGTTTTTTTTTCGTGGTTTTAGTTTTGGTCCCGTAGTAAAAGTTGTTCATACTGATGAGTACAATGACCCCTAAGAGGTTTTCAGTTATTTCAATAACACATTGTATAAGCCGAAGAACTGATAACCGTTAAAGGAGGAGTATTCTTGAATAGGTGGAGACCGCAAATCGGGCAATCGTAGTGTGGAAAAGTCTCGGACTAGGTGGAGTGACGATTTTTGCAAGTTACATAATAACAGCTGGATGAGAGAGACCAAGGATTGCGCTTGATGGTGTGCTATATGTGAGGCCTATGTCCAACAGTTTCGTTTTCCGTTCTGGTGCCGGACACTAAGAATAGCTCCACCCCTTCTCTTCTCGTGGGTGTCGTAAAAAGTGACTTAGGGGTTCTGGGCAGCAGCGTTCTCTGAGTATTTATTCAACCAACTGCGATTGCCAACCCGCCTGCCAAGCGTGGTGATTGGCAAGCGGGTTGGTGAAAGTTCTGGAGTGGCGACCGCATACTGGAAGGCGCAGCGTGGGTAGGCCACCCACAAGGTAGACCGATGACCGGTTGTTGTGGCAATGCATGGGGAGGCATATGTCCAGCAGTGGACGTCTTTCAGCTGAAATGATGATATTGATGTCCAACAGTGACCTGATAGTGATGAATTGATGCTGTTAAATAAGTCCTCATACCATAACTTGATGCGTTTCTGTGCGTTTTCCACAGCTTCCTACTGGTCCATCTGGGTCTAGCGAGAATACTTGGCCTAGTGTCTCAGTTTGTCCATACATCTCGACTGCTGCTGCATCTTTGCGTAGTCGTTTCTGTAAATAGTGGCAAAGATATTGAATAGCTTCTTACCTGGGTCTACTTTTGTTCTGGATTCAATGATTAATTCATGCGTTTTAGTGAAAATAATTGAGGCTTGGCTAAAAGATTCGACTATCACTTGTATTAACGGTGAAGGAAAACTTCGTGAAGAAATCGACACAGCCAAGAGTTCTCATTGTGTTTGTAGTACGCCAACCCACAATAGGCCACCACGCATCGTGGAGAAAGAAAGAAAACTTTTATTTGGCACAGGACAGTGACAGCAAAACAATAACATTAATAAAATTACTAAAATTTAGGTAATAGATCTGTGCTAAAATTAGACATAAGTAAATGAAGTTGCTGCCGGGCGTCTCAACTCGGCCTATCAATTCAATTCAATTCAATTTTATTTATTTGCTAACATGGGTACAAAATGGTGTTATAAAAGTCATAAGTAAGTCATAAGTCATTCATTTGTGTAACATAGGTACAAAAAATAATATAAAGTTCTTAAATACAATAAAGAGTCCGCTATGTTATGCCAGCAGGCGTACAAATGTGATTTAAAATCGAAATGAAAAAAAAAGTGGTAAAAAGTGGTTTTATTAATATAATAATAGAAAATTAATCAATCATCACCATATCGCAGTCCACGCCTGGACATAGGCCTCACCCAAGTTGCGCCATGACACTCGGTCTTCTGCATTCCCATCCCAAAAGTGTTACCAACTCAGCATGTGCTAGCGTGGAAGATCTGCGCTGATTTTCAGTTGGTGAACGTTCCTCACTCCGAGAAGTGACTCTTTCCCAGTAGTTTACAGTAATAGTCTGATAATGATGTTGATTAAACTTATTTTAAACTATCGCTCTCTTTTACTAATTTTAGATGCAAGAATGGGATGGCATCAATTTTAGTGCTGTTAAATTGGTACCTATACCTACATGTTTTTCGTATTTTTTGTGGGCACCGGGTAGGTGGGCACCACAGAGTACATTATTATAACTAGTTCCGAGACCACGACTAAACTTGTATGGAAATTTTAATTCCGACTATTTTAACTTCACTAAAATTGTTGCCATCCCTTTCTTGTAACTACTATTAGTAAAAGAGAGCGATAGTTTAAAATAAGTTTAGTTTGTGAAGAAGGAAATCAAAACCAATTTTATTTTATGTAAAAAAAGCTTACCCGTAACTCGCAAATGAGATCCTTGTGTACCTTCCCCCCTGCAACCATGACCAGGTCAAAGGAGGTAAAGTCGCACTTCTTCTCGTGTTTCAATAAAGAATCCAGCATGGATGGTCCTACTACCACGTTGACTGGCTAGAACATAAATTGTATGAACTGAATTTATTTTGAACGGAAACCTAATTCAAATTAACCTTGACTCTTAGACCAACAGAAAAAAGTTGGTCTAAGCCTTGACTTTAATAGCCCGGGCTGCTAAAGGAATTTCTTTAATGAAAAACAGCTTCGGAAACCTAACGATCTATAGCTAATTTCGAAACACACATTTTATTATGCATTTTATTTTAGCCTATACCGCAAAGTTTGAAGACAAAGGTCTTCAAGCATGCCTGTCATGACTTACGGTGCCGAGACGTGGACACTGACTGTTGGGCTAGTCCACAAATTCAAAGTCGCTCAGCGAGCTATGGAGCGAGCTATGCTTGGAGTTTCTTTGATGGATAAAATCCGTAACAAGATTATCCGGAAAAGAACCGGAGTGACCGACATAGCTTGTAGGATCAGTAAGCTGAAGTGGCAGTGGCCATGTCTGTCGAAGGACCGATGGCCGCTGGAGCAGACGAGTCCTTGAGTGGAGACCGCGAATCGGCAAACGCAGCGTAGAGCGCCCCCCCGCCAGGTGGACCGACGACCTGAAGAACGTGGCTGGGGGGTACTGGATGCGGAAGGCAGAGGACCGAGTTTTGTGGCGCAACTTGGGAGAAGCCTACGTCCAGCAGAGGACTGCGATAGGCCGAGTTGATGATGATGATGATTTTATTATGCCTACAGTACAAATGCTGGGCGTGCTATGACCAATTAATTAAGGCTATCTAACCTCACAAAAGCCGATAAGGGCCCTAATTCACGTAATTTCATGACGCGCCGATCAAGTTGCAGTGACGCTGCAGTTCGTTTCTGGCGGTGGCCGCCGTAGGTAAAAGAATACGAAAAGCATTGTTTTGATCGAAACTTAACTGCAACTACACTGCAACTGCACTTGTTTAGTTACGTGAATTGGCCACAAGATACTACCTCATAGGCAGCCCGTTACGTTCATTGATGAACATGGGTCTTCTTTGTTAGTAAGCAGTAAGGGTGGTTTTCTAATTCATGTGTTACCACTGACGTGCAGTCGATTGTACTCCTGAGAATACAGCACTTACTAAACAGTCGCGATGGAACTTTGTCATCATCACTAACATCATCATCATTATTTATTTAACTCATGTCTCCTGCTGCGATTGGTTGACCAAAACTAACAACCGATCACAGCAATTTACATACGTTAACTGTGATCGCCAACCCGCCTGCCAAGCGTGGCGTTTATGGCATATACGCCTTGCCCTTTGGGGCAGGACTATGTCCAGCAGTGGACGTCTTTCGGCTGAAATTATGAATATTTGCGTCGATCAGACTTACAGAAACCGAGGTCTTTAAGCAGTAAGGCTGGTTTTCTAATTAAGTCTTACCACTGACACGCAGTCGATTGTACTCCTGGGAAATGGGAATACAGTATTTCGCGATGGAACTTTGTCATCATCACTAACATCATTATCATTATCAATAATTAACTCATGTGTACTGCTGTGATTGGTTGACCAAAACTAACAATAACAACAGATCACAACAATTAACATTTTAGTTAATATTTGCGTTTTTATTCTTATTCTTTATTGTACACTAGAAAAAAATACAGTAAAACTTATAAATAGAAATGCGTTGTTCAGACTTCCACAAAACGAGGTCTATTTAACCCTTTGATTTAACCAATAAGTCATTGTTCTGAGTTGCTGCCATCTTGTAATAATCCCTGATGATTTAATTTATTTATTATTTAATTATTTATGCACAACAGGGTACAAAGGCGGTCTTAACGCCATAGGCGTTCTCTACCAGACAACCTTAGGGTAATGCAGAGACAAAGAATAAGGTAGATGCACCAGTAAAGTAGTAAAATGTGTTTCGTACTACGGTCTTATAAATACATATAATAAAAATAGATAAATACCTATCTACATAATACATATAATAAAAGATACATATTATACATACCTACATATATAACTATAAATATATAACATCAAGATAAATCAAAGTCGAGCTGAATCTGCAAAAAAATTTCACGAAAATATTTCCTTAACTTGATTTTAAAGGCGAGCCGACTGCTTGCCATCCTGATTTCATAAGGAAGCGCATTCCATAATAGGATAGATTGCACGAAGAATGTAGAGTGAACGAAGTCAAAGCGGTGAGAAGGACATACCCGATACTCCTTAATAATATCGATGACGTGGTCAGTCGTGGGTGGCAGTGACGTCTGGACCTTGCATAGGTTCAATAGAGGCATCGCTATTGCGTTGTAGAACGCTGCTATCCACTGCACAGGCGAAAGGTGTAACGCTAGTCTGTTTCTCGAATTACTGAAAAGAAATTCGTGATAACAGTTAAATATACTTGAACTTAATCCTTTGCATAAAGTGGTGAACGTAGATGCTGATGTACAACTTGAGGAGCATTTAACTCCATTTCTTTCCTTTACTTACAAATGTTTCGGTACGAGCGAAATGTTTGCTACGGCGCGCGCGGCGGCGTTGTATAGTAGCAGGAATCTAATTTGAAGAGTGTTCAAGAACCTATGAGGCTGTACAGACAGGAGTACACGCTCGATAATTTATGTTGTTGATTATTTTGGATAGGTAATTTGGATTTTTGAATCAAATCAATTAGGGCAAAGTCTATATTATCATCAATTCAATTCAATTCTTTATTTGCGTGAATATTGTTACATAGATGGTAAAAAAATATATTGTATTGGTACATAATATTCCGCCTAAAATAGGGCATGCAAACATTGTTGGGTAGTCTAACACAGCACTAGGTATACATACATTTTCAAATCTAACAATTCTATATAATAATATCTGTCTGCTAAGCTACAACGTAATCTTATAATATGTAACGCAAACCCATTGGTTGTGCATGATAAACTTCCTTTCCTCACCACTTTAATGGATACTAGACCTATATACGGATTGTTTAACAAAATGATTTTTTTAAGAAAGAAGCAAGGACCACTGCGGGAAGTAAACTCACTCTACAAAATGAGCCATCTTTCTTTGCTGGTTTATCTTGTCGATCCAAGGCTTGTGTTTGAACGCAGCTACCTTCAGCACGCCAGTTGTACCTCCCGTGCTGATCAGCCAGGCGTATATCTTGTCTGTGTCGAATTCTGCTGGCCTGTGAAGATGGAAAGTTCAAGTTCTCTTACGGCCAAAATTAATATCCAATCTATCCACGATTTGCCTTACTAGAGATAGGAATTTGACATAAGCTCCATACAAAATACGTCAAATTTCTATCTCTAGTAGGGCAAATCGTGGTTAGATTGGATATCAATTTTGGCCGTTAGTTGCTTCTATCTAGAGCTTATCACAGTCTATAGTTAAATTGGAGTCGGGCGACAGATTACCCTGAGTCCGCCGTCAGCTGGCCCTCTCCTCCTGTAATTTTTATCGAGGTTTCCTTCCTCGCGGTTCGGGCGGTGAAGCTAAGAACCTCTATCCCAAAAGGAGGCGCGAAAACACAACCACAGCACTCCTTCTCCCCAGAAGAGACGAACGAGAACAAACAAACCAACTAACGAGATTGACGAAGGCAGGGAAGAACATAGTCCCCCGCTTCCTGCCCAGTGGTAGGGTGAATGCACATCGGGCCCATTCCTGTTCCTCCACTACGCCCTCTTCTGACATCACGAACCGGACATTGGCCCAGATTGGGCCACTCCCGTGCCAGAATATTCGCCACGGACAATAAGGTCTACACAGGCCTACAAACCGCTGTTCCTTCCAGATGTATCGAGAAGGACCAGTAGCCAACAGGCACACGAGGAGGTTTTCTGGTCCAGCACCCCTATACTTATCCACTCTGTGACTACGAGCATAACTATACCTATATGGAAGAGGGTTTTCTCCAGCCACTGCTTGACTTAGATAGACTATTGATGAAGAATGAAAATCCCATCAACCACCAGCTGATGTACACTTACCGAAATTCCTTTCCATCTTCTTCATCGTACTCCTCGAGGAAATTCTGCATGGAATGATTGCCATCAGTGAAAGTAACGATTTTGGTGTCCAGCCCCAGTTCTGTCACAGCGTCCGTGAAATGCTCGCACTGGCAAAACGCTATCTTAGGGCTGGTTAGCCTGAATAAGGTTTTTATTTCCTCTGGAAACAGAATAAATAAAATTAAATACATTATTATAACCCATAACACTTTCCCCCGGGACGCACCGAGCTTCATTGTTTCGGCGTTTTTTCTGGTTTGTCGCCATTGTAAATCCTGGCTTATAGGAGTTGCGGTGGTTGGGAAAGTGTGGCGGACTTATTCCATTTATAACCACAGGCCATAACACATAGGAGTTAACTCATGATAACTGTGCAACTGTGTTTTCTCCAGGTCCCCAGAATAGCAAATTTCTAGATTTTTTGAGTTGGTATAGTTATTGCAATTCACGAACGTGGTCGGCCCTTGGTTGCGCGTAGACATGTACGGTAGACCGCACGTCAGTGGTAACAGTTTGACATTGACAGCGCCTTTATTTCGTGAGCAGTAATGTGCGGCTTTCTAATTCAAGTAAAACCAGTAGTTTTAGTAGTAGTAGAGCTCCTTTGTGAAAGAGCTCGTCCGGGGAAGTACTACCACCGTAGTCACCGTACCTACTTCTCCGCCAAATAGTGATGCTTGCATTGCTGTTTCGGTCTGAAGGGTACGGGTGCCAGTGAAATTACAATCACATGAGACTTTCCATCTTCATGTTTCAGTTTGGCGAACCGACTTGCGGTACCATTTAGGCAACAGCCTAGGTGGTATTGAAGTTGCTATGGGCAAAGGTAACCGCTTAACATCAGGTGGGCCTTTAGCTCGGTTCGCCATCCTATAGGTAC
This sequence comes from Asteroscopus sphinx, assembly GCA_949699075.1. Lineage (NCBI taxonomy): Eukaryota > Metazoa > Arthropoda > Insecta > Lepidoptera > Noctuidae > Asteroscopus > Asteroscopus sphinx. The sequence continues at coordinate 8,273,081 of OX453021.1, read as the reverse complement.
TATAAAAAAACCACTGTCATGCAGTCGATTGTAAGTACATGCTCGGTGTGCCGTGTGACAGTGTGCGTGCCTAAACGGAGCTCTAGAAGGTAAGAGTCTTCTGTCTCATTTTGAAATGGTGCACCATTTGAGAGTCAATTCAGTAATGAGGAAATTATTATCAATCTGCTCGTCAACCATAATAATTATGTAGGTGCTTACATAACATAACATCACTCCTGTATTTCCCCGAAGGACTCCCGTCAACACAATTTAGCCCATTCTTGATTTATCCATTCAGTGAACTAATTTTAGCCTACACATCCGCGTTCTAACCATTCACTCTATCAATTAATGCAATTTAAAATAGATAAATAAAGTAAATCGCTGCTGAAACAGTGTAACCTTTCATTAATTTTACAGCGGGCTATGAGAGCTCGACGACCCGTGTTAGCAAGTTTAGACGGTTTTATACAAATAGTTACAAGTAGGCTGTATGCTGTATAGGACTTGAAAATGTACGTACTATACCTACCTACAGACTCTGCAGAGATCTTAATAACGTTAGAAGAACATAACAACATCACGCCTGTATTTCCCCGATGGGGTAGGCAGAGGTGTAATAGTACACCCACATTTCGCCAGTTATGTTATAGTCCCATGTAATAGGGGGCGAGCCCATTGCCATTGACCGGGCACAAATCCAGACTCCAGGCTGCTACTGAGAATTAATTTTCCTTTGTAGGTGCTTAGGTACTCATATATCCAAATATAAACATAGGTTTACCAAACTTGAACATAGGGTCAACTCCGACTATGGGCATGCCATTCAGTAGCGCCGCGTAGTACGGTATGTGCAGATCCAGGTGGTTCTTCCCGTGCAAGGCCAGCACGTCTCCTGCCTTGGCTCCGAACTGACGCATGCATCTCGCCAGGCGTATGGACCGAGACAGAACTGAGGCATTCGTTTCTGATTTCCCTGTGGCTGCATCTATCTGTAAAAACAAAAATACAATCAAGTCAAGAATTTCTGACATATGTATATCCATCGAGTTTCTTGCCGGCTCTTCTCCTTAGGACCAACTTTTTTGAACCGTGCAAGCATGACAAGCGCGATTGCTAAACGTAGGGACCTGGGTTATACTCCCGTGTTGGGCAAAGTGCAGCGACAACAGGGGCTGTGTTGTCGCTGGCAAAGTGGTATTGTTTTTTTTTAATTCTCAATAACAGGCAATAGGCTCGCCCCCTATTAGGTACATGGGACTTATAACATAACTGGCGAAATGCGGGTGTGTTATTATTATGAGCCTGTAATGTTCCCCTGCATGTAAAAGGCCTCTCTACTCTTCTATCATTATAAATTTCCTCAAAGAACCAGTCTTTTTAGGAGTCCAGCTCGTCCCACCTTCTCCATCTGAGTCTGCCGCATTAGCGTTTTCTATTGGTGCTGTTCATTCGATTCCCTCTCCAATATCGTAATAGTAGCAACTATAGTCGTACTTATTAGAGATAAACTCAACTGTTTTGCGCAGTTCTCGGTGCTCCTTTCTTATCTCGTTAACAGTCACAAGTATTTTGTCAAATTTATTATTATGAGACCACCCACAGATAACGGAACATAAAGAGATCGGGCAAGCCGTCTAGTTTACATGGAGTCCGGGTGTCGCAAGCTCAACTTACGCACACAACGCAAGAAACCTAACAATAAATTACAAAAAAAAAGCACACACTCATATAAAACACACCTAGGGCATCCTATCCTATAGGGATACCTAGGGTATCCTTAGGGCATTTTGGAAATAAAAAAGTTTTCTCTGAAACTAGCGCGAATACTCACTCGGACTAGAGGCATTGTATGCCCGCTGTGCATACAACGGTCAGCCTTTACGCAGTGGCTTGTCCTCTCTCTAGTATACTGGTGCTCTGAGAGACCTCTCACACCTCGCTGCAGAAGGATAGGTTTCGATGCTTGGTCCTGTAATCGGACTGATATAGTGGCGTTTTCATACATGTAAAGACTTTAACACTTCGATGTACCGATAGTCAATCTGACACCGTTGAAGAGACTATAGTACAGCCCAAGTCTCGATCGAATCGAAGGCTTTCTCGTAGTCCACAAACGCTAAACAAAGAGGCAAGTTACACTCTTTGGTCTTCTGTATAACCTGCCACAGCGTATGTATGTGGTCTACGGTGCTAAAGCCTTTTCGGAATCCGGCTTGTTCGGGAGGCTGGAAGTCGTCAAACATGCGTGAAAGATGGTTCGTAATAACTCTCGAAAACAGCTTGTAGACATGGTTCAGAAGTGAGATGAACCTATAGTTATTTAGTAGAGCATTATCGCACTTTTTGAAGAAAAGTACCACCACACCTCTGCTTCATGCCTGTGGCGTTCTTCCCTCGAGAAATAACAGAATCAAATATCTTCTAAAGGACTTTAAGGATCGGTTTTCCACCCGCCTTCAGAAGTTCGGCGGTAATTCCGTCATCGCCTTGTTGTTTTTGAGCTGCTTCAGAGCCATCCTAATCTCGTACAGGCTGACGTCCGGAATATCTTCGGCATAGTGTCTGGTCAACCGAGCTCTTGGGTCGTTCGCCCGATTTGCAGCGGGTTTCCGGGTGGACGTGTATAACTGTCCATATAACTTCTCGACCTCTCTCAAGAACTCTGGCTTGGAGGATATGACTGCCATTCAATTCATTTAATTCAGACAAATCACAATAAAATTATAAATCATCCATAGAATTTTACAGTCCCATTTTTTGGAAAACATTGTACCAAGAAGTAAGTAAGTAACTAGCCGGCGAACAAGTAGGCGAACTTGTTTTGAATTGAGTTTAAATTAACATATCAAGAAACCAAATACCGGAAATTTTAACCTGCAACTTCTTGCCGGTTACTACATAAATAGCATAATGTATTATAAAAAAATAACAAATCATAAACTCAATAACACTTTTTGCCCAGTTTGCGTACTATCGAATCTAAATGACTGTTTTGAAGCAGCCCCTGCGTCTGCTAGGCCCAATAAGCTCTACAGTTACAACTTTAAAGTGTCATTTCTAATTTAAATAAGTAAATAAATAAAAGTTTACCTATTTTTGGAACAAAAAACACAATAACAAGAACATAAATGAAACGATGATAGCTGTAAAAGTATAAACTGCAGTGCAGATACCAATTTAAACAAAACCTAGGTACCTAGAAACTTTAATAAAAACTTATTTTTAAATACCTGACACAATGCATTTGGGCGTTTCAGCATCTGTTCCAAAAACAAATGTCCAAGATGCTGCTGATCCCGATTTAACGCCATCACTTAAAAAAACTAAGCACTTAAGAGAATTAAAGTTATTAATGTAGGTAGTAGGTATTTCGATACCGTTAATAAAAATAACAAAAACCGAGTAGTTTCACAATGTTTTGACTCTAACAAACGAAGCACTGTTACGTATAAAGATTAATTCCAAATACTACACATAATAAACTTCTAAAATCATAATCAACAAATCCGGTTTCGCTCCAATATTTATGCAATCTTTGGTGTTATGGAACTAGTATGTCCAGTTTATCATCAACAGAACTGATGTGGTCTTTCTTACCTGTTCGATTGAAGAATGTATGTTTTGCGGAATGACCTTCAAGTTTTTTATAGAAGGTACATAAATCAGATTGAAGTAATTACTATCTTTGAACTGAGAGATCCATTAATCACGCTCATAACAATGATTAGTATACCTAAGTAATTTATAGAGGAAAAATTACATACCTACACGAGGCTGCCAAGGTCAAGTGTAGGATGGTTTACCGTGGGGTGCTGGCCAGAAAACCTCAACGTGTGCTTGACGGCTGCTAGTCCTTCTGGACACGTCTGGAGGGAACGGCAGTTGTTAGGCCGGTGCATCTTGGGTACGGGCAATAAATATCCTTTCGAGGGACATTATTATCCTTCGGGGGATCTTATTGCCTGTGGCAAATATTCTGGCGTGGGAGTGGCTCGATCTGGACCAACGGGGCGTGACTCCGCGTGTCCCTCTGAAGTTAGTAGAAAGCACAGTGGAGGATGAGGGATGAGGAAGAAAATTTCTATAAAAAAATACGGGAGTATAGGCCCTGCGGGTGGCGGACACGGGGTAGTCTGCTGCCTGGCGTAGCTGGCGTGGCTGGTGTTGCTGGCGTGACTGACGAGGCTTGCGAGGCAGGCGTGGCTGGCGTAGCCGTGACATCGGCGTGTTAGCTGCGCGCACGAGTCGCACGACTACGCGTAGCGGCGCTTGATGTGTCATCTCCCATACGATTTCATACATTACAATGTCATCTGCTACAACACGACGCGCTGCGCTGTGATGCGCTGCAGTTGGTTTGACCCAGCCTTTCTTCAGTTCGCAGTGCCCAGTAAGGGTTCTTGTCAGGATTCTTATGTGGTTCCTATTCAATGAAAGCGCTTCTTTCGTAAACCTTTTCTTAAAATCTCAAGCACCGCTTTCGAGTGATATTGGCCTAGATTTTTTTCCCATAGGCTAACACTTTGGTCAACTCCCCAATTTTTAAGATAGACTGTAGTGGTGTATTTTAGAATGCCACAGATTGGCTCCAAGCCCACAGTAAGGCTTTCAGCACCAGCTCTAAGCAGTTCATCACTTCGTTGCCACAGTCTCCAGGTACCTATCCATCCTAGGGCCACCGAGTTTGCTACTCCTAGTGAGTTTTGTGCATAGAAATCTCAATAATTATTTTAGTATTATTTTTATTTCTATGGTTTTGTGGTAATAGGCTGTTTTTTATCAACTTCACGTCCAGTCTACCTCACGTCAATGGTAATACTTGAATTACTGCAGTCGTAAATTTAGGCAAAAGGCTATTTGACGCATATCTTACCACACTTCTTGGCTCTGTACCTGTATTTGTTCTGTGTTCTTGAATTTTTTGGTAATTTTGTGCGTCACTTTTGAAGCAAATAAAATTTTTTTCTTTCTTTTCTTTCTATTTGCAAAGGGTCAAGCTTATGTTGCTTTAAACGCTTGATTTAGATCCCAACAAACTTTTGAAACAACCTCTTGATATACGAGCATACCATGAAATGCTGCGTTTACGTAGCAATCCTGCTGCTACAACTCCATCTAGTTTGCCATTGAGTAAAAATATTCCACTCCACTCCAGATCCAGTAGCTCCAGAGTAGCTCGTATCGGATGGCCTAGCAATCTTATTAATTTTTTAGTTCTCGCCGCAGATTTGTACCGTGAGGTGAGGCCAGTTTCATATTCATATTATTTATTTGCATTCCACAATGTAAATTAGGTGGTAAACATAATGGCTTAATAGCTAGTCACAATTATGGACCCTGTAGGGCACAGCAAAATTCAATACAATTAAAATTTATGTCATTATAGATATAATCAAAATCTCAGATAATAATAAAATCAATTAATATAAAAATTCATAAAGGGCGCCGTATTAACATTTCATATTTTTTTTTTTTTTCATATATTATTATTATTTCCGCCTATTATATTTTGACCGATATACATCGCGAAATAAAGCTACAATTAGCAAAAATCGCCAAAAAATTTGAATTTCGCGGGTTACCCTGTAGCATTCACCTTAAGAGGATTTCAGTTATTTCAATAACACGTTGCATACTGTTACATACGAAATAAAGACGTCAAGGACAAACTGTTACCACTGACGTGAGGTCGACTGTACTTCTGCTTCTGAGAGCATTTATTATTTTTCGTTTTTGAAGCGAAACTTCTGTTGCGTCGCGTCGTCGTTGTGCGCTCGTTCGCCGGGGAGTAAACCGAGGAAAAACGTTACCATTGATTTGCATACCCGTTCTATCCGCGCTTGCAAGTTGCAAATGCGTAGAAGCTTCGCTTCTGTCAGGCGTCCCCCGAACCCATTGAGGTAATATGTACTACGTACTGGAGCAGACATCAGAAACAAAAAATTTAGCACAACTTGCTGGCCGCGGAGCACGCGCGGCGCGAGCGTGGCTAAGCGAGTGAGAGTGCAGGAGCTCTAAAACGTGCTACAAACATTTTGTTCGAGGTGTCTTCTCTAGTACGTAGTACATATTACCTCAGTGCCCGAACCAAACTTTTTCTGTTAAGCGAAAAAGCCCTTACCCTTTTAATTAGGTCAATACATATGAAAATAAAGTATAAGGTAAGTACGGAATCATTTATTCACTAACTTAATTACCTACTATGACAACAGTAGGTAATATTTATAGATGTAGATGATATTTAAGAATTATTTTTTCATCACTCAAGAATTATACATAAATCAATACTGACGATTAAATTTAACTATTTAAACATTAAACACAACAATCAACAATAAATTTCTTATGTAATAATAATCTCTACGAAATGTTTAAAATTAAAACTAAAACGCCAAACTTAAGTAACATCGCATACGTACGGTCGACCGCACGTCGGTGGTAACACTTTGACATTAGCAGCATCTTTATTTCGTAAGCAGTAAGGGCGGTTTTGGAATTGAAGTGTTACCACTGTCATGCAGTCGACTGTACCTATATTATTAAAATTCGTTTTCCTGACGCTGACATTTCGATATGCTTTGCAGCGTTCGTGGTCGCAGGAAGAAAGCGTCTTTACAAATAGGTATTTCAAAAAAATATAAATAAATATCATTGAGACCTTTTTTACACAGCACCACTAGTCCTAGTTCTAGTCCTATAGCTTAGAACACCATAACCAACGAAAGAAAAATAGTAGTTATCTCAGAAAACAAGTTTATTTTTGCCTACATAAGTAGGTACTTATCAGCGTCAAACTTGGTTTGATTATAGTACATACACAGACTAATAAGGCTTACTTGTCTGTGAGTACCTACTAGTTTAGCAATAAATACTAAAAATATGACAAACATAGACATATGTGGTGGTACGGAAAGCCTATACAATGCGAGGTCAGCTTAAACTGGATATGTACAGCTTGATGTGTAGCCGTGTGTACCTGCGTAAGAAAGAAATGCTGAAATTCATCGCACGGTGTGTTGGTCTTTTGATGAACTCTCGTAAATTTAATCAGTTTCTATGGTGTATTAGGTCGATGGGTGGTACGGTACCCTTACTGCGTGAGTCTGACTCGCATTTGGCCGGTTTTTTCTCCATGATTTCGTATTCCGAAACACAAAGTTCGTGTCAAACTTACATCGATCGTCCCTCTATACTTATTTTACACTTGGAATATCATCTATTCTCTATTTGCGGTCAACATCATTTGACGTAGCTTGCCGCGCGCTATCTTCCCCGAAGACGTCAAAGGCAGCTGGTCCATAAAGACCACGCCGCCTCGTAGCCTTTGAGAATCTGACAGTTTACCTGTAAACATTTAAAACAAATGTTAATTATTATTTAAATTAGATTAAATTAGATTAGATTAGCTGATAACGGAATTGGTCGTACGTAACCATGACCATAAGAATAGAAAATATAGTATTATTACTAGTATAGTGTATAGTATTATATTATCTGTGGTATTATTATCTATTTTATGCCATGACCAGTCAAGGTGGCAACAATGTTTCGGACGAATACAATGAATAGGGAAGATTTTTTATTAGAAATCTCGAAACTTTTTCTAGAAAAATAAGCAACAGTGAAAAAACCTATAAAATATTTAATAAAATGTCCAAGTTATAAGCGATTTAAATTAGCTCACTAGACAGAGACAGCACTATTGAAGAATGACGTCATTGATCATAACCTTCATAGTAACTTGACATCTCTCTGAACAATGTCCGTTTCGCACAACAAGGACAGAAAATGCCCCTTCTAAAAACTTAAAAAGCGTGTATCTCCCCCATTTTTTTATGGATGTTGTTTATTCTTTCTACAATGTTGTCCGTTCTGTACCTTCTTTTAAATAATATAAAAGTTTTGGTAATTTTTGACTGTAGTCAACTACCGGATTGAACGTTTTTCGTGCAAAAGTAACACCAATCTTCATCTATCGTGTCGACATGAGCTACGTGTGATGATAACAGCTCATGCCCAGTGGCGTAGCTACCGTAGAGCTAGGCGGAGCAGTGCCCCAGGGCCCCGAAGCTCAAGGGGCCCCTCGGCCCCATGAACGACGTTTGAAAACATTATATAATATCCTAGTTGAATAAAGAATGTTCGACTTTTAACTTTTTGCCCTGGGGCCCTTGGTTACATAGGTACGCCACTGCATGCCGTGGGAAAAAGATTAGCCAGTCAGCAGGTTGGTAGCGGGGCTGACTGCCCAAGGTGCGATATCGTCACTCCGCCTTAATTTTCGTCACTCGCGGAGGCTCTTTTAATGCACCCCAACCCAACAGCAATAATATGAGGTCTTAGGCGAAGCCCGTGCAGCGATTTTTACTCGCGCGATTTTTTATCGCAATGATTGCATGTGTTGATTTTGCAATTTTTTTTTTGCGATTGCAATTGTTTTTTTATACTTAACGGGCTTGCGTTTGACCGCCATCTCACCTGATGTTAAGCGATGGTGCGGTCGACGATGCTATATGCTTGTCCAGCATAGGTGAGAGGATGGCAGTGAAATAAAGACCCATCCTCCGAAGTGTCTACACCGGGCATCGTACCGGAACACGACTAGGTCACTTGGCGGCACGTCTTTGCCCGGTGGGTGGTCGCAAGCCGTCGGCCGTGGCCTACCACCAGTATGTCACCTGATTAGCACCACCCAGTGATCACGTGCAGGGATTCGGAAAACTCGATCCCCGAAATGAGAGTGGTTCCATAGTAAAAGTTGATCGTAATGATGAGTACAATGACGGATCTTTGTTTTCGAAACGAATAAATTTTCAGCGTGTATTGGCTATGTGCACGACAGGGGCGCCGCCTGGCGGCCGCAATAAGAAATGTATTTTCAGGAACCATGAATTATTTTAACAATTAGTTATTAAGCCATGTTTTGATAATATGTACTAAGGGCTAGTTTTTCAATAGTCAGATAACTTTTAACTGAGGAATAAATGTGACGTTTTGAGAGTTGTAGTATAGAAAATCTGTCAAAACGTCACATTTATTCCTCAGTTAATAGTTATCAGACTATTGAAAAACTAATAGCCCTTAATCAAGTAAAAAATTTAGAGAAATGTGTAAAATTGACGATATTAAAGTGCAATAAATAATATTTGTAAAAAATAAGCTGATATTGATACATGATATTTGTGAAATAAAAACAGGATTCGAAAGCATAAAACATAATTTACATAACATATCTTTCCAACCTGAAGCTGTGACAAAAGGCAGAAAATTCGGTTTAGCAAAACATGTGAGAAAAGTAAAAAAGTAAGAATTAACAGCCAAAGTTATTTAATATGAGGCAAAAATTATATTATTAGGCAAACTTCAGTGACATTGACTCTACAAAATATCTGTAAATGTTAGTACTCCAAATTGTGCCTTTACCTTAATTATTAATTTCCAGTAAAGTTACTCTGTTTTTAAATTATTATTTTAAATTATTGTAACTAATCGGTGAAATTCTAATAACTATAGAACATTACTACCAGTAACTTACTTTATCAAGGAAACTTACACAAAATTTACATAAAATGTTCTTCTCATTATTTGTGCAGTTCACAACACAATAATTTTTGTGATGCATTTCCTTCTTTAGCTCATAAACATCGAAAAGACAGCGAATTTAGCGTGGAAATACAAAACACAGCCCTGATATGTTTAAAATTTCTGCCACAGCGTGCGCTGCGATCGATTTGACTGTTCCCACCGCCATCTTGCACACAGCCAATAACTCGTTTCTGGACCGCGTCTTAGCCAGCAAAGAAATATACGTACTAGCAATAAGTTCTTTGATCTCGGTGGCCGTAACTTTGGAGTCTGGTTTCCTCATGACGCACGCTACAGGGTGTTCCCCGTCCTCGGCATGGGGAACGCTGGTGACGCTGACGTCGAGCACGCTGGGGTGTTCCCGGATCACGGCCTCGATCTCCGGGGGAACTATCTGAGGAGATAGATACATAGATAGAATATACTTTATTAATAAATAAATAAATATAAATATCTTTGAGACATTTTTACACAGCACCATCTAGTCCCAAACTAAGCAGAGCTTGTACTATGGGTACTAGACAATGGATATAATACATATATACTTTTTTTTTGTAAATACATACTTATAATACATAAGAAACACCCAGACCAACATAAACACTTATGTTCATCACACAAATATTTGTGTCTCGTGGGAATCGAACCCACGACCTCGTGATCAGCAGTCCTACCCTCGAACCACTAGACCACAGACGTCGTCACCAAGAAAATAGTAGTAAACGGGCGGTCTTATCGCTAAAAGCGATATCTTCCAGCTTCCAGACAACCTTTGGATGGACAAAGAAGACGTAAGATCTAGATAATGGGGGCAGTCCGTGGCGTACTACTGCATGTTAATAAACTAAAATAAATAAATAGCACAAAATATATGGAGGAGGTTATATAGTCATTAGGAAGATGGTCGTTTTTAGGGTTCCGTATCCGAAGGGTGCCAAACGGGACCCTATTACTCTCGCTACGCTGTCCGTCCGTCCGTCCGTCTGTCTGTCTGTCTGTCTGTCACAAGGCTGTATCTTTGTAACGGTAATAGATAACTAGTTGAAATTTTCACAGAATATGTGTTACTATGAGGAGTATCACGGCAAATACTAAAAACAAAAAAAGTCCTTAACCAAAGTGGGTCTCCAATGTCTCCATACAAGAAACCTCAAAAAACTTTCTACTCTCTAACTCAATTTTTTTCAACGTTTTTGTTCCTGCTCTATCTTCAAAGCGGTAATATGTACCAGCGTCAAACTTGGTCAGATTATAGTGCATATTATGTAGTTTAGCAACAAATACTAAAAATAAGACAAATATAGACATATGTAGTAGTACCTGCGAAAGAAAGAGATGCAAAAATTTATATTTCGCGCACTGTACTTTGATGTCTTTTGATAAACTCTCGTAAATTAAATCAGTTCCTATGGGGTATCAGGTCGATGGGTGGTACTTTTGTTACCTTTTAGGTAACTTTTACCTCCGTCAGGTTACTTCCAGGTTACATACACGACTGAAAAGGTAACTTTTAGGTAACTTTACAAATTCGAATTGGATATTTTATTGCAACGTTGGGATTATTAATAAATCAGAGCCTCAGACTATACACTATAATATGAGTAATGTTACCTCTTTCTTTTTCGCATTAAGTATACAAAATTGTGTATTTAAACAACAAAACTGAGATTGTTTCGGCATCTCTTCAAGTGATCCTACACCTAAGAAACGTCTGAGCCATAGTAACTTGTAAAAGTGTTGAAAACAACCTACTTACAGAATAAATATTTTGATATTTAGGTTACCTGACAGCACATTTGCTCAAGCACAGTTTAAGAAGGCTCAAATGGAAAATATATGAAAAGAAAAATCTGAAAACTCCTTTTAAAATGCGCTTCAAATAGTGTGACGTTATTGTAAACGCCAAAAAAAATTGAGGTACTTCATGTCTTTGTCTCATATTTCCAAAGAAGTTACATAACTAAATGCTTTATTCTCCATAATTTACTCAATAATATTCATCACACATAATTATGTTAACTTAAAAAACTTCACTACTGAATAAAAATTAAAAAGGTAACTTTTCATAATAAAAGGTTACTTTTTGATCACTCTCAACTCTCAGGTAACTTTGGTCAGTAGCGCGCTGGCAACACTGGATATTGCTCGTTTGCCACAGGAACGCTGGCGATAGTTGGCGGATATCAGAGGCACGTGGATGCGAGGACACTGAATAAAAACTTACTTAACTTACTATTAACTTTAACACGACATATTGTGTCATGCTTTCGATGACATGAATGCCCACGCAATGAAAAGTAGCCGGTTGGTAACGTAATTCGTAGAGGCTCTTTTAAAGAACTTACGTGATAATTCCGGTATTTGACGAGCATCTTCAGCCTCTCTACAAAGTAGAAGTAGCCCTCCTCGTCCCTATACAGTATGTCCCCGGTTTTGAACCAGCCGTCCTCTGAGAAAGCGGCTGCAGTTTCCTCTGGGTTGTTGTAGTATTCCTGTAAACATATTTTCATACTTAAAATGCTATAAAATATATTTAAAAAAGGTAAAACCAACGCGTATGGAACGTCGACATAAAAGTTACAGGCCCAAAAACTCTCTCTATTTAAGCTTCAGGAAGAAGCAGCGTAACAAAAACCCCATCAACTGAACTGGAACTGCTTGTGACCTTCATGTGGCGATGGTATCAACTCCTTACCGTTCAGGCGAGAATACGAGATTATCTGGAGAAAAACCGGAATGACCGACATAGCTTGTAGGATCAGTAAGCTGAAGTGGCAGTGGGCTGGCCATGTCTGTCGAAAGACCGATGGCCATTGGAGCAGACGAGTCCTTGAGTGGAGACCGCGAATCGGTAAACGCAGCGGATTTCGCCGCCAGGTGGACCGACGACCTGAAGAAGGTGGCTGGTGGGGACTGGATGCAGACGGCAGAGGACTGAATATTGTGGCGCAACTTGGGAGACACCTATGTCTAGCAGTGGACTGCGATAGGCTGAGTTGATGGGGCAGGAATGCGGGATCGTCATCTCCGTACATGATTGTTGACCAATACTGCTGTGGAGGAACGAGGTATTATGTAAATTATGTTACTTAAACACAAAAGGAGGATCCTCCCACCAGGCTGGGTCTTATAGCTTGGCGTGTCGCGGCCCAATGGATGATGTCAGACGTTTGTATTTATGCTAACTGCACGAAAAATCTTGCATGCGCGATTCAGGATTCATAACGTCATCCAGTATACCAGTGATTCGCATGTAGCGCGATAGATGTCGCTAAACTGCATGCTACCAAAGTACCCACCCGCTTTACTAACACCCTACCCTACAAGTAATAGGTCGGAGCTCCAACCACTTTTCTACATCACACGGGAATCAGAACTGGTAGTACTTATTATAAGGCAGTTGACTACTTACACAGAAGCTTGCTCCTTTCGTCCAGAGCTCTCCTGGAACGTTTGGTTCGCTTATCTCCTTGCCTGTCTCTGGATCAACCAACTGGAAAAGAAAATTATTCATGAATACAATTGGAATTAAAATAAAGAAACAGGGACATTCTAGCAGTTAAACGCCTACGCGCCTACCTTCCACCCAAAGAACTATGTTAACCCAAAGAACTATGTTAACTATGTAACTGGTTCTTTATGTATTGTAAGTATGTATTTACAAAAAAAAAAGTATATAAGTATTATATCCATTGTCTAGTGCCCATAGTACAAGGTAGCAACTGTATGCGAATGAATGGCCGAGGATTGATTTCAGTGGCGTGCCATTGAAGAGCCCTATATCCAGCAATGGACTAGATGATAATGATGATGATGATGATGGTGATGATGATGATGATGATGATGATGATGATGATGATGATGGTGATGATGATGATGATGATGATGATGAAGTAAATATAATGATATAAAATAATGATCAGCTTGATAGGTACTGATATCCACCGGGACAATACACTACTTTTCCGAGTACGTGATGTCTTTGCCTTTCGAAGACTGCTAACAAAACCACGGATAGAAAAAGAAAGCTTGACATTTAAAGACAGTTACACTACCAACCTTGACTGGAGGATATATTGGCGAAGCCTTGCCACAGTTCCCAATAGGTCCCTTTAAGTCATACAAGAGGATCGGCCCCAAATTTTCAGTCTGGCCATATGCTTCCATGATTGGGGCGTCTGGTCGCATTCTTTTCTGTAAAATAAAGTTGTTACTAAAAAACGGATGGCGATGGAGGACGCCCGACAGAATTGAAGCTTCTACACATTCGCAAGAGCAGATAGACCACCAACTCTTCGATTTAATAACTTCTAATCGTCATCATCATCATCTTTTCAGCCGAAAGACGTCCACTACTTGACAGAGGCCTCCCCGTTAAGGGGGGATATGCCATAATCAGCATGCCAACCAACTGCGATCACCAACCCACCTGCCAAGGGTTGGCGATCGCAGTTGGTTGAATAATTACTCAGAGAACGCTGCTGCCCATCCTCTGGTGACCTCCTTTGTCGCCTTTTACGACACACACGAGAAGAGATGGAGTGGTGCTATTCTTTATGTCTGGCATTACACGGAACACTTCTCATAGTAAATAGATAAAAATCAGCAGATAAATAGCACAAATTAATAGTGTTGTACATACCCTTAATTCGATATGAATATCCTTATGCACTTTCCCTCCCGAGACCACAATGCTCTCGAAACAAGTGAAGTCACATTTCTTCTCGCCCTTGAATATGGCAGTCGCTAGAGAGGGATTCAGGAACAACGAGACTGGCTGTAAATAAAAATACAATTAATTAAATCAGTAAAACAGTTTTTATTAGAGAATTAAATAAATCAAATCAAAATGTTTATTTGTGTACACAGGTATTTTTGGTGCTAGGTACATTATAGGTAGTATCGGTAGTATAGTCTCTCTGTATACTGCCACAGGTGGCATACAAATACAACACATAATTTTTCACATTATTATTAGAATTAATAACATCAATACACTTTATTCACATCATTATTATTTAAGGACATTAATAAGGGGGCCTAGTACGAAAACTTTCATAGTTTTCGAAAGTGTTAAACACATACTAGGCCTCCTGACTAGTTTATGGTGTGCGCAAAGCATTCGGTAGCTGTATAAGACATGGTAGCACACGGCTTTACCTTTTTGGAAAGTGCTGGCACGGAATATTTCTAGAAGTCATGTTAGGGAGTATTTAGAGGGTCGCTTAATGGATGGATGCCGCGAGTCAAAGTCGACGAAGTCCCCTTCGTCTCCGAGCGGGATCAGCCCTCTCCCTGATCCCCTTCTGCGGCCTCCTTCTAGACCAGTATCAAGCTCGTACTAGGCCCCCATGACGCAAAAAGGTGCATTGGCGGCAAGAAACGGGTTAATCATGCGTCAAACTTACCCTATACTTATTGATGACATCAATGATGTGTTCTGTGGTGTGTGGAGCCGAGGTCTGCACCTTGGTTTGGCGCATAAGGGGCATTGTTACTGCGCTGAAGAAACCTGATATCCACTGCACTGGCGACAGATTTAAACTCATTTTGTTTTCACCATTTGGCCTGACAAGGAAAAAAATGAGACTTGATACCTCTTGATGAATTATAACCTACTATTAATTTATTTAGTTCCGTGTGGTGCCGGACATAAAGAATTGCACCACGCTTATCTCTTCTCACGGGTGTTGTAAAAGGCGACTAAGGGATTTACCAGAGGATGGGTAGCAGCGTTCTCTGAGTATTTTACCAACCAACCGCGATTGCCAACCTGCCAAGCGTGGCGATTATGGCATATCCCCCCAACATGCTTGGGGAGGCCTATGTCCAGCAGTGGACGTCTTTCGGCTGATATGATGATGCGGCGCACTCTGGGCCGTCAGCCCCGCTACCAACCTGCTGACTGGCTAATCTTTTCACGTGCGTCAGGCTGGCCCGGCCCCGTGGCTTTAGGTCGCGAGATATGTATTATCCAAATGTAATACTCCTCTTCAGAAGCATTTGTATTTTTTTCATTCTTTTCTTTTCTTTCTAAATAACTCAATAATTATGATAACATTTAATAATGTCCTGAAAATTCGAACTTGACAGATGGTCACTCGATCAATAAATACAAACATATTTTAGATTTCAATTATCGTCTCAAATACACGGCTGATAGACACATGACTCAAACTGCATTGATGTACTGCTGTATAGGAATGCAAAGATCGCCTTCTTAAACAAATTGATATGATATTGAAAGTGATATTAACGACTGAAAGGGGCCGGGCCAGCCGAATTTAAATTACTTATATTTATATATTTAGACGGTTTAATTTGAAAAGAAAGCAGTACAAGTGTTCTAAATTCGCCGGAGATTATTTCGTACCTAGGATAGGTATTTATAGCTTTCGTGGTTATCTAGTTAAAGCTGTCGATACAATTTTCAGCCCGGCCCCTTTTACACCTTAATATCTCGGAAAATATTAGGTTTTAAGATTAAATTAAGCACTATGTACGTGTATTTTACGGAGTACATCCCTTCTGTGGCACCACTTTCTAAGCAAGGGTGGTAGTTGTCGTGGTACAGATAGGGCCGGGCTGAAAACGTCAGGCTGGCCCGGCCCCCTTCAAATGCTTCTATTTTTTTTATTAGAGCGGTACATTGAAAATGTAGTAAGTACAAATGCTTCTGAAGAGGAGTACATTCGGATAATACATATCTCGCGACCTAAAGCCACGGGGCCGGGCCAGCCTGACGCACGTATCTTATCCCCACGACATGAGCTATTATTATTATTATGTAGTTCATGTCGACACGAAGAAGAAGAAGAAGGTGATGATGATAAATTTCTTTATGATCTCGGGTCCCCATAATAGCCGAAAAACTGAGGAGTTAAGATCTAGACGTTCTTTCGTGGACACTGTGAATCGGCAAACATCCCACGATTGCCGATTCGTGGTCCCTTAGGCTAGATGGGGTGTAGTGACGATCTGCGCAAGGCGTGTCTATAAGTAGATTATAACAGGCTGATTCTAATAATGATAACAATTTATTTATTTCTATCATTAGGATGCCTAATTAGTGCTAATACTATGTTAGTATGTAGTGTTATTATGTGTTCTGTGCTAAAACGAATACGTCGACTTACTTATCATCAGCATTTCACAGAAACTTTGCGACCTTTTCACATCGGTTGAGCTTCAAAAAACTAATTCCGTACGGAACCAGCACATATACAATAATCGACGTCAAGCCGAGAACAGAATATAGGCCAGTATATGACTGACACATAACATAGCATCACGCCTGTATTTCCCCGAAGGGCAGAGGTGTATAGTACACCCACATTTCGCCAGTAATGTCGTAGTATTATATTCTCTTTGAGTAATGTTATAAGTCAAATGTAACAGGGGGCGAGAGTATAAGATTCATCAGGAAAAATTCATTAAAAAAAACTCATAAAAGATTTGTCTCATAAAATATCACTATTCGTTTTATTCGATTTGTGACCAAAACCACGTTTATGCTGAATTGCGAAACAAGCATGGCTATGGAAAAAAATGCCCAACATTGGATGTTGGGCATATTTTAATTCGACCAAGACTGGCAAAAAATAACTAAATCTCGAAAACTAACAAACTATCTTTTTATTTATTCCTGTTTGCAGTCATAAACTAGTCTATCTTCTGTTCCCAGCTTGACGTTGAGTTTTGGGACACTTTGTATACCTATACCTACGTTTTGATTTGGCAAGAGGAATCTTTGACTTACAAGTGCGAATTGGATGAGAACATAGCCTTCAACTGTTGCAGTTTACTGAGGAACTTCTTATGCTTGAATGCTGCTAGTTTGACGACGCCCGTTGTGCCGCCTGTACTTATCAGCGCGAAGTATATCTTGTCCAGATCAAATACCGAAGGTCTGGAAGAAAAGACTCGTCTTTACCATAAGGGCACAAGGAGCGCAGGCCCAGGGACAAGGCTTGTAGGGGGCCCATGAAAAAGAATAACAAAATATAGCAAGTAAAAGCCCTAGTTACCGACAGTGCCCCACTGTTCGACAAAAAAACAACAAAGTTCAGAAAATAAGAGCAAAATTATAATTTGGTATACGGTTAAATATTATCTAATAAACATTGAACTGTTACATAGTGCACCACAAATACGTAAAAAATCATCACAAACAAAACCAATGTATTTAAAAAATACTTGTGATCGTGCCTTATAGTGTCGATAATTATGTTAATGTTACGTTTTATTGGAAAAACAGGATATAAGCACAATTAAACAAAATCACAACATTAGGGTCGTATGCCATTGGACAAATCTCTTTGTCCAATCTCTTTATCCAATCCAATTTATTTGATGATCAGTGTTTTCTTACATAGGTACAATATTTGATTGTCCACATCAGAGTCAATTTTATCAAGACAGATGCGATACCACCATATGTATAATAAATACTAATTACATTATGATACCACCAATAATGTCACTATTATAAATTAAAGTGCATACTTTTGTTATCATCCAATTTTGTTGCAAGAAGACCAGCCGACATTATCAAAGACCAACTGGGTACAAAGGTTCAGTATCAGTAAAGTTCAGTATCTTTAAAAAAATCGAGATTTTATTTGAAAAGTTCCAAAAAAGACCAACGTTCTATGTATGGAGAAGAGCGGACAAGAAAGTCCACGTAATTAAAAAAATAACGCGAATCGGCAAACAGCGTAGGGCGCCCCCCAGCCAGATGGACCGACTACCGATGACCTGAAGAAGGGACTGGATGCCGAGTAATATATATAATAATTATATATATACGTGGGACACTCAGAAAGTTTTGCGAAACTAAAAAAAATTGTTCTATACGTACATATATTTTTATCAAATCTTTTCAAAGTACTTTCCACCAGCCTCTATATAAAGATTCATGCGCCTAAACCAGTTTTCAAAACACTTTTTCCAGTCCGCCGCAGACACCTCGTTTACAGCCTGCTCGAACGCAGCCAGCGCATCTTCCGGCGACGAAAATTGTATCCCTTTGAGCTGATTTTTTATTTTTGGGAATAAAAAGAAGTCACACGGTGCTAGATCAGGGCTGTAAGGAGGGTGACCCAGGAGTTTGACTGGCGTGCTGTCCAGGAAGTCCCTCGTTTTGAGTGCGGTGTGCGCAGGTGCATTGTCGTGGTGGAGCAGTAGCCCGCGGAGCCCTGTGTTTGGTCGCTTGTTGCTTATAACAGAGAAAACTTCTGGCAAACATTTGGTAGTATACCATTCGGCATTAATGCTTCTTTGATCCCGTAAGGGAATTGATACCAAGTGGCCAGTCAAATTAAAAAAGCTAGCGATCAAAATCTTACCCCCGCTTCTAGATCGCTTCACTTTGGTAGGCGTTGGCTCATTTTGAAACACCCAAACAGTCGACTGGCGCTTGGTTTCTGGGTCGTATTGATAAATCCAGGACTCATCACCTGTAACGATGTCGTAAACACGCCGAGACGAGCCTGCTTCAAATTTGTTAAGCATATCACGGCACCATTCCACCCGGGCCTGCTTCTGAGCATCGGTGAGGTTGTGCGGCACCCAGCGTGATACTATCCTCCTCACGCGAAGATGGCTGTGTAGAATCTCGTGAACGCTTCCCGATCCAATCTTCAATATGTGTTGAATCTCCTGATATGTAATTCGCCTATTGTCTTGGATTAAATTTTTCACTGCTAGCACGTTTTCTTCGGTAACAGCCGTCAAAGGGCGACCGCTTCTTTCGTCATCCCCCAAAGTTGGTCGACCGCGCTTGAATTCGTTATACCAACGATACACGGTTGCCTTGGAAGGGCCTTCATCCATGAATGCCATTTGAAGTCTATCGTACGATTCATCCGGTTTCAGGCGACACTTGAAATCGTATAAAATCATAGCTCTAAAATGTTCCCGGCGCAGATCCATATTTCAGTGAGACACAATACTTTGAATTAACTCGCAAAAAATGTGGAGGGAAATTTTGAAATTGGAACTTACTTATTTTTACTTATAAATAATCATATTTTCGAAAAACATTATAACTGGCCAGTCTCCCATATATAAAAACTTTTTTCGCAATACTTTCTGAGGGGCCTGGTATATATAGAATAATTTGTTTTTGGGTATAATAATCATTGGCTGCTTTTGCTGGCTTGGCACCCGCTCATCATCACTTGGGGTTGACACTGAAAATCAGCGCTGTGTTGTGAGTCACGTTACAACACAGCATCATGCTGAGTGTCGACCTCTTTGCCGCAGCTACGACATGCAAAGTAGGTATCATACATTGATAAAATGATTCAAGAAATGTACCTAATTAAGTATTTTTTATGTGCACCTACCGCATGTCGTCTTGTTGTGGCAATAAATATTTTTTCTTTCTTTCTTTTCTTCTAATATGGTGCAACTTGGGAGAAGCCTCTGTCCAGCAGTGGACTGTGATAGGCTAAGTTGATGATGTTGATGATTATAAAAGAAAATGATAGCCACGCATCGCAACAAGCCCTGAATTGTTGATTAACATTAGAAGAAAGGATTAGAAGGAAGAAAGGCTTGTAGGATCAGTAAGCTGAAGTGGCAGCCATGGGGCTGGCCATGTCTGTAGAAGGACCGATGGCCGCTGGAGCAGACGAGTACTTAAGTGGAGACCGCGAATCGGCAAACGCAGCGTAGGGCGCCCCCCAGCCAGGTGGACCGACGACCGGACGAATGTGGCTGGGGGGACTGGATGCGGAAGGCAGAGAACCGAGTGTTGTGGCACAAATTGGAAGAGGCCTATGTCCAGCAGTGGACTGCGATAGGCTAAGTTGATGATTGGAAGAAACAATGTAAAATCTATTAAGTTTGCGGCTCCCGTAGGCCTGACTGCGCTTAATTAATCTATAGGAAGATAAACATAGACTACGGTCAGCAGATGACGTCTACGGTTATATAAAAAACACAAAAGACTTACAGGAATTCTTCTTGGTCTTCCTTATCATCATATTGTTCGATGAAGTTCGCCAAGGAGTGTACCCCTTCATCGAAGCAGATGATCTTGATATTAAGTCCTAGATCTTCTGCGGCCTTCTTATAGTCTTCGAGGTGTTCTTTCTGGCAGAACGCTACTTTTGGTGCACATAGCTTGAACACGGTTTTTATTTCATCTGTAAGTAAACAATGTTTGAAGTTAGAAAGTCTTCTTGCGAAAAAAGGATTGGTTGACGAGCGGGAACTTTCTCGTTATAAAACTGGCAATAATAGTAGTAGTGGTAATAGAGTCACATAAGGAGATGAAAAAAATAATGCAGATTTTTGGCATGAACCTTTGTTTTAATGATCTAAAGACTTGATCTAAATGTCTCAAAAAATCATGCTGCGACAATGACAACTGTTCGCAGAACCTAAAGAGATGCAGCTATGTCCTAGAGATCCCACTTGATATCTGTAACTAATCCTCTAATCGTTTCCAGGGAGGCGAGAGGCTGGATTGAAAGAATAAACTATGGTAACTGTTCGCTTTATGAAAAATGATAAAAAATATTCTTCCTGTGACCACGAACGCTGCAAAGCTTTCGAAACGTCAGGAAAACCAATTTAAATAGGTAATATACTTGGACGAATATTCTTTTTATTCGTCCAAGGTAATATACGTGTTATTATAATGTGTAGTGATCGCGAAAACCTAAGAAATGAAAAATCTTCCTAGGTAGAAGCAGTATTATACAACGTGTCGATCTGTATTCGTGCCTTATTTAAGAAGGTGACTATACCACTGAAACTGAACACGAATCAATAAAAAAATCAATACCAAAAAAATAATTTTTGTTTCAATACCTATTTGTAAACAAACAAATTCCCTCCGTGTGTCACAAAAACGATGGGTGCGAAACCACCAAAACAATTTGCAGGTATTTCCACCCCTTGACAATGCCACCGATGACTTTATTTTCAGAGTCGTTCGAGATTTATTCTCAAACCCTCGCTATATTTCTAAGTGAAAATGTGTACCTATTCATACATTTTTTTCAAATATTTTTAGATGACTAAGCACATTATTTATCATTTGCTCTAGAAATATGGCACGGTTACAGATCAACAACTTGTATTATCTGTGGTAGTAGAGACTAGAGCTCCTCGTGAAATAGCTCGTCCGGGGAAGTACTACCACCGTACCTATTTCTGCCACCAAACAGTAATGCGTTTGAATTATTGCTATGTTTCGGTACGAAGCTTACCTACGAGCACCGGTGAAATTACTATCACATGAGACTTTCCATCTTCATGTCTCAGTTTGGCAAACACGGTTGCCAATACCATTAGGCAACAGCGTAGGTGGTATTGCAGTTATTTTGGGCAAAGGCAGTATTATATTATCTGTAGCAAAGGTAACCGCTTAAAATCAGGTGGGCTGAAAACGACCCAAACGATTTGCTCAAAATATAAATATCTTCTTCCAGATTTAGCTCATCATAAAATAAATTTTACACGATGGAGGGAAGTAGTCTCCTTCTGTGAGACCATTATGGTCCAGAAGGAGACTGTGGAGCGGGATCGAGAGAGGGCCGTTGTTGCTCGGAGAAGGCGACGCCGGAGAGGCAAGTGTTATATGGCGCACTCCCTAACGATATGCGACCGGAGAACTGGGAGCCTTTGAGTTCATGACGTACAGAGTGGGGGCTCTACCTATGTCTATCGAGAAAGTGTAAGGGGAGACAATAAAGTCTCCCCTGAGACATGTCTTACAGGCGTAGCACAGGAAGGGCTCCGGAGGCATAATACATTCCCGGAGTCCCCCTTATTGTGCTGAAAACGGCTACCGGGGGGTTTGAGTGGGTAAAAATCCTACACACACCGGCCTCTGTCCTCCATGAGCTTTTTGAAGGTACCTCGCATAAAAAAAGGTATTTTACACGAAGCGACTCCCATTCCCATCGGACCCCCGCAACAATACTGACATTCTATGGTTAGCAGTTGTCAGATTTTCGGCCTTCATACGTAACTACTGCAACATAGTTATATTCTTATGGCATCCATGACTGACAGTTTAACGTGATCTCTGAAGCGATATGTCATCAAAAAACGTGATCAAAATAACAAATCGTGTTCAAAGTCCAAATAATGCCGAATGAATGAATTCAAGGTTGAAAGTATTAGCTTATTCAGTAGCTAAGTGGTCATTTCCGTTATTATGGACCTCATTAGGTTGGGTTACGTTTCCGTGACGTCACAGCGAGCTACCTGTCACTATTATATTTGCAGTTTTTAAAAGTCTGTGTTGTCTTGACAAAAATAAGCAACAAATTCTTTTTGTGAGTTTATGGTGTAAGTATAGCAATTATTTTTTTCTAGTTTAAGTACTTAATAAGAGGTTAGAGTGAAGAAAAAATTGTTTTCTAGATTTGCCTACATTTTTATAGCATGACGTAATCGACCGACAGTCAGTTACTCCACAGATGCGGCATTGGGCGCCATTTTTTATAAGTAACCGAATATCGGTTCTTCCACAGACGAGAGGATATTATAGTTTTTTTTGGCGGTAGCGACACAGAATACCTAAGTGTTATGGCAGCAGCGATTTTGCATTCTGCAGTATGCAATCAATGTTGATTAACGGCCAAAATTAATATCCAATCAATCGACGATTTACCCTACTAGAGATAGAAATTTGACATATTTTGTATGGAGCTTAAGTCAAATTCCTATCTCTAGTAGGACAAATCGTGGATAGATTGGATATTAATTTTGGCCGTTAGAGTCTAAATCAACATTGATTAGGTACATACTGCAGAATGCAGTCAAAATTTTAGACTTTTTGACTACGTCTGTGGTCTAGTGGTTCGATTGTCGGACTGCTGATCACGAAGTCGTGGGTTCCATTCTCACAGAACACAAATGTATTTATGTGATGAACAAAGTGTTTGTGATGGTCTGGGTGTTTCTTATGTATTTTATAACATGTATGTATTTACAAAAGAAAGTATATAAGTATTATATCCATTATCTAGTACACCCATAGTACTAGCTCTGCTTAGTTTGGGACTAGATGGTGCTGTGTAAAAAAAAAATAACAAAATTATTTATATTTGTTATTTTATGATTATTATCAAGTAGATTCTTTGGTAGTTTTTGTCGTAAATTATTCACTCTACCCCTTTACAGACTCAGACCAATCTTTTGGTCTGAGTTCACAGAAAAGTCCTATTTTGAAAAGAAAGATTGAACAACCGTGCTTGGGATTTTAAAACCGAAAAAACCGGCCAAGTGCGAATCGGACTCGCGCAGTAAGGATTCCGTACCACTCATGGACCCATGAACATGACATGTATGATACCACGTAGAAGTAGACCCTATGCTAGTGAAAAAGAAACAGCCCTGTGACAGACAGACCGTCCGTCAGGACGGGCGCCACGGCGTAGGCATCCTTTGGGTATGGAACCATAAAAATAGCGAGTCAATAAACCTATTATCAATTAATTAAATACATGTTTTTATCGATTAGGTAGTTAATTTCTTTTTAAGGAAATCAAATCACATAATACCTATAGTAGGTAGGTATACCTACTTTCATAGACATACAGGGTGTCAGGGAAACGCTTCGGAAAACGAAGACAGGTTATAGTGCTGTTGATTACTGATACGAAACCACGAAAAAAAATGCGATTCTTTTTTTAGATTTTTTCATTATTTTTTTGAATTTTTCATTATGTATGAGTTTTATTTAACTGCCCAAAGCTGGTTATGTATGAAAAATGCAAAAATAAATAAAAGAAAAAATCTAAATAAATAATCGCATTTTTTTTTCGTGGTTCAGTAATCACCAGCACCTATCTTCGTTTTCGGAAGCGTTCCCCTTAACCCAGTATGCCTACCATTGAATTATTTGTGCCTACTTTGTTAACATTGTGTTGTGACTACTTGTGTTGTGACGTATAATCTCACGTACACACCCACAGTTTAGTAAAACTGTGTACACACCTATCTTTAAACGCGGACATTGGACCCCAATCAACAGAGAATTTAAGATCATTAAATAATCAGCAGGTTTTGTTCAAAACAGAACAATTTAGTAATTTTAGTTCATACTAAAATTACTAAATTGTTCTGTTTAAACGACTCGCTCTTGGCCGGGTTTTTTACACGCTCATGCGTGTAAAAAACCCGGCCAAGAGCGAGTCGGGCTCGTACATTTAGGGTTTCTTACCAGAATTTTATCATCGCGTTTACATGATTGTAGGGATTTAACGGAAAAACAGGTAAATTAAAATGCGTGAACAAAGAAACGGCTGATATATCACAAGTGACAAGTCTTTATTCACCATCAAGTGCTTTATTTTCAGTCAGTGACATTAACTTTATCATGTAGAAACGGATAGGTAAATAAGAGTAGCTACAATATTTGTAAACGAACTTATAAAAATAATTCATGCTTGAAAAACTGTTCAACATAACCACTATTTTCACGTCGCAGTCGGATAAATAACCGTAGTTAACCGGCTGCTTATTGGTAGCTAACGGCGACTTTTGTTAAATAACCGTAGTCTACCTTTATTTTACAACTATTCCTCCATCGTCTATTTTTTTGAAGAGCTTTACGTCCTGTAATACTTAAGCAATTTTCGTACTGTGTTGAACTTCAAAATTTCAAGAACTTACGATATTTGAACAGCGGGTCCACTCCAGCTATTGGCATGCCATTAAACAGCGCCGCGTAGTACGGTATATGAAGATCCAGATGGTTCCTGCCACCTAAAGCCAGCACATCTCCGGTCTTGACTCCAAACTTGCGGAAGCACCTGGCCAACTGGATGGAGCGGGCCAGAACTGATGCGTTCGTCTCGCTCTCCCCTGTAGCTGCGTCTATCTGTGGGACGAAGAGGGGTTGTTATGGCGACGATAAGAGACTTTTAATAATTTTAAACTCAAGATCACGTCTAAACGAGCAGTGTTTATGATTTAATGTAAATTATAGTTCGCTGTAGTTTTTATAAAAAGTGCGAAAAACTGCCACATTTGGCACTTTTTCTATCTACAACTACAGCGAACTGAGCGAACTACATTTTACAGAGTTAATAGTTTCTGATTAAACTACAGTACCTGTACTTCAATCGTTAAAAACGAATTTTCGATAAATGATGAATTCAGCGAGTATTAATAATTTTTTTACTGGTGGTGGGGCGCAACTTGATTGCTACATTCCCCTTAAGAGGTTTGGTATAAACTAAGAATAAGGCTGTATATTATATGCTAGAACGGTTTTAATAGGGATTTGTATATTAAATACAGTCTAACTTCGTCCTTTATTGAAATGATAATATTCCACTCGAAAAAAATTTATTATATCCTCAAAATACTTCACCCACCAATATGAATAACACTGATCTGTTGTTTATTGTTAACAAAATTGTTGTTATGGATGTACACAAAGTAGTATAATCAAGGATCGTTGGAGCGTAGCGGAAACCATTATTCTATGGATAAAAATATTTATATGTATTTGTAAGTTAAACAATTTTTATAACATAAAGAGCCCTTTTCGTATTCTTTGACTGTCTAATGGATGAAATTATTGGATTTCCTTTATCAAACACGATGTAACACCTCTTTTTAGGGTTCCGTAGTCCTACAAGGAACCCTTATAGTTTCGTCATGTCCGTCCGTCTGTCCGTCTATCCGTCTGTCCGTCTGTCCTAATCCTTTACAGCTTAATAACTTCTACAGTTATAAACATAAGTAAATGAAACTTTGTTAAAAAATGGTTTAGATATAGATCTAAATTTTAATAGAATAAAAAAATCTTGGTAACGTTTTTTAGGGGTGGCGCCCATACATGTGAAATGGGGATGAAATTTTTTTTTTCGCTGCACCCCCTCTTGTGGGGTATCATTGAATAGGTCTCCTAAAATGAAGGTAATGTTTCATACATCACTTTTTTATCGAGTGTACCATCTGCGAAATATAGCCCACCAAAGTGGCTTACAATGTGTCCCCCCCCCCTGCCATTTCCAAACTATGCAACGTAGAAACTTGTAATCTTCCACGTTGATAGACTTTTATAAAAACTCTCTTTTAAAATTATTTCGAGTATAATGTGATCATAAATTTTTGAGTTATAGTGAGAAAACTGAAAAATACTTAAGACGTTCTAGTTCATAGGTCATTGACCTTAGATAAAAATGATCTTAGCAAATAATGCTCCTTTAGTTACTTTCTATTTTAAAAAATCACAAAAATAAAATTTGTGTTATATTGATAACACAAAGTAACAGCGCAACCTAGCGTTAAATTTAAGAAGTGTGTCATATCAATATATGACACACTTCTTAAATTTACGTGGCGCTGTTTGCAAAAACTAAAATAGCAATGATTAATATTCGATTTGATTCGTTTGTAATTAGACCAGTAGGTTCCTTATACTTAAGGAACCCTATAATACTGAGCATGGCCCGACATGCTCTTGGCCGGTTTTTTCGTCCGAGATAACACTTAGGTCACGACTCACAAGTGTTCTTGTTTGATCAAAAATCTCTTGAAAATGACTACACTGATGGACTCCGCAAGTATTTCATTGAGGACCAAGGCTCACGGCCGTGGTTACCAATTGCGGAAGGAGGAATATTCGGTCTTGTCGAGCAATTTGGGAGATGTCTATTTCCAGCAGAAGATAGGCTTATTTGATTTAAATATTGCATACAATTTTGAATCTTATGAGACTAATTACATAAGCTAATTTCGAAACTGAAAATGTATGAAACTGCATGCCCTTTAATGGATATGTGCTATAAACAGCCGAAAAGTAACATTGTTAAGTAATTATGAATATCGGAATTACGATATTGAGTTTCTCAATTCCGGAACTGAATCTGTCCGAGATTCCGGAGTTTCGAGATTCCGGAATTTCGGAATGCATGCCCTAGTTACCATGTTGTAAGACTTTCTACTACTTATAATTCTACTAATGTTTACTAGTTAGTACAAGAATTTACGACTTCCGCAAGGTGATAAGAAGAGTATCTTAGTTGATACATTCGATTGTTTCACTGTACTTTTCAAGATGAATGGGATGAATCATAATGTTATCAACCGGAACACGTTTTTTAACGTTTACGCTAGGAAAAACTGACTAAAAATAATTTACAATCCAATACAGGGGGCCTAGTACGAGTTTGACACTTTATAATACTTTCATAGTTTTCGTCGATTTTCATTCATGAACTACTAGTTACTCCTCGTATCCGCCAGGGGCGCTACTGATTAATGAATGAAAGTCGTCGAATTCGATGGAAGTATCGGTAAGTGTCAAACTCGTACTAGGCCTACAGTACCAATCTGTTACATTAATCTAAGGCTGATTGCAGCTTGTGACTTGGCTTACATTCAGAGATGAATCTAATAAACTAGAAAACTACTTTATCCAGAAGCTCAGACCAAGTAACAGAAGTAACATAGGCTATATTAATTTATTTTAGTACGCGGGCGAAGCCGCGGGCAATGTCTAATCTTTGACGACGTCTGTGGTCTAGTAGTTCGAGGTTCAGACTGCTGATCACGAGGTCGTGGGTTCGATTCCCACAGTTCACAAATATTTGTGTGATGGACATAAGTATTTCTGTTGGTCAGGGTGTTTCTTATGTATTATAAGTATTTACAAAAAAAATATATATAAGTATAACATCCATTGTCTAGTACCCATATCCATAGCACAAGCTCTGCTTAGTTTGGGACTAGATGGTGCTGTGTAAAAATGTCCCAAAAATATTTATTTATTTATTTTAATCTAAGCGTGAACTCATGTTTCCAACTGTCAAATATCACTGCATTTTGACAGTTGTAAGCACACGTTGTAAGCATGAGTTGAGAAAGAGGCCTGATATAAGCCTTAATGTTGTAAGGAACTCCCCTATGCTCCCCTTTAGACAAACGATATGTGTGGTTCGTGAAAATACAGCCTAAAGGTGCTTCCAAAGATACGTACTGTTATGGATTATTATAATCAGTCTAATTAATGCTGGGACTTCTTATGAAAAACTCGCTATTCAATTGCTGGTCACCAAAGTTATAGGTACTTTTTTTTCGAGAAGGCAAAGCTTCAGAAGGCCGGGGTGAGTGGGATTTTTACCGCAGTACAACCCCCCCCCGTGGCCATCTTCAGCACAATAAGAGTACACCTAAAGCCTCACTCTGAACGCAGATATAAATGAAGTTTTCTCAGAAGATTATGGATGTTTTCGAATGAAATATCATTTTAATAACGGACAAAGTTAAACTGTATTTATACAAAACCCTAATCAAACCGTTCTTTAATAATTTCTTGACGTCTATATGTAAAATGTATAGTCACATTATACTCGAAATAATTTTAAAAGAGAGTTTTTACAAAGGTCTATCAATGTCGAAGATTACAAGTTTCTACATTGCATAGTTTAGAAATGGCAGGGGGGCGGACACATTGGAAGCCACTTTGGCAGGCTATATTTCGCAGATGGTACACCTGATAAAAAAGTGATGTATGAAACATTACCTTCATTTTAATAGACCTATTCAATGATACCTAACACGAGGGGGTGCAGCGAAAAAATAATAAAAAATAAAAATAAAATAAAAATTTCATCCCCATTTCACATGTATGCGTATGTAATCACGGTTTTTTTTATTATTTTTAAATTGAGATCTATATCTAGACTATTTTTTAACAAAATTTCATTTAAAGATATAAATTGTGGAAAGAAATAATAATAATTTGTGTTTCGCATGCGTAAAATGCGTTAAAATAATAAAATAAAAAATAAAATTTCATTTACTTATGTTTATAACTGTAGAAGTTATTAAGCTGTAAAGGATTAGGACAGACGGACAGACGGACGGACATGACGAAACTATAAGGGTTCCTTGTAGGGGGGTGCTGGCCAGAAAACCTCCACGTGTGCCTGACGGCTGCTTGTCCTTCTGGGCACGTCTGGAGGGATCGGCAGTTGTTTGGCCGGTGCATCCTGGGCACGGGCAATTAAATCCTGCCGAGGAATTAACCTTCGGGGGATTTTATTGCCTGCGGCGAATATTCTGGCGCGGGAGGGGCCCGTTCTGGGCCAGTAGGGAGTTGCTCCACGTGTCCCTCTGATATCAGTAGAGGGCACAGTGGAGGAGCAGGGGCGGGCCCGGTGTGCACTCACCCTGCCACTGGGCAGGCAGCGGGGGGACTGTCTTTCCCTGCCCCCGTCGATCTCGTAACCCCAGGAGTGCCCGCTGAGTAGTGTTCTCGCGCCTCTTGGGACCGAGGGTCTTGGCTTCACCGCCCGGACCGCGAGGAAGAAAACCTCTATAAAAAATTACGGGAGGTAGGGCCTGCGAGCAGCAGACTCGGGGTAGTCTGCTGCCCGACCAGCAGCTGGCGTAGCTGGCACAGCCGGCGTAGTTGGCGCAGCTGGTAAAGGCCCATGAGGTGAGGTGGCGTGCAGTGTTCCGTGTGCGCCACCAAGGAGGGTGCGGCCAACGTAAGGCCGCACAGGGAGAAGGGGCTCGCCTGCTTGTGGCGGGCCAGGACCTGTCGGGGGTGGTTGTGTGAATACTCACGGGTTCCCACGCCCCCGGCTAAGGTAGTTGAAGGAACACCGTGGTGGTTTTAGTCGGTAAGAGTCCGACACTGGCTCCGCCTACCCCGGGCGGAGTGCGTCCATGAGGATTTCCCCTAGGCAAAAAAAAAAAGGGTTCCTTGTAGGACTACGGAACCCTAAAAACATTTTGTTGGTAAATTTGGACCTTGAAACTGTACGTAAGCCAAGCTGACCCGAAATCTTGGGCTGGAAAGTTACTCTGTGCTGGAACCGCGCCTGTGTCTAGTACACTTTGCCCGCGTGCTGAAGTAAAATATAACCTATATTACTTCTGGATAAAGTAGCCTCTAAACACCGATAAAAATCAATCCACGATTTGCCCTACTAGAGATAGGTATTTGACATAAGCTCCATACAAAATATGTCAAATTTCTATCTCCAGTAGGGTAAATCGTAGATAGATTGGATATTAATTTTGGCCGTATGTCCCTGCATTTTAAATCTGTAATATCTTCGAAAATATTCATTTAAATTACATGCCGTACAGGGCCATATTGTTCTATATTAAATGCACAATGTATTTAAGGGATTTAATTGGATAAGGATTAATGTTGTATTGCCATGCTTAAAATCGCTTCGTAAATAAGCCATTATTTCACGTAAAAAGTAAAGGATAAAAAATGGTTATTGTGGGTTATCCCTAAGAGATAGACATATACCATCGCGGTCTTTTTTGTAGACCTTTTTAAGGTGTGCAATACTGTAGTACATTATTTTGATATATCTTGTAGGTTTCAGCCAGCGTTTACAATGTAAGCGCAAAAAAATGTGTTTATTTACGACATCACATTAGAAACCTCTAAAATTATCAGTGTTTCTCTACTATATTATGCATGTTTTATACATATAAACCTTCCTCTTGAATCACTCTATCTATTTAAAAAAACCGCATCAAAATCCGTTGCGTAGTTTTAAAGATCTAAGCATACATAGGGACAGACAGACAGCGGGAAGCGACTTTGTTTTATATACTATCTAGTGACGTAGAAGTCGTCATCGGCACCAATCCGATTGTTGTGAGAAAATTCAACTGCTCGTGTATCGGCTCGTTAGTTCAGCGGTCAGAGCGCCCAGTTTCGCAAATGTGCTTTTAGAGGTGGTCGGGGGTTCAAATCCCTCACGAGTCATTGGAACTTTTTTGTTTGTCATTTGTGATTATTGCGCTTCTCAGACCATTTTAGCAAATATGAGCTCCAAGTAGACTATTTCCCATGTTTTCTATCTTCACGAATTCAAGGATAATAAAAAATTAGTTAATTTAAAAATTAAATCGACTTCAAAAGGAAATTAACTGAAAATTATGAAATAATATTTTTACACGAAATTAACCAACAAAATGAAATCAAAAGTAGGTACGAAACAAATTAGGGGCCTACAAATTTTTTGCTGTTAAGATTATTATTATTTTGGAAAAGAGGTAAGGTCTATGCAAGTCCCCTATGTCACTGCGACCTAAAAGATCTATTGTAACGCCTCTAATAGTATACTACAGCACCTCTCCAAGCCGCAAGCCAACCATAAAGTCGACTATAGCCTTGGGGTTTGAGGATCTGATCTCATCAGCTGAGATTGTGTGGCCTCCAAGATGCTGACTTCTAATGTGGTGCACTGCATCACATTCACATGCTCTTAAGATAACCTACCAAATACCAAATATAGCTACCAAATTTAAAAAACAGAAAATCCACAATATTAACAAAATTAAAAGTACAACTATGTATATTATAGAAAAATTCTAGCACAAATACTACACACAGTTAAGTAACTATGCATGTAAGTCTTTGAGTATTATAAACGAATTATGGCAAAAACGTACCTATGTTCCTACATCATCATCATCATCATTTCAGCCGAAATACGCCTTTGCTGGAAATATGCCACCCCCAACCCCCAAGCGTTGCCACAACGACCGGTGCTGTGCTTTCCGCATCCAGTGGGTTTCCGCGACCTTCCTTTGTATGTAGGTACATGTCCGTACATGTATATTGTACATTCGACTGCATGACAGTGGTAACACTTAAATTAGAAAACCGCCCTTACTTCTTACAAAATAAAGGCGCTATCAATGTCAAACTGTTACCACTGATGTGCGGTCGAGCGTACATAAAAACTTGGTTGTTAGGTAAATATTGTCTTTTAACTTCGTTTTGCACAGAACATATGGCATATGGGGCACATTGCTCGCAGGACGGATGGCCGACGGGGCCGTAAAGTTCTGGAGTGGCGACCGCGTACTGAAAGGCGCAGCGTGGGTAGGCCAAGTACTGCCAAGTAGGACAAGGTAGACCGACGACCTGGTGAAGGTCGCGGGAATTCGCTGGAAAGCGCAGGACCGGTCGTTGTGGCGATGCTTGGGGGAGGCCTCTGTCCAGCAATGGACGTCTTTCGGCCGAAATGATGATGATGATGATGAACTCCGTTTTGTATCGGATATAGGTAGGTCTTTTATCGGATGGATTTCGGTGAGTGTGCGTTGGAATTGCACGATATTATTCCCCCAAGCCCTTTTCATCATCGGACAACCAGACGCACGGCGATGCGCCACCGTTATATGATAGACATTCCACCCTTACTCACGAACCGATTTGCTAATAGCTTTATTATGCGTAGGTTCCGCTAAAGAGTGGAATTCTTTGTCTCTGTTTCCCGAAAAGTATAATCTGGTGGCCTTCAAGACTTGAGTGAATAGGTTTTTGCTGGGCAAGCGTGTATCATCGTCGACCGCACCATCAGGCGAGCTGGCGGTGGTAAAATTGTTGCCGTCCCTTTCTTGTATCTACTATTAGTAAAGAGA
The DNA here is from genome assembly GCA_949699075.1 of Asteroscopus sphinx. Classification (NCBI taxonomy): domain Eukaryota; kingdom Metazoa; phylum Arthropoda; class Insecta; order Lepidoptera; family Noctuidae; genus Asteroscopus; species Asteroscopus sphinx. The sequence continues at coordinate 8,240,120 of OX453021.1, read as the reverse complement.
GCGATAGTTTAAAATAAGTTAAGTTCATGAACAAGAGAATCGACACCAATGTCATTGAATATTTTAGCAAAATAAAGTCACGTACGTGTGTTTAGTTCTTGTTGTTATATATTGGGGGGTGCCATGCTCATGCTACGCCACCATTGATCCTGTTATATCCATAACAACAAAAGAAAAACAAAAGAAAATCACGCTTGGAGAACCGTTTGATGATTTCAATATGTTGTTACTGGCAGACACTCCAATATCTTGTTGAAATCTGGGGCAATGCCGCTAAAACAAAACTAACAGATCTCCAAATTGCACAAAATAAAGTAATAAAAATGATTTTTAACTATCCATATTTAACACCATAAAGAAACTAAAATAATGAACATCAATCAGTTATATACTTATAACACATGTATTTTAATCCGAAAGGCTCTAAACAAAAATATCCGTACTAACATATCTTTCACCAAACTAAAACAGATTACCCAACGTAGCACTCGCCGAGCTAGTTTCTTGGTTTTACCAAAAATTAGAACCAACTATGGCAAAAAAACTATAACTTATGAAGGAGCACAAATCTATAATAAAATACCCTCACGTATTAAAAATCTAAGCTCATTTAATGCATTCAAAACTGAGCTGGCACTATATGTAATTTCAGACAACTCTTTTGTAAAATAATGAATGCACTGAATGGGTACACCACAATTCTTTGAAAAAAAAAAACATTTTTAAATTCGACGAACTAAACCATCATAGCTTAAGTTAATATTGTTCTCAAGTCAGTGACTTTGTGTTTTTATTGAGAATAAATTCTTTAAACCTTAGACAGGTGTCAGGATATTTACAACCTTATTCAAGTATTCCGTGTTTACAACCCACCCTCTTGCTCTTGTGCCCGTTACTGTAACCAATATCTTTCAATGAAGAATAGGTCCAACCATATCCATTGTAGAAGCATTCGGTAATTTTGTGCGTCAAGACGCAAATAAATATTTTTTCCTTCTTTCTATTTGCAGAATATTTTTTATAGAAACATTAAGAGTCATATAATTTTTTTGGAATTAATTTTATTTTCTCGATAGGTTTATTTATCCATCTCAAAATTGATTCAGCTCGATTCAGCTTGTGTCCATAAAATACCATTTTTGTATAGTATCCGTTCTGAACGGATTGTAACTCCCTAATTCACAGACCTTTCGATCAGTCTGGTAGGAATGTACAAACATTATTTACATACTTGTAGTAGATAATGGCGGACCTTATCCTTATCACAGCTTTTATGAGCAGATTTCTTTCAATATTTATACAGCAATAAACTGATAATGATAAACGTCAATATGTTTCAGTCATGATTGTTAGTGTTTACGTTTTAATCGTATAATGACCTATTTCAAAACTTTCCATTTTACTTGAAGGTTGAGACATAAGATAAGACTAGTATTATTACCTATTCTATGGTTGAGGTCAGTGTGTCTTACACTGATAGTGTATAAAAGAGGTTTTTGCTACTCATCGTCGTGATCCAAATCCCTTAGTAGACGTTTAACCAGGGTGCTCAATCTTAGAACAAATAATCGGGTACAACAGCTTTTACAACGCTGCAAAAAAACGTAGTACTTCGAATGCTTGTAGATAACATGGTAGTAAGTAGTAAGATGGTAGTTTTTAATTTAGTAGCATTATATTTGTTACTGTTACGGACTAAAAGTAATAGATGGCAGGTTTTACAAATTTAAGAAACGAGATCTTGTAATAGTTTATTCAATATTCGGTAGATGTCGCTACATGACCCCATATTGGATAAATGCTCCAAAGAGATTAAGATTTCATTTTACGAGATAATTGTACTGATTTTTCACCAAATATTACATTATTAAATAAGTATCTATTTCACAGCCATTTTTGTTGTTTTTTGAATAATAAAGTATTCTACTTTTATTCATTTTGACTGGTTGATTATACTGCTAAAATTCGCAGGTAAGTAATTAGTATTCGTAGCAGTACGATCCTGTGGTCTGATTTACAAATGCAGGACGTGCGTTCGATCCTGACAAAGCGTTTCTCTTTTTGCATTCTTTATTTTTAGATTAGGTGATAGTTTCACACTGAAAGTATCAGATGGCGCTAGTAAGCGGTTACCTGTTTTGTGGTTGAAGATTGGTCTCTATTTCAGTATATTACAATGTACTCTGTGCGTTTAACGGCCAAAATTAATATCCAATCTATCCACGATTTACCCTACTAGAGATAGAAATTTGACATATTTTGTATAGAACTTATGTCAAATTCCTATCTCTAGTAGGGCAAATCGTGGATAGATTGGATATTAATTTTGGCCGTAAAGGACTTTACCGCGAACGCGTTCCATAACTACATGAAAAAAGTTAAAACCGACTTCAAAAAGAATAAAATAATTTGTGTTAAACAGTGTTTAGGATGTAGGTGCCTTTGATTCGAAAAAATTGGCACCGACTTCCTCAACTGTATCACACAAATTATTTTATCCATTTTGAAGTCTGTTTTTAGTTTCATTTTATTTTTCTATTTTGAGTGGCATTAACAATAGGAAGACAAGTGATTGCTGCAATCCCCGATGATTTGCAGTCATCCATTGAAGAATTCCCTTCTTTATCTCCGAAGATCTCCATCAGATCTTCACCAAATGATACTTTTTGAATGCATTTGCATTGGGGACTTGGTGATGAAAATATCAAAATCGCTACCTATATGTATGCGTATAATATTTGAGAAGTTCCCTCAATTCCACATGGATCCCATAATTAAAACTGGATTTTGATAAAAATTGGACCAATCTGGAAGTATATCCTCCCAAATAAAAAATAAAAAAAACTAAATCGGTTTATAAATGGTTCTGAGGTAACAAACGAAAAAAAATTAATCGAATTGAGAACCTCCTCCTTTATTTGAAGTCGGTTAAAAAGAGGTTGCAGCTTGCAGCCGCTCATCGCCGTGATCCAAATAGACTTTAAATGACATCCACTAGTAAGAAAGAGCTGTTCTCGCGAACCATACGACCAGTCAGCACAACATCACAGAAAATATACGATCCCGCGCCCCCGGCCGTTCGCAGCGGAACACCATGGTGGTTTTAGTCAGTAAGAGTCCGACACTGGCTCCGTCACCCCGGCGAAGTGGGTCCATGAGGATTTCCCCACGTAAAAAAGGGATTACGCGGCTGAGGTGCTGGACTAGAAAACCTCGTGTGCCTGATGGCTGATGGTCCTTCTCGATACGTCTGGAAGAAACAGTAGTTTTTTGAGACACGGACAATAACTTTTCTTAAGGGGACCTTAAGTCCGTGGCGAATATTCTGGCGCGGCAGGGGCCCGATCGGAGCCAATGTTACGTTGCTCCGTGTGTCCTTATGATCAGAGGGTACAGTGGAGGAGCAGGGACAGGCCTGGTGTGCAGTCACCCTGCCACTGGGCAGGCAGCGGGGGGACCGTGTCCTTCTCTGCCCCCATTGATCTTGTAATCCCAGTAAGAGTGCTATGGTTATGATCTTACGGCTCTTATTGGGACCAAGGCTCATGGCATTACCAACCGAGCCCCGAGGAAGAAAACCTCCATAAGAATTATGGGAGGATAGGGCCAGCGGCGGTGGACTCGAGGTACCTAACCCACCACCCAAGTCAAGGCCCGTGATGGAGTCATGCAGTGTTCCGTGTGCATAAGTTAGGAGGAGGGTACGGCCGTTATCGAGGCCGCACGTGGAGTAGGAGCTCGTCTACTAGTAGCGAGCCAGGGCCTGTCAGAGGTGGTTGGAAAATGCAGTCTAGCCCACGCCCGGGCAAAATAGTAGTTATAAGAACAACGTGGTGATTTTAATTGGTAAGAGACGGATAATGGCTCCGGCTTCCCCGGGTGGTGTCCGTCCTTGAGGGTATCCCCACTAAAAAAAGGATTACTCAACAGTGAGTAGGCTGTTTGCTTGAAAACACTTCACTCCTTCCGTCGTCTTCTAAATCCCGTTGTAAGCTCAATTATCATTGGCCAAAGAAGAAGCTGAAAATTGTAACATTATGCAATTTATTGGGGGATTTCTTTGGTCATGTGGACTTTGTTGACCGGCTTTATGTGTATTTATTCCTACAGAATCTATTTATAATCGAATACATGAGAGGTGACTAACCGACCATTGCAATATTCTTTCGTGTGACAAAAATAGATCCCTAGTTTTACTACTCATTCACGCGACAATAAAATACAATCATACTAACATAGAATTACTACACATATTAATCTAAGCTTCTAATAAAGTTTGTGAAGATGTTTGGATGTTTGTTACTCAACGACTGAACGGATTTAGATGAAATTTGGCATTCAGATAGACCATATAGGGACGTTTTACCCCGGGAAAATAAACAGTTCCTGAGAGATGAGCGATAGGTCTTTCCGTGATAAGCCAAATTATACGCGAGCAAATCCGCGGGAAAAGTCTAGTCTAGTCTAGTATACAATAAGTTCTTGATAGTGTGTGTAGTCCAATCCTGCACCAGGCAAGCGTCGTGGACAAGGCCTAAACTCTTCCTGAGAAGAGACTCTTGCCTAGCAGGCACACACCAATGGGCTGATTAGGTGGGTATGTCTAAAACTATAGTAATTTGAACTTTACCGGCTTTGTCGTATCTTTATGTTTCATAGGCATTGTAAGCTGTCACTTTTGACATCATTTGTCTCGTTGGTCTAGTGGTCGCAAGAGCGACCGCTAAGCGTGGGGTCCTGGCATCCTGGGTACGATTCTCAGGTCGGGCAGTGTTATTGGTTTTTTTATTATTATCAGTTTTGGAGTTCCCAGCCTGCCTCGTTGGTCTAGTGGTTGCAAGCGCGACTGCCGAACGTGGGGTCCTGGGTTCGATTCCCGGGTCGGGCAAAATGTTATTGGGTTTTTTAATTAATAAATTCTTAGTAGCAGCCCGGAGTCTGGATTTTGTGCCCGGTCAATGGCAATAGGCTCGCCCCCTATTACATGGGACTATAACTTAACTGGCGAAATGTGGGTGTACTATACACCCCTGCCTACCCCTTCGGGGAAATACAGGCGTGATATTATGTTATGTTATGGAATTCCCAGTAGCAGCCCGGAGTCTAGATTTGTGATTTTGGCAATAGGCTCGCCCCCTATTACTTGGGACTTACAACTGGCGAAATGTGGGTGCACCATAGAAACATATTATATAATAAGGTAATTTAGATTCCTATGGGGTGCACTATATAGGTACACCTCTGTCTATCCCTTCGGAGAATACATACAGGTTTGATGTTACGTTGTATGTGTATCAACCTTTGAACCAATTTGTAGTTCTTTTTCATCAGCATCCGAATTTTTTTTTACCTACTGATAAACAACTAGTTACATACATTTAGATAGAGGAATAATCGTTACCAAACTGATAATGTTGTAATTAATTGTATCAGACCGAAAAATATTCTGTGTTTGAAGCTCAAAAATACAAAAAAAAATAAAAAAAAAAAAAAAAAACCGAATAAAAAATATAATAGTCAGGCGTTAAATAATAATTGATATGTTTAAAATTAACTAGGTAGGTACCTGTGTTTATCCGTAATTAAGTTTGTTAACCTACTGATGTGAAGGATTTGACTTTTGCAAAACAATTTGCGCGATGTCAAAGCCTTGAAAAAGTGCGCTAAAATTGGGTCAAAATTGATAGGTATACCTACGTACCTAACTGTTGAAGAAAGTGACCCCGATATAGCTTTATATTGGAGAAACTTTTAAAAAACCTAAGTAGGTACCTACTTACCTAGTAACTTTTAAATTTAAGCGATATCTGCTATAATTAAATTATTGTTAAATTATTAATAAATTATATAAACCAATTTAAATAATATAGGTATATTATTTAAATTGGTTAACAATAATTACGCGTAGGTACGCGATTTAATCCGGTTAAACTTTGTTTTATTATAAATTATTGTTGATGATTAATTTTAATTAATATTCATCTAAAACAAGTTTACTGTTGCGTATTTTTTTTTCCGTAAATAAAAATGATTGTCGTTTTTAAATCTGGCCAAAAATATTTGTACCTGGAATACAGCATCAGGCCGGCTCTTCACGGCATCCATAAATAAATGTCCCAGATGATAGTTCTCATTGGTCATATCAAACGGCTGCAACTTCATTTTGCCACACTTTTTTCACAAACTGTTCACAAACGTCTATATTTCGCGGTGGTCGGACAACAAATGTACCTACTCTGTGGTGGTCGGATACCGTGTGAGGTTTGTGTACTCTTTTCTGTTATTTATACCGGTTCAATGACCGAACATCTGAAGATAAGCGATTATTTGTTAATTGCGGCTATTATTATTCGCGGGATAAATTACCTATAGTTCACGTCGAGGTTAGTCAAAATGTTTGTTATATTTTGATTTTATTGTGCGCGACATGTCCCGCAAACATAGTTCATGGATACAATACAAGCGCCTGCATAATTGTGATCACGGAATAATTATTTTGTTCTGTGATTACGATCTAGGTACTGCAGTTACATAACATGGGCAAAGTTAGGTCTAAAAAGGCTTAGGCTAAGGCCCGTATTACAGAAGCTTCCTCAAGTACAGTTTAAACTCCAATAACCTGATCACTACTTAAGGATAGAATCGTTACTTGAGTATCGGTCTTATTCCAGAACGGTAATTATAAACTTTAATTCAACAACATAACACACGAATTTGACCTGAAATATAATAGAAATCTCTACTCAAGCGTAGTCTGGGCAACACTTGAGTGATTACAGATCAAATCTCTGCCCAAATACCGAAACAGGTGACAATATAAAACGAAACTAAACTCAGCTGAACTGTGATCAACAAATCTCTGCTTGAGGGACGTTCTAAAATCAAAGCTCAACTCAAAACTAGTTTTAAACAGTGATCAACGCTTGAGTATCGTTCTGGAATACGGACCTTAGTCTTAGCACAGAATATCTAATAGTATGGTCTTAGCTTGCGGGCGGCGGACTCAGGTTGGCCCGCCGCCGCCTCCCGACCAGTCAAGGCCCGTGACGGTGGCGCGTAGTGTTCCGAGCGCGCCAGTCAAGAGGGTGCGGTCGATGTGTTTGCCGCACGGGGGGAAGGGGCTTGCCTACTAGTGGCGAGCCGGGACCTACCGGGGATGGTTGGGAGAATAAATGTTTCCCACGCCCCCGGCCCCGGCCAAGGGTCGTTAGAGGAACACCGTGGTGGTTTTTAGTCGGTAAGAGTCCGACACTGGCTCCGCCTTCCCCGGGCGGAGTGCGTCCATGAGGATTTTCCCCACGGAAAAAAAGGCTTAGCCTATAACAAGGAAGAGACAGGTTTTTTTTTTAAGTAGAACACGTGCTTGCCCCAGACGCTCAACACAGAAACCGAAGGGAAAGGGGAATACATTCCAGAACATACCTATCTTATACATGCTGAAATTTTAATCGCTTAATTCCCGAAAAGGGGTCATTGTACTCCACATTTTAAGCAATTAAAGTTAATTTGAATTTGAATCATTATGAACAACTTTTACTATGGGACCGACCCTAAAATCGCGAAAAAATAACAGGTGGTCCCTACATTTTACCGATTTAAGTGAACACAAATGTAGAGCTAGACACCAACTGATATTTTTTTAGCGATTTTATGGTTGGTCCCATAGTAAAAGTTGTTCATAATGATGAGTACAATGACCCCTTTTCGGGAATTAAGCGATTTCAGCGTGTATACAACGTGTATCAGAAATGCGAGGTCTTAATTGAAGAGCTCATTCAGGGCATAGTAGAGAACAACTTTTACTATGCGACCAACCCTGAAATCGCGTAAAAAAATCTGCTGTTCCCTACTAAATCATTGATGTCGCTGTCGCTCGACAAAATGTAAGGATCAGCTGATATTTTTTTCGAGATTTCAGGGTTGGTCCCATAGTAAAAGTTGTTCGATAGCATTCCCTGAATAAGCTCTTCAAATATGACCACGCATTTCTGATACACGTTGTATATATACCAGGCCCCTCAGAAAGTATTGCGAAAAAAAGTTTTTATATATGGGAGACTGGCCAGTTATAATGTTTTTCGAAAATATGATTATTTATAAGTAAAAATAAGTAAGTTCCAATTTCAAAATTTCCCTCCACATTTTTTGCGAGTTAATTCAAAGTATTGTGTCTCACTGAAATATGGATCTGCGCCGGGAACATTTTAGAGCTATGATTTTATACGATTTCAAGTGTCGCCTGAAACCGGATGAATCGTACGATAGACTTCAAATGGCATTCATGGATGAAGGCCCTTCCAAGGCAACCGTGTATCGTTGGTATAACGAATTCAAGCGCGGTCGACCAACTTTGGGGGATGACGAAAGAAGCGGTCGCCCTTTGACGGCTGTTACCGAAGAAAACGTGCTAGCAGTGAAAAATTTAATCCAAGACAATAGGCGAATTACATATCAGGAGATTCAACACATATTGAAGATTGGATCGGGAAGCGTTCACGAGATTCTACACAGCCATCTTCGCGTGAGGAGGATAGTATCACGCTGGGTGCCGCACAACCTCACCGATGCTCAGAAGCAGGCCCGGGTGGAATGGTGCCGTGATATGCTTAACAAATTTGAAGCAGGCTCGTCTCGGCGTGTTTACGACATCATTACAGGTGATGAGTCCTGGATTTATCAATACGACCCAGAAACCAAGCGCCAGTCGACTGTTTGGGTGTTTCAAAACGAGCCAACGCCTACCAAAGTGAAGCGATCTAGAAGCGGGGGTAAGATTTTGATCGCTAGCTTTTTTAATTTGACTGGCCACTTGGTATCAATTCCCTTACGGGATCAAAGAAGCATTAATGCCGAATGGTATACTACCAAATGTTTGCCAGAAGTTTTCTCTGTTATAAGCAACAAGCGACCAAACACAGGGCTCCGCGGGCTACTGCTCCACCACGACAATGCACCTGCGCACACCGCACTCAAAACGAGGGACTTCCTGGACAGCACGCCAGTCAAACTCCTGGGTCACCCTCCTTACAGCCCTGATCTAGCACCGTGTGACTTCTTTTTATTCCGAAAAATAAAAAATCTGCTCAAAGGGATACAATTTTCGTCGCCGGAAGATGCGCTGGCTGCGTTCGAGCAGGCTGTAAACGAGGTGTCTGCGGCGGACTGGAAAAAGTGTTTTGAAAACTGGTTTAGGCGCATGAATCTTTGTATAGAGGCTGGTGGAAAGTACTTTGAAAAGATTTGATAAAAATATATGTACGTATAGAACAATTTTTTTTAGTTTCGCAAAACTTTCTGAGTGTCCCACGTATGTACCTCTGGTGCTCTTCCAGCAATTTTGTGATGAAGAGTATAGCGTGGCACTTTGTATGATGTAGGTAAGTACGGCCAGCAGTAGCTTTTTTCATGTCACCACGTAGATAGAAATAAGATCTACGTCGTATCCACAAATGAAAATATTTTGATTCTAGTCCCTATTTTTTCCAATGCCACTCCTTAAGAGGCTGACAACACCTAAAAAATCAGACCTCTGCGGTCACTGTCGTTTCGTACAGAACTGAAAGAGAGGCAACGAGCCGAGGGACGTCGGATACGCCGCTCAACTTGAATGAAAATTAACATATTTTTTTTAAAATAAAAAACTAAAAGCTTATTTGAAAAACAGAAACAACAAATGTTTAGATTACTGTCTTTCTCAAATGTTTTCTTGATTTTATTTATAATATTTAGTAAACAATAGAGATTGTTTGCTTTAAAGCATGTTTTAAGAGGTTAGTTTACAATTCTTTTCTATCGAGAAAACTTCAAGAAAACGTGTTTTAGACACAATACAGTTTCAAAAAATACGATCAAGATTAACATATATTTTTTTCACTGCCACAAACTGAATAGATACAGCTAAAAATGTTTTTAAAAGAAGCCTATTTGGGGTATTTGGCTGTTGTCAGCGTCTTAAAAGGCGCAAGATCTAGGATGTCATTTCCACGTCCAAACCCAATGATTGGAGGAACACTGGAATCATAGATTATTAATGGGCCCTGTATCAAAAGTTGGGGCCCCCTATTTAGCTGACTGTGGCGATGTCCAAAGGGGGGGGGTTATGTTTCATGCAAATAATTAATTTGTTCTAGTTACTATAGACTAAAAACTATCATTATTTTCATTACAAATTCATTACAGGCCTCTTATCAATAAGAATTTGAGATTGTGGAAAACGTCTGGGCCCCTGTAGCTCAGGGGCCCCGTATCATTGATACGGCTGATACGGCGGTAGCTACGCCCCTGCTGGAATCTGAAAAGATTCAAGGTTGTGATTAGCCATTAGGTATATCGCTCGATATCTAATTTTTTACGTGTTTTGAAATAACGGAAAACCTCTTAAGGGGTCATTGTACTCATCATTATGTACAACTTTTACTATAAAACCAACTCCAAAATCGCGAATAAAAAATCAGCGGATCCCTACATTTGTGTTCACATAAATCGGAAAAATGTAAGGAACAGCAACAGAAAATCTTTTTTCACGATTTCAGTATGTCCCATAGTTTTTCATACTGATGAGTATAATGACCCCTTAAGAGGATTTGAGTTATTTCAATAACACGTTGTATAATGGCGCAACACACATCTATTTTCGCCTTATCTGTTATTATTGTTTTAATATTGGAGTACCTACCTAGTTAGACTTTGTCCATTTCATCATGTATGTTATCCAATGATTTTACATAAGATGTTATCATTTTACTTGAATATCTGCAAATATTATGTACGATAGCCTAGCGGTTAAACGCTTGCCTTCCATGCAGGAGGGTATGAGTTCGAACCAGGCCCGCACTTCTGACGAATTCATGTCATCATCATCAACTCAGCCTATCGCAGTCCACTGCTGGACATATGCCTCTCCCAAGTTGCGCCACAACGCTCGGTCCTCTGTCTTCCGCATCCAGTCCCCCCCAGCCACGTTCTTTAGGTCGTCGGTCCACCTGACGAATTCATGTGCAATCAATTATTTATCATGCACTTGCTTTGCACTTGCTTGCTGCTTGTTCCGTGTGGTGCCGGACGTAAATAATTGCACCACCCTCTATCTTCTCATGGGTGTCGTAAAAGGCGACTAAGGGATTCACCAGAGGATGGGCAGCAGCGTTCTCTAAGTATTTAACCAACCAACTGCGATCGCCAACCCGCCTGCCAAGCGTGGCGATTATGGCATATTCACCCAATATATGCTTGGGGAAGGCCTGCGTCCAGCAGTGGACGTCTTACGGCTGAAATGATGATGACTTGCTTTAACGCTGAAGAAAAACATCGTGAGGAAACCTGCACACCTAAGTGCTACATACAGTTCTTGCTGGTGTGTAGTCCGCCAACCCACAGTAGGCCAGCAGCGCACTATGAGCAATCGTTTAAGAAGGCCTTGCCAATAAATCCCTTTTTCGAAAAACTTCGCTGGTATATGTATTATATATAGGTACATCAATTTGTAGCGAAGAAGTTACTCGAAATATCTATCTCTAGTAGGGAAAATCACCGATAGATACGTTATTAGAATGACAGCCAAATACCCCAAATAGGCTTCTTTTAAAAACAATTATTTTAGCTGTAGTAATTTGGTATTCAGTTTGAGGGAGTGAAAAACATTGTATCGTATTTTCAAAAACACTATTGTGCCCAAAACACGTTTTCTTGAAGTTTTCTCTATAGAAAAAAAATTTCAACTAACCTCTTAAAACATACTTTAGAGCAAACAATCTCTATTATTTACAAAATATTATAAATTAAATTAAGAAGACATCTAGGAAAGACTATAATCTAAAACATACTTGTTTCCGTTTTTCAAATAAGCGATTAGGGTTTTATTTAAAAAAAATGGTAATTTTCATTCAAGTTGATCGGCGCACCCGACGTCCCTCCTCTCGTTGCATCTCTTTACGACAGTGACCGCAGAGGTCTAATTTTTTAGAAAACCTTATATCAACAAGAAAACGACAACACAATTAGCGCGATGACGAGGCAAAACGAGATAAAATTATTATATTTCGTTGTATCAAAGTTCATGTGTTATGTGCGAGTCATGTTCAAAGTCCATCGATTAGAAACTGATTAAAAGTAATTCACGCGACATCGTCGATTCAGGTTTTATGCAAATGGACTTTGATTAGATAACAAAGACCTAGTGGACTTTAACTCCACCAGTATTAGTGGCGTATGGCGTAACTATACCGTCAGAGGCCCGTGGCAAATTCATCGGATGGGGCCCAATAATAAATGTTAGGATCCTCCTGATCCGCGGCACTCGCGGGCCGGTGTCCCCCTCCGGTCAGGGGCCCGTGGCATTTTGCCCGTCTTGCCATCCTATTGTTACGCCTCTGACTATTAGGTACCTACTAAATGATGGCATGGCTTCGTTCGCGTCACAAAAATATGGACTTTGATTAGATCCAGCGTCGTAGCTGGTCAAAAAATATCAGCTGTCCCCTACATTTGTGTTCAGATAAATCGACAAAATGTATGGGACACCGATATTTTTTTCGCGATTTCAGTGTTGCGTTGCTCCCATAGTAAAAGTTGTTCGTGAGGATGAGTACATACACCCCTTTAAAGGTTCTGAGCTAATAATGTTACAACTTATATCTCGGACGAATAAAAAAGACAGACGGAATCTCGCTAAGAAAAGATTGAAGCAATTATTTTTTTCCTAAACCCACTATAATTTCGACAGCATTTTAACGCACCAGATATATATTAAGATTTAAATTGTGGAAAGAAAAAATCTTTCACGAGCAGGATTCGAACCTGCGACTCCTGGCTCAGTACGCCAGTGTTTTAGCCACTAAGCTACCGTGAACACATTATTACACACAATTACACCTCTGCCTACGCCTTCGGGGAAATACAGGCGTGATGTTATGTTATGTTAATCCGCCTCGGACGAACAAAAAAAGGCGGACGGAATCTCAAGACAAGACAAGATTGAAACACTTCGTTTTTTTTCCTAAACCCACTATAATTTAGACAGAATATTAATACACCATATATATATTGACGACGCGCGACTGCTGAGCGTGGGGTCCTGGGTTCGATTCCCGGGTCAAGCAAAGTTTATTGGGTTTTTTCATTAGGACATTCTCAGTAGCAGCCCGGAGTCTGGATTTGTGCCCGGTAAATGGCAATAGGCTCGCCCCCTATTACATGGGACTATAACATATCTGGCGAAATGTGGATGTGCTATACACCTTTGCCTACCCCTTCGGGGAAAGACAGGCGTGATACTATGTTATGTTGTATATATAATTGTTATTTTATTTGTGACACCACGACAATGACTACCGTCACACGAGATTTGTTGTGTAATCGCGGATTTTTGTCCTACTATGGGTGTGAATGTGTGCGTGCCAGCCCGTACTTTTAAGCGAGCCGTGTTACTACGGATGCTTCACTTACTGTTTAGCGAGATTCCGTCCGCCTCTTTTTATTCGTCCAAGCCAGCCGCATTGTTCACGTGGAGACTATGATGAAGTAAATAAAAATACAAGGTATATAAAACCGTTTTATTGAAACATCGAACCATAAAATGGAAATTATATTGGAGATTCCAACAAAATACATTCATAAGTTAACATAAAAGGCACTTCATACCCGAGTTTGTTAAAGCTGCTCAATCATTACTAACACAGTATTTTATTTTATTTCAATAACTAATAGTAGTGTTTCTTGAACACCCTATTATTTAGATTGCATACCTACTCCTAAAAAGGCCGTAGTCAAACTTAACAATCAAAATGTCTACAGGAAAAAAAATTAACTAGTGCGCAATATTTTTTTGGTGGTTCAGTGTGAGTAATAGAACACATTTCCATTAATTGTTCAATACTTTTTTTTATATTTTTATCCGACATAAAATCAGCAAAACATGGACATAATCTGTTCGTAATAACATCAATGAAAGCGCGCGACGGCTGGCTCATGCGGCTGCGGGTTTGCATCGGGGGTACAATCCCCTCCCGGACGGCCGCGTGATGTTATTACGAACAGATTGTGTCCATATTTTGCTGTTACTAAGTCGGATAAAAAATAAAAAAGTATTGAACAATGAATGTAAATGTGTTCTATTACTCATACCGAACCACCAAAAAAAATTTGCCCACTAGTAAAAAAAAAATCCTGTATAAAACTTTGAATTTCAACCAAATCTGTTCAGTCTTTTCAGCGTGATTAATGGATTTGTCCAAACATCATACTTTCGCATGAGTTTAATGACTTCAATAAATTTTAACACATTCTTATTTGAGAAATTCTTCTTAAAATATAATTTTGACTGCGACCCATAGATCTAATTATTAATATTTATTTATAAAAAACTAAAAAGTGATTCCTATAAAAATAAACAATAACTTGGCGCTTTTTACGTCAGAAATGAAAAAAAAACTTAATAAACATTATGTAGTATACATAGAATACAGTATAAACTAAAATTAAACAAATAAATAAAATCTGGCGTAAGATATAAGTCTAAACTCCGTGATTTGCTATTTCTTGTTCTGATGAGTTTAAAAAGTAGTTCTCTTCATAACAAAAAAGATACATTATAATGTTACTTTATCATTTGAAAATAGAGGTTATTTTTTAAATAAAGCCAGTTCGCCCAGCTGTTTGTATTGTGATTTTTATAATGCCCTGTGTAATATTTGTTGAATATATAAATAATTTAAATCATACATGTTATGTTGTTGCCTGCGTTGTGAAAATAAATCCTATAACATGGTTTCTGAAAGGTTGATCAACGCAAAAATATCAAATAAATGTATTTTTGGGACATGTTTACATGGCACCATCTAGTCCCAAACTAAGCAGAGCTTGTGCTATGGGTACTAGACAATGGATATTATTCTTATATACTTTTTTTTTGTAAATACTTACTTATAATACATAAGAAACACCCAAACCAACACAAACACTTATGTTCATCACACAAATATTTGTTTCCTGTGGGAATCGAACCGACCTCGTGATCAGCAGTCTGAACCTCGAACCACTAGACCACAGACGTCGTCAAAGATTAGACATTGCCACCGGCTTCGCCCGCGTACTAAAATAAAATATAGCTTATGTTACTTCTGGATAAAGTAGTTTTCTAATTTCTAATGGTGAAAAAATTATTATAATTGGTTCAGTAGTTTCAGAGTTTACCGATTACAAACCAACAACTCTTTCCTCTTTATAATATTAGTATAGATATTCTTTTTACCAGTGATCAAAGAATCATAGAAAGGGTTTGTACAGAAAAATAAAGATTTTTGAAGTAATACTTCTTTACGCACGTTTGACTTGGGGAGTACCTAAGCGCGCTGCGCCGCTATTCCTTTGTTATCATTGAAATAGTATTGAGGGAGATATAAGTTAGTGAAGTTTTACTTCAGTCGTGTGGACTAAAGCACACTCCTTTTTTTAGGGAAGTTTGAATACTTGTTTATTGATTCTTGATCATTAAGTAATAACACTTTCGGAATTTTAATTATTTTTAGAACCCCGGAATAAAATATAATATTTCTTAGTAAATAATTTAATATAAATTATTTTTTGAATAGTTTGAGGTAATTTCTGAACGCATCGTACAGCCAGCTGTCAATTTAGTCACGTTCAGAAATTAGCTCAATGATAAAAATGGAATGATAATAGTAGATTACACAACAAGTTAAAAAAAGGGAATTTAATTCGAGGGATACAAGGACCGATATGAATTTTTTTTCACGAGTTATGTACTCTGCTTTTTACCATTGACTGCGAGAAAATAAATAGTAGTACCTGCAGTATTTATATTTTTTTAATTTAAATTGGATGGCTCAGCTAATCTCTTCCGTCATCGAGAAATTTATCCACAGTAAACAATTTATTTTGCCATACATACATAAAATATACATATTACATGCAAAGGTAACAGGACAAATTACTGAGAACACAACATGTATACAACATAATATGTGTAGCAAAGCAAGGGATCCAGCTCAGTATTTGCTGTGCATGTAGGTATGCACAGCACTGATTTTCAATCAGTGATGAAAACCACTGAAATCAATCAATCATCATCATCATCATTTTTGAATCAATTTTTCTGATGTTTTTTTTTTCATTTTACAATCATACAACTTATTTGTTGCTAATTAAGTTTGTTTTCATGTTGCATGTTTACGTAAGGTTATGTTAGTTTAATAATATGTATGAGAGCGCGTCCCGCCATTTAGAGTTCTGTCAAAAAAAAAAAGTGGAATAGCTCCATTCAGCCAGTCAGTAGGTACGTTCAGTACGTTTTATAAAAACTTTTGTACATAATTCGTGCTTATTCCAAATTCAAAATGTTTTTACTCACTTGCGAGCAATAGAGAGATTTATTCACTGTTATCGATGAATCAAATGCCCTTTTTCGAGTGGCAATGGTAAAAAATTACATTTTCGGATCCCGAAAGGTCACTTTCGGACGCTTGTGAATAAACTAGCTGGATCATCTAAAATTATTCCAACTGGTTTTGTTTTTCCTGCATAAACATGAGTTTGGTCAAACATGTTAAATGTGATTTGACAACTGTTTAATTTGATCAGCTCTTCAGAAACCGGAGGTAAATTGTGCATTCCTATAAGATATATAGTACATTACTGCCACGGTCTACAATGACTACTTTGCTGGTCGCGCTGATGATGGCCGACAGCGCAGCTCCAGGCCGACACAGTGCGGTCAGCGTGCAGCACTTGATGGACGAGTTGAGATAAAGGCCGAGGCCGTAGGTCGAGGCCTTTACAGCGAGGACAGCAAGGGCTGCAATGATGGCCAAGCTGGAAGGCCTAGAGCGTAGCTAGGCTAGCTCGAGGCAATCATAGCGTGACCAGCGAACCAGTCATAGTGGGCCAAGGCTTGTATAGTGCTTTACTCAAAAATGCAAGTACCTAATCTAAATAAAACCAGCACGTAATTTAAATAAAATATGTATTAATTAACTAGAAATTTAATTAAAATGACAATTATGAAAAGTACAGTTACTAAAATTCAACACCGACGTTCCCGGTTTGATATTACTAATAGTTTGCGATAATTTTAATGCTGTGTTTGACTGCTGTATTATTTCTTCATTTATTACTTCATTTTCCACTGCACAAATTTTTCATATGCAAGCTTATATTTTTCCTTTGAGTTTCGCGGTATTAAATTTTCAACCACTAATTTAACTTCATCTTTAATGTCTGGCGGTGTTAAACAACAAATCGGAAGAATTTTCGCTTTGAGATCTAATTTTTAGCAAAAAAGTCACTAAATAAAAATGAAATTTTCGCTGAACCGCGCTTTTGTTACTACTTTGTTTTTTCTTTTCTTTTTTAGCAATGGTAGTTGGAACCATGGTATAATAAGATGTTCCACCAGGTATTCTCTTCCCGCAATGACAGCGCGATGCCTCCAAGCTACGTCACGATCAGTGCTGCCATTGATTGATATCTTCAATATACTTAAGGAGATTTTTGTTCATAATGAATATAAAATAAATACCTAACTAGCCTAACTATTTGTTATCTCGTGTTATTCATCTAATTAGTTAATAAAGGAAACTATATTAAATTACTAGTTAAAAAGTGATTCTTTATAGAAGAAAGTAAATGAAATATGCATTTTGCTGGGTAATTTATTTTCATAAAATGGCAGCACATCAAACTGACAAGTGTCGCGCTAACAGCCCGCTATTGGCTCCACGGCCGATGACGTAGTACGGAGGCAATCACGTGACCTAGCTGTCACGGGAAGAGACTACCTGGTGTTATTATACCATGGTTGGAACTATACAGCCAAATATGGAATAAAATCTTTTTGTACCTATCTCTATAAATACAAACAGCTGTGTTTTAATTTAAAAAAAATTTCATTTGATTTTTTTAAACGTTGAAACGTCAAAATAGCGGCCGGCAATTTCTTGCCGGCCTGTTAGAGGGGCCAGCAAATCTTTGCCGGCCGCTCCTTGAAACAGAACGGCAAGGTCGACTTTGCTCAAACAAGGTTGTCAAAATTATGACCATATTACATGCATTTTTGAGTAAATATACTTATTATACACAGTGTCATGTTCAGTTACTTTTTGTACCCACAATTATTAGTTATTTTTATATAATAATATAAAGATGTTTATAATTAATATTATGCTAAACAATATCACTATGGCACTAAATAAAATAATTACAGAAATACTACTTTATTTACTATGATATAAAAAAAATCACCATCAGCCCATTACTGTCCCAATGCTGGGCACGGGCCTCTTTTCAGTATGAGAAGGTTAAGGCCTTAGTCCAACACGCTGACCTAGTGTGGGTTGGCGGACTATACAACGTGTATCAGAAATGCGTGGTCATATTTTAAGAGCTTGTTCAAGGCATAGCATAGAACAACTCTTACTATGGGACCAACCCTGAAATAGCGAAAAAATATCAGCTGTTCCCTGCTAAATCATCGATGTCGCTCGACAAAATGTAAGGCTCAGCAATTTTTTTTTCTCGATTTCAAGGTTGGTCCCATAGTAAAAGTTGTTCGATAGCATCCCCCGAATGAGCTCTTCAAATATGACCACGCATTTCTGATACACGTTGTATAAAAACTATATAAATAAAAAGAAATAAAATGTTATACAACTTTACTATAAATAAGCTATTGCCACAGACCAAGACGCCAATTAGCCGGACACCCCGGTCACAACACATATGCAGTAGCACTGCATATGGCACGCCCCGCTGCCAATCAGGACGTTAGTCCGTCAGTTAACGGCAGCAATCACACGGAATTGTACCACCGAACTTTTGAGTCGACCAATCATGACGCACCGTCCGCCCCCCGGTCCCCGCCAACATTTTACGACTGCTTTACCATGCAAAACTTTGTTTAAGCGGCGTCTTGTGGCTTACTGGTATGTGGCTATTGCATAAGGGAGTGAACACACTTATCGACGCGGAATCGGCAGATCAGAATTCTAAAATTCTTGCTGTCTTTTTCTTGTTTTCACTGTTAGAAAAGGATATGAATAGTTTTAATTTAGTTGGTGAACAAGAAAATCTACACCAGTGTACTATTAATTAAGATTATCATTAGGCTATTCGCAATTTTGAGTTATTACGAAATTTAATAAGACAACACATATATCTGTACATGTTTAGACATATTATCATATTTAATCAGATAGGATCTTATATTAAAAATAAGACGATATTATAACAAAATTAAAATAAATAAATGAGGAAAGATAAGACGCTTTTAAAATACACCTTTGGTTATTAATAAGTCGAAATAAAATTAATGGAAATATTATTTGGAGGCTACTCACCTCTCTAGGTTTTTAATGGTATACCCGACATGAATAAAATGCAATTTTAGGTATATTAAATACCTTTTCTGGAACCATTTCGGCTTATCATTATCGGGCCCATGTATCTTGGCACAAGGCACGATTAAAATATTGCTATCCAATAGGCTACGTGTTTTTATAAGGATCCTAGAATTTCAAGTTTATAACTTCGGTGTACTCGAAGATGGTTATTTGACGCTCACTGTCTGACTTATACAACGTGTATCAGAAATGCGTGGTCATATTTGAAAAGCTTATTCAGGGCATAGCATAGAACAACTTTTACTATGGCACCAACCCTGAAATCGCAAAAAAAATTATCAGCTGTTCCCTACTAAATCATCGATGTCGTTCGACAAAATTTAAGGATCAACTGATTTTTCTTTCGCGATTTCTGGGTTGGTCCCATAGTAAAATTTGTTCGATAGCGTCCCCTGAATTAGCTCTTCAAATATGACCACGTATTTCTGATACACATTGTAGATCATCAAAATAGAACTAGTACTTCCCATATACCTAGAGAGCCGGAACCTGTATAGGTTTCACTAACCACACAAAGGAAAAACCTTCAGAATGAGGATCAGAACCCATCTCATTGCTCCTTCACCAGATTATTATAGGTTTATCCATGGTATTATAAGATGTTTCACCAAGTATCCTCTTCCCGCGATGACAGCGCAATGCCTCCAAGCTACGTCACTATCAGTGTTGCCATTGATTGATCATCATTTCATCATTTCAGCCGAAAGACGTCCACTGCTGGACATAGGCCTCCCCCAAGCATCGCCACAACGACCGGTCCAGTGCCTTCCGCATCCAGCGGATTCCCGCGACCTTCACCAGGTCGTCGGTCCACCTTGTGGGGGGCCTACCCACGCTGCTCCTTCCAGTACGCGGTCGCCACTCCAGAACTTTACTGCCCCATCGGCCATCCGTTCTGCGAGCAATGTGCCCCGCCCACTGCCACATTGATCGAGCATTGATTGATATCTTCAATATATTCAAGGAGATTTTTGGTCATACTGAATATAAAATAAATTCCTAACTAGCCTAACTATTTGTTACATACATACATACATAAAATCACGCTTGTTTCCCATTGGGGTAGGCAGAGACTATGGATTTCCACCTGCTACGATCCTGACACACCTCTTTCGCTTCATTTACGTCCATTAACCTCGTCATGCATGTTAACTATTTGTAATCCCGTGTTATTCATTTAATTAGTTATTAAAAGAAACTGTATAAAATTACTAGTTCAAAAGTGATTATCTATAGAAGCAAGTAAATGAAAAAAAATACGCTAACAGCCCGCTATTGGCTCCACAACCGTTGCCGTAGTACGGAGGCAATCACGTGACCTAGCTGTCACGGGAAGAGAGTACCAGGTGAAACATCTTATTATACCATGGGTTTATCTATTGACTATTCTATAGCGGCATTGGTTGATGTGATTGGTCGACCAAAACATTAAAATGACATGCAACTATTTCATATGACTGACAGATATGTAAATACCATTACTCGTCTGCTTTTGTGTTAATATTTCATATACTGACATCTTGCTTAACGACTAACACTTCGTTTTGAAGCTTGCCGGATCCAATTCTGCAGTTAGAGTTAACTATTAGACCTTCCACACTGTAACAAGAAAAAAAAACGGTTATGGTAGAAAGAAAGCATTACAATATTTTAAGAGGTTCCTGAAAAAAACAACACGACTGAAGTAAAACTACACAAAAAAAAATTGCCCCTACAGTAATATACGAAACGTAGCTCTCTCTCTTTCTATCTTCACTAACTTATATCTCCCTCTCAACTTCCGTTCGCCTCGCCCGATCAGACTTTTCGTAACGCGATCAAACTTTTCGTAACGCATTCACCAGCTTACTCCCCAAGTCACCCAGCTTACTCCCCAAGTCAAGCATGCTTAAAGAAGTTTTACTTCAAAAATTGATGTGGGTATGTATAGTAAGAGTCGACTTAAAACAGCGTACTCACTGCGAACATTCGCATGTAATGTAACAGCTCGAGTTAAAACATTACACCGAAGAATACGTTAAGCCGAGCATTACAGTGCGCAGACTTGAAATGTTAAAACTTCGAACATTGCAGTAGATGTAAGCTAAGCATTACAGTGCGTAGACTATGAATGTTACAATTTCGATCAGTGCAGTAGTATGTTAAGCTGAGCATTACATTGCGTGGACATGGAATGTTACAACTTCGAACATTAACAGCAAGGAGTAAGTTAAGCAGAGCATTACAGTGCGCAGACTTGGAATGTTACAACTTTGAACATTACAGCAGAGTTCGTTAAGCCAAGCATTAAACTTCGAATATTAACAGCAAGGAGTAAGTTAAGCCAAGCATTACAGTGCGCAGAATTGGAACGTTACAACTTCAAACATTAACAGCAGTGAGCAAGTTAAGCCAAGCATTACAGTGAGCAGACTTGGAATGTTACAACTTCTGTAATAGTGCACAGACACATAGGCTCAGGTACATACCTAGTGTTTGAAGTAGTAACATTATAAGTCTGCGGACTGTATTGCTCGGCTTAACGTACTCACTGCTGTAATGTTCGAAGTCGTAATGTACTCACTGCTGTTAAAGTTCGAAGTTGTAATGTTCCAAGTCATAAAACTTATTTGAGATAATAAATTATTTTGTATTTGTGTTTTGTAAATAACACTCACCCTTTATCGCTTGTATGCTTGTCAGTGTCTGTATTCATAGTCAAGTCGAATTCGTATCGTATGCACTGTTCGCTGCACTCAGATATAACTGTGTCGTTAAGTTCTACTTGTGATCCGGAGTACATTTGAATGCCAACACCGCAGTTTTTGATTCTACAGCTTCTTAGTTCCACCTGTAATAAGTGAAAGATATAATAATAAGCAAATATATAAGATTAAATCAAATTTTCTGGCGTAATTTCACAAACGTGATGGGTATCGATGTCTAATGACAATAAAACAAGGAAAAATATGATTTTTTAAACTCGTCATTACATTCAAATCAGCTGATCACGGGATCAACAGTCAAGGGACGCGTGGCTTAGTAGGCTTACATAGTATAAAAAAAAAAAAACAGATACCATAACACTATCATTGTTTTGAAATACGGAAAAACACTCTTTTTTTATGATTTACATGCTGCAATTTGAATCGCTTGATCAGCTGATTATTTTTCGCAATTTCAGGGTTGGTCCCATAGTAAAAGTTGTTCATAATGATGAGTACAAATGAGAAGAGGCCCGTGCCCAGCAGTGGGACCATTAATGGGATCATAACTCATATGTTTATGTTATATGCTTCAGCTATTAGAATTTAATGTTGTATGGTTCCCGATCAAAAGTATATTCTTCTTACCTGAGCCCCTTTATGAACAACAATTCCAGAATAAAAGTTATCGAACGTGCAGTCTTCTATGAGGATCTTGGCTCCTGACATCGCCACAATGCCTTGTGCGAAGTCGCTCTGTAATAAAAATAATAATCTGTAGAATCACACGTGTCTCTTCTGAAGGGTAGGTGAATTTTGTACACACACGATCAATACTAAGCATACTGGGTGTCAGGGAAACGCCACCGAAATTGAAAGGCTATTATTATACTACCTAAACACAATCGAATACCACTACCATTAGCCTTATACTCATTGTTTTAGCGATTTGGTATTTTGCAAACCCACAATGTAAAGCGTACAAAACTCGGGATCAATGCCGCGCGTACCTAACCTACCTACGCTCGCTACGACACGCACTGCGTATGCGAGCGGATGTCGTTCACCCCTAGCGCCAGCTGATGTTTGAATTAAATTGCGAACTTTAAAAAATTTAGTAAATAAATGAAGTTTTTTTTTGCAAGTCAGTTTTATTTAACTGCCCAAAGCTGGTTATGTATAAATGTTTTTTTAAATCTAAAAACTGAATCCCATTTTTTTTGTGGTTTCGTATCAGTAATTTCATTTTCGGAAGCGTTTCCTGGCACCCAGTATATGTAAAAAAAACATCTACCCTTCAGGAGAGACACGTGTGATTACAATACAGTACAAATACTCTTTATTTTACACAAAAGAAAATAGCAACATATATGACTTATATAGAAGACATGTACAATGGGCGGTCTTATCGCTCAAGGCGATTTCTTCCAGACAACCTTAGGATGGACAATATGGGCAAGTAAAGAGAGGGGTAGTACGCAGTGTAATAACATAATAGAATACATACTGGGTGTAAGGGGAACGCTTCCGAAAACGAAGATAGGTGCTGGTGATAACTGACACGAAACCACGAAAAAAAAATGCGATTCATTTTTTAGATTTTTTCATATATATTTTTTTGGATTTTTCATACATAAACAGCTTTGGGCAGTTAAATAAAACTCATACATAATGGAAAAGAATCGCATTTTTTTCGTGGTTTCGTATCAGTAATCACCAGCACTATCACCTGTCTTCGTTTTCGGAAGCGTTTCCCTGACACCCTGTATACTACATAACATAAATACTATACATACTGGGTGTAAGGGGAACGCTTCCGAAAACGAAGATAGGTGCTGGTGATTACTGATACGAAACCACGAAAAAAAAATGCGATTCTTTTTTTAGATTTTTTCACATATATTTTTTTGCATTTTTCATACATAACCAGCTTTGGGCAGTTAAATAAAACTCATACATAATGGAAAATGCAAAAAAAATAATGAAAAAATCTAAAAAAAGAATCGCATTTTTTTTCGTGGTTTCGTATCAGTAATCACCAGCACTATCACCTATCTTCGTTTTCGGAAGCGTTTCCCTGACACCCTGTATACTACATAACATAAATACTATACATATATCTATACTACATAAATATAGGTGAGATTCAAGTCTAAGAAAGCTGTTAGATATGAACCTCACCTTTCTATAGGGCTTCTGACTTCTGAAGATAAGACTTCTGTCTTCTAAGATCTAGGTTTTGGACTAAAATATAATAATAAATAACTTAAGTCACCTGTGAACTGCTAGACTGGTCCAGTATTTTGCAGCCGGCGATGTGCAGCGTGCCAGCGCGCATCATTATCACCGTGTTGACGAGGGCGCACGGCAATGTTAACTCGCGTAGTCTACACTCGTCTGATAACATTAGGAGGCAGGATCTCATGTCTGCCGCTTCTAGGGTAGCTCCTGGAAAGTTTTTTTATTTTTTATTTTTAACGCATTTACGCATGCGAAGCGAAATCTAAAGAAATAATTTCTTAGTTTTTCGCGATCACTACACATTATAATAAAACACAGTTTAAGCGGATTAAATCGCGTAAATTATTCAAATTGGTTTTCCTGACGTTTCGAAAGCTTTGCAGCGTTCTTGGTCGCAGGAAGACTAAGAACGTCAGGAAAACCAATTTAAATAATATACGCGATTTAATCTGGTTAAACTTTGTTTTATTATCATCACCATCATCATCATTTCAGGCTAACGACGAAATCAAATTTTTTCCAATTCCTTAACTGATTGATAAGTATGCTCCGTGCATCGTTGAGCGATTTAACTGAACGCACCCATAAGGACATCCAGAGACACCATGTATGGTGTTGCAAGATATAATTAATTTGGTAATCGATTTTTGAAATCGATTTTGTAGTATTTTTTAAATAATAAGAATGCAAGCTTTTAAGTTTTTGGGTGTATTAATTAATATCGATTTTATAAGTAATATTTCAGTTAATTTAAAATGATTATAACAATATTTACAATAAATGCATAGGTATTTTAAAGCAAAGAATCATCTTATTTTTCTGTTCAAAAAGATTTCAAAAATATGTTTTGCAATTTCTTTTGATTTGACGTCATATGAGTGATTTTTTATAATTTTTAACGGATTTACGCATGAGAACCGAAATCTAAAGATTTGTGGAAAGAAAAAATAAGAAATCAATCAATCAAGATAAGTCTAGTATAATAGCATCTGAAACACAGTAAAAGTGAATTAATAGAAGTATCGCTATTTATAATCGATTCCGATTATTTGTGGAAATAGTCTGATATCTGGCAACATTTTCGTTCGGTTTGAATGGAGGATATACTTACGATTCAGTTTAATACATATTTATTATGTTTTTTAATGCTAGGGTGAAAGAAATGTTGATAATGAACACATAAACATGAGAAAATAAGACATAATTTTTTGAATAACATACAGTTTTGACATGGCGCCAAAAATGGGACCATCTGTGGGAATTGTCCTTTGTGAAAAATGGCGAGCGGATTACTGTAATCGCACGGCGACGCATAGCTATGCGCGCGCAAGTGGTGGAAGGAAACCGCCAAACAGCCTAATATTAAAAAGACAATAAATAGATGTTTTATTTATAACAAAAATTAATGTTAATTTGTTGACAAACATGAATAATTTGATGAAATGAAATATTTATTTGTCATTATTTTAATCAACGCAGTTAATTTTTTACAAAAATGATTAATATTGTTTGGACATAACTCTTTGTTGAGATTTAAAAATAAACTGTAAAGTAAAAAGCACTAGTGCGATAACATAAAGTAAAAAGCACGTGTGCGTTATAAGGTACATTATGAACCTAAGAGCGGTGCAATAAGAGCCACTTTACGAGAATGTGTGTTGAAAAATTCAATTCAAATGTTTTTTATTTCAAATAAACCTAATTACAGGCACTTTTGAAACGTCAGGCTCTAGTTGCACGGTTCCAAATTGTTGGTCCTATGGAGAAGAACCGGCAAGAAACTCCATGGTTATACTCTTTTTAAAATAGGTCATTGTTTATTACATCAAATTTATTAAAATTATGTAGGTTAAAGTCAGAAATAAACAAGAGTTTAAAAGTGAGAATATTGCCATTAGAAATAAACGTAAAAAGAGTTGCCATAGTATGTAGGAGCTGACCTGTCCCATCACCCACATCCAATCATTAGAGTTATTCTATTATTTTAACGCAAATTGGGCGAAATCTGTATAAGCTATGATAGCCTAGCGGTTGAGTGCTTGCCTTCCATGCAGGAGGGTCTGAGTTCGAAACCGTCCCGCACCACAGTTTTTTTTCGAATTCATGTGTGGATCAGAAATTTGATTATCACTAGCGATTTTTTTCTTTTCACAATTTACATCTTGGATTTTAGGATTAGTAAGTACCTAATTTTTAGGATAAGTGTTCCGTGTGGTGCCGGACGTAAAGAATTGCACCACCCTATATCTTCTCATGGGTGTCGTAAAAGGCGACTAAGGATTCAACAGAGGATGGCCAGCAGCGTTCTCCGAGTATTTAACCAACCAACTGCGATCGCCAACCCGCCTGCCAAGCGTGGCGATTATGGCATATCCCCCCTTTTTGGGAGAGGCCTATGTGCAGCAGTGGACATCTTTTGGCTGAAATGATGATGATGATGAAATACTTAAGTAGGATATAAATTACTACACTTCTTCGTGTCGACGGTACAAAAAAATTACTGGTAGTGGCACAGTAATCACACGCTGCTGGCCCAGAAAATTGCCACGTCTTGTGCGTTGTCTGTGGCATTGATAAGGTCACTCAATGTGCAAGTGCTTGGACCAAGGAACTTATATATCAAGCTGGAAAGCGGACGGCTGACTAAAATTCGGTCCGATGATTGAGAAGCCTTTTGTCTCTTTCTATAGGGTGTCCATACATGCAGGAAAGGTACAGCGGGCTCTCGGTAATACTATCTCAGAAGACCAGGCTCGACCGGTATTTTCTCCCTGATTTTGATGAAAGATTTTGGACCTTATATGAACGGGATATTATTCATTTTTGAAGTTCTTACATTTCTCCGTACGCATTCTATCTTGGGTAAAAATTCTTTGGCTTGGACACAAGGAGCAGCACAGCAAATGTGACATTGATTGAGGATCAATGCCACACATGCAGGCTGTAGCTGTTTGGTCTATATAGCCCCACTTGCTCATGTTAAGCCTGCATCTGCCTACCTGGGTCCGCAATCGGTTTATTAAGAAGAAGAAGAATTACTATACTGTACCATTAAAACTGGTAATATTGATTTTGGACAGCAGCACTTCTGGCACCTGGTAGCTGTGACTGCACACAACCAGCTCTTCAGGTTCCAGTGCCAATGCCTCCTCTGCTGATGTCATCACACTGAGCGTGTATTCACTCGTCAGGTGTGATACAAGGAACTTTGAGAGCTCGCCGAACTCGAATACTGAGCCGCCCTGCCAGAGGGCTACCACCTGGAGGAAGGAACAATAGATTATTTTATTATTTTTAATGCACAATTGTGAAATAAAATCTAAAGATATACATAAATAATTGTTGTCTTTGACCAGTGTGTGTTGCCAGTAATTACTTACGGCACTGAAACGTGGTCGCTTACAATGGGCCTGATAAGAAGGCTCAAAGTCCCTCAAAGGGCAATGGAGAGGGCTATGCTCGGAGTGAACCTGCGTGATCGAATCAGAAATGAGGAGATTCGCAGGAGAACGAAGGTAATCGACATAGCCCGAAGAATTGCCAAACTTGAGTGGCAGTGGGCGGGGCACATTGCTCGCAGAACGGATGGCAGATGGAGCAGTAAAGTTCTGGAGTGGCGACCGCGACCTGGAAGGCGCAGCGTGGGTAGGCCCCCCACAAGGTGGACCGACGACCTTGTGAAGGTCGTGGGAATCCGCTGGATGCGGAAGGCGCAGGACCGGTCGTTGTGGCGATACTTGGGTGAGGCTTATGTCCAGCAGTGGACGTCTTTCGACTGAAATGATGATGATGATGATGACCACTACGCTGGCCTGCTTGGGGGAGGCCATCTCACAAACAGGATTAGAACCTGCGACTCCTGGCTCAGTACGCCAGTGCATTAGCCACTAAGCTACCGTGAACACTGCTTGTTGAATCGATTTTTTTTTAGGAACACGGTCTGTTATCAATGGGATGCTGCTGACGTCATTGAAAGACGTAAGTGGAAGTTAAATTCGATACCACGAGCAGTGTTCACGGTAGTTTAGTGGCTATAACACCGGCGTACTGAGCCAGGAGTCGCAGGTTCGAATCCTGCTCATAGGCGATTTTTACTTACTACAATTTATATGTTTATCAACAATCATCAACATCATAATTTCAGCCGAAAGACGTCCACTGCTGGACACAGGCTTCCCCCAATGGGGGGGAATATGCCATAATCGACACGCTTGGCAGGCGGGTTGGCGATCGCAGTTGGTTGTATAAATACTCAAAGAACGCTGCTGCCCATCCTCTGGTGAATCCCTTAGTCGCCTTTCACGATACCCATGAGAAGATATAGGGTGGTGCAACTCTTTACGTCGAGCACCACACGGAACACAATTAAAATTAAACTTTGTACTTAAAACTCACGTACCTTGGTAGGGATAGTACTTGAGTTTTACAAAGTTTAATTTTAGAGCATTTTGTGTACCATCCGACACCTAGTATTTATTTTCGTATCAAAGATTTTATATTAATGTTGTCCAGAACTTGACCAGTGGCCTGATTCACAAACGTTCGAAAAGTTTCCGTTTCCGAAGTGAAATTTGACCGGCAAATAAAACAAAACGACCACTTCCTGCCGTTCCTGCGACCATGAACACTGTAAAGCATTCGAAACGTCAGGAAAACCAATTTTAATAATAATACACGATGTATTTCGGTTAAACTTGTTTTATTAAGAAACAAAACTATTTGAGAACCGAACGGATTCGGAAACGCATCGCAAAATTCATGGAGTTTTAAATGTTGTTGTAAGAAAGCACTCGATGTAAAATTAAAGAACTATGAATAGCGTTTCCGAATGCGTTCGATTCTCAAATCGTTTTTTTTCGTAATAAAACAGGTTTGACCGGATTACATCGCGTATTATTATTAACATTGCTTTTCCTGATGTATCGAATGCTTTGCATCACGGAATAAAAAAAACAAGAGGAAATAGTAAGTAGGCGTAACCCCTGTCGCCACTAGTGAGTCCAAATGTACGCACTTGCCGCTCAAGTGATTTTAGTCGCGATAACAGATAATCAATGTGCACACGTCCGTCAATACCTTTAAAAATCATTTAAAATAATTAAAATGCCATATTGTTCCATATTAGAATGTAAAAATCATTGCCGTAGTAAAAATCTGTCACATGGAGGTATTTTTTACCATCAATAAGTAAGATTTTCATATTTAAATACAATAAATGAAATAAATTAATTTTATTTCTATCTGCAAACAGAGCACAAAAATGACAACCTAAAATAATCCTTACTATATTGTTATACGGTAGATTTTCTATCACTGGTAACAATTTTTCTAGAACTTTTGCTTACATAATCAGACTGACTCCGCTACTCAATTAGTGCATGTAATATCGATAAAATGCTATCGACAATTTTTCATTATTGCTTTTCGATAAACTAAGGTCCGTATTACAGAACGTTCCTCAAGTAAAGTTTAATCTTCAATCAACTGATCACTACTTAAGGATAGAATCGTTACTTGAGCGTCGGTCTTATTCCAATACGGTAATTATAAACTTCAATTCAATCATCAATAAATCTCTGCTTGAGGAATGTTCTGTAATATGGGCCTAAGAAAAATGGTTCGATGCTTGCTTGTAAACTTGTGATGCAAGTTGTTAATCTTCTATACATATAACATAAAGTACCTGCAGCGTCTGTCTGGCTGTGTGTCTACTGTATTTAGATTTTAATTCTGTTTTTACCAATAGATATAGGTTTAGGTAATTATTTTGTACCTAAAAATGTTGTGTAAATTGGTCGAACTATAATGATGATACATCAAGCCGGGATATTTTTTTCAGATGTTCGGCAACAATCAGTGTACCTATCAACAAAGTTATGAAAATGAAATGAAATGAAATCGTTTATTTCTAGATTATTACATCCATTATTAAATAATTATAACAACTGCCGTCTGGCTTACAACGACACAGAAAAATAATTATTAGATATTATTTGAATCCTCTATTATTTGGTTATGCGTCGTGGGCGTCTTTTTAGGGTTTTTGGGATGGTTTTAATGGATGGCAATAGTCTCACCCCCTATTACATGGGACTATAACATAACTGGCGAAATGTGGGTGTACTATACACCTCTCCGTCCGTCCGTGTGGTGCCGGACGTAAAGAATTGCACCACCCTCTTTCTTCTCATGAGTGTCGTAAAAGGCGACTAAGGGATTCACCAGAGGATGGGCAGCAGCGTTCTCTGAGTATTTAAACAACCAACTGCGATCGCCAACCCGCCTGCCAAGCGTGGCGATTATGGCATATCCCCCCCTTTGGGGGAGGCCTTTGTCCAGCAGAGAACTCTTTCGGCTGAAATGATGATGATACACCTCTGCCTACCCCTTCGGGGAAATACAGGTGTGTGTGTATAACGGATATAAAATTTATTTAGAAACCCAAATGGCCGACAAGATTTCCTTAAAAAATTGAATTGAGTATAATTTTAGGGTTTTTGGGGGTGACGATTACGTATATAACATTTATTTTTAAATGTAATACGGTTACCATGATTTCTTTGAAAAAATCGTCATAGGAGTAATTTTTTGAGATTCTGAGGATGGTGATTGTCTAGATTTTTATTACACCTAGTTAGTTTATTTTGTGTTGATGATATTACCATCAATATTATTGTCTATTAATTTGAAACAATTTACTTATGAACAGCTCTACATCAAGCTATAATTTTCCAGTATAAGCTGTGGCCTCTTGTTGTAGGGAAAGCCAATACAATGCGAATGTCAGCTTATACTGGAAATTTTTAGTTTGATGTGTAGCTATGCGTACCTACTTCTGATTGGGATTTGACAACTTATTTAATTAAAAATAGCTGTTGGTTCTGTTTATAACATTAATAATGTTTATTTGTGGTGGTAAGGCGATTAACCTAAGGAGCGGTGCAGCACTGTTTACCGCGGAAAAACGTGGTTGAGTGCTGTAGTACTGCTCTGTAGATAATTCGTCGATTCTTGGCATACGGCACTGCTGGAACTAGCTACGCCAGCTGTGTCAACTATGCCAGCTGGGCCAGCTACGTCAACTGTGCCAGCTACGCCAGCATGCTGCCAGGCCAGCGTGCTAGCTACGCCAACTGTGTCAGCTACGCCATTTGTGCCCTCTGCTGGCATCAGAGGGACACGTGGAATATTCGCCACAGGTAATAAGATCCTCCGAAGGTTAATCCCTCGAAAGAATTCTATTGCCCGTACCCAGGATGCACCGGCCTAAAGACTGCCGTGTCCAGAGGGACAAGCAGCCGTCAGACATACGTGGAGGTTTTCTGGCCAGCACCCCTGAATAATTTTTACTTGGGCAAGGTTTTATAAGGCTAACATGGTAGTTAAGTAGTTATTTATGTTGTTGATGGTTAGTTGAATATTCAATCGACGGTGACGCAATGGGGAGATTGGAGAAGAACCTCGCGGCGTGGGCGGTGTGGCAAAATCAAAATTTGAATCGCACGAATATTATTCACAATGGACGAATGCGTTTGGGAGCGAGTTCAATTTAGTAATTAGATATGTGTATCTTGTTGAATTAGTGTGTAACATACATACACCCGCTCTTGATTATTGTGTAAGTAGTATTAAGGCATGACTTACCCCGCCTTACTAGTAGTACATTATTGAGCTTTTATTTTATTAGCTCAGAATATACCCGACAACTATTTCTTGTGCAATCTTAACTAAATTTTTGGATTGTAAAAATAATCTAGAAACTAACACTTGTAGAGGTCGGTAGGGGCGTCAAAATTGTAATGGCCTACTAGTGTCAAATGTGTAAATCGCTACTGGCGCGGGGCATGCTTGAGGAAGGACGTACTTATAAAACTGGTCTTGTCTCGGACGCGGTGGAGAATAGAGGCACTACCTGCCGCCGCAGCAGGTGATGCCGCGTAACTTCGTGGGTTAATCGCCTAAATCAGATTTTAACTGGTAAATCACTATTATTAGTTTATGATAAGATAAGTATTGGTGACCGGAATAAATGGGCATAACGAGTGAAGAAAACATCATTACTTATAGTAGGTAGTCGAAGTTAGTCGAAACATACCTGTTTGAAGAAAAAAAAATTACGCAGTCAATGTCTCGTTTCATTTCAATCAATACGGTAAAAGGGATTCACTGACATTTATCAATAATAAGTTTCACGCTAAACCAACGCAATGCAAAACGCAACGCACCCGATGTTTTTTTAAGCTAGTGAGTAAACTTTTTAAGCCTTATCGATAAATTCACATGTTTAGTATGGTATGATTACATCACTATTACCCGCATGCATCAAACACCATATCTCATTCAAATTCTATTCTTATAACAACGTGTATAGAGTTCTTAGATTAAAATAATATTATTAAACGCCGTCTAGCGGGCAGTAGCCGTACTTGATCGGATTGAAGTCTATTTTAATCCGAGAAGTAAATGGTCGTAAATTGACATGATCAATTTTAGAATGTGAATTTATGTACAATTCTATTAAGGTTGAATTTAATGCAACACTTTTGTATGTTATGTCTTATCGTGATTGTTGTTTTTGGCCAATCATAATGCAAGTATTATAGTATGTATACTATGTGAAATAATGTGAATGTGTGAGTTTGGCGACAGCGGTTTTAGTAGAAAATTGGCTTCAAGCTATTTCCTCTTACTTCTTAGTTCCATGCTTTGCATCATTCGTGGTCGCAGGAAGTGGTCGTTTTGTTTCGTTTGCCGGTCAAATCTCACTTCGGAAACGGAAACTTTTCGAACGTTTGTGAATCAGGCCACAAATCAACACGCAATAAAGTGCATTTATTTATAGAGAATGCGTGAGATGGGAGATGAGAAAAAAGTTGCGCAATCGCCGTATCAATACGTAATACCTCCCTGTAACCTATCACTTACATTGAAAGCAACTCAGGAGCTAATGACCGCCAACCACAATGCAGTGCGCATTGCGGAACACTGGGCCAACAAAATTTGACAAAATTTGCCATTGACTCAGTAAGAAGATTGAAAGCAACGTCCAATAATGAGAAAGTGTGAGATGGGAGATGAGAGAAAAGCCGCGCAATCGCCGCATCAATACGTAATACCTCTCTGTAACCTATCACTTACATTGAAAGCAACTCAGGAGCTAATGACCGCCAACCACAATGCAGTGCGCATTGCGGAACATTGGACCAACAAAATTTGTCAAAATTTGCCATTGACTCAGTAAGAGGAAAATTAAAAGCAACATCCAATAATGTGTTAACTTACATTTCTCTTACTCTTTTTCTTCTGCCACTTGGTCCTTTCCTTAGCGAGGTACTGTTCTCTGATCAGTGAGTTCTCATACAGCGTCCACTTGGACTGGAGACCGTCGAGTCGCGCGTTTATTTCCGCACACAAAGATATGTAGTTTGGCGGGAGAAGGGAATCTGAAAATGATTAGATTGAAATATTTATCATTAAATAAAATACAATAAATAAATATTTTTGGGACATGTTTACATGGCACCATCTAGTCCCAAACTAAGCAGAGCTTGTGCTATGGGTACTAGACAATGGATATCCATTGTCAGTATCCGTCATGTCCCAAAAATATTATGATAAGATATTATATTATGATAAGTAGACTGCCTCGTTGGTCTAGTGGTGGCAAGCGCGACTGCTGAGCGTGGGGTCCTGGGTTCGATTCCCGGGTCGGGCAATGTGTTATTGGGTTTTTTCATTAGGATTTGTGCCCGGTTGATGGCAATAGGCTCACCCCCTATTACATGGGACTATGACATAACTGGCGAAATGTGGGTGTACTATTTATTACACCTCTGCCTATCCCTTCGGGGAAATACAGGCGTGATGTTATGTTATGTTGTTATGTTAAGTATTATATAATACTTATATACTTTATTTTTTCGTAAATACATACTTATAATACAAAAGAAACACCCAGACCAACACAAAACTTATGTTCATCATAATAACTTCTTAGGTTTTCGCGATCACTACACATTATAATAAAACAAAGTTAAATAATCAAGTCCCAAACAGCAAGCAACACTGTAAAAGATAATGTTATTGTGAGTGATTACTGCGTTCATCAAAGCGATTTTTAACCGACGAAAAAAGGAGGAAGTTCTCAATTCGACGCGTATATATTTTTTTTTTTTTTTTTATGTATGACCACGCATAACTTTTTACAGAGTGGTCCGATTTTGATAATTCTTTAATAGGGTATATCTCGAAGTTGGTCCCATTTAAATTTCAAAATCAAAATCCACCCCTAAGGTTAGTAAAACAGGGGATGAGTTTTTGTTCACCCACTGAATTCTTACCTGTTAACCGATTCTGTTGAAACTTGACACACATAAATATAGTTTTAGACACTACGACATAATGGAGACCTGGAGTTAGATTTAAACCACAAAAAAATGAAACTTAACAAAACTTTTTAACAAAAAATTGAACCGACGAAAAGTGAAACTGAAAAGCGAAAAATAACTAATTATGAGTCGGCGCCAAACAACCAATCAACGAAGATCATTAAATTACTTTAAATAAATAATAAAAACAACGTCACATCAAATACAACGTGAAATTTTCAACGATAAACAATAACTTCCAAAAATGCGTTCTTCGCTCGGCCACTTGCAACTTACACGCACTTTGCTTGTTAAAAGTTCGTTTGGCGCCGACTCATAATTAGTTATTTTTCGCTTTTCAGTTTCACTTTTCGTCGGTTCAATTTTTTGTTAAAAAGTTTTATGATTAATAATATTGATTAAAATATTATTTTAGAAATATCTGTAAAGACTATTGTCATCTCAGTCTACCTGTGACCACGAAATGCTGCAAAGCTTTCGAAACGTCAGGAAAACCAATTTAAATAATATACGCGATTTAATCCGGTTAAACTTTGTTTTATTATAATTATGTTCATCAATTCATCACACAAATATTTGTGTTCAGTGGGAATCGAACTCTTGATCAGCAGTCCGACACTCAAACCACTAGACCACAGACATCAGAAACAATCAACAATCATCAGAATCGAGAAGTGTTCACGTCGTGGTATGTCTACATGTATGTCCGCCGAAACTGTCAGCATTGTGTGTCGTGATTCAGCATATCGACGTTACGAAAAACCAACCGCGGGTAGTTCGAGAAAACACCCGCCGCTCAAGACGATGACACCCACATACTTCAGTCTGCTCGTGACCACGGCCAATGCAACTTGACCGAAACGTCGAGGTTAGTCAAAATGTTTGTTATATTTTGATTTAAGACGCTGACAATAGCCAAATACCCCAAATAGGCTTATTTTAAAAACATTTTTAGCTGTATCTATTCAGTTTGTGGCAGTGAAAAAAATGTATGTTAATCTTGATCGTATTTTCTGAAACTGTATTGTGCCCAAAACACGTTTTCGTGAAGTTTTCTCGATAGAAAAGAATTGTAAACTAACCTCTTAAAACATGCTTTAAAGCAAACAATCTCTATTATTTACTAAACATTATAAATAAAATTAAGAAAACATTTGAGAAAGACAATAATCTAAACATTTGTAATTTCTGTTTTTCAAACAAGCTTTTAGTTTTTTATTTAAAAAAAAAATGTTAATTTTCATTCAAGTTGAGCGGCGTATCTGACGTCCCTCGGCTCGTTGCCTCTCTTTCAGTTCTGTACGAAACGACAGTGACCGCAGAGGTCTGATTTTTTAGGTGTTGTCAGCCTCTTAATTGTGCGCGACAAGTCACAGACATCGTATTCTGGTGTTTTCCGCAACAATCTACTCACCATCATCGCTAGCCAAGTCCCCTTCACACAGCGAGGAATCTAGTTGCCTCAGCTTCTCATGAGCATCAATAGCACTGTTCCTTAGCAACGTGATCGACCGGGCCACACAGCTCGGAATGGTACCGTTATGCATGTCCGACCAGAGCTTCATTCGGTCTTCAATTGTATTTGGTAAGAGAATTTTGTTGTCATCTTCGGAATCATCCCATGGCATCCAGATTTCATTGTAGTAGAATCTGCAAGTGAATATTGAAAGGAGTTTGTGATTTATTTGCTATTTGCTAGTGATGTGCCGGATCTTTAAAAATGTAGATCCGCAGATACGGATAATTAGTGGCAAGATCCGCGGATATGGATACGGACCATAACTTTAGTAGTATTGCGTACTCTGTCGGCGCCGGTGTGCGTGACTTTGGACCATTGAATTAAGAAACCTATGGAAGTGGCCCATTCTTCTATATCCACCTAGTTTATACAAATATCTATTAAATCGTAATTGAATTATGAAACTATTCTTTGTCTCTTGTTAACCAAAGTGTTATGTCGTCTGGTGAAAGAGATCGCATGCTATTTGTATATTCTCTGCTTGGCAACATCTTTATGGGATGTCAAAATACCTACGCCGCGTGGCAACCCCGCTTACCCCGCAATGTGGCCCATAGTACATGAGCTGTCAAGTAAACAAACTAGGGCTGTTGATATTTTTTAAATATCAGATTTTCGATCTATCGATATTTTTAAATATACAATCGGAGTTCGATATATTGAAAAAAAAAAGATATTTCGATATATTGGCCAAATTTCATGATTCTAGGTCAATGCGAAGTACCCTATAGGTTTTTTATGTGAGTTTGCGAGTATCAAAATGTGACATAGCCGTATGATTGCCTTGACCTAGAAGCTTGATTTTTTATGTCCTAGGGACAGCCGAACTTAGTATTTGATATAATTGTATTATTTATTACTACTTGAAAATGATTTTAATCTGCACACATCTTTGGTACGAAACACGAGCATCGATATCGATACTTTTTAGTTTTGATTACTTACTGCCCTAGCTATGGCCACCATAACGGTGGCCCGGATATTGTAGGTATACCACGCTTATTTCGTAGGTATTACTGGTCCATAGGTACAAGTCAATGCTTTGGACCGACAGTTGACGCTTTGCGTTACTACTAATAGTAACGCGACGTGTATTGACTTGCACTGTGCGTGTTTTTAACCGACTTCAAAAAAAGGAGGAGGTTATGTATTCCGCGGGTTTTTTTTTTTTTTTTTTGCTTATAGTTTAGTGTGACACAAAATAGCATAGTTTACTGTTTGTTTTTGAAGACGTTATACGTTAAATAAAAATAAGAAATAAAAAGTAATTTGATTTGAAGTTAGTTGTATTTCATTGCTAACTTCCCTTACAATTTCATATACGTAATGAAATTTAGATCCGTTCAAGATCCGCCAAAAATACGCCGGATACGGATACAGATCTTAATTTTATCTCAGATATCCACGGATACGGATATCCGGAATATCACTACTATTTACACATACTTACAAATTGTTAAAGGAGACTAAGGCAAACTTTTGTGAGAAATGGCTACTAATTAAATTGTTGAACATGAGCCTCTAGATCCAAACTGTAGGCCACTAAGTTTTAAGCACCAAAATGTAACATCAATCATGTACACCACTTAGTATGCAATAAATCTTTGAATCTTTAGACATTCTCAAAAAGGCCACTCTAAAACCGACGAGCATGCTTGTAGAGGTATTAACCTTTCCAACGCCACGGCGTCGTAAAGGTTTTCATCTTCTTTAGAAGATAAATATTTTATGGACATTAGTACAAAGTTATAAAGTCGTAGCGCTGAGGGCACATAATCGTTTGTATTCTATAGGTGTCATTAGCGGTGAAAAGGTTAAACATAGATGAAGCAAAGAAAGTGTGTCAGTATTGCAGCAACGAGAGCAGTCTCTGCCTACCCCAATGGGGTTTCCCATTCCATTTCCCACGCCTGTTTAGGCGTGATAATATGGTATGTATGTGTGTATTTGTGATGTTCCGGATATCCGTATCCGTATCCGCGGATATCCGAGGTAAAATTAAGATCTGTATCCGTATCCGGCGTTTTTTGGC
The DNA here is from genome assembly GCA_949699075.1 of Asteroscopus sphinx. NCBI lineage: Eukaryota > Metazoa > Arthropoda > Insecta > Lepidoptera > Noctuidae > Asteroscopus > Asteroscopus sphinx. Next base: position 8,201,844 of record OX453021.1, on the reverse strand, counting down.
GGATCTTTAACGGATCTTTTACATTAATAAGTTTCATTATGTATATAAAATTTTAAAGAAAGTTAGAAATGAAACACTTCTAACTTCAAATCAAATTACTTTTAATTTATTAAAATCACATAATATTCGGGCCTTCTCGTATTGAGAAGAGGCCCGTGCCCAGCAGTGGGACAGTAATGGCCTGGTTATGTTTGTTGAACATAATATTATTTTTATTTAACTTATAACGTCTCAAAAAACAAACAGTAAACTATGCTATCTTGTGTCACTCTAAACTATAAACAAAAACACGCACAGTGCAAGTCTTCGATCAATAATGGTATTATTTATCGAAGGTGCAAGTCGTAACACGTCGCAGATCCGGCACATCACTAGTGTGTGTGTATGTAAATGTATGAGCCTCAATGACCACAACAAATAATGGTCAGAGGGTAGTCCTTTATGTTTCCTGGAAGAATAAGAATAAGCCATCTCTTCCCCTACTGTGGAGCGTGGATGTCGTAAATAATCCTGTGTTAATAATATACTGCAATCACAATCACATCTCTATGCTCATAAATTTTGTAATGCAAAAATTAAATAGATTAATAAAATTATCTATGCCACTATTATTACATACCTCAACAAATCAATAAACTCAGCTGTAGTAGCAACATTGATACACTGTTCTTGTTGCTTCATTGTAGGCCACAGCTCTATCAGCGGTACATCAACAATGGTCTCCGGTAATGACACCGACTCATGTTGTACGCTGAGTATGTCCACACATGCAGACAGGTCCTCGAATGATACTGATGTGACACTTACGTAGGCGATGCAGGGGAATCTCACTTCTGTGGAGGTGACATTTTGATTCGTTTAGATTCTAATGAGTACACACAATCCTACTAATATTGTAAAATGTGAAAGTCTATGAAGATGTTTGTTATTCAATCACACTGAAACTGCTGAACGGATTTGGATGAAATTAGGTATACAGATAGACCATAACCCGGAATAAGATAAGGGCTACTTTTTTACGGGAAAATGAACTGTACCCAAGGGATGCGCGATAAGTCTTTCTGTGATAAGCCGAATTATATATAGCTGCAGGCAAAGTTTATTTATATATACAATATTCTTGGTGATATTAATATTGTAATACATAATAGACTGATCTGAACTAAGACACTGTCCAAGAACGAACCAGAGATATCTTTATATATTCATTATTAAAAGGTCTGTATAACTAATAAATAAATATTTTTGGGTAATTTTTACACAGCACCATATAGTCCCAAACTAAGCAGAGCTTGTAATATGGGTACAAGACAATGGATATAATACTTATGTACTTTTTTTTTTTGCAAATACATAGATAGATAGATGGAATATACTTTATTGTACACCATGAAAATAGTAGTAAACAGCAACAACTTATAAATTATGGGTACATGGCCGGTCTTATCGCGAAAGATTTGGACAAAGAAATTTGACCAGTGGCATACCTTATCTCCCTACCTTATACATAGATAAACCTAACGTGATATTTTCTTCTCTGTTCAATGATTTTAACTTGAAAGAAATTAAAAAGGTTGATTATTTAGCAATGGCTCTCTAAACATTGAGATAGATAGATAGATAGATAGAATATTCTTTATTGTACACAAATAACATTATTAAACAAAAGTCTGTACATTGAGTTTTTTTTCGCAAAAACCGGCTAGGGGGACTAGAAATAAGCAATAGAACCCGAATCAATCGTTTAAAAAATTTATGTCTGTCTGTCTGTTTGTTACCTCATCACGTGAAAACGGCTGAACGGATCGTAATGAAACTTAGCATTTGTATTGGTATTAGTCTAACTTAAAATATAGGGTATGTTTTATCTGAATCGGTTGAGTAGATCCAGCGATACAGCTTGACCCCTCTATTGTATTAAGTTGCATACAAAGTAGAGGTCATGATTGTTGGTTGGTTGGATGCAGGTTCCTAAAAATACCACTGGATTCTGAAATATAGAATAACATAACATAGCCCATCACTGTCCCGCTGCTGGTCTGGTCTTCTTGGAATGAGAAGAGTTAAGGAACTGATATTATTAGTGTAATAGATTATCATAACATAATCAGCTCATTACCTACTGCCCCTCTGCTGGGCACGGACCTCTTCTCGGAACGAGAAGAGTTAAGAAACTAGAAAATATAGAATAACATAACATAGTCAACCCATTACTGTCCCACTGCTGGACACGGGCTTCTTCTCAGCATAAGAAGAGATGTGGTTAGTGTTATAGAATAACTTAACATAATCAGCCCAATTACTTCACACTGCTGGGCACGAGCGTCTTCTCAGAATGAGGGAGTTTAGGGCTAATTCCATCACCTTAGCCAGTTGGTTGTAAAAACAAAATATAGTATGGTAGGTAAATAGTGTAATCGTCTGTGTAGGCGCTTATATGTATATATTTGAAGACATTGTGTTCATAATTATGACACGATGTTATTTTCCGACATCCACGCGGACAGAGTTGCGGGCACAGCTATGTAAAATAAGGGTACATTGGCGGTCTTATCGCTAATAACGATAATAATAATAAATAATAGCAATATCTAATAGCGATATCTTCCAGACAACGTTTGGATGGACAAGGAAGACGTGAAAAATAGATGGGGGCAGTATGTGGTGCACTTTCAAAAAATTTACTAATATTTAATATAATAAATAAATAAATATATAACTACCATAGAAAAAAAACAAACGTAAAAAAAAAAAAAAAATATCATAAAATATCATTTATCATTGAGTCATTGTTACTTGTTAAATAAAATAAATTAATTAATTAACTAAACATTTGAGTAAGGGCTGACTAATAATTTAAGACTGAAAATTAAAATGCCAATGCATTCCACAATTTTTTTTGACAAATCCTTTACAGTTCAGGCTGCTTGTTTGTGGAATGCATTGCCAGTGTCCATTAGAAGTGCGCAATCACTGCCAGTGTTTAACAGGCTTGTGAAGGAGCATTATTTGTCGCTATGATCATGTTTCTTCTCTTGTATGTGATTGTTTTTAATTACTTTACCATTGCTTATTATGTATATGTATATATGCATATAGTATTTATGTATTAGGATTTATAGAATATATTTTTGTTGTTATTTTATAGTAGTAGCACAGATAATATAAGTAGTAGTGTAGTATTTTAGTTTATTATTAAATTATGTATCGAATTTGCACATCTGACAACCCCATTTTCTGTCCAGTTCATTCTTGTCCATCCTAAGGTTGCCTGGAAGAAATTGCTTATCGCGATAAGGCCACCATTTGTACAATAGTTTGAATGCATATTCGATGTAATGTTTTTTATGGTGTACAATAAAGCATATATAAATAAATAAATGAGACTAGTAACTGAACACTAAACTAAAGAGAAAGAAAAATCACTATACCTACATACCACCCAATAGCTACTTCTACCAACAAAATCATTTAGAAACCTAATAAGAACTAGGCATGTCTTGTCTTATGAGTGAAATTCGCGAAAGTTAAAAACTTCTATTGCAAACCGATACTGGCCGGACATTAAAAAAAAAAAAATTAGTAAAATTCGTGAAAGTTTTTTTTAAAACTTCTATGTCTTACCAAACTTTTTACAGAAATCCTTAGACAGTTTCCACAGAGCGTCCCATCCAACTGGCTCAACCAGTAACTCAGCCTGCATACTCCACTGTTCCCTGGCTGTGCCACGACCGGAGCTGAAAACCCGCAGCAACTCCTGCATGATCTCATTGTCGCTACGGGAGAATGTATACACTGACGGCATCTACAACAAAAATGCAGAAATATGAGCAATTTTACAATACAACTTTTTAGTTATACTTTGAGAAACCATAAACGGAGCTATATCCATTATGATAGCTGAATTTTAATGCTCTGGCTGAAAACAAATAAGTAAATTAAGCTTGACGATGAGTCCGTGAACTTTTAGTATGACAATACTTTTTTTTTTAATATTTTTGGTTATGCACCACACTGTAAGCCAAACATTAGACCTGACTCGCAAACGGTGCAGGACCGAATGTTGTGACGCAGCTTGGGAGACGGTTATGTCCAGCAGTGGACTGCGATAGGCCGAGTTGATGAAGCCAACTTAGCCAACCAACCTCTATGCAGGACCTTCTCTTTGTAATGGTTTTGAAAAAATATTAGTTAAAAACTTTGAAGTTACAACTTGAAATCACACCGTGTGAAAGATAATTAGGGAAAAGTAAGAAATACCTATGCGCTTTCAAAATTTAACCGGTGAAATGACTCATCATTAAAAGACAAAATTTAAAGCAATTCGGCTGCAAAAGCACTCGCGTATGATATTTACCTTTTGGTGTGACTTTTCTTATGGTTTAAAATGTTTTACTTAGACAAACTCTTGCGTTATTAATTTATTTTGGTTTTCGACCGCTAAACAAAACCTTTTGAAAATTCAAACTGGTTGACGTCTTAGTGATGCGGCTCGAGTCCACTTTTACTCGAGTGACATTGAAAAAAAACGTGTGAAAAAATATTAACTCGAGTTCACTCGGACTCGAGTCGCTCGTCATCACCAATCACTCACCGAGCCGAGACATGCGAAACGATGTGTTTTTATTATGACGAATCCATTTTATGTCTGTTATTTGGTTTTATGAAAAGACCAAATTTGCTCATTTTTATTAGCATGTTATATTAATTTCTATACATATATAAATGTTTTCTGGGTTTATTTTTAAAGTTATTTAATACAGTTTTTACTTTGTAAATATTGTATCATTTTATTTTGTAGTTTGTAAATATTTTCTATTACTTAACTAAATTATAAATGTTGATTTTGTAAGACTGACGATATTTTGAAATAGAACTTCAAGCTTGTCGTTTTATTAAGCCTCAACTTATTGACAAAATCAAAAATGATAGTAATAGCATTGTGACAGGTGACTCCATAGAGGCGAGTGTTTGAGTGACTCGTAAACCATTCGAGTAGTACTCGAGTAAAATAGTAAAATTACTCGAATGGCATATCCCCCCCCTTAATTGGGGGAGGCCTATGTCCAGTAGTGGACGTCTTTCGGCTGTAATGATGACTCGAATGGTAAAATCGGACTCGAGTCGCACCACTATGACGTCTGTCTGTAGTTGACGTTTAGAACAGAGTTGCCAGCGCGCTCTTATCAAAAATTACCTGAGAGAGATCAAAAAGTAACCTTTTATCAAAAAAAGTTACCTTTTATATTTATCGCTGTAATGAGATATTTTAATGCCTTTTAAAATAAATGAGGAAGTTTTAGTTGACAGAAGTATGTTGAGTATTTTGAGTAAATTATAAAGCACAGATATTTCAGAAATGTGAGGCAACGTTGCGAAGTACTTGGTACAGACCACCCATGTGTGTATATATAATTTATACGTTGTTCCTGTTTACTACTATTTTCATGGTGTACAATAAAGTATGTTCTATCTTCCATCTATCTACAGTACCAAGCGCAATAAAACTTTAGCGTTTGAAAAATATCACATTACTTTACCACGTTTAAAAAGCAATTTTAAGGTTTGTGACATTTGAGCTTCCTTAGGCGGTGCTTGAACAATGTTGCTGTAGAATAAATCCAAATATCAAAATATTTATTTTGTAAGTAGGTTAACTACTTACAAAATAAATATTACAAGGACTATTATTATTATTTTACAAGGAGTTTTCTACCTGTAGGTTCAGTATTTAAAAACACCAAAACAATCTCAGTTTTGATATTTAAATATTAAAGTTTTGTGTATTCATTAAGGCGAAAAAGAGGTTACGTTACTCATTTTACAGTAGTTTTTGGTTCTGCTTTTGCTTGACTGAATAGCAACATTGCAATGAAATATCCAATTCGATTTTAAAATGTTACCTAAAAGTTACCTTTGAGTCGTGTATAACCTGAAAGTCAGGTTATGGGGGTAAAAAATACCTAAAAGGTAACAAAAAAACCTTCTGGCAACGCTGGTTTAGAACGCCCAGCCCACAGATTAATAAGTTATTAATCTGAGGCCCAACCACAGACCATAGATAATACTCCACAGACTACCCACTGTAGCGTGACGTCATCACCGCCTATTGCTGAAACGTTTTATTCACAGAGTACATTTATACATATGGAAATAGAGACCAATCTCTGCCCCCAATAAAGGTCCACACCAAGTGGCGCCTCTATATTTTAACCCTGAAATCACTCTTGAATCAGTTTTGATAACTATGTACCGGGATCGCTAGGTGGCTCTGTATTCATCCTTTTTATAAATCGAAAAAATAAAGACAAAAAGTCTCGTTACAAGTAGGATTCGAACTTGCGCCTCCAAGATCATAAGTCCACAACAGTAACCAGCAGGCTACCATTATTCTTACGACATAAAACGAATTTAACTTTCAGTTACGTCTTTCGGTGACGTCAGAACTTTTATTTTTACAATGTATGTCTTTAGATATCACTTCAATTGCGTAAATGCGTAAAACGTATTAGTATAATTATAAAAAGCAATTGATAAGTTTAAATGTTGGTATTATTGATCAAATTACGTTTTCCAACATAATTATACTTTAATAACAAAATAATAGAAATAGAATAGATTTTTTAAATTTGCCTGTTAGATAGGCAAATTTACTTACAAAAAAAAGAAAATAAACTGGAAAAAATCTTATTTATTGGTAAATACTTGTCTACAACTTAGAATTTTAAATTCACGCCATCTATACGCTTTTCTAGACAACAGCGCATGAGTTTTGTTTTACCTTGCACCTTGCTAGTCAGTCAGATCATTAGCCTCGGGAGCATAATGCGTAGATACTAGCGACATCTGTGTTTTTGCCCTGGCAATAGTCAAATATAATACTGATAAATTCAAAATACGTAGTGGCCAAACGACGTTTGAGCATTTTCAGTACTCGTCAATTTGGTCGGATAAGTATTGATGGTGTTGCAGGCATGTTGTTCTAAGATTGTATGGCATGGTTTTATTCTATGCAGACCTAGTAGGTTATTCATTTGAGACAAAGAGTATATAAATAATCACTACGTTCTAATTTGAGATGCAGAAATGTTATTGTATTGCCCGTACCCAGGACGCACCGGCCCTCTAGTCAGGCGCGGTTCCAGCCCAAGATTTTGGGGGGGGGGGTCAACTTGGCTTACGTACAGTTTCAAGGTTCAAATATACCTTTTTTTTTTTCGCAATGACAATCTTCTTCTATCGTGTCGACCTGAGCTACATAATGATAATAGCTCATGCCGTGGGGAAAAGATTAGCCAGTCAGCAGGTTGGTAGCGGGAATGACTGCCCAGGGTGCGCCGGACGATCAATTAAACATCGTCACTCATGGAGGCAATGACAATGTAAAGTTTGGAGTTAGTTTATTATGTAACAGAATAGTTACTTACAAAATGGACGTCAACAAAGAGGAAACGAACTTTGGGAACAAACGCGAGCGTAGCGAGCGCGAATTTTTCATATTTATGCGAAAAGTTGACTTAAATTTAAGTGAACTTCTTGGAGTTGCAGGCTGAAGCGCGAGCGAAGCGAGCGCGAAATTTTTTTTCCCCTCCAATGCTTCAATCGCTTGCGCCTTTGAGTGTCCAATCGCAACGGCAGCCTCATGTAAAGTAGCGCAAACCGTTCAACAAAATGAACTACCGCCGTCGTATGTGATATTATTTGTCTTAAACTAGAAATATCATTCATACTTTATTTTGAGCAAAATAATACCTATTATAACGCGACCGTATGTTGGAACGCACCTCAGCGCTCCCGCCAAACCACGCGTCCCGCGCCGCAACGCCTCCCGTGTCGGTTCAACCAATCAGGAGGCCGAAGAAAATTCTAGAACCGGATCGGCGGCGGACCCCGTCCCCCGCCGCTCTCGGCCGAGTCGCGCCAGACAGACTCCTGCGCGCTACCGCGAATAACGCACCGGTCAATCTGTCGTGCGTATACCTACCTTTATATTGTCGTACCTACTGTAGTTTTAGTTAGTTCACCAGTGTCCAGTGTTGAAAAGTAACTTGCCATTGTGATACTTACCTACTCGAATACAGGACTTGGAGTTGTGAACTCTCCGCGTTTCATTGACCTACCTAAGAACACAGACCTTCGCTAAGAACCCCCACACTCAAACTGTTATACTGGCTGCCCAACGAGTGGGCGAAGTGCTAACTGTGTTCCGTGTGTATTGGTGTGATTCTTGTGTAAAATGCCACGTTCTACAACGCGTAGTCAACAACGTCATCAGACGGATCCCTTCGACGTCGGTTCAGAGCAAGATGAAGAGATTGCAACGCCAGAGCCAGCGGAGCCCCGCGCGCCCGCGGCCGAAGCGCCGACGCCCATCACAGCGAGCGACCTCGCCTCAATAATGGCGTCTCTACAGCAAGCCCAGGCCGAGAACTTCGAGCGGCTACTCACAAGAGTCATCGAAGCGCGGCCGCCATCTTGTTCGCCCGCGCTGGCTCCAGCCGCGCCAGCCACACCCACGCCGTCGACCGCTCAACCTGCATCTGGAAACTTCGCCACCTGCAAGGCTCGTTTCAGCGGAGCGACAACGGAATCCCTCGACGGTTTCGTCGATGCTATTGAAGCATTCAAGGACTGCGCGAACGTCAACGAAGCCAACGCCTTACGTGGGCTATCAATGCTACTTACGCATGACGCGGCCACATGGTGGCAGGGAGTCAAGGCCACCGTCAGTACCTGGGACAGCGCTGTCCAATATTTACGCAGTGCCTTCGGAGACAACCGTCCTCCTCATCGTATTTACGTAGAGCTGTTTTCAAAGCCACAGCAACCTCAAGAAAGTACGGAGTTGTTCGTGGCCAAAGCACGGGCCCAGCTAGCGCGTCTACCAAGCGGTGACCTCATTGAAAAAGTCCAGTTAGACATGATATACGGACTACTCAATCATAAAATGCGAAAAAGGTTACGAAGAGAGGAATTCTCCGACTTCAATAGTCTCCTCCTAAAAGCTCGGAGTATCGAGGAATCCACAAAGGAATCTCAGACGCGCGCCGACACTTCAAAGCGTGCCGACACTTCAAAGGGTGCTGCCGACGCACGCGCCACTGCTCCCCGCGCACGGTTCAAATCGCCTCCACCGGCAACGTCGCGGTCAGAAACGCAGCGAGCACCGAGTTCTCGTCAACCTACATCAACGGAGCCTGCCTCACGTCAAGACACGCCGAGCGTCGCCTCCAACATCACTCCAGTCGCCGAGAAACGACGATATTGCGTTTATTGTAAATATTACGGACATACACGTGATCAGTGTCGAAAATTAGTACAAACCGTTAATGACTCTCGTAATAGTAACGTAAACAGTAATAATAGTAATAAGATATCGTGTTACGGTTGCGGCGAGAGCGGAGTGGTGCGTTCTAATTGCTCTAAGTGCAATTCAAATTTTAGCGCGATCGATTTTATGCCTAATACATCGCGATCGCGAAGGTCGATGACCCCGGGTGCATCATCGTACGGTAAGCCGTCCACCCAGGTGAGTAACAGTAACATCAATGTTTCTTCTCCTATGGTCTGTACTGGGGCTGTACCTGACTCGTGTTCTCCTACTTGTAGTGTTTATTCTGAGAGCTCTAATTGTGTATATGTGGATACAACGCTCACCACTACAGAACCGGGTTCTATTTTGCATAATAATGCATGTACACCCCCCGTAAATAATTTTGTCTCTAACCATAACGTTAATGTTCATAAACGTCATAATAAACAAAAAGGTTCAAGTTTTGCTTGTCGTGTAGATGATAGGTATTTGTTTACATCTTTATCCCCACCTGTTATGCAGGGGGAGCCCCATAACCGCACTTGTGTACCTAGTGAATTTGAATCAGCGCTTCCCAGGGAATCGGTTGATAACCAGTGCGTCATTAATAGTAATAATTTTAATAATAATACTCGCTCTTATCAGTGTCCGTCACGTAGTAGGGTGACCATGAATTTTTCGGGACACAACACGGAAACTAGTCTACCTAGTAGGGTGACTATGAATTCTTCAGGACAAAATCCGGAAATTAGTATACCGGGTAGGGGGACCACAAAATCCGAGAATGAGACGTTTATAACTTTTTCATCATTAAGTTCTCTGCCTAACGGCACACCGCGACGACCTATTTTAGGTATTGAGATTTTAGGAATCCATGGAACGGGTTTAATCGACACCGCGGCCAAGGGAACTATCGCCGGATCCTCACTCTACGCGTTACTGAAGCAGCAAAATCAAGTCTTCGCGTCTAGTTCTATGCGTATCAAGCTCGCCGATGGTTCAGCACCAACGCGCCAAATGCTGTCAACTACACTGGAAGTCAAGATAAAAGGTAAGAGTGTCAATGTAGAATTTTTGGTGTTTCCTGATGCTACTGATAATGATACTTTGTTGGGTATAGACTTTTTGACAGCAGCTGGGTTGGATATTAATTTTGCTACTTCCACTTGGCACTTCCATGATTCTACAGAAGTGTACCCATTGGAGTATGAGTACCCCAATCACCTCGTGTCTTGTTCCGCTGCGGAAATTTTGAGGGAAGACGAGGGTACGATGCTGAGCCCTCTCGAACGTAATAACCTAGCTTCTCTCTTACAGCGTAACGACGATGTCTTCGGACCAGGGGGAGAACCAACCCCATACGCTGAGCATCATATCGATACAGGAGATCATCCGCCCATTTCGGTCCCGCCGTATCGCCTCACACCTGCAAAGAAGCAGTTAATGAAAACCGAACTTGACGCAATGCTCAAGGACGGTATCATTGAGGAATGCGAGTCTGCATGGACATCTCCTGCAGTTTTAGTTCCAAAAAAGGATAATAGCATCAGATTTTGTGTAGACTACCGCAAATTGAACGCTATCACTAAAACTGATACTTATCCTCTTCCGCTCATTGATGAGCTTCTTCAATTGACTAAACGTCATTGTTTTATGTCCTCAATCGATCTAAAAGCCGGCTATTGGCAGGTGCAGGTACGCCCAGCTGATCGCGATAAAACTGCCTTTATAACGCCATTTGGAACATTCCGCTTTACGCGCATGCCGTTCGGACTGAAAAACGCGCCATCCACCTTCCAACGGCTGATCGATCGTTTCCGTTCTGGGGCTAGCTTACAAGGTGTCGTTTTGCTAGCTTATTTAGATGATCTGCTCGTCATTTCAGAGGATTTTACAAGCCATCTAGAAGATCTACAAAAGGTATTTGAAAGGTTACGTTTATTCGGCTTACGGGCTAATCGTACAAAGTGTTTCTTTACTCGCCCAGAGATTAATTACCTTGGTCATGTGATTACTCCGGAAGGTATTAAGCCGGACCCCTCGAAGGTCGATGCAGTCCTGCAGATGACCAGTCCTAAGAATTTAAAACATTTAAAATCATTCTTACAGACATGCTCCTGGTTTCGAAAGTTTGTTCCAAATTTTTCCCAGGTGGCTCAACCGTTAACTATACTCACTCGTAAGAAGGAGTCATGGAGATGGGATAGTCAACAACAAGAAGCATTCGAGTGCCTGAAGAAAAAACTAACGTCTGCACCTATATTGGTTCAAGCCGATTATTCCAAAGCTTTTGTGTTGCGAACAGACGCCAGCAACTACGCTTTAGGGGCTGTCCTATTACAGGGAGAGGGACCTGAAGAGAAACCTATAGAATATGCCAGTCGTTTGTTGACTTCCGCAGAGAAAAACTATACCACGACCGAAAGGGAAGCTTTAGCAGTTGTTTGGGCAACAGATAAGTTCCGTGGATATCTTGATGGTCATTTTGTTATTGTCAAAAGTGATCACCAGCCGCTTAAGTGGCTGATGACTCTCAAAACTCCTAATGGGCGTCTCATAAGATGGGCAATGAAATTACAGGCCTTCGATATTCGTTTTGAATATACCCCTGGCAAAGCCAATGTTGTGGCCGATGCATTAAGCCGTCCTCAGTGCGACAATACCAACATTCAAAGTTGTGATGTCTGTAGTGTCATCGTCGACTTACCGCGTGTAAATCCAGCTGACCTTCGTAAGGAGCAGCTTGACGATCCCGAGGTTGCCACAATCATCAAAAACCTTGAAGACACCGGATCGGTCGACACCCAATGGTTAGATAGAGGTTACCTTATGGACCAAGGTGTTCTATATCGCTATCTTCCAGATTCGGACAGTGAACAGCCACAGCTCATCGTGCCGCTTACTATGCGTGAAAAAATATTGCAGGAATACCATGACGCTCCCACCGCCGGTCATCAAGGGGTAGAACGGACCTTCAACCGGATCATCCAAAATTATTACTTTGTTGGGATGCGTAAGTATATTACAGAGTATCTAAAAAACTGCGAAGAGTGTCAGCGCTACAAGGCATCTAATCAAAAACCCGCTGGACTCTTACAGACGCCAGTCCTCAATCAGCGTGGAGAAGTACTCGCCATCGATTTATTTGGACCCTTACCGGAAGGTGACCATGGCGAGAAATGGATACTCTTAGTCGAAGATACGGCCACCAGGTGGGTTGAATTGTTTGCTTTGACAGAAGCGACCGCCGAGATATGTGCTCCCGTACTCATTAATGAATATTTTCTTAGATATGGCTTCCCACGCCGCATCATATCGGACAACGGTGTCCAATTTGTTTCAGCGACCATGCAACAATGTATGTTTATTCTCGGTATCAAACAAAACCTTATTCCGTTGTATCACCCTGAAGCAAATCCTGCCGAGAGAAAGAATCGAGATTTACGTACCCAGCTCTCGATGTTAGTTAAAAATGAACATCGCATGTGGCCAAAATTCCTATCCTCGGTACGTTTTGCCATGAATAGTGCCACGTGTTCCACTACGGGAGCCACTCCCGCGCAAGTTATGTTTGCCCGTGAGATGCGTACCCCCTTCGATGCGCAACGCGACTTAAGAGCTATCTTGGATAAAGAGAATTTCCTACCTCAAGTAACCCCGTATCTCCGTCGATTTTTAGATAATTGGGATAACATTAGAGATAGGGCTGAACGTCATCAGGACGACAGGAAGATTCACGCTGACAAAACCCGACAGACCGTTACTTACCAAGAAGGTGACTTAGTTTTTATCACCACTCACTTACTTAGTGATGCTGCAAAAGGTAGAACCCGTAAATTCATGCCGAAACGTGATGGACCCTATCGCATAAGTAAGGTAGTTAGTCCCACTACCTATGAAGTCGCTGATTTAAATTCCAAAATCCTGGGTAAGTTTCATGTTTCTGATTTAAAGTCATACCATAATAAGTCAGGTCAGGTATCAGCTCCCGTACAGCCTCGGCGCCTTCGTGGACGGCCACGTCGTTCTTTTTCTGCCGAGCCCCCACCGAGACGTCGTAGTGACTCGGAGGGGGAGGATATAACGCGACCGTATGTTGGAACGCACCTCAGCGCTCCCGCCAAACCACGCGTCCCGCGCCGCAACGCCTCCCGTGTCGGTTCAACCAATCAGGAGGCCGAAGAAAATTCTAGAACCGGATCGGCGGCGGACCCCGTCCCCCGCCGCTCTCGGCCGAGTCGCGCCAGACAGACTCCTGCGCGCTACCGCGAATAACGCACCGGTCAATCTGTCGTGCGTATACCTACCTTTATATTGTCGTACCTACTGTAGTTTTAGTTAGTTCACCAGTGTCCAGTGTTGAAAAGTAACTTGCCATTGTGATACTTACCTACTCGAATACAGGACTTGGAGTTGTGAACTCTCCGCGTTTCATTGACCTACCTAAGAACACAGACCTTCGCTAAGAACCCCCACACTCAAACTGTTATACTATGCTGTAAATTGAACTTCAGTACATAAAAAAAAATCTAAAATAATGTTAAGGTATTTTTTGATGTACCTACATACGAGTAGATGTCGTGTGACTCGTGTGATGTCGTGTTTGAGTAAGTAGGTACCTAGTTAGTTTTGATTTCATTGTTTACTTTTGGACGTTTAAGCAGGAAGTCAATAATTTATTTTATTTGTTTTGTAAATTGTCTATTTTTAGGAGATTTGTCAATTTGACATGTACGATTTTGGGGGGGGTCATGACCCCTACGACCCCCCCCTAGAACCGCCACTGCCTCTAGTACGTCTGTGCATCGACCTAACAACTGCCGTTCCCTCCAGACGTATCCAAAAGGACTTGCAGCCGTCAGGCACATGTGGAGGTTTTCCGGCCAGCACCCCAGCACCCCACCCCAACCTAACCTGACCCATACACATACAATCTAATTATAGAAGAACAAAAAGACAGTATAAAGAAAGCTATAAAAAAATCTACCCCTTTATAATCGAATAGCACGCAAATATGGATGTCGTGCAACGACCTCAATAAAATAAATAGACACGCGATCTCATATAAGCAGTATATTCCAAATTCAGTTGACGCAACCGTTGATAAAATTTACGTGTGTTGGCTAGACAACTGTCACTAGTGGACTATATATAGTGACAGATGACAGTGTGGTTCCGGCAACATAACTCGTGTAACCATGTTGTTCTTCTAAACAGCGCATCTAGTACATAGTACATAGGTATATATCGATGATGTTATGACATGTGTGTACTGACTGACAAACAATAATAGAATAACTGTGAGCTTCTAGACGCCAGCGCCACGCTTATTTTTAATTGTTATTGAACTGAAGGTTATCAAAATTATTTTCAATGACTAATCTACGTGGCTAATGTTATTTTCATCAAACAAAGCACTACACGCAATAAATACAATATTAAATGTGAAGGTTTGAACAGATAGAACACTTTATTAAATGCACACAAAAGAAAATGAAAAATAAAAGCGTAGTGACGTAGTGATTATATTTTCTTTGAATAAAAGTAGGTACCATGCATAGGCAGGGTTGGTAAATCTTTTTTGGGGAAATATAGTATTTTATTTTTATGGTCAAGACATAAGAAAATAATAGTACTTTATAATACAAGTGAGGTAAGTTGACAGGCGAGGGCGTAACTGAGCCGAGAGCATAATGGCTAATGCTCACGCGTTTCAAACGACGTTTTTCAATAGGTACACTTGAGATGAAAAAAAAACAACATATATTGAATTTGTGAAAAATGGCACGCGGATTACAGAAACGCACGCCACCGCCCGTGCCCGTGATGTTACATAACTTTGCAAATTAATTACATTATGTGATGAAAAATAATCTAAAATATTGAAAGACTAAATTGTTAAGAAATCGTTATATTGTAACATATTTTTATTTCAAATCGTAAACACTACTCGTTTAGAAGTGATCTTGAGCTTAAAATCATTAACAGCCAAAATTAATATCCTATCTATCCACGATTGGCCATGGATTGGCCCTACTAGAGATAGAAAGACATAAGCTCCATGAATTTTATGTAAAATTCTCTAGTAGGGCAAATGGTGGATAGATACACTGAGGAATTATAACATTTCCCAGTGGATAGATAGGATATTAATTTTGGCCGTATTTATACGGCCATAAGTCTCTAATCGTCGTCGCCCTAATCGAACTAATTTTTTCACCAAGTTTTCACCCATATCTCGTATGCTTTCTCTTGCCAACGCCATTCGCGATGAAATACATAGAAATATGTATGTCTATGATGAAATAGATATCTTTGCTGGTTCTGTTGCATCAGTTAGGTCTAAACTCAGATAAATAATTAATTAAATATTACTTTAGTAGATGATCTTTATGAGTAGATGTCAATCAGATGTAGGTAGGTACCTACTGCATTTCATCGTAGATTTTATCTTTCCCGATTGTATGTGAGATTGTACATCAGTTCTGTGAATTATAATTTAAAAAAAATATCAGACTTGAGGCATCATGTTATAATCACAGACATAGAAAAAATATAGACTAAGTGCTGCGAACAACCATAGTGAAGCCAACAAAAACCGTGCTCCTTCATGTACAACCAGTGCTCACGTACACACATGCACCTTATAGTCCTTAAACCATGCTCACCCCTCTCCGTTCACATGTCGCGGCATCTTCCAGTAAGCATCGCGAAAACAAATATCCTTCAGGTGCAGGCGCGGTTCCAGCCCAAGATTTTGGGGGGGTCAACTTGGCTTACGTAGAGTTTAAAGGTCCAAATTTACCATGGTTACCATTTGGTCATGACCCCTACGACCCCCTCCCCCCCTAGAACCGCCACTGTTCAGGTGCACGGTGTGTACGTGAGCACTGGTTGTACATGAAGGAGCACGGTTTTTGTTGGCTTCACTATGGTTGTTCGCAGCACTTAGTCTATATTTTTTACTATATCTGGTTCATAATTTTTAAAAAAATCTGGGGCCTTACTCCCGACTGGATCGAGTTCTGTATCAATCGAATTTGAATTCGAGTTAGTGTCGATTCGTACTGCATTTCTCTAGGAATTGATATTAGCTCTATTTGGTTCAGAACTCGAACCAGTCGTGAGTAACCTGTTTGAGTCCGGCTACTTATATAAATAATCGCCACTGGCACCAACTCCTTAGGGCCTGCAATGTTTTTGTTGAACTGATTCCAAGCGTGAAGAAATTTTGCCTTAGTCTTTGGAAACATCATTACGAAATTATTACTGCGGAAGAGGGTCTGTGGTATAGGACGATTCACAAGGAGTTACCTCAGATTCCGAGGTTTTCTGCAGTTTTCTGGGGAGATTGGCAACATCAGTTGCCAATGTCCCCAGAACACTGCTTGTTTTAGCGTTGAGGATAAGATCTGGGCACATTCCATCCAATAGTTTTTTAAATTTAGTTGGTGTTAATCATTCTCCTTCTTGTGTCACATGCTCTATTAAAGTCGAGGATATATATCACCTTTTGGTCGAGTGCGATGCATACGCCGATATTAGGGATTTATTATATAGTTGTATTGGTACAGATTTTTATAATGGTGGAATTAACATCATACTACACCAACCTTTATCAAAAAATTCAGTAGCTGTATATAGATTCATAAAAGAAGTTTTTTTAAGCAGGTCCGAGGATATATGTTGATATTTATTGTACATAGAATAGTTTTGTATATTTTTTATATAATGTAACAATAATAAGAGGTACCTATGAGGCTGGCATAGTCACCGCGGTGTACTAAAACCTCAAAAAAAAAGAAGAATATAAAAATAAATTAATAGTTTAAAAAACACTAGAAAAACACGCTTCAAAGTCCATTACGTGGCCTTTCTCACAAGTGCAAATACGACTATGATACGATATTCCATCATGGAATGCCAGTGCCTATCTTCCGGCTTCATCATCAGACCTTGAAACCTAATCGTGGTCAAAGTTCATTACAAGACTTTTCTAAGAAATCCAAAACAGCTTGATACGATTTTCCATCATGAAGTTCCAGTTCATATCTTCCGGCTCCATCATCAGATCAGTTTGACAGTACCATATTATTGTATTGTCATCAGAACTACATGCAGCTGCCAATTTTCAATACGCTACGACCGTTGGAAGATGGTTAAATTAGTTACCTTAGATTCCATTACATAGTTAGTTACATACAGGTCGACCTAATAAAAGCGTGATAAAAAAGGAGGGCTGAGCCCCCTAATATTTTATTCCGTGTCTCTAGGTAATTGATACAATAATAGCTCAATGTTCGAGCCTCCGCAGGAGCTAGTCGACCACTGACAAGATTAGTCACAAAAATTGCCCCCCCCCCACGAATATTAAATATTATACATTTAGTTCAACTATGTCAGCCCCCCTAGCCAAGTTGACAATCTACAATCGTCAACGCTAATAGAAAACAATTAAAATGTATGGATGGGAATGACATATCTCAACGAATGACTCCACCCTGAGTGAAATACTGGATCAAAATATACGAAAGAAATTTCACCACCACAGCCCCCCAATATTTCAAGACGGCCGGCGCCCCTGATCATCACTTGTGGAGGCTTATACAAGAGGATGAGTTTTAAAAATATTGCTGGTGGGCCAAATCAGAAACTATATGGTATAGAGAACATTACGATTAGAATCTACCGAGTTTTATTTTTGGCCAGACCGGACGTTTTTCCAAAAACCACGGCTCTCCGATTTTAGGCACTTACTACCCTACTCGTAACCTACTACTACTTACCCTACTCGTAACCTTATTTACCCGACTGCGCCAGAAGGAGGGTTATGTTTTTCGAGTGTATGTATGTATGTATGTATGTATGTATGTATGTATGTATATTTCTTTGGCACGCTCTATAGCCTAAACGGCTTGATGGATTTTAGCTTGAGAGGTGTCGTTAGATTCGTCTTAATTGTGAGAGTGACACTGGGTATATCAAAATTATAAAAAATAAAATGGCCGCTTCTTGGCGCCATTTTAAGTCTTAAAAAATTTTTTTTTTCCCTCAAAACCTATCGAGTGGGATATCAAAATAAAGGGCTTTATAAATGCCTTACAAAAATATATGCAACTTATATGTTTAAATGTAATTTGGAATGAAAAATGCTAAAAACAACATTAACAGCGCGATAAAACATGACAGAACTAAAAATATTAAAATAAAAAAGTTAATTAACAAAACCAAAAAACCCGACTGCTTGTAAATATAACTGAAAAGATGTAAACAAGACTTGTGTAGGTACATGTAGGTATATGTGAAAATATCAAATCAACGCAGGTGGAGGCTATATGAACTACTTTTGTAATTCATGACCAAAAACATCGTAGCCTCCGACTGCATGTTGATTTGATATTTTCACATATACCTACATGTACCTACACAAGTCTTGTTTACATCTTTTCAGTTATATTTACAAGCAGTCGGGTTTTTTGGTTTTGTTAATTAACTTTTTTTTGTTAACTACTTTCGTAGCATTTTTTATAATTTGAATCAACCTTAAGCAGTGCCTTTGTACTCCTCATTCATATGTATTATTATATTATATTTAATACTTACTTTTTTGTTTTAATTGAGTAAATTTAATTAAGTAAATAAAAAACCATATTTATTTCAATAAATCAATTATTTTTGCATGATAATTTAAAAGACACAAAAACATTTTCACTTCATTAAAAACGCTATATAAATACGGTCATCGGCATATTATGGTGTCCACCAACAAATCAGTCCCTGAATCAAAATGCTGAAGAAATTCTTTGTACTTTTTCTAGTTGTGTTGATGTTTGGAAACGTAAGTAATTTTGTCAATAATTTGAAACGTATTAAATTATGGAGTTTAGAATAATTTGGTGTAAATTATCAAGACTAGTATCAGAAATAATCACAATTACTAACCCAAAATTTAAATCTAAAAATCTAATTTTTTGTGTGCCTTTCAAATAAATATTTCATTTTATTTTGGGGCGGTATTGCAACCGCGATCATGGTTTGTAAGTTAGGGAAACTTTTCTAGCGGATGGAGACCCTTTTTTTCCGTGGGGAAATCCTCATGGACGCACTCCACCCGGAGACGGCGGAGCCAGTCATAGACTAATATATGTGTCGGCCTCTTACGCTGCGCGCCACCTCACGGGCCCCATCATGACGCAGTTAGCACGCTGATGTCACGGCCGCGCCTGTCTCCCTGGCCTCGCCAGCCACGCCGGCCTCGCGAGGCTCGCCAGCTACGCCAGCAACATTAGCCACGCCAGCAACACCAGCCACGCCAGCTACGCCAGGCAGCAAACTACTCCGAGTCCGCCGCCCGCAGGGCCTATCTGCCCGTAATTTTTTGTAGAGGTTTTCTTCCTCATCCCTCATCCTTCACTGTACCATCTGCTAACTTCAGAGGGAAACGCGGAGTCACGCCCCATTGGCCCAGATCGAGCCCCTCCCGCGCCAGAATATTCGCCACAGGCAATAAGATCCCCCGAAGGATAATAAAGTCCCTGAAAGGATATTTATTGCCCGTACCCAGGATGCACCGGCCTAACAACTGCTGTTCCCTCCAGACGTGTCCAGAGCTTTTCTGGCAAGCACCCCGGTGGATGGAGACCCTAACGGGACTCTCCGCCATATTAATAGTACCTAGGTACAGATGCGACGCGAGATGTCCATAAAAAAAATAATTGGGGTCACTGAATACGGATAATAAATATACCTACAATTAATTTTATGATTAGCTCTTGTTAAAAAATATCGCAAGTATGAAATAGGAATGGTCGACCGCACGTCAGTGGTAACAGTTTGACATTGACAGCGCCAACTCCAACTAACTAGTTACCTATTATGTTTTTTTTGCTGAACTAATCTTATTTGGCGCAGCCGTGGGGCACATAATGATAATGTATTTTAGTTTTAAAATTGTATATTATTGTCATTTAGGTAAGTGCCTCTGACTGTGACCAATTTTTGTTTTCTTTCTTTCTTTAATTATTTCTTAATATCTAGCTCTAAATAAAAAAAAATCTAGAAAAATTATAATAAAACAAAGTTTAACCGGATTAAATCGCGTATATTATTTAAAATGTTTGATAATAATAATGGCATGTTTATTAATGATTTTATTCTATTAGTCTGTAAGTAATTATATTATTTTGTAGTGCCCTTACAGGGTGCATGTTTGGAACTCAAATATTGTTAACATCTTCTTACAACATGTATGCAATAAACCGATTGAATTGAATTGAATTGAATGGTTAAAAAAAATAAAAAAAAATATATATTTATCAAATTATGAACACGTCTCATCGTCACATCTTCTCCGTTCTTCACAATCCTAGTTCTCCATCTTATCTTCAGGAACGCTTTGAGTACCTTGTCCCCAGGGGAAAACCTTGCCGCTCATCTTCTTCCCTTCTCCTCCGTATACCCCATCACACAACTAGCCTTTACGATGGTTCTTTCACCATACGTGCAGTGCGTCTGTGGAATTCTCTCCCACACTCTTTGCGCGATAGCCCGTCACTGAATGTCTTCAAGAGAAGAATTAAGGAACATTTCCTCTCAACATGAGTTATATTACATGTTATGTATTATATATCTATATATATATATATGAATGTATATATTCTTATGTATCTATTATATATTCTTATGTATCTATTATATATACTTAAGTATCTATATATTATTTATATTATTATTAGCTAGTACTGTAAGTAAATAAAGTAGGTTTAATTTATGTTGTACACTTGTTTCTGTCCTCTACATTCAACATCTCTCTATCGCTCTAAGGTTTGCTGTTAGAAAACTCAGTTCCGAGTTAAGCTCGCCGATGTACATAAACTATCCTACTGTAATATAAATGTATATCTGTGTGTACAATAAAGAATAAGAACACAATCAAGTCAATATATACGTTATGTCTAGCCATTATGTATAATCACTACGTTCTAGTTTAAAATACGCTCTGGATTCGTCTCAGAATGTAAGCCTAACCATTACTTCTAAGCTATACAACGTGTATCAGAAATGCGTGGTCATATTTTAAGAGCTAATTCAGGGCATAGCATAGAACAACTTTTACTATGGGACCAACCTTGAAATCGATAAAAAAAAAATTGCTGAGCCTTACATTTTGTCGAGCGACATCGATGATTTAGTAGGGAACAGCTGATATTTCTACTGACCACGCATTTCTGATACACGTTGTATAATTAGATTCAGCTAATAAAAAACTAGAAATACCATCAACTCAGCCTATCGCAGTCCACTGCTGGACATAGGCCTCTCCCAAGTTGCGTCACAACACTCGGTCCTCTGCCTTCCGCATCCCAATACCAGTAGTAGTAGAAATACCAATAGTAGGTACATTTTCAATCAAAAGGCAATTTTGATGTAGAACAGTGTACCTATTTAATATTTTCACGTTTCAGAGCATGCAACAGGATAATGGTGATGGTGGCGGCGACGGCGATGGTAAGATTTTCATGTCAAGTGATTTCTATAACCTAGGTACATGTTATAGAAATAACTTAACTTAGGCCCGTATTACAGAACGATCCTCAAGCGTTGATCACTGTTTAAAACTAGTTTTGAGTTGAGCTTTGATTTTAGAACGTTCCTCAAGCAGAGATTTATTGATCACAGTTCAGCTGAGTTTAGCTTTATTTTATACTAGCTTTTACCCGCGGCTCCGCTCGCGTTAAATTCTGCTAACCCACGTCAGTCCAGTCCAGTCCAGTCCATTCCAGTTCAGTCCACTGTCCCACTGCACCACTGCCCCGCTACCCCTCTGCCCCACTGCCCCGCTGCCCAGCTGCCCCGCTGCCGCACTGACCCGCTGCCCCGCTATCCCACTGCCCCACTGCCCCGCTGCCCCACTATCTCACTGCCCCACTGCCTGCTCCGCTGCCACACACTGCACCGCTGCCCCGCTACCCCACTGCCCCACTGCCCCACTATCCCACTGCCCCGCTGGCCCCACTATCCCACTGCCCCACAGCCTGCCCCGCTGCCCACTACCCCGCTTCCCCACTGCCCCACTGCCCCGCTGCCCCACTGTCCGGCTGACCCACTGCCCCGCTGCACAGCTGCCCCACTGCCCCACTGCCCCGCTGCCCCACTATCCCACTGCCCCAAAGCCTGCCCCACTGCCCCGCTTCCCCACTGCCCCGCTGCCCCACAGTCCCGCTGCCCCACTTCCCCGCTGCCCACTGCCCCACTGCCCCGCTGGCCCACATCCCCGCGGCCCCACTGCCCCGTTGCCCCGCTGCTCCAATGCCCCGCTGCCCCGCTACACCACTGCCCCGCTGCCCCACTATCCCACTGCCCCGCTGCCCCGGTACCCCACTGCCCCGCTGCCCCGCTGGCATGCTGCCCCGCTGCCCCACTGCCTCGCTGCCCCGATTCCCCGCCCCGCTGCCCCGGTACCCCGCTGCCCCAAGGCCCCGCTGCCCCACAACCCCACTGCCCCACTGCCCCGCTAACCCACTGCACCTCTATCCCACTGCCCCACTGGCCCACAGCCCCGCTGCCCCACTACCCCACTGCCCCACTGCCCCGCTGCCCCACTGTCCCACCGTCCCACCGTCCCACTGCCACTGTCCTACTGTCCCACAGTCCCGCTATCCCACTGTCCCACTGTCCCACTGTCCCACTGTCCCACTGTCCCACTGTCCCACTATCTCACTATATCACTATCGTCCCGTCCCATGTCCCATGTCCTGTCCCATGTCCCATCCTATGTCCAGTCCCATGTGCCGTCCCACTGTCCTGTCCCATGTCCCGTCTCATGTCCTGTCCCATTTCCCGTCCCATGTTCCGTCCCCTGTCCCGTCCACTGTCCCGTCCCCAGTCCCGTCCCCTGTCCCGTCCCCAGTCCCATCCCCAGTCCCATCCCCTGTCCACTCCACTCCACTCCACTCCACTCCACTCCACTCCACTCCACTCCACTCCACTCCATCGTACATTACTATCCGCTCGTGCAAATGCATAGAAGCTTCGATCTGTCGGGTGAGTACGCAACCCACGAATTAAGTTTTTTCTTTTTTTCTTTCTTTCTCAAAACCCATACCAGTTTTTAAGTCAGATCATCAGCTTTCAAACAAAACAAAAATCATCAAAATCGGTCCAGTAGTTTTAGCGTGATGCTGGAACAAACAAACAAACAAACAGACGTTTACAATTTTATAATAGTTAAGATGTCACCTGTTTCGGTATTTGAGCAGAGATTTGATCTGTAATCACTCTAGTTTGATCCAGACTGCGCTTGAGTAGAAATTTCTATTCTATTTCAGGTAAAATTCGTGTGTTATGTTGTTGAATTAAAGTTCATAATTACCGTATTGGAATAAGACCGATACTCAAGTAACGATTCTATCCTTAAGTTAGTTTAAACTGTACTTGAGGAACCTTCTGTAATACGGGCCTTAGAACTTCTATAATGGCTTAAGGTTTTCTAGGAGGGCCATTTGTATTTAGTAACAGCTATGAACCAGCTACGCCATAGAAATCTAAATCATAATCATATCATCATAATCATAATATATTATGTTTATTTTCTCATCATCTCGTTTCTTATGTATTATAAGTATGTATTTACGAAAAAAAAAAGTATATAAGTATTATATCCATTGTCTAGTACCCATAGCACAAGCTCTGCTTAGTTTGGGACTAGATGGTGCTGTGTAAAAATGTCCCAAAGATATTTATTTATACTTATTTATACTTATACTTTATACAAGCCGTACAAGTCACAGTAAAGAATAACAACTTATACATGCTGAAATTGTACTGGCTTCTTTCTCGAAAAGGGGTCATTGTACCTACTCTGTACTCATCATTATGAACAATTTTTACCATGGGACCAACACTGAATACGCAAAAAAAAATCAGGTGGTCCCTACATTTTATCGATTTAAATGAACACAAATTTAGGGACCAACAATTTTTTTTTCGTGATTTCAGGGTTGGTTTTATAGTAAAAGTTGTTCACAATGATGAGTACAATGACCCCTTTTCGGGAAAGAAGCCATTAAAATGTCAGCATGTATAGAGACTGGTGTCTGAAGTAGGTAAACCTGTGTTACTATTGCATTCAACCACTAGGTTATCAATGCTTATAAGTCTATGTTAACATGTATTTAATTTATTGTACTCTTTAAACAAATAAACAAGCGCGATTATAAAATTCTGGTACGGAACCCCAATAGCGCGAGCCCGACTCACTCTTGATCGGTTTTTTGTGTATTTTTAGGTGGTGTCGATATAGATTTAGGTGTTGATGTAGGAACAGGAGGACTAAATGGTATGTCATTGGGTTACAAGTTACAATATTGCTATAAAAAACTAACATATAAAAAAAGAAAAACAGTAAAGAGACCTTCTCTATACTGTTTCTATTTTTTTCTAAGCGAAGGTTTTTTTCAGTGAGTGCCAGTGTCGCCGATGGTGTCAGTGGTATCATAGGGGTCAGTGTACTTTTATAAAGGACGCGCCGGCGCCAGCGCAGGAGCAGGGGGCGGCGCTACCAGGCAAGGTGAGAAACCTCCTTCACTTGGCTCCTGCCGAATAATCCTGATGGGGTTTTTCCATTTTCAAAATAGTTTGAGTTTTATATTATGGGGAATGTAGAAGCCAAGTGGCGCCCCCATCAGTAAAAAAATGATTACTCGCTGAATACATCATTTATCGAAAATCCTTTAAAAAAAACCTAAAAAAAACCTTCCTTCCTTCCTTTCTATTCTATTCTTTTTTAACGATTAAAGTACAGGTATTTAATTAGAAACTATTAACTCTGTAAATTATAGTTCGCTGTAGTTGTAGATACAAAATATGCGAAAAACGGCCACTTTTGGCACTTTTGTATCTACAACTATAGCGAACTATAATTTACAGAGTTGATAATTTCTAATTAAACTACAGTACCTGTACTTCAATCGTTAAATATTTTTTTTCGATAAATTATGTATTCAGCGAGTAATATTTTTTTTACTGATGGGACACTTGGCTGCTACATTCCCCTTAAGTTGGATGCAATAAAATTCTGAGAAAAGCGATTGGAAACTTCGCGTACTTTTTTTCTGGTGATTAATTTCGAAGAGGTCTATAGGCAGACTTGTGGCGTCAACATTTAATTTTTTGTCCCACAAAATAACAATAATATAATATAACGTAACATCCCCAATTATCGACACTTTAAGGCACGATCACAAGTATTTTTTTAAATATTGGTTTCGTGATGATTTTTTACGTACTTGTGGTGCACTATGTACCGTTCAGTTCAATGTTTATTAGATAATATTTAACCGTATACCAAATTATAATTTTGCTCTTATTTTCTGAAGTTGGTTGTTTTTTGTCGAACAATGGGCACTGTCGGTAACTGGGGCTTTTACTATAATTTCAGATAAGACATTTACCTCACTGTTCTTATGGATTCACACCACTCCATTCTCCGGGTGACGGGGTGACTACTTACAATACGCGCAATCTAGCTTGGCCGGCCTGAAGTTAGGCACTGCGAAAGTTTTCCCCGTCCCTTGCCACCAATGATACCCATAAAACGATTACTGCGACGGTCTTGTGACAGCTTCAGGCCGGCCAACTTATATTGCGCGGTACATCATCGGTGATCCTGATCATCGTCACTACGCCGCGTGTTTTTATAATCTATGCCTTCGTCGCAAGCGCCGCGGGCGCCTCCTACGGATCTACTCTATGGCGGACTTCGCACCAATGGATTGAACTCAGTGGCGTAGCTACTGAAGGGCTAGGCGGGGCAGCGCCCCGGGGCCCCCAAGCTCAAGGGGCTCCTCGGACCCATGAAAGACGTCCGAAAAAGTTATATAATATCTTAGTTGAATAAAGAATGTTCGACTTTTAACTTTTTGCCCCGGGGCCCTTGGTTACATAGCTACGCGACTGATTGAACTGTCCATGTCGCTTTCTTGTCTCGCTCCGCGCAAATAAATAATAACGTTAAACCCAATGATATTTAAAAGTAGAGTAAAATTAATAACTTCTTAGGTTTTCGCGATCACTACACATTATAATAAAACAAAGTTTAACCGGATTAAATCGCGTATATTATTTAAATTGGTTTCCCTGACGTTTCGAAAGCTTTGCACAAAAGCAAGCAAGCTTTGCTTAGAACAGACGCTCCACAAAGTCTGCAGTGTGTGAACATGCCCTAGACAAACCCAACCATTTTCTTCGATTTGATAAACCACAAGTTCTGGCGAAGGAAAACCGATATGTACCTAGAATGCTCCGTGAGGCAATTGAAATTAAGAAACATCCTAATTTTAATAGAGAAGATGGTTGGCAGCTACCACCTGTCCCCACCAACCCAGTCCTTAAAATAATCAAGTCCCAAACAGCACGCAACACTGTAAAAGATAATGATATTGTGAGTGATTACTGCGTGCATCGAAACGATTTTAATTAATAATATTGTACGGTAGATTAAAATAATTTTTTAGAAATATTTGTAAAGACACTTCTCATCTTAGTCTACCTGCGACCACGAAATGCTGCAAAGCTTTCGAAACGTCAGGGAAACCAATTTAAATAATATACGCGATTTAATCCGGTTAAACTTTGTTTTATTATAGAGTAAAATTACTTGCGCTTACAATCTGAAGACTCGAAAACGTCTTAATTAGGAAGTTTTTCTATTAATCCGCGTCAAGTAAGGCGCCGTGCCGAGTCTAATCGGTAACAAAAAAAAAACTAAAATGCCGCCGTGTGTGTAGATAAAGTGTTCCAATTATGACTCGAATGTAACTTGAAGTAACTAACTTACTTTGTACTAGTTTATGTGTATTGTGCTGCCGCTGCGTACATATTTTTGTCGTTTGTTTTGTTAGGGTATGACATATCTATACTTTGAAATATCATTGGTTAAACCTAATTCTAATATTATATCGCTTCCGTTCTATTATCTCAGCTATTGTTTCCGTCTTTGCTATTTTACTTTACTTTTTCGCTTTGTTATTCTTCTAGTGTAATTGTAAACAAATCTTGTACTTAATAAAAAGTGATAACTGTGCGTTTGAGTTCTGTTTTAATAAAGAAGACCTAGATTACCTATATTCAGTCTCAGACAAGCGTTGCCCGATCATATCCGCTGTCTCCCCCCACTTGGCCCCCACTGGTGGACAGTAACACGATTTAAAAAAAAAACCTCAATATCCACCCCCTGGGGTCGATCCCTACATTTTCTCGATTGATGTGAACATAAATGTAGGGATCAAATTTCAGGGTTGGTCCCATAGTAAAAGTTGTTCATATTGATCAGTACCTACAATAGAGGTTTAGTAGCTTATTCTTAATATTCTTTTTTCTTTCTTTATGGGACCAAACCTGAAATCGCAAACAAAAAATCAGTTGATCTTTCTTTCTGACCAACAGATTATTTTTCGATTTCGATTTCAAGGTTGGTCCCATAGTAAAAGTTGTTTACAGTGACGAGTACAATGACCCTTTAAGAGCTTTAGTATAAACTAAGATTACTAAGAATATAGTTGTATAACGGCCAAAATTAATATCCAATCTATCCACGATTTACCCTACTGGAGATAGAAATTTGACATATTTTGTATGGAGCTTATGTCAAATTCCTATCTCTAGTAGGGCAAATCGTGGATAGATTGGATATTAATTTTGGGCGTAAGTGTGGCAGGGCTCGTCATTCAACATTGCAACAGAGCTTTCGCTTGATTTGTCGGACAATATTAGCGAAGCCCATGTAAGTACAATTGTATGCTGACATTATTTCAATGTGTGCGTCATCCCAGCGAAAAAGTGTCGAATTTCTTAATTCGAGATAAGTAAATCGTTAGTGTATGACGTCGTGTAATTGTGTATGAACATTTCAGATTTGTGTGTCCAACCCTTTTTGGGATATTCATCAAAAACGTTTTCCGCTGGAACGACGTCTTCCCAGCGAGACTTTTTTTTTCCAAAGGACGTAAGTAAAATTCTTCTTCTTCTTCGTGTCGACACGAGCTACATAATGATAATAGCTCATGTCGTGGGGAAAAGATTAGCCAGTCAGCAAGTTGGTAGCGGGGCTGACTGCACAGGGTGCGCCGGACGATCAATTAAATATCGTCACTCGTGGCGGCTCTTTTAATGCCCTGTAAGTAAAATAAAATAGTTACATGGATTAGAGTATAACGAAAGGTAAATGTGTATGCATACATGAGATTTGTGTGTCTAAAGATTCCGAAGATATTCAAGTTTCCGCTGCGGTGACGTTTGGCTGATTGCTGGATATCATAAACGGTTAGGCGAATAGTTGTGACTTTTTTTACACATGTTGCGATTCTTTTGTGTGTAATGTTTGTGAAAACAGACTTCGAAAAAAAAATACCGCTAGGAAGCTATAAATTTCAAAATGAAATCAGGTTATTAGGTCCTAGTACTGCGTATATGAGCTCCGAAGTCTAAATGTTAAAGTTTATTTGTACCTTATAAATGCTCACAATGTCATGTTAAGTCTCATCGATGTACTGTAAGTAAATAAAGAATTATGAACAAAATTGCTAGGTCTGGGCCACGATGTTGTTCGCCATTCGATTGGACGAGTTTACTATGGGTTGGCAAATTAAAAGGTATCCCATTCGTTAGTGTATTAGTTCAATTATCCATCTGTAAAATTGTAGCCCAATACACTTAATAATTAAAGAAATATAATCAAAAAACCAATGAGAAGCGCAATACAGAGATAAACCAACCAAGTTTGAATGTGTACTAAAAAGCGGCCGCGCGATACATGGTGCTTACCTTCCAAAATTGTTAGTATACTTATTGTTATTGGTGTGGTACTTTGGTACAGGTGCGTACACAATAATTAGTAAAAATGAAAAACAACTGCAGTTTAATTAGTTTTATTTTCAAAAGTATCAATTTACTAGCTCTACGTAGATAATAAATTAACTGCTTGTGGGGATCGAACCGACAACATTTGGCGTGGTGTCAATAGAGAGGTGACCACCTTAACGACTATGCCACAAGTGCAGTGAAATTAATTGTAAATGTGAATAGACGAGAACATTAGCAGCTACAGTGAACCGTGGTTCATTGTTTACCTCTTTATTTTAGCCCACTGTCAACGTACGGGGTCCCATCGACTTTAGATGTATGTTGCCAAACATACGTTTATACTAGATCGACACAGATAGCATAAATAAAAACGCTAGGAAACACAACACGAGGTAGTTTTATGTTGAATCCGATATGAAGAACAAAGGAAGTAAGAAAAATTTTAAACTTAAGTTTTTAATAACTTTTTTCGCAATAAAACACAAAAATTCACTATGCTTGAGTGTCCGTTACAAAACAAAAACAAAATTATCATACAAATCACTGTGTGATTTTTTTGTTTTTACTTCTTCAAGTTAAACGGATAGACACACGGACAGAACCTGTAAAAAAAGAAATTCAAATCCATTTGTCTGTCAGAACTTTGTAACTTCTAAACCAAGAATGTTAATTACCTACATGGAAATCTCACATAATACGTAAAACTTTAGCACCACAGTCGTGGTCTCTTTACAATATTATAATTTGTTCTTAGTGACCCCATGTCAATAACTGAATAGTACCTACTTATTTTGAAATCATTGAACTAATGACTGTGTAAAGTAAAATGAGAAAATAAAAACTAAAGAATTGTGTACGCACATGTACCAAAATAAAAACGGTACTATACTAACAATTTTGGAAGGTAAGCACCATGTATCGCGTGGCCGCTTTTTAGTACACATTCAAACTCGGTTGGTTTATCTTTGTATTGCGCTTCTCATTGGTTTTTTTATTATATTTCTTTAATTATTAAGTGTATTGGGCTACAATTTTACAGATGGATAATTGAACTAATACACTAACGAATGGGATACCTTTTTATTTGCCAGCCCATAGTAAACTGGTCCAATCGAATGGCGAACAACATCGTGGCCCAGACCTAGCAATTTTGTTCATAATTCATTATTTACTTACAGTACATCGATGAGACTTAACATGACATTGTGAGCATTTATAAGGTACAAATAAACTTCAACATTTAGGCTTCGGAGCTCATATTCGCAGTACTAGGACCTAATAACCTGATTTCATTTTAAAATTTATAGCTTCCTAGCGGTAATTTTTTTTCGAAGTCTGTTTTCACAAACATTACACACAAAAGAATCGCAACATGTGTAAAAAAAGTCACAACTATTCGCCTAACCGTTTATGATATCCAGCAATCAGCCAAACGTCACCGCAGCGGAAACTTGAATATCTTCGGAGTCTTTAGACACACAAATCTCATGTATGCATACACATTTACCTTTCGTTATACTCTAATCCATGTAACTATTTTATTTTACTTACGTCCTTTGGTTAAAATTTTTATTATGTTTATATGTGACTTTTCAAAAAAACATTAATAGCGCGATAAAACATGACAAAACTAAAAAAATTAAAATAAAAAAGTTAATTAACAAAACCAACAATCCCGACTGCGTGTAAAAATAACTGAAAAGATGTAAACAAGACTTGTGTAGGTATTAGGTAAGTATATGTGAAAGTATCAAATCAACACGCAGTCGGAGGCTACCTTTCTAGAATGTCTGTATATTGAGTGGGTAGCATTTTCATTTTTCTAACTTTAAGTATAAGTCCTTTATGCCAAACTTTGTCGAAAGCTTGAGCTACATCTAAGAATATAGTGGAGCACACTTTCTTCACGGATTTAATGACAAACAATTATAGAATAACTGTGTGACCTTCCACACGTCATGCTTGTTTGTTGTTTGTTTGTTTGTTGTATCTAAAGGACAAGTAAAGGCGTTTCAATAACGTGCGAATGTTATATTCATCTAACAAAACACTGCACACAATTTAAATACAATACTAAACAATACGATACAATACGAATGTTTGAACAGATGGAGTATCTATACTACTTTATTGTATGCACACTAAGAAAAATAAAAATACCATGTACAGGCAGAGAAAATATAGTGTTAGGAATCAGCAAAGAATTAATTAACAAAACCAAAAAACCCAACTGCGTGTAAAAATAACTGAAAACATCTAAACAAGACTTGTGTAGGTAAGTATATGTGAAAGTATCAAATCATAACGCAGGCGGAGGCTACGTATGTTTTTGGTCATGAGTTACATACGTAGTACATAGGTAGCCTCCGCCTGCGTGTAGATTTGATACTTTCACATATATAGACTTACATACACAAGTCTTGTTTACATTTTTTCAGTTATTTTTACACGCAGTCGGGTTTTTTGGTTTTTCTAATTATCTTTTTTTTTATTTTTGTCATGTTTTATCGCGCTATTAATGTTTTTTTTGAAAACTCACATATAAACATAATACATTTTTTAACGTTGGATATTTTAATAAAACATGTTTAACCAGATTCTCACCACTCCTCTCTTCATATGCTTCGTAGACATCCGTAAGGCCTTTGACACCGTACAGCGGCGGAAGATGTGGGAAGTTCTTTCAGAAATGGGCGTCCCGGATCACCTGACATACCTCATTAGAAGATTGTACGAAGATGGTACAGCAGCGGTTCGGATAGACGGAATAGTGTCGGAAACTTTCACGACACAAGCGGGTGTTATACAAGAATGTATTAAATAAATAAATAAATATTTGGGACATTTTTTCAAACTAAGCAGGGCTTGTACTATGGGTACTAGACAATGGATATAATACTTACATAATTTTTTTTTGTAAATACATACTTATAATACACAAGAAACACACCCAGACCAACACAAACACTTACGTTCATCACACAAATATTTGTGTCCTGTGGGAATCGAACCCACAACCTGATGATCAGCAGTCCGAGTAGTCCGACACTCGAACCACTAGACCACAGAGGTCGTCTTATCTCTCTCCGCTACTGTTTAATATCTATACGGAGCACATTATGCGGATAGTTCTAGACGATTGGGATAAAGGCGTATCCATTGGGGGTCGAATGATAAGCAATTTACGATATGCTGACATATGCTGATGATACTACCCTTTTGACAAAAACTAAAAAGGACATGGAAGAACTGCTAGGGCGCTTGGAATCACACAGCTTAAAATTTGGTCTCGCTATCAATCGCGAAAAGACCAAAATGATGATAGTGGACCGAAGTGCAAATAACCAGCCAGAAATCCAAAACATAGCCAACTGTGAAGTGGTCCAGAGTTATAAATATCTAGAATCCACAATAACAAACACAGGGAGTTGCGAAGTAGAGATACGGCAACGTTGTGCGGTGACTCGATCTGCCGTTGAAAAGCTTCGAAAGATTTGGAAAGATCGAAGAATAACCAGAGCCACAAAGGTACGCCTCATGCGAAGTCTGGTCTTTCCAATTTTTCTTAACGGAGCCGAGACGTGGACGTTGAGGATGACCGACCGGAGAAAAATCGATGCACTAGAGATGTGGTGCTGGAGGCGTTTATTGAGAATTCCCTGGATTGCGCACCGAACCAATGTATCGATCCTAAAAGAACTGCATATAAAAGAAAGGTTATCGTCGACTGTGCAAATACGAATACTCAAATTTTTTGGCCATATAACCCGGAAGGAGGACTCAATGGAGCGCTTGGTGGTTCAGGGCAGGATTGGAGGGAAGAGACCCCGCGGTCGCTCTCCATCACGCTGGTAAGACCTCATCAAAACCATCACGCACTCCACCATGACACAATGATCTCGCAGCGCCAATAACAGAGCCGAATGGAGACGCATCGCAAGAGCTGCTACGCAACTTTCAAGACCTGATATAACCACACTGCCAAGAGTGAACGACTAAGAAGAAGAGAACCAGATTACATCGCATTTCCTGACGTTTCGAAAGCTTTGCAGCGGTCGTGGTTGAATATCATGTTGTTTTTACATTTAAACATATAAGTTGTTTATATTTTTGTAAACCATTTATAAATCCCTTTCTTTTGATACCCCACTCGATAGGTTTTGAGGGAAAAAAAGTTTTTGAAGACGTTTAATATGGCGCCAACAGTCGGCCATTTTAATTTTTATAATTTTAGTATACCCAGTGTCACTCTCACAATTAAGACTAATCTAACGACACCTCTCAAGCTAAAATCCATCAAGCCGTTTAGGCTACAGAGCGTGCCAAAGAAATATACATACATACATAGTAGGTACTATTGTATAATTATTGTAGCCCTTGGAGACCTTGACTATTTCGATACTCCTAAAACTTCCGTAGATAAAGATAATTCGCCTTATCGTTGAAAAAGGCCCTCCCCCTATCAGGAGCGATCGAAAAAACATTTTCAATGTTAATACCATATTTATATGAATAAAACAAAGATTTATTTTTACATAATAGTTTAAAGATAAACAAACGGTATACCTACCTACGCCGTAGTGCTGTTAAAACGCGATATAAATACGATCGTCGGCGTATGGTGTGCAGTTGTACAGTGTGCACTTTGTTATAATAACACGACCAACAAGTCAGTCCCTGAATCAAAATGCTGAAGAAATTCTTCGTACTTTTTCTAGTTGCGTTGATGTTCGGAAATGTAAGTAATTTTGTCAGTACCTAATTGTGATACGTATTGAGTTATGACGCTTAGAATAATTCAGTTTAAGTTATTAAGACTAAGATCGGATACCTAAGTATCATAATTACTAACTCGAAAAGTTTGTGTGTTTCGACTTTTGACTAACAAATTTTTGTCTAATCCTAGGAGAGACTAACCTGGACAGTCAAACGCCGAAACTCAATTCGATGAAATCGGTGTTTGACTAGTCAGACCTAAATTAGGTGTAGTTTTTACAGTCAAAACTCTTTTCCAAGCATTTGCAAGTGTTTCTGAGTGTACTCTGCCAGATGACTCGGTTTGGCACCCCTTCGCTTCCCTCGCACACTCAACCAGAGCTACGCTCGAGAGGTCGCCGGCTCGCTACGCTCACCACCTCCTCCCCCCTCGCTACGCTATGGTCTCGTGCACTCGTTACACTAAGGAGCTCCTTCACGACCTTCTGTTTTCACGAATTAAACGTGGAGTGCACGAATTTTATACAAAACTACTTTCAGCCAACCTCTTAGTCAATTTGATCTTTGACTGCCTCATTTCAGTCTCTTATAGGATAAGGATAGACTAGGCTACGTCCGAAACATATCATTTTACTTTCGAAGTTTGACTACCATGTTTAGGTATTTCTAGGATGAGACTAAAAATATATCAGTCAAAAGCCGAAATTACAATCTATTTCGAGGTTTGCCAAAAGGCGTCGGCCAAACCTAGGATAGACAAGTCATTCCGCTGAGGGGCTACATATCGACTTTTGACTGTAAAATAATACATCCTACAATATTTTATTGCTGAAGGCCGTGGGTATTATTTTCATATTATGGGGCCCAATGATCTATTATTATAATAATAATAATAAATTCATTTATTTCAGAAAAATTATTCCATAGGTTGTATGTACAAATATTTATAAAAGATGAAAATTTTAAACAATATTGCAATTTTGTTTAATCGAATGTTTTAAATTAATAATAGAAAATAAAAATAGCAAACTGTTTATAAAATGATTAAAAATTAATATTTAAAAATAGCATGTCAAATGTTAAATGTTAGTCAAATTATTCATTTTTTTTTTTTTTTAATATTCTTTCAAACAAAAATATTAAAATAATACAATTTTCAGATCGCATAACAAGCACCTATTCACAAACTCTATCAAAGCTAGCGCGCGCTCCACGTTAGGGTGACGCTAACTAGTATTAATTATTGTTATTTTTACACTAAAATTATTTTGAAATATAAAGTCATACCTCAGGGGGTTTTTTTCATTTTGAAGATAAATTGATAAATTCTTGAATTATAAGCGTTTGCATGAGAAAAGCCGGCAAAAAGCGACTTAATTTTTCATTATTATCGATTTATAAAAAATGTTTTGTTTTTTTTACAAAAAATTACTTTTCGTGTATTATAGCCCTTATTATTATGCGCATTTTGATACCTTAATTATTTTGATGCTCCAAAAACTTCTGTAGATAAAACGAATTCGCACTATTTCTGAAAACTGGCCCCTACCGGACCGATCGAAAATACATTTACAATGTTAAAATCGCCTATTAGTAGTTGCTGTATCTTTTGTGTAGTTGTTTTGTGATAGATAGGATGCAAAAATCACTTAACTCTAGAATGATATAAAATGACCCAGGTGTATCGCCAGTATGGATCAGATTAGGCATCAGTGGAGCCAATATACCTCTACTGCATCGTTAAATCGCAGTAAAACCGTAGTAACTTGATAAAAGTTATAAGTAATCTGTAGTAAAACTGTGGCCATTTCCGTGATTTGTTTGATATAAGGAATCGTGGTAGCGGCCGATATAGAGCAATGTTTTCCTTGCTGGGTAGTAAATATGCCCAAAACAGTGCATTTGGCATCACATTTCGTACCGAGTGATATTACATTACACCATCACTCCGAACATTACTTGTGATGAAGTGCCGTGCGGTGCGGTCTACTACTATCACTTGTGTGTGATATTGTAATGGAATACTCGGGTGCTATAGCGATACACAAACATTATATGAGATAGAGGGTATATTATTATTATTATTTTTTGTATATTTATGTTTGCTCGGCTAACCGGGATGACTGATGGCATGGGCCTAAGCCAAGTGTTGATCAGTGAAGTTAGGATTTGGGGTAGGTCTTAAAGATGATCATAAATTAGTTTGGGTTATCGGATTCACACTGCAGGAACTTCCTTACTAGTCTGCACGTGTTCAGTATCGCCGCTTTCTGCATTAGGTTGTAGGTGTTTGCAGGTAACTTCAGGGTATTAAGGGACTGGTGAAGTTGTTTGGGTATTAGTCCAGTAGTAGACAGCACTATAGGGACTATTATTACTTTTTGCAGATGCCAAAGTCGGATAATT
Source organism: Asteroscopus sphinx (assembly GCA_949699075.1). Taxonomy (NCBI): domain Eukaryota; kingdom Metazoa; phylum Arthropoda; class Insecta; order Lepidoptera; family Noctuidae; genus Asteroscopus; species Asteroscopus sphinx. The sequence goes on along the minus strand of OX453021.1, from coordinate 8,165,549 downwards.
TCATCTTTTAATTCTATATATTTGGATAGTTTCTCAGAAATCGTACGTTACGTAGTCTGTAAGTTGTGTGTATTTGGTACGGCAATGTCTAAGATATCCAGTTTTGCTTACTTTATTAATTAGTGTTATGTCTGGTCTGTTAAAGTGAATTGTTCGGGCAGTTAGGATTGCTCGATCAAAATACAACATTGTTGTGGGGTTCTCTAATACAGTTTCGGGGTTGTATTTATAATATGGTACTATGGTGTCTATGAGTTTGTATTGGTAAGCTAGTTTCTGGTGAATTATGTTTGCTACTTGGTCGTGTCACAGAATATCTAATAGTAGTCGTCTCAGATTAATCTGAGGTAGTCGTGTCTATGTTTGTAATCTGACTGGGCTATTGATTTGCACGCGCCTGTAATATGTTGTATTGTTTCTGCAGAATTATTGCATTTTCGACAGGTGTCAGTAGCTAAGTTTTTTATAATATATTTTCTATACATTATAATAAAACAAAGTTTAACCGGATTAAATCGCGTATATTATTTAAATTGGTTTCCCTGACGTTTCGAAAGCTTTGCTTTGCTTTGCTTTTTAATCCGGTTAAACTTTGTTTTATTATAATGTGTAGTGATCGCGAAAACCTAAGAAGTTATTATATTTTCTATAGTTTTTAGTCTCAATTACTTGATCTTGTATCGCGATCATGAAGCCTTCAGTCTCCGGGAAGAGTTCCCCTCGATTAAGCCAGTTTTTCGACGCCTCTTTGTCGACATTTGTTTGGCATAAATCTTGAGGATGTCTTCCGTGTAGAGACTTTTGGCTCCATTCTAGAATCTTGGTTTTGTCATCAGTCAGTTTTTCGTTCTTCTGTTCTGCTGCATTTTTTTATTTTTTTTATTTATTATTATGGTATATTGTGATGTGACGACATCAAAGTAATAGGTAGAGATGCGCCGCCGCGCCGGCGTACAGTAGTTAATTTTTCACAAAAAAACTATATTTTTTTGGTTTCCTAACCTAAAGTTAATCTCCCTTCATGCTTGTACACACGGCTACACATCAAGCTGTAGAAAACCAGTAAAGGCTGACCTCGCGTTGTAAGGAAAACCTATACAATGCGAGGTCAGCTTATACTGGGAATGTACAGCTTGATGTTTAGCCGTGTGTACTACCTAATTAATGTATGTATTATAATAATGTATGTATTTTTTGGTAAATAAAAACCCAGTGAACATTTTCAATCAATATGCATGATGTATAATTAATTTCACGTTTCAGAGCATGCAACAGAATAATGATGATGATGATGATGATCATCATGAGGGCGACAACGGTAAGATTTTCAAGTCAACATAACATAACATCACGCCTGTATTTCCCCGAAGGGGGAAGGCAGAGGTGTATAGTACACCCACATTTCGCCAGTTATGTTATAGTCCCATGTAATAGGGGGCGAGTCTATTGCCATTGACCGGGCACAAATCCAGACTCCGGGCTGCTACTGAGAATTTCCTAATGAAAAAACTCAATAACACAAAAAAAGTTTTTGTTTTCAAGTCAAGTAATTTCTACATCCTACATGTTAAAATAATTACTTCTTTAAAGGCTTGGTTCATTACACAACAACCTCTGTGGCAGCGACAACACAGCCCCTAGACGGATATTGTTGAATTTAATGCGTACAAACAATTCTGCCACTAGCTGAGGTATGAGGAAGCGGGGTACTGCGATCCGGTTGGCCCTGACAATGTCATTATGTCATAGAAACTTCAAACTTTGTAGGGTTAGAGACGAGACAGATTTAGATTCAACACGATATAATATCGATAAAATATTATTTTATCGATATTATTTTTATGTAATACGTAGTATTAATTATAAGGATTTTAGCTTCTTATTTCTTTTAATATTATTTAATAATAAAGTAATTAATATACTTATAATAATAGTAAGTATTACATGTAGGGAGGGAGTCTTTCAAAATTATCTTAATTTTGAAAGTAAGATGGGTGCTCTGTACTTTCAGAATTAAGATAATTATATCTTTAAAAATATCTTTATGTATTTATTTGGTGTTGAATATGGAGTTATTATTTTGTAAAGCGGATATTTTAAAAGAGGTAATTGTCCGTTTATATAGTAAATAAATATTAAATAATAAAATAATTAATTTAGTAGTAGTATTATATTATTTATTTTACCCAGCAATATTACACAAAATGTTACATTAACATACTAGGTACTACGTCTAGGTATAAATATTATTGTACCTACTTAACATTTAAAAGTGAACACAGCATGGAACAAAAACAAATATTATTGCAAACTATAACAGCTAATTAGCACGTAAATAAATCGTTATTCAAAAGAAAAGAACCTACTCAAAAATAACTTAAATTTAAAGGACAAAAAAAAAAAAAACTAATCACCACTAATCATTTTTTAAATAAATTAATTTTATATATGTATAGCCTTCGAATAGTGCATTTGTAACTTTGAGCTTTTATAATAAAGCCATTATAAATACCATTCGATATAATCAAATAAAACAAATTTTGTGACTAATGAATATAACAACTAATATCTGTAATTTGGTTCTAGTACTCGCTGGCAGCTACCGCGGCACCACTCACTTCGCTCGCTCACAGTTCTAACCTTACCTAACCTATTTGATATATTTCTGATTGTTTTTATATAAACAATGTTGAATTAGACAGTAAACTGTACAATTGTCGTCAATGTAACCTCAAATTATGCGACTGCTCAAGAGGTCTCTTTTGGGTATTGAAATCTTTTTTATTATTTTATTTTAGTAGTAATTGAAAGCGAAATTCTGATAGTACTGAGTAATTTTTTCAGTGTTTACGTGTCAAACCGCGTTTGACAGTATTGTTGTGATATTTAATAGATTTTAACAAAACCAAACATTTTCAGGGATGTAATAGTGCGATTGATTTTAATTGAGGAAGTTTTTCGCAAAGAGGCCTTCGAAAGAAGTAAAAGACCAAGTAGCTTAATGGAGAAATATTACACATCCGTGCAAATCTTAAATAAAATCGAATGTGACACAGAAGTTGTTATTTTACTAAATTATTCATTCCTATGTCCAGTAGTGGACGTCTTTCGGCTGTAATGATGATTCATTCCTAGCTGTGCTTGTGACCCTGTCCGTGTCGAAGTTGTAAATTAACATCGTGGGCCTTACTCCCGACTTGTTCAAGCCCTGAACCAAATCGAGCTAATTTCAATTCCTAGAAAAAAGCAGTACGATTTGACACTAACTCGAATTCAAATTCGATTGATACAGCACTCGATCCAGGCGGGGTCAGGAGTAAGGCTTAGAAGTGGGTAGCTACTCTAATAACTAGCTAAATAGCGGCTATTCAACAAATAGCCATGGCTACTTCGATCAATGGCTACGATATCTGTCAACACGATAGCTAGCTATTGGCTACTGCTTCGAATAACCAACAAGTTTACGGTGTAGCGGGCAGCCGCCGCGCTGCCGTGAGCTGACCAAGTAAAATAGCTATTGGCTATTGGTAGCTAGCTAGCGACTTTCTTTATTTTTACGATTTCTAACTTAACTTAGTAGTCAATTAGGTTTAAAATCGTTTGAGATCTATAATTTTGTTTGTACAACAAAAGAAGGGTCTTTTGTTGTAGTTTTTACTGTAATTTTATTAGTTAATTTTAAATTTTCAATGTTTTCGACAGTTAAATATGTAGTAATTAGTAATACGTTATAAATGTAAAAATACGTACGTACGAAGGAAAGTCATTTTTTTTCAACAATACAATACAATACAAATACTATTGTACACAAAAGAAGATAGCAACATATATGACTTATATAGAACACATGTACAATGGGCGGTCTTATCGCTCAAGGCGATTTCTTCCAGATAACCTTAGGATGGACAATATGGGCAAGTAAAGAGAGGGGTAGTACGCAGTGTAACAACATAATAGAATACATATACTACATAACATAAATACTATACATATATCTATAACAAAACTACATAAATATAAGATACAATAAACATAATAAATACAATACAATATGTCTAAATATTACATAATGTACCTGCCGGAAATTACAGTGATGATAGGTAGCGATCATTCACCAGTTTTTTAAATATAGGCAAAGATTGAGCACGCCTCACTTGTACTGGCAAAGCATTCCACAGGCGAGCAGCCTGAACTGTAAAAGAATTACCAAAGAAATTTGTGGAATGCGATGGTATCGCCAACGTGGTTTTCTGATGACCTTAAGAGCCTCGAATGTGTGTCACGAAGGAACACTAACTAACTAAAGGACTAACTAAAGGAACTAACTAAAGGAGCATTCTTTGCTAAGATAATTTTTCTCTAAGGACCTTTGAACTAGGACGTCTTAAGTATTTTTCAGTTTTCTCTCTATAACTCAAAAATTTATAATCACATTATACTCAAAACAATTTTAAAAGAGAGTTTTTACAAAGGTCTATCAACGTGGAGAATTATAAGTATCTACGTTACATAGTTTAGAGATGGCAGGGGGGGGACACATTGCAAGCCACTTTAGCTGGGTATATTTCGCAGATGGTACACCTGATAAAAAAGTGTGTTTAGTAGACCTATTCAATGATACCACACACGAGGGGGTGGAGCGAAAAAAATATTTTCATCCCCATTTCACATGTATGGGCGCCACCCCTAAAATACATAATCACGCATTTTTTATTCTTTTAAAATTGAGATCTATATTTAAACCATCTTTTAACAAAATTACATGTACTTGTATTTATAACTGTAGAAGTTATTAAGCTGTAAAGGATTAGGACAGACGGACAGATGGATAGACGGACAGACGGACGGACATGACGAAACTGTAAGGGTTCCTTGTAGGACTACGGAACCCTAAAAAAGGTACATATATCATTTATCGTGTACGTATCGGTCGGAACAAAAGTTCGTTTATCGTTGAACGGGAGTAGACTCCCTGGCTGTTATAGGTATATAAAGATTGAATGTTTGAAATCGTAGTTTTTTTTTTTTTTTGTAGATTGCAAAATATTCTACTACCTATATTTTTCAATTTCGTTGATAGTATGGAGAACTTTGTTTCATCGATAACAGATTTAGTACATCACTAGTTACATTGACAATTAAATAGAGGGAAAGAGATAGTGTATTAAGTGCTTGCGTAAGAAAGAGATGTTTTGTGAAAGACATCAACGTGCCGTCTGCACCTTTGGTGTCCGTTACGAATTAACCAGTATAAGATGAACTCTCATTAAATATTAAATCAGTTGGAAAATCTAATTGGATAATGACATTATTAACTTAACGATGAAATGTTATGCCGTCTTTCTGGACTCTCAGACTTGCTGTTTTTACAACACAATCGTACTGTGCAAGAAGTCATTATAACATTTATTTGTAAATTTTGTGTTCACTAACACGGAAGTGTCAACGGCTCACAGAAGTGGTCGTAACTGATTCAAATTGTTTGAGTGGCGGCTTACATACAGGATTTTTCCCTTATGTGTGATAGAAATCGGTTGCCTGTTATGTGGCGTCTAGGGGCTGTGTCGTCGCTGCTCTGTGGTCTAGTGGTTCGAGTGTCGGATTGCTGATAACGAGGTCGTGGGTTCGATTCCCACAGGACACAAATATTTGTGTGATGAACAGAGGTGTTTGTGTTGGTCTGGGTGTTGCTTATGTATTATAAGTATGTATTAAAAAAAAAGCTGAACGTGCGTCAGCACGAACCGTTCGTAGTGAGCCAAGCTATTCAATATATATAAGTATTATATCCATTGTCTAGTACCCATAGCACAAGCTCTGCTTAGTTTGGGACTAGATGGCATGGTGCTGTGTAAAAATGTCCTTAAGATATTTATTTATTACAGGCTTTTTTTGTTTCGTGGTTCACTAGGAGAGCATTTGTATTTATTACGGCTATGAACTGGCTACATACCAGACCTAGGGCTACCGTCCGTCCGGGCTTCCCCGGATTTGTCCTAGTTTGGAAGGTGTCCGGGGGAGGCCAGTGCTATTATTTACAAACGTTTGAAAAGTTTCCCTCGAAAGGATTCTATTGCCCGTACCCAGGATGCACCGGCCTAACAACTGCCGTTCCCTCCAGACGTGTCCAGAGGGACAAGCACCCGCCAGACACACGTGGAGGTTTTCTGGCCAGCACCCCTACTTGACAACCCTTCATTCACTCACACATAGTTATGTGTGGTACGTTTACTCCGCGCCGTTGCTATTGCAGTGCTTCAACCTTTTCTTAGCGAGATTCCGTGCGCCTTTTTAGGGTTCCGTACCCGAAGGGTGCCAAACGGGACCCTATTACTCTCGCTACGCTGTCCGTCCGTCCGTCTGTCTGTCACAAGGCTGTATCTTTTGAACGGTAATAGATAACCGGTCGAAATTTTCTCAGAAATTGTGTTGCTATGAGGTGTATCACGGCAAATACTAAAATAAAAAAAAAAACTAAAACCAAAGGGGACTCCATACAGTTCTCAATGGTGTGTGTGACCCTATTACTCTCGCTACGCTGTCCGTCCGTCCGTCCGTCCGTCTGTCTGTCACAAGGCTGTATCTTTTGAACGGTAATAGATAACCGGTCGAAATTTTGTCAGAAATTGTGTTGCTATGTGGGGTATCACGACAAATACTAAAAACAAAAAAAACTCTTAAACCAAAGGGGGTCCCCATACAAGAAACCTCAAAAAACATGCATTTTTTTCAACGTTTTTGTTCCTGCTCTATTTTCAAAACGGTACTATATACCAGCGTCAAACTTGGTCTGATTATAGTGCATATTATGTAGATAAGCAAAAAATACTAAAAATAAGACAAACATAGACATATGTGGTGGTAACCGCGTAAGAAAGACATGCAAAAATTAATATTTCGCGCACTGTGCGTTGATGTCTTTTGATAAACTCTCGTAAATTAAATCAGTTTGTGGGGTATCAGGTCGTTGAGAGGTACGGAACCCTTACTGCGCGAGTCCGACTCGCACTTGGCCTGTTTTTTTATTTGTCCACGCTGGAGGACTACTTATATTTATGTGCTAATGTTTTTTCAGTTTTAATCGTCAATTTGGGTTCGGTCGCTGAAGATTGGGATCCTACAATAGACGACCTAATCGAGACAGCCAAATTCATCGTCGGTGCAGACACAGACGTAGACGAAGTCCCGTAATCCCGTTCATCTTATTCCGCGCCGGCGCACAGTGGGCTGGATTTCGAGTTTCATAGTGATTCTATATTTTTTCCTTAAATGAGTTTTTTTGTCCAGAAATGGATTCATTGACCATTATTATGATTTTCTATATCATATGAGATGATTGTATTCATTGTATCTATTTTAAACCGCCTTAAAAAGGAGGTTCTGTATTAAAACACAAAAGTTTAAAAATATGTATGGAGCTAGCGTGAAAACATCAAATATGTCCGGAACGGTACTAATAACGATAATATTCTTACACACGGTTATTCCTCTATTTATTTAAACAATTTTGGCATACCTACATATTTCACAACAACTGCGATTTTTTTATCGGAGAATAGAATAAATGTGTATGTTGTACTTTCCGACTGTATGTTACGACTAAATTGGGTTATTGTGGTCCTATTAGTTATGGATAAATATAATAAAATAAATTATTAAAGATGGCTGCCAGCAAAAAATTGCCTTGAATAGCTAATAATCAGTTTTCGATTTAACTTACTTGGCTACAAAGACCAGAGAAAGTCTACGGATTCTTAAAATGTTAAATTATTACTATTACACGACATCATATAACCAACATTGCGTAGAAATATTACCGTTCCGGAGAAATTTGATGTTTTCACGCTAGCTCCATACTTATTTCAAACATGTGTTTAAAAAATAGATAAAATGACTACAATCATCTCATATGATTTACTAGAGCATAATAATAGTCAATGAATCCATTTCTGGACTTAAAACTCGATTTAGGAAAAAAAAAAAAAACTATGAAACTCGAAATCCAGCCCACTGTGCGACGCAGGCGCAGGAGGTGGTGCTAACCGGCAAGGTGGTAGACAAATAAGGTGAGCAACCTTTATTTAAGCTAAAACCTTTCACTTTTCTCTTGCCTAATAATATACATTAAGTAATAATAGATTTATATATATATATTTATAATATTTTCTCATGAGCAGGTTTCGAATCTGCGACACCTGGCAGTCCTGGCTCAGTACGCCAGTGCTTTAGCCACTAAGCCACCGTGAACACTGTTTGTGGTATCGTATTTAACTTCCACTTAGTTAACGTCTTAAGTTAAATAGAATAGAATAGAAGGAACACTGTTTCTTAATAAGATGTCGCTGACGTCACCCAAAGACGTGAACTAAGTGGAAGTTGGTATCGAATTTAGATACCACGAGCAATGTTCACAGAAGCTTAGTGGCTATAGCACTGGCGTACTGAGCCAGGAGTCGCAGGTTCGAATTCAGCTCGTGAGCGATTATTTCTTTCCACAATTTATATCTTTAGATTTCGCTTCGCATGCGTAAATGCGTTAAAAATAATAATAATATAATTTCAGATAAGACATTTTCCTCACTGTCCTTATGGATCCACACCACACCTGCTCCATTGTCTCCGGGTAACTACTTACTCCATTGTCCCTCCCTACCGCCGCCTTCGCCTGCGGAGCCACTCCATCGTGATTCGTGGACTTCACTTCACACCAATGCATTGAACTGTCGCTTCGTCTCGCTCCGCGCAAATACATACCTATACAATTACGTTTAACCTAATTCTAATATTATATCGCTTCGGTTCTATTATCTCAGCTATTGTTTCCGTCTTTGCTATTTTACTTTACTTTCTCGCTTTGCTACTCTACCAGTGTAATTGTAAACAAATCTTGTAATAACAAACTCCTGTGATAACTGTGAGTCCGAGTTATGTTTTATTTAATAAAGAAGACCTAGATTACTCCTCAGACTAATGTTCACAGAACAGTTTTTTTCAAATATCAGGACTTCAAAAAAGCGGGACAGGGACAAAATAACAAAACTGGCCAAGTGCGAGTCAGACTCGTGCAGTAAGGGTTCCGTACCACCCATCGACCTGATTTAATTTACGAGAGTTTATCAAAAGACATCAACGCACAGTGCGTGAAATATGAAGTTTTGCATCTCTTTCTTACGCAGGTACCACCACATATGTCTATGTTTGTCTTATTTTTAGTATTTGTTGCTAAACTACATAATATGCACCATATAATCTGACCAAGTTTGATGCTGGTATGTATTACCGTTTTGAAGATAGAGCAGGAACAAAACCGTTGAAAAAAATGCATGGTTATTGAGGTTTCTTGTATGGGGACCCCCTTTGGTTTAAGTTTATTTTTGTTTTTAGTACTTTTCGTGATACCTCTCATAGCAATACATATTCTGAGAAAATTTCAACCGGTTACCTGTTACCGTTCAAAAGATACAGCCCTGTGACAGACAGACGGACGGACAGACGGACAGCGTAGCGAGAGTAATAGGGTCCCGTTGGGCACCCTTCGGGTACGGAACCCTTAAATTTAGATAGTGGTGTGCCGAGTCAGGTAGAATCGAGTACTGACTCTAGTACCTTGTACTCATGTACTCGAGTTAAATTACCTATTCGGATCAATGATTTTTTTCAAGTACAGATCAGTGACTAGCACGACTATCTGAAGACTCGAAAACGTCCTAAATGTGACGGTTTGCTATTAGTTTATTATTAAACATAACCAGCCCATTACTGTCCCACTGCTGGGCACGAGCCTCTTCTCAGTACGAGAAGGCTAAGGCCTTAGTCCTCCACGTTGGTCTAGTGTGGGTTGGCGGACTACACACACCATTGAGAACTGTATGGAGCACTCTGTATGGAACACTGTCTGAAAAAGTAGTGATAGCCTAGTGGTTGAACGCTTGCCTTCCATGCAGGAGGGTGTGAGTTCGATCCCGGCCCGCACCTCTGACTTTTCGAATTCATTTGCGGATTTATATTCGATTATCACTCGGAAAACATCGTGAAGAAACCTGCACACCTGAGAGTGCTCCATACAGTTTATTATTATACTTATATTATTTATAAAAAATGCCATCGTGTGTGTACAGAAAGAAGGAATCTCATCCCAAGAAGCACCGAATTGCATTATAAGTGTCACATAGGGTCCACATCGGTAACTTTAGCATTTATGAAGACGTAGTAGAGTACACTCGAACTGCAAAAGCTGAAAATTATTATTTCGCCTGGTTATTGACTCTATTAACCACCACGGGAACAACATTGTTATATTGCGAGCGTTAATATAGGTGACAATCATAGAATTAAAATAGTGACAATAGGTGTACGTACAGGTCAGTTTTAATCAGCATTTTGCAATCAATAGTACTATCAGCCACAATATAGCATTTTTGTGGACCTAAAAGTAGCTATATTTTGAATTGAAGGTCACAAACGTACCCTTAAAATGCTAGCATTTTTAGAAAGAACATGTGAACATGATTTCAGATAATCATGCTGAACCTATGCTGGGTGATTCTTTGATAGAGAGTGTTTTCAACTAATTCGTCTGCCTTTTTTCATTTTTAGGATTTCCTCCTTATTTATCCTAAAATCCATGTCTGATAAGTATGCGCAAAAACACTTGTGAAAGGCACGGCTATATCCTCATGGGTTTAAAATTAAGAGTTTCCTGATGAATTAGCCTTCCAGATGAATTATGAAATGGGCAGATTAATTATATTTTTGTTACATATTTATTTATTTTATTTATTATATTCTTTATTGTACATACACCAAACGAAAATAAAGACAGTAGTTTACAGAAAGATTATATAAGTATAATGGGCGGCCTTATTGCACAAGGCAATATATTCCAGACAACCTTTGGATGGACTAGAAGAATGGGAACCGATCGTGAGTAGTTATGGTGTAAAATTAGGTACGTTTGGTACATAATATACTCAAATATAAAAATTAAATAGGGTTGAACAGTTAAATGAGGAATTCAAAAATATTCTAAATTATTTAATTCATTTTTATATTTAAAACGACTAAATTTATATTTCTGCCATGAAATTAACTTTCTGTCAGGTACTATATAATTTAGTTTTACACATTTTATTTGGCATGAAATTTAGCCTTGTATAATATTTTGTATTAATTATTTAACTCTAATAACAGCAAAAAAGGAAACAGAAACAACTAATATCCTATTCGCAATAAAATTCAACAGAATTTAACAATAATTTTTTGTCCAAATTAAATCAACTATGAATTGAACTAAAATCTTACTAAAACCAACAAAAATTAAAATATTGTCACATGAAAATCTTTAGAAAAACCTTATTACTAATCAGTCTAAGTTTTACAATCGAAATGAGATCGTTAATCATCGAAATTAACTTAAGCCATGTCTATCAGATAACGAAAATAAAAGTACTTACTACAGATAGCTTAATTATCATAAGAATACCAGCGTCAGGTATAATACTTGGCACATGCTGAGCTGGACACCCATTTGGTACAATATTGAGACACATATCACACTTTCTTATTGTATTTTTACTTGTATGTCCTGTGTCTTGTTTTTGTACTAAATAAACGTTTTATCTATCTATCTATCTATAACATTTTAAATGATAAAATATCTTCTAACAATTCAATTTCATTAGAAACTTTAACCGAGATCGATCAAAAGGGTAAACTCAATAAACTTGACCTATAAAATATTACCAATCAACTGGGATCACCAACCCGCCTGCCAAGTGTGGTGATTATGGCATATCCCCCCATTGGGAGAGGCCTATGTCCAGCAGAGAACGTCTTTCGGCTGAAATGATGATGATGATAAAATATTGAGATCGTCATCACTAGAATCGCCTGTAAAGTAATGTCTGATATTGTTAAATTAAAGACACTGAGGCTGGAGAATTGACAGGGTGATTATCATAGTATACTGGTAGAGGTATCTGTTCAAAATCGGATCTGGTAGGGAATTTTGCGCAATGTGAGCTGCAACTTTCTTGGCTTGCTTTTGTCTTAAATAATAGGACTTATAGTTTACTCTCCATTTCTTCCTTTGCAATCATTGCTGTCTAGGATTAATTTAGTTTGTAGATAGCTGCTTTTTTCCTCTTTTCTGTGTATAAGCCTGTTTATTCTTTTCTTGGTTTTTCTTCCATAATTCTTCATAATATATTCGTTCGTACCTTTTTTTCAGCCTCTCTTTTCTTACGTAATCTCTCTTCTATACTCTGTTTTTTTTGTTTCGCCTTTGAGAAAACCTGGGGATCTGAAAGATAAAATAACTTAAACACATATTGAAGTACACTCGGATTTAAAACAACTATCTGTAGATCACACAAATGGAGGAGTTTCTGTTCAAAAACAGTTATATATACCAATGACCATAAGGTCGAAATTAGTTACTTTTTGTACAGATAAGCATGCTTATTTGCACCTTATGGACAATAACATATAACTGTTTTTGAAAAGACACTCCTCTATTGTCCTGTATGGAAATCAAATCCACTACGATCACCACACATGGCGCAGTCAATCACGAACGTTATTAACCAAGCGTTTTTATTAAACTTGTTAAATAGTTTGCTTTGAACATAATTTGTCTGGTCTTTAAAAATTAATCTGGCATTAAGAGCCAGAAAAAAACAAAGTAATGAGGGCCAGATCAATTAGTAATTTGAAGATAAATTAACTGAGTTCCATATTCTTTTTGAGTATGGAATTAAAACCTGCATTAGCAATAACAAAAACCCTAGTAATACGTAATACTTTGATAACAAATTACTAATATTAACATTTTTAGGGTTCCGAAGTCTTACAAGGAACCCTTATAGTTTCGTCATGTCCGTCCGTCTGTCCGTCTGTCCGTCTGTCCGTCTGTCCATCTGTCCTAATCCTTTACAGCTTAATAACTTCTACAGTTATAAACATAAGTAAATGAAATTTTGTTAAAAAATAGTCTACATATAGATCTCAATTTTAAAAGCATAAAAAAATTGTTTTTCCGTATTTTAGGGGTGGCATCCATACATGTGAAATGGGGAAAAAAAAAAATTTCGCTGCACCCCCTCGTGTGGGATATTATTGAATAGGTCTACTAAAATGAAGGTAATGTTTGATACACCACTTTTTTATCAGGTGTACCATCTGCGAAATATAGCCCGCCAAAGTGGCTTGCAATGTGTCCCCCCCCCTGCCATTTCTAAACTATGCAATGTAGAAACTTATAATCTTCCACATTGATAGATCTTTGTGAAAACTCTCTTTTAAAATTATTTCGAGTATAATGTGATTATAATTTTTTGAGTTATAGAGAGAAAACTGAAAAATACTTAAAACGTCCTAGTTCAAAGGTCATTGACCTAAGAGAAAAATGATGTTAGCAAATAATGCTCCTTTAGCAACTTTCTATTTTAAAAAATCACAAAAAGTAACTTTGAAATGACACGCTTCTTCAATTTGGCTTCTTGAATTTATCGCTAGATGGCGCTACTAACAACACGTTCTGAGTCGTGAAAGCTGCCGATTATTGCAAAAACTAAAATAGCCATGATTAATATTCGATTTGATACGTTTGTAATAACACCTACTTAAGGAACCCTATAATACTGAGCATGGCCCGACATGCTCTTGGCCGGTTTTTTACATAAATGAACACAGATAAATTATGCTACTTACCTTACAAAAGCCAGATTACAAAATGTTCTCGATCGTACGTCACTCAAAAATGGCGTGAAGAGATATGCTCCCACGTTGATGCCTGGCCGTGGTATGGTGTGATCGATTGTGTTTGGGACTCGTCGATAAACTCAACACATGCACTGCCACGTCTGCCACACAAACAAATACATCGTGCCAGCCTAGTGAGTGGTATGGTCGTGGACAATTTTAATATGTACGTAGGTATGTCTCAATAAATGCGTTGTTTGTGATATCTGTCTTTGAAATATGATTGATAGGTTAATGAAAAATCAATACAGATCATTACATTTTACCCTAATTCAATGGCTGCCACAAAAATCAAGTTTGAATAAACAGAAAACGCAGTTGAGACAGGCAGACTAATAGGTTTTGCTGTTTTCTGCTAACTTTAAACTAGCTTTAATTTAAATAAATTGGTACAAACAACAGGCCTCGACAGAGAAGAACTTTGTGCATATTATGTTAAGAACTCATTGATTTTAGTGCATTATTTGGTATGTTCTCCCGGGAAAAACATGAAAATACCTTGTTTCGAAGAATCACCCTGCTATAGCAGGACACTTACACTCGTATCTATAAAGTCTATATACAAGTAAAAGTGTTTACTAGAGTAAAATTAATTACTTGAGCCACGATTTTCATTCTATAGTTTAGAAATTGCATGCAGTTAGAACTTCTTAGCTGAGTAACAGTCACCATTTCCAAAAGTGGAAATGGTGGACATCTGACGATCTCTGCGTTACTGCTGGCCGGGTATGCATTACTATGCATAGTGACGATGTGAAGGCTGTAACTTCATGTGACACTTGTATTGCTCACAAGCAAGTTAACCACGCTCCTCTTGCTCTAATGGGGAAACCTTAAGAGTGCTCGCGTCCTTTCCAAATGCTAAGTATCGACATTGTTGGGTCCATTGCCCACCTCTAGACGCCAGAATTCATATCTTTTTGAAGTAAAACTTCTTTAGGCACGCTTGACTTGGGGGTAAGCTGGTGAATGCGTTACGAAAAGTGAAGCGAACGAAGGGGGTAGTGCGGGACGCGGGGAACGAGGAGTGCGCGACGGCTGGCCTCGTCTCAGCGCCAGCAGAGCAGACGCGCGCCGCACCGCCATTCCTTTGTTCTCATTGAAATAGTATTCAGGGAGGGAAGATATAAGTTAGTGAAGTTTTACTTCAGTCGTGTGGTCTAAAGCACACTCGTTTTTTGTAGCTACTTGTTGTTTTTTAACCGACGAAAAAAAGGAGGAGGTTCTCAATTCGACGCGTATATATTTTTTTTTTTTTTTTTTTTTTTTTTTTTTTTTTTTTTTATGTATGACCACGCATAACTTTTTACAGAGTGGTCCGATTTTGATGATTCTTCTTTTAATGGATAGGGTATATCTCGAAGTTGGTCCCATTTAAATTTCAAAATCAAAATCCACCCCTAAGGGTAGGAAAACAAGGGTTGAGTGTTTCTTCACCTACTGAATTCTTACCTGTCGTCGTCGTGTAATCGATTTTGTTGAAACTTGGCACACATAAATGTAGTTCTAGACACTACAACTAGACACTACAACATAATAGAGACATGGAGTTAGATTTTAGCCACAAAAAAATTAAAAATAAAACTTTTTAACAAAAAATTGAACCGACGAAAACAGAAACTGAAAAGCGAAAAATAAAATTTTGCTTTTAGTCTTTTCCTAACTAAACTAATGTAAATAACTAATTATGAGTCGGCGCCAAAGAAACAATCAACGAATATCATTGAATTACTTTAAATAAATAATAAAAACAACATAACATCAAATACAACGTGAAATTTTCAATGTTAAACAATAACTTTCCAAAAATGCGTTCGCCGCTCGACCACTTGCAACATGCACGCACTTTGTTGGTTTGTTTGCCGTGTGGCGCCGACTCATAATTAGTTATTTACATTAGTTTAGTTAGGAAAAGACTAAAAGCAAAATTTTATTTTTCGCTTTTCAGTTTCTGTTTTCGTCGGTTCAATTTTTTGTTAAAAAGTTTTATCAATATACTCCTATGAGAAACGAAAATGCAAATACAATCTGCAAATTACTGAAGGATAACATTATCTTGGTTCACTGTATACCTCAATGTGTAATTTTGGACAATGGCACACAGTTCATATTAAATGAAATGAAAAACTTGTTCAGTAAGTACAATATACCTAGAGTTCATTATACGCCTAGATATACTCAAGTCAATACAGTGAATCACTACAATAAAACTATAATAACAGCTGCTCTTGGGACTTACACCAAAGGTCCAGTTTGCTCTAAATAGCTCAACCAGTGAGGTTATAGGTTACACACCAGCATTTCTAGTTTATGGTAGGGAACTAGTTGCTGACGGCTCTCCTTACCAAAATGCTGATGTTCATGTAAAAGAGATACTTTTTCAAATAAAAGGGATCACTATGCTGAGAACTTAGGTATCCTGTCAGTTATTTTTGACCAGGTCCAATCTGCTTTACTGCGGGCGTTTTCTAGGAACACCTGTAGTTACAACCTACGGAGGAAAAATGTGGAATCCAATGTAGGTGATGTAGTCTGGAAACATAGGTAATAACAAAGCGATAAAGATAAATATTTATTTATTTTAGAAAAAAACAAGTATCAAAATTCATACAATGTAAGGTTTCCAATAAGCGATCACCATTGGTGTATGATTTGGTCGATGCGCAGGATAAACCACTGGCTAAGGTGAAAAAATCCACAGAAGTCCCGTAGACCTAGCTGATGTTTGACCCATACCTCTGGGTTAAACGATGCCAAGGGAAAACGACCACCAAGTCTCGTGGGGGTTACGATGCACCCAAAACAATATACAAAATTATAGTTATGCCGTGCATATTATTCTGCACCACAGATAATATAACACTATTTCTGCAACAACCAAATACAAACTTTTGTATCTATATCACTGCTGCTGCTGCTAGTATCATCATCCTCCTGCCCTTATCCCAATTTATTTGGGGTCGGCGCAGCATGTGTTTTTCTTCCATACATCTCTATCAGCCGTCATCTCCGTGTTCACTTTCTTTCTATTCATATCATCTTTCACACAATCCATCCATATTTTCTTCGGTCTCCCTCTTTTCTTATAGCCATCAACATTCATACTTAAAACTTTCCTCGTAACATGCTGCTGCTAGAATATCATATATATATCCAATAAGTTCATTATGTACTTGCTTACACTAGATTTTGGTTTATGCTGCAAGGCCAGAGTTGATTGATATTAGTATCTACCTACTGAAAAAATGAGTGACAGTTTTGGGTATCTAGTCTACCAACTTTATTTTGTTTCAAGAAGCGTTTTGAGAGGTTGGTTCTGTATTGTTGGACAATTAACAAATACTAGTTACCTTTAACTTTCCTTTTATTATTTTACTAATTTTAATTGGCGTTATCATAGAATATACTGAGGACCCTAATTGGATGTTATTCTTTTAAACAACTCAACTATGTAGTTTCAGTTTGTTATTTTTATAGCAGAGTAGGCCTCTATGGTAATTACCCTTAGCAATTATGAATGTGTTTATGTTTGTGTTTTGTAGGGGTCTTTAGCTGTGGTGTCTGTGGATCGGGAATTCTCATGTATATTGTGGAAGAAAACACCGACGTCTGTGTTCACCGATCAGCTTTATTGTACTGAATTAAATTGTGTTTAAATGAATAATGTGTAAGTATTATAAGGTACTCGTAATTGCGGGCGTCAGCATTAAATAGTGGAGTGTGCTCGTACATGCTCCCAATCCCAAATCACAAAAGAAAACAACATGTAAAAGTAGACATTAAGAAACAAACAATGCAATTCGTGGAAAACATGTAAGGTTTGTGGCGGTAAGCATCATATGACATTATATTCACGAAGTCCATTTCTAGGTCCTGGTGGAGATCGCAATTTCTAATATACCAGGGCGCATTGACGATGCCCCTTTGTACTTTATTTTGGAATCGTTGGATGATTTGACGATTACTCTGTTTGGTGCAGCCCAACAACTGAATACCATAATTATGTCTATATTGGCATTAAAATTTGTTTGTATAATAATATTTTGTTGTGTAGGTACTGACAACGGTGAATGTCTGCAAAGGAGCCAGTTTTTTTATCTTATTTCCAGCTTTTCTCTTTTCTTCTTTACGTGCGCTCTCCAGCGTAGCTTCGCGTCAAGCGTTATGCCAAGATACTTGGCAATATTAGCATATGGTATTGGTTTACTATTTATATGTATTGGGAAATACTGAGGTTTCTTATTCGTGAAGTCAGTATGAAGTGACTTGGTTTCATTTAGCCTGATACGCCATTTTTTGTCCAATTATATACTTTATTTATAGCTGCTTGTACTTTTTCTACCGCCTCTTCGTGACTGTCCTATAGCCATAATAGGAGTGTCGTCAGCAAATGTTGCAATATAATTATTTTCTAATTTTGGAATATCACAGGTGTAGAGCCTAGTTTTCCTAGTTCGGCTACAGATGCTTTAATATTTTTTGTACAATGAAAACATAGCCTATGTATAATTTGAAACTATGTACTATTTTCGTAAGTAAACGTTATTTATTTATAGAACAGGTACAGGACCGGACCTATGACACTTCCTTGAGGTACTCCAGCTTTTATTTCCATGAGTTCAGAATATGCGTCTTCTTGCCTAATTCTAAACATCCTGTTATTTATATACGATTCTAGAATGTCTGTATATTGAGTGGGAAGCATTTTTCCAAGTTTATGTATGAGTCGTTTATGCCAAACTTTGTCGAAAGCTTGAGCTACATCTAAGAATATAGTGGAGCACACTTTCTTCACGGAGCACTAGGTAATGACAAACAATTATAGAATAACTGCATGACCTTCCACACGTCACGCTTGTTTGTTGTTTGTTTGTCGTATTTAAAGGATAAGTAAAGGATTTTCAATAACGTACGAATGTTATTTTCATCAAACAAAACACTGCAAACAATAAATACTAAACAATACAATACAATACGAATGTTTGAACAGATTGAGTATCTATACTACTTTATTGTAGGCACACTAAGAAAAATAAAAATACCATGTACAGGCAGGGTTGCTAACTCTTTATGGAGAAATATAGTTTTAGGAATCAGCAAATAAAAATTGCAACACTGCGGTCTCCCTACCAAGGACGGCCATCTTTTTCAAATCAAATTATTTATCAAATTATTTATTTTAAGCAACAAGTAAACATTAGTTCGTGTTACAAATAAATAAACCTATTTATTATATTTTTAATATTAGGCTGTTTGGCGGCTTCCTTCCACCACCTTCGCGCCCATAGCTATAAAGCTGTGGCTATACGCACTGAGGTATTATTACTAAGCCCAGCGGCTATAATTCACTCAACAACTAAGGCACGGCGTGTGATTACAGAAATCCGCGCGCCATTTTTCACAAATTTAATATTTGTCTAAACTACACATGTTTATGATTTTCTTTTCCTCGCAAATGTGCTGAAAAACGACGTATGAAACGTGTGAGCAATGTGCATTATACTCTCGGCTTTATTACGTCCTCGCCTTCGGCTCGGGCTGCAATCCAGCCTTCTTAGCTTACTTGTATCATAATGTACTATTGTATATTGTAGCCCTTGTTAATATGCGCATTTTGACATCTTGATTATTTTGATACTCCTAAAACTTCCGTAGATAAAGTGAACTCGCATTATAGTTGATATAGGGCCTTACCAGGAGCGATCGAAAAAACATTTTCAATGTTAAAACCATATTTATATAAATAAAACAAATATTTATTTTTACATAATAGTTCAAAGATAAACAAACGTTATACCTACGCTGTAGTGCTGTTAAAACGCGATATAAATACGATCGTCGGCGTATGGTGTGCAGTTGTACAGTGTGCACTTTGTTATAATAACACGACCAGCAAGTCAGTCCCGGAATCAAAATGATGAAGAAGTTCTTCGTACTTTTTCTAGTTGTGTTGATGTTCGGAAATGTAAGTAATTTTGTCAGTACTAATTGTGATACGTGTTGAGTTATGAAGCTTAGAATAATTTAGTTTAAGTTATTAAAACTAAGATCGGATAGGTATCATAATTACTAACTCAAAAAGTTCCAAGTCTACAAAATCTAATTTTTCGTGTGCCTTTATAAAATGTTAGAATGTTGTATGTTTGCACGAGCTTGCGATAAAACGACGACTAACGTAGATACTTTAGTACTTGATGGTGCAACATTCTTTCAATTAACTAAAATGCAATACCTACCTCAACCTCAACCTCAACTCAGCCTATCGCAGTCCACTGCTGGACATAGGCCTCTCCCAAGTTGCGCCACAACGCTCGGTCCTCTACCACCAAGGGCGAATCCAGCCTTTGTGTCAGGGGGTCGCGTACTTAGTACACCCAGCTCAGGATGTTCATTTTTAAAAGGTCACAGTCTGATTTGCCGCCCTTTAGGAAAAAAACTTACCAACTAGGATTTGCGTAATTTTCGCTAAAACATGAATGAATTTATGTGAATTATAGAGCTTTGGATTATCTCTTTGTAGAATATTAATTGTAATGGAATAGTTACTTGCAATACCTATACGCCAAAAAAGACAAAATGATAATATATACTGGCGCGAGCGAATGGAGCGCGAACTTTTTCTCAGTTTCGGCTTTGTCTCTAATAGCGTACCTAACAGAATGGTTGCTTACAACATACGTTCAGTACGGAGAAGAAAGAAGGCCAAAAAAACAAGCGCGAGCGAAGCGAGCCCGAAATGTTTTGGTATTTATTTGCAAACACAGATTATATTTACTTGAGTTTTAAGAACTTTTCTAATTGGGATGATATTTCTCCATTGGGATTTTCAAAATTATGATCTAAAAATGATGTTATAAGGTTCTTGAATTATTTTCGATTGGGCGAGGTTTTTTATAAGGCTAACATGGTAGTTCAGTAGTTATTTCTGTTGTTGATGGTTAGCTAAGTATTCAATCGACGGTGACGCAACGGGGAGATTGGAGAAGAACATCGCAGCGCGGCGCGGGCGGTGCGGCAAAATCAAACTTGAAATCGCGTGAATATTATTCACAATGAACGCACTCAACCCAATGTACGGGTGCGAGTTCAATTTAGTAATTTTATGTATGTATCTATCTTGTTGCATTAGTATGTAGCACATCACATACATACAAACATTAATTCATTATTCATTCATTTATTGAATCATGTAAACAG
Source organism: Asteroscopus sphinx (assembly GCA_949699075.1). Taxonomy (NCBI): domain Eukaryota; kingdom Metazoa; phylum Arthropoda; class Insecta; order Lepidoptera; family Noctuidae; genus Asteroscopus; species Asteroscopus sphinx. Next base: position 8,144,591 of record OX453021.1, on the reverse strand, counting down.
AAAAAAAAACTGCACTGAAAAAAAAGAATAGCTGAGTCTTAGTTTAGCTACTTCAAAAATTGCCAAATTTTAATCAGTAGAAACCAAATATTTTTGCTAAAATAGCTTAACTGATTTGCTGCCACATCTCAAACTAGTTAGCTATTAGTAGCGTCAGTTTATTAGTCGCCTTTTTATGCTACTCGACACGAAACTTTTAGTCGCCTTGTTATGCTATTCGACACGAAACTTCTTTCAGTATGTGGTTGGCCCAGGGGGGGGGGGGGGGTCATGACCCCCCTGGATCCACCCTTGCCTACCACAGACGTACTAGAGATAAGGGTGTGAGACAGGGATGTGTAGCGTCGCCGCCGTGGCTGTTCAATCTATTCATGGACAGTTGTTTGAAAGATTTGAAAAGAGTGAAAATGGTTTAGAAATGAATGGGTTACTTGTCAAATGTCTCCTCTATGCCGATGATCAAGTTATCCTTGCATCGTCGGAGGGGGAGTTACAGAAGATGGTAACAATTATGGATGGTGCTTTGAAGAGTAAAGGAATGAAAGTTAATTATTTATTCATACATGTATAAATTCTGCAATATCACAATGCCCCACAAAACCGTGTTATCGGTTTGTTTCTAATGTCAATAAGACAAAAGTTATGGTTTTTGAAAAGGAAGAAGTTATGACTTTAAGACAGAGTGCAATATTTTGATAGGTGACGAAAAGGTGGAACAAGTGAAAGAGTGTGTATACCTGGGTTCCATGTTTACGAGAGATGGCAAGCATGTGAAGGACATTGAAAGGAGAGTAATCAGATTGAGCTGGTAATCAAGTGAATGGGGCACTACACACCTTCATGAACAGCCGCAAAGTGTCGGAAAAGGCACGGCTGGCTGTTCATGGGGGAGTGTTAGTGCCTACACTTATGTATGGTAGTGAAAGTTGGGTATGGCAGAATAAACATGAAAGCAGAATAAATGCAGTAGAAATGAGAGCTTTGAGAAGTATGTGTGACGTAACTTTGAGAGATAAAGTAAGGAATAACGTGATAAGGGAGTGTTGTGGAGTGAAAGAAGACGTAGTGACAAAGATTGAGAAAGGTATGTTAAGATGGTTTGGACATATATAAAGGATGGACGAGAGGAGATTGACGAAGCAAGTATACGAAGCGAGTGTGGATGGAAGAGTTGGAAGGAGACGACCTCGGCGAACGTATTGCGATCAAATCGCAGACGTTCTCAAAAAATGCCAGGTTAAGAGTACTCTAAACCGACGAGCATGCATGACGAGGTTAATTAAGGTAGATGAAGCGATAGAGGTGTGTCAGGATCGTAGCAGGTGGAAATCCATAGTCTCTGCCTACCCCAATGGGAAACAGGCATGATAATATGTATGTATGTATGTACCAATTTATTACTAAACTAGGCTAACGTACAATGTGCGGTTGCTGACCGTACAGGTGGTTTAATAAGCAAACGTGCTATATATTTGTGTCTTCAAAAATATTTTCTAATTTATTAAATTGGTACTTACTTACTATAAACTTGAGACACAGAGCCCAGAGAGTAAGCTTCTAAAGAGCGTGTAAAATTTATACCTATTTTGGTAGGGTTGGCACACGTGGATACAATTAAATTAACAAAACGTTTATTACGTACGGTCACGTCACGATCCTTCGCGGTTGTACATTTGGTCGACAAAATCCCTTGAATAAATCCTGCTACATTACACGTAGCTACTGCTGCCAGCGAACATTGAGTGCATACACATAATACATATAATTATTCAATCACTAATAGAAATAATGTTAAAAGAGAGTTTTTATAAAGGTCTATCAATGTGGAAGATTATAAGTTTCTACGTTGCATAGTTTAGAAATGGCAGGGAGAGGGACACATTGCAAGCCACTTTGGCGGGCTGTACTTCGCAGATGATAAAAAAGTTATGTATGAAATATTACCTTCATTTTTTTGACTGCCTCGTTGGTCTAGTGGTTGCAAGCGCGACTGCTAAGCGTGAGGTCCTGGGTTCGATTCCCGGGTCGGGCAAAGTGTTATTGGGTTTTTTCATTAGGAAATTCTCAGTAGCAGCCCGGAGTCTGGATGTGTGCCCGGTTAATGGCAATAGGCTCGCCCCCTATTACATGGGACTTACAACATAACTGGCGAAATGTGGGTGTACTATACACCTCTGCCTACCCCTTCGGGGAAATACAGGCGTGATGTTATGTTATGTTATGTTATTTTAGTAGACCTATTCAATGATATCCCAAACGAGGGGGGCAGCGAAAATCCCCATTTCACATGTATTGGCGCCACCCCTAAAATACATAATCAAGATTTTTTTATTCTTTTACAATTGAGATCTATATCCATACCAGACGGACAGACGGACAGACGGACAGACGGCCAGACGGCCAGACGGACGGACATGACGAAACTATAAGGGTTCCTTGTAGAAACTACGGAACCCTAAAAATGATATGTTTTTGTTCGTACTATTATTGTTCATACACACAGTACAGTAAATCATATTTACACTTTTTTATATTAAAACACTATTATTATTTACTCATGAAATCAAAACGTGAATTGAAAACCAAGACGACGCGCTAGATGTACGCCCTTAGCTTGAGCACTGGCTGAGCCGGTATAAACCGGTTGCTCTGCGTACGCGACGAGGCCGCCAGTGCTCACGCACACACGCGTCTCATGCTTGTAGTAGTGTACCTATCAGGGTTGTTGCGAATATCAGCATCAGCATCAGCATCCGCTGATCATCAGCAACATTTTCAACATCAGCATCAGCATCAGCATCCGTATTAAATGATGCTGATATTTATGCTGATGTTCATGTTGTAACGTGACCGAAGGGGGAGGGGCTTATGGCACATGTTTTTGTTTCGCTTGTGAGTTTTGACCGCTAGTATAGTTATTAATCTGAGGCTAGTATAATAAGTTTATGGTTTTGACCAATCATAGCACAGATTATTGCACTTCGGTGATTTTTAACAAAAACCAAAATAAATTTGTCTATTACGAACGAAAAATGTCAGACAGTACAGTTGAAAGAGGCATTCTAACAAAAAGGGCAATGTGGAGTTATTTATTATAGTCAGCCAATTTAAAGCCAATGATGAAAAGAATTTATGCTGGATTGCCTTTGCTGGATAAAAATAATCAAGCTCTTCATTAACGAATGCAAATCATAACAGAAGCATTAAGATAATAAGGGGAACTCTACATTTTTAAAAACAAAGAAATATTGGCATTTGCGTTCGCGCTGCTCTTTTGTACGCTCAAAGTAGGTCCATCATTCATCATCATCATGTCAGCTGAAGTTGTCCACTGCTAGACATAGGCTTCTCCAAGCGGTTTGGGAGAATATGCCATAATCGCCATGCTTGGCAGGCGGGTTGGCGATCGCAGTTAGTTGGTTAAATACTCAGAGAACGCTGCTGCCCATCCTCTGGTGAAACCCTTAGTCGCCTTTTACGACACCCATGAGAAGATATAGGGTGGTGCAATTCTTTACGTCCGGCACCACACGGAATAAAGTAGATACAGTTTAAATAATTTCACTTACAAAAGGTTTCTTTCTTTATATGCAAAAACTTTGTATATTTATCTCTCGTTTGTTTAAGCATAGTGAAAGAAAGCTTAAATGCTTTTATATAAAAAGAAACGCCTTAAAACTCTTTTTAAAATGCGCCTAAAATGGAGTAACTTTTTCGGTAATCCTAAAAAAATTTGCGCTCGCTTCGCTCGCGCTAGTGTGCAGGTTACTTTACGGAAATGTCTCGTGTAGATTTTCAATGTTCATGTTATGTTTTTCATAATTTAACAGATTTTAGTTAATAATTCGTAAATAAAAATAGGGTAGTAGGGTCGCGATTTTTTTTCCTAGTGCTCTATGAAAACATGAAAAAGTTTCGTTTGTTATATTATTTGCCCTTAATTTTAAAATTTTATTAATCACCGTAAAAGTTTTAAAAAGGCACTATTTTTAGCCTTTAACCAATATCGGATTTTTATCATAAGATATATTATATAAATAAATTCAAATTACATTTTTATATAAATTCATAAGGAGCAGTACACATTTCCAATTCATAAAAATCAGCATCAGCATCAGCATCCGCTGATGTCAATGTCGAAAATCAGCATCCGCTGATGTGATAAAATTCTGGATCAGCAACAACCCTGGTACCTATCATAGCGCGGTTGTATGAAGCTTACTCTCTGGGTCTTGAGAGGCGCATTAAAAATACACTTTAATATTTATATTAGTTTACCAATAAATCTATAAGCGCAAGTGAAATTACCAATACACGCTGAAATTTGAATCGCTTATTTCCCGAAAAAGGGTCATTGTACTCATCACTATGGACAACTTTTACTATGGGACCATCCCTGAAATCGCGAAAAAAAAATCAGGTGGTCCCTACATTTTATCGATTTAAGTGAACACAAATGTAGGGATATACGGTATTTTTTTCGCGTTTTCAGGGTTGGTCCCATAGTAAAAGTTGTTCATAATGATGAGTACAATGACCCCTTTTCGGGAAAAAAGCAATTCAAATTTCAGCATGTATAATAACGATACCCTCTCTTCACATAACATTAAGGGGCTCGTGGCTTAGTAGCGACCGTGTGGATTGTACGATCTGCAAGGTTAAGCTGAACTAGCCGCGGTCAGTCTGTGGATGGGTGACCGTTTCGTTACACATCGAGACCCCTTCGTGCCTCGGAGAGCACGTAAAGCCGTCGGTCCTGCGCCTGATCTCTCTCCGGTCGTGTCGAATTGCCGTCCCATCGGGTTATGAGAGGGAATAGAGAGTGCACCACCAGCAATGCAAACAGTGATGCTTGCATTGCTGTGTTTCGGACTGAAGGGTACGGGTGCCGGTGAAATTACAATCACATGAGAATTTCCATCTTCATGTCTCAGTTTGGCGAACCGACTTGCGGTACCATTTAGGCAACAGCCTAGGTGGTATTGCAGTTGTTATGGGCAAAGGTAACCGATTAACATCAGGTGGGCCGCCCACCGCAAAACGAGCTAGAGACCCACGCCCACCGTGGGCGTGGGCCTCTAGCTCGTTTTGCAAAAAAAAAACCTGTGTTTGCGCACGCACTTGTGCACTATAATATGTCCCGCGCAGATGGCTAGTCTCCGTTGAGATTGGCCGCCGTGACCGAAATTCGGCCGGGAGGACATTATTTTATTACATAACATTATGGATAGTTAACAATAATTTGTTTATATTTTATTAGTACACAACGCGTCGTACGAATCACTTCCTCTCGGTACAGATTATTTGAGATATATTTAAAAGCATCACAATCTCAACTGTGACATTAAAAAATCGGCTTTCAGTAGTTGCTGTATCTTTTGTGTCGCTTTTTTGGGATAAGATAGGATGCAAACATTACTGATATAACTCAAGAATCATATAAAATGACACAGGTGTATCGCCAGGATCAGATTAGGCATCGGTGGAGCCAATATACCTCTACTGCATCGTTAAATCGCAGTAAAACTAAAACTGTGGCTGCTTTTCTATCGCGCATATGGCACCGATCAGGAACACCAATTTGATATAAGGAATATGGTAGCGGCCGATATAGAGCAACGTTTTCCTTGCTAGGTAGTACCTATATTTTCAATCAATAGGCAATGTTGATGTAGACCAGTGTACTTATTAATTTCACGTTTCAGGGCATGCAACAGGGTGATTTTGATGGTGAATTAGATGACGGTAAGATTAATTTATATATCCTACATGTTAAAAAGAATTACTTCTTTTCGGCTTGGTTCTCTAGGAGAGCATTTGTATTTGTTACGGCTATGAACCGGCTACACCGTCCTAGGGCTACCACCCATCCGGGTTTCCTCGGATTTCTCCTAGTTTGGCGTTCGGGGGAGTCCAGGTGGGGTTCAGGTCAAAAAGTGTCCGTTGAAACCCGGACGACCGCCGCGTTGGTAAGAAATTTGAGAGTTTTGAATATTTAGGTCTGTCACGGGGAAACCTGGTTTCACCCAATCGTCCAGGGTTTTGGAAGTCTTTATCTTTATGTCAGTAATACTCCTAAAGGTACCTAAAGGTTATGGCAGGCCCTATCTATGCTATACCTGTCGTGTACGGAAAGCCTAAACAATGCGAGGTCAGTTTTTACTGGAAATGTACAGCTTGATGTGTAGCCGTGTGTACTTATACTTACATGCTTGTTTTTTTCAGTTGGAGTCATGAACGGTATGAAAACGTATGTGGAAGACATCCAGGTCGGGCCAGTCATCGTTTTAAATGGAAGCGTTGACCAAGTAGTCCCGTAATCCCGTTCATCCTATTCAACACGTATAAAGGCCGCGACGGCGCACAGTGGGCTGAATTTCGAAATTCATTGAAGTTAGTTTTTTTTTTTAAATTGAGTTTTTTGTCCAGAAATGGATTAATTGACTATTATTATGGTTTTCTATATCACATGAGGTGATTGTAATCATTTTACCTATTTGTAACCGTCTTCAAGAAAGGAGGTTCAAAAGTTTAAAAATATGTATGGAGCTAGCGTGAAAACATCAAATATCTCCGGAATGGTACAATAACGGTAATATTCTTGATCACGGTGGTTCCTCTACTTATTTGAATAATTTTGGCATACTTCATATTTCAGAGTAACTGCGGTGTTTTTATCCGAGAATTGTATACATATGTATGTTGTACTTTCCAACCGTATGTTACGACAAAATTGGGTTATTGCGGTCCTAGAGTTATGGATAAAAGCATGGACGAATAAAAAAATAATAATTAACGAATAAATAATGTTTTCTAACACCTTATTGTACCATGTTTGATGCAAATAAATACTATTCTATTCTATTCTAAAGAAGACGGAATCTCGCTAAAATATTTTCGATGCACGCAGTAATCACCCACAATGTCATTGTCTTTTTTGTGAATGATTACTGCGTGCATCGAAACGATTTTAGCGATTTAAACGCGATTTAATCCGGTTTAACTTTGTTTTATTATAATGTGTAGTTATCGTGAAAACCTAAGAAATCATTAGCATTATAATGGTCAATTAATCAATTTCTGGATAAAAAACATGATTTAGGAAATAAATATCGAACTTCTATGAAACTCAAAATCCAGCCCACTGTGCGACGCAGGCGCAGGAGGTGGTACTAACCGGCAAGATGGCAGACAAATAAGGTGAGCAACCTTTAAATTAAGCTAAAAACTTTCACTTTTCTCTTGCCTAATAATACATATGTAATAATAGATGAGTTTTTTGTAAATAGTTTTAGCGTTTTCTATGAATTTGGATGCAATTAAATTCAGGGAAAAGCGATTGGAAACTTCACGTTGGTTTTATTTTTTGGTAATTATTAATTGAGTTCGAAGAGGTCTACAGGAAGACTTGTGGCGTAAACATTTTTGACCCACAAAATAACGAATATATAAAGATAATAGATATACATTGTGGAAAGAAAAAAATGCTCATGAGCAGGATTCGAATCTGCGACTCCTGGCTCAGTACGCCAGAGCTTTAGCCACTAAGCTACCGTGAACACTGTTTGTGGTATCGTATTTAACTTCCTCTTAGTTTATGTCTTAAGTTAAGGAACACTGTTTCTTAATAACATGTCGCTGACGTCACCCAAAGGTAATCTAAGTGGAAGTTAAATTCGATACCACGAGCAATGTTCACGGTAGCTTAGTGGCTAAAGCACTGGCGTACTGAGCCAGGAGTCACAGGTTCTAAGCCTGCTCGTGAGCGATTATTTCTTTCCACAATTTATATCTTTAGATTTCGCTTCGCATGCGTAAATGCGCTAAAAATAATAATAATGTAATTTCAGATAAGACACTTACCTCACTGTTCTTATGGATGCACACCACACCTGCTCCATTGTCTCCGGGTAACTACTTACTCCATTGTCCCTCCCTACAGCCGGCGCCGCGCCCCGCGTTTGCCTGCGGAGCCACTCCATCGCGGACTTTACACCAACAATGCATTGACCTGTCACTTTGTCTCGCTCCGCGCAAATAAATATTATATCGCTTCCGTTCTATTATCTCGGCTATTGTTTCCGTCTTTGCTATTTTACTTTACTTTCTCGCCTTGCTACTCTTCCAGTGTAATTGTAAACAAATCTTGTAATAAACAAGTGATAACTGTGAGTTCGAGTTCTGTTTTATTTAATAACTAGCTTTTACCCGCGGCTCCGCTCGCGTTAAATTCTGCTAACCCATGTCAGTCCACTCCAGTCCAGTCCAGTCCAGTCCACTGTCCCACTGTCCCACTGTCCCGCTGTCCCACTGTCCCGCTGTCCCACTGTCCCACTGTCCCACTGCCCCACTGCACCACTGCCCCACTGCCCCACTTCCTCACTGCCCCACTGTACCACAGCCCCACTGCCCCATGGCCCCACTGCCCCACTGCCCCAACTGTCCCGCTGTCCCACTATCCCACTGCCCCACTGTCCCACTGTCCCACTGCCCCACTGTACCACTGTCCCACTGCCCCACTGTCCCTCTGCCCCAATGCCCCACTTCCTCACTGCCCCACTGCCCCATTGCCCCAACTGCCCCACTGTCCCACTGCCCCAACTGCCCCAACTGCCTCACTGTCCAATTGCCCCACTGCCCCACAGACCTACTGCCCCACAGCCCTACTGCCCCACAGCCCTACTGCCCCACAGCTCCACTGCCCAAACTGCCCCACTGTCCCACTGCCCCAACTGCCCCACTGTCCAACTGCCCCACTGTCCCACTGCCCCACTGTCCCACTGCACCACTGTCCCACTGCACCACTGCCCCACCGTCCCACCGCACCACTGCCCCACTGTCCCACTGCCACACTGTCCCACAGCTCCACTGTCCCACTGCCCCTCTGTCCCACTGCCCCACTGACCCACTTCCCCACCGTCCCAGCGTCCCACCGTCCCAACATCCCACCGTCCCACCATCCCACCTTCCCACTGTCCCACTAAACCACTGTCCCTCTGCCCCACTGCCCCCTGCCCCACAGTCACACTGTCTCACTATCTCACTATCGACCCGTCCCGTGTCCCATGTCCTGTCCCATATCCCATCCTATGTCCAGTCCTATGTCTCGTCCCATGTGCCATCCCACTGTCTTGTCCCATGTCCCGTCCCACTGTCCTGTCCCATGTCTCGTCTCATGTCCCGTCCCATTTCCCGTCCCATGTTCCGTTCCCTGTCCCGTCCCCTGTCCCGTCCCCAGTCCCGTCCCCTGTCCCGTCCCCAGTCCCATCCCCTGTCCACTCCACTCCACTCCATCGTATATTACTATCCGCTCGTGCAAATGCATAGAAGCTTCGATCTGTCGGGTGAGTACGCAACCCACGAATATTTTTTTTTCTTTTTTTCTTTCTTTCTTTCTTTCTCAAAACCCATACCAGTTTTTAAGTCAGATCATCAGCTTTCAAACAAAAAAAAAACATCAAAATCGGTCCAGTAGTTTTAGCGTGATGCTGGAACAAACAAACAAACAGACGCTAGACGTTTACAATTTTATAATAGTTAAGAAGAAGACCTACATTACTCCTCAGACTAGTGTTGCCAGAACAGTTTTTCCAAATATCAGGACTTCAAAGAAGCGGGACAGGGACAAAAAAATCGGGACGTACCTAGATAGTGGTGTGCCGAGTCAGGTAGGATCGAGTACTGACTCTAGTACCTTGTACTCGTGTACTCGAGTTTTCAAATTAAAGTATTTGGATTAATGATTTTTTCAAGGACAGATAAGTGACTTGCGCGACTATCTGAAGACTCGAAAACGTCCTAATTGTGTCGTTTTACTATTAGTTCGCGTCAAGAAAGTGGCCGAGCGATCGTGACCGGTGACAAAAAAAACAAATATGCCGTCGTGTGTGTACAGAAAGTGTACTAATTATGACGTACAAAAAAAAGGAATCTCATCCCAAGAAGCACCGAATTGCATCATAGGATGTCACATAGGGTCCACCCACATCGGTAACTTTAGCATTTATGAAGACTGTAGAGTACACTCGAACTGCAAAAGCTGAATATTATGGTTTCGCCTGGTTATTGTCTCTATTAACACAGAATATCTAATAGTACTATCGCTATTAACCACCACGGGAACAACATTGTAATGTTGCGAGCGTTATAACAGAGCGTTAATATAGGTGTACAGGTCAGTGTTAATCTGTATCACAGATAATATAATACTGTCTGTATTTAGCAATCAATAGCACTGTCAGCCACAATATAGTATTTTTGTGGACATAAAAGTAGCTATATTCTGAATTGAAGGCCACAAACGTACCCTTAAAATGCTTGCATTTTAAGAAAGAACATGTGATCACGATTTCATGCTGAACCTATGGCAGGACACATAAGCATCTACAAAACTTACATCTGACGATCTCTGCGTTACTGCTGGCCGGGTATGCATAGTGATGACGTGAAGGCTGTAACTTCATGTGACACTTGTATTGCTCAAAAGTAAGTTAACCACGCTCCTCTTGCTCTAATGGGGAAACCTAAAGAGTGCTCGCGTCCTTTCCAAATGCTAAGTATCGACATTGTTGGGTCCATTGCCCACCTCTAGACGCCAGAATTCATATATTTTTGAAGTAAAACTTCTTTAGGCACGCTTGACTTGGGGGCAGCGACAGGGCTGTGTTGTCGCTGCTTGGGGGTAAACTGGTGAATGCGTTACAAAAAGTGAATCGTACGGAGGGGGTAGTGCGGGACGCGGGGAACGAGGAGTGCGCGACGGCTGGCCACGTCTCAGCGACAGCAGAGCAGACGCGCGCCGCACCGCCATTCCTTTGTTCTCATTGAAATAGTATTCAGGGAGGGGAGATATAAGTTAGTGAAATTTTACTTCAGTCGTGTGGTCTAAAGCACACTCGTGTTTTGTAGCTACTTGTTGTTTTTCAATATACTCCTATGAGAAACGCAAATGCAAACACAATCTGCAAATTACTGGAGGATAACATTATCTTGGTTCACTGTATACCTCAATATGTAATTTTGCAAAATGACACACAGTTCACATTAAATGAAATGAAAAACTTGTTCAGTAAGTAGGTACAATATACCTAGAGTTCATTATACGCCTAGATATACTCAAGTCAATACAGTGAAGCACTACAATAAAACTATAATAACAGCTGCTCTTGGGACATAAGTCCCAAGAAAAAAACACCAAAGGTCCAGTTTGCTCTAAATAGCTCAAGCAGTGAGGTTATAGGTTACACACCAGCATTTCTAGTTTATGGTAGGGAACTAGTTGCTGACGGCTCTCCTTACCAAAATGCTGATGTTCATGTAAAAGAGATACTTTTTCAACCAAAGGGATCACTATGCTGAGAACTTAGGTATCCTGTCAGTTATTTTTGACCAGGTCCAATCTGCTTTACTGCGGGCGTTTTCTAGGAACACCTGTAGTTACAACCTACGGAGGAAAAATGTGGAATACAATGTAGGTGATGTAGTCTGGAAACGTAGGTAACGTACCAAAGCGATAAAGATAAATATTTTAGCAAAAAACTGGCACCAAAATTTATACAATAGAAGGTTTGCAATAAGCGAACACCATTGGTGTATGATTTGGTCGATGCGCAGGATAAACCACTGGCTAAGGTGAAAAAATCCACAGCAGTCCCGTAGACCTAGCTGATGTTTGACAGAGGTATGCCTCTGGGTTAAACGATGCCAAGGGAAAACGACCACCAAGTCTCGTGGGGGTTACGATGCACCCAAAACAATATACTAAATTATAGTTATGGCGTGCATATTATTCTGCACCACAGATAATATAACACTATTTCTGCAACAAACAAATACAAACTTTTGTATCTATATCACTGCTGCTGCTGCTGCTAGTATCATCATCCTCCTGCCCTTATCCCAATTTATTTGGGGTCGGCGCAGCATGTTTTTTTCTTCCATACGTCTCTATCATCCGTCATCTCCGTGTTCACTTTCTTTCTATTCATATCATCTTTCACACAATCCATCCATATTTTCTTCGGTCTCCCTCTTTTCTTATAGCCATCAACATTCATACTTAAAACTTTCCTCGTAACATGCTGCTGCTAGTATATCATATATATATCCAATAAGTACATTATGTACTTGCTTACACTAGATTTTGGTTTATGCTGCAAGGCCAGAGTTGATTGATATTAGTATCTACCTACTGAACAAATGAGTGACAGGTTTGGGTATCTAGTCTACCAACTTTATCTTGTTTCAAGAAGCGTTTTGAGAGGTTGGTTCTGTATTGTTGGACAATTAACAAATACTAGTTACCTTTAACTTTCCTTTTATTATTTTACTAATTTTAATTGGCGTTATCATAGAATATACTGAGGACCCTAATTGGATGTTATTCTTTTAAACAACTATGTACTTTCAGTTTGTTATTTTAATTGCAGAGTAGGCCTCTATGGTAATTACCCTTAGCAATTATGAATGTGTTTATGCATGTTTATGTGTGTGTTTTGTAGAGGTCTTTAGCTGTGGTGTCTGTGGATCGGGAATTCTCATGTATATTGTGGAAGAAAACACTGACCTCTGTGTTCACCGATCAGCTTTATTGTACGGAATTAAATTGTGTTTAAATGAATAATGTGTAAGTATTATAAGGTACTCGTAATTGCGGGCGTCAGCATTAAATAGTGGAGCGTGCTCGTACATGCTCCCAATCCCAAATCACAAAAGAAAACAACATGTAAAAGAAGACATTTAAGTAACAAACAATGCAATTCGTGGAAACCATGTAAGGTTTGTGGCGGTAAGCATCATACTACATTATATGACGCTATACAACAAAGAGCGCGAAACACAATGCCTGATACTAACCTGACGCCAATATGCACACCGACAAATTCTCACCATAAGGCAAATCACGTTGCAGGGGACTTTCATGAAGTACTACTTGCTACGGTTGAACTTAACATCCTGGCAAGGATGGACATGAGATCAAAGCGAAAAAAACCCGCAAAAAGATACATAATTAAATACGACCAATACGAACTGAAAACACATCCGATTATTATGTGCATTAGATCTACCTGTTTATGACATAAAACAAGCCGCAGCCAAAGATAATATAATCACTACGTTTTAGCCGCAACAATCTGTGTGGTAAAATGATAAACAATAAAAACATATCAACATGCCTTAAGACCACAGTACTCATAAATTAATTCGAAGGGTGTTATCCTTTTGAGTCTTTTAGTTAAGTCCGTGTTACCGAGAAGCTGCATTGCCTCAACGTTCACGTGATGATTAAGCCTATATTCATGAGCTTCTGCGTATTTTTTAATAATTATATTCACGAAGTCCATTTCTAGGTCCCGGTGGAGATCGCAATTTCTAATATACCAGGGCGCATTGACGATGCCCCTCAGTACTTTGTTTTGGAATCGTTGGATGATTTGACGATTACTCTGTTTGGTACAGCCCCACAACTGAATACCATATGTCCATACTGGCATTAAAATTTGTTTGTATAGCAATATTTTGTTGTGTACTGTGACAACGGTGAATGTCTGCCAAGGAGCCAGTAATTTTTTTTAAATCTTATTTCCAGCTCTTCTCTTTTCTTTTCTTCTTGACGTGCGCTCTCCAGCGTAGCTTCGCGTCAAGCGTTATGCCAAGATACTTGGCAGTACAGCCCCACGACTGAATACCATATGTCCATATTGGCATTAAAATTTGTTTGTATAGTAATATTTTGTTGTGTACTGACAACGGTGAATGTCTGCCAAGGAGCCAGTTTTTTTTTTAAATCTTATTTCCAGCTCTTCCCTTTTATTATTGACGTGCGCTCTCCAGCGTAGCTTCGCGACAAGCGTTATGCCAAGATACTTGGCAGTATTAGCATATGGTATTGTTTTACTATTTATATGTACTGGGAAATACTGAGGTTTCATTCGTGAAGTCAGTATGAAGTGACTTGGTTTCATTTAGCCTGATACGCCATTTTTTTATCCAATCATATACTTTATTTATAGCTGCTTGAGCTTTTTCTACCGCCTCTTTGTGACTATGTTTATGTTTTTGTTTGTAGAATTGTTTTCTAATTCTGGAATATTACAGGTGTAGAGCAGGTACAGGACCGGACCTAGGACACTTCCTTGAGGTACTCCAGCTTTTATTTCCATGAGTTCAGAATATGCGTCTTCTTGCCTAATTCTAAACATACTGTTATTTATATACGATTCTAGAATGTCTGTATATTGAGTGGGAAGCATTATTCTAAGTTTATGTATAAGTCCTATATGCCAAACTTTGTCGAAAGCTTGAGTTATATCTAACAATATAGTGGAGCACACTTTCTTTACGGAGCACTAGGAAATGACTAACAATTATAGAGTAACTGTGTGACCTTCCACACGTCACGCTTGTTTGTTGTTTGTTTGTTGTATCTAAAGCAGCGGTTCTCAAACTTTTTTGGTCACGGAACCCTTTTGACAAGCAAAATACTTGACGGAACCCTACAATAAAACAATAGTTTTTAAAAGTGTATTCTTTATTATATAAGCATAATAAAAGTACAATGTAACAGTTACTAATTATTACTTACTTTAACCACATGCCAAGTACAATAATAGAAGATATTAAAAATGAAAAAATCTTAACTAATGGGAGGTATGAAACTGTTTTTTATTTTTCATCAATTGGTTGATATCAGGTTTGATAGAAGACATTTGAAGTCTCATATCAGGTTCGGCGTCCAGTCTATTGCGATATTTTGTTTTCGTGGCTGCATAGGTTGAGAATCCTGTTTCGCACAAATATGTTGTTGGGAACGGGAGAAGAATATTCAGAGCCATTCTGCCAAGCATTGGATATTCATCACGGATTCTGCACCAAAAATCGTTGAGAGGCGTCGTTTTGAACAGTGACTCCATACTTGTGTCTGATGACATTTCTAAAAGAGATTCATATATCTCGTTTGACATACTTTCGGGCTTTTGCAAGTTGGGTAAAAAAGGATTATGAATCCATGAATTCAGCTTCATTTTTGTATTATGTTCTTCGGGAAAATACTTTACAAAAGATGCGCGCATCGAAGTGAGATATTGGACCAATTCTTCAAACACATCATCTTGAAACATTTCCGAGTCGTTATCGCTAACAAACTCACTGAGTGACGTAAAGCTTTCTATTTCTCTCTTACCAACGCAAATAATCCAAAAATCTAATTTTCTTTTGAAGGCAGTTATTTTGTTATAGGCCTGGAACACTGTTGTCTGTTTACCTTGCAATGATAAATTCAATTCGTTCAGTTTTTGAAAGATATCCGCCATAAAAGACAATCGGAACAACCAAGTTTTATCATACAAACGGTCTTTCAAATTAAAAGAAACTGTATCTGCTGAAAGAAACATTTGTAACTCGGCTCTAAGTTCAAATAGCCTTGTTAAAGTTTTACCCCGAGACAGCCATCGCACTTCTGTATGGAGCAGCAGTGTTTTATGTTTGCTGCCATAATCTTCACACAATAATGAGAACAATCGGGATTGTAGTGGTCGTGATTTGATAAAATTAATTATTTTTACCGCTTCATCCATAACTAATTTTAGATTTGACGGCATTTGCTTCATCGCAAGTGCTTGTCTATGCAGAATACAATGGCTGGAACTACAATTAGGCGCTTTACTTTTTATTCGTGATACTGCTCCTGCTGTTTTACCTGTCATCGCCTTGGCCCCATCTGTACAAATGTCAATGCAATCGTTCCAACTAAGATTATTTTCTTTAAAAAATATGATTATTTTATGAAAAATTTCTTCCCCGGTAGTGTTTGTGGGCAGCGGTGAACACATAAGCATGTCTTCTTCAAAAGAACGTTCATATGGATATCTCACGATAACCAGCAAGATAGCCAGACCAGTGACATCAGTTGACTCATCCATTTGCAAGGCGAATCATGTTTTTTGTAGACGTGCAACTAGTTCTTGTTTGACGTAGCTTGCCAGATCATGGATTCGCCGTGAAACAGTATCGTTTGATAGCGGTACAGTAGAAAGATGCTTTGCAGATTTTTCATCGAGCATACATTTTGTTATGTCTAACACACATGGCTTTATTAAATTCTCAGCGATAGTGTGCGTTTCACCTGCTTGTGCAATGCGATAGCTAACTAAATATGATGCCTCCGTGGCCTTTTCATTGATAGTTTGTGTTACATGCATCATATTTTTTTGACTTTCCAATAACTGTTCTTTTTTACGAACAAAAAATTCTTTATTCTTGTCTTTAGACTCGGGGTGTACAGTTTCTAAATGTCTGCGTAATTTGGCAGGTGCCATGGAACTATTAGGAAGCAGTTTACTACATAACATGCAGAGAGGTGAGCCGTTGGAATCAACAAATCCGAAACTGATATATGATTCATCATACTTCCTTTTTTTCGTCTTTGAAACCGTGGAGCTTGACGTCGTGGCATCATCGTCTGGATCGGTAATTGCTGTATTCTCCGCGCGTACTGCTTTTGAACATTCAGCGTCATTAGAAGATGTCGTTGCAACACGTTTAACACCTTTAAGCCAACGTTCCATTCTTCTTTATTAATAATGTTACACGTCAGGATGGTAGGGTCAAAATAATGCACAATCGTTACTGCGTTTATGAGACAAAGTTTAGTCCAAAGAAGAAATGTACAAAACTGATACATTCAGAATACAGCGGGCAGTAGAACTTACAAGAAGGCAGCAGTCTAGCCAGCTTGTAAGTATTTAGGTACGAACTTATCGCTCCGAACGCTAATCGTCATCTGACTGACGAGGCGCGACTTTTTTTATATAATAGCGCTTTTATACTTAGTCCTAGACTCGAACTCGAACATTCTCAAAAATACTCGAGTCGGCGCCTTTGATAAACAAAAAGCGGAAATAAAAATATAAATACAAAAAAATGCGTTGTAAACAATCTCGACTTTATGCTTTTGAAGATAGAGCCGAAAGTCGCTTGTTCACAACTATAGCGTCTAATTCAGAGGCGGCTTTTATCAAAGGGACTGCGCGCTCACAAGTATACGCGCGGCGGGCGGATTCAAAACGTTCGACCAGTGACCAGAGAGAGGTGTTTTGTTTTTTTTTTCTAAATTCTTGCGGAACCCCTACAGGGGTATCGCGGAACCCTAGGGTTCCGCGGAACACACTTAGAGTACCGCTGGTCTATGGAATAGCGTGTGCCAGCTCTGTGAAATGACGTCGGATGTGACTCGTTCTTGTGTTGACCTCGGAAATATGATCCGTTTATACTTGTCTTCTTCATTTATCTTGGGGGATGCACTTGCACCCCCCTGTCAAGAAATAATCCATCGACTACAGAGATTAAGTATGCTTTCGATGAGCGAAATATATTCAATCAAATAGGTACACACGGCTACACATCAAGCTTTAAATTTCCAGTATAAGCTGTCCTCGCATTGTATAGGTTTTCCTTACAACGCGAAGTCAGCCTTTACTGGTTTTGTACAGCTTGATGTGTAGCCGTGTGTACCCGCGCGATTTGAACTTGATATTACATTTATCCACAAAGTAAATTTGTATATATGAGACTTTTATCTACATAATATACATGTATAATTCTATATTTTATATTAGTTAATAGTATAATGTGTTGATGCAGATGCACCTCCCTGAAAGTAATCCTGGTGGCGCCCATGACTCTGAGTTTTTTTCGTGAAAACTGGTTACGGGGGGTGTGATGTTTGCCTAAATAAAACTAATATGAAATATCATTACTGATTGTATTTACTTGATTGTATATCTGTAATGTGAATACTATTAATGGTTGTTGTATTGACTCTAAATAAATATATGCATAGTAACTGGTGGAGATGGCGCCCCGCTCTTCACTAGTTCACTTACGTAGTACACTTCTTAGTCTGTGGTTCACTCCTGTTTCACATATCGTGTGGAGCGGACGTTTGTCGGAGTCCATCACTCCACCAAGTGCTGTGTATAACTAAATACCGAATTATTGTTTTCTTATTTTATTCTGAATACCACAGGTGGATTAGAAATAGGCAATAGAACACGAATCAATCGTTTTTAGAATTTATAACTGTCTGTCTGTCTGTTTGTTATCTCATCACATAAAAACAACTAGACGGATCGTAATGAAAGCTTGCATTTGTATAGGTATTAGTCTAACTAACAAAAATAGGATATGTTTCATCTAGATCCAGCGCATATCCAGCGATACAGCTTGACCCCTCTTTCATGGGACATTCTTTATTTAACGAGTATAACCGGTAGGTAACCGATTTTGCCCGATTTGTATAACACGAAAAAATAGCGAATATCAGGTGGCTTATACAACGTGTATCAGAAATGCGTGGTCATATTTAAAGAGCTTATTAAGTGGATGCTATCGAATAACATGATCCTAACATTTTGTCGAGCGACATCGATGATTTAGTAGGGAACAGCTGATATTTTTTTCGCGATTTCAGGGTTGGTCCCATAGTAAGAGTTGTTCTATGCTATGCCCTGAATGAGCTCTTAAAATATGACCACGCATTTCTGATACACGTTGTATATCATGATCCTCCACGCCTTTTCCCAACTATTGCAATATTGGGGTCGGCTTCCTGTATAATCAGATGCGGCTGAACATCAGTATTTACACGGAGCGACTGCATCAGACCCTCGCAACCCAGTTACTGGGTAATAGGCATCGACATTCGGAGGTTAGACTTGTCAAACTTTCGGACTTCGGACTGTCCTCAACGACTGCCATAGATATTCGTAGGTATGGCAAGCGAGGCACGGAGGGGTCCCGATGTAAGGAACAGTTACCCATCCACGTACTGATCTATCTTGGCTAGTGCAGCTTAACCTTCGTGTAGCAAGTTGACTGTACCTATGTTAAACAAATTAATAAATAAAAATAAATATTTAGGACATTTTTACACAGCACCATCTAGTCCCAAACTAAGCAGAACTTGTACTATAAGTACTAGACAATAAATAAATAAATGATTTGATTTGATTGCTGTATAATTTTCGAGCCCGTCCAGGCTGGAATATAATTATATTATAGATAGGTACTATTTGAATACCCCTGACATGTAAGCTGGATCCGCCTTTGATTGATAACGTAAATTATTGCTCAAATCCTGCGTAATAGCCTTCTTTTGTTGTGGTGAACACACAAACAACACATGAAAATAATCGCTTCTCTATTACGAATACTAAACAAGTACCATTCCTTATTTAGTCATTGTTGAAGGAAAGAGTCGTTAAGATGGTTATCACAATAATAAACCTAAGAAGTTACCACAGAAATTGATAAATAGAATGGAAAAGTGGGCGGGGCGCGCGTGCCAACACTGCACCAGAGTGAAGGGCATTTCAAAACCTTTCTCAGTACGCCTTATGACTTGTTTCTGTAAATACTGTAACAAAAACCCGCAAAAATGCCTTATTGAGCTGTTTCTAACTGCAGAAACAAAAGCTGTAAAGTAAATTGGATTAAAGTTAATTTTTAAAAATTAATGACGTCAACATGGGAGGCGTGGCTTGTTCAGGTTCAAGTAAAATTGTGATTACAACCATTCTATCTATATATCTCTGTGGAAGTTACCATCCCAGAATACTAAACGAGGAATCTACTCTGTGACTACGTGGTTTACTTACACACGTAAGTAGCATGACTATTAGGCTCGTGAATTACGTGACCACGCACTAGATATGGTAATAGTTAGGTACTTGTTTGCATATAAAACACTAAATTATCATTACAATAGTACGAAAGCTCTTTCACGTAATTTCATGACGCACCGATCAAGTTGCAGTGACGCTGCAGTTCGTATCTGACAGCGACCGTCGAAGATAAAAGAAGACGAAAAGCATCGTTTTGATCAAAACTTAACTGCAACTACACTGCAACTGTACTTCTTTAGTTATGTCACAGATAATATAATACTGTTATGTGAATTGGCCTACAGGTCTAATAGCGCAGTCTGTTAGTAGTCGGCCTGAGATAGATAGATAGATAGATAGATAGAATATACTTTTCTCCCACTTGCTCGGAAATTGGTTAATTATTCAAAAAAAAAAATACAACAATCGGCTCTTTTCCGTACGCAACGAAATAACAGGCCGGTAATATCCAACAGGACAATAATAGAAATTGCTGGACACTTTTTATTTTTTAAATTATGCTACCGAGGTTTTTAAATACACACTTACATAAATTAGGTGTTTTTAGGTACAAAATATTTACAGGCTGAATGCGCATTTTTTTTTTCATAACTTTGAAAATAGAACAAGAACCGCGTGCGGGTGAATTGGTGTGAATGAAAAATAGATACTGTTGAATTAATTTGTGTTGTGTTTCCTCGCAAATGAGATAAAAGTACTGTACAAGTCTCGGTCGAAATAGCAATTAACGGCCTCGTTTAGTTAAAAAGGACTCGGCTTCGCCTCGTACTTCCAATATTACTCGGCCGTAAATTGCTTCATTTCAGGCCTCGACAGTAATGTACTATTATTGTACACCATGAAAATAGTAGTAAACAGGAACAACGTATAAATTATGGGTACATGGGCGGTCTTATCGCTAAAAGCGATATCTTCCAGACAACCTTTGGATGGACAAAGAAGACGTAAGATCTAGATAATGGGGGCAGTCCGTGGCGTACTACTAAACTAAAATAAATAAATAGCACAAAATATATTACACATATAGGTATCATAAATATATATAATATATATATAAATAATTTTACAATTTAGAATGGAGATTGGATACATAGGCAATGTCTTAATAAAATACAATCTATTTGGAAAGGTAGTATTCTTTAAAAAAAAAATTCAATGAAAACAGTGTCTGTTTTCATTCATTACTCTCGAGCTCAGGCTCGCCGTATAGACACAGGTCTAACATTCGGCCCCCGTTCGTAGACGACTATACAAGTTGTTGATCTGTAACCGTGGCATATTTCTAGAGCAAATGATAAATAATGTGCTAAGTCATATAAAAATACTTGAAAAATTCTACGATTATTTAATAACCAAATTTTCACTTAGAAACATTGCGAGGGTTTAGTAATAAATCCCGAACGACTGAAAATAAGTCATCGGGGGCATTGTCAAAGGGTGGAAATACCTTCAATTATTTTTTTTGGTGGCTTCGCTTGCGGTTCTACCACGTAATTCCGACAGACAACATCTCGATGAACGCTAGACCGACAGTTTATTTATTCGACCTGCAGTAGACCGACAGAAGACTAAACCGAAACAGTTTGTCTCGACTAAACGGTTTCCCGACTTTCAGTGGGGCCGACAAAACACGCCCTACTAGAGATAGAAATTTGACATAAAATGTATGGACTATGGAGCTTAATAAGCTCAGCTTATATCAAATTTCTATCTCTAGTAGGCAAATCGTGGACATATAAGATATTAATTTTGGCTGTTAAAGCGTCCACTTTCAGACCAAAAGAATTTTAATTTGAATGTCCGACCGACATTACCTTCGTCTTTCCCAACCGAGCCAAGAGGTAATCTATCCATGATTTCCTCAAGTAAAAGAAGGTTAAAAAGAAGTAGTATTCCTTTTAAATAAGTAAGGAGTTTCTTCATAAACATTAAAAGAGGAACTTATGCCACTCGTCAAGTGATAAAATACAATACATACAATATTTGATGAAAATCCTCCAATTTCTTTGATCAAAGTCACATTGGACAAAGAAATTTGACCAGTGGCATACCACCCTAAGCATTTGTCGAGTTATGCGAACATAAATATAACGTGTTATTGAAATAACTGAAAACCTTTTAAGGGGTCATTGCACTCAATTACAAGTTTTACTATGGGACCAACATGTGTTTTTTTTCGCGATTTCAGGGTTGGTCCCATAGTAAAAATTGTTCATACTGATGATTACATTGACCCCTTAAGAGGTTTGCAATTATTTCAATAATACGTTGTATAATATAGAGCTGCTATTAACAACTTGCTCGATAATGAAATATTGCGAGTGTTTTTAGGACCAAGTTACTTTTGTCAATCGTTTTTGTAATTTACAATACGATTGTATCCGATGTTTGCCGATGCACAATATTTATTCTGCAGTACTGTATAACTACGTATGCTCCAAAGAAATTGAGGAAAGCGACGCGCGCACCATGAATCCAACAGATTGCGGTCAAACCGACATAAAATTTACTTAGATCAGCGACCAAACACCCCATAGACGCTCGTAACAGGCGACCGATGTCTGCAACACATCTATGAAATTTCACTAATGTAGATCGCCACTATTCGCCACTTGAAATCTTCAAATCAGTTTCGACCACTCACATGAGCCGTCAAAACTGCCGCGTTCATTAGCCAATAGCCGCCTTGGTAGGGCCAATCGGATTGCAGTACCCCGCCTCAGCTAGTGGCAGAATTTATTTTACGCATTATATTCAACATTAGGCGTCTATTGGGCTGTATGGTCGTTGACATAGATACATAATGCACGTGCTCATCTGCTAGCATTGTCGATCGGCCTCATTGTACCTTGTTTTCGTATATGAAGTAAACGTCCTGTGCTGAGGAATTCTGTTAATAGTTCTCCGAGAGCTTGTGAAACAGTTGTGTATAATATTAAAGTAACCTAGTAAGTGCGTCTGGCTTTTCTTGAGTTTTAGGTCGATGTTTTCAAACGTTTTGATATTTTTTTCGGCGCGAAGTTATTTTGGACTTTTTCATTTATTGTTTAAATAAAAATTTGACTTCGAATGATCAAGTGATTATGTAGAATATTTTATTTATACCTAAATTCATACAGGGTGGATATGACAATACGAAATTACATAAAATCACGTCCTCTAATCGTATACAATAAATTATTTAGCTTAGCCACAGGAAATTATTTTAATTTCATTAATTTTGAATGTAGAACCATTTTTCCAGGCAAAGATCGTTAAATCGTTCGTTTTGTGCGAGTCTATATATAACGTGTATCAGAAATGCGTGGTCATATTTTAAGAGCTCATTCAGGGCAAAGCATAGGACAACTCTTACTATGGGACCAAAACTAAAATCGCGAAAAAAATATCAGCTGTTCCCTACTAAATCATCGATGTCGCTCGACAAAATGTTAGGATCAGCTGATTTTTTTTTCGCGATTTGAGCTTTGGTCCCATAGTAAAAGTTGTTCGATAGCATCCCCTGAATAAGCTCTTTAAATATGACCACGCATTTCTGATACCCGTTGTATAATTTTAAACACTCTTTATCAATGATTAATTACAGATGATTACAAATGGTGTTACTTATTATTTCGATGTTTTAGTATTTATTTTGTTAAAAATTTAGATTTTTTAATGTTTGATAAACAACTTAATAAATAATAATGCATCTATAGACTAGTAATAACCGTGTTTTCATTTATGTGTTGTCGTAATGTCATATCCACGTTGTATATTTATTTTATAGAAAATGCCATATTGAAATACACTATTAACTTAAGGCAGACAATGTATATCATGTAGAACCTCAGGTATGTACCTAATTATTTAACGACAAAATAGTCATTCAAAACTTTCGATCAACTTAAGTTTTCTGCGTCACATCAGTGTCGGAAAACTTGTGTGAAATTGTGATTTTCACGTAGGCAGGTGATAGGTGCATGCTATCAAAGCAATTAGTATCCAGGGTCGCTAGATATAAATGAAGTTTTCTCAGAAGATTATGGATGTTTTCGAGTTATTTTTTTGTTGATTTTATTATTTGTTCCAATAAATACATTTTCTTTCTTCCTTTCTTAATATTTTTCAGATCACCACCATGTCATGGTTTATAGTCTTGTCGGTTGTCGCAGCAGCAGTGTTCTTCTGCTGGCAATACTGGAGATGGACCCACAGGCGGATGCTGGAGCTAGCGGCTCTGGTGCCTGGACCACCGGCGCTCCCCATCCTTGGAAATGCGCTTATCTTCATGGTGAATCCTGGAGGTAAGTTATAAAAACCCATAGGACAGTCAAGGGTGTTTCAAGTTTCAATGGTAACGAAATCAATACATGCTGAAATTTTAATGGCTTCACTCCCGAAACGGGGTCATTGTACTCATCATCATCATCATCATCCTCCGAGCCTTTTCCCAATTATATTGGGGTCGGCTTCCAGTCTAGCCAGATGCGGCTGAACATCAGTATTTTACACGGAGCGACTTCCATCAGACCCCCGCAACCCAGTTACTGGGTAATACTGACATTCGGAGGTTAGACCAGTCCAGACGCGTCTATACATGTGAAATGGGGAAAAAAAAAATTTCGCTGCACCCCCTCGTGTGGGATATCATTGAATAGGTCTACTAAAATGAAGGTAATGTTTGATACACCACTTTTATATCAGATGTACCATCTGCGAAATATAGCCCGCCAAAGTGGCTTGCAATGTGTCCCCCCCCCTGCCATTTCTAAACTATGCAATGTAGAAACATATAATCTTCCACATTGATAGACCTTTGTGAAAACTCTCTTTTAAAATTATTTCGAGTATAATGTGATTATAATTTTTTGAGTTATAGAGAGAAAACTGAAAAATACTTAAAACGTCCTAGTTCAAAGGTCATTGACCTTGGAGAAAAATTATCATAGCAAATAAAGCTCCTTTAGCTACTTTCTATTTGAAAAAATCACAAAAAGTAACTTTGAAATGACACGCTTCTTCAATTTGGCTTCTTGTATTTATTGCTAGATGGCGCTACTAACAATACGCTCTGAGTCGCGAAAGCTGCCGATTATTGCAAAAACTAAAATAGCCATGATTAATATTCGATTTGATTCGTTTGTAATTACACCTACTTAAGGAACCCTATAATACTGAGCATGGCCCGACATGCTCTTGGCCGGTTTTTTGTTATGTCAAACAACCTACATTGTCGTCAAGTTGTCAGTCGATGCCAATGTTTTGGCATTTCTTGTGTGAAAAGGAGTCTATAATATTGAATCATAGACTATAGAGTATCGAAATAAAAATATGGATGATACACAGATATCTTAGAATTCTTAGATGATACAATTTGTATTGATACTCCAAATGGTTCTTGTACTGTCCGCATTAAATACAATATATATTATGAAACGAAAAAAATCGCATGTAATTTTCGTATATTGTTCATCTTTGTAACAATTTAAGGCTATTTTTATCAATGTCCTTTACGTGTGTTCGCGAGATAGCTGTCAAGTGAACTAATGACAGATGACAGTGTGGTTCCGGAACCACAACTTTGTGTAACCATGTTGTTCTTTTGAACAGCACATCTAGTACGTAGTAGGTACATATATATCGATGGGACCACCGTCACCGCCCACCCTCTTTCTTCTCATGGGTGTCGTAAAAGGCGACTAAGGGCTTCACCAGAGGTTGGGCAGCAGCGTCCTCTGAGTATTTAACCAACCAACTGCGATCGCCAAACCGCCTGCCAAGCGTGGCGATTATGGCATATCCCCCCCATTGGGGGAGGCCAATGTCCAGCAGTGGACGTCTTTTGGCTGAAATGATGATGATGATGACTAACGTACAGAACGAACGTTATACAAGCAAGCCATCTCTGAAAACTACTGAGAAGCGCTCGAAATGCAGTCGGCACTACAAGCGGCGAGCGATCCCTAACCAATACGTGTGTGTGCGTTCGTATACAGACGTAATCTAATGTATGTTGGTGGTGCTAGCATTCATATTGTATTGAGTGTCCGAGGTGTGCCGGAGGTTAACGACCTATGTAATATATTTGTCTTAATTTACAGAGATTTTGAACAAAATTGAAGCGCTCTACCAAACTTATGGACAATATTTCAAGTTCTGGCTAGGTCCTGATCTCAATATTTGTGTGAAAAATCCGACTGATATTAGAGTAAGTACCTCCCCCCTAGCCAAGTTGACAATCTACACAATCTACGAGTGTGGATGGAAGAGTTGTATTGGAAGGGGACGACTTCGGCGAACGTATCGCGATCAAATCGCGGACGATCTCAAAAAATGCCAGGTTAAGAGTACTCTAAACCGACGAGCATGCATGACGAGGTTAATGGACGTAGATGAAGCGAAAGAGGTGTGTCAGGATCGTAGCAGGTGGAAATCCATAGTTTCTGCCTACCCCAATGGGAAACAGGCGTGATAATATGTATGAATGTATGTACTATTTATTATTATTATTTTTTGGAAATCGGACCTAAACGCCCCTAAGCCACGCGACCTGAAAAGATCTATTGTGACGCCTCTTGCAGTATAACAACACCTCCCCAAGTTGCAAGTCAATCATGAAGTCGACTATTACCTTGGGGAAATAGGATTTGATCTTTTGAGTGAAATGACTTGGCCTCCAAGGTGCTCGCTTCTTATGTGGTGCATTGCATCACATTTGCATAGGATATGGATGGATGGGTGTCTTATCCTTTTCGCGACAAAACCTGCAAACTGTGGTATGTTATCACTAAGGCCCAAGTGTTTATTCAGTTTGAAGTGCCCAGTAAGGTTTCTTGTCAGGATTCTCATGTGGCTCCTATTCAAAGGAAGCGCTTCTTTCGTAAACCTTTTCATAAAGCCTACTATAAGTGCTTTAGAGTATTCTTGCCTGCAGATTTCTCCCAAAGGCTAATACTTTGTTCAGCTCCCCAGTTTTTAAGGTGGGCTGTAGTCGTGCATTTTGGAATACCACAGATTGGCTCCTGGCCCACAGTGGGGCTTTCAGCACCAGGTCTAACTAGTTCAACAGCGATTTCATTGCCCCTAATGCCACAGTAACCAGGTATAGTGACACCGAGTTTACCACTAGTAGGGAGTTAAGCAGCTGGACGCTCCTTGACAAGTTGCCGTCTAAACATGTCTAAACATTTTTTTCGAATTGATAGGTAACCTACTCGCATGTCTAGTGCCTAAGCGCTCTTGCTACTAAGGGTCTAGTCTTTGGTTTGGAAGATTTTTTTTTTTTTTTCGAATTGTCTACTCACAGGAAGCACTAGAGTGCTCTTTCTGCTAAACCGGGCTTTGGGGGCGGAGAGTCCCGTGAGAGACTCCATCCGCCGATTTGGTTGGGAAGATTAAGCGGCTGACTTAAGTAGTTAACCATTCACAAACTCCCGGTACCAAAATAAATTACCCCTAGGCCTAGCCTAGTGTTGACCATGGTATAATAACATGTTTCACCAGGTATTCTCTTCCCGCAATGACAGCACGATGCCTCCAAGCTACGTCACGATCAGTGCTGCCATTGATTGATATCTTCAATATACTTAAGGAGAGTTTTGTTCATAATGAATATAAAATAAATTCCTAACTAACCTAACTATTTGTTATCTCGTGTTATTCATCTAATTAGTTAATAAAGGAAACTATATTAAATTACTAGTTAAAAAGTGATTCTTTATAGAAGAAAGTAAATGAAAAAATGCATTTTACTCGGGTAATTTATTTTCACAAAGTGACAGCACATCAAACTGACAAGTGTCACGCTAACAGCCCGCTATTGGCTCCACGGCCGATGACGTAGTACGGAGGCAATCACGTGACCTAGCTGTCACGGGAAGAGACTACCTGGTGTTATTATACCATGGTGTTGACTATCGGCGATTCTATATTTTGAAATTATTTGCCAGCAAATATTCCCAACTATTTTATAATATTTTCAGGCTTTACTGGCCAGCAACAAAGTGAACCAGAAAGGACCACTATACGAGATCCTTGTACCATTTATTGGCTATGGTATTCTTGCGGGAGGTAAGTCGTCTTATATCCAAATACCAAGGACTGACGTTATCATATCAATAAGTTTGTACATGCATAGATATGTTATATTTCTATGCGTACATGATTATGATATAAAACTTTTTAACAAAAAATTGAACCGACGAAAACAGAAACTGAAAAGCGAAAAATAACTAATTATGAGTCGGCGCCAAACGAACTTTTAACAAGCAAAGTGCGTGCAAGTTGGAAGTGTCCGAGCGGAGAACACATTTTTGGAAAGTTATTGTTTATCGTTGAAAATTTCACGTTGTATTTGATGTGACGTTGTTTTTATTATTTATTTAAAATAATTTCATGATCTTCGTTGATTGGTTGTTTGGCGCCGACTCATAATTAGTTATTAGTCCGCTTTTCAGTTTCTGTTTTCGTCGGTTCAATTTTTTGTTAAAAAGTTTTATTTTTCATTTTTTTGTGGTTAAAATCTAACTCCAGGTCTCCATTATGTCTAGAACTATATTTATGTGTGTCAAGTTTTAACAGAATCGGTAACAGGTAAGAATTCAGTGGGTGAACAAACACTCATCCCCTGTTTTACTAACCTTAGGGGTGGATTTTGATTTTGAAATTTAAATGGGACCAACTTCGAGATGGGTATATCCATTAAAAAAGAATCATCAAAATCTGACCACTCTGTAAAGAGTTATGCGTGGCCATACATAAAAAAAAACAAAAAAAAAATATATATATATATACGCGTCGAATTGAGAACCTCCTCCTTTTTTTCGTCGGTTAAAAAACACAATAATAGAGAATTTAAATTTTAATTAAACTATTCAAAATCAATCGTTTATCGTTTTATTTGTACAATAGTTTAAATGCATATTCAATGTAATGTTTTTTATGGTGTACAATAAAGCATAATATACAAATAAATAAATAATCAGTATGAAACCAATTTGGCGTTAATTTAAATTTCAAAAGCACGAGTAACTTCGACCGACGGGTCTAATATGTCTAAAAGGTCTAAATGTGACTCGGGGTGCTGGGCCAGAAAACCTCCTCGATCCAGTGTATTCGATACATCTGGAAGGAACAGTAGTTTGTTGGGCCTGTGCAACTGTGCACGATGGCGTCATGGAATAACTCTTTAGAATAGAATAGAATAGAATTCTAACAACAGTATTCAAATATTATATTACATAGTCTAACAAATAAACATGTCAAGAGAATTGCTAATATTGCATGATTGGAGACAAATTAAACATAGTTAGAAATAAAATAATTATCAATAAATCGGACGTAGTAAGCTCACTAACTACTGTCACACTAGATATCTATAGAAAACACCTTTCGTTAATTTATTCATTTATCGTGTAATATGTTTTTTTATGTCCAGCAGTGGACGTCTCAAGGCTGAAATGATGATGATGATGATGATGAAGGTTTTTTTAATAACATGTCATTCAGGAATTTCTTAAAAATGTCAATATTGTTTATTTGAACAATTTTTGTAGGTAATTTATTGTAAAGTTCTATCCCATCCCTAACAAATTAGAATTAAATATTGCTTTTTTGTGTGGTTTTACACGAATTTTGTTATGATGTCGTACCCTATTTAGCTTTCTCGGGGGATCTTATTGTCTGCAGAAAATTCAGGCACGGGAGGGGCCCGATTTGGGCTTATGTGGTTTTGCTCCGGGTGTCTCTCTGATATCTGGGACGGTCCCGGTGTGCACTCACCCTGCCACTGGGCAGTCAGCGAGGGGAGTGGGGCGACTGTGACCTTACCTGCCCTCATCGATCTCGTAACCCCAGAAGGAGGACTGTGGTTGTATTCTCGCGCCTCTTTTTGGAATCGGGTAGAGTGCGTCCATGAGGATTTCCCCAGGGAACAAAAAAGGCCTGATATGACTCGTCTCAACATGAGATAATGCGACGACAAAGTTGTCAATCAACTCCATCCAATTTGCTTATAGAAACTTATACAGTAATCTGTGCTAACTAAGCGAAAGGTTTTCAGGTCCAACCTGGCGCAGTCACAGAAAGATTGCAACTCCTTCATACAATAAGAAGTCTGTGAGGTACTTTACGCCTATCTTGAACAGAGAGGCCGAGGAACTAGCCAGAGTACTCAGTCGTAAGGACCCGAACGTGTCCTTCGACGTCTACAAAGAGGTTGTGAAGTTTACCACACAAAGTGTAAATCGTAAGTAGTTTTTAGTTTAGAATGTATTTTTTTCGTCTTATTTCAGACCGATATACCTATAGATAATAATTTCTTAGGTTTTCGCGATCACTACACATTATAATAAAGCAAAGTTTAATCGGATTAAATCGCGTATATTATTTAAATTGGTTTTTCTGACGTTTCGAAAGCTTTGCAGCATTTCGTGGTCGCAGGTAGACTAAGATGACAAGCGTCTTTATATATAGATTTATAGATATCATCTTTTGAGATCTAGGACCGACTTATAATCAAATATCCATTACGAACTAATTAAAGGCCGTAATACTCGCCAGCTATAATATTTATTACATCCCAAGATGTAGGTACCCATGGTAACGTGGTGATGATGATGATATCTAGATGTATCGAGATATATATTAAAGTATACATATTTCCTTATCGCTCGGTATCTTAAAGATGAAAGATATAAAAATATACATGCCATCTGTAGGCTCCTGTAGGGTCTTATGGATACATTTTTACATAATAGCTGCTGTGTGGACTTCGAGCGATTGGTATACTCAGAGCGTATCACTGCACTGGTTATAAATGGAAACAATGAGATTTAAAAGTACAGGATATGTTACTAGCGCGCGTAGTCTGAAGACTCGAAAACGTCCTAATTAGGACGTTTTGCTATTAGCCCGCATCAAGAGAGACAAGACAAGACAAGGCGCCGAGCGTGACCGATGACAAAAAAAAACAAAAATGCCGTCGTGTGTGTACCAATGATGACGCAAAAGTAAAAAAACAAAAAGGGATCTCATATATCATATATATGTGTGCTGTCACTGCATACGGAACATTTTCTTTCGTTTGTTTAGTTAGGGTATAACATATCTATACTTTTGTATATTATTATATTGAATGGAAACTGGTCTGCAGCAGTAGCGGCCACAGTCGTTACGTCTTGCTAGACAAGGCAATGTCATGACTCAACCAGTAACAACATTACTAGTTTACCTACTGATTTGACTGTTTATTATAAGTCACGGGATATTTACCATATTTGTAAATAATTTTCGTTGAGTTTCCGACATTTTGGCGTTGTTATAAGCGTCATGTCACGGGTAAACTGAAGTATTTGCGGGTGGAGGTTTATGAGTAGAAAAAAAACGATCTACCCTCTTCCTTAACCTATTCATCATCATCATTTCAGCCGAAAGACGTTCACTGCTGGACATAAGCCTCCCCCAAGCAGTTTGGGGGGATATGCCATAATAGCCACGCTTGGCAGGCGGGTTGGCGATCACAGTTGGTTGGTTAAATACTCAGAGAACGCTGCTGCCCATCCTCTAGTGAATCCCTTAGTCGCCTTTTACGACACCCATGAGAAGAGATAAGGGTGGTGCAATTCTTTACGTCCGGCACCACACGGAACAACCTTTAAAAGAACTGTTGTTCTTCAAAAGAAAAATAAATAAATAATTAGAATCGATTCGACTCCAGGACGGACGGACGGACGAAGGACCAAAATTGATTGAGACGACAAAGTCAAGAAGTATTTAAGGTATAGAACCTTGATTTTAATTTCAGTTTACTTTTGATTACAGAAACGCTCATGGGATTATCTAAAGAAGATTCTCAAAATATATACAGAATGGATGAGATGGTTGCCAAGACGCGGGAGTAAGTAATTCAACTAAAAATCAGCCCTTGGCGTTCTAGCGTCAAGCACATGCTGAATTGGTTACGCGTTCGGTATACTCGAACTCGATATCACATTTCAATATTGTTGTGCTGTCACCTATCCTGTCACCTGCCCTGTGCTGAATAAATGTTTTTTCTGTCTTCTATCTTTCTTTTCCACATTTTGCTCTCTCTGCTCCTTCATTCTCTTTAGAGAAAAACAGCTATACATATAGCTATATAGTTCCCGGCACGAGACGTGAGCACAAATTGTACCTGCGTGCTAGTCTGTCGTCACTGTATTCTTGTATTGTTTTCTACGTATATTCAATTATGCATTATCATATAATCATAATAATATCGTGTAATTTGAGTGAATTCGCAAAAGTTCTATGAAACTTAGTTATAATGTAAGTTAAATGTGTACATTGGTATTTTTTGTTGTTAGTTGTTAAGTTAGTATATTAAGTAGCATGTAAGTACTTTTTATTATAATTTTAGGATTGTTTGTAATATATTATTATAGTTGATAGCCACACTATCGCAATAGGTTTAAACCTGTAAAGATAGATGTAAGGAGGAATAATAAATAAATAAATAAATAACTAAGCCAATGCAAGTGCCAGTTTCTGGTCTGTTATACTGTGAACAGAGATTCGACCACTTACGCAGTGGAATCTGTGCTCACGACTCGTGCCGGCAACTATACTGTAAAAGCCGCTTAATTTCAGCCTAGGCTTTTTGCCTTGTGCTTGAATCGAATCCAACTAATACGTATTGTATGCCCTTATATTTTTTGTCTCGTACAATAATTTGTTTATTTCCCATCCACAGCATGTACGAGCTCATCTTTCTAAAGATGACGAGATGGTGGCTTCAGATACCCCTCATATACTGGTTGGTCAGGAAGAAGAAGCTCCACAACTACTTGATGAAGTTGGTCGATGACTTCTCCAGCGATATAGTAAGGAAAAGAAGAAAAGCCTTGGAAGTGGGCATCCCTGATGAAGATAGCATGGGCATCGTGGATAGGTTCATACTGTCTGGAGAATTGAGTGAGATGGAAATTAAATGGGATACCTTTACTCTGTTTACGACGGTGAGGATTTGTTGATTAATTTTATGAAAATCGGCCATTTTGGAAGTTTTACTGTTTTGTAATTGTTGTGATATGAAATTGCAAATCAAAACAATCATATTTTTTTAAGGTTGTATTATTATTTATAACTATACATTGTAATTTTAATAGAGAAGATGGTTGGCAGCTACCACCTGATTGGAACACAGTTCAAAACATAATCAAGTCAGCACGGCTATCGAATTGTCAGGAAAACCAATTTAATTAACCGATTTAATCCGGTTAAACTTGTTTTATTATTATGTACGTGGGACACTCAGAAAGTTTTGCGAAACTAAAAAAAATTGTTCTATACGTACATATATTTTTATCAAATCTTTTCAAAGTACTTTCCACCAGCCTCTATACAAAGATTCATGCGCCTAAACCAGTTTTCAAAACACTTTTTCCAGTCCGCCGCAGACACCTCGTTTACAGCCTGCTCGAACGCAGCCAGCGCATCTTCCGGCGACGAAAATTGTATCCCTTTGAGCTGATTTTTTATTTTTGGGAATAAAAAGAAGTCACACGGTGCTAGATCAGGGCTGTAAGGAGGGTGACCCAGGAGTTTGACTGGCGTGCTGTCCAGGAAGTCCCTCGTTTTGAGTGCGGTGTGCGCAGGTGCATTGTCGTGGTGGAGCAGTAGCCCGCGGAGCCCTGTGTTTGGTCGCTTGTTGCTTATAACAGAGAAAACTTCTGGCAAACATTTGGTAGTATACCATTCGGCATTAATGCTTCTTTGATCCCGTAAGGGAATTGATACCAAGTGGCCAGTCAAATTAAAAAAGCTAGCGATCAAAATCTTACCCCCGCTTCTAGATCGCTTCACTTTGGTAGGCGTTGGCTCATTTTGAAACACCCAAACAGTCGACTGGCGCTTGGTTTCTGGGTCGTATTGATAAATCCAGGACTCATCACCTGTAACGATGTCGTAAACACGCCGAGACGAGCCTGCTTCAAATTTGTTAAGCATATCACGGCACCATTCCACCCGGGCCTGCTTCTGAGCATCGGTGAGGTTGTGCGGCACCCAGCGTGATACTATCCTCCTCACGCGAAGATGGCTGTGTAGAATCTCGTGAACGCTTCCCGATCCAATCTTCAATATGTGTTGAATCTCCTGATATGTAATTCGCCTATTGTCTTGGATTAAATTTTTCACTGCTAGCACGTTTTCTTCGGTAACAGCCGTCAAAGGGCGACCGCTTCTTTCGTCATCCCCCAAAGTTGGTCGACCGCGCTTGAATTCGTTATACCAACGATACACGGTTGCCTTGGAAGGGCCTTCATCCAGGAATGCCATTTGAAGTCTATCGTACGATTCATCCGGTTTCAGGCGACACTTGAAATCGTATAAAATCATAGCTCTAAAATGTTCCCGGCGCAGATCCATATTTCAGTGAGACACAATACTTTGAATTAACTCGCAAAAAATGTGGAGGGAAATTTTGAAATTGGAACTTACTTATTTTTACTTATAAATAATCATATTTTCGAAAAACATTATAACTGGCCAGTCTCCCATATATAAAAACTTTTTTTCGCAATACTTTCTGAGGGGCCTGGTATAGCTTGTTCTTCTACACGTAAATTCAATTTGAAAGATCTTATATTTTTACTATCTTATATTTATTTAAAAAATACCATAATGTTATTTTATTCAGGCTCAAGAAGCAGCAGCGAAAATAGCATCAGGCGTAATTATGTTCCTCGCTCATTTGCCAGATTGGCAGGTACATAATCCTAATAGTTCTTATTACATTTAAAAGTAGTTACCCTAAAGACATTAAAATATTTTTCTCAAACATGCTTAGAAATTTTAACAGCATTTTGACAACCTTCTTCGAGATAAATCGATAATGCTGTACTGGTCAAATACATGCCAGGAGCGGCCGGCAATGTTAGTATGAAAATCCATATCTGTCCTGTTTAGCGGCCAAATAAATTACCATGCCATTTCATGTAATTCTATATATTCTACTAAACTTGATACCATTATATTTAAAAACTGATTACTCAAAGAAGCATAATCACATTATCACATTAATCAACTTTCAGGATAGAGTGTATAACGAAATGATCGAAGTGATCGGTCCATATGGCCCCGTGAACAGCGAGCAACTAAAGCAGTTGCAGTACTTAGATATGGTCTACAAAGAGACGCTGAGGTACTTCTCCATCGCTGCATTGATACAGAGAACGGTTGAAGAGGAGATCACTATTAATGAAGGTACGTTACGGTAAGGTTTAGCCAAAACAAGTGGAGTATACAAATAGTAAATATCCCGAGACAATGAAAAGAAGTCTCGTCGAAAGTTTCGTCGTATCCGACTCGGTTGGGCAGCGTTCGGGAAGCCACGCAATATCTTCTCGTCCAAAATACCGCAGTGTCTCAAGACGACAGCCTTTGACCAGTGTGTGTTACCAGTAATTACTTACGGCACTGAAACGTGGTCACTCACAATGGACCTGATAAGAAGGCTCAAAGTCACTCAAAGGTCAATGGAGAGGGCTATGCTTGGAATGTCCCTGCGTGATCGAGTCAGAAATGAGGAGAGAGAGAGAGGGGAGAAAAAAATGTTGAGCCTTAGGGGCTTTAATATTGCATATAAACAGGGGGTCTGAATAGTAAAAAATTTGAGCAGAATGATCAGCAACCATTTTGAAGTCCTAAGCCAGCGTAGCCAGTCCTAAAATAGCCAGGGTTTGAGAAGTCTCTTTGATCACACGAATAAAACTTTTACGTATTCTTCGTATCTTAGTAATCTTAGCATATTGATATGAATATTAGCTTCGTCAGTTTATCAACTCAACATCAACTTTATCAATTATCACAAACGAAATTAATTCTCTCTAGTGCAACTGTGCAAACTTGACACGAAGGTCGTCTGTAAACAAAGTCTTGTGTTCCACTGAATGATATTTAAAAGTATAGATATGTCATACCCTAACAAAACAAACTAAAAAATGTTCCGTACGCAGCTGTAGTTTGTGTTTTGTGCTGCAGCTACAGTAGCTACTACAAAGTAAGCAATTTGGTTACTTCCAAGTTACTTTCGCGTCATAATTGGAACACTTTCTGTACACACATGACGACATTTTAGTTTTTTTTTTTGTCACCGTTCACGCTCGGCGCCTTACTTCATCATCATCATTTCAGCCGAAAGACGTCCACTGTTAGACATAGGCCTCCTCCAAGCATCGTCTTACTTGATGCGGATTAATAGAAAAACGTCCTAATTACGACGTTTTTGAGTTTTCAGGTCGCGAGCGCAGGTAACATATCTGTACTTTTAGATATCATTGGTTCCACTTTATTAACCCCAAAAACATTATTTTCCCAATTTCCAGGCAAGATCACCCTCCCAGCGGGTACCTCCTTAGTGATACCGATCCACCACCTGCACCGCGACCCTCGCTACTGGGAGGACCCCTACAAGGTGATGCCCGAGAGGTTCCTCCCTGAGAACGTGAGGAAACGGGACCCTAACGCCTTCGTGCCCTTCAGTTTGGGACCCATGGATTGTTTAGGTGACTAGCTTTTTCCATAAATATTGAAAGACCAAGATCTAAATTAATGTATTTACCTAATAATTTTGATTTATTGAATTGTAACTGACGTGATTATGTTTCAAACACAATGTACGGTGCTACCGAACATTGCGAAATTAATGTACAACCCGCGTCAGCATTATCCGCCAACATTCATAATTCATTTTAATATACTTTTAAGTTAGTTCACTACCGATCATCGAACGCGCCGTGTGTTCTCACATACCTATCAATATCATATCAATATCATTTATTCTTTAGTATTTCTGTCTGAACTTTGGTGTTAATTTAGTGCAATAAACTATTGGTCATCAAAGGACTCGTATCATTTATAATTATCATATCAGCATATCAATAAAGTTGTTCGGTACCTACAATACCCTACACACAATGTAAAAATTGTTTCTGAATAAATTGAATTGAATTAGAAGAAGATCGCTTTACTTGACGTTCTATTATGCACATATATTACTAGTATACCAGGATCCTTTGACAAGATACCTACATATACAAATATATATATAGGATATATTATAGTTTTTACTTGGTCTATGCCAGGATCATAAAGTTATTTATAGAAATGTCTTTGACCAGGATGGACTGGGTGGATATGACAATACGACGTTAAATAAAACCACGTACACAATATCACGCCCTCTGATCGTATACAATTTTTTTTATCAAATCTAATTAAACGCTTAGCCACAGGAACTTATTTAAATTTCATTAATTATGAACGTAGGACCATTTTACTGGGCAAAGATCGTTAGATCAAAGACCTGTGCGAGTGCATAATAATTTTACTGGGCAAAGATCGTTAGATCAAAGACCTGTGCGAGTGCATAATAATTTTACTGGGCAAAGATCGTTAGATCAAAGACCTGTGCGAGTGCATAATAATTTTACTGGGCAAAGATCGTTTATATCAAAGACCTGTGCGAGTGCATAATAATTGTAAACTTTCTTTCTCGATGATTGATTACAGATTACAAATGATATTATTTATTATGTCGATGTTTTAATATTTACTCTGTTGAAAATTTTAGTTTTTTTAATTTCCGATAAACAACTCATTTATGTGTTTAAAATGCTTCTATAGACTAGGCATAAGCCAAATAAAATAAAAAAATAGCTATGTAAGTAAATAAGCATATCCGTGTTTTCATTTATAGTCGTATTGTCATATCCATGTTGCATATGCTCGCGGCTTCGCCTGTCTATAATTCGGTTTATCACGGAAAGACGTTAACGCGCATCCCTCGGAATCTTCCCGGGATAAAAAGCTTATATGTTAAACTGGGTTATTTATTTATTTAGCAGCTGCCTACTGTACTTACAGTTGCCCAACACGTACAGTAGGCTAAGTTATAATTTAGGTACATATATAATTCTTACAAGTCTAATTATAATCAGTCAAAAATTTATGACAAAAGCTGACAAACTGGTTCATCTTGGTATAAAAAATATCGACTTCTGGTTGTTCAGCAATCAGAGCGTTGAGCAATGAAACAGCATTATTACTTGGAGCATACTGGGAAGTGCATGTGCGTGACAATGGCGCCGCCAGAAGATGGCGCGCGCGCAGCCGTGTGTACTTGTCGGGCGCGGATAGGGAACAGCGAGCGAGGCTTGTTGGCTTCTTGTTGTTATGGTCTATCTGTGTGCCAAGTTTCATCCAAATCCGTTCAGCCGTATCACAGTGTTTGAAGGATACAAAAACCAAACAAACATGTACACTTCCCCTTTTATAATATTTACAGGCATTATACATGCTGAAATTTTAATGGCTTCTTTCCCGAAAAGGAGTCATTTTATTCATCATTATGAATAACTTTTACTATGGGACCACCCTGAAATCGCGAAAAAAATATTCAATTCAATTCAATTCAATCGTTTATTGCGAATATAGGTAAGGTAGGTGTTACATGAATATTGTCATAAAAACAATCTTTGTGCAGCTAAAAATATCAGGTGGTCCCTACATTTGTGTTCACTTAAATCGATAAAAAGTAGGCACCACCTGATTTTTTTTTCGCGATTTCAGGTTTGGTCCCATAGTAAAAGATGTTCATAATTATAAGTACAATGACCCCTTTTCGGAAAAGAAGTGATTAAAATTTCAACATGTATAGTAATAGGATGCCATTGGCACCTTTTGTGTATGTGTTTTGTGATGCTTCATTTTTTCCAGGTCGAGTCTACGCCACAGCCCTCATCAAGACGATAGTGGTGTGGGTCCTAAGATGCGCACGGCTGGAACCTGCCGGCACCCTGGACAGCATCAAGTTGCATGTCGCCATATCTGTGGCGTGTGCAGATGGATATAATGTTAAAGCTAGACCGAGAAGGAATGATGTACTAAATGGTTATTAATTTATTTGAATAAAGTGTTTTTTTTTTCATGGGTTCCGTCATTTTTCCTACCCCTTCGTGACTACGGTCTGTTTTTTCTCTCTTGTCTTATGTATTGTCTTATGTCATAACATAACATAACATAACATCACGCCTGTATTTCCCCGAAGGGGTAGGCAGAGGTGTATAGTCAGTGGCGTGCATTGGTTTTCGGCCTAGGTAGGCAGTCACTAAGCAGACGGAGCAAGTTACTAGTGTAGAATTATTAAAAAATTTGATACTTACCTACACACATTTCATACAAAACAGACACGAAAAGAAGTTTAAAAGTAAGAGACACTAGCAAAAGACTATAAAATTTGAATGACGGCACCCAGTTACAGTTGTATTAATGTGTAATAGTCATAACATTTTACCTTTTCTTGAGTCAAATACAGATTTTGGTGTGTTTGTCTACTGAAATGCACTTTTTTGTTTTGTCAACAAACGAAAACTGATTGAATGGGTTTCTCGTAATTTCTCTAAGCATAGTCTTCCCCACAAGCCGAGCACTCTAATTTATCCATGTTTACATCAATATTTTTACAAAAAACTTCACAATTCACAATAAAACGAACTAATTATTACACGATTTATGCCAATTCGTCACGCATATGTCAAGTTCTGTCAAGTGTCAACAGCCAATTAGAGTTGGGAGTTGGGCCATAGTAAATCTATGAGTTGGGCGTTATTTAACGTCGGTTTGAGAAAATATTTACGAGGGTGATAATCGAATACGTAGTACGTTGGCATAGTAATGTAACGATTATTTTACGTACAAAGTTACACAATAGATTTTCGGAGCACGAAAACAATAGATTTTCTTCAATTATTATACACCATTCGTTATTACATTAGTTAAATAACGTTATAAATCTATTTATCGTTATTTTGTTATGAGCGTATATTGAGCTTCATTATTTTACGATGAATGTGTAGCAATGTACAAACAATCATCAAAATAATAATAAATATTGTAATCTTTTTATTCGACCCTTCGAATACCATTTACAAATTATAAATGTGTACACTTAAATGCAGTAATTTCAATAAAACAATAATTATCTTTATTTCGCCGCTATTTTTCAAATGTTGGGTTTAGTTTTATTATAACGATCACTTTGTATGGAAATATCTAGTTACAAAATAATAGGATTCAAAACTACTAACGCATAACAGTTACGTGTAAAAAACGTTACGGACAACCCACGACTATTGCCACTAGGGCTACGTTCAGTTGTCACCTGCGACGTTTTCAGAAGCAGGTGACGCTTGATAAGACGGCTAAATTGCGAAATGTCAAATGTTAGTTATTTACGCATAGCCATATCGTGATTCATTTTTTTGTCGTATGACTTCGGGTATTAGCCTAAAGTAGTGTGTGTGTATAATAGTGTATATGGTTACCAAAAAGGTTTGATTGTGTGTGTGAACGTGACAGGCAATCGTGCGAACGCACATTGCACATTGAGGTACGTTTTGCATTGAATTCATACATTATTATTGAGTACCTACATATGTTAATTGTATTTTTTTAATACGCTGATTAATCGATTTAGTAATAGTTAATATTAAATTCTAATGAGGTAGGCATTGCTTATTTGCCTATATGGAATGCACGCCACTGTGTATAGTACACCCAAATTTCGCCAGTAATGTTGTAAGTCCCATGTAATAGGGGGCGAGCCTATTGCCATTAACCGGGCACAAATCCAGACTCCGGGCTGCTACTGAGAATTTCCTAATGAAAAAACCCAATAACACTTTGCCCGACCCGGGAATCGAACCCAGGACCTCACGCTCAGCAGTCGCACTTGCAACCACTAGACCAACGAGTCATTTTATGTCATATGTATCAAAATTAAAGAGACGTGCCAAGATTGTATACTATTTTGACATAAAATGTATGGAGCTTACGTCAAATTTCTATCTCTAGTAGCATATCGCGGATAGATAAAAATAAATAAAAATAAATATTTTTGGGACATTTTTACACAGCACTATCTAGTCCCGAACTAAGCAGAGCTCGTACTGATTACATTGATTTTGGCCGTAAGTATTACTTACTTACTCCTCTGGCTCAGCGACCCTAAGTTAGTCATGGCCTCCGAAACGAGAACTCTCCACTTTCCTCAGCGACAACACAGCCCCTAGACCCCTCATAACAGGCGACCGATTTCTATCACACATGCAGGAAAAATCATGTATGTAAGCCGCCACTCAAACAATTCGAATCAGTTATGACCACTTCTGTGAGCCGTTGACACTTCCGCGTTAGTGAATACAAAATTGTATAAATAAATGTTATAATGTCTTCTTGCACAGTACGATTGTGTGGTAAAATCACCAAGACTTCGAGTGTCCAGAAAGATGGCATAACATTTCATCGGAACGTTAATAATCTCATTATCTAATTAGATTTTTCAACTGATTTAATATTTTATGAGAGTTCATCTTATACTGGTTAGTTCGTAACGGACACCAAAGGTGCAGACGGCACGTTGATGTCTTTCACAAAACATCTCTTTCTTACGCAAGGACTTAATACACTGTCTCTATCCCACTATTTAACTGTCAATGTAACTAGTGATGTACTAAATCTGTTATCGATGAAACAAAGTTCTCCATACATTCAACGAATTTAAAAAATGTAGTAGGATATTTTGCAAACTACGATTTCAAACATTCAATCTTTATATACCTATAACAGCCAGGGAGTCTACTCCCGTTCAACGATAAACGAACTTTCATTCCGACCAATACGTAGGTACACGATAAATGATAGATGTATCTATATTCTGTTTTTTCTCTCTTGTCTTTTTAGTAAACAATCTTGGCACGTCTCTTTATTCTAATAACTACTGATAAAATATAATTACTAGTTCTGCACATGTAATAAGGTAAAAAATATTTTGTGTGTGATATTGTTAACATTGTCTTTTAATAAATATTATTGACGAATTGAATTAAAAAGAAATGCCGAGATTGTTTACTAAATAAGACAAGTAAGAAAAAACGGAGATTACTACGGTTCATAGTCGTAAACGATTGAATCGCTCGCAGGCATAGACAAGTCATCGTGAACGAATGAAAAGTCAATGTGAATGAATGCATAGTAACGTACTGTCATTTTATGAAAGGGTGAGCAGAGGTTTTTGTTTTAAAGGTGTTTAACAACAATGTAAAATACACATTCATTAAAATGTGTACCCTGAGTTACCCTCAGTTTTACATTTTATATTTGCTCTATCACTCAAAGGTTTGCTGGTAGAAAACTCAATTATGAGTTAAGCTCGCCTTTATACATGTAATTTCAAAACTATTATGTATTGTTGTGATATTTTTTTGTGTGCAATAAAGAATAAGAATAAGAATGTTTATTTAAATTTAATTTCGTAAACAAAGAACGTCAAAAATTAAAACATTAAAAGAAATAGGTAGCTAAAATCCTTATAATTAATACCACGTATTACATAAAAATATTATCGATAAAATAATATTTTATCGATATTATATCTTGTTAAATCTAAACCTGTCTCGTCTGTAAACCTATCAAGTTTGAAGTTTCTATAACCTACTGACATTGTCAGGGCCAATCGGATCGCAGTACCCCGCTTCCTCATACCTCAGCTAGTGGCAGAATTATTTGTACGCATTAAATTCAATAATATCCGTCTAGGGGCTGTGTTGTCGCTGACTTTCCTCGATCTTGCGCGATATCTCGCCAGTTGGTAGCTTGAAGCTCACGTAGATCAGCCTCCACGGCATCTCCCAGCGATATCTGGGGCGATCTACTTTGGCCGTAAGTGGTATTGCAAATTGCGTTTTCCAAACGAGACCTAAAGATGGAAAGTCTTTGTAATTATATTTTTAACCGACGAAAAAAAGGAGGAGGTTCTCAATTCGACGCGTATATATATATATATATATATATTTTTTTTTTTTTTTTTTTTTTTTTTTTTTTTGTATGACCACGCATAACTTTTTACAGAGTGGTCCGATTTTGATGATTCTTTTTTTAATGGATAGGGTATATCTTGAAGTTGGTCCCATTTAAATTTCAAAATCAAAATCCACCCCTAAGGGTAGTAAAACAGGGGATGAGTTTTTGTTCACCCACTGAATTCTTACCTGTTAACCGATTCTGTTGAAACTTGACACACATAAATATAGTTCTAGACACTACGACATAATGGAGACCTGGAGTTAGATTTTAACCACAAAAAAATGAAAAATAAAACTTTTTAACAAAAAATTGAACCGACGAAAACAGAAACTGAAAAGCGAAAAATAACTAATTATGAGTCGGCGCCAAACAACCAATCAACGAAGATCATTAAATTACTTTAAATAAATAATAAAAACAATGTCACATCAAATACAACGTGAAATTTTCAACGATAAACAATAACTTTCCAAAAATGCGTTCTCCGCTCGGCCACTTGCAACTTACACGCACTTTGCTGTTAAAAGTTCGCTTTTCAGTTTCACTTTTCGTCGGTTCAATTTTTTGTTAAAAAGTTTTATATCAGTAGTTATTTGTAACTTCGGTAAACGCGAATTGCCCTACTAGAGATAGAATTTTGACATAAAATGTATGGAGCTTATGTCAATATATGATAAAGTTTATTTTGAATTGGGTTCAAAAACTGTTGTTGTTTGTGGAAAAAAATGCCACCTTCACATTAGTAGTATAGTATTCTCAATATTTATAATTTTCGACCAAATGTTCATCTATTGGGGGGTGTTCATCTTTTGGTTCCACTACCCTAATTATATTTTATCAGTAGTTATTTGTAACTTCGGTAAACGCGAATTGCCCTACTAGAGATAGAATTTTGACATAAAATGTATGTAGCTTATGTCAAATTTCTATCTCTAGTAGGGTAAATTGTGGATATATAGATAGGATATTAATTTTCGCCGTTAGGCAACAACCTAGGTTGTATTGCAGTTGTTATGGGGAAAGGTAACCGCTTAATATCAGGTGGGCATTTAGCTTGTTTTGCATTCGCATTCACATAGGTACCACTATTTGTTTAAGACGTCTATGGTCTAGTGATTCGAGTGTTGGACTGTTGATCACGAGGTCGTGGGTTCCATTCCCACAGGACATAAATATATGTGTGGTGCAAATAATGCTCCTTTAGTTACTTTCTATTTAAAAAAATCACAAAAATAAACTTTGTGTTATATTGATATGACACACTTCTTAAATTTAGCGCAAGGTGGCGCTGTTTGTAAAAACTAAAATAGCAATGATTAATATTCGATTTGATTCGTTCGTAATTAAACCTACTTAAGAAACCCTATAATACTGAGCATGGCCCGACATGCTCTTGGCCGGTTTTTCTATGATGCATATGATCTGTGCAAGCCAAAATAAATATTATTCTTTCATTATGTCCTACAAAAATTGTTTTTCCCATACATAGGTCGACAACACGGTCGATTCTCCTACTGCAAATGTAAGTTTGCAATCACAAAAAAAAAAAAACTGTGATATAACCAAAAATTAATTATTTCGGATATTTTCCTTTACTTGTGCTGTGAGACCTTGCTTTTGACTAAATTTCATGATTCTAATAGATCAACGGGAAGTACCCTATAGTACTATAGTATTATA
Organism: Asteroscopus sphinx; assembly: GCA_949699075.1. Taxonomy (NCBI): domain Eukaryota; kingdom Metazoa; phylum Arthropoda; class Insecta; order Lepidoptera; family Noctuidae; genus Asteroscopus; species Asteroscopus sphinx. The sequence goes on along the minus strand of OX453021.1, from coordinate 8,100,345 downwards.
TTATCTGTGCCTATAGGTTTTGATGAGCGAGTTTGCGAGTATCAAAATTTATGACATAAATGGCCGTATCCTTTGATTGCGTTGACTAAGGAGCTTGAATTTTTTTTTTACTTTCTGGGATCATTGAACAACCTTACCTTTACTCGTTCCTAAGAATATTCTTGACAGACGGACAGACAGACAGACACACGGACAACAAAGTGATCCTATATGGGTTCCGTTTCTTCATTTTGAGGTACGGAACCCTAAAAATGTATATAGGTCACGTCATCTCAACGCAAGATATCAAATCTTCCTCCCCCAGGATCATAGTCGACTTCATGATTGACTTGCTGCTTGGGGAAGTGCTGTAATGCTGCAAGAGGCGTCACAATAGATCAGGTCGCAGTGACCTAGGGGCGTTCAAGACCCGTATCTCATTCCTCAAAATAATTATATCTATTGGCTAGTACCCATAGTACAAGCTCTGCTTAGTTTGGGAGTATATGGTGCTGTGTAAATATGTCCCAAAATATTTATTTATTATTATTTATTTATTATAAACGTTAAATAGCCAGAAATGGAACACGCTCACGTCTAGATCTATGCACATATAATAATCATCCACGTAAATATGAATTGCTGTAGGTACCTACAGTACGCCCAATTTAACTTGGCCGGAGTAGAGATGTTACAAAACCGTCGCAGTGATCATTTTATGGGTTGGAGGCGGGAGGCGGGAGGTGGGGAAACATGCGCAGTAACCAACTTCACACCGGCCAAGTTATTTTGATAGATCTGTGGCGCGTTAGTACTGTATGTAGTCCCATCATTGATTTGTACCTATGGACTTGACTACGAAATAAGCGTGGTATAACTACAATATCCGGGCCACTGTTATGGCGGCCATAGCTAGGGAAGTAAGTAATCAAAACTAAAAAGTATCGATATCGATGCTCGTGTTTCTTACCAGAGATGTGTGCTGATTAAAATAATTTTCAAGTAGTAATAAATAATGCAATTATATCAAATACTAAGTTCGGCTGTCCCTAGGACATAAAAAATCAAGCTTCTAAGTTAAAGCAATCATACGGCTATGTCACATTTTGACACTCGCAAACTCACATAAAAAACCTATAGGGTACTTAGCATTGACCTAGAATCATGAAATCTGGCCGATATATCGAAATATCGTTTTTTTTTCAATATATCGAACTCCGATTGTATATTTGAAAATATTGATATATCGAAAATCTGATATTTAAAAAATATCAACAGCCCTAGTTTGTTGTTGTTGATTGTAGTTTGTTTGGCCCAAAGACATTTCTATACTAACGTAATAGACCACTACAGTGTGCGACTGAGATACCGATCTTTACGAAAAAACCTATATGCTAGAAAGAGACATAATAAAATGTCAGTAGAACCGATTTTGAAAATTGTAATCTCCCATAGCGTCCCATCAAAATATAATCTCGTATTATTTTATGATTTATTTCACAATCGTTCTATATTTTATCCAATTAATATCAATAATCGTATTGGTGTAGTGTTCTGTGTTATACAGCTGTGTAATTTACATTATTAACCTAAAGAAAGAGATGTTTCACAGGTAAGTATCTGCAGGACAATACAACTTTCATAATGCTTATTTTCATAGAAGTTATTCTTAATATTATTTAGTAATACATTAATAACATGCAGTAAATACCGTATTTTCTATATAATATGTTATTTTTAATAATTATGTGTTAGATAAAAAAATATTGTGTACGTGAAAATGAAACCGTTTCGCATATGGATTGCTCAAAATATATCGATATGTCGATAGTTTCAATTATATATTTTTTGTACTACCTAGCACCATACATGTCACAAGTTAGTGTCCCTTACTGCTTTAAAAAAATACAATCGAATTGAGAACCTCCTCCTTTTTTTGAAGTCGGTTGAAAGTATTGAAAGGTTGATTTAGTCCGGCCGCACATTGGAAGGAAATCACAATGATTCATTCATTGATCACAGAAAAAATATGACGCACCGGAACCTATACCATGGTTATACTTTTACGATGTTATAATAGTATGTTGTACGTCTATGGCAAAGAGACGTTTCACAGGTAAGTATCTGCAGGACAATACTACTTCCATAATGCTTATTTTACATTTATACAGTTAATTTTAGTACCAGCCCCGCAGACTGACAGAATTTTCCGAATCGTATGTCTGCTTTTGACATATTAAAATGTAAATACGGTGCTATTTTATGACAATGTGCGGCCGGGCTAAAAATGCTGTAAAATATTGACCGGCTAACTTCATAACTTCCAGATTTCCTGTAAATGCTGTTATTAAAGAAAAATGGATGGGCACAAATGTTAAAACGAATAAGCACCGTATCTACTATTCTCCGCCAAATAGTGATGCTTGCATTGCTGTGTTTCGGTCAGAATGGTACGGGTGCCGGTGTAATTACAATCACATGAGACTTTCCATCTTCATGTTGTTTGGCGAACCGACATGCGGTACCATTTAGGTAACAGCCTAGATGGTATTGCAGTTGTTATTGGCAAAGGTAACCGCTTAACATATGGTGGGCCTTTAGTTCGTTTCGCCATCCTATACAATAAAATAAAATTAAAAAAAAGTTGAAAGCCTCAAAAAAATTACAGGGTTTGCAGTAGATATTTTAAGGATAACTGTATCGTTTAATGAAATCACCAACGATCCATACCTACGGTTTGATTTGTTGCTAATTAAGTTTGTTTTCATGTTGCATGTTTACGTAAGGGTAAGATAATATACATATGTATGAGCGCATCTCGCCGTTAAACTTGATAGTTTGGGTGAGTTTTCTAGTAAATTAAAGCTAAAGAAATTGTACCTGTGATTGAATAAATAAAATAAATAAAAACTCATCATAACGAACAACATTTACTATGGGAGCAACCACAGAGTACATTATTATAACTGGAGCAACCCTGAAATTGCGAAAAAAATCTGCTGTTTACTACATTTTGTCGATTCGTGTGAACACAAATGTAGGGAATAGCTGTTTTTTATAAGATTTCAGGGTTGACCTCGTAGTAAAAGTTGTTCGATAGCACTCAATAAATAAGCTCTTCAAATATGACCACACACGTATATCGGGAGATCATCAGTATTAACGGCGCGCGAACTGGGCTCTTTGGTCATCATTGCTAGAAACCACTGGTCTTGCTGTTCTCATGGAATACAAATTCCCATGAAACTTCATAGAGCATCTTAATCATGGAAGGGACTAGGTTGCTATCCGCGGCTTTAAGTTTGATCAGATAGGTCCTTTTTACTAAAACAAATCTCATAGATACAAAAAATACAACAAAAAAGTTTTATACACTTATTTTTCATGTTATATGATGGCGAAACGAGCTAAAGACCCACCTAATGTTAAGCGGTTACCTTTGCTCATAACGACTGCAATACCAACTAGTCTATTACCTGAATGGTACTGCAAGTCGGTTCGCCAAACTGAGACATGAAGACGGAAAGTATCATGTGATCATTCAGTTTGTAAAAATATACCATATTTTGAAAATGGGTTCTTGCAAATGCTAGATTGTCAAGTATGCGAATGCTAAGAGATAGATTCTTAGCCGGTTGCAAATTTAGCCTGCCGCTGAGAAAACTCTTGAGCTGACGCGGACTTGATTTTATATGATTCGGTCGTCTGTATCGAATCGAAAATCATGGCCAGGTTCTTGCTCCACCTCCAATTTCATCCTCAGAATTTAGTTGCACGATTCTAAAAACAAAGATCCTATATCTTTGTTTTTGTAATCGTGCAACTAAATTCTCGACATTTAATTCTTTGCCTATTTGAAATAAAAACTAACTAATAACTAGAAATTATCGAAACACTGATGTTTCTAAATCTAAGTCGTACGTTGTTCCTGTTTACTACTATTTTCATGGTGTACAATAAAGTATATTCTATCTTCTATCTAAGTCGATAAAATTATGTATAAGTCTGATGTGTAACTTAAGTTGACTGGACAAGAAAACTTGTCAAGTTCATAGATATTGTAATTTTTCATAAAAATTCAATAATTTGACCAATTCCGGAATCGTGTATAGGAACTTGTTCCGGGATTGAAAAACTTTCTATACACCTAATTAAAACTAATATGATTAATTGTAAAATGTTCCGTGTGGTGCCGGACGTAAAGAATTGCACCACCCTATATCTTCTCATGGGTGTCGTAAAAGGTGAGTAAGGGATTCACCAGAGGATGGGCAGCAGCATTCTCTGAGTATTTAACCAACAAACTGCGATCGCCAATCTGCCTGCCAAGCGTGGCGATTATGGCATATCCCCCCAATATATGCTTGGGGGAGGCCTGTGTCCAGCAGTGGACGTCTTACGGCTGAAATGATGATTAATTGGTTTTTTTAATTTCTTACATAAGTATTCCTTACCTTCGTGACATTAATAATGTAATTATAATATAACCCTTAATTGCGTAACTCAATCTTTTAAAACAAATAAAATTATGTCTCAAATATCTGTAATTTTAAAACAATAGTTACTTAATAGCTTAGCAGTTTTAAAATACTACCACTCCTTAAAAGTAAGGCCCGGCCGCTTGAAATATATCGATAATGCAATAACGTCCATGTCACATCACTAAAAATCACTCCTACACGTGTCAATTTCGCACATATATTCATTTCGCTTTCGGTGACGTGATAATTAGGTGACAGTGGTGCCGATTCTCTTGTCACAAAATTCTCTAAACTAGACTAAAAATCACCTAAATTTAGTTTGGTCCTGTCAAACGACGTTTTCTATTCTGAAATTCACTTTAAAACTAATTTTTGGTTTGACAGGACCAAAATTAGTTTAGTTATTCAACTTAGTAAAAATTGACATTTTGCTATTCTGTAATTGACGTTTTTCACCTAATATTAGAAATGTCAACCTAAATCCGACTATTTTTAGAAGGCATCAAAATACATGTCGACTATAATTAGTTATCAACAACTAAAATTGCAAAGCTTATTTTATTCATTTTTATGTAGTTTAAAATAAATAATGGATGCCTACTATGTGGTTGCAGCTGTTGTAGATTCAGCAGAAAGGTAAATTGTTCATAGAAACATACAATGAAATTTATAATTTCGATAAGAAGAGGTACCTACATAATAAAGTATAAGAAGTACATAAATCCATACAATTGGAAAAAAAAATCTATGTGACATTATAACGCGACCGTATGTTGGAACGCACCTCAGCGCTCCCGCCAAACCACGCGTCCCGCGCCGCAACGCCTCCCGTGTCGGTTCAACCAATCAGGAGGCCGAAGAAAATTCTAGAACCGGATCGGCGGCGGACCCCGTCCCCCGCCGCTCTCGGCCGAGTCGCGCCAGACAGACTCCTGCGCGCTACCGCGAATAACGCATCGGTCAATCTGTCGTGCGTATACTTACCTTTATATTGTCGTACCTACTGTAGTTTTAGTTAGTTCACCAGTGTCCAGTGTTGAAAAGTAACTTGCCATTGTGATACCTACCTACTCGAATACAGGACTTGGAGTTGTGAACTCTCCGCGTTTCATTGACCTACCTAAGAACACAGACCTTCGCTAAGAACCCCCACACTCAAACTGTTATACTGGCTGCCCAACGAGTGGGCGAAGTGCTAACTGTGTTCCGTGTGTATTGGTGTGATTCTTGTGTAAAATGCCACGTTCTACAACGCGTAGTCAACAACGTCATCAGACGGATCCCTTCGACGTCGGTTCAGAGCAAGATGAAGAGATTGCAACGCCAGAGCCAGCGGAGCCCCGCGCGCCCGCGGCCGAAGCGCCGACGCCCATCACAGCGAGCGACCTCGCCTCAATAATGGCGTCTCTACAGCAAGCCCAAGCCGAGAACTTCGAGCGGCTACTCACAAGAGTCATCGAAGCGCGGCCGCCATCTTGTTCGCCTGCGCTGGCTCCAGCCGCGCCAGCCACACCCACGCCGTCGACCGCTCAACCTGCATCTGGAAACTTCGCCACCTGCAAGGCTCGTTTCAGCGGAGCGACAACGGAATCCCTCGACGGTTTCGTCGATGCTATTGAAGCATTCAAGGACTGCGCGAACGTCAACGAAGCCAACGCCTTACGTGGGCTATCAATGCTACTTACACATGACGCGGCCACATGGTGGCAGGGAGTCAAGGCCACCGTCAGTACCTGGGACAGCGCTGTCCAATATTTACGCAGTGCCTTCGGAGACAACCGTCCTCCTCATCGTATTTACGTAGAGCTGTTTTCAAAGCCACAGCAACCTCAGGAAAGTACGGAGTTGTTCGTGGCCAAAGCACGGGCCCAGCTAGCGCGTCTACCAAGCGGTGACCTCATTGAAAAAGTCCAGTTAGACATGATATACGGACTACTCAATCATAAAATGCGAAAAAGGTTACGAAGAGAGGAATTCTCCGACTTCAATAGTCTCCTCCTAAAAGCTCGGAGTATCGAGGAATCCACAAAGGAATCTCAGACGCGCGCCGACACTTCAAAGCGTGCCGACACTTCAAAGGGTGCTGCCGACGCGCGCGCCACTGCTCCCCGCGCACGGTTCAAATCGCCTCCACCGGCAACGTCGCGGTCAGAAACGCAGCGAGCACCGAGTTCTCGTCAACCTACATCAACGGAGCCTGCCTCACGTCAAGACACGCCGAGCGTCGCCTCCAACATCACTCCAGTCGCCGAGAAACGACGATATTGCGTTTATTGTAAATATTACGGACATACACGTGATCAGTGTCGAAAATTAGTACAAACCGTTAATGACTCTCGTAATAGTAACGTAAACAGTAATAATAGTAATAAGATATCGTGTTACGGTTGCGGCGAGAGCGGAGTGGTGCGTTCTAATTGCTCTAAGTGCAATTCAAATTTTAGCGCGATCGATTTTATGCCTAATACATCGCGATCGCGAAGGTCGATGACCCCGGGTGCATCATCGTACGGTAAGCCGTCCACCCAGGTGAGTAATAGTAACATCAATGTTTCTTCTCCTATGGTCTGTACTGGGGCTGTACCTGACTCGTGTTCTCGTGTTCTACTTGTAGTGTTTATTCTGAGAGCTCTAATTGTGTATATGTGGATACAACGCTGACCACTACAGAACCGGGTTCTATTTCGCTTAATAATGCATGTACACCCCCCGTAAATAATTTTGTCTCTAACCATAACGTTAATGTACATAAACGTCATAATAAACAAAAAGGTTCAAGTTTTGCTTGTCGTGTAGATGATACGTATTTGTTTACATCTTTATCTCCACCTGTTATGCAGGGGGAGCCCCATAAGCGCACTTATGTACCTAGTGAATTTGAATCAGTGCTTCCTAGGGAATCGGTTGATAACCAGTGCGTCATTAATAGTAATTTATCACATAATGAATGTGATCGTGATTTGTTATATTCTAGATCGAATCGTAAACATCATAATGGTAATAATTCTAATAATAATATTCGCTCTTATCAGTGTCCGTCACGTAGTAGGGTGACCATGAATTTTTCGGGACACAACCCGGAAACTAGTCTACCTAGTAGGGTGACTATGAATTCTTCAGGACAAAATCCGGAAATTAGTATACCGGGTAGGGGGACCACAAAATCCGAGAATGAGACGTTTATAACTTTTTCATCATTAAGTTCTCTGCCTAACGGCACACCGCGACGACCTATTTTAGGTATTGAGATTTTAGGAATCCATGGAACGGGTTTAATCGACACCGCGGCCAAGGGAACTATCGCCGGATCCTCACTCTACGCGTTACTGAAGCAGCAAAATCAAGTCTTCGCGTCTAGTTCTATGCGTATCAAGCTCGCCGATGGTTCAGCACCAACGCGCCAAATGCTGTCAACTACACTGGAAGTCAAGATAAAAGGTAAGAGCGTCAATATAGAATTTTTCGTGTTTCCGGATGCTACTCATAATGATACTTTGTTGGGTATAGATTTTTTAACAGCAGCTGGGTTGGATATTAATTTTGCTACTTCCACTTGGCACTTCCATGATTCTACAGAAGTGTACCCATTGGAGTATGAGTACCCCAATCACCTCGTGTCTTGTTCCGCTGCGGAAATTTTGAGGGAAGACGAGGGTACGATGCTGAGCCCTCTCGAACGTAATAACCTAGCTTCTCTCTTACAGCGTAACGACGATGTCTTCGGACCAGGGGGAGAACCAACCCCATACGCTGAGCATCATATCGATACAGGAGATCATCCGCCCATTTCGGTCCCGCCGTATCGCCTCACACCTGCAAAGAAGCAGTTAATGAAAACCGAACTTGACGCAATGCTCAAGGACGGTATCATTGAGGAATGCGAGTCTGCATGGACATCTCCTGCAGTTTTAGTTCCAAAAAAGGATAATAGCAACAGATTTTGTGTAGACTACCGCAAATTGAACGCTATCACTAAAACTGATACTTATCCTCTTCCGCTCATTGATGAGCTTCTTCAATTGACTAAACGTCATTGTTTTATGTCCTCAATCGATCTAAAAGCCGGCTATTGGCAGGTACAGGTACGCCCAGCTGATCGCGATAAAACTGCCTTTATAACGCCATTTGGAACATTCCGCTTTACGCGCATGCCGTTCGGACTGAAAAACGCGCCATCCACCTTCCAACGGCTGATCGATCGTTTCCGTTCTGGGGCTAGCTTACAAGGTGTCGTTTTGCTAGCTTATTTAGATGATCTGCTCGTCATTTCAGAGGATTTTACAAGCCATCTAGAAGATCTACAAAAGGTATTTGAAAGGTTACGTTTATTCGGCTTACGGGCTAATCGTACAAAGTGTTTCTTTACTCGCCCAGAGATTAATTACCTTGGTCATGTGATTACTCCGGAAGGTATTAAGCCGGACCCCTCGAAGGTCGATGCAGTCCTGCAGATGACCAGTCCTAAGAATTTAAAACATTTAAAATCATTCTTACAGACATGCTCCTGGTTTCGAAAGTTTGTTCCAAATTTTTCCCAGGTGGCTCAACCGTTAACTATACTCACTCGTAAGAAGGAGTCATGGAGATGGGATAGTCAACAACAAGAAGCATTCGAGTGCCTGAAGAAAAAACTAACGTCTGCACCTATATTGGTTCAAGCCGATTATTCCAAAGCTTTTGTGTTGCGAACAGACGCCAGCAACTACGCTTTAGGGGCTGTCCTATTACAGGGAGAGGGACCTGAAGAGAAACCTATAGAATATGCCAGTCGTTTGTTGACTTCCGCAGAGAAAAACTATACCACGACCGAAAGGGAAGCTTTAGCAGTTGTTTGGGCAACAGATAAGTTCCGTGGATATCTTGATGGTCACTTTGTTATTGTCAAAAGTGATCACCAGCCGCTTAAGTGGCTGATGACTCTCAAAACTCCTAATGGGCGTCTCATAAGATGGGCAATGAAATTACAGGCCTTCGATATTCGTTTTGAATATACCCCTGGCAAAGCCAATGTTGTGGCCGATGCATTAAGCCGTCCTCAGTGCGACAATACCAACATTCAAAGTTGTGATGTCTGTAGTGTCATCGTCGACTTACCGCGTGTAAATCCAGCTGACCTTCGTAAGGAGCAGCTTGACGATCCCGAGGTTGCCACAATCATCAAAAACCTTGAAGACACCGGATCGGTCGACACCCAATGGTTAGATAGAGGTTACCTTATGGACCAAGGTGTTCTATATCGCTATCTTCCAGATTCGGACAGTGAACAGCCACAGCTCATCGTGCCGCTTACTATGCGTGAAAAAATATTGCAGGAATACCATGACGCTCCCACCGCCGGTCATCAAGGGGTAGAACGGACCTTCAACCGGATCATCCAAAATTATTACTTTGTTGGGATGCGTAAGTATATTACAGAGTATCTAAAAAACTGCGAAGAGTGTCAGCGCTACAAGGCATCTAATCAAAAACCCGCTGGACTCTTACAGACGCCAGTCCTCAATCAGCGTGGAGAAGTACTCGCCATCGATTTATTTGGACCCTTACCGGAAGGTGACCATGGCGAGAAATGGATACTCTTAGTCGAAGATACGGCCACCAGGTGGGTTGAATTGTTTGCTTTGACAGAAGCGACCGCCGAGATATGTGCTCCCGTACTCATTAATGAATATTTTCTTAGATATGGCTTCCCACGCCGCATCATATCGGACAACGGTGTCCAATTTGTTTCAGCGACCATGCAACAATGTATGTTTATTCTCGGTATCAAACAAAACCTTATTCCGTTGTATCACCCTGAAGCAAATCCTGCCGAGAGAAAGAATCGAGATTTACGTACCCAGCTCTCGATGTTAGTTAAAAATGAACATCGCATGTGGCCAAAATTCCTATCCTCGGTACGTTTTGCCATGAATAGTGCCACGTGTTCCACTACGGGAGCCACTCCCGCGCAAGTTATGTTTGCCCGTGAGATGCGTACCCCCTTCGATGCGCAACGCGACTTAAGAGCTATCTTGGATAAAGAGAATTTCCTACCTCAAGTAACCCCGTATCTCCGTCGATTTTTAGATAATTGGGATAACATTAGAGATAGGGCTGAACGTCATCAGGACGACAGGAAGATTCACGCTGACAAAACCCGACAGACCGTTACTTACCAAGAAGGTGACTTAGTTTTTATCACCACTCACTTACTTAGTGATGCTGCAAAAGGTAGAACTCGTAAATTCATGCCGAAACGTGATGGACCCTATCGCATAAGTAAGGTAGTTAGTCCCACTACCTATGAAGTCGCTGATTTAAATTCCAAAATCCTGGGTAAGTTTCATGTTTCTGATTTAAAGTCATACCATAATAAGTCAGGTCAGGTATCAGCTCCCGTACAGCCTCGGCGCCTTCGTGGACGGCCACGTCGTTCTTTTTCTGCCGAGCCCCCACCGAGACGTCGTAGTGACTCGGAGGGGGAGGATATAACGCGACCGTATGTTGGAACGCACCTCAGCGCTCCCGCCAAACCACGCGTCCCGCGCCGCAACGCCTCCCGTGTCGGTTCAACCAATCAGGAGGCCGAAGAAAATTCTAGAACCGGATCGGCGGCGGACCCCGTCCCCCGCCGCTCTCGGCCGAGTCGCGCCAGACAGACTCCTGCGCGCTACCGCGAATAACGCATCGGTCAATCTGTCGTGCGTATACTTACCTTTATATTGTCGTACCTACTGTAGTTTTAGTTAGTTCACCAGTGTCCAGTGTTGAAAAGTAACTTGCCATTGTGATACCTACCTACTCGAATACAGGACTTGGAGTTGTGAACTCTCCGCGTTTCATTGACCTACCTAAGAACACAGACCTTCGCTAAGAACCCCCACACTCAAACTGTTATAACATTCAATTCTATCATTTTATGCTAATATGTGTCCCTAAAAAGCCTGAATTCAGAAATTTTCCCTCTTTTGGGGAGAAAGTCTCCAAGCACAGACCACAGACCGCCACAGACCAAGTATCCTTTGTTCGTTTTTAATCCTGCGTGGTACTTTTTAGCTTATATTCTAATTTATTCAACTTTTTTGAAAAATTTCGTGGCCTGGTTGCTAGAACTTTTTAACCACGTCTTTAAAAAGGGAAATTCTAGCTTTTTAAATTAAAGAAATAGTTTATTATTGTGATTGCCCATGGAATTTAAAGGTCCTTGCATTTTTTGCAAATAGCTCTGTTTCTCGTTGTTTAAGATATACATATGATACGGTGCAATAATAACAATATATCTCCTTTGATAGGTACTCTTAGGCCCGTATTACAGAAGGTTCCTCAAGTACAGTTTTAACTCCAATCACCTGATCACTACTTAAGGATAGAATCGTTACATGAGTATCGGTCTTATTCCAGAACGGTAATTATTATAAACTTTAATTCAACAACATAACACACGAATTTGACCTGAATTAAAATAGAAATCTCTACTCAAGCGTAAGCGTCTGGACCACACCAGAGTGATTGATTACAGATCAAATCTATGATCAATAAATCTCTGCTAGAGGAACGTTCTAAAATCAAAGCTCAACTCAAAACTAGTTTTAAACAGTGATCAACGCTTGAGTATCGTTCTGTAATACGGGCCGTAGAAAATAATAACCTAGCTCTTTAATCTGATCACATTATTCCAATTTATATATTTTATTGAAAATATAAAACAAAAATGTACTTTATTTCGTGACATGATTTTTTCTTCTTAATTTTAATGATAAACTAATAATTCCAAATATAATTATTATTTAATTTCCTTCTGTTTTTGTGAACTTTCGGTCATTCCATTCACTCTTTAATATTTTTTTTAAGATGTACTGGTAACACCGCCAATTCAACTTAGATGCGTCAAACTCAATTATTAGAGCTGTCAACAAGTTTTCTAAAATAAGAAAAAGATAAACACAGAATAAGTTTTATGATTTTCTAAACTAAAATTTGTAAATTTTAGTTATAGTTAGGTTTAGGTGGGTGTACAAGAGAATCGGCACCATTGTCTCTATTACGTCAGTATAATTCCTTTATGGTTTGGCCACATTGCAGGGTAAGCGTGGTTGCCACGCGGCGTAGGTATTTTGACATCCCGTAAAGATGTTGCCAAGCAGAGAATATACAAATAGCATGCGATCTCTTTCACCAGACGACATAACACGTTGGTTAACAAGAGACAGAGAGAATAGTTTCATAATTCAATAATGATTTAATAGATATTTGTATAAACTAGGTGGATATAGAAGAATACGCCGCATCCATAGGTTTATTAATTCAATGAGTAGCAATTCATATTTCCGGTGCCATAGTTTAGTTCGAAGATTCGACGCGTAGCATTTGCTACGACGCGACGTAGCAGCCGTAGCACATTTCACCACATGCTATAATGAATAAAATTATTACTATTTTACTCTTACGGGTAGGCCGAACTATTAATACATTGTTTTTATAACTAGCTGACATTATATAGTAACTGTTATTTGACAACATTTAGTTATATTAACCAAATATTGTCCAACAGTTGGACAAATAAAAAAGGCGGACGGAATCTCGCTAAACAAAAAGTGAAGCACCCATAGCAAGACGGCTCGCTTAAAAGTACGGGTTGGCACGCACACATTCACACCCATAGTAAGACAAAAGCCGCGATTACGCAACAAATCTCATGTGACGATAGTCATTGTCCTAGTGTCACAAATAAAATAGCAATATTTATAGGTATCTGGTGTGTTAAAATCCTGTCGAAATTATGGTGGGTTTACGAAATAATGAAGTGCTTCAATCTTTTCCTAGCGAGATTCCGTCCGCCATTTTTATTCGTCCGAGGTCCAACAACTGTTTCTAGAACTATACAATAATAAATAGTATCTATCAAAAGTAATGGCTTTCAAAAAAAGTAATTTATTAAAAGTAGTAGGTTACTTATTATGATTCAAGAAACGATAACAAACGATAACAATGCGCAGCTCAACAGCGTTTTTAAATCTGAACACGTCCAAAAACCCTTTTCCTTATAAAAATACAATGTTTTCCCTTTGCGATGACATAAAAAGATAAAGCCAATTGCAAGAAGATGTATATTTTTGTTTATCATAGACGGACATAGGCGTAGGTACAATCAACCACACGTCATGGCATCAGTGGTAACAGTTTGACCTTGACAGCGTCTTTTTATCGTAAGCAATAAGGGCGGCTTTACCACTGCCCAAGTATGTCAATGTATGGTCGCGATCCTTCCCGGTGAAACATTTTATAGACAAAGTCCCTTGAACGAATCCTGCTACATTACACGTACGGTCGACCGCACGTCGGTGGTAACACTTTGACATTAGCCGCATCTTTATTTCGTAAGCAGTAAGGGCGGTTTTCGAACTGAAGTGTTACCACCATTTCGTGGTTACCACTGTCATGCAGTCGACTGTACCTACGGCTGTCGTCGAACACTGAGCGCAAGCGATTTTAGCCTTAGTGGTGATTCACCAGAAATATTTCTGACTGTACATCTCCAAGTCTTACGAAAAATTTATAATAGCATCCGCAAAGTATTAATTCTGTACTATAGATTTTTTCAACACTTAAAGTTGTATTGTGTTGTAGTTGGGGTGCATTGAAAGAGCCTCCACGAGTGACTATATTTAATGGGTCGATTTCACAGCCTACGAATGAAGTTACGCTAATGAGATCGTGACACAGATGATATCCAAATCTCACTAATGATGTGCATATTTTTATTGGTTTAAAAATGTAAATTAAGTCTTCTTATGAACAATATTAAAACCTTTGATATCGAAAAAACAATTGATAAACTTTTTTACAATTTGTTAACAGTACCTAATCTTCATCAATATAAATAAGGCTAAACTTACTTTGTAAACCAATAAAAATATGCATGCCATTAGCGTGATTTAGATTTCATTTGTGTCATGATCTCATTAGTGTAAAATCATTCGTAGTACCCAATTTTATGTGAAATCGACCCAATTGATCGTCCTTCGCACCCTGGGCAGTCAGCCCTGCTACCACCCTGCTGACTGGCTAATCTTTTTCCCACGGCATGAGCTATTATCCATTATGTAGCTCATGTCGACACGATAGAAGAAGAAGAAGTTGTATATACAACTTACTATAATCGTTTTCGGATGTCATTAAACATATTTTGTAAAACTTGGAGATGTATATAGATAGATAGAATATTCTTTATTGTACACCAACTTAGGACTAACATGTAAAATACCTAAGGGTACATTTACATTGGCGATCTTTGGATGCACAAGGAAGACGTGAAAAATAGATGGGGGATGATATAAAATACATATTACTTGTTTAAAATAGAAAATAAATTATAATATATATCCATAAACACATACCAAATCCAAATATATACAATATATACAAATCTAACAACAAATAATATTTTTTAATAAATAACAAAATAAAATACGTGTATATATACCAGTGTGATCGAATCAGAAATGAGGAGATTCGCAGGAGAACGAAAGTAACCGACATGGCCGATGGGGCAGTAAAGTTCTGGAGTGGCGACCGCGTACTGGAAGGCGCAGCGTGGGTAGGCCACCCACAAGGTGGACCGACGACCTGGTGAAGGTCGCGGGAATCCGCTGGATGCGGAAGGCACAGGACCGGTCGTTGTGGCGATGCTTGGGGGAGGCCTTTGTCCAGCAGTGGACGTCTTTCGGCTAAAATGATGATGATGATATATACCAGTGTAGCAACATCTCAATAAAATAACAATTTATACAGAGAGGTAATGGTCCTTTACAAGTTTTTTAAAAGAAGAGTTTTTTTATATTGGCTTTTAAGGTTTTGTGTTACCTGGGGTCACCCATAACCCACACGTCAGTGTGGTCTACTGTATGTAGTATCAAGGTTTATTATGCCTCGGGGCCCTCAGGCCATTACATTATTTCGGCAATACTTTCCGTGTTGAATACTAATGGAAATACATGGTCTAGCTTCGTGGGTAGAATAATTGTAACATTGTTTTGTAGTAGCACCGATATCTGCTTAGCTATACAAAACATTAAAAGAATGTGCTTTGCACAGCTTTGCACAATTAATGAGAAAAATTAGGGCTCGTTTGGTGCAAACACAGACCAGTAAGCCTCAAGACGCCGCATAAACAAAGTTTTGCATGAGAACACAGTCGTAAAACGTTGGCGGGGACCGGAGGGCGGACGGCGCGTTATGATTGGTCGGCTCAAAAGTTCGGTCATATGTGTAATAAATGCTTATAGTGAGTAAACTCCTTTGTCGCGGCGAAAAATGCCGACAGGCGATTGGTAGCTAAAAACATGCAAGGGTTGTTACAAAAGAAAATATCTTATACAAAATAACATTACATTACCAATATCAAAATATACATTCCTCTTAATATATTATATTCTATGGTACTTATACGATATTTATTATTAGGTGTTTTTAGTTGTTTTTTATATAATCATATCATAGTTAGATTAGGTTTTAGGATTAGGTACCTGACACCCCTAAACGGGAGTACCGGCACGCAAGCGATGGATGTCAAGCCGGACTACCGCAGGCGTCGTGGGTAGGGGGGGACCTCCGCTCTCCTTCATACCGCACCCCATCGATGCTCTGTCTGGCGGCCGAGTTGTTTTTTAGGGTTCCGTGACCGAAGGGTACCAAACGGGACCCTATTACTCTCGCTACGCTGTCCGTCCATCCGTCTGTCCGTCCGTCCGTCTGTATGTCACAGGGCTGTATCTTTTGAAAGGTAATAGATAACCGGTTGAAATTTTCTCAGAATATGTGTTGCTATAAGGTTTATCAATCACGACAAATACTAAAAACAAAAAAAGTCTAAAACCCTATACAAGAAACCTAAAAAAATATGCATTTTTTTCAACGTTTTTTTTCCAGCTCTATCTGCAAAACGGTAACATATACAAGCGTCAAACTTGGTCAGATTATAGTGCATATTATTTAGTTTAGCAACAAATACTAAAAATAAGACAAACATAGACATATGTGGTGGTACCTGCGTAAGAAAGACATGCACTGTGCGTTGATGTCTTTTGATAAACTCTCGTAAATTAAATCCGTTTTTATGGGGTATCAGGTCGTTGAGAGGTACGGAACCCTTACTGCGCGAGTCCGACTAGCACTTGGCCGGTTTTTTTTTTCGAATGGACTCTCGCAGATCGGCACCCAAAATAGGTGCCCTAACTGTTTAACCGGGCGGGTGGCGGAGAATCCCGTTAGGGACTCCATCCACCTGGCGGCCGAGTTGACTCACTATCAGAATTTATAACATTATGGTTCGGTAGTGTGATTCCGTAAGATTGGTGCCGCTCGCGGATGGACTGACATATTGATTGCCGGCGGGGCGTATGATACGCAGTGGCACTGCATATGCGTGGTGACCGGGGGTGTCCGGATAATCAGCGTCTACTAGAGGCTTACTGGTCTGTGGGTGCAATTGACTGCTGTGCTGCGGGTTTAGGGTTGATTCCCTCACGGAATAAATCAACTGCCGCCACAATAGAAATCTAAATAAGAAAGTGATAGAAATGTTATCTACTGTATTTTAATACCGGAACGCGTGTCGCCGGTTCGCCGCTACCAACACATAAATACGCAATTACGCCCACCATGTTTCTAGCATCCAATGCAAAATAAAAAACCCGCTGTTAGATATGCTGCAAAATACAATTTTAGTCACTCCGCTGCCAAAACTTTGTGACAACCCTTGCATATTTACGACGGACAGCGTTAGTACGTTAGTACTATTAGATATTCTGTGGCGTTAGTACCTACACGGGCGGCGACATCGCTCGACATCAAAGGCGTCGGACCACTGTATAGATAGATGGTTAAACTGTGGTACTACCTCTGAAACAGCGCTGAGCCACAATAATTGTACCCTATGTGCCTACAACGTATCCTTCACACGTAAGAAACAAGTTATTATAAAATATACAATTACGCTTACATTGTAACGTAGTACCTCGGGGTATTTCAGGGTAGTTAGTGTTCTGTGTTGTGTGTGCTACGTTTTTTTCGGAGATAGGTAAGTAAAAATTATTAAAATATGCTATTCAAACTTTTTAATGAACCTCGTTTGAAGTGGTAACATTTTTTTTGTTTTATTTTTATGGTAAATTTTTAAGCGGGAAATTAAAATGTATGAAAATTAGAAAAATGCTGATTTGATTTAAAATTTAAAAAAACACAAGTTTGATAATTATTAGTTAGTAAAATCAAATAATGTGTGAATTTGTGCCACACTGAAAAATCAAAGATTTGACGACCCTTTGGAGCAAGAATAAACCCCAAGATGGAAATTATTCTTATCAGTTAACAGTGCAATTTTGTGGGAGTTAAAACTTTGATGTTATGTCTACCTATTGGCCCGCAAACATACAATGATGAATGTCAGGACCACGTAGGTATGTCGTAAAAGGTCTCTAAAGGTTGTTAGTATATATCTAATCTAGGTTCCAAGTGTTCATGCAATATTTTTGACATTTAATAATATAGGTACACTGAATAATAATTGACATGTAATGACAGATATTCCTTGACATTATTATAATTAGTAACAAATGACATTCTTATTATAAATTTTATACTCTAATATTAAATTATAATGTGACAAAGTGTTTTCTTATAATGGTATTTTAATAATCTAAATAATTTTCAATGATTGTGATGCATGATATTTTATTTTTTATTTTTATTTTAATATAATTGGTATAATTTGAGTGTTATACATTTGCACGCCCATGTGAAGGCAGAATGTGGAGAACTATAATTGTTGATAAGATCTTTATATAACTACCCATGTTTGCAAAGAAATAAATGAAATGAAATGAAATGAAATGATCATAAACCGTTAATTGTAAATAGGTATTTATTAGTATTACTTACATACAAGCATCGACTATACAGCCAAATAGATGCCTCATGTAGTCATGTTGAATTTAATGTGTACAATAAATTCTGTCAACTAGTTGAGGCGGGGTACTGCAATCCGATTGGCCCTACCAAAGCGGCTATTGACTAATCATTAACGCGGAAGTTTTGCTGATTTGAAGTTTTCAAGTGCCGAATAGTGGCAACATACATCAGTCCTATTACACTGATGTGTTGGTCGATGCTTACAAGTTTATAAGCTGATAATGATAATGATGATGATGAATGAACAATTAATTACTAGCTTGTTTATCTTATGTATGAATGAACGTTCTTTATGCTTAAGTATTTATTTTTTATTTTTTATTAATTAATTAATTTGCATAAATATTTATACAACGTGTATCAGAAATGCGTGGTCATATTTTAAGAGCTCATTCAGGGCATAGCATGGGACAACTCTTACTATGGGACCAACACTGAAATCGCGAAAAAAATATCAGCTGTTCCCTACTAAATCATCGATGTCGCTCGACAAAATGTTAGGATCAGCTGATTTTTTTTTCGCGATTTCATGGTAGGTCCCATAGTAAAAGTTGTTCGATAGCATCCCCTGAATAAGCTCTTTAAATATGACCACGCATTTCTGATACACGTTGTATATAGGTATTTATAGTATTACTAAATCACTCCAATCACTCAAAGAAATTGACTAACGTATGCGGATCACCAATGCGGATGCAGATAGCGAGTAGAAGATGTGGAGAAAGATTTATCCTTGCCAGGGGCAAGGTGCCAAGGTACGTAGTACATATAACCTCAGTGACACCTCGAATCGAATCTATGTATATGTACGTCTAGAGCTCCTAGCACTCTCACTCACTTAACCCTGCTCGCCTCGCGCGTGCCCCGCGGCCAGCAAGTTGTGCGATATTTTTTGTTCGCTATGTCTACTCTAGTACGTAGTACATATTATCTTAGTGATCCTTGCTTTGTTTTTATGGTGCTAAAGAAAGTATTTCAACCTGTTTGCGCATTAGCGACGCGCTAATATCACAGAAATACGTCCAGTGTCTTTGGGTAAAATAAACGAATAAATATTTTGTGACATTTCTACACAGCACCATCCGGTCCCAAACCAAGCAGAGCTTGTGCTATGGGTACTAAACAGTGGATATAATACTTATGGATTATATTATAATAATAGATTATGGTCTTGTTTCAGGATGAACTGGCCACTATACCTAATAGTTGGCGCATTAACAGCCTTTTGGTTGCTATGGCGTTTCAAGAACAGGACAATGATAGAAATGGCCAAGAAATTACCAGGTCCACGGTCACTGCCGTTCGTGGGGAATGCACTACTGTTCATGTGCCAACCTGAAGGTAGGTCTGCTGCTATTCGTCTTAAGGGTTTGTGTACAGGAAGGATGGTTTTGGTTTTTCAAGGAAGAAAGGGACAAGAGGCTATTTCTCATTTCTCTTCTCGTGGTTATCGTAACAGAGAGTTATTAAAGGAACAAGCTTGGCTCAGCATCGCATCAGCTTGAGCTGTTCAGTCAGACTTCTGAAATCTGAATAGCTATCTAGTAACACTTTACCGCTTTATTTATTTTTTGGAGAGGGCTATGCTCGGAGTGTCCTTGCGTGATCGAATCAGAAATGAGGAGATTCGCAGGAGAACAAACGTGTCCGACATAGCCCGAAGAATTTCCAAGCTTAAGTGGCAGTGGGCGGGGCACATTGCTCGCAGAACAGATAGCCGATGGGGCAGTTAAGTTCTGGAGTGGCGACCGCGTACTGGAAGGCGCAGCGTGGGTAGGCCCCCCACAAGGTGGACCGACGACCTGGTGAAGGTTGCGGGAATCCGCTGGATGCGGAAGGCGCAGGACCGGTCGTTGTGGCGATGCTTGGGGGAGGCCTCTGTACAGCAGTGGACGTCTTTCGGCTGAAATGATGATGATGATGAACGCTTTACCATTGTGTCGCCTATAAATGGCAAGACTTTTATTCTAAACGATGCTGATATAATAGGTGCTAACGTGTCTGATAATGGAGTTAGCAAAAAATTGGGGTTAGTAAGATTCTGACAAAGAAGTATAGGAATGAGAATGTAGAATTTTTTTTAAAATTAATTCAGAAATAGCAAAATGAGCTAGTTAGACCAGTAGCAAAGCCACTTTTGTTCGTGCAGGGATATTATAGAACACACAATAAGTCACGCAACTCGGGGTGCTGGCCAGAAAACAAAACCTCCACGTGTGCCTGACGGCTGCTTGTCCTTCTGGAGTTCTGGACACGTCTGGAGGGAACAGCACTTGTTTGGCCCGTGCATCCTGGGTACGGGCAATATAATCCTTTCGAGGGATTAACCTTCGGGGATCTTATTGCCTGTGGAGAATATTCTGGTGCGGGAGGGGCCTGTTCTGGGCCAGTGGGGAGTTGCTCCACGTCCCCCTTTGATGCCAACAGAGGGCACAGTGGAGGAGCAGGCGCGGGCCTGGTGTGCACTTACCCTGCCACTGGGCAGGCAGCGGGGGGACTGTCCTTCCCCGCCCCCGTCGATCTCGTAATCCCAGGAGTACCCGCTGAGTAGTATTCTCGCGCCTCTTGGGACCGAGGGTCTTGGCTTCACCACCTGGACCGCGAGGAAAAAAACACCTGCGGCCTGCGAGCAGCAGACTCTGGGTAGTCTGCTGCCAGACCAGCAGCTGGCGTATTTGGCACAGCTAGCAAAGCTGGCATAGCTGACGTAGCTGATGGCACCGTTGGCGTAGCTGGCACAGCTGACACAGTTGGCGTAGCTGGCATGCTGGCGTAGCTGGCACAGTTGGCGTAGCTGGTGTAGCTGACACAGCTGGCGTAGCTGGCACAGCTGGCGTAGTTGGCGCAGCTGGCGTAGCTGGTGAAGGCCTGTGAGGTGAGGTGGCGTGCAGTGTTCCGTGTGCGCCACCGAGGAGGATGCGGCCGACGTTAGGCCGCATGGCTAGAAGGGGCTCGCCAGCTTGTGGCAGGCTGGGACCTGTCGGGGGTGGTTGTGTGAATACTCACGGGTTCCCACGCCCCCGGCTAACGTAGTTGAATGAACACCGTGGTGGTTTTAGTCGGTAAGAGTCCGACACTGGCTCCGCCTACCCCGGGCGGAGTGCATCCATGAGGATTTCCCCACGGCAAAAAAAAGGTACCTCCTCAACCCTCCTCACTCGGAATCTTTGATCTTGGATTCAAATTTGCCCTGGTCCTGGATTTTGTGACCCATCAAATTGATTATACAGTTGACAATATTCTACTCGATCTTCTTTTCTCATAATGCTCGCCATTTTGTAATGTGTTTGTTCTAGAATTCATAAGAGTATTAAAGGATCTCATGGCAGAATATGGTGGCGTGCTGAAGTTCTGGCTCGGCCCTGACTTGAACATTGTTGTAAGCAATCCTGATCACCTCAAGGTACTTATTTAAATGATAATTATTACATGTACTACTACGTATTCGCAATAAGCAATATTGGTGTTGGGTATTGGCAATAGGCTCGCTCACTTGAACTTAAAACATATAACTGGTGAAATGTGGTGTACCTACTATACACCTCCGCCTATCCCTTCGGGGAAAAACAGGCGTAATATTATGTATGTATTTATATGTGTATTCCCAAAAGATTATTTCATAATATTATTTACACGAAAATCGACAGCTTACATAACATAAAACTTTTTTTTTTTTTTACTAAAACAAAAAACCAAGAAAATATTTTGATGCCTATTTTAACTTTACGTCTCTGCGTAATTATCTAGCATTATCCATCTAAGACAAATAGCCCGCGGCTAGCGCAACTTAGGTATGGCTTATTTGCACCATCGACTTGACTTCGGCTTGCTAAAGACAGTGCAGAGGAAGCGCTGCTGGACCGACTGGTTCGAGTCGACTACCGAAGGCGTCCGAAAGTGTTTCCACCTAGTTTCGGTCGACTTCGGCTGCGAACTGTTTAGCTCATTTATACAAGGCCAACTGCTACTTTTGGCGAGCGTACTGCCCTAGCGTCAACGCTAATAGAAAACAATCAAAATGTATGGGAATGACATATCTCAACGAATGCCTTTTTGTTGAGATATGTCATGCCCATACATTTTGATTGTATTCTATAGCGTTAACGATTGTAGATTGTCAACTTGGCTAGGGGGCCTGTGGTCGTCAAATGACTAGGCGTTACACTGGTTTAATTTTTGCCTTCAGCGGGGAAGCGAAGTACACATGTCAACCTGGTGTAAATGAGCCTTTTACTATAAGAACATGTCGAACTGCTCAGTCTTGGAGCAATCCATCCAACATCTCTGATAATTAAACTATATTTCAGGTACTGCTAACAACCACCAAGACAAATGCTAAAGGTCCTCAATACAAGTACATGGCTGATGTACTTGGAGGTGGCATTTTAAGCGGATCAGGTAAGAACGCGAACGTTAAGATTAGAAGATACTGCAAAACCGTAAATGTACTCAACTCACTGAAAATTTAGATCATTTCCACCGCAGTGGTGTTAGGAGATGCCGTAAACGTATTATCTGATCAATTTTTGTCCAACTCCGTCTTTGCATATTCTATTGCTCGAAAAATCTCGTACCTTAGGCAAACCGGTTGTTGATTGCATGCTGTGATTAAAAGGCTTTTACGTCACAAGCAGGAGCAGAGAAAGTTGCCTTCTCTCTTTCTAGAAACCATTGGACTTCATATTAAATCCTTAATATTGACTTCTCAGGACCTACATGGCGTAAGCATAGGAAGATTGCAAACCCAAACTACGGCAAGCGAGCCATCGAGAGTTACGGCGAGGTTTTCAATAAAGAAGTGGATATATTTATTATTTATTTATTTATTGTATTCTTTATTGTACATTACACCAAAAGAAAACAAACACAATAGTTTACAGAAAGATTAAAATAAGTACAATGGGCGGTCTTATCGCACAAGGCAATCTCTTCCAGACAACCTTTGGATGGACTAGAAGAATGGGAACCGATCGTGGGTAGGTACGGTGTAAAAGTAGGTACGATTCGTACATAATATACCTACTTAAATATAATAATATAAAGTACATGGAATTTACTTAAATAAGTATGAGAAATATATATCATATAATATACTAATAAATACAAATATAAAG
The DNA here is from genome assembly GCA_949699075.1 of Asteroscopus sphinx. NCBI lineage: Eukaryota > Metazoa > Arthropoda > Insecta > Lepidoptera > Noctuidae > Asteroscopus > Asteroscopus sphinx. Next base: position 8,076,824 of record OX453021.1, on the reverse strand, counting down.
TGTAGTAGTTAAGCAAATTCAAGAAGTAGTGAAACAGATTGACAAGTAGTGTTCCTTTACTAATTTTTTAAAAACCGGTAGTGATTGTGCACGCCTCACATTTAGAGGTAATGCATTCCACAGGCGAGCAGCTCGTACTCGATATACTGCTGAAGAAACTCAGAGCTATGAAGAGAGAACAGTTCGATGTGTACACTCCCATTGTACGGACTACTAGCTATGCTGTTTGTCGTAAGTTGTCAAAAATCTTTAAAATGTTCACTGGAAAAGTCAATTTGGAAGAACTTTAAGAAGATGCCTGGGAAGTCGAATTAAACACATTATTCTGTTACTCAAACGCATTATAGCGAAATCTAAAGATATAAATTGTGGAAAGAAAAACTCCAGTACACCAGTGCTTTATCCGTTAAGCTACTGCTCGTGGTAGCTCTTTGCATCAGTCTTTGGGTAAAGTCAGCTAAATCTTATTGATCCAAGATCTTATTGATTGAGTAAATTTCTCTTTCCATACCGAATTTATATCTTGTTAACTCATTAACTCAACTGAATCTTCTGTCTTGCTCTAGCTCAGCGTTGCCAGACGTACGATAATTATCGTAAATATACGAAAATTTTGGCTCTGGTACGATACAAAATTGATTGAAATACGCAGAAATACGATAATTTTTATGATGAAAATCATTGTTTTTGTTCGTAGCTCAGCACTGTTTACGATAATATTTCACCAAATTCCTTGATATACGATAATTTTAGAACATCAGTACGATAATCCACTTGTCCTCATCTGGCAACCCTGCTCTAGCTAGAAGTCAGGTACGAGGTGTTTGCTATCTCTGCCAGTGAACATGATGATAGCTTAGCTTCTTGATAATGGCCTATCAAGAAGCTAAGCTATCATGTCCACAATATTCCTTCGTGATTTTGAACACCAATCTTTTAATAACCCCTGAAAATGGCAAAAAAGTGTGTTACACGTATACAGGGTAATTAGAAAAATACCCGAAACCTCTTAGCACTAAGTTTGTATTATGACCCTGAACAATGTTCTACGACTTTTCAGAATACTTAATTAAAATTTAAAAAAAAAACATCTTCATACAGGCAAATGATACCCATACCTATATAGGAACTAACTCCTGAAACACAGGGATAACCTAATTTTGGAGTTAGGGACTTATTTAAATTGTTATGTGGAAGTCAATAAAGTATTTACTATTACTATTACTATATAAGAAAACAAAAAGGTAATTATAAATAAATTTCACATCAAAAGTTTTTCACATTAAAGTTACAAATTAATTATTAAAACAATGTCAACTAATTCCAAAACGCAGTCGGGTAAAAAATAAAAGGGATTCAATGTCAAATCGTACAATACAATAAAATTAAAATTAAATCAGACAAATAAAATTAATATATCACAACTATTAGAACTTTCTCTGCGGCAGTTGTACTGCGATGTGCCTGTCGCAACAATTCCTGATTATGTGGCAGTCGAGCCTTTCCGCGATCATTGCCAGGACGGTGTTGGAGCTGGCCCGCACTCTGCGCACCGGAGCCGCGGCGCGCTCCGCATGGGCGCGTGGAAACAGTCGATGCGCGACTCCGCGTACATGCCTGAGGCGCTACAAAATCGGGGCAGCCCCACCGCTCTAATTACGCATTATTGTATTGGACGCGGAGAACACTGTAACTTCTTTTACTGTAATCAGCCCATAGGCCGCACGCGTAAAGCGATGTGCAGTGCAGAAACTTTTACCTCCTTTGAGCACCGCTTGAACCTACGAGCGATCATATTCGGTCTGACAGACAGTGCCCTCCGCTCCCGTTCTATATCTGCATGATTCTTGATGTCGACAGTAAGTAAATGTCCCAGGTACTTAAATTGTTCAACCCTTACCAGAGGAACACCGTTTAACTTAATCTGAGGTATGTTAGCAGGACATTTCGCACCAGCGGCCTCAAAGACCATGTATTGGCTCTTCTTGACGTTATATAATAATCCGTGGCCACATGTATATTCCTCGTATGTCCGTATCAACTTCCTCAGGCCGCAGACCGACGCACTCAGTAGCACCAATTAGCACCATGGCGTCCGCATAAAATTAATGAGGCCACCCGGGGTCGCATCGGCGGAGCTGCGCGGCTAGTACAAACGCGCCCGAGCTTGCGACATAATATGCTCGAGTTATATTTTTTCCAATTACCCTGTATACCTTTTATTTTATTATTATTATATTATAATTCATGCGTGGCGTTAGAACACTGTCGAATCGTCATTTATGTTTTTATGCTGTAATAAACACTTTAATTATTACATTCATATTGTTTGTTAAGATTGTTAATAAAAGTAACACGTTTATACTTACATAAATAAATGAGCTGATACGAGGATGAATTGTAAGTGCCACACTCAAACCCAGGAGGTTTAAGTGGTACTTTTGTACTAATTTTAATTATGTATCTTGTTGATAATTTAATAAAAAAATAAAAATAAACCTACAATCGTAAAAAAAATTTTATGACGTATGTACTTTGAGACATTTTGGATAACAAAAAAAATACATGCTGTGCCGACCCCAAATAAACTGGGGTAAGGGCAGGAGGCGAATCGGCAAACGCAGCGTAGAGCGCCCCCCCGCCAGATGGACCGATGACCTGAAGAATGTGGCTGGGGGGACTGGATGCGGAAGGCAGAGGACCGAGTGTTGTGGCGCAATTTGGGAGAGGCCTATGTCCAGCAGTGGACTGCGATAGGCTGAGTTGATGAAGGGCAGGAGGAGATAATTGAAATTGATTTTGTTTTACAGAAACACTAATGGGTTTGACTAGAGATCAAGTCATAAAGTTACCATACATAGAAGAAGTCATCGTTGAATCTCCAAGGTTATTAATTTACATGATCTTAACCTTCGATCAAATATACTATACACGCTGAAATTTTAATGGCTGTTTTCCTGAAAAGGGGCCATTATACTCATTATTATGAACAACTTTTACTGGTTTTAAAGGTGACTTGAACCAAAGAGTTAGATAAAAATATTGAATTCGAGAAAATCTATTCAGTTCTTTTCTAGTTGATGAAGGGGATGTGAGCAACTTCCACAGGTCTGATCGATTCAAAATTTGGTATCCTGTTACTTCAATGATATTGTAAGAACATGGTAACCTGTTGCTGCAGCATAAAATTTTCAGGATACCCAACTCCTCACCAACTTACAGCAGAGGTATCGTATTTGGGCTCATTGGAATGGTTTTAATGTATAGGTTATACATGGTTGATTGATGGGTCTGATGATGGAGCAGGAGAAGAAATTAGGATAAATTGGTGAGGGATTCCGAGCTACTTTCACTCGTTCAATCGATATGAAATTTTGGTATACGATGTAGTATCGGTTCTGGAAAATTAGTGCATGAATGAGTAAATTGAATGAAAGAATGAATGAGTCAATGGAGTGTGTCGAGTTTTTTGAAAATTTTAATGTACACTTTTTTCCACAGTCTCTACGACGTAGTATTCCAAAGGATGACAAAATGGTATCTACAAATTGACCCTGTCTTCTGGATTTCACACTACCATAAAACACAGAAGAGCTTCATAAAAATCACGACAGGCTTTAGCGAAGCCATCCTTAAGCATAGAGTGGAAAAGCTAAAGACTCTAGAAGATAGTAAGAGGGATCTGATGAATGATGAAGGTGATGCTGGTGTTAATACGCAGCTCAGTGTTATAGACAGGTTTCTATTATCACAGGAGTTGAGTAAGGACGAACTAGTAAATGAGACGTTTACTATATTTACTTCGGTAAGTACTGATGAATTGGCTGGAGAAAGCCTTTAAAAGGTATACCAGTCTCATGGGGGAGAGGCTGGGGTGTGTGGGATTTTTGCCACACCAAAACCTCCCCGGTGACAATCTTCAGTACAATAGGTTGTCAATAGACTCCGGGAATGGGTTATGCTACCGGTGCCCGGGGTGATTCTCGCGTCGTAGACATTATCTCGAAATCGTGGCGAATATCGATTAAAAATAAATTTTCGTATTCTCAGAATGTCACGTTAGATATAATAATATGTCTACGCTTAGCGCTTTAAATACAAAGAGTAGCAGTTGGCATTACCGATTATCTCTATAACGCGAGCCTGGCAAGTCTCAGGGGAGACTTTTGTCTACCTGAACACCTTCCCGATGCAAAAACATATGGTGGCATGGGACCAACGCGTGCCACCGTCATCCCAGAGGTCACCCAGTGGACGCCCAAAGCACCCACTCTGGATGGCCATCACCACAAAGGCCCCCCACGTATCTGTTCTGTCGACAGAGCAGGGGGCGCGGCGGAGAAAGCCATACGTAGAAAGGTGTAGAAGGCTATGGAAAAGACCTTTGCCCAGATGTGGGACAGTAACGATAAAAAATGTGACCTTTTTATTCGGTTTTAAAAAGAGAATATAACAGAGTCAGCCCAGATTTTTTTTATGAGATATATATAGATTTGCTCTTGATCGCAATCTAGACAGCTTTGTTAAGATATGGTCGACGATGGAGCGAGCAAACCTATTAGGTGCCGAATCACTTCAGGTTTAAAGGCGTTAGGGTTGTAAGTGCCCGAAAATACAGATGTGCAGTGAATTCCACAACTTGGCTGTGCGCATTATGAAAGAGTTCTCAATGCGCTTGGTCCTGATAGTAGGGATTTCTACCAAATTGAAAAGATTGGTGTTAAAGACTACAAAATTGAAGCAAAAACTGACAAATTTGTGTGTTAAATATTTCAGAGTCAAGAAGCTTCAGCGAAGATTTCTTCATTCATTTTACTCATGATGGCTTATCATCCAAAATGTCAGGTACCCACCTAAATATTCAATATTCATTTTACTATTAAAATTACATACTAACATTTGCTCTGTGACTGATAATACTTACCCAAGTACAACCGATGCATCCAGGCCAGACCTTTTCCAATGTGACATAAATTCTTATAGCCCACACTGACAAGAGGCTAGAAGAATAACCAATAAATTCACTTGAGACAAATGCACCGATGGCATAAACGGACTTAAAGTTATAGGTAAATGGTATAAAGAAAAAATCCTTCACCAGCAGGATTCAAACCTGCGACTCCTGATCAGTACACCAGTACTTTAGCCGCTAAGCTAGCGTGAACGCTGCTCGTTGTATCGAATTTAACTTCTACTTCTTCTTCTTCTTCGTGTCGACATGAGCTACATAATAATAATAGCTCATGTCGTGGGGAAAAGATTAGCCAGTCAGCAGGTTGATAGCGGGGCTGACTGCCCAGGGTGCGCCGGACGATCAATTAAATATCGTCACTCGTGGAGGCTCTTTTAATGCACCCCAACTTCCAACTTCTACTTCCATCTTTGGATGTCGTCAGCAACATCCCATTGAGAAACAGACCAGTTCCTTAAGGTGGCCACTGACGATACTTCCAACCGTACGAATGGCGTGGCCGTATTCCAAAATCTATCCGTGAATATTGGAAACACATGTTATTTTTAGAACAAGTCGAGCTTTTTTGGAAGTAGTCATATTAAAACGACGTCCTAATGGATACATCGTCAGTGCCCACCTTTAAAGTCCAAAACATTTTTAGGAAAAACTCTATGCAGAAATCAAACATGTCTTTGGCGATGAAGACAGATACGTGACTGATGATGATATCAAACAGATGCCATACTTAGAGATGGTGTTCAAAGAAGTGTTGCGGCTGTTCCCGATAGGAGCTATGCTGCAGAGGACCATCAATGAAGATATAACTATTGGTAAGTACAAAAACTTTGTAAGTCCAACGGTCCAGGACATATGTGCGTCTTGCGACAAGGAGGTATTCCCTGGGCTTATTTAGGTGAGCTCACAGAACAGACGGCCGATGGCCATAAATTTCTGGAGTGGCGACAGCGTACTGGAAGGCGCAGCGTGGGTAGGTCCCCCACAAGGTGGACCGACAATCTGGTGAAGGTCACGGGAATCTGCTGGATGCGGAAAGCGCAGGACCGGTCGTTGTGGCGCTGCTTGGGGGAGGCCTATGTACAACAGTGGAAGTGTTTCGGCTGAATTGATGATGATGATGTTATAGGTGAGAGGCTAGAGGGCTAATGTCCTGGATTAACCAGTTACGCTGCCATGCGCTGCTCCTATTAACGATAGAGTTATAAAAAGAGCTACTTAATATAGGAACGCGATGATATCCGGTTTTTTTTGTTGTGCGAAAATCTAAGACATTATTAAGAGCTACTTTTAATTGAGCTCGTGCAACACGCACAAGACTATCCAAATGATGAAGATATAGTTCTCGATATAGGGTCTTGAAATGCCAACACTCCATATAACCACTTGCTGGAATAACTTGAAATATCAAATAAGGTTCGACGCGATAGACTAGTCAGAAAGTATCTAGACTTTTTCCCCTTACTTCTCGTCTTTCTTTTGCTTCATCAACTCAGCCTATTGCAGTCCTCAGCTGGAGATAAGCCTCTCCCAAGTTGCGCCATAATACTCGGTCTTCTGCCTTCCGCATGCAATCCCCCCAAGCTAACTACTTCAGGTCGTTGGTCCACCTAGCTGGGAGACGCCATACGCTGCGTTTGGCGATTCGCGGTCTCCTTGCACTCAAGGAACTCTGCTCCAGCGGCCATCGGTTCTTCAACAGACATGGCCAGCCCGCTGCCACTTTAGCTTATTGATCCTACAAGTTATATTGGTCACTCCGGTTCTTTTCCGGCTAATCTTGTTACGGATTTACTCCTTCCAAGAAACTCCAACTTTAATTTGACTTCTGAGCGACTTTAAATTTGTGGACTAGCCCAACAGTTAGTGTCCAGTACGTCTCGGCATCGTAATTTATGACAGACAGGACGCACTGGTTGAAAACTCTTTGCTCAATCTGCTAAATCTTTGTGGTCTGCGGGATCATCATCATCATTTCAACCGAAAGTCTTCCACTGCTGGACATAGGCGTCCCCCAAGCACATCGCTACAACGACTGGGCCTGCGCTTTCCGCATCCAGCGGATTCCCGTGACCTTCACCAGGTAGTTGGTCCACCTTGTGGAGGGCCTACCCACGCTGCGTATTCGATAGTACGTGGGCTGAGAAATATCCTTAGTTGTTTTTGTTTTTCAATAGTGCCTAGATATTTTTTCCAGGCTCATATTGCTCATTCATTCTGCTATGACTTTAGATGGGTAAGCCTGGTCGCCATTTTGGTGACGTAATCGAACCAGTGAACACTCAGTAGTTAGCAACACTGGCCGGCGATTACCGATTTGTGACGTCACGTTGATGTTTATGTGACAAGGTACCAGCGCATTGGCAATTTTCGGGGGTTATACATGCAGTACCCGTCTTTTATTGATTCCCATTTTTCCAGGTTCCCACACTCTTCCAGCAGGTTGCTCGCTAGTGGTTCCTATATACCACTTACAGCGAGACCCTCGCTTCTGGACCGATCCGGAACACTTTGACCCGGAGCGGTTCAGTCCGGAGAACGTGAAGAAACGGAACCCCAACTGCTACATACCGTTCAGTTTGGGACCAATGGACTGTTTAGGTTGGTACTGGTGGTGGTGTGGTGGACTGATGTTTTGGCTCCTTGTATAAATAATAAAAATGGAATTCCTTTTGTCTATGGTTGATGTATTTTAACCCAATTTTAATTAAGTAGTGCTCTCAGTTCCCATAAATAAAGTCAGCAGTTTTACGGGGTTTTAGGTCGATCAAGGTCATCAATTTTGTCTTTGTGTGGAATCCTTACTGCGCGAGACCGGCTTGCACTTGCTGTTTTATAGGGTTCCGTACCCAAAGGGTGCCAAACGGGACCCTATTACTCTCGCTACGCTGTCCGTCCGACCGTCCGTCCGTTCGTCTGTCTGTCACAGGGCTCTATCTTTTGAAAGGTAATAGGTAACCGGTTGAAATTTTCTCAGAATATGTGTTGCTATGAGGTGTATCACGACAAATACTAATAACGAAAAAAAGTCTATAACCAAAGGGGGTCCCCATACAAGAAACCTCAAAAACATGCATTTTTTTCAACGTTTTTGTTCCTGCTTTATCTTCAAAACGGTAATATATACCAGCTTCAAACTTGGTCAGATTATAGTGCATATTATGTAATTTAGCAACAAATACTAAAAATAGGACAAACATAGACATATGTGGTGGTAACTGCGTAAGAAAGAGATGCAAAAATTCATATTTCGCTCACTGTGCGTTGATGTCTTTCATCCTTACAACACGACATTAGCTGTTATCATTATGTAGCTCATTTCGACACGACAGAATGAATCAGTTTCTATGGGGTATCAGGTCGATGGGTGGTACGGAACCCTTACTGCGCGAGTCCGACTCTTGACTGGTTTTTTTTTTTTTTATTGTAGTGGAAATCCTCATCGATGTACTACCCACTCGAAAATTTGATGACGTCGCTTGCAGCTAATTATATTTTTATTTATGTTTCCAGGAAGGTACTTTGGAACCAAGCTAGTGAAAACAATATGCGTGAGAGTGTTAAGAGAATTCGAAGTAACTTCAACAGAAACCTACAAAGATCTTAGAGTGGTTATTTCTATTTCTGCAGCATCACTGAACGGGTTTCCGATAATTTTAAATCCTAGAAAGAAGATTAGATAGGAAAATGACAATGAGTAATTTTAATTTAGTATTAGCTAAGTATTATTTGTTCTATGGTATTAGTGTTAAATCAGTAGATTATTTAATTTGATGGGTTTAATGTCGTTATAATAAATACATAATACGATAAGAGTGCAAATATTTTTTATTTGTATTAGGTATTACTAATCGATAGGATTTAATAATTTATTAGCCTAGCAGCTGCGCTCCAGTGGTAAGAAAAAATACGGATCCCTTAAAAAGGAATTAAGGAACTATCAGCAAACTTTTCGGTGAACCACCACTGTCCACCACTAAGGCTAAAATCGCTTGCGCTCAGTGTACGACGGTAGCCGTAGGTACGTGTAACGTAGCAGGATTCGTTCAAGGGACTTGTCGACAAAATGTATCACCGGGAAGGATCGTGACTGTACCCATTCTACCACCTCATTTTAGGCCAAGACCGCACAGAGATTTATACTCGCGCGATTTTTTATCACAAAATCTGTGACACATGGAATCATATCCAGAGCATTTGCGCGATTAAAAATCGCGGTTGAAAAAACATCTCAGTGCGCTCATTGTGCGTTTGGCCTTAATTTATTCTAAACTCGTAAAACAAAATCGTTGTATAATTTTTGTCGGAGATTGCAATAACAGGCTTATTATAACGTCATGGTATTTTGTGTGGTGACATAACAAAGTCAAATACCTACCTAGTTTATATTTTACTATAAACAATACATTTTTCTAAATATTATTTATTTATGGGTCATTTTCCTCGTGATTATGAACAACTTTTACTATGGTACTATGGGACCAACGCCAAAATCGCGAAAAAAATATCAGCCCCTATCAGCCCTATATTTTGTCATTATTATTTCATCATCATCATCATCATCATCATTTCAGCCGAAAGACGTCCACTGCTGGACATAGGCCTCCCCCAAGCATCGCCATTATTATTTATGTGAACATTATTTATGTGAACACAAATGTAAGGACAAGCAGATTTATTTTTTCGCGATTTTAGTGTTGGTCCCATACCTAGTAAGAGTTGTTCATAATGACGGTTTCAATGACCCCTTAAGAGGTTTAGTTTAAACTAAGAATTAGGTTGTATATTATTTTTATCCAGGACATGGTTTATCTGTGTGTCTTTCATCCAAATCGATTCAATAATTTATGCCGATACGGCTGAATATCAGTATTTTACATTTTATTAAAAAAAACCGGCCAAGAGCATGTCGGTCCATGCTCAGTATTATAGGGTTCCTTAAGTAGGTCTAATTACAAACGAATCAAATCGAATATTAATCATTGCTATTTTAGTTTTTGCAAACAGCGCCACCTAGTGCTAATTTTATGAATCTAAATTTAAAAAGTGTGTTTCTTTTTGTGATTTTTTTAAATAGAAAGTAACTAAAGGAGCATTATTTGCTACGATAATTTTTCTCTAAGGTCAATGACCTATGAACTAGGACGTCTTAAGTATTTTTCAGTTTTCTCACTATAACTCAAAAATTTATAATCACATTATACTCGAAATAATTTTAAAAGAGAGTTTTTATAAAGGTGTAATCAATGTTGAAGACTATAAGTTTCTACGTTGCATAGTTTGGAAATGGCAGGGGGGGGGGACACATTGCAAGCCACTTTGGCAAACTGTATTTCGCAGAGGGTATACCTGATAAAAAAGTTGTGTATGAAACATTACCTTCATTTTAGTAGACCTATTCAACGATACCCCACACGAGGGGGTGCAGCGAAAAAAATATTTTCATCGCCATTTCATATGTATGGGTGCCACCCCTAAAATACGTAATCAAGATTTTTTTATTCTTTTAAAATTGAGATCTATATCTATTCCATTTTTTGTCAAAATTTCATTTACTTATGTTTATAACTGTAGAAGTTTTTAAGCGGTAAAGGATTAGGACAGACGGACAGACGGACAGACGGACGGACATGACGAAACTATAAGGGTTCCTTGTAGGACTTCGGAACCCTAAAAACCGACAAAAAGTAAAATAAACTTTTCTTAGTTAGTCTGAGGCACAGACCAAGTAGAGATGCTACGCATCTGAGGATCTAGAATAGAAGTGGGCGTTTAAACGAAAAGCGCTTAAAAAAGTCTAATTAAAAAAAAAGCGTATAAACACGCTTAGTGATTAAAGCAGATTTCGTTTAGAATTTTTCGGAAGCCAAACTTATGCTTTTAATACTACGTTTGAAATGCAACCTTATTTCTATGAGCATAAGACCCAAATTCAAAGTTGACGAGTGGTTTGATAATCGGCAGAATTAAATTTTATACGTTTACGTAAAATTTGTTTAGAGAAAGAACTTTTTTATTTTGTTAATTATTTTAGTATCGTTTAAACGTTTTTGACCTTGATTGATTTGCTTTTGCTTTGGCGCTTAGTTTATTTTTCGTATTCAACGAGTGAATGCGTTTTTTAATGTTCTCCTCGATAATTACGCGACGATTGTAGTTTGTTCGTATAGTTTTTAGTGAACATTGTAAATAGTTTAACTGTAAATAGAATAGTGTAATGTAGACAAATAAAAGTAAAATTTTTTAGAAGTGAATAACAAAAAGCGTCAAAAGCGTAAAATAATTCGTTTGCAGGATAAAGCACAACGTTTAAACACGCTTACGATTTTAAGTCGTTTTTCCCAACTTTAATCTAGAATAATATTATCAGTGTGACCGTTTTTAAAAAAGGTAATCAACTAGAAAATAATGTTTTCAGTACTAAAAAATACTAAAATACTTGCAGAATTATACTAAAATTGTACTAAAATAAAATTCAAATGAAACACCTAATTTTTTTTTTATATCAAGTATCAAATTTCAATTCAAATTGTATTCTTAGTAAATTTTTATATATATTTTATAAGACATTCATAAATTAAACAAAAAAAACAATGTTTCAATTTTATATGTGTGTGGAAGGAATTAGGTAGGTTAATGAACTAAGGGACGCAGGACCTTAATTCACCTTGGATTATCCAATACAATGTTAATTAAAACGATGATATTTAAAAACTTCCGTCTTCATTCAAACCTCGATTATTTTCCCATTTCATTATATAAACTAGTACAATATCTAAGTATTTTCCTATTCTTAAAATTTCCGCAAAAACTATTTTTTTCCCCAAAATTACGAAATCTTGCTAAAGCACAATTTGTGGGAGTAACCGTAAACTATTTGTACATACTACCACAGACCAAGATACTACTTTAAAAAAGAGACAAATTATATAGCTGTGATAAGCATCAGACAAAGACAAAACTAGGTCAATGAATGAAAGTTAGTATTGCCAGAAAATAATACCAAAAATATGCTATAAAAAGATTGTCAAGTTAAAATTGTACCAAAAAATACCATACTTTTGCGGAGGCCAAATTATACCAATTTGGTATTGAAAATACCAAAAACGGTCACACTGAATATTATGGTTTATGCCTTGGACGAATAATTCGTCCAAGGTTTATGCTTAGGCCCGTATTACAGGACGATACTCAAGCATTGATTTCTGTTTAAAACTAGTCACTAGTCACCTGTTTCGGTATTTGAGCAGAGTTTTGTTCTGTATTCACTCTAGTGTGGTCCAGACTACACTTGAGTAGAGATTTCTATTCTATTTCAGGTAAAATTCGTTTGTTATGTTGTTGAATTAAAGTTTATAATTACTGTATTGGAATAAGACCGATATTCAAGTAACGATTCTATCCTTAAGTAGTGATCAGGTGATTGGAGTTTAAACTGTACTTGAGGAAGCTTCTGTAATACGGGCCTTAGTTTTTTTTTTTTTTTTTTTTCGAATTGGCTACTCACAGGAAGCACTATAGTGCTCTTTCTGCTTAACCGGGCTTTGGGAGCGGAGAGTCCCGTTAGGGACTCCATCCGCCAAAACGGGCCTTAGTGATCACAGAGTACATTTATACATACGGAAATTAGTGATTTCCATTGAAGCCACGAAGATTCATTGTATATAAGTGTGACTTGTTGTCACACTTGTTTATTAAGTTAACTTTGTTTATTAAGCTGTCCTTAACAGTTATCTATACCTAAAGAGACTCAAAGAGAATATAGCCACTACGTTTAAAGAGACTTAAATATATTTTGTCTTTGTTGTCTATACCTCGGTTTCATGAAGGAAAGTCCGTCCTTAGAATAATGATGCGACTCGAGTCCGATTTTGCCACTTGAGTCATTCGAGTCATTTTACAAGTTTACTCGAGTACCACTTGAGTGGTCGAGTCACTCGAGTGGTTACGAATCACTCAATCACTCGAGTGGTCGAGTCACTCGAGTGGTTCACGAGTCACTCGGTCACTCACCTGACTCACTCATAAACGTCGATAACTCATTCAACACAACAGTTCACTTGAGTTCACTACACGCATCAAGTGCAAACAAGTGTGACAACAACGCACTTTAACTTATCTCTTTTAAAAAGCAGGTACAAACCTGTTTGTCTCGGCGAATGGTGGGCGAGTGACTCGAGTGGTGGGCGAGTGACTCGAGTCCGAGTGAACTCGAGTCGATATTTTTTTCACTCGAGTGCGTTTTTTTACGATGTCACTCGAGTCACTCGAGTAAAATTGGACTCGAGTCGCATCACTACCTTAGAAGAGTGATGTAACTTCAGCACGACCTGTCATTACTTATTGCATATCAAATAAAGTTGCTTTTTACAATATTTAAATGACCATCTTGACTTGCAGTGCCTCACCCGAGGCCCCCGAGGGACTTTTTTCGTAAAATGGACTTTACGTATGTTGATAAAAATAATCGCATATTTTATTGAAAAAACGTATCTTTTTGGTAGCTAGTCGTACTTTTTGGGGAATTCATACTGGCTGACTGGCAGCACTGAATGGTATTGTATTGCAGTGGTTGGCGGGAAAATTCGTAAAGATCGTGTTGTGGATTTTTTATTATTTTCCAAAATTTGTGTTTCTTCGAGTGTTAATGTGTAATAATGGTGGATTATTAAATGTTAAGTGCTCGTTAACGTGTACAAGTGTGGATAAATGGTACAAAGTTGAAAAACATGACTTTCGTATTATCTCATCATCCCCTCAGAAACCTAGTAAAGTTTCCATCACTTTACTAGGATACAAGTATAATATGTTCAATGATTACGACTGAAGGACAAGTATCCATGGTCATGAATAAATTGAAAAAAAAAAAAAAAAATTGTATTGCAGTGGGTTGGCGGGAAAATTCGTAAAGATCGTGTTGTGGATTTTTTATTATTTTCCAAAATTTGTGTTTCTTCGAGTGTTAATGTGTAATAATGGTGGATTATTGAATGTTAAGTGCTCGTTAACGTGTACAAGTGTGGATAAATGGTACAAAGTTGAAAAACATGACTTTCGTATTATCTCATCATCCCCTCAGAAACCTAGTAAAGTTTCCATCACTTTACTAGGATACAAATATAATATGTTCAATGATTACGACTGAAGGACAAGTATCCATGGTCATGAATAAATTGAAAAAAAAAAAAAAATTGTATTGCAGTGTTGTTTTTTTTTGGGCGGGAACTTGATAAAGCGCGGTTTTCAAATTTTCTTTAAAAGTTTTTTTCCCTATTTTTCTTCAATTGAGTACATTAAAACTACACCAGTAGCAAAAGTTTTCTTTAAAAAATGGATGGTAATGAGGGGGGCGGTGATAAACCGCCCATCTCGAACAAACGTCCTCGGCCTGAGGACGGAGGCACCTCCAGCTGTATGGACTCTGGTAGCGGCGGCGGTGAGAGTGATTCCATGTACTTACCATATTTAAAACCGAACTATAAAAGACTCTACCCGGAGAATTCCTCCAACACCGAATTTAAAGTATACGTCGAAAATAAAAATGCAAAAGACAGATTGGGCAACAAAAGTCCCATTTATTTAAATCACATTTTCAATAACGAAGTAAAGGGTGTGATGGCAATTCAGCGTGTAAATGCTAATAAAATTGCAGTTACATTCAAGCAATATAATACGGCAAATAATTTTATAAACAATTCAACTTTTATGGAGAAATATGAAATAAAAGCATATATTCCTGCGGCACAAATAGAAAAAACAGGTATAATTAGATTTGTACCAGGTAACATTTCCAACAAGGAACTCTACACAAAGCTATCTTCTATTTATGAGATCATTGCAATCAGAAGATTCACTAAAAAAGTGGGTCAAGAGCGTATACCACTCCAAACAGTTAGCATTACTTTTCTATCAAATGTATTACCCGATAATGTGCAATATGACCTTTTTGCGTACAGAGTCTTTGAATACATTCCACCATTGCAGCAATGCTTCAAATGCTTTAAATTTAACCATTCGGCTAAAATTTGTAATGGCAAGCAACGATGTTCGATCTGCTCAGGGGAGCACTTGTATAAAGATTGTGATAAACCAAACGAGATCTGCTGCATCAATTGTAGCGGTCCTCATCTAGCAATTGCAAAAATATGTCCAATAAAGATTAAAAAAATTACTGAAAAGAAATCTAAAATTACTTATGCAAGTGTTTCCTTGACTAAGATATCTCAAAATACAGAATTTCCTCCACTGCCGTTACCAAAACACCCACTGCAAAATGTAAATAAATCTGTAAATATTAAACCTGTTTATAAAACTGTAAATAGTAATGTAAATAAATCTGTACATAGCAAGCCTGTTTTCCAGGCCGCCAGCAATGATGTCTTACCTGTAGTAGACATCAAGTCTCAAATAATGTCCAACAATGATGTACTAATGGCCCTGGTACAGACATTGGTGGAATTGGGTAATAAGGGTGACTCTACACCCATCACTACACTAACAATTAAAGATATGTTACTCAAAAATCTATCCAAATAATGGATTTAAATCCTCCTAGAACATCTCGATTACGTATTGCGCAGTTTAACATTCAAAGTGCTAATAGTAAAAAGCCCCTACTTATTAAGTTCTTGCAAGAACAAAATATTGATGTTTGTTTGCTAAATGAAACTTGGTTTAAAGACAATAGTAACTTTAAAATACCTGGATATAATATTTACAATAGAAATTCAAAGAATGTTCATAATGGAGTAGCAATATTGATTAAGGCATATTTTAAGTATACATTTTTAAATACTAGGTTCTATGAAGATATTCAAACAGTTGCTATATCATTATCCACTGAAAAAGGTAGTCTTTCAATACTTTGTGTATATTGCCCTCCTAATAGCGGGCACATCAGAATGAACAGGCTGCGTAATATATTAAGAGATCTTCCTAAACCAATTTTTATGAGTGGAGTTTTCAACGCTCATCACATTGCATTTGGCTGTTTGTCAACCAAGGGTCGAGGTCAGGATTTATATGATGTTATAGATGATGCTGAATTGTGCATTTTGAATGATGGTAGTTTTACTACGATTAATAATCCCAGACGTAATCCATCTGCTATTGATGTCAGCTTCATTAGTCCGTGTATAGCACCATTTTGCGAGTGGTCTGTACATGACGATGCTATGGGAAGTTATCATTACCCCACAATAACTGAAATATCTTTGGCTGTTGATAAATATCAAGTTAATCCTCCGATCGATAAGTTTTTGTATGGTAAAGCTGATTGGAATAAATATCGTGAATTATCAGAAATAGTATTTGGAGACATGACGATAGATGAGGAAGATCCTATGTCTTCATATTTAGAATTCTGTAATCGTCTTGCTGCCCTGAAGTTGATGGTAATTCCGAAGTTTACTAAACATAATAATTTCAAAAGTAGGCCTCCATCACCTTGGTGGAATGAAGTTTGTGAGCAGGCTGTAGTTGCATCATATAACGCCCTTAAACTGTACAGAACTGACCCTAATGTTGATAACTACATTAATTATAAACGACTAGATGCCTTAAAGAAAAGGACAATTTCTGAACAAAAAAAAATTGGCTGGAACAATGTTTGTCATACTTTTAACAGGACTACTCCCATCAGTAAAATTTGGAATTTTATTAAAAGATTTAATGGAATTAAAACTGTAAATAGATCATACAATGATGAGTTCATTCCTTTATTTTTAGACAAACTTTCAGACAATAGGAACTTGATAGAAACTCATAATTTAAACACTTATTTTGAAATGAACAACAACAATCAGAACTCAAAATTTTTACTGGAATCTTTTACATGGGTGGAATTTATATTAAGTTTACAATCTAGACGTAACACAAGCCCCGGCCTAGATGATTTTCCATATATTGTGATTAAAAATTTGCATGAGTCTGTTCAAAAAGATTTTTTAAAAATTCTCAATTCTCTTTGGAATAAAAAGTTGATACCAGACTCTTGGAAAACACAGTGTGTCATTCCTATACTCAAACCTGATAAATCACCAGATAATGCAAATTCTTATAGGCCAATATCTCTATCATCATGTCTCGGCAAAATATTTGAAAATATGGTTAAGGCTCGGTTGGATTGGTATGTGGAGGCGAATGGTATAATTCCTCATGTGCAGTATGGGTTTCGTCGTGGGCGTAGTTGCGTTGACAGCTTTGTGTCTTTGATCTCAGACCTGAAAAGAGCAAATAATTTATTTTCACACACTGTCTGTGTATTTTTAGATGTACAAGGTGCTTTTGACAATGTTGATCCTGGAATTCTGGTAAAAATTTTGTCCGATATAAGTATCCCTGGTCATTTAAGTAAATGGATTTATCAGTTTTTGAATAACAGAACTGTTTATGTTAAGCATAATAATATATTACATGGACCAAAAACAGCATCTAAAGGCACCATGCAAGGCGCTACATTGTCACCTTTATTGTACAATTTGTACACATGTGAAATATGTAAATATGTAGATACAAGTAATGTAAGTATTTTGCAATTCGCTGATGACATCGTTTTATATAGTAGTAACCATAATTTGCAAATAGCCATTGATAATGTTAATAGTGCTTTAAATGAATTATTTAACTATTATAATGGCGAATTACATCTCAAAATTAATGCATCTAAAAGTAGTTTTATGATTTTTGGTAACAATAACCCAAACTGTGATATATTATATGGTGAAGTAATTAATAGAGTTTATTCAAAGAAATTTTTGGGAGTTATCATTGATCAAAAAATTACTTTTGAAAAGCATATTAGGTATATTTCACAAAATGCTTTAAAAGGATTAAATATAATTAAATGCCTTGCTGGAGTTTCCTGGGGAGCAGACCCCAAAATATTAGCTATTTTATATAAAGCAATAGTAAGGAGCCATTTTGACTATAGTGCTATAGCTTATATAAACAGTCCTCATGTCCATAAATTAGACATTTTGCAGAATAGAGCTCTGAGAAGAATTTCTGGTGCTATGTGCTCAACTCCCATTAGGGCCATGGAAGTTGAAACTAAAATTATGCCTCTGATTTTGAGACGCCTCCTTCTTACAGAGAGATATTGTTTGAAATTGCTATACTCTAATAACACACAAATTATCAACAAAATTATACCTCATAGAATCAGTACTTCTGGACCTTTAGCAACTGGTAATTCTCTCTTAATTGGTCACAATCCAATGCTGCTCAATATTTTCCTGGAAATTGAGAAAAGTTGTTTTAAGATAAGGAAGCAGTGCCTTTGGCCCTGTTATACTTTTTCATATCAAAGCATTATACATCCCATTAAAGTAATTCATAGTACAGTTGCAAATAATTTTGACATGCTAAGCTTTCTTTCAGAAAATAATGTATACTATACATTATATACTGATGGTAGTAAAGGAGATGGTTATGTCCGCTGTGCCGTGTATGATTCACAGATCAAGTTTACTCAGAGTTTTGTTCTGCAGGATGTGTGCTCAATATTCACTGCAGAGGCTTATGCAGTTTTTCAAGCTTTGAAGCGAATTGGAAATGTAAATAATTGTAAATACTTTTTGATTGTCACAGACTCTTTAAGCTTAATTAAAGGTTTATCTAACCTCAAAATTCATTTTAAAACTAATTTCATTTTGTACATTATAAAAGAACTAATTTATCGGCATTCGCTCAGAGGCATTGAAATTTCTTTTATGTGGGTGCCATCTCACAGAGGCATTGCTGGTAATGAAGTTGCTGATAAAGCTGCATTTGAGGGTATTAATGCTCTTGACTAAAGTTGGGAAAAACGACTTAAAATCGTAAGCGTGTTTAAACGTAGTGCTTTTTTCTGCCAACGAATTTTTTTACGCTTTTGCCGCTTTTCGTATTTCACTTCTAAAAAAATTGACTTTTATTTGTCTAAATTACACTATTCTATTTACATTTAAACTATTTACAAAGTTCACTAAAAACTATACAAACAAACTACAATCGTCGCGTAATTACCAAGGAGAACATTCAAAAACGCATTCACTCGTTGACGACGAAAAATAAACTAAGCGCCAAAGCAAAAGCAAATCAATCAAGGTCAAAAACGTTTAAAATGTTTAAACGATACGAAAATAATCAACAAAATAAAAAAGTGCTTTCTCTAAACAAATTTTACGTAAACGAATAAAATTTAATTCTGCCGGTTTCAAACCACCACCAGTCAACTTTGAAATTGAGTCTTACTTTCATAGAAATAAGGTTACATTTCAATCGTACTATTAAAAGCATAAGTTTGGTTTACGAAAAAGTCTAAACGAAATCTGCTTTAATCACAAAGCGTGCTCATACGCTTTTTTTTTCATTAGACTTTTTTAAGCGCTTTTTGTTTAAACGCCCACTTCTACTCTTGACGTTAGAAATACTATATATGTGCCTATGACTGATTATCTGTATTCTATAAATGAAAATATTAAGAATCTGTGGATAGAGATGTGGAAGAAAGATCAGGAGACAAAAGGAAGATGGTATGGAAACATCCAAGAAAGCTTACCTGTTAGACCTTGGTACGATCGACTTAAAGATGCCAGCCGTGACTTTATTACCACCATTAATAGACTGCGTTTTGGCCACAACACTATGCCATCACACCTTGCAAGACTTGGCATACTTCAAACCAGTACTTGTCCATATTGTGAAGAAAATGACGGAGACATGGAACATATATTCTTCAGATGTCAGAAATTTCTGATTGACAGACTAATTTTAGCCAGTGAACTTAGTGATGTGCTAGAAAACTTAAGTGAAATTAGTTCTTCCCGCCCGCCGTCGCTTAAACATTTATTAAAAGATTTGAACTGTTTTAAACCACTTTACAAATATGTTAAAAGTACTATCCAAAAAATTTAACAAATAGTGTATATATTCTATTCATATTGTGTTAAAATGTTGTGTCCAATACAAAAGACTTGGCTTAAAGGTCTTAGCAACCAGGCCACAAAAATTAAAAAAAAAAAAAAAATATTGCAGTGTTGTCAAGTTAGGCGATTTTTCGCCTAGGCCTATCACATGCGTAGCATCTCTACTTTGTCTGTGCCTATCACGGAGGGTGTCGGGGACGTCGGGGTGACCAAAAATTGCTATTGGCGACTGGTCACAGTAATCACCATTTAGGCTACTTTAGAAAAACGATTGGCGACTTTTTCTTCTACAGTTTTGGCTATAAACGGAACGAATTTTTCATTTTTGTCAGTTTTTTGTGTAGTGTCCGTGTTTTATTATGCAAAAAATTACTTTAATTTAAAACGAATATAAACTTTGGGTAACTATCTGCCAGAAAAGCTATTTGTAATGTTTAAATTTTGTAATTTATGACTAGCGTTTACCTTATTGCGTATACTCTTTTATAGCAAACTGTAAAAAAAACTTTGTTTTCAATTTTATCCTGCTAATTTTATTTAACTAAATTCGTTAAAAAAATTGCTTTTATCTTTAAAATTAAGTTAAAAGTAAGCTGTCTACTACCCCGACTTTCAATGAGGCGATTTTAGGCTATTTTACTGAAAAAATAATAGGCGAATTTAGGCTACTTGGCGCCAAATGTTTGACGATTTGGATGGACCGGGCTAGACTTGGCAACACTGTTGTATTGTAATGTCAATTCAAAAAACGTCGTGGAGCTAAAGAGGTTATTTTCATGACCGAACAGAATTTAAAATAATTAACAAAAAATAGAATAATAGCTTTCAATACTACCGCAAATGGTAATCTAAACCGTGTCAGTATTTAAGCGAATCAGTATGGCTTCGCTGTCCAGATTTCAAAAGTTCGCTCTTCTAAGTTTGGGTGCTGTTGGAGGCGGTTTTGCTTATTACCGGATAAACAGTGGTAACAATGAGCGAAGATATAGTGCTTACAACTCCTGGACAACGAATTTCACACCCAGTGTACAATGGGATAGAAATTGGGACCAGTAAGTATTCAATCACACACAATAAAATATTTCCTTATCAATGAATTTTTCATCTTTGCCTGTGCTAAAGTAAATAATACGGTTAGAGAGTCCCTTATAGATGGATTTCTCATCAAAGTTAGAAGGCAATACTAGTGCAAATAGTGTTGAATTCCAAAGAGGTCATGACCCCGTTGATGACATCA
The DNA here is from genome assembly GCA_949699075.1 of Asteroscopus sphinx. NCBI lineage: Eukaryota > Metazoa > Arthropoda > Insecta > Lepidoptera > Noctuidae > Asteroscopus > Asteroscopus sphinx. The sequence continues at coordinate 8,055,709 of OX453021.1, read as the reverse complement.
ATGTTTAGATACTAAAATAGGAATAGACGCGAGTACAAATAAATACGCTCCTTTATATAGTTTGTTGACCCCTTAGATACGGTCTTCAAACATAAAAAAAAACATGTAGGTAGGAACAAAATATGTGAGCTCAAAAATCATAGGTATGCAAAGCTCCAAAATCAATTTGTGTGGCTTAGACTATGTCAAAAGGATATTTATGTTTGAATATTATTCCATCAACATTCACTGCGAAACAAAGGCCTCATCTGTTGCCATCACTCTGTTTTTTCTTACTGTCTTATTTAGTAAACTATCTTGACATGTCTTTTTAATGTGATTATGTTAACAATTTCAATCACAATTTTTTTTTCTGCACATGTGCAGAACTAGTAATTATAATTTATCAGTAGATATTTGAATAAAGAGACATGCCAAGATTGTGTACTAAATAAGACAAGAGACAAAAAACAGACTACAATCATATCAGCATTCTTGGATTCTAAGGTAGTATTAATAATTAAATCCAATCCAAAAATGCTAGGAACTTGTATAAGATGAGGTTCATTAGATACAATATTATCAGCAGTGATCGGAGTAGGTAGATTTATTTTTGGTACTTGTATCATAAATGCACACAGAAAGAATAACATGGATAAGCCATTTTTCCGGAAAGTAATTCCAGTATTTCCGGATTCAATTAAATATTGTTACTGTTGGTAGTGATATTATTACTACTCAATTCAAAATTTAAAGGAATGTATCAAAACTAAATTAATTTATTATTTATCTGTTGAATAATTTAAACAACCGAATTCAGATCGATTGATTTTGATTTTTGTATGCCATGAGGCTGATCAGGATCACATATGGTACTGTATTGTATTTAATTAAAACTTATTTATTACCTGTGTATCACAAATAAATTAATTGAATTGAATCGAAGCATTAATACATTTTTCATTTTTAGCCTTTTTATGGTCACAACTTTTTATAAATTGTTGCACTTGAATTTCATACAATTTAATACAATTCCTACCTAAGTACCAGTTTTTTAAAAATTAATCAACCAATTCCGAAATTCCAGAGGAGTGTCCTTATTAATAATATATATGTTTCGGATCAATGACCCCAATTCAATCTACCTACTCCGATCACTGATTATCAGTGATAGGAATAGGTAGAGCTAATGTGCCTAAAGTTCAAAGAACAGAGACAAAAAAAGTGGAGACTTCCTAAAACAAAGTTTAACATTTAAATTGGTTTGTTGCAAAGCTTTCGAAACGTCAGGAAAACCAATTTAAATAATATACGTGATTTAATCTGGTTAAACTTATGGAGACTTCCTTTCGACAATTTTTTTTTTCGTAATATTTGTTTTCGATAAATAAAGTAAAAATTAAAATGAAAAAATGTTCGTTTTTTTTTTTCTACCTTGTTAGTTCTAATTATTAAAGCTGATATGTAAATTACATTAGCTTTCGTGCTTACTTACGTCGTTCAAATGAAGATAGGGAGATTACCTTTATTTTTTGAAAACAATAAAAATTGTGCATACTCTTTTTATAAAAACAGAAACAGGAAATGAATTCGATAGTTGTTTAACTTTATTAATTTTACGATTTAAATTGTAGAAAGAAAAAAAATGCTTAGCATGCGTAAATGCGTTAAAAATAATAAAATAATTTATTAATTGTAGTTGTACTTAAGTACAAAGTCCTGAAACTCTGAACAAATATTCCGAAAAAAAATATGTCGTTCTATGAACTTTAGGCACCTTCTTCTTCGTCGTTCCCTCACTACTGAGGATCGCGACCACATACGACGCATTTCCAAGCTATGCGGTCTTCCGCTGTGTGGACCGCTCGGTACATGCTGCCTCCGACAGCCCTCTTAATGGCGTCTGACCATCTTGCCGGAGCTCTGCCTTGAGCGCGCTTTCCTTCTATCCGGCCCAGTATCAAGAGCCTTTCCAGACAATGCCTAGGTGATCGCATAATATGCCCGAAAAGGCTGAGGGCACGCTCCTGGCATATTGTAGATAGTCGTTTGGTGATGTTGAGCTCCTCCAGTATAGACACATTAGTTCTCATGTCAGTCCATGGTATACGAAGTAGTCTTCGCCAACACCACATCTCGAAGGCATCAATCTTGCTGCTATCGCGACTTTTAGGCACCTTACCTCTACCTATTCCGATCACTAATCATTTTACTAACAAATAACTCTTACCATTTTAGCCGAGAACCTGAATCAATTGTAAAACCAATAAAACGGTCTGTGGGTGATCCCGAGGATGATAACAAATACAATGAAAAGCTAGAGAAGGCAAAGAGCAGAGCTGTGAGGCATCTGTTCCTTATTAGACATGGACAATATAATCTTGACGGAACTGTGGATAAAGATAGAACTCTTACAGATTTGGGTAAGAAATCTAAATTATTAAAGAAGTGCAGTTGCAATTAAGTATCGATCAAAACAATGCTTTTCGTATTCTCTTCTCTTCGGCGGTCGCTGTCAGACACGAATTGCAGCGCCACTGCAAGTTGATCGGCGCGTCATGAAATTACGTAAATTATATCCTGATCAGGCAGGCTACCTTATGTTTGATAGAAAAAAAACATTGGAAAATAACTAAAATTTTTATTAAAATATCAAGCTCTGGTCTACATTCAGTAATATCGTCGTCGGACGACGCTCGGAGCGTTCTTTAGGCGTTCGTTTGTATGATCGCTCTGAGTAAATGAACAACTAAAGTACGCTCTGTGTGTCGTCGGGCGATATAACTGAACGTAGCCCTGAGCATCCCAAGCATGCATTAGAAAAATTACCACAAATAATTTGACAGTTAGGTAACTATATGAAAAGGTTTATCCCCTATTTCAAAAGAAATTGAGTCCTAGTATTTAGAAAGATCTTTATTGCTAGGGGAATTACCTGAATACTAAATAAGTAGCTAGTCATGGTAGGTATGTATTTAATAAGTGGTTATAACCAGTTATGATAAAATGAAACCGAGCAGCCTGTTTGTTTTGCCTGTCTGAGAAATGAATAATTTAAATGTATTAAAACATATTGGTTACATTTTGTCCTTACAAACAGTTTTACCAAAAACTACTCAGATATTTACTGGGCACTCTGTAAAGGCCACATATACAATGTGTTATTGAAATAACTGAAAACCTCTTAAAGGGTCATTGTACTCATCAGTATGAACAACTTTTATTATGAGACAAACCCTGAAATAGCAAGAAAAACAGCTGATCCCTAGATTCTGTCGATTTATGTGAACACAAATGTAGGGATCTGCTGTTTTTTTTTGCGATTTCAGGGTTTGTCTCATAGTAAAAGTTGTTCATACTGATGAACACAATGACCCCTTAGAAAGTTTTCAGTTTCAGCTTTCCTGTACAATGATGTGTTGTTCTTTCAAGTATAACTGATTACTGATTGCCGTGGAGCGATAAGACCGCCAGTTGTACACTAGCGCATAAGTAGTTATTTAAGAAATTAATATAATCTTGTTGTGCAATAAAGAGGATTTGTATTGTATTGTACACAACTAAAAAATTACAGGCAAGCTCCAAGCAGACATCACTGGCCACAGACTGGCTAACCTGGACATCAAATGGGACCTACTAGTCCAGTCCACGATGACTAGGGCCCAGGAGACCGGGAATATCATAGCCAAGCACCTTGACAAGAAAATTGAAGTAAAACACTGTCAGTTGATAGAGGAAGGGGCTCCCATACCGCCCGAGCCTCCTGTTGGACATTGGATACCTGAGCCACGAGTAAGTAGACAAAAATATAAATAAATAAATGTTTTTGAGACGTTTTTACACAGCATCATCTAGTCCCAAACTAAGCAGAGCCTGTACTATGGGTACTAGACAATAGATATAATACTTATATACTTTTTTTTTGTAAATACATACTTAGTAGTATAGTATAACTGGCAGGTTTCTGCAACTCCATGTCTAAGGGCAAGTACTTACTTATAATACATAAGAAACACCCAGACCAACACAAACATCAATGTTTGTGTCCTGTGGGAATCAAACCCACAACCACTAAACCACAGACATTTGAAAATTGGTGAAACCTTTAAAATTTTAGTAATTATGCAATCCAGTTTATTAACCTAAAGGTTGATAAAATGCTCCTCTGAATTTTTTAAATCATGTGCAGATCCGAATTTGATTATCACTTGCTTTTACGGTGAAGGATGACATCGCCAGGAAACCTGCACACCTGGAAGTGCTCCAGTTTTCGATGCCAACCCATCGGATTATAAGAGTGAGGGAATATAGAGTGCACCTGTGTTTGAGCACACACTTGTACTCTATAATATGTCCCGCGCAGATGCCTAGTCCACGTTGACACAGTGAACATAACATACAATATGGAAACTACATACAAACGCTCGAAACGACGCAGTCACACAGACGCACGCCTTATCAAGGCCCCTAAGCGGGTGTTTGCACTGGTGTCGATTCTCTTGTTCACGAACCAAACTTATTTTAAACTATCGCTCTCTTTTACTAATAGTAGATATAAGAAAGGGATGGCAACAATTTTAGAACTGACAATTTATCGGAATTTAAATTTCCATACAAGTTAAGTCGTGATCTGGTATTGCCTGATTTCAATTGATGCACACTTTGTAACCTGTACGCTTAAACTACTTACTACGCTCTTGATTGTACTACTTATACAACATGTTGCTATGCATTCGTGCCATATTTAAGGAGGTGACTATACCACTGATACTGTACACGAATCAGTAAAAAAATCAATACCAAAAAAATTTTTTTTTTGTTAAATACCTATTTGTAAACAAACGAATTCCCCCCGTGTGTCACGTGCGACACAAAAACGATGCGTGCGACACCACCAAAACAATTTGCAGGTATTTCCACCCTTTGACAATGCCGCCGATGACTTATTTTCAGAGTCGTTCGGGATTTATTCTCGAACCCTCGCTATGTTTCTAAGCGAAAATTTAGGTATTAAATAATCGTAGAATTTTTCAAGTATTTTTAGGTGACTAAGCACATTATTTATCATCAGATCTAGAAATATGGCACGATTACAGATCAACACCTTGTATAATCTACCTGTGATGATTTGTAAATGGCACAGGATTACCTATTTTCAGCATTATATAGATTCTTTTTGACTGTAAATCTTTCAAACTTTAAATAAATAAATAAATAAAATCTCGGAACCTGCTCACTGTTTGTATTTTACGAAGTAATAATAAAGTGACACGTAAACTAATTGACAGTTTTAAAATAGTTGCTATCTCTTTCTTGTATCTACTCTTAGTAAAAGAGAGCGGTAGTTTAAAATAAGTTTAGTTCGTGAACAAGAGAATCGACACAATTGACAACCCTGCGACGTCCGCTTAGGTTTTGTTGACGCGTGCGTATGTGTGAGTGATTCAATACAGAGCGTAAGGACGTAGTTTCCGTACTGTATTACGTTTACTGTGACGTTGATATTGGCTACCGGGAGTGAATTCGGCCGGGAGGACATTATTAGTGTAGCGGGAAGTTAACGGTGACGTTTTTTCTCGTATTACTCCCGACGGCTGAGCGCGCAACGACTATAGAAACTTCGCTTCAAAACCGTTTAAACCGATTTGTTTTTGATGTTTTTTATTGATAAAAATGTTTGTTGTCTCCCTTCTGGGAGACACGATGAATGTCCATAAGATATTGATAAATAAAACAAAGATAAAGTGCATCACACCATCGTTCTGATAAGATTTGCAAGTGCGTATTTTATAGGATATAGACTTTGCCCGCGGCTTCACCTGCGTACTGGAATAAAATATAACTTATGTTACATCTGGATAAAGAACATAATAACATAACATCACGCCTGTATTTCCCCGAAGGGGTAGGCAGCGGTGTAATAGTACACCCTCATTTCGCCAGTTATGTTATAGTCCCATGTAATAGGGGGCGAGCCTATTGCCATTGACCGGGCACAAATCCAGACTCCGGGCTGCTACTGAGAATTTCCTAATGAAAAAACCCAATAACAATTTGCCCGACCCGGGAATCGAACCCAGGACCTCACGCTCAGCAGTCGCGCTTGCAACCACTAGACCAACGAGGCAGTCTGGATAAAGAAGCTTTCTAATAAATAATAAATAATCAGTTTATTCTCTCTCTTAACAATTGTTTTTTTTACTACTAGATTTAGCAAATGTGCCAAAATTAGACTGGTAATACTGTGTGTAATAATAATGGTGAAAGAATTATTAAAATCGGTTCAGTAGTTTCAGAGATTATTGATTACAAACAAACAAGTATTTTCTCTTTATAATATTAGTATAGACATCTCATAAATTTTAGACAATGTTGCCAATACATGTTTTTGTTAACATTCTGCCGGTTATATTCTGTTATATTCAATAATAAGAACAATGTCTAAAGTCTAAATCAGACTTGCTATCTATGGAATAAATGTTTATTCATAGCTATTAGGTATTGAAACCGTGTGTTGATATCCTTGACTATTTCTTATTGAAAACTCGTTAGAAATACAAGTTTCCTGATCGCCTATCGCCATACTTATTTCTGCTGCCATGGCCAACCAGTGATGTTTGCATTGCTGTGTTCCGGTGCGAAGGGTGGGGGTGCCGTTGAAATTACAACCACAAGAGACCGATTTTAAAGCAAAAGCCTAGGTGGTATTGCTGTTGTTATGGGCAAAGGTAACCCGCTTGGCATGGGCCTTTAACTCGTTTTGCCATCCTATAAAAAAACCTGAAAAAACCTAACATATTTATGTATACAACATGTTGATCTTGCCATCTTGTTATTCGTGCCATATTAAAGGAGGTGACTATACCACTGATACTAAACACGAATCAATAAAAAAATCTACACCAAGATTTTTGATGACAGGTATTTCCACCCTCTGACAATGCCGCCGATGACTTTTTTTCAGAATCGTTCGGGATTTATTCTCAAATCCTCACTATGTTTCTAAGTGAAAATTTGGGTATTAAGTAATCGTAGAATTTTTCAAGTATTTTGATGACTAAGCACATTATTTATTATTTGCTCTAGAAATATGACATGGTTACAGGTACAGATCAACAACTTGTATTGTAGGCGAATTTTTAGCATTATGATATTGACTGCCTCGTTGGTCTAGTGGTTGCAAGCGCGACTGCTGAGCGTGGGGTCCTGGGTTCGATTCCCGGGTCGGGCAAAGTGTTATTGGGTTTTTTCATAAGGAAATTCTCAGTAGCAGCCCGGAGTCTGGATTTGTGCCCGGTCAATGGCAATAGGCTCGCCCCCTATTACATGGGACTATAACATAACTGGCGAAATGTGGGTGTACTATACACCTCTGCCTACCCCTTCGGGGAAATACAGGCGTGATGTTATGTTATGTTATGTTATGATATAGACATATCAGCAATAGTGTTGCTCGTCTATAATCAACAAAATAATAAATAATCCATACTAATATTACAGTGGGGAGGCCTTTGCCCTGCAGTGGGACAGTATAGGCTCTTAATTATTATAATAACTAATATTACAAGGGAAGTTTGGAAGAACATGAGGAAGACCTTTGCCCAGCAGCGAGACAGTATAGGTGGACAAAAAAAAGCGAAAGTAACTGTCTGTCTGTTTGTTACATTTTCACGCGAAACCCCTGAACTGATGGTAATGAAATTTGGCGAAGTGATAGACTGGGCTACTTTTTATCCTGGGAAGATAAAACAGTTCCCGAGCGATGCGCAATAATGTCTTTCTTAGATAAACCGAATGACATACGTGCAAAGCGGGCAGAAACTAGTAATAATAATAATAAATAAATATAAATATTTTTGGGACATTTTACACATCACCATCTAGTCCCAAACTAAGCAGAGCTTGTGGTATGGGCACTAGACAATGGATATAATACTTATATATTTTATTTTTATTTTTTATATATACTTATAATACATAAGAAACAACCAGACCAACACAAACACTCATGTTCATCACACAAATATTTGTGTCCTGTGGGAATCGAACCCACGACCACGTGATCAGCAGTCCGACACTCGAACCACTAGACCACAACAAAGGTCGTAATAAATAAATGGATGGTGAATTGTCTGTGTTTATAATTAATATTTACTATACAACCCAGTTTTGCATTTTTCAATCACTTCGTTATAATAATGATTGCGTACCTTTTTAATTTGTTTTGTTATTACTTTTTCCTTTAACCTTCCCAAACCCACATTTGAGAAATTAAAGTTTCAACGTAAAATGAGATCCTACAGTAATCAACGCAACATGATTACTAAAGTTGTACGTTTTTGTGAAGAAAAATGCGAACTAGCTTGCATTACTGCGATAAAAAAAAAAGAATGAACACTAAAATCAGTTTTTTAAAGTAAAATCAATACAAACGTTCATTCAATAGTTACATAATAGTTAGCGTACCGTAAAAAAAACTAACGATTCAATTCACGAAAATTATTCTTCTCTGAGGAAAGATAATGTAGTTAAGCTCAGCGGGCCGCACGGCTTAAAATATAATGGGCCGCATGACGCCCGTGAGCCAAAGTTTGACGACCACTGTTTTAATAAATGTTAACGAAGTTATAGACTGAAATAAGTTATATAATAATACTACAAAATTTCCGCTTCTGAAATCCTGACCATGCCAAATTTTGATCTCATAAGAATCAAAATGATAATTTATATCAAATCACTATGAAACTTGGTCAGAATTCCCAATTCCTTATTATTTTTTCTCTCGGTACCTTTAAATAAAACTCCACTCTCCTCGTATACATTTAAGTTTTATTTTCCAATGCAACTGGCGAGTATAATAACTACTGTTCTTGTGGCACGTGCAGCAGTTCTTTCAGGACAGCGCGCGGATTGAGGCGGGCTTTAGGCGCTACTTCTATAGGGCGCCGCCGGAACAGACTGAAGATACATACACGCTGCTGGTCTGCCATGCTAATGTTATTCGATATTTTGTTTGCAAGTGAGTATTTACACTTAATTTTACTAGAATATTATATTTTGACATTGTTATTAATGTAATTCCTAATCACAGAGATAGTAAAAAATATAGACTAAGTGCTGCGAACAACCATAGTGAAGCCAACAAAAACCGTGCTCCTTCATGTACAACCAGTGCTCACGCACACACATGCCCCTTAAACCGTGCTCACCCCTCTCAGTTCACATGTCGCAGCATCTTCCAGGAAGCATCGCAAAATCAAATACCTTTCAGGAGCATGGTGTGTATGTGAGCACTGGTTGTACATGAAGGAGCACGGTTTTTGTTGGCTTTACTATGGTTGTTCGCAGCACTTAGTCTATATTTTTTACTATGTCTGTGTTCCTAATATATATACGTCTATTAATATGTCAAAATTATTGTAATCCATAATCTTAAGCAAACGTTAAATTAAATATTATAATCATGTAATTTAAATTCCTGTACTGAACCTACTTAATATTTCTACACCAGCAATGGTAGTATATGTGAAACAATATTTAACTTAAGACTTCAATACCATATACTAAGATATAAACATTATTCTATTCTATCAGTTTCCTACTCCCGGATGTCGTAAAAGAAGACTAGGGAGACTATTTCTTGAAGGTTGACTGCAGCATCTGAATTATGCACAAATTAATCAATCATCTCAGCCTATTGCAATTTAGGCCTCTTCCAAGTTGCGTCACAACACTGTCCTTAGCCTTCCGCATGCAGCCTGCCCCAGCTCTTCAGCGTCGACGGTATAATAACAACATTATAAATATAAAAGTTTATTTCAAGAAGGGCTACAGCATCCTCACTATGCGCTAACTGCTATCACAAGTTCCTTTGCCACGAGTAGTGATGTTTGAAATATTTCTGCCCATAGTAGCGATCACAGAATATAGAAAACAAGGAGAAGTAGCCGCACGCGTGGCATAGTTGATTCTCATAGAGGTGTATTAAATCACCGCTATGTGTACAATTTTGATATATTGCAATAAAACAATTTTATTTTTAACAACTTGTATCAAGATTTAATACTTGTAAAAAAAACATTTCATAATTGCTAGGTTCCATCAGAATTTGAAAGAGACCCAATCACAATTGTTTATAGTGTATTTTAATGTACTATTTCAAATTGTCAATGTGTGATTTTGGGGACACTTTTTCCCATAGTAAGTAATCGTAATGCCACTTCCCCTTGTTTTTTATATTCCTTGGTAGTGATGATTTTCTTGTTCGGCAGGGAATTTCCACGGACACATGTAATGAAAACCATTTTGTTATCGAAAAACCAACATTACACTATTGTTTTCTTACCCTTCGCTAGCTACATATTCTTTTTGATTTTTTCCAGAGCACTCCAGTTCCCTCCTGAAGGCTGGCTCCGGATATCCCTGAACCACGCGTCCATAACCTGGCTATCGATCATGCCAAACGGCAACGTGGTCCTTCGCTCCCTCTCCGATACCGGCCACATGGAGCCTAAGTACATCACTAGCCGGTAAAACAGGTGTTTACGATTGGTGTTAAGGGTGTAGTTGCTAGCGCTAGTGTGGCATGCCAGTACAACTTTACTGGCATGTCAAACATGGATTGTTGATAGCTTTAAATAAAAATAACAGCAATATATTGGGGTATATTTGTGCAGAAGGTCACTAACTGGTAAGACGGGATTAGAATTGTTGGTTAATGTGTCCCATATTTTCTGCAGGTCAATTATTTAGCAATTCGTTCATCTAGAGATTTCGAATTGATAAAGTCGGATAACAAGACCGTAAAACTCTAAAGAGATTAATGTCTTACCGGCAAAATGGGATGAATAGGATTGCAAATGTACAAAATAGGCAAGGATTTAACATTGAAAATATATCGGTTTTTGCTAACATATACTTCAAAAATTTTCAACTATTTTGGTTTACATTTTAGAGTAATTATTAGCAACAAACTTTTAATTTAACCAAAAAAATCTTGGCCACTTTTTTAGGGTTCCGAAGTCCTACAAGGAACCCTTATAGTTTCGTCATGTCCGTCCGTCTGTCCGTCTGTCCTAATCCTTAACAGCTTAATAACTTCTACAGTTATAAACATAAGTAAATTAAATTTTGATAAAAAATAGTCTACATATAGATCTCAATTTTAAAAGAATAAAAAAATAGTTTTTACGTATTTTAGGGGTGGCGTCCATACATGTGAAATGGGGATGGAAATTTTTTTTTCGCTTCACCCCCTCTTGTGGGGTATCATTGAATAGGTCTACTAAAATGAAGGTTATGTTTCATACACCACTTTTTTATCAGGTGTACCATCTGCTAAATATAGCCCGCCAAAGTGGCTTGCAATGTGTCCCCCCCCCTGCCATTTCTAAACTATGCAACGTAGAAACTTATAATCTTCCACATTGATAGACCTTTGTAAAAACTCTCTTTTAAAATTATTTCGAGTATAGTGTGATTATAATTTTTTGAGTTATAGAGAGAAAACTGAAAAATACTTAAAACGTCCTAGTTCAAAGGTCGTTGACCTTAGAGAAAAATTATCATAGCAAATAATGCTCCTTTAGCTACTTTCTATTTGAAAAAATCACAAAAAGAAACTTTGACATCTTAAATTTGGCTTCTTGAACTTATCACTAGATGGCGCTACTAACAACACGCTCTGAGTCGCGAATGCTGCCGATTATTGCAAAAACTAAAATAGCCATGATTAATATTCGATTTGATTCGTTTGTAATTACACCTACTTAAGGAACCCTATAATACTGAGCATGGCCCGACATGCTCTTGGCCGGTTTTATCCATTCACCCCTGCAATATAATTTACCCCTTTTTACGGAAAATGTCATCGCTTAATAATTTACCTGTACATCCCTTTTCGGGTGATGCCTTTGTCCAGCATTGGACTGTGAAAGGCTGAGTAGATACTAGCGCTAGTGTAACTGGTAGACAGTAGTGAGGTGGGTACAGAACACAGAATTGTTTTATTACAGGACATATGGTGTGTTCTTTACTTTATCCTTTATTAGTAGCTAAAGACCTGGCATCTAAATATTTCACTAACCAAATAAAAATAAGGGTTAAACCTACGTAATCATAGTGCCACGCCTTTTTAAAACGGTTGATTCATATGGGAGTAGTTATTATCAAAACTGTAAGGCAATGGCATTGATACTCTGAATCGATGGTCATATTTTTTCACAAAAAATAACATACGACACTAAAAAGTCGTTTTTCGTATGATTTGGTTCACTTAAATGTAGTCAGTAGTCACTAACGTATTAAGCTTGATTCACATCTACCAGCACGTAACGTGTCAGACACGGTACAGAATAGTATTATATTATCTGTGGTACAGACAAGTTTTCATATCTACCGATAGACGGCCATTCTTGAAGACAATATCGGCCGGTGCCCGTGTCTATGCGGACATGTTACGCTCATGTGCGCTAGATGTGAATACGCCTCTAGGTAATGTATGAATTATTATTTTGATGTCTGTGCCGGATCCGGTACGTGTCTGCCACGTACGGTTTCTGCAGATGTGAATCGAGCTTTACGGGCACATGACCTGCAAAACTCTCCGGCAACCTCCGTAAAATGCATTTCAGTATAGCTGTGCATAATTCTTAACAAATACAACTCACGACTAATTAAAAGCAAAAAGGACATTGCCCATTCTCTTAGGAGCTTTAGGCCTCTCAAAAAAAATTGCTATGTCACGGCGGTTTTAGTCTTATTTTGTAGACCAAGAAATATCTTTTATTATTCTGCAAACGATTTGAATTTTTTTCACCCTGGTTTAAGAGAAATCTAATTTTTTCCAACTCCTTAACTGATTGATAAGTACGCTCCGTGCATCGTTGGGCGATATAACTGAACGCACCCATAAGGACATCCAGAGACACCATGTATGGTGTTGCAAGATACAATTATTTTATTAATCGATTTTTGAAATCGATTTTGTAATATTTTTTAAATAATAACATTGCAAGTTTTTGAGTGTATTAATTAATATCGATTTTATAAGTAATATTTCAGTTAATTTAAAATGATTATAACAATATTTACAATAAATGCATAGGTATTTTAAAGCAAAGATTCATCTTATTTTTCTGTACAAAAATATTTCAAAAATATGTTTTGCAATTTCTTTTGATTTGACGTCATATGAGTGATTTTTTATCATTTTTAACGAATTTTGCGCATGCGAACCGAAATCTAAACATATAAACTGTGGAAAGAAAAAATAAGAAATCAATCAATCAAGATAAGTCTAGTATAATAGCATCAGAAACACAGTAAAAGTGAATTCATAGAAGTATCGCTATTTGGAATCGATTCCGATTATTTGTTGAAATAGTCTGATATCTGGCAACATTTTCGTTCGGTTTGAATGGAGGATATACCTACTTACCATTCAGTTTAATACATATTTATTATGTTTTTTAATGCTAGGGTGAAAGAAAAGTTGATAAAGAACAAATAAACATGAAAAATAAGACATAATTTTTGAATAACATACAGTTTTGACATGTCGCCAAAAATGGGCCCATCCGTGGGCATTCTCCTTTTGCTATCAGATCAGATAATTGAAATACCAGAATAGAAAATGACAAAAAAACCTTGTGTTTCCTTGACACTTATCGCCGTTACTACACCCATATGAATCAACCATAAGGCCGTAAATCTTTGTTAAAAATAAGGTGGAGGATATCGTAATAGTCAATTTAAATATTTAAACGCTTTAAACAGGAACAATAATTGAAAGTATTTACTGAAATGAGATGTGAAAATATATTTGTTAACCTTGCTGTTACATTGTCAAACAAATATGATACTGATCAAGACACCGAATGAGGTATGTTGTAGGGTGTTGTTCTAACTAGTAGCTAGTTACCACTAACTTGTAGCTTATAGTAAGAGAAACCATAACCTTTAACGTAGTAAATGTAGACTACTGGGATACTATAATAATACTAATTACCCTTTGGCTCGGTAACACAATACATTTTTTTAACTAAAGGTACATAAGGCAAGCTTAACACTACCTTGGGACTTATTCAGCTGATTTATAGTCCGACCATGAAATTGCTTTATCACTGATACGACAAGGTTTATTTTCCCTTACAAAACCAATGCGTCAGTTACCTACTGTTGTCATCCTTAATAAAAAATTAAGTTACTTGGATTCGTTGTCAAAAATGGTACAGCAATTTCATGATCATACATCAACTCTTGCTAAAAACTTACGTGTTATTGAAATAGGTACAATCTAACAAAGCAATTAATATCCAGGGTCGACAGATATAAATGAAGTTTTCTCAGAAGATTATGGATGTTTTTGAGTGAAATATCATTTTAATAACGGACTAAGTTAAACTGTATTTATAAGAAACCCTAATCAAACCGTTCTATAATAATTTCCTGAGAAATCTTCTTCTATATCTGGCGACCCTGGATACTAATTGCTTTGTTAGACTGTACCACCGTATTAAATATATATCAAAGCAGTGTGTTACATAACATCACTATCTGATCACTAATACTACATCTCGACCTAGTTATGACTATTACAACCTATAACCATTAAAATAAAATAAGAAAATCTCGTATTAATTAATCTATGAGACAAGTGGTACTCAAAATGCGGCCCGGCAGGATTATTCGTGCGACCTGCTAAGCTTTTCTGTTTGACGCGCTGTAAAAATCTTGTCACATGATAGTCATAACATGTGTCGTAACCATTACCCTATTTAGAGGTCCATTATATTTATGTAAGTATTGCTGTAACATCTGAATTCAAAATTGTTTTGATTGCAGCAATATCAGCGTAAAGCAAAAGGCCAAGAATCAACTTAAGGAGAAGAAAGGGTAAGAAACTTTATAAGTTACTGCCTGCACGTTACAATTGCGAAACACATTTAAATTAAGACCCAACTGGCAATTTGTGATCGAGAAATCATTCCGATTCGTTATACGAAAGCAAAATTGTGTTTATATAAATTGTAGTGTGCACTTTTAATGTTGTAGCACTTTCCTTTCGTATTACGTAAAGGCACAGTTGCCACAAGAAAAAAAAATCTTATTTCGGCTAAAATTTGCGTCGTAAGATCACCGTTTGATTGGTTGCAGCGGAACTAAGGCCCGTATTACAGAAGGTTCCTCAAGTACAGTTTAAACTTCAATCACCTGATCACTACTTAAGGATAGAATCGTTACTTGAGTATCGGTCTTATTCCAATACGGTAATTATAAATTTCAATTCAACAACATAACACACGAATTTGACCTGAAATAGAACAGAAAACTTTACTCAAGCGTAGTCTGGTCCACCCTAGAGTGACTACAATGCAAATCTCTGCTCAAATACCGAAACAGGTGACAGTATAAAATAAAGCTAAACTCAGCTGAACTGTGATCAATAAATCTCTGCTTGAGGAATGTTCTAAAATTAAATCTCAACTCAAAACTAGTTTTAAACAGTGATCAACGCTTGAGTATCGTTCTGTAATACGGGCCTAGGTATGCTAAGTATTATTGTCACTAAGAAAATCATATCATTCTGAAAAACACAAGTCATACACTGTTACTTGAAACATTATGAGAATATGAATATCTTATTATTGTCATTGAATACTGTTAAATTGAGACGGTCTTGAACACTTTAACATTTGTGTTGGTCATAATAACATAATATAATCAGGTCATTACAGCCCCACTGCTGGGCAAGGAATTCTTTTCAGAAGAGTCGCTTAAGGCCTTGGTCCTCCACACTGCAAACATACAATAAACTTATTATTATCTGGCAATGTAACAGCACGCTTCTAATAGAATTCCACAAACGGACCACGAAACTAAACTGTGTTATTTAAGGATGTTGTCATAATATATATGTAAAGGAACCAGTCGATTTAAATACGAAATACGCTTATAACCTGTATTCTCATAGTTATAGTGTAAACGCCCATTAAAAAAAAACTCGACTAATGGGCACGTGCTGCGTGGCGTTGTATGCCTAAAATAAATCCAAACGGCAATTTTCCAACGCCGATGTGGCATTAACATCTCGGGACGCTCCTTAATGAAGAGTTTCATCATACAACATTTTGACAATAGTTACTTGACTGACGTTTAGTGCGCCGTGGCTAACGTGACCATTTTTATTTTTGCTTAGAACGGGGCGCCTTTTTTTCTGATTTATTTCTGTCGAGTATCGGAATTCCAGACACAATTAACATTCTTTATTTTGTACCCAGCCGGGCTTAAGCTGTAGTAAAGCTATTTATTTTTTCGTGAAATATTTCTAACGCACAAATTCGGCCCCGATCTTCTTTATCTCCTTAGTTTACCTATCGTGGTGTATAATTTACACAGGTTTTGAAATTATTGCTAGAAATCACTCGTTTTGGGGAAAACGGGACAGTTGCTACTCCTTTGCGACAGTGGTAAGACAGCTTGAAAATAGGACAGTTTCGTTCAAAACGGGACGTGTGATCACGTTAGCCATGGAATAGACTATGGTCAGATTACAAGGGAATTTTGACACACACCGATGTATCAGCTTCACCGAAATGTATCGATGACCCCGCGTGTCCCTATATGTCAATGCGACGCGGTCTTATTGTATTGACTTCGCCTACGGTTTAGTTGGACTGTGAATAAACTGAGGATGATATTTTAATTAATCGATGATATAAACATCAGATGTACCCTGAACTGTAGGTTGAAATAAAATCTATTAGCTCCTTGGTTGTATTGTTTTGTATCATATAAAATATACCGTAATTTTTTTATTTTTAAGCGTAAATGGAACCTGAGAATTCCTAAGGTTTCTTTTTCATAATATTTTTTTATACTTTTTCAGTACAAAACTGTTTTGGTTATCTGACTTATGGCGTATTTACACTGATTAGTGCTAGTAATTTTTGAATAGAGCTAAGTAGTTAATGATATTTTGTAGATGATTAATTCTAATTTTATATCCATTGCTTGCATTAATCAGTTTAAATAAGTACCTATTCAATGCTAGGACATTTTAATCTAGATTGCTACTAAAGTTAACATGTTTAGATTGTCGCTTTCAGTGCCATAGATCAAATGTTCAAGTACCTAAAACCTAGTCCATGCTATGATATAAATCATAATACTTATACGTACGTGTTCACATATAACGAAATACGTGTTAAGATTCAAACAAAAATATAATTCTTTCCGAATAATTCGACAAAGGTTGAATCATACGAGTGTGGACTAGGTTTTATACCTAACATATGCTATTTAATACATAATTATAATTGAGTCTACCTATATGAGAAAACAAAATCAAATCTCCAGTTTAATCACCACTAAATCTAGTTTAAAAAAATGTATTGAGGGAAGAAGTTGGATTCCAATTTAGGAATTATTTACTAGTACGTTTGACCGCACGTCAGTAGTAACAGTTTGACATTGACAGCGCCTTTATTTCGTAAGCAGTAAGGGTGGTTTTCTAATTCAAGTGTTACCACTGTCATGCAGTCGACTGTACCACATAATAAAATTATTCTTTGAATTTATTTAAGATAATATAAAAACATTTAAAAAATGTAATAAACTGGGATCGATGTAATAATGTAAATGGCGCTGAATAACAAATACAAATAATATAGTTTATTGTACTTGCCAAATTACCTCTAGCAACATGTTACTTATGTGAATTTTTATCGTGTATAAATGACTTACCTGTAAATATTTTGTAATGTTGAATAAAATGTGTATGAATTTATATTCATGATTTTTATTTATCTGGAAGCTCCTTTACGCCACCGAGTAAAGCAAATATAGACTAATGGTTTCCTAATTGACAATGAGCTTTATAAGACAGTTATAAGCGGTATGTAGACTAGATATATAGTTATGTAGGGATCATCAATACCCTGAGTTGCTTTGAGAAAAGAGCGTATTGGCTATGTGCAAGATGGCGGTGGGGACAGTCAAATCGATCGCAGCGCACGTTGTGGTAGAAATGCGAAACATATCAGGCCTGTGTTTTGTATTTCCAACTAAATTCGCTGTCTTTTTTATGTTTATGAGCTAAAAAGGAAATGGGTCATAACTCATAAGACTTGTTGTTTTGTGAACTGCACAAATAATGAGAAGAATAGTTTGTTTTACAAGTTTCCTTGGAATTGGAGCAAATAAGAAATGGGTACTTAACTGCTTTAAAAACGATAAAGCAAGTTACTGGTCCATATAACTATTACGATTTCAATGATTAGTTATAACAATAATGAAGTTAAAACGAAGTTCCTTTCGAAAATAAATAATTAAGGCACAATTTGGAGTAAATACTTACAATTATGGATGTTTTGTATTGTCAATGTCACTGATGACACCCAATAATATTATGTGTTGGCTCATATTAAATAACTTTGGCCGTTAATTCTTACTTTTTAAAATTTTCTCACATGTTCTGCTAAAACTAATTTACTTCTTTTTGTCACAGCTTCAGGTAGGAAAGATATATTATGTTTTATGCTTTTGAATCCTGTTATTTCACAAATATCATGTATCAATATCAGCTTATCTTTTACAAATATTATTTATTACGCTTTAATATTGTCAATGTTACACATTTCTGTAAATTTTTTACTTGATTTAGTACATATTATTAAAACATGGCTTAATAACTAATTGTTAAAACAATTCACGGGTCCTGAAAACACATTTCTTATTGCGGCCGCTAGGTGGCGCTCCTGTCGTGCACATAGCCAATACGCCCAAACTTGCTCGATTTAGTGAGGACACCCAGCTAGATATCTGTTTCAAACAAAAAAATCATTCTTTTGTCATGTGATTGTGTAACCCTCACATGTCACATGCATACTACACTAAAGCTTAAGTTTTGGTTACCCTTCTCACATTGTATATAAAAGCAATCTCTATCAGTCATCAGTGTTCATTGTAATCAAATACAAGGATGATTTTTTTCTAAATGACATGTCTTTTTTAACATAACATTTTCAATAATACTTTGTATAATACAATAAACTCTAGAACAAAAACATAATTTATTCAAAATGAATCCTATTATGAACTAGAACTTAATAAACATGGCAAATGAAAAGACAGCCCTTAAAAAGCGCCCGCCCCTTATAACATGCTTACCATGTTCTTATAATAAGCCAGTTACGGCTGCTGCCTACACCGGTGGTACCTTTTCATAAAATAGCTAATCTCAAAAATATAGAGTATCGTAGGTACCTACAGTCGACAGCATGACAGTGGTAACTCGTTAATTCGAAAACCGCCTTTACTGCTTACGAAATAAAAATGCTGCTAATGTCAAAGTGTTACCACCGACGTGCGGTCGATTGATCTTCAAACTTTCCGGTGAATCACCCCTAAGGCTAAAATCGCTTGCTCTCAGTGTCCGACGTCAGCCGTAGGTACGTGTAATGTAGCAGGATTCGTTCAAGGAACTTTGTCGACAAAATGTATGGTGGGAAGGATTGTGACTGTACCTATTTATTCTAAAGAAAGAAACAGGGGGTTTTTGAACACAAGGTAAAGAAAACAATGGTCAAGATCATTTTATTTGTATATTGGTTCTGTATTATTAATGTACGACATCAATATTTGCGAATCTTATCTATTCATGCATTTTATTAGATAAATAAAAGCTCTGATTATATAAATTCTTGTTAGGATATGTTGAAAATTTCGAGGTAAAATAGTTCATACTTATTGATAAAAGGAGTTACCTATTCCAAAAAATAATTGTGTTACAATGCTGGAAAAATTCGGCAGGTTTTTTTAAAAATTATGTTGACCTCGCGCGGTGTTAAACCGCCTTAAGATATAGCCAATAGGGTCTCTCAATTCAGCCGCGGGAAGAAACAGCTAGTGCTTCTACCTACCTACTTATATAAATCCTTATTACATTTTTAGGTGTTTTAAAAACCGCAACCGCAGTGCGTATTGGCCTTATCAATAAAACAAATATAGGTAAATGTATTATGTAAGTAAATCAAATTTAATTTATACATAGGCATAGATAATATAATACAATACTACATAGGTAACATCCTTGGGACTAATTAAATTTCCGAATCAGCGATACGCAAACTTTTTTATGTTAATTACGTGTAAACTCGACTGGCCGGACAAATCCAATGCCTAACAGGCCGCAGATCCAGTATCACTGATTCAATGTGAACAAATGTAAATTAAATAGTCTAGACACAATATCTTACATATTTGCTATTTCCGCTGCTTGTAATGAATTTGACCAGCATTGTAATATATTTTCTTATTTTTTTCTAAAGAGGCAAGAATATTAAGTCAGTAGGTATTCAGTTACTAAATATAACATTATTCTTAGAATAGTCACAAGCAAGGTAAGATTTACTTTGCAACTATCTCACTCTTGATTACTATAATCTGAAAGATAGTAAAAATTACGAAATATTTACAATATTATTATAATTTATTTTATTACTTTATTAAAAATTGGTGTTTTATGGAAAAATCACAACATATAAAGGGAGTTTTATGCCGTGAAATCCCGGCTAAAATAGGCCGCCTCGATTTATAGGTTTTGTAAGAAGCGTTTAGGAATATCTATATCAATCAGGTGACTAGGCAGCATAATTCACCAATTTGTATAATAACATCATACTGTTATTTATATAAGTGTTGTGGAGATCAGTTATTCAACTTTGTAGTAGTCTATAAAAATATATGCATATAGATACTTATTGTTCACTTGGTGAGGACAGAGGAGCTTACAACAAGTGTCTTTAAGCATAGCAATAAAATTGTCGATTGGGAAAACCTGTAGATAATATTATGAAGAATATGTATAAATTATTAAGTATTTTTATATTAAGTCATATAGGTAGGTACTAAATATTTATATACTAAGTACCTACTCATTAGGTAAATGAGCCAGCAAATAGCTGTTTTTTTATTAAATATTTTCTTATTTCAGTATTTAACATAGGTAATGTATGTCAGTACTTAGTAGTCTAAAAAAGAAAATTAATATGTATTTCGATAAAATCTAATTTTAATGGCACTCTATGAATTCAGTGGCGAATTGGCGAATAAAACAGATTCTGAAGCCTTAGGTAAGAATTCGTTGTAGGTAAATTTAATATTATTGATATGGTACAATTCAAAATAATAGAGATTCATATCGTGGTACCTATGATGATAAAACCTAGTTTGTGATAACCGCTGAGTGATGAGTGAGTGAGTGTATGTAAGACGTTCATGGGAAATCGATATTCAACCTTACTGCATTTTTTTTTCAGGCCAAGCGAATGATCTAACTTCTAAAGTAACAAATAATTCCCAATGGTCACCATCAAAACCGCAAACCCAAGTGGTTCGAGTAAATTATTATATTTTTCCCAACAGCCACTCCGGATGGCGATTGGGAACAAAAGTGTATTGTTAATAAATACAAGCTACTTGTATTTATTTAACATTACCTACTTGTATTTTTTTATGTCCAAGTTTCTTCTGTGAGTCAACCATGCTTACAAAGATACTTACAAAGTTTAATTTTGATTTAGGGCGCATTTTAGAGCTCGGCAGGCCGCATTGAGTATTCATTAGACTGCAGTTTGAGAATCACTGTAAATTATTACTATCGGCCTACAGAGCAGCATCAGTCTCTAAAGCCTTAAAAAGTGAAGACAATAATAAAATGGTTTTCTTTTTGGATTGGAGATTTTAGGCGCGTCCAAACTCCATATTCACAGTACTTACAAACAAACAAGTTATAAATATAAAAGCCAGCGTTAGCATTAAGCGGTCGATATTAGAACGTAGCCAGGATGAGTCCGGTTCCTCGGCTTCCATAAAAGTACTTGGCTACTTGATTTTATGTCTAGAACCCCTGAATGGGGTCAATCTCGACGGAAATAGTGAAACATTAATCTCATAACCCTTGGTACCAGGGCCATCTTAGACCATTCTGGGGCCCTTGAGCATAACAGAGTCTGAGGCATTTTTGGAAAAAAATGGGAATAGCAACAAAACTAGGCACTATCATTTAGTTACTTTATTGGTGGTTTAATTGGCTTAAGACCCATTTTTTATGCAGCCTTATCTAAAAAAAAATCAAAAGGGATTTGTTTATCAAGCTGTTCGTAATAGATTTCACTAAAATCCTGGCTACGTCTAACTATTATAATGTATTCGTACGCGATAACATGGCATTAGCGGACATTGCCCCGACTTCAATCCCGAAGTTGCAATTTATAAACGATAATCGCTACCCATACAAAGGGGTCAACGAACGTTATTGCCTTGTTATTCCGAACGAACGTAGTTCATTCCGTTGTTCAGTTGGCAGTGACAGGTCGTGGTAACAAAAGGTCGGGTCCTTCGATCGTGTCTTCTTCGTCTTCGTCGTCGCACGCGTCTTCAGGCTCGCCGAGGGCACGAACGAATTCTGTTGAATAGATAAATGGTAACAATTTTCATTTTAATAACTTCTTAGGTTTTCGCGATCACTACACATTATAATAAAACAAAGTTTAACCGGATTAAATCGCGTATATTATTTAAATTGGTTTTCCGACGTTTCGAAAGCTTTGCAGCATTTCGTAGTCGCAGGTAGACTAAGATGACAAGCGTCTTTACAAATATTTCTAAAAAAATTATACCGTAAATAAATACCGTACAATATTATTAATTAAAATCTTTTCGATGCACGCAGTAATCACTCACAATATCATATCTTTTACAGTGTTGCGTGCTGTTTGGGACTTGATTATTTTTAGGACTGGGTTCCAAACAGGTGGTAGCTGCCAACCATCTTCTCTATTAAAATTAGGATGTTTTTAAATAATATACGCGATTTAATCCTATTAAACTTTATTTTATTATAATTTTCATTTTATTTAAGCGAAATTGGGATGGGGAACAATTTTTTTGCGAGGATGAAACCTTCAAAAAAGGCTTTCGGCCTCCATGGGGTAAGGAGGCCGGGGTCGTGTGATATATTCACCGCACTAAAACCTCCTTAAAAAGTGGCCATCTTCAGCACAATAAGGGGCACTCCGGGAATGTGATATGCCTCCGGAGCCTTTCCTTTGCAATGGCTGTAAGGCGACGTGCCTAAAGCATGATTTCCACCAAAACGGCTCGCATCGCATCGGATCGGAAAGGATACGAACGGATGCGGCGACAGCCGATCGCGTCCGGGAAGATTTCGACGCATACGATCGGCTCCGTAGCGTCGCCTGCGAACGTATCCGTTTCTGCGCCTAGTCAAATAGTTTCATTCCTACCGTGTTGACGTGTTAGATACTTCACAAGAATGAGTGGTGCCGCCCGGCCACGGCTTTGAGCGCACGCGACTTCAGCCGAAAGAATTCGATCGGATACGACGGTAGGCGAACGGAGCCGATCGCGCGTCACAGCATACTTTCGGCTCCGATCGCATGTTTCGGAAGACGCCCGCAGTCAAGCTGACGACTTTAAATACTGTTTACACGATTTAATATCGTTTAAACATTGTATAAAACTTTTTAACAAAAAATTTAACCGACGAAAACAGAAACTGAAAATCGAAAAATAAAATGAAGCTTTTAGTCTTAATTACTATTTTCCTAACTAAACTAATGTAAATAACTAATTATGAGTTGGCGCCAAACAAACAATCAACGAAAATCATTAAATTAATTTACTTTACTTTTTTTGCTTTTCAGTTTGTTTTCGTGTTCAATTTATGTTAAAAAGTTTTTTTTTTTTTTGTGGCTAAAATCTAACTCCAGGTCTCCATTATGTTGTAGTGTCTAGAACTATATTTATGTGTGCCAAGTTTCAACAGAATCGGTTAACAGGTAAGAATTCAATTCAGTGGGTGAACAAGCACTCATCCCCTGTTTTCCTACTCTTAGGGGTGGATTTTGATTTTCAAATTGAAATGGGACCAACTTCGAGATATACCCTATCCAATAAAAAAAGAATCATCAAAATCGGACCACTATGTAAAAAGTTATGCGTGGTCATAAATAATAAATTAAAAAAATGATACGCGTCGTATTGAGAACCTCCTCCTTTTTTTCGTCTGTTAAAAATCCGTTCCGATCCGATGCGATGCGAGCCGTTTGGTGGAAATCATCCTTTACATAGTTACCAGTTATATTTTTTTCATATATCATGTGTGTTTGTGCGACTCACCTAAGAAGTCTATGCGGCCATCTCCGTCAGCGTCCACTTCCTTAATCATGTCCTCGACTGAAACGATAATAAAAGGTGCTCATTACGAATTTCAAATTAGGTAAGTACCTAGAGTACCTAGGTAGGTTAGAACGACTTTCGTCAAATCGCTTGTTAGTCAAATTACTTTTTTGTCAAGTTTAGTGCGGTGGTTCATCAAATTCCTTTTTCGTCAAGTACAAATACAATCGAGTAGGTACAGGCAGTTTACGGTTTCACCAGGTTACATGAAGGGCGGGCGTTTCTTTGGGGTCTGTCTATTTATGACCTTCGAAAAGAACTAGCTGAAACGAGTCCACTTCGCATAAATGATTTTTTGATTTTGATCAAATTTAGTTTTTAACCGACTTCAAAATCAAAAAGGAGGAGGTTCTCATTTCGTCTGTTTATTTTTAAATGTACCTATGTTTGGGCATAACTCCGACATATGCATCGATTTCGATGATTCTTTAATTGTTTGAAAGAAGTTTCTCTCGAGATGGCCCCATTTAAAGGTGAAGATCTGATGAAGGTCTTCTGAGATAAAGAAGGGAACTCTTCAATGGATGACAGTAAATCAACCGCGATTGCATTAATTGCTTGGCTATGTGACTCAAAATCGATATTTTATCAATAAATAAGTATTTTACGATACTTATTTTGATTCTTTTTTTTAAATCAGAGTTATTAGTTAACAGTAAACATAACATAATCAGCCCATTACTACCCCACTGCTGGTCACGGGTCTCTTCTCAGTATGAGAAGGTTAAGGCCTTAGTCCACCACGCTGGACTAGTGCGGGTTGATGGACTACACACACCATCGAGAACTGTATGGAGCACTCTCTGGTGTGCAGGTTTCCTCACGATGTTTTCCTTCACCGTTAAAGCAAGTGATAATCAAATTCTGATCCACACATGAATCCGAAAAGTCAGAGGTGCGTGCCGGGATCGAACTCGCACCCTCCTGCATGGAAGGCAAGCGTTCAACCACTAGGCTATCACTGCTATAGTTCCATCCCATTCTGAACGCGCGTGGACTATACTCTTAATACAATATCTTTCGTTCCGTGTTATGCCGGGCATAAAGAGTAGCACCTCTCTATGTCTTCATTGTTCATGGGTGTCGTAAAAGGTGACTAAGGTATTCACCAGAGGATGGGCAGCAGCATTCTCTGAGTATTTAACCAACTGCGATCGCCAACCCGCCTGCCAAGCGTGGCGATTATGGCATATTCCCCCAACATGCTTGGAGGAGGCCTATGTCCAGCAGTGGACGTCTTTCGGCTGAAATGATGATGATGACAATATCTTTGAGATCAGGAATCAGCAAAGCTCTCGTAAAAAAATAGAATGGGTCTTAGTTCAGAATCTAAACAAGGCTCCTATAAAGGGATAGGTAAATTCAGCATGAAATATAACTTCACAAACATATACAATACATACAACATGTAACAAAAACCCTGTTGTTCCTGTGAGGTACGTTATCAGAATCGATATTCATACGTAAGGACACAACTCATTTGGAAAAACTCTTCAAATAAAAAATAAATAAAAAATCATTATTAAAAGTGATTATATCACTTAATACTAACTAGGGGCCTAATAATGATTTAATATTTAATTTGATTAGGTATTTTTATTGATATAATCAATGAGAGAGTGAGTTTTGAGTGATATAATCACTTTCAATTTACAATTAATAATTATTTAATATTTAATTTGATGATTTAAATTATGAAAAGAAAAAATCGCTCACGAGCAGGATTCGAACCTGCGACTCCTGGCTTAGTACGCCAGTGCTTTAGCCACTAAGCAATAATAATTAGTAAGGGTAGGCATATCTATACGACTTTGAATTAACTGCAAAGTTAGTCGAGTCGGTTAAGAAAAGCTGTTTCTTAATAAGATATCGCTGAGGTCACCCAAAGACGTACCATAGTCAAGGATAATTTCGATACTACGAGCAGTGTTCACGGTAGCTTAGTGGCTAAAGCACTGGCGTACTAAGCCAGGATTCGCAGGTTTGAATCCTGCTCGTGAGCGATTTTTTCTTTTCATAATTTAAATCTTTAGATTTCGCTTCGCATGCGTAAATGCGTTAAAAATAATAAAATAATTTAATTTGATTATTTTTATTGAAGAGTTTTTCCAAATGAGTTGTGTCCTT
This sequence comes from Asteroscopus sphinx, assembly GCA_949699075.1. Classification (NCBI taxonomy): domain Eukaryota; kingdom Metazoa; phylum Arthropoda; class Insecta; order Lepidoptera; family Noctuidae; genus Asteroscopus; species Asteroscopus sphinx. The sequence goes on along the minus strand of OX453021.1, from coordinate 8,029,339 downwards.
AGTATGAATATCGATTCTGATAACGTACCTCACAGGAACAACAGGGTTTTGTTACATACTGTAGATACTCACTCTCTTCTTCAGAGAGGTCTTCTCCCAAGCACTGCAGCACAGCCCTCAGGTCGGACGCGCAGATGTACCCTCTGTTGTGTTTGTCGAAGACCCTGAACGCGTCTCGCAGCTCCCTCTCCTCCTGTTCTGCGGAGCTGGTCCCGCCGCCCGCACCACACATCGACTTAGATAGAATGCTCACAAACTCTTCAAAACTTACGTTGCCATCGCCTGGAAAGAAGCAAAATGCAACATTAGTTTTTGTTTACCATAAACCTGAAAATGGGTTATTGTACTCATCATTATGAATAACTTTTACTAATGGACCAACCCTGAAATCGCCAAAAAATCGGGAACATCAGATTTTTTTCGTGATTTCAGGGTTGGTCCCATACTAAAAGTTGTTCATTATGATGAGTATAATGACTCCTTTCCGGTTTATGGTAAACAAAACCGAATGTTGTAGAATACAGAAGCGAATAAAGAATAGAGTCGCGGATACCTGCTTCGAACAAATAACTAACTATTAAACCGACGAAAAAAAGGAGGAGGTTCTCAATTCGACGCGTTTTTTTTTTTTTTTTATTTTATTTATGACCACGCATAACTTTTTACAGAGTGTTCCGATTTTGATGATTCTTTTTTTAATGGATAGGGTATATCTCGAAGTTGGTCCTATTTAAATTTCAAAATCAAAATCCACCCCTAAGGGCCTAAGGGCAGTAGAGAGTTGGAGTTAGATTTTAACCACAAAAAAATGAAAAATAAAACTTTTTAATAAAAAATTGAACCGACGAAAACAGAAACAGAAAAGCGAAAAATAACTAATTATGAGTCGGCGCCAAACAACCAATCAACGAAGATCATTAAATTACTTTAAATAAATAATAAAAACAACGTCACATTAAATACAACGTGAAATTTTCAACGATAAACAATAACTTTCCAAAAATGCGTTCTCCGCTCGGCCACTTGCAACTCACACGCACTTTGCTTGTTAAAAGTTCGTTTGGCGCCGACTCATAATTAGTTATTTTTCGCTTTTCAGTTTCTGTTTTCGTCGGTTCAATTTTTTGTTAAAAAATTTCATTTATGACTCAGAAATATTTTTTCTGGGTCTGATAGGCGGTGCGTGTGGTGATTTGGCTGTGTAAACATACCAATTAGGGGTCGCAAAACCGATCCCATTTTTTTATACCGTTATTGTAGGGATCGAGGCTTAGCCAATTGGATACCGGGATTTCTATGAAATTCGATTTGATTACAAATGTATTCCAATTATTCAGTCCATCTATCATAACAGGTATGGTATCATAGTAGGTATCCTATATCCTTAAGTTTACATTGGATTTCATAAGAATCCCGAAAATACCGGTTTTCTACAATTTCAATCCCGTTTTTGACGCCCACCGATTTTCCTACGGTATCCCAGTTACCACTGTTAGGAGAAATCCTTATCATTAAAGTATAAATGCGGAAAGGGTTTTAAATTGAACAAGAAATAAACTTCTAAGACCGTATGTTGTAGCGGAAAACCTTGTTCTCCGTGGGAAAAACTATTCTTTATTTTGTGGTAGCACGGCGGTCATCAAAGAAGGCATGTTTAGCAGAAGACGATTGATAAGGTGAAGTGTCTGTGGCAAGGGCCGTGTGGTCGTGCCCCTACCCTCCCCACAAATAATCCTATATCTTCCCTTGGTTTTTGGACTGCAATATGAAGATACTCACCGTCGCTGTCGACTTCCTGCAACATGTCTTGCAACTCCTCGACCCTGGCGAACTGTCCGAGGCTGCGCATCACCCTGCCCAGCTCCTCCTTAGTAATGGTGCCGTCTCCATCCTTGTCGAAGAGACGGAAAGCTTCGCGGAATTCTGGAATATAGATTTATATCCTACTATTATAAATGTCAAAGTTTGATGATGTTCGGATGTTTGTTACTGAATCACGCTGAAACTGCTAAACGGATTTCGATGAATTTGGCACACACATAATACGGATTAAAATATAAGCTACTTTTATCCCGGAAAATAAACAGTTTCCGAGGGATGCGCGATAACTCATTGTGATAACCCGAATTGTACCTACACGGCCGAAGCCGCGGGCAGTCTATATGAAATAATTTTGAGGTGGCTACATATTACTCAAAAAATATATTATAAACCATTGCCTCAGGCTTCAATTATGATTTTTAATCAACAAAAATAGCCATAAATTATTCTTGTCCCTGTTTAGCCGACTGCGGCGGAGCCCAAAAGGAGGGTAATGTTTTTAGTTGGTACCTATGTATTAGAATTGGATTGGGATTGAAATTATTTTCAAGAGTAACCCCACGATATAGGTACCTACAATATGTTGTCTACTTCCATTGTCCTCTACCAGCCATCATCTCATCATTCACTCCCTTGCCATTCATAAATCATTTATAATCATTCTTCACGCAATCCACCCATCATTTATTTGGTCTCCACCCACCAAAATATATTCAACACTCTATTAGTCTTGCAAGCACATGCTTTTCATTCCTCCTCATCAAATTTTTATGTCGATACCTACCAAGACAATCAATTTCCTTTGAACTTTTCTGCCACTGCCGCCATTTTCAAACTCCTAGCTATAATAATAATGAAAAAACCTTTCATCTGAGTCCTGGTGATTCCTGACGTCTCGTCGACGATGGACGCCTTCCTGTCCAGGTTGGTGTCGGCAGCTGGCTTGAGGAAGGTCACTTGACGCGGCGGCTTTGATGGAGATGGCTGCTCCGAGTGCTGCTGGCTGGAGACAAGGTAGATAATATGAATTTACATTAGAACGAAATGGGCTCACACATATAAAATAAAATGTAACTGTTACATAAATGTTGATGATTAACAGAATAATAAAAATAATAAAACAAAGTTTAACCGGATTAAATCGCGTATATTATTTAAATTGGTATTCCTGACGTTTCGAAAGCTTTGCAGCATTTCGGGGTCACAGGTAGACTAAGATGACAAGTGTCTTTACAGATATTTCTAAAAAAATATTTTATTCCCCCGTACAATATTATTATTACTCCAACGGAATTAATTAAAAAATCCCAAGACATTAAATCCAGTCTAAATCAGCTTAACACCCATTTTGCCACTGTCGGTAAACGACTAGCCTCACAAATAATTCCTCGTACTTATCTCGGTAAGAGTTCATCTTCAACACCTAGATCTCCTCTGAATTCTTTTGTTATCCATGAAGTTGATTATGAAGACATTGAAAAAATCATTGAAAATTTATGTAATTCAGGGAACGGATGGGATGGTATTTCCGCAAAAATAATTAAAGGGTCACTAGTGGCTCTTGTCCCCCCTATAACGCACATATGCAACCTTGCTATTGATGGAGGTATTTTTCCTACCGCTTTCAAAAGGGCTATTATTCACCCTATCTATAAGAGTGGAGACAAAAGTGCCTTCACCAATTATAGACCAATTTCCGTTTTGTCTACTCTCTCCAAAATCTTAGAAAAGGTACTTAATAATAGCCTTGTACAGTTTCTTAATAAATATGATTTAATTCAAAAAACCAATTTGGTTTCCGCTCCGGGATATCCACGGAGGATGCTGTTATAACCCTAACTGACTCTATTACAAATAAAATAGACAAAAAGCACAAAAGTTTCGGCATCTTCCTGGATCTCTCGAAAGCATTCGACACCGTTTCCGTCCCTCTTCTTCTAGAAAAAATGGAGCGAATTGGTATTAGAGGACTGCCCCTCGAAATTTTCAAAGATTATCTGGAAAATCGCACTCAATCAGTGAAAATCGACACACATGTAAGTGACGATGAAACGTTGACGTACAGAATACCCCAAGGCAGTGTTTGTGGTCCAACGTTGTTTCAAATATATGTTAACGACTTATGTGCTCTTACACTACCCTACTCTGAAATATTCTCATATGCTGACGACACAGCAATTGTGGTTTATGGTAGGGATTGTAACTGCGCAAAGCTCAATGCCGAAACAGCCCTAGAATGTATAAGTGATTGGCTATGCGAAAATCTACTAACATTGAATACCGATAAAACCCTGGTTATCCCTTTTTGCCCTTCCTCAAGATCCATGCCGCCTAGCACATTTACCCCAATAAAAATTCATTCTTGCATAAACAGACCTATTAATTGCGTATGTCCATCTTTATCCTCTGTTCTTGTAACAAAAGACCTAGGCGTGCACATTGATGCCCAATTAACCTGGCGACCTCACATAGACGCAACTAAAAAACGGCTCTTATAATGATAAGTTTCTGACTGTATGAAACTCTAGATTTAAGAGTAATTGATGTTTAAATAAATAAATAAATTAAAATCGTTTTGATGCACGCAGTAATCACTCAAAATATCATTTTCTTTTACAGTGTTGCGTGCTGTTTGGGACTTGATTATTTTAAGGACTGGGTTCCAAACAGGTAGCTGCCAACCATCTTCTCTATTAAAATTTGGATGTTTTTTTAAATTTCAATAGCCTCACGGAGCATTCTAGGTACATATCGGTTTTCCTTCGCCAGAACTTGTGGTTTATCAAATCGAAGAAAATGGTTGGGTTTGTCTAGGGCATGTTCACACACTGCAGACTTTGTGAGCGTCTGTTCTTGACGTCAGCTATATGTTCTTTAATTCTAGTGGCTATACTACGCTGTGTTTGCCCTATGTATGATAACCCACAATCACAATCAATCTTGTAGACCCCTGCATCTTGTAAGGGAATGTGACACTTCACCGGTCTGAGGAGTTGGCTGATCTTTCTTTGGGGCTTGAAGTCTGCAGTGTGTGAACATGTCCTAGAAAAACCCAACCACACAAGACAAAAACCTTGCCAACCTTGAGCGTTGGGTCCTGGATTCGATTCCTGGAACAAAGAATTCCTGGATCCTTGATTCCTGGGTCGGGCAAAGTGTTATTGGGTTTATTCATTAGGAAATTCTCAGTAGCAGCCTGCATTTGTGCCCAGTTAATAGCAATAGGCTCGCCCCCTATTACATGGGACTTATATCATAACTGCCGAAATGTGGGTGTACTATAGATCTCTGCCTAACCCTTCGGGGAAATACAGGCGGGGTGTTATGTAAAAAAAACCTTGGCAGAAGCTTTAATACAATAAACCATCAAATGTAAATTTATCACAAAGTTCATACGAAAGGAGATAGATACAAAATTATAGACAAAACTTAAACTCTGAGTTAAGCTCGCCGATGTACATACATAAACTTTCCTACTGTAATATAAATGTGTATTTGTGTGTACAATAAAGAATAAGAATAGACAAAGTAAGTCTACGTGGGCATAAAAATACAACACAAGCTTAATAAATACCTCTGTAATACTACCCGACTCTCGTAATTAATAAAGGGCCTCTCTAATTAACGAAGATTTTTCGCGAAGTTCTTTCAAGTACCTAATGGACCGATTAAAATTATAGAACGCATTTTTTATGTAATATTTTAACGCCAAGGAAAGGAAACTTTAGTTTTTGGTCCTGCTACTCGCAAGATGCATGCGACCCGGTTGGTTTATCGGTGCGGCTCGGTTGGTTTATCGGTGCGGCTCGGTTGGTTTATCGGTGCGGCCTGCCGAACTTTTTTGTGACTATGTGGCTATGGAATTAGGTACTATGAGAGGCAAGAGAGGCGATGAATCGTCGTCTTCTTTGTGATCATGATCATGTATGCTGTCTGTTCTAATTGCAGCTTCAATCCTGAGAAGGTATTTAACTCATCATTAAATCCCTACATAAGTAAATGTGCTTTTACAAACAAAAAAATCTTGATTCCTCAGGGTCTAAGGTTTAGTTAGACCAATTAAATTAGGCTATTACTGCCCACTTCTGGATTAGATGGCCTAATTCAGAAGTAGGCAGTAATAGGGTAGTATTCAAAGGTCGAAATTAGGCCGTTTCCTATCAAACGACACCTTGAATTTGGTTTCGTCTCTAACTTTGGGTTTTTTTTTTAATATTCCGCTACTCTCATTCTAAACTCAACAAAGTAATTTTCAGTGAGCACAGCAAATGAATTTGGCAACTTGTGTACATATGTAGGTACGTCCTAGTATTGTGTAGCAAATACATTTGAGCCCGGGTAAGCATAGCTTGTACATACTTAATGAGATAATTTCTCGGGTGAGACGGGCGCGTCCCGCCATTGTTTGAACAAGGCTCTGTAACAGTTTGTCTGGAGCAAATATAATTTTTAAATTGGATTGCAGAAGTCGGGCACTGAAAGCTAGTTTCAGGTAGCTGGATTTTTGTATGTCAAGATTTTATAAATGTTAGTTGTGCCTCGTACTTTTCAGTCAACATTAATGATGCCAGGATTAATATTGTAAGCAAACATTCACTGTCCAGACGGCAGGCACAATAGTTAAACAATCGCTGGGTACCATGGTAGGTACCCTGGACTGGGAAAGTTTTTTTAATTTTTTATAATACAACGTATATCAGAAATGCGTGGTCATATTTGAAGAGCTTATTCAGAGGATGCTATCGAGCAACTTTTACTATGGGACCAACCCTGAAATCGCGAAAATAGAATCAGCTGATCCTTACATTTTGTCGAGCGATATCGGCGATTTAGTAGGGAACAGCTGATATTTTTTTCGCGATTTCAGGGTTGGTCCCATATTAAAAGTTGTTCTATGCTATGCCTTGAACGAGCTCTTAAAATATGACCACGCATTTCTGATACACGTTGTATAGGATGGCGAAACGAGCTAAAGGCCCACCTGATGTTAAGCGGTTACCTTTAGCCATAACAACTGCAATACTAACTAGGCTGTTGCCTAAATGATACCGCAAGTCGGTTCGTCAAACTGAGACATGAAGATGGAATGAAGTAGAGACTTAAAGAAGTCCCCGATATAGATACTCAAAAAACCTTAAAATGCAGCGTTGATTATTTTGGTCCTTTGGTACAATTTTGCTCCTTTGGTTATTTGTTTAAGAAAAAAATGGTAATCCACTTTTTAGGGTTCCGAAGTCCTACAAGGAACCCTTATAGTTTCGTCATGTCCGTCCGTCTGTCCGTCTGTCCGTCTGTCCGTCTCTCCGTCTGTCCGTCTGTCCTAATCCTTTACAGATTAATAACTTCTACAGTTATAAACATAAGTAAATGAAATTTTGTTGAAAGATAGTCTACATATAGATCTCAATTTTAAAAGAATAAAAAAATCGTTTTTACGTATTTTAGGGGTGGCGTCCATACATGTGAAATGGAGATGAAACAATTTTTTTCGCTGCACCCCCTCGTATGGGGTATCAATGAATAGGTCTACTAAAATGAAGGTAATGTTTGATACACCACTTTTTTATCAGGTGTACCATCTGCGAAATATAGCGCGCCAAAGTGGCTTGCAATGTGTCCCCCCCCCTGCCATTTCTAAACTATGCAACGTAGAAAGTTATAATCTTCCACATTAATAGACCTTTGTAAAAACTCTCTTTTAAAATTATTTCGAGCATAATGTGATTATAATTTTTCGAGTTATAGAGAGAAAACTGAAAAATACTTAAAACGTCCTAGTTCAAAGGTCATTGACCTTAGAGAAAAATGATGTTAGCAAATAATGCTCTTTTAGTTACTTTCTATTTGAAAAAATCACAAAAAGTAACTTTGTGTTATGTTGAACACACTTCTTCAATTTGGCTTCTTGAATTTATCGCTAGATGGCGCTACTAACAACACGCTCTGAGTCGCGAATGCTGCTGATTATTGCAAAAACTAAAAAAGCATAGCCATGATTCGATTTGATTCGTTTGTAATTACACCTACTTAAGGAACCCTATAATACTGAGCATGGCCCGACATGCTCTTGTTTATATTTCCCCGTTCATTACCATAAATATTATAGTTCCCTCTACCCGCTCTAAAGACTCTCGGTAAATATATAAAGACCTAATAAACATTCAGAGCAAACTGTAGATCAAAAGATCAAGAAAAAAAAAGAAAAAAGAAAAGATCAAGAAGAAAGAAAAAGAATAGTCCGACATTCTTAGCCAAGCTGGTTACTTCTAACAATGGAACTTAGGACAAACAAACTTTGCCGCTCAATAGTTTCATAGTTTGTGGTGAGACAACAATTCACTGCGCCAGTTCAAGAATGATTGGTAGTGTTGCCCAAAGTCTCAGTCTTGCGAAAATGCAAGACTTTTGTTAGTGTTTCTCTTACGTTTAGGCCGCACTCATCGCGAAGGCTTCGCATACAAAGGTCTATTGTCGTTGTGGGTGTGTGCACAATTACCCCGAACTTTATATCATATCTTCTGCATGCGAATAAATTACCTACTTACTTACATAAGTAGCCCATTACTGTCCCACTGCTGGGCATGGGCCTGTTCTCAGTATGAGAAGCCTAAGGCTTTAGTCCACCACGCTGGCCTAGTGCGGGTTGGCGAACTACACACACCATTGAGAACTGTATGGAGCACTCTCTGGTGTGCAGGTTTCCTCACGATGTTTTCCTTCACCGTTAAAGCAAGTGATAATCGAATATAAATCCGCACATGAATTCGAAAAGTCAGAGGTGCGGGCCGGGAATGAACTCATACCCACATACTTGGAAGCAAGCGTTCAACCGCTAGGCTATCACTACTATCACCTACTTACTTACTTTTTAATTTTCTTATTTGGAATAAATTTTAGCTATATTTTTTAATCTAATACTTGAAAAACGCTGTTTCAATTTACAAACACGAGATACACTTCAAACAAGCAGATTTCCATCTTACACAATCTTTAAGAACGTCTCCTGAAATTGATTCGCATCTAACCAGCCAAACGGTTGTTTAACACCGGATTAGCGATAAAACAGACGCTAAAGTCGTCTGTGCCGCAACCGTTCTCTAGAGAGCGATCGATCGGTCCCTCCCGGTACTGTTAAATATATTTCCAGCTTTGTGTAAACTAGAGATCTTTTTGTTTTTTTTTTCTTCTGTTTTTCTTAACACCTTCACTGGGTTCCAGATATTGAAAGAAAGAAAGAAAAATGGTTTATTGTTCCAGTTAACGGCGCGCAACATTTAAACACGGTGATACAGAACACAAACAGGTACCTAACTAACAGGTGGGGATTACAAAGAAAGTCAAACTAAAAAACACCTAGGTAAAATATAAAGAAAGGACAGTCGACATAAAATATAAGAAAAGTATAGTTATATAAGTATTGGGTATTTGATACGTGACTTTCGGGATACCAGCAGTGCTATCCTGTAGATTTCTATGGTGAGAACTCACTAGCAAGCTCACTTCTATCCTCATATCCTTCTATTATCTTCTAGTGCAAAGTAGTAAAAACAATACGAAATTAGTGAGCTTGCTATTGAGTTCTTACAGAATAGCACTGCAGTGCAGATCAGTCTAAAATAGGCGTAGACTTATCAATTTACAAAAATAATAGCTGACAAGTTTTTATTCATTGTTTTATGAACACTAACTTTTTATGTTGACTGTACAAATATTTTTGTCAAACAAAACAGAGACACAGAAAAAAGTGTACTGTTCCTTTCCAACAAAAAAATAACTGAAGAAGTGTATTTAAAGTACATTGAAACTGCTTATTCATTGACTTTAATAGACTTTTCGTATATTTATTTTCACGGAAATTGAAAAGCTATGATAAACAGTTTCGCCTTTGACTCGATTTTCAATAAAGTGTGCGAGAAAACTCTTTTCTTTTCTCTACTGAATGCTAATAGAAAAGTCATGGTATTAAAACGCAACAAAGCGAAATCGGAAAATAAATTGATCGAGCTAAGTCAATGTGGTTGTATTGATAAAGTAGACGGTCTTAGGGTGGATTAGGGCTGTCGCTAAATGGGTCCAAATATTTTGGGCTGTCGCACAATGGAAGTTATAGCTCTTCTCTCTCAACTTTTCATGGAGCATGCTTTTCTTTTTGAATTATCAGGGTCACAGAAGTAGGCATAGCATAGAACAACTTTTACTACGGGGTCAACTGGGTGAAATCGCGGAAATAAATCAGTCCTTCCTATAGAAATATGTACATATAGATAGATCGATGGTCCTTCTATACATTTCGGTCGAGTAGGTATAGCACTTTTCCTTTTCAATTTTTTTCACGATTTCAGGGTTGTCATCTTATTCTGTTGTTCTAAAGTATGACCTGAATGAGCTCTCCAAGTATGATAACACCTTTGTTACAGAGTGCTGATTCCGAGTTTTAAACTTACCAAATACGCGATCGAATGCGTTGACTTTCATTCATAAATCAGTAGCTCCTCCTCTACTGATTGAGGAACTACTCATTTATAAATGAACGTCGACGCATTCGATAACGATTTCGATAGCGTACGAGTAAGTTCCAAACTCGGAATCAACACTCAGAGATTCCGAGTTTGAAACTTACGTTATCGCTATCGTAAATACTACCGAATGCGTCGACTTTCATTCATAAATCAGTAGATCCTCCTCGTTTTCGCCAGGGGCGCTACAAATATATGAATGAAAGTCGACGCATACGATCGCATATCCAGTAAGTTTTAAGCTCGGAATAGGCACCCAGGTTGTATAATAATGAAAATGGAAAGACTCAAGCACCAGGTCGCAAGCAATATTCCGGAGCTTCTCCATCAGTGACGATGCTTAAGTACGTACGTCTGGTTCACCCTGAGCAATAATTTGATACGTTTTAACATGGTCTTATTTACATACATGGGCAGTCCACATATAATGCGATGATATGAGCTCTTAACTCACCCCAAGCTGACCCCAACATAATTGGGAACTGGGTTGGGAGAAAGAGCTGTTAAATAAAATCAATGTAGCAAATAAAAGCATAACATGAAGAAATTAAGCACAATTTAGTCATTCTAACAGATAAAATCTTATAGTAATTTAGTAGTTGTTGCTTTGTTTACTAATAACAAAAATGTGTATAAGTATATTGCTATCCATTAATGCAGGTTTATAATCATTATTCTATTCACAGGTTTTTCAGGAAAAAAATCACTTGACAAAATGAATACACTTTTTGTTCTTGACAGAAAACTAAAATATGTTGGTGTTAATGCAATTATAAATTAGTGAATGCATATCCTTTGGGTAATAAACATTGTTAAAAAGTAATTAACTAGAGGCCTTAGCAGCCTGACGCTTCTTTACATCCCAGTTGTAAACTCTCGCCATATTTACTTCAGTAGTTGTCCATTGGTCTCTTAAGAAATCTAAATCATGCTCTACACAATCTAAATTCTTCTTAGCAGTAGCCATGTTTGATGAAAGTAATTTTTCAGCATCTTCTAATGTATATTCTAACATAACATTAGCACCAAGCCACAAATATACTTTTTCTGTTGGTGGTATGTTTGCCTTAACAAATACTTGATCACTAAGAAGAAACTCAGTTCCCATTTCTTCTTTTTGAATCTTAAGTTTTTCAATCATTTCTTAGGACCGTGCCAGATCAGGTATCTGCTGTCGCAGCCGCCTGCGTTTCGTAGCCAGTGACAATTCCATGTGTTTATATTTAGCATGTTGTTCATCGAGGCTCCTTAGGACTTTGTCAACTCCACCAGAGTTTTCAGGCTTGCCCATAAATTCATTTACATTGTCGACGAACACAGCCTCCGGTATTCCTGAAAATGATTTCGGATTCGAAGTCTCCGCTCCATCACCTTCCATTTTTAGACTTTTGTTTGGTATATTTGAATCAAGTGTTAAAATTCCTTTGCTTTTTCACATACGGCACGGTACAACAATTTTCTTTTCTTTTCATATATAAGCCCTGCTACCGACTTTATTGGGTGGTCTACCTTTTCATCACGATATGAGCTAATGGTGACACGACAGAAGACTAGGGAAGCCTGCGTACAGTAATAGCTCATAACACAAACCTTTCAGAAGGAGTGAGTGCCAAAGCAGGTGGCCCTCTGCTGTCGGGGCGTGAGGATTCATCCGGAGGGCCTGGCTCTCCACCGCTGCTGTTCGTTTGTCTCGTCTGCAAAAAAGGATTTAACTGTTAATACAAAGCGAGCATATTCATTACATTTTTTAACTGGAATCATCATAAAAGAACCTCTAGTCAAGTAATGTGATCGGTTTTTTTGTTTGAAATTTTGAATATTTTGTCGGATGCTAGGCATAATTTACGGGCCAACGTTGGGGCCAACGTGTGGAGCCGGCCTTAGAGTTTTTTGTATCGGATAAGATAAGCCAAAATACCCCTAGAATTCCATGTGTAAATCGAACCAAGGATCATAAAATAAATATCAAAGTCTTCCACAAATTATCTATCATAAATATATTATTACATAATATATAGACGAGGACGAGACAACGATATTACGACTCATAACCATAACCCCTTGCTACCATTAGGCCAATGAGGTTACAATTTTGTGTGACATGCAACATCGTTTAACAGATCGATTTATATTAGTTTAAAAGTAGGTACATAGTTATAATAAAACAAGTATAACCAGATTACATCGTGTACATTATTTAAATTGGTTTTCCTGACGTTACGAAAGGTTTGGAGCGTTCGTGGTCGCAGGAAGACCAAGATGACAAGCGTCTTTACAGATATTTCTAAAAAATATTTTAATCTACCGTCATAGACTTATAAATCATTTTCTACCGTACAATAAAAAAAAAGTAATGTTAAGTTTTTTTTAAACCTAAGAAATTATTATAAGTAGGTACATACTACATTGTGTATGTGACCCTTTTTTCATGTCGGGAAATTCTCATGGACGCACTCCGCTGGGGTGGCGGAGCCAATGTCGGACTCTTACCGACTAAAACCATCACGGTGTTTCTCTGCTGACCTTTGCTCGAGCGCGTGGGATACGATCTGGAGTTTCCATCCACCTCCAACAGGTCCCGGCTCGCTACTAATAGGTGAGTCTCCGCGTGTGGCCTAGCATCGGCTGCACCTTCCTTCCAAAGGAAAGAAAGCCCACAGGCCCCCTTCTAGGGTGGCCGTCAGGTCGGCGTACGCCTTCCTGCGATGCCTGGGCCGCCTCCTGTGGGATGAGAGAGAGGTGGTCGCCTCTCGCTCCCTCTCCGCCAAGTCCTTTGCGAACATCACCTCCTCGCAGAATAAGATGACGGCTTCCCAAGCGCTCTCAATTCCGACCATGGACAGAAGCTCGGCCGCAAGACAGAGGTCACTGCCACCTACTGTATCGATGAGGTCACGGTGCTGCGTGGCCCAAGCTGGGCACTCCACCAGTGATAAGAGATGGGACCCAGCCTGGTGATATGTTAAACAGGTTTTCCTAGTACAAACTCATACAGACTCTTCCTACCTACCTATCATTATCAATAATTAACTACCAAATTATCTTGTTAAGTTTGTGAAGAGAATATAAGTACCTAAATATAAAATACTGAATTGAAAAATGTTGGAGAACTTGTGATTAGGTACTTGTCGCAGGTCGGAGCGAAAGTCATGAATTTTTACAGCGGCTTCAGTACCTCTTATGTTCACGTAACGACATACTCAACGAAATTCAGTAGGTACCAAATAATAGAAACGAGAGGGATGCCAAGAAACACGGCATTTTTGATAGTCTACATAGGATTGTAGGTTTTATATCTTTATCTGGGTCTAAGTATCCTTTCCATCCATAAAGTGAGTGCTGGTGCTGGGCACTTGTCTATAATTTCCATCTTTCTTCTCTTTCAAATGACCACTCTTTAGTAGGTAGGTACCTAAGTTATAATAAATAAATATTTTTGAGACCTTTTTCACACAGCACCATCTAGTCCCAAACTAAGCAGAACTGGTAATATGGGTACCTACTAGACAATGGATATAATACTTATATACTTTTCTTTTGTAAAATATGCTTAATTTGGTTACATTAATTATCATTATAATTAAAACACAGGTTTTATAGACTACTCGACTTTCAATGAGGCAATTTAGGCCATTTTACAAAAAAATCTAAAAAAATCTTTGGGACATTTTTACACAGCACCAAACTAAGCAGAGCTTGTGCTATGGGTACTAGTCAGTGGATATAATACTTATATACTTTATTTTTTGTAAATACATACTTATAATACATAAGAAACACCAACCAGACCAACACAAACACTTATGTTCATCACACAACTATTTGTGTTCTGTGGGAATCGAACCCACGACCTCGTGATCAGCATTCAGACACTCGAACCACCTAAGTTATAATAAATAAATATTTTCGAGACCTTTTTCACACAGCACCATCTAGTCCCAAACTAAGCAGAACTGGTAATATGGGTACCTACTAGACAATGTAATACTTATAATTTTTTTTTTTGTTGTAAATACGTACTTATTATTACATAAGGAACACCCACTAAATAAATTCACTATCTGATTACATAATTATTTGTTTGAATAATTTTCCTGGTAATTTTTCACAATTATGCAGGTTGCGGGAGATGTTTTTATCTTTCCGCCTTCGTCATCTTTAGTTTATAGCATTTATAGCTTAAACTTTAACCAGTTTATTCTCATTTTAAGCCAAGTTTCTGCTACTGCCGTGTTGCCTGCTATATTACTCAAACTATGCACAGGGTACGCAGCCGAGAGCGTTAGTTCATTGCAGCTGCCTATATACATGCCGAAATTTGAATCGCTTATTTCCCGAAAAAGGATAATTTTACTCATCATTATGAACAACTTTTACTATGGGACCAAGCCTGAAAACGCGAAAAAAAAATCAGTTGGTCCCTACATTTGTTTGTGTTCACTTAAATCGATAAAATGTAGGGACCACCTGATATTTTTTTCGCGTTTTCAGTGTTGGTCCAGTTGTTCATAATGATGAGTGCAATTACCCCTTTTCGGGAACAAAGCTATTAAAATTTCAGCATGTATACAACACAGAACAAATAATCCCAGTTCCCCTATCCCTAGAAATGCCTACAGCCCACTGCGTAATTACATCTCAGCCCAGAGTTTCCAACCAAAACTCCAAAATGGAATTCCGTTCACCCCACTGCACTTAAACTCGTAACATATTCAATGCCTATCTGTAGGGCCGAGCTGATCAATTTCCATCCAATCTAAGCCCCCTGCTATTGGCTGGATCCCGCAGCGACAAATGCGCGGAATCCGCTTCCTTTAGAAGACACTTTGATCTCGGTGATAAAGGAATAAATTCCGGATATTTACATTTGGATTTTGTAAGGATTTCGGTATTGTGCTGACTTTTCACAGTCTATTGGCGTTACAGATACAACTTTGATAACATTTTTATCCATTGTCTAGAACCCATAGTACAAGCTCTGCTTAGTTTGGGACTAGATGGTACTGTGTAAAATGTCCCAAAATATCTATTTATTATTTTGACTTAAAATGTCTTAACAAATAATTGATTGATTCGGGCGTTACTTTACGGAATCCATGACAAATAACGGGAGTTACGGTCCATACTAATACATTATTTTGATAATTATATTCAGACATCGGAATATTTATAGCGTTGGCTTTTCCATTGTCTAGTACCCATAGCACAAGCTCTGCTTAGTTTGGGACTAGATGGTGCTGTGTAAAATGTCCCAAAATATTTATTTATTATTTTGACTTAAAATGTCTTAACAAATAATTGATTGATTCGGGCGTTACTTTACGGAATCCATGACAAATAACTGGAGTTACGGTCCATACTAATACATTATTTTGATAATTATATTCAGACATCGGAATATTTATAGCGTTAGCTTTTCCATTGTCTAGTACCCATAGCACAAGCTCTGCTTAGTTTGGGACTAGATGGTGCTGTGTAAAAATGTCCTACAGATATTTATTTATTTATTATTTATTTATTGCATATTTTAGTATTTTCTTGCCGATCGTGTTTAGGATTTCGGTAGCGAGGCGTGTAGGAAACCAAAAATCTTCCTGTGTTCAAGTCCATAGAATATTAGACAATATGATGGCAATTGGCAAAGACATGACCAGGCGCGGTTCTAGGGGTGGGGGGGGGGTCACAGGGGTCATGACCCCCCCCCAAAAACCATCCAAGCTGTACCTCAAAATTATCCTAACAACTAAACAAGAAACATTAAGTGTTATTTCAAATAATGAGTTGTCACGACATCTACGACGTAAAAAAATACTTTTAACATTATTTTGGAATTTTGCGTAAGTACCTAGTTACCTACTAAAGTTCAAGTTACAGCATGGGTAATGGGTATTATTTTGCTCAAAATAAAGTATGAATGAAATTTCCAATTCAATGATAAATAATATCATTATTTATATTTTTATTTTGTTGAACGGTTTGCGCTACTTTGCACGAGCCTGCCGTTGCGATTGGACACTATTTTAAAGGCGCAAGCGATTGAAGCTTTGGAGGTGAAAAAATAAATAAAAATGAAAATTTCGCGCTCGTTGCGCTCGCGCTTCCTCGTTAATGTGTATTTTGGGCTTCTGTTGTGTTACATTTTTATATTAAGTATATCACTCGGCGCGGATAATAAATGGATTGTAAATGGTGGCATTTTTATTCTATTTATCTCACGCTCACACAATACTTTACTTGTGAACGAGAGGAAAATACAAATGCCGCCATTTTAAATGTCATTCTTTATCTGCACGAGTAGTACATAGCCTAAAACTCCAAAAAAAATTACTTAAATTGAAGTCAACTTTTCGCATAAATATGTAAAATTTCGCGCTCGCTTCGCTCGCGCTTGTACTCGCCGATGGTTTCCTTTTTCTCGACCCACATTTTGGAAGTAACTATTCTATTGCATATTATACTAACTCCAAAAATTTTGGTTGTCGTTGTTGCGTAAATTAAAAAAAAAAGGTTTTGCTGGTAAGGTTGTGTTAAGGTCAGAATCCTTCAAACGACTTGTACGTAAGCCAAGCTGACCCCCCCCCCCCCAAAATCTTGGGCTAGAACCGCGCCTGGACATGACGCCCTTCCTACTTAACTAACGGAAAAGATCTATAAATAAATGCTGTTCTGTACAAAAACCCAAGTCTTTAAGCAATTATGCTCTAGAAAATCTATAAAAACCATGATAGTGTATATTGTCACCAGAATTATACGTTATTTTAATATTAATTTCTCACATAAAAAACTATATGTGTTATAATAAAACAAAGTTTAACCGGATTAAATCGCGTATATTATTTAAATTTGTATATTATATTTTTTTTTTTTATTAAAATTTTTTTTTTTTGTTTTTTTTTTTTTTTTAATATACGCGATTTAATCCGGTTAAACTTTGTTTTATTATAATGTGTAGTGATCGCGAAAACCTAAGAAGTTACTAAACTATATGTATTTTAATTGATGTTGTTTTTAATAAACAAAAATAAATTGACGCATATTTACATGGATATTTTGTTGACTTTATTTTTAGCATTTGTCGTGATTGGGGTCATAGCAACACATATTCTGAGAAAATATCAACTGGCTACCGTTTAAAAGATACAGCCCTGTGACAGACAGACGGACGGACGGACAGCGTAGCTGGAGTAAAAGGGTCCCGTTTGGCACCCTTTGGGTACGGAACCCTAAAAAGTACGACAACACTCACCATGATCCCTTTGAGCTGATTCACCAGCGGCGAATCAGCAAAGAAGTTGTTCACCGCGGTGAATATGTTTGTGCGTTTGCTCGTCGCGGCGCAGCAGGCGTTCCCACGCCCGCCCAGCTTGCGCTAAACAAACAAACATTTACTGATAAGTAGTACACATGTGTATTTTGATGTGTATGAAATTTTGATCGTTCATCTAGCGAAGTGACCCTGTTTCGGTAGTAACTAGTAGATGGATAGATAGATAGAATATACTTTATTGTACACCATGAAAATAGTAGTAAACAGGAACAACGTATAAATTATGGGTACATGGGCGGTCTTATCGCTAAAAGCGATATCTTCCAGACAAACTTTGGATGGACAAAGAAGACGTCATCAACTCAGCCTATCGCAATCCACTGCTGGACATAGGCCTCTCCCAAGTTGCGCCACAACGCTCGGTCCTCTGCCTTCCGCATCCAGTCCCCCCCAGCCACGTTCTTTAGGTCTACGGTCCACCTGGCAGGGGGGCGCCCTACGCTGCGATTGCCGATTCGCGGTCTCCACTCAAGGACTCGTCTGCTCCAGCGGCCATCGGTCCTTCGACAGACATGGCCAGCCCACTGCCACTTCAGCTTACTGCTTCTACAAGCTATGTCGGTCACTCCGGTACTACTCCGGATAATCTCGTTTCGAATTTTATCCTTCAAAGAAACTCCAAGTATAGCTCGCTCCATAGCTCGCTGAGCGACTTTAAACTTGTGGACCAGCCCAACTGTCAGTGTCCACGTCTCGGCACCGTAAGGCATGAAAGGCAGGACGCACTGGTTGAAGACTTTTGTCTTCAAACTTTGCGGTATAGGCGACGAGAAGACTCGGCAAAGTTTGCCAAATGCTACCCAGCCCAGACGGATCCTTCTGTTGGCTTCTTTCTCGAAGTTGTGTCTACCAAGCTGAATTGCCTGCCCTAGGTAGACGTATTCCGTTACAACTTCGAGTGCCGACCCTTCGACGAATAGGTATTGGCCTCGGCATGACATGCATATTGAACATGAATTTAGTCTTGTCCAGATTCATGCCAAGACCGACACGTCGAGAGGCTCCGTTTAAGCTGTGCAGCATTTCGCCCAGTTGTTCCAGCGACTCAGCCATTACAACGATGTCATCGGTAAAACGGAGATGTGAGATGTTCTCGCCGTTAACGTTGATACCCTGTCCAGAAGAAGAAAGAAGACGTAAGATCTAGATAATGGGGGCAGTCCGAGGCGTACTACTGCATGCTAATAAACTAAAATAAATAAATAGCACAAAATATATTACACATATAGGTACCATAAATAAGTATACATGTATAATAATAAGTATACATGTGGTATATATAAATAATCTTACAATTTAGAATAGAAACTGGATAGGTACATAGGCAATGTCTTAAATAAATTACAATCTATTTGGAAAGGTAGTACGTGGGACACTCAGAAAGTTTTGCGAAACTAAAAAAAATTGTTCTATACGTACATATATTTTTATCAAATCTTTTCAAAGTACTTTCCACCAGCCTCTATACAAAGATTCATGCGCCTAAACCAGTTTTCAAAACACTTTTTCCAGTCCGCCGCAGACACCTCGTTTACAGCCTGCTCGAACGCAGCCAGCGCATCTTCCGGCGACGAAAATTGTATCCCTTTGAGCTGATTTTTTATTTTTGGGAATAAAAAGAAGTCACACGGTGCTAGATCAGGGCTGTAAGGAGGGTGACCCAGGAGTTTGACTGGCGTGCTGTCCAGGAAGTCCCTCGTTTTGAGTGCGGTGTGCGCAGGTGCATTGTCGTGGTGGAGCAGTAGCCCGCGGAGCCCTGTGTTTGGTCGCTTGTTGCTTATAACAGAGAAAACTTCTGGCAAACATTTGGTAGTATACCATTCGGCATTAATGCTTCTTTGATCCCGTAAGGGAATTGATACCAAGTGGCCAGTCAAATTAAAAAAGCTAGCGATCAAAATCTTACCCCCGCTTCTAGATCGCTTCACTTTGGTAGGCGTTGGCTCATTTTGAAACACCCAAACAGTCGACTGGCGCTTGGTTTCTGGGTCGTATTGATAAATCCAGGACTCATCACCTGTAACGATGTCGTAAACACGCCGAGACGAGCCTGCTTCAAATTTGTTAAGCATATCACGGCACCATTCCACCCGGGCCTGCTTCTGAGCATCGGTGAGGTTGTGCGGCACCCAGCGTGATACTATCCTCCTCACGCGAAGATGGCTGTGTAGAATCTCGTGAACGCTTCCCGATCCAATCTTCAATATGTGTTGAATCTCCTGATATGTAATTCGCCTATTGTCTTGGATTAAATTTTTCACTGCTAGCACGTTTTCTTCGGTAACAGCCGTCAAAGGGCGACCGCTTCTTTCGTCATCCCCCAAAGTTGGTCGACCGCGCTTGAATTCGTTATACCAACGATACACGGTTGCCTTGGAAGGGCCTTCATCCATGAATGCCATTTGAAGTCTATCGTACGATTCATCCGGTTTCAGGCGACACTTGAAATCGTATAAAATCATAGCTCTAAAATGTTCCCGGCGCAGATCCATATTTCAGTGAGACACAATACTTTGAATTAACTCGCAAAAAATGTGGAGGGAAATTTTGAAATTGGAACTTACTTATTTTTACTTATAAATAATCATATTTTCGAAAAACATTATAACTGGCCAGTCTCCCATATATAAAAACTTTTTTTCGCAATACTTTCTGAGGGGCCTGGTATTATCGGTTACCTAGAAAGTTTTTGTGAAGTGACAAAAAATGTTCTCTGATTAAACCACAGTCAGTAAAAAATATAGACGAAGAACTGCATAAATACATAAATAAGTCCCAGTACATTCTACCTTACGGCATGCAAACTTTTCACCCATTTAACAGGCAATTAAATTAAATTATACAGACAGAGCAATCTGTGACAATATAGTGTCATGTCATGAAATTCAAAAACAAAAACAAAATGATTTACATATAGATCTCAATTTTAAAAGAATAATCTTGATAACGTATTTTAGGGGTGGCGCCCATCCCATACATGTGAAATGGGGATGAACATTTTTTTTCGCTGCACCCCCTCGTCTGTGGTATCATTGAATAGGTCTACTAAAATGAAGGTAATGTTTTGTACATAACTTTTTTATCAGGTATACCATCTGCGAAATACAGTTCGCCAAAGTGGCTTGCAATGTGTCCCCCCCCTGCCATTTGTAAACTATGCAACGTAGAAACTTATAGTCTTCCACATTGATAGACCATTATAAAAACTCTCTTTTAAAATTATTTCGAGTATAATGTGATTATAAATTTTCGAGTTATAGTGAGAAAACTGAAATATACTTAAGACGTCCTAGTTTATAGGTCATTGACCTTAGAGAAAAATGATCTGATGAGCAAATAATGCTCCTTTAGTTACTTTCTATTTAAAAAAATCACAAAAAGAAACTTTGTGTTATATTGATATAACACACTTCTTCAATTTAACTAAATTAATTAAATTTAAGAAACTTCTTAAATTTAGTGCTAGGTGGCGCTGTTTGCAAAAACTAAAATGGCAGTGATTAATATTCGATTTGATTCGTTTGTAATTAGACCTACTTAAGGAACCCTATAATACTGAGCATGGCCCGAGATGCTCTTGGCCGGTTTTTTTTATTTGTTTTTGTTATTTATAACTCATTGACCGTTGTAAAGAACACATTGTGATTAAATTCATTCAGAACCGTGTCAACTATCGGCCAAAATTAATATTCAATCTATCCACGATTTGCCCTACTAGAGATAGGATTTTGACATAAGCTCCATACAAAATATGTCAAATTTCCATCACTAGTAGGGTAAATCGTGGATTGATTGGATATTAATTTTGGCCGTATGTCTTTTGGACTGAAAGAGACTAGACCCCACGACACAGGGAATCCTAGTGGGAGGTCTAGGGCATCAACCAATGTTATGTTTTTTTTTTGCACAATAAATATTTTTATAGGTCTGTATGTTTGTATATAGATAGGTACCTACCTACAATGATGGATGTAGGAAAGTTTGAGCTATGTTAAATCATTTCTCGGGTCTCAGCGCCCTCGAAGCCAGAGAGCCGATGGCAACTGTGACCTGCACCCTTGTACCCCCGATTTGAGACAGCGCTGCTCATCCAGTCTAGTCAAGTCTACTTTCCTCTCAAACTCTCACGAAACACAGTATTAGGTCCACGTGATATGTGGCCAAACACGAATACTGGTGAATCATCCACATGCCTTCGAACATAAACATATCTGCAATAAGTGTAATCACTCGGTTTAACTTCGCCAGAATAGAATTAAGATAGACTGCTAAAATAAACGTAGCTGTAGCCATGTTATGTTCGCAAATAACTGATTGCAAGGTGAAACTATAGTCGCCTATGTGTAAGTAGGCGAGGTACGTCAAAATTTTGTAAACAGTAAATGTTAGTTAAGAAAATTGTGGACGATTCCTGGCGAAATCCCACATTAATTATTATAATCTAGCATATGCCCGCGACTTCGCCCGCGTAAATGTCGTTTATCGCGCATCCCTCGGGAACTGTTCATTTTCGCGGGATAATAAGTAGCCTATATGTTAATCCGGGTTATTTTCTATCTGTATGGCAAATTTCATTACAATTGGTTCAGCCGTTCTTGAGTTATAGATGATGTAACTAACCCGACTTTGTTTTATATAGGTATTAAGATTATGTGATTCATCAACTCTCTGCTGGACATAGGCCTGTCCGAAGTTGTGCCACAATACTCCGTCCTCCTTCCACATCCAGTCCCTCCCCCGCTACCTTCTTCGCTACATTAGTGTAACTATGGAAAGATTCTTAATTAAGTATTTAGCTACTCAATAACGCATAAATGGTGGAACCACGAAGAAAAGTGTTCTCCATGGGTGGAATATATTTGAAAAACCTATAGGTACATTCCTTGCTAGAGTGCCTAGTGTGAGTTTGAAATATAATATAGGTAAGTACACGCGATTTCAGAAATGATTTTAGATATTATTTTCGAAATTAGTAGCGCTCCTGGCGGAAACAAGGAGGAAATACTGATTTATGAATTAATGAAAGTTTGAAACTCGGAATCAGCACTCTGATTTGTAAATGGAACCAACAACATTCCTCTCCATTTCCTTTATTTCTTCTAGTACATAGGTACTTATTTGACATGGTTGTACTTCATCCAAAACTTTGTAAGCACTAAAATAACTTCGAACTAGTTAGGTCTGTATTTTCATCAATATATCTTCAGTTGTCAAAACTAATCCTCTAGAAGTTTAGTAATTGTACGGTATCTAGAATTTTCTGTATTTATACGACAGTGGACGGCTTTCGGCAGAAATGATGATCGAAAAGGGATGAATGGAAGTTAGTTTTAGGTACCTAGCCACAGATAATATAATACTTAGCTGAAGTCGCGAGGAGGATACGCGGCTAAAGTCACGAACTGGGAGCTAGTTTTCATAAGTTTATTTGTATGTTAGATTTTCGAGTTTGTTTTTTTTTGTATTTCCTTATTCAAATGTGGTAGTCATTTATAAAAATATGTAAATCAGGCGAACATTTGAACGAAGTAAGATGATGATATTTTAGAACTGTTAAAATTTTATTAGGTACTTACTTACCTTTTAAAAAACTTACATTCGGTATTTCCTTGACCTTTTGTCTCAAAAATAAAACATGAATAAAGCTTCGTCTTAGGTATATCACCGTAAAAACAGGCTCATTCCTACCACACTGGCTATGGTCATCAATTCATCATGTTTAATCCACAGATATAAGTCGTCGCCTCAGTGCTTGAATGTCCAACCGACCATTGACCAAATTTTACCGGAGTCGTTTTTTTTTGTTTATTATTGATTAAGGAGAAATGTTTTTAAAACTTTGAAAGATTTAAGAATAATGTAATAATACTATACATTATTCTTAAATCATCAACAAAAAAAACGTCTCCGGTAAAAGTTGGTCAATGGTCGGTTGGACATTCAAGCACTGAGGCGACGAAGTAGTAAAAAATATACACGAAGTGCTTCGAACAATCATAGTGATGCCAACAAAACCGTGCTCCGTGTACAATCCAGCGCTCACGCACACACATGCACCTGAAGATATTTGATTTAGGTGCTGCTTACTGGACGATGCCGCGACATGTGTACTGAGAGTCGTGAGCACGGTTTGATGTGCATGTGTGTGCTGATTTGTACACGGAAGAGCAAGGTTTTGTTGGCTTCACTATGATTGTTCGAAGCACTTCGTGTATATTTTTTACTACTTCGTCGCCTCAGTGCTTGAATGTCCAACCGACCATTGACCAACTTTTACCGGAGACGTTTTTTTTGTTGATGATTTAAGAATAATGTATAGTATTATTACATTATTCTTAAATCTTTCAAAGTTTTAAAAACATTTCTCCTTAATCAATAATAAACAAAAAAAAACGACTCCGGTAAAATTTGGTCAATGGTCGGTTGGACATTCAAGCACTGAGGCGACGACTTATATCTGTGGATTAAACATGATGAATTGATGACCATAGCCAGTGTGGTAGGAATGAGCCTGTTTTTACGGTGATATACCTAAGACGAAGCTTTATTCATGTTTTATTTTTGAGACAAAAGGTCAAGGAAATACCGAATGTAAGTTTTTTAAAAGGTAAGTAAGTACCTAATAAAATTTTAACAGTTCTAAAATATCATCATCTTACTTCGTTCAAATGTTCGCCTGATTTACATATTTTTATAAATGACTACCACATTTGAATAAGGAAATACAAAAAAAAACAAACTCGAAAATCTAACATACAAATAAACTTATGAAAACTAGCTCCCAGTTCGTGACTTTAGCCGCGTATCCTCCTCGCGACTTCAGCTAAGTATTATATTATCTGTGGCTAGGTACCTAAAACTAACTTCCATTCATCCCTTTTCGATCATCATTTCTGCCGAAAGCCGTCCACTGTCGTATAAATACAGAAAATTCTAGATACCGTACAATTACTAAACTTCTAGAGGATTAGTTTTGACAACTGAAGATATATTGATGAAAATACAGACCTAACTAGTTCGAAGTTATTTTAGTGCTTACAAAGTTTTGGATGAAGTACAACCATGTCAAATAAGTACCTATGTACTAGAAGAAATAAAGGAAATGGAGAGGAATGTTGTTGGTTCCATTTACAAATCAGAGTGCTGATTCCGAGTTTCAAACTTTCATTAATTCATAAATCAGTATTTCCTCCTTGTTTCCGCCAGGAGCGCTACTAATTTCGAAAATAATATCTAAAATCATTTCTGAAATCGCGTGTACTTACCTATATTATATTTCAAACTCACACTAGGCACTCTAGCAAGGAATGTACCTATAGGTTTTTCAAATATATTCCACCCATGGAGAACACTTTTCTTCGTGGTTCCACCATTTATGCGTTATTGAGTAGCTAAATACTTAATTAAGAATCTTTCCATAGTTACACTAATGTAGCGAAGAAGGTAGCGGGGGAGGGACTGGATGTGGAAGGAGGACGGAGTATTGTGGCACAACTTCGGACAGGCCTATGTCCAGCAGAGAGTTGATGAATCACATAATCTTAATACCTATATAAAACAAAGTCGGGTTAGTTACATCATCTATAACTCAAGAACGGCTGAACCAATTGTAATGAAATTTGCCATACAGATAGAAAATAACCCGGATTAACATATAGGCTACTTATTATCCCGCGAAAATGAACAGTTCCCGAGGGATGCGCGATAAACGACATTTACGCGGGCGAAGTCGCGGGCATATGCTAGATTATAATAATTAATGTGGGATTTCGCCAGGAATCGTCCACAATTTTCTTAACTAACATTTACTGTTTACAAAATTTTGACGTACCTCGCCTACTTACACATAGGCGACTATAGTTTCACCTTGCAATCAGTTATTTGCGAACATAACATGGCTACAGCTACGTTTATTTTAGCAGTCTATCTTAATTCTATTCTGGCGAAGTTAAACCGAGTGATTACACTTATTGCAGATATGTTTATGTTCGAAGGCATGTGGATGATTCACCAGTATTCGTGTTTGGCCACATATCACGTGGACCTAATACTGTGTTTCGTGAGAGTTTGAGAGGAAAGTAGACTTGACTAGACTGGATGAGCAGCGCTGTCTCAAATCGGGGGTACAAGGGTGCAGGTCACAGTTGCCATCGGCTCTCTGGCTTCGAGGGCGCTGAGACCCGAGAAATGATTTAACATAGCTCAAACTTTCCTACATCCATCATTGTAGGTAGGTACCTATCTATATACAAACATACAGACCTATAAAAATATTTATTGTGCAAAAAAAAAACATAACATTGGTTGATGCCCTAGACCTCCCACTAGGATTCCCTGTGTCGTGGGGTCTAGTCTCTTTCAGTCCAAAAGACATACGGCCAAAATTAATATCCAATCTATCCACGATTTACCCTACTAGTGATGGAAATTTGACATATTTTGTATGGAGCTTATGTCAAAATCCTATCTCTAGTAGGGCAAATCGTGGATAGATTGAATATTAATTTTGGCCGATAGTTGACACGGTTCTGAATGAATTTAATCACAATGTGTTCTTTACAACGGTCAATGAGTTATAAATAACAAAAACAAATAAAAAAAACCGGCCAAGAGCATCTCGGGCCATGCTCAGTATTATAGGGTTCCTTAAGTAGGTCTAATTACAAACGAATCAAATCGAATATTAATCACTGCCATTTTAGTTTTTGCAAACAGCGCCACCTAGCACTAAATTTAAGAAGTTTCTTAAATTTAATTAATTTAGTTAAATTGAAGAAGTGTGTTATATCAATATAACACAAAGTTTCTTTTTGTGATTTTTTTAAATAGAAAGTAACTAAAGGAGCATTATTTGCTCATCAGATCATTTTTCTCTAAGGTCAATGACCTATAAACTAGGACGTCTTAAGTATATTTCAGTTTTCTCACTATAACTCGAAAATTTATAATCACATTATACTCGAAATAATTTTAAAAGAGAGTTTTTATAATGGTCTATCAATGTGGAAGACTATAAGTTTCTACGTTGCATAGTTTACAAATGGCAGGGGGGGGACACATTGCAAGCCACTTTGGCGAACTGTATTTCGCAGATGGTATACCTGATAAAAAAGTTATGTACAAAACATTACCTTCATTTTAGTAGACCTATTCAATGATACCACAGACGAGGGGGTGCAGCGAAAAAAAATGTTCATCCCCATTTCACATGTATGGGATGGGCGCCACCCCTAAAATACGTTATCAAGATTATTCTTTTAAAATTGAGATCTATATGTAAATCATTTTGTTTTTGTTTTTGAATTTCATGACATGACACTATATTGTCACAGATTGCTCTGTCTGTATAATTTAATTTAATTGCCTGTTAAATGGGTGAAAAGTTTGCATGCCGTAAGGTAGAATGTACTGGGACTTATTTATGTATTTTCAACTTATGTATCTACCTACATTGTACGCAAATAAAGACGATTTGATTTGATTTGATTTTAACAAAATTTCATTTACTTATGTTTATAACTGTAGAAGTTATTAAGTTGTAAAGGATTAGGACAGACGTACAGACGGACAGACGGACGGACATGACGAAACTATAAGGGTTCCTTGTAGGATTACGGAACCCTAAAAACGGCAAAAAATATTGGTAACTTGTGCATGTGTGTATACCTAATTATAATTATTTTTAATCTCAAAAATGCTTGTTTCTGCCAGGCGCTGTGTTTAGCAAGCCTAACCACTGAAGGCGGAGGGTGAGGGGGTGCTGATATGGGGGGACCGAGCTGTATCGCACTCCGGCGCCAGATAAGCTAGAGACGGCCGAGAATGACTGAATGCAGAAGGCCTCTATCAATCAACGAGCACATAATTAACATTGCCGAAGAGGAGGCCCCCGAAATCTCTAGTTGCACTATAAATCCTGGTTATCAGCCTTCCAGACCCAGTTGACACTAAATAATACCTTTGTCAAGCCAGTTTTCTTTATATTACACAGTGGTAAAATTTTACTGCGCCTACGTATACCTTTCTCTTACGGATTAAAGGACCACAAAAAACCAGGACTTTATCGACTATTGATTGATGGCTTCACCAGAAGTCATTTGTTTTTTTTTAACTGTTTCTGAGGTATTCTGGAACACAAAATTCATAATAATACGTCAAACAAATATTGTTTTTTTTTTCCTGAAGCCAAGCAAAAGACCATTTCCTTCAAATATCACCGCATAATCATGCACAAAATTGAGAGCTTCCATTTTGGATGTAGATAAAACAGAATGCCCGGCTTACAATTGCTTCAACTTAGGGTACAGTGCAAGTTTTATCAAAATCGGTTCAGTAGTTTTCAATTGATACGAGCTACGGGTGTAGTGTCAAAGGAAAACATCTCAAAACCTTGGTCAAATTCTAGCGCATGTAAGAAAAGAAAAAACTAAAACAAACTGACCTCACGGTACAAATCCGCGGCGAGAACTAAGATTACCAGGCCATCCGATACGAGTTACTGGAGTGGAGTATTATTACTCAACGGCAAACTAGATGGAGTTGTAGCAGCAGGATTTCTGCGTAAGGGGTGCTGGCCAGAAAACCTCCTCGTGTGCCTGACGGCTGCTAGTCCTTCTGGACACGTCTGGAGCGTCACGGCAGTTGTTAGGCCGCCGGCCGGTGCATCCTGTTTATGGACAGTAAATATCCTTTTAAGGGACATTATTCTCCTTTGGGGATCTTATTGCTTGTGGCGAATATTCTGGTGTGGGAGGGGCTCGATCTGGGCCAATGGGGCGCAACTCCGCGTGTCCCTTTAAAGTCAGCAGGGGCAGAGTGGAGGATGAGGGATGAGGAAGAAAACTTCTATAAAATTACGGTAGGATAGGCCCTGCGGGCGGCAGTCTCGGGGTAATCTGCTGCTTGGCGTGGCTGGTGTTGTTGGCGAGGCTGCCGTGGCTGGCGAGGCTGGCGTGGCTGGCATTGCTAGCATGGCTGGCGTGGCTGTGACATTGGCGTGTTAGCTGCGTCATGGCAGGGCCCATGAGGTGGCGCGCAGCGTTCCGTGTGCGCTGCCGGAGAGGGTGCGGCCGACGTTAGGCCGCACAGTGAGAAGGGCCTCGCTTTTGGCTGACCGGGACCTGTCAGGGGTGGTTGTGCGAATACAGAGGTTTCCCACGCCCCTGGCCAAAGTTAGTTGAAGGAACACCGAAGTGGTTTTAGTCGGTAAGAGTCAGACACTGGCTCCGCCATCCCCGGGCGTTTAGTTGAAGGAACACCGAGGTGGTTTTAGTCGGTAAGAGTCAGACACTGGCTCTGCCGTCCCCGGGCGGAGTGCGTCAATGAAGATTTCACCACGGCAAAAAAAGTATGAGCGGTAACATGCGTAGTTCCAAGTCACCGTAACTACGTTTAGCTTGAAACGTCAGCACAATAACCATCTGCATATTTTGATTTCATACCGATTGAAGCGTCCTCAAATAAAATTACTTACATAAAATACTAAACTAGTTTTAACAAAAAACTTTTTAACAAAAAATAAAACCGACTTCAAAAACCTTAACTAAAAAGTAAAAAATAATCATTGTATTTATTTTAAAATCTTAACTTAAACAACATTTTTAAGGCGGCGCGTGGTTGACCCTTTGCGTCATGTAATGTACACTTGTACAGTCCAGCGCAATATCTATAGTAAAAACAGTTTATGTGAACGTACACGAAAATCACACGCCGCCTTCAAAATGTTGTTTAAGTTAAGATTTTAAAATAAATACAATGATTATTTTTTACTTTTTAGTTAAGGTTTTTGAAGTCGGTTTTATTTTTTGTTAAAAAGTTTTTATTTCATACTTTTTAGTTGATAATTGCGAGGGTTGATTCATAAATGTTTATATAACCAATTTGAGAATATATTTTTATTAACCTTTGCTATCCCACTGCTGGGCAAAGGTGTCGCTCATGTTCTTCCAAACGTCCAATCACTATCGTGAAAAAAAACACGCATATCGGCCAAGAATTCTCAGAATGAGGAACCAATGAGCAGATCATCTAGATACGTAAAGCTAAAATAAACTGATTTATTGAAGCTGGTTAAAAAACTACTTAACCTAAGTCAATAAAATGTATATGGGACCACCGCGCGGACTTTCTCTACCAAATAAAAGAACAACCACGTAAATCGGCCCACAAATCTCGGAGTAATCGGTGTACATATATGAAAAAAAAAGAAAAAAAAAAAACCCGCGGAATACATAACCTCCTCCTTTTTTTGAAGTCGGTTAAAAAGGCTATAAATGCTTACAACCATAGACATGTGTTTTAATTCTATGCTTACAACGAAATATTTACAATAAAACTATTAACCACTTATTATAAATTAATATTTCAGTTTTTACTTAAAATTAGAAATTACGAAATAAAAAAGTAGAATAGAATAGAATAGAATATTCTTTATTGTACACCAATAACATTATTAAACTTAGGACTAACATGTAAAATAAGGGTACATTGGCGGTCTTATCGCTAATAGCGATATCTTCCAGACAACCTTTGGATGGACAAGGAAGACGTGAAAAATAGATGGGGGCAGCATGTGGTGCACTTTCATAAAATTTACTAATATTTAATATAACAAATAAATAAATATTTACCTACCATAGAAAATATTACATGTATAAATATATACTTAAAATAAATTCTAATATACGTGGGACACTCAGAAAGTTTTGCGAAACTAAAAAAAATTGTTCTATACGTACATATATTTTTATCAAATCTTTTCAAAGTACTTTCCACCAGCCTCTATACAAAGATTCATGCGCCTAAACCAGTTTTCAAAACACTTTTTCCAGTCCGCCGCAGACACCTCGTTTACAGCCTGCTCGAACGCAGCCAGCGCATCTTCCGGCGACGAAAATTGTATCCCTTTGAGCTGATTTTTTATTTTTGGGAATAAAAAGAAGTCACACGGTGCTAGATCAGGGCTGTAAGGAGGGTGACCCAGGAGTTTGACTGGCGTGCTGTCCAGGAAGTCCCTCGTTTTGAGTGCGGTGTGCGCAGGTGCATTGTCGTGGTGGAGCAGTAGCCCGCGGAGCCCTGTGTTTGGTCGCTTGTTGCTTATAACAGAGAAAACTTCTGGCAAACATTTGGTAGTATACCATTCGGCATTAATGCTTCTTTGATCCCGTAAGGGAATTGATACCAAGTGGCCAGTCAAATTAAAAAAGCTAGCGATCAAAATCTTACCCCCGCTTCTAGATCGCTTCACTTTGGTAGGCGTTGGCTCATTTTGAAACACCCAAACAGTCGATTGGCGCTTGGTTTCTGGGTCGTATTGATAAATCCAGGACTCATCACCTGTAACGATGTCGTAAACACGCCGAGACGAGCCTGCTTCAAATTTGTTAAGCATATCACGGCACCATTCCACCCGGGCCTGCTTCTGAGCATCGGTGAGGTTGTGCGGCACCCAGCGTGATACTATCCTCCTCACGCGAAGATGGCTGTGTAGAATCTCGTGAACGCTTCCCGATCCAATCTTCAATATGTGTTGAATCTCCTGATATGTAATTCGCCTATTGTCTTGGATTAAATTTTTCACTGCTAGCACGTTTTCTTCGGTAACAGCCGTCAAAGGGCGACCGCTTCTTTCGTCATCCCCCAAAGTTGGTCGACCGCGCTTGAATTCGTTATACCAACGATACACGGTTGCCTTGGAAGGGCCTTCATCCATGAATGCCATTTGAAGTCTATCGTACGATTCATCCGGTTTCAGGCGACACTTGAAATCGTATAAAATCATAGCTCTAAAATGTTCCCGGCGCAGATCCATATTTCAGTGAGACACAATACTTTGAATTAACTCGCAAAAAATGTGGAGGGAAATTTTGAAATTGGAACTTACTTATTTTTACTTATAAATAATCATATTTTTGAAAAACATTATAACTGGCCAGTCTCCCATATATAAAAACTTTTTTTCGCAATACTTTCTGAGGGGCCTGGTATATCCATAAATATATACCAAATATATACAAATGTAACAACAAATAATATTCTTTAATAAATAACAAAACAAAATACGTGTATATACCAGTGTAGCAACATCTCACTAAAATAACAGTTTATACAAAGAGGTAATGTTCCTTTACAAGTTTTTTAAAAGAAGCTAGGGACTGAGCACGTCTTATAGGCACAGGTAACGCATTCCATAAACGAGCAGCTTGGACTGTGAAGGATTTGTCATAGAATACCTATACTTAGTTGAATGTGCTGGCATCTGAAGTCTCAAGTTTTCCGATGATCTTAAGTATCGAGTATGTGTGTCATGAAGGAACATAAAACGTTCTTTGAAATAAATGGGGGTTTTAGGATTAAACAGAGTACTGTAGAGAAGTGATAAAATATGAGTATTCCGGCGAAGCCGTATTGGAAGTACCTAATTTAAAAATTAAATCGACTTCGTATGATTTACGAATATTAATTAAATTGCTGTAATAATAATAAGGTTCGTTTGCACGTTTGTTAGTAGGTAGGTACATGTTTTTATATTTATTATTGTACTATGTCGTCATCGGCACCAACCCGATAGTTGTAAGCAAATTCAACTGCAGTTGTATCGGCTCGTTAGCTCAGTGGTCAGAGCGCCCAGTTTCGCAAATGTGTTTTTAGAGGTGGTCGGGGGTTCAAATCCCTCACGAGCTGTTGGAACTTTTTTGTTTGTTATTTGTGATTATTGCGCTACTCGGACCATTTTAGCAAATATGAGCTCCAAGGCATTCTTAATAGACTATTACCCATGTTTTTTTTGTTTGTTTCGTACCTACTTTTGATTTCATTTTGTTGGTTAATTTCGTGTAAAAATATTATTTCATAATTTTCAGTTAATTTCCTTTTGAAGTCGATTTTAATTTTTTAAATTACTTTTTTATTATTCTTGAAAAACATGGGAAATAGTCTATTAAGAATGCCCTGGTGCTCATATTTGCTAAAATGGTCTGAGTAGCGCAATAATCACAAATAACAAACAAAAAAGTTCCAACAGCTCGTGAGGAATTTGTACCCTCTATAAGACTCTCTTTGACGAAACTATAAGGGTTCCTTGTAGGATTACGGAACCCTAAAAATGTTATTATGAAAGTAACAACAATTACAAAACTGTGAAAAATAAGGTGGTCTAAGTTTTACAGCGAAAACTGCTAATTTTACAAGTTACAAGTTATAGAAATATCAGTATATTTATCTTATTATGGTAATATACTTAATTAAATTTATTTTGTAGTTTTTTTTCTTTTCATCTTTTCCATCGAATTTTGTCGGCGAATCGACCAATGTTATATTTTTTATCTGTGTTCACAAAAAAATGGATAAACTACACATAAAATACCTACTTAAAATATATACAAGTTGTTGATCTGTAACCGTGCCATATTTCTAGAGCAAATGATAAATAATTCTTATTCTTATTCTTATTCTTTATTGCACACAAAAAATATCACAACAATACATAATAGTTTTGAAATTACATGTACGTGGGACACTCAGAAAGTTTTGCGAAACTAAAAAAAATTGTTCTATACGTACATATATTTTTATCAAATCTTTTCAAAGTACTTTCCACCAGCCTCTATACAAAGATTCATGCGCCTAAACCAGTTTTCAAAACACTTTTTCCAGTCCGCCGCAGACACCTCGTTTACAGCCTGCTCGAACGCAGCCAGCGCATCTTCCGGCGACGAAAATTGTATCCCTTTGAGCTGATTTTTTATTTTTGGGAATAAAAAGAAGTCACACGGTGCTAGATCAGGGCTGTAAGGAGGGTGACCCAGGAGTTTGACTGGCGTGCTGTCCAGGAAGTCCCTCGTTTTGAGTGCGGTGTGCGCAGGTGCATTGTCGTGGTGGAGCAGTAGCCCGCGGAGCCCTGTGTTTGGTCGCTTGTTGCTTATAACAGAGAAAACTTCTGGCAAACATTTGGTAGTATACCATTCGGCATTAATGCTTCTTTGATCCCGTAAGGGAATTGATACCAAGTGGCCAGTCAAATTAAAAAAGCTAGCGATCAGAATCTTACCCCCGCTTCTAGATCGCTTCACTTTGGTAGGCGTTGGCTCATTTTGAAACACCCAAACAGTCGACTGGCGCTTGGTTTCTGGGTCGTATTGATAAATCCAGGACTCATCACCTGTAACGATGTCGTAAACACGCCGAGACGAGCCTGCTTCAAATTTGTTAAGCATATCACGGCACCATTCCACCCGGGCCTGCTTCTGAGCATCGGTGAGGTTGTGCGGCACCCAGCGTGATACTATCCTCATCACGCGAAGATGGCTGTGTAGAATCTCGTGAACGCTTCCCGATCCAATCTTCAATATGTGTTGAATCTCCTGATGTGTAATTCGCCTATTGTCTTGGATTAAATTTTTCACTGCTAGCACGTTTTCTTCGGTAACAGCCGTCAAAGGGCGACCGCTTCTTTCGTCATCCCCCAAAGTTGGTCGACCGCGCTTGAATTCGTTATACCAACGATACACGGTTGCCTTGGAAGGGCCTTCATCCATGAATGCCATTTGAAGTCTATCGTACGATTCATCCGGTTTCAGGCGACACTTGAAATCGTATAAAATCATAGCTCTAAAATGTTCCCGGCGCAGATCCATATTTCAGTGAGACACAATACTTTGAATTAACTCGCAAAAAATGTGGAGGGAAATTTTGAAATTGGAACTTACTTATTTTTACTTATAAATAATCATATTTTCGAAAAACATTATAACTGGCCAGTCTCCCATATATAAAAACTTTTTTTCGCAATACTTTCTGAGGGACCTGGTACAAAGGCGAGCTTAACTCATAATTGAGTTTTCTACCAGCAAACCTTTGAGTGATAGAGCAAATATAAAATGTAAAACTGAGGGTAACTTTCAGTGTAAATAATGTGCTTAGTCATTAAAAAAACTTGAAAAATTCTACAGTTATTTAATACCCAAATTTTCACTTAGAAACATAGCGAGGGTTTGAGAATAAATCCCGAACGACTCTGAAAATAAGTCATCGGTGGCATAGTCAGAGGGTGGAAATACCTGCAAATTGTTTTGGTGGTTTCGCACCCATCGTATTTGTGTTGCACGCGACACACTGAGGGAATTTGTTTACAAATAAGTATTTAAACGAAAAAAAAAGTCGTATAGATTTTTTTATTGATTCGTGTTCAGTATCAGTGGTATAGTCACCTCCATAAATATGGCACGAATACAGATCAGCACGTTGTATATATAATATGAATTTTGTGCAAAACTTACTAAAGTATTTGGTATAGAACGTAAACAATTAAAAGGCAAGTTTTCAACTAACTGTTGTAAAGTCACAGCGCCTGCGCAGTATTCACTGCGCGCTGTGACTTTACAACAGTTAGTTGAAAACGTGCAGTATTCACTGCGCAGGCGAATATGTAAACATAACACATAACATAACATCACGCCTGTTTTTCCCCGATAGGGGTAGGCAGAGGTGTAATAGTA
Source organism: Asteroscopus sphinx (assembly GCA_949699075.1). Lineage (NCBI taxonomy): Eukaryota > Metazoa > Arthropoda > Insecta > Lepidoptera > Noctuidae > Asteroscopus > Asteroscopus sphinx. The sequence continues at coordinate 7,994,180 of OX453021.1, read as the reverse complement.
CACCCACATTTCGCCAGTTATGTTATAGTCCCATGTAATAGGGGGCGAGCCTATTGCCATTGACCGGGCACAAATCCAGACTCCGGGCTGCTACTGATAATTTCCTAATGAAAAAACCCAATAACACTTTGCCCGACCCGGGAATCGAACCCAGGACCCCACGATCAGCAGTAGCGCTTGCAACCACTAGACCAACGAGGCAGTCAAAGCGAGGCGCATATGTACTACCATAGAAATCACTTTCAGCCACTGAGGTACTAGTACATATTACCTCAATGCTTTCGGCACTTTCCTTCTTTCTCTTACGACTAGCAAAAACCTATTACGTATGTATATAAATCGTTTATAATGCTGCCGTGCTTATGATAAGAGCGTTATGTGTGTGAGAGCAAGGTTTGAGAAAACGGCGCCTAAAGTTTAGAATTGAATTTTCGTGTTAACGCCCAGAAAATTAAAGTTGTTTTTACTTTTGACGAATTTGTACTGTAGAACAGCTGTTGTACTTTATATCTACTGAACAAAAAAAATACTAAGAAATAGATTTCTATTAAAAAATAACAAAAAAGCCGATGTGGTAAGGAACTGATGTGTTCTGAGTAATTAATACTTAAAATGAGCGCCGTAATCAACACAGATAGAGCGCACGTGCTAAGGAACTTATTTTACGGCGCTTTTGACAGAGAATCAAAGGATATGAGCTTAAGTAATGTGAAATAGTAACCGCCGTAACAATGTAATTTAAAGCTGTTATGGTAAGTTGTGTTATGAATTTACGTAAATACAGCTCCTTAATGTAACCGCAGCAAGCGGCGATAAGGACGCTTATTGTAAGAAAGTTGTGGCCTAAACACAGGGATGTCTTTATTATCATGCAGTTAACGCGGTTATAATTAGCCATTATGAGCAATTTTTTTTGAGCATTGAAAGAAGAACAGAAAATGTTGGTTACGGCGGTTATAATTATGACGGCAGAATGCAACAACAACAGCATCCTAATGACGCTAGCTAGCAGGCTAGACTGTGTGTTTCTGAACCACTGCTGCAAGGTTTCAGCTGGACCTGTGACCTTGCGGTACTGTTCTCGGGAACGGTAACACAAATGTACATACTAACATAGTTTCTAAGCAATCTGTTACTAACACTATGAGTCTATGTTACTCGAATAAATAAATTTAAAATAAATAAATAAAACGAATTAAAAAAAACCTAAATTTATGGTATTTTGGGAAAAAAAATCATATCGAAAAATCTAGACGTGATAGAAAAAATCGGCCATCGGGAACAGATTCAGAGCATCAAAATCTTTATATTTATGACATAATTTTTTGAAGGAGGATTTTGTTGCAGACCAGTTTTCTTAACCCGTGCTGAGTCCGCGGACCCCGAGAATCCGCGTAAATAAATAAATAAAACAATAAACTTAAACCAGGAAATGTTATTATTTTGTTTTCAAGGCATCTAGTCTAGGAAGTTAATTCTTGATCGTTATAAAATTTTGAGAAAGGCTGCTTTTTAGGCTATGAGTTATACTTGTAGGTAAACGTGAACGTACTGCTGATATGGTCCTATCACTCCTTCCTGATAACTGTCATGACTCATGTGAGTCATGACAACGCTTCGCAGACACATTGTAGTATAGAGGGAGTTAGTCAAAAAAAAAATTGGAGTACCTAGTAGGAACAAACTTTGTTTCTACTTCCCTCCTCCCAGCCCCCTCCTCCTCTTCTTCTCTCCGCTTTCCCTCGGAAAGAGCACTGTGTATTTGAGTTTTTAGCTGTACCTCTTTACTCGTTTTTAAGGAGTGCTAATGTCAAGACAGGAGTGTAGGTAGGTACCTACTTGTTCGCATCAGAAACCCGATAAATAATTAATGCATCATCTTTTGTTTAGTGGTTATGGCAGTCATAAATTACTAATAGCGATAAAAATTGATTATGTTATCATTCTATTACGTAGGTACACAGTAAAATTATCGGTATCTATTGTAGCTGTTATTTATTCGCACACGACTTCGCTTGTTCGTTTAAATCTTCAACCCCCCGACCGACTACCCTTTTTTAGGGTTCCGTAGTTCCTAAAAGGAACCCTTATAGTTTCGTCATGTCCGTCCGTCTGACCGTCAGTCCGTCTGTCTGTCCGTCAGTTCGTCTGTCCTAATCCTTTACAGCTTAATAACTTCTACAGTTATAAACATAAGTAAATGAAATGTTGTTAAACAATAGTCTAGCTAGATATAGATCTCAATTTAAAAAAAATAAAAAAATCATTATTACGTATTTTAGGGGTGGCGCGCCCATACATGTGAAATGGGGATGACATTTTTTTTTCACTGCAACCCTCCTTTGGGGTGTCATTGAATAGGTCTACTAAAATGAAGATAATGTTACAAATATAACTTTTTTATCAGGTGTACCATCTGCGAAATATAGCCCGCCAAAGTGGCTTGCAATCAGCGACAACACAGCCCCCGTCGCTGCTTGCAATGTGTCCCCCTGCCATTTCTAAACTATGCAACGTATAAAATTATAATCTTCCGCATTGATAGACCTTTATAAAAACTCTTAACTCTCTTAACTCTTTTAAAATTCTTTCGAGTAAGTATAATGTGATATAAATTTTCGAGTTATAGAGAGAAAACTGAAAAATACTTAAGACGTCCTAGTTCAAAGGTCATTACTTTACTTTACTTTTACTTTATTGACTTCCACATAACAACATTGACCTTAGAGAAAAATTATCTTAGCAAGGAATGCTCCTTTAGTTACTTTCTATTTGAAAAAATCACAAAAAGTAACTTTGTGTTATGTTGACATGACACACTTCTAAAATTTGGCTTCTTAAATTTAGCGCTAGATGGTGCTATAGCGTATAGGCGCAGCGCCATCTAGCGCCATCTAGCTTTACTAACATCACGCTCTGAGTCGCCAAATGCTACCGTCTATTGCAAAAACTAAAATAGCCATGATTAATGTTCGATTTGATTATTTGATTCGTTTGTAATTACACCTACTTAAGGAACCCTATAATACTGAGCATGGCCCGACATGCTCTTGGCCGGTTTTTTCTTTTTTATCGGAGAAAATGCCTATCGCATATCACACCTTCAGGGAGTCGGCGTGGTTATGTGGGATTCGCACCCACTAAAAACTTCGCCATGTGATGTGCCTACTCTCGCCTTGGGTGGATGCATGCAATCGACCATACACCCCACAGACGCCTCATAACAGGCGACCGATGTCTGTTAACACATCAGTGAAATTTCACTGATGTAGGTCGCCACTATACGCCACTTGAAAATCTCAAATCAGTTTTATTTAATGAATGATTTGAAAATTATTAATTCCAGTTTTACTCTTTAAGTACCTTTTTTTTTTTTTTTACGTGGGGAAATCCTCATGGACGCACTCCGCTCGGGGAAGGCGGAGCCAGTGTCGGACTCTTACCGACTAAAACCACCACGGTGTTCCTCTTCCAACCATTGGCCGGGGGCGTGGGAAACTTATAGTCGTCCAACCATCCCCGGCAGGTCCCGGCTCGCCACTAGTAGGCGAGCCCCTTCTCCCCGTGCGGCATCATCGGCCGCACCCTTCTCTTGACTGGCGCGCGCGGAACACGACGCGCCACCGTCACGGGCCTTGACTGATCGGGCGGCGGGCTACCCCGAGTCCGCCGCCAGCAGGCCCACTCACTCTTTAAGTACCTAACTCGTGACATACCTACATATTATAATAAAACAAAGTTTAACCGGATTAAATCGCGTATATTATTTAAATTGGTTTCCCTGACGTTTCGAAAGCTTTGCAGCATTTCGTGGTCGCAGGTAGACTAAGATGACAAGCTGATCATGATGATGATGATGATTTGTTTTATTATAATGTGTAGTGATCGCGAAAACCTAAGAAGTTATTATACCTACATATTTTTATATTTTATTCAGTTTAATGTAATAGATTTGATTATTGTTTTTCAATTCAATTTATTTTATATTGTGGTATAGGTAAAATAAAGATAATAAATACATTTTGTTGTGCTGCTATGACCCGCCGTAACTGGCATACAATAAATTTACAACAGAACAAATTCTTACAGTAAATATTAGGTAATTATAAAAAATTATCAAATTAAAATTATAAATAGGTACTATAACAAACCAAAATCATTTACCTATACATTTTAAAATGTCAGTATGTACCTTTTTATAAAAACGAAAATAGACAAAATGGATATTTATATTATGTCAAACAATGAAATAAAATCAAAATGTTAATATCAAAATGTCTAAAAACAAAATTTAGTCATAAAAAATTAAATTATGCTCATACCATTAATTTACCATTTTATTTTATTAGTATTATGGATTTTAAATTTAATTGATTAATTAATTAAACTCAAAAATGTTTGCATGGCTCATTCAAGGTAGTTTGTACAAGGGTCACTCTACTCTATTTCATGTAGGTAGAGGTACTGGTACTACATTCTTTGCAAATAAATTATTATTCTATTCTATTCTAGTTTCGACCACTATGTGAGCCGTCGAAACTACCGCGTTAGTGATTAGCCGCCTTGGATCTGCTAATCAGATTGCAGTACCCCGCCTCAGCTAGTAGACATAATTTATTGTACGCATTATATCGTAGACAGAGAATAGAGGTAGACATGCTCTTAATTGCGAAAGTGAGTATATGTGTCATATGTCAAAAGGTATGTGTGTGAGCAGGATATAACATTTTTTTTCTGTCTCTATTTGCGTTTTATCTATTACAGCAAGTAAATCAAAGGATTATTGTACTCAAGACTGTTTTCTGTCAATAATAAGCAAAATTTATTCATAACTTCATCTAAAAAGACGATAAAATCATAACTTGTTGAAAATAAATCGAACTATCTCTATCTCATACGGCATACGCTGAGGACTTGTCTATTCTATTCTCTGTCTACGCATTATATGCAACATTAGGTGTCTATTGGGCTGTATGGTCGATGGAGTATCCTAACCTGGCAAGCTTCTAGAAGGAAAAAATATTGTATGAAGGTTCTTTAGTTCGTTCTAGTTTGGCAACGCGATTTGTAAAACCATTTAGGCAACAACCTAGGTTAGGTTAGGTTTAGGTGTGGGTGTACTATACACCTCTGCCTACCCCTTCGGGGAAATACAGGCGTGATGTTATGTTATGTGTGTGTGTTATGTTATTTAGGCAACAACCTAGGTGGTATTGTAGCTGTCGAGATATTAGGTAAATGCATTCAGATGCATACTCGGCCTGCCGTAGCGGTATAGTGCGTCCGGCATGTTTGCCGAAGACAGGGTAGATGACTTTTACGCAGTCATGAGAAAAGCACGAGCCTCCTTTATGAGCCGTATACACAAACCTGACAATGGAATATTAAATGCCATATACGAAGTTAACCACTTCTTCGTATATGACAATTAATGTTCCAGCTATAATTTAAACGAGTCATTTTATTTGTTATTATTTTGAATTTACTTTGAATTGTGATCGCATTATTTTAATTTTATTTTAATTTTGTATTTGTATTATTTTATTTTATATGGGTATAATTGCCTGAAATAAATGATTATTTAATTTAATTTAATTTAATTTAATTATAAGCCGCTGGTCTTCAAGGCTCTAGATAAAAAGGTTTTGCTGGGAAAGCGTGTAGCATCGTCGACTACACCTTCGCAAAACACCGTTTATTCGGAAACTGGCCATATGGCGCCTTAACATCAGGTGAGATGGCGATAGCGGTCAAACGCAAGTGCATTAAGTTTTCCATGAACAAGCAATAAACTCACTATCCATTTATTAGGTATATAAGTGAAAAGGTAAATAAATACCTATGTATTAAAAGAATTCCAAACCTATTTAAAGATACGTCTTAAATCAATGCAGAAACAGCGTGTTTCTCTAACAATGTGACTGAAACGCAAAACAATAAATTTGGCAAGATCTATTGATCCGTTCTGGCTACCACAAGCATAGCATAGTCTGTGCATTTCCCTGACTAAAACACTTGAAGTGCAAACACGTCCGTTAAAATGTGTTGCAATTATATTTCGCTGGTTGCAATATATATAACAAATAAACCGACTGAAATTCAGGTCATTAGTTAGGGTAATTTATTGGTAAATGTTTAGTATTAGATTTGGAATAAGAAATCTAGTTCTCAATGTTCTCATTTAGATAAATGTTAGATAAACAGATTTGGTCCGCTGACCCGCCAATCCTGGGCTGCGTTCACTTATATTGCCCGACGTCTTCGGATGACGCTTGGAGCTTGGAGCGTTCTTTGGGCCACAGATAATATAATACTATACTACTGTACGTTCGTACGTTGTATGATCGCTCCTAGGAGGAACACCTCCTAGGATCGCTCTAAGTAACTGAACGACCAAAGTACGCTCCGGGTGTCGTCGGACGATAATACTGAACGCGGCCCATGGTTGATTATGTTTACATTAAAACATAATTATGATTATTCAATTAGTTTTCCCATCATTAGTTATTCAGCTCGTAGGTTAAATCTCATATAAACCAAATCATGAGGCTGAAACTACGTTGTGCACTCAGCAAATAAGTTGATGGTCATAAATTGTTTATTTTGTTTTGTTTATTTATTAGGTTACAAACAGATATGAAGTACTAAATTAAGATACTGATTTGAAACAATAGATATAATCTGAGATATTTTCCATAAATTGATAGTGACATAAAAATGAAGACAATGGTGCCGATTCTCTTGTCACAAAATTCTCTAAACTAGACTAAAAATCACCTAAATTTAGTTTAGTCCTGTCAAACGACGTTTTCTATTCTGAAATTCACTTTAAAACTAATTTTTGGTTTGACAGGACCAAAATTAGTTTAGTTATTCAACTTAGTAAAAATTGACATTTTGCTATTCTGTAATTGACGTTTTTCACCTAATATTAGAAATGTCAACCTAAATCTGACTATTTTTAGAAGGCATCAAAATACATGTCGACTAAAATTAGTTGTCAACAACTAAAATTACAAAGCTTATTTTATTCATTTTTATAGTTTTTAGGTAGTTTAAAATAAATAATAGATGCCTACTATGTGGTTGCAGCTGTTGTAGATTCAGCAGAAAGGTAAATTGATAATTGTTCATAGAAATATACAATGAAATTTATAATTTCGATAAGAAGAGGTACCCAATTACCCATAGACATATAACATGTATTTCTATGGAGGTACCTATATAATCAAAGGATAAGAAGTGATTTTTGTGTTGAACATAACATCTATTTATAAATTTTATCTATAAACTTATTTTACTGTAAGTTTATGATTTTATCACAATTATATATCGCAGTACATATATCATTAATCTGTGTATATCGCTCTTTGAAAATGTTCCATAGTCAAAGATATCGCGACGCGACTTATAATTTGTTCCTAGCATAATTCGTAACACAGTCTAGTCTGTTTCACTTAAATTCCAGTGTTGCCGGCAATCAAACAAAAAAAAGTCTGAAAGTTCTGAAACTTTTGTGTAATAGTATTTTTTACAATAAGTATTGAAATAAATTATAACGTTACATTAAATTATATTCAGAGACGAATCTACGCGTGAACTCATGCTTCCAACTGTCAAAATGCAGTACTATTTCGTTCGTCGTCTTAATATAAGCCTAAAAATCGACGTATTCTACAATCCAATTGGACGTCGCACAATTTAAAGTGACATTCAATTATATCATTTTATGCTATTAATATGTGTCCCTAAAAAGCCTGAATTCACAAATTTTCCCTCTTTTGGGGAGAAAGACTCCAAGGTACTTTTTAGCTTCTATTCTAATCAAAGACATTTCATTTCATTTTTTTTTTAGTATAAGTAACTCTATGATTCTAATTTATTCAACTTTTTTGAGAAATTTCGTGCCCCGGGTGCTAGAACTTTTTAACCACGTTTTTAAAAAGGGAAATTCCAGCTTTGTAAATTAAAGAAATAGTTTATTATTGTGATTGCCCATGGAATTCAAAGGTCCTTGCGTTTTTTGCAAATAGCTCTGTTTCTCGTTGTTTAAGATATAAAATATGATACCCTGCAATAATAACAATATATCTCCTTTGATAGGTACTCTTAGGCCCGTATTACAGAAGGTTCCTCAAGTACAGTTTAAACTCCAATCACCTGATCACTACTTAAGGATAGAATCGTTACATGAGTATTGGTCTTATTCCAGAACGGTAATTATTATAAACTTTAATTCAACAACATAACACACGAATTTGACCTGAATTAAAATAGAAATCTCTACTCAAGCGTAGTCTGGACCACACTAGAGTGATTGATTACAGATCAAATCTCTGCTCAAATACCGAAACAGGTGACGGTATAAAATAAAGCTAAACTCAGCTGAACTGTGATCAATAAATCTCTGCTTGAGGAACGTTCTAAAATCAAAGCTCAACTCAAAACTAGTTTTAAACAGTGATCAACGCTTAAGTATCGTTCTGTAATACGGGCCGTAGAAAATAATAACCTAGCTCTTTAATCTGATCACCCTATTCCAATTTATATATTTTATTGAAAATATAAAACAAAAATGTACTTTATTTCATGACATGATTTTTTCTCCTTAATTTCAACGATACACTAATAATTCCAAATATAATTATTATTTAATTTCCTTCTGTTTTTGTGAACTTTCGGTCATTCCATTCCTCTTTAATAATTTTTTCAAGATGTACTGGTAACACCGCCAATTCAACTTAGATGCGTCAAACTCAATTATTAGAGCTGTCAACAAGTTTTCTAAAATAAGAAAAAGATAAACACAGAATAAGTTTTATGATTTTCTAAACTAAAATTTGTAAATTTTAGTTATAGTTAGGTTTAGGTGGGTGTACAAGAGAATCGGCACCAATGGAAGAGAAGCAATGATTTTTACTTATAAAAAATCATTGAAGAGAAGACAATAATATGGACGAAAATGAAGCAAAACATAATATAAAATGGGTACACATACACAATTGTTAATAATAAACTTAATAAAAATAATAAATACACTAAAGTTTAAGTACTAACTACCGTAAAATGCCCTAACTTTGCCCACAAGCCCTACTTTGCCTGAGGCATTAACTTATTTTTTACTTTTGAATTATAATCTTTTTGAATTTGGAGTGTGGTAGGTAAAATAATTACGTCAACATTACTGCCATTAAATTATTGAAACCTTTTCAGTATAAAACTTGCTTTTTAATAAGTATTTTTTTTATCAGGACCATTTTGCTGTAATCCCTGAGCCATTTGTTTTTTAGCCTACAGACAGCAAATGATCTATTCTGTTCCAATTACCACATTATATTAAGGATTTGAAAACCTATAGGTACCTGTAAAGCATTATTAGTATGAATTCATTACCTAGCAATCAGTCGGTGAGTAGGTACAAAGCTAATGAATTCAAAATCACCCTGTATAATATCATTACTACCTTCCTATACTTATAATTTTGGTAGATAACCTACTTCGAAACATTCTTTCGTGGGGTATAAAAACAAAAAAAAATTAAAAAAAAATTAAAAAAACCGGCCAAGAGCATGTCGGGCCATGCTCAGTATTATAGGTAGGTGTAATTACAAACGAATCAAATCGAATATTAATCATGGCTATTTTAGTTTTTGCAATAATCGGCAGCATTCGCGACTCAGAGCGTGTTGTTAGTAGCGCCATCTAGCGATAAATTCAAGAAGCCAAATTTAAGAAGTTATGTCATTTCAAAGTTACTTTTTGTGATTTTTTCAAATAGAAAGTAGCTAAAGGAGCATTATTTGCTAAGATCATTTTTCTCTAAGATCAATGACCTTTGAACTAGGACGTTTTAAGTATTTTTCAGTTTTCTCTCTATAACTCAAAAAATTATAATCACATTATACTCGAAATAATTTTAAAAGAGAGTTTTCACAAAGGTCTATCAATGTGGAAGATTATAAGTTTCTACATTGCATAGTTTAGAAATGGCAGGGGGGGGGGGACACATTGCAAGCCACTTTGGCGGGCTATATTTCGCAGATGGTACACCTGATAAAAAAGTGATGTATGAAACATTACTTTCATTTTAGTAGACCTATTCAATGATACTCCACACGAAGGGGTGCAGCGAAAAAAAATTTGTCATCCCCATTTCTCATGTATGGACGCCACCCCTAAAATATGTAAAAACGATATTTTTATTCTTTTAAAATTGAGATCTTTTTTTTTTTTTTATAGTACAGGATGGCGAAACGAGCTAAAGGCCCACCTGATGTTAAGCGGTTACCTTTGCCCATGACAACTTCAATACCACCTAGGCTGTTGCCTAAATGATACCGCAAGTCGGTTCGCCAAACTGAGACATGAAGATGGAAAGTCTCATGTGATAGTAATTTTTAGATCTATATGTAGACTATTTTTTAACAAAATTTCATTTACTTATGTTAATAACTGTAGAAGTTATTAAGCTGTAAAGGATTAGGACAGACGGACAGACGGACAAACGGACAGACGGACAGACGGACAGACGGACGGACATGACGAAACTATAAGGGTTCCTTGTAGGACTTCGGAACCGAAAAAAAGTAAATTATAGGAACCCAGCGTAAGCAGGCATGAGCCACCAGATTGCGGGGCGAAGAGGGAGATTACGCATGCGCAGTAACGCCGATACAACCAATGCCACCTAGAGGCGATTTGCAGAACTAAAGAGACAAGCGTGATATTTCAAAAAGTCATTAAAATTCTGCTATTCATCGATAGATGGCAAAACTAAAAAGTATCACCGCTGTGCCGGTCGGAGTGGGGGGTGTTAGGTTATTTTCGTTACGGAATTTCTGGATTCGGTCTCCACGCTCAAGGCCCGCGATAGTAGCTATGCAATAGCTTAATAAATCATTAGCCTAAAGTTCCCTTCCCGAATTTAAGTATAAAAGAAAACAAAGTATTAAACCTACTTATCATTCCGCAGAGGCTGTTGTGATTTAAGATTCATCCCAGAAACTTGCAAGGAAGTCACAGTACCGGTATCAATGGCTGCAATTTATCATGAAAAATTAAATATGATGGGGAAAAATGTCGTGGTCGCGTTACGTGACGCCACAGAGTGGACGGAAATTAAAAACGCTACATTGAAAAATTCCCGCTGGCTGGCAGTTCGGGTTTTCGAAACAGGCTTGTAGGTACTGCAGTGACGATATTTAAGAGGGCACACCCACTGAGGTAATATGTACTACGTACAAGAGAAGACACCTCGAACAAAATGTTTGTAGCACGTTTTAGAGCTCCTGCACTCTCACTCGCTTAGCCACGCTCGCCGCGCGCGTAGTCCGCGGCGAGCAAAGTTGCGCGATATTTTTTGTTCGTAATAAAATAAATAAATTTATTTATTTCAGGCAAATCCACCCATAGTTACAAGTTACAGTCATTGCATTTATAATAATACCAATAATACCAAAAATGTCATCATCATCATCATTTCAGCCGAAAGACGTCCACTGCTGGACATAGGCCTCCCCCAAGCATCGCCACAACGACCGGTCCTGTGCCTTCCGCATCCAGCGGATTCCCGCGACCTTCACCAGGTCGTCGGTCCACCTTGTGGGGGGCCTACCCACGCTGCGCCTTCCAGTACGCGGTCGCCACTCCAGAACTTTACTGCCCCATCGGCCATCCGTTCTGCGAGCAATGTGCCCCGCCCACTGCCACTTAAGTTTGGCAATTCTTCGGGCTATGTCGGTTACTTTCGTTCTCCTGCGAATCTCCTCATTTCTGATTCGATCACGCAGGGACACTCCGAGCATAGCCCTCTCCATTGCCCTTTGAGTGACTTTGAGCCTTCTTATCAGGCCCATTGTGAGCGACCACGTTTCAGTACCGTAAGTAATTACTGGCAACACACACTGGTCAAAGACTTTCGTCTTGAGACACTGCGTTATTTTGGACGAGAAGATATTGCGTAGCTTCCCGAACGCTGCCCAACCGAGTCGGATTCGACGATTGACCTCTTTCTCGAAGTTGGACTAACCTAGCTGGACAGTTTGTCCTAGGTAGTATACATAATCGTCAACAACTTCGAGTGTAGATTCTCCGATGTTTACGGGAATGGGTGCTATATGGGAATTCAACATAACCTTTGTCTTGTCCATATTCATTTTAAGACCCACTCTATCAGAAGCTCTACTGAGGTCATCGAGCATTGTACCGAGGTCCTCCATGGTCTCAGCCATGACTACTATGTCGTCGGCAAACCGAAGGTGAGTGATGCACTCGCCGTTTATGTTAATGCCTAGCCCCTTCCAGTCCAGAACCTTGAAGACATCCTCCAATGCAGCAGTGAACAGTTTCGGAGAGATCACATCTCCCTGTCTCACACCTCGCTGCAGAAGGATAGGTTTCGAGGCTTGGTCCTGTAATCGGACTGACATAGTGGCGTTTTCATACAAAGACTTTAACACTTCGATGTACCGATAGTCAATCTGGCACCGTTGAAGAGACTGTAGTACCGCCCAAGTCTCGATCGAATCGAAGGCTTTCTCGTAGTCCACAAACGCTAAACAAAGAGGCAAGTTATACTCTTCGGTCTTCTGTATAACCTGCCGCAGCGTATGTATGTGGTCTACGGTGCTAAGGCCTTTTCGGAAACCGGCTTGTTCGGGAGGCTGGAAGTCGTCAAACCTGTGCGAAAGACGGTTCGTAATGACTCTCGAAAACAGCTTGTAGACATGGCTCAGAAGTGAGATGGGCCTATAATTCTTCAGTAGAGCATTATCGCCCTTTTTGAAGAAGAGTACCACCACACCTCTGCTCCATGCCTGTGGCGTTCTTCCCTCGAGAATGACGGAATCAAACAGCTTCTGAAGGGCCTTAAGGATCGGTTTTCCACCCGCCTTCAGGAGTTCGGCCGTAATTCCGTCATCACCCGGTGCCTTATTGTTTTTGAGCTGCTTCAAAGCCATCCTAATCTCGTACAGGCTGACGTCCGGGATATCTTCGGTATAGTGTCGGGTCAATCTAGCTCTTGGGTCGTGAGCCCGATTTACAGCGGGTGTTCGGGTGGACGTGTATAACTGTCCATAGAACTTCTCGACCTCCTTCAATAGCTCTGGCTTGGAGGATACGACTCTGCCATCGTCGGTCCTCAGTTTTGCAAGCTGGCTCTGCCCAATAGACAGGTCTCTTGCGAAGACTTTGGAGCCCTTGTTCTTCTCTATCGCGTCTCGTATTAAATTGGCGTAGGTCACTTTTCAAGGACTTTGAGATCTGTCTATTGAGCTGCCGGTACTTAGTCGCATCATCTGAGGACTGCAGAATCATCTCGCGTCTTTCCGCCATAAGCTCAAGGGTGTGGTCAGAGAGCTTTTTGTTTCTATTTGTACGACGGGTCCTAAAGATCCTAGACCCGACCGTATGGACAGTTTCCACAAACCCATCGCTGTAATCGTCCACTGAGCTCCCTAGGCATTCGAAACGATTCTGAAGTTCGAGCTGAAAGCTCTCGGGGTTTTGGATTTGGATCGGTGCTGGACGGAGCGTAGACTTCATCAGTCGAGATCTTTCCAGCTTGATGTTCAGATTCAATCTGCCTCTTACCAAACGGTGATCGCTTCCGGTTTTGACCGCGTTGATCACAGAGACATCATTGAATATTTGCTTCTTCGTTGACATAATGAAGTCAATCTCATTTTTTGTTACACCATCAGGGCCCAACCAGGTCCACTTCCTATGCTCACGCTTTCTGAAGAAAGAGTTCATCATATAGAGTCCCTCCTTCTCCATAAAGCCGGCCAGTAGATGACCCCGGTGGTTCCGATATCCATATCCAAATTGCCCCACTCGCAGCTCATCATCGTAGCGATTGCCCAGTTTCGCGTTGAAGTCTCCCATGACAACAGTGAAGTGAGTTTTAGAGCCATGCATGGCTCTCGAGATATCCTCATACATGGTCTCCACCTCATCGTCGGGGTGATTCGAGGTCGGGGCGTATACCTGTATAACCTTCAACGAATACCTTTCGGTTATTCTGAGTATAAGGTACGCCACCCTGGTCGAAACACTCTCGATCTTCACTATGTTGTTCACAAGAGACTTGTGGACGATAAACCCGACACCGCCCTGGGAAAGTTGATCGCCCTCCCGGAAATAGAGCAAGTTACCGGATTTGAGGATTATCGTGTCCTCCCCCTCTCTTCGGACTTCAGATAACCCTACGATATCCCATCGTAACCTGCTCAATTCTTCCTCGAGTTCGACAAGCTTCTCGTCGGTCCGCAGTGTACGTGTGTTGTATGTTGCCAGGTCCAGTCTTTTTTTGTTATGGTAGCCGGATCTCTGCCGGGAATTCTTAGCACCCCCTGCCCCGCCGTTACCTAGGCCGCTACCGTAACCAGGGCTAGCGGGGCCGCCGGGGACTAGGGGCCGATTTTTATTGTGCTTTGCATGAGGGGATATGCCATAATCGCCACGCTTGGCAGGCGGGTTGGCGATCGCAGTTGGTTGGTTAAATACTCGGAGGACGCTGCTGCCCATCCTCTGGTGAATCCCTTAGTCGCCTTTTACGACACCCATGAGAAGATATAGGGTGGTGAAATTATTTGCGTCCGGCACCACACGGACGGACCAAAAATGTAATGTAATGTAATCAAAAACCTTAACTAAAAAGTAAAAAATAATCATTGTATGTATTTTAAAATCTTAACATAAACAACATTTTTAAGGCGACGCGTGGTTGACCCTTTGCGTCATGTAATGTACAGTCGAGCGCAATATCTACAGTAAAAACAGTTTATGTGAACGTACATGAAAATCACGCGCCGCCTTCAAAATGTTGTTTATGTTAAGATTTTAAAATACATACAATGATTATTTTTTACTTTTTAGTCAAGATTTTGAAGTCGGTTTTATTTAAATAAATAAATATTTAAAAAGTTTTTATTTCATACTTTTTAGTTGAGGGTTGATTCATAAATGTTTATATAACTAATTTGAGAATATATTTTTTAAAGATATAAATTGTGGAAAGAAAAAATCGCTCACGAGCAGGATTCGAACCTGCGACTCCTGGCTCAGTACGCCAGTGCTTTAGCCACTAAGCTACCGTGAACACTGCTCGTGGTATCGAAATTATCCTCCACTATACGTCTTTGGGTGACGTCAGCGATATCTTATTAAGAAACATTGTTCCTTAACCGACTCGACTAACTTTTACAGTTAAATCAAAGTCGTATAGATATGCCTACCCTTACTAATTATTTTATTATTTTAACGCATTTTACGCATGCGAAACGAATTCTAAAGATATAAATTGTGGAAAGAAAAGATTTTTTTTTTTTTTTTTTTTTTTTTTCCACAATTTATATCTTTAGAATTCGTTTCGCATGCGTAAAATGCGTTAAAATAATAAAATAATTAGTAAGGGTAGGCATATCTATACGACTTTGATTTAACTGTAAAAGTTAGTCGAGTCGGTTAAGGAACAATGTTTCTTAATAAGATATCGCTGACGTCACCCAAAGACGTATAGTGGAGGATAATTTGGATACCACGAGCAGTGTTCACGGTAGCTTAGTGGCTAAAGCACTGGCGTACTGAGCCAGGAGTCGCAGGTTCGAATCCTGCTCGTGAGCGATTTTTTCTTTCCACAATTTATATCTTTAGAATTCGTTTCGCATGCGTAAAATGCGTTAAAATAATAAAATAATATATTTTTTATTAACCTTTGCTATCCCACTGCTGAGCAAAGGTCTCGCTCATGTTCTTCCAAACGTCAGATTACTATCGTGAAAAAAACATGCAAATCGGCCAAAAATTCTCAGAAAAACGAACCAATGAGCAGATCATCTCAATTTCAATTTATTTATTATCACCATAGGAACATACAAGAACACTTGGTTAAAACGTATTTTTTTTTTTAATTCTGAATTAATAAATTTAAATAGCAATATTATACAAGATAAAATACATTATTTCGATTCTTTTATACTGGAATCTATAGCAGCTGTACAGAGGCCTTGTCATTTAATAACTAAGAATGGGTGCAGCTGTAAAGAAGCTTTGTCAAGAAATTAAGCAATCATAAAGAGCATAATTGTTTGAATAAAAAATAGATTTTAAAAATTAGTAGATACATCAAAATACAACTTTAAAGCGGCTGTAAAGACGCCTTGTCAGTGGAGCACAAAATTGGAAGCAGCTGTAAAGAGGCTTTGTCAACGTCACAACGTGACGTCACAACGTGAACGTCACCGTTGGATAAGTGTCATGCCTTTTGGTCAATCCCACATATTCCAATAACACCAATATTCGAAAGCAAACAGACAGCTGTTAAATGCTCCTCAGTGTCGGTTCTAGGGGGGGGGGGGTCGTAGGGGTCATGACCCCCCCCAAAATCGTACACGTCAAATTGACAAATCTCCAAAAAATGGACAATTTACAAAAATAAATTAAATAAATTATTGACTTCCTGCTTAAACGTCCAAAAGTAAACAATGAAATCAAAACTAACTACCTACTTACTCAAACACGACATCACACGAGTCACACACACGACATCTACTCGTACATCAAACAATTTTTGTTTATGTACTGAAGTTCAATTTACAGCATAGGTATTATTTTGCTCAAAATAAAGTATGAATGTGACAAATAATATCACATACGACGGCGGTAGTTCATTTTTAACCGACTTCAAAAAAAAGGAGGAGGTTATGTATTCAGCGGGTTTTTTTTTTTTTTTCATGTACGTACACCGATTACTCAGAGATTTCTGGGCCAATTGACGTGGTTGTTTTTTTATTTGGTAGAGGAAGCCTGCGCGGTGGTCCCATATATATTTTATTGACTTAGGTTGAGTAGTTTTTTAACCAGCTTCATTAAATCAGTTTATTTTAGCTTCGCCTATCTAGATGATCTGCTCATAGGTTTTTCCGAGAATTCTTGGCCGATTTGCGTGTTTTTTTTTACGACAGTGATTGGACGTTTGGAAGAACATGGGTGAGACCTTTGCCCAGCAGTGGGACAGCATAAGTTGATAAAAAATATATTCTCAAATTAGTTCTATAAACATTTATGAATCATTCCTCGCAATTATCAACTAAAAAGTATGAAATGAAAATTTCTTAGCAAAAAATAACCGACTTCAAAAACCTTAACTAAAAAGTAAAAAAATAATCCTTGTATATATTACAAAATCTTTTCATAAACCAACATTTTGAAGGCGGCGCGTGATTTTCATGTACGTTCACTTATACTGTTTTTTTATTATAGATATGCGCTCGACTGTTCATTATATTTATATGACGCTCACGATGATTGATCGTGAAATACATGTGTATGTATAAAGAAAGGGTCAATCACGCGCCGCCTTCAAAATGTTGGTTTATGAAAAGATTTTGTAATACATACAAGGATTATTTTTTTACTTTTTAGTTAAGGTTTTTGAAGTCGGTTTTTTTTTGTTAATAAGTTTTTATTTTGTTGAACGGTTTGCGCTACTTTACATGAGCCTGCCATTGCAATTGGACACTCAAAGGCGCAAGCGATTGAAGCATTGAAGGTGAAAAAAAATTTCGCGCTCGCTTCGCTCGCGTTTGTTCCCAAAGTTCGTTTCCTCTTTGTTGACGTCCATTTTGTAAGTAACTATTCTGTTACATAATAAACTAACTCCAAACTTTACATTGTCATTGCCTCCATGAGTGACGATATTTAATTGATCGTCCGGCGCACCCTGGGCAGTCAGCCCCGCTACCAACCTGCTGACTGGGTAATCTTTTCCCCACGGCATGAGCTATTATCATTATGTAGCTCAGGTCGACACGATAGAAGAAGAAGATTGTCATTGCGAAAAAAAAAAAAGCTATATTTGGACCTTGAAACTGTACGTAAGCCAAGTTGACCCCCCCCAAAATCTTGGGCTGGAACCGCGCCTGTGCTCCATGCAGCAAGATTGTCGCCAGACTGCTCCAACAAGAAATACACAAAATAACCATCTAAAATTGAATGAAGTTGAATCAATGAAAGGTGAATTGACTCGAAAATACAACGATTCCCTTCTCTTTCCAACATCAAATACTTATTATAAACGCTCCCTACAACCAAATCCCTCTATTTGTTCGTGATTTAATTAAATAACTTACTAACTCGCAACCCAACTATTATAAAATTCTAAGACCAACATACGCTGGGGATTGAAAGGAACACACAACAATACAACTACTTATCGACCGCGGGTTCTGTCTACTGAATGGAAAGGTCACCTACTGTGGACTCAATCGAATAACCATTTAAAAAGCACTGGGAAACTGGACTTAGTTACTGCTTTTTAGATAGGTTCTCATTACTTCTCATACTGTATTAATTTAATAAGCGCGAACTCAGAAGCGCGAACTCAGAAGCGCGAACAACAGGCTGCTTGCACATAACCTTCCTGCTTGATAATTCGACGAGTATAACGTTTTGAGGAGAATTTATAATTTGAAACAACCAAAAGCAGCCAGGAAAAAATGAGAAATGGGCTTCTGACACGGGGCCAGTTCTCGATTCAATCCAGTGATACAGTTTCAGGCCTTTTATTTGAAGACAGTGTCACTAGCCACATGTACGGCGCGAAAAAGTGCAGGAAAAACAATACAAGTAAGTAAGCAGACATAATGCACTCAAACTGACGCATGCAAACAACTAGACCATAGATTACAGAACTAGACAGTGGCGGCGTAGCATGGGTTGATACCCTGGGCGGTTTTCTATTGATTGAGCATAAAACAACAAGAACCAAACTTGCATCATCATCATCATCATTTCAGCCGAAAGACGTCCACTCCTAGACATAGGCCTCCCCCAAGCAGTTTGGGGCGATATTATGCCATAATCGCCACGCTTGGCAAGCGGGTTGGCGATCGCAAACTTGCATACGTGACTTCATTATGCTCAAAAATTCAATTAGCTTTAATTTCGAAAAGTAATTTTCACATGAAGCCAACGAAACGACAAATCTTAGTCACATCATTAGGCTCGGAACAGACTCAGAATAGTCACATTTTACAGAATAATCTCAGAAGCTTCAAGGTAGTCCACTAGACCGCCACTTGGGAAGAAATACTCTGGCGGCTTCCAAGTGGCGCCGGCGCCGCACCCACGTGTCACCCCCCGGTGACACGTGGGCCGCCCCCCCCTTACACCGCCACTGTAACTAGACAGTCAAGGTTTAGGTAGAACATGGAGTTGCCTTAAAAACAAGGTGCAGCACACACTGGCGGAGTGCACAGCTTGGTCTAGGCAGCACCGTGACCTTATCAGTACGGTAGGCGGCAGCGATCTCTCGGTTTCAGCCGTGGTTCTGTCAATGGTCGGATGCGAGAGCGCTAGGGAAGGCGTCGTCTCCTTCTACGAGGAGCTGGTGCTCGCGAAGGAGGCAGTGAAGAGGGAGCGAAAGGCAACCACCGCGATCCCATCCCGCAGGACACGGACCAGGCGTCGCAGCTCAAACGCCGACTTCCAACCA
Source organism: Asteroscopus sphinx (assembly GCA_949699075.1). Lineage (NCBI taxonomy): Eukaryota > Metazoa > Arthropoda > Insecta > Lepidoptera > Noctuidae > Asteroscopus > Asteroscopus sphinx. Next base: position 7,974,682 of record OX453021.1, on the reverse strand, counting down.
CAATAGGACGGGTGACCTCCGGGTGGCAGCGTCGGGATTGCCCACCGCCCGACCAGTCAAGGCCCGTTACGATAGCGCGTCGTGTTCCGCGCGCGCCCGTCTGGCGGCTGACGTTAGAGCACACGGGTAGAAGGGGCTCGCCTGCTAGTGGTGAGCTGGGACCGGTCGGGAGTGGTAGGAGAATGCTGAGCTAATCCACCGCCCCCGGCCAAAGGTAGCCGGAGGAACATCGTGGTGGTTTTAGTCGGTAAGAGTCCGACACTGGCTCCGTCACCCCGACGGAGTTAGTCCATGAGGATTGTCCTATATAAAAAAAAGTTTTGGTAGAACATACTGCAGCATCATGACATTGTATTGTGTCAATTTGGATTTTATCTACTTATCTCCCATACTTTGTATTTGTAATTCGGTCAAATCATATCGACAGTGAAACATAACTTGACATTAGTGGGCGCCAGCCTAGCAAGAAAATCGATGTCCAATACTGAAAGAAAACTCCCAGACGGAATAAAATATTTGCACTACATTTGTAAGGAGAAAAGCGTTATTTTTAAAGGGGTATTGCCAACTGGCCATTAATTTTGACGTAGATTGCTTCTCGTGTCGTCGTTTACTTTTTGCAGGATATTCGCTTACAATAAAATATTTTTGATTTTGTTATTGCTTCTGAAGCGATCTTATAAAGTTTGTTAGCTGTCTTACTTTTGATAATTGACTAACGCGTATTCACAAAGCTTAACCACAGCAATATGAGGGGTTTCTGCTGTACTTTAAAAAATTAATTTAATTTAATTTGTACTAGTTTCTGCTCAATTTGAAGCTAGCTAGTCACATTCTTTTCGTGACTTTTCAGTGATGGGATGGTGAGAATCTTAGCCAGATTAGAAGTGGCTATCGAACCTCTGCAAGCCTGGGAGCCAGCTCATTGGTAGAAATCCTGCTTCCTACACTGATGAAGTTGCACATCCACAGAAATCACCGAATCTTATTCCAGAATCGAATCTAAGAATACGAGAAAAGTAAAGTAAGTGCCACACATTCATTACCTATAGCATTTCTAAGAATAGGTCACTCTATTACTCCATCGTTACAATTGCTAAAACAATATCGCCATAAACCACGAAATGACGCAGCCATCTTGTTCCGAGCTCAAGAGCGCGTAAAGCGTAAATCATGGGATAATAAATAATAACAAACGCTCAGGGGGTTCGCGAAAGTAAGGACGTGCGTAATCTCTCAACGTTAGCGTGACAGATGTACGCTTATGTGGGGATTTTACCTTTTGTTACAAACTTTTGAGAGTTAAAAACCGTAACTACTTGAGATAAAAGTGTTTTTTTTTTTCAGTGGTACACACGGCTACACATGAAGCTGTACATTTCCAGTATAAGCTGATCTCGCATTGTATAGGTTTTCCTTACAACGCGAGGTCAGCCTTTACTGGTTTTGTACAGCTTGATGTGTAGCCGTGTGTACCTAGTAAAGAAGATTAGCTCTAGAAAATTAGTAACAGGACTCTAGCAAAAGCCGTGATTAATTTGAGATAATTAGTTATTTTTTATGTACACCTACTGTTACAACTTCCGGCTCCCGCCACCAACACTTCCTACAAATAGGTTACATTTTAAATGTCTACAATACTTTGTGATTAGAAGTAATATTGATTAGGTTATTTATTCATCCATAGTTATTAATTATTGAGTTAAATATCAACATTTAATAATTAGGTATTATAATAATTTCATAATTATATTATTCTAAAACGTTGTGACGTCACTACCGCTGATTATTTATAAAAATAGGTGGTAACGTTAGAACGGGCTCATTCTTCTGTTGTCGGTGGAACACAATAAACCTTGTTACCGGAAGTCTAGTTTTTTCTTCAATTCGCTACCGTGCTGCAATATTACTACCAACCGGCGTTACACTACCGCATGTCTTGTTGTGGTAATAAATCTTTATTTTTCTTTATTTCTTTCTAATTACGACAGAGGGCCGCAGAAAAATTGTGATTAGCTCATCCTCGTTGTAATCAATTTGATTAATATCAAAACTATCACAAACTAACTAGGTACCTAATTAAACTTTGTTTTATTATAACTAGGTACCTATCTGAAGTTATTTTCAACGATGTGAAAATTGCATCGACCATACACTACATAGACGCCTTATAACAGGCGACCGATTTCTATCAACGCATCAGTGTAAACTGCCCCCCTAGCCAAGTTGACAATAGATTGTGTAGATTGTCAACTTGGCTAGGGGGGCTGATGTAGGTCGCCACTATTCGTCACTTGAAAACTTCAAATTAGTTTCAATTCGACTACTAATATGAGCCGTCGAAACTTGATTATCCAATAGCCGCCTTGGTAGGGCCAATTGAATTACCGTGGGTTGCTCTGTGACCGTACCCCGCCTCAGCTAGCTGACATAATTAATTGTACGCATTATATTCAACATTGGGCGTCTATTGGGCCATATGGTCGATGATAACATACGAACCAAAACCAGAAAAAAAATATCTAAAGCTGTACTTCTAGACCTACATGCTGATGCTACATCCGCCTACTTCTTGAAAGTTAACAGTTATTTAGAGCATTTGAGGAGTCAAGATGGTAGGAACAAGCTTAAATTTAGGCTATTGTTCACCTAAACTTATTCTTCGATTCAACAACCCACTTACCTAAAATTCTGGTACATAAAAAAATAATAGTTTAACCAGAGAAAATCTTGGTAACACCAGCCGAAGCTTTTTGCAGACCTTTGGGAAAAGAAGGTTTCATAGTCAAAGCTGCAGACTCAGTCAGATTTTTAATCTGCCAAATAGTTTAGTTCGTGCATTCCACTTGGACGGGGTCCAAACCCCCCAGGGGTTCCTCGGACACTTCCTATTCCTATTTGGACCTCCTGGGGGATCCATGGACACTCAGTATTCCCCCTGGACCACCTGGGGTATCTACGGACATTCGCTATTACACTTGAACCTCCTGGGGTATCTACGGACACTCGCTATTACGCTTGTTGGATTTTTAATCAGTAGGGGAGTGCGCACACCGTCTGATCCATCATCAACTCATCAACTCAGCCTATCACAGTCCACTGCTAAACACCGTCTGACCTAATGATGTCACCTAACTCTTGGCCGACAGTTTAGTCCCCTGTAGTCTGCGGACGTAGTATTATATCCTCTTTGTCTGCTGCGGGAAGCTTCGGTTCTCCAAATCAGAATATGGACGCCTCGGTTTCAGAGACAGAGTAACTTAGTTATGATAACTTCTGAAGTTAAAATGGAAATAAGCTTTAAAATAATGAACTTTGTCCGGGGACTTCAACCTCGATGTTCTCGGGGCCGGGAAAACGCATATATTGACCTGCCTGGCATTGTTTTTACATTGCTTTGTTTACGTAAATATATGGGACGCAATTTTTAACCGACTTCAAAAAAAGGAGGAGGTTATGTATTCCGCGGGTTTTTTTATTGTGAACTACGTAGGTATAACTTCTGCCTGCCTGCGACCTCAGCATAAACTTTGAACTCCAGTTACATCCTTCTCAGGGTTAACATTATAAACATAATCATCCCATTATTTTCCCACTGGCTAGGCAAGGCCCTCTTCTTTAAATGAGAAGGTTAAGGCCACCACGCTGGCCTAGTGCGGGTTGGCAGCAGTAGACTCGCACATGATCAAGAATTGTATGGAGCACTTTCAGGGGTACAGGTCTCCTCACGATGTTTTCCTTCACCAAGCAAGTGACATAATCAAATTCTGATCGGCATGGCATGAATTCTAAAAGTCAGAGGTGTGGGCCAGGTTCGAACTCAGACCCTCCTGCATGGAAGGCAAAAAAACCGTTATCCTAGTGCTATTAGCCTACAAAACGCCAGAAAACAAATTGAGTTTCCAGAACCAACGGTTTGGACTGGAGCCTTACGGTTGAAGCTCTGAACAAAATTGACCTAAAGTCCATTCCTAGAGGAACTGGAGTACGAATTGACACTACATGCTGTAATTTTAATCGCTTCTTTCCCGAAAAGGGATCATTGTACTCATCATTATGAATAACTTTTACTATGGGACCAAACCTGAAATCGCGAAAAAAAAAAAATTTGGTCCCTACATTTGTTTTCACTTAAATCGATAAAATGTACCACCTGATTTTTTTTCGCGATTTCACTGTTGGTCTCATAGTAAAAGTTGTTCAAATAATTCATAATGACCCCTTTTCGGGAAAAAAGCGATTAAAATTTCAGCATGTATAACTCGAATTCAGTTTCAGTCGGGAGTAAGTCCCCTGAACGTTGTTTGTCAGTCAGTCAGTCAACCAGTCAGTCATTCAGTCAGGGACACAGACTTTAGTAAATCTCTATCGACTCACCAAAAGCGAAACCGCTGAATTGAATTTAAATATTTAATTTTACGGCCGTGCTGAAAGATCTTTACGATCTAAAGCTAATCCAGGATTCATTCGATTGATGGACTCACTGACAGACATCTTACAGCCCAAACTACTAGCTGGTTCTAGACAAGAGAATGAGAGCCACTTATGTATGGGAATTTATCCCAACCCTTGTAGGTTGACATACAGTGAAAAATCGAGATTTAAAAGGTCATCTGGATACGTTCATTAGGATAATTAACTCCGAACGGACTAATAATTCAAATTAGTCGTAATAATAACAAAATGTTCCATTGAATAAGAACTATACAAACAAGGAAAGTTTTAAGTATGATTGTGGATGGCTATAAGAAAAGAGACAGACCGAGGAAAACATGGACGGATTGTGTAAAAGATGATATGAATAGAAAGAAAGTGAACACGGAGATGACGGCTGATAGAGATGTATGGAAGAAAAATACTTGCTGCGCCGACCCCAAATAAATTGGGATAAGGGCAGGCGGATGATGATGATATACAAGCACATTACCGTTTGAAATTTAGCACAGAGGTTCCTAATATATAAACTAAGGAAGGGTTCAATCCCTAAAATGACATTGTACCTAGGGTTTACACAGACAAAGTCGCTGGCGAAACAACAACAAGTATTTTAACAAGACTTGATGTTGCAAAATGATTTTTTAAACTAACATGGTCACACCGTGTGGTCAGCAATGTGGTCGTGGTCATGGTAAATATCCCGTGGCTTACAATAACATAAGACTTGCAAAACTAGGGTTTACGCAGACAAAGTAGCTGGCGAAAGTTAGTCTTTTAACAAGACTTGCAAAATGAATTTTTAAACTAACATGGTCACATTGGTCACATCGTGTGGTCAGCAATGTGGTCGTGGTCATGGTAAATATCCCGTGGCTTACAATAATATAAGACTCACAAAACTATTCGCAAGAAAGTAAAAATAGGACTTACCGGCGAAGGAGGAAACCAACACTGTAGCAGATTAATCATTGAAACAGATGCCTCTTCGCAATGATTCGAATTTTAAACACAGAACTGTTGATACATCGGCGCGGGCGCACTTCCAGCATACAACCGTAGTCTTTGGCCACAGATAACATACTACTAAAGCACAAACTATCTTTGTTTATTCCATGTGTTGGGAGCTTGCCACATCTGCGATCATTGCAGAGTGATTTAAATTCGACAAGCCGATTGGTAATTTTGTACGGGGAGATGATTCAGGATTCACTTTTCAAAAGTCATGAAACAAAACTTTTGTTGGTACAACGTAGGTATAACAGAATAAATGCAAGACCTCATACACCCCAATTCATCATCATTCATCATTTCAGCCGAAAAACGTCCACTGCTGGACAAAAGGCCTCCCCCAAACGAAGATGTACCATAATCGCCACGCTTGGCAGGCGGGTTGGCGATCGCAGTTGGTTGTTTAAATACTCAGAGAACGAGAACCTCTTTCAGTGAAAATAAAGTTTTTCCGATCTATCTTAAATGCGCAATTCATCTCTTATTAGCACTATAAATGAAGAGTGGCAGTTGGAAAAAGCCAGTGTATTCACCCCTAAAAGTTTTCCTAACCACAAACCAAAAAAACAGTGGCATAAGAATAGGGTGCAAGACAGGCAAAATGCCAGGGGCCTCCGGCCCGCGAGCTCAGGAGTATCCTAACATTTATTATTAACAAAATTTGTTATAAATTAAGTTATCTCCTAAAGTACATACGCAAATTAAACTGAAAAATGTCGATTAAACTCCACCTATCCTTGCACTTGCAGCGACCAACTTGTGTCCGTAGACAGTTATGGCGCTTGGACAGCAAGATCGCAAATTTACGGGTATTTTGCAACGATATTTTGAGAGGCTATTCGTTAAAACCTGTGTAATTAAAAAATTTGTATAAAATATTTTGAATTACCAAGTCTTCAGCTACAATCGTAACGTAAAATTATTTTCATTATCTCAAATATTATATATATAAAAAAATAAAAAGTGCTTTTATACGGCAAAATTTTATAATTCTTTTAAAGGAATGCACCGGTAAATTTTTTCTTTTTGTTGCTGGTTAATCTTGAAACGAACGATCTTTGAACGTTCCATTTAAAAATAATTCGATATTTTGATATCAAAACATAAATTTTCCTATAATATCGTAAGAGTGCAAGTTTAGTATGCCACCCAAAGTAATATATAAGTCTATGATGCCACCATATGAGTTATAATTCTATGTACCTATGCCATACGCAGTGCCTTGCTTACTACGGACTTTGTTCATGGTGGTCGTCAGTCCCCAGAAGCTTTTTCGGCTTTTAGATAAACTGGAGTATCAGTAACACAATGTAAGGTATATAAATAAAATAAAATAAAATAAATGAATGTTTTTGGACATTTTTCACAGTACCATCTAGTCCCAAACTAAGCAGAGCTTGAACTATGGGTACTATGGGTATATCTTGAACATCTAGTGCCTATTCTAAAACCAGCTACAACTGAAACTACCTAAGGTGTCTAACATTGCAATCGTCACGTTCTTGATCATTTAATGTGTTAGGTACTACTTTTCTTGCTTAGAATAATATTTTATGGTTAACTACATAGTAGCTAGCTTTAATGACTCCTTAAATTACTTATTTCTTTCGTCTCAAAGGATCGGACTCGGATGAATGTTCAATTAAAGTAAAAGTCAAATGAACGCTATCTACATTTTTGTGATTTTATATGAGAGCAAAATACTGAAAATTATACCATTTATTACTCAGAATTTTTTGAGTTTCGTACGACCACGGGACGGGCGGGCGTCCTAAATAAAGGCCCAACAACAACGAATGACGTTTTCGTTGAGATATGTCATTCCCATACATTTTGATTGTTTTCTATTAGCGTTGACGGTTGTAGATTGTCAACTTGGCTAGGGGGGCTGAGCAGTTACCTTTGCTCATAACAACTGCAATACCGCCTAGGCTGTTGCAAGTTGCGTTTGACATACTTAGGGCCAAAATTAATATCCTATCTACCCACGATTTGCCCTACTAGAGATGAAAACTTGACACAAAATGTATGGAGCTTATGTCAAATTTCTATCTCTAAGACATGAACACATCATTATCTTACTTCAGTTAACTATATGAAGATGAAAAGTCTCATGTGAACATAATTATTGTGACTTTAATGTGTTATGATATGACCTATGCATTTACATTTGTATTCAAATTATTTATTTCAATTCAAAATATCCAATGAAGAAGTAACAAAGATTCCAAAGGTCAGCGGAATTATGCAAATCAGTTCTTGATATTACGTTGTATTCATTTTTAGATTCATCTTTTTTTTATTTGTATGCAAGCCAGTCAAACAGGCTTCGGCTTGGTTTCTTTTTAAAATAAAGTTTATTTAAGGAAAATATCTTTCATTCATACAACAACTCAAAGCCTTACGGTCTAAATTAATATCCTATCTATCCACGATTTGCCCTAGAGATAGAAATTTTACATAAAATGTTCGGAGCCATAGACTTATATATATACAACGTGTATCAGAAATGCGTGGTCATATTTTAAGAGCTCATTCAGGGCATAACATAGAACAACTTTTACTATGGGACCAACCCTGAAATCGCGAAAAAAATATCAGCTGTTCCCTACTAAATCGTCGATGTCGCTCGACAAAATGTAAGGATCAGCTGATTTGTTTTTCGTGAATTCAGGGTTGGTCCCATAATAAAAGTTGTTTGGTAGCAACCCCTGAATAACCTCTTCAAATATGACCACGGATTTCTGATACACGTTGTATATATAGCTTATATCAAATTTCTATCTCTAGTAGTGCAAATCATGGATAGATTGGATAGTAATTTTGGCCATAAGCCGGTGGATGTATTCGAAATTTGGAGAAAATAGTTATTCCTTGAGTACCTTAGAGGTGCACTAAAGAGGAATTTTTCGAAATTCTTTCTCTAAATTGAAAAGGGGTGATAAAGTTTTTATGAAGTAAATACTGAAGCGAAGCCTTCAGCTAGTAGGTACTTAAATATTAAAAACATCAGACCCACAGTCGTTTTTAGGGTTCCATATTCCTACAAGGAACCCTTATAGTTTCGTCATGTCCGTCCGTCTGTCCGTCTGTCTTAATACTTTACAGCTTAATAACTTCTACAGTTATACACATAAGTAAATGAAATTTTGTAAAAAAAATGGTTTAGATATAGATCTCAATTTCAAAAGAATAAAAAAATCTTGATAACGTATTTTAGGGGTGGCGCCCATACATGTGAAATGGGGATGAACATTTTTTTTTCGCTGCACCCCCTCGTTTGGGGTATCATTGAATAGGTCTACTAAAATCACAGACCGATGTTTACTGGTCTGTGACTAAAATGAAGGTAATGTTTCATACATAGCTTTTTTATCAGGTATACCATCTGCGAAATACAGTTCGCCAAAATGGCTTGCCCTGCCATTTCTAAACTATGCAACGTAGAAACTTATAGTCTTCCACATTGATAGAACTTTGTAAATACTCTCTTTTAAAATTATTTCGAGTATAATATGATTATAAATTTTTGAGTTATAGTGAGAAAACTGAAAAATACTTAAGACGTCCTAGTTCATAGGTCATAGACCTTAGAGAAAAAATCTATTTTTAAAAATCACAAAAAGAAACTTTGTGTTATATTGATATGACACACTTCTTTTAAATTTAGCTTATTAAATTTAGCGCTAGGTGGCGCTGTTTGCAAAAACTAAAATAGCAATGATTAATATTCGATTTGATTCGTTTGTAATTAGACCTACTTAAGGAACCCTATAATACTGAGCATGGCCCGACATGCTCTTGGCCGGTTTTTTAATAAAAGGAAAACTTCAAATAAATTATTTAAACCTTTTTTTTTCTTTTTTTTCCGTGGGGAAATCCTCATGGGCACTCCGCCCGGGGTAGGCGGAGCCAGAAAAAAACACCACCACACGTGTTCCTTCAACTACCTTAGCCGGGGGCGTGGGAACCCGTGAGTATTCACACAACCACCCCCGACAGGTCCCGGCCCGCCACAAGCAGGCGAGCCCCTTCTCCCCGTGCGGCCTAACGACGGCCGCACCCTCCTCTATGGCGCACACGGAGCACTGCACGCCACCTCACCTCACGGGCCTTTACCAGCTACGCCAGCTGCGCCAACTACGCCAGCTGCTGGTCGGGCAGCAGACTACCCCGAGTCTGCTGCTCGCAGGCCCATCCTCCTGTAATTTTTTATAGAGGTGTTCTTCCTCGCGGTCCGGGCGGTAAAGCCAAGACCCTTGGTCCCAAGAGGTGCGAGAACACTACTCAGCAGGCACTCCTGGGATTACGAGACCGACAGGGGCAGGGAAGTACAGTCCCCCCGCTGCCTGCCCAGTGGCAGGGTGAGTGCACACCGGGCCCGCCCCTGCTCCTCCACAGTGCCCTCTGCTTTCTCAGAGGGACACGCGGAGCAACTTCCTATTGGCCCACATCGGGCCCCTCCCGTGGCAGAATATTCGCCACAGGCAATAAGGTCCCCCGAGGGTTAATCCCTCGAAAGGATTCCATTGCCTGTACCCAGGATGCACCAGAAATAATAAAAATAAATAGCTCAGATGTATCAGACTAAGATTTTATTTGTGGAAGAGAAAATAAAAATCTTTATTTTATTTATTTATTTATTGTTATTGGGTGCCTAAATTAAAGGATTTTCCAAGATTAATGAAACGAAAATATGCAAAATCTTCTTGAACAAATTAAGGTTTATTAAAAGTACAAATATCACAGAGCATAAGATACTTGATACTGTGGCATTACTCACTCATCATCTTCATTATTATCCACTGCTGGACAAAGGCCTCCCCCAATGGGGGATAATCTAAAAATATGCCATAATCGCCACGCTTGGCAGGAAGTTGGCGATCGCAGTTGGTTGTTTAAAGGTTGTACTCAGAGAACGATGCTGCCTATCCTCTGGTCAATCCCTTAGTCGCCTTTTACGACCCATGAGAAGAGAGAGGCTGGTACAATTCTTTACGTCCGGCACCACACGGAACCATGTGAACTGTGAACTGTGGCATTACTAACGATAAGATATTATACAGGTTGTCCATGAAAATGGGATAATGGCTGAAAGCTAACGGCAACGAACAAAAAATTATGCTTGATTTTATCATTTATTTAGCCGTTATTGAATACCTCGCTTCGACTGCCTCGTTGGTCTAGTGGTCGTAAGTGCGACTGCTGACTGCTGAGCGTGGGGTCCTGGGTTCGATTCCCGGGTCGGCAAAGTGTTATTGGGTTTTTTCATTAGGATATTTTCAGTAGCAGCCCGGAGTCTGGATTTGTGCCCAGTTAATGGCAATAGGCTCGCCCCCTATTACATGGGACTACAGCATAACTGGCGAAATGTGGGTGTACAATACGCTTCTGCCTACCACTTCGGGGAAATACAGGCGTGATGTTATGTTATGTTATTCAATACTATCCCGCAGTTTCCGAAAGGCTGATCAACACGAAAATTAACTAATCGACAGTCAAATCTCAGGTCAAGCGATGTGATTGGTTATTAGTATTTTTGCCAACCAATCACAGGAGCTGACATTATGAGCCGTTTACATACTCGCGCTGCCCATTTCCATGCCCAATTCCCTCCCCACTGCCGTGGAAGTGGGCTGAATGTAAACGAATCAATATGCTTTGGGGAGCACCGGCACCGCGAGGGGCAGCGGCAGGAGCAGGTGTAGTGAGCCGTTTACATACTCGCGCTACCCACTTCCATGCCCACCTCCCTGCTCAATTGGGCTGAATGTAAATGTGCCATTAGATTTGACAATAGATCAAATTGATCAGCCTTCCAGAAACTGGGGTTAAGCCGGCTAAATAAATGATAAAACAAAACAGTCCTTTTTAGGGTTCCGAAGTCCTACAAGGAACCCTTATAGTTTCGTCATGTCCGTCCGTCTGTCCGTCTGTCCGTCTGTCCGTCTGTCCGTCTGTCCGTCCGTCCGTCTGTCCGTCTGTCCTAATCCTTTACAGCTTAATAACTTCTACAGTTATAAACATAAGTAAATGAAATTTTGTAAAAAAATAGCCTATATATCAATTTTAAAAGAATAAAAAAATAGTTTTTCCGTATTTTAGGGGTGGCGTCCATACATGTGAAATGAGGAAAACATTTTTTTTTTCGCTGCACCCTCTCGTGTGGGATATCATTGAATAGGTCTACTAAAATGAAGGTAATGTTTGATACACCACTTTTTTATCAGGTGTACCATCTGCGAAATATAGCCCGCCAAAGTGGCTTGCAATGTGTCCCCCCCCCCCTGCCATTTCTAAACCATGCAATGTAGAAACTTATAATCTTCCACATTGATAGACCTTTGTGAAAACTCTCTTTTAAAATTATTTCGAGTATAATGTGATTATAATTTTTTCAGTTATAGAGAGAAAACTGAAAAATACTTAAAACGTCCTAGTTCAAAGGTAACCTTAGAGAAAAATTATCATCAAAAACGATGCTCCTTCGTGTACAACCAGCGTTCACGCACACACCATGCACCTGGTCCTGAAGGATATTTGCTTTCGCGGTGCTTACTGGATGATGCCGCGACACGTACTGAGACGGGAGAGCACGGTTTGAGGTACATGTACGTGCGTTAGCGCTGGTTGTACACGAAGGAGCATAGTTTTTTTTGGCTTCACTAGATTGTTCGCAAGACTTCGTCTTTGTTTTTACTATGTCTGTGCTCGGCGCATTATGATTTATTTAAAGATAATTTCATACAGGCGATCTGGCCGGTCAGGATTTCAAAAATGTAACCAAAATTTTTTTTCCTTATCAGTAATAATTAATGTTCTTATTGTTGCGATAAAAATAACGATTTTTGTGATTTAACATTACCGGTATAGGGCAAACGATAACTAGGTCACCAAACTCAACATTTCATTCAAGTTTTATCAGAGATCCTGAATTACTGAAATTTTCCTTTTTTTTTCGAACAAAAGGACGCTTTGGACCATTATGAAACTTAGGTGCATTTGTGTCATTAAATGCAATCCGAATCCCACCTGTAGATGTGTAATGGGACAAAGCCATACAAATAAACGAACAGTATAAAAATCGAGTAAAACAGAATCCTTTAAAATAAATCAGAGACAAAATAATGTAAATAAAACTCACCTTAAAAAAGAATCGTGTGATGGATTTGTTGTCTATCAAAATAGGCGCGAAGGACAGCGGAACGCGGGCGTTTTTAGGACCACCTAAAGCTACACTGACAAAGAGAATTACACTGAAACACACTGTGACTGAAAGATGCTGCGATACTGGCCTATGTCAAAATGTTCACGCACGCGCTAAGCGAACCTATTTTAGAGGGGCGTTCCATCGCCACGACTGAAAAAAATACTATTCATAAAGATAATACAATTTACTTGACAACAAAAAAAAAATTGAATGTAATATGTAGTAAAACAGCTTCTTAAATCGTTGAGTAAAACACGACTTGTTGTTACGAATCTCGATTTAAAAATATAAGATGATCTTGTCTCAATAAATTCGATACAACCTGTTTCAAGTTTTTATGCTACGTAGGTACCTATAATATAAAACGTACATTATGTTGTTTTAAAGCACAAAATGGCGACCTTTCAACGTTATTTTGATGGCATTCAAAAACAAGTTTCTTTAAATAATTATGTCTGGTTGGAGCAATATGAATATTATGCATATATCAATTATAATATTACTTCCAGTTTTGAGTCTGAGGTCTACTCGTGTTTGACGAGCGACAAACGAAGAGTGTACTTCGTTTGAGTGTATAGTAAATTAGTAATGCCATTCATCATCATCATCCTCCTGCCCTTATCCCAATTTATTTAGGGTCGGCGCAGCATGTTTTTTTCTTCCATACATCTCTATCAGCCGTCATCTCCGTGTTCACTGTCTTTCTATTCATATCATCTTTCACACAATCCATCCATATTTTCTTCGGTCTCCCTCTTTTCTTATAGCCATCAACATTCATACTTAAAACTTTCCTCGTAACATGCTCCTCATTCCTCCTCATCACATGTCCATACCATGACAGTCTATTGCTACTTAACTTCTCTGTCACTGGCGCTACTTTCAGACTCCCTCTTACATATTCATTCCTTATCCTATCCATTCTCGTTACACCACACATTCCTCTTAACATTCTCATCTCAGCTGCATGCACTTGCCTTTCATTAATTCCTTTCGTAGCCCAACATTCCGATCCATACAGGACAGCAGGTCTTATCATGGTCTTATAGATTTTCCCCTTCAGTTTAAGAGGAATTCGAGAGTCACATGTAGTTCCCGTGACCTGCCGCCATTTCAACCATCCTGTGTTAATTAATGCCATTCGTCAATAATAATTATTAAAAAGTAATATGTTAATAATTTTACTCACTTAAATTATTATTTTTATTATTAAATTACATTTTTAAACCTAATTACATGTGCAGAACTAGTAATTAAATTTTATCAGTAGTTATTTTAATAAAGAAACATGCCAATATTATTTACTACATAAGACAAGAGAGAAAACACAGACTACAAACTTTCGTTTCGACTAAGCCCTACACAATAAAGATAGGCACATAAAAAAATACCGGCCAAGTGCGAGTCGGACTCGCGCAGTAAGGGTTCCGTACCTCTCAACGACCTGATACCCCATAAAAACTGATTTAATTTACGAGAGTTTATCAAAAGACATCAACGCACTCGCACAGTGCGCGAAATATGAATTTTTGGACGTCTTTCTTACGCAGGTACCACCACGTATGTCTATGTTTGTCTTATTTTTAGTATTTGTTGCTAAATTACATAATATAGGTACACTATAATATGACCAAGTTTGACGCTGGTATATATTACCGTTTTGAATAGAGCAGGAACAAAAACGTTGAATAAAATTCATGTTTTTTGAGGTTTCTTGTATGGGGGGTCCCCTTTGGTTTTAGACTTTTTTGTTTTTAGTATTTGTCGTAATACACCTCATAGCAACACAATTTCTGAGAAAATTTCAACCGGTTACCTATTACCGTTCAAAAGATACAGCCCTGTGACAGACAGACGGACGGACGGACGGACGTACGGACGGACGGACGGACGGACGGACAGTGTAGCGAGAGTAATAGGGTCCCGTTTGGCACCCTTCGGCTACGGAACCCTAAAAAGGAACAATGAAGATAGATAACTTTTTTTATTTTATTTATTACGGTTCATAGTCGTATGAAATTGACCGCAGATCAGAGAAACAAACGTCAAAACACGATCATCGCACGCGATATGGGAACGATGGTTGACCGGAGTAGCAAATTGTGCGATGAATGCTACGATTTATCGAATATCGTCAAACGCGAGTAGACCTCCAGTCCTGCTATGATTATGATTATTTATTGAATTTATTTTGCGAACTGTCGCTATAACTTCCGTGGCAGTTTTGAAACTGGGTGTAGTTGTTGACAACTACACCCAACAGTTGTTGAGCTGCCTCTGCAGAGCATATAGCAAAGCTACAAATACAAAGCCTACACCATGACCAGCCCATTAGATATTGAGCCATCGCTGGATAAGGTCTGCTTATCTATACTTATAATATTATAAAGAGGAAAGATGTTTGATAATGATAAACCCTCAAAGTTCTGAACCGATTTTAGTTCAGTATCGTTAGTGGGTGTAAACAATATTTAGATTGATTGTAAAACACGCATAACCGGTCCGAATTATCTGTTGAAATTTTCTTCATTGGTTGTTAATCGCCGCAGTGAAAACACAATTTAATTAATATTTAATACAACATGCAATCGTATACATTGTATATACAGTTAGCCAAGCTTTAAGAATGTTATTAAGTCAATAATAGGCCTCGATATATTTATACAACCTTTGCTAATTAAATGTTCCGTGCAATTAATGCCACCCTCTCCATCTTTTTTTAAAGCGGAGCAAATGCCTGTCACACCACCGTCCCTCGCTCCACTTTCAGCACAATACAGCTTCTTAACTCGAAATCTGTCATCATAAAATCATCAGGCGGAAAACATAGACATATAATGGCAGAAAGCATGAAACTTGGTAGCTTTTTTATACATTCTGAAATTTTATTGGCTTTTTTTCGAAAAGGGATCATTGTACTCATCATTATGACAACTTTTACTATGGGACCAACCCTGAAATCGCGAAAAAAATATCTGGTGGTCCCTACGATTTATCGATTTATGTGAACACAAATGTAGGGACCAACTGATTTTTTTTCGCGATTTTAGGGTTGATCCCATAGTAAAAGCACAGAATATCTAATGTAAAAGTTCTCCATAATGATGAGTCAATGACCTCTTTTAGGGAAAGAAGCGATTCACATTTCACTCATACATTTCAGCATGTATGTGTTTCAATTTAGAAGTAGAAACACGTCGATATATGATTGTTTCCCCCCTCAGCCCTCTTCTGTTTTTTACGTTTTTATAGTATCTATCCGATAAAATATAAAAAAATATTACTAATTTTCTCATTAAAAATTGTTACTTACAGATTTAGTTAGTCTGATGATAATGTTTCGTCGACTTCCTTTTAATTAATTCATTCTACGCTCGGACGAATTAAAAAAGGCGGACGGAATCTCGCTAAACAAAGATTGAAGCACTTATTTTTTTTCTAAACCCACTATAATTTCGAAAGCATTTAAACACACCAGATTTATCATCATCATCATCATCATTTCAGCCGAAAGGCGTCCACTGTTGGACATAGGCCTCCCCCAAGCATCGCCACAACGACCGGTCCTGCGCCTTCCACATCCAGCGGATTCCCGCGACATTCACCAGGTCGTCGGTCCACCTTGTGGGGGGCCTACCCACGCTGCCCAGATTTATACTGGTACTTTATTTGTGACACTACAACAATGAATACCGTCATACTAGATTTGTTGCGTCATCGCGGCTTTTTGGCATACTATGGATGTGAATGTGTGCACCCATACTTTTAAGCGAGCCGGTTTACTATGGATGCTTCCTTATTGTTTAGCGAGATTCCGTCCGCCTTTTTTATTCGTCCGAGATTCTTCGACAGAAATTCGACAGACACTACATCCAAACAATGAACTCCGACAAGCCTTAACTTCGACAAGGCTTATCTCCGACTGAGTACACCCCGTCACAGATGGTAGACCTCTCCGCCATTCCCTTCCAGTTAGGTTTCTTGTAAACTTGCAAAAAAAATAGGAGGGGCTCCGTCGACACTCAGTATCAGAGTTTTTTTATGGCATGGCATAGGAAGGTGAAACAATCTAAAGGCCCATCTGATGTTAAGTGGTTGCCTTTGCCCATAACAACTTCAATACCAATTATAGGTTGTTGCCTTAATGGTATCGCAAAACGCATTCGCTAAACTGAGACCTAAAATGGAAAGTCTGATGTGATTGTGATTTCACCGGCACCCGTACCCAGTGCCGGATCCAGGGGGCTCACGGGCTCAAGCCCCTCCCAAAAGCATCTGGATCCACCCCTGACATATCTAAAATTAAACTTGATATTAACCTATTTTCTTATTACTACACTTCTTCTTCTTCGTCGTTCCCTCACTGCTTAGAATAGTGAGAATCGCGACCACATACGACGCATTTCCAAGCTGCTTGCGATCTTCCGCTATCTGCCTTGAGCGCGCTACTACTGCACTAACTAACTACTATCTAATAGTAATAAATTTTCATCACTTATCCTTACTTAATCTAGTTTAGTTGTAGTTTACTGTTTATCTTGATAAAGCTTACCCTCAGCTGGGTCAAGCCCCTCCCAAATCAAAATCCTGGATCCACCACTGCCCGTACCCTTCGCTCAGAAACACAGCAATGCAAGCATCACTGTTTTGCGGCAGAAATAAGCACCTAAAAAGTACGGTGGCGGTGGTAGTTCTTCAAAGGACGTGGGCTGGCGACTAACTGGGAGCTCTACTATTACCAGTAGTAGTAGCTTTACTTTATTAAACAAGCTAATAAGGTTATAATATATTTTTATTTTATCTCAATCGTAGAATTTTACTGTCTTTGGTATTGCCGTGGAGCGTTAACGCCTCTCTGAATCATTAGCACAAATACTACGGGTAAGAGTTTGCTATAGATTTAATAGCAGGCGCTTTATTATTTTTATTGTGAATAAATTGCTTTTTGTCTCATTTAGATTTAATTATGAATACTTTAAAATTAGATACGAACTTGTTTTATTTGTTAGAATCCCACTATCCTGGATTTTATTTAATTGTCTTCACCAAATCTTGGTGCAATCATCGATCTTGAAATAATGTCATCATCATTATTTTTCTTCTCTTTTCATTATTAATCTATAGCAGTTTACCTACTGTTGGTTATAGGCACATGTGCCTCCCCAATTGAACTCCACTGAATTTATTTCAGCTGCTATGCCACCAGCCACCTTATGGAGATCTAAAATATCCTTATCTATTTATAAGGATCTAAAATACTGAGTATTATCTGTAACATAGGATCTCGTACAGTTCCTTCATCACTTCAGCCGAAAGACGTCCATTACTAGACATAGGCCTCCCCAAGCAAGGGGGGATATGTCATACAGTTCTTTACATGTAGGTAGAAATAGAGGGCATTAAAAAATAAAAATACGCTATGCTCAATTTAATTTGACAAAAAATTAATTGAATTTAATAATCATAGGTACTTAAATAGTAACTAAATCATTCTCGACACAAAATTGCTTCATCCGGGGACGACAATTTTAATATAGGGGCTTTTGAATAGGAATCTGAAAAGAAATGGCATGATGAATAATGGTCGAGTGGGAAAAGGAGGGACAACAATTTTGCAATGAACAAAATGCTGAGGGTTGAGCATACTTTCAAAGGGCTACAAGAAGATTGGAGTCTCTCATGTCCCACATAACGTGCGAATATGTCTGATAATATTATAGCTAACTCATTCCGCCTTATACGACGTGTAATAACATCTAATACAGACATAATCCATAAATCCAATTTACTAAACAAACAAAATCTTATTGCACCATTGCGACCCCGCCCACATCTTTCCCTAGCCTCAACAAGTCCGCACAGACTATAAAACCGCGGTGTCAAGGTCAATTCAGTTCAGTAACTTCATTCGTTCCGTTCATCTCAAGTCATTCGTTCGTTGACGCATGCGCAGAGGCGAGCAGTGTACTGTTTGCCGCGTTTATTCATTCCAGTTCCGACCGGTAATAAGAACTCACATATTTATTTTAACTTCATTAAAAAGACATTTTTTATATTAAAAAATGGAATTCGTCGGCAAGAAATACAAGATGACCTCTTCGGAGAACTTTGACGACTTCATGAAGGCTATCGGTGAGTGTATTTGTACTGTATTAACGTTGTAATATTTCTAGGAAAAAATCAATGTTGGATGCCGGCCGGCTTGCCCCGCTATCCACGCAGGCCGGGCCGGGCCGAGCCGACACCTTTTTGCTCTCGTTTCACCAATCCTCTTTGCGTTTCGCTTGGAGATTTTCACTGTGCTCCTGTGTTTT
This sequence comes from Asteroscopus sphinx, assembly GCA_949699075.1. Lineage (NCBI taxonomy): Eukaryota > Metazoa > Arthropoda > Insecta > Lepidoptera > Noctuidae > Asteroscopus > Asteroscopus sphinx. The sequence goes on along the minus strand of OX453021.1, from coordinate 7,955,713 downwards.
CAGATTTTTTAGAAATTTTGATTTAATTATTTAATTGCTAGTTATTCTATTGTAAGATGAATTTTAATTTCATCTACCTACATAACACAATTTTTAATTTTCTACCTACCAAACAAGAAAAATATTTATTAATGGATAGCACGCTGTAGGTATACACTGTCTTTACAGTTTTACTGTTAAACCTAACTAGGAAAATGGGTTAAGATGAAAATCCAAGTTTTTCAGAATTTTTCACTTTTTTTTAAAGTGTGTATTAAACCAATTTTTTTTACCTAATGTTTCTTGAGCTTCAAGTGTGATATTAAATAATGAGTTAAAAAATATATCTTTCATTAATTAGTATATTGCGAATGGAGACCATTCAATATGTCGTACCTACCCGGTCATGAAAGTTGTCTTTGATTACCTATTAACTTTAAGCTATTGCGGGTAATTGCTTCATTACCGCCTAGCCCGTCCAATATTATCAAAGTACCTACCTACTACCTACCTACATTGCATATGACTTGTTAAAGGTATTTCAGGCTTTACAATTTAGTGTGCCTATTGTGTTGAAACCTTGAGCGAACAATAATGTTTCAGATATATAACTAACATGTGTTAGGTTATTTATATGTATATTTTATTTTCTATTGTGTGTGGGTACCAACATAAAAATATTTCCATTCGTGTCACTGTGTAACGTCAATTTTAGGTCACTAGCTATCGATTGACTATCCCACTGCACTGCTCTACTTTAACGGCCCATGTTTGATGTTTTTTTTTACTGGATTCATTAAAAAATAATCGAATCGGTTGACTTTTCAATACTTTACCTTTTTTTTTTGGAAAATACCTACCTGTTTAAAATTTCATCTTCTTTGCCTTGTTGACGCGATAATTTTTTATGGATAAACTTATGTAATTCAGACCTTTGAAACTGAGTCATATAACTACTTAATCCGTTGCATTCCGGCTATAGATACGAAAGAAAGATAACTGAATAATCCTGCTTATCGTGTAAAACCCCGATTTTTTGCCAAAACATTATATCCATTTCTGTGTGGAACCTTGTACAAAAAATTGCCATCTAAATCTTTTTCGATAAAATTGCACACATGATAAATAAACCGATAAGTTTTTTAGCTAACATGAAATAGACATCGTTTACATACGAATAAGTTAAAATTACCCACATTGTAAATAAACCATTATAATAATACAAATATCAAATAAACCATTGGAAGTTTTCAGCCATTCGTGTATTGCAGCGATAATTGATCGCACATATATTTCCAAATCTTATCGTAAACTTGCGTCATATAACATGTATGTTATACAAAAATGTTTTACACAATAAGTAATGCACTCACATAAACCAACGTATTACCGCATTGCAGAATAAGTGAGATAAGCTGGCTTGATTATACTCCCCATGCAGCCCACGTGCATTAATTTTCATTATAGTTCATTCTCAACTACCCACGAGTGAGTTTTTATAACAGAAAATATTTAATGTACGTGCTGCTGCCGTCTTTAATCATACTTATAATATAAAGAAAAAGGTTCAGATTCGCTGTATTGCATTTTCTGTTAAGATAATTTTACTGCCTTATTTTCTACGCAATGCTAGTCGAGTCACTGTAGTTTGTAGCTATAATAATATCCTTAATGTAACAAGTAAAACTGTAGCCATATTGTCAAAAATCTAAATCGGAATCTTATTTAGTTTTTTTATCTCATGTAAGCATCCGTGGCCAAAATTCTACCGAGAAAATTTTAGAAAAAATACTGATATTAAGGATTTACCAAAAAAGAAACCATAATTATCGATAGGCATACTATAGTTTCCTTATTATATGAGTATACATTTCTTCAAACAAGAGATAATTTGAATGGCTCATAAAGTTTTTTACCGGCTGATAAAGAAAAATGAACTTATTCACTTTTACTGGTACTGATATGACCACCTGCATGACTGTGTCGATTATTCAACATTATCGAGGCTCGATAGGCATACAAGAGCCCCCTTGTGTGTGATGCATGGCGATTTAAATGATAACTGGGTGAATAAGCCTATACATTGCTAATGGGTTAAATTGATACACATTCTTTCTTGATGAGTGAGCTTCGGTGGTGTGTCAGCCATAACTTAGATTAGGTCAACCTTTGACTTCAAAGAAAACTGATGACTTCTAACGTTTATTTTTTATATATTTATGGACCATTTAACCTGAAACTAATGGCATAAATATTGATTGATTTTATCTGATTCTTGATCGTACTATTTATTTTTAATTTTCCATAATGCTGGACTATTCAATATACATTAATAGGTATAACAGTTATTTTATTGAATTTTCGTTTTGTTTATAAAATGCAAGATCCTCTGTTCTTTCGTTCTAATCCAACGTTTATAAATAAAAATCTTTCAGCTTGGTTGCATTTCAGGTGCCCCACAGAATTATTCACTTCCTTCATTGAATAATGGAACAAAAAACAGACACGTTTTTCTGTAGTTTTTTATAATAGTCTCATGTCTCGTTTTTGTGAGATTCAAGTAATTGTGGTAGGTATTGTAAGAATGAATGCACGAAATTAGCATAACACAGCCATAAAAATACTAAATGATTAATCCGTCAACCTTTGAACTAAACTACCGATAAGAATCAGTTAACAAAGAAAACAGGAAACGTTCACTAAAGACAATGTCTGTTTTTATATTAATATCCGAAATAAGATAACAGAAATATAAAATAAACATAAACAATCAACTTTGTACATGATTGCCAGTTGGCATTTAGTTAAATGTGATGTAAAAAAAAAACATTCAGACTTTAAACCCAAAAAAATTAGCATCAGCCATTCATTATGTTCCCTTTTCAAAATACAAACTGAGAAAAAAATACCGTGCCTCAGGCGTTTAACATCATCAGTTTTCGAGGAAAAAAAAACGTATCGACAAAAACTGACGATACAGACCTTGGACTTAGCGCGGACTTTAACTCGCGATTCGACTCTGAAACTTACCAACACCTATTATTTACACTACGACAAGATTTTGTAACAAATACTTCGAGCAGTTTACACAAGCAAGTTTGCAAATTTTATTGATAAATAGTTTTTTTTTGTTAATTCCTGTTTTTTTTTTTTCATTTAACATAGGTACTTTTTTAAAAATCGTACTTATGCCATTTTGAATGACTTAAAGTTTCAAAATATTTCCATAAAAAACTTTTCCTATAGCAGGGTGTTATATTTTTATAGTGGAAAATTTTATGTTTTAATGACATAGATACTAGGTAATCAGTTTACATAGGATACGTAGGTATCTATTTAGAATTAATACGAATGCTAATAACTTTAAGTTCGGTACGATATCGGTAAAATATTTATCTTTATTTTTATTGCGATTAATTACGTAATCGCTATCAAAAAATCCTTTTGAAATAAAAGCATTCTGATATCAGTTAAATTGAACTAGTTTTTGCTCACGACACTGTTGTGAATAACAAGGTTGGCAAAAATATTTTAGTTATTTGTTAGTTTTTCAAGTATAATTATTTTCACATTATGGAACTTTTTATAGGTCATTTTATTGAATTACTCTTTCATGCTCATTACCTACAGAGGGCGATAAATAGTTGAAACCAAATGTATGAAACAGAAGGTGAGAAAGATAGAAAAAAATTGTGCTTTTGCATCATAATTACATAAAATCTTTGCTTATTTAATATTCCGATTTTTATTAATAAGTTTGACTTGCGCTATGGGCTTAATATACCCATAGGTATGTGCGTCTTAAATTCCGTTTCATATTAAAGTAACAGTTTATTGTATAACTAGCCTGTGCCTGCGGCTTCACCCGATTGGATGTCGTTTATCGCGCATCCCTCGGGAACTGTTCATCTTCCCGGGGTAAAAATGTAGCCTATATGTTAAGCCGGGTTATGTTCTGTCTGTATGCCAAATCTAATTAAAATCCACAAAGTAGTATTGCGTGAAAATTTAACAAACATCCACACATCCATACATCGTCACAAACGTTCACGTTTATAATATTATTAAGTATATATGTATGTATGTGTAGTATTTATGCTTAACTTTTTTCATATGAAATGATAAGATAGATACTGTACTGCACAACGAACTGCAATCGTTTTATGAAAACTCTCTGAGGTTTTTAATCTAAGCTGTGCCAAAAATGTGCATGGCAACGATCGTAAGTACTTCGAATGTCAATTGATATTACGTGCAAATCAATATTAGAAGAGATATCTATATCCTTGTGGTCAAGATTACGTTACATAGGTACGAGAATTATGTCAATGCACGTTGACGTTCGAAGAATATGAAACAGAATAGAGACAGTCACGATTTAACGAAGCATTTATTTTAAATGTGACATTTTTTCTTTCGCATAAAGCAAAATATATTCAACAAAAACATAGGTAGGTATTATTTATCTTTTGCAACAGTCCAAAGTTCTATAAAACATTTAAATATGTCATGGGCCTCATAAATGAGAGTCTCATTCTATTTATGTAAAACCTCAGGCTTTGATTAGATTCACAATCACAACAGATTTGTTTACGGACCCCATGCGGGCTGCCAACAATACGGGTGTATTCTCGGTTTTAAAAGACCTACCGCAACGAAATATTCTTTCAATTAATTAGGAAGATCGCATGAGAATATCCCGACATAGTTTAGCGATTAAGCTCCTATTGGACACGACCGACTGTCGGACCAATTGTCGTAAAATGGACGACAATCAGCCTCAATTGTCGTCAATAAGATACGAGACGGTTTGTTGAGACCCGTCCATTTTCTATAACAATACTGATCGCAAGTTCCGTTCTCAATTTGTGTGCATATACGATTTGCATGTGAAACCACGGACGTACCTAACCTACGTCATTCCTGTAACATTCTACGTAGAACTAGGTAGGGGCTTTATTGATTTTATGGGCGTAGTCTAGGCAGCTTCTGGACCAATAACGACGTAGCAGCTCTAAGTTAACAATTTTCTATAGTTGAAGGTATTTCTGGAGTCTGAATCTACATTTCTAGCCAGTTGCATAAGCAGAGCCTATAGTATTATATTATCTGTGGCAGAGCTTTGATAAATAAGTCAGTCACCCTTGTCTCTAAATAGATCTAGGAAGATTTTGTGCGTTTGGCAATGTGACAGTCTTAGCATTGTATTATTTGTGTTGTAACGCACATTTATTCATGATTATGAGATAATCATAATCATTGTCATAATCATTTCTTAGGTTTTCGCGATCACTACACATAATCATAAAACAGGTTTAACTGGATTATATCGCGTACCTATATTATTAAAATTGGTATTCTTGATGTTTTGAAAACTTTGGAGCGTTTGTGGTCACAGGAAGACTAAGATGACAAGCGTCTATACAGATATTTAAAAAAAATGTTCTGTACATTTGTTATTTAATTAAAATCGTTTCGATGCACGCAGTAGTCACTTAGTGTCAATTTATTTTACAGTGTACTTTTTGGGACTTGTTTATTTTAAGAACTGGATAAACTTGTTTTATTATAATAAATTTATGTCAGTCTTCAATGCCAGGCTGTCATAACCTGATAAATAAATTATGCGGCCCTTTGGAGATAAAAAATCCCTTTTTAGAAGTCCAAATGCCGTAATAATTGGTGTATTCGTCTGTCAAATTCATATTTCCTAATGAAATGCACTGGCATGCTTCTCGAAATATTATTCCCATCTCAATGACACTATAATATATGAATAGCTTGTAGTAAATTGAGCTTTAGAATTCCATATCTTCGTAGTGATCGGATGAGACGGGACAGGTTCAGATTGTGTAGACATGTGATCGGATGAGTCGGGAGTCAGGACAGACTAAGATTATGCCATCCGATTCAAAGATCAATTGAAGGCAACGTTTCCTTTGCTTTAGTCAGAGCAGCGGATACAGTCGGCGTATACCTACGCAGTCATTTTATAATCCGGTGCCATAATTTTTCATGCACTTTAAATCTGTAAATAAGGACTCTTTTTAAGACGATAAATTAGAAATGGTAACATACCTTAGTCTTGGTTTATACTAAACCTCTTAAGGGGTCATTGTACTCATCACTAATGAATAAAATTTAATATGGGATCCAATCTGAAATCGCAAAAAAAAATTAGCTGATCCCTAAATTTGTGTTCTCATAAATCGACAAAATACATAATGGGAACAACTGTTTTTTTAAAGAATGGAAAAACAGTAGTTAAAATGCATCCTGTATAGTATAATATAATATTATACTTATTAACGCCTCGTCTGAGATAATTATGTAGTATACGTACTATTCGTATCAACTAACACGCGTTTAAAGAAATTTGGTAAATAAAATACCAAATTTGAAAATAAATAGTGGTCACCCTGCCCACTATGGTAACACTGACCGGTAAACGTCTCTTCAGGTTGGCGGGAAAATTCGTAAAGATCATGTTGTGGATTTTTCATTATTTTCCAAAATTTGTGTTTCTTCGAGTGTTAATGTGTAATAATGGTGGATTATTAAATGTTAAGTGCTCGTTAACGTGTACAAGTGTGGATAAATGGTACAAAGTTGAAAATCATGACTTTCGTATTATCTCATCATCCCCTCAGAAACCTAGTAAAGTTTCCATCACTTTACTAGGATACAAGTATAATATGTTCAATGATTACGACTGAAGGACATGTATCCATGGTCATGAATAAATTTAAAAAAAAAAAAAAAAAAACGTCTCTTCATTATGTCATTTCGTGTTAAACGAACCGCGTTTTTTCTCCGTCAGAAAATACTTAAAACTAGTGAAAACAGAGTGAAAATGATATATTCTACTGGTTTTACTGAAAATTGCGTGCGATGCATTACGAATATGAGAAAGGATACAAAGAAGTTACGAAGAAAACTGATGGATAAGCTCATTTCGTCAGAAGGTATGTATTAAAAATTCGCCAATTTGGCGACACATTAATGAATGATACACCGAAAAAACACTTACTAGGTACATAAATATACATTGAACATATAACTCGCGATATTACGAGCGAGTATAAGAGTGAATTACAGACCTACGCGATAGGACGGGTGCCTATACTTGGTCAAAAAATCTACTTCTAGTTAACAAGTACCTACTTAAAGGCACATCAAACATGTCACTCAAAATTACAAACAAATGCACGAGTGAATTACAGACCTCAGCGATAGGACGAGCGCCTATACTTGGTCAAAAAATCTACTTCCACTTAACAAGTGCATAAATATACATAAAACATCACTCGCGATAATACAAGCAAATATACGAGTGAATTACAGACCTCAGCGATAGGACGAGCGCCTATACTTGGTCGAAAAATCTACATCCAGTTAACAAAATGTATAAGTATACATCAAATATCACTCGCGATATTACGAGCGAATATACGAGTGAATTACAGACCTCAGCGATAGGACGAGCGCCTATACTTGGTCAAAAAATCTACTGCCAGTTAAATAGTGCATAAATATACATCAAACATCACTTGCGATATTACGAGTGAATAAGAGACCTCAGCTATAGGACAAGCGCCTATACTTGGTCAAAAAATCTACTTGTTGCTACCCATCGAACACTAAAAATATGGTACTAAGAGCAAGTACAAATGATTTCTATGAGTAAACTACCACTGCCTATCCTTTACAACCTTATAGGCAGGTATCATACGGTACTACGAGCGAGTACATGTGATACATTAACCCGTTAATCTTCTTTTCAGAGGAGCCAGAACCTGTGAAAAAGAAAAGAAGAATAATTGGTAGTTGAATTAACTTTTACTTAACATAATACACAATTATTACTGTTTCAACACTAAATATGTCTGTCTATGTTAGCTTCTAATAATAATCATTGATTCTGACTCTGAGGAGGAAGTGAAAAATATTTCACCTGTCAATGACAACACACCAAACTTTTTAGACAAAATGGGCCATATAATACAAAAGAAGTAAACAGCAACATGAAAGACTTGTGGAACAACATAATAAAAAATGACTCACAGGAGAGCACTAAAAATAACATTATTAAAAATAATATCAAGATAATTGTGTGTAATGACTGCCTTACACCTGATCCACAGCTCGATTCAGAAATAATGGCTTCGAAGTTCAATGACACCTCAAGCTGTCACTAGGGACAATCATTTAGGTGAAAAACAAAATGTTTTTAGTACAATCATCGGTGGTTTTACAGATATATTACCTATATAAAAACTTACATGAAATCCCTGATCAGGATTACATATTGAATACCTTGGTAACTGTATCAGGCTATTATGCCATGTACAATACAAGGAATCACAAAATAGATGTGCTGTCATCTTACCTAACCTTAACAAAAAGTTAAGACACTTGAATAATCAGAAATAATGAATTTCCTCTTTGGAAAAAATATTACAAAAATATTAGATTATATTAAAGGAAAGTAAAAATATTAAATACTCAGTTAAGGACTGGAAGAGTACTTTAAACATTTGGAGCCTGCTCTCGCACAGAAAGCAGAGGGGCGGGCAAGACTTCAACCAACAACTGCAACCACTACTGCAACCATGGCCACAACCACAGCAGACTGCTAAGAAGCCACACAAGTCCCAACAACATCAACGACAGCATTTACAATCAATGACAAAACAACCCAAGACACAGACAACAATAGCAGACGTCAACAAGAATAGGGGCTGGTTATGCAAGTAGATTACAAAATTATTAGAAAAACGAGTACGTTGTAATAAACAATAAGAAAAGCATTGCAGTTTATGAAGTTTATTACATGGTATCACTCGAACTGCAAGAGGGTCATTTTTTCCTCAAAGTAAATGATGGATCCAAAAAATTCCTAAGATTCCTATTTAATAAATCTGTACAAATTTAATGTCCTACCTTTGGGTTGTCAACAACGGTACTATATATTTAAAAAAGATCATGAGATGAGTAGTTACTCATCCAAGATCAAATGGAATCACTAGTGAACTATTTAGATTATTTGTTCTTGATTTCATGTAGTTAAAGTGAAATTAACACAGCTTGTAAATTTTTAGAATCTTTAGGCTTCATCATAAATTTTGATAAAAGCCAGATACAACCTAGCAAAGAATGAAAAATTTTAGGCTTCACAAAACTTATTACATACAGTATCCAAGATATTGCTTCCCTTAAAGGTTAACTTTAATTTGTCTTTCTGTCTCTGGATGTATACTAAAATAGTGAAAAAAAAAAAAAAATTTGATCAAGAAATTATTCAAGAGTTTCTGTTGGTGGAAAGAAATATTTATTCTTGCATAGCATCAATAGAGAAATATATAAATTAAATTTTTTATACATATGCTTCTACCACAGGTTGGAAAATTGTATGCAACCAAATTTAAATTTCGAAAAACTTTATTGCTGAACACAGTACCTACATTTATTTACATTACAAGATGTTGGGTGAATGTGCAGTTCAGTAACAAGAAAAATTACATGGATATTGCTCAACGGAGAAGAGTAAATATTACATAAATTATTTAACACTTTTAACATTTTATCTCGCATTAGAACGTTTTACAAAAATGAGAAAAAATTTAAACATTAATTCAATCTGACAATATTACAGGAATCTCATATATTAGCAAAATGGGTGGCATTGGCATGAAACTTCGCCACAATAATTCAGTATCTATATATTGAAGCGGATGTACAATGTTATAGGATATGCAACATAGAAACAGAATGGTATCTAACCCATATACCTATAAAATGAACCAGATTGGTTTTTCAGTAGATACTTTTACCATAACTTGGACAGGTTATAAGTCCCATGTTTTTCCCTGTTCTGCTATGATTTTTCATTGTTTAAAAAATAGCAAGGTGATGAGGCCTGGACAGGCATGGTATCCCCACTTCATATACTTATTAAGCTCAAATCTTGTTTATTTAAAACCCAGTCTAAATCCACTTTCAGGACTTGTCATCCTTTTCACAAGAATAAATAAACAAAATAAATAAATATTTTTGTGACATTTTACACAGCAACATCTAGTCCCAAGCTAAGCAGAGCTTGTACTATGGGTACTAGTCACTGGATATAATACTTATATACTTTTTTTGTAAATACATACTTATAATACATAAGAAACACCCAGACCAACACAAACACTTATGTTCATCACACAAATATTTGTGTCCTGTGATAATCGAACCCAAGACTTCGTGATCAGCAGTCCGACACTCGAATCACCAGACCACAGACGTCGTCTAGTTCGTAGTATAAGAACCTTATACTGCACTGATTGCAGGCATTTTGCACAAAATATACCTATGAAAAAGATTTATTTTAATTTGTCAATTTTATATTAAGTTCATTAACTAAAAATGTTGCAAACAAGCAACAATAAAATTCCTGTTACAAACAATGGTGGAAAGTTTGTAAAACGAATAGAGCTGATCCTACATCTAAATCAGTTCATTTCACCTTACAATTACTCACTGAAAAATTAAATGTTGCAACTTATGGCATTTTAAATAATATAAAATCAGCTTTATCTCTACTTCTAGATTGTAAAACGAGATATAAAACGATTTTTAGAGGTGTATTTAAGCTAAGACCTAATAAACCTAAATATAATGAACCATGGGACCCAAGTATTATACTAGATTATATAAGCAATTTCTACCCATTACAACTTTGATTTACAATTAATAATATTGCTATAACCAATGATTACATAAAAATAAAAATTAATGGAATTCAACTGTTGTTAACTTTATAATTCTTTAATGAAAATCTTAGGGTTTGCCTTGCAAAAACTTTTTTATTTTATTACCTAGACTCCTACAGGCTACCAAGTGTACGCAAGAACCGTAATAAATTTTAAAAAAACCTCACTTCTTCAAGCCATACTCTTCACAGATGGATAAAAGATGTTTTGTTAGAGGCTGGAATAGATAGCTTAGTATTTTCTGCATATAGCACAAGGCATGCTGCTACATCAGCCACACATACAGAAAAGGTCGGCTAAATATGGATTTAAATATATTAACAGCCAGATGGTCTCAGAGGTCTAAGATTTCTCCCATATTGTATAATCTACCACTTAAAATAAATGATAAGGTTGGGGAATATTATTCTAAGCAATAATCAATGTTCTAAATATTTTATAGTACTGTAATGTTTTGTACTGATTTTGGTTTATAATTATATTACATATATAAATTTTATAATTATATATTATAAAAATTGTATTAGTTATTTTTTCATTATTTCGCCAAATCTTTCAACATCTACATAATTATCTCAGACGAGGCGTTAATAAGTATAATAGAATGATCAAAGTAACTTACCTGTAAGTGAACTTCGATCACTATTATACGCAGTTAACGCCTCGTCTGAGGCTTCCCTCCCGTTCAAAACTTCCCATACCCTGCTCCATAATGAATAAAGTGTGCTTAAACCATAACCCTCCCTTTTTGCAGTCGGGTATATTATGGTGACTATACTTTGAACATAATGAAGAGACGTTTACCGGTCAGTGTTACCATAGTGGGCAGGGTGACCACTATTTATTTTCAAATTTGGTATTTTATTTACCAAATTTCTTTAAACGCGTGTTAGTTGATACGAATAGTACGTATACTACATAATTATCTCAGACGAGGCGTTAACTGCGTATAATAGTGATCGAAGTTCACTTACAGGTAAGTTACTTTGATCATTCTAATGTTATAAAATCCCTATTTAAGTAAAAAAAAAAAAAAAAAATTTTTTTAGATCGATAAGTATAACAGGAAAATGAAATTATTGAGTTATGCTGTTTGGCATGCGTGGTTATCAGAGCGAGGATAATGCATTTTATTTATACCTACACTTTTTTTTGTTATAATTAATTAAGTACACAAATAGGTATTTGTTTATGCCAGTAGTGGTCACAATCATGTATAGTGAAAGCCCCAGTTACCGACAGTGCCCCATTGTTTGACAAAAAAACTACCAACTTCAGAAAATAAGAGCAAAATTATAATTTGTTAAAAACCAATGTATTTAAAAAAATACTTGTGATCGTTCCTTAAAGTGTCGATAATTGGGGATGTTACGTTAGCTGTCATCTTGCGATGGTCATGCAAGTAGGTACCTACCTACCTAATATTTTCTCTACACCTCTATTAAAATTAAAAAACTTCGCTTCGTTTTAGGCTTCGTTGGTCTATTGGTCGCAAGCGCCGTGGGGTCCTGGGTTAGATTCCCGGGTCGGGCAAAGTATTGGGTTTTTTCTTTAGGAAATTCTCAGTAGTAGCCCGGAGCCTGGATTTGTGCCCGGTTAGTGGCAATAGGCTCGCCCCCTATTACATGGGACTTATAAAATAACTGGCGAAATGTGGGTGTACTATACACCTCTGCCTACCCCTTCGGCGAATACAGGCGTAATGTTTTGTTATGTGTTGTTTATTAAAATATTTCGTTCTATTTAGGTACTTCCATTGGCGAAGTCACGTACCTACCTAACGCCAAAATGCCATCAGCCGAGACCGTATGATTTAACGTGTATCCTGAATGACAGCATGTGAAACCGGTCACTAATTCCAGTAATTCCACGACCGAGAGTGATTGTAACTAATCCTCACGCTTGGAAGTTCTTTTCTTCTGAGGGAGAATTGGTTATAACAATTTATGCAAAATCATTTGATTATCTACCTACTCACATTTAGCAAAGATTAATGACTACTTAACTGGATTAAAATTGAATGGAAATAACTATATCACACCATAGACTTAAATATTACTTTGAAATCATTGTATCACACATTCTGATAATGCAGGGAAGTGCGTAGGTATTAAAATAAGATTTTACTCTTAAAAATATTTACTTTACTACTTTTTTTTCATTTGGACAAAAAACAAAGTAACAGATATGTACCTTATAATCTTAATAAACATTGCACACTGTAATTTTATATACTAGACAACTTTGATTAGAGTCAAAGCTAGACAATAAGATTAACGTTGCAACCGTACTAGTAGATATAAACCAAAGACATTTTTATTAACTTTATGGTATAAACTGTATGATGGCTGTCAAATTACTGCAATAATAATAAAATAAACCAACGTTTAACTTCTTGTAAAATGTAAAGGGCTAAAGTAAAGGGTTATTCTAGTATATTCATGCAAAGAATTAATTATTTCCATAATTACGTGAAGCTTTCTTTATTTTTGTAGGTGTGGTATTGTATGCAAATAGAATGTCTGTAACGAAGATGCAAAGTCCACCCCACACTACAATAGAAACAACGAGCAATAAATTTAATAATCTAGGAGTGCGAACTGCGAAGGTGATGTCATTATAATCTTGTGTATGCTTGTGTAGGACGTTTTGACTTGTTGTTTTGACTGATTTTTAGCACTTTCATCATCATCATCATCATTTCAGCCGAAAGACGTCCACTGCTGGACATAGGCCTTCCCCAAGGGGGGGATATGTCATAATCGCCACGCTTGGCAGGCGGGTTGACGATCGCAGTGGAGAACGCTGCTGCCAATCCTCTGATGAATCCCTTAGTCACCATAGAAATATAACACATATGTCTATGTTAGTCACCTTTTACGACACCCATGAGAAGAGATAAGGGTGGTGCTATTCTTTATGTCCGGCACCATACACACTTTAACACCGATGAAATGAGTGAATGGAAGAATCAATCGTTGGTTGGTTTGTACATGCGAAGTTTTAAAAGGTCAATTAAAAAGGTTGACGCAAAATCCTCTTATTTATGCATTAAATAACTAAGTACTAATTAGCAAAGCGTAAACATGGTTATTATAAGAATTTTTCCTCTAGACTTCGTTAATCTCTAAAGGATGGTTTTTTTCTCGCTCACCGTTTACGAGGGTGGATTTTTTCTTAGCTCACCGCTTAGTATTCTCGTATAGCTCTAGTGAAAAGCCACCCTTACTTCATCATTATCATTCAGCCGAAGTACCTACCTACATCCACTGCTGGACACAAGCCTTTTTTTGCCGTGGGGAAATCCTCATGAACGCACGGGGACTGCTGAGCCAGTGTTGGACTCTTACCGACTAAAACCACCACGGATAGGTTCCTACCTAAAATAATTCAAGATATCTAGGTACTTTATTTGACAACCTACTTCTAAAGGTTGTCCTACAAGGCTGTAGAGGCTCGACATTGAAAATGAAATTACGACAGCAAATGCAGCAATTTTCTTAGTAAACAACAAGACAATTTACAAACAGCAAGATAAGAATATACCTAAATATACCTATAAAGAGTGCATCGACCAATTTATAGTGTGCAGTGTGCACTAAACTGCACCACTGATACTGCTCGGAGTGGACATTGAACCTCTCCATTTATCTCTGGCATTTATTCTAACCGCCGCTTTTATTTTTAAACTTGAATGATGAACGAGTGAACGGAAGACCTATTTTCGGGTTATGAGAGCGGTATCTGTGGCAATTCGAACTTTTGGTGCATGCGTTTTACGATATGATGTTGTTTTTTATTTTCAAGATATAGGTTTGTATGGGTATCTACCTAAGGGGGTCCTTATTACAAAAGTTTAAACCGATTTAACGTCAAACTGCATACATAAAAAAGTGTTTAAGATAAAAAGGTGTTTAAGCTTGGCTTAAAAAGCAAAACCTATTAATAATCCCGATTTTGTAATAACGTGGACACAATTCAAGCTTATGGGTTACTTTGACAGATTTTCGCAGCTACATTTGTCAGATTTCTAGTTTTAAAAAAGGTCAATTGAATAGACGTTTATTGAATCTAGTTTTATAGGCAGCGTATACATGACATAAAATGATCAACGTCATTCGTCTTTTGTTAAAATAGGACCTCAACCTCTAGACCTCTACTAAACTATGACACGGACAGTTATTTGCATCACCATCAATCAATAATTGTCATGTTGCATGTCTTTGTTAGATAAGCGCTGCTAGCAAACATTTTCTAAGAGATGTGAGAATATGTAACTATTTAGATTATCTAGAACAAGAATTAGAACGTCAAATATTGTGTTGGATTGCGGTTTTGCCTTCAGTTTTTTAGGATCATAATATTCATAATAGATACAAAAACCGGCCAAGTGCGAGTCGGACTCACGCAGTTAGGGTTCCGTACCATCCATCGACCTGATACCCCAGAGAAACTGATTCAATTTACGAGAGTTCATCAAAAAACATCAACGCACTAGGTATCATAGAATATATGGCACCGTGAGCGAAATATAAATTTTTGTAACTCTTTGTCTATGGTTACCATATTTTTATTATTTGCTGCTAAACTACATAGTATGCACTATAATCAAACCAAGTTTGATGCTGCTGGCATGCATGTATTACCGTTTTGAAGAAAGAGCAGGAACAAAAACGTTGAAAAAAAATCAGGTTTTACGAGGTTTCTTGTATACCCCCTGTGGTTTTAGACTTTTGTAGTATTTATCGTGATAAAAACATAGGTACGTCATATAACACATATTCTTGGAAAATTTCGACCAGCTTCCTATTACTGTTCGAAAGATACAGTAGCTAGTGTAATACGGTCCCGTTTGGCACCCTTTGGGTACGGAATCCAAAAAAAGGTGCAGAATACTAATATTGTGATACCTAGCTAAATTAAAATAAACTTTTTCTAGTTTAGAATTCGGTATAGGTACCCAGGTACCTACCTGTTTGATCGTACAAAAATACCTTTGTAATGTTTGATGCCCCTATTAAAAAATTGGGGCATCAGACTACTAGGCGCACGCCCCCTGCAGAGTTTTTAATGTAGATAGAAAAACTATGTAAGTAGGTATGGTAAAAAAAGTACCTACCAGTTATCTGATCAAGCACTTATCTAATCATCGCCCCTCCGAAAAAAATTGTCACACCTTTTTACTTGTCTACGAATTCTACGACCATAAATCGTCACATTGGAAATATTTTTCAAAGCTATCTACCGCCAATAAATAATCTTACAAAAGGCCCGACATGTTAACATGTTTATTTAAATATCTATTAACATTTGGTAAGATTACTGATATCAGATAAAAGTCACACTTCAAAAGAATGTAACATAGATATTTGAAAAAAAAATCGTGTGGCGGTCAGTTCCCGTCAGGAACGAAATTAGGTTTAAAGAAATTTATTCTCAATAAAAACACAAAGTCACTTACTTGAGAACAATATTAACTTAAGCTATGATGGTTTAGTTCGTCGAATTTAAAAATGTTTTTTTTTTCAAAGAATTGTGGTGTACCCATTCAGTGCATTCATTATTTTACAAAAGAGTTGTCTGAAATTACATATAGTGCCAGCTCAGTTTTGAATGCATTAAATGAGCTTAGATTTTTAATACGTGAGGGTATTTTATTATAGACTAGCTGTACCCGTGGCTTTGCTCACGTTATCTAAACAACTAACTTTTAAATAAGTCAAATTTCAAAGATAATGGACAAATGATAGCAATAATTAATTTCTTGCCATTATTTTTTTCTAGCGCTGGGCGCAAAGTCAAAGACTAAAACGTAAACCGAGATTCTAGGCCACAAACAAATTTTGAGCATAAGTTACAAAAATAATACAGAATGATGTGAATGTATACAATAAAACGCCTTTTTACAAAACCTTCAGCAGCCAAAATGTACAGAGTGTCAGGGCTGGTGACGCGAGAGCAAGCGACGTACAGTTGTCCATATGAGAAGCAGCTGGTCCTGAGGTCGACAGCCGCAGCCTTCAGTGTCTGCCCCTGCTACTTATTGATGGTCATCGTGAAGCACAGACTCACAGGAAACTGTATGCGCTTGAATTGGAAAGAGTAATTGTGGGGAATCAGTGGTATACGTGGAATAAACACCATCTCGCCAGCGGCACACCCAGTGAGAATCTCTGCCTCTATAATGTGCCTCTGCAAGGATATGACTTTGAGTCGGGGTCCCATTACACAGCTTGGGCGGTGTTAAGTTCCTCAAAAGCACACCGGACCCCGACATTAAGTTTGATAAGATGGGCAGAAAGTCCACTTGCAGAGAGAGAGTTAAGGAATACTACTGAGTAGCGTCATCTAGATCTATAACGGTGTTTATAGAAGTATAAACCACTTCATTCCCTTAAATTTCTGAGAGAATGCTATCGTTAATGGCAGCGGCTTGGTCATTTTTTGGTGTTAAAATGGCCCTCTCACACAACCAAGAATTCTGCTGGTGCGAGATTTGGCTGATGTCCCCATAAACAGAACGAATTAGGTCCTCTACCGTAGGGACCACTCTACAAAGCGTTTCCGGTAGGTCCACCTGGCCACTCTCCTCTGGATAAGTTCCTACTCCAATGTTTAAAAGGACTTCAGCGAATTCTTGAGCATGTGAATTCCCGCCAAGCCGTGCTCTCATGTTGACCGTCAAGCACAATCTGTGAACTTGCGGCCAGAGAGTAGAGCGTTTTAACGAAGCATTCACCTCATCAGCCCTAGTACCTCGCGTCACCACAGGCAGCGTCTGCCGAAAATCACCGGTAAAGAGAACTGTTACCCCACCCATGATGTTGTGGTTCCTGCGGATATCTTGCAGGGTTCGGTCAACAGCCTCCACTGCCTTTCTGTTCGCCAATTTGCATTCATCCCATACAATAAGAGAGCAGTCTCGTAGAACAGCGGGCTTGTCACTGTTTCGTGAAACGTCTCATTGCTCTCTAAGTCTATGGGAATCTTAAACATTGTGTGCGCAGTTTTGCCACCAGGGAGCAGTGTCGCGGCGATTCCAGAAGACGCTATTGCGAGGGCTATTTTTCCTCGCCTTCTGACCTCTGCAAGGATGCCTGAAGTAAGAAAGGTTTTGCCTGTTCCTCCAGGAGCATCCAAAAAGAACATTTTCCCTTGGCAGAGTTCAATGCTCTGCAGGATAATTTCGAATAGCTGTCTTTGCTCTGAGATGAATGATGAACAATGACAGACATTGCGCCCGTACTGTAGTCAGTTTCGGCGGCGTATTCACGATTAACGCGTGGTTTGGTTGTGGGGTCGGTAAACCGTACTCAACCAATGAATTGCAGCCGATCGAAACGACCATGTCTTGAAGTGAAAAAAAAACAGCTATTCAAAATGCGTTCAGCATATCAACATAGGCCCGTAAGAATCGCCAATTGGTGAGGTGTAAAATGTAAAATATCGCAATTCGTAGGTACTCAGTATTTCAAGACAATTAAAGAAGCAAATAGATTATAGAAAGACAACAAAGGTAACGCTTTTTTTTTTTTTTTTCGACTGGGTGCTCGCAGGTGGGACCGAAGTACCATTTCTGCTTAACCGGGCTTAGTTGCCGGAGAGTCCCATGTGGGACTCCAATCGCCAAAGATAACGCCCGTGTCTCTACCCATAACATCACATTTTGTGAACGAAACCATAGCGCGATCTAATTCGACGTTAACGCCATCTGGTTAGGAAAGAAGGAGTATTTTAAATTAAGTTAATTATTTACAAAACTAAGTAAGCGGGAGACGTCGTCGTAAATTGGTTATATTATCCATAGGTTAAGGATAACAATACAAATAAAATTTCACGCTTTTTTGGGTTAGGGGACTCAGCAGTCAGTAAAATAAGTGGTTCAATGGCACTTTTTGCACCGATTTCAAAAAAAAATTCACTTTTAAATAGGTAAAGCACTTTTTAGCAGACAATACTTTACTAAACTACTGTTAGAAAACTACTGTTTGTGGTAGAAAGTAAAATAAATAAAAATAAATACGGAAGCAGAAAATAATCAACACAATGCACTATTGCTCACCCCTCATACTAAATAGCGTGATCATTAATTGTTTTATAACTTAATAATCCGCTCTTTAGCGGACGTTGTTGCTAAATAACTTAATTTGTTGAAGAATGTTGAAGATGTTTTTTTTTTAAATAACAAAATGCAAAAAATAATCTAAAAACTAAGATTGGGGCTGAGATTCGATCTTAGAACAACACAATAGTGATCCACACGCCAAGCCACCAGGATGAGTAATTATTTACGCGAAACTACGAAATAAGTATTTTCATTGTTAATATCTGTCGTTTAGCTCCCTTTATATATAGCGTGATGGTTATTTTTTTAAATATTAATTTTGACGTTCTGATAAAGAATTATTTTAGTCTTTTTTAGTCTATAAATTATAACATTTCAATATATTAGCTGTAAAACATAACTTTGTAGACATTTTGTTACTCTACTCACCTCCCATGTACAAAAGCGTGATGATTTGTAGCCTATAACCTGACCCGGTCTGTAACCGACATTTTTGCCAAATTTCAACTAATTCTGTTCAGTAGTATTGGCGTCATGCTCAAACATACAAACAGATAAACAGACAAACAGATAAACAGACAGAAATTCTAAAAATTATAGTTTTGGCATCAGTATCGTTCCTAGTATGCGCAGCAGTGATTTTTTTCAAAAAATATTCAATGTACAGTTTTTTCATCTCTACGATTTTATTATATGTATAGATTTGTGCTCCTTCATAAGTTATAGTTTTTTTGCCATTCATATTTTTTGACCGATACATTCATCATCATCATCATCATTTCAGCCGAAAGATGTCTACTGCTGGACATGGGCCTCCCCCAAGCATTGCCACAACGACCGTTCCTGCGCTTTCCACGTCCAGCGAATTCCCGCGACCTTCGCCAGGTCGTCTGTCCACCTTGTAGGGGGCCTAACCACGCTGCGCCTTCCAGTACGCGGTCGCCACTCCAGAACTTTACTGCCGCCTGCCCCATCGGCCATCCGTTCTGCGAGCAATGTGCCCCACCCGTTTGGTTCATTATAATAAATTTCGCAACTACAATACAAGCATAGATGGCAGGAATCATCATACGTCGGACTGAGAACTGAGATATCACAGGGCCCAGCTTCGATCCCCAGTAAAACATGCTGTTAATAGTTAGCTGAAACTTTGATATTGCCCACCAGATAGCGCTTAAAGGTGAGGTCAGCTCTGTCCGTATATTCAATGTAGGTACCTACTATGGCTATGACGCAAATCTTAGCGTGATGAGACGCTACATTTTCTCCCGAATCACACCTACACCGCAACGCAAGCCCCCTTATGGAACTTCGTTCCAAAAACAGGAATGGAGGCAAGGCAACCACTCGAGCACTCTAGAAAAATCAAGGGCAAAGGAATCATATTTATTCATCATAGTTATATCTATGATCGATAAGTGCCTCTCTATAATTCAAACAAATGTATATTTGATTGACAAAAACTTTCCTCCGTCTGTGTGTTCTAAATTGAAAAATTGCGCCAATTTAAAGGTCATCGGCCTTGACGTCACACCACGCGATACCGACCAATGGCGTCGCGCCGCGCCCACAATTCCACCAACAGGAGCGCAGAATGGTTTATCGATTCATCTGTGCGTGTTGATAATAATTGGAGGCATGAGATGCGGTCCAGGGGAACTTGCGACTGATTTTTACAGTGAATGATTTTTGTTATATTATTTATTACGCTTTGAAATAGGGAAATCTGATGTTATCTATGTAAATATTGGTGTGTTTTGGCGTCATACTGAATTCCACTATCTAGATAATTGGGCTGTGGTTTGTACCTGTGGGGTACCTGCATGATGCGGATGCTCATCATGGACCACGTCTGTGGTCTAGTGGTTCGAGGGTCGGACTGCTGATCACGAGGTCGTGGGTTCGATTCCCACAGAGCAGAAATATTTGTGTGATGAACATAAGTGTTTGTGTTGGTCTGGGTGTTTCTTGTGTATTATTTACAAAAAAAAAAGTATCCATTGTCTAGTACATATAGCACAAGCTCTGCTTAGTTTGGGACTAGATGGTGCTGTGTAAAAATGTCCCATAAATATTTATTTATTTATTATGTTCAAAATGAGAAATTGAAGTCGTAACACGAATCTTCGGAATTCGTAATTGGAGCCAGAATTGGCGGGAAGTCAGTCATAGCTTATTCTACGTGGGTGGCTAGACATGGCCGAAGTTTCGCCTAACTGTTGCTGCACTTACAGAACTGCATTCTTGCGCGTGCATTCCTGGCGACCGACGTAGTCCAGCGGGACTGCGGGACTTGCCTTATAGGTACGAATCTAGCTTGAAATTATATCTAGGCACTTATATTTTTGTTCCTATTCCTATATTGTAGGGACCAAAGATAATAAAACTACTATTCTCTTTGGTAAGGATAGAATACCGCCATATTGGAATCGTGAAACAATGAATCGTTTACGATAATTTATCTAGTCGATTATTAACCACATGCGAAGTTAGCTAGTTAGCCAAAGGTAAAACAACAAAAATATGTAAAATATGTACATACTTTCAAACGGTACTTACGTCTGTAAATCATGCCTTACCTAAGGCGTCGTCCGAATACAACGCGACTACGCGTCCATCGCAAGATCGCGCGGAATTTGTCCGTGCAAGCCCGCGATCAAACGTACAGTACAGGCCCTAATTCACGTAATTTCATGACGCGCCGATCAAGTTGCAGTGACGCTGCAGTTCGTATCTGACAGCGACCGCCGAAGTTAGAAGAATACGAAAAGCGTTGTTTTGATCAAAACTTAAAACTGCAGTTGACCTTGCGATGGTTGCGTAGTTCGTAGGTATTAGGACAACGTATTATGTTTTCTCGTTTACCTAGGTATGTATTTAAATAAGAATCTCGCGATAAATCTCTAATTAACCGTTTAAGTACCGATTAACGGTTTATTTGTCTAAACGTTTACCGGTTTTTAAGCACATGGCCATTTACATTAAAATTATTTTTCCTGATAGGTAAATAGGAAACGTGCTTGATTTCACCAATGATAATTCTCTGCTTAAACAACAGTCTTCCCACAATTCCCGTACATTTTTCAAGTAATCGTCCGTTTAATCAGAGAATTAACATTGATGAACCCCGGCCTAAATTGTGTAGAATGGTATGTTAACGGGACTATTATCAATCCAGCGACAACATATCAATCCGATGATCAATAACTCTATAGTAGATTTCAAAAGTTAGTTATTTATGATCTAGATTATTTTATTCCCGATTCTTAATCTTATTTTTAAAGTTTAACTGAGTTAAAAGCAATAACAGGCAACAATTTACGTAGGCATTCTAATATTGAGGTAGGATCACACGTTTAAGGAACACACATTAAATATTAATTTATTATTAAAACTTGTTATCTGTAAGTATCACAAAAATTACTTAAAACGTCTTCCGTTGGCTTAGACAAGATTTAAAATTCATCAATTTAGCCAGACGCGAGATAAATATTGCAGTTGAGATAAAAAGATGTTTACTATCTGACAAAGGTGACTTTATAAGATGAGGCATCCAGGATGAATCATTTAATTACCTATATGCACTTGAATTGTATCATCCTTATCAAAAAATATCTCCTGAGTACCTACGAACAATGAGATTGACTGTTCACAGAAAACTTATACCTACTTAGGTTTCTTAGTTTATCTGTGGTTCTCGGGTCAATGACACAAACATAACTGCCTTGAATCTATCTTGTTAATGAATCATTTAAATACTTAATTAATAATTATCTTTCAAGTTATAGCTAATTAAAATAATAAGAATTATATTAAACTTTTACATTCCAAAGTCATGATTTCACGAACTATTTGTGACTTTTGTGACTATTTGTGTTTCAGATTTATATACATACATTAGATTAGGTATACGTACAGGATGATTTTAAATTCATTAGCATACTCATCAACTTTTACTATGGAACCAACCCTGAATTCGCGAAAATAAAATTGCTGATCCCTAATACTAATAATGCTGATACACTAAAAACTTGTGTAAATCGACAAAATGTACGGAACAGCCGATTTCAGGTTTGATCCCATAGTAAAATAATTGCTAATGAATTCAAATTCAATTTTTTTTATTTCAAATAAAAACCTAACCTAACCTTTTGGAACGTTAGACTCTAGTTGTTGTTGTGGGTCTATGGAGAAGAACTGGCAAGAAACTCCATGGATCCAAATCGAATGTACCTACGAACATGTAGTTTATGGAAGCGTTCAGGGGACTCGCTATTGTGATTTCTCATTTCATATAGGATGTTTATGACCACCAATGGTCTACCGGCTAATAGTGACAATGAAAACATCCTTCTTTTCAAATTAGAAGAAAACCACGAATCGGTGATTCACGGTATTTGTTTAACAATGGAACTATAGTGCGCATCATGTTTTTGCTAGGTATCAGCACCTTATATATGAAGAGTTTTGGCTATTTGGATGTTTGTTACTCAATCTCGCTAAAACTGCTCGACGGATTTGGATGGAATTTAGCACTCAGATAGACCATTACTCGGATTAACATAGGTTACTTTTATCCCGGAAAATAAACACTGGTCCCAAGGCATGCGCGATTAAAAAAAACTATCGTTATAAAAGAAGCACCTAGGTAGTACCATAGAATAAGAGAAGAAAAAGATTTTTAAAATATGCAAGAAACATCGTTTTTACAAAAATGTTAGTGGTTTTTGGCAGGTACATCATGTCTCACCGTATGATCGGCATCATCATCATCATCATCATTTCAGCCGAAAAACGTCCACTGCTGGACAAAGGCCTCCCCCAAATAGGAGGGATATGCCATAATCGCCACGCTTGGCAGGCGATGATCGGCATGCAAAATATTATTTATTGGGTACAATTAATTTACAATTGTCAAAGCTACTAGATATTAAATTATTGTAATAGGGAATACTACGATACTACGGTATACTACTCGTAATAATACGAGTATTTCTTATGGTAGTACACACGGCTACACATCAAGGTGTACAAACCAGTATAGGCTGACCTCGCGTTGGAAGGAAAACCTATACAATGCGAGGTCAGCTTATACTGGAAATGTACAGCTTGATGTGTAGCCGTGTGTAGTGTGTACCACAGATTTGAACAAATCTGTGGGTAGTACAGTCAACCGCACGTCGGTGGTAACACTTTGACATTAGCACCATCTTTATTTCGTAAGCAGTAAGGGCGATTTTCAAACTGAAGTGTTACCACTGTCATGCTGTCGACTGTACCTACATGTTATTATTTTTTTACTTTTTTCGGTTTCGGTTTTAGGACGAAGATATAGTTTATGCCGAATTTCGGTTTCGTTTTAAGGCCGAAAATAAAAATCTATTTTCGGTCGGTCTCTACCTAGCTTCCTCTGAGCAGACTACACTGCCAACTTGTTAAATTGTTAATCTGCGAATCTATTGATTACCCGTAACATGACGTGCTAAATTAGCATTTAGTTAGCAAATACAATTTACAATCAGTCACGAATCACGATAGAAATAGTGTGTTCGCTACTCGTTAGGCTAAATCTAGAATATGTGTCGACGGCGACGGCACAAAACGACATCGAGAATAGGATCCAAAGTGCCATTTTAAGTTTTAAAGGGTTTATACTGGTCATTGAAATGTTTATGATTAGTGCTAGCGAGTTGGGATTGGTTATTTTGGTGGTAAAGTGCTTAGGTGTTAGGTAGCTACTGCTTAACTATACTATACTTACTATACTATACTTATGCTATACTTTTCTTATATTTTGTATCGACTGTCCCTTCTTAATTTTTTACCTATGTGTCTTTTGTTTTTACTTTCTATGTAACCCCACCTATAAATTGCTTGCTTGTGTTTATCACTGTGTTTTAAATGTTGCGCGTCGTTAACTGTGACAATAAACTATTTTTCTTTCTTTTCTTTTTCTTTCTTAAACAAGCTAATAAGCAATATCTAATCAATAAAATTCTAATGACTGACTGATTGACAAAGCACCACCTAAACCGTTGAGGACTAGAACACAGATAACGGAATATAAGGGTCTAGAATACAGATAACGGAATATATGTAAGGGACTAAAACACAGATGGCGGAATATAAGGGTCTAGAACACAGATAAAGGAATATGAGGGTCTAGAACACAGATAAAGCAATATGAGGGTCTAGAACACAGATAATGGTATGTAAGGGTCTAGAACACAGATAACGGAATATATGTAAGGATCTCAAACACAGACGATGGAATATAAGGGTCTAGAACACAGATAAAGGAATATAAGGCTCTAGAACACAAATAATGGAATAAACGGGTTAGAACATAGATAACGGAATACAAGGGTCTAGAACAAAAATAACGGAATGTAAGGGTTAGACCATAGATAAAGGAATATAAGGGTCTAGAACACAAATAACGGATAGGTAGTATTCTGTTGTTCTGACGTCTAGAAGCACGAGATTTTGCACATGAGTTCCTTATGTAACGTAGGTGAGCACTTAGAAAGGATTATTCAAAATTCATCCCCTAAATATGATAGGTAGGATAGGTAGTGGAAAAAAGTCGGATGGTTCTTGAGATTTTACCGATGGGAAATACCATCAGGCACACGGCTAGTATTATTATAAGGTTTTGTAGAACTTATCAGTATCACGTAGAATTTTAAATGAAATGAGTTTTTCTCATGTTTCGTCATTTGTTTCACCGGTTACCCTGGAAGTACGGTAGCTCCTCTCATTCCTCACATATGCTAAAGTTTTCACCATAGAGTTTAGTGCGTGGCGTGCATTATACGTTAGTACTATTAGATATTCTGTGATTATACTTATTATCAAAATAGGACCAAGCTGCCGCGCAATAAATTTTATGCATTTTTACGATGGGATAAGCGCAGTTCCAGCTTTGTAAATACATTTATACTCTTATGGAATCATTCGATTCTTGAGCATTTGCAAAAAAAAATATTTCCTAACAAAAATCTAGAATAGTCTGTGTTCTAAACGAGTACCTAGGTATAGGTAGGTACTGTTGTGTTGAACTTATCATAACTTATCTCATTATGCAATAGGTTACAAAAATAAACGTATCTTAATTATAAAATAATTAGTTATTATGCTGCAATATTATATTAATTATTGGGTGCTCCACGCCTGGCACATGCTGAGTTAGTGACCCGTTTGGCACGGGCATGGCCGACGGCAAATTCATGTTTATTTGTGTCTTATTTTTGACGTTTTTTTTTGTTATTGTTGTACTGCCACTGTCCTGTGCTAAATAAAAGTTGTATCTTCTTCAATATTTATTAGATCTGCAACCTTTTTTTATCAAACAACTAATTGCAGATGCATCGCACAAAAAACAGCGTTGCAAAGATAGATTGTATCACTGTTACTGCGAAATCAATCAATGAATTCGATAAATTCTATTTTTATACCCTATTTTATCATTAAAGGGAGTGTCAATCAAAGATAATCTATCATAATTATCTTTTTCATTTGATTTGTGAAATTATTTCGATTAATTTCCCTGTGAGGTAAGCGGAAACATCATCTGTTAGATTTTTGTTTTTTAATAGCAATCTTTTACATTATTATTTTCAGATATTTTACTCACTTTTCCAATGATGAACCCTCAGTTTCTGAAATTCTGATCAACCACAGACCTAAGGACGCAAATATATCTCTAATCAGCTATCAAATCCAGCGGTCAAAACCCATGTCAAGTGTTGTGATGGGTTTAAAAAAAAAATCCGACCAATCACAGGAGCTGATATTAGATTTAACAACAGAAGGCCAATTCTCGTAATTAAAAACGCTCAAAATATACCTAGTTCCAAAATCCAAACTAAACTCAATGCTTTAAATCGCTATGAAAAACCATGATATTTGAATCAGTTATATCTTATATGGAAGCTGTGATAAGAATACTTTACGACGTTATAAATCAAAATATAGAAAACCTAACCGGAATAAAAAAATACTTACCTTTTTGAAAACATGTTTCAAAGAAATTATAATGTTGATGTTAAAACTCTTCTAAACTTCAAATCACTAAAAATATTGTGACAAACACACTAGTTTATTGTTAAGGGCAGCAGCCTAGGTGGTATTGCAGTTGTTATGGGCAAAGGTAACCGCTTAACATCAGGTGGGCCCACAGACCAGTAAGCCTGAAGACGCCGCTTAAACAAAGTTTTGCATGAGAACGCAGTCGTAAAATGTTGGCGGGAGCGCACGGCGCGTTATGATTGGTCGGCTCAAAAGTTCGGTGCTATGATTCCGTATGATTGGTGCCGCTTGCTGACGGACTGACGTCGTGATTGGTGGTGCGGCGTAGGATATGCAGTGGTACTGCATATGTGTTGTGACCAGGAGTGTCCGGCTAATTGGCGTCTAGAGGCTTACTGGTCTGTGTTTTAAATCTCAATCTCCTGACTCCTGACGGTAGATGTTTCTGATTACCGTTTATTGGGGACAGTGTCACAAATAAACGACAAACAGAAACATCTATTGGGGAGATATGGAGGAGATTGACATTAAAAGCATTAGTTTGGAACTATATTTTGAAAGTTTCTAATTACAAGAATTGACCTTCTGATTAAATGAATTAGCTTTCCAGAAACCGGTGGTAATTATGAAAACTCAAAAGAAAAACTATCTTAAATCCTAGTGCTAAGGATTAAATTCATCTGCGCACTTTCTAAATGGATCAGTACTACCTTTTATGGCTAACGATTTCCGATCGATAGCCGCGCGCGCATCGCATGTCTTCCATACTAATGTAAGTTCAGAAATAAGTGCAAAGAAATGTAGCTTCTATGTGGGTAAGCCTTTAATAACATATTTCTGTGTATGTGTGTTTGTTTTTCTAACATTCTGATTGAAAAACTTATAGGTGCATCAATGGTTAATTTATAACTATTGGCAGTGCGAAGCACGTGAGCTTCGTTTTATGTCATTGACGTTTCAGCCTCTACAATTTGGTTTAATTACTAAGTTAATTAAACCATGTAACTTATTACAGGTTAGACTAGAGTTAGGTACGTTGGGGACAACGATTTAAGAAGCTACTACACGTTGGGGACCATATAGGCACCACCACGATACAGACTATCTTATATTCCGTGGCCTTACTAAAACCTTTTTTGACAATAGACATGTCAATAAATCGCATTCAGAAACGCAGAAAATTTCGTACCGCTACTGTGGATAGTTGTTTGTACTTTGACGTTTCTTCATGACTTTCTGTGCACAGAGTATCTACTTTTATACGTTTTTGTGTTCATAATAACAACCATGGTATAATCATAGACCAAGTAAAAACTCAAGACAAATTCCAGCGGAACATTGAATTGATGCAGGGTCTGCAAATGTATGAGTGACATTGACAGCGATGGGAGTGTTGCTAGATAAAATCTTTTTACTCCTGATATCAAACAACTGACCACGACTAATATCAAGTCTTTAAATAATTAATACGATCCAATTATGAAAAGTCACGGAAAGGGAATGTTTAGCAAATTGACTGTCAATTTAAATTTTCCGTATATTACTAATCACAATTATTGTCATTCGTTATCAGTATACCAACGACTAGGATCAGGGCTAGAAAGGCAAAATACGGCAAAATTTGTGTCTCAATTTGCTAAATAATTCGTGTCCCTGGCCGTACATAGAATATAAATATATAATAAAAAATAGTTATTTGCTATGCAAGACTGTAAAGTCGTTATTTAGCGCGTTTTCTTCTATTAAAGCAAGCGAAGGATTTAATATTGAATTCTAAAATATAATCAAACAAATGTAAAGGCACGAGACGCAAATAATTTTGCAGCCGTGCAAAACACACAACTTAAATTACTCATTTCATTGGATTCCATTGTGGTAGATGTGAAGGATTCATTATGTTGTTTTAATAGAAATTTTCACCCGACTGCGGCGCAGCACAAAAGGAGGGATCACGTTTTTAGTCATGTATAAATCATGCTCAACAAAGTGTTCGCTACAAATGAGTGAATAATTGGATGGTGACCAATTATTTTCATTTATACTATTACGTATTACTTCAACCCACTCTTTTTTTCTGTTATGGTCTTTCGGAAAGCTAAAAAGTAAAAAAAGCGTAAAAATAACATGACGATTAATTTTACCCGATTTCTGGGGTAAATTATAATTTATTAACATGCAACACAGGAATATTCCTTGCCGCGGTAAGGTTACAAGAAAATGAATTGTAAACATTAAAATATGATTAAAATAAATTACTAACTTGTGAAAAGTAATTCCATCTGATTTTTTATGCGCTGTAGAATTATTTTTGCACCGTTTCACGACATACGAAGGCATTTTAAGATTTTTTTCAAAGCTCTTTGACAGTTAAGTGTCGTGGTGACACGTTCGGTGATTCGCTATACAATAAACAGTTCGGCTTGGTTTGAATGTGAGTGTGTGCGTAATTCGCGTGTACTACGCAAATCGGCAGGGTTTTGAATGTATCAAATTTTTGTTCTTGACATTTGGTCTATAGGTATCTTGTCAAAGGGTATAATAAGATGTTTCCATGATAACAACAAATTGTGGAAAGAAAAAACTGAATTCTTCGAAGTTGTGAGCGTTGCTATTCGCGGTGGATTATTATATTCAATATTCACCATAATTTAGAAACCGTGTGGAGTGAAGTCGAATGCTTAGATAATCATGTTTGAGTGGTCAGGAAAGAAATATAAGCTAGTTGAAACTGAGAACTTTGATCAATTCATGAAAGCTTTGGGTATGTGGTCGAAATTAGATACTTTGATTATTATCAACATCAAACTGATAATTTAATATCCTGCAAGAAGACTCGATGTAAGCATAAGGTTCTCTCTGTGAACTTATAAAACGTCTAGAAAAAAAACCCAATATCCCGTACTTTCCCTTCTGATTATAAAGATACCATAGAAATCTAAAAAAGGAAATAGAAATGTTACCTACTGTATTTTAATACCGGAACGCGTGTCGCCGGTTCGCCGCTACCACCACATAAATACGCAATTACGCCCACCATGTTTCTAGCATTAAATGCAAAATAAATTAAGTTTTAAAAAAATCCGCTGTTAGATATGCTGTAAATTACAATTTTAGTGACTCTGCGTCAAAAACAGCACTGATGATCAAGCAAACATGATCAAGCATATAATATAAATGGTTGTCTGGAAGAAATTGCTTTAAGCGATAAGACCGCCAATTGTTAGTACTGTGCTCATGTTTGTTATAACTTTGTTTTTATTTTTATGGTGTGCAAACAATAAAGTATACTCTATCTATCTATCTATCAAACGGTTCGAGCACTGGTGTCCTACGAGATACCTGGGCCCTTACTCCCGACTGGGTCGAGTCCTGTATCAATCGAATTTGATTTCGAGTTAGTTTCAAATCATACTGCATTTCTCTAGGAATTGACATTAGCTCGATTTGGTTCATTGGGTCCAGAGCTCGAACCAGTCATGGTATAACAACACCAGGTAGTCTCTTCCCGTGACAGCTAGGTCACGTGATTGCCTCCGTACTACGTCATCGACCGTGGAGCCAATAGCGGGCTGTTAGCGTGACACTTGTCAGTTTGATGTGCTGCCACTTTGTGAAAATAAATTACCCCAGCAAAATGCATTTTTTCATTTACTTTCTTCTATAAAGTATCATTTTTTAATTAGTAATTTAATATAGTTTCCTT
Source organism: Asteroscopus sphinx (assembly GCA_949699075.1). Lineage (NCBI taxonomy): Eukaryota > Metazoa > Arthropoda > Insecta > Lepidoptera > Noctuidae > Asteroscopus > Asteroscopus sphinx. The sequence goes on along the minus strand of OX453021.1, from coordinate 7,925,175 downwards.
TATTAACTAATTAGATGAATAACACGAGATAACAAATAGTTAGGCTAGTTAGGATTTTATTTTATATTCATTATGAACAAAAATCTCCTTAAGTATATTGAAGATATCAATCAATGGCAGCACTGATCGTGACGTAGCTTGGAGGCATCGCGCTGTCATTGCGGGAAGAGAATACCTGGTGAAACATCTAATTATACCATGGAACCAGTCGGGAGTAAGGCCCCTGTACGCAGCGACAAGTTCACGCGCCTTTACCACATCTATTACTTTATTATTTAGATTTTATGAAAGATACTAACTGTAACTAAATTGATTGTTTGATACTGATTTACTGAAGAAGGAAAACTCATGGTATAATAAGATGTTTCACCAGGTATTCTCTTCCCGCAATGACAGCGCGATGCCTCCAAGCTACGTCACGATCAGTGCTGCCATTGATTGATATATTCAATATACTTAAGGAGATTTTTGTTAATAATGAATATAAAATAAATTCCTAACTAGCCTATTTGTTATCTCGTGTTATTCATCTAATTAGTTAATAAAGGAAACTATATTAAATTACTAGTTAAAAAGTGATTCTTTATAGAAGAAAGTAAATGAAAAAATGCATTTTACTCGGGTAATTTATTTTCACAAAGTGACAGCACATCAAACTGACAAGTGTCACGCTAACAGCCCGCTATTGGCTCCACGGCCGATGACGTAGTACGGAGGCAAACACGTGACCTAGCTGTCACGGGAAGAGACTACCTGGTGTTATTATACCATGGAAAAACTGTTGCGATACAGCTTTGGATTTGAAGGGTACAGGAAAAGAACAAGGAATGTCACAATTTTTACTTTTTTATTTTTTTAATGCAATTGTTTATGAAACTTTCGTTTGCAATCGCCAGAGTTTTTATTTTGTACCGGTTTGTCATACGAAACAGTTTCTGTATCCATTGTTCTCAATAACGAACTAGCAACATTCCAATTTTTAATGCGTTTTTTACCCGACTGCGCCAGAAGGAGGGTCATGTTTTTCGAGTGTATGTATGTATGTATATTTCTTTGGCACGCTCTGTAGCCTAAACGGCTTGATGGATTTTAGCTTGAGAGGTGTCGTTAGATTCGTCTTAACCGTGAGAGTGACACTGGGTATATTAAAATTACAAAAATCAAAATGGCCGCTTTTTGGCGCCATATTAAATGGCTTCAAAAAATTTTTTTCCTTCGAAACCTATCGAGTGTGGTATCAAAATAAAGGGTTTAATAAATGCTTTACAAAAACATATACAACTTACATGTTTAAATGTAATTTGGAATGAGAAATGCTAAAAAACAACAAAATATTTAACGTTAAAAATGAATCAGCGCGATAAAACATGACAAAATTAAAAAGTTTAAAATAAAAAAGTTAATTAACAAAACCAAAAAACCCGACTGCGTGTAAAAATAACTGAAAAGATGTAAACAAGACTTGTGTAGGTAAGTCCATGTGAAAGTATCAAATCAACAGGCAGGCGGAGGCTACTTAGGCTATGAACTATGAACTACTTTGACCAAAAACATACGTAGCCTCCGACTGCCTGTTGATTTGATACTTTCACATGGACTTACCTACACAAGTCTTGTTTACATCTTTTCAGTTATTTTAACACGCAGTCGGGTTTTTTGGTTTTGTTAATTAACTTTTTTATTTTAAACTTTTTAATTTTGTCATGTTTTATCGCGCTGATTCATTTTTAACGTTAAATATTTTGTTGTTTTTTAGCATTTCTCATTCCAAATTACATTTAAACATGTAAGTTGTATATGTTTTTGTAAAGCATTTATTAAACCCTTTATTTTGATACCACACTCGATAGGTTTCGAAGGAAAAAAATTTTTTGAAGCCATTTAATATGGCGCCAAAAAGCGGCCATTTTGATTTTTGTAATTTTAATATACCCAGTGTCACTCTCACGGTTAAGACGAATCTAACGACACCTCTCAAGCTAAAATCCATCAAGCCGTTTAGGCTACAGAGCGTGCCAAAGAAATATACATACATACATACACTCGAAAAACATGACCCTCCTTCTGGCGCAGTCGGGTAAAAAACGCATTAAAAATTGGAATGTTGCTAGTTCGTTATTGAGAACAATGGATACAGAAACTGTTTCGTATGACAAACCGGTACAAAATAAAAACTCTGGCGATTGCAAACGAAAGTTTCATAAACAATTGCATTAAAAAAATAAAAAAGTAAAAATTGTGACATTCCTTGTTCTTTTCCTGTACCCTTCAAATCCAAAGCTGTATCGCAACAGTTTTTCCATGGTATAATAACACCAGGTAGTCTCTTCCCGTGACAGCTAGGTCACGTGTTTGCCTCCGTACTACGTCATCGGCCGTGGAGCCAATAGCGGGCTGTTAGCGTGACACTTGTCAGTTTGATGTGCTGTCACTTTGTGAAAATAAATTACCCGAGTAAAATGCATTTTTTCATTTACTTTCTTCTATAAAGAATCACTTTTTAACTAGTAATTTAATATAGTTTCCTTTATTAACTAATTAGATGAATAACACGAGATAACAAATAGGCTAGTTAGGAATTTATTTTATATTCATTATTAACAAAAATCTCCTTAAGTATATTGAATATATCAATCAATGGCAGCACTGATCGTGACGTAGCTTGGAGGCATCGCGCTGTCATTGCGGGAAGAGAATACCTGGTGAAACATCTTATTATACCATGAGTTTTCCTTCTTCAGTAAATCAGTATCAAACAATCAATTTAGTTACAGTTAGTATCTTTCATAAAATCTAAATAATAAAGTAATAGATGTGGTAAAGGCGCGTGAACTTGTCGCTGCGTACAGGGGCCTTACTCCCGACTGGTTCCATGGTATAATTAGATGTTTCACCAGGTATTCTCTTCCCGCAATGACAGCGCGATGCCTCCAAGCTACGTCACGATCAGTGCTGCCATTGATTGATATCTTCAATATACTTAAGGAGATTTTTGTTCATAATGAATATAAAATAAAATCCTAACTAGCCTAACTATTTGTTATCTCGTGTTATTCATCTAATTAGTTAATAAAGGAAACTATATTAAATTACTAATTAAAAAATGATACTTTATAGAAGAAAGTAAATGAAAAAATGCATTTTGCTGGGGTAATTTATTTTCACAAAGTGGCAGCACATCAAACTGACAAGTGTCACGCTAACAGCCCGCTATTGGCTCCACGGTCGATGACGTAGTACGGAGGCAATCACGTGACCTAGCTGTCACGGGAAGAGACTACCTGGTGTTGTTATACCATGACTGGTTCGAGCTCTGGACCCAATGAACCAAATCGAGCTAATGTCAATTCCTAGAGAAATGCAGTATGATTTGAAACTAACTCGAAATCAAATTCGATTGATACAGGACTCGACCCAGTCGGGAGTAAGGGCCCAGGTATCTCGTAGGACACCAGTGCTCGAACCGTTTGATAGATAGATAGATAGAGTATACTTTATTGTTTGCACACCATAAAAATAAAAACAAAGTTATAACAAACATGAGCACAGTACTAACAATTGGCGGTCTTATCGCTTAAAGCAATTTCTTCCAGACAACCATTTATATTATATGCTTGATCATGTTTGCTTGATCATCAGTGCTGTTTTTGACGCAGAGTCACTAAAATTGTAATTTACAGCATATCTAACAGCGGATTTTTTTTAAACTTAATTTATTTTGCATTTAATGCTAGAAACATGGTGGGCGTAATTGCGTATTTATGTGGTGGTAGCGGCGAACCGGCGACACGCGTTCCGGTATTAAAATACAGTAGGTAACATTTCTATTTCCTTTTTTAGATTTCTATGGTATCTTTATAATCAGAAGGGAAAGTACGGGATATTGGGTTTTTTTTCTAGACGTTTTATTAAATGGCTTCAAAAAATTTTTTTCCTTCGAAACCTATCGAGTGTGGTATCAAAATAAAGGGTTTAATAAATGCTTTACAAAAACATATACAACTTACATGTTTAAATGTAATTTGGAATGAGAAATGCTAAAAAACAACAAAATATTTAACGTTAAAAATGAATCAGCGCGATAAAACATGACAAAATTAAAAAGTTTAAAATAAAAAAGTTAATTAACAAAACCAAAAAACCCGACTGCGTGTAAAAATAACTGAAAAGATGTAAACAAGACTTGTGTAGGTAAGTCCATGTGAAAGTATCAAATCAACAGGCAGGCGGAGGCTACTTAGGCTATGAACTATGAACTACTTTGACCAAAAACATACGTAGCCTCCGACTGCCTGTTGATTTGATACTTTCACATGGACTTACCTACACAAGTCTTGTTTACATCTTTTCAGTTATTTTAACACGCAGTCGGGTTTTTTGGTTTTGTTAATTAACTTTTTTTCTCTTGATTGACTCCTGTGTACATACCCTGTTCTTTGCCTGTACGTGCATGTACCCTTCATTTGGAAACGTCTATGTTACGCAAATTGCTAGACGTAGGCTGATTGATCCTGTATCCAAAATTGCCTCGAGTCATTTTTTTAAGCCCACCTTTTCTTCTCTCTCCAGGTGTGGGTCTGATCACCCGCAAGGCCGCCAACGCTGTCACCCCGACGGTGGAGCTCCGCAAGGAGGGAGACACCTACACCCTAGTCACCTCCTCCACCTTCAAGACCACGGAGGTCAAGTTCAAGCCTGGTGAGGAGTTCGATGAGGACAGAGCTGATGGCGCCAAGGTGAGATTGGATTTGATATTTATGATTTAATCATGTCCAGCTTAAATAAATAACATCTCCCAGTTTCACTGTGCTTTCAAAAGGCTTCTTTTATTACTATCTTGTCGATAGCTGTACAACGTGTTTCACATGTTATAATGCCCTTAGTTGTGATTATAACAGAAATACTAGATAATGCCCTTAGTTGTGATATAACAGAAATACTAGATAATGCCCTTAGTTGTGATATAACAGAAATACTAGATAATGCCCTTAGTTGTGATATAACAGAAATACTAGATAATGCCCTTAGTTGTGATATAACAGAAATACTAGATAATGCCCTTAGTTGTGATATAACAGAAATACTAGATAATGCCCTTAGTTGTGATATAACAGAAATACTAGATAATGCCCTTAGTTGTGATATAACAGAAATACTAGATAAAGCCCTTAGTTGTGATATAACAAAAATACTAGACGCAGTTACTACAATCAAATGCCTGTAAATGCGGTACCAAAAATATCTAAAACTAAACTGTTCTCTTTTGATTTTTCAGGTGAAGTCAGTGTGCACTTTCGAGGGCAACACTCTGAAGCAGGTGCAGAAGGCGGCCGACGGCATGGAAGTCAGCTACATCAGAGAGTTCGGACCTGAGGAGATGAAGGCTGTAAGTATCAACGTTTACATCAAGCATTTTAGAACAACTCAACAAATTGGAATGTCCATCTAAAAACCCCGTTATCGGGAAACTGACGTAGAACGGCAACACAGACATAGGGCCGTATTACAGAACGTTCCTCAAGTATAGTTTAAACTTCAATCACCTGATCACTACTTAAGGATAGAATCGTTACTTGAGTATCGGTCTTATTCCAATACGGTAATTATAAACTTTAATTCAATAACATAACACACGAATTTGACCTGAACATGAATAGAAATCTCTACTCAAGCGGAGTCTGGACCACACTAGAGTGATTACAGATCAATTCTCTGCTTAAATACCGAAACAGGTGACAGTATAAAATGAAGCTAAACTTAGCTGAACTGTGATTAATAAATCTCAGCTCAGGCATGTTCTAAAATTAAATCCCAACTCAAAACTGGTTTTAAACAGTGGTCAACGCTTGAGGAACTTTCTGTAATACTGGCCATGTAAAAAATATAGACTAAGTACTGCAATGCAACAAAACCGTTCTCAAGTTATTTGCTGTTACGTATACCAACATACCCAGTGGCGAAGGGTGCATATAACACGATTCCCACCGGCTTCCCTTTAGGAATTGCTTAAATACAGATCAATGACATTTCTATGCCAATTTATTGTTCTCAACACCAAAAAAAAATAAAAGAATAATGTTATGTATTTAAAAGTGTTAAATTGTTTTTATTTTATTTTATTATAGTGCGATCTTAGCTATTTTAGGATTTTTAGCTACCTACGACTTCCCTTCTGAAAATATTCACCCTTCGCCACTGCTACATGCTACGTTACACATTAGGCCAGGCAGAGGTTATGGATTTCCACGCGCTACGATCTAGACACAACTATTTACGTCTGAAATCGATGTTGTGTGTTCTACCTTTTATTAATTTTTGAACAGTGTCTCTGTTTATTGTGTCAAATAAGGGATTTTTCTTTATTTCTTTTCGTGGGCCCCGGACACATCTCTTTCGTTTCATGCGTTCCGGACACGGGGCCAGTTCATGAGTCAGTTCAGTAAATGAATTCGTACACGAGGCCAGTGCAACGCCAGTAAGTATTGAACTGACTCACTTGACTGACTTGCGAATTGGCCCCGTGTCCGGGGCCCATCATCTTCGTTCATTAACCTCCTCATGGATGTGTACTACTTAATTAAATCTTTAATACTGTTTAGTTCTGAAATCAAAACCCTTTACTTTATTTCAGGTGATGACGGCAAAGGACGTGACTTGCACCAGGGTCTACAAGGTCCAATAAACTGCTTCAAAAGACTGCGGGGCAGAGCCCTATCTGTGTCTATACTGCACAACTATCGTTATTCTATAAATTATGTTATTTAGGCTACTAGTATCTACGTTCGAATTTGTTTCGTAAAAACATCATAAAATAAAAGTTATTTTTGTACTTTCATTATTGTATTTTGCCAAAGTTTTCTCTTACGCAGTCGCGTATTTGTCTCCAAGTTTTCAACTGTTGTATAAGTTTTTCAGTGCATATTTAAATAAAACGGTTTTTTGTAAGTTTGTTTTTCTTTTCTTCTTTTGAATTTCAATCTTACGACTTCTTAGTCTTACATAATAGTATGACTAAAAATTTTCATCAGCGATAAGCCCATTGTTTTCCCACTGTCGGGCACGGGCACAGATAATATAATACTACACTAGAAGGGTCGGGCCTTAGTTCACCACGCTGGCTTAGTGCGAGTTGGCGGAGTACACAATACACATACCACACATAGAAAATATATTTTTTATAGTATGGCGAAACGAGCTTAAGGGCCACCTGATGGTAAGCATTTACTTGCTCTGCCCATGACAACTGCAATACCAACCACCTAGGTTGTTGCATAGAATAGGTAATATGGTTGTTGCCTAAATAGACCGCGAGTCGGTTCGCCAAACTGAGAGATGAAGACGAAAAGTCTCATGTGATTGTAATTTCACCGACACCCGTACCCTTCACCGAAAGCATCACAGTTTGGCGAAAAATCATGATGTTTTCCTTTACCGTTAAAGCCATAGAGGATAAGATTCTTTTCTTCCGTGGTTAAAGCCATAGAGAAATTTTCTTCCGTGGTTGAAGCCATTCTTATTATACCATGGTTAAAGCAAATGATAGTCAAATTCTGATCCGCACATGAATTCATACCATATTATCACGCCTGTTTCCTATTGGGGTAGGCAGATACTATGGATTTCCACCTGCCACGATCCTGACACACCTCTTTCGCTTCATCTACGTCCATTAGCCTCGTCGTGCATGCTCGTCGGTTCAGAGAACTCTTAACCTGGCATTTTTTGAGAACAGCCGAAGATTTGATCGCGATATATATCGCGACATAAATTCGAAATAAGAAAAAATAACATGGCAAGCTAGGCTAAGCGTACGTAATCACTTGGGCCGGTAACATAGCATCGCTGTGAACTTCGAAATTACCTAATAATAAACTATCAAGCCTTCTGTCAGCCATAGACATAGGCTTGGAGGAGATAGAATACTCCGAGGCCATAGGTAAGTAAAATCCTATACTTAAAGTTAGGCTTTGAAATGATTGCCTTATCAATGTTAGGAAAAGTAAGGGTACGCCCTTGTACTTACGACGTAGGTATGAAATCCAGGTATGAAAATAAAACCGGCATGGTTTGACTGTGGTTTGGATCAATGAATGTCTTTGGTTTGAATGTTTTGTAAAAACCATAATTTTAGGATCATTCTCGTTAGACCCATAGTCTAGAATTCAGCCATACTCAACCTTTTTTTTATAGGGGCCACAAACACGTTTCAGTCATGGTGTCACATGGTGTCGCGGGCCGCAAGCAAAAATGATTTAGGTCAAACGTAATTCCAAGTTAACGATGTAGTTACTTTATTAATGAAAAAAGAAGTTGAAACAAAGATGTTTAATGCGTTTTTTTATACCGTGAACACTTTTTCAAATCTTTATCAAGATCTGACTTGTCGCTACATGCTATCCTTATAACATCATCCAGATGAGAATCTGTAAGTTTGTTTCTGTAAACGTTCTTTGTGAATTTAATTTTTGAAAAAGACGATTTGCACACATACGTAGACTCAAAGAATGTTAGTAGGATTTGGGCACATCTTTGGACGCTTTTATATTTTTGGGGAAGAAAAATTCGCTGATAGCGCTTGGCGCATATTCCCGTTCCGAAACACCCATTCTCTGATGGGGGCGAAATTTAAAATGGTTTACAATAAATTTGTAACTGATAGATAGATGATAGATGGGCCAATAACAAAGGCCCGGCGGGCCGCAGGTTGAGTATAGCTGGTCTAGATCCGTAATGGATCTATGGAGATTTTTTTAGACTACCTGTACCTATAATAATATAACGTATATTCTGTTTTTTCTCTTGTCTTATTTAGTAAACAATCTTGGCACGTCTCTTTATTCGAATAACTACTGATAAAATATAATTACTAGTACTGCATATATAATTAGGTAAAAACATCCTTATTTAGTGTGCGAAATTGTTAACATTAAGTATGTCTTTTAATAAATATTATTGAAGAATTGCATTAAAAAGATATGCCAAGATTGTTTAAATAAGACAAGTATGAAAAAATAGAGATTAAGTAGGTAGGTACCGAGTCGTAGGTAGTTACGCCTTTATTCTGTTATTCCCCGAGGGATGACGAAGAAATCTGGTGTAAAATAAAATTTGCCCGTTTTATCAACGGCCTACCATATATTCTTTAATTTTTATCAATGTGCAATGTGCAAGGTGGTGGGGACAGTCAAATCGATTGCAGCGCACGCTGTGGCGGAAAAGTGAAACATATTAAGAATGTATTTTGTATGTCCACGCTAAATTCGCTGTCTTTTCGATGTTTATGAGCTAAAAGAAGGAAATGGGTCATGAGACTTGTTGTGTCGTGAACTGCACAAATAATGAGATGAATAGTTTGTGTAAATTTTAAAAGCTTCCTGGAAATTGGAGCAAAGAAATAAATGGGTACCTAGGTAAGTAGGTACTTAACTGCTGTATAAAGGGAAAAGCAAGTTACTTATCCTGATAATTATTACCTACGATTTTACTGATTAGTTATAATAATTAAAAATTGTATTGTTTAAACAAAGTAACTTTAGCGGAAAATAATAATTAAGGCACAATTTAGACCTACCATGTAAATTACGTTTTATGCTTTCAAATCCTGTTCTTACTAGGTACCTACCTATGCAAACTACAGAACATTATACTCAAGAGTACCTATACAACACAGAATAAAAATTCTATGCTATACAAAGATCGGCCCTATCTTTTACAAATATTTTAAATTGCACTTTAATATCATTAATGTTACACATTTCTTGATTTTAGCAAATATTATTAAAATAACTAATTGTTAAAATAATTCACGGGTCCCGAAATTACGTTATTTATTGCGGCCGCTAGGCAGAGCCTCTGTCATGTCATGCACATAGCCCGCTAGGAGCAAAATACAGTGCTAGGCAGTCAAGGTTTTTGCTTAAAAGGAGGCTCCAATCACAGACTAAGAAGTGTACTACGTAGCTCCAATCACCAAATAATGTTACCTAAATCTACCGTTTTGTATTTTAATTTTTTTGTATTTGTAAGGTGCCTCAAATGGAGGGAAGTGAAAGTTATATTCACCCCAAAGCCAGGTAAGGGCGATTACACAAACGCTAAATCCCACCGACCAATCAGTCTGACTTCCTTTTTGCTAAAGACCTTGGAAAGGCTCTGCGAAAGGGAGCTGAGGGACGGCGCGCTTAAAACTATACCACTGCACGGCAACCAACACGCATACAGCTCAGGTAAGTCAACAGAATCTGCTCTTCATCTGGTGGTTAGTCAGATAGAGGAAGCGATACACAACAAAGGTACTTGCCTGGGCACTTTTATAGACATCGAAGGAGCATTCGACAAAACAAACTTCTCCAGCATAAGAACAGCCCTCTCCAAGCACGGAGTGGAGCAAGTACTAACTGACTGGATTGAAAACATGTTAAGTAAACGGGTGGTTCGTCTTGAAGGAGAGCAACAGATGGCCATGATAGCCAGACGCTGCCCCCAGGGAGAGGTGCTGTCTCCCCTTCTGTGGAATCTGGTTACCAAATTAATGATCTCATTACCAAACTCAACGCCAACCACTACTACACAATAGGATATGCAGATGACCTCGCCATCCTCGTATCGGGTAAGGTGACTGGGACCATCTGCAACCTTACTCAACAAGCGCTTCGTATTGTAGAACGCTGGTGCAGAGAATTTGATCTTTCAGTGAATCCCACCAAAACTGAGTTAGTCATGTTCACCCAAAAGCGAGCATTAGGACCCTATTGCTTACCCAAGCTGTTCAGTACTGAACTCCAGCTGGCAAACGAAGTCAAGTACCTCGGTGTCATCTTAGACAGTAAGCTGAGTTGGAGTAATCACCTAGAAAACAAACTAAACAGGGCCTGCATCACCTTTTGGCAATGCAGGAAAATAATAGGTAAGAAGTGGGGCCTATCCCCTAAAATTATACTATGGCTATACAGCGTGGTAATCCGCCCCATGATTGCCTATGGGGCTGTGGTTTGGTGGCCCAGAACCAAGCTGATTACAGCTTCAAACAAACTACAGCGCATGCAAAGACTTGCCTGCGTGGCGACTACAGGCTGCATGAGGACTACCCCGACTGCAGCACTCGAAACCATGCTGGGTATTCCACCGCTGCACCTTTTTATACAACAGGAGGCGGCGATGGCGGCAGTACGTCTAAAAACACTACATCTATGGAGTAAGAGTAGTACACAGCACACCGCGTTGATAAAGGAACTAAGCAATGAATTCCCTCTGTTAAAATCCATTAACGACCGGATTCCCAAGCAATTTATTTTCGACAAGAAGTACAAGATCCAGCTGTATGAGGATCACCGATGCGAAGGGCTGTGCCCTGCAGAGGTGCGAATCTTCACAGATGGATCCAAAACAGGTACAGGTACGGGTGCCGGGATCTTCTCGGAAGATCTCAATATACACATAGCCACACCACTGGGGGTCCATAACACGGTGTTCCAGGCCGAGTGCATGGGCATTTCCCTGGCAGCTTCGGCGATTATAGCCAGGGAGGTTAAAGACCACTCAATTCGCATACTCTCGGACAGCATGTCCGTACTACAAGCACTAAGCAGCCACACGGTAAACTCTGGGCTGATACACGAGTGCCAGCAAAACCTCAACCAGGTAGGTAATCTCAATAACATAACCATTCAATGGATCAAAGGACACAGCAGTTCCCGAGGCAATGATGCAGCGGATGAACTGGTCAGAAGGGGATCGAGTATGGTAGTCGTGGGACCTGAACCCATAGTGCCACTCCCCTTTGGATACTTACGCAACTTGGTAAGGAAACGCACCAAGGACAAACACTACAAACTATGGAAAGACCATGGTGAGTGCAGACAGGCCAAGGAGGCACTTCCCACAATCGACGGCCGGTTCACGAAACAGGCCCTCCGATTGTCTAAACAACAGCTGCGTACAGTCACAGCTGCTATAACTGGCCACGGGTCCTTTAACAAACATCTTTTTGTCATAGGTGTTACGGACAGCCCACTGTGCAGAGCCTGCATGGTGGAGGACGAGACAGCAGCCCATGTGCTTCTAGACTGCCCTGAGGTCGCCACATACAGGGCCAAGTACTTCGGTAACCCAGGTACCCTCAGAGAGATCACCAGCAACACCAAGGCTTTGCTGGCCTTCTTCGAGGAGTTAGGGTGGATCGAGTAAGTTCCCACCCGTACGCAAAATACACGCTTGGACGTGGAGTTGCGGAAACCAGCCCGTTATACTATACTATACTATAACTAAGGTGCCTCAAATCAAATTAAATAAATATCTTTGGGACATTTTTTACACAGCACCATCTAGTCCCAAACTAAGCAGAACTTGTGCTATGGGTACTAGACAATGGATATAATACTAATATACTTTTTTTTTTTGTAAATACAGACTTATAATGCATAAGCAACACCCAGACCTACACAAACACTTGTGTTCATCACACAAATATTTGTGTCCTGTGGGAATCGAACCCACGACCTCGTGATCAGCAGTCCGACACTCGAACCACTAGTCAATCATGCAGATGTTGTCATGACATTTTTTTTTACTGACCCATCTAGTATCAAGTAGTCCAATTTTCATAAAGTTAACGCCAACAGCGACGCCTAGTATATTTCATTACGAAACAGTTACGTTACAACAAACAGAAACGTTATATGCTACTCGACACTAGATGGCTCTTTGTCCAGTAATAATTTTATATATGAATGAAACGAATGATCGGGCATTGTAATTAATTGTAAATAATTATTTATTGATTGAACTTCTCATTGTCTAAACAAATAAAAAAGATATTTATTATATTAATTCCATGCCCGATGTTGCCGTTATAGAGGGGACAGAATAAATAAGATGGTTAAAATAAGTGCAGAAAATTATTCTATCTTAATCTTATAAAATGTTAATGTTTTAATTAATTATACGATTACGCAGTGTCAAACTTTGATTAATGCACAGATCTTATACATAGAGGAATCAGAGGAACGACAGTCGTTCCTCTGAGTTCTTATTTATACTATCGAATTCTATTGATACCAGCGCCACCTTAACACTGCACGGTTAGCTTCACTTTTTAATTTATTCGAGGTATAGTATAGAGGTTTTGCGGGCGTTGCTCGACGCGTCCCGCTGCGTTTAGTAGATCGTGTTTAGTTTATCGGTACTATGATAAAAGTGGATACGTTCGCGTTTTGCAGTGTACGAAACGCGATTTTACCAATTCAATAATTAAACGACATCTGTCAAATTTAACTATTCCGGAATTCTGTGTGAACGATGAATTTCGTGTAATATTTTTATTCTTATTCAAGATAATTAGAAAGCCGGTGTGATAAAGGTGTCCTTTTAGTGTATTGTTTAATGTATGTGGATATAATGCCTGGAATTTGTGATGTGTATTGTGTGTGACAACAGTTTCGTGTGAGGATTACACAGTTGCTTATTCGGATTAAAATACGCACAAGTGAGTAAATATTTACATAAACTGCTTTCGAAATAAAATATTACGCTTAGTGAAGTCTATTGTAGTCGTGGTGACTGTTACCAATTAATTTTATTTTATTTAGCTATCATGTAGGTAGTTGTTAGGCTGTATATAGTCTTAAGCAAAGCAGTGAATTAAAAAATGTTAAAAGAACTTCTCCCAAAATCTGCCATTCTAATAAAAAATAAAAAAAATACGTACAGTTCATAATGGACTGGATTAAAACAACTGAAGTTTATGGAGAAGGTAAGTTAAGTGGTCCTAAAAATCGGTTTATTGAAATAAAACTTATATATATAAAATGAACTAGGTATTCAGCATCTGCCTACACTGGAAGCAATAAAATGTAGAAAAACTTTACCAAAGCTCGAAAAAAGGAGGTTCTAATTTCTGAATGTTATAATAAGTTAGTAAACCAAACTTGATATTGGTTGAATAAATAGTTACCAAACTGATCATTGTGTTCCTATTACAATTCTTACAGAAACAATTGGATGAATATCTGCATTTTAATGAATTAAATATACTTATTTAATTAATTAACTTAAACTTTGAATTCATTTAGTAACAGTATCTTTTGCCATCTAAGCTTCAAGAATGTCTCAATTACTTTAATCACAAAATTGGCATCTCAAGGTTTGTTATTATTATGATGAATTTGGTAGATACAGCAGAATTAATGATAAAGTGTTACTTAATTTATTTATACCTACATAAAAAGTGTCTCATATTTTTTAAATAAAATTAATTGTTGAATGAAAAAAAACAACTCTTGCTTGAGTTAATGCATTAAAATAATAGGAAAATTTTAATGTTTATTCAGATTATTTTTAATGCATTAATGCAAGCAGAGCGAAATCTAAAGATATAAATTTTGCTAAGGAAAAATCACTCACGAGCAGGATATTGAGATGCAGGATCCTGTTTGTGAGTAATTTTTTCTTTCCATAATTTATATCTTTATTTATTCAGATAGGTACCCAGAGTTCATAAGCATAAGCTGTTTAGTGAAAAAATATAATGACAATTGATCAGAAATAGTATAATACAATAACCTCCTCCTTTTTTGAAGTCAGTTAAAAACACAAATTATTCATGGAAATTGCTGATGCTTTGAAAATTAGTTATTACTAGCTGATCCACTGGTATGTCGATAAAAAGTATCTTATGTGTATTGCACACATATAGTGGATTACTGTCTGTCAGTCTGTGTGCCAAATTTCATCCAAATCTGTTCAACCATTTCCATGCGATTGATGGACAAACAAACAAACATCCATACTTTTCGCATTAATAATATTCATAGACCCACAAACAAACATAATATTTACCTAAACACTACCTACTTGTTTAAACACTTCATTAATAAAACAAATAATACTGTTTCTGAACATTTAATCATTTTAATTGCTAGGAAAATAAATAGTCAAGCTATATTTATTGACAAACAAGAAACATCAACAAACATATTATTATAATTATGTTTTCAGTTATCTTTGCAATACCTACATTTGTTGAGAATTGCAATGTTTACCTACTTATTATAAGCTAGGCATATTATAAAATTCTGTACTTCTAAAAATAATTAAGGTAAAATTATGTGATTGCCACAAAGACTTGCCTTTTCTCTATTCTTAAAACTTTATCAACTCAGCCTATCGCAGTCCACTGCTAGACGGGCTTCTACCAAGTTGCGCCACAACACTTAATTCTCTGCCTTCCGCAACCAGTCCACCCCAGCTACCTTCTACAGGTTGTTGATCCATCTGGCTGGGGAAAAGTCTACACTGCTTGAAAAAATTAAGCAATATTTTATTATAATAAAACAAAGTTTAATCGGCTATTTAATCATATTTTATTGATAGACTCCTGTGACCTTGACCTTCAGTGCATTATCTCAAGTCCTAGAGAGATATTTCTTCTTTTTCCTTCTACTGTTATTTCAATTTTCCACTCTCCTACTCCTATCATGTTCAACGTTTTATGCATTTTTTATAGAGGTATTTGGTCAGCACAGATCAGTAAGCCTCAAGACGCCGCATAAACAAAGTTTTGCATGAGAACACAGTCGTAAAATGTTGGAGGGGGAGGTGGATGGCGCGTTATGGTTGGTCGGCTCAAAAGTTTGGTGGTATGATTCTGTATGACTGGTGCCTCTCACTGACAGACTGACGTCCCGATTTGTGGTGGGGCGTATGATATGTAGTGCTACTGCATATGCTTTGTGACCGGGATATCTGGCTAATCGGCGTCTAGAGGCTTACTGGTCTGTGTTGGCCAGTGACCACCTATTGAGATTATTCTGACAAGTTGCATTGACCATGATCATGAGACGGCTATGTGGTTCTGAATTCCGAATAATATTCAAATGCTACCTGTATTAAGTCATTAAAATGCATGTCACTTTCAATGTCTATGCAATTTGCTTTAATCAAACACAATTCAGAAACATTATCTTATCTTTATTTATGAATATGACACAGATTCACTATAAACTACATCATTATGAGTTCTCTATAAAATTACACAATTGCACAATTTTTTATCACTCATACTTATCACGCTTTCCTAGAAATTACGTTATTTTTTATGTGGAACCGTTGATATGTTTTGTCTGCTGAACCAAGCTGTGAGAGTCATTTGAGAGTTAATCAACCCTTATGTAATACCTATCTAGAAATATATTTAATTAAAAATTAAAATTAAAAAATTATTAAAAATTAAAAATATTTAATTTTATTAAGCAATACTTAATAAAGTATTGCTTGTTATTTACATTTGTCTTTGTTCAACTTCATTTCTGCAGATGCTTGTAATTTCTTGTAGAAATGTTTACTATTGCCCTACTATACCTGCATTTTTGCCTGTATTTGTTCTGTGTTCTTGAATTTTTTGGTAATTTTGTGCGTCACTTTTGAAGCAAATAAATATTTTTTCTTTCTTTTCTTTTTACTAAAAGTTTCATAATGTCACAAATAAATTTCATAAAACATCAAATAGACATACTTATTTTACCTAGGTACCAAATAATATTTTATGATTATTATTTTTTTTCATGTTTTTTATGTTTGTTTTGTTTTTATGTCATTGTGCACGAAAAGTCGCAAATGTTGTTCAATATTTTATGATTGTCCACAAAAATTATTTCGAAAATTACAAGTGATCAATTTTTTGGACTCCTATTAAGTATTTTGTAAGTAGGTACCTAGTTTACCTTTTATTAGGGTTCCGAAGTCCTACAAGGAACCCTTATAGTTTCGTCATGTCCGTCCGTCTGTCCGTCTGTCCGTCTGTCCGTCTGTCCGTCTGTCCTAATCCTTTACAGCTTAATAACTTCTACAGTTATAAACATAAGTAAATGAAATTTTGTTAAAAAATAGTCTGCATATAGATCTCAATTTTAAAAGAATAAAAGATTCGTTTTTGCGTATTTTAGGGGTGGCGTCCATACATGTGAAATGGAGAAAAAAAAAATTTTTTCGCTGCACCCCCTCGTGTGGGATATCATTGAATAGGTCTACTAAAATGAAGGTAATGTTTGATACACCACTTTTTTATCAGGTGTACCATCTGCGAAATATAGCCCGCCAAAGTGGCTTGCAATGTGTCCCCCCCCCTGCCATTTCTATACTATGCAATGTAGAAACATATAATCTTCCACATTGATAGACCTTTGTAAAAACTCTCTTTTAAAATTATTTCGAGTATAATGTGATTATAATTTTTTGAGTTATAGAGAGAAAACTGAAAAATACTTAAAACGTCCTAGTTCAAAGGTCATTGACCTTAGAGAAAAATTATCATAGCAAATAATGCTCCTTTAGCTACTTTCTATTTGAAAAAATCACAAAAAGTAACTTTGAAATGACAAACGTCTTAAATTTGGCTTCTTGAATTTATCGCTAGATGGCGCTACTAACAACACGCTCTGAGTCGCGAATGCTGCCGATTATTGCAAAAACTAAAATAGCCATGATTAATATTCGATTTGATTCGTTTGTAATTACACCTACTTAAGGAACCCTATAATACTGAGCATGGCCCGACATGCTCTTGGCCGGTTTTAAATATAAATAAATCAGTAGAATGTGAGAAAAAACTAGTTTGTTAATGGTGGTCATAGTAGGTAATTAATCAATTAGCAATATGTCGAACATACATATTGAAGGCAACATATTGATGGATGTGGCTTTAATTAGGACCACAATACCACATGTTGGCTTGGCAAACGGAAAAATAATGTCAGACTTACCTTAGGTATCTGCCAAAAATTGGTTTAGGGTAGGTTGGAGTAAAATTGACATGGCCCTGCTTGAATTTTTAAATGTACCTATTGGGTAAGTTGGGGTCAAATTGACATGGCCCTGCTTGAATTTTCAAATGTACCTATTAATAAGTACATACCAAAAATCAAGTCTTTCTATGCCTACGCGAAACCTGAATACTTTGTGAACTTGAAGCTATCTAAAAGTCTAAAAGTAGTGTCCATTCCATGTATTACTTATCTTATTTCATTCGTAACATAGCATGTCGTAAAATAACCAAGAAGTTGTATATTAATAATACTACCAGTATGGATCTATTAAAAATGCTATGCCTTTGCCCTCAAATTTATTTTAAGAATTCCGAAAGAGGTGGGTAAGCGTAATTTGGGGGGATGCACCATGCGAGGGCGCGGGGGAGGCGAATCGATAGCTCGCCCGGCCGCCGTCAGCTGAGCTGTGAGATGTGACTATATAGGATATAGCCTTGCCGTTGACATAGTCTGTTTTGGACGTTATTGACACGTGCCTGATGTTCGTTATTAAAATTTTAAAGACGCGTCTGGACGAAGGTTCCCTAGATCATTTTTTTTTTTCGTGCCTTAGGTTGTTGACCCCCCTTTACGACCTACTTCCTACTAATATCCCCCGCCCAATTAATATACCTTTCTTATTAACCTTAGTTCACACTCCTATGGTTAAGGTCCTATATTATATACATTTATTAGGGTTAACAATATTCGGTTGTAGTAGTAGAGTATGTAGTGTAGTGTGTTAAACTGTTACGTACCCAGTTTGTTGAGTGCCCTGTTTTGATTAATTTTCCTTTTTCCTGAGTCCCCTCTCCCTTGAATTCCGTATGTGTTGTGTTTTAACATGTCTGTGCTGTTGTATGTGTCAACTAACAATATTGTTTTGTCCTTTTTCAGTTTAATTGATCTCATTTCTACAAACAGCGGTCAATAGTATATAATAAATTAGCAGCGCTTGAAACTAAGAACCGATCACTGTGTCTTTTCCTACCATGATGTTGCCAAAATCATCGAAAAACGCTGGAGCCATAATTCCTCAGTGGCCATAACTATAAAAATTGAATTGAATTGAAAGACGCCTAAACGTCCTTAACGGAGATTTTATAAAAAGCTCTCTTGGAGTTTGTTTTTTTAATTAATGCTTTTGAGTATTCTTTTAAAGCGCAGCTTATTGCTCTATTTCACATATTATTATGGCCTATCTACATTGATTATATGATTTGTATACTACTTGAAAAAAAAGTATAAATAGATAGGTAGGTACACACAGCTACACATCAAGCTGTACATTTCCAGTATAAGCTGACCTCGCATTGTATAGGTTTTGCTTACAACGTGAGGTCAGCCTTTACTGGTTTTTACAGCTTGATGTGTAGCCGTGTGTACCTACAATATTTTTCGGTTTTTCTCATTCAAAAATACCTAGGTAAGTACATAAATGTTTTGTTGCTTTATACATAAATGTCTTTTAATTCTGATTAAGTATTTTTAACCGACTTCAAAAAAAGGAGAAGGTTATTTATTCGGCGAGTTTTTTTTTTTGTTTTTTTTTACCGTCTTCAGTTACGTAATTCTCTATAACACTACCCAGTTAGTTACTGTAAATATGTACCTAAATGTTTGAACTAAATGATTTGATGTTCAACACAGCACGCCATCGGTTGCGCTTTGTAACTTGTAACTGTCGCAGTTTCGCTGTGTTGACCTAGTCTACATAGATTACAGTGTACATTTGACTAGGCATTATACGTGCACTAGAATGTACCTACTATGTATTATGCCATTTAAACATAAACGGATTGTATGAATGAAGACATCGCATCGCGAGCTGAGATCGCGGTAGCTCATTTGCCGAGAGCGACTGGTGCGGTGTATGGTGTATGTATGTATACTGACGAAAAATATAAGAAAAATAACTACCTTCACTTCAGTTTTTCGTAGGCTTATCAGATTATTAGTCAATGGTCTAAGCCTTCGATAATTGACTAAAAGAACTTCCACCTCCATCAACCTTCGGCTAATCTTAACACCACGATGTAAGCTATCCTCGTATAGCCCGTCCCGACACTTAAAAAGAAGAATTGAGTAAAAGAACTTCCACCTCCATCAACCTTCGGCTAATCTTAACACCACGATGTAAGCTATCCTCGTATAGCCCGTCCCGACACTTAAAAAGAAGAATTGAGTAAAAGAACCATAAGTAGTAGTCATCAACTCGACCTCAACAACAACAACTCAACTCAACTTCAACTCGGCCTCGGCACTGCTGGACATATGTCTCTCCCAAGTTGCGCCACAACACTTGGGCCTCCGCCTTCCGCATCCAGTCCCACCCAGCTACCTTCTTCAGGATGTCGGTCCACCTGACTGGGGGGCGCCCTGCGCTGCTTTCACGGTCTCCACTCAGGGACTCGTCTGCTACCACGGCCATCGGTCCTTCGGCAGACATGGCCAGCTCACTGCCATTTCAGCTTACTGATCTTACAAGCTATGTCGGTCACTCCGGTTCTTCTCCGGATAATCTCGTTACGGATTTTATCCTTCAAAGAAACTCCAAGTATAGCTCGCTCCATACTCAACATAGCTCGCTGAGCGTCTTTGAATTTGTGGACTAGCCCAACTGTCAGTGTACATGTCTCGGCACCGTAAGTGATGACGAGCAGAACGCACTGGTTGAAGACCTTCGTCTTTAAACTTTGCGGTATAGGCGACGAGAAGACTCCGCGAAGTTTGCCATAATGCTGGCCCAGTCCAACTGAATCCTGTCGGCTTCTTTCTCGAAACTGTGTCTACCAAGCTGAAAGAGCTAGGTAGACGTATTCCTGTCCAACTTTGAGCGCCGACTCTGATGAATATTGATCTCGGCACAACGTGCCTATTGCACATGACTTAAGTCTTGTCCAGATTCATGCCGAGACTGATACCCCAAGATCCGTTTAGGCTGTACATAAGCTAAGCTAAGCTGACATAAGTGGTGATCACTTGCTGATTCCGAAATGAACTTCGCACACTGTAGAAAAGCTAAATACCTATAACTGTTTTAAGCTTTTTATCGTGAATGAGTCTATGTTATAATAACAAGCATTGCCGTTAGATGTTACTTAACTTATCTTTTATCTTATTGTAAAAGCTTTTTCCGCTACTCCGCTACGTCCTTGAACTAAATGTCAAAAGAAACATTTCATTTACGATACGATCTTGTTAGCTTCTAGGTTCTTATGAAAAAAAAACCGGCCAAGAGCATGTCGGGCCATGCTCAGTATTATAGGGTTCCTTAAGTAGGTGTAATTACAAACGAATCAAATCGAATATTAATCATGGCTATTTTAGTTTTTGCAATAATCGGCAGCATTCGCGACTCAGTGTGTTAGTAGCGCCATCTAGCGATAAATTCAAGAAGCCAAATTTAAGAAGTTATGTCATTTCAAAGTTACTTTTTGTGATTTTTTCAAATATAAAGTAGCTAAAGGAGCATTACTTGCTATGATAATTTTTCTCTAAGGTCAATGACCTTTGAACTAGGACGTTTTAAGTATTTTTCAGTTTTCTCTCTATAACTCAAAAAATTATAATCACATTATACTCGAAATAATTTTAAAAGAGAGTTTTCACAAAGGTCTATCAATGTGGAAGATTATAAGTTTCTACATTGCATAGTTTAGAAATGGCAGGGGGGGGGACACATTGCAAGCCACTTTGGCGGGCTATATTTCGTAGATGGTACACCTGATAAAAAAGTGGTGTATGAAACATTACCTTCATTTTAGTAGACCTATTCAATGATACCCCACACGAGGAGGTGCAGCGAAAAAATATTATTCATCCCCATTTCACATGTATGGACGCCACCCCTAAAATACGTAAAAACGATTTTTTTATTCTTTTAAAATTGAGATCTATATGCAGACTATTATTTAACAAAATTTCATTTACTTATGTTTATAACTGTAGAAGTTATTAAGCTGTAAAGGATTAGGACAGACGGACAGACGGACGGACATGACGAAACTATAAGGGTTCCTTGTAGGACTTCGGAACCCTAAAAACCGATCAAAACACACAAAAAAACGATAAAATACAAAGCGAAGAAGTAATTGGTTGTATAAACTTAGTAGTAGTAGCAGAGCTCCTTTGTGAAAGAGCTCGTCCGGGGAAGTACTACCACCGTACCTACTTCTCCGCCAAACAGTGATGCTTGCATTGCTGTGTTTCGGTGAAATTACAATCAGATGAGAATTTCCATCTTCATGTCTCAGTTTGGCGAACCGACTTTCAGTACCATTTAGGCAACAATCTCGGTGTTATTGCATTTGTTATGGGAAAAGGTAATGGGCCTTTAGCTCGTTTCGCCATCCTACACTATAAAAAATACTTAATAAAATGTGTTGAACGAAAACTTTCTTAGATGATATTATCACTTTTAATTTTAACTGGTTTATGAATAGTGTTGAAAGAATATTATCGTCTTTGAACAGTGTTTTTACCATGATTCAATTTCAGTAAGTAAAGTCTGGGGATTCTGGACGATAAGTTAATGTCCAAAGTCGTCTTTGTCCTTTAATCAATTAAGGATTCCCCTCTTCGATCAAATTTTCGTACTTTTCCATGTTTACCCATAATTCACTATGTTTACCCGTAAATTGTTTTGCCGCCGCCCGCCGCGAATGCCACGATATTACGACCGTCTGCACTATTCCATTTTGCCCTCACCTACCCTATGTCCATATAAAGGGTCAGAGCAAAGATTTATGAATATTGCCGAACGTAACTAGATTTTTTATCTGAGGGTAAAGAGGGGAACCTTAGACCGACGACGATGCCTTTCTTTTTTAGACGTGTCACGGAACCTTGAATGGTGAATAATAAATTCGAAGTCACAAGTAGTCACGGCATCTACAGCATGATTGACAATTAAGTTACTTATTGGCTTAATATTATATGACTACTGAAGTAGTTAGTACCGAAAAGGTACGGTCAGCAACATAAGTCGATGATTGTTCCGATTAATCATAGGATCTGATTATTGTTTTTAAATTATGTCATAAAGTTAGTCATTCAGGGTTGATTGATTTAAATCAAATGTATTATTGCCATAAAAGTTCATTGATTAATTAAAATCATAATTCCATAATACAAGTTCTGCTTAGTTTGGAAGTCAAGAGTTCATTTTTCTTGTGCCTATGTTATTATGCAATAAACGTTTTTTATTTATTATTTAAGGAAGAGGCACGGGATCTGGAAAAGGGGAAGAAATGGAGGGAGGCCTTTGCCCAGGACTGGGACAGCACATGCTCATAATAAATAAATAATTTATTATTTATTTTATAATTTTGTACTTTCTTGACTCAGAATTTCTTGACAATATTTTGAATAGGTATTATCAGTTACAGTTATGACTAAGTTATTAAAATCATAAACATAACAACATAACATAACATCACGCCTGTATTTCTCCGAAGGGGTAGGCAGAGAGGTGTATAGTACACCCACATTTCGCCAGTTATGTTGTGAGTCCCATGTAATAGGGGGCGAGCCTATTGCCATTAACCGGGCACAAATACAGACTCCGGGCTGTTACTGAGAATTTCCTAATGAAAACACCCAATAACACTTTGCCCGACCCGGGAATTGAACCCAAGACCTCACGCTCAGCAGTCGCGCTTGCAACTACTAGACCAACAAGGCAGTCAGTCAGTCAGTTATTAAAATCAAAGTTGTTAAAATCCTTAAAGGCAAAATAAATAAAAAAACAATAAATAAACAAAACACAATTTATTTGATAAAACAACCGTCAGAAAACAAAAAACATGATTTTTATCAACCCTGTTAGTCATTAAAATATTCTTTACTTTATAATAATTTTTCATAAAAAATATAAGTAGACAGGAAGTTTCCATTCTTAAATCACTTTTGTGGTGTCTAAACTAAGAATAAAATTATATTATATTTATTTCTAAATGACTTTGAAATGATGAATGAAAAAATGAAAGTAGAAAAACCTAGTTTCGGTGTGGGTATCAGAAGTATTTACTTAAGTTTTGTGAAATTTGAGTATGGGTCATTTACCCATCAAACAAAAAATTACAATGAAAACAAGCTAGAATAAAATCAGACCACCCCAAACAGAATAGGTAAACCTTTTTCATGCACCTTTTTCCCCAGGCTGTATTTCCTGTTTAGACTACATATCCACGTTATTTTTATCGATTTTCGGAAGAGCCTGCATCGAAAGTGAAGGCCATGGTAATTGATTACCCCTTTAACTAACAATATTTTTGACCCAACTGCCACAAATATAACGTAATATAACGAAAATATAACGTATCGCGGCCTATGGCGAATGGCAATTCTATCAACGATGGTACGTGTAATATTTTTTTTGCTACAATATTTTATTGATATCGATATTCGATAAACTTTTTCATACCCATTTAAGGTGAATGCTACAGGGTAGCCCGCGAAATTCAAAATTTCTGGGGTTTTTTGCGAATTGTAACTTTATTTCTTGTTGTATATCGGTCGAAATATGATTGGCGGAAATAATAACAATATATGTACTGAATAATACTCATAAAAAATATTAACTAAGCTCTATAAGCTGTACGAGCTCGATAATATTAATTTACGATCAAATTATCGATTTTCGAGCTTGTAGAGCTTATAGAGATAGATTTATATTTTTTATGAGTATCATTCAATAGATATTTTGTTATTACTACCGCAAATCATATTTCGATTTATACACAACGCGAAATACAACTACAATTTGCAAAAAACACAAGAAGTTTTGAATTTCGCGGGCTACCCTATAGCGTTCACCTTAATAAACAATATTTTTCATCTAAAATAAAACGTATAGTGGTATTAGCAGTTCTATCAACGATGAAACGTGTGAATTCTTCTGTTACAATATTTCCCGTTATCGATGATACTTCATCATCAGCATCATATTCATCATACAAAATCTTCAATATCCTCTTGCTGGATATTTTGTATGCTCTCTTTAATCCACTTACCTGGGTCCTTACGGATGGCCGATGGGGCAGTAAAGTTCTGGAGTGGCGAACGCGTACTGGAAGGCGCAGCGTGGGTAGGCCCCTACAAGGTGAACCGACGACCTGGTGAAGGTCGCGGGAATCCGCTTGATGCGGAAAGCGCAGGACCGGTCGTTGTGGCGATGCTTGGGGGAAGCCTACGTCCACCAGTGGACATCTTACGGCTGAAATGATGATGGTGATGATGATGACCTCGGTCCTTTACCAATCGCATCCAGCCCCCCGATTCAGAACATCTTCGGTAGGTAAGCAGTTGTTGACTGATTCAGTTTGTTATCTCTTTTTCTCTCGGTACGTGAATCGTAGATGAAATGAAATAACAAACCAAATTGGTCGACAACTCCTTATCGAAAATGTTTTGAATCGGGGTGCTGGTTTGACTATCGATTCTTAAAATAATATCGTCGACCCATCTGGTCTACTTGACCTGTAGAACGTGGCTGGGGGGGACTAGATGCGGAAGGCAGAGGACCGAGTGTTGTGACGCACTTTGGGAGAGGCCTATGTCCAGCAGTGGACTGAGATAGGCTGAGTTGATGATCTGGTTTACTTAGAACTTTATTTACCATTATTCTTACTTAAAATTACGGAAATGTAAACCCTAAATCACTGTGCCACAATAGTGTTCCACTTAGCTACCTACTTGGTGTGGTGCATAACGTGGCGCATAATGACGTCAGTCCGGTTCGCAATGTGCAATGCACATGTACTGGTTGACATTGGGCTGGAGTGCTTTGTGAATGTACTCGTATTCATTGTGGGACAGTGTGTAACTGGCCGTGACTGTTAATGTTTTGATTGTAGGAGGATGGTAGGAGGTAATCGCAAAATTGCTGATCGAATTGAGTCAGGAAACTTTTACTGTTGGATAAATTGTTATAGAGCACAGAAATAGAGTAGAATGGTTGTAATCACAATTTTACTTGCGATTCATGCGTGGCAACTTTCGAACAAACTACGCCTTACATATTGACGTCATAAATTTTTTTAAAATAACTTTAATCAAATAAATGTACTTTACAGCTTTTTATTTCTGCAATAAGAGATTTTTGCGGGTTTTTGTTACAGTATTTACAGAAACAAGTCATAAGGCGTACTGAGAAAGGCTTTGAATTGCCCTGCACTATGGTGCAGTATGTTGGCACGCGCGCCCTGCCCACTTTTCCATTCTATTTCTGTGTTATGAAGACTCCATGGCTGATTGGTTTCTGAAAATCTCAGCTGTATAATCTAAAGCGATATGATTTTGTTATTCTCAATCAATCAAATTATATTTTTGATTCAGTATTTCAGAAACTGGGGACATAGCAAATGATTTCGATCTAATCAATTCCAAACATTGCAATTTCAACAGGATCCCATTAAAATAGTCTTTATAGCTGTAGTGGTTTTGTACAAGCTGTGTTGCTTGCGTGGCTTTATCTACCTATCCCGTTACGAACGAACCCCAATTCTATGTAAATAAGTCTGTTTTTCGGTCTAGACGCTTAAAAAATCAGATTACGATCTGCAGAAAGTCCAACCGTATTATTAAACTGTCTATTCTAGTCTATTGGAATAAATAAAATTGCTTTTGGTGCTGAGGGGAATTACGTTTTACGTTACCCACAACCTTTTAAAAATATTTCTACCTACCTATAATACTTTTTGTTGTTGTTAAATTAAGATAAATAACCGAGGGGTGGTTTTACAAAATGTAGAAACAAGCAGCTTTATTGATATTATTTATACGACCTAACGATCAGCTTCATTTGATTGAAAGGTGCTTAATTAATTATTAAGCATTTAAATTCAAGGTATGAGTTATTTCAAATATCCTGCTGTCTTAAATCAATCAGAAATTATAATATTGCGGAAAATATATAATAAATAATAATAATAAATCATTCATTTATTTCTCCACCACATAAAGAATTTTTACAGTGTAAATTATTAAAATAAATATTTGCTTAATATTATGTTGTGGAGACTGGAGCCTGTACTGGTGAACCTGTGTTACAGGTCTCCAGGACTCCCAACTACACGGACATAGTAAATAAAAGTTAATATATTATTTTAACATTTCAGCATTATTCATAAAAATCTTGGTGTCACGGATGTGTACATAATTTATATATATCATATTTATATTATCAAAAGTTGTTTAAAATTTGTGTCTACAAC
Source organism: Asteroscopus sphinx (assembly GCA_949699075.1). NCBI lineage: Eukaryota > Metazoa > Arthropoda > Insecta > Lepidoptera > Noctuidae > Asteroscopus > Asteroscopus sphinx. The sequence goes on along the minus strand of OX453021.1, from coordinate 7,898,159 downwards.
ACAGCAGACACTGTCCACAGACAGCAGGCATAATAGTTAAAGAATCGTCTGTGACTCTGATGGAGTCACAGGCCTGTCAAAGTGTTAAACCATGGCTTCTTGTGTATACCAGAATGTCACATCATAATTTTACTAATGCTCGGTATATTCACACCGTAATTCCAATGACATTTGTGTACTATGTACATCTATACCACAAAGATTGCAAAACACACGTTAGGTCTAGCTCGATATGTTATATCTCTATGTGTGCTGGATTAGCTCGTGGAAGCGCTATTAAGCTAGCTAATTGACCCACTTCCAGACTCCAGTAAATCTCTTTGTTACACAGTTTTACTCTTTTGTGCGCGACAGGGTATTAAAAACTTTGTTCTGTTAGCTTTTCCGGCTTTTTCGAGGCACAATGTAAGCTATTATTTATAGTTGTTCCTTTTGCTAATGGTTTGCTGTTTTTGTCGTCTGGAAGCATTCGTGCTGGTTGAATGTAAGTACGTAAGTATGCTTCATTCATTTATCCAAGTCATACGTAAGTCATAGTAAGTTAGAAAACGTGGTGTTTCGTGACTGTTTCTCTCTGTTCGAAAAAGCACTCTCAAGTAAATTTATTCGAACTTGACTGGTATCCATATGCCACAACCATAGAACCATTGCCATTAACTATAGAAGCAGTTCTATGAAATACTCTTTACAAGATTCAGATCTTGCAAAAGAGACAGACCAAGAGAATACCAAGAAAGTATAACCTGTACATGACAAATGATTACTGTTGTAATAAAAATGTATGGATTATGTTTGTCATGGTATCACATAGAAAGTCGGATGTAAGCCATTGCATAGTATGCTAGAACATTTGCGATCGCCGAGATAAAATACTAGACCGTCTTGAAAAATTACACCGATAAAACTGAAAAACGTAATTACCGTAGCAACCAGTTCGAAAGTCGAAAATTAAGTTTATTACCCTACTTTGCAGAATTACTCACTGTAATAAAACACGGTTTATTGTAGTAACAACAAGCAACACTGAAAATATTCAAAGATTTATTAGTATAGCGGAGTTCTTGCAGTATTCAAAGCTATTTAAAAACCATTATGGAAGTTTACTGTCTTAATTCTGACCAAAGTGGAGGTTATTTCTCTTCATGAATGGGCTGGCTGGCCTCCTGTTTCTAACTCAAATTTAACTAGTGGCGTAGCTACCGTAGGGCTAGGCGGGGCAGTGCCCCAGGGCCCCTAAGTCCAAGTGGCCCCTCGACTCCTGAACGACGTTCGAAAAAGTTATATAATATCCTAGTTGAATAAAGAATATTCGACTTTTAACTTTTTGCCCCGGGGCACTTGGTTGCATAGCTACGCCATTGTATTTAACCCAGCCAAAGTTACTGCTACGTGACTCCAAGTGCTGCCAATAGTCTTTGTAATATTTGCAGGACTACCATTGCGACAGCTGGATACCTTCCAGTGTGTGCAGTTACGTGACTGAGACGCCAAAGCATCTGTCTCAGAATGTCTGCGTTCATTTTCCCCCAATTGTTTTATTTGCCGGCGCCACGAGTTTTCTTATTATCAAGGCTGACGGTTTTGCAATCATAAAAGCAAATGAATAAACTAATTAGGGGCTGGTCGAGGTTTTGCCGGCACTTCGCAATGACAAAATGACCATTCAAACTTCCGGAGTAGATTGGTTTTCCTGCTCATTCCAAATATAGACATTTCTGTACAAACAGTTCAGGAAAACAAACATGAAAAAATACAACATCTGCAAACACCAACGGAAGAGGAGAGCACGCGCTTGGTGTAACTTCATTTTCCTAATAACACAGGATGATGCTAATTGCTAGTTTATTTGTTGGGATCATTTCGTGTAAACGTTCATTGTTCTACTAACCTGTTGGTTATTCGGGCTGTGTTTATAACGAGTCTATTGGATGAGCTATTTTAATAACACTGGGACTGGGAGAACTGAATGAACGGATTATAGGAGAGAAATTTTAATTAAACGTAGCATTAATTTAAGGTGTGAGTTTATTTGCTATGAAAAGCGTTCTTTTAATCTATTCCGAAGGTCCGTTTCGCTGAAAATTATCTGATCTTATTCTTATTTTTTTATTCAAATGGATTTGCGTTTGATCGCCATCTCACCTGATGGTGCTATGTTACACGTTGCCCAGCAAAAACCTATTCGCTCGAGCCTTGAAAACCACCAGATTATACTTATCGGGAAACACAGATCATCAACTCAGCCTATCGCAGTCCACTGCTGGACATAGGTCTCCCCAAGTTGCGCCATAACACTCGGTCTTCTGCCTTCCACATCCAGTTCCCCCCAGCCACGTTTATTTTCTTCTCTTCAGTTCGTTGGTCCACCTGGCGGGGGGGCGCCCTACGCTGCGTTTGCCGATTCGCGGTCTCCACTCAAGGACTCGTCTGCTCGAGCGGCCATCGGTCCGTCGACAGACATGGTCAACCGACTACCAATTCAGCTTACTGATCCTACAAACTATGTCGGTCATTCCGGTTCTTCTTCGGATAATCACGTTACGGATTTTATCCTTCAAAGAAACTCCAAGCATAGCTCGCTCCATAGCTCGCTGAGCGACTTTGAATCTGTGGACTAGCCCAACTGTCAGTGTCCACGTCTCGGCACCGTAAGTTATGACAGGCAGGACGTATTGGTTGAAGACCTTAGACCTGTCTTTAAACTTTGCGGTATAGGTAAACACAGATGCTGAAAGGAATTCCGTTGTTATCATAACCAAGCTAATAACTGATTACGATATTCTTGTCTTGCAACGTTTTAGAGAGTCTCTTCCACCTCTGATAAAACAGGAACTATTCTAAGCCGAAAACAACACAGTTTCTAAGTTTTTTTTGTCAAATACAGCCTATTCGAATACAAAGCTACGTATTTCCAATGGCTTACTCTTCCAGACGCATCAATAAAACGATTTCTAATAACGATTGCTATCAGACATATTAGCTATGCATATCTGCATGCAATTTGTGGCAATCGATCAAGTGACGTGTGATGGAAATATGCTATGTTTAGATGTAGGTAGATCGATGCGAGTCATGATATTATTTATATTTTGTTAAGCGATTGATTCACAGCAGCCCGCAAAATGCAGAATTTCATGCCTTTTTTGCAAATTGTAGCTCTATTTCAAGTAGTATATTGATCAAATTATGTTTTGCGACAATAATCACAATATATGTAATTATCCACTAAATAATACCCATATAAAACAATAAGCTATATTTGCTCGATAATCGATAATTATATAGCAAATAAAAATTCGAGCTAATATAGTTTAAGTTAATGTTGTCCTCAAACCGTCTATTGTACAGATTATCATGTTTTCTTACTGTCGTCGTATTACTATGAAAGATTCTCGTGACGACATACATACCTATAAGTACCACAGCATAAAGAGATATTAGTACTATGAACTCTAATATGACCTAGTTCAGACTAAGATGAGTCAGTTCTCTTGCTAGATGCCCTCCGTTATTAAAGTCCTAGCGATATTGCATTTTTCTCATTTATTTGGTCTGGTTTTCTCTTTGGTTATTTGTTTTTTGGAGCATGTAGATTGTATTTTCATATTTAGGGTCGCAATGCGGTCTTGAACAATCACTAATTATTATAAATAGGTATGCGAAAGTAGCTGTATAAAGATACAGCCCTGTGTGACAGACAGATGGACGGACGGACAGCGTAGCGGTAATAGGGTCCCGTTTGGCACCCTTTGGGTACGGAACACTAAAAACTAGCACCCGGACGGTATGAAATTGATATAATTTTTTTTTATAGTGTACTACATAATATTTTAGACCGGATATTAAACGACTAACTACACTTCCTTTTACTCGTCGGAGACTGTCGACATATCTGTAGCATTGTAAACAGTTTTTTTTTAACTTCCGTCATCACTGTACACTCGGTGACTCTGTGTACAGTGTAGGTAAATTGCCTAAAATAAATGTTTCGTTTAGGTATAAAAATTATAAATGAAATGAAATGAAATGAAATGAAATGAAATGAAATGAAATCGTTTATTTCCAGATTATTACATCCAATAATTACAACAACTGCCGTCTGGCTTACAATAGATTACAAATAGGTACAAATAAACAACGAATATATACTAAAATATATACTATAAAATCTGTATAGAAGACTCTAGTGCAGCCTTTCCCAAAGTGGGCTATAAAGCCCCCTTTTGGGCGCTGCAGGCCTAAAGGGGGCCGGTAAGAGACCCAGAAAAAAAATGGGGGCGTTGTGTAAAGGCTTGGGGGGCGATTTGTAATTTCATCTAGCTAGGAGGACTCTTAGACACCGACTGAACTCTCGACTTTCGACTAAAAATTGTGAACATCAACTAATATTAATTAAGAGATTGCTCAAACCACAGGCTCAAACTTGGTTCGATATTTCTCTCCGCGTAGTTTGATATAGTCTTTGAATAAAAGATACTCTGTCTGAATACTATAAAGTTGCGTTTCAATAATCATTTTCATTGGCAGGTGTAGCCCGTAAGAGTTAAATTGAGACCTGAGCGCCGTTGTGTACTACCTTCTGCGCATAAAAATTGCATTGCATTTGCATTTTGTGTAAAAGTCTCGTTTAGAATGAATGTTTAATCTCCGCTAAAAAAAAAATTTATTTCAAAGTGAGCAGTACTAGACAAAATAAGTTTGAGAACCACTTCTCTAGTGTGTATTTTTAACATCGATCTTTTGAAGCGCGGGCACACACCTTCCGGTCCGGTCCTGGCCGGGCCGGGTAGATTCTACCCAGAACGTCTAGAAACCCATACAAAATGTACTAGCCAGCCATAACTAACGGGCCGCGCCGGGAATCAAGTCCCCGGACTTGCTACCACCACCGGGTACATTTGAGCTTTGCCGCATTTTCAGAATGCCCGGCGCCGCCGGCAAGTGTGTGCCGATACTGGGCGTTTCTTTCAGAATCTACCCGGCCCGGACCGGAAGGTGTGCGCCCGCGCTAAGATAAATACCAAAGATGTCACTAGTAAATAGTTCCGTGTGGTGCCGGACGTAAAGAATTACACCATCCTATATCTTCTCATGGGTGTCGTAAAAGGCGACTAAGGGATTCAACAGAGGATGGGCAGCAGCGTTCTCTGAGTATTTAATCAACCAACTGCGATCACCAACCCGCCTGCCAAGCGTGGCGATTATGGCATATATACCCCCTTTTTGTAGAAGGCCTATGTCCAGCAGTGGACGTCTTTTGGCTATAATGATGATATATTTTAATGTCTTTGATAGATGAAGTTTAGTCAATTAAATTGTTTAACCATCAATATACTTTTGGATTCTCATTCTGAGAAGAGGCCCGTGCCCAGCAGTGGGACAATAATGGGCTGATGATGATGATGATGATGATGGTGATGATGATGGTGATGATGATGATACTTTTGGATCTAAATCTTAATTTTCTTACCGTTGTTACAACATTAGGTTGTAAGGGCAATGTTTACTAACAAAATGGATGCAAATCTGAAATAAAAGATTTATTATAGGTGACACGAATTCTCTAATAAAGTCTACAAAATAAAGTAAACGCACTGAACAGACAAATTAGCGTATGTACCTACCTATAAATAAAGCCACAAAACTTTCGGAATAGCGCGTTCTAATTACAGTTTCCCCGATTAACGCAGTTATTATAACATTGTGAATCATACTGCTAAATTGGATGTAGGTATAGCGTCGTCTTAACTTCGGGCCATGAGAGCAGCGGAAATATGGGCGACAGTCTAAAATCCACCGTAACATTCCGTCGATGATATTACAATAGCGCGTAACTAGCATTGGCAATAACACCGCATAACTGATTTTGTCAACATCTTACAAAAAAATACTGGCCAAGTACGAGTCGTACTCACGCAGTAAGGGTTCCGTACCACCCATCGACCTGATAGTGATGTTAACCCATAGAAACTAATTTAATTTACGGGAGTTCATCAAAAGACATCAACGCATCGTGCGCGAATTATAATTTTTGCATCTCTTTCTTACGCAGGTACAGTCGACTGCATGACAGTGGTAACACTTCAATTCGAAAACCGCCCTTACTGCTTACGAAATAAGGATGCTGCTAATGTCAAAGTGTTACCACCGACTTGCGGTCGACCGTACCACCACGTATATCTATGTTTGACCTATTTTTAGTATTTGTTGCTAAACTACATAGTATTCACCTCAGACTGTGGTATACACTATAATCAGGGTATGTATTACAGTTTTGAAGATAGAGCAGGAACAAAAACGTTAAAAAAAATGAATATTTGTCGAGTTTTCTTGTATGGGGTTGGGGACCCCCTTTGGTTTTAGCCTTTTTTTTTGTATCTGCCGAAGTAGCGACACATATTCTGAGAAAATTTCAACCGGCTACCTATTACCGCTCAAAAGATATAGCCCTGTGACAGACAGGCGGACGGTCAGCGTAACGATAGTAATAGGGTGCCGTTTGGTACCCTTTGGGTACGGAGCCCTAAAAAGGTAAAAAACTTTAATAAAACGGTTCTTTTTCCTTGCGCGTACTAGCTACACTATGCTATTCAAAACCACATGAGGTAAATTTGAATTTTGCTAGTTTTGTCGGACACGCGGTACCTATTTGCTAGTGCTAGTTACGCGCTATTGGAATATCACCGCCCAAAGACATGGGACATGGACATGGCGTCTTTGTCACCGACGATATGATTGCTATCGGATGATGGTTGGATTAACAACATAGTAGAACATGAATACATTCCTAATCGAAAGAAAGAAAGAAAAATAATTTATTGCCACAAAAAACCAGCGTGCAACAATACTTTTACGTCTAACATACGTGGGACACTCAGAAAGTTTTGCGAAACTAAAAAAAATTGTTCTATACGTACATATATTTTTATCAAATCTTTTCAAAGAACTTTCCACCAGCCTCTATACAAAGATTCATGCGCCTAAACCAGTTTTCAAAACACTTTTTCCAGTCCGCCGCAGACACCTCGTTTACAGCCTGCTCGAACGCAGCCAGCGCATCTTCCGGCGACGAAAATTGTATCCCTTTGAGCTGATTTTTTATTTTTGGGAATAAAAAGAAGTCACACGGTGCTAGATCAGGGCTGTAAGGAGGGTGACCCAGGAGTTTGACTGGCGTGCTGTCCAGGAAGTCCCTCGTTTTGAGTGCGGTGTGCGCAGGTGCATTGTCGTGGTGGAGCAGTAGCCCGCGGAGCCCTGTGTTTGGTCGCTTGTTGCTTATAACAGAGAAAACTTCTGGCAAACATTTGGTAGTATACCATTCGGCATTAATGCTTCTTTGATCCCGTAAGGGAATTGATACCAAGTGGCCAGTCAAATTAAAAAAGCTAGCGATCAAAATCTTACCCCTGCTTCTAGATCGCTTCACTTTGGTAGGCGTTGGCTCATTTTGAAACACCCAAACAGTCGACTGGCGCTTGGTTTCTGGGTCGTATTGATAAATCCAGGACTCATCACCTGTAACGATGTCGTAAACACGCCGAGACGAGCCTGCTTCAAATTTGTTAAGCATATCACGGCACCATTCCACCCGGGCCTGCTTCTGAGCATCGGTGAGGTTGTGCGGCACCCAGCGTGATACTATCCTCCTCACGCGAAGATGGCTGTGTAGAATCTCGTGAACGCTTCCCGATCCAATCTTCAATATGTGTTGAATCTCCTGATATGTAATTCGCCTATTGTCTTGGATTAAATTTTTCACTGCTAGCACGTTTTCTTCGGTAACAGCCGTCAAAGGGCGACCGCTTCTTTCGTCATCCCCCAAAGTTGGTCGACCGCGCTTGAATTCGTTATACCAACGATACACGGTTGCCTTGGAAGGGCCTTCATCCATGAATGCCATTTGAAGTCTATCGTACGATTCATCCGGTTTCAGGCGACACTTGAAATCGTATAAAATCATAGCTCTAAAATGTTCCCGGCGCAGATCCATATTTCAGTGAGACACAATACTTTGAATTAACTCGCAAAAAATGTGGAGGGAAATTTTGAAATTGGAACTTACTTATTTTTACTTATAAATAATCATATTTTCGAAAAACATTATAACTGGCCAGTCTCCCATATATAAAAACTTTTTTTCGCAATACTTTCTGAGGGGCCTGGTACAGTCAAAACTGGATGAGCGAGTGTTCAAGGGACCGGAATCATTTTCTCGCTCATGGAGGTTTTTCACTTAACCAAGTTTCTCACTTATAGAGGTGCAGGAGCGGTTTTTCTCACTTACAGAGGTAACTAAATAGCTGTAGACACTTTCTTTACAATTGATACATATCAACTGTAATAAGTTTGACAAAAAGTTCGGTGCAGATGCACATTTGGCCATTCTAAGAGAATGAAATGCAAAAACAATGACCTGATTTGTTTTTTTTTTGTTAGTTAGGCGAACCATATGTGCGTTAGTTCCGCGAAATTTAGAAAATGTCATAACAGATAATAAATACGCTCAACTCTCACTTATAGAGGTATAGGGCATGGCAGTCTCAGTTATAGAGGTCCGGACGTGAAAACCGACTCTCTCATATAGAGGTTTCTGTTTCTCGCTTGTAGAGGTTTTCGAGGCTTAAAATGACGGGACATCTGGCTAGTCTGGCAACCAATTCCGAATATATGAATAGTTAAGATGACTTGCATCGGCATCAATGACAAGAGCAACTACGTAATTCGGTCATTCCCGATTGCCCCCAACGCCATCACTGGTGGCAAATGTTTTTTTAAAGTTTTTTTAATAAGTTTCCCATTTGCAACAAATAGATGAAAAGGTATACTTAGGTATCATGTCAATCTATTTCACAGAGTGACTCCTCCAGCATTCGCACCTTCCAAATACTCAATCATTATAATTAAAACTAACTCTAAATTATAGTTCGCTGTAGTTGTGGATAGAAAAAGTGCCAAATTTCTCACTTTTTCTATCTACAACTACAGCAAACTATAATTTACAGAGTTCAGTACCTGTAGGTCTACTCGCGTTTTACGAACGACAAACGAAGTACGAACTTTCGTTCCCACTGATACTCACATAATGAAGATAGGCACATAAAAAAGGCACTATTAAGATAGACTACGGTTCATAGTCGTATACAATTTACCGGAGATGAGAAAAACAAACGTCAAAACACCATCATCGCATGCGATAAGGGAACGATGGTTGACCGGAGTAGCAAATTGTGCGATGAATCGTACGATTTATCGAATATCGTCGAACGGGAGTAGACCCCCTGTAATTCAATTGTTAAAAACGAATTATCGATAAATGATGTATTCAGCAAGTAATAATTTTTTTACTTATAGGGGCGCCACTTGGCTGCTACATTCCCCTTCAATTGATGTAGATTCTTGTGTGATAAAAGGTCATGAGTGTCGATATTTAATTGGTCGTCCGGCGCACCCTGGGCATTCAGCCCCGCTACCAACCTGCTGACTGGCTAATCTTTTCCCCACGGTATGAGCTGATAATAAACAATGCGGATGTAGGCACTGGATCATAAATCTCTAGGGTAAGAAAGAGATAAAGAATGAAAAAATTAAATGTTGAGTCAGATTTTCTAAACCCAGATTTTACAACTCTTTGGTATTATATGGTATCAAGAGATAAAAATAAATTATTAACAAGTTTAGTTTCGTCTGTTTGCGTCAAAGAACCCTCCTTGCTCGTGCCCCTTTTCTAATCCAAAGACGTATATCTTGGAGTGGTCTTGAATTTTTTACAGCCCTTTATTTCGATAAGTTTCCCCTTTTGCGCACTGTAATTCGGCAAAATGTGTAGGTAGGTACTTGGAAAAAGGCTGTATCGAAGCCACCATACATAAATCTCTAGGGTAAGAAAGAGATAAAGAATGAAAAAATTAAAAATTGAGTCTGTAGACGGCCACTGGGGGGGTTTTAGTGGGTAAAAATCCCACACACCCCGGGCTCCATCCCCCATGAGGCCGGCAGCCTTTTGAAGGTTTCCTCATCGCAGCAAAAAAAAAAAAAAAAAAAAGGTAGGTACTTGGAAAAAGGCTGTATCGAAGCCACGGTGATATCATTTTCTTACTCTTACCGTTGCGCGTTGCGTTAAGGGTGCGGTGTTTAGAAATATGAGTTCTTGCTCGTGTTCTGAATTTTATAAATATAGAAAAATAAAACAGCAGTAAGAGCTAAATCAAGGAACAAAGAACAGAAAACTAGTCTTTGACTTTGCTATGTATTTATAATTTTTGGTGGGATATATGAAGGTCTCTTAAAAAATCTTTTAAAATCAGAAGATACGAATATTTGTCATTACAATGGTACGATTATACCATGATCATTACAACGTATCTGCCAAGTTTTCAGTATATTATCGTATTCATAAATAAATTTTAAATCGCTCCGCTACGCACATTTCATCGCTACCTCTTCTAATATGTCCTCATTCACAATTATTCTTTACATGTGTGGTCGTACACCGCAGACATTGACCTTCTATTCTTGAAATAGCATTTACTACTATCCAATGTGCGTTGTGAAATAAACGCAACATAGTTGAACATAGTACGGAAATATCAGTCGTGGGTCAGCCGGTCACTTGGCTGGAGATTAGTTTTTGTTATTGGCTTGCTATAATTTCAATTGATTTTTATTGGTACTTTACTAGACTTATCCTAACATTCCTAACACATATTTTTGGCACTGTGACTTCTATGAGAATGGCCCGTGAAAAATTTAAGTATTTTAACCAAGCAATCACTTCGAAGCGTCCTAAAAATTGCAATGAAATAAATTCGACGAAAAAACAGGAAGAGCTGTAAAGAAAACCAGTTTTGTTTTTACCGGTATGGTATGCGAATATCGTCCTATGTTTTTATAAGATATCAGAATAAAAACCCACTACTTGTTGTTATTACCTTACTGGTTTGACCCACGATTTTCCTCATTGCTAGACCTACCCTACATTCGAATTTTATACCGTCCAAGAAAGCTCTGCCGTGTCATTCGCAGGTCTGTTATCTTAAGATACACGAGTTACGCGTAATAGGTCTAAATCGTATTCTTTCTTGATCCTCTATCACCCAATAAAATAATATTTTAATTAACTATTACCAATTAGTCATAATTGCCTATCACCTAACTCTTGTAACTATGATTTTGCCATTGTTAGTTATGGTAAAATGTTGTATCTTAAGTTACATCAATTACGCGTGATAAGTTGCGAGCGCATCGAGCAAATCCTAACTCTGCTAACTACTAGATACAGTATTTAGCCGTGACTGTAGTGCGCGTATTAACTGATGATTATGTGGATATTATGAAAGCTACACGAACAAATATGGTTCTAAAAGTAATAGCCCACGGCCACATGGTAGTATTTATGGATCAGCTGAGGAATAAATTAGTACCTTTCTGAAATCAATAGGTAGATTAAAAAATCGCAGCCAAATATGCAGGATTAATGTTCATAAACCTATTTTTGTTGGTTAGTATATATCAGCAAGATGCAACACATTTATCAGGTTTTTGAAGAGTGTATTCCTCTTAAAAATTATTTCCAAAAGTCTTCAAAATACGCTCTGTCTGTGATTGAATTTCCACTGGTTATTTTATAAAAATGTGTGTTAATCAATTATTATTTTATTACACAAGAAATTAAAGTAAATAGGTCCAAACAAGGCAATGAAAAGCCAACTGGCACCTTAAATTATGGATTTCAGTCATGGTTTCAGAGTTTCATATAACTTCAGAACGCGCGAATTGTTCTTAGATAAAACCAGTTTTTAGTAACTTCGTTGGTAGTTTTTACTGTTTAACGTTTATTTAATAACTACAAAATTGGTATTAAAAAGTGCAGTTATAAGTGAAGTTTATGATGATACCCTTTAATCGACAATCGACTTAAGTAATTACTTGAAAGATCCAAAAAACTGACACCATTACCTTATTTTCCAAATAATCACCTTAAGTTGCTTCGAGGCTAGTAGTTCTTCTGGTCTATACTGTTCTTTTTGTCTAATTATAAGTATTTTTTGGTCTTATTTTTTTTTTTTCTTAGTTGGACCCTAGTTTATAACAACTAATTTGCTTAAAATTTCTTATTTGCCTTCGGCCTCAAACGAAATCAAAATTTGCATGAAGTGCTTAGCCGGTAGAGTTTTTGTTCGACTCAAAAGAGCATCGGTACCTTTCTCTCAGATACCCTGGGAAATCAGAATTTACGGCAAATATTGCTTCTTTTTTTAAAACATCTGTATCTAAGCTATCTCTTTAATATTTCCCTACCGATTTCCTACAATCAGATCCTATATCTTTTCGGTGTTTTATGTTATAGTGGAAGTTGATGGCTGTTTACAGTAGAGGACATATTCAAAGCTCTGTCTACCGGGATTTAAATCAGCTAACTGATTTTTAACTAAAACATCGGATGCGATAAATTCTCCTTATTCCGTCACTAGAGAGTGCACCTGTGTTTGCGCACACACTTGTGCAATATAATATGTACCGCGCAGACGGCTAGTATCCATTGAGATTGGCCGCCATGACCGAAATTCGGCCGGGAGGACATTATTTTGGAGCTATTTTGGACAAAATTGAAAATGGACACGGACTGACAGCGCATTGTTGAGAATTTTTTTTTGAATGCAAGAAATGTATCACCTGGCTCTGATTTAAATCCTTCTAAGTCTAGAAGCAAAAGTAATACAACAAAGAAATTTTGAGATCTGAAGAGTTAATGATTATAATGAGATCAAAAGTATTTCGATAGCATTATTATTTTTATATAAGACCGCAAACTTTTCAATCTACGTATATAAGCATAATTTTTTTTTATTCATTTTTAATTTGAGTAGGTACTAGATAAGTCATAAGTCATTTATTCATTTGTTTAGATGAGTACTGCTTTTCTATTTCTTTATAACCTAATTTAATTTAGTACTAAATAATCAGTCAGACCAACTTAAGGTAAAGATACCTGTGTTTAGCAAAACAATCCATATTACACTTGTTGCGGGTAAGTCACGTATCTTAAGATACAGAGCACCGCGTAACAACCAATGTATAGAGAGCTTGTCACACCTATCTCTGTTATAGCTAATAACTCTGAAAATTTCGACGTATTCAATAATCTATTAATGTCCCGGTTTTCCTCAGACTCTAATACAACCAATTATGTAAAAATATTTCCCGAAAGTTTTGATTATCTGTAAAAAACTTTAAACGGTGATATCTCAAAACTAGGTTTCGTGAGATACAAGAGATAGGCCTGACACGGCAGAGCTGCATAGACTTCCTAAGTTGCCGGCGCTGTAATCGCAAGATCAATACTCCAAAACACTGCTTCGAAAAACGTCCTTACTGGTACTGAAAACTAGTATCCACCCACGGCATTCAAGAGCTAAAGAGCAGCTGTGCTTCATAGTATAATTTTTATGATGTAGCAATTTTCAGTTGTCTTTCTTATTCAAATACTGCTGTAGGCAAAATAAAGATGCATAGCTAACCCATGGTTTCTAAATATCAGATCACATTAATCTTTTTTCAAATCCTAACGTAATTGGTTTATATATCAATCACCTCTTTGACAGCTGATAAGTTATTTTTGCGTTGATCAACATGTCAGTACGGTCGACCGCACGTCGGTGGTAACACTTTGACATTAGCAGCATCTTTATTTCGTAAGCAGTAAGGGTGGTTTTCGAATTGAAGTGTTACCACTGTCATGCAGTTGACTGTACCAGGAGTAAAGAAGGTATCTAATGTTACATACTTTTACTATTGTTTTACATAAATTGTTTCTCTCTAACTCTAACATATTATATGTGTTCACATAGAATGTTAGAATAAGTTTAAAACAAAAAAATATGTTGGTAAATAATAAGTAAGTTCGCTTATGAAAGTGCAAACTTCCATAGTGCGGTCGTAAATTTTATTAAAAGCGTAGTAAAACCATCTTTATGGATAACTGTACCACAGATAATAAAATAATAATAATAAGTACTAACTTGACCTACTGTTTTAAGTAGAAGCAACAACCAGCAACAGTTATGGTTTGCCAGCTTATTTAATAATAATCTAAATATATTAAAACTAAACTAAATATATTATAACAATCTGATTTTATTAGCAAACGCGCTCGTGGCCTAAAATTTATCTGTGCGAATCAATATAATAGTTTTGGAATTGGACAGCCTGTAATTCATCTCTATAGGGTCTCATGCTCGTGCCTATCTACTTTTGAATAGGTCATCGATAGAACAATGTCATTATCGGCCAAAACTAATATCCAATCTATCCACGATTTAGCCTACTAGAGATAGAAATTTGACATATTTTGTATGGAGCTTATGTCAAATTCCTATCTCTAGTAGGGCAAATTATGGATAGATTGGATATAAATTTTGGCCGTATGTCAATAACACTCTCTGGATGAGCAGATTTGTGATTACAGATTTGTCGAACATTAAATGTTGCCTGTCAATAACACTCTCTGGATGAGCAGATTTGTGATTACAGATTTGTCGAACATTAAATGTTGCCTTAAACAAGCATTTTTTTTGTGTCGTAGCCTCGTTGGTTCTGTTTACGGACAGATACGACAGATATCTTCACATGCACGAATTACCAGACCGGGAACAGCTTTCTGCAGGCCAAATAAGTGTTTGTTCCGTGCAAAATGAGAAAGAAAACAGTAGCGCAAGAAGTCAATCTCTCGGCCTCTGCAGTAAACGTGCTATACCTACAGAAAATGCGCTTTTTGACGAATGACCTTAGTCGACTTTTACGACACTCGAGGGAATAGCAAGGGTGGCTTATTCTTAGACAAAGATTACATACCACGAGTGATTGAATTCGTGGTAAAATACGGTGCTTGAATGTTCAGGGGTAAGGACCTGTCTTGAAGGGGGACTTTAGGGCACGTATCCGTAGTTTAACCTCCGGCACTTTTATGTATTCTGTCCATTCCTTTGAAATAGAATATCCCTAAATCATGCAAGCCCCTTCAACTAACCCAGGGTTAGGCTATACCTAAGCTGAAATGTTTACTTGTATAACCACAGCGTTATTCCATATTAATATGGGCACAATCAATTAAATACTGCCCCCATCTACTTTTCACGTCTTCCTTGTCCATCCAAAGCTTGGCTGAAAGATATTGCTATTAGCGATACGACCGCCAATGTACCCTTTTTTTTTTTTTTTACATGTTAGTCCTAAGTTTAATAATAGTGTACAATAAAGAATATTCTATCTATCTATCTAAATGTCTTTGCGACTGTTACAGACGATTTTTGGTGTAATATTTGAGAGACAAGGTTTTTGGTGACTAAACCGCAAACCACACAGAGCGCGGGCTCGGCTCGGGTCCGCGGCGGGTAGGTATATGAACAAAAAGTTCATTTTATTTTATTCACTGGTAGATGTAAGTACTAACATTAGTTTCTAAGTTGTTTGTATACTAACCAAATGGACTTACAGTCTGAAATAAAATATTTTTAATTTTTAATTTAATTTTAACCTGTTTTTATATGGATGACATCACACACAGCGCGGGTGCGTGTCGGGCCCGCGTTGGGCCCGCGCGGGTGGAGCGCGTGTCTCCCGCCACTACAGACAGCGCGGGTGTGTATCGGGCCCGACCCGCGCCCGACACGCACCCGTGCTGTGTGTGGTTTGCGCTTAAACAGACCGAAGCGAGAGCGGCATACCTTACCACAGGCCTAGGGCCTTACTCCCAACTCGTGGCTGGTCTTAGATAAATGCAGTACGAATTGACACTAACTCGAATTCAAATTCGATTGATACAGAACTCGATCCAGTTCAGGGATTAAGGCCCCTGACACAAGAAGTTTGCGATGGTAGATACCAAGCTGCCTTGATGTCGCTTCTGTCTTCTGTCAGCTAGTGCTCCGAACCAGGCTTCATCGCAAAACTTGCGACTCTCCGCGCGAACACGATTACGCCAATCTGTCTGCTTACCAGCGAGCTTCTCCCAGTCACAGTGGTCAATATTAATTCTTCTTAAAGCGAAGCAAAGGCATAGAATCCTACTCCTACTTATAATATTATAAACGTGAAAGTTTGTGAGGATGTATGGATGTTTGTTACTCTTTCACACAAAAACCACTGTATGGATTGTAATGAAATTTCGCATAAAGACAGAACATAACCTGGATTAACATATAGGCTACTTTTTATACCGGGAAGATGAACAGTTCCTGAGGGATGCGCGATAAACGACATCCGTGCGTGTGAAGCCGCGGGCATAGGCTAGTGAATAATATTTGGGTGAGTATCTGTATCTATCTACCTATGTACACTTATGGCCAAAATTAATATCCAATCTATCCACGATTTGCCCTACTAGAGATAGTAATTTGACATAAGCTCATACAAAATATGTCAAATTTCTATCTCCAGTAGGGTAAATCGTGGATAGATTGCATATTAATTTTGGCCGTTAGTGGCAGTGGGCGGGGCACATTGCTCGCAGAACGGATGGCCGATGGGGCAGTAAAGTTCTGGAGTGGCGACCGCGTACTGGAAGGCGCAGCGTGGGTAGGCCCCCCACAAGGTGGACCGACGACCTGGTGAAGGTCGCGGGAATCCGCTGGATGAGGAAGGCACAGGACCGGTCGTTGTGGCGATGCTTGGGGGCGGCCTATGTCCAGCAGTGGACGTCTTTCGGCTGAAATGATGATGATGATGATGATGTACACTAGTCATACTACCGATTCCGTAATATCGAAATCACTTTCTGATATAGTAAGTACTGATTGGTATATGATATCCATCGACTGGAATATACAAGGACATCTACTTTTAAAGACAACTTCTTTATTCAGCCTGTATGCATAATCTAAAAGGCAACGATACGCTTCATTCAGTCTTTAATGTAAGCTGCCAAAACAAATGCGCTATCCCCTCTCCCCCAAATATTGTCTGTGAGTGTGCTTCCTGACTTCCTGTGTTCCATGCTGATGACAATCGGGTACGTTGACCGGACAGACGGATGAACGGATGTAAATGTTCCACAGATACCTAACGGTCCTCATAGTCGCTTGATGAGCGCTTCAAGCGTAAAACAGTTAGTAAATTTCGGCGAATTTTGTGAGACATAAGTGGTCTGTTTGCTGTCCTTGACTTTGAAAGAATGTTGATTTCGTTTGCTTTAAAAATTATCTATATAAATGAATTAAAATTTGGTTTAGGTCACTGACCTCTATTTAATTGATGACGTCTGTGCTCAGTGGTTTGAGTGTCGGACTGCTGATCACAAGGTCGTGGGTTCGATTCCCACAGGACACAAATATTTACGTGATGAACATAAGTGTTTGTGTTGGTCTGGGTGTTTCTTATGTATTGTAAGTATTTACGAAAAAAATATAAGTATTATATCCATTGTCTAGTACCCATAGTAGTGTCGACCGCACGTCAGTAGTAACACTTGTATTACGAAAAACCGCTCTTGCTGTTTACGAAATAATAAAGACGCTGTCAAGTTCAAACTGTTACCACTGACGTGCGGTCGACTGTACAAGCTCTGCTTGGTTTGGGACTATATGGTGCTGTGTAAAATGTCCCAAATATTAATTAATTAATTAATTATTTAATTGCACTAGTACCAATAATAGTACCCTAGACTGGCTATTGACGACGTCGTCGTCGTAACGAAGCCATTTGATTTTCGTCAATTTGAATGTCAGCCTGTCCAGCGTACCTACAGTACAGTACAATACCATAGAGGTAGAGTTTCCCGATAAAAAAAGAAAATCTGGTCAAAATTCCGGACATTTGCAAAAAAATCCGGACATTTGACGACTTGACGACCTCTGTAGTATAGTGGTTTTGAAAATGAAAATGAAAATCCTTTTATTTGCATTCTTTTTTTTCTCTTTTTGTTTGGTTCGGTTGTCGGACTGCTGATCACGAGGTCGTGGGTTCGATTCCCACATAACACAAATATTTGTGTGATGAACATGAGTATTTGTGTTGGTCTGGTTATTCTTATGTATTATAAGTATATATTTACAACAAAAAAAGTATATAAGTATTATATCCATTGTCTAGTACCCATAGCACAAGCTCTGCTTAGTTTGGGCACAGATAATATAATACTTCTGTGGTCACTATCGTTTTGTACAGAACTGAAAGAGAGGAAACGAGAGGTGGGGGGCGGGGCGTCAGGTGCGCCGCTCAACATGAATTAAAATTAACAATTTTTTTTTTCTAAATCCTGGCGAAATCCGGTCTAAGTTCTGACGAACTACAGAAATCCGGTCAGATGGTAACCCTGCACAATACACGAGCAAAATAATGCAATCCTCTTCACAATGGAACGCATGTTACGATTCCCAATCATACACAAACTAATGAAGAGATAAAAGTTTACAACTACTAAACTGTTTGTTTTTACATTCAAGTTATTTGTGTGCGTTCGCGTCCGTTTACGTTGTTATTCTCATCATCCAATAGCGTAAGATGCGTAAGGGTTGGCACGCTCCTGTAATTATTTTATGAGGGTTTAATTTCAACGGTTTTTACCGGGCAAGCGTGTACTATTGTCGCCGCACCATCGCTTAACATCAGGTGAGGTAGGTCGGCGATCAAACGCAAGCTCAATAATAAATTTTTTTTTTTTACCTCAGAGCCTGTTTTATTTTAGACTTCTAGAGGTTGAATAGGCTGAAGCCTGCGGTGAGAGAAGCCTAGAGGGTGCCAGTCAGGAAAAGCGCCAGCGAATCAAATGCTCCTGGTCAGAGGTTGTAGTAGAAACCCTGGCGTTGGATATGCATGATGATTTAAACCACGGAAAAACATGTCACTGGGCTTAGCCTGGAGGCAGTTCGAACTACTTCGAACCTTAAATCAGTCTCTTCCTGGCCCGACAATGTACTATTATTAGGCTACTCTCAATGGGATCTCACGGATACTTAAAAAGCCTAAACAGGCAAGTGACAGCCAACAGCGTCACTGCTGCGGCTTCACCAGTCAACAGACTGATAGCTGCCCACTTACCAAGTTGCCCAGTATTTTTCTATAATCTCGTGCATTGCGTGATGCCAAGCTGGCTTAATGTCATTCATTTATTTTGTCACCATATTTGTTCCATTTCGTAAGTAACTAATAAGTTAATAAGTATACTAATTAAAACTAACATGTTCGCGATGTTAAGCGTGAAATTATGATAATACGCTAAATTAAATTGGTTGTTTTAGTGACGCACACTTGTTTCGTCTGACTCAGCTGGTGTGGATCAACAAACGCGCACGTAACGCGATTTGTAGGGCTACCCATAAAATGCTTGCATTTTCTTTTATTAATATTCAGTAGGAAAATGTTGTAAGTATTCAGTTCATCATCTTCCTCCCAAATTACTTGTGGTCGGCGCAAAAGTGTCTTCTTCTTTCATTTTCTTCTATCAGCTGTCATTTCATCATTAACTCCCTTTTCATCCATATCATTCTTCACGCAATCCATCCATCTTTTCTTTGGGCTCCCTCTCCATCCATAATAATTCATTTCACCACTCTCTTGGTTTCATGCGTTTCATGAGTTTCATCCCTCATCAAGCCAACCCAAACGATTTCTTTTCAACTTTTCTATCACTAGCGTCACTGTCAAACTGCCTAATATATTCATTTCTTACTTCATCCATTCTTGTCACTCCACACCTTCTCCACACCAACATTGTCATATCTGCTACATGCAGTCTCCTTTTATCAGTCTTCTTCACGGCCCAGCACTCCGATCAATACCGAACGACAGGTCTTATACGGATTTGTGAATTTTGCCCATAAATTTAATCGGCATCTGTAGGTGACCGGTTGTTCCTGAATTTTCAATTAATTTGGTAAATTTTATTATGTAATTAATGTAATTACTAATTACCCGCATGGATGTCTAGATAAATATTACATTCTTACACAGACCAGTAAGCCTAATGGTCTGTGCATTCTTATGATTCTCGTAAAAGGTGACATATTACATCTATTAATGTTATCTTAGTAGTGAGTTTTTCTCCAAATCCACGTTAAATAACAATTTGTATGATAATTAAACACTTCATCAACCAATCAATTCAAAAAGTCATTATCACGAAAAAACACGACAACTTGGCAAACTTAAAACTTTTAATGCACGTAACTGACAACCCTAAATGCAAACGAATAGAGAAACAGATGAAAAAGCATTACCGTGGCTCTGATTGCGTAACGAGGTGGATGAACTCTGTGCGTGCGAATCAAATTGTATGTGATTGTACCGACTCTGTTGAAGGCACTGCCATGTGCTTTGCTCATGACTGCTGATTATGGGGAAGTTTGATATGGCTTTTTGAGTTTTTGCACTAAACACCTGGCCTTGTCAAGGGGATCCATTAACCATACAGCCCAATAGACGCCTAATGTTGAATAATACGTACAATAAATTCTGTCAACTAGCTAAGGCTACTGTAATGCGATAAGCGTTACCAAGGCGGCTATTGGCTAATCACTAACGCGGAAGTTTTGACAACTCACATAAGTGGTTGAAACTGATTTGAAGTTTCCAAGTGGCGAATAGTGGCGACCTACATCAGTGTAATTTCAGTGATGTGTTGACAGACATCGGTCGCCTGTTATGAGGCGTCTATGGGGTGTATGGTCGATGAAGGAATTCTATGGGGTCGAACGATTCGTAATGTGTTTAGCTCACATACATTGTATCTGGTGGTTACGAGGTCGATTTGCAAAGCGTTTTGAGTGTTGGCACCACAGAAATAGATAGAGATAGAATGGTTGTAACCACAATTTTACTTCATTTTCATTTTTCATTCATGCGTGGCAACTTTCGAAGAAACTACGCCTTACAACGCTTAACGCACTAGAGACAAACACAACTACTCCTGGATAAACCACGAGGTATGCAGACAGGCTAAGGAAGCACTCCCCGTCATCGACGGTAAGATCACCAAACACTCCTCCGGCTGTCAAAACAACATCTACGTACGGTGACAGCCGCCTACACCGGACACGGTTCATTTAACAAACACCTCTTTGTCATAGGTGTGACTGACAGTCCTCTGTGCAGAGCCTGCATGGAGACAGAGGAAACAGCGGCCCACGTGCTTCTCAACTGCCCGGAGGTCGCCGCATACAGGGCTAAGTACTTCGGAGATCCGGGTACTCTCCGAGAGACAGTCAGCAACATCAAGCGTTTGCTGGCCTTCCTCGAGGAGCTGGGGTGGCTCGAGTAAACAAGTTATTCCCACCCACACGCAAAATACACGCCAAGCGTGGAGTTGCGGAAAATGGCCCGATATACCAATACCAATACCAACCACAATTTTACTTCATTTTCATTTTTCATTCATGCGTGGCAACTTTCGAAGAAACTACGCCTTACATATTGACGCTATAAATTTTTAAAAACTAACTTTAATCAAATGTACTTTACAGCTTTTGTTTCTGCAGTTAGAAACAGCACAATAAGGAATTTTTGCGGGTTTTTGTTACAGTATTTACAGAAACAAGTCATAAGGCGTACTGAGAAAGGCTTTGAAATGCCCTGCACTATGGTGCAGAGTGTTGGTGCAGCATACCCACCATACGGTGGGTATGCTGCACGCGCGCCCTGGCCACTTTTCCATTCTATCTATTTCTGTGGTTGGCACCTTACCCCTTAACCACTTATTGTTTTCTTGGTCTTATAGCCTTGTCCATGGACTTCCGTCCTAAAGGGTTTTCCATAAATTGTATGTGATGAATGTACCAAGTTGTTAAAAGTATTGCCTGATACGTTTGGCTTAATCCCCGATGTACTACGTGGTCCTTTTTTTCTCCTGTGGTCCGTCCTGTGGTAAAATCCTCATGGACGCAATCCGCCTGGGAAGTCGAGGCCAGTGTTGGACTCTTACCGACTTAGACCTCCACGGTGTTCCTCCAAATACCTTGGGCCGTGGGCGTGGGATACATGCATTTTCCTATCAACCCCGATAGGTCCCGGTTTGGTGGTGGTAGACCTTGAATCCGCCGCTTGCAGGCCCACTTCTAGGATGGGAAGAGAGGTTATCGCCTCTCGAACCCTAACCGCCGGCTCTTTCGCGAGCATCATTTCCTCGCAAAAGGAGATGATGCCTTCACAAGCGCTCTAGCTCCCGACCATGGACAGGACCACGGTGATCCTAATTTGGTCTAGCATTATTACGTTGGTATTCTGTGCTTTGGATTTTACAGCTTTTGTTTCTGCAGTTAGAAAGGCATTTTTGCGGGTTTTTGTACAGTATTTATAGAAACAAGTCATAAGGCGTGCTGAGAAAGGCTTTGAAACATCCTGCACTATAGTCAGAGGTGTGTAACTCAGCTCAGAATCGGTTCAAATATGCAGATGAATAAGCTTGAGCTGTTGAGCTGCAGCTCAATGACAAAATACGCAGCTCACAGCTCAAAGAATAGTACCTATCTGTGCGACAACGTTCGTTGCACGAAATATAAAAGATGTCCATATCAATAAAAACCTGTTTGAACCGGTGAGCAGGAGCGGCGACAGATCGGCGGTGAGCCGCAGAGTGAGCAAGTGAGCGCAGCTCAAACAGATCGAACGCTCTGTAAGCTCAGCGACTCGCATCACAGATCATAACTCGAAGTAAGCAGATAAACAAATTGAGCTGATCTGTGAGCCGGTTCACAGCTCCGGTTCACTGACCTGAACCGTGAGCTGAGCTGCAGCTCACGCATTTTTGTTGAGTTACCCATGTCTAACTATGGTGCATGGTGCTACCACGCGCGCCCTGCCAACATAGCCATTCTATCTATTTCTGTGGATACCACCCACAGATACCACCCTTGCGTTGCGATCACGTTCATGATAGTTCACAAAGAAAGGCCTACATTCTGTCTGTGGTGTTTTAATGATATAACAACTAACATGTGCATAACATTTTCAAGTTCATGCATATTGTCCTGCACTGACTCATGCTGCACCTGCTTCTGATAGTCATGCTTGGTTAATAATATATACACGGCCACGTCTGTTTTTATATCATGACAATGCAATGTTGGGTGTGAACCAAAGTAGATCTAGCCTATGCGTGCGGCTTTGCCCGCGTGGATGTCGTTTAGCGCAACCCTCTGGAACTATCCATCTTCCCAGGATATAAAGTAGCTTATATGTTAATCCGGGTTATAACAACATAACATAACATCACGCCTGTATTTCCCCGAAGGGGTAGCCAGAGGTGTAATAGTACACCCACATTTCGCCAGTTATGTTATAGTCCCATGTAATAGGGGGCGAGCCTATTGCCATTGACCGGGCACAAATCCAGACAAAAAAAAAATCGGGCACAAATCCAGACAAAAAAAAATCGGGCACAAAGCCGGGTTATGTTCTATGTGTTTGCCAATTTTCATCTAAATCTGTCTAGCACTTACAGCGTGATTGAGTAACAAACATCCAAATATCTTCACAATATTTGTAGGAAGTAGGATTGAAGTTTTTTGCTTGTGACATTTGTATTACCTAGTTTTAAAACAACAGTTTGAAATTATTCATAAGCTAAATGTTTTTTTGCAACATAAGTTTGTAAGCCAGGATTTTTTGACAATTCTAGGCTGTTAGTACTGGTTGGAGTATCCTTCCTTTTACTGAGTAATACCCTCGTTCTTCTACAACTACATGTATACGAGTAATCTGATCCTTATGCCCAGAAAACTTATACCTTCGAACATTTTCCTTTTCTTATCCGCCAAGCTTTATAACACAAGGCACTAAAATTACGAACTATGTTATTGGATTATATTTGTGTGATGAAATTATGTTTGTGTTGGTCTGGGTGTTGCTTATGTATTATAAGTACGAATTTACAAAAAAAAAAAAAGTTTACAAGTTTTATATCCATTGTCTAGTACCCAAAGCACAAGCTCTGCTAAGTTTGGGACTAGATGGCTGTGTCAAAATGTCCCAAAGATATTTATTTATTTTAAAATTACGAACTCCAAGAGTTATCGTCGTGGCACCTGGGCGGCAATTCTCGTTTCCTTCGAGATAATCTCGAAATAGAGATTGCGTTTCGAACACTCTATTAGAAATGAATAAATTTTGCTATTTTAAACAGATTTATGTTGCGCGATGCAATTCAATCCACTTAGATAGTGCGATTTTAATTAAATAAATTAAATTTAAGTTATAATATATAAAAATATTAGTAAAAATGAATTAAATTTAAGTTAAAATAAATTAAATTAAAATGGCCTTCAAAATAAATTAAATAAATAATACTAACAAAATAAATTAAATTATAATTGCAATCTAATAAATTAAATTATAATTTAAATCTAACAAATTAAATTAAATTAAAAATACAAACGAAATAAATTAAATTAAAATCCCAATCGATATTAAATAAATTACAATCAATATTAATTATATTTATTTATATTAATATATATATTAATTATTACTAATATAATCTAGCGAGACGACAGCAAATATGCGTTTTGATGTGGTTCGAATTCGAGATATACGTCTCGAACGGTCACGACCAGTCGAAGCAACTCGAGCGGCAGCCTTCGAGATATCTCGGGTACGACATTTCCAGAATAGCTCATCTTGAGTTACACTCAAGGAAAGCTATTAAGTATAAATAATATTAATATTATAATAATATTTAAACACATTATTTAAAAATAAAAAAAATATTAAATATATATTTAATAGATATATTTTTTATTTATAATATTAATAATTTAAAATAGTTTAAAAGTGCCGAGCGCACAAGATTCGAAAAAATTACTTCAAGTTTCGAATTTTGGTAGTAGATTGAGTTCAAATCGCAATCTCTATTTCGAGATTATCTCGAGAGAAACGAGAATTGCCGCCCAGGGACTTGTTCGCTCGCAGGCTCCGCACCCATGGAACTATCCCTCTTTCCACAAGTGTACAAAGTCGGTAACATCGTTTACATCAGGAGAAAAGGTGCAGTCTAGAAGAGTATGCCTCACAAAGTCTACCACGGAAAGACTGGTCGCGTCTACAACGTCACGTCTTGGCCTCATTGTCAACAAGCGTGTCCGCGGTAGGATGCTACCCAAGCTTATCAATGTCCGCGTTGAGCACATCAAGCACTCCAAGCCCTGACTTCCTCGTGAGGGTGAAGGAGAATGAGAGGCTCCTGAAGGAAGCTAATGCTGCCGACAAGCTCGCAAACTTCAAGAGACAACCTGCTGGTCCTAAGCCCGCACATATTGTCATCATTCATCATTTCAGTCGAAAGATATCCACTGCTGGACATAGGCCTCCCCCAAGCATATGTATGTTGGGGGGATATGCCATAATCACCACGCTTGGCAGGCATATTGACATATTGTCAGCGGTACTGGAAAACCAATGTTACTGGCCCCCATTCCCTACGAGTTTGTAGCTTAAAAATGGAAATAAAAAAGTATTTACTCTAGTTTCGTGTCTTTACCCGTTATCACGTTTATATTTATCTATTGCTGGGTACATATATATTATTTCTAAGTCATGTTATACCACAAAAGAAATTATATCCTTGGGTATACCCTAGTTTAGACTATAAAATTGACCTATCTACGATCAACACAAAACACCACCCCACATTCACTTATCGCAACTATGATACAACTGCAGTAATTAATACAGAGCGGGTTGCGTCGCCGCATTCCAAGGTATTGTTGCGGGCTGCGCACGCGCCGCGTTTCGTGCCAGCACCGCAGGCCGCAGTACCGTGATCAATGTCGCATTGTGTCTCGTGTAAATGTTGATGAGATACAACTACTTACGACAAAAAGTTGTTTTATGCACAATTTGAAGCGAGTGAAGTTTTGTTCGGATATTTACAAAAAAGTAAACAAGATGCTAGTAATATGTGTAATTAGTAATTACAGTTCGAAATTACGCGCAATATTGAAGGTTTTTTTGAACACTTTCATTCACTTTTTAGATTCGTGAAAAACAAAAGAAAAACTCGGTGAACTTGCATAAGTTTCTTTTCAAGTGCATTAGTTGAGTTTAAGGTAGTGATGGGTGATCGTAAGTGTGATAACTATAAGTGTTTTTGAAAATGGACTTCAATAACAAGAACTTTCAACAGTTGTATTGGTTTTCCAAGTGGGTTAGTATGAATACATTATTTTCTTTGCCAAAAATTGTAAAAACCTGCGACAATATTAGATATTCAAGTTATTGTTTACAACAACTTGTTGGAAACTAGTTGCTTATAGGTCAGATATAACTGGTAAGTCAAAGGACCACACCTGTAGAAAGAATGATGCCCTCAATGCTCTCACATTGAATTATAAAACCAAATATTCAGGTTTTTTAGATCGATTAAAGCTTGTGGGTTGAGCTTATCTTTAGCCAAACAAGTAAGTAAGTAAGTTAAAGTAACATATTTCTTTTAGTATCTAATTGTACTCCGTCGAGAGAAAGTGTTAGGCTTATCAGTAGTTATCAGTCTTCATCATCTTCACATTTCGATTTCTTGGTCTTTCCGCACACTTTGCGCGAAAGAGTCAGTCCTCTATAATCAAATACATTAATACAAAACGAAACGAAAGCCTGTATTTAAAATTATATAAGAAGAACATCAAAATGTAACAAAGTACCAAATTAATAGTACATTACTGTCGAGGCCTGAAATTAAGCAATTTACGGCCTAGTAATATTGGAAGTACGAGGCGAAGCCGAGTACTTCCCAAGTGATTTAAAAAGGACGAGGCGCAAGCCGAGTCCTTTTTAACTAAACGAGGCCGTTAATTGCTATTTCGGCCGAGACTTGTATAGTACTTTTCTCTCATTTGCGAGGAAACACAACACAAATTAATTCAACAGTATCTCATTTTCATTCACATCAATTCGCCCGCGCGCGGTTCTTGTTCTATTTTCAAAGTTTTGAACAAAAAAAGCGCATTCAGCCTGTATAGTGATAAATATTTTGTACCTAAAAACATCTCATTTATGTAAGTGTGTACTTAAAAACCTCGGTAGCATAATTAAAAAAATAAAAAGTGTCCAGCAATTTCTATTATTGTCCTGTTGGACATTACCGGCCTGTTATTTCGTTGCGTACGGAAAAGAGCCGATTGTTGTATTCTTTTTTTTGAATAATGAACCTATTTCCGAGCAAGTGGGAGAAAAGATTATTATCGCAGAAAAAATTGGTCCTTAAGTCCTTTAAAATCCCTACTGGAGACATGGAGATAATTCTTTCTACTTTGACCGCGTATCAAGCATGAAGATGAAGACACAATTTTAGAAGCAAACAGTTTTTTTCTAAGCACACATTTCATTGGTTCTTGTGTCATACATTTTCCGCACAATGATCCCTCATTACGGCTCGCTGTAAAAAAGATTCAATCTAATTGAATGAACGCTTGAATGATTCATCTCGTATCTATTTATAGACCAACGATTGTGGGCAATAAAAACTATTATTCTGTTGCTTTGATACTAGGAAAGGTTTTTTAATGACTCGTGCCAGTTTTTTTTTTTGCTGAATTGAATGACTGCGTTGATGGATGCTTCAGTCTTGTATTATGAAAGTTTAGTGGCATTAATTAAATTACTTGTTTTGAATAAAATAGATAAGAATCTGATTGATTCCTTATTTTCTACATCTGTTTTTGTTTATATTAAATATTTTTCGTGATTTTGTGCTTTAATCTAGATGAAAATAAATATATTCTTTCTTTCTATTAGAAATTTTGTTGATCAGTCTAGAACTTACCATTTAAAATATTATAATATTTACCTAATTTCTACTGCCATTTGGTTTTAAAAGCTATGTAAACGAGCTATATAAGCTCAAATGTAACACCTCGCATTCCCCATACTACATAAATTCGTAAAAGCATTTTAACCGATTGGCACCATTTTTTATTACGTATGTCTAACAATATTTATGCGGGTGGTGACGTGAGTTACCGCTATTCCCGAGGCTGTGAACGTGTGTAGAATTCACTAAAATGTTTGAAGACACAGGTATACACATGCTTTGTGTTAATGGTGTTATGTTTTTGTGTTAGAAATGTTTTACTTGCGAGTTGAAGGTACCTACGTTGAAGTTTCTTGCCCGTTCTACTCAATAGCAATAGCTTTAGAACACGGCAGTTACTTTATCGTGACAGTTGAAGTGCTTGTAAATTGTTTGATTAAGATTAAGGCCCGTATTACAGAAGCTTCCTCAAGTACAGTTTAAACTCCAATCACCTGATCACTACTTAAGGATAGAATCGTTACTGATTATCGGTCTTATTCCAGAACGGTAATTATAAACTTTAATTCAACAACATAACACACGAATTTGACCTGAAATATGATAGAAATCTCTACTCAAGCGTAGTCTGGACGACACTTGAGTGATTACAGATCAAATCTCTGCCCAAATACCGAAACAGGTGAAAATATAAAACGAAACTAAACTCAGCTGAACTGTGATCAACAAATCTCTGCTTGAGGGACGTTCTAAAATCAAAGCTCAACTCAAAACTAGTTTTAAACAGTGATCAACGCTTGAGTATCGTTCTGGAATACGGGCCTTAAACTATAAATATTATGATTTAGAGTTACTCAATGTTCTTTTTAATTACTGCACACAACTTCTGCAGAATAAACTAAAAAGCTCTCCAGTAACTTCTTTAATGATATTCCTTCAAATTAAGAGATATTTACCCGACTGCGCCAGAAGGAGGGTTATGTTTTTTTAAATTATTAATGTCGAAAGTGTTTGATCAACGATTCGAACCATTTTAAGCTGTGTTTTTATTGTCGCCATAACTCATAGAATTTAATCAGCTGAATTCAGTTTATCGTATGGAAGCCAACAAAAATCCATAGGCCGAAGGATCAAAAATCAAACGCATGGTCCTTTGTTATATCTCTGGGTAGTATCTATTACCTACTAAACCCATCAACAGTGTCAAAAACGCCAAAGCCGTGACAAAGCTGTGAGTTTTTAGCAAGTGTGATGTAGTTCGATTGATCAAACTACTTACGAAGGGATATTTCCACTAGTGACATGTGACTTTGGCAAAATAATTTGTTTTAATAATTATTTAATTTTAATTTTGTAATTTTGTGTGTTCATGTTTTTTGGTATCTAAGACCAGCCGTTGTTACTAATTTGGTAGTACGATAGGACGTTCCGTGTGGTGCTGGACGTAAAGAATTGCACCACCCAATATCTTCTCATGGGTGTCGTAAAAGGCGACTAAGGGATTCACCAGAGGATGGACAGCGGCGTTCTCTGAGTATTTAACCAACTAACTGCGATCGCCAACCCGCCTGCCAAGCGTGCCGATTATAGCATATCCTCCACAACATGCTCGGGGGAGGCCTATGTCCAGCAGTGGACGTCTTTCGGCTGAAATGATGCTAGCACGCGTTTGTTCTTTGAATTCTAAGATTTAAAGTGACTAGCCACAAATTGTGGTTCTCCCCTAGTTGCCTACTTAAGTGTTCAGTCTTTTTTAGCGTTCCGTAGTCCTACAAGGAACCCTTATAGTTTGGTCATGTCCGTCCGTCTGTCCGTCTGTCCGTCTGTCCTAATCCTTTACAGCTTAATAACTTCTACAGTTATAAACATAAGTAAATGAAATTTTGTTAAAAAATAGTTTGCATATAGATCTTAATTTTAAAAGACTAAAAAATAGTTTTTACGTACTTTAGGGGTGGCGCCCATACATGTGAAATGGGGATGAAAAAAATTTTTTCGCTGCTCCCCCTCGTGTGGGGTATCATTGAATAGGTCTACTAAAATGAAGGTAATGTTTCATACACAACTTTTTTATCAGGTGTACCATCTGCGAAATATAGCCCGCCAAAGTGGCTTGCAATGTGCCCCCCCTGCCATTTCTAAACTATGCAACGTAGAAACTTATAATCTTCCACATTGATAGACCTTTGTGAAAACTCTCTTTTAAAATTATTTCGAGTATAATGTGATTATAATTTTTAGGGTTCCGAAGTCCTACAAGGAACCCTTATAGTTTCATCATGTCCGTCCGTCTGTCCGTCTGTCCGTCTGTCCTAATCCTTTACAGCTTAATAACTTCTACAGTTATTAACATAAGTAAATGAAATTTTGTTAAAAAATAGTCTACATATAGATCTCAATTTTAAAAGAATAAAAGAATCGTTTTTCCGTATTTTAGGGGTGGCGTCCATACATGTGAAATGGAGAAAACATATTTTTTTTCGCTGCACCCCCTCGTGTTGGATATCATTGAATAGGTCTACTAAAATGAAGGTAATGTTTGATACACCACTTTTTTATCAGGTGTACCATCTGCGAAATATAGCCCGCCAAAGTGGCTTGCAATGTGTCCCCCCCCCTGCCATTTCTAAACTATGCAATGTAGAAACTTATAATCTTCCACATTGATAGACCTTTGTGAAAACTCTCTTTTAAAATTATTTCGAGTATAATGTGATTATAATTTTTTGAGTTATAGAGAGAAAATTGAAAAATACTTAAAACGTCCTAGTTCAAAGGTCATTGACCTTAGAGAAAAATGATCATAGCAAATAATGCTCCTTTAGCTACTTACTATTTGAAAAAATCACAAAAAGTAACTTTGAAATGACAAACGTCTTAAATTTGGCTTCTTGAATTTATCGCTAGATGGCGCTACTAACAACACGCTCTGAGTCGCGAATGCTACCGATTATTGCAAAAACTAAAATAGCCATGATTAATATTTGATTTGATTCGTTTGTAATTACACCTACTTAAGGAACCCTATAATACTGAGCATGGCCCGACATGCTCTTGGCCGGTTTTTTGAGTTATAGACAGAAAACTGAAAAATACTTAAAACGTCCTAGTTCAAAGGTCATTGACCTTAGAGAAAAATTGACATAGCAAATAATGCTCCTTTAGCTACTTTCTATTTGAAAAAATCACAAAAAGTTACTTTGACATGACAGACTTCTTAAATTTGGCTTCTTGAATTTATCGCTAGATGGCGCTACTAACAACACGCTCTGAGTCGCAAATGCTGCCGATTATTGCAAAAACTAAAATAGCCATGATTAATATTCGATTTGATTCGTTTGTAATTACACCTACTTAAGGAACCCTATAATACTGAGCATGGCCCGACATGCTCTTGGCCGGTTTTTATTACACCACATGACCATGTGGTCATAGTAATGGATGTCCATTACTATGATTTACTGCTGAGCTAAACTCCTATGTCGGCTAATACTATTAGGGGTACTATTAAGTGCTGACGTGACGCGTTTCTATTCTACTGTCTAACTAATTGAATTGTCGTATTATCGGCTGGCTAGTTTACGATTTTATTTAGCTCCTATTGATATTGTTTCTTTATTGGCCATTTTTGTTGATGGGATCTTTTTGGTGTGAGTAATGTGGCTGGACTTGGGAGGACATATTTTTCAAAACAGTTCTTAAGATAATTCTAGCAAGTAAAAATTATGTGAGGCTACAATTTTTCATCTTTCTACCACCACTACTCTGTTGAACATAGGTCTTCTCACGATTGCACCATTATCTGCCATCTCGTGATCTTCTTTCTTCCTTTTTCGGCTGTTTCGGGTGTGTCAATAGTATGTTTGTGTGTTTGCTTGCATGATTGTGATCTGTGAACCCTTTGGCCCGTTATCGGTCTGTATTCCTGTAGCCTTTGTGATCCGTCTAGCTAGTTTCGGCCCATAATTAGGGCTTCAAAGTAACAGAATCTGACATGCATTGTCATTTATAATTTTTCCTGCCTGTGACCTAAATACTTTCACGTAATTAGGGCTTCAAAGTAACAGAATCTGACATGCATAGTCATTTATAATTTTTCCTGCCTGTGACCTAAATACTTTCACGCATGGTATAATAAGATGTTTCACCAGGTATTCTATTCCCGCAATGACAGCGCGATGCCTCCAAGCTACGTCACGATCAGTGTTGCCGTGTTGTACCTTCAATATACTTAAGGAGATTTTTGTTCATAATGAATATAAAATAAATTCCTAACTAGCCTAACTATTTGTTATCTCGTGTTATTCATCTAATTAGTTAATAATGGAAACTATATTAAATTACTAGTTAAAAAGTGATTCTTTATAGAAGAAAGTAAATGAAAAAATGCATTTTGCTCGGGTAATTTATTTTCACAAAGTGGCAGCACATCAAACTGACAAGTGTCACGCTAACAGCCCGCTATTGGCTCCACGGCCGATGACGTAGTACGGAGGCAATCACGTGACCTAGCTGTCACGGAAAGAGACTACCTGTGGGCCTAGTACGAGTTTCACACTTACGAATACTTTCATCGTTTTCGTCGACTTTCATTCATAAATCAGTAGCGCCCCTGGCGGATAGGAGGAGGAACTACAGATTTATTAATGAAAGTCTACGAATACTTTGAAAGTATTCGTAAGTGTCAAACTCGTACTAGGCCCCCTGGTGTTATTATACCATGCTTTCACGTAGTATTCATTCACGTAACTGTAAGTTGTATGGTCTGAGCACAGACATGGTAGAAAATATAGACGAAGTGCTGCGAACAATCATGGTGAAGCCAAAAAAACCCGTGCCCCTCCGTGTACGAACCAGAGCTCACGGACACACCGTGCACCTGAAGGATATTTATTTTCGCAATACATAGGACGATGCCGCGACATGTGTTCTGAGAGCGGAGCACGATTTGAGGCTCCTTTTTTTTTTTTTTTTTTTTGACCACCCATAACTTTTT
This sequence comes from Asteroscopus sphinx, assembly GCA_949699075.1. Taxonomy (NCBI): domain Eukaryota; kingdom Metazoa; phylum Arthropoda; class Insecta; order Lepidoptera; family Noctuidae; genus Asteroscopus; species Asteroscopus sphinx. Next base: position 7,865,433 of record OX453021.1, on the reverse strand, counting down.
ACGTAGTAGTCCGATTTTGATGATTCTTTTTTTAATAGATAGGGTATATTTCGAAGTTGGTCCCATTTAAATTTCAAAATCAAAATCCACCCCTAAGGGTAGTAAAACAGGGGATGAGTGTTTGTTCACCCACTGAATTCTTACCTGTTACCGATTTTGTTGAAACTTGACACACATAAATATAGTTCTAGACATAATGGAGACCTGGAGTTAGATTTTAACCACAATAACCACAAAAAAATGAAAAATAAAACTTTTTAACAAAAAATGTAACCGACGAAAACAGAAACTGAAAAGCGAAAAATAACTAATTATGAGTCGGCGCCAAACAACCAATCAACGAAGATCATGAAATTACTTTAAATAAATAATAAAAACAACGTCACATCAAATACAACGTGAAATTTTCAACGATAAACAATAACTTTCCAAAAATGCTTTCTCCGCTCGGCCACTTGCAACTTGCACGCACTTTGCTTGTTAAAAGTTCGTTTGGCGCCGACTCATAATTAGTTATTTTTCGCTTTTCAGTTTCTGTTTTCGTCGGTTAAATTTTTTGTTAAAATGTTTTATTTTTTTCTTTCTTTCTTTCTGTTCACTTCATCTATATTTTTTACTATGTCTGTGGGTCTGAGTCGATTCGGAGCCTTGACAGGAATTTGGAATTATCGTATTCCTTAATAGTTCTTGTAATGAATTTTGATGCCTTGCAGCTGTATTTTAAAATCAAATCATTATTTTGGCCTTATCCCTTGATTTTGCAATAGTGAAATCAAATAATTTTCTATTGAATAAGTTACAAAACATGAAATATCTTTTAAAGAAAGTAGCTTTCCATCGTTATCAAACACCTACTACATAACTCATAAATAGTAAATTGCTTGTATGAAAGTGTTGACGCATACTGATCTGAGCCCTTAGCTCATTGAGTTGAAAATGAAACGGGTCATTGCCCATTGACCACAACATTTTAGGATGCCGTACGACATTTTTAGAAGGCAGCTAAGTACTTATTGAACCTCAAATCGCCATTTATATTTACTTTTAGTGTCGATTATGATATTTTGTACTTGGTCCTTTGAAGTGAACGTCACGTTCATATTGATAATGATAATTTATTTCAACCAAATTAAGCATATTTTACAAGGTACACTGCTGGGGCCCACACTAGGATTCCCTGTGTCGTGGGGACCAGTATCTTCCAAAATGATTTGACTATTTAACATACATGCTATAGTTACATTCATACATGCTATAGCTAGATTAATTAAGTAAGTAAAAGAAACATTATTTGTGAGTGTGTGTATGTATATGTGGAAGTAAGGATGCTTGTCTGTGTGTGTGGTTTTATGTGTGTGAGGTTATGTAGGGGTGTGCGTTCGTTTGTGATCGTAACTATACCAAAAATTGCAATAGTGCCTCTGTTTCATCGTAATTTTTTGATTGTAACCATTTTGTGACAACGTTCTTGCAGCCGGACCTACTCATGTTATTATATTGCAGTTGGATCTCAAGCCCGGTCTTTCTTTCATTTTTTTTTTTTTTTTTTTTTTTTTTTTTTATTTTTTTTTTTTTTTTTCATCATCATCATCCTAACTCGGTATCACCCACTGCTGGGTATAGGCCTCCTTTCGTTTTTGCCAGCCTCTTCGCTGTTGTGCATCCTTCATCTATGTGTTTCCTGCGGCTTTGGCGATTACATAAACCCAGCGCGCTTTCGGTCGACCCGGGTTTCTCCGACCTGACCTTGGCCACCACTCGGTCAACGCTTTACTCTATCGGCCATCTCTACGCCGAGCCAGATGTCCTGCTTAACTCCACTTTAGCTTAATCGCCCTATCACCGATGTCGTAGACTTTCGTCCGACGACGGATCTCGGTGTTTCGGACTCGGTCGAGAAGATTTATACCGAGCATAGCACCCTCCATGGCCCGTTGTGACACTCGCACTCGGTGGACAGTCTCCTTTGTAAGCGTCCATGTCTCATGGCACCATAAGTCAAAGTTGGCAGGACACACTGGTTAAATAGACGTGTTTTTAGGCACTGAGGGGTTCTCCTTGACCGAAGGACATTTTTGTTTACAGACCACAAAATATGTGACCTGCAATACTTTTTTATAACACATTCCGGACAAACTCGTACTTAATTATCATACTCATCAATTCTCCCAATACCAACAGCTGCGGCTGAGTCTAGAACTCTTGTAGTTCAGTCTGTTACGCGTCTTGATCTTTTATTCAAGTGGTAATACATTCACAATTATTTAATGTGATAACTATCGTAATACATTCCTAAATCATCAGTTAGTATAATGTAAAAGTGTAGGCACATTGTGAGGCACATAATCTGGCTCTTGGTCCTTAGTGGCGCACGCGCTGTTATCGAGTCTTGACCAAACCGGGTGTTTGTCTACTGACCGGAACGACGCCGACGCCTGTTATTACAAAACTACGGTTTTATTACACTTCTATTTTATTTCCGATTATTATATTTTTGCCGCATGTTTCTAGTTGTTGAAAACGTTGCTCCTAAGTGGGGGCGATGGGTTCGTTCACCAGTTAAGCGAAGTGTTTTATTTTAGGTTTTTCTGGGTAAACAGCCAGTACAGTCAGTGTATTTGAATTTAGAGTTTTAGAGATCGTGGTCCCTTAGCCCTTTTTCACAAAATGATCTGTGGACTTAGATACATTGCTGTAAAAAAACATTAGCTACACTTGGTTTACAGTTTACACATCCAATAATAATTGTACTTAACCTAAACAGACAAGTGTAAAGAATTCTTCAAATGGTTCTAAGTCCCTAATCTATCTGCCCTTTTTCAAGTACCTACATAGTCAATTGATACAACATAAAAGTGGACGCATCATAATCGGACTCGCTTGGTCCTGTAATGCGGCGTCATCGAGTCTGGAACAACCGGGTCAGCGACCAATGACCGTATTATTATGACGCTTGTTATACCACGCACGTTGAATGGTACTTCATGTCCTTTCTCGATCGATGGGAATGCTTGGAATTCTTGTGGAGTAGTTCTCTGTTGATGACAGTAAAATTGTGAAGAAAAAGTAACAAAATCTCTAGACGTAGCAAAGTATTTATAATCGTTTTTAATAGACGTCTCGGAGGTATTGAAAAGTGGCAGCAACATACACTACCTACTTTTTTAGTAACACTAAGCTTTTCGAGCGTCGCGATTACAGCCTTTTTACGTGGGGAATCCTCATTGACGCATTCCGCCTGAGGAAGCCAGAGCCACTCTCGGACTCTTACCGACTAAAACCACCATGGCGTTCGTCTAACTACCTTTACCTGGGGGCGTGGGATACGTGCACTTTCCTACCACCCCCGACAGGTCCCAACTCGCCTCTAGTAGGCAAGCTCCTTTTCCCCGAGCGGCCTCAAAATCGGCCGTACCCTTCTCCTGATGTCTGAAATCCTAGATTCGTGACAAAACCTTGAAAATATTTTCTTAAAATTAAAAAGATAGTCTTATCATAATAAATAGTAATAACGTCATAGTATTTGGAAACAATCTAAACTATTTTTATATAACCTTGCTAGTTTGCTCTATGACTCAGTCGGGCCCGTTACAATACCGGGTCTTGGCATTATCTATGTTAATTATTTTTTTGTCATAATACACAAAAAACTTGGTCAAAAATAACGCTACTTTATAAGTTTGCAAAAACTGGTAAAGACCTGTTTTTATTTAAAGTTATAAATTAGGATTCTTTAACGTTAGGATTGATTTAAATCTCATTTGTGAAGGATTAGCATATGTTGGCATTATGTGTGAATAAATTAGAAGCTTTTAAATGGATTAGTGGTATTTAGATAATATTGAATCTTCGTCAATTTAGCCATGAGTCACCTTCAAGTCTTACTAGAAGTCAGATCTTTGTGGATTAAGTGGCTTTCCAGTTTGGATTAAAGTTGAGACCTTCCCAGTCGTTTTTTTTTATGCTTAAGGTTTCCCGTGATATATCGGCTATAATCGCGCCATTTATTGTAGTCGTAGGTTTGACCTTGACAGCGTCTCTATTGCATAAGCAGGTGGTTTTCGTAATTCAAGTGTTACCACTGACGTGCGGTCGACTGTACTTGGTAATTAATGAATAATGTGTATTTGTATTAAGTTGTACCAATGGTTCGTTCAACTCATACCTATATCCTAGAGTACCATACCATACCATTGCCATAGTATGTAGGAGCTGACCTGTCCCGACAGACGGCACCCGTTCACGAGCATGACGCGAGCATCAGCCATCGCTTAACTCAACCATATTGAAGGGAACATAACGACCCGACACTAACGTTACCATCAGCATGCCATTTACGTGAGCAATATAGCATTCCAAGGATATGTAATATATCATTCTAAGTAAAGATATGTGTCCGATTAGCATATGCATATCCGCTTAATATATCCAGGACTGAAGTAACTTTACGTTGCTTACTATGTCCGAGATAGATAACTCCGGCTTCTAAATAAATCCGCCCGAGTGAGGCTGGATATAATTGTAGTCGATTTGATAGATCCGCGGAACTATTAACTGACACAGTAACATAACAATTGATTTGCTTTCATACTTTACAGGCTTAGGACGGTCTACTAAGACGGTCTACCAAAAATAATAATTAAAGGCGTATTTAAAAATCAAGTATTATGTACAATGGTTATCTTACTTAGTTTTTCGTTGTTCCATATTGTTTTCGTCAGTGGCGAATGTCGGGCGTCGGAGTTACTCGGATATAGGATATGTTATTTTTTTGGAAGTGAAGAAGTGATACATATCCGCTTTTGGACATATTATATCCGAAGATATAGATGTGTCCGGAGTTACCCATGCCTACTGTCCAGTGCTAACTTCACAGCCGCCATAATGATTGGTGCGCACCAATCATTATGGCGGCTGTGAAGCTGTGAAGTGAAGAACCATGGAGAAACTTTTCACCGTGGTGCGTTCTACTATTGAACTTCATTCTCCGATCTTTCCTTCTAAACATCATACATAATATCGGAGTACTTTTGTGTACTATGAAAGCGTATATTTGTATTTGGTTCAAGCGAAGCTACTGAGACTGATCTTCTTCTAGGCCTTTAGAACAAGAGATTTCTATGAATGCCTGAAAAAAAATGTTGTTTCACGCGGATGCTAGAGCAGACCCACATTTCGTCCACATGTAACAATTAGAAAACCTTGTATCAAGGGAAGTTGCGAATGCAGAGCCAGATGCGAGTTCAGCATCTGAACTCGCACCCAAGTAAGGTATAAAACGCTTTGTCTTAGTATTCTTTGTACCCAAATTACGTTTGTCTGCATCATAAACTTTTCCATTCATAACATAACAATCAAAAATGCTGATGCGTCATTGCAGTGCTGCGATATGGGAAATCGTAAGAGCTGGATATTTGAACGATTGCCAATATCCTGTGTATCTTCTACCTACGGTGAGGCACTGGCTCTCAGACACGTACGTCAAAAAATCTAAATAATAGCAAAGGAGACGCACGGATCGGGCCATCCGGCCATAGGGCTGCGTCATTTTTACACGGAAGTATCTTTGTTGAAAAAGTGCTGCTTTTACAGCATTTCTTGTTAGACATACATTGGTGTTCATTATCTTGTTCACAAACCAAACTTATTTTAAAGTTTCGCTCTCTTTTACTATTAGTAGAAACAAAAAAAGGGTTGCAACAATTTTAGTGCTGTCAAATTAGTCGGAATTTAAATTTCCATACAAGTTTAGTCGTGATCTTGGAAAGTGCCCACTAAAATACAAAGAAATATAACACGTAAACCAATTTGACAGCACTAAAATTGATGATATCCCTTTCTTGTATGTACTATTAGTAAAAGAGAGCGATAGTTTAAAATAAGTTTAGTTCGTGAACAAAAGAATCGACACCAATGGCACGAATAGGGTCATAGGGCATTTACATAGAATTATCTTTGTAAGAAAAGTACCTACTTACTGCTTTTACAGTAGCTGTGACAGTAGTCCTTGTTAGACATACATTGGCCTCTTCCAAAAAGCCTTTCTGGATTGAATATAGGTACTTGTACTGGTATACGCAGATCAAGTCCTCTAGCATCAGTGACTCTGCTGTTCGCTCTGGGTATCCCGCCAACAAGTGCTCATCACAGCTTCGTCGTTTAGTAGAATGGTACATCTATAAATTTACCATATGCTGTAAGCTGTATTTGACAGGCATTTTAAGACTTAGTCAGGCGTGCGGCCGGTTTTGGTCTGAAACAGACATTTTTGAATTTCTCTCGTCCACGCCCAGTGGAGTAAAGAATGAAATAGATTGACAAATTTAGTCAGTAATTTAATAATTATAACTGTTCCGTGTGGTGCTGGAAACAAAGAATAGCAACACCCCTCTCTTCTCGTGGGTGTCGTAAAAGGCGACTAAGGGGTTCACCGGAGGATGGACAGCAGCGTTCTCTGAGTGTTTATTCAACCAACTTCGATCGCCAACCCGCCTGCCAAGCGTGGCGATTATGGCATATCCCGACCTTTTAGCGGAGGTATGGTCCAGAAGTGGACGTCTTTCGGCTGAAATGATGATGATGATACGGCATTCCTCCTTTATGAAATGGTAAGCTCGGTAGCGGTGGCGAAATGTGGGTGTAGTAAACACCTCTGCCTACGCCTTCGGGGAAATACAGGCGTGATGTTATGTTATGTTAAGCTCGGTAGTTTGAGGCCACAGGGAAAGGGGTGCTGGCCAGAAAACCTCCACGTGTGCCTAATGGCTGCTTGTCCTTCTGGACACGTCTAGAGGGATCGGCAGTTGTTTGGCCGGTGCATCCTGGGCACAGGCAATAAAATCCTGTCGAGGGATTAACCTTCGGGGGATTTTATTGCCTGTGGCGAATATTCTGGCGCGGGAGGGGCCCGTTGTGGGCCAGTGGAGAGTTGCTCCACGTGTCCCTCTGATATCAGCAGAGGGCACAGTGGAGGAGCAGGGGCGGGCCCGGTGTGCACTCACCCTGCCACTGGGCAGGCAGCGGAGGGACTGTCTTTCCCTGCCCCCGTCGATCTCGTAACCCTAGGAGTGCCCGCTGAGTAGTGTTCTCGCGCCTCTTGGGACCGAGGGTCTTGGCTTCACCGCCCGGACCACGAGGAAGAAAACCTCTATAAAAAATTACGGGAGGTAGGGCCTGCGAGCAGCAGACTCGGGGTAGTCTGCTGCCCGACCAGCAGCTGGCGTAGCTGGCACAGCCGGCGTAGTTGGCGCAGCTGGTAAAGGCCCATGAGATGAGGTGGCGTGCAGTGTTCCGTGTGCGCCGCTTAGGAGGGTGCGGCTGACGTTAGGCCGCACGGGGAGAAGGGGCTCGCCTGCTTGTGGCGGGCCAGGACCTGTCGGGGGTGGTTGTGTGAATACTCACGGGTTCCCACGCCCCCGGCTAAGGTAGTTGAAGGAACACCGTGGTGGTTTTAGTCGGTAAGAGTCCGACACTGGCTCCGCCTACACCGGGCGGAGTGCGTCCATGAGGATTTCCCCACGGCGAAAACAAAAAAAAAACAAAAAAAAGGACACAGGGAAAGCGTGTTACAGCCTTTCTAAAACACACCACTGTTGATCAGATATATCTGGTCAGATATTTTGGTATGGTGATTCGAAAACAATTGATAAGTTGTACTATTTAAGGACGGGACGGGATACCAGCTCATCGGCTATTTTTGATATTAATAATAAACATTTTCCCTCAGTGTCAGTACAGTCGCCGTATGCAAATAGTGTGGATTGAAATCCTGTGCAGCGCAGTGTTTGACTGAAAAATAATAGTAGTTTAGTGTTTTTAGCCAGGAGATAATACTAGTGATGTGATTTTGGCCGAAAGAGAGTACTTGTGTAGTGTTTTGGCCGTATCGGCGAATGCGAATACGAGTGTTTTTAACTAGAAGTGTACCTACACTAAGCGACGTATTTTTAGACAAGAGAGAATCCTAGTGTAGTGTTTTTGGCCAGAAGAGAATACTTAGAGAGTGAAAATGTGCCTGAAATTTGTAAGTTATAATTTACAACGTAGGTAATAAATATATACTGATTCTTATCGCAACAACATTAAAACTACTATGCAATAAACTTTTACTATGGAACAAACCCTGAAATCGCGAACAATTTATCTGCTGTTCCCTACATTCATGTTCACATAAATCGACAAAATGTAGGGAACCAAAAAGCAAAAGCAAAGCAAAAGCAAGTAAAAAAGCAAGCAATCAAGTAAGCTTTCGAAACGTTATGAAAACCAATTTAAATAATATACGCGATTTAATCCGGTTAAACTTTGTTTTATTTTAATGTGTAGTGATCGCGAAAACCTAAGAAATTATTATGTAGGGAACAGTTGACTTTTTTTTCGTGATTTCAGGGTTGGTCGCATAGTAAAAGTTGTTCATACTGATGAGTACAATGACCCTTTAAGAAAAGAAAAGGTTTTCAGATTATTCAATAACACGTATAAAAGCGATTTTTATTTTGTTTTAAAGTGAATTTTAATAAAGTCGTTGCGATAAGGATAAATACTGAAACAATACGCCGTATCCCGTACATATACTTAGGCCCGTATTACACCTGATCACTACTTAAGGATAGAATCGTTACTTGAGTATCGGCCTTATTCCAGAACGGTAATAATAAACTTTAATTCAACAACATAACACACGAATTTGACCTGAAATTTAATAGAAATCTCTACTCAAGTGTAGTCTGGACCACACTAGAGTGATTACAGATCAAAACTCTGCTCAAATACCAAAACAGGTGACAGTATAAAATGAAACTAAACTCAGCTGAACTGTGATCAACAAATCTCTGCTTGAGGAACGTTCTAAAATCAAAGCTCAACTCAAAACTAGTTTTAAACAGAGATCAATGCTTGAGTATCGTCCTGTAATACGGGCCTAAGATACCTAATATCACCTGCTGCATTTAATTTTAACGCTGATGTCGTAATTTCAGCTGATTGATGAAGATGATTTGTCGCAAAATACTTATGGGACCGTTTTTTTTACCCTAGTTACACTAAGGATTAATTATATTTCTCGTTATTATGTTTCTCGATTTACTTTCCCTTGAAAAGTCTGCTACTGTTTTATAGAATTCTCAAAAGAGCGCCTGCGTTTTGGGATCTTCTTATAATGACGCCGCCTTGGCGCGTTTAAATATTCTCAAAAGTTCTGCGTGTTTTGAAACGTTTTCCCCTCGTACCTTAGCCTCCTGAAGGACAGGTTATATGCTATAGAAAACGTCATCTGTAAAGCAAAAGACAAAACTTTATAAAGAATCAAAATTTTCATACAATAATAAAATTTACACTGAAAGAAAACTGGTCAACCCTGTACTTCTGGGGGCCTAGTACAAGTTTGGCAAATAAAATAACGTTGTGTCAAACCGGTACTGGGCCCACAGGTACGAAAAAGTTGGTAGAATAGTCAAATCTATGACTATTCACTCTTCAACAACGTTTCAAACTGGGCTTAAAGTTCTAGAGAGGAGCATTAATCAAAGTCCCGAGACGAATTCTCCCAAAGAATGCAAACCCTTGCATAGCCACAATTTGTATGCGACTATACTTACATGCTATTCACAACGCGCTACTAAAGCATGGTATATTGTACAGTCAACATCAAAAATAAGTGACGAGTGTGAAGTAAGAGTGTAATTTTCCAGTCTTTTATGAATGAAAACTTATCAATTGAGTCATCAATTATTACTTACTTGCTAACAATAACGATAAAGAACGGAATTCTTTTTATACAACAATATGATCACGCATTTGCATTTGCCTAGTACAGTCTATCAAAGCAATTAGTATACAGTGTAGCCAGATATAGATGAATATTTCTCAGGAAGTTATTATAGAATGGTTTGATTAGGGTTTTGTATAAATACAGTTTAACTTTGTCCGTTATTAAAATGATATTTCACTCGAAAACACCCAAGCAAATCTTCTGAGAAAACTTCATTTATATCTCTCTACCCTTTTTTTTTCTTTTCCGTGGGGAAATCCTGGACGCACTCTGCCCGGGGTAGTCGGAGCCAGTGTCGGACTCTTACCGACTAAAACCACAACGGTGTTCCTTCAACTGCCTTAGCCGGGGGCGTGGGAACCCGTGAGTATTCACACAACCACCCCCGACTGGTACCGGCTCGCCACAAGCAGGCGAGCCCCTTCTCCCCGTGCGGCCTAACGACGGCCGCACCCTCCTCTGTGGCGCACACGGAACACTGCACGCCTTACTCTGTGACCTCACCTCATGGGCCTTTACCAGCTGCGCCAACTACGCCGGCTGTGCCAGCTACGCCAGCTGCTGGTCGGGCAGCAGACTACCCCGAGTTTGCTGCTCGCAGGCCCTACCTCCCGTAATTTTTTATAGAGGTTTTCTTCCTCGCGGTCCGGGCGGTGAAGCCAAGACCCTCGGTCCCAAGAGGCGCCAGAACACTACTCAGCGGGCACTCCTGGAGTTACGAGATCGACGGGGGCAGGGAAAGACAGTCCCCCCGCTGCCTGCCCAGTGGCAGGGTGAGTGCACACCGGGCCCGCCCCTGCTCCTCCACTGTGCCCTCTGTTGGCAACTGAGGGACACGTGGAGCAACTCCCCACTGGCCCAGAACGGGTCCCTCCCGCGCCAGAATATTCGCCACAGGCAATAAAATCCCCCGAAGGTTAATCCCTCGAAAGGATTTTATTGCCCGTGCCCAGGATGCACCAGCCAAACAACTGCCGTTCCCTCCAGACGTGTCCACAAGGACAAGCAGCCGTCAGGCACACGTGGAGGTTTTCTGGCCAGCACCCCATTGTCTAGTACCCATATCACAAGCTCTGCTTAGTTTGGGACTAGATGGTGCTGTGTAAAAATTTCCCAAAAATATTTATTTATTTATTTGTGATTCTATGATTTTCAAGATAGTATTTCCACATTTTTACTAGAATTTAACTGTTGACTGTACTTACTTAGGTACTCGTATCGTATAGAATGTGTTGACAGTTATATTAGATAGAATCGGTATCGCAGTAACGGGACCGTACGTGTTACTATTGTTGTTATGTTAAGTACAGTCTAACAAAGCATTTGGTATACAGGGTAGAGAGATATAAATGAAGTTTTCTCAGAAGATTATGGATGTTTTCGAGTGAAATATCATTTTAATAACAGACAAAGTTAAACTGTATTTTATACAAAACCCTAATAAAACCATTCTATAATAACTTCCTGAGAAATCTTCATCTATATCTGGCGACCCTGTATACTAATTGCTTTGTTAGACTGTACGATGAAGCGTGTTGGTAGTTGACAAGTTTGTCATTTATTAACAACTTAACATCATGCCTGTATTTCCCTGAAGGGGTAGGCACAGATGTATCGTAGGTACACTCACATTTCGCCAGTTATGTTATAATTCCCATATAACAAAGGGCGAGCCTATTGCCATTAACCGGGTACAAATTTAGACTGCGGGCTACTACTGAGGTTTTCCTAATGAAAAAACCCAATAACACTTTGCTCGACCCGGGAACCGAACCCAGAACCCCACGCTCTGCAGTCGCGCTTGCTACCACTAGACCAACGAGGCAGTTAACATTAAAAAAAAAAATTAAAAAAAATATATTTTGGGACGTCATTTTTTTACACAGCACCATCTAGTCCCAAACTAAGCAGAGCTTGTAATATGGGTATGGACAATGGATATAATACTTAATAAACTTTATTTTGTAAAAAACAAAAAAAAACTACTACTTTGTACTTTTTTTTTGTATTTTGTTAGTCATTTATTAACCTAGTTTATTTTAAACTAGCGACCCGCCCTGGCTTCGCACGGGTAGCAATATAGCCTATTATCTTCTTCGATAATCTCTCTTTCCATTTGTGAAAACCGTATGAAAAACCGTACAGTATTTTCTGAGATTAGCGAACCATAGAAATCTAAATAAAGGTAATAGAAGTGGTAAAGGCGCGTGAACTTGTCGCCGCGTACAGGTGTCTTTTAGGACACCAGTGCGCGAACCGTTTGCTTCATCATCAGTGCTGTTTCGGACGCAGAGTCACGAAAATTGTATTTTGCAGCATATCTAGCAGCGAAATTTATTAGCGGCTTAATTTATTTTGCATTAAATGCTAGAAACATGGTGGGCGTGATTGCGTATTTATGTGTTGGTGGCGGAAAACCGGCGACATGCGTTCCCGTGGTAAAAGATAGTAAATAACATTTCTATTATCTTATTAATTGACTTAAAACTATTGTTTAGGTATAGTTTTGTAATAAATTTAGATAATAGAATCTGGTACGCCAGATGTTGCTGTACCCTAACAGGGTTCATGTTTTATACTATTATTCTAGTGTAACACCTTCTGAACACCATGAAAGCAATAAATGGTTATGATTATTATGATGGTTTAGATTTCTATGGCTCGAACAAACACGAGCGGGAAAATCTTGAGTTGATTCCCCTGGCACATTTTATTTTGCCATGTTTCATAATCAGGGTACCTGTACACATTTTATTTTAATAGATTTCCAGGCATTTTTCATTATTATTCATTAACGCGTACCTACAGACGCAGGTGGGTAGAAATCTACTAAAATGAAATGCGCCAGGGGAATCAACTCTTCAAGATTTACCCGCCCAGCGCGGCAGGGGACTTTTCATAATATGTAGTGATTATGATGTTGTGTGTCGCGTCAGTCGCGTGTGAAGACTTATTGGTAGTTATTTTTAATCGTAAGCTATAAAATGACGTGTGACCTACTCCTGTGCATGTTAAGGAAAAATTGCCATAATAAACAATAAGTCCAATCGGTTCGGATCTACCTGTTGACAATGGAAATGGCCTTATTTCTAATTTCTGCGATGGGTCGTTTTTAGGTAGTGGACTGTTGATGCTGATAATGATGTACAGATGTATATTCAATTTTCACGCTCCGGGCGTAGTACGTCCATGAGGATTTCACCACGGAAAAAAAGGGTGCCTAGTGACATATCGCATATGTACTACGAATTCGTCATCTTTTAATTCCACGGTCCTAATATCCGCCAGGGACGCTTCCTACTGATTTATTAATTAAAGTCTTCGAATTCGATGGAAGTATCGGCATAAACATAACATAACATAACATCACGCCTGTATTTCCCCGAAGAGGTAGGCAGAGGTGTAATATTACACCCACATTTCGCCAGTTATGTTATAGTCCCATGTAATAGGGGGCGAGCCTATTGCCATTGACCGGGCACAAATCCAGACTCCGGGCTGCTACTGAGAATTTCCTAATGAAAAAACCCAATAACACTTTGCCCGACCCGGGAATCGAACCGAGGACCCCACACTCAGCAGTCGCGCTTGCAACCACTAGACCAACTAGCATAAAATAAAATAGAACAAATAATATTTCTTTTTTATAATATCGGTAAAGCAAACTCGCAGGTCGCACTAGGCTGCCTGGCTCCTGGCTCTGACAACAGCGGACATTTAAACTTTTAAATGGATGTGGACACTGCTAAATGGCCTATTTTATAAGAGACTAGCTTTCACCCGCGGCTCCGCTCGCGTTAAATTCTGCTAACCCACGTCAGTCCAGTCCAGTCCAGTCCACTGTCCCACTGTCCCACTATCTCACTATATCACTATCGTCCCATGTCCCATGTCCTGTCCCACTGTCTCACTATCTCACTATATTACTATCGTCCCGTCCCATGTCCCATGTCCCATCCTATGTCCAGTCCTATGTCTCATCCCATGTGCCGTCCCACTGTCCTGTCCCATGTCCCGTCCCCTGTCCCGTCCTCAGTCCCGTCCCCTGTCCCGTCCCCAGTCCCATCCCCTGTCCACTCCACTCCACTCCATCGTACATTACTATCCGCTCGTGCAAATGCATAGAAGCTTCGATCTGTCGGGTGAGTACCCAAGCCACGATTTTTTTTTTAAATTTTTTCTTTCTTTCTCAAAACCCATACCAGTTTTTAAGTCAGATCATCAGCTTTCAAACAACAACAAAAAATCATCGAAATCGGTGCAGTAGTTTTAGCGTGATGCTGGAACAAACAAACAAACAAACAGACGTTTACAATTTTATAATAGTTAAGATACTAATATTGTAGTATAAACAGGTACCTATAAAAGATCGCATGAATAAAATTGGAGCTGGTTGTTAACCTATTCGTCTACAATCAATTAGTAGATAATTAGAAGTAATAAATGTCATTCTACTGGATAAGTAAACAATATTTATTGAATGACTATGATAACAGTATTGGAGTCAATGTATCTATAATGTAGGGTGTTGTTTCACTTTATACCACCTTCATATGAAAGTTTTTAGCAGCCTGAAGATTTAGTCCGATTATAAATTGTCTCCATAGTTTAGGTCATATAAATATGCTGCCGTCTATTTGAACTAATCATTGAGCCGCCTTTTACGACCCAAACTAGGGAACTTCTTATTCTTCTAGTGATTTCCACAATATTTATTGATTTATCTGCTCCTGTGCTTATTCGAAACTAGATGTGCACACACATTTTCTTTATCCATGATGGTTTGCTCCATAATTATTTGTCCCACAGCCTTGTTGATGATAGAGAGATAAGGGAGGGCCATGCCGTTTTCCACCACGGCATACGAGTCGGTCTTAACTCCAAGGCGCGCGAATAGATGATTCACATAAAAAAAAAAAAAGAAGCCAAAAACACCTGTTGAAACATGCATAACATGACCAAGAACCTAATTACGTTGTTTGACGTTTACCAAAATGTTAAAGACATAATTGCATACATTCAACGATAAGATAACATTGTTTTTGTTTCGTCTAATGACTCAAAGTTCAAGTGCCCTAAAATTATATACGACAGGTTTCTGAAGAGAATAACAAATAGGGTTAAGCGACAGCAGCTACATATTTTATTTAGCCTTTCTCCACTTTCTTTGCTCTTAGAATTCCCAACTACACCTGCCCTTTGGTAATCTTTATGCAGTGTTGGCTTAAAATAAACTATTTTATCCTAGACTTCTAGAGATGGTGACGGCAGGTGGAGTAGTTCCCTAACAGAATGTTTACTAGGAGACTGGAGAAGGCAAACGTAACGTCAGAAGGCAGTTTGGTTTCATGACGTGATCCATTTTGTCGGAAAAACCTGAATAAGATTGGCGCAAGATCGGTGTAAAAGGGAGGCTTCTGTCCTGAAGTGGGTTGATGACAGCTGCGGCAGCCTGCGAATGATGATGATGATGATACTGAGGATCTTAGGACGACATTTATGTACAATCGAAAAACGTCAGTGGACATAGTTTGACCTTGACATAACAGCGTCTTTATTTCGAAAGCAGTAAGGGTGGTTTTCGTAATTCAAGTTTTCCCACTGACGTGAGGCCGTCTGTTACATGATATCAGCCAGTAGTAATTATCAATTTAATTACGACGTGGTCCTTAGTCCTTCTATTATTTAAGAACTTTGGTCCTTTGAATAAGTATTCAGATAAATCCAAAGCTTTAGTCGGAGAAAACGAGAGAAGTGAGAATCTCACTGTGAGATATTTTAGTTCTAGATCTAAAACATCTCTCATTCTGTTCTGTACTGTACACTTTGGCTAAAGACATTTTTGGCATAATGTAGCCATCAATGCTCTTTCCCGTCTCCAAAAGCGCAACAAAGTATCAAAACATCTCAGTTCAGTCAGTTCTATGCGCAAGAGCTTGCGTCAATCAATTTTATGGGTCGGCTGCCGCGCAGGCAAAGCGAGTGTTGCGCGGATATATGTACAACGCACTTTAACTAAATCAAAGGGACGATGGTGTGGGCTGTATGATGTATTGTCGTATGGTCCCGACAGTTCTAGAACAAAGAGTAGTATGGGCTTTTAAATTGTATGACGCGTGTAGTTTATTGGGGCTTTCGAAAAAGTTAAGGTTTTGCTACAAGAAATTGTTGGCCCTTCTGTCAGCTGTTTCAAAATTTTGTCAGAAAATAAAATTACGCACACAGAACAGTGATAAGGAAGTTCTTCCTTATAAAAAGAAAGATAGTAAATCTTAGGATGATGTATTTGGTCTTTACTCTTGACAAATTGCAGACCGCAGTACCAGTCGTAGTAGATATCAGTTTTCGGATAGGTATTATCTCTACCACTTAATATTTACCTCATTATTAAATAAATTAACTTCTTTGGTTGGTATGACCTATTTAAGAATTAGCCTTCTTGACCGGTCTGCATTATTTAATACTATTTTTACCAATATTAAAATCAAAACTTTCGCGCCTTTTATTAAACACCGTCATAAATTGATTCGATACGTTTCGAATCGTTCAGAATTTGATAGAATTTTTTACCCCTATTTTTGTTATCTATGGCTAAATCTTCAAGCCCATTGTATGTTTTTGTTATTACAGTCATTTTAATTAAGTATTATGAGAATATTGTGAACTGTTATGATTTCACTTTATTTTAAATTAAATATACCATAAAACAGTCACCTATGCTAATATGGAGTGTGGAAGGGTGGTATGCCACTGGTCAAATTTCTTTGTCCAATCCAATATTGATGATCAGTGTAATACATACAACATTTTATGAAAATCATCCAATTTCTTTGATCAAAGTCACATTGGAGAAAGAAATGTGACCGGTGGCATAACACCCTAAGTTAGAATTTAAATTTAGAGGCTTAGGGTTATGAGTGTCATGTCATTGATGACTAACCTGGAAACCATGATTGGTTGGGTACAAGATCTACTTCTAAAGGAACTGCACTCCGACTATAGAAATCTGAGGAACTGCGGTTAAAACCATGGTTGGTTATTAAAGAATGAAACTTCAGAAACTTTACAAAAATGTTCCTTTGCTTCTGACGATGCCTGCATTTGGTTCAGATCTAGAACCTTTAATCAACACAAAGTTTGAACATTAACAAATTACTAATGAAAATGTTCTTTGTTGCAGAGCCAAGCCGCCATGTTCAACTTCATGAAAAAGACCGCGGTATTGACTGGCGGCGATGTCGGCGGTGGGGAAGAGCGGGACGGGGAGAAAGAGAGGCGGAAACGAGAGAAGAAGGAAAGGAAAGAGAGGGAGAAACGAGAGAGGATTGCGGCTGGTCTGGAGGAGCCGCTTCGGCTCGAAGAGGTGAGTGTTTATAGTCAGTTAGTACTTTATCTTGGTCCTTAGGCAACCAATAGGTTTGCCCAGTGTGAACACTAAGGGCATTCGGGAGATTCCTTAGTCTGTCTATAAAATTATATAGTTGATCTAAGGTGTAGACCAGAATACTTACTTTGAAAATCCTTGAAATGCAGGGTACAGCAATGATATTTAAAAATAATGTCAGGGTGCAGCTACTTATTCTGTTGCAAAGATATATTAACAAAACAACATAACATCATGCCTGTATTTCCCCGAAGGGGTAGGCAGAGGTGTAGTACACCTACATTTCGCCAGTTATGTTGTAGTCCCATGTAATAGGGGGCGAGCCTATTGCCATTGACCGGGCACAAATCCAGACTCCGGGCTGCTACTGAGAATTTCCTAATGAAAAAACCCAAAAACACAAATATATATGGCATTGAAAATATCGGTATAAGCTTAACCACAAGTTTCACATAATTATACATAAATCTAGGCGCGGTTACTTTGTGATTAAAAATTAATAAATCGAGAGAATCTCACGCGCCCATCATAAATATTGAAATTAAATGGACTCCAATATCATGCAAATTCACAAAATATCAATTATAAAACGTCTATTTATTCAATAAATTAATTTTAATTTCTATACCTATTGAAAGATGGGCGAAATCTCTGATTATACTCATAAAAAGTGAATAATAAAGATACACAGTTACGTTAAAACATGCCTTTTATATTTTGCAGTCGCTTGATGGCGCTGTTTGCAAAGGGATATGTCAACGATACGTCAAATTCGGTACATTTGAAATTAGTTCCCTGTTTCTCCGTATGTCAAGCTATACTGGTTCACTTGTAGACTGAATTCGGTTGGCCCAAGTTAGCTGTGGTTATGGTCGCTCAATCGCTTTATTTTAATTTAAGAACAAGATCTTCCGGTTTTATAGCAGAGTGTAGTACGGTTCAATAAATTGGGACTCGAGTGACGTGTGACAAGTTTTTTATTGTTCCGTTTAAAAATATAACAGCGGAACACTTAATTAATTCGTCTTGTTGTCCTGACTTTGATGAGTTAATCTTTTGTTTCCGTTTGCAATTATAGCTGTGTGGTCTTTGCCTAAGAATAGCCTAGCGCTCGTATCTTCTTATGATTTTGTAGGACTCCATAGAATACGTCCTTGATGAAGGCATCAAAGTGAAAAGATTATCTGGTAGATTTGAAACACCATCTTTCAGTGTAAGTGGCGTAAGTGCACTGTAATATTATGTGAATTCCCAGGGTGTTGGAAGACAAACGATTCCAATTTCATAAAAAAATATTGTCAATCTAAATGGATCGAGGGCTGAAGCCACTTAACAACTTTTTGTAATAAAGTGGATTACTGAACGTCATTCATCTGCCGATCAATGCACAAAACCGTTCTAGCACACGAAAAAGTCCACAACGGCATCGTTTGTTAGTGGACGAACCCAGTTATTATAAACCAGCCTGAGTTTTTAATGGATTTTTTGAATACGGTAAACATCATCTAGCTGCCACAAAAATGTAGAACCGTTAATGGTTTTGCACTATTCCCAGAAAATATAAGAATGTTAAGCAGGGCAAGCGGAAAGATTCTAGAGTTACCTATTTATTTTCTTGAACTTGCTTTTTTATGCTGTCACGAAGATTTTTTTATAAATCTTAAAATTTTGAAGTTATTTTTCGTAACCTACAACACTACTTTTTTACGACCTAGTATATATTTTTCTGCATAAAAAAATCCTATTAGCTAGCTAGCACCCAAAAACGCATTTTTGAGATCTTGATACCCGTACATTTCAAACCGACTAAAATATACATATGTACATTTTTGTATAAATATGTCTTATTCGGTTTCTATTATCAAGTGTACTAAACACTTTATAACACTAACTTATTGATTGGACCACCCAGTAATATCCTATTTGCTTAATAAACTACATAACAATGAAATAGGAAACACAAGCGCTTACTTACGCATCAAATTCCTGCGCACGACTGTAATTCGCTTGATCAAGATAAATTGTGCAAAACAAACAAATACTGGCATTTGTAGAATTGTTCAATATCACGACTGTGTGAAATGTCAAAGTCTTCCATCACTTAATATTAGGTTCGTTCCATATTTCCGATTTGCCAAGTCGGTTTGAAGACCAATACACGCTTCCGATAGAGTGGTTAGACTCTTTGGTTCAGTTGCTTGCATTTATCCATATGTTCAATCCGATGCCGATGCTCAGATTATCTTCTGTTTGTTTCATATGAAACAATCTAAATTGGAACTGCTTCAAGAGTGACTTTCTCGATCATACTTCCAAGATTAGTACCGGTAACATGAGCTCAGTATTCTCTGAAGTACCTACGCACCGTCTATGTAACTCAGTCGAGCTACAAATAGGTGTGGCATAATCGCTAAACTCCATTTCAGAAACCTTCAAATTGTCCGATCACACTATCGGCCTTGCAAATCGGAAACATGCGCCCAGCCTTACCTTACCATGTTTCTGATCTTTCTAAAGCCTCAGAGAGGGTGTGTCGCAATAGGTCAAAAGTGCGAGGTTGCAACATCAGCATTCACTTGTTGTTTGCTCTGCACTTAAGTACCTAATGAATACTATTTGAACTCATAAAATAACAATTCGTTTTATTATCCAAGTCTTAAGTCTTATTTGTTTTTGATGAGCGATCAGCGATAGCGAAATGCTGTCGTTGACTTTGTAGTACCGTATGTTGAATGAATGAATATTGTGGATATCGTGTATCCACTTGTGGATGAAGCAATAGATCGTTGGTTACCAAAGCTTTGCATGCGCCATCGCAATCAGCGATTTTATTACTCTCATCTATTGAGTTGTTAAACACGAAAGACTGATTTACTGTGTGTTTGTCAAAGCGACTCGATTATATTTAAGGAACAGTCCCTGATAAACTAATTACCAAAACGTTCGTCTAGTCTTGACATCTAGATAATCAAAAAGGTCTATGTACGGTCGCGATCCTTCCCGGTGGTACATTTTGTCGACAAAAGCCCTTGAACGAATCCTGCTACGTTAGACGTACACGGCTGCCATCGAACATTAAGTGCAAGCGATTTTAGTCTTAGTGGTGGTTCACCGGAAAGATTTCTGATTGTACCTACTTATGTCGCAATGTGTATCCAATTTGCGCTGTCGTCGGAGAAAGAAAACCGCTTTCCTTAACGTCATGCAATGCAGGGATCCTCACCGATTGGTCATAATATGATGACGTGACGTAGCCAATAATAAATAAGAGCTTCAACCGCTTGACGCATGTCTTACTAAAATGCTTTTGCAATACGTGTTCACTGCTCAGCAATGATGAATGATAGGCATCTCATTCACATCTTCAATTATTGACCTAGATTACTATTCCAATGCTCAGATCAATAAGAACGCACCGAATAACGAATCGAATAGACAATATACGTCAATCAATTTAATGAGAATCGATTGTTCGCTGCTATCGACGATATCACAGATTTGTTTTCAACAAGCGGGTTATCGGTAATCGATAACTTTTGATAGTGATGAGACTGATGAGCAATTTATCAACATGTACAGATAGTGATTGTTTGATAAGGTTTGAGTACCAGCCCCCCTGGACGACTGAATTGATTTTCAAGGTCTATGGACATAATATAGTGTTGTGACGTTGTTATTGGAACCGAAGATTGGAACAGTGATGCTTGCATTGCTGAGTTTCGGTCTGAAGGGTACGGGTGCCGGTGAAATTACAATCACGTGAGATTTTCCATCTTCATGTCTCAGTTTGGCGAACCGACTTGCGGTAGTTGCGGTACCATTAAGGCAACAGCCTATTAGTTGTTATTGAAGTTGTTATAGGCAAAGGTAACCGCTTAACATCAGGTGGGCCTTTGGCTCGTTTCGCCATCCTATACTATAAAAAAAAAACCAAGGAAATGATCGGTGGTCAGTAGTGGGAATTTATGGGAATTCATAAAATCTCTATATTTTGATGTCAATGTTACTGATAGTATCCGACAGCTTGTTTTGAATTTATAGAATCAATTATTATATTTATTAGACGACTGTTGTACTCTTCGGACGTTGTTTAATATTAACCTTATTGATTAATCTATATGTTGATAATTGCAGCCCAACTCTTTCGTCTCGATCTAATGGACCGTTAAAAAAAAAAGAAAAATAGATCAAATCAAATTAGATTTGATCCTGCTCATTTTTCAAGATAGATCGCGACTGACATCAGAATCGAAAAACCAATGTCCTATGCTGGTGCATCGGAGTAAATATGCTGTTGCAATGAGTGAGTAAGGACCAAAAATCCCTCCCCTGCATTAAATGCAGGGTTTCAACTCTTTGAAGATCCTTAGCTACAACTTGACAAACAAGACGGTTAGGCCAATGAGGCGTTAAATTACGCCTCAGTTAAAATAACTCCAGTACCTACTTCAACGTCAATCATTAACTACAAGTACAGTTTTATCATCCATACAAATACTTAAACGGTCTTTATTTGTGAAAGCCGTTTGTACAGGATTAGTCTGTTTGTTCTGGGTGCGTACGACGCGCATACAACAAAGTGGAATTCCAACAAATTTCCAACAAACGTCCAACATTACTCCTTTGTATACAAAAGAGGCAACGGTCCTAGAAATGTGTTTGAAGACTAAGATGTTATGTTTAATTGTAAAGGAATGCGTTTCTTCTTAATTTCGTTTTAAATGTTCTTGTAAGATTTGTTGAACTGAACTTTTGAGAATATTTTTTTTTGATAACGACTCGTCCAAAAAGAAATTTCTTTGATACCTGTGCCTGAGATGTAGCCATGTGCCAAATATAGTAAATATAATAAGGTACAAACGCTGTTTTTTTTATTAAACATGATAATCTAGTTTCTTGAAATAGCCGATTGAAGACACCGATGAATAAGTATAAAACTCAGTCTAGTGCATACACAAATTCACAATCAAAATAAACTACAATGTCGGAAGTCGGAAACCATACTATCTGAAATACCGAACAAACATCTTGATCTAATTTATGGAATTAAGCAATATCCTTCGGAAATCCATTGTCCAAATATTGGGGAACTCGCCCCTTCTTCGGTCCTATAAATCAACCACAGAACACAATAGGAGGGGATGACAAATACGATCTGTGCTATAGGATAGTTCCGTAGTGTGAACAAGGCATAGATTTGCGATTCTATCTGTGAATCTCGCTAAACAATAAGTGAAGCACCCAATCGTAAGTCGGCTCGCTTGAAAGTACGGGTTGGCACGCACACATTCACACCCATAGTAAGTCTAACAGCCGCGATTACGCAACAAATCACGTGTGACGGAAGCTTTTGTCGTAGTGTCACAAATAAAAACACAATACCATAATGTCGAAATTAGTAGGTTTAAGAAAAAAAAAATAGCTCAAATCTTTTCTTGGCAAGATTCCGTCTGCCTTTTTTTATTCGTCCGTGCTACCATGATAATTGATAGTTTTTTATCGTAGGACCCTAACTACCCTGAGTGCGTAAGTCTGAAAGTAGAAAGGAAAACTAAATCACATCGTTAACGGTTTATTTTATTGTTTTAGGGCTTATTATATTGCGCCATTACTTCAGTTGTAAATAAAGGCAATTGAGGACAATCTGAGAAAGTTGAGATTCAAAATTCAAAATTCAAAATCATTTATTTGTGATTCACAGGTAACAAAAAGGTCTTATTTAAATATAAATTAAGTTCATTCTGTGATCAGCCTCATGGGCTTACAAATGTCATAAAAATACATACTTAACTTAAAATGTCAATATATTGCAATAATTCATTATCCATATCAATGTTAATACAATCAATCGGACATCGACACATTAAAAACTCGTTAACAGAGTAGAAAGAGTGCTCAATGAGGAATTGGAACAGTTTATTTTTGAACACACGGATGTCTCTACAGTCCTTAATGTGATTAGGGATCTTATTATAAATTTTTGGCGCCATAACAAACACACTATTCCCATATAGGGTAGTTTTATATTTCCTACTAAGTTTATTATATAATGTACTTCTGTTACGTGACATATGCTCTAGCACAAATAAGGATGGATGATGCCTGATAAAAAGGGCAATTTCAAATATGTATAGTGATGGTACGGTAAGTAATTTTAAGTTTATGAAGAATTTTTACAACTATCAGTTCTCTTTAGATCACACATAGCGTGGATGGATCTTTTCTGACATTTAGGTTTAAAGAATTTTATTTCTCATAAGAACAAACAGTTCACTTATAATGAGATACAAAAGTACTTACAACTAAATTATATAATTTTAGCCTCTAGAGCGAACATTAACATTTAAACACCCTATCCTAATTAGTGGTGTTACCCCAGAAAATGATTGCATATCTTAGTCTGGAAGCAACATAACCATGATAGGCAACAAGTAACGTAGGGAGGCTGACTTTTTTCGCTAGCATGTACATTTTTTTTGCTAGCAACATTGTGCTGTAGTATCTGATGTGCTAAAGTTCTAATGATTTGTATTGAATGGCTATTGCAATACAATAAATGAGTAATGCTACCATAGAGATTTATATCGCGTGTGGTTTTACGAGTCAAAACATTGGGGTTTATGCACGCAAGCATAATAAAACCAAGTGTTCGAAGATGGTATTTTTATTACAAAATATTTACACTCGAAGAAAACTAGTTGAATTTGACAACGTAAGAGAGTTATGTCATTTCACATATGGGTTCCGAAGGGCCAGTGGAAACTCAAAATATGGAGTACAATACAATACAAATACAAATCATCTTTATTGCACAACAAGATAAAAAAAATAAAGATAGAGTAAAATATGATAGGACTTTCCTTCAAAATTGTACTCAGTCTTTGCTGTTTGCTTAAAGCCGTGTCTCCTGCGACCAAAATCTAACAAAACATTCTAACAAAACGCCAACATTTTGCTTAGGTTAATCACATGTAGCCAAACAGCTAGGCCACGCCCCCATTTTGTTAGAAAAACATGTTAGATGTTAGAAATAACAAAAATATGGTCGCTGAGACGCGGCTTAAGACGGTCAGTTCATAACGGTTCCGAGACATTCATCGTCAAGTTTCCACATTGTGTGGACGTTCCGCTTGCTGCACAGAGATGCATCGCCGGCTGCGGAACGAGATGAAACTAATTACGGTGGGAAGTATGGAAAATATTAAAATAGAATGGACTATTTATTATACATCTCGCCGAACACATTGTTTGTTAATTTATTGCACATATTTATGTATTTAGTTTAATAAGTTGTCTGCAGAATAACGGCATTCCGGACAAACCCCCGTGGTTTTTGGTTTGCTTTTGTCATAATAATGTATGTTTAAATAAAAATAAAGGAAAAAAAAAAACATATGTGTAGTTCATGAAATGTTTGTGTTAGTACGGGATAAATAAGTTCTACTCCTGTGCCACACCAAATTTTATCCAAATCCGTTCGGAGGTTGGCGAAATGTTACAAATGAAATCGAAACATACTCGTACATCCAAGCTCCCTTGGATTAGGTACTTTACGAGAGGGTGAAGCCAGACAAGCGTAATTTTTTGAGCTGTGAGCCGCATTTATTGTGTCGCCTAATTTATGATGCATTGTTTTTTTTTATTTCTTTTAGGGCTTGCGTTTGACCGCCATCTCACCTATTTTAAAGCCATACGGTCGAAGAAAACAACCTATTTACTCGAGCCTTGAAGACCACCAAATAATTCCTTATTCTCGGGAAACAAACACTTCCACTCCAGGCGGCAAGGATTTCCACTTTAAACGGTACGCATGATAAAGCTATTAGCAGATCGGTTTGTGCTGGTGGTGGAACGTCTACGCATGGCCGTGCGTCTAGTTTCGTATAAGCAGACAAGAGATTAACTCATTTTGCGTCGTCGTGGGGCACAAACCTTTATACCGAATGCATCGTAAATTACGCGACACAAAAAACGTGGCGCAACTCACAAAATTTCGCTCGATTTCTTTCCCCCTAATAATTTTGCAGAGCAAAAGAACATGTAATGCATTAATTACATATTTTATTATTCTTTTATGCACAAAAGTGGTAAGACGGACTTAACCCCGTGATGCATTCTCTACACAAGTAAACATTTGGAACAAAAAAAAATCCAGTTAAGGACACTTACAACATAAATCTTTGATTACAATCAGACGCGAGCGAGCGTTGCACGTAATGCCCACCCAAGCTACCGAAAGTACCAGACATTTGGATGGGGCCCAAATTCTCAAGCTCGTTGACAACGGCTAGACAACGGGGAGTTTGTTGGCACGTTAGAAAAAAAAAAAAACTAACAGTTACAGTTTAAAAAGACAAAAAAGCAACTCACCACCTTCAGATGCCGTTTGCCTCATTGATGAAAACTGTTTGCCCTATTTCTAAATTTTAATCATAGTTCCGTTCGAGTATCATCATCTTTTCTCTTAAACAAAATCTTGTACGTATCATCACCTGCACTTCTCGCCGTCTCTAGCCGATGACTGAAGCCATTCAAAATTTGCCAGATATTTATCTAACCAAATGATTTGTTTATCGTAGGCATTCACAACAACAGTCAACACATTCAACTATTGTTCTGTTCGGAGATAGTACAATCAGGCATTTGTTTAGTGGTGATCTAGTGCCATGGACGGCAGGTTTAGTTTGGAGTCTACTGGATTGAAGATGATCGGAATCGCTTTGACTGCTTTGGTATTGTTTTTTATGTTGGCTGTGAGTACGTGTTTGCTCTCTATTTACGATACCGTTGTTTTGGGGGAGAACGAAGCTTCAGTGACCAGTAATCCGCATACAAGTTTGACACTTAAGAATATTATCATCGAATTCGACGACTTAACTCATAATCAGCTGTTCCTCCTCGTATTCGCTGGGTCGTTTCTGTTTTATGAATGAAAGTCACTGAATTCGATTACTAACTCATAAATCAGTAGTTTTTCCTCATATCCGCTAGGGACGCTCCTGATTTATTAGTGAAAGTCATCGAATTCGATGATAGTAAGTATATAGTATTCGTAAGTGTCAAATTTATAATAAAAGTTTATCTTGAGAGGTGGCGAAATTAAGAACTACAATAAATGATGTTGTATTTGATACACAGACCAGTAAGCTTCAAGACTCCGCATAAACAAAGTTTTGTATTCGAACGCAGTCGTAAAACGTTGGTGGGGTCAGGGGGGCGGACGGCGCGTTATGATTGGCCGGCTCAAAAGTTCGGTGGTATGATTCCTTATGATTGGTGCCGCTCGCTGACTGAGAGGCTTACTGGTCTATGATTTGATATAACCTTGGCACTTGTTGAGTTGATTGGCACTTGTCCATGCAAGCAGTGCCGCTGTGACCTGTCAAGATTTACTGGCATTCTGTTAAGCATGGTGTAACAATACTAGTCGACCAGGATAATTAGACAACTGTCAAATATGACGTTGTCCGCAATTATTTGATATAGGCAGCGCGTAAGGTACAATAATTAATTAATTGGTTAATGGCAATAGGCTCGCCCGCTATTACATGGGACTATAACATAACTGGCGAAATGTGGGTGTGCTATACACCTCTGCCTACCCCTTCGGGAAATACAGGCGTGATGTTATGTTGTTATTGTAAGGTACTATACTGAGACGAATGCGTGCCAAGTGGGAGGGTGAACCACATACCAGCCAGTTGTCTTATTGTCTTGGTCGAGTAGAACAAGGTAGTCTCTTCCCGTGACAGATTACGTAGACTGGATTTGTCAATG
Source organism: Asteroscopus sphinx (assembly GCA_949699075.1). Classification (NCBI taxonomy): domain Eukaryota; kingdom Metazoa; phylum Arthropoda; class Insecta; order Lepidoptera; family Noctuidae; genus Asteroscopus; species Asteroscopus sphinx. The sequence goes on along the minus strand of OX453021.1, from coordinate 7,838,503 downwards.
TCATAGCTAGGTACTGATGCACCAACAAGCTTCGTGGTGTCAAACTTTGTGGAGATTGAAGGAAAAATATAAGAAGTAGTACTTAATCGTAACGTAGATCAGTCCATAGCCACAGGAAGAGAATACCAACATCATCGTGCTGTCAAGCACTTGATCGGTGCAAAACAATTCTTGACTTCCATTGGTCAAAACTTTGGGTTCGGGCACAAAACACAGAGAGTACAGAAGTAAAGCTTCATACAATGCGCGCTCGAGCAACGCACACATAGACATCGCTCACGGACACGAAATCTCAGAACAAGTTCGAATCAATCAAATCAAATCAAAATGTTTATTTGTTTACACAGGTATTTTTGGTGGTAGGTACATTATAGGTATTAGGTAGTATAGTCTCTGTGTGCTGCCACAAGTGGCATACAAATATTAGTAATTAATTATACATATACATCATTATTATACATTATTATTTAAATTAACAACATTAATACACTTTATTCACAACATAATTATTTAAGGACATTTTATGCCTTGTCTACACATGATTTTAACATGATTTGCACTGTGGTTAGAACAATTGGAGCGGGAGTGCCACCCGCTATGTCGGTGTGTATGTGTGTGTTACACAGTTCAGCAGTACATACATGAGCTTTACTTCTGTACTCTCGGTGTTTTGTGGTTTGGGTTTCAAGTATAACGCTGAAGGTTATTTTTGAGCTTCATTCTCCCCTAAAACAACGGCATCGTAACACGAGAGTTATGTCCACTAATATTCTAATTCCTAATAGATTACCTCATGTTTGATTTTCAGTAGTTTTCGTGGTTCAGTGACACCCATATTCTAAGTTGTTTCCTCAAACGTTTCTATACTCAAACTCAGTCAAGAATGCCTTCAAGGGTTCCTACAACATACATACGTACATATTATCACGCTTGTTTCCCATTGGGGTGGGCAGAGACTATGGATTTCCACCTGCTACGATCCTGACACACCTCTTTCGCTTCATCTACGTCCATTACCTCGTCATGCATGCTAGTCGGTTTAGAGAAGTCTTAACCTGGCATTTCTTGAGAACGTCCGCGGTTCCTACAAATACTATTTAATTCTTAGACATTTCCTCAATGTATCTTGAGGAAATAAATAACGCCGTGACGGATAATTGTGTGGGTCTTCGTATACATGTATTCCATAAATTCAATTTTCAGAATAGAAACAACAATAATCACGTTGCAATTGACACTTTTCCAGTCTTGAGGAAGCCTTAAGGTTGGTCGCGATGTACTTTGAATTCTTCCTCACCTTGTTTAAGGAAAACTATCAAGTGACGGAGATTTATTGTACTGTAAATGCCACGGAGGAAATATTGTATTGAGTAATGTTGAGTTGAGTGAGTCTATAAAAATAAATAAATAAATAATAAATATCTTTGGGACATTTTTACACAGCACCATCTAGTCCCAAACTAAGCAGAGCTTGTGATATGGGTACTAGACAATGGATATAATACGTATATACTTTTTTTTTTGTAAATACATACTTATAATACATAAGCAACACACCCAGACCAACACAAACACTTATGTTCATCACACAAATATTTGTGTCCTGTGGGAATCGAACCCACGACCTCGTTATCAGCAGTCCGACACTCGAACCACTAGACCACAGAGGTCGTCAGATAAAAGTAGGGAGCACTACGTTTTACCGAAATACGATCCACCGAAACACGTTTTACCGACAACTATTCGTCGAACGTATCATTCCCCGATGCAACACTTGGTCGAATGTACATTTAGCCGACGCACGTTTCCCCGAATTATATTTCGTCGAAACACTATTTGCCGATGGCTTCTTTTACCGACGTACCTTTGACCGAAGGCTCAGTTTGTCGAATCGTGGTTTGGGTATATCTAGAGTATGTAAACTGTATTTTTATAATTTTATCGATAAAATTATAAAAATAGTATAGATATGTCATACCCTAACAAAACCTACGAAAAATATGTTCCGTACGCAGCGCCAGCACAATACAATAAACTAGTGCAAAGTAAGTAGGGGTGCTGGCTAGAAAACCTCCACGTGTGCCTGACGGCTGCTTGTCCTTCTGGACACGTCTAGAGGGAACGGCAGTTGTTTGGCCGGTGCATCCTGGGCACGGGCAATAATTTCCTTTCGAGTGATTAACCTTCGGGGGATTTTATTGCCTGTGGCGAAAATTCTGGCACGGGAGGGGCCCGTTCTGGGCCAGTGGGGAGTTGTTCCACGTGTCCCTCTGTTGCCAACAGAGGGCACAGTGGAGGAGCAGGGGTGGGCCCGGTGTGCACTCACTCTGCCACTGCCAGCGGGGATACTGTCTTTCCCTGCCTCCGTCGATCTCGTAACCCCAGGAGTGCCCGCCAAGTAGTGTTCTCGCGCCTCGTGGGACCAAGGGTCTTCACCGCCCGGACTGCGAGGAAGAAAACCTCTATAAAAAATTACGGGAGGTAGGGCCTGCGAGCAGCAGACTCGGGGTAGTCTCGGGGAGAAGGGGCTCGCCTGCTTGTGGCGGGCCGGTACCTGTCGGGGGTGGTTACGTGTGAATACTCACGGGTTCCCACGCCCCCGGCTAAGGTAGTGGAAGGAACACCGTGGTGGTTTTAGTCGGTAAGAGTCCGACACTGGCTCCGCCTACCCCGGGCGGAGTGCGTCCATGAGGAATTCCCCACGGCAAAAAGAAAAAAAAATGTGCAAAGTAAGTAAGTTAGTTACTGTTTTTTTTTTTTTAATCGATAATATTATAAAAATACAGTTTACATACTCTAGATATACCCAAACCACGATTCGACAAACTGAGCCTTCGGTCAAAGGTACGTCGGTAAAAGAAGCCATCGGCAAATAGTGTTTCGACGAAAAATAATTCGGGGAAACGTGCGTCGGCTAAATGTACATTCGACCAAGTGTTGCATCGGGGAATGATACGTTCGACGAATAGTTGTCGGTAAAACGTGTTTCGGTGGATCGTATTTCGGTGAAACGTAGTGCTCCCATAAAAGTATGAGGAAACAACTTAGAACATGGGTGTGGGTGTTAGGGTAATAATTATCAATTATAAAATTTAATATTTCTTCTAAGATAAATAATTAGGTTTACAGTTCAGCGATTGAGTGATGGCATGCAGGCCCTGGTTTTGCGCTAGAGATGCCCCTGGAACTTAAATAAACACTGGGATCTTCTGTTTACGCGTGGTAATTAGTCCCTGTTATTTTGTCTAGAAGAAATCGCCTTCAGCGATAAGATCGCCAATTGTACATACCAGGCCCCTCAGAAAGTATTGCGAAAAAAAGTTTTTATATATGGGAGACTGGCCAGTTATAATGTTTTTCGAAAATATGATTATTTATAAGTAAAAATAAGTAAGTTCCAATTTCAAAATTTCCCTCCACATTTTTTGCGAGTTAATTCAAAGTATTGTGTCTCACTGAAATATGGATCTGCGCCGGGAACATTTTAGAGCTATGATTTTATACGATTTCAAGTGTCGCCTGAAACCGGATGAATCGTACGATAGACTTCAAATGGCATTCATGGATGAAGGCCCTTCCAAGGCAACCGTGTATCGTTGGTATAACGAATTCAAGCGCGGTCGACCAACTTTGGGGGATGACGAAAGAAGCGGTCGCCCTTTGACGGCTGTTACCGAAGAAAACGTGCTAGCAGTGAAAAATTTAATCCAAGACAATAGGCGAATTACATATCAGGAGATTCAACACATATTGAAGATTGGATCGGGAAGCGTTCACGAGATTCTACACAGCCATCTTCGCGTGAGGAGGATAGTATCACGCTGGGTGCCGCACAACCTCACCGATGCTCAGAAGCAGGCCCGGGTGGAATGGTGCCGTGATATGCTTAACAAATTTGAAGCAGGCTCGTCTCGGCGTGTTTACGACATCGTTACAGGTGATGAGTCCTGGATTTATCAATACGACCCAGAAACCAAGCGCCAGTCGACTGTTTGGGTGTTTCAAAATGAGCCAACGCCTACCAAAGTGAAGCGATCTAGAAGCGGGGGTAAGATTTTGATCGCTAGCTTTTTTAATTTGACTGGCCACTTGGTATCAATTCCCTTACGGGATCAAAGAAGCATTAATGCCGAATGGTATACTACCAAATGTTTGCCAGAAGTTTTCTCTGTTATAAGCAACAAGCGACCAAACACAGGGCTCCGCGGGCTACTGCTCCACCACGACAATGCACCTGCGCACACCGCACTCAAAACGAGGGACTTCCTGGACAGCACGCCAGTCAAACTCCTGGGTCACCCTCCTTACAGCCCTGATCTAGCACCGTGTGACTTCTTTTTATTCCCAAAAATAAAAAATCAGCTCAAAGGGATACAATTTTCGTCGCCGGAAGATGCGCTGGCTGCGTTCGAGCAGGCTGTAAACGAGGTGTCTGCGGCGGACTGGAAAAAGTGTTTTGAAAACTGGTTTAGGCGCATGAATCTTTGTATAGAGGCTGGTGGAAAGTACTTTGAAAAGATTTGATAAAAATATATGTACGTATAGAACAATTTTTTTTAGTTTCGCAAAACTTTCTGAGTGTCCCACGTATGTATATAAATAATAATCTATGTTGCTTGTTTTGTGTACAATAAAGAGAACTTGTATTGTATTTTTATGACATAGAATTCTCAAGTTTTCCTCTTATTGTTATTTTTTTTCGGTTATTGGGTCTCCCAATCCTGGTTTTTTGGGTTATATTGACGCATAGTTTTCGCTCACGAATAACTAAATACTAAAAATGTGTGTTTATTGATAGATTCGCTATGTTCAATCTTATGGAAACGTATCAGCAAACTTTTTGAATATTAATAATTTATTAGGTTTTCGCGATATAATTTTTGAATAATTAAATGCCTACCCCTACATTATTGCCTAATTATTTATTATCTATCAGACCCACAGAAATAGATAGAATGGCCATGTGGGCAGGGCACGCGTGGCAGCACCATTCACCATAGTGCAGGATATTCCAAAGCCTTTCTCAGCACGCCTTATGACTTGTTTCTAAAAATACTGTAACAAAAACCCGCAAAAATGCCTTATTGTGCTGTTTTTAACTGCAGAAACAAAAGCTGTAATGTACATTTGTTTTTTTTTTTAAATAATGACGTCACAATGTAAGGCGTAGTTTGTTCGGAAAGTTGCCACGCATGAATCGCAAGTAAAATTGTGATTACAACCATTCTATCTATTTCTGTGATCAGACCATTGACCCTGTTGTTTTACATACTCACGACAAAAGCTCGCGAATAAAGATTTCCCCAGCAATTTACAGAAAAATAAACCTTTTTATCTTATAAAGATTAAATAGTTTTTTAATTGAATGCTAACTGTTCACGTTTCACTGTGTGTAACTCTTCGGGTCTATCAGACCCAGTCTAGTCTGATGATCTCGCGTCAGCACAATTATCGCGTTGTTAGAAGATTGTAATCAGTAGACGCAGCCTTGATAGGTTGTAAGATTTCATCCAACTATCGTTGGAAAGGCTGTGTTTTATTGAGTGAAGTGCCGATTGAATCATTAAAGTGTTTCATTCTTACGGAAAGAGCTGCGTTACTTTTCTTTAAAGTTTACAACTTATTGAACCTTTAATAATTTTGGTTCATTTTATTTAGAGATTATTTTTAACCGAAGATTATTATGTATGACCACGCATAACTTTTTACATAGTGGTCCGATTTTGATGATTATTTTTTTAATGGATAGGGTATATCTCGAAGTTGACCCCATTTAAATTTCAAAATCAAAATCCACCCCTAAGGGTAGTAAAACAGGGGATGAGTGTTTGTTCACCCACTGAATTCTTACCTGTTAAGCGACTCTGTTAAAACTTGACACACATAAATATAGTTCTAGACACTACGACATAATGGAGACCTGGAGTTAGATTTTAACCACAAAAAAATGAAAAATAAAACTTTTTAACAAAAAATTGAACCGACGAAAACAGTAACTGAAAAGCGAAAAATAACTAATTATGAGTCGTTTATCTATGGTCATATTATCCGCATTAAACTTTATTTTCTCAGTTATCGTACCGGGCTTGTTAACGATAATTATAAAATTATTATTAGTAAGTTTATTTACAACGTGTTACTGAAATAACTCAAAACGTCTTAAGGGGTCATTATATTCATCAGTATGAACAACATTTACTATGGGACAAACTCTGAAATAGCGAAGAAAAAATCTGCTGTTGCCTACATTTTGTCGATTTATGTGAACACAAATGTAGGGATCAGGTGAGCCCTTACCCCTTAAGAGGTTTTCAGTTATTTCAATAACACGTATAGTTACGTCAAATTGAGCAAGTCGATTTTGATTTTTTTGACAGAATGGTAGCTTGGTTGGGAGAAAGACAAAATTTTACCGCAAAACTAAATACTACAAGAAAGTGAGGCCGCGGGCATAGCTTTTTATATAATTGACATAAAATATGCATCGTAAATGATAATGATGATGATGCATTGTAAATGTTGCTTATAATTTTGATCAAGTAATTTGATTAAATTAAGTCTTCGAACTTTCTTGTTACGATACGAATCTGCTTCTTAGTAGCCTCGTTAACCTACTACTGATCAGTACTGGTATTCAATATCTTAACTAAAATAAAAGGACACGTCGAAAACAGTCTCGTTAAAATCAATTCGGATGAGAACAAGTTTTCTGATACACTTTCATTGGCAACATTCATGAAGCCTCATCGTGAGGAATGCCGCTTCGAAATTGCAGGAACCTGTCAGGTTTTTTCACCGTTTACGATACTGCTATGCGTCTCGTCATCGCGAAACTGAGAGTCATCAGTGCCCATTTGTATAGAACTTTACAATCGTACGCAGTGATTTCAATCCTATCTACAACACCTTAAAGATCAATGTTCTGTGCTATTTCTCCATTACCGGTATTAACCTTTTTTCCTCTACTGTCAACAGTTTGATAAATTACTTCGTCCTCTGTTTTGTTCAGTTCATCAGTTTCCCATTTGCAAATTGCAAATGACTTGCTAACTTAAAGCGATTAGATTATGTTAGTTCTACTATAATATTCAAATATCCTATCATGTCCGTTCGATTAGATCTAGTCATTCTTAACTGCTACATTTAACCTTCATGCCCATTGAGCTGAATCGAACAGATTTAACCACAATTTACTGAAATTACTTTTATTGTTCACAGGTCCGGCGATCGCTCAAATTGCGGGGCAGGCGCAAGGAAAAGGAGAAACTGCCATCGGGCATAACAGCTGACTACACCGCCTCGCTGTTCGCCCACCTGGAACAAGATTCAAATTATTCCAATTACCCGCTCATACCTACCTCGGGGTCTAACTCCAATCTGAGCGACGAAAATAACCACCTGTCGCCCGGATACCCCACAACTCACACTTGGAACAAGAAGGATGGAGTCCTACAATCCGACAGTTCGGAGACGTCATTAAATTCATTGAATAATCCGAATAATGCTAATACCAGCCCTAGACAGCCGCCAAACCTACCTCCTATACCGCCTCGACCCCCAAAACGTGGAATCCTTAAAGGTCCACGTCTCAGCAATACTAGTTCAAATTCTGTAGAAAACAATGTGCAAAGTACCGATGCAGTTGATAACGTTAACGGTCAGGAAACCAATGTACTGGCGAGAAATACTCAGCAAAATGAAATGATGACATACGGTATTCCACCTTCGAAGAGCACTTCGTCCAGTGACGATATGCAGCATGTGCAGAACTTTACCAAAAAAGTTATTCATAGCCCTGTTGAGACTCAGTACAAAGACTACAAAAATAATTCGAATAACCCGTCAATAACTACCCAAGATGTTGATGAGGCACCAAAGACGAATGGGAATAGCTACCTTGGAGTGACGTCAACGTCTCCAAGCGCTGATTCTCTCACTGATACGACAACGAACTCTTCTTTCGCGACTCCACCGTTTTCTACCTCACCCGTCGGCGAATCTCAAGGGTTCCATCGATGGTCCAGGACTAGTAACTTCGACGATGTATATTTACCACTTCCTTCATTATCTCCTGTGCGATTACCGAGGCCAAGATATCTAACAATTCAAAGGCAGAAGGCTCCTCGAAATGATTTTGGCTTCAGTCTTCGTAGAGCGATGGTTCAAGAAAGAATTTTCATTGGAGATATCAATGGGCATGACAATGCCCTTCTGAATGGTGACAACAAGTGCAATAATATCGGAATGGTCAGCAAATTGACTTACAGAGCGGTAATTTTGGCTGAGCCTGGTTCTTACCCGGGGGCTAGCGAGACGGGACTTTTGCCCGGAGATAGACTCCTGGAAGTGAACGGTGTGAATGTCGAAGAGAAGAGCAGAGAAGAGGTCATCGATCTCATCAAAGGAAGTCAAGACTCAGTCACTATTAAGGTGAGTTTTAAAATATTAACATTGATTAATATTACTCGCTGAATACATCATTTATTGAAAATTTGTTTTTAACATGGCACTTTTTCTATCTACAACTACAGCGAACTATATTTTACAGAGTTTCTGATTAAACTACAGTACCTGTACTTCAATTTCAATTGTTAAAAACGAATTTTCGATAAATGATGTACGACGTACGACGTTCAGCGAGTAATATTTTTTTACTGATGGGGGCGCCACTTGGCTGCTACATGCGCCTTAAGTGCCGGTCAACGAGCATTAAATCCACAAATGAAATAAAGATTACAGATGTAATCACATCTGATTTGTTTGAAACTAATTCCGTCAATTTTCGACTAGACAAAGCGCTCTTAGACAGATATAAATTACTTCATGGATATTTTCCAAATAATCGAATCGAATGATCAATGTAACAAATCTTGACAATGCCATATCAAAACTTTTTTATCCACGTTGTTGTAACCGGGAAAACCTAAATTATAACTCTGAGCTCTTAAATTAAGGTGAATGCTACAGGGTAGCCCGCGAAATTCAAATTGTTTGGTGTTTTTTGTAAATTGTAACTTTATTTCGCGTTGTATATCATTCAAAATATGATTGGCTGAAATAATAACAATATATCTACTGAATAATATTCATAAAAATTATTAACCTAGCTCTATAATATCTACAAGCTCGAAAATCGATAATTTGATCGTAAATTAGTATTATCGAGCTTGTACAGCTTATAGAGCTAGGTTAAAAAAATTCATGAGTATTATTCAGTAGATATATTGTTATTATTTGCGCCAATCATATTTTGACCGATATACAACGCGAAATAAAGCTACAATTTGCAAAAAACGCCAAAAAATTTGAATTTCGCGGGCTACCCTGTAGCATTCACCTTAAACAAAAAACTAGGAAATAAGATGCTTTCGAAACGGCTTTAAACCCGTTACAAACAGTAAAGTTAATATTCTGTTCATAGTTTAGACAATCGTGACTTGTGAATTAGTTGCGATTACTTTGGTTACGATTTTATTATGATTAAGTTGCTCTAGGGTTTAATAGTTCTAGTAATTTTCTACGTGTTAGGTGATTAACGTATTGCTTTTTTTTTTTAATGTATTGCTCAGTTAGCGGTTTCCTGATCATTTTTTGTTGCGAAAACCTGGTTTAAGTTTAAACTAAGACGACTATCGAGTCGTCTTAGTTTAAACTTAACTTAGGTGATTAACGTATTGCTTTTTGTTTTTAATGTATTGCTCAGTTAGCGGTTTCCTGATAATTTTTTGTTGCGAAAACCTGGTTTAAGTTTAAACTAAGACGACTCGATGCTTCGTGTTCAACTGCAAACTCGTTATCATCATCATCATCATTTGAACAGAAAGAAGTCTACTGCTGAACATAGGCCTTCCCCAAGCATCATTGACCAATTGCCAATAATGGTGCGTATTCAAAATGCACATAAATGCGCACGGATTGGGCATCTATGTGTAAAAACATATTATTTTTACATATTCTGTACCACATCCTTGAGAATACATATCTTTATCTTTATCATCATTATATCTAGCTACTGCTTAGTAATATGTCTTCTTATAAACGCTCTGTAATAAATAAGTAATAATAATTCCATAATCACCAGGCTTGGCAAAACTATAAGTAATAGCAATTACGGTTATAAGCGACAGGACGACACTGCTGCCCTTCCTCTTAATGATTTTCTTGACAACCTTTACGACTAAGTACTACAACTACAAAAAAAACCGGCCAAGAGCATGTCGGGCCATGCTCAGTATTATAGGGTTCCTTAAGTAGGTGTAATTACAAACGAATCAAATCGAATATTAATCATGGCTATTTTAGTTTTTGCAATAATCGGCAGCATTCGCGACTCAGAGCGTGTTGTTAGTAGCGCCATCTAGCGATAAATTCAAGAAGCCAAATTTAAGAAGTGTGTCATTTCAAAGTTACTTTTTGTGATTTTTTCAAATAGAAAGTAGCTAAAGGAGCATTAGAGATATAGACCTTTGAACTAGGACGTTTTAAGTATTTTTCAGTTTTCTCTCTATAACTCAAAAAATTATAATCACATTATACTCGAAATAATTTTAAAAGAGAGTTTTCACAAAGGTCTATCAATGTGGAAGATTATAAGTTTCTACATTGCATAGTTTAGAAATGGCAGGGGGGGGACACATTGCAAGCCACTTTGGTGGGCTATATTTCGCAGATGGTACACCTGATAAAAAAGTGGTGTATGAAACAGTACCTTCATTTTAGTAGACCTATTCAATGATACCCCACACGAGGGGGTGCAGCGATACATGTATGGACGCCACCCCTAAAAAACGTAAAAACGATTCTTTTATTATTTTAAAATTGAGATCTATATGTAGACTATTTTCTAACAAAATTTCATTTACTTATGTTTATAACTGTAGAAGTTATTAAGCTGTAAAGGATTAGGACAGACGGACGGACATGACGAAACTATAAGGGTTCCTTGTAGGACTTCGGAACCCTAAAAAGGTCTATTTATTGCTAAGAATCTATCGACCATAAATCAATTTTCATAGGTGTGTGAAATAATACATAACTACTAGATTATCAAAAAACCATATCAAATACAGATCTAACCCAGGATTCTTGCGGCCAATTAATCCATTAAATTAAATAAACACCAATGATATTTAAAATATCATAGATGTACACTATATCAACACAAATAAAATGTATGTCGTCGGTCTGTTACCTAATAAATCAGAAGCTACTGCACCGATTGTAAACGATTTTGCACACGCAAAAGGCCTTACAGTTTTGATATATCGCTGTTTTTGTTCCGGGAAGCATGGCAGCTCTATTCTAGTAAAATTGCTCAAGAATCTGTTGATGCAGTTGTGATAGTTGTAGGTAATCTTACTAATTTGTGAATGACTTTGTGATTTAATTGAACTGTAACTTCAAAGTTGAGGTAGTTGGACTGTATCCTGGAAATACTCGCAGGCTAGAAAAAACACATTGGTTTGTTTTTTTAAGGCTTAGGAAGGCGAAACGAACTAAAGATCCACATCTGATGTTAAGCAGTTACCTTTGCCCATAACAACTGCAATGCCACCTATTTATTTATTTTACTTTAATTACAACGGTCTTGAACCAATTACAGTAATTAAAGATAGAGGAATGACACATAAAATATATAGTGAATCTTTCCATCTTTCATAAACCTCTCTCGCAAGGCATACAACAGAATCTTCTTCCAATCATCCGCAAACAGATCATAATTCGGATTACAATCCAAGAGTTCGTTGAGTGCAGTGAGAGTACTATGTAGTACCTATGTTGTTGCCTAAACAATATTGCGAATCGCGTTCGCCAAACCGAGACCTAAAGATGGAAAGTCTCATGCGATTGTTATTTCACCGTTACTGTTCTTTCAAAAGGAGCTCTACTACTATCTACTAACTTATGTACGAGTATCTTATGTGAAAATAGTATACTCCCATCATCAATAAATAAATTAGTTGAAATGGGTGTTGCAACTACAAAAAATTTGAGCTTAGGCGCATCTTGTTGCATAACAAAACATAGGTCCCATATAGCCCTGGCTTCCATCATACAACACGCACATAACATAACTTTCTCCGTACCGGTGTTTACAAGAATAACCACTTTCAAGCTCGATTTGTGTACAACTCTATTTAGCTTTGTGTAACATTGATGTCTTAAGCTGGAATCAGACGCTTCCTTTTTAGGGTTCCGAAGTCCTACAAGGAACCCTTATAGTTTCGTCATGTCCGTCCGTCTGTCCGTCTGTCCGTCTGTCCGTCTGTCCTAATCCTTTACAGCTTAATAACTTCTACAGTTATAAACATAAGTAAATGAAATTTTGTTAAAAAATAGTCTACATATAGATCTCAATTTTAAAAGAATAAAAGAATCGTTTTTCCGTATTTTAGGGGTGGCGTCCATACATGTGAAATGGAGAAAAAAAAATTTTTTTCGCTGCACCCCCTCGTGTGGGATATCATTGAATAGGTCTACTAAAATGAAGGTAATGTTTGATACACCACTTTTTTATCAGGTGTACCATCTGCGAAATATAGCCCGCCAAAGTGGCTTGCAATGTGTCCCCCCCCCTGCCATTTCTAAACTATGCAATGTAGAAACTTATAATCTTCCACATTGATAGACCTTTGTGAAAACTCTCTTTTAAAATTATTTCGAGTATAATGTGATTATAACTTTTTGAGTTATAGAGAGAAAACTGAAAAATACTTAAAACGTCCTAGTTCAAAGGTCATTGACCTTAGAGAAAAATTATCATAGCAAACAATGCTCCTTTAGCTACTTTCTATTTGAAAAAATCACAAAAAGTAACTTTGAAATGACAAACGTCTTAAATTTGGCTTCTTGAATTTAACCCTAGATGGCGCTACTAACAACACGCTCTGAGTCGCGAATGCTGCCGATTATTGCAAAAACTAAAATAGCCATGATTAATATTCGATTTGATTCGTTTGTAATTACACCTACTTAAGGAACCCTATAATACTGAGCATGGCCCGACATGCTCTTGGCTGGTTTTTTATCTATCATTCTTAATCTTTCACCTAGAGTAAAACGTCTGAACCAAAATGAAAGAAATCTGTCCAATGAATTAATTCAAGCATCAAGACCAAGCAGTGTTGTTTTTTATTTCATTCGGTATTATTGACATTGAATCTCGGGTTTCGGAAGAACATGAAATTTGAAATTTTTTATTGTACCCCATAAAATACATTACATTATATATTAATAGAGACATAATACCAATAATTGGGAGCATCTGATGCCGAACTAGGTGGGAAACCTGTATCTCGGCGAACAGCGCCAATTCCCTCAGATAAAGTTTTATTAAATATGTAGGTTATGCCATATACAAAGTAGTTATTGGTTATGTATTATACAAACATCAGCATTTTTATATACTCTAGGTTTGTTTGTGGATTTATAAAAAAAGAAAAGAAAAACTAAGCTAGTATATAAAACTAAAAAAAACTACAGTCAGGAGTGTATGTGTATGTCGTGTGTGTGTGGGGGTGTGTAGGTGTGTGTGTGTGGGGGTGTGTAGGTGTGTGTGTGTGGTGTGTATATTATGGGTGGATGTGTGCAGTACAAGTTGACTATTTACATCGGAATATTTAACATAAATGGGTTCTGTCATTTTGTCGTGCCTTCTGTAGTTGGTAAACGTTGCGTTACTTAGGTACATTCGATGATATTGGCAAGGAAATGTAACTGAAAACCGAATCTGGGAACCTATGAAATTTCGTTTTGTGTGTGCCACGTGCGAATATGGTATGAAATAAAAACAAACGATTACCCAAGTGAACATTTTCTCAACTTAAGTATCTGATTCCAGCATTATTGGCTAAATGATTGGCTGTAGGCTTGCGATGACACATTCACGCTTATATTTAAATTCGTCTGTTTTGTTTTTGAAATTGGAATTGTCTATTGTATGTTTTGTAACAGTGTTATGTAATACTCAATCTTTGATTTAGTTCTTTTGAAATGTTACTGGTGAGCAGAAGGGTAATGGTTCCTTGTTTTACTTTGAAACCCTGAACTAAGTCTTGTTGTTGTTGTTGTTGTTGATAAATACCTTACCGAGCACCTGTTTACAGATATGTCGTTTTCAAACGACTTTATTTACCTTAGCATCGTCTTTGATTTCAATTTCGACAACCACCCTCCAAAACTTCCGTAGTTTGAATGCAAATATTCCGGCAGGTGCAACCGATAGCTGAGCTGTGTGAGCTGTCTCGTCGAAGAGCGGCTGATGGCGGGGGGGATGTGAATCTCTCTGATAGCAACGTGAGGGGAGGCACCCTTAGCAGGTCCGGCAGCCGACGGTTTACGAATTCACAGGTATGTGGTATATTTCTTGTGTTACTTGTGTTTTTGTTGAAAGTGCTTTTGACGTACGAATGCGCATTTTCGTTACTGTTATTGCGGCTACTGGCAATCTGCGTTCGATACCATTACATCGGTCTTTTATAACGTTAATAACTCGAATACAAATAGGCTTACATTTTTTGTCTTTAATGTTTCTTCTGCAAAAAAAAATTTGGTTCAGTTCAGGTTTATAACCATAAGTGTCATTTAATGCAATCATACATTACTTGAAAATTTCATTAAAAAAAATGTGGACCTATGATAGTTCCTTGAGGCACTCGTGCTTGTTTTTAATTTTAATCTATAATAAGGTTTCAGATGGTTAAGCTATTCACTGTCTGATAAGTGCGTAAGTTAGTCTACATTTTGATGAATTTCACGAGACTTTATACATGAATGTAAATCCAATATTATAACTTGTTGAAAAAGCTTTTTTATTATTGCATTGTCATCCAGTTCCGAGCTATGTTTAAGGTTTCAGGTCTCTAGCTCATTGGGAAGTTAGTTTAAAATCAATTCCAAAATTTGTACCGAACAGACAGACAAGACTGAAAGTGAATAAAAACGTGGTCAAAAAATAGAGAAAAGACGAAATTGTTTTGACAATCTTTTGTCAAGTTTCCACCTTCCACACTGTCTTAAAAGGTTCTGTCGCGCTGTCGACTTTGTAAGGACTTAACTTTAAGTCCTTACATACTTAAAACATTTTGTTTCCATTTTGAACAACGTAGATCTACTTGGATTTTTTTATTGTTTTATCATGAACAATTTCGATAGGTTATGATGAATTTAGATTTTTTATATGGGATGATAATTTTCTTATTCTTAATACTAGCTTTTCTCTAAGAACAAAATGACGCAATGTCTCTGGATAATTCACAAGTGCTTCTTGTAGATTTCCAAACATTATCTTTGTTTTACCAACAAGGTATTTGTACACAATCTGCTGTTAATGGGTATGATCTGTTTAATTTTCACAATCGAATGTTGCAAGGCTCAAGGCAAAGCAAATCAACAAATGATGTTTGTTTGTGTGTGTAAATTGATTAAGTGTACTGATATTCGTGAATTGAAATGTGATGAATGACCATAAAGGTATTATACTGACGTAAGTATAGAAATGTCTTTGTGAATGACAGCCTTTTCTTTTGTTTATTATTAATTATATGTATCATCGTTTTCTAAACAATAGGTAGTTCTTATGCTGGTGTTACGAACTGAACTAATTCAGTCTTACTGTCTCTTTCTAACAAAAATTATTAGAAAAGGATAGAGGCTTCGCAAGTGTGCTTCTAGCGGGGAGCTTGAAGCGTTTTAGGTTTTTCTTCATTGTTAAAGAAAATTTTATAAGAAATAATATAATAATATAACAAGTAACATTATTAATGACGTCATTAATTATATTTTGTGTAAAATTCATGTATAATCAATAAGCCGCTGTAGGTAGAGAGAATTTGGATGAGATCGGAATGTTGGGCTACGAAAGGAATTAATGAAAGGCAAGTGCATGCAGCTGAGATGAGAATGTTAAGAGGAATGTGTGGTGTAACGAGAATGGATAGGATAAGGAATGAATATGTAAGAGGGAGTCTGAAAGTAGCGCCAGTGACAGAGAAGTTAAGTAGCAACAGACTATCATGGTATGGGCATGTGATGAGGAGGAATGGGGAGCATGTTACGAGGAAAGTTTTAAGTATGAATGTTGATGGCTATAAGAAAAGAGGGAGACCGAAGAAAATATGGATGGATTGTGTGAAAGATGATATGAATAGAAAGAAAGTAAACACGGAGATGACGGCTGATAGAGATGTATGGAAGAAAAAAACATGCTGCGCCGACCCCAAATAAATTGGGATAAGGGCAGGAGGATGATGAGGTAGAGAGAATTTACAACTTAGATTTATAATAGCGAATGTTTTTTTTCAAGATTTTGGCAAACTTAAAAAAAAGAAAACAAATAACTTTATCTATGATGACCTATATTTTTTATGAAGTAAATGCACAAACGGATTCATCTACAAACTTCTTCAAACTTTAGGGTATTATTGAGATTTTAATTATGTAATCTAAACCAAAAAATATATTGAATTGGTCATTATGGTTCATTTTAGTCAAACAGAGGATAGTGAATAGGTCCTTTAGGTCCAGGAAGTTCAGTTCGATCAGTTTCCGTGCATCACGTAGTCCCTGCACGACATTCTTCTCCGCTACCTACTGGAGAACTTACAGTTCCTTTAAAAGCATGTAATTTTGTCAGTTAGAAAAAAAAAACTATCCCAATCGATTCTCCTGTTGATGCTGAGCAAAATAGTTTCTCAAATTTCTAACGCAAAGAAACGTTGTATGTTAACAGAAAGGTAGGATTCATTACCAGATAGCTAGTATTCATTACCAGACAGGTAGTATTCATTACCAGACAGGTAGTATTCATTACCAGACAGGTAGTATTACAAAATTCAAATTTCAAATAAACCTAATTACAGGCATTTGAAACGTCAGGCTCTAGTTGCACGGTTCCAAATTGTGGGTCCTATGGAGAAGAACCGGCAAGAATCTCCATGGATATGGTTAATGTCAGGAATAAACAAGAGTTTAAAAGTGAGAATATTGCCATTTCTAAAGGTAATATTTTACTTCAAACCTAAAGAGTTTTATTACTAGACAGGTAGTATTCATTACCTGACAGGTATTATACTTAATATTCTAATTGGGGTGTCTGAGGGATTGCATTTATTCTGTTAAACTATTGTATAGATTCTTGTTCTTATCTCCAGTCTATTACGTTTGCTTATTGTCCCCGTTCTTGATTTATAACTAATTAATTCTCTACTACTTACCAATAACATAATCGACGTTAAATTAAACTGTCGACGCCTATTGTGAGTGTTGTAACTGTACTAATTACTTGTAACAAAACGTCGACGACTTTATTAGTTCGTGTTGTCATGCGATGTTGTGTGTATCTGTTTTATTCGCGTGACTTCCGACAGAATGAATGGGTCACACCACACCACAGATTACTATATAGATCACACCACACCATCGTTGTTACTTTTAGATTATCTGTTTATTATTTCTTTAATTGAGCTCTTCTCTACAAAAAAATCTCTAAAAGTTATAACAAAAAAAAGATTAACCGGATAACATCGCGTATATTGTTAAAATTGGTTTTCCTAACGATGACGTTTCGAACACCGCAGTATTCGAACTTCGTAGTCACAAGAAGTGAACTCAAGCTTCCTACTGTCAAATAGCACTGAATTTTGACGGTAGGATGGTTCCAGCATGAGTTCACGCTAAGCGTAAGATGATAAGCGTCTTCAATACAGCCGTACAATTTTTAGTTGTGCGTTCATTTGAGGATGTATACCCATCGTCACCACGCTGGGCAGGCGGGTTGGTGACCGCAGTGGGTGATGTTGCACGATGTAAGTGCATAGTAGGACGCTGCTGCCCATCTTCCTGATTTCAACCCTTAGCCACCTTTTACGACACCCATGGGTAGAGGGGGGGTGGTCTATTCTTTTTATTTGCCGGATACCACACGGCAAGGCCAGGTGGACCGACGACCTGAAGAACGTGGCTGGGGGGGACTGGTTGCGGAAGGCAGAGGACCGAATGTTGTGGCGCAACTTGGGAGAGGCCTATGTCCAGCAGTGGACTGCGATAGGCTGAGTTGTTTGATTCCGTACAATTTTTATTGTAGTGATCGCGAAAACCACAGGCATCATTATTTTCAAAAAAACTCAAAACTCTCAAAGCTTAGCTTGTCTGTCTAAAGTTGCGGAAGTTAAGCGCTAATCAGACGTCTGCAGCCCGTCTGCGTTAATTAGACAAGCGTAGCAGCTAAGCTGTCTGCTTGTTGCATTATCTGCCTTATAAAGCTGTGTGGAAGCCGTGTCTAATGTGAAGCGACAAGCTTGGGCCTTGCGTTAGGACATTCTTAGGTGTACCTTACAGTTGACTCTAGAAATACGCGAAAAATTAATTCAAATATAAGAAATAATTATATTTAAGAAATGGAGGATCGTCTTATACATCATATGAGAGAAGATACGTTCTGTTCTGTCGATGTCTTCAAATAGTATAACCCCTCAAGCGTTTGGGTCAAAAAAATGCATTTTTTATTGAATAGATGAGCGCCATCGCTTATGGCTCGCGGTCGCGGTGGTTCCAACTTGCATTTTGTACGAAAACTGTATGGACCAACGTGGTCTGTCTGAATCAGTTTTTGTACTGTTCATTTCAGTACTGCGTATATTATCATAATATAGTTGAATCAGACGTGCTATTGATTGTCAGTTTTTTGTAACTATAACGCGTCTATAAGCGGGCTGATCGCGCAAACGGACTGACCGTTTGCAAGATACCGGTTCCATTCGCATCAGTGGAGGTCAGCAAATACTGAATCAGAGACAGCCTGTTAATACTGAATCAGCCGTGCTATCGATAGTTACCAAAAGTGCGGTTATCTCTTATAACAAAATATCTAGGTACTCTACGTATTAGCCGCGTATTCATAAGTTCATAACAGCCAGTGCATTGTACTGTATGCACAGTCTAATGTTACATCACGGTTGTGCGTGTCAAAACAATGTGTCAAACCGAGGGATTGGCGCCAATGATCTAGAATAAGGTTGCCCAACAGTTCATGTTCAAATTATTCCAATTTCGACAATTGCTTTGACCAATCGCTGCTATTCAAAATTTAAGTATTTCGAATAAACTGCCACGGATAATTCCAAATAGGGTTGGCGAAAGAATGAAAATATAAAAAGGGTATCGTCGGTGAAATTTCAATCATATGGTCTCATATTATTAAAATTTCACCGTCATGTCTCAGCTTAGCGAACGTGAATTGCAATATAATTTACGGCCAAAATTAATATCCTATCTATCCATGATTTGTCCTACTAATGATAGAAATTTGACATAAGCTCCATGCATTTTATGTCAAATTAGGCAACATCTTAGGCGGTTTTGCAAATTGTTGTTTGGGTTAAAAGTAGCTCTTACTTTAGCTCGTTTTGCCATCCTATAACATATAAAACGTACTTTATGCTGTTGTGATTGGGAGAATGCCTATCGTAGACCGATTTATACATTTTCCCTACCAGAGATAGAAATTTGCCATAAGCTCCATACATTTTATGTCAAACTAGGCTACATCTTAGGCGGTTTTGCTAATTGTTGTTAGGGGTAAAGGTAACTCTATCTTTAGCTTGTTTTGCCATCGTATAACATATAAAATGTACTTTATGCTGTTATGATTGGGAGAAGGCCTCTATCGTGGACCGATTTCTACCGAGTTAATTTCGACATGGAAGTGTAAACGAATGAAAAACATCTGGCACTAAAGGAAATGGTTTGTTGTGGTGCTTGTTAACGTTAAACTAACAAGCTTTCACTAAATTGTGAGCACAATTTTAGATCTCTAAACTCAACATGTTATAGGGTTTTGAATAGTACTATAATCTCATTGGAATGTTCAGATTTTATACTTTTTCTTATGATCGAGTAGCCAGCATTATTTGTGAGACTAAGGTCGGTGTTCGGCAACTTTAATCCTCTGATTAAACGGCTGATTATTCGAAAAATGTACTGGAATTATGGGTAAACGGCTGTTTAACCAGAGAAACGAATTTTTGTTCACATGAATCGATAAAATGTAAGGATCAGCTAATTTTTTTATTCAATTTCAGGGTTGGTCCCATTGTAAAAGTTGTTCATACTGATGAGTACATTGACCCCGAAGAGGTTTTCACTCAGTTATTTTAATTACACGTTGTATATAGATCTGGATCTAGACAACTGGTGCTTTAAAATTATACAAAGTGTATCAGAAAAGCGCAGTCAAACTTAGAGAGCTCATTCAGGGCACAGCATAGAGCAACTTTTTTTATGGGACCAACCCTGAAATCAGCTATTGCCTACAAATTCATCGATGTCGCTCGACTAAATCATCATCATCATTTCAGCCGAAAGACGTCCACTGCTGGACATAGGCATCCCCCAAGTATCATGTTTGGGGATATGCCATAAATGCTCGACTAAATCGAACAGCTGATTTTTTTTCGCGATCGCACTGTTGGTCCTGTAGTAGAAGTTGTTTGATAGCATTCCCTGATTTAGCTCTTCAAATATGAATACGCATTTCTAATACACGTTGTATATCTTATTAGTACAGTACAGCTGTACAAAGATGTATACACAAACAAAATTAAAACACAAATTTTAGAAAAAAAAATAATATTTTGTGTTTATATTTCACAAACCAGGTATTCGTATGTATTAGCACATGCTAAGTGTACAATATTGATAGATTTCAATCCCTACTTTTTCTTAAATTAACGTTTTAATTTCGCCAAGTGTATCTTTGTGCAGCTGATTTTACTAAACTACAGTTGCATTTGGCTAATTCAGCTAATTTAGTCTGCAAATTAACGCACGAACCGTTTGTAATTAACACAATTGTACTTTATCCTGTAAACACAGGCTCCCGTATTCTGTCTATTTTAGTTCCCATTGTTGCTTGCTCAGTGTGGCTGTAGGCTTGCACCAAGGTTCGGCTCTAAGTCCTTACCTCTTCTTGCTGATAATGGATGCTTTGACATCAGAAATCCAGGAAGAGGCACCCTGGTGCATGCTGTTTGCTGACGACATTGTCCTTGTTGGTGAAGATGGACTTGAGGTCCAGAGTAGATTGGCAAAATGGCAACAAAATCTGGAGAACGTTGGCTTGAAAATCAGCAGAACTAAAACGGAATACATGTTCTGCGAATTCGGCGGTCTTTCCGGTTTTGTTGCTATTGCGCTAGATGGCGTGCCCTTGCCAGTCTGCTCCGACTTTCGGTACCTCGGTTCACTTGTGCAAAGCGATGGCGAAATTGACCGGACAGTCAAGCACCGAATTAACACAGGATGGTTGAAATGGCGGCAGGTCACGGGAACTACATGTGACTCCCGAATTCCTCTTAAACTGAAGGGGAAAATCTATAAGACCATGATAAGACCTGCTGTCCTGTATGGATCGGAATGTTGGGCTACGAAAGGAATTAATGAAAGGCAAGTGCATGCAGCTGAGATGAGAATGTTAAGAGGAATGTGTGGTGTAACGAGAATAGATAGGATAAGGAATGAATATGTAAGAGGGAGTCTGAAAGTAGCGCCAGTGTCAGAGAAGTTAAGTAGCAACAGACTATCATGGTATGGACATGTGATGAGGAGGAATGGGGAGCATGTTACGAGGAAAGTTTTAAGTATGAATGTTGATGGCTATAAGAAAAGAGGGAGACCGAAGAAAATATGGATGGATTGTGTGAAAGATGATATGAATAGAAAGAAAGTAAACACAGAGATGACGGCTGATAGAGATGTATGGAAGAAAAAAACATGCTGCGCCGACCCCAAATAAATTGGGATAAGGGCAGGAGGATGATGATGTTGCTTGCTCAGAACATTGTTCGCTATTTGCAGAGAAGGGGAGGCACCTAATGGATAGTGGTGTATCTGTATAGTAACCGCTGCTTATACGCTCAAAAGACCCGCTTTCAAAACTTATTAACGCAAGTCTAGTTTTTTCCAACAATATTGAACTATATTTACGGGATTTTTCGCGCACAATTAAATCAAAACAAAAACACAAACGTCGTCGTCGTGAGTCTGTTCGTGACCACGGCCAATGCAACTTGGCAGAAACGTCGAGGTTAGTCAAAATGTTTGTTTTATTTTGATTTAATTGTGCGCGCAAAGTCCCGTAAATATAGTTAAATATGAGAGAAATTCGAGAAAGTTTAAAAACTTCTTTCCCAACAATGTTAGGTAATCTCTTAAATAGATGAAGAAAGAAAGAAAAAATATTTATTTTGATCTTGCAGACCTCGGACGAATAACAGACGTTTAAAATTGCATATAAGTACATAATAAGATGCCTCATCGAGCTAAGCACAGTACCTACATTGTTAAGTATTTCTCACAAATGAGTAAGCAGACCTTAATGATTCGATAGATTTTTAGCAAATTAGGGAGAGTGATCAGTGAAAATACATTTTTTGTTGTTAATGTGGAATAGGGTATAATCGTTAGGATCTTTATCCGCACTTTAAATTGATGATTCATCATCATCATTTTAGCCGATACACGTCCACTGCTGGACAAGGATATGCCATAATCGCCACGCTTGGCAGGCGGGTTGGCGATCGCAGTTTGTTGTTTAATAAATACTCAGAGAACGCTGCTGCCCATCCTCTGATGAATCCCTTAGTCGCCTTTTACGACACCCACGAGAAGAGAGAGGGTGGTGCAATTCTTTACGTCCGGCACCACACGGAATTACAGATTAGATCACAGCAAATAAGACTGCAGGGTTTTTCAAGATTGATGTAAAGATCGTCATTGCCCACATTAGCACATCGCATTTTCTGTTTTACATGGCCTTTTCTCAAAAAAGAGGTTTCTCATCATTAACTTTGTACCTTTTTTGCATACAAACAAAATTATGCTTATTAGCGAATACATTAAAAGGACCGTTCACTGACCTACAAAACAGCCGCTTTCGAATAATATTTTATTCGGATTTTTTTTATCTGGCAGCCCTGATCTCGGTGGTTGCCAACATTGTGACACGCTGTCATTGAAACGTAACTGAAACTCGGTTATTGCAATCTTACCTAACCGTAGTTGCGGTTTGTGTTAAAACTGACTGATTTTATCCTTTATAGTAGACGGAGGGCGTTTTAGGACCGGCAACCTTTTCCTGACCCCCAGAAAGTCGGAGAAGGCGACTAAGGTTTCAATTCAGAGGAAAGCCAGCATTTTCATACTGCCTGCCAATGCCAAAGTATTTAGCATTTGTTTTTATTTATTATTGACATTTAAATTCTACTGTTTGTACTGTTTACTGGGAGACATTTTGATAACTTTGGAGTAGGTAATATTTTTGCTCACATTTTTTTTTAAATTAATGCTTGAAGCCTACAGATTTATAGTTAATGATCTGAAAGAGTACCTACTAAATTCAATGGTCTGTGTTGAAAATACTTCGCCAGTCATTCGTAAGATATAAAACAGAAAACATCCATCAAAGTACCTAATTAGATACTATCAATGGACCGATAGGGTGCAATCCCATTGATTACAGAAGCCATACTATGAAGCTAACATTCCAATATGACATTACGTAATTGAAAAGAGAATAAAAATTACCGAGCTTAGTTACATAAGCGATACTGTAACATTTGTAATATACTAACAACCTGGTTTTGTAACTTATAATAAAATGCGAACGATTTCTCAGCACGCACGTTACGCCTCCAAATTATTGACTTCGGACGTTACAATTAATAGAATAATGTAATTAAAATGACGAATGGCAACACTGTAACAAATGGTAGTTGGATTCGGTTGAGTGTTGCAAAAGTGTAATTAAATGTTGGGTCATAGTACTTGTAGAAACCATGCTTTATGATGTAGGTGTAGGTACGTGATGGCCAGATGACTTTTTAGTTTTTTTCTCCGTGGGGAAAATCCTCATGGACGCACTCCGCCCGGGGAAGGCGGAGCCAGTGTCGGACTAAAACCACCACGGTGTTCCTCTAACGACCCTTGGCCGGGGGCGTGGGAAACTTTCATTCTCCCAACCATCCCCTGTAGATCCCGGCTCGCCACTAGTAGGCGAGCCCCTTTGGCAACCACATCGACTGCGGGGCGCAGTGGGGAGCTGGAGCACTGAGGACACATGGACACATAAACTACTCAACTCCACCATATATTTTTTCCATTCTCCCTACTTCAAGAAATGATGACGAAAAATGGAAGTCCCCGCAGTCCACCCCGAGACAATTCGTGCAGGGACAGGGCCTTAAGTGGCAATGGGCGGGGCACATTGCTTGCAGAACGGGTGGCCGATGGGGCTGTAAAGTTCTAGAGTCGCGACCGCGCGGCCGCGTACTGGAAGCCGCAACGTGGGTAGGCGACGGCAACGACCGGTCCTGCGCTTTCCGCATCCATCGTTGGCATGAGGTGGACCAACGCTGGATGCGGAAAGCGCAGGACCGGTCGTTGTGGTGATGCTTGGGGGAGGCATATGTCCAGCAGTGGATGTCTTTCGGCTGAAATGATGACATAAAACTAACATTATACTCATAAAAAAACTCACAAGTCCTTCAAAACACTCGAAAGACAAATATTATGGTCCACCCATTTTTTCTGGTTCAAAAGCCATGTCGAATCACCAACAGCTACTAAAATTACTCGGTAGTCTAAGGACCCCAAGCTTTAATAAATTACAAGAACACCCGGCTGGCGAGGGTTGACTATATTGAGCGCGTCGGGGTAATTTCGACCCATTTGTGATAATTAAGATATAGTGGACCATTGCAGCGGTTGATGCAGGTTAGTTTTGGGGTATTGATTTTTCATTTGGGATGGACAATGCAACAGTTTTAGGTAAAAATGAAATTGGGATTTATTATTTGAACTTTGCATGAATGTGAATTAGGTATGCAGTTTGCACGTTAAAATGTGTGCTTTGAAATGGAATTTTCATGAAAACTATAAAGTGCAACCTACGTAGTCATTTCTCTATGCTAGGTAGGTACTATTATTTATTTCCAGTTTTCGCGCTACGCTGTAGACACATTGACTGATTTCTCATATTAATCACGGCAAGGCAAAGAAGTTCAACGACTGTGCCTTCAACTTATGTAAAAAGTAACTGGTGATGTTGTAGCCCTATAAATTTATTTATGAATCATATTAAGTTCAAACTTGGCTACCTATAAGCATACAAATTAATCTTGAATTAATTAATATTGCTTAACCTGTCAATGGTCACAAAGTCACAATCGTAAGCCACAGTAAAGGCTACACCGCACTGCAGTATCTAACCGCGAGGTTTTTAAATGCAATAATTCTGTAACACACGGAATCAGATGCAGGTGGCCGCAGTGCAGTTTAAAATCGCAGTACAGTCAGCCGCTAACAATTCGACATTGACAGCGTCTTTATTTCGTAAGTAGATAGTAGGTTTCGTATTAAAGTAGTTCTACTAACGAGCTGTCGACTGTACAGTAGACAAGAAGAAGAAGAAGTGCAGTTGCAGTTATATTTTGATCAAAACAACGCTTTTCGTAATCTCTTATCTTCGACGGTGGCAGCGTCACTGCAACTTGATCGGCGAATCGGCGCGTTATGAAATTACGATAATTAGGCCCAAGTCATCATCATCATCATTTCAGCCGAAAGACGTCCACTGCTGGACATTGGCCTCCCCCAAGTAGCTTGGGGGGATATTCCATAATCGCCACGCTTGGCAGGCGGGTTGGCGATCGCAGTTGGTTGGTTAAATACTGAGAGAACGCTGCTGCCCATCCTCTGGTGAATCCCTTAGTCGCCTTTTACGACACCCATGAGAAGATATAGGGTGGTGCAATTCTTTACGTCTAGAAACTAGCAACTAGAAACTGCAATGCGGTGTAGCCCTAACTTTATTTTTCCTATCGTTCATTCACTAACACACATGGACAAAAACGCACATATCCCCACCACCCTGTTCTGTTATTTCATAACACTGGTCACACTAGTGCATTCAATACGGCCACTAGGGGAGGTTGGTACTTGGTACTCATTGTATTTCAAGAGTAGCTCCATCGCTCCACCTGTCTTTGATGTGGCTGACGACAAGGGGGCTTAGTTATAAAACCTAGGGCTTGGAATATTTTTAGAGCTAGATATCTACGTCTGAGGCTATTGTAAGGGTTTTAGTTGTAAAAAATCCGGACATATGCAAAAAATCGGGCATTTTCTTAAAAATTTCTTACTTCGCGTTATGTAGAATTCTTGCGTGAAACGATGCATTTTTTATCCGGGTACGGGTAGGTGAAGTTGAACTGAAGACAATACATAATAATCATATTAATTTATTTGTGATTCACAGGTAACAAATAGGTCTTATTTAAACATAAATTAAGGTCATTCTGTGATCAGCCTCATGGGCATACAAATCTCATAAAAACAAATACCTAAGTTAAAATGTCAATATATTGCAATCATTCATTATTCACACACATTCATTATTGACATTCTGGACAACTTAGAATTCAATAAATAAACTCTGCTATAATAGCTCTGCTTAGTTTGGGACTAGATTGTGATGTGTGAAATGTCCCTAAAATATTTATTATTTAAATTTGGGTGTCACATCGTAGGACCACAGCATATCTAATGGTACTATCGGTAGGACTCCCATCAATACAATTTAGCCCATTCTCGATTTATCCATTCAGTGAGCTAATTTTAGCCTACACATCCGCGTTCTAACCATTCACTCTATCAATTAATGCAATTTAAAATAGATAAATAAAGTAAATCGCTGCTGAAACAGTGTAACCTTTCATTAATTTTACAGCAGGCTATGAGAGCTCGACGACCCGTGTTAGCAAGTCTAGACGGTTTTATACAAATAGTTACAAGTAGGCTGTATGCTGTATAGGACTTGAAAATTTACGTACTGTACCTACCTACAGACTCTGCAGAGATATTAATAACGTTAGTATAAAGTTGATAAAATTATTATTTTACATTTACAAATTACAAAATTCCATTACGATCGGTTTAGAGGTTTTCTTTGGGGTTAGTCTTGAAAAGGTACCAAACTAACAGACGACAGAGTTACTTCCGCATTTAAAATATTGGTGTGGATAGAGAATTTTTTAAACGCAGTGATTATTTTTAGCGAATTTTCTGCAGGTTTATTAGTACTAAGTAGATATGGCAGAAGAACTAGATGCCTATAACAACAATAAAATTAATCAATATATATAAAGGCTTATAAACGCCACTTTGGTGAAAACCAAAGATAATATAATCAATATGTTTAGTGAAAACTTAATATTATCCTAATACGATTCATGTTAAAAACCACAAAATGGCCACTTTCGGACCATTCATAATATTATACGCGTACGAGAAATATTCCGCAATACATCTGTTTGACAATTTCCTATGGAATTCTGGTCTCATGTCAACTTCTAAGTCGATCCTGCTGAACTGAACTCTACTATAGTAGGTCTAGGTAGTTTTTTTTTTATAGTATAGGATGGCGAAACGAGCTGTTACCTTTGCCCATAACAACTGCAATACCACCTAGACGGTTACCTAAATGGTACCGCAAGTCGGTTCGCCAAACTGAGACATGAAGATGGAAAGTCTCATGTGATTGTAATTTCACTGGCACCCTTCAGACCGAAACACAGCAATGCAAGCATCACTATTTGGCAGAGAAGTAGATACGGTTGTAGTACTTCCCCGGACGAGCTCTTTTACAAAAGAGCTCTACTACTACTACTAAACAAGTAGTTGGTTACTAAACAATTAAACTTCGCAACACAGACATAGTAAAAAATATAGACTAAGTGCTGCGAACAACCATAGTGAAGCCAACAAAAACCGAGCTCCTTCATGTACAACCAGAGCTCACGTACACACCATGCACCTGAAGGATATTTGTTTTCGCGATGTTTACTGGACGATGCCGCGACATGTGAACTGAGAGGGGTGAGCACGGTTTAAGGTGCATGTGTGTGCGTGAGCGCTGGTTTGTACACGGAGGAGCACGGTTTTATTGGCTTCACTATGATTGTTCGCAACACTTCGTCTATATTTTTTACTATGTCTGTGCTTCGCAAGCAGCAATAATTTTAGTCAGTTCAGTCTGTTTTTGACAAGAGAGAAAAAACAGACTTAATACCGTTAATTATTTTTGTGAGCTTTCCATACAAGTGTGATACAGGTGTGATCTCGGAACATACCGACAAAAAATACGAAGAAAATTTGACAGTTCTAAAATTATAATAAAACAAAGTTTAACCGGATTAAATCGCGTATATTATTTAAATTTGTTTCCCTGACGTTTCGAAAGCTTTGCAGCATTTCGTGGTCGCAGGTAGACTAAGATGACAAGCGTCTTTACAAATATTTCTAAAAAAATATTTTAATCTACCGTACAATATTATTAATTAAAATCGTTTCGATGCACGCAGTAATCACTTACAATACCATTATCTTTTACAGTGTTGCGTGCTGTTTGGGACTTCATTATTTTTAGGACTGGGTTCCAAACAGGTGGTAGCTGCCAACCATCTTCTCTATTAAAATTAGGATGTTTTTTAATTTCAATAGCCTCACGGAGCATTCTAGGTACATATCGGTTTTCCTTCGCCAGAACTTGTGGTTTATCAAATCGAAGAAAATGGTTGGGTTTGTCTAGGGCATGTTCACACACTGCAAACTTTGTGGAGCGTCTGTTCTTGACGTCAGCTGTATGTTCTTTAATTCTAGTGGCTATACTACGCTTTGTTTGCCCTATGTTTTTTTTTTTTTTTTTTATGATTTATAGATCTGCTCTTGACCACAATCTAGACAGCTTTGTCAGGATGTGGTCGACGATGGAGCGAGCAAACCTATTAGGTGCCGATTCACTCCAGCTTTAAAGGCGTTAGGGTTATAAGTGCCCGGAAATACAGATGCCGGCAGTGAATTCCACAACTTGGCTGTGCGCATTATGAAAGAGTTCTCAAAGCGCTTGGTCCTGATAGTAGGGATTTCCACCAAATGTGGATGATATCCTGCAGTGCGGCGTGTAGTCCGATGAAAGAAAGGATGATATATATATATGTATGATAACCATAGAGGAAATGAATATTCCGTGATGATAACCCACAAAAATTCTAAAATTCTTGCCATTTCTTTCTTGTTTTCACTATTGGGTAGAGTTAAATTAAGATTAGTTGAGAACAACAGAATTAACACGATAAACGGAACTTTTTAGAAATTATTTTTCAACACTGATAAAAAAACAAATAAATAATAAATAAATAAATATTTTTGGGACATCTTACACAGCACCATCTAGTCCCAAACTAATCAGAGCTTGTACTATGGGTACTAGACAATGGATTTATAATACTTATATACTTTTTTTTTTAATGAGAAAAAGTAACAAAATGTATAATGATGTAACCAGTCTCCAAACCATAATTTAATTTATTATTATTTATTTCATAGATTCTATATTAATCACTGCTATTTCAATTCTTTAGGTGACCTAGTATTTTGTTTACAAGAAAAAATCTGTTTCTTATACAGTATTTTTTATTATTACAATAAGATCAGTAATACCGTATCTGTTCAATAAAACATTATTAATAACAATTGTTTCCAGTTTTCATACTCAGTAGGTATGTCAAAGTAATATCCTACACTAGAAGTCTTTATCACAAGTAATAATCATCCATTTATTTTTGCCTAATCGAAAAGAAAATGTTAGTTACAAAATACAAAAGCTGTCATTATTTATATATCCATGGCGCTGTAAGTTTAAAATAACGTTCGCGTTCTTAAAAAAAAAAATGTAATGGCTGCATCGGCAATGGACATAATTTATACAGCCAAAATTACGTATTGTATTGGTGAGATTTTGGTAATTTTTTTATGAACCGTGCATGTATTTTGTTCTGTCTCCATCTAACTTAGCCTTTTATCAGGTGGGATTAGTCTGCGACTAGCGATCTCATTTTTAAAGGCTATAAAATATCCCATCTATCCATGATTTTTATATTATCCGTTAGACCTTTTTTTTTATCATAAATCCAGTTGACGTCTTATTGGCAGTGCCAGAATTCCACCTCTAATCAGTAAGCCACTAAATCTTAATATTGCGGTTCCAATATTTAGCCTCTAGGGCAGTTTAAAATTATCGACACATTTCTCATTCATTTTCATTATGTTGGATATAATTTAGGATGTACCAACTTTACCATGCTTCCCAGCAAGTTAAAGTTAAATATTCAGGTGCTTATCAAAACTTTGCATTTCATATTTAGCAATAACATTGCACACTTCCATTTTCACTTTAGGTATCAAATTAGGCTGTAATTTTTTTACACTAGCTGCCATACTACGAAAGAAAACATCTATTTCATTTGTGTTCTCTTTCAATATTTTTTCGATGAGTTTGTCTATGGTTTGTGACCTCTGTTCAGGTAGTTTCGGATCTTCTATATACTGGACTATCTTTGGTCCATTCATGACTACTGGTTTAGGTAATATTTTTATAGGTGGTACGTTTTTAAGCACAGGTATTGCTTTCTTCCTGCCTCCATTTTTCCTGAAGATCTTTTTCGGTGGTTCCTCCATTCCTTCTGGTTTCGGCAATATTTTTATGTAAGGCTTGAGAGGTGCTTGAGGGCCATCCACGACAGTAATCTGAAAATTATAATTTTATATTTGATTAATTAATAAAAACTGTCCAGAGCGATTTAAAAAGATGATTACAACTTTATTCTAGAAAATATTAATATATGTAATTTGGATACGCTTTAACGCTTTGGATAAAATTTTGTGTGTATATTTCAATGGGTTCCTGGATGATTTGAAAACACAAATGGACCCGGTAGGTGGTGCTGCTGTCAGTATGTCACTGATCTAAATGGCAGGGACGATTTTAATGATATTTTTTTGTGTATGTTCAAGTGGGTCCCTGCAAGGTTTGAATTCACAAATGGACCCGGTAGGTAGCGTTGCATTTCCGGGCAGGACAACGTCTGCCGGGTCCGCTAGTATTATATAAAATGATATCATCATAATCAAAGAATGCATGTAAACATATGACTCAAAACAATCATGAAATCATACTTTCACCAATCGCTATCACTATACGAGCTATTAAATCATCGACTGCAGTACACAGATCTAATGATCCCAAAACTTATTATTACTGCAATTATTGTGTTTTTAACTGTCTCATAGTATTTAATTTATATTTATTTATTTATTTTAACAGCTGCCTATTGTACTTACAGTTGCCAAAGTTATAATTTAGGTGCATATAATAATTCTTATTAGTAATCACTTAAAAATGTATGACAAAAGCTGGCAAATTGGTTTATTTTGGTGTAAAAATATCAACTCTCTCCATAAGCTCCTATACGCGCAATGTCAAGGTAATTAACTAATGGTAAACAATCTTGACACATCTAAATAAGCTTGTATAAAATGTAAATTTTGTATTATAAAATACAAATTTTATGAATTTCACAACACATTTACATAAAAGACATGTCAAGATTGTTTACCTTTTGTTAATTACCTAAACATTTCAAGTAGGTATATTATATTTTGTAAACCTTATTGAAAATAAGGCCAGGTTAAAAACATACTAGAAAAAGAGGCGTGTCAGGATCGTAGCATGTCGAAATCTAGTGTTTGCCTTCCCCAATGGGAAACAGGTGTGAAGATATGTATGTATTTTATTGAAAATAATCATCATCATTATTTGAGCTGAAAGTCGTCCACTGCTAGACATAGGCCTCCCCCAAAAGGGGGGATATGCCATAATCGCCACGCTTGGCAGGCATTGCAGTTGGTTGAATCCTCAGAGAAAGCTGCTGCCTATTCTCTGGTGAACCCCTTAGTCGGCTTTTACGATACCCACAAGAAGAGATGCTGTTCTTTATCACACATAACAAAAAATATATAAAAATAGTAATTATGTTAATTCTCCATTATGTGAAGAGGCATTTGTCCTACAGTGGGTCAGGTACAGGCTGGTACTATTGTTATCATGTTAATAATCACCTCATAATATTCCTGGTTATCCGTAATAACCTGCTGTTCAGTGCCAACGGACTCATCTTGAGCTGATTGTTCTTCCAACGCGTCCTCCATTTGTATCATATCCTCGCTACTGCTATCTGCTAAAGTAGCGTCTAGGAATTGCAACTTCTCATA
This sequence comes from Asteroscopus sphinx, assembly GCA_949699075.1. Classification (NCBI taxonomy): domain Eukaryota; kingdom Metazoa; phylum Arthropoda; class Insecta; order Lepidoptera; family Noctuidae; genus Asteroscopus; species Asteroscopus sphinx. The sequence goes on along the minus strand of OX453021.1, from coordinate 7,806,340 downwards.
TATAAACACTTTAGTCCGGTGCATTGACCCTAGCCGCTTGATCCGTGTGTAGCCATCTCGGAGACCTCGCCAGCGTTTTTTACATTCCTCAACTGGAAATAGTAAAGTGATATTTTAGTTTATAACATAAACAAGTCTGCAATTGTTATTTCATAAAATATTAAATGGATTATTTATTTTTTACATAAATATCACCATTGTATGGCAACATGGACAGGTAGGTTTATTGGTCTGTGTATGGCAAGCAGATTGGTGACAACTATGCCTGCATAATCTTACAACAACAAGATAGTCAGTCCAGTAATAGCCAGTTTTAAATAATTTCACAATAATTCGTAAACTTCTATTTCAAGTGAATGGTCTTGATGATTTTTTTTTTCCATACTTATAATTTTTTTTTACTATGATACATACTATAAAAAATATTAGCTGTTCCCTACATTTGTGTTCACATAAATCGACAAAATGTAAGGAACAGTTGATTAATTTTTCGCGATTTCAGGGTTGGTCCCATGTAGAAGTAGTTCATACTAATGAGTACAATGACCCCTTAAAAGGTTTTAAGTTATTTCAATAACACAATGTAAGTAGACTAAGATTTTTATGGTATTAAAAGCAGGACCGATAGATAAACAGCTATTTGATAATCAAAGAATATTGATTAATTAAAACCTACACACACACACACACACACACTTACTTTTTCCATAGAATTGCTTTTGCCTTACTAAGATTGTTTATATTGACATCAATCAGCTGATTTTGTACTTGTACCAAGTTAAGATTCGTTAGTCTATAAATATTACATCTATTGAGCAATACGTAGACAATCAGTCGACAAGCTTCATAAATATAGGTCACCGTATGCTATATTGGGGTTAGATACAAAAATCTACGTCAAATTCGATGAATTTTCAACGTAGATCCACTTTTTTAAATTAAACAAATTCAGTGAACACTAAATTGAGCCTTGTCGTTGACCTATGCAGCACAACAGTTTCACAGCAAAAAATACCGAACGAATGAATGCTTGCTTACCAGGCTTCGAGAGTTGCTCCGCTATTTCCTGCCATGTAGATTCTCTCGCTAATATGTTTCTCCGAGATGGATCGGACACATTATACAAAAAACTATGAGGCTGCACTAAGTCCACGAGCTTTTCGACTTCTTTAGAGGACCAGCCAACCGCCGTCAACGGCATTACAACTTTCCGTTTTGGCTTGCGTCACAAGATCAAAACAAAATGTCCGCTGCCTATCAGAGCAACGAAAATAGCCGCGCTGCGCTGCACGACGTCACAGCCGTACGATGTTGCTCTTTTGTTTGTGCATTCCATCGTTCTCATTGGCTGTTGAAGTTGAGATCACGTAAACATGAACATAGCAGTTACGCCATCTAGCGGCGAGTAGTAGAAAATATATCAACGCCCTCTGTGTTATTTACCGAGGTCTAGCATCGCTTTTACTCGACAATAGATGGCGTTATTAACAGCTTAGTCAGCCTAAGCATGATAGCAATTTTATTGGCTATTTTTCATCAATTTCTTATCAGAAAAAGGCTAAAAAAATTATTGAAAAAAACTAGTGATTCTTTTGAACAAAATATGTACTTGCAGTGTTAGGTATTTTATTCATAAATCTATGGTATGATGATGAGTCGGGAGTTGAACGAATAAACACCTATGTCAGGGGTTCCCAAACTTTTTCAGTTCGCGGCACACTACCAGGTTTAATATTTTGTCTCGGCGCCCTAGCTAGTTGAATTGTCGATTTTGTAACCGCGAATGCCTAAGTTTAGTTTCCGGAGAATGGTAAACAGGAGTGCCTTACGGCACCCTTCTTTACTCTCTACGGCCCTCCAGAGCGCCGCGGCACACACTTAGGGTACCCCTGACCTATGTAAAGATTATAGGTAGGTACCTACCTACCCTAACTGGTAATCTACCATTTATAAGCACACCCTCAGTGACGATATTGGTTCCTCCTTATTTTATTATAGGTAGGTAGTGATCCTATTGTCATAATTTTGTAACTTGGGAACTGAACGCGAACGCTCACTCTCGGCCCCGGCAGTCGCACCACCCACAGAGTAGATAGGTAGGTACATTATTAAGTCGAAATTTGCGACCTAGCTCGGCCTATGAGCAGTTTCGTTGTTTTGTGATCTCAGTATGTTCTTCCAAGTACCTTTACCTACCTAGCTACTTTATCATTAATATTATAAAAAGCTCTGGAATTTTGTAATCTCTGTCTTGTTTAGTCTGTGCATTATCGGGCACAGATTAGATAGTGGTTCAAGCAGCTGCATCAGAGATTTTTAATAGACAGCTTTTTTTAGGGTTCCGTAATCAACATGGGTAGTTCAAGTAGGTAATATGATAATAAAACAAAGTTTAACCGGATTAAATCGCGTATATTATTTAAATTGGTTTCCCTGACGTTTCGAAAGCTTTGCAGCATCGCGAAAACCTAAGAAGTTATTAGGTAATATGATATCAAGGACAAAGGCCCTGTCTAAATTCGAATTTTCCGTTGTCCAGATAGAAGGTAAAATAAAGAAAAATATTTTTTTAAACAAGCTTTTAATGATGATTAATATAAACGGTTTCACTCACGTTATATCATCGGGTGTGCCCGACCGGTTTCGAGCTCGAACGGAGCCCTTAATCATGAGCTGGTTACGCGGCGGCGTCGCGCACCAAACTGTGGATTTAGAGGCCACAGCGCGCCGCGTAGCGCTGCGCTCGCGAAGACGGTGACGGAGCGCCTGGTTTCGGTGGTGGTCGTGCATCTTCGTCGCTCGACGTGTCCGAGTCTTCAGGTGGATTATCACCGGTACACACACTGCTGACCGTGTCATACTCCAGGCTCAACGGGACATGGCTGTTTGATGAAGACCTGAGAGCTGGTTTCCAGGCAGGTGGCAGTTTCCAACCTCCGTCTCTATTGAAATTTGGGTGACGACTGATTTCAATGAAGACATTTCAAGCTTTTAATGAACTAAAATCAGATCAGATTAGCTCCTAAGCACCATAATATTGTATTGTCAACGGATTTACATAATAATATGTGGTACCAAACAGCTCAATCGGATGACAGCAAGTGGTTCAAAAATAGTTCACAAATTTTGAAACGGACAACTTAAGTACATACCTACATACGAACATTGCAAGTTAAATAAAAGCTTCTAAAAATTATAATTAATTACTAGTGCAACAACATATGCTTAGGGGAGGCCTGTGTCCAGCAGTGGACGTCTTAGGCTGAAATGATGATGAATGATGACTAGTGCAAAGAATCATCATCTGGTTAGTCTGGAAGCCGACCCTAACATCATTGGGAAAAGGGTCGGAGGATGAGGATGACTAGTGCTAAGAATCAAAAATTTACTTCATTGATTTATGAAGCCTCCGAAGATGATAACTCCGATGGCATATATTCTATGCCGATAGTCCATGGATTCGGACTGTCTAATTTTGAAGGTGTATAGAATAAAAAAAATTAACAAAAAATTGAACCGACGAAAACAGAAACTGAAAAGCGAAAAATAACGAATTATGAGTCGGCGCCAAACGAATTTTTGGAAAATTATTGTTTATCGTTGAAAATTTCACGTTTTATTTATTATTTATTTAAAGTAATTTAATGATCTTCGTTGATTGTTTGTTTGGCGCCGACTCATAATTCGTTATTTGTCGCTTTTCAGTTTCTGTTTTCGTCGGTTCAATTTTTTGTTAAAAAGTTTTATTTTAACTTTCTTTGTGGTCAAAATCTAACTCCAGGTCTCCATTATGTCGTAGTGTCTAGAACTATATTTATGTGTGCCAAGTTTCAACAGAATCGGTTAACAGGTAAGAATTCAGTGGGTGAACAAGCACTCATCCCCTGTTTTCCTACCCTTAGGGGTGGATTTTGATTTTGAAATTTAAATGGGACCAACTTCAAGATATACCCTATCCATTAAAAAAATAATCATCAAAATCGGGCCACTCTGTAAAAAGTTATGCGTGGTCATACAAATATACGCGTCGAATTGAGAACCTCCTCCTTTTTTTCGTCGGTTAAAAAGGCTCGGAGGATGATGGAGGATGAGGATGACTAGTGCAAAGAATCAAAAGATTACTTAATTGATTGATGAAGCCTCCGAAGATGATAACTCCGATAGCATACTTATATTCTATGCCGATAGTCCATGGATTCGGATTGTGTTATTTTGAAAGTGTATAGAAGACATCTAGAGCAAGTTGTGGTATGGAAAAGAAACGCCGAAATGGATTATTTAAAAAAAACAACATCAAAACAACAACAATACAATACAAATCCTCTTTATTGCACAACAAGATTATATTAATTTCTTAAATAACTACTTATGCGCTAGTGTACAAAAATTAAAAAAAAAAAAAACAACATCTCTCTATCGCTCTAAGGTTTGCTGTTAGAAAACTCATTTTTGAGTTAAGCTCGCTGATGTACATAAACTTTCCTACAGTAATATAAATATATATGTGTGCACAATAAAGAATGAGAATAAAAAAATCTCAAATAACTTTGTAAAACATGGGCCACTATGCTTTCTTACCACTCATTATTGTGTGTCTTTGAATGGTTCATCAATCTGTGGATTCCATGGTGCTAGGCAGCTGGGCTTATCCCAGTTGCAAACATCTCCTTTTTTGCGCCTATGGCCTTTTACTCTATTCTGTCTACCGCTTGATACGGAGGAGTGGAAACACATTTTCTTCTTACTCCTCCTATTTCCTTTCTTGATTAATTTCGTTGCGGGTTTCAAGACAATTCAATCGTTTCCCCGGGACGCGCCGAGCTTCATTGTTTCGGCGTTTTTTCTGGTTGGTTGCAATTGTATTTATTTTATTTATTTATTATATTCTTTATTGTACATTAAACCAAACGAAAACAAAGATAATAGTTTTCAGAAAGATTAACTAAGTACAATGGGCGGTCTTATCGCACAAGGCAATCTCTTCCAGACAACCTTTGGATGGACTAGAAGAATGGGAACCGATCGTGGGTAGGTACGGTGTAAAAGTAGATACGTTTCGTACATAATAAACCTACTTAAATATAAGTAGATCTTGGATTTATTGTAGATCCTGGCTTACAGGAGTTGCGGTGGTTGGGAAAGTGTAAAGTTAAATCTCTTTTTTGTCCTATAGATTTCAAAATAGAAACTTGCATGATGGCATAGTAATGTAAAAAAACCATGGTCACATGGCCAAAATGTAACTCAGTAGAAGAAAACACTATGGAAAACAACAGAAATATTTGTGTAACTCAGTAGAAAATTTAGAAGCCTTTGTTTAGGTATAATATCGAAACTAGGCAATAAATAAATAAATATTTTTGGGACATTTTTACACAGCACCATCTAGTCCCAAACTAAGCAGAGCTTGTACTATGGGTACTAGACAATAGATATAATACTTATATAATTGGCTACATTTAACAGGAACTTTATAAAAAACACAATGTTTAAATTATACGGAATGACAAACAAACAGAAGAACTGCATTTAAAGGGTTTTTTTTTTTTTCGTTTATATTTGATAATGGTACAAAAAAATCAAAAATCGCCCAGTTCCAGTGTTTACTATTGACGTATCCGGCTGTACATGATCTTATAAAATGTCGAAAAATTTACTGTCGTTGGCCCGGCTCCGGATTTTAACATTTACTGGAATTCTTGAAAGCATAACTATCCGCATCTTGTTGCTTGTAGGGCTCTAGTTGTGGATTGGAATTCCCAATCTCGATCCAACATAACATCACGCCTGTATTTCCCCGAAGGGGTAGGCAGAGGTGTATCGATCCAGGCTTCCAGATATTTGTGACCTATTTTAAAATTGCAGATGTAATTATTTCTTGGGTTTTCGCTATCATTTCCCTTTATAATAAAACAAGTTTAACCGGATTACAACGCGTATATTATTTAAATTGGTTTTACTGACGTTTCGAAAGATTTGCAGCGTTCGTGGTCGCAGGTAGACTATCAGCCAAAATTAATATCCTATCTATCCACGATTTACCCTACTAGGGATAGAAAATTGACATATTTTGTATGGGGCTTATGTCAAATTTCTATCTCTAGTAGGGCAAATCGTGGATAGATTGGATATTAATTTTGGCCGTAAGATGACAAGCGTCTTTACAGATATTTCAAAAAATTCTTTATTGCAGATGTGTAAACATTATTTGAAATGTTGTAAGAATATTCGAATGAAAAGCCTTAGGAAGGATGATGCCTACCAGCGGGAGATATGGCGCCGCATGATAAGAAAAGTAGACCCCGAGTAACGGGAAAACAAACAAACAAAAATGAAGAAGTTGTAAGAATTCGTGAATGATTGTTTTTAAAGATATAAATTGAAAAATTCGCTCACGAACCACTGACTTATTTTTTATTCTTAAACTCCTTGCGTTTGACCGCCACCTCACCTGATGTTAAGCGATGGTGCGGTCGACGATGGTTCACGCTTGCCCTGCAAAAACCTATTCACTCGAGCCTTGAAGACCACCAGATTATACTTCTCGGGAAACACTGACTCCGACAAGGGATTCCACTCTTTAGCGGTACGCATGATAAAGTTGTTAGCAAAACGGTTCGTGCGTAAGGGTGGAATATCTACCATATAACGGTGGCGCATCGCCGTGCGTCTGGTCGTCCGATGATGGCAAGGGCTTGGGGTGATTAAATTGTGCAATTCCAACGCACACTCGCCGAAATGCATCCGATAAAAACCGATAGGCTAGCAAATTTGCGCCGATGCTCGAGACTTTGTAGTTTGGCATCGACCAGAGCGTCGTTACCAACTAGCCTCTTGGCGCGCCTCTCAATCGACTCGAGAGCCGCCAGTTTCCACAATTCCATTATGTTAACATTTACTTAATAATTAAGTTATTAAACACTCCTCATTTCTTATCAAAGCTGATCTCACTAATACAACCGGTAGGTCCCTTATAATAAAACACACGTAAGTATATTCCAGTTAATGGATTCCTTACTAATTAGTAGCACTACTAGGATCGCGTGTCGGATCTCACGTTTGAAGAGACAGGCTATAAATTGTACTAGAGAAATGTTTCGAGGTAATGAGGGGAATAATATTGAGTAGGTAATATTGAAGGGCCAGCGCAGCAGCGTCCTAAATAAATTTATTTATTTGTAACATCCTGTAATGTAACCACTGTCTCATAATTACACCAGTAAATACTCTTTTTAGGGTTCCGTACCCAAAGGGTGCCAAACGGGACCCTATGACTTTCGCTACGCTGTCCGTCCGTCTGTCCGTCCGTCCGTCTGTCTGTCACAAGGCTGTATCTTTTGAACGGTAATAAGTAGCTGGTTGAAATTTTCTGAGAACATGTGTTGCTATCAAGACAAATACTAAAAATAAAAAAGTCTAAAACCAAAAAGGGTCCCCATACAAGAAATCTCGTTTCAACTTTTTGTTCCTGCTCTATCTTAGAATCGGTAATACACACCAGCGTCAAACTTGGTCTGATTATATTGCATACTATGTAGTTTAGCAACAAATAGTAAAAATAGGCCAAACATAGATATATTATGTGGGGGTGGGTACCTGAGTAAGAGATGCAAACATTCATATTTCGCACACGAGCGTTGATGTCTTTTGATGATGATTTAATTTATTAAATCAGTTTCTATGGGTTATCAGATCGATGGGTGGTACGGAACCCTTACTGCGTCAGTCCGACTTGGCCGGTTTTTTTTTGGAAAGTACTGTAAAACACATTACCCTCCTTCTGGGGCAGTCTGGTTAAAATACAGTACCTACATACTGTCTCTACTGAATCATATTCAAATTCAAATTTATATTTATTGTGGATCATAGGTGGGTATAGAATACAGATGTTCATAAAAATAGAGTGATCAGCTAGGTCCCGCCTTTTAGGCATACAATAATAAAAATTTAAAATGTAATGGAATTAGTACATGTCAACTTATAATAATAATTTTATCTAATATAATTAAAATAATGTCAGAGAATTAAAATTGAAGTAAATTATGATCATTACATGCCTTACCAACTGAATAAATCCTAAAAATGTGTTATGTAATACTGAACGCGTTATCAGCTTGTACCAAAGAGGGCTTCCACCACAGAAATAGATATAATGGAAAAGTGGGCAGGGCGCGCGTACCAACACTTTGCACCAGAGTGCAGGGCATTTCAAAGCCTTTCTCAGTACGTCTTATGACTTGTTTCTGTAAATACTGTAACAAAAACCCGCAAAAATGCCTTATTGTGCTGTTTCTAACTGCAGAAACAAAAGCTGTGTAGCACATTTGATTAAAGTTAATTTTTAAAATTAATTATGTCAATATGTAAGGCGTAGTTTGTTCGAAAGTGGTCACGCATGAATCGCAAGTAAAATTGTGATTACAACCATTCTATCTATTTCTGCGGGTGTAGCCCTTACTGTGGCTTACGATTGTGACTTTGTGACCCTTGACAGGTTAAGCAATATTAATTAACTCAAGATTAATTTGTATGCTTGTAGCCAAGTTTGAACTCTATCTATCTATATATTTCTGTGGCTTCCACTCTATTCACTATTGCTCCCAAACAGTCAAACCCTTCACCGTTTTGTAATGTTAGCTCGAAAGATGATGATGTATGACTGAAGTAGGTATTTGAAATATCGTCAAACCCACGTTTATTTTAATTCTATGATCAAACCCTAAATAAATGTGGAATACTCCAAAAGTCACGCTCGACGGATAGAATATGGGGTAGCCGATGAAGTGTGTATCCGTTAACCAGTGGCACTAATGTCCTTTTTATAGCTATTTTTGTAACATGAAAGTCATATTTTTGTGCAACGTTTGTTTCAAAATTTAATTAAATACTATTTCAACCTTTACTTCAATCGGAGTTCGTGCAGGAAATTAGTTTTTGGAATTGAACTATTTAGTTTTATATTAATTGGATATACCTAGTTGCATCATTATCATCATCATTATGATCCAACTAAGTTTTTTTAATACATGGGTCGGCGCAGCGTGTATTTTATACCATGACGTCTCTAGCAGCAGTCATCTCAGTATTCACTTTCTTTTAATCCATGTCATCATTCACAGATTCACACAATCCATTTATCTTTTCTTTGGTCCTCCTCTTTTTAGGGTTCCGAAGTCCTACAAGGAACCCTTATAGTTTCGTCATGTCCGTCCGTATGTCCGTCTGTCCGTCTGTCCTAATCCTTTACAGCTTAATAACTTCTACAGTTATAAACATAAGTAAATGAAATTTTGTTAAAAAATAGTCTACATATAGATCTCAATTTTAAAAGAGTAAAAAAATCGTTTTTACGTATTTTAGGGGTGGCGTCCATACATGTGAAATGGGGAAAAAAAAAATTTTTTCACTGCTCCCCCTCGTGTGGGGTATCATTGAATAGGTCTACTAAAATGATGGTAATGTTTCATACATCACTTTTTTATCAGGTGTACCATCTGCGAAATATAGCCCGCCAAAGTGGCTTGCAATGTGTCCCCCCCCTGCCATTTCTAAAATATGCAATATAGAAACTTATAATCTTCCACATTGATAGACCTTTGTGAAAACTCTCTTTTAAAATTATTTCGAGTATAATGTGATTATAATTTTTTGAGTTATAGAGAGAAAACTGAAAAATACTTAAAACGTCCTAGTTCAAAGGTCATTGACCTTAGAGAAAAATTATCATAGCAAATAATGCTACTTTAGCTACTTTCTATTTGAAAAAATCACAAAAAGTAACTTTGAAATGACATAACTTCTTCAATTTGGCTTCTTGAATTTATCGCTAGATGGCGCTACTAACAAACTGAGTCGCGAATGCTGCCGATTATTGCAAAAACTAAAATAGCCATGATTAATATTCGATTTGATTCGTTTGTAATTACACCTACTTAGGAACCCTATAGTACTGAGCATGGCCCGACATGCTCTTGGCCGGTTTTTTTTTCATAAGAACGGAACTTCTGAATCATTTTAACGCGTTCATTTTAAGCTTGAAATTTTTCATTAATCATAATTACTATAATGAATGTAATGTCATCTATTACATAAACGATGCTGCATGGTCCTTAGAACAACAATCTTTTAAAGCCTCACATTATCTAGATATACGATGTTTGTCGTAGATACAGAGGTACGCGCCGAACTAAACGCTCAAACGCTACTAAACAGTTAAAATCTGCGTCGCGAACACTGCGCACGCGCCGCGCCATCGCATCGTCCGTTATTACGAATACGAAAATCGAACTTAGAATTGTCGTAAACAATTTGAAATTGGAATCGGTAATCTTTGTGAAGTTTGTTGTTGTTTTTTTTAATGGAAAGGAATGAATTTAAAAATAGAAAATAAAATTTGAAAATTTCAGTGTAGTGTTGTGATTTGAATTTGAAGTGTGGTTTCAACGGTGCATATCGGCGGCTTGTCTTTTGAACAAAGTATTGCTTAATTAAGCAATACATAAGAGTTAAACAGGAACCTATCCGTGACAGTTTGTCAAAGTGACAGCTGTCAACTCTTTCACGCATGTTGTGCGGTTACACAAACGCGTTTTGACATTGTAATTTAATGTATATTCTAGTATTGGTTATTTGATTAAGTAATGGACGGGTTTAACTACGGTTTGTAACTAGATGCTGCGTAATTGACAGACGTGTGTTAGATATTACCGTGATAATAACTGTTATTAAATGTAACTATGGTAATAAAAAAAGCAAAAAAAAAAATTACAAAAAAAAAACAAAGAAATTACAAATTCAAAGTCGCTCAGCGAGCTATTGAGCGAGCTATGCTTGGAGTTTCTTTGAAGGATAAAATCCGTAACGAGATTATCCGGAGAAGAACCGGAGTGACCGACATAGCTTGCAGGATCAGTAAGCTGAAGTGGCAGTGGGCTGGCCATGTCTGTCGAAGGACTGATGGCCGTTGGAGCAGACGAGTCCTTGAGTGGAGACCGCGAATCGGCAAACGCAGCGTAGGGCGCCCCCCTGCTAGGTGGACCGACGACCTAAAGAACGTGGCTGGGGGGGACTGGATGCGGAAGGCAGAGGACCGAGCGTTGTGGCGCAACTTGGGAGAGGCCTATGTCCAGCAGTGGACTGCGATAGACTGAGTTGATTGATGGTAATATGGTAGGAATAATAGTCATTAGTAGAATTTGCAATTCATAAACAGGCAGTTATGGTGTTGTCAACACGTCAAACGAATAAGAATGAGAACAGCTTATTTAAGCCTTCAATTAAAGTAATTACGACACATTAGCCCCCGTAATGCAAAATTTTCTTGCGTTTTTGCAACTTGTAGCTCTATTTCACGTTGTAAATTGATCTAGATATGGCGCGTGACAACAATCACAATATATCTACTGATTAATACTAATAGAAAACGTAATCCTACCTCTGTAAGCTATATTTGCTCGATAATATTAATTTACTATAAAATTTTCAAAACGCAAGAAATTTTCGCGGTCTACTGCGTCGCTATCACCCTAATTATGTTGGTTTGTCTGTAGTTGAGATTACGCGTGGTCATTCATAAAAGTAAAAAAATATATATACGCGTCGAGTTGAGAACCTCCTCCTTTTTTCTTTCGTCGGTTAAAATGACCTTTTTTTTTCGAAAATATTGTTAGCAGTCAAGACTCAAGATAATAAAAGGAGGGAAGGCACTAACTAAGTAAAATCCTTGCTTCCTCAATAGCCTGCAGAAATAAAACAGTTTTTTTATTTTACTAAACAGGTTGTGGGTGTTGTTGCGTGTCCATCTGTGTTCCAATATTCTGTGTTCATTTATTGTTCTGAGGTCCATTGTTGTTTCTTAAATACTCAGGATGTCTACGAACTGTCAACTGAAAGTAATGCCCGATTTCATTCTTTATACCAATAAAAAAAAAACTCATTTTTTTCTCATAAGTTCAGTCTTCAGTTACGACTAGGACAAATGTCCTTCTGCATGTTTGTGAGGGATGCTGCGTACTAGTGATGCCGAAATATCGATAGTCTTGCTATCGATAGTTGACCTTGAAAATCAGTTAGGATATCGATAGGGATATCGATAGCGTGCTAATACTATCGATAGTATCGATACTATAGAAATATCGATAGTCTATAGATACTATTATTTTTTCCTGGACTATCTATAGACAACTACACACAACTAAACTAGTTTGACTGAGTTAACACTAATGTTGTAACTTAATGTTTTGTTTTTATAATGATACTTCTTCCGTAAATTAACGCTGTTAAATAGTCAGATGATCTTTCTCAAATGACCATTTTAAACAGAAAACTAATGAAATCGATTCCAATTACCATTAAAATAACACGAGTAAGCAAAGAATTGATTAATAAAAATACTTTATTAATATCTTTCCATAAATGATAGGGAAACTATGAAACTAATGTCAGTTAATATGATTTACGGTTAATGTTTCATGTAGGTTGTTAGTGGTATTTGGTTAACAGAGAAAAGTTAGCTATGTTAATGGTGTCTGAAATGTCGATGAGAGAATAACTTGAATATCTTCTTAGGTAGACGGCGAGGAATGTTGGATAAAATTAGAGTAAGAAAAGAGAAAAGTATCAAAGCTAAATTTATCTTCAGAGGAATCCTTTACAGGAATATGTTTATGCTTTAATTTTGCTTCAGACTTGATCATGAAAGGAGTGAACATATTTATTCACCTTTGAATATGGTATTTCTTTATTCTAAGTTATTCCCTTACACTATATAGAGTAGATATGGGTAGTCCGCGAACGAAAGACAAAAATGAACTAGTTCACCCGCTCCCAAAACGTATCAGTGTATCCGAATGTACCTTCGTATCACGAGTCACGATGGTGACGACTCATTGTCGTTCTCACCGACCTCACCTCATGTATGCAATAAATTTTTTTAAAAGGTACTCTACTAATATCATAGGAAACAATAAATTAAGCTTATTTGTAATAATAAACTACATAAATTAGTTCGAGAAACATGGACAATGACTAACTAATATATATGATACGTCGTCTTTTTAGGGTTCCGAAGTCCTACAAGGAACCCTTATAGTTTCGTCATGTCCGTCCGTCTGTCCGTCTGTCCTAATCCTTTACAGCTTAATAACTTCTACAGTTATAAACATAAGTAAATGAAATTTTGTTAAAAAATAGTCAACATATAGATCTCAATTTTAAAAGAATAAAAGAATCGTTTTTCCGTATTTTACGGGTGGCGTCCATACATGTGAAATGGAGAAAAAAAAATTTTTTTCGCTGCACCCGCTCGTGTGGGATATCATTGAATAGGTCTACTAAAATGAAGGTAATGTTTCATACACCACTTTTTTATCAGGTGTACCATCTGCGAAATATAGCCCGCCAAAGTGGCTTGCAATGTGTCCCCCCCCCCTGCCATTTCTAAACTATGCAATGTAGAAACTTATAATCTTCCACATTGATAGATCTTTGTGAAAACTCTCTTTTAAAATTATTTCGAGTATAATGTGATTATAATTTTTTGAGTTATAGAGAGAAAACTGAAAAATACTTAAAACGTCCTAGTACAAAGGTCATTGACCTTAGAGAAAAATTATCATAGCAAATAATGCTCCTTTAGCTACTTTCTATTTGAAAAAATCACAAAAAGTAACTTTGAAATGACAAACGTCTTAAATTTAGCTTCTTGAATTTATCGCTAGATGGCGCTACTAACAACACGCTCTGAGTCGCGAATGCTGCCGATTATTGCAAAAACTAAAATAGCCATGATTAATATTCGATTTGATTCGTTTGTAATTACACCTACTTAAGGAACCCTATAATACTGAGCATGGCCCGACATGCTCTTGGCCGGTTTTTTATCAATTTAATTAATACTGGCTTACTGAACTACGGATATAAAGATAAGTGAACTATGAACACTGAGCTAAATCAACTGCAGAGCGAGAACCATCTCTAACCTACTGAACGAAATGAACTACTGGTACAAATGAGTGATACGTATCTTTTGATCAAAAAGATACGTATCTCTTTTCTGTTCAGTGATACATTTATCGCATGTCTACTACAGAGGGCCTAGTGCGCATTTAACACTTAAACGTATAATCGATCGAATACGTCGACTTTCATTCATTAATCAATATGTCCTGTGTCAGTCTTGGAATCGGCACTCTATTCTATCCGTAATACACATTTGTGTAAGCGTAAATGCGATAAAGTACAGCGTGCTTATAAGTTAACTGTACCATAAACTTTGCTTTGCGGGAGACGCCAAACTCGCAAGGAGTGTGAGTTTCGCTTCTTTATGTAGTAATTTGATTCCGGGCTAGGATGTCTATGATGATGAGACACGATCGATCATAGCTGGTATTTAATTTCGGGGTGAAGAGGATGACTTCATAAAACGTGTCGTGTAGTTTCGAAAATCAAGGCCAGCGTAACGATTTTATCCTCACTGACGTCACGATATAAAGACTGGCGTTTTCCGGCCATCAGTGGGGGTCTTCCAGTACCTGATTCTATTCTTAACCTTGATTTATATTGTGTCATTGTTCATTAAACTATGATGATTGCTGTTTAGGGTATCGTTTGATACGTATACTTTAAAAACTGATTTACAAGAGCTTCCAAAATTCGGGCAGCTTCTTCTAAAACCGCTGAAATACTACGATGATACTACCACACACACGAAATACTTTCGTATTAGGTAACTTGTCTGATTCCGTATTTTTCCGGCATAGTTTTTTTTAACTCTTAATGGGCTTGCGTTTGACCTGGCCCTCACCTGATGTTATGCGATGGTGCGGTCGATGATGGTACACACTGCCCAGCAAAAACCTATTCACTCGAGCTTTGAAGACCACCAGACTATAAGTTCTTGTCGGGAGACAGAATTCCACTCTTTAGCCGTACGCATGATAAAGCACAGTTTCCAGAACAGAAAGTTTAACTCATCTTCACCAGATATTTTCCCGGAACATTTCTAACACTAAGAGCACACTACGTCACCATCAGCTTGACACATATTTATGTGGTGCGCCCGCGCAAAACGACAATGAATGTGCCATCGGATCCTTCGGAAGTCGCGGTATGCGTTCCGTGTAACTGTCTCGCTATAAAAGGGAAAAGGGATTAGGGTTATCACACAGACTTAAGTGCTTATTACATTACACTGAATGCAGAAATTCTAATTAGGATTTAGGAAAGGAACCTCATCATCATTTCAGCCGAAAGACGTCCACTGCTGGACATAGGCCTCCCCCTAGCATTGCAACAACGATCGTTCCTGCGCCTTCCGCATCCAGCGGATTCCTGCGACCTTCACCAGGTCGTCGGCCCACCTTGTGGGGGGCATACCGACGCCTTCCAGTACGCGGTCGCCACTCCAGAACTTTTCGACCGTCCGTTTTGCAAGCAATGTCTGCCACTGCCACTTAAGTTTGGCAATTCTTCGGGCTATGTCGGTTTCTTTCGTTCTCCTGCGAATCTCCTCATTGTTTATTCGATCACGCAGGGACACTCCAAGCATACACCTCTCCGTTGCCCTTTGGATCACTTTGAGCCTTCTTATCAGGCCCATTGTAAGCGGTCACGTTTCAGTGCCGTAAGTAATTACTGCAAACACACACTGGTCAAAGTCTTTCGTCTTGAGACACTGCATTTTAAATGTATTCCTAAAACTATTAAATGGCGGCGGATATCCGCAAAGCGACGACATAAATTCTTTTAAATGATGACAATAATAAAATCTTGAGCAGGCAAGTGTCAGCCCTAATTGGGGATACGTTGGTGGCTTGTGGCCGGTATATTTTCGTACGTCGGTCGCCGGGAAGATGTCCGTGTGAGGAATTAAATGGTCGATGTGCTTTATTTTTATATTATTAAATGTGTTTTGTATGGCGGGATAGGTAAGGAATCCGTGCATAAAGCTCTTCCAGCGTTTGATGTTTAAGACAAACAATAGATGACAATGCTTTTTTGTGTGTGGGTACATCTTAACAGTAATAAAATTGAGGAACAAACAAACAATATAATTCTAAAAATATTGTCCGGAGAAGATTTTATCCTCTGATTATTTCTGTAAATATCCATTATAGAAAAGACGTAATTAATCAAGATTCAAAAATACAAGCACCCATTTATATTTAAGTATAAAAGATAAATGTATAATCCGACCGTAGATGGTAAAAATAAATGATGATATTGCATAATTACCTAATTTGCATACAAATGACAAAACTAAAAGTAATGACACTTCACCACGTATTACAGTGTTGAGCAAAGAAACCGCAACGTCTTGTTACAATAAAAACAATTTCGCACATCACTACTTATAGCGTAAACTGTAAAATATTTACAAATGCTTGCGGCAAGTATTGTAGTGTAAATAATGTTTTTTGTATAGGGTGGCGAAACGAGCTAAAGGCCCACCTGATGTTAAGCGGTTACCTTTTCCCATAACAACTGCAATACCACCTAGGCTTTTGCCTATTAATGGTACCGCAAGTCGGTTCGCCAAACTAAGACATGAAGATGGAAAGTCTCATGTGATTGTAATTTCACCGGCACCCGTACCCTTCAGACTGAAAGACAGCAATGCAAGCATAACTATTTGGCGGAGAAGTAGGTACGGTGGTAGTACTTCCCCGGACGAGCTCTTTCACAAAGGAGCTCTATCTACTACTACATGCACTAACAGTTAATAGTATAAATAAAGACGAAGACATACAAAGCTTAGACGGGAAATGTGACGTTAATGAAGATATGAGTAGCCGTCAATGACGTCTGGCGTCTTATAACAGTTGTCAATAAAGCTTGTAATTTTATTTATGGTTATGCTGACTTCTAAAGCTGGCGACTGACCGGAGCATTCACGAGTAATGTAACGTGCAAACAAGTGAATACCTACGACCTACGACAGATGTTAGTGTTAGTACATACCAAAGAGAATATAATCACTTACATACACACATACCAAAGTGAGACGATAGTTCATCATTCATGGCCGATCGCAGTTTCGTCTTTATTCTTCAAAAACTGATGCTCTTGATGTCTCTTAACTTCTTTCATAAAATCAGAACTTCGCCAAAATATGGATATTTTTTTATAACGATTTCAGTGTAGGTCCCATAGTAAAAATTGTGAAGAATGATCAGCAGAAACGACCCTTAAAGTGGTTTTGGTTTAATAAAAATTACCCTGTACCAGGCCCCTCAGAAAGTATTGCGAAAAAAAGTTTTTATATATGGGAGACTGGCCAGTTATAATGTTTTTCGAAAATATGATTATTTATAAGTAAAAATAAGTAAGTTCCAATTTCAAAATTTCCCTCCACATTTTTTGCGAGTTAATTCAAAGTATTGTGTCTCACTGAAATATGGATCTGCGCCGGGAACATTTTAGAGCTATGATTTTATACGATTTCAAGTGTCGCCTGAAACCGGATGAATCGTACGATAGACTTCAAATGGCATTCATGGATGAAGGCCCTTCCAAGGCAACCATGTATTGTTGGTATAACGAATTCAAGCGCGGTCGACCAACTTTGGGGGATGACGAAAGAAGCGGTCGCCCTTTGACGGCTGTTACCGAAGAAAACGTGCTAGCAGTGAAAAATTTAATCCAAGACAATAGGCGAATTACATATCAGGAGATTCAACACATATTGAAGATTGGATCGGGAAGCGTTCACGAGATTCTACACAGCCATCTTCGCGTGAGGAGGATAGTATCACGCTGGGTGCCGCACAACCTCACCGATGCTCAGAAGCAGGCCCGGGTGGAATGGTGCCGTGATATGCTTAACAAATTTGAAGCAGGCTCGTCTCGGCGTGTTTACGACATCGTTACAGGTGATGAGTCCTGGATTTATCAATACGACCCAGAAACCAAGCGCCAGTCGACTGTTTGGGTGTTTCAAAATGAGTCAACGCCTACCAAAGTGAAGCGATCTAGAAGCGGGGGTAAGATTTTGATCGCTAGCTTTTTTAATTTGACTGGCCACTTGGTATCAATTCCCTTACCGGATCAAAGAAGCATTAATGCCGAATGGTATACTACCAAATGTTTGCCAGAAGTTTTCTCTGTTATAAGCAACAAGCGACCAAACACAGGGCTCCGCGGGCTACTGCTCCACCACGACAATGCACCTGCGCACACCGCACTCAAAACGAGGGACTTCCTGGACAGCACGCCAGTCAAACTCCTGGGTCACCCTCCTTACAGCCCTGATCTAGCACCGTGTGACTTCTTTTTATTCCCAAAAATAAAAAATCAGCTCAAAAGGATACAATTTTCGTCGCCGGAAGATGCGCTGGCTGCGTTCGAGCAGGCTGTAAACGAGGTGTCTGCGGCGGACTGGAAAAAGTATTTTGAAAACTGGTTTAGGCGCATGAATCTTTGTATAGAGGCTGGTGGAAAGTACTTTGAAAAGATTTGATAAAAATATATGTACGTATAGAACAATTTTTTTTAGTTTCGCAAAACTTTCTGAGTGTCCCACGTATAACTTATCTTGCTTGTACTCATACACTAAGCTAGTTCAAATAACTTACTAACTAATAACTTGTAAACTAATACATACATGTACATGTATTCCGGGTGTGCTTATAGGCGGTGTTTGCACAAAAATTTCACTGCACTCGAAGCTGCCTACGCGCATACAACCGGTAGCAGTCACAATATGCCTTCTGCGGTTAGGGCTACCACAAAGTGATAGGTGATTTGAAAATAGAATGTTATTTACTACTAGCTGTGCCCGCGACTCCGTCCGCGTGGATGTCGGAAAATAACATCCTGTCATATTTATGAACACAATGTCTTCTAATATACATAAGTGCCTACTCAAACGATTACACTATTCACCTACCATTCTATATTTTGTTTGTACAACCAACCGGCCATGGTAATGGAATTAGCCCTAAACTCTTCTTATTCTGAGAAGACGCTCGTGCCCAGCAGAGGGACAGTAATTGGGCTGATTATGTTATGTAATTCTATAACAATAACCACATCCAGTTCTTTAACTCTTCTCATTGTAAGAAGAGGCCCGTGCCCAGCAATGGAACAGTAATGGGCTGATAATGTTATGTTATTCTATAATGCTAACAATATCCTGTTCAATAACTCTTCTCATTCCGAGAAGAGGTCCATGCTCACCAGCAGTGGGACAGTAATGGGCTGACTATGTTATCTATAATACTAACGAAATCTAGTTGTATTTTTAGGTATCTGCATACAACCAACAATCATGACCTCTACTTTGTATGCAACTTAATACAATAGAGGGGTCAAGCTGTATCGCTGGATCTACTCAACCGATTCAGATAAAACATACCCTATATTTTAAGTTAGACTAATACCAATACAAATGCTAAGTTTCATTACGATCCGTTCAGCCGTTTTCACGTGATGAGGTAACAAACAGACAGACAGACAGACAGACAGACAGACAGACAGACAGACAGACAGACAGACATAAATTTTTTAAACGATTGATTCGTGTTCTATAGCTTATTTCTAGTCCCCCTAGCCGATTTTCGCGAAAAAATACTCAATGTACAGACTTTTCGACCTTTACAGTTTTATTATAGTATATAGAAGTTGTGACCAAGTAATCTAAGTTTAGTGCTGTGTCGAGTAGGTCATATGTTGTTCCTAAAAGTTTGTTAATAAAGATAACAATAAAGATAGATAAATAGCAGGAAGGAATAATTGTCTTAAAAAGTATCTGTTAAATCACTAATACGGATTCTAGAGATAAAATAAATCATCTTCAAATATCAAGACAAACCCTATTTTGGGGGATATCATTGACAAATGTGAACTTTGAACTCTCTAAAGATACAAGCATCTCTGTATCTTTAGAGATCACAAGACATGGTTCATGGGCTGATTTGTTAGCAAAGTAATTTTGGTCTGTTAAACACAATTTCACGTTTTCTTCTAACCCTAAATCAGACTGATATAAGTAACATAATATAACCGTAGGCTGTATTGCAATTAAGGCCCATAACACAGGCAACATTGCCCTCAGTAGCTGATGAACTAAATGTAATGAAATAGCGATTTTATAAATTTATAACACCAGTATACATCATTAATTGGACAAAATTATTAATTAAATCGAAGCGCGTCTGATTGAGACCCGTTGTAATTAGAATAACAATTAAATGGCTGTGTCGTTGATAGAAAAGGTGGTTTGGTAGACATTTTGAATATAAATTGATCACATTATAAAGTAATAGTTGGTCGATAAAGCTCGCCTGTTTTAAAAACGAAACTGGCAATTGAAAAAATTTTTTTTCCTTTATTGCTTTTCGTACGAGCAGCAGTACCATTTCGAATTTTAAAAATCATTCTGTGGACTCATGTCGAAAATCTTCTTAGATTAGTGTCAAAGTTGCCAGTATGAACAGTTTGGTCCTCATAACTATCACTGGATAAGTAATTGCTTTGCGGTTTGGTCCTTGCGTTGACGTTAGTCATTCATTCAGCGAATCATCTTTTGTTTACAAATAAGAGACAACAATGTAATTGTTCATAGATCAGCAACTACTGTGATGGACTATTTGCTTATCAATGGATCCATATGCCGCTATAACGTCGAGCCATTACAGGATTAGATGCTTTGATTTTATAACCTAAGTTAGATATTTGGCAGCCAAGTAAAACTTCTGCTGACGGTAAACCTGACTTAATTCGTGTACCTACACTAGTTTTTCTCCAATCTCAATCAATATTTCTTTTACAACTAGCCTTGAGTAATTACTCAGAATACCTACCACAAACTTTTTGCCCAACGTAATTGTAGACCCATTAACTTCGCTTCATTTATCTTCACCAAACATCTTAAATTCTTGTTTTCATCATCACCTCACCACGTAATGTTAATGTTAGAACAATTAGCCGTCACGCCAATTTGTCGAGTGTTTAGTGAAATCGAGTGAGAATTGTCCACTGGCGAAGCGTGGAGCGTGAAATTGTACGTACTAGCGAAAGTGTGGGTTGTGTGGGGGCGGTTTTGTTTTCACTAGTTTAAAGTTGTGTGAGATTGAAGCTTGGGTCCGAATTAGTGCGAATATTGACTACTACTATAGTGTGAGTGACAACATCTGTAGCGCTAAATGCAAATTGAAAGTATTAGCTGTAACAAGTCTTATAATAATACATAGTAACAGCGAAAGTATGGTTCCCAAAGAATATTTTCGATGGCTTTTCCGTGTCATCATCATCATTTCAGCCGAAAGACGTCCACTGCTGGACATAGACCTCCCCCAAGCATCGCCACAACGACCGGTCCTGCGCCTTCCGCACTTTTCCGTGTAATTTTCGTAAATTCTGCTTAAATACCATGCATTTAAAAAAAAACCATGTCTTTTTCGCACATTGTTTTTTTGGTATAAGCTTTTGAAGAGACAAGTTGTAATTTGTTACCATCCAAATCTTACGCCAAAATTATTATCCTATCTTTCCACAATTTTCCCTGCTCAAGATAGAAATTTGACATAAGTTGTAGATAAATTAGATAGAATATGCTTAATTGGACACCATGAAAATAGCAGTGAATAGGAAAAACGTATGGGTATATTGGCGGTCTTATCTCTAAAAGCGATATCTTCCAGATAACCTTTGGATGGAGCTTATATAAAATTTCTATCTCTAGTAAGGCAAATCGAAGATAGATAGGATATTAATTTTGGCCGCAAGAAGGTTCGCGTTTTTAAACGCTGGCTGAGTGACCACAGCTTAATTTAAGCAAACCAATAAACCCGCTGTGTTAACAGTTTTTTTATTTATTTCCGGCACATGGACTGTGGTCAGTTGCTGATCTGTTGATAAGCCGTAAACGTCAACTATACACTTCATTACACCGTTTATTGGTACCATATTGTAAATGTACACTTTAATTAAGTCGTACTCTATAATGTTTCAGTAAAGTTTTGATACTTCTGATACAATGTACGGCTCACAGAATTGATGAGATAAATGCTAATAGATCAGCTCCTATTATTTGTGCATGACTGTTTAAAAAAACCGGCCAAGTGCGAGTCGGACTCGCGCAGTAAGGGTTCCGTACCACCCATCGACCTGATACCTCATAGAAACTGATTTAATTTACGAGAGTTCATCAAAAGACATCAACGCACCGTGAGCAAAATATTAATTTCTGCATCATTTTCTTACGTAGGTACCAGCACAAAATAATGTCAATGTTTACTTTTTTTATTATTATTTGTACCTAAACAACATAGTATGCACTATAATCAGACCAAGTTTGACGATAGTACGTATTACCGTTTTGAAGATAGAGCAGGAACAAAAACATTGAAGAAAATGCATGTATTTCGAGTTTTCTTGTATGGGGACCCCCTTTGATTTTAGACTTTTTTTATTATTAGTATTTGTCGTAATAAGAGTCATAGAAAAACATATTCTGAGAAAATTTCAACCGGCTACCTATTACCGTTCCAAAGATACAGCCCTGTGACAGACAGACGGACGGACGGACGGACGGGCAGCGCAGCGAGAGTAATAGGGTCCCGTTTGGCACCCTTCGGGTACGGAACCCTAAAAAAATAACTATCGTTGTTGTTAGAAGTCGAGTAATTTTGTAGACGCTCTATCCATTTACCTAAATCCATAACGGTAGATGCAACTTAATCATAAGCTATTGATATAATATTATTTATAATATTATAAAAATATTTAGGTCTGTGAGAGCACCCAATATTTTTGATGACATTTCAAAATATTATTGACTATAACTGATGATTTGGGATATAAAAGTTTCCAAATTGCCTAGAAATTATATTTGTCGGACCAATAAACATCATCTGAGCTATAAACGAGCCTATCTCGTTATCTACATCGCTTAACCAAGTCTTTAGTTCTTACGGTGCCAAGGTTTGGGATTAACAATGTTTAAGGTTTTTTATGGTCTTCTTTCTAATCTTCATATGTTTAGTCTCTTTGGAATGTCAAAACAATGTCAAAGCTAAGTGTATTGACATTACCGAAAGTCATGAACACTTGAACTCAATTAACACTTTGGAAGATGGTGAATGCTTTCATTGAATTTATTGTGACACTTGCAGAAATATTGGATACATTTATACTATCTTGTTACCTATGTAATTTGCTGCGATATTGATGCAGTTGTGTCGTTTAATTATGATCACAATATTAGAAGGGAACACTTCCAATCCTTACGACAATTCTAACGGTTTTTGTATAGTCCACAACTGGATATACAAGGTGTAACAGAACAGATCTAGTCATATTTGGAAAGCTCATTCTAGACATAGTATAGAAAAACCTTAAATAAGACGACAACACTGAAATTGTAAAAAAAAAACAGGTGTTTCATAGAAAAGTGCAATACTAACTCGACCGAAATGATTAAAGCCTGTGCTACACGGTGAACAACCAGCCTCCTCGAGGTTGGTCGCTGACAGCCGTCATCAAACTAAATTTGGTGAAAAACCACTGTCTACATTGTTGGAAACCAGCAATTTGTATTCACCTTGATGGGGAGGCTGGTTTGTCACCGTGTAGCAGACGCTTGAGCAACCAGCCTCCCCGCTGACCCCGTAGTCTTCTTCTATCGTGTCGACATGAGCTACATAATGATAATTGCTCACCCCGTAGTAAAAGTTGTTCAATAGCATTCCCTGTATGAGCTCTCCAAATATGACTACACCTTTCTATTACACTGTGTAGATCTTTCCCTACTTTTGCAAAAACACCCGCTCCTTCCTGATCTACTTTTACTCTAGCTCAGATAATTTCTTCTTTCGCGATAGTATCCTAATCATCTTCTCCAAATAATTTATTACTTTTTATACTACTTTATAGTTTACATGATTACATCTCCATTTAAAACTATACCATTTGTGACTTTATTCTCGTTATACTTATAAACTTACAAAAACTTCTCTTCAATCCAAAAAGGTAAATACAGTAACACTACACCAGTAAACACATGGTTTCCAAAGATTTCCATGCTTATTATTATTCTCGTTTTTCCATACAAGTGACATACTGTCTGGTTGTTTGTTAACATTTGCAATACGTACGCCGAGCGGGTTATTTTCATGTAAATAGCTTCTATTTATACGGATTCATACTGTTTTGCTTTTACGTCGCGACTCTCTGGTTTTTTGTTTTCTTTATCTAAAGGGCGAGAATGGAGTTTTATTGTGGTAATTCTGTACGCTTGTACATTTTTTTTTGTTCCATTTTCTGTTTTAAATTTCACACTTAGTTCAGCTAACCAAGTAAAGTAAGTAAGTAGTAAGTAAACTTTGCTTTTATTGTATCTGTTTTCCTTACCTATTTTCTGTATTTTAGTTTTCTGTCAATGCAAAGCTTTCAGTTGCATGAAATCCCAAATTTACTAATATTGACTTTGTAGTAATGAAGAATTTAATAGGTTCTCAGTAGTTATTTCCATTTTGACCAACCTCGCATTGTTTTGAATACAATAGAGCAACTAATGGGTGTATTTTACATGGTATAATACCTTCTCAACAGAGTAAATAGAATTGTCACCGAAGAATGATTTACAAGTAATTCTTCACGAGGCTACAACCTAAGGCTTATTTACGAACCAAATATAAAACAACGCTGAAAATTATCAAGAAACCGCTTAGTAACTATGTTTTTGCCTTTTATTGTTACTTGCGTCTATACAATAGCGCTTAAATGAATTAAGACAGGACATCAATTTAGCAGCCAATGTCTTGGATGAAGACGCGGCAAACATTGGAAATACTTTGGCATCTGTTGAAGCATTAAAAGACACCTTAATAGATCTGTTGTAAAACAGAGGCAACATTGGATATGTTCTATACGCCAACACGCGCCAATGTTGAAGCTGAGTTAAATAATAATACAATTGACATTTGCTCCTTAGTCTCGCGTGAAGGATAACCAGTAACAAATACTTATTGTTTTGCATTGATTTCTGTACTCTGTTATTATTCATCGAAATAAACGGCTGCTTTGATTATGTATAAGTGCAGGCTTGAGATAAATAGTCAGGATTGCAGCCCGCTCTTTAATTAAGAGGCGGAGAGAGTTGATTTAGCTATAATGTAAGTCTAGTGGAAGCTCTAATATTAAGTACTGTATCGAATTTGGAAGGTAATAGGTTGGCGTTATTTTGCTTATCGTGCAATAAACAAAATAAGGCTAGGTTTGGTATTTTAATACAAATGTTTGGTATGAACGTCTGCTACGTTAATCCACCTTTAAACTGATGACATCATGAGAGACCTGGGAAACCGCGGCTTCTTTTCGCTCTTGGTTCTTATAAAGCAAATTATGTAAAAAAAATAGTAATTTTGAAAAAAAAAAACACTTGACTTTGACATAGTGTCCTTATGAAGTAAAACATCTTCGTCAATACTTTAAGTACTACATGTGCTAAACCGCTTATTTGTCATGGATTCCGAGTTGCTATATGCAAATTCTCACAGGTGCTGCCTGGATTTGCATGTGTATCGTGAGACGAATTGCATGACAAACATTTTGTTATACATATGTATTTGTGTTATGTATTCTTATGTTGTAAGAGATACTGTTCGTTGTTGAAGAGTATGAGAAACTTGTGACCAGATTTGTGAAGGTATAAACTGCTCATATCTAATAACCGACTTATAAAAGTGATTTTTAACATCCAATTTGCAGAATAAATGATTTGAATTTGAGTGGAGATTAGGAATTGGAAAACGTAAAGTGGTACTGTCTCAGGCTAGGTGGAGTGATGATCTTTGAAGGTATAAAGTGCTCAGGATTTGTCTAAAAGAGAAAATACCAAAATACCTAACACCAAAATTACCTGTGTACCCAAATAAACATTTTGATTGATTGATTGATTGATACAATTTAACTTAAAAGATACCCCAAAGAAGTCTTAGAACCTATGACCGTTGGGGTAGACGTGTTTTTGAGTGGAGATTACGAATTGGGAAACGTAGAGTGGGACTGTCTCAGGCTTAGTGAGGATATTTATAAGGTGGCTGCCATGGCAGTAGCTGGGAAAAATACCAAAAACCAAGCCCATTGGTGGGCAATTATAGAGAGTTTGTCCTGCAGTGGACTGTAAATACATGTTGATGATGCCTCAAGGATATATGTTTTTGTTTTTATTGAAACCCTCTTGCACTTTCGGCTCCCAAATTAACGTCGTAGAATATAAATGGCATACTATCGTCACCCGATTGATATATTTGGGCAACGACGTACCTTGTTAATTGGGTCGTGTTTGTTCATTTAAACGATGTTATTACAATCGACGGCACGGCCAGGAGACGACTTTTCTTTTTGACTTAAGTGGAATTAATGTCGTCGATGTATTTTTAGATGTCAGAGTCAATCTTTATATAGATTTTAGCTGTTAAGTTGTTTTAATATCGGTATTGCGTTTCGTTGTTTCATGTTTTACTAATTTGTTGTTTATTTATTCTTCATTATATGGGGAATTGAATTTTAGTTTTCAGTTTTTTTATTCTTTAATATTAAAAGGTTGTGATTGATTCAAGATTCATTGTAAATACTAAAACCGGCCAAGAGCATGTCGGGCCATGCTCAGTATTATAGGGTTCCTTAAGTAGGTGTACAAACGAATCAAATCGAATATTAATCATGGCTATTTTAGTTTTTGCAATAATCGGCAGCATTCGCGACTCAGAGCGTGTTGTTAGTAGCGCCATCTAGCGATAAATTCAAGAAGCCAAATTTAAGAAGTCTGATTGATGTCAAAGTTACTTTTTGTGATTTTTTCAAATAGAAAGTAGCTAAAGGAGCATTATTTGCCATTATAATTTTTCTCTAAGGTCAATAACCTTTGAACTAGGACGTTTTAAGTATTTTTCAGTTTTCTGTCTATAACTCAAAAAATTATAATCACATTATACTCGAAATAATTTTAAAAGAGAGTTTTCACAAAGGTCTATCAATGTGGAAGATTATAAGTTTCTACGTTGCATAGTTTAGAAATGGCAGGGGGGGGGACACATTGCAAGCCACTTTGGCGGGCTATATTTCGCAGATGGTACACCTGATAAAAGTGATGTATGAAACATTACCTTCATTTTAGTAGACCTATTCAATGATACCCCACACGATGGGGTGCAGCGAAAAAAAATATTTTTTCCCCATTTCACATGTGTGGGCGCCACCCCTAAAGAACGTAAAAACTATTTTTTTATTCTTTTAAAATTGAGATCTATATGCAGACTATTTTTTAACAAAATTTCATTTACTTAACTGTAGAAGTTATTAAGCTGTAAAGGATTAGGACAGACGGACAGACGGACAGACGGACGGACATGACGAAACTATAAGGGTTCCTTGTAGGACTTCGGAACCCTAAAAATGAACGTTTTTAACATTTTGGGATAAGCAAACTGGAAATTTGGCTTCACCTGAGAGTTCAGAAGATCAAGACATTGTCATATTGTTCTGTTGTCGTCATTATGATGTTATTAATAGTCTCATAAAGATGTATCTTCGGCGCGTGTCCGTTTAAAATCATAAAAATATAATCCAATGCACCTATTTGCTTACGTATTAGATAATTAATTTCTAAGAACTTGTGATGCAGTATCAAAGATCGTGTTGAACGATTGCCATCGAAGTTGTTTAATATTCGACCAAAGAAATTTATTATCTTTGAAATTAATACATGATTTGTCTTAATTTTGTGGTGTGTCGAAGTGAGGACTACACAAACATAAAATCTTCTTTGTCTTTTCGTGCATATATTACACTACTTTTAGATCATAAAGGTGCTTCCTTGTCATTTCGGCTACATGACTACATCCCATTCTGTCCCCAAGAAATCCCATTTCATTTTAGTAGGCAAAAATTTTGATGTTTACAAAATGGGATGTAGCCGTCATTTCCAGGTATATAACTGAAAAAAAATATACAATACACTAGCTTTTGCCCACGACTTCGTCCGCGTAAAAGTCGAAAATGGTTCTACTAGGATTTTTAATTGGTTTTTATAACAAATAAAACTCTACGTCCCTCTGAAGCCGTGTCCTAAAAGTGCATAACCTCTTTAAGCTTAGAAACCTTCAAATGAGGTACAGTCGACTGCATGAGAGTGGTAACACTTCAATTCGAAAACCGCCCTTACTGCTTACGAAATAAAGATGCTGCTAATGTCAAAGTGTTACCACCGACTTGCGGTCGACCGTACCAATATAGTACGGTGACTTTCGAGACATTCCAATTTTAAAGAGTATTTGCTTATGTTTATACCAGGCCCCTCAGAAAGTATTGCGAAAAAAAGTTTTTATATATGGGAGACTGGCCAGTTATAATGTTTTTCGAAAATATGATTATTTATAAGTAAAAATAAGTAAGTTCCAATTTCAAAATTTCCCTCCACATTTTTTGCGAGTTAATTCAAAGTATTGTGTCTCACTGAAATATGGATCTGCGCCGGGAACATTTTAGAGCTATGATTTTATACGATTTCAAGTGTCGCCTGAAACCGGATGAATCGTACGATAGACTTCAAATGGCATTCATGGATGGAGGCCCTTCCAAGGCAACCGTGTATCGTTGGTATAACGAATTCAAGCGCGGTCGACCAACTTTGGGGGATGACGAAAGAAGCGGTCGCCCTTTGACGGCTGTTACCGAAGAAAACGTGCTAGCAGTGAAAAATTTAATCCAAGACAATAGGCGAATTACATATCAGGAGATTCAACACATATTGAAGATTGGATCGGGAAGCGTTCACGAGATTCTACACAGCCATCTTCGCGTGAGGAGGATAGTATCACGCTGGGTGCCGCACAACCTCACCGATGCTCAGAAGCAGGCCCGGGTGGAATGGTGCCGTGATATGCTTAACAAATTTGAAGCAGGCTCGTCTCGGCGTGTTTACGACATCGTTACAGGTGATGAGTCCTGGATTTATCAATACGACCCAGAAACCAAGCGCCAGTCGACTGTTTGGGTGTTTCAAAATGAGTCAACGCCTACCAAAGTGAAGCGATCTAGAAGCGGGGGTAAGATTTTGATCGCTAGCTTTTTTAATTTGACTGGCCACTTGGTATCAATTCCCTTACCGGATCAAAGAAGCATTAATGCCGAATGGTATACTACCAAATGTTTGCCAGAAGTTTTCTCTGTTATAAGCAACAAGCGACCAAACACAGGGCTCCGCGGGCTACTGCTCCACCACGACAATGCACCTGCGCACACCGCACTCAAAACGAGGGACTTCCTGGACAGCACGCCAGTCAAACTCCTGGGTCACCCTCCTTACAGCCCTGATCTAGCACCGTGTGACTTCTTTTTATTCCCAAAAATAAAAAATCAGCTCAATGGGATACAATTTTCGTCGCCGGAAGATGCGCTGGCTGCGTTCGAGCAGGCTGTAAACGAGGTGTCTGCGGCGGACTGGAAAAAGTGTTTTGAAAACTGGTTTAGGCGCATGAATCTTTGTATAGAGGCTGGTGGAAAGTACTTTGAAAAGATTTGATAAAAATATATGTACGTATAGAACAATTTTTTTTAGTTTCGCAAAACTTTCTGAGTGTCCCACGTATGTGAATTCGTTCAACCTTTTTAGAATAAAATCGGATTGAGATTTCAAACATTTGTCAAAATAAAATGTAATTTAAGAGCGTATGTTCGATTTAGCGCAAGTCAAAATCTGCACGATCTATCGAATGGCACACTCACTACGGCACGATACAATGGTTCCTCTGTGTGCGTGAGTGCTGAACCGTTAGCACGAATAATTTTGATACTTTTATTTTTTTAGGATCTATTTTATGTTTTTTTTTTATGAATGAAAATTTAAAAATTAAATATGTTTTTTTGTAAATATTATAACGGATTCGGATTCTACTTATCAATGCAAACATAAAATCCTGCTTCGGTGTTTTCATTTAACAAGTATTTTCAAAGATATAGATAGCGATTTGAAGTTTTTTTTGTATGGAGAGAAAATTAAAACCTTACATTACCTTTAAGTTTCGTGTATAGATCCATATAGTGCTAGTGCCAAACTACACTAAATACATACTCTGTTGCTTCAAAAATCTTCGATTTGTTTTTAAAAATAATTTTTATTTAAAATAAATCGTCAGTTATAGATAAAATTAACATTGGAGTTTTACGCTAAAACCGCACAATACCTCAAAGATTTATTTATAGATTCATATATTAGAGATGCCAAACTATAATAAATACATACTGTAATGCTTCAAAAATGTTCAATATGGTTTTACAAGTATTTTTAGAGATACAGTCATTTGAATTTTTTTATGTATGGAGAGAAAGATGTTTTACGCCAAAGCCTTACGTTACATCAAAGTTTCGTGTATATATGCATATAGTGTTTGTGCCGAACTACAATAAATGTATACTCTGTTGCTTCCAAAATCTTTGATTATGCTTTTAAAAATCATTTTTATGAATAAAAATTTATCGACAGTAGGAGATAAAGTGTTATTTTTACGCCAAAAACTCACAATACCTCAAAGAGTAATTTATAGATCCGTATAGTAGAAGGCCAAACTACAATAAATAATAACTTTAATGCTTCCAAAATGTTACGTTTTACAAGTTTTTTCAGAGATCTAGTAATTTAAAGTTTTTTTATGTATGTAGAGAAAAGCGTGTTACGCCAAAACCTTACGTTACCACAAAGTTTCATGTGTATATTTGCATAGTATTTGTGCCGAACTTCAATAAATGTACTCTGCTGCTTCGAAAATCTTCGATTAGGCTTTTAAAAAACATTTTTATGATAAAATAATAATATCGACACTAGGAGATAAAGTAATTATATAATGATAATTGGCATTTTACGCTAACACCTTACAATACCTCAAAGAGTCATTTATAGATTCGTATAGTAGAGGTGCCAACCTAAAATAATCCCACAGTGCGCCGCCGCCACCGACGGTTTTTAGACGACGCCGCCGCTGATTTGCGTATCGGCGTAAAATCGGCGCGAGTTCTAAATGTTTTAGAACTTAGTTTTAGGAAACCCTACAACAGCCTTGCACTCTTCTCTAATATATTTCTAACTTTCAAACATAGACACGTTTAAGTACCTAGACCTAGTACATAAGAATAATAAAACCGGCCAAGTGCGAGTCGGACTCGCGCAGTAAGGGTTCCGTACCTCTCAACGACCTGATACCCCATAAAAACGGATTTAATGAGATTTTATCAAAAAACATCAACGCACAGTGCGCGAAATATGAATTTTTGCATGTCTTTCTTACGCAGGTACCACCACATATGTCTATGTTTGTCTTATTTTGATTATTTTTTGCTAAACTACATAATAATGCACTATACTCTCACCAAGTGTGACGCTGGTATATATTACCGTTTTGAAGATAGAGCAGGAACAAAAACTTTGAAAAAAATGCATATTTTTTGAGGTTTCTTGTATGGGTAAAAAAAGTCTAAAATCTTGGACTTTTTTTTGTTTTTAGTATTTGTCGTCCGTCCGTCAATCTATTGCCGTTCAAAAGATACAGCCCTGTGACAGACAGACGGACGGATGGACGGACAGCGTAGCGAGAGTAATAGGGACCCGTTTGGCACCCTTCGGGTACGGAACCCTAAAAAGTAAAGTAGCGACCAACCGACCGTTGCACCATTCATGTTCCATATTTCCGTACCATAAATTACAAAAACTAGTCCGTGCCCAGCAGTGGGACAGTAATGGGCTGCTAATGCTTATGCAAGTCACGGGCATAGGGTTAAATAATAAAAAAATTTAAAGGGAAAGTTCATTTTATTATTTTATTCATTTTAGCGCATTTAAAAGAAACCTCGAATCGTGGCTGGAGGGGACTGGATGCGGAAGGCAGAGGACCGAGCGTTGTGGCGCAACTTGGGAGAGGCCTATGTCCAGCAGTGGACTGCGATAGGCTGAGTTGATTGATTGAAAAGAAACCTTGTTTTTATAAAAAAAAATACTTTTAATTTATTTTTTACTTTTTAGCTATCGCTGGACAGATTTTTTAACTCGCATTCGTATTCTCAGCAAGTCCTTTCATTTGGTACCCATATTGTAGGAAACCATAAAAAACTTAGTCCGCCATATTGGATTTAGAGTGGCGTCACTTTATTTTTCAAGTTACTCTCAGCAAGCCCTTTCATTTGATACCCATATTGTAGGAGTGCATTAAAAATAACTAGTCCGCCATCTTGGGTGTTCCGCCATGTTGAATTTAGAATGACGTCACACAGCTAACCATGTATTGTCATCCAAACTAAACGTGTATACAAAATTTCAGCTCAATCGGTTGAAGATATCTGCTTCAAAATTGAGTTGCAAGATTCGACCTTAACAAATTACATACATACATACATACATTGCAAGTTAATAAAAAGCTTGTAAAAAGAAGGCATAGAACAAACTTTGAACAGAAATTTAAACTTTTTTCGTTCAACAGATTCGGCTATGACAGACGGACAGACAGACAAGAGAGTGAACCTATAAGAGTTTAGTTTTTTCCTTCTAGTCACGGAACCTTAAAAATACATTATTTATAAATAAAAAGCCAACGATTTTGTTTTTTTTTCTACTAAACCCGAATAACTTACGTTTGTTTTTATTAAAACCCTAACCCCTAATTTTTTAATCCAAAACCCTAAAACATTAAGTTCCAAACTTAAATCGATTGCACACTCTAGAACACTTGTAACATACCGAATTTCACACGGGCGAAGCTGCGGGTGGAAGCTAGTGTAACATAAATATACCTTTTAGCTCTTGCCTTAGCCAAATTTTCAGATTTTTTGCGTTTTCTCTTTCCAAAAAACGCCTTTGTTATATTTCCCATACCGTCTAAAACATTATTTTTTGTCACTATAAAACAATGACAGTCATAAAAAAATACTTACCAAGTACTTATGATAATACTTTAAAATTTTGTCGGTCATCAAAAATAAAATATTTTATCAACCAAAGTACTAAGATTTGACGATCGCCCTAAAAACTTGCAGTATCCGTGTATAAACGCACGGCAAAGGTCGTCAACCCCCGACGGAGCGCCGAGCGACGTGACCACTCTCTGGAGGGGCTCACGGCGAAGTGATTTGAATCGATTCGAACGCGAAGTATTATAGTAGTTTTAAAATATTTATAAAAAAATTATAGAGCAAATTTAGTTGAAATTTTTAAGTGTAAGTTTTTAAAGAATATGTTCTTTTATTATAGTAATTTATTGTTATATTAAATTATGTAAGATATAGTGGTGAAAATAATAATTGTATCGACTATAATTTCTGAATAATTTCACATTGTTTGGATTTTTATTTCTTATGTATTCAGCCTAAAATGAAAAATCCTTTCTAGTAACTATTTTTACAAGGATCTTCGCAGTTGGTTAAAAATTTCGTTTCTTAGGTCTGTCAGTGGTTTCAGATATTTGAAGCTTCGAAATTGACTCTGAAAGTGAAATTAAGAAAACCTCTGTTCAGTTATCTTGATAGATTTCACAAATACTCTAATAATCGAACAAAATAAACTATCTTCTATTTAGACAATAACATTTCCTAAAATTATTAGTAATTGATATGTTCGTAGGATAAGTGGTTGATGAATAATCAGATTTGAAAAATTACGTTTTTGAGCAAAACAGCCCACGGACCGAGCATACGCTCTTAAATCAAAAGCACTAAGGAGTATTGACATCAAATTCGAAGCAAATCACCGCCAAAATAACTTTCAACCCCTTTTTAACCCCGTTAGGGGATGAATTTCAATAAAATACGAAAGACGTCTTCCATCAATTCTGTTAAAAATGTTAAAAAAGGTTTATGCAAAATTTTAAGTAGATTGGACCAAGGAATCACGTTGTCCCATACAAAATTTGCCCCCCTTTTTCACCCACGTAGGGGTAGATTTTCGGAAAATCCTTTTTGGTCGGATGCCTACGTCATACAAAGAACACACCCTCCAATTTTCAGGTCTCTACCAGCGGTTTAGGCTGTGCGTTGATCCGTCATTCAGTCATTCAGGACAAAGCATTTTATATTAGCTCTGCTTAGTTTGGGACTAGATGGTACTAAGTAAATGTCCCAAAAATATTTATTTATTTATTTATATGTGTAGATTGGTTTTTAATAAGTCCCATTACCACGTTTTTATTAACTCTCCTTCCTTCTTGTATGTCTGTTCGGTACAAATTTTGCTATATATTTTAAACGTAACTTCCCAACGAGCTAGAGACTTGGCACCTTGAATGTAGTTCAGAACTGGATGACAATGCAATATTAACTTGCTTTCGTTTTAAAAACGTGGTATATTAAAAAAAAACTTTTTATCATATCAGTACATAGTATAAAACAAAGTCGCTTCCCGCTGTCTGTCCTAAACACCAAAGCTATATTATGAGACAGTATTTATCTGATGTAAAAAAACAACGGATTCTAAAAGCGGTTATTAAAATCATCAACCTAAATAAAGAATCATCACGCTATATCCAAAGGGAGCTAGACGACGATTTTTAAAGTTAAGAACGCTTATTTTGAAACTCTTTGAAGTGACTACGTAACTGGGTAGTGCATAATATAGCAGCATTGCACTCGTGCGAAGCCGGGGCGGGTCGCTAGTTATTTTTATATAATTTGAATGACATCTCTTTATCCTGGTTTACCTGCTTATATCTGATTTTATTATCTACCTTATTTGTAACGAATCAAAACATAACTTGATTAATCATAACAAAATGTCATAAAGAGCGTTTTTGTCAAGTTGTATTTTAGTCAGAGAAGTATAAAAGTGTCAAACCTTTATTGCAAAGTTGAATTTAATTTATGCGATTTGGGTGTGCGATTATATCAGTAACTTTTTTTTTTAAATATAGTTCGTTCTTTTTTGTTTCAAAGTATTTTTTAGGCTTTTGTTGTCTTCTTT
Source organism: Asteroscopus sphinx (assembly GCA_949699075.1). Taxonomy (NCBI): domain Eukaryota; kingdom Metazoa; phylum Arthropoda; class Insecta; order Lepidoptera; family Noctuidae; genus Asteroscopus; species Asteroscopus sphinx. The sequence goes on along the minus strand of OX453021.1, from coordinate 7,771,401 downwards.
ATTTCTTGTTAGTTGCCTTCTCGGAAGTATTCAAAAGATATGCATTAGGTCTCGTTAGTACAACTTATAGTTACTTAATAATATTGTTCTTTATCACAGAGTTAAAATTGTTAATTGCAACATAATTTAGATTTAGATTTTTTTGAGCTTTCGAGATTTCGCTACCTTTGATCAACATTTCTTTAGACAATTCCGTGTGGGGTGTAATTTTAATGATACTGCTGGCAATTTATCCATCCAACATAAAGAGTCTTTTGATGTTTTTTTTTTTTGTTCATGACATCATGGGAAGATATTGGATATTTTGTCAAAGAGCCAGGCGCCATACAATAAGTCTTTATCATCAATATATAATTATTTTTCTTTTTATAGTATATCCGTGTATACGGCCTTCAGAATCCGTTTCTCGTTCAACCATGCAAATAAACATATTACTTATATTAAATAACAATCATTTTATTATGAGTATAGCATAACTGGATGCTTGGTATTCGATTATGTAATTTTGCATCGATAAACCTGTCAAGTGCGATATAAACTTTGAACTAATATTCATGTTATTTCCATCAGAATGTTAATAACTTATAGTATTAACAAACGGTCGATAAATTCTTCGATGAATCTAACGACATCAATATTTTTATGTGCGGCTTTTTTAAAGCTGATTTGAAATTGATTGTGCTTACTGGAGATAATTTTTGGGGTCAAATATTTATGTTGCGTGCTATGGATAATATTTTGTGTTCATTCATTATTTATTATGTTTCTGTATGTTTTAGTTCATTCTTTCCACTAGATTTAGCATAACTGTTATCAATATTACTTAACATAGTAGCTTTAAAAAACTTATTAACAGTAGGCCTTTTTTTTTTGTTTTCGAGGAGGTAACCTTCAAAAGGCTACCGGCCTCGTGGGGTAGAGGTTGGGGTGTGTGGGATTTTTACCGCACTAAAACCTCCCCGGTGACCATGTTCAGCACAATAGTGAGGGAACTCCGGGAATGGGTATGCTACCGGTGCCCCCCCCTGTGCTACGCCTGTAAGGCACGTCCCAGGGAAGACTTTGTCTCCCTGAACACCTTCTCGATGCGAAAGCATAGGGCGACACAATACCTCAGCGTGTTACCGTCATCCCTGAGATCACCCAGTGGACGCCTAAAGTCCCCACTCTGGACGCCCGTGACCTCAAAGGCCCCCCGCACACCTGTCCTATCGACAGAGCAGTGGGCACGGTGTGTAGCCCTGATGGGCTAGGCACCGGAGCGGATGCCTCTCCGGCGCCGCCTTCTCCAAACGGGATCAGCCCTCTCTCGATCCCGCTCCGCAGCCTGTTTCTGTACCATGACGGTCTCACAGAAAGAGACTATTAACAGTAGGCCTAGCACGAACAATTTTGACGTATCGTAACGTTAATATAAGCGAATTTGGAATCAAAATTACAACAGTTCTACTACATTTTGATTTAATTTAATGCATAATGCGCACTTTGTATCATACAGAGATACCTATGACAAATCTTCAGATTAAAAGAATATTAATTATCTCTCAAACGAGTATTTCAGATCCAAAATTCACTTACATTTACGTTTCTATAAGTCAAAGTGGTTCGTGCTTGAGTTACTGAGCTCTTTCTTTTGACTCGAAAGCAAGCTTAGAATCTCACAAGGGTAGTAGGATCAAAATTGGATTGATTGATGAACTCTGTGGTCTAGTGGTTCTAGTGTCGGACTGCTGATAACGAGGTCGTGGGTTCGATTCCCACAGGACACAAATATTTGTGTGATGAACATAAGTGTTTGTGTTGGTCTGGGTGTTGCTTATGTATTATAAGTATGTATTTACAACAACAAAAAAAGTATATAAGTATTATATCCATTGTCTAGTACCCATAGCACAAGCTCTGCTTAGTTTGGGACTAGATGGTGCTGTGTAAAAATGTCCCAAACAGATATTTAGATATTTATTTATTTGAAGTTATTATAAGGAAATCAACATTACCACTTCTTATTTATTTTTAGAATCATAAATTATACATTTATATTCCATTAGATATAAAATATTATTTTTCGAACACAACCACAGAACGTGGTACGTACATAAGTATTATTTATTCCAAGATCTCTAAAGAAAAAGGACTATTTAATATTAGAGCCGGCGCTAGACGAACAGACGTTGAATAAATTATTCCGTTTGTGTCTTATTTGAGACCGTTCATAAACTTTTGTTAAATTTTTTCTCAACCAGAGAGACAGGGCTAATTCTACTAACAAAATTGGCAACAAATCGAACCACGGCTATTGGCACTTTTTGATTTCCACTCTTCCTTCCTTCTATACCTATTATGAAACGGGAATTAACGCGCACAAACCTATTTTAAGCCCAACGTTTCGGCTAGATTTCACTGATCGTGGTCACGAGCAGACTGATGCAGCATCGTCACTCCGATTTCGAGGTGGAAGAATTTTTCTCCACCCTCGGTTTTTTGTTTGTTGATAAAGTAGGTATTCCCGTCGTTTAAAAGTAAATATAACATATAACCACTATGATTGTATATTATTCCATTAATGAACAACAGCTATCCAACGGTTTGGTCCAACCAACGATCGATCGTATATTGTTTCAGTTTGTGTGTTCATTCCAGAATGACTTTGGGTGTGACCAAAATCGAAAGTGAATCGAAACGAGATAACGTGAAGTTAATAGAATTGGCCTCCATGTCCTTTGCGCCGGACTATTTCGGCCTGGTGCCAGTTTTTTTTTGTAACATAATAAATTAAGTTGTGTTAAATGTTCTGATTGCCTAATTTAGATCTAGAATTAGATTATCAAATTGTAATTTATTGTTATTTATTCACACTTCTTGTAGAAAGAATATATTGATTTAATTATATTTATAAGAGTTTTATACTAAATAGAGTTACTTAAATATATGAATAACTAAGATTTTTTAGAAATCTGTTAGTTCAAGGTAGGTAAATTATATATTTCTTGTACTTTACGAGGGCTTTAATCGTCTTTTTTGCTATAGATCATTATTGTAATTATATCTAATTTTTTTTTTAACTCTACTAACGAACTGTTTTTCTGTTAATCATGTGATTTCCGCGGTTTTGCTGGTTTTGTTTTTATTTTAACGTACAGGCGACCGCACAGTTTGTCATGACCAGCTTCTTTATTTCGTAAGCAGCAAGGGTGGTTAGAAATCCGTGATTTATGTGGTACAGTCGACTGCATGATAGTGGCCACACTTGAATTATAAAAACGCCCTTACTGCTTACGTAATAAAGGCGCTGTCAATGTCAAACTGTTACCACTGACGCGCGGTCGACTGTACATACAGAAGTACATACCACAGAAATAAATATATACGACAGAAATCTAAATAAGAACATACGATTAGATTTGACACTTGTAAATAAAATGAAAAATTTAAGAGATCACGTCGATTGGAAGGTTTTGCGTTTCTTTTAAATATGCTGTACAATATTGTAAAGCCTAATGTTAACATTCATCATCATCATCATTTCAGCCAAAAGACTTCCACTGCTGGACATAAGCCTTCCCCAAGCATATGTGGGGGGATATGCCATAATCGCCACGCTTGGCAGGCGGGTTGGCGATCGCAGTTGGTTGGTTAAATACTCAGAGAACGCTGCTGCCAATCCTCTGGTGAACCCCTCGAGTCGCCTTTTACGATACCCATGGGAAGATATAGGTGCAATTCTTTACGTCCGGCACCACACGGAATGTTAACTTTGCTTAAAAAATATTATAGTAGTCATAAATGGTAGATCCTAAACCAAAATGTTCTCCTTTCATTGGAACTATATCTCTTAATATTTATCTTTATCTTCAATGCGGAAGAAATGACACACTAAACCCACACTGAATTCACAATCATCATCTTCTTTTACTTAATATTTTTCTTTCTCTTAGATGCGGCAAAAATTGCACGTTTTACACGTAATTTCACAGTTATCATTGTCATCATTGTTCAAGATAAAATGATAACTTTGCTAATTAATCTTATCTCTGATGATTATGCAACTTACATACAAGAACAGACAGCCTCATGTCTCACCTTGATCTTGCCTCGTTTGACTTTTAACTTGTTGCGTCACTTTTAGTCTTTAGTCTTCGTTTTTGTTGAAATGACTCTGCTGTGATATATATGTTCAGAACTACCTTCAGCATTAGTTTCTTTTGGATTTACACTAACAGCTCTTTTTGGTTTCTTGCTGTTTCTTTTAATGGTTTTTGATATCAGATTCTGGAGCCTGATCGTATGTTTTGGCAAGCTTGTGTACTTTTTGTGTTTCAAAATATTGTTAATAGCTGTTTGGTCCTTTACTTCTCGGTCGTGATGCCTTCTGGGAGGAACAATTTCCTTAGCCACTACACCTTTTAAAACCCAACTGCGTAATCAACTTAAACTATTAAAATTCACGTCTGCGACGTTTTACTGCTAATTATACATTTATAGCTAGAAATGGCCGTAGTGTCACCGACCATAATCATTCGTCATTTTTGACATGTCCACATTCTATTAAAACTTATTTATATGATTAAGTTGAGTTCACTTTTTATTTATTCAAAGACTTTAAACATATTAATCCTATAAAGAATTTCATAGTAAAAAGATACGTTTCCTCAAAATATTAGGGTTGATAATGGCGTGTTCGAATTTGACAGATATTTTAGTAATATTCGGGCACAGACCAGTAAGCCTCGAGACGCCGATTAGCCGGACACCCCCGGTCACAACGCCTATGCAGTAGCACTGCATATGATACGCCCCGCCGCCAATCAGGACGTCAGTCCGTCAGCGAGTGGCACCAATCATACGGAATCGTATTACCGAACTTTTGAGCCGACCAATCATAACGCACCGTCCGCCTCCCGGTCCCCGCGAACATTTTACGACTGCTTTCTCATGCAAAACTTTGTTTAAGCGGCGTCTTGAGGCTTACTGGTCTGTGTATTCGGGTTAATTACACATAAATTAGTAGATGCTACTTAGTTTTTAATTAGATAATGCAATTATAAGATAATATACTGTGGGCAGGTTAAGATAATAATCTTGTATTTATTATGACATACATTCTTAATCTTAACATCATCGCTATAATTACTACCATTTTAAGCGAATTTTCATGAATTGATTACCAGTACCGAAGGGTGAAAGTTTTCAAAAGGGAAGCCAGTGGAAACTATCATAGTAGTAATGTGTGTGTCAGTACCATTAGTGTTTATAGTTTTCAAAGGGAAGCCGGTGGGAATCGTGAAAGACCCTTCGCCACTGATACCTACACTGCACTACGTTTCTTTATTAATAACAATTTCATCCGTAGACGCTGATATATTTATTCTTAACACTATTACAAAATAAGCAGATGATACACAACTCACCACTAAATCTGTATTTTTTCATGTGCTTAAATTGTTAATCCTTATCATCGTTTACATAGGATTAAGAATTAACCAAACATTTTTGTTAGTGTTGCGCAAATCAATTGCCCATACATACACAAGTATTTTATATTCGTACCAGGATTCGTTATCAGCGAATCAGTCGAACAAGTAAGTTGCTAGTCACGAGCGATCGACGAGATTGACTAACTAGCTACTTTATGTTTACACATGGTCCATTGACACACGATAAAATATCTCGTAGAAAGCTGTTTTATTAGGATCTGGCAAGATGCTAGAAATGATTGGAATTTGTGAGGTGATATGGTTGTACTTTCCAAATTCAAAATCGTCTCCTAGGTAATTCCTAAAAGATTCGGAGATTCATTGTACTTTCATCATCATCATCATCATTTCAGCCGAAAGACGTCCACTGTTGGACATAGGCCTCCCCCAAGTATCGCCACAACGACCGGTCCTGGGCCTTCCGCAACCAGCGGGTTCAGGCGACCTTCACCAGGTCGTCGGTCCACCTTGTGGGGGGCCTACCGACGCTGCGCCTTCCAGTACGTGGTCGCCACTCCAGAATTTTACTGCCCCATCGGCCATCATTTCTGCCCCATCGGCCATCATTTCTGCGAGCAATGTGCCCCGCCCACTGCCACTTAAGCTTGGCAATTCTTCGGGTTATGTCGGTCACCTTCGTTCTCCTGCGAATCTCCTCATTTCTGATTAGATCACGCAGGGACACTCCGAGCATAGCCCTCTCCATTGACCTTTGAGTGACTTTGAGCCTTCTTATCAGGCCCATTGTGAGTGGCCACGTTTCAGTGCCGTAAGTAATTACTGGCAACACCCACTGGTCAAAGACTTTCGTCTTGAGACACTACTTTATTCCTATAATAATACCAGCCCAGCTTGATAATAATCCTTCTTAGGTCCTAAAATGATTTCTCATGCACAGAATTCTTCTTACGATTGTAAAATCTTAGCGCTCCAACCATCTCCTCATTTCTTTGATTCTATCTATTGTATCATTCAGATACAAACAAACATTGCACAAAAACTACACATATCTCATGAATTCTACATTTTTACACACAAAATTCGCATTATTGTCAATAGTCAATAGTTCATTATACAACGTGTATCAACTTTTACTACAGAGTCAACCCTGATATCGCGAAAATAATAACTACTGAACCATGCCGTCGAGCGACATCGATGATTTTCTAGGGAACAGCTGTTTTTTTTTTGCTATTTCAGGGTAGGTTGGTTTCCTATAGTAAAAGTTGTTCTATGCTATGCCCTGAATATGCTCTTAAAATATGACCACGCATTTCTGATTCACGTTGTATACCTTCAATTATCTCGCCGTGTGATAGTGGATGCAGTAAAATTATGCAAGAGCAATTTCAATATTATCGAATAGGTGGGATCTGTGTTGCTAGATGATTTGCATGAAGTGTTGACCAATAGCACCAATAGCACTTTAGTAAATATTACGAACAGAGGAACAGCTACCTACATACTATCACTACTCGATAGGTACCCTTACATACTAGCGATCTTTATGATCGTGGGTGCTAGAAATAGTGACTCGAGGATTCCATCAAGTGAATCCGTCGCAGACAGTAGCAGGTTACGTGCTGTGTACCATGAGGCTGTTGGGGAAACAAATTTGCTTCACCAGGACGTTCAAAATGCGTTTCATAGATCTTCACCTTTTTGTGTGCTGAGGACAAACATTATGGTTTACCTAGACTGTCCGACATACCCTCTGTTTTTCCTAGATTTATGGTATTAACACGGAATTCAACAGGAGAAAAAAAAATACAGTAAACGTGTTCAGCCCGTAGCCAAGTTGACAATCTACAATCGTCAACGCTATAGAAAACGATCAAAATTTATAGGAATGACATAAGTCAACGAATTACTTTTTCGTTGAGATATTCATTCCCATACATTTTGATGGTTTTCTATTAGCGTTGACGATTGTAGATTGTCAACTTGACTAGGGGGGCAGATTCAGACATAATTTTTGCGTCATTGATCTAAGTTGTTCCTCTGTTTGGATGATTTAATCTTGTTCCAATACCTTCGTTTCTTTAATATTATATTTACCCTGCTTATCTTTCCTCTGCGTGCGTTCGCCTGTATTCCATTGTTTGTTCCTATTTATTTTATTGGTTTATGTTGAAGTTTGTTTAAGATTTCAGTTATCTCTGGAATTTTGGGGGTGGGTTACGGATTTTGTGAGTGAGGGATAGAAAAATATAAAATCAAAATCAAATGTTTTTTTATTTCAAATAAACCTAATAACAGGCACTTTTGAAACGTCAGGCTCTAGTTGCACGGTTCTAAATTGTGTGTCCTATGGAGAAGAACCGGCAAGAAACTCCATGGATAAACTCTTTTTAAAATAGGTTATTGTTTATTACATCAAATTTATTCAAATAATGTGAGTATAATGTAGGTAGATGCCAGAAATAAACAAGAGTTTAAAAGTGAGAATATTGTTAGTGTAGAATTTTAAGGGTTCGTATAGATTCAGTATTTTTGCAACACTGAATGGCACTAATAGAAATAAATAAGATCAAGTAGGTAAACTTCTCACTTCCACTCGATACACTGAGATTCTGTCATGCAGCAGCGGCTGTCAGAGACCAGTGCCTAAACCTAAGCCGAGGTCTGAGCCCTTCACTTGGCGACGCCCTTATGTGGTTATTGCAACTAGTTTTAGTTTTGTAAGTTAGGGAAACTTTTCAGCATGCATGCATGCGATAAAATCATTCGGAAAAAAAGTTAACTTCTCCAAACAACTTTATTTGAAATGTAATTAAAATAAGCATTAATATTGTTAAACTAATGAATAAAGCCGTTATTTGAAATAATAAAGAAGTTTATGTGACTATAATATTATGACAAATTAAAATTTATTTTCCAACCTTGTTCTCATCAGAACCTGATTTTTTTATCACTTTTCCTGTTAATTAGCAATAACTACATTTTACGAGTAGGAAGTAACAAACTGGTTTGAAGCACAAGATAATCTGAGAAAAACTAGTGACCTTAATTTTTACGCCCAATAACGGTCAGTATAGGACAATTTACATACTTAGTGGAACTTTTAACCATGCAGAGTCTGAATGCAAGAGCGAAAACAAATACAAATGGTAGTAAGAAAAATTGATTTTAGTTGATAAGAGTCCGACGTTAACGAGTCTCGGCTACATTATCGATTAATTGCTACTCGAAAAGCCATGTTGCTTAAACAACAAATTGGTCAAAGAGAACAAAAGAATAAGTCAACAACAACCTAACCTAACTTCTAAATCAAAAGATATGTTTTAATGTAAACTATGTCCACAGACATTTTACCGTGTCTGTGACTATGTCATGATTTGTATAATTTAACTAAGGAAGGTGGTCTCCAAGATACAGCTTAACCTAGTTTGGGAATAAACTTTCATCTGAATTGTAACAAATTACTTATTTTTGGAAATAAACGATTTAATTAAACGATTAAACGAAAAGCTCATATAAAAAACGCATCGAATTGAGAACCTCCTCCTTTTTTGAAGTCTGTTATCAAAATAGCAAAGACAAGAACTCAACCTTCAGAAAAAAGTAGTAAAGTAAAAACGACGGAACAGAAAGAGATATTGGTCACCAAAACCATAGTCGTAGTGTAAACCTAACCTAAATGCGTTAATATGATAAAAACGAAAGTGGACTGAGTTCCCACGATCAGGTGTACGGAGTACGAAACCTAGATAATAACTCGAATACGACTTGTTCAAATATTGATACGAGATAGTGAAATGACGGAGTTTTATTTTTGTAGTAGATTACTTGCTTCAGCATTTTTCCGGGTTTCGTGATTTTGTTTGCCGTTTATATTTTCCATTGCATTCGCTAACTTACACGGTAGTAGTGAAATGAATAAGTAATAAATACAATTATTTAGCTCGTATTTCTCAGGAGATACATTCCATTCGATTTGCTCCCGTTGCAGTCTAAAGTATCTTTCCGCTTTTGGAAAAATCTTAGTGTAATAATTAAGGCAAGGAAAGACAATAATTGTGCCGATCATTCGCATCTACCTTTCGTGGTGTTTTGAGAAAGGAATATTATTACGATTGGCAGCTTTCTTTTTCAACAAGATTTTAATAAAACGTAGGTGATGCCTAAACATGAAGCAAAACAAAACAATGCGGCTACCCACACAATTTTTACGAACGAACTTAACTTTTACTAAGAACATCATGTGGGTGGTCTTAGTCATTGGTCAGCGAATATTTATTTACCAATCAGCCTGAATGGACAGCAATGGTACATATGATTGAGCCTAACCATAATCTGTCCATTTGTTAATGACTGCTGGTCACGGGCCTCTTAAGATGAGAAGGGTTTATTACATAAACCATTTAGAACCCATGTCCTTACGATGTTTTCCCTCACCTTTAACGCAAGCGATACTTCAATTCTGATCCGCGAAATGTATTCGGAAAATCAAGTATGTACGAACCAGGACCAAAATCAGATCCTCCTGCATGAAATGCAAGCGTGTAATGGCTAGGCTATGACTATTTGGATAGGCCTTAAGTTTCACCACCCATTAAAGAAAACACAGTAACAAAATACAAGATAGATGATAAATTGCATTCAAGTTTACACATAGAGCAGTGCCCTTACGTCATAACGCGTAGGCTTTTATTGCATAGCCAAAATGTAAAACTTGATGATTCTGGTTTTATGAAAGCTGAGTTTAAGATGTAATTTGTTGTTGGTATCGTGTTTCGTGATTTTAAAGATATGATGTTAATAAATTCTTTGAAATATGACTTCAGAGATTTTGATGACGAGTCTCAACGTAAGTTGGTTATTAACTCGGATTTTTTGCTCGATTATGGTCCAATGGAATAATTTGTTATCGTTGTCGATGGTTTTCATAATTATCAGCAAACTCAAAAGCTCATTATAATACATTTAAATCTTAAAATTATTCATTATAAGTAACGAGAAAGTAATTTAACATAACATAACATCACGCCTGTATTTCCCCGAAGGGGTAGGCAGAGGTGTACAATACACCCACATTTCGCCAGTTATGTTATAAGTCCCATGTAATAGGGGTCGAGCCTATTGCCATTAACCGGGCACAAATCCAGACTCCGGGCTGCTACTGAGAATTTCCTAATGAAAAAACCCAATAACACTTTGCCCGACCCGGGAATCGAACCCAGGACCCCACGCTCAGCAGTCGCGCTTGCGACCACTAGACCAACGAGGCAATGTGTGCAAATATGTAGTAGTAGTATTGTAGACTTAAAATTATGCTTAAACGGAACATGTTTCTTTTACGTGGTAATAATCTTTCAATAATGGTTTTATAAAAAGAATTTCCTAACAAGTATATTAAGGTACACACCTAGTACACGATTCTTAAATGTCGTAACCGCCACCTGAATCAATAATGTTGTATACTTGTAACAAATTTCATAAAACTGCACCTAATTTATTATACTGGCCTCAATATTATCCGCTGGCATTTAATAGATTGAAATCCTTTACTTTCTCATCTGTTTGATTAATATGTTCTATAAGTGTTCTTGATGATGTTGTTACTATGTCTAATTTAAAACGATTATCGTAATAATATATTATTATGGAATTCACATTTTTTTTGCGACTGTTGGCTAGTGATTAGTTTGACTGTTTTATGCATTTTAGATTTGCAGTTCACTATAAGACGAATTATCTTTATATTTCTCAAAGATAAAACAAACATGTTGTTCGAAAAGAATTTATATAAATTATATAATTTGGCAACCACTAGTTGCCAAATGGTCGAAATTTGACCGTAATTCATAATTTTATGATTGAACTATGCCGAAAAAAAACCATTTCAAAATATTTTTTATTGATAATACTAAAGCTCGTCAATAGCTACTAAACCAAAAAGAAAAACGGTTGACAAACAGAGGAGAAAATGGTACTAAACCGTTTTTTCTTTGCCTATTTATAGATAGAAGATGTAACAAGCTTAAAAGGTATGTAGAAGACCAATCTTGCTACTCCGCCTTCCACTTCTACTTAGGTCTTAACTTAATACGTACCCGACATTTCTCTTTTAAGCCCAAGTACTATAATTTAAGCATTTAAGTAATCGTATGGCAATTTGCGGGAACGTTAAGTGCGTGCGGCTCCACCACGCGTAGTCGGTAGAAACACGTAAATGGTGAAGACTTGAATGTTATTATGTACGGTTCACGCCCCGAGTTTCAAAGGCTTTGGTAAAGGAAATGTAAATCGTAACTTGTTTCTACTAGTTTATGTTTAAAGTTTGAGGATTCATCGATAAAAAATCTATAATTGGTTCTCAGTCAACATTACTGGCACTACTCTGTTAATTCCATAGAAATAAATAAATAAATAATAATTATATTTCTACTATATTTCGTGCAATATCGGAAAATAAACAATAGTTACCAAACGAATATTTAAACACGACAAAGCTATCAATTTGCCCTAAATAATTAGCACGATACAAAATTTCAAAACGTCATAACAATATTTTGTTACATTTAGTGCCAAACGCCGGGCATGCTCACGATTCGTTATGATCACGCGCCACAGATATACCTTGTGAGCGATTTTATCGCGCCGATCTGCACCGTAAAACCCATAACTCCAGTAAATGCTTTCATTGTGCAGTGACACACGATATGATCCGATCTACAGAACTCTGACCTCTTAAAATGTCAAGCGAGGCAGGACTGTATCCGTGTGAAACTGTAAAAAGAGAATAAGTGAAAAATGTTCAACGTGCAAGGACCCTTTGAGCAGTCATTGCGCTGCAGCGACGAGCTGTCGCCTAACGGCACTAAAACATTGGCCGCTTTGGCAAAAATCCACAAACATTGTACTGGCAAAGCACATGCAAATGGATGCGCCGACTACAAACATAATCCCTTAACCAAATCAGATTCAAATACAAGTCTACATTCTCGCAAATCCTTCCGCAATGAATGCATTATAGAAATTAAGGAAGCTGATAAACATAATCATAACATCGTCAGAAATCATGATGGATTGTACAGCAAGAGCTTTAGTAACAGTACCAGCTCTTACGAAGGTCACAGTGACACTGATTCTGAGAACACATTTAAATCTCGGTCAGACCAAAACAAATTGACAGATCCGTGCGAGCGTTTGTTTGCACAGAATACTAAAGCATCTCTGATGAAAACTGCTCGTATGAGATACGCTGATGACAGCGTCATATCCGCTCTTCACGATGAAGTAGATGGAGAGAAAGTTAAACAACCCTTCAGTAGAACTCCACTTCGAGGAAGCTATAGAGAAAGAAAATCGGCCGTTGTTACCATCGAAGAGGTAAAATCTGACGGTTCTAATCATGATGAAGAGCTAGCCAATGCTCTTCTTTTTGACGAAAAGAGAAAAACTCCAACTTCAACAAAACCTAGTCTGCAACGCAAAAACTCTTCGGGTAGTACCGCTAGTAATGGGAAACCCAGTGTTAATGGAACAAAGCCACCATGGAGGGGTACCAGCAAGAAAGGAATACCTGCAGAGCCTTTTGTAAGAACTCCGTCGTTTAGAGGAAGCATAAGAAAGAAGACAACGAAAAATGATGGAATACCGTGGAAGAAACTTTATGACCTTTCGCTTTGGCGAAGATATGGTGTGAGCTTTGCTTCGGTTGGAGCTGATACTGAACGGGCCTTGCTTAGGCCTTGGAGCGAGCTATCTTCTCAGCAGGAGCCGCCGCTTGTATCGGTAAGTGTTGCTATATTTTATTCTCCCGAAAATTATTTGATTTTAAGGAGGACATGATGTATCTCAAATTGATAATTAGTGTTTTTTTATCCGTAAATGGTCTTCAAACTTAAGGAAACTATAATACTTTTAATCCAAAAGTGAAGCGATATCTCTTATCAGGCCATATATACCTACTGCAGACTGCCAACCATAAGCCTCCAATCCTCCCTGATTTTTTACCACGTTTTTATTAACTCTCTTTCCTTCCTGTCTGTCTGTTTGGTAGAAATGTTGCAATATATTTTAAACTAACTTCCCGATGAGCTAAGGATTTGAAACTTTAAACATAACTCAGAACTGGATGACAATGCAATATTAACTGGCTTTAGTTTCAAAAATGTGGTATAACAAAGATAGTTTTTCATAAAATTATTTCGACTTAATAACAGATTTATGTCACATACCTGACGCTATTTCTCTATCCAACCTCAATAATGATGTAAATACTCCATATCGCCTAACTTAAGTAGTTCTCTTGAAAGTGAGACAGGCGTCAATCATCGAGCCTCGGGCGCTCAGTGCTCTTTGATAGCTCACTCGTATTTGGCAGATAGATTGCTGTCGATGCCACGACGATCATTACAGGGGTCACGGTGTTAGTAAGCATCGTTGGATCTAGTTATTTGGTGTTCTTATGAGATCTGGTTGAACTTGGAATAAGAAAAGAAAAGGATTTGAAAGAAAATAATTTTTAATACTTATGGTGCTACAGTTGTTCTATCTCACGAAGGCGGGTTGGACTTCGTTGTGTGTGTAGATGCACATTATTTCTGTGTGCGTAAGGTCGGGAGCGCTCAGTATCGCCAGAGCTGCCGGTCGGGTCTTTGGGTCGGGCAGCTTACGCACATAGAAACAATTTGCATGTGCTTCTACACACACAACTATTTATTACCTATTTATTTATTTTTATTTGTACATAAACACAATACAGAGCACGAGAAACAACAGCAGGTTGTACAAGTCTTAGGATTTAATGACAGATTTCCGGCCCCTAAACTAGGTACGCAGCCCTTTACCTTAGAAGTCGGGAGTTTCTACGGCTTCAGTTTTATAATACAACCGTGACATTTCAGCTAACTCCAACTTGCCTTCGTGAGATAGAAAATTACCTCATTCTTTGGCTTCCGCAAAAAGATCAAAGATAGTTTTGGACTAGATTTGAATCTTTTTGCTTCAGAAATGGCTAACGAAGATTCTAAATCTATATATTTTGAACAAAGTACTACGAATCTGAAAATATAATAATATAGTAATCAATTCCTTGCTAATTAAATTTTACGTATCGGCCATTCTCTATGGTTGTGAGGAAAAACGATAAATCCTTCCTAGGACTTCACGGATTATCTCCTAAGATCTTGTTTAAAGAGTTTAAATGCAATAACCTTATCTCGGTCAAACAAACTGTGCTCACAGATGACACAGTTAAGCGCAAATGGTCTTCTATAATATTTGCCAGAATTAAAGATAAGTCCAGTTCCTTTGGAAGTGCGGATAATGGAGATAGTATCGATGCTATCGCTGAAAGTATTATTGTTTGTTTACTTTTTAAGTAGTAAGTAGTAGTAATAAAATTTTATTTCTCTCTTCACAAAGGTGGGCTTAATAATATAAATAGGTACCTTAGAATTATGTAACAAATAATAGTAGATAGTAGTTTTAAAGGGCTGATCTCTTTTGGTATTTTCTTCTCTCATGTCCGCATGAGCTATGTTGATGGCTATAAGAAAAGAGGGAGACCGAAGAAAATATGGATGGATTGTGTGAAAGATGATATGAATAGAAAGAAAGTGAACACGGAGATGACGGCTGATAGAGATGTATGGAAGAAAAAAACATGCTGCGCCGACCCCAAATAAATTGGGATAAGGGCAGGAGGATGATGATGTCCGCATGAGCTATTTTGGAATAGTTCATGCCATTGCGAAATAAGCCATTCAGGAGGATTGGTAGCAAGGTCAGAGTGCGCCGGACATAGGTCAACCACATATCAATAATAAAAAACCAATGTAAGCGGAACTGGCTTAGTATGTAATTTTTACACAAAACAGGTTCTCCTTATACTGGTTTTGGTTCTGTCGATATGCGGTTAGCTGTACGTAAGTATCGTCACCAAGGCTTTGAAGAGACTAAAATACTTTTGAGATTTTAGTTTAGATTTATAGATAGATATTTTTAGATAGATTTTAGTTTTAAAATCCTTTTTATCATACAAATTCTCAAATATATTTTATTTTGTTTGCCCCCAGTACATATCTATTTTATTATCTTACAACTATGAATTACACTTTCTCCAACATAAAATCTGCTCTATCCTGATTTCATGAAACCACGGACATTAAAGATCGAAAGTTTGATCCAACCCAATAAGTCTCTATTACATTTGACCATATTTCATCAGTTCACACCGTCATTACTGCCATATCGCGCACACTTTCGATTTGATCACGATAAGAGGTCACGGATCGAGATGTAAAGGATACGTCCGAATCCGAACCGTGATAGACCGGACGCTGCCGCCGGCGTGAACCGCTTTGTGATTTACTGTATAGAGCATATGGATTTATTGGATTGATTTTCTTGTGTGGTCGACTATGAATATACCACTTTATCCCTTTCCTTGTAGTCATATAGCGACATTTGAATAAACGAACATATGAATATACTAACTACTATAAATATACGAACTAACACTGACGTAGTAGATGACGTCACAAATCCTGAATCGCGCAAGTCAGTGTGTAACGAGATTATCCGGAGAAGAACCGGAGTGACCGACATAGCTTGTAGGATCAGTAAGCTGAAGTGGCAGTGGGCTGGCCATGTTTGTCGAAGGACCGATGGCCGTTGGAGCAGACGAGTCCTTGAGTGGAGACCGCGAATCGGCAAACGCAGCGTAGGGCGCCCCCCTGCCAGGTGGACCGACGACCTAAAGAACGTGGCTGGGGGGGACTGGATGCGGAAGGCAGAGGACCGAGCGTTGTGGCGCAACTTGGGAGAGGCCTATGTCAAGCAGTGGACTGCGATAGGCTGAGTTGAGTGTGACACGCAGTTAGCTTATATACAAGTGCCCAACAACCGTTGGGCAGCAGCCCGCCGGGCATAAGACCCAGCCTGGTCGGAGGACCCTCCCTTTGTGCACTGCACACTGCTAGTTATAAATAAACGAAAGACGCACAAACTGCGAAAATCGTGAATTCCTTTTATCCTATTATCCTCGAAACGACTTTGGTACAAAGTTTCCACAGTCTATCAGGATATCAGTAAACAAAACTGAACAAGGACTTAATGCAAATGATGTTGATGCCAATGCCGCTGATTTGCAACAAGGCTTACATAATAAACCGTCTGCAAACATGAGCGAATACAAATTAGGTGTAGATCGGTATGTCGTGTTGTCACTGTTGTCAGTATGGAAAAGGAGCGTGGGTACAGAGTTGTGAACTTGCGACGTATTAAATTAAAAACCGGCCAAGCGCGAGCCGTAATCACGGAGTAAGGATTGCGTACCACCCATCGACCTAATAGTCCTGATACCCCTATTGAAACTGATTTAATTCACGAGGGTTATCAAAGGATATCAACGCTCCGTGAGCGAAAGTTGAATTTTTGCATCTCTTTCTTACGCTGATACTACCACATATATATCTATGTTCACCCTATTTTTTTTTTTGTTAAACTATATAGTATGCACTATAATCAAACTAAGTTGACGTTGGTATGTATTACCGTTTTGAAGATAGAGCAGGAACAAAAACGTTGAAAAAAATCATGTTTTTTGAGGTTTCTTGTATAGACTAGACCCCCTTTGGTTTTAGACACTTTTTTGTATTTATCGTGATAGGGGTCATAGCAATATGTATTCTGAGAAAATTTCAACCGGCTACCTATTACCGTTCAAAAGATACAGCTCTGTGACAGACAGACAGACGGACGGACGGACAGCGTAGCGAGAGTAATCCGAGAGGGTCCCGTTTGGCACCCTTTGGGTATGGAACCCTAAAGAGCAGTGGACTAGTCCCGAAGAAGTCCTTTAACTTATGCTGTCGTACGTCAGGTCCTTTGCGTACTCAAAGGTCAGGTTCATTCTATAAACGTATAGGCAAAATATACAGTACAAATAATAGAGTAAACTAATCTTTACAGCATTTTTGCTGAATTTTTATTCGAAACGCATGTGTCGTTGTTATCAGGTTGTAAAAATTAAGCCTCCGACCTTTGTGAAGGACGCCTTACATGAAGTACCTGGAATCGAAGAGTGATTTCGTCTTTGCTTCAAATGGCTTACCAAAAATAAAATAAAACTTTCGAAGCATCAGGCTATAAAATAATTAAGGAAAAATATTAATTCTGATCTTGCACAGATTATAAATTATAATATAATTAATAAATAATTTACCATTGAAATGTACTATTTACCTTCTTCGGGATTGTAAGAGGAAATTCAGTAGACTCCTTTGTCTCCTGGAAAGAAAAGCGTACGTAGACCATAATATTTTCTTTGTCGTCAATGCAATCTTCCACCAATATAACTTCAAATCGTGACTGAATAACAATCAAAGATAC
This sequence comes from Asteroscopus sphinx, assembly GCA_949699075.1. Lineage (NCBI taxonomy): Eukaryota > Metazoa > Arthropoda > Insecta > Lepidoptera > Noctuidae > Asteroscopus > Asteroscopus sphinx. The sequence goes on along the minus strand of OX453021.1, from coordinate 7,753,582 downwards.
ATTACCTAGTCTTAATAATACTGTTTCTCCTTCAGGTTATCTCATAAACACCGGAACAATAATTCATAGCACACTTGAAGCTACCTTTGAAAACATCGACATCGTTTGCTAAGTAAATGCAAATCGGTGTACTATAGGTTTCCTCGTTGGTAAACAAGTAGCAATTACATACGCCTTCGTTCGTTATTTTTGTATTTATTTATTCAAGGTCATTGGTATTTATTACTATTGATATTATAACATACATTACAATAATCACTTTTGCGTTGTACTCATGTTTTGTTAATACTATTTTATTTGCGGCACTTAATAATAGAACCTAACATGTTTTCCAATTCTCCTCACACTTAACTTTACAGTTCTACATATTTTGTTTTTTCTCATTCTTAGTAACTTCTCCGATTAATCATTTTGCTGTTCAAAAATCTATAATTAATAGATTGTTTTGCAATATGGAACCAGTCGAGCTGCAGTCTAACTGTTAGCAAATATGTTTGACATACCGTGAGATTTTCGAATATATTGCCGCAAGATACATATTCAAAATCTTCAAATCAACGAAATTGAAATAAGGAATACGCAAAAAACGTTAATATTGGAGTAAATGATAAAATTTTCTGTTTTCAAACCTGTTGAAAAGAAACAGCTTTTTAATCCTGTTATTTTCGGAAAAAAAAAATTGTTACATTTCATTAGTATTAAAACCTTCAATGACCCATGGCTATCCATTTCTACCTTCACAGATCTCAAGCCTAACCCATCAATCGTAATAGATCATCATTTAGTTACAATCATGTATCGTTATAATTCGATAAACGATCTCTATGAATCGATTTGTCAGTACCATTGTGTTTGTAAATATTTACAATATTTGCATCAAACGATTCATCATTGACGTGCGAAAGTAAAATATAAGAACGGCTGCGCGCATATTATTTGTGAATCTAAATTGATTTGTTTTCATGGCAGTCAATATTTTAATAGCTTGCAAATATTTGTATAAATTATGGTTATGAAAATGTGATAGAGATGATAGAAACTAGTTAATGTTTGAAATTAAGTAGGTAAATCCATGAACCAGTGACCCAATGACACACGATTTAACCAAATTGATTCACTTAGGTTGAAAGACGCTGAATGTCTGGATGCATCAACCGAACTGACAAGCAGAAGTGAATCGTGTATTATCGCCATAAATAATTTGGTTGACTTACTAAGATTAATGCTAATTTCATTACTCGCATGCAAAATCAAATAGTGTCGCAGTAAAAAGTCGCATATGTACACCATGTCTTATGCTAATGCCAGAGCAGCAGCGTTATTTGTATCAGCAAACAATGGAGTGTCGCAATATCTTTAGATTCATTGTTAATCTGCCGTATAATTTGTCTCCTACACTTGGTTGCGAAACGAGAATTGGGTGCCTTTAAATTAATTTATTTGCAATAAATTTTTGCATTTAAAACGATTAGACGATTAGCTTGCTCTTAAGAAGCAAACATACTCATGCATATATTACGGGTCTTGAGTTGTCACTAGTCGCTATGCAAGATATTAGCTAACCAAGAAATAAATGGGAACTTTTAATACGAGTATTTAGGTTCTCGGATAATAAAATTTTACGGTCTGCCTTTCAAGTATTTCCAGTCTCAACTGTAAGTAGTATAAGCTGTTTAATAAACTTGTCCTAACAGCGTTTCTCATTGTGAATTTATGTAGATACCTATTACTATAAGAATTTCCATTAGGTTCGCTTTGATCCAACAAATCCTTTTATTTAGATATCGCATGCTCATGATCTGTTCTTATTGTGGCAAGACCAGTTGGTTCCTTTAAAATGACCTAAAATGACAGTTGACCTAAAAATGAGAACTCACATTATAATATTATATAATTTATTATGTATGTGTATTTATTAATTTTCTTTCTTTTATGGTATAGGATGGCGAAACGAGCTAAAGGCCCACCTGATGTTAAGCGGTTACCTTTGCCCATGACAACTTCAATACCACCTCTAGGCTGTTGCCTAAATGGTACCGCAAGTCGGTTCGCCAAACTGAGACATGAAGATGGAAAGTCCCATGTGATTGTAATTTCACCGGCACCCGTACTCTTCAGACCGAAACACAGCAATGCAAGCATCACTATTTGGCGGAGAAGTAGGCACGGTGGTAGTACAAAATTTATGTGTTATTTTTAATGTTTGTGTTTATACCATATTTAGTTTAAGTTTAATGCATTCTTAATTTACTTCAGTTTTCTATTCACATACTGTGTTCACGTTTTATTTATATTTTTTTCTTCTGTCGCAGGTCTGCTAAAATAAATTTATTTTAGAGTTAAGCGGTATCTTTGTACTCAAGTGCCTTTTTAAAAAGTGTTTATGTGTGTACATAAATTAATTAATAAACAAATAAATATTGTGCCTATTTTACATGCACTACCGATCGAACAGTACAATCATACAAAAATTCAAATGATGTTACTGCCCAAGACATAAACCTGCTCAAAGCATCTCTAGAAACAATTGACGTAATACCAAAATAACTTCATCACACCGATGTTCCATAGCAATTAGAAGGGAATCCCGTCAAGGGCACGCTAATGTCAAGCATAATAATTTGTCTCCTACACGAGACTATTGTGAAACGCATAGGGTATGTAATTTTTTGTAATTAAAAACGATGCGTGTCCGAAATAGTGCGCCGATTGTTTTACGTTGCGTCAGCATTTCAGCGGGTATTCGTTTTGTATCGGTAACTGTAGCACAGAAGTGTAATTTCTTCAGCTTGTGAACGGTTTGTCTAGTCTCGTCATCATGACAGGTTTATTAAAAATGGCGCCTATGTTTATAATCTCTGCTACATCTTGTACCTTCCTCCTTTTCAGAGGTAGTACTTTTAACATCTATTTTTTTAAAGCATTAAATTCTATTGTTTTAGTGCTAGTAAGCGTTAGCCATTAGTTATTTCATTTCGCATCGGTGAGTGTTTTCCTTCTGTTCATTGGTGGATTGTCCAGTAATGTCATTTCAATGTCAATTTCAATGTTTTTTTATTTCAAATAAACCTAATTACAGGCACTTTTGAAAGGTCAGGCTCTAGGTGCACGGTTCCAAATTGTGAGTCTTATGGAGAAGAACCGGCAAGAAACTCCATGGATAAACTCTTTTAAAAATAGGTTATTGTTTATTACATCAAATTTATTCAAATAATGTGAGTATAATGTAGGTTAATGTCAGAAATAAACAAGAGTTTAAAAGTGAGTATATTGCCTTTAGAAATAAAAGTAAAAAGAGTTGCCATAGTATGTAGAAGCTGACCTGTCCCGACAGACGGCACCCGTTCACGAGCATGACGCGAGCATCAGCCATCGCTTAACTCAACCATATTGAAGGGGACTTAACGACCCGACACTAACGCCACCATCAGCATGACATTTAAGTGAGCATGACAGACTCATACTGCTAGACAACAAATAGGCAGGAATATGGCCACATGATACTTACATTTTACATTTTAATCACGTATTAAAAAATTGTAAGCAGTTCATACACGTTGCAGTTCTATGACAGAAATGAATGCAATATTAGAAAAAAGTGTAAATAAATTGTATAATTCCAAAACAGTAAAGTTAATAAAGTGTAAATAAATTGTATAATTCCAAAACAGTAAAGTTAATAAAGTGTAAATAAATTTTAATAATAATATTTTTTGCCTGGTATTTCATCACCTCTCTTGTATTTTAAATGCTTGATATTTTAAATTTTGGAACCTTTTTTTTTAAGCCAAATGCATAGACCAGTAAGAAATGTCATCTTTATGTCCCTTCAAAATGATCTGTATTACTAGTACTTTGTCATTTCACACCAATATTTCTTTCATTAACGCGATCTATATCTATAATACTAGATATTCACAGTGTATTATATACTTGTAAGCCTAAAAAACTTAATAGCTCTTTCTAGCTTATAAAATATGGAAAGCATCAAAATAAAGACGTGATTGCGGAAATTGAGTGATCCAACCTGTGCTTATAAGCAGATCTTATCGCGTCGGTACCTTTGAAGATGTTAGCTTCTTCTTCTTCTTCGTGTCAATGGTTCTTATTTACTTCACACTGTATTCATGTGGTATTTGGCCACCTCTATGGCGTTGTTTGTGGCTTTGTTTAAATCGTCTCTTGTGCAGGTAGTAGGGCACAAGGGACAAGTGAGCAAATGGGCCATGGACTGAATGGGGGCCCCGCAATCGCATTCAGTATTAGACAAGTCTCGCATTCCCCATTTGCACATATTCTCTCTGCAGCGACCGACTTGAGTCCGCAGTCGGTTGAGGGACTTCCAGACTGGCCATGGGAGATCGTGACCTGGGGGCAGGTGTTCTTGCGGTGCTACAACATCAGGTGGTGGTGGGAGCTTTTCCTTCCACAGCGCTGTCCTCATTACGGCTGGATGGAGTTGTGAGGCCTGTTATGATGTTAGCTTATGTACCAAGAGTAACATTATATTATAAGTCATGAAGCTAGATTTCCTTGACTCCATTTTTAAATAACGATAAAAATATCGGAATAAGTATTGCGTTTGTTTTTATTATATGAATAGGTACCGATAGAGTATTTAACATGTTTTGTAACTTTATTAATAAGATAAAGCTATTGACATTTCTTGCGAGAATTTATTTAAATTGTTGTTTATTTGAATATTAAAGTTGTTTGTGTTTATATTCTTCATGGTGGAAACCACGGTTGAAAGTTGGTCTTGTATTTGGTGCGATTCTCAAACCTTTGAATTTGGGTTTTTGATAAAAAAGTAAACCCAACAAGGTTTATGATCGAAAGAAGCTGAAAGGTCGAGGCTCGTTCGAATAAGTAAATAACTTTTTATTGTCTTCTGTGAAATTGGATACGATGTAGGTACAGTCGAACAGAGAGATAAGTATGCAGGGTCAAGAAAAAATAAAAATAAAAGAGGACAAAGCCAAAACACAATTGCAAACACACTGCCAAACTGACTACAAAAAGATTATGTTATGGTTCTTTTGCTGCTTTTGACTAATATGGTTGGCAACACTAACCGTCACGCTAATGTTAACATTCGGGCGAGGTGTATGTATGTATAGTTAGTATACAGTGTATGGAGTATGGACAGTCGAGCAATGAGCAAAGAAAAACGAAAAAAAATAAGAAAGCCAAAACACACAACTGCAAACACACTGACAAAATGACTGCAAAGAGAGTATACCACCAGCACCACAAAATATACCTAGCTGAAGTTTTCTTAGGAATTTATGAACGTATTCAAGTGGAATATTATTTCATTACTCCTCAACTGCATTACCGCTTATCATCCGGTGAGTAGCAATAGCGGTCAATCGCAATCCCAAAAGGGAAAAAATGAAGGACGTATTTTTATACAAAACCCATCCAAAACTTTCAATCATAATTCATGAGAAAACTTCAGCTAGGTGGTGCTGGTTGTGGTGGTATACTCTCTTTGCAATAAGTTTGTCAGTGTGCTTGCAGTTGTGTGTTTTAGCTTTGTATTTTTTTTGTTTTTCTTTGCTCTTTGTTCCACTGTACATACTCCATACACTGTATACTGCCTACATATTGATACACCTCGAATGTTTACATTGGCATGACAGATAGTGTTGCCATCCCTATCAGAGTCAAAAGCAGCAATAGAACCATATAAAGACAGCAGAAATAGTAAAATATCCGAGTTTATGTGTGAGGAGCTTTTTTTATAGCTCCTCAGTATTTAGTTTTTTTTTGTCTAGCCTTTTGAAAAGTAATGATCTCATTTTTCTTAGGTCCTCGACTCCTAAAATCTGTGTTCACATGCGTATTTTGCCCTCAAAGTTACCGAAAAAACAAAAGTAGGGAATTTTCTACTATTTTTTTATCAGGGATGACATGCGGTAAACATTAAATCTACTGTTAAATCAATAGGGTGGGTAGCGCTGCGGTTATATCATGTTATCATAGCAAGTAGGTAATTGATTGTTTTTGGAAATTAAAATTGGCTTTTATTATTTTCATTTTTATCATAGCATGTTTGTAAGATATTTTGTTACTGTTTTTTATTGACTCCTTCAACTTACTAAATCATCTTTTTTTGTTACAGGTAAGCATGCTGGTATTCAGTTTCATCAGTAAATAAGAAGTAGGTATATCTGTTGCGAGGTATGATTAATTTTAAATTGTAAATTACATAGGTCTGAAAAAAACCGTCGTAAGATCTTGTTTAATGAAATTAATATTGATACCTAGCTTAATTAATCGAACAACAATGTTGAGTGGAACTATTGAATTATTGAACCAATTCTGTTGAATGAATCACTCAATTTGTCCAAATCATGATCTTATATCCTTTTCTAGTTACGTTAATCCATGGCGTTAATCATTTCATTCTTTGGAATTGAAATTAGAAGCAGTCTTGACCATAAACTTATTAGACTAGCGTAAAGTAAAATAAGTTTATGACACTAGCCGATGGCTTAAGTGCCCTCCGGACTACCACTCGTCCATAATGTTTTCGTACAAAATGTAAGTTGGAACCACCGCGAGCCATAAGCGATGGCGCCCATCCATTCAATAAAAAATGCATTTTTTTGACCAAAACACTCGAGGTTTTAATAGTATCACACTCCTTCCTTACTTACTGAACTTGAGCACACTTAGAAAAACTGCCTACTGAAAGATTGTAATAGGTAGTAAAGTCGAATGGGCCTATCCGAGTCTAGGTCTTATAACGTTGTGTTTTTGCATCGCTACATAGTTTAAGAAATTTAAAACTTTAAACCTATAATAGGCATTATTGACACACCTTAATCGAATTATTATGAGCTCTTTGTTCACCTTTAAGAATGTCATTTCAACCTACAACGAAGTGTAAGCCAGGTAGTGCACGCAACAGAACTTGAAACATCTTCAAAGAAATTAATCAATTAACATAGGATTCATTCTTCATTCCATCCGTTCAATCACGTTCATGATCCGTATCACCCCTTTTGAGGAGTGGTCAGGAATCCATTGGATCTCAACGGGACCAACACTACTACAGACACATATATCCACTCATTCATTGCCAAGCACACATACAAACGCATCGCTCATTTGAGTTCGGAGGCGACTTTGCAAAGAAGTCCCCGCACTTCCCCTCGTTTGATTTCAAATAAACGATCCTTTTGTAAGTGTGCGTGCGATCAGCAACTTTTATAGGAAGTGCAGTATGTGTATCGTACGCCTATCTAGGTATGACGGGATTCCCTACATGGTCCTCGTCAGTTATAATTGCCTGTCAATGCTATGAGGATGTATTGATGTCTCAAGTGCTGGATAGACAGGATTCTTGTGTTTGCGGAAGAGCAGGGAATGTGTAGCAGTGTCTGGAATATAAGTGTTTTAATTATTGGTTATCTTACTTTTAAAAAATATATGTACCTATCGCTTATCCTGAGATTATTTCTAATGTCACATGAATTTGTGAGACTTATCATGAAAGCTTTTTTGTTCCGAATACAAACATCGTCATCGAAATATATGCGAAATTGTGAATTGATATGACCTATTTTGCTGTTCATACCTGGTAAGACCTTTTTCTCTATCCATCCGGGCATCCCTCAATATGTCTAGGATAATATTTTAAGAGTCATGTGTCTAACTATCAGTGACGAAGGGTGAATATTTTCAGAAGGGAAGCCGTAGGTACCTAAAAACCTAAAATCTCACTTTAATAAAATAAAAAATCAATTTAAAAATTTTAATTTTACATAATTTTTTGTACGTTAAAACAATAAATTGGCATAGAAATGTCGTTGATCTGTATTTAAGCAATTCCTAAAGGGAAGCCGGTGGGAAGCGTGTTATATGGACCCTTCGCCACTGCTACCTATATATATGGTCCTACATTTTTAATCCAAAATATTTCAAGTGGTGAATCTACTCATCATTATGAATAACTTTTACTATGGGACCAACTCTGAAATCGCGAAAAAAAAATCTGTTGGTCCCTACATTTAATCGATTTAAGTGAACACAAATGTAGGGACCGACCGATTTTTTTTTCCCGATTTCGGGGTTGGTCCCATAGTAAATGTTATTTGCTATGATGAGTAGACTCACTACTTCAAATATTTCGGATTAATAATGTAGGACCTTATACGTGGGACACTCAGAAAGTTTTGCGAAACTAAAAAAAATTGTTCTATACGTACATATATTTTTATCAAATCTTTTCAAAGTACTTTCCACCAGCCTCTATACAAAGATTCATGCGCCTAAACCAGTTTTCAAAACACTTTTTCCAGTCCGCCGCAGACACCTCGTTTACAGCCTGCTCGAACGCAGCCAGCGCATCTTCCGGCGACGAAAATTGTATCCCTTTGAGCAGATTTTTTATTTTTGGGAATAAAAAGAAGTCACACGGTGCTAGATCAGGGCTGTAAGGAGGGTGACCCAGGAGTTTGACTGGCGTGCTGTCCAGGAAGTCCCTCGTTTTGAGTGCGGTGTGCGCAGGTGCATTGTCGTGGTGGAGCAGTAGCCCGCGGAGCCCTGTGTTTGGTCGCTTGTTGCTTATAACAGAGAAAACTTCTGGCAAACATTTGGTAGTATACCATTCGGCATTAATGCTTCTTTGATCCCGTAAGGGAATTGATACCAAGTGGCCAGTCAAATTAAAAAAGCTAGCGATCAAAATCTTACCCCCGCTTCTAGATCGCTTCACTTTGGTAGGCGTTGGCTCATTTTGAAACACCCAAACAGTCGACTGGCGCTTGGTTTCTGGGTCGTATTGATAAATCCAGGACTCATCACCTGTAACGATGTCGTAAACACGCCGAGACGAGCCTGCTTCAAATTTGTTAAGCATATCACGGCACCATTCCACCCGGGCCTGCTTCTGAGCATCGGTGAGGTTGTGCGGCACCCAGCGTGATACTATCCTCCTCACGCGAAGATGGCTGTGTAGAATCTCGTGAACGCTTCCCGATCCAATCTTCAATATGTGTTGAATCTCCTGATATGTAATTCGCCTATTGTCTTGGATTAAATTTTTCACTGCTAGCACGTTTTCTTCGGTAACAGCCGTCAAAGGGCGACCGCTTCTTTCGTCATCCCCCAAAGTTGGTCGACCGCGCTTGAATTCGTTATACCAACGATACACGGTTGCCTTGGAAGGGCCTTCATCCATGAATGCCATTTGAAGTCTATCGTACGATTCATCCGGTTTCAGGCGACACTTGAAATCGTATAAAATCATAGCTCTAAAATGTTCCCGGCGCAGATCCATATTTCAGTGAGACACAATACTTTGAATTAACTCGCAAAAAATGTGGAGGGAAATTTTGAAATTGGAACTTACTTATTTTTACTTATAAATAATCATATTTTCGAAAAACATTATAACTGGCCAGTCTCCCATATATAAAAACTTTTTTTCGCAATACTTTCTGAGGGGCCTGGTATACGTCTGTATACTACAAACAGCAAAGGTGACTGGCTCAACCAATCATTCTCGAAATACATACAAAAAGACCTATTGAAGCTATAATCGAACATATTTAACACTATCGCCTCACAAGTATGACATTGGCGGCGCTTAGCCATGCATGCGCCTACACAAGACGATTGCTTAAAGTGACGCATACGCATAATCTTAATCTTCTTAACTATTATAAAATTGTAAACGTCTAGCGTCTGTTTGTTTGTTTGTTCCAGCATCACGCTAAAACTACTGGACCGATTTTGATGTTTTTTTTTTGTTTGAAAGCTGATGATCTGACTTAAAAACTGGTATGGGTTTTGAGAAAGAAAGAAAGAAAGAAAAAAAGAAAAAAAAAAATCGTGGGTTGCGTACTCACCCGACAGATCGAAGCTTCTATGCATTTGCACGAGCGGATAGTAATGTACGATGGAGTGGAGTGGAGTGGACAGGGGATGGGACTGGGGACGGGACAGGGGACGGTACTGGGGACGGGACAGGGGATGGGACAGGGGACGGAACATGGGACGGGAAATGGGACGGGACATGAGACGGGACATGAGACAGGACAGTGGGACGGGACATGGGACAGGACAGTGGGACGGCACATGGGACAAGACATAGGACTGGACATAGGATGTGATATGAGACAGGACATGGGACATGGGACGGGACGATAGTGATATAGTGAGATAGTGGGACAGTGGGGCAGTGGGACAGTGGGAAAATGGGGCAGTGGGACGGTGGGGCAGTGGGACAGACAGTGGGGCAGTGGGACATTGGGGCAGTGTGACGGTGGGACGGTGGGGCAGTGGGACAGTGAGGCAGTGGGACGGTGGGGCAGTGGGTCAGTGGGGCAGTGGGACAGAGGGCAGTGGAGCAGTGGTACAGTGGGTCAATGGGGAAGTGGGGCAGTGGGGCAGTGGGAGGGTGGTGCAGTGGGACAGTGGGGCAGTGACACAGTGGGGCCGTGGGACTTTGGGGCAGATGGACGGTGGGGCAGAGGGGCAGTGGGACGGTGGCGCAGTGGGACAGTGGGGCAGTTTGACAGTGGGGCAGTGGAAAGGTTGGGCAGTGGTGCAGTTGGGGCAGTGGGACAGTGGGGCAGTGTGGCGTTGGAACGGTGGGACGGTGGGGCAGTGGAGCAGTGGGTCAATGGGGCAGTGGGACAGTGGGGCAGTGGTGCAGTGGTACAGTGGGGCAATTGGGCAGTGGGGCAGTGGGGAAGTGGGTAGTGGGACAGTGGGGAAGTGGGGCAGTGGTGCAGTGGGGCAGTTGGGCAGAGGGACAGTGGGGCAGTGGTGCAGTGGGGCAGTGTGGCAGAGGGACAGTGGGGCAGTGGGGCAGTTGGACAATGGGGCCTTTGTGGCAGTGGAGCTGTTGGGGCTGTGGGACAGTGGGGAAGTGGGGCATTGGGCAGTGGGGCAGTAGGACAATGGGGCAGCGGGCAGTGGGACGGTGGGGCAGTGGTACAGACAGTGGGGCAGTGGTACAGCGGGGCAGTGGGACATTGGGGCAGCGTGACGGTGGGGCAGTGGGACAGTGGGGGAGTGGGTAAGTGGGGCAGTGGGAAAGAGGGGCAGTGGAGCAGTGGTACAGTGGGGCAGTGGGACGGTGGGACTGTGGGGCCTTGGGACTTTGGGGCATTGGGATTGTGGGACGGTGGGGCAGTGGGAAAGAGGGGCAGTGGGACAGTAGGGCAGTGGGACGGTGGGGCTGTGGGGCAGTTGGACATTGGGGCAGTTGGGGCAGTGGGGCAGTGGAAATGTGGGGCAGTGGGGCATTTGAAGCTGTAGAAATGTGGGGCAATGGGACAGTGGGGCAGTTGGGGCAGTGGAACGGTGGGACGGTGGGGCAGTGGGGAAGTGGGACTGTGGCAGTGGGACGGTGGGGCAATGGGGCAGTGGTGCGGTGTGACAGTGTGACAGTGGGGCAATTGGACAGTGGGGCTGTTGGGGCAGTTGGGCAGTTGGGGCAGTGGGACAGTGGGACAGTTGAGGCAGTGGGGCCGTGTGGCAGTGGGTAAGTGGGGCAGTGGAGCAGTGTGACAGTGGGACAGTGGGGAAGTGGGGCAGTGGGGCAGAGGGACAGTGGGGCAGTGGGACAGTGGGACAGCGGGACAGCGGGACGGTGGGACAGTGGGACGGTGGGGGAGTGGGTAAGTGGGACAGTGGGAACGAGGGGCAGTGGAGCAGTGGTACAGTGGGGCAGTGGGACGGTGGGACAGTGGGGCATTGGGACTGTGGGGCCTTGGGACATTGGGGCAGTGGGATTGTGGGACGGTGGGTCAGTGGGAAAGAGGGGCAGTGGGACAGTAGGGCAGTGGGATGGTGGGGCAGTGGGACAGTGGGGCAGTTGGGCCGTGGGGCAGTTGGGGTAGTGGGGCATTTGAAGCTGTAGAAATGTGGGGCAATGGGGCAGTTGGGGCAGTGGAACGGTGGGACGGTGGGGCAGTGGGGAAGTGGGACTGTGGCAGTGGGACGGTGGGGCAGTGGGTCAATGGGGCAGTGGGGCAGTGGGACAGTGAGGCAGTGGTGCGGTGTGACAGTGCGACAGTGGGGCAATTGGTCAGTGGGGCTGTTGGGGCAGTTGGGCAGTTGGGGCAGTGGGACAGTGGGACAGTTGAGGCAGTGGGGCCGTGTGGCAGTGGGTAAGTGGGGCAGTGGAGCAGTGTGACAGTGGGACAGTGGGGAAGTGGGGCATTGGTGCAGTGGGGCAGAGGGACAGTGGGGCAGTGGGACAGTGGGGCAGTGGGACAGTGGGACAGCGGGACAGAGGGACAGTGGGACAGCGGGACAGTGGACTGGACTGGACTGACGTGGGTTAGCAGAATTTAACGCGAGCGGAGCCGCGGGTAAAAGCTAGTATGATATAATATCGACGTAATATCAATGTATTATTGTGTTATGTTATAGTGCTTTTAGACAGAATGTATTGTAAAAATAATTTTTTTTTAGCTTAAATATTAATAAAAGACGTGTGAGTGTGTGACAGAACAACTTTTGTACAGATAGACCAGTGGTTCCCAAACTTATTTTGTCTACTCGAAAGTCGAGAGTTCAGTCAGTGTCTAAGAGTCCTCCTAGCTAGATGAAATTACAAATCGCCCCCCAAGCCTTTACACAACGCCCCCATTTTTTTTCTGGGTCTCTTACCGCCCCCCTTTAGGTCTGCAGCGGCCACAGGGGGGCGTTATCGCCCACTTTGGGAATGGCAGCAATAGACTATAACCTGGATTGACATACATCATCATCATCATCATTTCAGCCGAAAGACATCCACTGTTGGATATAGGCCTCCTCCAAAAAGGGGGGATTGACATACATGCTAATTTCTATCCCGGGAAAAAAAAAGTTTCCGAGGGATGCGCGATATGTTTTTCTGTGATAAGCCGAAATACACGGACGAAGCCGCGGGCAAAAGCTAGTACACACGGCTACACACACATTAAGCTGTAGAAAACCAGTATAGGCTGACCTCGCGTTGTAAGGAAACCCTATACAATGCGAGGTCAGCTTATACTGGAATTGTACAGCTTAATGTGTAGCCGTGTGTACATTATAATATTCTTCCTTCGGAAAACACTCACTATTCGTTTTATTTTCGGAGTGGAATCTATTTCTTCTATGGGTATTCATTTATCTGTAACTAGCTTTTCCGTGTGACTCCGTCCGCGCGCATCCTCTCTATTTCCTATCCCGTTTCTTCTTAGTAGCTTTCCCTATTAGGCCTATCCGAGGATTGAGCTGGGCGTTGATAAGGCAATCAGTGAATGCGTTAGGATTCTGGACTTTATGTGTATTGATGACGTAGAAATCTAAATAATAAGGTAATAGAAATGTTATTTACCGTCTTTTACTACGGGAACGCATGTCGCCGGTTTTCGGCTACCAACACATAAATACCTCATCACGCCCACCATGTTTCCAACATTCAATGCAAAATAAATTAAGCCTAAAAAATTCCGCTGCTAGATATGCGTCCAAAACAGCACTGATGATCAAGCAATCGGTTCGCGCACTGATGTCCTAAAAGACACCTGTACGCGGCGACGAGTTCACGCGCCTTTGCCGCTTCTATTACCTATTTTTAGATTTCTATGATTGATAAATCATGTCATATATGTTATACGTCTGTGATCTAGTGGTTTGAGGGTCGGACTGCTGATCACGAGGTCGTGGGTTCGATTCCCACAGGACACAAATATTTTTTTGATGAACGTAAATGTTTGCTGGTCTGGGTGTTTCTTATGTGTTATAAGTATGTATTTACAACAACAAAAAAAGTATATGTATAAGTCTATAAGTATTATATCCATTTTCAAATACCCATAGTACAAGCTCTGCTTAGTTTGGGACTAGATTGTACTGTGTAAAAATGTCCCAAAATATTTCATTATAATCATCATCATTTCAGCCGAAAGACGTCCACTGCTGGATATAGGCCTCCCCCAAGGGGGGATATGCCATAATCGCCACGCTTGGCAGGCGGGTTGGCGATCGCAGTTGGTTGGTTAAATACTCAGAGAACGCTGCTGCCCATCCTCTGGTGAATCCCTTAGTCGCCTTTTACGACACCCATGAGAAGAGATAAGGGTGGTGCAATTCTTTATGTCCGGCACCACACGGAACATTTTATTTTTATTTATACCCAAAATATTTATATTTATTTACACCAACGATGCATGTAAAGTTTTAACTCTTTACACATAATTCAATGAAGTTAAATAACAATGTTATTGTATTTAATTAATAAACCGAGTTGACCTACATGATTTATGTGTAAGGAATTAGTCAATGAATCTGTAACAGTCGCTTGTAATATTAACCACAACAGATTTAGTATTGCAACGTTTACAAGTTACTAATGTACGCATGCCGTAATACAGAGAAGTTATGATAGTTCTAAAATTAATGTTCTGTAGCTAAATGCATAAACTGTATCAGAGCTAGCTATTGATGCTAGTGATAATTGTTCGTCATAAAATGTTAATGCTATTTTATCATTTGTCCGTGGTCTTCATCATCATCGCCATTTCAGCCGAAAGTCGTCCACTGCTGGACATAACCTCCCCCAAGTATCGCCGCAACGACCGGTACTGTGAAAAGAAAGAAAGAAAGAAAGAAAATATTTATTCCAGTCTCGGTACAGGCGAGAAAAAAATAATCTAAAAATAGTGTATTGACAATAAACTTAAAATTTACATGCCTGTATGAGACTAAAAAAGGCCCCCATCTCAGCATATGCTACAACACCGAAATGTTGCAGCGCTGGTTTTCGGATGGGTCCCGATAGTGAGGCCACGGGTAAAAACGAGCAAATAAATATAAATACAGTAAACCTAAATTATGTATTATTGTATTAGAGACAAATGTGACAATTAGTTAGGCAATGCTTTAGAAAAATAAAATAAACATCATTTAACGTGTGCCAGGTGTGCCTCCACCTTTAGATCCGCATCATTTGTCCATGACATGACAAACGAAGGGACGCCACGCCAATGCGCAAAAGGCAGGGTTCCAAGACAGGCATCTTACATTTTTAATATGTCAGAGCAAAGAGTAAACATAGTTGATTTAACCAAAGACATTTCTAATTTTCTATTTTCTGTGCTTCCACACATTTCGCATCTTGGTTCTCAGCTTGCCTTATTGCTTCATTGACCGGCAGCCCACTCAGAGCTTTCACCTGTAGGCATACCATGACTACTGTAAACGAAATTTGTCTACGAAAGAATATACAAAATAATAGTTTTGTGGTTTTAGTTCTATACAATTTTGTTTTGTCTATTCTTCCATATACAAATCTCTTCACAGTGGTCTTGCTACGCCTGCTGGTATAACCAGTGTGGCTAGGTGATCGTCCGCGTGTTAGCTTTACCTTCCTGAGTATGACAAGCTTTTCGAGGCTGTTTGGCTCTCTCCGTGCTGTGTCCAAAGCAGCCGAGTATTCACTGAATGAAGTGTCTATCCAACAAGTATTTTGTTACCAGTAACTATATTATTATGTGTTTTCTGAAAAACAGCCATGAGCTCTTGTGCCGCCAAACGCGACCTTATATTGGTCAGTCTCATCATTGAACTTCTTCTTCTATCGTGTCGACATGAGCTACATAATGATAACAGCTCATGCCGTGGGGAAAAGATTAGCCACTCAGCAGGTTGGTAGCGGGGCTGACTGCCCAAGGTGCGCCGGACGATCAATTAAATATCGTCATTCGTGGAGGCTCTTTTAATGCACCTCCATTCATCATTGAACTAACTTTCTTTGTCATGTTTACCTTCTGCCTTAAGCTATCTAATCAACGTGCGCACTGTCACCGGCCGGTTCACAGTAAGTAACCGTCGCCCACGCGTGTTGCGCAAGCGCAATGCGCGCCGGATTTGTCGATCAGCTGCCTGCCACTAGCCGGCGACCGTTCCAAGAAATTCGTCTATTGTTTCTATTGACATTTCGTACTTGTATGTACTTAATTGTCTCGTTAACTTCCATTGACAGTTGTCCTTTTCTTCGTCATCAGCTTGCGAACTTTACTACTAGCTTTTACCCGCGGCTCCGCTCGCGTTAAATTCTGCTAACCCACGTGACGGATCCTGTTAATTCAATCCAGTCCAGTCCAGTCTAGGTCACTGTTACTGTCACTGTCACTGTCACTGTCGCTCACTCACTGACTCACTCAGCCATCCATCCAGCCATCGTACATTACTATCCGCTCGTGTAAATGCGTAGAAGCTTCGTATCTGTTGGGTGAGGACGCACCCCACGAATTTATTTTTAACTCGGTCCTCTAGCTTTCGCATCCAGTCCCCCCCAGCCACTTCCAGGTCATCGGTCCACCTGGCGGGGGGGCGCCCTACGCTGCGTTTGCCGGTACACCTCATGTATACCTGTGTAATGTGTATATCAATTCAATTCAATTCTTTATTTACGTGAATATTGTTACATAGATGGTAAAAAAAAGATTGTATTGGTACATAATATTCCGCCTAAAATAGGACATGCAAACATTGTTGGGTAGTCTAACACAGCACTAGGTATACATACGTACTACATACATACGTATGCACAGCAATAGGTATACAATTATACATATCTCCATACGACTTCTTCCTCTTCTCCATTTTTCAAACTTTTTGGAACCGTGCAACTAGATTCATAATAAACGTTTTGAAAGTGCATGTAAGTAAATGCTTATTCCAAATAAACGTTTTGAAAGTGCATGTAAGTAAATGCTTATTCGAAATAAACGTTTTGAAAGTGCATGTAAGTAAATGCTTATTCGAAATAAACGTTTTGAAAATGCATGTAAGTAAATGCTTATTCGAAATAAACGTTTTCAAAGTGCATGTAAGTAAATGCTTATTCGAAATAAAAACTTGACTTTGAATATGCCTAGATGGAGGGATGAGAGGCTGGCAAAAAGAAAGGAGGCCTATAGTTCACAGCAATGGGTGATACCGGGCTAGGATGATGCTAATCTAATTCTTAATATATATATATAGCTGCCTCGTTGATCTAGTGGTTGCAAGCGCGACTGCTGAACGTGGGGTCCTGGGTTCGATTCCCGGGTCGAGCAAAGTGTAATTGGGTTTTTTCAGTAGTAAATTTTCAGTAGCAGCCCGGAGTCTGGTTATGTGCCCGATTAATGGCAATAGGCTCGCCCCCTATTACATGGGACTTACAACATAACTGGCGAAATGTGGGTGTACTATATACCTCTGCCTACACCTTGGGGGAAATACAGGCGTGACGTTATGTTATGTAATTCTTAATAATATATCTCAGTTGTGTGAAATAAACGTTTCACTTTCTTAGTTCTTTATGGATTTGCGCAAACCTTTAGAATTCAAATTCACTGACAAAATACGGAATCCCGCGCTTTTAAAATAAAAAATAAAAAATTCTTTATTGTGCCAAAAAATATACATAACATTGGTTGAAGCCCTAGACCTCACACTAGGATTCCCTGTGTCGTGGGCTCTAGTCTCTTTCAGTCCAGAAGACATAGTTGACACGGTTCAGAATGAATTTAATGATCAATGAGTTATAAATAACAAAAACAAAAAACAAAAAAAAACAGCTAAATATATTGGTATCTTGTGTATGTATGTGGGGGGTTGTTGTGTGTGTTTTTTGTGTGGAGGGTGTTGTGTGTGTTGTTTGTGTAGGGGTGTTGTTTGTGTGTTTTTGTTCAGGATCAATCGGAAAAACTCAAAACCCAATAGTCCAACCAAGAATCAACTCTAGAACCACACGTTCGATAGCCACACTTACAACCACTTTACAGTTGCGTTACGTTGCGCATGCACAAGCATAATGCGCCGGATTAGTCGATCAGCTGCCACGGCTACTAACCGACAGTCGTTCCAAGAAATTTGTCTATTGTATATGTGATGTGTTTTAGTTTTATTTATTATTTTGAGCACGTGGTCTAAAGTTGAATGAGTTTATTTTTATCATGGCTTAGCGACAGTGACTATAGTGTATAGTTTGATATATTTTTATGAGGTAAGCAGTTGTTAGCGTTTTTTGAAATAGGTTATCTACCTACCTACCTACCTACCTACCTTGTTAACTATATTTTTTGTTTACCTGTTTGTATAGTCGATGATACTGATGTACGGAAAAACTCTAATGAGTTTATGTTTACATCTTTAGAATGTTTTTGTTATGTATACCACTGAACAAATAAATAAATAAATAGGTAAGGTTCGTGTGGTCTGGTAAATTTATAAATTCTACGCATGCGTACCTGTGGCAAAAATGAATGTAATGACGTGCAAAAAACTCCAAAAAGAAATATACAACATACATCAGATATGCTTGATCATATTTTAAGAGCTGATTCAGGGAATGCTATTAAAAAACCTTTACTACTGAAATCGCGAAAAAGAAATAGATGTTCCCTACATTTTGTCGAGCGATATCGATGATTTTGTAGGGAACAGCATTTTTTTGGCGATTTCAGGGTTGGTCAAATAGTAAAAATTGTTCATACTGGTGAGTATAATGACCCTTTTTTATAGTAACTTTTTACAGTAACCCCCGTTGTATAGTAGCCACAACCACAGATAATATAATACTATACTAGTACCACAACTAAATGCAATCGCTATAAACATTCATTCACTCGTATTTCACTCTTCGTGTATTGAACTCGCTGTTACTCGCTCATTAATCAGTTACCTATAAATAAATGCTTCGATAAGGCCCCCCTTCTTGCGCTTTTGTTTATGTATTGACCAGTTTATGTTGACCCTTGGTAAAATATGGAACGAATTTTTTTCCGAATTTGACTTCTATCTTTAACGTTTGTCTATGCAAGCGCGCGCCGCCCGTGAAGTGTCAAGATATATTGGTCTTTGTATATTGCTTTGCACTTATTTCAAGTGTGTAATGTATGGTGATTATTACATTTATATTAGCCTTTGAAGATTAGCTCGTTACCTAATCGAAGGTATCTATTATTTTAATTTGTAGCCCGTAAAATGCTTAATTAAATGCTTTGCCTAGTTGTTTTTTTTTTGTAAACTATAATAACTATGATTTCCGCACTTGGGAAGATTTTAGTCCTGTCCTGTGACAACGCTAACTTTTGGTTCAGTTAGAAAGTGTCAGTGCGTGCAAAAATTAAGTTAAAACTTTAGGTATAGTAGGGCTTGTGGGCAAAGTTAGGGAATTTTACGGTACTGTGCATAAAACCTGTGTTAAATCGTTCTAAGTATAACAAAATGTCTTGTTTGATAAATCAATCAATCTAATAAAGCATCACAGACCAGTAAACCTCTAGACGTCGATTAGCCGGACACCCCTGTCACCACGCATATGCAGTAGCACTGCATATCACACGCCCCGCTGCCAATCAGGACGTCAGTCCGTCAGCGAGCGGCACCAATCATACGGAATCACCACCTAACTTTTGAACCGACCAATCATAACGCGCCGTCCGCCCCCCAGTCCACTAACATTTTACGACTGAGTTCTAATGCAAAACTTTGTTTATGCGGCGTCTTGAGGCTTACTGCCCCCCTAGCCAAGTTGAAAATCTACACAATCGTCAATGGTCAACGCTAATAGAAAAAAATCAAAATGTATGGGAATGACATATCTCAACGAAAAAATCATTCGTTCAGATATGTCATTCCCATACATTTTGATTGTTTTCTATTAGCGTTGACGATTGTAGATTGTGTATATTGTCAACTTGGCTAGGGGGGCTGGTCTGTGGTGCTTTATTAGATTATTTTGACTCGACATTTATTAATGTTTGTTATCTGTGTTTACTAACATAGTTGTTTAAGTTTTTCATTGTTACTAACAAAAATGATTAAAAATAAAAGCACTCACACGTACGTATATTTTTTTATGTCCTACAGCGGTAAATGTTTAACAGTCATACTTTGTACATTTTGTTGAAAAAAATAAGCATTTATTCTTAAAAGCGCGTTTTAGTTTTGTTTAATGTAACTCAGATCGGTCTGACAGAGACCATCAATCTGCCCATACAAATAAAAATTAAAGTTAAGCAATTAATCACTTATCAACCGCACTTGGCAAACATATTGGTGGTCGTGAAATTATCTTAAGGTATACCTACGTCAGTGTAAATATTTACAACCATAAAGGTCATCAGACTCATCAGATAAATAATTCAGACAAATAAATCAGTTAATGGAGGAATGAGGAGCATGTTACGAGGAAAGTTTTAAGTATGAATGTTGATGGCTATAAGAAAAGAGGGAGACCGAAGAAAATATGGATGGATTGTGTGAAAGATGATATGAATAGAAAGAAAGTGAACACGGAGATGACGGCTGATAAAGATGTATGGAAGAAAAAATCATGCTGCGCCGACCCCAAATAAATTGGGATAAGTCAGGAGGATGATGATGATAAAATAAATCAGTTAATGAGTGACACTTAACTTGAGGGTGCTCCCCACAGAAAAAGATAGAATGGCCATGTGGGCAGGGCGCGCGTGGCAGCACCATGCACCGTAGTGCAGGATATTTCAAAGCCTTTCTCAGACCGCCTTATGACTTGTTTCTATAAATACTATAACAAAAATCAGCAAAAATGCCTTACCGTGCTGTTTCTAACTGCAGAAACAAAAGCTGTAAAGTACATTTGATTAAAAATTTTTTTTTTTAAATATTGACGTCAAAATGTAATACGTCGTTTGTTCGGAAAGTTGCCACGCATGAATCGCAAGTAAAATTGTGATTACAATCATTCTATCTATTTCTGTGGAGCTCCCTCACTGCGAGCATTCGCGTGTAATGGAGTTTTTTTTTTATAGAATAAGATGGCGAAACGATCTAAAAGCCCACCTGATATTAAGCGGTTACCTTTGCCCATAACAACTGCAATACCACCTAGGCTGTTGCCTAAATGGTACCGCAAGTCGGTTCGCCAAACTGAGACATGAAGATGGAAAGTCTCATGTGATTGTAATTTCACCGGCACCCGTACCCTTCAGACCGAAACAGCAATGCAAGCATCACTATCGAATTTGTATCATCATCATTTCAGCCGAAAGACGTCCACTTCTGGACATAGGCCTCCCCCAAAGGGGGGATATGCCATAATCGCCACGCTTGGCAGGCGGGTTGGCGATCGCAGTTGGTTGTTTAAATACTCAGAGAACGCTGCTGCCCTTCCTCTGGTGAATCCCTTAGTCGCCATTTACGACACCCATGAGAAGAGATAAGATCGACTGATTGTTGCCGGGTATTTGAGCCCGGTAATTAACAAATTCCTCACCTTAGTTGCGTTGTTTTCTTTGTCTACTCCAGTACATATTTTTACTTTGTTCAGCTACTGAAAACTGTCAATGGAGAACATCAAAACAACTTATGGGTCAGTAGTTGGTACTTGCCCTAAAATTTCGCCTAAAATTTGATAATGTTTTTTTAAAGCACTAGAATTTGTACTATAGGCGAAAATTCGTCTCATATGTTTCTTTAAGCAATAGAATTTGTACTAGAGGCAAACAAAAACAAAACTACTGAAACTTTCTTTTATTTCCACTGTGAAACATTTCACGTTATATATCCGGTATACTGAATATCTTCTTCCAAGTAATAGACAAATACACTGCCGTGCATTGTAAATGTACACACGAGATACGAGCGAAAGATACGGTGACGTCCTATTTGTATTCCATTTCATTGCACTACAGTATAAACTGCGCACAATATGCACGCCAGTGTACACACGGCTACACATCAAGCTGTACATGTCCAGTATAAGCTGACCTCGCGTTTTAAAGAAAACCTATACCAGGCCCCTCAGAAAGTATTGCGAAAAAAAGTTTTTATATATGGGAGACTGGCCAGTTATAATGTTTTTCGAAAATATGATTATTTATAAGTAAAAATAAGTAAGTTCCAATTTCAAAATTTCCCTCCACATTTTTTGCGAGTTAATTCAAAGTATTGTGTCTCACTGAAATATGGATCTGCGCCGGGAACATTTTAGAGCTATGATTTTATACGATTTCAAGTGTCGCCTGAAACCGGATGAATCGTACGATAGACTTCAAATGGCATTCATGGATGAAGGCCCTTCCAAGGCAACCGTGTATCGTTGGTATAACGAATTCAAGCGCGGTCGACCAACTTTGGGGGATGACGAAAGAAGCGGTCGCCCTTTGACGGCTGTTACCGAAGAAAACGTGCTAGCAGTGAAAAATTTAATCCAAGACAATAGGCGAATTACATATCAGGAGATTCAACACATATTGAAGATTGGATCGGGAAGCGTTCACGAGATTCTACACAGCCATCTTCGCGTGAGGAGGATAGTATCACGCTGGGTGCCGCACAACCTCACCGATGCTCAGAAGCAGGCCCGGGTGGAATGGTGCCGTGATATGCTTAACAAATTTGAAGCAGGCTCGTCTCGGCGTGTTTACGACATCGTTACAGGTGATGAGTCCTGGATTTATCAATACGACCCAGAAACCAAGCGCCAGTCGACTGTTTGGGTGTTTCAAAATGAGCCAACGCCTACCAAAGTGAAGCGATCTAGAAGCGGGGGTAAGATTTTGATCGCTAGCTTTTTTAATTTGACTGGCCACTTGGTATCAATTCCCTTACGGGATCAAAGAAGCATTAATGCCGAATGGTATACTACCAAATGTTTGCCAGAAGTTTTCTCTGTTATAAGCAACAAGCGACCAAACACAGGGCTCCGCGGGCTACTGCTCCACCACGACAATGCACCTGCGCACACCGCACTCAAAACGAGGGACTTCCTGGACAGCACGCCAGTCAAACTCCTGGGTCACCCTCCTTACAGCCCTGATCTAGCACCGTGTGACTTCTTTTTATTCCCAAAAATAAAAAATCAGCTCAAAGGGATACAATTTTCGTCGCCGGAAGATGCGCTGGCTGCGTTCGAGCAGGCTGTAAACGAGGTGTCTGCGGCGGACTGGAAAAAGTGTTTTGAAAACTGGTTTAGGCGCATGAATCTTTGTATAGAGGCTGGTGGAAAGTACTTTGAAAAGATTTGATAAAAATATATGTACGTATAGAACAATTTTTTTTAGTTTCGCAAAACTTTCTGAGTGTCCCACGTACAATGCGAGGTCAGCTTATACTGGAAACGTACAGCTTGATGTGTAGCCGTGTGTACAATACGTTTTCATGATTTATGTGGGAAACGCCATGAAGTCATGATAATTGATGGAGATTTGTTGAAGATGGCGAATCTTGATTGATGTTTTTTTTTTTTTTATGGTAAATGCGACCAAAATGAATTTTAATGAGTATCTCATCAACATCAACTCAGCCTATCGTAGTCCACTGCTGGACATATGCCTCTCCCAAGTTTTTTTATAGTATAGGATGGCGAAACGGGCAAAAGGCCCACCTGATATTAAGTGGTTACCTTTGCCCATAGTAACTTCAATACCACCTAGGCCTATTGCCTAAATGGTACCGCAAGTTGGTTCGCCAAACTGAGACATGAAGATGGAAAGTCTCATGTGATTGTAATTTCACCGGCACCCGTACCCTTCAGACCTAAACACAGCAATGCAAGCATCACTGTTTTGCGGAGAAGTAGGTACGGTGGTGGTACATACTACTCGTAGTTGCTAGTTGTTTTGCGGAGAAGTAGACCGAGCGTTGTGCCACAAGCCACAACGCTCGGTCCTCTGCCTTCCGCATCCATTCCCTCCCAGCTAACTTATTTACATCGTCGCTACGTCGTACCACTTGGCTGGGGGGAGCCCTACGCGGTGATTGCCGATGCGTTTGTTTAAAGCGTAAATGGTCAGATTCAGCTCGCAAACAAAACAATGACGAACATTTAATATTTTGCAAAATAAAATAAAAACAGCACGCTAGTGGGCTATTTTTTAAACGGAGACAGGCAGATACTTCAACCATCAATTGCTGAATTAAATGGAGATACTCAATCATGAATCAATAAATTAACTCTTGGCACTAAATCAAACATGAAATTAATAACAATCGAAATTCTAAAAGTATTTTAATCACGTGTTACGGATGCATTGTAGGGTAGGTACAACAAAAAAATAATTAACAATTAAAATCAAAAATTTGAGCAAATCCGAGAACAGCGGCTAAGTGTTAAGCTAGAAATGCATAAAGAAAGAATTGTCTTTCTATGTATTTACTTACATGTAACGCCATAATTAAAACATAAACAGACATTCCACATCTATTTTACTATTCAACCTGCACGTCAGATTTCCGCATTTGACTGCATTGTACAGTTTCCGACGCAGCCCGACCTATATGCAATGCACTTTACGTTCTTCTATGGATAAAGTTCTAAAAATGGCCGCTGCGATGTGCTTGGCATGTGAAGCATGCTTCCTGTCTTCCTAATACGTATTCCGTACGCGTAGGTGTAGATTAAAATTTAATCCTACGCGTCACTATTATTAAATAATAGTGACGTCTCTGTTTTTTTGCTGGTCTGCGGTATGTTGACCGTTTATTGGTAAATAAAGTGGCTCGTGGCTAAGTTGCAAGCGTGTGGATTGTACGATCTGCAAGGTTAAGCTGCACTAGTCGCGGTCAGTCTGTGGATGGGTGACCGTTTCGTTACACATCGAGACCCCTTCGTGCCTCGGAGAGCACGTAAAGCCGTCGGTCCTGCGCCTGATCTCTCTCCGGTCGTGTCGAATTGCCGTCCCATCGGATTATGAGAGTGAGGGAATAGAGAGTGCACCTGTGTTTGCGCACAGACTTGTGCACTATAATATGTCCCACGCAGATGGCTAGTCTCCATTGAGATTGGCCGCCGTGACCGAAATTCGGCCGGGAGGACATTTGTGATTACATTGAGATTGTGTGATCCACGTACGTGATACGTATAATAATATCAAATCATATAGTAAAAGCACTCGCTTATAAAATAAACTATGATAACATTTGATGAGTCAGCCGGTGCCTTTTCTGTCGCGTCGGGTTTCATTTTGATGCACTGAGCGTTTCTAAATCCTTACAAAGATAACGCACAAGGCTGTTTAGCTGCTACAGTCACACAAATTGTAAACTTTCTCACCTTCCATAAACCTGTACTCTAAGCTCTAAAGTCGCCCATCTGTAACTTAAGGGTGGAATAAAATAAGAACACAGCCTGAGACTGTGGAATCTTGGGCAGTTCAAATTAGAAAATAAATAAAGATAGATTGTAAAAATACCAATACCAGTTACGGATGGTCAAAGGCGGTCGAATACCTAAAACAGTTCTTAGTGATGATTGCGGAAACTGATGGCTCTCGTTCCGTGTAAAGGACTGGTTTTCAGCGGAATTTGGTCAGATTGGGAGCCGAACCCAACATAGTAAAATGTTAGGCAGAACATAATCTGCCTAAGCTATACTTAAATTGCTCATTTTTAATGCTCAAAAAACTTAGCTTACTTAGAACGTAACGGTCGCTCACCGTCAGCCGCCAAAAGTGAATTTTATCTTTACGGGGTTTGCTGTTTTTAATAATTTTCAACTTTACGTACGTTACAGCCTCTGATTATTTTTACAGCGGATAACTATACGTTTGGTAACTTTCCCTTATTGTGGCTCCTGATTCGTCCCTTGACTTTACTGCCGCAGTCCAACAGCCCAGTGCGTCCTCCTACCTTAATGTAGCAACGACCTTGTGTTGAGGAGAAATTCTATAATTATTCTGTTTATGGTATTGCTCTTACCTGCACGTGCTTTTATGGACTGCAAAGATTGATAGATTCGTTTACATTTCATTGAGTAAATGATCTGACTTGTTTACAGTTTCTTCTGTGGTTTTTTCGCGGAATTGTTGCTGGTTTGAAGGTGTTATGAAAAATCTTTCAATGCAATCGTGAAATAATACCTTTCTCCGAAAATCAACTAAGTTAGACGACCCTGTTGTGTTTTTGTGCAACTAGGAAAAAAAATCGGTCCTAGTGGACTTAAGAATGTTGTATTGAACATAGAGTATACTTTCTTGTTTGCACACCATAAAGATAAAAGTTAATAAGTACAAACATGAGTACAGTACTAACAATTGGCGGTCTTATAGCTTAAAGCACACACAGGCAGTTTCTTTGATTGTCAATATATTCTCATACATCATATTTTTTTAAGGAGTGTAAATTACCGGCCTCTCGTTTTGGAAGGACTCGGTCAATATTACTCGGCTGGCAATTTCTGACCTGGACAGTAATGTACTATTACATGGTATATATCCCGTGACATAATAATATGAGTGTTAGATCATTATTATTAATCTACATATGTCGCGAAATAACAGGTAGGTATATCTCTAGTCTGATGTGGTGTCGATCAAAATAGACGCCATTTTGGGCGCGGTGTGTCATGGGGACACAAGAATACGTGATGGCATTTCAATGATCCAGTGATCAGCTCAAGCATACATAGTAGGATTAGGATAATACTCAAAGATTTGAATGTGATTGTGGGGCCCCCATTCAGTCCATGGCCCATTTGCTTACTTGTCCCTTGTCAACTGTACAAGAGACGACCTAAATGAAACCACGACCACCGCCATAGAAGTGGCCAAATATTATATAAAAAAAGTGTGAACCATTGACACGAAAGAAGAAAAAATATTTGAATGCTGTTAAATAAATGATTTCGTTTCTATCACTACAGTTTTGAAGGGCAATCATGATTGAAAAGGAAATTGTTGAATCAAATATCAACTCAGCGTATCGCAGTCCGCTGCTAGTCATAGGCCTCTCCCAAATTGCACCACAACACTCAGTCCTCCACCTTTCGCATCCATTCCCCAGAGCTGCCCTTTTCAGCTAACCTTATTCACAACCGTCCGAAAGTGACCTTTCCGAATCCGTGAGGAAAGTTAACGAACGTGTCATCTAACTAAACACTATTCACAAATCCGAGATTCGGAATAGTTTCTGTGAATTGACGTAATTAATTAATAGAACCGTCGTAAATTTTCAATTTTGGATTTGTAAGGGTACGTGTTCGGTAACTTTTCTCACGGATTCAGAAAGGCACTTTCGAACTGTTGTGAATAACGTAGCAGGTCGCCGCCACGTCGGTCCACCTGGCTGAGGGGCGGCCTACGATGTATTTGCCGATTCGCGGTCTTCACTCAAGGACTCGTCTGTTCTAACGGCCATCGTGCCTTCGACAGAGAAGGCATTTAATTCAACATCGACAATCTTTTTTCGACATTTATCATTTAATGTTGGCATTATTAAAGCCAAACACTTAGGTCTTGTGGTCCCGCGTGGGTTTTGCTTTACAGTTTTCTAATAAGTGCCACAGGATCCAAACAACAACATTAACATATTTTGTTTTATCTTCTGCAATGATCTGTTTACCAAGTGTTGTTCTAGACTTTAAATGAGAGCGGCTAGATGTTTAACAGTAAATGCGTAATAATATGTATGTAGTTTTGTCGTAAGATGCTTACGTACGGAGTGGTCTAGATAACATTTGCGTCATAGATGTGGGCTTCATGACGTGGATATTAAGGTCCATATATGTGTAGATAGAAATGGTTATTATAGAGAAATAAGGGCAAAAGTAGTAAGACTCGTTTTTGAATAATTATAGCAAAAACCGAGTTGAGGTGTAAAGTTAGTTGAACATAAGGAAAGACAAATCCACTGAGTCATTCCGAATTGGAATTCCGAGCAGGAATCCACTGGATGCGGAAGACTTAGGACCAATCGTTGTGGCGATGCTTGGGGGGGGGGCATGTCGAGCGTCGAGCAGTGGACGTCTTTCGGATGAAATGATGATGATGATGATGAAGGAAAGACAAGCAATTAGGTAATTTTTTAGTATGTTCAACACGCTTTTTATATTTTTGTAACAGTCCGACTTATAAGTACCGACTGTTCAGTTATAAAAAAGAAATACATTACTTATGTTAATAAAACAACAATGCACTAGAATCGAAATAATTGCAAAGGACACACATAATATGTTAACGTTTTTATAATGTCGAATTGTGAATGTGGAATTAAGTGCCATTGACTGTCGGCTGACGAAGATTTATAGCAAGTAAAGCGACTCTAAACGATTTTCTATTAGGATCAAATTGTTAAATTGTACAACTGTTGCTGGATAGATAAATAGAAAATGTGGGTAGGTGGTTCTGAGTAATTTTCTTTTTTAGATAGCATGTTGCAATGGTATGTATTTACTTATTTAGCAATCGAATCGAATAAGGATGGTTCTAGATTTTGTGCAGAGAATTTCATCTTTAGCGAAATTGCATCAGTTCTTGAGTTATATTGCATCAGTTCCTTCTTCTCTGGGCTGGATGATCGCCAGTCTGGTCTGTATTCCAGGAGAATGCTCAACCATGAATCTAGATTCAACAACTTTAATTTCATATCTTGACGCAAAACGAAATACGGATACGGTTTTGGAATACTTAGGCTCATAATTTGGGCCCAAAAGCCTTAACTAAGACTTAGGACGATAAATAAAAAATTAATTAGGGTTGTATCAAAGAACCCAATAAATTCAGTCGTTGAGCGACTTATTTTATTTACAAGCTTTTTATAAACTTTACTTGTTTTATAGCCTCAAAAACGTTGCCTAAATGTTCTGTAAAAAAACGCAAAGGCCCATGATGATAGTTTTACTCTTATATATGCTTTCTCCGACCTTTATATCTCTCCTGATTTTACAACAATATCCTCCCAACTTTAACGCTATAAAAGAAATTGATACTCCACCGATAAATACTTCATATCTATCACATGGCCATGTTAATAAAGTATTTGTTCCCGCATCACTATTGTGGCCAGTATTGCCATGTGTGAACATTGGCACTTTTGTAACGATTCTATTGCTTTCATTCTTACATCATAGATTTCGTGGTATGTGATAATTTGTGTGTCATTTTATATGGTGTTCTTGACGGTTGTAAAGTTTCAATGGAGTGTACAGAAAAGGTATGTAATGTCTAATTGAAGTTGATGTGAATGAAGTATTTCTCCATTCATATGTTAGATAGTTAATTTATTATGATTCTAATTGTTATTGCAACTATTTTTTGTAGTAATTCAAATCTAGATTAGTTTATCGACACCACAATAAGCAACCTTTCTTACTGTTCCATGCAGTGCTCAATTCTAGGTATTTTGTTTTTATTATTTGTTGTTTCTGCTTCCTTCTGTGCCTAAAACAAACCAATACAATTCTAATTACACGTCAGAATATCAATATTTTCTTCTTTAACATTTTCATCAAGTTATTTATTTCCTTGTAGCCTTGAACTTGGGTACACAATAAAATTCTCCTCATACATGTCAACTTTCCATGTCCTACATCACAGTTAACGCTAACCTACTAATCATCGTTATAATTACCAGCCGTAGCTGCGCCCGTTTCTATATTATTAGTAGCGTGAACAGATATCGGTTTCCTGTTCAGCAGAGAGATTACTTGAATCATTACTGTCATCGCTATTACCAGTAATAATACGCTGATATGTTTGAAGACTTTCCCGTCGTGGTGAGTTGTCGGTTCTTTGAACTTAAAGATCTTCATACTAACCACATTCATTGAGTTGTTTCAAATTGATTTCAAATATACCAGCATTTACTAGATCTATTATGAAGTCTTGTTCTTTTCTTCTAGCAAAGAAGATTCAGGTGTTTATTAAAAAAAATAAGTTTTTAATTTGCTCAATAAAAAAAAAAAATATATTATAGTATGACGAAACGAGTTAAAGACCCACCTGATGTTAAGCGTATACATTTGCCCATAAATAACAACTGCAATAGCATCTAGGCCCTTGCCTAAATGGTACCGCAACTTGGATCGCTAAACTGAGATATCATGAAGAGACATAATTTAAAGTATTAATTTATTGTTTTGGTTTACAAATTAGTTCAGTTCAGTTATAGTGAACCACGGAGTTCTAAGTAGTTTGAGTTATAGACACCCTAATTTAATGAATATTTCACCATATTTTTTTGTTTAACGTCCCAATATAGAATTGCTCCTGTATCGTAGATCGTAGGTACAACAATATTACGGTCACCAATATATTTAGCAAACTAGTGTTTAGGTTAAAATGATAGTCGCGCCTTTGCACGAACTAATAGTTCCTGGGTCCTAAAAGGACATAAAATCATTAGAATTTGTTAAACCGGGCTCAATTTGTAAAATTTTATGGGACAATAAAATGCAAATATCATGGTATCTAATTAATTCTAATGATCTAGATAACGATAATAGTAAATAAGCGTTATTACCTGTTTGGAACCCAGTCCTAAAAATAATCAAGTCCCAAACAGCACGCAACACTGTAAAAGATAATGATATTGTGAGTGATTACTGCGTGCACCGAAACGATTTTAATTAATAATATTGTACGGTAGATTAAAATATTTTTTTAGAAATATTTGTAAAGACGCTTGTCATCTTAGTCTACCTGCGACCACGAAATGCTGCAAAGCTTTCGAAACGTCAGGGAAATCAATTTAAATAATATACGCGATTTAATCCGGTTAAACTTTGTTTTATTATAAGCGTTATTAATAACAATAAATCTATTTGTACTTTTGACTCCATACCCTTAGGGTTTCGGCTGCCGACAAATAATTTTCCTTTATGGACACGAAGCAGACATAATATTTTCAAAATAAATTATTATCTTTTTACTGTTACTGTGCTATGCGCAAGACTCTTCTCAGAATGGAAAGGTTTTTAGGTCTTACTCCTAGGAGTTTGCGGTCTACACAAAACATCGAAAACTTTTTGGAGCCATATCTTAGGTTTTCCAGAGTGTTTTCTTCCGCCTTTAAAGTACGTAATAATCAAGTTCCCTCATAATCATCATCCTCTTGCCCTTATCCCAGTTTATTTGGAGTCAGTGCACACAATTCATCCATGTTTTCTTCGGTCTACCTCTTTTCTTATAACCATCCACATTCATACTTAAAACTTTCCTTGTAACATGTTCTTCATTCCTCCTCATCACATGTCAATAGCAATCAGATTTTTTTAACAATTAATTCACTATCTGGATTGAAGACAAACGTTCAACCACTAGAGGCTACTTCTCAAATTAGTTCCTTTGCATTTGGAATAGGGCTAGGCAGATGAGATGACGAACCTATTGTAAAGTAATGTTTTGTACTTATTTTAACGACCATTCCAAATCACTTTGCTAAGTAGGTTTACGAATTTCACATGTGCTGCAATAATTATCCATAATTTTCAAGACGTTCATGCGCATAAGTTTATGAAGATAGCTTGCAATTATGTTTAATGTTCACCTGAATATTGGCACAAAAAACGACCTTGCCAACAAATATATATCCTTCTTATTTATTTATTTTTAGCTTCACATGACATCTTTAATTGGTTGCAAACGTATAACATTTCTCGGTGGACTCATGTGACCATGAAGGTCAAATAAATTCCTAATTAAAATAGACAAAAAGGCTTTTATCTTTTGCAACCTGTTCAAATAACAGGAACTGGCTCAAAATTGCACTTACAAACAAACAAATAGTTACCTTAGTAATACTGAATTCCCATCCTATCCACACCCCAGTATCCTTAAAACACTTCACTCGAATTCCTTTAGAACAAATATTGAATCGATTGCACTGGAAACGCTCTAGATTACTTGGAATTCCTGAAATGTGCTGTGAAATCCGCTTTAGCCCAGAATCCGGTTGTTTAGCGCGACTGGTGTTAACATTAGTTGATACTGCTAGCCTTTTGTCTTTAAGACTACTAAATTAGACAGCTGGTATAGCTTACTTTGTTGGCGTATTTGGAATTTCGTGTAAATGTCTTAGTGTAAATTAATGGATTCGATGCTCAGCAGTTATATATTATATTATTTATTTAATATTTAATTTGATTATTTTTATTGAAGAGTTTTTCCAAATGACTTGTGTCCTTACGTATGAATATCGATTCTGATAACGTACCTCACAGGAACAACAGGGTTTTTGTTAAATGTTGTATGTTTGTATAACCAGTCTGAAAAATTAAATTTCCAAAGCATTCTCAACAAACAAGCTAGATACTTGTATGTTACGAGAAAACGGTATTCTGCTATAAAGTTTAAAGAAAGATGTAACATAACATAACATCACGCCTGTATTTCCCCGAAGGGGTAGGCAGAGGTGTATAGTACACCCACATTTCGTCAGTTATGTTATCGTCCCAACATTCAATTCAATCATTGTACTAATATCGGAAAGGTATCGATACTATCGATACAGTACAGTAAAAATGTAATACTGAAAAGGGGATCGGGACTGTCACTCCTTAATACAGGTTATTGTATAACCTAGCTAGGAGAACAGCACTTCACCCACCGGATTGAAGATATTAATGTACCCACCTATTCTGTAGAAATGTGTAATGTTACTACAATCTCTTTTTATGAAATAAAAGTTTATTTATTTATTTATTCATATAAAAATATGTTAGTTGTTTTAAAGTTAACAATGCTTAATCTGAACTAGAGCGTATGTACCGATTTCGAAGCGAAATTGGGACTGTCACATAACTCGAACTTCTATTTCTTGCACATGAAATTTTAGCTGCCTGCAGCAGCTTCAGATAAGCAGCTAGCATGTTACATGTTTAACATTATCTTTTAAATCAGTATAGAAACACTTCTGACATCCATCACCATAATTGTGTTGGAAGCCTGCCCATTTCGTGAGGGCCGCATCAGGTTAAATAACTGCACTTTTTCCCTCTTACCGTAATTACTCTTGGATTTTGGATTTCTTCCAAGTAAGGCTTTCAAATTTTTCCTATATTTCGAACGATTTTTTTACTCAGTTTCTAGAGGTGGTGTTAAGTTTATGTTATTTATTAGGTGCCTACTTAAATATAAGCGTCACAAGCTTCTGGAATGATTCGCTTGAATTCTGCTGTCGATAACATCTGATGGATGAAGGTCTGTTCAACTACCATGGTAATATTATTATGTTTGGTCCTATAAGGCAGGCAGGATGTGCTTGTAGTTTGTTTTTTGGGTACACTACAGCCTTCTGTTCCCTCTGAGGGTGGACACCGTTTTAAAGTAATTTATTACATATTTCATTGTAAACGTGTGTTTTTGTAAATATTATTATGATTATTATATCCCTTTGTTATTTCTACATTCATGCATAGTCTCATTCATGCACACCAAATTCTAAGCCCTTGATCTTTAAAGTTCACATCACCAATAAGGCTAATAATCTTCGAAAGTTTCCTTCATTTCGACCTACAGAACTTTTTATATCACTTTAATCTTTTCTAGCACAACTAAATCAAACGGGTCAGGAAACTCTCAGGCACCTCTGGAACGTTTTTCACCCAATTAATCGTTAATAATCTTAAGCACCGCTGGGACGGAGTCGTCCCAGCAAAATCAAGTCAATTTATACTCTAAATTTCTGATGTATTAAGGTTCGAATTCTATTGAATGGCGCATGTGCAGCGGTGCCTGAAGGAAACTTGCTGAGTTGGATGAAAAATGTCTCAGAGGTGACACCTCTATTGAACCAATGAGGCGATTACGTCAGTTCCAAGTTGGATAATATCAAAAAGATGCATAATACACGCCTTTATATGGAGGGTCACGAGTTGCAGTCGTTAGGGCTGCTATGAGTCAGGGTCGCACAACAATAGCCACTAATTTTGACGCGAACCATGCATTTGTCTGTTCTTGGTGCTCATTAGGAGATGTAATCAACGTTTTTGTGAAGTTTTGATGAGGGAGTTGTGCTTAATAAAATGATTGGGTGTACGATCACCGCTCGAATGACTGATTGTTTGGAAGACACTTATGTTTGAGTGTGTAAATTGCTTAAAATATGTGAATCTCTGGACTGAATGATTAGGGTATTACAAAAGAAATAATTTGGCTTGAGTCACAGACCAGTAAGCCTCAAGACGCCGCGTAAACGAAGTTTTGCATGAAAACACAAATGATTAGGGGGGCTGGGGGGCGGACGGTCCGTTATGTTTGGTCGACTCAAAAGTTCGGTGGTATGATTGGTGTCGCTTGCTGACGGAGTGACGTTCTGATTGGCGGCGGAGCGCATGGTATGCAGTGATACTGCATATGCGTGGTGACCGGGGGGATATCCGGCTAATCGGCGTCTAGAGGCTTACTTTTTACTGGTCTGTGGCTAGAGTTTAGATTTTGTTTTTCTGTTCTTTTCGTTACTTTATTTTATTGACTTTGAGTATAATGTCGTATTAAGGGTATTATCTTTACTTGATTCTGTTTTGGTTTTTTTAATAGATAACTTGCTGCTAAGTTTTTGCATTACCTTCATCCGGTTTGCGACAGTACATAGTAAATAAAGTCACAGGGAGTCGCCCTGTCTACAAGAACCTAATAGAATAATTGCACTTTGATGAAATGATTTATCTTGTTTCTCCGTAGTAATTGTGTAGAAGTACACAGACATAGTAAAAAATATTACGAAGTGCTGCGAACAATCATAGTGAAGCCACAGACATCGTTTACTATGTCTGTGATAGAAGTTTAATGTTTTTCTAGGTACTTACAATTTTAAATGATTGGTATCGTTTCAACTATGGTAGGTAGACTGAAATTAAACAAATTTTGATAAATATTTTACTACCATTCACAAATCAATTTTGTACTGTAATTATTATTCACTATTTGTGTTAAACTAATGGGAGAAGACACTGACTTCTGTAACACAGGTTTGTACCTAGCTCAGAAGTCAGGGACTTTACAGATATTTTATGTAAAACTTTTTGTAAATAAAAAAAACATTTATTTATTCTTTTAGCACAATCTTTTACTGAATAATTCATAACATAACATAACATCACGCCTGTATTTCCCCGAAGGGGTAGGCAGAGGTGCATAGTACAACAAAAATTTGCCAGCCATGTTATAGAGGGCTAGCCTATTGCTATAAACCAGGCACAAGTCCAGACACCGGGCTGCTAATTAAAAAACCCAATAACATTTAAATTGTGGAAAGAAAAAATCGCTCACGAGCAGGATTCGAACCTGCGACTCCTGGCTCAGTACGCCAGTGCTTTAGCCACTAAGCTACCGTGAACACTGCTCGTGGTATTGAAATTATCCTCCACTATACGTCTTTGGGTGACGTCAGCGATATCTTATTAAGAAACATTGTTCCTTAACCGACTCGACTAACTTTGCAGTTAAATCAAAGTCGTATAGATATGCCTACCCTTACTAATTATTTTTTTATTTTAACGCATTTTACGCATGCTAAGCGAATTCTAAAGATTTAAATTGTGGAAAGAAAAAAAAAAAAAAAAAAAAAAATCGCTCACGAGCAGGATTCGAACCTGCGACTCCTGGCTCAGTACGCCAGTGCTTTAGCCACTAAGCTACCGTGAACAGTCGAGTCCGTAAGTTAGTCGAGTCGGTTAAGGAACAATGTTTCTTAATAAGATATCGCTGACGTCACCCAAAGACGTATAGTGGAGGATAATTTCAATACCACGAACAGTGTTCACGGTAGCTTAGTGGCTAAAGCACTGGCGTACTGAGCCAGGAGTCGCAGGTTCGAATCCTGCTCGTGAGTGATTTTTTCTTTCCACAATTTAAATCTTTAGAATTCGCTTAGCATGCGTAAAATGCGTTAAAATAAAAAAATAATTACCCAATAACATATTATCTAAGTGTCATGAGTTAACACCTAACTTATTAACTTAATTACTAATATCTAATACATGTATTAAATTAAATATGATTGGTCACATCTGCCACTATCGACTGGAATCAAACTTTTTGAAAATATTTCACGTTATGATTAACTTTCTTGCAGATTACATTGTGAAAAGTGCTCTTAGACTTTTCTAAGAAACATCTACTACAAAAAAAAATCTAAAAATCAAAATAAAATGTTTATTTCAGTAACTTATAAATATTTTGCTTTACAATATTAGCAGTCTTCCTTTAAGCAACAATATGCTTGTTTTGGAAGAAACCACTAAACTACTACAAAACAATAACCATAAATTTTACAGGCTTATTATTCAGTATCCATACAAAAAAAACAGCCATGTGCGTGTCGGACTCGCGCAGTAAGGGTTCCGTACCACCCATCGACCTGATATCCCGTAGAAACTGATATTCATGAGAGTTTACACTGTGCACGTACTGCACCTTTGGTATATGAAAGGATATGAAATATGAATGTTTGCATCTCTTTCTTACGCAGGTACCACTACACACATCTATGTTTGCCTCATTTTTTAACCGACTTCATATTGTTTATTGTTAAACTATAGAAATTCATGGTAGGTATTCCTTTTATTTGTGACACTATGTTATTTAGAAAAAAATAATCCTTATGATGAAGCCTTTCGATCGGTATGATAAAGCTACAGGTTGATTATTTTTCTCATTTGATGGGTTCGATTTTCGGTTCAACCATGTAATTATTTAAATATCTATAAATGCAGTTTAAATTGTTTTTTTAAATTCAAATAATGTCTTCTTTCAGTAAAATGTTCCATCTACAATATTCAAGGTACTTTCCCTCCATGTGGCAAATCCGTGGGACGACCTGTATATTACGGTTTTTAAGATAGAACAGGAACAATAAAGGTTAGGTTAGGTTTCTTGTATTTGGGATCCACTTTTGACTTAGACTTTTATTTTTAGTATTTGTTATGAGTTCATAATATAAGCCATAGAAACACATATACTGCGAAAATTTCAACTGGCTCCTGTTACGGCTAGAAAGATACAGCCCTGTGACAACCAGATGGACGTACAGACGGCGTAGGCAGAGTATAAGGGACCCTTATTTAGCAGCCTTTAGGTACGGAACCCTAAAAACTACCATTACTTTGATGTTACCCGTAAATCTAATTCGGTCTCAATCCCAATATCCCAACATCCTTGCTGAAAAAGGCTTACATGTCGTAAGCCTCGTAACTAGCAATGTTGTTCCGCATGGACAGATGTGCTCAGTAGGTCAACCTTAAACGTAAACACTGTTTATTCAGACACCTGCGGTGCTATAAAATGCTCGTAAAACTATGCCCGTATAGGCTGTTAGGCATATAGGGCTGACCGCCCACGGAGTTGTTTAGAAGAAGCGGGACGAAGAAATGTTGACAGGTTCAAAAGTTTGGTTGATGTTGTTTGAGTGGAAAAGGTAAAATTAGGTTCAGATAATGTTGAAAAAGGTAGGGAAGGAGATCGACAAGTTTTAGCCAATGTAGGTTGGAATGGAGAAGAAAGTCTAATAGGTGCAACTAGTGTTTCATTTAATGTAGAAATGGTGTTATTCTGACATGCAACTTGTTTTGGTGTTGAAAAAGTAAATGTTAAGAAATAGTAAAATGGAAATTATACAACATACTCGCATTAGAAAAACAACCTAAAATCATGCATTTGAATAGAAAATATTATTTGATGAAAAATATATATTTTTAATACCACGTTTTTAAAACGAAAGAGAGTTAATATTGCATTGTCATCCAGTTCTGAGTTATGTTTAAAGTTTCAAGTCTGTAGCTCATCGGGAAGTTAGTTAAAAATCGATGGCAAAATTTGTACCGAACAAACACAAAACTGAAAGCGAGTTAATAAAAACGGGGTAAAAAAAAACCAGTCAAGTGTGAGTCAGACTCACGCAGTAAGGGTTCCGTACCACCTATCGACCTGATACTCCATAGAAATTGATTTCATTTACGAGAGTTCATCAAAACACGTCAACTCACCGTGCGTGAAATATGAATTTTTGCTACTCTTTCTGACGCAGTTACCACCACATATATCTATGTTTGCCCTATTTTTAGTATTTGTTGGTAATGCACTATATTCAGACCAAGTTTCAGCCTGGGATGTATTACCGTTTTGCAGATAGAGCAGGAACAAAAACGTTAAAAAAATGCATGTTTTTCGAGGTTTCTTGTATGGGGACCCCCCTTTATTTTTAAACTTCATTTTATTTTTAGTATTTGTCGTGATAGTAGTTATAGCAACACATATTCTGTGAAAATTTCAACTGGTTATCTATTACCGTTACAAAGATACAGCCCTGTGACAGACAGACTGACGGACGGACGGACAGCGTAGCGAGAGTAATAGGGTCCCGTTTGGCACCCTTCGGGTACGGAACCCTAAAACCAGACAGTAATTACAGCACCTCTATGCAAAATTATTATTTAGCATTATGAGTTGCGTTGTTGAATTTAAAAAAATCTCCTTAGCTATGAATTTTGCAGCATAAGTAGCTATAGAGAAGTATGTACTTCTTTCAAAAGATTTTAATTCATGACCATTATTTTGTCTTATGAAACGAGCATCAGCCCTGTCTATGGGTGTAGCAATGCATCATCTTCCAACTGGAACGCTTTAGTTTCCGGAGGCTAAAATTAAATCGAAATACTCCAGCTGTACCGACACATTGTAACTTTTAACTGCATATGAAATTTAATAGTAATCTGTTTTGATTCCAGTTGTACGAGATAAATCAGATTATTTTGATACAATTTCATCCTCAAGGAATAACGATAACTTTTCCTAAAGATCGAATGGAAGTCTCGGCACAAAACGAACGCGCCGTACGAAATCAGTTTTGGGAATTTGAAATCACTAATCTTGCGCAGATAGTTCAAAAGGAAACGCATCAATATCTCGTAAACTCAATAATAAAAACTACAATCTAAATCTTATTATTCTAAATGAAATGAAATAAGTCATTATCAAATATTCTATTATAATTCTACCACTTTATTCATATTCTATAAAAAACGCTATTAATAACACAGTTCTCGTTTCCGATATTAATGCGAAACCAAACAAAACTAATGTTTCTCATTTTCTTTATGATACACAAAGTTGATATCTTTCTAATTTTACTATGAAATACGACATTGGTGGTTATTAGTTCTCAATTTATGTATGGTTAAAATGTACTTTAATAATGTAACTTGATTTATGAGTTTCGATAGCTCGTCTTATGATAACGAAACTATATCGATAAAAAAAATTTTTGGACAATATAAAATACATCTCTATAAAATGTGTGTTCAAATTGTTTGTTTTAGGTGGTTTTAGGTTTTGTTTTACTCTATTATCGTTAGAAGTTTTTTTTAAATAATAGTGGGGCCTAACTAGCAAGCTGGTCACCCAGTGTTAGACAATCACCTCCGCCTGTGGATATCTGCAACACCGACCTTTCAAAAAGACGTAAATACTTCTATTTAAAAGATCGGAAACGCATTTGCTACTCCACTGGTGTTGAAGATGGCTATATATGTTCTTTAGTTAATGTTAATTATTATTGAGATTGTATCTTTGTCTTATGGATGTTGCTGCTTTCACTTCGTAGACTGGCCCAGGCGTAAGGATGTCATTTTTATTCATGAATCAAGTAGAATTTAACGTCTTTTTAGTTATTTAAGTCCTCACATTAGTGTTCTCTCTTATCTACAGCAACCAAAAAGTATATAATCCAGTGAAAACCAAAGAGAATATAACCACTTGACAGCAGTTTTTGATGTAACGTAGAGATTTTTTTCTCTGTGCATTTTGATAAAACTTTTATCAACAAAGCTTCCAACAAAATATTATAGATATACAGTCCGCATCCTCATAAATAATTCACAAACCATCTAAAAAGTAAAATTTATGGCAATCCCTCAAGATGGAAGATTTACAACGTAGTCGTATAGACTGCGAGAATGTGCGGTCACTATGTGTAGCTTGTGGTTCTATTGATTGAGTTACGATGATTTCCTCCGGCCTCCGTCTGTACATGTGTGCCTGGTAGCTTCAAGACCTTGAAGTGGTGGAACGCTTTTCTATGGTTCCGGTAATCTTTGTAATTTTCGTAGAAGCATTATGGATTGGTAATGTATAATGGTGCTAGTTGTATAGTCGATTTCTGCCCTCCACAAGGTGGACCGATGATCTGATGAAGGTCGCGGGAGTCCGCTGGATGCGGAATAAGAACAGGACCGGTCGTTGTGGCGATGCTTGGGGGATGCCTATGTCTAGCAGGGGATGCCTATGTCTAGCAGTGGATGCCTTCGGCTGGATGATGATAGTCAATTACAGGGGTGTGTAATAAATGTTACTAGGAGCAGCCTGCGGTGCTGTGAGTTAATATCTGGCCTGCCTCCGTCTGTTTATGTGGACCTGGTAGCTTTAAATGGGTAGTTCCGGTACCGTTTCTTATGTAATTTAGTTTTTCATGTATCTGAAGGTGTTGAAAACTTGCCTCAAACTAACACATCAATGACAGTCGCAGTCGACTGTATTTTTATCTGTAGGCCTAGTACGAGTTTGACACTTACCGATACTTCCATCGAATTCGACGACTTTCATTCATTAATCAGTAGCGCCCCTGGCGGATACGAGGAGGAACTAGTAGTTTATGAATGAAAATCGACGAAAACTATGAAAGTATTATAAAGTGTCAAACTCGTACTAGGCCCCCTGCAAAAATTTACACAATACTAGAGGTCTCGCCCGCGACTTCGCCCGCGTGGTTGTCGGTTATCGCGTATTCCGCAAGAACCCTTTAGTTTTTCGGTGTAAAAAGTAGCCACATTTTATTACGATCGGTTCAGTAGTTTAGTCGTGATGACATAACAAACAGACAGACAGACAGACAGAGATACTTTTGTATTTATAATTAAGTGCGATGTATGTAGAAGCGTGGAAATCTAAAGGGCTTAGCCAGCACTAAGATCTATTTTTATTCAAAAGACTACATTAATAATTCTGTAAACATCTAATCATATCATCTTTTAAGCTTACATTCAGATACGAATCTAAGCCCTGAACTCACGCTTCCAACTGTCAAATAGCACTGCATTTTGACAGTTGGAAGCATGAGTTCACGCTAAGATTTGTCTCAGAATATAAGCCTTAGACTCTAGGACCAAGAGTACACATGCACTAATCCTATAATAGGATCTTCATGACATTTGTAACCTTCAAGTATCAATAATAACAAAAACAATACCATAATATTATGCGCAGACAGAATATTCATTAGGCAGTTAGCATTTACTTGAGCGTGTATTTATTGTTAAATAAGAATACCTAAGATGTCACACT
Organism: Asteroscopus sphinx; assembly: GCA_949699075.1. Taxonomy (NCBI): domain Eukaryota; kingdom Metazoa; phylum Arthropoda; class Insecta; order Lepidoptera; family Noctuidae; genus Asteroscopus; species Asteroscopus sphinx. The sequence goes on along the minus strand of OX453021.1, from coordinate 7,712,558 downwards.
TCATTTGAGTGAGATATAAATACGATATTTTGAGTGTACATAAATGTTTCCTTCTTAGTTTTAGTGATTTCCAAATGATTAGGCTCTTTTCTGTTTAAAGTCGCTTAAAGGGACTTAATATTCTTAATCGCAACCGGATCGCTGGTGCTGGTGAGACATGCTAGCACCTGCAGTCAACCCACTAGAAACAATAGCAGAATGCCCTTTTCATCATCATCATCATTTCAGACGAAAGACGTCCACTGCTGGACATAGGCCTCCCCCAAGCATCGCCACAACGACCGGTCCTGTGCCTTCCGCATCCAGCGGATTCCCGCGACCTTCACCAGGTCGTCGGTCCACCTTGTGGGGGGCCTACCCACGCTGCGCCTTCCAGTACGCTGTCGCCACTCCAGAACTTTACTGCCCCATCGGCCATCCGTTCTGCGAGCATTGTGCCCCGCCCTTTTACAACAATACTATTTGTAGCTAAGCCGTTGTGATAAAGCATATCTGTGAATCTTGCTAATCTATGTGAGATTTATATGAGTTTTAAACTAACGCTTTTTACGCTAATATTGATAGATCATCATCAACTCAGCCTATCGCAGTCCACTGCTGGAAGTCAAAGTCATTTTTTTTATTTCGAAGAAGCATTTACCTGCACTTTCAAAACGTTAAATATGAATCTAGTTGCACGGTTCCAAAAAGTTGGCCCTATGGAGAAGAGCCTGAAACCGAAAAAAACTGAGCCTCTCCTAAGTTTTACCACAATACTCGGTCTTCTGCCTTCCGCATCCAGTCCCCACCAACCACCTTCTTCAGGTCGTTGGTCCACCTGGCATGAGGCGCCCTTCGCTGCGTTTACCGATTCGCGATGTGTACTCGTCTGCTCCAGTGGCGGGGTAATAACATAACATAACCAGCCCTTTACTGTCCCACTGCTGGGCACGGGCCTCTTCTCAGTACGAGAAGGCTAAGGCTTTAGTCCACCACGCTGGCCTAGTACGGGTTGGCGAATTACACACATCATTGGGAACTGTATGGAGCACTCTCTGGTGTGCAGGTTTCCTCACGATAATAATACGGCGGGGTAATATTTATTAGATATCACGGGATATTTACCATGTTAATAATTTTATTTGGATATTTCAGCACTGTTACAAGCGCCATGGTAAAGGTAAAAATGAATTGAATTGAAACTTCTTTACGTACTTTTTCTTTTTTGTTTATTTCGTTGGACAACTTCTGGCAATGGGTTTGTAAAAAAAAACTGCTAAGCTAGGCCGTTCGCTTGTTCTTCCATACAAATTACGAATCCTACGCGAAACGTACCATTAAACAATTAAATTGTAAACCTTAACTCCATCACCCACATCACAAAAACTACCAGGAAGTCATAAGAAGGTACATCCTACACTACATTGAAGTGGAGGTATATTTCCGTAATTATCAGCCGTAATTATCAGATCAATTAATCAGCTGTTGTTACTAGGGTAGTACGAATGGATAAGGATTATAAGATAAGGTAGAAAGAAGGAGGATTATTTTTATCAATGAAATTCCTTCTTACGCTAAAATCAGATGATCTTGAAGGCTAAAGGTAAATAATTATCTGATACGACATGTCGCTATAATTTGTAATAAATGATTCTGTTCTATTTTCTCCATGAAACTCCATCTTTAAAAGAAGAAGAGATGGAAGATAGCAAATCTTTGGTTTCCTTCGTGTTCTGCTCCCCGATTTACAACCACACGATAACCAGTTGTCGACCGGTTCAAGTAACGAGAGAAAAAGAGATAACAAACCGAATCGGTCGACAACAGATTATCGTGTTGTTCTGAATTGATTCGCTTATTGGTACGGTGAAGCGTAGGTACAGCGAAGCGTAGGTACGGCGAGGCGTAGGTACGGCGAAGCGTAGTAGGTACGGCGAAGCGTTTTTGTTTTCTATGTCGGAAGTCGGGGATCAAATATGTATTTGTGTCGCCAGCAGTCTTGTTTCTAAGCGGGATGTAAGGTTAGCATGAGAAAGAGAATCTAGTAAAAGGATGAGTATTTTAACCATAAAATCCTAGTCCTAATAGCCATTTTGTTATATAAACAGAGACAGATTGTCTCTCGCAGTTAAACATCACAATTAAAGGACCACCCAGTGATTCATTTGACATTTCGCACGCCTGTTATTTCGTAATTGACGATTACATCTCGACGCATGCGCAAACATGATGGGAGCGGAGGTAATCTGTCAAATGTCATGTTTGTATTGAACACAGACCACTTACTGGTCTGTAGTATTGGATAATCATTTGTTTATTGAGTCCAATAGAAAGGATGCTTTGCATGGTCTGAAGTCTTAACTAATGATAAGATATCCACCTTATCACCTATAAGCTATAAAACGCATAACCTTTAAAACCAACTTAACTTCCCTCTCAACAAGATTAGCTAAATGCCAATAAAAGTCCTGCACCACTACCATTATCAGCAGTAACCGACACTGGCAACCCACAATCATTACTGTCGTAACTAGGGCTGCCATACGTCCAGATTTTTTTTTGGAAAATTTCATGGTTCATATAGTATTCCCTGAATGAGCTCTTCAAATATGACCACGCATTTCTGATACACGTTGTATAAATTTACAGTAGCAGCCGACACTTGCAGGCCAATTCACGTGGGTTGCTGGCCAGAAAACCTCCACGTGTGCCTGACGGCTGCTTGTCCTTCTGGACACGTCTGGAGGGAACGACAGTTGTTTGGCCGGTACATCCTGGGCACGGGCAATAAAATTCTTTCGAGGGATTAACCTTCGGGGGATTTTATTGCCTGTGGCGAATATTCTGGCGCGGGAGGGGCCCGTTCTGAGCCAGTGGGGAGTTGCTCCACGTGTCCCTCTGTTGCCAACAGAGGGCACAGTAGAGGAGCAGGGGCGGGCCCGGTGTGTACTCACCCTGCTACTGGGCAGGCAGCGGGGGGACTGTCTTTCCCTGCCCCCGTCGATCTCGTAACCCCAGGAGTGCCCGCTAAGTAGTGTTCTCGCGCCTCTTGGGACCGAGGGTCGTGGCTTCACCGCCCGGACCGCGTGGAAGAGAACCTCTATAAAAAATTATGGGAGGTAGGTCCTGCGAGCAGCAGACTCGGGGTAGTCTGCTGCCCGACCAGCAGCTGGCGTAGCTGGCACAGCTTGCGTAGTTGGTGCAGCTGGTAAAGGCCCATGAGGAGAGGTGGTGTGCAGTGTTCCGTGTGCGCCGCCTAGGAGGGTGCGGCCAACGTTAGGCCGCACGGGGAGAAGGGACTCGCCTGCTTCTGGCGGGCCGGGACCTGTCGGGGTGGTTGTGTGAATACTCACGGGTTCCCACGCCCCCGGCTCAGGTAGTTTTAGGAACACCGTGGTGGTTTTAGTCGGTAAGAGTCCAACACGGGCTCCGCCTACCCCGCGCGGAGTGCGTCCATGAGGATTTCACCACGGCAAAAAAAAAAAAACCCAATTCACGTAACTAAAGGAGTGCAGTTGCAGTTAAGTTGCGATCAAAACAATGCTTTTCGTATTCTCTTATCTACGGCGATCGCTGTCAGAAACGAACTGCAGCGTCACTGCAGCGTCATGAAAATACGTGAAGTATGGCCCTGGTTCTGACGAAATGATAGGTACTACAAATCCTGAGGCCTTACTCCCGACTGGATCGAGTGCTGTATCAATCGAATTTGAATTCGAGTTACTGTCAAATCGTACTGCATTTTTTTAGGAATTGACATTAGCTCGATTTGGTTCAGAGCTCGAACCAGTCGGGAGTTCAGTTCGTAATTTATTTTAATCCTTTCCAAAAAAAAACCCTGTAAAAGTATAAACCAGCCGCAAAGCTCTCCTGCAGAGCACTTCCTTGCCTTCTTGATCCATATTTATGAGCCATCTTCTTAGGGTGTTCTTCTATAAAAAAAATTAAATTAAAATTAAAATTCATTTATTTCGGGTTTAACCCATATCATAAAAAAAAACATGTCGTACAAAATTAAATTCAATTAAAAGAAATGCATACTATAGCGACCCCTTTGAGAATCCGTTAAAACGGAATAAAACTATTTATATTCTTTGCTGATTTATTTAGTGCCAATGCACACACCTATGATCTTGTCTCGTTCAGTCATTGTTACGTCGACACTTGACTGTAGTTTGTCGTAAAAGCTGTTATCCGCTAGCCGTGTAATAGATTGGTTCCTACTGCGTGATAGTGACGTAATAGAACGTGGAGATATGGACCAAGTATAAGGATGATGGTAAATAAAAGAGTAATATTACTTATTAACGGATCTAGAGAAAACTATTTTAAAAGTTTGCTGTTATCTTCGACTCGCCGCGTGTTCAGCACATAATTTAAAGGCTTCATTTGGGTCTGAAACTCGTCGAACATGATTGAATGAAAAAGATTTTTTAGAACCACGTTTTAAAAAAGAAAGCGAGTTAATAATGTATTGTCATCCAGTTCTGAGCTATGTTTAAAGTTTCAAGTCTCTAACTCATCGGCAAATTACTTTTAAATCGATTGTGAAATTTGTACCGAACAAACAGACATGACTGAAAGCGAGTTAATAAAAAAAAAAAACCCGCGGAATACATAACCTCCTCCTTTTTTTGAAGTCGGTTAAAAAAAGTGGTAAAGTACTGCAAAAAATCACGTGAGTAAACCGTAAAATACAAAGACGATTTTTACATGTATCGACATTTAAAGTAAAATTTTCTCTTCATATCTTTGGACAAGGCAAGTTAAGTAGCAACAGACTGTCATGGTATGGACATGTGATGAGGAGGAATGAGGAGCATGTTACGAGGAAAGTTTTAAGTATGAATGTTGATGGCTATAAGAAAAGAGGCAGACCGAAGAAAACATGGATGGATTTTGTGAAAGATGATATGAATAGAAAGAAAGTGAACACGGAAATGACGGCTGATAGAAATGTATGGAAGAAAAAACATGCTGCGTCGACCCCAAATAAATTGGGATTCGGGCAGGAGGATGATGATGATCTTTGGACAAGGATAAACCTAATGATGGTGTTAGGAACCATGTGATATAAGAGGTTATCGTTATTCCTCCAAAAGATACAGTTTAAAACATTTATAAAAATTTAAACCCTCTAAACAAACAACTTAATTTTTCTTCTCTTTATCTGTATTTATCTTTATTCTTCTTCTGTTTCTCAGGCTAAATCAGAAGAGCAGTTAGCATGCGAGAAGGAATGGCTGCAGGCTGGTCACATGTGGCTGGCTCACCGCGGCGGGTTCACGGCTGTCGTGCGAGATGGAGAAGCAGATGCCGGCAGAGCGAGAGTCAGGGTATTGCAGACTGGGGAGATTCTGACTGTAGATGAAGATGATTTAGAGAAGGTAGGCAATATCTCCGTTTCCGTCTTTCTTCTTATTAAGATGTGTAAGTATGAGCGAGAAGGGCAAGCATATGCAGACAAAGCTACAGTCAGAGTACGAGAACTTCAGACCGGTGTATCCCACCTTGGTATAGAAAATTTGGGAAAGTCGGGACCAGTTATCTGTGCGATCAGTTATCTGTTACTGCAGAAATATCTGGGAGCGGGACTTGGTCTTCAGGTACAGTAGTCCACTCAATAAATATGAACGATCCCTGTTTAGCAGCAGTTCTGGTCAAGTTTCGGGAGGAAGTAGGTAAACTCGATCCAAATCTACCTCAAGAGGCTTAGTTTTGAGGGACATAATGTTAGACCACTCTCTGAACGACTGTAAAAAGTAAAACTAAAATATCCTGAAGATTCAGTAGTAGTACAGCTTCTTGTGAAACAGCTTGTCCGGGGAAGTACTACCACTGTTATGTACTATCAGCAAACTTTCCGGTGAACCAACACTAAGGCTAAAACCGCTTGCGCTCAGTGTTCAACGGCAGCCGTAGGTACGTGTAATGTAGCAGGATTTGTTCAAGGGACTTTGTCCACAAAATGTATCACCGGGAAGGATCGTGACTGCCTATATCTGCAACCAAATAGAGATGCTTGCACACAGTAATTGTGTTCCGATGCAAAAGGTACGGACGAGTGCTGAGGAAATAACAATCACATTATGAGACTTTCTATCTTTAGGTCTCAATTTTTTTTTTTCAATTTTCAATTTGCTATACGATTCATGCAGCTACCTTGGTGGTGTTGCAGTTTTATGAGCCAAGGTAACCGCTCAACATCAGGTGGGCCTAAAGCTCGTTTCGCCATCCTATACCATTAAAAAAGGTTAAGAACCGTATAAACAGTCTCCTCAAATAAATTCTTTACAATCCATGTTTTGTTTTGTTTCCAGGCGAATCCACCCCAACTGGAACTCTGCGAGGACATAGCGTCGCTCCGCTGCCTCAACGAGTGTGGGGCTCTCAACGTGCTTCGTTCACGAAACGCCGCTGGTCTTCCGCATGCCCGCGCTGGTAATGCGCTCCTGGTACTTGGACCGCCGAAACGCACCTCTCCTATTTATACCGAGAAGGTAAAATAATTCTACTTAAAGTTGATGTCAATCCAATTTACAGTACAATTTCAATTTGATTAGACACTCTATTGAACAAAACATAAATATCAGTTTCCTTTGCAACGTAAATATTTTTAAGACCTTTTCAACGGTTTTGTCATTCTGAATTCAACTTAGTTTTCATGTGTGTTGTTGAATTTGTGTAAGTGGCAATTACGTCAATTATTTTTTGGATTGACACAGACTTTAGTTAAAATTATTTTGAATTTAACTATGTATAGGGAGCTACAAGCTACTAGGCAAGCAGCTTCTTCACAGTTTGCATATTCTCGTAAGCTCGGGTGGAATTAAGTCCCAAAAAAATCTTGATTATGCTACTGTATATGAAGACATCTTAATATGGTCGAAATGTTTAGTCGATAGCATCCAAAATCTCAGAATTTTTCCTTGAAAATGTCATCTGTTTTTGTTTGATGTGTGCCAATAACCTATGCTCAGAATAAAATGGCAATAGTTTCACCGTTTACCCAATCTCTCTAATCAAATCTTGCTTTAATGAAGTAAGCTATTTCGGCCGTTAGCCACATAATCAGAAGGCCGTCTGTAAAAAAATCCAACGAAATAATTTCTGGGGTTACTTTTCTGTAAACGATGTACTTCATTTATTTCCTATGGATTTTTTTTCACCAACTTTACTGTCTTAATTTCCAGGTGGCGGCAATGTTCCGTGGCTGCCGAGCTGATGACATGCCGCCTCACGTGTTTGCAGCAGCTCAGTCTACGCACCGATGTATGCTGGCTTCTAGAAGAGACAGGGCTATCGTCTTCCTTGGAAGGTTGGTAAAAAGTTGCACGATTTTATATGGTCTATCTTTGTGAGCGCCGACCATTAACCAATCATCTCAATATATAGTTGTAGCATTTCCAGCCTCTACTAAATTCACTGAAATCGGTACTTCTTCTTTGGCATCTAGTCCATCTCAGCTGCATTTCCGGGTTTTACGACCAAAATTAATATCCTATCTATCCACGATTTGCCCTACTTGAAATAGATGAATGACGCGCGGAAAGCGTTTGTTACACAAAAAAAAAATGCGTCAGAGCGATCGTTGGTATTCCTCCTTGGGAGTCATGTATACCCATATTTATTAACCTCAAGCTATTGACATTACCCAGTTTGTACATATTTGAAGCCGCTAAGTTTGTTAAAGAACATATGTCAGTGGAACTGCTTACCCTAAACTAAGATATTTGCATGTCAATAATTTGACTAAAGTTGTGAGAACTAATCCTAATTACATGTAAGACCAACTGTGTTATGTACCAACTTTTATGCGAATAAATGAATTGAATTGAATAGAAATTTGACATACCTAGGTTGTGTGAAGCTGTAAATTTGCTCGTTAGTCCATCTGGAATTTTGAGTATGTCACAGTTACATGCTAGCCGCCTAAAGTTCATTTATGTTCAATGAATCTTGCTATGCTATAAAAAATCTGCAATTGTAGGTAGAATACAGTTAAATGGCACTACTCTTAACTCCAATTTCTGAAAAGCTGTTCAGCGAAAAAATACAGGTTTATTCCACTTTGTTCACCTGGGTGAAATCACCTGGGTGAACAAAGTGGAATATATGGTGTCTTTATTTCACCTCGGAATCATTTCACCTAGGTGAAATGATTCTACATTATTGGTGTCATTTGTTCACCTTGGAACTCATCCAGGTGAACAGGGGCATCTATTTTTATTATTCTTGTGGACTTTAATCACCCACATAAAATATGCTAAAACAACTATCAAATCAAAGCGAACTTAAAATATCACTCGAATTTTGGTTTGTAAGGAGTGAATTCACCACGAGGGGGTCCGGATATAACCAATTCGCCAAACATTGTTTCAATAAATTTATACTTTGATTAAGTGATATTCTATGAAATGTAAGTTCGGTGTAGCTTTGTTTTATGAACCGAGACAAAATCGAGTCGTTTTTTCGATGAAATGTTTTTCGATTAACAAAAAGTGATTTGGAATCGTTTTCTGTCAAATGAAATTCGATATAAAAATTTGTAGTAAAATGATAGCTAACCGTCTAATTTACATCAAATTGAATTAAATAATAAATTGGCTTTGATTTGAATGTTGTTTTGCCATGTTTTATGTGGGTGATTAAAGTCCACAAGAATAATAAAAATAGTTGCCCCTGTTCACCTGGGTGATTTAGTTCCAAGGTGAACAAATGACACCAATTATGCCGAATCACTTCACCTAGGAGATATCACCTAGGTGAAATGATTCCGAGGTGAAATAAAGACACCATAAATTCCACTTTGTTCACCCAGGTGAACAAAGTGGAATAAACCAAAATACATTATCAGCTGTTAAATCCCATGTCAAGTGCTGTGATTGGTTGTTAGTATTTTTGCCGACCAATCACAGGGGCAGACATTAGATTTAACAACAGTTTTTTTTATGAGATATAGATCTGCTCTTCACCGCAATCTGGACAGTTTTGTCAAGATGTAGTCGACGATCAAATTAATTAGGTTTTCAGAAACAGCCGTAAGACCCGAGGCTCGAACATAAATCTAGATTCAAGGACTGTACTTTCATTCATTTCGTAGATCAAAAATATACAATATAACAATTCTTGAATCTAGATTCATGCATGAGCATGAGCAAAGAGATTGTAATTCGAGCCTATAAGTACAGCTGGTAAATTCGTAGGTTTCACTCCAAGTACCTACAAATAAATATTTTGTTTGTGAATGTCCAGTATTGGTCAAGTATGAGTTAATTTAATAAGAGACAAGGACGCTGATTTATTTAATTAGGTTACATGTACCTGTTACTTCATTTGTTCAGATTTTATTGGAGTTAGTTGGACGTGAGTGAGGAACGAGATCATTTTCTGTGTGAATTAGTGGAATGCCTTGCGTCTGTGTTTCCCGATAGGTATAATCTGGTGGTCTTCAAGGCTCGAGTGAATAGGTTTTTGCCGGGCAAGTGTGTACCAACGTCGAGGTGAGGTAGCGGTCAAGCGCAAGCTTAAACAACTTTATTCTTTGTTTATACTCAACCTCTTAAGGGGTAATTGTAGTCATCATTATGAACAACTTTTACTATGGGACCAACCCTGAAATTGCGAAAAAAAACAGCTGTTCCCTACATTTTGTCGATTTATGTGAACGTAAATGTACGATTTCGAGGTTGGTCCCGTAGTAAAAGTTGTTCATAATGGTGAGTACAATGACCCCTTATGAGTTTTAATATAAACTAAAAATAAGGTTGTGTAAAAAAAATGTGCATCGTAATTTTTAAGTGTAGGTAGTTGCAAACAAAGATAAACTTTCAGTTTTATTAAGTTCAATTTATTTTGATATTTCACTAGTCAAAAAACAATAAATCAACACGACTAATTGTAGGCCAATTAAAATACCATTTTTGTGTAAGTATTTATCTTGTTAAAACCCCATTTGACAAATTATTGCCTGGCGTCATCTATTACGGTACGCTTATTAAAATATTGACTGATAATAATTAACAGTTCTCTCGGAAATTGGTTTTCAAGATCATATCGCGACCAGTCTTAGATATTATTATACATAGACTGGTATTGTGACGAATACATTTCAGCTCTATACGTGTGACTATAAGGTGTATTCTTGTCTGATGCTAATTTAATCTGTTTTACAACCGTTAAATTACCTAAGTCTTTAAAATTGGAAAAAATTAACGTAAGATATGATGTCATACGTGGGACACTCAGAAAGTTTTGCGAAACTAAAAAAAAATGTTCTATACGTACATATATTTTTATCAAATCTTTTCAAAGTACTTTCCACCAGCCTCTATACAAAGATTCATGCGCCTAAACCAGTTTTCAAAACACTTTTTCCAGTCCGCCGCAGACACCTCGTTTACAGCCTGCTCGAACGCAGCCAGCGCATCTTCCGGCGACGAAAATTGTATCCCTTTGAGCTGATTTTTTATTTTTGGGAATAAAAAGAAGTCACACGGTGCTAGATCAGGGCTGTAAGGAGGGTGACCCAGGAGTTTGACTGGCGTGCTGTCCAGGAAGTCCCTCGTTTTGAGTGCGGTGTGCGCAGGTGCATTGTCGTGGTGGAGCAGTAGCCCGCGGAGCCCTGTGTTTGGTCGCTTGTTGCTTATAACAGAGAAAACTTCTGGCAAACATTTGGTAGTATACCATTCGGCATTAATGCTTCTTTGATCCCGTAAGGGAATTGATACCAAGTGGCCAGTCAAATTAAAAAAGCTAGCGATCAAAATCTTACCCCCGCTTCTAGATCGCTTCACTTTGGTAGGCGTTGGCTCATTTTGAAACACCCAAACAGTCGACTGGCGCTTGGTTTCTGGGTCGTATTGATAAATCCAGGACTCATCACCTGTAACGATGTCGTAAACACGCCGAGACGAGCCTGCTTCAAATTTGTTAAGCATATCACGGCACCATTCCACCCGGGCCTGCTTCTGAGCATCGGTGAGGTTGTGCGGCACCCAGCGTGATACTATCCTCCTCACGCGAAGATGGCTGTGTAGAATCTCGTGAACGCTTCCCGATCCAATCTTCAATATGTGTTGAATCTCCTGATATGTAATTCGCCTATTGTCTTGGATTAAATTTTTCACTGCTAGCACGTTTTCTTCGGTAACAGCCGTCAAAGGGCGACCGCTTCTTTCGTCATCCCCCAAAGTTGGTCGATCGCGCTTGAATTCGTTATACCAACGATACACGGTTGCCTTGGAAGGGCCTTCATCCATGAATGCCATTTGAAGTCTATCGTACGATTCATCCGGTTTCAGGCGACACTTGAAATCGTATAAAATCATAGCTCTAAAATGTTCCCGGCGCAGATCCATATTTCAGTGAGACACAATACTTTGAATTAACTCGCAAAAAATGTGGAGGGAAATTTTGAAATTGGAACTTACTTATTTTTACTTATAAATAATCATATTTTCGAAAAACATTATAACTGGCCAGTCTCCCATATATAAAAACTTTTTTTCGCAATACTTTCTGAGGGGCCTGGTATATATTACATGTTTTCATATTTGTATTGAATAGTATGCTAATTTCAAATTAATAATTAAACAAATAACAACAAATTAGTAACTTGTATGGCAATAAGAAAGAATTAGCGATCGTCATTTGCATACCTAAGGACATTGAAGGTCGAATATTGTCGTTTTATAATTTTATTAATTATGCTTTTATGATAAATTTATTGTTAAATTATAATTTAAAGCGGACTTTTCTTCTATAATTTAAACAGACACTCGTAAAAATGTTTTATTTATTACACTTTAATGCAGACTTATAATTTATCGGAAATGTTATGCAAAATGAGTTTTATATTATCTCATAAATAATATAAGTTTTTTTTGTCCTTTATTTTTATTAAAACATATATTACATGACACAAGCAAACCAAAAACCACTGGGGTTTGTCCGAAATGCCGTTAATTCTGCAGACAACTTTCAACGTGTTATGTGAAGTTTAGTCTCGCATAAACTACTAGGTAAATCAATTCTGAAGGAACTTGCCACATTGATACCCTGAAACTCGGAGTAGGATACTTTTTATCGACGGCCTACGGTCAAGAGAGGTCAATGGCGCAACTCTGTGAACAAGGCTGTTGAGGCTTCCGAAGAACGCCGTTCGCAAGACCTAGATGAAAAACGCCTTAGATCCGACCAAAGCCTTCCTATACCTACACATACAGGAAAAAAATTTTTGGTGGTTCACTATGAAATAGAACACATTTCCATTAATTGTTAAATACTTTTTTTTTTTTTTTTTATCCGACTTAAAATATGGACACAATCTGTTCGTAATAACATCAATGAAAGCGCGCGACGGCTGGCTTACGCGGCCGTCCGGGAGGGGATTGTACCCCCGATGCAAACCCGCAGCCGCATATGTATAACTCTTCAGGTCAATTGCACTGTGCGCCTTGCAACAGGATCTTTAAAACCAAATTTAAAAAATATAATAAATGCACTTGTTTGTTTGTCTTTCTTTCACGCAGCAACGAGGTAACGGATCGTCGTGATTTTTTCCATAGATATAGTTTATGGGAAGAGAGTGACATAGGCCTATTTATCCCGTAAAAATAATATGGGATAAAGAACCATGAGAGCGAAGCCGGGAGTAAAACCTAGTATTATATAAATTACTAGCGGCCCGTCCCGGCTTCGCACGGGTGGACATGAAAATATAGCCTATGTTACTCAGAATGAATATAGCTTTCTAATGGTGAAAACAATTTTGAAATCAGCACAGAAGTTTTTGAGTTTATTCATTACAAACATACACACAAAAATGCAAATCTTTCCTCTTTATAATATTAGTGTAGATATGAGAATATTAGTAACAGCGTTATAGGAATCTCAATTAACAAATTTTTGGATATAACCAGAGACTTTATACATCGCTCACCTAATGCAAAACAACCATAAGTGCTAAAAACCTTAGCTACCACAAAGTTTACTTTTAGGCCTACATTTTGCATGAAAAACCATCACATTTCTTAGTTAGTAGCTAGTTAACGGAAAAATTAACTTTATGAACTATGATTGTTTTACATTATTATTTTTTCATGTGAAGTGATTCACACAAACCTTGTTATAATCGTAGTTTAAAAAAAGCTCATAATAACCTCATCAGTAGATGTGTTGGTCTTCCATTGGGCGAGCAACATGATGTAAAATAATACAAAACTAAAATAAACATTTCTTTCCCCTTTTCCAGGTCCGGTTCTGGAAAAACTTCAGCGATGCGTCACTGCGTATGGTACCTAGCTAGCGCATACCCTGCACAGGGCTCGAAGCTGACTCCCGAACGATTGGATGCTGCCTTCGATGTACTGCACCTGTTTGGATCTACACGGTGAGTTGGGAATGTTAGAGAAATGAGAAAGGGCCAAAAAAGGAAAGGGAGAAGAGGTAATGGGAAGGAGGGAGGGCTTGTAGTATTTTTACAACTATGATGGGATTGTTCGGGTCGTCTTCCGGTCTAATTAGATGCGGCTGAGTGTCAGTATTTTACGCGGAGCGGATGCCATCAGACCACTGAAACGCATTGGGCAACCCAGTAAGTTTAGAACAGTTATCAGACTATCGGGCTTCTGACTTACCCGTAAGACTGCCACAGATGTTCGTATGACAACCGGGACCGACAGTTTATCGTGGTATCCAAGGTATGGAGGCTTCTTGACGTGTAATAAAACGCTACCCATCTATCAACCAACCGCAACAAGCGCTGCTTGAGAGATTGATTTAAGATTTAAAGATGTTACAAACCACGCTGTCGCTATTAAATTAGTCCTTGAATCTTTCAAGAGCTCTTTGATTTTCAATACCGGGACAAATTTCAAGTTTTCATTACTTCTTCTTCGTTCTTTAGATAACCAAAGAAACTATTAAAGTTTTAATTTATTACACAAAGTGGCAATAGGCGTATACAATGTCCCAGTATGGGGCTGTGCCACGTACCCTGCGCATGGAATGAATGGAATGGAAGTGCATAGCTTGCGCATAATAGCGTGAAAACCATCTATTCCCGCCTCTGCAAACATACCGGAAGCACTGCAGTAACACGGCTACCCAACCAACATCCGAAATGCATTATTTCTTATCTTAATGCAAGAGCTCCATGAGCTTATTCCGCCATCTCCTTTCTTTCATCGGACTACACGACGCACTGCAGGATATCATCCACATTTGCTAGAAATTCCTAGTATCAGGACCAAGCGCTTTGAGAACTCTTTCATAATCCGCACAGCCAAGTAGTGGAATTCACTGCCCGATCTGTATTTCCGGGCACTTACAACCCTAACGCCTTTAAAGCTGGAGTGAATCGGCACCTAATAGGTTTGCTCGCTCCATCGTCGACCACATCTTGACAAAGCTGTTTAGATTGCGGTCAAGAGCAGATCTATATCTCATAAAAAAAAGGAAAAAAAAACTGTCTGTCTTTATTATTTTGTTGTGTCAATCCTAATTAAAACATTTGTTTGTTCACAGCACCGGCTCAAACAATCACGCGTCTCGCTTCGTGTCTCTAACATCTTTGGACTTCGACGGCGGCGGCGCCTTAGCTGCGGCCTCCGTGCAGATCTTACTGCCTGATCTGAGACCTGGACAGGCGCCTCTGAGAGCTTTGCATACGTGAGTAATGTACCTTTGTCGTTTTAAATACACATTGTTTTAATATACATGGTTACAGTGGTCTTAGGAAGACAGAAGGATAGACGGATGATGGAAATTTAGGCTACAGCCCATAACAATCGTCCCAAGATTGTCGCAAGAGGTGGTTGAGCTATCCGTAAAGGCTTTAATTTTTCCTTTTTTTGTAGTAGTAGAGCTCCTTTGTGAAAGAGCTCGTCCGGGGAAGTACTACCACCGTATCTACTCCGCCAAATAGTGATGCTTGCATTGCTGTGTTTCGGTCTGAAGAGTAATGGTGCCGGTGAAATTACAATCACATGAGACTTTCCATGATCATGTCTCAGTTTGGCGAACCGACTTGCGGTACCATTTAGGTAACAGCTTAAGTGGTATTGAAGTTGTTATGGGCAAAGGTAACCGCTTAACATCAGGTGGGCCTTTAGCTCGTTTCGCCAAAGCAAAGCCAGCATCATCCAGCCAAATGAAAAACCCAGAAGAAATATATACCAAAATGGAAAGTTTTCGCAGTTCATCATAATCTTTTCAGCCGAAAGACGTCCTCTGCTGGACATAGGCCTCACCCAAAGGGGGGATATGCTATAATCGCCACGCTTGGCAGGCGGGATGGCGATCGCAGTTGGTTGGTTAAATACTCAGAGAAAGCTGCTGCCCATCCTCTGGTGAATCCCTTAGTCGCCTTTTACGACACCCATGAGAAGAGATAAGGGTGGTGCTATTCTTTAAGCAGTTATTAATAGGATATAGCGAGTCAAAAAGTCATAGCCCTTAGGTTATTTTATAACAAGTATGTCTATTTACCTTCTTCTTTATAGCCTCTACCACGGCTGCGACGGCCGCCTCCGCCGGGAGCTCCTCTTCGACCAGTCTCCAGTCAACGCGCCCAACCCATTCTTGAGCTCTTCTGAGAAGGCGGACGCACCCACTGAGTTCTCAGCTCTGAAGGAGGCGTTGCAGCTCTTGGCTGTTACGGAGAACGAGCAGATGGCTATCTGGAAGATCATGGCTGCTATCTGCCACTTAGGATGGGCAGGCGCTGTTAAAGGTGAATATAGGATGTTTTAGAAGTTACAAATTCTTGTATATTTGTAAATACATACTTGTAATACATAAGCAACACCCAGACCAACACAAACACTTATGTTCATCACACAAATATTTGACAAAAATATTTTTACTATGGGACAAAAAAACAACTAATCCCTACATTTGGTCAATTTATGTGAACACAAAAGAGGTTTTGTTATTTCAACAACACGTAGTAGATGTAAAAATCCTACATGAACCTGTTTTCCACATTCCAGCCAACACAGGCTCCGGCATAAAGTACCAGTTCGCGAGTACAGGGTGCGGGCAGCGCGCGGCGCGGCTACTAGGCGTGGGTACCGAAGAGCTAACCAGAGCTGTGTTCGTCACTGTACCCACCTCGCCGCAGCCCAACTCTAACTTAAGGTGAGCTTATGACCATAGCTTATGGCTTGTGATGCTTTTTTAGGGTTCCGTACCCAAAGGGTGCAAATGGGACCCTATTACTCTCGCTACGCTGTCCGTCCGTCCGTCTGTCTGTCACAGGGCTGTATCTTTGTAACGGTAATAGATAACCAGTAGAAATTTTCACAGAAAATGTGTTGCTATGAGGTGTATCACGACAAATACTAAAAACCATACAAGAAACCTCAAAAAACATGCATTTTTTTCAACGTTTTTGTTCCTGTTCTATCTTCAAAACGGTAATATATACCAGCGTCAAACTTGGTCTGATTGTAGTGCATACTATCTAGTTTAGCAACAAATACTAAAAACAGAACAAACATAGACATATGTGGTGGTACCTACGGAAGAAAGAGATGCAAAAATTCACATTTCGCGTACGTTCATTGATGTCTTTTGATAAACTCTCGTAAATTAAATCAGTTTCTATGGGGTATCAGGTCGATGGGTGGTACGGAACCCTTACTGCGTGAGTCCGACTCACACTTGGCCGGTTTTTTTAATATGAGCAGCTGGCGGACAAAACAATCAATCAATAATCAAATAAAAAAAAACAAAAAAATCAAATCAAATCATCAATCTGGCAAATAAAAAAACTTCCGCGCAGAACATTTATTTTTATTTTTTATAGTAAAGGATGGCGAAACGAGCCAAAGGCCCACCTAATGTTAAACGGTTACCTTTGCTCATAACAACTGCAATGCCACCTAGGTTGTTGCCTAAATGGTACCGCAAGTCGGTTTGCCAAACTGAGACATGAAGATGGAAAGTCTCATGTGATTGTAATTTCACCGGCACCAGTACCCTTCAGACCGAAACACAGCATGCTTGCATGCATCACTATTTGGCGGAGAAGTATGTACGGTGGTAGTACTTCCCCGGACGAGCTCTTTCAAAAAGGAGCTACTACTTGCTGCCTGCTGCTGATGATTTGAGATTATTGGTGGATTCTGCATCTTAAGAAGAGAGAAGAGCTCGTCCGGGGAAGTACTATCACCGATCCTTATTCTGCCGTCAAACAGTGATGCTTGCATTGCTGTGTTTCGGTGCGAAGGGTAGTTACGGGTGCCGGGGACATTCAGGGTTGTCTCAGTTTGGCGAACGCGGCTGTTGTTATGGGCAAGGGTAAATCAGGACCTAGTGGGTTAGATAGGACCTATAGCTTGCTATAGCTTGCTATAGGTCCTGTATTAGCTGGTTTCGCCATCTTATGCAATATAAAAATCATTGTGCTAATGCTATGAACAGTCAGAAATATTTCCGGTGAACCACCACTAAGGCTAAAATCGCTTGCACTCAATGTTCGATGGCAGCTGTAGGTACTTTTAATGTAGCAGGATTCGTTCAAGGGAGTTTGCCGCCAAATGTACCACCGCGAAGGATCGTGTCCGTACAATCAGAAATCTTTCCGGTGAACCACCTCTAAGGCTAAAATCGCTTGCACTCAATGTTCGATGGCAGCTGTAGGTGCGTGTAATGTAGCAGGATTTGTTCAAGGGATTTTGTTGCCAAATGTACCACCGCAAAGTATCGTGACAGTTCATATTTTAATGTTACAGAACTCCATCCCCATCGAATGAACGTGAGATGTCCGGTACGGAGGCTGTGGACGCGTTCGTCACCGGACTTTATAACGAGACCTTCAACATTATAGCTGCACTAGTCAACAGGTAAGGATTAAACTTACCTCTTCATGAAGCTTTGCACTGTGCCTGCCCATATCGGTATCAAATAAAATGAAATTCTAGATGGTTTTGGCAAAGAAGCTTGCACAGATGGTATTCCTGTTACCTACCTTCCCCACTAAGCAGCAACTGAGAAGATGGTTGGCAGCTACCACCTGTTTGGAACCCAGTCCTAAAAATAATCAAGTCCCAAACAGCACGCAACATTGTAAAAGATAATGATATTGTGAGTGATTACTGCGTGCATCGAAACGATTTTAATTAATAATATTGTACGGTAGATTAAAATATTTTTTTAGAAATATCTGTACAGACGATTGTCATCTTAGTCTACCTGCGACCACGAAATGCTGCAAAGCTTTCGAAACGTCAGGGAAACCAATTTAAATAATATACGCGATTTAATCCGGTTAAACTTTGTTTTATTATAATGTGTAGTGATCGCGAAAACCTAAGAAGTTATTATTCTTTTTTTATCAGAAATATTAAATTTATTCGAAAAAAGATTAGCAACAATGAAAAAACTAATGAAATATTTTTAATAATGTACAAGTTACAAGCGTTTCAAGTTTGTTTACTAGACAGAGACAGTACTACTACCACCTGACGTCATAACGCATTAACGCCATCGCAAAGATACACCACTCAGTACAATGTCCGTTACGCGCGACAAGGACAGAAAATGCTCACTCCGAAATCTAAAAAAGCTCTTCCATTTCGTCTTTTTTTAACAAATTGTGTTATTTTTAATATTTCTTCAAAATAAAATTGAAAAATTGATAGTCTTAACATATACTTCTTCTGTACGTGTTTATCACCTAACTCCTCCTAAACGGCTGGACCGATATGGATGAAATTTTGTGTGTATATTTCAATGGGTCGTTTGAAAATACAATTGGACTCGATAGGTGGCGCTGCTGTCGGTATGTCACTTATATTCTCCTAATCGGCAGGGACGGTTTTAATGATATGTGGCGCTTCTTTTCCGGGTTGGTCGACGTCTGCCGGGTCCGATAGTTTTAAGTAATCCTATTAAATGAATAAATATTTTTAGGACTTTTTTACACAGCACCATCTAGTCCCGAACTAAGCAGAGCTATTTATTTATTTTTTATTTTATTTTGTTTTATCATTGTAGGAACCTATCGACTTCAGCCAGAACATCAGCTTCTATCTTACTGCTTGACACGCCGGGAGCTGACAACCCTATGTGCGCCGGACAGCAAAGTGGCGCCCCACTGTCGAAACTACTCTCTAATTATTTACAGGTATGTTATAATTGGTGAAGGTCGCGGGAAACCGCTGGAAGCGGAAAGCGCTGAACCGGTCATTGTGGCGATGTTTGGGGGAGGCCTATGTCCAGCAGTAGACGTCTTTCGGCTGAAATGATGATCATAAATTCAGGTGGAAGGGAACATTATTTTTAACAAAGATCAATGACGAGTGAAGTGATGGACAGACATTATGGAAAATTAATACCCAGGTAAGTTAGAATTAATTTCCTTCTATGCATGCAAAATATCAGCGTGAGTACCAGTTTATTGTAAATAAATACACATGTCATAACAATTATGTATAATATGTTTAAGCTAAATTTTCACGCACCTGCAATTTATGCAGTTTTTAGTATAAAAAGTACATTTTATATTTAACCAGTTAAACAACAACTAGTTAAATAACTCGGACTTACATACATACATATTATCACGCCTGTTTCCCATTGGGGTAGGCAGAGACTATGGATTTCCACCTGCTACGATCCTGACACACCTCTTTCGCTTCATCTACGTCCATTAACCTCGTCATGCATGCTCGTCGGTTTAGAGAACTTAACCTGGCATTTTTTGAGAACATCCGCGATTTGATCGCGATACGTTCGCCGAGGTCGTCCCCTTCCAACTCTTCCATCCACACTCGCTTCGTATACTTGTTTCGTCAATCTCCTCTCGTCCATCCTCTCTATATGTCCAAACCATCTTAACATACCTTTCTCAATCTTTGTCACTACATCTTCTTTCACTCCACAACTCGGACTTATACTATGAAAAGGTTATATCTAAGTACATAGAGGTTCGACAGAGTTTGTGATTCTCATTTTTCTGCATAACCATGTCCAAAAGACGCGTTGGGCGCACGAGTGCCGTTAAAATCATCTACCGTCTAGTGACGTGGGGGAGCAAATTTATCGTATCGTAGTGATAGTAAGTAAACGACGATGTTGCGTCTCGGACGGAGCTATGGTAACTAATCTATTACTATGCTTTTCTGTTTAGATTGCCTTTTAAAATTGTGAGGACGATTTAAAAGGGGAAACCAAAGTTATGTGTTGTACCATCTCAGTGGAAAAGTGGTGGCACACTAAAATGGTCTAAAACAAGTGCCGAACGGTTGTTTTAAGAACAGATACGATTCCTGGCCCTGAATTTTTGAAAATAAAGTGTACAAATAAATTAAATAAATATTCAGATTGCTTGTTTTTCCTTACACTGCCGTATACTTTTCCTTATTTCTCTGGATTTTTGCTGTCCATGATGAACACACTGAAATTCTTACACAAATTGATATTACAATGAAGTAGTTAATGACTGCAACAGCTCTTATTATGCTTTAACCGTTATAGTGACGATAGAACTTTTTTTTCACTCTTTCAACTAAAGAAGACATCTGTATTTCGGCATCTGTATTTTCGGGCACTTATAACCCTAACGCCTTTAAAGCTGGAGTGAATCGGCACCCAATAGGTTTGCTCGCTCCATCGTCGACCACATCCTGACAAAGCTGTCTAGATTGCGGTCAAGAGCAGATCTATAAATCACAAAAAAAGAAAAAAAAAGGCGTTTTTGTCTTGACCTATCCAGCTGTTTACTGTAATATAGTTACTGTAAAGTTCTCAAATACACCAGTTTGCGCGCTACTATAGTGTTATATTCCTCTGCTTTAGTTAAAGCGTTACAAAGGCTGTAATAAATTCTATATACCAGGCCCCTCAGAAAGTATTGCGAAAAAAAGTTTTTATATATGGGAGACTGGCCAGTTATAATGTTTTTCGAAAATATGATTATTTATAAGTAAAAATAAGTAAGTTCCAATTTCAAAATTTCCCTCCACATTTTTTGCGAGTTAATTCAAAGTATTGTGTCTCACTGAAATATGGATCTGCGCCGGGAACATTTTAGAGCTATGATTTTATACGATTTCAAGTGTCGCCTGAAACCGGATGAATCGTACGATAGACTTCAAATGGCATTCATGGATGAAGGCCCTTCCAAGGCAACCGTGTATCGTTGGTATAACGAATTAAAGCGCGGTCGACCAACTTTGGGGGATGACGAAAGAAGCGGTCGCCCTTTGACGGCTGTTACCGAAGAAAACGTGCTAGCAGTGAAAAATTTAATCCAAGACAATAGGCGAATTACATATCAGGAGATTCAACACATATTGAAGATTGGATCGGGAAGCGTTCACGAGATTCTACACAGCCATCTTCGCGTGAGGAGGATAGTATCACGCTGGGTGCCGCACAACCTCACCGATGCTCAGAAGCAGGCCCGGGTGGAATGGTGCCGTGATAAGCTTAACAAATTTGAAGGAGGCTCGTCTCGGCGTGTTTACGACATCGTTACAGGTGATGAGTCCTGGATTTATCAATACGACCCAGAAACCAAGCGCCAGTCGACTGTTTGGGTGTTTCAAAATGAGCCAACGCCTACCAAAGTGAAGCGATCTAGAAGCGGGGGTAAGATTTTGATCGCTAGCTTTTTTAATTTGACTGGCCACTTGGTATCAATTCCCTTACGGGATCAAAGAAGCATTAATGCCGAATGGTATACTACCAACTGTTTGCCAGAAGTTTTCTCTGTTATAAGCAACAAGCGACCAAACACAGGGCTCCGCGGGCTACTGCTCCACCACGACAATGCACCTGCGCACACCGCACTCAAAACGAAGGACTTCCTGGACAGCACGCCAGTCAAACTCCTGGGTCACCCTCCTTACAGCCCTGATCTAGCACCGTGTGACTTCTTTTTATTCCCAAAAATAAAAAATCAGCTCAAAGGGATACAATTTTCGTCGCCGGAAGATGCGCTGGCTGCGTTCGAGCAGGCTGTAAACGAGGTGTCTGCGGCGGACTGGAAAAAGTGTTTTGAAAACTGGTTTAGGCGCATGAATCTTTGTATAGAGGCTGGTGGAAAGTACTTTGAAAAGATTTGATAAAAATATATGTACGTATAGAACATTTTTTTTTAGTTTTGCAAAACTTTCTGAGTGTCCCACGTATAACAGCTAAAAGTTTAAAAATAAAACCATATACCACCTAAAGCGATTTAGAAGAAGCTAATTACTTCATTCAAACACTTTTACTTTCAAAAGCTCTTTATTAGACCTCATAGTTTTATAAGAGGTATTTATAACTCTGCTTTACATCAAATACCCGTACAATATCTCTGTAATACGCCTTTGATCTGCTTGAGGTATTATAGTTGACGTTTACGGCTACTGTATGAAATGTGAGTTAGTGAAGTTTTAAATAAGCTACTGTACAACTTAAGTATGATAGTAAAGCCTCTTAGCAGCTATTATACAACATTCGAGCTATCCAAAGCCTACTTTAAGCAGCACTCTTTATTATTACAGTTAAAATATTACTGGTCTAATACTGGAACTCTTCTACGCGTATTTATCCAATTATTCGCATTATCTAGCCAAAACAAACTATACTTTATCGCTATAAAATAAAGTTTATTTTGTATTGACCATATAACGTGATTATTTGTTCAATTACGCGAAGTGGAGCGCTAGCATATGAGTTTATTGTTGTTTATGCTAATTTGATCGAAGGAAGAGAGTTTTAAATTAACTCTTTATTTCTAGGAACGTCTTCAATCTATGTTCCATGAAGCGTTGCTGGTAGCACCACGTGAAAGATATGCTCAAGAAGGCATCACCCTCGACGATGGCGCTGAAGAAGGTACTGTATTCATTCAATAGCCCTTATTCGAAACTAACCCTCAGTTTCTCGAAGGCTGATCAATTTGATCTGTTGTCAAATCTAATGTCAGCTTCTGTGATTGGCCGGCAAAAATGTTAACAACCAATCACATAGCTGAGATTTGACAGCTGATTAGTTAATTTTTGCGTTGATCAGCCTTTCGGAAACTGTGGGTTAGACTCGTTACAAGACCACCTTTCCAACGTGAGGATTTTTTTTTATAACATAGGGGGCAAACGAGTAAGCGGGTCACCTGATGGTAAGCAATCTCCGCTGCCTATGGACATGGTAACACCAGGGCAGTCGCCGATGCGTTGCCGATCTTTTAAAAAGACGTATGCCCGTTTCTTGAAGGCTACCATGTCAAATTGTTTCGGGAAAACCAAATTACGGCCTGTCCAATTACGAAACTGTTCTATTGATTTGCATAGATAAATATGAAATAGGACAATAGAAGCGCGCTTTAGCGCCTTCGTATTGGTTCGCGCATTGACGCAACCGTGTATTGCATTGTCCGAGCCAATAGGACCACGTTATGTTTAGTCGAAAATTGGCGGAATTTCTTTCAAACAAAACAGACTGATGTTATTACGTCCCTATAGAGTTTAATGCTGAATGGGAAAGAGTGACTTTCCAACCAAATGTAATAACAGTTCCTGTTCTCTTTTGTAAAAGGAAACTAATTACGCGGCCCGCATTTTTTAATCGTTTCTCATTTATATTACTAGTCGACACCTGCGGCATCGCTCCCTTAGTATGTCGATAAAAAGTATCCTATAAGTTAATCCAGGACATGATCTATCATTGTACGAAACTTCATGTAAATCCCTTCAAGCCGTTTCAGCGTGCTTGAAAGACAAACAAACAATCAAACATCCTAATTTTGCATTTTTAAGATTGTTAGGATTTGAAGATATCTCATTGTAATCATGTTATTTCAGACTGGCTCTCAGAGACCGTGAATCCTGGACCGATGGTGGAGCTGTTAGACAAGGCTCCACAGAACACGATCGTCAGAAGCTCTCAGGCTGATCTGCGGGAGTGTGACCGCCGTGGCTTGTTATGGTAAGCGAATCCATTTGGCAATTAGTACCACAGCAAATAGAACCAAAGGATGCTTGATTAAAGGGTCGACGTACAGTACGACACAAAAAATAAGGCGCGTCGTCAATCTTCGTTCACGCAGACACGAAAAAACGATCGACGAAAACACCCAACATGAAAAAACTATAATCAACCTTATGCAATGCCCATAAGGTGTTAAAATTGATTGCCGTGACATCGTTTTCTGTTTCGCTCACACGCTTCTGTACTGTCCCGTACTCTAGCGGCAGTGGCTGAGTCTTTTGGCGCGCAGCGATGGTGTTTTCTGATTGGTTAACCAATTTCCCGCATATTTGAATTGTGTCATCTGCGCAGGCGCAGGTACATCGGTGGGCCATATAAAATGTGTACTACTGTACCAACGGGGAACGTGAGCAACGCGTGTAATCTAATACAAAATAATTACAATCAAATACAATGTCAATAAGATAATACAATACATGTCATGATGAGCTTATATTGAGTTATATAATACATACTCACACACGCACATCCCAACTCACATCACTCACTCATAAAAAGCATTCCACAGACTATATACCTAACCTCAATTCCTCTCATACAAACACACCCGCATATAATAATATTCTTTCTCCTCCATTATATCATATTTTATGCTTAAATACTTTTTTTATCTTTTATAGCCAATAATGGGACAGCATAATGGACAACATACTTAAAACTAGGGCGAGGGCCTGGTGATCCGTAACACAGGGTTTCCCTAGTATGGACTCCAGTCTCTCACAAAAGAGCTTATACGCGCCTATTTGTCACGTAAATCTAAGTTATTTATACATATTAAGCCAACCTATATGAAGAGAGAAATAAAATTATTATTTATTTATTATTATTTTAGTTATCTTTGATAAGTTGCAAGTCCTCCAAGGCATGTTGCTGATTCTCTGTTCTGTTTTCTATGCTAAGAACTTTTGAAACCAACATGTATTTTGTTACTTCCACAGGCTACTCGACGAAGAGTCAATGTACCCTGGCTCTTCAGACGACACATTCCTCGAGCGAGTAATGACACACTACGGCGCTCCCAATCACACACACTACCTCATTAAGAAAGCGCCACATGCCAGACAATTTGTTTTGCAGCATTTACAGGTGAAGCATGGTTTATGATATTATCTAACAGTTATCCTTAGGAGTTTTTGCATATAGTGAAACGCAAAGCCACGTACATCACTTTAGCTGAAAGACGTCCACTGCTGGACACAGGCCTCCCCAAGAAATTTGGGGGAATATGCCATAACCGCCACGCTTGGCAGGAGGGTTGGCGATCGCAGTTGGTTGGTTAAATACTCAGAGAACGCTGCTGCCCATCCTCTGGTGAATCCCTTAGTCGCCTTTTACGACAGTCATGAGAAGATATCATCGTCATCATCATTTTAGCCGAAACACGTCCACTGCTGGACACATGTCTCCCCCAAGCATATTAAGCCCTAAACCACGTATAGTACGCGTAATATATATAACTGAGCCGCTCTGATACCAGGCTTTGCGAAGGTCCGCGCAGGTACAGTAGCTTAATAAGTGTGAGCAGGACATAAGGATGAATTGTACATTAACGAACGACTGGGACAGCGAGAACATGCGGTCCTCTGCCATCTTACCACTCAGATGAACAACCTATTAGAGACTTGCCGCCATTACCGCGCATGCGCGCTACTGATTTTGCTAAATTTACTATTGCGCAACCACCTGTTTCTCACTTAACAGCAGCACAGTTATATTACGCGTACTGTATTCAAGTAATTAATTATCAATGTGGCAAGATTTGTCTCAAGAGCACAATATAACCACGTTTTATCAACTCACTTTCCTTCTTGTCTGTCTATTGGGTACAAATTTTGCAAATTTCAAACTGACTTCCCGATGAGCTAGACACCTGAAACTTTAAACATAGCTCAGAACTGGATGACAATGCAATATTAACTCCCTTTCGTTATAAAAACGTGGTTTATAATAAAAACTTTTTCATCGAATTATTTATGTACTATCAGCAAACTTTCCGGTGAATCACCACTAAGGCTAAAATCGCTCGCGCTCAGTGTTCGACGGCACGTGTAATGTAGCAAGCAGGATTCGTTCAAGGGACTTTGTCGACAAAGTGTATCACCGGGAAGAATCGTGACTGTACTTAGAACACGATTTTTTTAGGCTACCTATATACACATATATAGGTATGAATAGTTATCCATATTAGGATAGGATTAAGTGAATCTGTAGCTTCGAATGGTATCACCGTTAAAATAATGCATCTGAATCTAAGGAATCCTAATCTAGGAAAAAGAAAAGAAAAAATACAATAATAGTATAGAAAGGTGTCTATAAAAATGCATATATTGATTATTTTCAGGGCACCAACCCGGTGCTGTACGATGTGACTGGCTGGGTGAAGGCTAGCCGTGAAAACCCCGTTACGAAGAAATCTTTGACACTACTACAAGAAAGCCAAAAGTAAGTGCAGTTTGATTCTTGTGTTGTTTTGTTGGACGTTACCATATTTCTGCCTAACAACTACCATCGTAGCAGGTTACATAAATTATTAGCAGTCCCTCTGACTCAGGTTTTGATCTAGGTATTTGCGGATGAATGGAAGATGATAGTATTGGAATGTTTGGAGTATTGTGAGAAGAATGAATGAAAATGTTTTTTTTGTATTGTGCATATACAACGTGGTATGACAATACCAATAAAAAAAACACGGTTATTACTAGTCTATAGAAGCATTTTAAACACATAAATAAGTTGTTTTACAAAAATTTTAAAAACTACGTTTTTTAACTAAATAAATATAATCTTCATACATCGAAATAATAAGTATCACCATTAAAAATTTAAAAAACGAAATTTTTTAACAAAATAAATATAATCGTCATACATCGAAATAATAAGTATCACCATAAAAAATTTTAAAAACGAAATTTTTTGACAAAATTAATATAATCGTCATACATCTAAATAATAAGTAACACCATTAAAAATTTAAAAAACGACATATTTTTAACAAAATAAATATAATCGTCATACATCTAAATAATAAGTAACACCATTTGTAATCATCTAGCTACGCTAGCTACGACACGGACTGCGTATGCGAGCGGATGTCGTTCTCCCCTATTTCCAGCTGATATTTTATTTGTATTACATTGCGAACTTAAAAAAAGTAAGTTAATAAATGGGGTTTTTTTGCAAATCAGTTTTAGCCCAGAGCTGTTATGTATGCAAAATGCAAAAAAAAATACACAAATATCTAAAAAAATATTCACATTTTTTTGTGGTTTCGTATCAGTAATCACCAGCACTATCACCTATCTCCGTTTTCGGAAGCGTTTCCCTGACACCCAGTATGTATATCCTTTCTTTTGTATGTGTTTCAGTTGTGTCAAATAAATATTTTTCTTTCTTTCTTTCTTTCTATTTTGTGGTAAAGCTTTCATTTTGATTGTCAGTGAATGTATCGGGCGTCTTTCTTCCTGGGCGCGCGGTGCGTGTGGCATCAGCGCGTGGTCGGCCGCCGTCGGTGACGCGTCTACGTTACGACGAGCCAGCTCCATACGACGTACACTAACATCTGGTAAGTTGACGATTTATCTCTTAAGAGGGCTCTCTTACATTTTTCTGACATTCTCATTCTATTCCATAGAAATAATCTATAGAAATTTCCATTTCTGACTTAGATATCCCGTTACAGAGCCATTTTAGAACCAGATCTTGTAACTATGGCATGAATAACATAACATAACCAGCCCATTACTGTCCCACTGCTGGGCACGGGCCTCTTCTCAGTACGAGAAGGCTAAGGCCTTAGTCCACCACGCTAGCCTAGTGCGGGTTGGCGGAATACACACACCATTGAGAACTGTATGGAGCACTCTCAGGTTGCAGGTATCCTCACGATGTTTTCCTTCACCGTTAAAGCAAGTGATAATCGAATATAAATCCGCACATGAATTCGAAAAGTCAGAGGTCAGAGTCGTATGGACGCCAGTCCAAAAATACTTGGGTAAAACGTTGAAAAGTTGGGATCTTAAATAAGTCTTAAAACTATCATATTCCACAAATTGCGATCGCCAACCCGCCTTCTAAGCGAGGCGATTATGGCATATCCCCCCTTAATTGGGGGAGGCCTATGTCCAGCAGTGGACGTCTTTCGGCTGAAATGATGATGATGATGATTCCAAAAACAAAATTTAAAAAAAACACCTCTAGTACTGAGATCCACGACGACGCCAAAAAGCTAAAACGCAGATTTCTTGCGTTTTTTGTAAAACTGCTCCTAACTATGACTTTAATATGGAATCTAGTCATAGTTGCAGTTAAAGTCATTTTTTAAGCAAGATTGCAGCGTAAGACTGAAACTCCATCGCCGTCGATTAGCGAGGAGTGAGTTTAGCTAGAATCTAGTAACGAGTTGGCGCGCAACGAGAAGGGAGTTACTTATGATAGTGTAGCGACATCTATCTGCTACATAAGAAACTAAACTGAATCACGCACGAGAGGAAAGTAACAATATCTATCCTTCAACAAGAGAACTTCCTGAATCACTCACGCAGAGAATGCTACGAAGCTAGCATATATACAAGCTCCCAACTTCAACCGTTGGGTAGTAGCCCGCCAGGCGCAGACCCAGCCTGGTCGGAGGATCCTCCCTTTGGTTGGAGGAACCTCCCTTTGGTTGGAACATGATACCTCGTTCCTCCACAATAGTTATGTTAGTTAGATATGATATTTGTCGCTGGGTTATGAGTGTGCGAGTGCGACGGACGATTACTCGCATCGGTTGCTCGGGTAGGCGTATTGTGCCAAGCGAGTGTTCTGACCGCTGTCACTGACGCGTATCAGTGTCACTGCGCTCGAATGATGTTCCGTTTTTATAAAAATCGTTTAAGGTGAATGCTACAGGGTAGCCCCCGAAATTCAAAATTGTTGACGTTTTTTGCAAATTGTAGCTTTATTTCGCGTTGTATATCGGTCAAAATATGATTGGCGGAAATAATAACAATATATCTACTGAATAATACTCATAAAAAATATTAACCTAGCTCTATTAGCTGTACTAGCTCGATAATATTAATTTACGATCAAATTATCGATTTTCGAGCTTGTACAGCTTGTATTGTGCTAGGTTAATATTTTTTATGAGTATTATTCAGTAGATATATTGTTATTATTTCCGCCAATAATATTTTGACCGATATATAACGCGAAATAAAGCTACAATTTGCAAAAAACACCAAAAATTTTGAATTTTGCGGGCTACCCTGTAGCGTTCACCTTAAACTTAGATGTGTAAGCTTAGTTTTTCGGTATCGTACTCATTGATCATCTCCACAGGCACAGCCGGAATGAAGCGTCGTTCAACAGCTCTCCAAGCTAAATTCGTAGCGGACGGCATAGTGGACACGCTCCGTCGATGCGGCACAGCCGGCGTACACTTCGTGTGCTGTATCCTAACCAACCAGCCCACTGACGTGGTTGACGACGTCAACGTGCCGCTGCTACGATCACAGGTGAGAGCCCACTGCTGGACATAAAGGACACGCTCCATCGCTACGGCACCTCGGGCGTGCTCTTCGTGTGTAGTCTCCTGACCAACCAGCCCACTGATGTGGTTGTCGACGACAGCGCTGCTGTAGTCCCTTCAGAGACCACTGGACATGGGTCTCTCTGCAAGATGGTAACGTTCAAAATCACCGTGATAAGTGGTAACGGTGGTGTTTTCTGATTGGTTAACCAATCAGAAAACACCATCGCTGCGCGCCAAAAGTCTCATCCGCTACCGCTAGAGTATGGTAGCGTGTGAGCGAAATAGAAAAAGACGTCACGGCAATCAATTTTAACACCTTATGGGCATTGCATAAGGTTAGTTATATTTTTTTCAATGTTTCGGGTGTTTTCGTCGATTGTCTTTTCGTATCTGCACGAACGTAGATTGACAACGCGCCTTGTTTTTGTGTCGTAATGTACCAAGCCGTCATTCTATCAGAGTAGAAATGAAACCTTAACCTTTGTTTTTGTTCGCAGTTTCGTGGATTCCAACTGTTGGATGCGGCGAGGCTGTACAAACAGGGCTTCCCAGAACATATGCCGCTATCCGAGTTCGCGCGCAGGTAAGATGAAACACGCTAAAGTTTACTCCAGACATACCTCGGACACTCAATACAATATAAATGCTAGCACCACCTACATACGCAAAATTACGTCTGTATACGAACGCACACACACGTGTAGATTAGGGATGCTCGCCGCTCGTAATGCCGACTGGGTTCCAAGCGTTTCTCAGTAGTTCTCAAAGATGGCGTGCTTGTATAGCAACTGGCGATTGACATCCATTGTAATCTTGCAGTCCAATTGCCAGCAAAGCGCGGGTGGGTGCGGGGCGCGGGCGAGGAACCTTAAACAGGCGGGGGACGGTGAGTGGCCGTTCTGTACGATAGTACTATTAGGTATTCTGTGCTCCAGACTTCTGCGAACTAAATTGAAGTTATAAAATAGATATAAATATCATAATTGCGTGATTTGACGCAATTATAACCTTTATGTCAACAAGCTTGGTTGTTTTGACATTTTGAAATTGTCAAACTAGTTTGAGGGATTTTGGAGTCAACTTTACATTTTCTGTCAAAACTATGGTCAAAACATTTGCGCTAGTGATGAGTGTCAACTCAGGCTATCGCCAGAGGCCTACCCGAAGCATCGTCACATGAATCAACAAAATGTCCCTACATTTTGTTGATTCATGTGACGATGCTTCATCAGTTGTTTTTTTCGCGATTTCAGGTGTGGTCCCATAGTAAAAGCTGTTCGTACTGATGAGTACAATGACCCCTTAAGAGGTTTTCAGTTATTTCAATAACTGTTGTATACTTGTCTTACTCTGCTTGCGCGATTCAGGATTTGTGTCGTCATCGTTAGTTACGTCAGTGTTAGTTCCCATATAGCGAGATAGATGTCGCCACAGTTCATTTCAAATTCAAATGTTTTTTATTTCAAATAAACCTAATTACAGGCACTTTTGAAACGTCAGGCTCTAGTTGCACTTATAATATCAGTACGATATCATAGCCAGAATCTTTTCATTGAAGCTTTCAACCCACATCGTCATCCTCATGGTATAATAACACCAGGTAGTCTCTTCCCGTGACAGCTAGGTCACGTGATTGCCTCCGTACTACGTCATCGGCCGTGGAGCCAATAGCGGGCTGTTAGCGTGACACTTGTCAGTTTGATGTGCTGCCACTTTGTGGAAATAAATTACCCCAGCAAAATGCATTTTTTCATTTACTTTCTTCTATAAAGAATCACTTTTTAACTAGTAATTTAATATAGTTTCCTTTATTAACTAATTAGATGAATAACACGAGATAACAAATAGTTAGGCTAGTTAGGAATTTATTTTATATTCATTATGAACAAAAATCTCCTTAAGTATATTGAAGATATCAATCAATGGCAGCACTGATCGTGACGTAGCTTGGAGGCATCGCGCTGTCATTGCGGGAAGAGAATACCTGGTGAAACATCTTATTATACCATGGTCATCCTCAGGTACCGCCTCCTGGCCACATCTGAGAGCGAAGACTCCGACACGGTACAGCAGCCAACGCTCTCCGACCGACAGATCGTGGATGACATGCTGCTCACCCTGGACCTCGATGTCACCAGCTACAGACTTGGACTGACACAGGTAAGTCGTGTCTTTGTGTAAAGTCTATGTCAATCCAATTGGATAGAAAGGTAAACAAACGGGTCATTAACCCGACCATGGAGAATTTAGTGATGTCCAATTGTAGCGCCAATTACAATTCATGTAATTAATTGAATGATTCGATTTGATTCATTGAATGGGTTAGAAACATGTCCTTTTTAGGACCTTTTTGAACTTTTGTTTTCCATGTAGCAGGCTACCGAGCTGAAGCTGAAGTGAGAGTGGGCTGGCCATGTCTGTCGAAGGACCGATGGCCGTTGGAGCAGACGAGTCCTTGAGTGGAGACCGCGTATCGGCAAACGCAGCGTAGGGAGCCCTCCTGCCAGGTGGACCGACGACCTAAAGAACGTGGCTGGGGGGGACTGGATGCGGAAGGCAGAGGACCGAGCGTTGTGGCGCAACTTGGGAGAGGCCTATGTCCAGCAGTGGACTGCGATAGGCTGAGTTGATTTGATTGAGGCTACTGAGTGTTTTTTTTTTTACGAGCCTGTTTTGTCCCACTGCAGGGCAAAGGCCTCCCTTCCTTTCTTCCACTTTTCGTGGTCTATGGCAATTTGTGGCAAATCCTTTAAGTAGGATTCCAGCTCATCCCACCATCTCCGAGTGAATTTACAAAAAAAAATCTGATCAAACGGATATTGTTAGAAAAAGTGGTGAGCTATCAAGTTGAAACCTTCATAATACGGATAAATGTGTTTCTAATTCCATTTCCATTTTTTTGACGACGTCTGTGGTCTAGTGGTTCGAGTTTTGGACTGCTGATCACGAGGTCGTGGGTTCGAATCCCACACAACACAAATATTTGTGTGATGAACATGAGTGTTTGTGTTGGTCTGGGTGTTTCTTATGTATTATAAGTATCTATTTACAAAAAAAAGTATATAAGTATTATATCCATCGTCTAGTACCCATAGCACAAGCTCTGCTTAGTTTGGGACTAGATGGTGTTGTGTAAAAATGTCCCAAAAATATTTATTTATTTAGTGAGTGATTGTGTGATAATTTTACCGAAATTAGGTTTGTTTACTTTTCTATTTAATTGGATTGACATAGACTCTAGTTTGACAGCTGTGAACTCAATGTAGGTGGATCGCCGGCGTCGATGGAAAAACGAATTCTCGAGAATGGTTAATTATTGCTTCAAAAATAAAATCTTTATACATTTTTATGTAGGTTTTAAGTAGTAATTTGTCACTTTTCCTTTAAAGTTAGGTATAGTTATTTATTAGAAGTTAGTTATTTATTGTTGACTAGAATTATGTTGTTCAACTGTTTTACAGGAAAAATATTATTCCCGAAAATGTCTTAATCAGTTATTACAAAAAAAAACATACCTTTTTCCTATCAAGGATATTGCGTAAATTTTTCAGAGCATACCATATTTACACCAAAACCAAAGGTAAGTGATATTATTTTCTTTATTACCTAATTATAAAAGAACATTATTAAATGAATCACCAAAGCTATTAGTCCGTATACTATATTGCCTATCTCTTAAATATTCTTATATTATTCTCACAGTTACTTCTGTGTAACATGTTACATAATTATATCGTAATAGGTACTTGTTTGGTGTCAAAAGTGACACTTCAATCAACATCAGACCGTCATTTAAATGCAGTTTCATAAAAACTGAACAGTTATATGTTAGACTAAAATTATATTTAGCATACGCTACGACATGTGTCGTCACTTATGAATCAGCCAATAACCAACAATTTATATTGTCTTGTGTAAGCAAGTTATCGTTGATAAATAGAAGTCGGTAAACTACAATAAAATCCTTTAGAAACTTTATAATGTAGGTAAGAGGTCATTCTGAAGTACACTTTTGCCAACTGTTGGTGCTAATTTAAATTTAACAAGCGTCACAATACATGGGTATAACGGGTGTAAACTTTGGATGACTCTTACATTTTACCATCGGGTTCGTTACTCTGTTCTCGATATAATACTTACTTATTTAATTTACATGCAAGCTTATTATAAATATTCCAAATAACAATCTGACACCGTGCGTACATGAAGTTTAAAACAATCAGCATTCCAAATAACAATCTGACACTGTGCGTACATAAAGTTTAAAACAATCAGCATTCCAAATAACAATCTGACACCGTGCGTACATAACGGTGTTATACTCACTGCGAGTATTCCCGTGTCATGTAACAGCTCGAGTTTGAGCATTAGACCGGAGAATAGGTTGAGGCGAGCATTACAGTGCGTAGACTTAGATATTACAACTTTGAACATTACAGCAGTGAGTATGCTAAGTCCAGCAATACAGTGCGCACCACTTGTAACTAACGCCAAAATAAATGAATACATGTTACACGCGCAAATATTCGCAGTTTGTAACAAGCGACGCTCAATGTCGAGCGGTTACAAAAGCAATTGCTCATCGGTCAGTACGTTAAGCTGGCACACTATTTGTAATGTAATGCTCAATATTGAATTTCAATTGTTATTGTCAGGTACACGTGATTGCTCGTGATGAGTACCTATGCTCCTTAACGTAACCTAACAGTATTTAATTGACAGATCATTAACTAGAATGACAGCAAGCAATATTGCGTGCAATATAATTAATAATAATAACTAATAATAACCTATTCGTGTTTATTGATATTGCCCGAAGCACCACATTGTGTGAGTTTACGCAACCGATTTTGTGTCATTTAATTTTCTTGTTTTATTTTGGCAATTTAGATGATAGATATATCGCCCTCGCTCACAGATTAAGTACCTATAGGTAATAGGTCTGTGCCCTCGCTGTTGGCATTCTTAAGATATGAGAAACTGTCAATTTCGTTCCCAATCTTAGATAATCCTAAGCGTGCAAATTGGAAGCTTTGCAGTTAAATTAGCTAGATTGGACGACAACATTAAAATAATGTTACATACTCGATTGCCGTGCAGATTTTTGTGAAATAGAGTCTGTTGACATTTTTTATGTGATATCTCAGATACTTTAGGCCCTTTGTTATAGACTGACGGCCAAAATTAATGAGCGATCTGTCCACGCTTTAACCTACTAGAGCTAGAAAATTGACATAACTTACTTACTGACTCCTCTGCTCCTCTGGCTCAGCGACCCAAAGTGAGTCATGGCCTCCGAAACGAGAACTCTCCACTTTCCTCGACCTTGCGCGATATCTCGCCAGTTGGTAGCTTGAAGCTCACGCAGATCAGCTTTCACAGCACAGCATGTCCCCAGCCATATCTAGGGCGACCACTGGTCTACGTCCGGTTGGTTTGCCCAGATACGCTTTATTGGCTCCTCGATCCTGCCCAAGACAATTTGTTTTTGTTTGACATTAGCTCCATACCTACATTTGATTTCAAGTTTCTATCTCTAGTAGGGCAAATCGTGGATAAAATCGGTTATTAATTTTGACCGTAAGTCTGTTTATAATTTTCGTTGAAAATGTAGAATATAGTTTGTTCAGGATTCTACATACATAGGTACGTACATAAACATCACGCCTGTATTCCCCGAAGGGGTAGGCTAAGGTGTATAGTACACCCACATTTCGCTAGTTATGTTATAAAGTCCCATGTATGCCATTAACCGGGCATAAATCCAGACTTCGGGCTGCTAATGATTTTTATTATTATTATTTAATTGCTGTTCGGGATTTAAATCATCCTAAAAAGTGCTATAAAAACTAACCTATGAGTGCTAGTGGCATTCTTGTGAGTTAACTTCAAAATACACTTAAACCATAAAATCAACATAGTCCGCTTTTAATCCTCATTATCTAAGAAAAAACTTTACATATTTTGATGGACAAAAAGATAAGTTTCCGGCCTAAGTGAGAGTGAACGCGTGCATTAGCGTAACGACGCTACTTATCTTACATATGACTATGTAATCATGGTCTTTTCATGGTAATATCCCTTTGATTTACGGCTATGTAACACCCGCGCCGCGTGTGTTTCTATGAGAAATTAATTATATGATAGATTAGTGCACTTCTCTCTTATGAGGTTGTTAATGACTTTATTTTTTTTAAATGATGGAGGCTTAATGCGTGTCAATTTTTGCATGTGTCTTGTTGCTTTATAAGTTTCTCCCCGTGATTTCGTCCGCATAAACTTTTATCTACTAATTACTAAGGTCCGTATTACAGAAGGTTCCTCAAGTACAGTTTGATCTTCAATCAACTGATCACTACTTAAGAGGCTGACAACACCTAAAAAATCAGACCTCCGCGGTCACTGTCGTTTTGTACAGAACTGAAAGAGAGGCAACGAGAGGAGGGACGACGGGTACGCCGCTCAACTTGAATGAAAATTAACAATATATGTATATTACCGAGGGTCCGTGTTGGCGCGGGAGGAAAATAATATAGCACTATATACTTTTTATAGTGTATATTTATGTATCTCTAGTACAATACCGAATGCTCACCCAAAACAAAAGAATTTAATTCCACTTACTAAATGCTGGTAACGAAACCATAGCGCGATCTAACTCAACGGTACAACGCCATCTAGGGAAGCACAGGTTAAACTTTCACTTTAATCCGATTGATCGCGCTATGATTTCAGTTAAAACTCAAACATACTGCCCACCAAGGACATATTGACCAAATGTCCTTTATTACTGCCCACCATGCAAAATGTCCAGTGTCAAGACTATGAAAACTAGATCCTGTTTACCAAGTATTTACGCCCTTGGTGGTAGCACTCTAATTGAATGAAGTACATACAAATTTGCAACAAGCTTCAAATTATAAACTTTTTATTTTACTTAAACACAAAATACTTAAAATTAACTTTTAACACAATTCTTACAGTTAATTGGTTACTGACAAATGGGTAATACACATAACTTAGATGTCGGTCTTTTAAAAACCGAAGCCTGCGTGCGTATAGTAACGACCCGAGTAATTCCGTCAGGGCCAGGATGTCTTTGCTCAATCCTACCCATCAACCACTTGCCGGGGGGCAGGTTATCCTCCTTTACTAAAACTACATCGCCAACAGATGGTTCTGGATTTTTATAGGCCCATTTATGACGTTGTAAAAATTGTTGCAAGTAGTCGTTAGACCAACGACGCCAAAAATCTTGCATCATCCTCTGATGGAACTGCCATCGTTTTAAACTACTAACATTTGACCTTTCATAATTTGAATCTGGTACTAAAACAGGCGGCTCTCCGATCAGGAAATGACCAGGTGTTAAAATGGTACACTTATCTTGATCCTCTACATAAGACAATGGTCTCGAATTGAGGCAAGCCTCAATTTGAGCCAACACGGTGGCCATCTCTTCGTAAGTCAGAGTAGAATTTCCGATTACCCTTTTCAGGTGGTACTTGGTCGACTTTATTCCTGCTTCCCATAGACCCCCGAAATTTGGGGTGTGAGGAGGAATAAAGTGCCAATCTGTGCCATTCGTAGCGAGATACTCTGCTATTTCTGAATTGAAGTTGGACTTCTCTTCATTAAATAAGTGAAGTAACTCGCATGCTGCTCCCACGAAGTTAGTTCCATTGTCGCTATGGAGTTCAGCACATCGACCACGCCTTGCCACAAATCGCTTAAAAGCAGTCAGGAACCCGTTAGTGCTTAAATCACTAACTGCTTCTAAATGCACCGCCCTGGTGGCCATGCATACAAACAAGGCGATATAGCCCTTGTATGACTTGTTTCCTCGACCTTTAGATACTCTAATGTTTATGGGCCCCGCGTAATCAACCCCACTACATAAAAAAGGTTTTTTCGGTTTCACACGAGAAGATGGTAACTGCCCCATGAGTTGTGTCCTTACCTTTGCTGTGTATCGAATACACTTAACACAACCCTTTACAAACTTCTTTGACAGCAACTTAACTCCCACGATCCAGTACTTTGATCGCAAGTAAGTAATCATCAGTTGCGGACCCCCATGCATTGTATTCTTATGTGCGTCTGCTATCAAGAGAGTTGTCAAAAAAGAGTCCTTTGGTATAAATATTGGATGTACTCTTTCATACTTCAGATGCGACCTATCAAGCCTTCCCCCAACTCTGATGATCCCCCTTGAATCTAGAAATAAATTTAATGACTTTAACTTTCCCGTATTCTTCTCTATCTTATTGTTTTTTAGTTCTTCCAATTCCTTTGCTTCTTCTTGGCATTTTCTAACACACATCTCTGTGGTCTCTTCTAGCTCTTGCTTGGATAATTGCAGTGACCTCGTACCAAGCCTTGTTCCCAGGGATTTTCTTAGATTCAAGAACCTACGACAGTAAGCCATAACTCGAATCAATCTCGACAACGATGAAAATCTATTCCAGAAGGCAGTGTCAAAAGTCATCGTATGCACTTTAACTTCTTCTAAACGTGTGATGAGATGTTTTGGCCTCTTATACTCAACCACCTGCTGTCTTAGATAATCCGGACCATTCCACCATATAGAAGTGGATTCAAGTTCAGCAGGGGAAACACCGCGAGAAGCACAATCTGCGGGATTTTGCTTTGACGGTACGTGAGACCAGTACTGAGTGTCCAAGATATTCAAAATATCGGAAACTCGGTTAGCCACAAAGGTTTTCCAGCGGCTTGGGTGACTATTGAGCCAAGCTAGCACTACTTCACTGTCGGTCCACGCATGCCAATTGGTCTTTGGTATGTTCAGCACTTCACCTACTTCCACCATCAATTTGGCAAGGAGAGCTGCGCCACAAAGTTCTAAGCGTGGAATAGAAACTTGTCTAATAGGTGCCACTTTCGTTTTAGAAGTGACCAAAGAAATATGAATATTCCCCTTGTGATCCACAACCCTAAGGTATATGACTGCTGAATACGCCATTTTAGACGCATCTGAGAACCCGTGCAATTCGGTTTTCACGTTGTTTGATTCTTGGTGCAACCATCGTGGGATTTTAATATTAATCAAGAAAGCCAAGCTACGGTGGTAAGTAACCCATTCTTGTAATAAGTTTTTTGGAATTTCTTGATCCCATTCTAATCCTGCTAGCCACAATTTCTGAATTAATATTTTGGCTAAAATAATACTAGGTGCTAACCAACCCAAAGGATCAAACAACCTTGAAATATCTGAAATAATTTTTCTTTTTGTTACAGGTGCTGTCAGCGGCTGGAGTTCTACAGAATACTGGAAGAAGTCCTCGTCCGAGTTCCAGGTAAGTCCCAGAATTTTCGTAATCTTATCCATTTTTATCATTAACTCTTTATTCGTAGTTTCATTCTCATTCCTTATTTTATTTAGTAATTTTTGACTATTACTCCTCCATTTTTGTAATGGAAAACCCCCTTTGGATAATGCTTTGATTAAATTTGTGTAGATATTAAAACAGCTTTCTACTTTTTCAGCGCCTGTCATTAGATCATCCATATAAAAATCATTCAAGATGATCTTGGCTGTATCTGGTTGATCCAGGCACTCATCATATGCCAACTGTTGTAGAGACCGTACAGCCAAATATGGAGCC
This sequence comes from Asteroscopus sphinx, assembly GCA_949699075.1. NCBI lineage: Eukaryota > Metazoa > Arthropoda > Insecta > Lepidoptera > Noctuidae > Asteroscopus > Asteroscopus sphinx. Next base: position 7,673,453 of record OX453021.1, on the reverse strand, counting down.
GACGCCGTGCCGAAAGTAACTGTATCTAATTCATATTCTTCTATTTCTTTTTCAGGACTGTCTCTCCAAAGGATACGTTGTAATATTGCATCCTTCCTATGCACTAAGACTTGCCGGTACATCTTCACTATGTCCGCTACGAGACATATACGATGTGTTCTCCATCGCATAATAGTGTGACGGAGATCCGCCTGTAAGGTAGGACCTACTAACAAATTGTCATTAAGTGACATCCCATTTTTTCCTTTGCAGGAAGCATCAAATACGACGCGTACCTTCGAAGTTTCCTTATCCTCCCGGATAACAGCGTGGTGAGGTAAGTATATTGCTTTTTGATTATTCTTTTCGTTTTCTGCAACCTTTCTCATATGGATCAGCTGCAGGTATTCTTGGATAACACTCGAATAATCTTCCTTGAATTTTTCGTTTTTTCTGAATTTAACTTCTAACGACCTTAATCTTTTTTCAGCAATACCCTTCGATTCACCGACCTTGCTGACCGGGTCAACATCACGTAACGGTAGCCTTACTGTATATCGACCATCTTTGTCACGTTCTGTGGTAGCTGCGAATAATTTTTCGCATTTATTTTCTTCCTCCGTTAGCATTTTTATTCCAGATGGTTCCGCTTCCAGCTCCCAGAACCTCTTGAGCATATCATCAGCTTCAAGACTTAAATGCATCACGGTGATATGTGAGGGATTATTTACATGATCCACTTCACAAGAGCCCGACAATATCCACCCTAAAGTGGTGTTTTGCGCTAAAAGAGACCCACCAATATTCCTTTTAATGCCCTCCTGGATGACATGACTGTAGACCTCAGCTCCTAATAAAACATCAATTTTATTAGGTCTGTAGTATTCAGGATCAGCCAAATCATCATCGGTCAAGTCTACCCATTCTACCCTGGTTACCTTTGTAGCTGGGAGAAGGGCCGTGACTGACTTCAGGACGTAAGCATTAACCTTTATTTGGAAGGTTGGATCTATTCTAGACCTCAATTTGAGGACTACAGTGGACTTGGCCGTCGCACTTTTGTCCCCACCTACGCCTATGACAGTTTGTCGTGATGGCGTTTTATTTAAACCCAAATATTGAACCGTAGATTCAGTGACAAATGAACCTTGTGATCCTTGGTCAAGCAAAGCCCTAACTATCCGATAGGACCCGTCTTTTGACTCCGCTTTAATCAAGGCGGTAGTCAATAAAACGGTTTCCCGACTTGGTCCTGTCGAGAGACAAGAGACCAGTGGCTTGCTCGACCCCTCCGCTTGCGCGGCCACATCTACTTTACTATTTATATTAGTCTCCTTCATCACCTTTACCGCGGCTGATGAGGTTTCCTCGTGAGCTGTACTACTATCTTCACCAACAACAGACCCAGAAACACCTGTTGGGTGCAACAAAGAATGGTGGCGGCGTTTACACACCTGGCACTTCAGAGTGTTTTTACAATATTTGGCAGAGTGGTTATTGTATAGGCAAACAAAACATAAATTATGTTCCTGAACGAAATTACGCCGAGCTTCGTTTGACTCTTTACTAAATTTCGGGCAGGAAGTAATCCTATGATCGGCTGAACAAAATGCACATGATGCTAACTTTTTATCTTTCAACACATGAAAAGATTGAGTTCCCTTTGGGTGTGGATGTCTATCCTGGTTATCTACCTTGTCTAAATTTTCTAACCCTCTAAAGCGACCATTTAAATATTCCGAAAATTGTTCAAAAGTAGGTAACTCGTCACTTGAATCTGAAGCCACTTTGATTTCCCAAACTTTCCTGGTCTCTTTATCTAATTTACCACTAATTATGTGTATTACAATAAGATCCCAGGAAGAGACATCCACCCCTAAATTACCAATTGACTCCAAACATTCAGAAGTAGTAGAGATAAGTCTCTTTATTTCGATAGCCGATTCACAAGATAAAGCCTTTTGACTGAGTAATCTTTTCATTATGCCATTTGCCAGAAACCTTTTATTATTATACATTTTATCTAATTTCGACCATGCAATTTTATAGTTGTCAGATGTAACCTTAATATTTCGCAACAATTGCTCAGCTTCCCCACTTAAATGCCCCTTTAAATAGAAAAATCGTTGTGCATCATCTAGAGACTTGTTCTCATGAACCAATCCTATAAATAAGTCTCTAAACGTTTGCCACTCAGAATATTTTCCAGAAAATGAGGGTATTTTAATTTCGGGTAATTTAACTTTGCTGACACTTTTTTCACTATGACAACAAGACTTAGAATCCGCACACGAATCAGTTGAAATTGGTTTAGCTAACAATTCCTTTAAATCGCTTTTAAATTCTACATAAAATTCCTCAACCTCATCATAAAGACCATTTTTAACATAACTCGAGTTCGACAATTCAGTCTTTTTGATTGTACTTAATATTTCTTTATGAGTAGACGTGAAGGTATTCCATAATTGTTCCAAAGTTTCTAAACGAGTCTCTAAATATACAGAAGTTAACCGGTCTTTAGAAGTCTTCTTTAAATTGGACTTCGCCTTATGCATTTTAACACTGACATCCTCTTGTACATTACAGAAAGACTCCATTTTGAAACAATAGCAATTTTACCAAAAAACAAATAGAATTTAATAAACACAAGTTAATACACGATATTTAAAGTAAATTATCCCAAGTCTCAGTTTTTCAACCAAACGTTAATTTTTTACAAGTCTTTAAACAATAAGTCACTTGGGTCCAACATCGGGCATGGATTCCCCGTCAGAATTACTTTTTACATAAAACTTTTACAAGTCTAAACTACAAAGTTAATGTTCATTATTTATAATTAAAGTTAAAATTCCAACGCCTTGTAATTTTCAAATTAAAATTCTTCCTGACACTAAAAGTTAAATAAAATGTACTCACGATTTTATTTTCACCAATTCACTCACTGACACTGACTGATGTTTTCGCTGTACGGCACCGCACAAGTGGCGCCCTCTGCTTGTTCGATCTGCCTCCCTTCCGTCGCTCCTCCGGATGTTGCTACCAGTACGGCTGCTCCTCGCTCCACCTGGCTGCTCCACGTTCCACCCGGTTCCACCTCCAACTCCTGGACACCTCTTACCTGGTACCCACTGGAGGGGCTGCTCTAGACAGCGATCCACTGCCCAGTAATGACGCGAAGGATGGTAGACAGACTACCACCGTCAGCAACTGCCACAAACACTCCCGACCAATCCGACTCCGAAGGACCATGTATATTACCGAGGGTCCGTGTTGGCGCGGGAGGAAAATAATATAGCACTATATACTTTTTATAGTGTATATTTATGTATCTCTAGTACAATACCGAATGCTCACCCAAAACAAAAGAATTTAATTCCACTTACTAAATGCTGGTAACGAAACCATAGCGCGATCTAACTCAACGGTACAACGCCATCTAGGGAAGCACAGGTTAAACTTTCACTTTAATCCGATTGATCGCGCTATGATTTCAGTTAAAACTCAAACAATATATATTTCTTAGATTATTGTCTTTCTTAAATGTCTTATTTATATAAAATATTTTGTAAATAATAGAGATTGTTTGCTTTAAAGCATATTTTAAGAGGTTAGTTTACAATTTTTTTCTATAGAGAAAATTTCAAGAAAACGCACAATTTTGGGCACAATAGAGTTTCAGAAGGATCAAGTTATTTTTTTCATTCCCACAAACGGAATAGATACAGCTTAAAATGTTTTTAAAAGAAGCCTATTTGGGGTATTTGGCTGTTGTCAGCTTCTTAAGGATAGAATCATTACTTGAGCATCGGTTTTATTCCAATACGGTAATATAAACTTCAATTCAACAACATAGCACACTTATTTAACCTTATATGAAAGAAATCTCTACTCAAGCGTGGTCTCGACTCAAGTGTGATTACAGATCAAATTTATGCTTCTTCTTCTTATCCTGTCAATGGTTCAAATATGGTTGGAATAAAAAGTGGCCACTTCAATGGCGTTTTCAAATTTATGCTCAAATACCGAAACAAGTGACAGTATAAAATAAAGCTAAACTCAGCTGAACTGTGATCAATGAATCTATGCTTGAGGCGTGTTCTAAAATTAAATCCCAACTCAAAACTAGTTTTAAACAGTGATCAACGCTTGAGGAACGTACTGTAATACGGGCCTAATACAATACAATACAAATCCTCTTTATTGCACAACAAAATTATATTAATTTCTAAAATAACTACTTATGCGCTAGTGTACAACTGGCGGTCTTATCGCTCCACGGCGATCTCTTCCAGACAACCATTGAATGGACTGGAATGTCATGGAAGAGACAAAGGGTAGTTACCGGTGGACTTAAATTATATCGGAAATTTAAACTAAACTAACTTAACTAGTAAAAAAATATAAAAAATAATCCCAAAATATACATACATGTATTATCCTCTATAACATCATAAACTTACACACGATTACAATAAATAAATATAGCTATATATATATATATATACCAAATGAATATAGGACAACAACATACTCATGTCATTACTGGGACAGATAATGCTCCTTAACTAACCGCTTAAAAATAGGTAGTGATTGTGCACGTCTAATCCCTACAGGTAACTCATTCCACAAACGAATAGCCTGCACAGTAAAGGACTTATCGAGGAAGTTTGTGGAATGAGTTGGCATTTTCAACCTTAAGTTCTCTGATGATCTAAGGGACCTTGTATGCGTATCACTTAGGAACTCGAATCGTTCTTTGAGGTAAAAGGGATTAGAGGGATTGAACAGCACATTATACAGAAGAGATAGTAAATGAGCATTCCGGCGAAGGCGGATTGGTAACCACTTGAGTTTGATTCGAAATTGTGATATATGGTCATACTTGCGCAAGCCAAATATGAAACGTATACAGAAATTTTGGAGACGCTCAAGTTTATTAAGTTGGTCTTCGGTGAGATCAGGATAGCTGACATCGGCATAATCGAGAATTGGAAGAAGAAGAGACTGAGCAAGTGCAGTTTTCGTAGCAATGGGGAGAAAGTTTCGGAGCCTTCGCAGGGAACCCGCTGATGCAAACATTTTGCGCCCCACTTCCTGTAATTGAGGGATCCAGGATAAGTTTTTATCAATGTAAATTCCCAAGTTCTTAACTTTATCACTGATAGGTATGATAGATCCGTCACATAGAACCTGGGGTAAGTGAGACCAGTCAACCTTCAAAATCCTTCTAGAACTGCCTACAATAGTCACCTGAGTTTTCAAAGGGTTGACTTTGAGTCCATGGGCTTTGCTCCAATGGCATATTCGTGCCAGGTCGTGATTGATGGCATCGACACCCTCCGTCAGTCTCTCCAAGGGAGTTCTTAAATAGATTTGTAAATCATCTGCATACAAGTGGTAGGTAGAAGTAAGCTGACTGGAAATAGAATTTATAAATATTGCGAAAAGAAGTGGGGATAAATCTTTTTTTCTAATTTAAATGTCTCGGTAAAATTTTATGTTACGGTTTTATATAAATAAAAACACAAACAATAGCGTATAAATAAAAACATTACCCTCCTTCTGGGGCAGTTGGGTAAAAAAATCAAGATCGTACTCCATAAATCATTTCTTAAAAGATATCGCACCGCCCATAATATATTGATCAGTATAAAACAAGTATATTTTTTCTAATTTCGTAACATTTTTCACGGTACAATTTCTATTACCTATATTTGACTAGACTACTGCGCCGGCGCACTAGTGAAAGTTAGTGTTACACAACATCTTATCTCGCGATTTATAACCCATTGCGTACTCGCGGGAAGTGAGCGCTTGACATCAATATCGGACTTTGATACGATTTTATAGTACTGCACGTACTTACTTACGTACTAGTACTCGGTGGTCTTTGGGTTAAATAAGCAACACCATATGTATAGAATGACGTTTGTTTAGGTGTTACAGGAGAAGGTTTCTTAGCATTAATAAGATAGGTACAGTCAACAAATCAGAATCATGACCCACTCAGCTGATAATTCGTTTGAAATCGTCAAAACAGTAAGGTTTTCTTCTATGCTGCACTTAGGACATTTTGAATATTTATATTTGGTAAACTGTCACTGTCACTTGCTAATAAAATTGATAACAAGTCTGTTGCCAGGGAAATATCTGTTTAAGCTAAATTCAACCTAATTGTATTAAATGTCTGTAGGATATTAAGCTTATTGTGGGTGGTCATGATTCCGATTTGTTGACTGTACATTAGGAAAAGAATATAGTAATGAGGAATGAACTATGGTCTGCATTGTCTATCTATGGGGTGAATAGCAACCTGTTTCAAGCGTTGAAATCTCTCTATGCGGATTCTAGCGCTTGAGCCAGGATTAACGGCGCCTACTCTGACTGGTTCAGCATCGATAAGGGTGTGAGACAGGGATGTGTAGCGTCGCCGTGGCTGTTCAATCTATTCATGGACAGTTGTTTGAAAGATTTGAAAGAGAGTGAAAATGGTTTAGAAATGAATGGGTTACTTGTCAAATGTCTCCTCTATGCCGATAATCAAGTTATCCTTGCATCGTCGGAGGGGGAGTTACAGAAGATGGTAACAATTATGGATGGTGCTTTGAAGAGTAAAGGAATGAATGTTAATGTAAAAGTTATGGTTTTTGAAAAGGAAGAAGTTATGACAGAGTGCAATATTTTGATAGGTGACGAAAAGGTGGAACAAGTGTAAGAGTTTGTATTCCTGGGTTCCATGTTTACGAGAGATGGCAAGCATGTGAAGGACATTGAAAGGAGAGTGAGTGCTGGTAATCAGGTGAATGGGGCACTACACACCTTCATGAACAGCCGCAAAATGTCGGAAAAGGCACGGCTGGCTGTTAATGAGGGAGTGTTAGTGCCTACACTTATGTATGGTAGTGAAAGTTGGGTATGGCAGAAGAAACATGAAAGCAGAATAAATGCAGTAGAAATTAGAGCTTTGAGAAGTATGTGTGGTATAACTTTGAGAGATAAAGTAAGGAATAACGTGGTAAGGGTGCGTTGTGGAGTGAAAGAAGATGTAGTGACAATGATAGATCTAGATCTAGAGATAGAGAGGATGGACGAGAGGAGATTGACGAAACAAGTATACGAAGCGAGTGTGGATGGAAGAGTTGGAAGGGGACGACCTCGGCGAACATATCGCGATCAAATCGCGGATGTTCTCAAAACAATCCAGGTTAAGAGTTCTCTAAACCGACGAGCATGCATGGCGAGGTTAATGGACGTAGATGAAGCGAAAGAGGTGTGTCAGGATTGTAGCAGGTGGAAATCCATAGTCTCTGCCTACCCCAATGGGAAACAGGCGTGATAATATGTATGTATGTATGTAGGAAAAGAAGCGGTAGGTATCCACTAGTACTTTGGAGCTTATTAGGTTGGCCTCACTTCGAGTAGTGGAATTCTTCAGGTTTTCATTTCGCAGGTAATTTTAGCCAAATTTCCACGTGCTATTTCCATAAACCTTGATTTTGTGCGTGAACCTTAACAATGCAATCAGCATCATCATCGCTGCCTCATTATACCAATTTTTGGGTGTAGGCCTCCTTCAAATTCCCCCACTCCTGGTGGTTTTGAGCCCATGCTATCCAATCCAGGTCTGTGTGTCGTCGGATATCGTCCACCCAACGTTTGGGTGACCTCCCCGCGGTCTAGTGTGCTGTCGTGGTCGCCACTCCAGCAGACCCCGCGTTCATCGTTCCTGCTCCATTCGAGCAATGTGCCCGGCCATCTCCACTTTCGCCTAGCTACTGTTGGCACTACGTCTTTGACTTTTGTCTTGGAGCGTATCCACTCATTCGTGTCACGGTCACGTAAGGTAATTCCGAGCATTGCTCTCTCCATTCCTCTTTGCGCTACTCTGACCTTTTCTGCAGACAGTTCCGTAAGAGTCATAGTTTCTGCTCCATATGTGAATACCGGCGACACACATTGTTCGAAAGTGCAGTTGCAGTAAAATTGCAGTTAAGTCACAGCGTTGACACTCCGTGTACGTGTGAGCACGCTTGCCGGTGACCTTGAGCGAGCGCGTGAATGCAATAGGCCTTGGCTGAGGCAGCCGAGAGACTGCCCGTTCGACACGCCGCGCACCGCGCACGTCCTCCGCGCTCGCCACGACCCGCACACATAGCTGCGAGCAATTTTACGAGCACAAATGATTAAGTGTCGCTTCTTGTCGTTAGTATATATTCTACAACGTGTATCAGAAATGCGTGGTCATATTTGAAGAGCATATTCAGGGGATGTTATCGAACAACTTTTACTATGAGACAAACCGTGAAATCGCGAAAAAAATATTTATTTATTTATTTAAACTTCATGCAACATGTGTACATAGGCGGACTTAATGCCTTAGGCATTCTCTCCCAGTCAACCTTAGGGTGATACAGAGATTACAAGGCAGGTGCAATATTGATTCACAAAAAATAAATCAAAAAATGTTTTTCAAATATCAGCTGATCCTTACATTTTGTCGAGTGACATCGACGATTTAGTAGGGAACATATGATAATTTTTTCGCGATTTCAGGGTTGGTCCCATAGTAAAAGTTGTTCTATGCTATGCCCTGAATGAGCTCTTAAAATATGACCACGCATTTCTGATACACGTTGTATAGTTAAGTTTTAATCAAAACAACGCTTTTCGTATTCTCTTATCTTCGGCGGTCGCTGTCAGATACGAACTGCAGCGTCACTGCAACTTGTTCGGCGCGTCATGAAATTACGCGCTTGTGAGGGGGCGGTCAAACGCAAGCCTGTAAAAAAAAAACGTGAATTAGGGCCCAGATTTGGCTATGTGCACTGAAAGCTGCCCATCAATGACATATAAGTACGTAGAACAAAATCATTTCACAACAAATTCACCAAAAACAAACAAGAAGAAACAGCTACTTATTTGCGAGTCATTCCATTTTTAAAACCTCTTCGCATCGGTAGTTATGTAAGAAGACTTAACAGTTTGATTACGTCACTTGTCATACTTCCGAACATGTTTCGAATTGGTTCTCTGTGTCGATGCTTCGGCCTTTCGGCCTTCTTTCACTTGCTTTTGCCTTTGTCCGTTCAGTGTCATGTAGTATGGCCTACTTGTTAATTTTTTTCTGTCTGCGGTTACGTCAGCGCTTACGATTTCACTGGCGGTTTATGGGTCGTTCGATGTTTTACGGCGAAAATTATACTAGTAGGGCAAATCGTGGATAGATAGGTTAGATAAATTTTGGCCGTAAGTAAATGTCTTCATTTAGATCCACAGATTACTTTTGTGTAGATTGATCTTCGTAAGATAATGCGTTAATATTTATAAATGTTTAGCAGTTTCACATTAAAAATGAATAGTATATTGAAAACCACCTACACTTCAAAAAAATCATCTGTTCACTACATTTTGTCGATTTATATGAACACAAATATAGGAAACAGCTTATATTTTTTTCGCGATTTCATTATTGGTCCTATCATAAAAAAAATCGATTTATGTGAACAGAAATGTAGGGAACACCTGATTTTTTTCACGATTTCAGGGTTGGTCCAATCGTAAAAGTTGTTCATACTGATGAGTATAATGACCCCTTACGAGGTTTTCAGTTATTTCAATAACACGTTGTACCTATAAGTATAAGGTTCAAGATATTTTTAAGGAGTGCGGTAATTTGCACGGTGGTTCAATATCTGTTGTGCGCTACAAAATTTTATGATTCGCCCATTTTTCATATTGTTTTAAAGTGAATTTTAATTATGTGGTTGCGATAAAGAACAAATACTGAACCACTGTGCAAATTATCCGCACTTAATTTTTTTCCTGTAAGTATAGTAGTAAAGTTTAATATTATATAATTATTTTATATCATTATAATTTTATTAGTATTGAAGTAAATTAATTAATATTTATAATTTAAATGCTGTGAAGCAGTTACATACCTACTCCAATTTATATAACTTTTCTGAGTGACATAGTGAAATTCATGTTTGTTAAAGCCAAAAATCTTTTTCATTAAAAGTTCGACAGCCAGCGTTTTTTGGACTGCGAAAGCGTGAAGACACACACGATATAGGTACGTAATGTAAAGGTTAATAACAGAAAATAAATTAATAGTTTCAAAAACACTACTTAACACGCTTCTACCCTATTTACACGTCAATATACATCGTATATCAATATGTATCGTCCGTGTGGTGCCGGACGTAAAGAATTTCACCACCCTATATCTTCTCATGGGTGTCGTAAAAGGCGACTAAGGGATTCACCAGAGGATGGGCAGCAGCGTCCTCCGAGTATTTAACCAACCAACTGCGATCGCCAACCCGCCTGCCAAGCGTGGCGATTATGGCACATCCCCTCATGCAAAGCACAATAAAAAATCGGCCCCTAGTCCCCGGCGGCCCCGCTAGCCCTGGTTACGGTAGCGGCCTAGGTAACGGCGGGGCAGGGGGTGCTAAGAATCCCCGGCAGAGATCCGGCTACCATAACAAAAAAAGACTGGACCTGGCAACATACAACACACGTACACTGCGGACCGACGAGAAGCTTGTCGAACTCGAGGAAGAATTGAGCAGGTTACGATGGGATATCGTAGGGTTATCTGAAGTCCGAAGAGAGGGGGAGGACACGATAATCCTCAAATCCGGTAACTTGCTCTATTTCCGGGAGGGCGATCAACTTTCCCAGGGCGGTGTCGGGTTTATCGTCCACAAGTCTCTTGTGAACAACATAGTGAAGATCGAGAGTGTTTCGACCAGGGTGGCGTACCTTATACTCAGAATAACCGAAAGGTATTCGTTGAAGGTTATACAGGTATACGCCCCGACCTCGAATCACCCCGACGATGAGGTGGAGACCATGTATGAGGATATCTCGAGAGCCATGCATGGCTCTAAAACTCACTTCACTGTTGTCATGGGAGACTTCAACGCGAAACTGGGCAATCGCTACGATGATGAGCTGCGAGTGGGGCAATTTGGATATGGATATCGGAACCACCGGGGTCATCTACTGGCCGGCTTTATGGAGAAGGAGGGACTCTATATGATGAACTCTTTCTTCAGAAAGCGTGAGCATAGGAAGTGGACCTGGTTGGGCCCTGATGGTGTAACAAAAAATGAGATTGACTTCATTATTTATTATGTCGACGAAGAAGCAAATATTCAATGATGTCTCTGTGATCAACGCGGTCAAAACCGGAAGCGATCACCGTTTGGTAAGAGGCACATTGAATCTGAACATCAAGCTGGAAAGATCTCGACTGATGAAGTCTACGCTCCGTCCAGCACCGATCCAAATCCAAAACCCCGAGAGCTTTCAGCTCGAACTACAGAATCGTTTCGAATGCCTAGGGAGCTCAGTGGACGATTACAGCGATGGGTTTGTGGAAACTGTCCATACGGTCGGGTCTAGGATCTTTAGGACCCGTCGTACAAATAGAAACAAAAAGCTCTCTGACCACACCCTTGAGCTTATGGCGGAAAGACGCGAGATGATTCTGCAGTCCTCAGATGATGCGACTAAGTACCGGCAGCTCAATAGACAGATCTCAAAGTCCTTGAAAAGTGACCTACGCCAATTTAATACGGAACGTATTAAAGACGCGATAGAGAAGAACAAGGGCTCCAAAGTCTTCGCAAGAGACCTGTCTATTGGGCAGAGCCAGCTTGCAAAACTGAGGACCGACGATGGCAGAGTCGTATCCTCCAAGCCAGAGCTATTGAAGGAGGTCGAGAAGTTCTATGGACAGTTATACACGTCCACCCGGACACCCGCTGTAAATCGGGCTCACGACCCAAGAGCTAGATTGACCCGACACTATACCGAAGATATCCCGGACGTCAGCCTGTACGAGATTAGGATGGCTCTGAAGCAGCTCAAAAACAACAAGGCACCGGGTGATGACGGAATTACGGCCGAACTCCTGAAGGCGGGTGGAAAACCGATCCTTAAGGCCCTTCAGAAGCTGTTTGATTCCGTCATTCTCGAGGGAAGAACGCCACAGGCATGGAGCAGAGGTGTGGTGGTACTCTTCTTCAAAAAGGGCGATAATGCTCTACTGAAGAATTATAGGCCCATCTCACTTCTGAGCCATGTCTACAAGCTGTTTTCGAGAGTCATTACGAACCGTCTTTCGCGCAGGTTTGACGACTTCCAGCCTCCCGAACAAGCCGGTTTCCGAAAAGGCTTTAGCACCGTAGACCACATACATACGCTGCGGCAGGTTATAGAGAAGACCGAAGAGTATAACTTGCCTCTTTGTTTAGCGTTTGTGGACTACGAGAAAGCCTTCGATTCGATCGAGACTTGGGCGGTACTACAGTCTCTTCAACGGTGCCAGATTGACTATCGGTACATCGAAGTGTTAAAGTCTTTGTATGAAAACGCCACTATGTCAGTCCGATTACAGGACCAAGCCTCGAAACCTATCCTTCTGCAGCGAGGTGTGAGACAGGGAGATGTGATCTCTCCGAAACTGTTCACTGCTGCATTGGAGGATGTCTTCAAGGTTCTGGACTGGAAGGGGCTAGGCATTAACATAAACGGCGAGTACATCACTCACCTTCGGTTTGCCGACGACATAGTAGTCATGGCTGAGACCATGGAGGACCTCGGTACAATGCTCGATGACCTCAGTAGAGCTTCTGATAGAGTGGGTCTTAAGATGAATATGGACAAGACAAAGGTTATGTTGAATTCCCATATAGCACCCATTCCCGTAAACATCGGAGAATCTACACTCGAAGTTGTTGACGATTATGTATACCTAGGACAAACTGTCCAGCTAGGTAAGTCCAACTTCGAGAAAGAGGTCAATCGTCGAATCCGACTCGGTTGGGCAGCGTTCGGGAAGCTACGCAATATCTTCTCGTCCAAAATACCGCAGTGTCTCAAGACGAAAGTCTTTGACCAGTGTGTGTTGCCAGTAATTACTTACGGTACTGAAACGTGGTCGCTCACAATGGGCCTGATAAGAAGGCTCAAAGTCACTCAAAGGGCAATGGAGAGGGCTATGCTCGGAGTGTCCCTGCGTGATCGAATCAGAAATGAGGAGATTCGCAGGAGAACGAAATTAACCGACATAGCCCGAAGAATTGCCAAACTTAAGTGGCAGTGGGCGGGGCACATTGCTCGCAGAACGGATGGCCGATGGGGCAGTAAAGTTCTGGAGTGGCGACCGCGTACTGGAAGGCGCAGCGTGGGTAGGCCCCCCACAAGGTGGACCGACGACCTGGTGAAGGTCGCGGGAATCCGCTGGATGCGGAAGGCACAGGACCGGTCGTTGTGGCGATGCTTGGGGGAGGCCTATGTCCAGCAGTGGACGTCTTTCGGCTGAAATGATGATGATGATGATACATCGTATATAGATATATCAATAATATTCTGTTTACACTCTCCATGTACAGGTCTATATACATTTTATACAGGCACCTATGTCAATATTTACACTATCAATATATAATAGGTTTATTATAACCTTGAAACCTGGTCGTGTTCAAAGTCCATTACGTGGCCTTTCTCACAAGTGCAAACACGACTATGATACGATATTTCATCATGGAATGCCAGTGCCTATCTTCCGGCTTCATCATCAGACCTTGAAACCTAATCGTGGTCAAAGTTCATTACAAGACTTTTCTAAGAAAATGAAGTTCCAGTTCATATCTTCCGGCTCCATCATCAGATCAGTTCGACAGTACCATATTATTGAATTGTCATCAGAACTACATACACCTGCCAATTTTCATTACGCTACGACCCTTGGAAGATGGTTAAATTAGTTACCTTAGATTCCATTACATAGTTAGTTACATACAGGTCGACCTAATAAAGCGTGTTAAAAATGTGATGCTTATACTTCTATAAAACTTTTTAACAAAAAATTGAACCGACGAAAACAGAAACTGAAAAGCGAAAAATAACTAATTATGAGTCGGCGCCAAACGAACTTTTAACAAGCATAGTGCGTGTAAGTTGGAAGTGGCCGAGCGGAGAACGCATTTTTGGAAAGTTATTGTTTATCGTTGAAAATCTCACGTTGTATTTGATGTGACGTTGTTTTTATTATTTATTTAAAGTAATTTAATGATCTTCGTTGATTGGTTGTTTGGCGCCGACTCATAATTAGTTATTTTTCGCTTTTCAGTTTCTGTTTTCGTCGGTTCAATTTTTTGTTAAAAAGTTTTATTTTTCATTTTTTTGTGGTTAAACTCTAAATCCAGGTCTCCATTATGTCGTAGTGTCTAGAACTATATTTATGTATGTCAAGTTTCAACAGAATCAGTTAACAGGTAAGAATTCAGTGGGTGAACAAACACTCATCCCCTGTTTTACTACCCTTAGGGGTGGATTTTGATTTTGAAATTTAAATGGGACCAACTTCAAGATATACCCTATCCAATAAAAAAAGAATCATCAAAATCGGACCACTCTGTAAAAAGTTATGCGTGGTCATACATAAAAAAAAAAAAAAAAAAAAAATAAAAAAAAAAAAAAAAAATATACGCGTCGAATTGAGAACCTCCTCCTTTTTTTCGTCGGTTAAAAAGAGACTTACTGACCTTACTATTCAAACCATTTACTAGATTGTATTCATATTAGAGTGAAATCAATGAAACGTGAAACGTTTCGAATGACGGAAAGTTTGCAACAAAGTTGCAGTAATTCTCTCATGGATAGGATAGGAAATTCCCAACATTACCAATCTTCTTTCTATTGGAAACCGCACATTAGAACAGATTGTAGTTAATTATTGTATGACAAGTAGTCTCGTACTTATACTGGTTTTAACCGAAAAAGTTTTTACTTTATTATTATAGTGCATTAATAAACTACTACCAAATAATTTTGACTCGATACGAAACTTGCATGTATTGTAGTAAAAACAAATAAATAACAATATCCACTAATAAATTATTGTGTAAATCAAAATATAGTTTTCAAAAGTCATTTAAAAGTACGAATCAAAATGCATGAATATCCAGCATTAAATAGAAAAGAGAGGGTTCCAATTCCATAAAGCTCCAAAAAATATGTATCCTTGCCTAATGAACCTCAACATAAAGAAAAGTGGATCAAAGTATTATTAGCGAATAGGAGACAAGAACAAAACGAACAACTGTCCACGGATTCACGTCACTGCGCAATGATTGTTGTTTGAAATTACGTTCCGTTCCACTTAATTTAGAATTAAGATATTTTGTTAAATAGTAATAATTTTTGAATGAATCTTTCACTAAATCACTTTTAACAACTCTTAATAACGAATTATTAACAAACTTCCTAATTTATTTATGATTTTGATGGAAGTACCCTGTCATTACCCGAGACGGGCCATTTTTGATAAAAAAATGCTTCAGAACTTCGAACGGAAATGGCGACTTTTTATTTTATAACGCATTTCCGTCGGATTTAAACATCGAATACATTCTAATTCGTTCAATAAAATTCTTCCGAAAACTTTTTAAATCTGTTGTCTTTGCCTTCCTATGAAAACATATTATTCTCTGTACTTTTTCTTTACACATGGTGTTAATTATTAAAATAGACACAACTTGTTTTCTATAATTTGTTCTGAAGATAATATTTGTTAATTTATATGTATTTATGTCAAATATGTAAAAGGTTTATTGTTCGTATCTTGTTTAGGTAGACGAGGCATATTATCTTTAAAAGGTCTTAGAGAAAGGTGGTAATATTTACTTTAGTTGTAAGGAATATGTTGTTTATTTCCTGAGTATCAATTAAGTTCAGTTAGTCTTCACAAAATAGGTACCGTCGACTACACGCCAGTAATTACGAAAAACACCCTTACTACATACGAAATAAAGAAGCTTTCAATGTCAAACTGTTACCACTGACGTGCGGCCCACTGTACCAAGGCTGTGATACTACTGTTGTCGCTTCAAAGCCAAAATATATAAGGTGTAATTGAAATAACTGAATACCTCTTAAGGCCAGGCTCCCAAAATTAGGTGACTTTTTGAAAACGTATGCTGAGTCGAACACATGCTTGATGAATGTTAAATTTAGAAATATGTTTTTTTGAGCCTTTGTCTATCGTTTGACTGAACAGTTACATACTTAGATAATAAAGTTGATTAAATACTGGCTAGAGGAAATTTGTATAGATTGTTTTGAGACTTACGTCATTTACTTCCGTGGTAAAACGCGCGAAAATTATTTTCTCGAAAATGAGTTATATTGGAACTCGCATAAAATTGACGACAGCGGCCCGCAGTTGCGGATTGTAAGGGGAGTGCGAGGGTGGGAATTACATTTTGGGAGCGTCCTTTTAAGGGCTCATTGTACGCACGGCTACACATCAAGCTGTATATTTCCAGTATAAGCTGACCTCTCATTGTAAAGAAAGCCTATGCAATGCGAGGTCAGGTTATACTAGAACTTTATAGCTTGATGTCGTCGTGTCGATGTAGTCGTGTGTACTCATCATTATGAACAACTTTTACTATGGGGCCAATCCAGAAATCGTGATAAAATATAAACTGTAATGTAGGCATCATTTTGTCGAGTTATGCTAACATAAATGTATGGAGCAGCTTAATTTTAGGTTTTCAGTTATTTCAATTACACCTTGTAAATGAGATTCTGGTTCAGTGTAAGAGTTTACAGAATTAAATTAGGTAGACTAATTAAGCTACGACTTTCTTGTGCATCACGAACTAACAATTTAAATTTTCCCTTAATCGTAGCAATCAAAATTTCCCTTCATACAATTTGTTTCTGCTAATCTCGTCAATTCGCTCACTTGAGGGGAAATGCGTACCCAGCATAATATTGAGCCACGGCGAAAAACTGAACTCAATTCGAATCTACTGAATTTGGCACAAAATTGACTTGTGGTTGCAAGCAGTGCTGCTGCCTTATGTATGTTGAAGTAGACTGGTTGGTATTTACCAAAATTACTGATTTCTTTTACTTACGTCATCCAAGTCCAAAGAGCATAAATAGGCAGGCACAAGTTTTTTTTTAATTTTTATCTATCTATCCAGTGCTATACTGTTTTGTACTTTTACGGCCAAAATTAATATCCAATCTATCCACGATTTACCCTACTAGAGATAGAAATTTGACATATTTTGTATGGAGCTTATGTCAAATTCCTATCTCTAGTAGGGTAAATCGTGGATAGATTGGATATTGATTTTGGCCGTTAAAGTAATCGGTGGATATCGGAAATTTTCCTTAACTAACCCACACATCGCAATGACAAAATTCTGTTTTAGCTATCAGTGAAGAAGTTAGAAAAACCACACTACTACGTACGTACCTACTACGCAAACAATCATCATACAACTTTCCAACGAATGACAGTTGTAAACGGACACAATAAAATGGATTTTATCTGAATAATCGATCGACAGTACAATTATAACGTCTCGTATATCTATCTATATCTACGAATTATATCAGACAGATGCCACTCGGTAAAAATATGCTAGTAGCAAGCATTGTAATAGGAAATCGGATCATTGCCGTCGTCGCTCCTCCTGTCAGTTTTGCGCTAATGGCTAGGCGACAGTGTCGTCAAATGACCGGCCAAATGAATGGCCGTGACATATGCTGGTGTCGCCGCGACACCAGCATATGTCACGGCCTCACACAGCTCATAGTATTTTTATTTCCGTCACAAACATATACTAGCAGAGATTGGGGTGCATTAAAAGAGCCTCCACGAGTGACGATATTTAATCGATCGTCCGGCGCACCCTGGGCAGTCGACTCCGCTACCAACCTGCTGACTGGCTAATCTTTTCCCCACGGCATGAGTTGTTATCATTATGTAGCTCATGTCGACACGATAGAAGAAGAAGAAGCAGAGATTACTATTTGCTAGATATAAGTGTAGAAACTTGTGTTGGCAAACGATCACGAAACAAGTCGCACGACATATCACAACTTCCCGGATGTAAAATGCAACACGCGTATCGCGACATGTGCTTTGTTCGTGCGTTTCTTTTCGTGCTCGGTGTGTACGCAGCTTAGTTTATTCCTAGCTTTTTTTCCTTTTTGTGCCCCCAAAGAACATAAATTTTAATCAACTTTCATCTTTGAAAGTATTTCGCACTTGCAATTAAGTTTAATAACTATATCTTTATTTAATAAAATGTTGCTCCCGATTAAATTAGTCTACCTTGTCTACGGAGTTACAAAATGACTTTATATAATTGTTATTCTTTGTCTAGATTTTGTTTTGCGATATTTAAGACTGATAATGCTTCTACCAGTCAGGTTTCACAGCTAGCAATATTATTATTAAATGAAAGAAAGAAAAAAACCGGCCAAGAGCATGTCGGGCCATGCTCAGTATTATAGGGTTCCTTAAGTAGGTGTAATTACAAACGAATCAAATCGAATATTAATCATGGCTATTTTAGTTTTTGCAATAATCGGCAGCATTCGCGACACAGAGCGTGTTGTTAGTAGCGCCATCTAGCGATAAATTCAAAGTTACTTTTTGTGATTTTTTCAAATAGAAAGTAGCTAAAGGAGCATTATTCGCTATGATAATTTTTCTCTAAGGTCAATGACCTTTGAACTAGGACGTTTTAAGTATTTTTCAGTTTTCTCTCTATAACTCAAAAAATTATAATCACATTAACTCGAAATAATTTTAAAAGAGAGTTTTCACAAAGGTCTATCAATGTGGAAGATTATAAGTTTCTACATTGCATAGTTTAGAAATGGCAGGGGAGGGGACACATTCAAGCCACTTTGGCGGGCTATATTTCGCAGATGGTACACCTGATAAAAAAGTGGTGTATCAAACATTACCTTCATTTTAGTAGACCTATTCAATGATACCCCACACGAGGGGGTGCAGCGAAAAAAAATTTTCATCCCCATTTCACATGTATGGACGCCACCCCTAAAATACGTAAAAACGGTTTATTTATTCTTTTAAAATTGAGATCTATATGTAGACTATTTTTTAACAAAATTTCATTTACTTATGTTTATAACTGTAGAAGTTATTAAGCTGTAAAGGATTAGGACAGACGGACAGACGGACAGACGGACAGACGGACAGACGGACAGATGGACAGACGGACAGACGGACGGACATGACGAAACTATAAGGGTTCCTTGTAGGACTTCGGAACCCTAAAAAGTGAGGATAGTGACACAAAATATTATATTTTAGATAGATAGATAGAATATACTTTATTGTACACACGGCTACACATCAAGCTGTACATTTCCAGTATAAGCTGACCTCGCATTGTATAGGTTTTCCTTACAACGCGAGGTCAGCCTTTACTGGTTTTGTACAGCTTGATGTGTAGCCGTGTGTACACCATGAAAATAGTAGTAAACAGGAACAACGTATAAATTATGGGTACATTGGCGGTCTTATCGCTAAAAGCGATATCTTCCAGACAACCTTTCCTTTTCCTTTCCTTTCTTTATTTTCCAAGTTGTTGCTGCTTATTAGGTATTTCCAGCTTAATTTCTTGGATTGTCATGGTCTATCTGGGCGACCTAACATTTTGCTTAGTTTTTACCTTAATCTTCAAAGATTCATTCGATTATCATCACCATCATCATTTCAGCCGAAAGACGTCCACTGCTGGACATAAGCCTCCCCCAAACATCGCCACAATGACCGGTCCTGCGCTTTCCACATCCAGCGGATTCGCGCGACCTTCACCAGGTCGTCAGTCCACCTTGTGGGGGGTCTACCCACGCTACGCCTTCCAGTACGCGGTCACCACTCCAGAACTTTACTGCCCCATCGGCCATCCGTTCTGCGAGCAATGTGCCCCGCCCACTGCCACATTCTTCGGGATATGTCGGTTACTTTCGTTCTCCTGCGAATCTCCTCAAATTCTATTATAACCATTATAAATTAATTCTGTATGAAATGTGGCAAAGGTTTCATTTGAATATCAAGGGTAAATACCCTTGATATTCAATTTTTTTTTTCTGATTTGATTTCAAATTTATTTGCTGACCTTATGGCATCCACCACGGGCGGTGCAATTAATTTGTGTAAACATCCGTACTATCAATGTTAAACCGAGGTCTATCTAAAATAACTTGTTCATATTCACATAAAATTAACTTGAAAATAATATTGATTTATGAATTTTGTATGGTATTTCACGGCTACAAATCATTGCAACGGATCATTAAAGTAAATTATTAACACCCTGCGACACTGTCCGCGTGAGTGGGTTTTCATAATAATAGTAAAAGTTGGAAAAGTTTTGTATGAGCCCATAACATACAAATCTAAAATGGGTAGGAAGAAACAATTTAAATTAATTTTAGATTTCACAAGGTGTCGCATAGAAACGCACGTGTTGAGTGAGGGCCCGTTCACACTAGCGCGAGCGTTTCTCCAGCGTAAGCATTCGATGAATATATGCGCGTCGGCGCTAGCGTCGCGCAGACGCCCTGCGATAAATAAATATTTTCGGGACATTTTTACACAGCACCATCTAGTCTCAAACTAAGCAGAGCTTGTACTATGGGTGCTAGACAATGGATATGATACTTATTTACTTTTTTTTGTAAATACATACTTATAATACATAAGAAACACCCAGTCCAATACAAACACTTATGTTCATCACACAAATATTTGTGTCCTGTGGGAATCGAACCCACGACCTCATGATCAGTAGTCCGACCCTCGAACCACTAGACCACAGACGTCGTCAAAACGATCGCGGTATAGTTTAGTATTATCAATTACAATCGAAGTTTACAAGCGCACTTCACAAGCGACACGTTGTCACGGCGTCTGCGCTGCATACGCTTATCGAACGCCTACGCCGGAGAAACGCTAGTGTGTAGGAGCTCTTACTTCCACCCTACCTGCCGGAGTTTGATGTTTTGAATGACAAACAAGAAACAGCGCACAGTTGTTTTTGCAAAAAACCTCCCCTCCTGTAAGATCCCGATATCGTTGTAGCATTAAACTATATTTACGGGACTTGTCGCGCACAATAAAATCAAAACATAACAAACATTTTGACTAACCTCGACGTTTCGGCCAAGTTGCGTTGGCCGTGGTCACGAGCAGACAAGTCCCGTAAATATAGTTAAATATGAGTGAAATTCGCAAAAGTTTAAAAACTTCTGTTGTAGCATTAATTTGAACCACTATAACAAATATGATATTTTATACTATAACACCATTTTTTTTATGAAACTCAAAGGCTTTTATTACTTTCATTTGACTCTTGTCGCTTTTGTCAGCTTTTAAGAAAGACAACTTGTCTCGCTACTGCATGCTCATTGCTTGAAAAATAAAATTAAATACCCATACTTCACATTAATGGAAGTAAAATTAAAACAAGTGTATCTATGAGCGTTTAAAAATAAAATTGCATTGAATGGACACGACGTTTTTACTAAGTTATTCATATGTGATGATGAAACACCGCACAATTAGGCCTAAGCACGTTATAATGTTCACGAAAACATGTTATATATATAAAATGAAATATTATACCAAAATAAAGTCATTATACTTGCTAATGAACGCGGTATTATAATAATTATAATAATATTAAGCGCCTATGGCAGCGTCCATTTAGTGAGTAGGTGCTTCGAGGCAGCCAGGTGGGCCTGCCTTCGGAGGACAGACCACTTTCGCTAAAGTAAAAAAAAAAGTAAAGTAAAAAAAAGTTAAAAGTTTTAAAGTATTCTTAAAATGTACCTAATGAAGTTATTTTTTATTTTCACCTACCGCATGTCTCTCTCTCAGAAAATTCTCACTTACATCAGTTCCTAATAAGATCACATGTTTATGTCATGTGTATTTTGTAACACTGGGAATCTGTGACATATTAATTAACAATATTATGTAGATCTTATGAACATAGATAAGATTTGCCAAGTAGTACAACGCAAGGGAGAATTGGCAAGCGTGGCACAACGTTCGACGCATCAATATGCGCAAAATGACAAAATGATCACATGGTAAAACTCTAATGAGTTTATGTTTATATCTTACGATACACTATCTACAATGCTTTGGTTAAACCACACCTCCAATATCTTGTTGAAATCTGGGGCAGTGCCGCTAAAACAAAACTAATAGATCTCCAAATTGCACAAAACAAAGTAATAAAAAATATTTTTAACTATCCATATTTAACACCAACAAATACATTTATAAAGAAACTAAAATAATGAACATCAATCAGTTATATACTTATAACACATGTATTTTAATCCGAAAGGCTCTAAACAAAAGTATCCGTACTAACATATCTTTCACCAAACTAAAACAGATTACCCAACGTAGCACTCGCCGATCTAGTTTCTAGGTTTTACCAAAAATTAGAACCAACTATGGCAAAAAAACTATAACTTATGAAGGAGCACAACTCTAATAAAATTCTCTCACGTATTAAAAATCTAAGCTCATTTAATGCATTCAACTGAGCTGCAACTATATGTAATTTCAGACAACTCTTTTGTAAAATAATGAATGCACTGAATGGGTACACTACAATTCTTTGAAAAAAAAAACATTTTTAAATTCGACGAACTAAACCATCATAGCTTAAGTTAATATTGTTCTCAAGTAAGTGACTTTGTGTTTTTATTGAGAATACATTTCTTTAAACCTAAACCTATCTTTAAAATGTTTTTGTTATGTATACCACTGAACAAATAAATAAATAAAATCGCCGACGGAACGCCCGTGATGGTTTTCATTCTCAATTCGGTCTCTCTCCGCAAAAGAGCTAAATCTTCGTATATAAAATATTCCACCAATATAAATATATCGGTCATAAAATCATTAAATCAATCCAAGTTTGTCATGTAAGTGTGCAAAATCAGAAGCAGTATTAAAAACCTTATTGTTTTTGTTTCTGTGTGTAAAATAAGTGGAACAAAGGTGCGACACCTAAACACGCACAATTTTTAATTAAAGGCATAGGTATCTCTTTTGTGTATGAAATCTATGCTTTTGACGGTAGTAGGTGTATACTAACTGCCAAAATTAATATCCAATCTATCTACGATTTACCCTACTAGAGATAGAAATTTGACATCTTTTGTATGGAACTTATGTCAAATTCCTATCTCTGGTAGGGCAAATCGTGGATAGATTGGATATAAATTTTGGCCGTTAAGTTGTTTAAAACTAACCCCAGCTTTCTGAAAAGCTAATTTTTTTTTTTTATTATTCATTTATTACAGACAACAGAGGGTCCAGTGTGTTAGTAACAAATTAACTTAACCTATGTTAGTATCTAATAACTAGAAGAGATTTGGTCCGATCGACCAGTGCCCACACGAGCCGGCTATCGGTCCGTGCTGCAATCGCACGCAGGATGGTGTTGGTGCTGCCGCGCACCCTGCGCAGTAGTGAGGCGGACTTTTTGCGCCAGACGGCGTTAAACCCGTCGGTATGCGCTTCGGCGAACATCGCCGACGCACTACAAAAGCGCGGCAGCCTCAAGAGCGCCCTGAACGCATTATTATATTGGAAAAGCTAAACAAATTAATATGTTGTTAAATCTTGCGTCAAGGAATGTGATTGGTTGACCAAGGTCCAACAACCAATCATGTTACTTGCCATGAATTTTGGCAGCTGCTTAGTTAATTTTGCCATTTTTCAACAGATGCGAGATTCGACAGACGTCTTCTACATCTACTTTGTTGACATAAAGATAATTCTTCCGATTCCGTGTCGTGTAGGGTATGGTAGCTGAACAGTAAATTTACAGATTTGTCCGTAGCAAATGCGATGTGAGAACCACGCCTATGCGAGACGGAATCGATTAGTATGCGTCTCGATGGGTTTTACATTAATATTGTTGTTGATTTGACTTGCGGCTTTTTACCGCATGAATCATGGTCTTTATTGTTAGGTATTGGTGTTTATTTTCTTATTCACAAACTAAACTTATTTTAAACTATCGCTCTAATAGTAGATACAAGAAAGGGATGGCTACAATTTTAGTGCACTCAAAGTCAGTTTATTCTAGGAAGAAGAGAAGGCTCCAGGTACCTACCTCTTCGCCAAATTTCATTACGATCTGTTCAGAGGTTTATTCGTAAAGAGGTAACAAATAGAGTTACTTTTTCATTTATTGGAACGAGGTTCCTTGTGGTTATGGGTTTATATTATTTATATGGTTATTATATGGGGGCTTGCGGTACGCTACGCGTGATTCGGGAGAAATGTAGCCTTACGTCACGCTAAGATTTGCGTTATACGGTATACCCATTGAATATACGGACATAGAATTGTCAGCTGACCTCACCTTTAAGTACCATCTGGTGGGTACGTGATCGTGACTGGGGGGGACTGGATGACTGGCAGAGGAGCGAGTGTTGTGGCGCAACTTGGGAGAGGCAGTCCAGCAGTGGACTGCAATAGGCTGAGTTGATTGATTGTTGATTGGTGGGTAACGTCATAGTTACAGCTAAATATTAAATAAAACATACACAAATACATGTTTTACTGGGAATCGAACCTGGGCCCTGTGGTATCTCAGTCCGATGCATCATGCCATCTATGCTTGTATTATAGTTGCGAAATTAAATCATTTTTAACCGACTTCAAAAAAAGGAGGAGGTTATGTATTCCGCGGTTTTTTTTTTTTCATGTATGTACACCGATTACTCCGAGATTTGTGGGCCGATTTACGTGGTTGTTTTTTTTCTTTCTTCTTTTTCTTTCTTTTAAATTTAGTATTATAATGAACCGGTCAAAAAATATGAATTTTAAGGTTAACTTCGTTCCTGACGGGGGTACCGCATGTTTTTTTTTTAATAATAATATAACTGCGTGTCATAAGTGACGGCGTATAGCGAAAGCGGATTCTGAGGCGCACGAAAAAAATACTCGAAACGTTTGAACTTGTCCGGCGTCACAGAATATTTAATAGTACTAACGTAGTTGTGCAAGCGGGCGTGCGCGATGCGTTCACTCGGACGTACACGTAGGCCCGTATTACAGAAGGTTCCTCAAGTACAGTTTAAACTTCGATCACCTGATCACTACTTAAGGATACAATCGTTACTTGAGTATCGGTCTTATTCCAATACGGTAATTATAAACTTTAATTCAACAACATAACACACGAATTTCATCTGAAATATAATAGAAATCTCTACTCAAGCGTAGTCTGAACCACACTAGAGTGATTACAGATCAAATCTCTGCTCATATGCCGAAACAGGAGACAGCATAAAATAAAGCTAAACTCGGCTGAAGTGTGATCAATAAATCTCTGCTTGAGGAACGTTCTAAAATCAAATCCCAACTCAAAACTAGTTTTAAACAGTGATCAACGCTTGAGGAACTTTCTGTAATACGGACCTTAGTGTAATTCATAAAATTGCATACCACGACGACGTTACATAAATCTACTGTAATATAGCATCCCACTGAATTCACAATGTGAAAGTAACTTAATAATAATAGGAGCGGAATACAAATTACAACATAAAAAAAAGTTAAAGTAGTTTTTTAGAAAGTGAGTTCTAGACCAAAGATAGCTGACATAATAAATAACATTAAAACTGATTCATTTCTATATTTTTTTTTTTTTTTTTTTTTTTTATTCTTAACGGGCTTGCGTTTGACCGCCACCTCACCTGATGTTAAGCGATGGTGCGGTCGACGATGGTACACGCTTGCCCAGCAAAAACCTATTCACTCGAGTCTTGAAGACCACCAGATTATATTTCTCGGGAAACACTGACGCCGGCAAGGAATTCCACTCTTTGGCGGTACGCATGATAAAGCTATTAGCAAACCGGTTCGTGCGTAAGGGTGGAATATCTACCATATAACGGTGGCGCATCGCCGTGCGTCTGGTCGTCCGATAGTGGAAAGATGATTTGAATGATAATAGGAGAAAAAATCTCAATAATTTATTGTGTTCCAAAAGGAAGGCCACGTAAAGCCCATTGTGCATCGTCCACCCATGCTGTCCGACGTTTGTCCGTGCACGGTGCACGATGCACGACGCAAAACTATAGTGCGTTGGCTTGCTGCGTATTTAAAATATTGTATAAACGTGTTACTGGAAATAACTGAAAACCTCTTAAGGGATCATTGTACTCATCAACATGAACAATTCTTATAAAATTTTATTTTTATTACACAGAAATCGCAAAGTAGCAATTGTAGGGAACTGCTGTTTGCGCGTTTTCAGGGTTGTTTATTTATTTATTTATTTGGCTCTTCAACAATGACAGTGTACTCACTGTACATGAAAAAATTAACACATTTCAAACTTCATCAACTGCCTCGTTGGTCTAGTGGTCGCAAGCGCGACTGCTGAGCGTGGGGTCCTGGGTTCGATTCCCGGGTCGGGCAAAGTGTTATTGGGTTTTTTCAGTAGGAAATTCTCAGTAGCAGCCCGGAGTCTCAATATGTGCCCGGTTAATGGCAATAGGCTCGCCCCCTATTACATGGGATTTACAACATAACTGGCGAAATGTGGGTGTACTATTACACCTCTGCCTACCCCTTCGGGGAAATACAGGCGTGATGTTATGTTATGTTCAAACTTCATCTAAGTGCTCATTACATATAGAAGAGCACCGCATGCCATACATTAAGCGCAATTAATCATCATCATCATCATTTCAGCCGAAAGAGGTCCACTGCTGGACATAGGCCTCCCTTAATAGGGGGGATATACCATAATCGCCACGCCTGGCAAGCGGGTTGGCGATCGCAGTTGGTTGGTCAAATACTCAGAGAACGCTGCTTCCCATCCTCTGGTGAATCCCTTAGTCGCATTTTACGACACCCATGAGAAGAGATAAGGGTGGTGTTATTCTTTACGTCCGGCACCACACGGAACCAATTAATATGAATACAAAAATTAGTTAGATAAAACAACAAACTTACAGCAATGCAAATATTTTAAAATTTGTAATTTAAAAACAAAATAACAACCCTAATTAAGCTCGATGGTTTGCTGTCTGGCAAGTCTACGCATTATTGTTTTGCGTTTGTTTTGTGCATGTGATGGATGGTCAATGTGTAGAGGGAGGGCTTTATTATGATTTTATACTTGTTTACCCACTAGATACCAACGACGGTAGAAGCTTAGACCACATCTTAGATTATGAACACTACAGATGGATTCCTAACTACGTTAGAGTATGTGGGAAAGAAATGGACTTATGCCACTGCTCCTAAGATAGAGCAAGACACAAATATTATATCGCCATCTCTTACATGTTACCCATATTTTCGTTGTCACACTTTTAAAGTTTGACAAACAAAGCGTTCGGTCTGTCAAACTAAAGAGTTTTATTAATTGTGCTTCGTAGTTTTCTATAATTTTATGGTGAAACTTCGTGATAAAACACTCATACAGTTCCGTGATATGGTCGGGTGTAGTGTGTTAGGCTGCAAGAGCCGCAGCGAGCAACACATTGAAGGATTAACTTTCCACGGTTAAGTGGCATTTTATATCTAAATTGTTGTGTTTATTTAACTACATACAATGTGTTTCTACAAGTACGTAAGTGTTAATTATTTTGAACCCATTTCTTATAGAAATATTAGCAGTTTTCAGCGTTTTCTAAATAACATAACCTAAAATATTTCCGTGTTTAGTGTTGCCATGATAGACATGTTTACGCTCCCAGTATTTAGGGTGCTACCTGTTATATGGTGGTTTTTATTAAATTGTTGAAGGAGACGTATGTTTTAAATAATTCCGTGATTAGTGCTGCTGTGATTTACGTAATTATGTACCCATTATTTAGGGTGTTTTTAATTTTCATCTTTATTTATTGATGAAGTAGATTGGTTTATATGGTTGTTTTAGTATTATGTGTAGGATACACACAGTGTAGTATGTGTGTAGTATAAAATTTTTTTAGCCACTAACAAGGCAATGGCTCATATGGTTATGACCATTTTGAAAAAAAACATTGAGAAACCCACATTTACTACGTTGAACGACCATGTTAGAGATCAAAACCCGCTGGATAGCCACCTCGTAATCCTAATAAAAGCTGTTGCATTAAAATATTTAGATGTACGAATACATCACCTTATAAAAACTGTTTCACAGAAAGGTGATAGAGTGAGAAACTTTCATACGAAATTGATTCTGTTTAAAGGCCAATAAATTACACTTAAAATTACAATAAATCCTATACATCCAATCAATATCCAAAATATATCTATGTATAAATATATCCAAAAAAAATTACAATAAATCCTTTTTTTTCAAAATACTTTATTTAATTTCCCTTTTCTAAATTACCTTTACATACATACGCGATTCATAGACGAGAGTGTAGGAGCCACTGGCTTCCATTAAATGTTAATCCGGCAAATAACTTGAACAAAGATGGTACGATTGCGCTTGTTACTATACTCAATACTGACATAGAGGTTAAAATCGTTTAAACTGATCACTGCGCATTTTCAAGTTATTTTCTACGTACGCTAAGAGCCCTTAACTTAATCTCAAAAAAATGGGGGTAAAAATCTTAGTGTGGTATCACTGAAGTAAAAACTATTGCTATCTAAAAGGGGCACGTCGATTTTCTATCTATAGTGTTCTAAATCTATGGACCACATGTTATAATTTCTTGGGTTTTCGCGATCACTACATATTATAATAAAACAAGTTTAACCGGATTACATCACGTATATTATTTTATATTCATTTCCTCTATGGGTTTTCCTGATGTTTTGAAAGCTTTGCAGCGTTCGTGGTCGCAGGAAGACTAAGATGTCGAGCGTCTTCACAGATATTAAAAAAAAATATCTATCGTGCAATTTTTAATTAATTATAATCGTTTCGATGCACGCAGTAGTCACTAACAGTATCATTCTGATTTACAGTGTAGCGTCACACCCTGGCCACTCAATACATTAAGAATGCTAGCACCGCCTACATACGCGAGCTTACGTCTTATACAAGCACGCACACACTTGAATGAATAGGGTTGCTTGCCGCTTGAAATGCCGACTGCGTTCCAAACGCTTCTCAGTAGTTCTCAGAGATGGCGTTGACATTTGGGCCCTACGTCCCGGACCCGAGCCGAGGCACTTGATAGCACAGAGTACATTATAATATACTGAAATAGAGACCAATCTTCCACCACAAAACTGGTAACCGCTTACTAGCGCCATCTGATACTTTTAGTTTGGAACTGCTGTTAGTACATCAACAGAACTAAAAATAAAAAATGCAAAAAGAGAATCATTTCTTGAGAATCGAACTTACGCCCTGCGTTTATAAATCGGACCGCAAGATAGTGCTGCTATTAACACTTGTTTCTGACTTGCGAATTTTAGCACTATAATCAACCAGTCAAAATCAGTAAAAGTAGAATACTTTAATGTTCAAGAATCAACAAAAAAGGCTCTGAAAAAGATACTTATTTATTATTATAATATTTCGTGAAAAATCAGTAAAATTATCTCGTGAAATGAAATCATAATCTCTTTGGAACAATTATCAAATATGGGGTCATGTAGCGACATCTATCCGTTATTGAATAAACTATTACAGTATCTCGTTTCTTAAATTTGGTAAATCCGCCATCTATTACTTTTAGTCCGTAACAATAACAAATATAATGCTACTAAATTAAAAACCACCATCTTACCTGTTATCTACAAGTATTCGTAGTACTACGTTTTTTTGCAGCGTTGTAAAAGCTGTTGTACCCGATTATTTGTTTTAAGATTGAGGACCCTGCTTGATAGCACGAGCGGTTGGTAATGATACCTATCGAATTATCGATGTATTGTATGATGAATATGATATATTAACCGAGCTTGGTAATAAAATTAAATCTGAAAGCATTACAATTTATAATAATTTATATTTCTCTTATCATAAGTACGTAATTTTACAGTAAACAATCTCTCACTATAGTTGTAAAATTAAACTCTCGCGGTAAGTAGATACCTACCTTTAATAAAATACAATAAATAGGTACCCAAAGGAATCTGCTTTCAAGCAGCTTTTATGTTACTAACAAAATATGGATACCTAATTTGATCCAAAATAAAGATTATATTATTATTATTACAAGCAAATTATTTTTTCCTTTTTGTCATAACTGGCAAAGTACAAAGAAATCGTTTAATTGTAAAATTAAATGCTCGCTGTTCTGTAGTTCTACCTATAAAGGTTTTATTGTGGCTTACCTTATTTCATCCTTCGGAAATCGATAAAATCTTCTGTTTCCTTGTCTAGATGTAGACACACATCCGTATAAAGCACAATACACTACCATTTTCAATTAAAATATAACTACAAACACCAAAAAATATATTGCGTAACGCACTCGACTGGCGATTGATATCCATTGAATATTGCAGCCCAACTTAGAAACTGCAAACCCGCTAAACTGAGGGCACGTGCAGGGCGCGGGTGAGGAACTTAAATTGGCGGGGGGCGGTGAGTGGCCGTTCTGTACGTAGTACTATTAGATATTCTGGGGTAGCGTGCTGTTTGGGACTTGATTATTTTTAGAACTGGGTTCCAAACAGGAAAATTAAGATGTTTGTTACCACATGTAAGTCTAATTAATAACGTTTCACTAACTTCAATTAACATTCAGGCAGCAATTGTTAATTAAATCTAGAATTTCAATCTAGTAATCTTACTGATCGTTCCATTCTACTTACAGTACTTACACTTTTAATTTGATATCTAACAATTGAATTTTTAGAATCTTCGGTCGCAATTACAATAGGTGTAGAAAGTACAAACCAGAAATTGGAATAGCCTAGACCAGCGGTTCTCAAACTTTTTTGGTCACGGAACCCTTTTGACAAGCAAAATACTTGACGGAACCCTACAATAAAACAATAGTTTTTAAAAGTGTATTCTTTATTATATAAGCATAATAAAAGTACAATGTAACAGTTACTAATTATTACTTACTTTAACCACATGCCAAGTACAATAATAGAAGATATTAAAAATGAAAAAATCTTAACTAATGGGAGGTATGAAACTGTTTTTTATTTTTCATCAATTGGTTGATATCAGGTTTGATAGAAGACATTTGAAGTCTCATATCAGGTTCGGCGTCCAGTCTATTGCGATATTTTGTTTTCGTGGCTGCATAGGTTGAGAATCCTGTTTCGCACAAATATGTTGTTGGGAACGGGAGAAGAATATTCAGAGCCATTCTGCCAAGCATTGGATATTCATCACGGATTCTGCACCAAAAATCGTTGAGAGGCGTCGTTTTGAACAGTGACTCCATACTTGTGTCTGATGACATTTCTAAAAGAGATTCATATATCTCGTTTGACATACTTTCGGGCTTTTGCAAGTTGGGTAAAAAAGGATTATGAATCCATGAATTCAGCTTCATTTTTGTATTATGTTCTTCGGGAAAATACTTTACAAAAGATGCGCGCATCGAAGTGAGATATTGGACCAATTCTTCAAACACATCATCTTGAAACATTTCCGAGTCGTTATCGCTAACAAACTCACTGAGTGACGTAAAGCTTTCTATTTCTCTCTTACCAACGCAAATAATCCAAAAATCTAATTTTCTTTTGAAGGCAGTTATTTTGTTATAGGCCTGGAACACTGTTGTCTGTTTACCTTGCAATGATAAATTCAATTCGTTCAGTTTTTGAAAGATATCCGCCATAAAAGACAATCGGAACAACCAAGTTTTATCATACAAACGGTCTTTCAAATTAAAAGAAACTGTATCTGCTGAAAGAAACATTTGTAACTCGGCTCTAAGTTCAAATAGCCTTGTTAAAGTTTTACCCCGAGACAGCCATCGCACTTCTGTATGGAGCAGCAGTGTTTTATGTTTGCTGCCATAATCTTCACACAATAATGAGAACAATCGGGATTGTAGTGGTCGTGATTTGATAAAATTAATTATTTTTACCGCTTCATCCATAACTAATTTTAGATTTGACGGCATTTGCTTCATCGCAAGTGCTTGTCTATGCAGAATACAATGGCTGGAACTACAATTAGGCGCTTTACTTTTTATTCGTGATACTGCTCCTGCTGTTTTACCTGTCATCGCCTTGGCCCCATCTGTACAAATGTCAATGCAATCGTTCCAACTTTTCTTTAAAAAATATGTTTATTTTATTAAAAATTTCTTCCCCGGTAGTGTTTGTGGGCAGCGGTGAACACATAAGCATGTCTTCTTCAAAAGAACATTCATATGGATATCTCACGATAACCAGCAAGATAGCCAGACCAGTGACATCAGTTGACTCATCCATTTGCAAGGCGAATCGTGTTTTTTGTAGACGTGCAACTAGTTCTTGTTTGACGTAGCTTGCCAGATCATGGATTCGCCGTGAAACAGTATCGTTTGATAGCGGTACAGTAGAAAGATGCTTTGCAGATTTTTCATCGAGCATACATTTTGTTATGTCTAACACACATGGCTTTATTAAATTCTCAGCGATAGTGTGCGCTTCACCTGCTTGTGCAATGCGATAGCTAACTAAATATGATGCCTCCGTGGCCTTTTCATTGATAGTTTGTGTTACATGCATCATATTTTTTTGACTTTCCAATAACTGTTCTTTTTTACGAACAAAAAATTCTTTATTCTTGTCTTTAGACTCGGGGTGTACAGTTTCTAAATGTCTGCGTAATTTGGCAGGTGCCATGGAACTATTAGGAAGCAGTTTACTACATAACATGCAGAGAGGTGAGCCGTTGGAATCAACAAATCCGAAACTGATATATGATTCATCATACTTCCTTTTTTTCGTCTTTGAAACCGTGGAGCTTGACGTCGTGGCATCATCGTCTGGATCGGTAATTGCTGTATTCTCCGCGCGTACTGCTTTTGAACATTCAGCGTCATTAGAAGATGTCGTTGCAACACGTTTAACACCTTTAAGCCAACGTTCCATTCTTCTTTATTAATAATGTTACACGTCAGGATGGTAGGGTCAAAATAATGCACAATCGTTACTGCGTTTATGAGACAAAGTTTAGTCCAAAGAAGAAATGTACAAAACTGATACAATCAGAATACAGCGGGCAGTAGAACTTACAAGAAGGCAGCAGGCTAGCCAGCTTGTAAGTAGGTAGGTACGAACTTATCGCTCCGAACGCTAATCGTCAACTGACTGACGAGGCGCGACTTTTTTTATATAATAGCGCTTTTATACTTAGTCCTAGACTCGAACTCGAACATTCTCAAAAATACTCGAGTCGGCGCCTTTGATAAACAAAAAGCGGAAATAAAAATATAAATACAAAAAAATGCGTTGTAAACAATCTCGACTTTATGCTTTTGAAGATAGAGCCGAAAGTCGCTTGTTCACAACTATAGCGTCTAATTCAGAGGCGGCTTTTATCAAAGGGACTGCGCGCTCACAAGTATACGCGCGGCGGGCGGATTCAAAACGTTCGACCAGTGACCAGAGAGAGGTGTTTTGTTTTTTTTTTCTAAATTCTTGCGGAACCCCTACAGGGGTATCGCGGAACCCTAGGGTTCCGCGGAACACACTTAGAGTACCGCTGGCCTAGACAAAATTAGGTTTGTTTGGTCCTCAGACCAAATAATAAGATAGACGGATCGCGTAGAACAAAATAGCAAAGGAGTACCTACTATTCTGCCCAGTGTTCGCGAGCCACAATCTAGATGATGCTGTGTAAAAATGTTCAAAAACAATTATTTTATTCATTTGTTCGCACTTGGTCGGATTCGCAAATGGTCGGATTCATTATTATTATTTAAACTGGAGCGTACGTCTAATCCTCAAACTAAAAGAATAAGATTGACGCTCCCGACCGTGGCCCGCGAACACTGTGGGCGGAATAGTAGGTACTCCTTTGCCATTTCGTATTCCTTTTTAGGGTTCCGTAACCGAAGGGTGCCAAACGGGACCCTATTACTCTCGCTACGCTGTCCGTCCGTCCGTCCGTCGGTCTGTCTGTCACAGGGCTGTATCTTTTGAACGGTAATAGGTAACCGTAATTAAAAAAAAACAAAGGAGGACCCCATACAAGAAACTTAAAAAAACATGCATTTTTTTCAACGTTTTTGTTCCTGCTCTATCTTTAAAACCGTAATACTAAAAATAAAAATACTAAAAATAGGACAAACATAGACATATGTGGTGGTACCTGCGTAAGAAAGATATGCAAAAATTCATATTTCGCGCACTGTGCGTTGATGTCTTTTGATGTACTCTCGTAAATTAAATCAGTTTTTATGAGGTATCAGGTCGATGTGGTGGTACGGAACCCTTACTGCGCGAGTCCGACTCGCACTTGGCCGGTTTTTCTGGCTTCATTCGCCAATTCTACGCGCTCCTCTTATTCTTTTGGTCTGAGGTTTGGTCACATTGATTTTATTTTAGAATTATTTTACTAGTTTAGTTAGGTACTAGATTCTAGATGAAGATAGGTATTTTTTTGTTGAGTGCGGTATAAGGCACACCAACCACTTATTCACAATTTATGTGCAGATATATATTTTACACAGTTTTGGTCCTGTGCAAATATGCCACTTACAAGCATGCACGGATTTCAGAAATAATTAAGACGGATATTATTTTATTAAGAGCGGCCAACCTGTCATTCTTTCCCTTCAAACGCTCGTACACACGGCTACACATCAAGCTGTACAATACCAGTAAAGGCTGCCCTCGCGTTGTAAGGAAAACCTACAATGCGAGGTCAGCTTATACTGGAAATGTACAGCTTGATGTGTAGCTGTGTGTACGTGATTATTTCTCCTATTTTTTATCCTATTTTTATCAAATAGGTGTTTTGTGCACTATAGGTATCTAGGTTTTTTCTATTGAAATAAAAATTGAAAATTTTATGAAACAAATTCTGTACAAGCCTCTAAAAATCAGCTTTTTTGCACAAATTTTCCCGAAATTTGGTCGTTCTTAATGCATTCATAAATTGTAAAAGTAAAGAAAACATCTAAATAGAAACATTGCGCGTGTAATGGAGATTCTAAATAACAAACATTTTTTACATATACTTGTAAGGCTTTTTAAAAAACACATATTTCCTGGAACAAGTTTGATGAAATTTTCGCGAAATTTTATTCGCTGTTATCGCGTTCTCACTTTCTGGCAAGTCAACGGGTACCGCGTTCGACAAGACAAAAAGCTTTTAGACCACGCCTCCGTTGTACTTAGGCGGACTGGGAAGGGGCCTTTTAAACTAGCTTATGTCCGCTGCTTCGCACGCGTTTATTTCTGTTTACCACAGAAAGACGTTATTGCGCATCCCTTGGGATTATCTTATCAAAATAAGAAGTACCTAGCCTATATTCTTCTCTCGGTCCCAGGCTACCGCTTCGCCAAATTTCATAATGATCGATTTAGATGTTTAGTCGTGAAAAAGTAACAGACAGACAGATTTACTTTCGCATCCATGCTATTATAGATGTGAAAGTAACTGTCTGCCTGTTTGTTACCTCATCACAACTAAATCACTGAACCGAGTTTGATGCAACTTAGTACCTACACCGGTACCTAACTATCTGGTTCCATGTGGTGCTGGACGTAAAGAATTGCACCACCCTCTCTCTTCTCATGGGTGTCGTAAAATGCTACCAAGAGATTAACCAGAGGATGGGCAGCAGCATAACATAACATAACATCACGCCTGTATATCCCCGAAGGGGTAGGCAGAGGTGTATTAGTACACCCACATTTCGCCAGTTATGTTATAGTCCCATGTAATAGGGGGCGAGCCTATTGCCATTGACCGGGCACCAATGGGCAGCAGCGTTCTTTGAATATTTAAACAACCAACTGCAATCGCCAACCCGCCTGCCAAGCGTGGCGATTATGGCATATCCCCCCCTTTTGGGTAGGCTTTTGTCCAGCAATGGACGTTTTTCGGCTGAAATGATGAATGATGATGGTACCTACAGAGATAGTCTGGAACCCAAAGAATAATGCAATACAAGATAGACCCGGATATTTTAACCGTCGTCGAAAAAGTGATAAAACTAACGACAAAAAATTTGGATGTAAGTAAAAACCGGTTAACTTCTTGACTCCATGATATTTGAATTTGGTTTCTTATAAAGAAATGAAGAGTATATACAAGCTTAATAATGTTGCAAATATCTTTTCCAGAAATGGCGGAACTTTAGAGAAAAAAATTACGAGATATTAAAAAAAAACTACGGTTCTAAAATTACGAGGTTTCATAGAAAATCTGAGGGGGTGCCTTTAGTGAGGTTCTTCCGAATTATTTTTGTAATGATTTTTTTTCAGTGTTTAGTGTATAATTTTATAAATCTATGCAAATTATAACGGTTATTTTTCCATTACTAAGCACATTAAAATTTGCTACTCAGGAGCATCTTACTTTTTAAATCATTACATGTACCTATAGGGTTTTTTTTGAAATAAAAACGCTGCAACGGGTGCAACAAAATAAGATTCAGCGAACGCTATTGCGCGTTTGATTACGTTTGCTGTCGGGTCTATACCACTCTATACCGTGCTTTACAATATTTTTCAGTCATGATGACTTGTAATAATGTGACTAAAATAAGAGACAAGTAATAGATCGATCTTCGTCTGTTTTTGTTGTGTCCATGTTCTATCAATCGGACAGTTATATTATACTTAAAGTATACGTCTAGATGTCTAGACCAGCGATTCCCAAAGTGGATTCCGCGGAACCACTGGGTTCCGTTGAAGGGAAAACCAGGGGTCCACGAAAAAGTTAAAACATTTAATTTCTAAAAAATTGTTAGTTTAGTTAGTGTTGGGGTTCTTTAATAAAAATATATTTTATTTTTATTTTTAGAGTTACGAAACCTCTCGTACGAAATCATAAAAGTTTGTGAACCGCTGGTCTAGAACACCTAAGATTTATAGCTTATTTGGCTTTATAATATTAGTCGAACAACACAGGTATAAACTTTGATTTCCAGCGATACATCTATGTTGCACCTTGCACCAAATTCCTTTTGATGGGTCGTCGACGAACGTTGTCTGCAAATGGCAAAAAACACGCAAAAAAGGTATAGTCACGTTGACCGAGTGCAATTGCCGAGCGCGCTTAGCCAACTGTACTGTACGTACTAACTGTGTACTAGATGTTTAAGACAGTAACTCAATTATACGGCCTTTTACTAGAGGAATCTTTATTTTATTAGTTTCATGTCAAGATTGCCACGCAACCTATTTATGCGTGACGGAGTGCGAAACGCTGGCAACCAAGGTTGGCCACTATTTACAGTAGTATAAAACCTTTGTTTTTATCTTGGCTATAATAAATAGTAAACGATATCTTTAGGAAGGCTGTAAAGAAAAATATGATGCTCTCGCCCAGGACGAATAAAAAAGGCGGACGGAATCTCGCTAAACAATAAGAGAAGCATCCCATAGTAAGACAGCTCGCTTGATTATACTTACAGTTTAGTGATACCTATATACCAGTACATATATCACTAATCTGTGCGTACGGTTGACCGCAGGTCAATGGTAACAGTTTGACATTGACAGTGTCTTTATTTCGTAACCATTAAAGGCGGTTTTCTAATTCAAGTGAAAAACAATTTATATAACATACGTGATGTAATCCGGTTCATCATTTATCATCATCATTTCAGCCGAAAGACGTCAACTGCTGGACATAGGCCTCTCGTCGTAGGTCGTCGGTCCACCTTGTGGGGGGCCTTCCACGCTGCGCCTTCCAGGACGCGGTCGCCACTCCAGAACTTTACTGCCCCATCGGCCACCCGTTCTGCGAGCAATGTGCCCCGCCCACTGACACTTAAGTTTGGCAATTATTCGGGCTATGTCGGTTACTTTCGTTCTCCTGCGAATCTCCTCATTTCTGATTCGATCAATCCGGTTAAACTAGTTTAATTATAATATCGTTTTTTTTTCCATCGAAGATTAATTATATAATTATGCCTCCAATTCTAGCCCAATATCTAGTACTAGTCCAAACTATCATTTTCTGTGCCGGTTTATTCCTTTCGCAGACCTCCACTAGTAACTTACCACGCAAACTAGAAGTCAGATATTAGAATGTTATTAATAAAAATAACTCACTGCATTATACAAATAATGCTAATTAAATAATATTTTTTGCGATCTTTCCCCCAGTTTCTGGAAAGCCGATCAATTTGATTTGTTGTCAAATCTAATGTCAGCTGCTGTGATTGGCAGGTAAATTTTTTAACAACCAATCACATTGCTTGACCTGAGATTTGACAGCTGATTAGTTAATTTTTGCGTTGATCAGCCTTTCGGAAAGTGGGGGTTAATTTGTTTACTTCCTCGGCTTTCTGATAGACACTTTCGTCCCTTTTCACAAAATCACTCCCACAGATTACAGGAAAGCGAGAGGAAAGATGGTATACATAAAAAATATGTATAAAAAGAGAACTAACTGGCGAAATGTGGGTGTGCTATTACACCTCTGCATACCCCTTCGGGGAAATACAGGCGTAATGTTATGTTATGTTATGTTAAAAAGAAAACCTATTGTATGTATCTTTCTTTTTGAGTGCGTTCACCACAATATTTTGACAAACGTGACTTCTCACGACCTATGGAACTCTAGTCGATCGATTAAACCATTTAGGTATCGTCGCATAAAATTGAAGATGTTTAATAGTTCAAATGTAAATAAAAAGTTCATTTCTTTATTAGCTACAGCAACTTTAAAAATGAATAATGATATGGCAACGGCAACACTTCATCAAAATATAAAGATGGGATGTTTACAATATAAAAAAGTTTATGTACATTTATTATGGTTTTACTGTCATTGCAAATGACTGAAAATATGATTAATGTTCAACAGATTATGCCCATATAAACTGGCCAATTTATCTTGGTTAGCGGCAAAACTAAGAACTAAGTTTAAATGTATAGAATTAGAAATTTTGTTGACATTATCCCTTTGCTAGCAGCGCTGGCATAACACGCCAAAATATGTTAGTCTCTGATAAATAAAATACTACCATTTATTGTAATTTATGTCATTTTATTATTTTTCGTACTTACATTTGAAAACTTATTACTTACAATAATTTCGTTTATTTAATTCGCTGTACAAGCCTGTACACTACGAATACTGAATTGTTTATAGACGGAATGCATATTAGTCGGAAAACTAAACAAATGCCCTCAGATTACAGAATCTGAGTAGGTCATACAGATCATACAGATATGTAATGAAGTAAATTTACAATTACATACAATTTACAAACGAAAGTAACCGACATAGCCCGAAGAATTGCCAAACTTAAGTGGCAGTGGGCGGGGCACATTGCTCGCAAAACGGATGGCCGATGGGGCAGTAAAGTTCTGGAGTGGCGACCGCGTACTGGAAGGCGCAGCGTGGGTAGGCCCCCCATATGGTGGACCGACGACCTGGTGAAGGTCGCGGGAATCCGCTGGATGCGGAAGGCACAGGACCGGTCGTTGTGGCGATGCTTGGGGGAGGCCTATGTCCAGCAGTGGACGTCTTTCGGCTGAAATGAATGAATGAATGAATGAACGAAAATGTATTAAAAGCCCACTATGTGATTGTTATTTATTATTGTGAACAACAAAAGTATCAATTATTCCACAATTATCTACAATTTTGTGCTCAAAGAACGATATGTGTGGGCGAACAGTTTCACTCTACGAAATATTCGTAATTTTGAGAATTCTTTGTGAGAAACTTGCTATGAACTTTTGTTGACAAAACGGTTAGTAACTTTCTGCTAACGAAACCAAGAAATTTGTGTAACTGGCGACGGGGGCCTTATCTGCAAGTAACTAATTACTATGAACCCAGAAACTTCTGCAGTCTTAGCAATAATTTATTATGTCGCGATTAAACTCAACACATTCGTCAAAAAATCTGATACCGTTCTACAGTGTGATAAGATCCCGGTTTTTGTGTCATCGTGTTTTTATTGAGTTAATCGATAGAGTTTACAATTCCGACGGTTAGACTAAAACTCCGGGTTCGCTCAAACTTGAGGTTTTTTTTTTAAAAAATGTCAAAGTTTCGCAATATCCGACTCTTGAAAAATTAAAAAAAAATCATTATAATTTTATGGAAGTACTTATTACAGAATTTATTTATTCTATCGAAAAATGGTATAATAGCCGACCGTTCTACCAATTCCTGTTGCATTAGTATGAATGGGTCGAGAGATATGATTTTTTTTCTCATTTTTCGTTTTCATTTTTTTATTCATTTAAACCGCCGTAGTAGGTGGTCATTCCTACATCAAAAAATTGCTGATACTTTCTATTATGTGTAGTATTAATTCCAAAACCTAACTCATTGGTTTCCAGGAGTTATTGGAGATTCAAAATTTTCCTTAGGGTTGACACTTTCATGTATCCGAAAAAAAACCAATAAGAATATATTTTATCTGAAAAAAAAGAAGGTGTTTTAAATACTTTTTAATAATTAATATGGAGTTGGCTATTTGAAAGAAAGAAAAAGAAAGAAAGAAAAAATATTTATTTGCTTCAAAAGTGACGCACAAAATTACCAAAAAATTCAAGAACAGAACAAATACAGGTACAGAGCCAAGAAGTGTCGTAAGATATGTGTCACATCCGCGCAAAACGGCCACCGCTCAGTATATAGCTATGCTTCATGTACGGAGCAAAGACACAGCGCTGGTTTTCAGCGACAGCCGGCGTCGACACAAATTCACAATGCAATAACGAAAGGAAAATGTATATAAATTTGTAACATATTATGTAGGCTAACCGAACTAAAATTCATCTTCATTGTTAGTTACAATTAATTCAACATGAGAATAATTATCGATGGCTAGATTTTGTTCATTAACAGGTCTCAATAAAGACAATGGCCGGTGGCAATGGGATTTTTTTAGCCTTTTTTTTCTCTAAGAGGTTGAGGTTGTATACAAAATAAATGATTCTAAAGAATTGTTTTAAATCAAAAAGTATAATAAAATTGATTTAAAAGAATTGTAAAATATAAAAGTATACTAAAATTTATTCAAAATAAGTTGTAAAATAAATAAAACTTTTTTGAGTCGGCGCCAAACAAACGAGCAAAGTGCGTGCAAGTGATCCATTTTTGGAAAGTTATTGTTTATCGTTGAAAATTTGACTTTGTATTGTATTTGATGTTATTTTGTTTTTGTTATTTCTTTAAAGTAATTTAATGATCTTCGTTGATTGTTTGTTGGGCGCCGACTCATAATTAGTTATTTACATTAGTTTAGCTAGGAAAATAGTTACTAAGACTAAAAGCTACATTTTAATTTTCGCTTTTCAGTTTCTATTTACGTCGGTTACCTAAAATACTAAATAAAGAAATAACCTTACCAATCTTATTTGCGGATGATATATCTATACTCATAAAATATGATAATACCATCAAACCTAATCCCATTTTACAAGAAACTTTACAAACAGTAACACGTTGGCTCCACGACCATAACTTAGAGATAAATTATAGCAAAACAAAAACAATACAATTTAGATCATATAAAAAACCCTCTTTAGTCATGGACACAAATTTTCGGAATAATACCTTAGAAACAGTAGAAACATTTAATTTACTCGGCATAAACATTGATACACACATAAATTGGAAAAAACATATTGCACATATTAAGTCTAAATTGTCCAAATTCACTTATGCTCTTTTTCAAATAAAATGTAGCACAGACATAAAAACATCGTTGTCTGCCTATTATGCGTATGCGTACTCATGGCTGAGATACGGTGTGATGCTGTGGGGAAATAGCGTGGACGTTCATGACTTATTTGTATTACAGAAGAAGTGCATTAGAATTATAGCTCAAATCGACAATTTAGAAAGCTGCAGACCCTTTTTTATTGAATATAAATTATTAACACTCCCATCAATATATATACATGACTTGTGTCTGTTCGTATTTAAAAATATTAGTCACTTCACAAAAGTAAAAGACATACATAACATAAACACACGCCACAAAGACAGTTTATACTTACCACCCTCCAGGATCAAAATGCTAAACCAAAGTCCCTATTACATGGCAGTCAGAATATTTAATAGTTTACCATGCGATATAAAACTAGAAACAAAACTGACAATATTTAATAGAAAATTAAAAACATTTCTAATCCAAAAATGCTTCTATACAATTGAAGAATATTTGGAACATAATAAGTACAAAAAATAAAACACAATAATAATAATAAAACATATACAATAAAAATAACTTTTATTCAATCAGACAGCTTTATTCCACTATTTTTTTTTTTGTGGCTTAAATCTAACTCCAGGTCTCCATTATGTTGTAGTGTCTAGAACATTTATGTGTGCCATGTTTCAACAGAATCGGTTAACAGGTAAGAATTCAGTCGGTGAACAAGCACTCATCCCCTGTTTTCCTACCCTTAGGGGTGGATTTTGATTTTCAAATTTAAATGGGAGCAACTTCGAGATGTACACTATCCATTAAAAGAAGAATCATCAAAATCGGACTACTCTGGAAAAAGACGAATTGAGAACCTCCTCGTTTTTTTCGTCGGTTAAACAGTAAAACAAAATTGATTTAAAAGAATTGTAAAATTAATAAAAAAGAACTAAATTGACTAAAAATATTTAATAAATTGTCAAAGATGTTGATATATTACTCATGTTTAATGTTGATTGATATACTTATGAGACATCGGAAAGGATTTTCTATTATTTACTATTAGTTGAGTCTTTTGGGTTAGAATTTTTTCCCGGAGGTGGTTATCACCGCGTTAGAACGACGATTTGGAAGGCCCACCTACTTGATTCGCGGTGAGATAGAGAACATAGACAAATTGCCTTCTATGTCCGAAGATGCTCGAGAACTAGTGAGATACGCCGGAGCAATATCGAACACAGTTAGTGTAGTAAAGCAAATGAAGAAACAGAGTTACCTTCATTCCAGTGATATCTCCAACAGAGTCATAGGCAAGATGTGTACCCTAATACGCTTCAAGTGGTATGAATATCGTGCAAGCAAGGAAGAAGAAGATGAACCTATTCTCATCAGTCTGATGAACTTCTTTAACCAGATGGTAGACCAGTTTGAGATGCACGAGTCATTAGCCGGAATCAAGAAGGAAGAAATGCGCAATCGTATGCGCCACCCAGGTTCGAGAACTGTGCACACAACCAGATCCGCACAGTACGACGAGGAAGAGTACGCGTCTTATTCAGAGGAGTCCGAAGAAGAATACGAAAAAAAACGTCATGTGGCTACAGTTTGCGCATGCGAAGATGGCAAGACGAAAGTAGCAAAAGAACAAGAAAAGCTCATATGCCCTCTATGCGAAGGAGAGCACCCGCTGGTGAAATGCAGAAGATTTACCGAAGCCAGGGTGTCAGACAGATGGGAACATGCCAAAAAGACAGGAACATGCTTTAAGTGCCTACAACGAAGGCACAGAAGATTCAACTGCCGTGCGAAACCATGCTCGAAGTGTCACCGTGGGCATCATTTGCTGCTGCACTCCGAGGAAGCGAAGCCAGTGCCCCACGAAAATACACAAACAATCGTTTCGACAGTAAATGCCGCGAGAACCGCGACTAAAGTTTATTTGAAGATCATCCCGGTAGAGCTTATTGGACCCGAAGGGAAGACAGAAGCCCACGCACTTTTAGACGAGGGATCAACAGTGACTCTCTTGGAAGAAGACTTCGCTGATAAGATCGGCGCAAGAGGTCCTGAAAATATTTTGAGAATTGAAGGCGTGGGTGGACATACAGTGGTACAGCCCTCCAAAAAGATCGACATACAGATTAAGGGACTCTTTGCGAGAAATTTTGAAAAACTGGAAGGATACACAGTGAAGAGTCTAGGCTTGACGCCTCAAGAAATAGACAGTCAGGACGTCGTGGATTGCCCTCATTTAGTAGATATTGCGAATCAGCTCCAATACCCATACGTGAAGCCAACTCTACTCATCGGCCAAGATAACTGGAATTTGATCATCACACAGGAGCTCAGAGCAGGGAATAGAAGCAAGCCCGTTGCTTCGAGAACACAGTTAGGCTGGGTTTTGCATGGAATCCGCTCAAACAGCTGCAACCCTGTAAAGGTAGTGAACCACCTGACTGTGCAGCCGCAAGAGAAAGATGATCAGCTAGAGAAATTAATAAAGGAGCACTTCAGCATCGATGCACTGGGAATAGCCCCAAAAAAACCCAAGAATGACATTGATCAGAGAGCCCTGGAAGTTCTGGAATCTACAACAAGGAAATTGGATAGCGGGAGATTCAGCACAGGGCTTATATGGAAAACGGATGATGAGGTGCTCCCTGAAAGTAGATCAGCTGCTGCCAGAAGGCTTAAATTGTTGGAAAGAAAATTAGCAAAAGACAGCAATTTGAAGATAAATTATGAACAACAAGTTATGAACCTGATAAGAAGCGATTACGCAGAAGAAGCTATCGAGAAACCAACTTGCCCAAGAACGTGGTACCTGCCGCATTTCGCAGTGATACATCCACAGAAAGGAAAAA
The DNA here is from genome assembly GCA_949699075.1 of Asteroscopus sphinx. Classification (NCBI taxonomy): domain Eukaryota; kingdom Metazoa; phylum Arthropoda; class Insecta; order Lepidoptera; family Noctuidae; genus Asteroscopus; species Asteroscopus sphinx. The sequence goes on along the minus strand of OX453021.1, from coordinate 7,629,042 downwards.
TGCGGTTGGTGTTCGACGCAGCGGCGAAGTCTAACGGGAAGTCATTGAATGATGCGCTGCTCGCTGGCCCGGATTTGCTACAATCGCTCTTTGGCGTTCTGCTACGATTTCGACAAGGACCTGTGGCTATCGTGGCTGACATCAAGGAGATGTTTTTGAGAGTCCAAATGAACGAAGAAGAAAGAGATAGCCTAAGATTCCTTTGGGACAACAGAGAGTTCCGAATGAAGTCTCTTATTTTTGGAGCCAAATGTTCACCTTGTTCAGCCATATATGTGAAGGACAAGAATGCAGATGAATTCACCGATATTTACCCAGAAGCTGTCAAAGCAGTCAAGCGAAACCATTACATGGATGACTACTTGGCTAGCTTCCCAGATATGGCTACGGCGAGGAAGATATCCTCACAAGTTGATGAGATCCACAAAAGCGGCGGTTTCTGTCTACGTGGTTGGGCAAGCAATGATCCTGAAGGGATAGAGGATTTTGTAAAGAATGAAAAGAGCACAGAAACCATCCAGCTTGGTAAACCTCAACAAGATCAAGTGGAAAAGACGCTGGGACTGAACTGTAATGTGAAAGAAGACAGCCTGCATTTCACATTGAATCTTCGCAACATCCCAGTTGAAGTGATTAGGGGAGAACGAGCGCCCACCAAGAGAGAAGCTACTAGTGCGGTCATGTCAGTGTTTGACCCATTGGGATTGTCTGCTCCTGTGACAATCCAAGGAAAGGCAATGCTCCAGAATTTGTGGCGATGTGGTGTTGAATGGGATGAGAAAATACCTCCACCCAGAGAAGAAGAATGGAAGAAGTGGATTCGAGATTTCAGAGTGTTAGAAGGACTTCACGTGCCACGCTGCTTGTCACCTGATATCACCGAAGGGGAGCTGCATACCTTTTGTGATGCAAGTGAAAAGGCATATGCATGCGCAGTATACTGGAGATTGCAACGCCCTAACGGTCAAATTGAAGTAAAGCTGTTGGCTGGCAAGGCACGAGTCTCTCCGCTCAAACCCACATCTATACCAAGACTTGAACTCCAAGCCTGCTTACTAGGAAGTAGATTGGCAGCGACCATACAAATGGAATTCGAGTTTACAGTTACGCATCGCTACTTCTGGACCGACTCAAGAACAGCCCTGGCCTGGATTAAGTCCGATCCCAGGAGGTTCAAGCCGTTTGTTGCTCACAGATTAGCGGAAATTGAGGATACGACCAGACAAAAGGAATGGCGATGGGTGCCCACAAAGCACAATGTGGCAGATGACGCCACCAGAGAAACACCAGGCAACTTTGACATTACACATCGATGGTTCGTTGGACCTGAGTTTCTTTACAACGACCCCGAGAGTTGGCCTATCGACACGAGTGCCACTCCACTGCATGACATGAGTGAGCTTAAGCCGAAAACATTTGTTATGACGACAACAAAACAATTCATAGTCATGCCAAACCCAGATAATTTTTCAAGATGGAAACGTTTGCTGTATGCAACTGCTCGGTTTCTACAAGCAGTAGACAGATTCAAACTTAAAGTCAAAAAGACTCACGCCACCAAGAAAATTGTAAGAAAAAACGAAGATCCAATTTGGAAGAAGGTGCAGAAAAAGATTACCAAAACACCATCTCCAACGCAGCAATCAGATATATTACAAACTTCAAAATATGTGACCCTAACGATATATTACTTAGAGAAGGCAGAACGACTCCTCATACAAAGAGTTCAGGACGATAGTTTTAGAGAAGAAATATTGGCTATAAAAAATAAAAGTGAGGTCAAGAAAAAGTCCAGACTAAAAAACCTATCGCTAAAAGTTGAAGAAGACATCTTGAAATTATCAACGAGAATAGGAGCTGCCTCTTATGTCCCGGATTCGTATAAGACACCTATAATCCTCGATGGCAAAAACCGAATAACGAGATTGCTAGTAGAACACCTACACGTGGCATTCGGCCATGCGAATCACCACGTTGTACTCAATGAGATTCGCCAAAAGTACTGGGTGACATCACTGCGTGACCTGGTTCGATCCGTAGCACGTAAATGCGGATGGTGTAAACTCCGCAAAACATCTCCACAAGCAGTGCCACTAGGAGACTTACCGCCGGAAAGACTGAGAAAGGGAAGCTCACCATTCACTTGCACGGCTGTGGATTATTTTGGACCCATGCACGTTACCATTGGGCGAAGAACTGAGAAAAGATGGTGCGCGTTATTTACTTGCTTGACAACACGCGCAGTACACTTAGAACTAGCATCCAGCCTGAGTTCGGACTCCATGATTCTCGCTTTGCGGCGCATGATCGCGAGAAGAGGAACGCCGCGAATATTATATAGCGACAACGGCACAAATTTCATTGGTGCAAACAAAGAGGTAACGGAAGAAATAAAGAAGCTTAGCGAAAATGCCACAAGACTCGGCATCATTTGGAAATTTATCCCACCGGGAGCTCCAAACATGGGAGGCTCATGGGAGCGTATGGTCCGAACGGTGAAGGTCGCTCTAACAGCCACATTGAAAGAGCGACACCCTCGAGAAGAGATTCTCCACACACTCTTACTCGAGGCTGAACATATAGTGAACTCACGGCCACTCTTTTCAATAGATCTACAGCCCGGAGAACAGGAAGCCCTCACCCCCAACCATTTTTTAATTGGGCGGTCTTGTGGGTCGTCGCTGTTCGGCGCTTTCGATGACACCGTGCTCTACGGTAAACCGAACTGGAAGACGTCACAACGCCTGGCCGACCATTTTTGGTCCAGATGGGTGCGGGAGTACCTACCTACACTCTCCCCCAGATACAATACCGGACCACAGTACCGAGATCCCTCCATCGGTGATATAGTTTTAATCGTGGACCATACTTTGCCACGGTGCTCCTGGCCCCGAGGGGAAATTGTCGCCATTTACCCCGGGCCCGACCGCAGAGTCCGCGTGGTCGACGTGCGGACTTCGGCTGGAGTGCTGAGACGCCCAACATCACGGCTGGTCGTCATTGTACCCACCGCATCAACAGCTTCGTCGTCCCAACAGTGAGGTGCAGTGCACCGAAGGGGAGAATGTTGACGACGAAAAGTGATAATATTGATTAGTGATTCGTAATAAGTAGTTATTTAGTTGTTAGCGACGTAATAGTTTCTAAGACTTTCTAGAATACTTGGGTTCATTGTGTGTGAGAACATTCTGGAAAGTCCTACTAGAAAGTTCTAGATAATATCGAATGGTCTGGAATGTTCTAGAATCCTTTTGTTCGACCATGTATGTACTAGAACATTCTAGAATAGGTACCATACTGGAACTTTCTAGAACATGAGACAGCCTCTAATTGGTAGACGGCAGGCATATAAATAGGGCCGCCTGGGCCGAACAAGTTAGTTGTGATTTGGAAATCAAACAGTTAAGATCGAATAGTAAACTAGCATATTGTGTTGTTCATTCTGTAGTCCTAAGTACTTGACAATATATTCATTTATACATCCGAAGGTGATTTCTTTTTGAAGAACCCTACATAGATGGTTTACAAAAAACGTGTATCAGTCAACATGATACCAATTTCTCCATTAGTTTTTTAATTTCCTTTATAAAATTACTCAATCTTTGCTATCTAAGCCACAAAATAATGATATCTTGTTATGGTCGTGATAAGGAAGCTAAAACTTAAAAAAATAAACAAATTATGTTTTGGTTGAAGTGGCAGCCCTAAGTGCGGATATTTCGGATATTACTAAAATTTCCAATAACTCCTGGAAACCAATGAGTTAGGTTTTGGAATTAATACTACACATAATAGAAAGTATCAGCAATTTTTTGATGTAGGAATGACCACCTACTACGGCGGTTTAAATGAATAAAAAAATGAAAACGAAAAATGAGAAAAAAAATCATATCTCTCGACCCATTCATACTAATGCAACAGGAATTGGTAGAACGGTCGGCTATTATACCATTTTTCGATAGAATAAATAAATTCTGTAATAAGTACTTCCATTAAATTATAATGTTTTTTTTTTCATTTTTCAAGAGTCGGATATTGCGAAACTTTGACATTTTTTTAAAAAAAAACCTCCGGTCTGAGCGAACCCGGAGTTTTAGTCTAATCGTCGGAATTGTAAACTCTATTGATTAACTCAATAAAAACACGATGAGACAAAAACCGGGATCTTATCACACTGTGCGTTCTCTGCTAACACGGTAACACTATTATTCAGTAAAGGACTGTAATTCTCAGGCGTCGCCCTAATACAACGCGACTACGCGACAATCGCGCGAATACGTGATACGATCATCGCACGTTCGCGCTATAGAAGACAAGAATCGAGTGTCTTAATAGGATGATAGTCGTATCGTATCACTCATCGTCTTGCATGGACGTAAAAGACTCGATGATAGCTCGAATGTCGGTAAGGACACATGTTCGGCATCAAGGGTTCTACTCACGTTTGATGAACAACAAACGAAGCATTACAGACTTTCGTTTCGACTGATACCTCAATAAAAAGGGACAATAAAGATAGAGTACGGTTCATAGTCGTATAAAATTTAACGGAGATCTGAGAAACAAATCTCAAAACATGATCATCGCATGCGAGATGGAAAACGATGGTTGTCCGGCGTAGCAAATGGTGCGATGAATAGTACGATTAATCTATCGTAAAACGCGAGTAGACCTTCAGTTTCTTTGATCGCGCAGTCGTGTGACCTAAGTTCGTGCAAACAAGTAACCAATCATCTTAGTTACGCGATTGCATCGCGTCATATCAGTTAGGAAACTTATTCGACACCTGTATGGGTGATCGCCGGTTCGCACGAAAATTGCGCGCAATTACGCGTGAACTTGCGATCGTCGCGTAGTAGCGTCATATCAGAACGACGCTTCAGGCATAAATACAAAAATTCTGAGCAAAAATTAAATCATAGCACAGATAATTATCTCTTTTCACTTTGAGTCCGTCAGTCTCGCCACTATTCGTTTCGCTCGTTTGATTTTATTTCGCGAATATTTACGCTTGAGTATATCGCACGTTATTTGCTAAATTAACGCAGAAATATTAGGTTGATAACACACGGGCAACTTGAACTGTTAAATACCTACACCAATAGACGTCAATAGTTAAAACTGTCACAGTCGATTTAAGACGAAAGTTTTCGATTACTTGAAAGCTGCTTTGCGTATGTAAAATGAATGCTTGCGTGAATTTCTGCATGGCTGTTTGGTTACATGGTAAATACATTAAAGAGGAAAAATTAAACAACGAATTGTTTTTCGTATCTTTGTAAATGCTCACAGTGGTACCGTTACTACATTAAATGTGCTTTAATACCATAAACAAATTATAATAAAACAAAGTTTAACCGGATTCAATCACGTATATTATTTAAATTGGTTTTCCTTACGTTTCGTTTCGTTTCGAACTTTGTTTTATTATAATGTGTAGTGATCGCGAAAACCTAAGAAGTTACTAACTTAAACAAAGTTTAAATAAAATCTTCCTCTCAATCTGTTTTTATCAATTCATTCTGTTTTTTATGACACAATGTCCAGAATGACTAACTGGCTGCTTGGGCTATTTTGCACAAACAGTAAAGCTGGCCGTGTATTCCCAGCCTAAAGTGAAACGTGTGCAACTGTTCCGATGTTCATAATAAATAATGATGCATTAAGTATGCAGATCGTTGCAAGCAATAAAACTGATAACTCTCGGTAGAGGTAGAAGAATTTAGAACAAAATATTTGATACGTAATAATGAATGGCGTTTCGCCAAAAATATGAGCTAAATAGGTACTAAAAATAAAGCTAAAATTCTTAGATCTTCCAATTCTAGATGTCAATAATGTTATCCTAATTCTTAAAATACGTATTTGCGCAGACATTTTTATTTGCAAAACTGTTTGTCTGTGACCTCCACTGGCACGATAGAGCTTTTATTTTCGCTAACAACATTTTAATGCAATTGAGATGAATTAAACATCCATTAAAGACATGCCATGTGTAACACACATCCTTATGTTGGCCAAACACTGCTAGCCAACGCAAAGAAGTTTGCCAAACTTTGTAAACGATCTTATCTGTTGAACACCGATTAAACTTAATTAAAATTATTAAGAAGAATTTAAGAGCTTTACTATAAAACTACTTTACATTTTATACTTCCAGGCAGAGACATGGCATAAGATCCGGCGGTAAATGTCATGTCTCTGCTTCCAGGAGTCCTGTGACAGATGTCAAATACAATGTTGTAACATTATTTCTACTTATTTGACATCCATCACAGGTCTCAAGCTATATTTTACTATTTTACGAACTTGAATGTTATTTCAACCTAATTTGACAGTGATTTTTTTGTTTTATTGGCAACTGAAAGATTTATCTAGGCCATTGAACGATTGAGTAGCTGATCTTTTTCGACCTACATTTAGAGTTCAAAAATCAAAATCAAAATTGTGAATCTTCCTAACTGTTTTTTCAAGCCAGTAAGACCCCGTTCACACTGTCAATTTGTGTCAAATACTGCTTTCGCGGTATTCTAAGAGGAGCGTGATACACGCAAGACAGAGCGATTATCATCGCGGGGATCTAAAAGTAGGTATGCGAGAGAATGGGAGTACGGCACACGGACATTCATCATAACTTGACATTGTTTGTTAAACTTATACTTAGTACTAACTTGATTAAGTATTTCGTCTAAGATAAGCTAAAATAGATTAATAATTATTACTTGCCTGTTTGGAAGATGATGAATAATGTTGTTTGCTTGTAGAAAACTCAATTTTGAGTTAAGCTCGCCTTTGTACACACGGCTACACATCAAGCTGTAAATTTCCAGTATAAGCTGACCTCGCATTGTATAGGTTTTCCTTACAACGCGAGGTCAGCCTTTACTGGTTTTGTACAGCTTGATGTGTAGCCGTGTGTACATGTAATTTCTGCATATAATGTATTGTTGTTTTTTTCTGGTGCACAATAAAGAATAAAAATAATAAGTTATACAGGTGAAATCAAATACAATAGAAAAATGGATTCTACCAATGAAACAGCAATTACTATTCCTATGAAATATTAGTCGTTAGACGGAAAAAAAATGGACTTCCCATACAAAAGCTTTGGCGATAAACCACCGTGTAGCACCGCCAACTTCCTGACTCCGGGATAGATAGGAAGACAGATAGATAAAACGTTTATTTAGTACAAAAAAAAGACACAGGACATCTTGCCAATATCATTCATTGCTCCTCCGAGCCTGAGGGCGTCCTACCCTACGTTTGCCGCGATCTCCGCTCAAGAACCCGCCTATACCCCAACCGTTATAGGTTCTCTGGCTAATATAACCGGCTCAGTGCAACTTCACCTAGCTAATCCTGTGCTGTGAGCTATGTCGACAACTTTGGTTCTCTGTCGGATCACTTCGTTCCGGATTCAATCCTTTAGAGAGACTCCGAGCATAGCCATTTAATTAATTCCTGACCGATATTTCATCTACTTGATGATATCAATCCTACCTTTTTAGTGGTAATTTTACCCACAGACAGCACGTTTTTATTCTTCGGTTTCAAATAGGCGTAACCATGGTAAAAGCAAGTAGGTGTAAGTTTAAGTGCTATTTTGTGGTCAATTTTAAAGTAAACGCCTAAATAATTTTGTTTGTCTTCTTGACGTTAGACAGAGTCACGTACGGTGCCTTTGATTAGAGGAAAACACGGTACGTGAAAGTTTTGATACTGTAGCAACTTTAATTTGGAACAGAACGGGCTAAATTGACTTCTATTGTATCAGTTATTGAACCCTTTTTTTTTTGTTGATGAGTGGAAATCCACATGGATACCTTTCGTCTGGGAAAGACGGAGGGGTATGTTGGACTCCTACCAACGAAAACTCATGGTAGCTTACCTCAGCACAAAGTAGAGGAGCTCCGGGAACTTCTGTGGACCGTGCCGAGGCCCCTCTGGTGCTATTGCTATGTCATTGACACGTCCCGGGAAAACGGTGCTTTCCACCCCACTGTAGTACGCGACCACCACATACTGCTGTCCTACCCAGTGTCGCTTTATGGATGCCTCGAGTCCCCCACTCTTAGCGCCCACGAACCCCAAGGGTTTGCCAATACATGACGACAGGAGATTCGGCGTGTAGCCCTATCTGGACCTTGCGCAGGGCGATTCTATCCCAGGACCCTTCGTCTCCGAGCGGGATCGGCCCTCTCCCGATCATAAATATCTAAAGTATTGATAAATAAACCTATAATGTGTACGATCAATCACCTCAATGAATTTATTTCAGATCAATACATAAGTATTTAATATTATATTGCTAAATATAGCCCTAAGCATGATCGATTGTACAATTTGTACTTATCAAATGCTCTTCGTTAGATAAAAAACAGAAGATAAAAGCAGGTAAAGCTACCGACGAGTGATCGATTTCGTAACATCTCTTCTTCGCCCATATTTTATTACAATGAATAGCCAGTATTGATTAATAGATCCCCATAAACTTGTAGATTTGGACCGAGATACAGATGTATTACTTTTAGCTTGTACAGAAGTACCAGGATTCGTGATGTATGATGGTATCAATTGACAGATAGATGTTGGCATTTTTTATGACGACAGCTAAATTAAGAGATGGATGACAGGTGGGCAAATGAATGATGCTCGACTTAAATACGAGGTCTAATACCATCACAAAGCGATCGAGAGTTAGTAGGCTCCATCGTAAATCACAACATGACTTACAATACAACAGATGTACCGCGATTTTTTTTTTGATCGCAATCTATACAGCTTTGTCAAGATGTGGTGTGGTGTGTGATCTTTACTTCTGCCCACTTGGTTTAATATTTATTAAAATATTTCCAAGTTGGCCACGACAGTGCATGTCCAGGTGTCCGATGGTTTCGGAAAGAAAACAGGCGGTTCAGACGTTTGTCATCAGAGATCTCATCTTTTTATGAGGCATATAAGCCAGAACCACGCACCTATTATATATTATTCTACCGATGTTAAATTCAGTCTGATTTTTTTTACATCGCGATGTCCTGAAAAAGTAAGACTGAATTTAACCTCGACCTAACCTTTAGCAACATGAATGACGGTTGTAAAGAACTGACGCTCAGAGTATTTCTTTCTCCTAGCATAATTACTGGTTAGCAGTAATTATGTTCTAATCGTAAGAGCACAGGTCGCATCGTTGTAATTCTCTGTAAATTAAATCTACCGCACTTATGAATAGCTTTCTGTTAGCTTTGTGAGTTGTGAGTACGGTTAGCACAAAAGTCGAAAGGATATTCCTAGGAATGCAGATCTATAACTCATAAAAAAAATTGTCTGAGTCTGATACAAAGACAACATATACAACATGCATATTTTTTCATTCCTTACTATTCATTATATTTAATGCGAATAGTACAATTAACATTTTCTGTTTTAAAGAGTTGATAAAAACAATAATAACGTGAGCGGCTATGATACTCCATTTGACTTCATATTTTTTTATCAATCCCTTGTAAGTACTCTATGGTTGCATAATGTATTACGTTGGCACCACTGTTAAAGATAGCCAATGTAGCCAACCTTTTTTTTTTACGTGGGGAAATCCTCATGGACGCACTCCGCCCGGGGAAGGCGGAGCCAGTGTCGGACTCTTACCGACTAAAACCACCACGGTGTTCCTCTTCCAACCATTGGCCGGGGGCGTGGGAAACTTGTATTCGTCCAACCATCCCCGGCAGGTCCCGGCTCGCCACTAGTAGGCGAGCCCCATCTCCCCGTGCGGCATCATCCTCGGCCGCACCCTTCTCTTGACTGGCGCGCGCGGAACACGACGCGCCACCGTCACGGGCCTTGACTGATTGGGCGGCGGGCTAGCCTGAGTCCGTCGCCCGCAGGCCCACTCCTAGGGTGGCTGCAGGTCGGCGTACGCCCTCCTGCGACGCCCGGTCCGTCTCCTGCGGGTGGGAAGAGAGGTCGTTGCCTCTCGGACCCTTTCCGCCGCCTCCTTAGCGAGTATCACCTCCTCGCAAAAGGAGACGACGCCCTCCCAAGCGTTCTCGCTCCCGACCATAGACAAAAGAACGGCCGGAAGCGAGAGATCGCTGCCGCCTACTGCAGTGATAGCAGTCACGGCGCTGCGTCGCCCAAGCTTGTCATTCCGCCAGTGTGAGCTGCGCCGTGTCCTCAAGGCAGCTCCCGCAGTGATAACACTCGGGTGTCGGCTCCCGGCTTATACGACACAGATACTTCCCGAAGCATCCGTGCCCCTAGAGTATCTGCGTCAGCCGGCAGGAATGATAGCCAACCTCAGCCAACCTCTTTTTATCTTTCATTGCTAACTTTTTGTTATATTACAGTGCAAAAATGTCGGTACTACCTGGTCTATTTTTTTTTCTTTTATGAGTGACTAAGCTTAATACAAATACCATACAGCCGATCGTATTCAAGTTGATTTTCGATAGAGCCTTTCTAAATCAATATGAAAGACTAAAATTTTATTTGATAGTAATCTGATCAGTAGAACTAGCACTTAAATTATATTCGCAATTGTTTTTAATTTTTATTGGCATGTTTTAAAGTCCAATCGCGAAAGCTTGAATGCCACGAACTATTGTTATTCGATTCTAATTTTGCGATTAAAATAGAGATATTTAAGTTGAAAGTTTGTATATAAAATTATGTAGTTTTTGCTAACTGTAAGTACGCTCGGCTAAAAATTAAGCTATATATGTCCAGTGTAAGCTGACCTCTCATACAATACAGGCTTTCGTTACAATTAGGCGAAGTCAGCTTATACCTTGATGCTTATAGCTTGATGTGTAGCCGACTGTGTAGTGTGTACACTAGAATAATTTTAGTATTACGATTACTGCATAGTATTAATTATTCAATGATTGGGTCTTCAAATGGCAATAGGCTCGCCCCCTATTACATGGGACTATAACATAACTGGCGAAATGTGGGTGTACTATACACCACTGCCTACCCTTTCGGGGAAATACAGGCGTGATGAATCAGAATCAGAATCATTTATTGCTTAACTGTTACATACCAGGCCCCTCAGAAAGTATTGCGAAAAAAAGTTTTTATATATGGGAGACTGGCCAGTTATAATGTTTTTCGAAAATATGATTATTTATAAGTAAAAATAAGTAAGTTCCAATTTCAAAATTTCCCTCCACATTTTTTGCGAGTTAATTTGTGTCTCACTGAAATATGGATCTGCGCCGGGAACATTTTAGAGCTATGATTTTATACGATTTCAAGTGTCGCCTGAAACCGGATGAATCGTACGATAGACTTCAAATGGCATTCATGGATGAAGGCCCTTCCAAGGCAACCGTGTATCGTTGGTATAACGAATTCAAGCGCGGTCGACCAACTTTGGGGGATGACGAAAGAAGCGGTCGCCCTTTGACGGCTGTTACCGAAGAAAACGTGCTAGCAGTGAAAAATTTAATCCAAGACAATAGGCGAATTACATATCAGGAGATTCAACACATATTGAAGATTGGATCGGGAAGCGTTCACGAGATTCTACACAGCCATCTTCGCGTGAGGAGGATAGTATCACGCTGGGTGCCGCACAACCTCACCGATGCTCAGAAGCAGGCCCGGGTGGAATGGTGCCGTGATATGCTTAACAAATTTGAAGCAGGCTCGTCTCGGCGTGTTTACGACATCGTTACAGGTGATGAGTCCTGGATTTATCAATACGACCCAGAAACCAAGCGCCAGTCGACTGTTTGGGTGTTTCAAAATGAGCCAACGCCTACCAAAGTGAAGCGATCTAGAAGCGGGGGTAAGATTTTGATCGCTAGCTTTTTTAATTTGACTGGCCACTTGGTATCAATTCCCTTACGGGATCAAAGAAGCATTAATGCCGAATGGTATACTACCAAATGTTTGCCAGAAGTTTTCTCTGTTATAAGCAACAAGCGACCAAACACAGGGCTCCGCGGGCTACTGCTCCACCACGACAATGCACCTGCGCACACCGCACTCAAAACGAGGGACTTCCTGGACAGCACGCCAGTCAAACTCCTGGGTCACCCTCCTTACAGCCCTGATCTAGCACCGTGTGACTTCTTTTTATTCCCAAAAATAAAAAATCAGCTCAAAGGGATACAATTTTCGTCGCCGGAAGATGCGCTGGCTGCGTTCGAGCAGGCTGTAAACGAGGTGTCTGCGGCGGACTGGAAAAAGTGTTTTGAAAACTGGTTTAGGCGCATGAATCTTTGTATAGAGGCTGGTGGAAAGTACTTTGAAAAGATTTGATAAAAATATAGGTACGTATAGAACAATTTTTTTTAGTTTCGCAAAACTTTCTGAGTGTCCCACGTATAATGTGCGGTTGACATTGCAAATAATAGTATTTAGTAAATTAACAGTTTACCCATATCGGACATGCAATACTTAAACACATCAATACTGTCGTTATACATTCTTAAAGGAATTATTTTAAAATAAAATAATTTAATTATATATTCTGTCACAGTTATTTATATCCTAGGAAAATAATATTATTCATATAATGTCAAATATTATTAGTTTGTAATTCAAAAAATTCATTTATGCTATAAAATAAATGTTTTATTAACCAATTTTTCAATTTTTCATTTATGTTATGATGTTGGGTCTTCAAAGTTAAATTGAGCTGTAATATTTTCTGACCACGATTGTAGTCTGACTTTTCTTAGCCCACAAAAACATTCGCGTCGATATAAATCAACCTTTGCTTTGACTTTATTGTTGGGTAAACTAAAATCCCGTACTAACTCTGTCGTATAAAACTCAATGAAAACGTTATTTTCCCAAAATATGTAGTTAGTAGGGTAACAGTGAAGTGCAGGTATGTACAATATTAATAAAGGAGGATTATTATCGATCTAAAAAGTTAAGATAGAAATAAATAAACTGTTTGTAAATTTATATGTTATTTTATGAATAAAGGAAATATAAATCCTATTTATTGCACAACAAGATTACATACATTTCTTTAAAAAAAACTTGTGTGTTAGTTACAAGTGGCGGTCTTATCGCTCCACGGCGATCTCTTCCAGACGACCATTGAATGCACTGGAATGTCATGGTAGGGTAGTTACCGGTGCACTTAATAATAAAATGTCGGAAACTTAACTAATTAAAATTAACTAATGAATAACATAAATATACTAAAATATACATACATGTATTATCCTCTATAACATCATAAACTTACATACGATTACAATAAATAAATATAGCTATATATATATAATATAAATTGCATATCATTAGAAAATCTGCATTGAATAGTACACAGGCAATCAACTTAGACACTCCTTGATGTTTGGCTTTCCCTAAAGAAAACGAACGAAAAAGATAAAGAAAGAAACTAATTATTCCATCATCAACGATACAGAATACAGAAGTAGATAATTTGAAAGCGTTTCAATGAAAGGTACTTACATTCCGATATGATCAATATACAATGATCATTATAGATCTTTCGTATAAGTACGTACTTACTGAAATAAAACTATATAAACTGCTTGTTTTAGAATCAGATATTTTGATGACTTCGCATTTCAAAAGCTTCGACAGTCAGCCTGACTGTAAATAATTAAGCTAATAACGTTTTTAAAGAATAATATTGGTAGAGAGCACATAAATAGATAGAGTAGAATGGTTGTAATCACAACTTTACTTGCGATTCATGCGTGGCAACTTTCAAACAAACTACGCCCTACATATTGACGCCATTAATTTTTTAAATTAACTTTAATCAATAAAATTTTTTTTTTATTTTTAATTTTCTTTAATTAATGGCAATAGGCTCGCCCTCTATTACATGGGACTATAACATAACTGGCGAAATGTGGGTGTACTGTACACCTCTGCCTACCCCTTCGGGGAAATACAGGCGTGATGTTATGTTATTTTAACTTTTTAACTTTAATCAAATGTGCTTTACAGCTTTTGTTTCTGCAGTTAGAAACAGCACAATAAGCATGTTTGCGGGTTTTTGTTACAGTATTTACAGAAACAAGTCATAAGGCGTAATGAAATGAAAATGAAAATGAATGGCTTTGAAATGCCCTGCACTATGGTGCAGAGGGTTGGCACGCGCGCCCTGCCTACTTTTCCATCCTATCTATTTCTGTGGTGAGAAAGAGAGTGAGTGTAGCGACTCTGGTAACATACCAACAAAAAAAAATTATCATATATTTATGACATCAGATCAGACATTTAGTTCCAATATTTCGTTTGACAGCTAGTGAAACTCACAGTTCTATTTTTTGTAAATAGTGATATCAATATATTGATTTAAGTTTAGTCAATGTGCAATAGAATTTGCGTCAATATCAGTAAACAATCTAACAAAACGTTATTTCTAACAACAAAAGCCGTTATTATAATGACATTTTAATGACCCCTTATCGATTATTTACCGTTCCAAACATCAGTTCTCGATTACGATCAACTTTTTAATTAGTTGTCAATACAGCAATCATCGTAATTGACTTGTCGGGTAACAACACTACGCATTGATGCCGATACTGGGTATCATTGGATCGGTTTAACGCATTGTCAGATTTAAATTTGTGTTCCTTTTTTGAATGAGAGATGAAATTTAATGTTTTTTTTTTCTAAACTTCGAAAAAAGATACTTGCAAGAGTTTATTTAAGGCGTGTTCCTATTGGTTTTTATTTTTTAATGGCGTGAAGAGAACTTTAACCAGTGCGTCAACTATTAGTGTAACCTCCAGTTTCTGGAAGTTTGATTAATTTAATGTTGTTAAATCTCATGTCACCTTGGATTGGCCGGGCAAAATGTTAGCAAATAATCATATTTCTTGACATGAAATTTGACAGCGTATATTATGTTATTTTTTGCGTTGATCAACTTTTGGGATACTGGGGATACGTTTTTTGAGATGAAAAAATATCATGATCTGTGAAAGTGACAGATAAAATTAGGATCACACATAAAATTCGTCTACCTAAATTATCCTTTGATACAGGGTTATTTTCAATGACTAACTGTATGTACCACATTTTATGCAAATAAATAAATAAATATTTTTGGGACATTTTTACACATCACCGTCTAGTCCCAAACTAAGCAGAACTTGTACTATGGGTACTAGACAATGGATATAATACTTGATACTTTTTTTTTTGTAAATACATACTAATAATACATAAGAAACACCCAAATATTCACACAAATATTTGTGTGATGAACATGAGTGGGAATCGAACCCACGACCTCGTGATCAGCAGTCCGACACTCGAACCACTAGACCACAGACGTCGTAAAGTAAAGATATAATAATAATAATAAATGGCAGGGATGATTTCATGATATTTCTTGTGTACGTTCGAGTCGGTCTCTACAAGGTTTTAATTCACAAATGGATCAGGTAGATTTTTATTTTTATTTTTTTATTATAAAAAAAAATACAAAAACATTTATTTCAAACATACAAATCAGTCATCAGTAACATTAATGAGATCTTATCTATAGCTAGGTAATTTGTACATTTTTCATTGCTTACAGAGTTTATTTGCCGTGGTCCCCACACTAGGCATGCCTGTATATTTGCTTAACATTATGTTGTGGAGACTGGAGCCTGTACTAGGTGAACCTGTTTTACAGGTCTCCAGGACTCCCAACTACCCGGACATAGTAAATAAAAGTAAATATATAATTTTAACTTTTCAGCATTTCACTAACCAAAACATGTAAGGTCAGTATGACTCAGTTTTTTATACTAAACCCATTTACAGTATTCAAATTGCCTACATGTATAACCAAAAAACTACTTTTAATGATGAGTGCTAGAAAATGATGAGTACAATATCCAAAGTCAGTTTATTTTTGTTTTGTACAGTCTAACAAAGCAATTGGTATACAGGATAGAGAGATATAAATGAAGTTTTGTCAGAAGATTATGGATGTTTTCGAGTGAAATATCATTTTAATAATTGACAAAGTTGAACTGTATTTATACAAAACCCTAATCAAACCATTCCATAATAACTTCCTGAGAAATCTTCATCTATATCTGGCGGCCCTGTATACTAATTGCTTTGTTAGACTGTACTCATTTTGAGCGTATAAGTTAGATAGTCTGGAAATCTTGACTCGTCATCCAAGATAATTTAGACTAGAGTCCAAAGACCTAACGTTCTGAAAAAAAGAAGAAAGAAGTGAATACTGTCTGTTTTTTCAACGGACATCCTCCACTGTCTTCAAGGCCTTTCGAATGTGCTATTTGCAGATGGCACCTGGGTACCCTGACTGCTTAACCGGACAGGTTTGGTGGAGAGGCCCGTCAGGGACTTCATCCGCCTGACTACAAGGACAATGGCGCTTTTGCTTTTATTCCCGTCAATTCATGTACAGTATAATATACAGAAATACCAATAAACTTGGCTCAGCGAATCAAAATGTGTCTTGACCGAAACGAGAAAAAGCCACTTAGCTTGATTATTGTCAATATCTCATCAATCGCTGATTCAAAGTTTCCAAGAAAATATATTTAAAAAATCTCGTCGAGGTATGATACACACAGCTCAAACGTTTGGTCATCATCATCATTTCAGCCGCGAGACGTCTACTGCTGGACATAAGCCTACCTGGCTGTTGCTGCGATGTTTGCTACAAAGCCGTCCACTCCTGGACATATCCAGGAGTGGACGGCTTTGTAGCAAACATCGCCACAACGTCCGGTCCTGCGCTTCCCGCATCCAGCGGATTCCCGCGACCTTCACCAGGTCGTCGGTCCATCTTATGGGGAGCCTACCCACGCTGCGCTTTGAATTTGTCTAAGCCTCGTTTAATCGCTTAGGCAAATTCCTGAAAAGTTTACTGTTGCTTTGACGCTGCTTCTCGTTCAAGCTAAAACACTAGCAAGCTGTGAAGGAGCGCGTGCTTCTTATGTCATGTTGACGTTTATATTAATACTAGCCTGTGCCCGCGGCTTCACCCGCGTGGATGTCGTTTATCGCGCATCCCTCGGGAACTGTTCATTTTCCCGAGATAAAAAGTAGCCTATATGTTCATCCGGGTTATGTTCTATCTGTATGCCAAATTTAATTCAAATCCATACAGTAGTTTTTACGTAAACGAGTAACAATCATCCATACATCCTCACAAACTTTCACGTTTATAATATTAGTAGGAAGTAGGATTATAATATTAGTAGGATTATAAGACCTTTGAATAAACGTTTTAGTTATATTCAAGTCAACCTTAACTAAATGATCCGTTAACCTTACGAATATTCAAGAAAACGTTTCGCAATAGTAATTATATATTCAATCAATGATACTCCTCTCGCGAATGTTGCAGGATGTGAATGGGACACTAACCTTCGTGGTTTTTTTAACTATTTTGCTCTGAAAGCGCGTTTTTACAATTAGGCATGCCCATTAAGTGTTGTAATAGTTCGATATATTCAAATGCATTTTCATATGCATGTCAATTATTACATATTTGATGCTATTACGTAACCAGGGCGCAATACATAGTACATTGTTAAGGAACATGTGAAAAGGAAAAAACATGTCTGGAAGAACATTTGCTTGCATATTCCCTGATATAATTAAAATGAACTTTTAAACTAAATCCTATACTAGTTGGAAAGATAAAGATGAACGAGAAACTGTAGCAAGCATGCAAGCAGCAGGATTTGTAAACATTACATTTTAATACGTCATACAAAATCATGTATACGGTCGACCGCAAGTGAGTGGTAACAGTTTGTAATTGACAGCGTCTTTATTTCGTAAGCAGTAAGGGCTGTTTTCTAATTCAAGTGCTACCACTGACGTGCAGTCGATTGTACAGATTTTTTTACAGGAGCTGTCGATAGTGCTCAACTATTTACACATTTTATTTGAGTGCTATTTACCCACCCAAGTCAGCGAAAGAGATTTTTATGCACCATGTTAATTAGAAATTGATGAAACCTGTTCAATTTAGACTGTTAGCAATGACTGGTACTTTTATTAATGATATTGGGTGCTTCTTCACGTCACATATTGATATCATATTGTTCGGGGAAAGCTAGACTTTCTGAAATTTGACAAAAAGTGATTGAATTTACAATGAAAACATCATATTGATTTCGAGCTTTACAATTGCTATATTGTATTTTTTGTCTAAATACGAGCATGATTATGTTTTTTTCTAGGACATATTAATATTAGTATAGTTTGACCCTGAATTGATTCTTAACGTGTCTAAATAGTCACTTACATACACCGCTTAGGTTAGAGTACATTTTGATCGACTTCATATATTTTGAACTTATTAAAACTGATTGTACATTGGCGTTTAATCATACGTAGAAAAAACAATCGAACCATGTCTAACGTATTTCATTTCTTAAGAAAACTTACAGTTAACATCCCAACTCAGCCTATCGCAGTCCACTGCTGGACATATGCCTCCCAAGTTGCGCCACAGCACTCGGACCTCTGCCTTCCGCATCCAGCCCCCCCCCCCCCAGCCACCTTCTTCAGGTCGTCGGTCCCGCTGCGTTTACCGATTCGCGGTCTCCACTCAAGGACTCGTCTGCTCCAGCGGCCATCGCTCCCTCGACAGACATGGCCAGCCCACTGCCACTTCAGCTTACTGATCCTACAAGCTAAGTCGGTCACTCCGGTTCTTCTTCCGATATCTCGTTACGGATTGTATCCTTCAAAGAAATTATACAGTTAACATACAGGTTGTAAATAAAAAAGTGAAAAAGGCCAATTACAAGTTTTCACAGATAAATACGACAGTAGACAGATAAAAGAGAAAGAGGTAGGTAGTACTCGGGAACACATAGATTTCAGTGACCATTGAAGAAATGGCCATTCATGTATATTTATTTTTGTTTGGGGACTGGTGGAATAAGTCCACATCAAACCTTCAGTAACTTATATTGAACTAAGTTTACGGGACTTGTCACTTCAGTAACTTGACACAACAAATTGTATCTTCGTAAATTAATATAGTATTATAGTACCATCATTATCATCAGGTCATGGTCTGACAGTCTTATTTACCGTAGAGATTAAGAGCTTATCGATTCACAGATAAGTATAAATAAATATTATAATTCAAATCTTTATCCACCCACTGATGAGCCACCGTTATATGGTAGATATTCCACCCTTACGCACTAACCGGTTTGCTAATAGCTTTATCATGCGTACCGCCAAAGAGTGGAATTCCTTGCCGGCGTCAATGTTTCCCGAGAAGTATAATCTGGTGGTCTTCAAGACTCGAGTGAATAGGTTTTTGCTGGGCAAGCGTGAACCATCGTCGACCGCACCATCGCTTAACATCAGGTGCGGTGGCGGTCAAACTCAAGCCCGTTAAGAATAAAAAATAAAAAATCTTTTTAACAAAAAATGAAAAATAACACTTTTTAACAAAAAATTTAACCGACGAAAACAGAAACTGAAAAGCGAAAAACAACTAATTATGAGTCGGCGCCAAACGAAATTTTAACAAGCAAAGTGCGTGTAAGTTGCAAGTGGCCGAGCGGAGAACGCATTTTTGGAAAGTTATTGTTTATCGTTGAAAATTTCACGTTGTATTTGATGTGACGTTGTTTTTATTGTTTATTTAAAGTAATTTAATGATCTTCGTTGATTGGTTGTTTGGCGCCGACTCATAATTAGTTATTTTTCGCTTTTCAGTTTCTGTTTTCGTCGGTTCAATTTTTTGTTAAAAAGTTTTATTTTTCATTTTTTTGTGGTTAAAATCTATCTCCAGGTCTCCATTATGTCGTAGTGTCTAGAACTATATTTATGTGTGTCAAGTTTCAACAGAATCGGTTAACAGGTAAGAATTCAGTGGGTGAACAAAAACTCATCCCCAGTTTTACTACCCTTAGGGGTGGATTTTTATTTTGAAATTTAAATATGACTAACTTCAAGATATACCTTATCCATTAAAAAAAGAATCATCAAAATCGGACCACTTTGTAAAAAGTTATGCGTGGTCATACATAAAAAAAATAAAAATATATATATATATATATATATACGCGTCGAATTGAGAACCTCCTCCTTTTTTTCGTCGGTTAAAAATACCACTTTTCTGTTACGTCATTCCAGGGTCCCCTAATTGACGTAATTTCATGACGCGCCGATCAAGTTGCAGTGACGCTGCAGTTCGTTTCTGATAGCGATCGTCGTAGATAAGAGAATACGAAAAGCATTGTTTTGATCGAAACTTAACTGCAACTGTCTTTAGTTACATGAAATGGCCTACTGACCTTTCTACATACTCCACCAACTTTTTCCCAAATCCTTTTCTAATGAACATGATACTAGACCACATACACAACACCATCCCTTGATTATGCTAACCTAAGCATCAGTCTTATGCATTTATAATAACGTTGTTACGTGAACGTCGTGGAACTGTTACGCGGTCAACCTGCGCGGGCGCCGCAGTCTTGTACCGCAGCGCACGCGAATCACGCGCACTTTCGCTC
This sequence comes from Asteroscopus sphinx, assembly GCA_949699075.1. NCBI lineage: Eukaryota > Metazoa > Arthropoda > Insecta > Lepidoptera > Noctuidae > Asteroscopus > Asteroscopus sphinx. Next base: position 7,608,559 of record OX453021.1, on the reverse strand, counting down.
TCGCTCTTAACGCTTCCGCGATATACTTGAACTTCCTTCGTATACGGAAGCGACCCTTATTAATCAGTAGTTAGGTACTCATCCCTATATTTTTGGGTTGATTTTTTTTTCCTTGAAAAGTTTAAATTTTTAAACGCATGAGTTTACGTTTGCGAATGACTATAATTGGAATACTTGTTTTGGTTTATATTTAGACCATGGTCGCCTTGTTTTAAATATTAAAATAAATTAATTGGACGATATATTTTTGTGATGTTTATGACTATTAACAGTTGCGAAGTAACTGTTATTTAATATTAAAGCGACTCTGGATTGTTCTAGGATTATAATTGACAAGTGACTTTTTGTGCTATATTGACTTTTATATAATAAAACTGAAAGTGCAAGCAATAACTAGTGCCAAACAAAGCGAAGTTTTCGTAACCTTTGGATTGCTACACCAACTTATGTAACGTAAATCAGCAACAGTAATTCAAAGTGAGTCCTTGAAAGACTTGGTGGTCATAATTGAGTGACTGTAGTTACTGATACAGTGACCATATTTAGTGTAACAGTGACTAAACTCAGTGCTTAAGTGACTGATAGTAGTGCTACTTTGACTTGTGATTGTTATTGGCAACAAATATTTGCGCCAAGTGACCTTGTGCCGGAAGTGCAGTGCCAGGGCACTATGTTGGTGATATTGGCGTACATGGGCGTTAGATTCGCTTTACATGTGTCCCGGCAAAGTGGACGAGCACTCGCAGACGAGTGCTATACCAGGAAGTATGCATCTTATCAAAATTTTATCGTCTTCTATAATCAAATATTTTGTGGATTATGTCGCACTTTTTAATTTATGTATAATGTATCGTAATAATTAAATTATCGCTATGCTATGTTCTCCTAAGGGTGAATTATTTGTGAACAATCGCACATGAATACCAGATGTAAAATTATTTTTTTAAGAACTGCGATATAATCCACAATAGCCTTCCCTGGCTATTCAGATTTTTTTAAAGCGAATAATGAGTCGCAGAATTGAATGAGATGAAAAGATCTTCATAGAGAAGAGTAAAGCTCAAAGCTTTCAATGTTTTGTAATATAGCTGCACCAGTGGCGAAGAATGAAATTTTCAAAAAGGAAGCCAGTGCAAAAAATACCAGAAGTAGTGTACCAATAGAGTTTATAAAAGGGAAGCTGGTAGGAATCATGTTACGCTACTGAACTGCACCAAAATTTTGATAGACACAAGAAAAAAGACGAATAGCTGGGGAAGTTTGTGTATTATAGTTTGACGTGTTACTTGTGGTATATCACACACTACACACACACAACATTACTTAAAATAAAGTATTAGAACTTGTTAGAAACATTTAATCGAAACATTAATTAAGAATAAAATATATTGACAATATTAAATTGAGATAACAATTAACTAATTGGTTTGTGATGATCGGCTAGAAAAAAAGACAACATAAAATAAACAACAAAATAAATAACAATTGAAACGCATACAACGTGTTATTGAAATAACTGAAAACATTAATGGGCATTGTACTCACCAGTATGAACAACTTTTACTAAGGGACCAACCCTGGAATCGCGCAAAAAAATAATCAGCTTATCCTTACATTTTGTCGATTTATGTGAACACAAATGTAAGGATCAGTTGTTTTTTTTTTCGCGATTTCATGTTTGGTCATAGTAAAAGTTGTTCACACTGATGAGTATAATGACCCCGTAAAAGGTTTTCCGTTATTTCAATAACACGTTGTATATACATTTTATTGGTTGATTTTACATTTGTAGCCAAGATAGCACAAAAAACCTTTTTGGTGTTTTTTATTCAATAACAGCATTTAAAGGGATGATTTACTCACCAATATTAACAACTTTCGTTATGACACCAACTTTGATTTAGCAATAAAAAAACATCCGTTCTATTGAAAATGTTTCGTGTACTTGACCAAATTGTATGGAAACAGTTGTTTTTGCTAGTGCAAAACTGGTGTCATAATAAAAGTTGTTCAAATTGATGAGTACCTACAATCCTCTTAGAAGGTGTGTTAATAAATTTAAAAACAACCTGAATATTTATTAAAAATCTAGTCGCGAGTTTAATTATATTTTCTTCCAAATTATTCATTAACTTTATTCTACCTTTATAACCTAGCAGTCTTTTTATTCATTCATAATGTCAGCCTGACAATTTAGCATTGCATCATAGAAACTTTTATTACGCATCTTATTTTAATCCATCTGTCATTGCATTTAAAAAAAAAATTGTAGTTCCTGGGGCTTGCAGTAGGTGTGACCGTGTGATTCGGAAGAAAATGTAGCATCACGTCACGTTATAACCATAGAGTACATTGAATTTACAATTGATATTGATATTTTTGTATGCTCTAAATCAAAATTCAGACGGAATATAATAGAATGTTTGTCCATAATTATTAAGTAAATCTTTGTCCAATTTATGTTTAATTTAGTATATTTGAAAAAAAAAAAAACTATGTAATTTAAATAATTATTATATTTATACTTAAATTGAAATTTTAATGACGTTATAACTTAATGTAATGCTCTTTTAGTGGCACTATTTGCCTTAAATTTTTTGTTAATATGTGGATAATGTAGTGGGCTACAATATTGTAAACACAACTAACAGTAAGTTTTTCTCTATACCAACATATGTATTGTAGCTGTTTATTGCCCTGAATAAATAAAAAAAAAAAAAAAAAAAAAAATATACGGACATAGAGATGTCAGCTGACCTCACCTTTAAGCGCCATCTGGTAGATAACGTCAAAATTACAGATTATTAAACTATTAAATAAAAAATACAAAAAGACATTTTACTGGGGATCAAACCTGGGCCCATGATTCTGTCTCAGATGACGCATGATGTTTTCTGCAATCTATTCTTGTATTATAGTTGCGAAATTTAGCATTATAAAGAACAGGTCCGGAGTCTGGATTCGTGCCCGGTCAATGGCAATAGGCTCGCCCCCTATTACATGGGACTATAACATAACTGGCGAAATGTGGGTGTACTATACACCTCTGCCTACCCCTTCGGGGAAATACAGGCGTGATGTTATGTTATGTGTAATGAACCGGTCAAAAATAAGAATTTTAAGGATAACTTCGTGCCTGACGGGGCAGGGGGTCCCCTGACCGCACATGGTTTTTTGTTAGCTATTAGTGTTATCAATAAAAATAATGGAATTGGGGTTTTTTCGACCATTTGGCGACCTCTCGTTAGTTTTAATTGTCAAATTAATTTTTGGCTTCAGCCTTGATTTTGTAAGTATAATACATAATTATAATAACCTGCTTTAAAGAACATTAAACACAAGGATATTACTTATTTAGACATCATTAAAATGTTATCTCAGATCACTTTAAAAACAGAGACTTATCGAAAAATCAATTAATACTATCGATATTTAAACTATTTTAACACGTTCCGAAGGCCAGACTGAAGTGTCATAATTGTTTTTTTACGATCTACCTATGTCGAAACAGTAATTATGTCAATAAATGGCCTTTAAACAAAAGGTTATAAAATTTTAAAAATTGCGATAACAGGCACGATCAAAACAAAATATTATCACTAACGTCCTCAAACGTTTCGTTTTATTTTTATACCTAATGGGCTTGCGTTTGAACGCCATCTTACCTGCCCCCCTAGTCAAGTTAACAATCTACAATCGTCAATGCTAATAGAAAACAATCAAAATGTATAATTACCTCAACGAATGACGTTTTCGTTGAGATATGTCATTCCCATACATTTTGATTGTTTTCTATAGCGTTGACGATTGTCAATTTGTTGATTTGCTCTTCAGCGATGTCACATTGATGAGCGGTATATAGAGATGCTGAGATGCCTATACAACGCTGCTACCATGACTGTTCAGCTCCAGGACCAAAAGACGAAGCCAATCCAACTGCGCAGAGGGGTGAGACAAGGGGATGTAATATCCCCGAAATTGTTCACTAACGCGTTGGAGGACGTCTTCAAGGCGCTGGACTGGACTGGACAGGGTATCAACGTTAACGGCGAGAACATCTCACATCTCCGTTTTGCCGATGACAACGTTGTAATGGCTGAGTCACTGGAACAACTGGGCGAAATGCTGCACAGCTTAAACGGAGCCTCTCGACGTGTCGGTCTCGGCATGAATCTGGACAAGACTAAAGTCATGTTCAATATGCATGTCATGCCGAGGCCCATATTCGTCGAAGGGTTGGCACTCGAAGGTCTCGAAGTTGTAACGGAATACGTCTACCTAGGGCAGGCAATTCAGCTTGGTAGACACAACTTCGAGAAAGAAGCCAACAGAAGGATCCGTCTGGGCTGGGCAGCATTTGGCAAACTTCGCCGAGTCTTCTCGTCGCCTATACCGCAAAGTTTGAAGACAAAGGTCTTCAACCAGTGCGTCCTGCCAGTCATGACTTACGGTGCCGAGACGTGGACACTGACAGTTGGGCTAGTCCACAAATTCAAAGTCGCTCAGCGAGCTATGGAGCGAGCTATGCTTGGAGTTTCTTTGAAGGATAAAATCCGTAACGAGATTAACCGGAGAAGAACCGGAGTGACCGACATAGCTTGTAGAATTAGTAAGTTGAAGTGGCAGTGGGCTGGCCATGTCTGTCGAAGGACCGATGGCCGTTGGAGCAGACGAGTCCTTGAGTGGAGACCGCGAATCGGCAAACGCAGCGTGGGGCGCCCCCCTGCCAGGTGGACTGACGACCTAAAGAACGTGGCTGGGGGGACTGGATGCGGAAGGCAGAGGACCGAGCGTTGTGGTGCAACTTGGGAGAGGCCTATGTCCAGCAGTGGACTGCGATAGGCTGAGTTGATTGACGATTGTAGATTGTCAATTTGGCTAGGTGGGCTGAGCCCCTAGCATTGATTTGATTTGATTTAGTTTCAAATACGCACACGGTGGCGCTAATAAAATTCTAATATAAACTTTGTCGATAACGACACGACACGATAACGTTGACTAATGATAGCTCAAAAACTCTTGCTAGGGGCCACGGACGAATAAAAGATTTAACAACATAACATAACATCACGCCTGTATTTCCCTGAAGGGGTAGGCAGAGGTGTATAGTACACCCACATTTCGCCAGTTATGTTATAGTCCCATGTAATAGGGGGCAAGCCTATTGCCATTAACCGGGCACAAATCCATACTCCGGACTGCTACTGAGAATTTCCTAATGAAAAAACCCAAGAACACTTTGCCCAACCCGGGAATCGAACCCAGGACCCCACGCTCAGCAGTCGCGCTTGCGACCACTAGACCAACGAGGCAGTTAGTCTTAAATATAAACATATTTAAGGCGGACGAAATCTCGCTAAGAAAAAATTGAAGCACTTAATTTTTTCCTAAACCCACTATAATTTCGACACCTCGACAACGACTGCCGTCACACGAGATTTGTTGTGTAATCGCGGCTCTTTGTCTGACTATGGTTGTGAATGTGTGCGTGCCAACCTGTACTTTTAATAAGCGAGCCGTCTTTCTATGGATGCGTCACTTATTGTTTAGCGAGATTCCGTCTGCCTTTTCTTATTCGTCCATGCTAGGGGCTCTGATGTTAAGCGTGTGTGCGGTCGACGATGGTACACGCTTGCCCAGAAAAAACCTATTTACTCGAGTTTTGAAGACCACCAGATTATTCTTATCGGGAAACACAGACAACAGACAGATGACAGGACAGAATTCCACTCAGTGCGGCACGAATTTTAATTCCGAAGGATATGTTTTTTTTATTGTCCTTGCTATTTGGCTACAAGGACTTTTTCTAGATACACATGCCTGTAACTTGCACGCTTGAATATCAGCTCCTTGGATGTGCCAAACAAGTAGCTTGCAAAACATTTAATTTACTGGCATGCCAAATAAGGAAAGAGTAGCGGTGGGCTGCGCAACCAGCATGTGAACGTACGCGGTAGCTACTGGCATGCCAGTGTCACCCAAATCCGTCTTCTTCTTCTCTTCTAATTTAGCTACCCATTCTTCTGCTTGTAACAATGTGACACTATTTTACTCGGTTTTATTTGTTTTATTTATAATAATAATAAATTCTTTATTGGCACTTAAAATGGTAAAACAAATATGAGACTGTGTAGGTAGGTACATAGTAAAAGGGCATTATCAGCAAAGTCGTAACGTTGGTGCCTGTACTAATGATTAACAAATTTAATAAATATTTTAATAAATAATTTTTGGATACAAATGTTTTATAATAAATAATTAAAATAAAATAATTTATTTATCAATGAGTTTCTTGCCGGTTCTTCTCCATAGGACCCACAATTTGGAACCGTGCAACTAGAGCCTGACGTTTCAAAAGTGCCTGTAATTAGGTTTATTCGAAATAAAAAAACATTTGATTTTGATAAAACAAAGTTTAACCGGATTATATCGCGTATATTATTATCCGATTAAGCTTTGTTTTATTATAATGTATAGTGATCGCGAAAACCTAAGAAATTATTATTTGATTTTGATTTAATTCACTTTGAAAGCTCACACACTTTGCACATTTTCTAGTTTTTGCACTAACGGAAGTTAGTGCAAAAACTAGAAAATGTGCTGTAAAATATTTTTTTTGAAATATCTGTAAAGACGCTTGTCATCTTAGTCTACCTGCGACCAAGAAATGCTGCAAAGCTTTCGAAACGTCAGGAAAACCAATTTAAATAATATACACGATTTAATCCAGTTAAACTATGTTTTATTATAAATAAAAGATTAATAAATAAATTAGATAGGTAAACGTGGAATTAAAAAATCTAACATAATATAGGCTACTTTTTATCCCGGGAAGATGAACAGTTCTCGACGGATGCGCGATAAACGAGATCCTTAATTTAAATGTCAACATGACATAAGAAGCACGTGCTCCTTCACCGCTTGCTAGTGTTTTAGCTTGAACGAGAAACAGCGCCAAAGCGACATAAACTTTTCAGAAATAGATATGCCTAAGCGATCAAACGTGGCTTAGGCAAATTCCTAAAAAGATCAAGGCGCAGCGTGGGTAGGCCCCCCACAAGTTGGACCGACGACCTGGTGAAGGTCGCGGGTATCCACTGGATGCGGAAAGCGCAGGACCGCTCGTTGGGGCGATGCTTGGGCGAGGCCTATGTCCAGCAGTGGACGCCTTTCGGCTGAAATGATGATGATTTAGATTTCTATGTAATTCACCAATAACCCTTGTATTGTTTCAGGGGCCTCCTCACGGCTTTATAGTAATATAACACCTAAATATTTGTTTAACCTATTAATTTTAAGGCCTAAGCCTGAACTGCTTTGTAAAACCGTTACTCGACCATTCATAGAGTTTTCACCTTCACAAACAAATCTCTCCAATAAGCACTCCTGGTATAAGTGAATACGCACTCTAAATATTTCAGCAAATATAACGATCAGTATTCATTAGTACACATGTACTAGTACTATGTACAGTATAGTCAACAGTAAAATACTTTGAAATAATTAAATAAATTATCGTAAAAACCAAAAGTATTTCTAAAATTATGTAACTGTACGGCCTACACCGCACTGCGATATTTACTCGCGCGATTTTTTATCGCTTAATCTGTAATACACGGATTCATATGCATACGGCGATTAAAAAGCGCGGTGGTAGGTGAGATTCAGTGCGAAAAACAGCGCGAATAAAAATCGTCGTGCGGGCTTAGACTTAGCCCGTACACTGAATAGGTCCCGGTCCGTATTACAGAATATTCCTTAAGTACCTACAGTTTGACCTTTAATCACCTAATCACTACTTAAGCATAGAATCATTACTTGAGCATCAAAGTCTTACTATCATAAACCAAACTACACGCGGGCCAGGCCGCAGGCATATGCGTCTCTCAAATCAATCTAATCAATCAATCTATTTTATGCTAGTCTCAATCTTTATTATTTGAATGTAACGAGATTATCATTTACATTTTTGTGGATAAACAATATTTTTTATTACTATTGTTTTTGTTTTATGTTATGCTTTATTAGTTAGTTTCTGGGAAAGTTTAATACCAGTTCAATAACAATATCAGATTACTTACGAATGCTCATACATGCCCTTACCTTCACGTAACATCGATTTCCATTTCATCTTTTCACATTGGTTCGACAAAAAAGTAATGACTTATGCAAACAATCCATTACATTTTACTATTGTAGGTACACTATTGTAGTAATAATATAGAAAGGGCACGAATAAATAGCTATCATGTAACAGAGGAAGAACAAAACGTTACTCGGTTGTAGGGTGGCCAAACATTCGATTTCAGCCGAAGAGAGATTTTTCAAGTTTTTTAACCGACGAAAAAAAGAGGAGTTTCTCAATTCGACGCGTATTTCTTTTTTCCTTTTTATGTATGACCACGCATAACTATTTACAGTGTAGTCTGATTTTGATGATTCTTTTTTTTCATGGATAGGGTATATCTCGAAGTTTGTCCCATCTAAATTTGAAAATCAAAATCCACCAGGGTAGGAAACCAGGGGATGACTGCTTGTTCACCCACTAAATTCTTACCTGTTAACCGATTCTGTTGAAACTTGACACACGTAAATGTAGTTTTAGACACTACAACGTAATGGAGACGGAGTTAGATTTTAGCCACAAAGAAAATTAAAAATTAAACTTTTTGACAAAAAATTTAACCGACGAAAACATAAACTGAAAAGCGAAAAATAACATGAATCTTTTTAGCCTTAATAACTAATCTCCTAACTAAACGAATGTAAATAACTAATTATGAGTCGGCGCCAAACAAACAATCAACGAAGATCATTAAATTACTTTAAAGAAATAATAAAAACAAAATAACATCAAACTCAACGTGAAATTTTCATTGATAAACAATAACTTTTAACTTTCCAAAAATTTGTTCTTCGCTCGACCACTTGCAACTCGCACGCACTTTGCTTGTTTGTTTGGCGCCGACTCATAATTAGTTATTTACATCAGTTTAATTAGGAGATTAGTTATTAAGACTAAAAAGCTTCATTTTATTTTTCGCTTTTCTGTTTCTGTTTTCGTCGGTTCAATTTTTTGTCAAAAAGTTATATATTCATTTATTTTCACAAAACCATACTTAAAATGACAAATAGGTACCTACGACTACATATCTGGCAATACATTTCCAGTATGAGCTGACCTGGTCCGTGGGGTGCCAGACTTAAAGAATAGCACCACCCTTATCTCTTCTCATGGGTGTCGTAAAAGGCGACTAAGGGATTCACCAGAGGATGGGCAGCAGCGTTCTCTGAGTATTTAACCAACCAACTGCGATCGCCAACCCGCCTGCCAAGCGTGGCGATTATGGCATATCCCCCCCTTCATTGGGGGAGGCCTATGTCCAGTAGTGGACGTCTTTCGGCTGTAATGATGATGATGATGATGATGAGCTGACCTCGCATTGTATCGCATTGGCTTTCCGTACACTGAAAGGTCAGTTAATACTGGAATTGAATAGCTTGATATGTATCCGTGCGTACATTGCAGTATTTGCAGTGTATAAAACTAAAAAACTAAGTTCTATATCTTTTATTATCATCCCAAATGATGTGTTTCTCTACTTGTGTTGTCTTAGGCTATTTCCGTGTTAAATTGTGTGAAAACATCCTCAATTATTTTTGTACCTATCCGGCTTTCCGAAGCTTGGAAAACCTACTCGGGAAATCACTAGAATGTCGACAAGTAATCGTACATTTGCAGTGAAGCAATAGAACGTTATAAATCAATGTAATACCATTTCTAATGAGTAATGACAAACATGGAGAAAAAATCTAATCAAATCGATTTGAATCGAGTTTCAAGACAACAGTACTACAATAGTACCTTTTATAAAATCGTATCAAATCGTTTTGAATAGACTTCCAAGACAATAGTGCCATAGTAACTTTTATGTAACATCCTATAGAAAAGAAATTAATTCGTGGGTGTGTAAAAAACGAGTTAGTTTCTGTAGGGCTTCTGTAAATCTTGATATGGATAGGCATGGGAAAAGCTTAAGGGCTCGTTTATGGACACTAGGCGCGGTGCGTTAGCGGCGCGTAGTCCATTAAACAGTTCCCTTCGTTATCTCTAAAGGTCTCTCCAAATCGATCTTGACCAAATTTAAATAGGACCAAGCCAATAAAACCGTGCTCCTCCGTGTACAAACCAGCGCTCACACACACACATGCACCATAAACCGTGCTCACCCCTCTCAGTTCACATGTCGCGGCATCGTCCAGTAAGCATCGCGAAAACAAATATCCTTCAGGTGCATGGTGTGTACGTGAGCACTGGTTGTACATGAAGGAGCACGGTTTTTGTTGGCTTTACTACGGTTGTTCGCAGCACTTAGTCTATATTTTTTACTATGTCTGTGTAATCGGTTCACATTTGAGGAGTAATCGCGTAACAAACATACAAAAAAAACATACAGTCGAATTGAGAACTTCTACCTTGAAGTCTGTTAAAGATAATCAATCTATGAGTCTTACCATCTTTATCACAGTTTAGCGAATGCGATATGCTATACCATTTTGGCAACAGTCTATAGGTGGTATTGTAGTTGTTATGGGCAAAGATAACCGCACAACATCAGGTGGGCCTTTAGCACGTTTCGCCATAGATGTTTCGTATCGGGCAGGATGCATTTTTTGAAGTTTACCATGTGTTCTTTGGTTTTACCCTGAAAGAGTTGATAAAGAGGTTCAAAGAGGAGGAAGTCGTCGACAACCTCCCAATAGAAGTAAAAGAATGCTAACACTACAGAATTTTCGATCTAGATCATAATAATAGTTAGTCTATTTTTATCATACTTATAACATTTTGTCAACTGCAAACTGCCTCGTTGGTCTAGTGGTCGCAAGCGCGACTGCTGAGCATGGGGTCCTGGGTTCGATTCCCGGATCGGGCAAAGTGTTATTGGGTTTTTCCATTAGGAAATTCTCAGTAGCAGCCCGGAGTCTGGATTTGTGCCCGGTCAATGGCAATAGGCTCGCCCCCTATTACATGGGACTATAACATAACTGGCGAAATGTGGATGTATTATTACACCTCTGCCTACCCCTTCGGGGAAATACAGGCGTGATGTTATGTTATGTTCTGTTATAACATTTTTAACATGTTCGTTCATTGATGGAGCGAGGGAGACTAAAGAAAATATGGATGGATTGCGTGAAGAATGTAATGGATGAAAAGGGAGTGAATGAAATTGCCGGCTGATAAGGGAAAATTGAAGAAGACGTATCTCGCAAACCCCAAGTAATTTGGGACCAGGGCACGGCAGTTAGTGGAACACCGTGGTGGTTTTAGTCGGTAAGAGTCCGACGCTGGCTCAAAAAAAAAGGAAGGTGATGATGATACAATTTTAACATGAACTTTTTAAGCTAGTGGCTTCAAAGGCATGTTTATATATTAAAGTGCACACACTACAGAACCCGTGATCAGCAAAGCTGGTAAAAAAAAAACAGGACGTTTATGTTTGACCTATGTATTGATACAAATAAAATCGAAGTGAATGGACAGAGCCATTTTGCTGTAACCTTGCATGCTTGTCCTGAGACCTACTATAATATTATAAAATTAATAAATATATCCAACATTCCCATGCTAGCTTGCATTGCAAATGCACTTTAGTTGATGTAAGATCATTTGATAACCTGTTCGATACAACCTGCTGCGTCTCGCGTGTGCAATCTTTGTAAGTGGCTTCAGGATGTAAAGTTTATTATGAACTCATGACCCGCCGTTTGCTACAAACGTGTGGATTTTCCCGTGCCCAGGTTGTAGCGGCCCAACAAACTACTGTTCCCTCCATACGTAACAAGAAGGACCAGGCCGTCAGGCACACGAGGAGATTCCAATTCCCATTCTGGCCCAGAACCCCTTGTTTTAACAGCTTGTTCCATCCTTTGCGGACTATAACTTTTATTTTTCCAACTATTGTATTATTTTTAACGCATTTACGCATGCGAAGCGAAATCTAAAGATTTAAATTGTGGAAAGATAAAATCGCTCACGGGTGACGTCAGCGATATCTATACCCAAGACGTATAGTGGAGGATAATTTCGATACCACGAGCAGTGTTCATGGTAGCTTAGTGGCTAAAGCACTGGCGTACTGAGCTAGGAGTCGCAGGTTCGAATCCTGCTCGTGAGCGAGTTTTTCTTTCCACAATTTAAATCTTTTTTATTTTTATTTTTGTGTCATACATCCTCCTGTCATTGTCCATATTTTAATGTCAATAACTTCACGTGAACCTCCTCAAACCGCCCAGGGTACATTGTCAAATAAAAAAATATGTCACAACCTAATATGCATACAATGGTATGAATTTTGTTTGAATAAACGCTGTGACATTTTTTAACCTTACAATGCATACGTACTGTGTATTGAATAAGTATCACCTGTAATGCAAATAAGAGGTTTCCACGTTTTTATTGACATTATTCTATGACAAATTCAGTGGAGAGGCGCGCAACTTTAAAAGATCTTTACGTACGTAAGTAAAGGGATTTGAGACCAGCTAGCGATAGGGTCGCGCACATCTGCCTAGAAAATTCCTGAGAGCTGTAGTTAGATAATGAACAGTAATGCAAAAAAAAAACATAAACATGATTACTCCACCCAAATTCACATAGGTAAATGGGGCACAAATCATCTATTACACTAACTGTCAAAATGTTACAGAGTGTGTTTGACAAGTCATAGTGTGTTCTAGCATTTTAGAGCATGACTCAGCAGTCTTGTAAGTACATGTGTGACGTCAAGTTCGGTGACAAACTGTCATTTTCACTGGCAAGTGAAATTAGGCCTGTTTAACAATGGACATGCTAACTGTCACCATTTTGCGTAGGCGCACTTTCGGTACAACGTAATGTTACAGAAAGTGACAAATTTTCTTTTTTTGTCGTTTAATGCCCTAGCATGTTTTTTGTAGGGAGCTAAACTTACGTACTAAGCCAGTTCCGCAGAAATTGGTTTTGTCCCCATTGATATGTGGTTGACTGACTTGACTGTACATAAGTGTTCGCTAAAAGCAGCCTAGCTTAGGCCTATCCTTAAAAAGATAAAAAAGGACAGATAACCAGATAGGTGGCTGTTTCAAAAGTAATTCTATCCAACCGGTATCAGGATCCATGATAAACTGGAACGGGCAAGCGCGGATAGATAATGTATAAATTAAGATGATTATTTTGATTATTATTCTTATTTTAATGTTCATATAGGCTATGTTTCTGCTGAATAAATAATTTACTTACTTTACTTTACTTACTTTAAGCACGCGATTCTTAAATACGGCATCCGCTGCGTTAAGCGCATTGCGATTGACGCGCACTATTTTATGACGTATAAAGCAATTACTACGCATTGATTTTTATTATTACCAAGTTTTTATTATCTCGCTTTAAGTCATGTATGTCCGTTCGGTAAAAAAATTTAATCGATTTAAAACTAACTTCCTGATGAGCTAGAGACTTGAAACTTTAAATATAGCTCAGGACTGGATGGCAATGCAATATTAAATCGTTTTCTTTTTAAAAACGAGCTTTATATATTTTTTTACAACTTATATACCTTGAACATAGCGGCAATCGCGTGAGACGCAATGCGTCAAACGCACATTAAGACATAATTTAGAAAGAAAGAAATAAAGAAAGAAAGAAACACATTTATTGGACACAAATCGACAAACACATACACAACAACAATAGCAACAAAAAGACAAACAAGTGTAATAATATAAATAACAAAAATTATGACAAAAAAAAGAAACAATATTATTATTATCTATTTTCGTTACATTCGTATGTATCCTTGTTTATTGCGTGAATCGCAATTTTTTAAACGCAGCCTGTAACGCAGCATTGTCCACATAAAATAAGGTGGCTCTATATAGTTTTAACGCAAAAAAAAATACAATGCGCTCCACGCAGCTTTTAACGCACGGAATGCCATCTCTTCACGACGCAGACGCGGCAAACTGAGTGCGTTTGCCGCGGGCTCCATCCGCGGCGAATGCCCTATGAAGGAACCGAGCGATTTATATGATAGAAGATCTGCGAGTTTGAGCTGCGATGTGTCGAGTGTGTGTGTGTGCAAGCTGTCGGTGTGACCCAGTCACTACCCAGAAACTGGGTTGCGGGGTTCTGATGGCAGTCGCTCCGTGTACAATTCTGATGTTCCGCCGCATCTGGTTAGACTGGAAGCCGACCCTAACATAACTGGGAAAAGGCTTGGAGAAAGAGAGAGCTGGCTATTACATAATTTTAGATCAACTAGCTGTGTAGGCAAACCAGATAAAAATTAATTCAAGACATGACAACAACTTTCTAGCAGTCTAGACACCTAAATTGTTTTTATTCCTAATTTCATATTATGTATTCGGCCATTCACCTAACTTCGAGTGCATGTTGACTGCATAATATGACACAGAGAAATTATAAAAAAATCATAGAAATTAATAGTACAAAGGAAATGCTTCATCATCATCACCATTTCAGCCAAAAGACGTCCACTGCTGGACATAGGCCTCCCCCAAGTATCGCCACAACGACCGGTCCTGCGCCTTCCGCATCCAGCGGGTTCCCGCGACCTTCACCAGGTCGTCGGTCCACCTTGTGGGGGGCCTACTTACGCTGTTTCTTCCAGTACGCGGTCGCCACTCCAGAACTATACAGCCCCATCGGCCATCATGAATAAATGCTTATTTGAAAAAAAAAAAAGGTAAATTGTTGAAATGCGGGTTTGTGACACAGGTACAAATATTTGCGAGTTTCTTATGTTTAAAAAAAATCCCCTTGAGAAAATAAATATTCATAGTGTTGCTTAGCGCTTAATAGTGGTGCCTTGAACTATTTCGTACAAAAAACTGACTAAATTCGAGTCGGACTCACACAGTAAGGGTTCCGTACCACCCATCGACCTGATACCCCATAGAAACTGATTTAATTTAAGAAAGTTCATCAAAAAAAAAAAAAAACATATGTGGTGGTACGTACCTGCGTAAGAAATAGATGCAAAAATTCACATTTCACGCACGGTGCGTTGATGTCTTTTTTTCTTTTTTTCCTTTTTCCAAATTAACGTAAATACAGGTATTTAGAAACTTTAGGCTCTATTTACACCATCATCATCAACTCAGCCTATCACAGTCCACTTCTGGACATAGGCAGATCGATAGGTTCATCCTATTATTGTTGAGCCTAAACGTTATATGGTTATTAATTAGTTTACTTCAGTGAATTTGTCTCACTCATTCACCTATATTGTTCTCACACAATTCTTTCCAAATAATGTAACAAATCTACCTACCACTTATTACTTGAAAAGAGTATATCCATGGAATTTCTTGCTGGCTCTTCTCCATACTTTTTGTAACCGTGCTACTAGAATCATAACGTTTTGAAAGTGCATGTAAATGCACTATTTTATTGTTGAATTGTGGCCTCTCCTGAGCTGCGCCACAACACTCGGTCCTCCACCATCCATATCCAGTTCATCCCAGCTATCCTTCTTCAGGTCATCGGTCCACCTGGCTAGAGGGCGCCATAAGCTGCGTTTATTGGTTCATGTTTATTTTCGTTAATGTTTATTCCTATTCATTCAAAACTAGCTGTGCCCACAGCTTCGCCCGCTTACTGAAATAAAATAGGCTATGTTACTTCTGGATAAGTAGCTTTCTAATGTTGAAAGAATGATTAAAATCGGTTCAGTAGTTTCAGAGTTTATCGATTACAAACAAACAAATCTTTCCTCTTTATAATGTTACTAGCGGCCCGGAGGCTTTGCACGGGTGGACATGAATACTGGGTGTAAGGGGAATGCTTCCGAAAACGAAGATAGGTGCTAGTGATAACTGATAAGAAACAGCGAAAACAAAATGCGATTCTTTTTTTATATTTTTTCATACTTTTTTTTTTGCATTTTTCATACATAACCAGCTTTAGGCAGTTAAATAAAACTCATACATAAAGAAAAATGCAAAAAAAATATTAAAAAATCCAAAAAAAAAACCCATTTTTTTCGTGGTTTCGTATCAGTAATCACCAGCACTATCACCTGTCTTCGTTTTCGGAAGCGTTCCCCTGACACCCTGTATATAGCCTATGTTACTCAGGGTGAATATAGCTTTCTAATGGTGAAGTTTTTTTTAAATCGGCACAGTAGTTGTTGAGTTTATTCATTACAAACATACACACAAAAATACAAATCTTTCCTCTTTATAATATTAGTGTAGATAATATTAGTATTGTTGTACAGATAGAATATGATAAATTCAGAACATTACTATGTTCGTTTTCAGCAGTAGGCAAGCTGTTTTTGAGATATGAATCTAAAAGACATATTTACGAATATTAACAATTACTTTTTTGGCAGTAAATTGCAGACGTGCTGTGTTATAATGGTCCTGGTACGAATAAAAATGGTCTTACTATACAAATTACAATTATTTGTATACAAATTACATTGTTTTCGTATAATTACAGACATTTTGCACATATCTACATAGGTATTGTAAAAACAAGAACACATTAAAATTTATTCGTCCTTTCTTTTGAAGTTTTAAATATTCGTAATCCTCTAGCTGTTGCATTGGTTTGTATGAAGCTGTAAACTCCCATTTAATCTCATGAACATTGGAACTTTGCATAACGTTTTCTTATCGAGTACTTAAGCTAAAACAAATACAAAATATACTAAAAAAAAGTAAATACCGACTACAAAAAAAAAAAATTGTATGGAACACGATTCGCGATTTTAGGGTTGGTCCATAGTAAAAGTTGTTCAAATTGATGACTGTACAATCATCCGTTAAAATTGCTAATGAATTCGAAATAATTTAGTATAGTAACTTGCGTGGCACACTATGAATGCGCGATTCAGGTTTTGTGGCGTCATCTCCTACGTCAGTGAAGTTTTGTATGTAGCGCGATAGATGTCACTACATAGATCAAGAAATATTTTTATTCTTTACCTGACATAGGCCATCGGTATTGTCATCTATTTTTATTCTTTATCTGACACAGGCCACGGGTCTCGTCATCTGTCACCTTCACGACAAGAGTCACGAGAGGAAAACGTCATTTTATGACAGCGATAGACATTTTGACGTTATAATGGCGTCGCATGTCGATAAGTGGGCGGGGCACATTGCTCGCAGAACGGATGGCCGATGGGGCAGTAAAGTTCTGGAGTGGCGACCGCGTACTGGAAGGCGCAGCGTGGGTAGGCCCCCCACAAGGTGGACCGACGACCTGGCGAAGGTCGCGGGAATCCGCTGGATGCGGAAGGCACAGGACCGGTCGTTGTGGCGATGCTTGGGGGAGGCCTATGTCCAGCAGTGGACGTCTTTCGGCTGAAATGATGATGTCGATATGATGGTGTTTTATGATTTTACCATGGTAGATCTCTACTGATGTATACCTTATACCTTAGATAACGAAACAACAATATTTCCAAAAAAAATTACGAGTGTGCTTTAGACTACACGACTGAAGTAAAACTTCACTTAATTATATCTCCCTCGATACTATTTCAATGAGAACAAAGGAATGGCGGCGCGGCGCGCGTGTGCTCTGCCGGCGCTGTGTCGTGGCCGGCAGTCGCGCGCGCCGATAGTTTCTGATTAAACTACAGTATCTGTAGGCCTAGTACTAGTTTGACACTTACCGATATTTCCATCGAATTCGACGACTTTCATTCATTAATCAGTAGCGCCCCTGGCGGATACGAGGAGGAACTAGTAGTTTATGAATGAAAATCGACGAAAACTATGAAAGTATTATAAAGTGTCAAACTCGTACTAGGCCCCCTGTACTTCAATCGTTTAAAACGAATTTTCGATAAATGATGTATTCAGCGAGTAATACTTATTTTACTGATGGGGGCTTCACTTGGCTGCTACATGCGCCTTAAATGTTATTCCTGCTTATCTTGCCCCTTAAAACTTGAAGTCCCACCGAGATAACAAAAAAAAACTCTAACAACTAAAGTAAATCATATTTAATAACTTCTTAGGTTTTCGCGATCACTACACATTATAATAAAACAAAGTTTAACCGGATTGAATCGCGTATATTATTTAAATTGATTTTTTTTTAAATCACATTTGATTACTGTTTTCATAGAATCAGTAAACGCAGGATATTCCAAACACAATAGGTTATTTCTTTCGCTACAGTGAAAACATAGCATCGTGAACTTATTATAGGAAATAATAGAGGAGACGATATGGTAGACTGAGTCGCATAATACTGGAATGGCAGTAATAAGGTAATAATAAACCTCGTTGTGGTTTGATAGAAGAGTAATTTGGTTGACAAAAAGTACTACTGTCGGGAAATCAATGTTGTACTCGATAATGATCTCAAAAACCGGACAAGAGCATGTCGGGTATAGAGTTCCGTAGGTAGGTGTAATTACAAACGAATCTAATAGAATATCATCATCATCATTTCAGCCGAAAGACGTCCACTGCTGGACATAGGCCTCCCCCAAGCGTGTTGAGGGGATATGCCATAATCGCCACGCTTGGCAGGCGAGTGGTTGGCGATCGCAGTTGGTTGGTTAAATACTCAGAGAACGCTGCTGCCCATCCTCTGGTGAATCCCTTAGTCGCCTTTTACGACACCCATGAGAAGAGATAGGTGGCGCAATTCTTTATGTCCGGCACCACACGGAACGAGAAATAGAATTTTAATCATGGCTATTTTAGTTTTTTCCGTTTTTGCAACAAAAAACAAGCAAACATCCATGCTTTCGTATTTATGGTCCTACTAAGAATAATAAATACTTTTCTGTTATTTTCTCACGACAAGAAAAATACTCATGTTTTCTTCCCCCGTAAGATAATAATAACCTTAGAATAGTCCATAAACCATAGCCAGATTGGTTTCAGTTTGCGTACTATTTTATTCACATCCAAGGGTCCGATTTATGAAATATACTAACATAAATCACGTCATTGTGTCATAAAAGGCGACTACGGGATTCACCAGATGATGGGCAGCAGCGTTCTCTGAGTATTTAACCAACCAACTGCGATCGCCAACCCGCCTGCCAAGCGTGGCGATTATGGTACATCCCCCAATCTGCTTGGGCAGGCCTATGTCCAGCAGTGTACGTCTTTCGGTTGTAATGGTGATGATGGTGCAATCACGTCAAACATACCAGGCCCCTCAGAAAGTATTGCGAAAAAAAGTTTTTATATATAGGAGACTGGCCAGTTATAATGTTTTTCGAAAATATGATTATTTATAAGTAAAAATAAGTAAGTTCCAATTTCAAAATTTCCCTCCACATTTTTTGCGAGTTAATTCAAAGTATTGTGTCTCACTGAAATATGGATCTGCGCCGGGAACATTTTAGAGCTATGATTTTATACGATTTCAAGTGTCGCCTGAAACCGGATGAATCGTACGATAGACTTCAAATGGCATTCATGGATGAAGGCCCTTCCAAGGCAACCGTGTATCGTTGGTATAACGAATTCAAGCGCGGTCGACCAACTTTGGGGGATGACGAAAGAAGCGGTCGCCCTTTGACGGCTGTTACCGAAGAAAACGTGCTAGCAGTGAAAAATTTAATCCAAGACAATAGGCGAATTACATATCAGGAGATTCAACACATATTGAAGATTGGATCGGGAAGCGTTCACGAGATTCTACACAGCCATCTTCGCGTGAGGAGGATAGTATCACGCTGGGTGCCGCACAACCTCACCGATGCTCAGAAGCAGGCCCGGGTGGAATGGTGCCGTGATATGCTTAACAAATTTGAAGCAGGCTCGTCTCGGCGTGTTTACGACATCGTTACAGGTGATGAGTCCTGGATTTATCAATACGACCCAGAAACCAAGCGCCAGTCGACTGTTTGGGTGTTTCAAAATGAGCCAACGCCTACCA
Source organism: Asteroscopus sphinx (assembly GCA_949699075.1). NCBI lineage: Eukaryota > Metazoa > Arthropoda > Insecta > Lepidoptera > Noctuidae > Asteroscopus > Asteroscopus sphinx. The sequence continues at coordinate 7,588,632 of OX453021.1, read as the reverse complement.
AAGTGAAGCGATCTAGAAGCGGGGGTAAGATTTTGATCGCTAGCTTTTTTAATTTGACTGGCCACTTGGTATCAATTCCCTTACGGGATCAAAGAAGCATTAATGCCGAATGGTATACTACCAAATGTTTGCCAGAAGTTTTTTCTGTTATAAGCAACAAGCGACCAAACACAGGGCTCCGCGGGCTACTGCTCCACCACGACAATGCACCTGCGCACACCGCACTCAAAACGAGGGACTTCCTGGATCGCCAGTCAAACTCCTGGGTCACCCTCCTTACAGCCCTGATCTAGCACCGTGTGACTTCTTTTTATTCCCAAAAATAAAAAATCAGCTCAAAGGGATACAATTTTCGACGCCGGAAGATGCGCTGGCTGCGTTCGAGCAGGCTGTAAACGAGGTGTCTGCGGCGGACTGGAAAAAGTGTTTTGAAAACTGGTTTAGGCGCATGAATCTTTGTATAGAGGCTGGTGGAAAGTACTTTGAAAAGATTTGATAAAAATATATGTACGTATAGAACAATTTTTTTTAGTTTCGCAAAACTTTCTGAGTGTCCCACGTAAGTCGCGATCACAAGCTGAAATTATAATTTCTACGACGTTGCGGGTTCCAAAACAGTTAAATAATTTGACGCGCCGAGCTTCATTATTTCGGCGTTTTTCTGGTTGGTCGCCAGATCCTGGCTTACTGGACTTGCAGCGGTTTGGAAAGTGTGACGGGGTTGTCCCAGACAAAAAGACAAACAAAGACGTCTGAATCTGGATAAAAGTCTGGAAAAAGTAGTGTCTATCGTATTTCAGTCTTAGAATGTAAATAATTTTTAGCGTGATGACGATGATTCGTGATGCATTGTGCGCATGCGTGTTGACACAAATCGTTGAGACTAATTCATTTAGAAGTTTTTAAAATGTTTTTAAATTTTTTTGTTTTTAAATTTTTTACTAATTCATTTAGTTGGTGATGTGATGAGCGATGTTGAAGTGGTAATTTATCAATGAAATGCGAGTTTCTATTTATCTTAGAGACCTATGATGGTAAGCGAAGGTTGTGACGTTTATAGTTGTATTAATGTACAAAATAGACATTTAAGAAAGGTTACATATTACTTTTGTGGCTTAAATTATGTACGGGAGTAAAAACTCGCGTGATTTACGATGTACGGTTATACTCGTGTGATTTACGATGTACGGTTTTACTCGCGTGATTTACGTCCTATAGTACACACATCCCGTCATCCCATCTACATTGTAGAACAACGGAATATTGAAAACAAGTGGAAGTGCCCTCAAATTCACACATTTACAACTGAAATGGTACATTACAATAAACAAATACAATTATGTGATTAGGTCTATTTAAAATGCAAATTGAGCCTAACAATAATATAAGGTTTTTTTTCATCATCATCATCATCATTTCAGCCGAAAGACGTCCACTGCTGGACATAGGCCTCCCCCAAACATCGCCACAACGACCGGTCCTGTGCCTTCCGCATCCAGCGGATTCCCGCGACCTTCACCAGGTCGTCGGTCCACCTTGTGGGGGGCCTACCCACGCTGCGCCTTCCAGTACGCGGTCGCCACTCCAGAACTTTACTGCCCCATCGGCCATCCGTTCTGCGAGCAATGTGCCCCGCCCACTGCCACTTAAGTTTGGCAATTCTTCGGGCTATGTCGGTTACTTTCGTTCTCCTGCGAATCTCCTCATTTCTGATTCGATCACGCAGGGACACTCCGAGCATAGCCCTCTCCATTGCCCTTTGAGTGACTTTGAGCCTTCTTATCAGGCCCATTGTGAGCGACCACGTTTCAGTACCGTAAGTAATTACTGGCAACACACACTGGTCAAAGACTTTCGTCTTGAGACACTGCGGTATTTTGGACGAGAAGATATTGCGTAGCTTCCCGAACGCTGCCCAACCGAGTCGGATTCGACGATTGACCTCTTTTTTGTCTTTTGAGGTTTTTTTTCAATTCAATCTAAATACAAGTTGTTAAAATTAAAATTATTTTATTAAATTATATTAAAGTTTTACACATAACGGTGATAATATGATAGACCTCTATGAGAATTATTTTTCGTTCTGCTGTCATTTTTACACATTAAAATTGCAAAATAAGGTACAATCTAGTATTTCACGTAAGCGTTCGACACGTGCGTCGTGTCGCAGCGAGAAAATAAACGGGATTGAATGAGTGTCGCGGATCTCCGCATATTTATGCCACGCTTGCGGTAGCCGGTGTGCGGATGGCAAGATAATTCAAACTTCCAAAGCGCTGCGCCGACAGATTGAAATATCATAGAACAAATGAAATAGTGTGTTCAACTGAGGATCATTGTCTTATCTTCGGAAAGCCATTTTTTTAAATAAGGCTATAGAACTGTCATCAGTATTGACAAGCAGACGATCAGGATGTTCATAATATTTTTTATCTCTAATGATTATGAACGTGTGAGTAAAAGAAATAAGATTTTATTTACAATCCATTGTTTTATTGAACAATAGATATGACGTCTGAATTATATTGAATATCAATAAAAATCTAAGATTCTAGATAATAATAAACTGTCTGTCTGTTCGGTACAAATTTTGCAATCGATTTTAAACTAATTTCCCGATGAGCTAGAGCAGGAGTTCCCAAACTTTTTCAGTTCGCGGCGCACTTACAGGATTAGTATTTTATCTCGGCGCCCTAGCTGTTTGAATTGTACATTTTGTAACCGTGAATGCCTAAATTTAGTTTCCGGAGAATGGTTAACAGGAGTGCCTCACGGCGCCCCTCTTTACTCTCTACGACGCACCATGTACGCCGCGGCGCACACTTTGGGAACTTCTGAGCTAGAGATTTGAAACTTTAAACATAGCTCAGAACTGGATGACAATGCAATATTAACTCACTTTCGTTTAAAAGACGTGGTATAAAAAATTATCATCAAATTACTTTATTTTTAAACCTATTGTCTTGATACTGAAATTATCTTGAACTTTTAGTACATTTTTCGAGTAATCGGCCGTTTAATCAGAGAATTAACGTTGATGAACACCGCCCTAAGTCATTGTCGATTTTGCGAATACCCCTAAGCTGGGCTCGATTCGATATGCGACAGCAAATTCGTTGAAAAATGGGAACTAATTGGAGGTTAGCCGACATCGTAACGCTTGCAATATGACATGCACTTACGAAGTTGCGATTCAAGTTAGAAAGCTGAGCTGTCTAAATCAGAGACTTTGTTGCATTACACCAATGACAATATTGCATTTTGCTTGAACAAACAAACACCATAAAAGAAAGACAGCGAAATTGATTTAAAACATGTTAATAAGTATTAAGGGCATTTTATTACGTAAGTAATTAATTTTAAGAAGCTAATATTAACTCCATTTAGATATTACGTCATTGAAATCATGTGTTATTTTAAAAAGTCACTTTATCTAAGGAGATAACCTTAACCGTGAATATTTTTATGAAAAATGATTGAATAACCAGTGTCGAAATTATTTTAGTTATTTACATTATATTACTTAAATTTAAATAAATTGCCATTTTAGTCGGTCACTTTCTGTGATCACATTTTATGCTCATAAAAGGTTACGTAGTTAATTAATTTTAAGAACCTAATATTAACTCCATTTACTTATTAGGTCATTGAAATTTACATGTGTTATTTTAAAAAGTCACTTTATTTAAGGAGATAACCTTCACCGTGAATATTATTTTGATAAATTATTTAATAAGTAATGTCGAAATAATTTTAGTTATTTAATAGACAGCTTAGTAATATAGTCATAGTCATAGTCATTTTATTGGTATCAAAAAGATTGCACGTCAAATAAATGAATGATTAAAATCAAAAAATACAGTGTTCAAATAAGTACTATCACACAGATGATATAAAATAACGTGAAATATAAAAAATCCATGTAAAAAATATAAGTATATAGCAGAAGCTAATTAATTATTAATAAAATCATCAAAACTGTAAAACGCTTGCTCGATCAACCAGCGTTTCAATCGTGCTTTAAAGCTATCTAGACTGGGTGCCGTGGTGATATGTTCCGGTAACTTATTGTATACTGTTGGACCCACAACATGTGTAGTTTTTGCGGATTTCGTCAAAGTTCGGGGAACAGTAATTAATTTGTCCCTATTACGCGTATGGTACGAGTGAACACTGCTGTGCTATATTATCATACTTAGTAAACTGGACGTTGTGGCGATGGTTGGGGGAGGCCTATGTCCAGCAGTGGACGGCTTTGGCTCGGCTGAAATGATGATAATAGTGATGACTTAAATTGTAAATTTTTGGGGGTAAAATATAACTGTAGAGTCCCTATAAAATCACTTTTAGGAGACGATACACTTATAGTAATTTAATCTAATAACGGGTTTTATGTATCACTTATTGTTGTTCGGCATTTTGTTTATTTTCTGAAAAATTGGTGTAGTGTAAATAAACCATTAATGTTTACTGTCATTGCCCGTTGTACATAAAATGGGAAGTAAAGTATAAAATCTACACTAATAATAGTCAGTAGTATTTGCTGTCTGATTTTCCCATAGAAATATTTTTGAGGGAAGATATTGAGCACTGTCAACAGCGAAATTAAAACAAAAGGTACGAAAATATCATAACAACATCAAATAAAACTAATCTCACCTTTTTTTTTATAGTATAGGTTTTTTTATTTTTTTTATAACATAGTAGGGCAAACGAGCATGCGGGTCACCTGATGGTAAACAATCTCCGCCGCCCATGGACATCCGCAACACCAGGGGAGTCGCCGATGCGTCGCCGACCTTTTAAAAAGACGTATGCTCTTTTCTTGAAGGCTCCCATGTCGAATTTGTTCGGGAAAACCGCTGACGGAAGTTGGTTCCACAGTTTTGCGGTACGAGGCAAAAAGTGGCGTGTGAAACGTACTGTAGTTGACCACCAACCATCAAGATGGTGATGATGGAATTTAGATTTATAGCGTGTGGTACGATGATGGAAGTCAGCGGCTGGTATAAGGTCGAACAATTCCTCAGAGCACCTCCCATTGTACATGCGATATAGTCACGGAATAAAAAAAACAAGAGGAAATAGTAAGTAGGCGTAACACCTGTCGCCACTAGTGAGTCCAAATGTACGCACTTGCCGCTCAAGTGATTTTAGTCGCGATAACAGACAATCAATGTGCACACGTCCGTCGATACCTTTAAAAAAGATTTAAAATGATTAAAATGCCATATTGTTCCATATTAGAATGTAAAAATCATAGCCCTAGTAAAAATCTGTCACATGGAGGTATTTAGTACCATCAATAAGTAAGATTTTCATATTTAAATACAATAAATGAAATAAATTAATTTTATTTCTTTCTGCAAACAGAGCACAAAAATGACAACCTAAAATAATCCTTACCGTATTGTTATACGGTAGATTTTCTTTCACTGGTAACAATTTTTCTAGAACTTTTGCTTACATAATCAGACTGACTCCGCTACTCAATTAGTGCATGTAATATCGATAAAATTCTATCGAAATTTTTTCATTATTGCTTTTCGGTAAACTAAGGTCCGTATTACAGAACGTTCCTAAAGTAAAGTTTGATCTTCAATCAACTGATCACTACTTAAGGATAGAATCGTTACTTGAGCGTCGGTCTTATTCCAATACGGTAATTATAAACTTCAATTCAATCATCTATATATCTCTGCTTGAGGAATGTTCTGTAATATGGGCCTAAGAAAAATGGTCGATTCTTGCTTGTAAACTTGTGATGTAAGTTGTTAATCTTCTCTACATATAACATAAAGTACCTGCAGCGTCTGTCTGGCTGTGTGTCTACTGTATTTAGATTTTAATTCTGTTTTTACCAATAGATATAGGTTTAGGTAATTATTTTGTACCTAAAAATGTTGTGTAAATTGGTCGAACTATGTGATGATATTGTCCATCAAGCCGGGATATTTTTTTCAGATTTTCGGCAACAATCAGTGTACCTATCAACAAAGTTAGGAAAATGAAATGAAATCATTTATTTCCAGATTATTACATCCATAAATAATTATAACAACTGCCGTCTGGCTTACAACGACAGAGATAAATAATTAATTGATATTATTTGAATCCTCTTTGGTCATGCGTCGTGGGCGTCTTTTTAGGGTTTTTGGGATGGTTTTAACGGATGGCAATAGTCTCGCCCCCTATTACATGGGACTATAACATAACTGGCGAAATATGGGTGTACTGTACACCTCTCCGTCCGTCCGTGTGGTGCCGGACGTAAATAATTGCACCACTCTCTTTCTTCTCATGAGTGTCGTAAAAGGCGACTAAGGGATTCACCAGAGGATGGGCAGCAGTGTTCTCTGAGTATTTAAACAATCAACTGCGATTGCCAACCCGCCTGCCAAGCGTGGCGATTATGGCATATCCATCCCCCCCATTTGGGGGAGGCCGTTGTCCAGCAGAGAACTCTTTCGGCTGAAATGATGATGATACACCTCTGCCTACCCCTTCGGGGAAATACAGGTGTGTGTGTATAACGGATATAAAATTTATTTAGAAATACAAATGGCCGACAAGATTTCCTTAAAAAATACGATAAAAGGGATTCACTGACATTTATAAATAATAAGTTTCACACTAAACCAACGCAATGCAAAACGCAACGCACCCGATGTTTTTTTAAGCTAGTGAGTAAACTTTATCGATAACTTCACATGTTTAGTATGGTATGACTATGATTACATCACTATTACCCGCATGCATCAAACACTGTATGTCATTCAAATTCTATTCTTATAACAACGCTCATAGAGTTCTTAGATTAAAATAATATTATTAAACGCCATCTAGCGGGCAGTAGCCGTACTTGATCGGATTGAAGTCTATTTTAATCCGAGAAGAAAATGGTCGTAAATTGACATGATCAATTTTAGAATGTGAATTTATGTACAATTCTGTTAAGGTTGAATTTAATGCAACACTTTTGTATGTTATGTCTTATCGTGATTGTTGTTTTTGGCCAATCATAATGCAAGTTTTATAGTATGTATACTATGTGAAATAATGTGAATGTGTGAGTTTGGCGACAGCGGTTTTAGTAGAAAATTGGCTTCAAGTATTTCCTCTTATTTCTTAGTTCCATGGATATAGTACACATAGAGATGGCGAAACGGCGGTTACCTTTGCCCATGACAATTTCAATACCACCTAGGCTGTTGCCGTCGGTTCGCCAAACTAAGACGACGACTAAGACGTCTATTGACGACGTCTGTGGTCTAGTGGTTCGAGTGTCGGACTGTTGATCACGAGGTCGTGGGTTCGATTCCCACATAACACAAATATTTGTGTGATGAACATAAGTGTTTGTGTTGGTCTGGGTGTTTCTTATGTATTATAAGTATGTATTTACAAAAGAAAAGTATATAAGTATTTTCATCAATTGTCTAGTACCCATATTACAAGCTCTGCTTAGTTTGGGACTAGATGGTGCTGTGTAAAAATGTCCCAAAATATTTATTTATTATTTTATTTTTATTTTTAAGACATGAAGATGGAAAGTCTCATGTGATTGTAATTTCACCGGCACCCGTACCCTTCAGACCGAAACACAGCAATGCAAGCATCACTATTTGGCGGAGAAGTAGGCACGGTGGTAGTACTTCCCCGGACGAGCTCTTTCACAAAGGAGCTCTACTAAAACTACCTAAACTTGAACTAAAAAACATGTACCAAGTTAACATAAAACTACTTTGAGTTACCATTAATTTCACATGACGTGCGTTACTGCGTTTATCTGCGAATACATCTAGCCCCGTTTACCACGACTTGAAACTGTCGCGTGAACTCGACTCCGAAACTGGAACGGAGTTACAAGTGCTCTGCTAATGTTAGTAATTGCTTGCTTAGGTTGTTTACTCGCTTTCTTGAAGGTACTTCAGTGAAATTATGGTATGGTATGAACTTGCATGTCTTTGAGGTTGTAATTCTAGCCAAGGATTTAGTATGTATCTCACTTCATTGACAACAACTGACAACGAATTACAACAGTACGCTCACCTTTTTCTGTACCCAGTCAGGGGCGCGGAAGTTCAGAAGCGCTTTGTCCAAAACATTTTCTAAGAAAAGTGCCACTTTTTTAAATCAAATCAGGTTATCAGGTTATATTGAATGCAGTCATTCGCTCATTTTAAAATTGTACGCCGGTACCGAAATTAATTTATCATTCGTCACATTAAACGCCTAGAATATCTAGCCAGTGCTATGTGCTATAGATGAACATTTAAATAATTATGTAAATATATGCAAGTATAGTTGTTATTCAAAGCCATTACCCTCCTTAGCGTCGCAATAATCGGATAATAACCCTAAAAACTCGCCAGCATGTTGCAAAAACATGTTTTATGGTAAAAACGTGTTTTATAAAAAAGCTGGTTTCCTCGCTTTAAATTCCTAATTCTGGCAATATTCTATACTTAAAGTTTCTTATTCCGAACATTTTTATTGATTCTTTGATTCTCGAGTTTGGGGCAGAATTATGGATTTCCTAGTCTGATTGACTGATCCGACGATGAGAAAGTTTATTAGTATCTGAAGTTTACAGATCTATGAAGAGAAATTGCATTACACAAGTCTTTTGATTAGACTGTCTGATTAGAAATTCGACTTATGCAAATCACCAGAAATAAAACAAATATTATCTCATGGTTCATGGGGTCTATTCGCAAAATTTTAATCGATATATTTATAGACATTTATCGTATCAAAACCTACTTAGGCCCCGTTGTTGATTTACGGCCAAAATTAATATCCAATCTATCCACGATTTGCCCTACTAGAGATAGGAATTTGACATAAGCTCCATACAAAATATGTCAAATTTCTATCTCTAGTAGGGTAAATCGTGGATAGATTGGATATTAATTTTGGCCGTTAACCATCGTTTATACGAAACAATGAACGATGCCAATCGACAATTTTAGGTCGTAACTCTAAGGATAAGTTCGAATAAGGTAGGTACGAAAAAATAATTAAAACTTTCGAAACATAGCCAACATAGCTAAGTGGTTTTGGAAACGTCTCAATTATTTCGGTCGATATAGCTCTAAAAGTTTATGAAAGTCTAAATGTAAATTATGGATATGGTCTACAACGGTCTATCTTACTAGTAGTATAGTATATACTAGAAAAAAATAGATCTTTCATGTTCATCAATTACAAAGATTTTGACGGTAAAGATAATGATAATAAATAAGACAAAACAACAACAGTCTTAAAGATACCGGATAGGCCATGCAGAGCAATATATTTTAACCATTTATAAAACTACAGTCACAGAATATCTAATAGTACTTGCTACGGTTCTTGACCAATCACAAAATCAAGAATACCATGCGCGATGAAATATTCCTGATAGTGAAACAGTTTTCAGCAATAAGGTAGGTATGCCATATATTAAACGCACAGCAAATGGACTGGATAGATTTGTAAAAGTATAAAGTACCCAATGCCGCACGCGTATTGGTCACATTCACATGTCACGTAGTGCAACGTGGGAAGCATTTGCGAACAAAACTAAAATAAATAATAACTAAATCTAAACATGAAAAACACCTTTTAGAGGAATTAAAACCAATGACTTATAATTTAATTTTATAACATTAAGAAAAAAAAAACATACTGTATTTTTGTAAGCAATTTGCTATTGAGAAGTAATATAAATTAGTTGTACCCTTATATGGGAATTTTTGCATGGGGCGAGCGAGCGCGATGCGTCGTGTTAACTCGTGTTCACCCACCCACATCTTGTTGTAATAAATGTCGACGGACCAAGCGGTGAACAGAAAAACCTACACTGGTTTATGTTCTACACTGTATCTGTATCTGCCAAATTTATGTATTTTTTTTGTGGTAATTAATAAATAAATAACAAAAGATATGATCGCGCCGTCTGGCACTTGACTGGGCTGAACTAAAAAATTATGACGTGTGTATTTATCCCGTACACTCGCTCGTGTGTCGACAGCCTAATATATACCGTTCTTCAGACCCTACTACTTACGACGTCCGACGATGTTGTAGGTTCTAATCAAATAATTTAAAAAAGTACAAATATGGATCGAATAGAGGGCGTCGAATTTCTATATTTGTAGAAAGCTCATCGTAAGTACAGTTTCTCAAATAAACGGAATAACATGAGGTTTCTAGCCACTATACTACCTACTTGCTGACTAGTAAAATGTCAAGTAGTCATGAATATACAATGAGCCTTGCAGAAAAATCTCGACTTCCCATATTCTTAAACGGTTTTTTAACTCTAAATTGTATGCAAATTACCGAAAACTGCTTAGAAATTTATCAATTTTCGATCATTTCTAAGTCAGTGGATTATGGAAAAATGAAAATTTTGTGTGTGAGTGTTTTTGCATAAATTTTGAGGAATTGGAGAAAATATTGACTTAATAATCGTTTTATATGCCCATTATATTTTTATAGGATGAAAATAATATTTATAATACTTGTGTGTTAGAAAATAAGCTAAATAAAAATTTCGTTAGTAAAACTTATTTCCTTAACTTTTAGCATTTTATTTTTTAAATCTAAATACTAGCTTTTGCCCGGGACTCCATCAGCGGACGTCCTTTATTATCTATCCCGTGGTAATTTCGAAAAATCGCGCCTTACTCCTTGTCTACGTCTTAAAAAAAATACATTTATTTCAGACTATGTCCATAATTTTGTGATTTAAAATTTACAGACGACGTCTGTGGTCTAGTGGTTCGAGGGTTGGACTGCTGATCACGAGGTCGTGGGTTCGATTCCCACAGGACACAAATATTTGTGTAATGAACATAAGTGTTTGTGTTGGTCTGGGTGTTTATGTATTTTAAGTATGTATTTATAAAAAAGCATATAAGTGTTATAATCATCGTCTACTACCCATAGAACAAGCTCTGCTTAGTTTGGGACTAGATGGTGCTGTGTAAAAATGTCCCAAAAATATTTATATATTAATTTATCTTAAAACTATGTTCGTGTTAGTCCGTGTGGTGCCGGACTTAAAGAATAGCACCACCCTTATCTCTTCCCATGGGTGTCGTAAAAGGCGACTAAGGGATTCACCAGAGGATGGGCAGCAGCGTTCTCTGAGTATTTAACCAACCAACTGCGATCGCCAACCCGCCTGCCAAGCGTGGCGATTATGGCATATCCCCCCCTTAATTGGGGGAGGCCTATGTCCAGTAGTGGACGTCTTTCGGCTGTAATGATGATGATATGTTCGTCACAGATATTTGAAAAAAACATTAATCACAATACATAGGTATTGCAATCACAATATTAACAAAAAGCGAGATTTATTAAGAATTCATCAGGTCACATGCAGCCTGGTGAGTCTTACTTCAACTGCAGATTCTGGTCTCTCAGCAATCATCTTTAGGACTCCGTTATCGCTGCATCGAATTCGATGAAGCAGTGAGGCTGACTTTTTGCGCATTATAGCATAAAAATCATCCACCCTCGCGTCGGCAAACATACCCGAGGCACTGCAAAAGCGAGGCAGCCGCATAAAAGGAACCTCTTTCCAAAATTTCAGTTTTCTAGGTCTTAAGGTGGGCGTTCATGAGTCAGCCAGTGAATGAGTTAGGATTTTTAAATATATATGTATTGATTTCTTTGAGGTGATCTAGAAACCTTGTGTGGATTTTTCTACGATTTTTATCTAATCGTTAATCGAGAAAGTTTTTATGAATCTACACGTAGGAAGTAATGTCTAAATAGTTATTTTTAAAAACTTAATCAAACTTTCTATTTTCGTCCTTGTTTGGACTAATAAACTACTTAATTCGGTCAAAGATAGATGATAAAATTTCGAAAACAGATAAAACAAGTTTAAATTTTTAGTATTTTATACTCGCCATAATGATTGTGACAATTTTACAATCGAAGTTGTAAACTTATAAATCAAAATTATGTTTAAATCATTAGATGATGAGGATGCTAATTGTGAACAATAATTTCTAATAATGGTTACCTGCGGTCTGTTTATTGTCTCTTGTCTTATTTAGTAAACAATCTTGGCACGTCTCTTTATTCAAATAATTACTGTTAAAATATAATTACTAGTTCTGCACATGTACTTGGCATATTTTTTTTTATATTTTTTTACTAGTTATGTTAGTTTAGTTTAATTAGTTAAGTTTCCAATATCATTTAAGTGCACCGGTAACTACCCTTTGTCTCTTCCATGACATTCCAGTCCATTCATTGGTTGTCTGGAAGAGATCGCCGTGGAGCGATAAGACCGCCAGTTGTACATTAGCGCATAAGTAGTTATTTAAGAAATTAATATAATCTTGTTGTGCAATAAAGAGGATTTGTATTGTATTGTATTGTACTTAGGTTAAAAAATGTTATTTAGTGTGTGAAATTGTCAACATAATTAATGTCTTTTAATAATTATTATTGAAAAATTGCATTAAAAAGACATGCCAAGATTAAGATTGAGATTGATTGATCGGTTTGAGTTGCATATATGTGTGTGTGTGAGCGCTGGTTGTACAAGAAGGAGCATAGTTTCTATTGGCTTCACTAGAATGTTCACAGCACTTCGTCTATATTTTTTACTATGTCTGTGCCAAGACCATAGAAATCTAAATAAAGGTAATAAAAGTGGAAAAGGCGCGTGAACTTGTCGCCGCGTACAGGTGTCTTTTAGGACACCAGTTCGCGATCCGTTTGCTTGATCATCAGTGCTGTTTTGGATGCAGAGTCACTGACATTGTATTTTGCAGCATATCGAGCAGTGGTATTTTTTTTGGCTTAATTTATATTGCATTGAATGCTACAAACATGGTGGGCGTAGTTGCGTATTTATGTGTTGGTAGCGGCGAACCGGCGACACGTTCCAGAATTAAAAGACAGTAGATAACATTTCTATGACCTTGTTATTTAGATTTCTTTAGTAAGAGGCCTACATAACCCTTGATCTTCTCCAGCCAAGGTAACCATGAAAATGTCCTCACGTAAAAAGGGCAACCAATTGGTGTTTCGGAAGTTTTAATGAGACTAATTTCAGTGGAAGCAACATTTCACTGTGACAAACCATGTGAAGAAATACCGAACTACAACAAAAAACAAAAAGAGCGTGTGAACTTCGTGGACTCTAAGTAGACAGTAATTCAAATTAAATTAATTTACTGCCTATCTTCATAAACGTTTAAAGTGACTTGGCAATAAATCTAAGACTACCCACGAGTCAGTAAATACATAAAAGAATGGAATAAAAACGTCGGAATTTACATAATAAACAGTGGATATATGTAATCTTATTATTTTTACTGCCTCGTTGGTCTAGTGGTTGCAAGCGCGACTGCTGAGTGCGGGGTCCTGGGTTCGATTCCCGGGTCGGGCAAAGTGTTATTGGGTTTTTTCATTAGGAAATTCTCTGTAGCAGCCCAGAGTCTGGATTTATGCCCGGTCAATGGCAACAGACTCGTCCCCTATTACATGGGACTATAACATAACTGACGAAATGTGGGTGGACTATTACACCTCTGCCTACCCCTTCGGGGAAATACAGGCGTGATGTTATATTATGTGTTATGTGTGTTATTATTTCGAGCGGTCGCGCCTGTTGTAAAAGTAAAATGAATTATGGGGTCGGAAAAGATTGCATAACTTTTATCGTGACCTTGAAAACTGTTACTTTTTTTGTGGCTCTAACTTAACATCCGCTTATTCAATAAATCATTGCTTTTCAACGTGTGGGTCTCAACCGGGGGTCGCAGACACTTAAAAAATTAAAAGTTTAATGTTTTTAATTATATTTATTAAAAAGCCTTATGTACATAATCCTATGTCTAGCGATAAGCGAAGGTGTCGCGGGCATTATTTTATTACGCTGTGGAAAACATTGAAAAGCACTGCAATGAACTATCACTTTTTATTGATGATGTACAGTGTCGTTAGTATATATTCTATGGTACAGTCGAACAAAGAGATAAAAGAACAGTATGCAGGGTCGTTATTGATGTTTTCGAGTGAAATATTATTCAATTTAGGGACAAACAAAATTGAATTGCATTTATGCATAACCTTGTCCAAAACTGTTATCATAATTTTCTAAGAAAGCGTCTTCTATATCTGGCGATTTTAACCGACTTAAAAAAAGGAGGAGGTTCTCAATGCGACTGTATTTTTTTTTTATTTTTTTATGTTTTTGACCTCAGAACTCCGTCATTTATAAACCGATTTGGAAAATTATGATTATGAAATAAATAAGGGAACTCTTTAATGGATGACAGCAAATCATCGGGGATTGCAGCAATCGCTTGTGTTTCTATTGTTAATGCCAAAAATAGAAAAATAAAATAAACTTAAAAAAAAGTAAAAACCGACTTTAAAGAGAATAAGATAATTTGTGTGAAACAGTTTAGGAAATCGGTGCCAATTTTTTCTTAAATCAAATAGATTCAAAGGCACCTGCTTCCTTTTTATTATTTTAATGCATTTACGCATGCGAAGCGAAATGTTAAGCCAGGAGCTAGGAGTCGCACGTTCGAATCCTGCTCGTGAGAGATTTTTTCTTTCCACAATTTAAATCGTACAAATTATTTTATCATTTTTACCCGACTGCGCCAGAACGAGGGTTATGTTTTTGAAGTCTGTTTTTACTTTTTACATAATTCTGTTTGTCTGACTGTACAACTTGTATTCCGCGCAATAGGGAAGGTGACTGATTTTTTTAAATTAAGTTTTATTAGAAATATCGAAACTTTTTCAAGAAGAATAACCAACAGTGAAAAAACTAATAAAATATTTCTTAAACTGTCCAAGTTATAAGCTATTTAAATTTGTTCACTAACAGAGACAGCACTATCAAACAATGACGTCATTGTTCAAAACCTTTATAGTAACTTGACATCTCTCTGTACAATGTCCGTTTCGCATGACAAGGACAGAAAATGCCACCTCCAAAAATTTAAAAAGCGTGTATCTCTTCCATTTTTTTATGAATTTTGTTTATTTTTTGTACAATGTTGTCCTTTCTGTACCTTCTTTTAAATGAGATATCATTTTTGGTAATTTTTAACAGTAGTCAACTACCGGATTGACCTAGTCAGTTTAACATACACCGCAGACTAACAGTGACTTTGCGTTAGCAAGTAACTGGCAATAGACTCGGTTATACAAGTGCTATTCATGTTGTGTAACTCATTTTATCGCAAGTTACTTAATTCATTTACTATCACGATGACCAATTGAATTTTTAAGACGTTTGCGCTGTTTTTACCGTTTTTTTCGACTGCGCCAGAAGGAGGGTTATGTTTTTCGAGTGTATGTATGTATTTATGTATATTTCTTTGGCACGCTCTGTGGCCTAAACGGCTTGATGGACTTGAGATTGAGAGGTGTCGTTAGATTCGTCTTAATTCTGAGAGTGACAATGGGTACATCAAAATTTAAAAAATTAAAATGGCCGCTTTTTGGCGCCATATTACCTCTACAAAATTTTTTTTTTCTGTCAAAAACTATCGACTGGGGTATCAAAATAAAGGGTTTTATAAATGCTTTACAAAAATATATACAACTTATATGTTTAAATGTAATTTGGAATGAAAAATGCTAAAAAATAACAAAATATACAACGTTAAAAATGAATTTGACTTTTAAAAAAAAACATTAATAGTATGATAAATAAAACATGACAAAACTAAAAAAAATAAAATAAAAAATTTAATTAACAAAAACAAAAAAAACCCGACTGCGTGTAAAAATAACAGAAAAGATATAAACAAGACATATCAACACGCAGGCGGAGGCTACCTATTAACTATTATGTAATTCATGACCAAAAACATACGTAGCCTCCGACTGCGTGTTGATAAGTCTTGTTTATATCTTTTCTGTTATTTTTACACGCAGTCGGGTTTTTTGTTTTTGTTAATTAATTTTGTTTTTAGACGATTGCCCCTTTTCTCTGGAGTAACAAGTTTTTGTTACTCATCGGGCAAAAAGAATGTATGTAAGTACGTGCTCAGGAAACGATTACAAACTTTATCAATTCATCGTCATCATCATTTCAGCTGAAAGACGTCCTCTGCTGGACATAGGCCTCCCCCAATTAAGGGGGGATATGCCATAATCGCCACGCTTGGCAGGCGGGTCAATTAATAACAATTATCAATTACATTACATTAAAAAGGGAGAAGTGGAAGGAGAGTAGGGAGGCCTTTGCCCTGCAGTGGGACACTTCAGGCTTATAATAATTATTATTATTATGACGCGAATCTCGTGAAAGCCGAGAAGGATAAAGATAGGTTGTCGACATATAGGATGTTGATTCAGCAGTAATTGTGCCGATTGTCGTTACGTCCATTGTATTAATAGCCAAGAGCCTCGATCTACATCTGAGGAGGCTCGCGTTGGGCAGCTGGGTCAAGGGCTTGATACAGAAAGCGGTACTCCTGGATAGAATAGAATAGAATAGTATTTATTTGCATCAAACATGATACAATAAGGTGTTAGAAAACATTATTTTGAACTAATACATGTTCCACCAGGTACTGGCATACAAATTTTTTCATAATGCATGTTAAATAAATAAATAAATATTTAACAATACTTTTAAATTACAATGGAGTTAATTATAGTTTTTTTCTTTTAAATTAAAAACTTAAAAAAAAAACTAATGATTCTGCGTGTATCGTCAGGAAGTTCCTCTCTCTGAGGCCCTGACCACCGGTAGTTTGGACCCTGTTCCCGATGCCGGTGGGCTACAATTTTTAGTTATGTGATACTATTTTTTTTTATAGAAATATTTAAAAATGTAAATAATATGTATAAAGATGAATAAACGAATAATAATAATTACATTAAAAAATTAACATTATCAACATTATTTTATATAAATCATTTTATATTAATTTATTATTGATACTCGATATTACCTTAGCGCTTTGCACTACTATTTGAGGAAAATGTGGCCACTTCAATGGCGTTATTACTGCCGGGCGTGGAGATTGTCTCTCGTGCAGGTTTCGGTCACAATGTACACACCGAGTCTGACATAACTTGCTCTAGGTCACCGCTGAAGATGATATGGTTACGGCCTAAAAAAAACTTAGCAATTTAACCTGAATCAACAATTTCGGACCTCATAATTAGTTAAAATGTAATGTCCACCATGCTTTTAATGACAATCTCATGAATCGATTATATCTAAAAAAACAATAAACACGTTTTCGCATTGGTACACCCTGTAAGTGGTCTTTGTAACTTTCCTGTCCATACTTCCGACATAACGAACCTAACAAAAAAACATGCGCAAATCCATCGTTCGAATCATCGTGAGCTCATTCATACAAAAACCCTATGGAAAAAAGCACTTTCAGTTTTTCAATTCAATTCAATTCTTTATTCGCATAACATGGGTTTATACAGAGATGTTACATGATATTTATTGTTTCACCACATTCAGCCTTTCAGCATGCAAATTTTTTCCCGAATTTTCCAATTTTCTCTCCAACTTTTCCATTTTTTCTTTCATACAAACTTTTTCTGGACCTCATAATTAATTGAAATGTAATGACCACCATGCTTTAATAATTACTACCTTATCGATCGATTATATCTAAAGATACCCTCCGTCCCTTCAATCCTATGGTGCGTGATGATTGTTATAGATAACATAACAATACAATAGCTTTGAAGACCTCGGACGAATAAAAAATGGCAGACGGAATCTTACTAAGGAAAGATTGAAGCACTTAGTTTTTTCCTAAACCTATTTCGACATAATTTTAACACACCAGCTCACAGACATAGTAAAAAATATAGACGAAGTGCTGTGAACAATCAATGTGAAGTCAAAAAAAACCGTGCTCCTTCGTGTACAACCAGTTTTCATGCACATATCATAAACCTGAAGGATATTTGCTTTCGCGATTCTTACTGGACGATGCCACGACATGTGTACTGAGAGGGGTGAGCACGGTTTGAGGTGCATGTGTGTGCGTGAACGCTGGTTGGACACAAAGGAGCTCGGTTTTTTTGACTTCACTATGAATGTTCGCAGCACTCAGTCGATATTTTTTACTATGTCTGTGCACCAGATATACATTGTTATTTTATTTGTGAAACTACGACAATGACTACCGTCACACGAGATTTAGTGTGTAATCGCGGCTTTTTGACTTACTATGGGTGTGAATGTGTGCGTGCCAGCCCGTACTTTTAAGTGAGCCGTCTTACTATGGATGCTTCACTTTCTCTTTAGCCAGATTCCGTCCGCCTTTTTTTATTCGTCCAAGTTGAAGACTATCATTATCATCTCAATCAAATAACTGATGATTTCTCTTTAATTGATATGTAGGGCTTCAAAATTTTATACGTTATTTGGGTCATTTAATAATTTAGATGATAAATATTTAATTATAAAAGCTTGCTGAATGCTGAGATTGAAGATAAAAAGCACATCGCGATTAACTGCCAATTACAAAGAAAAACAACAGAAACAGAAGCATTTTCCCAACAACGGAATAACAAAATTAGTCTAGTCAAAATAAAAAGTAGGGCAAGGCCCAGATGGAGATAGCGAATTAACGAGATGCACTGGACTCTCCCTTAGCAGCCATACCAGGCCCCTCAGAAAGTATTGCGAAAAAAAGTTTTTATATATGGGAGACTGGCCAGTTATAATGTTTTTCGAAAATATGATTATTTATAAGTAAAAATAAGTAAGTTCCAATTTCAAAATTTCCCTCCACATTTTTTGCGAGTTAATTCAAAGTATTGTGTCTCACTGAAATATGGATCTGCGCCGGGAACATTTTAGAGCCATGATTTTATACGATTTCAAGTGTCGCCTGAAACCGGATGAATCGTACGATAGACTTCAAATGGCATTCATGGATGAAGGCCCTTCCAAGGCAACCGTGTATCGTTGGTATAACGAATTCAAGCGCGGTCGACCAACTTTGGGGGATGACGAAAGAAGCGGTCGCCCTTTGACGGCTGTTAACGAAGAAAACGTGCTAGCAGTGAAAAATTTAATCCAAGACAATAGGCGAATTACATATCAGGAGATTCAACACATATTGAAGATTGGATCGGGAAGCGTTCACGAGATTCTACACAGCCATCTTCGCGTGAGGAGGATAGTATCACGCTGGGTGCCGCACAACCTCACCGATGCTCAGAAGCAGGCCCGGGTGGAATGGTGCCGTGATATGCTTAACAAATTTGAAGCAGGCTCGTCTCGGCGTGTTTACGACATCGTTACAGGTGATGAGTCCTGGATTTATCAATACGACCCAGAAACCAAGCGCCAGTCGACTGTTTGGGTGTTTCAAAATGAGCCAACGCCTACCAAAGTGAAGCGATCTAGAAGCGGGGGTAAGATTTTGATCGCTAGCTTTTTTAATTTGACTGGCCACTTGGTATCAATTCCCTTACGGGATCAAAGAAGCATTAATGCCGAATGGTATACTACCAAATGTTTGCCAGAAGTTTTCTCTGTTATAAGCAACAAGCGACCAAACACAGGGCTCCGCGGGCTACTGCTCCACCACGACAATGCACCTGCGCACACCGCACTCAAAACGAGGGACTTCCTGGACAGCACGCCAGTCAAACTCCTGGGTCACCCTCCTTACAGCCCTGATCTAGCACCGTGTGACTTCTTTTTATTCCCAAAAATAAAAAATCAGCTCAAAGGGATACAATTTTCGTCGCCGGAAGATGCGCTGGCTGCGTTCGAGCAGGCTGTAAACGAGGTGTCTGCGGCGGACTGGAAAAAGTGTTTTGAAAACTGGTTTAGGCGCATGAATCTTTGTATAGAGGCTGGTGGAAAGTACTTTGAAAAGATTTGATAAAAATATATGTACGTATAGAACTATTTTTTTTAGTTTCGCAAAACTTTCTGAGTGTCCCACGTATATAGAGGCAAGTGGAAGAAGATTAGGGATGCATTTGCCCTGCATTTGGATTGTGGACCTTCGGGATCGTGTATGCTTAAAGTACAGACTTGAGGCGTCTATTAAGCGACCCTGGTCACACGGACAGACACCTGGACAACAGCACGTGGTGGTCGCGCGCTGCTGTGGGGGAAACAATATTTATTTCACAATATTGATAACAATATTGATGGCGGAGCCATTCCCAAATGGATCCATGAGGATTTCCACCCGAAAACAAAAAAGGACTGTACAGGCTCAAAATTATATAATTTATGATTTTTATGATTATGATAACATAACATACGCAGCCCATTATTATCCCACTACTGGGCACGAGCTTCTTCTCCAAATGAGAAGGTCCACCACGCTGGCCTGCGTGTTGGCAGACTACACATACCATCGAGAACTGTTTGATTATGATAATGAATAAATTATATATTGATAGGGTAGAAATTACAAAAAATCTTGGCCTACTCACTGATCCTGAACTCCGTTTTGAAAGTCATATCAATAACGTAGTCAAAAATTGTTTCTACAGACTAAAAGTCTTGTACAGAATAAGAAAATTCCTCAGTGTCACAGTCAGGAAACGGTTAGTGGAAAGCCTAGTGCTGTCAAGAATGAACTACTGTGACACTGTTTACGGTCCATGTTTGCTGTCCCGTACGGATCGCCTAATTCAACGAGTACAAAATGCGTGTGCCCGATATTGCTTCAGCATACCCCGAAGGAGTCATGTAACACCGTTTTTAAATCAAAATGACATGTTGAAAATGGCAGCTAGGAGGAAATTACATTTGGCAAATTTACTGTTCGGAGTTATTCAGACAAAAAAACCGGAATACTTATTTAAAAAACTTTACTGGAGGCAGGATCACTATAGTTATTCTGCTCGCTCCACGTCGAATCCACTCTCGATGCCGAAACATAGAACTGCTGCCTTCGAGGGATGTTTCAAGTATGCCGCCACTCACTGCTGGAACAATATACCACCTCCGATAAGATCCCTGAACGTGAATGCAAGCTTTAAATACAAATTCAAAAAATATCTATTAATAGATCAAAAAAATAAACAGCCAATTTATATTTAAAAGTTACTTACGTAACAGTTGTGACCTATATGCACCGGCGACCGGCGGCGTGGGAAGCATCCCTCGATACTTATTTCTGGCGTCATCGTATTTAGCTTTATTTTTAATTATATGAATTTAGTATAATGTATTTATTTTTATTTTATCTGACGTGTATATGTTGGGTTCCCGTCTGTGTCACACTTGGGGAGCCCACTGAAAATCAGCGCTGTGTAGTGGCTTGATCTATTACACAGCAACATGCTGAGTGGGAACCTCATTGTCGCGGCTACGGCGTGCAATTGGCCGGTTGTCTTGAGAACTAACGAAGATATTTTATTTTTATTATGCAATTTTAGGTGCGGTCGACCGTACGTCAGTGGTAACAGTTTGGCTCTGGCGGCGCCTTTATTTCGTAAGCAGTAAGGGCGGTTTTCAGACTCGGGTGTTGCCACTGTCATGCGGTCAACTATACTTTTCTTATATTTTGTATCGACTGTCCCTTCTTAATTTTTTACCTATGTGTCTTTTGTTTTTACTTTCTATGTAACCCCATAACCACCTATAAGTTGCTTGCTTGTGTTTATCACTGTGTTTTAAATGTTGCGCGTCTTTAACTGTGACAATAAACTATTTTTCTTTCTTTCTTTCTTTCTATACGTGAACATCGAAAATTGTGGTACCTTTTTTTAGTAGTTGTTATAAAAAGAGGACGTGGACACTGACAGTTGGGCTAGTCCACAAATTCAAAGTCGCTCAGTGAGCTATGGAGCGAGCTATGCTTGGAGTTTCTTTGAAGGATAAAATCCGTAACGAGATCATCCGGAGAAGACCCGGAGTGACCGACATAGCTCGTAGGATCAGTAAGCTGAAGTGGCAGTGGGCTGACCATGTCTGTCGAAGGACCGATGGCCGTTGGAGCAGACGAGTCCTTGAGTGGAGACCGCGAATCGGCAAACGCAGCGTAGGGCGCCCCCCTGCCAGGTGGACCGACGACCTAAAGAACGTGGCTGGGGGGGACTGGATGCGGAAGGCAGAGGACCGAGCGTTGTGGCGCAACTTGGGAGAGGCCTATATCCAGCAGTGGACTGCGATAGGCTGAGTTGATTGATGAAAAGAGGGACTTGAAATATCATTCGAATGTCAGGTACTGTGCGTACTGTGCCATACTTAGATGTGCCCAAAAAAAATATGATTTCTGTTTCCCCATACAAAACGCTACTGTACAACAAACACAATTGGTCGTATTTCGGCCACAAGTGGTACTAGCAAACAATATTAGAGCCGTTATCAATATTCGAAACGAGAAAACTTCATTTTTTTGGGTCAACAGAACTAAGAAACCAAAAGTTTATTTTACTAGGTACTCAATTATTTTTGCTATATTTTTTTAAGAAATCTCTTCAAATACTTCAAACAGCATTTCTTCAAATTTTTACATGCCTAATCGGGCATCTTAATGTTTCGTACACGGAAAGTCTCACATTTTATCTCCACTTTATACTCAGCCAGCTACAATACGTACATTTTCTCTTTTACTCCTATCTTGATGGTAACTTACTCCAAGAACCTTGTTGTACTTTCTACCATCACAAGGGTGGTGGAAATGTACAATAAAATAACCTGCACATATCTACGTGCTGATCAAAAGATGCGTCTGAGATGTGTCTCGAATTTCGATGCTGAATTTAATTGGCAGAAATAAAAAATATTGCTTGCTACCCTGAGGGTTTTATTACCACGATTTTGAAGAGCCTCCACGAGTGACGATATTTAATTGACCGTCCGGCGCACCTTGGGCAGTCAGCCCCGCTACCAACCTGCTGACTGGCTAATCTTTTCCCCACGGCATGAGCTATTATCATTATGTAGCTCATGTCGACACGATAGAAGAAGAAGATCAACTCGCTTTCAGTCATGTGTTCATCTATTGCTGAAATCTACGACGCCAAAAAGAAGTTTAAAACCTTAGACCAAAAGATTATTTTGGTCTGAGCATAAACGTAGATTTATTGCGTTTCTTGTAATACAGCTCTTAACTACTTTTCCTATATTTATTTTTAAAGCTACATTATCATCCTCCTGCCCTTATCCCAATTTATTTGGGGTCGGCGCAGCATGTCTTTTTCTAAAAAAGAAAAGCTACATAACTTCCCTATATTATGTTTTGGTCTAAGCTTAAAACGCAGATTTATTGCGTTTCTTGTAATACGGCTCGTAACTACGCTTCCTATATTTATTTCTAAAGCTACATAATTTCCCTATATTATGTTATGTATCTTTCCTAACATTGCTCAAATACTGCAACTACCTTACAATCTTTACGTGTCGATCGTAAGCAAGATACGCCCTCCGCCATAAACGTTTCGAATTGTTGACGGAAGTGAATGAATGATGAGCTGATGTAACTGTTGATTGTTCACTGTCCCACTCCCATTCACCCCACTCTTGTACAGCTGTGAGACATACAGGTTGATGTTTATGAAGCGATCGTTTTGTTAGCCGACTAAATTGAGAAAGTCGCTTGTAAAAGTTTCATGGTGTGGTTGTAAGATTAGATTAGATATTTTTGACTATTCTTTTACTATTTAGAATCAAGTATAACGAAATTATAGTAACTTATGGAAAATACTTACTTACTTATTCCTCATTTTAAGTTTATTGAAGGAATAAAAAGTTGATTGTAATAAATATTACAATTAGGATCAGGAAGTATATCCACTTCATCGTAGATGTTTTTAAAGTTACAAAAAAAAAAACTTAATGAATTAAAATAAAACTTGCGATCTGCTCAAAACGGAGGCTCTCCTTTTCTGTCGGCCTGATGGCGTGGTAGCCATTAAGGTTGGCAGCGAAGCTGACTGCCTAGGGTACGCCGGACGTACTTAAGTATTGTCTCTCATTCAAATTCAAATTCAAATCATTTATTTGCGAACATAGGTAAAATAAAATAGGTGTTAAGTATAGTCTAATGTGTCTCTATGTCCTACCTTGACGGTGTACAAATTTATCGAAAAAAAATTAATACAATCATAATATTACCAATGATTAAAAAAAAAAACATTATATTAGATTTAAAAGTAAAATAAAAAATTGTTTGCTGTCAAATAATGAAAAAATTAAACATTGTACATGTCAGTAATAATGAAACATAAAATTGCAAATATCAATCTAAAATTCCTAAATAAATTATGCAGTACAAACGTCATTTTTACAATATACCTTTGATTATAAAAGCAATATACTAAAATTAACATCAATTTACCAATACAACATGTCATATTTTATCATTCAAGAAGCTTTCTAGGGAGTAATACGTTTTCTCAATTAAAAATAAAAACAGCTTTTTTTTAAACATACTGACACTTTCTCCTATCCTTATATTTTTCGGAACTTTATTATAGACTTTTGGGGCTATTGCAAATATGCTTTTCTGAAACAATGTAGTTTTGCATTGAACCAAATTCAGCTCACCTGCTCTACGTCCTCTACTCATGGAGGCTCTTTTCAAATGCACCTTTAAATAATTCATCTTATACCGTATTATACGTTACACACAACAAACAAAAACATACCACAGCTAACACGTCTCAGCACCCAGCTACCGAGCATAGCCCAACATCGTTCATCATTCACACAGGTGCACCACCGCCGCCGTCGAGGTGTCGGTCCCAGAATGGGTGCACTACTTCGCAGCAGCTCTGTTCCTACTCTGGCTCGCCTTCGGACGAAGAAGGAGTATGGTTCAGTCCTCGGAGTCAACATGAGCTTTGTGTATGTAGTTTTAATTTTTGGTATTGGGTTTTGCAAACAATTTCAAGTTAATGATGGAATGTTAAAGAAAACTATGTTTTTTCTGGTGCCAGTCGTTGTTATAGATGTTCCAGAATTGTTTTGTGTGTTATTTCCAGTGATTAGTGTAGGTAGTGCAATTTAGGGCTAAAGAACTTAAACATTATGTATGTTATTAGTTTGAATACACCTGTGGGATTGCGGGATTAGATTGTATAGATTACAAAAAATCTAATGAGGGAACTTCATGTTTTAATAATTTTGATGTATTTTATAAGTTTATTTGTATCATACTGAATAAAATTGGTATAATGATAGAAAATATATGATAAAAATAATCTATCACAAATAAAACATTATAAATTGGTAATCAGTACAGTTATCGTTATGAAATCCCGAAAAATTGCACTTTCTATTCCAATCACTGTAACATTTAAAATAGTTGGTGCCATCTGATACCTATTTATTAAACTAAATAAATGATTTTCATTTTGTGGAACCCATATTATTAAACTGTGTAACTTGTGTAAAGAAAGTGTAGGCAAAAAACAACTTTATGCTATCATAAAGTTTTTTTTTGCCTACACTATACGTCTAACGTCTATAGGTTATATGTTTAATTATTAAAATGTCAGATTATATTTTCTAAACAAAATCGCATTTAAAATTTCACTCCTACCATCTCAATTTGGTCATGTAGCACCGTCACCGTAAAATTAAACAACAACCTGTATACGAACTCATTCTGTAGAGTCACTGACCGGTGTGCTACGCGTGCTACGAGCACGGAGCGCCAGTCGATCGCCGAGCGTCGGCGAAGAATGACGTCTATACTCAAAATGTTTAGGTATTTTACTAGAGGTAAACAATCTTGGCAATACATGCCTTTTTATCTAAATCCGCAAACTTCATATTTAAATTAAATCTAAATGCTTGTGAATTTAAGTAAAATTATCATCAAGTATTTTATACAAATATATCGCGCTCAAATAACATAAAATAAATCCAAAATCTAGCTTTCGGGAATCGACGAAAAACAATTTTTACTAGGTACCTTATTCTTAGTTTATACTAAATCTCTTAAGGGGTCGTTGTACTGATCATTATGAACAACTTTTACTATGGGACCAAACCTGAAATCGTGAAGAGAATCAGCTGATCCTTACATTTGTGTTCACATAAATCGACAAAATGTAGGGATCAGCAGATTTTTTTACGAGATTTCATAGTGTTAGCATAAATAGTAAAAGTTGTTCATAATGATGACCCCTTAAGAGATTTAGTATAAACTAAGGTTAAAGCTAAAGTTCTTAAAGTCCGTGTGGTGCCGGACTTAAAGAATAGCACCACCCTTATCTCTTCTCATGGGTGTCGTAAAAGGCGACTAAGGGATTCACCAGAGGATGGGCAGCAGCGTTCTCTGAGTATTTTACCAACCAACTGCGATCGCCAACCCGCCTGCCAAGCGTGGCGATTATGGCATATCCCCCCCTTAATTGGGGGAGGCCTATGTCCAGTAGTGGACGTCTTTCGGCTGTAATGATGATGATGAAGGTTAAAGCTGTAAAGTGTAGTTCAAAAGAAATATACGTGTTTTATACTTACCTAAATTGTGAAGTTTGCTCTTTTAGGTTATTTTACTCAAACTCATTTTGCCAAAAAATTTGCAAAAATAAAAATATCTTAATAAAAATTCAATTTTATATAAAAAGTTACAGTCAACACAAGCGATTTCAGAAAATTAAATTATTGTCATAAACATTTTAATTTATCAATGTTATCATTCACTTTTAAGGGAAAGTGTAGTTAAAACATTTCCTTCAGAGTTATAAGAAATGGAAACAAATTGTTTTCATGCAAACAAAACCATTAGCCTCAATTTGGGGGCTATTAAAATATTTTAAAATTGATTTCTGAACATATTTGCCAACAGCTATGGTCTTCAATATCGTTCAAAACTATTATCTGAATTTTATTATACCTAACAATAATAATCTAATATGATAGATGGCATGTTTCTAAAAACGAGAAAATCCGAGTATTTAGGTAGCTAAGCTTTTTGTTATGTTTTATTACAAGCTTACTTGGTCTGAGCTTGTACATTATAAAATTCGTAAAATATAGCTAGAGTCCTGTGACAGCTGTCACTATACTATATATACTGTGATAATGTCAAAATACGTTAAAATTTACTTGTTTGACATCTGTCACAGGACTCTCGCTATAGGTATTTTACAAATTTTAATACCTAACTATTAAAATTATGTCAGAGAATTCGCAATTTACATCCTAAAAAAACGATAAAAAGAACTAACGAGATTTTGGCGACTGATTCATGCAATTGCATAAAATAAATACATATTAAAAAGAAAATCCCTTTTCATCCCTATAATCTACAATACGTCATTTCGATTCAACTTACACCGCTGAAACGTAGTAGGACTTTCTAAAATGGCCACCTGTCATTCCTTATAAGCGGTTGAGGCACTGACAACAAATTTATCAGCCTAACTGGCAGACGCGGAACCTGCCTGTATCTGATGGAATTCCGTATACGTAGGTACAATAAATAAGGTTTTCCTTCTACACATGGGAGCGGCCCTATGTTTGCTGCCAGTAGTTTCTAAACATTTCTTTATTAATTAAAACTTCAAGCCAGAATTTATACTTAATTAGGGTTTATAGGTAATGAATGGAAAGTGCCATTTAAATCTATCTAATAATATTTCTTATGTAAAACTGACTTGAAAAATGTGTCTTTGCATACACTGAGGTATTAATACCACAGTGTTTGCATAAGACTTTTTATCTCTTTAAGTCTCAGTTTGCAGCGAACGCGATTTGCAATACCACTTACGGCCAAAGTTAATATCAAATCTATCCACGATCTGCCCTACTAGAGATAGAAATTTGACATATACCTCAGTGTTTGCATAAGACTTTTTATCTCTTTAAGTCTCAGTTTGCAGCAGGGTGCTCAATCTTAGAACAAATAATCGGGTACAACAGCTTTTACAACGCTGCAAAAAAAACGTAGTAGGTACTTCGAATGCTTGTAGATAACAGGTAAGATGGTGGTTTTTAATTTAGTAGCATTATATTTGTTACTGTTACGGACTAAAAGTAATAGATGGCAGGTTTTACAAATTTCAGAAACGAGATATTGTAATAGTTTATTCAATATTCGATAGATGTCACTACATGACCCCATATTGGATAATTGTTCCAAAGAGATTAAGATTTCATTTCACGAGATAATTGTACTGATTTTTCACCAAATATTACATTATTAAATAAGTATCTATTTCAGAGCCAATTTTGTTGTTTTTTGAATAATAAAGTATTCTACTTTTATTGATTTTGACTGGTTGATTATAGTGCTAAAATTCGCAAGTCCGAAGTAAGTGTTGGTAGCAGTACGATCTTGCGGTCAGGTTTATAAACGCAGGACGTGGGTTCGGTACTCGAGAAATGTTTCTCTTTTTGCATTTTTTATTTTTAGTTCAGATGATGTACTCACAGTAGTAGGTATCGCACTAAAAGTATCAGATGGCGCTAGTAATCGGTTACCTGTTTTGAGGTTGAAGATTGGTCTCTATTTCAGTATATTAAAATGTACTATGTGGTTTGCAGCGAACGCGATTTGCAATACCACTTACAGCCAAAGTTAATATTAAATCTATCCACGATCTGCCCTACTACAGATAGAAATTTGACATTAGCTCCAAACAGAAAAAGTCACAACAGTACAGTAACATCATTGCTATTGTGACTTTTCCAAAAATAAGACTCGCGCCAGAAAGTAACCTGACTTTGTAAATCATTGACTTTGCAGTGCCATATCAAACGTAGATTTAAATATTATGTCGACGAAGTATAGTAGCCGGCAAAAAACTTGAGCGAAGGCGCCACTGCGCATGCGCACACACTAGTGAAATAAATGTTATCGATCACTGCGCGTGTTCAAGTTACTTGCTATCAGCAAAGGATTATATCATTAGAAGGATTTATATCATTAAAGGTAAAAATCCTGGCAAAAAAATCCAACAACAACGTTGCAATAAAATTGACAGTTCACAGAGATGTCTCATGAATATAATTTCCCTTCCTGAACAAACCAGTATATCTTCTTCCACCCATCATCTGTAAACTAATACAGTCTTGCTTGGAATCGTGAAAGTGAATAAATAATCGGGATGGCACGGTTGGGGGCTGACCACTCCTAAATAATCCTGAACTTAGAAAGTTGTTTGTTATAAGGACGTCATTACATGTGATTTAGTGCTGCGTATGAGTTGTAATTTAACTCTTTATGTGTTGAACAGGTTAAATATTAAATTTATTTTCTGCTTGTGTAATAATGTTAGAATGTGCAAAGGGGTGGGCAGAGGTTTAAAGTACACCCCCATTTCACCAGTAAGTCCCATGTAATAGGGGGCGAGTCTGTTGTCAATAACCGGGCACAAATCCAGACTCGAGGCTGCAATTAAGAATTTCCTAATGAAAAAACCCTATATAACACTGCGCGACCCGGGAATCGGGAAGGACCCCCACGCTTAGCAATCGTACTTGCTACCACTAGGAGGTCTTTCTTCTATCGTGTCGACATGAGCTAAAACAGGTCATGACGTGGTGTAAAGAATTGCCACAGCTTGGTAGCGGGGTTGACTGCCCAGAGGGTGCGTCGGACGATCAGTTAAATATCCAGGCCAGGAGCCAAGGTAACCTTGTCACCATAGCAAGGCTGAATCCGATACCACAATACCCTATTCTTTGCATAATTACTCAAGTCTTCACCTGTCAAATTCACACACGTACTTTCCCGCCAAGTAGATTGTTTACATCGTAGTTCCAACGTTCGCCAATAGATGGCGTTAGTTACTTAGTATCTTAGTGCATGCATGTAGTAATCATTTTACTTTTTAATGTGCAATGAAATTTCGCACACGTAATATTAATTAGTCAATTTTATGGTGTCACAGCGAAGAAAATTTATAGGAATATGTTTTAATTTAGTAATTAACATTTAAATACTGTTATTTCTGTGATTGGTGTGAAAGTAGAAAGTTTAATTAATCCCAGTTTAGCTATTTGATTAGGTAATCAATCCTTCGGGACTTCGTTTCAATGCCATGAAAGTTATAGAACACATGAAAATCTAAAAATAATTACGCTAACACAATAAATAAGCTATCTCTATCCATATTTTGTTTTGTTTAAGAGATTTACAAGCTATCAATAAAGCTTTCTTTTCAATTTTCAAGGCTTTATTTACACTGGATAAAGTTTTTAGCTATCCAGGGCTAATCCAGGGGCTTTACTCTCGACTGGATCGAGTTCTGTATCAATCGAATTTGAATTCGAGTTATTGTCAATTTGTACTGCATTTCTCTAGGAATTGACATGAGCTCGATTTGGTTCAGAGTTCGAACAAGTCAGCAGTAAGGCCCCAGGTACCTACTAATGAAACGTCAACAAAATTGTAGTCCAATCGCACTGTTCTCGTCCGTCCTATTGAGAAGAGCCGCTTCCTCTATTTTAACTTGACTAGTGAGAAGTAAAACATCAAACTATACTATAATTACTAATAAATAACAACTTCCTGATAGATAGATAGATAGATAGATAGAATATTCTTTATTGTACACCATTAACATTATTTAACTTACATTATTAACTGATCCACACAGTGAACATATCTTATAATATACCATAACCTTTCCTCTGTGAAAATTGCCCGTACAACAAGTACTTCTCTAACCGGGAATCAAACCGCCTATAAATCACAAACACTTGGCTACCGTACTGCCTAGGTTCAAGCTAGAGTATAAAAAATTAGACATTAAGTTGTACCAGCTACAGTACATTTTGAAGAACCAAGTACTTATCAGTCAATTCAGTTTTGCAAAATGTACTGTGTAAGGTACTACTTAAAATTAATTTTTCAGTACTCTGAAGCAAAGCTGTACTGGTTCTGTAGTTATAGATGGAAGTAAGAAGAGCATTACATATGATTCGTACTGTCTGGTTAATTGCTGCAGACACTTTATGTTAAATTGCCTTAACTTGTGGAAATGCCTGTTTGTGGAGCGGGATAATTATTCGAAAGGATTACAGTTCGGCTTGACGGTGAAGGCAAAATACTGGCTGAAGTTTTAATGTATTTAAAATGGTAGAGGTTTTGTCTATGCGTTGGATATTAGAATTTGAAGAAACCTTCATTACGTATTGCATGGGTTAGTTGAAAAGAAAAAAGAATACAGGGGCCAATGTACAGTCGAGGAAAGAAAAGGTTCGTCACATTAATGTCTACTTTTGCTTGTACGGGCAGATAACAATAATGACAGTTGTACGTACAACGTACACCCAACACCCACCTAATTATCTCTCGTTTGCAGTTTGAAAAGGTAACATATACCTACAAGCGACGCGATTAAAGGAGACAATTTGAAAATTGACAAACGATTATTTATTTATTATTTTCGTTCCTTGACTGTACCTTAGAACATCACTGAACGCGAGACCCTCAATAACTGATACAACGGATGAACAAAAAGAAAATTGCAATTATTGACCACGTTTAGCGGATTTGATGACACTACACCAAATCTTTGTAATATCCCCTAGTCACTTTTTATAAGACCCCTCTCGTTTCGGAACAACAATGCGCTAAATATGCATTATCAATTCGGTTTCCCGGAAAACTGTCTGTGAACTGCGCATAGTTACAAAAACCCTTCTACAATGAAATTTAAAAGTACAGATATGTTACTTGCGCTCGCAATCTGAAGACTCGAAAACGTCCTAATTAGGATGTTTTTCTATTAATCCGCGTCAAGAAAGGCGCTGTGTGACCGGTGACAAAAAAAAACTAAAAAATACCTTCGTGTGTCTACAGAAAGTTTTCTAATTATGACGCGAAAGCAAGTTGAAGTAAAGAAGAAAAAAAACTAACTTACTTTGTACTAGTTTATGTGTAGTGCTGTCGTTGCGTACGGTTTTTTTTTTTCGTTTATTTTGTTACGGTATGACATGACATATCTGTACTTTTAAATATCATTGGCTTTCTTTTTTTTACTGTCTTACTATGGTCATAACATCCACAACATTTCAATATATTTAAATGTAAACATAGGCGTAAAAGAAGACAAAACGAAAACAAAGCCATTTTCAATACTTATGTAAAGCATGTAATTTGTAGGTTGACGTGAACATTGTTCAACGCTCATTACTTTTAAGTACCTACTCGAGAAAAGCTTTGAAATGTGTAGAGGGAACTTACCTGGTATATTGACATGTTTGAAGAAGTTATTCACATGAGCTGCAAGAAAAGTATGAAGCTACTCTAGTTACGGTCAGCCAACAACATAAGTCAATGATATTGTGAAATAGGTATTTATAAAAAAAACTTTCGTGTCTATCATTACCAGTCATATAAAATTGATGCAGCCCTTGTAAGTAATTTAATAGAATATAGATAAGTAATCGACTCAGCCTATCGCAGTCCACTGCTGGACATAGGTATCACCCAAGTTGCGCCACAACACTCGGTCCTCTGCCTTCCGCATCCAGTCCCCCCCAGCCACCTTCTTCAGGTTGTCGGCACACCTAACAGGGGGCGCCCTACGCTGCGTTTGCCGATTCGCGGTCTCCACTCAAGGACTCGTCTGCTCCAGCGGCCATCGGTCCTTCAACAGACATGGCCAGCCCGCTGTCACTTCAGCTTACTGATCCTACAAGCTATGTCGGTCACTCCGGTCCTTCTCCGAATAATCTCGTTACGAATTTTATTCTTCAAAGAAACTCCAAGCATAGCTCGCCGTGTGACTTTGAATTTGACTTTGAAGTAATACATAGTGTAAATTAATAAAATAAAAAAATATTACACATAATAATTATTTCATACCCATTCACTTGCCTTCCTAAGTTCCTATGCCTACATAATGCAGCACTTGACGCCATACAATAGCAATGCGCGTGCGACGCAGAAATCGTCGACTGGCATCTCCATGCTAATTCTTTATTCACTATAATACTACTTATTCCATCTACACTGATATTAACTTATTGCAACCCACGCCTGGACGAGTTTCTCATATTTATTTACCTCACATCACCTGGTTCTCCACATCGTATACATCTAGTTTTTCCTAGCTGCCTTCTTCAGATCTTCGATCCATCTGGCTCCAAAGTCTCGGTTTAACCCTCCATTAAAAGTAAACTAGAAAGCTCTTTACTTTATACTCAAATAACACTCATCCATTTCTCGCTTCCTCAAATGCCTGCATAATTATCAAAGCTCACCAGTTCTCGTCGTGCTTTTGAATGGCATGCGCGTGCGACGCATACGTTGACAGCGTGTACTCAGTAACGCCCTCTGGCGACAACTTGTAAGCTTGGTATTCATGGGCGCTCGCAGAAATAATTTCCAGGTGGTGCAGATTTTATTTTTCTTATAGAAAACGTCATTAATAAGTTCGGTCAAAAACCCCGCCGGTTGCAGTTGATTTTTAAATGAGAATTGTGTAATTACTGCCTACTAATTATTGTGAATAAAAAAATGATTTCCAACAGACGGCTTTTTATTTCAATAATTTCTGTTGATCCCGAGATTGCCAAGGGGTGCAAGTGAACCCCCTGGCACCCCCCTGCCGGCGCCCATGTTGGTATTCCCTTTGTTTTCGAATAATGCTTTAGTTTTGACTTAAAAAGCTTTGGAAAAAGAATGTCTAGTCTCATTATTTTCATATAAAAATCATGATTCATCCGTATGACCTTAAAAGGGTTAAGAATCTAACAAAATAATGGTAATGAGGTATTTTATGAGTACGTAATGAGGTACTTACTTTAGGTATTTTTATTGGCTATTAATGTTTATGTGTTGTAGTCATAAAATCTGAATAATAAGGTAATAGAAATTTTATCTACTGTCTTACGCATGTTGTCGGTTTGTCGCTACCAATACAAAAATATGCAATTACACCCATGCTAAATACTATTTTCACATCAGTAGCTCAAACATGTAGGTTTTGCTGCCTGAAATCAGTGAGCAAAATGCGATTTTGCTCACTGAGTGAGACAAAGAAACTTTTTAATAATTTTTTTCAGAAAGCCGCGAATATCTTATTCAGCCTTGGGTTAATCATCAATTCGAAACATTCACACTCTATCTCTTTCCCGCCATTAGAAAGAGAGAGAGACAAAGACCAGCCCTTTCGAATCGAAGTTCCGATTTTGAATTCGACTTCAAAGACAAACACGTTCGGAATTTCGTACTAACTAAAGAAATTTTGCAAAAAGATAATTATGTCTTTTAATGTAATTTATTGAATTTTTAACTTATTGTTGTATTTAAACGAAAATAAGTATTTACTGTAAATAAAACTGATATTTAACCTGTAAATATTTATTTCTAGTTTCAATAATGTTACGTAATATATTTTGAATAATAAAATATCATGGGTACTATTTCCGAACACGCCTTAATTTAAATAACAGAGCGGGAATAAAATTTCGTGGCTGGCGTAAAGAGTTGAATAAGTTAAAAAATATTAAAATAATCATAAAATATGAGTGAAACAAGCGACGAGAACAGTATTCTAACACCGGAAGAGTTAAAACATAAGTTTCCTACCTGAGAAGTCTCGCGAGAATTAACTGAAAGCATATGGTATGCTTTATTGAATTGGTACCTCTATCTACAATGTTAATTATTTTGATTCACAATAAATAGTTATTTCAATCTATTCCTGTTTATTATTTTATCTCCTAAAGTGTTCTCGCTGCTGAAGTGAAAAATTATGTGTGTTACACGAGAGCAAAGTTTTTTGCATCTCGTGCCTTTGAATCCCTCGCCACACTCAGGATTCAACTTTAGAATCATTCGCTACGCTCGTGATTCAATCGATGAATCCTTCGCTTGCTCAGGATTCAAAATCAGCACTCGCAGCTAAAAAAAGCAGGACCAAAAGACGAAGCCAATCCAACTGCGCAGAGGGGTGAGACAAGGGGATGTAATATTCCCGAAATTGTTCACTAACGCGTTGGAGGACGTCTTCAAGACGCTGGACTGGACTGGACAGGGTATCAACGTTAACGGCGAGAACATCTCACATCTCCGTTTTGCCGATGACATCGTTGTAATGGCTGAGTCGCTGGAACAACTGGGCGAAATGCTGCACAGCTTAAACGGAGCCTCTCTTTGTGTCGGTCTCGGCATGAATCTGGACAAGACTAAAGTCATGTTCAATATGCATGTCATGCCGAGGCCAATATTCGTCGAAGGGTCGGCACTCGAAGTTGTAACGGAATACGTCTACCTAGGGCAGGCAATTCAGCTTGGTAGACACAACTTCGAGAAAGAAGCCAACAGAAGGATCCGTCTGGGCTGGGCAGCATTTGGCAAACTTCGCCGAGTCTTCTCGTCGCCTATACCGCAAAGTTTGAAGACAAAGGTCTTCAACCAGTGCGTCCTGCCAGTCATGACTTACGGTGCCGAGACGTGGACACTGACAGTTGGGCTAGTCCACAAATTTAAAGTCGCTCAGCGAGCTATGGAGCGAGCTATGCTTGGAGTTTCTTTGAAGTATAAAATCCGTAACGAGATTATCCGGAGAAGAACCGGAGTGACCGACATAGCTTGTAGGATCAGTAAGCTGAAGTGGCAGTTGGCTGGCCATGTCTGTCGAAGGACCGATGGCCGTTGGAGCAGACGAGTCCTTGAGTGGAGACCGCGTATCGGCAAACGCAGCGTAGGGCGCCCCCCTGCCAGGTGGACCGACGACCTAAAGAACGTGGCTGGGGGGGACTGGATGCGGAAGGCAGAGGACCTAGCGTTGTGGCGCAACTTGGGAGAGGCCTATGTCCAGCAGTGGACTGCGAAAGGCTGAGTTGATTGATTGACTCTCAGCAAAAAACGACTTTGCTCTCTTGTTGCACAAATAACTATTTAGTGACTCCGCGTCCAAAACAGCACTGATGATCAAGCAAACTGGGGGCCTAGTACGAGTTTGACAATTACGAATACTTTCAAAGTATTCGTCGACTTTCATTAATAAATCTGTAGTTCCTCCTCGTATCCGTCAGGGGCGCTACTGATTTATGAATGAAAGTCGACGAAAACGATGAAAGTATTCGTAAGTGTGAAACTCGTACTAGGCCCACTGTTCGCGCACTGGTGTCCTACGAGACACCTGAATGCGGCGACAAGTTTATGTGCTTTTTTCCTTTATATTTCCTATTTCCTTATTATTTAGATTTTTATGGTCATTACCGTAATATCTTACAAATAAGTAATTATGATCCATTGTTCGTATTAATATAATGAAAATTCATTGTTTATTTTCGACTGTTTATTTAGTATCGTATTATTCCGAATAACATCAAAACACTATCTTTGATAAGAGTCATGATATTTTTTTTTTTTTTTTAAATATTATGTTAATGTTGTCGATTCTCTTGTTCACGAACTAAACTTGTTCTAAACTATCGCTCTCTTTTACTAATAGTAAATACAAGAAAGGGATGGCAACAATTTTATTGCTGTCAAATTA
This sequence comes from Asteroscopus sphinx, assembly GCA_949699075.1. Classification (NCBI taxonomy): domain Eukaryota; kingdom Metazoa; phylum Arthropoda; class Insecta; order Lepidoptera; family Noctuidae; genus Asteroscopus; species Asteroscopus sphinx. Next base: position 7,552,266 of record OX453021.1, on the reverse strand, counting down.
GTTTACGTGTTACATTTCTTAGTATTGGAGTTGATGTTGCGAGATCATGACTAAACTTAATGGATTTTTTATTCCCACTAATTTGACAGTTCTAAAATTGTTGCCATCCCTTTCTTGTATCTACTATTAGTAAAAGCGAGCGAGAGTTTAAAACAAGTTTAGTTCGTGAACAAGAGAATCGACATTTGTATTATTTCAATTACCAATTTTAAAAATAAAACTTAAGGTACAGTCAGAATTCTTTCCGGTGAACCACCACTAAGGCTAAAATCGCTTGCACTCAATGTTCGATGGCAGCCGTAAGTGCGTGTAATGTAGCAGGATTCGTTCAAGGGATTTTGTCGACAAAATGTACCACCGGGAAGTATCGTGACTGTACCTAATTACGCCTGTATAAAAAAATCTTTGGCCGTGATGGCCGTTGGAGCAGACGAGTCCTTGAGTGGAGACCGCGAATCGGCAAACGCAGCGTAGGGCGCCCCCCTGCCAGGTGGACCGACGACCTAAAGAACGTGGCTGGGGGGACTGGATGCGGAAGGCAGAGGACCGAGTGTTGTGGCGCAACTTGGGAGAGGCTTATGTCCAGCAGTGGACTGCGATAGGCTGAGTTGATGAAAAAAATCTTTGGCGACCGCGTACTGGAAGGTGCAGCGTGGTAGGCCCCCCACAAGGTGAACTCACGACCTGGTGAAGGTCGCGGGAATCCGCTGGATGCGGAAGGCGCAGGACTGGTCGTTGTGGCGATGCTTGGGGGAGGCCTATGTCCAGCAGTGGACGTCGTTCGGCTGAAATGATGATGATGATGATGAAAAAAATCTTTAAATCTATTTAGTAGTTTGCCGTGAAAACGTTTCAAACATCAGATTCTTCTTCTTCGTGTCAATGGTTCTTATTTACTTCACACTGTATTCATGTGGTATTTGGCCACCTCTATGGCGTTGTTTGTGGCTTTGTTTAAATCGTCTCTTGTGCAGGTAGTAGGGCACAAGGGACAAGTGAGCAAATGGGCCATGGACTGAATGGGGGCCCCGCAATCGCATTCAGTATTAGACAAGTCTCGCATTCCCCATTTGCACATATTCTCTCTGCAGCGACCGACTTGAGTCCGCAGTCGGTTCAGGGACTTCCAGACTGGCCATGGGAGATCGTGACCTGGGGGCAGGTGTTCTTGCGGTGCTACAAAATCAGGTGGTGGTGGGAGCCTTTCCTTCCACAGCGCTGTCCTCATTACGGCTGGATGGAGTTGTGAGGCCTGTGTGGAGCGCATAAAACTTTTACGACTTTTCAGCCGGGCTCTTGGGAGTTGGTGTCCAAAGAGGGGGTGTCGGTGATCGGACTCTTGTTTAGATTTCTGCGATGTACATGCGCTATCCCGACGTACAGAAAGTGGAGCTATGCCCGCTAGTGGATATAGCATTTTAAGAGGAGTAGGCTTAAGGCAACCAGTTATCGTGCGGCACGTTTCGTTTAGGGCAATGTCGACATGCTTAGAGTGCACGGAACGATGCCACAATGGGCATGCAAATTCGCCGGCAGAAAAGCACAGAGCTATGCCAGTTGTGCGCAAGACGTGTGGTGCTGCTCCCCATTTTGTGGTTGTGAGACGACGGAGGAGGTTGTTGCGTGTGCAAACCTTGAGTTTTGTGTTGAGACAATGAGATTTAAAGCTCAGAGACCTATCCAAAGTTACACCTAGGTATTTTGGATGAAAGCAGTGTTGGATGTTAACGCCCTGCCACCTTACATTGAGCATCCGATTAGCATGGCGGTTGCGAAGATGAAATGCGCAAACCTGGGTTTTAGAAGGATTGGGTTTAAGACCGTTCGCTTCGTAATATTTGCCAAGATTATTAAGAGCTAATACAAGATTTTCTTCCGCCTCTTCAAATGTTGTAGTTTGTGTAGCCAAGGCCAAGTCGTCCGCATACAAAAACCGGGTTGTGTGTGGGGCACTAGGCTGGTCATTTGTGTATATATTAAACAATGCTGGAGCTAGGACACTTCCTTGAGGGAGGCCATTTTTCTGACAGCGCCACCGGCTCTTACCCGACTTGAGGTAAACTTGGAAGCGACGGTTGTAAAGTAGTTCTCCCAGTATGCGAACAAATCCTATGTCGTTGGTCATAGCCTCCACTTTAATGAGGAGCCGTTTTATGTTGACAGTGTCATATGCCGCCGATAGGTCAACCAACGCAAGTCCTGTAATTTCGTTCTTCTCAAATCCATCCTCAATGTGCTGAGTGAGTTTCAGAATCTGGCTGCAACAAGACTTTCCTGGGCGAAACCCAGCTTGTTCGGGTATCAGCTCGGTATCGATTTCCGGCGCAAGGCGATCTAATAGCAGTCTTTCAAAAAGTTTGAACGTGTGACATAACAAAGAGATAGGCCTGTAGCTTTTAGGGTCATCGGGTGACTTACCTGGCTTGAGAAGTGCAATAATTTTGGTTTTTCTCCAGATCTTAGGAATTTTTCCTATGCTCACACAGGTATTAAAAAGAGCCAGAAGCCACGACACCGCCAATGGTCCAAGATGTTTAATTTGCTCAGTTGTTATGTCATCGACTCCAGAAGCTTTCCCATTCTTAAGCGCTTTTACGGCAAAGATGATTTCCGTGAGAGTAAATGGTTTACTGATGTTATTGGAAGTTCTAGATGGATTTCGTGGTCTTTGGACTTTTGGCATGCGTTTAGTTTGTTTTCCGTTGAGTATAAGCTGATGGGCAATCTGGTTTGCTGTGACTTGAGCTGGGTTTGCAGGGGCAGGAGGATCTCCAGTGAGTTTATGGATGGTTTGCCAAGCCTTCTTGCTATTGTGTGTCATATTGATACTAGATATAGTCGACATCCACTTATCTCTCCGACTTTCACTAACCAACTGCATCAGATCTTCACCAGCCATTATGGTTTCTTCAGAAAATGGGTCATTATTGTAGAGATGTTCATAGTGAGCCAATAGTATAGCAGAGTCCGCATTTAAGCCTGGAATATACGAAGAGCGACAACCCCTCGGGATGTTGTGACGTGACGAAGTCCAAATTGCATCTACGAAGTGTTCGTAGTTGACAGGAAGAGGCTCAACGTGTTTGAGTTGAAAGTCCACATCCACTGCAAACTTTTCCCAGTGTGCCTTTGAAAAATTGAACCGTCGTTTAAATGGTACTTGTACCGGTTTCAAGGCCGCCTGGATTTGGCATGTAATAGGTCTATGTTGCGTATGTGGAATTGGAGGACAGATAGACTTCTGACAGAGTGGACTAATATTCGAGCTAACGAATATCAGGTCAGGATTATAGCCCCTATTCCATCTACGGCTGTTAAAAGATGGGGGAAGTTTTGGGTCGTGCAGTAAGGCTAGCTCTAATGAGTCCGCCCAATCTTCCACTGCATTGCCGTCAGAGTTCGTGTCTCGATAGCCCCACGATATACTGTGGCTGTTGAAGTCGCCTAGTATTATTTTTGTAGTACGGTCATCAAAATTGGTGGGTTTCGAGAATTCAAAAGGTTGATTTGGTGGTTTGTATACCGATGTTACTGTACATGTTCCGATGTCTATTGTTATTGTCTCTATAGAGTTATAGGTATTAGAAGATACGGATACGATATTAACATCAGGTTTACAGAACATGGCGCTGCCGTATTTGTTGTGTGGTGTTTCGGCAACGAGTGTTAGGCCGGGTATTTGTGGTCTAGGGTGATCAATGCCACGGTGTGTTTCCTGAATACACAAGATATCACACTTTGTCATTAGGCTAAGTTCGGACAGTAGACATGATTTATCATCTGAGAACCCTTCGATGTTTATCGAAACTACTGTTAGGGCCGATTTTAAAAGATGTTCATATTGGCCCTTTTGAGGGCGTTGGGTATATTGGAGAACCATTGTGGTGAGAAGATTGGCCAGCTAGACTCTGCGTTACCGAGTGCTAGCCGTTACCAGGGTGCGCCGGACGTAATCGCTATATGCAGGCTGGACGTCGCTCGGGGAGGCTCTTCTCTTGCACCCCACAACATCAAATCAACATCAGATTACTTCGTTATCATAATTTTCCTTTAAACATGAAAAATATGACTTATTTACTTCCGCAAAGACTCAAATATTCATAAATACGGCTGTCGGTAGTAGTACCAGCTAATAAGTATGAAAAACCTGTAATTTATGCAATAGTATGTCTTATCGACGACGAGTGGTTACGCGAACAGAACGGGGAGCGCACGCGATGACTTTCTAGTTCTAGTGCTCGTCTTTAATCCTAGGAATAGCGGTATTTACGTGTAGAGTTACCATGATATACGTCTATTGGCTAATATCGAATGAACAATGTCCACCAGTCCATTATTTTTCGTCAATGCTTCGAATCAAGTGGCGATCTTTCGTTTCGGAGGACAAGACACATTTTGAGTCGTTGAGCCAACGGAGAAAGTAGTGATAAGCTGTTTTTTACGATGCACCCCATCCCTAGCGGCTACGGCCAACACTGGCCACGGCGGTCGAAGATTGATTGTTGACAGTTGACAGACTTGACGTTAGCGCTTCCCGCCAAAATGTTTGCAAAAATATATCTTGTGTAACAAATGGAAAATAATATATGTATGTAACATAACATCACGCCTGTATTTCCCCGAAGGGGTAGGCAGAGGTGTTTAGTACACCCACATTCCGCCAGTTATGTTGTGAGTCCCATGTAATACGGGGCGAGCCTATTGCCATTAACCGGGCACAAATCCAGACTCCGGGCTGCTACTGAGAATTTCCTAATGAAAAAACCCAATAACACTTTGCCCGACCCGGGAATTATTATTATATGTATGTATGTCGAAGGAATATAATTTCCTTTCCAACAGTAAGTAATACTTTGAGAGATCTCTGATATTCCCCCGCAATTGATAAGACTGTAAGCCTCGAAAGACTCGAATGATTATTGTATGCTATTATCTGTATACCACCCATCACGATGTAGATGTTAGTTTACTAAAATTTGAAGGCAATTGCATAGACTTATACATGCTGAAATTTGAGTCGCTTAAATCCTAAAAAGGGGTCATTGTACTCATCATTATGAACAACTTTTACTATGGGATCAACCCTGAAATCGCGAAAAAAAAATCAGGTGGTCCCTACATTTGTGTTCACTTAAATCAATAAAATGTAGGGACCACCTGATTTTTTTTTTGCGATTTCAGGGTTAGTCCCATACTAAAAGTTGTTCTTAATGATGAGTACAATGACCCCTATTCGGGATTTAAGCGACTCAAATTTCAGAGTGTATATTACTAGCGGGCAATTGATATTTGATTAAACACGCTTTACAAACTTGTGGGTCGCACAGGGGGGTCACAACCCTTTAGGGGCTCGCACAGAGGAGACCAAGGCGGTGGTGTCGCATTACATAATCACAGAATCCTAGACTAGCGACTAGCGAAGGGGTCGCGAGCATTTTTTTAAATCAAAATGTACGTGCTATGGAAAACGTTGAAAAACAGTAATCTGGACAAAGATAAAATCTTCGTTCAATAAAAAATGGATTTCAGCCAAAACTGCAGATAAAATATACCTATTGAGGATACCATTGGGTAGCGGGCAAAATGTTTAACGCTCACCCATATTTTATTTCATTTTATGTCGAAAGAAATTATAAAAAAATAAAAATAAAGCTCCTTAAACTTCTTTAGTTCCTTTCACATGTCAACGCACCAAGAGTTATTACTACAAATGCTAATAAGAAGTTGTAAACGCAAGCATTGTGATATCAATGCTTATAAATCTGTCCGATATCGCGTCCGCCACTTGAATAGTAAGGACCTGTGAGAAACTTGCCATTTATCCAATCAGAACCTGCACTACGAAACATTCGACGCGCAAGACAAGCGAAGATCAGTTTGGAATACATTGCTGCATTTTGTATTTAAGTCAATGGCGGAACTTCAGTAGCCGTGCTTTGGCAAGCATGTTAAAATGTCGAACCTGGTTATCATAAGGACAGGGATGACAGTGATTAAGGGGCATGTAGCAGACAAGTTGCCCCCCCACCAATAAAAAAATTGTTACGTACCAAAAGTGGCCGTTTTTCGCACTTTTTCTGTCTACAACTACAGTGAACTATAATTAACAGAGTTAATAGTTTCTGATTAAACTACAGTGCCTGTACTTCAATTGTTAAAAACGAATTTTCGATAAATGATGTATTCAGCTAGTAATAATTATTTCTCTGATGGGGGCGCCACTTGGCTGCTACATGCGCCTTAAGTATAGTCAGAAGACCAAAAGTCTGACGACTGGTCTTCCCTTCTGCATCTAGTTAGACTGGAAATCTACTACAAAACAGAAGAAAAAAAAATTGGTGTTTATTATTAATTTATTTATTTGCAAAATATGGGTACATCAAGTTATTAATTAATAATATAAAGTCCTTATCCACATTTAACCATTTACGGTATGCAAATATTAATTACAAAGTATAAACAAATTTATCTAAATTCAATTCATTAAACATTTTTACAGCAATGATTTAAAATAATAAACACACATGTCAATTAGGAGGAAAAAAAAACAATATTAATTTATTGCTTCAATTTTTTTTTTTAATTTCAGATTACAACAATTAGGGCTACAATATTTACTTGTTACCTATACTTGGTTCATATCTTTTTTATTTTTAATGGACCAATAAAAAAATCTCCTATCAAGAGTCAAACTTGTCATCTAAAAATTCACGTAACATTTTACCAGCAATAGCTCCTTCAGGTTCTTTATGAATAGACGTATATTCTCAATGTTGCGTATCCTTGTCGGCAACTTATTTTATATAATCGTGGCTTTACAAAATACACTATTATTCTTTAAGGTTGTTTTACTAGGAACTATCCATAGTTCGCTAACATGACGAGATCTCGTTCTTTTTTCAAACAGTTGAATGTTCTGCTTTGTGAATATAGCACATTCCAAAATATTCCAAATTATACTTGTAAACGCGCAATGGACAACAAACAGAGCGATGTACGTGGTTGAGTTTCTATTGACATTCGTTTGAATGGATTATCTCCATTGTGCTAAATTGTTCACAAATTGTGCTTGAACTGGGGTCATATTAAGTGTTTTTCTAAGCTTTTGATGTCTTGATTGCTATAATAGCGGTGCGAAGATTTTGTATGAGCGATTTCGTGAGTTTTTCTTTCGAGATATTATCACTATCAGGTGAAGAGCACACAGCAGATGCTTTTATGGGTATATTACTTATAAATTTTTCAACACTTTATTTTATTTATTTAATGTAGTCCTATTTGGGTCGTGTGGCTCACAAAACCTGTACATAGGGGTTGCAGTCACTTAAAAAATAAAAACACCGGACACGATGGCGGTGTGTGTAAAAAAATGCCTAACATAATCCAATGTCTAGCGAAGAGCGAAGGGTTTGCGGGCATTTGTTTACAAAAGTGGTCGCTATATGGAAAACGTTGACAAAATTAACGATGACAAAGAGTAACATAGAAATGAAGAGCATCAAATGTTTAATTGGATTACAATAGGTCAATGTCAAAGTCAAGTCAAAGTTAAAAGTTTTTATTTCGAATAAGCATTTACAAGCACTATCAAAACTTTAATTATGAATCTAGTTGAACGGTTCCAAAAGGTTGCTCCAATGGAAAAGAGCCGGCAAGAAACTCCATGGATATCTTTTCTAATAATCAATGGTATTATGGTGATGGTAAAATTGTGTAAAATCCGAACTGCATGAACCAAATCAATATTGTAAGTCGCCTTGCAACCTGCGCACTAATATCTAAAAACCAGTTCTAAAATCAAATCAGGTTTGTCCATAGCTATCATAAAATCTGTTTTTCTTTCGAAGTACGCTTAGTGAGAGCAATAAAATTTGCTATCAGACAAAACAAGAAATCTGTGATTAAATCTTATTTATTTGAAAACTATCCTCTGCCTGGCTTCGAACGCATGGATGTCATTTATCGCGCAACCCTCGGGAACTGTTCATCTTCCCGGGATAAAAAGTAGCCTATATGTTAATCCAGGTTATGTTCTATCTGCATCTAAATTTCATCTAATTCCGTTCAGCCCTTACAGCGTGATTGAGTAATAAACATCCAAATATCTTCCCAAACTTTCACATTTATATTATTAGTGGGACTAGTGACCCGCCCCGGCTTCGCACGTAAAATATAAGTGTTAAAAAGACATTGATTGTGTAAAGAAAAATTCTGTTACCTACGCGCAGGATTCGAACCTGCGACATCTGGTTCTGTGCACCAGTCATTATAACCGCCAAGCTTTTGTCAATGCATTAAAAATAATAAGTGTTTTATGTACCTAAACTTTCCTCGATAAACTGTCTCAATTACGGTAAAAACTATATCAAAATCCATCAAGTATTTTCGAAGCATCAGGCCAACAAACATACTTACAGAATAAGCAACTTTATACTGTTTTGAGATGAATAATTTACTGTACTATATCTGTTCTCTATGTGAGCATTCATCAAAGTGTATTCCACCGTAACAGCATTCCACCATGGTTTTTCATGGCCTATTATACCCATCGCTTTCGTTCAGTGAAAACCGTGGGACAATTCGTGGACAAAAGCTGGGTGCTCACGGCAAAAACCTTTAATTATTACTAGGCGAAACGAATTACCTGCACTTTCATGGTCTTATAAAAACGTAAGAACTATGGAAATGGAAAATGGATGAGATTGATGTATTGCTTGCTGAAGAGTCAGTTGTTTTGAACGAAACCAAAGCTAAATGCAACTTTTTTACTCGATTTTTATGGTCACCCAATTATTTGTAGTGTTGATTCTTCTGTCGCGTCGACATGAGCTACAGCTACATAATGATAATAGCTCATGTCGTGGTGTAAATATTAGCTAGTCAGCAAGTTGGTAACGCGACTGACTGCCCATGGTGCGCCGAACGATCAATTAAATATCGTCACTCGCGGAGGCTCTTTAAATGCAGCCCTATTGTTGATTGAAGCTTTAGCTGTGAAGACCCTTGAAAACATGCCAAGTTTTATAACAATACAAAACAATTATCCTAACTTTATATAACTTTCTTTTAAAACTAGTGAAGAACGTTGTACATAACAGCAGCTATGATTTAAGGAACCTCTTTGGAACTTGGCAGTGGCACCTATTTAGATGTAAATTCTTTTATCGGCGAAACCGTTAATTATGCACTTTCTTTGTACCGCTCTTGACCCTTTTTTTACATTTATGATTTTTGTGGGATTAATAATCCCATTTAGATAAGTTTATTACAAAGAAATGTTATCTTCTTAAACTATCTTCAATTGATCCACCAAGATTATAACCGAGATTATCTTAAACCCACGCTCACGTAACTGAATTTATTAAACGAGTTAAAAGTTATTTGCCTGTTAAACGTAGTGTGCTGTTCAAATATTTGACTCCATCACTTCCTTTCATGTTAAATACTTAAATTGTAAGAGCTTCGTTAGTTTAAAATGTAAGATTAGTTTAACTTTCGTATGTTTGGGCTCGTGTTTTTGGTCCATTATCTAAGTCTGCTTTATCATTATCGTGGACTGCCCCCATTATCTCGATCTTACATCTTCTTTGTCCATCCAAAGGTTGTCTGGAAGATGTCGCTTTTAGCGATAAGACCGCCCATGGGTACATCCCATAATTTGTATGTTGTTCCTGTTTACTACTATTTTCATGGTGTACAATAAAGTATATTCTATCTATCTATCGTCTACAAACATCTTGATGTCCTTTCTGACTTCTATATTCTCGCAGAACATGGTAAAATGTTGTAAATTTTAAACCAAACAAAGGCACATTATGACTATGAGTCAAGTATCAGGCTTCTGTTCTATCATCTATAAGAAATAATAAATAAAATAAATAAATTTTTATATCACATAAATGGTGTGAAATTAAGCACTTATGATCAAATTTTGCTTACTCATCAACTTTTCGTATCAACATTTTGGATCTAGATCCGAGTTAATGAAATCAGAATCAAGATTTTTCCATTAAACTTAAAACTAATTCTAATTTTATCTTGTTAGACATCATTAGCTTAATCTAAATCAAAATTGAAACTTGAAGCCGATCTCTTATTACTTGTGCCACGTCTTGATATTTGTTAACGGTCGCCTCCTCGCCTCGATGGGACAGGAAATACTCGTAGCGATGCAAGGATTGTATTTGTACTATGCACCGCTGTTTGCACAGGGGAACTTCATTATGACAGTTTGTTATAAGGTTTTGTACCAACAGTAGCAGTTGGAAATAATTCAGGTCCTACAATTGATTAACAAACATAATTCACACACACAGCAGTAACTAGACGAAAACTTTGGATGACATTATCTCAGTGCTAAATATTTAGTTTTGAGAAGAATTTCATTTCATAACATGATGTTCCGTCAATATTTTAGCTAACGCTATGAAGGCGAAAGTGTGTTAATTACTTGAAAAATATGCGCCAATTTATAGTGGCCTATAAAGACGGTATAAAATATAATATTTTGACGTGACATAACCTGATTCTTTCAATCAAAGTGACTACATATTATCTAGGGCAATCGGGATATCATGGCTTTAAACTGAACTTCTAAATGGTAGCAATAACACTTTGTAAGTTTGTTTAAGTTAGGATACATTCTACTGTTGTCACTGCTGTGTCAAACTTTACTGTCTGCCGTTACAGAATCTCTGAGTTCACAAAAATCCAATTCTTTATCTGTAGGTTCTACTACTTTTAATAGAGCCTTTTTTACTTGGTTGAAAGAACTAACGAGTATAGTAATGTCCTTTTAAATATTATTATTATTCAACGCATGACAATCTTCACATAAATAACAACGTCTTTAATCTTAACAAGACATGAAAAATCAAGCAAAACATTGTCACGTCCACCATAATTGCCGTCAATTGAGTTTCGTTGTTGCGAACAGTCACACGTGTGTATGATTCGATTGTCAACAATTAAGTGTCAGCCAGACAGTCAGTCTCTAAGTCTTTATTAGATCTCTTTATTAACTGCCAAGGCGAAGTCTACACTGGGTCTAATTTCATTGGGATAAAATATGATTTTATGTTTCTAAATTGAGTCACTGGCTTAAGAATTGTCGTTTACATTATTTTTATCTTAGATTTCTTAAAATATTAACCTTTTCTTTACATTTTCTATAATTCTAGTCTGGTTCTATGTACATTATTATCACACTTTAAAAAAAAAAAAAAAATTTTAAAGATTATTTTTCATTTATTGGTGGCATTCTATAAACTGTAATTGGTCCAACACAAGAGGTAATTCCAATGCTAAATGCAATAATAATTCCAAAATTTCCGTGTTTAGCTGATAATTTTATTGGATGATTGTAAGGATGGCATTAATAAGTATCAACTTAATAGGTGTTGACCACGACGTAATCCTAGTAAAGAAATTAAATATCCATTTAAAACCAGGATTTACCACCATGGAGACAAATTATGAATGGTCGTCTCAGCACTACAGTCCTATGTAGACTGACCTCAAGGCATCCACTTGACATGATTTCACAGCTAATCCTCAGCACGGTCGTCGGTCACGGCTCGGGGTAATTACTAGTCGTGTTATGTCACACATTTTAAAATACCGGCCGTGCATTGTGAGAAGCTCCCGCTTGGCAAATGTGAGTGAGAAATATAACACTTTCAACATTACCTATGTGATTATGTAGTACTTTTTCATATGCAACTGATTTAGTCATTTTCGGTATTAACATGTTAGGAATTCTTGTTTTGTAATATGTTCTGTATGTGTAGTGGTTTTTGATAGTGCGTGTAAGTGTTCAATAAAAGACTTACACACACTTTTCTAAAGACATCGTTTTTGAATTGACGTTTTGTCTTCAAATGACAATTTTGCAGCTGACATATCAGTTTAATCGATCTCGTTGCTTGTTTATTGCAGAGTTCACTGTCTGCTTACATTTTCTGCTTGTTGTTTATATTTATTTGTTTGTATCTTATCTGCATCTGCACATCTCAATAATTATTTTCCATTGTTTGTTCTCGTAACTGACTGAGGTGATCATTAAATTTTTTTTTTTTTTTTTATAATATAATATAATTTATTTATTCACATAAAATCAGTTCTTAGTTGTTAGTTGTTTCTTCACATTGTTAGTTCATTTCATCATAAACATTTGCGTTTGCTTTAATAAAGAGCTATAAACCGAATTTATTGTTATAAATATGCGGCGAATGCTTATCGAATTTACTAAATTTTAATGAGGTTAAGTTGATTACAATTTTGACGTCATTCACAAACTTTCAAATGTTTCGTTAATGTGTCAAAATACACACGTTTTTTCAGTATTGTAATGATTTTGAAATTTTTGTAATGAATTTATGTAAAAATAAATTAAGTGCTAAAATAAATTTATGCTGAAACCACGTTTGGAATGAAATAATGTGGTAGGTTTAAAGTTGTAATCTAATTAATATTAGTTGTGTTTTGAAGTCACTTAGGGAAGGTCTTCAAGTGGACTGCGACAAGTATAGTAAAGTTGATTGATGTCATGGTATCGTATAATTACTACAAGTCATTTTCTTCTGTGTCAAGACTTGCGGCGAGGTACACAGGGTTAGATTAACCATGTCGGGGCCCTTAGGCAATTCTCGGGGCCCCTTTTCAGCCGTTTGAAGATCATCAGCTCTTTTCAAGTTGATGAAGGGATCACGTTCGCTAACTCACAAAACGCAATTACAGAACAAAAATTTCAAAACTTTTGTTTATCATACCAGGCCCCTCAGAAAGTATTGCGAAAAAAAGTTTTTATATATGGGAGACTGGCCAGTTATAATGTTTTTCGAAAATATGATTATTTATAAGTAAAAATAAGTAAGTTCCAATTTCAAAATTTCCCTCCACATTTTTTGCGAGTTAATTCAAAGTATTGTGTCTCACTGAAATATGGATCTGCGCCGGGAACATTTTAGAGCTATGATTTTATACGATTTCAAGTGTCGCCTGAAACCGGATGAATCGTACGATAGACTTCAAATGGCATTCATGGATGAAGGCCCTTCCAAGGCAACCGTGTATCGTTGGTATAACGAATTCAAGCGCGGTCGACCAACTTTGGGGGATGACGAAAGAAGCGGTCGCCCTTTGACGGCTGTTACCGAAGAAAACGTGCTAGCAGTGAAAAATTTAATCCAAGACAATAGGCGAATTACATATCAGGAGATTCAACACATATTGAAGATTGGATCGGGAAGCGTTCACGAGATTCTACACAGCCATCTTCGCGTGAGGAGGATAGTATCACGCTGGGTGCCGCACAACCTCACCGATGCTCAGAAGCAGGCCCGGGTGGAATGGTGCCGTGATATGCTTAACAAATTTGAAGCAGGCTCGTCTCGGCGTGTTTACGACATCGTTACAGGTGATGAGTCCTGGATTTATCAATACGACCCAGAAACCAAGCGCCAGTCGACTGTTTGGGTGTTTCAAAATGAGCCAACGCCTACCAAAGTGAAGCGATCTAGAAGCGGGGGTAAGATTTTGATCGCTAGCTTTTTTAATTTGACTGGCCACTTGGTATCAATTCCCTTACGGGATCAAAGAAGCATTAATGCCGAATGGTATACTACCAAATGTTTGCCAGAAGTTTTCTCTGTTATAAGCAACAAGCGACCAAACACAGGGCTCCGCGGGCTACTGCTCCACCACGACAATGCACCTGCGCACACCGCACTCAAAACGAGGGACTTCCTGGACAGCACGCCAGTCAAACTCCTGGGTCACCCTCCTTACAGCCCTGATCTAGCACCGTGTGACTTCTTTTTATTCCCAAAAATAAAAAATCAGCTCAAAGGGATACAATTTTCGTCGCCGGAAGATGCGCTGGCTGCGTTCGAGCAGGCTGTAAACGAGGTGTCTGCGGCGGACTGGAAAAAGTGTTTTGAAAACTGGTTTAGGCGCATGAATCTTTGTATAGAGGCTGGTGGAAAGTACTTTGAAAAGATTTGATAAAAATATATGTACGTATAGAACATTTTTTTTTAGTTTCGCAAAACTTTCTGAGTGTCCCACGTACAATACGCTACATAACACATCCATATTATTAGTTCTACTACTTCATACTAGATGATTCTCTTCTGTGGGTATGAAATATTTCATCAACTGAGAGAATGCGTCGAAAAAAAGCAATTACACCTATTGACAATACAGGAGGAGTTGAGGATATAAATTTTTCTATTAAATTTTCACTGTATGCAACATTTTCAATTACTTTTGTGCGCACGCGGGGCCTCTACCGATGCGGGGCCCCTAGGCAGTTGCCTACTCTGCCTAATGATTAATCCGGCTCTGGGTACAGTTAACTTATTATCCTGTTTGAGTCATCGTTAACAACCACATTACCATAAAACAATGTCAAATTGTTGGATGTTCCCAAAATTATTCTCACTTCGGAAGCTCCAACTCAGATCATTGACTCCTCTCTAAAGACAAAGCACTTTACATCTGCCATCGACCTCGGACAACGGTGACCATTCCCAGTATACTGTCATGATATGTTATGTAACAAGTATTAGTATTCTACTTTTAGTGTTTAACATTAAATTTACGATGTTCCCGGAAGGGTTATAAATGTAAGGTGATGACGAGATTCTCCTCCGGCTTTAATAAATAAATATATTTTTTTATTAATTAAATGTTTTGACATAAAATATCTGTAAAAATTTCGTAGGTTTTCGCGATCACTACAAATTATAATAAACAAAGTTTAACCGGCTTAAATCGCGTATATTATTTAAATTGGTTTTCCTGACGTTTCGAAAGCTTTGCAGCGTTCGTGGTCGCAGGAAGACTTGACAAGCGTCTTTACAGATATTTCTACTACTAGAACTAATTAGTAGAATCTCTATGCGAGTACATTTAAGAAAAAGTGAATTTCTCGAAAACTACAAAAAAATACGGAACATACATGGGGGTCATTTCGGATAGGGCACGACATCATCATCATCATTTCAGCCGAAAGACGTCCACTGCTGGACATAGGCCTCCCCCAAGCATCGACCAGTCCTGCGCTTTCCGTACGACATAAAAAGTCTATATTTTTCGTTTAGACGTCATTTAATCGACTACTCGACTACCCTGTAAACCCTATATAGAGGCCATATTCCAAACTTGCTTTTGCCGAGACTTCCTTTGATATTTCTTTGCATAGTATGAAGATCACACCCAGAACTTGATGCAACCCATGTCACAGATTACTTAATAGTTATTACGTAAACTCCGTCTAATTACACATTCACACTAACGAATTACCATTAAAAATTACCTATTTCAAATTTAGAACTATTAGCTGCTGCAAAAAACTTCATAACTGGAATACTCAATGAATCCTTGTCCGACTCAAATATCGAACACAAAACTTCTTACTTTACAGATACACTTCCGACAACTATACAAATAAGGTAGAAGCATGACTTCATCTGTCAACGACCTGCGCCGGCGCCGCCCAGTCTGTGAATACTGTCATAATATATTACATAACTATTGGTTATTCCACCGTTACGTCACGCTGCATTTTTGACGACTTCATAATATTAGGTGTGTTCAATAGTGTCGTCTATAACAGCTGTATTGTTACGTCAGGTTGGTTAGTCATTGCTTAATTCTTCACTAAAGTTTACAGTACTACTTATTATCTAATGTTTATTGATGATGTATCTTCAATATTCTTCAATCATTATTATATCGGACCTCTTTCTATAGATTTTAACATCGAACGGCTTGAAACCATTTGTTACCATCATCAACGCAGTCCACTGCTGGTCATAGGCTTCTCCCAAGTTGCGCCACAAAACTCGGTCCTATGCCTTTCGCATTCATGGATTTGTTACCATGCTATCGAGCAATTTCCTTATGCCTTAAAAATGCTGTGTTCTGTTGCTTTTTATTTTCAAATGTACACTTATTACTTTTTGAGAAGCTAAAATCTATCTTTAAAAATCAAAAAATTAATATATTATGTATACTAATTATTCAAATACTGCTATATATTTTCTGCAGCTTTTCTTTGATCGTAAACGCGTCAAACACACATTAATCTCACAAATTTTCAGCCATAGAAAACTGAGCCACCATTTCATATGTCAAAATATCCTAATTGAATTTATGTATCGTCTTACATAAATCTAATTTTGTTATTAAAAATAACATCACGTATCTAGTTACTAGGACGATGGCCCGCATTTACGGCGACATTAAAGCAACCATCAACCACACGTGTTTGGTTGCCGAACCCAGGGTAACCGTGTTTCCCGCTTTAATTAGGTTACCCATATTACGTTTCTCAGTAACATTTCTCATTTCAGCTGTATTTGCAACCTCGTTCAACATACGACCTAGGTGCCTAGGTCTTAAACATCAAACGTTTGTCGGTCAATTACATAATTTGATTGTCCAATCCAAACAACCTCATTCCTACTTTCTATTGGGATTTATGGATTTCATTTCAAAAAACTTGTTTTGTGCCGAATCTAGGCTCATTACATAAAATATCAGGTTGTTTTTAACTAAATCGCTTGGCTTACTTTTCTGTTTAATATCCGTAATTAATCAATCAAAACAATTTATTTATAAATATGCAAACGCGATTGATTTTATTAGTTTACTTCGTGTAAATGTCAGTACAACTTGTCACTACGACGTTGCATTTAACGGTTTGTTGTTGTCTAATTGAATATAATCAAAGCAAATAAGTCATGTAAACGGTTGTCGTAAGCGGTCATCAATCGGACCTATATTGTCATTCATTATGGATGATTTGTCACGTCTGCTGGGCGCCTGAAGTGACATTGACTTTCTTATTGTCTGCGGCTGATAGCGCGGTGGAGCGGCTTGGTGCGCGCACATGCACGCCGCTCGCCGTGACGCGCGCGCGCATCTACGCTCCGCGACCGGCTCCCTCGCGCCGGGCCCGCGACATGCCCGCAGTGAAAGTATTCAACATATTCGGCGGGCAGAAGCCGACCGAGAAGCACCCTCCCTCCGATCCCCCCGCACAACAGGGCGCACTGCAAAAGTTCTACAGGAATTTTTCAGTCGGTTCAGAACCCTCACCCGAGCACAAGGGCAGCAAAGTGACCGCGATCGCCGCCTGCCTTGAACGTAGAATCAGTGAACCTGTGAAAATTAACAGTGATAACGTGCAAAAGTTTATAACTAAAGTCAATATTAGCGACTCTGTTGTGAATACCAAGACTGACTGTTCGACGCCGCGTTGTCACGTGTACGAAAATGTAAACATTGCCTGCGATAATAATGCGGTGCGAGATCATTTACTCGATGAAACTAAAGGATATTCCTCGATCTACGAAAACGTAGCTATACTCAAGTCTGAGTCCAAAGCTAAGGTTGAATCAAGTGCTGAAACTAAATTAAATAAGGCTTTGGAGTCTTTCGATAAAATCTTATCCGAATTCACTTGTATGTCGCTCACTTCCGATGTGAAAGCTTTTATTCCGCCTAAATTACAAAAGTCTAAGACTTGTAGCATTATTGAATCACGTTGTATATTGAAAAAAAGTAATTCTGACCCAGAGAGTGATTGTAAAACGAGAAATAAAGTAGCTCGCAATAATTCTATAGACAAAACAACGAGTCTGTGGAATCTTGCCGACATGAAGGGAAAAGAGTTGACTGCACCCTTGGTGCCACTGAGTACGACACCCATCGACAAGATGAATCCTGATAAGTATGCCACGTATAAAATTTCATCAAAAAACTTGTCTCGACCGAACTGCATCAAAACCGAAGATCTTAAAAAACTTGATGTAAAAACGAGAATACTAAAGAAAACTTTATCTAATCCACCGTCAACACCCGTTCCGGTTGTATCTAAAACGAAACCAGTAATGAAAAAAGTCGAGAAAAAAGTAAGCGACCCAAAGAAAAAACCTAAAACATGTACAGATAATGGATCGTTAAACATAAAGATTAGTTTAGAAAGTAAAGAGACCCCGAAATCACAAATGCAGAAAGCTAAAAGCGTGTGGGAAATAGGAAATGAATATGTGATTTCACCCGGCTTAGAGAGAACCAAATCTACTACTTCTATCGCGGGCTCTCCCAGCAAGATCCCGGTGATTAGGAGTCAAATGTCGCATAACAAGTTCAGTAGCACCAGAGCGCTTTTTTCTCCCACTCCGGTTGATCTAAGTAATGTAGACCAGGCCAGAGAGTGTGCTCAGAAAAAGAAACCGCTCGCGCCACGAAAAAACAACGAAAAACCCGATGGAAGCAAACAAATAAGACAAAAGTCGCTACTCAATCTTAAATCCGACTCAAAGAGACAAAACGATAAAACTAAGAAAGAACCGGTTGACAGTAAAAGAACAGTACTGTCGTCAAAATTAACATTAAAAGATTATTCAGATGAAATAAACGCCGTACGAGCCAAGTTGCAGCACAGAACGATCAACAAAAGAGATGTAGTAGTTGCGCCGGAGACCAAACGAAACCAAAATGAGTCGGAGGGAATCGATTCGACACTGTCACCTGTTAGGTCTATTGTGAAAAAACTCGAGCTAAAAACGGCTAAAGAATTAAACACTGACACATCACCGTTCTTAAACTGTAAGGTAATCCCGCCGGTGCACAAGGAGTTATGCGTAGCGAACACCACTTTCCACAACCACCTGAGCACACTCGTAGGCCGACAAGTCAAGTATGTTGAATCTAGGGACGACTCTAAAACTTGCTCGCAGGTCGAGAAGTTAGCTCTGCACAAACAAAACGACGAGAAGATATCTGATACCCACTCAGATTGCAGCGACGACTCCGGTCATGTTTCCAACGACGCTGTGCATGATAACGACCAGGCATTTGATAACGTGCATGACTTGAGTCCCGTGCACAGCGTTGACGAGGTGGACTTCAAAGTGTTCGACAGTCCCAAGCAGTTTGGGATAGATTTGTCGGAGAATGCTAAGAGCGTGTGTCCCGTGCGGCCAGCGCGGCGCGGCGGGCGCGGCAACGAGGTCGCTAGCGGTACCCGCGCCACCGACGTTCCGAAAGTGGACGAACAGGTATGACACTCTTAACATATCGATAACAACAAATTACAGGTGCTGTTTATCTGTACTCCCTCGATGCAAACATGCAACAATTTAGATCGCAAACGATATTAAATCTACCTGGTCTATGCTGACTCGTCTAACTAGACTCGAAAGCTGTCCGCGGTGAGCACTCCCGACATCAGTATCAACTGCGCAACGGTCGAAGACCTCTTTACCATTTCGTCAACGTAACAACTTACTATATTTGTAAAATACGCACGACTAACTGTGAATGCAATGACTATACCTATAAAAGAAATTGCACGTTATTAGTATTCGCATCAATGATCCAAACAACATCGTAATGATTCGAATTGGAATGAGTTTTAAACAACAAAAACTTTCACATTTAATATCTATAAATTGTCATCGACTTATTTAGTTTTGGTTTTATTCAATAAATCTAATGTTCATTGGGATATTATAATCTCATGTTGCAAATGGTGAAAATATTATTACTACGGCCGCATGGGCCGGTTAGTCTTTAATCTATTATCGCTACCGATTTCTCTATTCTACATCGATGAAAATTAATTTATGCACAAATAATGCGTCGTTTTGTATCGTTCTTTGATTAATGTCCATACAAAATTAACACGGCGGAGTCAAAGCATTTTGTAGGGTGTCAATAAGCAAGTATTGTTATGTAAGCTTCAACATTCTTCGATTATAATGTTTTATTTGCATAAAGCGATGATTTGTTGCGTTTATTTCCTTACATAATCCTTTAACGAAGAACAAACGCATTCTTTTGAAAAATTTCGACGTAATGCTTTAAGTTACATAATGAGACCCATTTGGATTCTAGGACACGTAAATATACGCTTAAAATGGAGTTTAATAATTGTGGTGTCGTTTTATTTCGCAGTATACCAACCAGGTGTACTACAGGGGTCAATTTTGGGGCCAGATTTATTTACGCTTTTACTTTCACCAAATGCTTGCAGTTTTAACCCGTTATTTTATGTCGTCTGACGTTTTTATCTGATAATGTAATATGTTTGTCTCGTACCACTGTTTGTGGCAATGCGGTTAGAGAGTAGATCGGTATGTTTTGGTTTTGTTCAAGTGGATTACGTATGAATTTGAGTGTGGTGAGGTAGAGATCGTGCACTTTTAATCTTTAAGTTATAACTATTTTCATTACAATTTTCGTTTCGATAAATCATCGAATAAATGTTCACCTACATATTTTCAATATCAAATGTCAGATGTCACCAGCTATTTGCATTTAGACTACTAATTATCATACTATTTGACACTTTTTCCTCGCATAAAATTTGCTTCGAGGTCAAAACAGATGCAAAGAATCTGAATAAATATAGATAGACTACGGTGTTCTCTGGGTTGTTCCGTATTCATCCTATGACGTCTCATCCTATTAGGTTTAATTTTCTTTATCATCTCGCATGTCTATGACATAGGGTGACGCGGTGACGCGAACTCATAAGTTTTGCTCCTACCAAAAATCGCTCAACGCGGCTATAGAAGTTTTCACTTCAAAAATATGTATTTTGGTCCTGTATTTTGTAACCATCTACTGCTACGCATAGGACTAACAATACATTATATCGATGCCTGTTAAACTAATTGGTGTTCAACAATTATTATTACGCAACTAACAGGACATTTTTCAACACCCGGATCGCCATACTTTGGGTCTACCTATATGAACAGCTTTCCAAGTTTTAAATGCACGGCTCACACTGGACGCGATGCGTTACAAATAAAAAAGTCGACACTTTCGATTGAGACTTTCTCGCGTCACACTGTGACAGCAAATATTACGTGCAAGTCCAGTCAACATACTTTCCTTGTAAGATTGGAAGAAAATACAAATTTTGTCCAAGTGTTTGGGATAGTAGATTTCAAGATTACAGATTCTTAAATTAATGCATCAACATTGCATGATCATTAGCCCTTTGATGTTAATCATCAAAGCATCAGTCATTAACTCATTACTCCACCACAGATTCCTAAGTATTTAAAATAAAATAAACGTTTTCTTATAATGAAGGCCTAACTGTAGCCCTCCCTGCTTGCTTGATGCAGTCCGCCAATGACTACACACACAAATGCCTCAGGATTTCCATAAGATATTTTCGTTCACCGTTAACTGTGTTGATAAGCTCCGACTACTATTTTTTGCGTGACCTCTGTAAGATCAAATGTCAAGTAACTACTTCATATTATTGTTCTCTTATTATGTTTTACTTTTTGTAAAGACGCATCTAGTTTCGCTCACATGAAAGGCAAAGAGGCGTAACAAGACAAAAACAGAAATTGTCGGAATCCCTTGTACTTTTCTCTTAAATGGTTCTTAATTAACGAGTATCTTTAATTCATTGATGCAGCTGTTTCGTAATAATTGCAAGACGTAAATTATTGTTGATAAGTTCAACTTATTGTTTCGCATTCTTTTTCCCTTCAGAATTGAGAATAAAACGGTTTTATTGGTTGTGAATTGCGATGTCTACTGTCTACGCTCTACAGTATTGATCGACTTATTATTTTCTGTAGGTAATGTAAATTTTATAGATATTCTAGAGCTTATTGTTTATTTTTTTCTAAAATATGAATAAAAAAGCATGTAGAGCTGAATTGTAAACAATGACTCGGAATCTATGAGAAAAAACGAATTATCTCAACAGCTTGATTATTTTATATCCCAACTAACCTAGTTTAAATGTTTGTACAATTCTTTGTTTACTACGAAGAAGAGCGATATCCAGCATTTTCAGCAATGAACCTAGATTGAAGATAGATTTACGACTTGTTAACCTAAATCTTTCACTCTATAAATCAGTTATTCACGTCAAAACATTCAACCTATGTAATCAACATCTTTCTAGAAACCGATTATGTAAAACGTAATTCACATTCCATACCATTTTCTAGTTCTGCAGTTTCATAACATACCCTATTCTATCCAACTTTTCACTTCTCTTCAAATTCATTGCAAGTCTTCAGCATTTCGATTTATTTAGTCACGTCTGCTATTTCGAAGATTGCTTTAAAATTAGACATCAAGTTAGGTTTGTTCATGTTGTTGGCATCTGATTCGGTATATGCTCATCACGTACTGCTTTCGCTACGAGAAAGCCTCGTCCTTCTATCAAAACGACTAAAACATAGCTAGTGTCAACGGTTGCTCAATCGTTGTTTTCTTTATACGCAATGCAAGTTTACTTTCTTTTAGCTTTTTGGGTTTATTTGTTGGCATTTCCTTGTTTACTGTGGCTGTTTTTTACTTAGCGACCGACGGCTTAACTTTGTTATTTGTCTTTTAACTATTCAAACAATATTTTTTTCCTCCTAAAGGTCATGCCAACAAATGTTTTTGCTCTTGTATATCAAACACATAAAACTCATTGGTCATGTTCCTTTGCTGGAAACCAATATTTCCTAACTAAAAAAAACCACCAAATTACGACTACATTTTCTTTACTTCTTTATTACATTTCCATTACTAACTGCCAATAACAGTTCATGTCAACGGTACATGCATTAGACAAATATTCACATTTACTCGTGTTTCATACTCGCGTGTTGCTCCCTTGTTTATGTGTGCCGGTTCCGTGGTTAATCAGTTCTTTCCGTTCTGTCTTGACCTTTATATTGCCTTTTTTCTTCACCGCTTTTATTATGCTTGTCTAGACATGAATTTATTACATCTTTCTCACTTTAACTCAATTTATGAGAGCTTTAAATGATAGTTATAAAAGCTACAGGAAATTAGTTATTGTGGGAATCGATTTATAGTCTGCAATTGTCGATACTTCATTTTGATTCTTAAAGGACTCGTTCATTTTTCATTCGGATGATTATGTGGTTAATGGCTTGGAAAATGAGAGCTTTGCTTGTTAGCATACAATTGTCGCAGATATATTTGCATCTGTAATTTTAGCACATACGATAGCACAACCAAACAGTTTGGTCGATCGTCGCCCCCACATTTTACTGCTGCATGCAGCATGCGATTTCTAGCGGTACTAATGTGCAAGCTTCAATACCGTTGGAAATTCTTATGATTCAATAATGAACTGAACAAATTGGTAGAAATTATATTAGCTCTTTCTGATAATTATTAATACACGGTTATTTAAATGTTAAATAATTATTCAAGAAGAGAAACAATATCGAGTTTTTGTTACATAATTATTATTGTATTAAACGAATCGGTATGGAATTTAACAACAATAATTATCTTCAAAACTCAATTTATTATTACGTAAAGGAAAAACATATCAGATTCTTTTGAATCGCTTTGGAATTTATATTAAGCAATTCCCATTGATATGAATTTATGAAAGCTTGTATTGTAGCGAAATGTTTTCTTTCGCACCGACATGAGAGTTTTATAACAACTCTCAGTTCAAGAATTCATTTCAACACAATATCATCTGCAGCATCAACATGCAATGATCGGACAAATACGAAATGGTTTGAGACATTTCTTCTCAGAATTCTGGAAAAATGTAAGAAGAAACTGCACTGAACGAATGATTTTTTCGTTGAGATATGTCATTCCCATACATTTTGATCGTTTTCTATTAGCGTTGACGATTGACGATTGTGTAGATTGTCAACTTGGCTAGGGGGGCTGATCTTGTTTTACCTTTTGAATCATATTTCATAACATCATCTCCTTCACGGGTAAATTCTTATTTATAGAGGCACTTCAACTCCAAATGGTTTGTCTGATGACTATAGCTTTGTGTAGTCAATCGCCGTATTTGTTTACAATTTACTGCAATATGATGGATATTGCCTGTCCTACTGCTATAATCTTTTCATCTTCATCGTTTTTCACGACTCCTTTAAATGGTCCTTCTTCTATATCCCTTTCTTGTTTTATACTTCTTGATCCAATAATAATTTATATATATATTGTGTTCTATTATTTTACATCACACAATACAACCTACCTATATTTCGAAACTCATTCTCACAGTATCAATTGTATATCGATTTCACTTTTTTTTTCTCTAAAGTAATTATTTAAAAAGTGTATCAATCACTGTTGGTAATTATATTTGCGTTTGTGTCGGACCAGCTTCTACAATATAAGTAATTAATATGTAGTACCTATGTTTTGTCCGTTCGTTCGTCGAGAAAGTCTATTATAGATACAATGGCTTTTACTACAGTAATGATTGCCTTGCATAAGTCTTATAAGGTATTTTTTTATTTAGTTGTCAGTTCTTGCCTGTATGAGTAACTTGTATGATTCATTAGTAGCGTTTGAAATAGGATTAATTTTGGCTTGTTATTGGGTCAGAGACCCCTCGTTAGAATAGGCTGATGTATGAGCTTGTTTATGAAAGGTTTGATTCTTTGAAATTTATGCGTATACATAATTAATTCCGAAGAATATAAAAGAGGCTTGATGAGAAATATATTGATATTTATAGCTCATTCCTTTGATGTTTTTATATATTGATCTCGCTGTACAATTATTAAAGAATAAGGAAGCATTCCACAATTTTTTGCTTAAGCAAAACTTAAATTGGCCATTTATGACAAAATAGGAACTCGGCAGAAATTATGATAAACATGATGTCGTCATTCTAATATTTTATACAGCTAGTTTAAATCACTATAATTTTGTCTGACTTAA
The DNA here is from genome assembly GCA_949699075.1 of Asteroscopus sphinx. Lineage (NCBI taxonomy): Eukaryota > Metazoa > Arthropoda > Insecta > Lepidoptera > Noctuidae > Asteroscopus > Asteroscopus sphinx. The sequence goes on along the minus strand of OX453021.1, from coordinate 7,527,543 downwards.
AAGTATGTACCTATACTTTATACATGTTATTTTAAAGTTCTTCAAGTAAATAAATGACCTTTGACTTGCAAAAGATTATTTTAAAAACGCCTCCATTTGTATAGTTTAATTTGACACACACCTTACTGGCAGTGGAAACAAAATAGGTATGATGCAGTTTAAGGAAACGGAAACTGTGATAAGTTAAGTCAATATTTATTTTTCCTTACTTTCTGAGTAGTTTTGAAGTCCTTTCTAAAATATCTTTAGACATGGAAGAAATTGTTTTCTCACAATAGCTAATTTAATCACGGCAAAGAATAATGATCCGGATTAATGTGATTTTAAACACATTCTTCTGTTCTTGCCTTAAGCTTTTGTTTAAACTCTTTGTAAGGGTTCTTAGGTCCATTAAGGTGATATAAATCTAGCATCTTATAGCTCTAATGAGCAATTTAATCTAAAACATAATAAAACTCTCCATAACCATAATTAACTTTATTTCTCAGAACCATCACTTTCTCAATACTTCGCAAGTAACATTAATGTTCTTAAGAAAAAGTTGTCAATTTACGTGCGTAGCCATGCAATTTGTATTATAACGGACAGCTGTAAGTGCTTGTATAAATAACACCTTACAAGTGTTGTTTCACAGTAATTTCTAGTATTATACAACTTTCATTTGCTGATTTTATTGAAGGTTTGAAATAGGGGCAACCCGGGCAACCGTATTCCTTCGAAAGTAATCGATATAAATAATTTCAATATACTGCGAGTTGTGAACTTGACTGCCTCGTTGGTCTAGTGGTTACGAGCGCGACTGCTGAGCGTAGGATCCTGGGTTCGATTCCCGGGTCGGGCAAAGTGTTATTGGGTTTTTCCATTAGGAAATTCACAGGAGCAGCCCGGAGTCTGGATTTGTGCCCGGTCAATGGCAATAGGCTCGCCCCCTATTACATGGGACTATAACATAACTGGTGAAATGTGGGTGTACCATACACCTCTGCCTACCCCTTCGGGGAAATACAGGCGTGATGTTATGTTATGTGAACTTGTGAAATTCAAATTAATTATAGTAAAATACTAAAACACGATACTAAGATACACAATACTAACATACACAATAGTAAGATACACAAAATTCATATTAAAGCTGGGATTGCTACTTAACCTCCAAAAATTTGACTGTAGTTTTAGAAACGTGTCTCTTTAATCACACCTTTCCTAATAACCTTTTATAACTTTTTTATATCACCACACCACTCGTATAATAAAGCGATACCATAAAAACGGCATAAAAAGTCGTTCAACAGGAGTTACGAAATGTTGGTGGCACCTGACTCTCATAATGACAGTCGGTCGGTAATTGAGAACCCCAGGTGGGCGAGCGTGGTTGACGATTCCTGACAATTGGGCACGATTGGTAGAGGTCAAAATGTTGAATACGGTGTAGTGGTGAATTATGTATTGCGAAGAAAAAAAAAATCTCCGTAGGTAATTGAAAGTTGTGTGCAATTTGTTGTAAGACTTGTAAGTAATTATATGAGCGGTTGATAACTTATACAACGTGTTATTGAAATAACTCAAAACCTCAGACACCCCAACTAGTTTTTATTATAATAAATTGATATGCAAAGTAATTATTAATTTTCATTTATTATTGTAGAAGATATTTGTAATTTTTAGTATCATGGTTACTTTAATCGATTCATAGCGCTAGATTCATTCAAGAACGTGCGACGCTCTCGCTCTGTGTCAGGAGGTGAATAACCTCTTAAAATTAAGTTAAGTTTTAATCGTTTTAGGAAACAATTGCTGCCCAAAAGTTTTCATCACACTTGTTTACTGGGTCTCGCTCGCCTTTGCGCTCAGCGCCGCGTCATCGTATGAAACTTTTAGACTCAGCATGGTAGGAAAATATTTTTTTTGTAAAAATTAACCTATGTTAAAAAGTAGTGTAATGGATTCTACTCTCGATTCTGAACAAACTGGTTTCAGGTTTTGTGTTAATTCAATAACATGTTGTACTTTGTCGATTTATTCCATTCTATTAAGCTAAGCTGCAATTGTAGGTGCAAAACCTTACAAAATTCTTAGTCTTAACCTGCCCTGTGGGGATTCGGCTCTACTGCATACAGGAAACCACCTACCGTACCTACCCACGATCGGTTCCCATTCTTCTAGTCCATCCAAAGGTTGTCTGGAAGAGATTGCCTTGTGCGATAAGACCGCCCATTGTACTTACTTAATCTTTCTGTAAACTATTGTCTTTGTTTTCGTTTGGTGTAATGTACAATAAAGAATATAATAAATAAATAATAAAACCTTGAATCCAGAATCACCGATTTGATTTCACCGTAACCTCAGTCAGTCTAGTATTTCTATGTAAATCTGAAGCAATCACTCGCAGGTTACTGAAAATAAGTGCATATTCAAAGTTAGTCTTATCAATTGAGGCTTCCTCGATATTTTTGATGAAAAATAATTGGAAATGCTTGTAAACAAGTCTATTTGCTGTTCCACGAAGAGCAACTGTTCGTGGAATACTCCAGTTGCCGTTCGCTCAGTTGCTATTCGAGCAATCGTTATTCCAGGATGGAAATATTATTTTTTATTTTTATTTTACACCAAACGTGGTTTCTCATATTGTTACATTTAGGTAGGTACCTATACCACATTTACTATAGCACTTGTAGTTTTACAGAAGTACCATCAGCACAAGAGTTTTCTCTCAAGTCGCCAAATTGATCGTTATCCATTGAAAATTCTCCATATTCCTTCTTTGATGTGTTTAATACAAAGTCAGAAGTGAAACTCGATGTGGCCAGCCAGCTTGGCGACTAGAAACCGCATGTTTTCTCTGTTACTGCTAATTTGAATAATAAAGGTAGATTATTGGGTCTTTAGCTTTTCTGATCTACGAATTACGAATTAATTGCTTAGTTAATGTACTAGAGAGTTGGTACGTGGAGTTTAGATTATAGGGTAGAATTATGATTAACTGAACCGAATGTGTTTTATTCTCAATTATTTTTTCTTCGTTGCATCTCGGCAAACAACAAGAGTGCTAAGAAGGCAGCGCTGCGCAGCGCCCCGCACCCCGGTTAAAACCCGTGCACTCACTAAATTTTGCTACTGCGCAGGTATACAACTCGTTTTCACAGCCGCCATAAAGTTTGGTCCGTAGCCCGTACTATATCCTTCCGTATTCTTCCACTAAGAACTAGGTATATGTGTGTCCATACGGCTATATGGCTTGCTTCAGTCAATTCTGTAATGATGTAATATTAACTTACAATAAAATTGTTTCCGTAACTCACATTCCTTAAATTATTTGATTGAGGTCACAGGACATAGTAAAAAATATAGACTAATTGCTGCGAACAACTAACGAAAACCGTGCTCCTTCATGTACACACGGCTACACATCAAGCTGTACATTTCCAGTATAAGTTGATCTCGCATTGTATAGGTTTTCCTTACAACGCGAGGTCAGCCTTTACTGGTTTTGTACAGTTTGATGTGTAGCCGTGTGTACAACCAGTGCTCACGTACACACCATGCACCTGAAGGATATTTGTTTTCGCGATGTCTACTGGACGATGCCACGACATGTGAACTGAGTGGGGTGAGCACGGTTTAAGGTGCATGTGCGTGTGTGAGCGCTGGTTTGTACACGGAGGAGCATGGTTTTATTGGCTTCACTATGATTGTTCGCAGCACTTCGTCTATATTTTTTACTATGTCTGTGATTGAGGAAAAATAATTATCTGCCTATCAATAATTGCCCTTGTCCCAATTTATTTCGAGCCTTCGCAGCATCCATAATTTCATTCCATACTAATATTTTAAATGCGAAAGTAACTCTGCCTGTTTGCCTGTTACCTTTTCACGCCTAAACCGCTGAACTGATTTTGATAAAACTTGGTACAGAGATAGCTTGAAACCGGGAGAAGGACATAAGCTATTTTAATTCGCGATAAACGACACGACACACCTCATAGTGTATTTGTTTTCATAACCGAACTACCTGCTAAGGGACAAGTAAAGAAAGCCTTATAATGAAGCGCTTATCTCTATCCCTTAGAAGAAATGTGCCACATGCAAACAAATGATAATCATGAATCTAGCATCGTATGCCAACTACGCCAATATTTCTTGGAAATGGACGTGTTGATATGCTGACACCGTATCGCGCTGTAGCGGCTCGTTTTACGTGCTTCGGCTTATGCGCTCCTAGTGATGCAGCCGAGAATGTCAGCATGAAGCTTATCTGTTTATTATATTGGAGAGAGATAGGTGAGATTTTAGATAGGATTTAATTATTCTTATTTTTAGGAAAGAGGTATAGCGGGGTCTTTGGAGCCCCTAAGCTACTGCGACCTGTGAGCGATTGTAATAACATAACCAGCCCATTACTGTCCCATTGCTGGGCACGGGCCTCTTCGCAGTACGAGAAGGCTAAGGCCTTAATCCACCACGCTGGCCTAGTTCGATTGTAATACCTCTGCAATATTTATAGCACCTCCCCAAGTTGCAAGCCAATCATGAAATCAACTATGGTCTTGGGGGTGGAGGATTTGATAGGATAGGATGCTAATTTAAAAAAATCTTAGTTGATTTTTCTATACGAATGATGCAGCTTTTTAGGCGCGCTTTGTAAGTAATTCAGCCGTGGATAATTGAATGGAACTTATCTGATTGGTTAGATAACTAAATGGATTAGGAGGAAGATGGTTCGATTACATAATGATGGCGATAATTGATTGATCTTCAAGATTTGATAACGCTGCGGTCGAATCTTGGAATCTCGGACCACCCGTTTACCGCTGGTAGGTATCACATAAAGAGAAATCGCTTGCTGCTTCGAATTGTTAAGTTAAATGAGTGTCTGAAAAGGAAAAAACATGTTGACAAACATTGACAAATGACTTCAGACGTCCTAAAGTCTGACAACTGGTATATCTGTATTACTCAATAACTGGGTTGCGGGGGTCTGATGGCAGTTGCTCCGTGTAAAATACTGATGTTCTGCCGTATCTGGTTAGACTGAAAGCCGACCCTAACGTAGTTGGGAAAAGGCTTGTAGATCATTCACATTTCACCCTCTCGAACAAGTGACGGTATTGCGTTGTACACTCATGAGTCATAAGCTATTGTTCGTGTTATCATCAGTACTATAATAGTCGAGTTTCTAAACAATTTTTATTACAAAACGTCTAGGTATTACCTTGTGTTACGACTGGTAGCGAGTCATTTTACATGATGCGTGCGTAAGTGCGTATGCAGTTTTAATGACAAGTAAGTTTTAATGTTAGTAGATACCGTAGAAACTGATTGTAATGTTACAAGTATCTGTAGTTAAATGCCAGGTTAAGAGTTCTTCTCTAAACTGACGAGCATGCATGACGAGGTTAATGGACGTAGATGAAGCGAAAGAGGTGTGTCAGGATCGTAGCAGGTGGAAATCCATAGTCTCTGCCTACCCCAATGGGAAACAGGCGTCATAATATGTATGTATGTAAGTATCTGTAGTCCGTGAGGCTATTGAAATTAAAAAACATCCTAATTTTAATAGAGAAGATGGTTGGCAGCTACCACCTGTTTGGAACCCAGTTCTAAAAAAAAAAACAAGTCTGCAAACAAGCACGCAACACTGCAAAAGAAAAAAATTGTATGGGTGGGGCTTGGACGAATGTAAGGGGGATAAAAAAATTTTTTTTGAAATATTTCTAAAGACGCTTGTCATCTTAATTTTCCTGCGACCACGAACGCTGCAAAGCTTCTGAAACGTCAGGAAAACCAATTTAAATAATATACGCGATGTAATCCGGTTAAACTTGTTTTATTATTTGTTTTATCGTCTCTGTGGTTGTGTGTGTGTGTGGACTGCTTCGTTGGTCTAGTGGTCGCAAGCGTGACTGCTGAGCGTGAGGTCCTGGGTTGGATTCCCGGGTCTGGCAAAGTTTTATTGGGTTTTTTCTTTAGGAAATTCACAATAGCAGCCCGGAGTCTGGATTTGTGCCCGGTTAATGGCAATAGGCTCGCCCCCCATCACATGGGACCATAGACCAGTAAGCCTCTAGACTCCGGTTAGCTGGACACCCCCGGTCACAACGCATATGCTCTACCACTGCATATCATACGTCCCTCCGCCAATCGGAACGTCACTCAATCAGCGAGCGGCACCAATCATAAAGAATCATACCACCGAACTTTTGAGCCGGCCAATCATAACGCGCCGTCCGCCCCCCTGACCCCACCAACGTTTTACGACTGCATTCGAATACAAAACTTTGTTTATGCGGAGTCTTGAAGCTTACTGGTCTGTGCATGGGACTTATAATTATAACATAACTGGCGAAATGTGGGTGTACTATTACACCTCTGCCTACCCCTTCGGGGAATGCAGGCGTGATGTTATGTTATGTTGTTGTTGTTGTTGTGGTTGTGTTATTATCTGTTTTTTGTGCTATTCTGCAAAACCTCACTAGCAAGCTCAGAGTGCTGATTCCGAGTTTTAAACTTACGTTATCGCTATCGAAAACACTGATGCCCGATTTCACCGACATCCCTTAAACTGCCACCTAACTATGTGATCCTTAGCTTAAAAGCTCCTCTAAACTAGCCCCTAAATTAAATTTCGTTTCACCATCATTTTGTCACCTTACTAGGGGACACTTAGCTATGTGACGATTTGTTTTGGATAATAGTGACTGATTCGTCTTTGAACTTAGCGATACTTTTAAATATAATTGTTTTTCATCAAATTCTCTGAAGTATACACTTATATGGATATAATTATTTAAAAAATAGTGTTTTGATAGCATTAAAATACAGTATTCCATTAATATTTTTATTATTTTTCATATTTCTTTCATATTTACCCTATATTATTATTAACTCTATTTATTCTAATTTTTTTTTTTAATATTAACTCTTTATATACATTACGAAACCTCGCGTATCATCTGTGGTCATATTTTTATCTTTGAAACTTCCTTCGTGCGTGCGTGAGATAAAGTGAGATTTTTTTTGTTGCTATTTTAATAAAGTAATGTATAAAATCAAGTCAAATCAAAATGTTTATTTGTGTACACAGCTATTTTGGTATTATATTACAGGTATTATAGTCTCTCTGTGTGCTGCCACAGGTGCAATACAAATATTAGTTATGAATTATACATATTTATATATTATTATTAGAATTATAATTGATGACATTTTATGCCTTTTATTGTGTAGTCAACACATGATTTTATTAATTATATTGTAAATTAAATTAATTAAATTTATTAATGCAATTAAGCAAATTAATTAATAAATTTAACGAAATTAATCAAATTAATTAATTGAATTAAATTTTTTTTTTCTTGTTTAATATATCTAGATACATACATTTTTAAGAAGTCCATTATATATAAAAATGCCTTGACTACACATGATTTTATTTATTATATTTTAAATTAAATTAAATTAATCAAATTAATTAATGGAATTAAGCAAATTAATTAATGACTTTAACGAAATTAATCAATTTAAATAAATAGATGAAAAAATTCCAAGGTGTGCTCAATTTTTTCCAATAAATACAACACTGAAGATTTACGTAACCTATATCTTCGAAAAAGTCAGTTTCATCAAAACTTTCAATGTAATTTGGTTGTTTCCGATATATTTTTGGTCTACAGATGTTAATTACTGCGAATATACTAGAAATAGTTTCTACATTTTCAAAAAGTTCATCTAAATCACAATACATCTTCGTTGCTTGAGAGATACTTACGTATGTACCGGTTTAAGGGCCCGAATTTCGACTTCCTAAATTTAGGGGAGCTTTTAACGTTTAAGTGACCCCTAACTGTTGGTGAAACGGAAACCATCTCCTAACCGCCCTCTAACCATGCTTAAAGGATCCTTTAAAGTTAGGAGATGTCGGTGAAATCGGGCATTAAACATACGCGATCTATTGTGTCGACTTCGACTTGCATTCACAAATCAGTAGCGCCCCTGAATCGAGACTTACATACAGAGACGAATCTAAGCGTGAACTCATGCTTCCAACTGTCAAATAGCACTGCATTTTGACAGTTGGAAGCATGAGTTTACGCTTAGATTTGTCTCAAAAATGCCAGTAAATCTATAAATTAACGCATCCTACACCTACAGGAGGCCTGTTGTTAAAGAAATGATAACTTTCTACAACAGACCATCTGCTCATGCTTTTCCTGAGCCATTTCTCGACATAGAAAGTTGGACGTAATAACATGTGTGGCCAAGGAATAGGGTTGTCAAGCTAGTATTTTTGAAAGGAGACGTCAATTAACTTAAAGTAAGTTAAAAGCATAAAGTTCGGTTCATAGAATTTCTGAAAAAATCTTTTTTCTTTTCATAGTGAACAAAAGGTATAAATAATATGAGACCTTATTGTTTTTTTGTCTTTCTAATCTTATCTCAATATAACTATAACTCTGGTTTGAAATATTTGTATTTTTAACCGACTTCATTAATTAAACGGTAGGTACCGGAAACAAAAGGAAAGAATATTGATATTTTATTTTCAGAGTAATTAAAATTGTACAAGTGGCAACCCTAACATAGTTAAGGCCTTATTGGTTTTATTCAGGCGGTATTCTTTGATGGTGTATCGTAAGCAATTAAGTCTATATATATGACTTACATAAGTGAGACTGTTAAATATTTCGCTTTAATTAAATTAATTGTCTATAAGTTTCACTTGTTTAGAGAAAATCAATTAGTTTATGGAGAAAACTAATAACTATCTATTGAATGACGCCTTAATAACCTTAATAATAAAATTATAAAAAATATAGAAAATTATAATAAATTTGAAGTTTTTTTGTTATTTAAAAAAATGCCAGGTCCTATCCTAATCATTCCTACTCCACAGATTAATCTCAATTTTTTTAACATAACACGTACCAAAATACAATTTAAGTTCTAAAAACCCACAAAATTTTAGTCAACAAAATAATTAAGTTATAAAAAAACTGGATTCACATCCTCTTCTCCAGTTTTTTTGTATAATTATTATTATATCTTCAAAAAAATACAATCAAGCTTTTTTGTTCCAAACTCATGTTGTTTGACATGGTCGGAATACTGGTTTAATTTAGTATAATTAAAATTGCGACGACCCTGAAAGTCTGTTGAATCACGAAATGATGCGCCGGCGCATCTTCACGATTTTGATGCGATACGTTCACTTGATTACCGTTTATTAGTTTAATTAACTGTGTTTTGCTTAAAATAGTGACTTCATTACGTTTTGCTAGATACAGGAAAAACTAAATTAGCACGTGACGGCTTGTTTTTTTTTCTAAATTTATGTACGCACATAAATACTATGATGAACATAACTTAGGAATGAAGAGAATAAGAGCTTGTCAGGCTTTGGAGAAAGTGACTAGGACTAATGACTATTATCGCGAGTGATGCACAGACAGTTATCGCAGTCGGTACCTCTTCTTTGTACAAAATAAATGTTGAAGAGAGATACACGTTTAATCTTAAACTAGCGACCCGCCCCGGCTTCGCACATGTACACAGGATCTAAATCTCACTCGAAGACCAGCCTATTTATTGGTGAAAATAGCAATAATATCTGCTCAGTACTTTTCGAGATTAACGCGTCCAAATTGACAGAGGCGACGTGGGTCTTTTTTTATGTTAAGTAGAGAAGGGATTTATATTTATTTTAAGCCATGGGTTCCCAAAGTTTAATCTACCATGCCCCCCTGCTACTTAAAATGAAAATTCCCCGCCCCTCTACAACACAATTTTATAGTTCTTACAATTATCTGTGTCAGTCTTTTAACGCCTCGTCTGCGCCCTTTTACATGATATCACGCCTCTTCACTTTGGGTACCACGACTTATAAGAAAACTTAAAGTAACAAAAAATTGTCGGCAGAAAGCCAATAACAATTTGTCTTCACTTAAAATACATATGAGCAAAAAAGTACGTGCACACACTGTAAATAATGTATGCTTATTTGAAAATTTTAAGGCGAGAACACACTAGTTGTATAGGGATCTAGACCATGCTGTTACATAGATATAGTTTTGATAGCAACGCTTTGCTTCGCATCTTTAGATGCAGCAAGCCACCGCACCGGTGCAACCCAGTTATCCAGTGTTGCCAATATGGGCATAACTGCAACAATAATTTGCTGTTACTCCGCACAAGATAACTGGGGAAGATTGTTACAAGATAGCTGGGGAAATAGGTTGTATAGCCACTTTGTTGTTCTGATGTTGTGTACATAGTTACTGGTTTTTTTAGGGAAACTCTCATATTTTGTGTGCAGTTTGTAAATAAAAATAGGGCTAAAAAAATATTGAATTAATTTTTACATGAAAAAAAATTGAGAGATGAGTTTTTTAAACGAACATGGTCACTTACACTTATACAACGTGTATCAGAAATGCGTGGTCATATTTATAGAGCTTATTCAGGGGATGCTATTGAACAACTTTTAGTATGGGACCAACCTTGAAATCGCGAAAAAAATATCATCTGATCCTTACATTTTGTCGAGCGACATCGATGATTTAGTAGGGAACAGCCGATATTTTTTTCGCGATTTCGGGGTTGGTCCCATAGTAAAAATTATTCTATGCTATTACCTGAACGAGCTCTTAAAATATGACCACGCATTTCTGATACACGTTGTATATCACGGGATGACTATGTAAATAAAAAATCATTGATGAATCACGATTTTTCGATATTTCGGCACTGTTGTAAGCGCCATCGGTCGCGGGAAAAACATCGGAAAATGATTTACATTGTAAATATCCCGTGCTTAGAATAAATACACATGGAGATGCGTTCGGACCGCGTTAACCTTGAACAATACCGAGCTGCCGGGCGTAGTGTGCCCATCTGGGCGTCCTTTTAGCTGTCTCAAATTATGCGCGTGGATTTGGTATCTTGTGTGTTATTAATCTAAGATCCCGTGATATGATTTTAGTAATATTATTATAACACATGCAATCATCATCGTCAACTCAGCCTATCGCAGTCAATTGCTGGACATAGGCAACTCGTACAATGTCTTTGAATAATTGGGTCAAAATGGTTGGCCCAATTATGTCACCTTACAAATAAGTGTGAAATTAAGATTAATGTAGGCTGGGATGGCGGCGGCACGCTGTGGTCACGTGCCGCCATGTGCACCGGGAAGGACACAAGGAGACAAATAGTCTCCTTTAAGACGTGCCTTACAGGCGTAGCATAAGGAGGGCTCCGGAGGTATATTAATTTCCCGGAGTCTCCCCTTATTATGCTGTAGACGGCCACTGAGGGGGTTTTAGTGGGTAAGAATCCCACACACCCCGGCCTCCGTACCCCATGAGGCCGGTAGCCTTTTGAAGGTTTCCTCCTCGCAGCAAAAAAATAAAAAAAAATAAGGTACTAATGACAGACGCGTCATCGTTTTTTAAATACTGCACATAGTATATGATCCACATGCTATTTTACAATAATATTCCCCTCCTGACCACATACATAGTAAAAAATATAGACGACGTGTTGCGAACAATCATACCGAAAAATAAAACTGTTTTCCTCCGTGTACAAACCGGCGCTCACGCATACACCATTCACCTGAATGATATTTGTTATACCGATGCTTACTGGACAATGCCGCAACATGTGTACTGAAAGCGGTGAGCACGGTTTGAGGTGCATGTATGTACGCACGGCTACACATAAAGCTGTACATTTCCAGTATAACCTGATCTCGCATTGTACGGAAAGTCTATGCAATGCGAGGTCAGCTTTTACTGGAAATGTATAGCTTAATGTGTAGCCGTGTGTACGTGAGCGCTGGTTTATACAAGGAGAAGTACGGTTTTGTTGGCTTCACTAATGATTGTTCTCAGCACTTTGTCTATATTTTTTACTACGTCTGTGCTCCTGACAAATAGACCTCAAAAACCATTACGTACACCAGAGGCCAGTAAGCCTCAAGACGCCACATAAACAAAGTTTTGCATGAGAACACAGTCGTAAAATATTGTCGGGGACCGGGGGGCGGACGGCGCGTTATGATTGGTCGGCTCAAATGTTCGGTGATATGATTGGTGCCGCTCGCTGACGGAGTGACGTCCCGATTGGTGGCTGGGCGTAAGATATGCAGTGCTACTGCATATGCTTTGTGACCGGGGGTATCCGGCTAGTAGGCGTCTAGAGGCTTACTGGTCTGTGACGTACACATATCGTATTATATTATCTGTGGTATTAATATAGTTTTAATACAATAACCACCCTGTTATAGACTGATCTAGCTTGATATCATATGACCTAATTAGATTACTACACGCCAATGAAAAAGGACGCTTCAATAGCAATATCAATATGAATGATCGTCTCATTTGACATAGCAGTTGTATTGTTAAATAAAAATTGAGCCTATGATAAATAGACAAATATGAAGCGCATAGTACCAAAAAACAAATTTATTTTTGCACTGGTTTGGTCAGTCTCGATTGATAGTGAAATGTGATCTAGTTTATAAATAAATCTACTAATCATTATGAACAACTTTTACTATGGGAACAAACCTGAAAATAAAAATCAGGTGGTCCCTACATTTTGTGTTCACTTAAATCGATAAAATGTAGGAACAATTTGTTTTTTTTTTCGCGATTTCAGGGTTGGTGCAATAGTAAAAGTTGTTCATAATGATGAGTACAATGACCCCTTTTAGGGAAAGAAGCTACTAAAATTTCAACATGTGTAAAGTATTTTGAGAAGGCACGATTGTTCTATTCAGGAATCCATAAAGTGTATGAGTTGATAAGCCGAGGAAGTCATAAGCGCTGTCAAGGAAAGTTACTGATATAACTTGATAAGCGATGACAAATATTTTCTACCATTACTATCTACAACACTAAATATTTGTGTTTTCCCTTTCTGCAGAAAATAAATTTACTGCGTTTAAAGGAAAGGAAGGAAACTGAAAGGAAACAGAACCCGCAATTGAATCACTTGTTTTGTAAAGATCCTTGTCACAAATATTCCTTAAGGCCCTACTAAGAGTTAAATTATAGTTCGCTGTAGTTCAAAAAACTCTGTAAATTATAGTTCGCTGTAGTTGCAGATAGAAAAAGTGCCAACGTGGCTGTTTTTCGCATTTTTCTAGCTACAACTACAGCGATCTAATTTACAGAGTTTCTGATTTAAAGAACCTGTACTTCAATGGTTAAAAATGTTTTTTTGATAAATGATGTACTCTACTCGACGACGTCTGTGGCCTAGTGGTTCGAGTGTCGGACTGATGATCACGAGGTCGTGGGTTCGATCCCCACAGTACACAAATATTTGTGTGATGAACATAAGTGTTTGTGTTGGTCTGGGTGTGTTTCTTATGTATTAAAAGTATGTACTTCCAAAAAAAATAAAAAAAGTATTTCATCCATTGTCTAGCACCCATAGCACAAGCTCTGCTTAATTTGGGACTAGATGGTGCCGTGTAAAAATGTCCCAAAAATATTTACTCGGCGAGTAATAAATTGTTTACTGATGGGGACGCTACTAAAAACATAAAAAAATATTTGTTTAAGTATGTTTGATTTTTGCTTTCAGTTATGATTTCTTTATTCATCTACTTGTTTTTTGTTTTATATTTTTGGCACATCGGTTTTTGTTGCTCCTGCAAAAAAGCAAATATGGACAAGTGGTCTTTGGAAAACAAGTGATTCAATTGTTTTAGTTAAAATTCCGTTCCTTGTGGTGCCGGACGTAAAGAATTGCACCACCCTTTCCCTTCTCATGTGTGTCGTAAAAGGCGACTAAGGGATGCACCAAAGGATAAGCAGCAGCGTTCTCTGAGTATTTAACCAACCAACTGCGATCGCCAACCCGCCTGCCAAGCGTGGTGATTATGGCATATTCCCCCCATTTGGGGGAAGTCTATGTCCAGCAGTGGACGTCTTTCGGCTGAAATGATGATGATGATGAGTTAAACTTAGTTCACTTCTAATTCACCACACAATTTCCTACAACAGGCCGGAACTTTATATAGCTTATATTACTATAAAACCACCACCCACTTATCGATGCGCTTGCGCTTGCTCCACTAACAGGTGCCATTATACTTTGCTAGTAAGTAGGCCAGCGCTATAAATGGCCTTAGACCACAATGTGGTCAATTGTAATGGCCGTCAGTATGGTGTATGGACCTGTTACAATTGATTTAAAAGGATAGTTTAGGCATTGGAGTAATGGCATGAGATAATAGTTTGGTGTAGTGGAGATGGAATTTCATGCGATGTTAGTTTGTGTTTTTTTTTCTCAACTACATAAATATTATTAGGAAATTGTTAACTAAACCTTACTTACTTTTTCTTTGGTTCAGAAAAGCACATTCTGTTCGGAGTCCAGTATCCAAAATGTATTATCACGTATGAACAAAAAGACACATTAGAGCGTATGTACGTATTATACCAATAAGTTGAGAAAATATTTAATAATCTTATTCCGGCGCGTCCGGAAATCAAACCAGCGGCCATTGCTCAGTCATTTTATATGAAGTAAATTTTTTGATTAATCACCTACACATTATTTAGAAATTCAGCTTGTAATGTGTAAGAGGCCTTCACAACCATCTCGCTCTAACTTCAATACTTTTTTAAAGATTTCAAGAGATTTTAGGCGATATTGAATAAAAAACTATTATTATCCTTCAGGGGTATATTACGAATATATAAACAACTAGCAGACCCGGCAGACATAATCCTACCCGGAAAAGCAGCGCCACATATCATTAAAATCGTCCCTGCCGTTTAGGAGAAAATCAGTGACATACCGACAGCAGCGCCACCTACCGGCTCCAGTTGTGTTTTCAAACCATCCAGGCACCCATTGAAATATACACACAAAATTTCATCCAAATCGATTCAGCCGTTTAGGAGGAGTTAGGTGACAAACACGTACAGAAGAATTATATAATATATATTAAACATGGCTATATTTCCACACATGATTTACATAGAAATAAAAACAAAGAAATGTATTTTTCTCTCTCTCCTCCTCCATTCCTTCTGTTTCTAGGCAAAAAATCAAGATGTAACGTATTTCAAATGTTCGTAATGTTACCCTGAAGGATAATAATAGAATACATTTTTCAATTTCACCTAAAATCTCTTGAAATCTATAAAAAAGTGCTTAAGTTAGAGCGCGACAGCTGTGAAATATGAAAGGACTCTTAACTCCTTGACTGTTGTAAGAAAACACATTCGATTATAAACTAACACATTATCAAGCAAACAAATGCACGAAAAATACGCAAAAAATACATTATCATTACGTCTGTGGTCTGGTGGTTCTACTGTCGGACTGCTGATCACGGTCGTGGGTTCGATTCCCACAGTACACAAATATGTGTGTGATGAACTCAAGTACTAGTGTTGGTCTGGGTGTTTCTTATGTATCATAAGTATGTATTTACAACAAAAAAAAAGTATTATATCCATTGTCTAGTACCCATATCATAGTACAAGCTCTGCTTAGTTTGGGACTAGATGGTGCTGTGTAAAAAAATGTCCCAAAATATTTATTTATCTTCACAGTAACACATTACCATAAAGATTAATAAGCCTAAAAACAACTTCATTGTACAGTCAACAAATCGGAATCATGACCCACTCAGCTGATAATTCGTTTGAAATCGTCAAAACAGTAAGGTTTTCTTCTATGCTGCACTTAGGACATTTTGAATATTACAGAAACTGCATTAAAACGGGTCAGAGGTCTGTGCCGTTTTGAGCTTTGTTATCAATGCAATAGATTTATAATTGGATTGGAAATTATGTTTTTTATTAACCAGGAATTATGTTTTGAATTTCGAATTAGCTGTCGTATCACGTGTTTTTCCTACAAACAACTATATTTTTTAAGAAACCTATACAAACTTTTTCGATTACAGACCATTAATAAAATAAAAATTACAAATATAATGTCAAGTATGAAAAGGTGTCAAACAATACTCTTAATATGTGGAACCTCGGACGAAAAAAAAAGGCAGACGGAATCTCGCTATTCAATAAGTGAAGCATCCATAGCAAGCCGGATCGCTTAAAAGTATAGTATGCCAAAAAGCCGCGATTACACAAAAAATCTAGTGTGACGGTAGTCATTGTTGTAGCGTCATAAATAAAATAACAGTATAAATCTGGTGTGTTAAAATGCTTTCGAAATTATAGTAAGTACAGGAAAAAATTAAGTGCTTCAGTCTTTGTTTAGCTAGATTCCGTCCGCCTTTTTTATTCGTCCGAGTGTGGTAAATTCATTTAATTTATAATATCCTCTGTACCATATTTCACGCAATAAATGATAAATAAATAAATAACATTATTTGGAGTTAAACATTAAGAATAAAATTAGAAAAATAATTTTATTGGTAAACTAGCTGTAACTGTCAATAGCTAACAACATTGATAACAAGTCAGTTGCCAGGGAAATATCTGTTAACGCGAAATTCAACCTAATTGTATTAGAATGTCTGTAGGATATTAAGCTTATCGTGGGTCATGATTCCGATTTGTTGACTGTACATATAATCACACTATAAATCTTAAAATTACACTTAAAACGATGTTTTTAAGTAAAAATGAGAGTGATGAACTGTATTGTTACATAAATGAATAACTTTCATTTCAAACGTGTTTTAGCACAATCACTGTATAACGTTTTCAGTGCCGAAGCGAATTTGACATGAAAATATTCGCGAATTATGAAATTGGTGATATGTGCTGTAATTTCGGTACGGAATGTTTTTTGTTGAGTGTGATATGATAAATGATAATGTTCTTGATTTGATGGGCGGGGCGGTAAGGCACGAGGTACTCATCAATCCAATTTTTTTTTTGTAGTATTGGATGGCGAAACGAGCTAAAGGCCCACCTGGTGTTAAGCGGTTACCTTTGCCCATAACAACTGCAATACCACCTAGGCTGTTGCCTAAATGATACCGCAAGTCGGTTCGCCAAACTGAGACATGAAGATGGAAAGTCTTATGTGATTGTAATTTCACCGGCACCCGTACCCTTCAGACTGAAACACAGTAATGCAAGCATCACTATTTGGCGGAGAAGTATGGTACGGTAGTAGTACTTCCCCAGACGAGCTCTTTCACAAAGGAACTCTAATACTACTTCTACTACTAATTCTTTCATGTCAAATACTTAATACTTTTTGTTCTGGATTTGTGCCCGGTTAATGGCAATAGGCTCGCCCCTATTACATGGGACTTATAATATAACTGGCCAAATGTGGGTATACTATACACATTTGCCTATTCCTTCGGGGAAATACAGGCGTGATTTTATGTATGTTATGTTAAATACTTGTACAAAAACAGCCATTTCATTTTTTTAATTTAATCTAAATTCCATCTTGATGATTGGCGGTCAGCTACTGTACGCGTCACACACCATTTTTTTTGCCTCGTACAGCAAAACTGTGAACCAACTACCGTCAGTGGTTTTCCCAAACAAATTCAACATGGAAACCTTCAAGAAAAGAACATATGTCTTTTTAAAAAGTCGACAACGGATCGGCGACTCCCCTGGTGTTGCAGATGTCCATGAGCAGCGGAGATTGCTTCTCATTAGGTAGCCCGCTAGCTCGTTTGCCCCCAATGTTATTTAAAAAATAATGGGAAAAAGTTACAGCTGAGGCTGCGATAGATCTTAATTCTTGTTTTGGGAGAGCTTGTCTATGAATTGGCTTTAATAGGATTTTCAAAAGTTCACAGACTCCGTTGGCTTGGTGACGTGGAGAGAATGGGAGAAGATCGAGATGCGAAGAGAGCCTATCTGGGTCGACCAAAAGGGCGACGCCCGGTCGGTCGCCCTAGATATCGCTGGAGCGATGCGGTGGAAGGCGATCTTCTGGAGATCAGAGCCAGTGATAGGCGAAATACTGCCAAAGATCGCGGCAAGTAGCGTTCTCTCGTTTCGGAGGCCAAGACACATTTTGGGTCGCTGTGCCAGCGGAGTACTTACTTAGTAAGGATTTTCGAGTGGTATCGTAGATACTTACAAGTTAATAAAATCACTTTCAATTAACTATGTGAGCATAACTATACAATTATGATATCCTTTCAGAAATCCAATATGAAATAAGTAGTTTGAAAAAAACCGAAAATTATTAGTGTCCATAATTTTGTTAGTAACAATATTTATCTTAAAACTATGTTAGTCACAGATATTTAAAACAAACAAACATTCATCACATCACAATACATAGTTATAACAAGCGACATTTATAATGAGCTCATCAGGTCACATGCAGCCTGATGAGTCTACCTACAACTGCAGATTCTGGTCCCTCAGCAATCATCTTTAGCAAATGATGGCATCCTAGTGCTATACCCTTCGATAAAAAATATTGATCGAAGGCTATACCTAATACTTTGAAAATGAAAACAATAATATGACAACTTCGATCGTCTTATGACTTCTTTGGTGGGATTAGAGAGGGTGACACTTAACTGTCTGCATATAACTGCATTGTTGAATTGGGTAAAACCTATTACGCCAACTGTATATTAAATAAATAAATAACTCATTATACTAAAGACATTCATACTTAGTAACATCTATTTTGATCTTGTTGTTAATTACCGTTATATGCAACCGGAATACTCGTAAAGCATATTAATATTATAATTATCTATTGTTTACTAAGATTGTGTAATTTCTAATGGTAACAATCTTGTAATAATAGTCTGGAGATAATATAATAATAGAATGTAAACAGAATGTTACATCTCAGATGTTGCGTTTTATTAGTTTAGTGTTCATGTCGATAAATGAATCACTGCATATTGAGAGATAACATAACATAACGCCTGTATTTCCCCGAAGGGTTAGGCAGAGGTGTACACCCACATTTCGCCAGTTATGTTATAGTCCCATGTAAAAGGGGGCGAGCCTATTGCCATTGACCGGGCACAAATCCAGACTCCGGGCTGCTACTAAGAATTTCCTAATGAAAAAAATCCAATAACACTTTGCCCGGGAATCGAACCCAGGACCTCACGCTCAGCAGTCAATATTGAGAGATGTTTGTCAATATAACGAGAGGGCTTGTCTTGTTGATTATTTAAACATTTATTTTCTGAACAGGGTTCATCTAAATTTATTTTGTATTAGAGACGTCACGCTCTAATTTTAAAGATTTAAGGAGATTTTAGGCGAAATTGGAAAATGTTTTATATTTATAAACATTCTCAGAGTGTCATCCTACTAATGTTATACGCGTGAAAGTTTGTGAGGATGTATGTATGGATGTTTGTTACTCTTTCACGCAAACTACTGTATTGATTTTAATGAAATTTGGCATAAAGATGGAACATACCCCGGATTAACACACAGGCTTCTTTTTACCCCGGGAAGATGAACAGTTCCCGAGGGATGCGCGATAAACGACATCCAATCGGGTGAAGTCGCGGGCACAGGGGGTCTACTTCCGTTCGACGATATTCGAAAAATCGTACGATTCATCGCACAATTTGCTACTCCGGTCAACCATCGTTCCCTTATCGCATGCGATGATCGTGTTTTGACGTTTGTTTTTCTCATCTCCGGTAAATTGTATACGACTATGAACAGTAGTCTATCTTAATTGTGCCTCTTTTATGTGCCTATCTTTATTATGTAAGTATCAGTCGGAACGAAAGTTCGTACTTCGTTTGTCGTTCGTAAAACGCGAGTAGACCTACAGGCTAGTCACAAATATTTTAACATTTTAACAATGGTTTTATTTCCATACATGATTTATGTAGAAATATTTTTTTCTTTCTCCTTCGAAGCAACGAATCAAGGCGAAAATATGTTTTAAATATTCGTAATGTTACCCTGAAGGATGTTTGTAGAACACATTTTTCAATTTCGCCTAAAATCTATTGAAATCTATAAAAAAATTGTTAAATTAGAGCGAGACGGCAGATTGCTGTGAAACTTGTGATTGCACGTGTTTTTTTAATTCGTTTAAGATAAATTATATTTCAAAACCTTTGAACAAAAGGTCTCTTCCTTACCAACTCCCTTATACAAGATTCTATTGAGTAGAGTTAAGTAGCCCCTTTTGCGGTAGTAATGTCTGTGCCACATGGTCGATTACTATACCTACCAAGCCTACCCATCAGAACATTTTACTTGTAAGTTAAGACCGCTAGAAGCAAAATATCATTCGAAAAGGTGTCCTAGAGTTTAACATAACAACATAACATAGTATATATACACGCCTGTATTTCCCCGAAGGGGTACGCAGAGGTGTATAGTACACCCACATTTCGCCAGTTATGTTATAGTCCCATGTAAAAGGGGGCGAGCCTATTGCCATTGACCGGGCACAAATCCAGACTCCGGGCTGCTACTGAGTATTTCCTAATGAAAAAAACCCAATAAACTTTGTCCGACCCGGGAATCGAACCCAGGACCCCACGCTCAGCAGTCGCGCTTGCAACCACTAGACAAACGAGGCATAAATAAACAACATAACATAACATCACGCCTGTATTTCCCCGAAGGGGTAGGCAGAGGTGTAATAGTACACCCACATTTCGCCAGTTATGTTATAGTCCCATGTAATAGTGGGCGAGCCTATTACCATTGACCGGGCACAAAACCAGACTCCAAAAAAAAAAAAAAACCTATTATTCCAGCAATTTGTATTATTGTCTTATTGGATATTCTTGGCGTGTTATTTCGGAAAAGAGCCGATTGATGTATTCTTTTTTAAAATTAATGAACCAATTTCCGAGCAAGTGGGAGAAAAAATCTTTTTCTTAAAATTATTTTAAGTGAAACAACAACTGAAACATTTTGTCTAACATACCTTTCTGTCTTGTTCTAGATCATGTTCCGCGGCGGTGTCGTCGGCGAGCTCGACGCCCGTCGCGACGCAGCGCTCGCCCGCGTGCTGGTGCGCCTGCAAGCTCGCGCGCGCGGCCTGCTGGCGCGGCGCCGTGTGCTGCGCCTGCGCACGCAGCACACGGCGGCGCGCTGCGTGCAGCGCAACGTGCGCGCGTTCCTGGCGGTGCGGGACTGGCCGTGGTGGCGCCTGCTGGTGCGGGTCACGCCACTCCTGGCTGTACATCGGACTGAGCATCGGCTTAAGCAGGCACAGGTATGTACCGTTTTTTCCTACGAGTACGAACACACCGTCAAAAAGCGAGGTGGCCGATGTTTGTGGGATTTTTACCGCACCCACTATCCCCGGTGGCCATCTCCAGTACAATAAGAGTGGGATTCCAGGAATGTTATGCTATAATGCTACCAATCCCCCCACCCTTAGTTTCTTCCTATTACTATGTAATGGTTTAGGACCTATATATAACTTTGTATGTTATGCACCGAGATGATGCGTCTGTATACCACTGTTAAACCCGCGATGGTTTGTGTGGTATATACCTGTTATCAATATGTAACTCTAATTGATTTAATTAATACACAAAAAAAAAAAAAAAAAACGTACACAATTTTTTTTTTTATGTAGCCGAACTTTTTTTCTACAATATAGACAAGTGCTGCGAACAATCTTGTGAAGCTAAAAAAAACTATGCTCCTTCGTTTAGAACCAGCGCTCACGCACACACATGCACCTCAAACCGTGCTAACCCCCCTCAGTACAAATGCCGCGACATCGTCCAGTAAGCATCGCGAATACAAACATCCTTCAGGTGCATGGTGCGTGCGTGAGCGCTGGTTGTACACGAAGGAGCATAGTTTTTTTTGGCTTCATTATGATTGTTCGCAGCACTTCGTCTATATTTTTACTATGTCTGTGACCAGTTTACTTAAAAAAGTGGCTACATAACTATAAGGTAAGTAAGGTAGGTAACGTAAAAAATTTAGGAATCAGCAGATTTTTTTTAAAAGTTGTTCATAATGATGAGGACAATGACCCCTTAAGAGGTTTTCAGTTATTTCAATAACACGTTGCATATAAACAGTTTTGTTAAATCAAGTTGACTTTAGTAACGTCTTACCAAATAAATACACCTTACACACATAAAACATCCACACAAGAACTCATAACACAAACCCATTCAAGTACACACACACACTTTCACCTGATGTGAATGTGGCATATAATTAGTTATTTTTTTACCACTTTTTAGGAAGACCTGTTTAACAGTAGGTCTTTGCGTTTCTGTGTAATTTGTGAACTGATTCCCTATATACAGACATTGGGAATCCAGTCATTCATCTGCAACTTTTTGCTACGATTGATGTAAACAAGTTATTAGTGCGGCGACGGAGCAATCACCTAGCACCCGTACAGGTTGACTCCTAGCTCGGGACTGGGTCTTGCTCTGTCTCCCACGTAAAATTCCAGATGTATCTGTCGCTCAATCTAGTACTTAAGTTGACCTGTACTCATACGTTTATAAATAAAATTTATGATTATGATTATGACCAAATTTTGGTTGTCAGGTTGTCACTCCAGTTTGGTTAAATTAATTTTTTTTTCTGTGTATAACTGCACAAGCTTGCTGTCTCCTGAGAGGATAATTGTGTAAGCATTACTGCACAAGCTTGCTGTCTCCTGAGAGGATAATTGTGTAAGCATTATTCAAATTTTGGATTTCCATGGGCGGCGGAGATTGCTTACCATCAGGTGACCCGCTTGCTCGTTTGCCCTCCTATGTTTAAAAAAAATAAGATCTATAATACTTACTGCGGTCTCTAAAATCTTTACCATTTGACTGTTCTTTACTCCAAAAAGTCTACCACATCGCCTTGGACGAATAAAAAGGCAGACGGAATCTCGCTAAACAAAAAGTGAAGCACCCATAGTAAGACGGCTCGCTTAAAAGTACGGGCTGGCACGCACACATTCATACCCATAGTAAGAAAAAAAGCCGCGATTACGCAACAAATTTCGTGTGACGGTGGCCATTGTCGTAGTGTCACATATAAAATAACAAAATATATCTGGTGTGATAAAATTCTATCGAAATTATAGTGGGTTTAGGAAAAAACCATGTGCTCCAGTCTTTTCATTGTAAAAACCAACTGCCGTATGTAAGCCAGACGGCAGTTGTTATAATTATTGGATGTAATAATCTGGAAAATAAACGATTTCATTTCATTTTAATTTCATTTCATTTACAATAATAACAAAATATATCTGGTGTGATAAACTTCTATCGAAATTATAGTGGGTTTAGGAAAAAACCATGTGCTCCAGTCTTTTCATTGTAAAAACCAACTGCCGTATGTAAGCCAGACGGCAGTTGTTATAATTATTGGATGTAATAATCTGGAAAATAAACGATTTCATTTCATTTTAATTTCATTTCATTTACAATAATAATAAAATAGTTCAATTGGTTTCATCTATACTGGATTTTTGCATGCTTAATACAAGCAGAATATAGCAATGTTCCTAAACCACCAATTTTTATATCTGGTACCACCTGTATTCTACGCAAATAAATGATTCTTTCTTTCTTTTTAGCCAAAATGTCAAATTTCTATCTCCAGTAGGGTAAATCATGGATAGATTGGATATTAATTTTGGCCGTTAAGCAACTAGTTTTCCGTAACATTAAAATAACCAGAGACAGTTTCAATTATTTTGTCCACTATATTTACTTTTATGGGTCCTAGAATTAAAAACGTAACGCCTAGCACGCCTACAGCCTCCACTCATTCGCATTGCTTGCGTCTAAAAGCAATTTAGATAAATTGCTTTTATTATAGGTATTATGATAAAAGTTTCGCGTTAGGTCATAAAGCGTTCATTCGTAATTGAATGTGAGCGAGAGTTTTGAAAGTGCAAACAGTTTTTTAATTTATTAAAGTGTGAGAAAATAGCTTGGATTTTGATTGGTTCGGTAATCTGCGGATATATTATTAATATTTATTCAAGAGGAAATCTGTACTTTAACTTGAAATAAAAACTTAAGGCGAAATTTTGTAATATGTGTATTCATTTCTTTCTCCTACCTACAGCCTCTTAGCTTAAAGTCATCCGGTATATAAAATTAAACTAATTAATGACAAATTCGTTTTATGAAATTCAGGGTAGGTATATTTGTTGTGTAATTGAAATAAGTTACAGAGCCTATCCCGGCGGGACTTTGAAAATTACGCCTGAAATACAGGACGTCCCGCGAAAAACGGGACGTCTGGCAACACTGGGCACAGGCATTTTTCTCAATCATTAATCCACAATTTTCCTCACACAATTCTTTCCAAATCATGTAGCCAACCAATGTACCATTTATTATTTGAAAAGAGTATATCCATGGAGTTTCTTGCCGGCTCTTCTCCATAGGACTTTTTAGAACCGTGCAAATAGATCCATAATTAACGTTTTGAAAGTGCAGGTAAATGCGTGTCCCGGAAATACATTCTTGCTTATTATTGACAAAATCATACTCCTAAAAATCGTTTTACTTTTTTGTTTTAATGAAAACCAGTTTTTTTTTTGTTTTGATTAAGCATAAATAAAGACTGATTACATTGGAGAGCCCCTAGTAACCGGCGAGACGACGATAGACGACCTCTGTGGTCTAGTGGTTCGAGTTTCGGACTGCTGATCACGAGGTCGTGGGTTCGATTCCCACAGGACACAAATATTTGTGTGATGAACATGAGTGTTTGTGTTGGTCTGGTTGTTTCTTATGTATTATAAGTATGTATTTACAAAAAAAAAAAAAAAAAAAGTATGTAAGTATTATATCCATTGTCTAGTACCCATAGCACAAGCTCTGCTTAGTTTGGGACTAGATGGTGATGTGTTAAAAAAAAGTCCCAAAAATATTTATGTATATAGGGCGAGCGAGCGCGATGTGTCGTGTTTACCCACATCGTGTTCTAATGAGTCGACGGACCAAGCGGTGTACAGAAAAACCTAAACTGTTATATGTTCTACACTGTATCTGCCAAATACATTTGGCTTTGTATTTTTTTTTTGTGGAAAGAAAGAAATAATGATCAACTTCTTTTAATTCGACTAGCATCATCATCATCATTCTAGCCCGGTATCACCCACTGCTGGGTATAGGCCTCCTTTCTTTTTTGCCAGCCTCTTCTTGTGCGTCCCTCAATACGACTAGCAACTGAAAACAAACACAAACAAAAACCTTAAAGTATTTGTCAATTCTTATCAAAACCCTTCCCAGCCGATGCACTTTGACCACTAAAGTGTAACGGAACCCGCGACGGTCACAGGTTATCATGGCGCAAGTAACGCAACCCACACAATAGGACAGCAACCAGAGATTTCCTGCTTCTAATCGTACAAGAAATGGGTCGCTGGTAGGTACAACTCACTGGACGCTGACCTGTCAAGATTATTGCAGTATACAGTTGACAAACAGTAGGTAAAGTCCACACTACCCGAAGTAGCCACTTTAGATTCCACCCATCCTTACGCACGAAACGGACATTGTTGTGTAGTTGCGATGTCGAACGCTTATTGGCCCCAGACGCTAGTAATATATAAGTCTATGCCCAGACGGCAAAAGACAGGTACAAGTGGTAAAAGCGAAGGGAGAGGCCTTTGCCCTGCAGTGCAATGAGTGACACTACAGGCTGATAATAATAATAAGTATTAGGCCTAATGAGTGACACTACAGGCTGATAATAATAATAAGTATTTTTTATTAATACTCACCTCGGAAAGCAGAGGACCGAGTGTTGTGGCGCAACTTGGGAGAGGCCTATGTCCAGCAGTGGACTGCGATAGGCTGAGTTGATGAGTTGATGACTCAGCTTTTTCCGAATTGTTTTAAGATAAAGAAAAATAACAGAAGAATATCCTATTCTGATTCAGTAGGTCTACTCGCGTTTTACGAACGACAAACGAAGTACGAACTTTCGTTCCGACTGATACTTACATAATAAAGATAGGCACATAAAAAAGGCACAATTAAGATAGACTACGGTTCATAGTCGTATACAATTTACCGGAGATGAGAAAATCAAACGTCAAAACACGATCATCGCATGCGATAAGGGAACGACGGTTGACCAGAGTAGCAAATTGTGCGATGAATAGTACGATTTATCGAATATCGTCGAACGGGAGTAGACCCCCTGCACCAAATATACGTATCGTAGGATCGTTTTAAACTTCTGCGTTTTCTTGTAGCACGAGCACACCAAATTTCAAGATCGAGTTATATTTGGAAGATTGCTCCAATCCAAGTGCTAATGACATCACACATTGTTAGACGTAACTTCATTGTTTTGTAACAAAACTAGATTATTACCAGCCTTCTAAGTCAAGCCTGCAATTAAAACCAGTTATGTAGGAGAATTAAGATTTTTGTTTATTATGTAACTGTTTTGTCAGTGATCCTCAACAGATAAGGTAGAAGTGTGATGGCCACAACAAAATTAATCAGAAAATAAAATAGTAGGGGTATTATTATTTTGAAGAAAGAGGTAGGGGTCTTGAACGCCTGTAAGCCACAGCGACCTGATAAGATCTATTGTGACGCCTCTTGCAGTATTACAGAACTTCTCCAAGCTGCAAGTCAATCATGAAGTCGACTATGACCTTGGGGAAGGAGAGTTCGATCTCCTGGATTGCCTCCAAGGCATAGGAGGGGTTGCAAAAACATTAGTTTACACTTCCCTCCCTCCGTATCAAGCAGAAGACAGAATACATACATAAAAAAAAAGACGTGTGGCACTCGGAGACTGCCGCGGTAAAGCTATTGCATATCATTTTTTATGTAAATACAAAGAAGAGGTGCCCTAACGCCGAAACTCTAAGCAGGCATGAGTCACCAGATTGCGGGGCGAAGAGGGGGATTACGCATACGCAGTAACGCCGATACAACCAATGCCACCTAGAGGCGATTTGCAGAACTAAAGAGACAAGCGTGATATTTCAATAAGTCATTAAAAGTTCTGCTATTCATCGATAGATGGCAAAACTAAAAAGTATCACCGCTGTGCCGGTCGGAGTGGGGGGTGTTAGGTTATTTTCGTAACGGAATTTCTGGATTCGGTTTCCACGCTCAAGACCCGCGATAGAAGCTATGCAATAGCTTAAAAACCCGTCGAATACATAACCTCCTCCTTTTTTTGAAGTCGGTTAAAAAAGCAACAAACTTGGATGAGCCCAGCTAGCATAACAGGCAGCTTGACTGCATCACGGGTTCATAATTTTTATATATAGGTTCTATAAGCCCCCCCGCAGACTGCAGACTTTTAATCGGCGGATATTTTAGTGGGATTCCTAATAAGTTATTGTCAGTGGTGACAGTTTGACATTGACAGCAACTTTATTTTGTAAGCAGTAAGGGCGGTTTTCTAATTCAAGTGTTACCTACCACTCTCATGCAGTCGACTGTACACTTGTACAGCGACTAATAAGAGCACACACTGGCAGACCCGATTTCGCACAAGTCAAATTATTTTAGTTTTCCTTTTAAAATATATATTTTCCGAAGTATCTTTAAACATAAGTAGAATGCAACAATTCTTGCATGCACAATACATCATCATCATCATCATCATTTCAGCCGAAAGACGTCCACTGCTGGACATAGGCCTCCCCCAAGCATCGCCACAACGACCGGTCCTGTGCCTTCCGCATCCAGCGGATTCCCGCGACCTTCACCAAGTCGTCGGTCCACCTTGTGGGGGGCCTACCCACGCTGCGCCTTCCAGTACGCGGTCGCCACTCCACAACTTTACTGCCCCATCGGCCATCCGTTCTGCGAGCAATGTGCCCCGCCCACTGCCACTTAAGTTTGGCAATTCTTCGGGCTATGTCGGTTACTTTCGTTCTCCTGCGAATCTCCTCATTTCTGATTCGATCACGCAGGGACTCTCCGAGCATAGCCCTCTCCATTGCCCTTTGAGTGACTTTGAGCCTTCTTATGAGGCCCATTGTGAGCGACCACGTTTCAGTACCGTAAGTCTGGAAACACACACTGGTCAAAGACTTTCGTCTTGAGACACTGCGGTATTTTGGACGAGAAGATATTGCGTAGCTTCCCGAACGCTGCCCAACCGAGTCGGATTCGACGATTGACCTCTTTCTCGAAGTTGGACTTACCTAGCTGGACAGTTTGTCCTAGGTATACATAATCGTCACAATACATCAGCACAACACAACTCGTAATTTTGGAATTAGTTTGCTAATGCGTTGTCTATTTTATTTTCTCCCAAATAATAGGAAGTTACGTAAAGTAGGTCAAAATCTTGTTGCATAAATGCACC
This sequence comes from Asteroscopus sphinx, assembly GCA_949699075.1. Lineage (NCBI taxonomy): Eukaryota > Metazoa > Arthropoda > Insecta > Lepidoptera > Noctuidae > Asteroscopus > Asteroscopus sphinx. Next base: position 7,499,332 of record OX453021.1, on the reverse strand, counting down.
AAAAAAAAACATTTTATATTATTCAGTTTGCTTTTCGTTTAAGGTTTTCACACCTGAACATTTGTAAGTATTTTTTTCGTGATAAATTAACTCTTAATTACGTAATGGTTCTTTCTTTCATTATTCACACATGAGTATTACCTGATCATTTCGAAATCAAACCAATCTCTCTCTTTATCTCTGTCTGAAAATTACGGGTGCCCAAAATAGCAACCTAAAATTGAAACAATACTATAGTAAAATTAGCTTAACGACCAACAAAATATTTAACGACAATGATGGAGTCTTATATTGGAAGAGAATTAAGTAGGTGTATAAGGGTACTTCTTAAATAAGACTTGCCCTTAAAATCATCAATCACCTTCTCAGAAGATCAAAGCTCGCTCCTGTTTTACTTGATGTACTTTTTACGATCTGAAGCACCCACAAATTGGATGACATTAATATTAAGCCGTCTTCACACAATAGTTTCTTGACGTTGCGATTGCGACAAAGATCATTCTGTTTATAGGCTGAGGTACTAAAATAAAAATTTAAAATAATTTAAACATTGCAGACCTTCACTATCCATAGAAACAACAATCAAACCATAGAAATATAAATAATAAGGTAATATAAATGTCATCTACTGTCTTTTACTACGGGAACGCATGTCGCCGGTTTTCCGCCACCAACACATAAATACGCAATCACGCCCACCATGTTTCTAGCATTCAAAATAAATTAAGCCCCAAAAATCCGCTGCTTGATATGCTGCAAAATAAAATTTTTGGTGAATCTTTGTCCAAAACATCACTGACGATCAAGAAAACGGCTCACGCAGTGGTGTCCTAAAAGACACCTGTACGCGGTGACAAGTTCACGTGCCTTTGCCACTTCTATTACCTTTATTTAGATTTCTATGAATCAGACATGCATTTTTTTTTTAAACAATAATTTGTTAGTACATGAAAATCTTACTCACACTTAAGTTCAGGCTATTCCAGTACCTGCCAAAGTGACTGTCCAGCCTGCTCAGTATCATCGCCAGGATATTGTTTGTTAAAATCCTTTTCCACAATTATAACTTGTAAATATCCACTATTGAAAATGAGCTTTCGATAATTTTAATAAACTTTTTTATTAAGGAATCCAGAGTGCATAGAAGGGTACTGCAGCTAGTATAGTAGGTATTTAGCATAATCACACTACTACTTCTCTGTTTATTCTTTGTTGATACTAGCCTAGGTGGACGGGCGACCGCTGGATACGGAAAGCGCAGGATCGGTAGTTGTGGCGATGCTTGGGGGAGGCCTATGTCCAGCGGTAGACGTCTTTCGGCTGAAATGATGATGATACTAGCCTTGCTGTGTTCCACACAGTCTTAGGTAGCCGATTTAACTGAAATTCTTTTCATCCATACACGGTCTTACAGAAGTAACCCATTACGAAACCATGCGTACGGAAACGTGTATGTGTGAAAGGGCTTTGTTAAAACTGCTCGCCGTTGATTTTAGTTCGAACTCTGAGTAATAAACTGCTACTTCGGAATTGAAACCGTTATACAGCATGACTGGATGTGCGAGGGACATATTTAATCAAGAATATGGTCAAATTTGCGTACACTAAGGCTTGACTTCATCATCATCATCATTTCAGACGAGAGACGTCCACTGCTGGACATAGGCCTCCCCAAGCATCGCCACAACGACCGGCCCTGCGCTTTCCGCACCAACGAAAGTTCTCGTTGGCACCCTTTGGGTACGGAACCCTAAAAATCAGGGCGTAGGTCTAGTTTTATAATATCACGAAGTAAATCGACGCCCTTTGCTACGCGTTTAGACATGAATCTTGTTTCATATCCGGATTACATTATCTGTTACTAAAATTGACACCGTATTTCTTAAATAGAATAAGATAATATTTTATTTAAACTCACTGTGAGCTAGCAACATAAAAATACTTGCAGGCAGCCAAACAAGAAGACTAATTATTGTAGTGGTAATACTGGACTGCTTGATTCCTATTTTCTGAATGTCTAAACATTAACATCTCGGCTACATTGCCGATTTCGGCTCGGGCTGCAATCCAGTCTCGAGTGTAATGACCAGTTTAGCTCACTTGTATCATAATGTACTATTATGTATTACCAACTCTTCCATCTACACTCGCTTCGTATACTTGTTTCGTCAATCTCCTCTCGTCCATCCTCTTTATATGTCCAAACCATCTTAACATACTTTTCTCAATCTTTGTCACTACATCTTCTTTCACTCCACAACGCTCTTAAAGCACGTTATTCCTTACTTTATCTCTTAAAGTTACACCACACATACTTCTCAAAGATCTCATTTCTACTGCATTTATTCTGCTTTCATGTTTCTTCTACCATACCCAACTTTCACTACCATACATAAGTGTAGGCACTAAACTCCCCCATGAACAGCCAGCCGTGCCCTTTCCGACACTGCGGCTGTTCATGAAGTTGTGTAGCGCCCCATTCACCTGATATCCAGCACTCACCCTCCTCTCATTATCCTTCACATGCTTCCCATCTCTCGTAAAACCTTAACCCAGGTACACAAACTCTTTCACTTATTGACCTCGGCGATAGTAAAGTATCGCAATCAAATCGCAGACGTTCTCAAAAAATGCCAGGTTAAGAGTGCTCTAACGGCCAAAATTAATATTCAATCTATTCACGATTTGCCCTACTAGAGGTAGAGTATTTGACATAAGCTCCATACAAAATATGTGAAATTTCTACCTCTAGTAGGGTAAATCGTGGAAAGATTGGATATTTATTTTGGCCGTAAACCGACGAGCATGCATGACGAGAGTAACTAACGTAGATGAAGCGAAAGAGGTGTCAGAATCGTAGCAGGTGGAAATCCTTAGTCTCTGCCTACCCCATTGGGAAACAGGCGTGATAATATGTATGTTTGTCATCATCATTTCAGCCGACAGGCGGGTTGGCGATCGCAGTTGGTTGGTTAAATACTCAGAGAACGCTGCTGCCCATCCTCTGGTGAATCCCTTACGGCCAAAATTAATATCCAATCTATCCACGATTTGCCCTACTAGAGATAGGAATTTGACATAAGTTCCATACGAAATATGTCAAATCTCTATCTCTAGTAGGGTAAATCGTGGATAGATTGGATATTAATTTTGGCCGTTAGTCGCCTTTTACGACACCCATGAGAAGAGATAAGGGTGGTGCAATTCTTTAAGTCCGGCACCATACGGACCAAATGTATGTTTGTATGTATGTATTATCAGACAGTATTCATAGTATTCTAATTGGTTTGTCTGAGGTCTTGTGTTCATTCTGTTACACGTTGTATATCTGGAGCGCCTTCTACACACACAAACTCGAATACTCTAGACGCCGACGCGCGCGTATTTGTAATTAAATTGCGATCAGGCGCTTCAAATCTGCTTCAAACTTCGACATTGGAGTTTGCACGTAAAATCAAAATTTTCTGTTAACTGAAAAGAAAGCAAAATACAAGACAAGAGAAGGATGTAGTAACATTCACAGAACAAGCTTTCATTGCTAACGTCTGGATGGGATAAGGAAAACTATCTCCTTTATTTATTTTCCTTTACGATTTGATGTAGATATGTACGTTCGACCGCAAGTCATTGGTAACAGTTCGACATTGACAGCGTCTTTATTTCGTAAGCAATAAGGGCGGTTTTCTAATTCGAGTGTTACCACCGTCATGCAGTCGACTGTACTTACTTTATTAGTCAATTAACGTAGAAGCTTAAAATTCTTACGTTTATACACACGTAATAAGTTAAATATGCAAACTATTAATACTTATTATACAGATTCCCTATATTCCCACGTAAATTAAAAGGCTGAGATAAAATTCATCATTTAAAATTATTATTTAGTTTTGCCATGCACTGTAGGCCTGAAGAAAAAGACTGGTGGAAGTATCACTAGGGCTTTTTTCTCCTAAAAAGTATTACAGTTCTATTTTAAGCTCATATTATTCAGCTAAATGCGCCACCTTGCAAATGCATTGCCAAAACATACGGCTGGAAATAACCGCTGTACGGAAAATGGTTGGAGTTGATTTATTAGAGTACATCGTATTGGATAACATGAGTGGTAGGAGCCAAATTGTTATAGCTAATAGAAGATTATACCACGTGTATTAGAAATGCTTGTTCATATTTTAAAAGCTCATTCAGAGAGTGCTATCGAACAACTTTTTCTATGGGACCAACACTGAAATCGCGAAAAAATGCAACTGTTCCATACCTACAAAGACATCGATGTCGCTTGACAAAATGTATGGAACAGCTGATTTGTTTTTTGCGATTCCAGGATTGACCCTGTAGTAAAAGTTGTTCGATAGCACTCACTGAATGAGCTCTTAAAATATGACCAAGTATTTCCGATACATGTTGTATATAAGTATACTATGGAGAATTAACATCAGGTGAGGTGGCGGTCAAACGCAAGTCCTTTAAATAAATAAATAAAACAGGTTATATTATGCTAGAATGGTCTGATAGCTAAATATACTTATAATAAGCTGTAAAATACTCATAATAACGAGCAAATTTTACTAGGGGACCAACACTAAAATCGCGAAAAAATACAACTATCGATATCGCGATATCGCTCGACATAATGTATGGAGCAATAATATTTAAAATAAGGCTGCGGTTAAAAGGCAAGATATTGTGTATAATTACAGTTAGGCATAAAAGACTAACCAAAAATGGGAGCGCCACTAGTCATGCATTGAAAAATGTAAACTTTTAGAATCGCGTTTTTGGCAGAACTTTTAAGTGTTTACAGTCACATTTTTTGCATTATAATAATTATCTTTGACAGTATTGTGTCAATCTGTGTTTTAATTAGAAATGTACCGAGATCAGGTTTTACCGAGCAACCGAATAGGTACCGAGTTTTACTCGGTTTTGCATGTTTTCGGTATCAGCGGTTTTTTTTTTGGGCTTAATTTATTTTGCATTAAATGCTAGAACATGGTGGGCGTATTTATGTGTTGGTGGCGGAAAATCGGCGACACGCGTTCCCGTAGTAAAAGACGGTAGATAACATTTCTATTACCTTATTATTTAGATTTCTATGGTCCGGTCGGACCTCAACGTGTGTAGCCCGCATAAGTTGTACCTATTCAGTTTATTTGTATGGATATAGAGTATGGTAAAATTCCAATTCGATAATCGAATAGAAATTAGTCGCGAAAACACTTTTTATTACCTTTATGCGAGCGATTAAAAACTAAAACAACGATTAATATTCATCGATTTGATCTCTCTTCATCTGTCACCTGATTGATTGCTAGTAATTTAATCAGGCTATGAATATATCAACGCAATATGATTATAAAATAACACATAAATTAGTAGGAAACGATTAATTCTATTCGTCCAAAATACCGCAGTGTCTCAAGACGAAAGTCTTTGACCAGTGTGTGTTGCCAGTAATTACTTACGGTACTGAAACGTGGTCGCTCACAATGGGCCTGATAAGAAGGCTCAAAGTCACTCAAAGGGCAATGGAGAGGGCTATGCTCGGAGTGTCCCTGCGTGATCGAATCAGAAATGAGGAGATTCGCAGAAGAACGAAAGTAACCGACATAGCCCGAAGAATTGCCAAACTTAAGTGGCAGTGGGCGGGGCACATTGCTCGCAGAACGGATGGCCGATGGGACAGTAAAGTTCTGGAGTGGCGACCGCGTACTGGAAGGCGCAGCGTGGGTAGGCCCCCCACAAGGTGGACCGACGACCTGGTGAAAGTCGCGGGAATCCGCTGGATGCGGAAGGCGCAGGACCGGTCGTTGTGGCGATGCTTGGGGGAGGCCTATGTCCAGCAGTGGACGTCTTTCGGCTGAAATGATGATGATGATGATGATTAATTCTATAATATGCTTACGAAATTCACCTAATTTATTGAGAGATTTTAGTGTAATGCTTTCATAATCGAATTCTCTTCTGATTTTGAGCGATGATTAGCCCACAGACCAACGTATCAAAAATCAAATCAAAATATTTATTTTGTAAGTAGCTTGTTATCAACAGTTTTACATGTCCCTGCTAGATGGCTCTAGTCAGCCTCACGATCCCTTACTATCTTCATATTATATCTTCTTTCTCTCATCTCTTATTATCATAATTCTGTACGAATACTGTTTTAAACATGTTAAAGGCACCAGATTTTCGGTTATCAAATAATATAGACGTTAAATCCAGCTGGGTACACATTTTAGGGTTCCGTACCCGAAGGGTGCCAACGGGACCTTATTACTCTGCCTACGCCGTCTATTTGTCCATCACAGGGGTATATAACCGTAATAGCTAGCGAGTTGAAGTTCACAGAATATGTATACACAGTATACATCCTCTGTTATGGGAAATAATAAAGATAAAATCTAAACCAAAGGGCAACCCCATACAAACAAGAAACCTTGAAGAAAAAGATATTATTTTTAACGTTTTTTGTTTCTGCTCTATCTTAAAAACGGTAATATATGCAAGTATATCTTTGAAGTTAAACTTTCTTCATCAAACCATTAGTGCATCAACACTCGTAACATTGAACTAGACGTCATTACGTCACAGCCTGAAGAGATTTCGTCTCACGGCCATCAGTAATTCTGTACGCTGTACGGCTTGAAAGTAATGATCGTGTGTGTGGGGTCTTACCCGCGACGAATGATACATCGCTTCAATCACGCATGACGCCTTTATTAGCTGTAGCGGAGAATCAAGATGAATAAAATTAGGGAGATTCTTTTAGTTTTTTGTAAATAATTAAATAAAAAAATAAGTTTTGATGTATGTTGTTATTCTTGTTGTTTGTATTAAGGTTTAAATTAAATTGGATCATCTGTGAACGATTTGAAAAATTTAAAAGTTTTCTTTGTCAAGATTAGAAATATAGTTCGTTAATTAAAATTGACCTTTAGATTTTCTTGGCAGCTGTTACTTTTTAGGGTTCCGTACCCGAAGGGTGCCAAACGGGACCCTATTACTCTCGCTACGCTGTCCGTCCGTCCCCGTCCGTCTGTCTGTCACAGGGCTGTATCTTTTGAACGGTAATAGTTAACCGGTTGAAATTTTCTCAGAATATGTGCTGCTATGAGGGGTATCACGACAACTACTATAAACAAAAAAAAGTCAAAGGGGGTCCCCCATACAAGAAACCTCAAAAAACATGCATTGTTTTCAAAGTTTTTGTTCCTGCTCTACCTTCAAAACGGTAATGCATACCAGCGTCAAACGTGGTCAGATTTTAGTACATATTATGTAGTTTTGCAACAAATACTAAAAATAAGATAAACATAGACATATGTGGTGGTACCTGCGTAAGAAAGAGATGCAAACATTCATATTTCGCGCACTGACGTTGATGTCTTTTGATAAACACTCGTAAATTAAATCAGTTTCTATGGGGTATCAGGTCGATGGGTGGTACGGAACCCTTACTGCGTGAGTCCGACAAAAAAAAACATGTGTTTATGTTTTTTTTTAGCCCAAAATTACGAGGAGCCTAAAAATTATTCGTTCTGACAATAACAATGTAAGAAGCTTGGACGAATAAATTATTCGTCCGAGGTAAGAAGAATGTATATTAAACGCGACCCCTGCATTTCTGTGGTACATTATCCTTCAAACCCTATTACTTCCTTCAGCCTCAGAGAATCAATCTTTTTCTACTAAGCAATTTCCTGCATAACACTGTCGCGTGCCTTTTCCCCCTAATTTTCTGCACCCTATAATAATAGTTGGACGCGACCACATCATCTCGCACGGTTTGCGGTAAACTGTAATAATTGGCGATTTCCGCGCGAATGCGCTTGCGCTGCTAGTAGACGACGTGACATTATACTTAGGCTGGAGTGCACCAACATTAATTATCTGTCTAAATCAGCGACAGGCTGTGTTGTCGCTGGTCTAAACAATCGCTTACCTAAAATGCCTGTAAGCAGTGAAAGGTTTGTAGGCTTATCTTCCATGCAGAAAGTCTGAGTTTAAACCCAGCGAGGTCATCTGATTTTTCTAAATTTGATTGAATTTCCACCACCTTTAACAGAAAAGAAAAAATATTGTGAGGAAAACTGCACACCTGGGAGTGCTCGGGGCTCCGACGTTTTACCGATACGACGCTCACAGACTGACTAATCGGCTGCGCGTCAAACTACTCTATTTATGAGTAGGTTTTGCCGCTTCAGTATTAGGCGCGTTCACGGCTTCTGGTTGTTTCTGTATTCTGAGATTTACACATAGTGACACTACATCAAACTGACAATTGTCACTCAAACAGCCCGCTATTGGCTCCACAGCCGATGACGTAGTCTTGGCCCAGTCACGTGACCTGTCACGGGAAGAGAATACCTAGTGAAGCATATTATTAAAGCATGAGTAGATCCTTAAAATGTTTTTGGTATTTCAACTACCCTGTTTAATATTGCTGTTTCTAAACGAACTAATTAAGCTGTCTACCCATCTAGAACATTCCTTTTGCCGCATCACTAACTCTTGCGCGGCCACAAACGCAAGGCGATCTCCAATTATGGCTACTAGTTCTAACGAGGCCTAGCGTATAAGATTTACGATCTAGGTACAAGAAATTTGCCTTTTGGAAGGAATTTATTTCTTACCCTGTAACTAGACGAATCTTAAGTAGTGGAGGTAGAATTTCTCATTATTTCGTAGAGGTCTTGGCATGATATTTTTATGCCTGGGAGAAGCTCTCTCAGGTTCTTTACGGGTGACTTTTTTTACCGTCTCCTTCGGGACAAAACAGGGTGTGATCAGTTACTGTCATTGTAATAGAAAAGCCATATTAAAAAAAATCGAAGAATAAAATTAAAAAATATCCGTTCCATACATATAAGTCAATTTCCGTAAACAAAATGTATGGAACAGCAATTTATTTTTATCACTTTTCTTATATTTTTATGAATTCTTTCTATAACAGTAACATCACATCCTGTTTTTTTTCCAGACGGTAAAAAAGTTATCAAGTATAACACTACATAGTTTTCCAATGTTTTTACGTGGATAAGGTGTTAAGGTGGGGCGTGGTAAGGCATCTAAATATAATAGATCGCTGTGGTAAGGTGTTTTTATTAAACATACGTAGGCACCCAATCGCTTTTTCTGATGCCTTAAAATTAAGATCCTATCTTTCCACGATTTGCCATACTAGTGATAGACATAAACTCCATAAACATCTCTTTCTATCTATAGTAGGGCAAATTGTGGATGGACTTGAAGAGTCATTGACTGCCTCGTTGGTCCAGTGGTTGCAAGCGCGACTGCTGAGCGTGGGGTCCTGGGTTCGATTCCCGGGTTGGGCTAAGTGTTATTGGGTTTTTCATTAGGAAATTCTTAGTAGCAGCCCGGAGTCTGGATTTGTGCCCGGTCAGTGGCAATAGGCTCGCCCCCTATTACATGGGACTATAACATAACTGGTGAAATGTGGGTGTACTATTACACCTCTGCCTACCCCTTCGGGGAAATACAGGCGTGATGTTATGTTATGTTGTTATGTTATGTTATTTACTTACTGTCTCAAAACATTCTTCGACTAAAAACCCAAAGATATAGAAACTATCATTATTACTTTTCAATGCAACAACTTTCCCATACAAACACAATGATTCCGCTAATTAGTTCACTATGACACATAACTGTTCCATGGGAATTACATGGAAGTGGAACTGTTATTTATCTACACTAGTAGCGGATCTGCTGCTATTTTCTACGAGTACCTACAATAAACGTTTGCTATGTAGGGGGCAATTCTACAGTTGATAAGGTTCTTTTCAAAAGTTGATTATTCCTCTTTGGATTGAAAAGTTTTTTTATTTAGCTTGTAATATTGAACTCCACACGCGGTTGAGCGTATCTGCTGCTATTTTCTACGAGTACCTACAATAAACGTTTGCTGGGGCAATTCTACATTTGAGAAGGTTCTTTTCAAAAGTTGATTATTCCTCTTTGGAGTGATAAAGTTTTTTTTTAATTTAGCTTGTCATATTAAATTCTACACGCGGATGAAACAGAAGTTTTGCGAATCGTGAGAGATCCACCAGAATACCAGGCCCCTCAGAAAGTATTGCGAAAAAAAGTTTTTATATATGGGAGACTGGCCAGTTATAATGTTTTTCGAAAATATGATTATTTATAAGTAAAAATAAGTAAGTTCCAATTTCAAAATTTCCCTCCACATTTTTTGCGAGTTAATTCAAAGTATTGTGTCTCACTGAAATATGGATCTGCGCCGGGAACATTTTAGAGCTATGATTTTATACGATTTCAAGTGTCGCCTGAAACCGGATGAATCGTACGATAGACTTCAAATGGCATTCATGGATGAAGGCCCTTCCAAGGCAACCGTGTATTGTTGGTATAACGAATTCAAGCGCGGTCGACCAACTTTGGGGGATGACGAAAGAAGCGGTCGCCCTTTGACGGCTGTTACCGAAGAAAACGTGCTAGCAGTGAAAAATTTAATCCAAGACAATAGGCGAATTACATATCAGGAGATTCAACACATATTGAAGATTGGATCGGGAAGCGTTCACGAGATTCTACACAGCCATCTTCGCGTGAGGAGGATAGTATCACGCTGGGTGCCGCACAACCTCACCGATGCTCAGAAGCAGGCCCGGGTGGAATGGTGCCGTGATATGCTTAACAAATTTGAAGCAGGCTCGTCTCGGCGTGTTTACGACATCGTTACAGGTGATGAGTCCTGGATTTATCAATACGACCCAGAAACCAAGCGCCAGTCGACTGTTTGGGTGTTTCAAAATGAGCCAACGCCTACCAAAGTGAAGCGATCTAGAAGCGGGGGTAAGATTTTGATCGCTAGCTTTTTTAATTTGACTGGCCACTTGGTATCAATTCCCTTACGGGATCAAAGAAGCATTAATGCCGAATGGTATACTACCAAATGTTTGCCAGAAGTGTTCTCTGTTATAAGCAACAAGCGACCAAACACAGGGCTCCGCGGGCTACTGCTCCACCACGACAATGCACCTGCGCACACCGCACTCAAAACGAGGGACTTCCTGGACAGCACGCCAGTCAAACTCCTGGGTCACCCTCCTTACAGCCCTGATCTAGCACCGTGTGACTTCTTTTTATTCCCAAAAATAAAAAATCAGCTCAAAGGGATACAATTTTCGTCGCCGGAAGATGCGCTGGCTGCGTTCGAGCAGGCTGTAAACGAGGTGTCTGCGGCGGACTGGAAAAAGTGTTTTGAAAACTGGTTTAGGCGCATGAATCTTTGTATAGAGGCTGGTGGAAAGTACTTTGAAAAGATTTGATAAAAATATTTGTACGTATAGAACAATTTTTTTTAGTTTCGCAAAACTTTCTGAGTGTCCCACGTATAAATGTTCTCAATGCAACAACTTTCCCATACAAACACAAAATGATTCAATTAGTTTACCATAACACATAACTGTTCCATGGGAACTAATTGGACAGTTCTATATCTACACTACTAACGGAACTGCTGCTTCTAATACTAGTACCTAAACACAAACAAACGTTTGCTATGTTTGATTATTCCACTTGGGACTGAATAGGTTTTTTTTTGGCTTGTAAATTTGAAATTTTCTACACACAACTGAAACAAATTGTAAATTAGGATGGATCCACCAGAAAATAGTTTAAATAGGTACCTACATGTTTTTGTCAAAATTAGTCTATTAAAAACAAAAAAAGTGGAATAATCAACTTTTGAAAAGAACCTTCTCAATCAGCAATCAATCAATATTTCGATTCTGTTTTTTTGTTTTGGCAATAGGCTCGCCCCCTATTATTACATGGGACTTACAACATAACTGGCGAAATGTGGGTGTACTGTTACACCACTGCCTACCCCTTCGGGGAAATACAGGCGTGATGTTATGTTATGTGTTGTTTTTAATTTTCATCATCATTCTTTAAAAATCCATAATAATGTTAGTCATACAAACACTAATTCGATTGATTGTTGCTTCAACCGAAACATTGAATTAATTCAAATAGAAGAATACGAAAATTTACAATAGCTTTATGATTCGATTGCGTCTCACTATGTCTCTTTCTATCAAAGCACCTTAAAAAGGATAGAAAACATTAGTCATGTCACAGAATATCTAATAGTACTAACGAAGTCCTGTCAAATTGGTCCACTTACACTGTACGCGCCGTTAACTGGGACAATAAACCATTTTTCCTTCTTTCTGTTTTTCACTTGCTTATTTTCAACATCAATTTAGTCGTTATTGTAAATTATAATGGCATAATCTAATTCGACAGTTTTTATATTTTCTGTCCTTTTTAGGGTTCCGTACCCGAAGGGTGCCAAACGGGACCCTATTACTCTCGCTACGCTGTCCGTCCGTCCGTCAGTCCATCTGTCTGTCCATCTGTCTGTCATAGGGCTGTATCTTTTGAACCGTAATAGGTAAAGATAAGAAAGACATGAAAAATTCATATTTCGCGCACTGTGCGTAGATATCTTTTGATAAACTCTCGTAAATTAAATCAGTTTTTATGGGGTATCAGGTCGTTGAGAGGTACGAAACCCTTACAGCGCGAGTCCGACTCGCACTTGGCTGGTTTTACAATTATGTTTGTATGAAAGAGATTAATGTAGTTAAAATTAGTATAGTGCAAAATACAAGAACATTTTGGCTCCAATATTGTTAATAGAATCGGCTCCCTGTTACTCGTCTCGTATCGTGAGAGTTTGCTAAGCAGTTTTTATCGTGGTCTGAATAGGTGAAGCTAAACGACGTCGACGACATAAATATTGAATGTTCCGTTAAAATGTGGTGTGGTTTCCTCGATGATCTATCATGGAAGGTATTTCCTGCTTTACTAACCAAGCAAGTCGTAAGCTACAAGAATATTTAGAGCATGCCTTTACTTAGAACACTGCTAATGCTCAAATCTGCACAATGTAAGCCATCTTAACCCCACTTTTTTTTTCAAACCTAGAACCAATTTAGGTATTCCCAAAAAGATTATAATATGGCAACTTTTTTAGAAAGAATCACAAGAAACAGGCTATAAAATAGTCTACCTATTGACTCAATCAATTTTATTATCCCAAACTAAGTTTCAAGCAGTGTAGTGCCATGATGAATAAATGTTCTTCATCGCAATTCGATGGCAAATTGCGTTGCCAACCGTCCCATTTCAACCCGTATTTCTTGCATACATTTCAATAAAAAAACGTTTATTTTATTTTATTTTATTATTTTTAGGAAAACTTACAGCTAATACAGAGTCGTAATTAAGCAAAATACAGTAGAAAAAGGCCAATTACAAGTTTCCACATATAGAATTTTTGTATAAAATTTTGAATAACACATAGACAGCAGAGAAAAGATAGAAAAGAAAATGGATACAAACAACAGATGAACATTAAGAAGGATGGATCTAACAAATAAATATAAAATATGTTAATACATTGACCGTACAAGGGATTGACCGAAAAAGTTATAACTTAATAATTTTTTCAATTTTGGGATACTAGTAACAAATAAGTCAAGCTCAACTTCCCAACACTCTGCGTTAAAAGTACGACATGCCCTGACCAGAAACGAGTTCTGTCTATAGGTACTCCTAACGGCAGGTACATCAAGGAGATTTGGTCTCCGTAGAAATGCCGATGGCACACGGAGTCCAATCTTGCTTACCAGCTCAGGGACGTCAACTGATCCATTTACAACACTAAATAGTAATGATAAATCTTCAATTTTTCTCCGTTCGTATAGCGGCAGAATATGAAACTTTTTACATCGACTTTCGTAGTTAGGTAAATAAATATGGGAGCGAAACTGAATGTACCTTAAGAATTTTCTTCCTGCCTTCAAGTCGATTAATATAGACATTATAATTTGGATTCCAAATTTGAGAAGCCTTTTTTACGTAAACGTTTTACTATCAATGTCTACCGGGACAGGCCATGCCCCGTACTTTGCTGAATACAAACCGAACCGTTTTCGAAGACAGAGATGAGCAATGTTTTCACCATAATTTCATTCATTTTTGGCATTCCTAGCTCAAATTGTTTCGTAGAAAGGGTATTTTCGCAAATGAGTCTAAATTGGGATGATGTCCGAATTTAATTAAAGCCGAACTGTTTACCATGTTTAATTACGATTTTGATTGTGTCCCCTAAAACTATCATTTTAGGGTGAGCGCGCTAGTGCCATTTAATTGCGCGCTCGGCCTAGTTCTTACGCTAGTAATATGTTTTTTTTATTTTTTTTATTTAATCACATGTACAATTTCTTTAGTTTTACTTAACTAGAAAACTCGCCAAACTATCAAGTTTAACGGCAAAAGTTTAAAAGAAAAGTTTTTAAAAGTTTTAAGTTTCTATGATTGTGTCTCTTTTTATAAACATATCTAATCACAAAAATATATATGTTACGTGCAGTATAAAGTTTGTAACAAAGTCTAGTTTTAAGTATGAATAAAGCGAAATTTCATTGAAAATGCAATAAATTTTATTTGTTCCTGATAAAAAAGAGAAATCGCCTTATTTTCTAAGCACCATCATGATTGCCATTGGCAATCTATGGCTTACATTCAGAGATGAATCTAAGCGTGAACTAATATTTCCAACTGTCAAATAGAACTGCATTTTGACGTTTGGAAGCATGAGTTGACGCTTAGATTCGTCTAAGCCTAAGTCGTATCACCCCGAAACTTAGCTAAGACTAGCTTTATTTGTAATTTTTTTTCATAAGGTGCAAACATCTATCGACAAACACAGTAGGCTCAGTAATACAATTCAGTGAACAGTTGTAAATAGTTGTAATGTAAACGAGTGCAGCAAATAGAGCGAGGCGGTGTGTTCAATACGTGATGTTATTGTTTAGCTTTGTCTTACTTACTGTTCATGTACTGTGGCTTAGTACGCGGTAGAATTCATTAAAGTTTTATGTAGCTCGAAGAAGTTGCGTTATTTTAGTAGTTTCAAAAACGGATTACAAACTTATTTTTTTTCTTATGTCTCAAAAATTCAGTGTTCAAAAGCACTCATGTCAATCAATAATAATCTCAAAAAGCTCGATAATCGATGATTTTATCGAGCTTGAAGAGGTTTTAGAGATAGTTTAATATTTTCTATGAGCATTATTTAGTAGATATATTGTTATGATTACAGCTAAACATATTTCGATCGATATACAAGGTGCAATAGAGCTGCAATTTGCAAAAAACGGAAGAAAATCGAATTTTGCGGGCTACCCGGTAGCTAAAAAGCCTTACAAAATCCTGTCTAGTAAAGGGCGAGGGTCGCGGGCATTGTTTCTTTACCAAAGGGTTCGTGTTTTAGAAAAGGTCGAAAAACACTGATCTTAATAATATATATTATCGTAAATGTCAAATCATTCGAATCCAAGATCCACTTCTATAGAGTATACTTGCAATCGTTCCCAAGAACGAAAACGTTGTAATTGTAAAAATTACTGATGCATTATTAGTTAGTATCAATCGTAATCTCTACTGCTAGGGGCTGTACACACTGAATTGACTTGACACGCTCGCTACGCAATATGTCGCCATCATGCTACAATTATTACATAGATGTAACAAATTGCCAGAAAATTAGGTTCAAATTTTTCACAAAATCACAGCACAGCCTAAATGCGTTTTAACTACTTTCATTCGAGCTACTTGGTAACGCTTGGATTTTCTTATTATTCATGAAATTTCCTAAAGAATGTTCCAGATGTTTGGTAGAATAAGTACCATCACTGTCAATTACCAAAAAATCTAAAATAAATCTACCTATTACAACAAATGGGTATACTATGTATAAATTATGTCCCGAATAGAACTACCAGTTGACTGCACACTGCGTTTTTATTCGCATTCTCTCATCTACGAGGTAGCGAGCATTTCCGCATGGTGCAACAGTATGTATGACAGGTTCGCTCCAATTGGTGCCGATAATCATGGTATTCCCCGCTCGGATTATGCGATTAGAAATCAAACGTGCTATTAAGTGTACAGGTTGGTTGTGTAACGCGCATGATGTGGCGGAAGTTCGGTAGAGTGTGGGTTGACCTTTATGGTGTTTATCGATGTGATATTTTTATTTCACTTGCGATTAATTGACGTAGGTAGGTATATATTCGTTTTCTATTACTTATACGAAACTTACTGTTTTTGGGTTATTGTAAAATAATGGCAGGACTACGCTGGCTCCGCTTTCCCCAGGCGCCCAGGCGGAGTGCGTCCATAAGGATTTTCCCCACAAAAAAAAAAAAATACCAGCATGGTGAGCTGAGGCCCAAGTACCTATTTTTCTCATTTTGAGGCTCGTGCCCAGCAGTAGAATAACATTTTAATTATATTTACAATACATACCTCAAAATCACATAAATACTGTTTCAAAATTATCACCAACATCGTCATAATTATTATCAGCCTTTTGACGAACATCTCTCTTATATAAATCCTCTTATATAAATCCTCTTATTGAACTATATTTACGGGACTTGTCGCGCACAATAAAATCAAAACATAACAAACATTTTGACTAACCTCGACGTTTCGGCCAAGTTGCATTGGCCACGAGCAGACTGGCCGAAACGTCGAGGTTAGTCAAAATGTTTGTTGTTTTTATTTAATTGTGCGCGACAAGTCCCGTAAACATAGTTCAATATGAGTGAAATTCGCGAAAGTTTAAAAACTTCTATAAATCCTCTTATTAAAGAGGATTTCTTTAAAAAGTATTTACTGCGATACAAGGCCATTAAAAAAACAACTGGAATCAATATGAATTCCACTTAAAACTATGTAACTATCTATCAATTCAGCAGTCGCTCCAAATTTTCTCCGTCTAACAAAACTCACGCGATGACGCGCCGCTCTGCCGCGCATCTCGCACGGCCGCACGCGCGGGCGCATGCTTTCATTGACGTGCGACTACGAGTCACTGTTTATTGTTTGGCTCTCCTCGACATCGACATTCCTCGAGAACGTTCACAGTTAAAAGGTACTGTGTCACTGGTAGCGTGACTTTGTTCATCTCACAACTTGTGTTACTATACCCGATGGAATTCCTTGAAAAACTGATCGGCCGGTTTTTGTCGGGAACTTCTCAGGAAAGTTACTCAAAAATAAGATGTTTTGTTTTGAACACAAAAACGGATTGTCCCGTTTTTGCTTTAAGGGAATGCTCCTCGAAAAAGAGTAGGCCTGTTTTTCAGCCTTGAAACTTTTTCTAAAGTTCGTCGTTTATTTCACGCTTCGGAAACCAGTAAATGAAGTTATTTTTTAAGTTTAATTTTGTCCAGTAAATCTTAGTTTTTTGAGTTCGTCTTTTAATACGGAGTGGGCCGATTCCAAAAAAAAATATTCAGGCTTTAATGTAGTTTATGTATAAAAACAAAAATTACACTGAAAGAGTCGCTTTCCGATTTGAATCAAACATGCATCAAGAAACACCGACGGGCTGCTGTGTAACAGCCCATAGTCTGCAGGAACAGGTTGTTGCCCATAGCCTGCAGGTGTAAAGGGTCACCTGCAGGCCTATGGGCTCTCAGTGATAGTACCTACTATAAAATATTATATACGTGTTATTGAAGTAACTGAAAACCTCTTAAGGGGTCATTGTACTCTACAGTATGAACAACTTTTACTATGGGACCAACCCTGATATCGCGAAAAAAAAACAGCTGATCCCTACATTTTGTCGATTCATGTGAATCAGGTGATTTTTTTTTCGCGTTTCGAAGGTTGGTCCCATAGTAAAAGTTGTTCATACTGATGAGTACAATGACCCCTTAAGAGGTTTTCAGTTGTTTCAATAACACGTTGTATACGAGAGGTAGTCCTGTGGTCGAAATTCGACGTTGATCCCTTGGCAAAAGTTGTTAGTCAAATGACTAACAAAAAACTAATTTATAGTATCTAAATAGATACTCTAAATTAGAGTACATTCACCCTTTAAAAGGACCTCCGCTAATAATGTTACATCTTATATTTTCTGTATATTTGGCAACATTACTTCTAGGCTCAGCCCCCCTAGCCAAGTTGACAATCTACAATCGTCAACGCTACAGAAAACAATCAAAATGTATGGGAATGACATATCTCAACGAATGCCTTTTTCGTTGAGATATGTCATCCCCATACATTTTGATTGTTTTTTATTAGCGTTGACGATTGTAGATTGTCAACTTGGCTAGGGGGCCAGAGTTGCATGAGTTTTTGCGATATCGTGTATAGTTATCGACAAATTTTATATGGGACTTATTTAGTTCCAAATTCCCAAATGAAATTTGTCGATAACTACACGATATCACAAAAATTCGTGCTAGGGGCTCAGAATACAGAAAGAACTTCTAGGGTAGCTTCTTTATGATTACAATAGATACGATATCTTCTCGTTTTTTTCTAAAATCTTCTTCATCATCATCATCATTACAGCCGAAAGACGTCCACTACTGGACATAGGCCTCCCCCAATTAAGGGGGGGATATGCCATAATCGCCACGCTTGGCAGGCGGGTTGGCGATCGCAGTTGGTTGGTTAAATACTCAGAGAACGCTGCTGCCCATCCTCTGGTGAATCCCTTAGTCGCCTTTTACGACACCCATGAGAAGAGATAAGGGTGGTGTGTAAAATCTTCTTACTCCCTTCTAATTCTTGGTTCAAATTAAGAGGTGAATCTAATAAATTTCTCATAAATCCTACTGACTATGCTTGAATCAAAACGCAAACAGAAGAAGAGAAAGACAAATAATAACGATTTAAATTTGGGAAATAAAAAATCGCTCATGAGCAGGATTCGAACCTGCGACTCCTGGCTCAGTACGCCAGTGCTTTAGCCACTAAGCTAGCGTGATCACTGCTTGTGGTATCGAAATTAACCTCCACTTTTGTACGTCTTTGGGTGACAAATAATATTAATAAATGTCTGTAAGAGATATAACCAAGTCAATTAAATACAAATATTCAATTAAATTAAATTAACTTCAATTGTTTATTGCGTTGCGAATATAGGTAAGGTAGGTGTTACATGAATATTGTCATAAAAAACAATCTTTGTGCAGCTATATTCTGCCATTTAGCATGCAACAGGAAATACACAATTCTACGCCAAGCTATTAACTGAAGCGTCTAAAGCAATAAAGCATAATACATACGTCCAGAATTTAAGTATACATTTTCTCTCCGTTCCTACAATTACCAGTATCTATACGTAAATCTATATTATAATGAAGTATTTCCTCTTCTAAGTATACAAATGACGTGTTAAACACACGGGTCACGGTATCCATAATTGTATACAAATCGATGAGTGGCTGGAAGTGGACGTTTTCTAACACTAATCTAAGTAAATCTCAACCTTATCCAGTGACTAATAACGTTGTTTTTCAACAGGATGAGCTGGAGACCCTCCGGACAAAACTGGACAAGGTGGAAAGTGAGCGGACACACTACAAGAATGAGTCGGAACGGCTTGAAACTAAGGTTAGTGAGATACGTATTTTCCTTGTGCGTTTGTGTTCTCCGGTGTTTCTTAGAAAAGTTTCTTTTTAGTTCCTGTGTGAAAGAGAAAAAAACCTTGCAATTTTCCTTTAGTTAGTTTATTAGTATAGTATAGTAGTTCCGTTAGTTTTACTTAAACTTGATAAACGATTAAGATTTATTTGCGATAGTAAGGGAATTAGGATAAATAGGAACGATAGCATACTGTTACTGTATAATCGTTCAAGAGGATGCTGTTTAGGCAGCACTATTTTCTTATGCGAAATATTCATCACTTTTGGGTTCGTATAATGTAAACAATAACAATAATTAATTTGAATCTAGATGTTTTTGAGCTGACCGTACAGAATTTTTACGAGGGTTTTCAACGTGGCAAACATTTTGGGTCGAATGTACTCTAGTCAAATGATTGGGTCCAACGTGGCATAGAAAGAAGTACCTAAATGGATTCAGAGTGGTTTTTAGGGTTCCGAAGTCATACAAGGAACCCTTATAGTTTCGTCATGTCCGTCCGTCTGTCCGTCTGTCCTAATCCTTTACAGCTTAATAACTTCTACAGTTATAAACATAAGTAAATTAAATTTTGTTAAAAAATGGTCTAGATATAGATCTCAATTTTAAAAGAATAAAAAAATCTTGATAACGTATTTTAGGGGTGGCGCCCGCCCATACATGTGAAACGGGGATGAAAAATATTTTTTCGCTGCACCCCCTCGTGTGGGGTATCATTGAATAGGTCTACTAAAATGAAGGTAATGTTTCATACATAACTTTTTTATCAGGTATACCATCTGCGAAATACAGCCCGCCAAAATGGCTTGCAATGTGTCCCCCCCCCCTTCCATTTCTAAACTATGCAACGTAGAAACTAAATAATCTTCCACATTGATAGACCTTTATAAAAACTCTCTTTTAAAATTATTTCGAGTATAATGTGATTATACATTTTTGAGTTATAGTGAAAAAACTGCAAAATACTTAAGACGTCCTAGTTCAAAGGTCATTGACCTTAGAGAAAAATGATCTTAGCAAATAATGCTCCTTTAGTTACTTCCTATTTAAAAAAATCACAAAAAGTAACATTGTGTTATATTGATATGACACACACTTCTTAAATTTAGCTTCTTAAATTCAGCGCTAGGTGGCGCTGTTTGCAAAAACTGAAATAACAATGATATTCGATTTGATTCGTTTGTAATTAGGAACCCTATAATACTGAGCATGGCCCTCGTGCCTCGGAGAGCACGTTAAGCTGTCGGTCCCGGTTGTCATACGAATATCTATGGCAGTCGTTACGGGTAGTCGGGGTAGAAGCCTGAAAGTCTGACAACTGGTCTAACCTCCGAATGTCAGTATTACCCAGTAACTGGGTTGCGGGGGTCTGATGGCAGTCGCTCCGTGTAAAATACTGATGTTCAGCCGCATCTGGCTAGACTGGAAGCCGACCCCAATCATCATCATCATTCCAGCCGAAAAACGTCCACTGCTGGACAAAGGCCTCCCCCAAATGGCCAATATGCCATAATCGCCACGCTTGGCAGGCGGGTTGGCGACGACCCCAATATAATTGGGAAAAGGCTCGGAGGATGATGAATACTGAGCATGGCCCGACATGCTCTTGGCCGGTTTTTTTTATTATTTCAAGTTACAATTCGCATATTGTACTAAACCCTTTCTGGCCGAGTAAATACGACCGTGCAACTAAAAGTTATCGGCATATAAATTGGACATGCGCATTGATCGATTTAAACGATTCTAACCCTTATGTCATTACAGTAACATGCGCAGTAGCGCCATCTTTGTTCAAATTATTTTGCTGGCAAGTACCTATACAAAGGTTGTTTATAAATAAACTAGCGGACCCGGCAGACGTCGTCCTGCCCGGAAAAGCAGCGCCACATATAATTAAAATCGTCCCTGCCATTTAGGAGAAGATCAGTGACATACAGACAGAAGGGCCACCTACCGGATCCAATTGTGTTTTCACACCATCCAGGAAACCATTGAAATTTTCACAAAAAAAAACATCCAAATCGGTTCAGCTGTTTAGGAGGAGTTAGGCGACAATCAGATGTACAGAAGAAATAAATATTCGCGGCTTCACTCGCGTTAAATTCTGCTAACCCACGTGACGGATCCTGTTAATTCAGTCCAGTCCAGTCCAGTTCCATCCATCCATCCATCCATCCTTTTATTCGGACCGTCCAGTTCAGTCCAGTCCAGTCACTATCCCACTATCCCACTATCTCACCCCATGTCCAGTCCCGTCCCATGTCCCGTCCCGTCCCATGTTAAATGTCCCATCCCGTCCCATGTCCAATGTCCCGTCTCATGTACCATGTCCCGTCCCGGCCCATGTCCCTTCTCAAGTCCCGTCTCGTCCCATGTCCCGTCCCCCATGTCACATGTCCCGTCCCGTCCCGTCTCATATCCCATGTCCCGTCCCGGCCCATGTCCCTTCCCATGTCCCGTCCCCCATGTCACATGTCCCGTCCCCCATGTCACATTTCCCGTCCCCCATGTCACATGTCCCGTCCCGTCCCGTCCCATGTCCCGTCCCCCATGTCACATGTCCCGTCCCCCATGTCACATGTCCCGTCCCCCATGTCACATGTCCCGTCCCGTCCCGTCCCATATCCCGTCCCCCATGTCACATGTCCTGTCCCGTCCGTCCCATGTTATTAATTGTTCAGCAAATCAAATTTGGTGACACAACGACTGCAGCGCCACCTACCGGGTAAATAAATAAATGTAGCTTATATGACACGTTCGTAGATTTACCATAGCAGCGCCATCTATTCATTACTTACTTAACCCAGTCGAAAGGTATCGACATCTGTTAGAATCATTTGGAGTTAACAGATAATTGTGACTGTCAAATAATAACAGACAAATAATTAGCAATAAATTAAAATTGCGACTATAATTTGAGATTTAAACTATCCTATCTCTCAAGTTGGATCGAACTCCACATGGTGTGCGAATTTTATTATAATCGGTTAAGTGGTTTAGGAGTCCATTGAGGACAAACATTGTGACACGAGATTTATATATATTAAGATGTAAAATAAATTTATTAGCGAATGGAATTTTGAAGGAATGAAAATAATCTTTTTATCATAATGAAAAGAATTTCGTAAGACATAAGCAAATAAATGGGGGTAGGGAGCCCCCCTGCCAGGTGGACCGACGACCTAAAGAACGTGGCTGGGGGGGACTGGATGCGGAAGGCAGAGGACCGAGCGTTGTGGCGCAACTTGGGAGAGGCCTATGTCCAGCAGTGGACTGCGATAGGCTGAGTTGATTGAAGCTAATAAAACAAAAACACAGAATAATCTTAGTCGAGTAAGTTATTAAACCTAAATCCAGTAAAATTATTAGACCTTAAAATACAAAATGAACGACATAAAGTATTAAACAGCGCAACGGGGTCCTATTTTTTTTAATTATGACCAAAACAAAACTCCTCGTAATGACAGCTACAGGTTTTTATTAAAGAACGGGTTTTATTTCAATATTGCAATAAAAAGTCATCAGTATAAAGGCAGGAACACACACTCGATTACTTATAAAATATTTTAACCTTTAATTAGTTTAGGGTGATGATTTCATTCGATGTTTCGCTCAAAGTTGAAGCACAAAAACAATCAGTGTGCCTTGTTATATCTATCACTTAACATAAAGCTTGTGAATAACTGGAACCTACGACCGAAAGATGTTTTATCGTATCATCCTTCAAAAAAGAGCGTAAATAAAAAAGGTTTAGTACAACCAATCCTTCAAAAAAATACGTAAATAAACAAGCTTTTGTAAACAGGATCATAGCTAGAATTTTTGTCTACCAAACACAAAATAAAAACCGCCCAAGAGCATGTCGGGCCATGCTCAGTATTATAGGGTTCCTTAAGTAGGTCTAATTACAAACGAATCGAATCGAATATTAATCATTGCTATTTTAGTTTTTGCAAACTTTGCCACCTAGCGCTGAATTTAAGAACTGTGTCAGATATTCATATGACACACTTCGTAAATTTAGCGCTAGGTGGCGCTGTTACTTTGTGTTATCAATATAACACAAAGTTTCTTTTTGTGATTTTTTTAAATAGAAAGTAACTAAAGGAGCATTATTTGCTAAGATAATTTTTATCTAAGGTCAAAGACCTATGAACTAGGACGTCTCAAGTATTTTTCAGTTTTCTCACTATAATTCAAAAAATTATAATCACATTATACTCGAAATAATTTTAAAAGAGAGTTTTTATAAAAGTCTATCAACGTGAAAGATTACAAGTTTCTACGTTGCATAGTTTGGAAATGGCAGGGGGGGGACACATTGTAAGCCACTTTGGTGGGCTATATTTCGCAGATGGTACACCTGATAAAAAAGTGATGTATGAAACATTACCTTCATTTTAGTAGACCTATTCAATGATACACTACAAGAGGGGGTGCAGCGAAAAAAAAAATTTCATCCCCATTTCACATGTATTGTCGCCACCCCTAAAAATCGTTACCAAGATTTTTTCATTCTTTTAAAATTGAGATCTATATCTAAACCATTTTTCAACAAAATTTCATTTACTTATATTTATAACTGTAGAAGTTATTAAGCTGTAAAGGATTAGGAGAGACGGACAGACGGACAGACGGATAGACGGACAGACGGACGGACATGACGAAACTATAAGGGTTCGTTGTAGGACTACGGAACCCTAAAAAGATAAATAAATGGCTTGTGTCCGTAAGCGGCACGTAAAATGTTCGCAAACACGCACACAGGCTCACGAATATTGTATATTCTGTTTTTTCTCTCTTGTCTTATTTAGTAAACAATATTGGCACGTTTCTTTATTCAAATAACTACTAAGATAATATAATTACTAGTTCTGCACATGTAATTAGGTTAAAAATTGTTGTTTAGTGTGTGAAATTTTTAACATAATGTGTATTAATAATGACGAATTGCATAAAAAAGACATGCCAAGACTGTTTACTAAATAAGACGAGTAAGAAAAAACAGAGATTACGAACGTAGCCTTTTAAGGCCAACTTGAAATTGGTTCACTCCGCGTGCGACTACCGCGGTTCTAAGCCCTAGTTATTCTAAGATTTTAACCCTTTCCCTGTGCCGTGGATCATATATAATGGTTCACGGCGCTGTCTATTATATAACTATTGTGTCTGCATCACGGATTGCTAATCTAATGTAAAGATAAAAAAACCGGCCAAGAGCATGTCGGGCCATGCTCAGTATTATAGGGTTCCTTAAGTAGGTGTAATTACAAACGAATCAAATCGAATATTAATCATGGCTATTTTAGTTTTTGCAATAATCGGCAGCATTCGCGACTCAGAGCGTGTTGTTAGTAGCGCCATCTAGCGATAAATTCAAGAAGCCAAATTTAAGACGTTTGTCATTTCAAAGTTACTTTTTGTGATTTTTTCAAATAGAAAGTAGCTAAAGGAGCATTATTTGCTATGATAATTTTTCTCTAAGGTCAATGACCTTTGAACTAGGACGTTTTAAGTATTTTTCAGTTTTCTCTCTATAACTGAAAAAATTATAATCACATTATACTCGAAATAATTTTAAAAGAGAGTTTTCACAAAGGTCTATCAATATGGAAGATTATAAGTTTCTACATTGCATAGTTTAGAAATGGCAGGGGGGGGACACATTGCAAGCCACTTTGGCGGGCTATATTTCGCAGATGGTACACCTGATAAATAAGTGGTGTATCAAACATTACCTTCATTTTAGTAGACCTATTCAATGATATCCCACACGAGGGGGTGCAGCAAAAAAAAATTTTTTTTTCTCCATTTCACATGTATGGACACCACCCCTAAAATACGGAAAAACGATTCTTTTATTCTTTTAAAATTGAGATCTATATGTCGACTATTTTTTAACAAAATTTCATTTACTTATGTTTATAACTGTAGAAGTTATTAAGCTGTAAAGGATTAGGACAGACGGACAGACGGACAGACGGACAGACGGACAGACGGACAGACGGACGGACATGACGAAACTATAAGGGTTCCTTGTAGGACTTCGGAACCCTAAAAAAAGACGTGTGGCACTCGGAGACTGCCGCGGTAAAGCTATTGCATAGCATTTTTCATGTAAATACAAAGAGGAGGTGCCCTAACGCCGAAACTCTAAGCAGGCATGAGTCACCAGATTGCGGGGCGAAGACGACGATTACGCATGCGCAGTAACGCCGATACAACCAATGCCACCTAGAGGCGATTTGCAGAACTAAAGAGACAAGCGTGATATTTCAAAAAGTCATTAAAAGTTCTGCTATACATCGATAGATGGCAAAACTAAAAAGTATCACCGCTTTGCCGGTCGGAGTGGGGGGTGTTAGGTTATTTTCGTTACGGAATTTCTGGATTCGGTCTCCACGCTCAAGGCCCGCGATAGAAGCTATGCAATAGCTTAAAAAACTGTTATTTAAGTGCTTATGGGGAAAAGAAAGCCGGTCCTAAAGAAACAAAGATAGATAAAGCGTTTTACAATAACACACCTTCTCGAGTTATCTGAATTTTGCTTGGAAAACGTAATACATGATGATCACTAACGGCCAAAATTAATATCCAATCTATCCATGATTTGCCCTACTGGAGATAGGAATTTGACATAAGCTCCATACAAAATATGTCAAATTTCTATCTCTAGTAGGGTAAATCAAGGATTGATTGGATATTAATTTTGGCCGTAAATCCTCAGAAAGCGAATCTCTTCATATTTTTTTACGAGAGCACCCAAATTACGTGTAATTTACTTCGATATTGCTTGACGCTCTGTTTGGCGTAAAAGCAGTAAAAACAGAACAAAAGGAAATTAAAAAGTAGAATGTTACGGGCACGTGTAGATAGTTATTAAATTAAGTTTTAAATAGTCACGTATCTATAACTAGGTGACTAGGTGCATCGGGATAGTGATGAAATTGTTCTGATATTAATACTTTTAAGACCAAAAATATAAAACTTCACAAAATGACAAAGCGTTTTTGACAAAATGACAAACTTTTAGTTTTTATAGTTTCATTAAATGTTTTAATAAAATAAATAAATAAATAAATATTTTTGGGACATTTTTACCCAGCACCATCTAGTCCCAAACTAATCAGAGCTTGTGCTATGGGTACTAGACAATGGATTTAATACATATATACTATTTTTTTGGAAATACATACTTATAATACATAAGAAACACCCAGACCAACACAAACACTTATGTTCTTCACACAAATATTTGTGTCCTGTGGGAATCGAACCCACGACCTAATAAAAAAATTTAATAAAATGATCATTTCAACTGAAGAATATCGCAGGAATAAATCACGTCTCCTAACGTGATCCACTTATTCTTTCAGTAGTAGCTGTAACAAGTAACAATTTGACTCGATATAAATAATGTGTTACAGGCAAAGTCCGCAGAAAACAACTTAAAATATCTCCCATTTAACACATTGGTATATTACTGTCTTACACTTTGCTCATGCAGAATAAGCAATATCAACAATGCCCTATCGAAGTTGGGCAAAGTAGGCAAATAAATAAAATCATTCAAAAGTGTCCATTATCACTGGGGCAGTGTAGACTATGTACATTATAAACCGGGCAGGGCCCGCAAATAATTCATATTTGCGAACTGCCCAGGGGGCCTGTACAATGCCCAGGCAGTGTTGCCTCTACACCCTCTGTGGACTTTACCCGTAAAATATAAAACCTTATCTTAGTTAGTACTAAACCTCATCATTATGAACTCATAATTATGAACAACTTTTACTATGGGACCAATCCTGAAATGGCGAAAAAAATATCAGCTGATCCCTAATTTTTATTTATTTATGTGAACACAAATGTAGGATCATCTGATTTTTTTTTCGTGATTTCAGGTTTGGTCCCATAGTAAAAGTTGTTCATAATGATGAGTACAATGACCCCTTAAGAGGGTGGTTAGTATACTAAGAATAAAGTTGTATATTTAATATCCACATGACCACATAATGTATCATCCGAAAATTCTGTAAACAAACTAGAGTTGTAGTAACAGTCAATATATTACAAAGACTTACAGCTACTTGTAAATTGTCAACGGTAACGATTTAGTTCGGATATATTTCCATGGCCCAGTTAGTTTGATTTAAACTTAATAAATGGATGTTTTGTTTACACGTTCAGGCCGGCTTCCAATCTAAGCAGATGCGGCTGAATTTCTACATAAAATCTACATATAGTAATTACTCGGTACAGTAGTATTTTACACGGAGCAATTGACATCCGAGTATGTTGTAGCGCAACTTGGAAGAGGCCTATGTCCAGCAATAGACTGCGATAGGCTGAGTTGAAGAACTGCCATGAGAGTACCGATTCCGAGTTTGAAACTTACGCATACGCGATTTAAGCGTCGACTTTCATTCATAAATCAGTAGCGCCCCTGGCGGAAAAGAGGAGCTACTGATTTATGAATGAAAGTTGACCCATTTGACGGAGTTTTCGATCGCGTATGCGTAAGTTTCAAACTCGGAATCGGCACAGACCCACGCACCAGTTACTGCGCAATTAAAACGTATGGACTGGTACATCCTAAAGTTTCGTTTTTATATGCTTGTCTTATTTAGTAAAAAATTTTGGCAAGTCTTTTTAATAGAATTCGCCATAAATCTTTTTTTTTTCTTAAATTGTTTTGAAGGCCAATACTCGTAATTAAACGTTTTAAATATAACATAACATAACATCACGCCTGTATTTCCCGAAGGGGTAGGCAGAGGTTTATAGTACACCCACGTTTCGCCAGTGAAATAAAAGGTCCTACATTATTAATCCAAAATATTTGAAGTGGTGAATCTACTCATCATTATGAACAACTTTTACTATGGGACCAACCCTGAAATCGCGAATAAAAAATCAGGAGGTCCATTTAATCGATTTAAGTGAACACAAATGTAGAGACCAAATGATTTTTATTTCGCGATTTCAGGGTTGGTCCCATAGTAAATGTTGTTTGTGTTATGATGAGTAGATTCACCACTTCAAATATTTCGGATTAATATTACAGGACCTAATATAGATCCAAACTAATCTCAATCTTATGAGAGTAGGTATATGTTCCTGTTTGCCGTTTATTTGTGACTCCTAGGTAGGTTATCGTTTTGAATTACGAGAATTGGCCTTTTGTGCGTTGGTGTATACCTAACTTAATGCCTCTCACATCAGCTCGGCTCTCCCACAGTAAAAGACAAGGGACGCATCCGGTCTGACTGGATGAACGGCTTTTATTGCTTTTGTTCATAAACGCCAAATGTTACTAATAAGGTTTATGTTTGTGGTATTACCTTCTTGGATTTTACGTAATTTATGCTGAAAAAAGTAACCATGTCTGTTTTTTCTGCTTGCTTTAGGTAGTTATCCTTGGTCTCCACGCTTAGTTGAAAAAATATTTTCTAGGTTGATAGATAGATAGAATATTCTTTATTGTACACCATTAATATTATTAAAACTTAGGACTATCATCTAAATCAAGGGTACATTGACGGTCTTATTTCTAATAGCCATATCTTCCAGACAACCTTTGGACCATCCAAGGGAAGACGTGAAAAATAAATGGTTGAAAAGCTTTACCTAACTAGTACGATTTATTGCACTTAATAGATGGCTAACAAAACTTGACTAATGGCTGTATTCAATAGGTAACCTATCTATCCACGATTTGCCCTACTAGAGATAGAAATTTGACATAAATATCCGTAAGTATTTCAAGGTCACCAAAATGCAAAAGATTTTTTATCTAATCGCTGCATCCAGAACCTCAAGTCACGTGAAAATAAAATTCATCATTAATTAAAAATCACTTGCAATATTTAAAAACATGCATATAATTTTCTTTGGCTATTTATCAGTAATCAAATCGGAAAGCTTATCGCTGACCGTAATTAATTTAATTATCCTCGGTTATCTCGCTACAAGACCGGTAGCATGTCGACGACAAACAAAACAATGAAAAGTAATTGTGTTATGAAGTTCATTGGTGAGGAACGAAACGTCCACTGGCCTAGTACCCGTCTAGATTACCTTGGGCCAGTATACGTGTGCGTAACCCGTGGCAGTCTGTATGTGACTTGTGCCTGCTTCAGAGGGTTTAAAAAAAAATAGTTTCACCTCAATGTCAGTTTTGGTGACAGTTATTTTGGCGGGAATGTTAATTTTTTGTGAAAAACCGTGATTGGTATCATGCCGTCTCTGCTAAGTTGTTTTAAAATTGGCTATTATTTTATAGTAATATTTATTAATCAATTTGATAGCAACGACATCGATTGGTCAACCAAATGTGTTTTAAAACTTTTACCGTGTGGTTTATTAATTGACTCTGATAATGTCCAGGCATTATTCCAGTAAATAAACTTAATGAAAACTATTCCCTGGTGTTACTTCGCATAAACAAATGGCTACCTTTTATTACAGTGAATAAAATACGAAAGAAAATATAAATGTTGCAATAAAATCGAAAAAGATATAAATCCTGGTATTAATGGATAAATAAAATGCATGTAAGTACGTAAGTAATGTTTTCATTGACTATTCGTTTTTGCAATGATTTATTTTAATTTAGTTATACCTATTCTCGGTGTTTATGTTTTAAAACCAATTTTTTTTATTTCATTTTTACTGCCTGGCTATATTTATTATTATCCTCAGACAGGGTATTTTTAATAACAAAAATAAAATTTTCATTCCTTTTGTAATCTCTCTCTCTCTCTCTCTCTGCAGACCATTAATATTTTACTAAGATTTTTTTTTTTCTCTAAAGTTTTCGGAGAAAATCACATTCGCGATATTGGGCACCGAGCGTCAATACGTATCGTTAACTCGGTTTTTTGAGGCAAAGATATATTGTAAGAACTAAACCTCACCTAACTAACCTATATAAATAATTAAATAATAATAACGTGATTTGTGACCGACAGCCATTTTATAACCACAGTACAACAACAACTGAAACAAGCGAATACATGTTTTTTAACACGCTCCTGTTCGTCAGAATTACTAAGAGCTTTCTAATGAGCGTGTTTTTTATACGTTCAATGTTACTAACACTGTGTTACACTATCCTTTCTACAGTCATCAATTTAAAATTACAGTTAAATATGACTTTTATCGATTATTTATTTTCGTTTTATTACGTGTAGTGATGTAATAATATAGACGTGTTTTTAAATGTCAGATGAAATTAGTAAATCGGTAAAGAAAGCAACAGCTACAGCAACAGCTAGCTACTTTTCAACGTCCATTTCTTGATTATTAAACATGATGATTATTAAAGTAGTTAGTACCTAATTCATCAGTGCACATCGTAATTCGTCAACAGTGGCCATTTATATACAGACACACAAACAAATCCTTATCCAATAAAATAAAAAAGTAAGATCTTTCAGATAAAAAGATAATTATCCATTGTCACTACTTATTAAAAAGACAAATGAAGCTTATCGACGAAAAAAAAAGATTAATTTGAAATTAGAACAGTAATCGATGTCAACGTCAAGGTTAGTAATAGATTTCAAAAGTTGGCTCATCCAGTGGACGTTGAATGGACGAGCATAGAAAAATATTTGGCGCATTTTTTTAACAAAAATGTACCTATGAGAAAATGTTGAAGGTGAATAGTTTTTTTTTCTTTGATTAGATGATACAGACCTATCACTAATATTACATTCAATAGGCTATTTACAAGATATTTAAAGCATCATTGCTAGTAAAGCCACGATTGATTGACGCAAAATGATAAACAAACTGCGATAGAAATCTACAGATGCTTCGATAAAACTGCAAATATCTGCATGCAGTGCTATGTACTTATTTCCATATACTTGACTGGACATTTAGAAGCTAATCGCTGATCGCATGAAGAATATAAAATCAGCTGTCTCCGCAAAGTTTGACGACCTCTACCGGAATGCTCATTTTACTATCAACGCGAAGACGCGAAATATTCGAGAATTCCAAGACATTTTATATAAAAAATAGTTCTTATTTTAAACTTACAGCTGTTGTTTTGAATTGAGATGTCAATGCATGAGGAGTTTCGTTTCAATTGCGTTATTTTATTGTTTAAAAAAAGTAAAGAGCATTGGCACCGATGTAAGTAAGCCACAGGTCAAAATTTCTGTGGGCATGCCACAATAGCAGTGGTAAAGCCCGTATTAGAGGAGTGGCTGGATAGGCGCCCTCACCTACCGGCTGACGCAGATACTCTCGGGGCATGGCTTCGGGAAGTATCTGTGTCGCATAGGCCGGGAGCCGACGCCCGAGTGTCACCACTGTGGGAGCTGCCTTGAGGACACGGCTCAGCACGCACTGGCGGAGTGCCCGGGCCAAGCAGTGCCTTGACCTAGTCGATGCAATAGGCGGCAGTCATGTCTCGCTTTCGGCCGTGGTTCTGTCTATGGTTGGAAGCGAAAGCGCTTGGGAAGCCGTCGTCTCATTCTGCGAAGAGGTAATGCTAGCGAAGGAGACTGCGGAGAGAGAGCGACCACATCTCTCCCAGCCCGCAGGAGACTGACCGGGCGACGTAGGACGTACACCGACCTCCAGCCACCCTAGGGACTCGGGGTAGCCCGCCGTCCGACCAGTCAAAGCCCGTGACGATGATGCGTCGTGTTCTGCGGGTGCGGCTAACGTTGGGCAGCACGGGGAGAAGGGCCTTCTAGTGGCTAGTCAGGACCTGTCGGGGGTGGGTGGAGACTGTAGATTAACTGAGGAACAGTGTGGTGGTTTTAGTCGGTAAGAGTCACCCCGGGCGTAGTGCGTCCATAAGAATTTTGCCACGTAAAATAGGTAAATATTTCTGTGTGCAAAAGTTGAAAGAAGACTCTTGGCTTATGGTCTGCAAGTATTTCGATGATCTCTTATCTGTGTTTATCTGTTTTATAAACCTCTATAAAAATGAAGAAGTTGTTAATGCAGACACTATATACTTATTATAATAAGCGTTAAACACATAAACAAGACAAAAGCCAGTTTTTTTTTAAAAATTAGTATGTATATATAGTCATGTTTCACAAAAAATACAGTAGGTACCAGAGTTAACAGTAAAACTAAATATTATTTAACCAAATTCCTCACTAAATCAAATTCATACTTACGTCAAAAATAGGTTACCTACACAGCGTCAATATCAAATTTCTCATCTTTTTTCGTCATTAATTAATTCAGGCCATGTCAAACGCGTCAAAATGCTAATAACATTGTAAGTTTTTAATAAACATTTCAAAAGATCGCTTGAACGCGCGTTCGCTTGTGAGTGACCTAATTTCCTTGATTTATGCACTGTACTCCAGGAATACGCTTTTGAAATCAATGTTTAGACTTCTTGCTGTATTTGTTATGCGTTTACGCTAAGATGCGAAATGAGACTGGCCGTGAAGAATATACGAATTCTTATTTAAAAAAAACATCCGTAATATTTGATGTCAGACAGAATGTTTTCTTGCATATTTTTTATCCGTCTTCTGTTTTTTTTTTGTTTTCATGAAGCTATCACTTAATAAAGTTACTTTATGATTGAATAAAGTAGCCAAAGCTCTTAACGTAACACAAATCATTCAAAGTATGAATTGAGAGACACAACATTAGTAATTGAGTGTAAAAATTTTCTTCAAAAATATTAAACTTATATCAATAATTCTCCATATAAACAACGTGTTTATGCAACCGATTATAGCACTCATATTTTTATAGAATGTACAAATAAATTCAAGTCTGACTACATTTTTTTCGCCGCAATAAATTCTCTTTCGAACTAAATTTAAAATAACGTTCCATTTCGAAAATCTGTGACAAAACGTTCAGTTTGTCGAACTGCTGCGATGAGCACGCGGCGCTCCCGCGAAAAAACGCGGATATAAACGAAAATTTATCAAAACAACGAAACCGCGAATGATATTGACATATTAAAAACATGAAAATTGTATTTAAAAACATGAAAAGTAACATCAATTATGGTTTCTGTAATAAAAAGATGATTAATAATCCACAGTAGTTGATTGGAAACACTTTTAATGACTTTTTTGTTTGACGCGAGAGCGTGTGACATTATATTGTTGGTGTTGCTGAATCACTTTCTTTATTTACTCGTGTTTATTGTGTTGTTGTTGTGGAACTTCATGTCTCATGCTTACTTTTCTTTTTGTTCCTTTACATTTCATTTACAATTTCACAAAATGCCATCTCATTTTGTGAAATTGCATTTTCTTAATCGTCATTCCTGATATTCCTGAGATATGCTATCTCATGTAACTCTTGGGAATAAGAACAATAACTGGAGGTTGAATTGAATCATGAATGCAATATTTTCCTGAATTCAGTTTCAAAATATCTAATTTCGGTTTTTAAATATGTGTGCAATCAAATTACTGGTTAATTATCTAACGTTTTACGGTAAAAAGTTATCATCGCCTATTAATCTTGCCTCATAAATAGTTTACTTCACATTCATGAATCATCTGAGTAGATATTATTTGCCTTTTCATTTTCGCTATTGTTAAATTCCTTTTCATCAATTTTAACCAAATCATTCTAAAGCTGACCGCAAATCCCAAAATTCTCTATAGTTGCCTTTTTCTTAATTTCCCCACTAACAGATTAAAAACCCATTTAAAAATCGTTACGCAATTGTCAGCATTGTTACTGCGGACGGATTGCATCAAGCGAACGCATTGGCAGACGAGACTAGTTATTTATTTCTTATTGGAATGGAACATCTGACCGGCAGAGATAGAATTGGAACAACTTTCGTTGGAGCCCTTTCACGCGTTAGTTCGTCCATCAGTATGTGATTAGCAAAGTGATGAAAAAATTATATTTGAATGTTAGTTTGTAGTTTTATCCTCATTTCTGTTTGGTTAAGGATAACGTTTGTTTTGTAACTAATTCTTTTAATTGAATCAAAGTTTTCCTGTTGCATCTGTATCGACTTAGTTTTCTTCAGTCAAAACGTGATTTTTACCAGTCGGCTGCACATACCTTAGCGTCGTATTCTTTCCTATGTTCTTCTAGATTGATTGAATAGATTAATCGAATTGTACCAATGTGAATTTTGGTCAAACAACAAGATCAGAAATATCGTAATGTGTCGATTTATCTGGAACAGTTGACGCCAGATAAATAATTAGACGTCTGGTTTTCAGTATCTGGAATCTAATCTAGGTTTACAGTGTAGATGTCGATGCCACATTTAGTTAGACAGAGCTTTATCATCGTCGGTTTTGTGACCAGCTGACGTAACCCGGTCTGTTGATTTTAGACTTTCTAGAATTCAGTTTTTTATTTCAATATTTGTTTTCTTGGTTTAATTTGACTTTTTTGAGTCTGACTCATTAATAATCCATTTATTTTATTTAGAACAATGCTGAAAATGTCTTCGTTCAATTCATTATTCTATGTTTTAATTCATCTTTTAAATCATAGGCCATGCAGGACTCAATGAGGCTTATTCACAATTAGCCTATGTCCGCGACAACGCCCGTATGAATGTCGTTTATCGCACATCCCTCAGGAATTGTTTATCTTCCCGAGATAAAAAGAAGCCTATATGTTAATCCGAGTTATTTTATATCTGTATGCCAAATTTCATTAAAATCCATACAGTAGTTTTTGCGTGTAAGAGTAACAAACATCCATACATCCTCACAAACTTTCACGTTTATAATATTAGTAGGTTTCTATAAAACTTTTCCTCTTTCATAAAACTTTCCTCCCACTTTTACATAAAACAGGTTTTGACACAGTTCAGTATTTCCCCATCTGTTTGTGTTTACACAACAAATCGCTACAGGTCTTACCCACGTCTGCGTGCGCGCAACTTCGGTGAACATGTTGTTTTTGCCAAACGATGCATATTGGGATGCTATATTTTTTACATTTTACGTTAGATATTTGTTTCCTTGCCAATATTCGATTTGGTCGTTGCCAACAGTTTACGATTTCTGTTTAAGTACGTCAGAACGACAGTTATTATGTTATGAAGATGTTTTGAACCTGTCTGTCTGTTCTTCGAGTGGTTGATATTGAAATATATGTCCCTTATTTTGATATCCATTTGCGTAAGCATTTGGCGTTTCTGATATTCGTGTCGTATTTGTTATTTTCGGAGATACAATTTTATAATTTTGGCTGTGTTGGCTGTCTGAATTTTACATAAATTTTTGGGATATCATTTTTTTTCTTTTCATGTGCATATTGTGTACGGTTCTGGTTTCTTCTTGTAAATTTTTAGCCAAGTCTCGCATTACAGACACTTTGAATGAACGACAAACAAAGCTCAGCCTTCACGGTTTCCGCTCGGCTGCTCTGGCGCAGACATCCTGAAGACTGCGCCTCTGATCTATTGACATGCATATCTATTGACCTACTTTGCTCCTGTTTATTATAACTATTCATGTATGAGGATCGTTATTTTTGCTCTGATAGATTTACGAGTCTTGATCGTTTAACACAGGACGTTTGGACGTACAAATGTTGTCATTGGCTTCGTGATCGAACGTCCACTGAATTTTGAAGGTCCAGCGCGTGTCAGCCGCGCGTGCACTTCGACATCTAAGTAAACGAAAATAGTCGAGCGGTCGCGTCGTCGGCCCGGCGACCGAGATAGCCGGCGCAGTGCGTCCGCGGAGCCCTCTCGCGCCGGTTCTATTTCCAACTAATGTCCCGATCCCGACGCATCCCGTAACGCTCGCGACAATAATACTGCAACGGATCTCTGTGAAATGGCACTGGACTTTCACCGTTCGCGACACTTCCGCTACAGGAAACGCAAGCGAACAGCCTAAACGAAAATGCCGCACGCACCAAACGCCGGTATCGAAGCCGTCAATGCGACGGGCTCGAACCCACTGAAGCTGCAAATACCAGAACGTAATAAAAATGTAACCAACGGCAACAGTGTATTCTCTCCACCGATCAATGGAAATGGATCTCTTCCGCCCAATTTTAATGGACCTCTGTCTCCACCGATACTGGATTCAACTCCAAAGAAACCGCCTAAAGCTCCGCCGAGCAGACCCATATTACCAGTAAAGAAATCCAAGACGCTGCCTATTGACTTCGATGAGAAAGTACCACCGAAGATGTCGGCTTCCCTTCTGAATGGCAAAAAACTTTTTGTCAAGAAGCCTCTGAAGGAGATCCATACTATTACAGAACCAACTGGTGATAATGGAAGATATTTAGTGAGTCGCTCTCCTAGCCCGTCTTACAGAAGAAGCAATTCTTCTGCTTCTGTAGAGACGGGCTCAATAGCGGATCTCGCTAGAAGACACGTGCCTATCAACTTATTGACGTCAAGGTCTCCGAGTCCGTCCTCATACAGCAGTGTTCGTAGTTCTACCAGCAGGTACTCGACATGCAGCAGCAACGGGACATACGTGCCATTATCTCGTTCTTCGAGTATGAACTCCTCAGTGTACAGCAGGACGCCTACTCCTAGAAGAATGTACCCACAAACCTGTGATTATTCGGAAAGAGTAGATTTAAAAGAACTAAGGTCTAGGGAACAGGCGCCTGTCGTTTTCGATGCTAATTTGTCATTTGTGCTCGGTGTCAATAAACAACCTCTTCGGCAAAAGTTCAAGCCAGTAGCAGCTCATAAGGAAGAAGGAACGTCTTCTAACTACTTGAGCAGTAAGATCGATAGCTTCTTACAAAGGACCGACCATGTGATGGACGAATGGCGAAGACTGGGTCACAAAGATGACTCTGATATGTTCGGTGGAAAGAAGGGAAGCGTTGGAAGATCGAAATCCGCTACGAACATCATGATCAAGGGATTCACGTTATTCAGCCGTAGTGGTAGCAGAGCCAGCAGTGTTTGCCGATCCAGTCGGGGGATATCGGAAGACCGAACAACTGTCTCCGAAATGGATGAGGTGACTCATGTTTAGTTCTAGATATCATAGCGTACAAATGTTTCAGTTCGCGATGCTCGTAAAGATAAGGCTAATACACTGTAATAAATTAATACGAATAGTTTCATGGGCTACCAGTGGCGCTTGGAACTGTGGCAGTTGGCTTTCTATTACCGCACGCGCGTCGCTTGCCAAAACATTTTTTTCTCATTGTTGACTACTCGCGACATCTCTTGCTAACGCGAGACTGCCTTGTCCGTCAGCGGGATATTACGACATTGTCACTCAAATTGAAACAGGAAGCTTGCTGTCTTTTTTTCTAACATTTGTGGATTTTTTGTTTGAGGATTGTGTGCGCTTTTGGCAAGAGTTAAAGGTTGCTCGCATTGCGAATTCGCCAAACAGTTATACGTACGTTGGGCCACCTACGTTACCTACGTACGTTGGGCGTCAGTGCGTTCCAAATTTAAACTGTTATGTTTGAAATGTTGCCGCTTAGTTAATTTCTTGAAGCGTTATGATTATGGCGTCAATAACTTGGAGTAATGCTTGATTAGTAAAGTGCGAGATCGACATATTAACGATCATAAAGCCATCAATTGTGGCAATCAACAAGCTGGGTGTTGCCTTATTGTTATGTAGCGATAATGACACACTGGTTGACGTGGCAGTGAAGAATTAACTGCAAACAACTAGGAACGTTGCAATTACCAACTTTCTAATACACTTACGATTTCTCGCTATAAAATATTTTAACAATTCTACGTATTATGGTTGGACAGGAAGTATATTGCCTATCATTAAAGATTTTCATAGCTGACATTCATGGTCTATTATTCATGTGGGTACTTAATACTGGTAGCTATCACATGTAGTTATATAATACACTAGATAGATAGTACAAACCCGTTATAAGCTATGGTTCTCTTCCCGTTTCAAATATTGGGAAGTGTAGTAATTTTCTTGACTGTTTCGGTTCGGTGTTCGCGTATTAATTTCTCTCATAACACCTCTGATGGATCGCATTTAATAAGTAGGCTAACATCAACCTTCTTTCCACATTCAGTTATGATTCTAGAATACTAATACCCGCTTGCAAAACATTGGTGGATTAGTGAAGTTTGTATGGCCGCTGAGAGGAATGGATTGGATTTAAAGATATAAATTGTGGAAAGATAAAATAAACTTTAAAAAGTAAAAAACGACTTAAACCTGATAAAATCATTTGTGTGAAACAGTTAAGGAAGTATGTGCCTATGATTCGGTTTGATTTAAGAAAAAAATTGCAAATTTCCTAAACTGTTTCACACAAAGTACCTATTTCATTCTTTTTGACGTTGGTTTTTACTTTTTTAAAGTTTTTTTTTTCTATTTTAGTGGCATTAAAAATAGAAAGACAAGCGATTGCTGCAATCCCCGATGATTTGCTGTCATCCATTGAAGAGTGCCCTACTTTATCCCCAAAGATCTTCATCAGATTTTCACCAATTGATGCTTTCTGAATGCAAATGCTTGATTTTTTTAATGACAAAATCGTTATACGTATGCCTATAATATTTGAGGAGTTCCCTCAATTCCACATGGATTTCATTATCAGAACTGGATTTTGATAAAAATGGGACCAATCTGGAAGTATAACCTTACAAATAAAAAAAAAGATTCCAAATCGGTTTATAAATGGCGGAGTTCTGAGGTAACGAGCATAAAAAAATACATTCGGATTGAGAACCTCATCCTTTTTTGAAGTTGGTTTAAAAATTCGCTCACAAGCAGGATTCGATCCTACGATTGTCTTCTTGTCCAGTACACCTGTCCTATAACCGCTAAGTTAGCGTGAACACTGCTCATGGTATAGATTTTTATATCTTTAGATTTCGCTCCACTTGCAGTTATGTGTTAGAATACATATCTAATAGAATAATTTGGTTTAATTTATTTGTTTTTTTGGGTTTTTTAAAGGCACAGCACACGCCAGTCAGGCAGTCAAAATATCGAGAATTTTGCTGCACGGTTCCAAAATATATGTCCTATGGAGAACAGGAGGCAAAACACTATAGACAATCTTTTAAAATAAAAGGTACCAACCACAGAAATAGAGTGCCAACGCTGTTCCAGCATAATAAGTGACCATGTGTTCCGTGTGATGCCGGACGCAAAGAATTGCACCACCCTATATCTTCTCATGGGTGTCGTAAAAGGCGACTAAGGGATTCACCAGAGGATGGGCAGCAGCGTTCTCTGAGTATTTAACCCACCAACTGCGATCGCCAACCCGCCTGCCAAGCGTGGCGATTATGGCATATCCCCCCAATATATGCTTGGGGGAGGCCTGTGTCCAGCAGTGGACGTCTTACGGCTGAAATGATGATGATGTGTTAATACATAGTGTTTTGCCCATCTCCTATCGACAAACCTCTAAACATGCCCAAACCATCTTAACATGCCTTCCAAATTTTTTTCAATACTTCTTTCACTTCACAACGCTCCCTTATCGCACTATTCCTCATTCTACCTCTCGATGTTAAAACACACTTATTTCTGAAAGCTCTCATTTCTACTGTTTTTTTTCTGCTGCCATACCCAACTTTCACTACCATACATAAGTGTCGGCAGCAACTCTTCTCCAGAAAAGCCAGCCGTGCCTTTTCTGACACTGCGACTGTTCATGGAGGTGTATAGTGCCCCATGCACCTAATTCTCAGTAGCAGCCTGGAGTTTGTTGCCCCCTATTACATGGGACTTATAACCTGGCGAAGTGTGAGTGTACTACACACCTCTACCTTATCCTTCAGGGAATACAGGCATGATGTTTATGTATGTGTAGATATGTGTACTTGATTGCCAGCACTCACTCTCCAGAAGCAACCCATTGTTTATACTATTACCACAGTCTAGCCACTCCAAGTTTTAAGTATCCCAAGCTGCCTTGAAAATTATCAAACAATGTCCCGAGTTGCCTTTAAAAACTGTCAATGTCAATTTTCGTTGAACTGTATGGAACAGATAATTACACTGTGATAATACTATGTTTTCTCATACACTTGTCTACCTGTCCAGCAATGATTTAAGACTTGTTCGTGATAGGATGTAGCACTAAAGACCTAATTATGACTTGTTTACGTCATTTTAGATTGTAGATAATTTTATATTTGCAGCAGCGTTGTTATTGAAATTTTATTTTTATGTGACATTGGTATTAGGTACATGATAAATCTTTGCGCCTGTCTCTTATTAAAGAAATAGAAAAAATAACAGTATTACTAAAGAAGTTCCCGTGGCTTACAATCTGAGAGGCCAAAGACACGAAAGTTTTAGTGTCTAGAACTCTTTTAAGGTTTATTTCTACAGGCAATATTCTCACTCTTGTTTATTTCGGACATTAACTTACATTATACTCACATTTCAATATTTGAATTGAATTTGATGTAATAAACAATAACCTATTTTAAAAAGAGTATATCCATGGTTTTTCTTGCCGGTTCTTCTCCATTGGTCCCACAATTTGGAACCGTGCAACTAGAGCCTGACGTTTCAAAAGTGCCTGTAATTAGGTTTATTTGAAATAAAAATCATTTGAATTTGGTTCGTGCGTAAGGGTATAATGTCTACCATTTTATTGATCAGTAATGATTTAGCTTCCAAACGTATCATAGCATAATAAAATTTGCCATTCTAATTACCATATTTTGTCTCCAGCTATCAGAAGTCGGTGGCGAGCTCGCAGAAGAGCGTGCGGCGGCTGGCCTGGCGACGGAGCGAGCTGATGCTGAAGCGGCTGAGAGACTCCGCGTCGAGAGAGATAACAGAGACTTGCTGGCTAACAACCAACGACTGCAACAGGTGGGTGGACTCTAAGGCAGGGGTTCCCAAAGTTTATTCTACCACGCCCCCCTACTAATTAAAATGAAAATGCTGCGCCCTCCTACATCCTCCCAATTTTATAGTTTTTACAAATATCGTGTATCCGTTCCTGCGCCCCCTTTACGTGTCATCACGCCTTCCCCTTCACCCCTCCCAGGAGGATGCATCCCCTACCTTGGGAACCCATGCTAAGGAAATGAGCATGTCTCGTAGACTACGAAAGTTGTTTACCACTTTTAACCGACTACGACTTCACAAAAAGGAGGAGGTTCTCAATTCTCTGTATTTTTTTTTATGTACCTCACCAGTGCATATGATGTCGGAGTTATGTTCGGGAGACATTATGCAGTAATTTGTATGATTATTTTCTTTGTTTGAATAAGTCTTCTTCCAAGATAGTCCATTTTTTAGTGAAGATCTGATGAAGTCGGTTATTATTTTGTTAAAAAGTATTTTGGCAACAAATCCCAGTAACTTTAATTTAATTATGGATGACAAAGTAACTGTCACATGGGTTTTGTAAGCGAAAATAGACTATCGTTCCATAGTATGCAAATATGCAAGTGTTATTAAACTTTAGGATGATAAAGCAATTTCATGGCCGACTACACATATTTTCTTGGAAAAGCAGTGTTAATGCAATATCAAGCAAATATTCCTATACAAAATCGTTGACAAAATCTCGTTGTTTTTCAATATGAGAATTCAAAATCATACTCTCTGATAACTTGATTGTCAGTTCATCTTATCGATACTTCTTGCTGCAATTTCACAGATAAGTAACTTATCTTACGCTGGCGAAAAAGATTGCCAAGACGATAAAAAAACAAAAAAAAACCATGCCTTATAATTTTTGCACCAAAATCCACTATAACGCAGATCTCTGTCCCATCGATTAATGACATTTAACCCTTGATCTACCTAAACGTGGATCCACTCGAAACGTATTGTAATTTTAATTGAGTCTGAAACTGAGGCATACAACACGCCAGTAAGTGCCAGTTGATTAGCTAATGTCTTTAATTTTCAGGGTATAGACGCTATAATTAACGGTTCTGAAGAAAATAACACTGATAAACCAAATTAAACACAGAAAAACAATGCTTTAAAGCTGGAGTGAATCGGCACTTAATAGGTTTGCTCACTCCAGCGTCGACCACATCTTGATAAAGCTGTCTAGATTACAGTCAAGAGCAGATCTATATCTCGTAAAAAAAAGCTAAAAACACTTTCTAACTCTATTTTTTCCCACAGGCCTCCGAACGTCTGGAACTCGAGCTCCTACACTGGCGTTCCGCAGACAGCGGCGGAGCTGAACCCTCAGATTCGGAAGGTTCGGAAGCGGATATCAGTGCCTCCGGAGACAAGTACAAGCGAAGATTCGAGCGTGCGCATCGGGAGTTGCAACTATTACGCGCTCAGTTGCGCAGACAGCATGAAGACGACCTGGAACAGCTTGTTAATGTTAAGAAACAGTTGGAGAAAAAGGTAAGGAACTGTGATATTATACGTGTGCATTGATGAGTTAACGTGCCTCGAAGAGCACGTTAAGCTGTCGGTCCCGGTTGCCATACGAACATCTATTTTTTAAGACTAAGATAATGCCTATCACATGTCACACCACCTGAGGAGGCGGTGTGGTTATGTGGGACTCGCACCCACTAATACTCCGTGGTTTGCCTACTCTCGCCTTGAGGGGATGGGGCAAGAGAACTGCAATGCGTGGCTTCGCGACTCATCCATCGCGGCCCACTTCAGGGCCTTCTATTTCTAACCTTGATACCTGATTTTAATCTTGACATCGGGTCCAACTTTAGCATGTCGGTATAATTAGTATTACCTAGTATCTGGTTTTTGGAAGTCTGATGGCAGTCGCTGCGTGTAAGATACTGATGTTCAGCCGCGTCTGGATAGACTGGAAGCCGACCCCAATATAATTGGGAAAAGGCGAGGAGAAAGGAGACGGATAAGTTAACAAATGAAGTGCTAATGTGTGAGCGAAACAGTCAATCTCATGCTTCTTGATATTGGGTTAAACGCGGCAATTAACTTATCATTTCACCGATAAATTATGTTACTACTACTACTAGTACTTTAGCTCGGCTATTGTTAACGCAAATAGAAAGCCATTAATGCATACGATTAACATTAGTTGATCAAGAGAATAATGAATAGCT
This sequence comes from Asteroscopus sphinx, assembly GCA_949699075.1. Taxonomy (NCBI): domain Eukaryota; kingdom Metazoa; phylum Arthropoda; class Insecta; order Lepidoptera; family Noctuidae; genus Asteroscopus; species Asteroscopus sphinx. The sequence continues at coordinate 7,455,876 of OX453021.1, read as the reverse complement.
TATGTGATTCCTGAATTCCTCTGAAAGTGTATTAGTTATAATTGACAGGTTGAAAATCTAAAGGGTCTAAATTCCATTTCTCTTTCTTCACATTTTGATATTGTTAGGCATGGTACTTAATGTTGACCGCACGTCAAACACACGAAAACCGCCCTTACTACTTACGAAATAAAGACGCTGTCAAGGTCAAAATACCCGTGAAAAGGACGAAAAATAAAAAGGAGGCGAAAATCTCCAAAAACATGAAATTCGTGTGGCATAATTTATGAATGGCACATGGTCATAAAATGTCAAATGCCTGGCAAATAGATATTTTAATTTCTCATATTTATGCGTCGGATGACGAAGGTTGACGTACTGTTAATTATTGTAGGAAGAAAAACGCTCTCCGTTTTTCAATTCTCCGTGTCTCTCTACCTACCATGGGCATGCCAATAACATTGTTGAACGAATTTCAGTAAATTCAAGACAATGTGCGTTGTTTTCAAGGAAGTTGTAATTGTTGTTTTGCCCGTGTTTACATAAATAAATAGGTTAATGGGGAACAACATAATATTAATAACATCCTCTATAATTGTGTTCATTAGTGTTCGTCAGTTTCAAGCATAGAAATCTTAATAAATGTTATAGAAGTGGCAAAGCCGTGTGAACTTGTCGCTGCGTACAGGTGTCTTTTGGGACACCAGTGCACGAACCGTTTGCTTGATCAACAGTGCTGTTTTGGACGCAGAGTCGCTAAAATTGCATTTTTCACCATATCTAGCAGCATAATTTTTTGAGGGGCTCGTAGCGAATCAAGAACTGCGCGGATTGTACGATCTGCAAGGTTAAGCTGCACTTGCTGCGGTCAGTCTGTGGATGGGTGACCGTTTCGTTACACATCGAGACCCCTCCGTGCCTCGGAGAGCACGTTAAGCTGTCGGGCCCGGTTGTCATACGAATATCTATGGCAGTCGTTACGGGTAGTCATAAGCCTGAAAGTCTGACAACTGGTCGAACCTCCGAATGTCAGTATTACCCAGTAACTGGGTTGCGGGGGTCTGATGGCAGTCGCTCCGTGTAAAATACTGACGTTCAGCCGCATCTGGCTAGACTGGAAGCCAACCCCAATATAATTGGGAAAAGGCTCGGAGGATGATGATCTAGCAGCAAAGTAAACCTTCTTTACGCACGCTTGACTTGGGGAGTAAGCTGGCGAGAGCGTTACGAAACGTACCGAAAAGTTTGATCGAGCGTGGCGAACGGAGGGGGTAGTGCGGGACGCGGGGAACGAGGCGCGCGCAACGTCCAGCCACGACAATGCACCGGAAGATGTACGCGCGCTGCGCCGCCATTCCTTTGTTCTCATTGAAATAGTATCGAGGGATATATAAGTTGGTGAAGTTTTACTTCAGTCGTGTGGTCTAAAGCACACTCGTTTTTATATTTAAGTTTAATTTATTTTGCATTGAATCCTAGAAACATGGTGGGCGTAATTATTTAACGAAAACGGTGACATGCGTCCCCGTAGTAAAAGACAGTAGATAAAACTTCTATTACTTTATTATTTAGATTTCTGTGGTTTCAAGGCATGTACTGAGACCCAAAAGAGTTTTCTCAATACAAAAACATTACCTTTCCTCTGGGACGTGCGCGAAAATCTATCAGTTTCATTCTGTTAGCCTAGAAAGTATTTCCGTGGTTCTAAAATAACTATCCTATTTTTTTTCGGCTGCACGCTTGCTTTCTTACGTTTAAAACATCAACAGTTTTAGATTATTTGTTTGTCTATCTGTCTGCGCTAATCTCAGAAACCGCTGAACTTATATATTAAATAATATTAAAAAGTCTTTGATGATTCATGTAAATTTAGCCAAACGGTGTTAGGCACACTTTCTACGAAAAACTGGCGGCGATTTCTGGAATTCGAAAACTAGTAAACTGTCAACATTACACCATATTTAAAGGTTAGATGTATACTCCACAGACATAGTAAAAAATATAGACTAAGTGCTGCGAACAACCATAGTGAAGCCAACAAAAACCGTGCTCCTTCATGTACAACCACTGCTCACGTACACACCATGCACCTGAAGGATATTTTCTTTCGCGATGCTTACTGGAAGATGCCGCGACATGTGAACTGAGAGGGGTGAGCACGGTTTAAGGCGCATGTGTGTGCGTGAGCACTGGTTGTACATGAAGGAGCACGGTTTTTGTTGGCTTCACTTTGGTTGTTCGCAGCACTTAGTCTATATTTTTCACTATGTCTGTGGTGTACTCTGACGTATCCACAACGCAGTAAAAAATATAGTTAATGTTGGTATAATTTTTATAGTTTCAAATAGATCAATGCCTTTGTACTATTGATTTCTATGTACTTTATTATTATTTCTCTGTGTGTGCATAAATTTAATAAATAAATAAATCAATCATTAATAAAAATACATATACAAGGAAGCCACTTCGTTGTCAAAACCGATACCAAATTCAAACTCTGTTCAAAAATCCACTTTCATCGAATGATGTGTAGTTTAAAATTGTATGAGCTGTTTTCTTACAAAATGTCTACATCGATTTTGGCTTGAATATAATTGAAATGAAATATTTGACTGTCACGGATTGTATGAAACTCCATTTGTAAAGCAGCATACACAATAACCACGTATCGTTCTCCCAAGGTTCCGCAAAACTGTAACAAGGCTGTCAGCACAAAGACGGGCACAGTTCATGTATTGTAAACAAACTTTATTCTACGGTTTTTAATTTCAACCAGTTCTCTTTATTGCGCCCCAATTCTTTATTGTTATGTTACATTTGTTACAATGCGTTTCAACTTTGGGTTACATTTTAAACTGTTTCGTTTGTGGATGTTATAAAAATCTCGAAAACTACTAGATCGAATTTCATACGATTTGTACCAACGGGCCTAGTACGAGTTTGACACTTACGAATACTTTCAAAGTATTCGTCGACTTTCATTAATAAATCTGTAGTTCCTCCTCGTATCCGCCAGGGGCGCTACTGATTTATGAATGAAAGTCGACGAAAACGATGAAAGTATTCGTAAGTGTGAAACTCGTACTAGGCCCACAGGACACTCAGTATTTTCGACCGTCTTGCAATTTTTTCTTTTTCACGAATTAAATGATTAAATCCCCCTAATATTATTAGCTATCACGGAATATTTACCATGTAAATCATTTTCTTCGAGTTCCCGATATTTCGGCACTGTTGCAAGCTCCGTGGTTACGGGTAAACTAAAGTATTTGCGAGTGGTTGTTTATGAGTAGATAAACCGATCTACCTTCTTCCTTTTTCGTTTTGTGCGCTGGGTGCCGCTACCACTATTCCATAGGTCACTCACAACTCGATTCTAGTAAATCCTGAAGGGTACGGGTGCCGGTGAAATTACAATCACATGAGACTTTCCATCTTCATGTCTCAGTTTGGCGAACTGACTTGCGGTACCATTAAGGCAACAGCCTAGGTATTGAAGTTGTTATGGGCAAAGGTAACCGCTTAACATCAGGTGGGCATTTAGCTCGTTTCGACATCATACACTATAAAAAAAAATCCTTTTCGCTAATAGAAACCATCAACATGGTGCTTATGCTTCTTCATTAATTCATTCATTCATTTCACCCGAAAGAGCTCCAATGCTGGACATAGGCCTCCCCCAAGCATCGCCACAACGACTGGTCCTGCTGAAATCCTTAAGACCGTTTATTAAGAGTGGGTGATGTTCATATGAGCTACAATCCTACTTCTTACTAATATTATAAATGCGAAAGTAGGAGTACATGTTTGAATTCAAATTAAAATGTTTTTTATTTCAAATGAACTTAATTACAGGCACTTTTGAAACGTCAGGCTCTAGTTGCACGGTTCCAAATTGTCGGTCCTATGGAGAAGATCCGGCAAGAAACTCCATGGATATAGTCTTTTAAAATATTTATAACATCAAATTAATTCAAATAATGTATAATGCAGGTTTGTTTGTTTGTCCTTCAATCAGGCTGAAACTGCTGAACGGATTTGGATGAAATTTTTCACACAGATAGACCATAACCTGGATTAATATAAAGGCTACTTTTTATGCCAGAAAAATTAACAGTTCCCGAGCGATGCGCGATAACATTTCTCTGCGATAAAACAAATTATATACACGGGGAAGCCACGGGCATAGACTAGTGAAAATAAAGCAGTTTTTTAAATCGATGCAATATTGCAGCATAATATTAATACCTATAGGCTCAAACTATGTGTGCACACTATAAATCTTGCGCATACCTAATTATAATCATTATCTATTAAAATCGCAAAAAAAAATCGCTGCAATTTAATCTAATAAAGGAATTTTAATTCACTTATTACAAACACAAGATTATTATAATCTTTAACAATTTAATGACGATGTTACCGTATCAACACCCGCCTACGTCCAAACTTATTTTTACGCAAAGAATTTGTCATTGAAGATGAAATTCTAAACAAAAATACATTATTATGTACTGAAATATCTTTATGAACTCATTGCCTGGATTCCAGGCAATAAACGGAGCCTTTCAATGTCTTAATTATCGTGGTCCAAATCTTTTGAAATGTGTAATCAGATTTTAAATATATATTTTAAATGATTTTGAGGAGATAAAAGTATTTTAAAGTCACTTAGGATGCCAACAGGACCCCTTACTCTGCCTACGTTGTCTTTCCGTCCGTCCGTATGTCCGTCACAGAGCTGTATTTTTTTACCATAGTAGGTAGTTAGCCAGTAGAAATGTCATTGTTGTTTTTTTGTTTCTGCTCTATCTTAACAACTGTAGTATCTACATACAAGCGTCAGACTTGGTGTGATTGTAGTGCATACTATAAAGTTTATCAAAATCACAGACATAGTAAAAAATATAAACGAAATGCTGCGAACAATCATAGTGAAGCCAAAAAAAACTATGCTCCTTCGTGTACAACCAGCGCTCACGCCCAGACCATGCACCTGAAGGATATTTTCTTTCGCGATGCTTACTGGACGATGCCGCGACATGTGTACTGAGAGGGGTGAGCACGGTTTGAGGTTTGAGGTGCATGTGTGTGCGTGAGCGCTGGTTGTACACGAAGGAGCATAGTTTTATTTTGGCTTCACAAGATTGTTCGCAGCTCTTCGTCTATATTTTTTACTATGTCTGTGATCAACATATAATAAAAGGAAGGTAAACCCAGACATGCGGTAGTATAAACCGTTAGTGCGCGAGTCCGACTCGCACTTAGCGGGTTTTGTTTTTTCTCGTCAACCCAAAAACGTCCAATGCAGAACTGTGAACCTTTGGCCTTTGTGACTTTTTCTAAAATGAACGGTCATTTGCATGATATTGTCCTAGTCACCACGCTTTTGGAAGGTCTCCTGTCCATCCCCTTTACAAAATTTATTATGCGCCTTTTACCTTACCCTTTCAAAAAAAAAAGTTTTTATTTCGAATAAGTTTAAATTACATGCACTTTCAAAAACAAAACATCAAAACTTCTTTGTTTGTTTTATTATGAATCTAGTTGCACGGTTCCAAAAAGTTTAGAGACGAGCCGGCAGGAAACTCCATGGATATACTCTTTTGGCCCATGATTGGACTATGTGATTTTTCTTGTCTTTGCTGGGAACTATTCGTCCAATATTTTTTTTTTTTTTGTTTTTCCAAAGGGAACAACTTACAAATTAAAATTGTAATAAAAACTAGTGAAATTTTACAACAGACGAGAATTCAATACACGATTCAAAAGTGATATAAGAAATACGTGGGACACTCAGAAAGTTTTGCGAAACTAAAAAAAATTGTTCTATACGTACATATATTTTTATCAAATCTTTTCAAAGTACTTTCCACCAGCCTCTATACAAAGATTCATGCGCCTAAACCAGTTTTCAAAACACTTTTTCCAGTCCGCCGCAGACACCTCGTTTACAGCCTGCTCGAACGCAGCCAGCGCATCTTCCGGCGACGAAAATTGTATCCCTTTGAGCAGATTTTTTATTTTTGGGAATAAAAAGAAGTCACACGGTGCTAGATCAGGGCTGTAAGGAGGGTGACCCAAGAGTTTGACTGGCGTGCTGTCCAGGAAGTCCCTCGTTTTGAGTGCGGTGTGCGCAGGTGCATTGTCGTGGTGGAGCAGTAGCCCGCGGAGCCCTGTGTTTGGTCGCTTGTTGCTTATAACAGAGAAAACTTCTGGCAAACATTTGGTAGTATACCATTCGGCATTAATGCTTCTTTGATCCCGTAAGGGAATTGATACCAAGTGGCCAGTCAAATTAAAAAAGCTAGCGATCAAAATCTTACCCCCGCTTCTAGATCGCTTCACTTTGGTAGGCGTTGGCTCATTTTGAAACACCCAAACAGTCGACTGGCGCTTGGTTTCTGGGTCGTATTGATAAATCCAGGACTCATCACCTGTAACGATGTCGTAAACACGCCGAGACGAGCCTGCTTCAAATTTGTTAAGCATATCACGGCACCATTCCACCCGGGCCTGCTTCTGAGCATCGGTGAGGTTGTGCGGCACCCAGCGTGATACTATCCTCCTCACGCGAAGATGGCTGTGTAGAATCTCGTGAACGCTTCCCGATCCAATCTTCAATATGTGTTGAATCTCCTGATATGTAATTCGCCTATTGTCTTGGATTAAATTTTTCACTGCTAGCACGTTTTCTTCGGTAACAGCCGTCAAAGGGCGACCGCTTCTTTCGTCATCCCCCAAAGTTGGTCGACCGCGCTTGAATTCGTTATACCAACGATACACATACACGGATACATATACACGGTTGCCTTGGAAGGGCCTTCATCCATGAATGCCATTTGAAGTCTATCGTACGATTCATCCGGTTTCAGGCGACACTTGAAATCGTATAAAATCATAGCTCTAAAATGTTCCCGGCGCAGATCCATATTTCAGTGAGACACAATACTTTGAATTAACTCGCAAAAAATGTGGAGGGAAATTTTGAAATTGGAACTTACTTATTTTTACTTATAAATAATCATATTTTCGAAAAACATTATAACTGGCCAGTCTCCCATATATAAAAACTTTTTTTCGCAATACTTTCTGAGGGGCCTGGTACAAGATTAGTTTTGTTATTCGGTCATGAGTAGTAAAATTCTGTATGTTTCGCTGCGGAAATACAGTAAGTGATCATTAGGTTTAATTTTAGGAATTGCACTAAACGAGCGTCACGCAGTAGGCGGAGCGGGGGCGGTATTGTTTGTACGACTTTCAATGAAAACCACTCACGTCCCAAAGTAGATCAATAGAAAATTCTACTTCCGTTTTTTTAATGAAATGTAGCTTCTTATTGTCATCAACTCAGCCTAACGCATTCCACTGTGGAACATAGGCACATCTCGGTCACTCAATACAATATAAATGCTAGCACCACCTACATACACAAGATTATGTCTGTGTACGCGCACACACGTGTAAGTTAGGGATGCTCGCCGATCGTAATGCCGACTGGGTTGTAAGCGCTTCTCATTAGTTTATAGAGATGGCGTGCTTGTATAGCGACTGGCGATTGACATCCATTGCAATCTTGCAGTCCAATTGCCGGCAAACCGCGGGTGGGTGCGGGGTGCGGGTGAGGAATCTTTAATTGGCGGGGGGCGGTGAGTGGCCGTTCTGTACGATAGTACTATTAGGTATTCTGTGACATAGGACTCTCCGAAGATACGCCACAACACCCCAGCTACCTTTTCTCGAATCTTCGAATGTGTGGACATATCACCCCCTTGACCCCCTTCTAACTTTGTTTGTGATATGACAAAAAGTTGAAAAAAAAAAAAACCCTTTCTTCTGAAGCAGACTGAAAAACTTTTACAATATCAATATGAAAACCCAGCGTAGTCGTAGAGGCTGGCCGTGGAGGCTTCTAGGAGCGCGAACCTCAAGGGGCGCACTCTTAGACCTACAGCCTGCAGTCTCCGGGGGCACAGGCATATTAAGAACTTACCCAAAATTAAAACACGCGTTGGTTTTCTCCCTAAAAAATGAGTTTTATTGGGCGGAAATTTCAAATCTTGCCCTGGGCATAAGTTTTGGGGGGCGCAAAATTCAAATATTTCCCCTGGGCGTAAGTTTTGGGGGGCAAAGTATTCAAATCTTTCCCCTGAGCGTAAGATTTGGGGGCACAGTCGGCACATAAGTTTTGAGGGCACAAAATTCTAATCTTTGCCCTTGGCGTAAGTAAGATCTTGCGCCTGGGCGTTAGTTTTGGGGGTCGCAGAAATCGAATCTTGTCCTGGGCGCTCATGACCTTAGCTACGCCACTGAAAACGGATTCAAAACGATTCGCAATAAAGTTAGCATACATACTTCAAAGTATTTATAATGAACATCCATGACCTAGGCCGCGACGTTGCCATCCATTCCAGGGTTGCCAAATGTACATGAATTGGTTCTAGGGCTACCTGTTACTACCACTGCTATTAGTAGAAACCAACACTTACATCTGTTTTGTATCGAATAGTAAACGAGCATACGTCTTTTTAAAAGGTCGGCAACGCATCGGTGACTCCCCTGGTGTTGCGGATGTCCATGGGCGGCGGAGATTGCTTACCATCAGTAGGTCTACTCGCGTTTTACGAACGACAAACGAAGTACGAACTTTCGTTCCGACTGATACTTACATAATAAAGATAGGCACATAGAAAAGGCACAATTAAGATAGACTACGGTTCATAGTCGTATACAATTTACCGGAGATGAGAAAAACAAACGTCAAAACACGATCATCGCATGCGATAAGTGAACGATGGTTGACCGGAGTAGCAAATTGTGCGATGAATCGTACGATTTATCGAATATCGTCGAACGGGAGTAGACCCCCAGGTGACCCGCTTGCTCGTTTGCCCCATTATAAAAAAAAAAAAAAAGTATTTCGTATCGCGGTAAGTCGCTATTAGTACACAAAATAGAAATGCTCTGCATCTTATGACGTCGTTGGAAAGACAATAGGATGTAGTATTTTCTATAACTGACAGGCAAGAATAGTACTATCCATTGCGAATGAAAAATATTGCAGTACGCTGACGAAGTATAATATTAAATTAATCCGTTGTATCTATACGTGAATTCAATGCAGTGTCCATGTAGATATCTAATTAATTATGCATTATTCTTACTTGATTAGATTGTGTTTTTGATAACCAAATCGTTTGTCGTATGTTTTGAGATCATTGCGCAAATATGATAGAATTTTTTCAGTTTTTTTCTTGCCAACTAATTCAATTCAAAAACAACACATTTCTACCAAATATTTCACAGAACCTACGTTTTTATAGTCACACGAAGTCCTCTCTTGGCTGACATCATAAAACTTTAGCTTAATCAACATTTCCCTCTTGTAGATCATTATCATCATCATTTGCAGCTTTTATTAACCCAGTGCGTACCTAAACCTCGCTTTTATGTCATTCTTCACGATTTTGCGCCAATCTTGTCTGTGTGTTTTTCCGACAAAATGGACCATGTCATCAAACCCATTTTGCCATCGGCTTTCTTGCGGATCCTTCTTTCCAATTCACATACATTCACATACAGCTACATAAAAAAACAATAACACACAACCTAAGGAACAAACACAAACTCCAATTAATGAAACCACGAACTAATTACGGCAAGAAAACGTTATCGTATGAAGGAGCACAGCTGTTCAATAGATTACCAGAGGATCTAAAAGAATGTGATAACATTAATGTGTTCAAAACTAAGCTAAAGAATTATGTATGTACACTGTAACATTTCCAACGCTCTAGACTCTAGTTCGCTTATAATGAGATAAAAAACTCTAGAGGCTAAAATTATATAATTTAGTTGTAAGTACTTTTGTATGCATTATAAGCAAGCAAAGCAATATAACTGTTTTCTAAGTTCTTATGAGGAATAAAATTCTTTAAAACTATTTCCAAATTCCGTGTTGTGCAGAAAGGATCCAACCCACAAAATTCCAATAAATTTAATAAAATTTTATTTATCTCCAAATAAGACGGACTTCTTAAAAATAATAAATTATGTCAAAATTAATATTCAATCATCTTTAAAATAATATGCAGAACATGAGGTAATATGGTTACTGTCACAAGAAATAGTTATTTGTGCAACAAGAGAGCAAAGTCGTTTTTTGTTGCGAGTGCTGATTTTGAATCCTGAGTGTGGCGAGGGATTCAAAGGCACGAGATGCAAAAAACTTTGCTCTCGTGTAACACACATAACTTTTCAATTCAGCTGGGAGAACACTTTATGAGATAAAATAATAAACAGGAATAGATTGAAATAACTATTTATTGTGAATTATTCAACTCTTTACGCCAGCCACGAAATTTTATTCCCGCTCTTTTATTTAAATTAAGGCGTGTTCGGAAATAGCACCCATGATATTTTATTATTCAAAATATATTACGTAACATTATTGAAACTAGAAATAAATATTTACAGGTTTATTTGCAGTAAATACTTATTTTCGTTTAAATACAACAATAAGTTAAAAATTCAATAAATTACATTAAAAGACATAATTATCTTTTTGCTAAATTTCTTTAGTTAGTACGACATTCCGAACGTGTGTGTCTTTGAGGTCGAATTCAAAATCGGAACTTCGAAAGGGCTGGTCTTTGTCTCTCTCTCTCTCTCTCTCTCTCTCTTTCTAATGGCGGGAAAGAGATAGAGTGTGAATGTTTCGAATTGTATGATTAACCCAAGGCTGAATAAGATATTCTTTTAGCTTCCTGAAAATAATAAATTAAAAAGTTACTTTGTCTCACTCAGTGAGCAAAATCGCATTTTGCTCACTGATTTCAGGCAGCAAAACCTACATGTTTGAGCTACTGATGTGAAAAATATATTTACCTTTCAAACGTGAATAGCTTTTTTTTAGTGGGTTGAAACATTTCTGCACAACTCGAACCAATTGTTCTGGTCCAAAAACTCAAATACATTATTACAAACACATATTTTGTTTATATTATCAGTATCACTCATCTAACGCTCAATAGGCTCCTAGCTAGGCAGTTAATAACTAAAGAGGCCTACGCGTCTAGATTTACAATGCGTATCTTTATCTCGACGTATCTCATCATCCTTGACGCGCTGTTCTGAACTGATATGACACCTTAGATCCCGATGGTATCTGCTTTATCGTCATAATTCGGTCACATATCGGCGATGTGAGACGAATTTATATTTATCGTGATTTTTTTTCAATATATTTATGAGAAAAAAGAAAGTTACAAAAAGTGATATTTTTACGAAAATTCTGTGGTTTGATTACATAAAGTGATCAGTTTTACGAAATACTGACTATTTGTTTATAAAAAGTGATTTTTTTAGGAAAGTGTATCAAAATAATGGTTTTTTTACGAATAGTGACTCATATCTTACATTGAGTAACCAAACCAATCTTCAATAAAAAATGAAATCGCCGCCGTATCGCTCACAAATATTTTTTACTGAACGCTAGTGACGAAACATTTCTGTGATAATTTCTTAAGTATTACTATAAAAATGATATGTCTGTAGTTTATGAACGTTATGCGTTTAAAAATGATAATAAATTATTTAAATATTCAAGTGAATGCTTCCAACTGCTGATAACGCTAGATTTTATTTTACTTACGTCCGCATTATTATTGAGGCCAGTGCAGTATAGGGACAAATTTATTACTTCATTTAATGTTTTTGATAGTATTTTTTTAAAGAAAGCGGAGTGAGAAAGTGTGTAACGCATTAAAAGTTATTATAAAATTACACTTTTTATTATCAGTAAAAGTTGGAATAATTTAAACTAAAAAGTGTTGATAAGCTCGAAGAAAGTTCATGACACCGTCCAATGTATAAGTGCCAACAAGAGTGTCTAGAGACATTCCAGTGTTACCCAATCTATGAATTGGAAAACTTTATCCAATCTGCAAGGACCTGACCAGATTTAACAAGAAGAAAATGTATGTTGTTTACATAGTAAGAAAAGTTGAATGAAACAAATGTTTATAGGACATTGACACCTGTCGTTTAATATTTTTTGCGAGAAAATCATCAGAATTTATTGTGATAAATTCACAGTTTTGTCAACATTTTATAATGAAGGAAGAAACCGAGGTTAGTGGACCTAAGCAATAATGTTTGGTAGTACAGTCAACCGCACATCAATGGTCAAAAACCATTATAAACGGAACTGGCTTACTATATAATTTTCATACAAGACACGTTTTGCTTATACCGGTTTTGTTACCATCTATATGCGGTTGAGTACACAATAATTTAGTTGTTTTATTGTAATCGACTGTACACACGGCTACACATCAAGCTGTACATTTCCAGTATAAGCTGACCTCGCATTGTATAGGTTTTCCTTCCAACGCGAGGGCAGCCTTTACTGGTTTTGTACAGCTTGATGTGTAGCCGTGTGTACGAGTTTGGCGCTTGTCCAACGGCGCTCGAGTACGATGGAGTCAGATTACGTTTCGTAATACATTGCGTTTTAATATGCGTTCGTTTAATAAGTTGATGTTATTATTGGTATGAATATATGAGAGGGATGTAAAATCAAGTGTTTGTTGTAATGTTTGGCCTTCCATATCATCATCATCATCATTTCAGCCGAAAGACGTCCACTGCTGGACATAGGCCTCCCCCAAGCATCGCTACAACGACCGGTCCTGTGCCTTCCGCATCCAGCGGATTCCCGCGATCTTCACCAGGTCGTCGGTCCACCTTGTGGGGGGCCTACCCACGCTGCGCCTTTCAGTACGCGGTCGCCACTCCAGAACTTTACCGCCCCATCGGCCATCCGTTCTGCGAGCAATGTGCCCCGCCCACTGCCACATAAGTTTAGCAATTCTTCGGGCTATGTCGGTTACTTTCGTTCTCCTGCGAATCTCCTCATTTCTGATTCGATCACGCAGGGACACTCCGAGCATAGCCCTCTCCATTGCCCTTTGAGTGACTTTGAGCCTTCTTATGAGGCCCATTGTGAGCGACCACGTTTCAGTACCGTAAGTAATTACTGGCAACACACACTGGTCAAAGACTTCGTCTTGAGACACTGCGGTATTTTGGACGAGAAGATATTGCGTAGCTTCCCGAACGCTGCCCAACCGAGTCGGATTCGACGATTGACCTCTTTCTCGAAGTTGGACTTACCTAGCTGGACAGTTTGTCCTAGGTATACATAATCGTCAACAACTTCGAGTGTAGATTCTCCAATGTTTACGGGAATGGGTGCTATATATGGGAATTGACATAACCTTTGTCTTGTCCATATTCATTTTAAGACCCACTCTATCAGAAGCTCTACTGAGGTCATCGAGCATTGTACCGAGGTCCTCCATGGTCTCAGCCATCCATATACTTAGTACGATTTACAACTACTATTTTTGCCAGTGTAGGTACCTACCTATAACCTCGCGTCATTCGCGCTTGGAACAATAAAAAGTATAGCACACTTTTCAGATCCTACCAATACTTTAAACGCAAAAGTATCCATACTTTATGTATGTTTGTCCTTCAATCACGCTGAAATGGCTGAACGGATTTGGATGAAATATGGCACACAGATAGACCAATTTGTCCCGGAATGATAAACAGTTCTCGAGGGATGTGCGATATTAATATCTTTAACTGAGATTAGATCTTAGTGTAATAAGATTTGGATTGATTATTAAATTCAGCCATTCAGCGCTATAATAATTATTATATGATATCCTATCTTACTCCTACTAATATTATAAACGTGAAGTTTGTGATGATGTTGGATATGTGGATGTTTGTTACTCTTTCACGCAAAAACTACACTAAGGCCCGTATTACAGAAGCTTCCTCAAGTACAGTTTAAACTGCAGTCACCTGATCACTACTTAAGGACAGAATCGTTACTTGAGTATCGGTCTTATTCCAGAACGGTAATTATAAACTTTAATTCAACAACATAACCCATGAATTTGACCTAATATATAATAGAAATCTCTACTCAAGCGTAGTCTGGACCACACTAGAGTGATTACAGATCAAATCTCAGCTCAAATACCGAAACAGGTGACAGTATAAAACATAACTAAACTCAGCTGAACTGTGATCAACAAATCTCTGCTTGAGGAACGTTATAAAATCAAAGCTCAACTTTAAACTAGTTTTAAACAGAGATCAACGCTTGAGTATCGTTCTGTAATACTGGCCTAAATTTGGCATACAGATAGAACATAACACGGATTAACGTATAGGCTACTTTTTATCCCGGGAAGAATAACAGTTCCCGAGGGATGCGTAATAAACGACATTCACGCGGGCGAAGTCGCGGGCATTATCAACTTTTATTATGGGACCAACCATGAAATCGCGAAAAAATAATCAACTGTATATTTTTATTACCCGACTGCGCCAGAAGGAGGGTTATGTTTTTCGAGTGTGTGTATGTATGTATGTATGTATGTATATTTCTTTGGCACGCTCTGTGGCCTAAACGGCTTGATGGATTTGAGATTGAGAGGTGTCGTTAGATTCATCTTAATTCTGAGAGTGACACTGGGTACATCAAAATTTAAAAAATTAAGATGGCCGCTTTTTGGCGCCATATTACCTCTTCAAAATTTTTTTTTTCCTTCAAAAACTATCGAGTGGGGTATCAAAATAAAGGGTTTTATAAATGCTTTACAAAAATATAAACAACTTATATGTTTAAATGTAATTTGGAATGAAAAATGCTAAAAAACAACAAAATATTCAACGTTAAAAATGAATTTGACTTTTCAAAAAAAACATTAATAGTATGATAAATAAAAAATGACAAAACTAAAAAAATTCAAATAAAAAATTTATTAACAAAAACAAAAAACCCGACTGCGTGTAAAAATAACAGAAAAGATATAAACAAGACTTATCAACACGCAGGCGGAGGCTACCTATGAACTATTATGTAATTCATGACCAAAAACAAACGTAGCCTCCGACTGCGTGTTGATAAGTCTTGTTTATATCTTTTCTGTTATTTTTACACGCAGTCGGGTTTTTTGTTTTTGTTAATTAATTTTTTTTGTTCAAATGAATCGACAAAACGTAGGGATCAGCCGATTATTTTTTCACGATTTCAGGGTTGGTCCCATAGTAAAAGTTATTCATACTGATGAATACATTGACCCCTTATGAGGTTTTCAGTTATTTCAATAACATGTTTTATATGTTTTTCCCTCTCTGGCCCATTGGCGACGCCCTTGTCCTGCACCAGATATTACTATTAAATCCATGACGTTGATTACCTAGTCGTAGAACGGTTACATCTATGAGTTACGACATGGTAGGTATCTACTTTTAACAAATTGGCATTTAATTCAGCGTCTAGCAGAATACATCTTGTCTAGTAATTTCTCTTTGCGAGATTAAAACTGGTGAATCATTTAGTGTTTAACAATTTTTTTGTGTTGTTTTCAACTTCATTATAGTAAATCAGCTGTTGCTGGGACGTTTAAATTTGACTAGAACGTAAAAAAAAATCTTTCTAGACTTTCAAAATGTCTTTAAGAGTTTAAAACTAGTTTGTTGAATAACAATTAACAGAAACTAATTGAAATAGGTACTGGATTGATATTTTTCGTACCGTAGTGTATTGTAGTTTAAAAAAAAAAAACTCAAATGGACTATTTTCTATAGGAATTTTCGCAATATAGTCAATAGATCGCGATCGGTGCTTGGCGCGCAAAAATTGTCTTCTATTGTTCTACCCTAACCTTTTTTAATGAACTTAGATGAAGCAGAAGTGTGTCAGATCTTAGCGGGTGGAAATAGTCTCTAACTACCCTAATGGAAAACAGGCGTGATAATATGTAACGTAATGACCTTTAAGAAATTAAAAATTATCATCAGAGCCTTTAAAAAACCAAAAAAAGAAATTACGTCGTAATCTTAACCACTGATAAATATAATCTAATTGGTCTAATGGTCGCAAGCGCGACTGGTAAGCGTGGGGTCCTGGGTTCGATTCCCGTGTCGGGCAAAGTGTTATTGGGTTTTTTCATTAGGAAATTCTCAGTAGCAGCCCGGAGTATGGATTTGTGCCCGGTTAATGGCAATAGGCTCGCCCCCTATTACATGGGACTATAACATAACTGGCGAAATATGGGTGTACTATTACACCTCTGCCTACCCCTTCGGGGAAATACTGGCGTGATGTTATGTTATGTTATGTAACTTTTTTTTTAAGCTATTGCATAGCTTCTATCGCGGGCCTTGAGCGTGGAGACCGAATCCAGAAATTCCGTAACGAAAATAACCTAACACCCCCCACTCCGACCGGCACAGCGGTGATACTTTTTAGTTTTGCCATCTATCGATGAATAGCAGAACTTTTAATGACTTTTTGAAATATCACGCTTGTCTCTTTAGTTCTGCAAATCGCCTCTAGGTGGCATTGGTTGTATCGGCGTTACTGCGCATGCGTAATCCCCCTCTTCGCCCCGCAATCTGGTGACTCATGCCTGCTTAGAGTTTCGGCGTTAGGGCACCTCCTCTTTGTTTTTACATAAAAAATGCTATGCAATAGCTTTACCGCGGCAGTCTCCGAGTGCCACACGTCTTTTTTTTAATTATATATGGCCTGCGCGTGCGGCACCCCTGAGCCATGCTCGCGGTCGCGGCCCTGTAAAACCTTGCTCAGTCTAAGACCTTGTAATTTCTGAAGTGCTCCTTAATAGTTGCTGACGATCATTTCCCTTTGTCTCCAGGTACAAGATGCCTACGAAGAAGTGGAGGAGCAAAGGGCCGTGGCTGCACAATGGAAGCGAAAGCTGCAGAAGCTGACCAACGACATGGCCGACCTGCGGTCACTGCTCGATGAACAGGTAACTGCGAAGTCTTACTTAGATATGAGACACGAAAATTTAATGAAGATTGTGTACGAAGATATAAAATTAATAAGGAGATGAGGTGAAACATTAAGGCGCTTGGTCAGCATCGTCGCAAATTTACGGTTATTTTAAGAGGTTATTTGTTGAATCATGTCAACATCATCATCATTCAATTGAATTCAAATCTCAATTCAAATCTTAATTCAATTCAATTCAATTTTCAATTCTCAGTAGCAGCCTGGAGTCTGGATTTGTGCCCGGTTGATGGCAATAGGCTCGCCCCCTATTACATGGGACTTACAACATAACTGGCGAAATGTGGGTGTACTATACACCTCTGCCTACCCCTTCGGGGAAATACAGGCGTGATGTTATGTTATGTTATCATCATCATTTCAGCCAAAAGATGTCCACTGCTGGACACAGGCCACCCCGAAAAAGGGAGGGATATGCCATAATCGCCACGCTTGACAGGCGGGTTGACGATCGCAATTGGTTGGTTAAATACTCAGAGATCGCTGCTGCCCATACTCTGGTAAATCCCTTAGTCGCCTTTTACGACACCCATGATAAGATAAACGGTATAGGATATAGTTGAACCTGGTTAAAAAATAAACAGCTGGTCCATGCAATTTACAAAATCGTCGATATAGCTTGACAAAATGTAAATAACAGATGATTTTTTTTTTCGCGATTTTAGTGTTGCTCTCATAGTAAAAGTTGTTTGTTATGATGAGCTCATACATCCCTTAAAAGGACTATAGCTAATAATGTTACTCGTTGTATAATGCATTTGTGAGTTTGGAGATTTTGTCCCCACATTTTGTCGAGTTTTTTGACGAGTACATGAGAGGTTTTCAGTGATTTAAATAAACATGTTGTAAGTTATGTCAATATAATTTAGCTGTCTAAAAATTTCGAATAAAGTCGTCAACTATAGGTACTTTAACCCTTTGAACCACAACCGTTCTTTTTGTCTTAATAGAAAACGTTTACAGTCAAATTTTTTTGTAATTGTTGTATTAGTTTATCTAAGACTGGTCTGACAACTATTAATTCCAAATAATTGTTTGGCCACAATCGTGCCAACGTGGTTTTATTCAACTCTATGGCTTTTTAATAACTCAAACTATCGTGTTTCTGGCAAATAAATACATTTCTATTTCAAAGTAGCTTTACTATATCGTATTAGAGTTTCAAGTTATGTTTAACTATTTATCTTCTTGCAGACATGTCGCAACAACCTATTGGAAAAACGTCAGCGCAAATTCGACGGTGAGCTTCAAACAGCCCAAGAAGAGCTAAAGCGCGAGCGAAGCGCCAAGGAGCGACTGTCCCGAGAGCGAGACCAAGCTCACGCCGAGAAGTATGCCATCGAGCAGAGCCTCTCTGTGAGTATAATATGTTACCCAGTATCAATACAGACAGGTCTTTAGAAGACCGAAGCGCCAAGGAGCGGGAGTTGCGCGAGAGAGTCCAAGCTCATACTGGAGTACGCTATCGAACAGAGCCTTTCTATTATAAGTACTAGCCAATTTTTCATCATTTATGTGAACTTACCAATCCGAAGCGCCTAGGAGCGAATGCCACGAGAGCAAGACAAAGCTCACAACGAGTAGTATGCAACGGAACAGAGCCTCTCTTTTCATAATTAGTCGCGCAATCTTACCGATCCAAAGTGCGAGCGAAGCGTCAAGGAGCGACAAGCGCGAAAGTTAGAGTTGTACGTTTAGAAAAATTCAGAATTTTGTGATTTTAGAATTGCCTCGTTGGTCTAGTGGTCGACTGCTAAGCTTGAGGTCCTGGGTTCGATTCCCGGGTTGAGAAATATGATATCGAGTTCTTTTATTAGGAAATTCTCAGTAGCAGCCCGGAGTCTGGATTGGTGCCTGGTTAATGGCAATAGGTTCGTCCCCTTAATAGGTGTTTAATTATATGTAATCATGGGACTTATAACTGGCGAAATGTGGGTGTTATTATACACTGCTGCCTACCCCTTCGAGGAAATACAAGTGTGATGTTATGTTATAAATTTACCCTGTTTTGAGGTTTGCCAAAGTCGAGCATTAAAAACACCAGGCCTATTGAAGCCGATCATTAGCTTTTTCTAATATCAATATTTTTTTAAACCACAGGAAGCTCGTCTGGAACTGGAGCTGAAAGAAGAGCGACTAGCAGCGGCGGCACGTGAGCTGGAGGAGCGAGGAGGTGGTGGAGACGAGGTGACTGCTCTGAGGAGGAGCAAGACAGACCTCGAGCGACGGGTGAGGGACCAGGAAGAGGAGCTGGACGAACTAGCCGGGCAGATACAGGTAAATGAATAGTGTAACAGTGTGACAAGAGATAGCAATGTGATCGAACAGACGAGCACAATGATAGGAGTCAGGTCATCAACATATTTGTTACCGTCCAAACCCGATTTTAGGCCAAACTATTTTGTCCTAAGCCAAACTAGTTTGTCCTAGGACACCTAGTTTGTCATAAAAACTTTAAGCTTAACTAGTATTGTCTAGGCAAAACTAGTATTCTAGCGTGGGTTCACAGTTCTATCCTAACCTAATTTTCTCCTTTTTGTGAGCTTTTTTTTAATCACGTTGGGCTATATAAAGAACTAGTTCTGCCTAAATGAAAGAAAGGGCGCGGGCGGGGAATCCCCGCGTTAACGGTTTCAACAGGTTCCAACGTTTTTAAATCTTGTCACAACGATACAATCAGTTCGGCCTAGGCCAAATTAGCTATTATGTTTGAATACATTTTGGTCATGTAATTTATTGGCTTTTAATTTTAAACATTTTATTAATGATCAGTTCGGCCTAGGCCAAACTAGATAAGCCTAAAATTTGCAGGACAAACTAGTTTGTCCTTGGATAAACTAGTTTATCCTTCCACGCGTAGGATAAACCCGTTTGGCCTAGGATAAACTAGTTTGGCCTGCAATAGGGTTTGGCCGTTAACATAAAATCAGCACTATATAATATTAATTTCTTCGTAGCTGCTGGAAAGCTCAAAGCTTCGTCTGGAGATGCTGTTGGAGCAGCAACGCAAGGAGGCGCGACTTGAAGCAGCCGCACGAGATGATGAGATGGAAGAGACCAGAGCCAATGCTGCCAAGAAACTTAAGAGTGAGTGAAGTGTTTTATTATCTTTCCGATGTACGGTTATTGACAAACGAAGCGAAACTCTAAAGTAAAAAAAATATGACAGAAAAATTCGACAGCGAGCAGGATTTGGACCTGGGCGACCTCTAACCATCCTACCGGGATCTCTGCAAGTGGTGTCGAGTTTCTTCTTCCGCGTCATCATCATCCTACTTGCCTTTTCCCAGTTATATTGGGGTCGCCTTCCAGTCTAACCAGATGCGGCTGAACAACAGTATTTTACACGGAGCGACTGCCATCAGACCCCGCAACCCAGTTACTGGGTAATACCGACATTCGGAGGTTAGGCCAGTTGTCAGACTTTCAGGCTTCTGACTACCCGTAACGACTGCCATAGATATTCGTATGACAACCGGGACCGACAGCTTAAGGCTGCATTTCCACCAGGGATGTACGAGGTAGCGAGGTAGTTTTTTCCTTGCGCCCCGCTCGCTGCCTCGCACATCCCTGGTCGATATGCAGCCTAACGTGCTCTCCGAGGCACGGAAGGGCCTCGATGTGTAACGGAATGGTCACCCATCCATGGACTGACCGCGGCAAGTGCAGCTTAACCTCGCAGATCGTTCGATCCCCGCGGTTGCTACTTCGCCCCGAGCCCCTCCTACGAGTTTTCTCTTCCGCATTCACCATATTTTATGCCGTCGCCAAAAGACTTCACAAAAGTGCTTCTTAAGAGTATGATAGGGTAAAACGTCTTTTTCATATAGATTTCTGTCCTCAAAATCTAATATTAGGTTGGCATTGAAAGAAAGAAAAAAAGAAAGAAAAATAGTTTATTGTCACAGTTATTGCAAAGTTTTATAATCGAAGACGGTGGTACTAGATCTTATAAAGTAATGCGTTTGAAATTATTTTCAATCTTACGACGAGTACTAGCTTGTTCGTTACTCACAATCTTAGGATGTATAAATTCTCTGATAAATAAAAATCTCCAGAATGTTTTTATGGCTCCATGTTTTTATTTGACACACCCTGAAAGCCAAACTAAGTCGTACATTATCTTCCAGTGCTAGAAAGTCAACTAGAGAGCGAGCATTCTGAGCGTAGTCTCCTACTACGCGAGCGACACGAACTGGAGCGACGCCTCGCAGCGCTGGAAGAAACCGCGCGAGCTGAAAACCACGAACAAGCGCAGTTGTTGCAGAGACTCAAGAGGTATGTTATTTATTATTATTATTATAAGCCCGAAGTGTCCCACTGCAGGGCAAAGGCCTCCCTACTCTTCTTCCACTTCTCCCTGTCTATTGCTAGAAGAGTCCAGTCCTTTTGGAAGGAGTCCAGCTCATCCCGCCATCTCCGACTGGGCCTGCCGCGTTGACGTCTGCCATGTAAAGGGACCCATTGAGTGCTCAGTTTGGCCCAGTGGTCGTCTGACATGCGGCATATATGTCCAGCCCAGATCCACTTTAGAGTGGCAGCCTTCCGGGTGATGCCAGCTATTTTTGTTCTGGAACGGATCGTTGTGTTCCTTATCCGGTCTATAATTTTTATGCCCAGAACACTCCGTTCCATAGCTCTTTGGCAAACCTCGAGCGTGGACCTCAGTTGATTTGTCAAAGATCATGTTAGGGATCCATATGTGTGGATGGGAAGAATGCACACGTCCATGACATACATATATACATGACATACAAGAGGTATGTACTAATTCATTATTAAGAGGGTAGGAAGACTAATATACAGTAGTACACATTTTATATGGCCCACCGATATCAGCACACTTTCCGGTGAACCGTCACTAAGGCTAAAATTGCTTGCGCTCAGTGTTCGACGGCAGCCGTAGGTACGTGTAATATAGCAGGATTCATTCAAGGGACTTTGTCAATAAAATTTACCATCGGGAAGGATCGTGAATGTACCAGCGCAGATTAGAATTTAAATACGCTGGAAATTGGCTAACCAATCAGAAAATACCATCGCTGCGCGCCAAAAGTCTCAGCCGCTGCCGCTAGAGCACGGATGCGTGTGAGCGAAATAGAAAAAGACGTACGACATGAAAAGTCACGGCAATCAATTTAAAACAAAAAAAAAAAAAAAACACCTTATAGGTTGTTTATCCTCGCAATTTTTTTAACTTTTTGTTCTGTTTTTCAGCTTACTCCATCCCAGAAATATTTATTTATTCAATCCTGTTCTTCTCCAGACCACTTGTCTTTGTGTGGTGATGTCCAAATTGAGTCTATTTACTGTCAAAAACAATAAAAATCGATGTATTTGCAGGGATCTGAAGAGATACCGCGCATTACTTCGCGACGCGCAGACCATGCTCGAACAGAAGGAGAAAGAAGGCGGCGCTAAGGCACAGATCAGACAGCTGAAGAACCAGGTATGAGTCATACTTACAAAGGTATGACTACCTTATACCTTTCGCATAGAAAATTAAATTTTTTCGTGTTCTGTTCTTGTGGAAATAGTTAGCCTTATTACAAAATAGGGTTAAGCAGTTGTTTGGCCTTAAAGAGGGTTAAACATTTTTCTTATCATAATAATTTCTAAGGTTTTCGCGATCACTACACATTATAATAAAACAAAGTTTAACCGGATTAATTCGCATATATTATTTAAATTGGTATTCCTGACGTTTCGAAAGCTTTGCAGCATTTCGTGGTCGCAGATAGACTAAGATGACAAGCGTCTTTACAAATATTTCTAAACATATATTTTAATCTGTATGTATTTACAAAAAAAAAAGTATATAAGTATTATATCCATTGTCTAGTACCCATAACACAAGCTCTGCTTAGTATGGGACTAGATGGTGATGTGTAAAATGTCCCAAAAATATTTATTTTATTTTATTTAATCTACTGTACAATATTATTAATTAAAATCGTTTCGATCTTTCTTATCCATAGAGTTTGACATTGACTCGGTTTTAACTGTCTCTAAACTTCGTCCTAAACTTTTGCAATCGGACCCAGTATGTTTTTGGAACAGAATCTATGAGTATGTACAGTAGCAAGTTCAGAGACAGCTGCAAAATGCAGTGTGACGTCAATTGAAGACTGCTTGTATGCATTCTGAAAATTGCATTGGCTCCCTGCAATACGGTTAAAATTACGATTTTGCGGCTGCCTGGCAGCAACAATGCAATTGCAATAACTTCACTGTATCTGCATTACAACTGCATTCAAAGTGCTTTAAAAATTTCTGCAACGAAAAATCAATTCAAAGTTGGCTTTCAGTTTATCAGGACCGACAGACTATTCAAAATTGTATCTACACAACTAAGAGCCGGTTTTTCAATTGCCAGTTAACTTTCATCTAAGGAGTAAGCTTCACATTTTGACAGTTGTATGGAAAATTGTCTGTCAGTGTCACATTTATTCCACAGTTAAAAGTTATCAGACGATTGAAAAACTAGCCCTAAGAAAATTTAACTTTATTTTAATAAAAATAATATAAGGGTTTTTCAGAATGAACACAGTACACAATAACTGTCATTCTGACAAGAATTTTATCCTATTGAGATAAAGTTCAATTACAAAAAAGAAAAAAAGTTGAAAATCAGTGTGGTGCATACCTACATGCACAGCAAATACTGAGCTGGATCCCTTGCCACACATATTATGTTGTATGCATGTTGTGTTCTCATTAATTTGTCCTGTTACCTTTGCATGTAATATGTATATTTTGTGTAAGTGTGGCAAAATAAATGGTTTAATTTATTTCGTTGTTCAGATTATTTTGAACAGTCTGTTCGTCCCAGTATTACTGATGCTGACTATACATGTATAATTCATACATAATTTTTAGACATCCATTGATGTATCAATGACCAATATTTTTTCCTGCCAGGTGGAAGACTTAGAACTGGCAGTTCGTGCAGCAACAAAGGCCCGTCAAACAGCTGAAGCAGAAGCGGCTGAAGCGAACGCAGCGCTTGAAGAAGCGAGCCGAGCCAGAGCGGACGCAGCTGAGCGAGCGATGACCGCTGCAAGAGATGCTGCGGCCGCGAGAGCACAGCTTGATGACGCGGAAGAAGAAGCTGCTGAGGTATGTATTATTTATAACTAATTGGTGTCTTTTGATAAAGAAATTTGATCTTTAATTATTTATTTTTGGGAATGTCTTAAAATTTGTTCGGTTGCCTTTTGCAATCGTTCAAAATTATGAGAATATATGGCCCACCAAGTTCGAAAATCCTACAGCAAATTAAGGAAATATACAGTTAGGAATATTTTTAGAAATTTATAGTTTCTTAGGTTTTTCATATTATGTTCCATTGCAGGATTTGATTTTGATATCAGCATTTATTTTAAGAAGACATAATGTTGGAAGAAATATAGAATTCGGTTCCCATCTAAACAAGATGCTTTATTAAAAATTAAAAAGTATCTTTCTCGGATCATTTTTATCTATTCTGCAGTTTCGTTTTGAACCTGAAACCCATCTCAAAAATTCGTCCTGTGTACTATGCATGGAGCATAAAACCCTTAGAGATGAATTACGGGTTTCCTAGTTACGAAACTGTTCTATAGATTTTCACAGATAAATATCAGTCCACAAGCGCGTTTGCTAATAGAAGCACACTCAAACTCGCTCCTATTGGCTCCCCAATTTCACGCCAGTGCTTTGTAATGCCCGAACCAATAAAAGCGCGTTATGTCTAGTCGAACATTGGTTTCAAGCAAAGCAGATGTGATGCTATAAGGTTTAATGCTCAATGGCACTGTGTAACTGTGTTTCTTTGAAGGATAAAATCCGTAACGAGATTATCCGGAGAAGAACCGGAGTGACCGACATAGCTTGTAGGATCAGTAAGCTGAAGTGGCAGTGGGCTGGCCATGTCTGTCGAAGGACCGATGGCCGTTGGAGCAGACGAGTCCTTGAGTGGAGACCGCGAATCGGCAAACGCAGCGTAGGGCGCCCCCCGCCAGGTTGACCGACGACCTAAAGAACGTGGCTGGGGGGGACTGGATGCGGAAGGCAGAGGACCGAGCGTTGTGGCGCAACTTGGGAGAGGCCTATGTCCAGCAGTGGACTGCGATAGGCTGAGTTGATTGACTGTGTAACTAACCTAACCTCTTCCGTTCCAGCTACTAAAGAAGTACCGGTCAAGCACGAGCGCCCTGTGCGCCGCGCAGAGCGAGACGCGCACCGCCTGCGCACGCGCAGACGCCGCCGCCGAGGAAGCGAGAGCTGCCAAGGACAAGCTGGCCGAGCTCAGCACCAAGCTGGCGCACGCCGAGGCCGGACACTCGCACGGACACATGGAGGCCGAGCGACGACTAGAGCTGAGGAATAAGGTAACAACAGGCCCAAAACAAAGGTATTTTAAGCTATTGCATAGCTTCTATCGCGGGCCTTGAGCGTGGAGACCGAATCCAGAAATTCCGTAACGAAAATAACCTAACACCCCCCACTCCGATCGGCACAGCGGTGATACTTTTTAGTTTTGCCATCTATCGATGAATAGCAGAATTTTTAATGACTTTTTGAAATATCACGCTTGTCTCTTTAGTTCTGCAAATCGCCTCTAGGTGGCATTGGTTGTATCGGCGTTACTGCGCATGCGTAATCCCCCTCTTCGCCCCGCAATCTGGTGACTCAAGCCTGCTTAGAGTTTCGGCGTTAGGGCACCTCCACTTTGTATTTACATAAAAAATGCTATGCAATAGCTTTACCGCGGCAGTCTCCGAGTGCCACACGTCTTTTTTTATAAATAAATAAATATATATCTTTGGGACATTTTTACACAGCAACATCTAGTCCCAAACTAAGCAGAGCTTGTGCTATGGGTACTAGACAATGGATATAATACTTATATACTATTTTTTTTGTAAATACAAAAATGTGTTCTGTGTACATAAATAAATAAATAAAATACATACTTATAATACATAAGCAACACACCCAGATCAACACAAACACTTATGTTCATCACACAAATATTTGTGTCCTGTGGGAATCGAACCCACGACCTCGTTATCAGCAGTCCGACACTCGAACCACTAGACCACAGAGGTCGTCGTATTGCTTGTAACCATCAAGTCGAGTAGGCAAATTGGTGAGGATAGCTATGTAGTAGGGATGTTATGGAGCTCCGTAACCGTAACCGAAACTATCGGATATCCGAAATAAAAATATATCCGTAACCGTAACTGAATCCGTTTCACAAGTTTCGGATAGTTTCGTATAAGGGCGGAGTCTAAATAAAACGACATACTTCGACAGGTTTTTGTTTGACCGCTCGCGCGCCACGTGAATCTTGCTGTTTGTTTGTTATTTCTAGTCATAACATAACCTCTTTCATAACCTATAAATAAAACCAAACCATTACATACTATTTGTGTTTATATTTTACTTCAATCTTATATCCGTAACCGAAACTATCCGAAACTAACGGATAATCCGAAATAATTATACATCCGTAACCGTATCCGACTGATACTGCTGATACGGCTGGACTAGACTGGACAGGGTATCAACGTTAACGGCGAGAACATCTCACATCTCCGCTTTGCCGATGACATCGTTGTAATGGCTGAGTCGCTGGAACAACTGGGCGAAATGCTGCACAACTTAAACGGAGCCTCTCGGCGTGTCGGTCTCGGCATGAATCTGGACAAGACTAAAGTCATGTTCAATAGGCATGTCATGCCGAGGCCGATATTCGTCGAAGGGTCGGCACTCGAAGTTGTAACGGAGTACGTCTACCTAGGGCAGATAATTCAGCTTGGTATTGGCAGCATTTGGCAAACTTCGCCGAGTCTTCTCGTCGCCTATACCGCAAAGTTTGAAGACAAAGGTCTTCAACCAGTGCGTCCTGCCTGTCATGACTTACGGCGCCGAGTCGTGGACACTGACAGTTGGGCTAGTCCACAAATTTAAAGACGCTCAGCGAGCTATGGAGCGAGCTATGCTTGGAGTTTCTTTGAAGAATAAAATCCGAAACGAGATTATTCGGAGAAGAACCGGAGTGACCGACATAGCTTGTAGGATCAGTAGGGCGCCCCCCTGCCAGGTGGACCGACGACCTGAAAAACGTGGCTGGGGGGGACTGGATGCGGAAGGCAGAGGACCGAGTGTTGTGGCGCAACTTGGGAGAGGCCTTTGTCCAGCAGTGGACTGCGATAGGCTGAGTTGATGAACCGTATCCGAAACCGATATAATTTTATTCCTATATCCATATCCGTATCCAGATCCGAAATATCATATCCATAACATCTCTACTATGTAGCACAACTTTCAGTATATTCTGGGTAAAAATCATCATCATCATCATTTCACCCGAAAGACGTCCACTGCTGGACACAGGCCTCCCCCAAGCATATGTTGGGGGGATATGCCATAATCGCCACGCTTGGCAGGCGGGTTGGCGAGGGGTGCTGACCAGAAAACCTCCACGTGTGCCTGACGGCTGCTTGTCCTTCTGGACACGTCTGGAGGGAACGGCAGTTGTTTGGCCGGTGCATCCTGGGTACGGGCAATATTTTTTTCGAGGGATTTACATTTGAGGGATTTTATTGCCTGTGGCGAATATTCTGGCGCGAGAGGGGCCCCTTCTGGGCCAGTGGGGAGTTGCTCCACGTGTCCCTCTGTTTCCAACAGAGAGCACAGTGGAGGAGCAGGGGCGGGCCCGGTGAGCACTCACCCTGCCACTGGGCAGGCAGTGGGGGGGACTGTCCTTCCCCCGTCGATCTCGTAACCCCAGGAGTGCCCGCTGAGTAGTGTTCTCGCGCCTCTTGGGACCGAGGGTCTTGGCTTCACCGCCCGGACCGCGAGGTAGAAAACCTCTATAAAAAATTACGTGAGGTTGGGTCTGCGAGCAGCAGACTCGGGGTAGTCTGCTGCCCGACCAGCAGCTGGCGTAGCTGGCACAGCCGGCGTAGTAGGCGCAGCTGGTAAAGGCCCATGAGGTGAGGTGGCGTGCAGTGTTCCGTGTGCGCCACCGAGGAGGGTGCAGCCAACGTTATGCCGCACGGGGTGAAGGGGCTCGCCTACTTGAGGCGGGCCGGGACCTGTCGGGGGTGGTTGTGTGATTACTCACGGGTTCCCACGCCCCCGGCTAAGGTAGTTGAAGGAACACCGTGGTGGTTTTAGTCGGTAAGATTCCGACACTGGCTCTGCCCGAGCGGAGTGCGTCCGTGAGGATTTCCCCACGGCAAAAAAAAGGCCCAAAAGAAAGGTATTGCCTGTAAACATCAAGTTAATAAGGCAAATTGGTGATCAATCAATCAAATCATTTATTCGCCACAAGATATCGTGTACAAAGATGTTACAATTATAATAAAACAAAGTTTAACCGGATTAAATCGCAAAGCTTTCGAAACGTCAGGGAAACCAATTTAAATAATATACGCGATTTAATCCGGTTAAACTTTGTTATTATAATGTGTAGTGATCGCGAAAACCTAAGAAGTTATTATATTACAATTAATTACAAGTCCGTCATATCTTGCCTTTTTGTAGGCATGCGAAAGAGCTATGTAGCACAACTTTCAGTATATTCTGGGTATCGATGCATTAAAAGAGCCTCCACGAGTGACGATATTTAATTGATCGTCCGGCGCACCCTGGGCAGTCAGCCGCGCTACCAATTTGCTGACTGCCTAATCTTTTTCCCCACGGCATGAGCTGTTATCATTATGTAGCTCATGTCGACACGAAAGAAGAAGAAGATAGATGCATATTATTATTATTAATATACAACGTGGATATAATAAGAAACATCGAAATAATAAGTGACACCAATAATGGTGTGACCTCCATAAGGACTCGCAGAGGTCTTTGACCTAACGATCTATGTCTAGAAAAATACCTACTCCTACATTCAAAATTAATGAAATTAAAATAATTTCCTGTGGCTAAGCTAACTGGATTTGATTGATTTTTTTGTATACGGTCAGAGGACGTGATACTCTGTACCATGGTATAATAAGATGTCTCACCAGGTATTCTCTTCCCGCAATGACAGCGCGATGCCTCCAAGCTACGTCACGATCAGTGCTGCCATTGATTGATATCTTCAATATACTTAACGAGATATTTGTTCATAAAGAATATAAAATAAATTCATAACTAGCCTAACTATTTGTTATATCGTGTTATTCATCTAATTAGTTAATAAAGGAAACTATATTAAATCACTAGCTAAAAAGTGATTCTTTATAGAAGAAAGTAAATGAAAAAATGCATTTTGCTCGGGTAATTTATTTTCAAAAAGTGGCAGCACATCAAACTGACAAGTGTCACGGAGGTTGGCGGGAAAATTCGTAAAGATCATGTTGTGGATTTTTTATTATTTTCCAAAATTTGTGTTTCTTCGAGTGTTAATGTGTAATAATGGTGGATTATTAAATGTTAAGTGCTCGTTAACGTGTACAAGTGTGGATAAATGGTACAAAGTTGAAAAACATGACTTTCGTATTATCTCATCATCCCCTCAGAAACCTAGTAAAGTTTCCATCACTTTACTAGGATACAAGTATAATATGTTCAATGATTACGACTGAAGGACATGTATCCATGGTCATGAATAAATAAAAAAATAAATAAAATAAAAAAATAACAAGTGTCACGCTAACAGCCCGCTATTGGCTCCACGGCCGATGACGTAGTACGGAGGCAATCACGTGACCTAGCTGTCACGGGAAGAGACTACCTGGTGTTATTATACCATGCTCTGTACGTGGTTTTATTTAATGTCGTATTGTCATATCCACTTTGTATTTTGATGCATTTACATCCATATATACTGACGAAACCAAGCGGAAGTAATAAAAGACTTGTCAGTAGTCAAAAACGGATAAAATTGGGCATTTGCATTACAATTGCTAACAATTACTAACTTTTAATAAGTCTTGTTTTGGGTTCCTCTATTGCCCCTACTTTTGAACCGAATAGTTGAGGGGAGTCGATCCACGCTCTTAAATGTGAATCAACGATAACTTTGATTCATTAATCAGTCAGATATGTATGCTAAACTTGAATCAGTTGGTTCTTGTCATGATTTTAATACTAATAAATCTTTATAATAAAACAAAGTTTAACCGGATTAAATCGCGTAGGTATATTATTTAAATTGGTTTTCCTGACATTTCGAAAGCTTTGCGGCACTAATACATCTTTTTTAATTATATATAGATCTGCTCTTGACCGCAATCTAGACAGCTTTGTCAAGATGTGATCGACGATGGAGCGAGCAAACCTATTAGGTGCCGATTCACTCCAGCTTTAAAAGCGTTTTTTTTTCCTTCCCAGGAGTTGGAATCCAGTCTAGAACTGGAAGCGACCGCCCGCTCTCGTCTGGAAGGACAGCTGTCCCGCCTACGAGAGGCTCATGAACAACTAGCTTCGGAACTCGGCGCCGCCCGAGCGAAGGAACAGCACGCGGCAGACGAAGTGCGCAAGTTTACACGACAATTACGGTAAGTCCTAGAAATAATAGAATATTTGACTTTATTTTTACTGACTTCAATAAAAAGGAGTTTCTGTATTCGTATTTATGTATCATGCATCATGTATGTTAGTTTGTCTGCTCAAAAATTCATTTTCTCAAAAAGTAATGGATGAATTTTGTTATTAGAGAAATCTAAAAATATAAGCAACAGTGCAAAAAAAAAACAATAAAAATTAATTAACAAAAACAAAAAACCCGACTGCGTGTAAAAATAACAGAAAAGATATAAACAAGACTTATCAACACGTAGTCGGAGGCTACGTATGTTTTTGGTCATGAATTACATAATAGTTCATAGGTAGCCTCCGCCTGCGTGTTGATAAGTCTTGTTTATATCTTTTCTGTTATTTTTACACGCAGTCGGGTTTTTTGTTTTTGTTAATTAATTTTTTTATTTTAATTTTTTTAGTTTTGTCATGTTTTATTTATCATACTATTAATGTTTTTTTTAAAAAGTCAAATTTATTTTTAACATTGTATATTTTGTTGTTTTTTTGCATTTTCATTCCAAATTACATTTAAACATATAAGTTGTATATATTTTTGTAAAGCATTTATAAATCCCTTTATTTTGATACCCCACTCGATAGTTTTAGAAGGAAAAAAATTTTTTTTTAACAGTTAAAATGGCGCCAAAAAGCGGCCATTTTAATTTTCTAAAATTTTGATATACCCAGTGTCACTCTCAGAATTAAGACGAATCTAACGACACCTCTCAATCTCAAATCCATCAAGCCGTTTAGGCTACAGAGCGTGCCAAAGAAATATACATACATACATACACTCGAAAAACATAACCCTCCTTCTGGCGCAGTCGGGTAAAAATAGTAATTAAACTGTCATAGTTACAAACACTGAGGGCGCTTTTTGTTCACTAGATTCAAATTCAAAGTCATTTATTTCGTGCCCACAGGTTAAATAAAGAAGTTATTAAAAATAACAGAATCTCCATGTCCCGCCGAAAGGTATACGAATCTATTAACTCTGTAAAATATAGTTCGCTGTAGTTGTAGATAGAAAAAATGCCAAAAGTGGCCGTTTTTTTTTATGGTATAGGATGGCGAAACGAGCTAAAGGCCCACCTGATGTTAAGCGGTTACCTTTGCCCATAACAACTTTAATACCACCTAGGCTATTACCTAAATGGTACCGCAAGTCGGTTCGCCAAACTGAGACATGAAGATGGAAAGTTTCATGTGATTGTAATTTCACCGGCACCCGTACCCTTCAGACCGAAACACAGCAATGCAGGCATCACTATTTGGCGGAGAAGTAGGTACGGTGGTAGTACTTCCCCAGACGAGCTCTTTCACAAAGGAGCTCTACTACTACTACACACACTTTTGCGCACTTTTTCTATCTAGTGGTCTTAAGTGGGTGTAATTACAAACGAATCAAATCGAATATTAATCATGGCTATTTTAGTTTTTGCAATAATCGGCAGCATTCGCGACTCAGAGCGTGTTGTTAGTAGCGCCATCTAGCGATAAATTCAAGAAGCCAAATTTAAGAAGTGTGTCATGTCAAAGTTACTTTTTGTGATTTTTTCAAATAGAAAGTAGCTAAAGGAGCATTATTTGCTATAATCATTTTTCTCTAAGGTCAATGACCTTTGAACTAGGACGTTTTAAGTATTTTTCAGTTTTCTCTCTATAACTCAAAAAATTATAATCACATTATACTCGAAATAATTTTAAAAGAGTTTTCACAAAGGTCTATCAATGTGAAAGATTATAACTTTCTACGTTGCATAGTTTAGAAATGTCAGGGGGGGGGGACACATTGCAAGCCACTTTGGCGGGCTATATTACGCAGATGGTACACCTGATAAAAAAGTGGTGTATGAAACATTACCTTCATTTTAGTAGACCTATTCCATGATACCCCAAACGAGGGGGTACAGCGAAAAATTTTTTTTCATCCCCATTTCACATGTATAGACGCCACCCCTAAAATAAGTAAAAACTATTTTTTTATTCTTTTAAAATTGAGATCTATATGTAGACTATTTTTTAACAAAATTTCATTTACTTATGTTTATAACTGTAGAAGTTATTAAGCTGTAAAGCAGCGGTACTCTAAGTGTGTTCCGCGGAACCCTAGGGTTCCGCGATACCCCTGTAGGGGTTCCGCAAGAATTTAGAAAAAAAAAACAAAACACCTCTCTCTGGTCACTGGTCGAACGTTTTGAATCCGCCCGCCGCGCGTATACTTGTGAGCGCGCAGTCCCTTTGATAAAAGCCGCCTCTGAATTAGACGCTATAGTTGTGAACAAGCGACTTTCGGCTCTATCTTCAAAAGCATAAAGTCGAGATTGTTTACAACGCATTTTTTTGTATTTATATTTTTATTTCCGCTTTTTGTTTATCAAAGGCGCCGACTCGAGTATTTTTGAGAATGTTCGAGTTCGAGTCTAGGACTAAGTATAAAAGCGCTATTATATAAAAAAAGTCGCGCCTCGTCAGTCAGTTGACGATTAGCGTTCGGAGCGATAAGTTCGTACCTACCTACTTACAAGCTGGCTAGCCTGCTGCCTTCTTGTAAGTTCTACTGCCCGCTGTATTCTGATTGTATCAGTTTTGTACATTTCTTCTTTGGACTAAACTTTGTCTCATAAACGCAGTAACGATTGTGCATTATTTTGACCCTACCATCCTGACGTGTAACATTATTAATAAAGAAGAATGGAACGTTGGCTTAAAGGTGTTAAACGTGTTGCAACGACATCTTCTAATGACGCTGAATGTTCAAAAGCAGTACGCGCGGAGAATACAGCAATTACCGATCCAGACGATGATGCCACGACGTCAAGCTCCACGGTTTCAAAGACGAAAAAAAGGAAGTATGATGAATCATATATCAGTTTCGGATTTGTTGATTCCAACGGCTCACCTCTCTGCATGTTATGTAGTAAACTGCTTCCTAATAGTTCCATGGCACCTGCCAAATTACGCAGACATTTAGAAACTATACACCCCGAGTCTAAAGACAAGAATAAAGAATTTTTTGTTCGTAAAAAAGAACAGTTATTGGAAAGTCAAAAAAATATGATGCATGTAACACAAACTATCAATGAAAAGGCCACGGAGGCATCATATTTAGTTAGCTATCGCATTGCACAAGCAGGTGAAGCGCACACTATCGCTGAGAATTTAATAAAGCCATGTGTGTTAGACATAACAAAATGTATGCTCGATGAAAAATCTGCAAAGCATCTTTCTACTGTACCGCTATCAAACGATACTGTTTCACGGCGAATCCATGATCTGGCAAGCTACGTCAAACAAGAACTAGTTGCACGTCTACAAAAAACACGATTCGCCTTGCAAATGGATGAGTCAACTGATGTCACTGGTCTGGCTATCTTGCTGGTTATCGTGAGATATCCATATGAACGTTCTTTTGAAGAAGACATGCTTATGTGTTCACCGCTGCCCACAAACACTACCGGGGAAGAAATTTTTAATAAAATAAACATATTTTTTAAAGAAAATAATCTTAGTTGGAACGATTGCATTGACATTTGTACAGATGGGGCCAAGGCGATGACAGGTAAAACAGCAGGAGCAGTATCACGAATAAAAAGTAAAGCGCCTAATTGTAGTTCCAGCCATTGTATTCTGCATAGACAAGCACTTGCGATGAAGCAAATGCCGTCAAATCTAAAATTAGTTATGGATGAAGCGGAAAAAATCATTAATTTTATCAAATCACGACCACTACAATCCCGATTGTTCTCTTTATTGTGTGAAGATTATGGCAGCAAACATAAAACACTGCTGCTCCATACAGAAGTGCGATGGCTGTCTCGGGGTAAAACTTTAACAAGGCTATTTGAACTTAGAGCCGAGTTACAAATGTTTCTTTCAGCAGATACAGTTTCTTTTAATTTGAAAGACCGTTTGTATGATAAAACTTGGTTGTTCCGATTGTCTTTTATGGCGGATATCTTTCAAAAACTGAACGAATTGAATTTATCATTGCAAGGTAAACAGACAACAGTGTTCCAGGCCTATAACAAAATAACTGCCTTCAAAAGAAAATTAGATTTTTGGATTATTTGCGTTGGTAAGAGAGAAATAGAAAGCTTTACGTCACTCAGTGAGTTTGTTAGCGATAACGACTCGGAAATGTTTCAAGATGATGTGTTTGAAGAATTGGTCCAATATCTCACTTCGATGCGCGCATCTTTTGTAAAGTATTTTCCCGAAGAACATAATACAAAAATGAAGCTGAATTCATGGATTCATAATCCTTTTTTACCCAACTTGCAAAAGCCCGAAAGTATGTCAAACGAGATATATGAATCTCTTTTAGAAATGTCATCAGACACAAGTATGGAGTCACTGTTCAAAACGACGCCTCTCAACGATTTTTGGTGCAGAATCCGTGATGAATATCCAATGCTTGGCAGAATGGCTCTGAATATTCTTCTCCCGTTCCCAACAACATATTTGTGCGAAACAGGATTCTCAACCTATGCAGCCACGAAAACAAAATATCGCAATAGACTGGACGCCGAACCTGATGAGACTTCAAATGTCTTCTATCAAACCTGATATCAACCAATTGATGAAAAATAAAAAACAGTTTCATACCTCCCATTAGTTAAGATTTTTTCATTTTTAATATCTTCTATTATTGTACTTGGCATGTGGTTAAAGTAAGTAATAATTAGTAACTGTTACATTGTACTTTTATTATGCTTATATAATAAAGAATACACTTTTAAAAACTATTGTTTTATTGTAGGGTTCCGTCAAGTATTTTGCTTGTCAAAAGGGTTCCGTGACCAAAAACGTTTGAGAACCGCTGCTGTAAAGGATTAGGACAGACGGACAGACGGACGGACATGACGAAACTATAAGGGTTCCTTGTAGGTCTACGGAACCTTAAAAAACGAATTATTGATACATGATGTATTCAGCGAGTTATATTTTTTTACTGATAGGGGCGCCACTTGGCTACTATATTCCCTAACTTATTTACTTATAAATTGGTCTAAACCCATCTTTTATTATCAACAGTGAGCTCAAAGAAGAAAACAACGCTCTAAACGCTAAACTAAGCGAGGCAGCTCGAGCTAAAGGCGCTGCTGAAGCTGCCGCGACCGCCGCCGCTGCTGAAGCTGCCGCCGCCAGGGACGAGGCCAGGCTGGCGGCCAGGAGAGCCACAGCCCTTCAGGAGGCCATCGCAGGCGACCTGTCCAGTCCCGGAGACTCCAGGGACACTGACAGGTAAAGACTGCTGGTATTTTAATGGACTTTTAACCGACGAAAAAAAGGAGAAGGTTCTCAATTCGACGCGTATCTTTCATAACTTTTTACAGGGTACTCCGATTTTGATGATTCTTTTTTAATGGATAATCTCGAAGTTGGTCCCATTTAAATTTCAAAATCAAAATCCACCCCTAAGGGTAGGAAACCCCTGTTTTCCTCAATCAACGAAGATCATTAAATTAATTTAAATAAATAATGAAAACAACATAACATCAAATACAACGTGAAATTTTCAACGATAAACAATAACTTTCCAAAAATGCGTTCTCCGCTCGACCACTTGCAACTTGCACGCACTTGCTTGTTTGTTTGTCGCCGACTCATAATTAGTTATTTACATTAGTTTAGTTAGGAAAAGACAAAAAGCTTCATTTTATTTTTCGCTTTTCAGTTTGTTTTCGTCTGTTCAATTTTCTGTTAAAAAGTTTTATAGGTATAGACCTTACAAAGTCTTATTTATTATAAGTATGTATTTACAACAACAAAAAAGTATATCTATAAGTATTATATCTATCGTCCAGTACCCGTAGTACAAGCTCTGCTTAGTTTGGGACTAGATGGTGCTGTGTACAGATAACGGCACGAGTCGTGAGCACAAACTTCACCTGCGCAGAAGTTCATTTATAGATCTGTTTGGTGGAATGACAGGAGCGCGGGGTGCCGACGGCGAACATTGCATTTACGCGATTGGTCGACAGTCGATTCTCGTCGTCTATTGGACAATTAGGTGTCATTCGGCTACCGTACACTTTCGGTTCAACTTTATTGACTCACATTTTCGAATTTAAAACAGTTTATTTTTCTTTTGTTGTAATTAATTTATATTTTTATTTTTGAGTGTTGTATGAATGTATTAATGTTTTGAATTAAAAATGTTTTTTTTTGTCTTCTTCATCTTCCTTTATTTATTACAAGATTGTATTTAACTTGCAATGTATGTACGTATGTAAATATATTGGTTAGAGTGGAATCTTGCAACTCAATTTTGAAGCAGATATCTTCAACCTATTGAGCTAAAATTTTGTACAATATGGGTATCAAATGAAAGGACTTGCTGAGAATACGAATGCGAGTTTAAAAACCTGTCCATCGATAGCTAAATAGTAAAAAATAAATTAAAAGCCAAATGTTTTCTGTTTATTTATCTGTGCGTAAAAAAAAGGTCCCAAAATCATAATATGGGTGAAATTCGAGAAAGTTTGTATTTTCTATAACTACCCATAATCCTTATAAAACGCTAACGGTGAAAATTAGTGAACAAAGATACTAAATAATTTTGGTCGAAAGTGTACATGCGCGAACTTGCCCCCACTACTGTCCATCTGTGCTCACGACTCATGCCGGCTACTATAATAAATGTCCTAAATATTTATTTATTTACATTGTTGATGTAAATAAAGATGTATTACAGTGTGTGTGATGTGGACAGGTGGTGCTGTGTAAAACGAACCAAATATTTAAAAAAAAAGTTACAACCAAGTAAACTTTGTATGGCTTAGTGGGAAAGAAACGTTTCGTAGTAATTTCGTTCAACCGGATCCAAATTTCGTTTCTATACTAATATTATAAAGGGGAAAGATTTGTTGTTTGTGTGTTTGTCTGTTTGTAACCGATAAACTCTGAAACTACTGAACGGATTTTAATAGTTCTTTCACCATTAGAAAGCTACTTTATCCAGTAGTAACATAACATAACACCAACATAAAATCACGCCTGTATTTCCCCGAAGGGGTAGGCAGAGGTGTAATAGTACACCCACATTTCGCCAGTGGCATGTTTACCATGCCATGCCATGTGTACCATGTTTTATCCAGTAGTAACATAGGCTATACTTTATTTCAGTACGCGGAAGAAGCCGCGTGCAAAGTCAACTAGTTAATATAAATAAATAAATATCTTTGGGACATTTTTACACAACACCATCTAGTCCCAAACTAAGCAGAGCTTGTGGTATGGGTACTAGACAATGGATATAATACGTATATACTTTTTTTTTTTAAATACATACTTATAATACATAAGCAACACACCAAGACCAACACAAACACTTATGTTCATCACACAAATATTTGTGTCCTGTGGGAATCGAACCCACGACCTCGTTATCAGCAGTCCGACACTCGAACCACTAGACCACAGAGGTCGTCTCTTAAATATCTCTGTAAATTTTAGTCAAATAACGCTCTAAAAGGGAATTAAAACTCGCGTTTTCCAAGTTAGATATACAAAATTAATATGTTTTTTTTTTCATGCTGTTGTGGAATCAGTTATCTTAATATATATAAATCTCGTGTCACAATGTTGGTCCTCAATGGACTCCTAAACCACTTAACCGATTATAATAAAATTCGCACACCATGTGGAGTTCGATCCAACTTGAGAGATAGGATAGTTTAAATCTCAAATTATAGTCGCAATTTTAATTTGTTGCTAATTATTTGTCTGTTATTATTTGACAGTCACAATTATCTGTTAACTCCAAATGATTCTAACAGATGTCGATACCTTTCGACTGGGTTGAGTAAGTAATGAATAGATGGCGCTGCTATGGTAAATCTACGAACGTGTCATATAAGCTACATTTTAATTGTTGACGCTATAAAATTAATTAAATTTATTTTGTAGTGAACGAAATACCGTATAATTGAATAGTACAAAGGCACTGCTTATTTCTATAAGAAATTTCTTCCAGCAGACCTGCGAGAGGTAAATTTGATGATAGATTTTAAAGATATTTTTTGTGTAGGTACGTTCGAGTCCGGGTCCCTGCAGGGTTTGAATTAACAAATGGACCCGGTAGGTGGCGCTGCAGTCGTTGTGTCACCAAATTTGATTTGCTGAACAATTGATAACATGGGACGGGACATGGGACGGACGGGACAGGACATGTGACATGGGGGACGGGATATGAGACGGGACGGGACATGTGACATGGGGGACGGGACATGTGACATGAGGGACGGGATATGGGACGGGACGGGACGGGACATGTGGTGTGAAAACACAATTGGATCCGGTAGGTGGCCCTTCTGTCTGTATGTCACTGATCTTCTCCTAAATGGCAGGGACGATTTTAATTATATGTGGCGCTGCTTTTCCGGGCAGGACGACGTCTGCCGGGTCCGCTAGTTGTTAAATAAAAACTTTGTTGAATGTACCTTTATTTTATATTTCTGCAAGGATGTCTAATTATATGTTATTTTACAGTGACAACGACAGCTACAGTTCTGACGAATCGATTGGCACGTTCTTAGCCAATCACAAGCTAAGCCCCTCAGCCCCCTCAAGAAACAGCGTGCAACTAGACACACAGAAGTGAGTACTTTACTATAATTACACCAGACCACAGATACACCTCCGCTAGGCATTTCAATCAATCAACTCAGCCTATCGCAGTCCACTGCTGGACAAAGGCCTCTCCCAAATTGCGCCACAAAACTCGATCCTCTGCAAAAATTGAAGGATTCATGATGTGGAATCAAATTAAAGGATTTAAAGAACGGGCCTGAAGAAAGTGGCTGGGGGTACTGGATGTGGAAGACAGAGGAACAATGTTGTGGCGCAACTTGGGAGAGGCCTATGTCCAGTAGTGGACTGCGATAGGCTGAGTTGATTATGATGAAATTAAAGGATCATATTGGATCAATACAGCGTTTCAGTCCGGCTTCGGCTCAGTAAAGACTTGGATCAGTACCTTACGCTCTTTTTTTTCCTAAGATTCAGATTGAAGAATTACTAATAACATAACATAACATCACGCCTGTATTTCGCCAGTTATGTTATAGTCCCATGTAATAGGGGGCGAGCCTATTGCCATTGACCGGGCACAAATCCAGACTCCAGGCTGCTACTGAGAATTTCCTAATGAAAAAAAACCAATAACACTTTGCTCGACCCGGGAATCGAACCCAGGACCAATGTTATTCAATGACCAATGTACCAAGGTGGACTTATGTTTGTTGTTTGAGGAATTTTAAGGCCTGGTCTATCTGGCTATGGTATGGACCTTTTAGTCACGTCTTCGTTTTACTCACCCTCGTAAAGTGATGGAAACTTTACTAGGTTTCTAAGGGGAGGATGAGAAAATACGAATGTCGCGTTTTTCAATTTTGTATCCTTTACCCACACTTGTGAGCTAAAATTTAATAATTCACCATTATTACACATTATAATTCGAAGAAACCGTGTTCCGTGTGGTGCCGGACGTAAAGAATTGCACCAGCCTATATCTTCTCATGGTGTCGTAAAAGGCGACTAAGGGATTCACCAGAGGATGGGCAGCAGTATTCTCTGAGTATTTAACCAACCAACTGCGATCGCCAACCTGTCTGCCAAGCGTGCCGATTATGGTACATCCCCCCCCCCATCTTTGGGGGAGGCCTACGTCCAGCAGTCGACGTCTTTCTACTGAAATAACGATTCGAAGAAACACAAATATTGGAAAGTAATACAAAATCTACCACACGATCTTTCCGAATTTTCCCTCCAATCTTCCATTATTCGAATTACTAATGTATTTTCTATTCCCACAGATCTCACTCGTCCGGTGGCCGCGAGAGTCGGTCGAGCGTCGGCTCCAGTAAGCAGATGAGTCCCACGAAGGAATCGTTCGCATAACAGCAGCCCGCCGGCGCCGGCCTACTCACGCGAGCACTGCCCGCACTCTGCGCAGTGTTCTGCAGCCGACAACCGCCCGCGCCGCACCTTGTGCTCGACTGAAAAGAAAACAAACGTCAAAACTGACAGCTGTCAAAGTAAACGTCAAAACTGATACCTGTCAAAATAAAAGTCAAACTGACAGCTGTCAAAAAGTGGCGCCAAAGTGTGTGAGATCATAGACTCCTGTGCGAATGATATTGTTAAACATACACCCCATACCAGCGATGATTATTATACAATTATACAGCGTAGCAATAGTACTCGACGCTTGGAATTAAATGTAACGATGGCTCCTAAATTAGACTGCTCAGTAAACTATAATATTACATTTTTGAAACTTCATTATACATTAATCGATTATACATTCGAATCTTTCATGTATTCATAGGAAAGCTTTTGATATGACATTATTGACGCAGTTATACCTACGGTTTGATAAAGATTTTAGGTAATTCAGTGTATTAAGTAACAGATGGCGCTGGTGTCCCGGGCAGTGTTGCCAGGTTATAAAAATGAATGCATTCCAGATTATAAAATACCTTTAAACGAGAGCTTCTGAGTACTACGCCGGCGCCATTGTACCTAGGCTTGAACTTTAATTTATTTAGCGTAGAATTTTTGTAGGAAATTAATTAATTAATTATTATCGGTTAGAGATCGCGCGGCGACCGGCCAGCCAGTCAGTATTTAGACGGCCTAGTGGCGTATAACTTACAAAATAATGTTAGGTTCTTTGTTATTTAGTTAGCTAACTTTTGTAAATAACTAGATGGCATATACATTTTTATTATTTAATTTGTAATATTTGTGTGACCAGACTGTTATACTATGATTTATTTGTTACAAATGAGTTGTTGCTTTATAGTTGACTTAAAACATATCTAATAGGTGAATAGAAAACATTTTTTAACTCCCTTCTCGACTGGTTTGTTTTAAAGTAATTTTAATAGCTGATTATATTATTAATTAAATGTACTCCTCAATGTAGTGTATCTCGTAACTGTGTATCTCCATTATTAAAGTCTATATATA
The DNA here is from genome assembly GCA_949699075.1 of Asteroscopus sphinx. Taxonomy (NCBI): domain Eukaryota; kingdom Metazoa; phylum Arthropoda; class Insecta; order Lepidoptera; family Noctuidae; genus Asteroscopus; species Asteroscopus sphinx. The sequence continues at coordinate 7,414,496 of OX453021.1, read as the reverse complement.
CGTATTATATCTATGTGTCTGTAACCACATTATCAAATTGTCTATAATATTGTGTACTGTACTATAATGTGATGAAACGTTACTGCATTCAATACTGGTTGTAAAATGAAATTATTTAATAAAGTAACTGAAATATAGTGCTTATTTTATTTTATCTACACTCGTATCGTAAAATTCGAATTATGAACTCGAAAGTAATGTCATAATGACATACTTTACGCACATGCACCTGTAATGAATTTAAAAAGTTTCATTACGATACAGTTTGCTGAACAAAACAATGCGGTAATTTTTTTTTTTCCATAACCGCACTCTTCGACCCAACCAAGGAGTTTTCAAACCTTTTTTTTGCAGTCGTACAGTTTGGCACCAATGAGTACACAAAATTCAGGGTGGCGCCACTTGTCATACATTGAAAATTGTTATCGTTTAAAATCGCGTTTTTGGCAGAACTTTTGATTGTCATATTGCTTTTAATTATATTTAAGTGTTTACAGGCATATTTTTTGTATGATAAAATAAAACAGATTGACGGAATCTTGACCAGGATGGAAAATTAGTTCCGATTATAATGTTTTCGCCAGACTATATTTTATTATCTGTGGAGGCGCGAGCCAGCGCGCGTGCGCGGCCGCGCGCCACGGCCACTGGATTTGGTCATCGTTACTTGTAAATTTAGTGTTATTGTTTACGTTATTATTATGGTTTTGTATGTTGAAAGTTTTATTCTGGGCAAAAATATCTGACTACAGCAGTGATACTGAACTGAGGAGAATATGACCCCGCCTGAATTTCTGGATGCAGCATCTTTCACCAGAGAAATCAAGAAAAACTACGACAATGTTACCAAGATTTTGACTTTGGTATTTTATTTAAAATTGTATGAGTTCAGATAAAATAATATATGAAACTGACATAATTAGGTATTAAAACACTCGTGTGATACTATTAAAAACCTCGCCTACGGCTCGGTTTTTAAACTCACACTCGTGTTTTAATAACCCATATTATGCAACAGTTTCATAAACTACTATTTTAATACAATTCAGCTGACCGCCCTGCGGTTTTCTCCCGTCCGCGGTTTTGGCGGCAATAAATGTAGGCAATGGGGTTTCGCAATTCAGCCGCAATTTTTACCCCGCATCTGAATTGAGAAATCCTATTGGCTAATTATTTTGACAGTTTAAAAAACCGCAACCGCTGTGAATGCTTTTTTTAAATTCGTTTTTATAAAAAAACTCGAAACTGTTTCAAGAAAAATAAACAACAGTAAAAAAACCAATAAAATTTCCAAGCTATAAGCAATTTTGATTTGTTCACTAGACAGAGACACGTTTTTATTAACAAACTCGAAACTGTTTCAAGAAAAATATAAGCAACGGTGAAAAAACCAATAAAATGTCCAAGCTATAAGCAATTTAGATTTGTTCACTAGATTGAGACAGCACTATCGAAGTAAAGAAGTAAAGTATGAAGTCTTTGTTTAAAACCTTCATAGAAACTCTTCAATCAGTACTATTATTAATCATCTAAGGTCCCTATTCCAGAACGATACTCAAGCGTTGATCACTGTTTAAAACTAGTTTTGAGTTGAGCTTTTATTTTAGAACGTCCCTTAAGCAGAGATTTGTTGATCACAGTTCAGCTGAGTTTAGTTTCGTTTTATATTGTCACCTGTTTCGATATTTGGGCAGAGATTTGATCGGTAATCACTCAAGTGTGGTCCAGACTACGCTTGAGTAGAGATTTCTATTATATTTCAGGTCAAATTCGTGTGTTATGTTGTTGAATTAAAGTTTATAATTACTGTTCTGGAATAAGACCGATACTCAAGTAACGATTCTATCCTTAATTAGTGATCAGGTGATTGGAGTTTAAACTGTACTTGAGGAAGCTTCTGTAATACGGGCCTAAGACTATTATTGATCGAAGTAGAAACTTGACATCAGTCTAATAACTTTATGGTAAAATGTCCCTTTACCACGACAAGGGCAGTAAATGTCCCCTCCAACAACATTAAAAGCGTTTATCTCTCATTGTTTTTATTATTATATTCACAAATGTTATCGTTTCTGTACCTTATTTTAAATAACATAAAATTTTTGGTATTTTTAGCAGTAGTCAACTACTGGTATAAATTCAACCTAATGTGCTTCAGCCAGAGAATACCGGCGGTAAATGTCATGTCTCTGGCTTCAGCAAACGACTGAAATTTGAATAGCGATTTTGTTTTATTTTTTTGAAGTAAAACTTCTTTAGGCACGCTTGACTTGGGGAGTAAGCTGGTGAATGCGTTACGGAGTTACGAAAAGTGAGGCGAACGGAGGGGGTAGTGCGGGACGCGGGGAACGAGGCGCGCGCTAGGCCGGCCACGACACAGCGCCGGCAGATGTACGCGCGCCGCGCCGCCATTCCTTTGTTCTCATTGAAATAGTATATTGAGGGAGATATAAGTTAGTGAAGTTTTACTTCAGTCGTGTGGTCTAAAGCACACTCGTTTTTTTTTAATAATAAACGATGGCGAAACGAGCTAATGGCCCACCTGATGTTAAGCGGTTACCTTTACGCATAACAACTGCATTACCACCTAGGCTGTTGACTAAATGGTATCGCAAGTCGGTTCACCAAACAGACATGAGACAAATAAAATCACAGGAGGCTTTTGAGCCTCCACGCCCCCTCTGATACCTCCTCCTCCTTTTGCAGCCTTTGCCTTGCAACCAATGAACTACTCATCACCGCCATTCCGTTGGTGTGAGCCATAGAAATCTAAATAATATTACCTCATTACCTATTTAAATTTATATGGTGTGGGCTGACCCTTAAGCCATGGCCGAAGAATCTTAAATTTCTTAGTTAAATTTGATATCGTTCCATAGAGCATTATAAAAAAAAAAACATTATTAAGGACTAAGGACATTTTAGATGTCAAATCTATGATTAAGAATGGGCCCATAGAGTTATTATTACGTCAGTATGGAAATGTCTTTGAATGGGAATGGGCCACATACATTTTCATCAAATGTTGTATGTAAAAAGGTGGTAGATGTCAAATCTGTGGTAAAAAAAACAGCGGTACCCCCGGGTAGAACCGGCGGTAGATGTAGGGTAGATGTCAAATCTGTGGCCACATGTCAGTGTGTAGAAAGAAAATGAAAATTGCGGCCAAGCGTAAGCGTATCGTTGTGGTAATTGCATGCTGCTTCGCCCCTTCATTGTAGTGGTAGTGGTCATTGGAAGGCCCATGTTCAGCAGGCATAGGCACAGCAAAGGAGGGGTAGAGCAATTAATAGTAATCATATACCTATATAGTATACATAATATTATTTGTAGCCCTATCCATCGACCATACAGCCATTATCTTTTTGTTTGTATTATGCATTATTGCGCAATTGTTTGTTGTCCTGAAGAATAAAAAAAAAAAAAAAAAAAAAAAAATATACATAATATTATTTGTAGCCCTATCCATCGACCATACAGCCCAATAGACGCTTAATGTTAACATTAAATATGCGTAGCATCTCTACTTGGTCTGTGGTGTTGATTGAGCAGAAACTAAACGTACGTATAAACGTCCAGAAATATCATAAAATTCAACGATTTAAGAAGCTATTGTAAGTAGCTTCTTAAATCGTTTATAAAATTACATTTTCAATGTGTCAATAATAACAATTAAACAAATAATACATTGTACTTATCCAATTTGAAAACCTACCCGTAAAACTTCAAGTTAAAATTTTGTTGCGATTCGTTTTTCCACTTGTCAGTTGCGATTCATTTTTCCACTTGTCCGTTGAAGCTTCACTTCTACTATGTGTCCCAGCACACATTTCTTTTTTTTCTAATTATTGATAACTTCCTATTTTATTTACCTGTGCCATGATTTTATTTTTACTTTCGCACTTGATTGATGAAATTGTCTAGTAGCATCAGTACTCTTGAGTATAATGTTCTGTGCATCAGTTAGAGGTGAGGCGTATTTACTGGAACAGGTTTTAAGACTAGGTTTCACTCAAGACGTCTCAAGACTAGGTATGTGATTGGCGTCCAAACGCGTATCGAGTATTTAGAAGTATTGACGACTTTGGCGAGTCGCATACTCCAAAACGCACACAAACTTACTAATCCAACGGACTCGCTTGACTCGGACGTGCTGAGAGACGCGAACGGAGACGCGATCGTTGGATGCAAGTGTGAGTGAGGTGGAATCCAACCGATAATCGACCCTGCTACGCAATGATAAAGGCTGTTTTTGATTAAGTTATTTTTGATTGTTTATGTACCTATTTGTGAACCTAGTGTTTTTATGAATTAAAATAAAATTAAATTAAATATTGACTTTAAAAAGCTAACAATCATAAGCCTTATCATATTATGTACCTATTATGTAGGAAGAAAGTGTACAATTTCGAAATTATTTAATTTATTTTGTATTGTTTTTTACATTTCAATAAAATAAAATAAATTCAATGGGTTATGTTATTATCAGAACATTGTCTAGAAACTAGAATGAAAGCCTAGACCAGCGGTACTCTAAGTGTGTTCCGCGGAACCCTAGGGTTCCGCGATACCCCTGTAGGGGTTCCGCAAGAATTTAGAAAAAAAAAACAAAACACCTCTCTCTGGTCACTGGTCGAACGTTTTGAATCCGCCCGCCGCGCGTATACTTGTGAGCGCGCAGTCCCTTTGATAAAAGCCGCCTCTGAATTAGACGCTATAGTTGTGAACAAGCGACTTTCGGCTCTATCTTCAAAAGCATAAAGTCGAGATTGTTTACAACGCATTTTTTTGTATTTATATTTTTATTTCCGCTTTTTGTTTATCAAAGGCGCCGACTCGAGTATTTTTGAGAATGTTCGAGTTCGAGTCTAGGACTAAGTATAAAAGCGCTATTATATAAAAAAAGTCGCGCCTCGTCAGTCAGTTGACGATTAGCGTTCGGAGCGATAAGTTCGTACCTACCTACTTACAAGCTGGCTAGCCTGCTGCCTTCTTGTAAGTTCTACTGCCCGCTGTATTCTGATTGTATCAGTTTTGTACATTTCTTCTTTGGACTAAACTTTGTCTCATAAACGCAGTAACGATTGTGCATTATTTTGACCCTACCATCCTGACGTGTAACATTATTAATAAAGAAGAATGGAACGTTGGCTTAAAGGTGTTAAACGTGTTGCAACGACATCTTCTAATGACGCTGAATGTTCAAAAGCAGTACGCGCGGAGAATACAGCAATTACCGATCCAGACGATGATGCCACGACGTCAAGCTCCACGGTTTCAAAGACGAAAAAAAGGAAGTATGATGAATCATATATCAGTTTCGGATTTGTTGATTCCAACGGCTCACCTCTCTGCATGTTATGTAGTAAACTGCTTCCTAATAGTTCCATGGCACCTGCCAAATTACGCAGACATTTAGAAACTGTACACCCCGAGTCTAAAGACAAGAATAAAGAATTTTTTGTTCGTAAAAAAGAACAGTTATTGGAAAGTCAAAAAAATATGATGCATGTAACACAAACTATCAATGAAAAGGCCACGGAGGCATCATATTTAGTTAGCTATCGCATTGCACAAGCAGGTGAAGCGCACACTATCGCTGAGAATTTAATAAAGCCATGTGTGTTAGACATAACAAAATGTATGCTCGATGAAAAATCTGCAAAGCATCTTTCTACTGTACCGCTATCAAACGATACTGTTTCACGGCGAATCCATGATCTGGCAAGCTACGTCAAACAAGAACTAGTTGCACGTCTACAAAAAACACGATTCGCCTTGCAAATGGATGAGTCAACTGATGTCACTGGTCTGGCTATCTTGCTGGTTATCGTGAGATATCCATATGAACGTTCTTTTGAAGAAGACATGCTTATGTGTTCACCGCTGCCCACAAACACTACCGGGGAAGAAATTTTTAATAAAATAAACATATTTTTTAAAGAAAATAATCTTAGTTGGAACGATTGCATTGACATTTGTACAGATGGGGCCAAGGCGATGACAGGTAAAACAGCAGGAGCAGTATCACGAATAAAAAGTAAAGCGCCTAATTGTAGTTCCAGCCATTGTATTCTGCATAGACAAGCACTTGCGATGAAGCAAATGCCGTCAAATCTAAAATTAGTTATGGATGAAGCGGTAAAAATAATTAATTTTATCAAATCACGACCACCACAATCCCGATTGTTCTCATTATTGTGTGAAGATTATGGCAGCAAACATAAAACACTGCTGCTCCATACAGAAGTGCGATGGCTGTCTCGGGGTAAAACTTTAACAAGGCTATTTGAACTTAGAGCCGAGTTACAAATGTTTCTTTCAGCAGATACAGTTTCTTTTAATTTGAAAGACCGTTTGTATGATAAAACTTGGTTGTTCCGATTGTCTTTTATGGCGGATATCTTTCAAAAACTGAACGAATTGAATTTATCATTGCAAGGTAAACAGACAACAGTGTTCCAGGCCTATAACAAAATAACTGCCTTCAAAAGAAAATTAGATTTTTGGATTATTTGCGTTGGTAAGAGAGAAATAGAAAGCTTTACGTCACTCAGTGAGTTTGTTAGCGATAACGACTCGGAAATGTTTCAAGATGATGTGTTTGAAGAATTGGTCCAATATCTCACTTCGATGCGCGCATCTTTTGTAAAGTATTTTCCCGAAGAACATAATACAAAAATGAAGCTGAATTCATGGATTCATAATCCTTTTTTACCCAACTTGCAAAAGCCCGAAAGTATGTCAAACGAGATATATGAATCTCTTTTAGAAATGTCATCAGACACAAGTATGGAGTCACTGTTCAAAACGACGCCTCTCAACGATTTTTGGTGCAGAATCCGTGATGAATATCCAATGCTTGGCAGAATGGCTCTGAATATTCTTCTCCCGTTCCCAACAACATATTTGTGCGAAACAGGATTCTCAACCTATGCAGCCACGAAAACAAAATATCGCAATAGACTGGACGCCGAACCTGATATGAGACTTCAAATGTCTTCCATCAAACCTGATATCAACCAATTGATGAAAAATAAAAAACAGTTTCATACCTCCCATTAGTTAAGATTTTTTCATTTTTAATATCTTCTATTATTGTACTTGGCATGTGGTTAAAGTAAGTAATAATTAGTAACTGTTACATTGTACTTTTATTATGCTTATATAATAAAGAATACACTTTTAAAAACTATTGTTTTATTGTAGGGTTCCGTCAAGTATTTTGCTTGTCAAAAGGGTTCCGTGACCAAAAAAGTTTGAGAACCGCTGGCTTAGACTATGAAAACTTCTTCACGGGTACCACTAGACGCATACTTCTAAATACTCGTGGAACTAGTTTTTGGAACACGTATTTCCACGTACTCGTACTCTTAAGACTCAGTACGTATTTTGCCTAGTACGACTCACCTCTAGCATCAGTAGCATCCACAGACCAAGTAGAGATGCTGTAGCATCTAGTAGCGTAGCTACTATCAAAGAGAATATATGGCTACTATATAGTGATATGTGGTCTAGGTCTGTGGTAATTTTAATGCATTTCTGAACGAATTTAATATTAGTCACATCATTGAATTAAGAAACCTATGGAAGTGGCACATTCTTCTACATCCACCTAGTTTATACAAATATCTATTAAATCGTTATTGAATTATGAAACTATTGTTTGTCTCTTGTTAACCAACGTGTTATGTCGTCTGGTGAAAGAGATCGCATGCTATTTGTCATAGATTTAGAACACTATAGATAGAAAATCGACGTGCCCCTTTTAGATAGCAATAGTTTTAACTTCAGTGATACCACACTAAGATTTTTACCCCCATTTTTTTGAGATTAAGTTAAGGGCTCTTAGCGTACGTAGAAAATAACTTGAAAATGCGCAGTGATCAGTTTAAACGATTTTAACCTCTATGTCAGTATTGAGTATAGTAACAAGCGCAATCGTACCATCTTTGTTCAAGTTATTTGCCGGATTAACATTTAATGGAAGCCAGTGGCTCCTACACACTCGTCTATGAATCGCGTATGTATGTAAAGGTAATTTAGAAAAGGGAAATTAAATAAAGTATTTTGGAAAAATAGGATTTATTGTAATTTTTTTTGGATATATTTATACATAGATATATTTTGGATATTGATTGGATGTATAGGATTTATTGTAATTTTAAGTGTAATTTATTGGCCTTTAAACAGAATCAATTTCGTATGAAAGTTTCTCACTCTATCACCTTTCTGTGAAACAGTTTTTATAAGGTGATGTATTCGTACATCTAAATATTTTAATGCAACAGCTTTTATTAGGATTACGAGGTGGCTATCCAGCGGGTTATGATCTCTAACATGGTCGTTCAACGTAGTAAATGTGGGTTTCTCAATGTTTTTTTTCAAAATGGTCATAACCATATGAGCCATTGCCTTGTTAGTGGCTAAAAAAATTTTATACTACACACATACTACACTGTGTGTACCCTACACATAATACTAAAACAACCATATAAACCAATCTACTTCATCAATAAATAAAGATGAAAATTAAAAACACCCTAAATAATGGGTACATAATTACGTAAATCACAGCAGCACTAATCACGGAATTATTTAAAACATACGTCTCCTTCAACAATTTAATAAAAAGCACCATATAACAGGTAGCACCCTAAATACTGGGAACGTAAACATGTCTATCATGGCAACACTAAACACGGAAATATTTTAGGTTATGTTATTTAGAAAACGCTGAAAACTGCTAATATTTCTATAAGAAATGGGTTCAAAATAATTAACACTTACGTACTTGTAGAAACACATTGTATGTAGTTAAATAAACACAAAAATTTAGATATAAAATGCCACTTACCCGTGGAAAGTTAATCCTTCAATGTGTTGCTCGCTGCGGCTCTTGCAGCCTAACACACTACACCCGACCATATCACGGAACTGTATGAGTGTTTTATCACGAAGTTTCACCATAAAATTATAGAAAACTACGAAGCACAATTAATAAAACTCTTTAGTTTGACAGACCGAACGCTTTGTTTGTCAAACTTTAAAAGTGTGACAACGAAAATATGGGTAACATGTAAGAGATGGAGATATAATATTTGTGTCTTGCTCTATCTTAGGAGCAGTGGCATAAGTCCATTTCTTTCCCACGTGCTCTAACGTAGTTAGGAATCCATCTGTAGTGTTCATAATCTAAGCTATTTGTATATTCTCTGCTTACGGGATGTCAAAATATCTACGCCGCGTGGCAACCCCGCTTACTCCGCAATGTGGCCCATAGTACATGAGCTGTCAAGTAAACAAACTAGGGCTGTTAAATAATAGATTTTCGATCTATCGATATTTTTAAATAAAAAAAGAAGATATTTCGATATATTGGCCAAATTTCAAGATTCTAGGTCAATGCGAAGTACCCTATAGGTTTTTTATGTGAGTTTGCGAGTATCAAAATGTGACATAGCCGTATGATTGCCTTGACCTAGAAGCTTGATTTTTTATGTCCTAGGGACATCCAAACTTAGTATTTGATATAATTGCATTATTTATTACTACTTGAAAATGATTTTAATCAGCACACATCTCTGGTACGAAACACGAGCATCGATATCGATACTTTTTAGTTTTGATTACTTACTTCCCTAGCTATGGCCACCATAACGGTGGGCCGGATATTGTAGGTATACCACGCTTATTTCGTAGGTAGTACAGGTCCATAGGTACAAGTCAACGAGTCACATACACAATTTGACACATTGACACAAATAACAAAAACTTCTAAAATTATTTTGGAACTCGATTATTAAATTATTCAAAAGATATTTGATGAATTTGTCTGGGTACTGACACTAGCTAAAGTATGTACGCATGTGTATGTAGTTCATCATCATCCTCCGAGCCTTTTCCCAATTATATTGGGGTCGGCTTCCAGTCTAGCCAGATGCGGCTGAACTTCAGTATTTTACACGGAGCGACTGCCATCAGACCCCCGCAACCCAGTTACTGGGTGATACTGACATTCGGAGGTTAGACCAGTTGTCAGACTTTCAGGCTTCTGACTACCCGTAACGACTGCCATAGATATTCGTATGACAACCGGGACCGACAGCTTAACGTGCTCTCCGAGGCACGGAGGGGTTTCGAGGTGTATCGAAACGGTCACCCATCCACAGACTGACCGCGGCAAGTGCAGCTTAACCTTGCAGATCGTACAATCCCCGCAGTCATTGCTTAGCTACGAGCCCCCCTACGTATGTGTATGTAGTTAATGTATTAAATTCATCGAGATGTAGATTAAATTATATCCTCTACGAGGAATTGCCTTTACCACCAATATCAACAAAGACGACGAAAACAACGTATTGACGAGTCTATCGTCTAGTAGTTCGAGGGTCGGACTGCTGATCACGAGGTCGTGGGTTCGATTCCCACAGGACACAAATGTTTGTGTGATGAGTATTTGTGTTGCATATGTTTTTGTGTTGGTCTGGGTGTTGTTGTTTCTTATGTATTATAAGTTTTTATTTACAAAAAAAAGTACTAAAGTATTATATCCACAGCATTATCTAGTACCCATAGCACAAGCTCTGCTTAGTTTGGGACTACATGGTGCTGTGTAAAAATGTCCCAAAAATATTCATTTTATTTAATATTAGTTTCCATTTCTATTTAAACTGCAACTTACTTTATAAGAATGGCTAATGGCTTGGTAGGTACTTAATAATGTAGAGACCAGATGGGATGTCGTTATTGTGGAAAATGGGTAGGTACGCCTCTGGTGTAGGACACAACCTGTGTTGAAACCTTTGCGCCATCCCACTTTCCTAGCTAGGTGGGCTGTGCCTGCGCTGCCACTGCAGCTGCGGAGACCCTCAAACGACGTAAATATACTAAACTCATGGTTTGCTTGATCATCGAAGAATAAAAAAAAACAAAAAAACCTGATTTTTAAGGTCAACTACCGATAGCAGGACTATCGATAATTCGACATCACTAGTTCACGTCACGGTTGCGATAACAATGACGTGATGTGTGCAGTATTTCGACGCTTATGTCACACCTCGGCCACTCAATACAATATGAATGCTAGCACCGCCTACATACGCAAGCTTACGTCTTATACAAACACGCCCACACGTAAATGAATAGGGATGCCTGCCGCTCAAAATGCCGACTGCGTTCCAATCGCTTCTCAGTAGTTCTCAGAGATGGCGTTAGCTTGTGTAGCGAAAACGACGGTGAAGATTACGATCGGGGAATGTGTTTTCGACCATAAATACGTGGGACACTCAGAAAGTTTTGCGAAACTAAAAAAAATTGTTCTATACGTACATATATTTTTATCAAATCTTTTCAAAGTACTTTCCACCAGCCTCTATACAAAGATTCATGCGCCTAAACCAGTTTTCAAAACACTTTTTCCAGTCCGCCGCAGACACCTCGTTTACAGCCTGCTCGAACGCAGCCAGCGCATCTTCCGGCGACGAAAATTGTATCCCTTTGAGCTGATTTTTTATTTTTGGGAATAAAAAGAAGTCACACGGTGCTAGATCAGGGCTGTAAGGAGGGTGACCCAGGAGTTTGACTGGCGTGCTGTCCAGGAAGTCCCTCGTTTTGAGTGCGGTGTGCGCAGGTGCATTGTCGTGGTGGAGCAGTAGCCCGCGGAGCCCTGTGTTTGGTCGCTTGTTGCTTATAACAGAGAAAACTTCTGGCAAACATTTGGTAGTATACCATTCGGCATTAATGCTTCTTTGATCCCGTAAGGGAATTGATACCAAGTGGCCAGTCAAATTAAAAAAGCTAGCGATCAAAATCTTACCCCCGCTTCTAGATCGCTTCACTTTGGTAGGCGTTGGCTCATTTTGAAACACCCAAACAGTCGACTGGCGCTTGGTTTCTGGGTCGTATTGATAAATCCAGGACTCATCACCTGTAACGATGTCGTAAACACGCCGAGACGAGCCTGCTTCAAATTTGTTAAGCATATCACGGCACCATTCCACCCGGGCCTGCTTCTGAGCATCGGTGAGGTTGTGCGGCACCCAGCGTGATACTATCCTCCTCACGCGAAGATGGCTGTGTAGAATCTCGTGAACGCTTCCCGATCCAATCTTCAATATGTGTTGAATCTCCTGATATGTAATTCGCTTATTGTCTTGGATTAAATTTTTCACTGCTAGCACGTTTTCTTCGGTAACAGCCGTCAAAGGGCGACCGCTTCTTTCGTCATCCCCCAAAGTTGGTCGACCGCGCTTGAATTCGTTATACCAACGATACACGGTTGCCTTGGAAGGGCCTTCATCCATGAATGCCATTTGAAGTCTATCGTACGATTCATCCGGTTTCAGGCGACACTTGAAATCGTATAAAATCATAGCTCTAAAATGTTCCCGGCGCAGATCCATATTTCAGTGAGACACAATACTTTGAATTAACTCGCAAAAAATGTGGAGGGAAATTTTGAAATTGGAACTTACTTATTTTTACTTATAAATAATCATATTTTCGAAAAACATTATAACTGGCCAGTCTCCCATATATAAAAACTTTTTTTCGCAATACTTTCTGAGGGGCCTGGTAAGCTTGCAATAGTTTTCTCACTTCTTTTCTACAATAAAGCAAAGTCTGGAAAATATTATACCACATAATTTTAATTGTTAATTTTATTTGTTTTTAAGAAATAAGGGGGGCCGAGGTTAGGAAGCTTATTTTGTTACAAGAAACCAATGACTGCCCCTGGTCGAAATAAGGAAAATATGAGCAACTTCTTAACGCCAACGCATTTCTTATTTTCTTTGTTACTTTATCTTGAAATTAATTTTTTAGAGGCATTTTAAATCCGTTATTTTATTGACAAAAGTTAGGCCGCCTTTATATATCTTACTTAATACAATAATGGACTTTGAAAATTGCGGTCGACATTGTGCAACTCGTACCAACCTAAACTCGGCCCCTTTTATTTATTTCAGTATTTTCTATAAGCTGTTCAAAAAAACGAATTATAGGATAATGTGTTTAACATTTTTTTGTTTGTGGAATAACTCATTATTAATTGTTCATATTTTTTGAAAGATCATTATTGAGATTAAGATGATAAATAAATATTACTGTAATTTTTTTATTTTATTTTCTATTTGATTTCTAAACGGACTATAAGTCATAAGTTAATTATAGTTATGTATAGCTGTAAACATAGCAATGTGATGTGGTAAAGTACAAAAAAATCGTATGAAATGATCGCTGTTCTGTAGTTCTACATAAAGGTATTATTGTGGCTTTACTTATTTCATCCTTCGGAAATCGAAAAATCTTCTGTTTTCTTGCCTAGATATAGACACACATCAGTGTAATGCACAATACACTACCATTTTCAATAAAAATACAACTAAAAACACCAAAAAATATGTTGCATAACGCACTCAACTGACGATTGACACCCATTGAATATTGCAGTCCAATTGCCGTCAAACTGCGGGCACGTGCGGGTTGCGGATGAGGATCTCAAATTGGCGGGGGGATGGTGGCCGTTATAGTACTTTTAGATATTCTGTGCTTATGTCGACTTTTTACAGCAGTTTTTTTTTAAGCTGTATTTTTTTACGTGTTTTGTGTTTTGCGCACATCGCAACTTATGTAAAGAAAGCGCGGGAAACCTTGAATACGGCGGTCGTGTTTTTTCTTTCCAAGTGAATTTTAATTTCCTAAAATAAGTTTGTTGGGATCTTTTTGTGTAAATACTTAGTTTTTTGTTTATATATTTTTAGTAGTTAGTTTCTTTTAGTGTGTATTAATAGTTGGTAAGTTTTAAATCTTCTATTATGGACCCTCCAGGGGATCCTGGGGGGTCGATATCTCCGGTCATAGCTCACTACGTGACAATTTCGAATAATGAAACCAGTGTTGATACTGATTGTTCAGTATCAACAGTAAATAATAGTAAAAGGAAGAGGGTTTCAGCTCGGCCCAAAATTTGCAAACATTGCAACAAAAAAAGGCGCAAAAATGGCGGCAAAAAGGATTGTAATTGTGCACTAGAGAATCAGGAGATGGAAATTTCTCATTTCGAGAATGGTTCAGACCCCTCACAAAAAACTACTACTCAGGCATCTAATGAATCAATCATAGTACAAAATAAAATAACATCTCCACAGTCTGCAACTCAGTTGGCTAGGTTGACTTTTAAGTCATCAGATGCTGCTCCATATGTTGTTCATGTGCAACGTGAACAAGTCACTGAAAAAATATTCCTTCATCCCATTTCTTTTGGTCGTTTTTTGAAAAGAAATAATTTTAAAAATGTGATAAATGGTAGTCTGAAAAAAATCGGCAGAAATCGAATTTCATTGGCATTTTCTCACTATGAAGATGCGAATCTGTTTTTAAATAATACAAAATTAGCTGAAGAAAATTATAAAGTTTTTATCCCTGCTTTCTCCATCACCCGTATGGGTGTTGTAAGAGGCGTTCCTGCCGATTGGTCCGATGAGGAGGTTCAGGAGGCTATTTCTGTCCCCATAGGCTGTGGAGAAATTTTAAAAATTAGGAGGATTAGAAGGAAAGTAATGGTTGATGGTAATAATATATTCAAGAACACGGAAACAATTATAATTACATTTGATGGGCAAGTTCTACCAAAGCGGGTGTTTATGTGTTACACAGCCTTGAGTGTTGAATTATACATTTACCCAACTATTCAGTGTTATAATTGTTGTAGGTATGGTCATGTAAAAAGTCTTTGTAGGTCTAAGCCTAGATGTTTTAAGTGTGGTGATGGACATTCAGGTGAGTCCTGTTCAGTTCAAGATGATGATGTCTCTTGCTGTTTGTGCAGGGGGTCTCATGAAGCTACTAGTAAGAAGTGCCTTGAATTTGAGAGACAGAAATCGATAAAAGAAACAATGTCAAAAAGTTGCATTTCTTATGCAGAAGCATCAAAACTACATCCTTTTGTTTCTAAGAAGTCATATATTGACGCCTTAACTACCACTCATGTGTCAGATAGCTTTACTCCTTCAGTTCCACGGGTTAATCCTACATCTAATCAGTCATATTCATATAAAAAAACCGTTTATACTAAACCTCGTTCACCTACAAAATCCTCTATAGGTTATGATCGTCAATCTCATCATGACCTTATTAAGGACTATAATAACACTTCTTCACTAAATAATGGCACTGCTCTGATTCCTAAGGACAATCTATCTGAAACTACAAGAGATTTAATCATAGCATTAATTAAGTCTTTGTCACAGTCTAATTTAATTTCACCGTCTCACGTTGCCTCTGCACTCGAAGCAGTTACTTGCACTTCTAATAATAATAATGGACAGTCCAGCCAAGGTAATCCAATGGAATTGCTGAAGTGCAATTTCTAAAAAAACTGAAATAATTTATCTTATAAATAAATATAATCCATTTATTTTTTCTTTACAGGAGACATGGCTTAGTCCGGACTCTTTGTTTAGGATTCCGGGTTATGCATGTCTCAGAGAGGATCGATTTGATAAGTATGGTGGAGTAGCCTTACTCATCAAACATCCTCAATCTTTTACTCATTTTTCCATTCCTGCTCATAATAGTGATTTTTCTATTATTGCAGCAGTTGTAAATAAAGTTTGTTATGTTTCTGTATATATTCCTCGACCATCTACTCTGATTTTCGATGAAATTGTAAATATTCTTTCGATTCTTCCAAAACCTTTTATACTATTAGGTGATTTTAATTCTCAGCATCAATGTTGGGGTAGTTCCTTGACCAATAGCTATGGGGTTAGTCTTTTGGAAATGATTGACACTCATAATCT
This sequence comes from Asteroscopus sphinx, assembly GCA_949699075.1. Taxonomy (NCBI): domain Eukaryota; kingdom Metazoa; phylum Arthropoda; class Insecta; order Lepidoptera; family Noctuidae; genus Asteroscopus; species Asteroscopus sphinx. The sequence continues at coordinate 7,398,693 of OX453021.1, read as the reverse complement.
TTGCATTCTTAATAATGGTTCTCCAACACGACGCACTGCTCCCAATGAGGAAATAAGTGCTCCTGACTTGTCAATATGCTCTCCCAGTCTTACACCTTATTTATCTTGGGAAGTCTTAACTTCTACTCATGGTAGTGACCATTTTCCAATATTACTTTCATTTCCTTTTTATAATAAGCATTATTCTAAACCTCCTCCACGGTTAAAGTATAGACTTGCAGATGCCAATTGGTCATTGTTTAAGGAGCAGTTGGATTTGAACATTTCGGAACTTCCTGAAATTAAATTTGGTGATGAACACTTATGTGCTGAAGCTTTAGCAAAATTAATAATAAGAACTGCTGATAGTCTTTTTCCTATAAAAAATACAGCTCTAGGTTATATCCCATCCCCTCCATGGTGGGATAGGGATTGTTCAATTGCAGTTAAAAAGAGGAAACAAGCAGAGATTCAATATTATGCCAACACTACAGATGAAAACTTTGATGTTGTATGTTCTGCCATTACTGATACTCGTAAATTATTCAAACAAAAGAAGTTCGAAAGTTGGAGACGTTTTTGTCAGAACATATCACCCAATATTCATCCATCAGTTGTGTGGCGAAACATTCGTAGGTTTAGATCTGCATTTAAGGAGTCTCCCTCATCTTTGCTTCCTTCTTCAATGAAAGACCAATTTTTAGATAAGCTAGCACCTTCGTATGTCCCTGAGGAAATAATTATTTATTCTATACCTCTTTCCGATTATGTTAATCTTGCAGAACTCAATAGTCCATTTTCTCTTGCTGAACTCAAAGGTATTTTGTCCCACCTAAAAGATTCTGCACCTGGAGTTGATGGTATTCCATATTCCTTTATGTCAAATTTAAGCGAAACGTCACTTGACTATTTTTTAAATCTTATAAACTCTATTATGGTCACTGGCAACATTCCCACATCCTGGAAATCCCAAATAGTTTTACCAGTTTTGAAACCTGACAAAAGCCCGTCAGATAGTAATGCCTATCGTCCCATTGCACTTTCTTCAGTTTTATTAAAAGTTACAGAGCATTTGGTAAAGAACCGTTTAGAATGGTTTATTGAGAGCAATGATTTATTGAGTGACAGTCAGTTCGGTTTTAGGCGGGGCAAAAGTACTTTAGATAGCTTAAGTATTTTTGTCACGGATATTAGGTTAAGTTTTTCTGTAAATAGTCACCTTATAGCTTCGTTCTTAGATATTACTTCCGCCTATGACAATGTAGTTATTCCGATTTTAAGAAATAAATTACAAAAGTTAAATGTGCCTACAATTCTTTTTAATTTCATTATGAATATTTTATCTGAGCGACGTATTAATGTTTTATTAGAGGATTCTACTTATGAATCTAGATTAGTGTGGAAAGGGCTTCCTCAAGGGTCTGTTTTAAGTCCTATATTGTATAATATATATACATATGATCTCGAATCTTCCCTGGACAGTAAAGTAAAAGTTCTCCAATATGCTGATGACCTGGTTTTATACTGTTCTCATCGCTCTATCGAAACGGCTTGCTCTTCACTGTCTTCTTCTCTTAATCTTTTAAAAACATGGCTTGATCGTAATGGACTAGAGTTATCATCTTCGAAAAGCTCTGCTGTTTTATTTTCACGAAAGCGGCTTCCTCCTCCTTTTTCTATATATTTTGATGGTCAACCGATTCCAGAAAAATCTTCAGTCAAATTTTTAGGAGTTATTTTAGACTCCAGGCTTTCTGGTATTCCCCACTGTGAATATATTTTATCTAAATGCGAAAAAAGGTTAAATATGTTAAGATGCCTGGCTGGAGTATGGTGGGGTGCCCATCCTTATTGTTTAAAACTGCTATATAATGCTATAGTTAGAAGCGTATTAGATTATGGGTCTTTTTTGTTAGAACCAGGGAGTATTGTTGCTTTTAAAAAACTTAACAATATACAGTCAAAAGCACTAAGAATAATCACGGGAGCTATGAAATCTAGTCCAATTAATGCCCTTCAACTTGAATGTGTGGATCCTCCTCTTTCACTTCGCCGTCAGTTCCTTTGCGATAAATTTTTATTTCGTTCATTGCAATTTTCTAACCATCCTCTATATACAAAACTTCCATTACTTTTAAATCAAATAAATTCTTCTAATTATTGGTCTCATAAAAATCCACCATGTCTTATTCAGAGTTACAAAAAGTTTATTGCCTTACAGGCTCCAAGCTACAGTTCAAATTTATATCCTCTTTTTTGCAGTAATTATGAATCTCTAGTTTCTATTCCTGACATACATTTTTCCTTGGGTTTAAATAAAGGGGATGATTTTACGAATTTCTTATTTAATTCAATCAAATATAATTATTGGAAAGATTGGCATCATATTTACACTGATGCGTCCAAACACAATGATTCTGGTTGTGTAGGAGTCGGAGTTTTTCATTCTCAATACAATATAGTTCAAAAGGTTAAACTTCCGCCTGAATCATCAGTGTTCACAGGAGAATGCTTTGGTTTATTCAAAGCTGTAGAATATATACACATTATGAAATTAAAAAAGACGGTCATATTTTCAGACGCTTTGAGTGTTTTGCAAGCTCTTAGCAAATTTCCATTAAAATGTAAAACAGTTTATCCCTTGGTAATATCTATAAGAAATCTATTGTACAAATGTTATCAGCAAGGGCTTGTAATTAGCTTTGCATGGATTCCGGGACATAGCAACATTTTGGGCAACACCAGGGCTGACCAGCTTGCCAATGAGGCTGTTGATTGTGGAGATCGTTTTCCGTACATTAATTATTGTCATGATCTTGCAGGTCTCCCCATGACGTTCCTTCGGGAGTCTTGGGGAGACTTATGGTCAGACAGTTCAGTATTAAAAGGTAAATTTTATGCCACCATACAAACGTGTATCCCAAAAAAACCTTGGTTTTTTAAATTAAAGTTAAATAAAACTTCCACCAGTTGTATTATCCGTATGAGACTGGGACATGTTTGTACTCCAGTTCACCTTGCACGGCTTCATATCATAGATAACGATATTTGTGAGTGTGGTGAAAGTGTGGGGGATCTGAACCACATTTTCTTCTCGTGTTCTCTTTATAATCATTCTCCTTTTATGGACTCCTTAAATCGTCATGAAGTTCCTCTTCCTACTTCCATTCTTACTCTTTTAGCATCTAATGATCCTATAATATACAACTGTTTATCTATTTTCATTAATTCTAACTCAATCCGTATTTAGTTTATTATATATTTTATTTGAAATTTTTTTCCTTTTCCGATCCTGACCAATTTTTATTTCCAAATTCCGTTCAGATACCATTCTTTAATTATTATAAGTTTCCCCGTTTTTGTTAGTGGCAAATGCGCAAATAGCGACTTGCCAAGAGGAAAAAAAAAAAAAAAAAAAAAAAAAAAACTTATGTAAATAGATTACTGTAGATACTAAAATTGAAAATTAAATTTTTACACTTATCATTAGTAGGTATAATTATTAATTAATCAAATTCAAATTAATTCATTTTAAATCTAATTCAAATATTTTATTTTTAGAACATAGATAGTTACCTTAGTTACAGGTTTTTTAGTAGTTTTATTTCTAAATATTATAATCGAGAACTATATACACGTATTACACGATTAATAATCACGATTTCGATCGTTACTAATCGTTTATGTGCACAGTGCAGTGCACAACTGCACATCCCTAGTATTGTTACGCCCCTTTTGTCGTGTCAAAAGTGCGTTTGCAAGTTTTATTACATTTATTTACAGTTCTTCGAGTATCTGAATTGTTTTATGCATTTATATAACGTAAATATGATAACTTCCACTATCTGTTAATTGATTTCTGTTTAAATTTTCATTTGTTCGAGTATTCGGTGCCGCAAACTTCCTGTCAAATCAACTTGATATTTTATCGATTTTCTAGGTCGGGTGTCACAAATAAATAGGTTTTCTCATTCAGAGTGTAATAAACTCCTAGTAGAAGTGATTTAAATTAGCCAAAATGACTGATTCAAAGTATTTTACCACGACAAAGAAAGGCGAGATATTCGAACTCAAATCTGAGTTAAACAGTGATAAAAAAGAGAAAAAGAAGGAGGCTGTCAAAAAAGTAAGTTCTATGTGTACTTTAATTTACTTTTATATTGCAATACTTTTAACCTAATTTTGTTATATCACGGAGAAAAAAAATATGAAAGGTGCTGCTTTGTTCTACTTCAAGCTACAAAATCAGTTCCATCGTCAGTTTTCAATTTTATTGATGACAAATCATTTGTCATTGGATATTCAATAATGTTAACACAAAGTTTATTATTGGCTACATTTGCTAGCTGTCCTAATTCTGTTATCTTCTAAAGTTTACAAACAATATTCAAATGAAAAACTAGATTGTAAATCATCCATAGCTTTGGATTGCATAAGAGGTCTACTTCCACTATGTTTATGATTATATTTCACTGATTATGCTGCAGCTTAGCTAGTCATCATAAATGTTTAGCCTTTGATCGACAATTGGTTTTAGCAGGTTTATAATAATGCCTCGTTGGTCTAGTGGTAGCAAGTGCTGAGCGTTGGGTATTGGGTTCGATTCCTGGGTTAGGCAAAGTGTTATTGGGTTTTTTCATTAGAAAATTCTCAGTAGCAGCCCGGAGTCTGGATTTGTGCCCAGTTAATGGCAATAGGCTCACTCCCTATAACATGGGCCTTATAACATAACTGGCGAAATGTGGGTGTAATATACACCTCTGCCTACCCCTTCGGGGAAATGCAGGCGTGATGTTATGTTATGTTGTTATAATAATGGTAAGGTTTTTCCATTGTCAAATATTATGAGGAAATATGCTGTTTTAAGCTGCATCTCCATGCAGCGACTGGTCGCTGGCGATGACAAAATTGGTTATTGGATATATTTGTAGTGATTTGAAGTTGCTGGTGACCAATATCACTGCGTGGATATATGATTACACTGTCCAACTGATATTCATAAAATGTAATAAATGTATTAATATTTTTTTTTAAACATTTATTTCTAAATACTAATTGATGTCCATATTTTGTAAGCAACTATAAAACTATCTTAAAACTATGTTAGTCACAGACGGTATAAAATAATCTACATTACAATTATCAGGTCACATGCAGCCTGATGTATCTCCCCACAACTGCAGACTCGGATTGCCTGTTTTCTTTCCTAAGAGCTAATTCTAATTATTTGCACCATTAAACTTTGATTTTTTTCTTATGTTTATTTAGGTTACGTTTCCCACTATCTGAAATATTAAAACTATACAATTCTATATTTTGCTAGGTCATAGCATCAATGACGGTTGGTAAAGATGTGTCCGCATTGTTCCCTGATGTGGTGAACTGCATGCAGACGGACAACCTGGAGCTGAAGAAGCTTGTCTACCTATACCTGATGAACTATGCCAAGTCCCAACCAGACATGGCCATTATGGCCGTCAATACTTTTGTCAAGGTATGTACGGTGGTATAATACATAGTCAGTTTTAATGTAAAGTGTGGGTCATTCAAAAAATGCTATGTTTAATTTTTTAATGTCTGGTGTATTTCCTGAAATGTACATATGTGCAGTTATTGGTGATGCTTCTCAAGAGTCAAGTTCAACAACTAAACTTAATTTAAACTATTCATATCTTTTTCTAATAGTGAAGACAAGAAAGAGATAGCAAGAGTTTTAGAACTGTCTAATTCATATATGTGTCACACTTCTTTACTATGGTTGAGTTAAGCTATGGCTGATGCTCGCGTCGTGCTCGTGAACGGGTGCCGTCAGTCGGGACAGGTCAGCTTCTACATACTATGGCAACTCTTTTTATGTTTATTTCTAAAGGCAATATACTCACTTTTAAACTCTTGTTTATTTCTGACATTAACCTACATTATAATCACATCATTTGAATAAATTTGATGTAATAAATAATAACCTATTTTAAAAAGAGTTTATCCATGGAGTTTCTTGCCGGTTCTTCTCCATAGGACCCACAATTTGGAACCGTGCAACTAGAGCCTGACCTTTTAAAAGTGCCTGTAATTAGGTTTATTTCAAATAAAAAACATTGAAATTGAAATTAACATTTTTAATCTGCACTTTCTGAGATCATGCGTTGCAACGACTGCGCGGATTGTACGATCTGCAAGGTTAAGCTGCACTTGCCGCGGTCAGTCTGTGGATGGGTGACCGTTTCGTTACACATCGAGACCCCTCCGTGCCTCGGAGAGCACGTTAAGCTGTCGGTCCCGGTTGTCATACGAATATCTATGGCAGTCATTACGGGTAGTCAGAAGCCTGAAAGTCTGACAACTGGTCTAACCTCCGAATGTCAGTATTACCCAGTAACTGGGTTGCGGGGGTCTGATGGCAGTCGCTCCGTGTAAAATACTGGTGTTCAGCCGCATCTGGCTAGACTGGAAGCCGACCCCAATATAATTGGGAAAAGGCTCGGAGGATGATGACTTTCTGAGATCATGATAAAATTATTTTTTATGGAACTTTTTATTTAGACTAATTTAACAGCACCAAAATTGTTGCTATTCATTTTTTGTATTTATTATTAGTAAAAGAGACTGATAGTTTAAAATAAGTTTAGTTTGTGAAAAAGAGAATCAACAATATTGTGTATTAGAATGCTATTTTATGAAATGTGGGTAGAATTTCAAAGCTTGTGAGGATATATTAATTTTTTGCTACAGATGTAGACTAGCATTATGGTTCATTGTTATAAATAAGAATCATGTGGTAGATTTTTTGTATTGTAACATTCGTCCAAGATTGTAACATAACATTTTCTGAATAACCATTCAAAATCTTTCATATTATCTAATTGTGAATAACCATCTGCATGGGTTGAGAATCTAATATAATTCAAATTATTCCATAAGTTCAGTCCAATTTTCAACAAAATGTGAGCATGGGATTTCAAAACACTGTTACTTAATTCAAAAATTTACGTAAATGTTCATAATTAATTGTTTAGTATATAAAAATTATCATAATAACTACTGCTTGTAGTTATTTTTGTGTGTGACATGTATTTTTTATCGTTTTTTAATGTCTACTGTACCTAAAATGATGGGTGGAAGGATCTACCAACATACCAGCTTGTTAAGGTAACAATATGATCCAGAAAAACCAAAATCAAATCATCTGTTTGTAGATTTACACATTGAATTAAAGTAATTTTGAAATTATGTAATATTCATGGAAATCGTTTTGGTAAAATATTAAAGAAATTTCTGTCAGGCAGCAATTAAGTTTTTAACCCTTTCATTGCAGCAATATCATACACAAATCCTGACCCATATTATGCGGTTCCCCAACCGCAGCCAAAGGGTTTATATTAGGAAGATTTTGTACTTACTTGACTATCATAGAAATCGTTTATAAAAAAAAACATGATGACTCGCTGAAGATTATTAAAAGCTTAAAAGAAAATTAGTTTTCTGTTAATAACTGTTTTGGAGTTAGAATAATAATAAAAATAAACTAATTTTCATCTATAAAATAATAACCCCATTATTTTCAAGTGAAGAAACAAAAGGCCTTAATTTGAAGTGAAAAACAATGTCTAACAGAAATTTGGTGTACTTTGACGTAGTGTAAATTAGCACTTAATACCCTGATGATACCAACCTGCATGCAATAGATAGGAAAATTATATATTGCATGAATATCATCACAATATTAACAAACCTAATATTTTATACTATACTGAACCCTATCACAAGCACAAGAAATGTGTAAATCTACATAATAATCGACAACTAGTGAACAAAAAACAAATGTATATGAAATAAAATCCATGCCTCATACTTTATTATGAATAGAAGCACATCGGCTATTATTTTATTATATTCCATATTTATTATGTAAGGGAAACCATTCAGTCTGCTTATTGGCAAAGATGACCAAGTATTTTTTTTCTATAAACTTCTGGCTTGCATTTGTAGTCTTCTTTTTTTTGTATAAAAAAAAAACAAAGCAAAACAAGCTAAAGGCCCACCTGATGTTATGCAGTTACCTTTGTCCATAACAACTGCAATACCACCTACGCTGTTGACTAAATGGTACCACAAGTCGGTTCGCCAAACAGACATGAAGATGGAAAGTCTCATGTGGTTGTAATTTCACCGGCACCAGCAAAGCAAGCGTCACTGTTTGGTGGCAGAAGTAAATACGGTGGTAGTACTGCCCCGGACGAGCTCCTTCACAAGGAGCTCTACTACTACTGCAGTATGTTATGCTTTTGCGTAATAAGTATTTTGAGCTTGCCAAATATATAAAAGAACCAAACTAGTCCATACACTAAGGTTTTAGAAATGCTGTATAAAAAATAAAAATAAAAAAACCAGTGGGGTAGTTGTGTAATGACTCACAATTACATTAATAGCTTAAATGTTTACATTACAGTAATATCATGGTATAATAACACCAGGTAGTCTCTTCCCGTGACAGCTAGGTCACGTGATCGCCTCCGTACTACGTCATCGGCCGTGGAGCCAATAGCGGGCTGTTAGCGTTACACTTGTCAGTTTGATGTGCTGCCACTTTGTGAAAATGAATTACCCGAGCAAAATGCATTTTTTCATTTACTCTCTTCTATAAAGAATCACTTTTTAACTAGTAATTTAATATAGGTTCCTTTATTAACTAATTAGATGAATAACACGAGATAGATTAGTTAGGAATTTATTTTATATTCATTATGAACAAAAATCTCCTTAAATATATTGAAGATATCAATCAATGGCAACACTGATCGTGACGTAGCTTGGAGGCATCTCGCTGTCATCGCGGGAAGAGAATACCTGGTGAAACATCTTATTATACCATGAGTAATAATAAATATTAATAAATAAATATTTTGGACATTTTTATACAGCGCCATCTAGTCCCAAACTAAGCAAAGCTTGTACCACAGTTTAACATATAAATAGTAAAACTGTGCTTGTACTAAGGGCTATTCATAAGACGTATTGTCACAACTATTAGTTGTGACAATACGTCTTATTGGCAACTGGTGTTGCAGATGTCTATGGGCGACAGTGATTGTTTACCATCAGACACACTTGACACACTTGCTCGTTTGCCCCCTTTATTAAAAAAAACATGGAGCAATGTATATTGAAATGAACATGATTGCGATTGCGAGTGAGTTACACAATTTGGAAGCAGGGAGGTGATTCTCGCGTCGTAGACATTTTCTCAAACTCGACATAATGTCGAAACAAGATGGCGAATTAGATTGAAATTGAATTTTCGTATTCTCAGAATGTCACGTTAGAGATAATTGTCTACGCCTAACGATCTAAATACAATAGGACCCAGGGCCCCAATTCTCTCGTTATAGAGATAAATGTCTAATTCGAGACAATCTCTACGAAAAATATCGCCGGTAATGTCAACTGCTTTGAACCACTCTTTGTATTTAGAGCGCTAGGCGTAGACATCTCTACGTGACATTCTGAGAATACGAAAATTTATTTTCAATCGACATTCGCCATCTTGTTTCGACATTATGTCGAGTTCGAGATAATGTCTACGACGCGAGAATCACCCCCCAGATCCTCTACTGGGTTTTAAAATGATCGATGAATTCACTTAAACCGGTCCCACAGCTTTTCCCGTCCTTTTCAGTTTCTAAAACTCTTAAATTAGTAATACTAGTAGGAAAAACATTTCGTAGCTAAACTGTTTATTAAAAAAACAACTTCAGACTACAAAGGTTTCCCTTACACCGCTTCTAATAAAATTGCTTCAGTATGATTGATGTGTTGCTTCTCTTTTCTTTTTATACACAATACCAACACAATCTACGTTGACACCTCCAGGACTGTGAGGATTCCAACCCTTTGATCCGAGCGCTAGCGGTCCGGACCATGGGATGTATCCGCGTGGACAAGATCACGGAGTACCTGTGTGAACCGCTCAGGAAGTGCTTGAAAGATGAGGATCCTTATGTGAGGAAAACTGCTGCCGTGTGTGTGGCTAAGCTCTATGATATTTCTTCGAGCATGGTGGAAGATCAGGTAATTATTCTTTTAAGATATCATTTGACTTCATCATTTCAGCCGAAAGGCGTCCACTGCTGGACATAGGTCTCCCCCAAGTGGGTGGGATATGCCATAATCGCCACGCTTGGCAGGCGGGTTGGCGATCGCAGTTGGTTGGTTTAATACTCAGAGCACGCTGCTGCCCATCCTCTGGTGAATCCCTTAGTCGCCTTTTACGACACCCATGAGAAGAGATAGGGATATATCATTTTACTTAAACTTACTACGTAAAATACGCTCAATTTAACTTGGCCGGAGTTAATTCGTCACAAAACCATCGCAGTAATAATTTTATGGGTGTCAGTTGAAGGCGGGAGGCGGGGAAACATGCGCTGAAACCTACTTCACTCAGACTCTTTTATTTTGCGCATATTGTAATCGTCAACTCAGCCTATCGCAGTCCACTGCTGGATGCTGGATGGTTGCCTTTCCCAAATTACGCCTAATGATCATGACAACGTTAATTTATTAATAATCAACGCGCCATCCGCCCCCTGTCCCCTGCTAACATTTTACGACTGTGTTCTCAAGCAAAACTTTGTATATGCGGCGTCTTGAGACTTACTCGTCTGTGACCCCAGTATATTAAAATCCTATCTGTTTTGGTGATTATCATGCTTAAAATATCTAAATAGTCTTGATTATATTAATTAATTTCGGCCGATAGACACACCTATAACAATATGACCATCCATGGTCATCTGATTTACTTAACATACAAACCAAACAATGTTTTATAGGGTTTCCTAGACCAGCTGAAGGATCTGCTAAGCGATTCAAACCCAATGGTAGTCGCGAACGCAGTCGCCGCACTCTCGGAGATCAACGAAGCGAGCGTGTCTGGACACCCTTTAGTTGGTGAGTCGGTACTCGCTCATACAACCTGTAATTGAAATAACTGAAAATCTCTTAAAGGTGAACCTCTATTTTACTCATCACTATAAACAACTTTTACTATGAAACCAATTGAGAAGTGGTGAAAAAAAATACGTTTGCTGTAGTTGTAGATGGAAAAAATGCGAAAAACGGCCACTATTGGCACTTTTTCTATCTAACAAATACAGCGAACTATATTTAACAAAGTTAATAGTTTTTGATGAAACTACTGTACCTTTACCACAGCGGTGACACTCCGTGTACGTGTGAGCTCGCTCACCGGTGACCTTGAGCGAGCGCGTGAATGCAATAGGGTGTTTGACAATTTTTGAAAATGTACGTAAAACGATGGCGAAACATCCAATTAAAGCATTCATTAACAAATAATTACTAAAATAAGCTTGTAAAATTAAATAATCAATATTTTAAATTCTCATTTTTAATTTCGCACTAAAACGCTAAGTCACGTGACAATATCGTCAACCTACGTCACTGTTCTAGTTCCGGTCAGTGTTGCCGGAATTCTCATAAAAGTACGACACGCTTACGGTACGAATACGTAAGGTACGAATTTGACAAAAAGTAAAAAATCGGAATGCAGTTTTTTTTTGTCACATGAGACATGACTAAAACGTTTTGTAGTTTGTGTTTGAATCACGCACATATACAAAACAAAAACTTTTAAATTACGTTCAAATTACCTACAAATGCTGATTAGTTTAATTGTTAGTAAGTTATAAAGTACATAACCTGGCTCAATAAAAAACCGGCCAAGAGCATGTCGGGCCATGCTCAGTATTATAGGGTTCCTTAAGTAGGTGTACAAACGAATCAAATCGAATATTAATCATGGCTATTTTAGTTTTTGTCAAAGTTACTTTTTGTGATTTTTTCAAATAGAAAGTAGCTAAAGGAGCATTGTTTGCCATGATAATTTTTCTCTAAGGTCAATGACCTTTGAACTAGGACGTTTTAAGTATTTTTCGGTTTTCTGTCTATAACTCAAAAAATTATAATCACATTATACTCGAAATAATTTTAAAAGAGAGTTTTCACAAAGGTCTATCAATGTGGAAGATTATAAGTTTTTACGTTGCATAGTTTAGAAATGGCAGGGGGGGGGACACATTGCAAGCCACTTTGGCGGGCTATATTTCGCAGATGGTACACCTGATAAAAAAGTGATGTTTGAAACATTACCTTCAGTTTAGTAGACCTATTCAATGATACCCCACACGATGGGGTGCAGCGAAAAAAATTATTTTTTCCCCATTTCCCCTAAAGAACGTAAAAACTATTTTTTTATTCTTTTAAAATTGAGATCTATATGCAGACTATTTTTTAACAAAATTTCATTTACTTATGTTTATAACTGTAGAAGTTATTAAGCTGTAAAGGATTAGGACAGACGGACAGACGGACAGACGGACGGACATGACGAAACTATAAGGGTTCCTTGTAGGACTTCGGAACCCTAATAAAAATGAACCTAAATTAACAATTAACATGAATAAAATTATTAATAATATACCTACTCGTTCAAAAACTGGTAAATTTTATTTTTACGATCATGGCAACATTTAGCTCGCCCTACGTCGTACAGGACTATGACGTCACCCAAAATGGAGGCCAAGTCTCAAGACGTTTTGTATCACGTGATCAACAGATTAAAAAATCAAAATTTCAAACAGAAAAATAAATTATTTAGAATATATTTAAATTAACAAAACTTAGTAAAAGTTAATCTTCAACCTAAAATCTACGTTGTGTACAATTTTCATAATTTTTAGCAATACCTGTCAAACACCCTATTGTCACAGCTGTGCCTTGGCTCAGGCAGCCGAGAGACTGCCCGTTCCACACGCCGCGCACTGCGCAGGGCCCCCGCGCTCGCCCCGACCCGCACACATAGCCGCGAGCAATTTACTAGCACACATGCTTAAGTGTTGCTTCTTGTCGTTAGTATATATTCTATGCCTTTACAACAATTCTGTAGAACCAGATTTTCGATAAAGTTTGACTCAGCGAGTAATATTTTTTTACTAATGCGGACGCCACTGAGCTGTAGGGAGCCCGTTAAGAGGTTTTCAGTTATTTTAATTACACTTGGTACATATGCAATAGAAAAAGAAAAGTTTGTTTTAGGAAATTTTTAAACTTGTTGTATCACAAGACTGTCCGCGGCTTCGATCGCGTAAAATTCGGGTTATCACAGAAATACTTATCGCACATCCCTCGGGAACTGTTTGTCTTCCCGGGATAAAAAGAAGCCTATATGTTAATCCGGGTTATGGTCTACCTGTGTACCAAATTTCATTTAAATCCATTCAGCCGTTTCAGCGTGATTGAGTAACATACATCTAGATATCCAAACATCTTCACTAACTTTCATATTCTATAATATTAGTAGGATTATGTAGAGCTAAGATTGGAAAGCGATTACGTTTATCTCCTAGTAAACAAAATAGTTCGGTCCTTGGGGCCTTTCCACCAGAAAAAGACTTCGGTGTTTTGGGAATGATAAACTAGGGAGTAGGAGTGCGCTTTTCAACACATCTAATTAAGCAAAACTATTTCTGGCTTCTATCCAAATTCCTATAACAAGCCAGAAAGTTGCTAAAATAACTCCAATCTCATCTTGAAAATATTTTCCTTTACAGAGATGAATGCACCTACCATAAACAAGCTGCTAACTGCTCTAAACGAGTGCACTGAATGGGGACAAGTGTTTATACTGGACGCCTTGTCTAATTACTCCCCCAGAGACTCGCGCGAAGCTCACTCCATATGCGAGAGAATCACTCCCAGACTGGCCCACGCTAATGCTGCAGTGGTTCTGTCAGCTGTCAAGGTAACTATAGTGTATATTATAAATAGGGAATCTTCCAACCGAGTTTTATAGCACACAGTAGAAAAAAAGGTCTCCTCCGAAATGGAATGTGGATAAATATATACATCGCAAATGGGCTATTCATCACAGACTTACCCTCATTGCAAATGACGCTTATGCCATTCATTGGCCTGGGATACTGCCTTACAAGTGCAAAAATATATGAGTTACCAAAATTCTAATCAGTCTTTGAAAAACTGGTAGAAGTTAGATTAAGGAAAGTTCCGTCAAAAGACTCCACGAATCCGAATTTTAGAGAAACTGAGGTAGTTCAGACGGGTCAACGGTTTCGTGGATTTTGTTTATTCTTTCTACAATGTTGTCCTTTCTGTACCTTCTTTTAAATAATATAACATTTTTGGTAATTTAAACAGTAGTCAACTACCGGATTCTGCAGCTAGCTTGCAGTTCAAATGCAGTCCGTCTGAATAGACCCTTAACTGATCTAAATGCGAATGAAACCGAAACAAACTGACTTGCCATAGTCAACGCCAATACTTCTTAAAACTTTCTTCACCTAACCTAACAACTCATCTCCAGGTCCTCATGAAGCTGATGGAAATGGTCTCAGACGACACGGAGCTCGTCAGCACTCTCTCCCGGAAGCTGGCCCCTCCACTGGTGACTCTTCTCAGTGCTGAACCGGAAGTACAGTACGTAGCGCTCAGGAACATCAACTTGGTGGTGCAGAAGAGACCTGATATCCTGAAGCATGAGATGAAGGTGAGAAACGGAACAAAATCTATAAATTTGTAGTTTAGGCATAGAATACGTAACTCTCGATATAGCAAGTGAGTCTGTATGAAAATTAGCCGTTTATAGAAATAGCCATTTTGAGAATTAGGCATTCTATGCCTTAACCCAAGAGCTCAGTGAAAAAGTTTTGTAAAGATTTTATTTAACTTGTTATTTTGTCTGACTGTCTGCTCCAAATCTTGCAAGTTAATTTTGAGCCAGTTCCCGTTATCCAAAAGGCTGAAATATTGCATAGTTCGGATGTCAAAAACAGTATTATTTACCTTCAGAAAAATGTTAAAGCATGAAAATAATTGTAGTGCGGAATTGAAGAAAGATGGACAGAGATATCTGGTTACCTTTTAAATGTTCACTATGAGTCAAGGCATACCGACGGAGTGGCGGCAAAGCGGCTTATTTAGAAACGATTGAAATTCAACCTTATTTGCTTTAACTTATGGCTAAAATTTAAATCTCAAAATAAAATCTCATTAGGTAGCTTAAAGAGCCGCGAAGAGCAGTAGAGCGGCGACAAGCGTCCTTAAGAGCCGGTTAATAAGAGTCGGTTTGCCTTGCAACCAGTCTTGCAACTGCTCTTTGCCGGCGGTCTTTCGGTGTTCGCTGACCCTACAACAGCCTTTGTCTCAAGTTGTCTGATCAGATTTCGATCTTAGCTTCTTTTTTTATTCGATTTTGGTTGAATATCAGTATTTTTATAATGAGCGACTGCTTTTTTTACAACCAAAAATATTTAAGGGATACAGTTAATAAAAAAATTGTGTGCTTCTGTCTGGCTGGCCTTTCGATAATTCGCGTTAGATAGGGTATTTAATTTCCGAGGGACTCCAACTGTCTAGGTCCAAAGTCTCAACCTGGGGCCTTACTCCTGACTGTTTCGAGCTCTGAACCAAATCGAGCTAGTGTCAATTCCTACAGAAATGCAGTAGGAATTGACACTACCTCGAATTCAAATTCGATTTATACAGCACTCGATCCAGTCGAGAGTAAGGCCTGTGCAAAGTTAACCTTCGATCTAAAACTCTATGGTAGTCTTTAAAACACAAAACCGTTAGAAAATAGCCTACTTATTCTTCTATCACTTCTCATACTACTCTTCATTTCAGGTCTTCTTCGTGAAATACAACGACCCAATCTACGTGAAACTGGAGAAGCTAGACATAATGATCAGACTCGCCTCTCAGGCTAACATCGCGCAGGTGCTGGGTGAACTGAAGGAGTATGCCACTGAGGTGGACGTGGACTTCGTCAGAAAGGCCGTCAGGGCCATCGGCAGATGCGCGATCAAGGTATTCTTTTATGTAATAGGTTGACAAACAGGCTCACTTAACTCACTCTCACATTACCTCTGTATTAGGGCGGCAATGTACTATCAGCAAACCTTCCGGTGAACCACCACTAAGGCTAAAATCGATTGCGCTTAGTGTTCGACGGCAGCCGTAGGTACGTGTAATGTAGCAGGATTCGTTCAAGGGATTTTGTCGATAAAATGTAGCACCGGGAAGTAACGTGATGTTACATACGTTTTCACCCGGCCCATTAAGAAAAGAATGAAAATGGAAGGACATAACTGAATACAAAAGTCATATATCGCCACACACACGCCCGTCCTGGAGCCGTATTATGAAGTGTTAGAATCATCATTGTTTCGTTGCGAAAGAGAGACAGAGCTATATAGGACTAATAGCGCCATCCCTCTTAGCACCGGATCCATGATGGCCTTAAAACTTCATAATACGGCCCCTTTTTCGTTTAGAGGCCTGGTATGAAAACTACATGTGAGCGTCGCCGTCGATCCGTTGAAAGCCGAAAGAAAGAGGCGTGGCTTACATAGTTTTGTCATTTACCGCCATAAACAACCCGTTGGCGGTCCGATCCTTTACAGATCTGTGCTCACATTCATCAATATCCTGGATTGGTGCCATAGATTATATTAGTGTATTATATATTGCAAAGAGTACAGTATCCTTTGACAAACTATACGGTAGTATCTCTATGCAGTCTGTGGAACAAACTGACAATCAATCAAACTTCACAAACGGTATGTGTATGACGATGCACCCGTTTTCAATTATTTTCATAACGGACTGGGTGAAAACGGCATGTATATTGCCGCCCTTAGGTGGCAGTACGTCCACGGACGAACTCTTCCAAAGGAGCTCTACTATACAACGAGGATATGACAATACGACAATAAATGAAAACACGGTTATTACTAGTCTATAGAAGCATTTTAAACACGTAAATAAGTTGTTTAACTAAAATTAAAAAATCTAAATTTTTTAACAAAATAAATATTAAAACATCGAAATAATTAGTAATACCATTTGTAATAATTTGTGATTATTGAGAAAGAGTGTTTAAAATTATAATATGGACTCGCATAGGTCTTTGACCAAACGATCTTTGCCTAGAAAAATTAATCTACATTCAAAATTATTGAAATTAAAATAATTTTCTGTGGTTAAGCTATGAATCCCATCATGGGATTTTAAATGTTCTGTTATCTGCTATCTTCTCTTTATTTTCGTCTCGATCTTCTCTTTCGAAGAAGATTGAGAAACAGGATATTTTTGACAAACCCAATGTCCTTTGCAGGTGGAACCATCAGCTGAACGATGCGTCTCAACCCTGCTAGAACTCATCCAGACTAAAGTGAACTACGTAGTCCAGGAGGCTATAGTGGTGATCAAGGACATCTTCCGGAAGTACCCCAACAAGTACGAGAGCATCATCAGCACATTGTGTGAGAACCTGGACACGCTGGATGAGCCTGAAGCTAGAGCTTCTATGGTAAGTGATTTTTTTGTAGTACAGGATGGCAAAATGAGCTAAAGGCCTGATGTTAAGTGGTTACCTTTGCCCATAACAACTGCAATACCACCTAAGCTGTTGCCTAAATTATATCGAAAATCGCGTTCGCCAAACTGAGACATGAAGATGGAAAGTCTCATGTGTGTGTCTCGCAGTAGGCCAGCGTGATGGACTAAGGCCTGACTCTTCTCGCTTTGAGAATGTAATGTTCCAGAAGATTCGGTAGAGTTCATTAAAACAACAAGGGTTTATTCCGGACTGGCACACAAAAGTCATACTGGATGTCAGGGAAACGCTCCCGAAACTGAAAGGCTTTTATTTATACTACCTGGACACAATACAATACCCCCACACATATACAATATCATAATAATTAATATGTATAAAGATAAATAAATAAATAAATTAAAATTATATTTTAATAAGTTATTTAAGCTATCTATTGAAGAGCGGAGTCTCCTAATACAGGCATTATTTGCTTAAAAGGAGGCTCCAATCACCAACTAATGTTACCTATATTGTGTTGATGAAATAAACCTTTTGTATTTTTGTATTTTGTATTTTTTTTTTTTTGTACAATGGAATACCAATAACCATTAGCATTATACTCATTGTTTTAGTGATTTGGTATTTTGCAAACCCTCAATGTAAAGCGTACAAAAATCGGGATCAATGCCGCGCGTATCTAACCTACCTACGCTCGCTACGACACGGACTGCGTATGCGAGCGGATGTTCACCCCTAGCGCCAGCTGATATTTTATTTGAATTACATTGCGGACTTTGAAAAATTTGCTAAATAAATGGGGTTTTTTTTTTGCAAATCAGTTTTATATAACTGCCCAAACCTGGATATGTATGAAAAATGCAAAAAAAATAATGATAAAATCTTAAAAAAGAATCGAATTTGTTGTGGTTTCGTATCAGTAATCACCATCACATGAGCAAGTGGGGCTATATAGACCAAACAGCTACAGCCTGCATGTGTGGCATTGATCCTCAATCAATGTCACACTTGCTATGCTGCTCCTTGTGTCCAAGCACTTGCACATTGAGTGACCTTATCGATGCCACAGACAACGCACAAGACGTGGCAAATTTCTGGGCCAGCAGCGTGTGATTACTGTGCCACTATCAGTAAATTTTTGTACCGTCGACACGAAGAAGAAGAAGAAGTAATCACCAGCACTATCAGTTATCTTCGTTTTCGGAAGCGTTTCCCTGACACCCAGTATAACAAAGGCGGGCCGCGAACGCTTGACAACAATCTCAACTTACACACTATCACTTGATCTCATAATAACAAAGGTGCCTACATTACAGAGAAGAGGCCCGTTCCCAGCAATGGGACATTAATAAGCTGATTATGTACAAGTATTTCACAAGCATGTGTAAATTCTTGATGAAATGTTTTTGTTTTCTCCAGGTATGGATCGTAGGCGAGTACGCAGAGCGTATCGACAATGCTGATGAGCTGCTTGATTCCTTCCTAGAGGGCTTCCATGATGAGAACGCACAGGTAAACCCAATTTTAAGGCTGCATAACCACTTTATTATGTATAATAATAATAACTAGCTTGTCCCCGTGGTTTCTGTGGATTCTTGCAGTTTTCCAGGATAAAAAAGGTTTTATTTTTTGTAAAGCGTCTGCTTTATTTATATTACAATCTAGCCTTAAGACAAACAAACACACTTTCGCATCCATCCTTTGTTTGTTTATTTGTCCTTCAATCACGTTCAGACTGCTGAACGGATTTAGATAAAAGGCAAACATATAACCATAACCCGGACCTCAGACACCTTGGGGCGTTTTTCACCCAAATCAGTAAGACTCATTCAGGCACCGCTGCGCATGCGCCATTCAATAGAATTTGAACCTTAATGCATCAGAAATAGAGTATAAATTTACTTGGTTTTGCTGGGACGTTTTCGTCCCAGCGGTGCTTAAGGGTATTAGCGATTGGGTGGGTGAAAAACCGCGGGGCGAAAGAGGTCAGTTACCGAAGGACGTGCGATAAGAACTTCATCACTGCATCATCATCATCATTCATAATTTCAGCTGAAAAACGTCTACTGCTGGACAAAGGCCTTGTCCAAGGGGGGGGGGGATATGCCATAATCGCCACGCTTGGCAAGCGGGTTGGCGATCGCAGTTGGTTGTTTAAATATTCAGATAACGCTGCTGCCCATCCTCTGGTGAATCCCTTAGTCGCCTTTTACGACACCCGTGAGAGGAGAGGGGGGTGCAATTCACTACATAATATTATTTAATTAAAGTCCCACGCCGCGCTGAGTTCGTGTTTGTTCGGGCCAATCTGCGCGCCATAAGTCTGAGCCGCTGCCGCTAGAGTAGGAAGCGTGTGAGCGAAACAGAAAAAGACTTCACGTCAGTCAATTTTAACACCTTATTAGGGCATTGCATAAGGTTGATTATATTATTTTAATGTTTCGGGTGTTTTCGACGATCTATTCGTGTCTGCGCGAACGAAGATTTACGACGCGCCTTATTTTTTGTGTGGTACTGTAACTCGTTGTATACCCAGGTTCAACTGCAACTGCTGACGGCTGTGGTGAAGCTGTTCCTGAAGCGTCCGGCGGACACCCAGGAACTGGTGCAGCACGTGCTGAGCCTCGCCACTCAGGACTCCGACAACCCAGACCTGAGGTAAGGATTACTACTTCGCCATAATAATACAACGTGTAATTGAAATTACTGAAAACCTCTTAAGGGGTCATTTTACTCATCAGTATGAACAACTTTTACTATGGTACCAATCCAGAAATAGCGAAAAAAAACAGCTGTTGCCTACATTTTATCGAGTTATGCGAACATAAATGTATGGAGCAGCTGTTTCAGTGGTGGTCCCATCATAATCAATTAATAATCATCATTTCAGTCGAAAGACGTCCACTGCTGGACATAGGACTCCCCCAATAGGAGGGGATATGCCATAATCGCCACGCTTGGCAGGCGGGTTGGCGATAGCAGTTGGTTGGATAAATACTCAGAGAATGCTGCTGTCCATCCTCTGGTGAATCCCTTAATCGCCTTTTACGACACCCATGAGAAATAAGGGTGGTGCTATTCTTTACGTCCGGCTCCATACGGAACCATAGTAAAAGTTGTTCATACTAATGAGTACAATGACCCCTTAAGATGGTTTCAGTTATTGCAATTACATGTTGTTTATCCAGGACATGGTCTATCTGGGTGCCGACTTTCATCCAAATCGGTCCAGTAGTTTTGGCGTGATACTTGAACAAGCAAACAAACAGACAATACAGTTTTATTAAGACCCATGTATTCTTATTTGAGGAAAGAGGTAGTGGTCTTGAACGCCCCCTAAGCCACTGCGACCTAATAAGATCTATTGTGACGCCTCTTGCAGCATTACAGCACTTCCCCAAGCTGCAAGTCAATCATGAAATCGACTATGACTTGGGGGAGGAGGACCTGATCTCCTACGTTGAGATGACGTGGCCTCCAAGATGCTGGCTTCTCATGTGGTGCATTGCATCACACTCGCATAGGATATGGATATGGACCCTATGTAACGTTTCATTTCACTTGTATTCAGGGATCGTGGTTTTATCTACTGGCGTCTCCTCTCCACCGACCCGGCGGCCGCCAAAGAGGTGGTGTTGGCCGACAAGCCGCTCATATCGGAGGAGACGGACCTGTTGGAGCCGACGCTGTTGGATGAGCTCATCTGCCATATTAGCTCGCTGGCCTCCGTGTATCATAAGCCGCCTACTGCTTTTGTTGAAGGTATAGTGCAAGATATTTTTAAATAATTTGTTGTGGAATTGAAACTTAGTTCAGGAGTGACAAAAAAGTAGCTAAGCTTTGTGTTTTGAAAATTCATCAGCAAAAATGTTGAAAGTGTAAATTAAAAACTTTTTAACAAAAAAATTAACCGACGAAAACAAACTGAAACGCGATAAAACTTTAAAAAAAATAAAATACCGATGAAAACAGTAACTGAAAAGCGAAAAATAAAATGAAGCTTTTTAGTCCTAATTACTAATCTCCTAACTAAACTAATGTAAATAACTAATTATGAGTCGGCGCCAAACAAACAAGCAACGAAGATCATTAAGTTACTTACCACTAATAAAAACAAAATAAAATCAAATAAAAATAATTAAAAACCACCAACACAGCCCATTCAATTCTTAATTCACTTTAAACATTCATACACTAATTTGCCACAACCGATACTACATCGCATACCAAAATTTCAGATTGATTGAACGAGTGAAAGTACCTTAGAATGCCTAACCAATTTATCCTCATTTCTGTTTCCTACTCCATTATCAGACCCTGATAACCATCTATCTATAGCTTATTCACTGCAACCATTCCAATGAACCCAAACACGATACCTCTGCTGTAAGTTGGTGAGGAGTTGGGTATCCTGCAGATTCTAGGTGAAGCTGCAGTATCAGGTCAAGGCTACCATGTTCTTGCATGAAAACGACAAACAAGCAAGCAAACAACAAAACATCGTCTTATTCATGGTATAATTCTGTATTATATGGTATAATAGTGTATTATATGGTATTAATGGTATAATAGTGTATTATATGGTATTAATGGTATAATAGTGTATTTCCGGGCACTTACAACCCTAACGCCTTTAAAGCTGGAGTGAATCGGCACCTAATAGGTTTGCTCGCTCCATCGTCGACCACATCTTGACAAAGCTGTCTAGATTGCGGTCAAGATCAGATCTATATCTCTAAAAAATCATAATAATAATACCATGAATAAGACTATGTTTTATTTTTTAGGCAGTTAGAATTTGAATTTAATAAACGATGTCCAAGGGCTGGTTTGATGATATTGTTATAGCTCACTTATATGTCATGCTGATGGTGGTGTTAGTGTCGGGTCGTTAAGTTCCCCTCAATATGGTTGAGTTAAGCGATGGCTGATGCTCGCGTCATGCTCGTGAACGGGTGCCGTCTGTCGGGACTAGTCAGCTCCTACATACTATGGCAACTCTTTTTACGTTTATTTCTAAAGGCAATATTCTCATTTATATTGAACTATATTTACGGGACTTTCGCGCACAATTAAATCAAAACACAAAAAAACATTTTGACTTACCTCAACGTTTTGGCCAAGTTGTATTGGCCGTGGTCACGAACAGACTGTTTTTTTTTGTTTTTTGATTAAGTGCGCGAAAAGTCTCGGAAATATAGTTCAATATGAGTGAAATTCGCGAAAGTTTAAAAACTTCCCCATATATATATTATCACTTTTATTAAACTTAGGTTTCTTTCTGAAAAATTTGTTAAAAATAGTCTCATCATTGTTATGATTAATGGGAAGTAGCGAGACAGCTCCAACACAAGTACTTTTGTAACTTACTGGAGCTGCCTCAATTTATGTTTGAACACTTATGTATGAGATATAATAAAAATATTTTGATTTTGATTTATTTATTTATTCTGACATTATACTAACATTATTTGAATGTATTTGATGTAGTTCAAAGTTCAAAGCATTTATTTGCAACTAAGTGTACAATTTTAGTTCTTATTTATGTAAAATACATTATGAGGCACTTAAAACTTAGCGGCCTTCTACAGGCGTAGCAAATTTGAGGGCTTTATTAGTAAGTTATGTCAGTTAATTAATATTAGTAAATTATTATTGATTATATATTTAATTAATATTTAAATAAGATAATTTAATTAGTTATTTAATATTAGTGTATTTATTAATTTATTATAAATTAGTTAATTAGGTATCTAGTTTAAATTAGTAAGGTATAGTAACACAGTTCTAGTATCTTATAATAATATTAAATCTTGGTAGATCGCCGTATTAATTATTTTTATTTCGTTTTATATAATAAGTATGTCCTACTTATGTATGTGTATGTATGTGTTTGTTTCAGTTTTCATTTATTATTTGTACATTGGCGTACTTAGGAATTCTTCAACTGAGTAAAAACATTTTTGGATAAGAAATGATTTTAGTTTTCTATAGAATGTTATAAGTTTCGTTTCATTTTGAATACTTTGTGGTAGTTTATTAAATATTCTAATTGCCATATACTGGTGCCGATTCTCTTGTCACAAAATTCTCTAAACTAGACTAAAAATCACCTAAATTTAGTTTAGTACTGTCAAACGACGTTTTCTATTCTGAAATTCATTTTAAAACTAATTTTTGGTTTGACAGGACCAAAATTAGTTTAGTTATTCAACTTAGTAGAAATTGACATTTTGCTATTCTGTAATTGACGTTTTTCACCTAATATTAGAAATGTCAACCTAAATCTGACTATTTTTAGAAGGCATCAAAATACATGTCGACTATAATTAGTTATCAACAACTAAAATTACAAAGCTTATTTTATTCATTTTTATAGTTTTTAGGTAGTTTAAAATAAATAATGGATGCCTACTATGTAGTTGCAGCTGTTGTAGATTCAGCAGAAAGGTAAATTGTTCATAGAAATATACAAAGAAATTTATAATTTCGATAAAACAAAGTACCTATATAATCAAAGGATAAGAAGTGATTTTTGTGTTGAACATAACATCTATTTGTAAATTTTATCCATAAACTTATTTTACTGTAAGTTTATGATTTTATCACAGTTATATTATTATATCGCGACTTATAATTTGTTCCTATCTTATTCCTAAAAGTCTAGTCCAGTGTTGCCGGCAATCAAACAAGAAAAAGTCTGAAAGTTCTGAAACCGAATCAGAAATTACCCGTTTTGTGTAATAGTATTTTTTACAATAAGTATTGAAATAAATTATAACGTTACGTTTTTGTTTATCTTTTTTTTCCTTTAATATATTACATACATAGAATAATAACTTATGTCTTAGGCTTATATTCAGAGACGAATCTACGCGTGAACTCATGCTTCCAACTGTCAAAATGCAGTACTATTTCGTTCGTCGTCTTAATATAAGCCTAAAAATCGACGTATTCTACAATCCAATTGGACGTCGCAATTTAAAGTGACATTCAATTATATCATTTTATGCTATTAATATGTGTCCGTAAAAAGCCTGAATTCACAAATTTTCCCTCATTTGGGGAGAAAGTCTCCAAGTTGGTAATCCTGCGTAGTACTTTTTAGCTTCTATTCTCATCAAAGACATTTCATTTCATTTTTTTTTTAGTATAAGTAACTCTATGATTCTAATTTATTCAACTTTTTTGAGGAATTTCGTGTCCCGGGTGCTAGAACTTTTTAACCTCGTCTTTAAAAAGGTAAATTCCAGCTTTTTAAATTAAAGAAATAGTTTATTATTGTGATTGCCCATGGAATTCAAAGGTCCTTGCGTTTTTTGCAAATAGCTCTGTTTCTCGTTGTTTAAGATATACAATATGATACGCTGCAA
Organism: Asteroscopus sphinx; assembly: GCA_949699075.1. NCBI lineage: Eukaryota > Metazoa > Arthropoda > Insecta > Lepidoptera > Noctuidae > Asteroscopus > Asteroscopus sphinx. The sequence goes on along the minus strand of OX453021.1, from coordinate 7,373,913 downwards.
TAATAACAATATATCTCCTTTGATAGGTACTCTTAGGCCCGTATTACAGAAGGTTCCTCAAGTACAGTTTAAACTCCAATCACCCGATCACTACTTTAAGGATAGAATCGTTACATGAGTATCGGTCTTATTCCAGAACGGTACCTAATTATAAACTTTAATTCAACAACACAACACACGAATTTGACCTGAATTAAAATAGAAATCTCTACTCAAGCGTAGTCTGGACCAAACTAGAGTGATTGATTTCAGATCAAATCTCTGCTCAAATACCGAAACAGGTGACGGTATAAAATAAAGCTAAACTCAGCTGAACTGTGATCAATAAATCTCTGCTTGAGGAACGTTCTAAAATCAAAGCTCAACTCAAAACTAGTTTTAAACAGTGATCAACGCTTGAGTATCGTTCTGTAATACGGGCCGTAGAAAATAATAACCTAACTCTTTAATCTGATCACATTATTCCAATTTATATATTTTATTGAAAATATAAAACAAAAATGTACTTTATTTCGTGACCTGATTTTTTCTTCTTAATTTTAGTGATAAACTAATAATTCCAAATATAATTATTAATTAATTTTCTTCTGTTTTTGTGAACTTTCGGTCATTCCATTCACTCTTTAATAAAAAATTTAAGATGTACTGGTAACACCGCCAATTCAACTTAGATGCGTCAAACTCAATTATTAGAGCTGTCAACAAGTTTTCTAAAATAAGAAAAAGATAAACACAGAATAAGTTTTATGATTTTCTAAACTAAAATTTGTAAATTTTAGTTATAGTTAGGTTTAGGTGGGTGTACAAGAGAATCGGCACCACTGTGGACTTTGATTTAGCATTTTTAGTCTCGAGGGAGGTAGGTATAGTTGCTTTATGTATTAAACATTAACCTATTTTAAAATGATTATATCCATGGAGTTTCTTGCCGGTTCTTCGTTCTTCGGAGCCTGACGTTTCAAAAGTACCTGTAATTAGGTTTATTTTAAATAAAAAACATTTTCATTGGAGTTTGAATTGTCTGCAGGTCGCGGTGCAGGGGTACGCAAGTCGCTGCCGGCTCGCGGCGGCTCGGCCACTGCGGACGAGGCGCCCTCTGCCCAGCCCACCGTCATACCCAACCAGGTGCACAACGTATGTACTGTGCTAACAACACTATTATAGCATAATACTGGGTGTAAGGGGAACGCTTCCGAAAACGAAGATAGGTGCTGGTGATTACTGATACGAAACCACGAAAAATATGCGATTCTTTTTTTAGATTTTTTCATGTTTTTTTTTTTGCATTTTTCATACATAACCAGCTTTGGGCAGTTAAATAAAACCATAATGAAAAATGCAAAAAAATATATGAAAAAATCGAAAAAAAAAAACGATTTTTTTTTTCGTGGTTTCGTATCAGTAATCACCAGCTCTATCACCTATCTTCGTTTTCGGAAGCGTTTCCCTGACACCCTGTATGTAACGAAACAACACTCCGTTAGTTGACTAAGTACTGTTAAAAATTGCATAAAATGTTATATTATCTACTAAAACAAGGTCCAGAAAGATAACACAAAGTTAATGAAAAATTTAAAAAAAAAAAAAAACCCTCGAATACATAACCTCCTCCTTTTTTTGAAGTCTGTTAAAAACATGAAATCCATTAAAAAGTGAAAGATTCACACGTTTTATGTTTTTGGAGGGGGCATTTTCTGTCCTTGTCTTGCTAAACGGACACTGTACAGAGACTACACAGAGATTTCAAGTTACTATATGAAGGTTTTGAATAATGACGTCATGCTTTGATAGTGCTGTCTCTGTCTAGTGAATATATTTAAATCGCTTATAACTTGGACATTTTATTAAATATTTTGTTTGTATTTTCCCTTTTGCTTATTTTTTTTAAAGTGTATCAGGATTTCTAATAAAAACAAAATTTACAACTTCCTTTATAATAGGATAATTTATTATTATTGAAGCGAAGCTTCTATAGCGTCGTTGCGCGCTCGGCTGCTGGGGAGTAAACCGAGAAAAAACGTGACGTCAGCGTCACCGTTAACTTCCTCCTTAGCACGCGGCTGCGCTACTGTCCCGAACACACACAACTCTGCACGCCTACGTTCTATTGCTTAAATTCTAACACCCGACAGAAGCAAAGCTTCTATGCCTTAGAAGATTCGCTTCAGCCGAGCATACCACGACGTTTTCATTCAATGTAATATTTTAGCAATTTTGTGTTATTACTCTTGATTTTATTGTTTGAACGATAAATATAAAGTAACGACCATATAGCCTAATAGACGCCTAATGTTGAATATAATGCGTCTGTAGGCGGCTATTGGCTAATCACTAACGCGGCAGTTTTGACGGCTCATGTAAGTGGACGAAACTGATTTGAAGATGTGACCTACATTAATGAAATTTCATAGATGTGTTGCAGACATCGGCCACCTGTTATGAGGCATCTATTGGCTGTATTGTCGTTGATATAAAGATAACATACAATATTCTTATTAGATATAATAACGTGATAAGGGAGCGTTGTGGAGTGAAAGAAGATGTAGTGACAAAGATTGAGAAAGGTATGTTAAGATGGTTTGGACATATAGAGAGGATGGATGAGAGGAGATTGACGAAACAAGTATACGAAGCGAGTGTGGATGGAAGAGTTGGAAGGGGACGACCTCGGCGAACGTATCGCGATCAAATCGCGGACGTTCTCAAAAAATGCCAGGTTAAGAGTTCTCTAAACCGACGAGCGTGCATGAAGAGATTAATGGACGTAGATGAAACGAAAGAGGTGTGTCAGGATCGTAGCAGGTGGAAATCAGGCGTGATAATATGTATGTATCTTATTAGAAGTCCGAAATACTGCAAGAACACATTGTTACAAAGCTATTTTGTAATGTTACACTAATTCAGGAGTCCCTCATCGGTGACCTGCTGTCGATGGACATCGGCGGGCCTCCCCCCGCCCCCGCACCCACCTCCAACTTGGACCTACTCGCCGGTGGACTTGACGTACTTGTGAGTAACTCGTGATTTTACAGTTGACACCATTTTATCATCATCATCATCATTTCAGCCGAAAGACGTCCACTGCTGGATATAGGCCTCCCCCAAGCATCGCCACAACGACCGGTCCTGTGCCTTCCGCATCCAGCGGATTCCCGCGACCTTCACCAGGTCGTCGGTCCACCTTGTGGGGGGCCTACCCACGCTGCGCCTTCCAGTACGCGGTCGCCACTCCAGAACTTTACTGCCCCATCGGCCATCCGTTCTGCGAGCAATGTGCCCCGCCCACTGCCACTTAAGTTTGGCAATTCTTCGGGCTATGTCGGTCACTTTCGTGACACCATTTATACACCGGGAAATCAGTACAGTCGACAAATTTTAAAGATGAAACAACTTTTCCCAAGTCTTTCTTTCTTTCCTAATTTCCCATACAAAAACATTGGCCATCAACAAGGTTTTTGTATGGAAGATCAACATTTTTTTACGTCTGATGACCCATGTTTCTTATTAAAAGTAATTCCGTTTTATTAGTAGAATACATTTTTTAAATGTGTCGTACCTATTTGATTTCATCTTGTATAAAGTATGTAACAAAAACCCTGTTGTTCTTGTGAGGTACGTTATCAGAATCGACATTCATACGTAAGGACACAACTCATTTGGAAAAACTCTTCAATAAAAATAATCAAATAAATATTTAATCATTCTTAATCGATTTACGATCTCATAAAGCTATGATAAAGAAGATATATTTTTATAAACAACTTTGCCATCTAAAAAAGATAAATGCTATACTTAAATTCAATTACCAACGTATCTACTCCCATTTATTCGTACCGTAAAACGATATATAAGAACAGCAGTTCCCAAACTTTTACGGGTTAGGAAAAACGAAAAGAAAAATACATGTTATTTTTATGGAACCCTAAAACTAACTAAACAAACTCCAATATGTAGATATTAAATGTGTTTAGCACGATTGCGGTACCCTGGCTTCTCTTCAACGGAATCCACTTCAGGAATCGCTGCTATAGAAACCACAATAATTTTTTAACATCTATATTTTTTCTATAGCTGGGCGGTGGTCCCGAGCCGACAGCAGCGTCAGGCACGACTGGTCTCTTAGGGGATATCTTCGGTGTATCGTCCACACCAGCCTCATACGTTCCACCTAAACAGTGCTGGCTGCCCGCTGACAAAGGAAAAGGTAAGGACTTCATCAACATCAGCCTATATGAGTCCACTGCTGCACTGCCAAGAACACGTTAACCCCAACGGTTATCGGCTCTTCGGCTAATATGGCCGGCCCACTGCCACTTATTGATCCTATACGCTCAAACATAATGAATTGTGTTAGCTATCGAATGAGTTGTGCCATAAATCTGTAGCGGTGGGCGATTATGAGATATACTAATGAAATCATTCGATTATGAAGATGTCTCGAGATATCTCGATTATAGCAGTTAGTAGTTACTAATTTAGTTAGTATCGTGATCCCGAGTCAATGCAGAGCAGGACGAGCGAAACACGATGGTCGGTCAGGTACTTACAATAAAAATTAAAATTTTGTTGAGGTTAATTGCCATTGACTCGTTTTGTTGATTTAATAGAAATCTATATTGATAATAATTTTTGTTATTGAACAAAAATAAGTAAACTTACTGTTAAATGACTCCACCAAAAATCCACTTTTTACAACAGGTTTGGTAATTCAAATTAGTAGTACAAAAACTCGAGTCTCCCCACTATCTAGTAAAAAGTTTTAGTACATACTAATTTGTACTACTAATCGTGTTATAAAAAGTTTTTACAACACGATTAGTAGTGCAAATTAGTAACGTCATTCGATTATGAAAATAAATTAGTTACTAATTTCATAATCGATTATCAACATTAGTATTACAAAGTAATTCGATTATGGCAATCATTCATAATCGCCCACCGCTTAATCTAGCTGTGAGAATGCAGGATGGAATCTACCAGAATCATTTCAGCCGAAAGACGTCCACTACTGGACATAGGCCTCCCCCAATTAAGGAAGAATTCTACCAAAATGAAAGAACATAATTGCGAGCACTGTAACAGTCACTGAAAATTAAATTAATTAGATTCGTTTGGTGTAATAATACCCGACACCAACCGCACACACAAACCTCACCACACCACATTGGGCCGTTGACAAAATATGGCCAGTATAAGCCCTCATTCGTACGGTCATTTTTTTAACGCGCGTTAGAAAATCGCCGTAGACGTAGGACAAGTACAGAACCCCGTAAAGCACATTCGATTCAACGCTCAACGCCGAGGGTCGAAAATTCAACAGGGTTCGATAAAAAAAACGTGTGCGGTCACCCACGTCGGGCCCTACGTCCTCCTAGGTATAGTCGGCTTAGTCTAGCCTCGTGTAAGTTAGTAGTAAATAGACAATTTAAGTCTATATCAATCCTATCAACAATTTATATGTTTTTGGATTAGAAACCCTATTGAAAAATACACAAACATCAGTTTCGTTTGCAATGTAAGGCATTTAAAGACCTTTTTAACTGTTTTTGTCATTCTGAATTCAACTTAACTTTCATGTTCATCATCATCCTCCGAGCCTTTTCCCAATTATATCGGGGTCGGCTTCCAGTCTAGCCAGATGCGGCTGAACATCAGTATTTTACACGGAGCGACTGCCATCAGACCCCCGCAACCCAGTTACTGGGTAATACCGACATTCGGAGGTTAGACCAGTTGTCAGACTTTCAGGCTTCTGACTACTCGTAACGACTGCCATAGATATTCGTATAACAACCGGGACCGACAACTTTCATGTAGGTACACACGGCTACACATCAAGCTGTACATTTCCAGTAAAAGTTGCCCTCGCATTGTATAGGCTTTCCGTTCAATGCGAGGGCAACTTATACTGGAAATGTACAGCTTGATGTGTAGCCGTGCGTACGTAAAGTTCTAATTTGTGTAAGTGGCAATTACATCAATTATTTAAATTATCATTAAATTATTTTGATTATTACCATATTTTCTCATCGTTAGCTGATATTTTACTTGAACAATCTATCACTATAGGTCTCGAGATCTGGGGCTCGTTCAGTCGTCAGAACGGTCAGCCGCGGATGGAGATGACTTTCACCAACAAGGCCATGCAGACCATGAGTGGGTTCGCCATACAACTCAACAAGAACAGGTTCGTATATCCATAGTATAATAATTATGCTTCACTAGGTAATCTCTTCCCGCGATAGCCCAAGGCTACGTCACGATCGGTGTTGCCATTGATTGACATCTTCAATACAATTAAGGAGATTTTTATCCATAATGAATATAATATTAGGTCGTTACATATGAAATTGGCGTTTTGTCGAACTAGCCAATTTGATCACAAATATCAGGAGTTTAGCTAGAAAATTCAAAATTATTTCAAATTTAAGCTCGTATATTTGTATTTCAAAATTTCCTCACTATTGTGCCGGTTGAGTAAAAGCCTAGTGTATAAGTTTTACAACTATCAATGAAAAAGGAAAAACATAGCGACACAGTATGTACCAGGCCCCTCAGAAAGTATTGCGAAAAAAAGTTTTTATATATGGGAGACTGGCCAGTTATAATGTTTTTCGAAAATATGATTATTTATAAGTAAAAATAAGTAAGTTCCAATTTCAAAATTTCCCTCCACATTTTTTGCGAGTTAATTCAAAGTATTGTGTCTCACTGAAATATGGATCTGCGCCGGGAACATTTTAGAGCTATGATTTTATACGATTTCAAGTGTCGCCTGAAACCGGATGAATCGTACGATAGACTTCAAATGGCATTCATGGATGAAGGCCCTTCCAAGGCAACCGTGTATCGTTGGTATAACGAATTCAAGCGCGGTCGACCAACTTTGGGGGATGACTAAAGAAGCGGTCCCCCTTTGACGGCTGTTACCGAAGAAAACGTGCTAGCAGTGAAAAATTTAATCCAAGACAATAGGCGAATTACATATCAGGAGATTCAACACATATTGAAGATTGGATCGGGAAGCGTTCACGAGATTCTACACAGCCATCTTCGCGTGAGGAGGATAGTATCACGCTGGGTGCCGCACAACCTCACCGATGCTCAGAAGCAGGCCCGGGTGGAATGTTGCCGTGATATACTTAACAAATTTGAAGCAGGCTCGTCTCGGCGTGTTTACGACATCGTTACAGGTGATGAGTCCTGGATTTATCAATACGACCCAGAAACCAAGCGCCAGTCGACTGTTTGGGTGTTTCAAAATGAGCCAACGCCTACCAAAGTGAAGCGATCTAGAAGCGGGGGTAAGATTTTGATCGCTAGCTTTTTTAATTTGACTGGCCACTTGGTATCAATTCCCTTACGGGATCAAAGAAGCATTAATGCCGAATGGTATACTACCAAATGTTTGCCAGAAGTTTTCTCTGTTATAAGCAACAAGCGACCAAACACAGGGCTCCGCGGGCTACTGCTCCACCACGACAATGCACCTGCGCACACCGCACTCAAAACGAGGGACTTCCTGGACAGCACGCCAGTCAAACTCCTGGGTCACCCTCCTTACAGCCCTGATCTAGCACCGTGTGACTTCTTTTTATTCCCAAAAATAAAAAATCAGCTCAAAGGGATACAATTTTCGTCGCCGGAAGATGCGCTGGCTGCGTTCGAGCAGGCTGTAAACGAGGTGTCTGCGGCGGACTGGAAAAAGTGTTTTGAAAACTGGTTTAGGCGCATGAATCTTTGTATAGAGGCTGGTGGAAAGTACTTTGAAAAGATTTGATAAAAATATATGTACAGTCAACAAATCGGAATCATGACCCACTCAGCTGATAATTCGTTAGAAATCGTCAAAACAGTAAGGTTTTCTTCTATGCTGCACTTAGGACATTTTGAATATTACAGAAACTGCATTAAAACGGGTCAGAGGTCTGTGCCATTTTGAGCTTTGTTATCAATGCAATAGATTTATAATTGGATTGGAAATTATGTTTTTGATCAAGCAGGAATTATGTTTTGAATTTCGAATTAGCTGTCGTTTCACGTGGTTTTCCTACAAACAACTATATTTTTTAAGAAACCTATACTAACTTTTACGATTACAGACCATTAATAAAATAAAAATAAAAATTAAGAAATAATAAAATGTCAAGTATGAAAAGGTGTCAAACAATACTCTTAACGGCTAAGTATGTGGAACCTCGGACGAATAAAAAAGGCAGACGGAATCTCGCTATTCAATAAGTGAAGCATCCATAGCAAGCCGGCTCGCTTAAAAGTATGGGCCGGCACGCACACATTCACATCCATACTATGCCAAAAAGCCGCGAAACGACGCAAAAAATCTAGTGTTACGGTAGTCATTGTTGTAGCGTCATAAATAAAATAACAGTATAAATCTGGTGTGTTAAGATGCTTTCGAAATTATAGTGGGTTCAAGAAAAAATGAAGTGCTTCAGTCTTTGTTTAGCGAGATTCCGTCCGCCTTTTTTATTCGTCCGAGTGTGGAACATACATTTAATTTATAATATCCATACTACCATATATTTATGTTTTTTTACCATATTTCACGCAATAAATGATAAATAAATAAATAACAATATTTGGAGTTAAACGTCAAGAATAAAATTTAGAAAAATAGTTTTATTGGTAAACTAGCTGTAACTGTCAATAGCTAACAAAATTGATAACAAGTCAGTTGCCAGGGAAATATCTGTTTAAGCGAAATTCAACCCAATTGTATTAGAATGTCTGTTGGATATTAAGCTTATCATGGGTCATGATTCCGATTTGTTGACTGTACGTATAGAACAATTTTTTTTAGTTTCGCAAAACTTTCTGAGTGTCCCACGTATATGTACATATCCTTCTTATTCAGGTTATGAAATATCTTTTAAATCGGTCCAGTTTCGGATGAGAAAATGGTCGAAAGCCAAACCTCAAATTATGTCTTTTCTACTAAAGCTATTCAGTCAGAGCTACAGTTGTCCTTATCGCACTTATTTAAGGTCGAGCGCTCGCAAAGCGACAGCGATAGTTTCTTTAAATACCTCATTTTCAAGTCTCTTACCTCCCTTTCCTTTTAAGACGCTGACAACAGCCAAATACCCCAAATAGGCTTCTTTTAAAAACATTTTTAGGTGTATCTATTCAGTTTGTGGCAGTGAAATTTTTTTTTTAATCTCGATCGTATTTTCTAAAACTATTGTGCCCAAAACACGTTTTCTTGAAGTTTTCTCGATAGAAAAGAATTGTAAACTAACCTCTTAAAACATGCTTTAAAGCAAACAATCTCTATTATGTACCAAATATTATAAATAAACTAACCTCTTAAAACATGCTTTAAAGCAAACAATCTCTATTATGTACCAAATATTATAAATGAAATTAAGAAAACATTTAAGAAAGACAATAATCTAAAACATAGTGTTTTCTGTTTTTCAAAAAAGCGTTTATTTTTTTTTTTAAAAAAAAATGTTAATTTTAATTAAAGTTGAGCAACGCACCCGACGTGCCTCCGCTCGTTGCCTCTCTTTCAGTTCTGTACGAAACGACAGTGACCGCAGAGGTCTGATTTTTGAGGTGTTGTCGGCGTCTTAAATTAATATATATATATTTATGTAATAGTTTCGGCGTGTTCCCGTCGGGTGGGCTGAGTGTGGGCGCGGTGGCGGCGGGGGCGGCGGCCGACGCTCCGCTGGCGCTGGCCACCACAGGACCCGTGCAACGGATGGACCCACTTAATAACTTACAGGTAATAACACCTACCTCTATCCCTCGGACGAATAAAAAGATAAGAGTGTGCTTTAGGCCCACAGACCAGAAAGCCTCAAGACGCCGCTTATACAAATTTTTGCATGAGAACGCAGTCGTAAAATGTTGGTGGGGACCGGGGGGCGGACGGCGCGTTATGATTGGTTGGCTCAAATATTCGGTGATTGATTCCGTATGATTGGTGCCGCTCGCGGACGGACTGAAGTCCTGATTGGCGGCGGGGCGTAAGATATGCAGTGGTACTGCATATGCGTTGTGGCCGGGGGTGTCCGGCTAATCGGTGTCTAGAGGCTTACTGGTCTGTGTTTAGGCCACACGACTGATGTAAAACATAACTAAAAAAATAAAAGTCAAGCGTCCATTCGCCTCGCCCGATCACACTTTTCGTAACGCTTTCACCAGCTTACTCCCCAAGTCAAGCGTGCGTAAAGAAGTTTTACTTCAAAAAGGCGGACGGAATCTTGCTAAACAATAAGTGAAACACCTATATATAAGTAAGGCGGCTCGCTTAAAAGTACGAGCTGGCAGGCACACATTCACAGTTCACACCCACAGTAAGACAAAAAACTGCGATTACACAAAAAATCTCGTGTGACGAGCCATTGTCGTAGTGACACAAATAAAACAACAATATATATCTGGTTTGCTAAAATGCTGTTGAAATTATAGTGGGTTAATTCAGTGCTTCAATCTTTTCTTAGCGAGATTCCATCCGTCTTTTTTTATTCGTTTGAGCTCTATCCTAGTTCCGTGTGGTGCCGAAAATAAATAATTACATCCCCTATCTCTTCTCATGGGTGTCGTAAAGGCGACTAAGGGATTCATCAGAGGATGGGCAGCAGCGTTCTCTGAGTATTTAACCAACCAACTGCGATCGCCAACCCGCCTGCCAAGCGTGGCGATTATGGCATATCGCCCCAACATGCTTGGGGGAGGCCTATGTCCAGCAGTGGACGTCTTTCGACTGAAATGATGGCGATATAATTATTATATTCATTATCTAGCATCCATAGCACAAGCTCTGTTTAGTTTGGGGCTAGATGGTGCTGTGTAAAAATTTGCCAAAATATTTATTATTATAAATTATATAACTTGCAGCATATTTACAAACTAAATTCTTTCAACAGGTGGCGATAAAGAACAACGTCGACGTATTCTACTTCGCGTGCCTCATCCCAGTCCACATACTATTCACTGAAGACGGACAACTAGACAAGCGAGTCTTCTTAACCACCTGGAAGGAGATCCCGGCAGCCAACGAGGTCCAACACACGCTCTCCAACGTCACCGGCAACGCTGACACCATCGCACAGAAAATGACCTTGAACAACATCTATACTATCGCCAAAAGAAACGTTGAAGGACAAGATATGTTATACCAGTCCCTAAAACTAACCAACAATATCTGGGTACTTCTAGAACTTAAGTTACAGCCCGGGAACCCTGAAGCCACTCTCAGTCTTAAATCCAGAACGGTGGAAGTCGCCTCCTGCATATTCCAAGCGTATGAAGCTATCATCAAGTCGTAATCTCATGTATTTAAATTGGGACATTCTTCAGAAAAACTTAGCATTTTTTGAACACATCACTATCTACTTTTTCCGGCGCCAGACAGTGATATTTCGATGCTGTGTTTCGGTAAAATTACAATCACATGAGACTTTCTATCTTCATGTCTCAGTTTTGCCCACGCGACTTGCAATATCATTTAAGCAACAGCCTAGTTGGTGTTGCAGTTGTTATAGTCAAAGCACTTAACACCAGATGGGCCTTAAGCTCGTTTCGCCATTCTATACCAGAAAAAAACCTGGTTTTCGTAATTTCCAGAGTTTTTATTATTGTCTCATGGCAGTGATATAGTTTTCGTCATTTCCAGACAGTTTTTATTATTTTCATGGCAGTGATATAATTTTCGTCATTTCCAGACAGTTTTTATTATTGTCTCATGGCAGTGATATAGTTTTCGTCATTTCCAGACAGTTTTTATTATTTTCATGGCAGTGATATAATTTTCGTCATTTCCAGACAGTTTTTATTATTGTCTCATGGCAGTGATATAGTTTTCGTTATTTCATTTTATTATTGTCTAATGGCAGTGATATAGTTTTCGTCATTTCATTTTATTATTGTCTCATGGCAGTGATATAGTTTTCTTCATTTACAGACAGTTTTTATTATTGTGTCAAGGCATTGATATAGTTTCCGATTTTTAAATCATAATCCGATTTTTAGAACTGTCTTCTTATTTTTGAGAATAGGATAACTTTCTTCTTTTGCAAAGATTTTCTGAAGAGTGGCCCGTTTATATTAATATGTATATGTTGGTCTAAGGTGTTATGAAAGTATTCCTATGTAAGTTATAAAGACTTGTAAAATGTAAATTCCATTTATAGATGTATGAATGTTTTCGGAAGGCGGGTCAAAAAAATAGTGCAGAAAGCGTAGAATTTTATTTAATCAGCTAAATTACTCTGGTTCTTAATTAAATTAAAAACTGGAAGCAATACATAAATAAAATCATAAATGAATTTCGATTATTTTTTTATTTGCCGAGGTTACGAGATTAGAAATGAAATTATGATTGTATAAAAAATCTATGGAACTCTGCTGTAAATGTGCGCGTATGTTCAATAAATTATAGCTGGCGTAAAGTCTGTGTCAATCCAAAATAATTGATGTAATTGCCGCTTACAATACGCGTAATATTAACCGCTGTTATATTAGACACAGGTAGCTGCGCAGTAGTCAATTTTGCAACCAAATCAGTAGCGCGCATGCGCGGTAATGGCGGTAGTCCTCTGACAGGTTGTTCATCTGAATGGCAAGAAGGCCCGCATGTTCTCGCTGTCTCAGTCTAACCTTAACGTTCGGTGCTTGTTTACTTCCTGCTCATACTTATTACGCGACTGTACCTGCGCGAAAAGCAAAGCCTAGTTTCAGATCTAAAACGTAGTGATTATATTATCTTTGTTCAGAGCGGCACAGTTATGTTACGCGTGTACACAAATTTCAACTTTCAAAAAATCAGAATGACAAAAACAGTTAAAAAGGTCTGAAAATTATTTATAATTCAAAAGAAACTGATGTTTGAGTCTTGTTCAATGGGGTTTCTAATCCGAAATAATATAAATTGGATTGACATAGACTTTATTTATGATGCGTTTGTGTTGAAGCAGCCATGCTATTACTGTAAGGCGTTATAATAAATTTATGTTAAACACATCTCTTGGTTTTATTGTGCAAAAGCAAAAAAACACTCCTATCCTATTGGCTATGTGCAAGATGGCGGTAGAGACAGTCAAATCGATCGCAGCGCACTATATACTCTTTGCAGCGCACGCTTCTTCTCTCTAGTAGGGCAAATCGTGGATAGAAAGGATCACATAGTGATTATATTATCTTTGGAAAGGATATTAATTTTGACCGTTATCGTGCTTGTACGCGGCGCGTGTAACATGCGTGTTGCACTTGCGCGGGTTACATGCATCGTGTAAACGACCGTCTTAATAAATGCGCGGGTGCCTTAATGCCTTATGAATTAATAAATAAATATTTTTGGGACATTTAATGGGAATGTACCACACTAGCCCGCGCATGTAACCCGCTCAATCACATGAGACCTTCCATCTTCATGTCTCAGTTTGGCGAACCGACTTGCGGTACCATTTAGGCAACAGCCCAGGTGGTATTGAAGTTGTTATGGGCAAAGGTAACCGCTTAACATCAGGTGGGCCTTTAGATCGTTTCGCCATCCTATACCATAAAAAAAAAGTAACCCGCACCAGTTACATGCGTTTCCGTCATGTTTACGAATCAAGGTTTAGTTGAAAACCAGTGACAGCCACTAGTTGCTTGGCAAATCTGGCACAGTCGTTATACACACAGAATCTATGAACCGTTTTGTATATTTGATTATTGTGTTCCTGTTGAATTGTGTCTGTGTATCTAAGTGTTTTTTGTAAATAAATGATTCTTTTTTTCATTCGAAGCAGTGATAGTCTAGTGGTTGAACACTTGCCTTCCATGCAGGAGGGTGCAAGTTCGATCTCGACCCACACCTCTGACTTTTCGGATTCATGTTGCGGATCAGAATTTGATTATCACTTGCTTTAACGGTGAAGGAAAACATCGTGAGGAAACCTGTACACCTGAGAGTGCTCCATACAGTTCTCGATGGTGTGTGTAGTCCGCCAACCAACAATAGGCCAGCGTGGTGGACTAAGGCCTTAGCCTTCTCATACTGCGAAGAGGCCCGTGCCCAGCAATGGGACAGCAATGCGCTGATTATGTAATGTTGTTCTTTCGATCTATCTAGCAGGCCCCAACAAGATTCGTAACATGCACTGTGTACAAGCACCATTAGTTTACATGGACGTTTTCGTCGACGTCACTCTTAGCTATATTGCGTCCGCCACATAACGGTGCCGCTTTCTAAGGAAACCCAAGTTTTAGGGCGCGGTCTAACTGAGAGGTATTAGCTATGAGCATTGTAGCTCTTCTTGAACTACAATTATGTAGTTCAAGAAGAGCTAAACTAAAATTTGATCTACAAGGTTAGACAGAAATTGTAATAGTCTATTACTAATTTTAGGGTCACATTATTAACTACTTAAATTCCAACTCTGCTACTGTGACTAGTGTAGTATCTACTCGCCCACAGTTTGACGCGTATGGACATAAATTCGATATAACTGCAGACACACTGCGGGCGGAACGGGATTGAAGCGTATCGCCGGCTGGCCTTGTTGTGTTATAATGGTGCCGATTCTCTTGTACACCCACCTAAACCTAACTATAACTAAAATTTACAAATTTTAGTTTAGAAAATAATAAAACTTTTTTTTTTTTTTTTTCCTTCTTTGGCAACTGAGCCGTTGTCGACTATTCTGCCAGCGTCGTGTGGTGACGGCAACGGAGCGAGGTGAGCCGTCGAACTATGCACTTTGTGGTAGGTATGTTAGTAGCTGGGGGGACCCCAAATGCTGAGCGTTATCCCGATCATCGAGAATTTATTAATGTGCAGCTGAAGGCAAACAGTTTGAACATTTAATATAAACTCGGTAAATCTGATTTAATAAAAATTATAACTAAAGAAATCCAACAACTGAATTTTATTTCAAACGCACCTAAAACCAACATTTTTTTTTTTTTCCTCAATTAAGATTTAGCAATTAGTAAGTTGCATACCATTTTGGAATCCAGACTAAACGCACCATCTTTTAAAGTTACTTGCCAAAATAGTGTCATACATTTTTTTTATACTACACGCGGTTAAAGTTGGGTGATGTAATAATTTTTAATTCAATGTTGGGCAAAAATCTAACATTTTATTTAAAAATGTGGTAGTTATGTTTTACCTTTTAACTGTAATTTACAGAAGGGTTATTCGTGGTTACGTCACAGAAAAAAAACTGACGGAAAGTTAATATTTGTAGTCACAGGACTTGAAAAATCATCACAGGGTGTCACTTTTTGAGATTTATTTTTGAATCCATAAAATTTGAAAAGTACATGACCAAGATTTTTTTTTATATTTTTCTAATGACTGTCACGACTTGGCCTATTGCCCGTTTTCGGCTTGACGTTGATTTCTGGGACACGTTGTATATTGAATTTTACGTGCATTTATAAAAGTGTGTTTTTCTAGTGTTTTTTAAACTGGTAATTTATTTATCCATAATGAATATAATATTAGGTCGTTACATATGAAATTGGCGTTTTGTCGAATTGGCCAATTTGATCACAAATATCAGGAGTTTGGCTAGAAAATTCAAATTTATTTTTAATTTAAGCTCGTGTATTCGTATTCGAATTTTGTATTTCATAATCTCCTCATTATTGTGCCGGTTGAGTAAAAGCCTAGTGTATAAGTTTTAGAACTATCAATGAAAAAAGAAAAACATAGCGACACAGTATGTATATGTACTTATTCAGGTTATGAAATATATTTTAAATCGGTCCAGTTTCGGAGAAGAAAATGGTCGAGAGCTTTGTCTCGAATCCGGTAGTTGACAACAGTCAAAAATTACCAAAAATATTATATTATTTAATAGAAGGTACAGAAAGGACAACATTGTCGAAAGAATAAACAAAACCCATAAAAAAATGGGAGAGATACACGCTTTTTAAGTTTTTGGAAGGGGCATTTTCTGTCCTTGTCGTGCGAAAAGGACATTGTTCAGATAGATGTCACGTTACTATGAAGGTTTTGAACAATGACGTCATTCTTCAATAGTGCTGTCTCTGTCTAGTGAACAAATTTAAATCGCTTATAACTTGGACATTTAAAAAAATATTTTATTGGTTTTTCCACTGTTGCTTATTTTTCTCGAAAAAGTTTCGAGACTTCTAATAAAAACGATTAAAAAAAAAATAGTCACTTTCCCTATTATAGCTTTTTTAGTAAGGCTATTCAGTCGTAGCTGCTGTTGTCCATATCGCGCTTATTTAAGGCTGATAATTTTTTCAAATACCTAATTTTCAAGTCTCTTGCCTACCTTTCTTCTTATGTGATCCTATTTATGTAATAGTTTCGGCGTGTTCCCGTCGGGTGGGCTGAGTGTGGGCGCGGTGGCAGCGGGTGCAGCGGCTGATGCACCGCTAGCGCTGGCTACCACAGGACCCGTGCAACGGATGGACCCACTTAATAACTTACAGGTAATAACCTCTCCCTCTATCCCTCGGACGAATAAAAAAAACATAATAATAACATAATATCACGCCTGTATTTCCCCGAAGGGGTAGGCAGAGGTGTATAGTACACCCACATTTCGCCAGTTATCTTGTAAGTCCCATGTAATAGGGGGCGAGCCTATTGCCACTAACCGGGCACAAATCCAGACTCCGGGCTGCTACTGAGAATTTCCTAATGAAAAAACCCAATAACACTTTGCCTGACCCGGGAATCGAACCCTGGACCACACGCTCAGCAGTCGCGTTTGCGACCACTAGACCAACGAGACACAGAATAAAAAAGGCGGACGGAATCTCGCTTAACAATAAGTGAAGCACCTATAGTTCTTACTATAGGTAGCTCGCTTAGAAGTACGAGCTGGCAGGCACACATTCACACCCACAGTATGACAAAAAACCGCGATTACACAAAAAATCTCGTGTGACGATAGCCATTGTCGTAGTGTCACAAATAAAATAACAATATATATCTGGTGTGTTAAAATGCTGTCGAAATTATAGTGGGTTTAGAAAAAAATTAAGTGCTTCAATCTTTTCTTAGCAAGATTCCGTCCGCCTTTTTATTCGTCCGAGCTGTATCCTAGACCGTGTGGTGCCGGAAATAAATAATTGCAAAACCCTATCTCTTCTCATGGGTGTCGTAAAAGGCGACTAAGGGATTCACCAGAGGATGGGCAGCAGCGTTCTCTGAGTATTTAAGCAACCAACTGCGATCGCCAACCCGCCTGCCAAGCGTGGCGATTATGGCATATCGCCCCAACATGCTTGGGGGAGGCCTATGTCCAGCAGTGGACGTCTTTCGACTGAAATGATGGCGATATAATTATTATATCCATTATCTAGCACCCATAGCACAAGCTCTGTTTAGTTTGGGGCTAGATGGTGCTGTGTAAAAATTTGCCAAAATATTTATTATTATAAATTATATAACTTGCAGCATATTTACAAACTAAATTCTTTCAACAGGTGGCGATAAAGAACAACGTCGACGTATTCTACTTCGCGTGCCTCATCCCAGTCCACATACTATTCACTGAAGACGGACAACTAGACAAGCGAGTCTTCTTAACCACCTGGAAGGAGATCCCGGCAGCCAACGAGGTCCAACACACGCTCTCCAACGTCACCGGCAACGCTGACACCATCGCACAGAAAATGACCTTGAACAACATCTATACTATCGCCAAAAGAAACGTTGAAGGACAAGATATGTTATACCAGTCCCTAAAACTAACCAACAATATCTGGGTACTTCTAGAACTTAAGTTACAGCCCGGGAACCCTGAAGCCACTCTCAGTCTTAAATCCAGAACGGTGGAAGTCGCCTCCTGCATATTCCAAGCGTATGAAGCTATCATCAAGTCGTAATCTCATGTATTTAAATTGGGACATTCTTCAGAAAAACTTAGCATTTTTTGAACACATCACTATCTACTTTTTCCGGCGCCAGACAGTGATATTTCGATGCTGTGTTTCGGTAAAATTACAATCACATGAGACTTTCTATCTTCATGTCACAGTTTTGCCCACGCGACTTGCAATATCATTTAAGCAACAGCCTAGTTGGTGTTGCAGTTGTTATAGTCAAAGCACTTAACACCAGATGGGCCTTAAGCTCGTTTCGCCATTCTATACCAGAAAAAAACCTGGTTTTCGTAATTTCCAGAGTTTTTATTATTGTCTCATGGCAGTGATATAGTTTTCGTCATTTCCAGACAGTTTTTATTATTTTCATGGCAGTGATATAATTTTCGTCATTTCCAGACAGTTTTTATTATTGTCTCATGGCAGTGATATAGTTTTCGTCATTTCCAGACAGTTTTTATTATTTTCATGGCAGTGATATAATTTTCGTCATTTCCAGACAGTTTTTATTATTGTCTCATGGCAGTGATATAGTTTTCGTTATTTCATTTTATTATTGTCTAATGGCAGTGATATAGTTTTCGTCATTTCATTTTATTATTGTCTCATGGCAGTGATATAGTTTTCTTCATTTACAGACAGTTTTTATTATTGTGTCAAGGCATTGATATAGTTTCCGATTTTTAAATCATAATCCGATTTTTAGAACTGTCTTCTTATTTTTGAGAATAGGATAACTTTCTTCTTTTGCAAAGATTTTCTGAAGAGTGGCCCGTTTATATTAATATGTATATGTTGGTCTAAGGTGTTATGAAAGTATTCCTATGTAAGTTATAAAGACTTGTAAAATGTAAATTCCATTTATAGATGTATGAATGTTTTCGGAAGGCGGGTCAAAAAAATAGTGCAGAAAGCGTAGAATTTTATTTAATCAGCTAAATTACTCTGGTTCTTAATTAAATTAAAAACTGGAAGCAATACATAAATAAAATCATAAATGAATTTCGATTATTTTTTTATTTGCCGAGGTTACGAGATTAGAAATGAAATTATGATTGTATAAAAAATCTATGGAACTCTGCTGTAAATGTGCGCGTATGTTCAATAAATTATAGCTGGCGTAAAGTCTGTGTCAATCCAAAATAATTGATGTAATTGCCGCTTACAATACGCGTAATATTAACCGCTGTTATATTAGACACAGGTAGCTGCGCAGTAGTCAATTTTGCAACCAAATCAGTAGCGCGCATGCGCGGTAATGGCGGTAGTCCTCTGACAGGTTGTTCATCTGAATGGCAAGAAGGCCCGCATGTTCTCGCTGTCTCAGTCTAACCTTAACGTTCGGTGCTTGTTTACTTCCTGCTCATACTTATTACGCGACTGTACCTGCGCGAAAAGCAAAGCCTAGTTTCAGATCTAAAACGTAGTGATTATATTATCTTTGTTCAGAGCGGCACAGTTATGTTACGCGTGTACACAAATTTCAACTTTCAAAAAATCAGAATGACAAAAACAGTTAAAAAGGTCTGAAAATTATTTATAATTCAAAAGAAACTGATGTTTGAGTCTTGTTCAATGGGGTTTCTAATCCGAAATAATATAAATTGGATTGACATAGACTTTATTTATGATGCGTTTGTGTTGAAGCAGCCATGCTATTACTGTAAGGCGTTATAATAAATTTATGTTAAACACATCTCTTGGTTTTATTGTGCAAAAGCAAAAAAACACTCCTATCCTATTGGCTATGTGCAAGATGGCGGTAGAGACAGTCAAATCGATCGCAGCGCACTATATACTCTTTGCAGCGCACGCTTCTTCTCTCTAGTAGGGCAAATCGTGGATAGAAAGGATCACATAGTGATTATATTATCTTTGGAAAGGATATTAATTTTGACCGTTATCGTGCTTGTACGCGGCGCGTGTAACATGCGTGTTGCACTTGCGCGGGTTACATGCATCGTGTAAACGACCGTCTTAATAAATGCGCGGGTGCCTTAATGCCTTATGAATTAATAAATAAATATTTTTGGGACATTTAATGGGAATGTACCACACTAGCCCGCGCATGTAACCCGCTCAATCACATGAGACCTTCCATCTTCATGTCTCAGTTTGGCGAACCGACTTGCGGTACCATTTAGGCAACAGCCCAGGTGGTATTGAAGTTGTTATGGGCAAAGGTAACCGCTTAACATCAGGTGGGCCTTTAGATCGTTTCGCCATCCTATACCATAAAAAAAAAGTAACCCGCACCAGTTACATGCGTTTCCGTCATGTTTACGAATCAAGGTTTAGTTGAAAACCAGTGACAGCCACTAGTTGCTTGGCAAATCTGGCACAGTCGTTATACACACAGAATCTATGAACCGTTTTGTATATTTGATTATTGTGTTCCTGTTGAATTGTGTCTGTGTATCTAAGTGTTTTTTGTAAATAAATGATTCTTTTTTTCATTCGAAGCAGTGATAGTCTAGTGGTTGAACACTTGCCTTCCATGCAGGAGGGTGCAAGTTCGATCTCGACCCACACCTCTGACTTTTCGGATTCATGTTGCGGATCAGAATTTGATTATCACTTGCTTTAACGGTGAAGGAAAACATCGTGAGGAAACCTGTACACCTGAGAGTGCTCCATACAGTTCTCGATGGTGTGTGTAGTCCGCCAACCAACAATAGGCCAGCGTGGTGGACTAAGGCCTTAGCCTTCTCATACTGCGAAGAGGCCCGTGCCCAGCAATGGGACAGCAATGCGCTGATTATGTAATGTTGTTCTTTCGATCTATCTAGCAGGCCCCAACAAGATTCGTAACATGCACTGTGTACAAGCACCATTAGTTTACATGGACGTTTTCGTCGACGTCACTCTTAGCTATATTGCGTCCGCCACATAACGGTGCCGCTTTCTAAGGAAACCCAAGTTTTAGGGCGCGGTCTAACTGAGAGGTATTAGCTATGAGCATTGTAGCTCTTCTTGAACTACAATTATGTAGTTCAAGAAGAGCTAAACTAAAATTTGATCTACAAGGTTAGACAGAAATTGTAATAGTCTATTACTAATTTTAGGGTCACATTATTAACTACTTAAATTCCAACTCTGCTACTGTGACTAGTGTAGTATCTACTCGCCCACAGTTTGACGCGTATGGACATAAATTCGATATAACTGCAGACACACTGCGGGCGGAACGGGATTGAAGCGTATCGCCGGCTGGCCTTGTTGTGTTATAATGGTGCCGATTCTCTTGTACACCCACCTAAACCTAACTATAACTAAAATTTACAAATTTTAGTTTAGAAAATAATAAAACTTTTTTTTTTTTTTTTTCCTTCTTTGGCAACTGAGCCGTTGTCGACTATTCTGCCAGCGTCGTGTGGTGACGGCAACGGAGCGAGGTGAGCCGTCGAACTATGCACTTTGTGGTAGGTATGTTAGTAGCTGGGGGGACCCCAAATGCTGAGCGTTATCCCGATCATCGAGAATTTATTAATGTGCAGCTGAAGGCAAACAGTTTGAACATTTAATATAAACTCGGTAAATCTGATTTAATAAAAATTATAACTAAAGAAATCCAACAACTGAATTTTATTTCAAACGCACCTAAAACCAACATTTTTTTTTTTTCCTCAATTAAGAAGTAGCAATTAGTAAGTTGCATACCATTTTGGAATCCAGACTAAACGCACCATCTTTTAAAGTTACTTGCCAAAATAGTGTCATACATTTTTTTTATACTACACGCGGTTAAAGTTGGGTGATGTAATAATTTTTAATTCAATGTTGGGCAAAAATCTAACATTTTATTTAAAAATGTGGTAGTTATGTTTTACCTTTTAACTGTAATTTACAGAAGGGTTATTCGTGGTTACGTCACAGAAAAAAAACTGACGGAAAGTTAATATTTGTAGTCACAGGACTTGAAAAATCATCACAGGGTGTCACTTTTTGAGATTTATTTTTGAATCCATAAAATTTGAAAAGTACATGACCAAGATTTTTTTTTATATTTTTCTAATGACTGTCACGACTTGGCCTATTGCCCGTTTTCGGCTTGACGTTGATTTCTGGGACACGTTGTATATTGAATTTTACGTGCATTTATAAAAGTGTGTTTTTCTAGTGTTTTTTAAACTGGTAATTTATTTATCCATAATGAATATAATATTAGGTCGTTACATATGAAATTGGCGTTTTGTCGAATTGGCCAATTTGATCACAAATATCAGGAGTTTGGCTAGAAAATTCAAATTTATTTTTAATTTAAGCTCGTGTATTCGTATTCGAATTTTGTATTTCATAATCTCCTCATTATTGTGCCGGTTGAGTAAAAGCCTAGTGTATAAGTTTTAGAACTATCAATGAAAAAAGAAAAACATAGCGACACAGTATGTATATGTACTTATTCAGGTTATGAAATATATTTTAAATCGGTCCAGTTTCGGAGAAGAAAATGGTCGAGAGCTTTGTCTCGAATCCGGTAGTTGACAACAGTCAAAAATTACCAAAAATATTATATTATTTAATAGAAGGTACAGAAAGGACAACATTGTCGAAAGAATAAACAAAACCCATAAAAAAATGGGAGAGATACACGCTTTTTAAGTTTTTGGAAGGGGCATTTTCTGTCCTTGTCGTGCGAAAAGGACATTGTTCAGATAGATGTCACGTTACTATGAAGGTTTTGAACAATGACGTCATTCTTCAATAGTGCTGTCTCTGTCTAGTGAACAAATTTAAATCGCTTATAACTTGGACATTTAAAAAAATATTTTATTGGTTTTTCCACTGTTGCTTATTTTTCTCGAAAAAGTTTCGAGACTTCTAATAAAAACGATTAAAAAAAAAATAGTCACTTTCCCTATTATAGCTTTTTTAGTAAGGCTATTCAGTCGTAGCTGCTGTTGTCCATATCGCGCTTATTTAAGGCTGATAATTTTTTCAAATACCTAATTTTCAAGTCTCTTGCCTACCTTTCTTCTTATGTGATCCTATTTATGTAATAGTTTCGGCGTGTTCCCGTCGGGTGGGCTGAGTGTGGGCGCGGTGGCAGCGGGTGCAGCGGCTGATGCACCGCTAGCGCTGGCTACCACAGGACCCGTGCAACGGATGGACCCACTTAATAACTTACAGGTAATAACCTCTCCCTCTATCCCTCGGACGAATAAAAAAAACATAATAATAACATAATATCACGCCTGTATTTCCCCGAAGGGGTAGGCAGAGGTGTATAGTACACCCACATTTCGCCAGTTATCTTGTAAGTCCCATGTAATAGGGGGCGAGCCTATTGCCACTAACCGGGCACAAATCCAGACTCCGGGCTGCTACTGAGAATTTCCTAATGAAAAAACCCAATAACACTTTGCCTGACCCGGGAATCGAACCCTGGACCACACGCTCAGCAGTCGCGTTTGCGACCACTAGACCAACGAGACACAGAATAAAAAAGGCGGACGGAATCTCGCTTAACAATAAGTGAAGCACCTATAGTTCTTACTATAGGTAGCTCGCTTAGAAGTACGAGCTGGCAGGCACACATTCACACCCACAGTATGACAAAAAACCGCGATTACACAAAAAATCTCGTGTGACGATAGCCATTGTCGTAGTGTCACAAATAAAATAACAATATATATCTGGTGTGTTAAAATGCTGTCGAAATTATAGTGGGTTTAGAAAAAAATTAAGTGCTTCAATCTTTTCTTAGCAAGATTCCGTCCGCCTTTTTATTCGTCCGAGCTGTATCCTAGACCGTGTGGTGCCGGAAATAAATAATTGCAAAACCCTATCTCTTCTCATGGGTGTCGTAAAAGGCGACTAAGGGATTCACCAGAGGATGGGCAGCAGCGTTCTCTGAGTATTTAAGCAACCAACTGCGATCGCCAACCCGCCTGCCAAGCGTGGCGATTATGGCATATCGCCCCAACATGCTTGGGGGAGGCCTATGTCCAGCAGTGGACGTCTTTCGACTGAAATGATGGCGATATAATTATTATATCCATTATCTAGCACCCATAGCACAAGCTCTGTTTAGTTTGGGGCTAGATGGTGCTGTGTAAAAATTTGCCAAAATATTTATTATTATAAATTATATAACTTGCAGCATATTTACAAACTAAATTCTTTCAACAGGTGGCGATAAAGAACAACGTCGACGTATTCTACTTCGCGTGCCTCATTCCAGTCCACATACTATTCACTGAAGACGGACAACTAGACAAGCGAGTCTTCTTAACCACCTGGAAGGAGATCCCGGCAGCCAACGAGGTCCAACACACGCTCTCCAACGTCACCGGCAACGCTGACACCATCGCACAGAAAATGACCTTGAACAACATCTATACTATCGCCAAAAGAAACGTTGAAGGACAAGATATGTTATACCAGTCCCTAAAACTAACCAACAATATCTGGGTACTTCTAGAACTTAAGTTACAGCCCGGGAACCCTGAAGCCACTCTCAGTCTTAAATCCAGAACGGTGGAAGTCGCCTCCTGCATATTCCAAGCGTATGAAGCTATCATCAAGTCGTAATCTCATGTATTTAAATTGGGACATTCTTCAGAAAAACTTAGCATTTTTTGAACACATCACTATCTACTTTTTCCGGCGCCAGACAGTGATATTTCGATGCTGTGTTTCGGTAAAATTACAATCACATGAGACTTTCTATCTTCATGTCACAGTTTTGCCCACGCGACTTGCAATATCATTTAAGCAACAGCCTAGTTGGTGTTGCAGTTGTTATAGTCAAAGCACTTAACACCAGATGGGCCTTAAGCTCGTTTCGCCATTCTATACCAGAAAAAAACCTGGTTTTCGTAATTTCCAGAGTTTTTATTATTGTCTCATGGCAGTGATATAGTTTTCGTCATTTCCAGACAGTTTTTATTATTTTCATGGCAGTGATATAATTTTCGTCATTTCCAGACAGTTTTTATTATTGTCTCATGGCAGTGATATAGTTTTCGTCATTTCCAGACAGTTTTTATTATTTTCATGGCAGTGATATAATTTTCGTCATTTCCAGACAGTTTTTATTATTGTCTCATGGCAGTGATATAGTTTTCGTTATTTCATTTTATTATTGTCTAATGGCAGTGATATAGTTTTCGTCATTTCATTTTATTATTGTCTCATGGCAGTGATATAGTTTTCTTCATTTACAGACAGTTTTTATTATTGTGTCAAGGCATTGATATAGTTTCCGATTTTTAAATCATAATCCGATTTTTAGAACTGTCTTCTTATTTTTGAGAATAGGATAACTTTCTTCTTTTGCAAAGATTTTCTGAAGAGTGGCCCGTTTATATTAATATGTATATGTTGGTCTAAGGTGTTATGAAAGTATTCCTATGTAAGTTATAAAGACTTGTAAAATGTAAATTCCATTTATAGATGTATGAATGTTTTCGGAAGGCGGGTCAAAAAAATAGTGCAGAAAGCGTAGAATTTTATTTAATCAGCTAAATTACTCTGGTTCTTAATTAAATTAAAAACTGGAAGCAATACATAAATAAAATCATAAATGAATTTCGATTATTTTTTTATTTGCCGAGGTTACGAGATTAGAAATGAAATTATGATTGTATAAAAAATCTATGGAACTCTGCTGTAAATGTGCGCGTATGTTCAATAAATTATAGCTGGCGTAAAGTCTGTGTCAATCCAAAATAATTGATGTAATTGCCGCTTACAATACGCGTAATATTAACCGCTGTTATATTAGACACAGGTAGCTGCGCAGTAGTCAATTTTGCAACCAAATCAGTAGCGCGCATGCGCGGTAATGGCGGTAGTCCTCTGACAGGTTGTTCATCTGAATGGCAAGAAGGCCCGCATGTTCTCGCTGTCTCAGTCTAACCTTAACGTTCGGTGCTTGTTTACTTCCTGCTCATACTTATTACGCGACTGTACCTGCGCGAAAAGCAAAGCCTAGTTTCAGATCTAAAACGTAGTGATTATATTATCTTTGTTCAGAGCGGCACAGTTATGTTACGCGTGTACACAAATTTCAACTTTCAAAAAATCAGAATGACAAAAACAGTTAAAAAGGTCTGAAAATTATTTATAATTCAAAAGAAACTGATGTTTGAGTCTTGTTCAATGGGGTTTCTAATCCGAAATAATATAAATTGGATTGACATAGACTTTATTTATGATGCGTTTGTGTTGAAGCAGCCATGCTATTACTGTAAGGCGTTATAATAAATTTATGTTAAACACATCTCTTGGTTTTATTGTGCAAAAGCAAAAAAACACTCCTATCCTATTGGCTATGTGCAAGATGGCGGTAGAGACAGTCAAATCGATCGCAGCGCACTATATACTCTTTGCAGCGCACGCTTCTTCTCTCTAGTAGGGCAAATCGTGGATAGAAAGGATCACATAGTGATTATATTATCTTTGGAAAGGATATTAATTTTGACCGTTATCGTGCTTGTACGCGGCGCGTGTAACATGCGTGTTGCACTTGCGCGGGTTACATGCATCGTGTAAACGACCGTCTTAATAAATGCGCGGGTGCCTTAATGCCTTATGAATTAATAAATAAATATTTTTGGGACATTTAATGGGAATGTACCACACTAGCCCGCGCATGTAACCCGCTCAATCACATGAGACCTTCCATCTTCATGTCTCAGTTTGGCGAACCGACTTGCGGTACCATTTAGGCAACAGCCCAGGTGGTATTGAAGTTGTTATGGGCAAAGGTAACCGCTTAACATCAGGTGGGCCTTTAGATCGTTTCGCCATCCTATACCATAAAAAAAAAGTAACCCGCACCAGTTACATGCGTTTCCGTCATGTTTACGAATCAAGGTTTAGTTGAAAACCAGTGACAGCCACTAGTTGCTTGGCAAATCTGGCACAGTCGTTATACACACAGAATCTATGAACCGTTTTGTATATTTGATTATTGTGTTCCTGTTGAATTGTGTCTGTGTATCTAAGTGTTTTTTGTAAATAAATGATTCTTTTTTTCATTCGAAGCAGTGATAGTCTAGTGGTTGAACACTTGCCTTCCATGCAGGAGGGTGCAAGTTCGATCTCGACCCACACCTCTGACTTTTCGGATTCATGTTGCGGATCAGAATTTGATTATCACTTGCTTTAACGGTGAAGGAAAACATCGTGAGGAAACCTGTACACCTGAGAGTGCTCCATACAGTTCTCGATGGTGTGTGTAGTCCGCCAACCAACAATAGGCCAGCGTGGTGGACTAAGGCCTTAGCCTTCTCATACTGCGAAGAGGCCCGTGCCCAGCAATGGGACAGCAATGCGCTGATTATGTAATGTTGTTCTTTCGATCTATCTAGCAGGCCCCAACAAGATTCGTAACATGCACTGTGTACAAGCACCATTAGTTTACATGGACGTTTTCGTCGACGTCACTCTTAGCTATATTGCGTCCGCCACATAACGGTGCCGCTTTCTAAGGAAACCCAAGTTTTAGGGCGCGGTCTAACTGAGAGGTATTAGCTATGAGCATTGTAGCTCTTCTTGAACTACAATTATGTAGTTCAAGAAGAGCTAAACTAAAATTTGATCTACAAGGTTAGACAGAAATTGTAATAGTCTATTACTAATTTTAGGGTCACATTATTAACTACTTAAATTCCAACTCTGCTACTGTGACTAGTGTAGTATCTACTCGCCCACAGTTTGACGCGTATGGACATAAATTCGATATAACTGCAGACACACTGCGGGCGGAACGGGATTGAAGCGTATCGCCGGCTGGCCTTGTTGTGTTATAATGGTGCCGATTCTCTTGTACACCCACCTAAACCTAACTATAACTAAAATTTACAAATTTTAGTTTAGAAAATAATAAAACTTTTTTTTTTTTTTTTTCCTTCTTTGGCAACTGAGCCGTTGTCGACTATTCTGCCAGCGTCGTGTGGTGACGGCAACGGAGCGAGGTGAGCCGTCGAACTATGCACTTTGTGGTAGGTATGTTAGTAGCTGGGGGGACCCCAAATGCTGAGCGTTATCCCGATCATCGAGAATTTATTAATGTGCAGCTGAAGGCAAACAGTTTGAACATTTAATATAAACTCGGTAAATCTGATTTAATAAAAATTATAACTAAAGAAATCCAACAACTGAATTTTATTTCAAACGCACCTAAAACCAACATTTTTTTTTTTTTCCTCAATTAAGAAGTAGCAATTAGTAAGTTGCATACCATTTTGGAATCCAGACTAAACGCACCATCTTTTAAAGTTACTTGCCAAAATAGTGTCATACATTTTTTTTATACTACACGCGGTTAAAGTTGGGTGATGTAATAATTTTTAATTCAATGTTGGGCAAAAATCTAACATTTTATTTAAAAATGTGGTAGTTATGTTTTACCTTTTAACTGTAATTTACAGAAGGGTTATTCGTGGTTACGTCACAGAAAAAAAACTGACGGAAAGTTAATATTTGTAGTCACAGGACTTGAAAAATCATCACAGGGTGTCACTTTTTGAGATTTATTTTTGAATCCATAAAATTTGAAAAGTACATGACCAAGATTTTTTTTTATATTTTTCTAATGACTGTCACGACTTGGCCTATTGCCCGTTTTCGGCTTGACGTTGATTTCTGGGACACGTTGTATATTGAATTTTACGTGCATTTATAAAAGTGTGTTTTTCTAGTGTTTTTTAAACTGGTAATTTATTTATCCATAATGAATATAATATTAGGTCGTTACATATGAAATTGGCGTTTTGTCGAATTGGCCAATTTGATCACAAATATCAGGAGTTTGGCTAGAAAATTCAAATTTATTTTTAATTTAAGCTCGTGTATTCGTATTCGAATTTTGTATTTCATAATCTCCTCATTATTGTGCCGGTTGAGTAAAAGCCTAGTGTATAAGTTTTAGAACTATCAATGAAAAAAGAAAAACATAGCGACACAGTATGTATATGTACTTATTCAGGTTATGAAATATATTTTAAATCGGTCCAGTTTCGGAGAAGAAAATGGTCGAGAGCTTTGTCTCGAATCCGGTAGTTGACAACAGTCAAAAATTACCAAAAATATTATATTATTTAATAGAAGGTACAGAAAGGACAACATTGTCGAAAGAATAAACAAAACCCATAAAAAAATGGGAGAGATACACGCTTTTTAAGTTTTTGGAAGGGGCATTTTCTGTCCTTGTCGTGCGAAAAGGACATTGTTCAGATAGATGTCACGTTACTATGAAGGTTTTGAACAATGACGTCATTCTTCAATAGTGCTGTCTCTGTCTAGTGAACAAATTTAAATCGCTTATAACTTGGACATTTAAAAAAATATTTTATTGGTTTTTCCACTGTTGCTTATTTTTCTCGAAAAAGTTTCGAGACTTCTAATAAAAACGATTAAAAAAAAAATAGTCACTTTCCCTATTATAGCTTTTTTAGTAAGGCTATTCAGTCGTAGCTGCTGTTGTCCATATCGCGCTTATTTAAGGCTGATAATTTTTTCAAATACCTAATTTTCAAGTCTCTTGCCTACCTTTCTTCTTATGTGATCCTATTTATGTAATAGTTTCGGCGTGTTCCCGTCGGGTGGGCTGAGTGTGGGCGCGGTGGCAGCGGGTGCAGCGGCTGATGCACCGCTAGCGCTGGCTACCACAGGACCCGTGCAACGGATGGACCCACTTAATAACTTACAGGTAATAACCTCTCCCTCTATCCCTCGGACGAATAAAAAAAACATAATAATAACATAATATCACGCCTGTATTTCCCCGAAGGGGTAGGCAGAGGTGTATAGTACACCCACATTTCGCCAGTTATCTTGTAAGTCCCATGTAATAGGGGGCGAGCCTATTGCCACTAACCGGGCACAAATCCAGACTCCGGGCTGCTACTGAGAATTTCCTAATGAAAAAACCCAATAACACTTTGCCTGACCCGGGAATCGAACCCTGGACCACACGCTCAGCAGTCGCGTTTGCGACCACTAGACCAACGAGACACAGAATAAAAAAGGCGGACGGAATCTCGCTTAACAATAAGTGAAGCACCTATAGTTCTTACTATAGGTAGCTCGCTTAGAAGTACGAGCTGGCAGGCACACATTCACACCCACAGTATGACAAAAAACCGCGATTACACAAAAAATCTCGTGTGACGATAGCCATTGTCGTAGTGTCACAAATAAAATAACAATATATATCTGGTGTGTTAAAATGCTGTCGAAATTATAGTGGGTTTAGAAAAAAATTAAGTGCTTCAATCTTTTCTTAGCAAGATTCCGTCCGCCTTTTTATTCGTCCGAGCTGTATCCTAGACCGTGTGGTGCCGGAAATAAATAATTGCAAAACCCTATCTCTTCTCATGGGTGTCGTAAAAGGCGACTAAGGGATTCACCAGAGGATGGGCAGCAGCGTTCTCTGAGTATTTAAGCAACCAACTGCGATCGCCAACCCGCCTGCCAAGCGTGGCGATTATGGCATATCGCCCCAACATGCTTGGGGGAGGCCTATGTCCAGCAGTGGACGTCTTTCGACTGAAATGATGGCGATATAATTATTATATCCATTATCTAGCACCCATAGCACAAGCTCTGTTTAGTTTGGGGCTAGATGGTGCTGTGTAAAAATTTGCCAAAATATTTATTATTATAAATTATATAACTTGCAGCATATTTACAAACTAAATTCTTTCAACAGGTGGCGATAAAGAACAACGTCGACGTATTCTACTTCGCGTGCCTCATTCCAGTCCACATACTATTCACTGAAGACGGACAACTAGACAAGCGAGTCTTCTTAACCACCTGGAAGGAGATCCCGGCAGCCAACGAGGTCCAACACACGCTCTCCAACGTCACCGGCAACGCTGACACCATCGCACAGAAAATGACCTTGAACAACATCTATACTATCGCCAAAAGAAACGTTGAAGGACAAGATATGTTATACCAGTCCCTAAAACTAACCAACAATATCTGGGTACTTCTAGAACTTAAGTTACAGCCCGGGAACCCTGAAGCCACTCTCAGTCTTAAATCCAGAACGGTGGAAGTCGCCTCCTGCATATCCAAGCGTATGAAGCTATCATCAAGTCGTAATCTCATGTATTTAAATTGGGACATTCTTCAGAAAAACTTAGCATTTTTTGAACACATCACTATCTACTTTTTCCGGCGCCAGACAGTGATATTTCGATGCTGTGTTTCGGTAAAATTACAATCACATGAGACTTTCTATCTTCATGTCACAGTTTTGCCCACGCGACTTGCAATATCATTTAAGCAACAGCCTAGTTGGTGTTGCAGTTGTTATAGTCAAAGCACTTAACACCAGATGGGCCTTAAGCTCGTTTCGCCATTCTATACCAGAAAAAAACCTGGTTTTCGTAATTTCCAGAGTTTTTATTATTGTCTCATGGCAGTGATATAGTTTTCGTCATTTCCAGACAGTTTTTATTATTTTCATGGCAGTGATATAATTTTCGTCATTTCCAGACAGTTTTTATTATTGTCTCATGGCAGTGATATAGTTTTCGTCATTTCCAGACAGTTTTTATTATTTTCATGGCAGTGATATAATTTTCGTCATTTCCAGACAGTTTTTATTATTGTCTCATGGCAGTGATATAGTTTTCGTTATTTCATTTTATTATTGTCTAATGGCAGTGATATAGTTTTCGTCATTTCATTTTATTATTGTCTCATGGCAGTGATATAGTTTTCTTCATTTACAGACAGTTTTTATTATTGTGTCAAGGCATTGATATAGTTTCCGATTTTTAAATCATAATCCGATTTTTAGAACTGTCTTCTTATTTTTGAGAATAGGATAACTTTCTTCTTTTGCAAAGATTTTCTGAAGAGTGGCCCGTTTATATTAATATGTATATGTTGGTCTAAGGTGTTATGAAAGTATTCCTATGTAAGTTATAAAGACTTGTAAAATGTAAATTCCATTTATAGATGTATGAATGTTTTCGGAAGGCGGGTCAAAAAAATAGTGCAGAAAGCGTAGAATTTTATTTAATCAGCTAAATTACTCTGGTTCTTAATTAAATTAAAAACTGGAAGCAATACATAAATAAAATCATAAATGAATTTCGATTATTTTTTTATTTGCCGAGGTTACGAGATTAGAAATGAAATTATGATTGTATAAAAAATCTATGGAACTCTGCTGTAAATGTGCGCGTATGTTCAATAAATTATAGCTGGCGTAAAGTCTGTGTCAATCCAAAATAATTGATGTAATTGCCGCTTACAATACGCGTAATATTAACCGCTGTTATATTAGACACAGGTAGCTGCGCAGTAGTCAATTTTGCAACCAAATCAGTAGCGCGCATGCGCGGTAATGGCGGTAGTCCTCTGACAGGTTGTTCATCTGAATGGCAAGAAGGCCCGCATGTTCTCGCTGTCTCAGTCTAACCTTAACGTTCGGTGCTTGTTTACTTCCTGCTCATACTTATTACGCGACTGTACCTGCGCGAAAAGCAAAGCCTAGTTTCAGATCTAAAACGTAGTGATTATATTATCTTTGTTCAGAGCGGCACAGTTATGTTACGCGTGTACACAAATTTCAACTTTCAAAAAATCAGAATGACAAAAACAGTTAAAAAGGTCTGAAAATTATTTATAATTCAAAAGAAACTGATGTTTGAGTCTTGTTCAATGGGGTTTCTAATCCGAAATAATATAAATTGGATTGACATAGACTTTATTTATGATGCGTTTGTGTTGAAGCAGCCATGCTATTACTGTAAGGCGTTATAATAAATTTATGTTAAACACATCTCTTGGTTTTATTGTGCAAAAGCAAAAAAACACTCCTATCCTATTGGCTATGTGCAAGATGGCGGTAGAGACAGTCAAATCGATCGCAGCGCACTATATACTCTTTGCAGCGCACGCTTCTTCTCTCTAGTAGGGCAAATCGTGGATAGAAAGGATCACATAGTGATTATATTATCTTTGGAAAGGATATTAATTTTGACCGTTATCGTGCTTGTACGCGGCGCGTGTAACATGCGTGTTGCACTTGCGCGGGTTACATGCATCGTGTAAACGACCGTCTTAATAAATGCGCGGGTGCCTTAATGCCTTATGAATTAATAAATAAATATTTTTGGGACATTTAATGGGAATGTACCACACTAGCCCGCGCATGTAACCCGCTCAATCACATGAGACCTTCCATCTTCATGTCTCAGTTTGGCGAACCGACTTGCGGTACCATTTAGGCAACAGCCCAGGTGGTATTGAAGTTGTTATGGGCAAAGGTAACCGCTTAACATCAGGTGGGCCTTTAGATCGTTTCGCCATCCTATACCATAAAAAAAAAGTAACCCGCACCAGTTACATGCGTTTTCCGTCATGTTTACGAATCAAGGTTTAGTTGAAAACCAGTGACAGCCACTAGTTGCTTGGCAAATCTGGCACAGTCGTTATACACACAGAATCTATGAACCGTTTTGTATATTTGATTATTGTGTTCCTGTTGAATTGTGTCTGTGTATCTAAGTGTTTTTTGTAAATAAATGATTCTTTTTTTCATTCGAAGCAGTGATAGTCTAGTGGTTGAACACTTGCCTTCCATGCAGGAGGGTGCAAGTTCGATCTCGACCCACACCTCTGACTTTTCGGATTCATGTTGCGGATCAGAATTTGATTATCACTTGCTTTAACGGTGAAGGAAAACATCGTGAGGAAACCTGTACACCTGAGAGTGCTCCATACAGTTCCTCGATGGTGTGTGTAGTCCGCCAACCAACAATAGGCCAGCGTGGTGGACTAAGGCCTTAGCCTTCTCATACTGCGAAGAGGCCCGTGCCCAGCAATGGGACAGCAATGCGCTGATTATGTAATGTTGTTCTTTCGATCTATCTAGCAGGCCCCAACAAGATTCGTAACATGCACTGTGTACAAGCACCATTAGTTTACATGGACGTTTTCGTCGACGTCACTCTTAGCTATATTGCGTCCGCCACATAACGGTTGCCGCTTTCTAAGGAAACCCAAGTTTTAGGGCGCGGTCTAACTGAGAGGTATTAGCTATGAGCATTGTAGCTCTTCTTGAACTACAATTATGTAGTTCAAGAGAGCTAAACTAAAATTTGATCTACAAGGTTAGACAGAAATTGTAATAGTCTATTACTAATTTTAGGGTCACATTATTAACTACTTAAATTCCAACTCTGCTACTGTGACTAGTGTAGTATCTACTCGCCCACAGTTTGACGCGTATGGACATAAATTCGATATAACTGCAGACACACTGCGGGCGGAACGGGATTGAAGCGTATCGCCGGCTGGCCTTGTTGTGTTATAATGGTGCCGATTCTCTTGTACACCCACCTAAACCTAACTATAACTAAATTTACAAATTTTAGTTTAGAAAATAATAAAACTTTTTTTTTTTTTTTTCCTTCTTTGGCAACTGAGCCGTTGTCGACTATTCTGCCAGCGTCGTGTGGTGACGGCAACGGAGCGAGGTGAGCCGTCGAACTATGCACTTTGTGGTAGGTATGTTAGTAGCTGGGGGGACCCCAAATGCTGAGCGTTATCCCGATCATCGAGAATTTATTAATGTGCAGCTGAAGGCAAACAGTTTGAACATTTAATATAAACTCGGTAAATCTGATTTAATAAAAATTATAACTAAAGAAATCCAACAACTGAATTTTATTTCAAACGCACCTAAAACCAACATTTTTTTTTTTTCCTCAATTAAGAAGTAGCGATTAGTAAGTTGCATACCATTTTGGAATCCAGACTAAACGCACCATCTTTTAAAGTTACTTGCCAAAATAGTGTTATACATTTTTTTTATACTACACGCGGTTAAAGTTGGGTGATGTAATAATTTTTAATTCAATGTTGGGCAAAAATCTAACATTTTATTTAAAAATGTGGTAGTTATGTTTTACCTTTTAACTGTAATTTACAGAAGGGTTATTCGTGGTTACGTCACAGAAAAAAAACTGACGGAAAGTTAATATTTGTAGTCACAGGACTTGAAAAATCATCACAGGGTGTCACTTTTTGAGATTTATTTTTGAATCCATAAAATTTGAAAAGTACATGACCAAGATTTTTTTTTATATTTTTCTAATGACTGTCACGACTTGGCCTATTGCCCGTTTTCGGCTTGACGTTGATTTCTGGGACACGTTGTATATTGAATTTTACGTGCATTTATAAAAGTGTGTTTTTCTAGTGTTTTTTAAACTGGTAATTTATTTATCCATAATGAATATAATATTAGGTCGTTACATATGAAATTGGCGTTTTGTCGAATTGGCCAATTTGATCACAAATATCAGGAGTTTGGCTAGAAAATTCAAATTTATTTTTAATTTAAGCTCGTGTATTCGTATTCGAATTTTGTATTTCATAATCTCCTCATTATTGTGCCGGTTGAGTAAAAGCCTAGTGTATAAGTTTTAGAACTATCAATGAAAAAAGAAAAACATAGCGACACAGTATGTATATGTACTTATTCAGGTTATGAAATATATTTTAAATCGGTCCAGTTTCGGAGAAGAAAATGGTCGAGAGCTTTGTCTCGAATCCGGTAGTTGACAACAGTCAAAAATTACCAAAAATATTATATTATTTAATAGAAGGTACAGAAAGGACAACATTGTCGAAAGAATAAACAAAACCCATAAAAAAATGGGAGAGATACACGCTTTTTAAGTTTTTGGAAGGGGCATTTTCTGTCCTTGTCGTGCGAAAAGGACATTGTTCAGATAGATGTCACGTTACTATGAAGGTTTTGAACAATGACGTCATTCTTCAATAGTGCTGTCTCTGTCTAGTGAACAAATTTAAATCGCTTATAACTTGGACATTTAAAAAAATATTTTATTGGTTTTTCCACTGTTGCTTATTTTTCTCGAAAAAGTTTCGAGACTTCTAATAAAAACGATTAAAAAAAAAATAGTCACTTTCCCTATTATAGCTTTTTTAGTAAGGCTATTCAGTCGTAGCTGCTGTTGTCCATATCGCGCTTATTTAAGGCTGATAATTTTTTCAAATACCTAATTTTCAAGTCTCTTGCCTACCTTTCTTCTTATGTGATCCTATTTATGTAATAGTTTCGGCGTGTTCCCGTCGGGTGGGCTGAGTGTGGGCGCGGTGGCAGCGGGTGCAGCGGCTGATGCACCGCTAGCGCTGGCTACCACAGGACCCGTGCAACGGATGGACCCACTTAATAACTTACAGGTAATAACCTCTCCCTCTATCCCTCGGACGAATAAAAAAAACATAATAATAACATAATATCACGCCTGTATTTCCCCGAAGGGGTAGGCAGAGGTGTATAGTACACCCACATTTCGCCAGTTATCTTGTAAGTCCCATGTAATAGGGGGCGAGCCTATTGCCACTAACCGGGCACAAATCCAGACTCCGGGCTGCTACTGAGAATTTCCTAATGAAAAAACCCAATAACACTTTGCCTGACCCGGGAATCGAACCCTGGACCACACGCTCAGCAGTCGCGTTTGCGACCACTAGACCAACGAGACACAGAATAAAAAAGGCGGACGGAATCTCGCTTAACAATAAGTGAAGCACCTATAGTTCTTACTATAGGTAGCTCGCTTAGAAGTACGAGCTGGCAGGCACACATTCACACCCACAGTATGACAAAAAACCGCGATTACACAAAAAATCTCGTGTGACGATAGCCATTGTCGTAGTGTCACAAATAAAATAACAATATATATCTGGTGTGTTAAAATGCTGTCGAAATTATAGTGGGTTTAGAAAAAAATTAAGTGCTTCAATCTTTTCTTAGCAAGATTCCGTCCGCCTTTTTATTCGTCCGAGCTGTATCCTAGACCGTGTGGTGCCGGAAATAAATAATTGCAAAACCCTATCTCTTCTCATGGGTGTCGTAAAAGGCGACTAAGGGATTCACCAGAGGATGGGCAGCAGCGTTCTCTGAGTATTTAAGCAACCAACTGCGATCGCCAACCCGCCTGCCAAGCGTGGCGATTATGGCATATCGCCCCAACATGCTTGGGGGAGGCCTATGTCCAGCAGTGGACGTCTTTCGACTGAAATGATGGCGATATAATTATTATATCCATTATCTAGCACCCATAGCACAAGCTCTGTTTAGTTTGGGGCTAGATGGTGCTGTGTAAAAATTTGCCAAAATATTTATTATTATAAATTATATAACTTGCAGCATATTTACAAACTAAATTCTTTCAACAGGTGGCGATAAAGAACAACGTCGACGTATTCTACTTCGCGTGCCTCATCCCAGTCCACATACTATTCACTGAAGACGGACAACTAGACAAGCGAGTCTTCTTAACCACCTGGAAGGAGATCCCGGCAGCCAACGAGGTCCAACACACGCTCTCCAACGTCACCGGCAACGCTGACACCATCGCACAGAAAATGACCTTGAACAACATCTATACTATCGCCAAAAGAAACGTTGAAGGACAAGATATGTTATACCAGTCCCTAAAACTAACCAACAATATCTGGGTACTTCTAGAACTTAAGTTACAGCCCGGGAACCCTGAAGCCACTCTCAGTCTTAAATCCAGAACGGTGGAAGTCGCCTCCTGCATATTCCAAGCGTATGAAGCTATCATCAAGTCGTAATCTCATGTATTTAAATTGGGACATTCTTCAGAAAAACTTAGCATTTTTTGAACACATCACTATCTACTTTTTCCGGCGCCAGACAGTGATATTTCGATGCTGTGTTTCGGTAAAATTACAATCACATGAGACTTTCTATCTTCATGTCACAGTTTTGCCCACGCGACTTGCAATATCATTTAAGCAACAGCCTAGTTGGTGTTGCAGTTGTTATAGTCAAAGCACTTAACACCAGATGGGCCTTAAGCTCGTTTCGCCATTCTATACCAGAAAAAAACCTGGTTTTCGTAATTTCCAGAGTTTTTATTATTGTCTCATGGCAGTGATATAGTTTTCGTCATTTCCAGACAGTTTTTATTATTTTCATGGCAGTGATATAATTTTCGTCATTTCCAGACAGTTTTTATTATTGTCTCATGGCAGTGATATAGTTTTCGTCATTTCCAGACAGTTTTTATTATTTTCATGGCAGTGATATAATTTTCGTCATTTCCAGACAGTTTTTATTATTGTCTCATGGCAGTGATATAGTTTTCGTTATTTCATTTTATTATTGTCTAATGGCAGTGATATAGTTTTCGTCATTTCATTTTATTATTGTCTCATGGCAGTGATATAGTTTTCTTCATTTACAGACAGTTTTTATTATTGTGTCAAGGCATTGATATAGTTTCCGATTTTTAAATCATAATCCGATTTTTAGAACTGTCTTCTTATTTTTGAGAATAGGATAACTTTCTTCTTTTGCAAAGATTTTCTGAAGAGTGGCCCGTTTATATTAATATGTATATGTTGGTCTAAGGTGTTATGAAAGTATTCCTATGTAAGTTATAAAGACTTGTAAAATGTAAATTCCATTTATAGATGTATGAATGTTTTCGGAAGGCGGGTCAAAAAAATAGTGCAGAAAGCGTAGAATTTTATTTAATCAGCTAAATTACTCTGGTTCTTAATTAAATTAAAAACTGGAAGCAATACATAAATAAAATCATAAATGAATTTCGATTATTTTTTTATTTGCCGAGGTTACGAGATTAGAAATGAAATTATGATTGTATAAAAAATCTATGGAACTCTGCTGTAAATGTGCGCGTATGTTCAATAAATTATAGCTGGCGTAAAGTCTGTGTCAATCCAAAATAATTGATGTAATTGCCGCTTACAATACGCGTAATATTAACCGCTGTTATATTAGACACAGGTAGCTGCGCAGTAGTCAATTTTGCAACCAAATCAGTAGCGCGCATGCGCGGTAATGGCGGTAGTCCTCTGACAGGTTGTTCATCTGAATGGCAAGAAGGCCCGCATGTTCTCGCTGTCTCAGTCTAACCTTAACGTTCGGTGCTTGTTTACTTCCTGCTCATACTTATTACGCGACTGTACCTGCGCGAAAAGCAAAGCCTAGTTTCAGATCTAAAACGTAGTGATTATATTATCTTTGTTCAGAGCGGCACAGTTATGTTACGCGTGTACACAAATTTCAACTTTCAAAAAATCAGAATGACAAAAACAGTTAAAAAGGTCTGAAAATTATTTATAATTCAAAAGAAACTGATGTTTGAGTCTTGTTCAATGGGGTTTCTAATCCGAAATAATATAAATTGGATTGACATAGACTTTATTTATGATGCGTTTGTGTTGAAGCAGCCATGCTATTACTGTAAGGCGTTATAATAAATTTATGTTAAACACATCTCTTGGTTTTATTGTGCAAAAGCAAAAAAACACTCCTATCCTATTGGCTATGTGCAAGATGGCGGTAGAGACAGTCAAATCGATCGCAGCGCACTATATACTCTTTGCAGCGCACGCTTCTTCTCTCTAGTAGGGCAAATCGTGGATAGAAAGGATCACATAGTGATTATATTATCTTTGGAAAGGATATTAATTTTGACCGTTATCGTGCTTGTACGCGGCGCGTGTAACATGCGTGTTGCACTTGCGCGGGTTACATGCATCGTGTAAACGACCGTCTTAATAAATGCGCGGGTGCCTTAATGCCTTATGAATTAATAAATAAATATTTTTGGGACATTTAATGGGAATGTACCACACTAGCCCGCGCATGTAACCCGCTCAATCACATGAGACCTTCCATCTTCATGTCTCAGTTTGGCGAACCGACTTGCGGTACCATTTAGGCAACAGCCCAGGTGGTATTGAAGTTGTTATGGGCAAAGGTAACCGCTTAACATCAGGTGGGCCTTTAGATCGTTTCGCCATCCTATACCATAAAAAAAAAGTAACCCGCACCAGTTACATGCGTTTCCGTCATGTTTACGAATCAAGGTTTAGTTGAAAACCAGTGACAGCCACTAGTTGCTTGGCAAATCTGGCACAGTCGTTATACACACAGAATCTATGAACCGTTTTGTATATTTGATTATTGTGTTCCTGTTGAATTGTGTCTGTGTATCTAAGTGTTTTTTGTAAATAAATGATTCTTTTTTTCATTCGAAGCAGTGATAGTCTAGTGGTTGAACACTTGCCTTCCATGCAGGAGGGTGCAAGTTCGATCTCGACCCACACCTCTGACTTTTCGGATTCATGTTGCGGATCAGAATTTGATTATCACTTGCTTTAACGGTGAAGGAAAACATCGTGAGGAAACCTGTACACCTGAGAGTGCTCCATACAGTTCTCGATGGTGTGTGTAGTCCGCCAACCAACAATAGGCCAGCGTGGTGGACTAAGGCCTTAGCCTTCTCATACTGCGAAGAGGCCCGTGCCCAGCAATGGGACAGCAATGCGCTGATTATGTAATGTTGTTCTTTCGATCTATCTAGCAGGCCCCAACAAGATTCGTAACATGCACTGTGTACAAGCACCATTAGTTTACATGGACGTTTTCGTCGACGTCACTCTTAGCTATATTGCGTCCGCCACATAACGGTGCCGCTTTCTAAGGAAACCCAAGTTTTAGGGCGCGGTCTAACTGAGAGGTATTAGCTATGAGCATTGTAGCTCTTCTTGAACTACAATTATGTAGTTCAAGAAGAGCTAAACTAAAATTTGATCTACAAGGTTAGACAGAAATTGTAATAGTCTATTACTAATTTTAGGGTCACATTATTAACTACTTAAATTCCAACTCTGCTACTGTGACTAGTGTAGTATCTACTCGCCCACAGTTTGACGCGTATGGACATAAATTCGATATAACTGCAGACACACTGCGGGCGGAACGGGATTGAAGCGTATCGCCGGCTGGCCTTGTTGTGTTATAATGGTGCCGATTCTCTTGTACACCCACCTAAACCTAACTATAACTAAAATTTACAAATTTTAGTTTAGAAAATAATAAAACTTTTTTTTTTTTTTTTTCCTTCTTTGGCAACTGAGCCGTTGTCGACTATTCTGCCAGCGTCGTGTGGTGACGGCAACGGAGCGAGGTGAGCCGTCGAACTATGCACTTTGTGGTAGGTATGTTAGT
The DNA here is from genome assembly GCA_949699075.1 of Asteroscopus sphinx. Classification (NCBI taxonomy): domain Eukaryota; kingdom Metazoa; phylum Arthropoda; class Insecta; order Lepidoptera; family Noctuidae; genus Asteroscopus; species Asteroscopus sphinx. The sequence goes on along the minus strand of OX453021.1, from coordinate 7,333,055 downwards.
AGCTGGGGGGACAAGACAGTTTTTTGTTAGTTAACACAGATTTTTTTTTTCCCTTTGTATGGATATATATACATTTTTAAAACACCGAAAATAATATAATACAAAGTTATTTTTACTACACACCGAACTACAATTTGATATCATTTTCTTTTATAAATTTTGATAAAATTTGGATTAGCTTAGGAGAAAAGTTAGTCAGGAGAGAATGGAAGTTAGTAGGAAGGGGGACTTTAATTTTGGAAAGCTTATGATACAAGTCAAAGGATTGGGAATTTGAAGTACAGGAGAAAAATATATGGTCCAGAGTTCCATCATCAAGACCGCATTCGCACAAGGAACTGTCACGAACACGAATCTTATTCAGAAACACTGGACTGCAACAATGTCCAAGTCTAAGTCTACACAAGGTTGCAACAGTTCTTCTGGATAATTTTGGACACTTAAAATACCAAGGTTTCCGCTGGATGCAGGGTTGGATACTGGCGTAGTACGCCCCCTTGAGTTTCGAACTTACCTTCCACACTGAGGACCACGAGTTATACAGTTTGTGTTTTGTGTCAGACCGTAAGTTGTAACTATGCACCATGTAGTGTTTCTGATCCACCGGGTTAGATGTAGCAAATTTAGCCAGTGTGTCGGCACACTCGTTGCCACTTATACCAGAGTGACCGGGAACCCAAGCTATTTCAATGTTTAAATCGTTGTTAGAACAAGTGAATAATAAATTAAGAATATCGAAAATAATTTTGCTGTGGATTTTAGAATTAAGTTGGTTTTGAGTTAAAGCTTGAATGCTACTGCGAGAATCTGAGAAAATTACTGAATTTTTAATATTATGGGATAAAATGAAATTGATAGCTTCTAGGATACCGATGCATTCCCCTGTAAATACTGAGGTCTCTGGTGGGCATTGGAATAAAAGAGCAATTTTTGAATTTTGAAGATATGTTGAAACACCTGTACATCCTGTTGAAGACAATTTGGATGCGTCCGTATAGAACAAATTCCAACCCTCCCAGTATCTTTTAATGGCCCGATCGAAGTCGCCTTTTACGTCCTGGGAATTTTTGGAGATACCAAGTCCCAAAACGACCTTTGGCCTGAAATGGACCACGTCATAAGCAGAAGAATAAACCGGAAGAGAGGGGTATTGACAAACAGGCGAGGAGAGGTTTTTAAGCTCTCTGTACCTATTCATCAATGGAATAGATTTGTTATTCCAGTAGGAAGACGTGTTGAGGGACAGGTAGATTTGTTCCAAAATGGGGAGTAAAGGATGGGACGAAAGGGAGAAAACTTTCGACAAGAAACGGTCCGCTAAGTATTGTCTACGAAGGTTAAGAGGAGGTTCTGCACATTCTACCTGGAGAGCGTTTATGGGGGAGGATTTCATGGCACCGATAATGGTCCTCATACATTTGGCCTGGACAGAATCCAGTCTACGCAACGCTTCTTTGTTACATGGCTCAATTAAGTAACTGCAGTAATCCAGCACGCTTCTGACCAGTGCATTGTAGACTAGTTTTAATGTGTAAGGGTGGGCCCCCCACCAGACGCCAGCCAAAGCCTTAAGGACCGAGACCGAGCGCTCACATTTTTTAACCGTATTGCTAATGTGGTCCGCTCCCGATAATTTGGAATCCAAGGTAACCCCCAGAAACCTGGCCTTCTCTTCGACTGGGATAGATTGGCCGTCAATATTAATGTCGACTTGGGGGATAAGGCGTTTGCGAGTGAACACAACTGCTGAACTTTTTGGAGCACTTAAAGATAACCCGTGGTCTAAGAGCCATTGGTTTAACGAGGACAAAGAGATATTAATTGACTGAGAGGCATCTTGTATAGAAGAGCCACAGACCAATAAAGCAATATCGTCAGCATACTGAAGTATATTACAGTTAAAATTTAAACAAGAAGGAATATCATAAGTATAAATATTATATAAAAGGGGACTAAGTACGGATCCCTGTGGTAGACCTCTCCAAACCGACCTCGGCTCGGAGTTTTCCCCGGGAGTCCTGAGTTTAACACTGCGATCTAAAAAAATACTGCATATGATTCGACGAATCCTAGCCGGGATTCTCAGCTCTTGCATTTTCTGCCTGAGAAGTGGGAGGAGAACAGAATCATAGGCAGCCGAAATGTCTAAGAAAACGGCTACCACAGACTCATTCCTGCTAAGGGTCAGTCGGATCACTGATGTGAGGGTACCCACACTATCAGCTGTACCCAGACCTTTCCTGAAGCCGAATTGAGTCGTCGGGAGCAGCTTTCCGCTTTCTACAAACCATTCTAGACGGTTTTTAATCAAATGCTCTAAAAGCTTAGTAAGTATGGACGATAGCGCAATTGGTCTGTAAGAACAATGATCACTAGGATCTTTGCCGGGTTTTAACACAGGGATGATGACTTGAACCTTCCAATCAGGAGGAATATAACCGGAAGAAAAGCAATAGTTGACTAAGTCCAGATAATATTGGTGGGTTTTATCACCCGCTTTAGTAATGAAGGAGTAAGGGAATCCATCCACTCCAGGAGCGGAATCCTTTACATGGGCGAGGACCGATTTAAGTTCCCCTATAGTAAATGGCCTATCCAGAGGGTCATCTGTTGTCAGCTCAGAGCCCGTAGTGACACACTCATCCATACTGGGAACATAGACTGGGGCCAATTTAGAAAGGAACTGGTTACCCAGTTCCTCAGATAGTATGCTCCTGGAGGAGGGCTTCAAATTACTCCTGAACGACTTCAGCTTACGCCACACGGCCGACGCTGGAGTGGATGGACTTAGCGAGCCACAATATTTCCGCCAACCATCTCTCTTCTTATTCTTGAGCAATTTCTTGGACTTAGCCAAGATATGCTGAAAGGCAATAATGTTATCCAGGCTCATGACAGAGTTGAAATTCTTTTCGGCCTCATTCCTGGCCCTGATCACGGCAGAGCAATCTCTATCCCACCATGGCGGGGATGGAATTTTACCCGTTGGCGGTTTTTTTGTAGGGAAACAGTCATCTGCTGTAGAAGATATTGTGTTGGAAAATAAGAAAAAACATTCGTGTGCAGTCTCAGGATTGATGGGTGGAAGGGAAGAGACACGTAAGTCTAAAACTTTGGAGTAGAGGTCCCAATCCACTGAGTTCAATTGGTATTTTAACAAGGGAGGGGGAATTTGGTCTGGGACTTTTTTGGAAGGGATTTCAACCATTATGGGATAGTGATCACTCCCATAAGTCATATCCAAGCGACTCCAATTAAAAAGGCTGGCTATATTAGATGAGCAGAATGTTAAATCAACACAGCTTTTATTCTGTCCTGGGGAAGATCTACGCGTGACACTGCCATTATTGATCACACATAGGTTAAGTTCATCCAATATATCTACTAAGCCTATACCAAAGTTATCGCAGATGTCTGATCCCCATCTATAGTGATGGCCATTAAAATCGCCCATAACAAGTAATGGGCCTTGGACATTACTCAGAAAACTTCTTATTGTAGAAAGATCCTCACATTGGGGGAGTGCAATATAAAAACTAAAAATATTTATATCCTCAGCCTTAACAGCAACAACATTGATGTTGTCACCAACAAAGGGTAGAGGAATCGGGGAGAATGGGACATTGTTATTAATGAACAAAGCACATCCTCCATATCCATCTGATCGATCACAGCGAAGATCACTGAAGCATGGGATTCTGAAATTACTATCAGAACGAAGCCATGTCTCAGAGATGCCGCAGATCGATGGTTTGAATTTGTTAATAAGGAAGATTAGGTCAGGTTTCCTGGGGCCTTACCACAACCTTTTACAAAACAATCTTACATTAAGAGAGTTTTGTTTCAAGCTTATAATAATCTTACTCATATTCGTACCACAACGTAAATAGTTTAGCTTTGTTTCATTCCTGCTTAGTGCTGTGAAAGAACGAATGATTTGTAAGAATTGTCTATAGCCTGCTAAAAAACTAAAAGAAACAACGCTATATGATCAGCATAGCGCTATCTCTTTTACGCGTTGTTCAGAATCTTACCCAACAAGTCATTCCGAAACATAATATTGTAACAATATAAATGATTATTTTACTTTAAAAATATTAGTTTGTAATAATAATAATTTCATGAGAAATGTCTATGAAATTAATACAAATATTTAAAGATTCTGCTCTAAAATGTAATCAGAAAACTTGAAAAAATTATAGTTGAGGCTAGATTGTAAGATTGTGACATGGTATATTCGGAACGAAATGTTTACTTATCAAGTTTGTAAGTGCGAGCGAAATTCGAAACTCAATGGGGTAATTTTTTTGTTATTTATTATGTGTGATTGAGAAGTGATTATTTTCTGTGAATAAGTGAGCTTTCAAAGATTGGGCTTTCAAGTGGATAACAAAGTGGTTTGACTTATTTTATCTTACTTATTTATTATTCCTTGCGCAGTCAACATGGAAACAAGGTATGTGAGTTGAACATTTTATTTAGTCACTGAAATTGTAAAACAAAGAAATATTGTGCTGTTATTGTTTAAGTTAAAGTTACATTATATATAATTTCATGTGGATTAAATGTTTTGGTTTTAGTCGACGCGGTTATAAATAATTGTATGTGGATTAAATGTTTTGTTTTTCATTTTGCAGCCGAAGACTGACCCGGGTTTCAGGGCGGCAGGTAGAGACACTATGGGAATTTTTGGTTTCGAACAAGGACATTGCTACCTCCTTCAATCGCTCCCTACAAGCAAAGGAGTACTCAAAAAGAAAGTGGGGAGAGATTGCAGAAATTCTCAATTCGCAAGGCGATGGAGCCTATAAAGATTGGAGAGGCTGGTCTAAAGTAACTACCTATTGATTTTTAAAGATAGGTAATTTAATCCTACCTATAAAATTATTAAATTAGCCTTTTTTTTAGTACTGGGTGGATTTCAAGGCAAAAATAAAAGCCAGAGTAGCTGCTGTACGATCTTCACATTTACGTACTGGTGGAGGACCTTCCACTGAGAAGCCCTTGACAGCGTTGGAAGAAAAGTTTCTCCAAATACTGGGAGAAGATTTTGGTCAGGGCTTACCAGGTGTCCGGGTGGAAACATTTGCAGAAGTAAGAAAAAAATATAAGTACTTAAGCTTAATTGAAAAAGTATTGTTATAAAGCACATATTTTATATTATGTTCTCTTTTTACCCTCTAGAAATTGGCGCTGCTACAACGGGTGTGGAGGTGCAGGATTCCCCAGCTTCAGAATCTATTCTGAATCCCGTGTTATTCATTCCTATCCAAAATCTACCCATAGAACCCATCCCAGAGCCATTGCCTCAAAACTCTCCTCTGGAACCTATAGTCCAAGACCCACCAGCTCGTTCCCCCAGGACTCCTTCACGATCCCCACGTCCTGCTTCTCCATCTGCAACCCGCACCCCGCAAAGTCGCCGTCAACGGCGCGAACCGCCGATGTCGCAGGAGGCTGCCAGACGTGCTCTCGTTCGTTCCTCACAAACATGCACTGAGGCTGCTGTGAGAAGAAACGAAATCCTGGAGGAGCTGGTGCAGAAAATAGGCGACTGCCACAATACTGGAATGAGCATTGAAAGGTACAAAATAATTTAATATCTTCACCTTCAAATCCCCGTCAATAATGCTTTTTAAATAGAATGAACAACTCAAAGATTGTTCAGGGTAGAGGAAGTAAACTTAAAGAATAATACGTTCTCAAATAATTACAATAATAAAACATTTTATTTCAAATAGATATATTACAGGTACCTGTACAGGTACAGGGACTTATCAAAGGTAGACTCTTGTTGCATCAATCATTGCTGTGTACAATAAAAGCATTGAAGTGATTAAAATGAAGATCAATGTATGCAATAAACTTATTTTACTGCTTTACCAAGGGCGTCGGCAAGGGGGGCAGGGGGGCTGCAGCCCTTCCCCCTAGAGACTCGAACCTAGAAGATTTTAAAATTAAGTAGTCTAAAATTTCACACATGAAGATTGTTTTAATTATGTTTTTTTTTTCATGTAGTAAAATTTAATAAATTATAAATATTACAATTCATAGAATAGAATAGAATAGAATATATTTATTTGCATAAAACATGGTATAAAAAGGTGTTATAAAATTAAATATGTGATCATTCATGTTGTTCATATCAATTCATATCTTCTTTCTATCATCCCTCTGGCTCAATAGCTGGCGACACCCTTGGCATCTATCTTGTTTTTATATCTGCATCACCCTAAGGTTGTCAGTTGTGTATAAATTAAACAACAAGTAAACAAGAGTAACAATAAGATGTGTGCTATAAAAAGAAACATAAATGCTACATCATTATACTCATATTATTATTTACATTTTAAATTTAATAGGTTAATATAATAAAAATAATGAGTTAAATAGGTTCTTTGATTGTTTCAGGATCTTGAGAGCCGCCTTTCCCACAAACGTTCAACAAGAGAATTCCGAGTAGCCACACCCTGCTGCAAAGCGATGTTGGTACTGCGTGGCTGTTCACTCGCATTCATGTTTTGTTGTGATTGGGCTTCTTGAACCACATCTTCATTGCTTAATTGTTCCACCGGAATGTTGGCGCTATTGCAAATATTGTGTAATATGACACAAGCATTTATAATAGAGCCAGCTACTTCTGGTGAGTAATGCAAGACTCTATGAACAAGTAAGCAACGAAAACGTGCTTTGAGAAGCCCGATGGTGCGCTCTATGATGTTCCTAGCACGGACATGCAAATTGGTGTAGTGTGCTTCCGGTGAGTCAGGTGCTGCATCCAGTATTGGTGTCATCATGCTCTTTCTCAATGGGTATCCAGAATCACCTAATGATAAAAAGTTAGTTTAAAATATTGTTTACCTGTGACAACAAATATTTAAAGACAATTATTATTTTAAATAATATCAAAAATATGTTATACATACCAAGAAACCAAATGTTCTCTGTATTGCTTAGATTTTCCAAGTGAGCTTTTAGTGGATGATTAGCCCATATGAAAGAGTCATGATTTGCACCACCATGACTTGCATCTACACTCATTATTTGCATATCCGCATCACAAACCTGAAAAACAAAGAAAATCTGTATCTCAAACAATGTAAAGACTGTATTGTGTTAAGTATGGTATGTATACATACTATCTACACAGCTATCTATAATCTCTTAATAGATATATTTTAGTAAGTATGTTTACATGTTAACATTGACATTTTTGTTTGTACTTATTTGTGAGGAATATTGTTACTTTTACTTAATTTATTTGTTAATGTTTTTACTTACACTAATAGTTTACACTTACTAGTTGAACATTCAAGGAATGGTAATTCTTGCGACAGTAGTAGCGCTCCTCGTGTAGTACCGGGCGTACTATAGCAACTTGGCTGCAATCTATACAACCTAGGACTCCCGGTATCCCAAATCTTGTGTAAAACCTGCAATAAATGAATGACAATTATTTTATGTGAATAATACAATTATACATAAATATTTAGAAATTTCTGTTTTATTTTTATTTTACTGCTCTTAGTAAAAAAATATTACAATTGTTAGTTTTCTTTCAGTTTTTATTTGTGTTTTTTATGGATAAACTACACATAATTATTATTATAACAACCCTTGTAGGTACCTGTTTAATATTCTGTTTCTGATTCTAAAATATAGGTAGTGATTTAATTAGGCAATACTTAGTACATTGTATCATTTTAAATAAGTTTGTTACTATTATTTCTGGATTGTTGTCATTTTGCAAAGTAAAAATTCAACAAATAAACATGCGTAGATACATACTGTGTTTTAATTCCGTTGCGTTCTTGATCATTTACTGGAAATTTTATATATTTCTGTCTCATCTGCAATGCGTTAAGACATGCAGTAACCTGAGCGATTACTGATGAAACCGTCTGCTGAGCCACAAAATGACCCTCATTACTGCCTATAGGATGCTGATAGGAACCAGTTGCAAAAAATGATAATGCAATCAATACCTAAAAAAATGGAGAAACTCAGTATGAATAAGAAAGTGGTTCAAGAGCACAATACATATGCACTGCTTGAACATGTAATTTGGGGTATAAACAAGGGTATTTACCTTTGTGTCTACAGACAAGTCTGTGGATCTTTTTGGACTCTTCATGAGAGGCCTCAACTCATCGCACAGGTTACGTACGAGTTCTTTTGTGAGTCTGTAACGTTTAATGAACTCAGCGTCTTCTAAATTGAAGGGGTTGCATTCCTCACGTAGCTGCATACGACGCCGCTTCCTTGTATTATGTATTTCTGCGTTATCTGCTTCTAGGAACTCGAATATTTCGTATTCATTCGCCATCTAGAAGCAAACAAGAAATTAATCACCCAGGTACTAAAATCACTAGATAAACAACTATTCTTCAATTTTAGGTAAATAAATATGATTTACTTACTTTATATGACACGAAAATCGTTTTTTATTATATAAATATGCAAAAAAATGTTAATAAAGTCGCGTCTGAGTAACTTTTTTAAGATTGCTAAATTTGACATAAAAACAACCATGCTAGCTGTCAAAAACGACGTTGTGGTACGATTTGAATGAATGATTTAGAGGTGATGTCACATAACTGCTAACAAAACAACATTGTTTCAAGCTTATAATAAGCTTATTTTAAGGACGTTGTGGTACGAAAAGACAAAGTAAGATTAAAATAATACTGCTCTAAGAGATGGTGGTCGGCCCCCTGGGAGTAATACTCCTCACGTTCCATTGTAGAAATTTCAGGTGATGGGGGAATGTTAATTAATTTTAAGATTGTTGAAAGTTTAAGGGCAACGTGGTCCGGTATGATTTGTGTAGGGTTAGCAAGAACAGCTGTCAACATATTGGAAATAAGATTTAGGATATTTTTGGAAGGATCTTGGTTGGCTTCTTCCATAGGAAAAGCACAACCATTTTTGGAGGGGGTGAAGGAGAAGTTCTGAACCATAGCTTGATGGGCCTGTTTGTCATAGCCAGGAGAAAGGGGAGCATGGGTTTTAGGCTTAAGAAAAACCGTTTTACGGTATGATTTAGGGGATTGGGGAGCTGGATTGGAGTATTGGGATTGCGATAAAGTGACTGGGTTGGTAGATTGAGGACATCTTGAAATTTCTGCGTACGATTTTGATACAGGAGGGAAAACCTTACTTGCTTCAACATAGGAGATAGCTTTTTCTGCCATCAGAGCCTTTATACCCTTCTGGCGGCCCAACTCTGGACAGGTATTGTTATTGGCATAATGATTCCCAGTGCATGAAAGACAATATGCTCTGTCTGGGGTAATGTCACATCCATCGCCGGGGTGGTCTTGGCCACATCGGTAGCAACGAGGTTTTGCGCGGCATAGTGTGCGGGTATGTCCATAACGGCAACAGTTGAAGCACTGTATTGTGGGGTACATGTACCTTTCAACTACAAGAGCTGAGTAGAAACAGTACACCCGTGATGGTAGGATCTGTCCATCGAAAGTTAGAACTACAGACTGTGTGGGTTTCCACTCTGACACTCCAAGTGAGGTGAACTTACGATTTAATCTCCGGGCTTTTATGACGTGTCCACATCCTCGAGGTACCTTAATATTCTCAATTATCTCCTCATCCGACCATTCTATTGGGACATCTCGAACAATTCCCATACGGGTTATATTAAATTGTGGGATAGTAGCAATATAATTGTGTTGTATTAAGAGGTGGCTAGCTAAGAAACTGTTTGCGTCCTGGTGAGACTTAAACTCGACAGAAATCCGGTTCCTACCTAGGCGTTTTACTCCATCTTGGAGGACATTCCTGATATTGTTACGCATCAGGAACATACCAAATTTTATGGGATGTAATGTAGTACCTGAAGACATTTCCTCTTTGAGTGAAACATAGACAATATAGGGAGGATTATCTAAAGTCGTGTACAATTGTCTTCCGGTAACATTTTTGGCCAACTTAGGAGGGTTATTTACAGAAGCTGGGGGGGAAAGCGCGGGTCTTTTTCTGTTACTACTCTCGGTGTCCGTCACATTATCATTAGGAGGTTCATTATTTGGGATAGTTACAGTTAGTATGGGGGTAAATTCAAAGTTAGGATCTGGCGGGTCAGGTGGGTCCGGGGGTTTGGTTTTATCCATCTTGATTCTTAATATTAGTGGTTAAAACTGACCTTAAACTGATTATCACTACTTATACGGACAACACAAACACAAAGAATAGTCTCGATTGAAGTTTGCACTTGTAAAATTAACTAAAATCGAAAAAATTCTTCACACAAACAAAAGCACTTGTTAAGCCTTCACCACTACCCACGAAAGTCCACAGACTACTTAGAAGATACAGTCCATCATAAAACTTTTTTTTTTTTTTTTTTCCTTCTTTGGCAACTGAGCCGTTGTCGACTATTCTGCCAGCGTCGTGTGGTGACGGCAACGGAGCGAGGTGAGCCGTCGAACTATGCACTTTGTGGTAGGTATGTTAGTAGCTGGGGGGACAAGACAGTTTTTTGTTAGTTGAGCGTTTTCAAAATAAAGTGTATCGTGTCCGAATTTATTGTCAGATTTTAAATGTGATATTTTCGATGGTTTTTTGGTTACAATATAAGTTAGATGTATTGCAATTTATGAAATTATATTTATTTCCTTCAATAGTAAGCTATTTTACGAGAAATCATAAAATTAAACTGGCTCTGCTGAAAAAAATGTCAGTTTTGCGATTATCTTAAAAGCTAAATATCTTACAACTTTGAAGAAACACACAAATTATTTTAATTGTATTTTGAAGATAATCATATTTAAAAAAAAAACTACGACATTATAGGGAAAATATCAATAACATGTGAATTATATGCTAATTTTAAGTTCGGTTTTGTCACAACTGATGTTAGTAACCGTTACTTTTTGATATTATGTAATGGTTAAGTAGTTTCACCGGGAAACTACATTATTGCTTTTGAAACATATGTTACTATTTTCAATGTTGAAATTAAATAATTTGTACCCTTTCATATCAAAAAATGACAAAAACTAAGAATTCCCTCGTCGCAAAACACAGGACAATCGCAAAACCGACAGTCCATTTTTTATAAAGCTGGGCTTACATGAATATATTTTTGAGAGGGATCGCGATAGAATAAAATAAAACCGAAATATATTTTAAATGTTTAATATTATAGGCGAAAGTATAGGCTAATAAAAAAAATATTATACTTATTTCACAAATCAGCCATAAAGTATCATAAATTTCAAGTATCAAAATAATCACAAATTTAAATTAGTTGTTACTTTTACAACTCGAGTAATACCTAAAGTATTTTCACAACCTTTGTTTAAGGCTAGGCTTTGCTTAATTCCTATAAAATTAACTATTCTTTTAATAAACATTATATTATTATTATTAGAAATCAACATTGGTCTCAGTTAAAGTGTACACCTACTAGGTTTTACATATAATATCACAAAAATTTTGGCACTTTTTTTCTCTTATCAAAAATTAAATAACGCTTAGTATACTTTTATTGTAATCTTAATAATATTAATTACCTACTCTAAAAACTTGAGATCAAGATTAAACTGAGATCGATCTACATAATTTGTCAGTCGTTGTTAACATACACTTGTAATAAAAAATAATATAAAAATAGGTGGAGGTGACAGTTACTAAATAATCAGGTAAATAATAAAGGATATAAATGAACCTACTATAAATGAAACCACAAATAGTAACAACAAACAACAGGTAGGTACTTTGTACCTACTAAAATAATATTTAAGAGTTATCATCATGAACTGACTAATATATTCAAGAATATATTACGGCATTTGCTAACAATAAACAATAAATCAAAACTGGCACTCATCATGGGCACCGTGTATTATTAGGCGGAAACAAAAACATAACACGATTTCGATTCTTAAACCAAATTATAAATCAGAAAACTAAGACGAAAATAAAAAAAAGAGTCAATAATTCCAACAAATTACACATTCTTCAGCAGGAAAATGATCGTAAACACATAGTTCACAATCATTGCACCAAAAATATGAAGTATTCAATAAGTAAAAAATATCAGTTCTAGTCATGGCTAGCATTAAATGAGTCGGTCTTTCTGCATTATTTGTATGTAGCTCCTGTCGACATCCATAGCAATATTCAGTTATGACAAAGTGAGTTACAGGCCAAGGCCATTTAATATGATTGTAGTAACACTGTTCAAAATCATATCTTGCTAGAATTTTATCAATATCGTAATAAATAACCATGGTGTAGGTCTTATGTAGGAGTTCAATCTGAAAAAAAAGAAAACAAAGTAAGTAAAGGTGCAACAAATATTACGCTATCAAACCGTCTAGTAAATCGGTAAAACATTAGAATATAGGGAACTGCAAAGCTGCTTAAAAAAAAATCAATGGATTGCTTTAGAATTGAGAAAGAAATTATGATCGAAATAATTTCGTACTAGGTACCGAAGAAATTAATACCTACATTATTTTTTAGCTTTCTAGGCATGGATCACATATGAAATCAGGATATATCTGCTGACCAATACATTCGCTGCAATATATTTTTTTGCAAACCATACATGTAGCTTTTTGTCCCGAGATGGTCGTAAGACATTTCTGACATTGGACACCCTTTATTGTTTGAATTTTAAATTTGCAACGTTGAGTGCTTGGAACGTTATTGTCAGCAGAATTACGATGAATTTCAGTTAAGACCTTGTTTGATTTTGGAAAGAACCTCCTCTCTTCTAATATCTTTATTTTAGGTTCATTTGTGGAACTACTCTCATTTGTAGGTAAATATTCTTCCAATTGCTGTACGCTAATTATTGGAAGCTCCATCGTATCAATTATTTCAACAGTATCAACTATTTCATTGATGGATAAAGAGCAGTTAGATCCAATTTCTGCTGTCGTTTGATCGTCATTAATATCTACAGGTTGATCAAAGGGTAGATTCATCACAGCTGAAGACAATAAAAAGGGATCAACTGGATTCATACCATCCATACCATCAAGGGCTATTCTAGGATCTATCACATGATGAGGTTTTGGAGAAAAACACTCACACTGTCCTCTTTGTTCTCCACAAAAGCAGCTTACATCTCTATATGATATTTTGGATTTGTCATTTTTGTCTGTTATTATCTGATGCAATTGCATAGTTCCTTTGAGAACTGGTACTTTAGCTGGCAATATTTTTGATATGTTGTCAATATCGCTTTTTAAGATGAGGAACACTTTGGTTTTTTTCAAACAATCTTTGCAGACTTCATAAGCATCTTTTGCATCTACTATGTCGGTTCCAAGACATACTTTTTTATCTAGACTTCGTTTCACGCTGCCACCGATTCCGTCAGCTACACTTTTGCCATGATGCGCTTCATAAAATGACCAAGTCGAATACTTGAACCCGTAAGTCTTTGTGAAGTGAGCAAGTAAGTAGAAATTGTTCTTCTGACGGTACTGCGAAGACGGGCCATCAGTGTAAAAATGAAATATCTCTACATTCGGTGTTCTTGTTTTTACCATTTCGATTACAGGAGATAGGTGAGCCCAAATCGCCGGTGGCTGGTGGCTGCTCTCGTCTGACATCGTACAAAAAGACTGCGCTTCAGTTTTCGTATATACCATGCCTGTGTGCAAAGATATTTGACGTTTGGAGGCGCCAAAGTGCATGCTTTGAACTTCATTTGCCATTTTCGCTTCGTAAGATTCCGAGAAGTCACACACAATTAGACATTCGTTATCTTTTAGCTCGGATACAGCCTTTTGATATTGTTTCTGCATATGAATATTGTTAAAATGGTGTTTTTTAAATAGGATCATATCATTTTCGTATTGAATTTTTAACTCCCTTATACTTCCCTTTTTAATCACTTTTTCGGTTCTCATGGTCTTAACTTCTTTCTTTGACACTAAGTCTTTCTTTTCATATGTATGTTCTTTCCTATCCCATTGCAGCCATTCTACTTCCTGGTTTAATTTCTCCTCTGTAGCCAGATTAAACTGTACCTTTCTACCTTTGCATTGGCGACATGTATGGTACATGCAGTCGTAGTTGGTTGTGTCGCAACATATATTCTCTAAAGCGTCTTTTCTCGTGCCACTGATGATCCCATGTTTTAACAGCGCTGTATGTAAATAGTCTATATTACTATGCTTGGGGCACAAACAAGTATTTCTCGAATTTATTCCTGGCGAAAGAATAAAAAACGGTTTGCTCCTGTAAAACGTTGTAAATCCGTAGCGGCCTCCCTCACTTTTATATTTTTCAAAAGTTTTCAGTAGTGTATCACACAAGTATCGAATCTGTTTTTTGGTTTTATCTTTGGTTCTTGTTTCCTTTTTTCCTGCTGTATTGCGGCTGACGTCATCTCTCATATAAAATTTTCTTATTTCTGCGATCTCTGTAGGTTTTTTGCGTTTCTTCTTTTCTCTTACTTTGCCTTGTAAACCTAGCATTTTTGTCATAATCTTTTTGTTTTGGGAATTTTTCACGAGCTTTTTTAAAGTCTGTTTTTCTGTTCGCTTAGTGCAATTTTGATACGTTTTTTTTAGTGTATGTTCTAACATTTCATTCCTTGCTTTTATTTTTAATAACTCTGTTTCCAAATAATTTACTTCCTGTTTGTTCTGTTTCAAAAGCCTTTGGTTACGTTTTTTATAAGCCTCTTTCTGTCTTTTTAGTTTTACGTTGTATGCCATGAAACGTCTGCATTTATTCGTCAGGTATGTATTTTTCTTTGTAATGTATTGGATAGTTTTTATACAATGAGTTTGAGATGCTGAAGCTATATCTTCTGATTGTAAATTGTCGTTAGGTGCCACGTTGACACTATCCTGAACACTTTGCCTTTTTTTCTGTCTACTAGCTTGTTTTTCTTTTCGCCAAACTTTTCTCCTGTTCTCAGCTTCTTCCAGAGTCATTTCTGAAATTTTTTTTTTCTTTTGTTTTATTCTTTGTAAATTTTTTATTCTTTGTGCCTCAAGCTTATCAGGATTTTCCTTTCTCATCTTTTCTCTATACCTCCTAGACCTTTCTGCACTAGTGAGTGGCATCGTGTAACCTAAAATGTATTTAACTATTTATAAATAATAAGAATTTTAAAAAATACTGACAAAAAAACTTTATAGGAGGCCTTTGCCCAGCAGTGGGACAGTATAGGCTAATAAAAAAGAAAAATAATTTTAAAGAATACTGACAAAAAAACTTTAGAAAAAGTTCTACGTACGTATTACTTAATAAACCTAAGCAAATAAACTATACTTGATTTAAAAAATAACCCACTATTCAAACAGACCGAAAGACAATACAAAAAAGTAAATAAAAAAAGAACTGTAAATCCTAATGTAAACCTTGCTTTATGGTGTCGGTTTTGCGACTTAGCTGGTCAGCCTGGTAGGTCACGGGATAAAATGTCGCAAAACTGACGTGACGCTCTCTTCCCTTATAATATTCTGAACTGTATTCTAACGAAAACATTTACACTAGATTTGTTATTAACTATATTACGATTACATTATAAAATTGTTAATCTTTTAAATATCATGAAATGATGTAAACTTACCGGAATCAGCAGTTATTGTGTCTCAAATCCGACACACGAAATCTTGACGTTCGTGGCACAACAAAATACACGTATTGTTTACTCGGTTTCGTATCACAATTAGTCTTTTTTTATTTCGAACGGTGGACTCAGGGGGTGTCAACTTCCTAAGCGACGAATGCCAGCACTGGAAGGATTTGCAAAAACGGAACAGCGCTCTACGAAAGAATGAGATAGTAGAAACAAGCGCGATTGAATACATATCTACCATTTTAGTATATTTCAGTGTTTGAAGATTACCTAAATTATGATAGGATTCACTTTTATGAAATGGCAACACTTACTACACTTGTCAAAAAATAAAATACGGATTTTCCTAATTTTTATTTCGAATTTATGCCTGATTAATCTTGTTTTTCTGCCGGATTGTTTCCTAAAGTTCAATGTTGTGAATTTTGCTGAAAGATAGAAACTCATTAGTGTGAAATTTACACTTTTTCCTTATGTTACAACAATTTATGAGATAGAGACTCCAGTGTGAAATTCAAGCTTTTGTGTAGTTTATCTGATTGATTTCATTATATGTATTTGTTCGATACTGACGCTTTTGGATTGTTTTTCCACCATGGCTGGAAAAAAAAGTGTAAAGTGCGCAAAATACGGGATAACCTCAAAGGAAGATTCTTTCACAGGTTTCCTCTCCCGTCCATGAATGGGTCTCTTATGTAAGTAGATGACTAAAGTGCCATTAATTAATAAGGCTAGGTATAATAGTTGGAATTTAACACTTCATACAAATACATTTTTCAGGACTAAAGTTTGCAAGCAACATTTTGTCATCCCGATGATGATGATTGGACCTCTTCGATGATTGGGCCTGGATAAATTATTGGAGAAGTACAAACAGCATAAGATGCTATGTGGTGGTGTGATGTTTTGATGATTCGCAATTTACCAGCAGTGACAGAAAAAGATTACTTAAGTAAGTTTGCTATTCCTACCGGAGCTCAAAATATATTAGCCCGATTTTGAAATGAATAGTGTAATCCATCTAGAGAAGAACAACAATCGGAAGTGAGTAGTATTTTATTGACTTGCTTTATGCTGATTGTCAACCTCTTTGCCGCAGCTACAACATGCAGCATTACTTTTCTTATAATTGTTGACACTATTATAAGATTTCTTAAAATTAAGATACTTTTTAGTTATTTTTATTTGTACTTAGCTACACCCTGTTTTTTCTTTCTTTGTCTTGTCTTATTTAGTAAACAATCTTGGCATGTCTTTTTAATACAATTCGTCAATAACTATTATAAAAAGACATTATGTTAATGATTTTGCACTTATGTTAATGAAATTACAATCACATGAGACATTCCATCTTCATGTCTCAGTTTGGCGAACCTATATTTTTTGTTTATACTATAAAAAAAAATAAAAAAATACTATGATACGTTTGAATATTTAGGTGTTTTTTTTTCTTTTTATAAAAAAATATTTAAAAATGTAATTTATAAGGTAATAACTAAATAAAGGAGATAATAATAATATTTTTTTTTAGATCTAATTACATGTGTAGATTTAGTAATTAGGTACATTTTATCAATAGTTATTTGAATAAAGAGGCATGCCAAGATTGTTTACTAAATAAGACAAGAGAGAGAAAACAGACTACTGCATGGCTAGTTGTGGCAATAAATCATTTTTACTTCTTTTTTTTTCTTTATACCTACTGGAGATATGCAGTATTAATGATTTTCTCAAAAACAAAATTGAAATAAAAACACCTAAATATTCAAACGTATCATAGTATACAATAAATTAAGGTAGTGAATTTGTATGTTTCAGCAACCAAAGTCAACCGTTGAAGTGCAAATGGAAGTACATCCCGGTATTCCAAATCCAAAGAAGAGTTAAATATTCAGCATCATTTATATGTATAATCATCTTGACAGCCCAAGCTTGAAAAAGGTAATTGGAAAAAGTCAATATTAATATTTTTAATATATAATTTTAATATTTATTTTAAAATAATTAAAATCTTTATATTTTTATCAATTTAAATCTTAATACATATAATTCTTCTGTACGTTTGTCTGTCACCTAACTCCTCCTAAACGACTGGACCGATTTGGATGAAATTTGTATTTAATATAATTATTTTACTAAAAAATGGGCTTGCATTTGATTGCTGTTGTTAAGTGATCGTGCAGTCGACGATGGTGTACCATTCGTGCCTTGAAGACTACCAGATTATACCTATAGGAAAACACAGATAAGCAAGGCAAGGCATTCTACTACTTAGCGGTGTGCATAATAAAAGTGTTAGAAAAACGCTTTGTACCCTTGTATATGTACCCTTATGGTGGAATATCAACCGTGTAAGGGTGGCGCATTGCCTCTCATCTCTGACTTTTCGATGGTAGAACCTACTGGTGAAAGCCAGAAATGTGTGAATAACAGTCCTTTGATATTATTAATTGCACATTTCCAGGAGTCACGGAGGAGGAAAAGTATCTTGTTGATCCTTGATGCAAAAAAGGAGTGGAACTCACACCCAAACAGAAGCTTTATAAGAGATGTTACAAATCTGCTGTTAGATGGCTACCGAGATCATGCTCATCAAGATCGAACATCAGAAATAGCTAGCCATGCTTTTAATTTTATGGCTTTGGAGACATTTCAAACAACCAATAGCCTTTTAATGATCGGGGGATCATGTCACAGCAAATAATTAGCTTTACTCATTAAGGAGGTAAGTCTAAACCTTTTTAGGATTCCATACCCAAAGGGTGCTGATGGGACCCTATTACTCTGCCTACGCTGTCCGTCCGTCTGTCTGTCACGGGGCTGTATCTTTTTAAGGTAGTCAATTGAAATTTTCATAGATGACGTGTTACTATGGCCTCTACCAT
The DNA here is from genome assembly GCA_949699075.1 of Asteroscopus sphinx. Taxonomy (NCBI): domain Eukaryota; kingdom Metazoa; phylum Arthropoda; class Insecta; order Lepidoptera; family Noctuidae; genus Asteroscopus; species Asteroscopus sphinx. Next base: position 7,314,596 of record OX453021.1, on the reverse strand, counting down.
GGCAAATAATATTTAAAATTAAAAAGTCTAAGCTCAAAGTGTGTCCCCCATACTAGAATCCTTGAAAAAAATGCATTTTTTCAAGTTCCTGCTCTATCTTAACATGGCTATACATAAAAGCATCAGAATGTGTTATTGTAGTGCATACTATATAGTTCAACAACATACGGCAATCACGGTCATGTGTAGTATCTTGAAACACATCAACGCACTGCATCTTGGTTAACTCTCATAAATCAGATCAGTGGCAGTGACACTGGCTCCGCCTTACCCGGGCGGAGTGCGTCCATGAGGATTTTGCCCACGGGAAAAAAAGAATAGACCACCTCCTTACCACCTGTGGATGTCGTAAAAAGGCGCAAAAGGAATCCTGTCAAGAGTATTGCCAGCGCTTACTTTGACTGACAGTGAATAACTCTAACGTCCAAAATTAATATCCAATCTATCCACGATTTGCCCTACTAGATATAGGAATTTGACATAAGCTCCATACAAAATATGTCAAATTTATATCTCTAGTAGGGCAAATCATGGATAGATTGGATATTAATTTTGGCAGTAAATTATTATCACAGATCCGTCAGACAAGCTTGGTGATTATGGCAATGATATTTACAGTATTAATAATTGATTTCTATGATCAAATAATTGTTTTTAAATATATATTTTTACTTTCAGATGAATCACTGCAAGACGCCATTGCTACAGCTACAGTCATTTCAAATATTGAGCAGTTGTTTGACTCCGCGAACAGACATACTCCAAATCAAAACAGAGGGAAGGAATTCCTCACAAACATGACCTCAACCAGGCCTAATATAATTTATTTCAATCAATTAAATTATATTTTAATGCCATGAAGTTCTAAGAGTTGGTTAAGGACGCTAAATGCTATAGAAATATTTTTTTAACAATTTAAATCATAAAAACATAAATGTGAAAGTTTGTCAAGATTTGTTGAAGAGATTTTGATGTTTGTTACTTATTCACACTGAAATAGCTAATGGCCAAAATTAATATCCAATCTATCCACGATTTACCCTACCTGAGATAGAAATTTGACATATTTTGTATGGAGCTTATGTCAAATTCCTATCTCTAGTAGGGCAAGTCGTGGATAGATTGGATATTAATTTTGGCCGTTAATGTATTTGGATGAAATTTAGCACACGGTAGATAATAACCCGGATTTATCCCAAGATAAAACTTTTTAATAAAAAATTGAACCGACGAAAACAGAAACTGAAAAGCGAAAAATAACTAATTATGAGTCGGCGCCAAACGAACTTTTAACAAGCAAAGTGCGTGCAAGTTGCAAGTGGCCGAGCGGAGAACGCATTTTTGGAAAGTAATTGTTTATCGTTGAAAATTTCACGTTGTATTTGATGTGACGTTGTTTTTATTATTTATTTAAAGTAATTTAATGATCTTCGTTGATTGGTTGTTTGGCGCCGACTCATAATTAGTTATTTTTCGCTTTTCAGTTTCTGTTTTCGTCGGTTCAATTTTTTGTTAAAAAGTTTTATTTTTCATTGTTTTGTGGTTAAAATCTAACTCCATGTCTCCATTATGTCGTAGTGTCTAGAACTATATTTATGTGTGTAAAGTTTCAACAATCAGTTAACAGGTAAGAATTCAGTGGGTGAACAAACACTCATCCCCTGTTTTACTACCCTTAGGGGTGGATTTTTATTTTGAAATTTAAATGGGACCAACTTCAAGATGTACCCTATCCATTAAAAAAATAATCATCAAAATCGGACCTTTCTGTAAAAAGTTATGCGTGGTCATAAATAAAAATAAAATAAAAAAATATATATATATATACGCGTCGAATTGAGAACCTCCTCCTTTTTTTCGTCGGTTAAAAATAAACAGTTCCCGAGGGATGCGTGATGATAAGTCTTTCTGTGATAAGCCAAATTATACCAGAGCAAAGCCGCGGTCAAAGTCTAGTAATAAATATAATGGGCATTTACAATAAAGAGTGCCCTTTGCATTTTGCGCTGTCGTATAAATTATTAAGAAACCAAAGGTCATCTATTATAGTTTTCTGTTTATTTAAAAAATGTATAATGTAATCTTGGTCTAAACTAGTTTATTTTAGTGATTTTACTGTAATAATTGTAAAATAAGATGAAACTAAGTACTGAACTCCCTAATTTTTTAAGTATTTCATATTTACTAAAACAATTTATTTATTTATTTAATTCGAAACAAAGATTTATACACCCCACAAGGTGGACCGACGACCTGGTGAAGGTCGCGGGAATCCGCTGGATGCGGAAGGCACAGGACCGGTCGTTGTGGCGATGCTTGGGGGAGGCCTATGTCCAGCAGTGGACGTCTTTCTTAAAATCTTACCCCCGCTTCTAGATCGCTTCACTTTGGTAGGCGTTGGCTCATTTTGAAACACCCAAACAGTCGACTGGCGCTTGGTTTCTGGGTCGTATTGATAAATCCAGGACTCATCACCTGTAACGATGTCGTAAACACGCCGAGACGAGCCTGCTTCAAATTTGTTAAGCATATCACGGCACCATTCCACCCGGGCCTGCTTCTGAGCATCGGTGAGGTTGTGCGGCACCCAGCGTGATACTATCCTCCTCACGCGAAGATGGCTGTGTAGAATCTCGTGAACGCTTCCCGATCCAATCTTCAATATGTGTTGAATCTCCTGATATGTAATTCGCCTATTGTCTTGGATTAAATTTTTCACTGCTAGCACGTTTTCTTCGGTAACAGCCGTCAAAGGGCGACCGCTTCTTTCGTCATCCCCCAAAGTTGGTCGACCGCGCTTGAATTCGTTATACCAACGATACACGGTTGCCTTGGAAGGGCCTTCATCCATGAATGCCATTTGAAGTCTATCGTACGATTCATCCGGTTTCAGGCGACACTTGAAATCGTATAAAATCATAGCTCTAAAATGTTCCCGGCGCAGATCCATATTTCAGTGAGACACAATACTTTGAATTAACTCGCAAAAAATGTGGAGGGAAATTTTGAAATTGGAACTAACTTATTTTTACTTATAAATAATCATATTTTCGAAAAACATTATAACTGGCCAGTCTCCCATATATAAAAACTTTTTTTCGCAATACTTTCTGAGGGGCCTGGTACATCAATCAGCCCGTTATGGGCATATAAGAATTTTTAGGATAATAATTGTCAAATCTAGGAATGCAATTTAATAACTTTTATATTTGGATACATTAGTAGAAATTAACTGTAGATATAATCCAAACCCCACATCAGTTCAATTTATTGCAGCGCTTAAACCAGTATCTTGATAAATCTAAGTATATACTCATGTGAATATCGAAAATTGTGGTAACTTTTTTGTATTTATTAAAAATAAGTGATACAAAATAATTGTAAACCCTTCTCTACATCTTATCTAGTTATATTGAATGTCGAGGGTGATGAAGAGATTGAAATACATAACTCAGTGTTCTGGTGAAATGCTAGCATGTGCATAAGCACATAAGTAAACATAAGTTTGCAATTTTATAATAAAAATATGGTTGCTTTAATTGTAAAAATATTATGCTTGCGGATCCAAACACTGAAATATTATATCATTCTTATACTTACATCATTTTAAGGAATACTATGATGAAAGAAGCAGTCTACGTCCAGTACAATATCTGTGAAACGGTAGTAGAGAACGCCGCAAATTTATTTAGCATTTAAAAGCAATGAAAGGAAAAATAAATGTATTAAAAATGTCTAAAACTTTGTTTTCTTTGACATTCTATTACGGCGAATTTTTAATGCAGATGTTAGTTTATTTTTAATTTCTTAAACCTACAACAAATTTTCATTTTGCTGTTCTTGCACGAGTATGTATTATAAACATTTTATAATGCATACATTGTTTAAAAACTGCAAAATGAAAATTTGTTGTAGGTTTAAGAAATTAAAAATAAACTAACAACTGTTCAAAATTCCCGCCATTCCCGCGCTCCACGAAAGTTTCCGATGGCATAAACGGGCGCGCTAGTGTGCTCTCATGTAAGCAATATAGTTGTATGAAGTTGTTGTTCTTCTCTTGAGTATAATGTTCTGTGGGTGGACTGTACGGTTAATGTTGCCAGTTCAGAACTTAAAGAATCCTTATTTATTATTTAAATAGCAGTTTTAGCCGTGACAAACCTGTCATGTCCGGTCGGTACCACTTTTTACATGTTTGTTGGAAATTGAATTGTGTTTCTGTGTGTTTTAGGTTTAAATTAAAAAGTATCGGAGACGATAGATGAGTCAGAGTGCTTTCAAACAGTACCAAAAAGTCAATGTATCGCGTACAAAAATTTTTCAGAATAGCTTTTAACATCGAGAAATTCGAGTGGGGGACACGTCAAAAACTGACTTCTTGCTTATTAAATTGGTCATTATTTTAATTGCTCTCAATTTTTTTCATATTTGTGGCATTTCATTTAGTAGTTTAAAATGTGTTTAATGCTTACAGTCATTAAAATATTTACCATCATATCATATTACTTGTTAGTAATACTTCAAACACAAGGGACAACCGAAAAGTTGGGGGTACACTTTTTTGTGAAAACGCTCAGTTAACACAGATTTTTTTTTCCCTTTGTATGGATATATATACATTTTTAAAACACCGAAAATAATATAATACAAAGTTATTTTTACTACACACCGAACTACAATTTGATATCATTTTCTTTTATAAATTTTGATAAAATTTGGATTAGCTTAGGAGAAAAGTTAGTCAGGAGAGAATGGAAGTTAGTAGGAAGGGGGACTTTAATTTTGGAAAGCTTATGATACAAGTCAAAGGATTGGGAATTTGAAGTACAGGAGAAAAATATATGGTCCAGAGTTCCATCATCAAAACCGCATTCGCACAAGGAACTGTCACGAACACGAATTTTATTCAGAAACACTGGACTGCAACAATGTCCAAGTCTAAGTCTACACAAGGTTGCAACAGTTCTTCTGGATAATTTTGGACACTTAAAATACCAAGGTTTCCGCTGGATGCAGGGTTGGATACTGGCGTAGTACGCCCCCTTGAGTTTCGAACTTACCTTCCACACTGAGGACCACGAGTTATACAGTTTGTGTTTTGTGTCAGACCGTAAGTCGTAACTATGCACCATGTAGTGTTTCTGATCCACCGGGTTAGATGTAGCAAATTTAGCCAGTGTGTCGGCACACTCGTTGCCACTTATACCAGAGTGACCGGGAACCCAAGCTATTTCAATGTTTAAATCGTTGTTAGAACAAGTGAATAATAAATTAAGAATATCGAAAATAATTTTGCTGTGGATTTTAGAATTAAGTTGGTTTTGAGTTAAAGCTTGAATGCTACTGCGAGAATCTGAGAAAATTACTGAATTTTTAATATTATGGGATAAAATGAAATTGATAGCTTCTAGGATACCGATGCATTCCCCTGTAAATACTGAGGTCTCTGGTGGACATTGGAATAAAAGAGCAATTTTTGAATTTTGAGGATATGTTGAAACACCTGTACATCCTGTTGAAGACAATTTGGATGCGTCCGTATAGAACAAATTCCAACCCTCCCAGTATCTTTTAATGGCCCGATCGAAGTCGCCTTTTACGTCCTGGGAATTTTTGGAGATACCAAGTCCCAAAACGACCTTTGGCCTGAAATGGACCACGTCATAAGCAGAAGAATAAACCGGAAGAGAGGGGTATTGACAAACAGGCGAGGAGAGGTTTTTAAGCTCTCTGTACCTATTCATCAATGGAATAGATTTGTTATTCCAGTAGGAAGACGTGTTGAGGGACAGGTAGATTTGTTCCAAAATGGGGAGTAAAGGATGGGACGAAAGGGAGAAAACTTTCGACAAGAAACGGTCCGCTAAGTATTGTCTACGAAGGTTAAGAGGAGGTTCTGCACATTCTACCTGGAGAGCGTTTATGGGGGAGGATTTCATGGCACCGATAATGGTCCTCATACATTTGGCCTGGACAGAATCCAGTCTACGCAACGCTTCTTTGTTACATGGCTCAATTAAGTAACTGCAGTAATCCAGCACGCTTCTGACCAGTGCATTGTAGACTAGTTTTAATGTGTAAGGGTGGGCCCCCCACCAGACGCCAGCCAAAGCCTTAAGGACCGAGACCGAGCGCTCACATTTTTTAACCGTATTGCTAATGTGGTCCGCTCCCGATAATTTGGAATCCAAGGTAACCCCCAGAAACCTGGCCTTCTCTTCGACTGGGATAGATTGGCCGTCAATATTAATGTCGACTTGGGGGATAAGGCGTTTGCGAGTGAACACAACTGCTGAACTTTTTGGAGCACTTAAAGATAACCCGTGGTCTAAGAGCCATTGGTTTAACGAGGACAAAGAGATATTAATTGACTGAGAGGCATCTTGTATAGAAGAGCCACAGACCAATAAAGCAATATCGTCAGCATACTGAAGTATATTACAGTTAAAATTTAAACAAGAAGGAATATCATAAGTATAAATATTATATAAAAGGGGACTAAGTACGGATCCCTGTGGTAGACCTCTCCAAACCGACCTCGGCTCGGAGTTTTCCCCGGGAGTCCTGAGTTTAACACTGCGATCTAAAAAAATACTGCATATGATTCGACGAATCCTAGCCGGGATTCTCAGCTCTTGCATTTTCTGCCTGAGAAGTGGGAGGAGAACAGAATCATAGGCAGCCGAAATGTCTAAGAAAACGGCTACCACAGACTCATTCCTGCTAAGGGTCAGTCGGATCACTGATGTGAGGGTACCCACACTATCAGCTGTACCCAGACCTTTCCTGAAGCCGAATTGAACTTATTCTGTGTTTATCTTTTTCTTATTTTAGAAAACTTATTCTGTGTTTATCTTTTTCTTATTTTAGAAAACTTGTTGACAGCTCTAATAATTGAGTTTGACGCATTTAATTAATTTAATTAATTTTAAATTATTATGGCCTGGTTGCTAAGACCTTTAAGCCAAGTCTTTAGTTTACTTACACTAGTAATGTGATGGAAACATTACCAGGTTTTTGAGCGGATGATGAGAAAATACGAAAGTCACGTTTTTCAACTTTGTACCATTTACCCACACTTGTACACGTTAACGAGCACTTAACATTTAATAATCCACCATTATTACACATTAACACTCGAAGAAACACAAATTTAGGAAAATAATACAAAATCCACAACACGATCTTTCCGAATTTTCCCGCCAACTGACGCATTTAAGTTGAATTGGCGGTGTTACCAGTACATCTTGAAAAAAAAATATTAAAGAGTGAATGGAATGACCGAAAGTTCACAAAAACAGAAGGAAATTAAATAATAATTATATTTGGAATTATGTTGTTGAATTAAAGTTTATAATAATTACCGTTCTGGAATAAGACCGATACTCATGTAACGATTCTATCTTTAAGTAGTGATCAGGTGATTGGAGTTTAAACTGTACTTGAGGAACCTTCTGTAATACGGGCCTAAGAGTACCTATCAAAGGAGATATATTTTTATTATTGCAGCGTATCATATGTATATCTTAAACAACGAGAAACAGAGCTATTTGCAAAAAATGCAAGCACCTTTGAATTCCATGGGCAATCACAATAATAAACTATTTCTTTAATTTAAAAAGCTGGAATTTCCCTTTTTAAAGACGTGGTTAAAAAGTTCTAGCACCCAGGCCACGAAATTTTTCAAAAAAGTTGAATAAATTAGAATATAAGCTAAAAAGTACCACGCAGGATTACAAACTTGGAGACTTTCTCCCCAAAAGAGGGAAATTTGTGAATTCAGGCTTTTTAGGGACACATATTAGCATAAAATGATAGAATTGAATGTCACATAGTTTTTTTTTCCCATTGTATGGATTTATGTACTTCTTACCCTTTATTATATAGGTACCTCTTCTTATCGAAATTATAAATTTAATTGTATATTTCTATGAACAATTTACCTTTCTGCTGAATCTACAACAGCTGCAACCACATAGTAGGCATCCATTATTTATTTTAAACTACCTAAAAACTATAAAAATGAATAAAATAAGCTTTGCAATTTTAGTTGTTGATAACTAATTATAGTCGACATGTACGTGGGACACTCAGAAAGTTTTGCGAAACTAAAAAAAATTGTTCTATACGTACATATATTTTTATCAAATCTTTTCAAAGTACTTTCCACCAGCCTCTATACAAAGATTCATGCGCCTAAACCAGTTTTCAAAACAGTTTTTCCAGTCCGCCGCAGACACCTCGTTTACAGCCTGCTCGAACGCAGCCAGCGCATCTTCCGGCGACGAAAATTGTATCCCTTTGAGCTGATTTTTTATTTTTGGGAATAAAAAGAAGTCACACGGTGCTAGATCAGGGCTGTAAGGAGGGTGACCCAGGAGTTTGACTGGCGTGCTGTCCAGGAAGTCCCTCGTTTTGAGTGCGGTGTGCGCAGGTGCATTGTCGTGGTGGAGCAGTAGCCCGCGGAGCCCTGTGTTTGGTCGCTTGTTGCTTATAACAGAGAAAACTTCTGGCAAACATTTGGTAGTATACCATTCGGCATTAATGCTTCTTTGATCCCGTAAGGGAATTGATACCAAGTGGCCAGTCAAATTAAAAAAGCTAGCGATCAAAATCTTACCCCCGCTTCTAGATCGCTTCACTTTGGTAGGCGTTGGCTCATTTTGAAACACCCAAACAGTCGACTGGCGCTTGGTTTCTGGGTCGTATTGATAAATCCAGGACTCATCACCTGTAACGATGTCGTAAACACGCCGAGACGAGCCTGCTTCAAATTTGTTAAGCATATCACGGCACCATTCCACCCGGGCCTGCTTCTGAGCATCGGTGAGGTTGTGCGGCACCCAGCGTGATACTATCCTCCTCACGCGAAGATGGCTGTGTAGAATCTCGTGAACGCTTCCCGATCCAGTCTTCAATATGTGTTGAATCTCCTGATATGTAATTCGCCTATTGTCTTGGATTAAATTTTTCACTGCTAGCACGTTTTCTTCGGTAACAGCCGTCAAAGGGCGACCGCTTCTTTCGTCATCCCCCAAAGTTGGTCGACCGCGCTTGAATTCGTTATACCAACGATACACGGTTGCCTTGGAAGGGCCTTCATCCATGAATGCCATTTGAAGTCTATCGTACGATTCATCCGGTTTCAGGCGACACTTGAAATCGTATAAAATCATAGCTCTAAAATGTTCCCGGCGCAGATCCATATTTCAGTGAGACACAATACTTTGAATTAACTCGCAAAAAATGTGGAGGGAAATTTTGAAATTGGAACTTACTTATTTTTACTTATAAATAATCATATTTTCGAAAAACATTATAAATGGCCAGTCTCCCATATATAAAAACTTTTTTTCGCAATACTTTCTGAGGGGCCTGGTATTTTGATGCCTTCTAAAAATAGTCGGATTTAGGTTGACATTTCTAATATTAGGTGAAAAACGTCAATTACAGAATAGCAAAATGTCAATTTTTACTAAGTTGAATAACTACACTAATTTTGGTCCTGTCAAACCAAAAAATAGTTTTAAAGTGAATTTCAGAATAGAAAACGACGTTTGACAGGACTAAACTAAATTTAGGTGATTTTTAGTCTAGTTCAGAGAATTTTGTGACAAGAGAATCGGCACCAATGTGCGCCGTCCTGCCGGGCGTTTTGACGGCGTGATCGATCCGCCGGGCGGTTCACGACCGATACGCTGGCGTTGTATTATATGGGAATGCATAGTAGTAGTCACCAAGGAACTTATAGGTATATCAAGCTGGAAAGCGGACGGCTGACTAAAATTCGGTCCGATGATAGGGGAGCCCTTTGTCTCTATCTATAGGGTGTCCATTCATGCAGGAAAGGGACAACGGGCTCTCGGTTATACTATCTCAGAAAACCGGGCTCGACCGGTATTTTCTCCCTGATTTTGATAAAAGATTTTGGACCTTATATGAACGGAATATTATTCATTTTTGAAGTTCTTAAATTTATCCATCCGCATTCTATCTTGGGTAAAAATTCTTTGGTAGTCACACAGGCAGCGGAACGCTTTCTTCTGGTGCTGTCATTCCGCCTCCGTTCCGTCCCGCCCGCTGTGTGTCTGCACCTTTATATTTAGTAGGCCACCAATGAACGTGACCGCCATTGGTGCCGATTCTCTTGTACACCCACCTAAACCTAACTATTTACAAATTTTAGTTTAGAAAATCATAAAACTTATTCTGTGTTTATCTTTTTCTTATTTTAGAAAACTTGTTGACAGCTCTCATAATTGAGTTTGACGCATCTAATTTTTTTTTTTTTTTTTAATTATTATGGCCTGGTTGCTAAGACCTTTAAGCCAAGTCATTTATTTGTTATATGTGAGTAGTTTTATGGCCTGGTTGCTTAGACCCTCCAGCCAAGTCTTTAGTTTACTCACCCCAGTAAAGTGATGGAAACTTTACCAGGTTTTTGAGCGGATGATGAGAAAATACGAAAGTCACGTTTTTCAACTTTGTACCATTTACCCACACTTGTACACGTTAACGAGCACTTAACATTTAATAATCCACCATTATTACACATTAACACTCGAAGAAACACAAATTTAGGAAAATAATACAAAATCCACAACACGATCTTTCCGAATTTTCCCGCCAACCCTCCTGACGCATCTAATTTTTTTTTTTTTTAAATGTATTCATGACCATGGATACATGTCCTTCAGTCGTAATCATTGAACATATTATACTTATATCCTAGTAAAGTGATGGAAACTTTACTAGGTTTCTGAGGGGATGACGAGATAATACGAAAGTCATGTTTTTCAACTTTGTACCATTTATCCACACTTGTACACGTTAACGAGCACTTAACATTTAATAATCCACCATTATTACACATTAACACTCGAAGAAACACAACTTTTGGAAAATAATAAAAAATCTACAACATGATCTTTACGAATTTTCCCGCCAACCCTTGACGCATCTAAGTTGAATTGGCAGTGTTACCAGTACATCTTAAAAAAATTATGAAAGAGTGAATGGAATGACCGAAAGTTCACAAAAACAGAAGGAAATTAAATAATAATTATATTTGGAATTATTAGTTTATCATTAAAATTAAGAAGAAAAAATCATGTCACGAAATAAAGTACATTTTTGTTTTATATTTTCAATAAAATATATAAATTGGAATATATCCGTGTGGTGCCGGACTTAAAGAATAGCATCACCCTTATCTCTTCTCATGGGTGTCGTAAAAGGCGACTAAGGGATTCACCAGAGGATGGGCAGCAGCATTCTCTGAGTATTTAACCAACCAACTGCGATCGCCAACCCGCCTGCCAAGCGTGGCGATTATGGCATATCCCCCCCTTAATTGGGGGAGGCCTTTGTCCAGTAGTGGACGTCTTTCGGCTGTAATGATATAAATTGGAATAATGTGATCAGATTAAAGAGCTAGGTTATTATTTTCTACGGCCCGTATTACAGAACGATACTCAAGCGTTGATCACTGTTTAAAACTAGTTTTGAGTTGAGCTTTGATTTTAGAACATTCCTCAAGCAGAGATTTATTTATCACAGTTCAGCTGAGTTTAGCTTTATTTTATACTGTCCTGTTTCAAAAGCAGAGATTTGATCTGTAATCAATCACTCTAGTGTGGTCCAGACTACGCTTGAGTAGAGATTTCTATTTTAATTCAGGTCAAATTTGTGTGTTATGTTGTTGAATTAAAGTTTATAATAATTACCGTTCTGGAATAAGACCGATACTCATGTAACGATTCTATCCTTAAGTAGTGATCAGGTGATTGGAGTTTAAACTGTACTTGAGGAACCTTCTGTAATACGGGCCTAAGAGTACCTATCAAAGGAGATATATTGTTATTATTGCAGCGTATCATATTGTATATCTTAAACAACGAGAAACAGAGCTATATGCAAAAAACGCAAGGACCTTTGAATTCCATGGGCAATCACAATAATAAACTGTTTCTTTAATTTAAAAAGCTGGAATTTCCCTTTTTAAAGACGTTTTTAAAAAGTTCTAGCACCCAGGACACGAAATTTCTCAAAAAAGTTGAATAAATTAGAATCTACGAATAAAGACTACTAGCTTCTTAAATCGTTGATTAGAATATAAGCATAAAAGTACCACGCAGGATTACCAACTTGGAGACTTTCTCCCCAAAAGAGGGAAAATTTGTGAATTCAGTCTTTTTAGGGACACATATTAGCATAAAATGATAGAATTGAATGTCAAACATAGATTTTTTTTCCCATTGTATGGATTTATGTACTTCTTATCCTTTATTATATAGGTACCTCTTCTTATCGAAATTATAAATTTCATTGTATATTTCTATGAACAATTTACCTTTCTGCTGAATCTACAACAGCTGCAACCACCACATAGTAGGCATCCATTATTTATTTTAAACTACCTAAAAACTCCCGTCCCCTTCGTTGCAGTTTAACCTCCTTCAAGCCAACCTCCACCACAGTCAAACAGCGACGGCTCAGCTGCGTAAGTGGTTGGAGGTCCAGCAAACTGCCATGGTACTGATCCAAGAGCCGTGGATCAGAGCCGGCCTCATCAGAGGACTTTCTAACTTAGGAGGTAAGCTCTTCCTTGCTGCAGATCATGACCACCCTAGGTCATGCATATACATATCAAAAAACATTAGAGCACAACCCTTAACAGAATTCTGTACCAGGGATATTTCTGCAATAAGGCTGCACATACAGCGAGATGCCATGGACATCGCGATAGTCCTCGCCTCGGTCTACATGCCAGAGTCAGAGGAGCCGCCCCCGTTTGATCTCACCCGACTGGTCAATTACTGCGAGAGGTCCGGGTATGAGATAATCGTTGGGACTGACTCCAATGCTCACCACCCATTATGGGGAATGGATACGCCAAATGACAGGGGTAAGAATTTGGTTGAATATCTTTTTACAACTAACCTATCTCTCCTAAACACAGGTTCTGAACCCACCTTCGTCACTAGACGAAGTCAAACAATTATAGACTTGACCCTCGCATCGGAAGGAGCAGCCAGTCTAATAACGGGATGGCACGTCTCGAAGGAGGCCTCATGCTCAGACCATAGGTGGATCCGCTTCAACCTCTTAGCCCACACTCGTGAAACACCACCGAGGCGGAACCCGCGCAAAACGGACAAAACCAAGTACTCCAGAGTTCTTGGCGCCAAGCTTGCGTCAATTGACGGTCCATTGACCTGTGTGGACACAATACAAATAGATAAGCAGGTAAGCGACCTCACACAATCAATGTTGGAGAGCTACCATAACGCGTGTCCGCAGACAATTCCACCTGCGACACCGGGGAAGCAACCTTGGTGGGGCCCGGAGCTCGAACGTAAGCGTAAGAAGGTGAGGAGGGCTCTTAACAGGGCAATGAACACCAGCTCAGATGAGGACTGGGATAACTACCGGGCTGCTAAATCCAGCTACAAAAAATGCATCAGGCTCTACAGTACCATGGGATGGCGAAAATTCTGTGGCAACATTGAGTCCTGCCAGCATGCAAATCGGGTAAGGAAGATACTGGCTCAGCAGAAAGATGTGGGGCCGGGAACTCTTCGCAAGCCGGACAACACGTTTACAACATCAGCGGAAGAAACCAGACGCGTCCTTCTTGAAACTCACTTCACTGGATGCGGTAAATAAACTGGCGTGATGTCCCAAACAACCCATCTACACACGATTGGCAATACGTACACGAGCTGGTAACAATGGAAAAACTCCATTGGGCCATCAAAAGCTTCCATCCCTTTAAAGCGGCTGGTCCAGATGACATCTTTCCTGCATTATTGCAATGGGGTGGTGTAGTGGTCATCAAAAGACTAGCCGCCATCATGAGAGCGTGCCTGGCCTTTAGATACGTTCCGAAGGGATGGAGGGAAGTGAAAGTCATTTTCATTCCTAAACCAGGCAAGAGTGATTACTCAAACGCAAAATCCTTCAGACCCATTAGCCTAACCTCCTTTATGTTCAAGGCGCTGGAACGGCTATGCGAAAGGGAGCTGAGGGACGGCGCCCTAAAACACATACCACTACATGCGCATCAACATGCCTATAGTTCCGGCAAATCTACAGAATCGGCCCTTCATTTGGTTGTTAGCCAGATAGAAGAAGCCATTCAACATAAAAGCATTTGTATGGGTACCTTCATTGACATCGAAGGTGCTTTCGACAAAACAAATTTCTCCAGCATAAGTAATGCCCTCTCCAGACATGGAGTGGAACCATTGCTTTCAGACTGGATCACCAACATGCTCAGCAAAAGAGTAGTACGCTTAGAAGGTGAAGTCAAGGCAGCCATAATAGCTAAAGGCTGCCCACAGGGAGGAGTACTATCCCGCCTGTTATGGAACCTGGTCATCAACGACCTCATCACAAAACTAAACGCGAGAGACTTTTACACGGTGGGATATGCAGATGACCTTACAATCCTTGTTCCAGGAAAGGTCACGAGTACTGTCTGAAATCTTACCCAACAAGCACTACGTATCGTAGAACGATGGTGCAGAGAATATGAACTATCGGTAAACCCCACCAAAACCGAACTTATCATGTTCACGCACAAACGAGCACTAGGATCATATAGCCTCCCTAGTTTGTTCAATACAGAACTCCAGCTGTCCGCCGAGGTTAAATACCTTGGCGTCATACTTGATAGCAAGCTGACATGGAGTAGTCACATCGAAAACAAACTAAACAGGGCCAGTATCACGTTTTGGCAGTGTAGGAGAATGATAAGCAAACGGTGGGGACTGTCACCAAAAGTAATCTTATGGCTGTACAAAACAGTGATCCGACCCATGATAACATATGGTGCAGTGGTTTGGTGGCCGCGAACTAAATTAGTTACAGCCGCAAACAAACTGCAACGGCTCCAGAGACTCGCCTGTGTGGCCACCACGGGCTGCATGAAAACAACTCCAACGGCAGCGCTGGAAGCCTTACTAGGCCTTCCTCCACTGCACCTATTTGTCCAACAAGAGGCTGCAGTGGCGGCGGTGCGGCTTAAATCGCTGGGTCTCTGGAGAAACTGCAAAACACACCACACTCTTATACTCGATGAACTCTCTGAGGAATTACCATTTATGCGAGCAATTAACGACCGCATACCGAAGGAGTTCATTTTTGACAAAAAATACAAGATCCAACTGTATGAGGACCATCTGTGCGAGGGTTTGAATCCCAGAGAACTTAGGATCTTTACAGATGGATCCAAAACGGAATCAGGTACAGGATGTGGGGTCTTTTCAGAAGACCTAAACATATTCATCTCTACGCCACTGGGTGTCTACAACACGGTATTTCAAGCTGAGTGTACGGGCATCTTACTGGCAACTGCAGCAGTCATGGCACGGGAGGTAAAAGATCACTCTATTAGAATACTCTCCGACAGCATGGCGGTTCTACTGGCTCTCAACAGTTGTACTGTCAACTCTGGGCTCATCTACGAATGCCACCAGAAATTAAATCAGGTAGGCAGCTCCAACAATATAACCCTACAATGGATTAAAGGTCATAGTGGTTCTAGAGGCAATGACGCAGCGGATGAACTCGCTAGGAGGGGATCGAGTACAGACGCGGTAGGACCTGAACCCATAATACCTCTCCCTTTCGGTCATTTACGTACTCTGGTAAGGAAACGCACTAGAGACAAACACAACTACTCCTGGATAAACCACGAGGTATGCAGACAGGCTAAGGAAGCACTCCCCGTCATCGACGGTAAGATCACCAAACAGCTCCTCCGGCTGTCAAAACAACACCTACGTACGGTGACAGCCGCCTACACCGGACACGGTTCATTTAACAAACACCTCTTTGTCATAGGTGTGACTGACAGTCCTCTGTGCAGAGCCTGCATGGAGACAGAAGAAACAGCGGCCCACGTGCTTCTCAACTGCCCGGAGGTCGCCTCATACAGGGCTAAGTACTTCGGAGATCCGGGTACTCTCCGAGAGACAGTCAGCAACATCAAGCGTCTGCTGGCCTTCCTCGAGGAGCTGGGGTGGCTCGAGTAAACAAGTTATTCCCACCCACACGCAAAAAACACGCCGAGCGTGGAGTTGCGGAAAATGGCCCGTTATACCAATACCTAAAAACTATAAAAATTATTAAAATAAGTTTTGCAATTTTAGTTGTTGATAACTAATTATAGTCGACATGTATTTTGATGCCTTCTAAAAATAGTCAGATTTAGGTTGACATTTCTAATATTAGGTGAAAAACGTCAATTACAGAATAGCAAAATGTCAATTTTTATTAAGTTGAATAACTAAACTAATTTTGGTCCTGTCAAACCAAAAATTAGTTTCAAAGTGAATTTCAGAATAGAAAACGTCGTTTGACAGGACTAAACTAAATTTAGGTGATTTTTAGTCTAGTTTAGAGAATTTTGTGACAAGAGAATCGGCACCACTAATAGTTTACTAGCCAACTATCTAATAGTTAATATCTCTCAATGGAACCGCGACCTTAGGGGAAAAGGTAATTTAAATGCAAACACCAAGTTATTCGAAAACGTACTTATATACTTCTTAAGTTTTTTTAAATTACACATCATGGTCCAGACCTTAAAAAATGTCTATTTACATAAAATTAAAAAAATACCTCGAAAATTTCTCCTTACAAATTAACGCAACATGCATTTCTTTTAAAAAATTAACAAAATATAGAAATCGAACTTAAAAGTGAAAACTTTCAACAGAATTAATAAAAAATAAAAGAGATTCCAAAATAAAGGAAAAATAAAGTTCATTATAATGTCAGTTTCAATCATAACTAAATCATGTATGATGTAATTTTCTTTAAAAGTATGCAGACAAAAAGTCAAAACAAAAAAATGCACAACATTATAATCTAAGGAATTCATCAGTTTTTTTCTATGCTATTACTATGGAACCTCACGGTGTTTATAAATACTTTAAAATATTGTCAATACACGTAAAACTGTAAATAGACAAAATTCGTATACACCTAAAATACATTTTTATTACTATACGACTATTTAAAAGA
The DNA here is from genome assembly GCA_949699075.1 of Asteroscopus sphinx. Lineage (NCBI taxonomy): Eukaryota > Metazoa > Arthropoda > Insecta > Lepidoptera > Noctuidae > Asteroscopus > Asteroscopus sphinx. The sequence goes on along the minus strand of OX453021.1, from coordinate 7,297,562 downwards.
GAATATTTTAGTCTATTTGGACGAGATAATCTTCAACTTCCAATTTTTGTCTCATGATGGCCGTTAGCACCACTTCAGTATTACACACCACATTTAAAGTCTTTTCCGACTGCAGCAGATAATAAACCAAGTGCAGATCGTTCGGTACCGTCAGGACTAGGTAACTGTATTTCTTCTGATTGTGCATCTCTTGTATAGAAACGTACGACCGCCGATTCTTCTCGACCTTTCCTCCGCACAGTTCTATCATTTCCGTTAAGTTACCTCTAGAAGGCTTCACGCAGGGAGTAAGGAAGAATGTGATTCCTTCGAAGAGTTTTTTCCTCATTTCTCCACATAGAAGCACTTCGGAAACATCACAACTGAACATTTTGTTGAAGGCGTCGTCTCGGAGGCCGTGCTTGGCTTCGTCGGCGAACTTGTTGAGCTTTTGACTCTCGAGCACCCATTCGGGCGTAAGTAAGTGTTTGACAGTGACGAGGCAGCTGAGGAACTTGCAGGTCCTCGTCAATTTGTCCATCACGAGGTGAGTCGCTTCGGCCGCAGAGCACACCACGAGACCGCCTAATTGCCTGCAATTATATGCATTATTAGTATTATTTCATTACTGGGTATTCACTCGATATGGACAAAACTAAGTTAACGAGTTTCAAACACTATTGATTTTTCTATGATTAAACATAACCTCCATATTCTAAACTACGACGGTGTACAGACTAACGGCCAAAATTAATATTCAATCTATCCACGATTTACCCTACTAGAGATGTAAATTTGACATATTTTGTATGGAGCTTGTGTCAAATTCCTATCTCAAGTAGGGCAAATCGTGGATAGATTGAATATTAATTTTGGCCGTAAGGTGCTAACCACATTACGACGTGCACGGCACGGGCGGACGCTACGGTTTCAATTAAAAATAATCCTTATAGTTATAAGATTAGAGACTACAATACGGGATCATATTAGGCTGTATTCTAGTCTAAAAGTATAAATAAATAAATATTAAATATTTTGGGACGTTTTTACACAGCACTATCTAGTCTCAAACTATAATCGCGGCACGCTATGATAACATTTTTGCCGTTTGCCTGCCCATGAAGATAAATATTGACAGCTACGTATGAAGGAACAATTGCCGTAATTTATTGTCAATAGTGTTGCACTGCTACAGCAATATAACTTTTCGAATTTCGATTCTATTATTCAAATTCTATTTATTTCTACTGTTTTTCGAAAGAAAGTGAATTTAGAAATATGGATAAATCTGAATAAGAAATATTAAATATTTCATGTGTTTTTTAAACATTTTTTATAGAAACATAACATTTTATTTCTGTTGAAATGTGTCGCAACACTTGGAAAATGTCAATAACGTAACGCCATCATAGCGTGCCGCGGGTATAAGCTAGCCATTAATGACATAGTGTCAGATTGTTAGGGTTCCCTCCTATTGCGGTTGAGCCTAAACATAATATCACTATTAGCATGGTATAATAAGATGTTTCACCAGGTATTCTCTTCCCGCAATGACAGCGCGATGCCTCCAAGCTACGTCACGATCAGTGCTGCCATTGATTGATATCTTCAATATACTTAAAAAGATTTTTGTTCATAATGAATATAAAATAAATTCCTAACTAGCCTATTTGTTATCTCGTGTTATTCATCTAATTAGTTAATAAAGGAAACTATATTAAATTACTAGTTAAAAAGTGATTCTTTATAGAAGAAAGTAAATGAAAAAATGCATTTTGCCCGCGTAATTTATTTTCACAAAGTGGCAGCACATCAAACTGACAAGTGTCACGCTAACAGCCCGCTATTGGCTCCACGGCCGATGACGTAGTACGGAGGCAATCACGTGACCTAGCTGTCACGGAAAGAGACTACCTGGTGTTATTATACCATGATTATTAGTAAGTTTATTTCAGTGAATTTGTCTCACATTGTTCTCACACAATTCTTTCCAAATCGGGTAACAAACCATTGTACCATTTATTACTTGAAAAGAGTATATCCATGGAAATAATTTCTTACGTTTTCGCGATCACTACACATTATAATAAATTATTATTAAGCTATTGCATAGCTTCTATCGCGGGCCTTGAGCGTGGAGACCGAATCCAGAAATTCCGTAACGAAAATAACCTTACACCCCCCACTCCGACCGGCACAGCGGTAATACTTTTTAGTTTTGCCATCTATCGATGAATAGCAGAACTTTTAATGACTTTTTAAAATATCACGCTTGTCTCTTTAGTTCTGCAAATCGCCTCTAGGTGGCATTGGTTGTATCGGCGTTACTGCGCATGCGTAATCCCCCTCTTCGCCCCGCAATCTGGTGACTCATACCTGCTTAGAGTTTCGGCGTTAGGGCACCTCCTCTTTGTATTGATAAAAAATGCTATGCAATAGCTTTACCGCGGCAGTCTCCGAGTGCCACACGTCTTTTTTTATTAGTATTCCGTGTGGTGCCGGACGTAAAGAATTGCACCACCTTATATCTTCTCATGGGTGTCGTAAAAGGCGACTAAGGGATTCACCGGAGGATGGGCAGCAGCGTTCTCTGAGTATTTAACCAACCAACTGCGATCGCCAACCCGACTGCCAAACGTGGCGTTTATGGCATATATGTGTGGACGTCTTTCGGCTGAAATGACGATTCCAAGAAACACAAATTTTGGAAAATACATGTAAGATGTAGATGCATGTCTTTCGGCTGAAATGATGATCATCATCATCATTCAATCGTCAATCATCGCGTATATTATTTAAGATAAAAGTCAAAGTGTCACAAATAAACGGCAAACAGGAACATCTGCTGTCAGGAGATTGAGATTAGTTTGGAATTATATGTTGGACGTTTTTAATTACGAGAATTGGCTCAAACTGCTAGAACGTCATCAAAATAAATCGCTAAGAAATTGCTGATCACGATAAGGCCGCCATTTGTACAATAGTTTAAATGCATATTCAATGTAATGTTTTTTATGGTCTACAATAAAGCATATATAAATAGTAACATAACATAACATCACGCCTGTATTTCCCCGAAGGGGTAGGCAGAGGTGGGTGTACTATAGTACACCCACATTTCGCCAGTTATGTTATAGTCCCATGTAATAGGGGGCGAGCCTATTGCCATTAACCGGGCACAAATCCAGACTCCGGGCTGCTACTGAGAATTTCCTTATAAAAATCTCAGTAACACTGCCCAACCCAGGAATCGAACCCAGGACCCCACGCTCAGCAGTCGCGCTTGCGACCACTAGACCAACGAGGCAGTCAGTCGAGGGAGGTCTCAAAAGTAATATACCAAAAAGGTTCATTTTAAATTGAAATCATTGCGGCCTTCCCGTCGTCATGTGGTTAGTCCCTAAATACTCATGAAACACACATATATGCTACAACGAAACATACCATACACCACTTATTACCCTTTACCACTAGTTAATTAATCAAACAAAGAATATAGTTTGCAGTAACCTAATTTTATAAGAGATTATTGTTTATTCAACTCGGTTTTTCTTCAAAAATATGGTTTGCGTTTTCATCCGGTTCGACTTTTATGTCGCTGTAATCAAAATTGAAATGAAATTATTTTTTCTGCTAATTGGATTGCGCCGCCTCTCAGGCGCCGCTGGAACGTTTTTCACTCAATAAATCAATACGCTTATGCAGCGCGCTGGGACGAAAACGTCCAAGCCTTTTTAAACTCTGTTTTTGATCTGTGAAGGTTCAAATTCTATTGAAGAGGCATACGCAGCGGTGCCCGAGGGAGTTTTACCGCGTGAAATAGCGGTGCCTGAGAGATAAAATCACTCTAAATACACTAAATATAAATCTGTTCTTTTAAAAACTAGATGGCGTCGGCATTTCCTATGTCATGTGGGATCAAAGTGTCTTAAAATCCAGGCATTCATCTTGTTCTATGCCCGCAGGTTTGCCCGCTTGGATTTCGTTTATCGCGCATCCCTCGGGAACTGTTTATCTTCCCGGGATAAAAGAAGCCTATAGATTTATATCTGTGTGTCAAATTTCATCCAAGTCCGTTCAGCCCTTACAGCGTGATTGAGTAACAAACATCCAAACAAACTTTCACATTTATAATATTAGTAGGATATTGTATTTGGATATCAATACTATATCCATTGAATAATGTTTATGCTTACATAAACATACAAGTACGTTATTTGCTGAGGTCCTTTTAAGGCATGAATGTATTCATCATAACGAACAACTTTTACTTCAGAAGAAACCCAGAAAACTACAAGCTTGCTGACATGGTAATCTATTCGTGACAGTATCAGCTACTGAAGACAAAATATTGTACTTACTCTTACCTGAGCGTGGAGGTGACGCGAGGCGCCAGGTGCAGCTGGGAGCGAGGATGCAGGCTCACTGCTTGTTGTAAACTTACCTGACGATGGCCGCCAGCTTGTTCTCTGTATGCGGCGGTGACGCGGGGCGCCAGGTGCAGCTGGGAGCGAGGATGCAGGCTCACTGCTTGTTGTAAACTTACCTGACGATGGCCGCCAGCTTGTTCTCTGTATGCGGCGGTGACGCGGGGCGCCAGGTGCAGCTGGGAGCGAGGATGCAGGCTCACTGCTTGTTGTAAACTTACCTGACGATGGCCGCCAGCTTGTTCTCTGTATGCGGCGGTGACGCGGGGCGCCAGGTGCAGCTGGGAGCGAGGATGCAGGCTCACTGCTTGTTGTAAACTTACCTGACGATGGCCGCCAGCTTGTTCTCTGTATGCGGCGGTGACGCGGGGCGCCAGGTGCAGCTGGGAGCGAGGATGCAGGCTCACTGCTTGTTGTAAACTTACCTGACGATGGCCGCCAGCTTGTTCTCTGTATGCGGCGGTGACGCGGGGCGCCAGGTGCAGCTGGGAGCGAGGATGCAGGCTCACTGCTTGTTGTAAACTTACCTGACGATGGCCGCCAGCTTGTTCTCTGTATGCGGCGGTGACGCGGGGCGCCAGGTGCAGCTGGGAGCGAGGATGCAGGCTCACTGCTTGTTGTAAACTTACCTGACGATGGCCGCCAGCTTGTTCTCTGTATGCGGCGGTGACGCGGGGCGCCAGGTGCAGCTGGGAGCGAGGATGCAGGCTCACTGCTTGTTGTAAACTTACCTGACGATGGCCGCCAGCTTGTTCTCTGTATGCGGCGGTGACGCGGGGCGCCAGGTGCAGCTGGGAGCGAGGATGCAGGCTCACTGCTTGTTGTAAACTTACCTGACGATGGCCGCCAGCTTGTTCTCTGTATGCGGCGGTGACGCGGGGCGCCAGGTGCAGCTGGGAGCGAGGATGCAGGCTCACTGCTTGTTGTAAACTTACCTGACGATGGCCGCCAGCTTGTTCTCTGTATGCGGCGGTGACGCGGGGCGCCAGGTGCAGCTGGGAGCGAGGATGCAGGCTCACTGCATGTTGTAAACTTACCTGACGATGGCCGCCAGCTTGTTCTCTGTATGCGGCGGTGACGCGGGGCGCCAGGTGCAGCAGGGAGCGAGGATGCAGGCTCACTGCTTGTTGTAAACTTACCTGACGATGGCCGCCAGCTTGTTCTCTGTATGCGGCGTGAGCGCGGAGAAGGTGACGCGGGGCGCTAGGTGAAGTGGGGGCGGCGCGGGGGGCGGCGCCAGCGACACGGGGGGCGGGGAGTGCAGGCGGGGCCGCTTGGCGCGCCTGCCGCCGGCTGCCACACATGCGGCGGCGGCAGAACGCTTAGCACGCTCGTGGGACTCCGGCGTTATGTTGATAGGCATCTTCCACGCGTCTGTTGATGGAAGAGGTTACGATACAGAAATGAAATTTTAAAGCATTTATGACTAAAGCAACGTGCATCTGGAAGTATGTTGCTGAGTGCGTAAAAATATGTACGCTGGTGAGACCGTACACTGAATCTACCAAATATCTTACATATCACAAGATTCACAAGTAAAAAAAATTTAAAAACTTACTCATTAAATGTGATACTAAGCTGTAGTCCATTCGGAATGGACTCGTCAAGTTAAACTGCTGGTATTTCGCATTCTCGATCTGTTGATGAAACGGAATCAATAAATTATTAACGCCTCTGATTATATATAACAGAATGTATGTATCAGTGTATTGCATGTCTATTAAAATATTTAATCACCTACCCCAGAATCTTAGTAAACTACCTCTGAAATTATTTAAAAAGGCATTATTCAAATTGTTATTAAATAAAAATTATTATTGTGTAAATGAATACTTAGAAGATAAGTCGGTAATATTTACAATATAGATACAATATCAATATAATTATGTTAGCCTAATTATGTACCTAATGTTGACCTTTTGTTATTTTTAGTTATATTTAAAATGTCTATTATGCACCCCAAGTATGTTTGCACGTCATACGTGACAGGATATGTTAGAACACGAAAAATTTGTAACACCTAGTTATGTACCATATTCTAGCAAATAAATATATTGAATTGAATTGAATGATATAAAAATATAACTTACTAGCCTATTATTGGCGTATGTTAATGAGTGTGAAAGAATACCAGGTACAGTACTACCACTTTTAAGATACAAATGATGTACAGTCAGAAATCTTTCCGGTGAACCACCAATAAGGCTAAAATCGCTTGTGAGTGCAAGCGATGTTCGATGGCAGCCGTAGCTACGTGTAATGTAGCAGGATTCGTTCAAGGGACTTGGTCGACAAAATTCAAAATGTACCACCGCGAAGTATCGTAACCGTACTTGCTCAAATGTAATTTTTTTGGTAAGCGCAAAAATATGTTAGCCTATCATAACGAACCACGGCTGATAGAGATGCATGGAAGAAAAAAACATGCTGCGCCGACCCCAAATAAATTGGGATAAGGGCAGGAGGATGATGATATCATAACGAACCATATTTACGCGCAAAACAATTCATGCAACATCCTCTATTAGTTATTGCGTCATAGTGGCGCCAATTCTTATGAGCGAGATAGCATAAGTCTCTTTTTATTGTATTTCAATTCTAAACGTAAAACAACAAGGACTGTATTTCTTTGGTATTTAAAATAGTTTTAGTGTCGAAACACACACCGAAAATTACGAGCTTGCACGACGCTTCTCAAAAACTTGCGGCATGATTCACGTCGCGCATTCATGCGATATGTGAATGGTTACAAAGGTTACCCGAACTATGGCCAGCACTCACTCGCCGCACGAAATCGTATCGCAGCAATTCGCATCGCAGTTTTCTACGTAGCAAATAATTTCACTAATGTAGGTCGTCACTATCCGTCACTTGAAAACTTCAAATCAGTTTCTACCACTTATATTAGCCGTCAAAACTGCCGCGTTAGTGATTAGCCAATAGCCGCCATGGTAGGGCCAATCGGATTGTAGCTAGTGGTAGAATTTATTGTACGTATTAAGGTGGCCAGGTAGACCGACGACCTGAAGAACGTGGCTGGGGGGGGACTGGATGCGGAAGGCAGAGGACCGAGTGTTGTGGCGCAACTTGGGAGAGGCCTATGTCCAGCAGTGGACTGCGATAGGCTGAGTTGATGAAGGTGGCCACTGAAGATACATCCAACAGTCCGAATGGCGTGGCCGGATTTCAAAATAGGCCCGAGAATGTTTAAAATTTATGTTATTTTTAGGACAAGTCAAGTTTTTTTGGATGTAGTCAGCGTCAGGAATGGATGCATCGTCAGTGTCCACCTTTATAGTCAACATTAGGCGTCTATTGGGCTGTATGGTCGATGGCTAAGCCGGTACAGTTACCTGAGACAGGGCGCTCATGTTGCCCAGCAGCAGGTCCGTGAGCCAGGCGGCCGTCACTACGGGGATGCCCCACTCTCTGGCGCGTCTGTACTTGACGCCCTCAGCTCTCTTGCAGATTAGTACTGTGTTGTCTCGGGTCATGTATGGTGTTAGCTGAAGAAAAAGATTAAAAAAAATTGAGTAAAAAAAACCCAGAAAATTCAAGTTATTCTCTAGTCTAATCCTCTAAAAATATCGTACTGTTCGTCAAAATAGGGTTAACATACTGTGAAAAAAGGAGGGTCTCATAGCGAAGCAACGACTGCGCGGATTGTACGATCTAGGTTGAGCTGCACTTGCCGCGATCAGTCTGTGGATGGGTGACCGTTTCGTTACACATCGAGACCCCTCCGTGCCTCGGAGAGCACGTTAAGCTGTCGGTCCCGGTTCTCATACGTATATCTATGGCAGTCGTTACGGGTAGTCAGAAGACTGTCTGACAACTGGTCTAACCTCCGAATGTCGGTATTACCCAGAAACTGGGTTGCGGGGGTCTGATGGCAGTCGCTCCGTGTAAAATACTGATGTTCAGCCGCATCTGGCTAGACTGGAAGCCGACCCCAATATAATTGGGATAAGGCTCGGAGGATGATGATACTGTGAAATAAAAACATGGAAATTTTAGGTATTTCTAGAGTTAACATACATGACAGTGGCGAAGGTTCCATATAACACGATTCCCACCGGCTTCCTTTTAGGAATTGCTTAAATACAGATCAACGACATTTCTATGCTAATTTATTATTCTATAGCACAAAAATATTGTAAAAATGTTGCGGGTTTATTTTGTTGATAATTATATCTATAGTGTATGTAATATACGGAATACGTCTACCTAGGGCAGGCAATTCAGCTTGGTAGACACAACTTCTAGAAAGAAGCCAATAGAAGGATCCGTCTGGGCTGGGCAGCATTTGGCAAACTTCGCCGAGTCTTCTCGTCGCCTATACCGCAAAGTTTGAAGACAAAGGTCTTCAATCAGTGCGTCCTGCCAGTCATGACTTACGGTGCCGAGACGTGGACACTGACAGTTGGGCTAGTCCACAAATTCAAAGTCGCTCAGCGAGCTATGGAGCGAGCTATGCTTGGAGTTTATTTGAAGGATAAAATCCGTAACGAGATTATCCGGAGAAGAACCGGAGTGACCGACATAGCTTGTAGGATCAGTAAGCTGAAGTGGCAGTGGGCTGGCCATGTCTGTCGAAGGACCGATGGCCGTTGGAGCAGACGAGTCCTTGAGTGGAGACCGCGAATCGGCAAACGCAGCGTAGGGCGCCCCCCTGCCAGGTGGACCGACGACCTAAAGAACGTGGCTGGGGGGGACTGGATGCGGAAGGCAGAAGACCGAGCGTTGTGGCGCAACTTGGGAGAGGCCTATGTCCAGCAGTGGACTGCGATAGGCTGAGTTGATTGATTGATTGATTGTATGTAATATATTACGAGGAATGCAGTTTTCTACCATTTGTGTTTAGCTTTATTTTTAATTTATTTATTTCTGGTATGAATTTAGTATAATGTATTTTTTTTTAATCTGACTTGTATACTGGGTGTAAGGGGAACGCTTCCGAAAACGAAGATAGGTGCAGGGGGTCTACTCCCGTTCGACGATATTCGATAAATCGTACGATTCATCGCACAATTTGCTACTCCGGTCAACCATCGTTCCCTTATCGCATGCGATGATCGTGTTTTGACGTTTGTTTTTCTCATCTTCGGTAAATTGTATACGACTATGGACCGTAGTCTATCTTAATTGTGCCTTTTTTATGTGCCTATCTTTATTATGTAAGTATCATTCGGAACGAAAGTTCGTACTTCGTTTGTCGTTCGTAAAACGCGAGTAGACCTACTGGTGATTACTGATACTAAACCACGAAAAAAATGCGATTCTTTTTTTAGATTTTTTCATATATTTTTTTTGCATTTTTCATACATAACCAGCTTTGGGAAGTTAAATAAAACTCATAGATAATGAAAAATGCAAAAAAATATATGAAAAAATCTATAAAAAGAATCGCATTTTTTTTCGTGGTTTCGTATCAGTAGTCACCAGCACTATCACCTATCTTCGTTTTCGGAAGCGTTTCCCTGACACCCTGTATGTCAGTTTCCCGTCTGTGTCTCACTTGGGGTGCCCACTGAAAATTTGCGCTGTGTAGTGGCTTGCTCTGTTACACAGCAACATGCTGAGTGGGAACCTCATTGTCGCGGCTGCGGGGTGAAATTGGCTAGATATGTTGAGAACTAACGAAGATGTTTTATTTTTATTATGTAATTTTAGGTGCGGGTGCGGTCGACCGTACGTCAGTGGTAACAGTTTGGCTCTGGCGGCGCCTTTATTTCGTAAGCACTAAAGGCGGTTTTCAGACTCGGGTGTTGCCGCTGTCATTCGGTCAACTATACTTTTCTTATATTTTGTATCGACTGTCCTTTCTTAATTTTTTACTTGTTTTACTTTCTATGTAACCCCACCTATTAGTTACCTGCTTGTGTTTATCACTGTTGTTTAAATGTTACGCGTCGTTAACTGTGACAATAAACTATTTTTCTTTATTTTTTTCTTTAAAATAAAATAAAAGTTGTTAAATTGTTTTTTAATTTTATTAAAGTGCGAGCTTAGCTATGCTAGGATTTTTAGGTACCTACGGCTTCCCTTCTGAAAATATTCACCCTTCGTCACTGATACATAATATCACGTCTGCATTCCCCGAAGGGGTAGGCAGAGGTGTATAGTACACCCACATATCGCCAGTTATATCATAAGTCCCATGTAATAGGGAGTGAGCCAATTGCCAATAACCGGGCACATATCCAGACTCCAGGATGCTACTGAAGTATTTCTAGAGTTAAATCCTCCAAAAATGTCATTCTGTTGCTTGATAATTGTATGTATAACTAAACTTTTCCCGCGGCTTCGCCCGCATATTGAAATAAAATATAGCCTATGTTACTACTGGATAAAGGAGCTTTCTAACGGTGAAAGAATTATTAAAATCGGTTTAATAGTTTCGGAGTTTATCGATTACAAACAAACAAATCTGTCCTCTTTATATTAGTATATAGATGTATACCTTAGCGCCTTGGCTGGATGCGGTAAGCGCAGAACCGGTCATTGTGGCAATTCTTGGGGGAGGCCTATGTCCATCAGTGGACGTCTTTCGGCTGAAATAATGATGATGATGATGATACCTTAGCGCCGATGTGTTCTAGACAGAAGGTGACGCGGTCTCTCTCTTCCTCCCTCCAGCCCGATATAGCGGCGCGGTGATGTCTGGCAGGTCTGTCTCTGGCCGCATACATGCTGGGCAGGTATATGTACAATACATAGTGCATACCTTAGCGCCGATGTGTTCCAGACAGAAGGTGACGCGGTCTCTCTTCCTCCCTCCAGCCCGATATAGCGGCGCGGTGATGTCTGGCAGGACTGTCTCTGGCCGCATACATGCTGGGCAGGTATATGTACAATACATAGTGCATACCTTAGCGCCGATGTGTTCCAGACAGAAGGTGACGCGGTCTCTCTCTTCCTCCCTCCAGCCCGATATAGCGGCGCGGTGATGTCTGGCAGGACTGTCTCTGGCCGCATACATGCTGGACAGGTATATGTACAATACATAGTGCATACCTTAGCGCCGATGTGTTCCAGACAGAAGGTGACGCGGTCTCTCTCTTCCTCCCTCCAGCCCGATATAGCGGCGCGGTGATGTCTGGCAGGACTGTCTCTGGCCGCATACATGCTGGCCAGGTATATGTACAATACATAGTGCATACCTTAGCGCCGATGTGTTCCAGACAGAAGGTGACGCGGTCTCTCTCTTCCTCCCTCCAGCCCGATATAGCGGCGCGGTGATGTCTGGCAGGACTGTCTCTGGCCGCATACATGCTGGGCAGGTATATGTACAATACATAGTGCATACCTTAGCGCCGATGTGTTCCAGACAGAAGGTGACGCGGTCTCTCTCTTCCTCCCTCCAGCCCGATATAGCGGCGCGGTGATGTCTGGCAGGTCTGTCTCTGGCCGCGTACATGCTGGGCAGGTGCAGGGCATGCCAGGGCGGGACTACGCCGCGGCGTAGCATTGCGTCTGATAGCCAGTACGCTGTTACGCAGCGCTTTGCGTCGCGTAGTGCCTGTTACAGATCATTATGGTAATTTTTGTGGCTATGTGTTTGTCAAATTTCAAGGTAGTGTTGGCAGGACCAAGCTAAAGAGAGATATATTTCAACAATGAGTAGATCAGCTTTAACTACGCTTACAGAAATGATATATGATTACATAAAACATAACCAGCCCATTACTGTCCCACTGCTGGGCACGGGCCTCTTCTTAGTACGAGAAGGCTAAGGCCTTAGTCCACCACGCTGGCCTAGTGCGGGTTGGCCTACACACATGAGAACTGTATGGAGCACTCTCAGGTGTGCAGGTTTCCTCACGATGTTTTCCTTCACTGTTAAAGCAAGTGATACACTTTATTTCCTTAGATTGGAAAAATATTTTCAAATTTAAGGTAGGTACCATTTTTTGTTTTCTTTTTCCACATCCCCCTTAAATAAAATTGAACTAGATTTATGGGACTTGTCGCGCACAATAAAATCAAAACATAAAGGTGGGCACTGACGATGTATTCGGACGTCGTTTTAATTACTACTTTCAAAAAAGCTTGACTTGTTCTAAAAATAACATAGATAGATAGATAGAATATTCTTTATTGTACACCAAAAACATTATTAAACTTAGGACTAACATGTAAAATAAGGGTACAACATACGTTTTCAACACTCACGGATAGAAGTTGGAATGCGGCCACGCCATTCGGAATTTTGGATGCATCATCAGTGGCACCCTTAACAAACATTTTGACCACGGCCAATCATTCTGCTCGTGACCACGGCCAATGCAACTTGGCCGAAACGTCGAGGTTATGTTTGTTATGTTTTGATTTTATTGTGCTGTCCCGTAAATATAGTTCAATATGAGTGAAATTCGCGAAAGTTAAAAAACTCCTTCAATAAGTCCCTCGTTCAACCAGTTAACCTGTATTTGTTTTTCACATAGAATAGGGGGTCCCGAAAAAGTGACTAAGTCGCTATAGTTTCTATACGTTAATTGGATCGTGGTTTAATACCAGGCCCCTCAGAAAGTATTGCGAAAAAAAGTTTTTATATATGGGAGACTGGCCAGTTATAATGTTTTTCGAAAATATGATTATTTATAAGTAAAAATAAGTAAGTTCCAATTTCAAAATTTCCCTCCACATTTTTTGCGAGTTAATTCAAAGTATTGTGTCTCACTGAAATATGGATCTGCGCCGGGAACATTTTAGAGCTATGATTTTATACGATTTCAAGTGTCGCCTGAAACCGGATGAATCGTACGATAGACTTCAAATGGCATTCATGGATGAAGGCCCTTCCAAGGCAACCGTGTATCGTTGGTATAACGAATTCAAGCGCGGTCGACCAACTTTGGGGGATGACGAAAGAAGCGGTCGCCCTTTGACGGCTGTTACCGAAGAAAACGTGCTAGCAGTGAAAAATTTAATCCAAGACAATAGGCGAATTACATATCAGGAGATTCAACACATATTGAAGATTGGATCGGGAAGCGTTCACGAGATTCTACACAGCCATCTTCGCGTGAGGAGGATAGTATCACGCTGGGTGCCGCACAACCTCACCGATGCTCAGAAGCAGGCCCGGGTGGAATGGTGCCGTGATATGCTTAACAAATTTGAAGCAGGCTCGTCTCGGCGTGTTTACGACATCGTTACAGGTGATGAGTCCTGGATTTATCAATACGACCCAGAAACCAAGCGCCAGTCGACTGTTTGGGTGTTTCAAAATGAGCCAACGCCTACCAAAGTGAAGCGATCTAGAAGCGGGGGTAAGATTTTGATCGCTAGCTTTTTTAATTTGACTGGCCACTTGGTATCAATTCCCTTACGGGATCAAAGAAGCATTAATGCCGAATGGTATACTACCAAATGTTTGCCAGAAGTTTTCTCTGTTATAAGCAACAAGCGACCAAACACAGGGCTCCGCGGGCTACTGCTCCACCACGACAATGCACCTGCGCACACCGCACTCAAAACGAGGGACTTCCTGGACAGCACGCCAGTCAAACTCCTGGGTCACCCTCCTTACAGCCCTGATCTAGCACCGTGTGACTTCTTTTTATTCCCAAAAATAAAAAATCAGCTCAAAGGGATACAATTTTCGTCGCCGGAAGATGCGCTGGCTGCGTTCGAGCAGGCTGTAAACGAGGTGTCTGCGGCGGACTGGAAAAAGTGTTTTGAAAACTGGTTTAGGCGCATGAATCTTTGTATAGAGGCTGGTGGAAAGTACTTTGAAAAGATTTGATAAAAATATATGTACGTATAGAACAATTTTTTTTAGTTTCGCAAAACTTTCTGAGTGTCCCACGTATAGTTACTGTTATAACCTGCATAACAACGCCATGTTTCTGCGTCTCGCACAGCACGTGGGTGACTCGGGCGCAGTAGACGGGCTCTATCTCCCCGCCTCGCCGCTGTATCGCCTCTGCCCAGCGGGCCACACGTTCTGGGCTCCAAGACTGCTGGTATTCAACCTAACAACGAGATGGTGATTCATTATTTAGTTTAAATAAAGCAACGGGCTGAAATCGTCCGCATTATTTCTCTAGATGTTGCCAAACTTCTTGGTCACTTTTAACTCAGGGAATATGGTGATTACTCAGACCAAAAGAATAACAGACAGAGCGCGTAGAACTAGTAACTGAAGCTAGCAAAAGGAATACTAAATAGCAAAGGAGTACCTACTATTCCGCCCAGTGTTCGCGGGCCGCGATTGGAAGCGTCAATCTTATTGTATTGGTTTGAGGTCGATAATAAGTAAAAATGAATGTAAAGTAAAACTCTGGAGCTTTACTCCCTACTGGTTCGAGCTAATTTCTGGTTGAACCAAATCGAGCTAATGTCAGAACAGTATGAATTTCCACTAACTCGAATTCAAAATCGATTGATACAAAACTCGATCCAGTCTGGAGTAAGTCCTCTGAGCGCATGTTGTACTCAGAAACGTTCATTAGGCGAGTGTAACGGCTACGCGTGATTCAATTGAGTAAATTATTTCAATCTACTGCAAGAATAAGAGCACAGCATTGCAGTGCGACATCTCATCACTAAATCTACGTGTCACGGAAAAGCTGCAGGCGTCGTGCTAATATAAAGCGATTACGCGACCGTAGCGAGTACGCTCGAATTTTGTGCGAACCCGTGATCAAACGTACAGGCAAGGGCGGATCCAGAAGAGGGGGCACAGGGGCCAAACTCCAGACGGTTCAAATAAAACAAGGAGCTGGGAGATTAATACAATACCGCTTTAATAACATTCGTTTCTTTTTGCGTACAATATCACACATCGTGCAGTACTATAGGGACACTTCTTACCTGTCTGCCCCTTGTGCCCCTGCCAGAAATAAATCCTGGAACCTCTCTTGCGTGCAGGTATCCTAATTGACATCGCATTATTTCGCGATTAAAGCGCATATACCACTTGTAATCACGTTGTATTAGGACGACGCATTACACAGACCAAAAGATCTTGTGTACATTTTTAATTATACTGACCACTTTGATAAACATTATCCATACTACATACATGCTATGGAAATACATAGTAATGCCACAGTGTAATTATCTATTCAATACAGTGGTTCAACGAAAACTGACATTGACAGTTTTTAAAGGCAACTCGGGACATTATTTGACAGTTTTGAAAACAGCTTGGGACACTTAACTCTCGCGTTGGACGACTGTTTGGAGTGGCTAGACTGTGTTAATGCCTTATTACTAACATCAAAACCATAGTTTCAGAAAGTTCATTTTTTCAAAGAACACCAATTACAATCACATAATGAGACTTTCCATCTTCATGTCTTAGTTTGGCGAATGCGACTTGAAATACTATTTAGGCAACAGCCTAGGTAGTTTTGCAGTTGTTATGGGCAAAGGTAGTCGCTTAACATCAGGTGGGCCTTTAACTCGTTCCGCCATCATGTAACATAAAAATAAAGCCAAAAAAGTAAAGCACGTCTTTGCCAAAACCATTGCTAAATATTATGTCTTTCAAAGTTACAAATATATAGTTTTCCATATAAATGCGACAGTAACTCACGATGTGGAAGACGCACCCCAGCAGGAAGAGGTCCGGCGGCAACTTGAGGTTGGGGTTGTGTCCGTAGAACTGCGCGCGCGCCGGCGGCGGCCGAGCGGGCGGCGCGTACACCTGATACGTGGATAATGTTGTTGTTAAGTGATACTGCATTACGATGTGCTGTATCTGTTCTCCACTAAAATCTTACCAAGGATAACAAGTAGCGATGGGACGAATCGATTTATTTTCAACTCGAATCATTCGAGTTGAAGTGATCGAATTCGAATCACGATTCGACTCGGCCAGCAGTACCAAACGCATGGTGCGACTCGAGCCACCGAGTTGGGCACGGTTACATTAAAGTTAACAAACAGCCGCATGTTAGCAAATCCGAGTCGGCGATCGGTGTCGAATCAGGCGAGTCGTGCAATTGGTAAGGATCGATCGAGTTGATTCGTATACGCGAATCGTGACGATTTTCACCGCCTGATATTTCTTTCTCACTTGAACTCGTAGTTCGCAGCTATTCGCTGCCTCACTCGCTCGCTTACCGCCACTTGCCCGGGAGAGCGAGTCACCGAATCGAGCGCCAGCGAATAGCTACGTAAAACGAATCAACTCCGTTTTGAAGAAACACAATTCGAATAAACGAGTTCAAAGGGATAAGTCGAGTTATTCGAGTTACAGTTGTTTTATCTCACGAAACCGGGTGAGCCATACTTGTAGTTGTAATGCGTATAGACACGCGCTCTTGTGTGCGTAACTACAAAACTCGGCCAAAACTGAGCGCTCACGAGCTTACGCACTCAAAGACGATGTGCATGTACACACACACACACACACACACACACACACACACACACACAAGTATAGCTCACCCGCTTTCATGAGATAATTATTTTTTTTTTTTTTTTCGAATGGACTCTCGCAGTTGGTACCGAAGTACCACATCTGCTTAACCGGGCTTAGTTGGCGGAGAGTCCCATGTGGGACTCCATTCACCGACGGTTTTTCCCTAATCCTATACACTTAAAAACTAAAGTCGCGGTTTCAATACCGCAAGCGGGCGTCCCCCAACGGGGGGGTTCAAACCTCGCTGGGGCATTGCAGGGGGGGGACCCCACCGTTCCTATGTCCCCCTAGCAGCCCTTGCTGCATCGAATTTAAGATAATATGACCGGTCATATTGACCTTATACTAGAGCACACCTCGGACACTGAATATAATATAAATGCTAGCACCACGTACATACACAAGATTACGTCTGTATACGAACGCACACACACGTATATGTTAGGAATGCTTGCCGCTCGTAATGCCGACCGGGTTCCAAGCGCTTCTCAGTAGTTCTCACAGATGGCGTACTTGTACAGCGATTGGCGATTAACATCAATTCATAGACCAGTAAGCCTCAAGACGCCACATAAACAAAGTTTTGCATAAGAAGACAGTCGTAAAATGTTGGCGGGGACCGGGGGGCGGACGGCGCGTTATGATTGGTCGGCTCAAATGTTCGGTGATATGATTGGTGCCGCTCGCTGACGGAGTCACGTCCCGATTGGTGGTTGGGCGTAAGATATGCAGTGCTACTGCATATGCGTTGTGACCGGGGGTATCCGGCTAGTAGGCGTCTAGAGGTTTACTGGTCTGTGCATCCATTACATACATACATACATATTATCACGCCTGTTTCCCATTGGGGTAGGCAGAGACTATGGATTTCCACCTGCTACGATCCTGACACACGTCTTTCGCTTCATCTACGTCCATTAACCTCGTCATGCATGCTCGTCGGTTTAGAGAACTCTTAATCTGGCATTTTTTGAGAACATCCGCGATTTGATCGCGATACGTGCGCCGAGGTCGTCCCCTTCCAACTCTTCCATCCACACTCGCTTCGTATACTTGTTTCGTCAATCTCCATGTGCATCCATTGCAATCTTGAAATACAAGTGCCGTCAAACTGTGGACGCGGGTGAGGAGTCTTAAATTGGCGGGGGGCGGTGAGTGGCCGTTCTGTACGTTAGTACTATTAGATATTCTGTGACTAGAGTGTAGTGTATTGTAATGAGGCAGAATTTTGTTTGGTGTAAATGAATGTGAATAAAACTTTAGTGTGATGTAATTATTGCTTTGTATGTAACTATGTATATCAATCAATCAATTTTAACACCTTTTGGGCATGGCCCCAGAAATAGATAGAATGGCCAAGTGCAGGGCATTTCAAAGCCTTTCTCAGTACGCCTTATGACTTGTTTCTGTAAATACTTGTAATCTTTTTGTGCTATTTCTAACTGCAGAAAAAAAAGCTATAAAGTCCATTTGATTAAAGTTATTTAAAAACAAAAATTACATCAATATGGGAGGCGTAGTTTGTTCGAAAGTTGCCACGCATGAATCGCAAGTAAAATTGTGATTACAACTATTCTATATATTTCTATGGTTTACTCAGTACAGTGTGATTGAGTAACAAACATCCAAACATCTAAATAACCAAACATCTTCACAAACTTTATAATGTTAAGGTAAATGCTACAGGGTATCCCGCGAAATTCCAAATTTCTTGCTTTTATTGCAAATTGTAGCTCTATTTCATGTTGTATATCAATCGAAATATGATTCGCGGCATTACTAACAATATATTAGGTCCTTACATATGAAATTAGCGTTTCGTCGTACTGACCACTTTGATCTGAAATATCTCCTCTTTGGTTAAGAATTCCAAATTCAAATTTATAAATTCATTTAGCTGGTACATTTGTTTTGAAAACAGTCATTCATTTGTTTTTTCCTCATATTTTTTTTCTTTGGCGTCGCTAATAAGCGACAATGGAAAATAATAACAATTTTTTTGTAATAACCGCACAATGGAAAACATGAAATATCGGTATATTTACGAGTAAGAGTTCTACCGTGGCACCAGTGCTGCAGAAACAGCTCGAAGGATTAATGTACGGCGCTGGTGTCACAAAAGAAAGCACGGTACTTTTTTGGTTTCAACGTTTTCGTTCTGGAAATTTCGACCTTCAGAACCAACCCTGTGGACGGCCGGAGACTAAAGTGGAAAATGAAGAATTAAAAGCTATTGTGGAAGCGGATCCATCACAAAGCACTTCAGAGATCGCTGCAGACTTCGGGGTATGTGATAAAACTGTAATAATCCACTTGAAGCAAATCGGGAAAGTAAAAAAACTTGAACGATGGGTACCTCATGAATTGAGTGAATCGAACAGGCAAACACGCGTCGACTGCTGTGTTACTTTGCTCAACCGACACAATAATGAAGGGATTTTAAATCGAATCATTACTTGTGATGATAAGTGGATACTGAACGATAATCGGAAGCGCTCGTCGCAATGGCTGAACCCTGGAGACCCAGCCAAATCCTGCCCTAAACGAAAATTGACTCAGTAAAAGTTACTTGTGAGTGTTTGGTGGACTAGCGCCGGTGTCGTTCACTACAGCTTTCTAAAATCTGGCCAAACGATTACGGCAGATATCTATTGTCAGCAACTGCAAACCATGAAGGAAGAACTAGCTGCTAAACTACCGAGATTGGTCAATCGCTCTAGGCACTGTTGCTTCACGACAACGCAAGACCACACACTGCACAACAAACAACCACTAAGCTAGCTACAATTGGAATGTCTGCGACATCCACCGTACTCCCCGGACCTTGCTCCAACAGATTGCCATTTTTTCCGGAATTTGGACAACTTCTTACAAGGAAAAAAATTCAACTCTGAGGCGGCAGTCCAAACCGCCTTCAAAGAGTTTATTGATTCTCGCCCCCATGGTTTTTTTAGTAAAGGGATCAATGAACTACCTATGAGATGGCAAAAGTGCATAGAAAACAACGGTGCATACTTTGATTAATTAAATATATTTTACAAAAAAATAATTACTTTATATTCCTCCCGTACAAAACGCCAATTTCATATGTAAGGACCTAATATCTACTGAATAATACTCATAAAAAATATTAACTTAGCTCTATAAGCTGTACAAGCTCGATAATATTAAGTTACGATCAAATTACCAATAATCGAGCTTGTAGAGCTTATAGAGCTAGGTTTATACTTTTAATGAGTATTATTCAGTAGATATATTTTTAAAAATCTGTAAAAATAATAAAATAATTAGGTATATTGTTATTACTGCCGCGAATCATATTTAGATTGATAAACAACGCGAAATAGAGCTACGATTTGCAAAAAACGCAATAATTGTTTAATTTCGGGTGCTACCCGATAGCATTCACCTTAAGGGGAATGTAGCAGGCCAAGCGGAGCCCCCAGCAGTAAAAATAATATTACTCGCTGAATACATCATTTATCGAAAATTAGTTTACTGTAGTTTAATCAAAAACTATTAACTCTGTAAATTATACTTCGCTGTAGTTGTAGATAGAAAAAGTGCGAAAAACGGCCACTTTTGGCATTTTTTCTATCTACAACTACAGCGAACTATATTTTACAGAGTTAATAGTTTCTGATTAAATTACAGTACCTGTACTTGTATTATTAAAAATTAATTCTCGATAAATTATGTTGAATTCATTGTTAACAATTGTTAAAAATTCGATAAATGATGTATTCAGCGAGTAATATTTTTTTTACTAATGGGGGCGCCACTTGGCTCCTACATTCCCCTTAAGTAAGATTATTACCTTGTGGTGGTGCAGCCTGGGCGCTCCGCCCCGGGCCGGGACTGGGCCGCCGTCACGAGGCACAAGGTGCTCATATTATAGTGTACATCGTACCTTGTGGTGCGGGTGCTGCAGCAGCAGTCTGGGCGCTCCGCCCCCGGGCCGGGCGTGGGCCGCCGTCATGAGGCGCAGGGTGCCGGCTGCGGAAGGCTCATGTTCAGTAGCTGTGCCACCTTGCAGACGAATGCTCAGCATATTTGCGAGAGCAGTCTTCGTCTTCGGATTAACCAGAAGAGCGTTGCCTGGAAGGTAGATATTGGTGTCTCCTGTTCTTAGGGATATCAGGTTCGAGTCAAAATTTTTGTCATGCTCACACACTTAATATCGTAAACCTTCAATTATAGTGATATAGTGCTCTCCTACTATATCATGGCTACAGTTGACTCAATTATTTCTATTTCCGACTGGTTCTTTTTGATATATATCCCTTGGAAAGCACCTAATATTAGGATATAGATAGAGGCAGGCTATCATGCAAATATTTAATATAGTCATCCCATAAAATGCTGATATACAACTTCTACAGTTAGTCTGGAAGCAAGTCTATAATATTATTATGATGATGACCACACAGCCCATAGACGCCTCATAACAGGGGACCGATGTCTGCAAGAAATCTATGAAATTTCACTAATGTCGGTCGTCACTATTCGCCACTTGAAATCGTCAAATTAGTTTCGACCACTTACATGAGCCGTCAAAACTGCCGCGTTAGTTATTAGCCAATAACCGCCTTGTTAGGGCCGATCGGATTGCAGTGCACCTCAGCTAGTGGAATAATTTATTGTACGCATTATATTCAACATTAGGCGTCTATTGGGCTGTATGGTCGTTGCCTCAAACGTTTCTAGACTCCACTCAACCTCACTCAATAAAATATTTCCTCCATGGTATTCACAGTTGCAAAAAAAATCCGTCACTTGACAGTTTTCCTTACTCAAGGTGAGGAAAAACTCAAGATACGTCGCGATTAACTTTAAGGCAGGAAGCCTTAAAAAGCCAAGACTGGAAAAGTGTCATTTTGGACGTGATTATTGTTCTTTCTATTCTGAATAATGACAGATTTTGACGAATTTATGGAATACATGTACCAAGGCCCATACAATAGGGAAGTTGTCATTTTTTTTAAATTAGAAATCTCGAATCTCTTTTAAGAAAAATAAGCAACAGTGAAAAAACTAATAAAATATTTAATAAAATGTCCAAGATCTAATAAGCGATTAAAATTTATTCACTAGAAAGAGACAGCACTATCAAATAATGACGTCATTGTTCAAAACCTTCATAGTAACTTGACATCTCTCTGTACAATGTCCGTTTCGCACGACAAGGACAGAAAATGCGACCTCCAAGAACTTAAAAAGCGTGTATCTCTTGCATTTTTTCATGGATTTTGTTATTTTTTTCTACTATGTCATCCTTTCTGTACTTCCTTTTAAATAATATAATATTTTTGGTCATTTTTAACAGTAGTCAACTACCGGTTTATCCGTCGCGACGTTATTTATTTCCTCAAGATACATTGAAGAAATGTCTAAGAATAACGATTTTGATATTATTTGTAGGAACCCTTATTGCCCGTATTCCAGAACGATATTCAAGCGTTGATCACTGTTTAAAACTGGTTTTGAGTTGAGCTTTGATTTTAGAACGTCCCTCAAGAAGAGATTCATCACACACACACACAGTTCAGCTGAGTTTAGTTTCGTTTTATATTGTCACCTGTTTCGGTATTTGGGCAGAGATTTGATCTGTAATCACTCAAGCGTGGTCCAGACTACGCTTGAGTAGAGATTTCTATTATATTTCAGGTCAAATTCGTGTGTTATGTTGTTGAATTAAAGTTTATAATTACCGTTCTGGAATAAGACCGATACTCAAGTAACGATTCTATCCTTAAGTAGTGATCAGGTGATTGGAGTTTAAACTGTACTTGAGGAAGCTTCTGTGATACGGGCCTTAGACATCCTCGACTGAGTTTGAGCCTAGAAACGTTTGAGGAAACAACCAAGAATATGGGAGTCAATCAGTGCTACTACAATCACATAAAACAATTAACTACAAATATAATGTGCTGATATTAACCTTGTTGCTGGTCCGGCGTGGTGGGGGTCAGTAGGGCAGCATCTACTGGTTGTTCAGCCAACGGGGCTCCACCCACCACGTGTTGTGTTACACCCGGGGATACCTGGACCGACAACAGAACCCATACATTGATAACATATTGTCATGTGCAAGAAACTGGCGGATATTTCTCTCAGAAGTCTTGTATCAGGTGGAGAAACGTGGCTTACGGCCAAAATTAATATCCTAGCTATCCAAAATTTGACCTACTAGGGATAGAAATTTGACATAACCTCCATACATTTTATGTGAAATTTCTATCCCTAGTAGGGCAAGTCGTGGATAGATAGGATATTAATTGTAGCTGTTAATAAGAGAGAAACACACACAGCCCACGGCCACGGCTAATTTATTGTAAGTGTGTACTTAAAAAAACCTCGGTAACATAATTTAAAAAATAAATACTGACCAGCAATTTCTATTATTGTCGTGTTGGATATTACTGTCCTGTTATTTCGTTGCGTACGGAAAATAACCAAATGATGTATTCTTTTTTTGAGTGATGAACCAATTTCCGAGCAAGTGGGAGAAAATAACATATTTATACCTGCTTGACAGCCGCATGATGTACCGCATGGTCCCGCTGCGCTTGCAGCTGCTGTAAGCGCTGGTAGTGCTGCTGTCGCTGCATCTGTAGCTGTTGAAGCTGTTGCTGTGTTTCCACTGCACCTCCCGCACCCGGTGTGGCTACTGGACTTGGCACGCCCGCTGAACCAACTATGGCAACAAAAGTAAATACTTATCTAAAGCAAAAGCTCCGCCTCGCTTCAAAACAGAGCATTGAAAAATAGACTTTAATTGTAGTCTTTACAGCACATTTTAAAGATTCAATGGACGGCACGTCATCAGCTCAGTCATCGTCGGATAAAAGCACAGACCAGTAAGCCCTAGCCGGATACCCCCGCTCACAAAACATATGCAGTAGCACTGCATGTCTTACGCCCAGCCACCAATCGGGACGTCACTCCGTCAGCGACCGGCACCAATCATATCACCGACCATTGAATCGACCGCCCCCCGGTCCCCGCCAACATTAAATTTTACGACTATGTTCTCATGCAAAACTTTGTTCATGTGGCATCTTGAGGCTTACTCGTCTGTGGATAAAAGGATCGAAAGTTTCGTAACATGTTTAAAGGATGACAATGAACAACTCAAAATACCGTTTTCCATTACTTTAAGGTGAAGTGATGTTGGATTGATTGAGTTCAATCACGTGCAACCGAGCGCCGCTATACCAAAAAATGCTTTATTTTCTGACCGAAATTCAGAAATTCTCATCCAACTGACTTGGTCTCCTTAAAATTTGCAGACGGTCTCTACTACTTTATGTGTAACTCAGATATTTCTATTCACACCTCAGACCAAAAGAATAAGATAGACGGAGCGCGCGGTCGGGAGCGTCAATCTTATTCTTTTAGTTTGAGGATTAGACGTACGCTCCAGGGGGTCTACTTGCATTTGACGAACGACAAACTAAGTACGAACTTTCGTTCCGACTGATACCTACACAATAAATATAGGCACATAAAAAAGGCACAATACATACAACGGTTCATAGTCGTATGAAATTGACCGGAGATCAGAGAAACAAACGTCAAAACACGATCATCACATGCGATAAGGGAACGATGGTTGCGATGAATGGTACGATTAATCGTCAAACGCGAGTAGACCCCCTGATTGCGGCTCGCAAACACTGTGGGTGGAATAGTAGGTACTCTTTTGCCATTTTGTTTTTTTTGGGTTCATTCGCTAGTTCTACGCGCTCCGTCTATCTTATTCTTTTGGTCTGAGATTCACAATAATATTTTTATTAATGAAAAGTAAGTTTTTCGGTCTGTGTCACTTCTTTGCTACCTACTGAATCAATTTTAATGAAACTTCACACAGCCTGAAATCCAGGATGAACATAGGTTTTCAACAAATCACACAAGTGAAGCCGCAGGATAGCTAGTCTCTCAATAAGTCCCCTAGTGTCTATTGAAATTCTCTTTAAAATTCAATGTGTTCACGTAAAGCCGGCTGTTCAAGGCCGGGGTTAACGACCTGACAATAAAGTGCAATTTTGATCTTCATGGTCTTGTATACAGTTAAGTGTTAAGTTTGCAGTGATTGATATTGGCTAGAAGTTAGCTTTTTAATGTAAAGAAAAATCTTGTTAAAATTAAATAAATATTTTTGGAACATTTTCACATAGCACCATCTAGTCCCAAACTAAGCAGAGAAAGAAAGAAAGAAAAAAAGAAAGAAAAAATATTTATTTGCTACAAAAGTGACGCACATAATTACCAAAAAATTGTACAGTCTAACAAAGCAATTGGTATACAGGGTAGAGAGATATAAATGAAGTTTTCTCAGAAGATTCTGGATGTTTTCGAGTGAAATATAATTTTAATAACGGACAAAGTTAAACTGTATTTATACAAAATCCTAATCAAACCATCTATACTATAATAAAACTGTAATGGTCGAAAAGTCTGTACATTGAGTTTTTTTTCGCGAAAACCGGCTAGGGGGACTAGAAATAAGCTATAGAACACGAATCAATCGTTTAAAAAATTTGTCTGTCTGTCTGTCTGTTTGTTACCTCATCACGTGAAAACGGCTGAACGGATCGTAATGAAACTTAGCATTTGTATTGGTATTAGTCTAACTTAAAGTATAGGGTATGTTTCATCTGAATCGGTTTAGTAGATCCAGCGATACAGCTTGACCCCTCTATTGTATTAAGTTGCATACAAAGTAGAGGTCATGATTGTTGGTTGGATGCAGGTTGCAGGTTCCTAAAAATACAACTGGATTCTATTAGTATTATAGAAAATATAGAATAACATAACATAGCCCATCACTGTCCCGCTGCTGGGCATGGCCCTCTTCTTGGAATGAGAAGAGTTAAGGAACTGGATATAGTGTAATAGATTATCATAACATAATCAGCTCATTACCTACTGCCCCACTGATGGGCACGGACCTCTTCTCGGAATGTCCCACTACTAGGTATGGCCCTCTTCTCAAAATGAGAAGAGTTAATGAACTGGATATTATTAGTATTCTAGAATAACATAACATTACCAGCCCATTGCAGTCCCACTGCTGGACACGGGCCTCTTCTCAGCATAAGAAGACATGTGGTTAGTGTTATAGAATAACATAATCAGCCCAATTACTTCCTACTGCTGGGCACGAGCGTCTTCTCAGAATGAGGGAGTTTAGGGCTAATTCCATGAAATTCCATCACCTTAGCCGGTTGGTTGTAAAAACAAAATATAGTATGGTCGGTAAATAGTGTAATCGTCTGTGCAGGCGCTTATATGTATATATTTGAAGGTATTGTATTCATAATTAGGCCACGATGTTATTTTCCGACATCTACGCGGACGGAGTCGCGGGCACAGCTAGTTCTATAATAACTTCCTGAGAAATCTTCATCTATATCTGGCGACCCTGTATACTAATTGCTTTGTTAGACTGTACTTGTATAATGGGTACTAGACAATGGATATAATACTTATACACCTTTTTTGTTGTAACATAACATAACATCACGCCTGTATTTCCCCGAAGGGGTAGGCAGAGGTGTATAGTACACCCACATTTCGCCAGTTATGTTATAGTCCCATGTAATAGGGGGCGAGCCTATTGCCATTAACCGGGCACAAATCCATACTCCGGGCTGTTACTGAGAATTTCCTAATGAAAAAACCCAATAACTCTTTGCCCGACCCGGGAATCGAACCCAGGACCCCACGCTCAGCAGTCGCGCTTGCGACCACTAGACCAACGGGGCAGTGTTTTTTGTTGTAAATACATATATATCCTACTCCTAATCTACTACTATTATAAAATTGTTAAATGTCAGTTGTCTGTTTGTTTGTTTGTTTGTTCCAGCATCACGCTAAAACTACTGGACCGATTTTGATGTTTTTTTTTTGTTTGAAAGCTGATGATCTGACTTAAAAACTGGTATGGGTTTTGAGAAAGAAAGAAAGAAAGAAAAAAAGAAAAAAAAAATTCGTGGGTTGCGTACTCACCCGACAGGTCGAAGCTTCTATGCATTTGCACGAGCGGATAGTAATGTACGATGGAGTGGAGTGGAGTGGACAGGGGATGGGACTGGGGATGGGACTGGGGATGGGACTGGGGACGGGACAGGGGACGGGACAGGGGACGGAACATGGGACAGGAAATGGGACGGGACATGAGACGGGACATGG
This sequence comes from Asteroscopus sphinx, assembly GCA_949699075.1. Taxonomy (NCBI): domain Eukaryota; kingdom Metazoa; phylum Arthropoda; class Insecta; order Lepidoptera; family Noctuidae; genus Asteroscopus; species Asteroscopus sphinx. The sequence goes on along the minus strand of OX453021.1, from coordinate 7,270,580 downwards.
GACAGGACAGTGGGACGGCACATGGGACTGGACATAGGATGGGACATGGGACGGGACGATAGTGATTTAGTGAGACTGTGGGACAGGATATGGGACATGGGACGATAGTGATATAGTGAGACAGTGGGATAGTGGGCAGTGGGACGGTGGGACACTGGGACAGCGGGACAGTGGTGCAGTGGGACAGTGGGGCAGCGAGGCAGTGGGGCAGCAGTGCGGTGGGGCAGCGGGGCAGTGGGGCAGTGGGGTACCGGGGCAGCGGGGCAGTGGGGCAGTGGTGTAGCACGGCGGCGGGGCAGTGGGGCAGGATAGCGGGACAGTGGTGCAGTGGGACAGTGGGGCAGCGAGGCAGTGGGGCAGCAGTGCGGTGGGGCAGCGGGGCAGTGGGGCAGTGGGGTACCGGGGCAGTGGGGTACCGGGGCAGCGGGGCAGTGGGGCAGTGGTGTAGCACGGCGGCGGGGCAGTGGGGCAGGATAGCGGGGCAGTGGGGTAGCGGGGCAGTGGGATAGTGGGGCAGCGGGGCATTGGGGTAGCGGGATTGTGGGGCACCGGGGCAGCGGGGCAGATGGATAGCGGGGCATTGGGGCAGCGGGACAGCGGGTCAGTGGGGCAGTGGGTTAGCGGGGCACTGGGGCAGTGGGATAGTGGGGCAGCGGGGCAGTGGGGTAGCGGGATTGTGGGGCACCGGGGCAGCGGGGCAGATGGATAGCGGGGCATTGGGGCAGCGGGACAGCGGGTCAGTGGGGCAGTGGGTTAGCGGGGCACTGGGATAGTGGGGCAGCGGGGCAGTGGAGTAGTGGGGCAGCGGGGCATTGGGGTAGCGGGATTGTGGGGCACCGGGGCAGCGGGGCAGATGGATAGCGGGGCATTGGGGCAGCGGGACAGCGGGTCAGTGGGGCAGTGGGTTAGCGGGGCACTGGGGCAGTGGGGCAGTGGGGCAATGGGATAGTGGGGCAATGGGATAGTGGGGCAGTGGATAGTGGGGCAGTGGATAGTGGGGCAGCGGGTCAGTGGGGTAGCGGGATAGTGGGGCAGCATGGCAGTGGGATAGCGGGGCTGTGGGGCGGCGGGGCAGTGGTACAGAGGGGTAGCGGGGCAGGCAGTGGGGCAGTGGTATAGTGGGGCAGCGGGGCAGTGGGGTAGTGGGGCAGTGGTGCAGAAGGGCAGTGGGCCAATGGGATAGTGGGGCAGCGGGGCAGTGGGGCAGCGGGGTAGCGGGGCAGTTGGGCAGCAGGGCAGAGGGGCAGTGGGATAGCGAGGCAGCGTGGCAGTGGGATAGTGGGGCAGTGGTGTAGCGGGGCAGTGGGGCAGCGGGGCAGTGGGGTAGCGGGGCAGTGGTGGAGCGGGGCATCGGGGCAGTGGGGCATCGGGGCAGTGGGGCAGCGGGGCAGTGGGGCATCGGGGCAGTTGGGCTGCGTGGCAACGGGGCAGTGGGGCCGTGGGAGTGGGGCAGTGGAATAGTGGGGCAGCGGGGCAGTGGGGCAGCGGAGCAGTAGGGCAGTGGGGTAGCGGGGCAGTGGGATAGCGGGGCAGTTGGGCAGTGGGGCAGCGGGGCAGTGGGGCTGTGGGGCAGCGGGATAGCGGGATAGCGGGACAGTGGGACAGTGGACTGGACTGGACTGGACTGATGTGGGTTAGCAGAATTTAACGCGAGCGGAGCCGCGGGTAAAAGCTAGTAATATTATAAACGTGAAAGTTTGTGAGGAATGTTTGTTACTCTTTCACGCAACTACTGTATGGATTAATGAAATTTGGCATACAGATAGAACATAACCCGGAGTAACATATAGACTACTTTTATATCCCGGGATGATGATCAATTCCCGAGGGATGTTCGATAAACGACATTCACGAGGGCGAAGTCGCGGGTATAGGCTAGTAATACATAAAAATAACCCAGACTAACGATTTAAATTGTGGAAAGAAAAAATCGCTCACGAGCAGGATTCGAACCTGCGACTCCTGGCTCAGTACGCCAGTGCTTTAGCCACTAAGCTACCGTGAACACTGCTCGTGGTAACGAAATTCTCATCCACTTGCTACATCTTTGGGTGACGTCAGCGATATCTTATTAAGAAATAGTGTTTCTTAACCGATTCGACTAACTTTGCAGTTAATTCAAAGTCGTATAGATATGCCTACCCTTACTAATTATTTATTATTTTTTTAACGCATTTTACGCATGCGAAACGAAATCTAACGATTTATATTGTGGAAAGAAAAAATCGCTCACGAGCAGGATTCGAACCTGCGACTAATAATATTTAGGTTTAATATGCATTAATTCGATATAAATGGATTTTATCTTCATTGTGAATATGTTAAATATATCGATACATCTAGGCTCAAAGGGCGCGAACGACATTTTGGCGTAAATACATTTTCTACTCTCTGACTGTCCATCTATACACCATGACTTTTTAATCACCATCCAATTTTTTTTGTTATGATCTTTGCTGAAAATAATAAAATACGTGTTTTTTCTTTTAGTCATTCGGTACTAAAATATTGAGATATGGTATCACAAAGTTTACGTTTGACTTATAAATCACTGTGTTGAAAATAATAAAACACATGTTTTTCCTTTTATTATCACTCAGAATTAAAATATTGAGATATTGCAACTCAAAAATTACGTTTGATGTACCAACCACTCGGAAATTGATAATTTTTCCGGGAAAATTATTTTATTGCGAACATTTTACCTACCATTTTTTTTTCCAAAAATGGAGTCTTTGAATGATATCTAATGCCTACTAAAATTTTGGATTGTGATTAATAAGTCATCCTGTATACCTCCAGTATCGATATATCGTAAACGTGAGGGATATTATAAAGTTATAATTATCACCAAAACTTTTTTAATAACCACCTATTCTGTTAATTGAAATCTTTCCGAAACCCAGTCGCTTTCGAAATCTGGTCAAACATAATTATAATAAATAAACCACCGCGACCAAAATTACTGTTTTATAATAATTCATAATTTTTTCCTGTAAACAAATGAATCAGGGATATTCAAACAAAAGAATAATATTGATAAGTAATTGGTTGCAGGATTTTGTGACGTCGAGTTTATTAAACAAACTTACGATTACATTCCGTTTCTTTGCCATCCATATTACACTTAAAAATATCACTTTTCACATAAAACTATCACTAGTATGTAATATGAATGTTTTTAATAAAAGGGTGCTAGCAGTAACCAGCGCGAGTTACAAGTGAAACACTAAATATATTGAGGTTTTAGAGCTAGATAGCGCTTTGAAATTATAATGCGATATGAGTATACTGAGCGTCATCATTATGTATGAAGGTATCATTTAAATACCAAAATTTCTAACGTTTCGCCTCAGAGGTGATCAATATTAAAAGGTTCAGTGTATTTTTCCATACCTACTTGGGGCTAAGAAAGTGCGAGTCGTCAAAGTCTTAGTTAGCCCGCCATTTTCAAAAAAAAAATCACCAACATACACTTCCCAAACAATTATTCATAAATGTATCATTTCGCAAAAAAATATTCATAAATGTATCATTTCGCAAACCCAGTTTCTACAACAACTTGTTTGGAAAAATATTCATTTAGCAAATATTTCACACAAATATGTCCGTGTGGTGCCGGACTTAAAGAATAGCACCACCCTTATCTCTTCTCATGGGTGTCGTAAAAGGCGACTAAGGGATTCACTAGAGGATGGGCAGCAGCGTTCTCTGAGTATTTAACCAACCAACTGCGATCGCCAACCCGCCTGCCAAGCGTGGCGATTATGGCATATCCCCCCCTTTTGGGGGAGGCCCATGTCCAGTAGTGGACGTTTTTCGGCTGAAATGATGAAATATTTCACAACACTACTTTTATTAAATAAACTTAAATATTTTATTGATTGGAATATGGATATGAATTATAAATATACTAATTTAATTTTCATAAATATATGAAAATAATAATGGTTAAAATAATGCTTTTCTTAATTACATAAGCTTTTGTAATGTATAGAGCTGGAGTTTTTTTTTTTTTTTGCATATGATTACGCTAATAAAGCACTAAAAATATGTGCACAACAATCCGCATGGCTACTAAAGGTGGATTTGTCGGACACCTAATGTGTAAAAACATGTATATTTAACATCTTCTGTACCATATCCTTGCGAATAAATATCTTTATCTTGGTCATATATTTATTAGGTCGGTTTCTTCGTATTTTATTTACAAATTCAAGACTATTTTTTTTCCAAGTTTAATTACATTTAATTATAATATATATGTGCCATTTTGTTCGATAACTTGTTGCCATCTTGTAGGTATTGACATAATCCCGTTGCTGTAGAAATCTTGGCATTTTTTATCAAAAAAATGCGACAAGTAGTTTTGACAGTCCTCTCTTGATGTTAAGCTAACACTACCCAAAGAATTCTGAAGAGACCGAAATAGGTGAAAATCTGAAGGTCAGGATCAGAACTATATGGTGGATACATTAAGACTTCCCAACCAAGCTCTCTCAATTTTTGATTTGTGGCCAAAGATGTGTGTGGTCTGGCGTTATCATGATGAAAGACCACTCCTTTTTTGTTGATCAATTTCAGCCGTTTTTTATAAATTTTTTGCTTGAGTCTCATTAGTTGTTGGCAGTAGAGATCCGAATCGATGGTTTTGCCTGGCGGTAAAAGCTCATAATGAACTTTGCTCTTCCAATCCTACCATACACACAGCATCACCTTATTGCGTGTTAATCCGGTTTTCGCTACAGTCTGTGGAGATTGACTACTTGACCATGATCTTTTTCGCTCGTTCTTGTCGTAAGTGATCCACTTTTCATCACCAGTGATCAATCTTTTCAAAAAGTGGTTCGGTTTCGTTACGTTTCAATAGAGAATCGCAAATGAGTACACGATTCATTAGGTTTCTTTCAGTGAGCTCGTGTGGCTTTTCTGTAGAAAAGCTCGATATCTGGGTCAAAAGTCTGGCTATACATTTATGTATAGCCAGACTTTTTCAAATGGTTCAAAACTGTTTTGTGGTCAATCCTCAGTTCCTCAACTATGTCGTAACTACTAATATAGCTTGCTCCCCTTTTTCTAAAATGACATCAACTTTATCCGTATGAGGGCTAGGAGAATTAGCTTTAAGAAACAGGTAGTTTGTAAAAACATCTGTTTGCGAAAAGAAACATAGTGTTAGATTGTTTTTAGAAACGTGTAGTTTGTAACAAACACTGTGAAAGGTGGTTTTTAGAAATATGTGGTTTGTCAAGACTAGTTTGCGAAATGAACTTTTGTGAAAAATAATTTGCGAAACATCAGGGACCTCTAGTTGAATGTGCCTAAAGATCAGCACAAACTAGCCGATTTTCGGCTAACACAATTTTTTTTTGTAAGTTTTAAAAGTTTATAAAGTGTAAAATTGTTTAAGATACAGGCTGCCCGCGCGTGCTCGAGCATGCGCGAGTGTGTCCAGCAGCCGCTTACTCAATTATGACAATCTTATTTTTGTCTGGAGTTGAAATTCTAACAAAAAACTTTAAAATATTACCAACTCAATCACTATTGTTTTAAGGTTGAAATCTGTTTGTATCACTTTGGAAGTGCTGTTTTAATTCAATAATTCCTAAATTTAAAATTGCAAAATATGTGACGTCACACCAGGGTAGGGTTGGGTCATATAAATATGACCACCTGTGTCAAGGACGGTGGGGGGTCCAAAATCGTCCAAAATATAATTATATTCCATCATTATTATAATATCATAACGTTAATAAAAGCTTACCAGGTGATTGCGGGGGCGGCGCAGGCGAAGCAGCGGGTATGGCCGCCGCCCTCGCCCCCTGTTGTTGCAGCCATTGTACCTGCGAAACATGTGTATCAATATCTCATTAGAAAAAACCAGCGTACCTCTCGAAGTTATATTATTAATACCATGCCATCGACTATACAGCCCAATAGACGCCTTTGTTGAATATAACGCGTACAATTAACTCAGTCTAGCCAATTCGGATTGCAGTACCTCCTCGTACCTCAACGAGGAAGCAGGGTACTGCAATCCGATTGGCCCTCCCAAGGCGGCTATTGGCTATTCAGTAACGCGGAAGTATTAACGGCTTACAGAAATGGTTGAAACTGATTCGAAATTTTCGAGTACCGATTGGTGGTGACTTATTAGTGAGATATGTTGACATAAATCGGTCGCCTGTTATGAGGCGTCTATGGCTGTATGGTCAATGTATGTACCGTGCTCAGCATTAATTTATAGTTGATAATTATTTTAACCGCCCTATATCTTCTCATAGGTGTCGTAAAAGGCGACTAAGGGATTCACCAGAGGATGGGCAGCAGCGTTCTCTGTGTATTTAACTAACCAACTGCGATCGCCAACCCACCTGCCAAGCGTGGCGATTATGGCATATCCCCCCAAGCTACTTGGGGGAGGCCAATGTTTAGCAGTGGACGTCTTTCGGCTGAAATTATGATGATGACGAATTATTTTAAAACATAACGCATTTACGCAAGTTGAAGATGTACTTTTAGATGAAAAAAATCTAGTACGGTCGACCGTACGTCAGTGGTAACAGATTGACAGCGCCTTTATTTCGTAAGCAGTAAGGGGCGGTTTTCTAATTCAAGTGTTACAGTACGACACAAAAATAAGGCACGTCGTCAATCTTCATTCGCGCTGACACGAAAAGACGATCGACGAAAACATCCGAATCATTAAAAAAATATAATCAACCTTATGCAATGCCCATAAGGTGTCAAAATTGATTGACGTGACGTCTTTTTCTATTTCGCTCACACGCTTCCGTACTCTAGAGGCAGCGGCTGAGACTTTTGGCGCGCAGCGATGGTGTTTTCTGATTGGTTAACCAATTTCCCGCGTATTTAAATTGTGTCATCTGCGTAGGTACAGTCAACAAAATGGAATCATGACCCACGATAAGCTTAATATCCTACAGACATTTAATACAATTAGGTTGAATTTTGCTCAAACAGATATTTCCCTGGCAACATACTTGTTATCAATTTTTTTACCAAGTGACAGTGACAGTTTACCAATAAAATATTTTAAATGTCCTAAGTGCAGCATAGAAGAAAACCTTATTGTTTTGACGATTTCAAACGAATTATCAGCTGAGTGGGTCATGATTCCGATTTGTTGACTGTACATCGGTGGGCCAAATAAAATATGTACTACTGTACCACTGTCATGCAGTCGACTGTACATGATACTTACCGGTACTTGTTGCGGTTGCGCGAGTCCTGGTGTTAGTTGGCTGCGTATAAATGTTACACTTTGAGCACCCGCTGGGGATGGAGCGCCTGGGGAACCTGCTACTACGCCTGGTTGCTGTGGAAAAAGATTGTTGCTAGTTTTGCTAAAGAAGGAAGATGGTATGTCACAGTGAAGCCAAAAGTGGCGAGTCGTCCATATGCCGTGGCAGGCCAAAATGGCTCGTGAATGTCGAAAACTGTTTCTTAAAAGGCTGTGTATGTCTGAATAGATGCAACTCCGGTGACGTGGACGCCTTCTAACGGCCAACCAATCTATCCACGATTTACCCCACTAGAGATAGAAATTTGACATATTTTGTATGGAGCTTATGTCAAATTCCTACCTCTAGTAGGGCAAATCGTGGATAGATTGGATATTAATTTTGGCCGTAAATGGTAACCTCGTCAGTGACAGAAATCCGTTATAATCGACACAAATTAATTAATTGTTTGAACCTGATAAGATAAAAACAGCTTTTTATCTTATCAGGTTCAAACATCAGAAAAATTGTGGTTTACAATAATCAAACTTTTTACAACCACATTAACTGCACATATCTGCGGTTAGACCGCGGCCGCACTGGTAAGGCGACGGCGAAGCGGCAGCGATTCCCTCAAAACAAACTCTTATATACGGCGGTGACCGCAAACACCTAAGCGAAATTTGTTTATATCGTTCGTAATTTTCAATTGTACTAAAGCTAACGAGAGTGCATTGAAAAAAAAATGTTCGACGACAAGCGACGGGATGTAATCGCGATTCGCGGGTTTTTCGCCAATGCAATGCGGAGACATGTTTTTTGATGCCGCTGTCGCATTGCCTTACCACCTAATCCACTATTTTTTGGAGGATTTTTTTGCAATTTGAAGGGTTTTGATGTATTGTATTGATGTTGATTGAATGTATCTTAGGCTAAGATTAATTACGTAAATAAACTTATTATTATTATTGTGCTATGTATCCTATTGGAATCTCAGCTTGATGCTGGAGGTTTGACGAACCCATCACGGGTTTACACCAAGTGGGATGGTTCGTTGCCTACTGATGTAGGTGTCTGTGTTGTGGATGTCAGGAATCGCCGAACTATGGAGCATGTGTCAATTATAACGGATTTTTGTAGTGGTATGTATATTGTTTTGTGTATGTCTCTTTTAGTGACGTGGGTAGTGATTTGGGGATGAGTCCTGTAGATTAAATTATTATGGGTATTATTTTGACTGTATTTTGTTGCCACATTTGGCGTATTTCGTCTGCTAATGGAATGTATTTCTGTATCTTTTCTGTTTATTTCTTCCTTAGATTTTCTGAATTAGGTCTTATATGTCTATAAGATATGTAATTTTTTGTTCTTTAAGAGTAAGTGTTGTATCCGTTGTTTTGTGTAGTTTTATCTGTAATTATATCCCTATCCCAATATTATTATTATTATTTATTGAAATAAAGAAGATGTAGTGAAAAAGTTTGAGAAATGTATGTTAAGATGGTTTGGACATATAGAGAGGATGGACGAGAGGAGATTGACGACGCAAGTATACGAAGCGGGTGTGGATGGAAGAGTTGGAGGGAGACGATTTCGGCGAACGTATTGCAATCAAATCGCGGCCGCGGCCGTTTCAAAATGCCAGGTTAAGAGTACTCTAAGCCGACGAGCGTGCATGACGAGGTAGATGAAGCGAAAGAGATGTGGATCTAGGACGTCCGCCTTCTATAATACAGACGTCCAACCTCTACGGTCACTCGCAACAAACAAACCCCACTCCGTTTATTTTTAAATATAAAAAAAAAAAAAAAATTTTTTCGAATGGACTTTTGCAGATTGGCACCCAAGATAGGTGCCCTAACTGCTTAACCGGGCGGGTGACGGAGAATCCCGTTAGGGACTCTATCCGCCGAAGGACCCCACTCCGTCAAATCACCAAAATCACGGTGCTTTTATAAAGTTAACTCGATTGATTCATTGAACAAAAACAACTCTCTTTTATTTTATTAAATGATAATGCATGTATATATTTATTTATTGAAATACCTGTTGTTGTGCAATGGCTGCTTGTCGTTGTAGAGACAGCTGGCGTCGCTTCTGCAACTGTGCCACGAAGACCGCTCGCTCCTGAGGCTTCATCTGTTGGAGCTGTGCATGCGTTTGCGCATCCAAGTGGATCAGTTGCCGTCCTCCGCCGCCAGCGGTCCATGACACCTGGGGGAAAAAACATTGGTCAATATTTGGTTAAATTCGGCCGGGAGGACAAAAAAACATTAATTGTTTTTTTTTTTTTTTTTTTGACATTAATTGTTGCATAGAATACAAAAAGGCGAGCAAATATTCCAAACCGAGGATGTATCACAAGTAAATCATAATGGCAAACCAGCTGTAATGTACTACATGGCACCCAACAACCATACAGCCCATAGAGGCCTCATAACAGGCGACGGATGTCTGCAACACATCTATGAAATTTCACTAATGTAGGTCGCCACTATTCGTCACTTGAAATCGTCACATCAGTTTCGACCACTTACATGAGCCGTCAAAACTGCCGCGTTAGTAATTAGTCAATAGCCGCCGCGGTAGCGCCAATCGGATTGCAGTACCCCGCCTCAGCTAGTGGCAGAATTTATTGTACGCATTATATTCAATTCAACATTAGGTGTCTATTGGCCTATATGGTCGTTGATGGCACCTGACAAGTTGACGGCTTTTTCAAAGACAAAAATATACACAACTGAATAAAAATCTTTTTAATAAATAGTTTACATCCTTACCCTAGGGCCAACAGTTCCCGGCTGAGCAATTTGCTGCCTCTGCTGCAAATACTGCTGCTGCTGCCATGACACATTCTGCCCACCCTGTACTATCTGCTGCCCACCAGGAGAAACGATCTGCTGGCCACCACCATGTGTAATGATCTGCTGGATACTGCCTCCTGCAGACAACTGGGAACCAGCCTGAGGAGACTGCGGCATTTGAGTCAGCACTTGCTGAGTTTGACCAACAGCCTGACCTAGTATTTGCTGTCCAGATTGATTCACAATTTGTTGTGATGATTGGGCTATTACAACATGTTGCTGTTGTCCTTGCTGTGTGATTACGTGTTGGCCTCCTTGAGTCAACACTTGTTGGGCTCCCTGTGTTATAATCTGTTGTCCACCCTGGTTTACTAACTGACCTCCTTGGTGGACAATCTGGCTCTGAGACACGAGTTGCTGGCCTCCTTGCAATGTTACTTGTTGGTTACCATGAACTAAGATTTGTTGTTGTCCTGTATGCTGGTTTATTAATACTTGCTGAGGAGCTTGCACTATCTGTTGCTGTCCAGAACTGCTTAAAAGCTGCTGTTTCTGGAATAATATCTGGTGATGGGTCTGACTTAGTTGCTGGCCTTGACCACCTATTGATTGTTGGAGAATCTGTTGAGAACTTTGCTGTAATGCATGTTGTGGGCTCAGTTGTGATTGCTGGTTGTTTATATGCTGTTGCTGGGTCTGCATGATCTGCTGCTGTAGTATAACCTGGTTTTGTGGTGTCCGTGACTGGATTAATGGATTCCTTATTATCTGATGCTGTCCCTGAACATTTTGGACCATTTGGATGTTCTGTTGTCTCCAAGCTCCTTGTACAGGGATGTTAGCATTCTGTTGAGTCTGTATAGTTTGCTGAATGGACTGTATTTGCTGGCTCAACACTGTCTGCTGGTTGGAGTTGACAAGTTGGTTGAGTTGCACTCCCTGTCCGCTCTGTCCTTGTGATGACGACACAAGACCTTGAACGCCCATGTTGATATTCTGTTGTACATTTTGCTGCTGAATAAGATTCTGGTTTTGCTGTGACATCTGCTGCCCAGAAGTAATCAATTGTTGGTTGATCACTTGTCCTTGTCCCAGATTCTGACTTAGTTTCGCATTCTGAAGGTTCTGGGTTGATTGTGCTAGTTGTTGGGCTATGTTCTGCACAGCTTGGGAAGCACTTTGCTGGCTTAAGCTCAAGCTTTGTTTCATAGCCATATTCTGTTGCTGTTGTAAATTGTTAGCACTCTGACTAAGCATTTGACTGATGTTTTCGATATGTTGCTGAGCAGAACTCATTGTTGTTGGAGGCTGGTTGATGTTCTGCTGTAGATGATGCTGATTACTCTGAATATGTTGCTGTAACTGTCCTTGCAAGTTCTGCGACATTTGGGAGGTGGACACATTAGACTGAAATCCTTGCTGACTCTGCTGATTGCCAAGCTTGTTCTGTTGCAGCATTTGCATCTTCTGTTGATGTTGCTGCAACATCTTCTGTTGCTGAATCTGTATTGCTGTCAATCCATGTGGTTGTTGCTGGCCTTGGTTGTATGACTGTTGCTGTTGCATGCTCATTTGCTGATTTTGTATCATCCCTGCCTGGGAAACCACTGTGTTCTGTTGTCCAAACTTCTGCAGCATCGGTGAGTTAGCCTGACTGTTTTGTATCTGTACATTTTGTGTCACAATACCCTGAGGTATGGACTTGCTCATGATACCAGGGGTTGACATTGATGTCGAGGTGTATCCCATTGAACTAATGGGTGTTGTAGGAGCAACCGAGGCACTTGAACTGACCGGTGGATGGTTCCACGGCATCCTTTGTTTTAGTTTGTCTAACAAAGCCTGTGTACTATCATCCTTGTTCTCAGCCATGTTTTGTGTGGGCACTTCGTTTTTCGCAATACCTTCCTCAAAGTCGAATCCTGTGATTGCACTTATACGGTCCATTGCTTTCGGGGGCGGCTGTGGAACAACTAACAGCTTTGGGTGAAATATATCAGTCACCGCTTGTTGTCTAGCCCTAATGCTCTCAAGCACCCAATCAGGAGTCACAATCTTAATTCTTGAGGAGGGGAGTGTGAGCGCAGCACTGTATCTCTTTCCCGCAGCTGATCCACAAATCAGGTGAGTACACTGAGAGTCCAAGTTCAACTTTACTTTTCCACCATGATATGTGATAACAGCGAACAAGGCTTTAGCGTCACCAACACTTACTTTAGATATGCAACATACAATGTTAGTAAATATCTTATGATGAGGGATGTAAGGCTTAGGGTCGGCCAATCTCTTGAGGCGCGCGCACGCAAGCACCCAGTGCTCGGTCACTGCAGGGATCTGGTAGATGTCTTGAGCTTCATCGACATCAGTGTCCGCAGCATTTTGACCACAAATTAGATGCGTGACATAGTCAGAGAAGTATTTTGTACTCTCCGCTCCACCGGACTGAAGTAACAGCATAATCTGTAATTACCACGCATCCCTTAATTACTCTGTCCACTAATAATCCAATAACAATGAAGTAATTACACAAAACATACCCTTTCCGAGACATCGCCAGAAACATAATATTTGACATCCTTGAAAATTGGCTCTTGCAAAGTTAAAGAATCTAAATCGTCAACAATCGTTACCATTTTCTGTTATACGACAACGTTAAAAAACACTCGATTTACAAATTAATTACACATTTTTGCTATATTTTTCAACAAAGCGCCGATAACTCAAGCGACGACGTCCATGATTAATGTTACAAGCTATAAAAAAATAAACAACATTAAAACGTTTTGTTTCTTCACTTGCTATTTATTATTTAATAGTTTTAACATCTTTTTAATTGTAAGTTAATTATGCAGTAGTGTTTCATTTATATTTTGACAAAAGAAACGGTAGGTAAATATGTTTATTATTAAATTTAATCAAGTTAGTAAGAAAACAATAACATAACTACTCAAAATGTTTTTGGTTTTAGGCTAGCAAATGTTCAATGATTACGACTGAAGGACATGTATTCATGGTCATGAATAAAAAATAAAAAATAAATTGTTTTTGTCTTGAGGTTGGCGGGAAAATTCGTAAAGATCATGTTGTGGATTTTTTATCATTTTCCAAAATTTGTGTTTCTTCGAGTTTTAATGTGTAATAATGGTGGATTATTAAATGTTAAGTGCTCGTTAACGTGTACAAGTATGGATAAATGGTACAAAGTTGAAAAACATGACTTTTCTATTATCTCATCATCCCCTCAGAAACCTAGTAAAGTTTCCATCACTTTACTAGGATACAAGTATAATATATTCAATGATTACGACTGAAGGACATGTATCCATTTATCCATGGTCATGAATAAATTAAAAAAAAAAAAATATGTTTTTGTTTTCAATTAAAATAATAAAATAATGTGGTTCATTAAAAATTACTCATAACACGGAATAACAAAATACTCTTAGGTACTCTTAGGTGGTACGGTACCTACTCTGTTTGTTGTCAATTTGTTGGTTTGTTCCCAAAGAAATTGTATTAGTACAATTTCTTTTTTTTTAACCGACTTCTAAAAAAGGAGGAGGTTATGTATTCCGCGGGTTTTTTAATTTTTTTAATTCTTCTATTTCTTTTTGTTCCCAAAGAAATTGTATTAGTACAATTTCTTTCTTTTTATTATTTCTTTTATTTCTTTCTTTTTATTATTTCCTTATTTATTTGTTCCTACGGTTTGCGAAAGTACGTACTCTGTGGCTGTAACATTCTGAAAAAATCCGATAGGTGGATGCGCTAGTTTTAGTTTCAGCGGTAAAATTTAAATAACCACCAGTATTTTTTTTTTTTTTTTTTTTTTTATTCCTATTTTGATTTTACAGCTCTGTTACCGAAAATACAGAATAGAATAGAAGAATAGAATAATAATTTATTTGCAAAGAATGTAGGTACATGACATAAAGGTGTTATCGGTAGAGTGACCCTTGTACAAACTACCTTGAATGAGGCATGCAAACATTTTTGAGTTTAATTAATTAATCAATTAAATTTAAAATCCATAACACTAATAAAACAATAATCAAATATATTACATTAAACTGAATAAAATATTAAAATATGTAGGTATGTCACGAGTTAGGTACTTAAATAGTAAAACTAGAATTTATCATTTTCAAATCATTAATTAAATAGTAACATTCATGCAATAAAATAATAATAATCAAAACAATTTCAAATTAAATTTAAAATATTAATGTCATGTGTTATCTACATTGTAAAACTAGAATTTATCATTTAATAAATCATTAACTGAATAGTAGCATTTCTCCAACAATAATGCTGACAATTTCTTTTTAAAAATGTGTGTAGTTTCTTTTACATTAGGTATTTTGATATTTATAATGATTTTACTTTCTGTAAGCACAACGATAGTTACAAACTAATTAATCGAAAAGTTGAATAGGTCGATTTAAGAGACTTATAGCAGTAAATAGCATGTGGCCTCGTGACATTCTGTGGCAAAGAGAATATTAGGTACGGTCAACCCAAAAGTCGTCAATGGCTTATACCTATATTTTAATCAGTCCACCGCACGTCAGTGGTAACAGTTTGACATCGACAGAGCCTTTATTTCGTAAGCAGTAAGGGTGGCTTTCTAATTCAAGTGTTACCACTGGCATGCAGTCGACTGTACCACTACGTTCTGTAGTATCTACTGATCCTGTACGAAAGATACGATATGATTTGAGCTTGTTTCGAACCACGTAAAAATCTTTAAAAAAAAATAATGTTTCCTTAAACTTTTTAATTTACGAGCAATTGATTTTACCTCAATTAAAAATCATAAAAAATCCCAATGTCCATGACATTTCGTAGAGTTCATCTCCACCAATTTATGATACACCTAATGGATACATAACGTCTCTTTTCGCAAAACATTTTGAAACGTGATTTTTGGTACTTTCGAAAACCCGTCTTTCAAGATGTGATAAGTTATTAGGTACACTCTGTTTTTTCTTACTTGTCTTATTTAGTAAACAATCTCAAAATGTCTTTTTAATGTCAATCACCTTTCCACACACGCAATACCCACAAACGCTCACCCCCACACACACACTCACCCTCACAAAACACTAACTCACGCATTATTACATTATTTTACAAACACACATCACTAACATATTTTTGCTAACTTATTCTTTAGTCATAGTTTTTGCATTTATATAGTTTTATTGCATAAAAATTATTGTCTCTCTGCACATGGGAGAGGGCACTGACTCTTGTAACACAGGTTTCTCACCTAGTACAGGAGTCAGGGACTTTTTTTTTTTATTGCCGTGGGGTAGTCCTCATGGACCCACTCCACCCGGGGTAGGCGGAGCCAGTGTCAGACTCTTACCGACTAAAACCACCACGGTGTTCCTTCAACTATCTTAGCCGGGGGCGTGGGAACCCGTTAGTATTCACACAACCACACCCGACAGGTCCCGGCCCGCCACAAGCAGGCGAGCCCCTTCTCCCCGTGCAGCCTAACGTTAGCCGCACCCTCCTAGGCGGCGCACACGGAACACTGCACGCCACCTCACCTCAAGGGCCTTTACCAGCTATGCCAGCTGTGCCAGCTACGCCAGCTGTGCCAGCTACGCTAGCTGCTGGATGGGCAGCAGACTACCCCGAGTCTGCTGCTCGCAGGCCCCATCCTACCGTAATTTTTTATAGAAGTTTTCTTCCTCGCGGTCTGGGCGGTAAAGCCAAGACCCTCGGTCCCAAGAGGCGCGAGAACACTAGTCAGCGGGCACTCCTGGGGTTACGAGATCGACGGGGGCAGGGAAGGACAATCCCCCCGCTGCCTGCCCAGTGGCAGGGTGAGTGCACACCGGGCCCGCCCCTGCTCCTTCACTGTGCCCTCTGCTGGCATAAGAGGGACACGTGGAGCAACTCCCCATTGGCCCACATGGGGCCCCTCCCGTACCAGAATATTCGCCACAGGCAATAAGATCCCCCGAAGGTTAATCCCTCGAAAGGATCCTATTGCCCGTGTCCAGGATGCACCTTCCAAACAGCTACCGTTCCCTCCAGACGTGTTCAGAAGGACAAGCAGCCATCAGGCACA
This sequence comes from Asteroscopus sphinx, assembly GCA_949699075.1. Classification (NCBI taxonomy): domain Eukaryota; kingdom Metazoa; phylum Arthropoda; class Insecta; order Lepidoptera; family Noctuidae; genus Asteroscopus; species Asteroscopus sphinx. The sequence goes on along the minus strand of OX453021.1, from coordinate 7,254,447 downwards.
CGTGGAGGTTTTCTGACCAGCACCCCAGGAGTCAGGGACTTCACACAACTTGTAACAACTTTTTATGTCAATAAAGATTAGGTATATTATATTAATGCAATTCATCAGTAATAGTAATAATTATTAAAAGACATTATTTTAACAATCATACAAACGAAATAATATATTTACCGACTGCCTCGTTGGTCTAGTGGTCGCAAGCGCGACTGCTGAGCGTGGGGTCCTGGGTTCGATTCCCGGGTTGGGCAAAGTGTTATTGGGTTTTTGCAGTAGGAAATTCTCAGTAGCAGCCCGAAGTCTGGATTTGTGCCCGGTTAATGGCAATAGGCTCGCCCCTTATTACATGGGACTCATAACATAACTGGTGAAATGTGGGTGTACTATACACCTCTGCCTTCCCCTTCGGGGAAATACAGGCGTGATGTTATGTGTTAAATAACATATTTTAACCTAATTACATGTACAGAACTAGTAATTATATTTTATCACTAGTTATTTGAAAAAAAGTAGTACCAAGATTGTTTACTAAATAAGACAAGAGAGAAAAAACAGACTATTATATGGTGATGTGGAAATTACATTATGTAATCGTGACTTGAGAATTTCTGTATACCTACAACGTGTATCGGAAATGCGTGGTCATATTTGAAGAGCTCATTCAGTTCAGTTCATTCATTCAGTTTTAGTTCTTTTGCGAAAGAGCTCGTCCGGGGAAGTACTACCACCGTATCTACTTCTCCGCCAAATAGTGATGCTTGCATTCCTGTGTTTCGGTGGTATGGGTGCCGGTGAAATTACAATCACATGAGACTTTCCATCATGTCTCAGTTTGGCGAACCGACTTGCGGTACCATTTAGGCAACAGTCTAGGTGGTATTGCAGTTGTTATGGGCAAAGGTAACCGCTTAACATCAGGTGGGCCTTCAGCTCGTTTCGCCATCCTATCCTATACTATAGAAAAAATAAAGTGAGTGCTATCGAACAACTTTTACTACGGGGCACAGACTAATCAGCCTCTAGACGCCGATTAGCTGGACACCCGGTCACCGGTCACCACGCATATGTAGTACCACTGCATATCATAAGAACGCTCCGCCGCCGCCGCCATTCAGGACATTAGTCCGTCAGCTAGCGGCACTAATCATACGGAAACATACTACCGAACTTTTGAGCCGACCAATGATAACGCGCCGCTCGGCCCCCGGTCCCCGCAAACATTTTACGGCTGTGTTCTCATTTTGCGGCGTGTTGAGGCTTACTGGTCTGTGCTAAGGGGTCAACAGCAAATCGCAAAACACTCATCTGTTCCCTAGAAAATCATCGAAGTAACTCGACAAAATGTATGACCACGCATTTCTGGTACACGTTGTATATGAATTTTGAGTTAAATAAAAAGGGTATGGTCAGGGGACCCCCTCAAGGGTCAAGAAAAGAACGAAGTTATACTTAAAATTCATATTATTTTGGCCGATGCGTATGCATTAATGCTAAATTTTATAATAAAAGCATCATCATTTCAGCCGAAAGACGTCCACTGCTGGACATAGGCCTCCCCCAAGCATCGCCACAACGACCGGTCCTGCGCATTCCGCATCCAGCGGATTCCCGCGACCTTTACCAGGTCGACGGTCCACCTTGTGGGGGAGCCGAACCACGCTGTGACTTCCAGTAAGCGGTCACCACTCCAGAACTTTACTGCCCCATCGACCAACCGTTCTGCGGGCAATGTGCCCCGCCCACTGCCACTTAAGTTAATACAAGCATAGATGGCAGGAAATATCATGCGTGTCGGATTGAGATACCACAGGGGGTCTACTCCCGTTCGACGATATTCGATAAATCGTACGATTCGTCGCACAATTTGCTACTCCGGTCAACCATCGTTCCCTTATCGCATGCGATGATCGTGTTTTGACGTTTGTTTTTCTCATCTCCGGTAAATTTTATACGTCTATGAACCGTAGTCTATCTTAATTGTGCCTTTTTTATGTGCCTATCTTTATTATGTAAGTATCAGTCGGAACGAAAGTTCGTACTTCGTTTGTCGTTCGTAAAACGCGAGTAAACCTACAAGACCCAGGTTCGATCCACAGTAAAACGTGTCTTTTCGTATGTTTTATTTAATAGTTAGCTGTATCTTTGACGTTACTCACCAGATGGCACTTAAAGGTGTAAGCGATTTTATAATGAATTTGGTATTATTAGTATGCAATTGTTTAAACTTAATTATGTATGCTATAACTTACTGATTTTTGTATTTCTATAAATTTCAATAATTACAATTTAACAATAAACAAAAAATTTATTTTTTGTGCTTGCAACAAAAATAGACTGCCATTGATTCAAATCACGCCACTGTCGTTCGATACCCGTCGTTGTTAATAAATAGCGCACATCGCGCCATTTTCGGGCAGTCCATTTTCGTTCGTCGAGGAGTCAAGACCAAGACCATTGAATCAAGATATTGTAATAGTAGTACCTATCTAAACATTATAATAATAATTGTAATCGTGCTGTGAAGAAGTTGGTAATTATTATACAGAGTGAGTACCTTATTTATACAGTTTTATTTACATCGCTTTCCCCGCTAGTATATCCGAATAAACTTTTAGTAGTTTGCGGTCAAAAGACAACAAAGGTAAGGTTACCTGACAACTCTATGTCCGTATATTCAATGTACTCAAATCTTAGCGCAGCGTGACGCTACATTTTCTCCAGAATCACACATATCTTGCAAAGAGATTAGGTACATTTTATGAAAATGTTACAGGCAATGTCCGCAGAGGGTGTAGAGTCAACACTGCCCGGGCATTGTGGGCTCTGCCTGGCTTATAACGGGCATTGTCAACACTGCCCTTTCCTACTGTACGTACATAGAATTAGCATTCAACAGTTCCGTGTGGTGCCGGACGCCGGACATAAATAATTGCACCACCCTATTTCTTCTCATGAGAAGAAAAAAACCGGCCAAGAGCATGTCGGGCCATGCTCAGTATTATAGGGTTCCTTAAGTAGGTCTAATTACAAACGAATCAAAACGAATATTAATCATTGCTATTTTAGTTTTTGCAAACAGCGCCACCTAGCGCTAAATTTAAGAAGTGTGTGTGTGTGTGAGTGTGTATCAATATAACACAAAGTTTCATTTTGTGATTTATTTAAAATAGAAAGTAACTAAAGGAGCATTATTTGCTAAGATAAGTTTTCTCTAAGGTCAATGACCTATGAACTAGGACGTCTTAAGTATTTTTCAGTTTTCTCACTATAACTCAAAAATTTATAATCACATTATACTCAAAATAATTTTAAAAGAGAGTTTTAATAAAGGTCTATCAATGTGGAAGACTATAAGTTTCTACGTTGCATAGTTTAGAAATGGCGACAATGCCCGGGCAGTGTTGACAATCCATCCTTTATGGACTTTGCCTGTAAAATAAAAATGTCTGAAAATGTTAGTGCCGCCGTGTCTTGAGTGAAATTATTAGCGAATGCACAGAAAGGCAGGTTTTACAACACAAAGCTCCTTGCGTATTTTGTCTTACCTACGTCTCTTGGATAAACCATCAAGCTTTTGCATTCTGCTGGCTTACAGCTTACTATCCTCTTATTATGGGAACAGAGGAAGGTATAAAATCTGCTTATTTCTAAGAAAGGATCGCGAAATGTGTGTGAGAAAGATGGCTAGGAAGGAAGTTAATAAATACTGAGAATTGAAGAATGAAGAATGTATACTGTGCCGCTGTTTTCCTTTTTCATTAATAGTTGTCTTTATACACTAGGCCTCTGTAGACACCTGGGATTATAAACCAGAAAGAAAGCAGTCCAGCCAAGTTGACAATCTACACAATCGTCAATCGTCAACGCTAATAGAAAACGATCAAAATGTATGGGAATGACATATCTGAACGAATGAAATTTTCATTGAGATATGTCATTCCCATACATTTTGATCGTTTTCTATTAGCGTTGACGATTGACGATTGTGTAGATTGTCAACTTGGCTAGGGGGGGCAGAGCGTTTGTATGGAGAAAAGATCATCCGCATTTTCTCTTAGTGCGTCTCCATAGAATAGAGGTAGCCACCATGATTTACACTAAATGGAGACATTAACATAAGAAAAGGTATTATTACCTATTCTATGACATTAATGAGTATCTCAATATGGGACCATCCATGAGGAGATAAGAAACCACAAGAAACGCTCATGGTAACCGCCTGGTTGTACGGCCGACCGCACGTCGGTGGTAACACTTTGACATTGACACTATCACTACGCATATAAATGATTCTTTCTTTCTTTCTATCTTTACGTCCGAACCCTCTGGTTGTATACCTATGTGTTAGACAATGCTAAAATAGCCAACAGACTTAAGACCAACCCTGAAATCGCGAAAAAAAAATCAGTTGGTCCCTACATTTGTGTTCACTTAAATCGATAAAATGTAGGGACCACCTGATTTTTTTCTCGCGATTTCAGAGTTGGTCCCATAGTAAAAGTTGTTCATAATGATGAGTACAATTACCCCTTTTCGGGAATTAAGCGATTCAAATTTCAGCGTGTATACCTCGTAAAAAGAGGTCGGCACTGCTTGGACAGCAGAGGCTGTGGGTGGCAGAGACAATGGCCGCTGCATCCAGAACCCCAAAGAGCGCACATAACTGAACTAATAATAGTCCTACTGATGGCTAACCTCGTAAGGCACAAACAAATTTTAGGCGTGACGTAATTACGACCCAATATAAAATCATAAAATACGCCTCAAAAAAAGAAAACAAAGTTGCGACCCAGAACTTCAATGTGCAAAAATATTAAATAGATATTTTTGTAAGGTCTCTAACAGTAACCGCTTTTAAATCATCACAAATATCGGCCCAACGATCTAAACGGACATCTTTTTTGGCTTATTTTGAATTCTAAATACAAAATATGCCACACAAGGATGTCTATTTTTAGGTGGTTGGGCCGATATTTGATATTGATGATTTTAAAAGCTTGCCTGGGTCCAGTGGCGTGCATCGTGCATTGGCCTACATCATTTGAATTTAATTATGGAGTAAGTTATTGATTTTTTTATGTAGGAAGGTTAATTTAGCATTAATAGGTTTATTTAAAGATATAAATAATCATCGTACTTTGAAAAAAAGATAATAACTTACACTACTATTGAATTTGAATGAGGAAGGCACTGGGTACTGCCTAATTGCCTATATGCAACTGCTTGGGTCGTTCGGTGTGGTGCCTGACATAAAGAATTGCACCACACTTTCTCTTCTCATGGGTGTTGTAAAAGGCGACTAAGGGATTCACCAGAGGATGGGCAGCAGCATTCTCTGAGTATTAAACCAACCAACTGCGATCGCCAACCCGCCTGCCAAGCGTGGTGATTATGGCATATTGGCCCTTTTGGGGGAGGCCTATATCCAGCAGTGAACTTTTTTTAGCTGAAACTATTAATGAATGATGATGGGTCGTTGGGCCTTACGAAGTACCTACGTAGATAAAAAAAACTGTCCCTTAAAGCAGCTTTCCACACACACTTGATCCGGTAAGTTCCCGTGCCCCAGCAGCCTGCAAGCTGCAAGTGCGCCCCTTAGGCCCTGGCAACCACGGCCAGTCCCTAGCTCCGACGCGCAACGCTCAATTATGTGCTTAATTTATGTTTACACTTGTTTCTTTTGGATCAAAAACATGTTTTATTGAGTTTGAGACGTCTCTGCCTTGCCTCAGGTGAGAAAATCATATTCTTCCTCCGAGCTTTTCCCAACTATGTTGGGGTCGGCTTCCAGTCTTAACAGCTTCCAGGCTGAACATCAGTATTTTACACGGAGCGACTGCCACCAGACCCCCGCAACCCAGTTACTGGGTAATACCGACATTCGGAGGTTACACCAGTTGTCAGACTTTTAGGCTTCCGATTACCCGTAATGACTGCCGTAGATGTTCGTATGGCAACCGGGACCGACAGCTTAACATGCTCACCGAGGCACGGAGGGGTCTCGATGTGCAATGAAATGGTCACCCATCCATGGATTGACCGCGGTAAGTGTAGCTTAACCTCGCAGATCATACAATCCGCATGGTTGCTACTTAGCCACGGGCCCCTCAGGTGATAAAGTTTTTTTCCTATGGTGATAAATCATAATTATTATGAAAAGAAAAACCTAAAGTCTAACAATAAACACAGACGAAAAATAAAACTTATTTAATGTAGGATGTACTCAGTGGCGGTTCTAGGGGGGGGGGGGGGTCATAGGGGTCATGACCCCCCCCCCCCCAAAATCGTACACGTCAAATTGACAAATCTCCTAAAAATAGACAATTTACAAAAATAAATTATTAACTTCCTGCTTAAGGTGAATGCTACAGGGTAACCCGCGAAATTCAAATTTTTTGGCGTTTTTTGAAAATTGTAGCTTTATCTCACGTTGTACATCGGTCAAAATATGATTGGCGGAAATAATAACAATATATCTACTGAATAATACTCATTAAAAATATTAATCTAGCACTATTAGCTGTACTAGCTTGATAATATTAATTTACGATAAAATTATCGATTTTTTAGCTTATACAGCTTATAGAGCTAGGTTAATGATATAAAACAATCAATGTTTTAATGCCTTGATATTAAAATATTTATAAAACAAAGAGAGGTCTTTGTAATAGAGTGATTGTTATCACAGTAAGTAATAGGTATAGAAGTAGTGATTGTTATGTGTGCTCCGCAACAGTACACCAGAGTCGGTCTCGAAGACCTATGGATATACCGTTGGGAGTATGTGGCAGTACCAAGTGGAAGGATATTCTCCTTCGACGAGGATGTGTTATCTTCCAGCGACTTTTGGTAATCCAACCCAAGTTTTCTCAAGTTGGATTTAAACCTCAAGTGCCTTCAGTGGGTGTAGTTGCTGTTGAGCAACCGGTGCGGTATTATTGTATGTAAATGTAGTATGTTTATTGATTTATATACTGTATAGTTTTGTATGGAGTTATGTTTGTATATTAGTATTATTTGTCTGATTAAAATGTGTGTAATTTTGTTGTAATGTTTTTTTATAACAAATTGGTATAAAAAAGAAATCAAGAAATTTATGGGTTATAAAACAGGTGAAAATGATAAGTTAAATGATGGCCAAATAAGAATAATACAAACGATTATGGTGTCTCCCGGTGACTTTTAGAATTTTGAGAAAAAATAAATAAATGGTGGGTGATTATAAAAAAACAAAGAAAATAAATATATCACAATAAAATAATCAAAATACAGTTAGGCGCCAGTGTCACGTCGTGGCCGGTGTGGGTGGCTCGGGCAGGAGACTCGCAGGGTCGAGGGTTCGGTGGCTTGGCACACGGTGACACACGGAAGTAGGAGGATAACAGGAAGTACAGGAACAGAACTCGGGAACAACAGGAACTAGTGGTACAGGAACTGCAGGAACTAGTGGTATGGAGGTATGGAACTCCTCTGAGGTATGAGGGCACAGAGGGCCAGTAGTACGGAGGGCCGGAGGAGTGGTAAATCAACTCCGACTGTAAGATGACTGAGCTGCTGCTATGTCCATGCAGCGAGCTCGGGCTGGATTCAGGAAATCAGGTAGGTAGGTGGTAGGTCGGCACAGACACAATAAAACACAACAAAGGACGTTTTTGGAATACTGTATCTCACTCAACTGGTAAATTGATACATTGACTATTGTTAATAAAATAATATAATGATTATAAGACACAGTCACAGACACATGAGTGTCTTTCAGCGTACAATATAGAACTGAGCTAAAACAGTGGAAAATTAGCCATTTTTGAAAATAATTTTGAATTTTGAATTTGGATTGATTAAAGTATAATAAAGTGGCCAGGAAAACCAAATAGGGTGAGCAGCATAACGAATTGGACCTCGTTACAAGATGACCCGAAGGGATGGCCAGCAGGTACCCGGCCGTGACGCCAGAGAGCTCAATTTTGCGTAACCGCCACTTTCAGAAACAACATGTGGCACTAGAAAAAATCTCTGTCACCCCCGCGCACCCACGCTATGGACCAATATAAAAGGGCTTGGTTAGCCCTTATGGCGATATACTACTCCCAAGCTTCCATCAGGAGAGGGCGCCCTTGACTGTACCGTTGTGCAGCAAGCGTGTGATACCATCCTGATAGGAAGCCGGCCTTGCTAACTAAGTACACCCCGTGACCGCACCATAGTGCAGCACGTGGCCGGAACTAGTTCAGTATAACGCCACCTCGCTAAAATATACCCCGTGACTGCACCGTAGTGCAGCACGCGGCGGCAATAGTGAGCCCTAACTCCCAGTCTCTTTCCGCGCAACCCAAGTCCGTTAAGTGAAACATTTCTCGCACACGGACTATAATTAGTGTTTTATGGAATAAACTCTGTTAAATAAAAGTGAAAGCTGTTTGTTTTGGAAGACCACCAGGCGACGAACCTTAAAACCCAAGACATAGCGTGAGGAGAAAATCTTCACGTTACAACTTAAATTTAAGCCAACTTTTCGCATAAATATGAAAAATACGAGCTCACTTCGCTCGCGTTTGTACCCGACGCAACGTTCGTTTCCTCTTTGTTGACGTTCATTTTGTAAGTAACTAGGTATTCCGTTACATATTAATTAAACTAACTCCAAACTTTACCTCGTCTTTGCATAAATAAAAAATAACTGTGAATTTGGATCTTGAAATTGTACGTAAGCCAAGTTGACAACCCCCAAAATCTTGGGCTGGAACCGCGCCTGGATGTACTTACCCTAACATTAGGAAAAGAACGTGGAGTTCCTCCTTATGCTAAAACTCCGTGCCTCCGTGGTACGTCACTCGTGACTGTGTTTCTCAAACTTAACTTACCAGGTAGTATCAGACTATACAAAAAAGTAGCTTTTAGACCTGTAGCTTATTTATTCTTATCTGAGTACTACCTATACCTAGGTACTTGTATGATTTAATAAAACAATAACAGAAAAAAAAAACCTTCTGACTAGCTTTTTTCTCTGCTTTTTTTATTCCACAGAATCGAAATTCTTATTGGCATAATCAAAATGGGTAGGTAGGTAAAGTGGGTATCAAACTACGCGCAGCGAAAGTTTTTCCGTTTCGTCACAGTTTCTACCGAATAATGTGTAGGTAATTCCCCTGTGCCTTATTAGGAAACATGTTATAGTCTACTCAAACTTAAACGCAGGCTATGTGTGAATATTTTAATCAAATTCAAATATGCGCGTATCATTTTGACGATCAATTCGAGATGCTTCGTAAGTGTATAACACATAACTAAAAGAATGATAGGTAATATGGATAATTGATATTAGGTACCTTCTTTAATTTAATAATTGTTTTTATGACATTAACTTAGTAATTTTAAACAATGAATGTATATAAAAGAGCAAATGAGTAAAATCTAGATTTAAAACCACTAATTTAATGTAAGGATCCTGCCGAATATTGTATGACCCATAACTATGTAAGCTCGCCGATGTACATAAGCTTTCCTATTGTAATATTAATGTGTATTTGTGTGTACAATAAAGTATCATAATAATAATAATATTCAGCGTGTTAAAATTGTTTAATATTTGTTCACCAAAAATGATGAAATGCGTAGAACTAAAATTTTATTGTAACACCTTTACCTGTACCACATTTCATCATGCAAATAAAATGATAAATAAAAATCTTAAATCCACCTACAGGTGGCTAAAAATCTTAATTGATTACTGAAACAAATATTGCACGAACTTTGCGTAGCATAACATAACATAACATCACGCCTGTATTTCCCAGAAGGGGTAGGCAGAGGTGTATAGTACACCCACATTTCGCCAGTTATGTACTTTTCGTAGCTTTCTTTAAAAGTAGTTTGGACAGACGAAGGGATAGTTAAGTCTAAATCATCTGTAACCATTCCGGATTCGCTTCAATCAAATCTTGTGTCATGCCATATCATATATCATTACATCGCCCTTGGTCACTTTGCGATCGCGTGCGACATTCGCCTCCCCACATTACTTATGAGTTATGACTGCTTGGCGCCAAAAACTGGTTTTTCCAAAACGTGTTCCAAAGCTATTTTCCTATTCAGAAGTAAATAACGTAAAACATCGTCGGAAAATCGAAATGACGTACGAACCTTAGAGCAAACCATGTCAATAAAACAGTATTTCCCGCAAAAAGCTGATGACGTTTTGATTTTTTTATGACATAGTAAAGCTCATTTGTTTTTTTTTTTTTCAAATTAGTAAGAACAAGTCGTGGTATGCGAAATTACGAATAGGCTGGCAAAATAATTTATGGTAATAAATTGTAAAAAGATCTGAGTGTGTATGATTATATTAATATACATTGTATAGCAGCGTGAGTATATTTTCAAACATATAGGATCTAGTTAGTTAAGATTTTAGTATTCCCATCACGTGTGGTCTCATACACAGTGTATCTTGTAGTATAGTATTATATTATCTATGATCTTGTGAATAATATTATTTTTTAAACTAGGCACTGAGTCGAGCCTCTCTAAAAATGTTAAATGACTGAGCGCCCAGTCTTGCGACCTTGTCAAGTATATAATAAATCTTTTACGTGAAAACAAGTTAATATGGCTATAATTTTTACAATACATTCGTTATTTCTTGTAATGTTTTGATGATTGAAGTCGTTTGACCTGTTTAGTTACTCGATGGTGAGATGAAAACAGTATGTTTAATGTGTCAGTTTGGGCAGACGATCACATGGCGCATTTAAGGGTTCAATAAAGCAATGTCCTTTTTAGACCGGGACTGTCCTGTTTTCAGGTTTTCTTTCCCAGTCCGAGTGTTCTGACTTCGAGGCAAAACGAGATCAATTTTGCTGTTTTCGGCAAAACGAGCTATTAACCATACAATACAATACAAATACTGTTTATTGTACACAAAAAAAAAAGCAACATAGGTACCTACATGACTTATTATTATTATACACTAGCTGTGCCCGCGACTCCGTCCGCGTGGATGTCGGAAAATAACATCCTGTCATATTTATGAACACAATGTCTTCTAATATACATAAGTGCCTACACAAACGATTACACTATTCACCTACCATTCTATGTTTTGTTTGTACAACCAACCGGCCATGGTAATGGAATTAGCCCTAAACTCTTCTTATTCTGAGAAGACGCTCGTGCCCAGCAAAGGGATAGTAATTGGGCTGATTATGTTATGTAATTCTATAACAATAACCACATCCAGTTCTTTAACTCTTCTCATTGTAAGAAGAGGCCCGTGCTCAGCAGTGGGACAGTAATGGGCTGATAATGTTATGTTACTCTATAACGCTAACAATATGCTGTTCATTAACTCTTCTCATTTTGAGAAGAGGCCCATACCCAGCCGTGGGATAGCTGTAATGAGCTGACTATGCTATGTTATTCTCTATTTTCTTAACTCTTCTCGTTCTAAGAAGAGGTCCATGCCCAGCAGTGGCACAGTAATTGGCTGATTATGTTTAGATAATCTATTACACTAACAATATCCAGTTCCTTAACTCCTCTCATTCCGAGAAGAGGTCCATGCTCACCAGCAGTGGGACAGTAATGGGCTGACTATGTTATCTATAATACTAACGACATCTAGTTGTAATTTTAGGAACCCGCAACAACCAACAATCATGACCTCTACTTTGTATGCAACTCAATACAATAGAGGGGTCAAGCTGTATCGGAGGTTCTACTCAACCGATTAAGATGAAACATACCCTATCTTTTAAGTTAGACTAATACCTATACAAACTCAAAGTTTCATTACGATCCGTGTACAGATTTTTCGACCTTTACAGTTTTATTATAGTATAGTATAGTTATAGATAAAATTTCTTGTGATTAAACACCTGCGCGAATGAAAAAAAATACATCAGAATATACAAAAATTAGGTATAAAGCGCCGCTCTGTGTCGAAATAAATATAAATAAATATAAAGCATTTGGTAGCTATATTATTACGTAGACCTATGCAGCATGACGTTGAAAGCACGCATATAATATGCTTATGCTTTCTCCCTTACTGCAGAGAATACTACATAACTTGATATCATTTAACGATCATCAGTCGAACAGCGTCTTCTGGCTTGCCTGTTGGGCCACGGACCCTTTAATTGAAAGAACGCTAGACTTTGTTATTTTATACTTTGCTCTAAACCATTTAAATATTTTCCAAATGTTGCATACAAATTCAAATGCAAAACACGGTAACATTTCCTGCTATCGCTGCATTCTTCCTCTTTAGTCTAGATTTAATATCTTCTAGAAAAATAATCAAAGGTACAGTAAAAATCAGTGTTCCGTACTGTATGTAGGTACAAGTTATGACTGCAGGCTGAAGTAACATCCTTTATATCTTGAGAATAAAGCATTTTTTTCTCAAGATGACTCGTTTTAACTACCAAATCCTGGTACTTTCTCTTTTCACACTGTATCCGATCCACGTACCATATCTCACCAATTGCAGACTGTCCTCCTCGTCCTTGGCGTACCTACCATAACATAAGCAAAAAGTTTAAAAGTCGACGAACCAAAAGGACTAAGTATGCGAAATAATATATCTGTTTTGTATGGCTCATCCATCTAGCTAATGAACTCAGTCCTTCGCCATTCGGAGGCATGGTTACACGTCGTGTCGCCTCGAATAAATTTTAAAGCGCAAAATGCGAACCTCAATTCGAAATTTAAAAAGATGGAAATGAAGCTAGTGTGTTCGTGTGTTTTAGTTTTAATTTTAGAATTAGTGTGTTGCCAGTACTCGAATTCGCCATGCCCTAGTGTTTTTGACTTTGAAAGTGATGGGGCCAATGTGTACGGGAAAATTATTCTGCGGCCCGTTGCGCCAGTGTCTTCCTTAGTATTAAGAATTAATTTTACGGTTGCAGCTCAACTATTTAATGTAAGTACTTAATCTATAGTTTTATTAACATAATTAAAAAAATAAAACAACAATTAGCGAAGTTTGTAGTTTTGTTGAATAATTTAAAATTTAGGTGACCTAAGTAGTTATTTTTTTTCGGATACGTTTTTTAACCTCTACAAAGTTGGAAAACCAGTTCTAATGTAAAACACAAATTCTTTAGCACGATAAAATAAGGTAGCGTCAATTAATATGTAAATAACAACAAATGTGGGAAACCGAAAGTTTGACAATCAGTGGTTTGTTGCGACTCCTTTGTTTTGTAAAACAAACTATTATCAAGTTGTTAAAATCTTAAACGGGATGTACCTACCTACACATTTTAATGTATGGTTACAGTATATTCTGAATGTAAAAAATATAACCATAGAGTTACTTATACTAAGTATAGAAATGTCTTTGAATATAACATAAGAACAGGGATTTCAAACTTAATTTCTACCAACGGAAAGGTCTGCATCGTATTTTCCAACGGTAATTAATTTAGGTACCCACTCCCACTTACCGTATTGTACCTGTATACTACAACGTGTAATTGAAATAATTGAAAGCCACGAAAGTCTCTTAAGAGGTCATTGTACTCATCAGTATGAAGAACTTTTACTATGGGACCAATCCAGAAATCGCGTAAAAAATCTGCTGTTGCCTAAATGTTGTCGAGTTATGCGAACATAAATGTATGGAGCAGCTGATTTTTTGTTCGCATTTCTGTCTTGGTTTGTAAAAGTTGTTAATAATGATGAGTACAACGAATGATCCCTTAAGAAGTTTTCAGTTATTTCAATTAGGTACACGTTGTATAACTTGACTTACAAGGGAGGGCGTGGCTCGTGGCTTAGTACACACGGCTACACATCAAGCTGTACATTTCCAGTATAAGCTGACCTCGCATTGTATAGGTTTTCCTTACAAAGCGAGGTCAGCCTATACTGGTTGTGTACAGCTTGATATGTAGCCGTGTGTACAAGCCGGATGGTTTGCAAGATCAGAGAGATTAAGCTGCGCTTGCCGCGGTCAGTCCTTGTATCGGTGACCGTTTCACATCGAAACCCACTCGTGCTTTGGAGTTTCGATGCACATCGAGAACCCCCTCGTGCCTCGGAGAACACGTTTAGCTGTCGGTCCCGGTTGCCATACAAATATCTAATATATAGCAGTCGTTACGGGTAGTCAGAAGTAGGCATGGGTAACTCCGGACCAAAGACTTTGTATACTGGTAACTCTATGCTCCGGACACATCTATATCTTCGGATATATATCCAAAAAGAGGACCTGTATCACTTCTTCACTTCAAAAAATAAAATCCTATATCAGAGTTCCGTGTGGTGCCGGATGTAAAGAATAGCACCACCCTATATTTTCTAATGGGTGTTGAATAAGAATAAATCTCAGACATAGCATGCAAAGTAAAGTTACTTCAGTCCCGGATATAATAAGGGGATACGGATATGCTAATTGGACACATATATTTACTTGGAATGATATGTTACATTACATATCCAATCTTTTACCGGAGTTAGTTAGCCCATGTCTAGTCAGAAGGCCGAAAGTCTGACAACTGGTCTAACCATAGGATGTCGATATTACCCAGTAACTGGGTTGCGGGGGTCTAATGGCAATCGCTCCGTGTAAAATAATCCGGTAGTGGACTACAGTCAAAAATTACCATAATTTTGAAGAAAGGGCAACATTGTAGAAATAATAAACAAAATCCATAAAAAAATGGGAGAGACACACGCTTTTTAAGTTTTTGGAAGGGGCATTTTCTGTCCTTATCGTGCGAAACGGACATTGTTCAGAGATTTATGTCAAATTATTATGAAGGTTTTGAACAATGACGTCATTCTTCAATAGTGCTGTCTCTGTCTAGTGAACAAGTTTAAATCGCTTAAACTTGGACATTTCATTAAATATTTTATTGTTTTTTCCACTGTTGCTTATTTTTCTTGAAAAAGTTTCGAGATTTCTAATAAAAACTAATAAAAAAATAATAGTCACCTTCCCTATTATCATTATATCGCGAGAAGTATAATCTGGTGGTCTTCAAAGCTCGAGTGAATAGGTTTTTGCTGGGCAAGCGTGAACCGTCGTCGACCGCACCTTCGCTTAACATCAGGTGAGGTGGAGGTCAAACGCAAGCACGTTAAGAAAAAAAATATACTGATGTTCAGCCGCATCTGGATAGACTGGAAACCGATCCCACCATGAATTGGGATAAAGGCTCTGAGAAAGAAGAAGTAGGTACCACCTACCAATCCAAGAAACGCACCAAAATCAAACCATGTTGAGTAGTAAAGAGTATGTATAAGAGTATGTTGAGTATTTGAGGGTATGTAGACTGCCACAAAATCCTACCTGTTTTGTGCTTTAGCTACGAATTGCTACAAATAAGTCTAGCTGTTTGCTACGAGTACGTAGCGCTCGTAGCAAACAGCTAGTCTTTTTTTTATTTTTTCTTACAACAGCTACTATATTTTTCGTAGCACTGCTACGAAACAAAGTAATGAATTTTATATAGAGTTGTCACTCATCCAACACTAGTTTGGCGCCGACTCATAATTAGTTATTTACATTCGTTTAGCTAAGAAAAGACTAAAAGCTTCATTTTATTTTTCGGTTTTCAGTTTCTGTTTTCGTCGGTTCAATTTTTTGTTAAAAAGTTTTATTTTTAACAGAAAATTGAACCGTACAAAAAAAAAAATAGTATTGATGACGCAAACGTTTTCAAAAATATCTAAATGGTTAAATAAATGTCAAACTTAATTAATGTAAAAATAAAAAATGACATAACACGAAACAACATAAAATCTAAACTTAAAAAACACCTTTTAGAGGAATTAAAACCTAATAATGACTTATAATTTTATAGCATTAAAAAAAAAAACATGCTGTATTTTTGTAAGAAATTTGCTATTGAGAAGAAATATAAATTAGTTGAGGGTATTTGAGAATTTTTGCACGGGGCGAGCGAGCGCGATGCGTCGTGTTCACCCACCCACATCTTGTTGTAATGAATGTCGACGGACCAAGCGGTGTACAGAAAAACCTAAACTGGTTTATGTTCTACACTGTATGTGCCAAATGTATGTATTTTTTATTGTGAAAAAAAAAAAAAAAAAAAATTTTACTAGCACAATTTTACTACACAAATGTTTCGTAACTTATTTTTATGTTACATAGACTAGAGAGTTTGTCGGCGACATATGTAAATAGATGTAAAGAAATGATGTCGGCATTAGTATGTAAGTTTTAAAAAACAATAAAGATAAGGCTAGGGTGTGTATGACCTAACAATGGTCTAGGATTAGGGCTCTAGTTAGCAACAATAGCTCAAAGTAAGAAGAAAATGTCGCATTGTTTGCTAACTAGTAGCATTTAACATCGTAATTGTTTTACGAACAAGTCGTAACCTGCTCCCGTTGCGGCGCGCGGCGGGAGCCGTGACCTGATCGGCAGCATTACCTAATAAGGTAAACGATTGCATCACATCAAAAAGATACGCTCTGATTGGCTAGGTTCATTTAGCATAGGGGTTGAAGTGGGGTAACCGGGGGGCGAGGATCTGTGCGAGTCTATTTTCCCACGGGAATTTTGGTGGAACAGGAAACGACTCGATCGCCCCGCCGCTGTCGCTGTACGCCACTTTAGTATATATAGTCAGAGCGTTCTTGAGTTAGTCAGTCAATCAGTTGCGGTCAGTCACAGAACTAAGAAATAGCATGGAAGTAATGCTGCAGGTCGTGGTCATGGTCTCTTAGGATAATTAGGGTAATTAGGAAGTAATTTAGGGCAGTTTTAAATAAGTATTTGTTTCGATATATTAATAATAGTTTCTTTGTTCTTGTATATAAATCGTGTGTATGTATATCGTGTATAACGTTACAGCGCCATAAAGTGTACCTAATAAATAACAATAGACAGAGTGCTCGGAATAACTGTGTAATAAATAAACGTGTGTTGAACAATTGTGCGTATTATTTGTGGTGTACCTGTATCCCAACACGGTCGGCATTCAGATAGCCGGAATTAGGGAGGCATTCAGGAGGCCGGAATTAGGAACGCCTTCAGATAGCCGGACATAGGGAGGCATTCAGATTGCTGACAAAAGGGAGTAGTCCCTAGACACGCCGCCCTAAGATTGACAGGGAGCGTGACTGCTAAAAAATTGGTCCTTAGCGAGCCGGATAAACAGGTACACCAGTGTTAATTAAATACGTGAATCAAAATGCCGGTAACGAGATCGAATAAGGGCGCGCCCTCAAAAGCTGAGCAACCAGCAGAAGAATCCTCTGAGGGTGCCGCCGAGTCGACAGCCGCGACTGGAACTGAGTCGACGACACCGACAGGAACCGAGGTGACAGCATTTAGTTACGGCACGAGCACCGAAGCAACGACAGAGACCACGACCACAGCAGCCACTTCAAAGACTGCAACGACCAGCGCATCGAAGACAACCGACCAGAACAAGGATGAGAAGGCGGAGCTAATCGAGAAGAATAAAGCGGGCTGGGGGTCCAACATGACGATGGTGCCCCTGGGTCCTCCGCGCGCTCCGTCCATCCGATCGACGCGATCCAAGAGGAAGGAGCTGGAAGCCAAGGAGGAGCTAGCCAGATTGGAACTGGAACAGGCCAAGGCAGCGACCACGCTCGCCCGGGCAAGGCTAGCGCGTCTCCAGGTGGACGAACAGTTGAGCTCCGATGAAGAACGAGAACCAGAGGATCGCACCGGCCAGGTTCAAGAGTGGGTAGAAACCACAGTGCGCGAAGAGATTATAGTGCAACCGAGTAAATATGAGCAACGCGATAAGTCGACAACAAGAAAAAGTGATATAGCGGTTTTTGCTACGGAGATAGTGAAAGCATTGAATACGCGTCAGCAGCCACCTAAGTACATACATGAGCTGCCGTTCTTCGACGGGAATACGTCAGAATGGATCGCCTTTAAAACGGTGTATGAAGATACAGCGGCCATGTTCAACGATGTGCAGAATATAGCACGGATAAGGAAAGCGGTGAAAGGTACTGCGCGCGACGCTATCAAGAGTTTGTTGTACTCGGATTGCAAACCAGTGGAAGTATTAGACGCATTGCGGCGGCGTTTCGGACGACCAGAATCACTAGTGTTGTGTGAACTTGATAAAATAAAATCATTAGTGAAACCAACCGACGGCGCTCGCGAAATATGTATGTTTGCTAGCCAAGTGAATAATAGTGTGGCAGCAATTAAGGGACTATCTAAACCGCAATATTTACATTCACCCGAAATAGTGAAGATATTAGTGGATAAGTTGCCCTCAGTGGTTAAGTACCGATGGTACGATTACGCAGCAGAGATGGATTGCTCCCTCCCTGAACTGGTAAATATTGCTAATTTTTTAAATATTGAAGCTGATAAGTGTGGTGCCTTCGCAACGGCTGAAAGTCTAGAAAAGCCTAAGCGCTATTTGAATAAGCATGCCACTCATACGGCAAGAGAGAATTACAGTGATAAGAAATTTGTAAATAATAGCGATAATAGAATCAAATGCCCGCATTGCGAGGAAGAGCACCACCTTTCAGATTGCAGGAAATTTTTGAGTGTATCAGTTCAGGAGAGATGGGATATTGTAAAAGGGCTGCGCTTATGCTTCAAATGTCTGCGTAGTAGGCACCGCAAGGATACATGCAAGCGAAATGGATGCGGCATATGTAAAAGGTGGCATCATCGATTATTACATGTGGACCTACAACGGACATCAGCTGATCAGCAGCAGAAAGAGGAGCATAAGACTGAGGTGACTACTAACTTGGTGAATGCGATTAGGAATGATAAAGCTTATTTGAAAATGTTGCCTGTTGAATTGTTTGGACCTAAGGGCTCTATGATTGTGCTTGCCCTGCTGGATGAGGGGTCCACTGTGTCGCTTTTAGATTCCAAGGTGGCTGAGGCCATAGGTGCGGAGGGGCCTAGAGACCCATTCGCTCTGGAGACGGTGGGAGGAAAAAGAATAGTGAACGCTTATTCACGTAGATTGAATATAAGAATAAAAGGCGCCCACCATATGAAAGCCTCAAGCCTCAAAGGAGTCAGAACAATAGACAACCTGAACCTGACATCTCAACGCCTAGAAGAAATTGATGTCAGTAAATATACACACTTGAAAGACATAGCGCGCCAGGTCTGCTATTCGGAACAAGCTCCGAAGCTGCTTATAGGTCAAGATAATTGGGAGCTGATAGTCACACGGTCACTGAAGAGAGGAAAATCTGGACAACCTGTGGCGTCAATGACCTTACTCGGATGGGTGCTGCATGGTTGCAACACTAGACAGGTCAACTTCATAGACCGGTGCCTGCATCTCAATACAGCTGAGGATGACTTGGAACAGCTGATGAAGGATCACTTCTCTATAGAATCACTGGGAGTGGCGCCGAAGCGCCCTAGTACTGATGCTGATGATAAGGCTATCCAGATCTTAGAGAAGACCAGCAGACGCCTGCCAAGTGGAAGATTCGAGGTTGGCCTTTTATGGAAAAATAAAGAAGAAAGAATACCAGAAAGCCTCGGTATGGCAGAGAAGCGGCTATGCGTTTTGGAGAAGAAATTTGAGAGGAATCAGTATTTGAAAGAAGAACATACTGCTCAAATTGAAAATGTATTGGAAAAAGGTTATGCAGAGGAAGTACCTACTGAAGAAAATAATAATAAATGGTACCTTCCTCACTCCTCAGTGGTGCAACCGCAGAATGAGAAGCTGCGTGTAGTATTCGACGCGGCTGCGAATGTGGCGGGCGAGGATCTGGACGAGTCCATTGGCCAACGGGAAGGTTGGCAGATCAGTATGAGACTCGATCGCCCTCTGCAATCGTTGTACTTGCAAGGAGAAGATTGGCATAAACCGAGAAATGTTAATCCAGAAAAGACTGGCGAAGAAAAGGAAATAGCTATCGCAGCAGTGATCATGAACCCGAATAGTCATGTGACCCCTGATCCTGTGCGTTCATCAAACTGGAATCGTCTCCTACGTGCAACGGCGAGGGTCTTGCAATTTATAGAACTGTGCAAGCCCAAGGAACAAGTGAACGCCGTAAGAAAGAAAAAAGGAAGCGATGATCCCAGCTGGAAGAAAACGAAAGGGAAGGCACCGCCAATCATAAAGAAGAAAAATATTGTGCGGACCGAAGAAAGAAGATACCTTCCCATAGAAGTGCATCTGCTAGAACAAGCAGAGAATTTATTGATAAAACGCTGTCAAAATGAAAGTTTTTCCGAAGAATACAAGAAGCTAAGTCAGAATGAAGATGTACCAAGGAATAGTAGATTGAGAAAACTCGACGTCGTCATGGAAGACCAGCTGATCCGCCTACGTGGAAGAATTGACGCAGTACGAGGAGTAAGCAGGCAGTACAAAAGGCCCGCAATAGTAGATAGTCGACATCCCATAGGAAGACTTTTAATCGCCTACTATCACCAGCGATTTAATCACGGTAACCACCTAACTGTGATGAATGAGATTCGACAAAGATTTTGTGTAATAGGTCTACGAACTGTACTGCGTCATATTGCCAGCAACTGCCAGTGGTGTCGCGTGTATCGAGCGAAACCACAGAACATGCCTCCAGGAGATTTACCCATTGAAAGGTTGAGGCATGGCGCTCCACCGTTCCAATGTACCGCAGTAGACTACTTCGGTCCCATGACGGTAACAATCGGGCGACGTCACGAAAAAAGATGGGGGGCTCTATTTACCTGCCTCACTGTAAGGGCCGTTCATATTGAACTGGCGCCTTCCTTGTCTACTGATTCCATGATTTTAGCTCTTCGCAGATTCGCCGCCAGACGTGGTATGCCAAAGACCATTTTCAGCGACAACGACACGAACTTCGTCGGTGCCGACCGCGAGCTGAAGGAGGCTGCTGAGGCTCTCAAGGCCTCTGACATCGCTGCAGCAGCCGAGCACCTGGGTGTGAGCTGGAAGTTCATAACCCCGGGCGCGCCTAACATGGGCGGCGCCTGGGAACGCCTGGTGCGGTCCATTAAGACCGCGCTGCAGGCGACACTCCGCGAGCGACACCCGAGGGAAGAGGTCCTTCACACCCTGCTGTTGGAGGCCGAGCACATAGTCAACTCCAGGCCTCTGACAGACGTCGGCATCACAGAGGAAGAAACACTCACGCCCAATCACTTTCTGATTGGGCGATCCTCCGGTACCACGAGCATCGGCATCTTCTCCGACCGAGATCTGGTCGGTCCTAACACCTGGAAGACAGCACAACGACTAGCAGATCACTTCTGGAGCAGGTGGGTGCGAGAGTACTTGCCTACCTTGCTCCCCCGACACATCGACGAGAGAGCATCTGAACGAGACCTGCGTGTGGGCGACGTCGTCGTCATAGGCGACCACACTCTGCCCCGCTGTAGCTGGCCCCGGGGTACCATTGAACGAGTGTACCCGGGACCGGATGGACGTGTTCGCGTGGCGGACGTGGCTACTGCAGGCGGACGTGGCTACTGCAGGCGGAGTCATGAGGCGACCCAGCTCCCGCATCGTGAAGATCGTCCCCCGCCAGTCGCCGCAAGCAGAGGACGGTGCTGAGCACGAGGGGGAGAATGTCGGCGACATATGTAAATAGATGTAAAGAAATGATGTCGGCATTAGTATGTAAGTTTTAAAAAACAATAAAGATAAGGCTAGGGTGTGTATGACCTAACAATGGTCTAGGATTAGGGCTCTAGTTAGCAACAATAGCTCAAAGTAAGAAGAAAATGTCGCATTGTTTGCTAACTAGTAGCATTTAACATCGTAATTGTTTTACGAACAAGTCGTAACCTGCTCCCGTTGCGGCGCGCGGCGGGAGCCGTGACCTGATCGGCAGCATTACCTAATAAGGTAAACGATTGCATCACATCAAAAAGATACGCTCTGATTGGCTAGGTTCATTTAGCATAGGGGTTGAAGTGGGGTAACCGGGGGGCGAGGATCTGTGCGAGTCTATTTTCCCACGGGAATTTTGGTGGAACAGGAAACGACTCGATCGCCCCGCCGCTGTCGCTGTACGCCACTTTAGTATATATAGTCAGAGCGTTCTTGAGTTAGTCCCCTAAATCGACCCAATCAAAGGCCGGCCTTTGATGATGACGAAAAAGCCGAATGCTTGGCCGACAGCTTGGAGTCCCAATGCACTCTCAGTACGCTTCCCGTAAGCCAAACCCACCTTGATAAGGTTAATTCAGAAGTAGAGCGTAGGTCAGCCCTCCCCCCCCCCCCATTAGATGACCCTGATGACCCGCTCCCACCGATCACCCCTGACGAAGTTCTTTCTATAGTCAAGGATCTTAAGCCCAAAAAAGCCCCCGGCGCAGACGGCATCACCAATAAGGTGTTGAAACGTTTCCCTGCCACCCTAATCGCTCTAATGACCGTCATCTTCAATGCGGCATTTAAAAACAACATCTTTCCCCAGGCTTGGAAACAGGCTACGGTAATCGGTATTTCCAAACCGGGCAAACCAAAAGCCGAGCCGAGTAGTTACCGGCCGATTAGTCTCCTCAATGTCTTCGGAAAAATCTACGAGAAGCTTATTTATAAGCGACTCAAAGATTTCGCCGACTCAAATAAACTCCTTCCCGACGAGCAGTTTGGCTTTCGTACAAAGCACTGCTGCGTTAATCAACTGCACCGCATTGTAGAACACATCAGTGCAGGCTTCGTACGCGGTCAAATGACCGGCACTCTCTTTTTCGACGTAGCAAAGGCTTTCGATAAAGTGTGGCACAACGGCTTATTATATAAGCTGTACACTATGAATGTGCCACATCGTCTCGTGCTCATCATCCGAGACTACTTATCGAATCGTACCTTTCGCTATCGCATAGAAGGGGCTCTCTCCTCCCCCCATCCCATTCACGCCGGTGTGCCTCAAGGCTCCGTGCTCTCCCCCCTACTGTTCACGCTGTACACCAGCGATATTCCAAAATGCGGTGCAGCCCGTATAGCCCTTTTCGCCGACGACACGGCAATCTATTACTCCGGCATGACCCATGTCGCCATTTCTCGTACCCTCCAATCCGCGGCCAACACCCTAGGTGAATGGTTCCGGAAATGGAGAATCGAAGTAAATCCCGAAAAAAGTGCAGCGGTCCTCTTCGATAAGAGACCCCTGTCACAGTATCGTAAAGAATTAAACGTACCAGTCTCAATGTTCGGAAAACAGATCCCATGGCAACGAGAAGCCAAATACCTTGGCGTGATCCTTGACCGTAGACTGACTTTCAGAACGCATATCCGCAAGGTGAAAAACCGTGCCGCCTTCGTCCTCGGACGTCTCCACCCCCTACTCAATGCGCACAGTAAGTTGCCCACTCCTCTCAAAGTAAGGATATACACCACCTGTATCCGCCCCATACTCGCCTATGCTAGCGTTGTGTTCGCACACGTTAAGCCGGTGAGAATTCACATGCTCCAAACCCTCCAAAACCGTTTCATGCGAAGGGCCGTAGGCGCCCCCTGGTACGTACGCAACGTCGACCTCCACCTAGACCTCAAACTGCCGACCATCAAGCAGTTTTTCAAGCGTGTCTCAAAACGCTATTTCGATTCCGCTCCCAAGCACCCCAACCCCTTGGTCGTGGCGGCCACCGTCTACCAGCCATCTGCTATTAGCAAATCCCGACGTCCCAGACACACACTCATTGAGCCCGATGACGCTATTACACTCCTCCAGGAGTCAGATAAAAGTACAAGCACACTCCGACGCCGTCGTCCAAAATATCGTCCCCGCCGGCGAGGACCGACGCGACACACACACAGAATCCGAGAGTCCGACTCTCGAGAAACAGTAACACATGCCGACGCAGCACCGGCTGCTGGGGGGATCAGTGGCGGGGTCCCCCTGCTGCACCCTGAGTCGAGGTCCGAGCTCCCCCCTGGGGACGCCCTCACGGTGTAAGCAACCGGAGATAATCTCGTCACGCGAGACCGGCCCTATGCTCTAGAGTAGTTCCTAGGAGCAGGCTATTGCGTAGCCACTGGTTAGGTTTTCTAGGTAGGTCTTAGCCTCGCCGGCGAGGCTTGCCGCTTCACGGCGTTTAGCACGTCACCCGATAGGGACCGAAAGTCCGCTACTTTCGAGGTAACCAATTCGATGCAGCAACGGCTGCTAGGGGGACATAGGAACTGCGGGGTCCCCCTGCAATGCCCTAGCGAGGTTCGACCCCCCCCCTTGGGGGGCGCCCGCCCGATTAAGCGCGGTATTGATGCCGCGCGCATCTAGTTTGTAAGTATGTAGGGAAAAAACCTTCGGCGAATGGAGTCCCACATGGGACTCTCCGCCAACTAAGTCCGGTTAAGCAGAAATGGGACTTCGGTCCCACCTGCGAGAGCCCATTCGAAAGAAAAAAAAAAAAAAATTGAGTTAGTCAGTCAATCAGTTGCGGTCAGTCACAGAACTAAGAAATAGCATGGAAGTAATGCTGCAGGTCGTGGTCATGGTCTCTTAGGATAATTAGGGTAATTAGGAAGTAATTTAGGGCAGTTTTAAATAAGTATTTGTTTCGATATATTAATAATAGTTTCTTTGTTCTTGTATATAAATCGTGTGTATGTATATCGTGTATAACGTTACAGCGCCATAAAGTGTACCTAATAAATAACAATAGACAGAGTGCTCGGAATAACTGTGTAATAAATAAACGTGTGTTGAACAATTGTGCGTATTATTTGTGGTGTACCTGTATCCCAACACGGTCGGCATTCAGATAGCCGGAATTAGGGAGGCATTCAGGAGGCCGGAATTAGGAACGCCTTCAGATAGCCGGACATAGGGAGGCATTCAGATTGCTGACAAAAGGGAGTAGTCCCTAGACACGCCGCCCTAAGATTGACAGGGAGCGTGACTGCTACAGAGTTAGAGAGGTAGATAAAATAAATAGTTTTAGGATTAGAAAGAGATTAGGTACGGTCCACCGCACGTCATTGGTAACAGTTGGATATTGACCGCGCCTTTATTTCGTAAGCTGTAAGGGCGGTTTTCCAATTCAGCTGTTACCACTGTCATGCAGTCGACTGTACATACATAAAACAGTATTACCATCCATACAGTTGCGTAAAGAATATAAATAAATAAATAAATATTTTTTTGGACATTTTTACACAGCATCATCTAGTCCCAAACTAAGCAGAGCTTGTGCTATGGGTACTAGATAATGGATATAATACTTATATACTTTTTTTTTGTAAATACATACTTATAATACGTAAGCAACACCCAGACCAACACAAACACTTATGTTCATCACACAAATATTCGTGTCCTGTGGGAATCGAACCCACGGCCTCATGATCAGCAGTCCGACACTCGAACCACTAGACCACAGACGTCGTCAATAATAATAATAAAAATACGTAGAGCAACGGCGGGGGCTTTGTGGGGTGGCAGGCGGCGCCGGGCGCGACCCGCTAGCTCGCTTGGCTGGCGGTATCGTTCGATGTGGGTTCACACGAGCGTATTTTGAAGTATTTTAAGTGCCGTTTAGTAAGTTCTACTATCGTGAAATATAATGGTGAATTCATACTGTTCTGTTTACAGATGTAAAATAATTATACTTCTATTCTTACACAAAAACTTAGCAATAATTAAAATTATAACAATAATTAAATGCTATAATCGACGAACCAACAACAATTTATTGTTATTTTGTTTCGTGTGGTGCCGGACATAAATAATTGCACTACCCTACCTCTTCGCATGGGTGTCGTAAAAGGCGACTAAGGGATGCACCAGAGGATAGGCAGCAGCGTTCTCTGAGTATTTTTAACCAACCAACTGCGATCCCGCCTGCCAAGCGTGGCGATTATGGCATATCCCCCCTTAATTGGGGGAGGCCTATGTCCACCAGTGGACGTCTTTCGGCTAAAATGATGATGATGATGATGATGACATGGACGATTAAAGTAACGTCCAAGTAGTCATCAAAGTTCTCTTAGTCAAAGTGAACTTTGATCGTGTAAATGCGGCTTTAGTACGCGTTTTCAAGAATCCGTCGGCAGTGTGGTAACAATGACACAATAATTGGTCTAATACTTTACTTCGAATGACGTTTTCTCTATGATCAATACCTCGATGTCTTTTCCCCGAAGGTTTACTTCGTCGATGGGTCGTTACTTGGAATGGTCAACACTTCGAACGCTTATAGTCGATTGGTTTTTAGGGTTCCGTAGTCCTAGGAACCCTTATAGTTTCGTCATGTCCGTCCATCTGTCCGTCTGTCCTAATCCTTTACAGCTTAATAACTTCTACAGTTATAAACATAAGTTAATGAAATTTTGTTACAAAATAGTCTAGATATAGATCTCAATTTTAAAAGAATAAAAAAAACGTGATTACGTATTTTAGGAGTGGCGCCCATACATGTGAAATGGGGATGAAAATATTTTTTTCGCTGGACCCCTCGTTTGGGGTATCATTGAATAGGTCTACTAAACTGAAGGTAATATTTCTTACATAACTTTTTTATCAGGTATACCATCTGCGAAATACAGTTCGCCAAACTGGCTTGCTCTTGCAATGTGTCCCCCCTCTGCCATTTCTAAACTATGCAACGTAGAAACTTATAGTCTTCCACATTGATAGACCTTTATAAAAACTCTCTTTTAAAATTATTTCGAGTATAATGTGATCATAAATTTTCGAGTTATAGTGAGAAAATTGAAAAATACTTAAGAGGTCCTAGTTCATAGGTCATTGACCTTAGAGAAAAATGATCTTAGCAAATAATGCTCCTTTAGTCACTTTCTATTTTAAAAAATCACAAAAAGAAACTTAGTGTTATATTGATATGACACACTTCTTAAATTTAGCTTCTTAAATTTAGCGCTAGGTGGCGCTGTTTGCAAAAACTAAAATAGCAATGATTAATATTCGATTTGATTCGTTTGTAATTAGACCTACTTAAGGAACCCTTTAATACTGAGCATGGCCCGACATGCTCTGGCCGGTTTTATTACTTCGATGGTACGTTACATCGATGGTTTTCTACCTCGAAAATACTTTACTTCGCTAGTTCGTTTCCTCGAAATCAATAACAGAATTAATAGCTACGTCTGTGAAACCATAAAAAATAATAAAAAGAAGCCAATGTTATAAACATTACATTACATTAACAGAAGCAGTGTGTTTAGTGATGTGTCGATCATACCGAGTGATAACCCTCGGGTGTGTGCAATACGTATCAATACTTGTGATAGGCCTTTACTTGTGATGAGTGTGTACATGCCCACGGACGCAATGAGCAACCTGCCGGAGTTCTCGAATTGTTTGGGCTTGGTAAATGCTATTATAGAAAGCAATGATGCGGAGGCGGTTTACTGTCTAGGTGACTTTAATGCACATCCCAATGAGCTATTTTTTGACGAACTAGTAGACTACTGTAGCGAGAATCACTTTTCTTGTGTAGATGTAGATAGAATAGGACTGAACACTAACACACACACATATGTAAGTGAATGTAATGGGGCCAGGCGATGGCTAGACCACTGTCTCTGCACAGAATTGTCTCAGAAGACTGTGTGCAGTGTTAGTGTTAAGTATGACGTCATGTGGTCGGATCACTACCCATTATTGATTGATTGTAATTTAAACATAATTAGGCCTAAACTGAATAAACGTATACTTAATCATAATAAAGTTATATGGGGAAAAAAAAGTCCTGAGACAATCTACACTTATAGTGCGGAATGTCACAGCCGACTGAGACAGATTGATTTCCCAGCAGTATTGTCAGAATGTTGCGATCACATGTGTAGTGAACCCGGCCACAGAGGGGCCATTGACTGCCTATATCGAAACATTGTATCCGCTTTGAGTGAGGCGGCCGTTGTCAGCAGAGGAAGATGTGGTGCTAAGAGGAAGCCGGGACGCGTGATGGGCTGGAACAGACACGTCAGCGGGGCTCATGGATACGCTAGGCTAAAGTTTAACGAGTGGCTTTGGCATGATAGACCTTCATCCGGCGTCGTGTATGAGGATATGTGTAGTAGCAGAAGGATCTTTAAGTCTAAATTAAGGTGGTGTCAAAATCACCAGGATCAAATCCAGATGGATATATTAGCTGAAAAACACGCCAGAAAAGACTTTAAGGGCTTCTGGAAGACGACACAAGACCACAACATTAGGCCTGGCTTGTCTGTGAGCGTCGATGGCGTGTCTGCGGAAAGGGACATTGCAAATCTTTTCAAGAGCCACTTTTGTATAGAACCACTCAATGTTCCACCCGCGGAGGTGACGAGTGCTGAGACGTCATATGTAGTCCTGGAACCTAATGTTAAATTTACAGCCATAGCAATAGCAGATGCTATAAAATCTATGACTAGAGGCAAATCTCCGGGGCATGACGGGCTCAGCATTGAGCACCTTCAGCATGCAGGTCCTCACCTGCCGCGCGTCTTGGCCATGCTCTTCAACTTTTGTGTAAGGCACACTTACTTGCCGGACGAGCTGATGAGAACGGTTGTAGTACCGATAGTCAAAAACAAGACAGGTGACATATCTGATAAGAATAACTACAGACCGATCTCATTAGCTACTGTCATCGCGAAAGTATTTGATGGCATGCTGAACTCTCACTTAAGTAAGACCGTAACTTTGCACGATAACCAGTTTGGGTTTAGGCCCAAACTGTCCACTGACAGCGCTATACTGAGTCTGAAGCATGCCGTCAGATATTACACGGACCGTAACACACCCGTATACGCTTGTTTCCTTGATTTATCAAAGGCATTTGACCTGGTTTCATACAAAGTGCTGTGGAAGAAGCTTATAGATAGTAAAATAGCACCTGAAATAGTAAACATCTTTCAGTACTGGTACGGGAGCCAGGTCAACAATGTAAAGTGGTCGGGAGCTCTGTCGGACTCGTACAGGTTGGAGTGCGGGGTGAGGCAGGGGGGGTTGAGTTCTCCAACGCTCTTCAATCTGTACATAAATGAACTTGTCGCCTCGCTCAGCAGCCGCCATGTTGGATGCCATGTTGATGATGTTTGTTTTAACAACATCAGCTACGCAGACGACATGGTGCTGCTGAGTGCGTCGATTTGTGGACTTAGGGAGCTCATGAGTATCTGCGAAACGTACACTCACAACCATGGCCTTAAGTACAACATAAAAAAGAGCGAGCTCATGGTCTTCAAAGCTGGGTCCAAATGTCCGGCAGAGGTTCCACCCGTTAAGCTATACGGTGTGCCCTTGGAGCGGGTACAAAGTTTCAGATACCTGGGCCACATTGTGACGTCTGACCTGAAGGATGACGCTGATATTGAGCGAGAAAGGAGGGCGCTGTCGGTGAGGGCGAACATGATAGCCCGCAGGTTTGCTCGTAGCTCCAAGGAAGTAAAGATTGTCTTGTTTAGAGCCTACTGTACATCTTTTTATACGAGCTGCCTGTGGGTATCATACACGCAGAGATCCTACAACGCTCTCCGCGTTCAATATAACAACGCGTTAAGGGTGCTGTTGCGGTTGCCCCGTTTTTGCAGCGCATCGGGAATGTTTGCCGGGGTGCGCGTAGACTGTTTTTATGCTACCATGCGCAAAAGGGCGACCTCGATAGCGGGCAGAGTGCGGGGCAGTAGCAACAGCCTCCTGGCCGGCGTCGCCGACAGGCTGGACGGGCCGTTTCTTAAACATTGGCTGGCCTTACATGCACCTGTTTATCAGGCATGGGGCAGATAAATAAAACTTAATATGTACCAATCTACGTAATAATTTTATATATATTATTAAATATTAATATACAATTTTAATTTAAAATTTCAAATAATTTAATTAAACAATAACGGACTTTCAAAAATATTTAATTCAATTCAATTCAATTCATTTATTTGCCAGAATGTAGGTGTACATGTATGATCTTAAATTGAAATGGCCCATTTACATTCTACCATTGCATATGGTGTGCAAATATACATTAAGTTAAGTTAGTTATTAAGCTATTCTAATTCCATGTCTTTGAAATTCGTTTAATTTTGTGTAATAATGATAAAATTATGTTGTTGTTTATATTATTGGTATTATTATAACTGCAATGACTGTAACTTGTAACTATGGGTGGATTTGCCTGAAATAAATAAATTTATTATTATTAAAGAACATAATCAATAGAACATAACATAAGAAATAGAAATTAATTACTAATCCATTCATAAAAAAATTATTTGACGAAGACCCGATAAAGTTGGAGAGAGTTTAAGTCTTCTTTCAACATTCCTCACTGTTGAGAATTGTAAGTATTGTACCCATTGAAATATATAGATCGTTGATTGTACCTCATCAACGATGACATTTTCTTTCTTATGGTCACATATCCCTGACATCGGGTATCTCGATGGCCGTAAGTGCACTTAGGTCCTTTTACCTCCAAAGTCCAAATCAAGTAGTTTTTTAATTTATTTGTCTTGTTTGGGAATTTTCTGAAGGGTGGATCCATATTGATTTATGGCTAATAAATGCCAAATCTGCAATCTCCACACGATTTTTAAACAATAATTGTTATGTTTTTTGTAATATGTTTTGTTTTCATTAAAATTTATTGGATGTACCATACTATGAGGCTATATAACTGTGGAGTTTATTTTTATTTTTATAGCAGTGCAGATAATCAGATAATTCCGACATGTATAAAACTTGTTCCGTGTGGTGCCGGACGTAAAGAATTGCACCACCCTATATCTTCTCATGAGTGTCGTAAAAGGCGACTAAGGGATGGACCAAAGGATGGGCAGCACCGTTCTCTGAGTATTTAACCAACCGCAGTTGCGTTGCAGATCGCAGTTGATCGCCAACCCGCCTGCCAAGCGTGGCGATAATAGCATATCCTCCTAATATATGCTTGGGGGAGGCATATGTCCAGCAGTAGACATCTTTCGGCTGTCCACAGCAGCTTTCACTAGACGATGATGATGTATAAAACTTCATTTAAATAAATGCACTAATCGTCTTTTCACAATTATCTATAGAATGATCAGTTTTAAAATCTAATCTTCACTTCATCTCTTGAAAAATAAAATGAATATTATTTATGAGTTATGATAAAGAATACTGTTTTCCTTACAACGACTGTTTGTGACTAAACCCTACATATTATGATGCTCAAAAAACAATTTTTGAAGATTAATCACTCTACATAATACTCACAAAACTTTTTTTGAAGATCTCTACATAATGTTCATATGTTTTCCGAGAACACAAACTTAAGACCTTAGACTACAATAGCGACACTGACTTTAAAGTTTGGTTTCTTGATTTTTATTTGACCAAAATATGTGACTTCATTTATGCAAATTAGCGGTAAGCCTCTTTCATGGCCATTAGAGGTTAAATTTTGGTGTCGCTAAAAATGTGTCGAATGTCGTAAAATGCGCGGTGGTCAAAGTTCAGAATAGTTCTGTTGATTGTCGGTGGATACCATACAAAGCCACATTTGAATTTTCTTTGTAATGATTCCGCTTCGATCTAATATACTATAGATGCACGATGGCCGCTCGAAAAACGGCGTCAACAAAACTGTGCAATAATAAGTCGCGGGCACAGTTTCGTTCTCAGCTGCATCACGACCGTGCTAGTTGTGAGACATTTCACGATGCTGAAATGTGTAGAAAAAAAACATGAAAAATATACTCCAAATGTGCAAACAATGGATGGAGTGTCGTACTTGTCGTTATTATTATTATAATTTATTGTACACACATATATAAACTTTATTGTTACAGTAGGAAAGCTTATGTACAGTCAACAAATTGGAATCATGACCCACGATAAGCTTAATATCCTACAGACATTCTAATACAATTAGGTTGAATTTCGCTTAAATAGATATTTCCCTGGCAACAGACTTGTTATCAATTTTGTTAGCTATTTATTGACAGGCAGGCTACCAAAACCGACGACTATATCTGGCAGCGTATAATGGACAAACGTTGAGACTGGACCATCACCTCGCCGAGCTTGAAGTAGAGTTAAGTCATATAAAATGGCATATACTGGGGTTATCCGAAGTCCGTAGAGAGGGGGAGGACACGATAACCCTGGAGTCAGGACACTTACTCTACTTCCGCGAAGGTGATCAGCTCTCCCAAGGTGGTGTTGGTTTTCTTGTCAATAAGGCCCTCGTGAACAACGTTGTGGAAATCGGTAGTGTGTCGACACGGGTAGCGTACCTTGTACTAAAGCTAAATGATAGGTACAAGCTGAAAATAGTGCAGGTATATGCGCCGACCTCGACACACTCTGACGATATAGCCGAAGCGATGTACGAAGACATAGCTAAGGCTATGAATAGTACCGCTAAGGCTCACTACAACGTTGTTATGGGGGACTTCAACGCTAAAGTGGGAGTACAAGAACGCGGCGAATCGAAAATCGGACCTTACGGTTTGGGGCGCAGAAACCACAGGGGCCAAATGTTGGTCAACTTCTTGGAGTCCCAGGGGCTCTTCTTAATGAACTCCTTCTTTAAGAAGAAGCCCCAAAGAAGATGGACCTGGAAAAGCCCCGATAAGGTGACAAGGAACGAGATAGACTTTATCATGACGGATAAGAAGCACATATTTAGAGATGTCTCTGTGATCAATAGGTTCAACACCGGAAGCGATCACCGACTTATCCGAGGCACTCTAAATATCAATTTTAGAGCTGAAAGAACGCGCATGATTAAGTCTACTCTCCGACCTTCGCCGCTCCAAACCAGTTTGGGCTCCGAAAGGTTCCAAGCGGAACTTCAAAATCGATTCGACTCGCTGGAAACCACTGGCAATATTGAGGAGAAAACCAACACCATAGTCAAAACATTGCAGGAACTGTCTCGAAAATTCTTTCCGCCGCAGCGTGGAAGCAAGATGCCCAAGCTTTCGACTGAGACTCTCGATCTGATGAGGAAAAGACGGGAAATGTCAGCCGCGCATTCGTTTTCATCAGATAATAGGTCCTTAAACCTACAGATTAGGAAGCTGATGCGACGTGACCTCCGCCGCTCCAACACCCGCGCCGTTGAGGCTGCGATTGAGCAAAATAGGGGGTCGAAAGTTTTCGCTCAGCAGCTAGGGAGGACCCATCTGATGAAACTGAAAGCCGCGGATGGCAAAATTGTCACCTCTAAGATCGAGATGCTTGATGAGGTCGAAAACTTCTATGGGCATTTGTATTCCACGAAAACGGCGAGACCAGCGGTTCCTAGCAATGACGACAAAAGAGCCCAGCTCACGCGCCATTACACCGAGGATCTTCCGGACGTTGACCAGGGCGAGATTAGGGCGGCCCTCGAGCAGCTTAAGAACAACAAAGCTCCGGGCGATGACGGCATTACTACTGAACTCCTAAAAGCAGGCGGGGCTCCAGTCCTGAAGGAGCTACAGAGTCTGTTTAATTCCGTCATCCAACAAGGCTCTACACCGGAGGCATGGAGCGGGAGTGCGGTGGTACTGTTCTTCAAAAAAGGGGATAAAACCCTTCTGAAGAACTACAGACCCATCTCACTCCTGAGTCATGTGTACAAGCTGTTCTCGAGGGTCATCACGAATCGTCTCGCCGGAAGACTCGACGAATTCCAGCCACCAGAGCAAGCTGGGTTTCGAAAAGGCTACAGCACCGTAGACCACATCCATACTGTTCGGCAGATCATACAGAAGACTGAAGAGTACAATCAGCCGCTGTGTATGGCATTCGTGGACTACGAGAAGGCCTTCGACTCTATCGAAACTTGGGCAGTTCTGGATGCTCTTCAGCGATGTCACATTGATGAGCGGTATATAGAGATGCTGAGATGCCTATACAACGCTGCTACCATGACTGTTCAGCTCCAGGACCAAAAGACGAAGCCAATCCAACTGCGCAGAGGGGTGAGACAAGGGGATGTAATATCCCCGAAATTGTTCACTAACGCGTTGGAGGACGTCTTCAAGACGCTGGACTGGACTGGACAGGGTATCAACGTTAACGGCGAGAACATCTCACATCTCCGTTTTGCCGATGACATCGTTGTAATGGCTGAGTCGCTGGAACAACTGGGCGAAATGCTGCACAGCTTAAACGGAGCCTCTCGACGTGTCGGTCTCGGCATGAATCTGGACAAGACTAAAGTCATGTTCAATATGCATGTCATGCCGAGGCCAATATTCGTCGAAGGGTCGACACTCGAAGTTGTAACGGAATACGTCTACCTAGGGCAGGTAATTCAGCTTGGTAGACACAACTTCGAGAAAGAAGCCAACAGAAGGATCCGTCTGGGCTGGGCAGCATTTGGCAAACTTCGCCGAGTCTTCTCGTCGCCTATACCGCAAAGTTTGAAGACAAAGGTCTTCAACCAGTGCGTCCTGCCAGTCATGACTTACGGTGCCGAGACGTGGACACTGACAGTTGGGCTAGTCCACAAATTCAAAGTCGCTCAGCGAGCTATGGAGCGAGCTATGCTTGGAGTTTCTTTGAAGGATAAAATCCGTAACGAGATTATCCGGAGAAGAACCGGAGTGACTGACATAGCTTGTAGGATCAGTAAGCTGAAGTGGCAGTGGGCTGGCCATGTCTGTCGAAGGACCGATGGCCGTTGGAGCAGACGAGTCCTTGAGTGGAGACCGCGAATCGGCAAACGCAGCGTAGGGCGCCCCCCTGCCAGGTGGACCGACGACCTGAAGAACGTGGCTGGGGGGGACTGGATGCGGAAGGCAGAGGACCGAGCGTTGTGGCGCAACTTGGGAGAGGCCTATGTCCAGCAGTGGACTGCGATAGGCTGAGTTGATTTATTGACAGTGACAGCTAGTTTACCAATAAAATTATTTTTCTAAATTTTTTTCTAGATATTTATCTCCAAAAGTATTGTGACACTACGAATAAAGAAGCTACTTACAGTATGTAGGTTCTTTCCTCGTAGGTTTGACACCATTTCGTACTTGACATTTTATTAATAGTCATTTTTATTTTATTATTATTTCCTTTATTTAATTGCTTAAACATATTCATTATATTTTTAAATATTTTTACAAAACAAAAAAAACAAAAAACATTTAAAAATATAAAAAATAGTGGCCCACCGGTATCGGGTACAGGGACCAAGCTACCGGCGGTCAGGGCTCCAGAGAAAGGAACCTCCTAACAATACGCGCCGTATCTAGGAGAACCGCTTTCTGCATCAGGCCCTTGACCCAGCCGCCTAACGAGAGCCTCATGAGATGGTGGTCGAGGCTCTTTGCTAAAAGGCCATTGGCCGTAACAACTATCGGCACAATGGTTGCTGAGTCCACCTCCCACATGTCGACAACCTCGTGTGCTAGATCAAGATATTTAATTTGCTTGTCTTTTTCAGCTTTCACAAGGTTCCCGTCATGTGGGACACAGATATCAACAATCATTGCGCGGCGCTCAGATCGATCTATCACCACTATATCAGGCTTATTGTGAACAATAGTCCTGTCAGTGATGATAGATCTGTCCCAGTACAATGTGACATGGCCATTTTCAAGAACTGGGTCGGGCACATACTTGTAGTACGGTACTTCTGATTCCACAAGATTGTATCTCAAAGCAAGTTGCTGGTGAATAATTCTGGCTACTAGGTTGTGCCTGTGCAAATACTCGCCGTTAGCTAGACGCGAACATCCGGATATAATGTGTCGGATAGATTCTCCCGGACGGTGACATGCCCGACAGATGTCAATCGTGCCATCCTTCACAATATACTTTCGGTAATTGTTCGTCATCATAACTTCGTCCATAATTGCACATACAAAACCTTCGGTTTCTCCGAAGAGATCACCGAACTGTAGCCAGGCCACGGACGCTAAGCCATCCACATCGGGTCCATGAAGAGCCTGATAGAAGCGCCCGTGTAGCTCCTTGCTTTGCCATACCTCCTCGCGATCTTTGGTACTAAGTACTGCAGGTTTGCGCCAGTTCTCTTTAGCCAAAGAGAGCGGGGTGAGTCCCTTGTCCACTGCAACAACATCTCGATGCATACCCACGTCCAAGTGAAGGAAATATTCCCTTAGACTGCACACCTCACGGTTGTGGAGGGTCTTTGCATTTAAAAAGCCACGACCCCCACACTTCCGCGGGATGTACAGCCTCATCACCGATGACCGTGGGTGATGCATACGATATGCCGTCAGTAGTGTGCGGACTTTCCGATCCAGAGCGTCAAGACCCGTCTGAGTCCACTTGAGTATACCGAAGGAGTACATTAAGACCGGCATGACCCAACCGTTAAAGGCGCGCACCTTGTTTCCGCCTGATAAAAGACTATTGAGAACCTTTTTCAGGCGGCTAAAGAAGCGCTCCTGCAACGATTGCATCATGTCAGCCTGGTTGATGCCTAACGCCTCCGCCATACCCAAGTATTTGTAGGTGTCGGTTGGGGAGAGGGACCCAAGATGTGTAGAATCCGAGAGTTGAACACCCTCGGATTCCACAATCTCACCATGCTTTACATGCATGACTGCACATTTGTCCACACCGAATTCCATCCTGATAGAATTACTAAAGTTTTCAGTTACCCTTAGTAGCTCCATCAGTTGCAAGTCGGTGGGGGCAAACAGTTTAAGGTCATCCATATAGAGCAGGTGAGATATTACTTGACCTCCTCTTCTCAACCGATAGCCAAGCCCCGACTCCTCCAGTAAAGTACTAAGAGGATTCAGGGCCAAGCAAAACCACAGGGGACTCAGACTGTCGCCCTGGAATATTCCCCGCTCAATCGTTATAAATTCGTCGTTCCCCGGAGTCCGTCGGCATCCCGGATAGTGAAAGCCCGTCTTCCATTGCCCCATACATGTCAACAGGAAGGCGCGCAGGGTTGTATTAACTTTGTACAACTCCAGCACCCTCATGAGCCATGTATGTGGCACCGAGTCGTAGGCCTTCTTATAATCAATCCAACATGTCGACAGACCTCTTCGGGATCGACGAACCTGTTGGCTTATGGCCATGTCGATGAGGAGTAGCTCCTTAGTACCGCGGGACCCATTCCTACATCCATTTTGAGACGGAGACATAATAGAATTATTGTCTATGTGATTAGTAATTTTTGTTCTCAAAATGGATGTAAGAACCTTATAGACCGTCGGTAAACATGTTATCGGCCTATAATTTTTTGGTTCCACGGTACTACCTGATTTGTGGAGCAAGTGGGTAATACCTGTTGTTAGAAACTGTGGGAGCGCCCCAGTTTCCAAAGCTAACTGGAACTGGGACGCCAAACGCGCATGTGAACTACGCAGCCATTTTATCCAAAAATTTTGCAGCCCGTCCGGCCCTGGTGATTTCCAGTTTGGCAACGGACGGACTGCATTGGCCACGTCTTGGGGGCTGATGACAACAGCCTCCATCTCTGGTATTTGTTCACACACGCGCTCGACATTCCGTATCCAATCACCTTCGGTGTGACTGACGGGCACTGACCAGATGCTGCGCCAAAATGAACTCATGGCATCCTCATCCGGCAAGTGCACGTCACTCACACCTTGGTCTGGGCGCTCCCAAGCTCTGTAAACCCACCTTTGATCGCTATCAAACATGCGATTCTGGGTAAATCGGTCGACTCGTTTCCTATACCTGCGTATACGGTTTGCCCATGCATAGATTTTTTGTTTTAGGAAGTCGATGCGCTCTGTGACGCGTGACATGTACTCTCGAGGGTTGACATCAGTCCCCGAGAATGCCCGCCTCACAAAGCGCATCACTCTTGGCCTATTATTTCCCTCCCTAAAACTGATCAGCTTGCCGATGAGCACCCTAGTCTCGGCAATCCGATGTTCAATCCTGCACTGCCAAGCTGGTACGACGTTTTTTGGTCGTGTAGCTCTATTACCATCTGGAAATTGAACATGAGCTACACGACATGCGGCAACAGCCGCGCAGTACAGGATCGAGTGAGTATCACCGAGATTTTCGCTACTGTCAAAATAACTTGACAGTATCGAATCTAGGGCGCACACCAGCGCCTTGTTTTTTCTGTGCATAGGCAAACGCGGTATATGTGGTCTAAATTCGGGTTTTATGGACCTGAACTCCAGAATCGCATCCTCCATAGCACTCCTCAAATGTTCATTGCACTGTGTACTTACGATTGTAGCTCTGTCATCAACTACCTCCTCAGCGTGCTCGGGCCGCGGTAATGCAACGGGTAGGTTTTGCGATTGTTCCACAGCTTGTGACGGGGGAGAGATGACCGGGCTACAATGTACTTCTGAGCGCAGTCGATCAAGCACGGTGTCATCCAACATGTGACCACGCTGGATTGCCCGCACTTGGTCGGACAGTCGTTGGGCCGAAACGTTGACAGCTGGTTCAAGCACCTGAAACAGAGCGAGCATCCGACCACGGTACGCAGTCAGGTTGGTGCCCCCCTCTGTAGCCCCATAGTATGCGCGCATAACACTTAGATTGATCTGTTGGGACCATCGCATGCGCGACACACTTCCGCCGGGAGCGGGGGCCCTTTCAGAGGCCGATGGGCCTCGGGGTCCCAAACAATCCGGCGGCCGGCAACCTCCCCGACGACGTACAGGTGGTGGCGACGACGGCGGGGAGTAATACTCGTCGCTGGAGCTCGACGCTACTGCAGCAGCGGGTGAGGCAGGATCCGGTTCCTGCTGCTGCGAGGCGGAGCTCGGTGGCGAGTCCGGGGATGTTGGGCGTGCATTTTTTGCTTTGGCTCTAGCTCTTGTCAACATTTAATCACCACACAATTTTTTCCGGTTGCAAGATTTTGAAATTTTTCATTTATATTGTTGACGACAGATCTGTCACTCATGGTGACTTATGTATATTTTTCTTCTTTAAATGTTTATTTTCTTATTTCTTGTAAAATGGTCTCTTCTTAATATAATTTTGCTTTTTGGGAATGTATGTAGTATAATTATATTGAAAATAGGTTGATGTGTAAACTGTATAAAAATAAAATTGAATATCTGAAAATTATTATTATTATTATTATTATATCTTTATTTGCATAAAATGTGGTATATACAGTAGATGGTTACATTTAAATTTATAGAACAGGCACATTTTGCCATAGTTAAATAGCATGCAAACTGGAAAGTTGAGGAAGTTAACGTTCTGTAATCGAAAAAGTTTGTATAGGTTTCTTAAAAAATATTGTTGTTTGTAGGAAAACCACGTGAAACGACAGCTTATTCGAAATTCAAAACATTATTCCTGATTTATCAAAAACATAATTTCCAATCCAATTATAAATCTATTGCATGGATAACAAAGCTCAAAACGGCACAGATCTCTGATCTTTTTAATGCAGTTTCTGTAATATTCAAAATGTCCTAGGTGCAGCATAGAAGAAAACCTTACTGTTTTGACGATTTCAAACGAATTATCAGTTGAGTGGGTCATGCTTCCGATTTGTTGACTGTACATCGGCGAGCTTAACTCAAAAATAAGTTTTCTTACAACCGTAGAGAGATAAAGAGATGTTTATATATCGTTGTTGTAAACAAGTACACTTTATCGCGGAGACGTTTTTTTGGGTTTGATTTTGTACAAGACCGTGCTTCTAGTGTGTATTTGGTCGAAGTTATTCCGTTACAATTATTATTCTTTATGTGAATTCGTTTGGCAGTTTGAGCTTACAAAAAAAAAACTATCTTGAATAAAATGTTGGTAGTTCTGATTAACTATCTTCCTTTTTTCCTTAAACAAGTAGGTACATATTATGTACTTGTTAGTTTTAAATAAAAATTAAAAACCATCAGCTTATGTCATTATGTAATTAATAGATGAAGACTGACGAATGTAAAAAAAAACTGCAAATTACGTTATGTTGTTAGTTACAAAACAAACCAGTTTTTTGAGTATTTATTATTCAGAATTGTTTTCCTCGTTGTGGTTAAGTGGTCTTTGTCATAAGGTTCAGTATAATCGTATTGTGGTTACAAGAGGTGAGATTAAGATTAAATTCATGAAAAAAAAAACCTAAAAGCTGTACCTACCTACTCAACCAAACTTGAAGGAGTGCCAAAGGATTAAAAAAATATAAACGATTTGTTGAAATTAAAAAGACACTTACAAATTCGAAATTTTAAGTACCTAAATAAATATGATATGTTTACTTAGGAATTAAATGTTTTAAGCGGCCACTTAATAATTATCTTAAAACCATTTCATAAAAAACCGGCCAAGAGCATGTCGGGCCATGCTCAGTATTATAGGCTTCCTTAAGTAGGTCTAATTACAAACGAATCAAATCGAATATTAATCATTGCTATTTTAGTTTTTGCAAGTGCCTATGCAAACACAGCCAAATACCTTGGCATTACACTTGACGCAAAGCTGCGCTGGAAACCTCACGTTAAAAAGAAAAGAAAGGAACTCGATATGCGATACAAAAATATGTATTGGTTACTCGGTAGGAAATCCTGCCTATCAATACCTAACAAATTATTATTATACAAGCTATATGCCTGCCTCATGCCGATTTGGACGTACGGAATCCAACTTTGGGGCTGTACTTGCCGGAGTAATATTAAAATCATTCAAACATTCCAGAATAAAGTACTCAGGGAAATTGTCAACGCTCCCTGGCATATAAGAAACGACGACCTCCATCGTGACCTTAAAATGGAATTCGTCACCAACATAATGAAAAAAAATGCTGAAGCCCACGAACGTAGACTTCATCAACATGTGAATGTCGAAGCCATCCAGCTGCTCGACAACACGGACATAGTGCGAAGACTGAAAAGAACTAAACCTTTTGAGTTAGTGTAGTGAACAATAGTGAACAAAATAGTGCTACTGTTCATATAACACATGAACAAAGTGTTTTTATATTATTGTATCAGACTCTAAGTAAATGCAATGGACATTATTCTTAGTTAACAAACATATACAACGTAGAAAAATAAGTTAGATTCATCATTTCAGCCAAAAGACGTCCACTACTGGACATAGGCCTCCCGCAATTAAGGGGGGGATATGCCATAATCGCCACGCTTGGCAGGCGGGTTGCCGATCGCAGTTGGTTGTTTAAATACTCAGAGAACTTAAATCCTTGTAGGAGTACGGAACCCTAAAAAAGGGGCATAACGTAAGGACAGATAATGGTGTCGTTTCTCTTGTTCACGAACTAAATTTATTTTAAACTATCGCTCTCTTTTCCTAATAGTAAGAACAAGAAAGGAATGGTAACACTTTTAGAACTGTCTAATTAGGAATTTAGATTTTCATACATGTTTAGTCGTGATCTCAGATACAAAGAAATGTAACACGTAAACAAATTTGACAGTTCTAAAACTGTTGCCATCCCTTTCTTGTTAGTAAAAGAGAGCGATAGTTTAAAATAAGTTTAGTTCGTGGACAAGAGAATAGACACCTCCAATGTAATAACGTAAGGAAATATTACTT
This sequence comes from Asteroscopus sphinx, assembly GCA_949699075.1. Taxonomy (NCBI): domain Eukaryota; kingdom Metazoa; phylum Arthropoda; class Insecta; order Lepidoptera; family Noctuidae; genus Asteroscopus; species Asteroscopus sphinx. The sequence goes on along the minus strand of OX453021.1, from coordinate 7,213,131 downwards.
TATTATTTTTAACGCATTTACGCATGCGGAATTGTGGAAAGAATTTAGATTTCGCACGCATGCGTTAAAAATAATAAAGTAATTGGTAAGGGTACCACAAGAATAATAAAAATTGTTGCCCCTGTTCACCTGGGTGATTTAGTTCCAAGGTGAACAAATGACACCAATTATGTCGAATCATTTCACCTAGGTGCAATGATTCCGAGGTGAAATAAAGACACCATAAATTCCACTTTGTTCACCCAGGTGATTTCACCCAGGTGAACAAAGTGGAATAAACCGGGCATATCTATACGACTTTGAATTAACTGCAAAGTTAGTCAAGTCGGTTAAGAAACACTGTTTCTTAATAAGATATCGCTGATGTCACCCAAAAACGTGCCAAGTGGATGAGTATTTCGATGCCGCAAGCAGTGTTCACGGTAATGGCTAAACAGCGACAACACAACCAATGCACTGGCGTACTGAGCTAGGAGTCGCCGGTTCGAACCCTGCTCGTGAGCGTTTTTTTTCCCACAGTTTAAATCGTAAGTAAATATTATTATTCAATAATTTATAGTAAGAGAAATGGTACAATGGTACAATACCCAAATCCCAAACCCATCAACGATATTTATGGTGCCGACAGTTTCTGAAAGGCTGGTAATATCATAATCAGCCCGTTACTGTCCCACTGCTGGGCACGGGCCTCTTCTCAGAATGAGAAGGTTAACGACTTAGTCCACCAACCTGGCCTAGTGCAGTGCTATTTAAATTTCATGTCAACTGTCAATTTATCGACTAAAATATAATAGCAAGTTAGCAACCAATCACATCGCTTAACATAAGATTTGAAATCTGTAGGCCTAGTACGAGTTTCACACTTACGAATACTTTCATCGTTTTCGTCGACTTTCATTCATAAATCAGTAGCGCCCCTGGCGGATACGAGGAGGAACTACAGATTTATGAATGAAAGTCGACGAATACTTTGAAAGTATTCGTAAGTGTCAAACTCGTACTAGGCCCCCTGATTAGTAAATATTCCCGTTGATCGGCTCATCCATCACATCAGTTGGGCTGAAGTGGCTCTAACTAAAGACCGACCTATAGGGGAGACCTAGGGCATAGAATCTTACTAATCCTACTTCCTACTAATATTATAAACATGAAAGTTTGTGAGGATGTATGTTTGTTACTCTTTCATGCAAAAACGACTGTCTGGATTTTAATGAAATTTGGCATACATATAATAATAATAATAAATAATAAATATTTTTGGGACATTTTTTACACAGCACCATCTAGTCCCAAACTAAGCAGAGCTTGTATTATGGGTACTAGACAATGGATATGATACTTGTATACTTTTTTTTTGTAAATACATACTTATAATACATAAGAAACACCCAGACCAAACACTCATGTTCATCACACAAATATTTGTGTCCTGTGGGAATCGAACCCACGACCTCGTGATCACCAGTCCGACACTCGAACCACTAGACCACAGAGGTTGTCAAATATAGTTCATAACCTGGATTAACATATAGGCTACTTATTATCCCGGGAAAATAAACAGTTTCTGAGGGATGTGCGATAAGTCTTTCAGTGATAAGCCGAATTATACGCGGGTGAAGTTTAATAATATTATAAATTAAAAAAAAACGAATCCAGGAAGACGAACAGTTCTCCAGGGATGCGCGATAAACAACATTCACGCAGGTTAAGCCGTGGGCATAGGCATAATGTAATAAACATATGGCATATATAATTACGTAATAATCATCGCAGTAGAAATACCTACTGTTTTCATACAATCACGCAATCACACTCTAACGGCCAAAATTAATATGCTATCTGTAATCGTATCTCTAGAGATAGAAATTTTTCATATTTTATATCGAGCTTATGTCAAATTTCTATCTCTAGTAGGGCAAATCGTAGATAGATTGCATATTAATTTTGGCCGTAAGGCGACCATTACCTAGACGTTCAATCCGGTTCAATCAGTTCAATCCGTGACCTTGGATAGGCTGATTGCCATCAAAAATCAATATAACTTAACACAACATAACATCACGCCTGTATTCCCCGAAGAAGTAGGCAGAGGTGTGTAGTAAAAATAAAAATACTTTGATATTTTTTATCAATCTATAACATTAATTACACGATCAATCTGACATCAATCTAACCAAGTTTACGGATTGAACTGATGCCAGATTGAACATCTAATGGTCACCTAAAAGGTATCGATAGGAACTGCAGGTTTCTCGACAGTTTGTTTACGGTATTTACATGTTAAATACAACCAACAAATAATGAGTAATCTTTTAATATTTGCACAGTGCCTGCGTAGTGTAGTGTCTGCATACTCAAAAAGTTTTCTTCGAAGCGGTATGCAGTTGCTATTTATGTCAATATTTTATGCCCTTTCACAACGATGGTATGCGGAAGTTCCAATTTTATTATTTTTTCGGGAACTACCGCGGGCTTTTCCATTTGTTTCACAACTTTTTTCAGCTTTACATACAAGTAACTGTTACTTTTATTTATAAAAATTATATGGTCATTTGTACCATACCTATGACCACACTATAATATGTGTGGTCAATATATTCTTCAATGCTGATTAACGAAGCAAAAAAACATGTTTGGAACCCAGTCCTAAAAATAATCAAGTCCCAAACATCACGCAACACTGTAAAAGATAATGATATTGTGAGTGATTACTGCGTGCATCGAAACGATTTTAATTAATAACTAGCTTTTACCCGCGGCTCCGCTCGCGTTAATTTCTGCTAACCCACGTCAGTCCAGTCCAGTCCAGTCCATTCCAGTCCAGACCACTGTCCCGCTGCCCCGCTGCCCCGCTGCCCCAATGCCCCGCTACCCCACTGCCCCGCTGCCCTACTGCCCCGCTGCCCCACTGCCCCGCTGCCCCACTATCCCACTGCCCCACTGCCCCGCTGCCCCGCTGCCCCACTGCCCCGCTGCCCCTCTGCCCCGCTGCCCCTCTGCCCCGCTGCCCCGCTACCCCACTGCCCCCCACTGCCCCGCTACCCCACTGCCCCCCACTGCCCCGCTACCCCACTGCCCCACTATCCCAATGCCCCACAGCCTGCCTCGCTGCCCCCCACTGACCCGCTGCCCCTCTACCCCACTGCACAAGTGCCCCGCTGCCCCACTGCCCCGCTGCCCCAATATCCCTCTGCCCAGCTACCCCACTGCCCCACTGACCCACTGACCCACTGCCCCACAGCCTGCCCCGCTGCCCCACAGCCCCGATTCCCCGCTGCCACACTGTCCGACTGCCCCACTGCTCCACTGCCCCGCTGCCCCACTATCCCACTGCCTGCCCCGCTGCCCCACTCCCCTACTGCCCCGCTGCCCCGCTACCCCACTGCCCCGCTGCCCCGCTGCCCCGCTGCCCCGCTGCCCAGCTGCCCCGCTACCCCAATGACCCGCTGCCCCACTATCCCACTGCCCCGCTGCCCCGTTACCCTACTGCCCCGCTGCCCCATTGCCTCGCTGCCACGCTGCCCCGCCCCCGCTGCCGCCCCGCTGCCCCACTACTCCAATGCCACACGGCCCCGCTGACCCACTATCCCACTGCACCACAGCCCCGCTGCCCTGGTACCCCACTGCCCCGCTGCTCCGCTGGCACGCTGCCCCATTGCCTCGCTGCCCCGCCCCCGCTGCCCCACTGCCCCGCTGCCCCACTATCCCAATGCCCCACTGCCCCGCAGCCCCGGTACCCCACGGCCCCGCTGCCCCGCTGGCTCGCAGCCCCGTTGCCCCACTGCCTCGCTGCCCCACTGTCCCGCTGCCTCGCTGTCCCGCTTCCCCACAACCCCACTGCTCCACCGCCCCGCTACCCCACTGCCCCATTATCCCACTGGCCCACTGCCCCGCTGCCCCACTACCCCACTGCCCCACTGCCACTGTCCTACTTTCCCACTGTCCCACTATCCCACTGTTCCACGGCCCACTGTCCCACTGTCCCACTGTCTCACTATATCACTAAATCACTATCGTCCCGTCCCATGTCCCATGTCCTGTCCCATGTCCCATCCTATGTCCAGTCCCATGTGCCGTCCCACTGTCCTGTCCCATGTCCCGTCTCATGTCCCGTCCCCAGCGACGACACAGCCCCTAGACGCCACATAACAGGCGACCGATTTCTATCACACATAAGGGAAAAATCCTGTATGTAAGCCGCCACTCAAACAATTTGAATCAGTTATGACCACTGCTGTGAGCCGTTGACACTTCCGTGTTAGTGAACACAAAATTTACAAATAAATGTTATAATGACTTTTTGCACAGTACGATTGTGTTGTAAAAACAGCAAGACTTTGAGTGTCCAGAAAGACGGCATAACATTTCATCGTTAAGTTAATAATGTCATTATCCAATTAGATTTTTCAACTGATTTAATATTTAATGAGAGTTCATCTTATACTGGTTAATTCGCAACGGACACCAAAGGTGCAGACGGCACGTTGATGTCTTTCACAAAACATCTCTTTCTTACGCAAGCACTTAATACACTATCTCTTTCCCTCTATTTAATTGTCAATGTAACTAGTGATGTACTAAATCTGTTATCGATGAAACAAAGTTCTCCATACTATCAACGAAATTGAAAAATATAGGTAGTAGAATATTTTGCAATCTACAAAAAAAAAAAAAAACTACGATTTCAAACATTCAATCTTTATATACCTATAACAGCCAGGGAGTCTACTCCCGTTCAACGATAAACGAACTTTTGTTCCGACCGATACGTACACGATAAATGATATATGTACCTTTTTTAGGGTTCCGTAGTCCTACAAGGAACCCTTACAGTTTCGTCATGTCCGTCCGTCTGTCCGTATACCCATCTGTCCGTCTGTCCTAATCCTTTACAGCTTAATAACTTCTACAGTTATAAATATAAGTACATGTAATTTTGTTAAAAGATAGTTTAAATATAGATCTCAATTTTAAAAGAATAAAAAATGCGTGATTATGTATTTTAGGGGTGGCGCCCATACATGTGAAATGGGGATGAAAATATTTTTTTCGCTCCACCCCCTCGTGTGTGGTATCATTGAATAGGTCTACTAAAATGAAGGTAATATTTCATACAGCACTTTTTTATCAGGTGTACCATCTGCGAAATATAGCCAGCTAAAGTGACTTGCAATGTGTCCCCCCCCCCTGCCATCTCTAAACTATGTAACGTAGATATTTATAATTCTCCACGTTGATAGACCTTTGTAAAAACTCTCTTTTAAAATTATTTTGAGTATAATGTGATTATAAATTTTTGAGTTATAGAGAGAAAACTGAAAAATACTTAAGACGTCCTAGTTCAAAGGTCATTGACCTTAGAGAAAAATGATCTTAGCAAAGAATGCTCCTTTAGTTAGTTCCTTTAGTTAGTCCTTTAGTTAGTTCCTTTAGTTAGTCCTTTAGTTAGTTAGTGTTCCTTCGTGACACACATTCGAGGCTTTTAAGGTCATCAGAAAACCTCACGTTGGCGATACCATCGCATTCCACAAATTTCTTTGGTAATTCTTTTACAGTTCAGGCTGCTCGCCTGTGGAATGCTTTGCCAGTACAAGTGAGGCGTGCTCAATCTTTGCCTATATTCAAAAAACTGGTAAATGATCGCTACCTATCATCACTGTAATTTCCGGCAGGTACATTATGTAATATTTAGACATATTGTATTGTATTTATTATGTTTATTGTATCTTATATTTATGTAGTTTTGTTATAGATATATGTATAGTATTTATGTTATGTAGTATATGTATTCTATTATGTTGTTACACTGCGTACTACCCCTCTCTTTACTTGCCCATATTGTCCATCCTAAGGTTGTCTGGAAGAATTCGCCTTGAGCGATAAGACCGCCCATTGTACATGTGTTCTATATAAGTCATATAATATGTTGCTATCTTCTTTTGTGTACAATAGTATTTGTATTGTATTGTTGAAAAAAAATGACTTTCCTTCGTACGTACGTATTTTTACATTTATTACGTATTACTAATTACTACATATTTAACTGTCGAAAACATTGAAAATTTAAAATTAACTAATAAAATTACAGTAAAAACTACAACAAAAGACCCTTCTTTTGTTGTACAAACAAAATTATAGATCTCAAACGATTTTAAACCTAATTGACTACTAAGTTAAGTTAGAAATCGTAAAAATAAAGAAAGTCGCTAGCTAGCTACCAATAGCCAATAGCTATTTTACTTGGTCAGCTCACGGCAGCGCGGCGGCTGCCCGCTACACCGTAAACTTGTTGGTTATTCGAAGCAGTAGCCAATAGCTAGCTATCGTGTAGACAGATATCGTAGCCATTGATCGAAGTAGCCATGGCTATTTGTTGAATAGCCGCTATTTAGCTAGTTATTAGAGTAGCTACCCACTTCTAAGCCTTACTCCTGACCCCGCCTGGATCGAGTGCTGTATCAATCGAATTTGAATTCGAGTTAGTGTCAAATCGTACTGCTTTTTTCTAGGAATTGAAATTAGCTCGATTTGGTTCAGAGCTTGAACCAGTCGGGAGTAAGGCCCACGATGTTAATTTACAACTTCCACACGGACAGGGTCACAAGCACAGCTAGGAATGAATAATTTAGTAAAATAACAACTTTTGTGTCACATTCGATTTTATTTAAGATTTGCACGGATGTGTAATATTTCTCCATGAAGCTACTTGGTCTTTTACTTCTTTCGAAGGCCTCTTTGCGAGAAAAATCCTCAATTAAAATCAATCGCACAATTACATCCCTGAAAATGTTTGGTTTTGTTAAAACCTATTAAATATCACAATAATACTGTCATTCGCGGTTTGACACGTAAACACTGAAAAAATTACTCAGTACTATCAGAATTTCGCTTTCAATTACTACTAAAATAAAATAATAAAAAAGATTTCAATATCCAAAAGAGACCTCTTGAGCAGTCGCATAATTTGAGGTTACATTAACGACAATTGTACAGTTTACTGTCTAATTCAACATTGTTTATATAAAAACAATCAGAAATATATCAAATAGGTTAGGTAAGGTTAGAACTGTGAGCGAGCGAAGTGAGTGGTGCCGCGGTAGCTGCTAGCGAGTACTAGAAACAAATTACAGTTATTAGTTGTTATATTCATTAGTCACAAAATTTGTTTTATTTGATTATATCGCATGGTATTTATAATGGCTTTATTATAAAAGCTCAAAGTTACAAATGCACTATTCGAAGGCTATACATATATAAAATTAATTTATTTAAAAAATGATTAGTGGTGATTAGATTTTTTTTTTTTTTTGTCCTTTAAATTTAAGTTATTTTTGAGTAGGTTCTTTTCTTTTGAATAACGTTTTATTTACGTACTAATTAGCTGTTATAGTTTGCAATAATATTTGTTTTTGTTCCATGCTGTGTTCACTTTTAAATGTTAAGTAGGTCCAATAATATTTATACCTAGACGTAGTACCTAGTATGTTAATGTAACATTTTGTGTAATATTGCTGGGTAAAATAAATAATATAATACTACTACTAAATTAATTATTTTATTATTTAATATTTATTTACTATATAAACGGACAATTACCTCTTTTAAAATATCCGCTTTACTAAATAATAACTCCATATTCAACACCAAATAAATACATAAAGATATTTTTAAAGATATAATTATCTTAATTCTGAAAGTACAGAGCACCCGTCTTACTTTCAAAATTAAGATAATTTTGAAAGACTCCCTCCCTACTTGTAATACTTACTATTATTATTAGTATATTAATTACTTTATTATTAAATAATATTAAAAGAAATAAGAAGCTAAAATCCTTATAATTAATACTAAGTATTACATAAAAATAATATCGATAAAATAATATTTTATCGATATTATATTGTGTTGAATCTAAATCTGTCTCGTCTCTAACCCTACAAAGTTTGAAGTTTCTATGACATAATGACATTGTCAGGGCCAACCGGATCGCTGTACCCCGCTTCCTCATACCTCAGCTAGTGGCAGAATTGTTTGTACGCATTAAATTCAACAATATCCGTCTAGGGGCTGTGTTGTCGCTGCCCGTCCCATTTCCCGTCCCCTGTCCCGTCCACTGTCCCGTCCCCAGTCCCGTCCCCTGTCCCGTCCCCAGTCCCATCCCCAGTCCCATCCCCTGTCCACTTCACTCCACTCAACTCCATCGTACATTACTATCCGCTCGTGCAAATGCATAGAAGCTTCGATCTGTCGGGTGAGTACGCAACCCACGAATTATTTTTTTCTTTTTTTCTTTTTTTCTTTCTTTCTCAAAACCCATACCAGTTTTTAAGTCAGATCATCAGCTTTCAAACAAAAAGAAATCATCAAAATCGGTCCAGTAGTTTTAGCGTGATGCTGGAACAAACAAACAAACAAACAGACGTTTACAATTTTATAATAGTTAAGAAGATAAGATAAAAAAAATAAAAAATAAAAACTTGAAGAAGAAGGTTATTAAAAATTGTAGACTGAAAATAGTATTTTTTTAGTTACACCAAGATAACTTTATGCTTATTCGTATATTAAGATGGATACAATATAACAACGTTTAGGTACTTCTAATTTTTATTGCTTTTCATACAAAAAATTTGAGAAATCGCAATTTAGAGGAAGCTTCCGGTCCTTGTCTGTAAGTCGAAAGATTCTGATTTTCGGTTGGCTCAAAAGACTGCATTTCCAAGATGGTACCACCCACATACGACAGGATTTTTTTTTCTACTCTATAAAATTCGGCCCGACCAAAAAGTTTTTAATGCAATTTCTTTAGCAGCCGTATTTTCTCTATGGAGGCGCGCGCTAGAGCGCATGCGTGTGAATGACAGCTGGATATGAGCGCCTTATTCACCTTGATGTATGCAAAATGTTGTAGAAAAATATAATTAAAAATCACCGGTTCCCGTCATCGTAGCGAGGTAAAATACATACCAGTTTTTAAGTCAAATCATAAGTTTTTAGTCACAAACCCTTTCAACAAAATCGGTCTAGTAGTTTTATAGTGATGCTGGAACAAACAAACAAACAAACAAACAGACAACTGACATTTAACAATTTTATAATAGTAGTAGATATTGTACGGTAGATTAAAATATTTTTTTAGAAATATCTGTAAAGACGCTTGTCATCTTAGTCTACCTGCGACTACAAAATGCTGCAAAGCTTTCGAAACGTCAGGAAAACCAATTTAAATAATATACGCGATTTAATCCGGTTAAACTTTGTTTTATTATAAATATATATGGACTTCGCCTGCGTGAATGTGGTTTATCGCGCATTTCTAGGGAACTGTTCATTTTCCCGGGATAAAAAGTAGCTATATTATTATTTGGTCTGGGTGTTTCACATGTATTATAAGTATGTATTTACAAAAAAAAAGTATATAAGTATTATATCGATTGTCTAGTACCCATAGTACAAGCTCTGCTTAGTTTGGGACTAGATGGTGCTGTGTAAAAATGTCGCAAATACTTATTTATTATTATTTATTATATGTTAATCCACAAAAATACCTACCTACAAATAAAACCAACATAGGCTTAAACTCTCCTCTCGTAAGAATGTGTAGTGATTTAAATTCATTCATGAAGTCTGTGCAAGAAGCTGACATAAACCACGACTCCAGATTTTTTTTTCGATCAAGAATATTGAAGTCCTTGAGTATCAAAAAATCGCCCTAAATTTAAGTAGTTTGTAGAAGTATATAAAAAAAAAGTTGTGTTTTTGGTTTTTAGGAGTATTAGTTTTTAATTTACTTTAAGTCGTCTTGATTAGCCAATGTTGTGTTTACCCGTAATTGGCGTACGTATAAGGACAATACTAAACTGTATTATTTGGTAATAGTGTTAATATGTATGCTGTGGGCGAACCTTATGCAATAAATAAATAATCCGGGTTGTGTTCTATCTGTATGCCAAATTTCATTACAATGGTGCAGCTGTTCTTGAGATAGAAATGATGAAACTAACCCGACTTTGTTTTATATATTAATATTGATGCGTGTATACAACGTGTACCAGAAATGCGTGGTCATATTTGAAGAGCTTATTCAGCGGATGCTATCAAGCAACTTTTACTATGGGACCAACCCTGAAATAGCGAAAAAAAAAACAGCTGATCCCTACATTTTGTCGAGCGACATCGATGATTTAGTAGGGAACAGCTGATATTTTTTTTGCGATTTCAGGGTTGGTCCCATAGTAAATTATGTTCTATGCTATGCCCTGAATGAGCTCTTCAAATATGACCACGCATTTCTGATACACGTTGTATAAATACGTAAAAACAAACGCCGTTCTCTCAGCGTCATACAATAACTTTATTTCACTAGTCCCCAGTTTGTGAAAGGCTGATTAACGCAAAAATTAACTAATCAGCTGTCAAACCTCAGGTCAAGCGATGTGATTGGTTGTTAAAATTTTTGCCGGCCAATCACAGAAGCTGACATTAGTTTGACAATAGATCAAATTGATCAGCCTTCCAGAAACTGGGGGATAGTCTCTCTTATTTACCATGTTAAATTAACTTTTGTAGGTCAACCATTTAAAAGTAGATGTTATTTCGAAAATGGTCAGAAAGACTTATCAAAAATTTCGCAACTTTTTTGTTGAATCATACAAATTATGTAAATCTACTAAAGTTTATTTCCATTTTACGAGTTTTGAGTAACATTAGAGTAGGTTCCTTAAAATGCGTTTTAATGCAGTAGTTTGTAAAAATCCCAATTTTCTTAACCAATTTCCAAGGTCCTGCGGGTCCACTCCCTACCGTCCGTCCGTCCGTAACTTGAAGAAGTTTTGGAATCATTGGTTTACAAAAAAGATAATTAATTACCTATATTAAAGTAAACTTATGCAAAACATAAATTTCTAAAAATAAAGTGTGGTTAAAAGAGTGAAGTGAAGTGAAACAACATATAAAAGCTTATTAAATTCGAACTTAATAAAAATTAAACATTCGTGCTTATTAAAAACTTGAATTTATAATAAATAAATAATATTTTGGGACATTTTTACACAACACCATCTAGTCCCAAACAGAGCAGAGCTTGTACTATGGGTACTAGACAATGGATATAATACCTACTTATATACTTTTTTTTTTTGTAAATACATACTTATAATACATATGAAACACCCAGACCAACACAACAAACACTTATGTTCATCACACAAATATTTGTGTCCTGTGGGAATCGAACCCACGACCTCGTGATCAGCAGTCCGACACTCGAACCACTAGACCACAGAGGTCATCCGAATTTTAATTTGAAGTGAAAAATAAAACCTAAATCCCAGTAATATCGAACCAGCCTCTGTGACTAACAATACCTCAATACCGCACCGATAACACTAAAAAGTTTTTTTTTGAAATATTGGTTTGACGATGGCAGCGAATCCATCTCGCTCTCTCAGTCAGTCCTCAACCTCAATGACTTTAAGATTGTTTGGGATCGGATCCTTTATTGTTCATAAAATTAAACATAATCATTTTGAAAACACTTATTGGATTAATAAAATATTATTCTTATTACCCGTGTCAAGTATAATTACAAGGCAGAGATTATTTCTTTAAGGATACTTGAATGAGATTCGCTACAATGTTTCAAATATTGTCATAAAAATATGGTAAAAAATATTCAAATCCGTTCGATAATAAAATGTGTGGTTCTCAGCAGACACCTTTTCAGAATTATTTCATTTGGGCAAAAGGAAGAATGAAAAATTGACCCAATTAATTTTTTCAAAGCAAGATTTTTTCTTTAACTTTGGTCATATAATAATAAGCCCTCCCTATCCTGAACTCTCTATGCAGTTGTTTGCTTGTTACAAAATGTCACTGAGTTCAGTGTGCCTCCTGGCAAAGGCTTCCTCTAACAGTTTCCATTGCTTTCTGTCTCTTGCGACTCTTCTCCAGTTAGGACCTGCTGTAAGCTTCAGTTCGTCTTCCCATCTTTTGCGTTGCCTTCCCCTTTTTCTTTTGCCATCTCTAGGATACCAGTCCGTTAGGATCTTGCTCCACTTTTCTTGGGTACTTCGCAACATGTGACCCGTCCATCTCCATTTCAGTTGGTCTATCTTCATAAGTACATCTACAACTATTGTCTTGGATCTTATGAATGTATTCCGTATTCTGTCTTGTTTCTTAATACCTATCATGCTTCTCTCCATGGCTCTTTGGCAGTGTTCTAGCATGTTTCTGTGGTGTTTTGAGAGTGACCAACTTCGGTCATAGCATAGAACAAATAATTGGTCATAGTGCCAATAATCTGAATGATTCGGTGACGGTGCATTTTCAGGGTTCCGTAGTTCTGAGGAGCCCTTATAGTTTCATGTCAACAGTTGTTGTCAATGTTACGGTTACAAACGTAGTACACACGGCTACACATCAAGCTGTACAAAGCCAGTAAAGGCTGACCTCGCGTTGTAAGGAAAACCTACAATGCGAGATCAGCTTATACTGGAAATGAACAGCGTGATGTGTAGCCGTGTGTACGAAGCACGGAATAAAAGATTAAGCTTTTCCTCTATTACTATTATCGAAGTAACAATGAAGTACCAAACATAAATAATAGTAATAATAATATACAGGGCAATGATATTTAAAAATAAGTTGTTGCGCGCGCAATCTGAAGACTCGAAAACGTCCTAATTGGGACGTTTTGCTACTAGTCTGCGTCAAGTAAGGCGCCGAGCGTGACCGGTACAAAAAAAATGCCCACGTGTGTGTACAGAAAGTGTACCAATTATGACGCGAAAGTAACTTAAAGTAACTAACTTACTTAATTTGTACTAGTTTATGTGTATGTGTGCTGCCGTTGCGTACGGAACATATTTTTCGTTGGTTTTGTTAGGGTATAACATATCTATACTTTTAAATATCATTGATACAGGTTAATTGTCAAAATACCCAAAACTCGCTCCATCGTCGACCACATTTTAACAAAGCTGTCTAGATTGTGGTCAAGAGCAGATCTATATCTCATAAAAAAACAATACTACAAACCACAGAATATCTAATAGTACTAACGTACTACAAACACTAATACAAATTAAATGCACTCTCAGTGGTAGAGTCTAGCTAGCTACTAATATAGTAATCTGCGGTAGAGTCCATCATCATCATCATCATTTCAGCCGAAAGACATCCACTGCTGGACACAGGCCTCCCCCAAGCATGTTGGGGGGAAATGCCATAATCGCCACGCTTGGCAGGCGGGTTGGTGATCGCAGTTGGTTGGTTAATACTCAGAGAACGCTGCTGCCCATCCTCTGGTGAATCCCGTAGTCGCCTTTTACGACATAATTAATCTTGGTATTGCCTGGCAATAAGCCAACTCACAGTGCCATGTCACCAATTGACTATCTTCTTAATTTATCATCATCATCATTTCAGCCGAAAGACGTCCACTGCTGGACATAGGCCTCCCCCAAGCATCGCCACAACGATTGGTCCTGTGCCTTCAGCATCCAGCGGATTCCCGCGACCTTCACCAGGTCGTCGGTCCACCTTGTGGGGGGCCTACCCACGCTGCGCCTTCCAGTACGCGGTCGCCACTCCAGAACTTTACTGCCCCATCGGCCATCCGTTCTGCGAGCAATGTGCCCCACCCACTGCCACTTAAGTTTGGCAATTCTTCGGGCTATGTCGGTTACTATCGTTCCCCTGCGAATCTCCTCATTTCTGATTCGATCACCGTAAAATCACCGTCTTAGTTTATAATAATATTAATTAACCATACTTACAAAGTCACTCAAAGGTCAATGGAGAGTGCTATGCTCGGAGTATCCCTGCGTGATCGAATCAAGAAATGAGGAGATTCGCAGGAGAACGAAAGTAACCGACATAGCCCGAAGAATTGCCAAACTTAAGTGGCAGTGGGCGGGGCACATTGCTCGCAGAACGGATGGCCGATGGGGCAGTAAATTTCTTGAGTGGCGACTGCGTACTGGAAGGCGCAGCGTGAGTAGGCCCCCCCACAAGGTGGATCGACCTGGTGAAGGTCGTGGGTATCCGCTGGATGCGGAAAGCGCAGGACCGGTCGTTGTGGCGCTGCTTGGGGGAGGCCATGCCTATGTCCAGCAGTGGACGTCTTTCGGCTGAAATGATGATGATGATGTAAGTCAGCCAACATGGTCTAGAGTTGCGGTATTGGTACAAAAGGCTACCTAAATTTAGGATTGTAATGGCGACGATGTGAGTGACGAGTAAATTTTTGTGAAAAATAACTAAAATTGTGTGACTTTGATCTGAGATAAGGTTGATTTTAAGCTTAGGTAACTTTTTCTAGGCAGGCAATTGCAAAGAATGTTATATTCGTGGTTTTGTTTGATCCCCAGGATCATCTTGCCCATACCCAAGGGGTCATCTTGGATCCGGGGGTCTCCAAGATGATCCTTTGGTAGGGTTTTAAAAATAGTGAAATATAATGATATAAGATCAATAAATTATACATTTTGAGTATGACAACAGGTAGACAGATAAATTAGTTATCATTAAACGCTTTTATATCCGACCGCTAAAACTCAGAAGGATCCACTCGTGTGCGCCCAAAGGTCAATACCCTAACATCCCACCGTACCCATCCGTGCATGCCGTCCCCAGGCGAAAAAAAACCCTATTTTATAATATAAATAAGGTTCTAATATAAATAAGGTTCTAATTCGATTACACGAAATTTGAGAGTGAGGCCCACTAAAAATTTCGTTTTTGAAAATAAAAATGGTTGAATATTGTTTAAACTACGAGCTTTCTCCCTTAAGGGGATCATCTCGTACACCTTTCCCCTACATTAACTTCTTTCTATCACGATAAAGTGCTTCTTGTTCGACCAAGTACGCTTTTAAATGTTATCGACACTGAGCTGGCCATTCCTCTTTATTAAAGATTGAACATTGTTCGTACTAATTAGTATGTAAATCTTTAGCAAAATCAAAAACATGTGGGCGTTCGCGATGACATGGATCACATGGAAATAACATTGGCATTTAACATACAGGTACATACAATATGGGATAAGCCAAAAGGTCGTCTTCGCTGGTATTTTTATTTATTTAGCTTACAAAAGATTTATTGGCAAAAAATAATAATTTTGAATACTTTGTTCCAATTATCTGATACAAGTTTTAAAACAGGTTTAATACATTCGTACGCTACCTTTAGAGACAGTAGAACTTATTGGTAGCTGTGTCGGCTCTCAGGCCTTCAAGATACCACGGAATCTAAGTGGGGGGCAAGCCGAAGCGCTTGCCTCGAGTGGTTTCTAATTGAATTTAGGCGGAAAGAAAAGGCGGCCAAGTGCGAGTCGGACTCACGCAGTAAGGGTTCCGTACCACCCATCGACCTGATACCCCATAGAAACTGATTTAATTTACGAGAGTTCATCAAAGCACCGTGTGCAAAATACGAATTTTTGCATCTCTTTCTTACGCAAGTATCACCATATATGTGTTTTTTTTTTTTTTTTTTTTGCCTTGGGGAAATCCTCATGGACGCACTCCGCCCGGGGTAGGCGGAGCCAGTGTCGGACTCTTACCGACTAAAACCACCACGGTGTTCCTTCAACTACCTTAGCCGGGGGCGTGGGAACCCGTGAGTATTCACACAACCACCCCCGACAGGTCCTGGCCCGCCACAAGCAGGCGAGCCCCTTCTCCCCGTGCGGCCTAACGTCGGCCGCACCCTCCTAGGTGGCGCACACGGAACACTGCACGCCGCTTCATCTCATGGGCCTTTACCAGCTGCGCCAACTACGCCGGCTGTGCCAGCTACGCCAGCTGCTGGTCGGGCAGCAGACTACCCCGAGTCTGCTGCTCGCAGGCCCTACCTCCCGTATTTTTTTATAGAGGTTTTCTTCCTCGCGGTCCGGGCGGTGAAGCCAAGACCCTCGGTCCCAAGAGGCGCGAGAACACTACTCAGCGGGCACTCCTGGGGTTACGAGATCGACGGGGGCAGGGAAAGACAGTCCCCCCGCTGCCTGCCCAGTGGCAGGGTGAGTGCACACCGGGCCCGCCCCTGCTCCTCCACTGTGCCCTCTGCTCATATCAGAGGGACACGTGGAGCAACTCCCTACTGGCCCAGAACGGGCCCCTCCCGCGCCAGAATATTCGCCACAGGCAATAAAATCCCCCGAAGGTTAATCCCTCTGCAGGATTTTATTGCCCATGCCCAGGATGCACCGGCCAAACAACTGCTGATCCCTCCAGACGTGTCCAGAAGGACAAGCAGCCGTCAGGCACACGTGGAGGTTTTCTGGCCAGCACCCCACCACCATATATGTCTATATTTACCCTATTTTTAGTATTTTTTGCTAAACTACATAGTATGCACTATAATCACACCAAGCTTGACGCTGGTATATATTACCATTTTGAAGATAGTGCAGGAAAAAAAACGTTGATAAAAATGTATGTTTTTCGAGATGTGTGTGTGTCGGCGAACATTTTTGCATACATGTGTAAAATTGACAGTTCTAAAATTTTTGCCATCCCTTTCTTGTATCTACTATTAGTAAAAGAGAGCGATAGTTTAAAATAAGTTTAGTCTCTTGTTCACGAACTAAACTTATAAAATGAATTCCTTATTGAAACTTTTAAAAAGGCGTTACCTGCGATTTATTGAAGAACCTAGAATTTTTGCTTTCTTTTTGTTCCTCAAATAAGGCACGGGCCTAATTTCGTATGCTTCAACAGTTATATGACACAATTTTCCTCGTTGTCTTCAGGTATTGCAGTGTAAAAAAATTCGCTGGAACCTGTTTCCCTCACCGTTAATCTTTGATGATTGATGGTATATCTTGTGAGTACTTGTATACTTATGTACCCGCTTTCCGTGTCCTTTTACGGAAACTTGTTGAGGGTTGTCGAAAAGCCACGCGGGAATAAAAATTAAACGTTTTGTTGTATCTTTTTTGAAGTTAATAACTGAGCAATTAGTGTTATTTTATTTATTTTTAAAGAAAAAGGCTCTGATAAAAGTTCTCAATGCACGGAGTTAAAAGACCAATCCTTTGTCTTTGCTTTATGGACTAACGGCCAAAATTAATATCCAATCTATCCACGATTTACCCTACTAGAGATAGAAATCTGACAAAAGCTTCATACAAAATATGTCAAATTTCTATCTCTAGTAGGGTAAATCCTGGATAGATAGGATATTAATTTTGGCCGTAAGAGATAATGACCAAAAAGCTCGGGTAACTTCATCGTCGATGAAAGTCGGGTGATAGTACATTACTGTCGAGCCCTGAAATGAAGCAATTTACGGCCGAGTAATATTGGAAGATAACTTCCCAAGTGATTTTAAAAGAACGAGGCGCAAGCCGAGTCCTTTTTAATTAAACGAGGCCGTTAATTGCTATTTCGGCCGAGACTTGTATAGTACTTTTCTCTCATTTGCGAGGAAACACAACACAAATTAGATCAACAGTATCTCATTTTCATTCACGCCAATACGCCCGCGCGCGGTTCTTGTTCTATTTTCAAAGTTTTGAAAAAAAAATGCGCATTCAGCCTGTATAATGATAAATATTTTGTACCTAAAAACACCTAATTTATGTAAGTGTGTACTTAAAAACCTCAGTAGCATAATTTAAAAAATAAAAAGTGTCCAGCAATTTCTATTATTGTCCTGTTGGATATTACCGGCCTGTTATTTCGTTGCGTACGGAAAAGAGCCGATTGTTGTATTCTTTTATTTTGAATAATGAACCAATTTCTGAGCAAGTGGGAGAAAATATAATTACTGGCCTGAAGGACCGTTTTGCGAAAACCGTCGATCTGGCAGGCAGACCGCACCTGGTGGATTAGGAGTCATGGGAAGGGGAAGAAAAATAATAATAGTTAGGTAAAAGTATCGTATTTCTTTTTTTTTGCAAGCTTCTGCTGTTTCTAATACACCCAAAAAAAAAAACAAGTCAAACGGTTGGTGGAAAGGTGTCGCCAGCCATAGTTACCATCAGCGAAAAATTTAATATAATTTCGGTATCATCGCTGGCTTTTTTCAGCTAAGAGCTGGCTTTTATCCTATTACTATCCGTGGAAACCTGTAATTGGCTTAATGTAACCTATGCTAGCTGTTTATTAATTTTTATATAGCTGTTGGTTTTCCTAATTATAAATAAATAAACAAATAAGAGCTTATCGAAAAAAATCAGCTTATCCATACATTTGTGTTCACATAAATCGACAGAATGTAGGGATCAGCTGTTGATTGTTAGTTAGATTGATAGTTGATTTTTTTGGCGATTGGTAGGTCCCATGGTAAAAGTTGTTCATAATGATGAGTACAAATTACAATGACCCTTAAGAAGTTTAGTATAAACTAAGATTAAGGTGACAGAAGCCAAAAATAGTGGTGGAAAGTGGAAACCTATTGAAAATATTATTGATATTTACCACTATTTTTGGCTTGGCTGGCTTTTTTTATTTGGCTTCAATAATATACATATAAGCTCTTAGCAGAAAAAAGCCTGTGTCATTTTTATATTTTTGCTCATTATAATTAAGGCTGGCGACCCTTCCACCAACCGATTGACTGGAATTTTTTGGGTGTATTGGGAACATAGCGGAACAGTTTGCAATATAAATGAATGACGATATTTTACCTAGCTTTTTTGTCCTCATCGAATAACTCCCAAACCAGAAGGCCAATTCTCGTAATAAAAAATAAAAAATATAGTTCCAAACTAATCTCAATGCTTTATTTAATCTTTTTTTTTTTTCTTTTTTTTTTTTTCTTTGCTTTATTTTTTGCTTTGTTTTTTTGTTTTTTGCTGTCAGGAGATTGATATTTATCAATCTCCTGACAGTAGATGTTTCCAATTACCGTTTTTTGGTGACATCAATGATATTACATCATTGGGTGACATTAATGATTTAAGTGTTTGATTTTGTACGTTTTTAATTACGAGAATTGGCATTCAGGTGCGGCTTGCCAGATCGACGATTTTCGCTAAAGGATCCTTCAGGCTAGTAATTAGGTACCTGAGTTTCATCGACGATAAAGTTACCAAGGGGTCTACTTCGCGTTTCATCGACGATAAAGTTACCAAGGGGTCTACTCTCGTTTCATCGACGATAAAGTTACCAAGGGGTCTACTCGTATTTCACGAACGACAAACGAAGTTCGAACTTTCGTTTCGACTGATACCTACTCAATAAAGACAAGCACATAAAAAAGGCACAATAAAGATAGACTACGGTTCATAGTCGTATGAAACTGACCGGAGATCAAAGAAACAAACGTCAAACACGATCATCGCATGCGATAAGGGAACGATGGTTGACCGGAGTAGCAAATTGTGCGATAAGCGATAATAGTACGATTAATCTAATAATGATCAAACGTGAGTAGACCTGTGAGCTTTTTGGTCTTTATCTCTCAGTATATTACAGAGATTTCGTAAAAACAAATCGTAGCTTCAAGATGCAGTGGCCTATACATTGAGTTAGATTTAACAAAGATGATGCCGTTGAGTAGTTGAGTAACGGGGGGGGAGGGGCTATTATTGTCTAAAATCCATATGGAACAAGGAAAACCAGAAGGAAAAACGTGTTTCATCGTTTTAACCTGTTTTAATTACCTCAATCGAGTGATCCTCAAAATATGGATTTGATTAGGTATTTCGTATTAATTTAAGTACCTACCTATCCTGGGGCATATAACACACTCCAACTCACCACCCACTCACCACACAAATACATATATATACATACAAAAACACACATACACACTTCGCGCAATCTTAATAATTTTCTTTTCTTTTTTTTATGTTTCATTTTATCATGCCAGAAGGCAGCCTTCTTCTAAGGCTGTATCTAATTAAAACTTCAGTGCCTTATATTATATTAGCAGATAAATCAACGGAAGATCGGTTTCTTCTAACACAAGCATATTGTTGCTTAAAGGAAGACTCCTAACACTGTAAAGTAATATATTTATAAGTTACTGAAATAAACATTTTGATTTTGATTTGATTTGACCTACATTGTATTGTTAATGTTGGCTATTTATTTTAAAAAGACAAGAAAAAGACCGAAGATCTTTTAATACAGCGAATCGAAAAATCGTCCCAACTCGGACCACGCACCACTTGAGCTTTTTAGGGTTCCGAAGTCCTACAAGGAACCCTTATAGTTTCGTCATGTCCATCCGTCTGTCCGTCTTTCCGTCTGTCCTAATCTTTTACAGCTTAATAACTTCTATACAGTTATAAACATAAGTAAATGAAATTTTGTTAAGAAATATTCTACATATAGATCTCAATTTTAAAAGAATAAAAAAATCCATACATGTGAAATAGGGATGAAAAAATTTTTTTTCGCTGCACCCCCTCCCGTGGGATATCATTGAATAGGTCTACTAAAATGAAGGTAATGTTTCATACACCACTTTTTTATCAAGTGTACCATCTGCAAAATATAGCCCGCCAAAGTGGCTTGCAATGTGTCCCCCCCCTGCCATTTCTAAACTATGCAACGTAGAAAGTTATAATCTTCCACATTGATAGACCCATAGAGAAAATGAATATAAAAGTATTCCGTGGTGTAGCAGTCACGCTCCCTGTCAATCTTAGGGCGGCGTGTCTAGGGACTACTCCCTTTTGTCAGCAATCTGAATGCCTCCCTATGTCCGGCTATCTGAAGGCGTTCCTAATTCCGGCCTCCTGAATGCCTCCCTAATTCCGGCTATCTGAATGCCGACCGTGTTGGGATACAGGTACACCACAAATAATACGCACAATTGTTCAACACACGTTTATTTATTACACAATTATTTAGAGCACTCTGTCTATTGTTATTTATTAGGTACACTTTATGGCGCTGTAACGTTATACACGATATACATACACACGATTTATATACAAGAACAAAGAAACTATTATTAATATATCGAAACAAATACTTATTTAAAACTGCCCTAAATTACTTCCTAATTACCCTAACTATCCTAAGAGACCATGACCACGACCTGCAGCATTACTTCCATGCTATTTCTTAGTTCTGTAACTGACCGCAACTGATTGACTCACTGAATAACTCAAGAACGCTCTGACTATATATACAAAAGTGGCGTACAGCGACAGCGGCGGGGCGATCAAGTCGTTTCCTGTTCCACCAAAATTCCCGTGGGAAAATAGACTCGCTCAGATCCTCGCCCCCCGGTTACCCCACTTCAACCCCTATGCTAAATGAACCTAGCCAATCAGAGCGTATCTTTTTGATGTGATGCAATCGTTTACCTTATTAAGTAATGCTGCCGATCGGGTCACGGCTCCCGCCGCGCGCCGCGACGGGAGCAAGTTACGACTTGTTCGTATAACAATTACGATGTTAAATGCTACTAGTTAGCAAACAATGCGACATTTTCTTCGTACTTTGAGCTATTGTTGCTAACTAGAGCCCTAATCCTAGACCATTGTTAGGTCATACACACCCTAGCCTTATCTTTATTGTTTTTAAAACTTACATACTAATGCCGACATCATTTCCTTACATCTATTTACATATGTCGCCGACATTCTCCCCCTCGTGCTCAGCACCGTCCTCTGGTTGCGGCGACTGGCGGGGGACGATCTTCACGATGCGGGAGCTGGGTCGCCTCATGACTCCGCCTGCAGTAGCCACGTCCGCCACGCGAACACGTCCATCTGGTCCCGGGTACACTCGTTCAATGGTACCCCGGGGCCAGCTACAGCGGGGCAGAGTGTGGTCGCCTATGACGACGACGTCGCCCACACGCAGGTCTCGTTCAGATGCTCTCTCGTCGATGTGTCGGGGGAGCAAGGTAGGCAAGTACTCTCGCACCCACCTGCTCCAGAAGTGATCTGCTAGTCGTTGTGCTGTCTTCCAGGTGTTAGGACCGACCAGATCTCGGTCGGAGAAGATGCCGATGCTCGTGGTACCGGAGGATCGCCCAATCAGAAAGTGATTGGGCGTGAGTGTTTCTTCCTCTGAGATGCCGACGTCTGTCAGAGGCCTGGAGTTGACTATGTGCTCGGCCTCCAACAGTAGGGTGTGAAGGACCTCTTCCCTTGGGTGTCGCTCGCGGAGTGTCGCCTGCAGCGCGGTCTTAATGGACCGCACCAGGCGTTCCCAGGCGCCGCCCATGTTAGGCGCGCCCGGGGGTATGAACTTCCAGCTCACACCCAGGTGCTCGGCTGCTGCAGCGATGTCAGAGGCCTTGAGAGCCTCAGCAGCCTCCTTCAGCTCGCGGTCGGCACCGACGAAGTTCGTGCCGTTGTCACTGAAAATGGTCTTTGGCATACCACGTCTGGCGGCGAATCTGCGAAGAGCTAAAATCATGGAATCAGTAGACAAGGAAGGCGCCAGTTCAATATGAACGGCCCTTACAGTGAGGCAGGTAAATAGAGCCCCCCATCTTTTTTCGTGACTTAGCTTCTTGTATTCTTCGGAAAAACTTTCATTTTGACAGCGTTTTATCAATAAATTCTCTGCTTGTTCTAGCAGATGCACTTCTATGGGAAGGTATCTTCTTTCTTCGGTCCGCACAATATTTTTCTTCTTTATGATTGGCGGTGCCTTCCCTTTCGTTTTCTTCCAGCTGGGATCATCGCTTCCTTTTTTCTTTCTTACGGCGTTCACTTGTTCCTTGGGCTTGCACAGTTCTATAAATTGCAAGACCCTCGCCGTTGCACGTAGGAGACGATTCCAGTTTGATGAACGCACAGGATCAGGGGTCACATGACTATTCGGGTTCATGATCACTGCTGCGATAGCTATTTCCTTTTCTTCGCCAGTCTTCTCTGGCTTAACATTTCTCGGTTTATGCCAATCTTCTCCTTGCAAGTACAACGATTGCAGAGGGCGATCGAGTCTCATACTGATCTGCCAACCTTCCCGTTGGCCAATGGACTCGTCCAGATCCTCGCCCGCCGCATTCGCAGCCGCGTCGAATACTACACGCAGCTTCTCATTCTGCGGTTGCACCACTGAGGAGCGAGGAAGGTACCATTTATTATTATTTTCTTCAGTAGGTACTTCCTCTGCATAACCTTTTTCCAATAAATTTTCTATTTGAGCAGTATGTTCTTCTTTCAAATACTGATTCCTCTCAAATTTCTTCTCCAAAACGCATAGCCGCTTCTCTGCCATACCGAGGCTTTCTGGTATTCTTTCTTCTTTATTTTTCCATAAAAGGCCAACCTCGAATCTTCCACTTGGCAGGCGTCTGCTGGTCTTCTCTAAGATCTGGATAGCCTTATCATCAGCATCAGTACTAGGGCGCTTCGGCGCCACTCCCAGTGATTCTATAGAGAAGTGATCCTTCATCAGCTGTTCCAAGTCATCCTCAGCTGTATTGAGATTCAGGCACCGGTCTATGAAGTTGACTTGTCTAGTGTTGCAACCATGCAGCACCCATCCGAGTAAGGTCATTGACGCCACAGGTTGTCCAGATTTTCCTCTCTTCAGTGACCGTGTGACTATCAGCTCCCAATTATCTTGACCTATAAGCAGCTTCGGAGCTTGTTCCGAATAGCAGACCTGGCGCGCTATGTCTTTCAAGTGTGTATATTTACTGACATCAATTTCTTCTAGGCGTTGAGATGTCAGGTTCAGGTTGTCTATTGTTCTGACTCCTTTGAGGCTTGAGGCTTTCATATGGTGGGCGCCTTTTATTCTTATATTCAATCTACGTGAATAAGCGTTCACTATTCTTTTTCCTCCCACCGTCTCCAGAGCGAATGGGTCTCTAGGCCCCTCCGCACCTATGGCCTCAGCCACCTTGGAATCTAAAAGCGACACAGTGGACCCCTCATCCAGTAGGGCAAGCACAATCATAGAGCCCTTAGGTCCAAACAATTCAACAGGCAACATTTTCAAATAAGCTTTATCATTCCTAATCGCATTCACCAAGTTAGTAGTCACCTCAGTCTTATGCTCCTCTTTCTGCTGCTGATCAGCTGATGTCCGTTGTAGGTCCACATGTAATAATCGATGATGCCACCTTTTACATATGCCGCATCCATTTCGCTTGCATGCATCCTTGCGGTGCCTACTACGCAGACATTTGAAGCATAAGCGCAGCCCTTTTACAATATCCCATCTCTCCTGAACTGATACACTCAAAAATTTCCTGCAATCTGAAAGGTGGTGCTCTTCCTCGCAATGCGGGCATTTGATTCTATTATCGCTATTATTTACAAATTTCTTATCACTGTAATTCTCTCTTGCCGTATGAGTGGCATGCTTATTCAAATAGCGCTTAGGCTTTTCTAGACTTTCAGGCGTTGCGAAGGCACCACACTTATCAGCTTCAATATTTAAAAAATTAGCAATATTTACCAGTTCAGGGAGGGAGCAATCCATCTCTGCTGCGTAATCGTACCATCGGTACTTAACCACTGAGGGCAACTTATCCACTATTAACTTCACTATTTCGGGTGAATGTAAATATTGCGATTTAGACAGTCCCTTAATTGCTGCCACACTATTATTCACTTGGCTAGCAAACATACATATTTCGCGAGCGCTATCGGTTGGTTTCACTAATGATTTTATTTTATCAAGTTCACACAACACTAGTGATTCTGGTCGTCCGAAACGCCGCCGCAATGCGTCTAATACTTCCACTGGTTTGCAATCCGAGTACAACAAACTCTTGATAGCGTCGCGCGCAGTACCTTTCACCGCTTTCCTTATCCGTGCTATATTCTGCACATCGTTGAACATGGCCGCTGTATCTTCATACACCGTTTTAAAGGCGATCCATTCTGACGTATTCCCGTCGAAGAACGGCAGCTCATGTATGTACTTAGGTGGCTGCTGACGCGTATTCAATGCTTTCACTATCTCCGTAGCAAAAACCGCTATATCACTTTTTCTTGTTGTCGACTTATCGCGTTGCTCATATTTACTCGGTTGCACTATAATCTCTTCGCGCACTGTGGTTTCTACCCACTCTTGAACCTGGCCGGTGCGATCCTCTGGTTCTCGTTCTTCATCGGAGCTCAACTGTTCGTCCACCTGGAGACGCGCTAGCCTTGCCCGGGCAAGCGTGGTCGCTGCCTTGGCCTGTTCCAGTTCCAATCTGGCTAGCTCCTCCTTGGCTTCCAGCTCCTTCCTCTTGGATCGCGTCGATCGGATGGACGGAGCGCGCGGAGGACCCAGGGGCACCATCATCATGTTGGACCCCCAGCCCGCTTTATTCTTCTCGATTTGCTCCGCCTTCTCATCCTTCTTCTGGTCGGTTATCTTCGATGCGCTGGTCGTTGCAGTCTTTGAAGTGGCTGCTGTGGTCGTGGTCTCTGTCGTTGCTTCAGTGCTCGTGCCGTAACTAGATACTGTCACCTCGGTTCCTGTCGGTGTCGTCGACTCAGTTCCAGTTGCGGCTGTCGACTCGGTGGCACCCTCAGAGGATTCTTCTGCTGGTTGCTCAGCTTTTGAGGGCGCGCCCTTATTCGATCTCGTTACCGGCATTTTGATTCACGTATTTAATTAACACTGGTGTACCTGTTTATCCGGCTCGCTAAGGACCAATTTTGTAGCAGTCACGCTCCCTGTCAATCTTAGGGCGGCGTGTCTAGGGACTACTCCCTTTTGTCAGCAATCTGAATGCCTCCCTATGTCCGGCTATCTGAAGGCGTTCCTAATTCCGGCCTCCTGAATGCCTCCCTAATTCCGGCTATCTGAATGCCGACCGTGTTGGGATACAGGTACACCACAAATAATACGCACAATTGTTCAACACACGTTTATTTATTACACAATTATTCAGAGCACTCTGTCTATTGTTATTTATTAGGTACACTTTATGGCGCTGTAACGTTATACACGATATACATACACACGATTTATATACAAGAACAAAGAAACTATTATTAATATATCGAAACAAATACTTATTTAAAACTGCCCTAAATTACTTCCTAATTACCCTAACTATCCTAAGAGACCATGACCACGACCTGCAGCATTACTTCCATGCTATTTCTTAGTTCTGTAACTGACCGCAACTGATTGACTCACTGAATAACTCAAGAACGCTCTGACTATATATACAAAAGTGGCGTACAGCGACAGCGGCGGGGCGATCAAGTCGTTTCCTGTTCCACCAAAATTCCCGTGGGAAAATAGACTCGCTCAGATCCTCGCCCCCCGGTTACCCCACTTCAACCCCTATGCTAAATGAACCTAGCCAATCAGAGCGTATCTTTTTGATGTGATGCAATCGTTTACCTTATTAAGTAATGCTGCCGATCGGGTCACGGCTCCCGCCGCGCGCCGCGACGGGAGCAAGTTACGACTTGTTCGTATAACAATTACGATGTTAAATGCTACTAGTTAGCAAACAATGCGACATTTTCTTCGTACTTTGAGCTATTGTTGCTAACTAGAGCCCTAATCCTAGACCATTGTTAGGTCATACACACCCTAGCCTTATCTTTATTGTTTTTAAAACTTACATACTAATGCCGACATCATTTCCTTACATCTATTTACATATGTCGCCGACACGTGGATAGACCTTTGTGAAAACTCTCTTTTAAAATTATTTCGAGTATAATGTAATTATAATTTTTTGAGTTATAGAGAGAAAACTGAAAAATACTTAAAACGTCCTAGTTCAAAGGTCATTGATCTTAGAGAAAAATGCATAGCAAATAATGCTCCTTTAGCTACTTTCTATTTGAAAAAATCACAAAAAGTAACTTTGACATGACACACTTCTTAAATTTGGCTTCTTGAATTTATCGCTAGATGGCGCTACTAACAACACGCTCTGAGTCGCGAATGCTGCCGATTATTGCAAAAACTAAAATAGCCATGATTAATATTCGATTTGATTCGTTTGTAATTACACCTACTTAAGGAACCCTATAATACTGAGCATGGCCCGACATGCTCTTGGCCGGTTTTTTTTAAATATTATCGGGAATGATCGACTGCAGTGCCTATTACATAATATTGAAACCACAGAAATAGATAGAGTAGAATCACAAAATCACAATCAATCAATCAATTGTAATCACAATTTTACTTGCGATTCATGCGTGGCAACTTTCCAAACAAACTACGCCTTACATATTGACGTCATTAATTTTTTTTAAATAACTTTAATCAAATGTACTATACAGCTTTTGTTTCTGCAGTTAGAAACAGCATAATAAGGCATTTTTGCGGGTTTTTGTTACAGTATTTACAGAAACAAGTGATAAGGCGTACTGAGAAAGGCTTTGAAATGCCTGCACTATGGTGCAGAGTGTTGCCACGCGCGCCCTGCCCACTTTTCCATTATATCTATTTCTGTGCTTGAAACCATGCTTTTGTGTGTTCTGTTACCATACACAAGGTCTTGATAGGAAAATAAACTAACTACCCACGATCGGTTCCCAATCTTCAAGTCCGTCCAAAGGCTGTCTGGAAGAGATTGCCTTGTGCGATAAGACCGCCCATTGTACTTATATAATCTTTGTTTTCGTTTGGTGTATGTACAATAAAGAATATAGTAAATAATTACACTTTGTATATGTTTCAGTCTGAGTGTCGCTATTCCAAGGCATACTTAGGACTTTGTTTATTTTGGTCTTTGGTTTTATTTTTAAACCTAAATTCCAAACTGACTTTTATGTTCACAGCTTTAACACCAATTCGGTAAATCCCTAAATTTATTTTTATTTGCGGCAATAATACCGTATCTTCAATAATTTACGAGTGCGGATACCTTCCATTATTGCTAACAGTTATAAATACTACACCAATATGTTTGCCGCAGGGCGTTTAAGATCATTTGTGATCCTTTAAAGCTCATATACGATGATATGACTGCAATAAATACCGTATTATATTATAAAACTGGCCAAGAGCATCTCGGCCCATGCTCAGTATAGGGTTCCGTAGAGCGACTCCAATAGAATAATCAAAATAGTGATGGTGTAATCAAATAAAAGGATTCTAAAGGAGCATTGTTTGCTAACATCATTTTTCCCAAAAGTCCATGACCATGACGTGAACTAGGATGGCGTTTGGGTCAAAAAAATGCATTTTTATTGAATGGATGGACGCCATCGCTTATGGCTCGCGGTGGTTCCAACTTACATTTTCTACGAAAACCTTTTGGACCAACGTGGTCCGAAAAACGCTTGACGGGTTAAGTATTTTCAGTTTTCTCTCTGTAACTCGAAAATAAATAGTCACATTATGCTCAAAATAATTTTAAAAGAGAATTTTTGTAAGGTCTATCAACGTCGAAGATTTTAAGCTTCTACATTCCATATTAGTTTGGAAATAATAGCAAGGGGGGAGTCAAATTGCAAGGCACTTTGGCGGGCTGTATTTCGCAAATGAAACACCTAAAAAAAAGTGATATCTATCTATCTTAACTATTATAAAATTGTAAACGTCTGTTTGTTTGTTTGTTTGTTTGTTCCAGCATCACGCTAAAACTACTGGACCGATTTTGATAATTTTTTTTTTGTTTGAAAGCTGATGATCTGACTTAAAAACTGGTATGGGTTTTGAGAAAGAAAGAAAAAAAGAAAAATAATAATTCGTGGGTTGCGTACTCACCCGACAGATCGAAGCTTCTATGCATTTGCACGAGCGGATAGTAATGTACGATGGAGTGGAGTGAGTGGAGTGGACAGGGGATGGGACTGGGGATGGGACTGGGGACGGGACTGGGGACGGGACAGTGGACGGGACAGGGGACGGAACATGGGACGGGAAATGGGACGAGACATGAGACGGGACATAGGACAGGACAGTGGGACGGCACATGGGACTGGACATAGGATGGGACATGGGACAGGACATGGGACATGGGACGGGATGATAGTGATATAGTGAGATAGTGGAACAGTGGGACAGTGGGCCGTGGGACAATGGGATAGTGGGACAGTGGGACGGTAGGACGGTGGCACAGTGGGGCAGTGGGGCAGTGGGTTAGTGGTGCAGCGGGGCAGCGGGGCAGCGGGCCAGAGGGCCAGTGGGGCAGTGGTATAGTGGGGCAGTGGGGTAGCGGGGCAGTGGGGCAGTGGGGCAGTGGGGTGGTGGGGCAGCTGGGCAGCGAGGCAGCGGGACAGTGGGGCAGCGGGGTGGGGCAGCGGGGCAGCGAACAGTGGGGCAGCGGGGCAGCGTGCCAAAGGTGCAATGGGGTACCGGGGCTGCGGAGCAGTGAGGCAGTGGGATAGTGGGGCTGCGGGACAGCGGGGCAGTCGGGTAGCGGGGCAGTGGGGCAGCGGGGCCGCTGTGCAGCGGGGCAACGGGGCAGCTGGGCAGTGGGGCAGCGGGGTAGCGGGGCAGTGGGGTAGCGGTGCAGCGGGGCAGTAGGGGAGTGGGGCAGCGGGGTAGGCAGTGGTGCTGTGGGATAGTGGGGCAGCGGGACAGTGGGGCAATGGTGTAGCGGGGCAGCGGTGCAGTGGGACAGTGGAGCAACGGGGCAGAGGGTTACCGGGGCAGCGGGGCAGTGGGGCAGTGGGATAGTGGGGCAGCGGGGCAGTGGGGCAGCGGGGCATTAGAGCAGTGGGGCAGCGGGGCAGTGGGGCAGCGGGGCAGCGGGGCAGCGGGGCAGCGGGACATTGGGGCAGCGGGGCAGTGTGGCAGTGGGTTTTTTTTTTTTTTTTTTTTTTTTTTTTTTTTTTTTTTTTTAATTATTGGGTCTTTAATTTTAATTTTAATGTCAGTGTTTTGCCCTTTGGTTTTATAGCACTGCAATTTGATACGGTGCTATTGTGGCAGTGGGTTAGCGGGACAGGCAGTGGGGCAGCGGGGCAGTGGGATAGTGGGGCAGCGGGGCAGCGGGGCAATGGGCTAGCGGGGCAGTGGGGTAGCTGGGCAGCGGGGCAGTGAGGGGCAGCGGGGCAGTTGGGGCAGCGGGGAAGTGGGGCAGCGGGGCAGTGGGGCAGTTTGGTAGCGGGGCAGTGGGGCAGTGGGGGGCAGTGGGGCAGTGGGGGGCAGCGGGGCAGGCAGTGGGGCAGTGGGATAGTGGAGCAGTGGGGCAGCGGGGCAGTGGGGTAGCGGGGCAGCGGGACAGTGGGGCAGCGGGGCAGCTGGGCAGCGGGGCAGTGGGGCAGCAGGGTAGCGGGGCAGTGGGGCAGTGGAGTAGCGGGGCAGCGGGGCAGTGGAGAGCAGTAGTGTAGTGGGGCAGCGGGGCAGTGTGGCAGTGGGGTATCGGGGCAAAGGGCTGGCGGGGCAGCGCGGCAGTGGGGCAGCGGGGCAGTGGGGCAGCGGGGTAGCAGGGCAGTGGGGCAGCGGGGCAGCTGGGCACCGGGGCAGCGGGGCAGCGGATAAGTGGGCAGTGGGATAGTGGGGCAGCGGGGCAGTGGTGCAGCAGGGCAGTGGGGCAGTGGGGCAGTGGGGAAGCGGGGCAGTGGGGCAGTGGGGCAGCGGGGCAGCGGGCAGTGGGGTAGCGGGGCAGCGGGACAGTGGACTGGACTGGAATGGACTGGACTGGACTGGACTGACGTGGGTTAGCAGAATTTAACGCGAGCGGAGCCGCGGGTAAAAGCTAGTACTATAATAAAATTGTAAAGGTCGAAAAGTCTGTACATTGAGTTTTTTTTCGCGAAAATCGGCTAGGGGGACTAGAAATAAGCAATAGAACACAAATCAATCGTTTAAAAAAATTATGTCTGTCTGTCTGTCTGTTTGTTACCTCATCACGTGAAAACGGCTGAACGGATCGTAATGAAACTTAGCAGTTGTATTGGTATTAGCCTAACTTAAAATATAGGGTATGTTTTATCTGAATCGGTTGAGTAGATCCAGCGATACAGCTTGAACCCTCTATTGTATTAAGTTGTATACAAAGTAAAGGTCATGATTGCTGGTTAGTTGCAGGTTCCTAAAAATACAACTAGATTCTATTAGTATTATAGAAAATATAGAATAACATAACACAGCCCATCACTGTACCGCTGCTGGGCATGGCCCTCTTCTTGGAATGAGAAGAGTTAAGGAACTGGATATTGTTAGTGTAATAGATTATCATAACATATTCAGCTCATTACCTACTGCCCCACTGCTGGGCACGGACCTCTTCTCGGAACGAGAAGACGTAAAAACTAGAAAATTTAGAATAACATAACGTAGTCAACCTATTACTGTCCCACTGCTAGGAGAAATGAGAAGAGTTAATGAACTGGATATTGTTAGTATTATAGAATAACATTACCAGCCCATTACAATCCCACTGCTGGACACGGGCCTCTTCTCAGCATAAGAAGAGATGTGGTTAGTGTTATAGAATAACTTAACATAATTAGCCCAATTACTTCCCACTTCTGGGCACGAGCGTCTTCTCAGAATAAGGGAGTTTAGGGCTAATTCCATCACCTTAGCCGGTTGGTTGTAAAAACAAAATATAGTATGGTCGGTAAATAGTGTAATCGCCTGTGTAGGCGCTTATATGTACATATATATTTGAAGACATTGTGTTCATAATTATGACACGATGCTATTTTCCGACATCCACGCGGACGGAGTCGCGGGCACAGCTAGTATGAAATATTATCTTCATTTCAATAGAGCTATTCGACACCCAACACGTGGGGGTGCAGCGAAAAAAATATTTTCATCCCCAATTCACATATATAGCCCATGCATAATCCCTAAAATACATAATTACGATTAATTATTCTTAAAAAAATTAGATCTATATTTGAAATCTGAACTATTTTTGAGCAAAATTATATGTACTTACGTTTATAACTGGGACAGATAGACAGATAGACGCATGGACATGACGAAACTATAAGGTTTCTTTGTAGGAACTACGGAACCCTAAAAATAATTCTCAATCAAACTACTTGACAAGTATTGACAACATTAATAACTTGTATAAGTCCATAAAGGTATTATACTGAGTATAGAAATGTCTTTGTACTTATAATTCTTGTTTGTTTTTTCTGGGAATTGATAAATCACCTAATTTTATGAAGTGTGAACTGGATTCTTATTAAAAACTATATTAATATATGATTGATATCAAAAGTTTTTCTCATATCGATATCAAAAACATAAAGTTGAGAACACAAAAATACCTCATAAAAATTATTAATAATGGTTTTTGGTTTTAGCTTCCTTGAATACCACATAGATGTCAAAATCATAGACATTTTTCGAAACTACATTTGTCCAAAACTTCAACAACAATTTCAAAATACATAAAAAAAAGAAAAACATGACATTTACCTTTAAATTTTTCAAGAAAATTAAACTAGCCTGCCAGCCCCAGAGAAAACGAATCAAAGGCAAATATAGGGTGGTATGCCACTTTGTCCAATGTGACTTTAATCAAAGAAATTGCATGATTTTCATCAAATGTATGAATTTTAATACTGATCACCAAATAAATTCGATTGGACAAAGAAACTTGATCACTGGCATACCACTCATACCGGAGTCCTGAGCAGTCTGAGCTGCCAACGGCCAACCCTGTGTCCCTGTGCCCTGTGTTTGTGTATGTGTGTGTTATAAATCTTGTCTCTGGTAAGTTTAGCGTCAAAAGCTCGTTGTGTATATTTTTGGCTTTTATCTATGGGCTTTATTATTATAATAAGGCACTTTGTTAATCAGTTTAATAAGATGCTTCGGACACTAAGATGCCAGATAAAAGGGCTTTTAAATATTATTTAAAAGTGCACTGCGTTCAGGAATTTGAGGACACGGCTCCAAGTTTTGATACATGTACACCGTGTTATTGAAATAACTAAAAACCTCTTAAGGGGTCATTGAACTCATCAGTATGAACAACTTTTACTAGGGGCCAACCTCAGACCAAGAGCCAAACTCAGATCAAGAGCCAACCCTGAAATCGCGAAATATTATCTGTAACCTACATTTTGTCGATTTTTTTGCGATTTCAGGTTTGGTCCCTTAGTAAAAGACAAGACGATAAGACCGCCAGTTGTACACTAGCGCATAAGTAGTTATTTAAGAAATTAATATAATCTTGTTGTGCAATAAAGAGGATTTGTATTGTATTGTATTGTAAAAGTTGTTCATACTGATGAGTTCAATGACCCCTTAAGAGGTTTCAGTTATTTCAATAACACGTTGTGTATTACGAAATACATTCAAATTGTACAAACTACGACTAATTTATGCTTTTGTGATTCGATTTTGATATACGACATCCATAAATCTTAGGGATGCTTAGGGATGCTGAATTTTCTTATCACTTTCCCCTTATTGTAGTATTGAGAGCTCATTTAAGGATATGGTACTTTACACAGCTCTACATACCTATTACTTTTCTCTATGTCCTACATCCATAATTTTATTGGAACGAAGTTCCTTATCGCAGCTTGCCGTAGGTGCGATTCGGTAGAAAATGTACCGTCACGTTAGATTTTATCAGATTAAAGAAGTCGGTTAAAAAAAGACAAGTTTTAATGGGGATCTATGGGATCGATGGGATAATGGACGCACTCCGCCCGGGGTAGGCGGAGCCAATGTCAGACTCTTGCCGACTAAAACCACCACGGTGCTCCTTCAACTACCTTAGCCAGGGGCGCCGGTCTAACAACTGCCGTTCTCTCCAGACGTGTCCAGAGGGACAAGCAGCTGTCAGATACACGTGGAGGTTTTCTGGCCAGCACCCCATCTAACTTAGGCCCTGTGGTATCTCAATCCGACGCTTGATGTTTCCTGCCGCCTATGCTTGTATCATAATAATGAACCAGTCAATATTTAGTGCATGCGCCTTTTAATAAAAACCTCAGGTGTATAAAGCGATAACCGCCATTTATCGCCAGCGATGATGCAGGCTAGAAAACATTAAAATTGTGGATTCTGTACAACCATTCTTTACATGTAATCGGTCAGTAAATGACTTGTCATATAATGACTTGTCTTGTTTGTCTTGTTATATTCGTGAATATCATCCGTAGTATTGGCAAAACTAGTTACAATAAAGTTTTTGAAAACTAAAGTAAGTACCTAGGTATTTCGCCGCGAACTTCCGTTACTGGCGGGGATCCCCTGACTGCACAGGTTTTTTTCATGGATGTCGTAAAGGTGGACACCACAATTAACTGTCTACCTACCTATTTGGGTAACTAATTAAACTACCTACAAATCTTGTTTTCCTTGCAGGTATCAAGCATTAACGGCTTACTAATTTATAGAGCTCCTTTGTGAAAGAGCTCGTCCGGGGAAGTACTACCACCGTACCTACTTTTCCGCCAAATAGTGATGCTTGCATTGCTGTGTTTCGGTCTGAAGGGTACCCGTGAAATTATAATCACATGAAACTTTCCATCTTCATGTCTCAGTTTGGCGAACCGACTTGCGGTACCATTTAGGCAACAGCCTAGTTGGTATTACAGTTGTTATGGGCAAAGATAACCGCTTAACATCAGGTGGGCCTTTAACTCGTTTCGCCGTCCTATACTATAGTATATAAAAAAATATCTGCTAGTCGAATTGTCATTTCAAACCTTTAACAAACCATATAAGTAGCAGACATAAAAGCTCCAGTCGCGTTTATTATCAAGTTACCGAGTTCTAGGCCTTATTTTTTTCGTGCTCTGAAGACAGTTCAATCATTTTCCTTAACCATACCGGAAGAAGTCAATAAACTCACTATTTCTACGTACGGCATTTGATAATTGGAATTTTCGTTTTTTATCACGTTCAATCAGGCGTCTTGCTTCGTTGAACTTAGGTAACAGTTGGTAAATAAAATAAAATGACCATGATTGATACATCGACCAGACGGATCTCAATCAATTTGTACTTAAAGCATAGAACAAATAATAGTTGCTTAAAGTAGGTATTGATGATGCTGTTAATTGAACGTGTACTCAAATAGCACAGGTAAAACTACGTGATTTAAACATCTATCACCATTCAACTGCCAGAAGATTTTTTTTATTCCTTCTTAGGCCCGTATTACAGAAGCTTCCTCAAGTACAGTTTAAACTCCAATCACCTGATCACTACTTAAGGATAGAATGGTTACTTGAGTATCGGTCTTATTCCAGAACAGTAATTATAAACTTTAATTCAACAACATAACACACGAATTTGACCTGAAATATAATAGAAATCTCTACTCAAGCGTAGTCTGGACCACACTTGAGTGATTACAGATCAAATCTCTGCCCAAATACCGAAACAGGTGACAATATAAAACGAAACTAAACTCAGCTGAACTGTGATCAACAAATCTCTGCTTGAGGGACGTTCTAAAATCAAAGCTCAACTCAAAACTAGTTTTAAACAGTGATCAACGCTTGAGTATCGTTCTGGAATACGGACCTTACTGGGCTTGCGCACAGAAATAGATAGAATGGAAAAGTGGGCCGGGCGCGCGTGCCTACACTCCGCACCAGAGTGCAGGGCATTTCAAAACCTTTCTCAGTACCACAGAGTACTTTTTAATATACTGCTCAGTACGCCTAATGACTTGTTTCTGTAATTACCGTAACAAAAACACGCAACAACGCCTTATTGCGCTGTTTCTAACTGCAGAAACAAAAGCTGTAAAGTACATTTGATTAAAGTTATTTTTTAAAAATTAATGACGTCAAAATGGGAGGCGTAGTTTGTTCGAAAGTTGCCACGCATGAATCGCAAGTAAAATTGTGATTACAATCATTCTACTCTATTTATTTATGTGGTGTAGAATGATGCGAAGAAACTACCCTTACTCACAGTTCAATGACTCCATTTGAAGTTACAAACGATTGTTTAACTATTGTGTCGTGTCGTGTCTGCTTGGACAGGTAGTTAATATCTTCAAAGCTTTTCCTCTGGCATACTTTGACGGCGACTCACATCGTAATTGTTGTAAAGTACCTTTTGCATGACATTTCTATGCCCTTTAGCAGACAACTCTTGCATTTTTCCGGATACGTCAAGCAGTAATTAATTACACTCGGGAGCAATGAATCCATATAAACCTACATACAATACAACATATAAAAAACACAACATACAATATTAAATTGTATTCTTCAATTCGATTCAAATCACTAGCTGTGGAAGATTGTAATTAGCAAATGTCCTAATCTACCCATAACATGTTATTAACGTCGTCATTAATAAATAAAAAATTACTTTAATCAAATGTACTTTGGGCGCCCCCCTGCCAAGTGGACCGACGACCTAAAGAACGTGGCTGGGGGGGACTGGATGCGGAAGGCAGAGGACCGAGCGTTGTGGCGCAACTTGGGAGAGGCCTATGTCCAGCAGTGGACTGCGATAGGCTGAGTTGATTGATTGATTGAAATTTACTTTACAGCCTTTGCTTCTGCAGTTAGAAACAGCACAATAAAGCATTTTTGCGGGTTTTTGTTACAGTATTTACAGAAACAAGTCATAAGGCGTAATGAGAGAGGCTTTGAAATGCCCTGCACTATGGTGAGTGTTGGCACGCGAGCCCTGCCCTCTTGTCCATTCTATGAATTTCTGTATTCTACACAGCTTTTCAATATGATCATAAAAAACCGACCAAGAGCATGTCGGGCCATGCTCAGTATTATAGGGTTCCTTAAGTAGGTCTAATTACAAACGAATCAAATCGAATATTAATCATTGCTATTTTAGTTTTTGCAAACAGCGCCACCTAGCGCTAAATTTAAGAAGCTAAATTTAAGAAGTGTGTCATATCAATATAACACAAAGTTTCTTTTTGTGATTTTTTTAAATAGAAAATAATTAAAGGAGCATTATTTGTTCAGATCATTTTTTGTCTAAGGTCAATGACCTATGAACTAGGACGTCTTAAGTATTTTTCAGTTTTCTCACTATAACTCAAAAATTTATAATCACATTATACTCAAAATAATTTTAAAAGAGAGTTTTTAAAAAGTTCTATCAATGTGGAAGACTATAAGTTTCTACGTTGCATAGTTTAGAAATGGCAGGGGGGACACATTGCAAGCCACTTTGGCGAACTGTATTTCGCAGATGGTATACCTGATAAAAAAGTTATGTATGAAACATTACCTTTATTTTAGTAGACCTATTCAATGATACCCCAAACAAGGGGGTGCAGCGAAAAAAAATTTTCATCCCCATTTCACATGTATGGGCGCCACTCCTAAAATACGTAATCAGGTTTTTTTTATTCTTTTAAAATTGAGATCTATATCTAGACTATTTTTTAACAAAATTTCATTGACTTATGTTTTTAACTGTATAAGTTATTAAGCTGTAAAGGATTACGACAGACGGACAGACGGACGGACATGACGAAACTATAAGGGTTCCTTGTAGGACTACGGAACCCAAAAAAACTAAATCTTAAAAAAAACGAGCGATTCCTACAGTAGTCGCTTAATATTATGATGTGTAACATCTGACATCCTTACTTACGAAATAATTAGAATTAAATTAGAATTATAAATGTTTAAGAAATTATTAATGCCTATCCACGAAGAAAAGAAAGGAGCCTATCACAGAAATTATCCTTGTAATTAATTAATTTGTTTTTTTTATCATCAAAATTTTAAATATCAATTGAGCAGCGACAGAAATTAACTTGAAAATTTTAAAAAGCTAAACACAGAAATGTTTATTCGAATTATTATTAATTATTACTCAATTCCGTGTGGTGCCGGCATAAAGAATTGCACCACCCTATATCTTCTCATAGGTGTCGTAAAAGGCGACTAAGGGATTCACCAGAGGATGGGCAGCAGCGTTCTCTGAGTATTTAACCAACCAACTGCGATAGCCAACCCGCCTGCCAAGCGTGGCGATTAGGGCATATCCCCCCAACATATGCTTGGGGGAGGCCTGTGTCCAGCAGTGGACGTCTTTCGGCTGAAATGATGATGATGATGATTACTCACTTACATTTTTTATCAATGATCTGTAGGTACTTTTTTGAGACACTTATGATCAACAGTAAATACATTTATTATTATAGTTTACACATACATTACCACCTGACGGCCAACTCTAGCACTGCGCACGCTTATTGGTCAAATCAAATAGCGCGCGCTTATTGGTCAAATCAAATAGCGGGCGCTTTTTTGTCAAATCAAATAGCGCGCGCTTATTGGTCAAATCAAATAGCGCGCGCTTCCCCAGCTTCCTGTTACACACTTCCGTCCCTTTTCACGAAATCACTCGCACAGATTGCAGGAAAGCGAGAGGAAAGATGTTACACATCAAAAAGATACATCCATCCATACATATTCCATACATCTTGAACAGCTCATTTTTTATTCACGAAATCAGAGTTG
The DNA here is from genome assembly GCA_949699075.1 of Asteroscopus sphinx. Classification (NCBI taxonomy): domain Eukaryota; kingdom Metazoa; phylum Arthropoda; class Insecta; order Lepidoptera; family Noctuidae; genus Asteroscopus; species Asteroscopus sphinx. The sequence continues at coordinate 7,174,937 of OX453021.1, read as the reverse complement.
GTCCCATTGTAAAAGTTGAGCAAAATGTATTAATGAAATTTTAAATTGTGTCTGGTATATTAAGAAATAACCCTGTAGGTATTATAAATAAAATCGGCCGAGTGCGAGTCGGGCTCACGCAGTAAGGCTCTGCACCACACATCCGTCGATCTGATACCCCATAGAAACTGATTTAATTTACGAGAGTTCATCAAAAGACATCAACGTATCGTGCACGAAATACTCACTCTCAATAACTCTTTCTTACGCAGGTACCACCACATATGTCCATGTTTGCCCTATTTTTTGTATTTGTTGCTAATAGTATGCACTATAATCAGACCAAGTTTGACGCTGGTATATATTACCTGCGAGGCAACCCTAACACAAGTATTCTTATAACTTACTGGGGCTGCCTCAATTCTGTATTGTATGAAAATCGATGAGAGACAATAAAAACCTATTTTATTTTTATTATTTTATTATTACCGTTTTGAAGACAGAGCAGGAACAAAGACGTTGAAAAAATGCATGTTTTTCGAGGTTACTTGTATGAGCACCCCTTTTAGTTTTAGACTTTTCTTATTTTTAGTATTTGTTGTGATAGCAACAAACAACAAATTTCAATCGGCCACCTATTACCGTTCAAAAGATGCCCTGTGACCACCCTGTGCCTGTGACAGACAGACGGACGGACGGACAGCGTAGCGAGAGTAATAGGGTCCCGTTTGGCACCCTTTGAGTACGGAACCCTAAAAATGTATAAAGGTAGGTCGGTACACCTACCTATTTTATATAAGTTTGTGGGTACAAGTACCTACTCTCCCGACATGAGGTGTGGCTTTTGTGAGTAATGTCATAAAAACTATGCAGTTGCTACGAGAATATTCTGAGCTAAGAATTATGTGCTAAAAGGAAAATTTACGTTCGTGATGTTTTGATGCGCAACGAATGTTTACATATTTCGCATAAAGTCAAGGCAATTTGTCTCGGAAGCGTCTTAAATATAAAACTTTTTAACAAAAAATTGAACCGACGAAAACAGAAACTGAAAAGCGAAAAATAACTAATTATGAGTCGGCGCCAAACAAACTTTTAACATAGCAACGTGCATGCAAGTTACAAGTGGCCGAGCGGAGAACGAATTTTTGCAAAATTATTGTTTATCGTTGAAAATTTCACGTTATATTTGATGTTACGTTGTTTTTATTATTTATTTAAAGTAATTTAATGATCTTCGTTGATTGTTTGTTAGGCGCCGACTCATAATTAGTTATTTTTCGCTTTTCAGTTTCTGTTTTCGTCGGTTCAATTTTTTGTTAAAAAGTTTTATTTTTCATTTTTTTGTGGTTATTGTGGTTAAAATCTAACTCCAGGTCCCCATTATGTCGTAGTGTCTAGAACTATATTTATGTGTGTGTAAGAATTCAGTGGGTGAACAAACGCTCATCCCCTATTTTACTACCTTTAGGGGTGGATTTTGATTTTGAAATTTAAATGGGACCATATTCGAGATATACCCTATCCATTAAAAAAAGAATCATCAAAATCGGACCACTCTATAAAAAGTTATGCGAAAAAAAACCTCCTCCTTTTTTTCGTCGGTTAAAAATACAATCAACTTCGCTACTAATAATACAATGTACATGTAATATTGAAGAATACATACAGAAGAATACAACCATTAAACTATGGGACCAACCCTGAAATCGCGTAAAAAATATCAGTTGGTCCCTAAATTTGTGCTCACTCAAATCGATAAAATGTAGGGACCACCCGATATTTTTTTCGCGATTTCAGTGTTGTACCTATATTACGATAGTACTATTAGATATTCTGTGCCTATAGTAAAAGTTGTTCATGTTGATGAGTACAATGACCCCTTTTTGGGAAAGAAGCCATTAAAATTTCAACATGTATTTCGATGGGTAGGCTGTTCCATACTAAGTGTACACATAATATGTGGTAATCAAAACAATTTTTAAAGATTCTGATTCTGAACTTCACACGGATTATTATGATAATGATTTTACGATTATGAAAATCGTTAAAATAATAAAATAATTCACACAGATTGTTACATTACAATAACACTTCCAATTTGTGTTTTATAAACACCCGATTCTTTCCTTCGACCTCTACCACCTTATTACAAAATTGGGCTTAGCCTATGATAGCCTAGCGGTTATACGCTTGCCTTCCATGCAAGAGGCATGGAGGCTTGGGAACAGGCACAGGACGCGGTAGGACTGTTCTGTGATAAAAATACATCATCTTTACTCCAATTTTTTCCCCCATAAAATCATACAAGTGGGACGTTTTTGTCGATAATATTAAATATATTACCGCCCTAATACAAGCCAGTATTATTTTATATTTCTATAAAATACATGCAGAAAAACGTCAACAACTTTAAAAAAAACTGGAAGTTCAGAATTGTATTCCAAAAAAACACTACTCTTAAGTTCCCTTACTCCTGAGTACAACTAGTAACAGAAGATTTTCTTCTATTTCAGAATTATGTAGGCCGCATAGAGGCAGAAGACAGTAACTTACTTCTTCAGAAGTACAACCGGGGGCAAGCAGTCAGCTACCGGGTTCACTTCCCTGTGACGTCACCGCTGCCAAAACTGACAGCGCTGTCTGTGAATGGGAATACACTCTGCTATGGTCCTGGAGGTAAATAACCACAATTTACAGTCACGATCAACACATACATACATACATTTTACACACACACACACATATACACATATGCACATATGTATGTATTTATTACTATGTATAGATTCTGTAATTAGTTACGGCCTAAGTAGCTACGGGCGCACGTACAAGACTTATGTTGAAAACATCCACAATCTCCAATTACGTATATTAAAGACAATTGTACCCAAAACAATAAAATCACAATTTCAAGATGATGAAACTGGTCTACTCAAACATTGTCAGATTGTGAATGTCTTCGACAAGGTCCGCATTTGCGTACTGAGCGAGAATCATTATAATTTAGTAACCATAGAAAAAAATGTAAGACCAAAGTCGTTGCGCTGTTTGTCATACTTACCCACATATAAGACACCTAAATATAATAATGTTTACGGAACAAGGACGTGGGAATACATGCTGCCATCAATACTGAATGGTCTACCTATCGAAATCTACAACTCAATAAATGCAAAAAACTGTAAAAAAGTACTAAAAAAACATTTTCTTTGTTATAATTAATTTTATACTTGTGGGTACCTATATATAACTTTGTATGTTATGCACCGAGATGATGTGTCTGTATACCACTGTTAAACCCGCGATGGTTTGTGTGGTATATACCTGTTATCAATATGTAACTCTAATTGACTTAATAAAAATAAAAAAAATAAAATAAAAAATGTATATATATGTATATATTTTGATACATTTTGGCGACAAAATCCCTTGAACGAATCCTGCTATATTACACGTACCTACGGCTGCCATCGAAAATGGAGTGCAAGCGATTTTAGCCTTAGTGGTGGTTTACCGGAAAGATTTCCGACTGTACTTAACCAGCCCATTACTGTCCCACTGCTGGGCACGAGCCAGGATGAGAAGGATTTAGGAATTAGTCCACCACGCTGGCCTACTGCGGGTTGGCAGACTACACACACCATCGAGAACTGTATGAAGCACTCTCAGGTGTGCAGGTTTCCTCACGATGATTTTACTTCATCGTTAAAGTAAATGATAATAAAATTCTGATCCCATCAGAATTCGAAGTCACAGCTGCGGGTCAGGTTCGAACTCGGACCTTCATGCAAGAAGGGGAAGCGTTCAACCACTAGGCTATCACTGTTAGGATTCTGCAAACCTAAAAATAGTTTGTTTGGAACCACTAAGAGAATTGATTAGGTTAGTTTTTTGGGGGCGTTTGATACATTCTACTCGCCAACCATCCCCGACAGATCCCGGCTCGCCACTACTAGGCGAGCCCCTTCTCTGGTCACGGCCCCAACATCGGCCACATCCTCCTCGTGACTCACGCGCGCGGAACATAACGCGTTACTTTCACAGGCCTTTAATGGTCGGCCGGTAGACTACCCTAAATCTGCCGCCCACAGGCGTACTTCTAAGGTGGCTGGAGGTCGAGGTCGGGGCCCGGTTTGTCTCCGGCGGGTGGAAAGAGAAGTCGTTGCCTCTCGAACCCTCTTCGCCGCCTCCTTTGCGAGCATCACGTCGTCGCACAAGGAGATGAAACTCTCCCAAGCGCTCTCGCTCCCGACCATCGACAAAACTACGGCGGGAAGCGAGAGATCGAATTCAAATAATTTATTCTGCAAATTGGATGTTCTTCTTCTTCTATTGTGTCGACATGAGCTTCATAATGATTATAGCTCATGCCGTGGGAAAAAGATTAGCCAGTCAGCAGTTTAGTAGCAGGGGTGCCCAGGGTGCGCCGGATGATCAATCAAATATTGTCACTCGTGGAGCCTCTTTTAATGCACCCCAATTGGATGATAAAAATCACTCTTACAAGTCGGTTATTTTGTGGTTATTTTTAAACTAGTTGGCATCGTCGGCATTTTCTATAAGACTACCTCTAAGAAGAAATACTGAAACAAACTCAAGGATCATAGTCTCTTTAAAAAGTCCAAACATCCAACAGAAACAACAATTGTGCATTGGCACGCATGCATCCGTCATCATGTGTCTCAACCATATTTTGGGGAACTCAACGACCTGACGCCCAAAATCATTACCAGTCAGAGGTCTTGCTCCCGACTGGATCGATTCCTGTATCAATCGAATTTAAATTCGAGTTAGTGTCAATATACGTACTGCATTCCTCTAGAAATTGACCTTAGCTTGATTTGGTTCAGAGCTCGAACCAGTCGGGAGAAAGGCCCCAGCTCGCTGCTGCCTACTGCAGAGATAAAGCCACAGTGCTGCATGTCCCAAAATGCACATATTAATGTAACTATACAAAGTGGAGATGACAATGGTGTCGATTCTCTTGTTCACGAACTAAACTTATTTTAAACTATCGCTCTCTTTTACTAAAAGTAGATACAAGAAAGGGATAGCAACCATTTTAGAACTGTCAAATTAGTTTACGTGTTACATTTCTTTGTATTTTAGTGGGCACGTTCCGAGATCATGACTAAACTTGTATGGAAATTTTAATTCCGTCTAATTTGACAGCTCTAAAATGATTGCCATCCCTTTCTTGTATCTACTATTTGTAAAAGAGAGCGATAGTTTAAAATAAGTTTAGTTCGTGAACAAGAGAATCGACACCAATATAACATTAAATAAAACCACGTACAGAGTACAACGCTCTCTGACCGTACACAAAAAATCAATCAGATCCATTTAATAGTTTAGCCACAGGAAATTATTTTAATTTTATTAACATTGAGGTAATATGTACTGCGTACTACATATTACCTCAGTGTTTATTAATTTTGAATGTTGGACCATTTTTCTGGCATAGATCATTAGATCAAAGACATGTGCGAATCCATATGATTTGTAAACTCTCTTTCCCAATTATTACAGCCCAGCGGCCCATCCCGGCTTCGCACAAGTGGACATGAAAATTTAGCCTATGTTACTCAGGGTGAATCTAGCAATCTAATGGTGAAAATTTTTTTGAAATCGGCACAGTAGTTTCTGAGTTTATTCATTACAAACATACACAAAAATACAAATCTTTCCTCTTTATAATATTAGTGTAGATGTGACAAATGACAAATGGTGTTAGTGTTACTTATTACTTCGATATTTTAATATTTATTTAGTTAAAAAATTTAGTTTTTTTTAATTTTCGATAAACAAGTTATTTATGTGTTTAAAATGCTTCTATAGATTAGTAATAACCGTGTTTTCATTTGTTGTCGTATCGTCATCTCCACGTTGTATATGCCATTTTTGCATGACCATGAGAATGAAATCTCCTACATCGACGAGTTATATCACCGTAACTAACCTCTACAAACGTTTTGGTTCTGTGACAATTTCACCAACTTTTTCCTCAAGTTGTCGTAATATAATCGACATACATACATCACAGTGGTTTTACCACATTTTTAGGATTCCGTAATCAAATGAGGAACTCATAAGGAGTTGGAGTTGCATAAGGAATTGTGGCATGGTGTATCATATTATCTGTGGCATGGTTATACCACAGATAATATACGTAATACTATACTAGTATTATACATTTTCATTACGCCTATAAAGTTATGAAAAAATGTCTGTTATAAAAGTTTTTTAGGGTAAAGTGGGGGTGTTTTTTTTTTCTTTCGCGTATCCTATTTTGTAGGGTATCGTTGATCAGGTATTTTAAAAATATTAGGATTTGTCTTAAAACTTATTTAATACATGAAAATTGGGAGTGTTTTTTTTCTTTCGCGTATCCCATTTTGTAGGGTATCGTTGATCAGGTATTTTTAAAATATTAGGATTTGTTATAAAAAAAAAAATACAGGTGCTATATACCTTCTTCGATCAAATATACTATAAATCAAATCAGAAATCATTCATTTATTTCTCCACCACATAATTAATTTTTACAGTGTAAATTATTAAAATAAATATTTGCTTTAACATTATGTTGTGGAGACTGGAGCCTGTACTAAGTGAACCTGTGTTACAGGTCTCCACGACTCCCAACTACCCGGACATAGTAAATAAAATTTTATATATTATTTTAACATTTCAGCATTATTCATTAAAATCTTGGTGTCACGGATGTGTACATAATTTATAGTTAAGGTAATAATAACAATGAAAGTGAAAGTGTAGTGTAAGGATGTAATAAAATGCGTTGTGTAATAAAGGGGAGTGTAGGGGTTGTGGGTGTGTGTGGGGGGATTGTCTGAACTATAGATGCACGATCGCCGCTTAAAAAAACGGCACCATCAACACTGTGCAATAATCAGTCGCGTGCACAGTGCACAGCAGCACAATTTCACTCTCAGTCGCTTGTCGCTTCGTGACCGCGCTAGAAGTGAGACGTTTCACGATGCTAAAATGTGTCGAAAAAATAAATAAAAGCTATACTTCAAATGTGCAAACAAAGGATGGAGTGTCGTACCTACTTGTCGTTTTCGTAAACGTAATTACAAGCACATTTTATCGCGGAGACGTTTTTTGAGTTGGATTTTGTACAAGACCGTGCATCTTTTGAGTATATGATCGAAGACTAAATATTAAACTTTAAAGTGTATTTCGTGTCCCGCTCCCGACCCCTACAGGCTAAACCACTAATCCTGAACCCTTAAAAACCATCCAGCATATTAGCAAATACATATAACGAATTTAAAAGGAAAACTTTCATGGATGAGTAGGCTTTTTTAGTTTACCAGTCAGCCAATTTAGCTATGTAGTTGAATCAGTCAAAAATTCATAGAAATTCCATAAATGAACTGCAAAATTAAATTTATATTTTTTAAATAATTTGAGTTGTGGTTTCAAATGTCTTGTAAGAATTCTGTAATGACTAAGGAACCCGGCCTGTTTGTAGTCAAACACCCACTTGGCTGTTAAACTGTGTAAAATGAAGGGCGAACAAATTAATTTGTATTGTGCTTACCAAAGTAGTTATTTTTTATTTTTTATTAGGTAACTATTAATTTTATGTATTTTCTTGTTAACGGTGAAGGAAAACATCGCAAGTAAATATGCATCTTAGAAAGCTCCAAAAAGTTCTTGATGGTGTTTTTTTCTTTTTTCGGATGGGCTCTCGCAGATGGTACCCAAGATAGATACACCGACTGCTTAACCGGGCGGGTGGCGGAGAATCCCGTTAGGGACTCCATCCGCCGTAAAATTTCCCTAAACCTAACTTAAAAAGTAAAATCGCAGTTGCAAAACCGCATAAGGCCCAGGGAAGGGCTCGGACCTCTGCTCACAAAGTACATTTGTATACATGAGAACCTCGGCTTAGTGGGGCATTGCGGGGGGACCCCGCCGCTTTGTTGCCGTTGGTGCATCGGAAATGGTTTTTTCGAAAGTGACGGACTTTCTGTATATCGGGTGGGTGTATTGGTGTGTATTGTATACTGACCTACCTTTATATAGTCCACCAACCCGTTTTTTTGAGACGGATCTACCGCATGGCATGCGCACCACCCGGGGAGGCAGCGTCGTTATGTGAAGCTCGCACCCTCGCACCCACTAAAAACTCCGCTGTGTGCCTACTCGCCTTGGGTGGACGGGCTGCGATAACCTAATCCCCGGGCCTACCTTACTCTCCTTCGGCGATGTCCGGGCACACTAACGGCCAAAATTAATATCCAATCTATCCACGATTTGCCCTACTAGAGATAGGAATTTGACATAAGCTCCATACAAAATATGTCAAATTTCTATCTCCAGTAGGGTCAATCGTGGATAGATTGGATATTAATTTTGGCCGTAAGACATCACCGCAACTCTAGGACAGGGCAATCTATCGCCCGCTAGCCGCCATAAAGACTCCTGCGCCGACATGTCCTACTGCGGCGGATCGGATCAGTGAGGGAGTCTTCCTTCCTAACTCGCTCCGCCAATAGCCCACCAATCGGCATCAGGCTAGTGTTGTTGAGTCCTACCTCTCTCAATATGAAAGGAGGCTGTGCCTAGGGTGCCTAGGAGGGGCTTAATTAATTAGCGACTGATTATACTAATGCAGTTCTTGTGGATAGGCCACGTTATTTATAATTTAATCCATAAATCCATGAGTATTTTCAAAAACTTCAAAGTTATATCAAAGAAGATAAAGCACTCTCTAGTTTTCTTTGATAAAAAATGACTTAGCAATCATAAGTAGGTCGTTCTAAATAAATCTGACATTTTCTCATCATCATAACTACGGGTGCTACGGGAACTCCAAGCTAGGAACTGGCGAAAGATCGTGCAGATGAGAACATTCTTGTTTCAAAGCCAGGACTTACTTTGGTGGGTCGCTGAGTTAGAAGATTCAGTCCGTCCTTACTTGAGGCCGGCGCGATGTAATTTATCTCAGTGTTCACCCAGTTGATAAGGCTTATAAAATTCACGTAATGCAATGAGCCGTATGTCCTGTGCGCCTGATCTCTCTCCACTTCCAATCGTGTCGAATTGCCATCCCATCGGAACAAGAGTGTGGGAATAGAGAGTGGACGTGTGTTTGCGCATACACTTGTGGACTATAATGCCGGCTACAGACCAACAAAGGCTCTGAATAAGTTACTGTGTGCCGTGTGGTCTGTACCCGGCATTATATGTCCCGCGCAGATGGCTAGTCTCCGTTGAGATGGGCCACCGTGACCGAAATTCGGCTGAGAGGATATTATCAATGCAATGATCACCTTCTTCCAGATGTTCCGAGACCAAACACCTACGTCACGACGCTAAGTCTCCAGCACACCTCGTTCCTTCGAGGCGGAACTGCTCCTGTATACAACAACTTCCAGCACCAGCCACAAAACAGGCCGAACCCAGTCATCCCAGTGCAGGACCTGATAGAGAGCTATGGAGACGATGGATCCGCTGCCCAGATCTTCACCTTCAATAACATTGAACCTACTTGGAGTACTGGTGAGGAATTGATTAATTAAAGTTTTTGGTTGAGCATGAATGAGATATTTTGATATGAATTTCCTTTGACAGGAATATGAATGTCTTAAATCTCGGGTTGGCTGTCACTTCGGCCGAGGATTTGACACCGCTCAGAACTAATAAACTACCTATTAAAGCTATAGGGTTGAAGTAATTGACTTTCCTCGTGGTCGTTACGTTAGTCTCATGGAAATTCATGAAACAAACACTACTTTGGGTTTGTTTCACAATACAGCCTACTCGGTTTTTTTCCGATTGAATCCCTTATGACATTGTATGCAATACAAAATATGATGTTAAAATATTAAGTGTTAATTCCGCCAAAAAATAATAGGTCGTCATGCTTGAATGCAATATGCAGCACCGCCCTCCCGCCCACAAATATATGCACATGCAGAAGGTGCGATTAATGTGTTATGCAATATGCAAACCAAACCGATAATCGATACGTGTTTCGCACCTCCACGGAGCATCCTCAGGAGATGTTGCCTTGTCGATCGCTCGGACACGAATGAATTGGCCGCATAAATAATAAGAATAATAATAATTGGGCGAAACACGTGTCGAGTATCGGTTTGGTTTGCATATTTGCATCATACATTAAGCGCAACTTCTGCATGCACATGCAGAAGTTAACACAAAAATATAATTATGCACATAATTATATTTGTGGGTGGGAGGACGTTTCTGCATGTTGCGTTCAAGCTTGACGACCTAGTTTTTTGGCGAAATTAACACTAATTATTTTAACTTCATATTTTGTGTGACATGACATGACACAAAGTAACGCCTGATTCCATTATTTATTGTATGCTATGTTAGACGATTACAAAGAGTTGTCAACAAAAACACAAACTAGTGCCTGAGGTGAGGTGGCTGGTCTGCTGCCCTGCCCAAACTGATAGAATAAACTCCTAGTAATCTCTTTTCTATATTCTGAATTTTCTTTTCTATTTCCTTTGTGCCCTAACACCTGCACCTTAAGCGACCTCTGCGCCGCCACTGATAACAGTTGCAGTTTTGGGCTTGCCAAGTCTGACACAAGATCAGTCGTAGGTACCACTGACACGAAGAAGAAGAACAAGATTCTGAATAATTTCTCAAAAGTCTTGATATCCAACTCGATTAGTTATTCGACCAACAAGATAGTCGAGGTCCTTTTGTTTTTGAATTCGTAAATAGGGAAATAGCTCCTCTCAAAGCTATTTGCTGCTTAAACTAATTGATACAATATTTTTCAGGCAATTCACCATACTACGTGGTGAACAACTCCCGTCCATTCACGCAATCAACGCAGCCGATATACCAGCCTCCAACGCAGCAAGTCTTCCAATCAAGTAGGCCTGTATACGATGACCAAAGTGTACCTTATGAAATCAGTACACCAAAGCCGACATATTTCGAGAGACCAACTAGGCCGCCAGTGTATGAACAGGCAACAAAAAGACCGGTCTATGAACCTCCAGTGACACGGCCGCCAAGTCGACCGAATCCGGACGATAATTTGTACTACCCTGAGAATTCGTCTGCGTCTCCTAGGCCTGTTACTGAAAGGTAAGATCATTAAATAATGAAAAGTGGTCTCAAAAGTTGAATCAGTAGGTAAATAGATTTTCTACGCGTGATTTGATAATATTTCCATGTCACCACTCTTTCGGTTCTGTCCGAAAGAGACATAATTATTGTTTCGTATTATTTTATAATCCGTAACGAGATTATCCGGAGAAGAACCGGAGTGACCGACATAGCTTGTAGGATCAGTAAGCTGAAGTGGCAGTGGGCTGGCCATGTCTGTCGAAGGACCGATGGCCGTTGGAGCAGACGAGTCCTTGAGTGGAGACCGAGTATCGGCAAACACAGCGTAGGGCGCCCCCCGTCCAGGTGGACCGACGGCGACGACCTAAAGAACGTGGCTGGGGGGGACTGGATGCGGAAGGCAGAGGACCGAGCGTTGTGGCGCAACTTGGGAGAGGCCTATGTCCAGCAGTGGACTGCGATAGGCTGAGTTGATTGATTGATTGATTATTTTATACAAAATAATTTTACCACGTTTTATTCTTGTCTGTCTGTTCGGTTAACTTCCCGATGAGCTAGAGACTTGAAATCTTAAATATAGCTCAGAACAGGATCATCATTTCAGCCGAAAGACGTCCACTGCTGACCATAGGCCTCCCCCAAAAGGGCATAATCGCCACGCTTGGCAGGCGGGTTGGTGATCGCAGTTGGTTGGTTAAATACTCGGAGAACGCTGCTGCCCATCCTCTGGTGAATCCCTTACTGAACTGGATGACTATGCGATATTAACTCGCTTTCGATTTAAAAACGTTGCGTTTATGAAAAAAACTTTCTTTTTCATCAAATTATTTCTTTTATCTTACTGTTTTGTCTGGTCCAGTCAGCCTAGGTGGCATTACTAGAATGGGTTAAAGGCTACACTCTACACTCATGGAATCAGTTTGATGTATGACTCCTACACTATGGTCCCACTAGCTTTGTACCACCAGTGCTCGTGGTCCAACCAGTTCCAAAACTTATGACTCGTGGACCCACCAGTTATATCGTATGACGATGTATGACTCGTTGTCCCACTGGTGGGTCCACGAGTCATGCTTATATCGTATGACGATGAATGACTCGTGGATCCACCATCTCTAATTCTCTGGACTTGTTTTGATGTTTATCTGTCAGACACAGGCATTGTTATCCGGGTTAGAAAATTGCAAAGAATAGCATCTCATTGCCTTTATCACCATGCTTTGGTGATCGCAGTGTATTTAGAGGACTGTAATTGTCAAAGAGAATATAACCAAGTAACTGTCTGGAACTACCGGAGTCCGAAAGACACAGCATTGCTTATCCTTTTAACATAATCCTTTCGTCACCTTTTATCACTTCCGTAGGCAGAGAGGAGAAAGTCTATTATTTGCCGTGAATCGTTTGAATATGGAATATTAAAGTAGAATCCACAAGGAATTTAGAATCCTTATTTCAGCGAACTTGTTTGACATTTTTTTAAACGTCAAATCGATCCAAGCTTGTTAACGTTGACATAAAGCTCTAAACTGCGTAAAATCCTTGTAAAATCACGCAATTATGACCTTCACGTCAATTTTGTTCGCGGAATTTCGAAGTCAACTTTAACACCTCTTTTTTTTCTTTCAGACCAGAATACCGTCAGCCAGAAGCTGCTCTCACCACCAACAATGAATGTGGAATAGTCGCTGGTGGCAACGAGAAGATTCCTCTCATCTACAATGGCAAGTCCTACGAGAGGGGCGACGTACCCTGGCTTGTGGCTATCTATAAGAGTGCAGGTGGCACCCTCACGTTCATCTGCGGAGGGACTCTCGTGTCGAATCGGCATGTTGTTACTGGTGAGTTTTCTCTCTTTCTCTCCCCACTCTCTCTCTCTCGTGTCGCGTATATTTGAATGTAGTGATGAAAATATTTGCCAGGCATAGAATTTAAGGTACAAAACAAGTAATGAGGCTGATATACTATGTCCCGTTTTGTAGTAATAAAACTATAAGGGCAGCAAATACACTAAATATTATCGTTAAAAACATCCCACTTGAGATATCTGCATAATCTAACAACCATAATTTAAGACCTAAGTCACACAGAGGTGCAAATTTAATTTCATTGGAAACGTTATAGCATACCTACACTATCTAAAAAATACTCAATTACTTATACATACAAAACTTAAGTTACGTTTGTAATGAAGCATGAAACTGAAATTTTGAATGTATTTTTACATTTTCTAAAATACTACAAAGTGCAAATATACAAGTGGGATGTTTTAACCGATAAAATTGAGCGTGTAGGGACATATTGTATACTTTAATTAGTAAAATGGTCTCTAGGAACTCAATTTGTTGTGTTGTTGTGTTAGTGTTGTTTCGGCCAGTGTCATAGATCTCCACCAACCATAAAGGTTACTTTCTGAAATCTCTTTATTACTCTTTATTTATATACAAAACTTCTCTTCTTCAAAACTTACAAAACTTCTCGTCGCCTATACCGCAAAGTTTGAAGACAAAGGTCTTCAACCAGTGCGTCCTGCCAGTCATGACTTACGTGCCGAGACGTGGACACTGACAGTTGGGTTAGTCCACAAATTCAAAGTCGCTCAGCGAGCTATGGAGCGAGCTATGCTTGGAGTTTCTTTGAAGGATAAAATCCGTAACGAGATTATCCGGAGAAGAACCGGAGTGACTGACATAGCTTGTAGGATCAGTAAGCTGAAGTGGCAGTGGGCTGGCCATGTCTGTCGAAGGACCGATGGCCGTTGGAGCAGACGAGTCCTTGAGTGGAGACCGCGAATCGGCAAACGCAGCGTAGGGCGCCCCCCTGCCAGGTGGACCGACGACCTAAAGAACGTGGCTGGGGGGGACTGGATGCGGAAGGCAGAGGACCGAGCGTTGTGGCGCAACTTGGGAGAGGCCTATGTCCAGCAGTGGACTGCGATAGGCTGAGTTGATTGATTGATTGATATACAAAACGCAGAAACGAAATGATCCCCCGTGTCTTAAACGACTGAGGAACACATACGCAAATCAAAATAATCAATTCGGGAAACCATCATTTTAAGTAGGTACTGACATCAAAGGTGGAAAAAATAATCTTCCTTAGAGAGGCAACTTGCCCTTTTCATCCCCCCACCCTCCCCGAGGTCTGCCCTTGACTGATATCACACTGTCCTCTTTACAGCTGCCCATTGCATGCAGCGTCGCAGCGAGCTGACCTCCATCAAGGACTTTGTGGTGAAGATTGGCGTCCACAATCTGAACGACTGGAGCGACGACATCACCATCACCAGGACGCTGATATCTGCGGCTATCCATGAGTCATTCAATCCATCTACGCTTGAAAGTGAGTACAAACGCAATTTCTCTACTTTTTTCTTCTCTCGTATCTGTATCCGTATCATAGAAGGAAGAACGAAGAAATCTTCGTATCGGAAGCTTTGCAGCGTTAGTGGTCGCAGGAAGATGGGTGTTTTAGTCATAAAGTCATACTGACGTAAAGTATAGAAATGTCTTTGGTTTTAGTACCTATAATGTGTAGTGACCGCGTAAATCTAAGAAAGTTTTTACCCTATACGAAGTGCTGCGAACAATCTAGTGAAGCCAACAAAACCGTGCTCCTCCGTGTACACACACGGCTACACATCAAGCTGTATAAAACCAGTATAGGCTGACCTCGCGTTGTAAGGAAAACCTATACAATGCGAGGTCAGCTTATACTGGAAATGTACAGCTTGATGTGTAGCCGTGTATACAAACCAGCGTTCACGCACACACATGCACCTCAAACCGTACTGACCCCTCACAGTACACATGTCGCGGCATCGTCCAGTAAGCATCCCGAAAGCAAATATCCTTCAGGTGCATGGTGTTGGTGTGTGCGTGAGCGCTGGTTGTACACGAAAGAGCATAGTTTTTTTTTTTGCTCCTCCGTGTACAAACCAGCGTTCACGCACACACATGTACATCAAACCGTGTTCACCGCTCTCAGTAGTCAGTGGATCGTCCAGTATTAAGCATCGCCAAAAACAAATATCAAATAAAAATACAGGCGTGATGTTATGTTATGTTATGTTAAAAACAAATATCTTTCAGGTGCATGTAAGTGCGTGAGCGCTAGTTTGTAGTTTGTGTACACGGATTAGCACGGTTCTGCTGGCTTCACTATGATTGTGTGATTCACTTCGTCTACATTTTTTACTGTCTGTGACCAACGACGAAATAAATGAAAAACCTCTTAAGGGGTCATTGTATTCATCAGTATAAACAACTGTTACTATGGGAGCAAAACTGAAATCACGTATAAAAAAAACAGCTGTTCATTTAGTTGATTTATGTGAACACAAATGTACGGAACAGCCAACGACCACACAGCCCATAGACGCCTCATAACAGGCGACCGATGTCTGCAACACATCTATGAAATTTCACTTATGTAGGTCGCCACTAGAAATGTTCAAATCAGCCCCCCTAGCCAAGTTGACAATCTACACAATCTACAATCGTCAACGCTAATAGAAAACAATCAAAATGTATGGGAATGACATATCTGAACGAATGATTTTTTCGTTGAGATATGTCATTCCCATACATTTTGATCGTTTTCTATTAGGGTTGACGATTGTAGATTGTGTAGATTGTCAACTTGGCTAGGGCAACTACATGAGGCGTCAAAATTGCCGCGTTAGTGATTAGCCAATAGCCGCCTTGGTAGGGCCAATCGGATTGCAGTACCGCGCCTCAGCTAGTGGCAGAATTTATTGTACGCATTATATTGCAACTAGAGCCTGACGTTCCAAAAGTGCCTGTAATAAATAATTCGGTTTATTTGAATAATAAAAAAACATTTGATTTTGATTTATTACATTCAAAATTAGGCGTCTATTGGGCTGTATGGTCGTTATCTGTGACCCTATTACAATGAAAGAATGTTCTCGTTTCAGACGATATCCTGATATTCACGTTTAACAAGCGTGTGCAGTTCAGTACTTACATCCGGCCGGCTTGTCTGTGGAACGGCAACAACGAACTCTCGCGCGTCGTCGGCGCTTCCGGAGTTGTAAGTATTTAATTTAGAGACTCTAACTAAACTAGAGTGATTGGCTAAATCAGTGTTTTTCAACCTGTGGGTCGCAACCTCCTGGGGTTACGCTATCACTCTACAGGGGGGTCGCCGTAACTTAGAAATGAAAAGTTTTATATTTCTTAATATCGCTAAAATTTTAATAAGTACATAAAACGAACGATCACTTGATTCTGTTAATTATGTGTACTTTATAAATAAATAAATATTTTTCGGACAAAATAAATAAATATCAGTATAAATTAAATTTATAATTAATTAAATGTATTGAACTAAGTTTACGGGACTCTCAAGTTGCATTGGCCGTAGTCTCGACGTCGTGACCACGGCCAATGCAACTTGACCGAAACGTCGAGGTTAGTCAAAATGTTTATTATATTATGATTTAATTGTGCGCGACAGGTCCGGTAAAATTAGTTCAATATGAGTGAAATTCGCGAAAGTTTAATTAAATGTATTTATTAAATAAATGTATAAATTTTGATATTGTTTTGAGTTGTGTCGTTATTCATGCAAAGCAGCAATATTATGTTTATTAAAAAGCATAACTGCCGCTGCCGTCGCTGCCGCAAAGGGGGAGGGGTCGCAGACATTTGTTTTTACTAAAGGGGGTCGCGCTACGGAAAAGTTTGAAAAACACTGGGCTAAATAACGGTGTTGATTCTCTTGTACACAAACTAAACTTATTTTAAACTATCGCGCTCTTTTACTAATAGTAGATACAAGAAAGAGATGCCAACTATTTTATGCTGTCAATTAGTCGGAATGAAAATTTCCATATAATTTTAGTCGTGATCTCGATACGTGCCAATACGAAGAACTAATTTGACAGCACAAATTGACCATCCTTTTCTTGTATCTACTATTAGTAAAAGAGAGCGATAGTTTAAAATAAGTTTAGTTCGTGAGGTTGACCCGATTAACATATCTATATGACTTTGAATTAACTGCAAAGTTAGTCGAGTCGATTAAGAAACACTGTTTCTTAATAAGATATCGCTGATGTAACCCAAAGACGTTACCAAGTGGATGTTAAATTTGATACCACGAGCATTGTTCACGGTAGCTTAGTGGCTAAAGCACTGGCGTACTGAACCAGGAGTCGCAGGTTCGAATCCTGCACGTGAGCGATTTATCTTTCCACTATTTAAATCGTCTAACTTCACAATCACAGATCAGATGCCTGTACAAAAAGTGTAGAGGTGGCGTATACAACGTGTTATTAAAATAAATGAAAACCTCTTAATGGCTCATTGTACTCATCAGTATGAACAACTTTTACTATGGGACGAACCCTGAAATCGCGAAAAAAATCAGCTGTTCCCCTACCAATATACAAATGTACTCTGTGTCCCCTACATTTGTGTTCACATAATCGACAAAATGTAGGGGAACGGCTGATTTTTTTCGTAATTTCAGGATTGGTCCTATAATAAAAGTTGCTCATAATGTTCAGTTATTTCAATAACACGTTGTATAATGCTCGATGGCTGGTATTTAGGTACAACGTGTTATTAAAATAACTGAAAACCTCATAAGGGCTCATTGTACTCATCAGTTTGAACTACTTTTACTATGGGACCATCATTGCAATCGCGAAAAAAATCTGCTGCTCCATACATTTATGTTCGCTTAACTCGGCAACAGCCTGTAGACAAACTTTCTTAATGGGGGTCCAAAAAGTTCAAGAAATTTCAGAGGACTGCCAGAATTATAGGAAAAATGCATTTCGTGTTCATATATAAACATAGCGCCCCGTCCCGGCTTCGCACGGGTGGACATGAAAATATAGCCTATGTAACTCAGTGTGAATGTAGCTTTATAATGGAGAAAAAAAAAATTGAAATCGGCTCATTAGTTTTTGAGTTTATTCATTACAAACATACACACAAAAATACAAATCTTTCTTCTTTATAATATTAGTATAGAAGTATAGATTATAGCATTACACACTTGCACAATTGGTCCGTCAGCGGGCCGGATTAAATGCTTTCGCGGGCCGGAGCTGGCCCGCGGGCCGTACTTACCCCATTACTAGGTGGTATTGCAGTTGTTATGGGCAAAGGTAACCGCTTAACACCAGGTGTTTCTTCATCCTATACTTAAAACTTTGAGTCTGACTTTGTCATCTTCCCTCAGGTGGCAGGCTGGGGCGAGCAGAGCGCCGGGGGCGTGGGGCGGCAGGGCGAGCCCCACATGGTGCGCATCCCCATCGTCAGCACGGCCGTGTGCCGCGCCAGCAAGCCGCAGTTCCACAAGCTTACTTCGCAAAGAACTATTTGTGCAGGTAATGTTCATCAGCTGTTTTTCCGTCATCATATCAGCCCAGCACCTCACTACCAAAGAAAGGTTTGTATCATACATTTCTATGGTTTTATGTATGAAGTTTGACGTTAGACCCGGTTTAAGCAAGTGTCTGAATATGATCTAGACTTTTGTATTAAGAGGGTTTAAAGGGTTTCTGGCCAAAGATTTGCGTTCCCGAGGTCGTCTAACCAAATCGAACCAAACACCACTATTTTGGTTGTCCGACAGAACATCTCTGCAACTCCCTCTTATGCTTGGAGAAAGTACCTAGCCTGGAGCAGTGGCGGCAGCTGCCTGAGAGAACCGGTGGTACACTGTACTGTTTGAGTCCCGTACATGTCTTCAAAAGTCGTTTGGTCGAATTATAAAAGTTCTAAAAACAATTTTCCTTTTGAAAGCAATTCGAATGTACTTGAGTCCGATGCACGTAAGCACGTTTGTTCGAATCACTTTTCATACTGAGGGTACTGAGGAAATTCACTAATAAATTAATTTTAGACCGTAGGGTGTTTGTCCTATTAGGCTATTATGTTCTGTTGTCCAGGCTAGTCTGTGAGATTTGATGGCAGTCGCTGCATGTAGAATACTAGTGGTTCAGGTGGAAGATTAAACATTGGTAAATTTTTCTGAATAAGTACTTGATCGTATTCTGCAGTAAGGCCCTTTAGTGTTAGATACCAAAAGTACTTTAGGTATTCTGCGTTATGGTGGTTTCACACCGGCGAGGCGAGAAGTGGATGGGATTTTTCATATTATTGGATGGCGAAACTAGCTAAAGACCCACCTGATGTTAAGCGGTTGCCTTTGCTCATCAAACTGCAATACCACCTAGGTTGTTGCCTAAATGGTACTGCGAGTCGATCCGCCAAACTGAGACATGAAGATGGAAAGTCTCATGTGATTGTAATTTCACCGGTATTCATAATCAAGAAAAAATTACCAATGTTTTATCATCCACCTGAATACCAGTATTCTACATGCAACAACTGCCATCAAATCTCACAGACTAGCCTGGACAATAGAACAAACACCCTACGGTCTAAAATTAATACACAGGCATTCCCCATACATATAGGTATCATTAATCTGTGATTCTCCAGTTAAATGCTAATTTGTGTGTGCCCCGTTCTTAGTTAGATTTTAACCGACGAAAAAAAGGAGGAGGTTCTCAATTCGACGCGTATTTTTTTTATGTATGATCATAACTTTTTACAGAGTAGTCCGATTTTGATGTTTTTTTTTATATGCTGTCCATTGCCCGCCCTTGCCTCTTAATCCACTACTAATATGTTAATATAGATATCCTGAAATCCAATAACATTTATATTTTTTTTTAATCCAATAGATTTTAATATAGATATCCTGAAATCCAATAACGTTACTTTGGATTTCGAGTGTTTATTATTAAATTATAATCTTAAATTAGCGCTAAAACAACCTACAAGATTAATCAGTAATACTTGTTTAGATAACTTTGCACATGATTTAAAAAAACAGTGTAAAACTGATGTGTTAGAATTTGGCTTATCAGACCATACTGCTCAGTTAATAAAGCTTCCAGTCAAAAAAATCTTTAAATTAAAGTATTGGCATAAAGTAAAACGAGACTACAGCACAGATAATATTAATAAATTTAAAACATATATAAAAAGCCTATCTTTCCATGAAATATATAGAACAAATGATCCAAACACTGCTTATCATTATTTTATTGAAACCTTTAAGCTAATTTATGACTTATGCTTTCCCCAATTTCAGATTATTGTTAAAGTAAACAGCAAACCAAAATGGATATCCCATGGAATAAAAATCTGTAGCAAGAGAAAAAAAGATTTATTGTGGAAGTTTAGATTGAAACCATCAATCGCAAATAAACAAAAATATGTAAATTATTCAAAATTATTTAAAAGAATTGTAAACCTTACCAAGCGTGCTCAAAATAATTACAAAATAAAAACGTCAAATAATAAATGTAAAACAACATGGCAAATTATAAATAATAGTAGACTAAATTTACCAAGGAACTCAATAGGAAATATAAAAAATAACGGTAACTTTATTACAAATCCTGTAGAAATAGCCAACGAGTTTAATAACTATTTTATTGAAAAAGTAAAACCGATTCCAGGTGCGGGATATAAATCAACATCCTTAATAAACCATCAATCAAACTCAATGTTTGTATTGCCAAGTTTGCCTTATCATATACATAAAATTATAAAAAATCTTAAAAACACGAACAGTGTCGGATATGATGGAATCTCCACTAAAATAATAAAAGCAGTTAGTGAGAATATTTGTCATCACATAAGCCATATAATTAATCTCAGTATATTGTCTGGAACATTCCCTAATGATCTTAAATTGACAATTATAAAACCTTTATTTAAAAAAGAAAATAAATACTTAATGGAAAACTATAGACCAATAGCATTAATTTCTATATTTTCGAAAATTTTTGAGAAATATCTGTATAATGAAATTAATGGCTACTTGGAAAAACACAAGATTTTGTGCAATGAGCAGAAAGGCTTCAGAAAACATAAGACCATAAACATGGCGGTTTATGACTTTTTAAATAATGTTTTATCACATGTTGACAATTCTGTGCCAGTATGTTCTATCTATTGCGACATGTCACAAGCTTTTGATTATGTAGATCAAAATATTTTGATTGACAAACTTGAGGCATATGGTATAAGAGGTAATGTTTTAGAATTAATTAGATCATATTTAACAAACCGACAACAATTAACAGAAATCACAAAACTAAACCTAAAATCTAAAAGAGAAAATATTTACACCTCGAAAAAGCGTTATATAACATATGGTGTTCCCCAGGGTAGTGTGTTGGGGCCCCTCTTGTTTATAATATATTTAT
The DNA here is from genome assembly GCA_949699075.1 of Asteroscopus sphinx. Taxonomy (NCBI): domain Eukaryota; kingdom Metazoa; phylum Arthropoda; class Insecta; order Lepidoptera; family Noctuidae; genus Asteroscopus; species Asteroscopus sphinx. Next base: position 7,153,600 of record OX453021.1, on the reverse strand, counting down.
ATGATCTACCAAATGCAAGCATAGAACCAATGTCATTGTTCGCTGATGACAGTACGGTTACCATAGCATCAAAAAATAATAATTTATATAATTCTGATAAGAATAAGAATAAGAATAAGAATAATTTATTTCGCAAAAAAAAAAAAAAAAAAAAAAAAAAAAAAAAAAAAAAAAAAAAAAAAATTATAATAATATTATAATATTATTATATTATAATATATAAATAATTCATTAAACTCTATAATCGCATGGCTTAATAATAATAATCTAAAAATTAATTTAAAAAAAACAAATATAATGCATTTTAGTCAACGTGAACGGGTGCACAATCCATCAAAAATAAACTTAATTTATAAAGATAATATTATACAAGAAGCAAATACAGTGCGATTTCTAGGACTAATTATTGATAAAAAATTAAATTGGAAAAGTCACATTGATTCACTTAGCAAAAAAATCAGCAGTTTATCATATGCCCTATTTAAACTAGCTGCATATATGTCAACACAAATACTTTGTTAACAGCATATTATGGCCTTATTGAATCCATACTGAGATATGGAATAATCTTTTGGGGTAACTCAACTAACAAAGATATCGTTTTCAAAATGCAAAAACGCTGTGTACGTGCTATGTTCGGAATGCAAACTACTGACAGTTGCAAGCCAATGTTTGTTAAGCACAAAATTCTTACACTTCCGTCAATTTATATTATCGAAGTAGCATTATTTGTTAGAAGTAATCCGCATTTGTTTCCTCGATTATCGGATAATTGTGTTCGAAGTCGACGTGACAATGATACACTCTGTATACATGTAGCTAAGACCACACTATTACATAAAAGTATTGCATGTATGGGTCCAAAAATATATAATAAAATTCCAAAGGACATCAAACAACTAAATTTAAATTTATTTAAGGTCAAACTGAAAAAGATGCTAACAGAAAAATGCTTTTATAATATACGTGGGACACTCAGAAAGTTTTGCGAAACTAAAAAAAATTGTTCTATACGTACATATATTTTTATCAAATCTTTTCAAAGTACTTTCCACCAGCCTCTATACAAAGATTCATGCGCCTAAACCAGTTTTCAAAACACTTTTTCCAGTCCGCCGCAGACACCTCGTTTACAGCCTGCTCGAACGCAGCCAGCGCATCTTCCGGCGACGAAAATTGTATCCCTTTGAGCTGATTTTTTATTTTTGGGAATAAAAAGAAGTCACACGGTGCTAGATCAGGGCTGTAAGGAGGGTGACCCAGGAGTTTGACTGGCGTGCTGTCCAGGAAGTCCCTCGTTTTGAGTGCGGTGTGCGCAGGTGCATTGTCGTGGTGGAGCAGTAGCCCGCGGAGCCCTGTGTTTGGTCGCTTGTTGCTTATAACAGAGAAAACTTCTGGCAAACATTTGGTAGTATACCATTCGGCAATAATGCTTCTTTGATCCCGTAAGGGAATTGATACCAAGTGGCCAGTCAAATTAAAAAAGCTAGCGATCAAAATCTTACCCCCGCTTCTAGATCGCTTCACTTTGGTAGGCGTTGGCTCATTTTGAAACACCCAAACAGTCGACTGGCGCTTGGTTTCTGGGTCGTATTGATAAATCCAGGACTCATCACCTGTAACGATGTCGTAAACACGCCGAGACGAGCCTGCTTCAAATTTGTTAAGCATATCACGGCACCATTCCACCCGGGCCTGCTTCTGAGCATCGGTGAGGTTGTGCGGCACCCAGCGTGATACTATCCTCCTCACGCGAAGATGGCTGTGTAGAATCTCGTGAACGCTTCCCGATCCAATCTTCAATATGTGTTGAATCTCCTGATATGTAATTCGCCTATTGTCTTGGATTAAATTTTTCACTGCTAGCACGTTTTCTTCGGTAACAGCCGTCAAAGGGCGACCGCTTCTTTCGTCATCCCCCAAAGTTGGTCGACCGCGCTTGAATTCGTTATACCAACGATACACGGTTGCCTTGGAAGGGCCTTCATCCATGAATGCCATTTGAAGTCTATCGTACGATTCATCCGGTTTCAGGCGACACTTGAAATCGTATAAAATCATAGCTCTAAAATGTTCCCGGCGCAGATCCATATTTCAGTGAGACACAATACTTTGAATTAACTCGCAAAAAATGTGGAGGGAAATTTTGAAATTGGAACTTACTTATTTTTACTTATAAATAATCATATTTTCGAAAAACATTATAACTGGCCAGTCTCCCATATATAAAAACTTTTTTTCGCAATACTTTCTGAGGGGCCTGGTAATTGACTTTTTAAATGATAAACTTTAACATATGTATTCCATTTAGATAATTTTATAATTGTATATTGAAATAATATAATTAAATTTTAATATTTGTACGCCTTCCATGGCATAACATGTTGACCTTTAGAATATGTATATACTAGCTTTTACCCGCGGCTCCGCTCGCGTTAGATTCTGTTAACCCGCGTGTCGGATACTGTAATTTTATATATGTTATAACAAATAAATATATATTTAGCTTTAATATTACATGAATATTATATACATTAACGTTACATTAGGAAAACTTTTTATATTGTATGAAACTATTTCTAAATGATCTTTTTATTTTTGAATTATTTTTTATTTATAGGTTTTGTAATCATAAGTCGTTGTGTTGTAAAGCTCCATTTTTTTCTTTACCACCCTTAATATTGTACATCTTATGGATATGTTACAGTGAAACTGTTTTATGTTTTAACATCTGTATTTTCAATTACCTGTGACAAACAATAAAAATCTATTCTATTCTATTCTAATACTGGTGGTAGTGATGTGAATATGACAAGTTCAGAAGTACTTAGGTCGAGGCTCAGGAGGGGGCAATTGCTGCCACTTCTTCTTCTTCTTTCGTGTCAATGGTTCACACTTTTTTTTATATAATATTTGGCCACTTCTATGGCGGTGGTCGTGGCTTCATTTAGGTCCCTAACTGCCCCCTCTGGTTCCGCGCTTGCCTGTGTAAGACAAAATATAGCAGCTATAAGTGTTCATTTCATTACTACGACTCCGCGGGCTAGGTATACTCCCTCCAAGGTTATATGACAAATCTGACATTTACATTTCACTTTGACAGGCGACCGAAATGGCGCCGGGCCATGCAAAGGCGACTCCGGTGGCGGCCTCTACCTCCTTGAAGGCGGCAAGTGGAGGCTCCGAGGCGTAGTCTCCGTGTCCCTTCGTGCCGAAAACGGGGACAACACGTGCAACCTCAACGAATACATTATCTTTACCGACACAGCTCAATATTTGACGTGGATCCGAGGGGTCATTTCAGAGAATTACTACGATTAATATTGTTTTTGTTTAAGACTGGTACTTTATACTTACTCGTTACGGCTTAGTGCACAATGGTTCGGTGCCTCTTTATTTTCAATGTTGTAAGCGACATCATACAAAGTTAAGACGAAAACAGATTCGCAATACACCTTTAACGGGTAACAAAAATTAAAATCGGCATCCATCATGTTCTGTCGCATTCGCGTGCCATGGCCCATGGCGTGCCGTAGTGCCATAAACAATACAACGTTTTATTGAAATAACTGAAAACCTCTGAAGGAGTCATTGTACTAATCAGTATGAACAACTTTTACTGTAGGACCAAACCTGAAATCGCGAAAAAAAACAGCTGTTTCCTACATTTGTGTTCACATATAGATAAAATGTCAAAAAACATCTGCTGATTTTTTTCGCGATTTTGGGTTGATCCAATCTTTTTAGTTTTTCTGTGGGTCCAATAGTAAAAGTTTTTCATACTGATGAACATGATGAGTACAATGACCCCTTAAGAGGTTTTCAGTTATTTCAATAACACGTTGTATATCTATTGTTCCCAGTGAGCGCAATTTTTGCTTTCACTGTCTGTTCCTTGATTTTACATAAAGTAAAATTCGTGAATAGGTTTAGGACCAAAAAGTGCCATTATGTACTAGCCTTTACTTTTATTATTGTTTTTAAAATGTACATATGTTACAGTCAAAACTCTTGACCAGTCAAAAGTACTTTTATGAGCAAACCAAATTTAAGTAAAAAGTACTTTTTACTACCGAGGTTGGTCAAAAGTAGTTATGGCTGACAAAATAATCAGTCAAAACTACTTTTGACTACAAATTATCGGTCAAAACTGGTTTTGAACAAGAGCGTTTGTCAAAACTACTTGTGAACACCGAGTTCAATGGCCTTAACCCTAAGCATGTGTTTTTGAGTTTGCTCCGCCAGAAGATACTCTAGGGGTAGGACAGAGTCTGACCACATGCATGCGGAATAAGCTTAACTAAATCAGAATATTTTAGTCTTACTGCTGGGCACGGGCCTCTTCTCAGTATAAGAAGGTTAAGTCCTTAGTCCACCACGCTTGCCTACTGCGGGTTGGTGGTGGAATGCGCTTAATCTGTTTATGTAATACATTTTGACCTATATTACAAGGTCTTAGGTACTTGGGGTGAATTTTTTTTTATGGTATTTGACCGATGCAATTAGGTAGTTAGTCAAAACTGCTTTGACCGGAATTTCAGTCAAATTTAGTTTTGACCAACCTCCTAAGTCAAAAGCAGTATTGACTGTTTTCGACAGTTAGAATTAGTTTTGACCGCGAAAGAGTTATTCTGACTGTAGAATCCGCATAGTGATTTTTATTGCAACGGTATATGGACCGATTCAAAATATGACCGTTTACTCAATGTTTAATTACATCACTTCTTGTTAGCTTGTTGCAGAAGCCTACTGACCTATTTTGCGCTGCGTCCGACCCAATTCTAAAAAAAACCAGTGTGGAGATGTCTTAGTAAAGTCTAACAAAGCAATTAGTATACAGGGTTGCCAGATATAGTTGAAGATTTCTCAAGAAATTATTATAGAACGGTTTGATTAGGGTTTTGTATATAGTTTAACTTTTTCTCTCGAAAACATCCATAATCCTCTGAGAAAACTTCAATTAAATATTTGGCGACCCTGGATACTTAATGCTTTGTTAGACTGTACAGTCAACTGCATGACAGTGGTAACACTTGAATTAGAAAATCACCCTTACGAAATAAAGGAGCTGTCAATGTCAAATTGTTTCCACTGACGTGCAGTCAATGCGTGCAGTTGACCGTACCTATCTACTTGTCAATTTTGTATGAGTGTTCCTACACTTCATCGAATGTGAATTTCATAAATTGACTACAGAGTTTCTTTGGTTTCCAATCGGACGCAGTTTACTAAAAAAAAAAATGTTCAGGTTCATGCAACAATTAGAAAATTAATTATAATATCTACCTACATCATAACTCATAAGCCCACGACTAAAATAATAAATATCTAGTTTGTAAGTAAATAGGTACCTATTAGTTACAATTACAAGTAAGAATGACAGCAAAATGTACATTTTTAAGCGGTCCGTTCCGGGCCGGGCCGTGTAGATTCTACCCGGAAAGTCTAGAAATCCATACAAAATGTACTAGCCAGAACACACCTACCGGGCCGGGCCGGGAAGCAAGTCCAGGTATAAACTACCCGGTGAGCTTCGCCGCTAATTCAGAATGCCAGGCGCCGGCAGGTGTGTGCCAATGCTCCACGTTTCTTTCAGAATCTACCCGGCTGGTCCGGACCGGACCGGAAGGTGTGTGCCTGCACTTATTCTATTTCTCCAACTCTTGCCAATAATGTGGTTTGTCACCGCTCCGTACAAAGTGATTATATATTTGAAGTTAATTAAGAGTACCTACTTAATATTCTATTGATTGAATCTACTAAAAAATACTTCGTTTGTGCATTGCAACACCCATACAGCCCAATAGACGCCTAATGTATGAATATAATGCTTGCAATAAATTCTGCCACTAGCTGAGGCACTACTGCAATCCGATTGGCCCTACCAAGGCGGCTATTGGCTAATCACTAACGCGGCAGTTTTGACGGCTCATGTAAGTGGTCGAAACTGATTTGAAGATTTCAAGTAACGAATAGTGGCGACCTACATTAACAGTGAAATTTCATAGATGTGTTGCAGATATCAGTCGCCTGTTATGAGGCGTCTATGGGCTGTATGGTCGTTGGTGCATTGAGAAAAACCAGGTTTTTTTTATGGAGTGGTGAAACATTCCACCTATAATAAAATATTGAATTCTGTTTTCGTAAGAGAAATAGATTTTTGTTAGAAATTTTAAGTTCATTAAAATGTCCGAGTGGCCAATAAATAAATTTTAATACTGAATAATAAATACTTTTCTTTATATATTTTTTTGTTTTTAATCCAGATCATGTAGGTAATTATCAGAAGACTGTTTAGCGTCGAATTAAGTCTTCATACTCATACAGTCTTACAAAAATAAATAGTACGTACGTAATCACAGATCTTGTTTTGTTTCTTTCGTTTTAATGTCAAAGAAATAAGAACGAAAGAAACAAAACAGAATAACTATTCACAGCTATACCTACAACGTCTTATTGAAATAACTGAAAATCTCTTAAGGGGTCATTGTACTCATCAGAATGAACAACTTTTATTATGAGGAGACCAACCCTGAAATCGTGAAAAAAAACAGCTGTTTCCTACATTTCTGTTCACATAAATGACAATGACAAAATAAATGGGAACAACTGGTTTTTTTTCGCGATTTCGAGGTTGGTCCCATGGTAAAAGTTGTTCATACTGATGAGCACAATAGTCATTTCAATAACATTGTATGAGGTCAACGACCATACAGCCCACTTAGACCAACAGAAGTTCGTCTAAGACAGCCCAATAGACGCCTTATATGTTGTATAAAATGCGTCTGCCACTAGCTGAGGCGGGGTATTACAATCCGATTGGCCCTACGAAATCGTTTATGGGCTAATCACTAAAGCAGCAGTTTTAACGGCTCATGTAAGTGGTCGAAAGTCGAAACTGATTTGAAGATTTCAGGTGGCGAATAGTGGCGACCTACATTAGTGAAATTTCATAAATGGAAAAATTCAAACATTTCTAAAAATTGTTACCTTGAAAAATAAACATTAAAACCAACCAAACGTGTATGTATTCATTTTTTCCTTTAGATTCTTACGTAATAAATATTAAAGGAGAGGAGGGAGGGGGTCAGCCTATTCGTGCTATTCTTATTTTTTCTTATAATAGGGTTGGGGGGGGGGGGTCAAAACAAGCGAAAATAGTCAATACGTAATAAATGAATGGCCTCTATGGTTACGAGCCCCTCAAAGAGGTAAAAGACGTTCCACAACGACGGGGTGCGGGACATCGAGCCACCGGAAGGGAACGCGTCTTTAATGTGTTGTGTGTTGTACAGTAACACGCGGATTTACATACTAACTTTCATAGAACGCTAAAACTGCGGCCCACGCCCAAATCTAAAACAGGCTAAAAAGTTAAGCTTCTTTTTTATCTAGCAATTTTTTAGCAATATTTTACTGCTGATCTGGATATAATATATCTTAAAAAAATTGAGTTGGCAACCCTTCTCACTTCTGTCAGCTGTCAGTTGGTGTGAAACCACTGTGAAACTGTCAACTAGGGATGTGACTTAGCTGTAAAAAAATCGATTCAATAATAATCGATTGTTTTAAGTTTAATTAAAATCAATTAATAAAAAATCTATTTATATTAAAATAATAATCAACTTTCCAAAAAATCGATTTTTATCGTTTAAAATATCAAGAACAGATTAAATCAACTTTAAAACAGTAATTATGACTTCAGGCCCAAAGCTGAAGTTATCGTTTCTTTTCTTAATTTTTTAACCACATATTGCTTATAGCACAGGACTGGAGCCCAGAGACAGCGAAACGGGGTCGCGGCAGACCACGCAGAGATGAGAGATGGAGAGACGAGCTCGATGTCTTTCTCGATGACAGCTGGCAGGAGGCGGCACAGAACCGCGATAGATGGAAGGAATTGAGGGAGGCCTATGCCCAGCAGTGGGCCAGTACAGGCTAACAAAAAAAAAATTGCTTGGTAAGAATAGAATAGAATAATAATTTATTTGCAAAGAATGTAGGTACATGACATAAAGGTGTTATCGGTAGGGTGACCCTTGTACAAACTACTTTGAGTTTAATTAATTAATCAATTCAATTAATCAAATCAAAAGGAATTTAGAAACGAAAGCTTCGGTAGCCTATTTGGTTTGGTGCTAAACATTCTGTGCACAAAAAGAAGCGACGTTAGTGACACACATATTTTAAGACTTATTTTTAGACTAACGATGGCTGACTGCCTCATTGGTCTAGTGGTTGCAAGCGCGACTGCTGAGCGTGGGGTCCTGGGTTCGATTCCCGGGTCGGGCAAAGTGTTTTTGGGTTTTTTCAGTAGGAAATTCTCAGTAGCAGCCCGGAGGCTGGATTTATGCCCGGTCAATGGCAATAGGCTCGCCCCCTATTACATGGAACTATAACATAACTGGCGAAATGTGGGTGTACTATACACCTCTGCCTACCCCTTCGGGGAAATACAGGCGTGATGTTATGTTATGACTTATGTTATGTTAACGATGGCTGAACACTATCTCCTGAGATACAGGTTTACGCCTAGTTCAGGGGATAGGGTCAAAATCTTGTGCTTCCAAATTTAACCACCACAAAATTAATTGTAATGTAATGTGTATCATAAGATTGTAATCTTTAGTGGCGAGGATAAACATTTTTTTTTTTAAAGCGTCCTATAACAATGCTTTTTTTTTTTTTTCAAAACAAAACAAAATGAACGAACGCGGAACGAGAACTTGAAATATACTGAAGATTGGAACAAAATGAAAGAACTAGTTAAAGCCAGTGTCAATAAAACATTGACTTTTGACTTGACCTTCATGAAGTCATAGTAGATAAAAATCGAAGACACACGACGCTTAAAATAAAAAATCCATTTCTGAAAAATCGGTTTTTGGTAGAAAAATAATAATAGACGCAAAAAGATCGATAAAAAAAATAAAAAAAACAATTTTTTATAATCGATTATTTCTTTACATCCCTACTGTCAACAATTTACGCGCTTCTTCCTTCCGTCCGTTCCGTTTACAGTTTGCACGGTTTGCACTTTGCTCGTGAAAAATGCTTATAGTTACAAAAACTTAAGTAAAAATATCAGAAATATATAATACCTACAAGATGACTTGGAATAAATTGCTATGTAACTTGCGGGAGCTTCAATTGTTGGGAACATTATCTGGCGGTCAAAGCTTTAGGTATGTACGTACAACTCTACATGTAATTTTTTCCTGCCATCACATAATCAATGTCTGATAAATTGATACCTACTTGAAAGTATAACATTAAAACGCTTATTACCCTACGCGGTATTCAGTCGGACTAACTGACTTGCAGACGCAGAAAGTGTAGTGTACTAATGTACTAATAACACTTAGGCCCGTATTCCAGAAGGATACTCAAGCGTTGATCTCTGTTTAAAACTAGTTTTAAGTTGAGCTTTGATTTTAGAACGTCCCTCAAGCAGAGATTTGTTGATCACAGTTCAGCTGAGTTTAGTTTAGTTTTATATTGTCACCTGTTTCGGTATTTGGGCAAATATTTGATCTGTAATCACTCAAGCGTGGTCCAGACTACGCTTGAGTAGAGATTTCTATTATATTTCAGGTCAAATTCATGTGTTATGTTGTTGAATTAATGTTTATAATTACCGTTCTGGAATAAGACCGATACTCAAGTAACGATTCTATACTTAAGTAGTGATCAGGTGATTGGAGTTTAAACTGTACTTGAGGAAGCTACTGTAATACGGGCCTTAGTCTTACCGAATCTGAATCAAGTCCGAATGAACGCGCTCGGAGCTCAGTTACTGACTTACAGACTGAATATTGCATCGTGTAATAAGAGTAATGAGTAAAGCCGTATCTCCTGTGACTAAAATCTAACAAAACATGTTAACATTTTGCTTAGGCCAATCAAATGTAGCTAAACAGCTAGGCCACACCCCCATTTTGTTAGACAAATATGTTAAGCCGTGTCTCCTGAAACCAAAATCTAACAAAACATGCTAACATTTTGTTTAGGCACACTTGTGCACCTCAAACTGTAGACATATGTCATGGCATCGTCCAGTCAGCATCGTGAAAGCAAATATCCTTCAGGTCCATGATGAGTGTGAGCTCTGGTTGTACACAAAGGAGCATGGTTTTTTTTGGCTTTACTATAATTGTTTGCAGCACTTACCCCCAGTTTCTGGAAGCCTGATTTGATTTGATCTATTGTCAAATCTAATGTCGGCTCCTGTGATTGTTCGGCAGAAATACTAACAACCAATCACATCGCTTGATCTGAGATTTGACAGTCTATTAGTTAATTTTTGTGTTGATCAGCCTTTCGGAAACTGGGGGTATGTCTATAAGTTTAACCATGTCTGTGACGAAATAAGACAAGTAAGAATAAACAGAGTGTACCTAGGTAAGGTAGCACTGCACAGTGCCTCGCACCCTGGTTAACACCTGCACTCTATTAAATTTTACTACTACGCAGGCATAGGCATGTACGCAGCATATTCAAAGCTGCCATAAAGATAGACAAGGCAAGTCCTGTACCATCATTTTTATTCTACAGGTGGACACATAACAAAGAAAACAATGAATGGATTGGTGTATTCTCCAAAACTGTGTGGAAATTACGAGAGAATGATGATTGTTTACAATACGAAGTCATTGGCTCTTTACATAAAAAATCAAATAAAAATAATGTAGACTTTAAAAAATTACTTGAAGACTATTTTAGACTAGATATGAATTTAGGCGATTATTATAAGGAATGGTCGGAGAAAGATGAGCTTTTTAAGATGGCCTGCCAGCAGTTTTATGGAATCAGAATGCTTCGTCAGGAACCTGTTGAGAATTTATTCTCATTTATTTGCAGCCAAAATAATCACATATCAAGGTAACTTTGTAAAATTATATTATCTAAAGTATATTTTAAAAAAAACGCAGAACATCTGCATAGTTATGTAAAAATGAAAATGTTTTAAACCTCTAATTACATCACAAGCAGACTGATGCAATGGTTTCACTCCAATTAAGTTATACCCATAGTCCATTGTATATTTATTTAGTTACCAACTTTTCAGAATAAGTACAATGGTAGAAAAGCTATGTACTCACTATGGAGAAAAGATATGTAAATATGAAGGAGACACATACTATGCATTCCCGGAGGTGGAGAAACTGTCACTACCAGGGGTAAGACCAGATAAAATGAAATAAAACATCTTGCATCCAGAGCACTAAAGGTGCAGACACACAGCGGGCGGGACGGAACGGAGGCGGAGCGTCGACCGAACGTGGACGGGGCTTGCATGTCACACTGCGGGCGGACGGCGCGGCGGTGGAATGACAGCGCCAAAAGAAAACATTCAGCTGGCTGTGTGACGACTACTATAGATTCCCATACAACGCCAACGTATTGGTCGCGCATCGCCTGGCGTGGCGATATTTAATTGATCGTCCGGCGCACCCTGGGCAGTCAGCCCTGTTACCAACCTGCTGACTGGCTAATCTTTTTCCCACGAAATGAGCTATATCATTATGTACCTTATGTCGACATGATAGAAGAAGAAGAGCTCCTGGTGTTATCTTTCCGCCCGACAGATCGGTCACGCCGTCAAAACACCCGGCAGGACGGCGCTGTGTGCTCTATCTAATACAGTTTAGTACATTACTACACAACAAGGCCCGCCGGCGACACGCTTCAGTTCCGTTCCGCACGCTGTGTCTGTAGCTTAATGTGCCTTTGCATTCGTTAGTTGTGGTTGGGTTGGCGGACTACACACACCATTGAGAACTGTATGGAGCACTCTCAGGTGTGCAGGTTTCCTCACGATGTTTTCCTTCACTGTTAAAGCAAATGATAATCTAATATAAATCTGCACATGAATTCGAAAAGTCAGAGGTGCGGGCCGGGATCGAACTCATACCCACCTGCAGAATATCACATAATAAAAAATACATAACCACAGGCCTCAATTCTCCTAGTTACATGTCAGTGAGCATCAAAAATATTGATATGAAGACTGTCCGAAACATCGATCTATACAACCCAATAGACCCTATTGTTGAATATAATCAATCAACAATCAACTCAGCCTATCACAGTACACTGCTGGACATAGGCCTATTGAATATAATGCATACAATAAATTCTGCAAACTAGCTCGGCTACGAGGAAGTGGGTTACTGCAATCCGAATGGCCCTACCTATTTACAGCTCACATAATTGGTCGAAACTGATTCGAGTGGCGAATAGTGGTAACGTAAATTAGATCTATTACTTAGAAGTGTGGACATTGGTCGCCTGTTATGTGGTGTCTATGGGCTGTATGGTTAATGGTCAGAAACTATCTAAACAACTAAGAAAATTTAACGATATTGCAATAGTCTTGGGTAGCACACACCTAAAAAAAGTGAGGATTGTGCGAAGCACTCTTTCGATAACTGTGCCAACGCACTGCTAACAAAATTGAGGCGAGGCTGTAAAATGTACTATATGGCGGCCATTACACATTCAAACCAAATTGCGATCCATGACGTTGATCCAGATTGATCGTTCAATGTGTGGGATTGACGGATCACATGCTCATCACACGATCAATCTGGATCTAAATCTCCGTGGATCATGTCCTATGATGTATGTGCTAAGGTGCATTATGCACAGTGACGCATGACACATGCCACAGATAACTTGACACATACATTACACGCACGCGACTCGCGAGGCATCGAAATCCAATGTTGTAAAATGAGTGAGTGACTTTTTTGAACTAGTGAGTAGCTACAATCGTGCTCGCACACATACTGAGCCACCTGACGCTGTCATCATCATCATCATCATTTCAGCCAAAAGACGTCCACTGCTGGACATAGGCCTCCCCCAAGCATCGCCACAACGACCGGTCCTGTGCCTTCCGCATCCAGCGGATTCCCGCGACCTTCACCAGGTCGTCGGTCCACCTTGTGGGGGGCCTACCCACGCTGCGCCTTCCAGTACGCGGTCGCCGCTCCAGAACTTTACTGCCCCATCGGCCATCCGTTCTGCGAGCAATGTGCCCCGCCCACTGCCACCTAAGTTTGGCAATTCTTCGGGCTATGTCGGTTACTTTCTTTCTCCTCCTGACGTTGTATTGCACATACAATATATACAAGGGATTTTTCATATGGAATGAACACACACAACACAGTACACAACAACTGTCATTCTGACAAGAATTTCATCCCATAGTTGTTCAGATCATTTTGAACAGTCTGTCTCAATATATTTGATACTGACTGTACTATATTATTGCGGATTTATCAACAAATAAACCCCAGTAATGCTGGCACTTCACTTGTCGTATTTGTCCAAATATTTGCTTAATTTGGCCAATACAAAATACACCCTATTTCTATTTAGATAAAGATTATTTTGTATTAGCGAAATAACGCGAATAATTTTTGCAAATACTCCAAGTGAAATGGTAGCATAAAATTTTGACATTTTGCAAATCAAACCCAAATCATGCGGTCCTTGTATCCTTGAGAATACTAAGTCAGTCAGTCTACAATCAGCACATGGGACTCAAATGTCATAAAAACCTTTTTATGAATATTCTAGTTAGAAACAGAACTAAGAAACTTGGGTTTTGGCTACAGAGCCAAGTATATACAGAAGTCCGCTGCACAGATAGTGGAGTGGGGCGGCCTGACGTGGTTTAACAACCTGCAGGATATGAGCTACAAGGATGCCAGGCTGAAGCTCATGAAACTACATGGTATTGGAGCTAAGGTAACCTTTTTTTTAGCTTATCTTTTATTTTTATTCAAAAAGAATGGTGAGTTAAAAGGTCACCTTTTTAGATAAATATTATTATTATAATCTTTATTTCGGATTACAGTATCCATATTGTGTTAGTAACATAAAATAGCTTATTATCTAGTGTTAGTACCGATCATCCTCCTTATAAACAAATTCTTATAATGGATAAATGTCTGGACTTTAAAACAGACTGGTCCCTGTTCTTTCAGCTTTTCTTCTCAGAGGTAGTCACATAGCAAATCCCGTATCGATTTATTCTTTGAATTAACCAACTCGTGAAAGTGATTTTAACATCCAATTTGCAAAATAAATTCTTTCATTTCAAAGAGTATGGAAGCAGTGTTCTTTTTTTGTGTCGCATGATTTTAAGCATTTCTTTGAGCAAATTTAAGTGGCAGTGGGCGGGGCACATTGCTTGCAGAACGGATGACCTATGGAGCAGTAAAGTTTTTGAGTGGCGACCGCATACTGGAAGGCGCAGCGTGGGTAGGCCCCCCACAAGGTGGACCGACGACCTGGTGAAGGTCGCGGGAATCCGCTGGATGCGGAAAGCGCAGGACTGGTGGTTGTGGCGATGCTTGGGGAAGGCCTATGTCCAGCAGTGGACATCTTTCGGCTGAAATGATGATGATTTTAAGCAGATATGTAGTCTGCAAAGGATTTGCTTATGAAAATATTGATATACCCTGAAAGCAGTATCTTTAGCATTATTATGTAATCTTTATATGTACAGAATGCGGCGAAATTTTCTTCTAATTAAGGACCTTTGGCGACGCCTAGAAGTAATTATAGAAAGGAGAATGCCACAAAATGACCAAAAGTCGGTTATAATAAGACATACAATATGTATCTTAATCGACTCTGGGTTTTTGCGCCATGCATTTCGTTGCATTGGTTTTTACTAAAATTAAATCAATGTGTTTTCTTAGGTAGCTGACTGCATATGCTTGATGTCGTTAAATCATCTAGAAGCTCTGCCAGTGGATACACATGTGTATCAGATAGCTGCTCAGAATTACCTCCCACATCTGCGCGGCAAGAAGAGTGTGACAAAGAGGATGTATACAGAGATAGGAGACCATTTTAGATCTCTGTATGGAGATATGGCTGGATGGGCGCATACGGTAAGTCACTTTTTTCTTTAGTACAGTATGACATCATTAGCTGATGCCCGCGGTTTCACTTGCATGGAGTAAATACCCTACGAGTTAATCCAGGACCTGGAGCCGTACTATAAAGTGTTAAAGCTATCTTTATGCCGTTGTGAGAAAGAAATAGAGCTAGACAGGATTAATAGCACCCTCCCTCTCTCTCAACAGAACCATGATAGCTTTAACACGTATTGGTAAGGCCCCTGCTGCCGAATTGCGTAACTCACTCGGCATCGCAATCATCTGGATTTCAATGTCCACTGCTCCATGTGTTTTGAGACAAGCCGTGTTATCGGCATTTACGTAGCACGCAATAAATGTTGCTTTAATTTCAAAATGAAAGCTTATGTCAAACTGAATGCATTACACAATTGCCCCACTGGTCTATCTGAGTGCCAAATTTCACTAAATACCATTAATTAATTAAGACGTTTATTCGTGATTGAGTAACAAAAAGCCAACATGTTTGCATAAACTTTTCAGCTGTAAACATGCACCAATGAACTTGGCTTCCCAAAGAACGGTTTAAGGAAAAATTGCCATAATTCCAATGCTTGGCAGATGGATTAGTTATGTTAGTTGTAGTGTTTGATATGCAATAAAAAAGATGCGGTACTCATCTTAACGAAAGGGTTCAGCACACCCCGGACACTCCATACCACCTGATTAAGTGTCTACTACTCTTACATACAAACAGATGGCGTTTGTACACGCGCCAAATGTGTGTGTAATACCGATGACGTCCGTGACAATTCAATTCGTAAACAATCTTTTCGAAAATGTTATTATTTATATGAAAATCTAAATTATAAATGTCATATCGCATCGAATATGTTGAACTGTTGAACACAGAACAAAATAAACAAGTTTTGTGACAGTGACTTTTTTCGTAAATGCCATATTTAATTCATCCTTTGGAAAATGAAAATGTTTCCGTTTTTGTCTTGTCTTGATGAAGAATGAAGACATGCAAACAAACAGCACGAGTACCTACTATCTGTATGTATATAATTAGTAAGCATTTTTCATTACTTACACAAAACAAATACAACGCGCGTCACTTAGAGCAAATGAAGTGAGGGCTGAAATCCGGGCGGGGTGAGGTAAGTGGGATTGGCGGGAGGAGGTGAGGGGCCATTCTTTTTCTATGAACGACGTAACATAGTCGACTTTTACGACAACCACAATCAAGAACCAGATGGAACATAATAATAATAAGGCCAACTCGGCTTCGCTGCAAGCCTTGCTTTGTCTACTTGGGCTTTGCATGGCTTGCTTTGAAGGAAGCTTTCTTCCCAAGCTACCGAGCGGGTGGGCAGGTTGCGGATAGCCCGCCCTGCCCCATACAGTGTATGGTGCAGGGATCGTTCGTAAAATGAACCCCGGACAAGGGAAGGGTAGCCCTTGCCGCAACCCAAAGTGGGGGTTACCTAACCTTACCCTGTTTCCTGTGATCCTTCCCATGACTGCAGCCTACTTTTGTAACACTTAGGGTTAGCGCATGCCGACGGAATGGCGGCAAAGCGTCTAATTTAGTAACAATTGGAATTCAACCTTATTTGCTTCTGTATACGACTGGAATTTGAATAGCGAAATAAAATCACAATAGGAGTAGTCAGTAAGAGTCGCTTTGCCTTGCAACCAGTGAACTGTTCTTCGCAGCCACTCAGTCGGGATGCGCTAACCCTTAAAATTGTATTTGCTTTTATTTTGAAAACCGTCACTAACCGCTGTAAGAAATTACGATTTATCCTACTAAAGATAGAAATTTGACATAAGCTCCATACAAATTATACCAAATGTCTAACTTTAGTAGGGAAAATCATGGTTTGTTGAATTTTGTCCATTGCAATGAATATTCTTAATGTGTCCAAATGGTTATTGGAATTGAAAGTGTTACACAATTACGCTGCTATTCCTATCCTTGCCCATCCATATTCCATTCAATCCTGGAGGAGAAAACCTCGACTCCAAAAATCCTCAATCCAAGGTGTGAGCCGACCCGTGCCGATGGATGCATGACTGAGGAGTAGCTCAGTCCTGAGCGGAGGATTCTCGATACCGGGCGACCTCGAGGATTATACAGCCTTGTCCCCACATGCGGGGCTCTGTGGGGATCGACCCCCCTATCCCTAGCTAATCGTGGGAATAATATGAGTAATTTTGAAAAAGATTTAAATATGTTTTCGGAAGTAGTTGCTACCGAGGAAGAACTTTGTGTTCATACCTCGGCTATGAACCTCGAAGAAATCTTAGAGGAAGATATTCCTATGCAGACTGATGGGCCAAATCTCCTATCTGCTGTTGCGGAAAGTGAGTCTGGGCTTAGTGGCCCTAGCGAACACTTAGACCCCCCCAACACCGAGGGCAGTAACTCCCGAAGTGAAGGGCAGGGGCTTAGAAATCTCTCCGGTGCGACCAAGAGAAGGTTCTCGTGGTGGATGAGGAATGGGAAAAGCTACGAAGAGGCAATATCCCTCTCCAAAATTCCGCTTAAAGAGTGTCCAGAATACTTGGCCAGCATGAAAGAGGCAGCAAAGTTGAGGGCGGTTAAAAGACCTCGACCAGACACTTCCTCTATTAAGAAGAGGTTGGAAAAGATACCAAGACTAGCTGGAGCTGGCCGTTTAGGAATTTTTGATGCTTCTGGGCCTATGTCAGACACTAAAATCGAAAAGCTAAAAGAGAAAATCCTGAAGCTCATTACCAAGGCGGAGAGAGGCCAAGGTCCTAGATTCCTAGGCTGTACAAATCGATCTGGCGGGCTCTTACTCGCCTGTGTAGATGAGGTTACCAAGACATGGGTCACCAAACACGTAACAAACCTGATACCCTGGAAAGGAGCTAAGCTGTCCGTCGTCGGCGAGCAAGACATACCCAAACCCAGAATAGGGATCTCGTGGGTACCTGACCCGCAACTGGATCCAAAAGGCCTATTAAATCGTCTTGAAGCCAAAAATTCAAGCATTAATTTCGATTGCTGGAAAGTGGTTCATAGGGAAGTCAAGAAAAATGGCCAACTTGTCACGTTTTCTTTCGATGAATCGTCAGTAGGACCGCTCACGGATATGGCCTGTTGTCTATCTCTTGGGTTTTGTAAGATCGAAATTCGGATCAAATCCAAACCGCGGGTTGATGTAGTGGGAACGGAAGAAGGGAGACCGGGTGAGGTTATATCTGAGCTGGTTACTGCTCAGTCCGTAGTATCTACCATGGAAATTCCTGATGCCGAACCCGTAGCATCAACCTCTACGGTAGCACTGAGCAATTAGAAGATGGCGAAAGTGGTGAGTTAAATCCCGATCCCACCGGCTTCGGTTGCTTAACATATGGTGGTATAGACTGGGTCTAGGATTGGGCCAACTAATCCCAACTCTAGGCCTAGGGTGATATGGACTGGGTCTAGAATTGGGCCAACTAATCCCAACTCTAAGCCTAGGGTGGTATCGTCCTGGTATAGAATTGGGCCAACTAATCCCAACTCTTATACCTAGGGTGGTATCAACTGGGTCTAGATTTGGGCCAACTAATCCCAACTCTAGGCCTAGGGTGGTATCGACTGGGTCTAGAATTGGGCCAATTAGTCCCAACTCTAGGCCTGGGGTGGTATTATCGACTGGGTCTAGAATTGGGCCAACTAATCCCAACTCTAGGCCTGGGGTGGTATTATCGACTGGGTCTAGAATTGGGCCAACTAATCCCAACTTCAGGCCAAGAGTGGCATCGACTAGGTCTAGAATTGGGCCATCTAATCCCAATTCTAGGCTCTGTAAATAAATGGGACCCATTGATCCTTTCATTAAGTTGCAGAACCTTCCTTCTTCCTAATGTAACTTCTTCAATCCTAACGTCCCCTTCCTTATCGTATCAAACAATTTTATTTAGAGTCATGCAATCAAGCCTAAGTAATGCCAAAGCAAAGAATTCGATTTGGATCCAAAATGAATGAGAAAAATTAAAATACGGTTGCTGGTCATTCAACACAACTGGACTAGATAAGACCTAGAGCATTGTGTTCCATCCTTAATCATTTATTCTTCAAACGTTGGTCGCTGCGTTTCTGGAGCTGCCGGGCATATAATCTTCCGGGATATGAACCACAGGAAGCCACCATATCCGTCTACTGTGGAAGGAGGACTCAATTGGCTATGGGATGTTTTAGCTATACCCACCACACCTACTGGGCATTGACTCTTATGGGTAAGTTGACAGTCTTATTCCCAAGATAGTAGTTGGTCATTCTTATTACAACATAATTATAACAACTTACAACATACGAGCAAGCCAATCATCTCAATGTACGGTCACAGAATATACAATAAGGCTAAGCGTATGCTGTGTTAGTATAATAAGTTTTTGACGACCTCTGTGGTCTAGTGGTTAGAGTGTCGGACTGCTGATCACGAGGTCGTGGGTTCGATTCCCACACAAATATTTGTGTGATGAACATGAGTGTTTGTGTTGGTCGTGTGCGTCATCCCAGCGAAAAAGTGTCGAATTTCTTAATTCGAGATAAGTAAATCGTTAGTGTATGACGTCGTGTAATTGTGTATGAACATTTCAGATTTGTGTGTCCAACCCTTTTTGGGATATTCATCAAAAACGTTTTCCGCTGGAATGACGTCTTCCCAGCGAGACTTTTTTTTTCCAAAGGACGTAAGTAAAATAAAATAGTTACATGGATTAGACTATAACGAAAGGTAAATGTGTATGCATAAATGAGATTTGTGTGTCTAAAGACTCCGAAGATATTCAAGTTTCCGCTGCGGTGACGTTTGGCTGATTGCTGGATATCATAAACGGTAAGGCTATTTCTATTTAGATAAAGATTATTTTGTATTAGCGAAATAACGCGAATAATTTTTGCAAATACTCCAAGTGAAATGGTAGCATAAAATTTTGACATTTTGCAAATCAAACCCAAATCATGCGGTCCTTGTATCCTTGAGAATACTAAGTCAGTCAGTCTACAATCAGCACATGGGACTCAAATGTCATAAAAACCTTTTTATGAATATTCTAGTTAGAAACAGAACTAAGAAACTTGGGTTTTGGCTACAGAGCCAAGTATATACAGAAGTCCGCTGCACAGATAGTGGAGTGGGGCGGCCTGACGTGGTTTAACAACCTGCAGGATATGAGCTACAAGGATGCCAGGCTGAAGCTCATGAAACTACATGGTATTGGAGCTAAGGTAACCTTTTTTTTAGCTTATCTTTTATTTTTATTCAAAAAGAATGGTGAGTTAAAAGGTCACCTTTTTAGATAAATATTATTATTATAATCTTTATTTCGGATTACAGTATCCATATTGTGTTAGTAACATAAAATAGCTTATTATCTAGTGTTAGTACCGATCATCCTCCTTATAAACAAATTCTTATAATGGATAAATGTCTGGACTTTAAAACAGACTGGTCCCTGTTCTTTCAGCTTTTCTTCTCAGAGGTAGTCACATAGCAAATCCCGTATCGATTTATTCTTTGAATTAACCAACTCGTGAAAGTGATTTTAACATCCAATTTGCAAAATAAATTCTTTCATTTCAAAGAGTATGGAAGCAGTGTTCTTTTTTTGTGTCGCATGATTTTAAGCATTTCTTTGAGCAAATTTAAGTGGCAGTGGGCGGGGCACATTGCTTGCAGAACGGATGACCTATGGAGCAGTAAAGTTTTTGAGTGGCGACCGCATACTGGAAGGCGCAGCGTGGGTAGGCCCCCCACAAGGTGGACCGACGACCTGGTGAAGGTCGCGGGAATCCGCTGGATGCGGAAAGCGCAGGACTGGTGGTTGTGGCGATGCTTGGGGAAGGCCTATGTCCAGCAGTGGACATCTTTCGGCTGAAATGATGATGATTTTAAGCAGATATGTAGTCTGCAAAGGATTTGCTTATGAAAATATTGATATACCCTGAAAGCAGTATCTTTAGCATTATTATGTAATCTTTATATGTACAGAATGCGGCGAAATTTTCTTCTAATTAAGGACCTTTGGCGACGCCTAGAAGTAATTATAGAAAGGAGAATGCCACAAAATGACCAAAAGTCGGTTATAATAAGACATACAATATGTATCTTAATCGACTCTGGGTTTTTGCGCCATGCATTTCGTTGCATTGGTTTTTACTAAAATTAAATCAATGTGTTTTCTTAGGTAGCTGACTGCATATGCTTGATGTCGTTAAATCATCTAGAAGCTCTGCCAGTGGATACACATGTGTATCAGATAGCTGCTCAGAATTACCTCCCACATCTGCGCGGCAAGAAGAGTGTGACAAAGAGGATGTATACAGAGATAGGAGACCATTTTAGATCTCTGTATGGAGATATGGCTGGATGGGCGCATACGGTAAGTCACTTTTTTCTTTAGTACAGTATGACATCATTAGCTGATGCCCGCGGTTTCACTTGCATGGAGTAAATACCCTACGAGTTAATCCAGGACCTGGAGCCGTACTATAAAGTGTTAAAGCTATCTTTATGCCGTTGTGAGAAAGAAATAGAGCTAGACAGGATTAATAGCACCCTCCCTCTCTCTCAACAGAACCATGATAGCTTTAACACGTATTGGTAAGGCCCCTGCTGCCGAATTGCGTAACTCACTCGGCATCGCAATCATCTGGATTTCAATGTCCACTGCTCCATGTGTTTTGAGACAAGCCGTGTTATCGGCATTTACGTAGCACGCAATAAATGTTGCTTTAATTTCAAAATGAAAGCTTATGTCAAACTGAATGCATTACACAATTGCCCCACTGGTCTATCTGAGTGCCAAATTTCACTAAATACCATTAATTAATTAAGACGTTTATTCGTGATTGAGTAACAAAAAGCCAACATGTTTGCATAAACTTTTCAGCTGTAAACATGCACCAATGAACTTGGCTTCCCAAAGAACGGTTTAAGGAAAAATTGCCATAATTCCAATGCTTGGCAGATGGATTAGTTATGTTAGTTGTAGTGTTTGATATGCAATAAAAAAGATGCGGTACTCATCTTAACGAAAGGGTTCAGCACACCCCGGACACTCCATACCACCTGATTAAGTGTCTACTACTCTTACATACAAACAGATGGCGTTTGTACACGCGCCAAATGTGTGTGTAATACCGATGACGTCCGTGACAATTCAATTCGTAAACAATCTTTTCGAAAATGTTATTATTTATATGAAAATCTAAATTATAAATGTCATATCGCATCGAATATGTTGAACTGTTGAACACAGAACAAAATAAACAAGTTTTGTGACAGTGACTTTTTTCGTAAATGCCATATTTAATTCATCCTTTGGAAAATGAAAATGTTTCCGTTTTTGTCTTGTCTTGATGAAGAATGAAGACATGCAAACAAACAGCACGAGTACCTACTATCTGTATGTATATAATTAGTAAGCATTTTTCATTACTTACACAAAACAAATACAACGCGCGTCACTTAGAGCAAATGAAGTGAGGGCTGAAATCCGGGCGGGGTGAGGTAAGTGGGATTGGCGGGAGGAGGTGAGGGGCCATTCTTTTTCTATGAACGACGTAACATAGTCGACTTTTACGACAACCACAATCAAGAACCAGATGGAACATAATAATAATAAGGCCAACTCGGCTTCGCTGCAAGCCTTGCTTTGTCTACTTGGGCTTTGCATGGCTTGCTTTGAAGGAAGCTTTCTTCCCAAGCTACCGAGCGGGTGGGCAGGTTGCGGATAGCCCGCCCTGCCCCATACAGTGTATGGTGCAGGGATCGTTCGTAAAATGAACCCCGGACAAGGGAAGGGTAGCCCTTGCCGCAACCCAAAGTGGGGGTTACCTAACCTTACCCTGTTTCCTGTGATCCTTCCCATGACTGCAGCCTACTTTTGTAACACTTAGGGTTAGCGCATGCCGACGGAATGGCGGCAAAGCGTCTAATTTAGTAACAATTGGAATTCAACCTTATTTGCTTCTGTATACGACTGGAATTTGAATAGCGAAATAAAATCACAATAGGAGTAGTCAGTAAGAGTCGCTTTGCCTTGCAACCAGTGAACTGTTCTTCGCAGCCACTCAGTCGGGATGCGCTAACCCTTAAAATTGTATTTGCTTTTATTTTGAAAACCGTCACTAACCGCTGTAAGAAATTACGATTTATCCTACTAAAGATAGAAATTTGACATAAGCTCCATACAAATTATACCAAATGTCTAACTTTAGTAGGGAAAATCATGGTTTGTTGAATTTTGTCCATTGCAATGAATATTCTTAATGTGTCCAAATGGTTATTGGAATTGAAAGTGTTACACAATTACGCTGCTATTCCTATCCTTGCCCATCCATATTCCATTCAATCCTGGAGGAGAAAACCTCGACTCCAAAAATCCTCAATCCAAGGTGTGAGCCGACCCGTGCCGATGGATGCATGACTGAGGAGTAGCTCAGTCCTGAGCGGAGGATTCTCGATACCGGGCGACCTCGAGGATTATACAGCCTTGTCCCCACATGCGGGGCTCTGTGGGGATCGACCCCCCTATCCCTAGCTAATCGTGGGAATAATATGAGTAATTTTGAAAAAGATTTAAATATGTTTTCGGAAGTAGTTGCTACCGAGGAAGAACTTTGTGTTCATACCTCGGCTATGAACCTCGAAGAAATCTTAGAGGAAGATATTCCTATGCAGACTGATGGGCCAAATCTCCTATCTGCTGTTGCGGAAAGTGAGTCTGGGCTTAGTGGCCCTAGCGAACACTTAGACCCCCCCAACACCGAGGGCAGTAACTCCCGAAGTGAAGGGCAGGGGCTTAGAAATCTCTCCGGTGCGACCAAGAGAAGGTTCTCGTGGTGGATGAGGAATGGGAAAAGCTACGAAGAGGCAATATCCCTCTCCAAAATTCCGCTTAAAGAGTGTCCAGAATACTTGGCCAGCATGAAAGAGGCAGCAAAGTTGAGGGCGGTTAAAAGACCTCGACCAGACACTTCCTCTATTAAGAAGAGGTTGGAAAAGATACCAAGACTAGCTGGAGCTGGCCGTTTAGGAATTTTTGATGCTTCTGGGCCTATGTCAGACACTAAAATCGAAAAGCTAAAAGAGAAAATCCTGAAGCTCATTACCAAGGCGGAGAGAGGCCAAGGTCCTAGATTCCTAGGCTGTACAAATCGATCTGGCGGGCTCTTACTCGCCTGTGTAGATGAGGTTACCAAGACATGGGTCACCAAACACGTAACAAACCTGATACCCTGGAAAGGAGCTAAGCTGTCCGTCGTCGGCGAGCAAGACATACCCAAACCCAGAATAGGGATCTCGTGGGTACCTGACCCGCAACTGGATCCAAAAGGCCTATTAAATCGTCTTGAAGCCAAAAATTCAAGCATTAATTTCGATTGCTGGAAAGTGGTTCATAGGGAAGTCAAGAAAAATGGCCAACTTGTCACGTTTTCTTTCGATGAATCGTCAGTAGGACCGCTCACGGATATGGCCTGTTGTCTATCTCTTGGGTTTTGTAAGATCGAAATTCGGATCAAATCCAAACCGCGGGTTGATGTAGTGGGAACGGAAGAAGGGAGACCGGGTGAGGTTATATCTGAGCTGGTTACTGCTCAGTCCGTAGTATCTACCATGGAAATTCCTGATGCCGAACCCGTAGCATCAACCTCTACGGTAGCACTGAGCAATTAGAAGATGGCGAAAGTGGTGAGTTAAATCCCGATCCCACCGGCTTCGGTTGCTTAACATATGGTGGTATAGACTGGGTCTAGGATTGGGCCAACTAATCCCAACTCTAGGCCTAGGGTGATATGGACTGGGTCTAGAATTGGGCCAACTAATCCCAACTCTAAGCCTAGGGTGGTATCGTCCTGGTATAGAATTGGGCCAACTAATCCCAACTCTTATACCTAGGGTGGTATCAACTGGGTCTAGATTTGGGCCAACTAATCCCAACTCTAGGCCTAGGGTGGTATCGACTGGGTCTAGAATTGGGCCAATTAGTCCCAACTCTAGGCCTGGGGTGGTATTATCGACTGGGTCTAGAATTGGGCCAACTAATCCCAACTCTAGGCCTGGGGTGGTATTATCGACTGGGTCTAGAATTGGGCCAACTAATCCCAACTTTAGGCCAAGAGTGGCATCGACTAGGTCTAGAATTGGGCCATCTAATCCCAATTCTAGGCTCTGTAAATAAATGGGACCCATTGATCCTTTCATTAAGTTGCAGAACCTTCCTTCTTCCTAATGTAACTTCTTCAATCCTAACGTCCCCTTCCTTATCGTATCAAACAATTTTATTTAGAGTCATGCAATCAAGCCTAAGTAATGCCAAAGCAAAGAATTCGATTTGGATCCAAAATGAATGAGAAAAATTAAAATACGGTTGCTGGTCATTCAACACAACTGGACTAGATAAGACCTAGAGCATTGTGTTCCATCCTTAATCATTTATTCTTCAAACGTTGGTCGCTGCGTTTCTGGAGCTGCCGGGCATATAATCTTCCGGGATATGAACCACAGGAAGCCACCATATCCGTCTACTGTGGAAGGAGGACTCAATTGGCTATGGGATGTTTTAGCTATACCCACCACACCTACTGGGCATTGACTCTTATGGGTAAGTTGACAGTCTTATTCCCAAGATAGTAGTTGGTCATTCTTATTACAACATAATTATAACAACTTACAACATACGAGCAAGCCAATCATCTCAATGTACGGTCACAGAATATACAATAAGGCTAAGCGTATGCTGTGTTAGTATAATAAGTTTTTGACGACCTCTGTGGTCTAGTGGTTAGAGTGTCGGACTGCTGATCACGAGGTCGTGGGTTCGATTCCCACACAAATATTTGTGTGATGAACATGAGTGTTTGTGTTGGTCGTGTGCGTCATCCCAGCGAAAAAGTGTCGAATTTCTTAATTCGAGATAAGTAAATCGTTAGTGTATGACGTCGTGTAATTGTGTATGAACATTTCAGATTTGTGTGTCCAACCCTTTTTGGGATATTCATCAAAAACGTTTTCCGCTGGAATGACGTCTTCCCAGCGAGACTTTTTTTTTCCAAAGGACGTAAGTAAAATAAAATAGTTACATGGATTAGACTATAACGAAAGGTAAATGTGTATGCATAAATGAGATTTGTGTGTCTAAAGACTCCGAAGATATTCAAGTTTCCGCTGCGGTGACGTTTGGCTGATTGCTGGATATCATAAACGGTAAGGCGAATAGTTGTGACTTTTTTTACACATGTTGCGATTCTTTTGTGTGTAATGTTTGTGAAAACAGACTTCGAAAAAAAATTACCATATTAAAAAAATTGATACTTTTGAAAATAAAACTAATTAAACTGCAGTTGTTTTTCATTTTTACTAATTATTGTGTACGCACCTGTACCAAAGTACCACACCAATAACAATAAGTATGCTAACAATTTGGGAAGGTAAGCACCATGTATCGCGCGGTCGCTTTTTAGTACACATTCAAACTTGGTTGGTTTATCTCTGTATTGCGCTTCTTATTGGTTTTTTCATTATATTTCTTTAATTATTAAGTGTATTGGGCTACAATTTTACAGATGGATAATTGAACTAATACACTAACGAATGGGATACCTTTTAATTTGCCAACCCATAGTAAACTCGTCCAATCGAATGGTATATATAACCTGATTTCATTTTAAAATTTATAGCTTCCTAGCGGTAATTTTTTTTCGAAGTCTGTTTTCACAAACATTACACACAAAAGAATCGCAACATGTGTAAAAAAAGTCACAACTATTCGCCTAACCGTTTATGATATCCAGCAATCAGCCAAACGTCACCGCAGCGGAAACTTGAATATCTTCGGAGTCTTTAGACACACAAATCTCATTTATGCATACACATTTACCTTTCGTTATAGTCTAATCCATGTAACTATTTTATTTTACTTACGTCCTTTGGAAAAAAAAAGTCTCGCTGGGAAGACGTCGTTCCAGCGGAAAACGTTTTTGATGAATATCCCAAAAAGGGTTGGACACACAAATCTGAAATGTTCATACACAATTACACGACGTCATACACTAACGATTTACTTATCTCGAATTAAGAAATTCGACAGTTTTTCGCTGGGATGACGCACACGTGTTGGTCTGGTTGTTTATTATGTATTATAAGTATGTATTTACAACAAAAAAGGTAAGTATATAAGTGTGCGTCATCCCAGCGAAAAAGTGTCGAATTTCTTAATTCGAGATAAGTAAATCGTTAGTGTATTACGTCGTGTAATTGTGTATGAACATTTCAGATTTCTGTGTCCAACCCTTTTTGGGATATTCATCAAAAAGGTTTTCCGCTGGAACGACGTCTTCCCAGCGAGACTTTTTTTTCCAAAGGACGTAAGTAAAATGAAATAGTTACATGGATTAGAGTATAACGAAAGGTAAATGTGTATGCATAAATGAGATTTGTGTGTCTAAAGACTACGAAGATATTCAAGTTTCCGCTGCAGTGACGTTTGGCTGATTGCTGGATATCATAAACGGTTAGGCGAATAGTTGTGACTTTTTTTACACATGTTGCAATTCTTTTGTGTGTAATGTTTGTGAAAACAGACTTCGAAAAAAAATTACCGCTAGGAAGCTATAAATTTTAAAATGAAATCAGGTTATTAGGTCCTAGTACTGCGTATATGAGTTCCGAAGCCTAAATGTTAAAGTTTATTTGTACCTTATAAATGCTCACAATGTCATGTTAAGTCTCATCGATGTACTGTAAGTAAATAATGAATTATGAACAAAATTGCTAGGTCTGGGTCACGATGTTGTTCGCCATTCGATTGGACGAGTTTACTATGGGTTGGCAAATTAAAAGGTATCCCATTCGTTAGTGTATTAGTTCAATTATCCATCTGTAAAATTGTAGCCCAATACACTTAATAATTAAAGAAATATAATCAAAAAACCAATGAGAACCGCAATACAGAGATAAACCAACCAAGTTTGAATGTGTACTAAAAAGCGGCCGCGCGATACATGGTGCTTACCTTCCAAAATTGTTAGTATAGTACCGTTTTTATTTTGGTACATGTGCGTACACAATTCTTTAGTTTTTATTTTCTCATTTTACTTTACACAGTCATCAGTACAATTATTTCAAAATAAGTAGGTACTATTCAGTTATTGACATGGGGTCACTAAGAACAAATTATAATATTGTAAAGAGACCACGACTGTGGTGCTAAAGTTTTACGTATTATGTGAGATTTCCATGTAGGTAATTAACATTCTTGGTTTAGAAGTTACAAAGTTCTGACAGACAAATGGATTTGAATTTCTTTTTTTACAGGTTAAACGGACGGACCGTGTGTCCATCCGTTTAACTTGAAGAAGTAAAAACAAAAAAATCATACAGTTAGTGATTTGTATGATTATTTTGTTTTTGTTTTGTAACGGACACTCAAGCATAGTGAATTTTTGTGTTTTATTGCGAAAAAAGTTATTAAAAACTTAAGTTTAATTTTTTTCTTACTTCCTTTGTTCTTCATATCGGATTCAACATAAAACTACCTCGTGTTGTGTTTCCTAGCGTTTTTATTTATGCTATCTGTGTCGATCTAGTATAAACGTATGTTTGGCACATACATCCAAAGTCGATGGGACCCCGTACGTTGACAGTGGGCTAAAATAAAGAGGTAAACAATGAACAAGGGTTCACTGTAGCTGCTAACGTTCTCGTCTATTCACATTTACAATTAATTTCACTGCACTTTTGGCATAGTCGTTAGGGTGGTCATCTCTCTATTGACACCACGCCAAATGTTGTCGGTTCGATCCCCACATGCAGTTAATTTATTATCTACGTAGAGCTGGTTACGAATAATATACATAATCTTTAATTTTAATAAACATAACAACCTACATTAATGTAGATACCCTACTAAGCTTATGAATGAGTCAATTATTGTAACTGATCTGTGATTTTAAACATTAAGTAATTTAATTAAAATAATAGCTATTCTTATTTTTTGTATTTATATATAGGGAAACCTTTTCTATATCTTTTATGTTGATTTTAGTATGTAGATTTTTATTATTTTGTTGTTGTTGATTTTTTTGCACGAGTTTTAATGTACCTATACATACACATATCTACAATTGATAATCATTAGTAAATTGATACTTTTCAAAATAAAACTAATTAAACTGCAGTTGTTTTTCATTTTTACTAATTATTGTGTACGCACCTGTACCAAAGTACCACACCAATAACAATAAGTATGCTAACAATTTGGGAAGGTAAGCACCATGTATCGCGCGGTCGCTTTTTAGTACACATTCAAACTTGGTTGGTTTATCTCTGTATTGTGCTTCTTATTGGTTTTTTCATTATATTTCTTTAATTATTAAGTGTATTGGGCTACAATTTTACAGATGGATAATTGAACTAATACACTAACGAATGGGATACCTTTTAATTTGCCAACCCATAGTAAACTCGTCCAATCGAATGGCGAACAACATCGTGACCCAGACCTAGCAATTTTGTTCATAATTCATTATTTACTTACAGTACATCGATGAGACTTAACATGACATTGTGAGCATTTATAAGGTACAAATAAACTTTAACATTTAGGCTTCGGAACTCATATACGCAGTACTAGGACCTAATAACCTGATTTCATTTTAAAATTTATAGCTTCCTAGCGGTATTTTTTTTTCGAAGTCTGTTTTCACAAACATTACACACAAAAGAATCGCAACATGTGTAAAAAAAGTCACAACTATTCGCCTAACCGTTTATGATATCCAGCAATCAGCCAAACGTCACCGCAGCGGAAACTTGAATATCTTCGAAGTCTTTAGACACACAAATCTCA
The DNA here is from genome assembly GCA_949699075.1 of Asteroscopus sphinx. Classification (NCBI taxonomy): domain Eukaryota; kingdom Metazoa; phylum Arthropoda; class Insecta; order Lepidoptera; family Noctuidae; genus Asteroscopus; species Asteroscopus sphinx. The sequence continues at coordinate 7,123,841 of OX453021.1, read as the reverse complement.
TTTATGCATACACATTTACCTTTCGTTATACTCTAATCCATGTAACTATTTTATTTTACTTACGTCCTTTGGAAAAAATAAGTCTCGCTGCTGGGAAGACGTCGTTCCAGCGGAAAACGTTTTTGATGAATATCCCAAAAAGGGTTGGACACACAAATCTGAAATGTTCATACACAATTACACGACGTCATACACTAACGATTTACTTATCTCGAATTAAGAAATTCGACACTTTTTCGCTGGGATGACGCACACAGTATATAAGTATTATATCCATTGTCTAGTACCCATAGCACTAGCTCTGCTTAGTTTGGGACTAGATGGTGATGTGTAAAAATGTCCCAAAAATATTTATTTATTTTATTTATTTATTTGAGATGCAGGCGATGCAGTACAGAATTGGCAGGGCAACGCCCTTTCGCGGGCTATGCCTATTTCACACGAGGGCTGGGCCGCGAGGCAGAGTAGTGAGTACAACAGCACTGCTCATTGAACGCCCGAACAGTAACTGTTCTGTCGCGGCACAGTAACTATTCTGGCGTTCAAATGGTAGCAGTACTGTTCTGCTCACTGCTCTGACTCGCTGCCTTGCCCTCGTGTGAAATAGGCATAACCCGCGAAAGGGCACTGCCCTGCGAATTCTGTACTTCATCGCCTGCATCTCAGTATCATAAACTTATTATACTAACTCGGCATACGCTTAGCCTTATTGTGTATTCTGTGACATTGAGAATATTGGCTTGCTCGTATATTGTAGTTATAATTATGTTGTTATAAGTTGACACAAACATATGACACATGATATTTGATAATTTGACACATGTCTGCGATTCACGTAACTGCATCGCAGCTAACGCAGCTCAGGGGCTGTATTATGACGTGTTAAGCCATCATGATTCCGGTGTAAGAGAGGGATGGCGCTATTCGTCCTGCATAGCTTCGTCTCTCTCTCGCAACGGAACCATATGTTGTAACTTACAACATATGCTCTGACCTGCGCTGAGGGGAACTGCGTCGTCTGCGTCTCAGCATACGCTTGCCTAAGCCTAATGCCAACGCATAGAATGAACACACCCTCCCACTCGTGATCACCGCCTCACGCCGCCTTGGGGGCCGACCTTTTCCTATTTTCTTAAAAATTAATAGAGATTAAAAAATATTGAAAATGATTGTTGAAAGACCGGACTGTCCCTTTCAAAGACATGGGTGGAGGTCGCTATAGGCACACGTAAATAATTTATTGTTACAGTAATATCAGTACTAATAACACTAATATAGCAAATAAGCACAATCTGTTACTAACTCATCACTAACAACTTATGGGCTGATGCCTGAAATAAAGCAATTTTATTTTTTATTATTTTTTTAAAGATGATTCAAGTGCGATGCAATTGTCGAGTTTGTTAAGTGGTAGTGAAGGCAAATGGATGGATGCACTATATAACTGCTTTTTCTACGGTTTTTTTTGTTTCAGGTACTTTTTTGTGCGGACCTGAAAAAATTCCAACAGAATAACACAGATGATAACGATGATAGTGGAAAAGCGAAGAGGAAAAAGTTTGCTGATGTATAATAAAATACAGGAAACTCGATCAAATCTCTTTTATTTATGTATAAAGCGATTATCCATTAAAATTACAAAATACAAAAGTATAAAAAGATTACCTATTGAGGCCTTTGAAGCAATAGTGGATTGACATTTAATGAGATTTTTGGTTTTGGTCATAAAATAATCTGTAATTGGTCAACCGAAATTCTGAGCACCAATCCAGAGATGGGCAAAAGTAATTAAATTAAGAATAAATACAAATAACTTTGTAATAAATTAAGTAATTCGTTACTTGTAATAATGTCGCCCAATAAACTTTATCTTATCTTTATAAACTTCAAGTTCCTAGTGTTAATTAAATACTTTTAAATAAAAAACAATGAAAATTACTTTAAATTCACCTATGTAACTACTACCTACTTATTGAGCAGTCAATTTCTAACAACACTACTATTGGCCCTCAGATAACTTTATAATCGAATACTTTACAACTAAAACTAATTAAATTCAATTAGATTACTTTATAATTTGATTAATACGTGATTAAGTTATTGATAACATTAATTAATTAATCTAGACATTGTAATTAAATTTTGCCCATCTCTGCACATGAAATTTGATAGCAGAGGCGGTACTATGAAGAGTTATAAACATCATTGTCCCGTAGCGAGAGAGACAGAGCAATACAGGACGTATAGCGCCATCCCTCTTCACACCGGAACATTGATACTTCATAATACTGCCTCTGATTGGTAAATCTTGGCGTTGATCAGCGATTGAGAAACAGGTTAGATTTTTTATCTGATTTATTGACCTGCTCTTGACCGCAATCTAACATTTAGATTATTTTATTAGACTCTAAAATATTCTAAATGATATAAGTAAAGCCAAATTGTATTCTAAAGACCTCAAATCACTTACTACAAATAATTTGGTTATAAATCTCTTATAATCAAACGTACACAACCTGGAATGGTAGAAAAGAAGATAAATATTCTTTAAGAAAGACCAATGAGCCAATATCACAATTTTTGATAGAGATAAATAATATTGCACGTAAAACTTAACTTACGAACTAATTTGTGAGATTTTTATGAGTTTTTTTATTATCTACTCATTTTTTTAATATACAGGGTTATTATAAAAGTTTAGCTATTTTTTTTCACTGAACCAGATACGGTAACGTCAATAAAAACATTGTGTCATTTTTATCAAGGAAGTTGGAAATACAGGAAAGTAAATTAATGACCTTCGTCCATGCTCAAATGTTCATAGTGTATCTAATAATAATACTTAAATAAAAATCAGTCTATATATTCATCATCATCAGGTGTTATGACGTGTTAAAATAACCAAAATCATGATTGCCTTTTATAAGTAGCAAGACAAAGTAAAAATACAGACTACATACTCCCTTCAGTTCCCTTTGAAAAGATTTTCAAACAACGAATTTTTCTGCAATATTTTTTTACACACATACATAACATCACTCCTGTATTTCCCGAAGGGGTAGGCGGAGGTATACAGTATACCCATATTTCGCAGATTACGAGTCCAATGTAATAGGGCGCAAGCCTATTGCCACTAACCGGGCACAAATGCAGACTAGGCTGCTACTGAGAATTTTCTAATGAAAAAACCCAATAACATTGTAGGTTTCGCTTTAAAAAAATTTTTTTTCTTTATTTTTTAAAATCCCTGATGACTTGCTAAAACTTCTAACGCTCATTTGCTAATTGCATAACATATCTTCACGCCTGTATTTCCTTTGAAGGGTTAGGCTGAGGTGCATTGTACACCCACATTTCACCGTTATGGTATTAGTCCCATGTAATCATCATCATCATCATAATTTCAGCCTAAAGACGTCCACTGCTGGACATAGGCCTCCCCCAATTAAGGGGGGGGGGGATATGCCATAATCGCCACGCTTTGCAGGTGGGTTGGCGATGGCAGTTGGTTGGTTAAATACTCAGAGAACGCTGCTGCCCATCCTCTGGTGAATCCAGAATTCAGAATAGTCCCATGTAATAAGGATATGTATTTGCTAATTAACTATAATAGGAATACTAACAGCGTTATCGCTGTTTGCGAGAAGTGAATGGTTACAATAAGCGCTACGATTTCGAATGAGGCTATTTGCGTCAAAACATCAGAACATATATTTATAACAGCAAAAATATCCCACACACATAATTCATCTATCTGCCACATCTTTTCAATATTTCTCATTATACAGCACGACTGGTTCACGAGGGACAACCAAGAACAGGGTAGACTGAAAAAAAAAAGACGTGTGGCACTCGGAGACTGCCGCGGTAAAGCTTATTGCATAGCATTTTTTATCAATACAAAGAGGAGGTGCCCTAACGCCGAAACTCTAAGCAGGCATGAGTCACCAGATTGCGGGGCGAAGAGGGGGATTACGCATGCGCAGTAACGCCGATACAACCAATGCCACCTAGAGGCGATTTGCAGAACTAAAGAGACAAGCGTGATATTTCAAAAAGTCATTAAAAGTTCTGCTATTCATCGATAGATGGCAAAACTAAAAAGTATCACCGCTGTGCCGGTCGGAGTGGGGGGTGTTAGGTTATTTTCGTTACGGAATTTCTGGATTCGGTCTCCACGCTCAAGGCCCGCGATAGAAGCTATGCAATAGCTTAAGCGCAGTAACGCCATACAACCAATGCCACCTAGAGGCGATTTGCAGAACTAAAGAGACAAGCGTGATATTTCAAAAAGTCATTAAAAGTTCTGCTATTCATCGATAGATGGCAAAATTAAAAAGTATCACCGCTGTGCCGGTCGGAGTGGGGGGTGTTAGGTTATTTTCGTTACGGAATTTCTGGATTCGGTCTCCACGCTCAAGGCCCGCGATAGAAGCTATGCAATAGCTTAAGCGCAGTAACGCCGATACAACCAATACCACCTAGAGGCGATTTGCAGAACTAAAGAGACAAGCGTGATATTTCAAGAAGTCATTAAAAGTTCTGCTATTCATCGATAGATGGCAAAACTAAAAAGTATCACCGCTGTGCCGGTCGGAGTGGGGGGTGTTAGGTTATTTTCGTTACGGAATTTCTGGATTCGGTCTCCACGCTCAAGGCCCGCGATAGAAGCTATGCAATAGCTTAAGCGCAGTAACGCCATACAACCAATGCCACCTAGAGGCGATTTGCAGAACTAAAGAGACAAGCGTGATATTTCAAAAAGTCATTAAAAGTTCTGCTATTCATCGATAGATGGCAAAACTAAAAAGTATCACCGCTGTGCCGGTCGGAGTGGGGGGTGTTAGGTTATTTTCGTTCCGGAATTTCTGGATTCGGTCTCCACGCTCAAGGCCCGCGATAGAAGCTATGCAATAGCTTAAAAAACCAGTGTGCTTTAGTCCACACGACTGAAGTAAAACTTCACTAACTTATATCTCCCTCAATACTATTTCAATGAGAACAAAGGAGAGACGGCGCGGCGCGCGTACTGCCGGCGCTGTGTCGTGGCCGGACGTCGCGCGCCTCGTTCCCCGCGTCCCGCACTACCCCCTCCGTTCGCCTCGCCAGCTTACTCCCCAAGTCAAGTGTACGTAAAGAAGTTTTACTTCAAAAACTAAATCACGCGTACAGAAGGCCAATTCTCGTAAAAACGTTCAAAATAATTCCAAACCAATCTCAAGGCTTTAAATCTCAAATTTCAAACTACCCCCCAGTTTCCGAAAGGCTGATCAACACGAAAATTGTTAAATCGACTGTCAAATCTCAGGTCAAGCGATATGATTGGTTGATAGTATTTTTGCCGATCAATCACAGGAGCTGACATTAGATTTGACAATAGATCAAATTGATCAGCCTTCCAGAAACTGGGGGTTAATGTAATGTTTCTGATTAACATTTATTGGTGACATTAATGTCACAAATAAACGGCAAATAGGAACATCTACTATCAGGAGAATCGAGATTTAAAGCAAAGAGATTAATTAGGAATTGTATAATAAAACAAAGTTTAGCCGGATTAAATCGCGTATATTATTTAAATTGGTTTCCCTGACGTTTCGAAAGCTTTGCAGCATTTCGTGGTCGCAGGTAGACTAACGGCTAAAATTAATATCCAATCTATCTACGATTTACCCTACTAGAGATAGATATTTGACATATTTTGTATGGAGCTTATGTCAAAATCCTATCACTAGTAGGACAAATCGTGGATAGATTGGATATTAATTTTAGCCGTAAGATGACAATCGTCTTTACAGATATTTCTAAAAAAATATTTTAATCTACCGTACAATATTTATTAATTAAAATCGTTTCGATGCACGCAGTAATCACTCACAATATCATTATCTTTTAGTGTTGCGTGCTGTTTGGGACTTGATTATTTTTAGGACTGGGTTCCAAACAGGTGGCAGCTGCCAACCATCTTCTCTATTAAAATTAGGATGTTTTTTAATTTCAATAGCCTCACGGAGCATTCTAGGTACATATCGGTTTTCCTTCGCCAGAACTTGTGGTTTATCAAATCGAAGAATATGGTTGGGTTTGTCTAGGGCATGTTCACACACTGCAGACTTTGTGGAGCGTCTGTTCTTGACGTCAGCTATATGTTCTTTAATTCTAGTGGATATACTACGCTTTGTTTAACCTAAAAAAAAACATAAAACCGATAGGTACCTAGAATGCTCCGTGAGGCTATTGAAATTAAAAAAACATCCTAATTTTAATAGAGAAGATGGTTGGCAGCTGCCACCTGTTTGGAACCCAGTCCTAAAAATAATCAAGTCCCAAACAGCACGCAACACTGTAAAAGATAATGATATTGTGAGTGATTACTGCGTGCGTCGAAACGATTTTAATTAATAAATATTGTACGGTAGAGATTGTCATCTTAGTCTACCTGCGACCACGAAATGCTGCAAAGCTTTCGAAACGTCAGGGAAACCAATTTAAATAATATACGCGATTTAATCCGGTTAAACTTTGTTTTATTATAATGTGTAGTGATCGCGAAAACCTAAGAAGTTATTAGGAATTATATTTAGAAAAAAAAAAAAAAAACGAGATTAGGCCTTCTGAAGTTAAAAAAATGCTGGCGCACGCTCTGACTGTCTAGGGGTCTGCTGGCTAGAACAAAAGGCGGAGAGGATGTAAATAGTGACCGATGGACACTGCAGTGCTAGGTGCATCACCTCACTGCATGCAACTTTGATTTGTAAACGCGGAACAGTGTCCACCGTAATTTACGAAATCGATTGGGAAAATATTTCTAAAATTAAGGTAGGTACCATTTTACCACGTTTTTATGAACTCGCTTGCAGTCTCGTCTGTCTGTTCGGTACACATTTTGCAATCGATTTTAAACTAACTTCCCGATGAGCTAGAGACTTGAAACTTTAAACATAGCTCAGGACTGGATGACAATGCAATATTAACTCGCTTTCTTTTTAAAAACGTAGTATTATAAAACACATCAAATTCTATTATTTTTACAGATCCTCCTTCAGTAAGTCCCTCGCTCAACCAGTCGCCATGTATGTCAATATTTTTTTTATCGCTTTGTTCAGATTCCAATACCAATCTTGACTATTTTGACGACCTCTGTGGTCTAGTGGTTCGAGTGTCGGACTGCTAATCACGAGGTCGTGGGTTCGATTCCCACAGGACACAAATATTTGTGTGATGAACATGAGTGTTTGTGTTGGTCTGGTTGTTTCTTATATATTATAAGTATGTATTAACAAAAAAAAAGTATATAAGTATTATATCCATTGTCTAGCACCCATAGCACAAGCTCTGCTTAGTTTGGGACTAGATGGTGAGTAGTTATTGTAAGGCATTGTATAAGTCGGCATTCATTTGTGCAAGATTTACACGACTTCGGTTCGATACAACACAACGTTGTGCTGGCGTTCGAACTTTATTCATATTGCGATGTAACTGTATCAATTTATTTAGAACTTGAGTATGCTTATTGATTTGTCTCAATGCATTCATTGTTTACTGATTCACGATGTCGCGTCGCTTTGAGCGAGCGATTGTATTCTGACATTGATCAGCCGATACAGTAAAATCGGGGCGCTGCATCGCGAACCGAACGAAGCGAGGTGAGTGATGCAGAAGCCCCAATTTTACCCTACTATGGTGATGTGTAAAATGTCCCAAAAAATAATTACTATACCATTCAACGTTACACTCGTCTAATTCACTTATTACCGTAATAAATCTGCGGGCAGTGTTCGATGAGTACCTGTAGCGCGCGGATCTCGAAGGCGAGATCTGTGATAGCGGGAGGCGTGGCCACTAAAGTGGGCGCGAATACTGTGCTTAAGTTGTGAGCGCTCATCTTGTTCACGTCGGCTTGTTGAGATACTCTGTGGAATGAGAAAATTCGTTTGATAATGGTGTCGATTATCTTGTTCACAAACTAAACTTATTTTAAACTATCGCTCTCTTTTACCAATAGTAGATACAAGAAAGTGATGGCAATAATTTTAGAACTGTCAAATTAGTTTACGTGTTACATTTCTTTGTATTTTACCTTCCGGCCGCGTGGTCCGATCGCACAGTTCGATTAATCGAACGACGAGGAATTTTAAATCCTTTTCGTCCGATTCCAAAGTCGAACCATGCGGACATACATTTTCCAAGTAGGCGTGGTTCGATTGATCGAACGACGAGGATTTTCAAGTCCTTCTATTACGACCGGTCGAACGACGAGGATTTTCAAGTCCTTGTATTACGATTGGTCGAACGACGCGGACTTCTTAATCCTTGTCGTACGATTCCATAATCGAACCATGCGGACTATTTTTTTTCAAGTAAGTTCTGATTAATAAACTGTCTCTACAAAGATGCTTACCTTAATAGTGGGAACGTTCCGAGATCACGACTAAACTTGTATGGAAATCGAAATTCCGACTAATTTTACTGTTCTAAAATTGTTGCCATCCCTTTCTTGTATCTACTATAAGTAAAAGAGAGCAATAGTTTAAAGTAAGTTCAGTTCGTGAAATTAAGAAATGGCAGGGGGGGGGACACATTGTAATTCACTTTGGCCGGCTATATTTCGCAGATGGTACACCTGATATAAAAGTGATGTATGAAACATTACCTTCGTTTTAGTAGACCTATTCAATGATACCCCACACGAGGAGGTGCAGCGAAAAAAATATTTTCATTCCCATTCCACATGTACAGGCGCCAGCCACCCCTAAAATACGTTATACCGATTTTTTCATTCTTTTAAAATTGAGATCTACCAGGCCCCTCAGAAAGTATTGCGAAAAAAAGTTTTTATATATGGGAGACTGGCCAGTTATAATGTTTTTCGAAAATATGAATATTTATAAGTAAAAATAAGTAAGTTCCAATTTCAAAATTTCCCTCCACATTTTTTGCGAGTTAATTCAAAGTATTGTGTCTCACTGAAATATGGATCTGCGCCGGGAACATTTTAGAGCTATGATTTTATACGATTTCAAGTGTCGCCTGAAACCGGATGAATCGTACGATAGACTTCAAATGGCATTCATGGATGAAGGCCCTTCCAAGGCAACCGTGTATCGTTGGTATAACGAATTCAAGCGCGGTCGACCAACTTTGGGGGATGACGAAAGAAGCGGTCGCCCTTTGACGGCTGTTACCGAAGAAAACGTGCTAGCAGTGAAAAATTTAATCCAAGACAATAGGCGAATTACATATCAGGAGATTCAACACATATTGAAGATTGGATCGGGAAGCGTTCACGAGATTCTACACAGCCATCTTCGCGTGAGGAGGATAGTATCACGCTGGGTGCCGCACAACCTCACCGATGCTCAGAAGCAGGCCCGGGTGGAATGGTGCCGTGATATGCTTAACAAATTTGAAGCAGGCTCGTCTCGGCGTGTTTACGACATCGTTACAGGTGATGAGTCCTGGATTTATCAATACGACCCAGAAACCAAGCGCCAGTCGACTGTTTGGGTGTTTCAAAATGAGCCAACGCCTACCAAAGTGAAGCGATCTAGAAGCGGGGGTAAGATTTTGATCGCTAGCTTTTTTAATTTGACTGGCCACTTGGTATCAATTCCCTTACGGGATCAAAGAAGCATTAATGCCGAATGGTATACTACCAAATGTTTGCCAGAAGTTTTCTCTGTTATAAGCAACAAGCGACCAAACACAGGGCTCCGCGGGCTACTGCTCCACCACGACAATGCACCTGCGCACACCGCACTCAAAACGAGGGACTTCCTGGACAGCACGCCAGTCAAACTCCTGAGTCACCCTCCTTACAGCCCTGATCTAGCACCGTGTGACTTCTTTTTATTCCCAAAAATAAAAAATCAGCTCAAAGGGATACAATTTTCGTCGCCGGAAGATGCGCTGGCTGCGTTCGAGCAGGCTGTAAACGAGGTGTCTGCGGCGGACTGGAAAAAGTGTTTTGAAAACTGGTTTAGGCGCATGAATCTTTGTATAGAGGCTGGTAGAAAGTACTTTGAAAAGATTTGATAAAAATATATGTACGTATAGAACAATTTTTTTTAGTTTCGCAAAACTTTCTGAGTGTCCCACGTATATGTTGATTTTTTTTTAACAAAATTTTATTTACTTATGTTTATAACTTTAGAAGTTATTAAGCTGTAAATGATTAGGACAGACGGACATGACGAAACTATAAGGGTTCCTTGTAGGTACTACGGAACCCTAAAAATGCGTTTTTTTTTTAATTTTTTAATTTATTTTTTGCATTTTTCTTACATAACCAGCTTTGGGCAGTTAAATAAAACTAATTTGCAAAAAAAAACCCATTTATTTACTAAATTTTTTAAAGTTCGTAATGTAATTCAAATGAAATATCAGCTGGCGCTAGGGGTGAACGACATCCGCTCGCTTACGCACTACGCAGTCCGTGTCGTAGCGAGCGTAGGTAGGTTAGGTACGCGCGGCATTGATCCCGAGTTTTGTACGCTTTACATTGCGGGTTTGCAAAATACCAAATCACTAAAACATGAGTATTTGGCTAATGGTTATTGGTATTCGATTGTGTTTAGGTAGTATAATAATAGCCTTTCAGTTTCGGGAGAGTTTCCCTGACACCCAGTATATTAGATATTGGACAAAGAAATTTGACGAGTAGCATACCACCACTAAGCGGAAAAAGTTTTGGTGTTTTTCACGATATCTTAATGAGTAAGGGTATCATCCACGAAATGATACATAAAGTTACAAGGCGGTCGTTTTTTTTGTTGATCTCGTTTCTCATCCAGTTCTCGCCTCCTGTTGCTTTCAAAGTTTTGCACATTTTCTTGCACAAGACGAGAGGAATAATTACAATAAGTCAAATACGCGTCATCACCTCTTATCATTGCTGGAAACAAAAGAAAGAAAGAAAAAAAATAAGCAACTGCTCTGAAGATACCTGTGTAAATGTTGCACCATGTACTGTAGACAGTTGAAGTGTGCTGGCGGGAGTGAGTCCAGACATTCTCGTAGCGCCATTATTTGCTGCGCTTGCGTCTTCATCTCTGGAATAATAACGCGTTGTTCGGCTAACATAAAATCAACTTTATTCACATATAAATAAAGTATACTTTGTATTAGCTACTGCCAAATTATAAAATTGAACTTTTAAAGTTCAAAGTTTTTAAGAGTTTAAAAAATATTTTTCCGCTTTTAGGTTCATAATGTAGCTTATAACGCACGCGTGCTTTTTAGGGTTCCGAAGTCCTACAAGGAACCCTTATAGTTTCGTCATGTCCGTCCGTCTGTCCGTCTGTCCGTCTGTCCTAATCCTTTACAGCTTAATAACTTCTACAGTTATAAACATAAGTAAATGAAATGTTCTTAAAAAATAGTTTACATATAGATCTCAATTTTAAAAGAATAAAAAAATAGTTTTTCCGTATTTTAGGGGTGGCGTCCATACATGTGAAATGGGGAATTTTTTTTTTTTTTCGCTGCACCCCCTCGTGTGGGATATCATTGAATAGGTCTACTAAAATGAAGGTAATGTTTCATACACCACTTTTTTATCAGGTGTACCATCTGCGAAATATAGCCCGCCAAAGTGGCTTGCAATGTGTCCCCCCCCCTGCCATTTCTAAACTATGCAATGTAGAAACTTATAATCTTCCGCATTGATAGACCTTTATGAAAACTCTCTTTTAAAATTATTTCGAGTATAATGTGATTATAATTTTTTGAGTTATAGAGAGAAAACTGAAAAATACTTAAAACGTCCTAGTTCAAAGGACCTTAGAGAAAAATGATCATAGCAAATAATGCTCTTTTAGCTACTTTCTATTTGAAAAAATCACAAAAAGTAACTTTATCGCTAGATGGCGCTACTAACAACACGCTCTGAGTCGCGAATGCTGCCGATTATTGCAAAAACTAAAATAGCCATGATTAATATTCGATTTGATTCGTTTGTAATTACACCTACTTAAGGAACCCTATAATATTGAGCATGGCCCGACATGCTCTTGGCCGGTTTTACATTATATTATCGCACTAGTGCTTTTTACTTTACAGTTTATATTTAAATCGCAGCAGAGTTTTTATGCCTGAACTAAATTAAACATTTTTGGGAATAAATCAACTGTATTAATTAAAATATGTTAACTGTATTATTAAATATGTTAACTGTATTAATTAAAATATGATAAATAAACATTTGATTTCAACAAATTATTTATTTTTGTCAACAAATTAACATTAATTTGTGTTATAAATAAAAAAATTTTTTTTATTATATTTTTAATATTAGGCTGTTTGGCGGTTTCCTTTGACCACCGGCTAGCCCATAGCTGTACGTCACCGTGCGATTACAGTAATGTAATCCCCGCGCCATTTTTCACAAATTCAATATTTGTCTTAAGTATCTAACTATGTGTATGTTTTTTCCTCGCAATTGTGTTGTAAAACATAATTCACGAACTAAACTTATTATTACTTATTTTAAACTATCGCTCTCTTTTACTAATAGTACATACTAACAAGGGATCTGTCAAATGTTGGCATAAATTGTGTGTATATAAGTTTTTTATTATTTGAATTCAATAAACTTATGTTAAATTAGTTTACTTATTACATTTCCTTGTATTTTAGTGGGCACATTCCGAGATCACGACTAAACTTGTATGGAAACCTAAATTCCGACTAATTTGACAGTTTTAAAATTGTTGTCATTCCTTTCTTGTATCTACTATTAGTAAAAGAGAGCAATAGTTTAAAATAAGTTTAGTTCGTGAATAAGAGAATCGACCCCATTATCTGTAAATTATAGCTTGCTGTAGTTGTAGACAGAAAAAGTGCCAAAAGTGGCCGGGCTTTCTAGTTATTGAATGCGTACAAAGTTTATACGTACGTATAGCCTGCACCAGTCTGGGGTGCAGTTCGTAGGTGATGAGAGGCACCGGCAGTAGACGTAAATACAGTTTCAGAGTACCAGCGACCACGTTAATGTTGCTGTACACACTCAGATCTGCTGCTTCACCATCTGGAATTTAAAGGGAGTCCGAGTTAGTATTAGAAGTAGGTAATAGTAATTCAGGGCCCTAAGTCTCGCGTTATAGAGATAAATTCGAGATAATCTCTAATTTTAAATCTACGAAAAATGTCGCCGGTAATGGTCAACTGCTTTGAACTACTCTTTGTATGTAAACATATCTCTAACGTGACATTCTGAGAATACGAAAATTTATTTTTAATCGACATTCGCCATCTTGTTTCGAGATTATGTAGAGTTCGAGTCAATGTCTACGACCCGAGAATAACCCCCCTGGAATGGCGACCGCGTACTGGAAGGCGCAGCGTGGGGAGGCCCCCCAAGGTGGACAGACGACTTGGTGAAGGTCGGGTATCCGCTCGATGCGGAAAACGCAGGACCGGTCGTTGTGGCGATGCTTGGGGTAGGCCTATGTCCAGCAGTGGACGTCTTTCGGCTGAAATGATGATGATGATGAATAGTAATTTGTCCCAACTCTTCTTTCTACTCTTGCCTTTTCCCAATTATGATGGGGTCGGCTTCCAGTCTAACCAGCTCCCCGATTCAGAACCACACGATTACCAGTTGTCGAACGATTCGGTTTGTTCTCTTTTTCTCTCGTTGCGTGAATTATAAGACGAAACGAGATAACAAACCGAACCGGTCGAACATTGTTTATCGTTTGATTCTGAATCAGGGACCATTTGTCAGACTTTCGGGCTTCTGACTACCGTAACGTTCTGGGCTGTAACGACTATCATAGGTATTAATTTTATTTATTTATTTAAAATATATATTGTTTATTGTACATACACCAAACAAAAACAAAGACAGTAGTTTACAGAAAGATTATATAAGTACAATGGGTGGTCTTATTGCACAAGGCAATCTCTTTCATTCTCTCTTCTTCTCTTCTTTGGATGGACTAGAAGAATGGGAACCAATCGAGGAGTTACGGTGTAATAGTAGTTACGATATCACGACCGGGGTCAAGGGAGAAGGGGTTTTTATGTGCAATAAATGATCGCCCATCCACGGACGTACCGCGGCAAGCGCAGCTTAACTTTGAAGATCGTATAATAAAATATGTTAGTAATAATTTGCAGACTTCTCACCTCGATCAAACGCCAATTTCAGCGCTTCAATCTCATCCGCGAACCCAGACACCCTGTATATCCCCTCAGAATCCATGCCCCTATCTTCTATCTCGTTCACACACTTCTTGACGACAAAGGGCAGGGTGCTGGAGTGGGCATTGAGGAGCGTGGTCAGGTCTATACCGAATACTCCACGAAGTTTCTTAAGGTCGGGAACGCAGTGGTTTGGAACTCGCTCTGAACATTTTGAGTGAGCTATGAAGCCACAATCTGTAAGACAAGATAGTGTTTTTTACCGACGATGTTTGGGCATAATTCCGATATATACTTATGCATCGATTTGGATGATTGTTTGAAAGAGTTTTCTCTCGAGATGGTCTTATTGAAACTTGGTGAAAATCTGATGTAGGTCTTCGGAGATAAAGAAGAGAATGGATGACAGTAACTCATCCGCGATTGAAGCAGTCGCTTGTCTATGTATTGTCTATGCCATTCAAAATAAACAAATTAAATTAACTTTAATTTAAAAAAGTAAAAACCGACATCAAAAAGAATAAAATCATTTGCATGAAACAGTTAGAAAATCGGTGTAATTTTTTTTTTTAATCAAACCGACTCATATTGTCTGGTTTTTATGGGCGCTTGTGGCCGGTTGACCGTTCTTCGCGGCGGTTTGAGCCTCCTATTGCGATTTTATTTCTCTAATCTCAGTCCTATCTAGAAGCAAATAAGGTTGAGTTTCAATTGTTACTAAATATGCCGCCTCGTCGCCACTCCGTCAGTGCGCACCGTCCCATATCCAGTGAATGTATAAGTACAGTCGACTGCATGACAGTGGGTAACACTTGAATTAGAAAACCGCCCTTACTGCTTACGAAATAAAGACGCTGTCAATGTCAAACTATTACCACTGACGTGCGGTCGACCGTATATATCCATTGATGGTATGCATATTCAATGGTAACATTGTGCTGTTCTGAATAATTTTAAGGAAAAATAACTGACCATAATTTGATATTGTTTTATATCCTTTTGTTTTCCTCCAGTCTATGACCTACATTACAATCATTTCATATTCACTACCCCATAAGTCTTATACCAGACAATTCTTGTATAAGTCGTAGGATAATCGAAAATATCGGATTTTTGCGAAAATCTTAAGATAAGCACTAAGCACTGGCGTACTGAGCCAGGAGTCGCAGGTTCGAATCCTGCTCGTGAGCGATTTTTTCTTTCCACAATTTAAAATCTTTAAATCTTAAGATGATTGCAATGGACCGGATAATTGGAATCTATGTATATTGCAAAAACCAAGCCGGGTTTTCTTCAATCTTAGGTCAAAGGCGAATAACAACTCACGTAATGAGCGCTGATTGGCTCTTATGAACGTTATGCACTGACGGATGCACTGATTGGCTTACGGCTACATTGCCTACGTTCCTACGTCTTCCGAGCCATGTTTTGATTGCAATCTTCCTAGGATTTTCGCAAAGATATCATTTTTCCGTCGGGTTAGTTACATAATTTATAACTCAAGCAAGGCTAGACCGATTCTATTGAAATTTGGCGTACAGATAGAACATAACCCGGATTAACACACACATACACACACACACACACACATAACATCACGCCTGTATTCCCCCCCCCCCGATTATTTATTGATTTATTTTCCCCGGATTAACATATAGGCTTTTTATCCCGGGAAGATGAACAGTTACCGAGGGATGCGCAATAAACGACATCCACGCGGGCGAAGTCGCGGGCATAGGCTAGTATAAAATACAAAGACACACTCGCGTTCCGCAAAACACACGCAATAGTTAAACAATCGCTTTGGTCACAGAACAGGGAAATGATTAGCATGAAAATAAAATTAAAAATACCTACCTTCACACTTTACACCTTGTGCTGTAAATCCCCAAAGGAAATTAGCGCACAGTTCACACCAGTTCAGCCCCTTAAATGTGTGTACTTTGAAGCTATGGGACTTGGAGTACTTCATAACAAGAGGATTGTCTTCTATGGAAGGTGTGAGATCAAACGGGGGTTGCTTCATTCCATCTACTTCGGTTGTACTCTTGTTTTCAGTCTTTGTTATTATTGGGCTGGAATTGTTTGAAACCCTGGAATTAATTTAAGATGGATTTTAATGAGGGTTACGACCAAATTCTTAAATGCAACACCATGTTTAAGTATCATGCTGTCACTATCACTCTCAGGTGCATTAAAGTGATAGAACACCTTAAAATTAAGTGTTGTTTGACAAAAACAGAAAAAACATACACATACACATGGCAAAAACAGAATGTAAAGTCAACCAATCCGAATCATGACCCACTCAGCCGATAATTCGTATGAAATTATCAAAACAGTAAAATTTTGTTTTTTTACTGTCGTGCTGCACTTAGGACATGTTGAATATTAAGGAAACTGCTTTAATACGGGTCAGAAGTCTACGCAATTTTGAGCTTTGTTATGAATGCAATATATTAATAATTGGATAAACGTTTTTGATAAAACTGGAATTATGTTTTGAATTTCAAATTAACTGTTGTTCTCGAAATTAGACATAATTGTATTATAAATGTTTGTAGAAAATTAATCTTATGGTGGGTCATGATTCCGTTTGGTTGAGTGTACGTTAAAATGTACATTCTGTTTTTGCCATGTGTAAAAAATTTACATTTCATGAAACAAACTTTTTGGAAGGAAGTTTCTTATCGCGGCATGTGGTAGGTGTGATTCGGGATAAAATGTAATGTCACGTAAGATTTTTGCGTTATGAGCAGGCATATACGCACACCGCACACTCTCTTTCTAGTGTGTGTGTCTGTGTACGTAAGGAACTTCATTCCGGACGGTGGTCCCATAACCGCACACGTTTTTAAATGAAATATTATTATAAAAACCATCAAAAACAGAGTATGTTTAAGAGCTACAATTGAGAAAACTTTTCTTTTTAAAACAGCTTTTACTAAATGCAGTTTGGACTAAAAAATAAAAAATTAACATCGGATGAATAAGAGTTGGGAAGAAATAGGATAACCACTTACTGCTGCATCTTTGACAGTGTATTCAGTTTCCGTTTGTTTAACGTAACATATGGACTGTCAGGGTAGTTTGCTCTAGAGTTGATCATCTCAAATATATGGTGGGCTTTAAGTTCCATGTGGCATGTGATAAGACCATCAGCAACCAGGTCGTAGGTAGTCTCGTACCGTTTAGCACCAATGTAATGTGTGCCATCATAGTACAGCTTGTAGTGATGAATTTTGTCATCAAATCTAAAATATTTGAAGTGATGATAAGGCAAGTGCATGATGCTAATATATAAATAAATGTACATTTCGGTCTCACATTTACATCTGTAAAAAGTAATTTTTTATGGTATAGGATGGCCAAACAAGCTAAAGGCCCACCTGATGTTAAGCCATAACAACTGCAATACCACCTAGGCTGTTGCCTAAATGGTACCGCAAGTCGGTTCGCCAAACTGAGACATGAAGATGGAAAGTCTCATGTGATTGTAATTACTTACCATGGGCACATATAAATGACATTTAATCAGATAGGCCTATTAGTGCTTATTGGACATCCACAACAGACACTTCCTCCAAAAACCCTCGCCATTATTAACAGACACAATTTGATTATTCCTTGCATTAATGGTGAAGAAAAACATGATGAAACTGCACACTTCAAAGTGATCCATACAGTTCTAGATGGTATATACACGGTGTCACATTTCTCTGGTCCATATCCATTTTTTTTAAAGGAAAATAAAGAAGTCTCAATTTTTATTTTATTTCTTATAGGCTTTTTAGTTGTTTGTATTCGTGAAAATATTGTACGACCACTGTTAATAGTTTGGGCCCAAAAAAAATTTTTGTAGTCACTATGAGACAAATACTGACACTGGGTTTTTCTCGAAAACTGACGATTTTCGCGTGTTTTCGATAGCCCTTGATGCGTTTTATCAATGGTTTTCGTTTGGACCACGAGAAACATGACAACCTGTATAGTCAGCCAATCTGTAGAAGGCTAGGGTGGTGGTATACTTAAATACTTCTCATTCTGAGAAGAGGCTCATACCCAGCAGTGGGACAGCAATGGGCTGATTCATCATCATCATTCATTATTTCAGCCGAAAGACATCCACTGCTGGACATAAGCCTCCCCCAAGTATATGTTGGGGGGATATGCCATAATCGCCTCGCTTGGCAGGCGGGTTGGCGATCGCAGTTGGTTGGTTAAATACTCAGAGAACGCTGCTGCTCATCCTCTGGTGAATCCATTAGTCGCCTTTTACGACACCCATGAGAAGATATAGGGTGGTGCGATTCTTTACGTCCGGCACCACACGGATCATGGGCTGATTATGTTACATTATTAGTAGAAAAGATAATGCTTCCCATCCTCTTGATGCTTGGTTGCCATAAAAAACACCCATGAGCAGAGGCAAATTTCCATAAGGCAAACTAAATCCGGGCCTAGGGCGGCCAGATATTAGGAGTGGCCAACCAGTGCTCACCACACATTTTTATGCTGCTAAATCAGAAACAGGGTAGCTACTACTAAACGGCCTAGGGCCGAGACTGCTAGTCTGCCTCTACCCATAAGTGAAAAAGGAGAGTCATATTTTTTACTGGGAACCACACAGAACCATAATATTTATTTAATTCATAAATATTATTTTTATAACTTTACATTTTGGGATTTTCAAGGTGTTACTGACTGACAACTTTTGTATATTATACTTGGGTATGTGGAAAAATATTATTTTGGGCATCCGAAACTAAATAATAATAAAATTAATTAAAGTAGGATATGACATGTCTTATAAGAAAGTATTGGCCATTTTGGTAGAGTTAGTGTGTAAAAAGTAATAGAAGATATTTACTTTAAAGTTAACGTGTAAAAGTCATTAAACTGACTGCCTTTTCTAATTAAAAAGGCGCCGTTGGGCTCATTTTCAAGAACGAAAGTGGCTTCCTTGTGACTCATAACACCATGGTATTCTCTCCCATAGAACTCCGGTCTATCATCCAGGTTATCACAAACCACACGCTTCGGCTTGGGAGCTTCCATTTGTATTCGATATACTGAAAAAAAAACTAGTAAATGTACAAAAATATCCATGCTTACAAAGTAATTTAAAAGTTACGATATGTTACTTACGTTCCGGTTTCCAAATGTTCTTTATGTTCTCCATTTAATGGGTTTGTTTATGTCTTTAATAGGAATAGGTTCCTTAATTTAATTACCCGTTAGTATGTCAAGGTACCTGAGAAATTATCGCGGTTTTATGAGTAATTAAAAGAAATCGTAACGTAAACAAAACTTGCGGTGTTTGACATTGACGTTAATGACATTTTGGCATTTTAGGCCGCGTTCAGTTACATCGCCCGACGTCGTCGGACGCCGTTCGGAGCGTTCCTTGGGCGTTCGGTTCGTTTCTATTATCGCTCTGAAATATACACTATAGTCTATAGGGTCTCGTTCACAGACTACTAGCAAGCTACTAATATAGTAATCTGTGCAGACTACTACGGGATATGATATGGTCTCGTTACTCTCTTACTGTGGAGGAACGAGGTACCTATTATGTTCCTCCAAATTAGAGTTCCTCTCTTTGTATTGGGTCTCCAATACAAAGGGAGGATCCTACGACCAGACTGTCTCATTGTCTGGCGGGCCGCCCAATGGTTGATGTCAAGTTTGAGTAGCCCGCAGAATTGAATAGAATAGAACTTTTATTTGCAGGAACAGATATTTTACAAGATGTTAGTGCGCCGATTATAAAAGAGTATTATGGATGGTCTGACCTGCGTGTATATGTGAGTTTATTGCCGGCTCTTCTCCATAGGACCAACTTTTTGAAACCGTGCAACTGATGTCTGACCACGCTAATACTGCAGTGGAATTATGGCAACACCGTAAACAATATCTCTGTAATGATCTTATTACTTCTTAGATGATGCAAAGATAAGAGGTCCAACTATTTCTGTTACTATTAGTATAAAAGACATCATTACTATCAGTATGTCTACAGAGATTTTTGATATTTATTGTTTACGGTGTTGCCATAATTCCACAGCAGAATTAGCACTGCATGAAGCATACATGCATGCATGCATGTTAGCATGTTGGGTAGCATGAAGTTAGAGTAATCTAACTCAAAGAATTATTAATATACATGCTGAAATTTGAATCGCTTATTTCCCGAAAAAGGGTCATTGTACTCATAATTATGAACAACTTTTACTATGGGACCAACCCGAAATAAGCGATTCTAATTTCAGCGTGTATAAGTTATAAATATAAATAAATATTTTTCGGACATTTTTAGACAGCACCATCTAGTCACAGAATATCTAAAAGTACTAACGTAATCTAGTCCCAAACTAAGCAGAGCTTGTACTATGGGTACTAGACAATGGATATAATACTTATATACTTTTTTTTTTGTAAATATTATACTTATAATACATAAGAAACATCCAGACAAACACAAACACTTATGTTCATCACACAAATATTTGTGTCCTGTGGGAATCGAACCCTCGACCTCGTGATTAGCAGTCCGACACTCGAACCAACTTCATGGGGGGTAGATGTCAAATCAGTGGTAAATGCTTTCGTTTCTTTTAAATAACTTCTTAGGTTTTCGCGATCACTACATATTATAATAAAAAAATAAAACATATTTTAATAAATATTGTACGGAAGATTAAAAGATTTTTTTAGAAATATCTGTAAAGACGATTGTCATCTTAGTCTACCTGCGACCACGAAATGCTGTAAAACTTTCGAAACGTCAGGGAAACCAATTTAAATATTAATCCGGTTAAACTTCGTTTTTTTTTTTAAAATTTTGAACTGAATTGGCGCTCATTTCTCAGAAATCTCGTGTAGCCATTTAAAAAAATTATGATCAATTATAAAAAATAAAAAGTCCTTGATTTTGATAAAGTAAGATGAATGTTGCTTATATTGCATTGCATTCGTTAATGACCTAGAGATAAAATGTAACCTAAATTTTAATTATACGGGTTGCATACCAGTACTTTATTTTGGATGTTATTAATGTGATAGGTTAATTAAAAAGGACTCTTCTGCTACGCCATCTTAAACAGCAGAGTTGACAGATGTGTACCTATAAGTGGATAAAGTGGATTATGGTAGGTGCTGGGCCGGTGTACCCTGGGCACGGGCAATAACTGTCCTTTGGACCGGGGGACCTTATTGCCTGTGGCGAATATTCTGGCACGCGAGGGGCCCGATGTGGGCCAGTGGGGAGCTGCTCCACGTGTCCCTCTGATGCCAGCAGAGGGTACAGTGAAGGAGTAGGGCACACCCTGCCACTGGGCAGGCAGCGGAGGGACTGTCCTTCCCTGCCCTCGTCGATCTCGTAACCACAGGAGAGCCCGCTGAGTAGTGTTTTCGCGCCTCTTGTGAACGAGAAACCTCTATAAAAATTACGGGACGTGGTGCTTGCGAACAGCAGACTCGGGGTAGCCTGCCCCAGGCGGAGTGCGTCCATGAAGATTTCCCCACGGAAAAAAAAAGGTACCTACTGTTGGTATGTGTGGTGTAGGTACAAAAACAGCAGGCAAACAACAGGTGACAGTATAAAATAAAGCTAAACTCAGCTAAACCACAGAGTAAGGATGTATCTCTTTATACTGTGGCTTGATCAATAAATCTCTGCATGAGGCATGTTCGAAAATTAAATCCCAACTCAAAACATTGTTCCAAAATTAAATCCCAACTCAAAACACTGAGGAATAGTGACTCAAAACTAGTTTTAAACAGTAATCAACGCTTGAGTATCGTTCTGTAATACGGGCCTCAGTTTTGTATCGTACCAGAGCCGAAATTACCGTTTATGTACAGTCAACTGCATGACAAGTGGTACCACTTCAATTCTAAAACCACCCTTACTGCTTACGAAATAAGGATACTGCTAATGTCAAAGTGTTACCACCGACGTGCGGTCAACCGTACGATAATCATCGTACGTCTGCCAACGCTGATCTTTACCAAAGTTGTAGGTACGTAGCAGATGCTTGTTCCACTCTAAGGTTCCACTCCCCGTAATAACAAATCCTTCCAACAACAAACAAACAAACAAATAGCAAACAACAAACAACAATAACAACAAACAAATCAAACAACAAACAAACAAATAACAAATCTTGTTGTGCAATAAAGAGGATTTGTATTGTATTGTATTGTAATAACCCGTAATCCAAAATGCTAAATATAAATTGTGCCTCTGGCAAAATTCGAGAGATTCTGAAAATTTTTAGTGTCAATTAGAGATGCCGCGAATAGTGGTTATAATGGCGAATGTCGAGTTATTCGCCATAATTATTCGAAAACGATACTACAACCACAGATCATCTGTTGGTCTGAGACTACACCGAACAAAAAAATACCTTCCCTAAATGAATCCCCTTTGACTTTCCCTTTATGTATAATTTGCTGCCAATCCAAACTGTAATTTTATCTTTAACATTAAGTATCTACGTAGGTATAGCTACTATCTACCCATAAAATTAGAGTCATGGGGCTAAAGTAATGGCTTTTAAAAGCGAAGTCTCATAGTAACTGATAGTGCACTTCAGGGTATATCCTCACAGGAAACGTGTACCTGATTAATTCAATGAATGATAAATAACTGGGTTCTGACGTAGAAAGCATAATACACCCAAACTATAGACATAAGAAAAGAGAAGACTATTATTACCTATTCTATGATATAGACGTATTTGAAAAAGCAGGATACTGAAACGGTCCTTGAGTGGAAACCGCGAATCGACAAACGCAGCGTTGGGCCCTCCCAGGCAGGTGGACCGACGACCTGATGAAACTAGCTGGGACTGGATGCGGAAGGTAGAGGACCGAATGTTGTGGCGCTACTTAGAAGAGGCCTATGTTCAGTAGTGGATTGCGATAGGCTATGTTGATGGTTAATGAAATAAAAAAATAATTAACAAAAACAAAAAACCCGACTGCGTGTAAAAATAACAGAAAAGATATAAACGAGACTTATCAACACGCAGTCGGAGGCTTCGTATATTTTTGGTCATGAATTACATAATAGTTCATAGGTAGCCTCCGCCTGCGTGTTGATAAGTCTTGTTTATATCTTTTCTGTTATTTTTACACGCAGTCGGGTTTTTTGTTTTTGTTAATTAATTTTTTTATTTGATTTTATTTTGGTTTTGTCATGTTTTATTTATCATACTATTAATGTTTTTTTGAAAAGTCAAATTAATTTTTAACATTGAATATTTTGTTGTTTTTTAGCATTTCTCATTCCAAATTACATTTAAACATATAAGTTCTATATATTTTCGTAAACCATTTATAAAACCCTTTATTTTGATACCCCACTCGATAGGATTTGAGCAAAAATAATAATTTTGAAGTCACATAAAATGGCTCCAAAAAGCGGCCATTTTGATTTTTATAATTTTGATATACCCAGTGTCACTCTCACAATTAAGACGAATCCAACGACACCTCTCAAGCTAAGATCCATCAAGCCGTTTAGGCTACAGAGCGTGCCAAAGAAATATACATACATACACTCGAAAAACATAACCCTCCTTCTGGCGCAGTCGGGTAAAAAGGCTGAGGTTTTTTACATCCATCTAGTGAATTTTGTTGTTTGTTCTTTGTCTGTTGTTTAAATGTAGATCAGTTTAGTTGTGAAATGTCAATACCCCCAAAACGGCCAACTACAAAACTCTTTTACTAACTAGTAGAGCTCCTTTGTGAAAGAGCTCGTCCGGAGAAGTACTACCACCGTACCTACTTCTCCGTCAAATAGTGATGCTTGCATTGCTGTGTTTCGGTCTGAAGGGTACGGGTGCCGGTGAAATTACAATCACATGAGACTTTCCATCTTCATGTCTCAGTTTGGCAAACCGACTTGCGGTACCATTTAGGCAACAGCCTAGGTGGTATTGCAGTTGTTATGGGCAAAGGTAACCACCTAACATCAGGTGGGCCTTTAGCTCGTTTCGCCATACTATACTATAAAAAATTAAACTTACAGGAAAAGTAGATTTGTTTACTTGCTCGAATTCAAAGCTTCCTTAGCGGGTTTTTTTTATTACACCACTCACCAGTCACACTCAGTTAAGTTATGAAATAATTGAAATATATTTGATTCACATAATGTAATGGTAAAACATGTCTTCTCACCATCTAGAAAGTTTTCTTAGGTATAAGCAATATTGTAAACATTTGTAACAAACTTAGCCTTGACATCTAAGGAAAATTTTACTTGTCACATTAATTCAAGGATTCTACGCAACTTGCTAAGTCGCACCATTTATTTGACCACAGAATGTTCTGTCTTCATCATCATCATTTCAGTCGAAATACGTCCACTGCTGGACATAGGCCTCCCCCAAGCATCGCCACAACGACCGGTCCTGCGCCTTCCGCATCCAGCGGATTCCCATGACCTTCACCAGGTCGTCGGTCCACCTTGTGGGGGGCCTACCCAATGGAATGTCTAATCTGATCTGAATTTCAATCTGAAAAAAATTTCAATTTCTGTTTGAATCTGAATTTTATATTATTTTATTGAATTGAAATGTAAATGTAAACTCTTGACTAAAAATTAATAATAAATAGTAATATAATAATAATAATTGTACAATTTAAAAATAAAATAATATTCAATGATTGACTATTGAAATAATAATAATTCATTTATTTTTTTGTAATTCAAATTTTCTTATTCTACGTAATTATAATAATGTGATATGGGTGTATGTAAGTGTATGACGTCAAACTTATGCCTTGCCTGAAATAAAGAAATTTTATTTATTTATAAGTCATCATTAGGAATTTAGGGTAACCGCGAGCATAGAGTACCTACCTACCTATTTCCTATATTCCTGCTCCCCCATGGCGACGGCCATGATAAGAATTATTTTTCAACACACTTGACACAACTATTATTTATACACAATTATTTACATAGGTACAATTATTACACACAATTATTTGTCAGCTCCTAATGTCCCTCTGTCATCTGAGCGTGCTGCCAGGGCTGTTAGCTGCTAAATATTAAATGCGTACCTATGTGTTGGTTTAGTTAGTAAAAATATTTTAGACTGTTCTGTACTATGAAATCATTATTTTATCCAAGTTTTACGTAGGTAATAATAAATTAATACGTGGGACACTCAGAAAGTTTTGCGAAAGTGTGGTCGGCTGTACTATTAATAACATATACAAGGTGTAACAGAATTGAGGCACTTTGAGAAAACAGTTTGTTCAGAATCGGCTTCCGGATCGTTTTCACGGACCAAAGCAGAAATCTAAATAAAAAAATGCTTCCCCATAGAAACTGAAATAGCTGATCTACAAATTAGTACAAGGAAGCGGTATTATTCGAGATATCGAAATTGGTTCCATAGTGAAAATTAAAAAAGATTCGGTAGCCGATTCAAAGCAAACTGTTTTCTCAAAGTGCGTCAATTCTGTTACATCTTGTAAACAGGTTGACTGGTTGAACGACGAACTTATACGTGGGACACTCAGAAAGTTTTGCGAAACTAAAAAAAATTGTTCTATACGTACATATATTTTTATCAAATCTTTTCAAAGTACTTTCCACCAGCCTCTATACAAAGATTCATGCGCCTAAACCAGTTTTCAAAACACTTTTTCCAGTCCGCCGCAGACACCTCGTTTACAGCCTGCTCGAACGCAGCCAGCGCATCTTCCGGCGACGAAAATTGTATCCCTTTGAGCTGATTTTTTATTTTTGGGAATAAAAAGAAGTCACACGGTGCTAGATCAGGGCTGTAAGGAGGGTGACCCAGGAGTTTGACTGGCGTGCTGTCCAGGAAGTCCCTCGTTTTGAGTGCGGTGTGCGCAGGTGCATTGTCGTGGTGGAGCAGTAGCCCGCGGAGCCCTGTGTTTGGTCGCTTGTTGCTTATAACAGAGAAAACTTCTGGCAAACATTTGGTAGTATACCATTCGGCATTAATGCTTCTTTGATCCCGTAAGGGAATTGATACCAAGTGGCCAGTCAAATTAAAAAAGCTAGCGATCAAAATCTTACCCCCGCTTCTAGATCGCTTCACTTTGGTAGGCGTTGGCTCATTTTGAAACACCCAAACAGTCGACTGGCGCTTGGTTTCTGGGTCGTATTGATAAATCCAGGACTCATCACCTGTAACGATGTCGTAAACACGCCGAGACGAGCCTGCTTCAAATTTGTTAAGCATATCACGGCACCATTCCACCCGGGCCTGCTTCTGAGCATCGGTGAGGTTGTGCGGCACCCAGCGTGATACTATCCTCCTCACGCGAAGATGGCTGTGTAGAATCTCGTGAACGCTTCCCGATCCAATCTTCAATATGTGTTGAATCTCCTGATATGTAATTCGCCTATTGTCTTGGATTAAATTTTTCACTGCTAGCACGTTTTCTTCGGTAACAGCCGTCAAAGGGCGACCGCTTCTTTCGTCATCCCCCAAAGTTGGTCGACCGCGCTTGAATTCGTTATACCAACGATACACGGTTGCCTTGGAAGGGCCTTCATCCATGAATGCCATTTGAAGTCTATCGTACGATTCATCCGGTTTCAGGCGACACTTGAAATCGTATAAAATCATAGCTCTAAAATGTTCCCGGCGCAGATCCATATTTCAGTGAGACACAATACTTTGAATTAACTCGCAAAAAATGTGGAGGGAAATTTTGAAATTGGAACTTACTTATTTTTACTTATAAATAATCATATTTTCGAAAAACATTATAACTGGCCAGTCTCCCATATATAAAAACTTTTTTTCGCAATACTTTCTGAGGGGCCTGGTATTTACTTACTTGCATAATTTAATTATATTTAGGTAGATACCTACTTTACATATTTAGATAATTTGCGCTAAATGAAATGAGTTCTGTACCTATAAATGATCCACGGACAGAAATAGTTATCATTTATACTTGTGACTTACAAATAAGAAAAAATATTCATGAACAGGAGAATAAATGATAATTGTGAAAATATCACTAACATTTCCAAATTTTTGGGCAAACTAAAGAAACTAAGGTCTGGCGTTACACCAAAATACATCGCAATATTTTGGTGCCATGTCCGCAACTGACGGCAAGCGCGTGCAGGGGTGAGGCGGCGCAAGCCCTGACTGTTCGATCCCTTTAAAGGTACGCTAGACGGTGGTAGGCTATTATCGTGGATTTGAACGCGTTTGGGGCACGAGTTTCGCTTCTACTGTTCTCTTTTCTGATGTTCATATCTTTACTTGGAGTGATATATTAAATATCCTATCTTTTAGCGGAGCTAGTTAACGCATGTCTACTTGAAAGGTTAATTAAATACCTAAAACGAATAATGAAACCCTTAAATAATAGAAATTTATTTATTTTGCCTCCTTTTGTGTTAAATTCCGGCTTATCACATTTATTTGTTGATCCACGGCTATACTGTAAGCGGAACTAAAATTATATATATTGGAATAGTTCATTCAGTATTATAAAGGATATCATGTGTCATGTCATCTGCGTCAATGCTTCTCCATAAATGGAGACAGCAAATATGTAGCAATCATGAGATTCTTCTCCTTGTTAATACTATAAGGTTTATGTCAACAGAGTAGCGGGAAAAAAATTGAATTTTATCAAAAAGTTCCGATTTAATTAAAGTTTTACAACAAGATACCTACCTAGGTATGAAAATTATAGATATCAATTGTTTAACTTATGAAACTTATGAAGACAGGCAAGTGTAAATGATATTTGCAGAGATTACCTTTCGAACATTGACTACACAGCTCAATAGACGCCTATTGTTAAATATAATGCGTACAATTAATTCTGTCAACTAGCCGTAGTACGAAGCAGCGTACTGCAATCCGATTGGCCCAACCAAGCTGGGTGGCTATTAACTATTTACTTACTCGATAGTATGAACGGCTCACATAAGTGGATGAAACGGGTTTGAAGTTTTCAAGTGGCGAATAGCATGGCGACCTATATCAGATCTATTAGTCAGACGTGTTGACAGTCATCGATCACCTGTTACGAGGTGACTATCATATATGCTGTAATAGTCGAAACTTACGAAGAAGGGTCGCGAAATTTTTTAAATCGTATTTGGTAATAAAAGGGGAATTTAGTAGCCAAGTGGCGCCCCCATCAGTAAAAATAATATTACTCGCTGAATACATCATTTATCTAAAATCTTTTTTTAACGATTGAAGTATAGGTACTGTAGTTTAATTAGAAACTATCAACTCTGTAAATTATAGTTCGCTGTAATTGTAGATACAAAAAGTGCCAAAAGTGGTCGTTTTTCGCATATTTTGTATCTACAACTACAACGAACTATAATTTAAATATTTAATAGTTTCTAATTAAACTACAGTAGGTCTACTCGCGTTTTACGAACGACAAACGAAGTACGAACTTTCGTTCCGACTGATACTTACATAATAAATATAGGCACATAAAAAAGGCACAATTAAGATAGACTACGGTTCATAGTCATATACAATTTACCGGAGATGAGAAAAACAAACGTCAAAACACGATCATCGCATGCGATAAGGGAACGATGGTTAACCGGAGTAGCAAATTGTGCGATGAATCGTACGATTTATCGAATATCGTCGAACGGGAGTAGACCCCCTGGACCTGTACTTTAATCATTAAAAAAAGATTTTCGATAAATTATGTATTCAGCGAGTAATATTTTTTTTACTGATGGGGGCGCCAATTGGCAACTACATTTCCCTTAAATGTAGGATATGAGTTTACAGAAAATCGTGCAAAATACTCTTTGAAACAGTTTAAGGTAATATAACAATACACGTAGTAGGTACCTATATATCATGTATACTGACAGCTCAGAGCGTGTAGCGTTAAGCCGCATCGCTTGCTAATGGACCTCGGCCTTACTCAAACGCTTGCTATATAAACATAAAAGATGCTTCCTTGGTATTATTCAGCACAAGTAACTTGCAGTCATTACTTAATTAGACGTAATTGTATTTGTATTTGTACACATATAAAAAAATTTAGTCCTTTTAAAATTAATTGAGTAACTTTTACCAGTTTTTTTGGTTCAAAAGTTGTAAGTAGTTTTAGTTATTTGTGTGTGAAAATGTCGAAAGTGATATTTTTTTCTTGTGTACTCTGTTTGTTATTGGATGCCTCTTACGGTTGGGTTATAAACGAAATAAACGCTGAAATGTTAGCTAAGAGCTTGATCAGAAATGATGTTAGTTATGATGAAGTTGATGGTAACGCCATATCTCGTCCAAAAATCAATTTGATATTTCCCGGTAAGTCTTCTTTATAAGCTTTTTATCTTTCACCAACTTTAACAATCTTTGGATTAAAACAAGCAAAGAAATACAGTGTTGCTATAATGCCGGCGTTTCACTTAACGTAGGTATTTGTTTAAATAATTGCGTTGTTTCGCCAATACAAAAATATAGTTATACCAACTCCCGACGCAAACAGAGGGTTTTTATGAGTTTAATGTGTCTATCAGTCTGGGGCATAATGGATCCCAAACGGATGAATCTATTTTGAGGAATGTCCTGCCGCGAGGTTTTAGCTTTACATCTTCCATGCATTGACTTTTTTTCCTAAATGTTGATGAAATTAGCGTTTCAGGGGAAAACTGTTTTCACCCACTAAATCTTAACTAAAACCTTTGCTTTTGCTGTCAATCGCTTGGCTAGATTATAATCTACGCTGATACCTATGTTTTACCTGAAATCTACTGTTCTTTGTCATAATTACAACGCAAAAAGCTTCCGGTCTGTTAGGACCGATTCTTATATTGTACTGATCTCATATTTAACGCTCAAAATCACATTTTCTCGTTAATTTAGGTGCCTATTATTACGAATACATTGCGAAATTTCAAAAAAATAAAACATAAACGAATAGGTTGCACACACTTTAAATAACATGAAAAAGTCATCGAAATCTGATAACATTTAGGGGTGGAAAATCGTTTGCGCTTTTTGTATGGACAAGAAGGTGTTTTTTGGTAAATTAAAAATACGGGTGTATACAACGACGTCAATATATAGACACGCGATCTCATATAAGCAGCATGATCCAAATTCAGTTGACGCAACCGTTGATAAAATCTACGTGTATTCGCGAGACAGCTGTCAAGTGAACTACACAGAGAAAATATTCACTACGTTACAGTGAACTAATGACAGATGACATTGTGGTTCCGGAACCACAACTTTGTGTAACCATGTTGTTCTTTTGAACAGCACATCTAGTACGTAGTATATCGCTGGGTGTATATGTAGTATATCACTGGGTGTATATTTTCTTGTTGCAACTTTCTTCTCGTCTAACACAAGCCTAATTTCAGAAAATTATTAACTATAGCCTACAAATGTAGATGAAGCGAAAGAGGTGTGTCAGGATCGTAGCAGGTGGAAATCCATAGTCTCTGCCTACCCCAATGGGAAACAGGCGTGATAATATGTATGTATGTATGTAGCCTACACATAAAACATAACATCACGCCTGTATTTCCCCGAAAGGGTAGGCAGAGGTGTATAGTACACCCACATTTCGCCAGTTATATTAAAGTCCCATGTAATAGGGGACGAGCCTATTGCCATTGACCGGGCACAAGTCCAGACTCCGGGCTGCTACTGAGAATTTCCTAATGAAAAAACCCAATAACACATTGCCCGACCCGGGAATTGAACCCAGGACCCCACGCTCAGCAGTCGCGCTTGCAACCACTAGACCAACGAGGCAGTCTATTTGTAGCCTACAAATTATAAAAAATCGCATCGAAGTTATTCCGCAGTTTGTATGCGAAGCCGGAACGGACAAAACTCTAAAAAAATGTATCTAGAACAAGGAAGTAAAACCGATATCCGACAATCAATGAGTCGGAAACCATTTAATTAAAGATTACAATTAGGTACGATGCGAACAATGATCCGCTTGATACTTGAGTACTTACTACTTTACAGCATCTACTTAGTACCTACCTACCTACTAATACCTAGTTATATTATTTCCTTGTTCATTTGTTGCACAGTGCACTGCATTTTGTGCGGTTTCAATGTCCTATAATTTTAGTCAGAAAACATTCGTGGTTATTTGATCCTCCCAATGACATAACATAACAGTCATATACAACCTTATTCTTAGTTTTAACCACTGAAGGGGTCATTGTACAGTCTAACAAAGCAATTAGTATACAGGGTCGCCAGATATAGATGGAGATTTCTCAGGAAGTTATTATAGAATGGTTTGATTAGGGTTTTATTTAAACGGGGAAGGAACTGATTTCTGACACAGGCTAGATTATAGCTTAGTTTAGAAATCAGAGCTTTCAACAAATTATGAACTTATTTGGTGTCAAATAAATAAATAATAAAAACCGGCCAAGTGCGAGTCGGACTCGCGCAGTAAGGGTTCCGTACCTCTCAACGACCTGATACCCCATAAAAACGAATTTAATTTACGAGAGTTTACCAAAAGACATCAACGCACAGTGTACGAAATATGCATTTTTGCATGTCTTCTTACGCTGGTACCACCACATATGTCTATGTTTGTCTTATTTTTAGTATTTGTTGCTAAACTACATAATATGCACTATAATCTGACCAAGTTTGACGCCAGTATATATTACCGTTTTGAAGATAGAGCAGGAACAAAAACGTTGAAAAAAATGCATGTTTTTTGAGGTTTCTTGTATGGGGACCCCCTTTGGTTTTAGACTTTTTTTTGTTTTTAGTATTTGTCGCGATACACCTCATAGCAATACATATTCTGAGAAAATTTCAACCAGTTACCTATTACCGTTCCAAAGATACAGCCCTGTGACAGACAGACGGACGGACGGACGGACGGACGGACGGACGGACAGCGTAGCGAGAGTAATAGGGTCCCGTTTGGAACCCTTCGGGTACGGAACCCTAAAAAGGGTTTTGTATAAATACAGTGTTTAACTCAACCCCCAGACCAAACCCTCAAGGAACCGAGGGTTTGACATACAGTTTAACTTTGTCCTTTATTAAAATGATATTTCGCTCGAAAACATCCATAATCTTCTGAGAAAACTTCATTTCTATTTCTCTACCCTGTATACCAATTATTGCTTTGTTAGACTGTACCTACTCAACATTATGAACAACTTTTTCTATGGGACCAACCCTGAAATCGCGAAAAATATCAGCTGTGCCCTATATTTTGTCGATTTATGTGAACACAAATGTATGGTTCAGTTGTTTTTTTTAGTTTCAGGGTTCGTAAAAGTTGTTCATACTGATGAGTACAATGACCCTTTAAGAGGTTTTCAGTTATTTCAATAACACATTGTAGATAAGTTACTAGAATAGCTATTTTTTCCTACTTTCAAATATTTTATTAGCTTTTTATTGAGCTGGTATGCTATAAATAGTTTTATTGTTCATGAACTTTGTATAAAAGTAAAATTTTATGTACCTTTAAAGTCAAAGACCTTTTATTAAAGACAAGTTAATAACGATTTTTAAATTGTGAAAAGAAAAAATCGCTCACGAGCAGGATTCGAACCTGCGACTCCAGGCTCAGTACGCCAGTGCTTTAGCCACTAAGCTACCGTGAACACTGCTCGTGGTAACGAAATTCTATTATTTGGGTGACGTCAAATTCGACGTTATTATTTGGTCCGTGTGGTGCCGGACTTAAAGAATAGCACCACCCTTATCTCTTCTCATGGGTGTCGTAAAAGGCGACTAAGGGATTCACCAGAGGATGGGCAGCAGCGTTCTCTGAGTATTTAACCAACCAACTGCGATCGCCAACCCGCCTGCCAAGCGTGGCGATTATGGCATATCCCCCCCTTAATTGGGGGAGGCCTATGTCCAGTAGTGGACGTCTTTCGGCTGTAATGATGATGATGGGTGACGTCAGCGTTATCTTATTAAGAAACAGTGTTTCTTATTTTTTCTTTCCACAATTTAAAAATCGTTAGATTTCGTTTCGCATGCGTAAAATGCGTTAAAAATAATAAATAATTAACAAGTTAATAGTTTTACTAGCTGTCACTCGCGGCTTCGCTCTGGTATGTCAAAACCAAAGACATTTCTATACGTTAGGTAACTCTATGGTCAAAACATATTTTTAATTTCTACATATTGAGTTCGTTCGTTGACGTCTTATTGACAGTTTGGGTTTCAGAACCAGGTAACAGAAAATGGAACTAAATTTAAATGTCTTGGCTAGTCACGTTTTTAAACGTAATCGAACTAAGTCATTTGACTAGTGTATGATTGATTAACTAAATATCGTTCAAGCCGCTTAATGAACGGCGCCGTTTAGTAAAAAGGCTAGGCTGTTAATTGAAAGGCTAAGAAGCTAGTTGGCTGGGACATACATGCTGAAATTTGAATCGCTTATTTCCCGAAAACAACTTTTACTATGGGACCAACCCAGAAATCGCGAAAAGTATATATTGTTTTCTTTAAAATTCTAATGTGTGTTGGTAGGTAGTAGGCACATAAACTATAAATAAATAAAAACATCAAAATGATATTTAATACTAGATTTTGCCTGCGACTCCGTTTGCGTCGACTATCCCGTGGGCATATTCTATATCATAAGGGAACCTCTGCCAGCTTTCTAGGTCTAAGGGTTTGGGCTGGGCGTTGAAAGAAATAAAGAAAGAATAATTTACTTGAGTAGAATACAGTTAATCAGTCAGTTCGCGTTGATGAGTCAGTCAGTGAGTGTGATCAAGTCAGGACTTATCTTTTTATATGTATTGATTTCAGGTACAAAATGGTGCGGAGCCGGCAACGTTGCAGATAATTACGATGACCTAGGTGTTGAGAAAGAAGCCGACATATGTTGCAGGGAACACGACAATTGTCCTGACTTGATCCCTGGAGGCGGCACCAAGTACAACCTGACGAACGAAGCCTTTTACACGAGGTACAGTACGACACAAAAGATAAGGTGCTTCGTCAATCTTCGTTCGCGCAGACACGAAAAGACAATCGACGAAAAGACCCGAAACATAAAAAAATATAATCAAACTTATGCGATGCGGTGTTAAAATTGATTGCCGTGACGACTTTTTCTATTTCACTCAGACGCTTCCGTACTCTAGCGGCCGCGGTAGTGGCTGAGACTTGGCGCGCAGCGATGGTGTTTTCTGATTGGTTAACCTATTTCCCATATTCAAATTGTGTTATCTGCGCAGTACATCGGTGGGCCATATAAAATGTATACTACTGTATGTAGATGAAAGTTTTTTCAGTCCCACGCTGGGCGCCAATTAATTTCACCTAGTTGTGTATTTACCATAGAGTTAGGTCAGTATACAAAGTCTTTGGTATTTACCCAGATAGTTTCCAAGTTTATTTTTATTTTATATAATACTACATTATGATACGAGTAAGCTATGTTGGTCTTTAACACCTAACTCTCGCCTTAGTCGGGCTGAGCCTAGGCGAAGGCGAAATGAATCCGAGAGTATAAATAAAATGACCGATGCTCACGCGTTTCATAATATGACGTTTTTCAACTCACTTGCGCGGAAAAAATCATAAACTTATTTTTAGCAAATATTTGTGAAAAAGGGACGTTTGGTTACATTTTACGCGCGCCGCGCCGTGCTGGTTGTTCAAATTAATTTGATTATTACTTGTTGTGTCACATCAATATCGTGAGAAAACCTGCACACCAGAGAGTGACCATTACAACGTGTTATTGAAATAACTGAAAACCTCTTAAGGGGTAATTGTACTAATCATTATGAACAACTTTTACTATGGGACCGACCCTGAAATCGCAAAAAAAAAAAACGGGTGGTCCCTACATTTTTGTTCACATGAATCGATAAAATGTAGGGATCTGCTGATTTTTTTACGTGAATTCAGGGTTGGTCCCATAGTAAAAGTTGTTCATACTGATGAGTACAATGACGTTATTTCAGTAAGACGTTGTAAGTACAGTTCCCAATTGTGTGTGTAGTCCACCAACTCGCACTAGGCCAGCGTGGTGGGCTTAAGCTTACCCTTCTGATTCTGAGAAGAGGCCCGTGCCCAGATCCACTAAAACTTATCAATTATCTATAAGAAAACAGTTATAAACAAACATTTTCTCACTAGCACTTTCTGGCCAGTCTTTGAACTCTGCTCTACATTCAAGGGTCAATTTTCAACAAAGTAAATATAAGTTTATGTTTGGAAAAGATACTCACAACACCTATTTCACCATCTTCCAATTATTCATATTTTTTATTAACATTTCTAGAGAGAAATGTGTTTTTCAAAACGTTTATCGCGGGGTCTCCATTCGGGGTGAACCACAAGTGTAATGAGATGTAGGTACGTTTGGGAAAGTTTCATCATCATCATCATTTGAGCCCAAAACGTCCACTGCTGGACAAACGCCTCCCCCAAATGGGGGGATATGCCATAATCGCCACGCTTGGCGGGCGGGTTGGCGATCGCAGTTGGTTGTTTGAATACTCAGAGAACGCTGCTGCCCATGCTCTGGTGAATCCCTTAGTCGCCTTTTACGACACCCATGAGAAGAGGGAGGTTGGTGCAATTCTTTACATCCGGCACCACACGTTTTGGGAAAGTTGAAATTTTTTTATACAATCTATTTACTTCTCTTTCGCAGATTAAGTTGTACTTGTGATAATAAGTTCCTGGAGTGTTTGAGGACTGCCAACACGAGGGTGGCGAAGTACATCGGTGTCATATACTTTGATGGGCTCCAAACTAAATGTTACAGACAAGACTATCCTATTACCAACTGCAGTAAAAAAGGAGGGTATGTATATTTTTTAAATAAATAGGCACCACATAGAATAGTTACTGTGTTCTTCGTTAGGGAAAAACTATAGACTTGATAGTTGAAATAGTAGGTACCATCGACCGCACGTCACTGGAAACACATGAATAACGAAAACCTTACTGCTTACGAAATAAAGACGCTGTCAAGGTCAAACTGATACCTCTGAAGTGTGGTCGGCTGTACTATTAATAACATATACAAGGTGTAACAGAATTGAGGCACTTTGAGAAAACAGTTTGTTCAGAATCGGCTTCCGGATCGTTTTCACGGACCAAAGCAGAAATCTAAATAAAAAAATGCTTCCCCATAGAAACTGAAATAGCTGATCTACAAATTAGTACAAGGAAGCGGTATTATTCGAGATATCGAAATTGGTTCCATAGTGAAAATTAAAAAAGATTCGGTAGCCGATTCAAAGCAAACTGTTTTCTCAAAGTGCGTCAATTCTGTTACATCTTGTAAACAGGTTGACTGGTTGAACGACGAACTTATAGAAGGAGGATGTTCAGTACTTGATTCTCGTTCCAAATATGTGTAAAAAATGGCACCCTTGTTTTTGAAATATTTTTCCAATCGAGTCCACCAATTACTGTGGACTCTGGACACTGTTCCGCGCCTACAAAGCAAGGTTCCATGCAGTGAGCTGATGCACCTAACACGGCAGTGTCCATCGGTCGCTATTTACACCCTCTCCACCACAGATATAGATAGATAGAATGGAAAAGTGGGCGGGGCGCGCGTGCCAACACTCTGCACCATAGTTCAGGGCATTTCAAAACATTTCTCAGTACGCCTTGACTTGTTTCTGCAAATACTGTAACAAAAACCCACAAAAATGCCTTATTGCGTGTTTTTTACTGCAGAAACAAAAGCTGTAAAATAAATTTGAATAAAGTTAATTTTTAAAAAATTATGACGTCAAAATGGGAGGCGTGGTTTGTCCGAAAGTTGCCATGCATGTATCGCAAGTAAAATTGTGATTACAACCATTCTATCTATCTATTTCTGGACTCTCCACCTTTTGTACACACGGCTACACATCAAGCTGTACATTTCCAGTATAAGCTGACCTCGCATATAGGCTTTCCGTACAATGCGAGATCATCTTATACTGGAAACGGACAGCTTGATGTGTAGCCGTGCGTACTAGCCAGCACTCCTAGGCAGTCAGAGCTTACGCGAGCAATTTTTCCCTGTACGGGTGATTTATCGTGGTTTTTTTTTCTCATTATGTGTATGCTTATTCTGCTATATTCTTGAATATGTCTCCTCGTTCACCCAGTCATGCTGTATAATAGCGGTGATAGCTTAGTGGTCGAACGCTTGCCTTCCTTGCAGGACCTGAAGGTATGAGACGGGTCTCTGACTTTTCAAATACATGTGCACATCAGAATTTGATTATCACTTGCTTGCTTGCTTTAACGGTGATGAAAACATCGTGAGGAAACCTGTAGGTCTACTCGCGTTTTACGAACGACAAACGAAGTACGAACTTTCGTTACGACTGATACTTACATAATAAAGATAGGCACATAAAAAAGGCACAATTAAGATAGAATACGGTTCATAGTCGTATACAATTTACCGGAGATGAGAAAAACAAACGTCAAAACATGATCATCGCATGCGATAAGGGAACGATGGTTGACCGGAGTAGCAAATTGTGCGATGAATCGTACGATTTATCGAATATCGTCGAACGGGAGTAGACCCCCTGCAGGCGAAGCATGACCGCAGTAGACAAGGGTTTTGTCTACGAAAGAATAGACAAAAGACAGATAGTTCTACAATATGTAGCAAAAACCCTGTTGTTCCTGTGAGGTACGTTATCAGTATCGATATTCATTCATACACAAGTCATTTGGAAAAACTCTTCAATAAAAATAATCAAATTAATGATTTAATATTTAATTTGATTATTTTTATTGAAGAGTTTTTCCAAATGAGTTGTGTCCAATATGAATATCGATTCTGATAACGTATCTCACAGGGATAACAGGGTTTTTGTTACATATTGTATACAATGTCATTTTGTCTATTCTTCCGTAGACAAATCTCTTGTGTACAGTGGTCATGCTACGCCTACTGCACATCTGGGTGCTCCATACAGTTCTCGATGGTGTGTGAAGTCCGCCAACCTGCAGTAGGCCAGCGTGGTGAACTAAGGCATGTGTTCTTCTCATTCTGAGAAGAAGCCTGTGCCCAGCAGTGGGACAGTAAACAAACTGTGATCATGAATCTGGCTACCAAGAATCATGGTGATCATGACATTTCCCATTTAAAGATTTAAATTGTGGAAAGAAAAAATCGCTCACGAGCAGGATTCGAACCTGCGACGCCTGGCTCAGTACGCCAGTGCTTTAGACACTAAGCTACCATAAACACTGCTCGTGGTAACGAATTTAACTTCCACTTGGTACGTCTTTGAGTGACGTCAACGACATCTTATTAAGAAACAGTGTTCCTTATCCGACTCGACTAACTTTGCAGTTAATTCACAGTCGATTATTTTTATCGCATTTACGCATGCGAAGCGAAACCTTAATCTAATCTTTCCATAATTTAAATCTTTAGATTTCGCTTCGCATGCGTGAATGCGTTAAAAATAGGTAATAACATTATTTCCCATTTTATTATAAGTCTTATGTTTAGGGATGAGTGTTGCTAATAAACCATAGTAGTAGAGCTCCTTGTGAAACAGTTCATCTGGGAAAGTACTACCCCCGTACCTATTTCTGCCGCCAAATAACAATACTTGCATTTCTGTGTTGCGGTGCGAAGGGTACTGGTGCCGGTGAAATTACTATCACATGAGACTTACCATCTTCATGTCTCAGTTTGGCGAACGAGACTTGCAGTATCATTTAGTGGACAACAGCCTACGCTACGCAGTTGTTACGGGCAATGGTAATCAGCCCCCCTAGCCAAATGGACAATCTATAATCGGCAACGCTATAGAAAACAATCATTCGTTGAGATATGTCATTCCCATACATTTTGATTGTTTTCTATAGCTTTTCCCATTGTAGATTGTGAACTTGGCTAGGGGGGCAGGTATTTTCACGCTTATGCATTTAGCTCGTTTCGCCATCTGCTATAAAACACTATAATTTTTTCCTGCAGTCAAAGGCTGTATCGAAAGTGGTTTGAGCTGCTGTGTTTCTACTCTGTCAAGTCTCCAATATCAAAACAAATAATCGCTAATTGGATTTGTATTTATTTTCCAGGCTGTTCAATAAAAAGTGTGTAGAATACTCATATGACACAAATGGTCAGAAAATCTACCAATGGTTTGATGTGCAAGACTTTTGAAGAATATTAAGTTACAAAATATGATGATATTAATAATAAGTATTATTGATAACGAAGCGATAACTCGGGAATGTTGAAAATTCGAACTTAGCACTTAGAAAAGCAGTAGATCTAATAAAATTGTTGTAGGTAAATATTTAACCATGTTTAAGCAATACTGAAAATATACTGATGTAGACCAAGAGTGCAATAGAGCTTGGATGAGAAGAAACCATGCAGATATTTAAGGCCAATGTTTTGAAATGAATAACGTTATACACTTTCATTCTCGTTGTCAATAATATTTAAAATATTAATTTAAATGTAAATAATTAGAAGAATTAATTTATATTATTGTTCCGGATTAACATTTTATTTTGTTTATTCATCTAAGCCTTATCTAGTATTGTTACTTATGGCATTTCCATTTCCCCATCGACTTTCATGATTTATAGACCTAATGTCAACCTTATGATGTAATATAATTTATTTGAGTGTGGTTTAGTATTATATTAATACAATAAATAAAGAAGCGGCATTCGTATTATTTATTTTTTCAGCATATTTCATTGGTACATTGTTAGAGATTTTGCCATAATTCATTAGTATATAAGTAATATACAACTCTTTATACTTATTAAATTATGCACACATGAATGCACGATTAATATACATAATTTATATTATCTCATAGGTATAAATAACCATACAATTAGTTACACATGTGATAAAAGATATGAATACAGATTTATAACAATATATAAACAAGTGAACAACTTCGAACTGTGTCGGAAACAACACTAGAATATTCTTTATTAATGATAGAAAATCTTCAAATACGGGTTATACATACAATATAATGTAGATATGTAGCAGTGCTTAGCTAAAACATTGGAACGCGAGCGCACGCATGATTATGTACAACCAGAAAATATACATACATAGTTATACATCGTAGTGGACTAAACTGTGGGTTATATACTTTACGAGTGATTAACACTAGGAATCGCAAGCTAAATCTGGATTTATACGTGAAAAGGTTGAAATACACGAGAACGAGAACTTTGTTGGATAGATAGGTACGAAGCAATATAAAGGACTTAAAGAGAATCCCTTGTACGAAGTGAGCAATCTCCAAGTAGCCTACAATCCAAGCGACCTTACCGATCAATATGTACAACAACAACTTTAGAACATTTATAAATTATTTAGATCCTTCAACGTCGCTATGTAGGTTTGTCCTCGCAGGTTCCTACAATATATAGGTTAGGTCGATTGGTTTCATCAATCATTTTTTTATAATTATTCATTCAAAATTATGAAACATCCATCGTTTCATTAATATTTTGTTTAGCTAACACGTTTGTGTTGCAATGAAGTATATTATTTTAACAAATTCTATATAATTTCTAAAAGTAATAATATTTCATGCAAGCAGTCTTTTGCTGGGTGAAAACGACGGTAACTTTCAACTGTTGATTGTCGCTTTTTACGCCAACAGATTTTACGATAAGAATTAATT
Organism: Asteroscopus sphinx; assembly: GCA_949699075.1. Classification (NCBI taxonomy): domain Eukaryota; kingdom Metazoa; phylum Arthropoda; class Insecta; order Lepidoptera; family Noctuidae; genus Asteroscopus; species Asteroscopus sphinx. The sequence goes on along the minus strand of OX453021.1, from coordinate 7,083,058 downwards.
CATGTTCAATTGTTCAAAAACTCCATATCAAAATTGGATGATTTCTCTTAAATTAAATCAGCATAGGTTGACTCAGAAACTAAATGTTTCTTAAGAGAACACTTGCTTTAACCAGCATAAGATTTAATTCATCAATAAAATTGTTTATTAAAAACCTTTGCTCACTTGTGGAATGAAAAAGCTGGCGTAGAATGATTTTACAAAAAAATAGATTCACATCATAGATGAAACAAGTAGTTTAATAACACATCTTTAGTTACTTTAAGTGACAAATGACGCAGTACTGTTTAGTTAGTAGGTATTATATTAAGAATGATAAAGATGGTATCACGTCTACTATCACAGAATATTATTATTTCGAGAATAATCAAAGAACCAGCATATAAATTTAATGCGCTTACACAAATTTTCTTATTTAAATTATCATTACCATGTAAATATATTGAATTTTAGCAGTTGGATATTACAAATGGGTATTGGCAAATCTCAGTAGGCACCTATACTTACATTTTCCCAAGATTTACGTGTAATCAACTGTCATATAGTATGAAATATAAGTTATTTAACTTTATGAACAAGATTTTACATACACAAATAACTTTTATTCTTTATGTTATTTTTTACATAGGGAACGACTTATTTGTATAGATGACTTGATGATGTTTTCGAGGGCGGTAACCGAACTTCGATTTCACAATGTAACATTTTGATCATGAATGGTATTTATGGGTTAGTTAAAGTTTCGTTTATAAACATTCGTTAACAGATAGGTTTGATTCAATTTTTGGTCAATGGGACGGTCGCAGTAGCATACTGGTCACAGTGCTTGCAATATTGCTCGAGTTATTTGAATGTCATATAATATACATTTTTAATGTTAACATTATTAATAATGTATTAGTTCTTACATTGAAATTGGGTTAAATAAATGTTTCAGTTTCAACTACTCATTGAGGGTACATTCAGGTAACTCACAGCTAGCGATCGAAAACGTAACGTAGAAAATCACAACAATCAATTCTATGCGATATTAAGGATCGTGTAGTAATACCTAGGTATATAACTTTATGAACTGTACCTACACATAAGAAATAATGCAGGTCCAATAATGTGTAAACAATTCACTCGATATCATAATCTAACCTAACAGATGGACGCGAGTCCAAGATATAGAAAGCATCAGAATACACGACTAACCGGGTGTTCAGGTGTTAAAACTCCAACCGTGGATGCTATCGAGACAGCACTAATACTCGAATATTCACTAGACTGTGCGTTTATTGAAATTTTACTATATACAACATCTCCTAAGTGCGGTACCCATGTACCGGCGCGTCGAGCGAGCGGCCTAAAATAGAAAATTTTCATATAGAACCCGGCCGAGTTCCACGGCGAGCCGCAGCAGGAGCCGACATACAGCAGCCACGAGGACGCGCCCGCGCGCCCGCCCCGCCGACATTATTTGCCGCCGAGGCCAAACTTCATAAAGATAAGTTCTTTGCCTTTGCTGAGGATGTCTCCTCCGGGAGCGGTCATCTCGGAGAACTTCTGCATGAGGTTGGGCTGCGTGGCAGGCGTGGAGGCGGTGGGGGGCTGCACGTTGGGCGCGGGCACGACGGCGGGGCCAGCGCGGCGCGCGGGGGACGCGGGCGCCGGGGCGCCCTGGGGCGCGGAGGCGGCGGGCGGCGGGGCGCCCGGCGACTGCACCGTGGGGGTGCCCGCGTTACCAGCGCTCGTGCGCGCGATCGTGCTCGCTTGCTGAGCGTTCGCCGCGCCTCTCCCCCTCGCCTGTGTCACCAAATTCATGTCAGATACTATACTATTTGGCTGCAGTTATCATCCTATCTGTTTTGAGAAGTTTTCTACTCGAATTTCCACCTTTGTCTCCAACTCATTAGGTATGTTAAGTTTCATACTTGGTTTCTCAAAGCCTTATCAAATAACTTCACAGTGATCTTTTGTGTTATCTCTTGTCAACTGATGTAAGTGGTTTATAGTATTTTGGTCAAACAATATTTGACATGATATTTGGAAACGGATTTTGTTGATTAGACTTTCAGCAGCCGTGGGCTGATATTTCGAATTATAAGGTGATCAAGTAATTATAGAAACAATTCTCAATACAGATAGAACAATTAATATAAGATTATTTTCAATTCATTTAGAGTGCTCAAAGTTGTAAAGAAAATGCAACAAGCTAATTGTTATTATGACAGGGATAGGTGCCTAGCCTTAGAGGTATTTTATTAAGCTCTGATCCACTAACAGCTTCATATTATTTAGATAATAGATAGTTATTATTCAGAATATTTATTGCCATTATGCGTGTCTTAAAATATTTACATAGGTAAACAAAGAACACTTACATCAATACCTAAGTCACTCTGTGTATCATGCTATACAATATTGAGACAAAACATTATTATTTACAAAAATATCATAGTACACACACATCAATAGAGTATAAAAATGTGCAATAAAAAAACATGCATTGCCATAACCAAAGCAGGTGGCATTTTAAGAAAAAATGGCCGACTAGTTTAGTCAACCGTGTTTCACAGTATTCGATATTTCATTGGAAAGAAGTCCATTATCAGGGATGTAAAAAAGCTCAGAATCGTCAGGGTTAGTACAATTCATTCAGTACATTCGTCATGCTTCAGTAAACTACAACATAAAGCTCGAATAAGAAATACTATTCGGTTACGTAATGATGCGCAACGCAAGAGTTGTCAAAGAGGTTGTTAAAGAAAGGTGAAATTAGCAATCGTTTAGTAAAGGACCACATTCACAGGCCTCAGAGATTCTAGTAACATGGTGAATGGGTTATGGTATCTGATGTGAGTGAAGTACGCCAGTGTATGTTCTGTTCTAGTCTCTGTATGATCTGGTCCAGTATGCGATGACAGCTACTGATGTGTTAATATTATGGTAATCATGACCGTCAGTCCACGCTGCTAGTGGGCGAGTGACCGAGGCTATCACCGTACCAGATGCCCTCTGAACACTGAGCGTAGTAATGAAACGCAAGGTAAATATAGAAAAAGAAATAAATGAAGAAAAGGAAACAGTGAAAAATAAAAGAAAATCTAAAGATAATGAAGTGACAGTCGAACAAAAAACGTCTAGTATCGTTGCATAGTATATTTGAAAGTATTCTTGTGGGTCGATTACAAACGGTATTTTTACCTGAGAATTCGCCTGTTCTGGATTACTGGCGGATGTGTTGTGGTCTAACATAGAGGAAGGAGGGCAGGCATCTAGCAAACAGACAATACACACAACATATATAGTGACCACAGAAAACCACTTGAATCTTGGATCACACCTCATGAACACCTCGGTGGGTTCTGTGCGAGATTATGTTGCGTGTATTTGTACGACCAGCCTACCCGCTGTGTATCTACTGCCAGGGTATACCGTGTGACGAACAAAACAATAATAGGAAAGAGAGTTGGATAGATGAAAATAAAATAAGGTATCCTCAAAAGTCTTAACGACGTGGCTTTGAGTAGTGTGGTTTGGTAACTAGGACACACATGTAATTGCAAGTTTTTGTATGGAATCAGAACCTCTTCGAACGATGTTTGTGACTGTGTAATCCAAGATAGAGTGTTCATTAGCAAAGTGTACACCAAGAGTCTTTGTGCTCCGTAGATTGCAACCGGACTCGCTTTTAAACATTCCGTTTTACCAGCACTGACCTGCTTCATTAAAATGTAATAAATCCAGGAGTTTTTGGAAAGAAAATTGCAAGTTTTCAATTTCATGATTGAAAGTACCACACAATTCACAAGTTTAGAGAAGAATTTTAAAATTCAGAAAGGCCAAGAAAGTTACAAGAAGACAGTGAGGCAAAACGGAATAGAAAATCTAAAACACAAACTCGCTGAGCGAGTCCCGTCGCAATCGCAAGTGTACAGGAAAGATGAAAGAGGGTTCCAGAGCGAAATAGCTAGCGTCTTTCAGTAGTCACATAGCAAGTCCAAGGTGCAAACATGAAACACTCAAAGCTCTCGGTGAACGGTGAAGACACGCGTCCTCACCGAACTTACCTAAGGGAGGTCGGCTCGGCGATCTCTTTGAAAAGCGATTTGATCATTACTACTTCCAGTGTAGGGTCTTTTGGAATTAATATTTTGTAAGACTTCAAGTCACTAACAAGTTCTGATTTTTTATTTAACGTGGAACTGACAAGCAGGACGACACATGACTAGTTAATTCGTGTCATGTAAATGACTGGTGACTAAAAGGGTTTCTCTAAAGCGGTGTGCATCGCTTCTGCAATCGACGAGCCGACCGACCCGGCTTAGTATTAAAATAGGGAGCGAGGGAAAGAGCAGCAGTGGCAGCTCAGGGAGAAATGTGGAGGACAGGTGGTGGGTAGGTGCCGTACCTGGACGTCGGTGTTGGTTTCGCTGCTGGGGCTGGCCGGCGTGGGCAGCGTGTGCGGAGTGCGCGCCGTGTTGCGCGTGCTGGCCGTGGTGCGTCGCCACATTGTCGCGCGGTGGGGGTGGCGGGCCGCGAGCGCCCGGCCCTGGTAGTGCCCCCGCGCCCCCACGACCCCGACCCGCACCGCGCGCTCCCCCAGCCCCCGCCGCTCCCGACATGCCCGCGACCCCTGCACCCAACATCAATGCTCGATATTCCATACGAAAGTTGATAACACTCTTCTACTGGGGAAGAGGGTGCATTCAAAAAGATTCCCTTACTAACGATCCGTGCAGCGATTCATGCAAGACCGGAAAATCTTAGCCAGGCATCCGTGCTACCGATATTATTCCTGACTGGCTAATATTATTGCTGACTGGCTAATATTTTCACCAGCATCAAAGAAGTCTATTCACACTGTCACTTTGATCTGGATGTAATACTCCTCTAAATATAATTTAAAAGTAACCTTGGGATAGTCTATCAGATATTTCACCACTACGGCCCAGTAACTAGTATTTGTGGAGCATAGCCTATGTGGGAGCCTTATGTTTATAAAATTGTATATTATGTTTCCTCCCACACAATGCCGTAACTCTTTAAATGTTCCTTGAATAGAAAACTGCTACCGCAACTGCTCTTTTTCAAAATCTAAAGAATAAAAAATTGGCACAATGATGTTTATAGCAGCATGCAAGAGTGTACGTACAAGTGTACACCTATTAATATAATAATGCATGCAATAATCATAGTTAAATGTGATAACTACCCATTTTTCAAATTCTAGTGTCAAATAATTCAACATAAATTGCTACACTTCCAGCTGATAATATCCCTCACTATAATCACCTTTTCCAACAGCTACGAGAAATTGTCACATCCTAACTACACTAGTTAATTTATCATTTTCTCAATATCTTAAAATTACAAATCATACTAAATAAAAGTTTTCACACACCTTGATTACTCTGTCCAGCTAACGGGTACTGGTCATGGGGAGCATCAGTGAGGAAGTTACTGGGCACCAGACCACGGACGCCTTCAATATCAGCCATGTAGAACCCGTCATCATCCATGTCTCCGTACACGTGGATGATCTGACCCGTTTTGAAGCTCAGCTCGGCCTGGAAAAGTTTCTGAGTGACAAAAAATCGATTGTGAAAGAATGTTTAGAACTAATAGTAAGATAATAGAGGAAGGAGAGAAAAATTATAATAAGCAAAGAGATGTAATTAAAATCTAAAAAGTAAGGGCACAAGATAAGACAAGACAATATTAAGGCAAGATAGAAAAAGATATCGAGCAGTTTTAGAAGAAAACAGAAAACATCAAGAGCATATTAACTACTTAGTTAGGAATTAAATAATTATATTGTTGTTCTTGGTAATAGGTACGCAATCACATACTATCTTCAAATAGAAAAGAAAAATAAATCATATTCCTGCTGAGTAGTTAGTAGCTTTTGGTTAGAACATTGCTTGGTCCCAGCGTTTTACATTACAATACAATATATTTATTCTGCTTAAAAACGTTGTATAAAAATTGTTAAAATGTTATTAATTTTTTTTTAACAATCTTATTGTATATATGTGGTAACATGTATACAATAAGATAATAACATGTATATGGTACGGTAGGCCAAACCCGATTTCAGGCCAAACTACCTAGCTTGTCTTAGGCCAAATCAGTGTATTCTGCGCGGGTCAGGATAAACCAGTTGGTTCTACAAATTTTAGACTAATCTAGTTTGGCTAAGATGAACTGATTTTGAATATTATTCAAGTAAAGTGTTTAAAAAGGCAATCAATTATATGCACAATATTTATTCAAACATAGGTATAAGCTAGTTTGGCCTAGGCCGAACTGATCGAATCGTTGTAAGCAAAGACATTACAAGAGACTGTAATGTCTTTGGTTGTAAGTTACAAAATAAACACATTGGAACCTGTCAACGCGAGGATTCCCCCCCCCCCCCTCCCGTGCCCTTTCACTCATTTAGGCAGAACTAGTAGTAGCCGAAGGCGATATGCACACAAAAAGGAGAAAAGTAGGTAAGACCTGTGACCCCATACCGTACGCGAGCTGAGCAAGCAGAGCGAGTGCTGCCTCGGCAGCGGCCAGCGAGTGCCCAGTTTTGCCTAGGCAATACTAGTTAACACAGTTCTTAGGACAAACTAGTTTTTTTTAGGATAAATTAGTTTGGCCTGACATCGGATTTAGCCGATAACATATACAATACCGGCAATCTCAAAAGCTTTCATTTTGACAAAACAACAATGTTCAAAGCATAGTGCAAAAAATGCAACAGGGTTAAAAGTTATCGCGAGAAGACAAATTGCTAACGCTATGTGGTTTAATGGACTCTTGAACTGTCAAAATCAAAGCATTTACAGTACGCACCAATCTTTATGGTGGCTTTACACGGCGTATACCTAGATACCTACTCAGTAGTAAAATGTTGAGTGCTCGGGTGTCAATCGGCGCTATCTTCACAGCCGCCACAAAGTTTGGCGAGTACTGTACAAATGTATTTCGCAACGAGGGTGCAAGTAAGGAAGAAAGAGAGGAAGAAGTGGATACTCACATCTGCATCCACATTAGGACTGAGCTCTTGCGGGTCGTAGTCGTACAGTGCGACCATGCGTCGTACAGGCTGGTTGGCGTACGCGTCGGCCCAACGGTCGCGCTTACTCAGCTGGCCCACGTCTTGCTCAGATACTTCCATCACCATGTTATGAGGCACGTAGCCACGTTTACCCCGACACTCGCCCCAGTAGAAGCCGTCACCGTCTTTATCGCCCCAAACCTGAGAAAATGCCAAAAGTTAATAATTTATCTACTTCTGAAGCAGCTCAGCATCACATGAACAAATGAATTGGTGCACAGTCTATTGCTATTGGTACACAAAAGGAATCTGGTGTTCATGTAAAATAAATCCTTTCCACCAAACGGCTTGTATCGCATCGGATCGGAACAGATTTTACAATCTTTGAACGATATTAAATCGTGTACCTACACAGTATTTAAAGTCTATATTACCAAGCAGCGCACAGCAGCTTGACCACGGGCGTCTTCTGCGATTCGCGATCGTAGCCAAAAGTATGCTGCGACGCGCTATCGTCTCCGTTTGCCTGTCGTCGTATCCGATCAAATTCGGCTATCGTAGCGTGCGCTCAAAGCCGAGGCCGGGCGGTACCACTCATTCTTGTGAAGTATCTAACACGGTAGGAATTAAACTATTTAACTAGGCGCAGAACCGGATACGTTCGCAAGCGACGGTACGGAGCCGATCGTGTGCGTCGACATCCTACCGGACACGATCGGCTGTCGCCGCATACGTTCGAATCCTTTCGATTTCTATTCGATTCGATGCGACGCGATGCGAACCGTTTGGTGGAAATCATCCTTGAGTCACCTTTTATGATTAGATATAACCAACAAGAACTGCAAAGTGTCCCCTCGGTGACCTCTATTTTCAGTTTATGGAATAAAAAATATTTTTTTTAATAATAGGGGCTCGTGGCGAAGTAGCAACTGCGCGGGTCGTACGAACTACGAGGTTAAACTGCGCTTGCCGCTGTCAGTCCGAGGATGGGTGACCGTTTCGTTACACACCGAGACCCCTCCGTATCTCGGAGAGCACGTTAAGTTTTCGGTCCCAGTTGTCATACGAACATCTATGGCAGTCGTTATGGGTAGTCAGAAGGCTGAAAGTCTGACAACTGTTCTAACCTCCGAATGTCGGTATTACTCAGTAACTGGGTTGCGGGGGTCTGATGGCAGTCGCTCTGTGTAAAATACCGATGTTCAGCCGCATCTGGAAGTCGACCCCAACATAATTAGGAAAGGCAAGGAGGATGATTTAAAAAATAATTTCACATCGGTACATAATTTCACATAGAAGTTTTTAAACTTTCGCGAATTTCACTCATATTGAACTATATTTACGGGACTTGTCTGCTCGTGACCACGGCCAATGCAACTTGGCCGACACGTCGAGGTTAGTCAAAATGTTTGTTATGTTTTGATTTTATTGTGCGCGACAAGTCCCGTAAATATAGTTCAATATAATTTCACATTTCATCATTTAGTTACCAGCTGGTATCAATCATCTGCCTGATGACTAAATTACTGTCTACTAATAGGTAGGGTAATTAAGTATATTCTGTGAAATCTCAACTGGTTATATATTACCATTACAGAGATACAGCCCTGTGACAGACAGACGGACGGACGGACAGCGTAGCGAGGTTCCATTTGGTACCCTTTGGGTACGGAACCCTGAAAACCATCTTCTCTGCAAATATGTCAATTTAACTAGCGGCAGTTAATGGTTGACCCCATGGTATAATAAGATGTTTCACCAGGTATTCTCTTCCCGCAATGACAGCGCGATGCCTCCAAGCTACGTCACGATCAGTGCTGCCATTGATTGATATCTTCAATATACTTAAGGAGATTTTTGTTCATAATGAATATAAAATAAATTCCTAACTAGCCTAACTATTTGTTATCTCGTGTTATTCATCTAATTAGTTAATAAAGGAAACTATATTAAATTACTAGTTAAAAAGTGATTCTTTATAGAAGAAAGTAAATGAAAAAATGCATTTTGCTCGGGTAATTTATTTTCACAAAGTGGCAGCACATCAAACTGACAAGTGTCACGCTAACATCCCGCTATTGGCTCCACGGCCGATGACGTAGTACGGAGGCAATCACGTGACCTAGCTGTCATGGGAAGAGACTACCTGGTGTTATTATACCATGGTTGACCCCAGTTAATTATGAAGAAACATAAACATTTGCATTGTGTAAGAAAACTTTTTGCCGTCACTCACCTTAATAGTGTCTCCTTCACTAAAGGGTAATTCTTCATCACAGCTTTCAGGATTCGGGCTCATGGTTTGGGGGTCGTAGTCGAACAGGGCGATGAAGTAGCGGCTTCTCTTGGACTGAGGGTGGGGCTGCCCGTGCCTAGCACCAGGCTGGGGTTCTCGAGGACCGGGGGCTGGACCCCCGCGGGCGGTGTACTGCATACTGCTGTTGCCTTGCTGCATCTGCTGCATTTGTTGCTGTTGCTGTTGTTGCTGTTGCTGCTGCTGCTGCTATAGGAGTTATATTTTAAAGTTAAAACTGATAAAGGAATGATTTATTTATTTCCTTATCCTGTAAACCTTATTTTGTTTATCCGTACGTACCTACTGGAAATGTAAAGGTTTGAATTTGAGAATAATTAAGATAATGGTGTCGATTCTCTTGTTCATGAACTAAACTAAATTTAAACTATCGGTTTCTCTTACTAATACTAGATACAAGAAAGGGATGGCAACAATTTTAGTGCTGTCAAATAAGTCGGAATTAAAATTTTCATACAAGTTTAGTCGTGATCTCTGAATGTGTCGACTAAAATACAAAGAAATGTAACACGTAGATAAATTAATTTGACCCTTTTTGGGGGAGGCCTATGTGCAGCAGTGGACGTCTTTTGGCTGAAATGATGATGATGATGATGATGTTTAGTTCGTGAACAAGAGAATCGACACCATTTTTAGATTTGAAATAATTTTAAACACTAAAAAACACAATAGAATACAATAAATAAAACTATTGTCACAAGTAATAAATATATAAGTATACCTCGTTGTGGTGTCCTATCTGGTGAGGGTTAGGAGGGCGGCCGCGCTCGTGGTGGTTCCGGGGGGGCGGGTTCTGGTACTGCTGCGACGCGCCGGGGACGCCACCCACCCCGGGGTACTGCTGGCTACTTTGGAACTGGCCGGCTGGTGGATATTGGGGTTGCTGCGTGCCATGGTAGGCTTGTGTACTCGGGTACGGCTGACCCGAAGGCTGCTGCGACGCTTGCGTTGGTTGGGACGGTTGCTGCTGACGTCCGTACGAACCAACACATTAATAAGGTTAGATTTTCCATAACAAAGCCAACAGCAATCGAACAAGCTCATAGCCATTATCTTCATTGGCGTTGCATCTCAAAGCGATATAAATATTACCTTCTCCTCTGACGATAAGAAAAACAAGACATTCCGTTGTAGCTCTAGTCAACCCCCATGCACAACGAAAGCTAGCGTGCAGCGCTTACACTTGAAACCACATCATTCATAGCAGATATAATCATAAACAATCGGTTCCAAATGTGCTTGTCACAAGTTTAACAAAACAAAATTTAAATTCAACTTCAACAGTAACAGAAAAATCGTATCATTTACCGATGTCCCCTCATTAAAACTGAATACCTTATCTGTTTACTTAGATACATTGAAGTGTGGAAGGTGTGTGAGAGGAGTGAGTGTACGGCATTGATACGCGTCGAAGCCAAGACAGCATGCAGGAACAATCATACAAACACCCGCGGAACATGCTCCAGTGTTGAATCTGTATCGAGTGCTCTGTGGCCTAGTTCCTCCGCCTAACTGTCGTACTTAGGGTACGTGGACCGTGCTGGTGTCGGAACATGACGTGTGGCGGACCAGTGTCGTGTGTGGGCGAACATTGAGGACGGTACAGTAAGTGAAGATGACAACACAGAACACCGAGAAGTGAAATTCAGAAACTCGTGATCGGGAGATCGTACAGAATTGAGAGATAGAGAGCAAAGTGAGTAGTGCTAGCACATGGAGAGCACATCGATGACAGCTAGGAGAGATCCCAGACCTGCGGGCGGCGGCGCGTCGCCTCCTCGTCCTCGCTACCCAGCTCCGTCGCGTTCTCTTTAGTGATTTCGATGGCCGGTATCCCAGATTGCTAATACCACATGGTCATTCAATATTTTAGCATATTATACACAGTTCTTTTAAAACGAGACAAAATATTTGTGAGTAATGGTTGTGCTGATATGGGCGATATTGATGACTATGGTGCTCGCAATATTTCTGACGTGATCTTTGCTCGATACTCTGTGTAGGTACTTTCTCTTGATACTATTAAATTACCTTTTAAAGCAAATAGAAGTACACACTATTCGGAAAGGTTAAAGCGGTTTAAAGAAGCTGCTCAAAAGTGAGTTACATAGTACTTTTTGTACAATAATGTTTGATCAGACGTTAGAGCAAGTGAAGCCTGTACAGGAAGCTGAAGTGGAAAGATAGAAGTTCACTGCCGTGTAAGCAATCGGCTGTCATAATATTACGTGAATTTTATAGTTCCTATTTTTAAGCCGCGCGATTTTTTTACTCCTCCACGATTCATATATATGGATGATGTGTTAATGTCTATGAGTGATGTCTTTATGTTTATGAGTCGTTAACTGTTATGAAAAATCGTCGTAAACGCAGTAATTTAAAATTAAACCACACCTAAGTAATTGTATTAAGTGGTTTTTTTAAACATTACTAGAAATTACGAACCCTGTCTATGTAAGCTATAATATTACTGTAATATTATAATACTATCTATGTATCTTCAAAATCGTACAACTGCTAAACAGAAGTTTGATTCCAAAATCCTAGTTTTCTTTATAAATATATATGCATTTAGCTAGTATACTTGTTTTCTACATATTTTTGTCTACTTTCAGATAAATATAAAAGCATACTCAAAGTAAATATTGTCTTCATATGCTGATTATATGGCTACAATATTATGTATTGACACTATTTGTATAATATACGGGCACACTGTGTATATAATAAAAATACAAATAAAATAAATAAAAATATTTTACATAACTAATAACATAAAATGAACGCTTTAGAAACTAAAATAAAACTCCATAGAACGCTAAACAAATCAGTCGTGTGAAAACTTCAGAATTAAATAAATTATTATAAATATGAAAAGACGTGTTAAAATTCCTTACCGAAGGGGTTATTTTGTCGAATATACTCTTTAGAAGGCCTGTGCCGAATCCAGTCGTAGGCTATGGAAAGGTGTATAACAGTTATGTGAGAGAGCGAGGTAAGGTTAGACTAAGTGGCATGATCACAACTCATGGGCGGTATTGTCTGTGTCACAAAGTACAAGCTCTTTATCTGTTCTAAGTAGTATTTGTATGGTGTCGTGCGTTGTCGGGTATCGGCCAATAGCTCTAGAGACTACTGAATCTAGTCGCAAGCAGTATGCATTTAATTTTGAACGATCGAGCCGAGTGCATAGCTATAGTCGATGGCGCGGTGGTCGTGTCGTGAAACCGTCGGCAGAGAACTAAATACTGGACATTGAGAAGATGCCAGCGACAGAACCACAGGAGATAGTATAAAGAGTGCAGTTTGCAACACCGATATCACGCGACAAACTGTCTGTACTCACGGTACACATGAAACTAATTAGATCTTTAACATATTACTGAAATATTTGAAAGTATACAAATTGTAACAAGAGACTGTTTGTCGCGCAAGAAGAGAGCATATGACACTGATCGTTATAATGATAGCTAAGAAGACACAGACGAAGAAAATTATCAGAGATAAAATCAAAAATATAAAGCACATAATAAATACTTAATCAACCTCTTAACGAAAACAACTGGCAAAATGAAACTTGACGTTACACACAAAATGTACAACATTGATTTGCAAACCAAATATAGACAAAGTGCTATGCCGATCAACATTTAATTCAACACATTATCTTATTTTAGTAAGTTTAATTTTGACAAAAGTTTCAAAATTCCATTTCAGGTAGCAAATTAAAATCCAATAAAATATGTGAAAGTACAGAAAAGAATCAGAATGTAAAATTTTGTCAGTTAAAATTTAAAAGTTAAAGCCAATTAATTCGTTTGGACAAAGACTCAATTATATCAGACATAGCGAGATATCAATACCAACATTATAAAGGGACAATAGACAAGGAAAATGAGAAGTGTTTGGTCACCTGAGCAGCGTGTTGGTCATGACGATTAGTAGATGGGAATATCTCTTTATCAGAGAGGTTCTCATCATGCTCTATAACTTGCTGATGATGCTGGTATGGCTGCGGTCGTTGCGGGACTCTGTACCCGCCGGGCCCGGGCTGATTGGGCCCCGGCCCAGGTCCCGGCCCGCGTGGCATCCTCGTCACTACACCACGCAGAACCGCCGGTGGAATCGGCGTTGGGGCACTGTCACTGGACTGACTGTCCCTTGACTTTGTACGTACCTGAAAACAACAATACAGAAAACGCAATAAAAATCTTCAACAAGAATAATAAACACAAACATGATTCTACCAATTAGATAAACGTCACTATGTATAATATTGCTAACATAGCGTTCACATAGCCAAATCAAGCTCCATACAGCCATACTTACGGTGACACATTTAGGATTGAGGCCGATCAGTTTGCCAATGTCGATGAGAGCGTGATCACCGGTTGGAGAATCCACGTCGGTCACCTTCTTGCCATCGGCGTACACAGCGTACCCAGTGACCGGGCCCGAGGCGGGCGGACGCAGGACTGGCTGCCAAGTCACCAGCAAGGTCCCGTCCTGAGGTCCCGCTTCCACCTGCGACACCGCACCAATCACCACCAACAATCCAGCCGAACAATAGTGAGGCAAGCCAATTGGATTTCAACTTTGATTACATGTGGGCCAACGTTGAACTAAGCCACATTGAGGGAGGAGCTGACATTACAGATAGGGGTCGCTAAGCTAACAACGAGGTGAGCGTTGGGATATGTCAAGAAAATTTTCCTGGAGCTGGATTTATGGTTGCGATTGACGCGACTTCCTCGAGACGTGCTGTGTGCTTTGAGGTTGTGAATTATTTGAAAGGAATAGGGGTGTATTAGTCGGTCTTTGTGAGTATTAATACTGTATTATCACACCTTCGTGGAGCATTGGAAAGCTACCGTGTGCTTGCTAAAAACGCTCTCATAATTACTGCATTGAAAAGCTTTAAATATTATTATTTTTGAATGATAATATTTAATAAGTTTCCAGTATCCACTGTGTGATTGTATTTAATTCTGATTCCTGACTACATACAGATAGATACATATAACATCAGCGAGCAAGGAATGTGAGTGTAGATGTATAAGTTTGGATCCAAAAAGCATGCTCAATTCACGTCATGCTGATTGTTGGTTTTATGCATTTCCACGTACCATGATTTCGTTCGGTGGATCTGGCAGTCCCTTTGGGAGTGTCCTGAAGTCTGTGTAAGCTCCAGGAGCTTCCTCAATTGGTACGCCGGATTGTGGGGGACCAGCTCTTAAGTGCTTAGCCCTTACAGTTACCCGATATTGTGTACTAGGCGATAAACCTGTGATTGTGTGGCGGTATACTCCGGGCTTCACTGTTCGAACCTGTAACCGATGAAAGCATGTCTAGTCTATCTGTTCCTACGGTTAACAAATTGATTTCACAGTTACGAGTGCTTACTTCAACGTTGTTTACACAGACCACGTGCTGATGGTTGGAATTGGCTGGAAGCCAAGAGATCACTGCCTGGGAGCAAGTCACTCCACTGGCCCTGACACACGTTGGTCCCATATTTGCTGTGTCTCTACCAATCACCATTGTGCAAGCTGCGTCCCTTGACGTGCGCCGTGACACTGTCACCGAACGCACGCTGATGCGATGCGGCTTTGGGAACAAAAGGACCATAAAATTGACTGCAAGTACTAATAGAAAATATTACAAGTATACGAATGCAAAATTATTTAACATCTAAAAGCAAACAATGACATCGACGACCAACTAAATGAATTTGTGCTCACTGATAACATGTAAAAGTGACAACTATAGTAACATATAAGAGAAGCAGCTAATTAAATATCGTAACTGACTCACCCGATTGGAGTCAACGCCTTCGACGAGCGCTCGTGTACGCTCTGAGGCCTTGACGGTCGTTTTGAGGACTCCGTCGACGTAAACGTGGTAGCTCTCGATGTTGGCTTGCTGTACACCTTCGGGGGCAGTCCAGCCGATCAGCACGGACTTGTTCAGTTGCCTCTCCAGCGTGAGCTGCCGCGGCGCCGGCACTAGCGACGAGAAAAACAGCTCGGCTGTTGAGGTCCGAGGGCAGATCGCGAGGAGTGCAGCCAGGCAGGCGAAGTGCGTGAGAATGCGAAGAAGCGTGCAGCGAAGTCCAGGGATGGGAATGAGGAGGGACAAATGTTCGACTATAGAACTATTTCTAGATAAATGATTGTTTACGACAACCGTCTCTGGTTGTTTGTGTAGCGTTTCGTTTGTATCACTGTGCAAGCATCATGGTTGTATAAAACTAATATGGTATTCCGGGTGCTCGATACGTTTGGGTTGCATGCGAAATATAAAACTTCACTGAATGACAAAAGATTTACTGTAAGGTATACTATAATTATTACTTCTAGCTAGACTCGGACTATCTCTTCATCAATTTCAAAGGATCTAATATGATAAAAAAATTGAAAAATTACTAGTTTATTCACGTGGTCAAGTACTCTTTTATCTACGTTTCGTGCCTAGTTTTAAAACTATAAGAGAAGTGTATTACGTTTAAACTCACCATTATCATCGTCTTCTGGTCCCTCGCTCAGTTCGGCTACTTCGCTTAAGCGAGCGACATCGCGACTGAGTGACAAGTCGCTTATTGCTGTGGCAGCTTCATCAACATCTCTCAGGGTCGAAACAATCGCCTGGAGGAAAAACTGATCCTTGCATGATAATATTTTTGAATCATTCATGTATGGTTCGCAGTGGACCTATAATATATTCATTCACAAAGTCAAGTAAAGAGCGATGTTCTAATTGATCTTTTGGTACAAAATTATTCGCCAAATCTCAATACATATACTAGTCTATTAGTTTTTTTAGAGTGTAAGAAATTCAAAGTCCAGAATGCAAGGTTTAAATGAAAAACACGTCCACACTTATATTACGACATATGTACTTAGTATTCTTCTATTAGGATGTATTGAAAGTTGGTTGATTGTATTTTGTATAGAGCCCATATTAATAAACAACTCTCATTTTAAGGGTTAAGATATATTGACACTGTGTCATAGTGGTCTCAAGTAATTCAAAAAACAGAGATAGATTCTCAAGCAATAAGTCGATTATGGAGACAAACATTTTAATGAAAATCAAAAATCAAAAGAATCTATTTATCACCTGATGAAACTCTAAGAGATCGTCACCAACCAATCTTTGAACGAAATTTGCAGGTACCAGTCCGCGGCGTCCGTCCAACAGTTCTGCATCAAGCATCGACGCATTGGGGTCTGGAGGACCCCACACTAACAAATAGTCCCCAGCACTTATCGACAGTTCACCCTCTGCAGTCTCAATCCTGAAAATGTTACATTTATTATTTACACGATCAATTTCTTTGAGAAAATCGTGAAACATATCTGCTTATGTCTCTACTTACTCAGGTGGGTCGTATGAAAAGCGAGCGATGTAAACACAGCAACGACCTTTCCCCGGTATGTCCAACATGTCAACTGTTGTTTCCGCATTTCCACCATTCATATAATGTGATGTATTCCGAACTGAAACATTTGCAACATTGAAAACGTTTTTCCTTTTTATAAAGAGCACGGAGAAAATTGGATTTTACTCACCTTCCATATCCAACCCGGTATTAGGCATAATCCGCGCTATAGCTCTTTGGTTCCGATCGTGGCTGAATCCCGAGTCCAAGCCTCCTAGTCTATCAGTTCCGAATTGGCTATCTAATCCTAAATTCCACGTGGGTTGGTGTGGCGTGACCGGCGTGGCCACCCGCCCCACTCCCGTCGTGTTCCCATATCTACCAAGACCGAGGTCTATTTCATCTAGAGGTTTAAGTTTTATATTCATAGGATTTGTTCCTACTCCTCCAGAGAGGAGGGGATTTGTATACGTCCCTGTTCCAGTTCCGTAAGCACTTGTGCCGCCCAAACTAGTGTTTAGTCCCCCGAGTTGCGTTCCACCCGTCAAGTTTGAGAAGGCGTTTCCTAACCCACTCGTGAGAGTTGACTGTAATCCTCCCAGCGTACTTGTCAGTCCACTTGATAAATTTGTTTGCGCATTGGTCAAGCAACTGGTTAGGTTCCCTGTTCCCGCTATAGTACCCGTCATGCCGGGGGCGAGTCCTCCACCCAAGTTCATAGCTGACACATTGGCGGCTGTTAGATTTTGTAAGTTGCTTTGCAGTCCGGCTAGCGTACTAGATATTTGTCCGATGTTATTAACAAGTGGGGCGGTGACGGGGTTTGTGAAGGTGACTTGGTGGGTGTTGGAGAGGCCGTATGCGTTTGTGGAGTATGCGGAGACGGGGTTGGAGTAGGACGTGGGGTTGTGCGTGCTCATGGAGTAGGCGACGGAGTTGGAGCTGGGGGCGGTGAACTGCCCCGTGGCGTGGAGCGAGGACAGCGTGGGCATGGTGCTGCTCTGGCAGATGGCCGCGTGGCCCGCCGTGCTCTGGTACGAGTGCGGCAGTGGCGACGGCGTCGGTGAGTGGAACTCGCCTAACGCCTGGTTTGATCCACTTGATTGGATACCTGCGAAAACATAAGCTGATTGATCATTATACTAGACTGCATAAACATGAAAAGATCTTAGTGCTTAGCATCTCTTTACTCAGCTTTGTTACATTATTTTACTCCTCACATCTGGACAAAGGTCTCTCTTAAATAGGTGATGACTGCAAAATCAGTATTCTTGCACTCTAGGCGCTTGTCACGGATAAGTCGTGCCCTAATCTACAGTCATTTCAAAAGTAATTTTACTCTGCTTATCCTGAAGGAAGCATCAATACTCTATGTGACGTCAATCAAAGGGGTCGGTATATAAGGTCCACAACACAACATCACGCCTGTATTTCCCCGAAGAGGTAGGCAGAGGTGTATAGTACACCCACATTTCGCCAGTTATGTTATAGTCCCATGTAATAGGGGGCGAGCCTATTGCCATTAACCGGGCACAAATCCATACTCCGGGCTGCTACTGAGAATATAAGGTCCAACATTATTAATCCGAAATATTTGAAGTGGTGAATCTACTCATCATAACAAACCACATTTACTACGGGTAAAACCTTCGATTCTTGATTTTTTTTCGCGATTTCTGGGTTGGTCCCACAGTAAAGTTGTTCATAATGTTCTTAAAACTTCAAATATTTCGGATTAATAATGTAGGACCTTAAATACAGCACAAGGTTAACCAATTAAGTAATGTGTCAAAATCTCAGTAGTATAAAGTAAAGTTAAATAAAGTTCCTTGCGAAGGAGCTCGTTCTGGGAAGTACTACCACCGTACCTACTTCTGCCGCCAAACAGTGATGCTCGCATTGCTGTGTTTCGGTGTGAAGGGTACGGGTGCCGGGAAATTACAATCACATGAGACTTTTCATCTTCATGTCTCAGTTTGGCGTACCGACTTGCGGTAACATTTTGGCAACTGCCGAGGTGGTATTACAGTTGTTATGGGTAAAGTTAACAGCTTAACACCAGCCCCCCTAGCCAAGTTAACAATCTACAATATTCTACAATCGTCAACGCTATAGAAAACAATCAAAATGTATGGGAATGACATATCTCAACGAATGACTTTTTCGTTGAGACATGTCATTCCTATACATTTTGATTGTTTTCTATAGCGTTGAAGATTGTAGATTGTCAACTTGGCTAAGGGGGCAGGTGGCCTTTAGCTCGTTTCGCCATCCTATACTATAAAAAAATACTGTTGGTATACTTACCATGCGTGGTAGACCTCGTATGCTCTAACTCCGCGAGGATGCGGTTGTCCTGCTCGATCTTGGCCATGATGCGTTCGATCTCGGAAGCCGGCTGTGCTGACTGCGTTGACCACGTGGTGCCGCCACCCTGCCCGCGGGCACGTAACGTCGATGATAGTTCTAATTGTAGCTCTTCGCATCGGACAGTTTCTAGCGCCGCCTAGGAAGGATACAAAACGATTAATATTTAAATGCCGTCCGATATTAATAGGGACAGAGTCGATCCTGATCAAATAGAAATTAGGTATATTAAAGGCTTTAATACTAAATCAGATTGATATATATATTTATAACAGATCCAATGTTACAAATATATACATAATATACAACTGCGTCGTTGGTCTAGTGATCGCAAGGGCGACTGCTGAGCGTGGGGTCCTGGGTTCGATTCCCGGGTCGGGCAAAGTGTTATTGGGTTTTTTCATTAGGAAATTCTCAGTAGCAGCCCGGAGTCTGTATTTGTGCCCGGTCAATGGCAATAGGCTCGCCCCCTATTACATGGGACTATATAACAGAACTGGCGAAATGTGGGTGTACTATAACACCTCTGCCTACAGGCTCTAAATACAGGCGTGATAAATAAAAAAATATGTTTATTTTCATAAATTTTCTTTACAGAAAAATGGTAACGAAAAAAAATATTGAATGGTTTGATGTTATGTTATGTTGTAATATACAACTTCTTATTGAAATAATTGAAAACCTCTTAAGGGGTAATTGTACTCATCAGTATGAACAACTTTTACTATGGGACACAAATGAAGGGAACAGCTGTTTTTTTTTTCGGTTTCAGTGTTGGTCCTATAGTAAAAGTTGTTCATACTGATGAGTACAATGACCCCTTAAGAGGTTTTCAGTTATTTCAATAACCCGTTGTATAGTATACCTAGATACGAATACGATACTTATAATTACGATATATTGTGCGACAAGATGTATTTTTTTGCAAATTACTCTATTTTAAATTTTTCAAGCTTTATAATTTTTCTGCTCTTTCATTCATCGTTGATTTTAATGTTTCTCGTTTATCAGACAGTGGACACGCGGCTACGACATACACTCGGAAGCAATTAATCCGGATCACTAGATTCAAATAAAAAGTATTTTATAGACTATTTATTACTTTTTTAACTTCATTACCTTTTTAATTGGATAAGCTGTCATTCTTTAGTTTCCTAAATGTTGGTGACCCGGATTCAAAGCTCCCGAGTGTATTATGTGTAATCTACATTTTTTTGTTTACATAACATAACCAGCCCATTACTGTCCCACTGCTGGGCACGGGTCTCTTCTCAATATAAGAAGGCTAAGGCCTTAGTCCACCACGCTGGCCTAGTGCGGGTTGGCGGACTGCACACACCATTGAGAACTATATGGAGCACTCTCTGGTGTGCAGGTTTCCTCACGATGTTTTCCTTCACCGTTAAAGCAAGTGATAATCGAATATAAATCCGCACATGAATTCGAAAAGTCAGAGGTGCGGGCCGGGATCGAACTCACACCCTCCTGCATGGAAGGCAAGCGTTCAACCCGTCAGTATGGAAATGTCTTTGGTTCAACCGCTAGGCTATCACTGCTGTCAATTTCTTGTTTATTTACCTTTTTCTCCAGTTCTCTCGCTCTGGACTGCAGTTGTTCAACATTGTGCTGGTCGATGGGCGATCTCTGCGCGGCGCGGAGCTGAGCGAGCGCGTCGGCGTGCGCTCGCTCCGCGTCAGCACGCGCTCGCTCCGCGTCGCGCAGTCGCCGCGCCAGAGCGTCTGTGTCACTGCTGCCCGACATGCCGCCTGTGCCGTACCCGCTCATTTTCTGTACGAAAATAATAATAATATTAATAAACTTCATTTAGATAGATAGATAAAACGTTTATTTAGCACACAACAAGACACAGGACATTCAAGTAAAAAGACATAAAAAACCGGCCAAGTGTGAGTCGGACTCACGCATTAAGGGTTCCGTACCACCCATCGACCTGATACCCCATAGAAACTGATTTGATTTACGAGAGTTTATCAAAAGACATCAACGAACGTACGCTAAATGTGAATTTTTGCATCTCTTTCTTCCGTAGGTACCACCACATATGTCTATGTTTATCCCGTTTTTAGTATTTGTTGCTAAACTAGATAGTATGCACTATAATCAGACCAAGTTTGACGCTGGTATGTATTACCGTTTTGAAGATAGAGCAGGAACAAAAACGTTGAAAAAAATGCATGTTTTTCGAGGTTTCTTGTATTGGGACCCCCTTTGGTTTTAGACTTTTTTTTTTTGTTTATAGCATTTGTCGTGATACACCTCACAGCAACACATTTTCTGTGAAAATTTCAACTGGTTATCTATTACGGTTACAAAGATACAGCCCTGTGACAGACAGATGGACGGACAGCGTAGCGAGAGTAATGAGGTCCCGCCTGGCACCCTTCGGGTACGGAACCCTAAAAAGGAACTTAAAAAACTCTGAAGAAAGCACAGTGAGTTTTTATATTATTATTATTTGATATTATAGCCATGTTAATATACAACGCGTGTATCAGAAATGCGTGGTTATATTTTAGGAGCTCATTCAGAGCATCGCATAGGACAACTTTTACTATGGGGCCAACCCTGAAATCGCGAAAAAAACAATCAGCTGTTCCCTACTAAATCATCGATGTCGCTCGACAAAATGTAAGGATCAGCTGTTTTTTTTCCCATAGTAAATGTAGTTTGATAGCATCCCCTGAATAAGCTCTTCAAATATGACCACAAATGTAAGGATCAGCTGTTTTTTTTTTCACGATTTGAGGGTTGGTCCCATAGTAAAAGTTGTTCATAATGATGAGTACAATGACCCATTTTCGGGAAATAAGCGATTCAAATTTCAGCGTGTATACGCGTCGAATTGAGAAACTCCTCCTTTTTTTCGTCGGTTAATAAGATCGAGAGGTTTACATGAAACGAATAATATTGTTAAGTATAATCTGGTGGTCTTCAAGGCTCGAGTGAACAGGTTTCTGCTGAGCATGCGTGTACCATCGCTTAAGGTGGCGGTCAAACGTAAGCCAATTAACGGCTAAAATTAATATCCAATCTATCGATGATTTGCCCTACTAGAGATAGGAATTTGACATAAGCTTCATAAAAAATATGTCAAATTTCTATCTCTAGTAAGGTAAATCGTGAATAGATTGGTTATTAATTTTGACCGTAAGAATACATAAAAAAATTGACCCGAGTTTGTATGTCTCTCATATCATGTTACTGGTAATGATGCTGCAGCATATAAATAAATATACGGTATTTTAATAAAATTAAAGCAAACGTGCTTATGAACAATATTGAATAATGAATTTCCACGGTTCAGTGCCTTTTTAATTTATTAAAGTATCGGAAATTGTACCTTCTCGAATATTTCATGTTATTAATATATTCGAAGATTTTAAACAAAAGTTTATTTATTTATTTTATTTGTTTGGCTCTTCTAGATTCTTTTTCTTCTTTTTCTTTGGCTTTTTCTTTGGCTTTTTCTTTCTTTCTTTGACTGCCTCGTTGGTCTAGTAGTCACAAGCGCAACTGCTGAGCGTGGTGTCCTGGGTTCGATTTCCGTGTCGGGCAAAGTGTTGTTGGGTTTTTTCATCAGGGATTTCTCAGTAGCAGCCCGGAGTCTGGATTTGTGCCCGGTTAGTGGCAATAGGCTCGCCCCCTATTACATGGGACTCACAACATAACTGGGGAAATGTGGGTGTACCTACTATACACCTCTGCCTACCCCTTCGGGGAAATAAAGGCGTGATGTTATGTTATGTGTTATTTGGCTCTTCAACAATGAGTACCTACACTGATCATGAAATATGATCACATTTCAAACTTAATCTAAGTGCCCCATTACTTATACAACGTGTATCAGAAATGCGTGGTCATATTTTAAGAGCTCATTCAGGGCATAGCATAGAACAACTTTTACTATGGGGCCAACCCTGAAATCGCAAAAAAAATATCAGCTGTTCCCGACTAAATCATCGAAGTCACTCGACAAAATGTAAGGATCAGCTGTTTTTTTTCGCGATTTCATGGTTGGTCCCATAGTAAATGTTGTTTGATAGCACCCCCTGAATAAGCTCTTCAAATATGAGCACGCATTTCTGATACACGTTGTAGAAGAGCACCGCATGCCATACATTAAGCGCAATCAATATTATATGATTACAAAAAATTAATTAATTAAAACAACAAACTTACAGCAATGCTAATAAAGTTAATAGATAGAATATACTTAATTGTACACATGATAATAGTAGTAAACTGGAACAACTTTTAGTAGTAGTAGAGCTCCTTTGTGAAAGAGCTCGTCCGGGGAAGTACTACCACCGTGCCTACTTCTCCGCCAAATAGTGATGCTTGTATTTTGGTGCCGGTGAAATTACAATCACATGAGACTTTCCATCTTCATGTCTCAGTTTGGCGAACCGACTTGCGGTACCATTTAGGCAACAGCCTAGGTGGTATTGAAGTTGTCATGGGCAAAGGTAACCGCTTAACATCAGGTGGGCCTGTAGCTCGTTTCGCCATCCTATACTAAAAAAAAAAAAAAAAAAAAAACAACTTGTAAATTATGGGTACATAGGCGGTTTTATCGCTAAAAGCGATATCTTCCAGACAACCTGTGATGGACAAAGAAGACGTAAGATCTAGATAATGGGGGCAGTCCGTGGCGTACTACTGCATGTTTATAAACTAAAATAAATAAATAGCACAATAGTATTATACTCGAGGCTGGATTGCAGCCCGAGCCGAAGGCGAGGGCGTAATGGAGCCGAGAGTATAATAGTCAATGCTCACGCGTGTCATACGACGTTTTTCAACACATTTGCGAGAAAAAAAACATACACACATTTTAGACAAATATTGAATTTGTTTGTATGTTTGTTTTTTTTTTTTTTGAGGGGCTCGTAGCGAAGCAATGACTGCGCGGATTGTACGATCTGCAAGGTTAAGCTGCACTTGCCGCGGTCACCGTTTCGTTACACATCGAGACCCCTCCGTGCCTCGGAGAGCACGTTAAGCTGTCGGTCCCGGTTTTCATACGAATATCTATGGCAGTCGTTACGGGTAGTCAGAAGCCTGAAAGTCTGACAACTGGTCTCACCTCCGAATGTCGGTATTACCCAGTAACTGGGTTGCGGGGGTCTGATGGCAATCGCTCCGTGTAAAATACTGATGTTCAGCCGCATCTGGCTAGACTGGAAGCCGACCCCAATATAATTGGGAAAAGGCTCGGAGGACATTGAATTTGTGAAAAATGGAGCACGGATTAGTGAATCGCACGGTGACATACAGCTCATACATACGGTCAAACGAAACCGCCAAATAGCCTAATATTAAAAATAGAATAAATTGATTTTTTATTTATAACACAAATTAATGTTAATTTGTTGACAAAAATAAATAATTTGATGAAATGAAATGTTTATTTATCACATTTTAATTAATACAGTTGATTTATTCCCAAAAATGTTTAATTTTGTATAGGCATCAAAACTCTTTGCTGCGATTTAAAAATAAACTGTAATGTAAAAAGCACGCGTGCGTTATAAGCTACATTATGAACCTAAAAGCGGTGCAATAAGAGCCACTACGAGCAAGTGTGTTGAAATAGTACATTATGATACAAGTGAGCTAAGTTGATTATTATACTCGAGGCTGGATTGCAGCCCGAGCCGAAGGCGAAGGCGTAATGGAGCCGAGAGTATTATAGTCAATGCTCACGCGTGTCATACGACGTTTTTCAACACACTTGCGAGGAAAAAAACATACACACATTTTAGATAAATATTGAATTTGTGAAAAATGGCACACGGACCTATAATCGCACCACAGACTACTTAGAGATACTCGGTGACATACAGCTTTGCGCGCGCAGGTGGTCAAAATTGATTTTTTTATTTATAAGACAAATTAATGTGACAAAAATAAATAATTTGATGAAATGAAATGTTTATTTATCATATTTTAATTAAAACAGTTAATTTATTCCCAAAAATGTTTAATTTTGTTCAGGCATAAAAACTCTTTGCTGCGATTTAAAAATAAACTGTTAAGTAAAAAGCACTAGTGCGATAATATAATGTAAAAAGCACGCGTGCGTAATAAACTACATTATGAACCTAAACTTGGTGCAATAAGAGCCACTTTACGAGCAAGAGTGTTGAAAAATATATTACACTGATCTTGATCGTAGTACGGTAGTACTTATTATTGCTATGGACATTCATCACTTTGAAAAAATAATGCATTTTTTTTTTTTAATAAAACAAAGTTTAACCGGATTAAATCGCGTACATTATTTAAATTGGTTTCCCTGACGTTTCGAAAGCTTTGCAGCATTTCGTGGTCGCAGGTAGACTAAGATGACAATCGTCTTTACAGATATTTCAAAAAAAAAATTTTAATCTACCGTACAATATTTATTAATTAAAATCGTTTCGATGCACGCAGTAATCACTCACAATATCATTATCTATTACAGTGTTGCGTGCTGTTTGGGACTTTATTATTTTTAGGACTGGGTTCCAAACAGGTGGCAGCTGCCAACCACCTTCTCTATTAAAAAAAAAAAAAACACCGGTTAAACTTTGTTTTATTATAATGTGTAGTGATCGCGAAAACCTAAGAAGTTATTGTATATTTTTGTCTTAAATTTTTATGTTTTGTGCCTGTAGTGATTTTCAGTGGTGTGACAATGAAAAATTACTGTTCACCTCCTTTGGGAACTTACTACAGTGATTTGATAACAGTAGCAATGAGCGTAGGCCATAAGCTCGTAGCTATCGTAGCGAGTTCGTAGTCCAATGTTTACGAGTGCTACGAAAGCCCATTTTATCAATAGACTCGAAAATTGTACTTGTAATAGTTTTAATATTCTCTTTCCAGCTTATTCCTATAGACCGATATAATACGAAATACATATGTTCAACATGTATGTGTCTATATGAAGTATGTGTATGAGATGACTATACTCCATTTATCCTCC
Organism: Asteroscopus sphinx; assembly: GCA_949699075.1. Taxonomy (NCBI): domain Eukaryota; kingdom Metazoa; phylum Arthropoda; class Insecta; order Lepidoptera; family Noctuidae; genus Asteroscopus; species Asteroscopus sphinx. The sequence continues at coordinate 7,056,969 of OX453021.1, read as the reverse complement.
ATTAGAAAAATAACGGCGAAATAACGATATTTATTGTTTTATATAGATGAAATGACTGCATTTTAGTGTTTTTATTTACATTAAAAGGTAAATAGACCACATTGCTTTACATTTAACTTAAAATCACGAAGCTAAGTATACGCTTAAATCGAAATACCGAAGGAGAAATGAAAAAAAAACCAAGTTTTTATTGACTCACTTTCAGTCATGTTGGTCGGTTGGGTACAAATTTTGCAATCGATTTTTAATTAATTTCCAGATGAGCTAGAGACTTAAAACTTTAAATAGGTATAGCTCAGAACTCAATAGTAACTCGCTTCCGTTTCAAAAACATGGTATATAAAAAAATACCATACCTAGCCAAAAACAATTCACCATCGAATTGACGATAAATCGAAAACCTTTATCAGGCTAACTACATAGGAATATTTTATCGATTTTATGTTAAATTCTAGTCGATTGCGATGTTCGCCCTTCAGGGCGATGACGTCACACGGTAAACGCTATCGATACCTATATCATAGCTATCGATAAGACTGTCATTAATCACAACACTTTTATGTGTTGTAATAATTCTTATATTAGTGTTGTAGGCGTAAAACTATCGTTACTAATGTTTCAAAGGGTGATTTTGGTGTTATTCATTTATGATACTAATGTTTGAAATTCATATTGTTTTAGGTATAGGTATATTAGTTGATGTCGAATTTTACCGGGACAAAGGTACAGTCAGCTGCACAAAGATGTACACAAACAAAATTGAAACGAATTCATTAACAAAACTTGTTGATCATGTCTTTATATTTCACAAAGCGGCATGTATTTTGACGACGTCTGTGGTCTAGTGGTTCGAGGGTTGGTTGGACTGTTGAACACGAGGTCGTGGGTTCGATTCACACAGGACACAAATATTCGTGTGATGAACATAAGTGTATAACTTTTAAGATATACAGATGGGAGGAACCAGCTGAAAATCAGTGCTGTGCATACCTACATGCACAGCAAATACTGAGCTGGATCCCTTGCCATACATATTATGTTGTATACATGTTGTGTTCTCATTAATTTGTCCTGTTACCTTTGCATGTAATATTTATATATTGTGTATGTGTAGCTCGTAGCGAAGCAACGACTGCGCGGATTGTACGATCTGCAAGGTTAAGCTGCACTTGCCGCAGTCAGTCTGTGGATGGGTGACCGTTTCGTTACACATCGAGACCCCTCCGTGCCTCGGAGAGCACGTTAAGCTGTCGGTCCCGGTTGTCATACGAATATCTATGACAGTCGTTACGGGTAGTCAGAAGCCTGAAAGTCTGACAACTGGTCTAACCTCCGAATGTCAGTATTACATTACCCAGTAACTGGGTTGCGGGGGTCTGATGGCAGTCACTCCGTGTAAAATACTGATGTTCAGCCGCATCTGGCTAGACTGGAAGCCGACCCCAATATAATTGGGAAAAGGCTCGGAGGATGATGATGATGTGTATGTGTGGCAAAATAAATTGTTTAAATGGTTTAAGTGTTTGTGTTAGTCTGGGTGTTTCTTATGTATGTATTTACAAAAAAAAAGTATCTAAGTATTACGAGATATCCATTGTCTAGTACCCACAGCACAAGCTCTGCTTAGTTTGGGACTAGATGGTGCTGTGTAAAAATGTCACAAAAATATTAATTTTATTGTATTTATTCATTCTTGAATATACTAAAACTCTGCATGGAGAAGTGGATCGAAACATAAAATGCCCTTGTCAGCCATGTTTGTCTAATAATATGAATAAAGTACAGTTACGTTGCAAGTTTTCAACACTAGAACCGAAAACTTACACTGAAAAACATTATCTATTCATAACACAACCGGTTATTTAACGGCTGAAAAAAGGTCACAGGGCCATATCGATTGCACAAAGCTCTAGGCTGTATACTATTATTATATATATATCTATATTTCGGACCATGGATCCATATTATTGTTAGTAATACAACAAAAAACTTATAAAGTAATGTTAGTAATAAAAACAATAAAATCCTTAAAACTAAAAACAGCACAGGACTGCCTCGTTGGTCTAGTGGTCTGCGCGACTGCTGAGCGTGGGGTCCTGGGTTCTATTCCCGGGTCGGGCAAAGTGTTATTGAGTTTTTTCATTAGGAAATTTTCAGAAACAGTCCGGAGTATGGATTTGTGCCCGGTTAATGGCAATAGGCTCGCCCCCTATTACATGGGACTATAACATAACTGGCGAAATGTGAGTGTACTATACACCTCTGCCTACCCCTTCGGGGAAATACAGGCGTGATGTTATGTTATGTTAAAAACAGCAGCAACGGGTCGGACAATCCGATAACAGGACGCCTGGTTACTTGACTGCGTGCAGTCGTATCCAGCGCTTAAGCATCAGAGAATCCCTCCGGTCCGCCGATACGCTCAAGATGCTGTTGGTACAGCTACGCATGCGCGTTACGATGGATGCGCAAGTAGTAGCCTAGTAAGGCTACTTACTGTACTAGGCTGAATCCTACTCGTAAACTAGACTTTTCTCGTGGCTTCGCCCGCATGGATGTCGTTTATGGCGCATTCCTCGGGAACTGTTTATCTTCCCGGGATAAAAAGTAGTCTATATGTTAATGCTGGTTATGTTCTATTTGTCTTAAATTTCATCCCAATCCGTTCAGTCTTTAAAGCGTAATTGAGTAACAAACTTCCAAACAGTAATAGAATATACTACCTTTTCAAGTAGATTGTAATTTATTAACGGCCAAAATTAATATCAAATCTATCCACGATTTGCCCTACTATAGATAGGAATTTGACATAAGCTCCATACAAAATATGTCAAATTTTCATCTCCAGTAGGGTAAATCGTGGATAGATTGGATATTAATTTTGGCCGTTAGACATTGCCTATGAAGCCAATCTCTATTCTAAATTGTATGATTATTTATATATTATATATATATTTATGTGTCTTGAGGAGCTCGTAGCGAAGCAACGACTGCGCGGATTGTATGATCTGCAAGGTCAAGCTGCACTTGCCGCGGTCAGTCTGTGGATGGGTGACCGTTTCGTTACACATCGAGACCCCTCCGTGCCTCGGAGAGCACGTTAAGCTGTCGGTCCCGGTTGTCATACGAATATCTATGGCAGTCGTTACGGGTAGTCAGAAGCCTAAAAGTCTGACAACTGGTCTAACCTCCGAATGTCAGTATTACCCAGTAACTGGGTTGCGGGGGTCTGATGGCAGTCGCTCCGTGTAAAATACTGATGTTCAGCCGCATCTGGCTAGACTGGAAGCCGACCCCAATATAATTGGGAAAAGGCTCGGAGGATGATGATGATATTTATGTGTCTTTTTATGTGGTCGCAAGCGCGACTGCTGAGCGTGGGGTCCTGGGTTCGATTCCCGGATCGGGCAAAGTGTTATTGGGTTTTTTCATTAGGAAATTCTCAGTAGCAGCCCGGAGTATGGATTTGTGCCCGGTTAATGGCAATAGGCTCGCCCCCTATTACATGGGACTATAACATAACTGGCGAAATGTGGGTGTACTATACACCTCTGCTACCCCTTCGGGGAAATACAGGCGAAATGATATGTTATGTTATGTTATATATATTTATGATACCTATCTGTGTAATACATTTTGTGCTATTTATTTATTTTAGTTTATAACCATGCAGTAGTACGCCACGGATTGCCCCCATTATCTAGATCTTACGTCTTCTTTGTCCATCCAAAGGTTGTCTGGAAGATATCGCTTTTAGCGATAAGACCGCCCATGTACCCCTAATTTATACGTTGTTCCTGTTTACTACTATTTTCATGGTTATTCTATTCTATTCTATTCTATTCTATTCAAACATCTTCACAAACTTTCGAAAGTATGGATGTTTATTTAATTGTTAGTTTTTTTGTTTTTCAATCACGCTGAAACGGCTTGACGGATTTAAATGAAATTTAGCAAAGATAGACCAGAATCCGGATCAATATACTAGCCTATGCCCGCGACTTCGCCCGCGTGAATGTCGTTTATCGCGCATCCCTCGGGAACTGTTCATCTTCCCGGGATAAAAAGTAGCCTATATGTTAATCAGGGTTATGTTAAAAAAAAAGATCAAAGGATATTGCTAAAGATCCGTAGTGACTCGGCCTATTTCTGTACAAATTAAAGTTGATGCTCACCATATACAACTCAATGAAGCCAATGTATTGCAATACATTCATAAACACGGACAGTACTAAATATAATTTTAGATTTTTAAAATATTTACTATTTTGACACATAATCACAGCTATCTGTGCTATTTTGATGTCATGTTTTGCTTTTTTCGTTATTTCAAACAACCTACATTGTTGTCAAGTTGTCAGTCGATGCCAATTTTTTTGGAATTTCTTGTGTGAAAAGGAGTCTATAATATTGAATCATATTCAAATTCATTTATTGTGGATCACAGGTTCATAAGATGTGTACAAATTATTAATAGGATCAGCCATGTCCCGCCATTGAGGCATACAATCATAATTTAATTAAATAACATAACATAATATACCTACAGTAATAACTAAACAACAATTTTTAATTAATAAATAATAAAATCATAGACTATAGAGTATCGAAATAAAAATTTGGATGATACACAGATATCATAGATGATACAATTTTATCCGGTTACGTCATTAATGTATTGATACTCTTTAAAATATAAAAAATGGTTCTTGTAATGTCCGCATTAAATACAATATAAATTATGAAACGAAAAAAATCGCATGTAATTTTCGTATATTGTTCATCTTTGTAACAGTTTAAGGTTATTTTTATCAATGTCCTTTCATTAAAATCCATACAGTAGTTTTTGCGTGAACGAGTTACAAACATCCACACATCCATACATTTTCACAAACTTTCACGTTTATAATATTAGTAGGAAGTAGGATTTATCCCGGGAAAACAAACAGTTCCCGATGAGATGCGTGATAACGTCTTTGTGTGATAAACCAAATTATACGCAAGCGAAACCGCGGGCATAAACTATATTCTGCGTCAGCATTTGTATGTGTGTGCGTAGAGCTGAGGTGATGTGAATGTGAGTATAAGCCGGCTAAAACGCGTTGCCTCTGATGCGCGACTCCACGACTCGAACTTGCGCACTCGGTAGCATTAGCGACGTAAGGGCTGTGGTGAGGGGAAGGGAAGACACGAAATCTATCTCGTAGCGCTGCTATGGTGGACTCTTAAGAAGCTTCCCTCTATACGTGACCTTGGATAGGTCATTGCGTAATGAATAGATCCTGTCTGTCTCGGGGATAAGCTTATGCAAGATGGAGAAAGTAAGGGGTGTACTGGATGGCTTTATGCTATTGTTGACCATGTGATTTTTGTGTAATTGCATATTTTATAGCTACGTTTTTATTAACTCGCTTTCAGACTTGTCTGTCTGTCTTCTCGATGAGCTAGAGACTTGAAACATTAAACATAGCTCAGCACTAGATTATATTAACTCACTTTCTTCACTTTTTTTTATTTTTTTTATTGATAAAGAGTCTGTTTTATTTATATTACTTTCTGGATTCAGATATACCTAACTGATTATTATCACTTGCGTTGACGCTGAAGAAAATCATGAGAAAACCTGCACACCTGAGAGTGCTCCATACAGTTCTCGATGGTGTGTGTAGTCCGCCAATCATCTGTAGGCCAGCGTGGTGGACTATGCCATGAATCCTTCTTATTGTCAAAAGAGGCCCGTGCCCAGCAGTGAAACAGTAATGGACTGATTACGAAACTTATGCAGAAGCTATTGGTGTCGATTCGCTTTTTCACGAACTAAACTAAACTATCGCTCTCTTTTACTAATCGTAGATACAAGAAAGGGATGGCAACAATTTTAGAACTGTCAAATTAGTTTACGTGTTACATTTTTTTTGTATTTTAGTCGACACGTTCGTTTGCGAATTTGTGAATTTTAGAACTGTCAAATTAGTCGGAATTTAGATTTCCATACAAGTTTAGTCGTGATCTCGGAACGTGCCCACTAAAATACAAATAAATGTGACACGTAAACTAATTTGACAGTTCTAAAATTGTTGCCATCCCTTTCTTGTATCTTCTATCAGTAAAAGAGTTAGAGCGATAGTTTAAAATAAGTTTAGTTCGTGAACAAGAGAATCGACACCATTTTTCGGTTTATTATTGTGATAGGTTAAAATTCGCCGTAGCAAAAGCATGTGCATGTGCACATGGTATAACAATACCAGGTAGTCTCTTCCCGTGACAGCTAGGACACGTGATTGCCTCCGTACAACGTCATCGGCCGTAGAGCCAATAGCGGGCTGTTAGCGTGACACTTGTCAGTTTGATGTGCTGCCACTTTGTGAAAATAAATTACCCGAGCAAAATGCATTTTTTCATTTACTTTCTTCTATAAAGAATCACTTTTTAACTAGTAATTTAATATAGTTTCCTTTATTAACTAATCAGATGAATAACACGAGATAACAAATAGGCTAGTTAGGAATTTATTTTATATTCATTATGAATAAAAATCTCCTTAAGTATATTGAAGGTATCAATCAATGGCAACACTGATCGTGACGTAGCTTGGAGGCATCGCGCTGTCATTGCGGGAAGAGAATACCTGGTGAAACATCTTATTATACCATGCATGTGCATCCTGTGAGGTACGTTATCAGAATCGATATTCATACGAAGGACACTTGGAAAAACTCTTCAATAAAAATAATCATATTAAATATTAAATCATTATTAAAAGTGATTATATCACTTTCAATTTACAATTAATAATGATTTAATATTTAATTTCACTATTTTTACTGAAGAGTTTTTCCAAATGAGTTGTATCCTTATACGTATGAATATCGATTCTGATAACGTACCTCACAGGAACAACAGGGTTTTTGTTACATGTTGTATAGGGCAACAGGGAATTCAATATACTGTGTTATCTTGTATTTACACTACAATGTAGTATGCAATCTGGTATTTTATCTTTTTTGCCATGTTATCACGAGATTACAGACCCTATGCCAATTTTTCTATATTAGTATAAAGCTTTTAGGTCATTTAATTTGTTTTTATCCTATACATCAGTAGATACCTATACGATGGCATTGTTCAACAACTAGCTAAAAATCTTATAAATTAAATTCTTCAGAAATAGTGATCAGACAAAAATACTTATTTTTTGTTAGCAAAAAAACTAATAAGTATTTAAGTCACAAAAAGCACTGGTAACATAACAACATAACATCACGCCTGTATATCCCTAAAGGGGTAGGCAGAAGTGTATGTAGTACACCCACATTTCGCCAGTTATGTTGTAAGTCCCATGTAATAGGGGGCGAGCCTATTGCCATCAACCGGGCACAAATCCAGACTCCGGGCTGCTACTGATCTCAGGCTAGTAAATAAAACAATAAGCTTTGAGACATCATAAAATCATAACAATAAAGTTCACCACAAAATCATGAAAACACTTGTTTACGCACCGTGTGTTCCCGCCCTTAGGCTATAGATTCGACGGTCGCACGTCGCCGCCGCCCTGTCTCGTGCCCCATAAGACGGCAAAGTGCGCTGACCTGATTCGATCCCCCCCTTCACCCTCAGTTTCACCCCCTTTCACCCCCTCAGAGATCCCAGACTCCTTGGCAGGGAAATTGGGCGCATGGTCTGGCATTACCCTTGCTCACGGGCTGTACCTATTCTTTAGTAATGCCATAGCTTTCTGCTTTTTATTGTTAAGTTATATAATCATTTGTTTTAATAGAGGTCTTATATTGAGAGCATAGTTTATGGTATCCAGATATTAAAAGGTTTAGGTTTCATGAATTGTGTTATTGAAACTTAATAAAAAAAATTAAAAAAGAAGTTTATCTTTGATAGCAAGGTAATGGCTAAAATTTTGCTACCTTTTTCTTGTCCCTTCGTATCGATACGAATTTTTATGAGAAAAACTCACGCTACTGGCGTAGCTATAGCTTTCACATGGTCGAGACTCGAGACCAGTCGTAAACTGTGGCTCAAGAAACTTCCACCACCCACTTACTTCATCCAGCATAGTGAGCATCTTCTTGCGGGGTATAACCTTCCCTGGTCCACTTGGAAGTCACTCAACCGACTTCGAACCCAAGTCGGAAGATATAATTATATATAATCTTGGGAAGTGGGGTTACATCCACAAAACGACGACAGAGTGTGACCCTCAAACTATGCCCCACCACTTAAACTTGTCCTGTCCTTTGTGCCCCAACACCTGCACCTTGAGCAACTTGTGCGCCACTGATAACGCCGTAAAGGTTGCAAAGTTTTGGGCTTGCCAAGACTGACAAGAGATCAGACCTACCACTGTCACGAAGAAGAAGATGGGGGGCTTGGCACCGTCGCGCGCGTAGTATATGTCGGTGCAGGGTAGGAGATGAGCACACTGCTTCGCTTCACCTCACAACTATCGTTCTAGTACCATCACTTCACTTTAATTTAAGTTAGTTACCTAAGTTTTTTACTAGCAATCAGATCATTGAACCAAATTAAAAACGAGCGCTAAAAATAATCAAGTTCCAAACAGCATGCCACGCTGTAAAACATAATGATACTGTGAGTGACTACTGCATGCATCGAAACGAATTGTACGGTTTGAGGTACGGCCGTACGGTAGATCAAAATATTTTTTAGAAATATCTGTAAAGACGCTTGTCATCTTAGTCTTCCTGCGACCACGAACGCTGCAAAAACTTTCGAAACGTCAGGAAAACCAATTTAATTAATATACGCGATTTAATCCGGTTAAACTTGTTTTATTTTAATGCTTTGCTATCATGTTGAATGAATTTAAATTAGTACGTCTGATACACTCTGCCAAAGGAAAGGCGAGAAGATATTGATTGAGCCAGCCATGGCGTGCGGAAACTGCATCCGGGTCTACATTAAACCAAGTGCTGATTCAGAGTTTAAAATTTCCGCTAACGGTATCGATATCGCTATTGACATCGATATCGCTTTCGATATCGCTATCGAATACGTTGACTTTCATTCATAAATCAGCAGTTTCTCCTCGTTTCCGCAGAGACGCTATTAATTTATGAATGAAAGTAGACGCAATCGATCGCGTATATACGCGTAATAAATTTTAAACTCGCACTAGGCACTCAGGAAACGTCTGTAGAGTCAAATAAGTAAGCAATTACTCGTAGTATGTATGGTCAACCATATATCAATGGTAACAAAACCCTTATGAGCGTATGTACCGTATGTAAGTTTCATACAAGACAAGCTCTGCTTACACTAGTTTTGTAACATCACATTACTTTGTAACATTTCAAATATAAAAATTATAACTAGGTTACCTATTGTGGTGGTTGTTCTTCTTCTTCTGTCGTGTCGACATGAGCTACATAATGATAATAGCTCATGCCGTGGTTGTTCATTCCGGTTGATATCCCAACGACATAGTAGTCATGGCTGAGACTATGGAGGACCTCGGTACAATGCTCGATGACCTCAGTAGAGCTTCCGATAGAGTGGGTCTTAAAATGAATATGGACAAGACAAAGGTTATGTCGAATTCCCATATAGCACCCATTCCGGTAAACATCGGAGAATCTACACTCGAAGTTGTTGACGATTATATATACCTAGGACAAACTGTCCAGCTAGGTAAGTCCAACTTCGAGAAAGAGGTCAATCGTCGAATCCGACTCGGTTGGGTAGCGTTCGGGAAGCTACGCAATATCTTCTCGTCCAAAATACCGCAGTGTCTCAAGACGAAAGTCTTTGACCAGTGTGTGTTGCCAGTAATTACTTACGGCACTGAAACGTGGTTGCTCACAATGGGCCTGATAAGAAGGCTCAAAGTCACTCAAAGGTCAATGGAGAGGGCTATGCTCGGAGTGTCCCTGCGTGATCGAATCAGAAATGAGATTCGCAGGAGAACGAAAGTGACCGACATAGCCCGAAGAATTGCCAAGCTTAAGTGGCAGTGGGCGGGGCACATTGCTCGCAAAAAATTATGGCCGATGGGGCAGTAAAGTTCTGGAGTGGCGACCGCGTACTGGAAGGCGCAGCGTGGGTAGGCCCCGCACAAGGTGGACCGACAACCTGGTGAAGGTCGCGGGAACCCGCTGGATGCGGAAGGCTCAGGACCGGTCGTTGTGGCGATACTTGGGGACGCCTATGTCCAGCAGTGGACGTTTTTCGGCTGAAATGATGATGATGATTATGATATCCCAAAGGTTTTTTGAAACGAAGTTTCTTTTAGGGGTTTACGGTAGGTGTGATTCGAGAGAGAATGTAGCGTCACATCACGCTTAGATTTGTGTTATGTACTATATGGGTATATGCATATTGAATATACGGACATAGAGTTGTCAGCTGACCCCTCACCTTTAAGCGCCATCTGGTGAAGTTACAGCTAATTATTAAATAAAACATACAAAAAGACATGTTTTACTGAGCCAACGCATGATGTTTCCTGCAATCTATGCTTGTATTACACTAGCGAAATTGAGCATTATGATGAACCGCACATATGAATTTTAAGTATAACTTAGTTCCTGACGGGGTCCCCTGAGTCCCCTGACCACACATGTTTTTTTTCCTATAGTGCCCCGGGCCCCACATGACTAAAGACGGCCCTGGCAATTATATCAGGAGGATGAGCTGAAGTACGCAGCTACACACTAGCCTATCATGTTGCCAACCGGGTCGGTAACAGTAGCAACATATAATGTGCCGAAATGTACTTGGCTCTTTGCCACATGTGGTGATTACATGTGGTTCATTGTAATGGTCTATAGAATTCCATATCTGTTGAGATAAGTTTACTAATTGTACAAGTAATAAGACTTAACTTGGTACCAACTCAGCCTATCGCAGTCCACTGCTGGACATAGGCCTCTCCCAAGTTGCGCCACAACGCTCGATCCTCTGCCTTCCGCATCCAGTCCCCCCCAGCCACGCTCTTTAGGTCGTCGGTCCACCTGGCAGGGGGGCGCCCTACGTTGCGTTTGCCGATTCGCGGTCTCCACTCAAGGACTCGTCTGCTCCAGCGGCCATCGGTCCTTCGACAGACATGGCCAGCCCACTGCCACTTCAGCTTACTGATTCTACAAGCTATGTCGGTCACTCCGGTTCTTCTCCGGATAATCTCGTTTCGGATTTTATCCTTCAAAGAAACTCCAAGCATAGCTCGCTCCATAGCTCGCTGAGCGACTTTAAACTTGTGGACTAGCCCAACTGTCAGTGTCCACGTCTCGGCACCGTAAGTCATGACAGGCAGGACGCACTGGTTGAAGACTTTTGTCTTCAAACTTTGCGGTATAGGCGACGAGAAGACTCGGCCAAGTTTGCCAAACGCTGCCCAGCCCAGACGGATCCTTCTGTTGGCTTCTTTCTCGAAGTTGTGTCTACCAAACTGAATTGCCTGCCCTAGGTAGACGTATTCCGTTACAACTTCGAGTATCGACCCTTCGACGAATATTGGCCTCGGCATGACATGCATATTGAACATGACTTTAGTCTTGTCCAGATTCATGCCGAGACCGACACGTCGAGAGGCTCCGTTTAAGCTGTGCAGCATTTCGCCCAGTTGTTCCAGCGACTCAGCCATTACAACGATGTGATCGGCAAAACGGAGATGTGAGATGTTCTCGCCGTTAACGTTGATACCCTGTCCAGTCCAGTCCAGCGTCTTGAACACGGCCTCCAACGCGTTAGTGAACAATTTCGGGGCTATTACATCCCCTTGTCTCACCCCTCTGCGCAGTTGGATTGGCTTCGTCTTCTGGTCCTGGAGCTGAACAGTCATGGTAGCAGCGTTGTATAGGCATCTCAGCATCTCTATATACCGCTCTTCAATGTGACATCGCCGAAGAGCATCCAGAACTGCCCAAGTTTCGATAGAGTCGAAGGCCTACTCGTAGTCCACGAATGCCACACACAGCGGCTGATTGTACTCTTCAGTCTTCTGTATGATCTGCCGAACAGTATGGATGTGGTCTACGGTGCTGTAGCCTTTTCGAAACCCAGCTTGCTCTGGTGACTGGAATTCGTCGAGTCTTCCGGCGAGACGATTCGTGATGACCCTCGAGAACAGCTTGTATACATGACTCAGGAGTGAGATGGGTCTGTAGTTCTTCAGCAGGGTTTTATCCCCTTTTTTGAAGAACAGTACCACCGCACTCCCGCTCCATGCCTCCGGTGTAGAGCCTTGTTGGATGACGGCATTAAACAGACTCTGTAGCTCCTTCAGGACCGGAGCCCCGCCTGCTTTTAGGAGTTCAGTAGTAATGCCGTCATCGCCCGGAGCTTTGTTGTTCTTAAGCTGCTCGAGGGCCGCCCTAATCTCGCCCTGGTCAACGTCCGGAAGATCCTCAGTGTAATGGCGCGTGAGCTGGGCTCTTTTGTCGTCATTGCTATGAACTGCTGGTCTCGCCGTTTTGGTGGAATACAAATGCCCATAGAAGTTTTCGACCTCATCAAGCATCTCGATCTTAGAGGTGACTATTTTGCCATCCGCGGCTTTCAGTTTCATCAGATGGGTCCTCCCTAGCTGCTGAGCGAAAACTTTCGACCCCCTATTTTGCTCAATCGCAGCCTCAATGGCGCGGGTGTTGGAGCGGCGGAGGTCACGTCGCATCAGCTTCCTAATCTGTAGGTTTAAGGACCTATTATCTGATGAAAACGAATGCGTGGCTGGCATTTCCCGTCTTTTCCTCATCAGATCGAGAGTCTCAGTCGAAAGCTTGGACATCTTGCTTCCACGCTGCGGCGGAAAGAATTTTCGAGACAGTTCCTGCAATGTTTTGACCATGGTGTTGGTTTTCTCCTTAATATTGCCCGTGGTTTCCAGCGAGTCGAATCGATTTTAAAGTTCCGCTTGGAACCTTTCGGAGCCCAAACTGGTTTGGAGCGGCGAAGGTCAGAGAGTAGACTTAATCAAGCGCGTTCTTTCAGCTCTAAAATTGATATTTAGAGTGCCTCGGATAAGTCGGTGATCGCTTCCGGTGTTGAACCTATTGATCACAGAGACATCTCTAAATATGTGCTTCTTATCCGTCATGATAAAGTCTATCTCGTTCCTTGTCACCTTGTCGGGGCTTTTCCAGGTCCATCTTCTTTGGGGCTTCTTCTTAAAGAAGGAGTTCATTAAGAAGAGCCTCTGGGACTCCAAGAAGTTGACCAACATTTGGCCCCTGTGGTTTCTGCGCCGCAAACCGTAAGGTCCGATTCTCGATTCGCCGCGTTCTTGTACTCCCACTTTAGCGTTGAAGTCCCCCATAACAACGTTGTAGTGAGCCTTAGCGGTACTATTGATAGCCTTAGCTATGTCTTCGTACATCGCTTCGGCTATATCGTCAGAGTGTGTCGAGGTCGGTGCATATACCTGCACTATTTTCAGCTTGTACCTATCATTTAGCTTTAGTACAAGGTACGCTACCCGTGTCGACACACTACCGATTTCCACAACGTTGTTTACGAGGGCCTTATTGACAAGAAAACCAACACCACCTTGGGAGAGCTGATCACCTTCGCGGAAGTAGAGTAAGTTTCCTGACTCCAGGGTTATCGTGGCCTCTCCCTCTCTACGGACTTCGGATAACCCCAGTATATGCCATTTTATATGACTTAACTCTACTTCAAGCTCGGCGAGGTGATGGTCCAGTCTCAACGTTTTTCCATTGTACGCTGCCAGATATAGTCGTCGGTTTTGGTAGCCTGCCGTAACCCGGGGATTCCTAGCACCCCCCGTCCCACCGTTACCACGACCGCTACCGTAGTCGGGAATAGAGGGACCACCGGGAACTGGGGGCCGTTGTATTTGTTGTGCGTTCATAGGGATGTATGCCCATAGTCACCACGCTGGGCAGGCGGGTTGGTGACCGCAGTGGGTGATGTTGCACGATGTTGGTGCACAGAAGGACGCTGCTGCCCATCCTCCTGATTCCAAACCTTAGTCGCCTTTTACGACACCCATGGGTAGAAGGGGGGTGGTCTATTATTTTTATTTGCCGGATACCACACGGCACGAAAACTTGGTATACATGAAACGAATAAAATTGTTAAGTATAATCTGCCGGTCTTCAAGGCTCGAGTGAATAGGGTTTTGCTGGGCAAGCGTTTTCCATCGTCGACCGCACCATCGTTTAACATCAGGTGAGGTAGCGGTCAAACGCAAGACCATAAGGTTTTTTTTAAACGTGTGTGTCAGGGGACCCGCCCCACACACAGACACAGTAGAAAGAGAAAAAAAGTGAGAGCGCGTGGTATGCGTATGTATATGCCTGCTCATAAGGGTGGTATGCCACTCGTCAAATTTCTTTGTCCAGTGTGACTTTGATAAAATAAATTGTATGATTTCCATCGAAAGTTGTATCATTTATCAAAAACTGCACGTGTTCAAAAGGCTTGAAGTTTATTACCGTCCCTGTATCAATCATCCGCGGACCACTCTAGCGGAAAAATCGTTTCATGTCCCCAAAGGTTAGAGGTGGTCTGACCAGGCGCTTAAGGAAAAATAAACATTTTGTTAGTCGTTGAAAACAATTGAAACAACGATATTTGTGATAAAAAATCCTCAGATTTAAGTGATTTTGGTTTTTGAATGAATTGAATGGAAATAATGAATTCGATTATCACTTGTTTTAACGGTGTAGGAAAACATCGTGAGGAAACCTGCACACCTGAAAGTGCTCCATACAGTTTAGAATGGTGTGTGTAGTCCGCCAACAGTAGGCCAGCATGATGGACTAAGGCCTTAGTTTTCTCAGTCTATGAAGAGCCCCGTGGGCTGATTATGTTATGTTTTCATGATCTTCATAATCTCGCAAATCAAAGGCAATTCCTGTTATCCAAACAGGCTGAAATGCATAGGTACAATCTACCGTAAATCAATCTAGTTCAGACTAAGTTTGTCCATAATTTTGTAAGTAACAATAATCTTACAACTATGTTAGTCGCAGCTAGCTAATTTAAGGTAGAAACAAATCAAACTGGTTCTCTCAATTGGCACAAAACAACGAGAACTGATTCATATATTTGTAAAGCCAATTTACACATCAGTAGTATTATAAATCATTAATTTATTACATATCATAGAATAGAATCTTCTACTACTATTATAAAATTGTTAAATGTCAGTTGTCTGTTTGTTTGTTTGTTTGTTCCAGCATCACTATAAAACTACTAGACCGATTTTGTTGAAAGGGTTTGTGACTAAAAACTTATGATTTGACTTAAAAACTGGTATGTATTTTACCTCGCTACGATGACGGGAACCGGTGATTTTTAATTATATTTTTCTACATTTTGCATACATTAAGGTGAATAAGGCGCTCATATCCAGCTGTCATTCGCACGCATGCGCTCTAGCGCGCGCCTCCATAGAGAAAATACGGCTGCTAAAGATATTGCATTAAAAACTTTTTGGTCGGGCCGAATTGTACAGAGTAGAAAAAAAAATCCTGTCGTATGTGGGTGGTGCCATCTTGGAAATGCAGTCTTTTGAGCCAACCGAAAATCAGAATCTTTCGACTTACAGACAAGGACCGGAAGCTACCTCTAAATTGCGATTTCTCTAATTTTTTGTATGAAAAGCAATAAAATTTAGAAGTACCTAAACGTTGTTATATTGTATCCATCTTAATATACGAATAAGCATAAAGTTATCTTGGTGTAACTAAAAAAATACTATTTTCAGTCTACAATTTTTAATTACCTTCTTCTTCAAGTATATTATCTTATCTTCTTAACTATTATAATCTTAACTATTATAAAATTGTTAACGTCTGTTTGTTTGTTTGTTTGTTCCAGCATCACGCTAAAACTACTGGACCGATTTTGATGTTTTTTTTTTGTTTGAAAGCTGATGATCTGACTTAAAAACTGGTATAGGTTTTGAGAAAGAAAGAAAGAAAGAAAAAAAGAAAAAAATTAATTCGTGGGTTGCGTACTCACCCGACAGATCGAAGCTTCTATGCATTTGCACGAGCGGATAGTAATGTACGATGGAGTGGAGTGGAGTGGAGTGGACAGGGGATGGGACTGGGGATGGGACTGGGGACGCGACAGGGGACGGGACTGGGGACGGGACAGTGGACGGGACAGGGAACGGAACATGGGACGAGAAATGGGACGGGACATGAGACGGGACATGGGACAGGACAGTGGGACGGCACATGGGACTGGACATAGGATGGGACATGGGACATGCGACGGGACGATAGTGATAGAGTGAGATAGTGGGACAGTGGGACAGTGGAACAGTAGGACAGTGGCAGTGGGACGGTGGGACAGTGGGGTAGTGGGGCAGCGGAGCAGCGGGACAGCGGGGCAGTGGGCCAGTGGGGCAGTGGGATAGTGGGGCAGTGGGGAAGCGGGGCAGCGGGGCAGCTGGGCAGCTGGGCAGCGGGGCAGTGGGGCAGCGGGGCAGTGGGTTACCGGGGCAGCGGGGCGGCGGGGCAGCGGGGCGGCGGGGCAGCGGGGCAGTGGGGCAGCGGGGCAGTGGGTTACCGGGGCAGCGGGGCGGCGGGGCAGTGGGGCAGCGGGGCAGCGGGGCAGTGGGGCCGTGGGTTTTGGGGCAGCGGGGCAGCGGGGCAGTGGGGCAGCGGGGCAGTGGGGTAGCGGGGCAGCGGGATAGTGGGGCAGCGGGGCAGTCGGGCAGCGGGGTAGCGGGGCAGTGGGGCAGCGGGACAGCGGGACAGTGGGACAGTGGACTGGACTGGAATGGACTGGACTGGACTGGACTGACGTGGGTTAGCAGAATTTAACGCGAGCGGAGCCGCGGGTAAAAGCTAGTATAATATAAAATTGTACAAAAATAAAATAAAGTCACAATAGAAAATAAATGTCAAAATAGTCAAATTCAAATGTCACAAAATAATAAAAAGTAAAAAAAATGCATTTCACAACTTTAAATTTAAATAATATTGAAAAAATACATTAAAAAACAAATGTCATAATTAAAATAATTAAATAATATTATTATCTCAATTGTAGAAAATTCGCCATCGAATTAAAATGATGATATAATTATAATTTAAAATGTGTCATTTTTTTTTCATAATGTTATTATATATTATTTTAACTTTAGAAATTCATCATATCTGTAAAATGTTTAGTCGACAAGCCAGCGTTTCAGGCGAGACAGGTGTTTCATACAAATAAAATTACGATAACTTGATGTTTTTAACCAACTTTCGGCCAACTGCGAGACGGACTCGCGCACTAAGGGTTGCGTTCCACCCATCGACCTGTGATACCCCGTAGAAACTGATTTAATTATTAATATTAATTAACTGATAATATTTTATTATTTATTTTTAACACATTTTTACGCATGCGAAGCGAAATCTAAAGATATAATTGTGGAAAGAAAAAATCGCTCACGAGCAGGATTCGAACCTGCGACTCCTGGCTCAGTACGCCAGTGCTTTAGCTAATTTTGATTTAATTTATATGAGAGTTCATTAAGGTGCAGCACTGCGTTAATCTCTTCACTTTATTTTTACGATCACGCCAAGTTTGGCGCTTGTATGTATTTTAAAGATAGAGCAGGAAAAAAACGTTAAGAAATGCATGTTAAGGAGCAGGAACGAATGTTTTTCTAGGTTTCTTGTTTGGGGCTGGCAACTGGTTACCTATTACGGTTAAAAAGATGCAACCCTGTGACAGATAGACAGATGGATGGGTCGACAGAGGTTCCCGTCTGCACCCTTTGGGTACGGAACCCTAAAAAAGATTAATATAACATATAAACATAGCAATAAGACGAACATACAGTAAACACTCGACATAAAACAAAATTGCAAAATCCCCAACACAAACTGCATGTTATTGCAGAAACACACAAAACTTTAACACAAAAGATTTTAAATCTAAACGACAAAGTGGCATTCAGCCGGCACGACAGGGCCATAACTTGCAATTTTCCCATCGGCTTGGCGAAACTTGTAGTACGTGCCAAGTTGCGATGGGACAAGTATAGCATCTTGGTGGATGCGCGACTATAATGCGTTTACCGCAATTGATAATTGTTAGTGGTCAATCCGCACGAATTGGATGGGCACGAAACGTGCGGATCGATTATTTTAAATATTGTAAATTTTTTGGGAGTCTTTAATTACAGAAATATGTTTTGCTTAGTGGTCTTTAAAGCACGAAGGAATAGGTTTTTGCTGGGCTAGCGTGCACCATCGTCGACCGCACCATCGCATAACATAAATAGGTGAGGTAGCGATCAAATGCAATGGGTTTGAATAAAAAAAACCTTAAAACATAATCAGCCCATTTCTGTTCCACTGCTGAGCATGGGCCTCTTCTCACAATGAGAAGGGTTTAGTTAGACCTTAGTCCAACATGCATTTATTCATTTTTAGGGTTCCGTACCCGAAGGGTGACAAACGGGACCCTATTACTCTCGCTACGCTGTCCGTCCGTCCGTCAGTCCGTCTGTCTGTCACAGGGCTTTATCTTTTGAACGGTAATAGGTAATATGTGTTGCTATGAGGTGTATCACGACAAATACTAAAAACGAAAAAAAAGTCTAAAACCAAAGGGGGTCCCCATACAAGAAACCTTAAAAAACATGATTTTTTTTCAACGTTTTTGTTTTTGCTCTATCTTCAAAACCGTAATACATACCAGCGTCAAACTTGGTCAGATTATAGTGCATATTATGTAGTTTAGCAACAAATACTAAAAATAAGACAAACATAGACATATGTGGTGGTACCTGCGTAAGAAAGACATGCAAAAAAATTATATTTCGCGCACTGTGCGTTGATGTCTTTTGATAAACTCTCGTAAATTAAATCAGTTTTAATGGGGTATCAGGTGGTTGAGAGGTACGGAACCTGCGCGAGTCCGACTCGCACTTGGCCGGTTTTTTTTACTATTTTTATACTCTATTTTGACATTGTATTTTAAGACCTTTTAGTATTTTTGATAACTGTAAATGTAATCATAACGTAGCCATTAATCGCATAACGTCAGATCGATAGGTTCTCTCCTGTTATGGTCGAGCCTAAAAATAATATCATTATTAGTTAGGTAGTTGTTTTCAGTGAAATTGTCTCACTCATTCACCTACATTATTATAACACAATTCTTTCCAAATCGATTCTTTTCTTTCTTTACAAACCATTGTACCATTTTTTATTACTTAAAAAGGATATGTCCGTATATGCATGGGGTTTCTGGCTGGCTCTTCTCCATAGGACCAAGTTTTTAGAACCGTGCAACTCGTTTTGTGAGTTCATGTAAATGCTTTATCGAAATAAAAACGTTTGACTTTGACCATGCTGGTCTATTGCGGGTTGGCAAACTACACACACTAAATTAAAGCAGGTAATAAATGTATTATTACTTACTAACTTACTTGCTTTAACGGAAAACGGGTGGGTGGAGTAGAGTTGCCATAAATTTCCGGAAAAGAATAAACACCAGTGTCGCAGTCGATTATTTCGCATTACAAAACTATTGTAACTTTAGACTGATATGAATACAATATGAGTTCAATATGAATACATTTAATATTTGCTCGCAGAACGGATGGCCGATGGGGCAGTAAAGTTCTGGAGTGGCAACCGCGTACTGGAAGGCGCAGCGTGGGTAGGCCCCCCACAAGGTGGACCGACGACCTGGTGAAGGTCGCGGGAATCCGCTGGATGCGGAAGGCGCAGGACCGGTCGTTGTGGCGATGCTTAGGGGAGGCCTATGTCCAGCAGTGGACGTCTTTCGGCTGAAATGATGATGATGATGACAATAATATTTACTTTTGAGGCTTCCATACAATATAATTTCATGGGAGCTTCAATTTGTTAGTATGGAATAGTGTCCACAGTAATTGATGAAATCGATAGGAAAAGCATTAAAAAATTAAGATACCATTTTTCTACATATTTGGAACGAGAATCAAGTACTGAAAGGAAGAGAAAGAAAAAATTGTTTATTGTTAACGGCGCGCAACATTTAAACAACAGTGATACATAACACAAACAGCTGCCTAATTGCGTAACTCACTCGCGATCGCATTCATCTGGATTTCAATGTTCATTGCTCCGTGTGTTTTGACAATCCGTCAAATTGACAACTACGTACCACGCAATGAATATTTCTGTAATTTCAAAATGAAAGCTGATGTCAATGTGAATGCATTACACAATTACCCCACTGGTACCTAACTAACAGGTGGGGTTACAAAGAAAGTCAAACAAAAAACACATAGGTAAAATAAATAAATAAAAGACAGTCGACATAAAATATAAGAAAAGTATAGTTGACCGCATGACAGTGGCAAAACCGAGTCAGAAAACCGCACTTACTGCTTACGAAATAAAGGCGCTGTCAACGTCAAACTGTTACCACTGACGTACGGTCGACCGCACCTAAAACGACATACATATTTAGTATGGAGCTTATGTCAAATTTCTATCTCTAGTAGGGCAAATCGTGGATAGATTGGATATTAATTTTGGCCGTTAATAAAAATAAAATATATCCGTTAATTCTCAAGACATCTGGCCAATTTATGGGCCAATTGCACGCCGTAGCCGCGACAATGATGACCGATCATCCTCTGAAGGAGAAATAAATATTTTTTGAAGATAAATCCCTCGTTCAACCAGTCAACCTGCATAAAAAGCTTTATAAGCACAAACAAATACCCAGACTGTCAAATAAGTCTGAGACGAGTGCGATTTTACTAAAAGTCGTCAAAATGCATGTTTGGTTGAATAATTCCTGAACATGTCTAGACGAAAGTCGTTTACTTCGATGGGGGGAAGGTGCTCAGAGAAATGTGGTTACTCAGAGATTTTGCAACGACCACATCAATGTATTAATTTTGATACGATGTTTGAACGTTTTAGATAAAGTTATGGATTTGAACTAACATATTAACCGGTTTTCATCAACTCAGTCTATCGCAGTCCACTATGTTTCGCCACAATACTCTGTCCGCCAGCTACCTTCTTCAGGTCATCGGTACACCTGGCTGGGGCATGCTACGCTGCGTTTTGCCGATTTGCGGTCTCTATTATAAGGACTCGTCTGTTCCAACGGCCATCGGTTCTTCAACAGACATGGCCAGCCCACTACCAGTTCAGCTTATACTGAGTCTGACCACGAAAAAGTCATTCGTAGAGATATGTCATTCCCATACATTTTGATTGTTTTCTATAGCGTTAACGTTAACGTTATCGCGATAAGGCCGATAAATGCATATTCAATGTAATGTTTTTTATGGTGTACAATAAAGCATATATAAATAAATAATATAAATAAACGTTGTAGATTGTCAACTTGGCTAGGGGGGCAGTTCTTCTAACTGTTCTCACTATGTTTTATAATCTATTCTTCTGTACGTGTGTTTGTCACCTAATTCCTCCTAAACAGCTGGACCGATTTGGATGAAATTTTGTGTGCATATTTCAATGAGTTCCTGAATGGTTTGAAAATACAATTGGACCTGGTAACTGGTGCTGCTGTCGGTATGTCACTGATCTTCTCCTAAACGGCAGGGACGATTTTAATTATATGTGGCGCTGCTTTTCCGAGCAGGATGACGTCTTCCGGGTCCGCTAGTAACTTATACAATGTGTATCAGAAATGCGTGGTCATATTTGAAGAGCTTATTCAGGGGATGCTATCGAACAACTTTTACTATGGGACCAACACTGAAATCGCGAAAAATAAATCAGCTGATCCTCATATTTTGTCGAGCAACATCGATCATTTAGTAGGGAACAGCTGATATTTTTTTCGCGATTTCAGGATTGGTCCCATAATAAAAGTTGTTCTATGCTATGCCCTGAATATACTCTCCAAATATGACCACGCATTTCTGATACACGTTGTATAAGCTGTCACCCGCGGCTTCGTTCCCGTGGCATAGACAAAAAGTATCCTAAGTATATAAATCCAAAATCAAAAGTTCAACAAAAATCATGACGACCATAAATAGAGCAGAATTAAATCATGCAGCAGAATACACAACATTTCAACTCAATTGAGACCAAGTTCTTACAGTGTCAACCATACCAGAAAAGACCGCATTCATCTGCAAATATCTTAGAGATGTCTTCAGGACAATCCATCAATACTGTGACGTGTACAACGCTAATGGCCGGGGGGGGCGATCATGATACCCGGTTTTTTGCTAACTGTCGGATGAAACGACGGAAAAGATTGTGTCGGATAAAAATTTGTTAAGAGCAGTTGAATAGGGTTAAAGAAACTTGTCAAAGAAGGTGTTTTGGATGATGTAGAGGTTATTGAAGGGTTATTTCGACGTAATATCGGTATTTGTGAATAAAAACTGTTTATATCAAAATCGGAATCCGAAAAACTGTCCCATGGGTTCGATTTTGGAGCCGGGAAAAGTGTTATAGGGTTTTTCCATTAGGAAATTCGCACCTGGATTTGTGCCCGCGGTTAATGGCAATAGGCTCGACCCCTATTGCATGGGAGTTATAACATAACTGGCGAAATGTGGGTGTACTATACATCTATAATCTGACTACCCCTTCGGTGAAACACAAGCGTGACTTTGTGTGAAAAACTGTTTGCTTCAACATCAAACAATCGTGTGGTAGGTCGATAAATAAAATCTTGGTTCTTTTCCATATGAGCCTTTACTGTAACAAAAATTTTTCTTAAATAAACGCGAGTTTTTTCGCATCCATTCAATAGTGCGTTTTTCCAAATTTGTATTATGAGTTCTGTGGTCATAGAAAAATTCTTCTCTTCTCCATCAACGAGATAAAATCCGACTAATAAAAATACATTCCACAAAAGATTTGGCCCGATTCCGATTCATATTCTACCATGTCTCTTTCTACAACCCAAATGCTACATCTTTCTGTTATTACGGAAAACAAATAGGTACCTATACCTACGTAGTCTGAAAGTTGAAATACGAATCTGTAAACTATGAATATGACACAATTTTTTCACGTTTTCTGCGGCTAGCAAGCGGCTCGTTCGTGTGTTTGCCGCTGAATATTTCACTCGGAGCAGGCCGGGCACAACGACCAGTTTTATTTCGTATATTGTTCTTTGATTCTGATTTTATGTGGGCACCCTGATAAGCTTGAATAAATAACTTTTTATATTTCCGATATTTTTCCCCTTTTCTTTGCTTTTGTGAGCGACGCAACGTATTTCGAAAGTTTTGCAGCGTTCGTAGTAGCAGGAAGACTAAGATGACAAGCGTCTTTACAGATATTTACAGAAGATACCTGATAGCCGTTTACAAAATAATAAATGAAAATAAATAAAATCTTCAGGGTCTCACTCGTTCTTACAGGAGGGACCATTCATGAATGGATTCTCTCATTTAATTTCTACGAAGCTTTTTTACTTCGCGTGTAACCACCTTGAAACAGTGTTTTGTAATTTTGTTTCATATTGGCGATTTGATTCATCGGTTTCATAAATTGCTGCTAGGGTTGCCAACCATACTCGTAAAAACAGTATTATAATTTATTTCGATCCATTATACTGTTTACTGTTCAATTAAAATAAAGTACCTCTACAAAATACTGTTTTCGTCATCACTGGTATCACAGTTGAGCGAGAAGTAGGTACTAAGAAATATGTATTAAAACAATAAAATAAAAAAATAAAAAAAAAACCAAAATAGGGACTATTTATTTTCCTTCCCCGACCTTAGTATAATTTATTTCCTGCTACTTTTAATCCTTAATCTTTTGGTCCTAATACTTTTTTTGACTAAATTAATGAGATCAACATTGTCAAATTACGAGTAGGTACGCGGTAGGTGTACGGAAAGCCTATGCAATGCGAGGTCAGCATAAACTGGAAATGTATAGCTTGATGTGTAGCCGTGTATACTCTGATTGAAGAAAACACCTGATCCATATAGGAACAGAGAACAGAGCAATGGCCGCATAAGTACATCCAATATGAGTCATTTTGAATGCGAGCCAACATAATATGTAGGGATAAGAATTAATATAATCCCTAATCCTTAACCCAAGGACGTAAAACACATAAAAGATGAAGGCTCAGCCAAGCTTGACAGTTTCATTACGAACTAAACTTACCAACTGATATCTAGGTTATTTTTTACATGAAATCTGTACAAAAACTATGTGGGCAAAAAACTGGAACGCGGGAAGCGGTCGGCCTGGTGCCAAGTCCAGACTGGGGGCGTGGTCTGCCCATATTTACCAGTTCCCTACCAATGCGACTCAGTATATAAACTGGAGACTGGATAAACAACTTTAAAGTGCCTATAATATAAAACTGCTTGTGATTCAGTCCAGTTTTTGAGACATTGAGTCTGGGCAGGTCGTCTGACTTTTGTATGTTAGGCGATGATGTTGTTTCTTAATGAACGTGTATAAACGTGTAATTAGTATTTCGGGTTAGGAATTCCTAGTTTGAAAGGAAACTGAACAAAATGGGCCCACATGTAAAATTAAATGCAACTGTTACTTAAATTTTTATACTTAATTACTATAATAATGAAAAAATATAGTAGGGATTACCGATGTGGAGTTTTAGAACTAAAATCATAATTATGCTGTCATGCCGGCCACGGCTCACGCACGTCGTCTGACTTAAGAAAACCGCTCAGACCCATGTAATAATATAGGATTGCAATATAATTTGCTACGGAGATTCGTTGGATGACGCTGTAAAAACTGTTTCAATTCATTCTTTTTGAGATTCAATATTTTCAAAACCCTGCTAGATATCAAAGTAATATAAGTAATTATTGTACGTTCTTATTTTATAGTTGAAATTAACCTAGGTTTTATTCGGTTACAAGACAACAATTTTCCTAATTCCGAAGTTGATCACTGTTATGTTAATGATGCAACACATTTAGTCTCTCTTGTAACTTTCTTACAAGTGATTCGGTTGGCGAAGAAGACGATGATATAGAAGACGTTGCAAGGAAAACTACTAAGTACCTTTACGTATTACGTACTGATGTTTCAGTTCAATGGCAACACTATCCGTACCTATTTAAAAGGCTGTGATCTTTGCTTGTAATTGTTACTACAAATACTACAATACACTTTTTAAATATCATCTTCATCTCATCCTAGTATATATAATGTATTAAATATGGAAAATGATTGTCCTATGATACCTAAATTATAGTTTACGATTCTCGTCTACACGTAAATCTAACGTGTATTACATTTCATAATGTAATACATATGCCTTGCCTTTACTAAGGCAAGTTAAATTATCCATCCGTTTAGAGCCTACATACATATGCAAAAATTGTAGCGTTCAAGTAAATCTATTTCTAATTACACAGACATCAAATATTCCATCGATAATATTGGCTTGTAGGTATAACTTCTACAATCGAAGGTCATTTGTAATACGAAGTTCATCAAATATAGAAAGCTTCCAAAAACAATAAGGAGATTGATCAATAAAGGCTTCCCATATGCGACCGCAGCCGTGTGATGTTGACAGGCCAGCAATTGCCATGCTACAATACCTCGCAACACCACAAGGCTCGTTATTTTCCCATTAACCCGCAATATCCCACCTCCCTTTATTCGGAGAGGAAATACAAAAACAATTTCCACTCGCTCCGGATAACGATCCGATCGATAAAAGCGAAACTCGAATGCGATTACCATTACAAGTATTGCCATCATACAACCTTTGTTGTTACGAGTACGTTGCACAGCTCGTATTGAGTGCACTCTAACTACCACTTAGTTTAATGTAGGGTCAGCAAGGTACTCACGGTGCAGTGGTCTGGGGTCGCGGGTTACATGGGCTCCAGGGGCACAGCACGGGACTTAGTTCGTGTAACAACAGATGCACCTCGTCGTGGCCACTCCGAGCTCAACTTGCGTAACATTTATATAACGAGACACTGCCGAGGAACAACACCGCTTGGTCAGAGGCGGACTCGCGCGCGGCCCCGGACCCTTCGTCCTGCCATTTTGGTATCGACGGGGACGGGGTTCGAAAGCGGGGATGGCGATAAGGCCCGCCGGACGCGGGCTGTGTTCGCGTTCACGTTTCGAGCGGGCTTTTGTGTGAAAATGGGGATGTTACAGCGGTGGTTACGTTCGGTGGGAAAATAAAAAAGTGTGAATCGGTCGGGTGGAGCGGTCGGCCGGCTGCGAGAGGCACATGCCGCTCGATAGTCGGGCGCATGCGCGAGGCGCGGCGCGCGTCACTCCCGCACTTGCGCCGCCAGCCCCGTCTCAATGGACCGCCGCCGCCGCTGCCTCACCGCTCCGACAAACCACAACACAGGCATCTTCAGCAGGCCTACATTAGGGACAAGTAATAATAGCCTTGTCCCCTTCGTTCCCCGATGTAGATTGTGTAAAGCATTCGTCTTGTTGATGGTGAACTGCCGGCGTTTGCTCGGCGGTGTTTCGTAGTTGTTTGAATATTTGTTTAGCATTTCATAATGAGTACTTAAAGGCTAGCGCACACCGGGGATGGCAGGGCAGAGCATTTTATCTTTACCCAACGTAAACTCATACGTATATAGTGGTAACAAGATACAGATTCCAATGATAAGAGATTGACCCGAAGGCATCAAAGGGGATTTCCTTTCGCGGCATTGAAGAGCGCGCTAGAGGATGCCGTGGCGGGATGCTACGGCATGCTTAGGGACATGAAGGCATGTTGAGGGACGCCAAGGCATACGACGGAACGCGACGGGAGGTAACGGCAAGTTGCAATGGTATGCTTAGGGACGCGAAGGCATGCTGAGGGATGCCAAGGCATACGACGGGACGCGACGGGAAGTAACGGCACGTAGCAACGGTATGCTTAGGGACGCCAAGGCATGCGACAGTATGCGCTTTTGGACTGCGTTGCGTAGTTGGCAGCGGATGCCTCAGCATTCCTTCGGCATGCCGCGGGATGTTCTCCGTAGCGGCCGGCATGCCGTGGCAAAATCCCCTGCTCTGCCATCCCTGGTGTGCGCTGGCGGTAACTTGACATTCAATTGTCACTGCTAACCTTAGATCGCTACAGTTTCAGAAGACAATTTGCATATTTGCTATCCAGATTACGGTCGACGATTTGATTTCTTCTGAGCATGGAGTCTTTGCCCTACAGTGGACGGTGGAATATTTACAGGCTAGTATTTTAATCAGCATGGTGATCACAGCATGATATTATCAACACAGTGCTGTCCATTCTCTTGACTCTGATCTGGCATGGATGTGAATTTGATTATCTTCTTACTTCACGGTGACGGAAAACTGCTGCTCCATACAGTTCTCGATGGTGTGTCGAGTCCGCCAACCCGCACTAGGCCAGCGTGGTGGACTAAGCCCTTAGCCTTCTCGTACTGAGAAGAGGCCCGTGCCCAGCAGTGGGACAGTATTGGGCTGGTTATGTATTCTATTGGCATACTTATTAAACTCTAGTAACTCTGTTTGTTTGTTACTTTTTCACGGCTAAACAGCTAAACCGATCTTGATGAAACTTGGTACACGGATAGCCTGAAACCGGAAGAGGGACATAATTTAAGATACTTTTCATAATAAGAAGTATTAAATAAATAAAAATAAAATAAATCTCTTTGGGAAATTTTTACACAGCACCATCTAGTAATTCCCCTCGTATGCCAAACTACCTTTTAAAGACGACGTCCACTGTATATCGATTCTGTTATTTTAATAGGCAAGTTGAGCTCATAATAAAAATTGTCTAGCAAACGAGGTTGTCTACATGTGGGAGGTGAACTCGGCAATCATTGTGCCGATAGTTGTTACGGCTAATGGCCTTGTGGCAAAGAGCCACGACCACCATCACAAGAAGTGGCTGGGTCAAGGGCTTGATGTAGAAAGCAGTACTCCTTGATACTGCGCGCATATTGTTAGGAGGTTCCTTTCTCTGGAGCCCTGCCCTGACCACCGGTAGCTTGGACCCTGTACCCGATACCGGTGGGCCACTAACAATTTATTTTTTATTTTATTATTTTTAACGCATTTACGCATGCGAAGCGAAATCTAAAGATTTAAATTGTGGAAAGAAAAAATCGCTCACGAGCAGGATTCGAACCTGCGACTCCTGGCTCAGTACGCCAGTGCTTTAGCCACTAAGCTACCGTGAACACTGCTCGTGGTATCGAAATTATCCTCCACTATACGTCTTTGGGTGACGTCAGCGATATCTTATTAAGAAACATTGTTTCTTAATTTCTATTTTGTTTTTTTTTTTTTTTGTATGAAAATATTTAAAAATAGAATCTATATGTATGTAGATATATTAATGAAAATAAAGGGAGTTATAAGAATAAGACAATTTAGATCGACAAACCACGCATGTAAGCCGCGGGTATCAGCGAGTTTCTTACATTTGTTAAGTTTGGTCCTTCTGTACCATTTTCTACGCTCCATGGTTCTCGACCAAGTTCATTATTTGGATATCAGTCACTCGGACGCTGTCTATAACGTAATGAAGGTTGTGACACCGACCAATTAATATGGCCAGACGATCTGATTTTGATTCGAGGCCCATTATGACGTATGCATGGTTTCCTAGTATCTTGTATTCATTTTTCAGTGCTCGTGTATTCAAATTCAAGCTTTATGTTGGAATTTCGTGGAACGTCCATATTTAAAGTAGAAAATTAAACTCTTGTACCATGTTTCGCAATAGTTTTCATGTTTTCCTCCTTCTTGGATTAATTCATGACTGTTTTCCTATAGTCCAGCTGTAGATTGTCTTCGGGTGGTCCCCCATCCCACCATAGGTTAAAGTCCTCAAGGCGACTGCGAGCTGGACCTATGTTCTCTGTCAAGCTTTCCAAAGGTCCGGACTTCTTCTTCGAGGCTCGAGGAAGATAAGCCGTGATTGAATAGAGAGATAAAGATTACTATTAATAAACTTTTTTTTTTTTTTTTATTCAGTTATGTTTATAGGAATATTCTTATTTACTTTACTTTATTCTCTACTTGATTTAACTTACTTTAATACACGTAAATTTTTATCGTAGATTTATTTATCCCTTTGATCTAACTTTTCAGACAAAAATAAACTCTACCTAGAATCTAGATCAGAACATGTTTGTCCAACCTATCTATGAGCCAAAAAAAATCTATTCGATTGAAGCTTGAATGTCTTATGTCGCCAATTAGATGGTGACTCTCTTCAGATGAAAGTAACTATAAAAATAATAAAATAATAATAAAAATAATAAAATGTTTATTTTCATAAAATATCTTTACAGAAAAAAAAAGGTAACGTTGGTACCTGTACTAATGAAAAAACATTGTATCACAGGCACCAGCGCCTTCCATGTAGTTACACAGTAAAATTATTACAAAAGAATAATATGAATTAAAACTAAAATAATTAAATTAAATTGGGAGAAAATTAAATTAAATTAAAAATTATGTTTGTAAAACTTAATCTACATTACACAGTTGCTAAAGTAGGATGTGTGTATATGTGGACGGTGTGTAGTTGGATGTGTGGATGTGTAGTGTAGTAGGTGTAAGTATGCGTTGTTTGTGGTTTGTTTGCGTAAGTCTTCTAATTGAGTAGGGGTTTGAGCAGATTTTCAGTTTCTTAGTAATTTAATGTTTGTATCCAGTTTTGTATTTATTTTTTGCATTTATTTTTAGTGAGATTATAAATAAATACTATCCCGTTAACACGGTTGTATAGACGAGAACTATTAATATAAAAACTTCTACTAGCGAGAGCAGTCCTATGCGGCTTCATTCCACAAACTATGTCCTTCCTGCGCCTAGAGTCATTTGACTTGTAGGGAATAGTAGCATGCTTACGTATGATGGTCTGGAGCACATAGAGCTGTCTAACTGTAAGTACAGAACATTGTTGGTACAATGTTAACTATTCTTTAAAATGTCTCATTTCATCAAACAATGTGAAGATTTTTTTATTAAAATATTATGACTTTCTTTTATCGGAAAATAGCCTAGTAGCTGCAGCTTCTTTCGCATATAGGTAATTGCAACCAGCCTGTAGCTGCAGCTTCTTTCGCGTATAATTGAAATTAGCCCGTAGCTGCAGCTTCTTTCGCGTATAATTGAAACTAGCCTGTAGCTACAGCTTCTTTCGCGTATAATTGAAACTAGCCTAGTAGCTGCAGCTTCTTTCGCGTATAATTGAAATTAGCCTGTAGCTGCAGCTTCTTTCGCTTATAATTCGGTTTACCATAGGAAGAGGTTTTCACGCATCCCTCGGAAACTGTTTATCTTCCCGGGGTAAAAAGTATATATTTTAATCCGGGTTATGATCTATCTTTTTGCCAAACATTTAAATCCGTTCAGCCGTTTTACCGTGATTGAAGGGCAAACAAACAAACATCCATGCTTTCACATTTATAATATTATTAGTAGATTACTGGAAATAGGGTTCCATACTAAAACCCGTGTTACAGAACGTTCCTCAAGTACAGTTTAAACCACAGAATAGCAAATAATGGTTTAAACTTCAATCACCTGATCACTACTAAAGGATAGAATCGTTACTTGAATATCGGTCTTATTCCAATACGGTAATTATAAACCTTAATTCAACAATATAACACACGAATTTGACCTGAAATAGCATAGAAATCTCTACTCAACCGTAGTCTGGACCTCACTAGAGTGATTACAAATCAAATCTCTGGTCAAATACCGAAACAGGTGACTGTATAAAAAAAAGTTAAACTCAGCTGAACTGTGATCAATAAATCTCTGCTTAATGTTCTAAAATTAAATCCCAACTCAAAACTAGTTTTAAACAGTGATCAATGCTTGAGGAACTTTCTGTAATACGGACCTTAGTCTTGTGATATCTTGTAATTAAGAAGATACCTCTAATCTTTCTCTTTTGTAACGTCGAGACTTTTACAATGGCTGATGAAATAGTGCTAATACTTGACACAAAGCAAGGGTACGCTGTGCAACCACATTTCACTAATACGCTTAAATAATGGGGGATAGTATATTACCATAAACCGATAAAAAAAACTACTTCCTCTGGCTAGTTCTAATAGTACTCCAGCAGATAACACTGTCCATTGTAGCGCTGGATAAATCATAAACTTATTGTACTAGCTAGTAACTAGTAGCTGGGTTTGATGCTAACACAGACCTGTAAGCCTCTAAATGCAAATTAGTCGGATACCCCCGGGTAACACAGCATATGCAGTAGTACTACATATCATACGCCATGCCACCAATCAGGAAGTCACTCCGTTAGCAAGCGGCACCAATTATACAACCAAACTTTTGAGCCGACTAATCATAACGCGCCGTCCGCCCTCTGTACCCCACCAACATTTTACGATTGTGTTCTCATGCAAAACTTTGTTCATGCGGCGTCTTGAGGCTTACTGGTTTGTGGACGCTAATGATCTTATTCCTATCCAAACGAGCTTTTTTATGGTTTTGGCTACGATAAAAAATTTAAAACACCAAACTTAACAGAAGCCATGATTAATCAAGAGAAGATTTTTTGGCATCCTGAAGTGAAATTAGAAAAAGGTGCAGATTGCACCTCTGATTCGTCTTTACCACTCATTACTTTACCCCACACAAAAGAAGTTGATGTTGCCCTTAAGGATACATGTCGGACTATTACAGGCTGCCTCAAACCGACGCCGCTCAATGTGCTTTTTCCAACAGCCGGCATAGCACCCCCAAAAGTTCGAAGGGACGTTGCGTGTGCGGTGGAGAAAAAAAAACAGGAGTCAGACTCAAGATACTCACTATTTGGCGCTAAGCTACAGACCCAACGCCTAAAAAGCCACCACAGTTTCTTCAAATTAACAGAGGCCCTACAAGGTTGTCAAATTGAGGCCCGTCGAAAACTGTGGTTGGATAAATTACCTCCATCCGCAAATTATATCCAACCCAGTGAGAAGCTCCCTGCAGGTCATAATCTCCCCTGGCCTACATGGAATTCCCTAAACCGTCTGCGGACCCAGGTAGGCAGATGTAAGCTGAACATGAGCAAATGGGGCTACATAGACAAAACGGATACAGCTTGTACCTGTGGCGTTGATCCTCAATCAATACCACATCTGTTCTTGCTCTCTTCGCTCTTACACATGCACATTGAGCGATCTGAACAATGCTACAGACAAAGCAATTAAGGTGGCCAATTTCTGGGCAGTATATGAATATTGTACCATCGACATGAACAAGAAGAACCCCTCATTGTTGATACTATGTTTAAACCTATTATTTTATTTCAACAGCTTTGATACTTACTTCCTCATCACTAAAGTCACTGCGTCCATCTTCAAAGTTGCCTACAGCCTTGTTTTTTTCATCTTCTTCAATTGCATCACGTTTCTCACACCCCACACCACTTCCTTCACCATTACTTACATAGTCTACATCATTAACACAAACAACCCCTCTTACATACTCTTTATTATCACTTATATCACTATTAACCCCTTCAGTAAGTTCAACAAAAAACACATTATCTTGAGTCCCACAATCAATTTGCACACTAACAGATTTATTTTTCTTTTTAACACTCCAATGGCTGGGTATTGTTTCTGTGTCAGAAATATTAACATTAACAATTTTAAATAAATTCGCACACAAGAAAAATGATAATATACTTTTGTAGATATTTTGAAAAGTAGTTTTAATAGACGCAGACGTCCAGTTATTGTATTTCATGGTGGCCAGTCTACTATTTATGATTGAATAACGTTCATTAAGTTATTCAGGCTTATCAATGATAATAAGCTTTTCAGAATCGGTTATTGTTTTCAGGAAATTTAATATTAAGTATGCTTTATCGCTGTGTAGGTGTGCTACCTATCATAAATTTAGAAAATTTCATTAAATAACTCTTCATGATATTGTCTTTAACATGTTTTATGTGTAGGTAATGATAATAAAATAAGAAAACATTTTCTTTATAAGGAATCAGATTTTAAACCGTTTCTAAGCTGTTAGATTTTCGTTGCTGCTTTAACTAAACTTTGCCCCAAATACATGAAACAATTATATCCTTCTTTTGTATCGACATGAGCTACATAATGATAATAGCTCATGCCGTGGGGAAAGATTAGCCAGTCAGCAGAATGGTAGCGGGGTTGCTGGTAAGGCGCACACTTGGTGGTCAGTTTCTGCGTTACAGGGGTGTCCTTAAACGCCATCTAACTGCGTGCGACATACCTTCGGAGGGTTGGGAATGGCTCGCGCAACAGAGAGGTCAATGGCGCAACTCCGTGAACAAGGCTGTTGAGGCTTTTGAAGAACGCCGTTTGCAAGACCTCGATGAAAAACGCCTTAGTAAAAAGAACCGACCAAAGCCTTCCTATACCTACAGTTATAATTCTTCAGGTCAGTTGCACTGTGCGCCTTGCAACAGGACCTTTAAAACCAAATTTGGTTTCGCTAGCCACCTCCGCTCTCATGTCCGGAGCTAACAAGGTTCGCCGTTGACGGAGACGTCAAGGAGGACATCATCATCAGCGGGGCTGACTGCCCAGGGTGCGCCAGACGATCAATTAAAAATATCGTCACTCGTGGAGGCTCTTTTAATGCATGCTCTTTTAATATCCTACTAATATTATAAATGTTGTGAAAGTTGGTGAAGGTGTTTGGATGTTTGTTACTCAGTCACGTGTATACCGTTGAACGGATTTTGATGAAACTTGGCAACGAGGTACACTGGGGTATGGAAAAGGACTAGGCTACTTTTAATTCCGAGAAGATAAACAGTTCCCGATGGATGCGCTATAAGCGACAAACATGCGAGCGAAGCCGCGGTATTCCTGTAGTAATGTTATAAGACAAAGTAGAAGCGATTAGAGAATTTCAGAAAAAAAAAACAAGTTTTATAGAACAATAATTTTATTTGACTATTTACAATACGTATACCTATCTATACAATAACGATTTGGCTTGTTACATTTAGGCATAATATTGTAACATATTTACGTTAATATAATTACACAACTTTATAAAAAAAAAAAATTATAAAAATATTAAATTCTAAAAAGGACGTAGGTACCTAATAGAAAATTCATTTGTATAAAACTTTATTTTGATCTTTTAAAAAGTAAGCGTTAATTAGCATAGAAAACCACTAGAAGTACCTAAATATGTACAAAGCATTGCCTAACCGTATAAAGTTTATAAAAAATATGGTAACTTTTTATAAAAAGTCACGTTTTACGCGTAGAAAGAAACATAACCAACTTTATATGTACACGATCACACACAAACCATCAACCACACCGAGTATTTTATTTATATTATTAATTCAAATATCATTTCTATACAAAATACGTGTCCAAAATATAATTAATTATTGAGCAATGGAAATTAAAATTATATTAAATAGTATATTTTAAAATTACAAAGACAATACAAATAATACTAACAAAAACAGGGCTTAATTCTAAAATGGAGACAATTTTATGGATAAAAATAATTGATTCCAGAATCCCGCGAAGTAGTTTCTCGTTTAAGATATGAAAGAAAGAAAGAAAAAATATTTGCGTCAAAAGTGATATTATCATCATTTCAGCCGAAAGACGTCCACTGCTGGACATAGGCCTCCCCCAAGGGGTGTTTAAGATATAAAATGTCGTAATTGCTTCAATCAACAATCAATCAACTCAGCCTATCGCAGTCCACTGCTGGACATAGGCCTCTCCCAAGTTGCGCCACAACGCTCGATCCTCTGCCTTCCGCATCCAGTCCCCCCCAGCCACGCTCTTTAGGTCGTCGGTCCACCTGGCAGGGGGGCGCCCTACACTGCGTAATTGCTTGATTCTAGATTATTTATTCTTCATAGGAATTACAAATGTATTCACTTACATGAGAAACTTACCTAACTAAAAGTAAAAAAATAAAACAAGCGCACGTACAAATGTCAACATTTTGCGTAGGTACACACGGCTACACATCAAGCTGTACATTTCCAGTATAAGCTGATCTCGCATTGTATAGGTTTTCCTTACAACGCGAGGTCAGCCTTTACTGGTTTTGTACAGCTTGATGTGTAGCCGTGTGTACCTACACTAACATAATATCCAATGCACACCACTTTAAGCTATATTTTTCAATGTCTTACTAATAATTATGTTATCTAATTACTAAGCTGAGTAGGTATCACAAAACAAAACAAAATAAATCAGTTAAGTGTCATGAAAAAAAGGCAGTTGAAAAAAGTACGCAGATCAGTCTACGATGTTGGTTTACTGGAAGCGTCATGCACGTAACCGAGCGTAGTTATTCTTACACACTGTTTAACTAATTTTACTTTTGTGATTTTACGCATAATGACCATTATTTCAACAGGCTTGGATGAATTTGATGTTTTTGATAAAAGTTTTGTCAAACTGGTTCGCGGGATTCTGGAGTCAACTTTTATACCCGGTTTCCGAAAGCAACAGTCAAATATCAGGTCAAACAATTTGATTGGCTCTTTAGTATTTTGGTCGACCAATCACAACAGTAGAGATGAGATTTAACAACAGATTAAATTGCATTTTAGAAACCGTAGGTAGGTATATAATTTAATAAAATATACAAGCCTTAATTACAACATGTACGGCATAATAAGAAGAAATAACAACCATACATAGAAAGCTTTGGAAACGACAACCACAACGTAATCCCTTATAACGAGGTAAAGTCACAATAACTTAGAATTAGAGTACACAAAATGTTTTTGGTCAAGTAAGAAATTATGAGTAACACAATCAGAAACATATTTATTAATAAAATCGGTTAAAATTTAATAAATTTAGTGTATGAAAGAATATATTATTATTTTGGATACTTTTAAATTCAACAAGATGGTCAAAATCATAAAAAAGAGATTCAGAATAAAAGGAATTTATCAATATCAACATTTCAAATGTTTCTTTATTAGAATCGGAAATACAAAATACTAACAGAGCGTCTTTTATACAACACCTCGTCACTCCCAAGTCTTAATTTAAACATACAATTACCTATAATCCAGAAAAACATTTCGGAAGCAATGAGGTCTCTTACAGACGCGAAACTGAAACTTTCAGGTCCCTAGCGCGACATG
Source organism: Asteroscopus sphinx (assembly GCA_949699075.1). Taxonomy (NCBI): domain Eukaryota; kingdom Metazoa; phylum Arthropoda; class Insecta; order Lepidoptera; family Noctuidae; genus Asteroscopus; species Asteroscopus sphinx. The sequence goes on along the minus strand of OX453021.1, from coordinate 7,020,954 downwards.
AAATTGAAACCACATCAATCAATATCAAGGCTCTTGAAACTGCTCGTGAAGCTAGCAAACATACCTTTACTAGGCTTCTTAATTCTCTTCTTCTCATCAGCCTTAAAGATTTCAGTCTCAATCAACCAGTCTCTATAATTCTCTTCCATGTTTTTCCTCTGTTCTTCGTGGAGCTGCTTCACAGAAGTCAGTGGTCCTCCAAAGTCTTCAGGCAAGAGTTCCTTGTCGACGACAGCTTCGGGGCCTTCGGAGCAGAAGTTCAGGAGATTGAGGAGGTTAGAGTGGATGAGGGGCTTAACGAGGCACATGACTTGATTGATGAAGGAGACCGTGTGGACGACGTGAATCTTCTTTAGACGGCAAGGGTGTGCGTTCTGTAAGGCAAAAAGTTAAAAATGAATGATCGAAAATTTTGCAAGTATAGTATCATGGATATAAATATTCTAATGTGTATGCTAAATTGGGTTTTGAAATGAAAAAAATAGTTTATACTATGTAACTGTTTTTAAATGTTGATTTTGAACCTAATACATCATAATAATATTTTTCGTGTATGAAAAAATACACGATGTGCCGACCCCTAATAAACTGGAAGGGCAGGAGGATGATGACATCATAAATATATTTTTGTATATAGAATTTTAGAAGTTTAAAGTTATAAGCACGAAATTAAAAAAAAAAAAACAATTTCAGCAAATAAGGATTTAAGGATTCTCTTTCTGAATGGACGTAGAATGGACAATAAAGACAGAAAATCCTAGTATTTGCACCAACCTGAATATAATGCATGAAGGCTCTAAGGGCAGGCAACGTCACTCTGGTCAAATGGCCAAGACTGCAGCCCTTCATATCGAATATGACAATGTAACCCTCGGACAGGCGGTCTTCGGACAGTTTGACGTCATTGAACATGCAGAACATCCGGACTGCGTCCGCGAAATTCAGCTTGCTGTAGTCATAATCCGCCAGCCGATAGATGAGGACGTGATAGCCTTCCGTAGTCTTGTTTGGGAGGCCTACCATATGCCTGGAAAAGATAAATGTAAATGAGCAACTTATTGATATTGTTTATGTGGACTACACAAAAAATTGGGAAATATAATTCCTAAATATTTAGTCGATTCGACTAAGTGATTCTATCAAATACAACTGTTGCAGCTTATGTACATTTTACCGATGATATCATCATTAGCTAAACTCGTCAAGAGATACCATAGGATTTTATTTGTGTTATAAACTATCTTAATGTTTTTAAAGCATTTCCAACGATAAGAAACACAAGTTTGACCCCAGGAGCAGAACACAATTCCTCTTTTAAAGCTCGTTGAATAATATCTCATATCTCAATAATTCTATCACAGAGATTCTACTGCTTTTAACAAGTGCGAACGCTATTAAACAAGGTGCATGGTTATATAGCAAATGTATCATCCCTTTACGAAGGAAACAAAAAGGAACCTTTTCTCAAAGAGATATAATGAAGCGATACGCAAGCCAGATAGCTGCTCCAAAGGGCATCAAACAAAATAGTGAATGCTTGACACAAGGCAGGTAGAAGCATTCCCTTTAATAGGATACTGAAGCTGTGAAGGTCCTTGCTTATGAATAGATTTTTACTTAATCAATTAAACTGGTTGATAACTCATTACCGATAATGCGAGTTTATAATTAATTCAAAATTTATAAATAAGATGCTATGATATAGCACGATTTTATTCAAAAAAGATCGTATTGAAAAAACTCCAGGTAACTAAATCGTTGGCTTACTGCAATTCTGCAATAGCCAAAATTTAAGAAGATTTACGTTATAAAAATAACGTTCCATCCTCTTTACAAAAAGTGCGCACAACAATATTCCTCTATCTCTCTCTTTACGTCTCTGAAACACTCTGAATCTTCTGTTATTCAAAATAGGCATGAGAATTTTGCTGCTGGCTTCTTCGGGTGTCATTAAGATTAGACTTTATTGATCAGATTGGCTGATTATCCGAAGAACAACCGGAGTGACCGACATAGCTTGTAGGATCAGTAAGCTGAAGTGGCAGTGGGCTGGCAATGTCTGTCGAAGGAACGATAGCTGTTAGAGCAGACGAGTCCTTGAGTGGAGACCGCGAAATGGCAAACGCAGCGTAAGGTGCCCCCCAGCCAGGTGGAACGACGACCTGAAGAAGGTAGCTGGGGGGGACTGGATGCGGAAGGCAGAGGACCGAGTGTTGTGGCGCAACTTAGGAGAGGCCTACGTTCAGCAGTCATCTGCGATAGGTTGAGTTGGTGATTGATGTTGATAATCAGACTGGCTGCAAAATGGTAATGTAAGTAACCAGATATTTCTAAATTACCTACAAATTGAACAAAAACGTATTAAGACGCTGACAACAGCCAAATACCCCAAATAGGCTTCTTTAAAAAATTTTTTTAGCTGTATCTATTCAGTTTGTGGCAGTGAAAAAAATATATGTTAATCTTGATCGTATTTTCTGAAACTGTATTGTGCCCAAAACACGTTTTCTTGAAGTTTTCTCGATAGAAAAGAATTGTAAACTAACCTCTTAAAACATGCTTTAAAGCAAACAATCTCTATTATTAGAAGAAAGACAATAATCTAAACATTTGTTGTTTCTGTTTTTCAAATAAGCTTTTAGTTTTTTATTAAAAAAATATATTGTTAATTTTCATTCAAGTTGAGCGACGCACCCGACGTCCCTCCGCTCGTTGCCTCTCTTTCTGTTCTGTACAAAACGACAGTGACCGCAAACGTCTGATTTTTTAGGTGTTGTCAGCGTCTTAATAAACGTAAGAGTCATTTTACAATTTTACTCGAGTACCACTCGAGTGGTCGAGTCACTCGAGTGGTTCACGAGTCACTCGGTCACTCACCTCACTCACTCATAAACGTCGATAACTCATTCAACACAACAGTTCACTCGAGTTCACTACACGCAACAAGTTCAAACAAGTGTGACAACAACGCACTTTAACTTATCTCTTTTAAAAAGCAGGTTTAAACTTGTTTGTCTCGGAGAATGGTTGGCGAGTGACTCGAGTGGTGGGCGAGTGACTCGAGTCCGAGTGAACTCGAGTCGATATTTTTTTCACTCGAGTACGTTTTTTTACGATGTCACTCGAGTCACTCGAGTAAAATTGGACTCGAGTCGCATCACTAAAGTATGTACTACATTGTGTGCACAGAGTACATTGTAATATACTGAAATAGAGACCAATCTTCAACCACAAAACAGGTAACCGATTACTAGCGCCATCTGATACTTTCAGTGAGAAACTATCACCTAATCTAAAAATAAAGAATGCAAAAAGAGAAACGCTTTGTGAGGATCGAACGCACGTCCTGCTTATATAAATCAGACCACAGGATCGTACTGCTACTAATACTAATTACTTACCTGCGAATTTTAGCTCTATAATCAACCTGTCAAAATCAATAAAAGAAGAATACTTTATTATTCAAAAAACAACAAAAATGGCTCTGAAATAGATACTTATTTAATAATGTAATATTTGGTGAAAAATCAGTGCAATTATCTCGTAAAATGAAATCTTAATCTCTTTGGAGCAATTATCCAATATGGGATCATGTAGCGACATCTATCGAATATTGAATAAACTATTACAAGATCTCGTTTCTTAAATTTGTAAGACCTGCCATCTATTACTTTTAGTCCGTAACAGTAACAAATATAATGCTACTAAATTAAAAACCACTATCTTACCTGTTATCTACAAGCATTCGAAGTACTACGTTTTTTTGCAGCGTTGTAAAAGCTGTTGTACCCGATTATTTGTTCTAAGATTGAGCACCCTGATTGTGTGTTAATTACATCGAATAGGCAGGTAATATCTGCCTATTCGATGTCACATGACCTGTATTGTATTTAAATATTGGAATGTTTTAAATTTTCTTGTAATGTTTTTCAGCTAGTGCGGGCAGAAAAATTTTAGTTAATGAGTTTTAATCGACCTTCTTCAGTTCATCGACCAGAAAATCTTTCAAAGTGGCCTCCCAGTGAAAACATCAGAAAAAAAAAAGTAAGTACATCATTTATCGAAAGTTCGACTTAATCAGAAACTATTAACTCTGTATAACTGATTGTAATAGTTTCTGATTTGAAGCTGCAGTTATTATTGATGGAAGAAGTGCCAAAAGCGGCCGTTTTTAGGGTTCCGAAGTCCTACAAGGAACCCTTATAGTTTCGTCATGTCCGTCCGTCTGTCCGTCTGTCCGTCTGTCCGTCTGTCCTAATCCTTTACAGCTTAATAACTTCTACAGTTATAAACATAAGTAAATGAAATTTTGTTAAAAAATAGTCTACATATAGAACTCAATTTTAAAAGAATAAAAGAATCGTTTTTCCGTATTTTAGGGGTGCCATACATGTGAAATGGAGAAAAAAAAATTTTTTTCGCTGCACCCCCTCGTGTGGGATATCATTGAATAGGTCTACTAAAATGAAGGTAATGTTTGATACACCACTTTTTTATCAGGTGTACCATCTGCGAAATATAGCCCGCCAAAGTGGCTTGCAATGTGTCCCCCCCCTGCCATTTCTAAACTATGCAATGTAGAAACTTATAATCTTCCACATTGATAGACCTTTGTGAAAACTCTCTTTTAAAATTATTTCGAGTATAATGTGATTATAATTTTTTGAGTTATAGAGAGAAATCTGAAAAATACTTAAAACGTCCTAGTTCAAAGGTCATTGACCTTAGAGAAAAATGATGATAGCAAATAATGCTCCTTTAGCTACTTTCTATTTGAAAAAATCACAAAAAGTAACTTTGAAATGACAAACGTCTTAAATTTGGCTTCTTGAATTTATCGCTAGATGGCGCTACTAACAACACGCTCTGAGTCGCGAATGCTGTTGATTATTGCAAAAACTAAAATAGCCATGATTAATATTCGATTTGATTCGTTTGTAATTACACCTACTTAAGGAACCCTATAATACTGAGCATGGCCCGACATGCTCTTGGCCGGTTTTTTATTTTTTTTCTATTTACAATTGCAATTCTCAGTAGCAGCCTGGTGTCTGGATTTGTGCCCGGTTAATGGCAATAGGCTCGCCCCCTATTACATGGGACTATAACATAACTTTAACTGGCGAAATGTGGGTGTACTATACACCTCTGCCTACCCCTTCGGGGAAATACAGACGTGATGTTATGTATTTTTTTTTACTATTGCATTACATAAGACTCGCACATTACCTACACTAATATTCTGTTTTTTCTCTCTTGTAAACAATCAAGGCACGTCTCTTTATTCAAATAACTAGGTACTGATAAAATATAATTTACTAATTATGCACATGTAATAAGGTAAAAAATATATATTTAGTGTGTGAAATTGTTAACATAATGTCTTTTCACAATTATTATTGATGAATTGCATTAAAAAGACATGCCAAGATTGTTTACTATATAAGACAAGTAAGAAAAACAGCAGAGATTACATTGTTTTACATAGGGGGGCGGGGGGGTCCAACCATGCACAAAAATGTTAACTATAGTTTTTGCCCGTGACTTCAAGTCAGCTTATCGTAATCCACTGCTGCACATAGGCCTCTTCCAAGTTGCGCCACAACACTCGGTCCTCCGCTTTCCACATCCAGTCCTCCCAGCTACTTTCTTCAGGTCTTGGATCCACCTGATTGGTGAGCGCTCTATACTGCGTTTGCCGATTCGCGGTATCTCTACCCCCCCCTCCGTATATACGCCCGTCATCATCATCAGCCCATTGCTGTCCCACTGCTGGGCACGGGCCTTTTCTCCGAATGAGAAATATTCAGGCCATCCACCACGCCGGCCTAGTGTGGGTTGGCAGACTACACACACCATCAAGAACTGTATGGAGCACTCTTAAGTGTGCAGGTTTCCTTACAATGTTTTCCGTTAAAACGAGAGAACACCTACGGCGTTAAGACCGCCTTTGTGCCCAGTTGTGCGTAAAGGAAACAATAAACCAAGTGATAATCAACACAGGCAGCAGCTACCACTACCAGCTAGCAGGTGGTTGGCTACCACCTATTTAAAACCCAGCTCCAAAAATAATCAAGTCCCAAACAGCATGCAACACTGTAAAAGATAGTGACATTGTGAGTGATTCTGCGTGCATCGAAACGATTTTAATTAATAAAAATTGTACGGTAGATTAAAATATTTTACGTCGTTTACTCTTCTCTATCTTTTATACCATCAGCTATTAAAATTATTGTTTGTTTGTGAGCAAAGATAGAATATACCAAATGTACCAAATTAATGGAAATAAAGTTGTTTTTTTTTTTAAATATCTGTAAAGACGCTTGTCATCTTAGTCTTCCTGCGGCCACGAACGCTGCAAAGCTTTCGAAACGTCAGGAAAACCAATTTAAATAATATACGCGATGTAATCTAACTAAGGAAGGTGGTCCCCAAGATACAGGTTAACCTAGTTTGGGGACCAACGTTCATCTCAATTGTAACATGTTACTTATTTTGGAAATAAACGATTATGATTATTATTTATAATCCGGTTAAACTTGTTTTATTATAATGTGTAGTGATCGCGAAAACCTAAGAAATTATTAAGTGATAATCAAATTTTGATCCGCACATGAACTCGAAAAGTCAGCACCTCTGACTGGCCTAACATGTCAACGTTTATACCAACTTCCGATTCATAGAAAGAAAAAACCGGCCAAGAGCATGTCGGGCCATACTCAGTATTATAGGGTTCCTTAAGTAGGTCTAATTACAAACGAATCAAATCGAATATTAATTATTGCTATTTTAGTTTTTGCAAACAGCGCTACCTAGCGCTAAATTTATGAAGCTAAATTTAAGAAGTGTGTTTCTTTTTGTGATTTTTTTAAATATAAAGTAACTAAAGGAGCATTATTTGCTAAGATCATTTTTCTCTAAGGTCAATGACCTATGAACTAGGACGTCTTAAGTATTTTTCAGTTTTCTCACTATAACTCAAAAATTTATAATCACATTATACTCAAAATAATTTTAAAAGAGAGTTTTTATAAAGGTCTATCAATGTTGAAGACTATAAGTTTCTACGTTGCATAGTTTAAAAATGGCAGGGGCGGGGGGGACACATTGCAAGCCACTTTGGCGAACTGTGTTTCGCAGATGGTATACCTGATAAAAAAGTTGTGTATGAAACATTACCTTCATTTTAGTAGACCTATTCAACGATACCCCACACGAGGGGGTGCAGCGAAAAAAATATTTTCATCCCCATTTCACATGTATGGGCGCCACCCTTAAAATACGTAATCAAGATTTTTTTATTCTTTTAAAATTGAGATCTATATCTATTCCACTTTTTGTCAAAATTTCATTTACTTATGTTTATAACTGTAGAAGTTATTAAGCGGTAAAGGATTAGGACAGACGGACAGACGGACAGACGGACAGACGGACGGACATGACGAAACTATAAGGGTTCCTTGTAGGACTACGGAACCCTAAAAACCAACAATTATTTACAGCTACAAGATACCATCATCATAACAGATACATCACTATTTGTTTGTTTTATTTGCTTCATCTTAACAGATTTAGAAACATCTCTTTTACGTGCCTACTACAAGCCAATTCATGAGCTGCACTCTACTGAAGTCAAAGGGCAATGGAGAGGGCTATGCTCGGAGTGTCCCTGCGTGATCGAATACAAAATAAGGAGATTTGCAGGAGAACGAAGGTGACCGACATAGCCCGAAGAATTGCCAAACTTAAGTGGCAGTGGGCGGGGCATATTGCTCGCAGAACGGATGGCCGATGATGGGGCCGACAAGTTCTGAAGTGGCACGGACGCCACTCGTATTGCAAAGCGCAGCATGGGTAGACCCTCCACAAGGTGGACTGACAACCTGGGAAAGGTCGCGGAAATTCGCTGGATGCGGAATGTGCAGGACCGGTCGTTGTGCTTGGTGGAGGCCTATGTCCAGCAGTGGACATCTTTCCGCTGCTATGGACTGAATGCGGAAGGCAGACTATCGAGTATTGTTGAGCAATTTTTGGAGAAACCTTTGTCCAGCAGTGGACTACGATAGACTGAGTTGAGAATAAAAAATGTCTTGCTCAACAGATAAAACCTTTAAGGTGGGCACTTAAGCGTCTGCTACACGGTGTCAATCCAACCAAGGTGACCTTGGTGGGAGGTTGGTCGCTGACAGCCGTTGTCAAACTTAATTTGGTGACAAACCACTATCTATATGGTTGGCAACCAGCAGGGTCACCTTGGTGGGCAGGCTGGTTTGTCACCGTGTAGCAGACGCGTCACGATTCATCCATTCGGACGCCGTTGTAATAACTACATCCAAAAAAGCTTGACTTTATCTAAAAATAACATGCGTTTTCAACAGGAGCACTACGTTTCACCGAAATACGATCCACGTCGAACGTATCATTCCCCGATGCAACACTTGGTCAAAAGTTAAGTAAAGTAAAGTAAAGTTATAATAATATATATGACCCAAGTGAGTTTTACGCCGAGTTTTTTTCACTATTAAACAAGCAATTTAACGTCATCTTTCCACTAAAGACTAAAAGTATTTATTCAAAGTTCTTATTTAGCGATTGGGCGACTGCGGGTATTCGTAAAAGCAGGGATAGATTATTTGAACTTTATGGCCTAAAGCAATTTACGAATAATGCAAGTTTTCATCAGTATGTTGCAACATATTCCAAAACTTTTAAAAGTGTGTGCAAAGTAGCTAAAGCTCTTTATATTAGCAATAAAATAAAATTTTCTGACGATAAAATAAAAACAACCTGGCAAATAATTAATAATGAAACTGGTAGGAAAAAACAGCGTAAAACCGAATTTAATTTAGAGACTGAACGTGGTCCCATTAACTCGGATTTAGAAATAGCTCAGGAATTCGAAAACTTTTTCTCTAGTGTCCCTATTAAAACTACTGAAAATTTAAATTCCTCGCCTGAACTTTCTGCCGCTTTACTTAAAAAAAATGTAAATGCGTGTCCTTTGGAGTTTAATTTTCAACATACAAACCCCCAGGCGATTATAAAAGCTTTTAAAGATATTAAAATAAAATCAACTGAAGATCTTTGGGGAATATCTGTTAAAGTTTGTTACTCTATAATTGAAACTATTGCACCTTATTTAGCTTTTATATTTAACACGAGTGTAGATAAAGGAGTGTTTCCGGATCTCATGAAACACAGTAAAGTAGTACCATTGTTCAAATCAGGTGATAGTAAGGAACTCAACAATTATAGACCTGTGTCAGTTCTGCCAGTTCTCAGTAAGATATTTGAAAAGTTAATGCTCAATCAAATGTTACGTCACTTTAATAAGAACTCCATCTTTCATGAACAGCAATATGGTTTCACCAAAGGTCGTAGTACAACTGACGCCGGTGTCACCCTAATAAAGCACATTTTTAATGCGTGGGAAGGAGCTCAAGATGCTATTGGAATATTTTGTGACCTTTCAAAAGCGTTTGATTGCGTTAACCACGAGACACTTCTGTTGAAACTGGAGCATTATGGAATTAGGAATACAGCTCTCAATCTACTAAGATCATACCTGAAAGAAAGACAGGTTAAAGTTCAGGTAAACGGCGTATACTCAATGGGATCTGAGATGACAATGGGCGTTCCTCAAGGTTCAATATTGGGTCCGTTCCTCTTTTTGGTATACATAAATGATTTGCCCCAATTACTTCATAATCAACCGAAGATGGTGTTATTTGCTGATGACACATCATTGATTTTTAATATAGACCGACATACACAAAATGTCGACGACGTAAATAACTCTATTCTTCAGGTTCAAAATTGGTTCACCGTAAATAATTTAGTACTTAATGAAAAAAAGACCAAATGTATAAGATTTACTTTACCAAATGTTAGAAGTAGTGAATGTGACATCATATTGAATGGAGAAAAATTGGAATATATTAATCAAACGGTTTTCCTCGGAATTACGCTAGACGATAAATTACAGTGGGGACCCCACATAAAATCTCTTGCGGGGCGGCTAAGCTCAGCCGCTTATGCTATTAGAAAAATAAGACAATTAACAGATGTAGACACCGCGAGGTTGGTCTACTTTAGTTACTTTCATAGCATTATGTCGTATGGAATTTTGCTGTGGGGACGAGCTGCTGATGTTGAAACAATTTTCATTTTGCAAAAGAGAGCTGTCAGAGCCATATATAATCTACGTCGTCGCGAATCTCTTAGGGAACTATTTAAAAATATTAATATTATGACAGTGCCTTGCCAATTTATTTATGAAAATATTATGTACGTAAGAAAAAATCTACATCGTTTTGATAAGGTATGTGACATACATAATTATAACACTAGAAATAAAAACCAAATAGCTCCGTTGCAGTTCAGATTATCTAAAGTACAGACATCTTTTGTGGGGTACTGTGTACAATTTTACAACAAAATACCTTTTGATACATTGGAATTAAATGAAAGAAAATTTAAAGCTTATATTAAAAGTACACTTTGTAAGAAATCATATTACAAATTGATTGACTATATTGAAGATAAGAATGTTTGGAAATATGCTGATCGTGCTCCATAGGACAACCTAGACAAAATCAAACTGGTTGCTAATTTTATTAAATAGTTCTAGTTTATTATTTTTGTGACATTGATTATTTAAAAATGATGATATTTATACAATTTTATGATATTCTGGTTATAATTTACTGTATAATTCACTGTAGACTTTCAAAAGTGCCTTTAATTGGCCTAGTTGAAATAAATGATTTGACTTTGGACTTTTGACTAAAAAAAGTACATTTAGCCGACGCACATTTCCCCGATTTTTTTTTTGTCGAAACACTATTTGCCGATGGCTTCTTTTACCGACGTACCTTTGACCGAAGGCTCAGTTTGTCGAATCGTGGTTAGGGTATATCTAGAGTATGTAAACTGTATTTTTATAACTTTATCGATAAAATTACATTCATGGACAGGTTTTGGAATGCAGCCACGCCATCGGACTGTTGGATGCTTCGTCAGTGGCACCCTTATGCTTGTTTTGTAAATGTAGGGAAATTTTAATTATACATACTGCTAATATCTAAACTGTCGTACACGGGTGTGCTTTGAAATAGCAAAATACTGTCTCTCAAGATACGGGTTTTTTACTTAGTTTGAGAGACAGCAGACAATGATAACTGTTTCTAAATAGCCTTATTAATTCGTTATAAAGATTTCTTAAGTAATTTTATGGCTGTGCTTTTAATAAATTGTTTATTATTATTTATTATTAAGAGAAGAAGGTACTCACGTAATATCCATAACAGTCTTGTTCTTCGGTGCGAGCGGGTCGCGGTTGGTGAACAGATCCGGGGTATTCGTTCTCAGCGTGAAGTAGCATTCTATCGTGTCCTTGGTCTCCTTGACCTTGTAGTAGTTGGAGTGCAGGAACAGGATAATGTAATCGTCTGATATATGCGGGAGGTGCGCCTGGCTTTTCATCCTGGAATACAAAGAAGACTGCATAAGTCATGATAAAATGGTAAATTAGTTAAAGACATGCTTTAAGAGCCTCCGCGAGTGTTGTACTCAATTGTTGAAAATTTTGTATTATATCTATCGTAGGATAATCGGACCATGTGGTGCCGGGCATAAAGAATTGCACCACCGTATTTCTTCTCATGGGTGTCGTAAAAGGCGACTAAGGGATTCACCAGAGGATGGGCAGCAGCGTTCTCCGAGTATTTAACCAACCAACTGGGGTGCATTAAAAGAGCCTCCATGAGGTCCGATATTTAATTGATCGTACGGCGCACCTTGGGCAGTCAGTCCCGCTACCAACCTGCTGACTGGATAATCTTTTCCCCACGGCATGCCGTGTAGTGTAGTGTAGTAATAGCTCATGAGCTATTATCATTATGTAGCTCATGTCGAAACGATAGAGAGAGGACCAACCAACTGCGATTGCCAACCCGCCTGCCAAGCGTGGCTATTATGGCATTCCCCCCCCCCCTTTTGGGGGAGGCCTATATCCAGCAGTGGACGTCTTTCGGCTGAAATGATGATGATGATGATGAAATCATCGGAGATTGCAGCAATCAGTTAATGCCACTAAAAATAGAAAAATAAAAACTTTGAAAAAAGTAAAAACCGACTTCAAAAAGAATAAAATAATTTTTGTGAAACTGTTTAGGAAGTCGGTGCCAATTTTCAATCAAAAGCACCTACTTCCTTGATTCACACAAATGATGGAATGACACTTTTTTAAAGTTTCTTTTTACCATGGCATGAGCTATTTTCGTATACCTAGCTCCTGCAAACTCGAGGAAGAAAGTAGCAGTAGTGGTAGTATTTTTAATTTTATTGTTAATATGTTATTTTTTTTCTCTAGCCTGTAAAGAGACTAATTTTTTTTTCTTTCTTTCTTTCTTTTCTATTTAGCACGCAGTTGGCTTGTGATTCTTAAAGGTCTTATTACTACCACGAGTCTGTAATAGGGGTTCCGCCACTGTATTTGGTAGAATTTTCTACTTAGTGGTTCTAGAAAACGACAATATTCTAACAACTATGATATTTCTCTTGTTCACCAACTAAACTCAATTTAAACCACAGAGTACTGTAATATAATTTAAACTCTTCCCATCTTTTTCTAATAGTGAAAACAACAAAGAGATAGCAAGAATTTTAGAACTGTCAAATTAGTTTACGTATAACACTTCTTCATAATTTTAGTCGATACGTTCCGAGATCACGACTAAACTTGTAACTAACTTAATTTCGACTAATTTGACAGCACTAAAATTTTTGCCATCCCTTTCTTGTATCTACTATTAGTAAAAGAGAGCGATAGTTTAAAATAAGTTTATTTTGTAAACAACAGAATCAGCACCATTCTCAATGAGTATCAAAAATTATACAAAAGATGGAATTTCAACTACGTAATAAATTACAGTTGCATCAATAACAATAGAACGAAAGCCATGAACTATTAGCAAACAGGTGAATTAGAGCCGCCATTTTGTAACCGCATTGTCATAAAAAAACGCGAAGGCAACGGCATGCAGCCGTTCAGCCTAGTCATTAGAACTCGATTGCAATTCGATTGCCCTACGTACTCTTTAGTTTGTAACATTATTCGTCTTGTAGAAAAGAAATTAATTGCCGTTATTTTTAACTGCTGGTATAGTACCAGCACTACAGTACATCACAAATATGTGCTGTTCATAAAAATATATGGTGCTGCTGGTATTTATCAAAGAGGTCACCTAGGCTCACTGTTGCCAGGTCTCCCGATTTTCCGGGAGATTCACAGACTTTCCTAAAAATCTCCCGATCTCCCGATTTTTTACAATCCCTGTATAAAGCCTAATAATAAGAATAAGATCAAAACATGGCAAAAAAAACTGCATAAAATTAAACAGACGGATAAGTCGCTGCCCTGAATATTTCCGTCACTATCGTATATCGTATGTTCATATCGTAAAATAGACTCTTTCACAAGACAATAAAGTATAAAATTCATTTTTTGATTACACAGGGCAGTAAGCCTCCAGAATTTTGAAAATTGGAACTGGCAACACTGCCTATATAGGCTGTTGCCTAAATGGTACCGCAAGCACAGATTACATATTAGTTACTGCCGTAAGTCGGTTCGCCAAACTGAGTCATGAAGATGGAAAGTCTCACGTGATTGTAATTTCACCGGGACCCGTACCCACCACACCAGAACACAACAATGCAAGCATCACTGTTTGGCGGCAGAAGTAGGTACGGTGGTAGTACTTCCCCGGACGAGCTCCTTTAGGTACAAAGAGCTCTACTTATCTCTTCTACTACTAGTTAACTAATTAGTTGGGTAGTTAATTCTTGCATTGATCAGCAGAAGCAAGAAACACTGAGCAAGTAAGACAAAGCTTCAATAAACTATAGAGGCCTTACTAACACACGTATCGTATCATGTATGTAGTTTATGCGAGTCTCAATTGTTTTTGGCAAGCAACTCTCGTGATACATTACCAAGTTAATTTACTGCCATGTTTTCAAATATCTTAATATGCTTTTCCCAATTCCTGTTAAGAGTGGGAAATTATACTGTAACATATATGTTGTGTTATGTAATTGGTTGTGGAGATCATGATTAGATGGCTAACTACCGCAAAATTGATCGATTTCCGATAGGTCTACCAAGGTGAGCGCGTCACCTATCGGCTTACTCAGGTATTGTATTCACCGGCCACGTTTGCTTCGGTGAGTACCTTTCTCTGCCAGCAGTAGTGTCGGCTATGCTGGCAGGTCCGACGGCTTGGAGCGCCGTGGTTTCCTTCTGCGAGACCGTTATGCTTCAGAAGGAAGCCGCAGAGCGAGATCGGGAGAGGGCTGAACCCGCTCGGAGAGGGAGGCGCCGGGGAAGCAACCGCCCTGGCGCAAGGCCCAGATAGGGCGAAAGGCCACATCCTCTGCCACCACATCTGGCTTGGGACCTCCAGGATCGTAGACGCTTAGAGTAGACTTGAGGCGTATATTAAGCGACTCTGGGGAGGACAGGACCACGTGGTGGTCGTGTGCTACTATGAGGGTAATAATTCCGTTTTCCAGGGAATTGCCAAAGGCGTAGCACTAGAGGGGCTCCAGCGCGGTGCAATGGAGTTCCCGGAGCTCCTCTATTTTGTGGTGAGGATGGCGACCGTGTGGTTTTAGTCGGTAGGAGTCCGAAATATCCCTTCGCCTTCCCCAGAAGGAGGATATCCATCCCGAAAACTAAAAAAAAGGTCTACCAAGGTAAGTAAGTACGTTTCCGTGGTTTTCTGGATCGGTGACCGGTCGAGTCTAAGGCCTCTCGCATATTAAACCCAACCCACGCACAACACACGGCCAAGCCACGCGTAAATAGTTTTATAAAACGTGTACAATGCATTGGATAACATTTGTAAACAAAAGACAAACGCTTGGATAACATTTGAGAACAAAAGACATAAACGCGCGATTTGACCGTGTGCCGAGTTGGGCTGGGCTTGATTCAACATGATAACCGATAGATTAGGGGAATCCATCTTTAACATGCTCGTAGGAGGTAAACTAAACTTCGACTGATTTCCTAAGACTCCCTCATCTTTGATTACCACAAAAAGTTGTTCCAGTGAATAGGCAATAGGCTGGCACCGTGTCAATTTCTTACAGCCAAATGCGGCTTCATATACTGCTTTGGCATTCATTTTATCTCGCGTTTCAGTTGTCTAGGATCACAATCGTGATTTTAATACTGAAATAATATATTATGTAAATAAAGACTACAAAATGATTCCTGAATTTCCTTCATGCCCTTCAAAAGAAGTGTTCAAAGATTTTGATTTTCATCACTAGTACTAACACTACAACAACAAAGAAACAAACACAATAAAGAATATAATAAATAAATAAATAAATAACACTCGTTTTGGGGAATTTCAATACACGACAATTTTTTAATTTACAAAAAAAAGGTTTTCTCGGTGTCAGAGTTAGTCACATAATTATTGTGAATACGTAAAAGTTGTGCAGACTAATGAACAGAGACTAGCCTTAAAGTGTTTTTGGTGTATTAAAAAATAGTGGTCCATAAGGATGGAAAAGGCAATCTCCTCATTTCACAAAACGAGACGACCGCTAGGGGTCGTTAACCTGCCTTGTCCAATGTTTTGAGACTCTCAGGCGAGACAGTTTTGTTGTATCCAGATCTTAGCCCAGATTTTTTCTCTGCCCTCTTTAGTCTTACTGGATTTGTAAATTTTCCCTTCAAGACTTAAACTTATCTCAATTTATAAGCTTTTCAAACCATTTTAAGATTAACTAATTATTTCTTAATTATCATGAAAACCTAATTGTATAATAACTTCTTAGGTTTTCGCGATCACTACACATTATAATAAAACAAAGTTTAACCGGATTAAATCGCGTATATTATTTAAATTGGTTTCCCTGACGTTTCGAAAGCTTTGCAGCATTTCGTGGTCGCAGGTAGACTAAGATGACAAGCGTCTTTACAAATATTTCTAAAAAAAAAAAATTTTAATCTACCGTACAATATTATTAATTAAAATCGTTTCGATGCACGCAATAATCACTCACAATATCATTATCTTTTACAGTGTTGCATGCTGTTTGGGACTTGATTATTTTTAGGACTGGGTTCCAAACAGGTGGTAGCTGCCAACCATCTTAATTAAAAAACATCCTAATTTTAATAGAGAAGATGGTTGGCAGCTACCACCTGTTTGGAACCCAATCCTAAAAATAATTAAGTCCCAAACAGCATGCAACACTGTAAAAGATAATGATATTGTGAGTGATTACTGCGTGCATCGAAACGATTTTAATTAATAATATTGTACGGTAGATTAAAATAATTTTTTTTAGAAATATTTGTAAAGACGCTTGTCATCTTAGTCTACCTGCGACCACGAAATGCTGCAAAGCTTTCGAAACGTCAGGGAAACCAATTTAAATAATATACGCGATTTAATCCGGTTAAACTTTGTTTTATTATAACCTAATTGTATTTGATTGAAAACTAGGAGAGTAAATATCAAGGACTTGACAAAAAAGTTTGTTCACATTGTGAAAAATCTCTTTTGGCTAGTTGAGCAATTATTTTCAGATAAAAACTAGGAGAGATTATAAGGACTAATACACATACATACATAATTAAGGCCTCTTTCTCCAGCTGAACTATATTGCTGTGCCCGACAGGGTCCATAATTGGTACCATATTTTTAAGCCCACCACCTGTATACAACGACCACCTGTATTATGGAACGCAATAAAGTATTGAGTATTGACTGTAAAAAAGTTCTTTTGTCAAGTTGAACAATTATTTTCAGATAAAAACTAGGAGAGACCATAAGGACTTTTCAAATAAAAGTTTGTTCATATTGTTAAAAAAGTTCTTTCGGCAAGTTGAACAATTATTTGCAGATTAATTTATTTCGCCAAAAATAGAGTAGGTGCATAATGGTAGTTTGGGTTAGTCATCATCCTCCTCGCCTTTTCCCAACTATGTTGTGGTCGGCTTCCAGTCTACTGAACATCAGTATTTCACACGGTCTAGTTTGCGTTAGTCTCATCTATTTAACTGGTTGACAGCATGTGAATTATTTGATTGACATACATGTAATAATTTCTTAGGTTATAAAAATAATCAAGTCACAAACAGCACGCTACACTGTACAACATAATGACACTGTGAGCGACTATTGCGTGCATAGAAACGTTTTTAATTAATTAAAAATTGTTAGTAGTTTTTTTTTTATATCTTTATAGACGCTTTTCATCTTATGGCCAAAATTAATATCCAATCTATCAACGATTTGCCCTACTAGAGATAGAAATGTGACATAAGCTCTATGTCAAATTTATATCTCTAGTAGTGCAAATCGTGGATAGATATGATATAAATTTTGGCCGTAAGTCTTCCTGCGATCACAAACGCTGCAAGCTTTCGGAACGTCAGGAAAACCAATTCAAACTTGTTTGATTATAATTACTTACATGCATCAGACGAAAACAACAATAAAATAACTGATAATTTGCCTACCCTATAATTGAATCTCGAACCAACAATTTGTTATCTTGTTGCGATTTGATTTTGATTTTGTTTTTTTTTTATTTTCTATGCCAACACTAAGTATTACAGAATGATACTCAAGCGTTGATCTCTGTTTAAAACTAGTTTTGAGTTGAGCTTTGATTTTAGAACGTTCCTCAAGCAGAGATTTATTGATCACAGTTCAGCTGACTTTAGTTTTATTTTATACTGTCACCTGTTTCGGAATTTCAGCTGAGATTTGATCTGTAATCACTCTAGTGTGGTCCAGATTACGCTTGAGTAGAGATTTCTATTCTATTTCAGGTCAAATTCGTGTGTTATGTTGTTGAATTAAAGTTTATAATTACCGTTCTGGAATAAGACCGATACTCAAGTAACGATTCTATCCTTAAGTAGTGATCAGGTGATTGGAGTTTAAACTGTACTTGAGGAAGCTTCTGTAATACGGGCCTAAGAATGCACGCTTCAATTGGCATCGTATTGGGAACGCGATTGCATGCTAACTATTCCGCTCCTTTTAACTAACCACGCGATTCCTTGCCTCCAATGCACGGCAACCTGTCGATTCTTCGAAATTGTATAATCCAAATATTACGTTTAGAAAGAAGACAACATCTATAGTCGTCAAACCGCCACAAGGAAATGAAATTCCACAAGAACTCTCTCTTGAAATACATGATTTAAAGCAAGAAATACGTGCTTTGAAAGATCAGCTTACAGGTGCAGTTTCTTTGCTTACGAGTTATGAGACAAAGTTAGAGAGTCACGTATCTCTTATAGATTACTTGAAAGAAAAACTTGAGCTCCTCACCAACGACCGATTAAAGTCTAACGACGTTGCTGCCCCGACCACATCACCTGGCAGCAGTTTTGTCATATCCCAAGGTACAAATCTTAAGACCAAGCCAAAGCAAAAGAAGCGTAAGCAACAGCAACAAGTTGCCAAGCCCTCTCAATGTGTTCCCCCAGAATCCGAGGTCATTGACCTTAGCCAGTTTAATGGACTTGACCAATTGACTACGACTGTGAATACTAAGGTGGATGTAATCACTGAATCTCCTGAAGAGCCAGAAGCAGAGTCGTGGACGGAGATTAAACGAAAAACTCGAAAATCAGCGTCAATAAGTGGAACTGCAGGGCCTACCGTTACATCTTTAAAGGCAGTGGAACCACGTAAGTACTTACATCTGTGGAACATGGAATCAGGTGCTGATGAGATTCGTGATTACCTAAAGCAACTATCTCCCGAAAGTACATGTACGGTTGATATGGTTACCACAAAGGGTGACTACAAGTCTTATAAGATTGGCGTACCCGTCGCTAGTTACGAGATGTGTCACTCAGCGGATGTCTGGCCCATTAACGCAAAAATTAGGCCTTGGGTCAATCATAGGAAACCAGTGAGTTTTACAAAAACGAATGGTCCAACCAAGTCGTCGGATCAGCGGCCCTTTCGCAGCGCATAGAACCTCATACTTACATTGTTTTTACCAAAACGTGAGAGGCATTAAAACAAAACTATGTTTATGGCGAAACAACTTGGCTTTGTTAGAGCATAACCTCATAGCGGTAACTGAGACATTTCTAGATGATTCCGTCGAAGACTCAGAACTAACATCAGGAGACTGGAATATCCTACGTCGTGATAGAGGCACACCATGTGGAGGTGTCCTACTTGGAGCGCGCTCGCCTATTGCATTGCGGCGGCGCCGGGAGTTTGAAACCGACTGTGGTGAAGACCTATGGGCAAGTTTTACATGGCGTGGTCGTACTTTTTACGTGTGTGTTGTGTACATTAAACCAAGTGCTAAGGATGTAGATTACATGCGGTGGTTTTGCAAAGTCGAAAGTTTTGTGTCTGGTTTAAGGGGAACTGTATTAATTTTAGGAGATTTAAACATGAATAGTGCTTCTCTATCCATTATTAATTATTACTGTTACTTTTTGTCTTTCTGTAGTCTGAATGAGAAGAATGTGGTTAGAAATTTGAATGGAGGTATGCTAGATGTGGTATTAGTCCAAGAGGATGCTAAGGCAATAGATACTTCTGTTGCTACTACTGATGGTATAGTTAAACCTGACAATTATCACCCGCCTTTAGACATATACATTAAAATCAAAGCTGAACACAATTCTGATGTAGCTGAGCCAAGTAACATTGACATTAGTAAAGACTGGAATTTTAAATTATGTGACCACAGTAAGATGTTTGATTTATTTACAAAGAATTCGTGGGATAAGGTTTTACAAACGGACAATGTATTTTTAGCTACACAGTATTTTTATGAATCGATTTATTCAATTTTTGATACTTGTACACCAAAAAAACACCGCAAACAGACCATGAGTAGGCGTTATCCAGTGTGGTTCACGATAGATATTATCCGGGACACACGACTTAAGCTTAAATTACACGCTGCTTGGAAGCGCACTAAATGTGATACAGTACGTAAATCTTTTTCTGACCTAAGGGCTAGCCTTAAAACTCGCACAGAAGCTGCCTATGCATCGTACACCAAAGCAATTGAAACTAACTTAAGAGTCAATCCGCGTCAATTTTGGCAACATATTTCGAGCTTACGCTCAAAGGGTGGTTTCGAACCAAATGTCACTTATAAAGGAGACGAACTCACGGGTGTTAATGCGGCTGAAGCGTTTGCCGACTTCTTTGTTAATGTTTTTCTTCCCGATGTTCCTTTACTTGATGCACAAAAAATTTCTCGTAGTGTTGATAATACTGGCAGCAATTATATTAATATTTTTAACTTCACTCCTCAAGACGTCATGTTGGGTATAAGTAAACTAAAATTAAGTAGTTCTGTAGGGCCAGATAACATTCCACCTGGGATATTGAAAAAATTTAAGAAAAATGTTTGTTTGCCTTTGCATCATATTTTCAACTTATGCTTAAAGACAGGAATATATCCGCCACAATGGAAAATTTCTAGAGTTGTACCCATACCAAAAGGTCCTAATAAAACATCTGTTGAAGAGTATCGTCCCATTGCCATTATTTCTTCTCCAGCTAAAGTTCTCGAAAATGTACTTTATAAATACATCTATTCCCAAGTTGATAAGTATTTATGTAATGAACAACATGGTTTCCGGGCCAAAAGATCAGTTAATACCAACCTTCTGACCCTTGTAGATTACATATCTGATCGTCTTGACTGTGGTGGTCAAGTAGATGTACTATACTTTGACTTCAGGAAAGCGTTTGATAGGGTTAATAATGACATACTGTTGGCGAAGTTATGCACCATTGGTGTTCCGCCGGGTCTTCTTCAGCTCCTTGCTGACTATTTACGAGACCGCCAACAGTTTGTCAGGCTGGGTTTCTACGAATCTCAGCCCTATCACACGCGTTCCGGAGTTAGTCAAGGATCTATACTAGGGCCATTGTTGTTTCTTATTATGGTTAATGACCTCCCAACAGTTCTCCGGCACGCAAAATGTCTCCTTTATGCAGATGATTTGAAACTATTTTCCGAAATTAACTCTGAAGCTGATTGCCTTGCACTGCAACGCGATGTTAACGCAGTGTTTGAGTGGAGTGTTAAAAACAAAATGGAGTTTAACTCTTCAAAATGTTTCGTCATGACTTTTGGTCGAGTAAGACACCCAATCTCCTTTAATTATAAAATTAATGACACTAACATTACCAGAACAGTCTGTATGAAGGATCTGGGAGTCGTGTTTGACCATAAGTTAACGTTTCATGACCACATGGTTGCAGTTGCAAAGGACTCTTATAAGCGGTTGGGTTTTATATTACGAAATGCTAAGGACTTTAGTAATATCAGCGTAATTAGATCACTCTTTAGTGTGCTTGTTCGTAGTAAGCTTGAGTCTAGTGCATGTGTCTGGAACCCGCATGAAAAGAAGTACACACTGATGTTAGAAAAGGTGCAAAAAGCCTACCTTAGGTATATGTATAAACGTCTGTATGGATATTATCCGTTTTTGTATCCTACAAACTTTCTCCAAGGCTGTTTAGGGTATAATTCTCTTGAGGTCAGAAGGAAGTACGACCAAATGATAACAATGTGCAAAATCCTACATAGCAAAATTTATGCCCCTGATCTGCATGACGAATTATCCAGATTGTACGCCCCAGTCAATTATAGCCGTTGCAGGAGGCATCAATTATTTGCCGTTCCTACGTGCAACACCGTCTCGCGAGCCTTCTCTCCCATACCTCGCACACTCACTGCACTTAACGCCCTCTTGGACGCCAAGTCTGACTGTGATGTGTTTGCCGACGAATGGAAGACGATTTTGTCAGTATGTCTGGAGTACTGCGAGATGAGTGTATGAAAGTATGTATTATTAGAGTAAAGGAGACAACTTGACTTATATTTGCCGGATGTTTTGATTTTATGACAAACGTTGTAACCGTCACTCAGCCAATGAGAATAAAATACGCCTTCTTCCGGTTGAATAACGCCATGACGTAACTGTAATCGTGCTCCGAAGAGTGGGACTCACTTTGGCTCGAGACGTGGTGTAGTTCAGACGTACTATTCTTATCATAGCTCTTTCGATAGTTACTGTTATTTTCGGTTGTATTTTTTATTGATGAAAGTGTTCAAATTATTACTATTGTAGAAAAACTGATTAAAAGATATTTTTCGTATCGTTATTTTAATTTCATATCTGTTTTCCTTAGGGATAGCTAAAATCAGAACTGGGATCTGAACTTGTGTTCAGGGGCCTTATTATGAACTCTTATTTCCAGGCAGTTCTCGCTGTAAAGTGAACTGCCTGGCAAATTCGTATTAGTAACTCAATTGCCAGCGAGTCAGCGGTCACGTGACACTACAAGCCGACTTCTGCCCGTATTTTGGCTGACTGGCTAGCGATAACCGTATTATGAACGCTTATTTGACGTTTCATTTCTGTTTTTTTCAGTCAATAAGTGACATTAGAAACCAGTCAGTAAAAGCTGTCTTGGAGTACCTTTTATTGAATTGCTTTGAGTTCGTTTGGTAATAATAATAATTCTAACATTCTAACACTAACATGTGCGATTATTACGAAGTAATTGCGTTTCTGGAAAGCGACGCTTCAAGGCAGACATTCACAACATATAAAAAAATATAGACTAAGTGCTGCGAACAATCACAATGAAGCCAATCAAACCGTGCTCCTCCGTGAACAAACCAGCGCTCACGCACACATATGCTCTTGAAAGATATATTTTTTTGGCCATGCTTACTAGACGACGCCGCGACATGTGTACTGAGAGCGGTGAGCATGGTTTGATGTGCATGTGTGTGCGTGAGCGCTGGTTTGTACAAGGAGGAGCACGGTTTTGGTGGCTTCACTATGATTATGATATATATATTCATTATGATTGTTCGCAGCACTTGGTCTATATTTTTTACTATGTCTGTGTCTGAACTAAATAACATGAAATGAAAAATTATTTTCTTTGTATTTTATTACATATTTTAAGCCAAATAATATCACACATAGCACTTACGCCATTCTAATACGTATTGTTTAAAACATTAATTTAAAGTAATAAGAAAATAATAAGATGTATTGAAATCTCTTTGTTCCCACCCCACCTTCGATTAACTTCCCGCTGACTTTTAAATGGGGTGTCGTTCGGAAGCGTAACACAGCGAACCATTCATATAAATATACATTTAGCAAAATGTGGTAAAATCAACACATTATTATTTTTGTTGTTGGCAAAATACGATGCTTTAAATATTTCATTATACTTTTATGTTCATGCAACTAATATTTTGAATTTTTAATATTAATACATTACAAAATTAAAACCGTAACTTACCGACAAAAAAATTAATCTTGTTCCTAAACGTCACCGTCAAAAGTTAAAAGACAGCCATAGACAACTTATCCATCCAGAAGTCAGCCAGGTTTACGCATGTCATAATACGACATTTTACAAGGCAGTTAAATGGATTGCCTGGAACTTGCATGGTTTTTTAAAAGCTCATAATACGGCCCCAGGTCGGCTTCCATCCTGTGATTTAATTATTTCTTGTTTGGTACAGCAAAAAAATAAATAAAAATAACAAGTACCTACCTACCTAGTTTTATAACGTAATCTTTTAGAAATCATAGTTGTTTACATTATTTCCTATTAAAACAGAGTCTAAATATGTCTAATGGTCGCAGTGGTGATGCTAATCGTCCTTATGATAATTGTCGTGATAGATCTCCTGATAGCGAGCTAAAACAGCGGATGCAAGTAATTTTGTCGCGACGCATTTAGCGTTAGAAAATCAGAATGTACGTTTGTCTACACCACCACCGATGGAATCACCGCCTTTAACCGAGGCTATGAGAAGAACGACGTCGCCGTTACTACCACCCCTACTTGTCCGTCGTCCGATGAACGAGCGGAGGTTAGAAAATCAATAGGCGTCGCAGTCACCAGTGCGGATATTTACATCTGGAGCGCGGTCTGTCAGCGATGTCGCCGATGGTGACGCGGAGTCCAGCACTACAGACAGGATAGTGGATGCCATACGTTCCATCAATACTATGGTGAGATCGAACCAATATTTTTATGATTATGATTATGATCTCTAACTGTGATCCTAAACTGCATGACATAGATACCTGGTGCGAGGAGGTAGATCGTTAGAAAGTTTTAAATAACTGGAGCGATAACGAAAGTCTTTCTCGTATCAGCAATTGTTTAAGTTTAAGGTGACGTTCGTACATGGCTCAACGAGTGGGTAAAAATGATAGGAGTTGGCGTAATTTTAAACTCGAATTCAAGCAGTTGTGTTCTAGAAAACCTGATGTAGCTAACATTTTATTTGAAGTTATGAATACCATCTCCGATCACTATCAAACATATGCTGATTATGCACGTCGTTCGTTACTTCGCTTACGTGTAGTAAAGGGTTTGACGAACTGACTACAGCAATAATTATTCGTGGCGTTACATACCCTCAAATACGAGCAGCTGCCACAAATGCTAAACTGTCACCTTCTGATTTGGTCGAATTATTTTCTATTTGTGTGAAACCAAGCAGTAGTAGATCTAATAAACAAAAGCACTCAGATGTTAGGAATCGAAACATGATTTTTCGAACGTAAATAGTAATGATGACCAACCAAGCTTCCAGAAAACGTAAGTTTGAGGAAGGCAAGTGCTTTCGATGTGGTTTACATGGTCATAGACAGGCCAACTGTGCCAAGCGTTTAAAGTCCGAGCAAAATTATAACTCTCACCACATTAATGATAGTTCGAGCACTAGCCCATCCCTAGTTTCTAGCAAATCAGAGCCTTGTGGGTTTTGTAAGAAAACTGGACACAAAATTGATACCTTTTTTGTAAAATTAAAAATCAGAATCACGCAACAAAAACAATGTCAACTTTTGTCGTGAAAACAAAAATGTTCGTGAAAATGATATTTTAGTAGCAGTTATACAGGGTGTCCCCGTAGATTTTTTTATTGATAGCGGGTCAACAATTTCATTAATTTCCTCTTCATTGTTAAAACATTTTGATTGCATTCGTAAACCTGATTTTCGTGTCTTAAAGGGAATAAGTAGTCAAGAAATCGAGTCTTCTTTTTATATAACTTTGCCGATTGAGTTTAAGGAAATTACATTAGAGGTAGATCTGTAACCATGAGGGTGTCACGTATATTTGCACTCAAAATACAATGCCTTACTAGAATACCCACTTCTCAAGTGTTAACGGTTGAGTTTTATTAACAAAAGCCTATCAACACCACGCTTTGTGGTGATGAACTTGCAAGGCTGCTCAATATAATTAAAGAGTTCGAAAACATTTTTATTACTGGTACTGCAACCTTAACCGTGACTACTGGTAGTACCTATGTCAATTAAGCTAAATAGTGACACTCCTGTAAATTACAGGCCCTATAGACTCGTTTTACGTGTTCGCGAGATCATACGTGATCTTCTTGGCAAAGGAATCATTCAGGAGTCTGAATCTGATTTTGCGAGTCCTATTCTGCTCGTTAAAAAGAGGGACGGTTCTGAACGTATGTGTGTAGACTTCCGCAAGCTTGATGAGATAACAGTCGAGGACAGATTCCCAATCCCTTTGATAGACTACTACATAGATCGCTTAGGGAAGCATAAATGGTTCACGAGTCTTGATATGGCAACGGGATTCCACGTTCCGCGAGGTGTTTCAAACTCTGACTAACGCTGGACTTTCAATTAATTTAAAAAAATGCTCATTTTTTGCTACGACCATAGAATACTTGTGGAGAACTATTAATGAATGTCAGGTACAGCCGAGTCAACAAAAAGTCTAAGAACTTGGTGAACCTACGCCTAAGAATGTCTAGCAGGTACGACAATTTCTTGGCCTGAGCAGTTATTTTCGCCTATACATTGCTAGTTTTGCTGCTAAAACTGCTAGTATTGCTCATCTCACTAAAAGGGGTGTACCTTTTCTTTGGGGTCATGAACAAGAGCAATCGCGACGCGAAATAGTTAGTCATCTTACGAGTGAACCCATACTGACTATTTATGACCCATCGTTACCAATAGAGGTCCATACTGATGCGAGCTCAGTGGGGTATGGGACTGTATTAATGCAATTAACGAGGGTGGTCACAAATTGCACAGGCGGCAGATAACGAGACAGACTTTGATTCAAAAGTTGACTAACGGGCAATTAGAATCTACCCACTACATTAAAAAGAACGACCTTCTGTACTATAAGTACACACCTGTGGGTGAAGATCCTAAACTTTTGTGTTTCATTCCGAAAGAACACAGGCTTAGTTTACTCAGAGTGTTTCATGATGAACATGATCATGATATGGTGTAGATAAGACAGTCGATTTAATTAGAAAACAATTTTGGTTTCCTAGCCTTAGAGAATTTGTTCAAAACTACATTTCTCATTGCGTAGTGTGTATTTCTCATGAAAAGATTGCCAGAGCCCCTCTCTAACCAATCCATTCATGGGAAAAACCTGATGTTCCCGATTTGTTGATGCTTTAGGACCATTAGACCAGTCTAACGGTTATCGTTATAACGTAAACGTAGTCGTAAACGTAACGTAACGTTATGTAATTAACGCGTTTTCCAATTTTTGCCTTTTATACCAGATGGTTAGACGGGATGCCAAAGAACTAAAACGTCTTGTAACTAACACCCTGTCATTATTTGGTAAGTTAGTTGTGGCGGATCGTGGCCGTATGTTTCAATGTAATGAATTTCTCAATTGGATGACCGAACTAGGTGTTTAAGTACATCTTCGTCTTATGGACAGGTTGAGCGATATTGTAGGACAGTACTTAATATGATTCGAATTCAGTCCAACTATCGTCAGATTGAATGGTCAGATATAATGTGGTGTCTGCAGCTAGTTTTGAACATTACCAAACACAAAACCACGCAATGTTCTTCGTTGAACCTTCTGGTTGGTATTGATGCTGCTACTTCATTGATCCGTCGTCCCGTACGTGATGTAGTGTTATAGGGATCACATCCCAATCGCGAAGCCTGCGAGATATAACTAGACACAGTGTCTGAGCGGCTTAGAGCTAATCAAGAGAAGCAGGACTCCTTGGTCAATCAGGGGCGTAAACCACCACGTAATTTTGAACTTGATTCATCTGTTTTTGTGATTAAAAAGGTACAGGTGACTGGCAAGCTCGACTCTGGTATGCGCGGGCCGTATCGCGTTGTGCAGGCCCTGCCCCACCGCCGCTATGAGCTTTGGATTGTAGCAGGTTCGTACAGGAAGTCTACCCAGGCCGCGGCTGAGTATATCGTGCCATGGCGGGGTGAATGGACTCCTGAGACCTGTTCCGCTTACCTTGAAAGTAAGTAGCTTGGTATGTATGTGCCCCAAGAAGAGCTAACGTCGTGCCACCTTCTTGATGCACTGGTTTGGTATCAGATTATTACAGGGAAAGCTTACATTGTGCTACTTTCCTGTACATCGTGAGAAATGCTAACGTAGTGCCTCTTTCTCTTGCTATCTGTCTGTCGTGAGAAATGCTAACGTAGTGCCTCTTTCTCTTGTTGTTTATTACGAGAAACGCTAACGTAGTGCCTCTTTCTCTTGTTGTGTATTACGAGAAACGCTAACGTAGTGCCTCTTTCTCTTGTTGTGTATTACGAGAAATGCTAACGTAGTGCCTCTTTCTCTTGTTGTGTATTACGAGAAACGCTAACGTAGTGCCTCTTTCTCTTGTTGTGTATTACGAGAAACGCTAACGTAGTGCCTCTTTCTCTTGTTGTGTATTACGAGAAACGCTAACGTAGTGCCTCTTTCTCTTGTTGTGTATTACGAGAAACGCTAACGTAGTGCCTCTTTCTCTTGTTGTGTATTACGAGAAACGCTAACGTAGTGCCTCTTTCTCTTGTTGTGTATTACGAGAAATGCTAACGTAGAGCCTCTTTCTCTTATTGTTTATTATGAGAAACGCTAACGTAGTGCCTCTTTCTCGCTATTAAGAAACGCTAACGTCGTGCCTCTTTCTTAATGTTCGTATGTTGGCTGTGAGGAATCTTTATGGCTCTTCCTCGATAGCCTTGGGTTGTGAGATCGCTAACGTTGTGCTTCTTTCTCACGAACCAACACCACGTAAGCCTGCGCGGTCTTACGAGTTCTCTTTAGCAATCTGTGTTGCTAAAGAGATTTTTATAGCTTTGCTAACATGTGTGATTTCTTTTTAATATAGGTGAAGCTTTGGAGAGTCAATGCCGAGACGAGATGCTGCCAGTATTGAAAACGCACCATGCTCCGGTACATTGAGTGGTGCTGAGCTACGTGCATACTACCAGGCGACGCTGAGCCTCGCCCCATGCCGTCATTGGACCATGATGAACCTGTAGCAGAGGAACGAAGACAATAGGAGAACGAGGACGTTCCCCAGTCAGGAGAGGCCGTATTAGAGTAAAGGAGACAACTTGACTTATATTTGCCGGATGTTTTGATTTTATGACAAACGTTGTAACCGTCACTCAGCCAATGAGAATAAAATACGCCTTCTTCCGGTTGAATAACGCCATGACGTAACTGTAATCGTGCTCCGAAGAGTGGGACTCACTTTGGCTCGAGACGTGGTGTAGTTCAGACGTACTATTCTTATCATAGCTCTTTCGATAGTTACTGTTATTTTCGGTTGTATTTTTTATTGATGAAAGTGTTCAAATTATTACTATTGTAGAAAAACTGATTAAAAGATATTTTTCGTATCGTTATTTTAATTTCATATCTGTTTTCCTTAGGGATAGCTAAAAGTATTATTAATATTTTATATAATTATTTAATTTTTCTGTGTTGTTATGTTAATTAATTTAATTTTTGTCTTTAATTTTTGTAATTGGCATCCAGCCGTTTTAATTAAAGTAAAATAAAAAAAAAAAAAAAAAAAAAAAAAAAAAATACAAGAAAGGATGGCAACAAAATTAGTGCTGTCAAATTAGTTTACGTGTTACATTTCTTTGTATTTTAGTGGGCACGTTCCAAGATCACGACTAAACAACTTTTTTCACTAATATCAGGGGTGCCCTCAGAATTTTTAATTTTCCCAGATAGTATGATTTTTTTACATAAATTTCAGCAATTAATTAAGTTAGGTAATAAATTAGTAAGCAAGATAAAATATACTAAAGTTGATCGATTTAATTAAAAATAGTTAAAATGTAGTGATTAATCGCCTATAATGTTTAGTTAAATAAAAAACCTCATCAATTTTCATTCTACGTCTCTTATTTTTTTTGCCTTGGAGTGCGTCCTAGATAATGTAATGTACCATAGGTAGTCTCTGGTCGTCCTTCTACACAACTTTTATACCTACTCTGAATTGGTGAACAAAAATCAGCTATTGCATACATAAGTGGATACCTAACTCGATCAAAATGACCAATGAATGAGTCGCGGGTAAAAGCTTGTACCTATCCTATAATATTCCAAAGCCCCGTCACGTAATTTCATGACACGCCGAACAAGTTGCAGTGACGCTGCAGTTCGTATCTGACAGCGACCGCCAAAGATAAGAGAATACGAAAAGCGTTGTTTTGATCAAAACTTAACTGCAACAATACAACACAATAAAATACAATAAAAAAAGTGTGCTTTAGAGCACACGACTGAAGTAAAACTTCACTAATATAACTTATATCTCCCTCAATACTATTTCAATGAGAACAAAGGAATGGCGGCCGTTGCGCGCGCCTCGTTCCCCCGCCTCCCGCACTACCCCCTCCGTTCGTCTCACTTTTCGTAACGCATTCACCAGCTTACCCCCAAGTCAAGCGTGTCTAAAGAAGTTTTACTTCAATAATAAAATATAAATATTTTTGGGACATTTTACACATCACCCGGTCCCAAACTAAGCAGAGCTTGTGCTATGGCTACTAGACAATGGATATAATACTTACATAGTTTTTTTTTTGTAAATACATACTTATAATACATAAGACACAACCAGACCAACACAAACACTCATGTTCATCACACAAATATTTGTGTACTGTGGGAATCGAACCCACCCTCGTGATCAGCAGTCCGACACTCGAACCACTAGACCACAGAGGTCGTCAAATATAAATACAAATAACAATACAAATCCTCTTTATTGCACAACATAAAAAACATGATAAATATAGAATAGGTATATGATACAATTACGTGTGTGTATTAGTTACGTGTATTGGCCTAGAGTTCCGCAAAATTTATTCGTTTCACCCAAGCAAAGGCACATTGAGAAGCTAGTTCTTTCTACATCAATGTGGTGAGTACCCGACCCACATACCATGACAAAGGACTTATCGGGCCATTACCATATTATTGAGAGCCACAAACTGGGACGCACTGCTATTTACTCGCACACCTATTTATAAATATTGGAACACGCTTTTCATCTTAGTTGGACGTTTGTTTTGCTGAAGTTGAGCAAAGTTTCATCCCTTATAGATAGAATATGCTTTATTTACACCATGAAAATAGTAGTAAACAGGAACAACGTATACATTATGGGTACATCGGCGGTCTTATCGCTAAAAGCGATATCTTCCAGACTACCTTTGGATGGACAAAGAAAACGTAAGATCTAGATCATGGAAGCAGTCCGTGGGTTTTGCTGAAATGGAGCAAAGTTTCATCCCTTATAGATAGAATATGCTTTATTGTACACCATGAAAATAGTAGTAAACAGGAACAACGTATACATTATGGGTACATCGGCGGTCTTATCGCTAAAAGCGATATCTTCCAGACTACCTTTGGATGGACAAAGAAAACGTAAGATCTAGATCATGGAAGCAGTCCGTGGGTTTTGCTGAAATGGAGCAAAGTTTCATCCCTTATAGATAGAATATGCTTTATTGTACACCATAAAAATAGTATTAAACAGGAACAACGTATAAATTATGGGTACATCGGCGGTCTTATCGCTAAAAGCGATATCTTCCAGACTACCTTTGGATGGACAAAGAAAACGTAAGATCTAGATCATGGAGGCAGTCCGTGGGTTTTGCTGAAATGGAGCAAAGTTTCATCCCTTATAGATAAAATATGCTTTATTGTACACCATGAAAATAGTAGTAAACAGGAACAACGTATAAATTACGTGTATATTGGCGGTCTTATCGTTAAAAGCGATATCTTCTAGACTACCTTTAGATGGACAAAGAAGACGTAAGATTTAGATCATGGGGGCAGTCCGTGGGTTTTGCTGAAGTGGAGCAAAGTTTCATCCCATAAATGCCTACTTTCTTTAAACGATAAGTAATGAAAAAAAAGTTTTTACTAAATAATTTACGTTGTAGAGGCTTGGTATGACATAAAATGTTATTACGTGGTCTACCTTCGGCCTTGTCAAAGGTTTGCTTCACAAACTGGTTGAACAGGTGGTTTGCATCGTGCTATGAGTAGTATGGAAGTGTTTATGTAGATATTATGTCATTATCATTGAATATTGATACGATAAAATGACCAGCTATGCACTATCCAATTTTGAAATTGCATTATTATTTTATATTTTGCAGTGCAGGTGTTCATAATATCAGCAAAAGGTACCTAATTTCTTTGAAGCGATCAATTATAATTTTTTTGGAACGCCGACGAAGGTTTTTTTGTAGAAGCGACCGTCGGTGAAGGTTTTTTTTTCCTAGCAGCGACCATCGGTGAAGGATTTTTCGTAGAAGCGATAGTCGGTGAAGGATTTTTTTAACCGACTTCAAAAAAAGGAGGAGGTTCTCAATTCGATTGTATTTTTTTTATGTTTGTTACCTCAGAACTCTGTCATTTATAAACCGATTTCGAAAATTATTTTTTAATTTGATAGGATCTACTTCCAGATCGGTCAAATTTTTATCAAAATCCGGTTTTGATGATAGGATCCATGTGGAATTGAGGGAACTCTTCAAATATTATAGGCATACATATAGTGATTTTGGTATTTTCATCAACAAGTCAAGCATTTGCTTGCAGAAAGTATCATTTGGTGAAGATCTGATGAAGATCTTCGGAGATAAAGATGGGAACTCTTCAAAGGATGACAGCAAATCATTTGGGATTGCAGCAATCGCTTGTCTTTCTATTGTTAATGCCACTCAAAATAGATAAATAAAATGAAATTTAAAAAAGTCAAAACATACTTCAAAAATAATGAAAATTTTGTGAAACAGTTTTGGAAGTCAGTGCGGTGCCAAGTTTTTCTTAAATCAAACCGAATCAAAGGCACCTACTTCCAAAACTGTTTCACATTTTTTTTATTATGTTATTCTTTTTGAAATCGGTTTTTCAATTTTTTTCAAGTTTATTTTTTGGAAAAGTATACATCCGGAGGAGATGGCGGGACGAACTTGACTCATATCTGAAGGATTGTCCCCAGAAGGCAAAAGACAGGGACAAGTGGAAAAAGGGAAGGGAGGCCTTGGCCCTGCAGTGGGACACTACAGGCTGATAATAATAATAATACATCCGGAGAAGTATGATAATTCGGGCCATCGTACTGAGCATGTCAATAACATAGTCACCAAACATGGCGTTAAGTTGCATAGTCTTAAACTCTTTCTGTGTTTGTACTCACCACTCCCTGATCTGCTGTATCTCGTCCTCATTGCCTTCAAGCACCGGCTTCAGCCCGCGCAGGAACGGGTGCAGGTACTTAGTCGCTGACATCCTCGGAACTGCTCGCTTTCTGTAACAATAAAGAATTAAACATTAATTATAATACAAACTAGGAAAATTTCGTATAGATTAATATAAATAAATAAATATTTTTGGGACATTTTTACACAGCACCATCTAGTCCCAAACTAAGCAGAGCTTGTGCCATGGGTACTAAACATATATACTTTTTTTTGTAAATACATACTTATAATACATAAGAAACACCCAGACCAACTCGAACATCATCGTTCATCACACAAATATTTGTGTCCTGTGGGAATCGAACCCACGACCACGACGGACGGACAACGTAGCGAGAGTAATAGGGTACCGTTGGCACCCGTTGGGTATGGAACCCTAAAAAGAAAAACTATTAATTCGGGAAATAGACCATTCGAGAAATAAAACACTAACTTTTCTATTCGAGAAAGTGCTACTGGGGAAAATGTTTTGGCATCACAACGAGGATGTCGACAGATGTCAGACAAACGTATAATAATGGCATTTTTATGCACATAATTATTATGAATTATAATAAATAAACAAGGTAAATAAACTGCTCCATAACTTTGTACTCATAGGTCATACAAAAAATTATAATATTCTAGAGGGCTCCCGCGTCTTCTCTCTCGTTTATCGCGCATCCCACGGGAACTGTTTATATTCTCAGGATAAAAAGCCTATATGTTAATCCAGGACATGGTATATCTATGTGCCAAATTTTATCTAAATCCGTATAGCCGTTACAGCGTGAAGAAGTAACAAACATACACACACACTCACAAACTTTCTCGTTTATAATATTATTGTGATGCAATAAGATTAACTCCTAAGAGATCCGGCAGTACAGGTACAATTTTATGTCCATATATGTGTATATTTATATCCTTTAAAAAATAACCTTCGCCTTGTTAGGTAAATGATACTGACCGCGACAAAAAAACTTAATTTCCTAAAAATATTACAAGTTGCATGTAAAAAGCACCAATGACTTGGCAAGGTCAATGCAGGTAATTAAAAGAAGTGACTGTTGGACAAACTCAAGATCACTGACCACTATAATACAAAAAAAAACCGGCCAAGAGCATGTCGGGCCATGCTCAGTATTATAGGGTTCCTTAAGTAGGTGTTACAAACAAATCAAATCGAATATTAATCACGGCTATTTTAGTTTTTGCAATAGACGGCAGCATTGGCGACTCAGAGAGTGTTGTCAGTAGCCGCTAGATGGCGCTATACAGTGCCAAATGTAATAGACGGCACTTGACGGCAGCATTGGCGACCCAGAGAGTGTTGTTAGACGCCGCTAGATGGCGCCAAATTTAAGAAGTGTGTCGTCAACATAACACAAAGTTACTTTTTGTAATTTTTTCAAATAATTCAAATATAGCTAAAGGAGCATTATTTGCTATGATAATTGTTCTCTAAGGTCAATGACCTTTGAACTAGGACGTTTTAAGTATTTTTCAGTTTTCTCTCTATAACTCAAAAATTTATAATCACAATATGCTCGAAATAATTTTAAAAGAGATATTTTATAAAGGTCTATCAATGTGGAAGATTATAAGTTTCTACGTTGCATAGTTTAGAAATGGCAGGGGGGGGGACACATTGCAAGCCACTTTGGCAGGCTATATTTCGCAGATGGTACACCTGATAAAAAGGTGGTGTATGAAACATTACCATCATTTTAGTAGACCTATTCAATGATATCCCACACGAGGGGGTGCAGCGAAAAAATTTTTTCATTCCCATTTCACATGTATGGGCGCCACCCCTAAAATACGTAATCAAGATGTTTTTATTCTTTTAAAATTGAGATCTATATCTATCCTATTTTTTTACAAAATTTCATTTACTTATGTTTATAACTGTAGAAGTTATTAAGCTGTAAAGGATTAGGACAGACGGACGGACATGACGAAACTATAAGGGTTCCTTGTAGGACTACGGAACCCTAAAAAAACGGATCAAGATAATTCGTACATAATATGTTAATTCACATCAAGATATATCTTTAACCCATCCACGATATCTTCATACAACTTACTTGACGAATAAAAAATGGCGGACGGAATCTCGCTAAGAAAAGATTGAAACACTTCGTCTTTTCCTAAACCCACTATAATTTCGACAGAATTTTAAAACACCAGATATATAATGTTATTTTATTTGTGACAATACGACAATGACTACTGTCACACGAGATTTGTTGCGTAATCGTGGCTTTTTGTCTTACTATTGGTTTGAATGAGTGCGTGCCAGGCCGTACTTTTAAGCGAGTCGTCTTACTATAAGTCCTTCACTTTTTGTTTAGCGAGATTCCGTCCGCCTTTTTTTATTCGTCCAAGACAACTTATGTCAAATTTCTATCTCTAGTAGGGCAAATTGTTGATAGATAGGCTATTAATTTTGGCGTAAATATGCTAACAACAATAATTTTAATACGATTTTCCTATATGGGTTAAAAATACCATCATTTTATAACTGCAATTAATAACTGCAGTACTAACTAGGCTGTTACCTAAATGGTACCGCAAGTCGGTTCGCCAAACTGAGACATGAAGATGGAAAGTCTCATGTCATTGTAATTTCACCGGCACCCGTACCCGAAACACAACAATGCAAGCATCACTGTTTGGCGGCAGAAGTAGGTACGGTGGTAGTACTTCCCCGGACGAGCTCTTTCACAAGGAGACTGAACAAAGTTTATACCTACTTCTACAACTCAATATTTTATTATTTATGTATGTTGGATGTATTTATCATTATTACATCCAAATCATCAATGCAATTAACAGCCAGAAATCATTACACCTCAATAAATCAATCTCACCTAATTGCCGGTAGGTACAATATAATTATGTTATCCTGGTTTTTTATATGCTTAAGTAGCCTTCGTTATTTGCAAATTAATTAATTAGATACGCAGTGAAATTGTCTGTTAATACCTACATAGAGTTTAACCGGATATCATGAAACACTTTTTTAGGGTTCCGTACCCGAAGGGTGACAAACGGGACCCTATTACTCTCGCTACGCTGTCCGTCCGTCCGTCCGTCCGTCTGTCACAGGGCTGTATCTTTTGAACAGTAATACGTAACTGGTTGAAATATTCTCAGAATATGTGTTGCTATGAGGTGTATCACGACAAATACTAAAAACAAAAAAAAGTCTAAAAACAAAGGGGGTCCCCATACAAGAAACCTCAAAAAATATGCATTTTTTTCAACGTTTTTGTTCCTGCTCTATCTTCAAAACGGTTATATATACCAGCGTCAAACTTGGTCAGATTATAGTGCATATTATGTAGTTTAGCAACAAATACTAAAAATACGACAAACATAGACATATGTGGTGGTACCTCGTAAGAAAGACATGCAAAAATTCATATTTCGCGCACTGTGCGTTGATGTCTTTTGATAAACTCTCGTAAATTAAACCAGTTTTTATGGGGTATCAGGTCGTTGAAGGTACGGAACCCTTACTGCGCGAGTCCGACTCGCACTTGGCCAGTTTTTATTTCTTTATGGTATCAAGCTCTATGTTGAAATAGGACTGATGTCTACTTATAAGGAACCAAGGGATATAGTAAATAATAGTCACATAAGACTATTTAACACAAGAGCACTAAAATTTTATAAGTCACTTTAACAATCACCAGATTATTTACACAAGATTACTAAACTACTACTTTACAAAAATAAGAGAATAGCTATGTCAGGTTATAAATATGTCCGACCTCCACGAACGCTCGATTCCAAGTCCCTCTCCCCGCCAAATGACTACTGTTTTTATAATCTCGGCATGTCACTCGATAGCGACAAATATACCCTCAGATAGTTTAATAAAATACCAAAATAATGTGAATCTAATATGATTAGCAACAAGAATATATTTAACTACTAATAGTACTAATATTAGCAAAATAAAGCATCGGCGATGCCAAGAACAGAACCAATAGATGCAAAATATTCGTATTAAATTCGGAAATCATGACACGGATAAGCTACTCTTTCTTTTTGTGTTATTACTATTGTTTGTACCTACAAATTTATTTCTACGTTTATTGTTACAAATTAAATTAATTTCAAACTATTGAAAATAATTCAATTAATATTCCTTCTTTATATATCTTGCTTATTATATTTAACGTATAGGTACATAATAACGAATTTAAAATACACTAAGGTAAAGGATACAGCATAAATTTATTACTAGTTACATAGTGTACGACTTGAAAAACTTGACGAAAAACGGCCAAATACGCAAAGAGAGACCTAAGCCCTTCTATAAATATACATATAATTCTGCGGGATTCGGTAAGGAGGCCCATACATATATTACTAGTGCATATTATTTTATTATAGAAACCCGACCTTCTAATAATGATACAAGAAATGTGATTATGGATCTTTTGGTGATTTTTTTATCTGTTCGATTATATTTTTTAACATTGTTTTATTAGACATTCCAGAAAAAAACCGGCCAAGAGCATGTTGGGCCATGCTCAGTATTATAGGGTTCCTAATTACAAACGAATCAAATCGAATATTAATCAATACTATTTTATTTTTTGCAACCAGCGCCACCTAGCGCTGAATTTAAGAAGCTAAATTTAAGAAGTCATATCAATATAACATAAAGTTACTTTTTGTGATTTTTTTAAATAGGTAGTAACACTGGTAACTAAAGGAGCATTATTTGCTAAGATCATTTTTCTATAAGGTCAGTGACCTGCAGTGCAGTGTATTTTGCAGTTTTCTCACTATAACTCAAAAATTTATAATCACACAAAATAATTTTAAAAGAGAGTTTCTATAAAGGTCTATCAATGTGGAAGATTATAAGTTTCTACGTTGCATAGCTTAGAAATGGCAGGGGGGGGGACACATTGCAAGCCACTTTGGCGGGCTGTATTTCGCAGATGGTATACCTGATAAAAAAGTTGTGTACTAAACATTACCTTCATTTTAGTAGACCTATTCAATGATACCCCACAAAAGGGGGTCCGGTGAAAAAAAAATTTGCACCCCCATTTCACATGTATGGGCACCACCCCTAAAATACGTAATCATGATTTTTTTATTCTTTTAAAATTGAGATCTATATCTAGACTATTTTTTAACAAAACTTCATTTACTTATGTTTATAACTGGAGAAGTTATTAAGCTGTAAAGGATTAGGACAGACGGACAGACGGACAGACGGACGGACATGACGAAACTATAAGGGTTCCTTGTAGGACTACGGAACCCTAAAAAGAACCAAAGTCCATGTAATTTTGGCAAAGTTTCCACTTGTCACGTAATCGTCGAGACAATAGGTAGTCAGCATCATATTGTCGACGATGCTTACATTTTGTCGAGTTATGGGAACAAGGTGGACCGACGACCTGGTGATGGTCGCGGGAAACCGCTGGATGTGGAATGCGCAGGACCGGTCGTTAGGTGATGCTTGGGAGAGGCTTATGTCCAGCAGTGGACATCTTTTGGCTGAAATTATAGAATAGAATAGAATGTCTTTATTTGCAAGGAATAGGTAACTTTTTCTTTTGGTCTGTGGTTCATTCATAGTGCGCTTATTCCGCTATATGTTTCACTTTCATATCATAGCATGCAAATATTTATAATTGTAATGTTTATGAATTAACATAACATAACATCACGCCTGTTTTCCCCGAAGGGGTAGGCAGAGGTGCAATAGTACACCCACATTTCGCCAGTTATGTTTTAGTCCCATGTAATAGGGGGCGAGCCTATAGCCATTGACCGGGCACAAATCCAGACTCCGGGCTGCTATTGAGAATTTCCTAATGAAAAAAATTAATGTTTGTGAATTAACAAAAATTAATTAAATTAATTTTTATTTTTATTTTTTTCATAATTTTTTTTATTAGCTCCCCTTTGTACATGTAATTTCAAAACTATTATGTAATGCTGTTTTTTTTTTTGTGTGCAATAAAGAATAAGAATAACATAATATTATTGGAATTATTTATTTATACTTATTTACTTTTAGTCAAAACTGTAATGGAGCAGACAGGTGTGCAAAATAGTAAAAGTTCTTCATACTGATGAATATAATGACCCCTTATGAGGTTATCAGTTATTTCAATTACACCTTGTATAGGGGCCTTTGGAATTGCCAATCAACCTTCAAAGCTTTAAAAATGCGATTTGAATCTTCGATTCTGGAAAAACCGATAGAAGACTTGCATCCTTCAAACAAAGAATCTGGCACAAACAAATAGAACATGCATTGGAAACGCAATCGGAACTAGTTATTGCAGCATTGGTCACGAGGCGGTTACCTGCCAAACAGTGCTGAAAGCAATGTAACAACAACTATCACGAAATTTGCTAATTGCAAACTTAATTCGGGAAATTTGGCTGTATGCAATCCTACCTGAGGTACTTAAGTGGAAGAAAAAGTTATGAGAAATAAGAATTGTTTTTTTTTCCTAAGGTAAGAAGTGGCGGTGTTTGAATTTGGAATCTATGATATAGTTTTTTTCGTAATTACCTATGACACAGATAATATAATACTTATACACTATGATGTGTTTAAAAAAAAATGTTTTCAATAAAAATACCATGTAGATAATTATTTAATTTATCATTTTTATTACAATATCTTCTTCCTAATTTGACTTATAAAATAAATGTAAATTATGCTAATCACATTCTATTTATTTCATTTTCAAACGAGGTCATGTTAAATGGTTTTTTTTAAATGTTATGATATAAATGATTGTCTCCTTCAACATGCATCTTTCAAGGAGACAATCATTTATTATATTCATTCTTTCAATTTTATATCACTGCAGTTTTCTATATTTCCTAAAATATAATATAATAGAATTCATTTCAAAAAGAAGATAATTAGCAGACATTCTCGTCAAAAATTCAAAAAAAGAACTTTATTTTTTACCGGTCTGTATACAATCTACTGTATACAATCTACTTGAATCTCTTTGCTATTTGAATTTAGAATAAAATAAAAAACCGGCCATGAGCATGTCGGGCCATGCTCAGTATTATAGGGTTCCTTAAGTAGGTGTAATTACAAACGAATCAAATCGAATATTAATCATGGCTATTTTAGTTTTTGCAATAATCGGCAGCATTCGCGACTCAGAGCGTGTTGTTAGTAGCGCCATCTAGCGATAAATTCAAGAAGCCAAATTTAAGAAGAGTGTCATTTCAGAGTGTAGAAAGTAGCTAAAGGAGCATTATTTGCTATGATAATTTTTCTCTAAGGTCAATGACCTTTGAACTAGGACGTTTTAAGTATTTTTCAGTTTTCTCTCTATAACTCAAAACATTATAATCACATTATACTCGAAATAATTTTAAAAGAGAGTTTTCACAAAGGTCTATCAATGTGGAAGATTATAAGTTTCTACATTGCATAGTTTAGAAATGGCAGGGGGGGGGACACATTGCAAGCCACTTTGGCGGGCTATATTTCGCAGATGGTACACCTGATAAAAAAGTGGTGTATCAAACATTACCTTCATTTTAGTAGACCTATTCAATGATATCCCACACGAGGGGGTGCAGCGAAAAAAACATTTTTTTCCCCATTTCACATGTATGGACACCACCCCTAAAATACGGAAAAACTATTTTTTTATTCTTATAAAATTGAGATCTATATGTAGACTATTTTTTAACAAAATTTCATTTACTTATGTTTATAACTGTAGAAGTTATTAAGCTGTAAAGGATTAGGACAGACGGACAGACGGACAGACGGACAGACGGACAGACGGACAGACGGACGGACATGACGAAACTATAAGGGTTCCTTGTAGGACTTCGGAACCCTAAAAAACCACGTCACTCAAAAGTTGCCAGCTATTATATCAAAAACGTGTTTTCTTGGATTTTTTATACTGCTTATTACAAATTATAATTTACATGAAGGCATTATTTGCACAATCTCATAATGTTTGAGATTCACTTTCTTTAGAAAGTGACGCGTGGAAAGCCGGTACTGGGACTATGTCGGTCTCATGGATATTTACCTACTAGTTATATTATAACGCAACAAAATTATACCAGTGTGTTGTTTCTAACAGGATTTGACGATAGTGCATGTATGTAGGTTTATAGGTTCCTGAACAGATAAGCCACAAGGTCTCTTCTCAAGGTTGGCGAAAGGATTATGTCAGAATCAGAAAGAGAAACAGCATTTTATGTTAAACAAGCTATTTGAAAATTAACAACTTGACTTACATAACATAACATCATGCCTGTATTTCCCCGAAGGGGTCGGCAGAGGTGTAATAGTACACCCACATTTCGCCAGTTATGTTATAGTCCCATGTAATAGGGGGCGAGCCTATTGCCATTGACCGGGCACAAATCCAGACTCCGGGCTGCTACTGAGAATTTCCTAATGAAAAAACCCAATAACACTTTGCCCGACCCGGGAATCGAACCCAACAACAACAACTTGACTTAATTACCAATAATCACCAAAGAAAAGATGGATGGATGGATTGTGTGAAAGATGATATGGATAAAAATAAAGTGAACACTGAGATGATGACTGATAGAGATGTATGGAAGAAAAAAGCATGCTGCGCCGACCCCAAATAAATTGGGATAAGACCAGAAGGATGATGACTTAATCACCAATCAGTATGCCTAATAATTATGGTGATTATAGCAGAGTACCACAAGAGGTCATAACACACAACATTTTAAGCCTTGGCACTTGACAGTGACAAAACGAAGGCTAGCCTAGGTAGGTAATGTTTTCGCCAGTGTCTATGACCTCATGCAACTGGTGAATGCAGAAACCTAGGGCTGAAAAACAAATTCCGGCAAACATTCCTTTTTATAAAGAATCCAGAAAAATAAAATAGAATAAAGATATTTTGAATTCAAAATTACGGATTCTTAAAAATAACACAATAAAAGCATCGTCAAGAGGTCAAAAGTTAAAATTCTTTGGTTAAACAGCATTTAATTTTAGCAGACTTTAAAAAACAGGAGGATGTCAATATTTTTTAACCCCATGTATTTCAGAACGCAGCATTGATGTTTGACTGCCTCGATGGTCTAGTGGTCGCTAGCGCGACTGCTAAGTGAGAGGTCCTGGGTTCTATTCCCGGGTCGGGCAAAAAGTGTTATTGGTATTTTTCTGTCAAGAAAATTTCTCAGTAGCAGCTTGGATTCAGAAAGTTGGCGGTACTCGGTACTCGGTAGTTGGTGCTTCGGAGAGCACCTAAAGCTGTCGGTCCTGCGCCTGATCTCTCTCCGGTCGTGTCGGATTGTCGTCCCATCGGATTTTGAGAGTCAGTCAATAGAGAGTGCACCTGTGTTTGCGCACACACTTGTGCACTATAATATGTCCCGCGCAGATTACTAGTCTTCGTTGGGATTGGCCGCCGTGAACCGAAATTTGACCAGGGGGTGATTCTAGCGTCGCCGTCGTAGATATTATCTCGAACTCGACATAATGTCGAAACAAGATGGCGAATGTCGATTGAAAATAAATTTTCGTATTCTCAGATTGTCACGTTAGAGATGTGTTTTTTTTTGTTGTTTACGCCTAGCGCTCTAAATACAAAGAGTGGTTCAAAGCAGTGGACAGTGGACATTACCGGCGACATTTTTCGTAGAGATTTAAAATTAGTTATTATCTCGAATTAGACATTTATCTCTATAACGCGATAATTGGGGCCCAGGACGACATTATGTAATATAATGTTATGCATTATGCAGTTTGACGTCTTTTAGTATAATTCAAAGACCATGGGTCTTGTTGAACTTGTTGATATAGATATAAGCTCAATACTTACCTAATATTGAATTGTAATTATAAATCCAAAATTTTTGCAACGCCTGAAAAAGGCAACTAAGTTTATAAGAACTATGTTTATAACCTAACACCAATATATACACTTACGGCCAAAATTAATATCCAATCTATCCACGATTTACCCTACTGGAGATAGAAATTTGACATATTTTGTATGGAGCTTATGTCAAATTCCTATCTCTAGTAGGTTAAATCGTGACAAAGACAAAGACATTTATTGCTCAAACTGTGTACACAAATGTAGGTGTTTATCAAAGTTAGATATCGTGGATAGATTGGATATTAATTTTGGCCGTTAGTTGGCATTCTTTGAATCTTTGTTTTGTTTTGACGACATCTTTGGTCTAGTGGTTAGAGTGTCGGACTGCTGATCGTGGGTTCCCACAGAACACAAATATTTGTGTGATGAACATAAGTGTTTCTGTTGGTCTAGGTGTTGCTTATATATTATAAGTATGTATTTACAAAAAAAAAGTATATAAGTATTATATCCATTGTCTAGTAACCATAGCACAAGCTCTGCTTAGTTTGGGAATAGATGGTGCCGTGTAAACATGTCCCAAAATATTTATGTATTTATTTATTTAATGTCAAAGTCCTACGACTTTAACCTTCAAACAGTTTGTTTATAGATAAGACGCAACGCCTGTTAATTTCGGTCAATTTACAAATTAGTCGCTATAGTGATTAGTTAATCAATGAAGTATAGTAGTTGCCCCAAATGAGCATAGAATAAATACACAAAATAAATAAGTAGGTACTTACATGCACTTTAAAATAATTATTATTAACACACTTGTAAATTTCTGTAGATAAATTCTCGGCAAAAATTTATTTAGAATTAATCTTACTAATTTAATATTTTATATTTAATGAAAAACTTTATCATTATTGTAAACTTGTGACAAATACTTATATTTCTCATCCTGGGTGGGAAAATTTTAAGGGAAATGTATTTCAGTCAATTAACTTTTTTACTGTCCTTAAAATGTTGCCTTATGTAATGTATTTTTCTTCCTTTCAGCTATTTTATCTATCTATCTACAATGGCTATCATTTACAATGACTGATATCATAACAAAAAAATATTTAAAATTTTTGTAAAGTGGGTGACTCTGTCTCTCAGGGGTAATGTATTTTTCTTCCTTTCAGCTATTTTATCTATCTATCTACAATGGCTATCATTTACAATGACTGATATCATAACAAAAAAAATTTTTAAACTTTTGCAAAGTGGGTGACTCTGTCACTCAGGGTCATCGATGTCCCCGCGATTATATGAAAATAGTTATTTGTTCTTTACTTGATAAACACATTTTTTCATGGAAAGCTTCTGGGTATGACATAAAAACATAACATAACCAGCCAATTACTGTCCCACTGCTGGGCACGGGCCTCTTATCAGTACGAGAAGGCTAAGGCCTTAGTCCACCACGCTGGCCTAGTGCGGGTTGGTACTCTCAGGTGTGCAGGTTTCCTCACGATGTTTTCCTTCACCGTTAAAGCAAGTGATAGTCAAATATAAATCTGCACATGAATTCGATAAGTCAGAGAGTCACTAAGCTAGCACTGCTGGTATGACATACTTGTAATAAATTTTAATGAAATTTAAATATCACCATAGCAGGGAGGTACGACTCTCCTTTCATAAATGCTGTAATCCAGAGATGCTTCAGGGGCAACGAGCTGGGGGTCTACTCCCGTTCGACGATATTCGATAAATCGTACGATTCATCGCACAATTTGCTACTTCGGTCAACCATCATTCCCTTATCGCATGCGATGATCGTGTTTTGTCGTTTGTTTTTCTCATCTCCGGTAAATTGTTTACGACTATGAACCGTAGTCTATCTTAATTGTGCCTTTTTTATGTGCCTATCTTTATTATGTAAGTATCAGTCGGAACGAAAGTTCGTACTTCGTTTGTCGTTCGTAAAACGCGAGTAGACCTACTGGTTATAAAGTATTAGTAGTAGTAAGCTACACTAACCATCTTTGTTATACTAACCTACTTATTATGGACTTATCTGAAATAAAGATCATTTTATTTTATTAATTTAAATATAAGATAAACTCGTTCACATTTACCCTTGACAAGTACACAGCTAACTTTAAGA
Organism: Asteroscopus sphinx; assembly: GCA_949699075.1. NCBI lineage: Eukaryota > Metazoa > Arthropoda > Insecta > Lepidoptera > Noctuidae > Asteroscopus > Asteroscopus sphinx. The sequence goes on along the minus strand of OX453021.1, from coordinate 6,976,325 downwards.
TAAAAGTTGTTGACCCATTTTCGTCAATGAGAAACTTCTTGCATCGCAACCTTGAGTCTCTCCAAATATCTGGTAACCTATGTCCAGCAGTGGATGTCTTCAATCTGAACTGAGGGATATACGGAATATTACCCTAAACACCATCTGGCCCATCTTTACTTATTTATTTATTAAAAGGCACACCAACAATCGCATGGGCTTGCTGGGCAGGGCTGGGTTGGAGCCCATGGCCCCGCGACCTATGCCTCCCCCCGTGACAGCAGACCAATCGATGAATCATTTTATAACCCGTAAAATACTAATTAAGTCCAACATCACATTACTTCGTAACTTCAAAAAGGAAAAATTGTATAAAAAGGAAAATTATATATTTACCGTTGTTGTGCATTCTGGTTGATAAACCAAATTTCCTAGTGCCCAGGGTCCCAACTTGGCTTAAGATAGCCCTGATCACCATCATTATCCCAATGAATGGAGGAAAGACTTGCAGTAGTTGGCGCAGCATGTATTTTTCTTCCATACATCGCTATCAGCCATCATCATAGTGTTCACTGCCTTCCTAGCTATATATATAGGTATATCATCTTTCACACAATCCATCCAACACCCTCACCAATTTTCCAAAAAAAATAAGGCTCACTCCTCTATTTATTTATTTATTTATTTGCACTTTATTTCAGTCACAGAGAACCATAGTTAAAAATAAGACATTACAATACTAAAATAATAATAAAAACTAATACAATTAAATTAATAGGATTAAAAATGATATAATAAATGTCATCCATTATATTAATAGAAACAAAAAAAAAACATTAATGGGTGACCTGTATCCAACGTCTGTACATTTTCGTTCCCATGATCCTATCTGCCAGACTGCTAATAATAGCGTTCCTACACGTGTCAACTCTGTACATAAAAGACGCTATCCTTTTCCTTTGAATGGCATTAAATGAGTCGATTCGAGCCTCCGCGTACATTTCTGAAGCGCTGCAGCATCGCTTCAAGCCCATCAGCTGCCTGAAGATGTTATTATAGGCCACCCGTATGCCATTATGGGTTTTCTTCGTATAGTCATTCCAAAGTTGACACGTATAGAAGGTCTGACAGAAGGATCTAAACAGTGTAATCTTTACTTCTGGAGCTGCCTTCGAGAACTTCCTAACGATCATGTTGCCTCATGTTATTACAGGTTTCCCCTTGGATACTCCTAAACTTTGCAGAAATAGCGGTACCTACCGACAATGCAGCATCATACGTCGTCGTGAGATAACTGCTTTAAAGATAACTGTAAATAACTGCCGACAAATTACTACATAATTGCTATAGAACACCTCCACAACATAACTGTATGAACTGCCTCCTATTAGATGGATACTCAGGGTGATTCACTCAAAGTACTATTCCTTTGTGTAACACTCTCCCAATCGCCTCACCAGTACTCACCACAGAATAAACTCACTATGATTTTAAAACCGCTTGCACCGTTTGACAATCCGTCTTATTGGCAACTATGCGCCAGCGCCACGAAATGTGGTGCCCTAAACCCTAAAAATATAAGGTACTACTAATCCAGATTTTGAATGCGTAAGCGTTTGTCAGAGAAAATAAAACAAAAACCGGCCAAGTGGAGTCACACTCACGCAGTAAGGTTTCCGTACCACCCATCGATCTGATACCCCATAGAAACTTTTATGAATAAATAGAATATATACGAATACAATATATATTTAATTACGAGACTTCATCAAAAATAAGTAAATAAATAAGTAAATGATGACCTCTGTGCTCTAGTGGTTCAAGTGTCGGACTGCTGATAACGAGGTCGTGGGTTCGATTCCCACAGGACACAAATATTTGTGTGATGAACAAGTGTTTGTGTTGGTCTGGGTGTTGCTTATGTATTATAAGTATGTATTTACAAAAAAAAAGTATATTAAGTATTATATCCATAGTCTAGTACCCATAGCACAAGCTCTGCTTAGTTTGGGACTAGATGGTGCTGTGTAAAAATGTCAAAAAAAAAAAGACATCAACGCACCGTGCGCGAAATATAAATTTTTGCATCTCTTCCTTACGCAGGTACCACCACATATATCTATTTTTGCCCTATTTTTAGTATTTGTTGCTAAACTACATAGTATGCACTATAATCATACCAAGTTTGACGCTGGTATCTATTACAGTTTTGAAGATAGAGCAGGAACAAAAACGTTGAAAAAAATGCATATTTTTCGAGGCTTCTTGAATGGTTTTAGACTTTTTTTTTAATTATTGTTTGTCGTGATCATAGCAACACATATTCTGAGAATATTTCAACCGGTCTACAAAAGATACAGCCCTGTGACAGACAGACGGACGGACGGACGGACAGCGTAGCGAGAGTAATAGGGTCCCGTTTGGCACCCTTTGGGTACGGAACCCTAAAAATTGTAGATATCAAAAACCGAGTAGATGAGTCCATGGCAGACCTTGACAACTTTCAACTCACAGAAAAATAATAAACACTATCCAACTTCTTAAGGTGGGCAGTGACAATGTATCTAAAAGTGTTGTTGACTTCCAAAAAGCTTGCATGACTTGTTCTAAAAATAACATACTTTTTCAACATTCACGGACAGATTTTGGAATGCGGCCACGCCATTCGTACTGTTGGATGCATCGTTAGTGGCACCCTTTACATCAATTGCTTACTCACGGCGGACACGACACACACATGTATACGTAATCCAAAAACCAACAAGCTCTCTTCAATTTCTCCGCGTGCCGACCCTGCATCGAGCCGGTAGCGTGAACACTCGCGTCTCGTAACCGTCGCGTAACCGTTACGTCCACGTTTACGGCTAACATGCATCTGATGCGTTAGCTGTAAATCTTGCACTTAGACAATCATCAGCAACCGGATAGGTCATAATCGTAACCGGATTATAGAGCTACTAGACTTAGCTCGCGGCTTCGCCCGCGCGAATGTCGTTTGTCGTGCATCCCTCGGGAACTATTCATCTTCTCAGGATAAAAAGCAGCCTATATGTTAATCCTGGTTATGTTCCATCTGTATGCCAAATTTCATTAAAATCCATACAGTTGTTTTTGCGTGAAAGAGTAACAAACCTCCACACATCCATACATCCAATAAACAAACGATACTACGCGTATTGGGGTAAACCCAATGTCTTCTTTCTATAAAATTGCATATGATGTGTTAACTCCATGATTTGGCAAACTTCTTTTAACATTTCTTCTTGCTTCCTTAGCCTTTTTGCTTTTCTGTTTTCCTTCTGTTATCCTCTTCCTCCTGCCCCTATCCCAGTTTATTTGTGGTCTGCGCAGACTTTATTTTCTTCCCTACATCTGTATCTGCCGTCATCTCGGTGTTCACTTTCTTTCTATTCATATCATCTCAATCCATCCATGTTCTCTTTGATCTGCCTCTTTTCTTATAGCCATCTAAATTCATACTTAACACTTTCCTCGTAACATGCTCCTCATTCCTCCTCATCACATGTCCATACCATGATAATCTGACGCTACTTAACTTTTCTATCTCTGGTGCTACTTTCAGACTCCCTCTCTTATTGGTTTTCTTTTTATAACCTCATTATGGATTATATCAAATGGTTTAACTAACTGTATTAAATTCATATTTATCACGACAAGCAGGTCTGTTACTTTGACTAGAACATTATTATAGAATATTGTATACTAACCAATCCACACAAAAATATTGTAATGCGAAAGTGGGTCCGTTAGCTTGTAGAATTTTCTTTGCTCAACTTCGTGATTGATTTGATGATTTTTGGCTGTGAAACAGCTTGGTACCTAACTGGAGAAGGCCAAGTAGGTTCTACTACTCGACCAAAACAATTAGACAACTGGCTCGTATGCAGTCCACTGGCCCGCTTACTGCGCGTAGGTACGCAGTAACTACAATTTTTTTTTGGATAACGTCATCTTTGACAGTTGCCTAATTGTTTTGGTCGACTAGTAACTAGCTACTAGTAGGTAGGTACTTTGCATCCCGTATTGTTTTAAACAATAACATATTAACACTAATATTTTTTAGATAGTTTCTTATTCACTGCACTTTCAGGCACTTCATTTTCTTTTGGACAATATAGGTAGGCACATAAATGTTAATTTTAAGTAACAAAAAATAATCATTTTTATTACCCAATAATAGAAATCGGAATCAAACTTCCGACGTATGCCTACGATTACCTATGATATGGTTTCTAAAAAAATAATGTATTCGCATTGTAGCTAATCGCTGAAAGCAGAATATAATTGAATTATATAATAAGCATTTCGAAGCTGGAGAAATTAGGATTGGACTTCGGATTAATTGACGTCGAATTAAGGGGGTGTGTGTACCCCATAGAATTACTACACGGATTAGGTATCTTTTGTGTTATTAATCTAAGGTGTACCCCTATTGAAGGAAAAGTTGCAGAACGTCCGAGAATTCTTTTTGTTTTCTACCCTTACTTGAATTTTCTGTCGGAAACATCGATTTCAGGGGTGAAAGAGGTAAGGGGAAAACAAAACCCCCTTTCTGAGTTATGGCTTCACTCCCCTTTACGAGATTTTTTCCCAAGATTTTGAGGTTCAAAAAAGGATTTTCAAGGTGAGAAAAACAAAAGCAAATTATTGTAACCTAACCTCAAAACACTAACCACTTTTCGCGAAAACTATTGATTTCCGCAACTTGAGATTTTACATGAAGTCTTACGGCCAAAATTAATATCCAATCTATCCACGATTTACCCTACTGGAGATAGAAATTTGACATATTTTGTATGGAGCATAGGTATGTCAAATTCCTATCTCTAGTAGGGAAAATCGTTGATAGATTGGATATTAATTTTGGCCGTTAGTAAATGTAACCTTTCTGTAAAAAAAATATGAACTTCAACTCAACGTCAATTAATCCAAAGCTTAGCCGAAATTAGTACCTAATTCGTTCGTAATCCTTTGTAGGTAGGTAATCGTCTGTTTGATTGAAACTAACATACCTATAGGTAGTTGAATTTACACGGCGCCAGTCGTTAGTAAGTAATAGAATTTAGTAGGAGTCTGTGCTGTGTATGTAAATCAATCAATATAAACAAACACTTAAGTAATTACTAAGATTAATTATGTTTATTCACGGTTTAAGTCACAAAGTTTCACTAACTACAGAAGTAGGTACAATCACACTCATACTTACTAAACGCTGGACATGGGCTTTACATGCAGTGAAAGTTTATCATTCAAATACCTAATGGCATAGTAACAAAATCGAAGCTCGCCGTAACAAATTCATTCACAGAAAACTTGCATCTATGCACAGGTGAACAGACTTACATTTTATACACACAGAACATTCATTCTTCTGCAAATATAATAAGGACTATAATTGCATGCACTTTTATGGCGGGACTCTGAAAGACAGATGTCTACTAATACCTACTCGCGAAGATGTATAGACCTATATGATTACAGTTCACAGATCACGGCCGCAATTATGATTGATCTCGCCATTGCCTCTCTGGCTCAATTAAATCAGCAGATAGCGATCAATACAGGTACACTTTAATCAGTCTGTTTCTAACGTCAACTGTCGCAAAAGCGTAAATTCTGCTTTGTCAACAAACTTGAAGAATGTTGAAGACGCCGGTAAAAATTCACACATGTAGATTCCACGTTATCAAATGATGTTATGCTAAAATAAACATGTACTGAATCACATACTGATATGAAAAAAAAATGGGACTTACTTTAATAAATCCTTTTTTGGCAATAATAACAATAACACGAGCAACAAACAACTTCATTCACTAGGTAGGTAATGTCGCGGATACGGCGCGGTACACGTGTTTCCACACTGACACACTAACAGCTACTGGCCATTCGACTCCACACCTCCAACCTCGTTAAACTTGTGCCGGAATAAAAAGTTAACTTTCTAAATTCGAATTTGCGAATCCATCGCGCGGACAGGTGAGGCCAGTACCGAACTAACCAGCGAAAACTATCGAATAATAGTCGACGTCACAAAATCGCATGTTTGACTCAGCCTGTGAGAAATGGGCCTTATTGTTATCTTCATACAATGGAGGTCGCAGTTCAGAGATCCTGGACCTTTTTATTGTTGCAAGTACTTACAACCTTGGTTACCTACATTGGTACCTACTTATTTGTTACGAGACCGAAGTATTTTTATCGATCATTCTTTATGCACCAGTAGTAAAATAAAATCTATTCCGTCACGAAAAAAGCTATAAATAATATAAGATTAAGTAATAAAAATCGGATTATTTTCATTTCCTTTATCGCTTTATAGTTAGGGAGCAAAATATTTCAAATAAAATAACAATAATAGAAAGAAAATTATTTACAACAATCATGTTGGGTTTGTTAAAGATATATTTTTTGTTTAATCTTCATTTTATTTTAATAAAATGTTTAACTCCAACCACAGGCAACTTGAGTGTCCGAATAAGTAAGTAAAAGCGAAAATTTATTATTCCGAAGGTTTGGGAATCAAATCTAGATCATAAAAGAAGTCGGTTAATAAGCAAAAAACACCACATACAATTAAATTATACTTTTTCACAAATAACTATGTCATCCATACCAATTAACTCTTTTATATTAAATCCAATTAAAGAAACAAATAATTTCAGTCGACAAAAAAATAATCGACCAAAAACGTCAAGACACCCGCGACATGTGTCGTATGTTTAATGCTGAAACAATGAAAGCTAACATCCCAACATACAAGGAAACTTCCCCTAGCAAATACGACAAAAGAAAACAAGAACTTAAGGAAAAGAAAGAATTAGAAAAGATGAAAAGTCGTAGAACCAAAAGAAATGTAGGAGCGATGTACGCAGTCAATCCAGCGTTGAATGTAGAAGACGAGACTAGAGTCGAGAAGATCGTTGATAGGATATATGATGACTTGCTTGAGAAAGGACGGAAGATCCCTTATAGGCGCAGAGAAGTCCCTACGGCTGAAGCAGAAGGCGATGTTGTAAGTGTTAAACACACAATATAGTTCCAAGTGGGAATACAGTTGTACTTTTTATTGTAGTATTACAATCACATGAAACTGCATCTTCAGGTCTCAGTTTGGCACACGTTACTTGCTGTACCATTAGGCAACAGCCTAGGTGATATTGCAGTTGTTATGAGCAAAGTTATTAAAATCCGATGGGCCTTTAGCAGATTAGTCTCAGTCAAAACCTGCATATGGCTCCAGAAACTTCTCAATTATGTATTTAGACCGCTAACCTACACAAGGCCAGCTTGGGGGTCTACTGCCTTAACTCTTCTCATTCTGAGACGTTACCCGTACCCTGTGAGGCTAGTTTAGTTATAAATTTACTAGAAGAAGACTACCCTTGGGATTTGTAAGCGCGTAGCTTTTTTCCAGGTAAAAAGAGAGCTTACTTGTAAATTTGATGGTGATTTTTTTCGTGATTTCAGTGTAGGTCCCATAGTAAAAGTTGTTCAAATTGATGAGTACAATTATCCCTTTTAACCCTTTAACTCTCACAGACGTGATATCACGCGAGGAAGCAATAGATTTCTTTTGTTTCAATAATTAGCGGTATTCAACAGGTTAATTGCTAATGAGTATAACAACGACTGCGCGGGTAGTACGATCTGCAAGGTTAAGCTGCACTTGTCGCAGTCAGTCTGTGGATGGGTGACCGTTTCGTTACACATTGAGAACCCTGCCGTGCCAAGGCACGGAGGGTTCTCGATGTGTAACGACATAATATTGAAATAGTAATATAATATTGGTTGGATATCTATGGCAGTCGTTACGGGTAGTCAAAAGCCTGAAAGTCTGACAACTGGTCTAACCTTTGAATGTCAGTATCACCCAGTATTTGTGTTGCGGGGGTCTGATGGCAGTCGCTCCGTGTAAAATACTGATGTTCAGCCGCATCTGGCTAGACTGGAAGCCGACCCCAATAATTGGGAAAAGGCTCGAAAGATGATGAGGATGGTGAATTAATTGCTAATGAATTCTAAATCATCCTGTATAAATAAACGATACTTTAACATTTTAAGGTTTAGGTTGTTAACGTCAAATTAATAAAACGCATTTTAATAAACTTCAGCTTCCTAAAGAATGCTTTAGTAGAAAGGTACGACCATCCAGTTCGAAGCGTTTTGCTAATACTTGCAGTAACTATACGTATACCGCTAATAAGTGGAATTCCTTGCCAAGTCTGTAGTTCCCGATTTGTATGATCTTCAAGGCACGAATAAATAATAAGTGAATAGGTATTTGCTGAGCGTGCATATTAGGTGTGGTAGCGGCCAAACGCAAGCCCATTAAGGATCATCAACTCAGCCTATCCACTGCTGGACTTAGACCTCTCCCAAGCAGCATCACAACACTTGGTTCTCCGCCTTCCGCATCCAGTCCCCTCAGATAATGTTCCGTGTGGTGCCGGACGTAAAGAATTGCACCACCCTATATCTTCTCATGGGTGTCGTAAAAGGCGACTAAGGGATTCACCAGAGGATGGGCAACAGCGTTCTCTGAGTATTTAACCAACCAACTGCGATCGCCAACCCGCCTGCCAAGCGTGGCGATTATGGCATATCCCCCCAATATATGCTTGGGGGAGGCCTGTGTCCAGCAGTGGACGTCTTACGGCTGAAATGATGACCCGCTCCGGCTTCGTACGAGCACAGATAATATGTAATGTCCGTGAACTTAGCAGAGCATTTCCTAGCAGATCAAAAATAAAAGGGAGTTCTCTTCGCATGCAACTGAGTTCTATAGTTCCTGATACTTTATAGGAATAGTTCTGGCATTTCAATACGAGTAGCACAGTTATACCTAATCTAAGTAGATGAACTTAAGTATAATAAGTCGTAGGTAGTGATAGTGAAGAGTGAATACCATCTACTACTATTCTAGATGGTAATTAACTCAACTTTAAAATTATTTATTTAAAAAAACTTGTGCTATTTAAACTTGCCCTAATAATTCCTTTCTGTTATTTTTCTGTTACAATCAAATAACATTCATATCCGTTACCTGTCCTTTACTTACAATTATTTTGAATATGACCCATAAATCGATATTGAAAATGTTTTTGTCATAGAAGAAACGGCTGCCGAATTGCGTAACTCATTCGCTATCGCAATCATCTGGATTTTAATAATCATTGCTCCGTGTGTTTTGACAATCCGTGTTATCGGCAACTACGTACCACGCAATGAATATTGCTTTAATTTCAAAATGAAAGCTAATGTCAAAGTGAATGCATTACACAATTGCTCCACGGGTTCTATAGCTTGAAAATGGGGGCAAAACCGGTTCATAAAATTGAAGGTGAATCTTACAATAAACTGGGATGAAGAGTAGCCTGGGATGAGTAGCCTGGGTTGCCAATTCCCTTTTATTTCGTTTGGAGTTTTGCCAACTCAAAAAGGGAATAAAAATCAATAGTTTTACTACTAGTTACAAGGAACAAAACTACGATGAAATAGAAGATTTACTTCTCTCTCCAACTTAAAAATACTACACTAACACTCACATTCACATATACACACGCACTCCCACAACCACATTCAGCCCCCTTCCCCACACTTTCATACACTAACTCATCCCTCTCTCACACAACTTATGCTTCAGATGATTGTAAATCTAGTTTGAATCAAAAAACTTAGTTTGAAAAATCTAGTTTGAAGTAAATCAATATTGTATAATTGCCTACCTACTAGGATTTTTCTATTTCCTATTTTTTTTTCTACCGACATTTGTTTACTACGTACATACATATGTAAAAATATTTTTTGGAGGAACACTGACTCCTAAGTCACAGGTAATAACCTAGTTTGGGAGCCAGGGAACCTTTTTATTGTTTGTGAAAAAAATTTGTATGATAATTTTTTTTTTTTTTTTTTTTTTAATGTTACTTCATTACAAATGACGATCGCGATACATTCTTGCGACCTTTGATATGAAAATGTAGAGAATTGTATTCAATAGCTGTCTGCTATACTGGGAGTTAGGTATAAATCAAGTGATCATGGGGGCAAGGGCGAATTATTTTTTTCTATTAGTTAAGTTTAATTAATTAAGTTTCAGACTTTTTATAATCAAGTGCTCCGGTAACTACTCTGTGTCTCTTCCATGACATTCCAGTCCATTCAGTGGTTGTCTGGAAGAGATCGCCGTGAAGCGATAAGACCGCCAGTTGTACACTAACACATAATTATATAGTTTTTTAAGAAATTCCTGTAATCTAGTTGTGCAATACTGGGTGTCAGGGAAACGCTTCCGAAAACGAAGATAGGTGATAGTACTGATGATTACAGATACGAAACCACGAAAAAAAATGTGATTCTTTTTTTTTTTGCATTTTTTATTATGTATGAGTTTTATTTAACTGCCCAAAGCTGGTTATGTATGAAAAATGTAAAAAAAAAAATATTATTATTATTATAAGCCTGAAGTGTCCCACTGCAGGGCAAAGGCCTCCCTACTCTCCTTCCACTTCTCCCTGTCTATTGCTACAAGCGTCCAGACCTTTTGGAAGGAGTCCAGCTCATCCCACCATCTCCGTCTGGGCCTGCCGCGTTGACGTCTGCCATGTAAAGGGACCCTATATATGAAAAAATCTAAAAAAAAACGCATTTTTTTTTCGTGGTTTCGTATCAGTAATCACCAGCACCTATCTTCGTTTTCGGAAGCGTTCCCCTTACACCCAGTATAGGGAACAGCAGTTATTTTTTTCGCGATTTCAGGTTTGGTCCCATAGTAAAAGTTGTTTATACTGATGAGTACAATGACCCCTTAAGAGGTTAGAGTTATTTCAATAACACGTTGTATAGTAGATTGTTAACATTTAAAAAAAAAACAATGAAAATGGTTAATACAAGTCAACACATGTAACGCCATCTGTCGTAATTTTCCAGACACTACTACGTTTAGCTTTTAATAATTTTCTTCCTATTAATAATTTGCAAGATTATTAGACAGAAAGGTAAAAGGAGAGTTAGGAGGCATTGTCCAACAGTGGGACAGTACAGGCTATTAATAATAATAAAAATTTGCAGCCTGCAGAAAATAAAAGCAGGAGGTTCGCCTTCGCGCCAGTCCTAATTGAAGGGCCCACATCAACTAAGGCTCCGTTCAACGATAGCCTCGACTCGAGCTCAAAGCCACCTCGGTTCCACCACGCCATCGTTCCGTATTTCATTGACTCCAGAACTTATGGTACTGTATGAATCTATCAATCTTTAATATCTAACGGCCAAAATTAATATCCAATCTATCCACGATTTGCCCTACTAGAGATACGAATTTGACATAAGCTCCATACAAAATATGTCAAATTTCTATCTCTAGTAGGGCAAATCGTGGATAGATTGGATATTAATTTTGGCCGTTAATAAGTAATCTGTGAACTAGGGCCGTATTGTTTGACACACAGGACACAAGTGTTTGTGTTTGTCTGGGTGTTTCTTATGTATTATAAGTATGGATTTACAAAAAAAATGTATAAGTATTTTATCCATTATCTAGTACCCATAGCACAAGCTCTGCTTAGTTTGGGACTAGATGGTGCTGTGTAAAAATGTCCCAAAAAGTATTTATTTATTTATCTCGCCGTTAAACTTGACAGTTTGGCGAGTTTTCTAGTAAAGTAAAACTAAAGAAATTGTGATTAAAAAAAAAAAAAAAAAAAACTACTATTAAGTCTTAAAGCTATCATTATTCCGTTGTGAGAAAGGAATAGACAGGACTAAGAGCGCCATCCCTCTCTCTCATCGGAACCATGATAACTTTAACACGTCATGGTAAGGGCCCAGACTCTACTTATAGGAAGAAGAACCGAGTGAACGCTTCCAAACATCTTAATCCTTTGGTCGTGGCGGCCACAAAATATAACCCATCACTCATTAGTAAAATCCGTAGACCTAGACACGTACTCATCGAACCCGATGATGACATTACCCTCCTACAGGAGTCAAATAAAAATACTAGCACCATCAGACGCCGTCGTCCTAAATTTCGTCCCCACCGGAGGGGACCGACGCGACACCCACACAGATGCCGAGAGTCCGACTCTCGAGAAACCCAACTCGATGCAGCAGCGGCTGCTGGGGGGACCAGTGGCGGGGAATCCCCAGCTGCACCGTGAGCCGAGGTCGAGCTCCCCACCTGGGGACGCCCTCACGGTGTCGCAACCGGAGATAATCTCGTCACGCGAGACCGGTTATGCTCTCGCTCACTCCTATTCCTACTCTACTCCACGTTATGAGCAGTTTTGATCGCCGATCAGTTAGGATTAGGTAGGTCCTAGCCCTCGCCGGCGAAGCTTGCCGCTTAACGGTGATTCGCGAAACGCGTCTCCCCCCCCCGTTATACCGAAAGTCCGCCGCTTTCGAGAAAACATTTTCCGATGCAGCAACGGCTGCCGGGGGACGTAGCGGCGGTGTCCCCCAGCAATGCCCTAAGCCGAGGTCCGAGCCCTTCCCTGGGGGACGCCCTTATGCGGCATTGCAACCGCGAAATTAGTATGTAAGTTAGTAGTTAGCAAATATTTCGGCGGATGGAGTCCCTAACGGGACTCTCCGCCCCCAAAGCCCGGTTAAGCAGAAAGAGCACTATAGTGCTTCCTGTGAGTAGCCAATTCGAAAAAAAAAAAAAGTGAACGCTTTTCGTGACAGGAAAGAAGCGAAACCGGCTAAGTGCGAGTTGGACTTGCGCACTATACTTCCTTACCATATTTTATAAGTTTTAGTATTTGCCATGACAGAGGCCATATTCTGCGAAAATTTCAAATGGCTAGGTACTAAAAAAAATGGACTACTCTGTTTAAATAAACTAAAGTGCAACAAAGTTTTTTTTTAGTGTATCTCACAATTCACTTTTCTCAAGAAGGAAATCATCACCTTCATCTTTTTGGCATTAGATTTTTTTTTTTATTATAACCTTAAATGTGTATACATCTTAAATCGTCTTGTCAAGACCTTTCATTTGATACCAATAAGTATTGTAAAAATCTCAAAAAAACTCTCCCCTCCCTTTTTATTCGCAGACGTCATATAAAAAAAACTTTGCCAATGTCACCCTCACAATTAAAGTGAATCTACCGACACCTCTCAAGTTAAAATCCATGAAGCCGTTTAGGCTACAGAGCGTGCCGAGAAATATATACCCACATACATACATCATCATCATCCTCCGAGCCTTTTCCCAATTATATTGGGGTCGGCTTCCAGTCTAGCCAGATGCGGCTGAACATCAGTATTTTACACGGAGCGACTGCCATCAGACCCCCGCAACCCAGTTACTGGGTAATACCGACATTCGGAGGTTAGACCAGTCGTCAGACTTTCAGGCTTCTGACTACCCGTAACGACTGCCATAGATATTCGTATGACAACCGGGACCGACAGCTTAACGTGCTCTCCGAGGCACGGAGGGGTCTCGATGTGTAACGAAACGGTCACCCATCCACATACTGACCGCGGCAAGTGCAGCTTAACCTTGCAGATCGTACAATCCGCGCAGTAGTTGCATCGCTACGAGCCCCTCACCCACATACACTCGTAAAATATAACCCTCCTGGCGCAGTCGGGTTAAAAGCACAACTTTTGAAGGGTTTTTGTAGCAGAATAATGTTTAGAACTTCTAGGGACAGAAGTATAATAAATAAAAAGCACTTAAACTAAATAACCCATTCCAGACTCCCATCTATCGGAAATAATAACTAAAGCGTTTGACTACTTCGAGAAGGCGACCTGCGTTCGGCTTCAGCATCTCCGAGAGAGGCCCACAGATTTGCAGTCACTGCAGAACGTGATCTGGCTGTACATCACCAATCCATCTGGCATCCGACAGTGTGTCCATAGCAACGAGAAAGCTGAGATTAAAGGGGTGCAGGTAAGGAGTCTTGCAGCCTTAAAATCAGGTCTGACAAAATACTATGATGGACCAATGATCAAGGTTTAATTTTCACACTATTATTATTATTTTGAGGGAAGATGTAGGAGTCTTGAACGCTCCTAAGCCACTGCGACCTGAAAAGATCTATTGTGACGCCTCTCGCAGCATAACAGCACTTCTCCAAGCTGCAAGTCAATCATGAAGTCGACTATGACCTTGGGAGAGGAGGATTTGATCTCCTTCGTTGAGATGACTTGGCCACCAAGATATTGGGTTCTGATGTGGTGCACTGCATCACATTATTACACTGCATAAGTGCATACAATTTTCACACTAACACTATATTTAAACTTTTAACACGAACATACCAATATTAAGCCTGACGTTTACTCATCGTGGTCACGAGCAGACTGATTCAGCGGTGTTACTCTGATTCCGAGGTGGAAGAATGTTCATCCACTCTCGGTTTTTCACAATTCTCTGTAAGGCCGGTGCACACTACACCCATCTTGTCCGTATATTTTACTTATTGCAAACCGAGGATGGGTGGGACCGAGTGTTGTGGCGCAACTTGGGAGAGGCGTATGTCCAGCAGTTGACTGCGATAGACTGAGTTGATGAAACTGAGTGTGGATGAACATCCGCCCACCTCGGAATCGGAGTAACACCGCTGAATCAGTCTGCTCGTGACCACAACCAGTGGAACCTGGTCGAAACTTCGGGCTTAATATAGGTATTTGCGCGTTAAATCCCGTCTCACATTAAATTAATAATTTCACACTATCACGTCACATGGCAACACCGCATCTAGTACAAAGATTTTGAAGCCGTTATTACATAAATAACGAAACTCAAGCGTTGATCACTGTTTAAAACTAGCTTTGAATTGAGCTTTAACATTCAAATATTCCTCAATCATAGATCCATTGATAACAGTTCAGCTGATTTCAGCTTTAATCAAAATGTTGTCTACTCAGTTGTAGATTCGTATTTGAGCAGAGATTTGATCTGTAATCACGGAAGTGTGGTCGAAACTGCGCTTGAGCACATATTTCCTTGCTACCTCAGGTTATATTGTCAAATTGAAGTGTATACCATACTGGAGTTTATATTTACCGTACTGGAGTTTGGAATATGACTGCCCCCTAGCCAAGTTGACAATTTACACAATCGTCAATCGTCAATGCTAATAGAAAACGATCAAAATGTATGGGAATGACATATCTGAACGAATGATTTTTTCGTTGAGATATGTCATTCCCATTCATTTTGATCGTTTTCTATTAGCGTTGACGATTGACGATTGTGTAGATTGTCAACTTGGCTAGGGGGGCTGATCAGGTAACTCAAGTAACGATTCTACGCTTAAATAGTGATTAGTTGATTGTAACTGTACTTAAGGAACATTCTTTAATACAGACCTAAGATAGTTTGAAAGAAAGAAAGAATCATTTATTTGCGTTGACTTAATATAATCATTATTTGCTACTATTATTTAAACTGACTGTTCCGTGTGGTGTCGGACGTAAAGAATAGAATCACCCTATATCTTCTCATGGGTGTCGTAAAAGGCGACTAAGGGATTCACCAGAGGATGGGCAGCAGCGTTCTCTGAGTATTTAGCCAACCAACTGCGATCGCCAACTCGCCTACCAAGCGTGGCGATTATGGCATATCCTCCCAAGCTACTTGGGGGAGGCCAATGTCCAGCAGTGGACGTCTTTCGGCTGAAATAATGATGATGATGATTTGAACTGACTGACTCCAGACATAACTAAGGCCGTGGCTCAGTATTCTCCAGGTGAAATTAATTTATTTATTTAAACTTCATGCAACATGTGTAGTACATATGCCTTGGGCAAAATTCAATACAAAGTTTAAAACACGTTTGGTCATCTGCATCTAATTACTTGGAACCCGACCTCAGTACAGCATGTAACAAAAACCCTGTTGTTCCTGTGAGCTACCCCAACCAGCAAAGTAGTCCGTTAAGAAAAGCATTTATCACTAAAAAGTGAAAATAAAGCGTTATTAAAGTATCCGTTATGACCGTCTGTTCTATAATAGCGATTTATACAATATTTTAGCTGTATAATATTATACAGCATTTTGGTAACAATAATAAGGGGCAAGTTCACCCAGAAGATAACAGATGTTTATGTAAAAACCAGATGTTTAACCCGAACTTCGGTGTTCACCAACGATAACCAACCGTTATATCACAGTAATCATTCGATTTTTCTAACCGAAGTCGGGGACGTCGTTTAAGTACTAACCGGGTATTTAAACATGACATTTTTGACGTTTGATGGTTGAAATTGTTGAGGTTATTCATTGATATTCTGTATTTGATTGTTTTTCGTAATTTTAGAAGAGTCTTTGCTGCATAAAATATTAATATTAGGATTATTACTCTCCAATATAACAAAACAATTGCATTTTATCATATTCATAAAATTTACAATAAAAACCGAATAAAATAAGGGCCGGAACACGTTGCCGTTTTTCGAGCGTGCATTTTTATTTTACGAACATAAACAAAGAAATATATTGCTTATGCTTTGAGAAAACTTATGAAAGATGTGTTTTTGTCGTATTGAGGTAGTACGTAATTTTTTCATTTATAATTTTTTGTATAATTAATAAAAATAAAAATGAATGTGGCTGATTAACGATGCTCGCGCGAAACCTGCACAATGTTACCGCTACTTTTGGGTAAGCACAACTACCAAAATTTTATCATGTTTCAAGAAACGCGCCCGCCCGATACACTTCGTGTTTGTAAGTGGCCTAATATTCAAACATCAAAATGGTGTATTTAATTGGTTGCTATGACAACCAAGACCGCTTATCCTGCCAAATTAAAAAGATATGTCAAATGTATA
This sequence comes from Asteroscopus sphinx, assembly GCA_949699075.1. Classification (NCBI taxonomy): domain Eukaryota; kingdom Metazoa; phylum Arthropoda; class Insecta; order Lepidoptera; family Noctuidae; genus Asteroscopus; species Asteroscopus sphinx. Next base: position 6,959,528 of record OX453021.1, on the reverse strand, counting down.
GAGTAGCATTATACTAGGATTTTTAATTTTGGAAGAGTTACCTGATATGCAACCGTTTTATATTGTCGTTCTTTTCATAGTGTTGTTGCCATTTAGTTACCATTTTGATTAACCGTGTTACATCATTCGTTCTTTCATTCCCAGAACGCTCGGTTTCAGAATCAATGATCGGATAGGAGTCGTGAACACGAAAATTCCCGCGTCCCGGTTAAACATCTGTTGTTGAATAACAGGTTGATTTTGCAAACAGTGGTTATTTCACTGTCCGCGAACTCGGCCCTTAGGGGCAAGTTCACCCAGAAGATAACAGATGTTTATGTAAAAACCAGATGTTTAACCCGAACTTTGGTGTTCACCAACGATAACCAACCGTTATATCACAGTAATCAATCGATTTTTCTAACCGAAGTCGGGGACGTCGTTTAAGTACTAACCGGGTATTTAAACATGACATTTTTGACGTTTGATGGTTGAAATTGTTGAGGTTATTAATTGATATTCTGTATTTCATTGTTTTTCGTAATTTTAGAAGAGTCTATGCTGCATAAAATATTAATATTAGGATTATTACTCTCCAATATAACAAAACAATTGCATTTTATCATATTCGTAAAATTTACAATAAAAACCGAATAAAATAAGGGCCGGAACACGTTGCCGTTTTTTGAGCGTGCATTTTTCTTTTACGAACATAAACAAAGAAACATATTGCTTATGCTTTGAGAAAACTTATGAAAGATGTGTAAACATAACTGTTTTTGTCGTATTGAGGTAGTACATAATTTTTTTATTTATAATTTTTTGTATAATTAATAAAAATAAAAATTAATACGGCTTATAAACGATGCTCGCGCGAAACCTGCACAATGTTACCGCTACTTTTGGGTAAGCACATATACGAGAATTTTATCATGTTTCAAGAAACGCGCCCGCCCGATACACTTCGAGTTTGTAAGCGGCCTAATATTCAAACATCAAAATGGCGTATTTAATTGGTTGCTATGACAACCAAGACCGCTTATCCTGCCAAATTAAAAAGATATGTCAAATATATAGAGTAGCATTATACTAGGATTTTTAATTTTGGAAGTATTACCTGATATGCAACCGTTTTATACTGTCGTTCTTTTCATAGTGTTGTTGCCATTTAGTTACCATTTTGATTAATCGTGTTACATCATTCGTTCATGCATTCCCAGAACGCTCGGTTTCAGAATCAATGATCGGATAGGAGTCGTGAACACGAAAATTCCCGCGTCCCGGTTAAACATCTGTTGTTGAATAACAGGTTGATTTAGCAAACAGTGGTTATTTCATTGTCCGCGAACTCGGCCCTATAAGTGTTGTAAACGTTTACATCGACGCCATATATTACGCCTTTATCACAGTACTATAACTAATGCCGCTACATCAAGTACAGAGCCATTTTGTATTATTAAAGATTTACACGATACTATTTTGAAGCAATTTTGTGTTATTGTAGCTTCCAAATGAGTATTATAGTACAAGTGTTTAAATAGTATTGAATACACAACTATAGAACAATAATGTACTGTTGCTGATTTTTAAATCACTGTTAAGTATCGAATTTGAGCAATAAAATCTTCCAAATAGCTACTATAGTGTCAATGTCATAGCTGTCACGAGTATACTCATTTAACACTGAAAGGTCATCAAAACACTATTACGTAACTTGTATATCTTATAGTGACGTTACAGAGCTTTTATCGTTTTTATTGGACCTTTACGATACATAAAAGTAGTATATTACTAGTTTTAGTCAACCTAAACATCCTATAAAAGAAATTTAACATCGTTTTTACAACGTAAGTCCCGCGTTTTGTTTATAAAATGGCTGCTGTGTATATGCTAATGCTGTGTATATGTTAATGTTTGTGAATCTTCAGACGATAATAATGATAATGCAGAGTGATAGGATTATTATTTTGCGGAATATGCCTCGACAATCAAGTGGTTTAATCTAAGATGTACCAAGGAACCCTATTTTTATCATGGCTGCCGATGGCTGTCACTGTGTGCACTAATTAAGCCTATAGTAAGCACGTAGGTACCTTTTTATCCGTTAATAGCAACACTGGAGACATTACCATGTTTTAATTTATTTTAATTTAATAAATATTGAAAATCAAGGGGGGGCATTAAAAATTTGTTGAAAAATACTAACTACTTTATCAATAAAATTTTAGTCGCAAGTAAAATTGACTGTCTATATAAGATAACACTGATTTCACAAGTCATGAGCGCCATATTGCTAATAGTAATATCGATTTACTTGGCAAGAAATAATCTTTAATTTTATTTCACATCAAACCCACAATCTATACGAGAAATGACACTAAATTAAACTGTACTATAAAAGATCCCCGATCTCTACTATAGTACAAAAAAGTCCATTAATAGAGTCGTGGTGGCTTTTTTGTAACTGTTTTGTGATAAAAGCGCCACAAAATCACTGTTAAAACCTTGAAAAGACTTTTACGATATTATTATAGTACAAGTATAGTACTAACTTGTGACGCATGGAGCTACAATAACTTGGCTTTGTCACAAAATTGCGATGTAACTGCGCCAAAACCTGCCTGGGTAAACGTTTACATCATTGTTATAGGACATATTTGATACAATAAATAGTGCGTCCGAAAACGTTCTCTCGATTGCTATAGTACACATTTTTGCTGGTTGGGACGTTATCAGAATCGATATTCATACGTAAGGACACAACTCATTTAGAAAAACTCTTCAATAAAAATAATCAAATTAATTATATAATCATTATTAAAAGTGATTATATCACTTTCAATTTACAATTAATAATGATTAAGTTAACTAATAGAAAATATTTTCGAACTACAAAATAAAATGATACAATATTTACAAGGTACAAAATAAAATGATATAAAAAGGCGCGCCTAGGCGTCAAAATATTTCTTCACACCGCTGTCATCCGGCATAGTGTCCAGAAGACTGGCAGCGTTGCCACGTTGAATGGCAACGCTTATTCTTTGACCAAAGAACAAGCCAGCCCTCTGGTCACGCGAAGTGTCGACGTAAACGTGTCAACTAAATTAGAATAACTAAACAAAAAAAAATACTGTATTAATTAAAATATGATAAATAAACATAATGATTTAATGATTAATTTGATTATTTTTATTGAAGAGTTTTTCCAAATGAGTTGTGTCCTTACGTATGAATATCGATTCTGATAACGTACCTCACAGGAACAACAGGGTTTTTGTTACATGTTGTATAATTGAATTTAGAATTGGAGTAAACTAAAAACTAAACAGCAAATACTGGAGTCTCTGAAAGTCGAGACAACTGTCTGGACTACTCTTCCACAGATGATGGTGTTTGGTTACGACTGCATGTCCCTCGGCGATATAACCCACGAGATTATGCACGTGCTTGGCTTCGCCCACGAGCACACGCGACCAGACAGAGACCAGTACATCACTATCTTGTGGGATAACATTAAACCAGGTAACGGTCTTCCACCGACCAGTAAGCTTTAGACGCCATTAGCCGGACACCACGCATATGCAGTAGCACTGCATATCAGACGCCTCGCCACCAATCAGGACGTCAGTCCGTCAGCGAGCGCCACCAATTATACGGAATCATACCACCGAACTTTTGAGCCAACCATACAGGAAATGAATATAAAAGTATTCCGTGGAGCCAACCAATCATAACGCGCCGTCCGCCCCCCGGTCCCCGCCAACATTTTACGACTGTATTCTCATGCAAAACTTTGTTTATGCAACGTCTTGAGGCTTACTGGTCTGTGCGGTCTTCTTAGCTTAGATGAGAATCTTAAGAAGATTGTGTGGTGTAACGAGAATGGATATGATAAGAAATGAGTATGTCAGAGAGAGATTAAAAATAGCGTCAGTGGCGGAATAGTTGAGATGCAGTAGATAGTCATGGTATGGACATGTGATTCTGAGGAATGAGGAGCATGTTATGAGAAAAGTTTTGAGTATGAATGTAAATGGCTATAAGAAAAGTGGAAGACCAAAAAAAACATGGATGGATTATGTAAAACATGATATGGATAAAAAGAAAGCAAACACGGAGATGACGGCTGATAGGATGTATGGAAGAAAAATACATGCTGCGCCGACCCCAAATAAATTGGGATAAGGTGTAACGTAGTAACGTTAAATATTCTTAAATTCAGGGTTTTAATACAATAAAAACATTGTTTGAATCGTTTTTTTAAATGACTGGTTGTAGCGAGCGCGCGCATGATAAAATGGGTTAGTCATCGCGTCCCCACCTCGCCATCGCCTTGCTAACGGTCCGCGAGTTACATACGAAGCGACGCCTCTGACACTACGGCTTAAACACGTTAAGGATAGCACACGTTCACTTCTTGTGACGTCAATCGTGTGCTGTCCAATTGTAATTATACGTGTTTTAATATTTTCATTCCACACATTATTCATTGACTGATAATAGTCATTATATTAAAATCTGTGCAGTGTTTTTACCCCAATTGGGGTGCTACGTTCCGGGTGCACCTTCACCTTAGGCCCGTACTGCCCACCTAGTACCGGCCGGTGCTATCCTGCCTGGCGAGTTCCAGCTGCCCATCACCATCTCGGTCTTCACCACCACGGCGGCTGAACCAGGATAGTACCTGCGCATCCGCCTTAGAAAACGAAGGGAAATATAGTGACGGGTCTTATTCCTACCCACGACTTAAAAAAAAAATATATAATTTGTGTATACAGAGGTTAGAGGTTGTTATTTTATTTTTGACAACCTCCCCATATCATAACTGTTTCAAAGGGCAGGAGGATAATGGTATTCTTACCTTCTTCAATTGACAACACGATCGACACATTGAACGATCGGGCTCTGCCCTGGTGCCACGTACATATGTAGAGATGTGAGGGGAAGGAAAGACACGAAATCTATCTCGTAGCGCTGTTATGGTGGACTCTTAACAGGCCGCGTGTTCCATTACCACATAAAACAATTAGATACAGGAGAAATCCTAGTATGAGACAAAGCTTTAACATAAAAATAACTCTGTCTTTGCTGTTGCGCAGTCGGGTAAAAATACATAGCCGTTGAAGAATCAAGAAGTGAGCTTCAATTACTCAGCAGTTGATTGCCCAACCAGCAGCTTTTACATCACTGATCTTTATTGGAGTCTATGTAATATCTTCAGAGGGATATTTGGAAGCCAAACATACTAACAAATGATTAAGATATAAATTGTGGAAAGAAAAAATCGCTCACGAGCAGGATTCGAACCTGCGACTCCTGGCTCAGTACGCCAGTGCTTTAGCCACTAAGCTACCGTGAATACTGCTCGTGGTATCAAAAATATCCTCCACTATAAGTCTTTGGGTGACGTCAGCGATATCTTATTAAGAAACATTGTTCCTTAACCGACTCGACTAACTTTACAGTTAAATCAAAGTCGTATAGATATACCTACCCTTACTAATTATTTTATTATTAGATGTCACCCAAAGACGTATAGTGGAGGATTATTTCGATACCACGAGCAGTGTTCACGGTAGCTTAGTGGCTAAAGCACTGGCGTACTGAGCCAGGAGTCGCAGGTTCGAATCCTGCTCGTGAGCGATTTTTTCTTTCCACAATTTATATCTTTAGAATTCGCTTCGCATGCGTAAAATGCGTTAAAATAATAAAATAAATTATTAAGAGTTTCGAATATCATTTTCAGGATATCGAAAGTACTTCGAAGTCCACAAAAATCCGATGGTTGAGAATCTACCTTATGACTACGCCAGCGTCTTACACTACCCGCCACGAGCCTTCTCCAGGAATGGCCAAGTCACCATTCTGACCGAAGTACCTATGTCTAAATCTTCATTATATTTTTTACTATTTTTTGAATATCCCATCAGCAAAATGGCAACATGTTAAGGTTATGATCTGTAATGTTTTATTATTATTTTTTATAATTTGCCGAGTTTTTGCTAATTGAAGTATCAGCCATTGTCTTTTCTCCCAAACCGTTGGAAAGCCAGATTTTTGCAGAATGACATTCACCCAATTAAGACCTCTTAGTGCTCTCTAACGGTATGTTGAGTTGGGCTTTACCATGCACAAAGTTCAAACAATAAATTACAAACCAAGCTACTAAAACTCTATCCTCCCCAGCCTGGCATCAAAGTTGGACAACGCGAAGGTCTCAGTGAAATGGACGTCGAAAAAATCGGCATGATATATTCAAACGAGTGCGTTAAGCGCAATCGGGAATACCTTCTGAAGACCTGTCCGAGTGTGGTCAAATCTGACACGACCCCAAAACATACCACGCAGCAAGAAATCGAGGACTACTTCGATGATAGGCTTTGGCTCTTCGGAGTCGTCAACTACAGGATACGAGATAAGATGGAGTTCAGTAAGTGCTGGATTGTGATCCATAACGACTGCAATACCACCTAAGCTGTTGAAAAAAAAAAAAAAAAAAAAAAAAAAAAAAAAAAAAAAAAAAAAAGACTACTACTAAAACTATCTATGTATTTGTTTTTTTCTTTAACTAGTGGTTAGTGGTTCGCCCCGAACGGAGACCCCACGATATTCTTTTTGACTAACTAAATCGATTCATTTCTCTCAATTAAAAAAATTATATCTACAGTTAGGAAGACTATGAAATTGGTGTTGTGCGTATCTATTCCAAGCATAAATCTTATTTTTGTTGAATGTACAGCAGAATTCTACAACTGGCCAGAAAGTAGTTTAGTATTTAAAATCTGCTGATCTTGAAGGCTCGAGCGAATAGGTTTTTGCTGGGCAAGCGTGAATCGTCGACCGCACCATCGCTTAGCATCAGGTGAGGTGGCGGTCAAACGCAAGCCAGTTAAGTATAAAAAATATCCCAATCTTTTATGCCCCTCTCTCTCTCTAAGAAATAACTTTTGCTAAAAAGTAATATGACAAAACAAAAAATTATTATGATCTATCTTCTTCTATATCTATATCTATACATATAATAAGAATGTAAGTCTGACGTGTCTGTACATTGTATATTTTTGCAAAAAAAAAAATAGGGAGGAATAAGAATAAGTAATAAAATAAATTTCGAGATTTTTTTTAATGTTTGTCTGTTTGTCTGTTTGTTTGAACGCGCATCACGTTAAAACTACTGGATTTATTTGAAATAATTTGTAACAAAATTATTGGGCATACTTTGAGGTTACACTTAGTCTTTATTTGATAAAAATCGGTTCACTCTATCAGAAGTTATGTCAATTTAAAGTTTGCTTACATGTAGCGGTACTATTACACAATAATAGGTAGCGCTAAGGCTGAGGGCACGAAACGAGTGGTGGCCGGCGATGAATAAAATGGATGAATGACATGAGTTATAAGAGGTTGTAAGTAATGAAATCTATATCTATTCTATATACATATAATAAGAATGTAAGTCTGACGTGTCTGTACATTGTATATTTTTGCATAAAAATTAATAGGGAGGAATAAGAATAAGTAAGAAAATAAATTTCGAGTTTTTTTATGTTTGTCTGTTTAATATACATTAGAGTAATACCAGGCAAGTACTTTATTATGTGCCAACGACTTAGTAACATCACAATAATTATTTACAAGAAAAAAAATATAAGTTTGGCGCACACCTGCAAGGAAACAAAAGCCGAAATTTAGTTGGACCTCCATTGTTTTAGATGAGTGGGTACGGTCATAAATTAAGTCGGTACTTTTGAGTGCATAAAACAACGACTACTTTACTTATCTATACATACAATAAAATCCTTATAAAGAAAAAACTGAAAACTGTTTTTTTTATAATAATTGCTATGCTTACTAGGAACGATAAATTGCAATTTTTAGAGTTGCTGTCTGTTTTTAATAGATAAACGCCAAAACTACTGGTGAATTAGTTGAAATTTGGCAAAAATTGCCGTTACAGACCGGCTCAGGTTATTTATAGTCTGCAAATCATCACGCTTTTGTGCATGGGAGGTGAGTAATACCACATTATGTCTATAAAGCTGTTTTACAGCAAATATTATGATATGTTTCAATTTATATACTTACCCATAATTGTCACCATTATGTTAAAAGAATCATTTTTTTTTATCGACCATCACGCTATATCTCAAGGAAGCTAAACAACAGTTTTTTTAAACCAGAACGCGTATTTCGTAGGTAATTACTAATTTGCCTAGCGTCCTCACGGATGTCTTGCGAATGTTTGTTCTGAAATCGAATCCCAGCTTCCGTCTTAGATTTTAGGTTTGTTTTTTGTGATGAAGTTATGTTTTAGATTTTTTTTTTATCATTTTGTCTATTGTTAGTGTAGTCAATATTTTATGACGCACGGTCTTCCTTTTTCTCAGAATGAGAATTAGGTAACTTAATCTAACACGCTTGCCTGGTACTGGTTGGCAGACTGCAAACACTCTCAGATATGCAGGTTTTTATCATTGGTATAATCACGTTTACTCATATGGTACAAGGTGGTATGTAGGCTAAAGTCATAGACAATAGACACGAAAACATGTTCCGAAAAAAATTACGATGCTCAGTATCTAAACACTGTACAAACAAAACACATGTATCATAAAAGTAAAGAAGGTATTCTAAACACAATAATAATAAAAGTCATCAAAGTTAGACGAGTTTTTGAGCAAATTAAGATGAGCTGTTCGGAAAAATGTGAATTAATTCATATTAAAAGATATCCTAACAATTGATATACTGTTTTATTTGGAATGAAATGTGCTATCTAGCTCTATTTATTGTGATTATTGAATATCCCCCCAACATATGCTTGGGGAAGGCCTATGTCCTGCAGTCTTTCGGTTGGAATGATGATGATGATGATGATGAGGATCTAGCGCTATGTTTGCCGTTGCATTGAAGTTATAATTTGTGGAACCGCACCCGTCACAAAAAAAAGGTGAAGTCAACGACATGCCGAGGAAAAATAAAAAAATCTATCAAGAAACCCGCGCCTAAATCAACCAAAACTTCATAGCAATGCGTAAAGATGTCGTATCTATTGTTTGAATAAAAAATCACATCAAATGGATACTAAGCTCATGAAAAACATCACAGCCGAAATAGATCATCATCAACCCAGCCTTTTCCTAACAGGTTGAAAAAAACTATTTTATGTGGCGCGACTCTTACTGTCTTACCTCCTACAATTCGATTACTTGGGGAAACCAATATTGTAAGTTTCAAGAAATACCTGTCGATTAATTCTTATGACTACCGGGACTGACAGTTTAACATACGTTTCTGGATTCAGAGAGATATCGATGTGTATGTAACAGTCAACCATCATCTAGCTAGGACATGAATACGCATTGAACGCGGGTCCTAAGCATAGTTTGATAGATGTATAATTTTGTCACCGGTTTCATTATTTAGGGTTTTTATTTGGAACAGCATTTTCCAATTAGAAAGAAAGAAAGAAAATATATTTATTTGCGTCTACGCACAAACTTGCCAAAAATATAGAGAAAAAAAAAAAGAAAACAAATACTGGTACAAATATTCAAGTGGTAAGATATGCGTCACACCCGCGCAAAACGGCCATCGCCATTAGGTATAAGTATGACATTACATATTAAATATTGGGTGTTGTAGTTTTTTACGTCCTTAGTTCACATTTTTTGTAACGTTGTCTGCACAATAGAATTTCTCCTGTAATGTGCGTGGGTTTACAGACACTACGTTTTATCCTGGAATCGAACTTGCCTTCAGTGGCAAGTATAAACAGTTTTATTTCCCTTTTCATCATTTGAACAAATTAAATGTAAAACAGAAGGAATTAAATCATTTCCAATACAAAGGAAACATTTATTAATTGCTAAAATGTTTTCCCAGTGAACAAAGTATAAATAATATTATAGTGTTATATTATTCCGTATCAATCAATCAACTCAGCCTATCTCAGTCCACTGCTGGACATAGGCCTATTCCGTATACCTACTAATAAAGAATGACTTTGCTACTTTACTACAAAGTTTTCTAAAAAAGAACGAGAAGACATCAGTAGATAATTATAGAAAATTACGACAGTGTTTATATGAATACGACATGTTGTTACTTTCCGACATCCACGCGGACGAAGTCGCGGGCACTGCTAGTGTAAAATAAAATTAATATGTTCACGCTAACAAGTAGTCAACGGGGTGCCATCTTTGAATTTTACTACCAATCAAACACAATAAATTCAACTTTTCTTCTTCTTTTTAATATCACCTTTATAAGAAATCGTGAAAAACACCAAAAAAAAAACAAACACAAATAATAATTGCAAAAACAAATTTTAATACATATAGTAGAATATATTTGAATCAATCATCTTTTTTTTGTTACAAAAAGTTTACATGTGTACATGCCAAGGGTAAATACGAGTTTATCTTGTAATTAACTCTTCTCAAATTGATTACTTATCGTACCCACTAAACATGCAGATTTCCATGAAAAAATGTGGTTACCCAGCAGACAAACCACTGTTATCATACATATCCCAGTCACCCACTTTACAGTCAAATTAACATTGTATCTAATTAATAAAAATTGCTAATAGCCAAATAGTTAATATAGCAAAATAAAAACTTTTAATAAGGCATTAAGTTCAAAAACCGGCCAAGAGCATGTCGGGCCATGCTCAGTATTATAGGGTTCCTTATGTAGGTGTAATTACAAACGAATCAAATCAAATATTAATCATGGCTATTTTAGTTTTTAGTTTTCGCTTCAAAACTGGAAGTGATCACCGTTTGGTAAGAGGCACATTGAATCTGAACATCAAGCTGGAAAGATCTTGACTGATGAAGTCTACGCTCCGTCCAGCACCGATCCAAATCCAAAACCCCGAGAGCTTTCAGCTCGAACTTCAGAATCGTTTCGAATGCCTAGGGAGCTCAGTGGACGATTACAACGATGGGTTTGTGGAAACTGTCCATACGGTCGGGTCTAGGATCTTTAGGACCCGTCGTACAAATAGAAACAAGAAGCTCTCTGACCACACTCTCGAGCTCATGGCGGAAAGACGCGAGATGATTCTGCAGTCCTCGGATGATGCGACTAAGTACCGGCAGCTCAATAGACAGATCTCAAAGTCCTTGAAAAGTGACCTACGCCAATTTAATACCGAACGTATTAAAGACGCTATAGAGAAGAATAAGGGCTCCAAAGTCATCGCAAGAGACCTGTCTATTGGGCAGAGCCAGCTTGCAAAACTGAGGACCGCCGATGGCAGAGTCGTTTCCTCCAAGCCAGAGCTATTGAAGGAGGTCGAGAAGTTCTATGGACAGTTATACACGTCCACCCGGAAACCCGCTGTAAATCGGGCTAATGACCCAAGAGCTCGATTGACCCGACACTATACCGAAGATATCCCGGACGTCAGCCTGTACGAGATTAGGATGGCTCTAAAGCAGCTCAAAAACAACAAGGCACCGGGTGATGACGGAATTACGGCCGAACTCCTGAAGGCGGGTGGAAAACCGATCCTTAAGGCCCTTCAGAAGTTATTTGATTCCGTCATTCTCGAGGGGAGAACGCCACAGGCATGGAGCAGAGGTGTGGTGGTACTCTTCTTCAAAACGGGCGATAATGCTCTACTGTAGAATTATAGTCCCATCTCACTTCTGAGCCATGTCTACAAGCTGTTTTCGAGAGTCATTACGAACCGTCTTTCGCGCAGGTTTGACGACTTCCAGCCTCCCGAACAAGCTGGGTTCCGAAAAGGCTTTAGCACCGTAGACCACATACATACGCTGCGTCAGGTTATACAGAAGACTGAAGAGTATAACTTGCCTCATTGTTTAGCGTTTGTGGACTACGAGAAAGCCTTCGATTCGATCGAGACTTGGGCGGTACTACAGTCTCTTCAACGGTGCCAGATTGACTATCGGTACATCGAAGTGTTAAAGTCTTTGTATGAAAACGCCACTATGTCAGTCCGATTACAGGACCAAGCCTCGAAACCTATCCTTCTGCAGCGAGGTGTGAGACAGGGAGATGTGATCTCTCCGAAACTGTTCACTGCTGCATTGGAGGATGTCTTCAAGGTTCTGGACTGGAATGGGCTAGGCATTAACATAAACGGCGAGTACATCACTCACCTTCGGTTTGCCGACGACATAGTAGTCATAGCTGAGACCATGGAGGACCTCGGTACAATGCTCGATGACCTCAGTAGAGCTTCCGATAGAGTGGGTCTTAAAATGAATATGGACAAGACAAAGGTTATGTCGAATTCCCATATAGCACCCATTCCCGTAAGCATCGGAGAATCTACACTCGAAGTTGTTGACGATTATGTATACCTAGGACAAACTGTCCAGCTAGGTAAGTCCAACTTCGAGAAAGAGGTCAATCGTCGAATCCGACTCGGTTGGGCAGCGTTTGGGAAGCTACGCAATATCTTCTCGTCCAAAATACCGCAGTGTCTCAAGACGAAAGTCTTTGACCAGTGTGTGTTGCCAGTAATTACTTACGATACTGAAACGTGGCCGCTCACAGTGGGCCTGATAAGAAAGCTCAAAATCACTCAAAGGGCAATGGAGAGGGCTATGCTCGGAGTGTCCCTGCGTGATCGAATCAGAAATGAGGAGATTCGCAGGAGAACGAAAGTAACCGACATAGCCCGAAGAATTGCCAAACTTAAGTGGCAGTGGGCGGGGCACATTGCTCGCAGAACGGATGGCCGATGGGGCAGTAAAGTTCTGGAGTGGCGACCGCGTACTGGAAGGCGCAGCGTGGGTAGGCCCCCCACAAGGTGGACCGACGACCTGGTGAAGGTCGCGGGAATCCGCTGGATGCGGAAGGCACAGGACCGGTCGTTTTGGCGATGCTTGGGGGAGGCCTATGTCCAGCAGTGGACGTCTTTCGGCTGAAACGATGATGATGATGATGATTTTAGTTTTTGCAATAATCGGCAGCATTCGCGACTCAGAGCGTGTTGTTAGTAGCGCCATCTAGGGATAAATTTAAGAAGCCAAATTGAAGAAGTGTGTCATGTCAACATAACACAAAGTTATTTTTTGGGATTTTTTCAAATAGGAAGTAACTAAAGGAGCATTATTTGCTAACATCATTGTTCTGTAAGGTCAATGACCTGTGAACTAGGACGTCTTAAGTATTTAAAAAAAAATCATCCCCATTTCACATGTATGGGCACCACCCCTAAAAAACGTAATCACGACTTTTTTATTCTTTTAAAATTGAGATCCATATCTAGACTATTTTTTAACAAAATTTCATTTACTTATGTTTATAACTGTAGAAGTTAATAAGCTGTAAAGGATTAGGACAGACGGACAGACGGACAGACGGACGGACATGAAGAAACTATAAGGGTTCCTTGTAGGACTACGAAACCCTAAAAAGGTTGATCGACCAATTTTCAACCTCCTATAAATTCCAGCTGCCGAAGAAGTAGAAAACATAAACGCAGTCATACGTCACATAGAGAAAGAGACTTGCATAGAATTCCGAGACCTCGCAACGACGGAACAAATACCGGAAGATGACACATCAGAATCAGACATCAGCATCGATAATGAAGTAAAGAAATACGTGCAACTAGGCACGGAAGAAAATGAAACTACTCCTACGCTTCCAGACTTTTCAACATCAGAAGAAACGAATTATAGTTTCGCCAAACTTAACGAAATTAAGGACGATACAGAAACTGCCAGAAAGGGCGTCAAAGAGAATGTTATCAAAGGAAATTATACCAAAGAAAAGAATAGTAACATAATAAGTAAGTTCTTTTATGTTCTTTTTCTTGACCAATCATTTTCACATCTTATTGAATATTTCTACATTGCTTCAGTATTGGTTGTAGAATATATGACTGAATACTCAATTCTTTATTGCATTCCATATTGGTAATATAAACAGGTGGTAGGTGGTGGTGCTACACGGTGAGCAACCAGCCCCCCCACAAAGGTAACCTTGGTGGGAGATTGATCGCTGACAGCCGTCATCAAACAAAATTTGGTGACAAACCACTGTCTACATGGTTGGCAACCAGCAAGGTCACCTTGGTGGGGAGGCTGGTTTGTCACCGTGCAGCAGACGCTAATCAAATATGGACCCTGTCTGGCACAGCACAGTTTGGACACCCGGTTATCTTAACCCACTGGAAGAGGTAAGGTATTTTTTTATAATACCTGACGAGTCTGACGACGTCTATTCTCTAATATCAACGTTACCACATAAAGACTAGTTAAAAACATATCTACATAACCTCTCGTAAGCCGTACGGAATGTAGACACGCGAGACATCATCCTCCTCGCCTTTTTCCCAAGCATATTGTGGACGGCTTCCAGTCTTACCAAATGTGGCTGAACATCGATATTTTTCACGGAGCGACTGCCATCAGACCCCCACAACCCAGTTACTGGGTAATACCGACATTCGGAGGTTAGAACAGTTGTCAGACTTTCGGGCTTCTGACTATCCGTAACGGCTGCCATAGATGTTCGTATGGCAACCGGGACCGACAGCTTAACGTGCTCTCCAAGGCACGGAGGGGTCTCGATGTCCAACGAAATGGTCACCCATCCACGGACTGACCGCGGCAATTTTAATTGTGTCTGGAAATGTAGCGTACACGAGGTTAATTAAAGACAACATAATAATCATCATTATTACATTATTAGGACAGTCGCACTGCTGGGCACGGCTAGGCTCTCTTTACAGGATGAGATGGAATCAGGCCTTAGACTACTATGCTAGCGTATTGCAGATTGGACTTGGCAAACTACACACACCATCAAGAACAGTGGTTCCCAAAGTGGAGGGCGCGGCTCCCTGTAGGCGTGATGCCATGTAAAGGGAGGTGCAGCCGAGACGTTAAAAGACAGATACACATGATAACACACAATTCATTCAAAATCATGTATCAGATCATTGTGCCGTTGATTATTTGAAAAGAGTATACCATGGAGTTTCTTGACAGCTCTTCTCCATGGGACCAAAATTTTTGGAACCGTGCAACTAGATTCATAATTAACGTTTTGAAAGTACATGTAGGTAGTTAAATGCTTATTCGAAATGAAAAAATTGTCTTTTACTTTGATAATTGCAAGAACTACAAAATTGCGGCGATGAGGCGGAGGGAGCAGCATATTCATTTTACTAGGTAGTTAGGGGGGCATGGTAGAATAAACTTTGGGAACCCCTGATCTAGAACTGTATGGAGCACTCTCAGATGTTCAGGTTTCCTCACGACGTTTTACTTCACCGTTAAGCAAGTGATAATCAAAGAGAAGTCGACAAAATAATAATTAAAATCAAAGAGAAGTCGACAAAATAATAATTAAAATCAAAGAGAAGTCGACAAAATAATAATTAAAATCAAAGAGAAGTCGACAAAATAATAATTAAAATCAAAGAGAAGTCGACAAAATAATAATTAAAATTCGTAATAATAATTCGCGGTTTGGCTCAGAAAGCGTTAGAAACATAGACATATATATTACTAGGTTATAAATGTAGCCAGTCTGAAATCGTATCCACAGTTCTGTTATGAAACCAAGTGCAATCTGATGTAACGGAGCATTATGCGCACGCGATGAAAAGAAAGTTGCCATTTTATTTGATCATATTACGCCTTTTTACGCTCTGTTATTTTGGCACTGTGAATTGAGCCTTTTTATGTTGTGAAAGAACAAATATTGCGGTGATTATGATTAGTGACTTGCAGAAGATAATAAAAAATTTAACTTTTTCTACTCGACGCCTACGCCTCCTTTCAAAACTTTGTTACATTGAATGAATGTCTTAGGTTATTCTTGAAATTATATAAATTTTATCAATTCTTTATGATAAGACAAACACTATATAATCATGTGTTTTTCAATGAAAATTAATCTTTAGTACACAGACACAACATCAACAAGCAACAACAACATCAACATCACAACATGTTATGTGTGTGTGTGTGTGTTATGTTTGTAAAAACCATGTTTCTTGCAAATAAAAATCTTTATCTTTATCCCTTTTTATCTCTCAGAAAATCTTTTAAAGTACCTACATTTTTTTTGGGATTGAGTCACCCACGTTCACGTATGGGAAAGTATGTCGTACCCCTTTTCCGAATCCCTACAAGTGAGCCCTGGGTGGTGCAAATCATGTGGCATAATGGTGGTAGGCCACGGCCGATGGCTTGCGACCACCCGCCGGGCAAAGACGTGCCGCCAAGTGACCTAGTCGTGATCCGGTACGATGCCCGGTGTAGCCACTTGAGAGCATGGGTCGAAATATTTCCCTGCCATCCTCTCACCTTTGCTAGGCAAGCGTGAACCATCGTCGACCGCACCATCGTTTAACATCAGGTGAGGTGGCGGTCAAACGCAAGGCCATTAAGTATGAAAAAAACATTAGCATATGTAAGCAACAATACATGTAACATAACAATAACTCTATGAGCTAGTTTGTTCAGACATTTCTTTTCTCGGGTGGTCAGGAAATGCCGGAGCCATCTAGCAAAGTGACATGCAAAATTGTTAAAAACAACCTAACCTAGATTCATATAATTTTTATTTATGACACCTTTATTCCATGTCTCAACAGGAAAGAAACCCGGCGCCCGGATAAAGCGAGCCATCCTTCCGTCTCCATCGAGGAGACACGCCAGCAGTATCCTGATTCTTACCCGGTCTCCTCAACCCGGCTGCTTCTGCCCACACCCTGGGAAACCTGAAGGGAACTATGTAATCTAAACGAACATTGTCATAGAATGGGATAGTTAATATCCTTGTTGGCACCAATATCCTAGCTTGGCGAGCTCGTTGTCATGGCATTATTTTGTGGTGATACTGCCAAAACCTTTGGGAAACCTGATGGGAATTATGTAATCTGAAAATCTGGTAATATTACAATCACATGAGACTTCAACTTAATGTCTCAGTTCGGCGAACTCGAATGGCAAAACCAGGCAACAGCTTAGGCAGTAGTATGAGCTATATATTGAGTATGGCTTAACATCAGGTGATCTTCAGCTCCTTTCGCCATTCTATACCAAAGAAAAATCAATACAACGAACATAATTACTTGTTACACCAAAAATATTGGCGATATAATAATAAATTTAAATAATAAATAAATAAATTTCTTTATTGACACAAAAGTTGTCTTACATCATATGAGGCCCTGACTCCTGCGCTAGGTTACAACACCTGTGTTACAGGAGCCAGTGTCTTTTCCCAATGATTTATGTCTTAGATTTTAAATATCAACCACTTTTGAACGAATAATAACCAGCTGGTGATCATACATTTTTTTCTGATGTTTGTCCATGTTGTTGCCACTCATGTGTGGACATTTTGAGTCGTTACTTAATAAGCACAGTATCTCATTCAAGTGTAGTTTAGAGTTTGAAGTGAAGAAACTAGACTTTGAACTTTTTGCCACAATCTTAACAACAACTTCGTCTGAGATACCAACGCCAAGCTAAGACTTTAAAGAACATACGTGTAAACAAAATAAATAAATCTAATAATTTGATGAAAATGATTTTTTAAACCACGTTTTTATAAAGAAAGCGAGTTAATATTTCATCGTCATCCAGTTCTGAGCTATGTTTAAAGTTTCAAGTGTCTAGCTCATCGGGAAGTTAGTTTAAAATCAATTGCAAAATTTGTACCGAACAGACATGACTGAAAGCGAGTTAATGAAATCGTGGTAAAAAAATGTTCCGTGTAGTGCCGGGCGTAAAGAATTGCACCACCCTATATCTTCTCATGGGTGTCCTAAAAGGCGACTAAGGGATTCACCAGAGGATGGGCAGCAGCGTTCTCTGAGTATTTAATCAACCAACTGCGATCGCCAACCCGCCTGCCAAGCGTGGCGATTATGGCATATCCCCCCAACATATACTCGGGGAAGGCCTATGTCCAGCAGTGGACGTCTTTCGGCTGAAATGATGATGATGAAAATAAAATGCAGCAGATCTGTCTACTTTCTGCCAATCTGTTTTCTATATTGCTTTTGTCATTAAGATATTGATCTAGAACCATTTCCAGGTGTTGAAGATCAACACGGATTGCTTCAACTCGGTCAACGACCTGCTGCATCTTTTCATGCATGTGCTGGGCTTGGACCATCAGCACAACATGCACGACAGAGATAATTACCTGCACATCGTTTGGGACCAACTTACTGAAGGTAATCACTAAGAAAGTATATAGGTGTACAATATGGTCTTCCTCATGGACCAATTTATAATTGATAAATCCACAAATTTTTAGGCACTGTGTGATAGGCCGATCTTCAAGAAACAACAACGTTGCCGTAGCCAATTATTGCATTGGCTATTTGTAGAAAGATTTTAGAGCTTAGCTTCTCATGCGTTAAAACGATATTGGAATAATCTTGGATCGGTTTTAGCGTCTTCTCCACGCCTTGAAGTAAGTAAGTAATTAATTTATTCGCAGAAGACATGGTACATAAGTTCTTAAAAATATAATACATGTTCAATAGCACATGTAGTAGTAGTAGAGCTCTTTTGTGAAAGATCTCGTCCGGGGAAGTACTACCACCGTGCCTACTTCTCCGCCAAATAGTGATGCTTGCGTTGCAGTGTTTCGGTCTGAAGGGTACGGGTGCCGGTGAAATTACAATCACATGAGACTTTCCATCTTCATGTCTCAGTTTGGCGAACCGACTTGCAGTACTATTTAGGCAACAGCCTAGGTGGTATTGCATTTGTTATGGGCAAAGGTAACCGTTTAACAGCAGGTGGGCCTTTAGCTCGTTTCGCCATCCTATAGTATAAAAAAAAAAACATCACGCCTTTAGAAGGCATGCGAAATTTTCAGTTTATGCGTCCAGTGGGGTAATTGCGCAACACACTCACAACGACAATTAGCTTCCATTTCGACATTACAGCAACATTCATTGGGTGGTGCCCTCGCCGCCAATCGGAACGTCACTCCGTTAGCGAGCGGCAACAATTATACCACCATACGACCGAACTTTTGAGCCGACCAATCATAACACGCCGTCCGCTCCCCGGCCTCCGCCAACACTTTACGACTGTGTTTTCATGCTAAACTTTGTTGCGGCGTCTTGAGGCTTACTGGTCTGTGGGTGGTGCATAGTTGCCGATAAGATGGATTCTCAAAATATACGGAGCAATGAACATTGAAATCAATACGATTGCGATCATGAGTGAGTTACCCAACCCAGAAGCAGTTTGCACAAACTTGTCTACACGTGAAGAGTATGTAGAAGATTTTACCTTACATTCATTCAATAACTACCTGAGCTGACTGTCCAAGATGCGATCATTTGAATATCGTCACTCGAAGCTCTTATATTGCACTCCATGATACAAGCTGATACTTAATACAGCAAAGCTATGACACTCCATAATGAACAGATTTATTCATTTACAATACCACAGAACCGTTAGCTTACCCGTACATGTTTGTGTGTGTTCGTAAATGCGGTAAATCAGAGGGTGTAGCATGAGTTTTTGCGGTATCGTGTAGCTATCGACAAATTTTGTATGTAATTGTTTACTTCCAAATACGCACACGGTGGCGCTGGTAAAATTCCCATATAAAATTTGTCGATAACTACACGAAAACGTTAATTACACGCTACCGCAAAAACTCATGCTAGGGGCTCAGTACAGCATACCTCTAACTATAACTCTGCTTCGCGGGAGACGCTAAATTCACGGGAAATATGAGTGTCGCTTCCTAAAGTAGTAGTTTAGTAGTTACTATTCTTTGCCATTGTGACCTTAATGAGGAGGTCGTTATACAGGACAACTGAGATGATGATGAACGAGGAACTTTTTGAAGGAGGATGTTCAGTACTTGATTCTCATTCCAAATATGTTGAAAAATTGCACCTCGATTTTTTTAATTTTAATTTTTTGAAATATTTTTTAAGTCGCTTTCGTCAATTACTGTGGACTTTGTTCCACGCTTACAAATCGACGTTGCTTGCGATGAGGGGATGCACCCATCGGTATATCCCACCCCATATCCATCGGTCGCTATTTCCACCCTCTCCACCTTTTGTACTAGACAGCAGACCACAAGACAGACAGGAGCTATTTTATTCATGAACGCTCATTCTATCATATTCTTGAAATTTCCCTCGTTCATCATTAACATCATTTCAGCCGAAAGACGTCCACTGCTGGACAAGGGCCTATGCCATAATCGCCACGCTTGGCAGGCGGGTTGGCGATCGCAGTTGGTTGGTTAAATACTCAGGGAACGCTGCCGCCCAGTCTCTGGTGAATCCCTTAGTCGCCTTTTACGACACCCATGAGAAGATATAGGGTGGTGCAATTCTTTACGTCCGGCACCACACGGAACAACCCTCGTTCATAGTCATGCTGTATTGTTAAATCTCTCTATTACCAGACGTAAAAAAAGAAATGAAGAGAAAGCTGCCACCTGCTGCGTCTGTGGGCTTCCCTTACGACTACCAGAGCGTGATGCACTACCCCTGGCTGCAGATCAAGAACGGAAAAACCAACATCATGTACCCTATCTGGGTAAGTTTGGAGATGAGTAAGTTCTCCTCTACGGCATTAAAGGAAGGCAGAGCCAACGCCCTGCTATGTCTGACACGAAAGATTTGTATAGGGATCAGGCAGCAGAGTAGTAACAACAGACCAGTAAGCCTCTTGACGCCGATTAGCCGGATCCGGACCCCATTCCTCCAAGTCTTCTCGGCGCCCCCGCCAGGGGGCGCGAGGAATCGGTGACGGGATAAATCCCTTTGCCGAGATTGCAATCTCTGCCCGTAAATACGGGCATGTCCTTATGTTGGACTTCTCTCGGTCCAAGCGTAGTGGCTGTGCGCCGCCTACCGTAAGGCTGGCGGGCAACACAGCTTTGTGAATAGTTGCTATGTGTGTTCCTGTAGGAGCGCCGCGCTCACCGTTTTCACGGGAGCGCTTCTTCACGACGCCTTGGTGGTCAGACCCAACCGGATGAAACCCCCGGTTACCTGGAGGACGCCCAGCAGGAGTCGACCAGCGACAAAGGCGTCGACTTGAGCGCCCTTTACAGGGGGATGCTGACCTCCGCTTTCGACGCAATCAGACTAGCCAATCACGTTTCGAGCTAAGAGGCCGTTGTATGTGTTTGAGCAGTTTGTATTGTGAGTAGCACTGCTCAATGTTTACGTATGAATGCGCGCACCCGCATTCTACGTGTGAGTATAGATACATGTACAGTTATGTGTGTCTGTGTTTAGTGCACTCCGTGCCTATATTAACTTAGCACACGTCGCGCACTGGGATGCATGTTATGTTTGTAAAGTGCTCTGTGTTTGAATAAGTCACGTGTCAGCCATGTTATGACTTACTCAGTCGTCAATCCAGTGGGTGGAGGAGGTCGACCTTGCTGGCGGCCGCAGTTGCGTGTCCCGCCACTCTCGGTGGCTTAGCTGGTTGTAAACAACGTGGCCATCCCACCGAGAATGACAGGCACCGGGTCCTGTTCAGCCATCAGGGCGTGCAGGACGTCCTGTAGGACCCGGATAACGGCCCCGAGAATATACTTCTTGTATTCCTCGGGCGTTGTGGGCACTCCATGTCCCGCCGGAGCTGCTCCACTGTTGTGTTGCTGCTGGCGCGACATTCAGATTCGGTCTTTTTTGGCGGCGCTTGTGTTCCTGTTTGGGAGGCGCTCGTGGTGGCGATTTGGTTCATTGTTGGTGGTAGATTCGATTCAGTCCTCACGGCGCCTCCTTCCACGGTGGTGGCAACAGTGGAGATCTTGAGTTTATCCGGCGGGGGTGGGGGGGCAAGGTCGCACTGGGCTTCTTGCGTCTTCTGCTCCTCTGCTTCGGAAGCTGCGGGGCGAGCCTTCCGCTTCTTCCCTCCGCGCTTCCTTCTCCTCCGCTCCTGAGATTCCTTGTTGGCTCCGCGCACTTTTGGCTCGTTTGCCGCCGCCATAAGTGTCGCACTCTGCGTCTCGTCGGCGCACGGCTGGGGCCTTTGGTCGGCCTCAGCGCGTGGCCGGTGCTCAGTGGACTTGGCGACGGTGCTCGCCCGCTTGTTGCGTGCCTCTCGCTGGTAGACGGGGCACCTGAAATTGTTGACTGTATGTGGGCCCGCGCAATTTGCACAGGTTGGCGGCTCTTCGATTGGGCGTGGGCAGTCTTTCAACGTGTGTTTCCCACCGCATCGCACGCAAGCGAGCGTGCGGTGACAACAGATGCGAGCTGTGTCGGAACAACTGACATCTGTGGCACTGAGTGGGTCCGCGTTTTCCGCGCCATGCCTCTACTTTGACACCACGCATGCACAGCAGCATCGTGATGTCGTAGATCTTCCGTAAGTCCGGAGCAAAGCGTGGAAAACGCAGCCGGGTCTTCCATGGCGCGCCTTTATATGGCGCACGTACTCCGGCTCAAAACCAACCGCGCGGAGTTCTTCTTCTATTTTCTGCGGGTCCGTGTCTGCCGGCAGTCCCGTGATGGCCACCTTCAGGCTCTTTTCCGCTGGGAACGAGTACGAGAACCAAGAGATATTCTCTCGCTTCTCGAGGTCCGTTAGGTATCGCTGCACCAGCCGGAATTCATCTTCTGTCTCCGGGACGAAGCTTATCCCCTGCTGGTAGGGACGGGCACAAGGCGGGCGGCCCAGCTTGTCCCGGAGAGCTCTGAAATGCTGTGTCCAGTTTGGTAGTTTCTCTACAATCAAAGGTGGGTAGCGTGGCTTCTTAATTTTCCTCTGCTGCTCTGCTGCTGATGCGCTACCACTGGGCACGGCAGTGGGCTGCACGGGGGCTGCGGCAGTAGGAGGTGGACACGTTGTCACGTCCGAATATGATGGGGTCGGCGTGGTTCGCAGCCTGCGTGGGTCGCGCTGTGGCTGCGAGGCAGCGATGCAGGGCCGCTTTGCCTCTTCAGCGGCGTCCTCTTCCGGGTTTCTTGGTCTACGCTGGGCCCTTTGTTCCAAGTTGTACTCGTATTCAAAGCCCAGCGTATCTTGAGGCGGCTGACCTAGGCCTAGCTGCGGAAGTTCAGGCTGCGAACACGTGATGTTCGGTTCGTCCTGTGTGGTATCCCTGATGGCACGTATGGGCGTAACATAAGGCACCTACGCCACATAGTCCAAACGACCCTGACGACGATATGGAGGCGTCCGATCCCACACGGGACGAACACGCCGACCGCATCGCCGGTGAGTCACGGGCTGAGATGCGAGGTGGTGCGGGTGACGCGTACGCGGCGGCCAAGGCTGCTCCAGCCGGTTGCCTCTTCATCCGCGTGGTTTGCTCCGGGGTGGTCCTCCTGGGAGGGGTCTTCTTAGTCTCCAACGGGGCCGGGTTGTTCGACGCAGGCACACGTGTCCGCGGAGCAGCCTCGGTCGTGGAAGGCTGCGTCGCTCTCGCCGAGCTCGACACCGGCGCACGAGTCGTCGGTGGAGCAGGGCGGGGTGGGGGCGCGGGATGTAGACGCAGGCGCGGGCGGTGGCGCGGGTTTAGCGCAACACGCGGCCTCAGCGGGTACCGGTACCTGCATTGGTACCGGACGGAATGTGGTTTGGTGGTGAGGCACCGCATGCTGTCTCGCCAGCAGAGTCGGCGCCGCTGGTGCGGCAGCTTGCACTCGTGGAGGCACAGGGTCCGGGCTGGGCGAACGATGACGGAGCTCCGGCTCCGTCGCCATCCGATTCATCCTTGGCATGCTTCTTGTCAGGTAGATGGGGGGTTCCGAGTCCCCCGGAGGGGGTCGGGCACCCTGCCTGGGCATCGTCGGATGCGTGGCCTCCGCGACCGCTTCGGTATTGGATACCGGGCAGCTGCGACAGCGCTCGCGCAAGCACTACGTCGGTCCGGGCGGGAACACACTCGCGAGTGAGGCACGACTCGACTGCGTGGCGGCCACGAGCAGTCCCCGGACCCCAGTCACCAAACATATGCAATAGTACTGTATATCTTGCGCCATGCCGCCAATCGGGACGTCACTGCGTCAGCGAGCGGCACCAATCATACCACCGAACTTTATAGCCGACCATTCAACGCGCCATCCGCCCCCTGTCCCCCGCTAACATTTTACGACTGTGTTCTCATGCAAAACTTTGTTTATGCTGCGTCTTGAGGTTTACTGGTATGTGGTAGTAACATAATGTCACCATATGACGACGTCTGTGGTCTAGTGGTTCGAGGGTCGGACTGCTGATCACGAGGTCGTGGGTTCGATTCCCACAGGACACAAATATTTGTGTGATGAACATAAGTGTTTGTGTTGGTCTGGGTGTTTATTATGTATCATAAGTATGTATTTACAAAAAAAATAGTATATATGTATTATATCCATTGTCTAGTACCCATAGCACAAGCTCTGCTTAGTTTAGGACTAGATGGTGTTGTGTAAAAATGTCCCAAAAATATTTATTTATATATTTATATGTGTAAAAAATACACAGAGTCCCCCAAAACCACCGAATTTCACAGTGGAAATCTGTTTTCGGTGAGATCATGTTATTATCATATAGGTACTATGGTCATAATCTTGACCAAAATAAATCTAAGCCGTTCAAACAAAAATCAAAAATTGATTTGCGCCGAGAATTGAACCTTGTGTAACCCCGAGTTTCAGTTTCTAAGCAGCCGATCAAGAGTTGCAAAGGAATCATGACTATCATGAGTATACAACGTGTATCAGAAATGCGTAGTCATATTTGAAGAGCTTATTCAGGGGATGCTATCGAACAACTTTTACTATGGGACTAACCCTGAAATCGTGAAAAAAATATCAGCTGATCCTTACATTTTGTCGAGCGACCACGATGATTTATTAGGGAACAGCTGATATTTTTTTCGCGATTTCAGGGTTGGTCCCATAGTAAAAGTTGTTCTATGCTATGCCCTGAATGAGTTCATAAAATATGACCACGTATTTCTCATACACGTTGTATAATATTTATGTTTAAATATACGTTAATAATTTCTTAAGTTTTCGCGATAACTACACATTCAAATAAAACGAAAAGAAATACAGGCGTGATGTTATGTTATGTGTTTGTCTAATAAAACAAGTTTAAATGGATTACATCGCGTATATTATTTAAATTGGTTTTTGTGACGTATCGAAAGCTTTGCAGCGTTCGTGGTCGCAGGGAGAATAAGATGACAAGCGTCTTTACAGATAAATTAATTTTCTTGTTTAAAATCATTTTTACAGAATGATGGCTGGGCCATGGGTCACTGGCAAGGACTGAGTTCAACGGACGTCCAGAAGCTAAATCTTCTCTATTTCAAGCAATGTGTACAGAGGAAACAAGAGGCGGAAAACGCGAGGCTACGGCAGAGAAAGAATAAATAAACAGTAGTTTTATTAAGAAAATTCTTTGACTTTAGAAATTATCAAATCAAATCAAATCATTTTATTTCAAACAACTAACAATCCATAATATGTTAGTAACAGACATGAACTTATACTAATATTATAGTAACATAATAATGTGACATTTATTTTTATTTTTTGCATAGATTACCCGACAACTGCTTGATAAGACGCACAGTTGCTTGTTTGTCGGAGTTCTACAGGCTGTACTTTGGAGAGTGTGCGCATGAGCTCCATGAGCATATTCCGCCATCTCCTTTCTTTTATCGGACTACACGACGCACTGCAGGATATCATCCACATTTGGTAGAAACCCCTACTATCAGTATCAGGACCAAGCGCTTTGATAACCCTTTCATAATGCGCACAGCCAAGTTGTGGTCTTTATTTTGGGGCACTTTTAACCCTAACGCCTTTTAAAGCTGGAGTGAATCGGCACCTAATAGCTTTGCTCGCTCCATCGTCGACCACATCCTGACAAAGCTAGATTGCGGTCATAAATCGATGTATCATAGAATAGAATAGAATTTATTCATTTGTAAATACAGGTAAAAGGGTTGTACAATATGTGAAGTTCATCCATGTTTGGCTATAAAAGTATACAAATATTTGACAAGTTAGTTACAAATTATAATACAATTATAATTTTAAAAAAAATACTAGGTGATCACTCTATGCACATTTTTTTTTATCATTATTCATAACAGAGGAAGTAGGTATCTGCCACTATTGCCTTCAGGATACTGTTGGAACTGGCCCTTATTATTCTCAGTAGTGATGCTGTTTTATTGCGGATGATAACATCAAACCCATCGGTATGAGTTACCGCGAACATAGCTGACGCAGTGCAAAAACGAGGCAGTCGCAACAACATCCTAAAAGCATTCTTGTATTGGATGCGCAGGACATCCAACGATCTTTTCGTGTAGTTGACCCACGGCCAAAATTAATAACCAATCTATCCACGATTTACCCTACTGGAGATAGAAATTTGACATATTTTGTATGGAGCTTATGTCAAATTCCTATCTCTAGTAGGGCAAATCGTGGATAGATCGGATATTAATTTTGGCCGCCAATGATTACCGGTGTAGAAACTCTGACAGTAAGCTTATTCTGACAGTAAAAGTAATAGTATAACTATATATTTAAATAAAACTTATGTTGAACTATGTTTACGGGACTTGTCGCGCACAATTAAATCAAAATATAACAAACATTTATAAAACAAATAAAACTTACCTTTTAAAGTACATTTACAATACCATTACCATATATTAATCATTCCTATCTGATTATAATATTTCAATATGAGAGATTTGCATTTATATTCACTACCGCTACCTAATTAATCTATACTATAAAAAAAACCCGCGGAATACATAACCTCCTCCTTTTTTTGAAGTCGGTTAATAAAACTGTAAAGGTCGAAAAGTCTGTACATTGAGTTTTTTTTCGCGAAAACCGGCTAGGGGGACTAGAAATAAGCTATAGAACACGAATCAATCGTTTAAAGAATTTATGTCTGTCTGTCTGTCTGTCTGTTACCTCATCACGTGAAAACGGCTGAACGGATCGTAATGAAACTTTGCATTTGTATTGGTATTAGTCCAACTTAATATATATATATTTTTAAATATATATATATTTTTTTATCTGAATCGGTTGAGTAGATCAAGCGACACAGCTTGACCCCTCTATTGTATTAAGTTGCATACAAAGTAGAGGTCATGATTGTTGGTTGGATGCAGGTTGCAGGTTCCTAAAAATACAACTGGATTCTATTAGTATTATAGAAAATATAGAATAACATAACATAGCCTATCACTGTCCCGCTGCTGGGCATGGCCCTCTTCTTGGAATGAGAAGAGTTAAGGAACTGGATATTGTTAGTGTAATAGATTATCATAACATAATCAACTCATTACCTACTGCCCCACTGCTGGGCACGGACCTCTTCTCGAAACGAGAAGAGTTAAGAAACTAGAAAATATAGAATAACATAACGTAGTCAACCCATTACTGTCCCACTACTGGGTATGGCCCTCTTCTCAAAATGAGAAGAGTTAATGAACTGGATATTATTAGTATTCTAGAATAACATAACATTACCAGCCCATTACAGTCCCACTGCTGGACACGGGCCTCTTCTCAGCATAAGAAGAGATGTGGTTAGTGTTATAGAATAACATAATCAGCCCAATTACTTCCCACTGCTGGGCACAAGCGTCTTCTCAGAATGAGGGAGTTTAGGGCTAATTCCATGAAATTCCATCATCTTAGCCGGTTGGTTGTAAAAACAAAATATAGTATGGTCGGTAAATAGTGTAATCGTCTGTGTGTGGTGGTAGTGGCGCTTATATTTTTTTTTAATAAATATTCTTGAGGCATTTTAAAATTAAATCAATAATCTTTTTTAATATGAATATTTTGAATGCAGCTATATACCTAAAAATTTAATATTAATAAAACCATGTTTAGACAAGGCAAAAAATGTCCTTAAATAATAATGTTGTTAATAAAGTGAATTAATGTTGTTAATTTTAATAAAATGATGTACCTTTATATATAATTAATTACTAATATTTGTATGCCACCTGTGGCAGCACACAGAGAGACTATACTACCTATAATGTACCTAACACCAAAAATGCCTGTGTACACAAATAAATTGTTTGACTTGATTTGATTTGATCATTACAATATTACCTTTATTCTCATTCCATCCATACATATGACGCAGTATAGCAAGGAACCCTTATAGTTTCGTCATGTCCGTCCGTCTGTCCGTCTGTCCGTCTGTCCTAATCCTTTACAGCTTAATAACTTCTACAGTTATAAGCATAAGTACTTACATGAAATTTAAAAAAAAAATAGTATAGATATAGATCTCAATTTTTAAATTTTAAAAGAATAAAAAAATCATGATTACGTATTTTAGGGGTGGCGCCCACACATGTGAAATGGGGATGAAAAATATTTTTTCGCTGCACCCCCTTGTGTGTGGTATCATTGAATAGATCTACTAAAATGAAGGTAATGTTTCATACACCAATTTTTTATCAAGTGTACCATCTGCGAAATATAGCCTGCCAAAGTGGCTTGCAATGTGTCCCCCCCCCTGCCATTTCTAAACTATGCAACGTAGAAACTTATAATCTTCCACATTGATAGACCTTTGTAAAAACTCTCTTTTAAAATTATTTCGAGCATATTGTGATTATAAATTTTTGAGTTATAGAGAGAAAACTGAAAAATACTTAAAACGTCCTAGTTCAAAGGTCATTGACCTTAGAGAAAAAAGATCATAGCAAATAATGCTCCTTTAGCTATTTTCTATTTGAAAAAATCACAAAAAGAAACTTTGTGTTATGTTGACACGACGTCCTTAAATTTGGCGCCATCTAGCGGCGTCTGCGTCGGGGGGACTGGATGCGGAAGGCAGAGGACCGAGCGTTGTGGCGCAACTTGGGAGAGGCCTATGTCCAGCAGTGGACTGCGATAGGCTGAGTTGATAGCGGCGTCTAACAACACTCTCTGAGTCGCCAATGTTGCCGTCAAGTGCCGTCTATTGCATTTGGCACTGTATAGCGCCATCTAGCGGCTAGTGACAACACTCTGAGTCGCCAATGCTGCCGTCTATTGCAAAAAATAAAATAGCCATGATTAATATTTGATTTGTTTTGTTTGTAACACCTACTTAAGGAACCCTATAATACTGAGCATGGCCCGACATGCTCTTGGCCGGTTTTTTTCATTTATGTAATTACTAGCTTTTACCCACGGCTTTGCTCGCGTGGTTATTTATCCCACAATAAACTATGCATAAGATAATAATTTCTTAGGTTTTCGCGATCACTACACATTATTATAAAACAAAGTTTAACCGGATTAAATCGCGTATATTATTTAAATTGGTTTTCCTGACGTTACGAAAGCTTTGCAGCATTTTGTGGTCGCAGGTAGACTAACGGCCAAACTTAATATCCAATCTTCCACGATTTACCCTACTAGAGATAGAAATTTGACATATTTTGTATGGAACTTATGTAAAATTCCTATCTCTAGTAGGGTAAATCGTAGATAGATTGAATATTAATTTAGGCCATAAGATGGCAAGCGTCTTTACAGATTAAACTGGTGGTTTTGGTTAAACTTTGTTTTATTATAATATGCATTAAGATAATTCGGTTAAAAAAGACTACGCGCGGTGAGTGCGTGAACTGTTTAGACAGATAAATTCAAAGACATAAAAAATTACAATAGCATTTTATTCCCTCACATATTTTTATTGGTGATCTTACTTCTTTTTCTATTATCTATTGCTGAAATGTGTACGATTTCTGGTGAAGCTTCTTTCTTACGAGTGTCACTGCCACTGCTCTCCTCAATGGATTCCTCGGCCTCTGTAGATTGCCTGACTTTAAAGGCATTTTGACATGTGTCGAACAAGTTGCCCACTTTACGTTTGTTGCACTCATGGCCAAAGGTTAGGCGTAGCTTCATGATGTCCAGCTGGGATAGCTTGTCCGTTGGATCTATTATAAGGCCTGGCATCTGGAAAATATAAAAAAATCGGTTATTTTCAAACGAAAATTCTCAAATTTTTCGTTAGTTGCATGTAGCAGCCAAGTGGCGCCCCCATCAGTAAAAATATTATAATAAAACAAAGTTTAACCGGATTAAATCGCGTATATTATTTAAATTGGTTTTCCTGAACGTTTCGAAAGCTTTGCAGCATTTCGTGGTCGCAGGTAGACTAAGCTGACAAGCGTCTTTACAAATATTTCAAAAAAAAAATTTTAATCTACCGTACAATATTATTAATTAAAATCCTTTCGATGCACGCAGTAATCACTCACAATATCATTATTACCCGACTGCGCCAGAAGGAGGGTTATGTTTTTCGAGTGTATGTATGTATGTATGTATGTATGTATGTATGTATGTATGTATATTTCTTTGGCACGCTCTGTGGCCTAAACGGCTTGATGGATTTGAGATTGAGAGGTGTCGTTAGATTCGTCTTAATTCTGAGAGTGACACTGGGTACATCAAAATTTAAAAAATTAAAATGGCCGCTTTTTGGCGCCATATTACCTCCTCAAAAAAATTTTTTTTTCGTCAAAAACTATCGAGTGGGGTATCAAAATAAAGGGTTTTATAAATGCTTTACAAAAATATATATAACTTATATGTTTAAATTTAATTTGGAATGAAAAATGCTAAAAAATAACAAAATATTCAACGTTAAAAACGAATTTGACTTTTCAAAAAAAACATTAATAGAATGATAAATAAAACATGACAAAACTAAAAAAAATTAAATAAAAAAATTAATTAACAAAAACAAAAAACCCGACTGCGTGTAAAAATAACAGAAAAGATATAAACAAGACTTATCAACACGCAGGCGGAGGCTACCTATGAACTATTATGTAATTCATGACCAAAAACATACGTAGCCTCCGACTGCGTGTTGATAAGTCTTGTTTATATCTTTTCTGTTATTTTTACACGCAGTCGGGTTTTTCGTTTTTGTTAATTAATTTTTTTATCTTTTACAGTGTTGCGTGCTGTTTGGGACTTGATTATTTAGAAATAAATTAATAATAATTATTATTATTAATTATTATTGATTATTTAATAATATTTTTTTAGTAATATTTGTAAAGATAAGATATTGTTTTTTTAGATAAGTTATATAGTCAAATTTTTTGTTATTCTGTTGTACACTTGTTTTGATCCTCTATTAATATATCAACATCTCTCTATCGCTCTAAAGTTTGCTGTAAGAAAACTCATTTTTGAGTTAAGCTCGCCGATGTCCATAAGTTTTCCTATTGTAATATTAATGTGTATTTGTGTGTACAATAAAGTATAATAATGTAATTTAATGTAAAGACGCTTGTCATCTTAGTCTACCTGCGACCACGAAATGCTGCAATGCTTTCGAAACGTCAGGAAAACCAATTTAAATAATATACGCGATTTAATCAGGTTAAACTTTGTTTTTTTTTTTTGACTGCCTCTTTGGTCTAGTGGTTGCAAGCGCGACTGCTGAGCGTGAGGTCCTGGGTTCGATTCCCGGGTCGTGCAAAGTGTTATTGGGTTTTTTCATTAGGAAATTCTCAGTAGCAGCCCGGAGCCTGGATTTGTGCCCGGTCAATGGCAATAGGCTTGCCCCCTATTACATGGGACTATAACATAACTGGCGAAATGTGGGTTACACCCATGGAGAACGGAATCTTTTCTTCGTGGTTACACCTCTGCCTACCCCTTCGGGGAAATACAGGCGTGATGTTATGTTATGTTTTAAATATTATGTTTGTTTTATTATAATGTGTAGTGATCGCGAAAACCTAAGAAGTTATATTATTAGTCGCTGAAAACATTCATCATTTATCGAAAATTCGTTTTTAACCGACTTCAAAAAAAAGAGGAGGTTATGGATTCGATTAACAATTGAAGTAGAAGGTAGACTAATCAGAAACAAATTATAGTTCGCTGTAGTTGTAGATAGAAAAAGTGCAGCGAACTATAATTTTGCCTCAATCAAAAAATTCAAACCTATTTGTCAGAAGCTCAGATGAAAATTATTTCCATAAATTTGGTACATTTGGTATATTCTATCTTTGCTCACAAACAAACAATAATTTTAATAGCTGATGTTATAAAAGATAGACTAAACGATGTAAAATATTTTTCATCCCCCCATCTCGGAAAGAGTATTTTTGCTCTTTTTGAGTGCAAAAGCCGTTTTTATCCCCTAGCTAGAGGATAAAGTAAATTGAATTTAGAACATCGTGTGCACTAAGTTTGTGAACATTCAAAACATCATTAAACCTGTGGTCAGAAGTGTATTAAAACGCGCATTTTGTTGAATTTCAAGAATTTTGACACATTCTGGACACGAAACCAACTGTTTTGGTTGCAATCGTTCAGAGGTGTAAATTGGTGGAGTGCATTTTGTAACAGCACATTTCATCCAGGGAAACTGTATGAATCTAATCACAGACTCATCATCATCATTATCGTCATTTCAGCCGAAAGATGTCCACTGCTGGACATAGGCCTCCCCCAAATTTGGGGGATATGCCACAATCACCACGCTAGCGGGCGGGTTGGCGATCGCAGTTAGATTTACATAAGCCAGCCCATTGTTGTCCCAAAGCTGGGCACGAGCCACACAGGCTTAGTGCGGGTTGACAGACTACACACACCATCAAGAACTGTATGGAGCACTCTCAGGTGTGCAGGTTTCCTCACGATGTTTTCCTTCACCGTTAAAGCAAGTGATAATCAAATTCTGATCCGCACATGAATTCGAAAAGTCTGTAGTGCGGCGTTCGAACTTAGACCCTCCTGCATGGAAGGCAAGCGCTCAATCGCTAGGCTATCACACATAAACGTCCCGTACAGTACGCGTAATATAACTGTGCCGCTCTGATACCAGGATTTGCGAAGCGCCGCGCAGGTACAGCAGCGTAATAAGTGTGAGCAGGACACAATGATGCATGGAACATTAACGAACGACTTAGACAACGAGAACATGCGGTCGCCCGCCATCTTGCCACTCAGATGATGTGAACAACCTATTGGAGTCTCGCCGCCATTACCACGCATGCGTGCTACTGATTTGATTGCAAAATTGACTACTGCGCAGCCACCTGTTTCTCACTTAACAGTGGCACAGTTATATTACGCGTACTGTAAATGTAGCGTGCTCATTGGCCATATTTCATCACGTAAACCTACATTTCGTCATTTAGACAATAAACACGCGTTGGATGGCGTGTTGTATGTGTGCTACTGGTCCTTATAGAATTACACAGATAAGTGATTAAGTATCAATACAATTACATACCAAAGGTACGACAGTAGCTCCGCCATTGACGCTGTACGCTCGATCATGGAAGTGCATGACGCTCATAGTGTCGTATTCCACCATCATCTTGTAAGGCGCTTCGTTCGTGTGGATCCGGAATAGGTGCCGGTATTCTGGTAAATAGTTGTAAGGGTGTTACCACACCAGTCGATCGATCGCCCATTGACGACATCGATCAATGCACAGAAATAGATAGGATGGCCATGAGGGCAGGGCGCACGCGGCAGGGGTGCTGGCCAGAAAACCTCCACGTGTGCCTGACGGCTGCTTGCCCTTCTGGACACGTCTGGACGGATCGGCAGTTGTTTGGCCGGTGCATCCAGGGCAAGGGCAATAAAATCCTGCCGAGGGATTAACCTTCGGGGGATTTTATTGCCTGTGGCGAATATTCTGGCGCGGGAGGGGTCCGTTCTGGGCCAGTAGGGAGTTGCTCCACGTGTCCCTCTGATATCAGCAGAGGGCACAGTGGAGGAGCAGGGGCGGGCCCGGTGTGCACTCACCCTGCCACTGGGCAGGCAGCGGAGGGACTGTCTTTCCCTGCCCCCGTCGATCTCGTAACCCCAGGAGTGCCCGCTGAGTAGTGTTCTCGCGCCTCTTGGGACCGAGGGTCTTGGCTTCACCGCCCGGACCGCGAGGAAGAAAACCTCTATAAAAAATTACGGGAGGTAGGGGTTGCGTTGCGGTGGGTAGCAGCTGGCGTAGCTGGCACAGCCGGCGTAGTTGGCGCAGCTGGTAAAGGCCCATGAGGTGAGGTGGCGTGCAGTGTTCCGTGGGCGCCACCTAGGAGGGTGCGGCCGACGTTAGGCCGCACGGGGTGAAGGGGCTCGCCTACTTGTGGCGGGCCAGTACCTGTCGGGGGTGGTTGTGTGAATACTCACGGGTTCCCACGCCCCCGGCTAAGGTAGTTGAAGGAACACCGTGGTGGTTTTAGTCGGTAAGAGTCCGACACTGGCTCCGCCTACCCCGGGTGGAGTGCGGCCAAGAGGATTTCCCCACGGCAAAAAAAAAAAAAAAAAAAAAAGGGCGCGCGCGGCAGCACCATGCACCATAGTGCAGGATATTTCAAAGCCTTTCTCAGCACGCCTTATGACTTGTTTCTTTAAATACTGTAACTTATTGTGCTGTTTTTAGAAACAGCACAATAAGGCATTTTTACGGGTTTTCGTTTACATTTACATTTTACGTTTACATTTTGACGTCATTATTTAAAAAAAAAAAAAAACAAATGTACTTTACAGCTTTTGTTTCTGCAGTTAGCTGCAGAAACAAAAGCTGTAAAGTACATTTGAATTTTTTTTTTTTAAATAATGACGTCAAAATGTAAGGCGTAGTTTGTTCGGAAAATTGCCACGCATGAATCGTAAGTAAAATTGTGATAACAACCATTCTATCTATTTCTGTGGAGCAATGGTAGTATGAGATCTTCTTAAATTACTTGATATGTTTGATTGCTCGATTTTTATCGAACGATCGACTAAAAAATTGCTCTCACGTGGTGATTTTCTACACTACTGCCCCAAAAACCCACTCATCACTGTAGAATTACATAAATCAACTGTCATTAAAATTTATCATCGACCGACCGCTGATAAACCATCAATCGACCGGTATACCAACCGGTTGATCAGTCAAGGCCTCCGCAGCAATCGATTGTTTGTCGATCTATGTCTACGATCGACGATCCATCGATTAGTGTGGTAACACCCTAAACTCCCTATAGAATTCATTTTATTAGGGTCTCGTAGCTACGAGCTCGTAGCAACGTAGCTCCGTGTTGTTTTCGTAGCATATCGCTACGTGACGTATTTTGAGACTCGCTCGAGCCTTGATCACTATTTAAAAGGTGGTTGATAGGTACCAAGCTATACATTTCCAGTATAAACTGACCTGTATAGGCTTCCATACGATGAGAGGTCAGCTGATACTGAAAATTTATAAGAAGCTTGTGGCTTGATATGTAGCCGTGCGTAATGTACAAGTAAAATCTCTTTTCAATATAATAAATGGTAAAGTCTCACGAGGTTGTATATTTGTCCACAATATCCTGACGTACATGTCTCGCTGTGGATGGGTCACTTCATCCCTGAAACCCAGCACGTGCAGCAATGCATGCATTATGTCTCGCTTCCGCATGCAGTCGTAACCCAAGGTTATAATCTGGAGAAGCAAAAAGGTTATAGTGACTTGGGGCAATTTGGGACACGGGGTAAGTTCTTTCGGGGATTATTGGGGTTTTTAATATTTTTCTTTCTTCTTTTTTTCTTTCTTTTTTTCTTTTTCAAATGGATTTTCCGCTGAAAGTGTCGTCACTGTCGTCAGTTCGTCACAATCTTACGACGCGCACTAAAGTGAGGTGTAGGAGAAACTGATGTGACGAACATACCCCGTGTCCCGCTCCCGACTTACCCCAAGTCACCTTACTTATTTAATTGTAGTAATACCTATAAAGGCTTTGCTCATAACAACTTCGGTGATTATATGGTGCAGTTCATCACCATATTGTGGAATGAAGATGAAAACTCTTATGTGATTGTAATTTCACCGGCTCCCGTACCCTTTGCATCTGAATACAGTAATGAAGCACAGCAATTGCTGTTTGGAGGTAGAAGCAGCGATCAGGAATAAAGTGATTTACATTATCTTATGTAGGTAACAGGTATAGCACACGATCTACGGTGGCCAGTGTGGAATCACTTTATCGTCTTCGCATTCAGGTTGGTCGCTGTAGACCAGCCATACTCAACCTTTTTTTTATAGGGGCCACAAACCCGTTTCAGTCATGGTGTCGAGGGCCGCAAGCAAAAATTATTTAGGTATTAATTAAAACGTAATTCCAAGTTAACGATGTAGTTAGTTTATTAATGAAAAAAGAAGTGTTAACTAAGATGTTTACATGTTTTAATGCGATTTTTTATACTGTGAACACTTTTTCAAAACTTTTTCAAGATCTGGCTTGTCGCTACATGCTATCCTTATAACATCATCCAGATGAGAATCTGTAAGTTTGTTTCTGTAAACGTTCTTTGTGCATTTCATTTTTGAAAAAGACGTTTCGCACACATATGTAGACCCAAAGAATGTTAGTAGGATTTGGGCACATCTTTAGACGCTTTTATATTTTTGGGGAACAATACTCTTAAATTCCACATATTATCTGTTTTCCTTTTTTTCTTTAAACAGAACTTCTAGATTGGTATCGTTTTTAAAATCGATGAACTCATCAAACAACTCTGAGTAATTACAATTTAAAACGGAAGCCAACTCTGAGATAGTCGTTGTTTCTTCAGAAATTTATAACTTCAGATGGGCCAATAACAAAGGCCCAGCGGGCCGCATGTGGCCCACGGGCCGCAGGTTGAGTATAGCTGCTGTAGACTGTATGTGTGAAAGGGGTTTTGGGACCCCAGTCTTGCTCGTTATTGTGACTGCGGTTACACAAAGCAATCCATGTCACACTTGCTAGCGTCAACTAGCGTGTCCCTTGTGCCCGAACACCTGCACAAGAGACAGCCTATTCGTCGCCACTGAAGACGGCATTAATGTGGCAACGGTCAAAAAAAAAAATTTATACACAGAATATACTTATTTGAACCATTGGCACTATAAGAAGAAGGTACCTAAATAAATTATCTTACTGCATTTCCTCCGCCTCCAAGCACTGTATTATGCACGCACTCCCTCACACTGTCGGGATTCTTGAAGATGAGCGAGGTATACCCTAAGCTTATCGGCGGCGGCTTCATAGGTAACTCCTTGAAGACCACGCAAGAAACGCTCTCAATGAATCGCATTGCACCGCGTATGCGGTCGGCTATTATAGTATCTGGCGACCAAAACAGAGTTTGAGTCAATTAAGGTTTGGGTTCCACGAGTATCTGAAAAGGTATGTCAGGATCAGTAGCGGATTTACCAGCAGGCTGAGTAGGCTTGAGCCTAGGGCGGCAGATTTGGTTTTCTTACAGAAATCACTAAGATTTGTCCCCATACAAGAAAACTCGAAAAAAATGCATTTTCTTCAACGTTTTTGTTCCTGCTCTATCTTCAAAATGGTAATACATATTATCAGCAGCAAACTTGGTCTGATTCATGGTATAATAAGATGCATGGTCTGATTATACTGCTTATTATGTATTTTAGCAACAAATACTAAAAATTGGGCAAACATAGACATATGTGGTGTTACTTGCGTAAGAAAGAGATGAAAAATTTATATTTCGCGCACGGTGCATTGATTTCTTGTAATGAACTCTTATAAATTAAATCAGTTTCTATAGATGGGTGGTTTCGACTCACACATGACCGGTTTTTTTTCTTGTGAGCGTAAATTTCACTTACAAGTTACACAGATGGGAGGGACCAGCTGAAAATAGTGCTGTGCATACCTACATGCACAGCAAATACTGAGCTGGATCCCTTGCTACACATATTATGTAGTATACATGTTGTGTTCTCTGTAATTTAAATAAATGGTTTAAATAAGTAGTAGCAGAATAAATGCAGTAGAAATGAGAGCTTTGAGAAGTATGCGTGATGTAACTTTGAGAGATAAAGTAAGGAATAACGTTATAAGGGAGCGTTGTGGAGTGAAAGAAGATGTAGTGACAAAGATTGAGAAAGATATGTTAAGATGGTTTGGACATATAGAGAGGTGGACGAGAGGAGATTGACGAAACAAGTATACGAAGCGAGTGTGGATGGAAGAGTTGGAAAGGGACGACCTCGGCGAACGTATCGCGATCAAATCGCGGATGTTCTCAAAACATGCCAGGTTAAGAGTTCTCTAAACCGACGAGCATGCATGACGAGGTTAATGGACGTAGATGAAGCGAAAGAGGTGTGTCAGGATCGTAGCAGGTGGAAATCCATAGTCTCTGCCTACCCCAGTGGGAAACAGGTGTGATAATATGTATATATGTAAATAAGTAGTAAAAATCCAATTGTTATTAAAATGTTGTTATTGCTAAAATCTCGACACAGGTAAGTATTAGAACTTCTTTGTGAGAACATAGGTAAGTAGGGAGAAGTCTCACATGAAGCCAGAAACCAAGAAGTTTATGGGACTCTCAAGAGGTTTCAATAAACCGTTAAAATAGCGTTAGTATATTTACCATAATTTTCTGGAACAATGTAATACGGCACGATTCCCTGTGGCCAATGGAAGATGGCTGGCTCCTTTGCAACATCAGGATTCGATGGCAACATTACTGAAAATGTTTAAAAAGGAATCATTTTACTTTTATTATTATTTAGGAATAGTGTAGGTACCTTTGGCACAATTTGTAAAAGAAATGTGTTCTGTTTCCGGCATGGAACACCAAAAATATCCAAAAATCATAAGAAGCAAGTGCCCTAAATGGCCAGCCTTTACCACCACCTGAGCTCCAGGCTCAACATAGAGGTAGCGTGTAAAAATTGGTAGAGAAATAACTCATAGGTAAGTGCTGGAAACGAGAAACGTTTCCTCAGTACCGTCTGGACAAAGGCTTATAATGCTAAGTTTTACACAAGCTTATTAAGTAATGTTTAGTACTTATTTGTCACTTAAGCTAATACCTTTTGTGCAAACATGATGAATTAGTGCTTAGTATTTGCGGAACTGAAAACTGACTGAGATCTGTTTTCTATGCTATGCCCTAACGGCCAAAATTAATATCCAATCTATCCACGAGTTACCCCAGTAGAGATCGAAATTTGACATATTTTGTATGGAGCTTATGTCAAATTCCTATCTCTAGTAGGGCAAATCGTGGATAGATTGGATATTAATTTTGGCCTAAATGAGCTCTCTAAATTATTATGACCACGCATTTCCGATACACATTGCATATCTTATAATTTCTTTCTTATTAGTCTTTTTAGGGCTCCGTACCGGAAGGGTGCCAAACCGTGCCAAATAATAAAAAAATAACAAAAATACAATATAATGTTAAGATGGTTTGGACATATAGAGAGGATGGACGAGAGGAGATTGACGAAACAAGTATACGAAGCGAGTGTGGATGGAAGAGTTGGAAGGGGACGACCTCGGCGAATGTATCGCGATCAAATCGCGGATGTTCTCAAAAAATGCCAGGTTAAGAGTTCTCTAAACCAACGAGCATGCATGACGAGGTTAATGGACGTAGATGAAGCGAAAGAGGTGTGTCAGGATCGTAGCAGGTGGAAATCCATAGTCTCTGCCTACCCCAATGGGAAACAGGCGTGATAATATGTATGTATGTATGTAACAAAAATACAAATATTACTCTCGCTTCACTGTGTGTCAGACCGTCAGTCTGTCTGTCACAGGGCTGTATCTTTTGAACGGTAAGAGCAGGTAGCCAGTTGAAATTTTCTCAGAATATTTGTGTGTATCACGACGGACAAATACTAAAAATATAAAAAAGTCTAAAACCAAAGGGGGGAAATAATCCATTTTTTCAAAAGTTTTTGTTCCTGCTCTATCTTCAAAACGGTAATACATGCCAGCGTCAAACTTGGTCTGATTATACTGCATACTATGTGGTTTAGCAACAAATACTAAAAATAGTGCTAACATAGACATACTTATGTGGTGGTACCTACGTAAGAAGGAGATGCAAAAATTCATATTTCGCGCACGGAGCGTTGATGTCTTTTGATGAACTCTCGTAAATTAAACCAGTTTTTATGTGGTATCATCAGGTAGATGGGTGGTACGGAACCCTTAATTACTGCGTAAGTCCGACTCGCACTTAGCCGGTTATTTCAATGATTTTTGTAAGGAGGCACAGAGTATGGATGAGAGGTACCTAGCTATAGTGAGGTAGCGGTCAAATTGAAGAACATTAACGGCCAAAATTAATATCCAATCGATCCACGATTTGCCCTACTAGAGATAGGAATTTGACATAAGCTCCATACAAAATATGTCAAATTTCTATCTCCAGTAGGGTAAATCGTGGATAGATTGGATATTATTATTGGCCATAAAAAAATACGCGTGACTAAAAAGTTTTATGCGTTAAAAAAGAGAATCGGCACCTCAGCTATATACGGGTTAGTAAAAATTGTAAGTAGTTAAATACAGACGCTGTTCTGCTTCGGCCAAATCCGTTTCTGGATTTCTAGCTTCCGAAGACACATAATGACATAACGCTATAATTACAAAACAAAGACTATGTGTCAAACTCATAACACCTATTACTTTAAGTTGGATAAGTACGTCTCCTGTTATAATACGTATAAAATCAATGAAAAATACGTGCTCCGACGGTTATCAAATGCAATATGTATTTATTTTTATTGAGACTCATAAACTGACCCAATGAAATACTTGATATAAAATGTGTACGATGAAAAGAATTGAACTAACTATGTTCGTGTAGAGCTATTTTAATGCAGGGTCTGCTGGGCTGTTACAGTATAATGATAATTATTGAAGTAAAACTTCTTTAGGCACGCTTAACTTGGGGGTAAGCTGCAAAGAGAATATAACCAAAGAGTATATAACCACTACGTATAAATATAACCACTTGGTAAGCTGGTGAATTGAATCATTCAATTCACCAGCCTTCATAAGCCTTCATAATCCTTTCGTAATGCATTCAATTTGAATGCATTACGAAAAGAGAGACGAACGAACTTTGTTCTCATTGAAATAGTATTGAGGGAGATATAAGTTAGTGAAGTTTTACTTCAGTCGTGTTCGTGTGGTCTGTTAAGCACACTCGTTTTTTTCTAAATAATTTTGTAGGCTATTAGGTTATGCTTTGAAATAGAAAAGTACAGAGAAAATAATCACTATGTAGAAAAGAAAACGAAAAAAAAAATCTGTAAAATGTAATTTAGAACAGACTGATAAAAATATAACCCGGTATATCTTTTGGACCAATCACAACTGCACACGGTCAACTGTCAAAATAACTAAGAGGAACA
Organism: Asteroscopus sphinx; assembly: GCA_949699075.1. NCBI lineage: Eukaryota > Metazoa > Arthropoda > Insecta > Lepidoptera > Noctuidae > Asteroscopus > Asteroscopus sphinx. Next base: position 6,918,405 of record OX453021.1, on the reverse strand, counting down.
AAGAGGACAAATAGCGTTCCGCTTCATGCAGAATTGCCAAATATGCTACTTCGTTTATTAATTATATACAATTTTTCAGGCGAATCATTTACTAAAATAAATGTAAACTATTGGAAATATTAGAAAAATTATATTGAATTATGTTTACTATTACGATGTAAATTAATTTGCGACGTTAAACAACTTCAAACAAAAAGTATTCACTGAATTCACTCAGAGGGATTACAAAGTGTGCAACGGAATGACAAAAATATAAATAGCAAAGAAAACAAACTGGAATAGAAGATGGAAGGTGTCAAATAAAAGTGTCAATAAAATTAAAATCGGCTGGCTGCGAAGTGCGAACAATAAAATACACAGTGTAATAATAATAGCATTTATTTCGTTAAATACGCTCAGAGGTGATAGACGGAACATTCCAGATTATAGTCTCATTCCTAATTTAACAATGCGGCGTTATTTATTACTACTTAATTTTGTTTTAATCGTTCCTTTTGCTCATCAAGCATCGACTACGACCGGATCCGTCGAACTAGACGAGATTTCATTTGATAAAATAACAAAGAAGTTCGAAGCTACCTTGGTTAAATTCGATGTGGCATTCCCTTACGGCGACAAGCATGAAGCTTTCGTGGCCCTCGCAAAGGACGCGAAAGACGTGGACGATCTTTTGATAGCCGAAGTCGGTGTGAAAGATTACGGTGAAAAAGACAACGAGCTCCTCGCAAAGAAGTACGGAGCCACGAAGGATAACTTCCCTGTAGTTAAGCTGTTCGTCAAAGGTAAATCAGAGCCGATACCATTCGATGATTCGAAAGGGTTTACTAGTGACGAGCTTCGCCGCTTCGTGAGGGAGAGCACCGGTTTATATTTGAGTTTGCCGGGCTGCGTAAAGGAACTAGATAAGCTTGCTATACAGTTCATGAAAGGCAAGAAAGATGACAGGAAGAAAATACTAAAAAAGACTGAAGAACTCCAGAAAGATTCGGACAAGGTATTTTTTTTTCTCTGTAATATCGCCAATGTGGTAGCTTACTCATTTTCGTAAGGGCCCATCCATAAATTAAGAATTTCATGATTATTGCAGCCCCCTGTCCTTGTCACAGATGGTCACATTTGCGGGACCCCCTCCCCTGGTGTTAATTCACATTTAAATTATTATTTCAGGATACTGCTTCCGGAAAGATCTACAAAACAATAATGGAGAAAATCCTGGAGAAGGGAGATGAATTCATTCAGGCAGAACATGACCGTGTCAAGAAGATACTCGGCGGAAAAGTCTCCGAAGAGAAGAAGAAGCAATTAGGAATCCGAATAAATATTCTGCAGACATTCCAACTATTTGACAAGCAATCTAAAGTTAAACAGGAACTGTGAACGCTTAATTAAAATTTTTGGCATTTATTCATATTCCATAGTGGTATGATAATTACGCCTATGAAGTATGTTTTTCTCAGACCTCAAAGTGGCTCTAAATCCATAGGGTTTTTTAATGACTGTACATAGATTGATATTTAACCATTTCACTGTCAATCACATCTATAGAAGACAAATGATTTTGTGCCCTCAGCACCACAACTTTATAACTTTGTACTAACAACCATACAATATTTGTCTTCTATAGAAGATGTGGCGTTGAGGGCACGAAAACCGTAACGATGCTGTGGCGGTGAAAAGGTTAAGCAATTCACCTGATGTGGTTTTTGGCACCAAATTTTTGTACTATTTTCTTTTAGTGTTATTGTTTGACTCGAAATAATTCGATTTAATAATTTTCGAAAATGGGTCTTATTACTTAGAATAGACATGATAGACAATAGTGTTGCATCTCTTGTTCACAAACTAAACTTATTTTAAACTATCACTCTCTTTTAGTAATAGCACAGACCAGTAAGCTACAAGACTCCGCATAAACAAAGTTTTGTATTCGAACGCAGTCGTAAAACGTTGGTGGGGTCAGGGGGGCGGATGGCGCGTTATGATTGGCCGGCTCAAAAGTTCGGTGGTATGATTCCTTATGATTGGTGCCGCTCGCTGACTGAGTGACGTTCCGATTGGCGGGGGGACGTATGATATGCAGTGGTAGAGCATATGCGTTGTGACCGGGGGTGTCCAGCTAACCGGCGTCTAGAGGCTTACTGGTCTATGAGTAATAGTGACAAGAAAGGGATGGCAACAATTTTATTGCTGTCAAAAGAATTCATGTGTTACATTTCTTTGTACTTTAGTTGGCACTTTCCGAGATGACAACTAAACTTGTATGGAAATTTTAAATCTGACAATTTTTTTCAAATTAGTCTGAATTAAAATTTCTATACAAGTTTTTGTTGTAGTTGGACTAAAATTGTTGCCATCCCTTTATTGCATCTACTATTAGTAAAAGAGAGCAATAGTTCAAAATAAGTTTAGTTTGTGAACAAGAGAATCGAAAGAACTTATGAAACAGAAGCAATTGCAGCTATTTATGGCAATTTCTTCCAATAAAATTTGCATTTCATGTTATTTTACCAACTTTTTTAAATGCTCTCCATATTTTTATATGAGCATTTTTTAATATGTACTCCACCTAACATGTTACCTAATGATAATTAAAGATATACATTTTGGAAAGAGAAATTCGCTCACGAGCAGGATTCCATCCTGCAACTTCTGGTTCGGTACACCAGTGCTTTATCCGCCAATCTGCCATAAACATTCTCTTTTTCTTTCCATAATGTGTATGTTTATATTCATTCATGCGTTAAAATAATAAGTAATTAATGATAATTAACCACAGAATTACAGTAGTACTACAAATATTTACTGAATATCTGAAGAAAATAATTATTATTTTCTTGGCATCTATCTTACAAAGAGATTTATTCTTTATAATGCATAACAATAGTCTACATATCCTATAATATTACCAAATGTATTTAAAACCAAAGCCCTTGCATTTGATTTTTAAGCATTCCAGTAAACATAATGATACCTAATATTAAGTTGGCCGGTTACATGTGTAAATTGTTACCGTTACCTAAATTGATGTCACGGTTGGTCTGATATGTGTGTTTGCATTGTTCAGTCCAGTAAAGCGAGTTTAGCAATGGATCGATAAACATCACTTTTATTTGTTTTCGGTTTTTAAGCTATTGCATAGCTTCTATCGCGGGCCTTGAGCGTGGAGACCGAATCCAGAAATTCCGTAACGAAAATAACCTAACACCCCACACTCCGACCGGCACAGCGGTGATACTTTTTAGTTTTGCCATCTATCGATGAATAGCAGAACTTTTAATGACCTTTTTTTGAAATATCACGCTTGTCTCTTTAGTTCTGCAAATCGCCTCTAGGTGGCATTGGTTGTATCGGCGTTACTGCGCATGCGTAATCCCCCTCTTCGCCCCGCAATCTGGTGACTCATGCCTGCTTAGAGTTTCGGCGTTAGGGCACCTCCTCTTTGTATTTACATAAAAAATGCTATGCAATAGCTTTACCGCGGCAGTCTCCGAGTGCCACACGTCTTTTTTTTTTTCAAAGCTGTATTTACATTAGTATTTGGATAAAAACCTCCACTAACTAAAGCCTTGTTCAGTTTTACATGGTGGTAAAATACACTAAATAGAAGTTTAAGGCGGGAGCTTCGCTTCACTCCCGCTTTAACCTTCTAATCTAAAACTATCCGAGTCGTATCCGCCCATGACGGGTTTCAATAATAATAATCTGTGGCCTTGATGGTAGAAAATGGCAAAACATTGGAAATTATCTGTAATTATTGGTGAATTTGAAATATGTCTTTCTCGAAAACTATTGATTTCCGCAACTTGAGATTTTACATGAAGTCTTAATATAATGTAACCTTTCTGTAAAATAAATATGAACTTCCAACTCGACGTCAATTAATCCAAAGTTTATATCACAATAGAATTATAGATTATTCAAGCAAGCCATATCTGTACAAAACCTTTTCATTATTTTATAATGCAGCTCCTAAAAACATGTAAATAATTATATTTTTCATGTTTTTTGGTTCCAAAATAACTTGATAATATGTGCATATCTTTAAACAAAGTATTCTCATCTATACTCTGTACAAATATTATAAAAAGGAATGATTTGTTTGTTTGTAATTGATAAACTCTAAAACTACTGAACCGATTTTCTAGGCACAGTAAGTAAGTTATAATTCCAAATTATGTAAATGAATTAAGGATTTGTTTGTTAGTGTGTTTGTAATCGATAAACTCTGAAACTACTGAACCGATTTTAATAATTTTTTCACCATTACAAACTTACTTTATCCAAGCACAGCTAGTAAGTTATAGTTCCAAATTATGTTAATGAATTAATGTTTATTTAAGTTACACAAATGCACAGTTGTGTGTGTGATTGCAATAAATTGTCAAACAAAGAAGTCAATGGACATTTCATTGAAATATATTCCGTCATTTTTTCGACGAACCTGTTACGATTTACGGCGTCCATGTGGGTGGCGTGCAAAGGTCTATAATATAGACGAACCCAACAAAATATAATATTGTGTTCAAACAGCCACCAGTGGCTATTGTACACAATATTGTCCACAAGTATGTAGTATTTAAAAAGTGTTACTTATTGCGTTGAGCTTAAAGCACACATTTCATTGATGTGGGAAAGTGATTGGCAAATCATTTATGGTGATCGTGGTGTGGTCACTGTTCTAACGTACCTAACCTAACTAGCAGCTATCTGCCGTCAGTTGTTTTTTATGAGGGGGGGGTTCGCCCCATTGCCCGCTCGTGGGGTCTGCAAGGGTGGCTCCCAAACCTCCCCTGCGGGCGGTGTCGTTTCTCGAGCCCTCTAGCGTGTGGATTCACCCCCAATGGGCTTCAACTCCGTTTCTGCATTTTCAAGAGTTACGACTTAATACGGCGAGTTTGTTTTTCTTGCGGCAGAATGGCATTTCTTAGCTTGCCACTTGCACTAGTGGCAGGATATTTCTTTGTACTAATTGGCCACTGGTAGCCGACTAAACCCTTCCTATAATATCTTCGGATCTGATACAGTACGCGTAATATAACTGTGCCGCTCTGATACCAGGCTTTGCGAAAGGTCGCGCAGGTACAGTTTTCCGTATATTAAAAACTACTCTGTGGGTACAGAAGCGTAATAAGAGTGTGAGCAGGACATAAGGGTGCATCGAACATTAACGAACGACTGAGACAGCGAGAACATGTGGTCCCCCACCATCTTGCAACACAGATGAACAACCTATCAGAGTGTGTATCAGAGTCTTGCCACCATTACCGATTCTTCCGATTTGGTTGCGAAATCAACTACTGCGCAGTCACCTGTTACACTTAACAGCGGCAAACACAGAAATAGATAGAATGGCCACGTGGGCAGGGCGCGCGTGGCAGCACCATGCATCATATCATAGTGCAGGATATTTCAAAGCCTTTCTCGGCACGCCTTATGACTTGTTTCTATAAATACTGTAACAAAAACCCGCAAAAATGCCTTATTGTGCTTTTTGCTAACTGCAAAAAGCTGTAAAGTCCCATCTTTTTTTTTAATAATGACGTCAAAATGTAAGGCGTAGTTTGTTCTCAAAGTTGCCACGCATGAATCGCAAGTAAAATTGTGATTACAACCATTCGATCGGTTTCTGTGGCGGCAAAGTTACGCGTACTGGTACTGGAAGCGTGTAGGTCCGTTCTGCTTTAATCTGGCTAGGAAATCGGTGGGATCGTCATTTAACTGTTTGCAACAACCAGTGGCTCGAACCTGGTACCTCAAAACTCGCAACCGTGCATACTATACTACCTACTGAACCAATAAGGGAACTACAATTGTTATAATAATAAATCCAATTCATTCATGAAATACATCTATTCAGATTGTGAAATGTATAAAATTAAAATGTAAATTGAAAACGCCAGTTTCGCCACAAGTTATATCTGAACATTTTTATTACAATACAATTGGAAACGGAATGTAACATGCATTTACTATGTGACAAAACAGCCTCCATACACGTAAAAATATAATTACCTAGGCTATGACGAAATAAACTATCACGAATAAGGTAATTTTAAAGTGTGTCAAGAGTATAGACATATTATTATTATTACAATAAAGTGAACATCAATAGAAATAACTCCTATAGTTATTCTACACCATGACATTTTAATCGTAGTACATCGATGGCTAGCCACCGGCTATAGGCATAGGCCTATGTCTAGCAGTGGACGTCTTTCGGCTGAAATGATGATGACATCGGTGGCTCATTTAAAGTCACTGATATTTAAAAGCACAGATAATATAATACTTTTTTTAAAGTATAGATCGCACCTTACATGCATGTGCTTTCACATTGTATTGTATACTCATGTTTTAAGCAAATGAAATTTTCATTCATTCAAAAACCGAATTAACTCAAAAATCATGTTGGTGGAGAAATCACCTTTAAAGTATTAACTGTAAACGCGATTATCCTACAAACATGATTTTGGAGTTAATTCGGTTTTTTATTAAAGGTGCGAGATATATATAGGCCCTACATACCCTAACAAAACAAGTCAGTCATGACTTACGGTGCCGAGACGTGGACACTGACAGTTGGGCTAGTCCACAAATTTAAAGTCGCTCAGCGAACTATGCTTGGAGTTTCTTTGAAGGATAAAATCCGTAACGAGATTATCCGGAGAAGAACCGGAGTGACCGACATAGCTTGTAGGATCAGTAAGCTGAAGTGGCAGTGGGCTGGCCATGTCTGTCGAAGGACCGATGGCCGTTGGAGCAGACGAGTCCTTGAGTGGAGACCGCGAATCGGCAAACGCAGCGTAGGGCGCCCCCCTGCCAGGTGGACCGACGAGCTAAAGAACGTGGCTGGGGGGGACTGGATGCGGAAGGCAGAGGACCGAGCGTTGTGGCGCAACTTGGGAGAGGCCTATGTCCAGCAGTGGACTGCGATAGGCTGAGTTGATTGAAAAAAATGTTCCGTACTCAGCGGCAGCACACATACACATAAACGGAGCGACCGCTGTTCCCTACAAAATAATCGAGACATTGTTCGACAGAATGTATGAAACAGCTGTAATTGTTTATTAATTGCGATGTTTTTTTAGCGTTTTCAGTATTGTTCCCATAGTAAAAGTTGTTGTTATTGGGTTTTTTCATAAGGAAATTCTCAGTAGCAACCCGGAGTTTGGATATGTGCCCGGTCAATGGCAATAGGCTCGCCCCCTATTATATGGGACTATAACATAACTGGCGAAATGTGGGTGTACTATTACACCTCTGCCTACTCCTTCGGGGAAATACAGGCGTGATGTTATATAAAAGTTGTTCGCAATGACGAGTATTTTAACCACCGATGTAAGACGATAAAAATGTCAGGGTGTATAACGAGTTATTGAAATAACTGAAAACCTCTTAAGGGGAATGTAGCAGCCAAGTGGCGCCCCCATCAGTAAAAAAAATATTACTAGCTGAATACATAATTTATCGAAAATTCGTTTTTAACAATTAAATTACACGTACTTTAGTAAACTAAAGTGCGAAAAACGGCAACTTTTGGCACTTTTTAGGGTTCCGTAGTCCTACAAGGAACCCTTATAGTTTCGTCATGTACGTCCGTCTGTCCTAATCCTTTACAGCTTAATAACTTCTACAGTTATAAACATAAGTAAATGAAATTTTGTACAAAAATGGTATAGATATAGATCTCAATTTTAAAAGAATAAAAAAATCTTGATAACGTATTTTAGGGGTGGCACCCATACTTGTGAAATGGGGATGAATTTTTTTTTTTCGCTGCACCCCCTCCTCTGGGGTATCATTGAATAGGTCTACTAAAATGAAGGTAATGTTTCATACATAACTTTTTTATCAGGTATACCATCTGCGAAATACAGTTCGCCAAAGTGGCTTGCAATGTGTCCCCCCCCTGCCATTTCTAAATTATGCAACGTAGAAACTTATAGTCTTCCACATTGATAGACCTTTATAAAAACTCTCTTTTAAAATTATTTCGAGTATAATGTGATTATAAATTTTTGAGTTATAAAGAGAAAACTGAAAAATACTTAAGACGTCCTAATTCATAGGTCATTGACCTTAGAGAAAAATGATCGTAGCAAATAATGCTCCTTTAGTTACTTTCTATTTTAAAAAATCACAAAAAGAAACTTTGTGCTATATTGATATTGACACACTTCTTAAATTTAGCGCTAGGTGGCGCTGTTTGCAAAAACTAAAATAGCAATGATTAATATTCGATTCGATTCGTTTGTAATTAGACCTACTTAAGGAACCCTATAATACTGAGCATGGCCCGACATGCTCTTGGCCGGTTTTCTATCTACAACTACAGCGAACTATAATTTACAGAGTTAATAGTGTCTGATCAAACTACAGTACCTGTACTTCAATCGTTAAATACGAATTTTCGATAAATAATGTATTCAGCAAGTAATATTTTTTTTACTGATGGGGGCGCCACTTGGCTGCTACATTCCCCTTAAGGGGTCATTGTACTCATCATTATGAATAGGACCAATCCTGAAATTGCGAAAACAATATCAGCTGATCCCTACATTTGTGTTCACATAAATTGACAAAATATAGGGAATATCAGATTGTTTTTTCACGATTTCAGATTTGGTCCCATAGTAGACGTTCGTACTCATGAGTACAATGACCCCTTAAGAGTTTTTGAGTTATTTCAATAACACGTTTTATAAGATGTATCATTAAAATTGTATTATTATCAAAAGGGCCTCCTTTTAAGGGGTGAATGAACTCATAAAGTACATTCACCCCTCAAAAGGAGGCCCTTTTGAGGGGTGAATTTACTCATGATAACGAAAAATTTTTACTAAGGCACATAAACCAATAAGCCTCAAGAAGCCACTTAGCTGGATACACCCGGTCACCAAGCATATGCAGTAGCACTGCATAACATTCGCCCCGCCGCCAATCGGGACGTCACTCCGTCAGCGAGCGGCACTAATCATACCACCGAACTTTAGAGCCGACCAATCAGAACGCGCCGTCCGCCCCCTGCCCCCGCGAACATATTACGACTGTGTTCTCATGTAAACCATTGTTTATGCGGCGTCTTTAGGCTTACTGGCAGCTACCCTGAAATCGCGATTTCAAAGTAAAAGTTGCTCGTTAGGGCGTTTACGCACTTATCCGTATCAGGTTCGTATTCGTTTCGTGTTCGATACATGAAAGAGACGGACGGGAAATTCACGTGCCAACGTCTACGCACTTATCCGTATTTGACAAAGACAAAGACATTTATTGCTCAAACTGTGTACATAAATGTAGGTATTTATCAAAGTTTTGTATCAACAGCCTTCCCAATCGTGTGTAGCAATAGTAGGTAAGTACAAACTATAAAGTCTGACACTACAATAACATATTTAAATTATTACAATCAGATTCGGATTCGCATTTGATTCGTATTCGAGGCGAAGAATGATCAGGCGGCGGCGCAGCACGTGCTTTCCCTCCCCGTACCTCACTCTTCATCCGTGAAACCGAATACGAACCGAGTGCAGTGCACAAGTGTACGTACAATTTTTATGGCGGCCACTTCGACTCTGTTTTGATCCGTTAAAAAACGACTCGCAGTGAGAATTTACGTATTGAGCACGAACCGTATATGCATGAGTGCACAAACTTCCATACAATTACTAGGATCGCCAAACTGGATCAGGAAACGAATACGAACCGGATACGGAAAAGTGCGCAAACGCCCTTATGTTATGATGTGTATTGTGTAGGTATATTCCCCCTCAAAAGGATATCGGCTAATAATGTTACCTACATCTAGTATTTTAATATCTAATACACTTAAAGCATATTAATCAATTCCTTGCAACATTTCCATTCCATAACATGACGTTATTAATTTACAACAATCATTCAAGGAATTTTAATCATAACATCGACATTATGGGTGGCTTTCCACCTGAGCTGTGAGCAAGGAGAAAAGGTAGGAAGTAAAAATCACCAATAGGAGAGCCGCGCTGTGCGAGGCTATCAAATTGAAGAAATCCTATTCGTGCATTTCTCCTCGTTAACCGCTCAGCTAGTGATGCCGAAATATCGATAGTCCTGCTATCGACAGTTGACCTCGAAAATCAGTTAGGATATCGATAGCGTGGTACGTGATAATACTATCGATAGTATTGAACACTAATAGTGATAATGCTATCGATACTATCGAAATATCACACTAATAGTGACCATACTACCAATAGTATCGATAGTACAGTCGACCACACGTCAGTGGTAACATTTTAACATTGACAGCACGTTTATTTCGTAAACAGTAAGGGCTGTTTTCTAATTGAAGTGTTACCACTGTCATGCAGTTGACTGTACAGTCACTATCGGTGTCCAATACTATCGAAATATCGATAGTCTATCAATACTATTTTTTCTCGTGGACTATCGATAGTCGCCTATCGAGCGGCATCACTACGCTCAGCTTTATCCCACAACCCTGGTGGAAAACCACCCTAAAATACAAAGCTTTATTAGACATCAATTATTGGTATAAAAATAAGCCATACGCCGTTTGGAGCATACTAAATAGATTTATTATATCGATAATATTATGCTTTTAGTGTGATAAAACCAATCCGATAATATAGCCTTTTTGAATTGGCTATCGCAGTCATTAGTCAGTGACATATTATTATAATGAAGTAGTATGTTATGGTTTAAGAAACCACACTACGAGTGTTACCATAACATCTAGGCAACTTATTTACCAACCAATATTGTAGATACATATTATAGCCCAGTTCTCTACGAAGCTCTTAAAGCATATTATAGCTAAGATTGTCCAGTTTTATCGCATATTACATACTATCAAACAGCCGTAAATAAGAGAACTATAATATACTCTCGACACAACGAAACGATTTTTTTTACTATACTGTACGACAATAAATTGATATGTAATAAGATCATGAAAACGTATAAACTTAAGATTTTGAGTAAAGCAATATAGCAACAATTTGGTAAAAATTAAGAGAAAAATATATTTTATATAATAAAATAAAATAAAATAAAAATGTCTTTATTGTGCCAAAAAATATACATAACATTGGTTGAAGCCCTAGACCTCACACTAGGATTCCCTGTGTCGTGGGGTCTAGTCTCTTTCAGTCCAGAAGACATAGTTGACACGGTTCGGAATTAATTTAATGGTCAATGAGTTACAAATAACAAAAACAAAAACCAAAAAAACAGCTAAAAATATTGGTATCTTGTGTATGTATGTGGGGGGTTGTTGTGTGTGTTTTTTGTGTGGGGGTGTTGTGTGTTCAACCAGTGCGTCCTGCCTGTCATGACTTACGGTGCCGAGACGTGGACACTGACAGTTGGGCTAGTCCACAAGTTTAAAGTCGCTCAGCGAGCTATGGAGCGAGCTATGCTTGGAGTTTCTTTGAAGGATAAAATCCGAAACGAGATTATCCGGAGAAGAACCGGAGTGACCGACATAGCTTGTAGAATCAGTAAGCTGAAGTGGCAGTGGGCTGGCCATGTCTGTCGAAGGACCGATGGCCGCTGGAGCAGACGAGTCCTTGAGTGGAGACCGCGAATCGGCAAACGCAGCGTAGGGCGCCCCCCTGCCAGGTGGACGGACGACCTAAAGAGCGTGGCCGGAGGGGACTGGATGCGGAAGGCAGAGGATCGAGCGTTGTGGCGCAACTTGGGAGAGGCCTATGTCCAGCAGTGGACTGCGATAGGCTGAGTTGATTGATTGATTGATTGTGTTGTGTGTGTTGTTTGTGTGGGGGTGTTGTGTGTGTTATTTGTATGGAGTGTGTGTTGTGTATATATATATATATATACTATAAAATAAGTAAAAGTAAGTAGTTTTTTAAGTTACTTCGACAATATTATTCGTTAGCGCAGAAAGGAGTAATCTATCACACACAAAAAAACGCCAATGAAATACAAGGCTTATTGCTTTACGTTTAGATTTGAAGTACAACAAGAGACTCATAACATTTGTGTACTCTATGGCCAATCACAACCAAGCAGCGGTCGCCACCATGACGCGTACGCACCAAACCAACCAATAGGGGATAAAGATGTTTCGCAAGTAAACGTGGTGCATTATGATTGGCTTAAATATTTTCGCGCCCACCAAAAAATTACATCTACTTACATAAAAGTAACTTATAGAAAATTGTAGTAATGTACAGTCGACCGCACGTCAGTGGTACAGTATGACACAAAAGATAAGGCGCATCGTCAATATTCGTTCGCGCAGACACGAAGACGATCGACGAAAACACCCGAAACATAAAAAATATAAGGTATTAAAATTTATTTCCGTGCCGTCTTTTTTTATTTCGCTCACACGCTTCCGTAGACTTCAAGTCATTGTAGCGGCACCGGCTGAGACACAGAGCGTTGGTGCTTTCCGATTGGTTAACCAAATTCCCGCATATTTAAAATGTTCATCTGCGCAGGTATATCAATAAGCCATCAACGTGACGTAACGTGTGTGTTGTAGTATTATATTATCTGTGGTGTTGTGTAACATAACTGGCGAAATGTGGGTGTACTATTATACCTCTGCCTACCCCTTCGTGGAAATACAGGCGTGATGTTATGTTATGTGTGTGTTGTGTTATATAAAATGTGTACTACTGTATCAGTTAGACCTTGACAGCATGTTTATTTCGTAAGCAGTATGGGTGGTTTTCGTAAATCAAAATATATATACACAAAAATAGTATTTAGTTTAGCAATATTGCTTCACTCAAAATTGCACCTAATATTAATTATTATACACTTATTCGAGTTTCCATGGAATATCAAATCCTAAAACGAACATTCTTGTTCAGGCCTAAATTTACAATTTTTTCTTAATTTTGTTTAAAGTATTGCCAACAGTAAAAAAATTTAGACAAAAAATTTCCTTTAGAAATAAAACATGCTGAATGAAAATAAAATTGTCATTCTTAAAAATATTATGAAAACTACAGGCAAAAAAGAAGCCTGAACCTATTTTAATAAAAGTAGCCAGTAACATACTCATATTAATTCAACATAGAACTGAAATAATAAACCAAACATACCATTTGTATCACTAGCCATAAAAGAAAAATATAGATTTATTGTAAATGCATTATTATATTTAAAATATAGTTGTCTGACAACATAGAGAAGTTACATGTTGGCCTCATTATAAGTTTAATATTGAAATTATTTATTCTGCTCTTTCCACCTTCAATTCTTTCAATTTTAGGACTACACCATCAGATTCCACATCATCTTTTTCAATATTTTTGGCTTCTTTATCAGAGATTTTCTCATTAATCTTGGGCTCTGGAGTGTCCGTATCTTCACTCCTTGTAATGCTGCTCTCATCGTCCGAAGACAGATCCTGTGTGTAAATACTGCACTTTGTTCTGACAATTTCTTGGGCCTCTGCAAATTTTGTCTTCCATAGTTCCGCATCTGTTAATTATTGATAAATGATTGTTAAAAGAAAACAATTACATTATTTTAGAGTTGTTTAATATTTGTATCTACCACTTTCAATCAATTAATCATTAGAAGTAAGCAATTAATCTATTAAAAATAAATTAAAAACTTCAAATTGGTGATAAAAACTTGAATTACTATAGCTACATTGATTTTGGTGAAAGATTATAATTTTCACTTACTCTGAGGATTTCCAAACTTAATAGCCAGTAGTTCTTGTTTCATTTGTTCATCAGCAAAATCAGCAAATACGGACCAATTGAATGCTTTGTCTGAACCGCAGTGGACATTCATCCTAATATCCGGAGTGATGAAATGGTTCGCACATACTTTGTGGGTCTTGTCACGTCTCATCACCACTCGGACTGTGTTGTTTATTTTGTGACGTAGCAGTTTTATATCACCCGTTCCTCTTTCCTGATAATAAAAAAACAATAATGGAGCATTTAAGTTAAAATACATTCTAAGAGCATCATTAAAAATATTTTCTGTAAAAAGTTGAGAACAATTATTTATGTTTTGAACTAAGATTAGTTAACCCCACTATCATTATCAATGTAGGTACCTATTAGACACAAATATCTATGACTCAGGCCTAACCTGCAATAGACACAATGCTTGCATCTTATCAACTTCCTCCAAATAGTCTTGAAAAAAACTAGTCTAAACACGATTGAAACCTTGGCAGAAAAAAAAACATGCTTTATTCCATTGTCTCACCTTCCACTCATGGTCCCCTGTGTCGTATCTGTAGAGCCTGGCGCGAATCTTTACCAGTTCCTCCTCTTCTTCCTCGTTGGTTTGGATATCCACCAGGGGTAAGGTCACGATCGGATCAAAATGAGGATCATGTTCCGGCGTCTCAACTTCGCCACCTTCGCTTTCGCTGTTACGCCGTACGCTTTCTTCAGTCTGCAAGACACGAGAACAAAAACATTACAATACTAATCACAGGGAAACAATGAAAAACTATTTCAATGCTCGTTTTTAGCCTAATACTTACCGGTGACGACATATTTTCTACTAGAATTACTTTCTTTTCCGAATAAATTAAATCAGTAAATTATTATAAACAAACTCAGTGAAGTTCGGTTACTGAATGATTGAAATGAATGAAGTTTAATTAATTACGCGCACAGATTACATTACGAGTGAATGATTGTCGATAATCTTTTTTATCTACGCACAGTAGATAAATGGCAGCGTTCACTTATTTACACAGATCTATTACCTACTTATTTATATCATAGACTTGTACCTATGGACCAGTAATACCTACGAAATAAGCGTGGTATACCTACAATATCCGGGCCACCGTTATGCTGGCCATAGCTAGGGAAGTAAGTAATCAAAACTAAAAAGTATCGATATCGATGCTCGTGGTTCGTACCAGAGATGTGTGCTGATTATAATCATTTTCAAGTAGTAATAAATAATGCAATTATATCAAATACTAAATTCGGCTGTCCCTAGGACATAAAAAATCAAGCTTCTAGGTCAAGGCAATCATACGGCTATGTCACATTTTGATACTCGCAAACTCACATAAAAAACCTATAGGGTACTTCGCATTGACCTAGAATCATGAAATTTGGCCAATATATCGAAATATCTTTTTTTTTTCAATATATCGAACTCCGATTGTATATTTAAAAATATCGATAGATCGAAAATCTGATATTTAAAAAATATCAACAGCCCTAGTTTGTTTACTTGACAGCTCATGTACTATGGGCCACATTGCGGGGTAAGCAGGGTTGCCACGCGGCGTAGGTATTTTGACATCCCGTAAAGATGTTGCCAAACAGAGAATATACAAATAGCATGCGATCTCTTTCACCAGACGACATAACACGTTGGTTAACAAGAGACAAAGAATAGTTTCATAATTTAATAACGATTTAATAGATATTTGTATAAACTAGTTGGATATAGAAGAATGGGCCACTTCCATAAGTTTAATTCAATGATTTATATCGCTCGACGTGACGGCCCGACGACACACACAGACTTTGACTAAGGAACTAGTTAGTTGTTGTAGTTAGTTCCATTATCAAAGCACACAGAGCGTACTTTGGTCGTTCAGTTACTCAGAGCGATCATACGTAAACGAACGCTCAAACAACGCAATAACAACAACAACTATATAGGTGGAGAGCACGTTAGCTGTCGGTCCCGGTTGTCATACGAATATCTATGGCAGTCGTTACGGGTAGTCAGAAGCCTGAAAGTCTGATAACTGGTCTAACCTCCGAATGTCAGTATTATCCAGTAACTGGGTTGCGGGGGTCTGATGGCAGTCGCTCCGTGTAAAATACTGATGTTCAGCCGCATCTGGCTAGACTGGAAGCCGACCCCAATATAATTGGGAAAAGGCTCGGAGGATGATGATGATAAGTGAACGCAGCACCCAATTTGGTGTGGGTGTGGCATGTACGTACCAAAGACATTTCCATACTTACGTCAGTATAATAACTCTATGGTACGTACATACCAAGCAATGGTACACAAAACTTGATTAAAACAATTTGCAATATTGATGAACAGTGCAGTGTTTGGACGCGTTCAGAAGACAGAATATATGTCTTTTTTAGGTTTCCGTACCCAAAGGGTGCAAACGGGACTTATTACTCTCGCTACACTGTCCGTCCGTCCGTCTGTCTGTCACAGGGCTGTATCTTTGTAACGGTAATAAATAACCAGTTGAAATTTTCACAGAATACGTGTTGCTATGAGGTGTATCACAACAATTACTAAAAACAAAAAAAGTCTAAAACCAAAGGGGGTCCCCATACAAGAAACCTCGAAAAACATGCATTTTTTTCAACGTTTTGGTTCCTGTAGGCCAATTCACGTAACTAAAGAAGTGTAGTTGCAGTGCAGTTGCAGTTAAGTTTTGATCAAAACAATGCTTTTCGTATTCTCTTATCTTCGGTAATCGCTGTTAGATTCGAACTGCAGCGTCGCTGCAACTTTATCGGCGCGTCATTAAATTACGTGAATTAGGGCCCGGTTCTATCTTCAAAACGGTAATACATACCAGCGTCAAACTTGGTCTGATTATAGTGCATTCTTACTAGTTTAGCAACAAATACTAAGAACAGGACAAACATAGACATATGTGGTGGTACCTACGGAAGAAAGAGATGCAAAAATTCACTTTTCGCGTACGCTCGTTGGTGTATTTTGTTAACTCTCGTAAATTAAATCAGTTTCTATGGGGTATCAGGTCGATGGGTGGTACGGAACCCTTACTGCGTGAAGGTCGCGGGAATCCGCTGGATGCGGAAGGCACAGGACCGGTCGTTGTGGCGATGTTTGGGGGAGGCCTATGTCCAGCAGTGGACGTCTTTCGGCTGAAATGATGATGATGATGATGATGAATTATGAAACTTTTCTTTGTCTCTTGTTAACCAACGTGTTATGTCGTCTGGTGAAAGAGATCGCATGCTGTACGGTGCACGTACATGAGTTAAATTATAGGTATTTGTGTAACTAGTAGGCTCGCGTATCTGCACTTAGATCGCGACCTACATTTAAAACTGCAGTGACACATGGCGGAGCATAGATGCTACATTTATGTTAATGATTTTATTAGTGTTCAATTAGACGTGGTTTGGGTCGGACAACTTGCATTTTCATTTAGACTCATCCCCGTTGGGCACTCACTGACATTCTGACAATCTGCATTGCATTGACAATATTAATGTTTGGTTGCACCCAACACATGCTATTTGTATATTCTCTGTTTGGCAACATCTTTACGGGATGTCAAAATACCTACGCCGCGTGGCAACCCCGCTTACCCCGCAATGTGGCCCATAGTACATGAGCTGTCAAGTAAACAAACTAGGGCTGTTGATATTTTTTAAATATCAGATTTTCGATCTATCGATATTTTTAAATATACAATCGAAGTTCGATATATTGAAAAAAAAAAAGATATTCCGATATAAGTATTAGCCAAATTTCATGATTCTAGGTCAATGCGAATTACCCTATAGGTTTTTTATGTGAGTTTGCGAGTATTAAAATGTGACATAGCCGTATGATTGCCTTGACCTAGAAGCTTGATTTTTTATGTCCTAGGGACAGCCAAACTTAGTATTTGATATAATTGCATTATTTATTACTACTTGAAAATGATTTTAATCAGCACACATCTCTGGTACGAAACACGAGCATCGATATCGATACTTTTTAGTTTTGATTACTTACTTCCCTAGCTATGGCCAGCATAACGGTGGCCCGGATATTGTAGGTATACCACGCTTATTTCGTAGGTATTACTGGTCCATAGGTACAAGTCAATGGTTTGACCTGTGGGTTTGACAGTAATGAATAAAGCTGGAAAGCGACTAAAATTCGGTCCGATGATTGGGGAGCCCTTTGTCTCTTTCTTTAGGGTGTCCATACATGCAGGAAAGGGACAGCGGGCTCTCAGTAATACTATCTCAGAAAACCGGGCTCGCCCGGTATATTCTCCCTGATTTTGATAAAATATTTTGGACCTTATATGAACGGGATATTATTCATTTTTTAAGTTCTTAAATTCCTCCGTCCGCATTCTATCTTGGGTAAAAATTCTTTGCCTTTGACTAAGGAACTATTTGCCCGTGATTTGGCCTTGTATTTGGCCATTCTTTGGCCCACAGACAGTAAACCTATGGACTAGTAAATAGTAATACCTCATTGAATTAATAAACCAGTCATAATTCAATAACGATTTAATAGATATTTGTATAAACTAGGTGGATATAGAAGAATGCGCAACTTCTATAGGTTTCTTAATTCAATGGGTCAAACCTATTTTATTCAATTTATTCATTCATTTAATTTTCATTCGCTATTACTGTCAAATGTCAAAACAGTTTATTGATTTACGAAGTTGTTGAACTAAAACAATAGTGAATAGTGTTATTTTCGAAATTTCGGCATATTTTTCTCGGGGTTAAAACAGTTCAAGGTAAAAATAACTAGGTATTCCAAAAACACCATAATATTCATTGTAGCCGTAGCAACAATACCTTCCCCGAGTTTGTGGAGTCTAAAAAGTCAATGACTTCCTTTGAGATTTATTTCGGCGACCTATTTTCGACTGGTTTATTTTGAGAATTCTTCCTATTTTAACGTAGTTCCGGATCGCTGCTAGCTTTTATTAGATTGTCGGAGATGTATTGAAGCAGATTTTCTAAGATATCTCCTGTAACAAGCGGCCGATCGCGTTCTGTTGCATTTTATTTATTTGTAAAATATAAACAAAACTATTAATATTATAAAAAGAGTCCACTCATAAATTCAATACAATTCATAAAGGTACACACCTCGAGATTTGTGATTAAACCAAACATTTCTATCTGTTTCCTTGAGTAGATAATATCAAAGGATAGAACTGCATTGTTGTATTTCAAATTGATTTCAGTGTATTGTTTGAAATTGGAAACTGACAGTTCATACAGAATTTCATGCAACAAGGAAAACAGGTGAGATTTAAGTACATTAAAAAGTAAAGGTTTACCCTCCCATCTGAATCTATGCATTTCAAATTTTTCATAGCTTTATTATTTGCTTCTTCATTTTTCATCATCACCATCATCATAATTTCAGCCGAAAGACGTTCACTGCTGGACATAGGCCTGCCACAACAACTGGTGCTGCGCTTCCCACATCCAGTGGATTCCTTTTCAAAGAAATTATAATAATATAACAGTAATGTGTTCCATGTGGTGCCGGACACAAAGAATTGCACCACCCTTATCTCTTCTCATGGGTGTCGTAAAAGGCGACCAACGGCCAAAATTAATATCCAATCTATCCACGATTTGCCCTACTAGAGATAGGAATTTGACATAAGCTCCATACAAAATACGTCAAATTCCTATCTCTAGTAGGGTAAATCGTGAATAGATTGGATATTAATTTTGGCCGTTAGGGATTCACCAGAGGGTGGGCAGCGGCATTTTTTGGAGTATTTAACTAACCAACTGAAATTGCCAACCCTCCTGCCAAGCGTGGTGATTATAGCTTATATATCCCTCCCTTGGGGAAGGCTTATGTCCAGCAGTGGACGTCTTTCGGCTGAAATGATGAACAGTAATAAGCATTTTCCTACAAATCACCTTTGTACTCTCCATTCCTATGGTGTACAGTTGTTTCTGTATTCTGGGGGTGTACAATAAAGCATAATATTGTTATTATTATTTTGTGTACATGAAGTACCTACATAAATATTAACATAATCAGCTCACTACTGTGCCACTGCTGGGCATGGGCTTCTTCTCAGTATGAGAAGAGTTCAGGCTTTAGTCCACCATTTTCCAATAATATAACATACTAGATTTTGCTTGCGGCTTCACCTTCATTGTTGGAGTTTATCATGCAACCCTTGGAAACTGTTTATCTTCCCGGCATAACAAGTACTACTAAGTAGTAGTACTTGTTAGAAATAAGTTCTATTTAAGCCTTTAGAAACAATGAACATACATTTATATGATTTTTTTTTCACTTAAGTATCTGTATTTTTTTTATAATTATTTCAAGATTAAATAATATGAACTCCTTTTTAGAATCTGCCTCAAATGCAGAACCTAGGGAAAATGATAACAGAGCAACTGCGCAACCCAAACGAATTGGACATCAGCCTCAGAATGGAGTTTGGACCATTTGAAACCGTACACAAGTGGAAGAGGATGTCGGAGTGCTATGAATTTGTTGGTGCCAGGTATGTTATTAAATTTTAGTTGATGACATATTAACATAAGCAGCCCATTTTTGTCCCATTGCTGGTCATGGGCCTCTTCTTATTTTTATTTATTATTTTTTTGTACTTAAAACACAATACAGAGCACGAGGAACAACAGCAGGTTGTAGTTTTAGGGTTTAATGACAGATTTCCGGCCCCTAAACTAGGTACGCAGACTGGAACTTAGGAGTCCGGAGTTTCTACGGTTTCAGTTTTATAATACAACCTATTTAACGTTAACAACAGCAAGCGAAATGTGTTTGAGATTGGGAGAGTGGATGGGTAGGGTGTTTTTGAGTGAAGGGTGATGTGTAAGTTTAAGGCACTTATAATGAGAAGGTTAAGGCACTAGTCCACCACGCTGGCCTATTGCGAGTAGGCGGACTACACACACCATTGAGAACTGTATGGAGCACTCTGAGATGTGCAGGTTTCCTCGCTATGTTTTCCTTCACCATTAAAGCAAGTGATAATCAAATTCTGATGTACACATCCGGGTTTGAAATTCAAAAAATTCAAATTCAGACCCACCTGCATGGAAGGCAAGCATTCAACGGCTAGGCCATGACCCATTTTTATTTGATATTTATCTTTATTTTTATTTTGCATACACTTGCAGTTATGATGACAATACAATAATATTTCAGAAACTTGAAAAAATCGATTAGATATTTTTTAAAATATAAATCTTACTAATAGACACTCATGGTGCCTGTTTTTTCTTAAACGCTTATTACATTACGCGGTATTCAGTCTGACTAACAGACTTGCAGACTGAGAAAGTGTAGTTTAATTAGTCTCGCCGAACCTGAATTAAGTCTGACCGAACGCGCTCGACCAGACTTACTGACTTACAGACTGAATATCGCATGCTGTAATAAGAGTTAGTATATTAGACAGCTCAGTCCACAGAGTACATTTGTATATATGAGATGAGTCGACGCGCGGCAAGCGCAGCGGACAGACGTCGTAAGAATTGTGTGTAGTGCTGTAAGCTCGCTATCACAATGGTGTGCAGTATAGAAAAGGATGTACTTATAAAGGTGATCGACTTATATCGTGACTTACTTATTTAAAGCAGAAAAACCATCAAGATATTAACAGATTGACGACTTCTGTACTATTCATAAAATTACCTATGTCTTAAAATATTTCGGATTAACAACGTAGGACTTATAAATAATACACCCTTATTTTTTTTATCGCAAAAAACTCCAAGACCATATAAAGAACTTCGGTTAGAAAGCCTCTCAGTACTTCTAGAAGTTTATAAGTACTTATAGATTATTTGGTGCTTAAATATCGCGTAAGTTCCGTGGCAAACGGCAACGTCTTCCGACGTACGCCTTGAGAATGAGTTAGCGTGCGATAATTAGTCTAGTGTAATAGCGAGCTATCGAAATAAGATTCTAAGACAGTCTTAACACCGCGCACTGAATACCGCGTAATGTAATAAGCCGTTAACGGCCAAAATTAATATCCAATCTATCCAGGATTCACCCTACTAGAGATAGAAATTTGACATATTTTGTATGGAGCTTATGTCAAATTTCTATCTCTAGTAGGGCAAATCGTGGATAGATTGGATATTAATTTTGGCCGTCAGAGAGCAGTGGGTAGATACTAGATAGATATCTCTCGGTATATTGCAAGAATGAATCTTAGTTTATTATTATTTTATGGAAACTGAATTAGTTGCCTATTACAAAGCCTACAAGAACAAAAAAGTGGGGATGTCCTTTTATCACATTAGGTTTGCTATTTTTATACAATAACATAACATGAGGTTTGTTCCCACTCATTTCAATTATTCTTTTTTTTTTATAAATACATAAAATTTCCTCAGGCGAAGCAAGCACACAGCCGTAGCATACAAAGATGCAATATACGTGTTTGGAGGAGACAATGGCAAGTCCATGTTGAACGATCTGATCAGATTCGACATCAGAGAGAAGTCTTGGACCAAGACCGGGTGCATGGGAATCCCGCCCGCTCCGAGGTACCACCATTCTGCTGTGGTGAGTTACAATCTTTATATACTACCCTATGTATAGAATTAAAATCATTTCTCAGTTTGGCGAACCGACTTGCGGTACCATTTAGGCAACAGCCTAGTGCAGTTGTTATGAGCAAAGGTTACCGCTTAACATTAGGTGGTTAGCTCGTTTCGCCATACTTTACTATAAAAAAAAGGTGATAAAATTAGATTAAAGAAAGATAGTTTTTTTTTTTGTTTTGCAACAGATCATAAACAACAGAACGCAGATACCTAATACAATATAAATTAAAACTATACAACACTATCTAATATTATTAGATTAATCATTAAACCTTATTTAAATCAAAATGGTCTTTTTAAACCAGTAACATGAAAGGAAATTGCAGTAGGTTGTGTTAAATTTATTATCACATTTAGTTCTTCCGGAATTATTGCTATCTTTGTATATTTAAGCAATATCAAAGACCAATAAAAAATCTTTAAATTTAATTATTGGGATATTTATTATTTATCATCCTCCGAGCCTTTTCCCGACTATGTTGGAGTCGGCTTCCAGTCTAACCAGATGCGGCTGAACATCAGTATTTTACACGGAGCGACTGCCATCATACCCCCGCAACCCAGTTACTGGGTAATGCCAATGGCGATATTCGGAGGTTAGAAAGTTTTCAGACTTTCGGGCTTCTGACCACCCATAACGACTGCCATAGATATTCGTATGACAACCGGAACCGACAGCTTAACGTGCTCTCCGAGGCACGGATGGGTCTCGATGTGCAACGAAATGGTCACTCATCCACGGACTGACCGCGGCAACCTTGCAGCTTAACCTCGCAGATCATACAATCCGCGCGGTTGTTACTTAGCTACGAGCCCTGCCTGTATTTATTATTATCGTCTCTATTTCTTCTTTCGCTCCGCTGGGATGTTTTCACCTACACAATAGTTAATACCCTCAAGCACCACTGGGATGTTTTCGTCCCAGCAAAACTAAGTCAATTTATACTCTATTACTGATGCATTAAGGTTCAAATTCTATTGAATGGCGCATGCGCAGCGGTGCCTGAAGGAAACATGGAGTGACCCATGGTATAATAAGATGTTTCACCAGGTAGTCTCTTCCCGTGACACGTGATTGCCTCCGTACTACGTCATCGGCTGTGGAACCAATATCGAGCTGTTATCGTGACACTTGTCAATTTGATGTGCTGCCACTTTGTGTTAATAAATTACCCGAGCAAAATGCATTTTTTCATTTACTTGCTTCATAAAGGAATCTCTTTTGAACTAGTAATAGTATACAGTTTCCTTTAATAACTAATTAGATGAATAACACGAGCTAACAAATAGTTAGGCTAGTTAGGAATTTATTTTATATTTACTATGAACAAACAGCTCCTTAAATATATTGAAGATATCAATCAATGGCAACACTGATTGTGACGTAGCTTGGAGGCATCGCGCTGTCATCGCGGGAAGAGAATACCTGGTGAAACATCTTATTATACCATGGAGTGACCTAGGCGGTGCCTGAGTGGCTGTTAAATAAAAAAATATAGTAAAAAGTAGTTTAATTTGTTAACAGGTGCATCGTTCATCGATGTTCGTGTTCGGCGGGTACACGGGCGACATCCTGGCCAACTCCAACCTGACCAACAAGAATGATCTGTTCGAGTACAAGTTCCCCAGCGCACAATGGGTGCAATGGAAGTTTACGGGACAGTGAGTTTTTCGTAAATCACGTGTTATTCAAATTATAGGTAAATTTTGAGGAATGAAAAATTCGATGCTGCTTCATTTATTTATTCATTTATTCGCATAAAAGTTGGTACATAACACAGTTGGTCTTACATGTAATTAGGATTAGTTCTTACAAATTATTGACATGCAAATATCTTAGTTTAGGGTAAGCAGTTCCACTGACATGGAAACATTCTTCAGATAAACAGATAAACATTTTATTGATAATTAGTTAAAATTATACGTCACAGTTTATATATAAGTACATATTTCATTATTCATAATGAACATAATAAAACAGTATAATTGGCTATAATTTAAACAACAAGAGATACAAGGATACTTGTTAAAATTGTGATTAAATTACATAATAAGATTTTTTAAGAAGAAGTAATGATTTTATTATTTTTGTCAGTTAATTTAAATGAATTATCATGTTAGATCACAGACCAGTAAGCCTCAAGACGCCGCATAAACAAAGTTTTGCATGAGAACACAGTCGTAAAATGTTGGCGGGGACCGCGGGGCGGACGGCGCGTTATGATTGGTCGGCTCAAATGTTCGGTGATATGATTGGTGCCACTCGCTGACGGAGTGACGTCCCGATGTCCCGATTGGTGGCTGGGCGTAAGATATGCAGTGCTACTGCATATGCTTTGTGACCGGGGGTATCCGGCTAATAGGCGTCTAGAGGCTTACTGGTCTGTGTGTCGGATACAATAAAATTATTTAATTTTTTAATAAGTCATCAACAGATTAGAAGGATCCCTCTATTAGCCACATTTTTAGCTTTTTTTTGAACAACATGATTGGTTCGAATTTTTCTTTCCACAATTTTTTTAATTTAGAGATTGTCTCGCTTAGTGTTACCTTACGGCCAAAATTAATATCCGATCTATCCAGGATTTACCCTACTAGAGATAGAAATTTGACATATTTTGTATGGAGCTTATGTCAAATTCCTATCTCTAGTAGGGCAAATCGTGGATAGATTGGATATTAATTTTGGCCAATAGTCCATACATCCTCACAAACTTTCACGTTTATAATATTAGTAGGATTCATTACTAGCAGTGCTTTTGCGGCTTAACATGTCCCGTATATATTTCCGGTCGTAGTTTTAGGAAAAGAAAAAATACTTATTTCTTTATTATTATTTAATTTAAAGAGTATTTGTGTCAAGTGTGACACCGGGAATACTTTATTTAGAAACTTTAACACCCGTTGTTTACCCCCGATGAGTTAATTTTCTAAAATTACAAAAACACTTAATTCATTAATTGATTTAAAGATTATTTATACCGAGTTTCGACTCAATCCAGCCACGAAATAATATTCTCCCATAAAAAAATTATAACCCAATTGCTCCCGCTTTTAGGAGTAATTTTGGAAAAAGAATAGATAAGTGTTCCATTATTCACTTTAAGAATAATTTTTTCAAAGTTTTGATTGAGTCGATCTAGAATAAAAGATTTTTCATACAAACTCTAACACCATAAAAAAATTCCAAAAATCCTTTCTTATTTGGTGTTTACGTTACAAAGATAAAGATTTTTTTTAAGTTATTGCATAGCTTCTATCGCGGGCCTTGAGTGTGGAGACCGAATCCAGAAATTCCGTAACGAAAATAACCTAACACGGGGGTATCACCGCTGTGCCGGTCGGAGTGGGGGCACTCCGACCGGCACAGTGGTGATACTTTTTAGTTTTGCCATCTATCGATGAATAGCAGAACTTTTAATGACTTTTTGAAATATCACGCTTGTCTCTTTAGTTCTGCAAATCGCCTCTAGGTGGCATTGGTTGTATCGGCGTTACTGCGCATGCGTAATCCCCCTCTTCGCCCCGCAATCTGGTGACTCATGCCTGCTTAGAGTTTCGGCGTTAGGGCACCTCCTCTTTGTATTTACATAAAAAATGCTATGCAATAGCTTTACCGCGGCAGTCTCCGAGTGCCACACGTCTTTTTTTTTTTAAAGGAACCTACTGTCCAAATTTCATGTTTCTAACTAGAGAAGTTTCGGCTCTGCGTTGATAAATCAGTCAGTCAGGACATCTCTCTTTATAAGTATAGATAAATGTCAATCAATGGCAACACTGATCGTGACGTAGCCTTGGGCCATAATACCTGGTGAAGCATATTATTATACCATGGTCAGAATGACAGTTGGCGTGTTCTGTGTTAATTCAAAAAAGTACCCTTGGCCCTTGTGTTATAGTTTAATTTTCTTCGTTGTGCAGATAATTTTGGATAGTCTGCTCGTAGATGTTTTTGATACTTCGTCCTTATCGTGACCTTGAATCCGTGAGCTGAAATATTATAAGCGTTACTTATATTGTAGGGAGCCTGTACCTCGGTCAGCGCACGGGGCGGCGGTATACGATGACAAACTGTGGATCTTCGCCGGCTACGATGGCAATGCGAGGCTCAATGATATGTGGACTATTAATCTATTGGTGAGTCGGATTTTAATTATTTTATAGTGGGCATTAGTTGATTAAATTTTAGCCTTAGTTTAATTTGAGCATGATTTTGTAAGTAAAAACCATCCTCAAATGATACTTAAGTATGAATTCTCAACTCTGTCACCGGCTGCTAGTCTGTTGTCCATGAACAAGGCGTTATAAAAATCTCGACAACTTTTACCCGCCAAATCACCAAACTAACCTTAACTCCTTTACTATCAGGGCGAGAACCACCAATGGGAGCGCATAGAACAGAAAGGCCAGTGTCCCCCCACTTGCTGCAACTTCCCCGTAGCCGTGGCCAGAGGCAAGATGTACGTATTCAGCGGACAGAGCGGCGCCAAGATCACCAACGCGCTGTTCCAGTTCGACTTCGAGACTCACACGTGAGTACTGAGTATAATTGGACCCTATAATAAAATATATAACCTATACCAAAAAAAAAAAAAAAATATATTGGACACACTCAAGGCAAGTGGACAGTAGTGATGCCGAAATGTCGATAGTCCTGCTATCGATAGTTGACTTTGAAAATCAGTTAGGATATCGATAGTATCGATAGCGTGTACGTGCTTATACTATCGATAGTATTAGACACTAATAGTGATAATGCTATCGATACTCTATCGATACTATTGTTTTTTTCGTGGACATCGATAGGCTATCGATCGGCAACACTTGTGGACAGTTTTATTTATTTATTTATATAGCTTTTTACTTCCATATCCATAAGAACTTTACAATTTAAATGTGTTTGTTAGTATTTTTTTTCTTATTTTCTAGGGGTTAGTTTTGTGGACAGTACTTTTACGAAAATAATATATGTAGCTTCAGGACCACCATCAATGACATCCCCCTCCCCGCTCCTACGTGTTTTCGACAAAATACTAAGTCCATTTTTTTGTGAGGAAATAAAAAAATGGATATCAGATAACATCACTTTTCTTCTAAACTCAAGTAAAAAAAAAGTGAACGTGAAATGTGGGCCGAGGCGAAGCCGAGGCACACATACGTGAGTCCATCAATGCCTGGTTGCGGCCAAAGCTTGTATAGTACTTTCCTCCCACATGCTCGGAAATTGGTTCATTATTTAAAAAAAAGAATACAACAATCGGCTCTTTTCCGTACGCAACGAAATAACAGGCCAGTAATATCCAACACGACAATAATAGAAATTGCTGGACACTTTTTATTTTTTTAATTATGTTACCGAGGTTTTTAAGTACACACATACATAAATTAGGTGTTTTTAGGTACAGAATATTTAACATTATAAAAGCTGAATGCACCTTTTTTTTTCAAAATTTTGAAAATAGAACAAGAACCCCGCGCGGACGTATTGGCCCGAATGAAAATTAGATACTGTTGAATTAATTTGTGTATTGTTTCCTCGCAAATTAGAGAAAAATACTATACAAGTCTCGGCCGAAATAGCAATTAACGGCCTCGTTTAGGTAAAAAGGACTCGGCTCGCGCCTCGTCCTTTTAAAATCACTTGGGGAGTACTCAGCTTCGCCTCGAACTTCCAATATTACTCGGCCGTCAATTGTTTCATTTCAGGCCTCGACAGTAATGTACTATTTCTCAAATAATGCGCGGAAATTCAAACTAAGTAGTACCTATGTAAATTCTAGATCCATGACGAACAAAAATAATTTTATTAATTTTTCACGCATTAGTATGTTAATTTGTTTATTTTTTCTTTAACCAGCTCCATTTGCAAGCCAGTTTGAAATTTAAATAAAATCTTTGATAAGTAACCTCCTTGGTTGCTATTTTTCGAAGTAAAAAGTTCGTTTTATTTTTAAATAACACGACAGATATGAGTTTTCATAGTAATACTACCCTAAACAATACAGATATGGATTTTTATGCTAACATTGCTGGCCGCTCCTCGCATGTATTTGACCAGTACAACATGTTCGATTTATCTTGAAGAAGGTTGTCAAAATAATGTTCGAATTTCCAAGCATGTTTGAGAAAAAATAATTTCCTGTCGATTGAATTTTTGTGTACGGTCAGAGAACGTGATATTCTGTACTTGGTTTTAGTTAATGTCGGACATTCATCTTCACGTTGTATATTTTCGTCGTGGTACTCTCGTCGTGGTACCAAGTACTCTCTTCCCGTGACAGCTAGGTCACGTTATTGCCTCCGTACTACGTCATCGGCTGTGGAGCCAATAGCGGGCTGTTATCGTGACACTTGTCAGTTTGATGTGCTGCCACTTTGTGTAAATAAATTACCCGAGCAATATGCATTTTTTCATTTACTTGCTTCTACAAAGAAGCACCTTTGAACTAGTAATTTTATACAGTTTCCTTTAATTACTAATTAGATAAATAACACGAGATAGCAAATAGTTAGGCTAGTTAGGAATTATTTTATATTCATTATAAACAAAAATCGCCTTAAATATATTGAAGATATCAATCAATGGCAACACTGATTGTGCGTGACGTAGCTTGGAGGCATCGCGCTGTCATCGCGGGAAGAGAATACCTGGTGAAACATCTTATTATACCATGGGAAAGATATATTATGGAAATTATGTTTTATCGAAACCTGTTCTTATTTCACAAATATCGTGTATCAATATCAGCTTAAGAACGTGGCTGGGGGGGACTGGATGCGGAAGGCAGAGGACCGAGCGTTGTGGCGCAACTTGGGAGAGGCCTATGTCCAGCAGTGGACTGCGATAGGCTGAGTTAATTGATTTATTGAATATCAGCGTATCTTTTATAAATATTATTTATGGCACTTTAATATCGTCAATGTTACACATTTCTCTAAATTTTTAACTTGATTTTGTAGATATTGGTGTCGATTCTCTTGTTCACGAACTAAACTTATTTTAAACTATCGCTCTCTTTTACTAATAGGAGATACAAGAAAGGGATGGCAACAATTTTAGGACTGTCAAATTAGTCGGAATTAAAATTTCCATACAAGTTTAGTCGTGATGTCGGAAGGAACATGCCCACTAAAATACAAGGAAATCTAACACGTAAACTAATTTGACAGTTCTAAAATTGTTGTCATCCCTTTCTTGTAGCTACTATTAGTGAAAGAGCGATAGTTTAAAATAAGTTTTAATTTCGTGAACAAGAGAATCGACACCATTGTCAAAACATAGTTTAATAATTAATTGTTAAAATAATTCACGGGTCTTGAAATAATTCACGGGTCTTGAAATAGTACATTACTGTCGAGGCCTGAAATGAAGCAATTTATGGCCGAGTAATATTGGAAGTACGAGGCGAAGCCGAGTACTTCCCAAGTGATCTTGAAAGGACGAGGCGCAAGCCGAGTCCTTTTTAACTAAACGAGGTCGTTAATTGCTATTTCGGCCGAGGCTTGTATAGTACTTTTCTCTCAATTGCGAGGAAACACAATCAACAATCAATCAACTCAGCCTATCGCAGTCCACTGCTGGACATAGGCCTCTCCCAAGTTGCGCCACAACGCTCGGTCCTCTGCCTTCCGCATCCAGTCCCCCCCAGCCACGTTCTTTAGGTCGTCGGTCCACCTGGCAGGGGGGCGCCCTACGCTGCGTTTGCCGATTTGCGGTCTCCACTCAAGGACTCGTCTGCTCCAACGGCCATCGGTCCTTCGACAGACATGGCCAGCCCACTGCCACTTCAGCTTACTGATCCTACAAGCTATGTCGGTCACTCCGGTTCTTCTCCGGATAATCTCGTTACGGATTTTATCCTTCAAAGAAACTCCAAGCATAGCTCGCTGAGCGACTTTGAATTTGTGGACTAGCCCAACTGTCAGTGTCCACGTCTCGGCACCGTAAGTCATGACTGGCAGGACGCACTGATTGAAGACCTTTGTCTTCAAACTTTGCGGTATAGGAGGAAACACAACACAAATTAATTCAACAGTATCTCATTTTCATTCACGCCAGTTCGTCCGCGCGCGGTTCTTATTCTATTTTCAAAGTTTTGAAAAAAAAATACGCATTCAGCCTGTATAATAATGTATAATATTTTGTACCTAAAAATACCTAATTTATATAAGTGTGTACTTAAAAACCTCGGTAGCATAATTAAAAAAATAAAAAGTGTCCAGCAATTTCTATTATTGTCCTGTTGGATATTACCGGCCTGTTATTTCGTTGCGTACGGAAAAGAGCCGATTCTTGTATTCTTTTTTTTGAATAATGAACCAATTTCCGAGCAAGTGGGAGAAAATACATTTCTTATTGCGGCCGCTAGGCGGCGCCCCTAACGTGCACATAGCCAATATTATCGGCTTGGTTGGTCCAATGTTCTGCTTGTGGTGGCAGCTGGTCGCGCGTGTGCACGGAGCACCTGCTGCGCAGCGCGGGCGGCGCGCCGGCGCGGCGCTACGGGCACGTGATGGTGGCGCACCGCGCGCACCTGCACGTGTTCGGTGGCGCCGCCGACAACACGCTGCCGCATGACCTGCACCGCTACGACCTCGACACGCAGATATGGTATCTAAACACATACAACATCATGTTAAGTCTAATTCAAAAGTCTTAATGCTACTAGTGATGTACCGGATATCCGAGGAAATTAAGATCTGTATCCGTATCCGGCCATATTTTCGGCGGATCTTGAACGGATATTTTACATTAATAAATTTTATTGTGTATATGAAATTGTAAAGAAAGTTAGCAATGAAATACTAATACTACTAACTTCAAATCAAATAAATATTTATTTCTTAAAATCCCATATTATTATTTTTATTTAACAAATAACGTAACCAAAAACAAACAGTAAACTATGCTATCTTGTGTCACACTAAACTAAAACACGCACAGTGCAAGTCAAAACTCGTTGGGGTGCTGGCCAGAAAACCTCCACGTGTGTCTGACAGCTGCTTGTCCTTTCGGACACGACTGGATGGAACGGCAGTTCTTAGTGCATCCTTTTGAGGGTATAACCTTCGGGGGATCTTATTGCCAGTTGTGGTCCGTATCCGTATCCGCGGATTTTAACACTAATTATCCGTATCCGCGGATTTACATTTAGAACGATCCGGCACATCACTACTTCCTACTATCCTACTTCAAATCCTACTAATTGTACGAGACGGGCGGACTCGACTTACGAACGATCCGTTGAAATCCTGTATCTATAGATTCTTGACTTCACACGCCGAATTGAAGGATTGTTTCTTGATAAGTTTTCAGGAACACCGGGAGAGTTTACGGGAAATGAAAACACCGACTTGACTATTCATACGACGAACTTGAGGTTTCTGCTTACTCTATTGTTCTATGAAGGCTTGATATTGGTAGTATTTATCTACGATTCTGTCAAAAAGAATGCGCACAAACGCGGCGCTAAACTTTACCGACACGAGAGCCGCAGCCACCTCAAGCCGTTTTAAACTTTATTTACGTTATCAATTAATGTTCAGGCCTGCGGTATTATTTATTTATTTATTTTATTGATTATAGACGAGCAGCACTATTGCTGATATGTCTATATCACACAGTGCTATTATTATTCACATATGTTCGAAAAGTTTCCGTTTCCGAAGTGAAATTTGACCGGCAAATGAAATAAAACGACCACTTCCTGCGACCATGAACGCTGCAAAGCATTCGAAAGGTCAGAAAAACCAATTTTAATTATAATACATGATTTAATATGGTTAACGCAACGCGATATTACGGAAACTCTTCCGAGAGCCATTTGTTGTAGGAAAGCACTCGATATAAAATTAAAGAACTATGAATAGCGTTTCCGAATCCGTTCGATTCTCAAATAGTTTTGTTTCATAATAAAACAAGTTTAACCGGATTACACCGCGTAATAATTTAATAATAATAAATTCAGCCGAAAGACGTCCTCTGCTAAAGAAAGGCCTCCCCAAGCAGTTTGGGGGGATATGCCATAATCACCACGCTTGGCAGGCGGATTGGCGATCGCAGTTGGTTGGTTAAATACTCAGAGAACGCTGCTGCCCATCCTCTGGTGAATCCCTTAGTCGCTTTTTACGATACCCATGAGAAGATATAGGGTGGTGCAATTCTTTACGTCCGGCACCACACGGAACGCCGCGTATTATTATAAAATTGGTTTTCCTGACGATTCGAATGCTTTGCAGCATTCGTGGTCGTTTTGTTTCGTTTGCTGGTAAAATTTCACATCGGAAACGGAAACTTTTCGTTTCGTTTCGTTTATGAATAGTACTGCTGGACAATAATGTACTATTATAATGACTAACAGGTCAGTAGTCCAACCGGCGACGGACTCGCAGATCCCGTCGGGTCGTCTGTTCCACGCGGGCGCCGTGGTCGGCGACGCGTTGTACATCTTCGGAGGAACGGTTGATAACAACGTGCGGAGCGGGGAGCTGTTCCGGTTCCAGGTGAATGTTTACATCTTTTAAATAAGAACCTGCCCATTACACACCATATCATGGATTGGAATAATTACAATACTTTGTACAGTAGTACACATTTTATATGGCCCACCGATGTACCTGCGCAGATGGCACAATTTAAATACGGCGGGAAATTGGTTAACCAATCAGAAAACACCATCGCTGCGCGCCAAAAGTCTCAGCCGCTGCCACTAGAGTACGGAAGGGTGTGAGCGAAATAGAAAAAGACGTCACGGCAATCAATTTTAACACCTTATGGGTATTGCATCATCATCATCATAATTTCAGCCGGAAGACGTCCACTGCTGTACATAGGCCTCCCCAAGCAGTTTGTGGGGATATACCATAATCGCTACGCTTGGCAGGCGGGTTGGCGATCGCAGTTGGTTGGTTAAATACTCAGAGAACGCTGCTGCCCATCCTCTAATGAATCCCTTAGTCGCCTTTTACGACACCCATGAGAAGAGATAAGGATGGTGCTATTATGTCCGGTACCACACGGAACATATGCCTTAGGATGGAAGCCATAGTTACGTGTAATGTTGCAGGATTCGTTCAAGGGATTTTGTCGACAAAATATATCACCGGGAAGTACGGTGACCGTACCTGCGCAGATGGCACAATTTAAATACGCGGGAAATTGGTTAACCAATCAGAAAACACCATCGCTGTGCGCCAAAAGTCTCAGCCGCTGCCGGTAGAGTACGGAAGCGTGTGAGCGAAATAGAAAAAGACGTCACGGCAATCAATTTTAACACCTTATGGGCATTGCATAAGGTTGATTATATTTTTTAATGTTTCGGGTGTTTTCGTTGATCGTCTTTTTGTGTCTGCGCGAACGAAGATTGACGACGTGTCTTATTTTTTGTGTCGTACTGTAACACTTACAGGGATGTCAACTTAGCTATTTTATAGCTAGATCTAGCCATTTTTGCAACCCCATCAACTACAACTTCAAAAAAGTTGTAGCTAAAAGATCTTAGTTTTATATTGAGAATAGTTTCATATTTCTACTTTTTTTACTTTAGCTACTTTGCTCGGTAAGATCTGGTGATCTGGCAACTTTTGTAAAAGATGCAAAGGTCTACAAAGATGATGGTACAGTTGGCAACACTGACACTTAACTGTTTTATGATCGTGGCTGTCACGAACGTTGGCGTTTAGTATAAAACACACGTTTGTCTGTGAACAGTTATCAAACTACCCTCGCTGCACTCTCCACGACGACTTCGGCCGCATCCTGAAGTCGCATCAGTTCTGCGACGTACAGATACTGGTGGGGCCTGACAAGACGCCCATACTGGCGCACCAGGCTATATTGGCGGCTAGGTCGCAGTTCCTGAGAGCTAAGATCAAGTGAGTTTTTTAAGGTGAATGAATGATACAGAGTACCCCGCGAAATTCAAAATTTCTTACGTTTTTTGTAAATTGTAGCTCTATTTCGCGTTGTATATCAATCAAAATATGATTGTCGGCAGTAATAACAATATATCTACTGAATAATACTCATAAAAAATATTAACCTAGCTCTATAAGCTGTACAAGCTCGAAAATATTAATTTACCATCAAATTATCGAGTTTCGAGCTTGTTAGAGCTTATACAGCTAGATTTATATTTTCTATGAGTATTATTCGGACACGTTTGCCGAATGTCAGTCAATTTTTTTGGGCTAAAATTTGTACCGAGTGGGTCCCGAAAAACGTGCAACGGCATCGCGGCAGACCCCGGCGAAGATGGCCGGACGAGCTGGACTCGTATAGAAAAGACTGGTTCACAATTTCACTTGACCGGAAAGAGTGGAATAAGGAAAGGGAGGCCTTTGCCCTGCAGTGTGACAATATAGGCTGAAAATAATAATTATTATTATTCAGTAGATATATTAACATCTTAGGTTTTCGCGATCACTACACATTATAATAAAACAAGTTTAACCGGATTATATCGCGTATATTATGTATATTGGTTTCCTGGCGTTTCGAAAGCTTTGCAGCGTTCGTGGTCGCAGGAAGACTAAGATGACAAGCGTCTTTACAGATAGTAGATGTATTGTTATTACTACCGCGAATCATATTTTGATTGATATACAACGTGAAATAGAGCTGCAATACTCAAAAAAAACGCTGAGAAAAAACGTCACCCTTAACCTGCGCGCGCATTCTATCCGTGCTTGCAAATGCGTAGACGCTTTGTTTTGTCGGGCATCCCCTGACGTCACCCATTTTTGTTTGCTAGTAATTATCTCTTCGTTTCCCGCAGGGAAGCTCGCGACGAACTAACAAAACGGATAACAGCTGGCGACGAAGAAGCCACAGATTTATGCTCGTACAAGAATCCGCCACAGCTGACCGTGTTACTGACTGAGGCTACTCCGGAAGCATTCAACATGGTCCTTAACTACATATACACCGACAGAATAGACCCCACCGAGAAAGGTAAGAGACGGAATATTCTCCTTCTGTCACAACTGACCGTGTTACTGACTGACAGGACTCCGATCACCGACATCCCCAATTCAGAAACCAACTCCCAAGAGCCCGGCTAAAATCGCAATAGTTTTATGCGCTCCACGCAGGCCTTATAACTCTACCCAGCAGTTATGAGGCCAGCGTTGTGGAACGAAAGGCTCCCGTGGCCAGTCTTGAAAGCCCTAAACCGACTCCGTCTGGACTCAAGTCGGTCGCTGCAGAGACAAGATGTGCAAATGGGGAATGCGAGACTTCTCTAATACTGAATGCGATTGCGGGGCCACCATTTAGTCCATGGCCCATTTGCTCGCATGTCCCTTGTGCCCTACTACCTGCACAAGAGGCGATTCAAGAGGGAATGCGTGTGGTCTTTTCTCCATACAAACGCTCTTGACTGTTTTACTTCTGGTTTATAACACTAGAGCAATGATTTATTACAATATAAAACTTTTTAACAAAAAATTGAACCGACGAAAACAGAAACTGAAAAGCGAAAAATAACTAATTATGAGTCGGCGCCAAACAAACTTTTAACAAGCAACGTGCATGCAAGTTGCAAGTGGCCGAGCCGAGAACGAATTTTTGGAAAGTTATTGTTTATCGTTGAAAATTTCACGTTGTATTTGATGTTACGTTGTTTTTACTATTTATTTAAAGTAATTTAATGATCTTCGTTGATTGTTTGTTTGACGCCGACTCATAATTAGTTATTTTTCGCTTTTCAGTTTCTGTTTTCGTCGGTTAAATTTTTTGTTAAAAAGTTTTATTTTAAATTTTTTTGTGGTTTAATCTAACTCCAGGTCTCCATTATGTCGTAGTGTCTAGAAAGAACTATATTTGAGTGCCAAGTTTCAACAGAATCGGTTAACAGGTAAGAATTCAGTGGGTGAACAAGCACTCATCCCCTGTTTTCCCACCCTTAGGGGTGGATTTTGATTTTGAAATTTAAATGGGACCAACTTCAAGATATACCCTATCCATTAAAAAATCAGAAGAATCATCAAAATCGGGCCACTCTGTAAAAAGTTATGCGTGGTGACACAAAAAATCTTGCATCGTTTTTTTTTTTTCCTCCTTTTTTTCGTCGGTTAAAAATAAATATCAACTTTTTCTACGTTTCGTTTTTCTTGATAAATTATTTCTAGAAGCCCCAAAAAAATCTTAAAATTGCCTATTTAAACCCCTGACTACAGAGACCTAGTATGTTAATTTGACAAATATTAATGATAAAAGAGAAACACAGTACATTATTCTTATTCAGTTTATAAAATATCTTTTGAATTGGTCCAGTTTCGGAGGAGAAAATCGAATTATGGCTTTTATACTAAGGCTATTCAGTCGAAACTGCAGTTGTCCTTATCGCTATTATTTGAGGCCGAGTGCTTGCAAAGCGACACCAACAGTTTCTTTATATACCTACTTTTCAAAAGTCTCTCTGCCCGCATTTGCTCTTAAACAAAGCCACAAACCACGCCATAGAGGTGGCCATATATTACATGAATGTAGTGTAAACTACATGAGAACAATTTACACGAAGAAGACTGACTGAACCTGAGCCTTGTTTAAATCTCAATATATCTTCTTTCTCCACCAGACGAGGACCCAGCATCTCCAGCAACCGTCCTCTTAGTAATGGAGGTCCTCCGCCTCGCCCTACGTCTGAACATCCCGCGGCTAAGAGGACTGTGCGCAAGATTCCTCCGAGCAAACCTCTGTTACGGCAACGTGTTGCAAGCGTTGCACGCCGCACATCACGCGAACCTTCACTGTATCAAGGAGTACTGTCTGAGGTGAGTGACGTCATCCTCCACATGTGTAACAGGCCGTGTTACTGCAACATGTGACAGGCGATATAAGCCGCGCATCACGTGAACCTTCACTGTATCGAGGAGTACTGTCTGAGGTGAGTGACGTCATCTTCCACATGTGTAACACGCCGTGTTACTGCAACGTGTTGCAAGCTATGCAAGCCGCGCATCAAGCCAACCGTCACTGCATCAAGGATTACTGTCTGAGGTGAGTGACGTCATCCTCCACATGTGTAACAAGCCGTGCTACGGCAACGTGTTGCAAGCGTTGCACATTTAAAGCTAATTTTAATGTTGAACAGTAATTCACAATATTTTGTCCAGATTCGTAGTGAAAGACTACAACTTCACGCCTATAGTGATGTCGAAGGAGTTTGAAGAGATGGAACAAAGTCTGATGGTGGAAGTCATCCGGAGGAGGCAGCAGCCGCCGCCCAAGCAACCCAACGCGGCAGCACAGCAAGAGTACGACGAGGAAATTATTGGTAAGCATGTATAGCCAAGATGTTCTAGGGCTGTTAATTACTGAATTTATTAACTAAAAAGTGAACACTGCTATAGTTCGTGCGGAATGTCAAGGCAATAGTGGACGTTGACCTCTCCTTACCAATTTCATTGACGCATCCTGTCACAAAAATTGTTCCCCTAAACGTGTGGATATTTTTTGGCGTATCGTGGTTGTAGCCTCTAAGACAATAATGGTCATTGTATCATCATCATCATTTCAGCCGAAAGACGTTCCCTGCTGGACATAGGCCTCCCCCAAGCATAGCCACAACGACCGGTCCTGCGCTCATTTATTTATTTATTTATTTTATTTTTTATTTTTCGGAAAACTTACAGCTAGACAAGTATTATAGATAACCTCTCGAATTATAACCATAAACTACAATCGTTAGAAATGCGTCAAACATTAATACGAGGGGCCAATGTACAACGTAAATAAGGCCAATTACAAGTTTTCACATTTAACAGAGTAAAGATAGAAATAAAGATGGTAGTAGCAGACAGCAAATTGAAAAGTATATTAAAACTGACCAAAGAAGTGGTCGCACAGAGTTTTTTTTAGCTTGGAGACACTGATGTCGAATAGATCGATGTCAACTTTATTGGGTTATTATACCAGGCCCCTCAGAAAGTATTGCGAAAAAAAGTTTTTATATATGGGAGACTGGCCAGTTATAATGTTTTTCGAAAATATGATTATTTATAAGTAAAAATAAGTAAGTTCCAATTTCAAAATTTCCCTCCACATTTTTTGCGAGTTAATTCAAAGTATTGTGTCTCACTGAAATATGGATCTGCGCCGGGAACATTTTAGAGCTATGATTTTATACGATTTCAAGTGTCGCCTGAAACCGGATGAATCGTACGATAGACTTCAAATGGCATTCATGGATGAAGGCCCTTCCAAGGCAACCGTGTATCGTTGGTATAACGAATTCAAGCGCGGTCGACCAACTTTGGGGGATGACGAAAGAAGCGGTCGCCCTTTGACGGCTGTTACCGAAGAAAACGTGCTAGCAGTGAAAAATTTAATCCAAGACAATAGGCGAATTACATATCAGGAGATTCAACACATATTGAAGATTGGATCGGGAAGCGTTCACGAGATTCTACACAGCCATCTTCGCGTGAGGAGGATAGTATCACGCTGGGTGCCGCACAACCTCACCGATGCTCAGAAGCAGGCCCGGGTGGAATGGTGCCGTGATATGCTTAACAAATTTGATGCAGGCTCGTCTCGGCGTGTTTACGACATCGTTACAGGTGATGAGTCCTGGATTTATCAATACGACCCAGAAACCAAGCGCCAGTCGACTGTTTGGGTGTTTCAAAATGAGCCAACGCCTACCAAAGTGAAGCGATCTAGAAGCGGGGGTAAGATTTTGATCGCTAGCTTTTTTAATTTGACTGGCCACTTGGTATCAATTCCCTTACGGGATCAAAGAAGCATTAATGCCGAATGGTATACTACCAAATTTTTGCCAGAAGTTTTCTGTTATAAGCAACAAGCGACCAAACACAGGGCTCCGCGGGCTACTGCTCCACCACGACAATGCACCTGCGCACACCGCACTCAAAACGAGGGACTTCCTGGACAGCACGCCAGTCAAACTCCTGGGTCACCCTCCTTACAGCCCTGATCTAGCACCGTGTGACTTCTTTTTATTCCCAAAAATAAAAAATCAGCTCAAAGGGATACAATTTTCGTCGCCGGAAGATGCGCTGGCTGCGTTCGAGCAGGCTGTAAACGAGGTGTCTGCGGCGGACTGGAAAAAGTGTTTTGAAAACTGGTTTAGGCGCATGAATCTTTGTATAGAGGCTGGTGGAAAGTACTTTGAAAAGATTTGATAAAAATATATGTACGTATAGAACAATTTTTTTTAGTTTCGCAAAACTTTCTGAGTGTCCCACGTATAGTAACCCGTTAATTATGATACGTTTGCTAGATGACATTAATCACACACTAGTGTGAGTCGTTAAAGATATATCGTTAATAAATAGCAACTTCGGCATACAAATCAGGTAAATGTTCGCTATTGCGAAAGAAAGAAAAATGGTTTATTTACGACAGCTACAGATTATACTAAACCTCTTAAGGGGACATTGTACTCATCATAATGAACAACTTCTACCATGGGACCAACCCTGAAATCGCGATTTTGTCGATATATGTGAATACAATTGTAGGGATCAGCTGATTTTTTTCGCGATTTTGGGATTGGTCCCATAATGAAAGTGGTTCATAATGATGAGTACAGTCTAACAAAGCAATTGGTATCCTGGGTCACCAGATATAAATAAAAAATTCTCAGGAAATCATTATAGAATAGTTTGATTAGGGTTTTTTTTATAAATACAGTTTAACTTTGTCCGTTATTAAAGTGATATTTCACTCGAAAACATCCCTAATCTTCTGAGAAAACT
Organism: Asteroscopus sphinx; assembly: GCA_949699075.1. Lineage (NCBI taxonomy): Eukaryota > Metazoa > Arthropoda > Insecta > Lepidoptera > Noctuidae > Asteroscopus > Asteroscopus sphinx. The sequence goes on along the minus strand of OX453021.1, from coordinate 6,878,392 downwards.
TCATTTATATCCTGCGACCCTGGATACTAATTGCTTTGTTAGGGCCGTATTACAGAACGTTCCTCAAGTACAGTTTGATCTTCAATCAACTGATCACTACTTAAGGATAGAATCATTACTTGAGCATCGGTACAGATGTTTTATCTCACGAAAGCGGGTGAGCCATACTCGTGTGTATCTGTACATGCATATTGTTTTTGGGTGCGTAAGTTCGGGAGCGCTCAGTTTTGGCCGAGTTTTGTAGTTACGCACACAAGAGCGCGTGTTTATAAGCACTACAACTACAAGCATGGCTCACCCGCTATCGTGAGATAAAACAACTTTAATCATAAATTCAATATAACAACACAGCACATGAATTTAACCTGAAATAGGAAAGAAAGCTCTACTCAAGCGTGGTCTCGACTACACTTGAGTGATTACAGATCAAATATCTGCTCAAATACCGGTACAGGTGACAGTATAAAATGAACTCAGCTGAACTATGATCAATGAATCTTTGCTTGAGGAATGTTCTTAAATTCAATCCCAACTCAAAACTAGTTTTAAACAGTGACCAACGCTTGAGGAACGTTCTGTAATACAAGCCTGAAGACAAAAATGAGTGAAATGCTTCAGAGTGTTGAGGCACTGGTACATATAGGCTTGAGTCTGCTTTGCCTAACGGCGGCTCCACACGTTGGCCCCAACTTTAGAACGAGCGTTGGCCCGTAATTATGCCTAGCGTCCACAGGTTGGAGATAATGTTAGTTTAGTTCCGTCAGAGCCAATGTAAAGACGTCTGAAATAGATGTTGCACTGGGCACTTTAAGATTATTGAGTGCTTAAGAGCTAAACTGTCAATTAAAATAACACAATAGTTAAACAATGGATGTTGTCTTTGAAAAATGTTTTGACAAACAAGAGAATATCATTATTATTTGTTAATAAACATAAAGATTTTTTTATAGAAATAGGGTGTTTGACAGGTATTGCCAAAAATTATGAAAATTGTACACAATGTAGATTTTTGGTTGAAGATTAACTTTTACTAAGTTTTGTTAATATAAATATATTCTAAATATTTAATTTTTCTGTTTGAAATTTTAATTTTTTAATCTATTGATCACGTGATACAAAACGTCTTGAGACTTGGCCTCCATTTTGGGTGACGTCATAATCCTGTACGACGTAGGGCGAGCTAAATTTTGCCATGATCGTAAAAATAAAATGTACCAGTTTTTGAACGAGTAGGTATAATAATAATTATTATATTAATGTTAATTGTTAATTTAGGTTAATTTTTATTTTACTGAGCCAGGTTATGTACTTAATAACTTACTAACAATTAAACTAATCAGAATTTGTAGGTAATTTGAACGTAATTTCAAAGCTTTTGTTTTGTATGTGCGTGATTCAAACACAAACTACAAAAAGTTTTAGTCATGTCTCATGACAAAAAAAACCGTGTTCCGATTTTTTTCCTTTTGTCAAATTCGTACCGTTTTGTTAAGCGTGTCGTACTTTTATGGGAATTCATACCGGCAACACTGACCGGAACAATTGTAGTGACATAAGTTGACGATAATGTCACGTGACTTAGCGTTTTGGTGCGAAATTAAAAATAAGTATTAAGAATCTTGATTATTTAATTTTACAAGCATATTTTAGTAATTATTTGATAATGAATGCTTTAATTGGATGTTTCGCCATCGTTTTACGTACATTTCCAAAAATTATCAAACACCCTATTCTATAACTATTGCGTCCATCCACGCGGATGACATTTTCAAGAAGCGGTGACCGTAGGAACAAGCTTATCCGATGCACCTTACTGCATGAGTGCTGCGGCAAGACTGAGTAAACCGCCAACGTGTGGTCGCATCGCCAACGTTGGCGCATAATTCCTTTGATAAAACCGACACGGGACGGCAAAACGCCAATGCTTGCTCCAACGTTTGGGCCAACGCCATTTCCCCGATCCACACGTTAGCGAATAGCGTTGGCCCCAACGTTCGGGCCAAGGTGTGGAACCGAGGTAAAAAATACTCCGAATAAAGAAGACTCAAGCCATGGTATAATAAGATGTTTCACCAGGTATTCTCTTCCCGCGATGACAGCGCGATGCCTCTAAGCCAGTGTTGCCATTGATTGATATCTTCAATATAGTTGAGGAATTTTTTGTTCATAATGAATATAAAATAAATTCCTAACTAGCCTAACTATTTGTTATCTCGTGTTATTCATCTAATTAGTTATCAAAAGAAACTGTATAAAATTGCTAGTTCAAAAGTAATTCTTTATAGAAGCAAGTAAATGAAAAAATGCATTTTGCTCGGGTAATTTATTTTCACAAAGTAGGAGCACATCAATCTGACAAGTGTCACGATAACAGCCCGCTATTTGGCTCCACGGCATTGACTTGTACCTATGGACCTGTAATACCTACGAAATAAGCGTGGTATACCTACAATATCCGGGCCACCGTTATGCTGGCCATAGCTAGGGAATTAAGTAATCAAAACTAAAAAGTATCGATATCGATGCTCGTGTTTCGTACCAGAGATGTGTGCTGATTAAAATCATTTTCAAGTAGTAATAAATAATGGAATTATATCAAATACTAAGTTCGGCTGTCCCTAGGACATAAAAAATCAAGCTTCTAAGTCATGGCAATCATACGGCTATGTCACATTTTGATACTCACAAACTCACATAAAAAACCTATAGGGTACTTCGCATTGACCTAGAATCATGAAATTTGGCCAATATATCGAAATATCTTTTTTTTTTTCAATATATCGAACTCCGATTGTATATTTAAAAATATCGATATATCGAAAATCTGATATTTAAAAAATATCAACAGCCCTAGTTTGTTTACTTAACAGCTCATGTACTATGGGCCACATTGCGGGGTAAGCGGGGTTGCCACGCGGCGTAGGTATTTTGACATCCCGTAAAGATGTTGCCAAGCAGAGAATATACAAATAGCATGCGATCGCTTTCACCAGACGACATAACACGTTGGTTAACAAGAGACAATGAATAGTTTCATAATTCAATAACGATTTAATAGATATATATATAAACTAGGTGGATAAATAAATAATAAATAAATTCATTTATTTGCCAAGAAACAACATTACATAATAAGGAATTATCCAGTGGCCCCACACTAGGCAAGCCTGTCCTGTGGGTGCCAGATACATATATTTAGCAGGTTGAATCAAAATCAAAATCAAAATAATTTATTTGTAAAACATAGGTATAAAAGTTAAAAACTTGGTGGAAAATTAACATACGTCACACTATGTTTAACCTTGAAAGGCATACAAATTATATAGTACCTATAGAACACATCATAGCATTTTTATTATTAGTTATAGTTAAGTTGAAATTACATTGTTTAGTTGGTCGACATAATTCAAGTAGGTAGGTGCCTAATTAATTAATTACAAACATAAAAACATTTAGAGACATTAAGATTACAGTTAAAATAATTCATTCATGCTAACATTAACAAAATTCATGACTAAAATTTAGTGTGTATGTGTATTGTATGTGTAGTGTATATATGTAGTGTACATGAATGTGTGTAATGTGTGTGAGTGTAGATGTCCAATAATAAATTATATAGTATAATAACATGAATAATAATCCTGTATTTTTATATAAATAATTTTATTATGTCCATTAAAAGGATTTTATCATGACAAATGAACTAGGATATTTTCGGTGCAGTCATACGATAAAGATGAAAGCCATTTGGAAATCTTTATTTTGGCCTCATTTGTTGAGCATCGTTTTATGTCACATGAGCTGGCTAGTTTGTTATATATGTAACGATCTTTGTATGGATTGAATCGTCTTGCAAAGCTTGTGTTAATTTTTGGCACAGATATTGTATACACGCGTCGATCAAGCAGTTTTTTATGTTCTTCAGAATTAATAACTTCGCGGTGAATCCTAAGAGCAGCTTTCAAAAAAAACAACTGGCGGACATTCAGTATTCCGCTTTCTTGGTACAGCTTTGTTGTTGGGTACCTAAAGGGCTTTTTAAACATTACTTTAAGTACCAATCGTTGCGCTCTTTCTAGTTGCAACATAAAAGTTTTCGAAGCACACCCCCAGCAACTCAAACAATAGGTGATGAGTGACTGACTTAAAGCGAAGTAGACAGCTTTTAAGATGTTAGGTGGTGTCGAAGAGCGAAGCAATTTCATGATGTTGGCTGTTTTGCGCACTCGTTTTGAAAGGGCACTGATATGTTCCTTATATATCGAATCGGATATCGAAGAATATGCCGCTTCCATAGGTTTCTTTATTCAATGCTCCACGGCCGATGACGTAGTACAGAGGCAATCACGTGACCTGGCTGTCACGGGAAGAGACTACCTGGTGAAACATGTTATTATACCATGACTCAAGCCAGACTGTATAATGACAGCTTTTCGTTTCCAAAACCAACGAGAATTGAGCGTGTACGTATGCAGCATAGACCAGTAAGCCTCTAGACGCCGGTTAGAGACCAGTAAGCCTCTAGACGCCGGTTAGCTGGACACCCCCGGTCACAACGCAAATGCTCTACCACTGCATATCATACGTCCCTCCGCCAATCGGAACGTCACTCAGTCAGCGAGCGGCACCAATCATAAGGAATCATACCACCGAACTTTTGAGCCGGCCCATCATAACGCGCCGTCCGCCCTCCTGACCCCACCAACGTTTTACGACTGCGTTCGAATACAAAACTTTGTTTATGCGGAGTCTTGTAGTTTACTGGTCTGTGGTGTGCAGGCACGACGCTGGAGCAGGACATGTGCGTGCTGCTGGGCGGCGGCGCGGCGCTGGCCGACGTGCGGCTGCGCGTGGCGGGCGCCGCGCGGCCCGCGCACCGCTCCGTGCTGGCCGCGCGCGCCGCCTACTTCGAGGCCATGTTCCGCTCCTTCTCGCCGCACGACAACCTCGTCAACGTCAGTACCGCGTCACACGCAACCTGTGGCCTGTGGGCCCCGTACACACGGCTACACATCAAGCTGTACAGTCAACCAAACGGAATCATGACCCACCATAAGCTTAATTTTCTACAAACATTCTAATACAATTAGGTCGAGTTTCGCTCAAAGATATTTCCGTGGCAACAAACTTGTTATCAATTTTATTGTTCAATGACAGTTAGTTTCTTCTAATTTGATTGATATTCTTCTGGAATTAAAAGAGTTCGTATAGGTTTTTAAATAATTAAAAAAAAAATGTTCTTTTTTATAGGTAAACTATGCGGAACGACAATTAATTCTAAATTCAAAACATTATTCTACCTTTGTCAAAAATGTAACTTTTTATCCAATTATTAATCTATTGCATTTAATAACAAAGCTCAAAATTGCATAGACCTCTGACCCGTATTAACGCAGTTTCCTTAATATTCAAAATGTTCCAAGTGCAGCACGATGCTAATAAGAAGAAAATTTTACTGTTTTGACAATATCATACGAATTCTCGGCTGAGTGGGTCATGATTCCGATTTGTTGACTGTACATTTCCAGTATAAGCTGACCTCGCATTGTATAGGCTTTCCGTAATGCGAGGTCAGCTTATACTGGAAATGTACACCTTGATGTGTAGCCGTGTGTACGAGTTTCACACTTACGAATACTTTCATCGTTTTCGTCGACTTTCATTCGTAATCAGTAGCGCCCCGGCTGAAAACAGCTCCTCCGGCTGTCAAAACAACATCTACGTACGGTTACAGCCGCCTACACTGGACACGGTTCATTTAACAAACACCTCTTTGTCATAGGTGTGACTGACAGTCCTCTGTGCAGAGCCTGCATGGAGACAGAGGAAACAGCGGCCCACGTGCTTCTCAACTGCCCGGAGGTCGCCTCATACAGGGCTAAGTACTTCGGAGATCCGGGTACTCTCCGAGAGACAGTCAGCAACATCAAGCGTCTGCTGGCCTTCCTCGAGGAGCTGGGGTGGCTCGAGTAAACAAGTTATTCCCACCCACACGCAAAACACACGCCGAGCGTGGAGTTGCGGAAAATGGCCCGTTATACCAATACCAATACCAGTAGCGCCCCTGGCGGATACGAGGAGGACCTACAGATTTATTAATGAAAGTCGACGAATACTTTGAAAGTATTCGTAAGTGTCAAACTCGTACTAGGTACACAGATTCACAAACGTTCGAAAAGTTTCCGTTCCCGAAGTGAAATTTGACCACTGAAATAAAACAAAACGACCACTTCCTGCGACCATGAACGCTGCAAAGCATTAGAAACGTCAGGAAAACCAATTTTAATAATAATAAACGATGTAATTTGGTTAATCTTGTTTTATTTAGAAACAAAACGATTTGAGAACCGAACGGATTCGTAAACGCAATGCCAAATTCATGGAAACTCTCCCATGAGCCATTTGCTGTCGGAAAGCACTCGATGTAAAATTAAAGAACTATGAATAGCGTTTCCGAATGCGTTCGATTCTCAAATCGTTTTTATTTCGTAATAAAACAATTTTTACAGGATTGCATCGCTGCATCGCGTATTATTATTAACATTGCTTTCCCGATGTTTCGAATGCTTTGCAATATTCGTGGTCGCAGGAAGTGGTCGTTTGGTTTCGTTTGCCGGTCAAATTTCACTTCGGAAACGGAAACTTTTCGAACGTTTTTGAATCAGGCCACTGGACAAACACCCATCTACAGTTTTTTATTTTTTTTGTAGTTTTATGGCCTGGTTGCTTAGACCTTTTAGCCAAGTCTTTAATTTACTCATCCTAGTAAAGTAATGGAAAATTTACTAGGTTTCTGAGGGGATGATGAAAAATCCAAAACACGATCTTTGTTCCGAATTTTTCTGCCAGCCCCATCCACTGACCTCTTTTATACTAGTTAGAGTCGCCAGTTTTTTTTTGAGCCTGCAAGGGCCAAATGCTCAATTAGGAATAAACATTGGATTTAAGTTTTTTTACCCGGGACAAAAAAACGTACTCGACAAAGCCAAGTAGACGCCTATCAAATGTGACGTCATCTGGAAATATATGGGGCAGTGAGGGCGAAATGTATATTATTGAAACGTACCTCCGGAAAGCGGGAGGGTGAACCGAATACCAGTCAGCTAAGCGTCTACTTGGCTTGGTCGACTAGTATTGCATGACATACTGGGTGTAAAAAAGGGGCTCCTGGTGAAGAAGGAACAACCGCGCGGATTGTACGATCTGCAAGGTTAAGCTACACTTGCTGCGGTCAGTCTGTGGATGAGTGACCGTTTCGTTATACATCGAGACCCCTCCGTGCCTCGGAGAGCACATTAAACTGTCGGTCCCGGTTGTCATACGAATATCTATGGCAATCGTTACGGGTAGTCAGAAGCCTGTAAGTCTGATAACTGGTCTAACCTCCGAATGTCAGTCATTACCCAGTAACTGGGTTGCGGGGTCCTGATGGCAGTCGCTCCGTGTAAAATACTGATGTTCAGCCGCATCTGGTTAGACTGAAAGCCGACCCCAACATACCTGATTGGGAAAAGGCTCGGAGGATGACTGGGTGTAAAAATCATCACAAAGCCGAGTTCAAGACATGTGGACTGCGTGATATTTGCTATTTGTATGTTTTTAGTGTAATTAAAAGTAGTGTATTATTCGTTGGAGATGTATCATCCAGAATTGCTATAATAGATTTAGCCTAAAACCTATCATCATGAATAAAATAATAACCGCACACAATAACTCTTCAATTAATTAGCTTAACTTTTGTTCAACAGATTCAAATCTGCGACACGGTGCCATCAGAAGAGGCGTTCGACTCCCTACTTCGATATATCTACTACGGCGACACGAACATGCCGACGGAAGACTCGCTGTATTTGTTCCAAGCACCCATATATTACGGTCAGATTCTAACAGTACTACAGCTTTTATAAGTTCATCATCACCATCATCATTTCAGCCGTAAGACGTCCATTGCTAGACATATGCCTCCCCCAAAAGGAGGGGATATGCCATAATCACCACGCTTGGCAGGCGGGTTGGGTTTTATAAGTTACTTTGACAATATTCGTTAGCGCAGAAAGGAATAATCTAACGCCAACTGACCGCTCGAGCAATTTCCCACTGATAGTTAAATATCGTCCTTAACCAATTCAAATAGAGTTGTTAATAGTATGCAAGAGATGATTTGCTCTAAAAGACTGTAGCGTGTGCTCGAACACGCTCTTCGCGGCAAGGCAAGCAGAACATTTATCCGTCTAATCTGCGCTGGCCTTTTAAACTTACCTCAATCTAAATTCCACCAGGTTTCACAAATAACCGTCTGCAAGTATTCTGCAAGCACAACTTGCAGAGCAACGTATCGCCAGAGAATGTTCTCGCGATTCTTCAGGCAGCTGACCGCATGCGGGCGACAGACATCAAGGAATACGCGCTCAAAATGATCGTACACCACTTTGGCCTTGTAAGTTGTACTTATATTACTGTCTGCAAGTATTCTGCAAAGCTCAACTTGCAAAGATGTTTAGCCGGGAAACCTTTTTGATATTTTACGGGCGGCAATATGATTGTGCACCACTTTGACTTTGTAAGTTGTGCTTATGTTATCGTCTGCAAGTATTCTGCAAGCACAACTTGCGGATAATACTTAGACAGGAAAGCTTCTTGCTGTCTTACAGGCGGCAAAATGACTGTGCAAAACTTTGGCCGTGTAAATTGTGCTTAAATTACCGTCTGCAAGCATAACTTGCAGAGAATGTTTAGCCAGGAAACCTCCTTGTTATCAGGCTGTTAGCTGTTATAAAGGCGGCACATCATGCACTATTATTGGTTTTTTAAGCAAAATAATACTTTTTTTATCAGAATGAAAATTACATAGAAATTCAGATATATATATCTTTATAATTACATAGAAATTCAGATAGATATATATTCTTATAAGAATGAAAGAAAGTTTTTAACTTTCCGTCTACGGTTCTCAAGGATTTGAACCAAAATATATTGTATTTTTGTTACGGGATTTAAAAAACATTTTTAAATGGCTAAACCACAGACATAGTAAAAAATATAGACGTGCTGCAAACAATCATAGTTAAGCTAAAAAAAACCGTGCTCCTTCGTGTACAACCAGCGCTCACGCACACACATGCACCTGCTCAAACCGTGCTCACCCCTCAGTATACATGTCGCGGCATCGTCCACTGAGCATTGCGAAAGCAAATATCCTTCAGGTGCATGGTGTGTGTCAGCGCTGGTTGTACACGTAGGAGCACGGTTTTTTTTGGCTTCACTATGAATGCTCTCAGCACTTCGCCTAAACTTGATCCTTAGGCACCAACGATCAATTTAAACGCCATTCCGAATTCTCGCAACAAACTTTTTTTTTACTTTTTTTACAAATTAATGTTTTTTTTTACAAATTAATGAATTGATGGATCTCGCCTTGATTCTTCCCGTGGACGAAAAATTCAAACACATTTTTCTTCCCTCTCTAATAATAACCATCTACACACAGGGTTACATTTCACAGGTGGCTCGACAGGACGCGATCAAGAACTTGGCCCAGCCCCTACTAGTCGACATCATATGGGCTTTAGCAGAGGAACCTCACTTCGACTCACCTCTCCCAGTCCAGCCGAGGTCATTACCCTCTTCGTCATCAGCTGACACCCTCACGGATGACCCGGAGTTTGCACGTCACCGGTGCGGGAAATCGTAAAATGGAATTCCAAGAACAAATTGAAAGTCCGGGTCGGTCAGTGTTATTGCTTTTTTTACCAGGAAATTGTCAGTAGCAGTCTGGATTTATGCCCAGTTAAGGGAAATGAGCTCGCATATCATACGGGACTTTAACACAACTTTTGGAATGTGGGTGTACTATACACCTCTGCCTAACCCTTCGGGGAATGAAGGCGTGATGTTATGTATATAAGTTGGAAGTGCCAATATTAAAGTACTAGGAGAGCGTATTGTGTTGCCTTGACTGATTGTATATGATTGTCCAGGGCATGGTTTAATAATGTTTCACCAGGTATTCTCTTCCCGCGATGCCTCAGTGCTACGTCACCATCGGTGTTGCCATTAATTGACATCTTAAATACGATTAAGGAGATTTTTACTCATAATGAATATAAAATAAATTCCTAACTAGCCTAACTATTTGTTATCTCGTGTTATTCATCTAATTTATTTATAAAGAAAACTGTCTAAAATTACTAGTTCAAAAGTGATTATTTATAGAAGGAAGTAAATGAAAAAATACATTTTGCTCGGGTAATTTATTTACACAAGTGGCAGCACATCAAACTGACAAGTTAGTGTTACGTTAATAGCCCGCTATTGGCTCCACAGCCAATGACGTAGTGATGGGGCAATCACGTGACCTAGCTGTGACGGGAAGAGACTACCTGGTGAAACATTATTATACCATGGTCCAGGGCAATTCATTGTCATTTACGGTGGATTTTCACCAGAGCTGTGCGAAGAAGCAGTGAGAGAGGAGAAAACCCACCATTAGGATTGTTTCATTTTGCTAGCCTTTAACAGCGCAGCTCTCTTATTGGTAGATTTTTTCCTCGCTCACTGCTGAGCTCTGGTGAAAAGCCATCCTTAGGGTTAGTGCCGCCACCGCACTAGCCCAGTTAGCTTAATAATGATGCGACAAAATATACATGACATAACGGATGACTTGATAATGCTTTATTTCCTAGTACCTACTATATTTGTCGTTAAAAGCATTGGGTGTAAATAAGTGATAGATGCTGACTACTAAGTATGAGTAAGTGATTTATACAAGATATAATTGAAATAACTGAAAACCTCTTAAGGGGTCATTGTACTCATAAGTATGAACAACTTTTACTATGGGACCATACCAGTAATCGCGAAAAAAAACCGATGTTGCCTACATTTTGTCGAGTTGTGCAAACATAAATGTAAGGAGTATTTGTTTTTGTTTTTCGTGGTTTTAGGGTTGGTCCCATAGTAAAAGTTGGTCATAATGATGAGTAGAATGACCCCTTAAGAGGTTTTCAGTTATTTCAATAAAATGTTGTATGTATACTTTTTTATTTATATGTTTATGTAATTTGATTGTATATTTTGTGACTGATGATGATGTCATCTTGTTGATCTTCATTTCAAATCTATATTTTGTGAGGTTCATAAAACATTTGAAACATTTTTTTTTTTTTTTTTTTTTTTTTTTTTAACATTTTTGGTTTTTGGTTTTTGTGATGTGAGTCACCCACAGTACTAATAAATGTAGTTCCCTCTACATATTGAACCCAGCCGAGCACACGCCATGCCATACATGGATAGATTTGTAAAACATGTAAACAAATGCTGCACCGCATAGTGGTCCCACGTGTCCCACTGCTGTGTGGGAGGCAATGACGGTGTTTGGGACAAGAAGGTTTACCCACGCGTGGCCTGGGCTGGGCTAGGTTGCATAGGCTGGCCCTAAAGACAGCTACAATCGTATAACCAAAGCAAATCTTTTGAAAACCAACATTAGCTGTAAGAAATAATATTAACAATAAGAAATCATGTTGTCTCATGAAACTGTCAATTATTAAACAAGCCATTGTTGTTGATTCTTTTATTCACCAACTTAATTCAAACTATTCATATCTTTTTCTTATGGTGAAATCAAGAAAGAGATGGCAATAATTTTAGAACTGTCAAATCAGTTTTGTTACATTTCTTCGTATTTTTTATCAACATATATATGATCTGAGATCACAAATAAACTTGTGTAGAAATTCTAATTTGACAGCACTAAAGTTGTTGCCATCCCTTTCTTGTTCTATTAGTGAAAATAAGGCGATAGTTTAAAATAAGTTTACTTTGTGAACACAAGAGTCTTCCAGATCTTTTTATTGATATCAATGTTCTTTTAATGTTTCCAGGGTGCAATTCGTTTTTCATAAGCCAACTTTGATCAATAAAAAGTCTGCGATACACAATGGCAGTAAACCTAGAAAATATTAGAAGTATTTGTAGAATTGTAACTATTGTAAGTTAAGGCTGTGCATTTAATATAATTTATGCAAGTTTCCTTTCGTAATTTTTAGTCTATGGCTATCTGTAAATTAACCTACCTACCTATTACCTATGAATTAAGACATCAACTACTCTTTGACATGGACTATACAGCCCAATAGATGGCTTTTATTGAATACTAGCGGCCCGTCCCTGCTTCGCACGGGTGGACATGAAAATATAGCCTATGTTACTCAGGGTGAATGTAGCTTTCTAATGGTGAAATTTTTTTTTAATCAGTTCGGTAGTTTGAGTTTATTCATTACAAACATACACACAAAAATATAAATATTTCCTCTTTATAATATTAGTGTAGATAATGCGTACAATAAATTCTGTCAACTGAAGCTACTGCAATCCGATTGGCCCTACCAAGGCGGCTATTGGCTTTTCACGTATTTATGGCTCATACATTAATTTATATATATTTTTTTTTTTTTTTTCTCTCCATTAATTTATAATAAAATTCCGAATTACGTCAAACAATTGAATAAAGACCTATTTAAGAAAACACTAAAAAGCATTTTGACCAATAACAGTTATTACAATATTGACGATTTCCTAAATGACAAAACTCTATAAATATAACAAATTTACTCATTTTAATTTATGGACAAACGTAAACTATTATTATTATTATTACTTTTTATGCTTGAATTTTATTTTGTTAATTAATTATTGACTTATTATTATTAAGTTATTTCATAAATTATAGAAATTTTGTCAATTACTAATTTAATGTTTTTTATATTTGTACACCAGTCATGGTCAAACATGTTGATCCAAACCATCATTTATATCTTTAATAAGCATCTCAACCATGTATTATTATCTACACATGTTTTTGCAAATAAATGTATCATCATCATCCTCCTGCCCTTATCCCAGTTTATTTGGGGTCGGCGCAGCATGTTTTTTTCTTCCATACATCTCTATCAGCCGCGTAGCTAGGAGGCGGCTGCAAGGGGGCGCACTTGCAGCCTGCAGGCCGCAGGGGCACAGACAAATTAAGAACTTACCCATATATATAAATTGTGGAAAGAAAAAATCGCTCACGAGCAGGATTCTAACCTGCGACTCCTGACTCAGTACGCCAGTGCTTCAGCCACCAAGCTACCGTGAACACTACTCGTGGTATCGAATTTAACTTCCACTTGGTACGTCTTTGGGTGATGTCAGCAACATCTTATTAAGACGCTGACAACAGCCAAATGCCCCAAATAGGCTTCTTTTAAAAACATTTTTAGCTGTATCTATTCAGTTTGTGGCAGTGAAAAAAATATATGTTAATCTTGATCGTATTTTCTGAAACTGTATTGTGCCCAAAACACGTTTTCTTGAAGTTTTCTCTATAGAAAAGAAGTGTAAACTAACCTCTTAAAAAATGCTTTAAAGCAAACAGTCTCTATTATTTACTAAATATTATAAATAAAATTAAGAAAACAATTGAGAAAGACAATAATCTAAACATTTGTTGTTTCCGTTTTTCAAATAAGCTTTTAGTTTTTTATTTAAAAATGTTTTTGTTAATTTTCATTCAAGTTGAGCGGCGTATCCGACGTCCCTCGGCTCGTTGCCTCTCTTTCAGTTCTGTACGAAACGACAGTGACCGCAGAGGTCTGATTTTTTGGGTGTTGTCAGCCTCTTAAGAAACAGTGTTCCTTAACCGACACTACTATTTTTACAGTTTTTTTTTTATATGGTATTGGATGGCAAAACGAGCTAAAGGCCCACCTGATGTTAAGTGGTTACCTTTGCTCATAACAACTGCAATACCACCTAGGCTGTTACCTTAATGGTATCACAAGTCGGTTCGCCAAACTGAGACATGAAGGTGGAAAGTCTCATGTGATTGTAATTTCACCGGCACCCGTACCCTTCAGACCGAAACACAGCAATGCAAGCATCACTATTTGGCGGAGAAGTAGGCACGGTAGTATTCAAAGTCGTATGGATATGCCTCTCCTATAGATATGCGTACTGAGCCAGGAGTCGTGGGTTCGAATCCTGCTCGTGAGCAATTTTTTCTTCCCACAATTTAAATCTTTATATTTCGCTTCGCATGCGTAAATATAATAAAATAACACAAAATTAAAAATAAAAGGAAAATTCTAATCTTGCCGTGGGTGCTCACAACCTTAGCCAAGAGTGCTACAACACTGCACTGGTGTAATACCATTTATGACTAGCAGTTAACTCAATGTTTTCTTCCAAATTCGATTTAAATCTGTGTTTGTTAGGCGCCACAGACCAGTAAGCCTCTAGACGCCTATTAGCTGGGTACCCCCGGTCACAAAGCATATGCAGTAACACTGCATATTTTACGCCCAGCCACCAATCAGGACGTCACTCCGTCAGCGAGCGGCACCAATCATATCACCGAACATTTGAGCCAACCAATCATAACGCGCCGTCCGCCCCCAGGTCGCCGCCAACATTTTACGACTGTGTTCTCATGCAAAACTTTGTTTATACGGCGTCTTTAGGCTTACTGGTCTGTGTTAGGCGCAAATGCAAAGTGATTGTTGATATGAGAAATAAGTTAGTTATTGATATATTTATTTAATGTTATCTAGTCATTATAAAAATTTAAATGTAACACTATGGTTAATTTAAATGAAATATGTTACTTGATTTAAATCAATTTAATCATGTAATATTAACAATTAACTAATAAATAAAATCATCTTAATTGATCTGTTATTTCGTTTGCTTCTTTATTCTGCTTGCTCATATTTGTGCTTGATGTCGTCCCATAGTTTCTGGAAGGAAAAAAAACAATATAAATAAAATAACCCTCTAAAATATTATCAGTTCATTAGAATCAGTGATCATTAGTATCAGAGTAGTGTGAATTTTAACTGCCAAATTAGACTCACAAAAAATGAGAGTAGGTAATTAAAATTTGTTTCGGACTATAATAATTATAAATAATAATAAATATTTTTGGGACATCTTACACAGCACTCTCTAGTCCCAAACTAAGCAGAGCTTGTACTATGGGTACTAGACAATGGATATAATACTTATATACTTTTTTTTTTGTAAATACGTAGTTATAATACATATGAAACACTCAGTCAAACACAAACACTTATGTTCATCACACAAATATTTGTGTCCTGTGGGAATCGAACCCACAACCTCGTGATCAGCAGTCCGATACTCGAACCAAATTATATTATTATCGACTTATATTTAATTTAATATGCAGAAGTCAATCAGTTATTTTTTTATTAAAAAGAATAGTTAATATCCTCAAAGGATAAATCAGCTATGGTAGAACTATACTGCTGTCTACAAACTAAAATGCGGCTAAGCCACAAAACCATTTTCTAGATTTTTGCAAAAGCCAAGAAAAAATTTAATTGATACCACTTTGAACCAAAAATCTCTCGGGAGTAAGCTTAATGAAAGTCATACAATACAGAGCAAATAGTTAAAGGATTTTTTTTACTTTTTAGTAAGTGACATCAATCTTTTTTTTTCCTCATGGTTTTCACAATTATCTGGAAAATTGGATTTTTGGTTATGCCCAGGTGGACCAACGACCTAAAGAACGTGGCTGGGGGGAACTGGATGCGGAAGGCAGAGGACCGAGTGTTGTGGCGCAACTTGGGAGAGGCCTATGTCCAGCAGTGGACTGCGATAGGCTTAGTTGATGCTTTAGTTTGTGGTCAGCAGCATAGTGACCCAAGTTAGATTTTCCTTGAAAATTTTTGGTTGTTTATCTATGGACAAAATTTATATCCAATCTATCTACCATTTGCCCTACTAGAGAAAGAATTTGAAATAAGCTCCATACAAATTATGTCAAATTTCTATCTCTAGTTAGGGTAAATCGTGGATAGATTGGATATTAATTTTGGCCGTTAATGAAGAAAAAGAAAATTCTCCCATGCCACACTGATCCAAATGCTAAAAGCTTAAGGGAAATGGTAGGTACTTTTTAGTACCTACCATTTTCCTTAAGAAACTCCCAAACTGATTATAACAACTCATTTATTTTTGTACAACAAATACAGGTGGAAATGTGGAATGATATGGAAATTACCCACTATGGTTCTACTGATGTCAAATACTAATATTAATACCAGACACATATTTTGTACTGTATTTTTATCATGACAAGTGGAAAAAACTAACTACTTTGACATGACTATGTTCACAACTAGACATGGGTAACTCAACAAAAATGCGTGAGCGGCAGCACAGCTCACGGTTCACGTCAGTGAACCGGCTTACAGATCAGCTCAATTTGTTTATTTGCTTCTTCGAGTTATGATCTGTGATGCGAGTCGCTGAGCTTACAGAGTGTTAGATCTGTTTGAGCTGCGCTCACTCTGTGAATCACCGCCGATCTGTCGCCGCTCCCGCTCACCGGTTCAAACAGGTTTTTTTTTTTTTTGAGGCTTCAGTACACTCTGGGTGACTATTTTTAGGTTTTTATTGATATGGACATCTTTTATATTTCATGTAACGAATGTTGTCGCACAGATATATACTATTCTTTGACCCGTGAGCTGTGTATTTTGTCATTGAGCTGCAGCTCAAGCTTATTGATCTGCATATTTGAACCGGTTCTGAGCTGAGTTACACACCTCTATTCACAACAGGCAACAGCAGATAATGCTTCTTGGTCAGTATTGATCGGGCAAAACTGCCCAGAAATATAGATATTTTATGATCATGTCGACATTTGTACTCTACAAATATGTTTTGCAATTACATAAAGCAACCTATCCCCTACTTCCTTTATTAGTGAAAAGAAAACCAAGTTGTAAAAATAATAAAGTAAGGTTATTTTGGCAAAATTTAGAATTGGTTACTTCAAACTTATCCGAATTCTTTTGCAATCACCCAACCCAAGTAAAGGTGCAATCTCGCATCAAAGAAAATAAGGAACAAATCAATAGAAATTCCCATAAGAAAATTACATAACAATACTCACTCCCTTGTTTATGCTCTCGAATAACGAAACGGAGGCGACATCGAAGGCTCTTTCAAAGAAGAACGTGCCCAGCGCACCCGCTAGGAAGAAGGTGGAGGTGCGCTTGAACACAACACGATTCAACGTAGTCCACGCCGACATTTTAGATAAAATTCAAGAAAATTGCTTTTCTCGTCGAACTTGATCTAGGGACGCACCATAGACAAAAATGTTTGTTTTTTAGAGTTGCTGACCTTGTCAAACTATTTGATGCCTGGCTACTAGAGTTTATTCAGCCAAAGTAAACCAAAGACTAAATTAGACGAAATGTCTCTTTTCCAAGTACTGTTTGAAGACTAAATCCTCAGAGTATACGTGTAATAGGTACCAGCTACCAGCACTTAAGTCTCTATAGTTAACACAAACCAACAATAAAAATAGCTAGTAGCTGTCAGGAGTCCTTGGGCCTAACTCCCGACCCGACTGGTTAGTTTACTAAATGGTACTTATAGTAGCAAAAATTCATCCGAGGTCAAATCGTACTGCATTTTTCTAGGAATTGACATTAGCTCGATTTGGTTCAGAACTCGAACCAGTCGGGAGTGAGGCCCTGGCTTATTTTTTATGAAAAAGAGTAAAACTTTAACTGGTTAGGTTAGGTACCTACATAACTTTATTACTGTGACCATTCATTTATGCTGTGGCCTGCATCAGTGTGAACTCACTTCTTGCTTTCAAGGCTCTATGCTTTCATACACAGAGAAAATAATTACTACGTCTTTCTTTCATAACACAGCTGGCACCACCGACACATCACATCACTCACTTCCATAAGATAAGATCCATAATCCACTTCCGATTTCTATTAATTTTCTATTGAGCACTTGAACATTTACATCATTATATTCCTTGCAAGCACTTTCGCATCCTTGATTTTGTGGACTTAATTACCCAATCAAAGATATTTTAATCACTAGATACGTTTTTAAATAAACGATTAATCAACCATAGAAACTAAAGCAAAACACATCCGACGTTCGTACCACAAATTAATTATATATGTCGTACATACAAAACACTGTAAATGGCCAGTAACAAAATAAATAACCAACTAACTAACCTTATTTTGTGGAAAGTGGTCGGTTCATTGCGATATCCAAACTTTCCTACTGTGAAGGTTTAAATTGTGGAAAGAAAAAATCGCTCACGAGCAGGATTCGAACCTGCGACTCCTGGCTTAGTACGAGTAAAAAAAAAAAAAAAATCCTACTGTGACTTGTCCAAGAACCAAGAACTTTTAACTATCGGAGAAAAGCACGAGAAAAGGAAGGAAGACCCTCAAAAGGTACTCCCTTTTTATGCACTATTCTATTAGGATTCGTAGATGTGTAGTAATTACCATGGTCCACACCGTAGTGATTATATACTCTTTGGTCCACACCAATACAAAGCGGCATTGGTGGGTGGTTACTAAATTATTATTCTATACTTGTAGTACGACGATGTTGCTCCCCGCTACAATACAATCGAGGCAACATAATCAGCCCTTTACTGTCCCACTGCTGGGCGCATACCTCTCATCTTAACTTAACCTCCATCGAGCATTATAGATCACGCACAGTCTCTAGAAATAGACATCGATTAGCTGGATACCCCTGGTCACCAAGCATATGCAGTAGCACTGCGTATCATACGCCCGCCGCCAATCGGATCGGGATTGTCAGTCTGTCATCGATAGTGATTATATTATCTTTGGTCATCGAGCGGCACCAATCAAACGGAATCATACCACCGAGCTTTTGAGCCGACTAACCATAACCATCATAACGCGTCTTCCAATTATATTATCTTTGGCGTCTTCCGCCCCCCGGTCTCCGCCGTGCTCTCTCATGCAGAACAACTTTGTATAAGCGGCATACAATGTACTCTGTGATAAGCACAGATTAATGATATATGTACTAGTAAGCGGCGCCTTGAAGCTTACCACAGATTACTATATTAGAAGCTTAGAGAAAATAATCACTACGTTACACGTTACAACTACTTAGTCTGTGTAGAGACGTAACCACAGCATCTGAGCGTTTTCAAAATAAAGTGTATCGTGTCCGAATTTATTGTCAGATTTTAAATGTGATATTTTCGATGGTTTTTTGGTTACAATATAAGTTAGATGTATTGCAATTTATGAAATTATATTTATTTCCTTCAATAGTAAGCTATTTTACGAGAAATCATAAAATTAAACTGGCTCTGCTGAAAAAAATGTCAGTTTTGCGATTATCTTAAAAGCTAAATATCTTACAACTTTGAAGAAACACACAAATTATTTTAATTGTATTTTGAAGATAATCATATTTAAAAAAAAAACTACGACATTATAGGGAAAATATCAATAACATGTGAATTATATGCTAATTTTAAGTTCGGTTTTGTCACAACTGATGTTAGTAACCGTTACTTTTTGATATTATGTAATGGTTAAGTAGTTTCACCGGGAAACTACATTATTGCTTTTGAAACATATGTTACTATTTTCAATGTTGAAATTAAATAATTTGTACCCTTTCATATCAAAAAATGACAAAAACTAAGAATTCCCTCGTCGCAAAACACAGGACAATCGCAAAACCGACAGTCCATTTTTTATAAAGCTGGGCTTACATGAATATATTTTTGAGAGGGATCGCGATAGAATAAAATAAAACCGAAATATATTTTAAATGTTTAATATTATAGGCGAAAGTATAGGCTAATAAAAAAGAAAAATAATTTTAAAGAATACTGACAAAAAAACTTTAGAAAAAGTTCTACGTACGTATTACTTAATAAACCTAAGCAAATAAACTATACTTGATTTAAAAAATAACCCACTATTCAAACAGACCGAAAGACAATACAAAAAAGTAAATAAAAAAAGAACTGTAAATCCTAATGTAAACCTTGCTTTATGGTGTCGGTTTTGCGACTTAGCTGGTCAGCCTGGTAGGTCACGGGATAAAATGTCGCAAAACTGACGTGACGCTCTCTTCCCTTATAATATTCTGAACTGTATTCTAACGAAAACATTTACACTAGATTTGTTATTAACTATATTACGATTACATTATAAAATTGTTAATCTTTTAAATATCATGAAATGATGTAAACTTACCGGAATCAGCAGTTATTGTGTCTCAAATCCGACACACGAAATCTTGACGTTCGTGGCACAACAAAATACACGTATTGTTTACTCGGTTTCGTATCACAATTAGTCTTTTTTTATTTCGAACGGTGGACTGTACGGTTAATGTTGCCAGTTCAGAACTTAAAGAATCCTTATTTATTATTTAAATAGCAGTTTTAGCCGTGACAAACCTGTCATGTCCGGTCGGTACCACTTTTTACATGTTTGTTGGAAATTGAATTGTGTTTCTGTGTGTTTTAGGTTTAAATTAAAAAGTATCGGAGACGATAGATGAGTCAGAGTGCTTTCAAACAGTACCAAAAAGTCAATGTATCGCGTACAAAAATTTTTCAGAATAGCTTTTAACATCGAGAAATTCGAGTGGGGGACACGTCAAAAACTGACTTCTTGCTTATTAAATTGGTCATTATTTTAATTGCTCTCAATTTTTTTCATATTTGTGGCATTTCATTTAGTAGTTTAAAATGTGTTTAATGCTTACAGTCATTAAAATATTTACCATCATATCATATTACTTGTTAGTAATACTTCAAACACAAGGGACAACCGAAAAGTTGGGGGTACACTTTTTTGTGAAAACGCTCATCTACTTTATCCACAGACCTATTAACTTTATCTGAGTGATCTGAAATCAGTTTCAATTTTTTAATCTGAGGTTTCAATCAATTTTTTATTGACTAGACATAAAGCGATACTATTGGATCGGGCAAAGTGGGCGTGGCATTGCGCGAGCCAATAAGAGCGTGGCCATGCTCGCTCATGACGCTATATACTATTGGCTCGGGAACGTAGTATAGTTACTCTGCTTTTTGAGTACTATTCACAGTACTATTATGTGTTCTGTGGCAACATGCGCGTGGCAAGTTTACCTGCACGCTCCAATCCTTCGCTATAGAGCAAACATGTACCTTAAGGCCGCTAATAGAAGCGCGCCCAAGCTTGTTCCCATTGCCAAGTGCGCTCGTGACTTGATATTAATCTGTGCGAATAAATAGACCAGTTTCTGAATTGAACAGTCCGTAATTAATTTATATCTATAGTTGATGCGCAACAGTTGCTGGATGCTTACCTCTCACAAACCACGTAACAACATCGAATTCATGCCCCTTTTATAGTCTCGTTATTTGTACAATTTACCTATACCGGATATCAGATAGAGGATAATAAAACACTTAATTATTATGATGAAAATAGGGGATATATTTACAACTATGTATTAAAACAAAATGATGACTCATGAACAATACTTTCCATAAATAATAAATGAGTAATGGCGTGTTACAAATCACGCATAATTAAATAAAACCGCCATAAATGATTGTACAAACGTTGTGTACGGAATGATTGTCAGCAAACAGTTTTGTTTTAGTTTAGTTTTACACACAATATGTTTTTTGGAGGCCAAACAATAGAGGTACAGACTATAGATGCGTACAGACTTGCGCGATTATATCGAAATTAATCGATAAATCTGCAAGCAACTTTTCAAAACTGGAGTAGCCTAATCCACATAGTCTAATTTATGAAAAGATTTACAATTTTTATGACAATCAATATTGTAAACTAGATTTTGTGAAAGAAGAAAACGTAGGTACTGTTCTAGCGTAGATTAGGCCACTTCTGCTTAAAAGCCATTACAATAGAATAAAATATTAAAATTAGCGCACAAACTAGAGGGGTTTCATACAAGTCTTAAAGTAAGAAATGCCATAACATATTATTACTGCAGTAAAATAAAGTTCAGTCCAAAGCTAAAACTAGGTTTTGCGATACATAAGCTTATAAAAATGTGTCGAAAGCAGTTTATTTAGGTCTTACATAAAACACGGGGAAGACATTGAAGACATTGCTTTTCTTTTGGAAAAATGAAAAATCCGACGCATTTTGGTAAGCGGTACATTTTCAGCGTATTTTAAAATATATGTTTTACATTATACAGATAAGTGACAATACGTGTAATATAACTGTGCCACTCTGAAACAAGGCTTTGCAAAGGACCGCGCAAGTACAGTAGCGTAATAAGTGTGAGCAGGACATAAGGATGCATCGAACGTTAACGAACGACTGAGACAGCGATAAAATGCAGTCCTCGCCATCTTCCCGCCATTACCGCGCATGCGCGCTACTGATTTGGTTGCAAAATAGACTATTGCGCAGTCACCTGTTGCGTTCTTGACAGCGGCAGTTATTTTAAGCGTATTGTATTGTGATATTCGAAACGTGTTCGAAACCCAAAGTTAACTTAAAATGACTTTTATTTGAATCTAAGACATAAGACTTATATCGGCGCTCACCAACGGCACGGCAAGGCAAAGGATTTTTGTAAGCTGAAATAAATTTAAATCTTATTTCAGTAAACTTAGGGCTCATATTTCTTTGATATAGTCACATCACAAGGAGATTTGATTATACGATGGCAATCCTATGCCCGAGCGCAGAACATTACAGTAGTCATTGTAATTTTTTTTATGCACGTAATAATATCAAGAACATATTATTTTATCAGACACTCAGCCTTCGATTCACAGGTTTTGTGAACCTTTACCTTGGCTTTTAACTTTAGGCGATGTTAACATTTAAATATAATGAGACACTGGTATCCATTAAACCTGCTCGCTAGCTGAGTACGACAAATATATATCCAGTGTCCCTAGAAAAAAGCTTGACAACAAAGAGACACACAAACATTGTTATGCAGTGACATGTATGAATACAAAATGTTTTAGTTACTGAAAGCTATCCATAAACTAGGTTACGTTATTACGAAAATACTTCGTACTCTAATGTTCTTTATATTGGAATACAACAGAATTATGGAAGTGTAAAGATCCGTACACATTTACAAATATTCGCCGAACGCACTTTTCGCGCTCAAGTACTCGCACAAAAAAATAAAAACACGTGATCAGTGCGACTGACTTGCGCGTTCGCAGATGTATACGCATCCTTAAGATGGGCACTCACCATCAACGCGCCATTTAACGTGGAGCCAAACGACTGAAGTAAAATGGATGGACGCCAATTTTGTATTCCACACACGATCATTCCAAATTATTTAAGCTTAACGACGTCCGGAGACAACGTCTTTTAGCTGAATGAATGGAAATGGATGCGAGTTCTCATTCATTCATATTCTCGAACAGTAGCGTGATGCCAAATGGCGCAACGCTGTGGACTATGGCGGGCCCGGGAAATCAATAGATTGACGTCATGCCAAAATTTGTTTGGCACTCAAACCTTGCTGTAGATAGCGCCATTTGACGCGATGGCGCGATCGTGAGTGCCCAACTTTATAACGGACTTTTTTGAACATAGAACTCTTCTACAACATAATAAGTTATTGGACTTTGAATATTGTTCCAGTGTTTAGGCTCTAACTATTGTCGCTTACACATTGTGTACTATACTTTAATTTTAAACGTAATAATTATTATTACCAATTCATGCCCTAGCTGTAATATCTAACATTCTGATATGTATAGATAGTTTAGGGATAACTTACTAGTTATTTAACAGTATTGTTAGCCAAATCTTATAATTCAACACAAATTGTACAAATCAAATCTTAAGGATTAAAAAATATGGGCTGGGAGGCAAATAATGCACTAAGGCTAGGTCTTAGGAAAGCCAATCCGACGTACGGTCGGTACAGTTGACGTCATTTATTCAGTCGTTCAGAGTAATATAACCTCTTTTTGATGCACGCAAGGTACAAAATAGCTTGCGTAGATTTTTGTAAAAACTTTTTGTAGCTGACTTGTAAGGGATTGATTCCTCTGTTATGCCAGTAACTATTTCTTATTCTGTGGTACGGTAAACCGCTTTTATATCGTCAATAAACCATTATAACCTGAACTGGAGAAGTATGTAAGTTTCATAGAAGACTAGCTCTGTTTTACTGGTTTTGTCACAATAGGTTGGCGATTGACTATACTATAGTGTATTTTAGACATACAATCGAGCTTCCAGTACATTATTTGCCACGTTTCCATATTCATTCATTTGCTGATCTAATTAATTTCATACTCCAGAGATTATTGTAAATAATATCTCCTAGTAAATAAATAAATTTGGAATTTCCGATACAGAATACTGTAAACACTATGCCAATATCAAAATTTAAAAAATATAAATATATCACTGAAAAATACACTGGATCTAAAGTCTAAATGTTGGTCTGCTTTATCAGAATATGCGCTTGCAAGGTACCGGCAATCTTTCATAAGAAATAATACTTTTTTGTTTCAAAATATCATGAGTTAGACAGTTAGACTAATTGGATCATTTTGTAAGCGTTGGAATCGATTTTACATCGAAATTAAATGTTCGCAAACATGTAGCCACAAATAGCCTTTGATGTTTTACGAAAGTTCCGACCTTCAAATATTGGTTCCAAACGCTTGAAATCCATTCACAAATATTGGCTCCAACATTTGCTCTCTGGATACGCGTCTAGCTATATCTTTGTCGTGTGAGTATTAATATCAACGCCAGACTACTATATATGGCCAGTTATAACCCTTATGGTCCCATTTGGCCATATATGGCGATAAAAATGGAATCAAACAATGTCATCTAGCTACAAAACTATATGCAAAAAAGTAATTTTTAATACCTTTGCCACATGAATAAAAATCCATACAAAAACCAAGCCTGCCACTGTGGTACACTACGCATAGCGCGGCGATGTGTGCGTGACATTCACGGACGGGTTCACGTTAGCGGTGGGCTCAAAAAACGGCTTTTTAAACAACTTTTTTTATCAGAAACGAAAACTGTTTTCCATTGCTCAAAAAACAGGTTGAAAAAAAATGTATGCCTTTTGACAAACCAGATTAGCAAAAACTTAGGCATTGACAAATAATTGTAGTAATTGTTGAAAAAAACAATTCAATCAATTTTATTTCAATATGACGTTGGAATTAAAATGAAACTGTTTTAAACGCAAGAACGTTTTTGGAGAAAATTATAAAATCAGCTGTCTTCAATGCTGCTAAAAAAAACAGCTTTATCAACCTGTTATTTATTCGAAAAAAATGGTTACATTACATTGACACGAAAATCGTCAATGATCCATCGCTAGTTCACGTACGCCCGCTGTGGTAAGAACCGTCTTGCACCGGCTCAGCTTGGCTTTTGTATGGATTTTTATTCAAGTGCCTTTGCAATGTCTCTTCTAGAAGTTTCCAACTTTTTCTTTAGTGCTGTACGCGTGAATCACGGCCGTTAAAAGTATTCATCGACCTACTAACCCTTCGTAACTATTCAATGATTATCATTTAATAAAAAATAACATTAATGGTATACTTCCTTACTCTAACATTCGTCGAAACATCACATAAATTTTGATAATTAGATTACACTCATTCATTAACTAGGCATTCGTTATATTCTAATAATTTTTGGAGTAAATAAATCCATAATATGTACATGCTCGTGAGATTGTTTAACCTAGCAAGTTCTTTATAAATTACAGGCCCACCTTCTAACTATTAAGCTACATTCAGCGAAATATAATAGGCATAGAACTATAACTTCACCCGGCAGAACGGCTCCACTAAAATCTGATACTAAATTTACGTCTACACACCCATGTAAAAAACAACCATACTGCATTACAATTAAGTGTGTTTTAACGGTAATCACCTACGACGTTACGATGACTGATACCGTTGGCAGACTAGCCTATAGCACACCCCGGCCACTCAATACAATATGAATGCTAGCACCGCCTACATACGCAAGCTTACGTCTTATACAAACACGCACACACGTGAATGAATAGGGTTGCTTGCCGCTCGAAATGCCGACTGCGTTCCAAACGCTTCTCAGTAGTTCTCAGAGATGGCGTTAGCTTGTGTACTTGTGTGCTTGTGTTCTACCTATAAAGGTTTTTTTGTGGCATACCTTATTTCATCCTTAGGAAATCGAAAAAATCTTGTTTCCTTGTCTAGATGTAAACACACATCCGTGTAAAGCACAATACACTACCATTTTCAATTAAAATACAACTACAAACACCAAAAAATATATTGCGTGACGTACTCGACTGGCGATTGACATCCATTGAATATTGCAGTCCAACTTGCCGCCAAACTGCGGGCACGTGCAGGGCGCGGGTGAGGAACTTAAATTGGCGGGGGGCGGTGAGTGGCCGTTCTGTACGTTAGTAATATTAGATATTCTGTGCCTATAGTATGCATGTCGCAGCGTTCACTGATTGGCTGATATTAGCCCTACCAATGACGCACGCGGTGTAGTTTTAAGCCCCGCCCCGCACGGTGTACTTTCGCGTGTCCCGCTTTTAATCTTCTATACCTATTATATTTCGCTGGCTAAATTACACAAAATTATAGTTAATATTTTGGTCACATTCAAATAAAAAATACAAAAAGTTCAATTACTTGCTTGAACAATCACTAATTACTAGTTGGATGTAACAATTTTGCAACTTTACAATGATCAACTATTTATTTTGTATAATAAGTAATAACATGCATACAATATACTTATAATATGACAAACGAAATGTTTCAAAGATTCATTGCATTAAACTACAGTTCGCGTAATATAACTGTGCTGCTCTGATACCAGGCTTTGCGAAGGGCCGCTCAGGTACAGCAGCGTAATAAGTGTGAGCAAGACATAAGGATGCATCGAACGTTAACGAACGACTGAGACAGCGAGAACATTCGGTCCCTCGCCATCTTGCTACTCAGATCAACAACCTATCAGAGTCTTGCCGCCATTACCGCGCATGCGCGCTACTGATTTGATTGCAAAATTGACTACTGCGCAGCCACCCGATTCTCACTTAACAGTGGCACAGTTATATTACGCGTACTTTAAATCAATCGTTTCATGCTAGATTTCTATTTCAGAATTAATATCAATATTACATTAGCACCACTGTGTAGCTAGACCTTAAAAACAATAAAAAATGCATAATTTAACTGGTATTTTAAAATTGTTACAGAAGACAGCAAACAATAGACTTGGTTCCTCTCAGGTATGCAGGAAACCTCACTATGTTTTATTTCAGGCACTGAGATTGCACTTCAGGAAAGTTTCTTTCAAGCACCCTGCGCATGCATCATTCAATAGAATTTGAACCTTCATAGATCAGAAATAGAGTATAAATTGACTTGGTTTTGCTGGGACGAATTCGTCCCAGCGGTGCTCAAGGGTATTAATGACCGGCTGGGTGAAAAACGTTCCAGCGGTGCCTCAGTTATAAACGCAAGCGATAATCCTAACCACATTGGGCTACATACTCTTGAAAAGTGACTAGTGTCAATCCGTAATTTTGAATGCAAAATTAGCACTAAATTGGTTTAAAATTTAGTGTTTTTAGAATTAATTAATCCGTATTGGAATTGTAATTGTGTATTGTGTGTATTTTTAATCAATAATACCCATTTATTCTTCTCAATTTTTGAAATTGTAATTGAATTGGGATCCGAATTATTTCCTCACTGATCTGCACATGTATTCGAAAAGAGGACGGAGCAAGGACTGAACTATTGATGCAGGATACTGCATGAAAGGATAGATTTTATGTACGATCGCGAATTTTCGGATAAGTGCATTTTTTTATAATAGGGGGGGGGGACTGCCTCGTTGGTCTAGTAGTCACAAGCGCGACTGCTGAGCGTGAGGTCCTGGGTTCGATTCCTGGGTTGGGCAAGTGTTATTGGGTTTTTTCAGTTGGAAATTCTTAGTAACACCCCGGAGTCTGGATTTGTACCCAGTTAATGGCAATAGGCTCGCCCCCTATTACACGGGACTTATAACATAACTGGTGAAATGTGGGTGTACTATACACCTCTGCCTACCCCTTTACAAATACAGGCGTTATGTTATGTTAGAAGGGGCAAAACGAGCAAGCGGGTCACCTGATGGTAAGCAATCTCTGCCGCCCATGGACAACCGCAACACCAAGGGAGTCGCCGATGCGTTGCAGACCTTTTAAAAATACGCATGCTCTTTTATTTGATTCTAGAGATCTCAAAATCAGAGCTCAAATGTCTACTATTCGCAGCCTTCCATATTTATATCAGTGTTCAAATTAATGCGTTAACTTAGCACATAATTCTGTTTAATAGGTATTACTGAAACCTGCTAGGTGATGAACTAATCTCTTCATATTTGAGCATTGAGAACATTGTCCGTGGCACAAGGCGGCGTGTAGACCACTAGCAACATTTCTTTTTGGTTTTGATATTATTCTTTAGGTGTACCGTGTCTTTTGATGTAACATTTTGCCTCTCCTTCATTTCGAGCTTCGATCTTAGTACCTGAAATTTGCAATTCAAGTTATACAGTAATAGTACATTACTGTCGAGGCCTGAAATGAAGCAATTTACGGCCGAGTAATATTGGAAGTACGAGGCGAAGCCGAGTACTTCCCAAGTGATTCTTTTTAACTAAACGAGGCCGTTAATTGCTATTTCGGGCAAGACTTGTATAGTACTTTTCTCTTATTTGCGAGGAAACAACACAAATTTATTCAACAGTATCTCATTTTCATTCACACCAATTCGCGCGCGCGCGGATCTTGTTCTATTTTCAAAGTTTTGAAAAAAAAAATGCGCATTCAGCCTGTATAATGATAAATATTTTGTACCTAAAAACACCTAATTTATGTAAGTGTGTACCTAAAAACCTCGGTAGCATAATTTAAAAAATAAAAAGTGTCCAGCAATTTATATTATTGTCCTGTTGGATATTCCCGGCTTGTTATTTCGTTGCGTACGGAAAAGAGCCGATTGTTGTATTCTTTTTTTTTTGAATAATGAACCAATTTCCGAGCAAGTGGGAGAAAAATAAGTTATTACTTATTACGTTCTGGGACTACGACGACGACTGACGACGTCTGTGGTCTAGTGGTTCGAGGGTCGGACTGCTGATCTCGAGGTCGTGGGTTCGATTCCCACAGGACACAAATATTTGTGTGATAAACATAAGTGTTTGTGTTTGTCTGGGTGTTTCTTATGTATTATAAGTATGTATTTATAACAACAACAAAAAGTATATAAGTATTATATCCATTGTCTAGTACCCATAGCACAAGCTCTGCTTAGTTTGGGACTAGATGGTGCTGTGTAAAAATGTCCCAAAGATATTTATTATTATTACTTCTGGGTAGCAGTATAATCTCCTCAAACTTTGATTGTATAACTTTTTGGTGCTTTAAAAAGCTTATGTTAGAAGGCTGTGCAAGTTTTTCCAGCAGTGTGAGCTAAATATTGGTGTTGATTGTCTTGTTCACAAACTAAACTGATTTTAAACCATCACTCTCTTTTACTAATAGTAGATACACAGAATAAACAGAATCCACATTCTACTGTAATTGCAAGCCGCGCGCTGTGTCCAAAAAGTAAATAAGTGTCCTGCCCCCGCCTCACTTCCTTTCCGCGTAATGTTGCTAGCTCAGACATTATTAATCCGTTTTAGGGGTAAAAATTGAGAACATTGGAGGTAAGATGATAATAAAATCAAAATTGTCCATTCACAGGAATTCATATTATGTAACTATTTACTTCGACAGCTAAAATGGTGGACGTGACTTTTTCTATAAAATTATTACAGGTGTCGTTTTCGGGGTTTCTGGGGGTTCTAATTACGAATGTAACATCTATTTTAAGATTCATGATGTGGGACGCGACTTTTTGAAGTAAAACTTTACTTCTTTACGCACGCTTGACTTGGGGAGTATGCTGTTTGACTTGGGGAGTAAGCTGGTGAATGCGTTACGAAAAGTGTGATCGGGCGAGGCGACTTTTATTTTGAGATACAATGGGGCGGACGTGACTTTTTAAATAAAATCAATATGGGTATCGATATCGAGGTTTCCCGGGGTGCTCATTACGAATATAACATCAATTACAATCACATGAGAATTTCCATCTTCATGTCTCAGTTTGGCGAACCGACTTGCGGTACCATTAAGGCAACAGCCTAGGTGGTATTGAAGTTGTCGTGGGCAAAGGTAACCGCTTAACATCAGGTGGGCCTTAGCTCGTTTCGCCATCGTATATTACAAAAAAAAAAAAAACTGATATCCAAGAAGGCGGGGGCGACTTTTTAAATAAAATCAATATGGGTATCGTTTTCGAGGTTTCCCGGGGTGCTGATTGCGAATACAACATCTATTTAGAGATCCAAGATGGCTGCCGTGATTTTTTAAATAAAATCAATATGGGTATCGTTTTCGAGGTTTTCGGGGGTGCTGATTACGAATATAAGTTCAATTTTGAGATCCAAGATGGCGGACGCGACTTTTTAATCAAAATCAATATGGGTATCGTTTTCGATGTTTTCAGGGGTGCTGATTGCGAATGTAACATCTATTTTGAGATCCAAGATGGCGGACGCGACTTTTTAAATAAAATCAACACGGGTATCGTTTTCGAGGTTTTCAGGGGTGCTGATTACGAATATATTATTTATTTTGAGATCCAAGATGGCTGACGCGATTTTTTAAATAAAATCAATACGGATATTGTTTTCGAGGTTTTCGGGCGTGCTGATTTCGAATATAACATCTATTACGAGATTCAAGATGGCGCGATCACGGTTTCTGGTTTATTTTAATTCTATGAGTAGATACAAGAAAAGGAGGGCGTCAATTTTAGTGATGTCAAATTAGTCAAAATTAAAATGTCCATACAAGTTTAGTCGTGATCTCGGAACATGCCCACTAAAATACGAAGAAGTGGAATACATACCCAATTTGACAGCACTAAAATTGTTGCCATCCCTTTCTTGCATCCACTATTAGTAAAAGAGAGTGATAGTTTAAAATCAGTTTAGTTTGTGAACAAGAGAAACAACACTATTTTCTTGTTAACTTAACCAAAGAAATAAATACATAACATCATCATCCTTCGCGCCTTTTCGCAATTATGTTGGGGTCGGCTTCCAGCCTAACCAGATGCAGCTGAACATCAGTATTTTACACGGAGTGACTGCCATCAGACTCCCGCAACCCAGTTACTGGGTAATACTGACATTCGGAGCTTAGACCAGTTGTCAGACTTTCAGGCTCCGACTACCCATAACAACTGCCATAGATATTCGTATGACAACCGGGACCGACAGTTTAACGTGCTCTCCGAGGCACGGAGGGGTCTCGATGTGTGACGAAACGGTCACCCATCCACAGACTGACTGCAGCAAGTGCTGCTTAACCTCGCAGATTTTACTATCCTTGCGGTTATTACATTGCCACGAGCCCCTCAAAAAAATACATAACAATGAACCCAAAGTTTTGGCCATATTTTAAACCACAACTTTCTGGTTTTACGTTGACTTTTGAACTTTAAGCCAACCAAATCATTTATGATAAAAAATTATGACGTCATATTTACCATTTTTGTGACAGTGAGGAACATTTCCTCCACATTAATGTTCTCCTTAGCGCTCGTCTCAAACAGCGGTATGTTCATCTGATTGGCGAACCTCTGTGCATCTTCTGTCACTACTACTTTTCTTGACGGACAATCATTCTTGTTACCGACTGAAAAAGAAATATAATACTTTATTTCAAAGTCAAAAATCGTTTATTCACAATAGACTTACCCCCTAACTAATAAAGTTGTATAGCGGTTGTATAGTTACACAATGCTTTGTCTTCTTCTTTCGAATGTCAAATTACTGATGACAGAAAGTGAAAAAAGACAAAGACGTCACCCAAAGACGTATAGTGGAGGATAATTTCGATACCACGAGCAGTGTTCACGGTAGCTTAGTGGCTAAAGCACTGGCGTACTGAGCCAGGAGTCGCAGGTTCGAATCTTGCTCGTGAGCGATTTTTTCTTTCCACAATTTAAATCTTTAGATTTCGCTTCGCATGCGTAAAATGCGTTAAATATAATAAAAATTAGTAAGGGTAGGCATATCTATACGAATTTGATTTAACTGCAAAGTTAGTTGAGTCGGTTAAGGAACAATGTTTCTTAATAAGATATCGCTGACGTCACCCAAAGACGTATAGTGGAGGATAATTTCGATACCACGAGCAGTGTTCACGGTAGCTTAGTGGCTAAAGCACTGGCGTACTGAGCCAGGAGTCGCAGGTTCGAATCTTGCTCGTGAGCGATTTTTTCTTTCCACAATTTAAATCTTAGATTTTGCTTCGCATGCGTAAAATGCATTAAATATAATAAAAATTAGAAAGTGAAAAATTGTTGTGTAGTGTAACTATTCAACCGCTATACAACGTTTATTAGTAAGGCCGTAAATAAATTCAAATATTCCTTTTGGACATCAGACAATCCCCAAAAACACCCATTCTTCAGCAACAAACCAATTCCTGTACAAATTACACATACAATTTAATGTGAATTCAGTGTACATACACCGAAATTCGTAATCCTACTAATATTATAAATGTGAAAGTTTGTAAAGATGTTTGGATGTTTGTTACCCAATCACGTGATAACCGTTGAACGGAATTGGCACACAGACAATAACCGGGATTAACACATAGGCTACTTTTTATCCTGGGAAAATAAACAGTTCCCGAGCGATGGATGATATTATCTTCTGTGATAAGCTGAATTGCATGCAGGCAAAGCCGCGGCCATAAGCTAGTACAAGATAAATGTCTGGACTTTAAAAGAGACTTTGATCCCTGAGTTTGATTTTGTATTTCTTCTCAAAGGTAGTAGTCACATAGGAAATGCCAATGTCATCTAGTTTTTAAAAGGACTTACAAGTGTAAAAGTGATTTTGCAGAATAAATTACTGAATTTCATTTCAAAATTAATATCCTATCTATCCAGGATTATCTACAATATATCCTGTCTATCATATATGTTTTATGGAGATAAAAAAATTACATAAGCTCCATTCAAATTATGTCAAATACCTATCTTTAGTGGGACAAATTGTGGATAAATCAGATAATTATTTGGTCGTTAGGCAAGCTTAACTGAAAATTGAGTTCAATTACAGCTAATAATTATAACATTTTAAATCATAAAATATTCTGCAACAGATTAAAATTACTAACAGTATGTTGTGTTCTATAATTTTATTTATGTTTATTTACCAGATGTCACAATTAAACTTGTTTACAAAAAATATATCAGTTAAAATAGCTTTTAAAGTTAACATTTATCATCATCAGAACTGCGTGTGTATGAAAAATTTCAGCCTACTTGGATAAAAAGAAAGAAAGAAACACAACAGGAACTGGTTCAAAATAACACATAAATTGACATGTATGTTTTGTTGCTGATGACAAAGAACGAAACAAGTTTAATACATACATACATATTATCATGCCTGTTTCCCATTTTTTCAAGTTTAATAAAAGCTTTTAATTGAAAACCACTCAACAGTATTAAGATCACATCAGTGTATGACTATGAATCATTAATAATTTTAATGTACTTTAGTTTTTGAGATAACACACTCATGACCACATATAAACAAACAACTACAGAGACAGGAAGCAAAGAAGCTTCTTTATAGTCTGTTAAAAACGATGTATTTTTTGTTATTAAGTTAGATGGACAGAATATATGTGCTTTGAATAATTAATTCAACAAATGTATAGCAATTTTGTCACCGAGTATACCTAGTCCACCATCAGGGACTATTTATAACAAGCACTTCATGCACACCAAACATAAATAACAAAAATTAGAAACAATATGTAAACTAAGAGTACTTTGGTGGTCTAATTGCATATTAGTCAAGATCTTAAAATTACATTATGATCACAAAAGAAAAGTCACTGATGCAGAAATAAAAATTCTGACTGTAAACTCAAAATAGCCTTTCAAAGTAATTATTGAAGGTTCCAACTTTCATATTAAATAAATAATGTCAAATAATGTAACATCAACTAAGGTACAGTTCAAAAACTTTAATGACTAATTATTAATTACTTTAAAGAGCCTCCACAAGTGATGAAATTTTAGTGATTGTCCGGCGTACCCTGGGCAGTCAGCCCTGCTACCAACCTGCTGACTGGCTTATCTTTTTCCCACGGTATGAGCTGTTATCACTATGTAGCTCATGTTGACAAAATAGAAGACGAATTACTATACCAAATAATGTATCATATTTTTTGTTGTAATATCAAAACATTTACCTCATGTATTTCATGCTTAAAATGAATACTTTTATAACTGTGATACCAATTAAATTACCCATATGAATCATACAGGCTGATTAATAAAATATTGAACAAAAAACACAGTACCTACCTAACCACAATGCCACAAGTGATTAGAAAAAATACTGATAATAACAGCATTAAAATATTAGTTACACATTATTTAATATCATGGTTAGCTTTGCTTAGTCTTTAGAAAGCTGTGGGTTATATAATGATTACTTAAAATAAATTGTCTGTGCCATGATAATTAGACTGTGACAGAAGATTATTTTTGTTATTGTT
Organism: Asteroscopus sphinx; assembly: GCA_949699075.1. Lineage (NCBI taxonomy): Eukaryota > Metazoa > Arthropoda > Insecta > Lepidoptera > Noctuidae > Asteroscopus > Asteroscopus sphinx. The sequence continues at coordinate 6,843,844 of OX453021.1, read as the reverse complement.
AAACATTTGCTCAGCGTAATAGCTCAAATGTGTGGCACGGTTAAGAAACAGTACCGATATAGTTGTTACATCAATTTATTACACATCATTACTTGAAATTAAATTCATTTGACTTTAATTGCTCATCTATTTATCCTCAGACATAATGATAGTCAAGGTAGGGCAAATTAAGATGTGTAGTAGGTAGTACTGATTGTTAGGTTTATTCTTAGATTGTAATGGACTCACCTAAGACTTTATTAACAACATCACAATTTTGTTCGATCTCATGTAGCCACCTCTTGACATTGGCGAAGGACTCTCCATTCGTGACATCGTAGACAACGATGACACCGTGCGTGCCTCTGTAGTACGTACTGGTTATCGTCCTGAACCTCTCCTGCCCTGCCGTATCCCATATCTGTAGCTTCACTCGCTCACCGTTTATTTCTAAAGTCCTTATTTTGAAATCGACCCCTATCGTAGTAATGTAACTACCGGAGAATGTGTTGTCGGCGAATCGCAGGAGAAGACAGCTTTTACCCACACCTAAAACATATCAACATTACACCGTTGGGTAACTGCACAGACCCGAATATCGGTTGTGAAGTTATAACATCGCAGGCCTCGCCCACTCACCACTGTCACCGATAATCAGCAGTTTGAAAAGGTGGTCAAACTCTCGCGCCATGGTTTCAGATAGTTATAACTATTACACTAATTGGTCATATGTTCACTATTAATGTTAAAAATGTATTTATTACAACTTTAACAACAAATATATTAGTAAAACTCATGCCGTTAACGTTACACTTCCATCACTTTACAATCGGTCGCCGTCGCCATCATTGTTTTCAATTGCCAGTTGAAAAAATATTACAAAAGACTTGTAATATGGTCTATGGTTAGAAAAACCTTGGAAAATCATAATTTATTCGTACAGGAAAATGCACTGTAATTGTAATTAATAAGCGAGCATTTCAGTATCATAGGAATCAATCTGTCGACACCCCTTCATGGTCACCAATTGCCCTAAACTCTTCTAAAAAGCCGAAGAAGCTTCTTGAGACTGACGACCACCATAGAACAAAGTCCAGAGGAAACAAGGTGCCACGTGTGGCATACTAAACTCCCTGAACCGACTTTATAGAACCAGCTGAGAATTTGCCTCCTGGGGACAAGTTGCAGAGGCCAATTTGGAAGTCGCGTAACACTTACAAACACAAATTGGTCACTGCAAGGATAATCTATACCCACCGATGATCTTCAACTCCTGGTCCAGACGCGCCTTCTCGAAGGGACTACGTGGCGTCACGTATCGTCGCCTCAGTGCTTGAATGTCCAACCGACCATCGACCGAATTTTACCGGAGACGTTTTTTTCAGTTTATTATTGATTTAAGAGAAACATTTTTTAAACTTTGAAAAAATATTTCTTTCTTTGTTTTTAAAATATTTCTCTTAAATCAATAATAAACTAAACAAAACGTCTCCGGTAAAATTTGGTCAATGGTCGGTTGGACATTCAAGCACTGAGGCAACGGTATGTATTTGAGAATTCCGACGGTACTCTGTTGTTCACCATCGAGGCAAACCGGAAGGTTTAGAGGGGAGCGAAAGCGTTTGGGGAGGCGTCGTCTCCTTCTGCGAGCAGGTGATGCTCGCTAAGGAGGCGGCGGAGAGGGTTTGAGAGGCGATGACCTCTCCTCCCATCCGAAGAAGACGCCCTGGGCGTCGTAGGAGGGCGTATGCCGACCACCAGCCACCCTGGGTGTGGGCCTGCGGTCGGCGGACTCAGAGTGGCACGCCGCCCGACCAGTCAAGGCTCATGATGGTGGCGCGTAGTGTTCCACGCGTGCCAGTCAAGAGGAGGGTGCGGCTGTTGTGGTTGCGGCATGAGGAAAAGTGGCTCGCCGCTAGTGGCGAGCCGGTACCTGCCGGGGATGGTTGGGTGAATACAGGAGTATTTCCCACGCCTCCAGCCAAGGGTCGGTAGAGGAACACCGTGGTGGTTTTTAGTCGGTAAGAGTCCGACACTGGCTCCACCTCCCCCGGGCGGAGTGCGTCCATGAGGAATTACGCCACGAAAAAAAAAAGGTAGGTGGGGTTTAATCGACGCAAGTAAAACCAGGTGCGACTGCGGAGCTCCCATGCAAAGCACGTTTCACCTGCTTGCATGACCGCTGTGCCGCGCCTGCTCTTGGGAGGGCTTGATGCTGCAGGCTACAAATAGGGGCATAGAGTGTGCAACTTTCTGGTTAAAGTCCACCTGAGCCAAAGCCAAATGATAAGAAGAAGAATACCATAGGATACCGCGTCAAGACTTGGTCTTACTGAAAGATTGTAGATGGAAGACGTCCATTGGATTTTAATGTTCAGATAAAACTAAGTGAAATTCAATAACTTTTTAAAGGCCTAGGATGCCCTGTGATTAACTGCGCTGCGCGAGTTTAAGACCACCAGAAGCTATAACTTATATAACCACGCACGCACTAGCTTTTTCTTCGTTTGCTAGGTCAAAGACACCGGGACGCAGAAAGTATTGTATATGTCCGCACGTAGCTCAAGGTTTCATCAGGATTCATCACGAAATAAATTTCTCATTACTCCAAATTATGTATTTTCCGATTATTAGATGAAGTGATGAACTGACCAGCAGAAGAAGAAGTTTTACAACAAGAATAACAGCCCGCGCAAAGCACAGTGTCTCCATCTTTATATTACTACAATCAAATAGACCCAACGGAGTCACTAAATACATTTTAATTTATAAATGAACACTAAAATAATTAACCAGTCGTCGTGATAAAACTAATATTAATTTAGATAATCTCTAAACATTATATAAACCAACAAATCGTGCCAGATATTAAAATATGAAACAATATAAAGCGGAATTATCAGAACCACAAAATTAAATTAACAACATTTAAATTAATCATTTCATTAATCTAATTAGAATATTCGAATTATAATTATCATAATATTAACATTATTTACAACATTAATTTAATTAATACGGATCATCAAATATTAAACTTTGCTAAACAAAAAGGTATCTTCTTTGATCTTTGATGATCTTTGCAAAGTACAACAAATACAACTTTGATTATACTTTTTTGTAAGTACAACAAATACAACAGCAAACTACATAGCAAATTCTAGAAATAAAGGATATTCATTTCAAAATACTTCATAATCATAAACTAGTTACCTCAAAATGGCAATAGATTGCGTTGTAAGCATCGATATTCGATATAGCATAGACATTAATTGATCCGAGTATAAATTAATATTTTAATGTTAAAAGCTATGGAAAGCTATATTACTCTCAAATTACACTAGAGCACTAGAGGGCGCAATTTTCAACCAATGCCAGGAAGAACCATTCAATACTGACCAGTAATAAAGATTAATATATTAAGTTCTGTCAAAAAAGTGTAAACAAATTGATGGCACTAGCGCGCCCATATATACAATACAAAGTCTAGTCCAGGGTCCTCAATCTTAAAACAAATAATCGGGTACAACAGCTTTTACAACGCTGCAAAAATACGTAGTACTTCAAATACTTGTAGATAACAGGTAAGATGGTGGTTTTTAATTTAGTAGCATCATATTTGTTATTGTTACGGACTAAAAGTAATAGATGGCGGATTTACCAAATTTAAGAAACGAGATACTGTAATAGTTTATTCAATATCGGATAGATGTCGCTACATGACCCCATATTTGATAATTGTTCCAAAGAGATTATGATTTCATTTCACGAGATAATTTTACTGATTTTTCACGAAATATTATAATAATAAATAAGTATCTTTTTCAGAGCCTTTTTTGTTGATTCTTGAACATTAAAGTATTCTACTTTTACTGATTCTGACTGGTTGATTATAGTGCTAAAATTCGCAAGTCAGAAACAAGTGTTAATAGCTGTACTATCTTAAGCGGTCCAATTTTTAAACGCAGGGCGTAAGTTCGATCCTCAAGAAATGATTCTCTTTTTGCATTTTTTATTTTTAGTTCTGTTGATGTACTAACAACAGTTCCAAACTAAAAGTATCAGATGGCGCTAGTAAGCGGTTACCAGTTTTGTGGTGGAAGATTAGTCTCTATTTCAGTATATTATAATGTACTCTGTGGTCTAGTCTTATAGAATAATATCAAATTGTCTAAGTACAAAGCTGACAGCAGCGGCAGCAGCTAGAGTAGTGGTAGCATCTCTACTTGGTCTGTGGAATAGTGATTACACGCCAGAAAGAGCGAATTCAACAAAGTTTGCCTGCATGATTCATACATGATGCATAGTTGCTTACACAGACCAAGTAGAGATGCTAGTTGCTTAGTAGTAGGCACGTGTATGTATGCTAGTAGCCACTAGCGGGGCAGCAACCCTGAGCCCCCTAGCATGAAACTCAACACGAGTAAGTAAAATGTGTTGACAATATGTTGCCTCAATGCCACAGAGTCTTACGGTCTTGGCTTAGAGACAGCCTTTTTTTATATAAGTGCATTCTCTAGCGGTTTCTTCCTGGGGCTACATTATTTTGATGGCGGAAAATCGCGCGTGGTCAACTTCAGTCACCGGATTGCGTGCTGATGTTGGGCACCTGGGCCTAATGACAGAACAATCCATATTTTACTCATTCTCATCAGTGCTCAATGTGCTCTTATGTTCCTTGGTGCTCATACCTCAGACTTCATCATACACATTTAAACTGGCACTGGCAACATTGCTTGTCAATGCGACGCACCACAGACAACTAGGGGCACAGATTTCATACAGGGAGGGGAGATACCCATTGACTTGACCTATGGACCAGTAATACCGTAGACTAGTTTTCTCCGTCTACGAGTAATACCTACGAAATAAGCGTGGTATACCTACAATATCCGGGCCACCGTTATGGTGGCCATAGCTAGGGAAGTGAGTAATCAAAACTAAAAAGTATCGATATCGATGCTCGTGTTTCGTACCAGAGATGTGTGCTGATTAAAGTCATTTTCAAGTAGTAATAAATAATGCAATTACATCAAATACTAAGTTCGGCTGTCCCTAGGACATAAAAAATCAAGCTTCTAGGTCAAGGCAATCATACGGCTATGACACATTTTGATACTCGCAAACTCACATAAAAAACCTATAGGGTACTTCGCATTGACCTAGAATCATGAAATTTGGCCAATATATCGAACTCCGATTGTATATTTAAAAATATCGATAGATCGGAAATCTGATATTTTAAAAATATCAACAGCCCTAGTTTGTTTACTTGACAGCTCATGTACTATGGGCCTATTGATGGGCATTTATCCGGATAAATACTAAAAATGGATAACTACTCATAAATATCCATTTTCACTCGAGTATTTATCCAAAACAGCGGATAAATATTTTATACGTACAATTTTCGTTTCTTGTATGATGTGTAACGTAAATTTGCTTATTTTACACACAAAATAATTGGTTATTAAATGAAAATCTGAAATTATAGAATAGTGCCTTATTTTAATCAATTCTCTACACTATTCCTTAAATCGTAAATGTCGAAAAGTCTGTTTATTAGGTTTTTTTAGCGAAAACTAGCTACAGGTCAATAGAACACGAATCAACCATTATTTTAAATCATGTCTGTCTATCTGTTTGTTATCTCAGCACCTGAGAACGGCTGAAAGGATCGCGATGAAACTTTACAGTTGTATTGGTATTAGCCTTAAATTACGATATATTCCACTTTGTTGTGTGGAAAAATTGAGGTATGTGGTAAATCCTGGAATACAGCTTGACCCCTCTATTGTATGAAGTAACATATTAAGTAAAGAGCATGATTGAAAGAAAGAAAAATGGTTTATTGTCTCAGTTGACGGCGCGCGCGCGGATTGTGGGTTGGTTACGGTTTCCTAAATATACAACTAGTCCAGTTATCTAGTTGAACTAGATACCTATTGTTATTGAGTTTTGTTTTCATTAAAATCAGCTAGAGGGATGAAAAATGAAAAATATAACACAAATCAACAATTTTTACAATTTATGTATTTCTGTGTGTTCGTACCTCATCACGTAACAATGGCTGAACAGATCATAAAGAAACGTTGTACTTACATATGTATTAGCTTAACTTACAAACTCAGGTGCGATTTATCTCAATCTGTTAGGTAAATCCTGGAATACAGCTTGACCCGTCTATTGTATGAAGTTCATTGACTTTATTTTCGTGAAACCCGGCTAGGGGGGATAAAAATTAGAAATATAACAAAAACCATCAATTTTTGGAGGTATATTTTATCTCAATTAGTTGAGTTGACCCTGAGATACGTCTTAAACCTTCTATTGTGGGCAGTCGCATAAAAATAATGATCGTAATTTTGAAATAGTGTGCAAAGGAGAAATTATCTGAGACCTACGTCGCTAAAAAGGAGTACTTAGGAATCATTCATCATCTAAAATACTCATCAAAATCACAGATTGATCAGTCAAAGTAACCCATTGGAGTCAGAATCTGAATTTTATGGCCGGTTCACATTATTCCAGCAGCATTCCAATCCCGGCTTGGTTAATTTGGTGATATTAACATCCCCAATGCCGTTTCAACCAAATTTGTAGCTTTCTTTTTACAATACAACCTTTCGAATAATTTCACTGCATCTTCCGGGTCTCTTGAGGTATTCAGTGATATTCACAATATCTTGATTTGAGCGTTCTTTGCCTTTTGCAGTAGTTGGACAGACAAGTTCGTTGAAATCGTAAGACATGTGCGATAGCAACTCTATATAGTTTATAGACATGTTTATCAGATATTTTGCTTTTATTTTATCGGGATATTATGGAACTACCTACTAACGTACTCTGTGAATGTACTGGGGCCTCATAATAGAAGATTGTAGCCAGCCTGACTCAGTCTAATACAAAGAAAACCGGCCAAGAGCATGTCGGGCCATGCTCAGTATTATAGGGTTCCTTAAGTAGGTGTAATTACAAACGAATCAAATCGAATATTAATCATGGCTATTTAAGTTTTTGCAATAATCGGCAGCATTCGCGACTCAGAGCGTGTTGTTAGTAGCGCCATCTAGGGTTAAATTCAAGAAGCCAAATTTAAGACGTTTGTCATTTCAAAGTTACTTTTTGTGATTTTTTCAAATAGAAAGTAGCTAAAGGAGCATTATTTGCTATGATAATTTTTCTCTAAGGTCAATGACCTTTGAACTAGGACGTTTTAAGTATTTTTCAGTTTTCTCTCTATAACTCAAAAAATTATAATCACATTATACTCGAAATAATTTTAAAAGAGAGTTTTCACAAAGGTCTATCAATGTGGAAGATTATAAGTTTCTACATTGCATAGTTTAGAAATGGCAGGGGGGGGACACATTGCAAGCCACTTTGGCGGGCTATATTTCGCAGATGGTACACCTGATAAAAAAGTGGTGTATGAAACATTACCTTTATTTTAGTAGACCTATTCAATGATATCCCACACAAGGGGGTGCAGCGAAAAAAATTTTTTTTTCTCCATTTCACATGTATGGACGCCACCCCTAAAATACGGAAAAACGATTCTTTTATTCTTTTAAAATTGAGATCTATATGTAGACTATTTTTTAACAAAATTTCATTTACTTATGTTTATAACTGTAGAAGTTATTAAGCTGTAAAGGATTAGGACAGACGGACAGACGGACAGACGGACGGACATGACGAAACTATAAGGGTTCCTTGTAGGACTTCGGAACCCTAAAAACCACCACCTTCATCTTCCTTGCCTTCTGGCACCTGCTGCATATACATATATTAGTGGGTGGAAGGGCGGTGCTGCGTATTGCATCAAACCTTGACGAACTAGTTTTGGAAGAATTAACACTAAATATTGTAACTTCATATTTTGTATGTCATGGATTTCCGCAGAGTAACGCCTGATTCCATTCTTTATCAGAAGTTTGGAAAGTTCATGGTGTACAACTACGTTAGGACAGTACACTATATCAATCACACACGCTCTACCGTTCCAAACAGTTCCGAAATATGGCACACGAAGCATTTCCTTGCATTTTTTTTTTTGTTGATTTTGGCTGCCAAGCGGATCGTGCATAGGTATCTATTTTCCAACGATTTCCAGCCCTCAACAAAATAAAATATATAAATCAAAGAGAACTTGAAATTCCTAGGTAATAGTATGAAATTCTTGTTTCAAACCACTTTGCGGCGCAAAGCTAAGTTCTAGGTATTACGGGGCGCGGGGTGGAAGAGCTAAGTAATCAAAACCAGAAAAATATCTATCAGAGACGCATAAAATATATTTATCCACCATTTTGGATAAATATCCGATAAATATAGGTAAGAACGAGTATTTATCCATTTCTGATAAATATCCGAGTTTTTATCTTTTTGATATTTATCCACTGCCCATCACTCCGGCCACATTGCGGGGTAAGCGGGGTTGCCACGCGGCGTAGGTATTTTGACATCCCGTAAAGATGTTGCCAAACAGAGAATATACAAATAGCATGCGATCTCTTTCACCAGACGACATAACACGTTGGTTAACAAGAGACAAAGAATAGTTTCATAATTCAATAACGATTTAATAGATATTTGTATAAACTAGGTGGATATAGAAGAATGTGCCACTTCCATAGGTTTCTTAATTCAATGGAGATACCACAGATCTGGGAGATACTATGGAACTACGACACACCGAAGTGCACCGACGACACTATTTATGATCAAATCTAGGGATGTTGATATGCAAAAATACATCGATATTACTTCGACGCATTGACCAGGCAGGTAACAGCAGATTTTTTTGTCACGCAAAATATGACAAAAAAATCAGATCTCTAATGGCCAAAATTAATATCCAATCTATCCACGATTTACCCTACTAGAGATAGAAATTTGACATATTTTGTATGGAGCCATAGAATTAAAATAAACCAGAAACCGTGATCGCGCCTATTACTGAAGCGTCAAAAACTACTCTTAAATAGAGTAGCTTCATGCACAGCCAATCAGTGACTGATTATCAGTCACTCTGTCAACTTCGTATCGCGTAACGTGTTTTTCGGTGTCAAATTAAATTAGATTATGCCGTCTTGTGTCGTTCCTACCTGTAATAATGCATCTGGACTAGAAAAGAAACAGGATGGGATCACATTTCATGTGCAAGTAGCACATTCAGCTATCAGGTTATTTAATTATTGAATAAATTGTTCAATTTAAATTTTCATAGAGAAGGATGTGTCCATTTTGTTGATGTTGCCAATTTATGAGTTTTGATTTTCCCTACTTTTGATTACTATTAAAGGATTTTATTAGTTTTTAGCAGTCTCCTTAGACTGTGCTAAAAGAGAGAGAGAGACGAGGTTTCCCGGGGTACTGATTGCGAATGTAACATCTATTTGGATATTGAAGATGGCGGACGCGACTTTTTAAATAAAAAGTTTTCGGGGTTTCTCGGGGTTCTGATTACGAATATACCATCTATTTTAAGATTGAAGATGGCGGACGTGACTTTTAAAATAAAATCAATAAGGGTGTCGTTTTCGAGGTTTTCAGGGGTGCTGATTACGAATATATTATCTATTTTGATATTCAAGATGGCGGACGCGACTTTTTAAATAAAATCAACATGGGTATCGTTTTCGAGGTTTCTTGGGGTTCTGATTACGAATATAGCATCTATTTTGAGATTCAAGATGGCGGACGTGACTTTTTTAATAAAATCAATAAGGGTATCGTTTTCGAGGTTTTCAGGGGTGCTGATTACGTTACCTCAACCTCGAAAACGATACCCATATTGATTTTATTTAAAAAGTCGCGTCCGCAATCTTGGATCTCAAAATAGATATTACATTCGCAATCAGCACCCCTGAAAACCTCGAAAACGATTCCCTTATTGATTTTATTTAAAAAGTCGCGTCCGCCATCTTGAATATCAAAATAGATGTTACATTCGCAATCAGCATCCTTGAAAACCTCGAAAACGATCCTATATTGATTTTATTTAAAAAGTCACGTCCGCCATCTTGAATCTTAAAATAGATGTTATATTCGTAATCAGCACCCCCGAAAACATCGAAAACGATACCCATATTGATTTTATTTAAAAAATCACGGCAGCCGTCTTGGATCTCTAAATAGATGTTGTATTCGCAATCAGCACCCCGGGAAACCTCAAAAACGATACCCATATTGATTTTATTTAAAAAGTCGCGTCTGCCGTCTTGGATATCAAAATTGATGTTATATTCGTAATGAGCACCCCGGGAGACCTCGATATCGATACCTATATTGATTTTATTTAAAAAGTCGCGTCCGCCACATTGTATCTCAAAATGAAAGTCGCCTCGCCCGATCACACTTTTCGTAACGCATTCACCAGCTTACTCCCCAAGTCAAACAGCATAACGTAGTGGCACCAATAATCGACAAGCACCAATGATCGACACTATTTTCTATGATTAAAGAAATTAAGAATCTGATGATTTAATGGGTCAACTCTGAACCACATACAACATACTTCCTACTATCATACAGAGAAACATCAATACGATCTGCCATTTTATATTAAATTGGCGGCTGAAGAACTTGAGGACAGTTGGTGTATTAGTAAAAAATCCGTGTTTACTCGAGGAATCATTTACGAGGTTAGTGCAATATTTTCCTCACCATGCTTAAACTATGAAAGCTATTTAAATTCAAGTTAATTTTATGTGTTTGTTAAGGAATTCTTGAGATCATTTTGATATTAATCACGTTGATAGGTCATTTTTCCGGCGACCAGGCTGGTGTCGATTACTGGTTCTCAGAAATTACCTTTCTTCAATAACCGACACATGTCGATAATAGGTTTTTAAAGTATTACTGCAGTTAACAAAGGAATATAACTAGTTTTCCTTTACTAATTAAGCTGATGTTTGAAATAGCTTGATTAAGGTAGCAGTACCAGTAATCGACAATGTGTCGATAATTGGTTCTAGCTTAATATAGTAGTATAGTAGTAGCTATAAAACCTAATTTTGAAAAAAAACATTGAGAAACCCACATTTACTACGTTGAACGACCATGTTAGAGATCAAAACCCGCTGGATAGCCACCTCGTAATCCTAATAAAAGCTGTTGCATTAAAATATTTAGATGTACGAATACATCACCTTATAAAAACTGTTTCACAGAAAGGTGATAGAGTGAGAAACTTTCATACGAAATTGATTCTGTTTAAAGGCCAATAAATTACACTTAAAATTACAATAAATCCTATAAATCCAATCAATATCCAAAATATATCTATGTATAAATATATCCAAAAAAAAATTACAATAAATCCTATTTTTCCAAAATACTTTATTTAATTTCCCTTTTCTAAATTACCTTTACATACATACGCGATTCATAGACGAGAGTGTAGGAGCCACTGGCTTCCATTAAATGTTAATCCGGCAAATAACTTGAACAAAGATGGTACGATTGCGCTTGTTACTATACTGACATAGAGTTTAAAATCGTTTAAACTGATCACTGCGCATTTTCAAGTTATTTTCTACGTACGCTAAGAGCCCTTAACTTAATCTCAAAAAAATGGGGATAAAAATCTTAGTGTGGTATCACTGAAGTAAAAACTATTGCTATCTAAAAGGGGCACGTCGATTTTCTATCTATAGTGTTCTAAATCTATGTTCCACATGTATTTTATATTATGAAATATACTGCTGTAGGGTAGCCCGCTGTAGGATAGTCAATATTTTTACAAGTATAATTTATTAGATATGTTCTTATTACTGCCGCGAATCATATTTCAATCAACTCAGCCTATCGCAGTCCACTGCTGGACATAGGCCTCTCCCAAGTTGCGCCACAACGCTCGGTCCTCTGCCTTCCGCATCCAGTCCCTCCCAGCCACGTTTTTTAGGTCGTTGGTCCACCTGGCAGGGGGGCGCCCTACGCTGCGTTTGCCGATTCGCGGTCTCCACTCAAGGACTCTTCTGCTCCAACGGCCATCGGTCCTTCGACAGACATGGCCAGCCCACTGCCACAAGCTATGTCGGTCACTCCGGTTCTTCTCCGGATAATCTCGTTACGGATTTTATACTTCAAAGAAACTCCAAGCATAGCTCGCTCCATAGCTCGCTGAGCGACTTTGAATTTGTGGACTAGCCCAACTCTCAGTGTCCACGTCTCGGCACCGTAAGTCATGACTGGCAGGACGCACTGGTTGAAGACCTTTGTCTTCAAACTTTGCGGTATAAGCGACGAGAAGACTCGGCGAAGTTTGCCCAATGCTGCCCAGCCCAGACAGATCCTTCTGTTGGCTTCTTTCTCGAAGTTGTGTCTACCAAGCTGAATTGCCTGCCCTAGGTAGACGTATTCCGTTACAACTTCGAGTGCCGACCCTTCGACGAATATTGGCCTCGGCATGACATGCATATTGAACATGACTTTAGTCTTGTCCAGATTCATGCCGAGACCGACACGTCGAGAGGCTCCGTTTAAGCTGTGCAGCATTTCGCCCAGTTGTTCCAGCGACTCAGCCATTACAACGATGTCATCGGCAAAACGGAGATGTGAGATGTTCTCGCCGTTAACGTTGATACCCTGTCCAGTCCAGCGTCTTGAACACGTCCTCCAACGCGTTAGTGAACAATTTCGGGGCTATTACATCCCCTTGTCTCACCCCTCTGCGCAGTTGGATTGGCTTCGTCTTCTGGTCCTGGAGCTGAACAGTCATGGTAGCAGCGTTGTATAGGCATCTCAGCATCTCTATATACCGCTCATCAATGTGACATCGCTGAAGAGCATCCAGAACTGCCCAAGTTTCGATAGAGTCGAAGGCCTTCTCGTAGTCCACGAATGCCATACACAGCGGCTGATTGTACTCTTCAGTCTTCTGTATGATCTGCCGAACAGTATGGATGTGGTCTAAGGTGCTGTAGCCTTTTCGAAACCCAGCTTGCTCTGGTGGCTGGAATTCGTCGAGTCTTTCGGCGAGACGATTCGTGATGACCCTCGAGAACAGCTTGTACACATGACTCAGGAGTGAGATGGGTCTGTAGTTCTTCAGAAGGGTTTTATCCCCTTTTTTGAAGAACAGTACCACCGCACTCCCGCTCCATGCCTCCGGTGTAGAGCCTTGTTGGATGACGGAATTAAACAGACTCTGTAGCTCCTTCAGGACCGGAGCCCCGCCTGCTTTTAGGAGTTCAGTAGTAATGCCGTCATCGCCCGGAGCTTTGTTGTTCTTAAGCTGCTCGAGGGCCGCCCTAATCTCGCCCTGGTCAACGTCCGGAAGATCCTCGGTGTAATGGCGCGTGAGCTGGGCTCTTTTGTTGTCATTGCTAGGAACAGCTGGTCTCGCCGTTTTCGTGGAATACAAATGCCCATAGAAGTTTTCGACCTCATCAAGCATCTCGATCTTAGAGGTGACAATTTTGCCATCCGCGGCTTTCAGTTTCATCAGATGGGTCCTCCCTAGCTGCTGAGCGAAAACTTTCGACCCCCTATTTTGCTCAATCGCAGCCTCAACGGCGCGGGTGTTGGAGCGGCGGAGGTCACGTCGCATCAGCTTCCTAATCTGTAGGTTTCAGGACCTATTTATCTGATGAAAACGAATGCGCGGCTGACATTTCCCGTCTTTTCCTCATCAGATCGAGAGTCTCAGTTGAAAGCTTGGGCATCTTGCTTCCACGCTGCGGCGGAAAGAATTTTCGAGACAGTTCCTGCAATGTTTTGACTATGGTGTTGGTTTTCTCCTCAATATTGCCAGTGGTTTCCAGCGAGTCGAATCGATTTTGAAGTTCCGCTTGGAACCTTTCGGAGCCCAAACTGGTTTGGAGCCGCGAAGGTCGGAGAGTAGACTTAATCATGCGCGTTCTTTCAGCTCTAAAATTGATATTTAGAGTGCCTCGGATAAGTCGGTGATCGCTTCCGGTGTTGAACCTATTGATCACAGAGACATCTCTAAATATGTGCTTCTTATCCGTCATGATAAAGTCTATCTCGTTCCTTGTCACCTTATCGGGGCTTTTCCAGATCCATCTTCTTTGGGGCTTCTTCTTAAAGAAGGAGTTCATTAAGAAGAGCCCCTGGGACTCCAAGAAGTTGACCAACATTTGGCCCCTGTGGTTTCTGCGCCCCAAACCGTAAGGTCCGATTTTCGATTCGCCGCGTTCTTGTACTCCCACTTTAGCGTTGAAGTCCCCCATAACAACGTTGTAGTGAGCCTTAGCGGTACTATTGATAGCCTTAGCTATGTCTTCGTACATCGCTTCGGCTATATCGTCAGAGTGTGTCGAGGTCGGCGCATATACCTGCACTATTTTCAGCTTGTACCTATCATTAAGCTTTACTACAAGGTACGCTACCCGTGTCGACACACTACCGATTTCCACAACGCTGTTCACGAGGGCCTTATTGACAAGAAAACCAACACCACCTTGGGAGAGCTGATCACCTTCGCGGAAGTAGAATAAGTGTCCTGACTCCAGGGTTATCGTGTCCTCTCCCTCTCTACGGACTTCGGATAACCCCAGTATATGCCATTTTATATGACTTAACTCTACTTCAAGCTCGGCGAGGTGATGGTCCAGTCTCAACGTTTGTCCATTATACGCTGCCAGATAGATTCGTCGGTTTTGGTAGCCTGCCGTAACCCGGGGATGCTTCGCACCCCCCGTCCCACCGTTACCACGACCGCTACCGTAGTCGGGAATAGAGGGACCACCGGGAACTGGGGGCCGTTTTTTTTGTTGTGCGTGCATTGGAATGTATGCCCATAGTCACCACGCTGGGCAGGCGGGTTGGTGACCGCAGTGGGTGATGTTGCACGATGTTAGTGCACAGAAGGACGCTGCTGCCCATCCTCCTGATTTCAACCCTTAGTCGCCTTTTACGACACCCATGGGTAGAGGGGGGGTGGTCTATTCTTTTTATTTGCCGGATACCACACGGCAAATATATTCATACTTCGACTCATATTTCGACTAATTAAATTAAATTAAAATTCATTTATTTCAATCAACATTGGATCATAGGAATAGTAGGTACATGAAAATTGCAAAAAATAAAATAAAATAAATTGTAATCAAAGATATAAATTGTCATATTATTATTGTTTGATCATTTTCATAAGTAAAATAATCACTTTTAATAAAATAAAAATAAAATAAAATTATATTGTTAATGGTGTCGATTCTCTTGTTCACGAACTAAACTTATTTTAAACTATCGCTCTCTTTTACTAATAGTAGATACAAGAAAGGGATGGCAACCATTTTAGAACTGTCAAATTAGACGGAATTAAAAATTCCATACAAGTTTAGTCGTGATCTCGGAACGTGCCCACTAAAATACAATGAAATGTAACACGTAAACTAATTTGACAGTTCTAAAATGGTTGCCATCCCTTTCTTGTATCTACTTTTAGTAAAAGAGAGCGATAGTTTAAAATAAGTTTAGTTCGTGAACAACAGAATCGACACCAATGTCAGAGTCAGACATCGAAATAAATTAAATTCAAAACAAAATAATCAAATATAAAATAACCACAATTAATATATTTTATTAGTCAGTATATGAACCAATGCTGCATGGTTCATGTACTGACAGTCAAATCTGTCCGCAAATAACTTGAGAATACTGTTGGAGCTGGCGCGGACCCTGCGCACCAAGGATGTGCACCGCTTCCGCATGGTTGTGTAGAAACAGTCCACATGGTATTCGGCAAACATCCCGGATGCGCTGCAGAACCGAGGCAGCCCAAGCAGTACCCTAAAAGCATTATTATACCTACTGAATACGCAAGGCGCTGTACTGTTTTTTCGTACAGTCCACCCATAGGCTACTCGTATAGAAGGACGTACAAAAAGCCCTGAAAAGAGTGATTTTGACATCTTCCGAACAACGAGCGATCATATTCGATCTAACAGACCGCGCCCTGCGTTCCCTTTCTATGTCTGCATCGTCCTTCAAGTCAGCGGTTACTAAGGCCCGTATTCCAGAAGGATACTCAAGCTTTGATCTCTGTTTAAAACTAGTTTTAAGTTGAGCTTTGATTTTAGAACGTCCTTCAAGCAGAGATTTGTTGATCACAGTTCAGCTGAGTTTAGTTTCGTTTTATATTGTCACCTGTTTCGGTATTTGGGCAGATATTTGATCTGTAATCACTCAAGCGTGGTCCAGACTACGCTTGAGTAGAGATTTCTATTATATTTCAGGTCAAATTCGTGTGTTTTGTTGTTGAATTAAAGTTTATAATTACCGTTCTGGAATAAGACCGATACTCAAGTGACGATTCTATCCTTAAGTAGTGATCAGGTGATTGGAGTTTAAACTGTACTTGAGGAAGCTTCTGTAATACAGGCCTAAGTGTCCAAGATATTTAAAACTGTCAACCCTATTAAGTGGTGAACCGTTCAGTTTGATAGGTGGTATACTATCTGGACACCTGCCGCCGGCTCGAAAGAACATGAAACAAGAACCATGCATTCACTCTTCTTCGAGTTGTATGATAAACTGTGACTTAGTGCGTATCGCTCACAGATAGCCAGCAACATAGGACAAACCGCATGCCGAAGCACTCAGCAGCACCATGTCATCCGCGTAACTAATATTATTTACACATACACCATCAATATGACAACCCACATGTGTGCTGCTGACCTCCTCCATAAAGGCATTTACATATAAGTTGAAGAGCTTAGGTGAAGTCAACCCTCCCTGTCTCACCCCGCACTCCAACCTATACGAATCCGAATAAGCACCAGTCCAACGAACCACGTTGACCTGGTTTTCATACCAATATTTAAATAGGTCAACAAGTTCACTAGGCATAGAGGTATTGTTTAGTTTTTGCCATAATATGTTGTAGGAAACCAGGTCGAACGCCTTCGACAAGTCTAGAAAGCAGGCAAACACAGGGGTTTTCCTATCAGTACCTAATATACAACGCGAAATAGAGCTACAATTAGCAAAAAACCAAAGATTTTTGAATTTCGCGGGCTACGTTGTAGCATTCACCACACACACACGTACACACATTTGCTCAAATAACTCCAACGTTCGATTAAATCGATTATTCTGCGTTTATCAATCGATAGCATTGATTTTACGGCCAAAATTAATAACCGATCTATCCACGATTTGCCCTACTAGAAATAGAAATTTGACATAAGCTCCATACATTTTAAGTCAAATTTTGATGTCTAGTAGGATAAATCGTGGATAGGTTATTAATTTTGGCCTTTAGTAATAGTAAATAGGAAATCAAAATCGCCCATCCCTACTTAACTTGACAGTAGGGATGGGCGATTTTGCAAAAACATCGTTTTTAATAACGATAGCGCAACATCGATGTTTATTGTATACAAAACATCGATATTGTTTTATGTTTTGCCCAAATTTTTGATATTCGTAAATAAATCACGTTAAAATTGTTTAGGCATAATAGATTTAAATGAAATAAAATTACTTCTGAGATATCTTAAACTGACGAGTTTGGTTAAGCACCAAACAAACTCGTTTGTTAAACTTACGCTAAAAGAAACGAGTTTATTATTACAACGTGTAGTTATTTATATTTTATTCTGTTTCAAATTTAACTATATAGTCCAGAAAATGACAAAATTATTAACTTTAAAATTAACAAGAACGCGGCAACGACATCACAGAACGAAACGAACGATCGGCGACATTGACTGTTGGTCACCAGTGACGCCAGTGACGGATCAATCAGTGTTTTTTCATGTTACGGATGTGTTCAGAATTCAGAACTAGTTAAATCGATGATTGTGAGTCTCGTACGTTCATAGATTTAAAAGAAAGGAGAATGATTTATTGCCACAACAAGATGACATGCGTTAGGTGAAGATAAAAAATAACTTCATTACATTTTGGGAATAATAGTGATACCTACATAGTTGTAACATCATAAGAAAAGTAACTTTGAATGTCGTAGCTGCGGCAAAGAGGTTGACACTCAGGACCATGCTTTGCAGCGTTCGTAGAGTCAAACAAGAAATAAAAATAAAATAATAATAAATAATATTCAAGTCCCAAACAGCACGCTACACCGTAAAACATAATGATACTGTGAGTTACTACTGCGAGCATCGAAACTATTTTTATTAATTAAAAATTGAAATATCTGTAAAGTCGTTTGTCATCTTATGGCCAAAATTAATATCCAATCTATCCACGGTTTGCCCTACTAGAGATAGGAATTAGACATAAGCTCCATACAAAATATGTCAAATTTCTATCTCTGGTAGGGTAAATCGTGGATAGATTGGATATTAATTTTGGCCGTTAGTCTCCCTGCGACCACGAACGCTGCAAAGCCTTGGAAACATTAGGAAAACCAATTTAAATAATATACGTGATGTAACCCGGTTAAACTTGATTTATTATTACAATTTAAAATAACCAGATGGTTCTGTCGTGATTTTTGAAAACATCGATGTTTTAACTTTTAACATCGATTCAATGATCATCGCCCATCCCTAAAGTAAGTAAAGTCCAAATCTGTCAACTTGTCATTGCCAAGTGAATTGTCAAAAACTTTAGGTGTGGTACGGATAATCTAATTTTTAATAAATTTCAACATAATGTCGGCAACGTTGAAGCCTTATTTAACAGCAGTGCGCCACACGCTAACAGCGGCAATGTGTTTAGAACACTTTTCATCCCAAGTGGTAGAGCGATACAACAAACCGGAGGTCGAGGTGAGAACAAGCAAAGAGCTCCTACTGAATCCAGTGATTATTTCTCGTAACGCCAACGAGAAAGTGTTGATCGAGTCGTCAATAAACTCTATTAGAGTGAGCATTATGATCAAGCAGGCGGACGAGATCGAAAAGATTCTGTGCAAAAAGTTTATGCGGTTCATGATGATGAGGGCGGAAAACTTTATCGTATTGAGGCGGAAGCCAGTGGACGGATATCATATCAGTTTCTTAATAACAAATTTCCACACTGAGCAAATGTATAAACACAAACTGGTCGATTTCGTGATATACTTCATGGAGGAAATCGATAAGGAAATAAGCGAAATGAAGCTGGCCGTAAACGCGCGCGCTAGGATTTGCTCAGAAGAGTTTTTGAAGAGATTCTAGTCTGTACGCCTGAATGTGACTACTAAGATGCATAAAGTAATAATATTTAGTGCTAGTGGTGATTTAGTGTTATTTTTTCCACCATGACTGATATTGTGATCCTTTATCTTTGGTTGTAGGCATTATTGATACAGCCCCTAACGAAGGAGTCCTGTCTAACTTACCATAAACATTAACCTGTATATTCATGAACAATTACTTCATATGTTAAGTACTTACCTAATGCTTTTATCACTGCATCTCTAAGGCATTGTTTTTTAATTATAAGCAGTATTTGTGTTAAGTATGTAAAGATAACAAAATGATAATATAGAGACTAGTAATATAATACCCTTTTCATTATAAATATTATTGTGAATTAGTAAATATTAAGTTATAGAGTATGAAAAAAATATTCCAAAAACTTTAATGCATTTAAACATTTCATTTTGACTTGTAAATGATTAATTGTATTATACATTTTAATAAAATATTTTTAATAATGTTGCCTTTTTTAAATTAATAAATATACCTACTTAATTCAAATGAAACAAATGTATTTGTTGTTTATGTATAATTTTATAGCTATAACAAATAATTTGACATGAAACAATAATACACACCTTATAAAATTTACAGTCAGCTGTTTTAATGGAGACACAAAGAAATTAACCATATTATTTAATGCCAAATTATGACATAATCATATTATTATTATAAAATAATGTCCAATATTATCTGCTCTGCACTACATTTCAATACCTAACTTGGGCTAAAAGGGCAAAGATACAATCTCTTTATATCTGTTATGCCCCATGTAATGAGTTGGAAATTATACAAACAAACACTATCATGAATGATTAGGTTGAAGACCATGTTATACAGGCCTATCTCTCAAATATTTGACATCAAAAAAAAATATGAAAATGTTCTCTCAATTACATTTTCAGCAAATTTTTGAAAGCAATTATGTTCATGATACAAAAGTTGTGCTTACTACATTATTTTTGATAATAGGCTTGCAAAATTAATAACATTAAACAAAGAATACTAAACAAATGTATGAGCAAATGTGCCTTAACACTATATTTTCGAGACAGTCATCACTAGCAATCACTACCACGTTTTTCGTGGCCCCAAGTGTAAAACTAGTTCCATGAAAAGTGTAACTTCTACCTGAGTAGAAGGTATCAAGTAACGCGATAAATATTTCTTTCTCATTTTCAAATGTTTTATTCACATTATTACAAAATTTGATTAACATTTCGTGATTTATGAACAGCCTTTCAGAATGCATGATTTCTTATTAAAAAAATATATAGCCTCCTTTAAGTAAAATTTCATATTTCCTATATTTAAAAGGAAGTGTCTAAATAGCCACCAGTGGCTGCTTAATAAAAAGGGATATCCTGCCACTAGTGGCAAGCTAAGAAATAATACTATTCTGCCATAAGTTGTTAGCTTTTAAAATTTGTTTCTTAATACTAACTGTTAAGGTTCAATTTTTAATATAGGTATGGTATAGTTCCTATAATGGCAGACTGACAGAAAAGGCTATTCTGCCACAAGTAGATAGTAGTTAAAAAGTGTTACTTATTGCTTTGAGCTTAAAGCACATATTTAATTGATGTAGGACAGTTATTGGCAAATCGTTTATGGCAGAGTGGTGTGGTCACTGTTAACATAACTTATGGCCAAAATTAATATCCAATTTATCGACGATTTACCCTACTAGAGATAGAAATTTGACATATTTTGTATGTAGCTTATGTCAAATTCCTATCTATAGTAGGGCAAATCGTGGATAGATCGGATATTAATTTTGGCCGTTAATCTAACTAGCAGCTATCTGCCGTCAGTTGTTCCTTATTACGGGGGTCTCCGCCTCTAGAACGTAGTAATTATATACTCTTTGTTCGCCTCGGAGCCTCTCTTGAGGGTCTTCGCCCCAGTGGGGGCTTTAAAGGTGGCTCCCAGACCTCCCTTGCGGGCGGTATTGCTGCTTTAGTCTTCCTAGTAAGTGGACGACTTAAAACGGCGAATATGTCATTTTTTCTTGTGGCAGAATAGCACTTCTTAGTTTGCCAGTAGTGGCAGGATATTCCTTTTTAGGGTTCCGTACCCGAAGGGTAACAAACGGGACCCTATTACTCTCGCTACGCTGTCCGTCCGTCCGTCCGTCTGTCTGTCACAGGGCTGTATCTTTTGAACGGTAATAGGTAACCGGTTGAAATTTTCTCAGAATATGTGTTGCTATGAGGGGCTATCACGACAAATACTAAAAACAAAAAAAAGTCTTAAACCAAAGGGGGTCCCAATACAAGAAACCTCAAAAAACATGCATTTTTCTCAACGTTTTTGTTCTTGCTCTATCTTCAAAACGGTAATACATACCAGCGTCAAACTTGGTCAGATTATAGTGCATATTATGTAGTTTAGCAACAAATACTAAAAATTAGACAAGCATAGACATATGTGTCACCTGCGTGAGAAAGAGATGCAAAAATTCATATTTTGCTTGGCCGGTTGTTTTTATTTGAAAGGATGTACTTCCAGATTAGTCCCATTTTTATCTAAATCCAGTTTTGATGATGGATTCATTATTTCATACTAGACTATGCCCGCAGCTTCGCCTTCGTATAATTTGATTTAACACAGCGAGATGTTATTGAGCACCTGCGTAAGAAAAACATGCAAAAATTCATATTTCGCGCACTGTGCGTTGATGTCTTTTGATAAACTCTCGTAAATTAAATCAGTTTTTATGGGGTATCAGGTCGTTGAGAAGTACGGAACCCTTAATGCGCGAGTCCGACTCGCACTTGGCCGGTTTTTCTCTCTTGTCTTATTACTAATTAGCCACTGGTGGTAGTGGCTGACTAGACACTGTATAAAGTATAATATATATTCTGTTTTTTCTCTCTTGTCTTATTTAGTAAACAATCTTGGCATGTCTCTTTATTCAAATAATTACTTATAAAATATAATTACTAGTTCTGCACATGTAATTAGGTTAAAAATGTTATTTAGTGTGTGAAATTGTTAACATAATGTCTTTTAATAATTATTATTGACGAATTGCATTAAAAAGACATGCCAAGGTTGTTTAAGGGTTCCTTAAGTAGGTCTAATTACAAACGAATCAAATCAAATATTAATCATCGCTATTTTAGTTTTTGCAAACAGCGCCACCTAGCGCTAAATTTATGAAGCTAAATTTAAGAAGTGTGTCACATCAATATAACACAAAGTTTCATTTTGTGATTTTTTTAAATAGAAAGTAACTAAAGGAGCATTATTTGCTATGATAATTTTTCTCTAAGTTCAATGACCTATGAACTAGGACGTCTTAAGTATTTTTCAGTTTACGCACTATAACTCAAAAATGTATAATCACATACTCGAAATAATTTTAAAAGAGAGTTTTTACAAAGGTCTATCAATGTGGAAGATTATAAGTTTCTACGTTGCATAGTTTAGAAATGGCAGGGGGGGGGGGGACATTGCAAGCCACTTTGGCGAACTGTATTTCGCAGATGGTATACCTGATAAAAAAGTTATGTATGAAACATTACCTTCATTTTAGTAGACCTATTCAATGATACCCCACAAGAGGGGGTACAGCGAAAAAAAAAATTCATCCCCATTTCACATGTATGGACGCCACCCCTAAAATACGCAATCAAGATTTTTTTATTCTTTTAAAATTGAGATCTATATCTAAAACATTTTTTAACAAAATTTCATTTACTTATGTTTATAACTGTAGAAGTTATTAAGCTGTAAAGGATTAGGACAGACGGACGGACATGACGAAAATATAAGGGTTCCTTGTATGACTACGGAACCCTAAAAACAGAGATTACATATATACGTCATGGCTACTGATGAACAAATAATTCTTTTTTTTATGTCAAACTGTTGTCATTGGTGGAAAAGTATCGGAAATAGTGACGTAGATCAGGAGCCGTATTATGTGCGTATTATGAAGTGTTTAGTTCTGCGAGAGAGATAGTTGTACAGAACAAATAGCGCCGTCCCGCTCTCGCAAAAGAGCAAAGATGGTAACAAAACTTCATGATACATTCCCAGTCCATCACCGGAAAGAATACCTTGTAGTATTAATTATACCATGGAGCTAGTGTCGTAGCTAAGATCATGAACACTTAAGATTCAAAATTTAAAAAAAAAAAAATGTATGCTATGCTACTACAAATATTTTTCCTAAGGTTTGTCGGCGCAAAATTAAAATCTTGCCCTAAGCCTTAGGGCTAATGCTTAAAGTACATTCAAAAACGAATCTTAGCGTGAACTCATGCTTTCAACTGTCAAAATGCAGTGCTATCCCCAAACTTAGGAAAAATATATATAAAATAAAATAAATAAATATTTGGGACATTTTTACACAGCACCATCTAGTCCCAACTACCAGTACTATGGGTACTAGACAATGGATATAATACAAATATCCTTTTTTTTTTGTAAATACATACTTATAATAATAGCATAGCATAAATTCCTTATTTTTTTTAATTTTGATTATGTGGACTGCAAGTGCGCCCCCTCGAAGTTTGCGCCCCTGGCAGCCCCCCCGCGGCCATCACTTAGCTGTGACGCTACATGGAGCTAACTACAAGGTTTACTCAGTAATTTGACAATCACGACATTATAAAACATATTTTTTTGTTGTTGTTATGTAGATGAAGCAGTTATGTTATCGTACCTTGTCTGATAATAACTGGGAAAGAAGCCCAAATGATTCAACTCTTATCTGCAATTATTAATTTAATACCGCAGTGACGAAGTTGTTATATGGCTAAAGTTATTTAAGTCATTGTCAGTATGACCAACTCTCGATATTTCCTCCCAAAATGTTTATCTCGCTCCCTTTTACATGGGACTTATAACATAACTGGCGAAATGTGGATATACTATACAGTGTATAGTATATACCTTCCTCTTCGCGAAAAAAAAGGCGTGATTTTATGTTTATCTGACTATTACTGCTTTATTTTTTACTATTTAAAAATAGCAACTGATAAGTGTGATACTATAAAAAAACTAAAAAACACTTTATTTTAGTGTGCAGTGGGTTTAGGCCAGATGGACTTCGGCCCGTTACAGAGCGTTCCTCAAGTACAGTTTAAACTTCAATCACCTGATCACTACTTAAGTACAGAATAGTTACTCGAGTATCGGTCTTATTCCAATACGGTAATTATAAACTTTAATTCAACAACATAACACATGAATTTGACCTGAAATAGAATAGAAATCTGTATTCAAGCGTAGTCTGGACCACACAAGAGTGATTACAGATCAAATCTCTGCTCAAGTACTGAAACAGGTGACAGTATAAAATAAAGCTAAGCTCAGCTGAACTGTGATCAATAAATCTCTGCTTGAGGCATGTTCTAAAATTAAATCCCAACTCAAAACTAGTTTTAAACAGTGATCAACGCTTAAGGAACTTTCTGTAATACGGGCTTTAGATTGTAAAGATAAACAGATTCTTACTTACATTTTTAATGGTCGGTCCAACTCGATTATGCCGCAATAAGCGGTCCTTCCACGGTGATGCATGTCGGAACGACACGCGTCAGAACGACTAGCATAGCACTGATTTGTACGGAGTCGGAGTCTCAAACGGCTGTCGCATAGACGGACGTGTCCTAGCACGGGCGCAGCAGTCGCATGTTGCTCCGACTTGCATCACCGTGAGTGAACCGCCTTATACCTTACATCCATCTTGCTATGAATTTTGCCCAAATTTGTACATAGGCGCAGAATATCTTATAGTACTAACATACAGAATGGCAACACACCGCCTCCCGCGAATTCAAGATTCCCCGCGATGTTTCTAACTTGAGTAGTATCGGCTTTGCGTTGATGAATCAGTCAGTCAGGAAATCTCTCTTTAAAAGTAAGTATAGATAGATAAAACTGTTGATCGCTATTTGTAGCAATTAGAAAAGATTTTGTGTTAAATAATATTGTAATTTTATTTCAATATACTACAACATTTTTTTGAAAACAAAACTAATTAATGTGTTTTTTTACAAACAGATCTTTTCTAGAACATTGAGGACCTAAGGTTTAGACAAAGAGTTTCATACAGGATTTTTTCTTAATTAGTAATTGGTTATGAAAAAATAATTATTCCTTTTTCGAAGCTTGTTTCGAATGCGGCCGAAGCTTTAAACTATTAAACTGAATAATTTGATGAAAAATATATTTTTAAACCACGTTTTTAAAAAGAAAGCGAGATAATATTGCATTGTCATCCAGTTCTGAGCTTTGTTTAAAGTTTAAAGTCTCTAGCTCATCGGGAAGTTAGTTTATAATCGATTGCAAAAGTACCGAACAGACAGACGTGACTGAAAGCGAGTTAATAAAAACGTGGTAATAAATAGCAGGCAGGTGATGGTTGCAGCCATGGTATAATAAGATGGTTCACCAGGTATTCTGCATGGTATAATAACACCAGGTAGTCTCTTCCCGTGACAGCTAGGTCACGTGATTGCCTCCGTACTACGTCATCGGCCGTGGAGCCAATAGCGGCGTGTTAACGTGACACTTGTCAGTTTGATGTGCTGCCACTTTGTGAAAATAAATTACCCGAGCAAAATGCATTTTTTCATTTACTTTCTTCTATAATGAATCACTTTATAACTAGTAATTTAATATAGTTTCCTTTAAGAACTAATTAGATGAATAACACGAAATAACAAATAGTTAGACTAGTTAGGAATTTATTTTATATTCATTATGAACAAAAATCTCCTTAAGTATATTGAAGATATCAATCAATGGCAGCACTGATCGTGACGTAGCTTGGAGGCATCGCGCTGTCATTGCGGGAAGAGAATACCTGGTGAAACATCTTATTATACCATGGTATTCTGTTCCCGCGACGACAGCGCGATGCCTCCAAGCTACGTCACGCACGATCAGTGTTGCCATTGATTGATATCTTCAATATATTTAAGGAGATTTTTGTTTTTTATTATCACAAAGTGGCAGCACATCAAACTGACAAGTGTCACGCTAACAGCCCGCTATTGGCTCCACGGCCGATGACGTAGTACGGAGGCTATCACGTGACCTAGCTGTCACGGGAAGAGACTACCTGGTGAAACATCTTATTATACCATGGTTGCAGCTACGGTCGGTCGCTGTCGACTGTTGGAATTGTACCTTAATTCCCTAATTAATTTTGGCCGAAAAACTAAACATTAAAATAGTCAAATTAAATAAAGTAAGATGCCATATCAATCACTGCTTCATCTACACCTAACATTAGTAATAAGTAAAAAATCTAACATTATCTAGTAAGGTGTGTATCAGTTCTTCGACTTGGTAGTTCTGAGCGTGAAGCCCTCTCCCTTGAAGGCGGTGAAGGGCTCGGAGGGCGTCTCCTCCTTGGCGCTAGGCGGCCGGGAGTTCCTGATGAACCTGAGGGTGCCTATCACGTAGTCATAGTCGGGAATACCTCGAACGTAGGGCTAGAAAGAAAGGAATTCATGTAGTGCAAATATTAATGTACAGTCAGCGCCGCAAACATCGGGGCGAACAGACGGCTCAATTCTCGTAATTAAAAACGTTTAAAATATGGTTTCAAATTAATCTCAATGCTTTAAATCTCAATTTCCTGACAGTAGATGTTGCTGTTTGCCGTTTATTTGTGACACTTTAGTCATCAATGTCACCAATAAAGGTACAGGCACACAGCGTACGGGACGGAACTGAGGCAGAGGCATAAGAAAAGAGGAGACTAGAAGCGAAACTCGCGCCCCAGACGCGTTCAAATCCACGATAAAAGCCTACCGTCTAGCGGACCTTTAAAGGGATCGAACAGTCGGGGCTTGCGTCGCCGCACGCACGCGCTAGCTGTCAGACTGATGCGGTGATGGCACTCATCATGGCGCCAAAATATTGCGATGTATTTGGGTGTAAAAGTAACTCAAAAATAACGCCACACCTTAGTTTCTTTAGTTTGCCCAAAAAGTGGGTTAAGTATGTGATATTTTCACACTTATCCTTTATTCTCCTGTTCATAAATAATTGTTCTTATTCGTAAGTCAAAAGTATAAATGATAACTGTGTATTAATATTTAGCAGCTAACAGCCCTGGCAGCACGCTCGGACGACAGAGAAACTTTAGGAGCTGAAGAGGGAAGTAGGTATTTATAAGGCGGCATTTGGGGTCCGTACAAAAGACATTCATTTCTATACTCGTATTATTACCTACTCTATGGCGGAGCATCGACCGATCGTGGACGGGACGTGCATGTCACACTGCGGGCGTATCGCGTGCGGCACTGAACGGTGGCGGAATGACAGCGCCAGAAGAAAACGTTCCGCTGTCTGTGTGACTACTACTATGCATTCCCATATAATACAACACCAGTGTATCGCGCACCGCCCGGCGTTGTCTTTCCGCCCGGCGAAGCGGCGGCGGACCGGACACGCCGTCAAAACGCCCGGCAGGATGGTGCTGTGTGTATTGTCTAATACAGTTCAGCACATTACAACACGACGAGACCCGCCGTCGTACTCGGAAAGCTAATAAACTACGCTCGTTGTACAGTGTACATTGCTATGCATACTTCGCGTGCGCATTCTAAGCTAATCATATCAGCGCCTTACTTTTTCTTTTGTAACTTATCAAGTGGAGTGACAACCCCCCAAGTGCCCTCCGGACCACCGTTGGTCCATAACGTTTTCGTACAAAATGCAAGTTGGAACCATCGCGAGCCATAAGCGATGGCGCCCATCCATTCAATAAAAAATGCATTTTTTGACCCAAACACTTGAGGGGTTGGTCATATCGAATATGATGTGTCTATCAAATGCAATCTTGTAAAAAGTTTGTTGAATTACGACAAAAACTGGTTCTGTGTTCTAAATATCATAATATCCAGCTAATAAATCTTTATTTTTCATTAAACTAATGACTTTCTCCTTTGCCCTAAAAGCTGTTGAATAAAACAGTCCATAAAAAGTTTGTCCATTTAAAGTCCATTTGGATTGGGACAATATCCTAAACAGAACCCCGAATAATTTTCTGACCAAAACCAAATAATACATTGCCAAAGCTAGGATTCAAACAAGACTAAGAGGAAGTCTACAAAACATCTTTCCGATAGCTTTACGTCGTCCCTTTCATTCTAAAATTTAACCTAGCTAAAACTAAAGTCATGTATTTCAGTCAACGTATTCCATTACCTAATATAAATATTCAATTCGACACGACCGAAGAGAGATCAGGCGCCATCGGATTATGAGAGTGAGGGAATAGAGAGTGCACCTGTAGAGTACACAACTCGTGAAAAAAAAAAAAAAAACATCTCGGTCCTTGTATCCCTCGCTCCGCTCAGTATTCTATTTTTCATTTTTAAGGGGCTCGTGGCTAAGTAACAAGCGTGTGGATTGAACGATCTGCAAGGTTAAGCTGCACTAGCCGCGGTCAGTCTGTGGATGGGTGACCGTTTCGTTACACATCGAGACCCCTTCGTGCCTCGGAGAGCACGTAAAGCCGTCGGTCCTGCGCCTGATCTCTCTCCGGTCGTGTCGAATTGTCGTACCATCGGATTATGATAGTGACGGAACAGAGAGTGCACCTGTGTTTGCGCACACACTTGTGCACTATAATATCTCCCGCGCAGATGGCTAGTCTCCGTTGAGATTGACCACCGTGACCGAAATTCGGCCGGGAGGACATTATTATTATAAATATTCAGTATCGAAACAACACTTAAAAAGTTACTATGCTGATTCTCCAAATACCCACCTGTCTGGACTGCGACGCGGACGGCTCAGACTCGCTCTCACTGACAAGCTTCTTCTTCTTCCCATCTAGCCGGTTCCCTTCTCCGCTGAAGGCTATAAACCCGCTGGGTTCCGGCATCAAGTTCGAAGGGTCCTCGTCCATGCCCGTAGCTGTACCTTCGCCGTCGCGAGGAATACGTGGTTCTTCTTTGTAGCCCACTGGAGGAGCGAATTCTACCTGTTGGGATGGATAGGTTTGATGGAGTAGCTTAAGCGCTGTCCACAAAATTCTGGGTCACGGCCTTCTGAGCTTCCAGGCCGTGGTTCTTTGTATGGTGTTTTGTGGCGGCGCTGACACTGACGTCACCTGACCGGCCCAATTTTGTATGCCAAGATCACGGCCCGGAAACTCAGAAGGCTTTGACCCGGAAATGTGTGGACAGCGCTTGAATTTTGTACATCTTTGGAGAAACCTAAACAGTGGTTTGTTTTAGTTTCTCCAAAGATATAAAATTTTAATCTACAAGTTTATTTGGCAAACTTAGAACTGCTAAATCCAAATCAAGTTGAAGACCCGTTCAGGCTGTATTATGAAGTGTTTAAGCCTTAGATCAACTGGTACTATTGTTAATCTAATGTTTAAGACATCATTGTTTCGTTGCGAGAATGAGACAGAGCTATACAGGACGTATAGCGACATCCCTGTCTCGCACCGGAACAACAATGACTCAAACACTTGCAAGCCCGGGTTACATGACCAACTGAGGCAGTTGGTCATGTAACCCGTGATAAATAGTCTACGCGACACGCACCCGTACTCGGCACTCTCAGTCATTTGGTTGATGTCATTTACTCAGCCTTTCAGTGTAATATAACCTCTCTTCGATGCGCACAAGGTACAAAATGGCTTGCGTAGATTTTTGCATGTACGTTTTTGTAGTGCTGTGACCGATTTGTAAGGGAATGATTCTTCTGTTACACCAGTAACTATTTCTTATTCTGTGATAACAGCTTCAGTTAGTGTGTGAAAGCTGACTGGCAGCTCATTAGCTCTCCGACCTCACGAAAGAAAATATTTTGTCTATGCTCTCTTTTTTTATACTATTTAGTAAACAATCTTGGCATGTCTTTTAAATGCAATTTGTCAATAATAATGATTTAAAGACAATGTTTACAATTTCACACACTAAATAACATTTTATAACCTAATTACATGTGCAGAACTAGTAATTGTATTTTATCAGTAGTTATTTGAATAAAGAGACATGCCAAGATTGTTTTTACTAAATAAGACAAGATAGAATAAAACTTTTTAACAAAAAATTGAACCGACGAAAACAGAAACTAAAAAGCGAATTAATTAACAAAAACAAAAAACCCGACTGCGTGTAAAAATAACAGAAAAGATATAAACAAGACTTATCAACACGCAGTCGGAGGCTACGTATGTTTTTGGTTATGAATTACTTAATAGTTCATAGGTAGCCTCCGCCTGCGTGTTGATAAGTCTTGTTTATATCTTTTCTGTTATTTTTACACGCAGTCGGGTTTTTTGTTTTTGTTAATTAATTTTTTTATTTTAATTTTTTTAGTTTTGTCCTGTTTTATTTATCATACTATCAATGTTTTTTTTGAAAAGTCTAATTAATTTTTAACGTTGAATATTTTGTTGTTTTTTAGCATTTTTCATTCCAAATTACATTTAAACATATAAGTTGTATATATTTTTGTAAAGCATTTATAAAACCCTTTATTTTGATACCCCACTCGATAGTTTTTGACGGAAAAAAAAAAATTTTGACGAGGTAATATGGCGCCAAAAAGCGGCCATTTTATTTTTTTAAATTTTGATGTACCCAGTGTCACTCTCAGAATTAAGACGAATCTAACGACACCTCTCAATCTCAAATCCATCAAGCCGTTTAGGCCACAGAGCGTGCCAAAGAAATATACATACATACATACATACATACACTCGAAAAACATAACCCTCCTTCTGGCGCAGTCGGGTAAAAATAACAAATTATGAGTCGGCGCCAAACAAACTTTTATAACAAGCAAAGTGCGTGCAAGTTGCAAGTGGCCGAGCGGAGAACGCATTTTTGGAAAGTTATTGTTTATCGTAGAAAATTTCACGTTGTATTTGATGTTACGATGTTTTTATTATTTATTTAAAGAAATTTAATGATCTTGGTTGATTGTTTGTTTGGCGCCGACTCATAATTTGTTATTTTTCGCTTTTTAGTTTCTGTTTTCGTCGGTTCAATTTTTTGTTAAAAGTTTTATTTTATGTTTTTTGTGGCTAAAATCTAACTCCAGGTCTCCATTATGTTGAAATGTTTAGAACTACATTTATGTGTGCCAAGTTTCAACAGAATCGGTTAACAGGTAAGAATTCAGTGGGTGAACAAGCACTCATCCCCTGTTTTCCTACCCTTAGGGGTGGATTTTGATTTTGAAATTTAAATGGGACCAACATCGAGATATACCCTATCCAATAAAAAAAGAATTATCAAAATCGGATCACTCTGTAAAAAGTTATGCGTGGTCATACATAAAAAAAAAAGAAAAAAAAGAAAAGAGATACGCGTCGAATTGAGAACCTCCTCCTTTTCTTCGTCGGTTAAGTGGCTAAAATCTAACTCCAGGTCTCCATTATGTTGAAATGTTTAGAACTACATTTATGTGTGCCAAGTTTCAACAGAATCGGTTAACAGGTAAGAATTCAGTGGGTGAACAAGCACTCATCCCCTGTTTTCCTACCCTTAGGGGTGGATTTTGATTTTGAAATTTAAATGGGACCAACATCGAGATATACCCTATCCAATAAAAAAAGAATTATCAAAATCGGATCACTCTGTAAAAAGTTATGCGAGGCCATACACAAAAAAAAAAAAAAAAAAAAAGATACGCGTCGAATTGAGAACCTCCTCCTTTTTTTCGTCGGTTAAAAAACAGAATTTAGGCCTGATGGCCATATCTTATTTAAAGTGTTTGTCATCAACGTCTTTTGCGAGAAAGGGATAACGCTGTTCGTCGTCTCTCTCTATCAACGAAACAAAGACAGCAAAAAAAATCCTGTCCTCACTGAAAAATACTATGCTAATAAACTTACATTCATATCACACTCAATAATGATGACCGCGTTCCCCGGCTTGGTCTCGAGCACACACAGCTCGTACACCTTGGAGTTATACTTGATGGCTATCACGTCTCCATTCGTCAGACAAGAGAAGTTACGTAGACAGTTCTCTAACACTGAAACAATAAGTATTGTTAGATACAGCATTATTTTATAGTGTGGAGGAATGAGGTATCGTGTTCCTCCAACCAAACGCCTGATTCACAAACGTTCGAAAAGTTTCCGTTTCCGAAGTGAAATTTGACCGGCAAATGAAACAAAACGACCACTTCCTGCGACCATGAACGCCAAAGCATTCGAAACGTCAGGATAACCAATTTTAATAATAATACACGATGTAATTCGGTTAAACTTGTTTTATTAAGAAAAAATACTATATGAGAACCGAACGGATTCGGAAACGCAACGCGAAATTTACGAAAACTCTTCCGAGAGTCATTTGTTTTCGCAAAGCACTCGATGTAAAATTTACGGATTCGGAAACGCTATTCTAGTTCTTTACTAGAATAGCGTTTCCGAATCCGTTTGATTCTCAATTCGTTTTGTTTCGTAATAAAACAAGTTAAACTGGATTACATCACGTATTATTATTAAAATTGGTTTTCCTGACGTTTCAAATGCTTTGTAGTGTTCGTGGTTGCAGGAGGTGGTCGTTTTGTTTTGTTTGCTGGTCAAATTTCACTTCTGAAACGGAAACTTTTCGAACGTTTGTGAATCAGGCCACAGGACTGTCTTTTGAAAGAATGTGCCAGGTCTGAGTTGACCAGTCCCAACTAATGGCATGCGTGCATCAACCATCGTGTACAGTACGCGTATTATAACTGTACCGCTGCTAAGCACGTATTATCTGATGTATCTCAATCATATCTTAGGGAGCTCAAAGAAAAAATATTCTTAGTATCAAATTCGGTAAGGTCATAGTTCCAAAACATACCTGCTTTAGGATTTGATATATCTAGAAAGTCTTCAGATAAAGGCTGGAACTTGGAGAATGTGGCGACCGGTAGCGACACACTCTCTATTTGAAGCAATGCTCCTTCTTCAACTACCAAGTTGGTCATCATCTGTGAATATTATAAACATATTTAACAGAGAATAAAGAAAGAAAAGAAAGAAAGAAAAATAGTTTATTGTCACAGTCGACGCGCAACATTTAAAACACAGTGATAAACACAAGCAGGCAACTTATAGGTGGGGTTACTAAATAAGCTTGAGCGACTTCAAAATGTATCAGATTTATATTTGGCTTACGCAAATATGATCATGTCTCCGAATTCCGCACTAAGCTCAAGTGGCTCCCTATACGTCTTCGCCGGAATACCCATATTTTATCACTTCTCTACAGTATTCTGTTTAATCCTAAGACCCCCCTTTATCTCAAAGAACGTTTCAAGTTCCTTCATGACACACATACACGATACTTAAGATCATCGGAAAACTTGGGGCTTCTGATGCCAATGCATTCTACAAAATTTTATGATAAATCTTTTACTGTTCAGGCTGTGCGTCTGTGGAATGAGTTACCTGTGTCTATACGGCGAGCTCAGTCACTGTTTTCATTTAAAAAATTAGTTAAAGAATACTGCCTTTCCAAATAAATTGTAATTTATTAAGACATTGCCTATGTATCCAATCTCTATTCTAAATTGTAAGATTATTTATATATATATTATATATATTTATGATACCTATATGTGTAATATATTTTGTGCTATTTATTTATTTTAGTTTAGTAGTACGCCACGGACTGCCCCCATTATCTAGATCTTACGTCTTCTTTGTCCATCCAAAGGTTGTCTGGAAGATATCGCTTTTAGCGATAAGACCGCCCATGTACCCATAATTTGTACGTTGTTCCTGTTTACTACTATTTTCATGGTGTACAATAAAGTATATTCTATCTATCTATCTATCTACATAGAAAGTAAAAACAAAAGACACATAGGTAAAAAATTAAGAAGAGACAGTCGATACAAAATATAAGAAAAGTATAGTTGACCGCATGACAGTGGCAACACCCGAGTCTGAAAACCGCCCTTACTGCTTACGAAATAAAGGCGCCGCCAGAGCCAAACTGTTACCACTGACGTACGGTCGACCGCACCTAAAATTAAATTAAATAAAGCAACATAAAGAAGACAGGCACCTTACCTAGCAATCACAATAGCTTGTGAATATTTCACACTGAACATGGGCCTCAATCTAGGCAACAGTCAAGAATAATAGGGTCCAATAGTGAAGTTGACTTTTATTTATTTACTAGCTTTTACCCGCGGCTCCACTCGCGTTAAATTCTGTTAACCCACGTGACGGATCCTGTTAATTCAGTCCAGTCCAGTAATCTTTATATCATACATCCATCCTTTGATTCAGACCGTCCAGTCCAGTCCAGTGAATCCAGTCTAGATAGATATATAGATAGAATATTCTTTATTGTACACCAACAACATTATTAAACTTAGGACTAACATGTAAAATAAGGGTACATTGGCGGTATTATCGCTAATAGCGATATCTTCCAGACAACCTTTGGATGGACAAGGAAGACGTGAAAAATAGATGGGGGCAGTATGTGGTGCACTTTCATAAAAATTACTAATATTTAATATAATAAATAAATAAATATTTACCTACCATAGAAAATATTACCTACATGTATAAATATATAAAATAAATAGTAGTTAGTAGTTAGTCTAGTTCAGTTGAGTCAAGTCGAGTCCCTTGAGGACACGGCGCAGCACACACTGGCGGAATGCCCAGCTTGGGCCACGCAGCGCCGTGACCTTATCACTGCAGTAGGCGGCAGCGATCTCTCGCTTCCGGCCGTTGTTTTGGCTATGGTCGGGAGCGAGAACGCTTGGGAGGGCGTCGTCTCCTTTTGCGAGCAGGTGATGCTCGCTAAGGAGGCGGCGGAGAGGGTTCGAGAGGCAACGACCTCTCTCCCTACCCGCAGGAGACGGACCGGGCGTCGCAGGTACGCCGACCTCCAGCCACCCTAGGAGGGGCCTGCGGGCGGCGGACTCGGGGTAGCCCGCCGCCCGATCAGTCAAGGCCCGTGACGGTGGCGCGTCGTGTTCCACGCGCGCCAGTCAAGAGAAGGGTGCGGCCGATGATGCCGCACGGGGAGAAGGGGCTCGCCTACTAGTGGCGAGCCGGGACCTGCCGGGGGTGGTTGGACGACTATAAGTTTCCCACGCCCCCGGCCAATGGTTGGAAGAGGAACACCGTGGTGGTTTTAGTCGGTAAGAGTCCGACACTGGCTCCGCCATCCCCGAGCGGAGTGCGTCCATGAGGATTTCCCCACGTAAAAAAAAAAAAAAAAAAAAAAAAAGTCAAGTCGAGTCCCACCCCACCCCACCCTTTCATTCATCCATTACTAACCTCGAGCAACCACTGTGCTACCACTGATAATGCTGTAGAAGTGGCAAAGATGCATGCTTGCCAAGACCGATTCAAATTAGTCATCATCCTCCTGCCCTTATCCCAATTTATTTGGGGTCAGCGCAGCATGTCTTTTTCTTCCATACATCTCTATCAGCCGTCATCTCCGTGTTCACTTTCTTTTTATCCATATAATCTTTCACACAATCCATCCATCTTTTCTTTGGTCTACCTCTTTTCTTACAGCCATCCACATTCATACACAAAACTTTTCATAACATGCTCCTCATTTTTCCGCATCACATGTCCATACCATGACAATCTACTGCTTCTCAACTTTTCCGTCACTGGCGCTACTTTCAAACTCCCTCTCACATACTCATTTCTTATCATATCCATTCTCGTTACACCACACATTCCTCTTAACATTCTCATCTCAGCTGCATGTAATTGCCTTTCATTCCTCCCTTTCGTAGCCCAACATTCCGATCCATACAAGACAGCAGGTCTAATCATAGTCTTGTATATTTTCCCCTTTAGTTTGAGGGGAATTCGAGGGTCACAGATAGTTTCCGTGACCTGCCGCCATTTCTTTCATCCTGTGTTAATTCTGTGCTTGACGGTTCGGTCTATATCGCCATCGCTTTGCAAAAGTGAACCGAGGTACCGAAAGTCGGAACAG
Source organism: Asteroscopus sphinx (assembly GCA_949699075.1). Taxonomy (NCBI): domain Eukaryota; kingdom Metazoa; phylum Arthropoda; class Insecta; order Lepidoptera; family Noctuidae; genus Asteroscopus; species Asteroscopus sphinx. The sequence continues at coordinate 6,807,807 of OX453021.1, read as the reverse complement.
ACACGCAAGGGAACGCCATCTAGCGCAATAGCAACAAAATACGAGAAAAAATTAGTAAAAATTAGTCATACAACGTGTCATACTTTCTAGCGACTTTAGACTAATATAAAAAAATGTACGAGATGTGTACGAAATTGTACGCTAAATAAAAAAAAATGTACTATAAAGGCTTACGAGAAAACTGTAATCAACATGTCACCGCCAGGAAGCATACTTTCTAGCGGGCGCTATCTATTTCACTTAGTAGCAGTCGAGTTTTTGACTTTATTAGGAACCCGAATTTTTTTTCGAGAAATGTACATTCAGGTTTTATAACGTTTTTGGGTATATCTGTGCTCGTATGTATATTAATTTGGGAGTAAAACATTTTGATGTTAAATGATTTTACAAACAAACATAAACAAATACATTGCATATATGCCACAAAGGTAGCATATTCTGAGACATGTGTTATGGCACGGCCTGTGTGGCTTCAGGCATGGGCGCCGGCAGCTGGGTGCAAGAGATTGCACTTGCACCCCCCTGTCAGGAAAGTAGATACATAGTATTTTTTTTATATTAAGTTACTATTTGAATAAAAACTGAAGGCGTCTAGGTTGCTGTCCAAATATATATAAACATTATATAATTCTATATTTTATATTAGTTAATAGTATAATGTGTAGATGTAGATGCACCTCCCTAAAAGTAATCCTGGCGTACCCATGGCTTCAGGTGACCAGATTGAGTGATCTAGTTAATTGACCATAACTTTTTTAGATCAGGTTACAATTATTTACAGAAACCTGCCTTTGCATAGTAATTTAATGAACTTTATAAAAAGATCACTCGATCCACACGCACATGTCAATTACCTATTACTCATTAATGTATGTGTATAATTGATCCAATAAAAAAACTAACCATAATAGCAATCATATTCCATCAAAATGTTTTACTCCAAAATTAATATACCTACGAGCACAGTTACCCAAAAACGTTATAAAACTTGAATGTACATTTCTCGACTGCCTCGTTGGTCTAGTGGTCGCAAGCGCGACTGCTGAGCGTCGAGTCCTGGGTGCAATTCCCGGGTTGGGCAGTGTTATTGAGTTTTTTCATTAGGAAATTCTTAGTAGCAGCCTGGAGTATGGATTTGTGCCCGGTTAATGGCAATAGGCTTGCCCCCTATTACATGGGACTATAACATAACTGGCGAAATGTGGGTGGTACTATACACCTCTGCCTACCCCTTCGGGGAAATACAGGCGTGATTTTATGTTATGTTATGTACATTTCTCAAACATTTTTTCGGGTTCCTAATAAAGTCAAAAACTCGACTGCTACTAAGTGAAATAGATAGCGCCCGCTAGAAAGTTTGCTTCCTAGCGGTGACATGTTGATTACAGTTTTCTCGTAAGCCTTTATAGTACATTTTTTTTTATTTAGCATACAATTTCGTACACATCTCGAACATTTTTTTGATATTAGACTAAAGTTCGTACGACGTCATGTCACCGCTAGAAAGTATGACACCATACAACTGATATGAAAAAGAAGATTGCCCATGTTCAGTTTAAGTAGTAGATGTTTACTATTAGTATTAATACATTACCCAATGTGGTAAATAAACTCTGCCTTCATCGGCAACAAACTCCAGTACTCCGCAGTGTGTTACCCTTTTTGTTTTTTTATTTGTCAACTTGAATATCATGGGGTACTCGATATTCAGCCTTGTCAACTGTTCCAAAGCTGATGGTGGCATTATAACTGGAAAAATATATAATAAATAAATAAATAATAATTTTATTTCTCTCTTCACAAAAGGTGGCTTAATATGTATAAATAACTTAGATTTACATGAACAAATAGGTGCATATAAGCTCCTTTGTGAGAGACTGGAGTCCATACTAGGGAAACCCTGTGTTACGGATCACCAGGCCCTCACCATAGTTTTAAGTATGTTGCCCATCATGATGTCCCATTATTGCCTATAAAATACAAAAAAAAAGTATTTAATCATAAAATATAACTTAATGGAAGAGAAAGAATATTATTGTATGCATGCATGCAGTTGGACAAACATGTGAGGAACACATCTATAATCAACAAAATAATTAAATAATTATAGTTATAATTCTAAAATAGTTTTAATAAAGCATAATAAATGAATTCTAGACGTGACCAGCATATATCTGGCATGTTTTAAAGATCAATGGTGTATATCCAGTATATTTGAAGATGAAGGAGTTTTTATAAGGGTAAATGACAAAATACCTGAAACCTCTTAAAAATAACTTTTTATTATAACCCTGAACAATGATTGTCCTATGACTTTTCATAATTCAAAACCTTTTTTTTTTTTCATATAAAAGTATTCCATAGTTTGCATATTTTAGACGGCCGATGAGAAGCCAGAGTCACATTGGCTAGTATAAACGCGCTCAGCTTGCAGCATTATATGCTACAATATATGCAAATTTAACACATTTCAAATAAACAAAAAGAATCTTTTTTGCCTAACCTGTTTAGTTCTTTATTCAGGATCATGATACAAAGTTAGTACTTGGAGGTTTCAGATATATTTCAATTACTTTGTAATTTTTTGCAATAATTAGCTATACTACTCATGCGGATAAAGAATGGGATTGAAAATGGGAGCATTGGTATTTGCCTCTCGCTCACATGTACGGTATTGTGTGAGCGAGAGACACATAGAACAAAAGAAGTGCCACCATTTCCATTCCCATTTTTATCTGCACAAGTAGTTAGTACATTGCATCACACTGCACACTGAAACACTCTGTAAGAGAAGAACATGCCTTAAAACAATAAATACTCTGTAAGCTGACCACTTCTTGAAAAGGTATTAGTGGTACTACTAATGAGATAAGTAGGATAAACAGAATTCATGGTTCCTTTATGACATGACTTCTATTGAAATTTTAAGTTATACAGTGGTTATACAGAAAAGGATCTTACTTTTTCCTCCCCTTTCTACATCTTGTCTTTCATTTCCAGGCAACATAGAAACGGAATAGCACTTGTAAGTCATGTTAAAAGGTCTGCTGATTTCATGAAACATGTTGAACCCAAACTGAAACTAAAGAGGTGTACGTTAAGCAAATAATTATGAATATACGATCCACAACTATATCTACTGACTTTATTTACCATTTTGATTGATTTTTGAATAACTGACTGATTGAAAAATAAATGCAAATCATGCAAATCACACTATTCCACACTCAAAACAATTCAAGTCAACCTTCCTTTTGTTGTGATTTGACACTTTTGTCATATGTCAATTTCAATTATGTCAATTGAAGTCAATTGAAGTCAATTGAAGTCATGGGCTACGTTCACTTATTACGCACTCAGTGGCCACGTTCACTTATAACGCACTCGGTGTGAAAGTCACCCGGTGCGAATATCGCTCGATCATTGACGATTTTCTCAGAGTTACTGAACGACTTCGGGCGACTTTATGAAACTGACACTAGAACAATGAAGCACTGGGGTACGTTCAGTATTATCGTCGGACGACGGCGGACGACGCCCGGAGCGTTTTTAGGTCGTTCAGTTACTCGGAGTGATCGTCCGGGCGTTCACACCAAACCGTTCAGTATTGTGAGCGTGCGTCGTCGGGCGATCGCACCGGTCACCCCGTGAAATAGTAGGGTAAAAGACGCCCTGCTGTCATGTTGACAGATAATAGTATGAAATGACAGATAATTTGAGGTTTCGATTGTCATAATTGTCAGTGCTTCATTGTTCTAGTGTCAGTTTCATGAGGTCGCCCGAAGTCGTTCAGTAACTCTGAGAAAATCGTCAATGATCGAGCGATATTCGCACCGGGTGACTTTCACACTGAGTGCGTAGTAAGTGAACGTACCCCTGACAATTATGACAATTGAAACGTCAAATTACCTGTCATTTCATACTATTATCTGTCAACACGACAGCAGAGCGTCTTTTACCCTACTATTTCACGGGGTGACCGGTGCGTACGCTCGACGACGCCCGCTCACAATACTGAACGGTTTGGTGTGAACGCCCGGACTATCACTCCGAGTAACTGAACGACCAAACAACGCTCCGGGCGTCGTCCGCCGTCGTCGGACGATAATAGTGAACGCACCCCTGTCATTTCATACTTTTATCTGTCAACATGACAGCAGAGCGTCTTTTACCCCACTATTTCACGGGGTGACCGGTGCGTACGCTCGACGACGCCCGCTCACAATACTGAACGGTTTGGTGTGAACGCCCGGACGATCACTCCGAGTAACTGAACGACCAAACAACGCTCCGGGCGTCGTCCGCCGTCGTCGGACGATAATAGTGAACGCACCCCCGGCAATTCAGTTGAAACATGCAACAGTGAGAGACGCGAGAAAGACTGCTACAAATATCAAGAGAGTAAAAGAGACAAAATAAATTCAATGCTTTAGGAAATTTGCTTTTGGAGAAATTCTGAAATTTCAATTTTCAACAGATAATTAATACCATGATACGCACCAGGTGCGTTCAATAAATCGATAAATAAAAGGAAGTGTCTAGACTCTAGTTAGGCATCAGTGGCCGATTCATATTATATTCGTTAAGCTCGTCTTTGTATGTAATTTCAAAACTAGGTATTATGTATTGTTGTGATTTTCTTGTGTACAATAAAGAATAAGACTATTCTGCCACTAGTGGCAAGCTAAGAAATAATGCTATTCTGCCGCTATTGGTAACAACAACAACAAAAAACTATAACTACCTATATTTTACTCACATTTTTTTTTTCCTTTTACGGTTATAACATAACAACATAACATAACATCACGCCTGTATTACCCCGAAGGGGTAGGCAGAGGTGTATAGTAGATATTATATTCACACTAAAAACAACACACACAAACGCAAAGCAATCATTCTTAATTTTTCTCATGTATCTGACCTGCTCGAGCTCGACGTCCGTATGTCACTGCAGGGATCCAGCAGAATACCAGCGTCAGGTATAATACCTGGCACATGCTGAGCTGGACACCCATTTCGTACAATACTGAGACACATATCACACTTTTTTATTGTATTTTTTTACTTGTATGTCCTGTGTCTTGTTTTTTGGTACTAAATAAACGTTTTATCTATCTATCTATCTATCATATATTCTGCCGTAACTCGTAAAAATGTAGAAACGGAGTCGAAGGCCCCGCTAGGGGATTTCAGGGTGAATCCAATTGCTAGGGGTTGGAGCAGAAATACCGCCGGTAAGGGATGTTTGGGAGCCACCCTTGAAGCCCCCTTTGGGAGCCACCCTTGATGCACGAGGCGATGTTCCCGCAAGGGGGGCCCTGGACGCGGGCCCCAAGGGGGAGGGCGAGGGCCCCCGTAGTAAGAAACTAGTTGGGTTATGTAAGAATAATGACCACACCATGCACGAGCCGAGCGAGCGAAGCAAGCGGTGACGCGGCAGCTGCCGGCGAGTGTCTTAATGATGTACCAATCACTTTCCTACATCAATGAAATGTGTGCTTTAAGCTCAAACCAATAATTAACACTTTTAACTACTATATGTATACTTGTGGTAGAACGCTTTTTCTGTTAGGCTGCCGTTATAGGAACTATACCATACGTATATCAAAAATTGAACCTTAACAGTTTGTGTTAAGGAACTTTTAAAAACAATAATAATTTTAACAATTGATAAGTATAAAATCTATGATTCAAATTGTGGAATGAAAAAATCGCTCACGAGCAGGATTCAAACCTGCGACTCCTGGCTCAGTACGCCAGTGCTTTAGCCACTAAGCTACCGTGAACACTGCTCGTGGTATCGAAATTCTCATCCACTTGGTACGTCTTTGGGTGACGTCAGCGATATCTTATTAAGAATCAGTGTTTCTTGTGTGTGTTTCTTCGTTAAATTTCGCTTCGCATGCGTAAATGCGTTAAAAATATTAAATAATTAATAATAATTTTAAGGAACAACAGAATGAAATAGATTTTCTGTTTATTGCTGTACGAATTAGTATAAAATGAGTATAAATGCCCCATGCTTGATCAAGCCGCCTGACTTATGCATCAAGCTGCTTGAGCAAACAAAACAAAACTACGTGCTTGCCGTCAAATTCCTCTTCTTCGTGTCGTTTCTTCTTCGAAGAAGAAGCCGTCAAATTGCTTGACCGTCTCAGAACTCCTATATTATTATCACTGGTGTGAGGTGTCTCACAAAGCGTCGTCCACCATAATTGCTATCGAACGCTCTTGTGCTTAATCAAGCTACTCGCGAATACGGTCAAAACGTCGCCTTCAGCATTTCTGTGAAGCAAAAATATAAAATCGCAACTAACATATGACAAGCACGTAGATTATAATAAAACAAAGTTTAACCGGATTAAAGCTTTCGAAACGTCAGGGAAACCAATTTAAATAATATACGCGATTTAATTCGGTTAAACTTTGTTTTATTATAATGTGTAGTGATCGCGAAAACCTAAGAAGTTATTAAGCACGTAGATGCTTGACTCAAGCATCAAGCAAATATTATAAACAAAAACTATCAACCACGCTTGATTCAAGCTAAAATCTACGTACCTACTTGGTTCAAGCCGCATGAACTTTTCCGAAACCTTTATTATTATATTTTATGAACCTGACGCAGTAACAAACACGAACGCAATTTTCATATTATTTCACAAAGTACAGTAAAGTAGTTATACAGGGTAATTGAAAAATATACCCGAAATCTCTTACTCTATCAACTGAGCCTATCGCAGTCCACTGCTGGACATAGGACTCTCCCAAGTTGCGCCACAACACTCGGTCCTCTGCCTTCCGCATCCAGTACCCCCCAGCCTCGTTTTTCAGGTCGTCGGTCCACCTGGCGGGGGGGCGCCCTACGCTGCGTTTGCCGATTCGCGGTCTCCACTCAAGGACTCGTCTGCTCCAGCGGCCATCGGACCTTCGACAGACATGGCCAGCCCACTGCCACATCAGCTTACTGATCCTACAAGCTATGTCGGTCACTCCGGTTCTTCTCCGAATAATCTCGTTTCGGATTTTATCATTCAAAGAAACTCCAAGCATAGCTCGCTCCATAGCTCGCTGAGCGACTTTAAATTTGTGGACTAGCCCAACTGTCAGTGTCCACTCTACAAACTTTGTATTATGACTCTGAACAACGTTTGTTCTGTTCGATGACTTTTCATAATTCGAAACTTTTTTTTTCATACGAAAATATAAAAATATTCTGTAGTTTGCATGTTCTAGAGACGGCCGGCCCCTCGCTAGCCGGGTGTCGCGTGGGGTGCTGGCCAGAAAACCTCCATGTGTGCCTGACGGCTGCTTGCCCTTCTGGACACGTCTGGAGGGATCGGCAGTTGTTTGGCCGGAGCATCCTGGGCACGGGCAATAAAATACTGTCGAGGGATTAACCTTCGGGGGATTTTATTGCCTGTGGCGAATATTCTGGCGCGGGTGGGGCCCGTTCTGGGCCAGTGGGGAGTTGTTCCACGTGTCCCTCTGATATCAGCAGAGGGCACAGTGGAGGAGCAGGGGCGGGCCCGGTGTGCACTCACCCTGCCACTGGGCAGGCAGCGGGGGGACTGTCCTTCCCTGCCCCCGTCGATCTCGTAACCACAGGAGTGCCCGCTGAGTAGTGTTCTCGCGCCTCTTGGGACCGAGGATCTTGGCTTCACCACCCGGACCGCGAGGAAGAAAATCTCTATAAAAAATTACGGGAGGTAGGGTCTGCGAGCAGCAGACTCGGGGTAGTCTGCTGCCCGACCAGCAGCTGGCGTAGCTGGCACAGCCGGCGTAGTTGGCGCAGCTGGTAAAGGCCCATGAGGTGAGGTGGCGTGCAGTGTTCCGTGTGCGCCATCGAGCAGGGTGCGGCCAACGTTAGGCCTCACGGGGAGAAGGGGCTCGCCTGCTTGAGGCGGGCCAGGACCTGTCGGGGGTGGTTGTGTGAATACTCACGGGTTCCCACGCCCCCGGCTAAGGTAGTTGAAGGAACACCGTGGTGGTTTTAGTCGGTAAGAGTCCCACACTGGCTCCGCCTACCCCGGGCGGATTGCGTCCATGAGGATTTCCCCACGGAGAAAATAAAATAAAAATAAAAATAAAGCCGGGTGTCGCGTCGGCGCTGGGCTGCGCGTGCGCGGCTAATACAAACACGCTTGGGCTTACGGCATAATAAGCTATAGTATTTACACACTTCAAATAAACAAAAAAAAATTACCCTAACCTGTTTTTTTTTAGGCAAAGTCGTAGAACAAATGTTATTTAGGATCGTAAATTCATGTTTTTTCAATTACCCTGTATAATATACTAATACAGTAAAGCTGATGAGTTTGATTGTTTGTTTGAACGCACTAATCTGAAACTACCAGTCGGATTTGTTTAATTTTTACATTTAATAACTAAAGATTATTAGCATTTTAACATCACACACGCTACGGGTTAAGGGTTTAAGGCCCGTATTACAGAAGCTTCCTCAAGTACAGTTTAAACTCCAATCGCCTGATCACTACTTAAGGATAGAATCGTTATTTGAGTATCGGTCTTATTCCAGAACGGTAATTATAAACTTTAATTCAACAACATAACACATGAATTAGACCTGAAATATAATAGAAATCTCTACTCAAGCGTAGTCTGGACCACACTTGAGTGATTACAGATCAAATCTCAGCTCAAATACCGAAACAGGTGACATTATAAAACAAAACTAAACTCAGCTGAACTGTGATCAACAAATCTCTGCTTGAGGAACGTTCTAAAATCAAAGCTCAACTTTAAACTAGTTTTAAACAGAGATCAACGCTTGAGTATCGTTCTGTAATACTGGCCTAAGAGTCGAGCGAGACAAAAGGAAAAAAAGTTAAACGGCGGCGGGTGAAACCGCGGGACACAGCTAGTTTAACATGAACTTACATTTATAGATTACTAGCTTCTGCCCGCTGCTTCACAAGCATTTAATTAGGTTCTAATATAATAATAAAACAAAGTTTAACCGGATTAAATCGCGTATATTATTTAAATTGGTTTCCCTGGTCGCAGGTAGTAGTAGGTACTTTGTTTTATATTAATGTGTAGTGATCGCGAAAACCTAAGAAGTTATTAGGTTCTAATAGTTTTACGAGTTGTTTAAATTACAATATTTACAAATTCTGTGCCTTGATCAGATTGGAAACGTTTAGATGTAAAAAGGTAAAAACAGACAGACATACAGACAAAGTATTTTTATATCTATAATATTAGAATTAGTGTGGATTTCGTTGTTTTTCTGTATTATTTTATGAATGAAATCCTGAAAAGGTTTTTCATATCTTGCATCCAACTCAGATATTTATTTTAGAACGCAGCCAAAAAACCAAATTCTCATGCTTTCTTTTTCTTACATTATCTGCCATTTCATTTGTATATGTGGCAGCCGTGGGTGTAGATTGTTCGTCATATTTCTCCGAAACAGCAAAACTTAATAACCCCCTTTTTATCTTAATGTAGTATTTAAAAAATTGTGAGTAAATTCGGTATCCACACTTTCCTCTCAATAGTAAAATTTATCGCGTTTCGGTCATTGTCATTTTCTATAATGAACGCCATGTTGATTGTCAAAAGTGTTTTCGGATGAGACAGCAGTGAATTGATTTGTGAAATTTTTTCAGAGTTGGTGAATTCAAAGGGTCGCTTTTTGTCCGGTTCGGTTAATTTAGGGCGTGGGGAAACGCAACGATGGCGCAAGTATTACCAATACGTTTTCAGGAGCATTTACAGGTGAGTACGCCCATCGGCTTATTTGATTTGCCGATAGCATTTCCTTTGAGGAAGCAATTTATCAGTTTACGTCAGGGGGTGTGTTGGGGTGCTGCAGGTGCATTTCTTTGTAATGTGCGGTAGGTTGGTGTGTGTTATAATGGCATTGCGCAATTATCGCAGTGACAGTTGCCACCCCCTATCGTCCGAGGCGCCGAGCCCACGGGACAAGCGCCCGGTATTGATTTGTTCCACATTCCCTTTGGATCATATGGTCTGTGAAGCCGAATTTAGTTCATTCAGGTCAAAGTTAGTAGTTTACACACCTTACTATCTTCCTTTTCATGTATGTATAGATAATGAATGATGAATTGTCTTTGTTAGGGCTTAGAATAAATTTTTCTGTTATTTAGTAACATACCTGACACTAATATCAATAACAAAAGTTAATCCTATTAGAATCTGATTATAGGAAACCTAATAAGACTTGAAAACTGAGAAGGGAACATTACATTTTATAAGCATAGCTATAGCATATATGCTATATAGCATAGCATAGTCATTGAAGAAATATTGTTAGATTAAATCTGTTGTGAGTCACATCACAGCTGAGTACTTCCAATACTAAAACAATTGATAGTAAACCAACTACCATGGACCACCAAGAATTATCAATTATTTCCTTCAATAATATCTGAATAATTAAAATCTTTTACCATCTTCAGTCTGTCAGAATAATGACTGAAAAAACATACAGTTTCTTATCTTATATCATTATCACCCAAAGCCAAAGAACTTTATTACATATTAGATGATTCAAAGACATTGAACTTCAGGGATATATTAAAACTAAGAATATATTAATGAAAACATAATTGAAAATCTTGACCTACCCTTGCCAATCATTTGTTAGTCAAGGTGGGTCAAGTTTTACTTGGTATCACAAAATAGACATATTATGAACATAATATTAACAAATCCTTAATTTTTAGAAAGGAATACAAATAAAATTGCATTGCTTTTCATTAAATTAAATATCTTAATATTTTAAATCAGAATGTCCTATTTAACTATCCTCATTCCTACTATCCTACTAATATTATAAATGTGAAAGGATGTATGGATGTTTTTTACTCTTTCATGCAAAAACTACTGTATGGATTTTAGTTAAATTTGGCACACAGATGGAACATAACCCGGTTTAACATATAGGCTACTTTTTATTCTGGAAAGGTGAATAGTTCCCGAGGGATGTGTGATAAAAGACATCCACGCGGCCGAAGCCAAGGGCATAGGCTAGTTACTTAAGAATGGAAGTGAAATATACTGTCAACAACAATAGTTTGGTACTGAATGAAGCACACTTACAATTAAATCAAAAGAACAAATTTTAAAAGTATTTCCCGGTTATTTGTAATATGTATGAGCTGTCATAGTATTATATTAACATATATCTTAATTCTAAAAACAGTGACTAAGTATGTAAATCAAAACACAATTGTTTGTGGATGTAATGGTGTAAATATAGATTGAAATTAATTTTTTAATTATGTAGATTAATATTAGTAAATTAATCAAGAAAAAAAAGCCTGTGGGTAAAAATTAACTTCAACATGTTATCTAATGTGATGCTGTAATAACCTACCTTCCCAGTTAATGTAAAAGGTCACCCATAGAGACATAAAAACTGTATTTTTTTATCTACCCTCATAAACTTCTATGTAGAAATTAACACATACAATTCAGATCAATTATTTTGTAATTGCACTGTATAAGAATCTTTATTTCTCAAAAGAATTACTTATTTACTTAAATGAGATTATACTTACATAAATTAGAGTACTGCTGAGCTTTTATAAGTAAAACAGCAAAGTAACCACAAAATTAACTACCGTACACACACACTGCTAATAAAACTTGTATCAAACAAAATAGTTCTAGCATATTTGGGCAATAGTGAATAAACATAAAAAATAACATATTACATGGTCTGGTCAGAATATCTCCTCACTCAGCGGCAGTGATCACTTTAGTGGTTTCTTCTTTTTGAGATCTTCATTTTGTGGTGGTGCCTGTAGGGCTAGCTAACTACGTAAAAAGCCTACTCATATGTTACTTATGGATCAATAGGTATTTTTTTTTTTTCTGGTTTTATCTGCAATCAGTCTTCGATACTTTAAGCAGATGTGGTAAATGATATTTAGCAGATAGAGTGTGCTCTCCAGTGAGAGCATCTAACAATAGGTATGAACACCATAAAATTTAAATCAAAGGGGCATATTAGGGGCAGTCTCATGTCAAATGCAATAATTGTTTTGGCTTCAAATCGCAGGTAAAAATGTACTCTGACTAAAATTCTTTAATTTTGTTACAGCTCACAAATGTGGGCATCAATCCAGCCTCCATATCCTTCAACACACTCACGATGGAGTCTGACAAGTTCATCTGTGTCCGCGAGAAGGTGGGGGAGACCGCCGAGGTGGTGATCATCGACATGGCAGACCCCACCAACCCCATCCGCCGGCCAATCAGCGCCGACTCGGCCATAATGAATCCCGCTAGCAAGGTTATTGCACTGAAGGGGAAGGCAGGAGTTGAAGGTATGCTAGTTTTAGTTTTTTTGGTCAATTTCTTATCATCATGTCAGGCGGAAACATACATTGCTGAATTGTGAGATATAAGGCCTTCATAGTGGGAAAAGATATGTTAAGCACATGGCCTAAGCCATATTCTGGTGATGTATGTTTCTGACTGGTTCCATCTCTAAACATTGACTTGAAGATAATGTAGCTTAAAATCTGCCTGGCTTCAATATTGCCAGGTACGGTCACTTACTTTGCTTGCGGTGGTACATTTTGTCGACAAAATCCTGCTACATTACATGTACTGCTGCCATTGAACATTGAGTGCAAGCGATTTTAGCCTTAGTGGTGTGTTAGTAATTTTAATTTCTGGTGTAAAAAAACCTAATAGTAATACAATAGTAAACCCTATGCATAAATCATCTGTGTTTACTTTTATAAAAAAAGGATGGTATAGGAAATGTTAACCCTGTTATTAAGGTATTAATTATCATGCTGTTAATGGCATAATCATAATCAATTATTCAAAGAATTAATACATGTCTGTGGCCAGCGTCGTAGCTAGAGGCTGGCCACGGAGGTGGCTGCCAGAGGCGCAAACCTCGAAGGGGCGAGATCGCAAACCTGAAACGTGCAGGCCGCTGTGGCACAGCCACATTAAGACGACCCGAAATTAAAACATGAGTTTATGCTTTTACCTTCCTACAAAATAAGCTTGGGGGTGCAAGATTAAAATCTTGCTCTGCCCTGGGTACCTGTGGCTTTAGCCACAACACTGTCTGTGGCATCATAGCAGTAAAGGTGAATTGTTCTTGTCACATGACAGTTCTATTTAAAACAGCCTTGACACAAGCATAAATGATCACTCCTGCCCATATTTGGAGGTCCAGTTATGTACCATCTTACTAAAGGTAAAGCTCCTAGCATTATATGTATATGAATAAAAAATATAGGTACATCATTTTTTTTACTATATTTTTTTGAAATGGCGGCAGGTCACGGGAACTATATGTGACTCCCGAATTCCTCTTAAACTGAAGGAAAATCTATAAGACCATGATAAGACCTGCTGTCTTGTATGGATCGGAATGTTGGGCTATGAAAGGAATTAATGAAAGGCAAGTGCTTGCAGCTGAGATGAGAATGTTAAGAGGAATGTGCGTGGTGTAACGAGAATGGATAGGATAAGGAATGAGTATGTAAGAGGGAGTCTGAAAGTAGCGCCAGTGACAGAGAAGTTAAGTAGCAACAGACTATCATGGTATGGACATGTGATGAGGAGGAATGAGGAGCATGTTACGAGGAAAGTTTTAAGTATGAATGTTGATGGCTATAAGAAAAGAGGGAGACCGAAGAAAATATGGATGGATTGTGTGAAAGAAGATATGAATAGAAAGAAAGTGAACACGGAGATGACGGCTGATAGAGATGTATGGAAGAAAAAAACATGCTGCGCCGACCCCAAATAGATTGGGATAAGGGCAGGAGGATGATGATGATTTTTTTGAGGCTCAGTACACTCTGGGTGACTATGCCAGCCTCATGGGGTCAATCATATTATAGTATGATTGATAGCATGCAGGCTGCAGTTACAATCAGCATGTAAACAATCACGGCAGACTAGCAATTCAATTGATGATTAGGAAGGAACTACTACGGAAATCCCTTATCAATGGGAATTTACCCACAGTTATAAAGAAGCATAAACAATAATAAAATCATGCTTGTTTCCCATCGGGATAGACAGAGACTATAGATTTCCATAATACGATCCTGACACACCACTTTCGCTTCACCTACATGATGATTTATTTTTCGTCGTAACAAGTCGACGTAACCTCCTTAGTCCTGCTTGTTGGTTAAACCCTTGTCATAATGTGAACATTATTTTTATGTAAGAAGCCTAAAGCGCTGTCCAAACATTTCTGCATCAGGGCCTGCACCATACAAATAAAGGCCGTGGTGGTTATTTGTATGGTGTTTCTGCCACTGACGTCACGTGGCGGCCAATTTTGTACGGACAGGACTACGGCCCGGGAGCTCTGAAGGCCCTGATCACGGAAATGTATGGACAGCGCTTAAACAATAATTTGAATAGAAAATCTTATTTTTAGCAGTAAATCTTTAACTAAATGGATGCATTCCTTGAAAACTGAAAGGAATTGCCGCGGGATCGTGAAAAGTGATTGAAATGAAGGGAGTCCTTTCCCCATAATAATAATTATGAGCCTATGCTGTCCATAGGCAAGGGTCTCTCTCCATTTCTTTCACTTTTCCCGATCCTGTGCCGTAATAAATAATAATCATTCTTTACATACCTAGTACTTTGACCTTACATAATAATCTCATTAAAAGTGATCCGCCCCCTCTAGTACCCGCTATCACTACAAAATGTTTTGACGCCTACCGGTGCCGTTACACGTCATTCATGGCGTTTACCCGATTCCGAGAAGGATAATTTGTTCCTTATGAATATTTATGCGGAATATTATGATATTTGTGATAATTCGAGAAAGGGAGGGAAATGAGGGATCTCTGTTTACGCGTCGTTTAATTATGTTTTCGTGTGCTTTTCACTCTGTGCCAAGGGCAGATACAGATACGTAATTTTTTACTGGAAGGCGCAGCGTGGGTAGGCTTCACAAGGTTGACCGACGACCTGGTGAAGGTCGCGACAATCCACTGGATGCGGAAGGCGCAGGACCGGTCGTTGTGGCGATGCTTGGGGGAGCCCTATGTCCAGTAGAGGACGTCTTTCGGCTGAAATGATGATGATGGGTAGTAGGGCCTTCTCTTGTATACATAGACACGTAATTATCTACTCTGTCTATAGTCGGGTAGCCATTGTTTGCAAGTTGAAAAGCGTCGAAAGGCAGATAATATTGTACCTTAGAGCATTTAGGCTTATATTCAGAGATAAATCTAAGTGTGAACTCATGCTTTCAGTTGTCCTAATACACTGCTACTTGACAGTTAGAAGCATGAGTTGACGCTTAGATTCGTCTCTGAATGTAAGCCAAAGTAAAATGTCTGAATGTACCTAAGTCTGAATAACGCCATCAGCCATCTAGGTTCATAGTTCATAATAAGTTAATAATTATCATTACTGCCATGATCAAAGTTCAAAATACGAATATTAAAAGCAAATTCATCTTTGTATAGATCAATAGAGCCGATTTAGGAGTCACAACTGCATTGTGAGTTCACACCAATACCCATTTAAATATTGTCACTTTTTTTAATGAATCATCAATCATCAACTCAGCCTATCACAGTCCACTGATGGACATAGGCCTCTCCCAAGTTGCGCCACAACACTCTGTCCTCTGCCTTCGCATCCAGTCCTCCCCAGCCACGTTCTTCAGGTCGTTGGTCCACCTGGTGGTTGGGCTACGCTGCGTTGGCCGATTCGCGGTCTTCACTCAAGGACTCGTCTGCTCCAGCGGCCATCGGTCCTTCGACAGACATGGCCAGCCCACTGCCACTTCAGTTTACTGATCCTACAAGCTATGTCGGTCACTCCGGTTCTTCTCCGGATAATCTCGTTACGGATTTTATCCTTTGAAGAAACTTTTTGATGAATGGGATAGCCAAATACCTGTGAGGAAAGTTTCGCTCAGTATGGCTCTATGAATTATGTTAATACCCGACTGAATTTAAATACTTAATGCGGTCCAGAACATGCGATATGTGTTGGAATGGGAGGACAGAGGACTGTAATTGATCTCTGTCTAGACTATAAACTATTATCAAGTTCAATAATGTTTATAAATATCATTATTATCACTTTTCTTGCTGCGTTGTTCTGCGAAAACAATGGAACGAGTGTGTGTAGCGAGCGTCTTTCCGTATTTTTGGAAAGGTTTACACAAAGAAGAACGTACATTTATAATTGCAATCTACCCACGTTTTCAGTCAGTATGGCAAGATGACATTAAAGTTTTTTGTCGTCAAAATTATCAACATCTGATTGCGATAGATGTGTCTGTACAAATTAATGAATTTGTACAGACAATTTTATGAATACATAATTTATTTTCTAGTGATAATTCCATAAATCGCATCAAAACATTATCAAATAGACGTTAAGTTGATATAAAACAGAATTTGAATGTTGTAGACAAAAATCCATTGTTTTTATCAGTACTGTTGGCACAACAATAAATACTGAGCTTGGACGTGTTTATTCAATACAGATAAAGTATCTGTCTTTATGTTTTATTTTATCGAATTTCCAAAATTATTTCATTTTGTTTTGACAGCTGCTTTTTGTCACATTGTGGAGACGAGATGTGCCTGTATTCGGTATATTTTGTCACGACTGGAAATTATAAATTGTCAGCTATCTATTGAAGTGTCGACGGCCGTCTTTGACGAGTCCGTGATAATAAGAGTGAGATACTCTCACTCAAGAAATTAATTGGATTTTGTTATTAATAAGTGTTATATTCAAATAAACAGTGCCTGTTGGACAGTAAATTATTTCTATTAAGAATTGAAAATACTAGTATTACGTGAAATGGGTCAACTGTCAGGCCATCTTTTTCCCACGTTGCCAGATAATAAAGATAGAAGGAGTCAATCGGTGTACCTCGATCATATAAAGTTATAAACGACCCACGACTTCTATTCCATTCAGACTGCGGACTTAAGATGCCAGTAACCTTGGGCACTGTGCCATATCTGTCTCCCAAAAAGAAAATTTAAAACCTTACAACGAAACTGCCTATAAATGGCCTACTTTCAACTGAAATATTTGTCTGAAAACTTGGTTTATTGATTCCATTAATCGTGCCGGTATTTAAGAGGAAATGCGGGCAGAGAGACTTGTAAATTAGGTATTTGAAGAAACTATCGCTGTCGCTTTGCGATCGCTCTGCCTCAAATAAGTGCGATAAGGACAATTGCAGTTCCGACTGAATAGCTATAGTAAAAAGCCATAAATCGAGGTATGGCTCTGGATTATTTTCTCCTCCGAAACTGGAACTGAACAAGAAGAATATGTATTGTGCCGCTATGTTTTACTTTTTCAATTTATATACTAGGCCTCTGTAGACTGCGGTCTAAATATGCAATTTTGAGAACATTTGAGGGCTTAGAGAAATAATATATCAACGAAAGCGAAATATAGGGGCATAGAAAAAGTTGATATTTATTTTACTCTAAAAATCATTGCCGTAAGGTTATAAACCAGAAAGAAAACGTTTGTATGGAGAAAAGTCTAACCGCATTCCCTCTTAATAAAAAAAAAATTAGCATCAAACGCGCCTCCCTGCATGCGTATGTTCAAATTCGTTCCATATTTAGAATTTTAATAAAGTGGACCGTTTTACGCAGATATTTAAATGACTGCGCTGTTTTCATTTTATTGATTACATCACACATAGAGACATCCAACGCAGTCGGTTCTGTTCGGTAATGACTCATGTTTGTATGTATACGGCTTTATATTCTTGGCACAAAACGCAACGGGTAACGGAAGTGGCAATAACAAAATATGTATAATTTTATAAAGTTGGAGTCGATGCACTTCTGTGGAAGTTTTATTAAGAGATGAATAAGAAATAAGATACGCTCTCACTTTTTTAGGGTTCCGGAATAAAACAGATATCTTCGTCGTTATTGTATGTCTATCACAGACTAACTTTCCAACAAAAATTGGATGAGTTTTAAAAATTCAACGTTTTATAATTGCAAGTTCTAAGAACTGAATCTTTGGCTTGCGTACAGGCGATAGACTAGTTCTTTGACAAAAAAAAGAAGAAAACAGCATCTAAATCCTTTCTTTATTCAACCTTTAGTCCGCCAAATCGACTGGCATAAAGAATAACCCTTCACCTGTTTCACAACAAGAATTTTTAAAAGAAAAGACGGACAAGCGAACACGAATACGATCTTATAGGAATTGCCATTTTTCCTTTTGGGGTCCGGAAACCTAAAAAGAACAGCTAGCTTATTCACAACCGTCCGAAAGTGACCTTTCCGAATCTAAGAGGAAAGTTGTCGAACATGTCCTCTAACTAAACGCTATTCACAAATCCGATACTCGGAAAAGTTTCGGTAAATTGACGCCATTCATTAATAGAACCATCGTAAACTTTCAACTTCGGATTTGTGAAAAGCGTTTAGAGACAGGTTCGGTAACTTTTCTCACGGATTCGGAAAAGCAGTTTCGAACGGTTGTGAATAACCTAGCAGGTGCAAAGAGTATGTATGAGTCTTTGCGGTTCAAAATGTATGCAATATTATGGTAAAGAGCATGAGCCGGAGATGGAAGAAAAATATTGATTTAAAAAAGATTTTTTCTTTTTCTTTAGTCGTTGTCGATCTTCTGGGGGTGCAAGTGCCCATTAATCCAAATATTTTTTATTTTTCTTTAGTCATTGTCGATCTTCTGGGGGTGCAAGTGCCCATTAATCCAAATATTATTTATTTTTCTTTAGTCAATTGTCGATCTTCTGGGGGTGCAAGTGCCCATTAATCCAAATATTTTTTATTTTTCTTTAGTCATTGTCGATCTTCTGGGGGTGCAAGTGCCCATTAATCCAAATATTATTTATTTTTCTTTAGTCAATTGTCGATCTTCTGGGGGTGCAAGTGCCCATTAATCCAAATATTTTTTATTTTTCTTTAGTCATTGTCGATCTTCTGGGGGTGCAAGTGCCCATTAATCCAAATATTATTTATTTTTCTTTAGTCAATTGTCGATCTTCTGGGGGTGCAAGTGCCCATTAATCCAAATATTTTTTATTTTTCTTTAGTCATTGTCGATCTTCTGGGGATGCAAGCGCCCATTAATCCAAATATTTTTTCTTTTTCTTTAGTCAATTGTCGATCTTCTGGGGGTGCAAGTGCCAATTAATCCATTTTGATCAAGTTTCACATAAAGATGTTTAAAGTAAAGTTTAAAGGTCATCTCCGCGGCAGGTTGTTCTACCGCGCATCACCGCTCCACTGCCTATCTGTCACGGTTCAGTTGGAGGCTTGAGCATCGTCTTGAATTGTTTCGTTCTGCTGCCATTGTTTTAACAATTGTTCCTTTTTTTAAAGTATGCGTTTTAAGTCCCGTTGATTTGTGCTTTATGGATGAAGTAATAACAAAGTAACGTGCATTTCCACAAAGGCTAAGAATTTCAAGATAATTTAGACCTTATTGTATAAATTAAATGACTCACAAATTCCCCTTAAACTAAAGGGGAAAATCTATAAGACCATGATAAGACCTGCTGTCTTGTATGGATCGGAATGTTGGGCTATGAAAGGAATTAATGAAAGGCAAGTGCTTGCAGCTGAGATGAGAATGTTAAGAGGAATGTGCGTGGTGTAACGAGAATGGATAGGATAAGGAATGAGTATGTAAGAGGGAGTCTGAAAGTTGCGCCTTTGACAGAAAAGTTAAGTAGCAACAGACTGTCATGGTATGGACATGTGATGAGGAGGAATGAGGAGAGGCAGACCGAAGAAAACATGGATGGATTGTGTGAAAGATGATATGAATAGAAAGAAAGTGAACACGGAGATCACGGCTGATAAAGATGTATGGAAGAAAAATACATGTTGCGCCGACTCCAAATAAATTGGGATAAGGGCAGGAGGATTATGATGTACAAATTAAATGATGAAGATGGAAAGTCTCATGCGGTCTCGTATAGTTAACGTTATCGTGTAGTTATCAACAACTCTTAAATAACAGATTTTCCGAACTGACAATTGTTATGACGTCAGCAGCCTTGACCCCCTTCGAAGTTTGATTGGTTTCCTAAGTGTTCGGCAAACAATCGAATGATATACCGCCTATGGGGACTTTGTAAGGTAGTGTTTAAGAGTGAAAGTACTTCTTGTTTGTGGCTGCGTCTTAAGCACAATGTCCGGGTACCAAGCTAAGCGTCCCGAGCCCAAATACTGTAAACTTACTACACAATTAAACTGGATCAGCATAAAAATGTTGGCCAGACTATAAAATTTGACGTCACACCCTTAAAGTTTGAAGATCTGGAATAGTGCATTAGTGGTAAACTATAAGGTTGTGGGCACACCAAGAAGGCGATGACACCATTAAACCTCCTTTGACTTATGGCTGTGACCTCATTGCCAATGCGGCGTGTGGAATTATTATGTTCATGTCATCGTCGCCTAGTATAGCCCGACCTTAATCTGTTAAATGTAGGCAGTATAGTGAACTGCTTTCTTCCATTATCATGATTATGACGCCCGAGAACTAATTTGTCGATGCGTGAAGTCCAAATTTCGATGCTTTTTCGTAAAGCCTAATACTTTAATTCAAATTAGATAATTTGTTTTGCCGTATGGCGTATTTGATTATGTATACTGTTATAAATAATGCTATAATTACCATGAATGAAATACGGATGCATTAGTTCTCTTCGTGCACATAAACGAACGAAACGGGGCCAATAAACTTTTTTTTCTTTTTTTCATATGTTACCATTTCTTTCACGCTATTTTTAGCTACTATGTTTAGCATCTTTGTTATTCCAATAAGGGGCTCGTGGCTAAGTAGAAAGCGTGTGGATTGTACGATCTGCAAGGTTAAGCTGCACTAGCCGCGGTCAGTCTGTGGATGGGTGACCGTTTCGTTACACATCGAGACCCCTTCGTGCCTCGGAGAGCACGTAAAGCCGTCGGTCCTGCGCCTGATCTCTCTCCGGTCGTGTCGAATTGCTGTGCCATCGGATTATCAGAGTGAGGGAATAGAGAGTGCACCTGTGTTTGCGCACACACTTGGGCACTATAATATGTCCCGCGCAGATGGCTAGTCTCCATTGAGCCGCCGTGCCGAAATTCGGCCGCGAGGACATTATTATTATTCCAATATTAGAAATAAAATATAATCAAAATATAAACGGGGACAATAAACATTTTTATTTCTTTCTTTTAAATGTTACCATTTTCTTTCACGGGACAATAAACACTTTTTTTTCTTTCTTTCAAATGGTACTATTTTTCACGCTATTTTTAGCTGCTATGTTTAGCATCTTTGTTATTCCAAAATTAGAAATAAAATATAATCAAAAACTAAGTCCTGCCCTAAAACACAAAGAAAACAGTCCTTATATCATACTCCTCGTAAATATAGAACAATACATGCATAATAAATATTCAGACGACCTTTGTCAATCAATGGAGGTCGTTAACCTTTGATAGTTTAGATCAATATCAGGGATACAACATTTCCTTTACTAAGGCTTATATTCAGAGACGAATCTAAGCGTGAACTCATGCTTACAACTGTCAAAATGCAGTGCAATCAAGTTAACGTTAAGATTGCAGTCGTGAAATTGAACTTTGACATTTAAGTGCGGTTGTAATAGATAGATAGATAGAATATTCTTTATTGTACACCAATAACATTATTAAACTTAGGACTAACATGTAAAATAAGGGTACATTGGCGGTATTATCGCTAATAGCGATATCTTCCAGACAACTTTTGGATGGACAAGACGTGACGTGAAAAATAGATGGGGGCAGTATGTGGTGCACTTTCATAAAGTTTACTAATATTTAATATAATAAATATTTACCTACCATAGAAAATATTACATATAATATTACGTATAAATATATAAAATAAATAATAATAGTTATAGTAATAGTTGGGTAAAGACTGCCTAAATTCTGCTCCTATCATTAGAAACTTAACTACTGCCAATATCGGAAGGCAGTTACTAGTTATGTTTCTAATTCTAATGATAGAGCAGAATTTAGATGGGCTTTTAACCGCTGGTTTAGATGCTCTCCACTTCTGGACATAGGTCTCTCCCATGTTGCTCCTTAAAACTCTACCCCCCTTATTACAAAACGTGGACTAAGGTGGTTTAAAATTTTAAACCATGGTTTTTGTAAATTTCTTATTACAAAAGCAGGTTTATCTCATAAGCGTGGACAAAGTACGGTACTAAAATTAAACCTACGCGACCCCTAGTTTAACTCCACTAGTACCATACAATAAACGTCAAATTGTCATTTTAGGTTATTTTCAGCTGGTTTGTTTTATTTACTTATTACATTAAAAATCATTAAAATTCCGTGAATATGGATGTTTTCGTTTGTGCAGCTGATATAATTTTGTTATGGAGGTTTCGGCGATGTGAAAAGTATCAAGTTAATGTAAAACAATTCACAATATGGATATAGGTTGTCCTCCTCGTGGAATCCGGTAATCGAGAAGTGTTCGCGTCGTGGTATGTCTACATGTATGTCCGCCGAAACTGTCAGCATTGTGTCGTGATTCAGCATATCTTGTTACGGACAGCGACGTTACGAAAAACCAACCGCGGGTAGTTCGAGAAAACACCCGCCGCTCAAGACGATGACACCCACATACTTCAGTCTGCTCGTGACCACGGCCAATGCAACTTGACCGAAACGTCGAGGTTAGTCAAAATGTTTGTTATATTTTGATTTAATTGTGCGCGACAAGTCCCGTAAACTTAGTTCAATAAAAACAATTCACAAGTTGTGTGGCGAAGAACTTTTATCAAAATATCTATATAACTGCATTTTTGGAGAGACAATATGCAGTGAACATAATGTTAGAAGACTGGCCTACATATTTTTGGGATTACCAGTAAAATGTAAGTAGTATGCTATGCTGAATCACTGTGAAACAAGTTAAATAACTTTCCAAATAAAATTGCTATTGACATTTACATATTTTCGCATTTTACTAAAGAATCACCATTATTTTGTTATAGATTCAAGAAGGAAGACAAAAGATATTCAGTAACTCAGACAAATATGCTCAAAGCTTGCAAAGACCTAGTTAAGACCATTTATCATAACAAGAAAGGTCAAAGTTTTCATGAAAATGCAAATAAGGTTTTCTATAGTTTTCTAGTACCTACCTACATCAAGAAAAGCAATGAGCAATAACGAGGTGCCTATTTAAGTATGTAAGTATAATAATTTTCAACATTTATTGGAGAAAGTGATACCAAAAATATGTATAGGTATGTTTTAAGAAAATTCTGTTAGAGGATGGCTATTTACTGTTGTGAATTGGTCTGAAAAATTGGCAGGAAGAATCTCTCTGTAGTCCCTGTTGTCTGCTTATTTAATTGGTGATATCAATAAATTTTATCTTTTATTTTTCAGTGAAACATAAACTCGTTCAAGGAAAAATGTAGTTGACAATAAACTGTATCCTCCGGCCTCCGGAACAGATATCCCCGGCCGTAGTTTGAGGAGGTTGCTTATAGGAATTCGCATCGCAAATAATGTGTACAATGGAGTATAATGCCCACCAGTCTATGGCTGCTGTGAAGTTAGCGCCCCGCACCTCGATTGACTCCTGTGTGTCACTCAAAATTTTGCTACAACAATTTTGTCATACAACTCGTTTGCCCAGCGGCCATAAAGTTTGTTGCATACTATACAATGGAAGCACAAATTCGCATAATTGCGTCCTGGGCCTTGCTACTGTTTTCAAAATTTTGTTTCTTGATTATTAATAAAAGTTTGTAAAAAATGGGCGCATTTTATTTTACCATACATAAAAAAGTTCTGCATGGTTCCCGAGTTTCCCGTCACGTCCGTATAAAGCTTCAAGGGTGACAAGTTCGCAGTGTTATTTTATTAGAAATTTGGTAGAAGTATCTCCTAGTTTGCTTATTTATAGCGATATCAATCAGTTATTACCTGACATAAAAGTGTGAAAAATCGGTCATATCATACGTACGTACAAAAACAATATCGTGTGATAACTTTTTTCACTTTTTTTTGTCAGGGCTGTGTTCAGTAATATCGTCCGACGACGCACGGAGTGTTCTTTGGACGTTCGTTTGTATGATCGCTCTGAGTAACCGAATGACCAAACTACGCTCCGTGCGTCGTCGGGCGATATTATTGAACGCAGCCCTGACAAAAAAAGTTATCATACGTACAGTCGACTGCATGGCAGTGGTAACACTTGAATTAGAAAACCACCCTTAGTGCTAAGGAAATAAAGGCGCTGTCAATGTCAAACTGTTACCCACTGACGCGCGGTCAACCGTACAGCATCAATATCGTATGATAACTTTTTTCACTTTTTTTTGTCAGGGCTGCGTTCAGTAATATCGTCCGACGACGCACGGAGTGTTCTTTGGTCGTTCGTTTGTATGATCGCTCTGAGTATCCGAATGACCAAACTACGCTCCGTGCATCGTCGGGTGATATTACTGAACGTAGCCCAGATAATAATTGATTGATATCACTACAAATGTAGCGGGCTACTCAAAATATCGGCCCTGTTTATATACACATTATACAATTTACGCAGCAGCCAAGGCTGCGGCACCCGCGGTGTCAGTCGCGGTGGTGCCCGCGGCTTCGCAAGGAAAGGTTGTAGGAGCACGTGCCGCACAACACTGCATATCGCCATATGTTTGTCTTTGCGTGTGTGACACCGCGGGCACCGCCACGCTTCACGCGCCGCTTCTCCGTAACAGAAGACCGCGTGACGCCCAGCGCGACGCACCGCCAGACGCGCCGCGTGTCCATAAACGAGTCCTAAGAAAACAACGAGATGCTGGATCGCGCGACAACCATTTATCGATACTGAATTATTCAGTACCTATATTATTGGATTATAAAAAAAAATACTGAAATAAATATAAACTAGTACGAATTTTCAATAAAAAGGATTGTTTTATAAAAAAATTTGCTGAAACGGAACGTTAAGACCGAATGAAAATCGTTTGAACGAATAATTTTAGTCCGTACATCGAGAATTCCATCTATTTTTTATTCGATTTCTCTACATACTACCTAATACACCCCCAACAGTCCGGTACTATCTAGTCTTCACTTATTTTGACTTTTGTAATAAGGATGAGCTATTACGACGGTACTAAGGTTTGTACCGTACTAAAGCTGGACTTAATAGTCTTGGTTTAAACCTAGGTTTATCATGTTTTTTGTAATAAGACGGTACATATTTATGGGATAGTGCCTTCTAGAGGTTTCATTGGCAACGACTATACAGCCCAATAGACGCCTAATGTTGAATATAATGCGTACAATAAATTCTGCTACTAGCTGAGGCTATTGCATTCCGATTGGGCCTACCAAGGCGGCTATTGTCTAATCACTAACGCGGCAGTTTTGACGGCTCATGTAAGTGGTCGAAACTGATTTGAAGATTTCAAGTGGCGAATAGTGGTGAACTTTCATAGATGTGTTGCAGACATCGGTCGCCTGTTATGAGGCGTCTATGGGCTGTATGGTCGTTGATGACAGGCAACTAAAGGGTTATATTGGATGGGTGAGCAGGAGCGTCGACCTGTAAACTGACACAATCGTAATATACATACAAAGGCCCGCCTGATGTTATCATGTTAAGCGGTTACCTTTGCCCATAACAACTGCAATATTACCTATAGGCTGTTGCTTAAATGGTACACACGGCTACACATCAAGCTGTACATTTCCAATATAAGCTGACCTCGCATTGTATAGGTTTTCTTTACAACGCGAGGTCAGCTTATACTGGAAATTTATAGCTTGATGTGTAGCCGTGTGTACTACAAGTCGGTTCGCCAAACTGAGACATAAAGATGGAATGTCTTATGTGATTGTAGTTTCCGGCACCCTTCGCACCGGAACAGCAATGCGAGCATCACTGTTCGGCGGCAGAAGTAGGTTCGGTGGTAGTACTTCCCTGGACGAGCTCGTTTACAAAGGAGCTCTGTTAGTACTTATATTGCTGAAATAAATATTATTCTGCATGGATCGACACTCCGAGGGAAATCCCGAGTTTACATGAGACACACGTCCCTGGTCTTTCCCTGGAATATCCACAAATATTTTGAAGGCAATTGGCATAATTTGGGAATAAATATTTCTTAGACTAAAAAACTGGATAAAAACATATGTAAACAATTGATTAATTAAGTTAAACGACTACTTATCTTGTTTGTTGCGGTACGGGTGAAATGTATTAACATAGTTATTAGTAACATGCAAATTAAATATGTACCAGGCCCCTCAGAAAGTATTGCGAAAAAAAGTTTTTATATATGGGAGACTGGCCAGTTATAATGTTTTTCGAAAATATGATTATTTATAAGTAAAAATAAGTAAGTTCCAATTTCAAAATTTCCCTCCACATTTTTTGCGAGTTAATTCAAAGTATTGTGTCTCACTGAAATATGGATCTGCGCCGGGAACATTTTAGAGCTATGATTTTATACGATTTCAAGTGTCGCCTGAAACCGGATGAATCGTACGATAGACTTCAAATGGCATTCATGGATGAAGGCCCTTCCAAGGCAACCGTGTATCGTTGGTATAACGAATTCAAGCGCGGTCGACCAACTTTGGGGGATGACGAAAGAAGCGGTCGCCCTTTGACGGCTGTTACCGAAGAAAACGTGCTAGCAGTGAAAAATTTAATCCAAGACAATAGGCGAATTACATATCAGGAGATTCAACACATATTGAAGATTGGATCGGGAAGCGTTCACGAGATTCTACACAGCCATCTTCGCGTGAGGAGGATAGTATCACGCTGGGTGCCGCACAACCTCACCGATGCTCAGAAGCAGGCCCGGGTGGAATGGTGCCGTGATATGCTTAACAAATTTGAAGCAGGCTCGTCTCGGCGTGTTTACGACATCGTTACAGGTGATGAGTCCTGGATTTATCAATACGACCCAGAAACCAAGCGCCAGTCGACTGTTTGGGTGTTTCAAAATGAGCCAACGCCTACCAAAGTGAAGCGATCTAGAAGCGGGGGTAAGATTTTGATCGCTAGCTTTTTTAATTTGACTGGCCACTTGGTATCAATTCCCTTACGGGATCAAAGAAGCATTAATGCCGAATGGTATACTACCAAATGTTTGCCAGAAGTTTTCTCTGTTATAAGCAACAAGCGACCAAACACAGGGCTCCGCGGGCTACTGCTCCACCACGACAATGCACCTGCGCACACCGCACTCAAAACGAGGGACTTCCTGGACAGCACGCCAGTCAAACTCCTGGGTCACCCTCCTTACAGCCCTGATCTAGCACCGTGTGACTTCTTTTTATTCCCAAAAATAAAAAATCTGCTCAAAGGGATACAATTTTCGTCGCCGGAAGATGCGCTGGCTGCGTTCGAGCAGGCTGTAAACGAGGTGTCTGCGGCGGACTGGAAAAAGTGTTTTGAAAACTGGTTTAGGCGCATGAATCTTTGTATAGAGGCTGGTGGAAAGTACTTTGAAAAGATTTGATAAAAATATATGTACGTATAGAACAATTTTTTTTAGTTTCGCAAAACTTTCTGAGTGTCCCACGTATACAGTAAATCATCAGCGGGTTGCTAACGGCTTTGCTTGCACTCGTATTTTTACACTTTCTTTGAGAACCACAAACCAGTCAGCCTCTAGACGCCGATTATCCGGATACCCCCGGTCACCAAGCATATGCAGTGGCACTGTACTGCGCATACGCGCTGCCTCCAATCGGGACGTCACTCCGTCAGCGAGCGACACCAAACATACCACCGAACTATTGAGCCGACCAATCATAACGCGCCGTCCGCCCCCTGTCTCCCGCGAACATTTTAAGACTGTGTTCTCATGCAAAACTATGTTTATGCGGCGTCTTGAGGCTTACTGATCTGTGTTGAGAAACCAACAAAAAAAAAAAAAAGAATGAAACAATCCTGTAGTATCAGTCAGTAAGGTAGTCCAAATAGGTTAATTCATTACTATAATATATTTTATCAAAAAAAGTTGCCTTGATCCGAGCTTTTGTTAAAAATATTTTATTAAAAGGTCCATTGCTGGACATCAACATCTCATAAGTTGCGCTTTAACACCTGAGTTATCTGCATTATAACTGAACCATTTTTAATACAATCCAATTTTTTGCGTTATAACAACCTGTGTTTTCTTTTCCGACTAAAATTTAACTCAATTTACCCAACGACTTAATCTTTTTTTTTGTATTTTACAATAATTTCCGCTACAAACTGTTACAACAACTCATTGTCTTTGTATTACGTAAAACCCATACGGAACTCGCGTGCACAATTTACTGGCTCAGACCCCGTAACACGATATTAATGTCAAACTGCAACCATCATGCCACTAAACGGACGACTTCAGAAGACCCATGACGTAATAAACGAGCTCATTGGCCGTCTGGAATGCCGATTCGCGTCATAGATGGCGAAAGAATCGATAGGTGACGCATTAACCGCACAAGACATGAAACTTTAGGCCGTTGACACCATCGTAACTTATTTTGAAAAGAGATAGATGGTCTATGTGTTTTTTTATCTGGAATTTGTCACTAAGACGAACCCAAACGTTTTGTGGATTATAATGGAAGTAGTCGAAAACTAAACAAAGACGAAAGTATTGCCGATTTTCCACAATAAAAATATTCTTAGTGACACTTTTCAGATCATGATGTCAGATCTTCGGCAGTATTCACAACCGTCCGAAAGTGACTTTTCCGAATCCGTGAGAAAAGTTATCGAATGTGTCCTCTAACTAAACTCTATTCAAAAATCCCAGATTGAAGAGTTTCTGTAAATTCACGTCATCTTTACATATAATAAAATCGTAGAGATGAAAAAACTGTACAAATCACTGCTGCATTAACGTGCACAAATAGTAGTCAATAGTCATTTATTGGTAATTTGAATTACACGTCATTTTTATATTATAACTAAATGTTATAAGTACAGTACAAATTAAAATGGTAATTTAATATCTCTATATAAAATAAAATGTCAATTTAAAATTACACAACAATCAGACGTCAATTTCATAAAAACAGGAGACGTTAATTTAAAAAATTAACAATACCAAATAAAATAAAAATAAAAAATATAAATGTCAAAGGAAAAATACAAATGTCAATCTACAAACTAAGTACAAGGTAATAAAATGTCAAAGCCAAGTATAACCAATAAAATGTCAATTTAAAATTAAATTAAATAATAATAAAAAAGTAAAAAATAAATAAATAATAAAATTCATTATTAAACGCTTTTTTGGGTTAGGGGACTCAGCAGTTAGTAAAATAAGTGGTTCAATGATATAACCAATTTACGACGACGTCTCCCGCTTACTTAGTTTTGTAAATAATTAACTTAATTTAAAATACTCCTTCTTTCCTAACCAGATGGCGTTAACGTCGAATTAGATCGCGCTATGGTTTCGTTCACAAAATGTGATGTTATCGGTAGAGAAACGGGGGTTACCTTTGTTTTCTTTGTGTTTGCTTCTTTCATCATCATCATCATCATTTCAGCCGAAAGAGGTCCACTGCTGGACATAGGCTTTTTGCTTCTTTAATTGTCTTGAAATACTTAGTATCTACGAATTGCGATATTTTACACCTGACCAATTGGCGATTCTTACGGTCCTATGTTGATATGCTGAACGCATTTTGAATAGCTGTTTTTTTCACTTCAAGACATGGTCGTTTCGATTTCGATCGGCTGCAATTCATTGGTTGAGTACGGTTTACCGACTCCACAACCAAACCACGCGTTAATCGTGAATACGCCGCCGAAACTGACTACAGTACGGGCGCAATGTCTGTCATTGTTCATCATTCATCTCAGAGCAAAGACAGCTATTCGAAATTATCCTACAGAACGTTGAACTCTGCCAAGGGAAAATGTTCTTTTTGGATGCTCCTGGTGGAACAGGCAAAACCTTTCTTACTTCAGGCATCCTTGCAGAGGTCAGAAGGCGAGGAAAAATTGCCCTCGCAGTAGCGTCTTCCGGAATTGCCGCAACACTGCTCCCTGGTGGCAAAACTGCGCACACAATGTTTAAGATTCCTATAGACTTAGAGAGCAATGAGACGTTTCACGAAACAGTGACAAGCCCGCTGTTCTACGAGACTGCTCTCTTATTGTATGGGATGAATGCAAATTGGCGAACAGAAAGGCAGTGGAGGCTGTTGACCGAACCCTGCAAGATATCCGCAGGAACCACAACATCATGGGTGGGGTAACAGTTCTCTTTAGCGGCGATTTTCGGCAGACGCTGCCTGTGGTGACGCGAGGTACTAGGGCTGATGAGGTGAATGCTTCGTTAAAACGCTCTGCTCTCTGGCCGCAAGTTCACAGATTGTGCTTGACGGTCAACATGAGAGCACGGCTTGGCGGGAATTCACATGCTCAAGAATTCGCTGATGTCCTTTTAAACATTGGAGTAGGAACTTATCCATAGGATAGTGGCCAGGTAGACCTACCGGAAACGCTTTGTAGAGTGATCCCTACGGTAGAGGACCTAATTCGTTCTGTTTATGGGGACATCAGCCAAATCTCGCACCAGCAGAATTCTTGGTTGTGTGAGAGGGCCATTTTAACACCAAAAATTGACCACGCCGCTGTCATTAACGATAGCATTCTCTCAGAAATGTAAGGGAATGAAGTGGTTTATACTTCTATAAAAACCGTTATAGATCTAGATGACGCTACTCACTACCCAGTAGAATTCCTTAACTCTCTCTCTGCAAGTGGACTTTCTGCCCATCTTATCAAACTTAAAGTCGGTGTCCGGTGTACTTTTGTGGAACTTAACACCGCCTAAGCTGTGTAATGGGACCCGACTCAAAGTTATGTCCTTGCAGAGGCACATTATAGAGGCAGAGATTCTCACTGGGTGTGCCGCTGGCGAGATGGTGTTTATTCCACGTATACCACTGATTCCCCACAATTACCCTTTCGAATTCAAGCGCATACAGTTTCCTGTGAGTCTGTGCTTCACGATGACCATCAATAAGTAGCAGGGGCAGACACCGAAGGCTGCGGCTGTCGACCTCAGGACCAGCTGCTTCTCATATGGACAACTGTACGTCGCTTGCTTTCGCGTCACCAGCCCTGACACTCTGTACATTTTGGCTGCTGAAGGTAAAACCTCGAATATAGTTTATAGAGAAGTTTTGTAAAAAGGCGTTTTATTGTATAAATTCACATCATTCTGTATTATTTTTGTAAATTATGCTCAAAATTTGTTTGTGGCCTAGGTTCTCGGTTTACGTTTTAGTCTTTGACTTTGCGCCCAGTGGCAAAAAATTAATTATTGCTATCATTTGTCCATTATCTTTGAAATTTGACTTATTTGAAAGTTAACCTTATGATAACGTGAGCAAAGCCGCGGGTACAACTAGTTCTTTAATAGAACCGTCGTGAATTTTCAATTTCGGATTTGTGAAAAAGGTTTATAATAGTAGATGACACGTTCGGTAACTTTTCTCACGGATTCAAAAAGGCACTTTCAAACGGCTGTGAATAACCTAGCGAAACTGCAGGGGGAGCTGCCCCCCTAGAGACTCGAACCTAGAAGATTTTAATAATAAAGTAATCGGAAAATTCCCAAAAATCCAAAGAAGATCTTGACGCAGTAGGCTATTCTGAGATTACTTGTTCACTGTCTCGAGAGCTTGAGTGTGTTATTATACATTTTATAAAGTGGTCCTTCTGCATTTATCTACTCTGTGATCGTCTGGCACACAGTGGAGAAAGGATCGTGAGATAATATCGCAACGTGTAACTTGGTAGGGGCGTCCGTGACTCATGAAGTGACCGAATCGACTTGTATTTGACGACTGTATTATGTTTGAGCGTTGAATAATTTTATCTGATGATAACCTTTGTACGCATAGAATTAAGGCGACAAAAACTTTGTCGAAGTCAAGTTAGAGAAGGACAAAGTTCATAAATAAATCAATTTGACACAGTCGAGTCCATATCCATGGAGACAATCCCAGTATTAGCAGAACCTGTCTTATATTAAACTTAAATACTAAGTAGTTCCGCTTAAAATGGTTTAGTTGCCATTGATATGCGGTTGACTATACAACAGAGTTCTGCCCAAAACTACCCGTTATAAACCAGGAATAGCTTTCTTTGCGTATACAATTTTTCTTGCCTAAAGATGATGCTCAGATGCTCTGTATAAAATCAAGTCAGCCCTTGCAGCATTTTTTATTCTTCAGATTTAATTTGAAACGTCATTTCTTTGCTGTTAAAAATATCAAAGCGTTTATAATTTTGACTAGACATTATATTGTATTACTCAGCTATGGCTATGATACATTTTATCAAAGCCAATATAGCAAAGGTTTTTGATATAAATTTTAACAACTATCTGACGCTGATTACTATGTTTTCTTTTCTGTTGTGATGCGATCAAAACCATTTTAAGAAATACCAACTAAATAAAAATCACAAAAGATCTGCCAGAAAACAAGGGCAACTATGCCTTTGACAATATAATAACAGGCACTCCAAAATTCCTTTTGCCGAGCACGTAAAAAACCGACATTTAGTAAAATCGTTTCAGAGATCTGAAAGGGAGTTAAGAGCACTCCTCCAAAGGTTTTCCATTATTGCACGCCCACGTTTCACCAATGGCGTCGCAGATATTCGACACGTACAATACTCGCCACGGAAGTTGCAAAAATGCCTGTTTCAGATGAATGTAGGCCGCGTGATGGTAACCCTACCCGCAACCAAGAGTTACTCAGCAATATTAACCTTAATTAATAATGCATTGCTCCCAGTGGCGGTTCTAGGGGGGGGGGGTCGTAGGGGTCATGACCCCCCCCAAAATCGTACACGTCAAATTGACAAATCTCCTAAAAATAGACAATTTACAAAAATAAATAAAATAAATTATTAACTTCCTGCTTAAACGTCCAAAAGTAAACAATGAAATCAAAACTGTGGTACTACCTACCTACTTACTCATACACGACATCTACTCGTACGTCAAAAAATACCTAACATTATTTTAGAGTTTTGTTTATGTACTGAAGTTCAATTTACTCAAAATAAAGTATGAATGATATTCCGACTGGAAACAAACTTTTCATTAAACAACAACAACCACTTTTTCATTAAACTTAATGACAAATAATATCACATACGACGGTGGAAGTTAATTTTGTTGAATGGTTTGCGCTACATTACATGAGCCTGCCATTCTTCTTCTGTGGTATCGACATGAGCTACATAATGATAATAGCTCATGCCGTGGGCAAAAGATTAGTCAGTCAGCAGGTTGGTAGCGGAAAAAATTTTCGCGCACGCTTTACTCGCGCTTCTTCATTAACGTACATAGCCTTCAACTCGAAAAGGTACTTAAATTAAAGTCAACTTTACGCATATATATGAAAAATTCGCAAAAAACGTCAACAAAGAGGAAACGAACGTTCCCAACGTTCGTTTCCTCTTTGTTGACGTTCATTTTGTAAGTTACTATACTATTACATAGTAAACTAACTCCAAACTTTACCTTGTCATAGCAAAAAAAAAATTTGGACCTTAAAACTAAGTAAGTAGTAAGCCAAGTTGACCCCCCCCAAAATCTTGGGCTGGAACCGCGCCTGTTTGCTCCAATCACATTTTTAAATGTTATTTGAATTGCTGTGCATTATAATCGCGTACGGTTCATATAGTCGGTCTACGCTAAAACGTATTGACCTGCGCCACCTGAATCCGCGTCTAATGGGTACTTATTAATGTAGGTCAGTACTCCGGATAATACTCCCAGCGCGTTACTTAAGCTAATGATAAGTCGTGCCACTAAAGCGAGTGCAGGATCAAGTAACATCTTAAATCAGGGATCCTTATTTAGGTCGTCTGATAGAGATACTTTTACTTAACGAATTCTTTATTGAATAAAAATAAAAATAAATATCTACAACGAATTGTTGTACGAACGAAATACATGCATACCAATACTTATACCATGCATATTAATACTTTTGCGTTCTTTAAAAATCCAACTGTGAATGAAACTCGACAATACGAGACAAACCTACCAGTGAGAGAGTTACCATTTCATACAATATCAGGGTCTTTCCCAAAGGATGAATGGACACCTCATTAATCAAAAACTGTCAAGCAACTTAGGGCGTTATTATTATTAGACCACATAAAGCACTTGTTTCTAAAACTATAACACCGTAAAATAAACTTGGTGATACAGGAATTAAAATGAGGCTCGCGGCTAAGTAGCAACTGCACGGGTTGTATGATCTGTGAGGTTAAGCTACACTTGCCGCGGTCAGTCCGTGGGTGGGTGACTCTTTCGTTGCACGTCAAGACCCCTCCGTGCCTCGGAGAGCACGTTAAGCTGTCGGTCCCGGTTGCCATACGAACATCTATGGCAGTCGTTATGGGTAGTCAGAAGCTCGAACGTCTGATAACTGGTTTAACCTCCGAATGTCGATATTACCCAGTAACTGGGTTGCGGGGGTCTGATGGCAGTCGCTCCGTGTAAAATACTGATGTTCAGCCGCATCTGGTTAGACTGGAAGCCGACCCCAAAATAATTGGGATAAGGCGAGGAGGATGAATACAGGAATTAAAATAATAGCTTGGACGAAATATATCACGTTTGTTTGATCCCTCCATTTCACGAAAGAATCATAATGAATCATTACACCATACTCATTAACTCACTAATATTATATTTACTTCTAAAAACTTTACCAAAAGACTTAAAACTATAGAAGACTTTTCGCATTGCCAGCAGCTCAAAAGACCCTCCAGATCTTCAACATCGAGATGAAATCGAAGATGAAAGCGCACACAATGACTGAAGACATTGTGTTCTGGAAGTGGATCTCTTTAAACACCCTCGCGCTGGTCACCAAGATGTCGGTCTACCACTGGTCCATGGAGGGAGACTCGACGCCAGTTAAGATGTTTGACAGGCACTCGTCGCTCGCTGACTGCCAGATCATCAACTATAGGACTGATCCGAAACAACAGTGGCTGCTGCTTGTTGGTAAGTTGAATTAAGAATAATTTTATTTAGTTGTAATAAATTAATATAGCGTTTATTCAATGTAGGCTGAAGCTAATTAGCGCTTATTGAACGTCGACATAGTCGACGTCGGCGCAGCGTGGGTAGGACCCCCACAAGGTGGACCGACGACCTGGTGAAGGTCGCGGGAATCCGCTGGATGCGGAAGGCGCAGGACCGTTCGTTGTGGCGATGCTTGGAGGAGGCCTATGTCCAGCAGTGGAAGTCTTTCGGCTGAAATGATGATGAACGTCGACAATAGAGACGGCTCCTAAAAATGGCCGCCCTTCACCAATTCCTAGTGTTTAAGCTAGGAAGAAGACAACAAATTTCTGTCCGAGATAGTAAAATGATTCTATAAGGCATCGTTTATGGATACGCGGTGCGTCACGCGGCTCTCCGTGGCGATACCAGCGACGGGGCCCGCGACGTCACACGCGCAAATAAAAACATATGGCGATCGCAGAATCTCCGCGCAACGCGCCGCGTGTCCATAAATCAGCCCTAATAGTTTCTTGTCAAAAAGATTATGTAAAGGTGCAAAATGCCCTGAGCCCAAACAATTTTTTTTTAAAGATCTTGTCCATTTGTGTCTTCGTCGTGAAATGTCAAGGCTGTTTAACTGTTAGAGGCTGCAGGAGCGAGCTCAATATCGTGCTATCGAAGAGGCATAATGTCCAGTAGTGGATTGCTATAGGCTATGTTGAAGATGACTACCATCCATGCAAATCTCGGCTTCTATGTTAGGAAATAAACGCTTTACAAATGGGCCATATCAAAACAGAAACATTACTGCCTTGAAAGTCTAAAGATGTCACAGCAGATCTTTAGTCCCATTGCTTAAACTTTCTGGAATTAAATTCGAATTTTCGGCCATTAAAATCAGAAATTGTAGAGGGAGACCGGCGAAGTCATCCTTTCCTGTTTTATGGTATAGCTTGGCGAGCTAGCAGTAACTGCCTGCCCATAAAAACTGCAATACCACCATTGGTATTGCTATTCGCGTTCCCCAAATTGAGACAAGAAGATGAGCAGTCTCATTTGATCGATTCTAATCATATCCCGCATTCTTCAGGTATCTCAGCGCAGCAGAACCGCGTGGTAGGCGCGATGCAGCTCTACTCAGTAGAGCGTAAATGCTCACAACCCATCGAGGGCCACGCCGCCTCCTTCGCGACCTTCAAGGCTGAAGGCAACGCTGAGCCCTCCACCCTCTTCTGTTTCGCCGTCAGAACTGCTCAGGGAGGAAAACTGCATATTATTGGTGAGTATTGTGGTTTTTGAACCAATATTAAAAGTAACTGCACACAACAATTTATTTATATTATATAGTCTTTATTGTACAAACACCAAACGAATCATCATTTCAGCCGAAAAACGACCACTGCTGGACAAAGGCCTCCCCCATAGGGGGGGATATGCCATAATCGCCACGCTTGGCAGGCGGGTTGGCGATCACAGTTGGTTGTTTAAATACTCAGAGAACGCTGCTGCCCATCCTCTGGTGAATCCCTTAGTCGCCTTTTACGACACCCATGAAAAGAGACAGGGTGGTGCAATTCTTTACGTCCGGCACCACACGGAACACCAAACGAATACAAAGACAAAAATATTATATAAGTACAATGGGCGGTCTTATCGCACAAGGCAATCTCTTCCAGACAAATTTGGACGGACTAGAAGAATGGGAACCGATCGTGGGTAGTCAACAATTTCCTCAGTTTGTTTTAGAAACACCACGTTTATGCGAATAATTTGATTTGAAATAAATCAATAGTTATGCATTGCAAGCATGATGTAGTATGAACCCGATTTTGACCAAAAGAATTTGCTTAATATGTTGTACTTTTTGGTGTCGGCTATGTATGTATGTGGATGTGGAGAATGCTCCTGAATACAGGCTAAAAATAATTTCAAGTGGCTAGAAGTTATCATTTGACCTAAGTTAAAATGTTAGGAATCATTCTAGGATTAAATAAATTGAGTTTATAAAATCAAACATTCAGGCTAATAAAATCCTTGTCATTTATACTAGCAATGACGTCAAGTTATGATGTAATTCTCGATGTAATAAACCATACTAAACACAAGAATCTGATATAACTTGTTGAATAAATAAATACGCGCGACTGACACTCTCTTGACCTAGAAAATGTTATCACATATTCATAAATTAGTTAGATTTAATGAGAATGCAGAAGAAACTTCTTCGTATCATTTGATTTTTATTTCCTAATGACGACTGACTTTTCGTACTTTTTGATGGAAAAAAGGAAACCTCGTCTTACCATCTGGTTTCCTAAAAAATAAAATACCTAATTTCTTCCTGTGGGTGTCAGAAAATCCAACTAAGTGTGATTGCTATAGTTTTTAGTATTTTGTCAATTCATATACAACGTATTCATATATATTCATATTAACGTAAATAGCTGAAAACCTCTTAAGGGGTCATTATACTCATCAGTATGAACAACTTTTACTGTGGGACCAAACCTGTAATTGCGAAAAAAATGTCAGATGTAGGGAATATCTGTTTTTTTTTCGCGATTTCAGGGTTGGTTCTATGGTAAAAGTTATTCATACTGATGAGTACATACTCATCTCTATGAACAACTTTTACTATGGGACCAATCCTGAAATCGCGAAAAAAATATCAGCTGATCCCTACATTTTGTCGATTTATGTGAACACTAATGTAGGGATCGGCTGATTTTATTTTCTCGATTTCAGGTTTATTCCCATAGTTAAAGTTGTTATACAGATGAGTACAATGACCCCTTAAGAGGTTTTTAGGTATTTCAATAAAACGTTGTATAACACACAGCCCTGTGATAGACAGATGGACGGACCACAGTGAAGTCTTAGTAGGGTCCCGTTGGCACATTTCGGATACGGAACCCAGAATGGCAGCTAGGGATAGAGGATTACGAAGAGGATTATGTTTGCTCTCGTTAGTGTTCTCCCGTGCGCTAACGAGAGCAAACTATGATCACTAGTTTGTTTCCAAGCATTATTATCGGCCAAAATTAATATCCAATCTATCCATGATTTGCCCTATAAGCTCCATACAAAATATGTCAAATTTCTATCCCTAGTACGGTAAATCGTGGATAGATTGGATATTAATTTTGGCCATGTAAGGACTTATGGGGGAAAAAATAGGGATTTTAGAAACGAAATATTTTCATTTTTGCATAAGACGTAGATCAAATTTTTATACATATGATTTTTCACAATATTTACTATTTCGCTTGGCATTTGAAAATCCCAATAGTAATATATATTTATTTTTGTTATTTGCAAATAAGATAGATACTGTACACATATCTAGATTCTGGTATAACAGATTTATATTTACATGTTTATTCGCTTAGAAATGTGCAAAACTGTAAAAAAACATCAAAACAGTGCGATTCTACTCTTCTCACACGTGCAATTTGCCGTTTGTTAGAAAGGGACAGTTACAAAACCAGTGCAGCACCCTAAGGACCATGTTTATAGTCCCGTGCGATCGTTCACTGTATCTAACAATTTACTGCAACGATCTGGGGCCAGTTCTGTATCAATCGAATTTGAATTCGAGTTAGTGTCAATTCGTACTGCATTTCTCTAGGAATTGACATTAGCCCGATTTGGTACAGAACTCGAACCAATCGGGAGTAAAGCCCCCGTCCCTTGTTAGCTGTTTAGTGTTTAGACATGTAATCTATTGCACTCACAACTATCCGCAAGAAGTGCTTGACAAATTTCCGCACACAGTTACACTTACAAGGTAGAGTTGGACATTTCTCGAAGTTTTCTTGATAACAATACCTTATGTAAGTGTTGGAGGAGGGCTAAACCTACAGTTTCCGAAGATACACTTCCTCAGCCTTACCTCATCATCATCCTCCTGCCCTTATCCCAATTTATTTGGGGTCGGCGCAGCATTTTTTTTTTCTTCCATACATCTCTATCAGCCGTTATCTCCGTGTTCACTTTCTTTGTATTCATATCATCTTTCACACAATCCATCCATGTTTTCTTCAGTCTGCCTCTTTTCTTATAGCCATCCACATTAAAACTTTCCTCGTAACATGCTCCTCATTCCTCCCTCCTCCGCCTCAGCCTTTCCTCAATTCTGCAAAATAAATCAACTAACATAAACCCTTTCTTCACAGAGGTCGGACAAACCCCTGCCGGGAACCAGCCGTTCCTCAAGAAGGCAGTTGATGTGTTCTTCCCAGCCGAAGCTCAGAACGACTTCCCGGTCGCCATGCAGGTTTCCCCGAAGTATGACGTCATCTATCTGATCACGAAATACGGCTACATCCACATGTATGATATCGAGACTGGAACCTGTATTTATATGAATCGTATCTCCTCTGACACGATCTTTGTTACGGCACCTCATGAGACTACTGGCGGTATTATTGGTGAGTTTCGTTTAGATAATTCTTGCTTAGAATAATAATGGCTGAATACTCAAACGCAACTCAATATTAAGAGGCTGTTATGTCTCATGGTGTCACTGACACTTAAGTGCATTGTAGCAACAGAACTAATGAGAATGTCTTAGGTTTATATTCAGAGACAAATCAGTGTGAACTCATGCTTCCAAGTGTCAAAATGTAATGCTATTTGACAGTTGGAAGCATGAGTTCACGCTTAGATTCATCTCTAAATGTAAGACTTAAAGATGTCGTTTGAGAATTCGGGGGTTAGATTTACTGTAATTTAAGCGTTTTTCCTAGCTTATTTTCAAATTATCTTCTTTTCTAAGTAACTTGCAGCACATTTGTTAAGAAATACTAAATTTTTTGCTGATATTAATCAGTTGAAGTAGGTTATGATAGTCAGCATCTTTCTGTTTCGCCATTATTTATTTGGCTGGACCACAGATCAAGGATCAAAGACTGCCCTCGTTGGAGACGTGGAATCGGCTCTGTGCAATGTGAACTAGTCTATATAAATTATACGCAACATTGTGGCATGTGTGCCTCGGCTCGGACCCACATGCGTCGACAGGATCATCACTAGTGATGCCGCTCGATAGGCGACTATCGATTGTCTATCGATAGTCCACGAAAACAATAGTATCGATAAACTATCAATAGTATTGGACACCCATAGTGACTGTACTATCGATAGTATTAGCACGTACCACACTATCGAACCTGTCGATATCCTAACTGATTTTCAAGGTCAACTATCGATAGCAGGACTATCGATATTTCGGCATAACTAGTTGCTCCTTGCATAGGTTAGACTGGTTAGAGTATGTAATCGCTTCTCGGTCATACAGCGCTGTACGCGGTAAATGAAGCGTTTCAACGGAGATAGCACGCTCATTATCTTACGATGTTGTACAGTTGTTTTATCTCACTAACGGCCAAAATTAATATCCATTCTATCCACGATTTGCCCTACTAGAGATAGGAATTTGACATAAGCTTCATACAAAATATGTCAAATTTCTATCTCTAGTAGGGTAAATCGTGGATAGATTGGATATTAATTTTGGCCGTAAGGCGGGTTGGACTTAGTTGTGTGTGTAGATCATTGAAATAAGAAACCTAAGGAAGCGGCATATTCTTCTATATCCACCTAGTTTATACAAATATCTATTAAATCGTTATTGAATTATGAAACTATTCTTTGTCTCTTGTTAATCAACGTGTTATGTCGTCTGGTGAAAGAGATCGCATGCTATTTGTATATTCTCTGCTTGGCAACATCTTTACGGGATGTCAAAATACCTACGCCGCGTGGCAACCCCGCTTACCCCGCAATGTGGCCCATAGTACATGAGCTGTCAAGTAAACAAACTAGGGCTGTTGATATTTTTTAAATTAAATATCAGATTTTCGATATATCGATATTTTTAAATATACAATCGGAGTTCGATATATTGAAAAAAATGAAGATATTTCGATATATTGGCCAAATTTCATGATTCTAGGTCAATGCGAAGTACCCTATAGGTTTTTTATGTGAGTTTGCGAGTATCAAAATGTGACATAGCCGTATGATTGCCTTGACTTACACGCTTGATTTTTTATGTCCTAGGGACAGCCGAACTTAGTATCTATATATCTATCTATATACTATAATAAAACTGTAAAGGTCGAAAAGTCTGTACATTGAGTTTTTTTTCGCGTAAACCGGCTAAGGGGACTAGAAATAAGCTATAGAACACGAATCAATCGTTTAAAAAATTTATGTCTGTCTGTCTGTGTGTTTGTTACCTCATCACGTGAAAACGGCTGGACGGATCGTAATGAAACTTAGCATTTGTATTGGTATTAGTCTAACTTAAAATATAGGGTATGTTTTATCTGAATCGGTTGAGTAGATCCAGCGATACAGCTTGACCCCTCTATTGTATTAAGTTGCATACAAAGTAGAGGTCATGATTGTTGGTTGGATGCAGGTTGCAGGTTCCTAAAAATACAACTGGATTCTATTAGTATTATAGACAATATAGAATAACATAACATAGCCCATCACTGTCCCGCTGCTGGGCATGGCCCTCTTCTTGGAATGAGAAGAGTTAAGGAACTGGATATTGTTAGTGTAATAGATTATCATAACATAATCAGCTCATTACCTACTGCCCCACTGCTGGGCACGGACCTCTTCTCGAACGAGAAGAGTTAAGAAACTAGAAAATATAGAATAACATAACGTAGTCAACCCATTACTGTCCCACTACTGGGTATGGCCCTCTTCTCAAAATGAGAAGAGTTAATGAACTGGATATTATTAGTATTCTAGAATAACATAACATTACCAGCCCATTACAGTCCCACTGCTGGACACGGCCCTCTTCTCAGCATAAGAAGAGATGTGGTTAGTGTTATAGAATAACATAATCAGCCCAATTACTTCCCACTGCTGGGCACGAGCGTCTTCTCAGAATGAGGGAGTTAAGGGCTAATTCCATGAAATTCCATCACCTTAGCCGGTTGGTTGTAAAAACAAAATATAGTATGGTCGGTAAATAGTATAATCGTCTGTGTAGGCGCTTATATGTATATATTTGAAGATATTGTGTTCATAATTATGACACGATGTTATTTTCCGACATCCACGCGGACGGAGTCGCGGGCACAGCTAGTTTAATATAATTGCATTATTTATTACTACTTGAAAATGATTTTAATCAGCACACATCTCTGGTACGAAACACGAGCATCGATATCGATACTTTTTAGTTTTGATTACTTCCCTAGCTATGGCCACCATAACGGTGGCCCGGATATTGTAGGTATACCACGCTTATTTCGTAGGTATTACAGGTCCGTCCCTGTATGTGTAAGCTCGCGATCGCTCAGTAGCGCCCGAGCTGCCTCATTTATTTATTTATTTATTTCAAGTATAATGCACAACATTACATACATACATATTATCACGCCTGTTTCCCATTGGGGTAGGCAGAGACTATGGATTTCCACCTGCTACGATCCTGACACACCTCTTTCGCTTCATCTACGTCCATTAACCTCGTCGTGCATGCTCGTCGGTTACAACATTACAGTTTAATTAAAACTAATGCGCTGTACATATAAAACTTAGTGGCCTTTTCATGCCGCCGGCCGGACAGTTTACGCGCACCGGAACAATGTGCATGTGCATCTACACACACAACTAAGTCCAACCCGCCTTCGTGAGATAAAACAACTGTACGCGGTTGATAGAAGCGGAACTCTATAAGTGTAACCAAAATCGTCTAGTGAAACGCGAATTGAGCTGAATAAATGTAGTTACTCCCTTATAAAAAAATATACGTGGGACACTCAGAAAGTTTTGCGAAACTAAAAAAAATTGTTCTATACGTACATATATTTTTATCAAATCTTTTCAAAGTACTTTCCACCAGCCTCTGTACAAAGATTCATGCGCCTAAACCAGTTTTCAAAACACTTTTTCCAGTCCGCCGCAGACACCTCGTTTACAGCCTGCTCGAACGCAGCCAGCGCATCTTCCGGCGACGAAAATTGTATCCCTTTGAGCTGATTTTTTATTTTTGGGAATAAAAAGAAGTCACACGGTGCTAGATCAGGGCTGTAAGGAGGGTGACCCAGGAGTTTGACTGGCGTGCTGTCCAGGAAGTCCCTCGTTTTGAGTGCGGTGTGCGCAGGTGCATTGTCGTGGTGGAGCAGTAGCCCGCGGAGCCCTGTGTTTGGTCGCTTGTTGCTTATAACAGAGAAAACTTCTGGCAAACATTTGGTAGTATACCATTCGGCATTAATGCTTCTTTGATCCCGTAAGGGAATTGATACCAAGTGGCCAGTCAAATTAAAAAAGCTAGCGATCAAAATCTTACCCCCGCTTCTAGATCGCTTCACTTTGGTAGGCGTTGGCTCATTTTGAAACACCCAAACAGTCGACTGGCGCTTGGTTTCTGGGTCGTATTGATAAATCCAGGACTCATCACCTGTAACGATGTCGTAAACACGCCGAGACGAGCCTGCTTCAAATTTGTTAAGCATATCACGGCACCATTCCACCCGGGCCTGCTTCTGAGCATCGGTGAGGTTGTGCGGCACCCAGCGTGATACTATCCTCCTCACGCGAAGATGGCTGTGTAGAATCTCGTGAACGCTTCCCGATCCAATCTTCAATATGTGTTGAATCTCCTGATATGTAATTCGCCTATTGTCTTGGATTAAATTTTTCACTGCTAGCACGTTTTCTTCGGTAACAGCCGTCAAAGGGCGACCGCTTCTTTCGTCATCCCCCAAAGTTGGTCGACCGCGCTTGAATTCGTTATACCAACGATACACGGTTGCCTTGGAAGGGCCTTCATCCATGAATGTAATTTGAAGTCTATCGTACGATTCATCCGGTTTCAGGCGACACTTGAAATCGTATAAAATCATAGCTCTGAAATGTTCCCGGCGCAGATCCATATTTCAGTGAGACACAATACTTTGAATTAACTCGCAAAAAATGTGGAGGGAAATTTTGAAATTGGAACTTACTTATTTTTACTTATAAATAATCATATTTTCGAAAAACATTATAACTGGCCAGTCTCCCATATATAAAAACTTTTTTTCGCAATACTTTCTGAGGGGCCTGGTATATATATTTTTATAAATATTCCCTTATTCTTTAGAATCATAATAGATTATAGATGAGTTTCAAATGGCAAAAAATATACAACAACTTTTAACACAGAGAGACTGTACTACCTATAATGTACCTAACACCAAAAATACCTGTGTACACAAACAAACATTTAGATTTGATTTTAGATGTAGTTACCCACCGATGTTGATGTGATGTTATAACTTTTCGATATTAGTATAGTATAACGGGCTGGTTTCCGCAAATCAACAAGCGTGTATTTTGCGTGCGGAACAACCATGCGATTTGGTGTAGCATACCATCGATTATAATCGATGCACCGTTTTCGATGTTGAGACAGTCCATGTATCGGCTTTCGATATCACGTAGGGAACCTTCGTACTAGTTACTGGCGCAAAATAAT
Organism: Asteroscopus sphinx; assembly: GCA_949699075.1. Taxonomy (NCBI): domain Eukaryota; kingdom Metazoa; phylum Arthropoda; class Insecta; order Lepidoptera; family Noctuidae; genus Asteroscopus; species Asteroscopus sphinx. The sequence goes on along the minus strand of OX453021.1, from coordinate 6,763,249 downwards.
CGAGACTCACCTTTTGATGCCCTTCGGGAAGCCAGGATGGCGGGATTATGTCATTGGTTCCATTCTGATAAAATTGTTGTTGGGATGCTGTTGCTATCACTAATTTTATTCTAATCGCTATAGTGTCGCGTATTAGTCGCCAATGTGCAAACACCGATAACATTATTTGTTTAATTAATTAAGCATGATCATTTTATTATTAATTACACATAATTGGTGTTGGTTCACTTGTTCACAAACAAAACTTATTTTAAACTATCGCTCTCTTTCACTAATAGTAGTTACAAAAAACCGGCCAAGTGCGAGTCGGACTCGCGCAGTAAGGGTTCCGTACCTCTCAACGACCTGATACCCCATAAAAACTAATTTAATTTACGAGAGTTTATCAAAAGACACACGCACAATGCGCGAAATATGAATTTTTGCATGTCTTTCTTACGCAGGTACCACCACTTATGTCTATGTTTGTCTTATTTTTAGTATTTGTTGCTAAACTACATAATATGCACAATAATCTGACCAAGTTTGACGCTGGTATATATTACCGTTTTGAAGATAGAGCAGGAACAAAAACGTTGAAAAAAATGCATGTTTTTTGTTTTTTTGGTTTCTTGTATGGGGACCCCCTTTGGTTTTTGTTTTTTTTTTTGTTTTTAGTATTTGTCGTGATACACCTCATAGCAACACATATTCTGAGAAAATTTCAACCGGTTACCTATTACCGTTCAAAAGATACAGCCCTGTGACAGACAGATGGACGGACGGACAGCGTAGCGAGAGTAATAGGGTCCCGTTTGGAACCCTTCGGGTACGGAACCCTAAAAAGGGATGGCAACAGTTTTAGTGATGTAAAATTTTTCGGAATTAAAATTTCCATACAAGTTTAGTCGTGATCTCGGAACGTGCCGACAAAAAATACGAAGAAGTGTAACACGTATACTAATTTGACAGCACTAAAATTGTTGCCATTCCTATCTTGTATCTACTATTAGTGAAAGAGAGCGATAGTTTAGAATAAATTTAGTTTGTGAACAAGAGAATCAACAGCATTATTTTACCACTTTTAACATCACAAACTATTAATTTAGTTAAAGTTTTTTTTTCTTAATACGTGTCTTTAGTCTCAAAAGTTTATTGTACTGCATGTCAATGCGAAATGTACTACATAATACACAAACACTGTTTTTGTAATGAGGTCGAAAGCCAATAGGTCATCACAACATGGACCGACGTCTGGCGTCTAGAGCAATATCAAAACACCGAGAAATTAGATGTCAATGATAAAATATTTTTTATTTATAATGGTAGTATTTTCGGTGATTCATGATCATCCAAAAAATGATGATTAATGTTTTCCAGTAATTAGTCATTATCGATGGAAAATGTCTAGCGATTAGCTTATGTAGGCATGGTATAATAAGATGTTTCACCAGGTATTCTCTTCCCGCGATGACAGCGCGATGCCTGCAAGCTACGTCACGATCAGTGTTGCCATTTATTGATATCTTCAATATAGTTAAGGAGATTTTTGTTCATAACGAATATAAAATAAATTCCTAACTAGCCTAACTATTTGTTATCTCGTGTTATTCATCCAATTAGTTAATAAAGGAAACTGTGTAAAATTACTAGTTCAAAAGTTATTCTTTATAGAAGCAAGGAAATGAAAAAATGCATTTTGCTTGGGTAATTTATTTACACAAAGTGACAGCACATCAAACTGACAAATGTCACGATAACAGCTCGCTATTGGCTCCACAGCCGATGACGTAGTATGGAGGCAATCACGTGACTTAGCTGTCACGGGAAGAGAGTACCCGGTGAAACATCTTATTATACCATGGTAGTAGGTAACTTTAATTCATCATCATCATTACAACCGAAAGACGTCCACTACTGGACATAGGCCTCCCCCAATTCATCATCATATCATGTGAAAATTGGGGCGCGGTCCCATTGAGTGTTGAGAGCTATTAACTAGTAGCTCCTAAGCTATTTTGTAGTTCAAGAAGAGCTAAACTGCAATTTGATCTGCAATATTAGACAGAAATGGCAATATAAATAATTCATTACTTTTCGGGTCACATTATTAACTATTAAAATTTTTGCTCAGCTACTACGACTAGTGTAGTGTATCTACTCGCTCGCAGTTTAGCTCACTATCTAATAGTTTCAATGGGACCGAACCCTAAACGTAAAGTCTGTGGCAATCCAATTAAATAGAAAGGTATACAAATGGGTCACTAACCCGACCATAGAAAGTTTAGTGATGTCCAATTGTAGTGTCAATTACAAATTATATAAATTGAATTGACAGACTATACTGGGTGTCAGGGAAACGCTTCCGAAAACGAAGATAGGTGATAGTGCTGGTGATTACTGATACGAAACCACAAAAAAAATACGATTCTATTTGTAGACTTTTTCGTATTTTTTTTTGCATTTTTCATACATAACCAGCTTTGGGCAGTTAAATAAAACTAATTTGCAAAAAAACCCCATTTATTTACTAATTTTTTTAAAGTTCGCAATGTAATTCAAATAAAATATCAGCTGGCGCTAGGGCTGAACGACATCCGCTCGCAAACACAGTCCGTGTCGTAGCGAGCGTATAGGTTGGTTAGGTACGCGTGGCATTGATCCCGAGTTTTGTACGCTTTACATTGCGGGTTTGCAAAATACCAAATAACTAAAACAATAGTATAAGACTAATGGTTATTGGTATTTGATTGTGTTTAGGTAGTATAATAATAGCCTTTCAGTTCCGGGAGCGTTTCCCTGACACCCAGTATAGTTCAACTGGATGATTTTGCAATAATAACTCACTTTCGTTTTAAAGACATGGTATATAAAAAACCGGCCAAGTGCGAGTCGGACTCGCGTAGTAAGGGTTCCGTACCTCTCAACGACCTGATACCCCATAAAAACTGATTTAATTTACGAGAGTTTATCAAAAGACATCAACGCACAGTGCGCGAAATATGAATTTTTGCATGTCTTTCTTACGCAGGTACCACCACTTATGTCTATGTTTGTCTTATTTTTAGTATTTGTTGCTAAACTACATAATATGCACAATAATCTGACCAAGTTTGACGCTGGTATAAATTACCGTTTTGAAGATAGAGCAGGAACAAAATCGTTGAAAAAAATGCATGTTTTTTGAGGGTTCTCGTATGGGGACCCCCTTTGGTTTTAGACTTTTTTTTGTTTTTAGTATTTGTCGTGATACACCTCATAGCAACACAATTTCTGAAAAATTTCAACCGGTTACCTATTACCGTTCAAAAGATACAGCCCTGTGACAGACAGACGGACGGACAGCGTAGCGAGAGTAATAGGGTCCCGTTTGTCACCCTTCGGGTACGGAACCCTAAAAATGAAATAAAAACAACAAAAAATAAACAATCTTTTCCTTCCAGGCGTAAACCGCAAAGGTCAAGTGCTGTCGGTAACCGTAGAAGAAGACTCGATTGTCCCCTACATCAACACGGTGCTGCAGAACCCAGAGCTGGCGTTAAGGCTGGCCGTGCGCAACAACCTCGCTGGTGCTGAAGAACTGTTTGTCAGGAAGTTCAATATGCTGTTCACTAATGGACAGTATGGGGAGGCGGCTAAGGTATGTCCATACTACAACATGTAACAAAAACCCTGTTTTTCCTGTGAGCTACGTTATCAGAATCTATTCATACGTCTTCTTCGTGTCGACATGAGCTACATAATAATAACAGCTCATGTCGTGGGGAAAAGATTAGCCAGTCAGCAGGTTGATACCGGGGCTGACTGCCCAGAGTGCGCCGGACGATCATTTAAATATCGTCACTCGTGGAGGCTCTTTAAGTTTTAGTTGTGTCCTTACGTATTCATACGTAAGGACACAACTCATTTGGACAAACGCATGAATATTGATTCTGATAATGTAGCTCACAGGAACAACAGGGTTTTTGTTACATATTGTATAAGGAACCCGAATCAATTCACGTAATTTAAAAAACCGCATTGAAATCGGTCCCTCCACCTGGGAGATACGATGCCACAGACATACACCAGTGTTCAAGCTTATAACACCCCTCTTTTTGAACAGGGGCTAAAAATATTTAAAAAATATTTTAAATGTAACATCAATGTCGTAAATGTCAATCTCCAATATGAGTTCACGTTTGTTATTATTTGTTAATTTTGGAGTCTATTCTCTCTAATCTATTTTCTGCCATCCGTCAGTTTCCCCGGACTTGGCTTAGTTTAAGGGGGCGTCTGGAAAACCCGGACGCTCACCGCAATGGTAAAAAAATTACATTTAATATTTTATTTTAAAGGGTGTCCAGGGGAACAACCTGGTTTCACCCAAATGTCCGGGGTTTTGGAAGTCTTTGTCCGGCGTTGGTAATTTAGGTAATGACAGCCCTATATTTATGACTGGATCGATACTATATTTGAACATTTTTTATAAAGAGAATTAGTTCTGAGAAATACTGAACCTATAGCTATATGTCAGTGGCGAGGGGTGAATATTTTCAGAAGGGAACCGTACCAAAAAAAACGAGTGTGCTATAGACCACACGACTGAAGTAAAACTTCACAAAAAACGAGTGTGCTTTAGACCACACGACTGAAGTAAAACTTCACAAAAAACGAGTGTGCTTTAGACCACACGACTGAAGTAAAACTTCACAAAAACGAGTTTGCTTTAGACCACACGACTGAAGTAAAACTTCACAAAAAACGAGTGTGCTTTAGACCACACGACTGAAGTAAAACTTCACAAAAAACGAGTGTGCTTTAGACCACACGACTGAAGTAAAACTTCACAAAAAACGAGTGTGCTTTAGACCACACGACTGAAGTAAAACTTCACAAAAAACGAGTGTGCTTTAGACCACACGACTGAAGTAAAACTTCACAAAAAACGAGTGTGATTTAGACCACACGACTGAAGTAAAACTTCACAAAAAACGAGTGTGCTTTAGACCACACGACTGAAGTAAAACTTCACAAAAAACGAGTGTGCTTGAGACCACACGACTGAAGTAAAACTTCACTAACTTATATCTCCCTCAATACTATTTCAATGAGAACAAAGGAATGGCGGCGCGGCGCGCGTCTGCTCTGCCGGGGCTGTGTCGTGGCCGGACGTCGCGCGCCTCGTTCCCCGCGTCCTGCACTACCACCCCCCGTTCGCCACACTTCTCGTAACGCATTCACCAGCTTACCACCAAGTCAAGCGTGCCTAAAGAAGTTTTACTTCAAAAAGAGCTCACTTTGTCCAAAATTCGTGTCATTTATCGGCTTATGGTGCTAATAAAAATTGACAGGCATTATATTAGTTCAAAGCAAGTTGACTGAAAGTGTACTTTAGAACAATAAATTAGCATAGAAATGTCGTTGATCTATATTTAAGCAATTTCTAAAGAGAAGCCGATGGGAATCGTGTAGTTTTACGGCCAAAATTAATATTCAATCTATACACGATTTGCCCTACTAGAGATAGGAATTTGACATAAGCTCTATACAAAATATGTCAAATTTCTATCTCTAGTAGGGTAAATCGTAGATAGATTGGATATTAATTTTGGCCGTTAGTAACTTACAACAAGTAACTAGTATTATAAATACTCGTAGTCTCTTGTAATCTTATTTTAAAAGAAAACTAGTAAACAAATACATATTCATTTATAATTTTCATTTACTTCTATGGAAATACATCCAATACATTGCATGAGTAATAATAAAGTAGGTACCGGTAGTTATGCTCTGCTTGTGTGGGCGGTGCGATCGATACGGTGACGTCATCAAAATCTGTACAATGTGACATCGCCGGTAATCTATACTTCCTTCGTGGAGTACGAAAAAATTTAAACATAATTCATTTATAATAGAAATCAAAACTTTTGATGGTTACTATTTTCATTTTTTAAACATTATTATTCGTAGTTTGCATATGTCTATGGTTTATTTATTATTCTATGGGAATCCATACAGCTGATGTATGGCCGATCAATGGAATGTCATCAAGCAAGCACCTGTTCATTGAGAAATGAATAAATATTAAAATATTAATTTAAAAAACTATTTTATAGGTTTAAGCCTTGGAAACAAAAAAAATATTTTGACTCTTAAGTCTAAATCGGAATCCATTACGATTTTATTGCTAGTCGCCACGCTGATGTTTTATCGATTGTATGACGTCACCGGCACCTATCCATTGATCGGTTCCATTCCACATCACTTAGCATCCGCCGTACTATAAACATGGGGTTTGTTTATGTTTACCATGTGTAACTAAGGGGTTTTTGTTTATTCACAAACCTTGATAATTGATTAAAAAGTATACACGTATTTCTTTGACGGCAATTGGACTGCAATATTGCAATGGATGTGAATCACCAGTCGCTATACAAGCACGCCATCTCTGAGAACTACTGAGAAGCGAGTCGGCATTATGTGCGGCGAGCATCCCTTACCTACACGTGTGTGTGCGTTCGTATACAGACGTAATTTTGTCTATGTAGATGGTGCTAGCGTTTATGTTGTATAGTGTCCGAGGTGTGCTTGTGCCATGTTTCATCAAGATTGGTTCAGAACGAACAGACAAACTTACTTATTATTATATTGGACTACGAGATAACGACCAAAAAACCAAGGTAGCTTTATCGTAAATGAAATTCAAGTAATGAGTAGTCTGAAAGACCCTTTTGCGAAAACTGTCGATCAGGCAGGCTGCACTTGCAGGCGTAGCATGGCCACTGTAGACAAGCGTTTTGTCTACGAAAGAAAAGACAAAATGACAGATAAAGTTCTATACAATGTAGTTTTGTCTATTCTTGCGTAGAAAAATCTCTTGTCTGGTGGAATCAGGAGTTATGCGGTGGGATAAAAAATTAAAATTTAGTAAACGTATCACATTTCTTTAACAAACATATTTATTTGCAGTACAGATCAGTCAACCTAGACTTTACATAAATAAAATTTTGCATTAGAACACAATCGTAAATATTGGCGGGAAACAAGCTAGGTGATCGCGGGTATCCAGCTAATTGGCGTCTTTAGGCTTACTGATCTGCGATTGGCAGAGTCCACCAGAAGGCCAATTCTCGTAATTAAAACATTCAAAATATAGTTCCAAACTTATCTCAATGCTCTAAATCTCAATCTCCTGACAGTAGATGTTCCTGTTTGCCATTTATTTGTGACACTTAAGGACACAGCTAAGGTCACAGCACAGAGCCACCTGGCACCCGACCAGCACCGCTTCATCGTTCGGCGTCCACTCGTTGTCGACAGGTAGTCCACGGGTGGACGCCGCGTTGTCAACCAGTGAACCTCGCGTGGCAAACGAGTGGACATCGCGTGGTCCACGAATTTCCCAGTAGTCTTTATTCATTTCGAAAACAAAAACGATACGACCGCACGTTCGAAAGAATGGTTGGGTATGAAGGGTGAGTGGGGAGCGGCGTATCTCCGACACATTGTCCTCGCGTGGATGACTCGCGGGCAGCGCGCGGTCCACTCGGGACTCGAGCGTTGGCAAGCATGCGAGCAGCGAGTTGTCAACGAGTGGTCCACTCGCCATCCGCGCGTGGACAGCTTACGACCGAGGCGATCCGGAGTTGATGTAGTGAGCGTATATCCATAGAAGTCTATATAGAGAATACTAACTGCACGAGGTGAGGCGGTGCGGGTCGGGTGTTGAGTGGCTCTAATGAGCTGTAACCTTTAGGTCATTCATGTCAACAATAAACGGCAATCAAAAACATCTACTGTCAGGGATTGAGATTTAAAGCATTGAGATTAGTTTGGAACTATATTTTGAACGATTTAATTACGAGAATTGGCCTTCTGAGCAGAAACAACCCATTTACAAATACTCAACCTCCCATTTCTCCACCAGGTAGCAGCAATGGCTCCTCGCGGAATCCTCCGCACTCCGCAAACCATCCAGCGCTTCCAGCAAGTGCCCACGCAGCCGGGACAGACGTCACCGCTGCTGCAGTACTTCGGCATCTTGCTGGATCAAGCTCAGCTCAACAAGTTCGAGTCGCTGGAGCTGTGCCGGCCAGTGTTGTTGCAAGGTATGTAGGACGCGTCTACTTAAACAGTCGGCGGGCCTGTGAATTTTATGAAACAAGTGACACGGCGCTAGAGTTGCCGTTTCCGGACAAGTTCAGACATTTTGCTGTTTGTATGGAAAAAAAAATAAAAATAAAAAATTTCGTTTGTTCTCCTATGATGACCATTAAGATCAATATGACATGAATTTCAGTTATGAAGGAAATGTCCGGAAATTAGAGCCTGAAGTTACAAAAGCGTCTGTCAATCAATCAACTCAGTCTATCGCAGTCCACTGCTGGACATAGGCCTCTCCCAAGTTGCGCCACAACGCTCGGTCCTCTGCCTTCCGCATCCAGTCCCCCCCAGCCACGTTCTTTATGTCGTCGTTCCACCTGGTAGGGGGGCGCCCTACGCTGCGTTTGCCGATTCGCGGTCTCCACTCAAGGACTCGTCTGCTCCAACGGCCATCGGTCCTTCGACAGACATGGCCAGCCCACTGCCACTTCAGCTTACTGATCCTACAAGCTATGTCGGTCACTCCGGTTCTTCTCCGGATAATCTCGTTACGGATTTTATCCTTCAAAGAAACTCCAAGCATAGCTCGCTCCATAGCTCGCTGAGCGACTTTGAATTTGTGGACTAGCCCAACTGTCAGTGTCCACGTCTCGGCATCGTAAGTCATGACTGGCAGGACGCACTGGTTGAAGACCTTTGTCTTCAAACTTTGCGGTATAGGCGACGAGAAGACTCGGCGAAGTTTGCCCAGTCCAAACGGATCATTCTGTTGGCTTCTTTCTCGAAGTTGTGTCTACCAAGCTGAATTGCCTGTCCTAGGTAGACGTATTCCGTTACAACTTCGAGTGCCACCCCTTCGACGAATATTGGCCTCGGCATGACATGCATATTGAACATGACTTTAGTCTTGTCCAGATTCATGCCGAGACCGACACGTCGAAAGCGCCTGTAATTAGGTTTATTTGAAATAAAAAACATTTGAATTACTTCACATGTTCAGGTTTTTCTCTGGAAAACCATTTTATTGATCTGGTAGCTTGCACCCCCCCACAACCTGCGTTAGGTGTGCCAAAAGCTTTAATGTAGTTCATAAGCTTCTGAAGTAAAGCCTCAGTAAGCCAGAGTATGCATTCTGTGGTCTTCTTTCCTGATTTTTTCCTTCTTGTTGATCAGTTAACCACTTGATCTGGGTTCCATAACCTAACGTTGCATTTTTTTTGTTTCTATAGCAAATAAAACTGTTATAATATTTGAAAGGACTGGCAATATATCCTTTCTCCCTCATATTAACCAATTTTTATCTTTGTTAGTATTGTGTCACTTTGTGTTTTATCATGCAAAAATATGCATATAAATATATCAGTTAAATTTAAACGACGAGGACTGACCAGAATTAGTGTATGACTAATAAATAAATATCTTTGGGACATTTTTACACAGCACCATCTAGTCCCAAACTAAGCAGAGCTTGTGCTATGGGTACTAGACAATGGATATAATACTTATATACTTTTTTTTTGTAAATACATACTTATAATACATAATACTAATGGCGCCTTGTATACTCTTTTATGCCAAGCTAATCTGTTTTTAATTATTATTGTTATAAATTTTTTGCGTGCCACTTATGGCATTATATGTGGAAACTAACTGTTACTCTTTATCCATCTGTCTGGACCCGTATTTTTTGCGAAATAAATTATTCTTATTGAAAAATTCCATGTCCAAAAAGTGAACCAAATTTTTTAACGGTTTGCTCACTGAAGAAAAATCTGCAACTTTATCTCCAACAGGTCGCAAACAGCTCTTAGAAAAATGGCTGAAAGAAGAGAAACTTGAATGCTCTGAAGAGCTGGGAGACTTGGTAAAGCAGGTGGACCCTACACTCGCGCTGTCTGTGTATCTACGCGCTAACGTCGCCAGCAAGGTCATACAGTGCTTCGCAGAGACCGGACAGTTCCAGAAGATTGTGCTGTATGCTAAGAAGGTGGGTAACCACAGCAACTTTTACCCAGTATGTTGGAGTGGGCATTACAACTAGATATTGTATAGAAATAACATATAGGATGGCAATCCATCTAATTCATCGTCGTTATCAAACCAATATCTGCTATGTGCAAAAAGTAAACTTCTGAGGTATTAAAAAATAAAAAAACGTGTGCGGTCAGGAGACCCCCATCAGGAACGAAGTTACCCTTGAAATTAATATTTTTTTGACCGGTTCAAGCATTATAAATGCTAAATTTTGCAACTATAATACAAGCATAGATGGCAGAAAACATCATGCGTCGGACTGAGATACAATAGGGCCCAGGTTTAATCCCCAGTAAAACATGTCTCTTTGTATGTTTTATTTAATAGTTAGCTGTAACTTTGACATTATCCACCAGATGGCGCTTAAAGGTGAGGTTAGCTGACATTTATGTCCGTATATATATATGGGTATAACGCAAAACTTAGCGTGACTTGACGCTACATTTTCTCCCAAATCACACCTACCGCAAGCCCCAAGGAACTTTGTTCCAAAAAGTTGTCTAAATTTTATATGACAGTGAACTTTAAAAACTATTCCAAATTAAATTCATACCTGTTTTACGTAATGTTGTTTTTCATTTAGTATTAAAATTAATAATTTTATTTAATATTTTCAAATTAGAGTCATTTGTGCACTTAGTAGATTTTAAATTGTCAATTATACCAGTTAGACCGGGTTTAAATAACTTTTGCAGTCATCACAAGAACAATGAGGCTATGGTTTATTTTCCAAAGAAAGTCATATTTAGAAGTCGCATTGTGCCTTATCATCATTTCAGACGAAAGACTTCCACTGCTGGAAAAAGGCCTCCCCCAAAGCCATAATCGCCACGCTTGGCAGGCGGGTTGGCGATCGCAGTTGGTTTATTTATATTATTGAGGACCTCCAACAAAAGATGTACACAAAAAATCACAAGTGACAGATACAGGATTCTATCTGGTGTACTCTTGTGTGTGTGGTTGGTTAAATACTCAGAAAACGCTGCTGCCCATCCTCTGATGAACCTCTTAGTCGCCTTTTACGACACCCATGAGAAGAGATAAGGGTGGTGCTGTTCTTTATGTCCGGCAGTGTGGTACACAGTGCCTTATTATCTTCAATCATTTATTCCGCAGGTCGGCTACACACCCGATTACATCTACCTCCTCCGCTCCGTGATGCGCACCAACCCTGAACAAGGCGCCGGCTTCGCGGGCATGCTGGTGGCCGAGGAGCCGCCCCTCGCTGACATCAACCAGATAGTGGACGTGTTCATGGAGCAGAACATGGTGCAGCAGTGTACCGCCTTCCTGTTGGACGCGCTGAAGAACAACCGTCCCGAGGAAGGACCACTGCAGACTAGGTGAGGATTTTCTAGAAGATAGAATAAAGATTAGACACCTCGAAGCATTCAATTAGGTGTTGTTAAAATAAAAGGCTAGAGATCATGTTGAAAAATAAACTACTCGACGCTATCCCTTGGGTTTCGAAATCACAGTGCTAAATTACTCGTAGTCTCGTGGGCGTCAAAAAAATAGTGTAAAAAGATAGATCAAAGAATAGCTCACCCAAAGTGTTCGCGTGGGTGCTGAAAAAACAGTGTAAAAAAGAACAAAGAATAGGACATCCGAAGTGTTCTCGCGGGTGTCGAAAAACAGTGTAAAGAGACAGTTCAGACAATAGGTCACCCAAGATAGATCGAAGAATAGGTCACGCGAAGTGTTCCCGCGGGTGTCGAAAAACAGTGTAAAGAGACAGTTCAAACAATAGGTCACCCAAGATAGATCGAAGAATAGGTCACGCGAAGTGTTCCCGCGGGTGTCGAAAAACAGTGTAAAGAGACAGTTCAAACAATAGGTCACCCAAGATAGATCGAAGAATAGGTCACGCGAAGTGTTCCCGCGGGTGTCGAAAAACAGTGTAAAGAGATAGATAAGAGAATAGGTTACTTAAAATATTCCCGTTGGTGTTGAAAAAACAGTGTAGAGATAGATCAAATAATAGGTCACCCAAAGTGTTCCCGTTGGTGTCGGAAAAACAGTGTAGAGATAGACCAAAGAATAGCTCACCCAAAGTGTTCTCCTGGGCGTCAAAAAAACAGTGTAAAAAAATAGATCAAAGAATAGCTCGCCCAAAGCGTTCCCGTGGGTGTCGAAAAAACAGTGTAAAAAAGAACAAAGTTGGTTGGTCATCCGAAGTGTTCCCGCGGTTGTCGAAAAACATTGTAAAGAGATAAATCAAACAATAGGTCACCCAAGATAAATCAAAGAATAGGTCACCCAAAGTATTCCCGTTGGTGTCGAAAAAACAGTCTAAAGAGATAGATCAAAGAATAGGTCACCAAAAGTGTTCCCGTTGGTGTCGAAAAACCAGTGTAAAGAGATAGATCAAAGAATAGGTAGTGCAAAGTGTTCCCGTTGGTGTCGAAAAAACAGAGAAATGAGATAGATCAAAGAATAGGTCATCCAAAGTGAGCCTCCAAATTTCCGTCAAGTTTTCACTTCAGTAGAGTATCCCCTCAATATAACTATTACTAACTTTTACTAACGTTCAAAAAACCTCTCCTTCTCCGCAGGCTGCTGGAAATGAACCTGATGTCGGCCCCTCAAGTGGCAGACGCGATCCTCGGCAACGCTATGTTCACACACTACGACCGCGCGCACGTAGCGCAGCTGTGCGAGAAGGCTGGCCTGCTGCAGCGAGCGCTGGAACACTACACCGACCTGTATGATATTAAGAGGGCTGTGGTTAGTACTAATCTACATAATAAAATTCTTAAAACTGCCTGACAGACAATGCAGTCTAAACCGGTGCACAGGAGTTCCTTAGAAAACATAGGTGAGCACTGAGAAAGGGTTTTTGAAAATTCATCCCTGAAGGGGGTTAGGGGTTGATTTTTTTTTATGAAGAATCATTTTTTGTATCTCCATACCAGTGGAGCGAAGAGGTCCGAACCCGCGGTTCAGTCAGCTGTCAGCTAGTCTATACGAGATGTTGAGAGCAACAACTTATGTATAAATAGGCAAAGAAAAAACGGTCAGTACCATTTTCTCGTCTGTCAACCGATCTTTTTTGTTTGTTTAGTAGTTGTTGACGAGCTTTAGTGTTATCAATGAAAGAAATGTTTTTTTTTTTTGCATCGTTCTATCATAATTTATTTATGAAATACGGTCGATCATTGGGCGATCTCGTACAAAATTAATGAGCGTTTGACTGGCGTAATTTGACTGAAATCAGCTGGTCATTTATCAGTATTTTATAGTAAGGAACTGCTACGTTAGAACTTTGCAAGGTCTCGCTTCACATTTGGTATATTCTAGTATACCAAGGATAGCTGTTTTGGCTTGACATTATTTCCGAGGGACAAATAGGTCTTGGTAACTAGCGTCGAGATGTTCAATCCAATAATTATATCAACACTACGCCTTGTAACCAAATCACTTTTTATTTAACTAACTGCCTTGTCTGCTGGAAATCTTGGAAGTAAATGTTTAACCAGCTCCCGTTATCTAGATGTTGACTTGATCATTATTCTAATACTGGTGCTTCACTTAGCGTATTTGTCTTAATATTCGCGTAATTTTGCCGATACAAAATGTACTATAGTCCTATTGGAATAAAGTTCAATTAGCGAGATCACACGAATATTTGGGCGAATATGTGAAGTGAAGCGCTGGCAGGACATAAATCCATCTTATCCACAGGTCCACACACACCTTCTCCCTGCTGATTGGCTGGTGACTTACTTCGGAAGCCTCTCTGTCGAAGACTCTCTCGAATGCCTCAAAGCGATGCTGCAAGCCAACATCCGCCAGAACTTGCAGATCTGCGTGCAAATCGCCACTAAGTACCATGAACAGTTGACGACCAAGTCCTTGATTGAACTTTTTGAGAGCTTCAAGACCTATGAAGGACTGTTCTACTTCTTGGGGTCCATTGTTAACTTCAGCCAGGACTCGGAAGTGCACTTCAAGTATATTCAGGTTGGTTGGTGATTCTGCTTTGCTTTGAGAAACTGTTTGATACTTTTTTTTACCCGACTGCGCCAGAAGGAGGGTTATGTTTTTCGAGTGTATGTATGTATGTATATTTCTTTGGCACGCTCTGCAGCCTAAACGGCTTGATGGATTTTAGCTTGAGGGGTGTCGTTAGATTCGTCTTAATTGTGAGAGTGACACTGGGTATATCAAAATTCTAAAAATTAAAATGGCCGCTTTTTGGCGCCATATTACCTCTTCAAAATTTTTTTTTTTCCGTCAGAACCTGTCGAGTGGGGTATCAAAATAAAGGGTTTTATAAATGCTTTACAAATATATATACAACTTATATGTTTAAATGTAATTTGGAATGAGAAATGCTAAAAAACAACAAAATATTCAAAGTTAAAAATGAATTTGACTTTTCAAAAAAAACCTTAATAGTATGATAAATAAAACATGACAAAACTAAAAAAAAACAAATAAAAAAATTAATTAACAAAAACAAAAAACCCGACTGCGTCTAAAAATAACAGAAAAGATATAAACAAGACTTATCAACTCGCAGGCGGAGGCTACCTATGAACTATTATGTAATTCATGACCAAAAACATACGTAGCCTCCGAATGCGAGTTGATAAGTCTTGTTTATATCTTTTCTGTTATTTTTAGACGCAGTCGGGTTTTTTGTTTTTGTTATTTAATTTTTTGCTGAATGGGAAAGGTTGTGTTGGTTCTTCGAACGCGAACAGTTGTAATATTTTGTAAATTTGAAATGGTATTTAACTTTTTTCCCGTTTTTTATGAACTAATTGGCATACAAATACGTCTGTTAAGTAGCACGTGTTCCTAGCACCTTAAAAATATAATTTTATTTATACTTTAGCAAACGACTGCAGTTGTGTGTATCAATCACAAGATGCATTTTAGGGTGGTATGCCACTGGTCAAATTTCTTTGTCCAATCCAAATCCAAACAGTTTCCATCGTCCGTGTGTCACTGCAGGGTGTGCCAACTGAAAATAAGCGCTGGATGTTCAACGCCAGCACATGCTGAATTGGTGACCCTTTTGGCATGGGCATGCCCGGCAGCAACTTCATGTTTTACTTATATATATTTTAGTACTTTATTTAATGTTATTGTTGTGCTGTCACTGTCCTGTGCCAAATAATTTTTTTTCTTTCTTTTCTATCATCTTCTATCGTGTCGACATGAGCTACATAATGATAATAGCTCATGCCGTAGGCAAAAGATTAGCCAGTCAGCAGGTTGGTAGCGGGGCTGACTGCCCAGGGTGCGCCGGACGATCAATTAAATATCGTCACTCGTGAAGGCTCTTTTAATGCATGTTTCTTTTCTATCAATTTATTTGATGATCAGTGTTTTTTACACACAACATTTGATGAAAATCATCCAATGTCTTTGATCAAAGTAATTTCTTTGGACATTGGGTGCCAATTCTTGGGACACACAACTCCCAATGCTTCTCTTAGTTTCTAATGAAAAGGAAAGTAGTCTAATCTATTTATTTTTCTTCTAGGCGGCCTGCAAGACCGGCCAAATCAAAGAAGTGGAGCGCATCTGCCGCGAATCGAACTGCTACAACGCTGAACGCGTGAAGAACTTCCTGAAGGAAGCCAAGCTGCCCGACCAGCTGCCTCTGATCATCGTGTGTGATCGCTTCGACTTCGTGCACGACCTAGTGCTGTATCTGTACAGGAACAGCTTGCAGAAGTACATCGAGATCTACGTACAAAAAGTAAGTTTTCCAAGAGAAGCTTCTTAACGCACGTCTGAGATAAACCTAACTCACACAAAGTAAAACGACACGAATGCAGCGATGAAACGCACCTCATTGGCTGGGCAGCGCATATTGTTGCCCGTATAAGTTAGCAAGACAGAGTATAAGAGAGAACTTCGCTTCTGTCTGGTGACTCGGGTGTCCTTATCAAACATTAAACGCATTTGTATCTGATTTGTTTGAAACTAATTCCGCCAAATTTCGAAGAGACATAACTCGCTCCTATTAGGTCGGGAAAGCAACACGCGGGCATGGCATTGCGCGAGCCAATAGGAAGGAGCCAAAGCGCGTTCCTAGTTCCTATTGGCCTATTAACCTAGGTATGCAAATCAACCGAACAGTTTCATAATTCGACAGCCCGTAATGTCTTACTCAAGCCTTTTATTTTGTCAGAAATATCTCGGTCCATTAGTTTTCGTCGACTTTCATTCATAAATCAGTAGTTCCTCCTCAAATCCGACAGGGGCGCTACTGATTTATGAATGAAAGTCGACGAAAACAATGAAAGTATACGTTAGTGTCAAACACGTACTAGGCCCCCTGATGATTCATGAATGGGCAGTTTTATTAGGTCTGGCGTTATTAATCCCCATTTTTCCCTGAGCCTGTTGACAATAAGCATCATTTAACTCATTAGTCTTTACTTTTTACCAGGTGAACCCATCCCGTCTGCCTGTGGTAATAGGTGGTCTATTGGATGTGGACTGTACAGAGGATATCATCAAGAACCTTATCTTGGTGGTGCGCGGACAGTTCTCAACTGATGAGCTGGTTGCTGAGGTCGAGAAGAGGAACAGGTACCACCAAAACTATGAGAAAATTTTTATGTTGATGAATTCTACGGCTTTTAGGTGCTCAGAGTAACTGGTATAATATGAAATTTGGGAGAAGTCTTTATCTAGCATGTGAAGCTTAATTGATAGATTGATTGAACAGCACGAAAGGAGTTTGCACAAACGATGCTTATAATATTAGACATTAGTATTCCTTCTTGAAAGAAACCTGCTAGGTGAATCTAGCAAATTTATTAATTTGTTAAACAAACTACAATTCCAATTTGTCAATCAATAGCAAAACGTTATCTTAGTGCGTCAGAATTTAAAATTGTTAAGTATAAAATTTACATTCACATTTTATATGGCCCACCGATGTACCTGCGCAGATGACACAATTTAAATACGCGGGAAAGTGGTCAATCAATCAGAAAACACCATCGCTGCGCGCCGAACAATCACATGCAGTGTACGGCGTGTGAGCGAAATAGAAAAAGACGGCACGGCAATCAATTTTGACACCTTAACGGCATTGCATAAGGTTGTTTTTTTTTAATGTTTCGGGTGTTTTCGTCGATCGCCTTTTCGTGTCTGCGCGAACGAAGATTGACGAAGTGCCTTATTTTTTGTGTGGTACTGTACATATTTTTTTTTTTTATTTGTACAGATTGAAGCTGCTTCTCCCTTGGCTGGAGACTCGCGTGCATGAAGGCAGCAACGAGCCTGCCACACACAACGCTCTTGCTAAGATATATATCGACTCTAACAACAACCCTGAGAGATTCCTCAAGGAAAACCAGTGGTGAGTGAGTTATTCTATTACATTTTAATTTTTGTTCGATGATTTTTAATGTCATGTATCAGCCATGCTCTAGTCAAGTCAAAGGAAAAAGTTTTTATTTCGAATAACCATTGACATGCACTTTTAAAACATTAATTATGAATCTAGTTAGTTTTAGTGTTATTGGGTTTTGTCATTAGGAAATTCTCAGTAGCAGCCCGGAGTCTGGATTTGTGCCCGGTCAATGGCAATAGGCTCGCCACCTATTACATGGGACTGTAACATAACTGGCGAAATGTGGGTGTACTGTACACCTCTGCCTACCCCTTCGGGGAAATACAGGCGTGATGTTATGTTATGTTAATTATGAATCTAGTTGCACGGTTCCAAAAAGTTGGTCCTATGAAGAAGAGCCGGCAAGAAATCCATGGATATACTCTTTTCAAATAATAATAGTACAATGATTTATTACAGGATTAATTGGAAAGAATTGTGTGAGAATAATGTAGGTTAATGACTGAGATAGTGATACAAGTTGTCATATTCGTGACTATACAGTGGACAGTCTTGTGCACTTTTCGTGGCAAGCGAACATTTAGTTGACTACATGATGGGTTTAAGGTTAAATCATTGACAAAATCCGTCGTATGAACCAAATAAGACACTGCGAAAAGGATTTGAGGTCAGATCTCGGGTTTCCTACTAACGTTCTAGTGTCGGAGCATCATGCTGCTCAGATAAGGCTTTCAGAAGAAAGGAAAGATCTTAAAGAGAGTTACTTTAACCTCTGTACTACACTTTGCAAATGAACAATTTTGGAAGCAGGGCCCCAATTCTCGCGTTATATAGATAAATGTCTAATTCGACATAATCTCTAATTTTAAATCTATACGAAAAATGTCGCCGGTAATGTCCACTGCTTTGAACCACTCTTTGTATTTAGAGCGCTAGGCGGTAACATATCTTTTTTTTTAATTCTTAACGGGCTTGCGTTTGACCGCCACCTGATGTAAAGCGAAGGTGCGGTCGACGATGGTTCACGCTTGTCCAGCAAAAACCTATTCACTCGAGCCTTGAAGACCACCAGCGGGATTATTCACAAACGTTCGAAAAGTTTCCGTTTCCGACGTGAAATTTGATCGGCAAATGAAACAAAACGACCACTTCCTGCGACTACGAACGCTGCAAAGCATTCTATAGGTCATGTTTTATTAAGACACAAAACGATTTGAGAACCGAATGGATTCGGAACGCAACGCGAAATTTACGGAAACTCTTCCGAGAGCCATTTGTTGTAGGAAAGCACTCGATGTAAACTTAAAGAACTATGAATAACGTTTCCGAATCCGTTCGATTCTCAAATCGTTTTGTTTCTTAATAAAACAAGTTTACCCGGATTACATCATGTATTATTATTAAAATGGTTTTTTCTGACGTTTCGAATGCTGTTTGAGCCTGTGTATGTTTCGTGTGCGGGATGCAGCCAGGGTGCTCTTCAATGAGTGAATTTTATTGTTGAACGGGTTAAAACGTATATTTTGTAAAAACGAAAAACTACAATATAAAAAAAAACGTTCAGTTTTAACCGACATGGAACGATCTAGTCGGGGTTCTGAAGTAAGTAATAGTAACGGTGCAAAAACGAATATGGCGCAACGTTCAGGCCGTTACGTCATCGATGACTGCTGTCGTCGCCGCTAGATGACGCTACTTGTGTCGTTCTTGAACATGCCGGCCGCTTTGGAAGAACCAGGATTCAGTCTTCCAACACGAAGAAATCGATGTGGCTGCGCAATAACTCGACTATTGTACAGGTAACGGACAGAGCTTCGAGAAGGCCCGCCGGATGATGCCGGCCGCTGTACGAATTTCAGCGACGCGTGAGTTTCCATCATTTCCAGGGAATAAACGTATAACCCGGCCCAATTTCCACTTGAAGGGCGGAAGGTTCTCTTCTTTGATAAGAACTAGGCTGTCCTGGGCGATGTCTTCACTGTCGACTTTCCATTTAGTGCGTTGTTGGAGCTCTGACACGTACTCTTTGGACCAACGTTGCCAAAAGTGCTGTCTGAGTTGCTCCACACGTTCATAGCGTCCCAGTCGCGCAGGCACGATTGTCGTCAGCTCTTCACAGGCTGGCGCAGTCAGTGGTCTGCCGATCATGAAGTGTGCTGGAGTCAGTGGGAGGAAATCGTTAGGGTCAGAGGAGAGAGGGGACAATGGACGGGAGTTGAGAACGGATTCAATTTGCGTTAATAACGTGATAAACTCCTCGTGTGTCAGCCTCGCATTGCCCAGTATTCGCCGTAAATGGTACTTGCAGGACTTGACTCCCGCCTCCCATAACCCGCCAAAATGAGGACTATATGGAGGTATAAAAGTTAAATGAATTTGATTATTACTAAGAAAATCTGAAATATCATTCGAATTTTTGAAAATTACTGCTAATTCTTTTTCAGCGCCAACGAAGTTCTTTCCGTTGTCTGAAAAGATTTGATTTGGCTTGCCACGACGTGATATAAAACGTTTCAAAGCTAAAAGATAATCCTGTGTGGTCAAACTACCAACCAATTCTAAGTGTATAGCTCACGCATGGAATAAACCAACTGTTGAGGTCCTGCATGAAGTAATCGTTTATGTTCATATTCACACAATAACCTTGCAAAACGATGTTTCCCACTCAACAATATCGGATGTTTTTTCTCATAACTGAAATCAGTCGCATTACATAGCCTACCACCTACACGAATTATATTAGAATTATCTAAGAATATATTTAGACCAGCAATTTTATTAACTAATTTATTGTTTTTAATATTTAACGGTAAATTATTTTTCAGATTGTAATATTCATTACTAAACGATTGTTGTTGAACTAAACGCGTCAACGTGTTAAGTGAATGTTGAAGTTCGTCTACAGATAGCAAACCGGTTTTGCGGCTTCGACTACCAGCAGAGGAGTGCGCTCGCGCGTTATCTATAAATCGCAATAGATATGCACAAACCCTTTGTAAACGAATAAATGAGGAGAAACGTTCAATGTCAATTATTTGACTTGATTGAGTTGAAAGTAAATTTATTGTATGAGATTTTACTTCTGGCAATTCGACGGATATTAATTTTTCATTATTATTAGACCAATTAATGCTAGGTTCTTGTAAGCAACTAGGGCCGCACCACCAGTGATTATTGTTATCGTATTTTAATGAGTCTAGACTAACGCCTCTCGTTATGAGGTCAGCAGGGTTCTCTGTGCCTTTGACGTGTCGCCAAATTGTATCGTCAGTCAATTCATTTATTTGTACAACACGATTTTGTACAAACGTTTTGAGTGAGTGCGGAGACATACGCAGCCATCCTTGCACAATGGTGGAGTCTGTCCAAAAATAAACTTTATCGAAAGTTAAACGTAGGGACCTATTTATTTTGTTATATAATTTTGCACCTACTAGTGCACCGCATAATTCAAGCCTAGGAATGCTCGCTGTTTTTATTGGTGCTAATTTACTCTTTGCACACAATAAATGCACAGATATAGGTATAGATTGTTCGCAGCTATCATAACATGATCTAATATAGGCGCATGCACCGTAGGCATTTTGAGACGCATCTGTAAATATGTGAAGTTCTTTGTATTGCGAATCGGTACTTGTTACGTAACGGGGTATTTTAATATCCTGTAAATATTGTAGATTAGAAACGAACCTACGCCACGTATTTGCAATGTTTTCGGGAACTTCTTCGTCCCAATCTAATTTATGAAGCCACAAGTTTTGCAATAACGATTTTGCTGAGATTACTGCGGGAGCCAATAAACCTAGCGGGTCATACACTTGCGAAATAATAGATAGCATTATACGCTTAGTAATTACTGAATCATTTTGATTGAATTTAGTGGTAAAATGCAATTCGTCACTTTCCGTAGACCAGCCTAACCCTAGCGTTTTTGATAAATGATTTTCACCGATATTTAGGTCTTTAGTACTCTCAGGACAGACTTCGTGATTAAACGTCCATTTATGCAATGGAAAACAACCCTTACGCAATACTGCAGCCGTTTTATTACATAAATCTATTAACGAATCCAGGTTGTCGTGCCCAGTAATTAAATCGTCAACGTAGAAATCGTCGTGAATTGTTCTAGCGACTAAATCATTATCACATTCCTGTGCTAATTGTTTTAAGCATCGTATACTTAGAAAGGGCGCTGATGCGGTGCCGTATGTCACAGTGTTCAAAACGTACAGTTGTAAAGGTAAATCTCGGTGTTCCCTCCACAATATCATTTGTAAATTATGCTGATCTGATTGAATTAAAATCTGCCTATACATCTTTTCAACATCTGCGCATGCTACGTATTTGTATTGTCTGAATCGAAGTAAAATTGAAAAAATGTCGTTTTGGAGAGGTGGACCTATGTGTTGTATATCATTTAACGATCTGTTATTGGACGTAATCGCGCTCGCGTCAAAAACAACGCGTAATTTTGTCGTGAGACTATTCTCTCGATAAACACCGTGGTGGGGTAATATAAAATGAGGTTTGTTTAATAAACCGTTACCGTTGTGCAACGCAGGGTACATGTGACCAAGTGCCTCATATTCCCGCATAAAGTCGCAATATAACTTTTTATATTGAGGTGAACGCTCCAACTTTCTTTCCAGAGATAAAAAACGATTTTTTGCCGTGGTGTATGAATCACCTAACGATTCGACAGATTCCTTCAAAGGAATTCGTACAGAGAACCTACCATGGTCATCACGCTGTGTAGTCTCTGTAAATAACGTTTCACAATAGCGATCATCTTTTGACATCACAGTAGGGAAGTCGGTAAGTTCTTCCAATTCCCAAAATCTTCGTAATTGAGAATCAATTTGAACTAAATTGCATTGAACTCGGTCAATTTTAAACGAATTTTTGCTACGAATAGGGCCAGATATGATCCATCCTAATTTTGAATCGTGTAAGTATGGACCAGAACTTAGCTTTATTTTCTTCGTATTTAAAAGGTCCCAGAATATATCCGCACCTAAAAGTACGTCTATATCGGACGGAACACAGAACGTAGGATCTGCGAGCGATATATGGCTAGGTATACGTATACACTCGCAACTAACGTCTATAGAAGGTAACTTCGATGTTATTTTTGAGAGAACTAAGCATTGGATGTCCTTATTGAAATCACTCACTTTTGAACGTAAATTTATTTTACAAGTGTGGGTACTTTTGGAAACGATTTGACCTACACCAGAAATATTAATTGCGGACTGTATGATGGGTAATTGCAAACGATTACATAACGATTCTGTTATAAAGCAATTTTGACTACCATTGTCAAGAAGTGCTTTAACTGTATGATATTTATTATTTAAATCAGAGATATCAATAAGTGCCGTCGATAACAACACCGGTTGTACCGCGGCATTGCACATGAGAACGTTTCGCTCGGAATGTACTTGCACATCAGCTGATTTAATTATGTTGTGAGATAATGGGCGCGAACTTAACGTGGACGCGACCATGCTTATACTTTCATTGGAAAGAGTGTTATTGTGAAGTAACGTATTGTGTTTTCTTTGACATAATTTGCATGGGCCATATGAACATTCATTAGGCGAATGATTATCAGAACGAATACAATTTTGACAAAGTTTTTTATCTTTTACGATTGTAGACCTATCTTGTACAGGCATATTTAAAAATTTAGCACAAGTATACAAAAAGTGATCACCACCGCATTCTACACAAACACGACTTTGTTTATTCTTATCAGAATTATATTTATTGGATACGTATGAATGCCTGTGACTTTGAGGTTGCGGGTTCGATTTCGAATGAGAATAACTTTTGTTTTGGTTAGAATTCGGCTTATTTGAATCATTATTATTCTGCTTAGATGAATTAACGGTTTTACTATTGTTTGATTTTATCATCTCCAGCATATCAGCTCGATTTCTAAGAAAATCAAGTAAATCATCTAATTTTATTTTATTTTGCGAGTCACTTTGTTTGGACACGAGGGTACCTTTGTGTGTTTCCCACTCGCGCTCCGTGGATGAGTCAAGTTTAGACACAATTAAATAAACAATTAATGTGTCCCAAGCATCGGTTGGTTCATTTAACGATTGAAGTGCACGTAAATTACGTAATGTTGAATCTATTAACTTTCTAATTTCAACACAGGATTCAGTTTGAAGCGATTGAGTGGTAAACAACGCCTTAACATGATTTTGCACTAATAAACGATTATTATGAAATCTATTTTCTAGTAAATTCCATGCATGATTGTAGTTAGGAGCAGTAAATTCTAATGCACTGATAACATGAGAAGCAGAACCACTTAGTGATGATTTTAAATAGTGGAACTTTTGTATGGCATTGAGATCTTCTCGATTATGGATCATTGTGAGATACGAGTTTCTATATTCCAGCCACTGATCATAAGAACCGTCAAAGGCAGGTAGTCTAATAACTGGTAGTTTGATCGACACAGGACTAACATGAGAAACTACTGTTTTATCTTGTGAAAATGATTGATCACCAGTGTCGTTTATCATACACTTCGCAGCAGCTACCAAAGAAAAATATTGTTCTTCGAACAATTCTCTGTATTCTAACTGAGACGTAAGGTCAAAATCTACAACTATTTGTTCTATTTCATTTTGAATGTCATTAAAATTTTGAAATATAACCGATATTGATTGAATTCTCAAATCAATCTCGGCTTTGGTAATTGGGGTTAGATCTAATTTTTCAAATTTGGCAACGTATTTTTCAAATAACGTAATTCTTGCTTTGAACGTGCCTCGTTGCTTTTTCAAATCAACGAGCCGTTTCTTAGTTTTAGGGTCTGCGGGATCCTGGCCCGCGGCTAGCACATAGCCTTCATCGTCACTCATTATGGCAGATTAAAAGAAGGCAAAAGAAAAGTACTTACAGTTTCCTGTTCAGGCAGCACAAGCCAACGCACGACTATAACACGAAAAATACACTATTAGTAACGCAAATTCTTGGAAAGGGAGAGAATAGGATGGGTTTGATCACCAGAACGCTGTGATACGCCGCTGTTCCTGCTCCTTTTTCAACGTATTTCCAGGTGGCCGCTGTACTTCGATATTTGGCTCGGAAGGACCAATGTTTGAGCCTGTGTATGTTTCGTGTGCGGGATGCAGCCAGGGTGCTCTTCAATGAGTGAATTTTATTGTTGAACGGGTTAAAACGTATATTTTGTAAAAACGAAAAACTACAATATAAAAAAAAACGTTCAGTTTTAACCGACATGGAACGATCTAGTCGGGGTTCTGAAGTAAGTAATAGTAACGGTGCAAAAACGAATATGGCGCAACGTTCAGGCCGTTACGTCATCGATGACTGCTGTCGTCGCCGCTAGATGACGCTACTTGTGTCGTTCTTGAACAAATGCTTTGCAGCATTCATGGGCCCTAATTCTCGCGTTATAGAGATAAATGTCTAATTCGAGATAAACTCTAATTTTAAATCTCTACGAAAAATGTCGCCAGTAATGTCAACTGCTTTGAACCACTCTTTGTATTTAGAGCGCTAGGGGTAGACATATCTCTAACGTGACATTCTGAGAATACGAACATTTATTTTCAATCGACATACGCCATCTTGTTTCGACATTATGTCGAGTTCGAGATAATGTCTACGACGCGAGAATCACCCCCCTGGTCGCAGGAAATGGTCGTTTTGTTTCATTTGGCGGTCTAATTCCACTTCGCAAACGGTAACTTTTCGAACGTTTGTGAATCAGGCCACAGATCTCGGGTTTCCTACTAACGCTCTAGTATCGAAACATCATGCTGCTCAGATAAGGCTTTCAGAAGAAACTGGGTTACTTTAACCTCTGCACTAAACTTTGCAAATGAACAATTTTTCGACCAGCTCGTTTGTTGTCCAGGTACGACTCCCGCGTGGTTGGTCGCTACTGCGAGAAGCGTGACCCGCACTTGGCGTGCGTGGCCTACGAGCGCGGCCAGTGCGACCGCGAGCTGATCGCCGTGTGCAACGACAACTCGCTGTTCAAGACGCAGGCGCGCTACCTCGTGCGCCGCCGCGACGCCGACCTCTGGCTCGAGGTGCTGGCCGAGGCCAACCCCTTCAAGAGGCAGCTCATAGACCAGGTGAGGACATAACATAGTCACCTACGAGCGCGGCCAGTGCCACCGCGAGCTGATCGCCGTGTGCAACGACAACTCGCTGTTCAAGACGCAGGCGCGCTACCTCGTGCGCCGCCGCGACGCCGACCTCTGGCTCGAGGTGCTGGCCGAGGCCAACCCCTTCAAGAGGCAGCTCATAGACCAGGTGAGGACATAACATAGTCACCTACGAGCGCGGCCAGTGCCACCGCGAGCTGATCGCCGTGTGCAACGACAACTCGCTGTTCAAGACGCAGGCGCGCTACCTCGTGCGCCGCCGCGACGCCGACCTCTGGCTCGAGGTGCTGGCCGAGGCCAACCCCTTCAAGAGGCAGCTCATAGACCAGGTGAGGACATAACATAGTCACCTACGAGCGCGGCCAGTGCCACCGCGAGCTGATCGCCGTTCAGCTCATAGACCAGGTGACGTACAATTCTGCGATACACGGGATATAGACCTCTCAACAGAAGAGCCCGCCCCCCGATTCAGAACCACTCGATAACCAGTTGTCGATCGATTGGGTTTGTTATCCCGTTTCGTCTGATGATTCACGCAACGAGAGAAAAAGAAATAACAAACCAAATCGATCGACAACTGGTTATCGTGTGGTTCTGAATCGGGGAGCTGGTCTCTCAACAGAAGGGGAGATATTGGTACTGATTAATGTCAAATTAAAAAAGATATAAACTACAGTACGCGTAATATAACTGTGCCGCTGTTAAGTGAGCAACAGGTAGCTGCGCAGTAGTCAATTCGGTGATGGCGGCAAGACTAGAAAGAAAATAAATAAAATAGACTATAAAGTAAATAAATAAAATAGACTATAAAGTAAATAAATAAAATAAACCATCGTATACAGTACGCGTACTATAACTGTGCCGCTGTTGCAGAAACTGGTGGTCAATTTTGCAACCAAATCAGTAGCGCGCATGCGCGGTAATGGCGGCAAGATTATGATAGGTTGTTCATCTGAGTGGCAAGATGGCGGTGTAACGAATATTCTCGCTGTTTCAGTCGCTCGTTAATGTCCGATGCATGATCCTTATGTCCTGTTCACACTTATTACGCTACTGTACCTGCGCGACCCTTCGCAAAGCCTGATATCAGAGCGGCACAGTTATATTACGCGTACTGTACTATACTATACTCGCATTTCCACTTAGACTTCTTCAACCAAAATAACAAACAAGATGCATAAAAATTAATACCCCCTGAGGGAATAGAACCTTCGACTAATCCACTAATACTGACTAATTCATATTTCAGGTTGTCCAAACAGCTCTCTCAGAGACTCAAGACCCTGAAGACATCTCCGTGACCGTCAAGGCATTCATGACAGCTGACTTACCTAATGAGCTGATCGAACTGTTGGAGAAGATCGTCCTGGACAACTCCGTGTTCTCCGATCACAGGAACCTGCAGAACTTGCTTATCCTTACTGGTGAGTGAGAAATAATGCAAATTGAGGGTTTTCATGTGGCAATAGTTTTGTCAGAGAGAATATACAAAATTAGCCAATAGTGGTGTCGATTCTCTTATTCACGAACTAAACTTATTTTAAACTATCGCTCTCTTTTACTAATAGTAGATGCAAGAAAGGGATGGCAATAATTTTAGAACTGTCAAATTAGTTTACGTGTTATGTTTATTTGTTTTTAGTGGGCATGTTCTGGGATCACAACTAAACTTGTATGGAAATCTAAATTCTGAATAATTTGACAGTTCTAAAACTGTTGCCATCCCTTTCTTGTATGTACTGTTAGTAAAAGAGAGCGATAGTTTAAAATAAGTTTAATTCGTGAACAAGATAATCGAAACCATTGTATATTTTGTCTATATGTATAGGAGTAGATGTAATATTGCAATATAATATACAGTAATAGTAATAACCATGTAGAGCCAGCTGAGCATTTTCCTCCCGGAGGAGGGGAGGAGGTTACTCTAAATGTGGTTCAAATCTCAACCTTATATTTACAGCAATAAAGGCGGACCGAAGCCGCGTGATGGAATACATCAACCGTTTGGACAACTACGACGCCCCCGACATCGCCAACATTGCCATCAACAACGAACTGTATGAAGAGGCCTTCGCTATCTTCAAGAAGTTTGATGTCAACACCTCTGCTATTCAGGTAAGGAATAGCTTGTGTGACAAAATTCTGTGAACAGGACGAAATCAGGGCCCTAAGGCTCAATCCTCACCAGGGTTGCCAACTTTTTATAGACGAAATACAGTAGTTTTGACCCCCATCTCCTAAAAATATAGTATATCAGGAAAATTGCGGAAAAAAATATAGTATGTTGAAATTAGTTCCCAAAGTGATGAGCTTTTTTTAAGGATCTCCTCAGCATAGTATCCCCTAGATCAAAGTTGGAAAATATAGTAGTGGGACATGAAATACACACACATACATCAATGAAATACATACTATATTATATGGTAGGGTTGGCTACCCTAAACCCCACTGACGCAGAGTCGAAGCGAAGCAACAATCAATTTGTGGTAATTTGTGCATTATGCTGTGGAGATGGAGATCATTAAATATGCTATATAAATTTTAGATTGTCGCTTCCCTTCGACCATGCTTCAGTGGGCATTGAACATAATTCACTATGACAAAACGCAAGAGCACGGTACAAATTCAGTCCATTCCATATTGAAATGGTACTGTGGCCACGATATAACTTTATTTGTCTTGGAGAATAAGGTTTGGCGTCTTTGGTGAGGTGGTTACTTTTAATTCACAGAAACTGCAGTTAACTTTAGATTCCTAAAGGATTAGGTCATGTGACTGGACTGTAACTAATAACTGTCAATTAAATAAATCTTTGGTGACATGAAGTGATCAGGCTATAAAACATTCAAAAAGTTATACATAATTATGTAGACATCAAATTTAGGACTAACAAAACAGCCTTCTGAACTAATCTATACTTAATATTATAAAGAGTAAAGATTAGTTTGTTTGTAATCAATTAACTCTGAAACTACTGAACGGATTTTAATCAGTTTTTTACCATGAGAAAGCTACTTTATCCAGAAGTAACATATATTTTATATCAGTACGCGGGCAAAGTCTATTCACCAATAAAATAACTCCAGGGACACTTTTATGGACTTTTGAAGTCTTAAAGACGATGTTACATTTTCTGACTACAGATTAACATTATTATTCACTCTTTCAGGTGTTGATCGAACAAGTGAAAGACCTAGAACGCGCATACGAATTCGCTGAGCGATGCAACGAGCCCGGCGTTTGGTCACAACTCGCGAAGGCGCAACTTCAGCAAGGCTTGGTCAAGGAAGCCATCGATTCATACATCAAGGCGGACGACCCTTCAGCTTATATGGACGTAGTGGCTACAGCAACAAACACCTCGTCCTGGGAAGATCTCGTGCGGTACTTACAGGTCAGTCGACTATGTTAAAGTAATAGGTATGCATGCGGTACATACATTACATTTCTAAAGTATTGATGTCCTAACAAACAAAAGTTTTCCTGAAAAGACTATCAAAATCAAAATGGCATTTTATCAATTTATGCTAAAGCCAATTAGCACTAATTGAATATCGAAAAAAAAAGACAGCCCCCAAAAGCGCCCGCCCTTGAAGCTTCCTAGTGTTTATGCTGGGAAATAGAAGCAGCGCAACAAACCCCCCAGCAACACATTTCTGTATAAAGCATTAAAAACAATTCTACTTATAATTCTTATTTTTTACAAAAAAGGACATAATACATGCAATCAAAAATACAATAATGTGCAAAATGTTATGTCCTCAGTTGACAGTCAGAACGTTAAAAGTTTTGATCCAGGTTGATGACCATGATTGCAATTGGTGTTCATGTATCTGTCTACCGTCAGAGTTTTGTCAGTATGTGGCATAAGAAAGCTGATATTAACAGTGCATCAATCAGAAACTTCTCTGGAATAATTTTGTCGTTACAAATGACTGAAATTCTGGAATTCCTATAAAAAAATACAGAACGTAACTTTAACACTTTCTGTGTAATTTGTGAACTGATTCCCTATATACAGGCATGCCTACATTGGGAATCCAGTGATTCAACTGCAACTTTTTGCTACGATTGATGTAAACAAGTTATTAGTGCGGCGACGGAGCAATCACCTAGCACCCGTAACACAGGTTGACTCCTAGCTCGGGACTGGGTCTTGCTCTGTCTCCCACGTAAAATTCCAGATGTATCTGTCGCTCAATCTAGTACTTAAGTTGACCTGTACTCATACGTTTATAAATAAAATTTATGATTTATGAAAATTTATGATTTATGAAACAGCCTTTATAATGTGTCCCGCAGATGGCCCGCAAGAAGGCCCGCGAGTCGTACATAGAGTCGGAGCTGATCTACGCGTACGCTCGCACCGGGCGGCTCGCCGACCTCGAGGAGTTCATCTCGGGGCCCAACCACGCCGACATACAGAAGATCGGCGACCGCTGCTTCGACGACAAGATGTACAACGCGGCCAAGCTGCTCTACAACAACGTCAGCAACTTCGCCAGGCTCGCTATCACGCTGGTGCATCTCAAGGAGTTCCAGGGTGAGTGGTTCTTGAGCGAAGATTGCATATGATAATATAGTAAGTAGGCTTCGAATGGTCCAACGGGAGGGACAGATACCGATGGAATTAATTATGGATTTTGTAGCCTATGAAGAGGCTGCTAAGTTGGTTAGTCACACCGATGAATCTTCAGGCTTGCCTGACCAACACGAGGAATCCGTTTTGACTAGCGGCCAAAATTAATATCCAATCTATCCACAATTGCCCTACTAGAGGTAGGAATTTGACATAAACTCCATACAAAATATGTCAATATTCTATCTCTGGTAGGGTAAATCGTGGATAGATTGGATATTAATTTTGGCCGTAGATCGTTGTGCAGAGCGGGAGTAGCGAGACACAGCCAAACAATATCTCCACAGGAACTCGAGGAGGAAAACTTACCTAATTTCACTGAAAACCATATATGGTTTCATTACAAAGCCATAAGTGAAATTCATAGAACATGTATTCTATAATTTTATCTACAATATTCTATTAATATGTATATCCATCCATATAAATTTAAATGGTTAACAGTCAAAATTAATATCCAATCTATCCACGATTTGCCCTACTAGAGATAGGAATTTGACATATTTTGTATGTAGTTTATGTCAAATTCCAAATTTATGTGGACGGACGACCTAAAGAGCGTGGCCGGGGGGGACTGGATGCGGAAGGCAGAGGATCGAGCGTTGTGGCGCAACTTGGGAGAGGCCTATGTCCAGCAGTGGACTGCGATAGGCTGAGTTGATTATGTCAAATTCCTATCTCTAGTAGGGCAATTGTGGATAGATTGGATATTAATTTTGGCCGCTAGTCAAAACGGATTCCTCGTGTTGGTCAGGCAAGCCTGAAGATTCAGCGGTGTGACTAACCAAATTGTTGATAGATTAGATATTAATCTTGGCCGTAAGTGATAACCGCGTGAATTACAAGATCTGCGTGGTTAAGCCGCCATAGCCACAGTCAGACCTTAGATGAGTGACCAAGACCCCTCCCTGCCTCGGAGAGCACGTTAAGCTGTCTAAGCTATCGCTCTCTTTTACTAATAGTAGATACAAGAAAGGGATGGCAACAATTTTAGTGCTGTGAAATTGGTCGAATGTTATTAACATAACATAACATCACGCTTGTATTTCCCCGAAGGGGTAGGCAGAGGTGTAATAGTACACCCACATTTCGCCAGTTATGATATAGTCCGATGTAATAGGGGGCGAGCCTATTGCCATTGACCGGGCACAAATCCAGATTCCGGGCTGCTTCTGAGAATTTCCTAATGAAAAAACCCAATAACACTGCCCGACCCCACGCTCAGCAGTTGCGCTTGCAACCACAAGACCAACGAGGCAGTCTTGTCGAATGTTATTAACATTTTAATATTTTTAATTCTCATTTCCAGGTGCCGTCGACGGCGCTCGCAAAGCCAACTCGACTCGCACGTGGAAGGAAGTCTGCTTCGCGTGTGTGGATGCTGGGGAGTTCCGCCTCGCTCAGATGTGTGGCTTACACATTGTGGTTCACGCTGACGAGCTGGAAGACCTTATCAACTACTACCAGGTAAAGAAACTACCTCAGTTTGAACTCTGGTAGATGTTAACTCTTCGTCAAGCCATGTTAACAGTATATATACTGCATCAAATGCTGAACAGCCCTTACTAAATGTTTTAATCTATCAAGAGGCCTTTCATGTTTCACAGCCTGACTCATCATCCTCCGAGCCTTTTCCCAATTATATTGGGGTCGGCTTCCAGTCTAGCCAGATGCGGCTGAACATCAGTATTTTACACGGAGCGACTGCCATCAGACCCCCGCAACCCAGTTACTGGGTAATACTGACATTCGGAGGTTAGACCAGTTGTCAGACTTTCAGGCTTCTGACTACCCGTAACGACTGCCATAGATATTCGTATGACAACCGGGACCGACAGTAACGTGCTCTCCGAGGCACGGAGGGGTCTCGATGTGTAACGAAACGGTCACCCATCCACAGACTGACCGCGGCAAGTGCAGCTTAACCTTGCAGATCGTACAATCCGCGCAGTCGTTGCATCGCTACGAGCCCCTCCTGTTTCACAGCCTGACTGAAATCTCTAAATAAGGGCTAAAATTAAATTAGACTGCCTCGTTGGTCTAGTGGTTGCAAGCGCGATTGCTGAGCGTGGGGTCCTGGATTCGATTCCCGGGTCGGGCAGTGTTATTGGGTTTTTTCATTAGGAAATTCTCAGTAGCAGCCCGGAGTCTGGATTTGTGCCCGGTCAGTGGCAATAGGCTCGCCCCCTATTACATGGGACTATAACATAACTGGCGAAATGTGGGTGTACTATTACACCTCTGCCTACCCCTTCGCGAAATACAGGCGTGAAGATATGTTATGTTGTTAAAATTAAAATGAGACTGCTCTAATTTTAGCACTTAATTCAAGATTTCAAGAGATTTTAGCGAAATTTAATAATTTATTCTACTAACATCCTTCAGGGTAACATTACGAATATTTAAACAATGGTTTTATATCCATACATGATTTACATAGAAACATAAGTAAATATTTTTTTTCCTCCTCCTAAGCAACAAATCAAAACGAAAATTATTTATTATTTATTTTCAGCCTATATTGTCCCACTGCAGGGCAAAGGCCTCCCTTTCCTTATTCCACTCTTTCCGGTCAAGTGAAATTGTGAACCAGTCTTTTCTATACGAGTCCAGCTCGTCCCGCCATCTTCGCCTGGGTCTGCCGCGATGCCGTTGCACGTTTTTCGGGACCCACTCTGTACAAATTTTAGCCCAAAAATTGACCGGCAAACGTGTCCGGCCTACGACAACGAAAATATGATTCAAATATTCGTAAGTATTCGTAATGTCACCCTGAAGGATGTTAGTAGAATACATTTTTCAGTTTCGCCTAAAATCTCTTGAAATCTTAAAAAAATTGATGGCTATGAAACGTGAAAGGCCTCTTAATCATCGTAGTCCTGTTGTAGTCAGATCCTATAAAAGTATTTTTGTAATCAATGTTTACACGACTGCCCCAGAAGGAGGGTAATGTTTTTACGTCAGATTTTATCAAATGGTATTTAAATCCTGTCCCTGTCCTGTGACCATATAAAGATTCACGGCGATTGTTGTTTGTGTCTCATTCCCCGGCCAGTGAAAGTGTGAAGCATTTGAGTATGTCGTTTTCATTTTTGTTTTATTTGTTACTTTTACCTATTAATCGTTGTGTTCTCAGGACCGCGGGCACTTCGATGAGCTGATCAGCCTGCTGGAGGCGGCGCTAGGCCTGGAGCGAGCACACATGGGCATGTTCACGGAGCTGGCCATCCTCTACTCCAAGTACAAACCCGCCAAGATGCGCGAACACCTCGAACTCTTCTGGTCACGCGTCAACATTCCCAAGGTAAGAAAACTGATAATATTTCTGCAGTAGTCTTTTGATGGCCAGAGACTATAAAAAATGAAATGAAATGATCTAAAAATTTACGTTGAACTGAATTCATAGAAATTAAAATTGTCAATAAAGCCAGGTCTCAGTGGCCCTGGTGCTACTGGTCTAGCTAGAAGAATAACAGTGCATCTAATGACATAATGGGGATGTTTACTGCCACATGCCCTAATCAGGCTGTGGCTGGAAAACCAGGTCTCATACCGATCCCGGTGCTACTGGTCTAATTATAAGAATAACAAATGCACACTGCTTGTGGTATCGAATTTAACCTCCACTTGGATACGTCTTTGGGTGACGTCAGCGAGAAACAGTGTTTCTTAACCGTCTCGACTAACTTTGCACTTAATTCAAGTCGTATACTATATATATATGCCTACCCTTACTAATTATTATATTTTTTCTTTCCACAATTTAAATCGTTAGATTTCGCTGCGTATGCGTAAATGCGTTAAAATAATTAAATTTGTTTTGCTATCCACTTCAACATCATCAACTCAGCCTATCGCAGTCCACTGCTGGACGTAGGCCTCTCCACAACACTCAGTCCTCTGCCTTCCGTATACAGTCCCCCCCAGCCACATTCTTCAGGTCGTCGGTCCACCTGGCGGGGGGCGCCCTACGCTGCGTTTGCCGATTCGCGGTCTCCACTCAAGGACTCGTCTGCTCCGACGGCCATCGGACCTTCGACAGACATGTCCAGCCCACTGCCACTTTAGCTTACTAATCCTACAAGCTATGTCGGTCACTCCGGCTCTTTTCCGGATAATCTCGTTACAGATTTTGTCCTTCAAAGAAACTCCAAGCATAGCTCGCTGAGTGACTTTGAATTTGTGGACTAGCCCAAATGTCAGTGTCCACGTCTCGGCACCATAAGTCATGACAAGCAGGACGCACTGGTTGAAGACCTTTGTCTTCAAACTTTGGGGTATAGGCTATCCACTTTTTAATATCTGTGTATGTCCCAGGTGCTTCGCGCTGCGGAGCAGGCGCACCTGTGGTCGGAGCTGGTGTTCCTGTACGACAAGTACGAGGAGTACGACAACGCCGCGCTCACCATGATGCAGCACCCCACCGAGGCATGGCGCGAGGGACACTTCAAGGATATCATCACCAAGGTAAACATAGAAAAAGCTTTATTATTTGAAGGGTACCATAAAATGCCCTAACTTTGCCTACAAGCCATACTTTGCCTAAGGCATTAACTTGAATTATACACGCACTGTCACTTTATAACTGAACCAAATGCTAGTGTTGTCATAGTTTTTAAAGCTCCCCAAGTACGGAAATCATAGCTATTATAGTTTACTCAAAAAATAACTAGGCAAAGTAGGGCTTGTGGGCCAAGTTAGGGCAGTTTACGGTACAGAAAAAGAACAGGGAATGTCACAATTTTTTACTTTTTTATTTTTCATCAAAAAACATCCTAATTTCAATAGAGAATATGGTTGGCAGCTACCACCTGTTGTTTGGAACTCTGTCCTAAAAATAATCAAGTCCCAAACAGCACGCAACACTGTAAAAGATAATGATATTGTGAGTGAATACTGCGTGCATCGAAACGATTTTGATTAATAATATTGTATGGTAGATTAAAATATTTTTTTAGAAATATCTGTAAAGGCGCTTGTCATCTTAGTCTACCTGCGACCACGAAATGCTGCAAAGCTTTCGAAACGTCAGGAAAACCAATTTAAATAATATACGCGATTTAATCCGGTTAAACTTTGTTTTATTATAATGTATACATTGTTTATGAAACTTTCGTTTGCAATCACCAAATTTATTATTATGCACCGGTTTGTCATAAGAAACAGTTTCTACATCCAATGTTCACAATAATGAACTAGCAACATTCCAATTTTTAAATGCGTTTTTCTCCTTTCGAGCCCTCAGCGCCACGACTTTATAACTTTGTACCAATGTCCATACAATTTTTGTCTTCTATAGAAGACGTAGCGCTGAGGGCACGAAAACCTTTAAGACGCCGTGGCGTTGAAAAGGTTGAGTACGTCTATCGCACGTCAACGTCAATGGTAACACTTAATTACGAAAACCACCCTTACTGCTTACGAAATAAAGAAGCTGTCAAGGTCAAACTGTTACCATTGACAAGTGGTAGACTGTACGTTGAAGTGTTCCTAATTTCGATCTGTAGAAAATGGAATATAGATATTTGACAGATAGCAGAGTTAACATTATTCCTGTAAACTGATGGAGTAGTTTTCATGTATTAAAAAAATGTTCTGTTTAAAGCTTTTGTGTGACGACTGAACTACAAAATCTCTACATTTTCTTTGGGCTTTTAAGCCCAAGATATTAAATAAACTTGAATTTCTGATTCTTCAGTTTTCGGCTAAAATTGTGATAGAATTTTAAGTATCGGGCTGTGGTAAAGCAAATCTAAATTTTCACTGATGACTATTTTCTACTATAACATACGATTAATGTCTTAATTTTGCAACCGTAATTTATTTGCAGATTGTGTAAGTTAGAAGCAGTCAACGACTTCAAACAAATCGCTCACCTAATGCAAAACAACCACAAGTGCTAAAAGCTTTAGCTACCACAAAGTTTACTTTTAGGCCTACATTTTGCATGAAAAACCATCATATTTCTAATTGTTAACGGGAAAATGAACTTTATGGACTATGATTGTTTTACATTATTATTTTTAATTTGATGTGATTCACACAAACCTTGTTATAATCTTAGTAAAAAAAAACTCACAATAACCTCATCAGTAGATGTCGATATGTTGGTCTTGCATTGGGTGAGCGAAATATTAACCTATGAACTAAACACGTCAATTGATATAATTTTTTCATACCCACCTTTCTCCCAGGTCGCCAACATGGAACTGTACTACAAAGCGATCCAGTTCTACCTGGACTTCAAGCCTCTCCTCCTGAACGACCTGCTGCTGGTGCTGGCCCCCCGCATGGACCACACGCGGTCCGTCACGTTCTTCACGAGGGCAGGACACCTGCAGCTCGTCAAGGCATACCTGCGATCGGTGCAGAGTCTCAATAACAAGGCGGTCAACGAGGCGCTCAACTCGCTGCTCATTGATGAGGAGGATTATCAGGTATGCTGCGTATGATGTGTGTAGAATAATATACTTACTTACTTACTCCTTAAAAACATTATTGGCTTTTATCAAGAAAACCCCGTTCCCGACTGCCTCGTTGGTCTAGTGGTCGCAGGCGCGACTGCTGAGCGTGGGGTCCTGGGTTCGATTCTCGGGTCGGGTAAAGTGTTATTGGGTTTTTTCATTAGGAAATTCTCAGTAGCAGCCCGGAGTATGGATTTGTGCCCGGTTAGTGGCAATAGGCTCGCCCCCTATTACATAGGACTATAACATAACTGGCGAAATGTGGGTGTACTATTACACCTCTGCCTACCCCTTCGGGCAAATACAGGCGTGATGTTATGTTATGTTATCAAGAAAGTCCAAGTTCTCTCTGGAAAATAAGCTTGGAATTTACAAATGCATCATAATACCTATTTGGACTTATGGAATACAGCTGTGGGAACAGCAGCCAATTCAAATTAAAACAGATATTCTCCAAAGGTTCTAATCTAAAATGTTAAGGATTATAACTAATGCACCATGGTATATCACTAATGATAGCTTGCACCGTGACCAGTGTTGCCAACTTAACGGATTTCCCGTCAGAACTAGCGGATTAAGATGTGGTGACAACGGGATAAATTTTATTCTAGCGGCTGACGAATTTTTTAACGGAAATTTTTACTAGTTTTATTAACGTGTCTATTATTTTTTTCCAATATTGTAGTCAGATTTATGAACACATTTTAATTTTTTGTTACTTTGTCACTAATGCTAAATGCAGTTCACGGTGCTCAATGGTTTTCAATGTCTTGGCAAAAAAGAGTAGAAAGCGGATTGCCAAGCTATAGGTGATTTTTTCATCGTGAATTAAAACTAAACCGTCTAAATATCATTTAAATTTTTTTTACGCCTTTTATCGAGAGGAATTTTCCTTTTTGGCGGAATTTTGACGGAAACACACAACACTTTTAACAGAATTTCAAAATTATTGTTGTCAACACTGACCGTGACTTAACTATACAAAAACTCAAAGATCACACAGAGAGTGAGCGCTTATAAGAAAAGGATTGCGATGCATCCTAATAAACCTGCATCAAGTCTGACGAAAATTAAAACATTCACAAGGCTCAAAAGATTGGCTCCACAAGACTTACAATGACATTATAATTTGATGTGGATGTGTCAATGGGCGCATACCAAGCATGCCTTAAAACCTAACGTCAAAACACAATAATTGTGCAAAAGATGCTGAATGTCAGATGGGACAGATTGCATTAGAAACAATAAAAAAATAAAAATGAAAAAAAAAACTTACTCCTCTGGCTCAGCAACCCAAAGTGAGTCATGCCCTCCGAAACGAGAACTCTCTACTTTCCTCGATCTTGCGCGATATCTCGCCAGTTGGTAGCTTGAAGCTCACGCAGATCATCCTCCACCACATCTCCCCAGCGATATCTGGGACGACCAGCTGGTCTACGTCCGGTTGGTTGGCCCAGATACGCTTTCTTGGCTCCTCGGCCTCCCCCATGCGACGTGTCCGAGCCATCGCAGACGTTGTGCTTTGATCACACCAATGATATTAGGCTCGTCCACTAGCTCTTCGATTTCGGCATTTTTAACTCTTGAACTGGCTTTTTATTAAGCTGCAGACACACAGCGGGCGGGATAGAACTACAGCGTATCGCCAGCGGGCTTCGTCGTATTGTAATGTCTAAACTATATTAGATAATGCACATGGCGCCTTCCTACCGGGCGTTTTGACGGCGTAAACGATCTGCCGGGCGGGCCGTCGGCCCTTATCTCTTCTCATGGGTGTCGTAAAAGGCGACTAACGGCCAAAATTAATATCCAATCTATCCACGATTTACCCTACTGGATATATAAATTTGACATATTTTGTATGGAGCTTATGTCAAATTCCTATCTCTAGTAGGGCAAATTGTGGATAGATTGGATATTAATTTTGGCCGTTAGGGATTCACCAGAGGATGGGCAGCAGCATTCTCTGAGTATTTAACCAACCAACTGCGATCGCAGACCCGCCTGCCAAACCTGGCGATTATGGCATATCCCCCCTTAATTGGGGGAGGCCTATGTCCAGCAGTGGACGTCTTTCGGCTGAAATGATGATGATGTGAGCCGTAAATACTTCCGCGTTAGTGAATAACCAATAGCCGCCTTGGTAAGGCCGATCGGATCGCAGTATTCCGCTTCCTCGTACTTCCTAGTTGACAGAAATAATTGTACCCATTATATTCTGATAGACAGATAAAACGTTTAGTTAGTATAAAACAAGACCCAAGACATACAAGTAGAAAGATAATACAAAGATATAACTTCACAAAAGACTTGAAATAAGGAACTTGAAAAATCGCAAGAAAACAGTGATTTTTTATTTTATCTTGCACTCTTTGAATGAATATGTGTACATCAATAAGCATCTATTGGGCTATATAGTACAGTCGACAACATGACAGTGGTAACAGGTTAATTCCGAAAACCGCCCTTACTGCTTACGAAATAAAGATGCTGCTAATGTCAAAGTGTTACCACCGACCTGCGGTCGACCGTACATCCTTCATCATGTTCTTACTAGCCTCTGTCCTGAACTCCGTTGGAACCGGCTTCCATTACGTTGGAGTAGAGTTCTTTATCTCGTCCAACAATGTATACTGACGATGCGTTTGTGTATGTTCCAGGGTCTACGAACATCGATAGACGCGTTCGACAACTTCGACACGATTGCGCTCGCGCAGCAGCTCGAGAAACACGAACTCACAGAGTTCAGAAGAATCGCCGCATACTTATACAAAGGTAACATAAATTGCTTGCTACATTATATTTTAATAAATATAAAAAAGTTGAATATTGTCTATTGTTTGCTCTAAGGGTTGCTATACACTTAGTCCGGTCGGCACGTTCAGCTCGGCAATTTTTATTGAACAACAAAACGACCCGAAACTTAATTATGTTCTACTTTCATTCGGCACGCCTGATTGACAAAACTGTTTGGGTAATAATAAAGGCTCGGCAGGCCGAAGGGTCTTCGGGTGTGGGAGGAGAATGCAGAGTGCATTCCACGCCCCCATCCAAAGGCAACACCGTGATTAACCTATCTATCCACGATTTGCCCTACTAGAGATATAGATATTTGATATAATTTGTATCTCTAGTGGTGTGTGGACATAAAGAATTGCACCACCCTATATCTTCTCATGGGTGTCGTAAAAGGCGACTAAGGGATTCACCAGAGGATGAGTAGCAGCGTTCTGAGTATTTAACCAACCAACTGCGATCGCCAACCCGCCTGCCAAGCGTGGCGATTATGGCATATCCCTCCAAACATGCTTGGAGGAGGCTTATGTCCAGCAGTGGACGTCTTTCGACTGAAATGATGATGATATATCTCTAGTGGGGCAAATTATGGATAGATTGGATATGAATTTTGGCCGTTAGTCGGTAAGAGTCCCGGACACTAGCTCCGTGTCGCCATGTCGTTCGTCCCTAGAAAAAAAAGGAGAAGCGGGCTTTTTGTCGATCATTTATCTACATAATGGCTACGTTCAGTCGCCTGACAACGGCGGACGACGCACGGAGCGTTATTTTGGCGTTCATTTGTATGATCGCTCTGAGTAACTGAACGACCAAAGTACGCTCCGTGCGTCGTCGGACGATATAACTAAACGTAGCCAATATATTCGATTTTACCCGACTTGCCGATAATTGCTGATCCGACCCTAACGGCCAAAATTAATATCCAATCTATCTACGATATACCCTACTAGAGATAGAAATTTGAAATATTTTGTATGGAGCTTATGTCAAATTCCTATCTCTAGTAGGGCAAATCGTGGATAGATTGGATATCAATTTTGGCCGTAAAACAGTTGCGGATATGTTTACCGGGCGTTCATAGGCAGTAGAAAGAGAAAGAGTGACTTGTTTTTAGCTTTACGTGTGCTAGCTTAAGCCGTGTCTCCTGCGACCAAAATCTAACGAAACATTCTAACAAAACATGTAAATATTTTGTTTAGGCCAATCAAATGTCGCTAAACAGCTAGGTCACGCCCCCATTTTGTTAGAAAAACATGTTAGATGTTATAAAAAACAAAAATATGGTCGCAGGAGACACGGCTTTAGCCAGTCATCATTTCAGCCGAAAGAGGTCCACTGTTGGACATAGGCCTCCCCTAATAGGGGGGATATACCATAATCGCCACGCTTGGCAAGCGGGTTGGCGATCGCA
Source organism: Asteroscopus sphinx (assembly GCA_949699075.1). Classification (NCBI taxonomy): domain Eukaryota; kingdom Metazoa; phylum Arthropoda; class Insecta; order Lepidoptera; family Noctuidae; genus Asteroscopus; species Asteroscopus sphinx. The sequence continues at coordinate 6,722,352 of OX453021.1, read as the reverse complement.
GTTGGTTGGTCAAATACTCAGAGAACGCTGCTGCCCATCCTCTGGTGAATCCCTTAGTCGCCTAGTCTTAGTCTTTAGCCAGTATTTACCTTGTATTACTATGTTATTTTATCCCTAAACTAACGCTATCTTCCGTCCTACCCAGGCAACAACAGATGGAAGCAGAGTGTGGAGCTGTGCAAGAAGGACGCCCTGTACGCGGACGCCATGGAGTACGCGTCAGAGTCGCGCTCCGCTGACGTGGCCGAGGAACTGCTCAACTGGTTCCTAGAGAGAGACAACTACGAGTGCTTCTCGGCGTGTCTCTACCAGGTATACAAGACTAGACAAGGGTTTCTTCCTATACAGAACCCTCGGACCAGTAAGCCCAAAAAGACGCCAGTTAAATTTAAAAAAAAAACATATAAATGGTGTACCATAAATACTTACAAATAGCACTATAGGTAGGTACCGAGTAAAACGGGGCGAATAGGAATACAAGGGTGAATAGGATCAAAAGTGGGCAAGGATTTTAACATTGAAATAAGATAGTTTGTTGCCCACAATGACTTTAGAATGTTTACCAAATGATAACATTTTTGAAGTCCTTGTGGGCAACAAACTATCTTATTTCAATGTTAAATCCTTGCCTACTTTTGTCCCTATTCACCCCTTTTTACGAATGAACGAATGCTTTGGTAGTTTTCGTGGACTTTCATTCATAAATCAATAGCGCCTCTGGTGGATACGAGGAGGAACTACTGATTTATGAATGAAATTCGACGAAAACTATGAAAGTTTCGTAAGTGTCAAAGAAGCTGTTGTGATAAAAAAAGGGAAAACACTTAGGCTACTATACAGCCGGCGGGTTTTAGCCACGCGGGTATGCCGCCAGGTTATATCGCCGTCGGGCATTGCGCGGCATGCCGCCGGGATAGTGTGTAGTAGCCTTTAGGCATTACTCATGCATAGATGAATTTAAATTATGATTCCATAGCAGAAACCATAGTTCAAGGCCAGTGTTCACTTACGTTAATTTTCTGATCAATCAACTGTCGAACAATGTACTAGTATTTCAAGTAAACGGTTGTTTAACCAGATGATTTTTGTTGGTGAACTCTAGTCTAAGATCTTTAAACATTATTATAAAAAATATTTTTTGTTGTCCTTAGTGTTACGACCTGCTGAAACCTGACGTAGTCATTGAGCTGGCGTGGAGACATAACATCATGGACTTCGCAATGCCCTTCCTTATTCAGGTAAATATCTATATTAATCCATCAACGGGCGCAAAGCCGCCGGCGACCGCGAATCTATAGAAAATCTATTGAGTCTCACTGATAAACTAATTTACTAAAATATTTTAGCGACTGTCGGACTCATATTATTCCATTCGAGTGATGTAAAAAGTTTCGAGTGAAGAAAATTGAACCATTATAGTCTATCCGCTCAAATAGTGCCGGTACATCGAAATGGCAAGCAGGAAATAAATGGAATATAAAAGTTTGAAGAAAAAAAAATGTGTGGCTGTTTTTTTTATTAATTTGGCTAACAACAATTAAACGCCAAATTAAATTATAGGGCGCCACTATTTGAGCGGATGGACAACGTCAACAACTTTGAGAAATGAGACTACAGATAATTTTTGACTAAATACTTCTTTTTTTTCAGACTGTCCGCGAACTAACGACGAAAGTCGAAAAGTTGGAAGAGGCCGACGCTAAACGCAGCACGGAAAGCGCAGAGCACGAAGCCAAGCCCGCCATGATCATGGAGCCACAGCTCATGCTCACTGCCGGTATGTCCTCGCCTGGTAAATCTACAATATATTAATTTATTATTATTAATTAATTTGTACCATGTAACCGAGAGGGGCCATATACAGGTTTTCCTAGTTCAGGGTTACACTTAGTGATGCCAAAACATCGAAGGTCCAGCTATCTATAGTTGACCTTGAAAATCAGTTAGGATATCGATAGGGATGTCGATATTATCGATAGTGTGGTACATGCTAATACTGATAGTATTGCTAAAGATAGTAGCGATAGTGTTGGACACTAATAGTGGCAATAATATCGATAGTACAGTCACGATCGGTGTCCAATACTATCGAAATATCGATTGTCTATCGATACTGATTTTTTTTTTCGTTGACTATCGATAGGCTATCGATAAACAGTCGATAGTCGCCTATCGAGCGGCATCACTAGTTACACTGCTGTTATGTTCTTTTGATGTCACGTTATGTTCCTTTGATAAAGAATTACTAATTTTTATTTTAACGCATTATTGTAAGTGGGGCGAAATCTGAAGATAGAAATTGTGGAAAGAAGTTTGTCTCACAAGCAGGATTCGAAAATGCCGATGCTGGGTGCGTCCCGGAGAAATGTTAGAACTGTCTTGGACCCCACAAAAAAATAGATTAGGAGTATGAAGAAAATTTATTTTCCACTATATTATATTTCACTTGTCCAAACATTTATAACCATAAACTATATGTTGTACCGCAGGTCCATCAATGCCCTACGCGGGTGTAGGCCCAGCAGCGTCCCCATACGCGTACGCCGCGCAGGCGCCCTCCCCGGCGCCCTACCACGGGTACGGCATGTAGGGCGCCGCCCCGCACCTGTGGGGGCTCCACCGCTACTGAGCGCCGCACTGTGCCCGCAACACGATACTGAGCTACGAGCTAACAAGTGAAGCTCACGGTATAAGTGAATTCATGAAACACGGTCGTAAGGAGACATAAGCAAATAGAGTGATAATATGTAAGCCGGTACATTATAACCACAGAATATCTAATAGTACTAACGTACAGAACGGCCACTCACCGCCCCCCGCCAATTTAAGATTCTTCGCCCGCGCCCCGTACGCACCTGCAGTTTGCCGGCAATTGGACTGCAATATTGCAATGGATGTCAATCCCCAGTCGCTATAAAATCACGCCATTTCTGAGAACTACTGAGAAGCGCTTGGAACGCAGTCGGCATTACGAGCGGCGAGCATCCCTAATATATAATGATAATCCTTACACGTGTGTGTACGTTCGTATACAGACGTAATCTTGTGCATGTAGGTGGTGCTAGCATTTATATTGTATTGAGTGGCCGAGGTGTGGTATAACACAAAAGAAGCGTGTCGTCGACGAAAACACCCACAAAATATAATCAACCTTATGCAGTCCCCATAAGGTATTGAAATTTTTGCTCACACGCTTCCGTACACTGCAAGTCATTGTAGCGGCAGCGGCTGAGACTTTTGGCGCGTGGCGATGGTGATTTCCGATTGGTTAACTAATATACCGCATATTTAAATTGTCATCTGCGCAGGTACATCGGCGGGCCATATAAAATGTGAACTACTGTACTCACATGTAAATAACATTCACAATATAAATTTGGAACAAAATCGTTTGACGCGACAATCGTCCAATGACAAACGATTCCTTCCCCGCGTGTCTCACTAATTGGTTAGTTTGATTCTACGAAGAAATATGTGAATTTGACTATTTGTCACTCTATTTGTTTATTGCCCGCAAGTGTGCTCATGAAATTCGTAGTCCAAAATCGTGTGAGTGTAGGTGCAGGTGTAGACAAGCTCGTCCTATCGTATGTAAGACATCGCATTCTCTATGCGCTCGCGACCGCCCCCTACCGGCTTCGCGTAGGACTTATGAACTAGCCTAAGTTTTCTACTCAAAGTGCGGATTATTTTTCTATACGCTGAGGCCTAACGTTATAGTGTTTCCTTTGCGTCCCCTGTAAAAAAAAAGTATTATGTCAGACGGTCGAAAGTGCATAGAGTATAAATTAAAAAAAGTTACGCGTAGTTTAGCCGTCGGGCCGATACGTCAAATAAAATATTGTTAGCCTGTACAAATTATATTAATATATTTGATTGCTAAATAGCTCTCATTACAACAAAGTGCTTTATTTTTAATCGTGTGTGAGAGTTACATAGATGTCATGGAAATTGTCGCTTGCGATTTTGTTTAGAGCGGTCACTTAAACATTAATATGTTAACGCGATTAATAATCGAATATAAATTGTTCAGCAATCATGTACCTATTGTGTAGGGTTGTAGCGAGTTGCGAGCTTAATTAAGTTTATTTTGTACGCAAAAGTTTCTATCATCCATTAGTTAATTATTTATAAAGAATTTTCTTGGAACATTCATCGTAGTTATCAAAGAAACTGTTATCTAACTACGTATATGAATACTGCATGTTTAATCGCTAACTCGTTGCAGCCCTCTTGTATCTAAAATTAGATAAAGTAATATTGTAAAATACTCGGTGTACTTGAAAATAGTGTTGTTGTCACTGACTGTGACCAAAGCATAATGTGTTATAAGTCATGAGGTGCTTACAAACGTCCAAATTCCACACACTATTGGTAAAAGTCCCAGCAATATGCCACAAGTTGGCAAGCCTTGCCAATTAGCAGGTATTCATAAAGGTACATCTACCGGAGGTGAAATTGAGACGTCTCTAGGTACTTATACAACCACTAGGTGCATACGACATGTAATATACGCATATGTACATAGTGGGAATACGACTACACCACAGATAATTAAATTTAATAAAAATTAATATTCAACAAATTACATTTACATTTGAAATTAAAATAGTGTAAAAAATTATCATTTTTTGTTAATCAATTAATATGAGAATTATAATAAATTTAATTTGCAAAAAATGTGGGATATGGAATCTATGCGTGTTGACTGAGCCGATCGATCTTATTTTAGCCAACCCAGTTATATTGAGTAATAATTCGGTTAAAACAATTTTACAATAATTACAAGATATTCGAACATCAATATATAAAAATATTGTTATATGTATATAATGATTTTCATTCAAATGAGCCAGTTGAAATTAACTGAAATATAAAGATACCGGATTGTGTGTAATCTACGGTAAAAGAATTATTTTCTAGATACGTTTAGGTTTAGTTTAGGTGGAATTAGTGGTACGAAGTTATTTTGAGTAATGTTTGTGAATGTGTGTGATATAACGAGTACACGCGTGCTTCACTTTGCGTTGTCGTTTGACATGATTGATGCCTTCACTAGATAGTTAAGTCATGTAACCGGGAACGGGCACTGTTGACATTCATTTTTATCATTTGTAGAGAATATTTTTATGTATTGAACGGTGCCCAGCCGGACTAGAGTAGCCGACTCTTCATAATTGTTACGCCTTTGTAACTTTACGGTTGCGAGTTGCAAATAAAATATAATCATTGATGTTTAATGATTCATTCAAATCATTCCTATCATTAACAATCTACGGTCGATATGGACATGTATCGATAATAACATTGTTAAAGTTCGTTTTCACTTTCTGTCGTGATAAAACTAATTTTATTAACTTAAAATACAGAAAGAAAGTTCATTGTTTATTATTATCATTGTATTTATTCATGTATGATACTGTTTCCCTGAATTTTTATTATTGTAAGATTATATTATATGAATAAATTAAACTAAATTTGTTTCTATCTCCTTGTCCTCACACAATAGATAGTCGTAAACAGTCTTGGCATGTCTTGTAATTCGTCAATAATAATTATTAAAAGTCATTATGTTAACAATCACAAAAAAACTAATTACATCTGCATAACTTTTAATAAAATTATATTTTATCAGTAGTTATTTGATTAAAGACTTGCCAAGATTGTTTACTAAATAAGACAAGAGAGAAAAAACAGACCGTAAGCACAGATAATATAATACTATACTAGCCGTAAGCTATTAACTATTCGATAGTTGGCTAATAAACTATTATCCTATCCAATGACGGTCACGTTAATTGGTGAGTTACTAATTATATTATCGTAGTATTCGTAGATATGTCAATAGACGTCAAACTGCGAGCGAACAAATACAATAGTCTCAGTAGCCGTGCTGGAATTTTAGTAGTTAATAATGTGACCCGAAAAAAACTTTTAAACTCATTAGTCATTAAACTATTATATTGCCATTTCTGTCCAATCTTGTGGATCAAATTGCAGTTCATCTTCAACTAAAAAAATAGCTATAGTCTGTGCTACTAAACGTAGTGGTTATATTCTCTTTGTGTGCTACTAGTTAATAGCCTAGCTCTCAAATCTCTCAATGGGATCGCGCCCTTGGCTGCGTTCACTTACATCGCCCGACGTCGTCGGACGACGCTCTGAGCTCTGAGTAACTGAACGACTAAAGTACGCTCCGTGCGTCGTCGGACGATAATACTGAACGCAGCCCTTATTATTAACACCGTCACCAATCACTGAACCGCTTTTCACTAGCGGTAGACATTAGAATTGCTATACACAGTCAAGAGTACGTCCTATCAGCGGGTCTACATAGAACAGCAAAGTCGGGCGGTAGAATTGTATATAATTATCTAGATGAATGATTGACAAGCCTGCTCACCCAGGCCGCACACAGTTCGGCACAGGCATTACTATGCAGATGCGCATCGAATAAACCTGGGTGATTTTGACGATCAGTATTTTTTTTCGGGTCAGTATTATTTAATAAAAATTACAGCCCTATACCGCAAGATGTGAGGCAATGTGAGGCATTATTGGCTACAGCGCTTTGGTGTTGTGCCTTGCCCGAATTTTGTCCCAAGCTCAAAGAGAATGTAACCACTAAAGTTGGGCCCACACTGCAGATAAAGACAAGTCCCAAGGCTCTTGCAATGACGCCTTGCCTTTCCAATAGGAACATTAGTATCTAACCTATGATGGGAACTGTCAAATCAGCGACAACTGTCGCTGTGTCAACTGGTCGAAGGTTAAGGTATGATTAGTGGGACAAAAAAGTTGTCCATTTTTAGACATATTAGCCTGGGATTTTCAAATTAGTTATGTCAGAACTCATCAGCCCGTATTGATTATAATGTTGAGTGTAGGTTTCCTCTATTCACAGTCCAGTAAGCCTCCAGACGCCGATTAGCCAGACACCCTCGGTCACAAGGCATATGCAGTAGTACTTGCTGTATATCATATGCGCCGCCGCCATGGAGAAAAGAAGGGAGCGGAGGTGCTGCAAGGCAATTTGGTCATGCGCCTTCAATTTGGTCATGACGTCACAGTGGGCGGAGCCGCAAAGCTTAATTTCAAGTGAATCATCACTGCGTTCGGTTCTCTTCGATTTAAATAGATTTTGAGAGGATTTTGAATATTTTTCTTGTTTTAACAATGAAGTGCGCTGTTGTTGGATGTAAAAATTGTTCAGGATCAAAACTAAAACATATTGATGGTATAACATTTTATGTGTAAGTCACATATATTTATATTTTCAATTTTAAAACATGCATTTTCTCGTTTCTTCGCCAAATTGTTGCTCGGGACATCTGTCGTCGAAAAGATGCATACTAATCACTTCTCACCGATAACATGTTTTTACATTATCAATGCATATTATGACGAAAATAATAAACACATTGTTTTAATTCATTTTAAATTCTAAAATGTTAGTTATTTCATAGATAAATTACATAATTACATGAAATAAGAGCAATTTAAAATAAGAAAAATAGGCCATCAGGCCATCTATCGGTGAGTAGTCAGTAATAGGGTCGATTTCATGTTTCGAATTAAAATGACACATTTTTGACGATTTTTGTAAACCCCCGTTTTATTGTTATCTGATGGTATTTAACGTTTGCTATAATGAAGTTATACACATACTATGTAAAAATACAGGGCGCATCTTGTTAAAAATAGAAGAAAACCAAAAAAATAGAAACACGAATGAATAAGTTTTTACACAAATGAAATTCTTTAATCGCGAATGAAATGTGTAGGACACTAATGATTTGCTAGCTGGACAACATTCATAACCATGATTTTATAAAACAAAAATACATAACAAGGTCTTGAATGAAGCGGGCGATGGTGATTCTAAGGTATCTAAGTGAGAAATAAAAACAAGGAACCTTGGATACGTTTTTTGAAGTGAAACTTCTGTATAGACGGGGGGTATTAGGAATTTTTAGTCACGAAAAAACGTTACGGCCGCATGGAGGGGGTAGACAATATATCGCTTGGCGAGAGACGGCAGCGGCGGAGGGATTGAAAGGCTGATGATGATGATGATGATGATGATGATGGTGAAAATTCTATATATAGAAGATAGATATATATATCTTCTTCTATATATTAGGATTTTTCTCTCACGAAAAAGCGTTACGGCCGCGTGGAGGGGGTAGACGATATATAGCGGCGGAGGGAGAGAAAGGAAAAATGGATGTTTTTTTTGGTTCCGGATTTAATTCAGTTTTTTTGTTTGATAAAATAAAATTAGTTTAAATAAAAAATGCATTCATTAAAATCACTTAAAATGTACCTAACCTAACCAAAACATAATTTGCAGTAAAACTGCGAAAAAAAAACGAAATGTGTGCTGGGACACATAGTAGAAGTGAAACTTCAACGGACAAGTGGAAAAACGAATCGCAACGGACAAGTGGAAAAACGAATGGCAACTGACAAATGGAAAAACGAATCACAACAAAATTTTAACTTGAAGTTTTACGGGCTGATTGTTAATGTACTTATTCAATTTGAAAACCTGCCCGTAAAACTTCAACTTAAAATTTTGTTGCGATTCGTTTTTCCACTTGTCAGTTGCCATTCGTTTTTCCACTTGTCCGTTGCGATTCGTTTTTCCACTTTTCCGTTGAAGTTTCACTTGTACTATGTGTCCCAGCACACATTTAGTTTTTTTTTATTCAATTTGTATCCAATAAGTTTTTATGACAATAGTTAACTGCAATCTTGATATATCATAATCCAAAAATTCCAAATATTACGTAGCATTATTTCAGCAAAAATGTATTGAATACTTTAATTAATAAAAAAAAAATAACATTAGGTAAAATTTTTTTATGAACAGAATGTAACATACTTTTTATTATATTTCTATATACAACCTACAACCTACAACCTAATTCTTAGCTTATACTAAACCTCTTAAGGGGTCATTGTACTCATCATAATGAACAACTTTTACTATGGGAACAACCCTGAAACCGAAAAAAATATCAGCGGTTCCCTACATTTGTGTTCACATAAATCGACATAATTATAGGGAACAGCAGATTTTTTCGAGATTTCAGGGTTGATTCCACTGTAAAATGTGTTCATAATGATGAGTACAATGATCCCAGAGATTTAGTATAAACTAAGAATAAGATTGGATATTTGTATAAGTAGGTATTTCTACTAATTTCTTATAATATATATTTTTAATGATTTAAATAGTGGAAAGAAAAAATCGCTCACGAGCAGGATTCGAACCTGAGACTCCTGGCTCAGTACGCCAGTCTTTGGGTGACGTCAGCGATATCTTATTAAGAAACAGTGATTCTTCTTTTTTTTTCCACTATTTAAATACCGATAACACGGTTTTGTGGGGCACAGTGATATTGCAAAATTTATACATGTATGAATAAATAAATAAATACTAAATAAATCGTTAGATTTCGCTTCGCATGCATAAATGCGTTAAAAATAATAAAATATATAATTTTGTCAATCAATTTTTTTTTTGTTGTATTTGCAATCAGTTTATACAATTAAAAAGATGGTTTGAGTGATTTTCAAGGTGATCTACATGAGGATACTTTATTGCGCTAGGCGCTATGTATGGCACGTTTTTAACGTACTTTTGTGTAAAGTTGTAAAACAAAAGTTGTGTAGTTAGACGTTATTTAATACTCATACTGAACTGGTAATCTGAAGGTCAAGCCGCAAGTGCCATATGGTACCCTTACATTATACCCTTTTAACCTTTTTCAACTTCGTTACTTTTTTTCAAATTCTAATCAGTCATTTTAAAGACCACGTCATTTGTGTAAAATTCAATTTCATTAGTGTTATGTTCTCACCACAAAAACGCACATAGAATGTTCTGGAATAAAATAATGTGCTTTGTACGCCACAGTGGTGAGTAGACAAACTAAAATGAAAAATTGTTAGTGCTGTTACGCTGTAATAATTCATTTCACCGCTAGATGGATTTACAAAAAATGGGCGGATTTTCCATAGTGAGGTGGAGACATTGCTGTACCTCGTCCCCCTGTCACCCGCATTCAGGCGACGCTTCTTTCTAAAGAGATTTTGCCTTGCAACACCTCCGCTCCCTTCATTTCTCCATGGCCGCCGCCAATCGGGACGTCAGTCCGTCAGCGAGCTGGCCAAAGAGAATATAACCACTACGTTTAGAGCTGGCACCGGCGCGGCGTCGCATTTTTGTTGCGTAAGTTGCATTTGAAGGAAAGCTTGAGCGTTGCGACGGGCAGCATCGTTGATTTTGGCGGTGGGACGACGACGTTCACCGCCACCGCTTTTCCTATGTTTTCTCCATAAAAATGTACTCTATGGTTCTCAAAAGGCTCGTTATGTAGGTAATGAAATAAAAGAAATGCTTTTAAATATGTTACTGTCAAGTGTCAACATGACGTACCTATTGACGTGACAAAATCATTGAATTAAACCTATGGAAGTGGCACATTCTTCTATATCCACCTCATAAAGGTATTATACTGACGTAATAGAGGCACTGTCACCTCATTATCACGTCACCGAAAGCAAAATGAGTATATGTGCGAAATTGACACGTGTAGGAGTGATTTTTTGTGATGTGACATGGACGTTTCCGCATTATCGATATAGTTCAACCGGCCTTACTTTTAAGGAGTATTTTAAAACTGCTAAGCTATTAAGTAACTATTGTTTTAAAATTACAGATATTTGAGACATAATTTTATTTGTTTTAAAAGATTGAGTTACGCAATTAAGGGCTATATTATAATTACATTATTAATGTCACGAAGGTAAGGAATACATAAGTAAAAAATAAAAAAATCAATTAATCATCATTTCAGCCGTAAGACGTCCACTACTGGACACAGGCCTCCCCCAAGCATATATTGGCCATATATGCCATAATCACCACGCTTGGCAGGCGGGTTGGCGATCGCAGTTGGTTGGTTGCACTCCACTTCACTCCACCTCCACTTCCACCTCCACCTCCACTTCCACTCCACTTTCATTCATCCATCTATCCATCCATCCATCCATCCATCCATACTTACAAACTTTCACATTTATAATATTAGTAGGAGAAGTAGGATAGGATAGGATTTTTGGAACTAAAAATTTTGACTTTCTGTCTCCATAATAATTTGTCATCTTCGGATGAACTAGTTTTTGATCTCTAACTCTTCTTGTATTATATTTATTTTTAACTTTTACTTTATACTCGTCACTTCGTAGACTTACCACTTTGAATATTTACCATTATTAAAGTAAAGATCTTTATAAGAAACAAACACCGACCCGAACAAATTCCGAAGGTATGGATCGTTGGTGATTTCACTAAAAGATACAGTTATCCTTAAAATATCTACTGCAAACCCTGTAGTTTTTTCGAGGCTTTCAACTTTTTTTTTATTGTATAGGATGGCGAAACGAACTAAAAGCCCACCATATGTTAAGCGGTTACCTTTGCCAATAACAACTGCAATACCATCTAGGCTGTTACCTAAATGGTACCGCAAGTCGGTTCGCAAGTCTCATGTGATTGTAATTACACTGGCACCACACAGCAATGCAAGCATCACTATTTGGCGGAGAATAGTAGATACGGTGCTTATTCGTTTTAACATTTGTGCCCATCCATTTTTCTTTAATAACAGCATTTACAGGAAATCTGGAAGTTATGAAGTTAGCCGGTCAATATTTTACAGCATTTTTAGCCCGGCCGCACATTGTCATAAAATAGCACCGTATTTACATTTTAATATGTCAAAAGCAGACATACGATCCGGAAAATTCTGTCAGTCTGCGGGGCTGGTACTAAAATTAACTGTATAAATGTAAAATAAGCATTATGAAAGTAGTATTGTCCTGCAGATACTTACCTGTGAAACGTCTCTTTGCCATAGACGTACAACATACTATTATAACATCGTAAAAGTACAACCATGGTATAGGTTCCGGCGCGTCAGATTTTTTCTGTGATCAATGAATGAATCATTGTGATTTCCTTCCAATGTGCGGCCGGACTAATTCAACCTTTCAATACTTTCAACCGACTTACCATATTGGAGAAAGAAGCAGAAACCTCTTTTGATTATGACCCACGAGTTTTTAAAAAATGAGGAAGTATACGGCAGTGATGGTTTAGAGATGTTCAAATTTTCTACTTGGGTCAGCAATGTGGATTTGGAAAATACTATTAAAGCGGGCATTGATGACATTGTCCGAGCAAAGAAAGATTATGATGATTTCCAGTTAAAATCTCTCTGCGATAGTTATTTACATAATAAGTTTAACGAATATTATATTATTTACACTGATGCGTCAATTAACAATAATGAAATTGGTGCCGCATTCTTTGATTCAGTCACGAGTGATTCGATGAAACTTAAAATTACCTCTAAAATTTCTATAATGCATGCGGAACTGATAGCAATATTAGAAGCTTTGTCATACATAGATACCATTACATGTTCTAATGTCTTAATTGTAACAGATTCTCGTAGTGCCCTGCAGTTACTAAGTCGGTGTACATCACCCACTCGTGGGATCCCTATTGCATATACTATCCTAGATATGATTTGTAAACTAAAACTTAGGAATATAAATGTTGTACTGCAATGGGTGCCTTCCCATGTCGGCGTTGTGGGTAATGAAACGGTCGACCAGTTAGCTAAAGAAGCATCAATTGACGGAGAAACTTATTCATGCGAGCCATATTTTACAGAACTTTTCTACAAAATTAAAAAAAAATCTTCTAGTATTTGGCAAGAATATTTTAATGAACGTAGTCGAGTCAAAGGCATATGGTACGCCACAATACAGCCGACTATTCACAAACGTGCTTGGATAGACAATGTCGACATGGGGAGACAGACCATCATAACTGCTCTCCGCCTCCGCTCTGGACACGTACCGTTAAATAAGTTCGCTTTTTTAATGGGTAAAGTGGAGTCGCCAAACTGTACAGAGTGTAATATTATTGAAGATGTGTACCATATAATAATGGAGTGCATTAGGAACGAACCGGAGAGAAGAGACATGTTGTTTCTTAATAATAGTTTTTATGAGACCGGAGAATGTAATAGTATCCTGGCAGCTCCCAATTCGGAAGCTGCCAGGATGCTATATTGGCTCGTTAATAAAGGAATCAGACGTAGAGGTCTGTTAAGTTAGTTTAAGTTGTGTTCTCCATATGGTTGTAGCCCGATGAGGGTGGCATAATCTTATAAGATTAAACCCTCTATAAATAAATAAAGAAAAAAAAAAAAAAAAAGCAGTAACGGACACTAACTTGTGACATGTATGGTGCTAGGTAGTACAAAAAATATATAATTGAAACTATCGACATATCGATATATTTTGAGCAATCCATATGCGAAACGGTTTCATTTTCACGTACACAATATTTTTTTATCTAACACATAATTATTTAAAATAACATATTATGTAGAAAATAGGGTATTTACTGCATGTTATTAATGTATTACTAAATAATTTTAAGAATAACTTCTATGAAAATAAGCATTATGAAAGTAGTATTGTCCTGCAGATACTTACCTGTGAAACATCTCTTTCTTTAGGTTAATAATGTAAATTACACAGCAGTATAACACAGAACACTACACCAATACGATTATTGATATTAATTGGATAAAATACAGAACGATTGTGAAATAAATCATAAAATAATACGAGATTATATTTTGATGGGACGCTATGGGAGATTACAATTGTCAAAATCGGTTCTACTGACATTTTATTATGTCTCTTTCTAGCATATAGGTTTTTTCGTAAAGATCGGTATCTCAGTCGCACACTGTAGTGGTCTATTACGTGAGTATAGAAATGTCTTTGATCCACCTAGTTTATACAAATATCTATTAAATCGTTATTGAATTATGAAACTATTCTTTGTCTCTTGTTAACCAACGTGTTATGTCGTCTGGTGAAAGAGATCGCATGCTATTTGTATATTCTCTGTTTGGCAACATCTTTACGGGATGTCAAAATACCTACGCCGCGTGGCAACCCCGCTTACCCCGCAATGTGGCCCATAGCCCATAGTACATGAGCTGTCAAGTAAACAAACTAGGGCTGTTGATATTTTTTAAATATCAGATTTTCGATCTATCGATATTTTTAAATATACAATCGGTGTTCGATATATTGCAAAAAACAAGATATTTCGATATATTGGCCAAATTTCATGATTCTAGGTAAATGCGAAGTACCCTATAGGTTTTTTATGTGAGTTTGCGAGTATCAAAATGTGACATAGCCGTATGATTGCCTTGACCTACAAGCTTGATTTTTTATGTCCTAGGGACAGCCGAACTTAGAATTTGATATAATTGCATTATTTATTACTACTTGAAAATGATTTTAATCAGCACACATCTCTGGTACGAAACACGAGCATCGATATCGATACTTTTTAGTTTTGATTACTTACTTCCCTAGCTATGGCCACCGTAACGGTGGCCCGGATATTGTAGCCTGTAGGTATACCACGCTTATTTCGTAGGTATTACTGGTCCATAGGTACAAGTCAATGGACAAAATGTAATTTGTCATGTGTCAAATGCTGCACACGCACGAATTGCACACAAATACATTTTATTTTTATTCATGTTTTGACTTTTGAGATAAAATCATAAAATGACGTACAAACGAAAGAAGTATCATCATGGTGACACTCATCTGAAGAAAAGGTGGAGAGTGAGAAACAGGAAGAAGGATCTTGACCAAGTCGATGAAGATATAAAAGAAGGTACGTTTTGTTTACGAATAAAATTGCAACCCGTCACTTGTCACATGGCTTGTCAGATTTTGAGGTTAAATTGATTTTTACATTGTTCCTTTTACCACAAATATTTACTAAATCTGTGCAGTATACAATAGATTGTGTATTGCGAAGCTGTAAGTGTTTATTTTCACACATGGCTCAATGATACTCAGAACATTTAAGTGTGAAAACGAGTTTATAATCGAAACTAATTTTTACAGAAAACGCCGATAAGTTATTGAATCAAGATGTGGACTTAGACCTGCCTGGCGCGGCGCAGCACTATTGCTTACATTGTGCTAGATATTTCATCGACGATCAAGCACTTAAAGAGCACTTCAAGACAAAAGTTCACAAGCGAAGGTTGAAGGCATTGGAGTTAGAGCCATACAGCATAGAAGAGTCAGAACGCGCTGGAGGCTACGGCAACTTCAAACTGCCTAGTAAACGAAAAATAATCACACAGAACACAAACAAATCAGATGCAGATGGTGATGCAATAATAGAAGATATTACTCCAAGTAAAAAAAAGAAAATTAACGAAAATGATACGTAAAAGCTTCACTAACATAGTCAATAAGGCATGGGACTGTAAAATCACACAAACAAGACATTCTGCTCTATTCATAAGTGGTGCAAAGGCTACGGAGAATTTTGTTTACATTACTCCACATATTGATTTTCCAGAAAAAATACAACAAAAAAAAGCCTTACTTAAAGATCTGCAAAAAAGGAAAGCTAATATTGACTTGGCAAAAGTAGAAAACCTCTGGCAAATGTATCAGGATCTCAACACTAAGAAAGCTGAGTATGTAAAGCGAAAGGACGAAATATCAAGGGAACTGGGACAGCTTTTAAAAAAAGAACCAGATAGTGACACCACAAAAAAACTGAAAATTCAGAATGATCTCATGAAAGACAACATCAAGAAATTAAAAGCTCCTTTATGGTCAGCTGAAGAAGCTGCTATTGTTGAAATCTTGAAACTACCAAATAGTTTACATTCCAAAACACCAGATGAGAATAATAAAATTCTATACACACATCTTTCACCACCAACGAATAATAATAAAAACCATCTTAAAATTGGCAAAGACCTTGATATACTTGATTTCAAAAAGAACGAGCATTACTACTTAAAAGGTAATGCTGCTATGTTTGAACTAGGTGCTAAATTTTACTTCAGTAAGGTATTGAAAGAAAATAAATTTGTTCAGTTCTCAAACCCAGATTTTGTCAAGAGTTTAATTGTTGAAGGTGCTGGTAAAGACCACACTGATCCAGATGTTACCTTTATTTTACATCATAATGAAGATTCTAAAGTAAATATTGATACCCGTTTGCATCTTACTGGAGGAGGATCTCTAAACTCCTTTCTTGCTTATCACGCCAAGAATGTGGTGTATGCCAAGGTTTTGCCTTTGAAATACTTCACAATGGGTAGACAATATATGCCAGCACCATCGGACGAAGACAGCTTATTCCATGTCAGCCAGTCATCTGTTGTAGAGTTCTTTGGAGCCACAAAGACTGAGAAAGACCTAGATCAAACTCTGGAAGAAGTAACTGACATCTTGAAAAATGCATACTGCCAGCTCGGATACCATTTTCGTTTGAGTAGACTTGCCGCTGACAAGTTGGATATGTGGGAGTCGCAAAGAATTGCTGTTGAGATGTATTCAACGTCCCTACAGGATTATGTAGAAGTGGCCAATGTGTCATTGAGCGGAGACTTCATAAGCAAGAGGTTGATGTTCACATATGTTGAAAATAAAGAGAGTAAATTCCCTCATCTAATTTCGGGTACATTGTTGAACGTACCGAAGTTCCTAGCTTGTGTGTTAGAGCAGGATGCTGATTTTTCCGTGCCCAACTTTATGAAAATACGAAATTGGACATTGCAAAGCATGAGAGAAAAAAACAATGAAAATTCTCTTACCCATATGATTATGAAGCCCTTCAGAGCTTTATCATAGATTTTACATTGTGTATCTTGTGAACTTAATCCTAGTTAAGCTATGATAAAGTTTTAGGTTTAAATGTTATATGAATAAAATGTAAAATTGTACTAAACAAACTGTTTCTTTATTCATCTCAAATAGATTTTTTCAGCAACATAATGCGATATTATACTTAAATTCTGTTCTATTTCATCTAAGATTGAGTGGGTTCATTGGTGACTGCTGTGTTATCTCAATAATGTTCATGTGTTCAGATTTAGTCAGCAGCACTAGTGTGTGGGTTCTGAATAAAAAAAACATGTTTTTTTTTAAAAAGAAACCGCCCGATTGTGTTTTGCATCATGGTAAGAGGTTTCGGGTATTTTTTTCAATTACCCTGAATAATCCCTTCCGGCCGCGTGATTCGATCGGACAGTTTCACTACGTTTTCGTGGCCGACAACGACCATACAGCCCATAGACGCCTCATAACAGGCGACCGATTCTGCAACACATCTATGAAATTTCACTAAAGAAGGTTGCCACTATTCGCCACTTAAAATTTTCAAATCAGTTTCGACCACTTACGTGAGCCGTCACAACTGCCGCGTTAGTGTTCAGCAGGTGTTCAGCCAATAGCGGATTGCAGTACCCCGCCTCAGCTAGTGGCAGAATTTATTGTACGCATTAAATTCAACATTAGGCGTCTATTGGGCTGTATGGTCGTTGGTGGCCGGATTCTGCCTACCCCATATTTTAGAAGGACTTTTAATCAATTGTAGGCGAAACCTCAGAATTTGCCCGACCTCCACCAAAAGTTATGAGGTTGGAAGGGAGTGCCTCAATCCTAATACTTAAATCCATGCTAAAATTTAGAAATCAAGATATAAAGTACAACTTTATATAACAGACTGTTTAATTTCCTTTTAATCTCATAATTCTTAAATACGTTTTTATGCGTTCGATATCATTGGTTCAGTCCCATATCAAATTGAAATTCAGTTCGATTCCACGTAGGGTTCAGCGGATCGATCGGTGACTGTTGTGTTATCTCAATGACGTTCATGTGTCCAGTTTTAGTCATCAGCACTATAGTATGGGTTCTGAAAAAATAAACATATAAGGAATTTAAAAAATAACCATTAGGTATGGGATTTAAAAAAAACAAAAGGAATTTAAAAAATCAAATAAGGAATTTAAAAAAAACTAATAATGAATTTAAAAATCAAACAACAAACGAATTTAAAAAAAGTTGCTCCACACTGCACTGCTTTTGTATCATGGGTTATGGGTATGTGTATATCTATCTACACACTAATATTATAAAGAGGAAAGATTTGTATTTTTGTGTGTATGTTTGTAATGAATAAACTCAAAAACTAATGTACCGATTAAAAAAAAAAAATCATCATTAGAAAGCTACATTCACCCTGAGTAACACAGGCTATATTTTCATGTCCACCCGTGCGAAGCCGGGACGGGCCGCTAGTGGGTAATAAAGGGAATTCGTTTTGTCTTCTACAGACGCCAATGGCAGTCAAAAGGTTAATTTAGCTGCTGTAAAGTAACGGCCTATGCACAAAGAAATGAGCGATTATAAAATTTAATCCATCAATTATATATTGGAGTTGGAAGGGGACGACCTCGGCGAACGTATCACGATCAAATCGCGGATGTTCTCAAAAAATGCCAGGTTAAGAGTTCTCTAAACCGACGAGCATGCATGACGAGGTTAATGGACGTAGATGAAGCGAAAGAGGTGTGTCAGGATCCTAGCAGGTGGAAATCCATAGTCTCTGCCTACCCCAATGGGAAACAGGCGTGATAATATGTATGTATGTAATTATATATTGACGACACGATTGGCGCAGTGGCTGAGCGATTGGCTACCGCGCAACACAGGTTCGATTCTAGCACATGAAAAGTATTTGTATGGTCTACATATAACTGTGCCGCTCTGAAACCTGGCTTTGCGAAGGGCCTCGCAGGTACAGTCGCGTGATAAGTGTGAGCAGGACATAAGGATGCATCGAACATTAACGAAGGACCACAGAGTACATTGTAATATACTGAAATAGAGACCAATCTTCAACCACAAAACAGGTAACCGCTTACTAGCGCCATCTGATACTTTCAGTGTGAAACTATCACCTAATCTAAAAATAAAGAATGCAAAAAGAGAAACGCTTCGTGAGGATCGAACGCACGTCCTGCTTTAATAAATCAGACCACAGGATCGTACTGCTACGAATACTTATTATTTTCCTGCGAATTTTAGCACTATAATCAACCAGTCAAAATCACTAAAAGTAGAATACTTTATTAGTCAAAAAACAACAAAAATGGCTCTGAAATAGATACTTATTTAATAATGTAATATTTCGTGTAAAATCAGTACAATTATCTCGTAAAATGAAATCTTAATCTCTTATGAGCAATTTTCAGATATGGGGTCATGTAGCGACATCTATCGAATATTGAATAAACTATTACAATATCTCGTTTCTTAAATTTGTAAAACCTGCCATCTATTACTTTTAGTCCGCAACAGTAACAAGTATAATGCTACTAAATTAAAAACCACCATCTTAACCTGTTATCTACAAGCATTCGAAGTACTACGTATTTTTGCAGCGTTGTAAAAGCTGTTGTACCCGATTATTTGTTCTAAGATTGAGCACCCTGAGACAGCGAGAACACGCGTCACCCGCCATCTTGCCACTCAGATGGACAACTTGTCTTGCCGCCATTACCGCGCATGCGCACTACTTATTGGTTTGCAAAATTGACTACAGTTGTACAGTTGTTGTTGTATTGTTAGTTGTTGTTGTTGTTGTTGTTGTTGACTATTGTTTGCAGTCACCTGTTTCTCACTTAACAACGGTACAGCTTACCAGTGGCGTGCAGTGGCCTACTTCACTTGAATTTATTTTTGGTGTAAGTTATTGATTTTTTCATGTAGGAAGATTTATTCAGCATTAATAGGTTTAATAAAGGATAAAGAATCATCGTACTTTGAAAAAAATATAATAACTTACACCACTGTTGAGTTTGAATGAGGAAGGCACTGGGTATTGCCTATATGCAATGCACGCCACTGCAGCTAACTGAGGTCCATAGACCAGTAAGCCTCTAGACGACGGTTAGCTGGACACCCCCGGTCACAACGCATATGCTCTACCACTGCATATCATACGTCCCTCCGCCAATCGGAACGTCACTCAATCAGCGAGCGGCACCAATCATAAGGAATCATACCACCGAACTTTTGAGCCGGCCAATCATAACGCGCCGTCCGCCCCCCTGACCCCACCAACGTTTTACGACTGCACTCGAATACAAAACTTTGTTTATGCGGAGTCTTGAAGCTTACTGGTCTGTGCTGGGGTCGTATTACGAAGTGTTAAAAATATAATGTTTCCGTTGTAAGAGAGAGACGAAGCTTGGCAGGACGTATAGCGCCATCCCTCTCTTACACCGGAACCATGATGGCTTAAACACTTCATAATAGGTACAGCCCCAGTACAGTCAAAACCAGTCTGCTCGTGACCACGGTCAATGCAACTTGGACGAAACGTCGAGGTTAGTCAAAATATTTGTTATGTTTTGATTTTATTGTGCGCGACAAGTCCCGTAAATATAGTTCAATATCAGTCAAAACCACTTTAAACCCGATTTTGTATTTAAGGTGAAGGTCGACTTTTTGAGCTATCGCAGTACTATTACTGCAAGGTCATTAATTATGTGTAACTTTATATATCGATGTTACATACCTAGTTCCGTATCTCCCTTGCGGTATGCACACATACATAGAGCTAAGCTGCTTGTATATAGTCGGCCGTCTAGTTTCCAACTGATGATCGGGTAGATGTCTGAAATACATTATTAGCTTTATGAAGGACAATAAAGGATTTGTCACACTGAAAGCGTCCTGCGATCCGGTCAAATCAAACGCAGACTCAACATTTGCGGTTTTTATAAATTTTATTTTGTACCTACTAGCTGTGCCCAGAGTGCGTTACAATGCCATCTTTTTTTTTGGACCTGGCCATGATCCTTCGCAGGCGTACGCAGATCAACTCACCAAAGTTTCATCACAATCGGATGAATGGTTTAGGAACGCATAGAGCACAAACATACAAAGAAACATTCATTTTTATAATCTGACCCTAAGGGCACGTGAAAAAGCTTGTCTTTCTTTATACTTTTCATTGTGTACGCAAAATACACGCTTGATCGTGGAGTTGCGGTAACCAGCCCGTTATACTATACTTTTCATTGATTTTACTATTACTTCTATACCTTTTTTCAAATAATATTAAATTCTTGTTAATTCTGTAGAGCAGGCATTTCCTCTATTCAAACTACAGGTCCAAATTGGGTGTACGACATAATAATTCCCTGGTTGTTTTTGGAGACTTTCTCATCATCCTCCTGCCCTTATCCCAATTTATTTGGGGTCGGCGCAGCATGTCTTTTTAGCCGTCATCTCCGTGTTCACTTTCTTTTTATCCATATCGTCTTTCACACAATCCATCCATCTTCTCTTTTCTTATAGCCATCCATATTCATACACAAAACCTTTTTCATAACATGTTCCTCATTTCTCCGCATCGCATGTCCATACCATGACAATCTACTGCTTCTCAACTTTTCCGTCACTGGCGCTACTTTCAAACTCCCTCTCACATACTCATTTCTTATCATATCCATTCTCGTTACACCACACATTCCTCTTAACATTCTCAACTCAGCTGCATGTAATTGCCTTTCATTCCTCTCTATCGTAGCCCAACATTCCGATCCGTACAAGACAGCAGGTCTAATCATAGTCTTGTATATTTTCCCCTTAATCTAAAGGGATACGTAAGGGATTGTTTTTGGAGACTTTCTATGCTCCTTAAATCCACTCTGCCCACAATCCCAGTAAAATTGTTCCCCTGATGCATAAAACTACCAACTACCAGTCAAAGTCGTTAAAGAATACATCTACCTCGGACATAAGATCACACTCGGTAGCCAAAACCAAACCACAGAGGTCGAGAGACTCATTTTCCAAGCATGGGCAGCTTTCGGTGCAAATAGCCATATCTTGCGCGGTAATCTGTCCATTGCACTAAAAGCAAAAGTTATGTCGCCGATATTTACATATGGAGCAGATACTATGAATCTAACGAAACTGTTTGCAGAAAGGGTCAGAATAGCGCAAAAATGGCAAAGCGGAATGGAGAGAGCAATGCTCGGAATCACCTTACGTGACCGTAAAACGAATGAGTGGATACACTCCAAGACAAAAGTGAAAGACGTAGTGTCCATAATAGCTAGGCGCAGGTGGAGATAGGCGGGATACATTGCTCGAATGGACAAGGAACGATTGACGTGGAGACTGCTGGAGTGGCGACCACGAAATCCCACTTGACCACGGGGACGGCCACTCAAACCTTGGGTGGCCGACATCCAACGACACACAGGCCTGGATTGGATGTTAAGGGCTTAAGACCACCAGGACTGGAGGAATTTGGTGGAGGCCTACACCCAAAAATGGGTATTATAGGCCGCAATGATGACCTTCCCACTGATGGAAACATACCTTTCATCCCATTTTAAGAGCTCGATCAATTTATCCACAAGTTCTTCTTGCATGGACACTTTGTTGAACGTATTACAGATTTCCTTCATTTTATTTCTGCCGGCTTCCACTTTCTTCAGCGGTGATTCTGGTAGGCTGTTCCCGAATCCGACGTAAGCATCCTTGTGTGTCGTCAGCTCGTCGTTCACGTTACTGTATGAAGTTATGGTTGGTCCAGAGTTTCTGAAATAATAATTGTTATACTTAGTCATGAAGGTTTGTCTGGAAGGCGCAGCGTGGGTAGGCCCCCCACAAGGTGGACCGACGACCTGGTGAAGGTCGCGGGAATCCGCTGGATGCGGAAGGCACAGGACCGGTCGTAGTGGCGATGCTTGGGGGAGGCCTATGTCCAGCAGTGGACGTCTTTCGGCTGAAATGATGATGATGATGATGATACTTAGTCATCAGCGGCCTTAAGTCAGTCCTCAGGCTAAGTTGATTGACTGATTAAAGGTTCTCCATTGCTGGACATAGTTGCCTCATCAGCTTTGACCTTTACTAAATACGTTGGGGTAGGCAGTAGGCTTCCTGTTTAAGGCCGGTCGCTAACAGCAAAGTCGAGGTGAGGTCGTGGCACAGTCGAGGTAGGGTCGAGGCACTGGAGAGTGAAGAGTCAAGGTGGCGGCGATAATTTTTGGTATCAATTAGAACGTACGTACAACTCAAGTCGACAATCGATGCGATATCGCTCGCATCGCGTCGCTTCATGAGTAAAGTCCCTAAGTCGCCTAACCAACGTAAGTAAGCACATGGCGTAGTTTTTAGTGCGCCGTAGTTTAAAACCGCCAACCCGATAATGGTGTGATTTTCTCCGGTAAAAAAAGGCTTCCAGTCTAAGCCACGTCTAAATAAAAATTTTTTTTAGAAAGTAGCTGCTATAATAACTCAGTAATACAAATTCTAAGGAATACCAGAGCAAAAGTTACCAGATCCACATCTTGTATTTTTTCGAAAGGGAGCGAAACTGTTAATATTTTGTTTATGTCTTCTAAGTAAATTTTTTCTTCAGCCTATTCGCAGCCCCTTGAAAGTACCACCAGGGCAAAAACCTTGGCTTGTCCATTCCTGGATCTAGGGCTGCCTAAAATAAGACCTTTTGTCAGACCAGACCTACGACGAACATACCTGAATTCTGTTGCTACGAAAACGAATCCATTGCAGTCTTTTGTATAGTTTTTTATTTGTTCTATATATGCTTTCACAGGATTGTCGCTTCTAACGAAATCTGCCACTATTTTTCCTCTGCCTACAAAATAAAAAATATTTTTTTGAAGATAATAATATTTTATTATTTTAATATGCATGTCATGCCGAGGCCAATATTCGTCGAAGGGTCGGCACTCGAAGTTGTAACGGAATACGTCTACCTAGAGCAGGCAATTCAGCTTGGTAGACACAACTTCGAGAAAGAAGCCAACAGAAGGATCCGTCTGGGCTGGGCAGCATTTGGCAAACTTCGCCGAGTCTTCTCGTCGCCTATACCGCAAAGTTTGAAGACAAGTCTTCAACCAGTGCATCCTGCCTGTCATGACTTACGGTGCCGAGACGTGGACACTGACAGTTGGGCTAGTCCACAAGTTCAAAGTCGCTCAGCGAGCTATGGAGCGAGCTATGCTTGGAGTTTCTTTGAAGGATAAAATCCGTAACGAGATTATTCGGAGAAGAACCGGAGTGACCGACATAGCTTGTAGGATCAGTAAGCTGAAGTGGCAGTGGGCTGGCCATGTCTGTCGAAGGACCGATGGCCGCTGGAGCAGACGAGTCCTTGAGTGGAGACCGCGAATCGGCAAACGAAGCGTAGGGCGCCCCCCTGCCAGGTGGACCGACGACCTAAAGAACGTGGCTGGGGGGGACTGGATGCGGAAGGCAGAGGACCGAGCGTTGTGGCGCAACTTGGGAAAGGCCTATGTCCAGCAGTGGACTGCGATAGGCTGAGTTGATTGAATACTTTATTGTCAGTAATTATTATAAAATGCAACCACGATGCGGGAGAATTTTGAAATAATATTTTCTTGTAAAAAAGAGAGTTTGGTCAACATAGTCGTCACGCTTGTTTTTACCGAAAGAGTAAGTAGAAGTGTATTTGATCTCTTGATATGTCCACTGTATTGTCATATAATAGGTAAAATCGAAACTCCCTGGTACTTATAGTTAGTAGCTAGAAAGCTACAGATTTTCAACCCGGGAATTGCACCTAGGACCTCAAACTTCCACCTCAGATAATGCCTATCTGAGACACCACTGACACAGGTAAAACCCCGTTGTTGATAGTGCCAAGCTGATCTTGATATCCGCAGAGCCTTAAGATCTTAGTCTTCAATCAGTGCGTCCTGCCTGTCATGACTTACGGAGCCGAGACGTGGACACTCACGGTACGGTTGGTCCACAAACTTAAGGTAGCTCAGCGTGCTATGGAAAGGGCTATGCTCAGAGTTTCTCTGAAGGATCGAATCCGAAACGAGGTGATTCGACAGAGAACCAAAGTTGTCGACATAGCCCACAGGATTAGCAGGCTGAAGTGGCAGTGGGCCGGACACATTAGCCGAAGAACCGATAGCCGTTGGGGTAGACGGGTTATTGAGTGGAGATGTCAGTGACGTGCCATTGGAGAGGCCTATGTCCAACAGTGGACTAATATAGGCTGATGATGATGATTTTGATATAATCTTTAAAGGAAACTTACTCTGGGCATCTGGTTTCTTATTTCCGGGCACATTTAAAAGAACTCCTATTTTTTTGCGCAATGGAGATATGGCCAGCCATGTTCCTCCATCATTTACTTCTAAATCACGACCTTAAAACAGAGATATTTCTTCAGAATATGTTATATAAGGGTTAGCACACACAGACGGAGTGGCGGCGAAGAGTAGTTCAATGGTCGCAAGGAACACCAAGCGGCACGACTAGACTCGATCGCTCTTCGCGGTGCTTTGAGCTTTCCAGTGTGATTTATTTTGCTATTAAAATGTCCGTTTTATTTAGAAGCAAATTAAGTTGATTTTTTATTATTTTTTTATTGTTATAAATTATTCGCTTCGCCGCCATTCCGTAGGTGTTAAAACTGAGTGAATGCTAATAATATTCATACCTTTTAAGTAGATACATAGTAGATATAACAACACTGAGTTTTAACATGAGATGAGGATGTCTGGTCATCATGGCCCTTGAGTTATGATATTAAATGATCACCCGGTGCTCGCTGACTGTTATGTCTTTTTTACACAGCATGGGCTAACCCCAACCGGACTTAAAGAATAGCATCACCCTTATCTCTTCTCATGGGTGTCGTAAAAAGCGACTAAGGGATTCACCAGAGGATGGGCAGCAGCATTCTCTGAGTATTTAACCAACCAACTGCGATCGCCAACCCGCCTGCCAAGCGTGGCGATTATGGCATATCCCCCCCTTAATTGGGGGAGGCCTTTGTCCAGTAGTGGACGTCATTCGGCTGTAATGATGGGCTAACCCCATGCCAACAAGAGTAGGGATTGAAGATTGAAATACCCCCTATGACTATTAATTGTTGTGGTCTCTCAGGCTGATATGGAAGTGGCAGGTTTTACAAGCTCTAGGACAATACAGGAAAAAAAAATTACCAGTGCGCAAATTTTTTTTGGTGGTTCAGTATGAGTTATAGAACACATTTCCATTAATTGTTCAATACTTTTTTTTTTATCCGAATTAAAATCAGCAAAATATGGACACAACGCGGCCGTCCGGGAGGGGTTTGTACCCCCGCTGCAAACCCGCAGCCGCATGAGCCAGCCGTCCCGCGCTTTTATTTTATGTTATTACGAACAGATTATGTCCATATTTTGCTGATTTTAAGTCGCATAAAAATATAAAAAAAAGTATTGAACAATTAATGGAAATGTGTTCTATTACTCATACTGAACCACCAAAAAAAAATTTGCGCTCTGGTAAAAAAAAAAACCTGTAAGTGAAAGGCGACGAGACCTGAAACCTCTTGGCAATTTGGCATAGACCAGGAAAATGTTACATAAAGTACTACCTGTCTGCAGTGAGAATCCCGTTTTCCCTTCCTCAGGCCCGGCTAGTACACACGGCTACACATCAAGCTGTAAATTTCCAGTAAAGCTGACCTCGAATTAGCTTTCCGTACAATGCATGATCAACTTATACTGGAAATGTACAGCTTGATGTCTAGCCGTGCGTACCAATACTGACCAATAGCAACGCTGTAAAGTGCCCTATGACGTCATTTTTAATGGTCAACCGCGGCATTCTCACAGCAGACGAGTAGTAATGAGGTCTGAGAAATATTTATAAAAAGGCTGATAATGATGATAATCCGATTTTTTAGGGTTCCGTAGTCCTACAAGGAACCCTTATAGTTTCGTCATGTCCGTCCGTCTGTCCGTCTGTCCTAATCCTTTACAGCTTAATAACTTCTACAGTTATAAACATAAGTGAATGAAATCAGCGCTGTGTTGTGACTCACGTTACAACACAGCATCATGCTGAGTGTTGACCAGTTTGCCGCAGCTACGACATGCAAAGTAGGTATCATACATTGATAAAATGATTCAAGAAATGTACCTAATTAAGTATTTTTTATGTGCACCTACCGCATGTCGTCTTGTTGTGGCAATAAATAATATTTCTTTCTTTCTTTTCTTTCAAATTTTGTTAAAAAATATTATAGATATAGATCTCAATTTTAAAACAATAAAAAAATCATGATTACGTATTTTAGGGGTGGCGCCCATACATGTGAAATGGGGATGTAAAAAATTTTTTCGCTGCACCCCCTCGTGTGGGGTATCATTGAATAGGTCTACTAAAATGAAGGTAATGTTTGATACATCACTTTTTTATCAGATGTACCATCTGCGAAATGTAGCCTGCCGAAGTGGCTTGCAATGTGTCCCCCCCCCTGCCATTTCTAAACTATGCAACGTAGAAACTTATAATCATCCACATTGATAGACCTTTGTAAAAACTCTCTTAAAATTATTTCGAGCATATTGTGATTATAAATTTTTGAGTTATAGAGCGAAAACTGAAAAATACTTAAAACGTCCTAGTTCAAAGGTCATTGACCTAAGAGAAAATGATTATAGAAAATAATGCTCCTTTAGCTACTTTCTATTTAAAAAAAATCACAAAAAGAAACTTTGTGTTATGTTCACTTCTTAAATTTGGCGCCATCTAGCGGCGTCAAACAACACTCTCTGGGTCACCAATGCTGCCGTCAAGTGCCGTATTACATTTGGCACTGTATAGCGCCATCTAGCGGCTACTGACATCACTCTCTGAGTCGCCAATACTGCCGTATATTGCAAAAACTAAAATAGCCGTGATTAATATTCGATTTGATTTGTTTGTAACACCTACTTAAGGAACCCTATAATAATACTGAGCATGGCCCGACATGCTCTTGGCCGGTTTTTTATTAAGTTATTACCACTTGTTTTTAGGTGCCAAATAATAAGAATATCTTTATTGTCAACATGTAGGTAGACAAATGTTTTTCTTGTTTTTTTCCTGTAAGGAAAACTTGCAAGTAGCAATAAAGCCCAAATAGAATGGTTGCAAAGAGATGGCAGATTAATTGATCAGCCAGATAACTGGCAAAAAGCGGTGGGTAAAATGGGTAAAACCTTGATGGGATTGACAAAGTCATTGGGAGGCAGCATAACCATCAGTAGAACAAGGCTGTCGATGGAAATGAGGTGAATATTTTGATGCATTGTATGGTATTCCAGATGCATGACTGTTACATGTTATAATATGCGTAACACCTCCAAAAACATTAGGGTCTTCGGCCCACGGTGCCATGTTTTGGGTGGCTCGGTCATAATACTCGTCTCTGTTTGATGCCAGTATCAAACTGTAGTCGCTCTGAGCATCTAGGGTACCGTTGTATAAGAAGAGGATGCACATTTTATGTATCTGAAAAAGGATAATTTCTTTCAATGCCAGCAGAGATGTGTACAAGCGGGAAATATAAATTTTTCACAATCTGTTTTTTTTATAGTACCTATAGGAGGAAGGAACGACCTAAAGGCCCATCTGATGTTAAGCAGTTACTTTAGCCCATAACAACTGCAATACCACCTAGGCTGTTTCCTATTTAATTGAATTCTACTTCATTTGAATTTAATTGTGGTCTAAGTTATTGATTTTTGTATGTAGGAATATTAATTTAGCATTAATAAGTCTATTAAAAGATAAATAATCATCATACTTTGAAAAATATATAATAACTTACACCACTGTTGAAATAGAATGAGGAAGGCACTGGGTACTGCCTAATTGCCTATATGCAATGCACGCCACTGCCGGCACCCTACTCTTCAGACCGAAACACAGCAATGAAAGCATCACTATTTGGCGGAGAAGTAGGTACGTTTGAAACCGCTGCCTTCCAAACTAGGTTAGTTAGTTAGGTTAGTCTGAGAACCCCACCGGTCTGCCAATACGCCCAAGATGCTGTTGGTACCTACTGCCTGCTACACTTATGTGCAGTGTGCAGGAGCATCTCTTACACATGAATATAGAGAAGCTGCCAACATTAGCCTCAGCAACAGATAATATAATACTATCACCAAACATGCCAGAGGCGCTTTAAAACTGCGGCATCCTGAATGCATTGTACTATACGCACAGGTTCCTGTTATCTCTGGTTTCCCTTCAAAACGCATAAATCTTTCCAAACTGATTGAAGATTTCAAGTGGCAAATAGTGGCGACCTACATTAGTGAAATATCATAGATGTGTTGCAGACATTGGTCGCTTGTTATGCGGCATCTAAGGGCTGTATGGTCACTGGCTGGAAATTATTTACATTGCTGAGTAAGTGGGGAATCATCGGGATATATTTATGCTGTCATGCTTGAAAATTACAAACTTACCAAAAAATTTGTATTAGTAGGTACCTACTTGTAAAGTTGACTGAATAGATGCTGACACTAATTTATATTAAGCTTTCCCAAAATAGTTGTAGTAAGTATTTAAACAACAATAATTATCTTATCAGTAGGTACCTAAATAATCTTTAGTCTTTTGTAAGAGATTGTAAGTATAGTGGGTATAGTGTGTACAAAACAAATTCTTCAATAGTCTACAGGTTCAGAATTACTTTTTATTTGCAAATTTGGCTACATTTTCAATATTACAATCAAAAGCAAGGTATTTTTATTTCTAAATGGAGCTATTTTAATTAACAACACTAACCTTTCTGTTTTTTAAAGTATTTATTATTTTATTTTATTTGAAATAAATTATAAAACAAGAATCAGCTGATTGTTGACATTTTCGAAACCGTGTTGCCAACTCAGTCCTAGTACATATATCATTAATCTGTTCTTAAATCGTTGTTAATCTGTGACTCAGCCTGACAGTTTTTTAATAGTTTTCCTTAGTCAAAGGTTTTTTTACGATCAGAATCGCCTGACATTTTTACAGTAGTTGAGCTGATAGTTCATAATATGACCCGAAAACTAGTAAACTATTATATTTCCATTTCTGTCTAACATTGGAGATCAAATTGCAGTTTAGCTCTTTTTGAACTAAAAAATTGCTCCTAGCTACTAGTAGCTAGCAAACTAGTTGTTTGATAACTCTCAGACTGCGCCCTAGGCTGCGTTGAGTTATATCGCCCGACGTCGTCAGATGATGCTCGGAGTGTTCGTTGGGCGTTCGTTTGTATGATCGCTCGGCCGTAAAATGTTAAATCTGCTGTGGATCGCTCTGAGTAACTCATCAACATCAACTCAGCCTATCGCAGTTCACTGCTGGACATAGGCCTCTCCCAAGTTGCGCCACAACGCTCGGTCCTCTGCCTTCCGCATCCAGTCCCCCCCAGCCACGTTCTTTAGGTCGTCGGTCCACCTGGCAGGGGGGTGCCCTACGCTGCGTTTGCCGATTCGCGGTCTCCACTCAAGGACTCGTCTGCTCCAACGGCCATCGGTCCTTCGACAGACATGGCCAGCCTACTGCCACTTCAGCACCTCACCTCTGAGTAACTGAACGACCCAAATTACACTCCATACGTCGTTGGGCGATATAACTGAACGTAGCCCTATAGTATAGTTTAAATCAGTATAAATAACGGGCTGGTTTTCGCAACTCCACGTCCAAGCGTGAAAAAACGTGCCCTAATGGAGCTGTGAATGCGCAGACTAAGGCCCGTATTACAGAAGCTTACTCAAGTACAGTTTAAACTCCAATCACCTGATCACTACTTAAGGATAGAATCGTTACTATCGTTATTATCGTTACTTGAGTATCGGTCTTATTCCGGAACAGTAATTATAAACTTTAATTCAACCACATAACACACGAATTTGACCTGAAATAGAATATAAATCTCTACTCAAGCGTAATCTGGACCACACTAGAGTGATTACAGATCAAATCTTAGCTGAAATTCCGAAACAGGTGACAGTATAAAATAAAACTAAACTCAGCTGAACTGTGATCAATAAATCTCTGCTTGAGGAACGTTCTAAAATCAAAGCTCAACTTAAAATTAGTTTTAAACAGAGATCAACGCTTGAGTATCGTTCTGTAATATGGGCCTAAGGAGTGTAGTGTGAAAGTAACGATTGTGCTGTGGACAACAAGTAATGCAAATGTAATGTGGTATATAATAAGTTTCGATTACTTACAACCTTTGCAATGGCCGCCATTTTACGAGCCCGGATAGTGTAAGTATAGCACATAGACGTCTGTTTTATGCAAAGACATTTCTATACTAACGTAAGTATAATACCTTTATGGTTTTATGCCAGGCCACGTGTATTTCGTAGGTATTTCTAGTCCATGGCTACGTTCACTTACTACGCACTCAGTGTGAAAGTCGCCCGGTGCGAGTATCGCTCGATCATAGAAGATTTTCTCAGAGTTACTGAACGACTTCGGGCGACCTCATGAAACTGACACTAGAACAATGAAGCACTGACAATTATGACAATCGAAACCTCAAATTATCTGTCATTTCATACTATTATCTGTCAACATGGCAGCAGGGCGTCTTTTACCCTACTATTTCACGGGGTGACCGGTGCGATCGCCCGACGACGCCCGCTCACAATACTGAACGGTTTGGTGTGAACGCCCGGACGATCACTCCGAGTAACTGAACGACCTAAGAACGCTCCGGGCCACAGAGTACATTATATAGCTGCTCCGGGCGTCGTCCGCCGTCGTCCGACGATAATACTGAACGTACCCCATAGGTTTATTATGCAGGGCTACGTTCACTTATAACGCACTCAGTGTGAAAGTCACCCGGTGTGAATATCGCTCGATCATTGACGATTTTCTCAGAATTACTGAACGACTTCGGGCGACTTTATGAAACTGACACTAGAACAATGAAGCACTGACAATTATGACGATCGAAACCTCAAATTATCTGTCATTTCATACTATTATCTGTCAACATGACAGCAGGGCGTCTTTTACCCTACTATTTCACGGGGTGACCGGTGCGTACGCTCGACGACGCCCGCTCACAATACTGAACGGTTTGGTGTGAACGCCCGGACGATCACTCCGAGTAACTGAACGACCAAACAACGCTCCGGGCGTCGTCCGCCGTCGTCCGACGATAATACTGAACGTACCCCAGGGCTACGTTCACTTACTACGCACTCAGTGTGAAAGTCGCCCGGTGCGAATATCGCTCGATCATTGCCGATTTTCTCAGAGTTACTGAACGACTTCGGGCGACCTCATGAAACTGACACTAGAACAATGAAGCACTGACAATTATGACAATCGAAACCTCAAATTATCTGTCATTTCATACTATTATCTGTCAACATGACAGCAGGGCGTCTTTTACCCTACTATTTCACGGGGTGACCGGTGCGATCGCCCGACGACGCCCGCTCACAATACTGAACGGTTTGGTGTGAACGCCCGGACGATCACTCCGAGTAACTGAACGACCTAAGAACGCTCCGGGCGTCGTCCGCCGTCGTCCGACGATAATACTGAACGTACCCCTGTGTTGGTAATGCTGTCTCACTCAACTCTACTGTCATTGTGACTGTCATACTGTCAATCAAACTGTCAAGTCAATTGTCATATTTGTCATTACTTTTTTTCTCGTTGACGTTTACCGTTTGAGTTTATTTATTACGATTACGAGTGGAAAAAAAAAATACATTTTATTAACATTCTATCATATTTTTATCGAGTTTGATCCATCAATCATATGCATAGCGAGAATGGATTCGAATTTACCATTTTTTAGTCTCCCAGTATGTTTCTTTTATTTACAATTTGACGTAAAGACAGCTGTTCAATAAGTTCGAGTAGTGAAAAATTCAGTGTTGTTTACATAAAATTTTGTTTTAGTTCGTGGATTCCGAGACGTCAGACTTCTTCAATAAGATCAAGCCTCAGGAGTGTGGGTATGATGACTTGCACGCTACGTTACCGTCGCACGGTGGAGCTTTGTTGGGCCCTGACGATGTTCTCGCCCAGTTTTTGTCAGGGGACGAGCCCTTGGAGGAACCTGACCTGAATGGGCCCACTACGCTGCACTGCGAAATTTGTAAGAAGCAGTTTGATAATGCTAAGAAGTATTATGGACATTTGAGAGTGCATTCTAAGGATAATCTTTGGGTTTGTGGTGAGTGTTCCTTTGTTTAGTTATTGATAAAATGTGTGTTGGATTTTAGGCTTTACATTCTTGAGTGTTAGTTTTAAATTAATGTGTATGTCTGATGTTCCAGACAAATGTCCAGACCAGAAGTTTTCAACCAAGCAGCAGCTGATGAAACACGGTCTAACTCACAAGCCTCTGGAGAGAGAGTGGAAGTGTCTGCAGTGCACAATGGCCTTTGAAGCGCTGTGGAAACTCCAGCAGCATCTGTTCTCTAAGCATTTGAATTATAAGTGTGTTCCATGTGATTTCTTGTTACAACCATATTACCCCATTAAAGTTACATTTTAGAACATAGCTATATTACTTTTTTGGTAACATCGCCATTTCCAGTACAGTCAGCGACAAAAGTAGGTCAACACTGTCTTAAATTTTCAAAAGTGATTTAGGAATGAAAACTTACTACCTACTTGTAATTTGTAACAAATTATTATAGAGTAGAGAATACTTCAATGACTAACATTAAGATAACACTGTGCCTCGGAGAGCATGTTAAGCTGTTGGTCCCGGTTGCCATACAAATATCTATGTCGATATTTATGGGTCAGAAGCCTGAAAGTCTGACAAGCAACTGGTCTAACTTCTGAATGTTGTTATTACCCAGTAACCGGGTTGCGGGGGGCTGATGGCAGTTGCTCCGTGTAAAATACTGATGTTCAGCCGCATCTGGTTAGACTGGAAGCCAACCCCAATATAGTTGGGAAAAGGTCCGGAGGATGATGACGACTAACATTAAGATATACATATTCAAAAACAATAATTAGGTTCTATGATATTAATTGATAAAAATTTCAACTTCTGTTGCTGATCGTACATACATGATATACCTTTAGGGCTGGAATTAGAAACAGGCTGCACGAATTTGGGGTTTTTAAGGGTTGGGTCATGTATGCACAGATTTTCCCTATCCAATGAGACCCCTCTACCTCCATGGGGATGCATAATATTTTATTTATACATGTTTTTAAAATATGCGGCCTGTTTCTAATGCACAACCTGAACTTTTGTATTTGCAGGCCACACAAGTGTGATCAATGTGAGAAGGCTTTCCACAAGCCCTCAGACTTGAAAAAGCATAAGGACATGCATAGTGGTAAGCTTACATGTTTTTTTACTAATGTTCTTTTTTATTTTATCCTCGTAAGGCCCAACCACCTACTTTAAGTACATTGGTCAGTAGTCATTCAGGCCCAAGCAAGCTGTTGCCAGCTTGCTTGGGCCATCATCATCATCATCATCAAATCATCAAATATCGGCCCAACAACCTAAGAACGTGGCTGGGGGGGACTGGATGCGGAAGGCAGAGGACCGAGCGTTGTGGCGCAACTTGGGAAAGGCCTATGTCCAGCAGTGGACTGCGATAGGCTGAGTTGATTGATTGATTGAACCTAAAATAGAGACATCTCTGTTTGGCTTAATTTGCATTTGATGTCCCTATTCTAGGTTGTCGGGCCGATTTAGGTATATTTTTGCAAATTCAAGTCTGGGCCGCAACAACTTGCACCTATTTTAGTACATTGGGTCGTCATTTATATCTATATTGTGGGTAGTCACAAATTTGCACATGTAAAGTCAGGGTTAAATATATTAGGATGAACAGGCTGTTAAAAATGATCTGAGAAACTAAGATTTAACTATATCTAAAGCTGGGTCTCCTGCAACTGGTTTTTCGAATTAATATACAAAAACATCGAAACACTGGGGCTTGGTCACATTTGTGTATGCATACACAAAGTTTTTGATTTCTGAGGCAGACTGAATTCATTCTCCGTGCGGGTGGAGAGGGGAACGGTTTGTTACTTGTAACTGCCACGCTTTGCACATCCACAGATTGTTTGTATCGCACATATGTCACTCGCGCACGTCTATTACAAAACATTTTGTTTTAACCAGAAACATTTCCCGTGTATGAAAATAAAAGTTTTTGTTTCATGTTTTTTGTGTAATGTTTCGAAAAAAACACGCACAGGGGCCTTTAGTGATACGAAGGAAACTTCAGAATGAACACAGTACACACCAACTGTCATTTTGACAAGAATTTTATCCTATTGAGATAAAGTTAAATTTTCTTAGTACTACTAGTACTACTTCGATATTTTTGACGCTGACTGTATAAACATCCAGACTTGGAATAGTTTTCTGTTGGTCTTGGTTTAATTGTTCCATGCTTGAAGCAAATTAACGTAACATGTTGAGGCTGTGAGGCCGTCAAGCTCTCAACTAACATTTCTGTCTCTCGGACTCTTTGTACCTGTATTTGTTATGTTTTTTTTTATTGTTTTGGTTATTTTGTGCATCACTCTAGATGCAAATAAATATATTTCTTTCTTTCTTCTTTCTGTCAAATAGGGCTTTTTAACATAATTTAGAGACTTTATGAGCTCCATATCAAAATTATTTTATTATTTTTAACGCATTTATGCATGCGAAGCGAAATCTAAAGATATAAATTGTGGAAAGAAAAAATTGCTCATGAGTAGGATTCGAACCTGTGACTCCTGGCTCAGTACGCCAGTGCTAATGTCAATGGGATGTTGCTGACGTCACAGTAAGACGTAAGTAGGAGTTAAATTCGATACCACGAGCAGTGTTCACGGTAGCTTAGTGGCTAAAGCACTGGCGTACTGAGCCAGGAGTCTCGGGTTCGAATCCTGCTCGTGAGCTGTTTTTTCTTTCCACAATATATAACATGTTATTGAAATAACTCAAAACCTTAAGAGGTTTAAGTGTAATCATCAGTATGAACAACTTTTACTATGGGACCAATACCCAAATCGCGAAAAAAAAATCTGATGCTTACCTTTGTGTTCACATTAATCAACAAAATGTAAGGAACTGCTGTTTTTATTTTTTTCGCGATTTCAGGATTGGTCCCATATGCCATAGTAAAAGTTGTCCATACTGATGAGTACAATGACCCCTTAAGAGGTTTTGAGTTATTTCAATAACACATTGTATATATCTCCATATCAAAACTTTTTTTCTATCATCAGATATAAAGAGACACGCATGTCCTGAATGTGAGGTTCGCTTCAAGGATAAGTCGAACCTGAAGCGGCACATGCTGTGTCACAACGGAGAGAAGCCTTTCGCCTGTCCGGGCTGCGGGAACAGGTTTAAACAGGTATGGCATCCTTTGCTTTTTTGAGAAGAGCTCTCTAGTGATCTAGTCCAATAAATATACTAGGCCTAGTCAAATAAACCTGTATTATAAGTTTTTGAAGTAAAACTTCTTTAGGCACACTTGACTTGGGGAGTACGCTGGTGAATGCGTTACGAAAAATGTGATCGGGCGAGGCGATTGGACGCTTGACTTAGGGAGTAAGCTGGCGAATGCGTTACGAAAAGTGTGATCGGGCGAAGCGATTGGACGCTTGACTTAGGGAGTAAGCTGGCGAATGCGTTACGAAAAGTGTGATCGGGCGAAGCGATTGGACGCTTGACTTAGGGAGTAAGCTGGCGAATGCGTTACGAAAAGTGTGATCGGGCGAAGCGATTGGACGCTTGACTTAGGGAGTAAGCTGGCGAATGCGTTACGAAAAGTGTGATCGGGCGAGGCGATTGGACGCTTGACTTAGGGAGTAAGCTGGCGAATGCGTTATGAAAAGTGTGATCGGGCGAGGCGAACGGCAGTTGAGAGGGAGATAAGTTAGTGAAGTTTGACTTCAGTCTAAAGCACACTCGTTTCTTTTTTTTTTGTGAGGAAAATCCTCATAGACGCACTCCACCCGGGGAAAGCGGAGCCAGTGTCGTACTCTTACCGACTAAAAACCACCACGGTGTTCCTCTAACGACCCTTGGCCGGGGGCGTGGGAAACTTTTATTCTCCCAATCATCCCCGGCAGGGCCCGGCTCGCCACTAGTAGGCGAGCCCCTTCTCCCCTTGCGGCAACCACATCGGACGCATCCGCCGACGCCTTCCCAAGCGCTCTCGCTCCCGACCATAGACAGAACCACGGCCGGAAGCGAGAGATCGCTGCCGCCTACTGCAGTGATGAGGACACGGCACTGCGTGGCCTAAGCTGGGCACTCCTCCAGTGTGTGCCACGTTGTGTCCTCTGGGCAGCTCCCGCAGTGATGACACTCGGGTGTCGGCTCCTTTTTTTTTTTGACTGCCTCGTTTGACTAGTTGTAACATGTTCAACCGCAGATCGTGAGGTCCTAGGTCAAATCTCGGGTCAGTCAAAAAGTGTTGTTGGGATTTTTCTGTCAAGATAATTTCTCAGTAGCATCTCGGAGTCAGGATGTTGGCGGTGCTACACCCCCGTGTCTCGGAGAGCACGTAAAGCCGTCGGTCCTGCGCCTGATCTCTCTCCGGTCGTGTCGAATTGCCGTCCCATCGGATTATGAGAGTGAGGGAACAGAGAGTGCACCTGTGTTTGCACACACTTGTGCACTATAGTATGTCCCGCGCAGAAGCACACTCAGGTGTGCAAGTTTCCTTACGATGTTTTCCTTCACCGTTAAAGCAATCGATAATCTAATTCAGAAGGCTTGTTTGCCGTTTATTTGTGACATTTAGGTCATTAATGTCACCAATAAACGGCGATCACAAACATCTACTGTCAGGAGATTGAGATTTAAAGCACTGAGATTAGTTTGGAACTAAATTTTGAACGATTTAAATTATCGTCGCTGCGCCTGCCAAGTTCCATTTGTGATTTTTGATTGGTTTCGGGAAACAACAAAAAACATATTATTTTCTAAACAGTACCTACATTAAATAAGAAAACTAATAATGCAGTATAAAAAATCATTAATTATTATTTGTTTTCTTCTTTAATGTATTGTTTAGAAAATAATATGTTTTTTGTTGTTTCCCGAAACCCATCAAAAATCACAAATGGAACTTGGCAGGCGCAGCGACGTTAAGAGAATTGGCATTCTGATAAATAAATAAATATTTTTGTGACATATTACACAGCACCATCTAGTCCCAAACTAAGCAGAGCTTGTGGTATGGATACTAGACGATGGATATAATACTTATATACTTTTTTTTCTTGTAAATCATCATCATCATCATTTAAGCCGAAAGACGTCCACTGCTGGACATAGGCCTCCCCCAAGCATCGCCACAACGACCGGTCCTGCGCCTTCCGCATCCAGCGGATTCCCGCGGCCTTCACCAGGTCGTCGGTCCACCTTGTGGGGGGCCTACCCACGTTGCGCCTTCCAGTACGCGGTCGCCACTCCAGAAATTTACTGCCCCATCGGCCATCTGTTCTGCAAGCAATGTGCCTCGCCCACTGCCACTTAAGTTTGGCAATTCTTCGGGCTTTGTCGGTTACTTTCGTTGTCCTGCGAATCTCCTCATTTCTGATTCGATAACGCAGGGACACTCCGAGCATAGCCCTCTCCATTGACTTTTGAGTGACTTTGAGCCTTCTTATCAGGCCCATTGTGAGCGACCACGTTTCAGTGCCGTAAGTAATTACTGGCAACACACACTGGTCAAAGACTTTCGTCTTGAGACACTGCGGTATTTTGGACAAGAAGATATTGCGTAGCTTCCCGAACGCTGCCCAACCGAGTCGGATTCGACGATTGACCTCTTTCTCGAAGTTGGACTTACCTAGCTGGACAGTTTGTCCTTGGTTTGTCTTGTAAATACATGCTTATAATACATAAGAAACACCCAGACCAATACGAACAAGTTCATCACATAAATATTTGTATTCTGTGGGAATCGAACCCACATCCTCGTGATAAGCAGTCCGACACTCGAACCACTAGACCACAGACGTCGTCAAGATTCGATTCATAATACAAATTACTTAAAATACTTATTATGTATCTTCACAAAACGACTATATTTGTCTTAATGAAAGATGACAGCACCCTTCCCTTGTCAGCTCGCGTCGATGAAGCGCCACGCTCAGCTGTGCGCCCTCAACAAGACCCCGGGCGAGCCCGTCGACAGGACCACGCGCAAGAACTACTGCCGAGTGTGCGGCATGAGCTTCCAGTACAAGAGCGCTTTGTTGGAACACTGCGTCAGGTAACGAACTAACATAATCTATACAAGTCCACTACTGGTTACCCTAAGCACATTTTTTTTTTTTTATGGTATTGGATGGCGAAACGAGCTAAAGGCCCACCTGATGTTAAGTGGTTACCTTTGCCCATAACAACTGCAATACCACCTAGGCTGTTACCTAAATGGTACCGCAAGTCGGTTCGCCAAACTGAGACATGAAGGTGGAAAGTCTCATGTGATTGTAATTTCACCGGCACCCGTACCCTTCAGACCGAAACACAGCAATGCAAGCATCACTATTTGGCGGAGAACCACCGTGCCTACGGTAGTACTTCCCCGGACGAGCTCTTTCACAAAGGAGCTCTACTACTACTAAGCACATCTCGGAAACTCAATACAATATACAACGTGTATCAGAAATGCGTGGTTATATTTTAAGAGCTCATTCAGGGCATAGCATAGAACAACTCTTACTATGGGACCAACCCTGAAATCGCGAAGAAAATATCAGCTGTTCCCTACTAAATTATCGATGTCGCTCGACAAAATGTTAGGATCAGCTGATTTTTTTTCCACGATTTCAGGTTTGGTCCCATAGTGAAAGTTGTTCGATAGCATCCCCTGAATAAGCTCTTCAAATATGACCACGCATTTCTGATACACGTAAATGCTAGCACCACCAATTTTTTCTTCGTTTTTTTTTTTTCTTATCGGGCTTGCGTTTGGCCGCCACCTCACCTGATGTTAAGCGATGGTGCGTTCGACTATGGTTCACGCTTACCCAGCAAAAAAACCTATTCACTCGAATCTTGAAGACCACCAGATTATACTTATCGGGCAACACTGGCAAGGAATTCACTGTTTAGCGGTACGCATGATAAAACTATTAGCAAAACGGTTCGTGCGTAAGGTTGGAATATCTACCATATCACGGTGGCGCATCGCCGTGCGTCTGGTCGTCCGATGATGGAAAGGGCTTGGGGGAATAAATTGTGCAATTCCAACGCACAAGATTACGTCTGTTTACGAACGCACATGTAGGTTAGGGATGCTCGTCTCTCGTAATGCCGACTAGATTCCAAGCGCTTCTTAGAGGTGCCGTGCTTGTATAGTGACAGGCGATTGACGTCCATTCCAATCTTACAGTTGAATTGACGGCAAACTGTGGGCGGGTGCGTGGTGCGGGCGACAAATCTTAAATTGGCGGGGGTGGTGAGTGGCCATTCTGTACGTTAGTACTATTACATATTCTGTGCCCTAAGCCCCTAACATGAGTTTTTGCGATATCGTGTACTTAACATTATCGACGAATTTTACCAGTGTAACGTGTGCGTATTTGGAATTAAACAAGTCCCATATAAAATTTGACTATAACCACACGATATAGCAAAAACTCATGCTAGGGCTGCTACCCTCTGATGGCTGAAACCTGATAATACTGTGGCATTCGAGCTTCATTAGTCAGCCGACAGATCCACCACAAGCAGATCTGTAACCAATTTACTTGTTTTCTCCCAGGCAACACTCAAATAACCCACCGAAACCTCCTGAACCACTGAAACACGAGGAAGATAAATCTCACTTAAACGATACAAACCGTATCGTTGACAATATCGTCGACGACATTCTCTCTGCTGAAGACGACTACATGACCATGTCCACACAAAACGAAATACTCAACGTATACAACCCGAACGATATAGACAATAACCCTGAAAACTTGATGCAAATAGAGCTTTTAAAAGAAATGAACCAACTACATATTCTGGATGGAGAACTGTTCTATAACGACATAGATTTTGACAGCATTCAACCGAGCCATATCTTCAACAATAATACCAATGACATGGATTATGGAACAGATAAAAATGCTGAAATTCTCTTCGATTTTACTGATGGTGGTAAAAGTATTGACCAGGATATAATGAATGCTCTATT
The DNA here is from genome assembly GCA_949699075.1 of Asteroscopus sphinx. Taxonomy (NCBI): domain Eukaryota; kingdom Metazoa; phylum Arthropoda; class Insecta; order Lepidoptera; family Noctuidae; genus Asteroscopus; species Asteroscopus sphinx. The sequence goes on along the minus strand of OX453021.1, from coordinate 6,681,409 downwards.
TCACGTTAAAGCTGAGTACTTACCTGATGAATTACTAAATCCTCCAGAAGTTTTGAATGTACCTGAGAAAACAAACGAACTACAAACTCCAGTGTCGGTGAATGAATGTGCAACTATATTTGAGAGTGATGTAGACTTAGAAGCTAGTACTAACTTAGCTGCAAATTTGAACCAGTTAATAGGAGAAAACAGTGTCCAATACATTTCTACGGAGGATGATGATACATTTATAATTAGTTTAAATAGTGAAATTGATGCAGAACAATTAACAGATATGTTGAATATTGGGGTTGAATTAGGCAGAGTTAATGATAAGACTGAGGAAGAAACTCTTCCAATTGTGAAACAAGAGTCTGTAAGTCAAATAGAACCTTTTGTTGTGAAGATTGAAGAGCCTTTAAGTCATGAACCCTTTGTTGTGAAAATTGAAGAGCCTTTAAGTCATAAACCATTTGTTGTGAAGATTGAGGAGCCTATTCCTGTGAAAATGGAAGAGCCTGAAGTTCTTAAACTTGAAGAGCCTAAGAGTGTGTTACCAGTGAATTTGATGGCTTGTGATGAGAAGAAAAAGAAGAAAGTTAATACTAAGCCGAAGAAGAAAGTGCTGTATTTCTGTAAGACGTGTAATAAGGTGTTCAATAAAAAGGATAATTACAAGTCTCATATGGGTAAGGAATTTGATTTTATCCTTTTAATCTTCGAGTTTTGTTAACATCATTAGGTTACCGTATGAACTAAAGTTAGGAGTGAATTATATTAACCCATTAACGGGCGCAAAGCCACCGGCGGCCGCTAAAGTAAGTCTTTTGTGTCTCAACTAGGGCATGCAAAAACCAGGTAGTTTTGAAAAGCGGGGATTTTCGAGTTTACGAATTATAAAACCGGAGAATTCGGTTAAATCGTTTTTTTTTGGCTTAATATGTGCGTCTCATCTCAACTGAAACAAAACGAACATACAGACGGTGCACAGACCAGTAAGCCTCAAGACGCCGCATAAATAAAGTTTTGCATGAGAACACAGTCGTAAAATATTGGCGGGGGACAGGGGGAGGACTCTCTGCACCATAGTGCAGGGCATTTCAAAGCCTTTCTCAGCACGCCTTATGACTTGTTTCTGTAAATAATGTAACAAAAACCCACAAAAATGCCTTATTGTGCTGTTTCTAACTGCAGAAACAATATCTGTAAAGTACATTAGATTAAAGTTCATCAATCATCAACTCAGCCTATCGCAGTCCACTGCTGGACATAGGCCTCTCCCAAGTTGCGCCACAACACTCGGTCCTCTGCCTTCCGCATCCAGTCCCCCCCCAGCAACGTTTTTCAGGTCGACGGTCCACCTGAAAATTAATGACGTCAATATGGGAGGCGTAGTTTGTTCAAAAGTTGCCACGCATGAATCGTAAGTAAAATTGTGATTACAACTATTCTATCTATCTATATCTGTGGAAGAAATATTCTTATTAATTAAAGTTAAATATTTAGACTAGAAGTGGGCGTTTAAACGAATGGCGCTTAAAAAAGTTCAATTAAAAAAAAGAGCGTATAAGCACGCATAGTGATTAAAGCAGATTTCGTTTAGACTTTTTCGTAAACCAAACTTATGCTTTCAATACTGCGTTTGAAATGCAACCTTATTTCTATGAAAATAAGACCCAAATTCAAAGATGACGAGTGGTTTGATAACCGGCAGAATTTAATTTTATTCGTTTACGTATTTGTTTAGAGAAAGCACTTTTTTATTTTGTTGTTTTTTTTTCGTATCGTTTTTTTGATTGATTTGCTTTAGCTTTGGCGCTTAGTTTATTTTTCGTTGTCAACGAGTGTATGCGTTTTTGAATGTTCTCCTCGGTAATTACACGACGATTGTAGTTTGTTCGTATAGTTTTTAGTGAACTTTGTAAATAGAATATTGTAATGTAGACAAATAAAAGTATTTTTTTAGAAGTGAAAAACAAAAAGCGTCAAAAGCGTCAAAAAATTCGTGTGCAGAAAAAAGCACGTTTAAACACGCTTACGATTTTAAGCCGTTTTTCCCAACTTTTTTTTTTTTTTTTTTTTTTCTTAACGGGCTTCCGTTTGACCGCCACCTCACCTGATGGTACGCGATGGTGCGGTCGACGATGGTACACGCTTGCCCAGCAAAAACCTATTCACTCGAGTCTTGAAGACCACCAGATTATATTTCTCAGGAAACACTGACGCCGGCAAGGAATCCCACTCTTTGGCGGTACGCATGATAAAGCTATTAGCAAACCGGTTCGTGCGTAAGGGTGGAATATCTACCATATAACTTTAATTTAGACCAGTCCAATGCTAATTCCCAGCGACCCACGAGCCCTCCCTCCGCCAGCACAAGTGCAGGGTGTGCGGGGAGCGCTTCAGTTACCGCTCCACGCTCAACAAGCACACCCGCGCGCTTCACACGCCCCGCGTGCTGCCGGAGCACAGCTGTGGGATCTGTAACAGGAGCTACAGCGCTTCCTGGATGGTGAGTTCATCTTTTTTTTAACGCTCAGATAGATAGATAGATAGAATATATTATAATAAAACAAAGTTTAACCAGATTAAATCGCGTATATTATTTAAATTGGTTTCCCTGACGTTTCGAAAGCTTTGCAGCATTTCGTGGTCGCAGGTAGACTAAGATGACAAGCGTCTTTACAAATATTTCTAAAAAAATATTTTAATCTACCGTACAATATTATTAATTAAAATCGTTTCGATGCACGCAGTAATCACTCACAATATCATTATCTTTTACAGTGTTGCGTGCTGTTTGGGACTTGATTATTTTTAGGACTGGGTTCCAAACAGGTGGTAGCTGCCAACCAACTTAAACTTTAAACTAAACTAAACTTTGTTTTATTATAATGTGTAGTGATCGCGAAAACCTAAGAAGTTATTAGATAGAATATACTTTATTGTACACCATGAAAATAGTAGTAAACAGGAACAATGTATAAATTATGGGTACATGGGCGGTCTTATCACTAAAAGCGAATTCTTCCAGACAACATTTGGATGGACATAGATCTAGATAATGGGGGTAGTCCGTGGCGTACGTGCGTACTACTGCATGTTTATAAACTAAAATAAATAAATAGCACGAAATATATTACACATATAGGTGTCAATTCAATTCAATTCATTTATTCGCATAAAAGTTGGTACATAACACAGTTAGTCTTACATGTAATTAGGATTAGTTCTTACAACTTTAGTCAAATTATTGACATGCAAATATCTTAGTTTAGGGTAAGCAGTTCCACTGACATGCAACCATTTTTCTTTAGTATAAATGGCTATAATTTAAAACAACAAGAGATACAAGGATACTTTTTAAAATTGTGATTTAATTACATAATAAGATTTTTCAAGAAGAAGTAATAATTTTAATATTTTTGTCAGTTAATTTAAAATGAATGAAATTGAATGAATTTATCATGTCAGATACAATATAATATAAATAAATATTTATGTCATAAATATTTATAATATATATAAATGATCTTACAAATTAGAATAGAGATTGGATACATAGGCAATGGTGTCGATTCTCTTGTTCACGAACTAAACTTATTTTAAACTATCGCTCTCTTTTAAAAATAGTAGATACAAGAAAGGGATGGCAATCATTTTAGAGCTGTCAAATTAGACGGAATTAAAATTTCCATACAAGTTTAGTCGTGATCTCGGAACGTGCCCACTAAAATACAAAGAAATGTAACACGTAAACTAATTTGACAGTTCTAAAATGGTTGCTATCCCTTTCTTGTATCTACTTTTAGTAAAAGAGAGCGATAGTTTAAAATAAGTTTAGTTCGTGAACAAGAGAATCGACACCATTGTCTTAATAAATTACAATCTATTTGGAAAGGTATGGCATTCGCAATCGCGCCGCCCACTTCAGGTCTTCCACTTTCTTTCTAAATTAAACTCTTTCGACTATGTCAGGGCACACTTGAGATATCACCGAGGTCCTTGAAATGTAGACGATAAACTCCGCAATCTATTCTCCACTGGCCCCTTGTAGGCATTAGGTCGCCATAATGACGCCTGTGCTAACCCGTCCATGGTGAGTTAATCTTGGGCAGCTTTTCCCAGCCTTTTGACGACGGATCCTTAAGAGATCCAAAATGATCTTCACGGACCCCTTGAAACCAAAAACATGGGTAGTAAGAAGAAAAAAAAAATTCTTATTGTTTTACGGCAGGATAATGTTTGTTTTTTTTTTACTTTCTATCATGCCACATGGTCAATTTGAGTCGAAAAATTAAAAAAGCTAAATTATCATAAGTGTATATTATGTGAGCAATTGATCCTCACCTCCTGCATTGATTGATTTCTTGATTGATTGGTTCTATGTCGTTTCAGTTGAAGGAGCATTTAGATCGCGACCACGATGGCTTGACGCCGCACGTTTGCGATTATAAATCCTGCCGCAAGAGTTTCTTCAAGAAGTCAGACCTCGTCGTGCACAAAAGGTACTGATTTTACATAATAATACATAGTAGTACTTCTCTAGTACATAGTACATATTACCGCAGTGTTCCAAGGTCCCAATCTATTTGCACAGCTAGCATCTCGAAGTCAGTCTGTAGATACTTGCGGTTTTTTTAATATGTCAGAGGAATTGATTAAATACATTTAATTTTTTTATTATTACTATGCTTTCATTTATTATAGCGTTAGACAAAACATAACCTATAAATCAAGGAAGTGTAAAAATAATAGTACATTACTGTCGAGGCCTTAAATAAAGCAATTGTCGGCAGAGTAATATTGGAAGTACGAGGCGGAAGCCGAGTACTTCCTAAGCCTCGTCCTTTTTAACTAAACAAACTGCCAACAACTCTGTTTCAGCCGAAACTTGTAAAGTACTTTTCTATCATTTGCGAGGAAAAAATACACAAATAAATTCAACAGTATCTAATTTTCATTCGCGCTAATTCGTCCGCGCGCGATTCTTGTTCTATTTTCAAACTTTTGAAAAAAAAACTCTTCTGCCTTTAAAATATAATAAATATCGTGAACCTAAAATCACCTAATTTATGTGAGCGTGTACCGACAAAACCTCGCAATATAATAAAAAAAAAAACTCCAGTAATTTATAGTATTGTCGTGTTGGAAATTGCCAACACGACAATACTATAAATTGTTGGAGTTAATACGCCAGAAATTGCTGGCGTGTTATTTTGTTTCGTACGGAAAAAAGCAAATTGTTATATTCTTTTTTTTAAATAATTCTGCAATTTCCAAGTAAGTGGGAGAAAAATACGTTACTGCTTCTAGCCGATTCTATGAACCTGGTAGGTCAATTTCAATATGCTGAAACTCTGCATCGAGATACTGTTGCCAGGTTGCCAATTCTATTCTATTCAGGTCTCCCGATTTTCAGGGAGATTCACAGATTTTGCTAAACATCCAGATCTCCCGATTTTCGACAACAATCTCCCAATTTTTTAAGATCAAAACTTGGCAAAAAACTGCATACAATGAAACAGACGGATAAGTTGCCACCCTGAATATTTCCGTCACTCCCAGTGTATCGTATGTTCACTAAACACATTCAATTTTTTTCATTACACAGGGCAGTAAGATGTAAAAGATTGCTTGATTTTAATATTACAGCTGGAATGGTGGCAAAATATAATACCATGATTACGTCAAAAAACTTTGATTTTTGTTGAAAAACATCATCTCCCGATTTTTTCAATTTTTCCTCAATACATCTCCTGCTTTTTTCATAATAAGCCTCCCGGATTTTGAAAATCGGACCTGGCAACACTGATCGAGACGTGGATCAAAAGATATTTATGCCCTTGTTAGCTATAAGACCGCCAATTGTTAGTACTGTGCAATACAATAAATTAAGTATAAAGGCCTGGTCAAACAGGAGGCGTACCTAGCGCGCGTCAAGACGTCAATAACATAGCGTAGCGTACTTTGGATATCAAACAGGTTTGACGCCCAACGTTCGTAGAAAAAGCGCTACCAGTTACCACAGCAGTCTTTGTCACCAATTCAAGTGATTCAGATGTAGAAGAATTAGTACTTCTTTACTTTTATAACGTTTGCGTAGAAAACGAGTATGGTTGCACAATAATGTTAATAAGAGGAAAGATTATGAAGACTATCATCGTTTGTGTTGGGACCTTTCATCATATGACACATCTTACAACACATTCCATCAGTTTTTCAGTCATAATCATAGAATTCACGCAAGAACGCCGGGCGTACAATGATAAATTCTGTAATAAATTACAACGCCGCGTCCTGACGTCGCGATAAGGCGTCGCGTACTTCTAGCGCGCGCGCTCTGTTTGACAAGTAACAACTTGAATAATTGTTAAGTACTACACAAAGAGGCGCTAGTTTGACGACCTCTGTGGTCTAGTGGTTCGAGTGTCGGATTGCTGATAACGAGGTCGTGGGTTCGATTCCCACAGGACACAAATATTTGTGTGATGAACATAAGTGTTTGTGTTGGTCTGGGTGTTGCTTATGTATTATAAGTATGTATTTACAAAAAAAAAAGTATATAAGTATTATATCCACTGTCTAGTACCCATAGCACAAGCTCTGCTTAGTTTGGGACTAGATGGTACTGTGTAAAAATGTCCCAAAGATATTTATTTATTTATTATTATTCCCTTTATTTAGTCACTAACTTATTAAATACATTTTTAAATATTTTTTACAAAAAGAAAAAACATTTAAAAATATAAAAAATAGTGTTCCACCGGCATCGGGAGCAGGGTCCAAGCTACCGGCGGCTAGGGCCCCAGAGACAGGAACCTCCTCACTATACGTGCCGTGTCGAGGAGAACCGCCTTCTGAATCTGACCCTTGACCCAGCCACCTAACGAGAGCCTCTTAAGATGTTGGTCGAGGCTCTTGGCTATGAGACCATTGGCCGTTACGACTATCGGCACAATGATTGCCGAATCCACGTCCCACATGTCGACAACCTCGTGTGCTAAGTCCAAATATCTCATTTGTTTATCTGTCTCAGCTTTCACGAGGTTCCCGTCATGTGGAATTATTATAATTTATTATTATTATTATAGTTTGCGACGCTATTACGCCTTGACGCGCGCTAGGTACGCCTCCTGTTTGACCAGGCCTTAAGTTGCTGAAACTAAAGAGATATAATTATTGCGTAGATACCATACCGGCGAGCGTCCGTTTGTGTGCGACATCTGCGAGAGAGCTTTCCCTCAAGTGGGCCACCTCAGGCGACACGAACGAGCCGTGGACTGCACCAGATTGTGAGTATTTCCATAACAACTTACGGCCGAAATTAATATCCAATCTATCCACGATTTGCCCTACTAGAGATAGGAATTTGACATAAGCTCCATACAAAATATGTCAAATTCCTATCTCTAGTAGGGTAAATCGTGGATAGATTGGATATTAATTTTGGCCGTTAAGAGGCTGACAACACCTAAAAAATCAGACCTCTGCGGTCACTGTCGTTTCGTACAGAACTGAAAGAGAGGCAACGAGCCGAGGGACGTCGGATACGCCGCTCAACTTGAATGAAAATTAACATTTTTTTTTTTTAAATAAAAAACTAAAAGCTTATTTGAAAAACAGAAACAACAAATGTTTAGATTATTGTCTTTCTCAAATGTTTTCTTAATTTTATTTATAATATTTAGTAAACAATAGAGATTGTTTGCTTTAAAGCATGTTTTAAGAGGTTAGTTTACAATTCTTTTCTATCGAGAAAACTTTAAGAAAACGTGTTTTGGGCACAATACAGTTTCAGAAAATACGATCAAGATTAACATTTTTTTTTTCACTGCCACAAACTGAATAGATACAGCTAAAAATGTTTTTAAAAGAAGCCTATTTGGGGTATTTGGCTGTTGTCAGCGTCTTAAACAGCCGCAGCAATATACAGTGGCGACGAAAATATGTGACGAAAAAACTAACTAAAGATATGTGGCACACAAAGTACCTCAAAAATATGTGACCCCACATATTTTTGTTTTGATAAAATCAGAAGAGTTCAGAAGTTTTTGGGCGGGTCTTTTTTGTCTTTATTATGCGAAATGGACATTGTACCGTAAAAATAATAAAATAATTGATAACGTGGGGTGTCGTGGGACGCCCGAAAGAAACGTAGCTCTCTTATTTAAGCGCTTATTACACTACACTGAATTCAGTCATCCTAATTAGGATTTAGGAAAGGTATTAAGGAAAGTGTGATAAGAGTTACCCCGGCTCCACACGTTGGCCCGAACATTGGCGCCAACGATATTCGCCAACGTGCCAACGGATGCGGAAAAGATCAGAAGTTTTAAAGTTTTTGGGCGGGGTCTTTTTTTGTCCTTATTTTGCGAAATGGACATTGTACCGAGATGTCAAGTTAATTACTTTTAATTATTTTATTTTCAGTGTGCGCAAACCGGAGTTGCGTTCGTCACTTCGTCAAAAAGAGCCGGCCCCACCTACGGAAAGCAAAACCTGTGATATTATTAATAAATGTAAAGTTAAATGTAAAGGTAATAAAACTAAAAGTTCAATTATAGAATTTTTTTGAATAGAAATGTAGATAAATGTTACTTTAATAGGTAAATAAAACGATTAAGTCATACAAAAATACATGTTTATTTATTTATAACATACCATAATTTGGAGTAATATCATTATATATACAAAGATCACCAAAGATCTTTAGTTACAACAGATATCATCGAGATAAATACCGAGTATTTTGAGTCTTTCAATAAAAAATGTTTTTTTTTATTAGTGTATAGAAGTTTTATGTACGAAAGCAGATTAGCTTTTTTCTGGTTTTTATACATAAATATAAGTACAAAACGTCCAGGGGTTTACTCGCGTTTGACGATATTCTATTAATTGTGACATTCATTGCTACTCCGATCAAACATCGTTTCGATATCACATGTGATGACCGTTTTTTGATGTTTCTCTTTTAGGATTTATGCTACACCGTCGCGGTTGCGAGCCGTGCCCCGTACGAGGGCTCCACACGTTGGGGCGAGCATTGTCAGTTAGCCGTCGGAACTAAACTAACATTATCTCCAACGTGCGGACGGTACGCATAATTACGGGCCAACGCTCGCCCCAACGTGTGGAGCCCGCCTTATACAAAATGTTCTTGAAGGACAAAAAAAAAGTTCAAATGTTCTTGTTGTCCTTGTCCGGGGCACGGCTCGCACCCGCTACGGTGTAGCATAAATCATCCATTACTCTGTTCCATCTCTTACGAACATAAACCGTAATCTATCTTTATTGTGGCTTATGTGACGAAAGTTCGTACAGTCGACCGCACGTCATTGGTAAGGCTGCAGTTATAATAAGTCTGGCGTAGACTTTGTATGATACGCGGCAGCGCTTGATATAATCCGTTGCATACAATATAATAGAGCGTTTGAATCGCCACGTATGAGGCGCCGCTTTTTATTTTTTTTCGACTTGTGTCTCGCAGGAGGTACCGAAGTACCATATCTGCTTAACCGGGCTTAGTTGGCGGAGAGTCCCACGTGGGACTCCATTCGCCGAAGGTTTTTCCCTAATCCTATACTTAAAAACTAAAGTCGCGGTTTCAATACCGCAAGCGGGCGTCCCCCAAGGGGGGGGATGAGGCGCCGCGCCCCGGGCGCTTGTTATATAGTTATCGTAGACCGCACCTTCGCTTAACATCAGGTGAGGTGGCGGTCAAACGCAAGCCCGTTAAGAATAAAAAAAACTTTACTGGTGTCCCTATACCCGCGGCACGCTATGATTAGAGGTGGTGATTAAAGTACCTTTAATTTAACTCAATAATTCTGTTTAACTCTTAACTTCATTAATAAATACTGAGATGTTCATTAAAAGTTATAACTTCTTAGTCATATCAGAACACTCATAACAATGACCGTACTGTATACTCCTCGGATTTAACGTAAACAAGTAGGTACACTACCTTATGACTAACAATAATACATAGAATTGTGAGTCTTATAGTAGTAGAAATAGGTTTTATTATTAATTCAAACTAAAAAATAACTTTTAATCTTTGATTAATGTTTACAAACTATTGTGAGTCTTATAGTAGTAGAAATAGGTTTTATTATTAATTCAAACTAAAAAATAACTTTTAATGTTTGATTAATGTTTACAAACTATAAGTTATAACAATAATATTTAATTCACTGCTTCAAAAGTAATATAGTCTGCACTTTACTCTTTGAACTAAACGAACACGTGAATTATTTACCCACCTTAAAAGTTATAATTTTAACTTTTAATTTAACAAGTTATTTTCCTATAACTTTTAATATTTAACAATTAAATTTTTATAACTTTTAATCACATCTCTAGCTATGATGGCGTTTTTGAAATTTTCCAATAGTGTTGTGACACATTTCAAATTATTATTATTAGCGATTGGGACCAGGTTTATTACTTTGACCAACTAATAGCAAACAACTAACAGCTAATAACTTTGTTTAGCAATAGGTTTAGCCTAAGCCGGACTTAAAAGCCTTTTTTATGTATAGAGTTTGACGTAAGACCTGGTTTAAATTGTCTAAAACTGGTCTTAACTTTTGTAATAAGGGAGCTAGGGTTCACTAATGTAAAAAAATGCTTTAAATCGCTCGTCGAACGCGAATAGAACTACAGGGTTTTTTCCTAATGATAAAAAAAATGCTTCTTTGGCACAACCTGAAAGCTTTTAATTATAAAGCAATATTCTGTATATATCCAAGGACTGTTTTTTCTCTTTTCTTATTTAGTAAACAATCTTGGCACGTCTCTTTATTCAAATAACTACTTCATAAAAATATAATAACTAGTTCTGCACATGGAATTAAGTTCAAAAATTATATTTAGTGTGTGACATTATTAACATAATGTCTTTTAATAATTATTATTGACGAATTGCATTAAAAAGACATGCCAAGATTGTTTACTAAATAAGACAAGAGAGAAAAAACTGAATATTGCTTTATCAATAAAGCTTTCAGGTTGTGCCAAAGAAGCATTTTTTTTATCATTAGGAAACCCTTGGGTTCTGCTGGCGTTCTACAAGCGATTTAAAGCATTTTTTTAATTTAGTATACCCTAGCCCCCGTATTACAAAAGGTTAGACCAGTTTTAGACAATTTAAACCGGGTCTAACGTACATAAAAAACACACATAAAATGATGAAGAGAGAAGATAGACTAGATCGTAATTATATTAAGGTACCAATAATTAACTATTAAGACCTGATACATGAAAAAAAAAATAAGACTAGTAAGACAAAACAGAGATTACACATATTTTTTTTGCCCTACTTATAATAGTTAGAAAAGTTTCAAGATTTTAAAACGAATATGGCAATGCTAAGAGAGAAAAAAATGACACCAATTAATATGACTAACATAATTTTAAATTTTGAGCAAACTAGCACTACCTTTGGTTTCTATATTTTACTGTTTAACCTAAGATTCTTGTATCTTTAGGTACAGTCAGCAACAAAAGTAGGTCCAAAGTTTCAAGTGATTTTAAAAACTGACTACTTATAATTTTTTGTTACAAATTATTGTAGAGTCGAGTGTAGAGAATACTTTATACAAACAATATGATAATATTTAAATCAATAATTAAGTTCTATGATATTAATTAATGAAAATTTCGAAATAAATAATCATCGCCCAAAAGCGGTGCATTCGCGCCATATGTAATGTCGATGCACTTACGACTTGTAAACCATTATTTATAAAACTAGGAATCTTAACATTAACTGGTCTATATATTGAAGAAGTCTGTAAATTTACTAAATTGCATCTAGATCTCTTCGTTAAAGTTGGTGACAATTGCCCTTTTAAAACGAGGTTTCCAAATAATTTGACCATTCCTAAAATGAAGACAGAGCTATACAGGCGCAGTTGTTATATAATGTGTATTAAAATATATAATAAGCTTCTAGTCCAGATCAGAGAGTTACCAATGACACGCTTCAAGCGAATTCTGCGTAAATTGCTAATTGAAAAAGCCTTTTACTCAGTCAATGAATATTTGGAAGATAAACATTTAATATAGTAATATAATTTTATTGTGAACACTAACATTTGCTTGTCATTAAGTTATAACAAAATATGCTGAACTACCTACTAAATATATTTGTAACACCTACTGTAACCATATTTAAAAGCAAATAAATATTTGAATTGAATTGAATCGACTTACGTTGCTGACCGTACTAATAATGAAGCGTAGTCTACAAAAAATAGCGTCAATTCCGCTGTTAGTAAACTATAAATTTGTCTCTAGTATAGAAAACGGCCATATAAAAATGTGCATATAGCAATGTGCTTCGCACTTAACCTATATTGATGTATGACTCGTGAACCCACTGGCTTTGTACGGTCGACCGCACGTCGGTGGTAACACTTTGACATTAGCAGCATCTTTATTTCGTAAGCAGTAAGGGCGGTTTTCGAATTGACGTGTTACCACTGTCATGCAGTCGACTGTACCAGCAGTGCTCGTGGTCCTATCATTAATCACAAGGAAGAAAACTATACAACCTCAATAATTCGTTGCTATAACACACTTCAAAGCATAAAATAAGATTTTTATTTGTTTAAAAACCTGCCAAGTGCCCGTCGAGTCAGACGTATAGTTCCCGGCACGAGACGTGAGCTCAAATTGTACACACGGCTACACATCAAGCTGTACACAACCAGTAAAGGCTGACCTCGCGTTGTAAGGAAAACCTATACAATGCGAGGTCAGCTTATACTGGAAATTTACAGCTTGATGTGCAGCCGTGTGTACTAGCGAGGTAGTCTCTGTTGTCACCGTGTTCTAGTATTCCGTTTTCTATGTATAATAAATTATACTTTATCATATATTTAAGCCAATGCAAGTGCCCGTATCTGGTTTATTGTACTGTGAACAGAGATTCGACCACTTGCGCAGTGGAATATGTGCTCACGACTCGTGCCGGCAACTATACCTATGCGTTGTACCGCATGACGAATCAGCTATAATAATTATTTTACATATTGTAATAAAATAAAAACATTAACAACCTTGGTTTCTTAACTTAACACAAAATAGTACATTATGATATAAGTGAGCTAAGTTGGCTATTATACTCGAGGCTGGATTGCAGCCCGAGCCGAAGGCGAGGCCGTAATGGAGCCGAGAGTATCATAGTCAATGCTCACGCGTGTCAGACGACGTTTTTCAACACACTTGCGAGGAAAAAAACATAACAAAATAACATAACTACAAGCTCAAAAATCGATAATTTGATCGTAAATTAATATTATCGAGCTTATACAGCTTATAGAGCTAGGTTAATATTTTTCATGTATATTATTCAGTAGATATATCGTTATTACTACCGCGAATCATATTTTGATCAAAAAATGAAAGAAATATTGAATTTCGCGGGCTACCCTGTAGCATTCACCTTAAGAGGCTGACAACACCTAAAAAATCAGACCTCTGCGGTCACTATCGTTTTTTTACAGAACTGAAAGAGAAACAACGAGAGACATAATAACATAACATTTTTTTTTTTAAATAAAAAACTATAAACTTATTTGAAAAACAGAAACAACTATGTTTTAGATTTTTGATGTATTGTTTTCTTAATTTCATTAAATTATTTTTAAATTAACTTTATTTGCTCAAAATGTGGTACAGAGGATGGTACATTCTTAATAGGTGCAGAGACACATTTTGCCATACAATACACAGCATGCAAATTTTACAAAATACGATAATCAATTTAACTAAAGTAGTAATAGCTATCACTGGACCGATTGTTATCTTTAATAAACAATTATTATTATTATAAAACTTGAAAACTTTCTCACAATAATATTTAGACGACCTCTGTGGTCTAGTAGTTCGAGTGTCGGACTGCTGATCACGAGGTCGTGGGTTCGATTCCCACAGGACACAAATATTTGTGAGATGAACATAAGTGTTTGTGTTAGTCTGGGTGTGTTGCTTATGTATTATAAGTATGTATTTACAAAAAAAAATGTATATAAGTATTATATCCATTGTCTAGTACCCATACCACAAGCTCTGCTTAGTTTGGGACTAGATGGTGCCGTGTAAAAATGTCCCAAAGATATTTATTATTTATTATTATTATTTATAACATTTATAATATTTAGTCAATAATAGAGATATAAAAACTGATATTAAACAGATAACTAATCCAATAGCACTCAGGCTGACTGTACTAGGAATGATGTTTGCTTTAAAGCATGTTTTAAGAGGTTAGTTTACAATTCTTTTCTATAGAGAAAACTTCAAGAAAACGTGTTTTGGGCAGAACAGAGTTTTAGAAAATACGACCAAGATTAACATGTATTTTTTACACTGCCACAAACTGAATAGATACAGCTAAAAATGATTTTAAAAGAAGCTTATTTGGGGTATTTTGCTGTTGTCAGCGTCTTAACTTCAAGTCTTTCCCTACATCAGTCTTTAAACTTAGAACTCAAGTTATGTGTTGTTCGAGCTCTCTTCTTCTTCCACGATCTTCATTCTCTGCATGAAGGCAGCCAGCCCGTTCTGGTTGGTAACTAGACTCTCGTATGTGTGGTGGTTGTTGCCCAGCTGTAAAGTAACAGTAAACATCTAAGTGTTTCTCAGGCATCTAGGTCATTTAGCTGGTTCGGAAGGTGGTACTCCTGGAGCCCTTGAGCCCCAAAATTTTTATACCCATTTCACATGTATGGGCGCCACCCCTAAAATACGTAATCACGATTTTTTTATTCTTTTAAAATTGAGGTCTATATCTAGACTATTTTTTAACAAAATTTAATTTACTTATGTTTTTAACTGTAGAAGTTATTAAGCTGTAAAGGATTAGGACAGACGGACGGACATGACGAAACTATAAGGGTTCCTTGTAGGAAGGAACTACGGAACCCTAAAAAGGGTGTATACCATCAATATGTATGTACTACATACTAGATGCGCTGTTTAAAAGAATAACATGGTTACACGAGTTATGGTTCCGGAACCACAGTGCCATTAGTTCACTTGACAGCTGTCTTGCGAACACACGTCAATGGGGGGCATAATGTTTGTTTTATCGGAATCGGTATTGAATGATTCTTTGGCGTAATTTTGTTTTATTTTTTGTTAAGTAACCCACCGTAAAAAATAATTAACAACGCGATAACTAGTAAATATTATAAATTTTCTTTCTATGGGAAAGTCCATTACGAAGCAAAAGCGGGAAAGTCCATTACGCTATTTCTCGCTTGTAATGCTTGCAATATGCAACTTGTACGCATCGATACTAGATAGCGGTAGGTTGCGTCAACTGAATTTGGAACATGTTGCTTATACGAGATCGCGTGTCTATTTATTGACAGTGTATATCCATGGAGTTTCTTGCCGGCTCTTCTTCATAGGACCAACTTTTTGGAACCGTGCAACTAGATTCATAATTAACGTTGCTTCATCATCATCATCATCATTTCAGCCGAAAGACGTCTACTGCTGGACATAGTCCTCCCCCAAGCATCGCTACAACGACCAGTCTTGCGCCTTCCGCATCCAGCGGATTCCCGCGACCTTCACCAGGTCGTCGGTCCACCTTGTGGGGGGCCTACCCACGCTGCGCCTTCCAAATGCTTATTCGGAATAAAAACTTTTGATTGCCTTTGACGTCGTTGGTGTATACTCACAAATCGCTTGACCCACTTGGACAGGTGTTCGGTGAAGTACTCCTGCTGGTAGCGGCCGTCCACTAGCAGCACGGCTCCCCAGTCGCCGCGGTGCCGCACGCAGCGACCTACTGCCTGGTTCAACGCTCTGATGACAAAGATCATTTTTTTTTTTAATCTTTGTTAGGAACGACAAACAATTATACAATTGTATAGTTATTCATCATCCTCCGAGCCTTTTCCCAATTATGTTGGGGTCGGCTTCCAGTCTAGCCAGATGCGGCTGTACATCAGTATTTTACACGGAGCGACTGCCATCAGACCCCCGCAACCCAGTTGCTGGGTAATACTAACATTCGGAGGATAGACCAGTTGTCAGACTTTCAAGCTCCTGACTACCCGTAACGACTGCCATAGATATTCGTATGACAACCGGGACCGACAGCTTAACGTGCTTTCCGAGGCACGGAGGGGTCTCGATGTGTAATGAAACAATAACTTTACCATTGTATAGTTATTACAGATTATTATTGACAAAACAGCACGGGACTTAATTTTAATTTTTATTTGTACATAATGGACTTGCGTTTGACCGTCACCTCTCACGTCACGTCTCCCCGATTCAGAACCACACGATAACTAGTCGTCGATCGATTCGGTTTGTTATTTTTTTTTCTCTCGTTGCGTGAATCATTAGACGAAACGAGATAACAAACCGAACCGGTCGACAACTGGTTATCGTGTGGTTCTGCTGATTACTATGGTTGGTTGATCTGATTGATCGGCTATTACCCGGCTCTGCCAATTAATGGCTGTGTAATATTAACAACTGAGTGTGTGCACTAGGCCAAATCAAATCGAACAAATCAGCTGGTCCTTACATTTTATCGATTTAACTGAACACAAATGCAGCCGAAAGACGTCCACTGCTGGATATCTCTACGTTATCGATGTAGAATCAGCAGTTTTTTTTTTTTCGCGATTTCATGGTACAGTCAACAAATCGGAATCATGACCCACTCAGCCGATAATTCGTATAAAATTGTCAAAACAGTAAAATTTTCTTCTTATTAGCATAGTGCTGCACTTAGGACATTTAGAATATTAAGGAAACTGCGTTAATATGGGTCAGAGTTCTATGCAATATTGAGCGTTGTTATTGAATGCAATAGATTAATAATTGGATAAAAAGTTACGTTTTTGATAAAGCTAGAATTATGTTTTGAATTTAGAGTCGTTCCGCATAGTTTACCTATAAAAAAGAAGTAAACATTTTTTTTTCAAAAACCTATACTAACTATTTCTATTTCAGAAGAATATTAATTAAATTAAAAGAAATTGGTAAACTAACTGTCACTGCCCAATAAAATTGATAACAAGTTTATAGCTAGGGAAATATCTTTAAGCGAAATTCAACCTAATTGTATTAGAATGTTTGTAGAAAATTAAGCTTATAGTGGGTCATGATTCTGTTTGGTCGAGTGTACCTCTCATAGTAAAAGTAGTTCATAATGAAGAGCATATAAAGAACCCCTTTTCGTGTAAAAAGAAGCCCCCCCCCCTTGGGGGACGCCCATTTTGCGGTATTGAAACCGCGATATTAGTTTTAAGTGTAGGATTAGGGAAAAAACCTTCGGCGAATGGAGTCCCACATGGGACTCTCCGCCAGCTAGCCCGGTTAAGCAGAGATGGTACCTCGGTACCACCTGAGAGAATCAATTAGGAAAAAAAAAAAAAAGTGTAAAAAGAAGATTATCATTATACTAACCTATACGCCTGGACCCGCAGCCACTCCCTGCCTTCGAGTAAGCCCCTCTCCTTAACATATTTGTTGTTGTACTCCATCTTCGCGTTGACCGCCGTGTCATATGTGTTGGGGTATGGTACACCCACCTGAAGACAAAAAGTAGCTTTAATAGTTTTGTTGGACCTGGGGACGTACTCCCGACTGGATCGAGTGCTTTATCAATCGAATTTGAATTCGAGTTACTGTGAAAACGTACTGCATTCCTCTAGAAATTGACATTAGCTCGATTTCTCCACTTTTTTTGTCTCTGTCCTTCTGTTGGGTGTGTGGTGTGTGTGTTGTTGTGTTGTGTTTGTTTTCTTTTGTTGTTTTCTGTTGTTTGTACTTTAGGCACATTAGCTCTACCTATTCCGATCACTGGTTATAATACAAAGATAGTTCTAAGAGGTTTCGCTTCGGGTATTTTTTCAATTACCCTGTATAAATAAACTTTAGAATCAATAAATGGGATTAAAACCTTTTATGTCGTTACGTAACCATATACAAATCTCGTTCAATACTTTTTAAGGTTTTTTACCCAAAAAGTACTACCACCGTCTGTCATAGGGTTGTATCTGAAATACTTACACATATGACGGCTCTAGCCTGATGGTCTTTGAAGTCCATGCCCTCAGAAACCTTGCCTCTATACACCGCGAATAACAAAGCACCTTTCTCCGTACCCACAGTCTGGTAAAAATCCTGAGAACAAGCAATAAACAATATAGAAAATAATAATTATAAATCTTTCTTTGAGATAAAAATTAATAGCTTAAAGAACTAAAAAAAAAACGAGTGTGCTTTAGAGCATACGACTGAAGTAAAACTTCACTAACTTATATCTCCCTCAATACTATTTCAATGAGAACAAAGGAATGGCGGCGCGGCGCGCGTACATCTGCCGGCGCTGTGTCGTGGTCGGACGTCGCGCGCCTCGTTCCCCGCGTCCTGCACTACCCCCTCCGTTCGCCTCGTTTTTCGTAACGCATTCACCAGCTTAACCCCAAGTCAAGCGTGCCTAAAGAAGTTTTACTTCGAAAACACGCTTTTAAAGGTACTGTAGTCCATCATCCGATCAGCTCTATGGTACCAAGTTTTTGTTTTGTCATCCGGATTATATATACTTGCAAAGTTTCAAATCAATACGACAAATAGAACTAGGTTAAAATTTAAAATCGACTTCCAAGATTTGTTTACATAGTTATTTAGTTACCAAGTGAAGCTAATAGAAACGTGTTAAAAAGATACTTTATTAGAGTTTCGGTCCCGGGTTACAGTTCCGGGAATTTTCGAGTTCCTGATCCTGGAAAAACTGCATAGGGAAAAATATAGGGACGTTCAAAATTATCAAAAATTAAACTATATCTAAGTAATAAGGGGTGTTTCAGAATGAAACTGTCATTCCGACAAGACTCGTTGTTCCGATAATTTTGGCAGTCTGTTCGTTCCGATATTTTTGACGCTGACTGTACAATAGTGTATGTACAGTAACGATCCTTCCCGGTGATACATTTTGTCGACAAAGTCCCTTGAACGAATCCTGCTACATTACACGTACCTATGGCTGCCGTCGAACACTTAGCGCAAGCGATTATAGCCTTTACGTGGTTCACCGGAAAGTTTGCTGATAGTACATTAACAAAGAAAGGCACCTTTGCTGTGACATACGGACGAAGGAAACATAAATCAATGATTTTTTAACCACGTTTAAAAAAAAATACGAGTTAACATTGCATTGTCATCCAGTTTAAAGTTTCAAGTCTCTACCTCATCGGGAAATTAGTTTAAAATACATAAAATAAATATATAGGTTTAACAAAAAGAATAAACATTGTTATTCGTGACAAAAATGATACACATTGGTAGTGTATGATAGTACATTACTGTCGAGGCCTGTAATAAACCAATTGAAGGCCGAGTAAGTAATATTGGAAGGACGAGGCGAAGTCGAGTGCTCCCGAGGTGATTTAAAAAAAAATCTACTAAACGAGGCCGTTAATTACTATTTCGGCCGAGACTTGTATAGTACTTTTCTCTCAATTGCGAGGAAACAATACACAAATTAATTCAATAGTATCTAATTTTCATTCGCGCCAATTCGTCCGAGCGCGGCTCTTGTACTCTTTCCAAACTTGAAAAAATAAATGCGCATTTAGCCTATATATTAATAAATATCATGTACCTAAAAACACCTAATTTATGTGTGTGCTTAAAAAACCTCGCTACCATAATTTAAAGAAAAGGTCCAGCAATTTCTATTATTGTCGTGTTGGAAATTGCAGGCGTGTTATTTCGTTGCGTGCAGAAAAGAGCCGATTGATGTATGCTTTTTTTAAAACGATGAAGCAATTTCCGAGCAAGTGGGAGAAAAAAGATTTAATACTCACAACCATAGTTTCCACATGATCCCTGTCGTTTCTTTGTTCACAGAACACGTTCTTGAGTTGGTTCAGTTCGTCCCACAAGCCTGTCTCTTGCCAACTGAAATACGAAGCTCAAGTTATTAGGAAGCTTGTGTACTTAGAATTTCCACGGTCCTAGTGCTTGTCTATAACATGTAACTGATGTAACGGAATAAACGCAAGACCACACACCCCAATTAGAATACTGAGTACTATTTGGTAACATATTTATTATTGTCAAAATCACAAAATTACATGGTTTTTAGCA
This sequence comes from Asteroscopus sphinx, assembly GCA_949699075.1. Taxonomy (NCBI): domain Eukaryota; kingdom Metazoa; phylum Arthropoda; class Insecta; order Lepidoptera; family Noctuidae; genus Asteroscopus; species Asteroscopus sphinx. The sequence continues at coordinate 6,661,294 of OX453021.1, read as the reverse complement.
CTGATCTCTAATAACACAACATAACAACATCACGCCTGTATTTCCCCCGAAGGGGTAGGCAGGGGAGTAATAGTACACCCACATTTCGCCAGTTATGTTATAGTCCCATGTAACAGGGGGCGAGCCTATTGCCATTAACCGGGCACAAATCCAGACTCCGGGCTGCTACTGAGAATTTCCTAATGAAAAAACCCAATAACACTTTGCCCGACCCGGGAATCGAACCCAGAGATCTCTAATAGAGATCAGATAATAGAGATTCTCTATTATACAAGTACGTTGGACAGGCTATGTCATTCAAAATGATAGAAGTTCATTGTGCCCAATCAAAGCGCTCCCGACGTTGGTCCCCGGGCTGCGTTCACTTATGTCGTCCGACGACGCACAGAGCGTACTTTGGTCGTACTCAGAGCGATCATACAAACGAACGCCCAAACAACAACAACGTCGTCGTCCGGCGACGTCGGGCGATATAAGTGAACGCAGCCCTGAACTAAAATTGCAAATGGCCGCCGTATTGTTTAGAGTAACACTAGTTCCGAGGACTAACACCACTGCAGCCACTGCTAACAGCGCCAAAATGGCGGAAATCAAATGTCTTCAGCACGACGATGTCAATAGCCAGTCCATTCAAGTATAATAGAGGTCAGTGGTTTTTAGTTGGTTGCTGGATAGCTGCAGGATGCCGTTTAGGGGCTACTTACCACACGGAAACTCAATTCGCTGGTATTCCTAGACCTCAAGGACCTACTCGGGAACAGCTGGTATGTTTTTTAACATAACATAACAGACAGAGACAAACAGACAGAGGTAGGCAGAGGTGTAATAGTACCCACATTTCGCCAGTTATGTTATAGTCCCATGTAATGTGGGTGTAATATTACACCTCTGCCTACCCTTTGGGGGAAATACAGGCGTGATGTTATGTTATGTTGTTATGTTAATAGGGGGCGAGCCTATTGCCACTAACCGGACACAAATCCAGACTCCAGGCTGCTACTGAGAATTTCCTAATGAAAAAACCCAATAACACTTTGCCCGAGCCGGGAATCGAACCCAGGACCCGACGTATGTTTTTTAAAGGTAAATAAATGTAACATATATGGTATCAAAACTATAGCAATCGTTTTTTTATAAAACAAAAACAACTTTTTTTTTTTTTTTTTTTTTAAATTATAAGATTGCGAAACGAGCTAAATGCCCACCTGGGGGTCTACTCGCGTTTGACGATGTTCGATTATTCGTACCATTCATCGCACAACTTGCTACTCCGCTCAACCATCGTTCCTATATCACATGCGATGATCGTGTTTTGTCGTTTGTTTTCCTGATCTACGGTCAATCACATACGACTATGAACCGTAGTCCATCTTTATTGTGCCTTTTTATCTCCTTATCTTGATTTTACAGGTAACAGTCGGAACGAAAGTTCGTACTTCGTTTATCGTTCGTCAAACGCGAGTAGACACCCAGATGCTAAGCAGTTACTTTTGCCCATAACAACTGCAATACTACCTAGGCTGTTACCTAAATGGTACTGCAAGTCGGTTCGCCAAACTGAGACATGCATATGGAAAGACTCATGTGATTGAAATTTCACCGGCACCCGTACCCTTCAGACCGGAACACAGCAATGCAAGCATCACTATTTGGCGGGGAAGTAGGTACGGTGGTAGTACTTCCCCGGACGAGCTCTACTACTACTAAAATTCTCCTAGTGATTCCGAATACTTTCAGGAGTTGCGTTTATTTTGTTACATGTTGTATAATATAATGTACTCACTCCTTCATCAGTCGGTCTAGCAGCGAATAGGAAGGCAGGAAGCACAGCACCCCGTGCGGGGCTAGTGTACACACGCGGAGTATGCACGCTCCTAGTATTTGTCTCGCGCGGGGCGTGTTTACACCGGCGGCGTTGTAGCATTGCTGGCCCGAAGCGTCACCGATCATCGTGCCGATCCAGACCTGGCTCGAAATTAGGACAGTTAAAATACACAGTACTAGCGACCCGCCCCGGCTTCGCACGGGTCTGCATTTTAAATCTGTAATATCGTCGAACAATACAATACAATACAATACAAATCCTCTTTATTGCACAACAAAATTATATTAATTTCTTAAATAACTACTTATGCGCTAGTGTACAACTGGCGGTCTTATCGCTCCACGGCGATCTCTTCCAGACAACCATTGAATGGACTGGAATGTCATGGAAGAGACAAAGGGTAGTTACCGGTGCACTTAAATATATATATTAAATATATATATTATTATTATATTTATATTATTATTTATTATTTTAATATTTAAGTGACATGATGTACAGGGCCATATTGATCTATGTTAAATACTCAATGTAGTTAAGGTACTTAATTGGATAAGGATTAATGCTGTATTGCTTAAAATCGCTTCGTAAATAAGCCATTATTTCTCGTAAAAAGTAAAGGATAAAAAATGGTTATTGTGGGTTATCCCTAAGAGATAGACATACACCATCGCGGACTTTTTTGTAGACCTTTTTAAGGTGTACTATACTGTAGTACAATATTTTGATCTATCTCGTAGGTTTGCAATGTAAGCGCAAAAAAATGTATTTACGACATCACATTAGTAACCTCTAAAATTATCAGTGTTTCTCTACTATATTATGCATGTATTATACATATAAAGCTTCCTCTTGAATCACTCTATCTATTAAAAACAACCGCATTAAATTCTGTTGCGTAGTTTTAAAGATCTAAGCATACATAGGGACAGACAGACGGGGAGCGACTTTGTTTTATACTCTGTAGTGATGATAAGACTTTATCCGAAGAAGAACCGGAGTGAGCGACATAGCTTGTAGGATCAGTAAGCTGAAGTGGCAGTGGGCTGGCCATGTCTGTCGAAGGACCGATGGCCGTTGAAGCAGACAAGTCCTTGAGCAGAGACCTCATTCTATCCTCGGGAATGATGTGGTTGGGCGGAGCTGTCCAGCTCCGAGTGCAGGCTGACCAGGGGGGTGAGGGGGGTCGACTCACTCTGTCCTCGGGGATGATGTAGTTGGGGGACACTGTGTGGGAAGCTGGTGGCCAGCTCAGCAGACTGACCAGGGGGTGAGGGGGGGATAACTTATTCTGTCCTCGGGGATGATGTGGTTGGGCGACACTCGGTGTGGGAAGCTGGTGGCCATCTCAGAGTGCAGGCTGACCAGGGTGGTGAGGGGGGTCGACTCACTCTGTCCTCGGGGATGATGTAGTTGGGGGACACTGTGTGGGAAGCTGGTGGCCAGCTCAGCAGACTGACCAGGGGGTGAGGGGGGATGATTCACTCTGTCCTCGGGGATGATGTGGTTGGGCGACTCTCGGTGTGAGAAGCTGGTGGCTAGCTCCGAGTGCAAGCTGACCAGGGAGTGAGGGGGGATGATTCACTCTGTCCTCGGGGATGATGTGGTTGGGCGACACTTAGTGTGGGAATCTAGTGGCCAGCTCCGAGTGCAGGCTGACCAGGGGGTGAGGGGGGATGACTCACTCTGTCCTCGGGGATGATGTGATTGGGCGACACTCGGTGTGGGAAGCTGGTGGCCAGCTCCGAGTGCAGGCTGACCAGGGGGTGAGGGGGGATGACTCACTCTGTCCTCGGGGATGATGTGGTTGGGCGACACTCGGTGTGGGAAGCTTGTGGCCGGCTCCGAGAGCAGGTTGACTAGGGGGGTGAGGGGGATGACTTACTCTGTCCTCGGGGATGATGTGGTTGGGCGAAACTCGGTGTGGGAAGCTGGTGGCCAGCTCCGAGTGCAGGCTAACCAGGGGGGTGAGGGTTCCCGACGATAGCGCGATGCAGCGAGCCGTATGCAAGTGCTCCATCACGATGGCTGGGTTCATACACATTAACGAGAGGGTTAATGTCTCCTTTGCTACCCACTGGAATAAAAAAAAAAAATTGTGGTTATATCATTATTATGGTTTGTACGTCAAAAAGTATTTACTACTACTAAATACTTTTTTTTATTATTTTTAACGCATTTACGCATGCGAAGCGAAGTCTGAAGATATAAATTGTGGAAAAAAAAATCGCTCACGAGCAGGATTCGAACCTGCGACTCCTGGCTCAGTACGCCAGTGCTTTAGCCACTAAGCTACCGTGAACACTGCTCGTGGAATCGAATTTAACTTTCACTTACTACGTCTTGGAAAGAAGTGGATGCAAACCAGGAGTCGAATCCTGCTCGTGAGCGATTTTTTCTTTCCACAATTTATATCTTTACTACTAAGTATGTGTTGCATTTTGCAAATAACTTAACTACAACAGAGGACAAATGCCCACGACACGTGTCTCGAGATATCGCGCGAAGTCGCCAGACATCTCGGCTATCGACCTTTTTCGTCACAAAACATGTTTCATTCGGACGACATGATAGAATTGGCAGTGGGTTCTATCATGTCATGTAGTCTACACTTAGCGACTTTTGTCCGTCGAACACAGAATATTTAATACTAACGTACAGAACGGCCACTCATCGCTCCCCGCCAATTCAAGATTCCTCGCCAGCGCCCTCAGTTTGACGGCACTTGGACAGCACAATTGTAATGGACGTCACTCGCCAGTACAAGCACGCCATCTCTGAGATCTACTGAGAAGCGCTTGGAACCCAGTCGGCACTACGAGCGGCGAGCATCCCTAACCTACACGTGTGTGTGTGATGTATACAGACGTAATCTTGTGTGTGCAGGTGGTGCTAGCATTTATATTGTATTGAGTGGCCGAGGTGTGCCTCGGCGTAACGCGATGCGACGACAAGGTATAAGCATATATGTAATAATTAGAATTTATTACACTGTGTCTCAAGACAGTCTTTGACCAGTGTGTGTTGCCAGTAATTACTTACGGCACTGAAACGTGGTCGCTCACAATGGGCCTGATAAGAAGGCTCAAAGTCACTCAAAGGGCAATGGAGAGGGCTATGCTCGGAGTGTCCCTGCGTGATCGAACAGAAATGAGGAGATTCGCAGAAGAACGAAAGTGACCGACATAGCCCGAAGAATTGCCAAGCTTAAGTGGCAGTGGGCGGGGCACATTGCTCGCAGAAATGATGGCCGATGGGGCAGTAAAGTTCTGAAGTGGCGACCGCGTACTGGAAGGCGCAGCGTGGGTAGGCCCCCCGCAAGATGGACCGACGACCTGGTGAAGGTCGCGGGAATCCGCTGGATGCGGAAGGCGCAGGACCGGTCGTTGTGGCGATACTTGGGGGAGGCCTTTGTCCAGCAGTGGACGACTTTCGGCTGAAATGATGATGATGATGATTACACTATGGTGCAAGTCACGAGATATCACCAGACATGGTCATACTACAGTCTAGCTACTCCAAACAGTCGTCCAACGTTAGAGTTAAGTGTCCCAAGCTGCCTTCAAAACTGTCAAACAATGTCCAGAGTTGCCTTTAAAAACTGTCAATGTCAATTTTCGTTGAACCACTGTATGGAACAGATGATTACACTGTGGTCGTACATTGTTTCTGGAGATACGTGTCACGGGATATTTGTCTCCTAGTGATTACACGGCTTTATCCACAAACAATTTGTGTCGCTAATAATGACATAAATTCTAAAGTGAGTTAGTGCTATCGTCTGTTACTTCTACACTACTGAATTGTTAAACCAACTGTGATTTTTATATATTTTTCAACACACTTGCTCGTAAAGTGGATCTTATTGCATCGCTTTTAGGTTCATAATGTGGCTTATAACGCACGCGTGCTTTTTCGATTATATTATTGCACTAGTGCTTTTTACTTTACAGTTTATTTTTAAATCGCAGCAAAGAGTTTTTATGCCTGAACCAAATTAAACATTTTTGGGAATAAATCAACTGTATTAATTAAAATATGCTATATATAAACATTTCATTTCATCAAATTATTAATTTTTGTCAACAAATTAATATTAATTTGTGTTATAAATAAAAAAAACAATTTATATTAGGCTGTATGGCGGTTTCCTTCGACCACCTGCGCGCGCATAGCCGTATGTCACCGCGCGGTCCACGCGCCATTTTTATAATTTTTCACAAATTCAATATTTGTCTAAAATGTGTAATTTATGTTTTTTTCCACGCAAGTGTGTTGAAAAATGTCGTATGACACGCGTGAGCATTGACTATTATACTCTCGGCTCCATTATGCCCTCGCCTTCGGCTAGGGCTGCAATCCAGCCTCGGGTGTAATGGTCAACTTAGCTCACTTGTATCATAATGTACTATATATAAAAAAATTAGGTACGGTAAGGAAAAAGGATGTGTTCTATTACTACGCAAACAAAAATAAGGCTTAACTAACAGAGCATTCCCTGTGAAGGATTTCAATAATAATAAAGTATGATAATATAACTTACAGTTCCTTTATCCTGAGCAGCCCAAAAAAAGAACAAATATGTTAATTAATATTGATTTACAAAAAATATTTTAACTGACATGCGATAAATTAAGCAGAGACAGAGCCGTATCTAGCTTATCTGACGCCGGGGTGCTAACCTAAATCAGGCGCCCCTTTGCCATTTCAGTCGCCCTCGGTGTGTTTGGTAATGGCTGCTCATCGGCAATACACCCCATAGACGCTTCATAACAGGCGACCGATGTCTGTCAACACATCTACGAAATTTCACTAATATAGGGCACCACTTGAAATCATCAAATCAGTTTCGACCACTTATATGAGCCGTCAAAACTGCCGCGTTAGTGATCAGCCAATAGCCGCATTGATAGGGCCAATCGGGTTGCAGTCACCCGCCTCAGCTAGTGGCAGAATTTATAACATTCAACATTAGGCGTCTATTGGGCTGTATGGTCGATGTGACTTCTATACACAGCATCCGGGGGAGATTAGGAGGAGGCACCGAAGCACTCCTGATGCCTCAGCACCCGGATGCGCTGCACCCCTTGCACCCGGGGTTGAGACGGCCCTGAGCAGGGATAATTATAACTATGTGATAAAATAGTATAAGTAATTGGCGTACCTCATTGAACTGTGAAGATCTCCAGCCCGCGTTATTGGATATCGTGTTAGTCTTGCCTGTGATGTGTCGTATCAGAGCCGGCTTGAAGTCGTCCACGAACTTGCAGTCACGGCGGAAAAGGAAGCCTGAATACCATACACATTTATATATATTTTATTGTGTAAATAGTACTGAAATAAGATTTCATAGAATCGTATAAAGATCGGCGCACACCAGTGGCACGACATAGCAAAGGATTTTTGTAACCCGAAGTGGTTTTGAATCTTATTTTAATATACTTAGCGCTCACATTTCATTGATATTCTCACAAGGTGACTAGCCGTCGTATGATCAAGTCTCCTTGTGATTATGATGATATTAATAAAATGTGAGCGATAAGGTTATTTAAATAAGATACAAAATTATTTCAACTTACAATTTTTTTTGCCGTGCCCTGTCTTTGGTGAGCGCCGACCATAAATAATTTATTATTAACTAGCTTATGTCCGCGACTTCACCCGCGTGAATGTCGTTTATTTATTTATTTAATTCTTTATGCACAACTGGGTACAAAGGCGGTTTTAACGCCATAGACGTTCTCTACCAGACAACCTTAGGGTAATGCAGAGACAAAGAATAAGGTAGATGCATCAGTAAAGTAGTAAAATATGTTTCGTACTACGAACTTATAATTACATATAATAAAAATAGATAAATACCTATGTACATTCTACATATAATAAAATATACATATATAACTAAAATATATAACATCAGTTTATCGCGCATCCCTCGGGAACTGTTCATCTTCTCGTGATAAACAGTAGCCTATATGTTTATCTGGGTTATGTTGTACCTGTATGCCAAATTTAATTAAAATCGGTCCAGCCGTTCTTGAGTTATAAATGATGTAACTAACCCGATTTTGTTTTATATATTAAGATACTAGACAGAGGTGCGGGCCGAGCCACAGATGTGACATCGGACACGGATGTCACAGTGCTGCGTATAATTTACATGGACGAGTTCACATTGCATCGAGCCGATTCCGCATCTCCAACGAGTCGCAGTCTTTGTTGTTTGGTAAACTCGGACTCTTCTCGGACCCGGTACGTTCTAGCATAAAGTAAAACCTGTGGGAAGAAATTTTCGAAAGACACAAAACGGAAAATGCTGAGCCTGAGGTGCATTACAAGTAGTCAGCCTCGATAACCTGGCCGACTGAGCTATCCCCGTAAAGTTCTTGACGTTACTGACAGAAGCCTGCGTATGTGTGAACTGCTCATACATTTTCTAACAACACGCCGCATATTCCGTGACGAAAACGCGGCCTTATATTTTCGTTTTTGTAGAGTGAAAGAAAAAAGAAGCATTCAACTTTTCTGGACGTTTTCCTCTTGTACAGTCAGTCGCACGTCAGTGGTAACACTTGAACTACGAAAACCGCCTATTACTTACGAAATAAAGGCGCTGTCAAGGTCAAACTGTTGACTGTACAACAGCAATGGGAAAGATATAAAAGAACATGTTTCTTACCTAGTGCCATGTCTAGAGACTCCAGAAGTGTCCCAGTAGATTGTGTTACGCCAAACAAAGTTCGCGGATCCTCTCGTAGACGACGACAGAAGTTCTCTGAGTTGCGCTTGAAATCTGGTGACATAAAACACCGAATAGGCATTCTAAAAAATCTGTTTGTTTAGACATAATAACTCTTTGCTGCATTTAAAAAATAAACTGTAAAGTAAATAGCACGCGTACGTTATAAGCTACATTATGAACTTAAAACCGGTGCAATAAGAGCCATTTTATGAGCAAGTGTGTTGAAAAAGTAATTTCCAAAATCCAATTTGCAGAACAAATAGTTTTATTTAAATTCAAGCCTGTGTAATTTGAGAATGAGACATAGATTTATTTTTGTAGATTCACATTTAGAAAGTGATGATACGGTCCGGTGTAGGCGGTGTAAGGGATATCCTATTGCACATATCTGGCAGTTTTAGTGGTTTCTCACTAGAAATCCACTGTTTGGAGCTTGTACAGATCCAAACTACAAATTATAACACAGAAAAACGAATGTTTAGGATCACACATAAATTTACGAGACCATTGAAGCAGTTAAGATTAATGGCAATAGGCTCGCCCCCTATTACATGGAACTTTAACATAACTGGCGAAATGTGGGTGTACTATACACCTCTGCCTACCCCTTCGGGGAAATACAGGCGTGATGTTATGTTATGTTGTTATTGAAGCAGTTAAGATTAAGAAAATTTATACATGCATACTTTTTTTGGTGGAAGAGGAATGTTCTACTAACCATTATATTGCTGGTTCCCAATATTGTGGTTGTTGAGGGTGTTCACAAAATGGTCTGCTTGCCATTTATATACAGCTTCGTTGTTGTTCACGGCTAGCTGGTTCACTAGGGGGGTTTGATTCTCGAACCTGATAAAAACCAATTATAAATGGCGACGTTGCTGCCCGTTCCATACCAGGGTATTGGAGCTAGCAAGCAACTTCAATCATCATCCATCAGGTTTCTGCGGAAAAATATGAAGTCAAGACTTTGCAGTGCATAGTGACAAACCATAGATATTACAAAATAGTGAATGCTACAGGGTAGCCCGCGGAAATTCAAAATTTATTGCATTTATTGCAACTTGTAGATCTATTTCGCGTTGCATATCTATCGAAATATGATTCGCGGTAGTAATAACAATATATCTACTGAATAATAGTCATAAAAAATATTAAACTAGCTCCATAAGCTGTACAAGCTCGATAATATTGATTTACGATCAAATAATCCATTATCGAGCTTGTAGAGCTAGGTTTATATTTTTTTCGAATATTGTTCAGTAGATTCATTGTTATTACTATCGCAAATCATATTTAGATTGATATACAACGCGAAATAGAGCTACAATTTGCAAAAAACGCAAGAAATTTTGTATTTCGCGCATTCACCTTAAGCTTAATACAAAATTACCAGTAGTCCCAATTCTTGAGCGTCAGCAGTAGGCTGTCGATGTACGACATCACGTCTTGATTAGCTAAGCGATACTCTGCCACCTTCTCCAGCTCCTGAAAGTTATTTTTCAGTGTCAAATACGCGAAAAAAAAATCTATTAGTGCGAATAATTTGTATAGTGGTTAAGTAGTTGTTCCTTATCGCAACCACATTATAAAATTGACTTTAAAACAAAATCAAAATTTGCCTTTGTATGGCATCCGCTACAAATTTTTCCGAGTCTCCCATACAAAGTTAATTTACTTATTTTGTTTTAAAGTCAATTTTAATAATGTGGTTACGATAAGGAACAGTTATATTCCATACTTAGGTTAAGAATATGTTGATCGAAGGTTCCATAGCTTAAATATAATATATTATCTATTTTAAGAAGTGTCATCTGTCACGAGGGATTGACAGTTGGCACTTGTCTCTCTCTTGCGAAATATCAGCTATTTGCACTACCGAATATTATATGGTGTCAGGAGGTATTATATAGTGGAGGTTTTGAACCACTATGCAAATATTCCGCACTCCTAAATAATTATCCAGTATAACTGATTTCTAAAGTCAGAGATAACCACAAATTTCCAGTTTTTTTTTCGTTTTTACTGGTTGATAAATTTTATTGGAAAGGAAGACAAAGATTTACTTGCCAGTCTTGCAACAGACAGCAAACACACAAATATTCTTCTAATCCTACTACATAACATTATAAATGCGTAAGTATGAATGTTTGTTTGACCTTCAATCACGCTGAAACGGCTGAGCGGATGTGGATGAAATTTGGTTCACTGGTAGACTTTTTATCGACATAGCACGGAAGCGAAGCCGCCGTTATCAGCTAGGGCAAAAAAAAAAACAAAGAACTAGAAAAATAATGCCTACCTTGATAGAATTTTGTATTTGAGTTCTTGTGACGTTGACGGAAGCCACGTCGCGACAGATACTCTCAATGTTGTGTGCCTCGTCTATTATCACCACGTTGTTTTGCAGACTGATCGACAGCTGTGGAGGAATAGTACCTTATGATACAAGTGAGCTAAGATGTTCATTATTCTCGAGGCTGGATTGCAGCCCGAGTCGAAGGTGAGGGCGTAATAGAGCCGAGAGTATGATGAACATTGCTCACGCGTTTTATATGACGTTTATCAACACACATGCGAGAAAAAAAAACAAATATTAAATTTGTGAAAAATGTCGAGCGGATTTCTGTAATCGCACGCCATGCCTGTGGTTGAGTGACGTATAGCTATGCGTGCGCAGGTGGTGGAAGGAAACCGCGGAACGGCCTAATACTAAAAATATAATAAATAGTTTTATTTTTATTTATGACACATATTAATGTTAATTTGTTAACGAAAATAAAGACAGTGCTAATTTCTTCAAATACCTAATCTTCAAAAGTCTCTCTGCCCGCATTTCCTCTTAATACTGGGTGTAAGGGGAACGCTTCCGAAAACGAAGATAGGTGCTGGTGATTACTGATACGAAACCACAAAAAAAATGCGATTCTTTTTTTAGATTTTTTCATATATATTTTTTTGCATTTTTCAAACATAACCAGCTTTGGGCAGTTAAATAAAACTCATACATAATGAAAAATGCAAAAAAAAAAAAGTGAATCGCATTTTTTTTCGTGGTTTCGTATCAGTTATCACCAGCACTATCACCTATCTTCGTTTCCGGAAGCGTTACCCTGACACCCTGTATTTATTTATTTTATTTTTTCCATTGTGGTCACTCACAATGGGCCTGATAAGAAGGCTCAAAGTCACTCAAAGGGCAATGGAGAGGGCTATGCTCGGAGTGTCCCTGCGTGATCGAATCAGAAATGAGGAGATTCGCAGGAGAACGAAAGTAACCGACATAGCCCGAAGAATTGCCAAACTTAAGTGGCAGTGGGCGGGGCACATTGCTCGCAGAACGGATGGCCGATGGGGCAGTAAAGTTCTGGAGTGGCGACCGCGTACTGGAAGGCGCAGCGTGGGTAGGCCCCCCACAAGGTGGACCGACGACCTGATGAAGGTCGCGGGAATCCGCTGGATACGGAAGGCCACGGACTAGTAAGCCTCAAGACGCCGCTTAAACAAAGTTTTGCATGAGAAAGCAGTCGTAAAATGTTGGCGGGGACCGGGAGGCGGACGGTGCGTTTTGATTGGTCGGCTCAAAAGTACGGTGGTACGATTCCCTATGATTGGTGCTGCTTGCTGACGGACTGACGTCCTAATTGGCCGCGGGGCGTATGATATGCTGTGCTACTGCATATGCGTTGTGACCGGGGGTGTCCAGTTAAGCGGCGTCTAGAGGCTTACTGGTCTGTGCGGAAGGCACAGGACCGGTCGTTGTGGCGATGCTTGGGGGAGGCCTATGTCCAGCAGTGGACGTCTTTCGGCTGAAATGATGATGATGATTTTGTCTACAAAAAAAAATACATACGTTTGGCAGATACAGTGTAGAACATAAACCAGTTTAGGTTTTTCATACACCGCTTGGTCTGTCGACATTCATTACAACAAGACGAGTGTCATGATGTGCTCTTAATACTTCAAGACAGCGGTACTCTAAGTGTGTTCCGCGGAACCCTAGGGTTCCGCGATACCCCTGTAGGGGTTCCGCAAGAATTTAGAAAAAAAAAACAAAACACCTCTCTCTGGTCACTGGTCGAACGTTTTGAATCCGCCCGCCGCGCGTATACTTGTGAGCGCGCAGTCCCTTTGATAAAAGCCGCCTCTGAATTAGACGCTATAGTTGTGAACAAGCGACTTTCGGCTCTATCTTCAAAAGCATAAAGTCGAGATTGTTTACAACGCATTTTTTTGTATTTATATTTTTATTTCCGCTTTTTGTTTATCAAAGGCGCCGACTCGAGTATTTTTGAGAATGTTCGAGTTCGAGTCTAGGACTAAGTATAAAAGCGCTATTATATAAAAAAAGTCGCGCCTCGTCTGTTAGCGACGCCGCATAATTATTATTAAAACGCGGTGTTGTATAGATTTAGTTATCAAAGAATATTCTAGAAACTCGTACTAGAAACTTCTCAAATAAATCGAACGCTCTGGAATATTCTCGAATAGAATGAGTCTACTGTGTACCTACTAGAACATTCCAGAACATGTTGTATACTGGAAGGTTCTAGAGTATGTGCTGGTCTCTGACGGCCGGGATATAAATAGGGCCGCTCAGGCTAGACAAGTCAGTTGTTACTTGGCGATAGAACAGTAAACTAGTCAGTTGTGAATTAACGTGAACTAAGTAAGCAAGTCTGCTAGTAAGTAATTATTGTAAAAGTGTTGACCGAATAAAGAACATTGGAGAATCTGGAAGCTTTTATTTGGCATTACTTCGTGTCCCGCCAGTCCGTGAATAAGGTTACGAGAGGTAATTAATAGTCTACTATTTAACAGCCATTTTTGATCCTATCAACCGGATCATTACCTCGGTACGTAACAATTTTTGGTCCTTCGAGCCGGATCGGGAAGACCACGACATAATGCCGATCGTCCGCTCCAATTCACCGTGCCGTTCGAAACCGGAACATCGTGAAGAATCTGAGGATAAATGGACTACAACAGATGGTTCAATGAATACACCGACCGAGATCAGTGCCACTGCCTCGAAGCCCGTACGGATGACACGTGCTGCTGCCGCAGCCGCCGCCACCGCACCAACGCAGACCGTGCGCCCCGCGACCGATTCATCAATGACGTCGCGCCAAGCACGCCCTGCGCAAGAGATGAAAGCACACCGGCACTCCACCCTGACGTCAGACGCGACGACATCGCAAGCGCAAACGAAGAGGCCAATGACTACGAAGCCGAAGAACATTGGAGAACCGGAAGTTTCACCGTTAGTTTCTTCGGAAACTTTAGTTCCTCTGACCGTCTCAAAATCAACAAAATCTTCGAAGAGGATGGAGTTGGAAGCACGTAGAGAACTACAGAAGAGGCAGTTGGAAATGGCGAAAGCCGCAGCCGCCCTAGCCCAGACAGAACTTGAACTCACCCAGTGCGAATCAGAAGAAGAACTGGAAGTTGAGTTCGAAATAGAAAAGTCGACGCAAGTCGAACAATGGGTAGAGCAGACTGCTACGTACTTGGAAGAACCGAAGGAAGTTGAACCAATCCAGAAGACTGAAATAAAGGAACTAGCTGACGCTATCATCAGCGCCGTGAAAACTCAACCAGCCTCGTCACTCGCACCGCCGAAGTATACTTGGATACTACCAGACTTCAATGGAGCACATGAAGAGTGGCTGCCTTTCAAGAGGGCATACATGGACACTGCGAAGCTATGCAACAATGTGCAGAACATGGCTCGCCTGAGAATGTCCATCAAGGGAACAGCAAAAGAAGCTGTTAGAAGTTTATTGTTTGTGGCCTCCGACCCCGAAGAAGTTATAACTGCCTTAGAACTGAGATTTGGGAGGCCGGAACAACTTGTGCTCGCGGAGATGGCAAAGATCAAGGAGCTACCACGTGTTAGTGATACGCCGCGAGACATATGTGAATTTGCAAGCCGCATCAGCAACGCTGTTACGACGATAAGTGTGCTGAACAAACCACACTATTTATACTCGCCGGAAATTAGTAAGTGCATTATCGAGAAGTTACCGCCGATACTGCGGTATAGATGGTTCGATTATAGCGCACGCAGCGGTGAAGAACCGGATCTGATCAAGATCAAGAAGTTCTTGAACGCAGAAGCGGATTTATGTGGGACATTCGCGCCACCGGAAACCAATAAGAAGAGACACGGGAATTCACGTCATCCGGTGCACGAGACCTATGATGATGAAGAAGAAACCGTTGCAACAGCTACGGAAGCATACAAGAGGTCCTGCGCTTACTGCGAAGAGGAACATTGGATCACCGAATGCAAGAAATTTAAAGAAGCGAGTATAAACGAAAGATGGGAAATAGCAAAGCAGAGCCACCTTTGTTTTAGATGCTTACGCCAACGTCACATAAGAACGAACTGCAGAGGACAACCCTGCAAGAAATGTAAAAGACCGCATCACACAATGCTGCATCCGGAGCCAGTACGAAAATCGACTACACCGGTGCAGCACGAGAATCCTTCGCCTTCAGTGAACGATCGGACCACATTCGATGAAGATTTGAACAGCGTCGTGATGTCCGCATATGCAACAGCAGATGGGACCAAGGTATATTTAAAAATAATGCCAGTGGATGTTTATGGTCCGAAAAGTTCCGCCCGCATCCTCGCCTTGCTAGACGAAGGATCTACGGTGTCATTGTTGGATGCCAAAGTTGCTGAGCATATTGGAGCCACTGGGAAGCAAGAATCTCTCGTCCTAGAAACTGTTGGTGGAAAAATAATCGAAAAGAAGGAGTGACAGCGCGTGGACCTGAAGATTAAGGGGGCGCATCGTAAAGACAAGTGGACTAAAAAGCGTACGCACTGTAGAAGATTTAAAGCTGTCGTCACAATCTGTGGACGAGGGCATCATCGAGCAATGCAAGCATTTAAAGGAGATGAAGAACGAACTCCTGTACGAACATGAGAGACCAGCCCTTCTCATCGGTCAAGATAATTGGGACTTAATAGTAACGAGAAAAGTACTGAAGGGTAAACCGAACGAACCAGTCGCGTCACTGACCAGTCTCGGTTGGGTGCTGCATGGATGCTGCACCAGGAAAAATGCTTCAAAGGATTTGGTAAATCACTGCCGCACCACACGTAGTGAAGAAGCCGATTCGATTGAAGTACGGCAGCGACGCATCAGCAATAAGGACGATGAGAGAGCTTCAGTGCTGTTGAACATAATTTCGATACAACAGCCCGATGAAAGTGTCACGTTGCCGAATGCTCAGATACACAATAGGCTACCTGACATTGAAAATAATCAAAAAGATGCAATACGACATGTGACGACAGATTTCGACTTCGAACCAAAACGGATCTTCGGTTCTGGATTTTCGTATCGGCCTGATTCAAAGCGGCCGGCCAAGAGATTTGAAGAAAGAGAAGTCACCCGAATAGATGTGAAAAAGAATAAGCCATTGGTGACAAATTGGAAATTACCAGATCCGAATGGATACTCGACCTGGACGCGCCCGCTTTGTGCGACAGCAAGAGATTTCATGTACATGGATCTGTGTAAGAAAGACAAGGCTACCGTGTACGCTGCCCGTAAACGGGAAGATAATTGGAAGCCGTATAAGAAGAAAAAGAAGAAAACAGTCTCCAACCTGCAAAATAAGAAAGAAGTAAGGAACAGGCCACGACAAGAAGTCTTTGAACTTTACATCGAGGATTGAGGCAGCAGAACGAGAATAGTCGACGGGCAAACAGCAGGAGGGGTGTTGAAACGACCCACTTCAGCGACTTGGTTCCAGAACTTGGTACCGTCAGCGACGTCGCGACCGATGGATGGAGTGCGCGACAGAACGCGCACTGGGGGGGAGACTGTTAGCGACGCCGCATAATTATTATTAAAACGCGGTGTTGTATAGATTTAGTTATCAAAGAATATTCTAGAAACTCGTACTAGAAACTTCTCAAATAAATCGAACGCTCTGGAATATTCTCGAATAGAATGAGTCTACTGTGTACCTACTAGAACATTCCAGAACATGTTGTATACTGGAAGGTTCTAGAGTATGTGCTGGTCTCTGACGGCCGGGATATAAATAGGGCCGCTCAGGCTAGACAAGTCAGTTGTTACTTGGCGATAGAACAGTAAACTAGTCAGTTGTGAATTAACGTGAACTAAGTAAGCAAGTCTGCTAGTAAGTAATTATTGTAAAAGTGTTGACCGAATAAAGAACATTGGAGAATCTGGAAGCTTTTATTTGGCATTACTTCGTGTCCCGCCAGTCCGTGAATAAGGTTACGAGAGGTAATTAATAGTCTACTATTTAACAGCCATTTTTGATCCTATCAACCGGATCATTACCTCGGTACGTAACATCGTCAGTCAGTTGACGATTAGCGTTCGGAGCGATAAGTTCGTACCTACCTACTTACAAGCTGGCTAGCCTGCTGCCTTCTTGTAAGTTCTACTGCCCGCTGTATTCTGATTGTATCAGTTTTGTACATTTCTTCTTTGGACTAAACTTTGTCTCATAAACGCAGTAACGATTGTGCATTATTTTGACCCTACCATCCTGACGTGTAACATTATTAATAAAGAAGAATGGAACGTTGGCTTAAAGGTGTTAAACGTGTTGCAACGACATCTTCTAATGACGCTGAATGTTCAAAAGCAGTACGCGCGGAGAATACAGCAATTACCGATCCAGACGATGATGCCACGACGTCAAGCTCCACGGTTTCAAAGACGAAAAAAAGGAAGTATGATGAATCATATATCAGTTTCGGATTTGTTGATACCAACGGCTCACCTCTCTGCATGTTATGTAGTAAACTGCTTCCTAATAGTTCCATGGCACCTGCCAAATTACGCAGACATTTAGAAACTGTACACCCCGAGTCTAAAGACAAGAATAAATAATTTTTTGTTCGTAAAAAAGAACAGTTATTGGAAAGTCAAAAAAATATGATGCATGTAACACAAACTATCAATGAAAAGGCCACGGAGGCATCATATTTAGTTAGCTATCGCATTGCACAAGCAGGTGAAGCGCACACTATCGCTGAGAATTTAATAAAGCCATGTGTGTTAGACATAACAAAATGTATGCTCGATGAAAAATCTGCAAAGCATCTTTCTACTGTACCGCTATCAAACGATACTGTTTCACGGCGAATCCATGATCTGGCAAGCTACGTCAAACAAGAACTAGTTGCACGTCTACAAAAAACACGATTCGCCTTGCAAATGGATGAGTCAACTGATGTCACTGGTCTGGCTATCTTGCTGGTTATCGTGAGATATCCATATGAACGTTCTTTTGAAGAAGACATGCTTATGTGTTCACCGCTGCCCACAAACACTACCGGGGAAGAAATTTTTAATAAAATAAACATATTTTTTAAAGAAAATAATCTTAGTTGGAACGATTGCATTGACATTTGTACAGATGGGGCCAAGGCGATGACAGGTAAAACAGCAGGAGCAGTATCACGAATAAAAAGTAAAGCGCCTAATTGTAGTTCCAGCCATTGTATTCTGCATAGACAAGCACTTGCGATGAAGCAAATGCCGTCAAATCTAAAATTAGTTATGGATGAAGCGGTAAAAATAATTAATTTTATCAAATCACGATCACTACAATCCCGATTGTTCTCATTATTGTGTGAAGATTATGGCAGCAAACATAAAACACTGCTGCTCCATACAGAAGTGCGATGGCTGTCTCGGGGTAAAACTTTAACAAGGCTATTTGAACTTAGAGCCGAGTTACAAATGTTTCTTTCAGCAGATACAGTTTCTTTTAATTTGAAAGACCGTTTGTATGATAAAACTTGGTTGTTCCGATTGTCTTTTATGGCGGATATCTTTCAAAAACTGAACGAATTGAATTTATCATTGCAAGGTAAACAGACAACAGTGTTCCAGGCCTATAACAAAATAACTGCCTTCAAAAGAAAATTAGATTTTTGGATTATTTGCGTTGGTAAGAGAGAAATAGAAAGCTTTACGTCACTCAGTGAGTTTGTTAGCGATAACGACTCGGAAATGTTTCAAGATGATGTGTTTGAAGAATTGGTCCAATATCTCACTTCGATGCGCGCATCTTTTGTAAAGTATTTTCCCGAAGAACATAATACAAAAATGAAGCTGAATTCATGGATTCATAATCCTTTTTTACCCAACTTGCAAAAGCCCGAAAGTATGTCAAACGAGATATATGAATCTCTTTTAGAAATGTCATCAGACACAAGTATGGAGTCACTGTTCAAAACGACGCCTCTCAACGATTTTTGGTGCAGAATCCGTGATGAATATCCAATGCTTGGCAGAATGGCTCTGAATATTCTTCTCCCGTTCCCAACAACATATTTGTGCGAAACAGGATTCTCAACCTATGCAGCCACGAAAACAAAATATCGCAATAGACTGGACGCCGAACCTGATATGAGACTTCAAATGTCTTCTATCAAACCTGATATCAACCAATTGATGAAAAATAAAAAACAGTTTCATACCTCCCATTAGTTAAGATTTTTTCATTTTTAATATCTTCTATTATTGTACTTGGCATGTGGTTAAAGTAAGTAATAATTAGTAACTGTTACATTGTACTTTTATTATGCTTATATAATAAAGAATACACTTTTAAAAACTATTGTTTTATTGTAGGGTTCCGTCAAGTATTTTGCTTGTCAAAAGGGTTCCGTGACCAAAAAAGTTTGAGAACCGCTGCTTCAAGAAGTATTAAGAGTGTTATTGTTGATGTGAAGCTATTGGTTTCAGTTAAAAGTACTCACGCTACTCCTAATGCTGGGGTCAATCAGGTAGTTGTATGGACAAAACACTATATGAGCAGTCTTGGCCAAAGCTCTGGCTCCGTAGTAAGGGCAGGCTCCCTCCTCCATTCCGATCTCCACCAGGTCTTCAAGGTCGAAGGCTGCAGGTAGACAGCCGTGGTTCAAGGAAGCGCGGTTGTCGTAGTACCGGCAGTTTGTGGTCTTGTCGTTTTTGTTTACAGGCTGGAAATTATGATTGAGGGATGCATTAAGAGTGTTCAAGATGTATCTTTCTCCACACAATTGTTATTGGGTCTGTATCTATAATATACAGGATAGTTTTAAGATCCGTGTCTAGGAGAGCATGTTAAGCTGTCTGTTACGGGTAGTCAGAATCCCGAAAGTCTGACTTCTCCAGTCCAGTAACTGGGTTGCGGGGTTCTGATGGCAGTCGCTCCGTGTTAAATACTGATGCTCAGCAGCAGGTTAGTTTACAACCAAACATAATTAGGAAAAGGCTTGGAGAAAGAAAGGAGAATTACTCGTGGCTAAGTACCAATCATGCGGATTATATGATCTGCGAGGTTAAGCTATACTTGCCGCGGTCAG
Organism: Asteroscopus sphinx; assembly: GCA_949699075.1. Taxonomy (NCBI): domain Eukaryota; kingdom Metazoa; phylum Arthropoda; class Insecta; order Lepidoptera; family Noctuidae; genus Asteroscopus; species Asteroscopus sphinx. The sequence goes on along the minus strand of OX453021.1, from coordinate 6,641,368 downwards.
TCCGTGGATGGGTGACCATTTCGTTGCATGAGACCCCTCCGTGCTTCGGAGAGCACGTTAAGCTGTCAATCCCGGTTACGGGTAGTAAGAAGCCTGAAAGTCTGACAACTGGTCTAACCTCCAAATGTCGGTATTACCTAGTAACTGGGTTGCGGCCTGCGGGACTTGCGCCCCTCTTATGGCAGCCGCTCCATGTAAAACACTGATGTTCAGTCGCATCTGGTTAGACTGGAAACAGATCCAACATAGTTTGGAAAAGACTCGAAGGATGATGCTTGGAGAAAGAAAGGGTGGTTTTAAGGTAGAATGTGAGATGAAAACAATATCTACAATGTGTTATTGAAATAACTGAAACCCTCTTAAGGGGTCACTGTACTCATCAGTATGAGACCAACCCTGAAATCGCAAAAAATATATCAGCTGTTCCCTACATTTGTGTTCCCATAAATCGAGAAAATTCGAATCCTGCTCGTGAGCGATTTTTTCTTTCCACAATATACAACGTGTTATTGAAATAACCCAAACTACTTAAGGGGTAATTGTACTCATCAGTATGAACAACTTTTACTATGGGACCAACCCTGAAATCGCGAAAAAAATCTGATGTTCCCTAAATTTTGTCGATTTATGTGAACACCAATGTAAGGAATAGCTGATTTATTTTTCTTGATTTCAGGGTTAGTCCTATAGTATAAGTTGTTCATACTGATGAGTACAATGACACCTTAAGAGGTTTTCAGTTATTTCAATAACGAGTTGTATCATCATTTCAGCCGAAAGACGTCCACTGCTGGACATAGGCCTCCCCCAAGCATCGCCACAACGACCGGTCCTGTGCCTTCCACATCCAGCGGATTCCCGCGACTTTCACCAGGACCGCGACCTTTAACGAGTTGTATAACAATAGGAGAGTAGCTCAAAAATTCGTGAGCGCGATATCAGAGAAACCAAAACTTTATTTTTAGTTTAAAAAAACAACACCCGTTTAGCTTTTTCGAAGACGATTACAAAAGTAAAACTAATCGTCATATCGCATGTACTAAAACTCACCTTCACACAAGCCCGACACATATCATTCCTGGAGCTCCACGTATTCTTATCAAACTCCTTAATACAGCTCTTATCCCTGCTTGATAGCAAGGTCATCTTCGCTATCCCGCAGTAGGAGGTCCTCTTGAACTCCTTGATGACCTGCTTCAGCTGGGTATGAGTCCTCGCGCCGTAGTAGATAGTGGGGAGGCTGCAATCAACAAGCATGGACGTGCAGACTCGCAGGTTGTTGACCAAGTCGTATAGAGTTCTGGAACCAACCACCACGTTTCACCTGGCCGTCATGCTTTGCTAGAAACTACTAAAACGTAAAATCACTACATACATTATTATCATATAACTAAAACTTGCTACTAATAAGGGACTTCGCATACCACATCGACTCAACACCGATTCGACTGCAATGTGAGCTTTATATCGTGCTAGGTACAGTAAATTTTAGCTTGCCGTCCGTATGAGCTGACAGCTTGTTGACGCTGAACCGATCGATCTGCCCGCAAGCTAAAATGTACTGTACGTGACACGATATAAAGCTCACATTTCAATGTTTTACTTTGAGTCGAGTTGGTGTTAAGTTCGAACGCTCTAAATATGTCTAATAATAAATGAATATACCCACCCTAGCTGTCGCTGATAGTAAAAGGACAAACTATTTCCTAGCTTGCAGTGACACTTCTTAGAATGGTTGCTTTAAAGAATGGAATCAGGCGTTACTTTGCGGAAATCCATGACATACAAGATATGGAGTTACAATATTTGGTGTTAATTATGCCAAAACTAGGTCGTCAAACTTGGATGCAATATGCAGCACCGCCCTCCCGCCCACAAATATATGCACATGCAGAAAGTGCGATTAATGAATTATACAATATGCAAACTACACCACAAGACACGACAAGACGCGTGACGTGTTAAGATTGGTTTGGTTTTATATTGCATAATCCATTAATCGCACATACTGCATGTGCATATATTTGAGGACTCGAGGGCGGTTCTGCATATTGAATCCAAGATTGACGTTTCAGTTTTGGCAGTATTAACACTTAATATTGTAACTCCTCATTTTGTATGGTTGCTTTAGTTGTAATCATGCCCACCTGAAGAGTTGAAGACTGTGTGATACCCTTCACCCTCCTGTACCCCTATTACGATAAATAATTAAATCAGGCATTTCTTTGCGAAAAACCATGACATACAAAGTATGAAGTTTAATTCCGTCAATCTAGTTCGGTCGACAAGTCAACACCTCCTGATGATGCTTCGTAGAGGGGTGGTACATGTGTCAAGTATCTATTTAGTTTGCATGCTGCATAATACATTAATCGCACCTTCTGCATGTGCGTGCATATACTTGTGGGCGGGAGAGCGGTGCTGCATATTGCATCCAAGCTTGACGAATAGTTTGGCGGAATTAAAATTAAATATTGTTAGTTAACTCCATATTTTGTATGTCATGGATTTCCGCAAAGTAACGCCTAATTCCATTCTTTCAAGCAACCATTCTAAAGTGGTGTCAACTCCATATTTTGTTTATGCCCCTATAACGAGTTTGACAACATGAATACTTTCATAGTATTCTATGACTTTCATTGATAAATCTGTAGTTCCTCGTCGTATTCGCTAGGTGCGCTGCTGATTTATAAATAAAAAACAAAGAAAACGTTTATAGTATTTATAACTGTCAAACTCGTAATAGTACTGAACAGATACTAATAAGGTGGTCACACTACTAACGATCCTGAAAGCCTGATCAATTTTATCTGTAGTTAAATCTCGCGTTAGATGCCATGTCAGGCATATGTGCCTAACGCCAGTGGAGGTAGCACCCTCAAAAATTGTTGCTGTTGTAACCTCCGGTTTCTGGAAGGCTGATCAATTTGATCTGAAAGCCAATCTTCATATTTAAAAGCGTTCAAATATGTATAGTTCAAATAAATCTCAATGCTTTAAATCTCATTCTCCTGAGAGTAAATGTTCCTGTTTGCCATTTATTTGTGCCACTTAGGTCAATAATGTCACCAATAAACGGCAATCAGAAACATCTACTGTCAGAAGATGAGATTTAAAGCACTGAGATTAGTTTGGAACTATATTTTGAACGTTTGTAATTACGAGAATTGCCCTTCTGTTGTCATATCTATGTCAGCTCCTGTGATTTGTCGGTGAAAATACCAACAGCCAATAACAACACTTGAAATGGGATTTGGCAGCTGATAAGTAAATTTTTGGGTTAATCAGTTTTTCAGAAACTGGAAATCAAGATCCCAATTAATAGCATCGCGACATAAGATTTGATAATATTTTTTTGCATTAATCAGCCTTTTAAAAATCGGGGTTTATTAAGACTAATATTATGACTACCTACCTAACACATAAAATATGAACATGCGCTAAATTAATCACTAACTGAAAACAATCAAACGTCAAACGGTTCATGCATGCGTATCGTTCAATAACAGAATACACAAGCTTACAAATTACGTTTAATTAAATACAATAATAAAACTCTAAATTAAAAAGAACCATGCTCAAAACTAAGGATACCTACATTAGAAAATAAACACAGAATCATACCAGCTGTCTCACAGTCAAGCCACCCAGCACCAAAGAGGATTTTCCAAAAACCATTCGTGTTTACATGCATCAGAAAATGGAAAAAATATATTGTAACCGTAGTCAGTGTAAAGGATTTTTGAGAAGCGTCGAATAGATTGCTAACTTATTAATTTTTCTCAAAAATGCTTACAACCTTCTTCGAGATAAATCGAAATTGCTGTATTGGTCATTTATACACGCGACGAGCGGCCAGCAATGTTAGTATGAAAATCCATGTCTGGCCTGTTTAGCGGCCAAATAAATTACTATGAAAACTCATATCAGTCGTGTAATTTAAAACCGGCCAAGAGCATGTCGGGCCATGCTCAGTATTATAGGGTTCCTAATTACAAACGAATCAAATGGAATATTAATCATTGCTATTTTAGTTTTTGCAAACAGCGCCACCTAGCGCTGAATTTAAGAAGCTAAATTCAGGAAATATGTCATATCAATATAACACAAAGTTACTTTTTGTGATTTTTTTAAATAGGTAGTAACTAAAGGAGCATTATTTGCTAAGATCATTTTTCTCTAAGGTCAATGACCTATGAACTAGGACGTCTTAAGTATTTTGCAGTTTTCTCACTATAACTCAACAATTTATAATCACATTATACTCGAAATAATTTTAAAAGAGAGTTTTTATAAAGGTCTATCAATGTGGAAGATTATAAGTTTCTACGTTGCATAGCTTAGAAATGGCAGGGGGGGGGACACATTGCAAGCCACTTTGGCGGGCTGTATTTCGCAGATGGTATACCTGATAAAAAAGTTGTGTATGAAACATTACCTTCATTTTAGTAGACCTATTCAATGATACCCCACACGAGGGGGTGCAGCGAAAAAAAAATGTTCATCCCCATTTCACATGTATGGGCGCCACCCCTAAAATACGTTATCAAGATTTTTTTATTCTTTTAAAATTGAGATCTATATCCAAACCATTTTTTAACAAAATTTCATTTACTTATGTTTATAACTGTAGAAGTTATTAAGCTGTAAAGGATTAGGACAGACGGACAAACGGACGGACATGACGAAACTATAAGGGTTCCTTGTAGGACTACGGAACCCTAAAAATGGAACGAACTTTTTACTCCGAAAAATAGCAACCAAGGAGATTACTTACGAAAGATTTTATTTAAATTTCGAACTGGCTTGCAAATAGAGCTGTTTAAAGTAAAAAAGAAACAAATTAACATATTGACGCGCATGGTATAATAACACCAGGTAGTCTCTTCCCGTGACAGCTAGGTCACGTGATTGCCTCCGTACTACGTCATCGGCCGTGGAGCCAATAGCGGGCGGTTAGCGTCACACTTGTCAGTTTGATGTGCTGCCACTTTGTGAAAATAAATTACCCGAGCAAAATGATTTTTTTCATTTACTTGCTTATATAAAGAATCACTTTTGAACTAGTAATTTTATACAGTTTCCTTAAATAACTAATTAGATGAATAACAAGAGATAACAAATAGTTAGGCTAGTTAGGAATTTATTTAATATTCATTATGAACAAAAATCTCCTTAAGTATATTGAAGATATCAATCAACGGCAACACTGATCGTGACGTAGCTCAGAGGCATCGCGCTGTCATTGCGGGAAGAGAATACCTGGTGAAACATCTTATTATACCATGTTGACGCGTAAAAATTTATTGTTGTTCGTCATTGATTCTAAAATTTACGTAGGTACTACTTAGTTTGAATTTCCGCGCATTATTTGAGAAAAGTACTATACAAGTCTTGGCCGCAACCAGGCATTGATGGACTCACGTATGTGTGCCTCGGTTTCGCCGTCGGCCCACAATTACACGTTCGTCCATCAACTGTTGCCGGCCGCGGTAGTAATGAACTATAGTTTACGTAAGTTTTTTTTTATTTGCTAATTCCAGGGTTATTTAACCAACCCGCACTAGGCCAGTGTGGTGGAGGAAATGCGGGCAGAGGGACTTTTGAAGATTAAGGTATTTGAAAAAACTATCGCTGTCGCTTTGCCTCAAGTGAGTGCGATAAGGACAACTGTAGTTCCGCCTTAGCAAAAAAGTCATAATTCGAGGTTTGGCTCTCGACTATTTTCTCCTCCGAAACTGGACCAATTTAAAAGATATTTCATAAACTGAATAAAAATAATGTGCAATGTGCCGCTATGTTTTTCCTTTTTCATTAGTTTTTGTCAAATTTATACACTAGGCCTCTGTAGACAGCGGTCTAAATAGCAAATTTAAAGTTTTTAAAGAGCTTCTAGAAGTAATTTATCAACAAAAACGAAACATAGGGTTATAGGCATATAGGGGCATAGAAAAAGCTGATATCCTTTTTACTCAAGAAAATCATTGCTCTGGGATTATAAACCAGAAAGAAAACAGTTGAGAGCGTTTGTATGGAGAAAAGACCACCCGGCGCATTTAATATTAATCTTCTTGTTCTGAGAAGAGGCCCAGCAGTGAGACAGTCATGAGCTGATGATGATGATGAGGGTTATCTAATCGATGTTGAAAACTTGATGCCTAAAACTCAAACCCTCGAACTGCAATCAATCTTGACACAAAGTATTTTTTACGGTTCCGTATCCAAAGGGTGCCAAACGGGACTCTATTACTTTCGCTACGCTGTCCATCCGTCCGTCTGTCTGTCACAGGGCTGTATCTTTTGAAGGGCAATAGGTAGCTGGTTGAAATTTTCTCAGAATGTGTTGCTATGACCCCTATCACGACAAATACTAAAAATAAAAAAAGTGTAAAACCAAAGGGGGTCCCAATTCCCAATACGAGAATCCTCGATAAACGCAATTTTTTCCATGTTTTTGTTCCTGCTCTATCTTCAAAACGGTAATACATACTAGTGTCAAACTTAGTTTCATTAAAGTGCATACTATGTAGTTTAGCAAAAAATTATAGAAATAGGGTAAACATAGACAAATGTGGTAGTACCTACATAAGAAAGAGATGCAAAAATTAATATTTCGCATACGGGAGTTGATGTCTTTTGTTTGTAAATTAAATCGGTATGCGGTATCAGGTCGAGGGGTGGTACGGAACCCTTACTACGTGAGTCCGACTCGCACTTGGCCGGTTTTTTAAATAACTTTTTAAAATTGACGTGGAATTTGAGTAAACTAAGATGCATTTTAGATTATTGATTTATTATTTATCCTTACTCGGGTATTTCATATTTATACTTCCAAGTATTCATTATTTCAAAGGAATTGGCAACATCAAATAAAGGGGTGATTTACACATTTTTTACATCGAGTTTGGCTACAGTATAAGAACTTATTTATGTATTAATCAAAATCCAAAAAGATAATGTTTTAAGAGATATTAACATACTTCACGTTTTCCGGAGTCTCAGGCTGTTCGACTGTGATAGGCTTTTCAGGAGTTTGAAGGAGAGGCGTTTTGTTATCCTCTGCATATTCTGCGGAACCCAACCGAGGTCGCTTGTGGATGGTCACTTGATTCTTGCGTGGAGATTCTGTAGAAACAGAAAGGTTTATATGAAGTAAATATCTAGTAGAACTGTGTGTCAAATTACTTGAATTCAAACGCGTTGCGCGATGGATTAAATTGTAATATGGCTTAACGTGAAAGAAAGAAACAATAATTGTTTATTTTCCCAGTTAGCAACGCGCTACATGTACAAAATCTTAACAACTCAAAGTATGTTCTTATAAAAATATACACATAAAATATGAATAGGTACAGAAAACGTGCTTTTAGATACAATTGGAATTGGAAATTGGGGTAATTTGGGTACTGAAAAGGTGAAGGTGGTTGCCAAACTCAAGTGGCAGTGGGCGGGGTACATTGCTCGCAGAACGGATGGCCGATGGGCCAGTAAAGTTCTGGAGTGGCGACCGCGTACTGGAAGGCGCAGCGTGGGTAGACCCCAAGGTGGACCGACGACCTGGTGAAGCTCGCGGGAATCCGCTGGATGCGGAAAGCGCAGGAGCGGTCGTTGTGGCCATGCTTAGGGGAGGCCTATGTCCAGCAGTGGACGTCTTTCGGCTGAAATGATCATGATGATGAAAAAGGTGAATATTAAACAACACCATCGTTTAACATCAGGGGCCATACTCCCGACTGGTTCGAGCTCTGAACCAAATCGAGCTAATGTCAGTTCCTAGAAAAATGCAGTACGATTTGATACTAACTCTAATTCCAATTCGATTGATACATCACTCGATCCAGTCAAGAGTAAGGCCCCAGGTGAGGTGGCGGTCAAACGCAAGGCCCATTTTTTTTATTTTATGTTATCATTAATAAAAAATATTTAAAAAAAAAATTGGTGATGTTATTGCGGTACATGTGTGCCCCTTTCGGGTCAGACAGGGTTTTCTTTAGGTACAGTCACGATTCTTCCCGGTGAGATACACTTTGTCGACAAAGTCCCTTGAACGAATCCTGCTACATGACACGTCCTATACGGCTGCCGTCGAACACTGAGCGCAAGCGATTTTAGCCTTAGTGGTGGTTCACCGGAAAGTTTGCTGATAGTACAAAAATATTTGTAAATAAGTACCTAAGTATCGCCCCATATACACCCGTATTCAAGCAAATAAATGATTGATTGATTGATTTGTTTGTGTATTTGTTCACAAATATTTGTGTGATGAACATAAGTGTTTGTGTTGGTCTGGTTGTTTCTTTGGGTATTATAAGTATGTATTTACAAAAAAAAAAGTACATAAGTATTATATCCATTGTCTAGTACCCATAGTACAACCTCTGCTTAGTTTGGGACTAGATGGTGCTGTGTTAAAATGTCCCAAAAATATTATTATATTATATATTAGTACATATTGTATAATATATAATGTAAAGAGATGATAATTCTCATGGCGAGTAGGTACGTGTAAGTATGTAAGTTACTAATCAGCTTTCATTAGTCATCGCCAAGACTGCTCATAGTTTCTACGGAATTAAAGCAAGACATGCTAAGTACACGTTACGTCGAAGGACTCTCTGAGATTTATTTATATTGAAAATTAGTTTCCGCGGCTTTGCTCCCGTGGTATACCGATGCAAGTATTTTATGTGTTAATCTAGGACATAATCTATCTATGCGCCAAATGGCCAAGTAGGATGTTTTTAAACAGTTTTGAAAAAAATTGCATCATTTTGTTAACAAACGCTGGCTTTATAGTGATGAGGTAAGTTTTATAATAAACATAATTATTTTCTTATTTGAAATAAGACATCAAAATCTCCTTCGCATTCAAACTCGTCTGTTTTGTCAAACCTGATCGACAGTTACTGTGTAATATGATGCTTAGAGCAATTGTATTAAAAATATCACACCTGGAAAGTGTTGGGCACGGAGTATATGTTACGTAAAGGTTCCACAACAAACTTCACGACAGAGATGCTGGTGTAACTGATTCTTAAAAGAAAACCAATGAACCCGGCGCTATCACAAAATAAGTGAATAAAATGTTTTATTGCAGCTCTGCAAGAGTTAACCGAACGGCCTAGGACATCGATTTAATATTTTAGATTAAATCTATGTCCTAAGCCGTTCGGTTGATCTGAGATCTTGCATTCAGAATCAAAGCACTGCACTGGTGCCGCTAATAAATTATGTGGTCTATGAAGAAGAAGAAAGTAGAGTAAAATTATTTAAATGATTATGATTTTTTAATATTTTGTATTACCTACCTACGTCCATGGTGTAACGTAGTCTCAGTGTGTTTCTAAGCTGCTTTTAATGCAATGTAGTACAAAGGGAGGGTCGTGGAACTCATGGATATATATATATAATAGCTATGACATTAATATTACCTACGTCACGTGTTCTAACATAGTCTCAGTGTGTTTATAAGTAGCTTACAATGCAGTGCAATACAAAGGACGGCTCGTGGAGCTATTTGATAGCTATGAAATTTCCGGAATACTATTAGATGCCGCCGAGATGCATCGTAATAGGTTTAGCTAATGCTGTCTGGCTAATCAAGATGGAATAGTCTGGATTGTAGACTGGAATATTGACCAGGTATATACGAATGTATTGTTATTATACAGGATGTGTCGTAAATAGTAGATAATCCCGCAGGTGCTGGTAGGTTAGGTAAAGATCTATAAAATCATATACCTAGATTGTAGATGTATGGCGGTTACGGAATATTCATTGTCTTGAATATCAGTGATGCTTTAGGCGATTATAATTTGATTAATAAAATAAAAAAATACAAAAAATACCAACTGGAAAGAAATGGTAAGTTTGGTAAAAGTAAGGATGTAAATTGTGGAAAATTGGGCAAATAGACGGACGGATGATGGAAGGATTGACGCAGACGGCGTAGGCAATATTAGGCATTTGGGACCCTTTGGATACGGAACCCTAAAAAGCAAGTTATAAAAAAAAACAATAACTTGCAATTTTAGTCCACCATTTTCTAATCTATTCCATCACAAGATGGCGACGCGTCATAATGGCTTCTCGACACCATTGCCGTTTTACGCCAGAGAGTGACAGATAAACATATCGAGACCCCTTGCGACGCCGACGTCACACAAAACTTGCAGTAGGGGAGATAAAACGTGTAAGAGTTAAAGCTGTTACCATTTACTCAGATTTTTTATTGTAAAAGGGTTGCTCGGTATTTCTTTCAATAATCTCTGTAGAGTCCATTTCATCAAAAGAAGTCCCATGGCAGAACGATGCAACAGCACTGTCATTCCTTATTGCTAACAAAATAAAGTTGCTTTTTATAATAACTAGCTGGCCGCACTGACTAGCAGCGTTCCATGCCAACTTCTTTCGTGAAATGGCCAATACAATAAAACGCAAACTCATACCTCAACGTTATGTAAATTCGGCTTGTAATGATAGTGAGTCTTGAGTGAGAAGGAACTAGGTAGTATGTTTCTTCAATATAAATTTATTATATATTTTCTACTAGGTAGTAGTAAGAGCTCCTTTGTGAAAGAGCTCGTCCGGGGAAGTACTACCACCGTACCTACTTCTCCGCCAAATAGTGATGCTTGCATTGCTGTGTTCCGGTCTGAAGGGTACGGGTGCCGGTGAAATTACAATCACATGAGACTTTCCATCTTCATGTCTCAGTTTGGCGAACCGACTTGCGGTACCATTTAGGCAACAGCCCAGGTGGTATTGCAGTTTTTATGGGCAAAGGTAACCGCTTAGCATTAGATGGACCTTGAGCTCGATTCGCCATCCTGTAACTATATAAAAAAAAAAAAATTTTTGTTTGTGCATACATAAATAAAATAAATGAAGCGTTTCCTACATACCGTCTTCGGAATTTTCTCGATATGGAGTCTTCTCTTGACGTTTGCTCGTTGAACTGCATTCACCATTCTGCTCCGGTTTCTGGTAGATGCTCTTTTCACCTGTAAAAAATAAACGAGAATTCAGTTTCAGTTTGCCCGGAGTGTGGATTTGTGCCCGGTTAATGGCAATAGACTCGCACCCTATTACATGGTACTTTTAATAACATAACTGGCAAAATGTGGGCGTACTATAAACCTCTGCCTGCCCCTTCGGGGAAATACAGACATGATGTTATGTTGTTATGTTATGTTATCACCACACCTCAATAATTTTATTATCGTATACGCCGGAAATCTTGAATAAATCGATGACGTCAGTGATCTAGTGGTTCGAGTGACAAACTTCTGATAACGAGGTCGTGGGTTCTATTCCCACAGGACACAACTATAAATTATGTGATGAACATGAGTGTTTGTGTTGGTCTGGATGTTTCTTATGTAAGCATTATAAGTATGTATTTACAAGGAATAAAGTACCTATACAAGATGGTGATCTATAGCCGTGCCATATTTTCATATACATCAGCTCTTTTTTTTGGTGATTTTATAGTAGGGGTGCATTAACAATTTTGCATACTAAATAATTTTTTACTTTATAGTTTTTTTTTTGTGTGGAACTAGCAATGATTTTTTTCTCAGTAGACATTTAAAAACACAACATTAAAGAGATCTCCCAAAACTGTTTACTAAATAAGACAAGTTTTCGAAAAACGGACTTTAGTGCAGAATACGATAATACATAGGTGCGTGAAAGATAATGATATTATGACATGACAAAGACACTGATAAGCTATCAGAGCCAGATATTGTATTTTTTCATTTTTTTTTTCATTGTTCATCGTATGTTTTAGTACGAGTGTCTGTCCAATGGCAATGGACGAGTTTTTAGGCAAAAAATATGTGTTGTCTGACTCGGAAAACTTCGAAGACTATTTGATATTCATTGGTGAGTTAGTTTAGTCGTGTAAATGTGGAACTAAGATCTGTTTCAAAAATAAAAATAACTTTTTAATTGTTTTGTTGTCCTGAAATAAAATTCACAAAGTTCATCATATGTAAATAACGTTGTAAAGTTACAATCATCATCATCATCATCATCATTTCAGCCGAAAGACGTCCACTGCTGGACATAGGCCTCCCCCAATAAGTGGGGATATGCCATAATCGCCACGCTTGGCAGGCGGGTTGGCGATCGCAGTTGGTTGGTTAAATACTCAGAGAACGCTGCTGCCCATCCTCTGGTGAATCCCTTAGTCGCCTTTTACGACACCCATGAGAAGATAAAGGGATAGATATATAATATATATACATATAAAGTTACATTAGTTATTAACCGACTTTATTTTTATTTTAGGATATTACGAACAAACTGCGTTATGAAATTTTAAGTAGTGTATGGCGAAAACTAAAAAAATACTTGAACTTGAAAGTTCACTTGTTCTTATTTTGGAAACAAAAAATAAAGACGTTGCTTAGAAAAGTACCAAAAGACGCGTTATTAACGGTTTCCTGGATTTATATCAACGGTTTCCTGGATTTATACCAACGGTTTCCTGGATTTATATCAATAGTTTCCTGAATTTATTCTTCTTGATAGATAATGCTAATTGTCATTTTATCGCAGTAATGCAAAAGACACTGCTCACTGCTAAAATTATCTATGCAGAAAGAAAATACATGTGTGGCTGCTACAAAAATATTTAATTTTAGCTTTTTGCAATGTTAACGGAAGGCACAGACATAGTAAAAAATATAGACTAAATGCTGCGAACAACCATAGTGAAGCCAACAAAAACCGTGCTCCTTCATGTACAACCAGTGCTCACGCACACACATGCACCTTAAACCGTGCTCACCCCTCTCAGTTCCTATGTCGCGGCATCTTCCAGTAAGCATCGCAAAAACAAATATCCTTCAGGTGCATGATGTGTACGTGAGCACTGGTTGTACATGAAGGAGCACGGTTTTTGTTGGCTTCACTATGGTTGTTCGCAGCACTTAGTCTATATTTTTTACTATGTCTGTGACGGAAGGTAGCATTCCTTAGTCAACAATACATAGTCAAGCGATTTCTACAATCGCGGGTGATTTTATGTTATTCATTGAAGAGTTCCCTTCGTTATCTCCAAAGATCATCATCAGATTTTGACCAAATTTAAATGGGGCCACCCATTTAAATTTGGTCAAAATCTAATCTTCTCGAGCGCATACCCATTCAAACGATTTTTTTTAATCGGTCCTCATTTGACAGAGTACCTAAACGAAAAAATCATAACAATAATAATGTCCTCCCGGCCGAATTTCGGTCACGGCGGCCAATCTCAATGGAGACTAGCCATCTGCGCGGGACATATTATAGTGCACAAGTGTGTTCGCAAACACAGGTGCACTCTCTATTCCCTCACTCTCATAACACGATGGGACGGCAATTCGACACGACCGGAGAGAGATCAGGCGCAGGACCGACGGCTTTAGGTGCTCTCCGAGGCACGAAGGGGTCTCGATGTGTAACGAACCGGTCACCCATCCACAGACTGACCCAAAAAAACATACAGTCGAATTGAGAACCTCCTCCTTGTTCTTAAGTCGGTAAAAAGAAAATTATCGTCTTATTCCAGGTGTGAGCTACTTCGCACGTAAAGTGGCACTGAAGCTAAGTCAGACACACATTTTAACCCTGAACAAAGACGGGACGTATACGTTCCAGTTCATATCACCGGTGGCCAGTTCTACCATCATTTTCACGTCGGGAGTCGAGTTCGAAGAGGTGAAGGCTGATGGGGTTAAGGTAAGAAAGAAAAAGAAAGAAAGAAACATTTATTTGACACAAAGCACATAGATACACAAACACAATTCAACAGGAACACAATTAAATCCCAACAAAAACATTCTGTAAGAACGTGCCAATCCTCGACCGAGATTACTTGGCTATAAAAAGTAGTGAGATCAATTAAAGAGCCAAGTCTAAGTGAAGAAAACAAAACGAGTAACTTGGCCGTTAAACATTTCAGACTTCTAGCTTTACCCACAACGAAGATACAGGGGTCCTAAAAGTACCGTGAGTTGTTTCGTGAAAAGGATGGTACGGCCGTGCCCGATTGCCAGTTGCTCGTATTGGCGGGGGCACTGCCGTGCCCCCAGATATACAACAAAAACGGATCATCGATGCTGTGTCTAGCGACTGTGCCAAAAGTCCAGTTCAGCATAAATGCCAGGCAACAAATGCCTGACGCTGGTACTAACTTTGACTATTACTTTAACTTGTGTTGATTCTTCTAGTGTTGCGTTTCAACAGCATTCATATCACTTGGTTAGAATACTCATCTCCGCCCTCCTAACTCAACCGTAACTAGGATTTTTATAAAACATAAGTTTGTATTTGATAAAAAGAGTATATCCATGGAGTTTCTTGCCGGTTCTTCTCCATAGGACCCACAATTGTGAACCGTACAACTAGAACCTGACGTTTTAAAAGTGCCTGTAATTAGGTTTATTTGAAATAAAGAACATTTGAATTTGATTCGGAATCAGCGTGATAAGGCCACATCATAAATATTGTTTTTAAGGGAACGATCATAACTACAGATTAAAATAATTAACTAACAAATTTTCTAAGAATGCGACTCTGATCCCTGTATTCAGATAAAAAACTTTAGAAGGGAATATCTCGAAACGGATGGCGGATTACACATCTCTTTAAGAACTTTATGGAGCACTCTCAGGTGGTCAAGTGTGCAGTTTCTCTCACGATGCTTACCTTCATCTCATCAACTCAGCCTATCGCAGTATACTGCTGGACATAGGCCCAAGTTGCGCCACAACACCCGGTCCTCTGTCTTCCGCATCCAGTCGCCCTCAGTCATGTTCTTCAGGTTGTCGGTCCATCTGGCAGGGGGGCGCCATACGCTGCGTTTGCCGATTTGCGGTCTCCACTCAAGGACTCGTCTGCTCCAGCGGCCATCGGTCCTTCGACAGACATGGCCAGCCCACTGCCACTTCAGCTTACGGATCCTACAAGCTATGTCAGTCACTCCGGTTGTTCTTTCTCGTTACGGATTTTATCCTTCAAAGAAACTCATAGCATAACTCGCTCCATAGCTCGCTGAGCGACTTTGAATTTGTGGACTAGCCCTACTGTCAGTGTCCACGTCTCGGCACCGTAAGTCATTAAAGGCAGAACGCACTGGTTGAAGACCTTCGTCTTCAAACTTTGCGGTATAGGCGACGAGAAGACTCAGTGAAGTTTGCCAAATGCTGCACAGCCCAACTGGATCCTTCTGTCGGCTTCTTTTTTGAAGTTTTGTTTTGTCTACCAAGCTAAATTACCTGCCCTAGGTAGAGGTATTCTGTTACAACTTCCGAGTGCCGACCCTTCGACGAATATAGGCCTCGGCATGACATTCATATTGAACATGACTTTAGTTTGTCCAGATTCATGCCGAGATCGACAAGCCAAGAGGTTCCGTTTAAGCTGTGCACCATTTCGCTCAGTTGTTACATCGACTCAGCCATTACAACGATGTCATCGGCAAAGCGGAGATGTGAGATGTTCTCGCCGTTAACATTGATACCCCGTCCAGTCCAGTCCAGCGTCTTGAAGACACCTTCATCTAATTGTAGCTAATTTAGGATAATGTACTTTTCAGGTGAAAGCGCTAATAACCATAGAGGATAACATAATGAGACACATACAAACAGATGACAATGGGAAAACATCTACACATGTCCGAGAATTTTATGCTGACAAGATGACCGTGGTAAGAAACAATTATTAATTAATAGTCAGATAGACCAACGACCTGAAGGGAACTTGGGTAAGGGTTACCAGATGACAGGAAATTTCCTTTCATGTCTCCATGGAATTTTGTCACCCTGAAAACAGGGAAAATTTTAATTTTCAAATTTAAATAGAAATTACAAGCAATTAAAATTAATAATATTTAATAAGCATTTTGATAACAAAAAATAAAACAACCTGAAGAAAACTTTAAGTCGGGGATTTTGTCAGAATATCTCATTTTTGCATTTGGTAACCTCCAATCAGTTATATGGTTATATGATTAGCGCGATACGATATGTGCTTAACGTTAACTTTTTGGTTGTGGTTTAGTTTTGGTAAATACGTTTAAAAATAGCGCGATTGGCCCGTTGGCAAATATTGAACCTATAGGTAGGTGCAGGGCCCTAATTCACGTAATTACATGACGCGCCGATCAAGTTGCAGTGACGCTGCAGTTCATTTCTGACAGCTATCGCCGTAGATAAATTAATACGACAAGCATTTTTTTTTAAACTTAACTGCAACTGCGCTGCAACTGCACTTCTTTAGGTACGTGAATTGACCTACCGACCGCGTGCCGCGTTGTCTGGTTTGTTGCCGGCGGGTCCAGCAGGCGTAGCATGACCACTGTAGACTTAAGAGTTTTAGACGTTAAATGTGCATTAAATGCTCTAAGACTGTAGACAAAAGAGATTTGTCTACGGAAGAATAGACAAAACTACATTGTATAGAACTTTATCTGTCATTGTGTCTATTCTTTCGTAGATAAAACGCTTATCTACAGTGGTCATGTTACGTCTGCTGAGCAGGGCAGGAGCGGCGCAGTTTGCCATCGGGCCCGAGCTAATATTCAGTGTGTCGTGTTTCATATCATTCCTTGCCCGCCTTCAACCCGCGCTTACTGTCGTGCTTTTGGTCTGTACGGGTCCTTAGGGACAGTTCACACCAAATTAAACTATAAAACAGCGTATAGTCAGCCAATACTCTGACTAATACACTGTAGCGTACATTAGAAAATGGTAACAATCATACAGTTGAAAATTATGAAAAATCAGCAAAACATCTATCGCTATTTCATATTCGGCCGAAAAGCTGAATGCTTTATTTTTACGTCTTCTAATTAAATAGTAGAAATATTTTTATTAATAAATATGAAATATTTGTGATAGACCATAAGTGTTTGTGTTGGTCTGAGTGTTTCTTATGTATTAGGTTCTTACATATGAAATTGGCGTTTTGTACGGGAGGAATAGGTATAAAGTTTTTTTTTTTTTGTAAAATATATTTAATTAATCAAAGTATGCACCGTTGTTATCTATGCACTTTTGCCATCTCATAGGTAGTCCATTGATCCCTTTACTAAAAAACCATGGGGGCTAGAATCAATAAACTCTTTGAAGGCGGTTTGGACTGCCGCCTCAGAGTTGAATTTTTTTCCATGTAAGAAGTTGTCCAAATTCCGGAAAAAATGGTAATCTGTTGGAGCAAGGTCCGGGGAGTACGGTGGATGTCGCAGACATTCCAATTGTAGCTTATCTATCTTAGTGGTTGTTTGTTGTGCAGTGTGTGGTCTTGCGTTGTCGTGAAGCAGCAGTGGCCTAGAGCGATTGACCAATCTCGGTTGTTTAGCAGCTAGTTCTTCTTTCATGGTTTGCAGTTGCTGACAATAGATATCTGCCATAATCATTTGGCCAGATTTTAGAAAGCTGTAGTGAACGACATCGGCGCTAGTCCACCAAACACTCACAAGTAACTTTTTCCGAGTCAATTTTCGTTTAGGGCAGGATATGGCTGGGTCTCCAGGGTTCAGCCATTGCGACGAGCGCTTCCGATTATCGTACAGTATCCAATTTTCATCACAAGTAATGATTCGATTCAAAATCCTTTCATTATTGTGTCGGTTGAGCAAAGTAATACAACAGTAGTCGACGCGTGTTTGCCTGTTCGATTAACTCAATTCATGAGGTACCCATCGTTCAAGTTTTTTTACTTTTCCGAATTGCTTCAAGTGGAATAATACAGTTTTATCACTTACCCCGAAGCCTGCAGTGAAGCTCTGAAGTGCTTTGTGATGGATCCGCTTCCACAGGAAGTTCTGAAGGTCGAAATTTCCAGAACGAAAACGTTCTAACCAGAAACGTACCGTGCTTTCTTTTGCGACACCAGCGCCTTACACATCATTAATGCTTCGAGCTGTTTCTGCAGCCACGGTAGAACTCGTACTCGTAAATATACCGATATTTCATGTTTTCCATTGTGCGGTAATAAGCGACGCCAAAGAAAAAAATAATGAGGAAAACACAAATGAATGACTATTTTCAAAACTCAAATGTACCAGCTAAATGATTTTATAAATTTGAATTTGGAATTCTAAACCAAAGTGGAGATATTTCAGATCAAAGTGGTCAGTACGACAAAACGCTAATTTCATATGTAAGGACCTCATATTATAAGTATGTATTTACAAAAAGAATAGTATATAAGTATTATATCCATTGTCTAGTAGTACCCATTTTTTTATGTTTTTTTTTTTTTTTTCCGTCGGGAAATCCTCATGGACGCACTCCGCCCGGGGTAGGCGGAGCCACCACGGTGTTCCTTCAACTACCTTAGCCGGGGGCGTGGGAACCCGTGAGTATTCACACAACCACCCCCGACAGGTCCCGGCCCGCCACAAGCAGGCGAGCCCCTTCTCCCCGTGCGGCCTTACGTTGGCCGCACCCTCCTCAGTGGCGCACACGGAACACTGCACGCCACCTCACCCCATGGGCCTTTACCAGCTGCGCCAACTACGCCGGCTGTGCCAGCTACGCCAGCTGCTGGTCGGGCAGCAGACTACCCCGAGTCTGCTGCTTGCAGGCCCTACCTCCCGTAATTTTTTATAGAGGTTTTCTTCCTCGCGGTCCGGGCTGTGAAGCCAAGACCCTCGGTCCCAAGAGGCGCGAGAACACTACTCAGCAGGCACTCCTGGGATTACGAGACCGACGGGGGCAGGGAAGGACAGTCCCCCCGCTGCCTGCCCAGTGGCAGGGTGAGTGCACACCGGGCCCGCCCCTGCTCCTCCACAGTGGACACGCGGAGCAACTTCCCATTGGCCCACATCGGGCCCCTCCCGTGCCAGAATATGCGCCACAGGCAATAAGGTCCCCCGGTCCAAAGGAGACTTATTGCCCGTGCCCAGGGTGCACCGGCCCAACAACTGCCGTTCCCTATAGACGTGTCCAGAAGGACAAGCAGCTGTCAGACACACGTGGAGGTTTCCTGGCCAGCACCCCGTCTAGTAGTACCCATAGCACAACCTCTGCTTAGTTTGGGAATAGATGGTAAAGTAAAAAAAACCCAAAACATTTATTTATATTATATTAAAAATTAACAAAGTTTTGAAATGTTTCAGACGACAACTGCTGAAGGTTTGGCCAAAACAGTGAAAAGATATTACGTTGTAGTAGAAAAATGACGATCTGGGGAGTTGGTGAATATCTTCAATTCTAGTCAGAATTAAATAGAATATTCAGCTTTATTTATATCTAGTATTTAAGTATTTTTTTGTACGTTTCTACTACAGGAACTTCTCATTAAACTTGGGACTTATTTATGGGATGAATTTATTATTATTAAATAATTTTGTTTAAATACCAAAGATATCATTCTTTTACATGATTTTTCCCTATTTGGGCATGATAGCGACAAATGCCATGTAAGTTGTATAAAAGTTACTACTAACGGCCAAAATTAATATCCAATCTATTCACGATTTGCCCTACTAGAGATATGAATTTGACATAAGCTCCATACAAAATATGGCAAATTTCTATCTCTAGTAGGGTAAATCGTGGATAGATTAGATATTAATTTTGGCCGTAAGTTTGCAACTTTATTCGTAGATTAACTTAAACTTGAACTTTGTTCGTCTTTCTTTATGTATTGAACTAGTGGAAAACGAAATTTTTTTTGTCTACAATAAACAGTATTTGTATTGTATTGTAAAAACCACGAATATCATGGCCATTATACCGAAGTCAAAAATAAAATTTTAATTTTGATGTTTCGAAACTGTACCATTGCTAATGTATTACTTACTATAAAATGTTAAGAACCGTACTGATTTGTGGAAAAAATTAAGGTTCTTCTAATATTCTCCCGGTTCCACTTTCATACCATTAATTAAAATTATACTTAACTAGTAAGGGACAAGTATATTTTGAGGTTTGTCATATTATAGATGTTACTCTTTAAAACAATTTTACGCTACGATTTTAAACTATCAGAATGTAATTCCCCTCGAGCAGATAAATAACGCGATAACATCATCCAAGCCTTCCATTAAACAAAATCAAAAGGCTAAAGAATTGAATATTTAAAGCCCCGTCAATTTATCAACTATAACGAAAACGTCTGTGTAATCAAATTCGGGCAAGTTAATCCCATATCGACTTTCACTTAACATGGATGGAGGCCCTTATCGTGAGTTAACAACCCAGAACATTCTCTCCGGGGCACTTTCCAAAACACGATTCCCTATTCCATTAGACCCTCGAAGTTATCTCGCGTTATTTACATCGCCTGACCGTGCCTTCTTATGTACCTATTCCTCCCTGGGCTATGTGTCTGGGGTATATAAGTGAGCAATGGCTCGTATGTTGTTTGTGATAGGGGTTATTTTGGCTTGCCGGGGGGTGGGTGAGGGTGGGTGTGGTGTCGCGGTGTCGTTGCCATGGCGACGGCGCCCGGACGCGGGATCCCGACGCCCGCAGTGTCGGCGGCCGCGCCCGACCCTCCGAAGTGACACGCGCCGCGAAAAAGCACAACCACCCGGCGTAGGGGCCGCATGCGTTGGGATTTTGGAGATATGAATTGTTTTGGATATATTTTGGTATCGGTAGTACAATAAACTGGATTATTAAGTGAGAGAAATGCAATCCATCCTGCTGAATTGCTGACACGGGTCTTATGTTGCCACTCATGGCACTAACTTTAGTTAGTGCCATGAGTGGTCGGAATTACCGTTCTCTCGTAGCTGACTTTGTGTTAGTATATAATAATAGGTTAGTGGTTGAGACCCTGTAGGCCAAAACCAGAGTAGCTTATTATGATTCACGAGGGGACTAGGACTATCCTTGTGAATTTTATGCATTTTCCAAACACTTCGTCCTTGCATTGCAAAATACAAGGGCACACGAAAAGCTGTCTGTCTACTCGCAAGACCACGTCTAGACATGTTTTAAAATTGTGTGAGCACCAGCTCAACTATATCGTACTACCAAGTTCTACACCAGTAATAATCATGCACGCTCCTCATGATCTAGAGATATTCTAATAGATGTTTCAACAGAGGCATAATACACGAGTAGGTTTTATTTTATTTTTATTGTATAGGATGGCGAAACAAGCTAAAGGCCCATCTGATGTTAAGCTGTTACCTTTGCCCATAACAACTGCAATACCAACTATGCTGTTACCTAAATGGTACCGCAAGTCGGTTCGCCAAACTGAGACATGAAGATGGAAAGTCTCATGTGATTGTAATTTCACCGGCACCCGTTCCCTTCAGACCGAAACACAGCAATGCAAGCAACACTATTTGACGGAGAAGTAGGCACGGTGGTTGTACTTCCCCGGACGAGCTCTTCCACAAAGGAGCTCTACTACTACTAAAGGTTGGTGAGTGACGAGAATTAAGCGAGCATTCGTTTCATATTTGCAAGTGATTCACTAACTTTTAAGCAACCTACTCTTCACTCGTAGTGCGAACGAGAGTGCGAATAAACACGAACCAAGTAAGCAGCCCACACTATGTTTTAATATTTGTTTCCAAATCAGTATAAACGTTGTAATAACTACTACACATGAATTACGTTTTTTCTAAATTATGTAGTTCCGACGACCTGAAGAACGTGGCTGGGGGGGCTGGATGCGGAAGGCAGAGGAGCGAGTGTTGTGGCGCAACTTGGGAGAAGCCTGTCTAGCAGTGGTCTGCGATAGGCTGAGTTGATGATGATGTAGTTCTTAACTTTCATGCATTCTACATCCAGGATCTGTTCAGACGTATTTAACTGCCCGCTCTATTTGATCGAAGGCCCGCTCACTGTTCTTTGGATGTGGTTCGGTTTAAAAGTGGTTCACCTGATTAGAACCTAAGGTAATTAATTTGCCACGAACAATAATATACCAAACGTTATTCTAAATAAAGCGTTCGTTTTAATTTCAACTGTTTATTTCGCCAGAGACCTCAACTGTGATATCCTTTTAAAAAACATCACAATCCATGGTCACCGTAGCCACCACCCTACGGCTCGGGTCGATGAGGTGGTGGGCCGGGGGGCTCGCACCTTTTGTTTAGGACCCCCCCTCTGCCCCCTCGTTCATTTACTCGCGTCCCGGTCTCAATGCTGTTTGCAAACGGTTTAGGTGCCTAAATGTAGAAGGGAAATGTCACGATTTCACTTTTTTTGTTTGCTAAACGAAGGTATATGGGGGTTGAAATGCTGAGCTTTGCAGATATGGAGTTTTTTGGAGTACCTAAGTGCTGAGTTGGTGAGATTTGGGGTAATATACCTATGGAATAGAATTCGAATTCGTCAGCAAAGTTTATTTCGAGCTAAAAGTTGAGTAATCAAGGGATTACGCATTTTATTGGACTCAAGAAAGTGAGTTCTTATTGGTTTCTTACAACATACAAGCCATACCAAAGATATTTCAAGTTACTTTTTAAGACGAGTCGTAGGTGCTGGTTCTTTATATCAATCTGGCATCTATTCATTAATACACCTTGTAACACACAACAGAACTGCCAGCTATTTATTTATGCAATAATGATCCTTAATCCTCACAGTAATATCACAGTCCCGCCACTCCAAACAGTTCCTAGGTCCGCCCATCCATCCGTCTGTCCAGTGCCAGAGTTTAGTGTCCCAAGCTGCTTTAAAAACTGTCAAACAATGTCCCGAGTTGCCTTTAAAAACTGTCAATGTCAATTTTCATTGAACCACTGTATGGAACAGATAATAATTACACTGTGGTAATTTTAATTGTTGAGAACTGGCTTCATTAGAAACGATGCCAGACTTCAAAACGTTACTAAACTAAGTAAAGAACATTTACGAACGTGGTTACTTTATCACAGTTATTTTTATAACAGGCCGGGAAATAGATTTAATACTGTAACAGACAGGTGTAAAAATGGAAAAAAATATAACAGCTTCGCTTGTACACTGACGTGTTGGACACGGGTGCAGTACGGGCTAAAGGTTTTGTTGGAACAATATCCGAACTAAGGAGGATTATCCAAACTTAAACCTTGGCTGTATAGATTTATATCTGTGCCTACTTTTTTATATTGATTTTGTTTCTACCTTTTTCACTTTTACACTCTCAATTTTTTTATAATAAACCAACTTGACGTTGAAATCATAGTTTTTTTACCTGCTCCGTTCAGGTTTATCAATAATAGTTACTTGGATATGCTAACTTTTAGGGAACTGATCCTCATAATTTTTAATTAATATATCCAAGAAACAAAGAGGATTGTGTTTGATGGAGATACTGCGTTATTTTATAATGGAAATGGAGAATAATGCATAATCGGAGTTCCTAATATTAGTTTCGCAGATCATTACGCTTTTACTGTGTGTGTCATTTCAAACCACGAAGCGTGTAATCGCTATGGAATGATCACACCTATACACGGCTTGGTTTTGTATCGCGATTTCGTTGAATTGTTGTTTGGAATATTTCGCCACGGAATATCTGTGATGTTAGCTAATATTAACCTCAATAGGAGGTCCTTTATTTATTAATTATCAACATAAAAAACGAAAACACGCTTGTAGCGCTAATTTAGTTACACTGCCGAATTAAACAATAAATTACATACATATACATAGAAATGCGTGGTCATATTTGAAGAGCTCATTCAGAGAGTGCTATCGAGTAACTTTTATTACGGGGTCTATGAAATCGCGAAAAAAATTGCTGATCCTATTTTGTCGATTTATGTGAACAGCTGTTTTTTTCGGTGAATGCCTTGATGAGCTCTTTAAATATGACCACGCATTTCTGTTACACGTTACATATTTGCTGTTTTATTCGCCACGGTTCTGTTTACCATAGATGCGTTTGTAAGTGTTGTGGCGCAACTTGGGAGAGACCCTACGTCCAGCAGTGGACTGCGATAGGCTGAGTTGATTGTGGATGCGTTTACAGACAAATCTTCACATTCACAAACACACAGCCGTGGAACATCTGACCGTACTAATATTTTTTCTTCCGTGCGGGAACCAAACCCGCGCGCGACCCGTAGCGCAGGAAGCCAGTCGTTCAGTTATTGCGTCAACACTGTAATATGGCATTCAATATCTGCAGGAATGTAAAATTCTGAAGTTTCAGTAGGTACATCTAAATAATGCAAAATGTCTTCTAGGGTATATATCTTTGTAAGTAGGTAGTACGGTAGATTTTTTATGTTTGCATCAATATCAACTCAGACTATCGCAGTCCACTGCTGGATATATATAGGCCTCTCCCAAGTTGCGCTACAACACTCGGTCCTCTGTCTTCTGCATCCAGTCCCCCCCCAGCCACCAGTTGTTAGCATAATATTATTAAATTGCATTTAGTAAGCTTATAGGACTCATAACTTGTTTCCGTTGAAATTTTAATTTTTAGGGACAACACCAACTTGCTTTCGAATTATGAATCGGACAATTTCCGGAAACAAAAGTCCCTAGAGAAGTACGCCTCTAGTCTGAAGTTCACTCGTATTCTGATATCAAACAACTACGCTTAGCTACAATACTGTGTTGAAAATTGCACACACGATGATATTAAAAAAGAAAACGTGACCATACGATTCATCAATATCGTATCCGTTATTCAATTTATCCTTAGCTAATTCAGTCAAGAAAACTTTTGAACACACACATACACGTAGCCACATTTTTTCACAGCGGAGTCTCGAATAAAATCGATCGCGTGGTACCTCCAGCCGGGGTGTGAAGCCACGCCTACAATTCACGCGAAAGGTGACGATTGGACGAAGCTTTGCACACGCACACTACGATAGACTGTCGTTATAACCTGCACACAGATGCGAACTGATTTAAAATTAATGTGAATATAAATTAATTATTCATTTTGGTTTATGTGGCGTTCATTTACGTACATCGCTATTTGGGGATGAAAGAATATAAATTATCTTCTTCTGCTATGGTTTTCTAGGCTTGCTTATTGCGAGGTTCCAAATCAGAAAGTATTGATTTGTTAACATAGGTACAAGAGTAAGTTACAATAATAATAATCTGCTAAGTTTATTTTGGTGAGAGGTAAAGTTTTAATGCGAGTTTTCGAAACCATTTGATTTCCGCAACAGCGACGCTTAGGAAAACTTTTTCATGTGTCAAATAAGTGCCCATTTCGATAATCGATAAGTATATAAAACTGTTATCAGTAATGATTCAAAATGCCTATTATGGTTAATTTGATTTTTTTCATGGTTACTGTTCTACAGTTTACACACTTTTAAATATATTTTTACATAAAAATTTACATGCATTTGAGTACTTCATATTTGAATCCGAATTGTAACATTGTTTTAATAAGTAGGTATACCATTGATTTAAGTTGAGTCTAAAATTCTCTTACGAATACTGTGTTTTGCAAGAGAGTAGATTCTACCACGGAATATATTATAGTAGATTCTACTTAAATTTTATGGATGACTTTGCAATGAGCAAGACAAGACAAGACGGGGTTTTTTAAAAGGCTAGGCGGCTGATCAACGACGTCAAAATTAACTAATCATCTGTCAAAGGTCATGTCACTTCAATTGATGTGATTGGTGTTTGGTCTCATTTTGATCAGCTTACAGTACCGAATCCGTGTCATATGAGAGCTTGTCATGAAAAATGAAATTGTCAACCACCACCACCTTATTACCACGTTTTTATTAACTCGCTTTACTTCCTGTATGTCTGTTCGGTACAAATTTTGCAGATTTTAAACTTACTTCTCGATGAGCTAGAGACTTGAATTTTAAACAGCTCAGAACTGGATGCCAATGAAATATCAACTTGCTTTCGTTCCAAAAACGTGGTAGGTAGGTATATAAAATAATCTAAAATCATAAAATTCTTTTTAGAAACCTCTTGAAACAACAATTTTATAAATAACAACTGTAGTGGGACTACAAATATTTTAGTAAGATAGGTAATGATATTGATTCTCTTGTTCACAAACTAAACTTATTTTAAACTATTGTTCTCTTTTACTAATAGAAGATACATGAAAGGGATAGCAACAATTATAGTGCTGTCAAATTAGTCGGAATTGAAATTTTCATACAAGTTTAGTCTTCAATTCGTTATCTCCGAACGTGCCCATTTAAATACGAAGAAGTGGAACACGTAAACTAATTTGACAGCACTAAAATTTTTGTCATCCCTTTCTTGCATCTACTATGAGTAAAAGAGAGCGATTGTTTAAAATTAGTTTAGTTTGTGAACAACACCAATGTACAGTAGATATGTGCAGTCCTTTTTTCGATTCAAAAGTGATAATTTGTCTACCTATACCTATCCTCCTACCTATGTATGCTTTATTATGTATAGTTTTTCCGCAATTGGGTGATATGGTCGCTAAGCGACAAAGCCCTTCAAATAAATAAAATAAAATAAACTAGGTTTTCAATAAGCGAAGGTTTTCTGTCACTCGTAACTTTAAAATATTACAATTTAATTTCCATCTTGGCTGAATAATCGAAACTAAACTATGACGAAGAAACACGAAGAAACAGAATAAAGTAGTCCTAAAGTTTTAAGCATAAACCTTCCTAGAAATTGTATCGAAATTGTGAAAGAACAGACATTATTGGAAAATCGTCGACAAATTGCAATGAGTTATTTAGTTTTTGGTAAACCGTACCAAAGTTTTTTCCAATGGAAAATTGTGGTAAACTACAGGCAAGTTGAAAAAAGTACACAATTTAGGTTTAACTTGCTAAGTACAAACTGCATGCATTCATCGGTATTATAAGTGCATTAAAAATCATAGATACGATCACAACTCACAAGCCGTGATCACGTGGACTGACATAAAAAGAAACATAACATAACATAACCAGCCCATTACTGTCCCACTGCTGGGCACGAGCCTCTTCTCAGTACGAGAAGGCTAAGGCCTTAGTCCACCATGCTGGCCTAGTGCGGGTTGGCGGACTACACACACCATCGAGAACTGTATGGAGCACTCACAGGTGTGCAGGTTTCCTCAGGATGTTTTCCTTCACCGTTAAAGCAAGTGATGATCGAATATAAATCCGCACATGAATTCGAAAAGTCAGAGGTACATAAAAAGATAGATAGGTATAATGTTTGAAAGCTTTTGAAATGTGGTGCTAGGTTGGGACACATAAGACACGATAGTTTAATAAAGATTATTACAGAGAGGAAGATAGATGGGAAGAGGAAGACCGAGAAGAACGTTTTTGCAAAGTACCTAAAGGAAAAATAGACGTCATATCCTACCAGGATGTCAAAAGTGAGGCAGAATGCAGAGAAAGATGGAAAATACTCTACCGACAAAAGCCTAAGGCTATGACGATGAAGATCAAAAGCAAATCATAAAAGCAAATAAAGATAAAAAAATGGTAAAACAGTAATGTTGTATGTGGACACCCAAAAACCATCTCTCATATGGATGGCTTTCATCAAATTATTAGTAGGTTATCCACGATAATTTCTCTATCGATCCTAAAACTCATCTACCAACAACAAATAATTCATAAACAACCCAGCTACCGTTAGTTTGCGGTAGATACGTTCTCACAAAAGATCATCTTCATGTAATCTGACCCCTGTTCCGTACAATCGAACAGACAGATGCACACTGCCAACAAAAGCCGAACATTTGTAATACGTATTAATACGTTTAATTCTACAACGATAATGGCGTTTTGTTCGCGCCTTGATCGACAGATCTGATAATTTGAATATGGAAAGGCATTCGGGCAGAATGAGCGCGATGCCTTTGCGCATTCGATTGCGTTGCGTTGTTTTTTTTTTGGGAATTCTTGTACACGTGTATGCGGGAGTAAATGACTGGTGAAGCGTGTTAAATGTGTTCAGGGGGTCTACTCCCGTTCGACGATATTCGATAAATCGTACGATTCATCGCACAATTTGCTACTCCGGTCAACCATCGTTCCCTTATCGCATGCGATGATCGTGTTTTGACGTTTGTTTTCCTCATCTCCGGTAAATTGTATACGATTATGAACCGTAGTCTATCTTAATTGTGCCTTTTTTATGTGCCTATCTTTATTATGTAAATATCAGTCGGAACACAAGTTCGTACTTCGTTTGTCGTTCGTAAAACGCGAGTAGACCTACAGATAAAGTTGCGATTTTATGGCTCAATATGAAATGATTTTCGCAAAAGCGTGCAATAGGTAATTGACAGATATTTATTACGGAGCGAGAATTAACGTAAATTTATTTACCTTTATTTGACTGCCTCGTTGGTCTAGTGGTTGCAAGCGCGACTGCTGAGCGTGTGGTCCTGGGTTCGATTCCAGGGTCGGGCAAAATGTTATTGGGTTTTTTTCATTAGCTAATTCTCAGTAGCAGCCCGGAGTCTGGATTTGTGCCCGGTCAATGGCAATAGGCTCGCCCCCTATTACATGGGACTATAACATAACTGGCGAAATGTGGGTGTATTATACACCTCTGCCTACCCCTTCGGGGAAATACAGGCGTGATGTTATGTTATGTTGTTGTTGTTATTTATTTTTCAGTTTTTTGTTGTTGTTTACAACGTGTATTAGAAATGCGTGGTCATAGTATTTGGAGAGCTCATTTAGGGCATAGCATAAAACAACTTTTAATATGGTGATAACCAATCGTGACAAAAGTCAGCTGTTTCATTTCGTTCGAGACGTATTGCAAATGTAGAAGGGCTGATTTATTTTTCGCGATTTCAGGGTTGACCCCGTAGTAAAAGTTGTTCGATAGCATCCCTGAATAAGCTCTTAAAATTTGACCACGCTAAAATTTTTATACAAATAATAATAATAAAGCTTTATTTATTTCCATGCAAATTATAATCCAATAGGTTACAATATACAGAGCTTTTAACATAAAATATTAATATGTATTTTGTACGGACCCCCTTCGGGTAAAAGCCTCCTCCAAGGAATGCCAGTAATTTTTGTTGCTGGCTGTGTTTAGCCAGCTTGACCCGCCATCTCCACTATCTCATCTACCCATCTAGCGCTAGACCTGCCTCTGCTTCTCGTGCCTCGTGGTCCAGACCATTTTATTATACTCCCCGTCCATTTTTCACCTTTAAACCAGGCCACGTGACTTTTTTTTTTTTTTTTTTTTTTTTTTCGTGGGGAAAAGAGAAGGCGCAGCCAGTTTCGGACTCTTACCGACTAAAAACCACCACGGTGTTCCTCTACCGACCTTGGCCGGGGGCGTGAGAAATGGCAGGCGAGCCCCTTCTCCCCGTGCGGCAACCACAACGGCCGCACCCTCCCCTAGACTGGCGCGCGCGGAACACGACGCTCCACCGTCACGGGCCTTGACTGGTCGAGCGGCGGGCTACCCTGAGTCCGCCGCCCGCAGGCCCACACCTAGGGTGGCTGGAGGTCGGCATACGCCCTCCTACGACGCCCAGGTCGTCTCCTGCGGATGGGAAGAGAGGTTATCGCCTCTCGAACCCTCTCCGCCGCCTCCTTGCCGCCGTGGTCGCTACCACTTCCATTTTATTCACAAAAATGTTAATACTTCAATTAAAATAATAATACCATCAGCAGTGGTGTTTTGCTACGGAAATCTGGCGTTCTGTTCTGAGTAACGATGAAGTTTTTTTTTTTACTGTTTAGCATTTATTTTCGAACTTGTTTGTTAGAATTAGAGTTAAGAATATTTATACGGCTTCATAAATGGCGGGCACGTGGACGAATCTGAAAAAGTTGGAAATGGACTAAGCTGTTTATGATTCTGATTTTATTTCGACATCTTTGTTCTTTCGGTGAAGTTATACTAAGTGAAATCCCCTGTTGTAGGCTTGTTTTTTTACCCGACTGCGCCAGAAGGAGGGTTATGTTTTTCGAGTGTATGTATGTATGTATGTATATTTCTTTGGCACGCTCTGTAGCCTAAACGGCTTGATGGATTTGAGACTGAGAGGTGTCGTTAGATTCGTCTTAACTCTGAGAGTGACACTGGGTATAAGAAAATTTTAAAAATTTAAATGACCGCTTTTTGGCGCCATATTACCTCATCAAAAATTTTTTTTTTCCGTCAAATACTATCGAGTGGGGTATCAAAATAAAGGGTTTTATAAATGCTTTACAAAAATATATACAACTTATATATTTAAATGTAATTTGGAATGAAAAATGCTAAAAAACAACAAAATATTCAACGTTAAAAATGAATTTGACTTTTCAAAAAAAACATTAATAGTATGATAAATAAAACATGACAAAACTAAAAAAAAAAAAAAAAAAATTAATTAACAAAAACAAAAAACCCGACTGCGTGTAAAAATATCTTTTCTGTTATTTTTACACGCAGTAATACCACCTAGGCTGTTGCCTAAATGATATTGCAAATCAAATTCGCCTAACTGAGACATGGAGATGGAAAGTTTTATGATTGTAATTTCACCGGTACCCGTACCTTTGCAACGGAACACAGCTATGCAAGCATCACTGTTGGCAGAAATAGGTACAGTGGTCTTGTACCTCCCCGGACGGGCTCTTTCACAAGAAGCTCTTGCACCTAATAAGGTATTCTCATCTTATGTTCTTAGTTCAATTTTAATGACACTTGCGAGACCTACCGAAATTATTCTTGCTGAAGAGCTTCTCAGGTGTGACGTCAGTCTTCTGGTGAATGGGACTGCCGATGTACTCTGCCACCCCTTCCTTCTTTATCTCAGGGTATTGAGTGAAGTACTGCTGCACTTGATTCTGGCTTAGACGATCTGCAAGAAGAAAAACAAAACTATTAACGAAAACTGTTCCGTGTGGTGCCGGACGTAAAGAATTGCACCGCCCTATATCTTCTAATGACTGTCATAAAAGGCGACTAAGGCATTCACCAGAGGATGGGCAGCAGCGTTTTCTGAGTATTTAACCAACCAACTGCGATCGCCAACCCGCCTGCCAAGCGTGGATTATGGCATATCCCCCAAACTTATGCTTGGGGGGGGCCTGTGTCCAGCAGTGGACGTCTTTCGGCTGAAATGATGATGAATGTGTTGTGTGTACATAAATAAATAAATAAATGATTAACGAAAACAAGTATTTTCCAGTTTCTGTTACATCCAGTCCACCAGCTACCTATGTTTATGTGTACACACGGCTACACATCAAGCTGTACATTTCCAGTATAAGCTGACCTCGCATTGTACGGAAAGCCTATACAATGCGAGGTCAGCTTACTGAAAAAGTACAGCTTGATGTGTAGCCGTGTGTACCTACTTGTTATTAAATTGAACAATTTAATAAACAAAAAGATTTTTTTGATTTGTTTTATTGGTCTTGCGTGTTTAAAGTGTCCTAGTGTTAAAAGGATGGGTAGCAGCTTTCTTTTGGGCGCTTATAACAACTTTCTACGAGCATGAGTTCGTAATTATTATGGCAATTTCACTTATATAGCTTTACCGTAAATTGCGCCAACTTTGGCTACAAAACCCTACTTTGCTTAATTGAAAAAGAAAAAAACCGTACTTGGGGAGATTTTATAACTGTGGCAACAATAGCTTTTGGTTATGGCAAAGTAACGAAGTGTCAGTGTGTGCAAAATATCATGAAAAAATTCGTTAATACGAAGGTATTGAGGCAAAGTAGGGCTATGTGATCAAAGTTGAAACCTTTTTCGGTACCTACGTAATTGGTAACGGTCTTTTAGAACACTTGTGAATATTACACTACAGGCTGATTTGGTGTAGCTATAACCTGTATTCAAAGACTGTAATTAATCGTAATCAAATCAGTAGTTTTTGACATTAACTCCAATAAACAGCTTTTATTTTTGATCTATGTTCATAAGAAGCAGCTGAGATGAGAATGTTAAGAGGAATGTGTGGTGTAACGAGAATGGATAGGATAAAGAATGAGTATGTAAGAGGGAGTCTGGAAGTGGCGCCAGTTACAGAGAAGTTAAGTAGCAAGAGACTATCATGATATGGACATGTGATGAGGAGGAATGAAGAGCATGTTACGAGGAAAGTTTTAAGGAGATGACGGCTGATAGAGATGTATTGAAGAAAAATACATACTGCGCCGACCCCAAATAAATTGAGATAAGGGCAAGAGGATGATGTTCATAAGAACACTTGAAATATTTTATAAGGCTTATAAGCGTGAACGTGGCGTGAACTCATGCTTCCAACTGTCAAAATGCCGTGCTATTTGACAGTTGGAAGCATGGGTTCACGCTAGATTCGTCTCTGAATGTAAGCCTTAGTGTAAGCGTTAATCCTTGGCATACTTAGAGGCCTATGTCCAGTAGTGGACTGCGATAGGCTGAGTTGATGATGATGATACTTAGATATGGTCTAAGTTACTTTTTATAAGTTTGTGCTTCCTAGTTATAAAATCATTGAAAAATCGAGCGGTACCGCTACGAATTTTGTTTGGAAAATTGCATTTTCAAAAATTTGAAAAGTGAAAAAGGGATAAGGGTTCTCAACAGCCATCAAAACGAAAACGTCATATACGAATTAAAGCCGAAAATTTCATATTTCCTAAAACATCGGACGGAAACCACTAAACACCCCACCCCTGGCGTGTCAACACAAAGAACTGTGAAATCCGTGCAATTTGTACCCTCTGCCGCTGGCGTGTACCGTATATACTTATCGATTTATCGCAAACACGGCTCGTGTTTTAAAAAGTCAAGTAGGACGTCGCCGAGCAGATTTCAGGCCTCGCTCCATGTATCACGGTGCAATTTCTGTTGATCCCAAATCGGTGTATACGATCTGCCGGTTCGGCGGCGGTGTGTAAAAATGCCGTCTTGTCGTAGGCACGCCGCCCCTCCCTCGGCGACATTTTTACAAGAGGGGGGAGGGGGCCACCCGCGGACGCTCCCGTCATTTCGTTGTCATCCAGGGCTCCTTTTTGCGCGATCACGGCGCGAGCCTCCGCCGCGACAATACTGTTCACAATTTTTATTCTTTTCGAAAAGAAAATACGAAAAAAATATAGGCCCGTAGAGAAAATGACGAACAATGCCGCCCTTCGGCGAGATTACCGCCATCAGAAAATGAATGCTTTGTTACATCCGTCCAACGGGATGTTTTCAGTTGTTACTTGTTACATTAGACTTGTCATTTCCATTAGGGTCTGACTAGGCATGAAAAGTTGCCGAACAGTATGGTCGGCTATGTCGTTTCAATTTCGGAAAGTACGTTGCGATCCTTTTTTGCTGCCATTACAAAGACGTTTTAACGAAACATTTCGAAATATAGCTATTTTGAAGAACCAATCTTTTAAGTATCGTCTTTTACCGTATCATGCTAATGACAACGTATAGAAAGTTCCAAAAAGCGCCGGTTAGATACGTCAGCTCGTAATCGTAAATTGAAAGCATAATAATTAAGGCTATGAGCGCAAAAGTGGCGTATCATTTCCAGACGAATACCTGAACCAAGACAAAGACCATATTTTTATGTTGATCTGAGACAAATACAAATCATTTTGTAGCATACTAGCGGCCCGTCCCGGCTTCGCACCTATGTTACTCAGGGTGAATGTAGCTTTGTAATGGTAAAAAAAATAGTAATCGGCATAGTAATTTTTGAGTTTATTCATTACAAACATACACACAAAAATACAAATCTTTCCTCTTTATAATATTAGTGTAGATTTCTGTGTGGCTATGTGCCTCAATTATTTTAGTTAAAGGAAGCTACGAGCAAAAATATTGCTACCACAGTTTTATATATTATTTAGCTAAGTAAGTTATTAACGGCCAAAATTAATATCCAATCTATCCACGATTTGCCCTACTAGAGATAGGAATTTGACATAAGCTCCATACAAAATATGTCAAATTCCTATCTCTAGTAGGGTAAATCGTGGATAGATTGGATAATAATTTTGGCCGTTAGACGTGACCGATTGAAGTCATACACAATAGATATATTTGTTTTGTTAAGACGATAGTTCATAATAGCTATATTATAGGATCCGATAGGTTAAGTTTTAGTTTAGTAATTATATAATTATGAACCAAATTTACTCATATTCACATATTCACAATGATGTGCTCATGTTTTGGTTTAGTGCCAAAAAATGCAATAAAAAATCTGGACCCGATAGGTGGTACTGCGCTGTTAGCGAAGCGGCTGGCTTCATCTATATCTGAAATGTTTTTTAGAAACTTTTCAAAAGCAATGCATGCTTTTTAAATGTTTTTAGAAACTTTTCAAAAGCAATGCATGCTGTTGATAGGTAAACTTTGGAGCTTTTATTGAGCTAAGCTGTAACTCAAGCTTCTCATTAAGTTCATCTACATAGGTAACAGTCAAGATGGCTATTGTCAACAGCGTCACTCTAAAGCGCCTGCTACACGGTGCCAAACAAGCCTCCCCACCAAGGTGACCTTGCTGGTTTCTAACCATGTAGACAGTGGTTTGTCACCAAATTTTGCTTGACCACGTTTGTCAGCGACCAACCTCCCACCAAGGTCACCTTGGTGGGGAGGCTGGTTGCTCACCGTGTAGCAGTACTTCTATTTCCACAAATACATAAAAAGCTAAATAAAACTCCATATTTTTAACCGACTTCAAAAAAAGGAGGAGGTTATGTATTCGGTGGGTTTATTTTTTATTTTTTTTATTCCATAAATGTAATTTCATTTTATAACCCATACAATTTTGCAAGGACTGTCCGTCCAATATACTTAACTTGTTTTCCCTTTTTTAGACCAACACGGAAACCCAAAGATCGTAAAATATCGTTTTACGACAATATGCCACATGAAATGATGAATGACTCGCTGCTTGTACTATAAACATACTGGAGGATATAAATGGGGGTATATACTGAGCACGCCCTATAAATCACTGGAAATGACGTACTACCACGTTTGGTAAAGGGTTTTGTTGACATCAGAAGGCTGTACAAAATGTGTGTATAACCTTCTACCTACTAGAGTTCCTATCAGCTTCAAATAATGTGTATTTGTAGTATTTATTATTAATTTATTTCAATAAAATGTCGGATAATAATGATCCTGCTCGTGAGCGATTTTTTATATCGTAAGATTTCGCTTCGCGTGCGTAAATGCGTTAAAAATTATAAAATAAAATAATAATGATCCACATAAAGATCTACTAGTTTTTTAAATATGTCCTATCCTCTCAGGAAGTCAAGAAGGAGGCGTAATTATAACAAACTGGATAAGTGCTTCAAACTTAACTCGATCTAATATCAGTAGATTTACCTCCAGTTTCCGAAAAGGTGTTTAACGCAAAAAATTACTAATCATCTCTCAAATCTCAGATCAAGCGATGTTGTTAGTATTTTGGCCGACCAATCACAGGAGCTGATATTAGATTTGACAACATATAAAATTGATCAGCTTTCTAGAAACTGGGGGTTAGAATGTTTATATTATGTCATCAACTCAGCCTATCGCAGTCCACTGCTGGACATAGGCCTCACCCAAGTTGCGCCACAACACTCGGTCCTCTGCCTTCCGCATCTAGTCCCCCCAGCCACGTTCTTTAGGTCATCGGTCCATCTGGCAGGGCGCCCTACGTTGCGTTTGCCGATTCGCGGTCTCCACTCAAGGACTCGTCTGCTCCAACGGCCATCGGTCCTTCGACAGACATGGCCAGCCCACTGCCACTTCAGCTTACTGATCCTACAAGCTATTTCGGTCACTCCGGTTCTTCTCCGGATAATCTCGTTACGGATTTTATCCTTCAAAGAAACTCCAAGCATAGCTCGCTGAGCGATTTTGAACTTGTGGACTAGCCTAACTGTCAGTGTCCACGTCTCGGCACCGTAAGTCATGACAGGCAGGACGCACTGGTTGAAGACCTTTGTCTTCAAACTTTGCGGTATAGGCGACGAGAAGACTATTTTATGTATCCTACGATTAATCATCATCATCAATTCAGCCTATCGCAGTTCACTGCTAGACATAGCCCTCTCTCAAGCTGTGCCACAACACTCAGTCCTTTGCCTTCCGCATCCAGTCCTCCCCTACTTTCTTCAGGTCGTCGGTCCACCTGGCTTCCCCAGCCACCGCCCTACGCTGTATTTGCCGGTTCGCAGTCTCCACTCAAGGACTCATTCGCTCAAATGATATCCTACGATTGAACTGTTTCTTATTTGTTTCAAAGGTTTCAAAATGTCGGGAAACAAAAAATGATATCTTAAAGCTGATACGATGATAGAACCAAACATTTTTAGTTTTACAACTCCTTCTAATACTTACCTACATCTAGAAAACTCTCAAAAAACTTACAGATAAACAGCTTAAACCTTAGCGGCGACTTCAAAGACTAGTATAGGGTTAAGATCTTTTCACAAATATGAAAGCGTGCGAGCAAGTAGCGGCGTAACGCGATCCTCATACAAATCGGCGCCGCCAAAGCTTTGTCTTACCCGCACATCGCCGCCAATCATATCACCACTTATTGAACATTGGACTCATCTTTTTTTGTTCCTTTGAAGCGAAGTTATAGAATCGTCATTCAAGGCTTTAATGATTAAGAGCGTAGGTATTGGTGGGATCGAATATGATTGTAAGTCGGTTTAGCATTCGCTTATGAGATAAAGGAAATATTTGTTTTAGTTTTTGTCAAAATGGGAAATTTGCGTTGGCAAATATATCCGCGTGGATATCGTTTATCGCGCATCCCTCGGGAACTGTTTATCTTCCCGGGATAAAAAGTAGCCTAATTGTTAATACGGGTAATATTCTATATGTATGTCAAATTTCATCCAAATCCGTTCAGCCCTTAAAGCGTGATTGAGTACCAAACTTCTCCACAAACTTTCACATTTGTAATATTAGTAGGATGGATAAAGACAAAATTACGAAAAGGACTGGCTCGTTGGTCTAGTGGTCGCAAGCGCGACTGCTGAGCATGGGGTCCTGGGTTCGATTCCCGGGTCGGGCAGTGTTATTGGGTTTTTTCATTAGGAAATTCTCAGTAGCAGCCCGGAGTCTGGATTTGTGCCCGG
Source organism: Asteroscopus sphinx (assembly GCA_949699075.1). Lineage (NCBI taxonomy): Eukaryota > Metazoa > Arthropoda > Insecta > Lepidoptera > Noctuidae > Asteroscopus > Asteroscopus sphinx. The sequence continues at coordinate 6,604,431 of OX453021.1, read as the reverse complement.
TCACTGGCAATAGGCTCGCCCCCTATTACATGGGACTATAACATAATTGGCGAAATGTGGGTGTACTATTACACCTCTGCCTACCCCTTCGGGGAAATACAGGCGTGATGTTATGTTATGTGTGTTGTTACGAAAAGGAAACATATCCATACCTACTTACGGCCAAAATTAATATCCAATCTATCCACGATTTACCCTACTGGAGATAGAAATCTGACATATTTTGTATGGAGCTTATGTCAAATTCCTATCTCTAGTACGGCAAATCGTGGATAGATTGGATATTAATTTTGGCCGTTAGTCCGACCAAGAAAGGAAATATATTTAGCATCAGTTGATATGACAGTTATCTATCGACAGTTAGTTATCAGTTGATGTTCTGTGTGGTGCCAGACATAAAGAATTGCACCACTCTATTTCTTCTCATGGGTGTCGTAAAAGGCGACTAAGGGATTCACCAGAGGATGGGCAGCAGCGTTCTCTGAGTATTTACCCAACCAACTGCGATCGCCAACCCGCCTGCCAAGCGTGGCGATTATGGGATATCCCCCCTTTTGGCTTTTGGGGGAGGCCTATGTCCAGCAGTGGACGTCTTACGGCTGAAATGATTATGATGATGGCAAATACATCAACTATCAAAGTTCTAACTTCAAATTGGTTTTTTTTTGTGGTAAATTTACATGTATTTCCATGTCTTACCCGCACATCGCTGCCAATCATATCACCACTTATTGAACATTGGACTCATCTTTTTTGGTCCTTTATATAGTACTTAGGAAGTTGACCAAAGTAATCGAGTCGTTCAATAATTTGATAGACGAATGATAGAACCAAGTGTCGTATTTATATCTAGGCTTTCAACATTTAATAGGCCTTTACTATCGCAATAATGTCGGTTTATTAAAGTCTATGTCTTTACAATCTGAATCAGTCATAAATGCATGCTGAAATTCCGAAAAGGGGTCATTGTACTCATAATTATGAACCACTTGTACTATGGGACCAACCCTGAAATCGCGAAAAATAAATCAGGTGGTCCCTACATTTTATTGATTTAAGTGAACACAAATGTGGTGACCAACTGATTTTTTTTTCGCGATTTCAGGTTTGGTTCCATAGTAAAATTTGTTCATAATGATGAGTACAATGACCCATTTTCGGGAAAGAAGCAATAAAAATTTCAGCATATATAGACAAACTCAAAACTGTTTCATACTTGTACTTAAGGTACTACAAGAATAACTAATTTGAATCTAGGTTTAAATAAAAATAGAGCATACATACACAACTAAACTGGTTCAAGCATAACAATGATTGTTTTCATTTTTTTTCCAGAATTTTAATCTCACATTACAAATCTCTAGCATCTATCATGAAAGCTTTCAACATTTAAATAGGCCTTTACTATCGCAATCATTTCGGTTTATTATTATTTATCGACGTCTATGTCTTTACAATCAGAAACAGCCGTGAATATACTCAAACTCAAAATTGTTTCAGAGTTGTACCTATATGTACTAACGGCCAAAATTAATATCCAATCTATCCACGATTTGCCCTACTAGAGATAGGAATTTGACATAAGCTCCATACAAAATATGTCAAATTTCTATCTCTAGTAGGGTAAATCGTAGATAGATTGGATATTAATTTTGGCCATTAAAGTATAATAAATCGGAACCTAGGTTTAAATAAAATAGAGCATACACACGCAACTAAACTAGTACGGTCGACCGCAAGTCGGTGGTAACACTTTGACATTAGCAGCATCTTTATTTCGTAAGCAGTAAGGGCGGTTTTCGAATTGAATTGTTACCACTGTCATGCAGTCGACTGTACAAGCATAACAATGAGTGTTTTCTTTTTTTATCAGAATTTTAATCTCACTTTACAAATCCGTAGCACCCACCATAAAAATAAAGCACGTCACGCTTACGACTCAAAACCCATTGAAAACGCGTGTACAACCCATCGATTTGTACCGACGGCTCTTTAAAACCTCATAAAATATTTGAACTGATTTTTATTTTGTGGTGGCATTTTTTTAAGAGGCGAGTTTCCGTGCTTACTAAACGTTATCGGAAAGCGATCGTATCCGTTAGTTTCGTGTCGAGCGCGATACAACCCTTTATCTAGATCGGGATAGGTCGTGACGTCGCCGGTAAGCGCCGCTTCGCATTTCATTACCACAAAAATTATTCAATATTCAATTATTCATCGCCCGATACAAGGATCGCTGATTAAAAATTGTTTGGTTTGTGGGTGTTTGGTCTTTAAGGCCGAGATTGACACTCAAACTTTTCTCTATAGCTTTGCTTCACCAGATGTACACGCTCGAGGTTTGCCAGCGAGCAATGGAGCGCAGTATCCTAGGAGTCAGACTCACAGACCGAATATGGAACACAATACTGCACTCCAGAACACAGATTGCTGACGTCACCCAAAACGGCCAAGCTTGAGTGGGATAGGGCCGAATATGTTTGCCGAATGTCGGTCAATTTTTGGGCAAAAATTTGTACCGAGTGGGTTAATGTAGGACCAAAAAAATTTTTTTCGCGATTTCAGGCTTGGTCCCATAGTAAAAGTTGTTTATAATGATGAGTACAATGACCCCATTTCGGGAAAGAAGCCATTAAAACTTCAGCATGTATATGTTTTTCAGTTGATTTAAAGTCAAGTCAACAATCGATCGGATATCATGTATTCAACGCAAATAATAAGTTTATGGACCTTGACTTTCCGATGTATATTGAATAGGTTTGTTTGTGCAAACAGTAATCTTCTTTCGCCTATATGAGCAATGAATATGCGTGGTACTAACAAATAAGATTTTGATTGACAAGGCGAATTACGACACATTAGTATTTATAGCTTTCAGATTTTGTTCTGGTAGTTGGCATATTTCCGCAAGAAAATCACAATAATACATGATAGATTTGAAATTACATGTACAAAGGCGAGCTTAACTCAAAATAGAGTTTTTATTGAGTTAAAAAAAAATGTGGCTTTCTTTATTGTGGTTACAGTTCCTTACTTACACGATGTGTATCAAAGATACAATGAATGAATGAAGGGAATGCTATCGATCGAACAACTTTTACTACGGGAAAACCCTGAAATCGCGAAAAATAAATCATCCCTTCCATACATATTACATACTTTTCGATGAAACAGCTGTTTTTTACGATTTCAGGGTTTTCACCTTATTAAAAGTTTATCTATTTTATGCCTTGAATGAGCTCTCCAAAGATGATCAAGCATTGCTAATTCACGACGCATAAATTGAGTTTAAAGCGATACCAATAAAAAATGTAAGTTGAGTATTTAAACTTATTTAGAAATAGGTATCCACATCATTTTCGAATTTTGTCACGCCAAATAGTAAGCCATAATTTATTTAGAAATCAATATAAACTGTTTCTCAATTGACATTTATAATTTCCGCAGTAATCCTTGTTACAGAGACTTAGATCTTTGATCATAAATCAAATAAAGGAATATCAATCAAATACCCTTCTAAAGCAGTACCACAATAACGCCATATTTGAAGCCTTCCAACGTCCAATACAGTTCAACATCATACTCCAAGAAAATTGATAACCAGTAATTTTAGAACAATAATTCAAGCGAACAAAGGCCGTCTCGCCCAAAACGTAACACGGTACAAAGGTAAGGAAATAGCCAGTTTCAGTACCCTGCCACACAAAAGGAATAATATTAGGCGACCACAATGGCGCTTTGAAGCCGGGGAGCCGAATAAAAAACGGATGTGTCAATAATTAACTGTGTGATTCGGGAGCTATTCGCCGGCGGCCATCGATTCTGTGCTTTATAGAGCCGGTTTATTAAAAAAAAAAATAACGTACGCACATTGTGATCGGACAAAGGGGCGAAACTTTCGCTTCGAGCTAAAACGGTGGTATGTTTTTGTTGGGGTGAAAAATATTACACCCTCGGGCGTGTATGTGTGAACGGGTGGGCGCACATAACATTGCGTTCGTTGCGTATATAAAGGGCGGGTTGACAACCCTAATGGAAATCTGAATTGGCCATTAGTATTAACATTTGATTAGCATCGCAAATTGAGATGCGAATGTTCAAAGGAGCGCTGCATATGGCAGTTGTGATGTTTGTTGTTTTTTTTTGTAGGTATTTTCATGTCCAGCAGTGGACGTCTTTCGGCTGTTATGATGATGATATTTTTATGTGTACTCGTTTTTTTGTTACAGTAACTGTAGCAGTAGTAGTTTACTACTGTTTTAACATATTAGGTATAACGTGTAACAGAATAAACGCAAGACCTCAGAGACCCCAATTAGGTTATTATAAATACTGGTGTTGATTCTCTTGTACTTATTTTAAACTATCGCTCTCTTTTACTAATAGTATTAGATACAAGAAAGGAAGGCAACAATTTTAGTGCTGTCAAATTAGTCGGAATTAAAATTTTCATAGAAGTTTAGTCGTGATCTCGGAACGTGCCTACTAAAAATACGAAGAAGTGTAACACGTAAACTAATAGGGGTGCATTAAAAGAGCCTCCACTAGTGACGATATCTAATTGAGTGTCCGGCGCACCTTGGGCAGTCAGCCCCGCAACCAATCTGCTGACTGGCTAATCTTTTCCCCACGGCATGAGCTGTTATCATTATGTAGCTCATGTCGACACGATAGAAGAAGATTTGACAGCACTAGAATTGTTGACATCCCTTTCTTGTATCTACTATTACGAAAAGAGAGCGATAGTTTAAAATAAGTTTAGTTTAGGCAAAGACTTTGAGTTTAGGAGTGACACTGCGTCGTCAAAAAAGGGCGTGACAACACGAAATAGCATTTGATTACGTCACATTGGAACACGCCGACAAAAAATACAAAGAAGTGAAACACGTAAACTAATTTGACAGGACTAAAATTATTGACATCCCTTTCTTGTATCTACTATTAGGAAAAGAGAGCGATAGTTTAAAATAAGTTTAGTTTAGGAGTGCCACTGCATCGTCAAAACAGGGCGTGACAACACGAAATAGCATTTAATTATATACGTCACATAATATATCAAGCTAACAAAAAACCCAAGCTCTGAAACGCTGAATAATCGCGACGCAATCGGAGCAAATCCCCATCAATAGTAAGGGAGAGTAGATACGCACAATTCGTACCCCCACGAGAATCAGGAAATTCATCTCGCTAATCCACCGTCCGCTGTGAATAGTAAAAGTGATGGGTCTATTCATCCTGAGGGGGTGTGGGGAGGGTGGAAAGCGCTAAAATTTAATAAAGCAGGCTCGTCATGGCCAGGCCCGCGATTAATTACGCACAACAGGCTAGTAATGATACCTACGTGGGGGATGTCGGGATGTCGCTTCATCTTTTATTCATAGACGATCTGTATAACGTTGTTGTACAAAGTACATGATTTTGTTTCGTTGGGTGCTGTTATGTACTTATGGTAAACCTTTTCCAGGTGCCTGAAGATATAAGGAACTTTTGTTTTCAGTTGTTGAGAAAAAAGCAACCAATGGTGTCGATTCTCTTGTTCACGAACTAAACTTATTTTAAACTATCGCTCTCTTTTACTAAAAGTAGATACAAGAAAGGGATGGCAACCATTTTAGAACTGTCAAATTAGTTTACGTGTTACATTTCTTTGTATTTTAGTGGGCACGTTCCGAGATCACGACTAAACTTGTATGGAAAATTTAATTTGTTCTAATTTGACAGCTCTTAAATGGTTGCCATCCCTTTCTTGTATCTACTATTAGTAAAAGAGAGCGATAGTTTAAAATAAGTTTAGTTCGTGAACAAGAGAATCGACACCATTATCAAGTTTTGACGAATCGTCATCATATTGATATTACCACATAAATTTATATTCAAGTCCCCAACTGTTTCCTCTTTTGTCTTATGATTATTTTATAATGTTTTTGTTATTGTTGTCTATTGACATTTTGAAGTCGAGATTACTTCGAAAACTTAAGGAAAATCAAAGCGTGTTTTTGACACATCAATGTCAAAGTTTGAACGCTTTTCAACTGAAATGTATTACAATTTATGTATTTGTTTATGTATAAATATTTATATATCGGATTGGTGTTGAAAGCTCCTTAACAATCGCGTGAGGCGTCTTATTGTAATGCGAAATTAATTGTGTTAATAAATTAAAATTAAATCGATAGTGCTGTAACCTTTCAACAAAATTTTTTATTGACTTTAAAAAGTATTTTTGCGTTTTAATATAAGAATTCTGGCCTTTTTATACCATTAACCGCTTATTACTATGTTACGATTAGAAACGAAATAATTTCATATTTGTTAAGTGTTAATGCAAATTAATTGCTATAGGTTATTACTTTTCAAGATTTAAAGCAATGTAAAATTACGAGTACGGTCGACCGCACGTATGTGGTAACAGTTTGACATTGACAGCGCCTTAATTTCGTAACCAGTAAGGGCGGTTTTCCAATTCAAGTGTGACCACTGTCATGCAGTCGAATGTACATACCTACATCCGCTCTACTACTAATATAAGCTAAGCTACTAACTGGGAAAGCACATGTTATGGTACCCATATAACCAGATACTTAAAGCTACACAGACCCCTAGCAACCCTTTAGGATACAAGAGCTCTTGGAATAATGTAGCAAAACAATAAAAAACAACTACCTTGTTTTTCGTGGAAACGCACAATAGGTACCAGGCAAGCAGAACAATTCAGTGGTATTGCCTACATAAAAGTATAAGCCTTAGTACACACGGCTACACATCAAGCTGTACTTATCCAGTTTAAGCTGACCTCGCATTGTATAGGCTTTCCGTACAATGCGAGATCAGCTTATACTGGAAATGTAAAGCTTGATGTGTAGCCGTGCGTACATTGTCTCAGCATACAAATACCTATTTGCCTAAGCATGTGTACTTGCAATGTCGATTTAGTGCGTATTTTCTACGTCAATTTCTTTATATGGTTTTATTTCATGAGAACGGGTAGTTGGCAACTTGGCGGTTAGGTATTGTAACCAACGTTGGGTATTCAAGAATGGTACATTCTTAAGTATTTTGTTCAATAAAAAATACTAATACTACTGATAAAGCTGGATAAATCATAGCTTTTTGGTTTTCAGAAAAAAATTACTATAGAGAATTTCAGTATTCCAGGTATATAATAATTGCAACTCTAAGAAAATCTTGTTTTCTGTGGCTTTATAAGACGTAAAGGAAAATCTGTAACTAGTCTCAAATATTAAAAAAAAACCTGCTCCTCCCAAATGAGTATCGAATATAATTAAAGTTGCTATGGTGCTTGGAGGGTGTATCACGACTTGAGGCTAGTAATTCGAAGCCAGGATAGCAAGACAGTATTCGAATTCTAGTTTGGTTAAAATATCTTGGCTTGCCACAAAGCAAGTGTGGTGTTATACGATGCTAGGTAATTTTAAGCCAGTATCATTGCAGTGACAACACTTCCATCGGGAGAAATGATCTGCTTAGTTGCTTACGCAGAAAAAACGTAGTAGGTACTAAGACAGTTGCTTAGGAAACTGTGTCAAGTTGCACTGAACGAATTATTGGAAGAGTTGCGATAAGAGAAACGTATTTGGACGAGATCATGGCTAAACTGAATCACGTTCACTATCTTGCTATCCTAGCTTGAAAAACTAGTCTCGTGTCACCCCGGCATTAAATACAAGTTATTTTTTGTTGCGACTTCCGTCTGATTACTGAAAGAAACTATGTAGACATTACCAGCATAGTTTTTTTCCACAAACGTGTAAACGATCCCGATGTAAAATATTAATTTGCGTAAAATTTATACTATAAAAAAAAAAAAAACCCGCGGAATACATAACCTCCTCCTTTTTACGAAGTCGGTTAAAAAGTCGACAAAACTCGAGTAAAACTGCACATAAGTCTGTACAAAATAAAACATACAAGAAATACAAGTAAAATGCAGTATTAGACGCATGTACGTTAAGTTTTTTTATAAGAGGAAAACTCGAGTGGCAAGGCTGCGTGCACACGGTAGGAACGCTCGACATAACGACATCTTTTGTCGAGTCGTACGGTGAAAAGTGGCTCGCTCGACGCTCGGTAATCCGAGCTAGGTTGAGTGTTTCACATCGCTCGCTCTTCATTCGGGACCCTTCAACTTAGCTGTAGGACTTAGTACAAGAATTACGCGTGTTTTATTTACTGGGGTCGCGTTCATGTTTTATTAGGTATGTGGTGGTTGTTGTACCTATTTTGGTTGACGCTATGTATGAGAATGACGGAGTTAGTGCTTCAGTTTCGTGTAGCTATAGTAAGAGATCTGTGATTATCGATGTCGAGAAATAGATTTACGGCCAAAATTAATATCCAATCTATCCACGATTTGCCCTACTAGAGATAGGAATTTGACATATGCTCCATACAAAATATGTCACATTTCTACCTCTAATAGGGTAAATCGTGGATAGATTGGATATTAATTTTGGCCGTTAGATAAGCCAAACATTATGCTAATGAATTAAAAGAAGTTTAGTGGGGTGCCTTCGTGCGCGGGCGCTCGGTGCTACTCGCTAATTGTTATTATTATTATGATACTTTATTGTACACACAAATACACATTAATATTACAATAGGAAAGCTTATGTACATCGGCGAGCTTAACTCAAAAATGAGTTTTCTTACAGCAAACCTTAGAGCGATAGAGAGATGTTGATATATGTTACTTGGAATGATTGGTAATACTTGGTACCTAAATGTGCTAGTATGATCACAGTAATGATAGGCGCATGAGGTCAACGTCCAGGCATTGACTCTGCATTGGAAAATGAAATCGGTATTTTGGTAAAAAAATATGTACTGGTTTTCTTAGACGAACAGAAAAAAGGTAGACGGCGCATGTGTTAACAAAAGCGTTCAAAGATATGATGCATGCTTTACAAACTTGTGTGCGTGACCTTGTGTCGCACGCAGTTGCCATGCATCTGTGTGCTTTGTAAAAAATGTTACCACCGAAAACAAATTTACCCCAGTATCGCATATTAAATATTATATTTTAATGACATTATGTAGCAATTTAAATAAAACATATTTTTCTAATGATAGGTTTAATGAAAGAGAATAATACTAAAAACCTTTGTGTTGTGTTAATTTCCGGTAGTACTGTCTTTTCTTACCGACTTCTGGGTATACCATCTAATTTAGATATAAAGTATGATGGAATCTTATCTTTAGGTACTGTTCAATAACAGACCTTATTCAATTTGTTTTCTGGTTTATGCAGGAAAAAATATACATACGTGATACACGTGATGACGTGTATCATATAATAGTGATATTATTATCCTTTGAAAATGGCCGCGGGGGTGTGCGGTGGGCAGAGTAGGCCGCGTCGATTAGAATAAGTATGACAACAAAAATCACCAATACAACGTGTTATTGAAACAACTGAAAACCTCTTAAGGGCTCATTGTACTCATCAGTATGAACAACTTTTACTACGGACACAAACCAGAAATCGCGAAAAGAAATCAGCTGATCCCTACATTTTGTCGATTCATGTGAACACAAATGTAGGTAACATGATTTTTATCACGATTTCGGGGTTGATCCTATAGTAAAAGTTGTTCATACTGATGAGTACAATGACCCCTTAAGAGGTTATCAGTGATTTCAATAATACGTTGTAAATTCTACATATTACTTGCCATACCAATTTATTACGATAAGTTGGGGTGTCTGAAGTTTTAAGCCATTGAAATAACACAACGTAATTAAATATAGTACTATATGAAAGGTTCAAAATAAATAATAACATCAAACCGATGGCCAAATTACGATAGTTACCAATCCTAATAACACTATCAGACCCAAACGTCACCCGTATTTTGGGGGTATTTTTGATGTCGATTTCCTGGTCACACTGATAACAATACGTCAGGTTTTGTGTTCCAACAGTACATTACGAAATTTTATTGTATTTATAATTTAAAATTACGTAAAATCAAGTACTTCTTTGTAAAATGTAATCCGGCAAGGCTTGTTTTGTGTCAGCGAGTTATTTTTACACGTTTTCACAACACAGGAAGGCATATTAAGACCATAAACAATCCTGTCAATGTAACGTCTAGCGCGTTCGGTTTCTCGCGTCGCACTGGAACGCGATCAGCTTCCTATTTCAAATTCAGCTTCCTTTACCCTGCTTCCTTGTGACAGCGCGGTACTCTGTCTACCTTTTTTCTGTTGGTCTAAGCTGGTTTTTTATTGATTCAGGTGTAGTACGGTAAGCTCTTACCGTCTTACTCTTCGCTGCAGGTAATTAAATCGCCATCCAGTATAAAACAATAACAATTGTTGCAGTTAACATGAAAAAGTAAAGATTTTTCGGAGACTATAGGGAAAAAAAATTGCAATTTTATCAAATTGACACGAGCAATCGATCCTGTGATTGCTATAAAAGTCTATGATTTTGGTTTCCAAAACTACTTTAAATTTAATGTGTATATTTTATGATTCTACATCGAAGTAGAACTCTAATTGATTTGAGATTATTACTCCATAGATATTACACAACATCTTATCTATAAATACACAATCAATCAATCAACAACAAAACAACCACACTAGAACACAAAATTTCCCAGCACCTCACATTTACCTTCATTATTTTCTACTGGCAACACAAAACCAAGACCGCACCGCGTCGTCCTCGTAATTGGCGCTCAAGTGGCAATTAGCGTGCTCGACTCTGTCGCTCGCCGTTCTGAACCCTGCCTTACTTCTCTTGTTATTCACGATGCTTGTGACTAGTGTTTCAAAATATATAACTAGAGTTGTACCTAGATGCTTAGAGTGTCCGATTTTAATGGATTTATGGTAGTTTTGCTGAGAGATAGTTTTGGGGTTTTGTTAGTGTCTGAAAATACCACTGGAGCCTAGGGGCTATAGGCAACACATAGACCAGTAAGCCTCTAGACGCCGCTTAGCTGGACACCCCCGGTCACAACGCATATGCTCTACCACTGCATATCATACGTCACTCCGCCAATCGGAACGTCACTCAGTCAGCGAGCGGCACCAATCAAAAGGAATCATACCACCGAACTTTTGAGCCGGCCAATCATAACGCGCCGTCCGCCCCCCTGACCCCACCAACGTTTTACGACTGCGTTTGAATACAAAACTTTGTTTATGCGGAGTCTTGAAGCTTACTGGTCTGTGAGGCAACAGAAGGGTGCGTTATGACGATAAGACGTACAGGGTGCACTACAGTTGCGAATCTTTCAAAAAATTTAAGAAAAATTACTGTTCGCTGTAATGATATCGGATTGATAGAAAAGGTGAAATATTTTCTTTCCAAATGTTGAAATTCAGTCACTGCTGGTTACATGACTTCGCTTCAAGAATTTGGAAAAGATTGAGATGGTGCTAAAAATAGTTTTGTCTTAGACTTTTCTATTTTCCGACGGCATATCTACGTATAAAAGTAGTTATTATAAAGTAAAGTGTTGATAAATCCCAGATATAGTAAAGAAAGAAATAATAAATATTTATTTGCGCCAAGAACGCACTAAAGCACCAAAATTAACAAAAAGTGATAATATAAACCTACGTAAGTACCTACTTAAACCCGCGTAAATCGGCCATCGCTCAAAATATTGCAGTGGCACTTGCACGAAGCAGAACACAGACATAGTAAAAAATATAGACGAAGTGCTACGAGCAATCATAGTGTTGCCAAAAGAAAATTATGCTTCGTCGTTTACAACCAGCGCTCACGCACACACATGCAGCTCAAACCATGCCCACCCCTCTTAGTACACATGTCGCAGCATCGTCCAGTAAGCATCGCGAAAGCAAATATCCTACAGGCGCATAGTGTGTGCGTGAGCGCTGTTTGTACACGAAGAAGCGTTTTTTTTTTTTTGCTTCACTATGATTGTTCGCAGCACTTCGTCTATATATTTTACTATGTCTGTGAAGCAGAGTCACAGCGCTGGTTTTCAGCGACAGCTTGTAGTATACTTTCAGTTATTTTGTAACGACGACATTATGCAAGAGAGTAAATAAATAAATAATAATAAATAAATGTTTTTGGGACATTTTTACACATCACCATCTAGTCCCAAACTAAGCAGAGCTTGTGGTATGGGTACTAGACAATGGATATAATACTGATATACTTTTTTTTTGTAAATACATACTTAAAATACATAAGAAACAACCAGACCAACACAAACACTCATGTTCATCACACAAATATTTGTGTCCTGTGGGAATCGAACCCACAACCTCGTGATCAGCAGTCCGATACTCGAACCACTAGAACACAGTACCTACATTACAAGGTAGGTAGGTATTGTATATTATTTTAATCCTGTGAAAAAGTGCCTGACTCGATTGAAAACAGAAAGATATAAATAAATAAATATCTTTAGGACATTTTTACACTGCACTATCTAGTCCCAAACTAAGCAGAGCTTGTACTATGGGTACTAGACAATGGATATAATACTTATATACTTTTTTTTTGTAAATACATGCTTATAATACATAAGAAACACACCCAGACCAACACAAACACTTATGTTCATCACACAAATATTTGTGTTCTGTGGGAATCGAACCCACGACCTCGTCATCAGCAGTCCGACACTCGAACCACTAGACCACAGAGGTCGTCAAATATATAAGTCAATATATAGGTTTTACCTACATATTGTCTTGTTTTTAGTTGAGTTAGATACTTTCACCTTCATTTTAAGTTAGCTCAGTCATTAAATTTGTGCATGCTGTGGCCTCCTGTAAGTGAAGGAGTACACCAGAATAGATAGAATCCTGTATCTGTCACTTGTGATTTTTTGTGTATATCTTTTGTTGGAGGTCCTCAATAATATAAATAAATAAATCCTACTAATATTAAATTAATTATTTTGATGTTGTTTTTATATACCTACCACGTTTTTAAAACCAATGCGAGTTAAAATTGCATTGTCATCCAGTCCTGAGCTATGTTTAGTTTCAAGTCTCTAGCTCATCGGCATCTTCATCATTTCAGCCGAAAGACGTCCACTGCTGGACATAGGCCTAGCATCACCACAACAAGCAATTTAATTTAAAATCGATTGCAAAAGTTTGTACTAGTTTCTAGGTAGGTACCGAACAAACAAGAAGGAAAATAATTGATAGAATGCGAAAGTGTGAGTGTGGTTTGTTCTTCTTTCACTCAGGAATTGGATGTGATTATTTTGCATAGAGATAGTTTTATGGGCTCTAGAGTGACATTAGGCTATTTATCGGAAAAATGCATCGTTCTTGTGGGATAAAGAACCACGGGAACGACGCCACGGGTAAAAGCTAGTAATAAATACAATAACAAAGCGTGGGTATTTTTGTTACCATATCTCATATTCTTGTACTGAATATTGTCGTGAGCCGCCCACCTTTCGGAAACTGCGGGCTTGCTCGCGGGTTTTCTCGGGAAAAGTTATTTTTAAGTTTCCTTTGTAGTGACGTCGTTTCCTAGAAAATAAAAGGTTGTTGTACGACGATTTATTGTATTTACAACTCTGTTTTAAGAATAACGAAAAGAAACTAAGAAATACTAAAAGCAAAAGGTTTAATAAGCACTCATTTGTACTTAAGAAGTCCCAGAGATAAATTAATAGGTATTTATAAAACAACCGGCCAAGTGCGAGTCGGACTCGCGCAGTAAGGGTTCTGTACCGCCCATCGACCTGACTGACACCCCATAGAAACTGATTTATTTTACGAGAGTTCATCAAAAGACGCACCGTGAGCGAAATTTGAATTTTTGCATCTATTTCTTACGAAGGTACCACCACATATGTCTATGTTGCCCTATTTTTTGTATTTGTTGCTAAACTACATAGTATGCACTATAATCAGACTAAGTTTGACGCTGGTATGTATGGAACAAAAACGTTGAAAAAATGCTCGTTTTTCGAGGTTCCTTTATGGGTTGTCCCTTTGGTTTTAGACTTTTTTATTTTTTGTAAATGTCGTGATAGTAGTCATAGCAATACATATTCTGAATTTCAACCAGCTACCTATTACCATTCAAAAGATACAGCCCTTTGACAGACAGACAGACGGACGGACAGCGTAGCGAGAGTAATAGGGTCCCGTTTGGCACCCTTCGGGTACAGAACCCTAAAAATAAGTCCTCACTCACTGACTGACTCATTAACGCCCAGCCCAAACCATTGGCATCATCATCATCATCATCATCATTTCAGCCGAAAGACGTTCACTGCTGGACATAGGCCTCCCCATGCATCGCCACAAAGACCGGTCCTGCATTGGATTACAACAACCATTGGATCTAGAAAGCTGAAATTTATCACAGAGTTTCCTTTTATGATGTAGACAAGGGCCGGATTTTACGAAATTCCCAGAAAAGAGATTTAAAAAAAGCGCGCGGACGGAGTCGCGGGCAAAAGCTAAGTTATTTGATAATTTATTTAATAAAAATTTCAATCAGAATTCACAGTTAGTTAAAGGCTATGTTATTTTAACATTCGTGTACGTTTCAACCACAGCATCAGCAAATTCCACTTTCTTTGAGAAAGTGTAGTATAACTCTCGAAACACAGGTTTGAAAACAATTATCTCGTTGAAGTATCAGTAATGGTACTATTTAAAAAATACGTCACGTTTTATTATAACAACATAACATAACATCACGCCTGTATTTCCCCGAAGGGGTAGGCAGAGGTGTAATAGTACACCCACATTTCGCCAGTTATGTTATAACATTACGTTTTATTATATTTTTTTTTTATAATTATATATTCTGTGCGTATATGCATTGCATACGTATGCATTGCGGATTTAATTAGCTTCGCGTCATCTCAGCCGTGGCTCAGCAAATAATCAAGCGCAGAAAAAGTGGGAGGGGAAGCCTTCCTTATACCTACGTAGGATATTATTACATGTAGGATTTCCTCTTTTCTTCTTTTGGTCTTTGAGTACGGAAAAATGTAGAGTCAATGAGCATTTAATAAGACCCAGTATTGTAGAAAAAAAAAAAACATTTGGAAAGATAACTAGATCCATGGATTTTTTTCTCGACTTGTAGGACCAGTTATATGAAACAGTGCCGAAACTTTAAACTTGGTCGCATGATCGCAGGATGCCTCAATATTCCAGAAAATGAAACTCACGGTGAAGGAAAACATCGTGAAAAGAGCTGGACTTGATGGTCTGAAAGCCACGCAGGCAGGGAATACGCAGGGAGCAAAGCCGAACTTACACTTATGAAAGTATCATCGCGAAATTCGCGAAAGTGGTTATCTTCGCGACAATATTTTCGTAGTTTAGAAACATAAATTGAAATCGTTTTCGTATCTGGCAAAAATAATTTTCGCGCTTCAACAATTGAGAAAAAATGGCACCTGATTATGTCCAGGCAAGTGTGACGATTACATTTGTGAAAGTATTTGCGCGAAACTATATTCGCGATAAAATCGCGCGTAGTTACGCGATTTTAAATAAAATAGTTGTCGCGAAAACAGTGCTGACGATAATTTCGATGTATGTAAGTTCGGCTCAAATCTGGCGAATAATGCTCTCTGTAGTAGTTGTCTTATAGTGAACCTATTACGGGCTGATATTGAACTCGCAAGATAGTCTTTCATAAATATTCATTCGAATGTTTCATTTAATCGTTCATACTGTATACTTTCATAGATGGATGAGTACTTTTCGTAAATAATAAATAAAATTAATTAAAATTATAAATAATACTCCCCTGACGCCATTTACTTTCCCCCTGAAACTAAAGATTTCGTCAGATCAGCAACATTTTAACCCAGGCTTATTCAGGCACCCTCTAAGGACGGAGGCATCAATAATTGAATTCTGCGAACAGGGGAGGATCACTTCGACCCTAAGCCCTCCATTAATTGCTGGAATTAATTCGTCCTCTCTTAGTTAGGGTCAGTCAACAGTTGGATGGATAAACGCTCGGCGTGTTGCCATAAACAGCAGGGATTACACTACGTGGTTGATTTTGGAATATTCAATATGTGTGTCCACCGTTTCTGAAGTTCACAGAAAAAACATTGCATATACATTCATACTACTTTAAAAAATGTACATAAACTTTCCTATTGTAATATAAATGTATATATGTGTGTACAATAAAGAATAACAATAAGAATATCCCCGTATCACCCTGACAGCCATCGCACGCTACGGCCTACGCAGCAGCGCGACATTGCCCCGGGGCGTCAAGGCGT
Organism: Asteroscopus sphinx; assembly: GCA_949699075.1. NCBI lineage: Eukaryota > Metazoa > Arthropoda > Insecta > Lepidoptera > Noctuidae > Asteroscopus > Asteroscopus sphinx. The sequence goes on along the minus strand of OX453021.1, from coordinate 6,588,184 downwards.
CTGCCCACACTGGGGCCCCATAAAGGGCCATGGACCGTATGATCTCCACGTAGAGCCTCCGGCAGGAGGTCCTCTCAAGTTTGGCAGCAGCCGCTATAGCGCAGCCGTGGCTCCTAACAACGTCGCTCTGTGTAAATTACTAGCTTGCAGCATTTGGAAAAGGCTAGATAATAAACCGACTTAACTCAAAAATCATGATTTTTGGATAATCGAATTTAAGTTTGAAACTTTAAAGGCGATTTCACCTCAAGCGTGATTTTTGAGTTAGTTTCGGTTTATTATTAAAAGTGCGTTTTGACCATTCCCGTCGATCAACATATTGTTACGAAGACCATTCTCAAGAAGTCTAAAACCGCTAACTGAACAGCAATCTACAGCATGACTGGATTTGACGAAGGACATATTAAAAAATATGGTAGAATGTGCGATTGTGGGCAAGAACACAATGAAAAAAAAAAACTTGTTAAAAATAGGTACGCTTAGCTCGTAACTTCGTAAGTGAGTAAAAAAGCTGGCGCACGCTGTCGAATGTCTGGAGTTCTGCTGGCTAGTACAAAAGGCAGACAAAAAATAATTAAGGTAAGTACCATTTTTTTCATATTTGGAACGAGAATCAAGTACTGAACATCCTCCTTCAATAAGTCCCTCGTTCAACGAGTCACCCTGAATATTCTCGAACGTCATGAACTCAGTGTGCGTCCTCCTTACCGAGCGAGGGTGGCGGAGGGTCTAAGCGCAATCGATACGAACCATGATGATGACTACACCCCGCACAAGTATTCTATTCTTTGGAGGAATTTTCGTTATTGCACGTTTGCACGGCAGTTTTTTTGGACCTTTCGATATTGGAATACCTTTGTTTACCTTCAAAAAGTACCTTAGGTGGTGTACTGAAACGTTGATGATGTCAATACAGCGGAAGGTAGACATGGATAACTAATAAAAATGCGTGAGCTGCTCAGCTCACGGTTCACATGTGTGAACCGGAGCTGTGAATCGGCTCACAGATCAGTTCAATTTGTGCCTTTGCGTACTTGAAGTTATGATCTGTGATGCGAGTCGCTGAGCTTATAGAGCGTTTGATCTATTTGAGCGTGTTTAAGCTCGCTCACTCTGCGACTCGGATGATCTGTCTCTAGCGCAACGAACAATGTCGCACACTTGTTGACATACATTTATCCAGGCGTGAGCTGCGTATTTTTTCATTGAGCTGAATATTTGAACCGGTTCTGAGCTGAGTTACACACCACTAGCGGTAGGTTAGATTCGCACAAAAGAAATACACTACATCATGTCAAGAAATCGAGTAACCCCCAGTTCTTGACAAGCTGTTTAATTTAATCTGTTGTTAAATGTCATCTCATCTGCTGTGATTGGTCGACTAAATGCTAATAACCAATTACATCGCTTGACATGAGATTTGACCGCAGATGAGCAAATTTTTACGTTGATCCCATGGTCGAATAACAAAGCGGACGGAATCTCGCTAAACAATAAGTGAAAAATCCATAGTAAGACGTTATTCGACAGTTTTGAAGGCAGCTTGGGGACACTTAACTCTCGCGATGGACGACTGTTTGGAGTGGCTAGACCGTGCTCGTATGTAGAGCTATGCATCAACTCAGCCTATCGCAGTCCACTGCTGGACATAGGCCTCTCCCAAGTTGCGCCACAACGCTCGGTCCTCTGCCTTTCGCATCCAGTCCCCCCCAGCCACGTTCTTTAGGTCGTCGGTCCACCTGGCAGAGTCACGAGTCCTTGAGTGGAGAACGCGTATAGGCAAACGCAGAGCTATGCATAGTAAGGATCATTTCAATAGGTCGTGCAAATCAACGTCAAACTATAATTAATATCCTCAGTTTTAATCCAAAGAATCATTTCGTCCGCTCGTATAGTCACCACCATGAATATCACTTTCACATATCGCATTGCATATCCATTTCACATGCGAGCTATTGCGTCGCACAACGCGACAAGGGTGTTACCCACACCCTAGCCCGGCACATACACCCTTAGCCACAGCAACTTGCGCTTAGACGAAACATCACACGCAATTCTGAACCTTAGTGCCCTGTAACAAAGGTTGGTTCGGTGTCATAATTTTGTTCCACAGGACAGTGTTGTGTGGTGATTGTGTACATAGAGGGTGCGCCCCTTACTGTCGCCGAACAAACATGGCCGCTCTAACAAGGTTTTTGCGAGCCCTCGTGAACGATTTCGCGCCTAATTTGGACGCTGTAGTCAGATGTACTTTATTTAGGTTGTATGGAGATGTGTGATGACGAGGTTCGATCAAATCGTTTTGGTTTTAGTGGTTAGGTCTTTTTTGTTGTTGATAGTTGGCATTTTGTACAGTAGTGTTTGCAGAAGGCTAAAATAGTGACAGGTATTTATTTTAAACTAAATTTTTAACAAAACCAACCTTGACAGGGTGTGTTTAAGCTCTCTTTAATAGTACGCCTAGAGTCTAGAGTGATAGTCAACGCAAATGATGGAGAGTCGAAAAAGCTTGGACCTACGTGTTTGTTTATGCCTAAGAATACAGAAATACCTACCGTATTCTGTCTGAGGTATATGCATAGGATTCGACAGTTTTGTTCCTTCCGCACTGGAACCATCTGTCATCTGCGTGTAGTTTTGCTTAAATTGTTGCCAGAAAACATTGTAATGATCACCGTCAATACAGAACTAGAACTACGAAGCGATCCCTCTCAAAAATTCATGTGGTTCTGGGACATATAGCATTATCATCTAAGCACATAACCGTGATAGTTCAAGAGTCAGACAAAATTTTGTATTGTCGATAGGTAGGCACTTGGTCTATGCCTGACCGCATTTCGGCGAGTCTTAGTTTGTGCCTAACCGCTGTTCGGCGGAAGTGTACGAACACTTCCTATCTATTTGCGTCAAAATACCATTATAGCCTGGCATCCTATGGGCAACGGCTGAAACAGCTATCACATTCTTCCGGTGGTTTCTCGTTAACTTCCGGGAACATGTGGTCAGGCAAACCAAGTTACTTTCAATAAGTATACAACAAGTCATCGATCAATACAGAGATAATGATTTAGGCAAATTATACAAATACCATGTGCCATGCGCTACAATGGCATTTTTTTACTTATGTATTATAAGTATGTATTTACAGGATAAAAAAGTATCTAAGTAACGATTTAAATTGTGGAAATAAAAAATCGCTCACGAGCAGGATTCGAACCTGCGACTCCTGGCTCAGAACGCCAGTGCTTTAGCCACTAAGCTACCGTGAACACTGCTCGTGGTAACGAAATTCTCATCCACTTGGTACATCTTTGGGTGACTTCAGCGATATCTTATTAAGAAACAGAGACTCGACTAACTTTGCAGTTAATTCAAAGTCGTATAGATATGCCTACCCTTACTAATTATTTATTATTTTTAACGCATTTTACGCATGCGAAACGAAACAATTGCGATTTTTTCTTTCCGTAAAATGCGTTAAAAATAATAAATAATAAGTATCTAAGTATTTTATCCATTGTCTAGTACCCATAGTACAAGCTCTGCTTAGTTTGGGATTAGATGGTGATGTGTAAAATGTCCCAACAATATTTATTTATTATTTATTTGTTCGTCAAAAGCCCACGATATTTCATACTAACTTTCAACCCCTATTTTACCCCTTAAGCGTTGATTTTTCAAAAACACTGCAACATATTTTTTTTCAAAATGCCAGGTTAAGAGTTCTCTAAACCGACGAGCATGCATGACGAGGTTAATGGACGTAGATGAAGCGAAAGAGGTGTGTCAGGATCGTAGCAGGTGGAAATCCATAGTCTCTGCCTACCCCAATGGGAAACAGGCGTGATAATATGTATGTATGTATGTATATTTTTTTCATTTTCAACCAAAAAGCCAAATACCGTTTTTAGGGTTCCGTACCCGAAGGGTGTCAAACGGGACCCTATTACTCTCGCTACGCTGTCCGTCCGTCCGTCCGTCTCTCTGTCACAGGGCTGTATCTTTTGAACGGTAATAGGTAACAGGTTGAAATTTTCTCAGAAATTGTGTTGCTATGAGGTGTATCACGACAAATACTAAAAACAAAAAAAAGTCTAAAACCAAAGGGGTCCCCACACAAGAAACCACAAAAAACATGCATTTTTTTCAACGTTTTTGTTCCTGCTCTATCTTCAAAACGGTAATACATATCAGCGTCAAACTTGGTCAGATTATAGTGCATATTATGTAGTTTAGCAACAAATACTAAAAATAGGACAAACATAGACATATGTGGTGGTACTTGCGTAAGAAAGAGATGCAAAAATTCACATTTCGTGTACGCTCGTTGATGTCTTTTGATTAACTCTCGTAAATTAAATCAGTTTCTATGGGGTATCAGGTCGATAGTTAGGTGGTACGGAACCCTTACTGCGTGAGTCCGGCTCACACTTGGCCGGTTTATTTAGGGTTTCGTACCCAAAGGGTGCTAACGGGACCCTATTACTCTCGCTACGCTGTCAGTCCGTCCGTCTGTCTGTCACAGGGCTGTATCTTTGTTACGGTAATAGATAATCAGTTGAAATTTTCAGAGAATATGTGTTACTATGAGGAGTATCACGACAAATACTAAAAACAAAAAAAGTCTAAAACCAAAGAGCATGTTTTTCATCGTTTTTGTTCCTGCTCTATCTTCAAAACGGTAATACATATACCAGCGTCAAACTTGGTCTGCTTATAGTGCATATTATGTAGTTTAGCAACAAATACTAAACATAGGGCAAATATAGACATATGTGGTGGTACCTACGTAAGAAAGAGATGCAAAAATTCACATTTCGCGTACGAGCGTTGATGTCTTTTGATAAATTCATTAAATTTTATCAGTTTCTATGGGGTACCTATCAGGTCGATTGGTGGTACGGAACCCTTACTGCGCGAGTCCGACTCGCACTTGGCCAGTTTTTATACAACTGACTTCAAAAATGACGGATTTTCGTACAAACTTTCAACCCTTATTTTACCCCCTTAAGGATTGATTTTTCAAAAAACACTGTAACACTGTTCTCAGGCAAAACGTCCAATACAATTTTTTATACATCTGGCTTCAAAAATAACGGATTTTCATACAAAGTTTCAACCCCTATTTTACCCCCTTAGGGGTGGAATTTCAAAAAATACTTCTTTAGTGGATGCCTATGCCTACGTTATAAAAGGTATCTCCAGTCAACATTCCATGTTTCTAGCCCCAGCAGTTTAGGCTCTGCGTTGCTGAATCAGTGAGTCAGTCAGGAGAAGTAATTATATATGTATAGATATCACAATAGATGATTGAACCGTACCACATAGTATACTTGATTGTTTTATTCCTACTCAAATATTTTTCAAACCGATTGACCGCTTAGCATAACATTAGCAGCAAATATTTTTCAATCAATCAATTAATTTATAATCACAAATTCGGGCAGCTATTATACTAGTAAGCCAACAATACTATTTCAACTAAAATGGCTACGCGATTGTTTATTATATTTTCTAGTAAGAGACTGTTCAGTGTTCAGTTGTACCAAGCCTTTTCCCAACTAATTGTACATTAGAAGTTTTTAAACTTTCGCGAATTTCACTCATATTGAACTAAGTTTACGGGACTTGTCGCGCACAATTAAATCGAAATACAACAACCATTTTGACTAACCTCGACGTTTCGGTAAGTTGCATTGGCAGTATGTGGGTGTCATCGTCTTGAGCGGCGGGTGTTTTCTCGAACTACCCGCGGTTGGTTTTTCGTAACGTCGCTGTCCGTAACAAGATATGCTGAATCACGACACACAATGCTGACAGTTTCGGCAGACATACATGTAGACATACCACGACGCGAACACTTCTCGATTACCGGATTCCACGAGGAGGACAACCTATATCCATCTTCCCGATTGAAATTTTTATATTTCTTTATCTCAATCGCTTCTCGTACAATTACAATTACTTGTCTACAATTAAAAATTGTGCGCGACAAGTCCCGTAAACTTAGTTCAATATAATTGTACATTGAAGTCCACTCTCAGCCCACGTATATGTTATGCTCATGTCGGTAAATTTTAATTGCCAATTTAGAACAACGATGTTTTTTCTTAATTTTATCTTTATCAAAACCCGTCACCAAACACTATTTCCAAATTAAAAAAATTCCATCCCACTTCCACAAGAGTTATAATGGTTGTTATTTATGGACTCTTCTCTCCGCCTAAAAGGGAGGTACGTTTGAACACAGGGACAATATTGCTGCCCTGGGCTATCGGACCCGACCACAACCCCCCCGAATAAATACCAGTAATGGCAAAACTAGTTATGTGAACTTGTATGTCTATTGATGTTGTTTAAGACCTTCAGATATTCGTCTGGGGCAGTGTTTGTTCTTCGTTAGATCAAGATACTTGGTATCTAAATCTAAAATAGATCTTGGAAATTTTGGAATTGAAGTAAAGTTATTAGTCTGGCCTCAATCATAATATTAATTGATTTATTTAAGAATCCCATTTAAAATGAGATGTTTAACAAGCTTTGAAATAATCTGGCAAAAATAGGCCTTTCATGTGTAGTCAAAATTGAACGTAGGGCCTAGGCACCTTTGCATTACAGTAAGAAATATATTCAAACGCTGCCGCACCGTTTGAAGAAGATAAGGTAAAGCTTACCCCGTCAGTGATTATAAGTTTTTGTGCCCCCATGAGCAACAACAAACCAAACAGATCAGTTGTACAATGCAATCAGGAGCACCAACCAAATCCCGCGAAATTGTGTTCAAAGATTTTTAATAACAAAAAACAACTTATCAAACGGAAGATGTTGTTGAAACACTACCACTAAAACTTGAACTCCTAAACAACGCCAATACACCTCTGTTACTAACAGTTTATTAGTTTAGACGGGATCGAGGGAGATCAGAAGAAACTGGATGGTGGTACAAATAGGTTCGACAAAGAGGTTTGTTAAAAGAGCATTGGGTTCCAACAAAACGTTATTAAATCTTATTTCAAGGATCAGGATATTTTCAACTGAGTCGTCTATTGTTGGTTTTGGCGCCTTTTCATTGAGTTATTGCTATAATTATTTGTTGTACCAGCGTTTTGTGTTTAGGATGTTTTGGTATAAGCCGTATGGGTAATATTGAAGCTGCACCTGGATGGGTTGAGGACTGTGTATTTGATGAGTAATATTATATTCGAAATATGCTTTAGTTACGGTGCAAAGTCTGTAAGCTTACTCTTCATATTCGACAGGATAACAAATATTCAGTCGGCTCATCGTATTGCAGTCTATTCAAGGGAAAGTATATACATGTACCTAAATATACCTAATTTATGTAACTGTATGCTTAAAAACCTAGCTAGCATAATTATAAAATAAAAACTGTCCAGCTAATAGTATATCAAAACTATACTAGTTTTAATTATCTAGTTAAAGTCTACGATAACATTGATTGTTCAAAGGTTATCCGAATAAAATAGTTTGCTACTGCGAGTGCCATCATGTCTAAATCAACATAAGAAAGTATGATACATTAGGTCAATAAGGAAACGGTTTGCACGAAACCCGTGGCTAAGTAACCACAAGATTAATTAATGCACATTAAGTTAAATTAATGCTCGATGTCTTTCTTGATGACAGCTGGCAGGAGGCGGCACAGAACCGCGATAGATGGAAGGAATTGAGGGAGGCCTTTGCCCAGCAGTGGGACAGTACAGGCTAACGAAAAAAAAAAAAAAAAAAAGTTAAATTAGAGTCAACTTTGTGTATTAGCGACACAAAAGTAAATTCGATACAAACCGTAACATAAAAAAATGTAAAACCTCAAAACGTATTCACACAAAAGCGAACAAAAATAAGAAAAAAAAAAACAACATTTATGGAACTGATAGGTACTAAACACATTATACAACAAAAACATTGAATCGACAATAAAACCCATTGTCGCATCGTTCCAGACGATTAGCCTGCAGCGGTGACAATGCAGCAGAATGGGATGAAAATGTCAAAATACTATCTGTGAGGACAATCTAAAACGTAATACAATCATACACTGCACCCAAATCATACGATAATAAACTTTAAATCAAAGCAATAGAGGTGAAACATTCTGCACGATAAAATTTGTCTTGTAATGCAACTGTGATTGCCACAATAAGATTTATCTCAAGTAACACTAGAACTTGTGCGGATATCATTTGCGATTTTTTTTAATGCACCGCGTTTAATCGTGCATTCGCGATAACAATGAATGAGCTATAGAAAGAAGGAATTGTTGAGAAAGCAGGAAGAAATTTTTGTTGTTTTGTAACTTCGGGTTACTGAGATGGATTGAGTAGACTTCTTTTAAATTAATTTTCTTGAAGAATACTGAAAGTTTGTGACTTTGACCTAACCTTAAGTTATGAAGTTAGTTACAGCGTATCATGCTTATGTCACGTCTACTTTACGTTACGGCGTCATATACTGGGGTAACTCCACAAATATGGAGACGGTCTTTAGAGCTCATTCGAAGCACCGAGAGCTGCAAACCGCTCTTTATGAGTCTTCGTATTTTAACAGTACCCTGCCTATACATATACGAAGTAGCTCTATTTGTTAAAAACAACTTTCACCTATATGATACTCTTAATAGCACACGACACAAAAATAAAATATGCATTAGACAACACAAAAAAGCAATATTGAATAAGAGTTTCCTAGGAATGGCACCGCAGATATATAATAAATTACCAAAATCAATATTAGACAGCATCGATAGAAATATATTTAAGAAAAAATTGATAAATCTATTAATAAATAAGACATATTACACGTTAAATGAGTACCTGTCTGATAGAAATATATGATACTATTATGATATTGTAATTTTTTTGACATTGAGGTGAATGCTTTCGAGGTCCGATTTGTTTCTATAATCTTTATAAGAGTTGATATAATTTTTGACATACCTACAATAATAATAATATTATATTCATCCATAATCATTATAATTTGTCTACTATAATATAATTTTGCATGCCTTAATTGGTAGAACATAGTGAACTGCACATTCACTCAACATCTTGCAATGTATATTTATGTACCTACTTTGTTCAGCAATAAAGTTTTGAATTGAATTGAATTGAAGCATTAGTCTCTTCCAGATGACATTATCATTTGTATGGTTTGTGAAATCAAACAATATCTATAATTACGTAGTTTTGCCGATCATGCATGCTGTTTCCACTTACATAGCACCTACAGACTGAAAAAGAATGAAGATTTTGTTTTTGATATACAATCACACTGGATTATACGATGATTAAATAATTTGGATCACAGTCGTGGATTTATCTAAATACTAATGAACGCACTAACGGCCAAAATTAATATCCGATCTATCCACGATTTGCCCTACTAGAGATAGGAATTTGACATATTTTGTATGGAGCTTATGTCAAATTCCTATCTCTAGTAGGGCAAATCGTAGATAGATTGGATATTAATTTTGGCCGTAAGAGTATTCAAGCTAAACGAATGAACAGTACCCAAAAATCCAAGAAATCTAATTAAAGATACTAGGAAAAGTCAAGCCGTCTAAAAATGTTAAGCCGCAACACCGTCTCTACCCCTCCGAACGGCACCGTTGAAGGAGTACCCACAAATAATTGGCCTACAACATCCACTTGCCTGAGGGGATTTTCGGATTAAACTTTATTACATCTGAAAAAAAAATACAAGTCGAACATCTATTGTTGGCGCGTCGGCTTTGTGACAATTCACTATTTGTACGAGGGACGAGGGACAATCCTTCTAACATGAGTGAAGCCTATTTTATAGCGAAGAGCTTTCTGTCATTTGTTTTGCTGCTTTGGATTCAAGTGAGGCGTTTCAGCTGCTTCTACTGATGAGTTATGTTATGAATTAAAGTGTATTGTATATACAGTTTAAAATTCATTGTTAAAGGCTTAAGTCCGGTATACATTACCAGATGCTCATGTTATTTAATTAATTTAATTTAATATTTATTTCAGACGTTTGTCCATAGTTAAAATACAACACACAATAAAAAACAAATTAGTGACACACAAAAACAATCACAAGACACAAACAACAAACCAAAAAATTTTACTAAAACAAATAGAGGGACTACCCACTGATCACAGTGCAGTGTGTAAGTGAATCCAGTGGCGCAGCAGAGGAGAGTCCCACCTATCCGCGAACACGCTTAGCATGCTGTTGTGGCTGGACCTGACACGATTCAACAGCGACGCACATTGCTTTCTTATAAGTGCATGAAAGCCATCTGTATTATCTTTTTAATCCACATTCATTATTTTATTAGTATGCCATTCGATAACATTGTATATAATATAATATCATCGAATGACATACAAATGATACAAATAAATGTTGTATGATGTATCGAGTACATGTTAGTTGCACGATGTTATATTGAGCTTTAAGCCATCGAGATGTTACGCGCTAGATTTGTGTTTATGCTTTAGAACTTAACACTATAAAAATTCATGTACAATTCATTGGATTAAAATGACCAACATTAGGATATCTTCAGAGTCGTAGAACTGGTGGGTGCGTTTACATACGAAAAACTCGCCTGGGGCCTTACTCTCGACTGGTTCGAGCTCTGAACCAAATCGAGCTAATGTCAATTCCTAAAGGAATGCAGTAACATGACAATGACATTAACTCGAATACAAATTCGATTGATACAGAACTCGATCCAGTCGGAAGTAAGGCCCCAGTATGCATTAACAACACACATTCGAAACAGTATTTTATTCGAAACGGTATAATTTTGTAATAAATTTATTTAATTTAGATTATAGAATCTGGTAAACCAGATGTTGCTGTGCCCTAGCAGGGTTCATGTTTGATACTACTGTAATACATTCTGAACGCCATGAAAGCAATAAATGATTAGGTTCAAATACGGTAGATAATTAATTCTTTAGATTTTTACCTTTTATTATTTCTGCTGTTATTGGTTCTCTCTGGTATTTTAAGCCTAATTTTATGATATAAAATTTTGGTCTGAATGTATTTGAATAACAGTATTTTTATATAATTTTCATGTATTTGTATAAGATTACATGAAATGTGCTTGAGTTTCTTAATTACTATTGGGGCATTTTGTACCAATTATCGATTATTGACAGCTATCGGCTACCGGTGTCGACAAAAAATCTGCAAGGATGGCATCACCGTGTTATAGGGTGGTACCTATGCCCAATGTGACTTTGATCAAAGAAATTGGATGATTTTTATTAAACGTTGTATGTATTTTATCACTGCTCATCAAATAAATTGGATTGGACAAAGAAATTTCATGAGTGGCATACCACCCTGACGTCTGTGGTCTAGTGGTTCGAATATCGGACTGCTGATCACGAGGTCGTGGTTTCGATTCCCAGGACAGGACACAAATATTTATGTGATCAACATAATATGTATTTGTGTTGGTTTGGGTGTTTCTTAAGACGTATTATAAGCACAGGGTTGCTCTGTGTTATAAGTATGTACCTATTTACAACAAAAACAAAAAAAGTAGTTTATTTATTGTCTAGTACCTATAGTAAAACCTCTGCTTAGTTTGCGACTAGATAGTGCTGTCCCAAAATATTTGGCTCCACCAAGCATCGCCACAACGACCGGGCCTGCACTTCCCGCATGCAGCGGATTCCCGCGATCTTCACCAAGTCGTCGGTCCACCTTATGGGGAGCTTGCCCACACTGCGGCTTCCAGTACGCGGTCGCTACTCCAGAACTTTCAGCCCCATCTTCAGGCTATGTCGGTTACCTTCGTTCTCCTGCGAATCTCCTGATTTCTGATTCTATCATGCGGGGACACTCCCAGCATAACCCTCTCCATTGCCCTTTGGCAAGGTAATTAGCACAGTTTTACTATCTATATAAACTGTGTAATTAGTGTACTAAGAATACTAAGGGTTATTAGTTTAAGTTAGTGTAATTACATTTGTAAGCATGGTCTACTTTTTTTATCTTGCGCCTTCACTTTGTTTTATCTTTGAAAACCTATTGATTGGTAGCATTGACAACCGGAGTGACAATTCCGAGTTTGACACTTACTACAAACTGTATCGAATGCGTCAACTTTCATTCATAAATCAGTAGTTCCTCCACGTTTCCGCCAGGGGCGCTACTGATTTATGAATGAAAGACGACGCACTCGATCGAGTACGCGATAAGTGTCAAATTCGCACTAGAACTTCAGTTGTTCTTCTTTGTTTCCGCCAGGGGCGCTACTAATATATGAATGAAAGTCGACGCATCCGTATGCGTAAGTTATAGACTCACACTAGGTACTCTGATCCTTTCTTCTGTCTTTGTGAAGGTTAAAGGACAAATCCTAATCTTACCGTCATCCTAGCTTTTTTCCAAGTAATTTAGGCTTTCAGTTAGTTATTCGTAGATAGAAACATGGATCACGGGAAATATCTGTAGATTCCTATTGCGTAGAAGCAGTCCATCGGATTAATCAGTGACGATAGATTGGAAGGTGTACAACAGGCTTAAAAACGACCGACAGATTCAGTAGGTCTACTCGCGTTTTACGAACGACAAACGAAGTACGAACTTTCGTTCCGACTGATACTTACATAATAAAGATAGGCACATAAAAAAGGCACAATTAAGATAGACTACGGTTCATAGTCGTATAAAATTTACCGGAGATGAGAAAAACAAACGTCAAAACACGATCATCGCATGCGATAAGGGAACGATGGTTGACCGGAGTAGCAAATTGTGCGTTAAATCGTGCGATTTATCGAATATCGTCGAACGGGAGTAGACCCCCAGGTCATATTATGTACTTTATAACTGAAGTATGGTACAGTCATGCGGATATTGATGGTGTCACAACCAGTGTAAGCAGAGCCTATCTTACATGAAACTTACATGCCAGTTTCGCTCATGATGGTTTAGGTTTAATTTTAATTTAACTTAACTGTAGTTGACATTAGTTAGTTAGTTGCCATACGGTGACCGTATGTACCAGTGGAATACATCGCTAAAGACAGAAAAAGATAGAGTAGAATGGTTGTAATCACAGTTTTACTTGCGATTCATGCGTGGCAACTTTCGAACAAACTACTCCTCCCATATTGACGTCATTAATTTAAAAAAAATAACTTTAATCAAATGTACTTTACAAGCTTTGGTTTCTGCAGTTAAAAACAGCACAATAAGAATTTTTTGCGGGTTTTTGTTACAGTATTTACAGAAACAAGTCATAAGGCGTACTGAGAACGCACTATGGCATATGTGTTGGCACGCGCGCGCTGCCCACTTGGCCATTCCATCTATTTCTGTGTCGCTAAACATGTTTACTTCAACAGCGTTGCTTGATTAACTTACATATCTATTTCACGTTAAATCATATTGAATATAAATAATTTGGTTTTTGACTTCTAAACGTAGGATCAGTACAAAATACTAAGGCTTACATTCAGAGACATGAACGGAAGACTGTCAAATACTAGTCTTAGCCGAGTCTCGGCTAAGTGCATCTTCATATTTCGTATTCGGAAACAAAATTCGTGTCAAACTTACGTCGACCTCAGCTGAGCTTACACCAAAAAGTAAAGAAGCTTACACTCTGTAATCTATGGCTGTGCTAATTCTAATAATACCCATATTATTTTTTCTAATAAAATAAATGAGGTGTCAGTGAGGTGTGCAATATTACCTATTACACCTTTTACCGAGTGGCGGCGCCACATCGCTGCTTGGCGGGCTAAAGTAACCGATATTCACTACTTACACTCATCTTAGTTTGAGATAGGTATGTCTTAGCGGAGTTCCGAAGGTCTCTGAATACAAACCTGCATTTTGACAGTTGCAAGCATGAGTTCACGCTTCGATTCGTCTCTGAATATAAGCCTTAGTTAAAATTCTCTGCTATAACTATAACGTATATTATGAATTTATGACCCATGTGGTAAATGTTTCACGACCGAATATAAGCCTTAGTTAAAATTTTCTGCTATAACTATAACGTATATTATGAATTTATGACCCATGTGATAAATTTTTCACGACCGAATATAAGCCTTAGTTAAAATTCTTTGCTATAACTATAACGTATACTTATTATGAATTTATGACCCACAGTATAAAGAGATACATCCTTACTCTGTGCCCATGCAGTGGTCAATTTTTCACGACCTGTATAGAGTTCAGTTTTCGTCACTGCTGGGTCTCTTAACAAAGTCGGCCTCTTTGACAGGAGTGAAGTATACAGATAAGATAAAACTCTTGTACAAATCAAAATTTTAATATTCTCAAACTATTTTCAGTTCGTCACAGCGCTCTTGATCTTTGGGTTCCAGGGTGAACCGTTGTAATGCAAAATAATGTTGAAATGTCTGCATACCTAATTCAGAATAACCCGAGAAAAATGCACAACACAATTCTATATACGCACGTCATTTCCCAGCACTACAAAGGGGCTTATTTATACAATTCCACAGCAAATGTCATTGTACACGTGTCGCGTATCACAATATGGGACAACGCCCCACAACGCCGTACTAAATAAATAGCCCACACGCTACCCACTCTATTTTACATGAAACTTCAAAGACATATGAGGTTGACACTAAGCGCTTTTCGTGTCACATTCCCCCCTTTTGTCCCTTTTATAATATCTTAATTCACACCCCTAGCGATTTAGCTTGGTCAACCCAAAATGAATTCTAACAACTAAAGCGTAGAACCAAAGTTAGAACTAATAACACACACCTTTTACACGTAAATCCGTTTACGAACTCTATTTAAATTAGAAGCTTGTCGATAAAGCTTTAAGGTTTATATTGTCATGGCGGATTCGTTCGTCTGCCAGGGGTGTACGTACTTGAAAGCAATGCTAAGCAGGGTTGTCGGTGCGCTTTGTAATTAATACATAGGATGGCGCCATTGATATGCCGAATTGCCAATTGTGTGCCAACAAAGGACTTTTTTATTTAAAAGGGTGCGTGTTATTATTGAAACGAAGGTTACGCTGGAGTAAATGTAATAATTTGAATTTCTACTTTTGTTACGTTCACAAAAAAATAGTAATGTAATGTTACACAAAGTATGGAACGAACTATTAAAAAAACTTTAATCCATAGTAATTAAGTATACAAATTCGACTTCACAGCGATGTAGTACACCTCAAAATTCATTCAATTGAAACTGTTGCGGTAGAAACTGGCAGATATTTAAAATTCTGCCTTATCGACTCGTGTAACAAAATATTCAACCAAAGCATACCTATCCAAATTATCCAATCAATAAAATGTATCAGTGTTTAATACTTTCTTCACACTGGAAAAATCGGGAAATTTTTACCTATGTTAAAACTCGTCATAATATACTTTGCTTTTAATCAAATAAAATACTAATTATCTTCTACTGTCTGAGAGACAATAAATCGTTGGTAAACGACTTAATTTACTGTCGTATGAGTCGTATCCACTTCCACACCACACGAAGCGTCGCGATCGGTCGTGTCGTTTCACAAGTATCTACAATTTTTGTTCCCCTAAAATTTGCTCTTCAACTGGTATCCCGTAGGAGCACAGGAATAGCTAAGGGTAGGGTGAGATAGTACTTGCGAGTTTGTATAGATGGCGTTGTGAACAAGAATCAAATGTAGTCATGCAGCCCACTTGAGTTAGTTCAAGTTTGTGGCAATAGATGGCAGTGAAACGAGTTTTACAAGACTGTTTTTAGATGCGACTATAACCAGAAAGAGATTTGAGTTAAGTTAGTCGAATTTATTAATTGATTTTATGTTCTGTTATTATTATTATTATTTTGCTTATGAAAATCACTTTGTTTGGAGTTAGGAGAGATTTATCAACGTGTTTTGACCTGCTATCAAATTTATAAAAAGAATATCATATTTTGAGGCAAGCAATAGAATAATAAAAATATTTTTGTTTTCTTTGTAGACTTTAAAAAAACCTTTGATAATTGTGCACATATTTTGTTTTCTCTAGAATTCAAGGCGATGTTAACACGAAGCACATAGTTAACGTTGCATATTATAATAATTACTTTTGTAGAGTTCGCCACAAGAGCTTTGTATTAGAGAAGATTGTAGTTCAGGAAGGTGTGCAACAAGGTTGCATTCTTGGCCCACCGCCATATCTAATGCTGATGGATGAGATCGTATCACATGTGAACGTTTATGGAACATATTACAAAGGGATTACGATAATTATAAAACTGTTTACGATAATTGCCTGTAGGTGGCTAAATAGGCACAACAGACGATTAGTAGAAAATAACAAAAAAGCTAGACAGGAAAGTTAGGAAGACTACAATATGCGGGACATTATGTTCATAAACACTCTGCTCTTCGCAGTCAAGAGAATAAAACTCAGTTCATGGGTGTCAAAAAGCTTTTGTATTTTGCCTGAAATAAAGTGTTAGTAGGTAGGTACTAAATAAATAAATTAATATCTTTGGGACATTTTTACACAGCACCATCTAGTCCCAAACTAAGCAGAGCTTGTACTATGGGTACTAGACAATGGATATAATACTTATATACTTTTTTTTTGTAAATACATACGTATAATACATATAAGCAACACCCAGCCAACACAAACACCTATGTTCATCACATAAATATTTGTGTCCTGTGGGAATTGAACCCACGAACTCGTTATCAGCAGTCCGACACTCGAACCACTAGACCACAGAGGTTGTCAACTAACTACTAGGTACGGTCGACCGCACGTCGGTGGTAACACTTTGACATTGACAGCATCTTTATTTCGTAAGCAGCAAGGGTGGTTTTCGAATTGAAGTGTTACCACTGTCATACAGTCGACTGTACCTCTCAAGTCGAGAAAATTCCAGCTATATTTCATATCAGCTGCCTTACTTCCTTGAAATTAATTTCTTCTTGAAAATAATTCCGATCGATCGGCATTGGATTAGTCCAATGCAATGAAAAGTACGAATTGACAGTCAATTCGTACTTTTGAATGCAAAATTAGCAATAAATTGGTTAACAATATTAGTAATTAGTTCTGTTAGTAATTTTTTAAATACCAAAATCACTTTATGGGTAAACTCATCTCTGCTCATCATTTTGCACAACTTTTACTACAGGATAAAAACTGACATCGGTAGAAAAATATCTGATAAGATAATCTGATTACATATCTAATAAGTAGATAACTAACTTGAACAAATGTATAGAACAGCTGTTCCATACATTTGATCGAGTTAGGTAGTTAGTTTAGCTTTTTTACGATTTCAGAGGTCAGTCCCATAGTAAAAGTTGTGTTAATGTTGATGAGAAGAAACTAACCTTTGTGGTTTTGGTATTTTTTTAGACTTCAAAAAAGGAGCAGGTTATGTACCTACTCGACGCGTTTTTTTTTTCATGTATGATTTTTCACCGATTTCTCCGAGATTTCTGAGTTTTTTCAATTATTTTATTTTACAGGGTAGTATACATATAGGTTTTTAGTTTGCAAACAATATTAGGGGAAATTAATCAAGATTTTTTTTTTCGATGAATGCTGGCTTTTTATAGGTACAGTCGACTGCATGACAGTGGTAACACTTCAATTCGAAAACCACCCTTACTGCTTACGAAATAAAAAGTGTTACCACCGACGTGCGGTCGACCGTACCAGGATAAAAATAAACACGGAAATCTCCTGATCTTGTTTTTTCGGTTCGCCAAACTGAGACATGAAGATGGAAAGTCTCATGTGATTGTAAGTTTCGGCAGTCTCCGGATTTCCCAAGAAACTATGTTGGAAAATACCTACTTGAAAAAAGAGAATATTTTACTCGTAATATGTTAGTTAGTTCTAAAATAGGACGACAACGAAATCTCTAAAAGTAATCATATTTATAATCTTTTATTACCTACTAAGGTTCAGTAAAACGTCTAACAGTAACGTTTCGAAAGCATCAAACATTGTTTAGTTCCGCTACTTCTCGCTAGATGGCGCTAGCTGTATCAAGTTAAAAGCAAAATGAAATTTATCAAAAGTGGGATCTCTTCGATCGTGGTTTATTTATTGGAATACAAATCAAAATAACTTTATAATTCCCAAAGGGTGTAAAAAGAATGAAATAATGTAAGTACCTAATTTTACGTTAGATTTCTTTTATTTTTATATAGGCATGTATGTAGACGCTTGTCATTTTAGTCTTCCTGCGACCACAAACGCTGCAAAACTTTCGAAACGTCAGGAAAACCAATTCAAATAATATACGCGATATAATCCGGTTAAACTTGTATTATTATAATACCTACCTAATAAGATTTTTTATGTAGGTAGTTTGAATTTTATTGTAGCATTATGCCTCTAAAGGGGGCCACTTACGATGCATCTAACAGTGCGAATAGCGTGGCCTCATTCCAAATTCCAATTGAAGTGGGAATTAAACCGATTTAAATGTGGTAATAAGTACAATATACCTTAGTCACTGCACTGTGTTTGAGCTGTGTCAAACCAATAAAAACACTAAAATATGACAAAAAAAACAATTTCAAACCTCGTCAAATAACTTCAAAATCCCCTTCAAATCGCGTTACGAAATACCTATTTTAATATTTCCAACTATCTATGCAGTTAGTTGCGATGTTATCAAAACGCTAAAAACTATAAAGTCACCCCTAAAATAAATCACCTATCAATAATGATACCTCGAAACAAGCAGAATTTACATTAACTAACTGCGGGAGGACAATTTAAAAAAAAGGGGCACACTACTAAAGCTCCTTACTCACCAGGCGACTTGGCCGAAACATGGGCAAACTTGTCCCCGATATCAACCCATTCCATTTTACTTTAGTACACCTTTGGTTTTTAAAGACAAGTATTTTTTATTATTTCGAATAATTTCACATGCACTTTCAAAACGTTAATTATGAATCTAATTGCACGGTTCCGGACCAAAGTTGGTCCTATGGAGAAGAGCCGGCAAGAAACTCCATGGATATACTATTTTGACGGAAACATGAGGCTGATATCATCTCAAATTAATAAACTCACGATTTAAGCTTACTGTCAAGAACAAGCAATTTTCTACTGCTAGACATGGGCCTCCTTCAAAATGATGAAGCACGCTGTGCAAGCAGGTTTGTGATAGCAGGAACTCCCATTTTGATCGGTGATGCTGCTGATCTTCAATCACCTGGGATATCTACAAGGTGACTGGTTGAACAAGGGACTTATTGAAGGAGGTGTTTAGTACTTGATTCTCGTAAATATGTAAAAAAATTGTTCCTTAATTTTGGGAATATTTTTACAATCTATATCATCAATAAAATTACTGTTGACATTGTTACACATCATAGTTGCATGCGGTGAGGTAATGCACCTAGCACGGCAGTGTCTATCGGTTTCAACCCTTTCCGCCTAGCAGACCCCTAGACAGACAACGAGCATTTTTGCTCCTGTACCTCTCTATTCGAGCGACAGCATTGACAATGAGGTTGATAAAAAAAAACTGTATTTTGTGTAGTTTTCGAACACCGTGTTGCCTAATTTCTGTGACCAAGTGTGCACACAGCTTAATTCCCTAACGAAACGTTTACAGCGAAGTCACGAAACGAATAATGCCAAGCGCCCATCACATTAATAGATTGACGTGCTCAAAACTGTAAAATTACCATTCCGAATGCTATTCAAGAAAGAAAAACCTTTAAAAGAATGACAACGGGTGTCCTTTTAATGGTGGTTGGGTTCCGTGAGCTATATTCAACGGTATGAATCATTCTTAATATATTTTAAAGCCACGCCACTGTTCTGAGCAAGGCACTAGTGAATCGTGATTGATCAAAAAGCATGTTTAGGTTATTAGGTACAAAAATATGACAGAATAATTTCATGAAAAAGGATTTTTTTATACACCACGTTTTTAAAACGAAAGAGAGTTAATATTGCATTGTCATCTAGTTCTGAGCTATGTTGAAAGTTTCAAGTCTCTAGCTCATCGGGAAGTTAGTTTAAAATTGATTGCAAAATTTGTACCGAACAAACGGATAGGGGCCTCACTTCCGACTGGTTCGAGCTCTGAACCAATCCAAGCAATCGAGCTAATGTCAATTCCTAGAAAAATGCAGTACGAATTGACACTAACTCGAATTCAAATTCGATTGATACAGCATTCGATTCAGTCGGGAGTAAGGCCCCTGGAATGAAAGTGAGTAAATATAAGTTTTTTTTGAAAATTTTATTTTTCAAGACAAGCTGTTGTAAGGTACGGATTTGGTACTGTAACCCAAACTCGGTGTGTCAACGGTAACTTCAGCAGAGATCCTGAGACCACCTTACGGCTCCATCATCAGATCAGCTCCTAAACACCATAATATTGCATTGTCATCGGGTTTACATATGTGTACCAAATTTCAGCCAATTCTGATAACAGGAACTGGTTTAAAATTGGCTTGCAAGATTTGACCTATACCACCTAACAAACGTTGCAAGTTAAATAAAAGCTTGTAAAAAAGGTGGTAATATAGGTAACGTAAGAGAGGAATGCTAAATTAAACATCTATTCTCAGCAAAACTTAAGGATACTGAATCTTGGTTGGTATAACTTCGTCCTTTTTTAAAGTCTGTTAAAAAATTAATAAAATGGTAGTAATGAGATTCATTACCGCCTAATACGTGTAGATACGTGTCATAAATGGCGTGTATACTTCAGATCAGGTCTACCATAAAATCATCATTGTAGAACAAACTACAAACGAACTAGTTATAAATACCGATGACAGGTTTAAAAAAACCAAGTCTTACAAGCCGGGTCCCTAAAAAAATAACAAATAGCTCCGTTGAAATGAGCGATTAGCGGCGTAAGCGCCAGCGCTCACGAAACCAGCGTATGAACATAACATAATTTTAATGACTTGTAAGGGAATAGATAAAAGGGCACGGAAACTAAATGAGCAGCAGTTTTTTATAAGAAAAAATAAATAGGGGTTGTTCTATATCTTGATATAACTTAGACAAACAAAAGGCAAGTCATAGAGCATGTACTATTTATTAGGGACAAACCAACAAAAGAAGAATCAAGTACTGTTTTAGTTTGATCAGCAAAGTTATGTTGATGCTCTTGAAATTAAATCTTATTTTGAGAGCAACCTGGTGAAAGTTGCAGCTAATATCAGCTTCCTAAGGCCTACCATGTTAATTTGATTGATTTAGATTAAAGAAAATGTTCTGCAGATCATTAATTGAATTCTTGCAGCAAGCCGAAGATATATAATTGTAATGTTACATCTACTGCTTAACGGGCTTAAGTCTTAATGACATTGATTCGCATAAAAAAATCTTTAAATCAGCTGTTTTGATGAAACAGTTCGGAGTGCTGTTAAAGGAAATAAAACATACACCAGCAAACAGCAAATAACAGTGTCAATCTCCATACAGGCTACCAGTAAGACTCGGTAAAGAGGCACAAAGCATTACTTATGCAAACATAACACATAGTACATTATGGAACGTTGCCCGATTACAACGAGTTATTGCGCTCTCGTTCATATCTAGTTTAATGTCCTCATTGCCATCAAACACGCAGATTTATTTGGATTTATTTATGTTTTGTATTTACTTTGGATATTAATAGAATGCTAAAGATTTTTTTAGGAAAAGGTTTTGTTAAAGATGGTTGGTTATTGTGAGAAGGAGAAATGTAAAAAGATTTGTATGTTTTTTTTTTTTTGTTATACTAGAACAGGAGACCATCGAACTGCAAATGGTAATAATAATGGTTTTGAATTAAAATATATTGAAGAATCGGATTTATTTATTACAATTGGCATGACAACCAAAAATAAATGCCTAAATAATTACGAGGTTTTGATGCAAGAAGTATGAGATCTAAAGATAGCTTGTCAGTACTGACTCGAGCAACATAATAAAGCTAGAAAGAAGATAGCGATAAAAGCTATCAACTCACCAATGTCTGCTATAAATTGCATTGTTGCGTTTATTAAATCTATTTTTTATCATACCAAAATCGAATCAAAAACTCAACCAAAATATAAATCTAAATTAAGAATAGCGTCTCTCAACAATAAAATAAACAGTATTCTCTTGTTAAAATTCGTTCTTCCCTCAATCACGCGACACTGTTTATGGTACCGAAAAATGGTGGATTTAAAACATACTATTTATTATTTATCTTATTTTATTTTGAAAACATTATTTAACATTCAGTTTTCACATTATAGAATCGGCATTTGGTAATCAGATCGACACGCGATTTTCGATGTTAAAGTTAATCTTAAAAAATTTCGATACGTATAAATTTTATGAATGAAACATTGTTTGGAAGAAACAAACTGTTTTATGTGATTGTGATAAGAGTTAATTCGCTAAGTTTTTAGTTAGTGTTAAGTTAGTGGAACTTTTGCTATTTCTAGGCTAAATATAACATAACAACATAACATCACCGCTGTATTCCCCGAAGGGATAGGCAGAGGTGTATAGTACACCCACATTTCGCCAGTTATGTTACAGTCCCATGTAATAGGGGGCGAGCCTATTGCCACTAACCGGGCACAAATCCAGACTCCGGGCTGCTACTGAGAATTTCCTAAAGAAAAAACCCAATAACACTTTGCCCGACCCGGGAATCGAACTCAGGACCCCACGATCAGCAGTCGCGCTTGCGACCACTAGACCAACGAGGCAGTCTAAATATAAGAACGACCAATTCTTTAACAAATTTTTGGCTTGTTATTTGACCACTGCAATTCTAAGAGAAAACTGGGTATGGTTAGGACAAGTAGATTTTGTTACTTACAAATATAAACTTTCTATATAAACCATTTAAACCATTTATTTTGCCACACATACACAAAATATACATATTACATGCAAAGGTAACAGGACAAATATATATGTGGATATAACAAGAGATGATAGTACTGTACAAAGTTTTTGGTAAATACTCTAAGGTTGGTTTTGGGAGGTACCTACGGCTAAGCTCCTGACAATAACTGTTATACACCAATAGATATCATATCGGATTATGTTTGCCGAAAATAGAAGACCTAGATTTACCAACATTTTCAATGAAACACGCAAAAAGGATTACGAAAGCGTCTTAGAACTTTCTCGAAACCAGTTTGATCCTCAAGACATATTTTTAAATACACTATACATAGATAAAGATCAAACCGCAAAGATTACGTTTTACAGCTATCGATAAATTCAATGGAGAAGGCGAGGGAGGCCAGGGAAATTTATAACGGAAGCCACGTAAAATACTATCGAACGTTACCATCGGCCCGTAATCGGCCGATTTTTATTTTTATTCTACGGTTCACAAAGTAAATGCATGTTTAAATATTCAAAATTTGCCTACCCCTTTTATTGTCACGGCACGGAGTGACTTCCGTGCGCGATATAACTATAGGAGGAGAACACGACCAGTGAAGGTGCGGGGTTTGTTTTTTAGGTAACTATTATTTATTGAGAGCACCAATTAATCCTCGACATAATCTGCAGATTGTTACGCATACTTATTAATACATTGTACATATAAAAAATTAAACATATTTTACAAAATTCAAAGGTAACAAAATTCAAAGGAAGTCTTTAGTTTGTACAGCATGACTTGATAAAAAAGGGAAATGTTCAAGAATATGATAGCATGTGCGTACAAATAATGAAAAAAAAAGATTGCACTATAAATTACGTGAGTCTGTTGGCTAGTACAAAAAGCGAAAAGGGTGGAATTAGCGACCGATGGACACTGCTGTGCTCGTTGCAGCACCAGCACCTCACCGCGTGTAACTTTGATTTGTAATCGATGAATAGCTTCAATAATAATGGATGAAAACAATTGGAAAAATATTTTAAAAATTATGCTTATTTTGACATATTTGGAACGAGAATCAAGGACACATCCTCCTTCAACAAGTCCCTCAATCAAACTCCAAACAGTCACATTTATTTTTCATTCGGTGCACTTAAATAATACGTATAGTTTGTAAGCCACATTTATCGTTAGGACATGATATGGTTTGGGTTGGAAAAACGCTGTGTTTCGACATCCACCATTAGCATACGGGCCGACACCGACGCGGATGTAATGGGATGTTTCAGTCCCATATGTTTACATAGCATTATGAGAGAAAACTACGTTTTTTATGTCTACGTAGGACAAAGGACGACAAAGGAATGTGTTGTTGCTTGTTACTGGATTTTTAAAACCTAGCAAGTGATAAAGTATGTTATTATTACGTTTATTAGAATGTCCTATTTGTTCTCAAGTTTGTTCTTGGAGATAAATTCTGATTTCTGATAGATCTTCATTATTACTAAGTATTATCAAAAGCCACAAGTGTTCCATTTAAAAGCAAAGGTCTTCCTCCTACTCAATTTCCACTTCTCTCTGTTTTTGCTAAAAGAGACTAGTTTTTTTGGAAGAGTTCATCTCATCCCACCATCTTCGTCTAGGCCTCATATACACGCGTCTTCTTTAGTTTTTTCCCGCATATTGACAGGTTCACCCGTTTTTTTCAAAGCTACTTTTTTATACTTCTGAAGTTTCGTCATTAGCCAGTAAATTAGGTTAAGTGCATGGTAATTGCTCCGTAGGTAACACTTTTGCATCTAATTATACTAGAAGTCAACCAGAATGTTTCCACATTCAAGAGAGATGTAACGTTTGTACTTCAGCTTGGCCTCGCTCTTTGTATAATCTTGGAAATTCCTCATATTGTTATGGATGAAGGAACTGGTTGAGAGTGTGATAACCACGAAGTAAGATTTCAGCAATTAAGGCCTTTTTTGTTTTCGGGTGGAAATCCTCATGGATACCCTCCGTTTGGGGACGGCGGAGGGGTATGTTGGACTCTTATCGACTAACGGCCAAAATTAATATCCGATCTATCCACGATTTACCCTACTAGAGATAGGAATTTGACATTAGTTCCATACAAAATATGTCAAATTTCTATCTCTAGTAGGGTAAATCGTGGATAGATTGGATATTAATTTTGGCCGTAAAACCACACGGTGGTCATCATCTGTACAAAATAGAGGAGCTCCAGGAACGACATTGGACCGCGCCAGTGCCCCTCTAGTGCTATGTCTTTGGCATAGCACTAGAAAAATAGCAATTTTGTTGAAATGAACTGCATGAATCAATCGACCAGCACTATACTAATTTGCTGGGATTTCATGAAATACAAATTTCACTAATATTGGTGTGGGATTACTTTTAGCTTTATTCAATGTTTTCTTTGGCATAAGTAGATACATTGATAGTACTAATACATAACTCACGGATTGCATTCTATAGGTAAGCGAATTTGTTTGGTTTTTTTAAACATTCATCATTAATTTAAGAGCTAGGCTCTTGTCGGTGGAGTGTTTTCTATCTTTCCTTATATTCCGCCTCTCTTTTAACTTCTTGATAGGGCAACAATGAAACCATATCTATTTTTTCCTTAACTTAAACCTTATGTCAGAAATTATCAGTTCAGCAAAATTCAGCTAATCATTATTATTATCAATGATAACAAACCATTACAAGCGGAAGTGGCTTTGTATGTCACATTCATACTCTAGGCTCTGCTTATACTGGAATTGTTATTGTTACTATCGATACGCGCTTGAATGCACAAAGCACTAGATAGCAAAAACAAAGCTTTCAATGTAGGTTACTTGGCACTACGCGAGTAATTGGCACTCTACTCGTTACCATTCACTGTAACAAACGTATCGATCAATATCCCAATCCAGAAGCCTACACCCCATCTATCGAACACCCGGAAGCGAACGAAACGAAGGGAATCATCCACCGCGTATAAATTTCTATGCAAATGAACCGGCGAAGAGCGACGTCGTGGCAATAATCGGCTGGCGGCGTCGTAAATAAAGTTTACGACGCGACGACATCGGCGGCAACCCTTGCCGGGAATTAACGCGACGCGGGAGGTAACCGATGCTGGATTGATAAACCCGACGACGACCGAAGGGCTGGCCCACGCACCTACAAACTGCATACACGATTGTACGCCACACCCACATGAGCGCATTACAAACTTACGCATAATATCATAAAGTAACAATATTATGAACAAAAAATGTTGAGCTTCAACGTTTTTATTCAACGTCGAACTCCCGACGGCTGATTTCCAACGGTCCTGGATGGCCCTGGCGATGCAAATTAGGCTAATTGACATTAAGATTAAGAGTAAGCAACTGCGGAGGCCGATTTATGCACGCGGCGGCACCGGGAGAGGTGTGCCGGAATAGAGCGAGCTGTACCGACGTCCCAAGCACACATTAAGATCAAGATTAAGCAAAAATATACCTGGCATATTGAGCATCCAGCGGATAGCTCCGACTGGATTTTATTCGATGTAATCACAAATTCGCTGCTATAAAGCTTTGATTACGTCATATACGAGTTTGTTTATGTTAACACCGGCATAAAAGATTGCGTTGAGAGTGGAAAATATCGTGTACAATGTATTCATATTCGCATAAATATCTGTGGCGTCTGACATTGTAATCAGTTTGAAAATAAAGTCCTAGCAAATTGCACCGACGCCATCGTAATACCACAAACATATTTTTCATATCTTTACGAACCAGTTGGATTTAATTCATTCGTGTGACAACGTTCGGAGCGAACGCGTCGTAGATTCAGAATTCTAATTCAATTTAGCAAAAGGGTTGCCAGCTACGCGGAACGAAAAACTGCGGTAAAAAGTAAAGGGAGAGTACGGAGAAGGGAGAAACGAAATTCAAAGACATGTCTAGGGGCGGCGGCGTGTCACGTCGCGCGCGGTCGCGGGACGCACGGGTAATTGATGCGTTCTGGATTAAGATAGCTTTTTAGGTGTCGTGAAGTGAATGCGATAGGGGTGGAGGGATGTACTGCAAATTCGTTGATACCGCAAACATCGCCGTGATTGATGACGACCAAACTTTAATTTGAAGCCATTAAAATATAAGACTGATAAAAACAAAGGTTGAAGTCATTGTGTTGTCACAATGCAGCTAGTTGCCGAATTCATGGAACTGTCAAAACTTTTCCTCAGTCTTCCGTGTTCAGTTCCGGGACGGAGGCAGCCGCGATTGAGCCGTCAAAAACTCTGACACGAAGAAAATTGGGCGCGAAATTTTCGTGACCAAAAATGCTAGTGGAGGCTGTCGCCCGCCAAAACCATATGGCGCCCGGTCGACGATTCTCACCAAACGTCTAGGGCGTTTTAAAATGTCAACAGAATTGTTTCAAACTTTAATCAGAAAATGGAAGTGTTTTTTTTTTTTCGGCGGTAGTCACGACGATACACTACAGGTGTTTTAAATTTAAAATGGTAATGTTCTGCATGCAAATGTTATCCTTTCAATAATCAGCTTGCACCAGTTTCTTATAAGCATCACGAGGCCTACATGTATATGTTGACGTGTTCGAAAATAAATTGTACAGATAATTATTATCATGGTATAGCTACAGGTGATAAGGTTTAAAAGATGGTATCAGAATTAAATTACAAGGTAGATAATAATGATATCACATCGTGATCACTTATTTGTGAGCGTTTTGAGCTTTCAGGGTGCAGTTAATTTTTACTGGTTGTTATGGAATATGGATTTCAGAAAAAAAACTTAATACCTATATTCTTCGGAACAATCCTTTATTAGGAGGTACAAACATACATATCGTAACATACAAATTTTTGAACACACTAAGAAACTCTCAGGGATAAAGTTGGCATAGGACACGGCGCAGCACACACTGGTGGAGAGTCCAGCTTGGGCCACGCAGCGCCATGACCTCATCGATAAAAAAAGGGATAAAGTTGGCATGACAAAAAGTGCTGTTTAACTCGGACAAAACGGATAAGTTAACACTGTTTGTTTGAAAATAATTAAAACAAATAATTTGTAATTATACTAGGTATCATACATTGTTAAAATGAAATGTAACTCGTTAAGTTATTTTTTATGTGCACCTAC
The DNA here is from genome assembly GCA_949699075.1 of Asteroscopus sphinx. Lineage (NCBI taxonomy): Eukaryota > Metazoa > Arthropoda > Insecta > Lepidoptera > Noctuidae > Asteroscopus > Asteroscopus sphinx. The sequence continues at coordinate 6,560,195 of OX453021.1, read as the reverse complement.
GTCGTCTTGTTTATTTATTTTATTATTTATTTATTTGGAACCATAAGAACAATAGTTTACAATAACCAGTTGGACGATAATAACTACAGAAGTGTATCACTGTGTCGCAGTTATTATTGTTTATTGTTGTGGCAATAAATCATTTTCATTTCTTTCTTAATTTATAATAAAACAAGTTTAACCGGATTATTATTAATTTGTAATTTATTATCACTAGCAACAATATTTTATTACCACGACTTTTATCTAGTGGCAACATTGTTTTTTCTTATGGCTTCCATATTGTTCTGTGTTAACGGTGGAACGATCATGTAATTGCTAAATTATTAATAACAGTCTACTGCATAAAATCACCAGCATTGTTACTGTACATGCTGTGTTGTCCTTCGAGCCGGATATGAACCAGCGACCTATAGTTTCAATAACACATATATCATGTATGGCTTATTGAATTTAATGACGATTATTATAATGACGACATATATCAAAGATAACATCTCTGTTGTATCAATAACAAAAAATGTGTTAGACATGGCTGGTGAGAAATAATTGAACCCACTTAATAAGTCATTATGTATGTAACATTAATATCTAGGTATTTGTACGGAATAAGAAACTAAATTTCCTATATAAATAGATAATAGGATATGACGGGGTTTGCAAGTGAATAATAAAAGTAATTATGGGAAAAAATGTGCCAATTTTATACCATACTTTGTATTAATACCTATATGTATAATGTATGTTAGTATTAATTAAATATTGTAATGCTTTGTAATTAGTTCAGTAAAACAAAAACCCTGTTGTTCCTGTGAGCTACGTTATCAGAATCGATATTCACACGTAACGACAACTCATTTGGAAAAACTCTTCAATAAAAATAAATATTAAATCAAAAGTGATTATTTCAATTTTCAATTTCAATGTTTTTTTATTTCAAATAAACCTAATTACAGGCACTTTTGAAAGGTCAGGCTCTAGTTACACGGTTCCAAATAGTGGGTCCTATGGAGAAGAACCGGCAAGAAACTCCATGGATAAACTCTTTTTAAAATAGGTTATTGTTTATTACATCAAATTTATTCAAATAATTTGAGTATAATGTAGGTTAATGTCAGAAATAAACAAGAGTTTAAAAGTGAGTATATTGCCTTTAGAAATAAACGTAAAAAGAGTTGCCATAGTATGTAGAAGCTGACCTGTCCCGACAGACGGCACCCGTTCACGAGCATGACGCGAGCATCAGCCATCGTTTAACTCAACCATATTGATGGAATTAGTGTCCGACCGAAACAAGATTTTCAGCCGAAACCGAAACCGTAACCGAACCTTCGGTCTTGGTCCCAGTTTCGGCCGAAACCGAAACTTATTTGAATTTTTTATAGCATGTTATATCTATTGTATTTTTACGCATATATAGACAGTTAACACGTGTAAAAAAATAAAATGTAACAATTAAAGTATGTAAAAAAAATCGGTCAAGTGTGAGTCGGACTCACGCAGTAGGTTTCGTACCACCCATCGACCTGATACCCCATAGAAACTGATTTAATTTTAGTTTATCAAAAGACATCAACGAACGTACGCGATATGTGAATTTTTGCATCTCTTTCTTACGTAGGTACCACCACATATGTCTATTTTTGCCCTGTTTTTAGTATTTGTTGCTAAACTACATAGTATGCACTGTAATCACACCAAGTTTGACGCTGGTATGTATTTAAGATAGAGCAGGAACAAAACGCTGAAAAAAATCTATGTTTCTCGAGGTTTCTTGTATGGGAACCCCCTTGGGTTGTAGACTATTTTTATTTTTAGTATTTGTCGTGATAGTAGTCATAGTAGTAGTAAATAATGAAATTTAACTAGAAAACTTTCCCGTAACTTTACTGTACTACGCGTCCGAATTGACTAAGCACCTCGCGTACTAAAGGGAAAAAATGCAATATGACTAATAGTACTGAAGGTCATTCAAGGTAATAGTTAAATCACCGGAGGTAGTTGTGTATCGGATTTACGGGGCAGTTCGAATCATCATCATCATTCATCATTTCAGCCGAAAGACGTCCACTGCTGGACATAGGCCTCCCCCAAGCATCGCCACAACGACCGGTCCCGCGCCTTCCGCATCCAGCGGATTCCCGCGACCTTCACCAGGTCGTCGGTCCACCTTGTGGGGGGCCTACCCACACTGCGCCTTCCAGTACGCGGTCGCCACTCCAGAACTTCACTGCCCCATCGGCCATCCGTTCTGCGAGCAATGTGCCCCGCCCACTGCCACTTAAGCCCGGCAATTCCTCGGGCTATGTCGGTTACTTTCGTTCTCCTGCGAATCTCCTCATTTCTGATTCGATCACGCAGGGACACTCCGAGCATATGCTCGGAGGGGCAGTTCGAATACGGGTACAAAATTTAATCCAACAAAATGGTTGTTATGATCAGTCAAAGAAAAGTGACAAGCTACGTAACGATTTCCAATCGTAATACTGGATATTTTTACTCTGTTATTAAGTAATATTTCTTTTAACGAAATTTCCCCCTCTACACGACGAAACAAACTTTACATAACAATAACTCAACCCGCTGGTACCAGGATCGCATAAATCGAAGGTATTACACAATTTACCTCCTGAACCCCTCAAATTCGATTTCCGAATCTCCAGTTCAGTATTTTGTTCGAAGAGGTTCTATGATGTAACTCTTCGAATTTGAAATTTCGCCCACTTCCGTGTCGAAATATTTCGGTGTAGCGGCGAAGTTCGAGTGTGCACAAGTTTCGGTGTAAAACTTCATCACAATGACAGTTAGGTCGATCGTTTTGGGTAGGTTTGTTCGTGATATTTTTTTTTTTGCATAATTTCGTGTGATTTGTATGTGATTTCAGTACACTTTTCTATATTTTGTACTTTGCTTTGGATGGGATAGACACTATACCATATAATAAAAACCATTATTAATTATTATTACTTAATATTATTAAAATTGCAATTTATTCCGAGTCATTGTTAATAATGTTTTATAGTATCACTCGCCTACATTTTGTATTTCTTCTGCATATGTACGTGGGACACTCAGAAAGTTTTGCGAAACTAAAAAAAATTGTTCTATACGTACATATATTTTTATCAAATCTTTTCAAAGTACTTTCCACCAGCCTCTATACAAAGATTCATGCGCCTAAACCAGTTTTCAAAACACTTTTTCCAGTCCGCCGCAGACACCTCGTTTACAGCCTGCTCGAACGCAGCCAGCGCATCTTCCGGCGACGAAAATTGTATCCCTTTGAGCTGATTTTTTATTTTTGGGAATAAAAAGAAGTCACACGGTGCTAGATCAGGGCTGTAAGGAGGGTGACCCAGGAGTTTGACTGGCGTGCTGTCCAGGAAGTCCCTCGTTTTGAGTGCGGTGTGCGCAGGTGCATTGTCGTGGTGGAGCAGTAGCCCGCGGAGCCCTGTGTTTGGTCGCTTGTTGCTTATAACAGAGAAAACTTCTGGCAAACATTTGGTAGTATACCATTCGGCATTAATGCTTCTTTGATCCCGTAAGGGAATTGATACCAAGTGGCCAGTCAAATTAAAAAAGCTAGCGATCAAAATCTTACCCCCGCTTCTAGATCGCTTCACTTTGGTAGGCGTTGGCTCATTTTGAAACACCCAAACAGTCGACTGGCGCTTGGTTTCTGGGTCGTATTGATAAATCCAGGACTCATCACCTGTAACGATGTCGTAAACACGCCGAGACGAGCCTGCTTCAAATTTGTTAAGCATATCACGGCACCATTCCACCCGGGCCTGCTTCTGAGCATCGGTGAGGTTGTGCGGCACCCAGCGTGATACTATCCTCCTCACGCGAAGATGGCTGTGTAGAATCTCGTGAACGCTTCCCGATCCAATCTTCAATATGTGTTGAATCTCCTGATATGTAATTCGTCTATTGTCTTGGATTAAATTTTTCACTGCTAGCACGTTTTCTTCGGTAACAGCCGTCAAAGGGCGACCGCTTCTTTCGTCATCCCCCAAAGTTGGTCGACCGCGCTTGAATTCGTTATACCAACGATACACGGTTGCCTTGGAAGGGCCTTCATCCATGAATGCCATTTGAAGTCTATCGTACGATTCATCCGGTTTCAGGCGACACTTGAAATCGTATAAAATCATAGCTCTAAAATGTTCCCGGCGCAGATCCATATTTCAGTGAGACACAATACTTTGAATTAACTCGCAAAAAATGTGGAGGGAAATTTTGAAATTGGAACTTACTTATTTTTACTTATAAATAATCATATTTTCGAAAAACATTATAACTGGCCAGTCTCCCATATATAAAAACTTTTTTTCGCAATACTTTCTGAGGGGCCTGGTATTAGAGATCTACAACAGGCAGTATACTTACTTATCAATTCACTTACGGCCAAAATTTATATCCAATCTATCCACGATTTACCCTACTAGAGATAGAAATTTGACATATTTTGTATGGAGCTTATGTCAAATTCCTATCTTTAGTAGGGTAAATTGTGGATGGATTGGATATTAATTTTGGCCGTTATACAGTATGTAACTAAAACCCTGTTGTTCCTAGGTATATTTATATTTTTAACCTTCATTATAACTGATTAATTACACTATCTCTTCACCTTGTTTCGAGCGTATGGCACTCGTGAGTCGCAGCTGAAAATCAGCGTTGGGTAGTCAGTACCTGTACTGCTACCTAACATTATGTTGAGCTGGTGGCCCTGTGGCAATTACATGTTATTTATTTTAATGCTCTTTTATTTGTTGTTAATTTTATTGTTTGTGCTTTGTCTTTCTATACCTTCTGAAAACATTTTTTTTTTTTTTAATAGTTTATTATGGCGAAACGAGCTAAAGGCGCACCTGATGTTAAGCGGTTACCTTTGCCCATGACAACTTCAATACCACCTAGGCTGTTGCCTAAATGGTACCGCAAGTCGGTTCGCCAAACTGAGACATGAAGATGGAAAGTCTCATGTGATTGTAATTTCACCGGCAACCGTACCCTTGAGACCGAAACACAGCAATGCAAGCATCACTATTTGGCGGAGAAGTAGGCACGGTGGTAGTACTTCCCCGGACGAGCTCTTTCACAAAGGAGCTCTCCTACTACTATAGTATACTATAAGTCATTAAGGGTCAGGTGCGGTTATACGACGTGCACAAGCATAGATCATCATCATCATTATTTTAGGCAAAAGACGTCCACTGCTGGACACAGGCCGCCCTCAATATGCCACAATCACCACGCTTGGCAGACGGGTTGGCGGACTACATACACCATCCAGAACTGTATGGAGCACGGACCAGAAAAAAGGTATGGAGTAGTCTCAGGTGTGCAGGTTACCTCTCGATGTTTTTCTACACCGTTAAAGCAAGGGATAATTAAATTCTGAATCCACGAATGAAACTCCAGAGAAAAGTCAGAGGTGCGGACCGGGTTGAAGTCAGAGCCTCCTGTATAGAAAGAAAGCAACCGCTAGGCTATCAATGCCTACATCACTGCCACATGGGAGTCTGCAACAGGTTTTATACAACGAGTTACTGAAATAACTGAAAACCTCTTAAGGGGTCAATTTACTCATCAGCATGAACATCTTTTACTATGGGACCAACCCTGAAATCACGAAAAAATAATCATCATCAATCCCATCATGAATGTATCATGTGAACAAAAATATAGGGGACAGCTGATTATTTTTTGATTAAAAAGCAAGCATGTCTGGGGGATATGCCATAATCGCCACGCTTGGCAGGCGGGTTGGCGATCGCAGTTAGTTGGTTAAATACTCAGAGAACGCTGCTGCCCATCCTCTGGTGAATCCCTTAGTCGTCTTTTACGACACCCATGAAAATAGATAGGGTGGTGCAATTCTTTATGTCCGGCACCACACGGAACGGAATTCTTTTATGTGCCTATCTTTATTGTGTAGGTATTAGTCGGAACGAAAGTTCGTACTTCGTTTGTCGTTCTTGAAACGCGAGTAGACCCCAGGGTTTCTCCGACAACCTTGGACATCACTCAGTCAAAGCTTTCAGTCATCATCATCATCATTTCAGCCGAAAGATGTCCACAGCTGACCATATATCCCCCAAGCATCGCCACAACGACCGGTCCTGCGCTTTCCGCATCCAGCGGATTCCCGCGACCTTCACCAAGTCGTCGGTCCACCTTTCAGTAAAAATTACATAATACCCAAAAACATCAGCTACGTCTCTATTGTCGGCGGGATCGCATGCAATAAATGCATTCAGTATTGGCAAAGCGCAATTTTCGTGTAAGGCTGTTGGGCTCTGTCGTGCGACAGTCGGCCTATGATTTATTTGTAGGCTCCGGCCTACAAGCGCGGCACGCAAACTCTTGTGATGATCAATTGTCGCTTTTTACGGGCTTAAACGTAATATTTGCTTCAGATAATAAAACTAAACAAATAAATTGTTGTAAATAAACTGTTACGCGGTTTCCGGCAAGGAATTATCCAGGGTCTAAGTTATTTTTCTTAAGTATAGCGAAACGACTTAAAGGTTCACCTGATGTTAAGCGGTTACCTTTGCTCATTAATTGTAATACTACCTAAGGCTGTTGTCTAAATGGTACCGCAAGTCGAGTTCGCCAAACTGAGACATGAAGATGGAAAGTCTCATGTGATTGTAATTTCACCGGAACACAGCAATGTAAGCATCAGTTTGGCGGCAGAATTAGGTGCTGTCAGTACGATGGTGGTAGTTCTCCCAAATAAATAGATAGAATGGTTGTAATCACAATGTTACTTGCGATTCATGCGTAAAACAAACTACGCCTCCCATATTGACGTCATTAATTTAAAAAAATTTACTTTAATCAAATGTTCTTTACAGCTTTTGTTTCTGCAGTTAAGGTGGGCACTGACGATGTATCCATTCGGACGTCGTTTTAATGACGACTTCCAAAAAAGCTTGAATTGTTCTAAAAATAACATGCGTTTTCAACATTCACAGATAGATTTTGGAATGCGGCCACGCCATTCGTACGGTTGGAAGCATCGTCAGTGGCCACCTTTAGAAACAGCACAATAAGGCATTTTTGCGGGTTTTTGTTACAGTACTTACAGAAACAAGTCATAAGACGTACTGAGAAAAGCTTTAAAATGCACTGCACTGCGGTGCAAAGTGTTGGCACGCGCGCCCTGCCCACTTTTCCATTCTATCTAGGTATTTCTGTGGTGGTAGTACACGTAGTACAGTCGACTGCATGACAGTGGTAACACTTCAATTAGAAAACCGCCCTTACTGCTAAGAAATAAAGGCGCTGTCAATGTCAAACTGTTACCACTAACGTGCGGTCGACCGTACTAAGTATTATTTGTTCTATGGTAATACTTCCCCGGACGAGTTCTTTCACAAGGAACTCTGCTACTAGTAAAGCAGGCCGCACACCGGCGCCACACGCTACATGCACACCACATTTATGTCTAATCGTTTGTTTTCTCGATACAAGTGGGCCTTATATGCGCACACAGGGCTAGCAATGGAAAAGTTAAAATGTGGCGTAGTGATTGTGGCCCAACAAAAGCGTTACCGGTGTGCGGCCTGGCTAACTCCCAGTTTCCAAAAGGCTCATCAACGCAAAAATTAACTAATCAGCTGTCAAATCTCAGGTCAAGCGATGTGATTGGTTGTTAATGTTTTTTCCAGCCAATCACAGAAGCTGACTAGTTTTTTTTTTTCATTTTTAAGCTATTGGAGTGGAGACCGAATCCAGAAATTCTGTAACGAAAATAACCTAACACCCCCCACTCCGACCGGCACAGCGGTGATACTTTTTAGTTTTGCCATCTATCGATGAATAGCAGAACTTTTAATGACTTTTTGAAATATCACGCTTGTCTCTTTAGTTCTGCAAATCGCCTCTAGGTGGCATTGGTTGTATCGGCGTTACTGCGCATGCGTAATCCCCCTCTTCGCCCCGCAATCTGGTGACTCATGCCTGCTTAGAGTTTCGGCGTTAGGGCACCTCCTCTTTGTATTTACATAAAAAATGCTATGCAATAGCTTTACAGCGGCAGTCTCCGAGTGCCACACGTCTTTTTTTATTTTTTTATTTATCTTTCTTATAACTACCGTTACAGGATTTTTTTTAACCCAAAGCGGTAGTGTACCAACCAAAGCGGTAGATTTGACAATAGATCAAATTGATTAGCCTTCCAGAAACTGGGGTTAAGTGTAGTAGTGTCTAGCTAGTGTATTTGTAACGACATCTATCGCACTACATACGAACTACCCAGTGGTAACGCCAGTGCGTTCCCATTCTTCTATATTATCCGTAACATATACAACGTGCAATTGAAATATCTGAAAACGTCTTAAGGGGTCATTGTACTCATCAGTATGAACAACTTTTACTATGAGACCAACCCTGAAATCGCGAAAAAAATAATCAGCTGATCCCTATATTTTGTTGATTTATGTGAACACAAATGTAAGGAACAGCTGTTTTTTTTCACGATTTAAGTCGGTCTCATAGTACATTACATACATTAACATACATACATTACCGTACATACTTGTAGTCCATTTGCATACTGAAATAAAATATAGCCTATGTTACTTCTGGATAAAGTAGCTTTCTAATGGTGAAAGCACGATTAAAATTGGTTCAGTAGTTTCAGTCTATCGATTACAAACAAACAAATTTTTCCTCTTTCAAATAAAATCACTTATAATATTTGTATAAACAAAGAACTTAAACATAGGTATTACTATAGTTGAATTTATATTTTAGTAGAACATGATGTTTCTAAATATTGAATCCTCGGACGAATAAAAAAGGCGGACGAAATCTTGCTAAACAAAGACACACACAAAGCACGTCATTTTTTCCTAAATCCACTATAATTTCGAAAGCATTTTATTTTAACACACCAGATACAATGACTACCGTGACACTAGATTTTTTGCGTAATCGCGGCTTTTTGGCATACTATGGATGTGAATGTGTGTGTGCTAGCCCATACTTTTAAGCGAGCCGTCTTACTATGGATGCTTCACTTATTTAATGACTATTGCAGTACTATGTAGTGGAAAGTAAGGAAAGATTATGCATTTATCATCTAACGGTATTGTACTCTCGTTTTACTAGTTTCCTTAAAATTAAATTAAAATTAATGAAACTAGTAGAAGCTAAATAGCTTGATTAATTTTTCATCAAATTCTGGCTATGTCTGTCACTTGCCATATGCACAATTCTGGCTATGTCTGTCACTTACCATATGGACAATTCTGGCTACGTCTGTCACTTGCCATATGGACAATTCTGGCTATGTCTGTCACGTGCCATATGGACAATTCTGGCTACGTCTGTCACTTGCCATATGGACAATTCTGGCTACGTCTGTCACTTGTCATATGGACAATTCTGGCTACGTCTGTCACTTGTCTTATGGACAATTCTGGCTACATCTGTCACTTGCCATATGGGCAATTCTGGCTACGTCTGTCACTTGCCATATGGACAATTCTGGCTACGTCTGTCACTTGCCATATAGACAATTCGCCCTCTGGCACATACCATCAAGATTGTTGACAAGTTGCCAATTGCAAAATTTAATTTCACCTGGCTGACTGCTTAGTGCCCACGGTACGTCGGATGGAAAGAAACAAGACTTCGCAGAAAACGCAGTCAAACCAATTACACGGTTTTGTGGGTCAAAGGTATATTGTATGAATTAAATACATGTAGGTAATATAAATATATATTCAAATTTACATGGTAGGAGAACGTAAAAATATATTATACCCTACCTAATTAATCAACTACCAACATCTTTAAGGAATAAAATAACAAAAAAAACCATAAAATTTAAATTAAAACAACATTTCTTCCATGTTACAAATACCCAATAATAAAAATAACTAGTCAATACAATTAATAACATTATTAATAGAAGTATAATAAATTCTCAAGAAGTTTGCTGCATTTGTAGGAACAACCTGTATCAACACAAATACTACCCTCCACCACTTTGTTTTTAAAGACAAAGCAGCTCTTGCTGTTACCGGTGTTCGCTCCTTCATAATGTAGCAAATTATTATCTGGTATCTACCCTCATTGGACTTATTTAATATCCTACCTTGTTAACTACATTTTTGTTTACCTGTTTGTATAGTTGTTGATATTTTGTTACGTATACCACTGAACGAATAAATAAATAAAATAAATGAATAAAATAATCCATACATTAAAAATAAAATGTGACTAAATTGAGAGCTGGCTGTACGATGCATTCAAAAATTAGTAAAAAACCATTTCTGGGCTGAGACAGTCCGTTCAACGAAAACTGGGTTAAATAAATATTAAAATAATCTAAATAACTTACTTTGCTCATGCTGTTGCCACGCCAGGGCTCCACAGAGCAACGCTAGCGTCTTCCCGGAACCTGTTGGACTCTCCAATATGCAGTTTTCTCCCTTCTTTATACTGGTTATGATCTAAAGTAAAATAAAAAAATGACATTTTCATTTATCATGTCTTTATAAAATGTGTTATTGAAATAACTGAAAACCTCTAAAGGGATAATTGTACTCATCAGTATGAACAACTTTTACTATGGAACCAACCCTGAAATCAAAAAATAAATCAGCTGATCCCTACATTTTGTCAATTTATCTGAACACAAATGTAGGGAACATTTCAGGGATAGGGATTTCAGGATTGGTTGGTTACATTATTTCATTATTTATTTTATTGATTATAGACGAGCAGCACTATTGCTGATATGTCAATATCACACAGTGCTGAAAATTTGCTGTTTGTTTTTTTGCCTTCACAGCTTTGCCAACGAGAGTCGACTGATAAATAAAAAGGTTTTTACTATATCAGATTAAGTGAGTAAAATTATTCTAAATACTCAAATACCACTCTCCATATAGACTGAAAGCCGACCCCAACATGGTTGGGAAAAGGCATGGAGGATGATGACCACTCTCCGTATATGGCGACCCTGCCAGGATTAAGCTACAGCCCTGGTTCTTAGGAATGTTACAGTCAATGTGAACAGCAATCAGAATAATGGTCACCATATAGGTACAGGTACAGTTTCTCAGAAGAAAGAAACAATATTTACCTTGGACATCAAAGCCACTTGACTGCCATAAGGATTGACTGGCAGCATAACATTAACACCTTCAATCATTCTTTTGAAAACTTCTTTCGGTGCCTCTATGGGCGGTCTTTGTTTTACATTTTTAAAACCAGTAACATTCACATTTTGTTTTGGAGGAAATAAAGCTTTGACAGCCGGCCCTTTTTTCTGTTTATTTTTATTATTTTTGGAATTTTCATGTTTATTTCTGGATGAAAATAATGATTTTATGGCAGTAGTTTTCTGTAAAATCACTTCGGGATACTCTTCGTCGTCCGACATCATCGTAGCGTTGGTCGGCATGTTGGTAAACTCTTCGTCACTGCTTATAGCAACTACGTCCCCCATATGGTCATTTTGTACAGTTTTTGAGCAACCAGGCCCATTAAAACTGTCGTCGTCGTCGGATATCTCAATTTGTGTATCCATTGTCCCAAAAATACACTTCTAATAGTCACTAAAATCACTTCCCGCGCTTTACTTCCTCACTTCAATTTAACATTCAGCTTACAAGTTTTTGCTTTTAAGTTCTCATTTTGATACCATTACACACAACTTAAACAGAAGTTTCTAATAGTTAAATTGCTAACACTTATTAAATTCTTATTCTAATGTTTACGAACAAATTCGTTACGAAAAGAAACAATACATTTTGCAAACAGAACAGCTGACAGCTGCAGTGTTGCTAGGTCTGATTTTCAAAATCCGGGAGGCTTATTATGAAAAAAGCGGGAGAAATATTGAGGAAAATTTTAAAAAATCGGGAGATGATGTTTTTCAACAAAAATCATAGTTTTTGAAGTAATCACGGTATTTTCTATTTTGCCATAATTTAAGTTGTAATATTTAAAATCAAAGCAGTTTGATTTTTTTACATTTTACTGCCCTGTGTAGTAAAATAAATTGAATTGTAAACTTTATCATTTTGTAATAGACTATTTTATGCTAAGTGTTTAGTGAACATACGATATACTGGGAGTGATCGAATGTTCAGGGCGGCAACTTATCCGTATGTTTAATTTTATGCAGTTTTTTTTTTGCCTGGTTTTGATCTTATCCCTATTATTAGGCTTTATACAGGGACTGTAAAAAATCGGGAGATCGGGAGATTTCTAGGAAAATCTGTGAATCTCCCGGAAAATCGGGAGACCTGGCAACAGTGGACAGCTGAGTCCGTAGACGGAGAAAACTATTCTCTGTCTACGGCTGAGTCGATCGAATCGAACGTCACTGTCACTGTCAAAAGTAGCGTTTCAATATTTACTAAAGATATACGTTTGAAGCATGAATGAATGTTGGAAAGAGACAAAGATAGCAGTTAAAGTATTAAAAAATGAGATGGAACATAAACAAAACAACAAAACGTTCCCGTCTACTCAACGGTTTACAATTTTAACATTTGTTTTTTTTTCTTAAACATACGCCCGCCGCCTAATCGACGGGCCGCCTTTATTCCTCCTAGGGCCGCGTTCAGTTATATCGGCGGACGTCGTCGGACGACGCTCGGAGCGTTGCTTCCTTTGACTAATGGAACTATAAATCCACAGATTTTTGATAATATGTTTTGGTTGCTTCAACGTTCGTTTGTATGATCGTATGTCGTCGGACGATAATACTGAACGCGGCCAAGAAGGTATTTTATTTAAACTATCAAAAGGAAGAAAGCCAAAAGCCAACAATCGGAAATGGATGGGATAAGTTTTATGAAGCCTGTAAATCACAACGAAGTGTAGCATTGTTAATTGATTATTTTATGGGTTATTAGTACCTACCTACCTATTAGCAGTAGGTAGGTAATAACAAAATTTGACTGTAAAGCCGCGTCTCCACTCAGTGACTTTGGTCGCTGGCGACGTTAAAATCAGGTCAAAATTGGTGTGTGGACTGGACCGGGATTTTTCAGCGATTCGATGTCGCTGACGGCCAAAGTCACTGCGTGGAGACGCGACATAAGGTGTAGGCACAGAGTACCTTTGTATATAGTGTAGGTAGACGTAGAGAAAGGAAAGTCTATTTGATACAGGGACAAACTTTATTTATTTCAAATTTTTCTACAAACTTGTGTTGGCTTGAACGACACTTTCAAATTCACTTTATTTTTGGCATTGAATTGCTGACAGGAAAATCTGCAAAAGGAAAGGAAGAAATCAGTGATACCCATCACTGACGCGTGTGGAACACAACGTGCTACCGTCACGGGCCTCGACTGGTCGGGCGGCTGGCTACCCCGAATCCACCGCCCGCAGGCCTACACCTAGGGTGACTGGACGTTGGCATACGCCCTCATGCGACGCCCAGGTCACCTCCTGCGGATGGGAAGAGGTAATCGCCTCTCGAACCCTCTCCGCCGCCTCCTTAGCGAGCATCACCTCCTCGCAGAAGTAGATGACGCCTTCCCAAGCGCTGTCACTCCCGACCATAGACAGAACCACGGCTGGAAGCGAGAGATAGCTGCTGCCTACTGCAGTGATGAGGTCACGGCGCTGTGCGGCCCAAGCTGGGCACTCCTCCAGTGTGTACTGCGCCGTGTCCTCTGGACATATTGACTGCCTCGGTTATCTAGCAGTACCTCAGATCGTGAAGCCCACGCGGTTCGATTCCCGGGTCGGACAAAAAGAGTTATTGGGATTTTTCTGGAAAAAAAATGGTTTGATTTGTAGCAGCCCGGAGTCAGGATGTTGTTGGTGTTACACCCTCGTGCTTTGGAGAGCACGTAAAGCCATTGGTCCTGTGCCTGATCTCTCTAGTCATGTCGGATTGCCGTCCATCTGATTAAGAGAGTGCACCTGTGTTTGCGCACACAATTGTGCTTGTGCACTATAATATGTCCCGTGCAGATGGCTATTCTTCGTTGAGATTGGCCGCCGTGACCGAAATTTAGGCAGGAGGACACATTAAATTATATGTTTACACATTATTTTGTGCACCTAAAATTATATTTGGAACGAATGTGGGTGTCAACTTTACTGTTAAATAAAGGATTCAATGTTTTTTTTTTAGTTTGACTAAACGAGCTAAAGGCTCACCTAATGTTAAGCGGTTACCTTTGCCCATAACAACTTCAATACCACCTAGGTTGTTGCCTAAATGGTACCGCAAGTCGGTTTGCCAAACTGAGACATGAAGATGGAAAGTTTCATGTGATTGTAATTTCACCGGCACCTGTACCCTTCAGACTGAAACACAGCAATGCAAGCATCACTATTTGGAGGAGAAGTAGGTATGGTGGTAGTACTTCCTCCAACAAACAAGAAACATAATACTTGGGTTATCCAAATCTCAACTAGGTAGGTCATAGTTATGTCATATCATGAACAAATCGTCGCGTTGGCTTACCTACCTACTACAAGAAGCTTAACTTTAATACCAAATGCTCTCCAGCAAATTACCTGTCGTTAGAAAACTTACAATATATTTTTTGCAGACTAAAGATTTTCTTGATAGTTTTATCCTTTCGCTGCATATTTATCTTTACACTCTTCATCAGCAATTTTTTTTTTTGAGTCTTATTCACACGAATTCATGTTTTTTGTGGCTGTGGCGTCATAAAAATGTATGAAAACAAAGAAAATGCAACAGCCCAACCCAACCAGCACATTTTGTTTAAAAATAGGATTTTTGTCTTTTTATATTTTTGTTACATTTATTTATTTTTGAAAGAAAGATTATGTCAAAAGACAATTAAGTTTTTTTTTTTAGATATTTCTATTTCTATCGGAGAGTTTTGCATTGTGCGCTAAAAACTACTTAAATATTGTAATAAAACTTTTTGCTTGCCAGTTTTTTTTTTTAAACGACCTGTGTACACTTTTACTCTTGATCTGTACTTAAATGTTTGTAATAAATTGGGTGTAAAAAATGTAAAAGTGGTTTGACTAGATTTGAAAGAGGCAAGATTTGTTTGTTTATAATCGATATACTCTGAAACTACTGAAACGATTTTAATAATTCTTTCACCATTAGAAAGCTACTTTATGCGAAATTCACAAAGGCTGTATTTTATTTCCGTATTATTATTATTTTATGATTTTTTGAGCCCCGTCCTTTTCACAGATGGTCACATTTGTGTGACGACACATTTTTGCAATTTTAAATTTATAAATTATAAAATAAACTTAAAAAAAGTAAAAATGAGTTCAAAAAGAAAGTGTGACACAGTTTAGGAAGTAGGTGCCTTTGATTCGGTTTGATTTAAGAAAAAATTGCCACCGATTTCCTAAAATGTTACACACAAATTTCTTTTTGAACTCACTTTTTACTTTTTTTTAGTTCATTTTATTTTTATATTTTCAGTGACATAAAAATACATAGATAAGCAATTGCTGCAATCGCGGATGATCTGCTGTGACACTTTATCTCCGAAAATCTTCACCAAAATTTTATGGGACCATCTCATGAGAAATTATTTTCAAACTAACAAAAACTTCCAATTCGGTGCATAAATGTCAGAGTTATGCCAAACATACATAAAAAAACATATACAACGTGTATCAGAAATGCGTGGTCATATTTTAAGAGCTCATTAAGGGCATAGCATAGAACAACTTTTAGTATGGGACCAACCCTGAAATCGCGAGAAAATTAACAGCTGTTCCCTACTAACGGCCAAAATTAATATCCAATCTATCCACGATTTACCCTACTGGAGATAGAAATTTGACATATTTTGTAAGGAGCTTATATCAAATTCCTATCCCTAGTAGGGCAAATCGTGGATAGATTGGATATTAATTTTGGCCGTAAATCATCGATGTCGCTCGACAAAATGTAAGGATCAGCTAATATTTTTTTTGCGATTCATACCTCTTTTTAATCTTCCACAATAATGTCATCTAAACCAGCAGCAAGCAGAGAAATATCGCCTTCTAGATTTCTAGTCTTTTTTGTTTTCAAGGGGGATACCTTCAAAAGGCTACCAGCCTTATGGAGGATAGGCTGGGGTGTGTGGCATTTTTACTGCACCAAAACCTCCCTGGTGGCCATGTTCAGCACAATGGAGGAAAGACTCCGGGAATGGGTTATGCTTGGTATGTCTCCCTGAACCCCATTCCGATGCAGAAGCATAAGGCGACACGGGAGCACAGCGTGCCACCGTCATCCCTGATGTCACCCAGTGGACGCCCAAAACGCCCACTCTGGACGACCGTGACCTCAAAGGCCCACCGCGCACCTGTCCTATACATCACACACACTGTACATGCCTATAAAAGAGGATTTCCTTCATCAGATTCTGACTTGGTTACAATGGGACCAAGTAGAGAGCACAGCCTTCAAAAAAAGTGTACAATCGACGGAGAAATCGGTGAACATACATAAATAGCTACATACAGTCGAACATAATACCTCCTCCTTTTTTTAATTTGGTTATAAACAGCACTTCCAAGATAGACATAATGTGTTATAATTCTATGACTTCCAAAGTGATCCAAACAAATCTAACAGCCATTACCTATAGTGATTTAGATAGAGTTGTTAATATTTTAGTTTTTTGTTAAAGTTGAAGTTTAGAGTTTTAATACTTTAGATTTATACATGTGACGTCACGAAGGTGTCACACTTTGTTGACTGGGATGGTCAACAAAGTGGGACATGACCTTCGTGACCCCTTAACGTTTGACTTAATTTATGGATGGCCCCTAATATCCACTCAGGAAAGGTAAGTCAAGCACATATCGACTGTGACCAAACCAATATAGGTACCGTAAATTGCCCTAACTTGGCCCACAAGCCCTACTTTGGTTAGTTATTTTTTGAGTAAACTATAATAGCTATGATTTCCGTACTTGGGGAGCTTTGAAAACTATGACAACGCTAACATTTGGTTCAGTTATAAAGTGTCAGTGTGTGTAAAAATTAAGTTAATGCCTTAGGCAAAGTAGGGCTTGGTGGGAAAGTTAGGGCATTTTACGGTACCTAAGGAAAGCCTGTCTTGTTTGCAACTTGCATACCAAGCCAGTTTAGCTTATAGTGGTTACGTTACCATTGATATGCGGCTGACCGGACTATACTGTACGGTACCTACGAGTTATTAACTATTGACCACGTAAAATTACAAAAACTTAAATATTATTCTATCAAAGTGACAATAAGTACATACAAGTAAATTCCTTAACTTTCTTATTTAAAGTAAGTACTTTGAATAAGTGCCTAGCATCCTAGCATCATTTATACTTGCTCACACCTCTGGGCTGGAGCACCCAAGTCCTCCACTCCTTCCACTTGACCGCATTCAGCGCAGAGCAGCTCGAATCATCAGCGACAACCTATGATGTTCCCAATCGGCTTGACCCTCTAGCTTTGCGAAGAGACGTTGCATCTCTATGTACCTATCCTATATCGCATGTAGGTACAATGGGGAGTGCTCTGAGGAATTGTTCGACCTTATACCAGCCGCTGACTTGCACCAACGTACCACCCGCCATAAATCTAAATTCCATCCTCACCATCTTGATGGTTGGCAGTCAACTACAGTACGTTTCACACACAATTTTTTGCCTCGTACAGCAAAACTGTGGAACCAACTTCCGTCAGCGGTTTTGCCGAACAAATTCGACATGGGAGCCTTCAAGAAATAGCATAGCTACGTCTTTTTGAAAGGTCGGCAACGCATCGGCGACTCCCCTGGTGTTGCGGATGTCCATGGGCGGCGGAGATTGCTTACCATCAGGTGACTCGCATGCTCGTTTGCCCTCCTATGTTATAAAAAAATTACCATTAAATATTACTTGCAATTACAGTTATTGAAACATTTTATCCATCCTTATTTATGCCATAGATATCTGTCGAGACGTTAATAAAAATGCATAAATGTATTTTATTGTTCACCCACCATTAACGCGCTCGGTATTAGTCAAAATGTCTGGCTGTATGGAGTGTTGCTGTTGCCATCGGCGAACTCCCGCCAAAATTTCGGCGCCATTACACGAGTGAGTTGTCAGCAGAAGTTATGGCGCGTTATAATTTGGTTTATAACCCGACACTACGCTGTTTAGGCAGTTCAATTAGTGAATATGTCACGTTCCTTCGTTTTTGTATTGAATTGGATAGCAACTGATAACTGTAATAAAAATTATATATAAAAGTATAAGTAGGTACCACACATAGTATAAAACTATGTCTGTGGTAGATACATAGTTTCTATTCCTAATACTTTTGGTAATGACAACAAAGTTGAAAAAAAAAAAACACTTAAATGGTGATTAAGAAGTCACATTGGACAAAGAAATTTTACCAGTGGCATAGGTACCACCCATACTTATTAGGCATCTTTCATAATTTTCATTGATCGTCGTTTACATAAATACTCTATAGTTACCTATTCCACAGATTATATAATACTATTATACTATAGGTAGGTACTAGCCTAGTCTTAAAATAGTTATTTAAAAACAATGCCACCAGTCCATCGCCTATGAACTCGAAAGCAATTAATTCCCTCATTTAGTCGATTTTTTATTTCATCCAAATAACCTGTCACCACTGCTCTCCCGCGTATCAGAATGTGAATCACTAACACAATAAAATAAAATAATAAACGCATAAACAATACTAAACTAAACTATGCAAGGGATGGCACCCTATTTTCGGGCCATTCAACAGTTTACGTCCGTTTTAATGCGGCTCCTACAAATTGGTGAATGTCATAAATTACAGTGTGAAGACGCAGAAGACTCCCCTTGCCTTTGTGGATGCTCGTATTGGGACACTCTTGGATTGGTAATTTTTTTAAATTAATAACAAGTAGTGGCTATAGAAAAAGAAGATAAGTTCATACGGTTCTTATGAATTTAAAAAAGATGTAACATGCATGGGGGACGAAACCCGTAATTCAACAAACTAATGCGAATCTCGCTCAAAAACTACTCACTCTTTGGTACTGAAATTAAAATACGCGTTACTCAAGGATAGACGTGAAAAAATTATTAAGTCCAAAATATGAATGCACTTATTAGGCTCGATCATATAAAATTCCAAACATACCTCGGAAACTGTTTATTTTCAAACAGTTTCCTAAATATATCCAACATTAAATAATTGAAATAATTTTATTAAGTCATTTTATATTTACACATTTTTTCTGGGTTTTTTTTTTTTTGCTTAAATGCACTTTCATTCAAAATGGCGTCAACTTCATGCCGCACTACTCCTTCCCGGCAAGCTTTGTATTTTGCTTCATGCTCACTCTCATTCCGCGGCGTTCTGGGCCTTAAGTTGCTTAGTTGCTTATCTTGTTTCATTTTAAAATCTAAACCTTTCATGATACTGGTTTTGGGCCAAACTTAAGCTATCTAAAAAGCATACAATTAAACTCATCCAGGTAACTACGTAACTACATTTATATTTTTCACTGGGATACCCATTTTTATTATTATTGTTCAAACTTAATTAGTGGACATATTAAAATACACCTAATAATTCTATAAGCCTACATCATGTACACACGGCTACACATCAAGCTGTACATTTCCAGTATAAGCTGACCTCGCATTGTATAGGTTTTCCCTACAACGCGAGGTCAGCCTTTACTGGTAATGTACAGCTTGATGTGTAGCCGTGTGTACATAATATTTACAAAACAAATACAAAAAAAAGTTTTTTTTTGCCTCTTGGTGTTCATCATCAAAAACTCTTATTAAATTTAAAACCTAGAGATATTAAGGTGTCAATAACCAAAAAATAAGAAACGGTCCCAAGTCATCAACTACAAACACGTTGAACTTTGGTGACCAAACAGTGGCGCGTCCCTCCCAATTATTGACATGCTTTATTGCACTTCCTATCCGAGGCGCGCTTTTATCAGCGTATGTCACTCCACCCGATACATCCACCAAACCTATTCACACATTTACCCACACAAAAATGATCTTTATACCGTTCTAATAAGGACTAAGAAAGTAGCATGTGCTCCACTATGTTATTTCTACTTAATTTGATGGCAAAACTTTCTATATCGAACTCATTTATACTTCCAAACATTATCAGTAGGGGTTCGCGCGGATTCGACGGCCAATGGGCTCTCAAGATTGATATCTTTAAGTAAACATGCGACTGTCTATTTGTATACGTTTCATGGTATGTGGCGCACAATAATTTCGGCTTTGTTAATTTGGTAGTTAATATTGTGTGTAGGGAATTAAAAGTGCAATAAAACTGATAAAATAACGATATAAAGTTGTGTATCTTTGACACTTGTGTCAGATTAGTAAGTCGTAACAGTGTTTTGAAGCTATTCGTAGTTGCGGTTGTTATACTTCCTATTATCTTGTTTAACTTTATACGTTCCTGAATAGTTAAAATAGGTACTTATAAGTGCTACCATATAATCACTAAACTTCAATATCATTTCATTTTATAGCTTAACGGCCAAAATTAATATCCAATCTATCCACGATTTTCCCTACTAGAGATAGCAATTTGACATAAGCTCCATACAAAATATGTCAAATTTCTATCTCTAGTAGGGTAAATCGTGGATAGATTGGATATTAATTTTGGCCATTAATCTATTCTATGTTCTATGCTGAATCCGATCAAGAGTCGTCGTCCCAGCTTTCTAAACTTGGTTTTAGGTGAAATTCCAAGGCTCTGGCCATCTGCACTGAGCTCCTGCTTTCTTCATTTAATAAATAAATTAACACACACATCATCATCATCATCATTTCAGCCGAAAGACGTCCACTGCTGGACTCCCCAAGCAGTTTGGGGAGGATTATGCCATAATCGCCACGCTTTGCAGGCGGGTTGGCGATCGCATTGGTTGGTTAAATACTCGGAGAACGCTGCTGCCCATACTCTGGTGAATCCCTTAATCGCCTTTTACGACACGATATAGGGTGGCGCAATTCTTTACGTCCGGCACCACACGGAACCAATACACAATTATTATATATTATTATTATAGGAATTAACACAATACGTTCCTGTAAATTGCTACAGATGTTACAAAAAATTCATTCATATGTCATTAAAATATATCTACAGTGTTCGCTTACCGCACTAGCTGGGTATGACCGCGTTGGTCCGCATTGACATCACCAATCACTCGATTCAGTTTGAGCGGCCGTGCGTTATAAATCGACTAAATCGGCTACCCCCGGTCCGACCGCTAGTGTACCGTGAACTCGACTAATTTCTTTGTTGTTAGGCACACGCACCGCACTAGTAATCAGTTGATTCTTTGCCACAATGGTTTTTCGAAAAAAGAATACACATTGTAGATTCTGAACATGATCTTTTTGTGCTGTTCAAACTTCGAATTGAATATTGTAAGGGCAAGATGAAGATGTTACTCAACATTTTTTTCAAAGTAATCTGGTATAATAATTTCATAGGATTTCGCGATCACTACATCGCGTATATTAAATTGGTTTAGTCTTAGGCCCGTATTCCAGAAGGATACTCAAGCGTTGATCTCTGTTTAAAACTAGTTTTAAGTTGAGCTTTGATTTTAGAACGTCCCTTAAGCAGAGATTTGTTGATCACAGTTCAGCTGAGTTTAGTTTCGTTTTATATTGTCACCTGTTTCGGTATTTGGGCAAATATTTGATCTGTAATCACTCAAGCGTGGTCCAGACTACGCTTGAGTAGAGATTTCTATTATATTTCAGGTCAAATTCATGTGTTATGTTGTTGAATTAAAGTTTATAATTACCGTTCTGGAATAAGACCGATACTCAAGTAACGATTCTATACTTAAGTAGTGATCAGGTGATTGGAGTTTAAACTGTACTTGAGGAAGCTACTGTAATACGGGCCTTAGTCTTCCTGCGACCACGAAGGCTGCTAAGCTTCTGAAACGTCAGGAAAACCAATTTAATTAGTATACACGATGTAATCCGGTTAAACTTGTTTATTATAATCTGGTATATTAAGAATCTATTAATGGACTTTAGAAAATACCGAAATACTGGACTATTGAGTGGTTTTAATGTTGTATTTCTCTAGGATCTTAATCCTACCATACGTTCGGTAGCCCTTGAAAATTTGAAGTTCAAACCAAGTTGCGACCATTCTGGTAGTTCCTTATTCTATTAGCATAGACATATATTATACATTGTCTATTAGGTACCTAATAAAAGCATAAGGCCAACCTTATGCATTGATTTTGATTTACACTTCACACCCATTTAATCCGCTTTGAAAGCCCCCATTTGCCCCTTATGGTATGCTATTACGCAAGTGATATCCATACATTTTTAATATTCCATTGTTTAGTTGCCCTGTCTAGCTACTAACATGTTAGTCTCCCCTCTTAAACACATTTCTGTGCGTGACACACGTCGCCAGCAATAATTGTTTAGCTTGACCGAACATAAGTAATTTGTTGCAAGTTGCAGTGCAGACGCGATGCCGCGTTTCCTTCGTCTTATTAAGAGATGCAGGTGACATTAGAAAAAAAAACATATCTGTCAAATTTTTGGTTTGGCGGAAATGGCGGCAAAAGTGAAATAATAGTACCGGATTACATGACTGCAGCGGCCGACAAAAAAGGCATTGATGGGCGAACGTGAAAATGTGGGCTGAGGCACACGTACGTGCGTCCAGCAATGTCTGGTTGCGGCCGAGGCTTATACTTATAGGTAATACTTTTCTCAAATAATGTGCGGAAATTCATACTAAGTAGTACCAACTCATTTGGTCAAATTAAATAAAAAATAATTATAAATTCCAGAATCAATGACGAACAACAATAATTTTTCACGCATCAATATGCTCATTTGTTTCTTTTTTACTTTAAACGGCGTTATTTGCAAGCCAGTTCGAAATTTAAATAAAATATTTGATAAGTTACCTCCTTGTTTGCCATGTTTCGGAATAAAAAGTTAACAGCATCTTCGCTATTGTTCCTATCCTGTGATTGTACCGTACGAAATATTACATATAGGTATATAGGTATTTTATGTTCAGTAATCTGAGTTTCCTCCGCTAAGTTGTGCGGTGTGATTTTAAACAGCAATCACCAAGTTTTTATCCGTTTCTCACTCGGGAACTATTTCAAAGATTTAACAGGCTTCGTCCGCAACGAGTATCTGTATACCACGGGAAAAGCGACTACAAAAACTGGTATTGAGACCAGAATGTAGCAACGACAGTTCATAGTAGCTAATATAATGGAGCTATGTTACCTGAGGCTCGAAATATGCTGTAGCTCAACATATTTCTAGTATAAATGGTTGCACCTGCCCGCGACCCTGTAGGTCGGTGATGCCAATCGGAATAGATAACATATTTTTTATTACAGTAATTATAATTATCTTTATTTGGTCACCCCATCACACGCTCGATAGTTTACAGTTCATTGGTTTTAGAAAAACAGCAATTTTTACGAGCGACGCAAGTGACGCCGTTGAGTTTTTAAAACGTGATGTAGTTTATGTTATTTTAATAGCAGTTAAGTTGTTGGGGTTATAACGATTGGATCAGTTGGCAAATAGCAAAATTGTACGTTGTTTTTTTATAATTGTTTGTTTACGCTTAGCTGATAATTATCTAGGAAATACTACTATAGTGAAGTTTTTATTTTTTAACTTGAATCGACAGTCAGTTAACGTGTAATAAACTGACAAATAATTGTTTGATTAAGTACAAAGATATCGTCGGATGATTAATTAAAAACGATAAAAACAACTTTTTAACTGCAGTTAATGCTTAATGAATTCGTTTAATTATAATGAGCTATTAGCATTAGAACAATCGCTTATTTGTGGCTAATAAAACTAAAGAGCCCATTTTAAAATATTTAATTGGATCGTTGTAAAGTCTGTTCTAATCAAAGTCAAGTATTTAATGATATTTTGACTAAATAGGGATATAATAAAATATTTATAGGTCTTCATGCAGGACCCTTATTTATTTGAAAGATGTTTAAGTAGGAAGGAAGCCAGCTTCGTACCGAAAATAAGTACAATAATGCTCCTCCCTGAAGGAACTCTTTAAATGACTGTGAAAATCGAATCAAAATCTATCAAGTAGTTTAGAAGTAATTATCAAGCAAGCAAACAGACGCATATAATTAGCGACTTTGTTTTAAACTATTTAATTCAGAGATACCTATATTACATTTGATATTCGTTTTACGCGAATTACGAGAATGTAGAGCCGGCAAATGAGTTTTTCTTGCCGCAAAAATTTAAAGTCTAGTTATTTGTGTTCCGTAGTTGCTGTTGTTAATGTCATAGTAAAATCAGCAGGACAGTTCATAAACGGTCAAGCAGACTGGTAATAGGCGTTTTTGGTAGGATTTTAAGTGTTTGGACATTACCTATTTCAACGATTGTGTCTTAGTACTTAATCTGTGATTGTGTCCAAAAAATTATAATCCAATTGTAAAAATATCAATGTATCCCGGTCATTAAGTATTAGCCATATTCCTTCACACAGATAGTTAAAAACAACTGTCAAAAATATAGTTTCGTGCACGAACTATCGCCCCTCGCATTAGGCATAATAGCCGATGCGTTTGCCTTATTTAAAAAAACAAAAACTCCGCGTCGCTGACAGACACAGCTCGTTATGTGGTGACACGGAATTTTTCATTTTGCACCAACTTTTCTTTTCTTACTTTGAGTGATTGGAGTAACTTTTTGAGCAAATCTTTGTTATAGTGTTGGGAACACCTATTGAATGTTGTGTTTTATCGACTGCGACAAAACATAGACAACACCCATGTATCTATTTGGTAACATTTTAGTACCACCTAATGTAATGTAGGCATTTGTAGGAAATGTAAACTTTTCTTCATCTTCAAAGAAGAAAAAGTTTTTTTTTTCTGTTTCCTGAGTGAAAGTCGACTGACGATCAGAATTTTCACACCGAGCGACTGCTGTCTGCCATTTTCGCATTGGGGCGAACCGAGTCATACCTACATACTTACTATATCTTCAGATTTGATCAGTTTTCAGATTTTCAGGCTTTTGACACTTTTGACATAGACATTCATTGTGAAAATCGAAAAACAAAAGAGGGTCTAATTAGTCGATGATGTTTAATTGGTCACGGATTGATCACGTATTATTTTACGATTTATGTCCAGCAGTGGACGTCTTTCAGCTGAAATTATGAATGATGATGTAAAGTCGACAGCATGACAGTGTTAACACTTCAATTCGAATACCGCCCTTACTGCTTACGAAATAAAGATGCTGCTAATGTCAAAGTGTTACCACCGACTTGCGGTCGACCGTACAATCTGAAACATTTAACTGAATTATTCAATAATCGAATTACCTGACATTCGATATCATATCGATGTAACTCCTGCCAACTAGCGCCCCCTACCGACAGATAATCACAACGCCATTACGTGTGTCACACGCAAACTATTCCAGTTGGTCTAACTCCAGAATTATCAGTTAGTTGTGGAAAGTTCATCATGTGTAGTTTATTGCGCTATTAGTTTAGTAAGGAAAGTTTTTTTCTTTGTAGTTAGGTGAATGATAATCTAGTTTGTTTGTTTTTCTTGTTAATTGTGTTATTTGTTGAGTATTGCACGTTATGTGTAATTCTTCAAAGCTTTTTTGCTCTTTTAGTGATATTATATCTAATAAATGGTCGGGAATATTGCCACCGATAGGCAGACAGATTGGTGATCGTACTTTTTTGTTAGGTATTACTTATCATTATTCGTAGAAAGAAAGAAAGAAAAATGATTTATTGCCACAACAAGACGACATGCGGTAGGTGCACATAAAAAATAACTTAATTAGGTACATTTCTTGAATCATAAAGAAGAAAGAAAGAAAGAAAAGTTAGTTAGTTAGGTAGTTTATCATAAAGAAGGACCCATGCTACTGTCCGTCCTTTTGAAAAATCCTAACACCACTTACGCATAGCGTTTATAGCTTTAACTTAGCGTTGCAAGAACCGTTTTTTCAAATATCTGCAAAAAAATATGGAAAAAATAAGTACCTACCTATTCTAGGTCGAAAAAATCGGGTCGTAGAAAACCCCCGCCACCATGATTTTCCTCTCCGTACGCGGTCTCTTCTTTTTTTCTCCTGCTCCCCTTGAGCGCTCTTCCTTCGCTGACCGATTTAAATTGGCTACTTAGATGAAAAAGCGGGATTTTGGGCTTCCCGCTCAGGATTTTAACACCACTTACGCATAGCGTTTATAGCTTTAACTTAGCGTTGCAAGAACCGTTTTTTCAAATATCTGCAAAAAATATGGAAAAAATAAGTACCTACCTATTCTAGGTCGAAAAAATCAGGTCGTAGAAAACCCCCGCCACCATGATGTTCCTCTCCGTACGCGGTCTCTTCTTTTTTTCTCCTGCTCCCCTTGAGCGCTTTTTCCTTCGCTGACCGATTTAAATTGGCTACTTAGATGAAAAAGCGGGATTTTGGGCTTCCCGCTCAGGATGTTTGTGGGTTGCGGCCTGAGTGGGCTGAAATACGGGACGTCCCGCCTAAAGCAGGACAACTGGTAACGCTACCTACACGTGAATATCGAGGGGAAATCGAAACGGAAACAGCATACATCGATAATATTGTTACGACGGAGGGTTAAGCAGAGTGGACTGAAATACTTCAACCTCGATTTTCCTGGACTTAGAGACGTTTTCAGCAGGCTGAAATGCATTTTCAGTCCATATCAGAGGAGGCTCTATCACATACCAAAGAATCGAAATTTTGAGTATGTTGCCGTTGTTTTCAGGCGCCTGAAACATGTTTTCAGGCCGTTTCAGGAGCCAACAAATCCGATGCCGACATTTCCTGAAAACCCATTTTCAGGCGTTTTCAGGACCCCTTATGGCCATTTGACACCCACATGTAAAATTGTTGATGAGTGAGCGAGATAGAGCTAAATATCAGACAAGGATAGACGAAGAACCTTCTGGAAGAGAGTGAGCAGGATAGAGCTAATATAAGACAAGGATAGACGAGATTCGACAAGCTTCGAGAACATTCCATTCTAGAAGTGAGTGAGTGAGATAGAGGATAGATGAGGTTCGACGAGGTTCGAGAACTTTCTATTTCGAGAATGTGCAAGTGAGAAAGAGTTATCTTATGACAAGGATAGATGACGTTCGAGGACTTTCCAGTACCACGACTCGCGGCCTATATAAACGGCGCAGCTGAGTGCCAGTGGAGTTCAGTTGGAGTTCAGTTTGGATCAAGCGATACAAGCGATAACATCGAAGCGATATTCGGAGCGATTTAACTAGTAACTTTGTGTGTTAATAAGCGATTCAGTGTAATTGTTCAGTAATAAAGTGTTCTCTACGCATTTAATCGGCTTTCTATCTATATACGAACCCCCAGCTCGTAACATTTGGTGTCAGAAGTGGGATAGAAAATGCCGATTACGCCAAGAGAGGAGGAACCGACTGGTAATGAAACGCCGAGTCGGATGCAGACGAGACAGTTAACGGCAAGACAGACAGCTCAGGACGCATCAAGAACTATGAGTCAGGAGGAGGTCGTCCAACAGGGACCTCAGCCTCAAGGTGGGAATAACGATATTACCAGCTTATTCAATTTGATGCAGCAAATGGCAAGAATGCAGGAAGAGCAATTACGCGAAACACGCGAACTAGTTACAAGGCAGAAAGAGCAAGTACGCGAAACACGCGAACTAGTTACAAGGCAGAAAGAGCAAGTACGCGAAACACGCGAACTAGCCACAAGGCAGGAAGAGCAAGTACGCAGACAGGAAGAGCAAGCCGCAAGGCAAGAAGAGCGGTTCTGTAGAATGGAGAAGATATTTGAGCGAGGAGCAATATTGGAGGAACTCTATCTTTCTTTTAAAAATAAACAAGATGAGGTAGAGATTAAGGTTGATCAAGCTGTCGTTAGTGAAGCAGACATATCCGAACAAGATGATGCCAATAAGAGCCAGGAATCGGACGATGACGAATATGAAGCAAATGATGGTGAAGATGAAGTTAACATGTATCAAGAAACTGAAGATGACTCAGAAGATACAGATGGCACGTTCAACCCGAGCGGGTCGGAGGAGGACGATAGCGACTTCGACCCGGAGGTGGGCGAGGGAGTGGTGGGCGCCACACAGCGCCGCAAGTCGTTGAGCCGCTGCCGCTCCGCTGGCGAGCCCGCCACGCACGGCCGCAAGGTCAAGGGCAAGAAGGGATGGCCAAGTAACCTGAGTCACGGTCGAAAAGCAGAGTCAGACAGCGAAGAAGAAAGTAAAAAGTCGGAGAATGAGAGTGAGAACGAGTCCGGAAGCGAGACAGAGGAATCTGAGCAGGAAACCAAGTCGAAGCGTGGGCGGACAGCGGCAGCAGCGCCGACCGTGGAGAAAGGCCGCAAGGGTGCCCTAGCTAAGAACGTCAGAGCTAAGGCCACGCCCGTCAAGCGGAAAGCACCCACACCATCCGCAGAGAAGAAGGCACCCACTGCCAAAGACGCGGGGCCACCAACGAAGAAGAACAAGAAGGCTTCCTCAGACAAGAAGTACGGCGAGGGCAGCGTGAAGCTCAAGGAAGAAGGTAGCGCCGAGGAGTCCAACACGCCCGTCGACGAGAAGACCAAGTGGCCGTCCACTGACGAAGAGATCAAGACGTATGACCCTGGAGGGTGCAAACCTAATTGGGATGGGCCGTCACGAAGATCAACGACGTTGCTACCGAATCCGAAAGGACGGACGCAATCAACCGAAGATTGTACACATTGATCGACTGGCCCGGTACTACGGAGATAATGATGCTCGGGACGAGCATGTCTTAGGAGGGGGTAGTGTTACGACGGAGGGTTAAGCAGAGTGGACTGAAATACTTCAACCTCGATTTTCCTGGACTTAGAGACGTTTTCAGCAGGCTGAAATGCATTTTCAGTCCATATCAGAGGAGGCTCTATCACATACCAAAGAATCGAAATTTTGAGTATGTTGCCGTTGTTTTCAGGCGCCTGAAACATGTTTTCAGGCCGTTTCAGGAGCCAACAAATCCGATGCCGACATTTCCTGAAAACCCATTTTCAGGCGTTTTCAGGACCCCTTATGGCCATTTGACACCCACATGTAAAATTGTTGATGAGTGAGCGAGATAGAGCTAAATATCAGACAAGGATAGACGAAGAACCTTCTGGAAGAGAGTGAGCAGGATAGAGCTAATATAAGACAAGGATAGACGAGATTCGACAAGCTTCGAGAACATTCCATTCTAGAAGTGAGTGAGTGAGATAGAGGATAGATGAGGTTCGACGAGGTTCGAGAACTTTCTATTTCGAGAATGTGCAAGTGAGAAAGAGTTATCTTATGACAAGGATAGATGACGTTCGAGGACTTTCCAGTACCACGACTCGCGGCCTATATAAACGGCGCAGCTGAGTGCCAGTGGAGTTCAGTTGGAGTTCAGTTTGGATCAAGCGATACAAGCGATAACATCGAAGCGATATTCGGAGCGATTTAACTAGTAACTTTGTGTGTTAATAAGCGATTCAGTGTAATTGTTCAGTAATAAAGTGTTCTCTACGCATTTAATCGGCTTTCTATCTATATACGAACCCCCAGCTCGTAACAATATCGATGTGATCTTGCTATCCCGCGTGGTGCATCCGATAATGATTTATTCTACAAAAAAGGTCAAAACTAATTCATGTTCCAAATACTTAGGCCCGTATTAGAGAACGTTCCTCAAGTACAGTTTGATCTTCAATCAACTGATCTACTTATCGATAGAATCGTTACTTGAGTATCGGTCTTAATCCAATACGGTAATTATAAACTTTAATTCAACAACATAACACACGCATTTGACCTGAAATGGAATAGAAATCTCTACTCAAGCGTAGTCTGGACCACACTAGAGTGATTACAGATCAAATCTCTGCTCAAATACCGAAAAAGGTGACAGTATAAAATAAAGCTACACTCAGCTGAACTGTGATTTTATTTATTTAGTTGAGTGTATTTATTATAAGTCCAAATTATGTCGATGCGGGACGTTCTGTCAAAAGCGGTACGTCTGGCAGCGCTGCCCATTGCCTATACTCACTAGTATTTCTCCTATTTCTGTGAGCATTACGGCCCTTTTATAGTGTAGAACTAAAGATAATTGCCACGAAAATAGAGCACCATTTACCATTCTTTGTCTATCCACTCCCACTCAACTATTGTTAACAAAACAACAGTTTAAAATTCAACCTATGTATTAACAAACAATGCACTAACATCCAAACACGAATCGATATAAATTATTCGATAATCAAATAGAATTCGGACATTAATCGAATGGGATTTGAATCGCCCACCGTACTATTATTCGATACAATTGTGTTTGACAATGCATGGCAATTTAATGAGTTGAGAGGCGCCAAACAATGTCATGGTGGCCGTAAGGTAGGCTCACTGATACCGATTGCAATGAAAAAGAGTATGGTGACCGTGGTCAGTGGTGGGATAATCCGTACATTATTTATTATCTTCAGGAATAAAATTTTATAGTTTCGCTAAACACATTTAAAAAAAAAAATGCTTCGAGTGTCGGACTGCTGATTACGAGGTCGTGGGTTCGATTTCCACAGGACACAAATATTTATGTGATGAACATAAGTGTTTGTGTTGTCTGGGTGTTTCTTATTTATTATAAGTAGGCAAATATTTACAAAAAAAAAGTATCTAAGTATTATACTCATTGTATAGTATCCATAGTACAAGCTCTGCTTAGTTTGGGACTACATGGTTGTTGCTGTGTAAAAAATGTCCCAAATATTTATTTTATTTATTTATTTAATGACCAAAGACCAAAAAATTTCACAATAATTTTGTGTGGACGTAGCCTTGTGCTTTTATTAACAACAAAACAACATCACGTTGTCTCGACGAATAAACAGTAGAACTGATTTTGATCGGCTGTGAATCTCTTCCTCTCCTCTCAACTCGATCTTCGAAAAATACCTCCATGACTCCATCCGAAAACGATTGACGAAACAAGTATACCTACTAAGCGAGTGTGGATGGAAGAATTAGAGAAGACCAACCTCGGCGAACGTATCGCAGTCAAATCGTTCTCAAATAATGCCAGGTTAAGTGTAGAAAGCGACGAGCATGCATGACGAGGTTAATGGACGTAGATGAAGCGAAAGAGGTGTCAAGATCGTAGCAGGTGGAAATCCATAGTCTCTGCCTACACCAATGGGAAAAAGGCGTGATATTATGTATGTATGACTACATCCCGAAATTACCTAAGACCCTTGACAATTTTTTGCAGGTAAAACCGCAAACACGGCTATAGCATCTATAGATGATGATGGATTTGGGGATCGAGTCACCCACGTACATAGGAGAGTACCACTTTTCCGAATCCCTACACGACCGTGATCTCTGGGTGGTGCAAATCAGGTGACATACTGGTGGTAGACCACGGCCGACGGCTTGCGACCACCCACCGGGCAAAGACGTGCCGCCAAGCGACCTAGTCGTGTTCTGGTATGATGCCTGGTGTAGCCACTTGAGAGGATGGGTCGAAATATTACACTGCCATCCTCTCACCTTTGCTGGGCAAGCGTGTACCAACGTGGACCGCACCATTGCTTAACATCAGGTGAGGTGGCGGTCAAACGCAAGCCCGTTGAGTACAAATAAAACGAGTGTGCTTTAGAGCACACGACTGAAGTAAAACTTCACTAACTTATATCTCCCTCAATACTATTTCAATGAGAACAAAGGAATGGCGGCGCGGTGCGCGTACATCTGCCGTCGTTGGCCGGCCGTCGCGCGCGCCTCGTTCCCCGCGTTCCGCACTGTCCCCTCCGTTCGCCTCGTTTTTCGTAACGTATTCACCAGCTTACTCCCCAAGTCAAGCGTGCGTAAAGAAGTTTACTTAAAAAAAAGATAAATCTTATCCTCCGAAGCTCTTAAACGTTGTCACTATACCTCTATTATGTGACGTGTGTGCTTGTCACAGTACCGGGCGTCGCTATGGCGCGTAGTCACGGCATGGATGCGTGTGCGGCACTTAGCTAATAAAGGGGATGACGCAAAGGGTGCTGCTACGATTTAGTATGGTTACAGTATTGTTCAGGCTAGACTGACCCATGATATCTATTGACTGATATCATAAGAGCTTAACTATAAGTGCAGTGCATATCCTACATACTTCCTACTAATATAAACGTGTAAGTTTGTGAGGATGTATGGAATATGGCAAATTTAAGTGGCAGTGGGCGGGGCACATTGCTCGCAGAACGGATGGCCGATGGGGCAGTAAAGTTCTGGAGTGGCGACCGCGTGTTGGAAGGCGCAGCGTGGGTAGGCTCCCCACAAGGTGGACCGACGACCTGGTGAAGTTCGCGGGAATCCGCTGGATGCGGAAGGCGCAGGACCGGTCGTTGTGGCGATGCTTGGGGGAGGCCTATGTCCAGCAGTGTACGTCTTTCGGCTGAAATGATGATGATGATGGAATATGAATGTATGGATGTTTGTTACTCTCTCACGCAAAAACTGCTGTACATATGGATTTTAATGGAATTTGGCATAAAGTTAGAACATAACCCGGATTAATATATAGGCTACTTTTTATCCCGAGAAGATGAACAGTTTCCGAGGGATGTGCGATAAACGACATTCACGCGGGCTAAGTCTCGGGCATAGGCTAGTCTTTTTATAAAAGCTTTTATTTAACTTGCTTCGTTGTCTGTACATTTGTCTGTCTGTATGACTGCTAAACATCCTGCAAGTTTTTGTAGTTATGTCATAAGAAGCGTTATTACCTATTCTATGTATTATTACCTATTCTATGGTTATGTCGCCTGCTATCCAAACTCTGAAATTTTGCAAATACATTTACCTAGTAGGTCCTGGTTATAAAACATTTTTTTAAACAAAAGAAGTTAAAAAAAGCTTAAATTAAAAAAAAAATTGAATTCAACCACAGTGTTCCGCAGAAAACCAAATGCTCGAAAAGTCACGTGTGTGATTGATGAGTGGCTGAAGACACTCGCGAGACTTGATTAATTTTGGATAAGCTTCGATGATCATTATATGATCATCCCTGTCTTCGTATTCAAGGTAAGTCGAAGAGAGGGTGTAAGGGTCTAAGGGGGTACCTAATCAAACGCAAATTGATGGTGCCTAAACCGGTATAAACTGAGCGTGTCTTGTATGAAACATGCATCAAAGGCAGTTCCGCTTATAATGGAAATTTTTCCATTGATATGCAAAACGAAACGTAAAATCCCGAATGTGAATCAGTTTTAGTATGGGATCAACCTAGAAATCGCGAAAAACAAAAAAATATATATAATGATGAGTATAATGACCTTCCAATAATCCTCTTTCGGCTTTGGTTTTATACCTTTTCCGACTAACCTCGTAGATAGGAAGTACTGGAAGTAGAAGCAGTTCAAAGGTTCAAAGCAGCTATTTAACGTTGACATCCAAAAATTTTACCGTGTAAATGAATATCTGGGTCAATATTTTTTTGTTCCTGTGTCTGTCGACCGCACGTCAGTGGTAACAGTTTGACATTGACAGCGTCTTTATTTCGTAAGCAGGAAGGGCCGTTTTCTAAATCAAGGATTAGGTACCACTGACGTGCGGTCGACCGTACCTGCCATGGGTAAATTATATTAAAATTAAATACCTACGTAAGAAAATTGATTAGTATAGGTATCATACCTTCGAAACATGAAGATTTCTATGAAAAAATGTGGTTGCCCAATTGACAAACCACTATTTTCATACATATCCCGGGGACATAGATGTCCCCTGAGTCATTTATTTTACAATCATTTAGAAAACAGTTTTTGCTATGCCAGTCATTGTAAATGATAGGTATAGATACTAATTAGGTAGGTATATAAAATTGCTGAAACAATACAATATGTCAACTTAAACAAAAACAAAAACATTAAATTAGGCAAAATTTTAATGAAAAAACCCCCCCAAGAGCATGTCGGGCC
Organism: Asteroscopus sphinx; assembly: GCA_949699075.1. Taxonomy (NCBI): domain Eukaryota; kingdom Metazoa; phylum Arthropoda; class Insecta; order Lepidoptera; family Noctuidae; genus Asteroscopus; species Asteroscopus sphinx. Next base: position 6,526,199 of record OX453021.1, on the reverse strand, counting down.
ATGCTCAGTATTATAGGGTTCCTTAAGTAGGTCTAATTACAAACGAATCAAATCGAATATTAATCATAGCTATTTTAGTTTTTGCAAACAGCGCCACCTAGCGCTAAATTTAAGAAGCTAAGTTTAAGAAGTGTGTCATATCAAAATAACACAAAGTTTCTTTTTGTGATTTTTTAAAATAGAATGAACTAAAGCATTATTGCCAAGATCATTTTTCTCTAAGGTCAATGACCTATAAACTAGGACGTCTTAAGTATTTTTCAGTTTTCTCACTATAACTCAAAAATTTATAATCACATTATACTCGAAATAATTTTAAAAGAGAGTTTTTATAAAGGTCTATCAATATGGAAGATTATAAGTTTCTACGTTGCATAGCTTAGAAATGGCAGGGGGGACACATTGCAAGCCACTTTGGCGGGCTGTATTTCGCAGATGGTATACCTGATAAAAAAGTTGTGTATGAAACATTACCTTCATTTTAGTAGACCTATTCAATGATAACCCACACGAGGGGGTGCAGCGAAAAAAAATTTTTCCTCCCCATTTTACATGTATGGGCCACCCCTAAAATACGTAATAACGACTTTTTTATTCTTTTAAAATTGAGATCTATATCTATACTATTTTTTAACAAAATTTCATTTACTTATGTTTATAACTGTAGAAGCTATTAAGCTGTAAAGGATTAGGACAGACGGACGGACATGACGAAACTATAAGGGTTCCTTGTAGGACTACGGAACCCTAAAAAGGAGTTGTTTGACCCACCTAGTCTAATAACATAACCCAACACCTTGGTGGATAGACATATCGACACACAAACGTTGATCCATCGGGAAATGTAACTTATAAATTGATTATCTTGTAGTACGGGCATCAGCTGTCTATTGGACGTTAACGCCCCATTATAGCTACAGTAATCACTATGTAGCACCTTGAAAGTTACTGTTTACATGTAACACTACGGTTTTTTGTAAGGCGGCCCATACACCTACAATATAATTGCGCAATTGATATTGACCGTGTAGGGGTAAGATTGAAAGTCAAATGAAGATCGGGACGATACATTAACAATTGTGCAATATCAATATTGCGCAATTATATTGTTAATGGCAACACTCGCGTGCGTAAAGTTTCTTCATGTGTGGCAGAAAAAATGAATTTATGGATTGGTGTTAGAAATTTTTACTGTCGTATTTTTTGTTTTACCTTTTGCGTGATCTACATATTTTCAAAATAGATATATAGAGTTTTTTTTTTTTTTCATATTTTGAGGAAAGAGGTAGGGGCACAGATAATATAATACTATACTAGTAGGGGTAGGGGTAGGGTAGGGGTCTTGAACGCCCCTAAGCCACTGCGACCTGATAAGATCTCTTGCAGCATTACAGCACTTCCCCAAGCTGCAAGTCAATCATGAAGTCGACTATGACCTTGGGGAAGGAGGATTTGATCTCCTGCGTTGAGATGACGTGGCCTCCAAGATGCTGGCTTCTGATGTGGTGCACTGCATCACATTTCAAAACAAAATATTTGTAATAGATAGTTGTTGTTTGTTGTTGGTTGATAGTTGTTGATAGTTGTTTTTGTTACCTGTGAATCACAAATAAATGATTTTGATTTTGATTTTTTGATTTTAGATAGCAATTTCAAGCTTACCTACTTCATATCTACACCCTATTCGAGGTCGTGGGTTCGATTCTCACAGAACACAAATATTTGTGTTGGTCTGGGTGTTTCTTATGTATTATAAGTATGTATTTACAAAAAAAAGTATATAAGTATTATATCCATTGTCTAGTACCTATATTACAAGCTCTGCTTAGTTTGGGACTAGATAGTGCTGTGTAAAATGTCCCAAAAATATTCATTTATTCCAAATATGAAGTTCCGGATGACAGATGACAGTTAAGTCTAAAAAAAAATTTATTTGGAAACAGACATTAAAATACTTACTATTTAATCTCTTTGTTTGGATAAATAGCACAATGACATGGTATAATAAGATATTTCACCGATCTTATTATACCATGGGATAACAATTGTATATTATTTTGTGTTTATTGTAGTTTTTCAAATAAAATAGAGGTTTACTATACTGTGAACAACGGTTGTTTATTTTTGCAATCTAGTTTAAACGTGCAGAGTTTCGTTCTATAAATGTGTCAAGTGGGACTTCGTATATTTTTTTTTTTAGTTTTTTTTTTTATAGTATAGGATGGTGAAACGAGCTAAAGGCTCACCTGATGTTAAGTGGTTACCTTTGCCCATAACAACTGCAATACCACCTAGGCTGTTGCCTAAATAGTACCGCAAGTCGGTTCGCCAAACTGAGACATGAAGATGGAAAGTCTCATGTGATTGTAATCACATCATCATCGTATTTGGAATAGGGTAGTTCGTTATATTAGAGGTGAAATTTGCTTCAATGCTTCAACATAGTTTTTATTTTACTTGAACCGCGCGATTGCTTGCTCTTTAACGAGCTTTGATGTATATCACACTGTTTTATTTAAATAACATTTCTATAAACACTTCACATAAAAAACTTAGAACCTAATAAATAAAACGTAACAAATTACGAAACAGAATATTCATCCTTTACCAATCGACAATCTGACATGACATTTGCAAGCAGTTGAAATGTTTCAGAAAAACGGCTCAATTATTGCATGTAAGCTGAATGTATCGTCAGTGACCAGGTGGAGTGACGCCATTAATATCAATTGAACACTGACCGTCTGCCGCCATTTTGAAACGACCCCCCACACCCCTACAAAACAGAATATTATCGCTGAAACCGGGGAGATTTTTTACTTCAACACGGGTCAGGTTAACGTGGATATTAAATATTTTATGAGCGGGTTTCTGTCGTCTGAAGAGTAATGCGATTTTGATACTAATGCCCTTCCGTTTCGAAGCTGTCGATTTCGTATTAAATGGGAAGCTATATATTCAGCAGTGACACGAATTTCGAGTTATTGTCGCGGCTAACACATGTCAGCGGGTCGGTGCTCTGTAAGTGGGTATTATTTATTTTATTTAGCATGTCTTTAAGTTGTTTCCGTTGTAGCCATAGAAATCTAAACAATAAGGTAATAGAAATGCTATACAGTCTTTTAATAACGGAACGCGTGTCGCTGGTTTGCCGCTACCAACACAAAAATACGTATTACCTGTCTGCTGTGAGAATGCCGTTTTCCCCACAGAGTATCTTTGTGGTTTTCCCTTCCCACTGCCACGTACCGCACCTCAAGCCAGGCCCGGCTAGTACCAATACAGACCAATAGCACCGCTGTAAAGTACCCTATGACATCATTTTTAACGGTCAGCCGCGGCATTCTCACATTAGACTTACTATTCTGACGCCCACCATGTTTCTAGCATACAATGCAAAATAAATTAAGCCTAAAACAATTTCGCTGTTATATATCCAAAACAGCAGTGATGATCAAGCAAATGGTTCACGCACTGGTGTCCTACGAGACACCTGCACTCGGCGACAAGTTCACGCACCTTTGCCACTTCTATTACCTCATTATACAACATGTTGATCTCTATTACCTCATTATACAACATGTTGATCTCTATTACCTCATTATACAACATGTTGATCTCTATTGCCTCATTATACAACATGTTGATCTCTATTACCTCATTATACAACATGTTGATCATTATACAACATGTTGATCTCTATTCGTGCCATATTTAAGGAAGTGATAGTGACCACTGATACTGAACACGAAACAATAAAAAGAACAATACCAAAAAAAAGAAGGTACCTAATTAAAAACAAACAAATTCCCTCATATGAATAGTGCAACAAAATAATGGGCAGAATTTTCCGCCCTTTGACAATCAGTGACTTATTTTCAGAGTCATTCAGGATTTATTCTCAAACCGTCGCTATGTTTCTGAGTGAAAATTTGGTTATTAAATAGCCGTAGAATTGGTTAAGTATTTTTAGATGACTAAGCACACTATTTACCATTTGCTCTAGAAATATGGCACGGTTACAGATCAACTACAATCAACAACAGAGAAATCTATACAAGATTTTCTATGGTTTTAGCGTAGCAGAAAACTAAGTGTTCAATATAAAAGTATCAACTTCATTGCAGATATACCTTCTTTAATATTCTGAAGATTCCGAATCCTACAAATTCTTTCATGTACGGTCATTTGCGGTAATACATTTTGTCGACAAAATCCCTTGAACGAATCCTGCTACATTACACGTACCTACGGCTGCCATCGAACATTGAGTGCAGGCAATTTTAGCCTTAGCCTTGGTTCACCGGAAAGATTTCTGACTGTAGGTACTATTAGCAAACTTTCCGGTGAACCACACTAAGGCTAAAATCGGTTGCGCTCAGTTTTGGACGGCAGCCGTAGGTACATACATACGTGTAATGTAGCAGGATTCGTTCAAGGGACTTTGTCGACAAAATGTATCACCGGGAAGGATCGTGACTGTACTGTGATGTTCGGATTCTCGACTAACTTTTTAATTTTCACGAGATACATCTTTATCAAACCATACTATTTAGATCAAAAAGAGATTATTCTTTCGAAGCCTTCCAAAGACCCATTAACTTTTAACAGGACATTCCTTATCGCCCTATATCGATGTGATAGATAGCAACACATTTATTACCAACGAAACGGAGGGCTCTCAATTAAAAGGAGGATTTCGCATCGCCAAATCCACTCTCGACACTCTATCACTGCGTGTTGTCACATACACGATCATCATTTGTTTTCTCACATTTAGATTCACAGACTTTGTTAAGCGAGTCATGCTTATGCTTAAAGCAAAAACTAATGCTGCAGAATTGTTTTTTTTTCGAATGGACTCTCGCAGATGGCACCCAAGATAGGTGCCCTAACTGCCTACCCGGGTGGGTGGCGGAGAATCCCGTTAGGGACTCCATCCGCCGAAACCCTAAACCTAAATTAAAAACGCGGTTGCAAAACCGCATAAGGGAGGGCTCGGAGCTTAGCTTACTGGAGCATTGCGGGGGGACCCCGCTGCTATGTCCCCCTGGCAGCCGTTGCTGCATCGGGAATGGTTTTCTCGAAAGTGACGGACTTTCAGTATATCTAGTGGGTGACGCGTTTCGCGAATCGCCAGCCTCGCCGGCGATGGCGAAGACCTATCTAATCCTAACACAGTGGCGGTTAAGCCTACTCCTAGGAACTACTCTAGAACATATGGTCGGTCTCGCGTAATCTCCGGTTGCGACACCGTGAGGGCGTCCCCAGGGGGGAGCTCGGGCCTCGGCTCAGGGTGCAGCTGGGGGACCCCGCCACCGGTCCCCCCGGCAGCCGCTGCTGCATCGTGTTGGGTTTTTCGAGAGTCGGACTCTCGGCATCTGTGTGGACGTCGCGTCGGTCCTCGCCGGCGGTGTTGCAGAATAGAAAACACACCATTATTTTAGCTGACTTTTGTTTTTTAGTGATAGCAGAGCTCTTTGTGAAAAAGTGCTTCCAGGGAGGTACTATCACTAGACCTATTCCAGGCGCCACCATGGCGATACCATAGAAATCTACATATTTCGATTTCTATTGGCGCCATACAGCAACGCTATGTTCCAAAGTTGGTAACGCATCAGCCATCCTCTTGGGGTTAGCACGCCGTGTAGGTACATAGGTGGCAGTAATATGTGAATTGGCACAGAATAAAATATAGTACGCATTGTGTGAGTATAATATATAGACTATAATATAGATATGGAGTCTGGATTTGTGCCCGGTCAATGACAATAGGCTCGCCCCCATTACATGGGACTATAACATAACTGGCGAAATGCGAGTGTACTATACACCTCAGCCTACCCCTTCGGGGAAATACAGGCCTGATGTTGAAGTTTTTAAACTTTCGCGAATTTCACTCATATTAAACTAAGTTTACGGGACTTGTGCGCGACAATTCGCGCGTAAACTTAGTTTAATAGGCCTGATGTTATGTTATGTTATGTTATAATATAGACCACATAAATAGATAGATATAATGGAAAAGTGGGCGGGGCGCGCGTGCCAACACTGCACCACAGTGCAGGGCATTTCAAAACCTTTCTCAGTATGACCTTATGACTTGTTTCTGTAAATATGTAACAAAAACCCGCTAAAAGCCTTCTTGCGCTGTTTCTAACTGCAGAAACAAAAGCCGTAAAGTACATTTGACTAAAGTTAATTTTTAAAAATTAATGACGTTAACATGGGAGGCGTAGTTTCTTCGAAAGTTGCCACGCATGAATCGCAAGTAAAATAATGTGATTACAACCATTCTATCTATCTATTTCTGTGATATAGACATTATTATCTAACGCCAAAACATCAAGGAACACAGGGGGTCAATTAAAAGACATGTTCACATCGTCAACTCCACGCGTCGCTCGCTCCATCACTTGCATCAGTCACACGCGAAGCATTTGTCTCGCTTGTATTTCCAGAAAACGCTGTTAACATAGTGGGGTGGTTTTGACAAATAACATACAGTCTGGCAAAAAAGTCTAAAATCGGAACAATTTTTTTACCTATGCCAGTATTGTGTCTGTTTATGCAAAAAATGTGCCTCTGACAGAAAAGCGACTTTAAAATTTAAATTTTTTCAACGTATGTACCCCTACGATGAAAGAACCTACTTATCTACTACCAAGTAAGTAGGTTCTTTAGTACCCCATTTTGTGTAGGTAATCTTTTTTGCCAAACTGTAGATATAACAAAACCAAAACATAACCAGCCCATTACTGTCCCACTGCTGGGCACGGGCCTCTTCTCAGTACGAGAAGGCTAAGGCCTTAGTCTTAGTGCGGGTTGGCGGACTACACACTTCATTGAGAACTGTATGGAGCACTCTCTGGTGTGCAGGTTTCCTCACGATGTTTTCCTTCACCGTTAAAGCAAGTGATACACACATACAATAAGAAATATTTAGTGTCATTTTTAGCAAGAATTCTTTTTTTTATTTGCGGCATTTTTAAATGATAATTATTATAAGTAATTTTTGCTGATAATGTCACTTAGTGAATTTTACTTTTGGACCGACGATCTGATTAACTCGCTCATCATTTTTTTTTTCGACTGGCAATCCATCAACGTATGTAGCAACACTGCTAGTGTCGCGACCACGCAGCCAGCCGACCGAGAGAGTCAATAAGGGCGGGAAACGAACGAGGGTCGTGTTTGACCGACCCGGCCCGCTTGTACAGACACAATTATATTAAGATTACATATTTATCTGGTGAGACGGACCGATTTCTTATAGGGGCTTGGACAGCTGTTTAAAGAGATGATGATACCGAATCAATTGATTATTTCTGTATGGTCAGAACATACCAACAATAACGAAGAATGAAGGAAATATGAGATAGAGAATAGCAAAATTAAGATAAGTAAAATTTTACTGAAAATTCTTTTCTGTTCTGTATGTACACACGGCTACTCATCAAGCTGTACAAATCCAGTATAAGCTGACCTCTTATTGTATTGAAAGACTACACAATGCAAGGTCAGCTTACACTGGAAATGTATAGCTTGATGTGTAGCCGTGTGTACGGTAGACAACGAGATTGCGAGAAGATAACTGCTGAAATTATGCTTAACTCGCGTTCAGCAAATGACAAACGATGTTCGAACTTTCGTTTTGACTGTAACGTAAACAATAAAGGTATATCAGAAAGGCAAAATAAAAATAGATTATGGTGAGATAAACGTTTAAACACGATCACATGCGATAGGTATCGGAACGATGCCGATGGCGATGGTTGATTTATATACTTCATACAAATATGGTTTAGTGTCTTGGCACATCCATCCAAATCTTGTTAAACAATATTTCTTTTATAACCTAACCTTACGATTTTTACCTTAGTAACTTTTTCTATAAAGAGTGGTATCAACAGCTCCACACACACACATCCAATAACCATCCGTTTGATCCCCGATATTGATTCGAAAGCTCAGCGTCTGTCGGTCCGGAGTCTGGGGCGATCTTATCATTGTTTTAAATGTTACCCTCCCTTGATGACCTGTGCTCAGCGTGAGGATTTGATAATGCGGTTCACGGGAGACACCTAATATGGAGGGAGATTTTGATAAAGGTCTTTGGAGCTTATTTGGTTAGTTGTTTTTGAGGATATTTTTTATAGTATAGTATGGCGAAAAGATAGTATGGATGCGGATAGCACAGGACCGGTCGTTGTGGCGATGCTAGGAGGAGGCCTATGTCCAGCAGTGGACGTCTTTCGGCTGAAATGATGATGATGCTGAAACGAGCTAAAGACCCACCTGATAACTTTGCCCATAATAACTTCAATACCACCTAAGCTGTTGCCTAAATGGTACCGCAAGTCAGTTAGCCAAACAGACATGAAGATGGAAAGTCTCATGTGATTGTAATTTCACCGGCACACGTACCCTTCAGACCGAAATATAGCAATGCAAGCATCACTATTTGGCGGAGAAGTAGGTACGGTGGTAGTACTTCCCCGGATGAGCTCTTTCACTAAGGAGCTTTACTACTACTATAAATAATATGGGATATGAAAAATTAATGTGTTTCTGTTGGTATGAGTAGGTTTGGCACATGCAAAGTTTTAAATCTTTATTTTAATGAGAAAAATAAAACAATAATCATAATCTAATTATAGTAGTAGAACAGCTCCTTGTGAAAGAGCTCATCCGAGTTAGTACGGTCAACCGCACGTCAGTGGTAACAGTTTGACATTGACGGCGTCTTTATTTCGTAAGCAGTAAGGGCGGTTTTCTAATTTAAGTGTTACCACTGTCATGCAGGCGACTGTACTACCAGCGTACCTATTTCGGCCGCCTGATGCTTGCATTGCTGTATTCCGGTGAGAAGGGTACGTGTGTCGATGAAATTACAATCACATGAGACTTTCCATCTTTAGGCCTCAGTTTTGGGCACGCGATTTGGAATACCGTTTAGACGCATTTTGTTGCAGTTGTTATGGGCAAAAGTAATCACTTAACATCAGGTAGGCCTTTAGCTTGTTTCGCCAACCTATGCCATAAAAATACTTCGTGTGTTATATTTCTATGCTTCGTTGTAAAAAAACCTAATAACATTTTAAAAGAATTTCCGATACAGAATAATTTCAATACAAAACAAACTCTAACTTGAGTAGGGAATTTTCGGGACATGTCCGGGAATGACATCTTTTATCCGGAATGCGGGGGGAATTCCAAGTTGTCCGGAATTTCTTTACTTCAACTTTATCTAACCATACTCCCGTAGCCGTATTACAAATGCATCGCTTCATACAAGAAATCGATATGCAGCGAAAATAAAATTACTATAATAAAATTTCCGGATTTTTCTGCAAATGTCCGTATTTTTTTCCGTTTTTCGTATGACAACCCTAAACCCAAGAAATCGAAGGAAACATTTTACGCAACTAAATTCTTTACGTACTTAAATCCCCAATGAAAACAGTATCGAACTCTATTGAAAGTGATTGAGCAAGACGTGAAACTTCAAGACGTTAATTTTCACATTTATTTATATCGATATCCGTGCACAAGTTTGATTGTGTAATGTTTTTCTTTTTCTTCGAAACTCAGTTGTTTATTGATTGATTTGGTTACTTAACGTAGGGTTTATTTACTTGCGTAATATTTAGAAGAGTGCCAGAGTTTGTGTGAGGGTTTGTACCAGGTTATGTTCTTCTACCGTTACTGATAATTACGTTTAAAACTAAACTGCTTTGTCTTGAGGCTGCATCAGAAAGGGCTGAAGCCAGGACCTGTCGGCAGTGGTAGAATGCAGACCGTGTTTCACGCCCCCAGCCAGAGATAGAGGAACACCGTGGTGGAGTGCGTCTATGAAGGATTCGCCACGTAAAAGAAAAGAAGATTGCTATGTGTCAATATATTTCGAAGTAATCACCACACTCGGTGAATGGTGATATCGAAACACAAAAATCCGAACCTTTTCTTTAAAAGTTTTAATTTCGCGGCGTATCGATTTCTTGCGTGAAGCGATGCATTCGTGATACAGAAACGGGTAGGTGAAGTTGAAGTGAAGAAATTCTGGACAACTTAGAATTCCTCCCGCATTCCGGATAAAGGACAAAATTTCCAGACATGTCCGGAAAATTCTGGGCGTATGGCAATCCTATTCACTCCACTCATTTTTCAAAAGGTCAGTCAATTAATAAAAATACGTCAGCTCGAAGTATCCAGGAGTACCAAAGACATTAATTACATATTGTATTGTCTTTGAGGAGTACTATTAAAATCAGCTTTTGTGACCCAGATTACAAGCAAAGAAAACATTTCATATCAACATTTGTTAAAAAATGGTTTAGATATAGATCTCAATTTTAAAAGAATAAAAAAATCTTGATAACGTATTTTAGGGGTGCCATACATGTGAAATGGGGATGAAATTTTTTTTTCGCTGCACCCCCTCGTGTGGGGTATCATTGAATAGGTCTACTAAAATGAAGGTAATGTTTCATACACAACTTTTTTATCAGGTATACCATCTGCGAAATACAGCCCGCCAAAGTGGCTTGCAATGTGTCCCCCCCTGCCATTTCTAAGCTATGCAACGTAGAAACTTATAGTCTTCCACGTTGATAGACCTTTATAAAAACTCTCTTTTAAAATTATTTAGAGTATTATGTGATTATAAATTTTTGAGTTATAGAGAGAAAACTGAAAAATACTTAAGACGTCCTAGTTCATAGGTCATTGACCTTAGAGAAAAATTTATATAGCAAATAATGATCCTTTAGTTACTAACTATTTAAAAAAATCACAAAAAGTAAGTTTGTGTTATATTGATATGACATATTTCTTAAATTTAGCTTCTTAAATTCAGCGCTAGGTAGCGCTGTTTGCTAAAACTAAAATAGTCATGATTAATATTCGATTTGATTTGTTTGTAACACCTAATTAAGGAACCCTATAATACTGAGCATGGCCCGACATGCTCTTGGGCGGTTTTTAGGGTTCCGAAGTCCTACAAGGAACCCTTATAGTTTCGTCATGTCCGTCCGTCTGTCCGTCTGTCCGTCTTTTCTAATCCTTTACAGCTTAATAACTTCTACAGTTATAAACATAAGTAAATAAAATGTTGTTAAAAAATAGTCTACATATAGATCTCAATTTTAAAAAAATAAAAAAATCGTTTTTCCGTATTTTAGGGGTGGCGTCCATACATGTGAAATGGGGAAAAAAAAAGATTTCGCTGCACCCCCTCGTGTGGGATATCATTGAATAGGTCTACTAAAATGAAGGTAATGTTTCATACACCACTTTTTTATCAGGTGTACCATCTGCGAAATATAGCCCGCCAAAGTGGCTTGCAATGTGTCCCCCCCCCTGCCATTTCTAAACTATGCAATGTAGAAACTTATAATCTTTCACATTGATAGACCTTTGTGAAAACTCTCTTTTAAAATTATTTCGAGTATAATATGATTATAATTTTTTGAGTTATAGAGAGAAAACTTAAAAATACTTAAAACGTCCTAGTTCAAAGGTCATTGACCTTAGCGAAAAAATATCGTAGCAAATAATGCTCCTTTAGCTACTTTCTATTTGAAAAAATCACAAAAAGTAACTTTGAAATGACACGCTTCTTCAATTTGGCTTCTTGAATTTATCGCTAGATGGCGCTACTAACAACACGCTCTGAGTCGCGAAAGCTGCCGATTATTGCAAAAACTAAAATAGCCATGATTAATATTCGATTTGATTCGTTTGTAATTACACCTACTTGAGGAACCCTATAATACTGAGCATGGCCCGACATGCTCTTGGCCGGTTTTTTTATTATATTATTGCACTAGTGCTTTTTACTTTACAGTTTATTTTTAAATCGCAGCAAAGAGTTTTTATGCCTGAACTAAACTAAACATTTTTGGGAATAAATCAACTGTATTAATTAAAATATGCTATATAAACATTTCATTTCATCAAATTATTAATTTTTCTCAAAAATTAATATTAATTTGTTTTATAAATAAAAAAAACAATTTATAATATTTTTATATTAGGCTGTATGGCGGTTTCCTTCGACCACCTGCGCGCGCATAGCTGTATGTCACCGCGCGTTCCGCGCGCGATTTTTATCATTTTTCACAAATTCAATATTTGTCTAAAATGTGTAATTTATGTTTATTTACACGCAAGTGTGTTGAAAAACGTCGTATGGCACACGTGAGCATTGACTATTATACTCTCGGCTCAATTACGCCCTCGCCTTCGGCTCGGGCTGCAATCCAGCCTCGAGTATAATAGTCAACTTAGCTCACTTGTATCATAATGTACGTTTACTAATTCCTATTTCAGCGCAATAACACGATTGGAACAACCTTATCGGATTATCGATATCATTAAAATACGGTTACGAATCGATACGATTTACGACTCGTATCGATTCGTAATCGATTCCCACGAGTGTATCAGTGGGGTGACGAGTTGGCTATATTTTGCGTCAGTTACCCGCACTACGCAGTCGTCCGGAACGCTACTGACGTATACCTTATGAACGTTTTAAATTATCAAGACAGTTAGTAAATCTTCTGTAATTTGAAGTTGTATTTGTTTTAACGTTGATTCCTTTTAGATTTGACTTGTAGACGGTAGATACATAGGTTGGTAGTACCTACCCACCTACCTATTGAAGCAGCGATCATGGTATGAGGTCCCATGCAACAGGAGTGAGCCTATTCATGGAAATAATCGACACTGCAACAGAATTTCCACAAAGCAAAATCCAGCATATTTTGCGTGACTTAGAAAAAAAAAAACCAAAAATATAGCTTAAGTCTTGTGTCAGATGGAAAATACTTACTTACAAATAATGTCAAAATACTTAGGTCTCCTTACTTCTCAGATGAATACATAATTAATTCATCCACAGACCTACTAGATACAGATAATCAAATTTTGTATTACACACGATTCTGCAACGTCATGGGTTTGAATTCAGACTGCTGCATGGAAGGCAATAAGCGACCAACCGCTAGGCCATAGTTTCCTCTACGAGCGCAGTGGACACCAATTATAATCTATGCGCTAGGCTCTGTAAAGTTATAGGTAGTTCAAACTATGATTATTTTCTTAAAATACTCTTGTTCAGGAACAAGATGGAATTATATCGTACATATTATGTTTACATAGAGAGATCATAATGTACAACCTTATTCTTAGTTTATACTATGTGTCATTGTACTCATCATTATGAACAAAAAACTAAAAAATCGCTCACGAGCAGGATTCGAACCTGCGACTCCTGGCTTCCACAATTTAAATCGTTAGATTTCGCTACGCATGCGTAAATGCGTTAAAAATAATTAAATAATCATCCAATTTCTTTGATCAAAGTAACATTGAACAAATAAATTTGACAGGTGGCGTACCACCCTTAATAGGGTAAATAAAATTATTTACTAGCAACACCGATTCTGAAATTGCTATTATAAAGTTACGAATATTAAGAGAAAATATGCATTAAACCCCAATATTTGCAGCAATGAGGACTTTATCCGCATTAACGATATCTTTATTGATACCTACTATGTTACCCATAACCCAAATATATTGAATTTCGTCTACTTACAAGTGAAATGATACGCCGGCAGTTTTTTGTGCGTTGTGACTTTTGCAGCACAAGATACTGCAATATCCCATTATCCACACACTCACTTGATGACGGCGTTTATATATTTATTGAGTCTTTGTCTCGGAACACAAAAATACTCACACAAATCACAAAAACATACAGAACATAACCTAAAGTAAAGATTTATTTATGTACTATGTGTCACATTTGACACTTAATACAGTAAAGCGGTATAAAAACCGGCCAGGACGATAAGGACAAAATAGTAATCTAGCATCTCCTTTCATAGGTATTACGTAATTTAACGTTCTCTATCTAACTTAATTTAACGTTCTCTATCTAACTTAATTTAACGTTCTCTATCTAACTGGCCGTAATGTCAGTGATAAACTATCTGGAGGTTTATAATCTAAGAATTCATCTGAGGCTGAGATATCATCTGAGACTTACGTTAAAAATTTACGTATTTGACAGCTGTCTCAGGTACTCATGCTTAAAATGCCCTAACTTTGCCCACAAGCCCTATTTTGCCTAGGGAATTAACTTAATTTTTACACGCACTGACACCTTATAACTCAAACAAAAGTTAGCGTTGTCATTGTTTTAAATCTCCCCAAGTACGCAAATCATAGTTACTTACAATAAGTGTTATTAATCTAAGCATAGCTAGTTGCCGTGTTTGGTTGGTTGGTTGTTAGTTTGTAGTTTGCCCAGTTGTTTACTCAAAAAACAACTAGGCAAAGTAGAGCTTGTGGGCAAAGTTCGGGCATAATACGGTATTTTACGATCTATAGGACCTTGTAGTTCCTTATTAATAATGACTTTAGAAGGCTTTAAGGCTCTTGTTCGCAATTACCAATCATCATCATCATTTCAGTCAAAAGACGTCCACTGCTGGACGACCGGTCCTGCGCTTTCCGCATCCAGCGGCTTCCCGCGACCTTCACCATCGTCGTCGGTCGTCGGTCCACCTTGTCTTCTTCTTCTATCTTGTCTAACCACAATCACCCACACTTCATTAAATTCCAACAAACTCCAGTGATTGTTAACCAGCTTTAACCACTGTGTAAATTACTCTTTCCAACAATGGACTAAAACAGGATGCGTACCTAATTATGATTTGATAAAACAGTCACAGAAATATAATTAAAAGCCGTAACGATATAATTTAGATATCACTCCTATGTGTATGTTAACAAAACTCAATATGACCACAGATCACAGATAAAATGTGTTTTGTGACATTACACGGATTGTAATGGTCTGTAATATTGTTTAAGTAGCATATATTATGAAAGTTGATCGTATATTATTATTTTTGGAAGGCATGAATAAAATAACGATATTGAACACGGAACATCCCTATTTTTATATTGGAAGCCAAACTATCAAATTAGGTTTAGTATAAAGACGGAGTAAAAATATAGACGAAGTGCTGCGAACAATCATAGTGAAACGAATAAAACCGTGCTCCTCCGTGTGGCTTTTGTTGGCTTCTCTATGATTGTCCGCAGCACTTCGTTTATATTTTTTACTATGTCTGTGACATAGAGAGAGACAGCACTACTGGCTAATGTCGTCATAACGTATTAACGCCATTTTAACAACATACCAATGCAATGCAATGTCCGTTTCGTACCATGAGAACAGAAAATGCCCCGTCAATTTTTATGACTACAATAAGGGTAGAAGAAGTTATTTATTTTCCACATGAAAGAATCTAAAACGACAAATTACATTTCAATCTATACGTAAATTAAGGAATTAAATCTTTCAAACCGTAAAATAATGAAATACTGTGCACAGATCCAGTTTTTTCATAATATAGGGACCACAATATTCTGAAGCAATTATTACAATGACAAGATGTCGTTACCTCGTCAGCGCTGACAGCCTACAATTGAAAGGTGGACCAGATATTACAGATAAGGTTGTCAGTCTTATATAGTGTACGTACAGCCATGCTATTCAGAACCACACGATAACCAGTTGTCGACTGTAGGTCTACTCGCGTTTTACGAACGACAAACGAAGTACGAACTTTCGTTCCGACTGATACTTACATAATAAAGATAGGCACATCAAAAAGGCACAATTAAGATAGACTACGGGTCATAGTCGTATACAATTTACCGGAGATGAGAAAAACAAACGTCAAAACACGATCATCGCATGCGATAAGGGAACGATGGTCGACCGGAGTAGCAAATTGTGCGATGAATCGTACGATTTATCGAATATCGTCGAACGGGAGTAGACCCCCTGGTTCGGTTTGTTATCTCGTTTCGTCTTATGATTCACGCAACTAGAGAAAAAGAGATAACAAACCGAATCGATCGACAACTAGTTATCGTATGGTTCTGAATCGCTATACAGGTCTGTTTTGTCGCTATGATGTAACATCTAATGACGAATAAGTTTCTTCTGCAGCCGCAGTGGAAGGTATTGATTGTTTTTACCAATGAAATTGATAGCAGTGATAGCCTAGTGGTTGAACGATTGCCTTCCATCCAGGATGGTGTGAGTTCGATCCCGGCCCCCGCACCTCTGACTTTTCGAATTCACGTGCGGTTTTATATTCGATTATCACTTGCTTTAACGGTGAAGGAAAACATCGTGAGGAAACCTGCACACCTGAGAGTGCTCCATACAGGTCTCAATGGTGTGTGTAGTCCGCCAACCCGCACTAGGCCAGCGTCGTGGACTAAGGCCTTAGCCTTCTCGTAATTAGGTTTATTTGAAATAAAAAACATTTGATTTTGTTTTTTTTTGAATCCACTGTAGTGAATCACAAAATCCACTACAGCGAATCACATTATCCACTTCTTCTATCGTGTCGACATGAGCTACATAATAATAATAGCTCATGCCGTGGGAAAAAGATCAGCCAGTCAGTAGGTTGGTAGCGGCGCCGACTGCCCAGGATGCACTGGACGATCAACAACATATCGTCACTCGTGAAGGCTCTTTTAATGCACCCCACACTATCCACTGGATTAGATCACATAATCCACTGTAGTGGATAACATACCCAACCAGCAAAGTAGTCCGTTAAGAAATGCATTTATCACTAAAAAGTGAAAATAAAGCGTTATTAAAGTGTCCGTTATGACCGTGTGTTCTATAATAGTGACTTATACAATATTTTAGCTGTATAATATTATACAGCTAAAATATTGTATAAGTCACTATATATGTTGTTGATCGTCCAGTGCATCCTGGGCAGTCGGCGCCGCTACCAACCTACTGACTGGCTGATCTTTTTCCCACGGCATGAGCTATTATTATTATGTAGCTCATGTCGACACGATAGAAGAAGTGGATAATGTGATTCGCTGTAGTGGATTTTGTGATTCACTACAGTGGATTCAAAAAAAAACAAAATCAAATGTTTTTTATTTCAAATAAACCTAATTACGAGAAGGCTAAGGCCTTAGTCCACGACGCTGGCCTAGTGCGGGTTGGCGGACTACACACACCATTGAGACCTGTATGGAGCACTCTCAGGTGTGCAGGTTTCCTCACGATGTTTTCCTTCACCGTTAAAGCAAGTGATAATCGAATATAAAACCGCACGTGAATTCGAAAAGTCAGAGGTGCGGGGGCCGGGATCGAACTCACACCATCCTGGATGGAAGGCAATCGTTCAACCACTAGGCTATCACTGCTATCAATTTCATTGGTAAAAACAATCAATACCTTCCACTGCGGCTGCAGAAGAAACTTATTCGTCATTAGATGTTACATCATAGCGACAAAACAGACCTGTATAGCGATTCAGAACCATACGATAACTAGTTGTCGATCGATTCGGTTTGTTATCTCTTTTTCTCTAGTTGCGTGAATCATAAGACGAAACGAGATAACAAACCGAACCAGGGGGTCTACTCCCGTTCGACGATATTCGATAAATCGTACGATTCATCGCACAATTTGCTACTCCGGTCGACCATCGTTCCCTTATCGCATGCGATGATCGTGTTTTGACGTTTGTTTTTCTCATCTCCGGTAAATTGTATACGACTATGACCCGTAGTCTATCTTAATTGTGCCTTTTTGATGTGCCTATCTTTATTATGTAAGTATCAGTCGGAACGAAAGTTCGTACTTCGTTTGTCGTTCGTAAAACGCGAGTAGACCTACAGTCGACAACTGGTTATCGTGTGGTTCTGAATAGCATGGCTGTACGTACACTATATAAGACTGACAACCTTATCTGTAATATCTGGTCCACCTTTCAATTGTAGGCTGTCAGCGCTGACGAGGTAACGACATCTTGTCATTGTAATAATTGCTTCAGAATATTGTGGTCCCTATATTATGAAAAAACTGGATCTGTGCACAGTATTTCATTATTTTACGGTTTGAAAGATTTAATTCCTTAATTTACGTATAGATTGAAATGTAATTTGTCGTTTTAGATTCTTTCATGTGGAAAATAAATAACTTCTTCTACCCTTATTGTAGTCATAAAAATTGACGGGGCATTTTCTGTTCTCATGGTACGAAACGGACATTGCATTGCATTGGTATGTTGTTAAAATGGCGTTAATACGTTATGACGACATTAGCCAGTAGTGCTGTCTCTCTCTATGTCACAGACATAGTAAAAAATATAAACGAAGTGCTGCGGACAATCATAGAGAAGCCAACAAAAGCCACACGGAGGAGCACGGTTTTATTCGTTTCACTATGATTGTTCGCAGCACTTCGTCTATATTTTTACTCCGTCTTTATACTAAACCTAATTTGATAGTTTGGCTTCCAATATAAAAATAGGGATGTTCCGTGTTCAATATCGTTATTTTATTCATGCCTTCCAAAAATAATAATATACGATCAACTTTCATAATATATGCTACTTAAACAATATTACAGACCATTACAATCCGTGTAATGTCACAAAACACATTTTATCTGTGATCTGTGGTCATATTGAGTTTTGTTAACATACACATAGGAGTGATATCTAAATTATATCGTTACGGCTTTTAATTATATTTCTGTGACTGTTTTATCAAATCATAATTAGGTACGCATCCTGTTTTAGTCCATTGTTGGAAAGAGTAATTTACACAGTGGTTAAAGCTGGTTAACAATCACTGGAGTTTGTTGGAATTTAATGAAGTGTGGGTGATTGTGGTTAGACAAGATAGAAGAAGAAGACAAGGTGGACCGACGACCGACGACGATGGTGAAGGTCGCGGGAAGCCGCTGGATGCGGAAAGCGCAGGACCGGTCGTCCAGCAGTGGACGTCTTTTGACTGAAATGATGATGATGATTGGTAATTGCGAACAAGAGCCTTAAAGCCTTCTAAAGTCATTATTAATAAGGAACTACAAGGTCCTATAGATCGTAAAATACCGTATTATGCCCGAACTTTGCCCACAAGCTCTACTTTGCCTAGTTGTTTTTTGAGTAAACAACTGGGCAAACTACAAACTAACAACCAACCAACCAAACACGGCAACTAGCTATGCTTAGATTAATAACACTTATTGTAAGTAACTATGATTTGCGTACTTGGGGAGATTTAAAACAATGACAACGCTAACTTTTGTTTGAGTTATAAGGTGTCAGTGCGTGTAAAAATTAAGTTAATTCCCTAGGCAAAATAGGGCTTGTGGGCAAAGTTAGGGCATTTTAAGCATGAGTACCTGAGACAGCTGTCAAATACGTAAATTTTTAACGTAAGTCTCAGATGATATCTCAGCCTCAGATGAATTCTTAGATTATAAACCTCCAGATAGTTTATCACTGACATTACGGCCAGTTAGATAGAGAACGTTAAATTAAGTTAGATAGAGAACGTTAAATTAAGTTAGATAGAGAACGTTAAATTACGTAATACCTATGAAAGGAGATGCTAGATTACTATTTTGTCCTTATCGTCCTGGCCGGTTTTTATACCGCTTTACTGTATTAAGTGTCAAATGTGACACATAGTACATAAATAAATCTTTACTTTAGGTTATGTTCTGTATGTTTTTGTGATTTGTGTGAGTATTTTTGTGTTCCGAGACAAAGACTCAATAAATATATAAACGCCGTCATCAAGTGAGTGTGTGGATAATGGGATATTGCAGTATCTTGTGCTGCAAAAGTCACAACGCACAAAAAACTGCCGGCGTATCATTTCACTTGTAAGTAGACGAAATTCAATATATTTGGGTTATGGGTAACATAGTAGGTATCAATAAAGATATCGTTAATGCGGATAAAGTCCTCATTGCTGCAAATATTGGGGTTTAATGCATATTTTCTCTTAATATTCGTAACTTTATAATAGCAATTTCAGAATCGGTGTTGCTAGTAAATAATTTTATTTACCCTATTAAGGGTGGTACGCCACCTGTCAAATTTATTTGTTCAATGTTACTTTGATCAAAGAAATTGGATGATTATTTAATTATTTTTAACGCATTTACGCATGCGTAGCGAAATCTAACGATTTAAATTGTGGAAGCCAGGAGTCGCAGGTTCGAATCCTGCTCGTGAGCGATTTTTTAGTTTTTTGTTCATAATGATGAGTACAATGACACATAGTATAAACTAAGAATAAGGTTGTACATTATGATCTCTCTATGTAAACATAATATGTACGATATAATTCCATCTTGTTCCTGAACAAGAGTATTTTAAGAAAATAATCATAGTTTGAACTACCTATAACTTTACAGAGCCTAGCGCATAGATTATAATTGGTGTCCACTGCGCTCGTAGAGGAAACTATGGCCTAGCGGTTGGTCGCTTATTGCCTTCCATGCAGCAGTCTGAATTCAAACCCATGACGTTGCAGAATCGTGTGTAATACAAAATTTGATTATCTGTATCTAGTAGGTCTGTGGATGAATTAATTATGTATTCATCTGAGAAGTAAGGAGACCTAAGTATTTTGACATTATTTGTAAGTAAGTATTTTCCATCTGACACAAGACTTAAGCTATATTTTTGGTTTTTTTTTTTCTAAGTCACGCAAAATATGCTGGATTTTGCTTTGTGGAAATTCTGTTGCAGTGTCGATTATTTCCATGAATAGGCTCACTCCTGTTGCATGGGACCTCATACCATGATCGCTGCTTCAATAGGTAGGTGGGTAGGTACTATCAACCTATGTATCTACCGTCTACAAGTCAAATCTAAAAGGAATCAACGTTAAAACAAATACAACTTCAAATTACAGAAGATTTACTAACTGTCTTGATAATTTAAAACGTTCATAAGGTATACGTCAGTAGCGTTCCGGACGACTGCGTAGTGCGGGTAACTGACGCAAAATATAGCCAACTCGTCACCCCACTGATACACTCGTGGGAATCGATTACGAATCGATACGAGTCGTAAATCGTATCGATTCGTAACCGTATTTTAATGATATCGATAATCCGATAAGGTTGTTCCAATCGTGTTATTGCGCTGAAATAGGAATTAGTAAACGTACATTATGATACAAGTGAGCTAAGTTGACTATTATACTCGAGGCTGGATTGCAGCCCGAGCCGAAGGCGAGGGCGTAATTGAGCCGAGAGTATAATAGTCAATGCTCACGTGTGCCATACGACGTTTTTCAACACACTTGCGTGTAAATAAACATAAATTACACATTTTAGACAAATATTGAATTTGTGAAAAATGATAAAAATCGCGCGCGGAACGCGCGGTGACATACAGCTATGCGCGCGCAGGTGGTCGAAGGAAACCGCCATACAGCCTAATATAAAAATATTATAAATTGTTTTTTTTATTTATAAAACAAATTAATATTAATTTTTGAGAAAAATTAATAATTTGATGAAATGAAATGTTTATATAGCATATTTTAATTAATACAGTTGATTTATTCCCAAAAATGTTTAGTTTAGTTCAGGCATAAAAACTCTTTGCTGCGATTTAAAAATAAACTGTAAAGTAAAAAGCACTAGTGCAATAATATAATAAAAAAACCGGCCAAGAGCATGTCGGGCCATGCTCAGTATTATAGGGTTCCTCAAGTAGGTGTAATTACAAACGAATCAAATCGAATATT
Source organism: Asteroscopus sphinx (assembly GCA_949699075.1). Classification (NCBI taxonomy): domain Eukaryota; kingdom Metazoa; phylum Arthropoda; class Insecta; order Lepidoptera; family Noctuidae; genus Asteroscopus; species Asteroscopus sphinx. The sequence goes on along the minus strand of OX453021.1, from coordinate 6,504,563 downwards.
AATCATGGCTATTTTAGTTTTTGCAATAATCGGCAGCTTTCGCGACTCAGAGCGTGTTGTTAGTAGCGCCATCTAGCGATAAATTCAAGAAGCCAAATTGAAGAAGCGTGTCATTTCAAAGTTACTTTTTGTGATTTTTTCAAATAGAAAGTAGCTAAAGGAGCATTATTTGCTACGATATTTTTTCGCTAAGGTCAATGACCTTTGAACTAGGACGTTTTAAGTATTTTTAAGTTTTCTCTCTATAACTCAAAAAATTATAATCATATTATACTCGAAATAATTTTAAAAGAGAGTTTTCACAAAGGTCTATCAATGTGAAAGATTATAAGTTTCTACATTGCATAGTTTAGAAATGGCAGGGGGGGGGACACATTGCAAGCCACTTTGGCGGGCTATATTTCGCAGATGGTACACCTGATAAAAAAGTGGTGTATGAAACATTACCTTCATTTTAGTAGACCTATTCAATGATATCCCACACGAGGGGGTGCAGCGAAATCTTTTTTTTTCCCCATTTCACATGTATGGACGCCACCCCTAAAATACGGAAAAACGATTTTTTTATTTTTTTAAAATTGAGATCTATATGTAGACTATTTTTTAACAACATTTTATTTACTTATGTTTATAACACTGGGTATGTTATCCACTGTAGTGGATAACATACCCAACCAGCAAAGTAGTCCGTTAAGAAATGCATTTATCACTAAAAAGTGAAAATAAAGCGTTATTAAAGTGTCCGTTATGACCGTGTGTTCTATAATAGTGACTTATACAATATTTTAGCTGTATAATATTATACAGCATTTTGGTAACAGTAATAAGTGTTGTAAACGTTTACATCGACGCCATATATTACGCCTTTATCACAGTACTATAACTGAAGCCGCTACATCAAGTACAGAGCCATCTTGTATTATTAAAGATTTACACGATACTGTTTTGAAACAATTTTGTGTTATTGTAGCTTCCAAATGAGTATTATAGTACAAGTGTTTAAATAGTATTGACAACACAACTATAGAACAATAATGTACTGTTGCTGATTTTTACATCACTGTTAAATATCGAATTCGAGCAATAAAATCTTCCAAATAGCTACTATAGTGTCAATGTCATAGCTGTCACGAGTATACTCTTTTAACACTGAAAGGTCATCAAAACACTATTTCGTAACTTGTATATCTCATAGTGACGTTACAGAGCTTTTATCGTTTTTATTGGACCTTTACGATACATAAAAGTAGTATATTACTAGTTTTAGTCAACCTAAACATCCTATAAAAGAAATTTAACATCGTTTTTACAACGTAAGTCCCGCGTTTTGTTTATAAAATGGCTGCTGTGTATATGCTAATGCTGTGTATATGCTAATGTTTGTGAATCTTCAGACGATGCTAGTGATAATGCAGAGTGATAGGATTATAATTTTGCGGAATATGCCTCGACAATCAAGTGGTTTAATCTAAGATGTACCAAGGAACCCTATTTTTATCATGGCTGCCGATGGCTGTCACTGTGTGCACTAATTAAGCCTATAGTAAGCACGTAGGTACCTTTTTATCCGTTAATAGCAACACTGGAGACATTACCATGTTTTAATTGATTTTAATTTAATAAATATTGAAAATCAAGGGTCATTAAAAATTTGTTAAAAAATATTAACTACTTTATCAATAAAAAAATTGTCGCAAGTAAAATTGACTGTCTATATAAGATAACACTGATTTCACAAGTAGTGAGCGCCATATTGCTAATAGTAATATCAATTTACTTGCCAAGAAATTATCTTTAATTTTATTTCACATCAAACCCACAATCTATACGAGAAATGAGACCAAATTAAACTGTACTATAAAAGATCCCCGATCTCTACTATAGTACAAAAAAGTCCATTAATAGAGTCGTGGTGGCTTTTTTGTAACTGTTTTGTGATGAAAGCGCCACAAAATCACTGTCAAAACCTTGAAAAGACTTTTACGACATTATTATAGTACAAGTATAGTACTAACTTGTGACGTATGGATCTACAATAACTTGGCTTTGTCACAAAATTGCGATGTAACTGCGCCAAAACCTGCCTGGGTAAACGTTTACATTATTGTTATAGGACATATTTAATACACTAAATAGTGTGTCCGAAAACGTTCTCTCGATTGCTATAGTACACATTTTTGCTGGTTGGGTAATCTCATCATCATCATCATCATAACATAATCTACTATAGTGTATTATGTCAGGACGATGAGCGTAACGTTTTTATTTGTTGTGTATGTATTTGGTTGTTATTATTGTGCTAATGTAATTTTTCGATAAGCATATTATCTCCTAAATATCTAGGTGACTATTTAAAACTATTAAAAATGCTAATTGCGGAAGAGAACAGCTTAATCAAAGCAATATTCCGTGTGAGTGGCAAACCTTGCACCCGCGGTGTGTGTCGGCGTTTCGCAAAGAGGTGTGTCTGTCATGGTGTGTGATTTCTGGTGTCCATGGTGTCTGCCTGTAATTACTTCATCGCTTATCGACGGAAGCCCTAAGTAGGGTCCTTTTGTGTATGTTCCTTTATAATAAGTAGGTGAGAGTTGCAAGCGTGAAGGGTTTATTAACCCTGCAATTGCACAGATAACGGAATGTTGCTCTGAGGATAATAGATATATGGCCAAAGCAGTAGTTCTTAGCTAGAAAATTATGCGCTCTGTGACTGTTTAAAAAATCTGGACCTGTATTTTTTTTCTAAAAAGATTGTATGACTTCTTTGATCACTTTTGTCATATTTTAAGTAAGTTTTGAGTTAAGAAATCCAGACGATTAAAATGAGCATTTCCATGACTTATCGGTCAAACGTCACATCGGGCTAATTTTCGATCAAAACAAAAGTTATGTTTCAGGATTGGTATTGTTTCTTGAAAATTTTGTATTTAAAACAAAAATACAACTTTTTGGAATTGATTGTTTTTTGATTCGTGTTCAGAATTAGTGACATAGTCATCTCCATAAATATGGCACGAAAACAGATCAACATCTTGTATTTAAAATTTTGGTCGTTTGTAAGCTGTCACAATGTGTCGGTCGATCGGTAGCCTGCTATAGTTGTTCATTAGTAGAATACGAAAATTTCCAAAACTCGTGATTTGATATAGAATCAGTCTCCTGTATCTCTGAGCGCGTACGAAGCGAAGCTAGTTCACTTCTGTCAGGCTGCCCCCGACGCTAACACCAGCGCCACCCGTTTTTTAGTATTTCAGGGTACATGTATCAATCAATCAACTCAGCCTATCGCAGTCCACTGCTGGACATAGGCCTCTCCCAAGTTGCGCCACAACGCTCGATCCTCTGCCTATGTCAAAGGTTGTTAGTATATTTTTATTTTTCCCAGGGTGCAAACAGAGTGCTGAGCGTAACTCGCACTCCCGGGAACAGGTAATTTTAATAAGAGACGCACCTATTTCAATAAGGATATCGCTTTGTTTTTTATAGTATAGGATGGCGAAACGAGCTAAAAGCCCACCCGATGCCTTTGCCCATGACAACTTCAATACCACCTAGGCTGTTGCCTAAATAGTACCGCAAGTCGGTTCGGCAAACTGTGTCTCTGTGTCAGTTGAAGATGGAAAGTGTCATGTGATTGTAATTTCACCGGCACCCGTACTCTTCAGACCGAAACACAGCAATGCAAGCAGCACTATTTGGCGGAGAAGGTACGGTGGTAGTACTTCCCCGGACGAGCTCTTTCACAAAGGAGCTCTACTACTACTAAACGCTACTAACGCTGCGTAAAAAAGTACCGGTTTTACTTGCTTTACCAATACCACCCAAGCCGGGTACAGGTGTTCACGAATGAAGAACAAGAATAAACAAGATAAGAACCACAGTAAGAACCATATATAAGCGATGCGATGGCGTGACAGAGAACAGTATCATTAGCAAGAATAACAGCGCCCTCTCGCGGGTTCTCAGCGAATTAATAAAAATCTGTGTTTAACATTCATTACGCTTATGATGGACAGGGCTGCCATCTCGGACGAATAAAAAAGGCGGACGGAATCTCGCTAAGAAAAGATTGCACTTATTTTTTTCCTAAACCCACTAAAATTTCCCCAGCATTTTAATACACCAGATATATATTGTTATTTTATTTGTGGCTCTACGACAATGACTACAGTCACACGAGATTTGTTGTGTGGCTTTTTGTTTTACTATGGGTGTGAATGTGTGCGTGGCAGCCCGTACATTTAAGCGAGTCGTCTTATTATGGGTGCTTCACTTTTTGTTAACGAAATTCTGTCCGCCTTTTTTATTCGTCGAAGCAGCTATCTAGCACATCTACGAACAAAACAAGAAAGTGGCGTACCTACCAAGTCTTCTATGGACAATACAAACAAGTTCAACAACAGCTGAGAACATCGACAGCCCTGGCCATCTTTTTTACCAACATAATCACGAGTTAAACATAATTTCTGTGTAAATTCAATTATTCACTGCGCCAATGGCAAATTACTTCACAATTAATGCTTTGATCCGACATTTTCACATGGTTTTGTTACAAATAATTTGCTTTCAACACGGTACACCGTGTTATGACGAATGAGAGTAGGAACTTTTAGTTACAGAGTGGTGGAGATGATTTCGGTACCTAATTTTATTGTTTATGAAATTTATATCATGGTGGTAGGTACTGGACTCCACGCCACATCTTCCGGCAAATTTTAAGCTTATGCTTAGTCATTGAGCTGATTGCAGTACCTGCCTACCTAACAGTAGACATGGGTAACTCAACAAAAATGCGTGAGCTGCAGCTCAGCTCACGGTTCAGGTCAGTGAGCCGGAGCTGTGAACCGGCTCACAGATCAGCTCAATTTGTGTATCTGCCTACTTCGAGTTATGATCTGTGATCTGTGATGCGAGTCACTGAGCTTAAAGACCGTTTGAGCTGCGCTCGCTCGCTGACTCTGCGACTCAGCGGATCTGTCGCCGCTCCCGCTCACCGGTTCAAACAGGTTTTTATCTTTTCGTGCAACAAAAGTTGTCGCACAGATTGAGCCGTGAGCTGCGTATTTTGTCATTGAGCTGCAGCTCAACAGCTCAGTCTTATTGATCTGCATATTTGAACCGGTTCTGAGCTGAGTTACACACCTCTATCTAACAGTGTAATGCAGTAAAAATCCTTCGGGGGGTCAAAAGTAGTAGAAGGGATTACACAGAGGTTTTACACTTCTATCAATAAAAGTTGTGACACCACAAACTTCTCTGCCAACTTTGCCAATTTGACGACGTCTGTGGTCTAGTGGTTCGGGTGTCGGACTGCTGATCACGAGGTCGTGGGTGCGATTCCAACATGACACAAATATTTTATGTGATGAATATATAAGTGTATGTGTTGGTCTGGATGTTTCTTATGTATTATATGTATGTATTTACAAAAAAAAATGTACATAAGTATTATATCCATAGTCTAGTACCCATAGTACAAGCTCTGCTTAATTTGGGACTAGATGGTGCTGTGTGAAAATGTCCCAAAAATATTTATTTATTTAACTATCACGTAGTCATTTAGAGGGCAAGCAAAAAAATCCGATAATCAAATAGACAAACTTATGCTTTATCCTGCTCACACATACACATTTTGACATACCTATACCACAGAGTAAGGATTTATCTCTTTATTCTTTGCCTATACGCTATCTCACTTTCGTATTTTCATTTAATTTAATAACTTGTCTATTTCCTATTTTCTGTCTACGCTATTTGAGGTACCCCATACCTACATCACAGCCTACTTTTTGCGAAAGACTCGCTGCGTATAATCTACTACTATTAATTAGTTTCTATGGTATGATAAAGATGGCGCATAAATGATATTTAAAAGTATAGATATGTCATACTCTAACAAAACAAACGAAAAAAAAGTTCCGTATGCAGCGGCAGCACAATACACAGAAACTAGTACAAAGTAAGTTCGTTACTTCATGTTACTTTCGCGTCATAATTGGAACACTTTCTGTACACACACGATTTTAGTTTTTTTTTTGTCACCGGTCGCGCTGGTCGCCTCAATTGACGCGTACTAATAGAAAAACGTCATAATTAGGACGTTTTAGAGTCTTCAGATTGCGAGCGCAAGTAACATATCTGTACTTTTAAATATCATTGTGGCACATGCATTCATATTTCTGGAATAACACCTACGTACCTAGCGTAATAGACAAATTCAAAAATCGATGATCAATCTACCTATTTGTCAAGTTTCAAAAAATCACAAGTACCTAAGCCTGCCTTCCGGGCTTCCCAGGCAAAGAAGTTTAGTGTGGGAAGACAAATCTTCATCTCTCCTATCAGTAGGTACAAGCTATAAGAAAATTCATCAGCAAAGTTATTAGCGAACTGGCCAGGGTGCACAGGACGTCTTCTACAACGTGTTTTTTGATTGATTGATTGATTGATTGTGTTATTGGAATAACTCAAAACCTCAGACACCCCAAATAGTTTTAATTATAATAAATTTATATGGAAAGTAATTATTAATTTTCTTTTATTATTGTAGAAGATATTTGTAATTTTTGGTATCATAGTTACTCTAATCGATTCATAGCGCTAGGTTCATTCACGAACGTGCCGCGACGCTTCTGTGCCGGGAGGTGAATATCCTCTTAAAATCAAGTTAAGTTATAATAGTTTTAGGAAACAAATGTTAATCAAAAGTTTCCATCACACTTTTTTACTGGGTCTTGCTCGCCTTTGCGCTCAGCGCCGCGTCGTCGTATGAAACTTTTAGACTCGGCATGGTATGAAAATATTTCTTTGGTAAAAATTAACCTATGTTAAAAAGTAGTGAAGTAGTAGTGTGGGATTCTACTCTCGATTCTAAACAAACTAGTTTCAGATTTTGAGTTCATTCAATAACACGTTGTATAGACCTAACTGAAAATCTGACATAAACTTCATCATCATCATCACCATTTTAGCTTTAAGACGGCCACTGCTAGACATAGGCCTCCCCCAAGCATCGCCACAACGACCAGTCATGTGTTTTCTGCTGATACATACTTACGTTAAAAAAATATAACCAGCACACCATATCCGGATTCAAAATACATCTTATGTTCTCAAATAAATAAACAACACACCCACTCCATAGTTTCCCTGTTCCATTCACAGCAATAAATAGTGTACAATTATAGGTTATAAAGTGAACTCTCGTGTCGGTTAGCGTTAAATGAGAATGCACAAAAACATACACGTTTACTATTGTATTGTATTGGCCGGACGAAACGCGGCGGTAAAACGATTTGGTGCTTTCAAATTGTATTGTATGCTTTTTTGGATGTGGGTACGGCACAACACTATTTTAGAGAGAGTGTCGATTCTCTTGTTCACAAACTAAACTTATTATAATAAAACAAGTTTCATCATCACCATCAACATCATTTCAGCCGAAAGACGTCCACTGCTGGACATAGGCCTCCCCCAAGCATCGCCACAACGACCGGTCCTGTGCCTTCCGCATCCAGCGGATTCCCGCGACCTTCACGAGGTCGTCGGTCCACCTTGTGGGGGGCCTACCCACGTTGCGCCTTCCAGTACGCGGTCGCCACTCCAGAACTTTACTGCCCCATCGGCCATCCGTTCTGCGAGCAATGTGCCCCGCCCACTGCCACTTAAATTTGGCAATTCTTCGGGCTATGTCGGTTACTTTCGTTCTCCTGCGAATCTCCTCAAGAAAATAAAAACAAAACAAAAACAAGAAAACAAGTTTAACCGGATTATATCGCGTATATTAGTTAGTTAGTTATATTAGTTAGATTGGTTTCCTGACGTTTCGAAAGCTTTGCAGCGTTCGTGGTCGCAGGAAGACTAGCGGCCAAAATTAATATCCAATCTATCCACGATTTACCCTACCAGAGATAGAAATTTGACATATTTTGTATGGAGCTTATGTCAAATTCCTATCTCTAGTAGGGCAAATCGTGGATAGATTGGATATTAATTTTTCCCGTAAATTTGGGCTATGCATTCAGCCATAGCGGTCCCACTGCTGGATACGGTCCTCGTCACGAATTTTATAGACCAAATCATATAGGGATATCATCATATGGAGCTTATGTCAAAGTCCTATCTCTAGTAGGGCAAATCGTGGATAGATTGGATAATAATTTTGGCCGAAAGATGACAAGCGTATTTACAGATATTTAAAAAAAAATGAAAAATCTACCGTACAATACCGTACCGAACCTTTTAAATTTCTACGGGATAGGGAATAAAGAGGACGCGCGCGGACGGAGTTGTGGGCAAAAGCTAGTTTGAGTAATTTTTTCGAGTTTGTAATAAATCAACTTTATGGCTAATTTTAATGAACATATATTGCGTAAATTGTCTTGCATTATCTATTAAACATATCCGTATATTAATACTAAACAGTTACATTACAATAAACGAATAACCGATTCGATAACTAGTGGGATATACAAATAAATTATAGTGGCGGGTCCACATACCGGGTGCCGATGGCGACAGATCGCGCCAATTTGAATATTAAAGTCGCGGCCATGCGTGAAAACAGACTCGACACACGGAACTGTGGGCAAAACCAACGAAATATTTATTCAAAAATAACTAGGATGTATGTACATTAACCCCCAGTATCTGGAAGGCTGATCAATTTGATCTGTTGTCAAATCTCATGTCAGCTCCTGTGATTGGCCGGCAAAAATGTTAACAACCAATCACAACGCTTGACCTGAGATTTGACAGCTGATTAGTTAATTTTTGCGTTGACCAGCCTTTCGGAAACTGGGGGTCAGGCTAGGATTTTGTTTGTACATTTTTAACTTTAGGAGGTGTACCAAGATCGTAGGTGGTAGAAATCCATAATATCTGCCCACCCCTATTGGGAACACCTGTTTCCTATTGGAAACAGGCGTGATAATATGTAGATATGGTATACAATGTATCCTATGACTGCCTCGTTGGTCTAGTGGTTGCAAGCGCGACTGCTGAGCGTGGGGTCCTGGGTTCGATTCCCGGGTCGGGCAAAGTGTTATTGGGTTTTTTCATTAGGACATTCTCAGTAGCAGCTCGGAGTCTGTATTTGTGCCCGGTCAATGGCAATAGGCTCGCCCCCTATTACATGGGACTATAACATAACTGGCGAAATGTGGGTGTATTATTACACCTCTGCCTACCCCTTCGGGGAAATACAGGCGTGATGTTATGTTATGTTATGTTATGTATCTTATGGGCACTTGCGAGACCAATGTTTGTAGATAATTTGCAATATTTATTTACCAATCACCACAACTCTGCCAAGACTTTCCTTCCGACAATTATCTACAGACTTAAACTCTTTTTTATGTCATTGTTATTATCAACGCGTTAGTTATATTCCAAATATGCGGTTTGTAGTCAGTTCTTCATTGGCACTCAGGTCTAATTTAAGATACCACTGACCTCTGACCAACTTGACCAAGATCTCCTTATTTTTGACTCCTTTATGCACAGTAACAAACTTTAGGTAAACGTCAAGCTTGTGATCTCCGATTGGTTAAGCACTAAAACACTATTGTACATTCACAGTCAACCGATTCGGTGCGATCTGATACGGAGCAAGCCTATCAACCTATCACACACCATCACAATTCACAATATAAATTAAAAGCGGTTCACACAGCGCGGGCAGCGACAGATCGCGGCAATTTGAATATTAATAGTAGCAGCGACGCGTGAAAACGGACGGAACGAAGTGATAAATTGTTGTTTACTGTTGAAAAGTAAAAAAGAGGGTTTATTGTCACTGGTCAATATATTCACAGTGAATATTACTTATCTATAAATATAGCATAGCAGTATTAGGTGTCGTCCAATGATATTTAAAGTATAGATATGTCATAACCTAACAAAACAAAAAAAATATACCGTACCCAGCGGCAGCACAATACACTTAAACTAGTAAAAATTAAGTAAGTTGATTACTTCAAGTTACTTTCGTGTCATAATTGGAACACTTTCTGTACACACACGACGGCATTTTAGTTCTTTTTCGTCACCGGTCACGCTCGGCCCTTTACTTGACGCGGATTAATAGAAAAAGATTGCGAGCTCAGTAGCATATTTGTACTTTTAAATATCTTTGGTGTCGTCCTACTATAATACAATTACGCGAAAATTGCAAGTTCGCGCGTATTTTGTTCGTAACAAACATACAAAGCCCTAATTCACGTAATGGCGGTTCACGGTTTAATAATAGAAGACTAACTAACTATACATGACTTACGGTGCCGAGACGTGGACACTGACAGTTGGGCTAGTCCACAAATTTAAAGTCGCTCAGCGAGCTATGGAGCGAGCTATGCTTGGAGTTTCTTTGAAGGATAAAATCAGAAACGAGATTATCCGGAGAAGAACCGGAGTGACCGACATAGCTTGTAGGATCAGTAAGCTGAAGTGGCAGTGGGCTGGCCATGTCTGTCGAAGGACCGATGGCCGCTGGAGCAGACGAGTCCTTGAGTGGAGACCGCGTATCGGCAAACGCAGCGTAGGGCGCCCCCCTGCCAGATGGACCGATGACCTAAAGAACGTGGCTGGGGGGGACTGGATGCGGAAGGCAGAGGACCGAGCGTTGTGGCGCAACTTGGGAGAGGCCTATGTCCAGCAGTGGACTGCGATAGGCTGAGTTGATTGAACTAACTATAGTTAAATTCTTCTACATTTTAGTGTATGCCTTCTAATAATCTAGATATTATGCTCTGCCTGAATTGGACATAGCAACCAGCCCATCATTAATTCCTACGTCCAGCATTGAACTGATGTTTCCAGTTTTCGGAAGACCTACAGCGTCAAATCCACAAACAGAAGAGAGAAAATGGGGTACTTACCTAGATTTAAACAGTCAAATTTTGTCAGTAATAACCACATAAAACTCGTATAACATAAAAAAATCGTCAACTCCAGCCAAAACCAACGTATGTCCACAAAACCAGCGGAGCGCATCGCGTCGCGACCGCGCCTTACATCGATGATGTATAAATCAAACGCTAATAAATACCGCGTGGCATTTCCTGCGTTCCGCTACCTATGCCTAAGTGTTTCATGACACTCGCTCTCCCGTGACGTGTCATTAGCTACTTCTTTAGGAAATAGGCGTTTATTACTTAATTTTAGGGAATTTGAGGAAATTACTGGTAATTCTTGGTAGTGTTGCTTTTGTTAGCTTTTTCCGGTGGGGCCTTAAGTGAAGGTCTCAATTAAAGCAAGATTCGTTTTGCTAAATATAGGGCCGACAGATTTGATTTGTAAATTAAAATGTTTTCTCAATTTCGCAATGGTTTTGTATTGCATTATAAAAAATGTACACCAGCGTATACTTTTTTATTAGATTTTGTAGCTTATCTTGTAAAATTCCGAAATATTTATTATACGTGGGACACTCAGAAAGTTTTGCGAAACTAAAAAAAATTGTTCTATACGTACATATATTTTTATCAAATCTTTTCAAAGTACTTTCCACCAGCCTCTATACAAAGATTCATGCGCCTAAACCAGTTTTCAAAACACTTTTTCCAGTCCGCCGCAGACACCTCGTTTACAGCCTGCTCGAACGCAGCCAGCGCATCTTCCGGCGACGAAAATTGTATCCCTTTGAGCTGATTTTTTATTTTTGGGAATAAAAAGAAGTCACACGGTGCTAGATCAGGGCTGTAAGGAGGGTGACCCAGGAGTTTGACTGGCGTGCTGTCCAGGAAGTCCCTCGTTTTGAGTGCGGTGTGCGCAGGTGCATTGTCGTGGTGGAGCAGTAGCCCGCGGAGCCCTGTGTTTGGTCGCTTGTTGCTTATAACAGAGAAAACTTCTGGCAAACATTTGGTAGTATACCATTCGGCATTAATGCTTCTTTGATCCCGTAAGGGAATTGATACCAAGTGGCCAGTCAAATTAAAAAAGCTAGCGATCAAAATCTTACCCCCGCTTCTAGATCGCTTCACTTTGGTAGGCGTTGGCTCATTTTGAAACACCCAAACAGTCGACTGGCGCTTGGTTTCTGGGTCGTATTGATAAATCCAGGACTCATCACCTGTAACGATGTCGTAAACACGCCGAGACGAGCCTGCTTCAAATTTGTTAAGCATATCACGGCACCATTCCACCCGGGCCTGCTTCTGAGCATCGGTGAGGTTGTGCGGCACCCAGCGTGATACTATCCTCCTCACGCGAAGATGGCTGTGTAGAATCTCGTGAACGCTTCCCGATCCAATCTTCAATATGTGTTGAATCTCCTGATATGTAATTCGCCTATTGTCTTGGATTAAATTTTTCACTGCTAGCACGTTTTCTTCGGTAACAGCCGTCAAAGGGCGACCGCTTCTTTCGTCATCCCCCAAAGTTGGTCGACCGCGCTTGAATTCGTTATACCAACGATACACGGTTGCCTTGGAAGGGCTTTCATCCATGAATGCCATTTGAAGTCTATCGTACGATTCATCCGGTTTCAGGCGACACTTGAAATCGTATAAAATCATAGCTCTAAAATGTTCCCGGCGCAGATCCATATTTCAGTGAGACACAATACTTTGAATTAACTCGCAAAAAATGTGGAGGGAAATTTTGAAATTGGAACTTACTTATTTTTACTTATAAATAATCATATTTTCGAAAAACATTATAACTGGCCAGTCTCCCATATATAAAAACTTTTTTTCGCAATACTTTCTGAGGGGCCTGGTATTATGCTCGGACGAATAAAAAAGACTGAGACGAATAAATCTCGCAAAGACTGAAACACTTAATTTTTTCCTAAACCCACTATAATTTCGAAACCATTTTAACACACCAGTGGCCTGATTCATAAACGTTCGAAAAGTTTCCGTTTCCGAAGTGAAATTTGACCGGCAAATAAAACAAAACGACCACTTCCTGCGACCATGAACGCTGCAAAGCATTCGAAACGTCAGGAAAACCAATTTTAATAATAATACACGATGTAATTCGGTTAAATTTGTTGTATTAAGAAACAAAACGATTTGAGAACCGAACGGATTCGGAAACGCAACGCGAAATTCATGGAAACTCTCCCGTGAGCCATTTGCTGTCGGTAAGCACTCGATGTAAAATTAAAGAACTATGAATAGCGTTTCCGAATGCGTTCGATTCTCAAATAGTTTTTTTCGTAATAAAACAAGTTTGACCGGATTACATCGCGTATTATCATTAACATTGCTTTTCCTGATGTTTCGAATGCTTTGCATCATTCGTGGAAGTGGTCGTTTTGTTTCTTTTGCCGGTCAAATTTCACTTCGGAAACGGAAACTTTTCAAACGTTTGTGAATCAGGCCACAGATTCATACTGTTATTTTATTTGTGACACTACAACAATGACTACCGTCACACTAGATTTTTAGCGAAATTGCGGCTTTTTGGCATATAGGATGTGAATGTGTGCGTGGGCGCCCGTACTTTTAAGCGAGCCTGCTTACTATGGATGCTACACTTATTGTTTAGCGAGATTCCATCCGCCTTTTTTATTTTTCCAAGGTATTCTGCATATTACTTTGTAATTTATGCATCCGAAGTCCGAAGAAGACAGCTAGGTCAAGCAGAATACAAGATAGATAGCTGGGGACACGGTTTTGGATTCTCATCAGCGGTTCACAACCTAACCAAAATTATTTTAATTTTGAAGTGTTTTTACTCTGAATGACTGAAGTCACTTGCATGGAACTTTACAATAGCATGATTGGTATTTTAATGCCAGCACACAATGCAAGTGTTCGCTCCACCGCGCTTTGTATCATTACCGAACCACGGGTAGAAGCGATGAGGCGTGAAAGTTATTTGCAGGTTTAGGCGAGTGACCTTCTAATCAAAATATGTGTAAAGTTTACATTTTTGCTTGCTATAAACTATCTCCAGGCAGATCATAATCATCATTTCAGCCGAAAGACGTCCATTGCTGGAAATAGGCCTCCCAAGCAGTTTGGGGGGATATGCCATAATCGCCACGCTTGGCAGACGGGTTGGCGATCCCAGTTGGTTGGTTAAATACTCAGAGAACGCTGCTGTCCATCCTCTGGAGATGAGATAGATGCTTATTTAATTTTATTGTGAAATATTTGTCTGGGTATTATTGCGCATTTAGGAAGGGCTCGCGTGGCTCAGTAATACTAATAACCACATGGATTGCAAGATTTGCGAGATTAATCTGCGCTAGTCACGGCCAGTTAATGAATGGGTGAAAGTTTCGATGAAAATTGAGACCCCTTCGTGCCTCGGAGAGCATATTAAGCTGTCAGTCCCAGTTGCCATACGAATATCTATGGCAGTCGTTACGGGTAGTCAGAACTCACAAGCCTGAAAGTATGACAACTGACCTTACCTTAGGATGTTGGTATTACCCAGTAACTGGGTTGCGGGGGTCTGATGGCAGTCCGTGTAAAATGCTGATGTGCAGCCGCATCTGGCTTGACTAGAAGCCGACCCCAACATAATTTGGAAATGGCTCGTAGAATCGATCGATAGCCTGTATTCGGATCATCCTATTGACGTTGACATTTGTTCATTCACGATGAGAGTCGATATAATTATGTATTCACAAAATAGCCGAGGTGCTCGTTTTGAGACGTTATGTAGTGGTCCATGAAAATTGTCACATCTCTTCTGTTGTTATAAGACTTGCCGTTATGTGGAGTATTAGTGTCTGAAGTTTCAATGCAGTGTTTGAAGTGCATTTGTATCTCTGGCGACAAAGAACATAAGTGGAGTTGATGAGACCACCACCTTGGTTATTGTATATATAGTTATAAGCGTTACTAACATAGTCATAAGATTCTTTATCTTTTGTCCAGCAGATGATGTTTCCGTTGCGACAGTCTCAGTCACCTACAACTACAATAGCCCGAAAAGTTAAAACTCATCAACAGCCATTGAGTGTCCCACTACTTTATCAACCTTTATTTGGCTATCGATCGCCTCTACAATTGAATGATTGGTATCTTTTAATGCCATCAACAATACGCGAAGTGTTCGTTCACTGCGCGTCATTACAGTTGCTTTGACGTCGCGCGGTCGCGCGTGAAAATAGTCATTGTCGCGCGGCGCCGGCCGTGACGGTGTGGCCGCACCTTGTGGCCGATTGCGGTGTAAGCGCGGACAGACGGCGGTGTTGAGGTACTTGGGACCAATGTTGGAACAAATGCTGATAGGTGTGGTTTATTTAGGCCAATATTGGCTGTTTTGGATACGTTTGTGCTTCGAGAAGAACATCTCTTTTATGGTTTATATTAAAAGCGCTGACTTGCTCTCGAGAGCAAGCATTTGCTTGAGTTCATTTTATAGGCAATGTTAAAGCTTGAAGACCTTATGCTGTGTACCATTTCGTTTGATAGAAACTTGCTATATTAAGTATGAAGCTAATAAATCAATCTAATCTCTTGCAAATAAATCAAGTATCTCTAAGAGAAAGGATCTAGTTATTGACAATTGACAAAAAAATAGGTTAGGATAGGTACAGGATAGGTCTGCCGTGTCAGGCCTATCTCTTGTATCTCACGAAACATAGTTTTGAGATATCACCGTTTAAAGTTTTTTACAGATAATTGCGATTATCTTAAATGTTTCAAAACTTTCGGGAAATATTTTTACATAATTGGTTGTATTAAAGTCTGAGAAAACCCGGGCAATTTATAGATTTTTGAAAACTTCGAAATTTTCAGAGTTATTAGCTATAACAGAGATAGGTGTAACAAGCTCTCTATACATTGGTTGTTACGCGGTGCTCTGTATCTTAAGATACGTGACTTAGCCGCAACAAGTGTAATATGGAATGTTTTGCTAAACACAGGTATCTTTAACTAAAGTTTGTCTGACTGATTATTTAATATTAAATTAAATTAGTTTATAAAGGAATAGAAAAAATAGTACTCATCTAAACAAATGAATAATATCTTAGGACTTATCTAGTAATAACTTAAATTTTCAAATGTATTAAAATATCCTTTTTAATGAGTCAAAAAGTAAAACGAAAACTCTGACTTCTTCTTACCAAGATTCGATAACTTTTGAAACAAATAAACTTAATTTACTTCATAACTAACATAAAAATTGGAATGAGAACCTATTATCAAAATTTTTTTAGATACAAAAAAAAAATATCCTAGATATGTAAGTTCTTATCTAAATCTACATCTGCATCTAAGTCTGCTTTCTTTCTTGCACTTACACTTCTTTGCCTTACTTCTCTGGGTACTTCTTTTTTAACTAAGTCCAACACACTTTTGCAATACACATGCAAATCTTTGAATTATTTTTCATCGTATGATTTCTTGACGACTATGTAAGTTGAGCATCTTCAAAATTCAACTATTTTTAATGCCTCAATACGTGGATTGAAAAGTTCGCGGTCTTATATAAAAATAATAATGCAATCAAAATGCTTTTGATCTCATTATAATCGTCAACCCTTTAGATTATTTTACGCTAAATTTCTTTGTTGTATTACTTTTTCTTCCAGACTTAGAAGGATTTAATCAAGTGATAAATTTCTTAACATAACATTACATTAAATTTTTTTGTTATGTTATGTTGTTGTTTTGTTATAAATTTCTTGCATTCGAAAAAAAAAATCTCAACAATGCGCTGTCAGTACGTGTCCGTTTTAAATTTTGCCCAAAATAGCACAAAACTACATAGTGACGGAATAAGGAGAATCTATTGCATCCGATGCTGTAGTTAAAAATCAGTTAGCTGAATTAAATCCCAGTAGACAGAGCGTTGAATATGTCCTCTACTATAAATAGCCTTCAACTTCCACTATAGCACAAAACACCGAAAAGATATTGAATCTGATGATAGGAAATCAACAATGAAATATTAAAGAGATAGCCAGATAATAGATGTTTTTAAAAAGTGATAAGGAAGCAATATTTGCCATAAATATTGATTTCCCAGGGTATCTAAGAGAAAGATACCGATGCCCTTTTGAGTCGAACAAAAACACAACCGGCTAAGCACTTCACGCAAATTTTTATTTCGTTTGATGCCGATATATTAGAAATTTTACGCAAATTAGTTGTCATAAATGAAAATAAGGTCCAGCTAAGACAACAGAATAGTAAGACCAAAAAATACTTAAAAGAAAAGTATAGACCAGAACTACTAGCCTCGAAGCAACATAAGGTGATTATTTTGAAAATAAGGTAATGGTGGCAGTTTTTTGGGTCTAAGTCGACTGCTGATGAAAGGGTATCGTCATATACTGCATTAATAACTGCACTTTTTATACAAATTTTGTAGTTATTGAATAAACGTCAAACAGTAAAAATTACCAACGAAGTTACTAAAAACTTTTTAGTTGTATCTAAGCACAATTCGCGCGTTCTGAAATTATCTGAAACTCTGAAACCATGACCATAATTTAAGGTGCCAGTTGGCTTTTCATTGCCTTGTTTAGGACCTATTTACTTTAATTTCCTGTGTTATAAAATAATAATTGATTAACACACATTTTCATAAAATAACCAGTGGAAATCCAACCACAGACAGTGTGTATTTTGAAGGTTTTTGGAAATTATTTTCAAGTTCGTACACTTTTCAAAAATCCGGTAAATGAGATACATCAAGCTGATATACTAAACAACAAAAATAGGTTTGTGAACATTACTCCTGCATATTCGACCGCGATTTTTTAAATCCATCTATTGATTTCAGAAAGGTAGTTATTTTTCTTCAGCTGGTCCATAAATACTATCATGTTGCCGTGGGCTATTACTTTTAGAACCATGTTTGTTAATGAAGCTCATATATCCACATCATCATCAGTTAATACGCGCACTACAGTCACGGATAAATACTGTATCTAGTAGTTAGCAGAGTTAGGATTTGCTCGATGCGCTCGCAACTTATCACGCGTAATTAATGTAACTTAAGATACAGTATTTTACCATAACTAACAATGGCAAAATCATAGTTTCAAGAGTTAGGTGATAGGCAATTGTGACTAATTGGTAATAGTTAGTTAAAATATTATTTTACTGGGTGATAGAGGATCATGAAAAAATACGATTTAGACCTGTTACGCGTAACTCATGTATCTTAAGATAACAGACCTGCGAGTGACACGGCAGAGGTGCAATGAAGTATTATTTATACCAAGTACGAACATAGGACCAAATTACATAGATATATACATATTCTTCAATTACTAACATTCTTCTTTCGCATTTCGTTTAATTAAACAGAGTGTCAATAGCAATAACTGGCAATAATAAAAGATATGTTGCCGCAAATTCCTTATTCCCCCTACTGAGATATTTAATTTTGATATGAAAACCACCATGACGGCCGTGCCGAATAAATCTTATCCTCCTTGCTATCTCCTGGCCAATATCGCGTACAATATTAGCCGTTACGAATTCTATCCTAAGGATCTACCCATGAATTTACCCAAGCGATATTAAACTGTAACACTGAAAGTAAGAGTTGAATTTTGCATGCAAAAACGTTGTATAGTCTAAGATACGTTGTTACTCAAAATTCTGTCTCGTTATTAGAAAAGGTAAGTTTGAAATTCGAATGGTCACTCTCAGTTTGAAACTGAATCTTCAAGACAGCTGCCAGAGCAAAACCAACTTTAAAGTACAACGATAGAGTTCGCTTTCCTTTGTGCTAGCATCTTGACCAATCTCCAGGGAATCTAAGGGCGTTTAGTCACAGTTGTATTTGAATTCGCCAAATGTTCAGCGACAAATATTTGGACATTTATTGTGGTACTGGTGTCGAATATTAAGCGTTGGTTCTATTTGATGGCATAGATTGGTCACGGCGGATTGTGGTCAACTATAGGGTGGAATATCCTAGTGAATTGTTTGGTCGTAAAATAAAATAATTTTTGGGAGTTACGTATGTGATTTATTGTTTTCTTGATTTGGAATGACATTTACTTTCAGATGCGTTTCGTGAAGAGGAAATATTTTATTTTCCAGTCTATTGCTGTCCAGCCTCTGAACTGGAACTTTATGTAGCACCTTCTGACGTTCAGAAGGCACTTCACTTAGTTCAATAATATCACCAATAAATGGCAATCAGAAACATCTACTGTCCGGAGTTTAGATTAATAGGACATTGATATTAGTTTGGAACTTATTGATTGACTTGTACTGTTAATTATTGATTTTTATACTTATTTGAATTTTTTAGATCATCATTTTTAATAATGATGTATTATAATCAGCTGATGACAATAAACGCAAATGTAATTTTAAATTCTATTACAATTTTGTTTTTATCAATGCAATGTTAATTTTTATATTAAATACGAAAATGAATGTTATTTAGTAACTATTATATAAAATATTATAATGAACGAAAATGTTATGTTAACTTCTGATAAAGTTAAGTCTGAGTAAGTTAAGAATTATGTTAATTTAAAAAAAAAATGACTTGTAACAATTGTTATCAATAAATACAATACAATACAATACAATACAATACAGAACTATATTTTTAACCGTTTTTAGTTACAAGAATTGGCTTTCAGGTTCCCTCATGATATTTTCCTTCACCCATAAAATCACTTGATAATCAAATTTTGTATTACACACGATTCTGCAACGTCACAGGTTTGAATTCAGACTGCTGCATGGAAGGCAATAAGCGACCAACCGCTAGGCCATAGTTTCCTCTACGAGCGCAGCGGACACCAATTATAATCTATGCGCTAGGCCAGCGGTTCTCAAACTTTTTTGGTCACGGAACCCTTTTGACAAGCAAAATACTTGACGGAACCCTACAATAAAACAATAGTTTTTAAAAGTGTATTCTTTATTATATAAGCATAATAAAAGTACAATGTAACAGTTACTAATTATTACTTACTTTAACCACATGCCAAGTACAATAATAGAAGATATTAAAAATGAAAAAATCTTAACTAATGGGAGGTATGAAACTGTTTTTTATTTTTCATCAATTGGTTGATATCAGGTTTGATAGAAGACATTTGAAGTCTCATATCAGGTTCGGCGTCCAGTCTATTGCGATATTTTGTTTTCGTGGCTGCATAGGTTGAGAATCCTGTTTCGCACAAATATGTTGTTGGGAACGGGAGAAGAATATTCAGAGCCATTCTGCCAAGCATTGGATATTCATCACGGATTCTGCACCAAAAATCGTTGAGAGGCGTCGTTTTGAACAGTGACTCCATACTTGTGTCTGATGACATTTCTAAAAGAGATTCATATATCTCGTTTGACATACTTTCGGGCTTTTGCAAGTTGGGTAAAAAAGGATTATGAATCCATGAATTCAGCTTCATTTTTGTATTATGTTCTTCGGGAAAATACTTTACAAAAGATGCGCGCATCGAAGTGAGATATTGGACCAATTCTTCAAACACATCATCTTGAAACATTTCCGAGTCGTTATCGCTAACAAACTCACTGAGTGACGTAAAGCTTTCTATTTCTCTCTTACCAACGCAAATAATCCAAAAATCTAATTTTCTTTTGAAGGCAGTTATTTTGTTATAGGCCTGGAACACTGTTGTCTGTTTACCTTGCAATGATAAATTCAATTCGTTCAGTTTTTGAAAGATATCCGCCATAAAAGACAATCGGAACAACCAAGTTTTATCATACAAACGGTCTTTCAAATTAAAAGAAACTGTATCTGCTGAAAGAAACATTTGTAACTCGGCTCTAAGTTCAAATAGCCTTGTTAAAGTTTTACCCCGAGACAGCCATCGCACTTCTGTATGGAGCAGCAGTGTTTTATGTTTGCTGCCATAACTCCACACAATAATGAGAACAATCGGGATTGTAGTGGTCGTGATTTGATAAAATTAATTATTTTTACCGCTTCATCCATAACTAATTTTAGATTTGACGGCATTTGCTTCATCGCAAGTGCTTGTCTATGCAGAATACAATGGCTGGAACTACAATTAGGCGCTTTACTTTTTATTCGTGATACTGCTCCTGCTGTTTTACCTGTCATCGCCTTGGCCCCATCTGTACAAATGTCAATGCAATCGTTCCAACTAAGATTATTTTCTTTAAAAAATATGTTTATTTTATTAAAAATTTCTTCCCCGGTAGTGTTTGTGGGCAGCGGTGAACACATAAGCATGTCTTCTTCAAAAGAACGTTCATATGGATATCTCACGATAACCAGCAAGATAGCCAGACCAGTGACATCAGTTGACTCATCCATTTGCAAGGCGAATCGTGTTTTTTGTAGACGTGCAACTAGTTCTTGTTTGACGTAGCTTGCCAGATCATGGATTCGCCGTGAAACAGTATCGTTTGATAGCGGTACAGTAGAAAGATGCTTTGCAGATTTTTCATCGAGCATACATTTTGTTATGTCTAACACACATGGCTTTATTAAATTCTCAGCGATAGTGTGCGCTTCACCTGCTTGTGCAATGCGATAGCTAACTAAATATGATGCCTCCGTGGCCTTTTCATTGATAGTTTGTGTTACATGCATCATATTTTTTTGACTTTCCAATAACTGTTCTTTTTTACGAACAAAAAATTCTTTATTCTTGTCTTTAGACTCGGGGTGTACAGTTTCTAAATGTCTGCGTAATTTGGCAGGTGCCATGGAACTATTAGGAAGCAGTTTACTACATAACATGCAGAGAGGTGAGCCGTTGGAATCAACAAATCCGAAACTGATATATGATTCATCATACTTCCTTTTTTTCGTCTTTGAAACCGTGGAGCTTGACGTCGTGGCATCATCGTCTGGATCGGTAATTGCTGTATTCTCCGCGCGTACTGCTTTTGAACATTCAGCGTCATTAGAAGATGTCGTTGCAACACGTTTAACACCTTTAAGCCAACGTTCCATTCTTCTTTATTAATAATGTTACACGTCAGGATGGTAGGGTCAAAATAATGCACAATCGTTACTGCGTTTATGAGACAAAGTTTAGTCCAAAGAAGAAATGTACAAAACTGATACAATCAGAATACAGCGGGCAGTAGAACTTACAAGAAGGCAGAGGCTAGCCAGCTTGTAAGTAGGTAGGTACGAACTTATCGCTCCGAACGCTAATCGTCAACTGACTGACGAGGCGCGACTTTTTTTATATAATAGCGCTTTTATACTTAGTCCTAGACTCGAACTCGAACATTCTCAAAAATACTCGAGTCGGCGCCTTTGATAAACAAAAAGCGGAAATAAAAATATAAATACAAAAAAATGCGTTGTAAACAATCTCGACTTTATGCTTTTGAAGATAGAGCCGAAAGTCGCTTGTTCACAACTATAGCGTCTAATTCAGAGGCGGCTTTTATCAAAGGGACTGCGCGCTCACAAGTATACGCGCGGCGGGCGGATTCAAAACGTTCGACCAGAGAGAGGTGTTTTGTTTTTTTTTTTCTAAATTCTTGCGGAACCCCTACAGGGGTATCGCGGAACCCTAGGGTTCCGCGGAACACACTTAGAGGTTGGGGTGCTGGCCAGAAAACCTCCACGTGTGCCTGACGGCTGCTTGTCCTTCTGGACACGTCTGGAGGGATCGGCAGTTGTTTGGCCGGTGCATCCTGGGCACGGGCAATAAAATCCTGCCGAGGGATTTACCTTCGGGGGATTTTATTGCCTGTGGCGAATATTCTGGTACGGGAGGGGCCCGTTCTGGGCCAGTAGGGAGTTGCTCCACGTGTCCCTCTGATATCAGCAGAGGGCACAGTGGAGGAGCAGGGGCGGGCCCGGTGTGCACTCACCCTGCCACTGGGCAGGCAGCGGGGGGACTGTCTTTCCCTGCCCCCGTCGATCTCGTAACCCCAGGAGTGCCCGGTGAGTAGTGTTCTCGCGCCTCTTGGGACCGAGGATCTTGGCTTCACCGCCCGGACCGCGAGGAAGAAAACCTCTATAAAAAATTACGGGAGGTAGGGCCTGCGAGCAGCAGACTCGGGGTAGTCTGCTGCCCGACCAGCAGCTGGCGTAGCTGGCACAGCCGGCGTAGTTGGCGCAGGTGGTAAAGGCCCATGAGGTGAAGTGGCGTGCAGTGTTCCGTGTGCGCCACCTAGGAGGGTGCGGCCGACGTTAGGCCGCACGGGGAGAAGGGGCTCGCCTGCTTGTGGCGGGCCAGGACCTGTCGGGGGTGGTTGTGTGAATACTCACGGGTTCCCACGCCCCCGGCTAAGGTAGTTGAAGGAACACCGTGGTGGTTTTAGTCGGTAAGAGTCCGACACTGGCTCCGCCTACCCCGGGCGGAGTGCGTCCATGAGGATTTCCCCACGGCAAAAAAAAAAAAAAAAAAAAAAAAAAAAAAAAAAAGGCTCTGTAAAGTTATAGGTAGTTCAAACTATGATTATTTTCTTAAAATACTCTTGTTCAGGAACAAGATGGACTTATATCGTACATATTATGTTTACTTAGAGAGATCATAATGTACAACCTTATTCTTAGTTTATACTATGTGTCATTGTACTCATCATTATGAACAAAAGATTTAAATAGTGGAAATAAAAAATCGCTCACGTGCAGGATACGAACCTGCGACTCCTGGCTCAGTACGCCAGTGCTTTAGCCATTAAGCTACCGTGAACACTGCTCGTGGTATCGAAATTAACCTCCACTTTGAATTTGTCTTTGGGTGACGTTAGCGATATCTTAATGAAACTTTTTCTTTCCACAATTAAAATCGTTAGATTTCGTTTCGCATGCGTAAATGCGTTAAAAATAATATAAAATCCTTATGAACAACTTTTACTATGGGAACAAACCTGAAATTGCGAAAAAAATCATTTGATCCCTTTTCCCTATATTTTGTCGATTTATGTGAACAAAAATATAGGGATCAGCTGTTTTTTTTTCGCGATATCAGGGTTGGCCCTATGGGTCCTATGTTTCACTATGGTGAAAGTTGTTCATAATAATGAGTACAGTGACCTTAAGAGGTTTAGTATAAACTAATTACGGATATCTATACAGACATTCTTTGGTATGGACATATGATGAGGAGGAATGAAGGAGCATGTTACGAGGATAGTTTTAAGTGTTAATGGGATGGCTATAAGAAAAGAGGCAGACCGAAGAAAACATGGATGGATAGTGTTAAACATGATATAGAAAGAAAGTGAACACGGAGATGACAGCTGATAGAGATGTATGGAAGAAAAATACTTTCATGCTGCGCCGACCCCAAACAAATTGGGATAAGGGCAGGAGGATGATGATGATAATGAAATATACAAACATTCAAAGTGATATATGAAGAAGTTAGGACTTATTAAACATGGTGCGTATCAGCGGGATTAATGGCACCGCATGATTAGGAAAGCCAACCAAACTGAGTAGGTAGCGGGAAATAGCTAAGAAAAATAAGATTATGATAGAGATTTGTCAACTCCTATAGTTTTTTAGGGGAATTACAGGCGTGATGTTATGTTATGTTATGTTATAGTTTTTTATTTCAGCTTTGTGTTACATTGCATAAACCTAAATGAATCATCCTTCAATGAATTCTATGCTGATGAATACATCCTTGGCGACAATAGGTATACCAATTTCAAACAATACAAAACAGTAAAGCGTAATAAGTCCACAATACCGCGTTAAATCCGTCTGCACTTTTAAAACTCAATCCGTCATTCGGGACTCACAAGAATAAATCGAGGCCCGACGACAGCAACTGTGTCGTCGAAAAAACCAAAAGTAATTTTTACTCAAATCAATCACACGGAAAAAAACGGCCATGTTACCGAGGTAATTCGCTAGAATTCCAACTGAGATTTAGTAGTCCCTCGCGTGCTAACTCCGACGATATAATGAGCGGCTTCAGCTCATTGTCCAATCCTAAAAAGAGAAGATAAATAACCAAATGAGAATGGAAAAACGGCAAAAATGGTAAAATAAAGGTTTCAATTGGACAAAGGCGCCGAATGGGGATAATTCGTCGGGGATATGCACCAATTGTCACTGTTTTGCTTTGTTTTTTGGCGGGAAACTGACGGCTTGGGAAGGCGACGCCGCGCCGACGATAAAATTGTCACACGTCGCTGTCCAACGATTCCAATTTTATTGAAATTTTGCGAACGTGAGAGTTTCGGTTGCAAATACGAAGTTGCGTAATCAGCAGCGCAATTTCAAAGTTGGAGTTTGGCGTTCGATTTTTTCAAATCGCATCGTTTGTATCCGAACTCCTCCGAACTTATATTCGTAGGTAGCCACTACTGGGGGTTATGGTGAGTTTACTTTAGTAACCGATCGGTTTTATGACTTCAATTCATAATATCAACTTTGTTTAGCATAGTTTTTTTTGCTAAGAAACTTTACAGAACTCTAATTAGCTACATAGTTTTAAATGTTTGTAGAAGTGGTAGAAGTCTGACCAAGCTAACTCTGCAGTGGAATTATGGCAACACCGTAAACAATAACTATTAAAATCTCTGTAATATTTAAATTTCTTATTATTCCAATGCAGAGTTAGTTTTGTCAGGCCAGACTAAGGCCGGTGTTCAACGTTAATTCTCTGATAAACGGCCGATTACTCTATGTAGTACCTAACTATATAATATGTTTTTAGGGTTCCGTAGTCCTACAAGGAACGCTTATAGTTTCGTCATGTCCGTCCGTCTGTCCGTCTGTCCTAATCCTTTACAGCTTAATAACTTCTACAGTTATAAACATAAGTGAATGAAATTTTGTAAAAAAATGGTTTAGATATAGATCTCAATTTCAAAAGAATAAAAAAATCTTTTTAACGTCTTTTAGGGGTGGCGCCCATACATGTGAAATGGGGATGAAATTTTTTTTTTCGCTGCTGCTCGTGTGGGGTATCATTGAATAGCTCTACTAAAATGAAGGTAATGTTTAATACATAACTTTTTTATCAGGTATACCATCTGCGAAATACAGGTCGCCAAAGTGGCTTGCAATGTGTCCCCCCCCTGCCATTTCTAAAACTATGCAACGTCGAAACTTATAGTCTTTCACATTGATAGACCTTTATAAAAACTCTCTTTTAAAATTATTTCGAGTATAATGTGATTATAAATTTTCGAGTTATAGTGAGAAAACTGAAAAATACTTAAGACGTCCTAGTTCATAGATCATTGACCTTAGAGAAAAATGATACTAGCAAATAATGCTCCTTTAGTTACTTTCTATTTTTAAAAATCACAAAAAGAAACTTTGTGTTATATTGATATGACACACTTCTTAAATTTAGCGCTAGGTGGCGCTGTTTGCAAAAACTAAAATAGCAATGATTAATATTCGATTTGATTCGTTTGCAATTAGACCTGCTTAAGGAACCCTATAATACTGAGTATGGCCCGAAATGCTCTTGGCCGGTTTTTGTTATAATTTTTCAA
Organism: Asteroscopus sphinx; assembly: GCA_949699075.1. Lineage (NCBI taxonomy): Eukaryota > Metazoa > Arthropoda > Insecta > Lepidoptera > Noctuidae > Asteroscopus > Asteroscopus sphinx. The sequence continues at coordinate 6,478,248 of OX453021.1, read as the reverse complement.
AGTATTAAATGTCTTGAGAAGTTGAGACACAACACTGGTGTACTATCAACCAAAACTTCAAGATTTATTTATCGATGTAAAAAGACAAAAGCAAACTTTATGACTAATAAATGATGATTTTGGTTATTATTCGATGTATGTAATCGAAATTCATTTAATTAAAAAGCTAAAAAATATAATTTTATTTGTTGACCTCTGTGACCTGTGTAATTTTTCACGCATTTGTTTCGTTTTTACTTTATACAGCTCTATTTGCAAGCCAGTTCGAAATTTAAATATAATCTTTGATAAGCCTTGGTTGCTATTTTTTGGAGTAGTTACAAAGTTCGTTCCTTAAATAACAGGACAGATATGAGTTTTCATAGTAATTTATTTGGCCGCTAAACAGGACTGATGTGGATTTTCATACTAATATTGCCAGCCGTTCCTAGACTGCATTTGACCAGTACAGTATTTTCGATTTATCTCGAAGAAGGTTGTAAAAATAATGTCGAATTTCCAAGCATGTTTGAGAAAAATAATTTTATTTGCAAGAAACATAGTTTTTACAAAGATGGTTTTTATTTTATTTACTAGCTTTTACCCGCGGCTTCGCTCGCGTTAAATTCAGCTCACCCACGTGACGGATCCTGTTAATTCAGTCCAGTCCAGTCCAGTTCCATCCATCCATCCTTTCATTCGGACCGTCAGTCCAGTCCAGTCCAGTCCAGTCACGTCACTATCCCACTATCCCACTATCTCAATATCCCACTATCCCACTATCTCAATATCCCACTATCTCACTATCTCGTCCCATGTCCAGTCCCGTCCCATGACCCGTCGCGTACCATGTCCCGTCCCGTCCCATGTCCCGTCGCGTCCCATGTCCCGTCCCGTACCATGTCCCGTCTCAAATTGTTCAGCAAATCAAATTCGGTGACACAACTACTGCAGCGCCACCTACGGGGTCTATTTGTTAATTCGAAACTTGCAAGGACCCGGACTCGAACGTAGCTACACAAAAAATATCATTAAAATCTATCATCAATCAGTTTAGGAGATCAGTGACATACCGACAGCAGCGCCACCTATCGGGTCCAATTGTGTTTTTAAACCATCCAGGAACCCATTGAAACATACACACAAAATTTCATCCAAATCTTATTTAATACGTTCTTTAAATTAGAGGGGACCCGAGTTTACCATACCGAACGGGACGAACATCAAATGTTTGACAGGTAGGAACAGTTTGTATGGGAAAATAAAATTGTTGTTTTTACTATTTTCCTCGCAAATTTTACACATTTTCACACCTTTTAAACCTTCCCTGGACTCCCACAAATATTTTAAAACCAAAATTAGCCGAATCGGTCTAGCCGTTCTCGAGTTTTAGCGAGACTAACGAACAGCAATTGATTTTTATATATATAGATTTATGGTTTTTGGCAGGTACATCATTTCTCACCATATGATCGGCCTGCAAAATGTTATTATTACTTACGATTAATTTAGCAATTTTGAAGTTCATTTGACTGACAGATCAGTCAGCTGACAGCAATCACCATCAGACCTAAAACTCGCGATTAAGATAAAAACCGGCCAAGAGCATGTCGGGCCATGCTCAGTATTATAGGGTTCCTTAAGTAGGTGTACAAACGAATCAAATCGAATATTAATCATGGCTATTTTAGTTTTTGCAATAATCGGCAGCATTCGCGACTCAGAGCGTGTTGTTAGTAGCGCCATCTAGCGATAAATTCAAGAAGCCAAATTTAAGAAGTGACATGTCAAAGTTACTTTTTGTGATTTTTTCAAATAGAAAGTAGCTAAAGGAGCATTATTTACTGTGATCATTTTTCTTTAAGATCAATGACCTTTGAACTAGGACGTTTTAAGTATTTTTCAGTTTTCTCTCTATAACTCAAAAAATTATAATTACATTATACTCGAAATAATTTTAAAAGAGTTTTCACAAAGGTCTATCAATGTGGAAGATTATAACTTTCTACGTTGCATAGTTTAGAAATGGCAGGGCCCCCCCCTTGGACCCCCCCCAGGACACATTGCAAGCCACTTTGGCGGGCTATATTTCGCAGATGGTACATCTGATAAAAAAGTGGTGTATGAAACATTACCTTCATTTTAGTAGACCTATTCAATAATATCCCACACGAGGGGGTGCAGTGAAAAAAAATTTTCCATCCCCATTTCACATGTATGGACGCCACCCCTAAAATACGTAAAAACAATTTTTTTATTCTTTTAAAATTGAGATCTATATGTAGACTATTTTTTAACAAAATTTCATTTACTTATGTTTATAACTGTAGAAGTTATTTAGCTGTAAAGGATTAGGACATACGGACAGACGGACAGACGGACGGACATGACGAAACTATAAGGGTTCCTTGTAGGACTTCGGAACCCTAAAAAAACGCGTATTAACATGCTAAGACACATATCGGGGTCGTGGGAGCCATTAATTATGTGTATCACGGCAGGTAATCTTGCAGCTCGGGAGCGCTCGGCAATTCTCGGGAATTGTCGGAAATAGATCGGGCCACCCGTCGCGAGCGCATGTCCTGATGTTGGTGTTATTTTGCTCAGTGATAGAGGAAAGAGCATGTATGTAACTACTTCTTTCAATGCTCAGACCAAAAGAATAAGATACGGAGCGCGTAGAACTAGCGAATGAAGCCAGAAAAAGAAATACAAAATGGCAAAGGAGCACCCACTATTCCGCCCACAGTGTTCGCGAGCCGCGGTGAGCGTCAATCTTATTCTTTTAGTTTGAGGATTAGACGTAGGTGCGCTCCAGAGTGCGGCTTGCGAACACTGGGCGAAATACTACAGTAATATGGTACGTCTTTGACATTTGGTATTCCTTTTTCTGGATTTATTAGCGAGTTCTACGCGCTCCGTCTATCTAATTCTTTTGGTCTGAGTTACAATTTAAGAAAGTTAGGATCTTTGGCTATGTCATCAAAATAGCATGATATATACTAACAGCCAACTTAAGTTTGACTCCAGCGTAGAATATGCAGGTGGACCCACGACCTGGAGAAGGTAGCTGGGGTGGACTGGATACGGTAGGCGGACGAGCGAGTATTGGTTTGATGTTCAGTGTTGCGCAGCTTGGGAGAGGCCTGCTATGTCCAGCAGTGGACTGCGAAAGGCTGAGTTGATGATGATGATGATAATGATGATGATGATGATGTAGGTTTATTTGTTAAAACATTAACAATCCTCCAAGGGATGATTTAACTCATCAATTTGAACAACTTTCATTGCGGGATCAACCCTGAAATTGCGAAGATAAATCACCTTTTCGTTTTCCCTACATTTGTGTTCACATAAATCGACAAAATATAGGTAGGGAACAGCTTATTTTTTTTCGCGATTTCAGTATTGGTCCCATTGTAAAAGTTGTTCAAGTTGATGAGTACAGAGACCCTTAAAGGGTTGTTAATGTTTTACAAATAACCCTATACGACATTCTCAAACTCGAAGAAGTAGCTCTATTTACTTCCCCCAAATTCATTTGAAGTGGCTATACATGCGTTAGTGTCTTGACTGCAGTAAACTGGGCTTCATATATAAATATAATTCTGGCAAATGTAATGATGACCAAAGCAAGTTATTGTCAGGATATTGGTCTAATGGTCGCAAATGAAGCTTATGGTCTTTGGTTTTATCCTGGGGACTCTATTGTTTATGAACCAAGGGGTAAATTATTCACTGTGTAGGTAACACCATCAACACACACATACATAACATCATGCCTGTATTTCCCTAAAGAGGTAGGCAGAGGTGTAATATACAACGTGTATCAGAAATGCGTGGTCATGTTCGAAGAGCTTATTCAGGGAATGCTATCGAACAACTTTTACTACGGGACCAACTCTGAAATCGCGAAACAAATATCAGCTGCTCCCTACTAAATCATCGATGTTGCTCGACAAAATGTAAGGATCAGCAGATAATTTTTGTCCCATAGTAAAAGTTGTTTTATGCTAATTATGCTATGCCCTGAATGAGCTCTTAAAATATGACCACGCATTTCTGATACACGTTGCAGTACACTTACATTTCACCAGTTACGTTGTGGGTAAGTCCCATGTAATAGGGGGCGAGTTTATTGGGTTGCGGTTGCTCTATGGTTTATTGCCATTAACCGGGCCCAAATCTAGACACCGGGCTGCTGCTACTGAGAATTTCCTAATGGTCTAGTGGTAACAAGCGCGACTGCTAAGCGTGGGGTCCTGGGTTCGATTCCCGGGTCGGGCAAAGTGTTATTGCGTTCTTTCATTAGGTAATTCTCAGTAGCAGCCCGGGGTCTGGATTTGTTCCCGGTTAATGGCAATAGGCTCGCCCCCTATTACATGGGACTATAACATAACTGGCGAAACGTGGGTGTGCTATACACCTCTGCCTACCCCTTCGGGGAAATACAGGCGTGTTGTTATGTTATGTTACTTACACTTTGACCGACCTAGGAATCGAACTCAGGACCGTCAGGGATACGCCCACACACGCTCGGGGAGTTTCCTGCATGGTATTTCGAGCGACGTGTCTTGGTCGACCAAATCGGGAAGGATCTCTCTCTCCCAACGGTAGTGGTGGCTATGTTGGCAGAGACGGAAAATTGGAGGGCAGTGGCCTCTTTCTGTGAAATCATCATGGTACAGAAAGAGGCTGCGGAGCGGGATTGAGAGAGGGCCGATCCCGCTCGGAGAAGGTGCGCTGGAGAGAGCCTATTATGGCTACACTTCGCGCCCCCTGCTATGTCAATAGGAAAAATGTGCGGGGGCCTTTGAGGTCACGGGCGTCCAGAGTGGGGACTTTAGGCGTTCACTGCACTGGGTGACAGGGATGACAGTGGCACGCTGTGGTCCCGTTTCGCATCGGGAAGGTGTTCAGGGAGACAAAAGTTTCTCTTGGGAAGTGCCTTACAGGCGTGGGACAAGGTGGGCACCGGTAGTATACCCATTACCGGAGTCCCCCCTATTATTTAGTCTATTGTGCTGAAGATGGTCACCGGGGAGGTTTTAGTGCGCTAAAAATCCGGCACACCCCAGCCTCACCCCACGAGGCCGAGGCTTTTGAAGGTTTCCACCTCGAAATCCAAGACTCCACGCCAGCAGTCGTGCTTGTAATCAACGAGACCAACGAGGCAGTCATCATTATATCACCAAAATGTACCTATAAAAAGTGACATTGGCGAACTCTGCCTAAATATTTAAGAGTCACTTAGGCCAGACACCAGACACAACCTTAAGGTGCATATACACGGGCAATTAAAATTTTCGCGGAACAGACGGCCAACATGCGGAAACTCGTTTCGGCGACATGATCAACGCAAATATTCTGAAGCAATAAAAAAAAAATTGCCGTTGGTGGTTGTTCCCATGTTGCTCCACTACTTTCGGCGATTGTCGCTAAGCAATTGATTTCCTAAAAAAACCGGCCAAGAGCATGTCGCACCATGCTCAGTATTATAGGGTTCCTTAAGTAGGTCTAATCACAAACGAATCAAATCGAATATTAATCATTGCTATTTTAGTTTTTGCAAACAGCGCCACCTAGCTCTAAATTTATGAAGCTAAATTTAAATATTTTAAATTTAAATATTTTTGGGACATTTTTACACAACACCATCTAGTCCCAAACTAAGCAGAGCTTGTGCTATGGGTACTAGACAATGGATATAATACATATATACTATTTTTTTTGTAAATACATACTTATGATACATAATAAACACCCAGACCAACACAAACACTTATGTTCATCACACAAATATTTGTGTCCTGTGGGAATCGAACCCACAACCTCGTGATCAGCAGTCCGACCCTCCGAACCACTAGACCACAGACGTCGTCAAATTTTAGTCGCCGTCAATTTAAGAAGTGTGTTTGTTTTTTGTGATTTTTTTAAATAGAAAGTAACTAAAGGAGCATTCTTTGCTACGATAATTTTACTCTAAGGTCAATGACCTATAAACTAGGACGTCTTAAGTATTTTTCAGTTTTCTCAGTATAACTCGAAAATTTATAATCACATTATACTCAAAATAATTTTAAAAGAGAGTTTTTATAAAGGTCTATCAATGTTAAAGACTATAAGTTTCTACGTTGCATAGTTTAGAAATGGCAGGGGGGGGGACACATTGCTAGCCACTTTGGCGAACTGTATTTCGCAGATGGTATACCTGATAAAAAAGTTGTGTATGAAACATTACCTTCATTTCAGTAGACCTATTCAACGATACCCCACACGAGGGGGTGCAGCGAAAAAAAAATTTCCATCCCCATTTCACATGTATACGTAAAGCCACCCCTAAAATACGTAATCAAGATTTTTTTATTCTTTTAAAATTATTCTTTCGAAATTTCATTTACTTATGTTTATAACTGTAGAAGTTATTAAGCTGTAAAGGATTAGGACAGACGGATAGACGTACAGACGGACAGACGGACAGACGGACAGACGGACAGACGGACAGACGGACAGACGGACGGACATGACGAAACTATAAGGGTTCCTTGTAGGACTACGGAACCCTAAAAAACGTCCGTGTCACCGCACCTACTGGCTGTGTCGCCTGAAGGTGCGGTTACACGAGCATTTAAAATTTGACAATTTCGGGCAACATAAGTCTATTTTGACATCACGACCATTTGGTCCAACCAAATTTGGTTTGGTTGGTTTGGTTTGGTTTGGTTTGGCGGCAACTTCTTTCGGTGACATGATCAACACATAAATATTATACAGCAGTAAAAAAAAATTGCCGCTGGTGGTTGTTCCCCATGTCCCATGTTGGCGATTAAAGTTGGGCAATTGATTTCTAAAAAAAAAATGCCCGTGTAACCGTACCTTTACCGAAATCACAAGTAATTTAAACATTGTAGACAATCATACTATGAGTCCGATTTATTCCCAAAAAGTGCATCAATAATGCATGCCACCATGACTCTTGGGATCTGGCCGGATGTCTATCTAAATTGCACGACGATTAGTTTCCAAGTATATCGGTTTCGTATGCACCATCCCGTCCAGCCATCGAGACAATTGTTGACAAAAAAATAGGATGTCAATAAATTATTGCATTGTTGTGATGATTGTTTGGCGACACAATGAAATGTTTTTTGCTGCTTAAAACACGAATTTTATTGATTGTTTATTGGGTTTTGATGATGGCAAATGTAAAACGGATAAGTGGATTGATTATCGAAAGAGTAAGTAGTTGCAAACTTAATCTGTCGGGCGGTTTCTCGCATCAAGAAAGGAAGTTAGAAGTATCTGAAAGTAGGTATGTTCCGCGATTGGCATGAGGAATCAATTTTTTATGACGTCACTATTTGGACCACAGAAATAATAGATAGATAGAATGGGCACTTGTGACGGTTAGAGTCTACGCAGGTATGCTGCGCAGTCCGTTACAAAATAGGTAGGTGTCACTACGGTGTTAGGCACCGCAGTGGCATAAGGTAGTGTGTTGAGAGATAATAGAGAACACCCGGAGATTTAATACATATATTAATAAGACACTGCTAGGTCGCGGGTAAGGCTATTGTTCACTGAGCGTTCGCACACTTTGGAAGGAAGGTGGAAATGGTACCGTCCCTCGTCTCCGCCACGTGGATGGTACGGCAGGCCGGCGGGCAGCAGGACCGTAGGTAGACGCTGCCTCGTGGTTGCAGCGGGTACAAGTCTTGCCGGAACGTGACTGGTATTTATGGATCTGGCCGTCAGGTAGAATTGCAGCCGGAACGTAGAATTCCATTCCAATCCCATCATCACAATTTTACTTGCGATTCATGTGTGGCAACTTTCGAACAAACTACGCCTCCCATGTTGACGTCATTAATTTTTAAAAATTTACTTTAATAAAATGTACTTTACAGCTTCTGTTTCTGCAGTTAGAAACAGCGCAATAAGACATTTTGCGGGTTTTTGTTACAGTATTTACAGAAACAAGTCAAGGCGTATTGAGAAAGGTTTTGAAATGCCCTGCACTATGGTGCAGAGTGTTGGCAAGCGCGCACCGCCCACTTTTCCATTCTATCTATCCATTTCTGTGATTTGGACCATCCTGTAGGTATGTATATGGGTTGAATATAATGTTGATTCTACACTGCTATACATATGTCTTACAAAAATCCTACACACTCGTTCCGGTAGTTGAATCTGAAATGAAGATAGACGTACCCGTACCCACATGCAGACAGACGGATTTGGGAACCGAACTAACACCAAAGTCACCGCACTCACCGCCTGTTTAGGCCATAGCACCATGTCACAACACCCATCCCTATTTAGCTGAGATTGTGCAAGATACTCGTACACAATCGTCGTACGATCTCACGTACCTAGCACACATATTACAATTTACGTGAACAAGTCGGTCTGTCGTGAGCTCTGGCTGGCGACGCGTCACGACACGGGAACGTGACGGCACAGCTTGTGACCACATCTAATTTTACGAGAAAATCTATGTTTACTTATGTTGTATTTGTACTCTATTTTGAATAAGAAATAAGTTCAAAGAAGATTTGATGTAGATACCAGTGGCGAAGGGTGAATATTTTCAGAAGGGAAGCCGTAGGTACCTAACATAACATAACATTACGCCTGTATTTCCCCGAAGGGGTAAGCAGAGGTGTATAGTATACCCACATTTCGCCAGCTATGTTATAGTCCCATGTAATAGGTGGCGAGCCTATTGCCATTGGCCGGGCACAAATCCAGACTCCGGGCTGCTACTGAAAATTTCCTATAGAAGAAACCCAATAACACTTTGCCCGACCCGGGAATCGAACCCAGGACCCCACGCTCAGCAGTCGCGCTTGCAACCACTAGACCAACGAGGCAGTAGAGGTAGTGCGATTTTAGCTATTTCAGGATTTTGTAGGTACCTAAACATCCTGAAATAGCTAAAATCGTACTTTAATAAAATAAAAAAACAATTTAACAACCTCGGACGAATAAAAAAGGCGGACGGAATCTTGCTAAACAATAAGTGCAGCATCCATAGTATGCCGGGCTCGCTTAAAAGTACGGGCCGGCACGCAAACATTCACATCCATAGTATGCCAAAACGCCGCGATTTCGCTAAAATCTTGTGTGACGGTAGTCATTATTGTAGTGTCACAAATAAAATAACAGTATTAATCTGGTGTGTTAAATGCTTCCGAAATTATAGTGGGTTTAGGAAAAAAATAAGTGCTTCAGTCTTTGTTTAGCGAGATTCCGTCCGCCTTTTTTATTCGTCCCAGTTAACAACTTTTAATTTAATTCAACATTCTTTTTCATAATCATTTCATTTTCATTTTTGTACTTTTGAACAATAAATTAGCATAGAAAGCCGGTGGGAATCGTGTTAAATAGACCCTTCGCCACTGGTAGGTACAGGTACCTATGTGAGGTCATGGCCGTCCCGAGTGGGGGCTTTGGGCGTCCACTGGGTGACCTCAGGGATGACGGTTGCACGCGGTGGTCCCGAGCTGCCGTATACCTTCATATGGGGAAGGTGTTCAGGAGACAATAAGTCTCCTCTGGGACGTGCCTTACAAGCGTAGCCTAGGGGGAGCACCGATAGCATAACCTATTCCCCGAATACCCCCTCTATTGTGCTGAAGATGGCCACCGGGGAGGTTTAAGTAAAAATCCAACACATCCTAGCCTCTCCCCCATGAGAACGGCAGCCTTTTGAAGGCTTCCTCATCGAAAACAAAAAAAGGTACCTAATTTGTATTTACATGAAACGCAGCTTCAGATCTGATTATTATCTCGTGTAGATAGACATAGTAAGTAGTTCTTCAGTTACTCGTACGTTCGGCAGCTAATGATAGAATCAATTATATTTAAAAGTATAGATATATGTCATGCCCTAACAAAACCAACGAAAAAATGTTCCGTACGTAGCGGTAGCACAATACACATAAAGTGTTCTAATACAAAGCGACTACGCGATCATCAAAAATGCGCACGAATTTCATACGAGCCCGTGATATTTGCAAATTGTTGGCATTGCGATATTCTGTTTCTCGAAAACAAGGTCATTAAAACGGTAACCTAAATAGTGGTAACATGTTATTTTTCCTTGGTTACCCAGATAGCGGTAACCTCAACCTTAAAAATAACCAAAAATCTTCGATACCTGTACCGTAATTTACAGCGGTTTTCGGTCCCTGACATAAACTAGTGCAAAGTAAGTTACTTAAAGTAAAGTTAGTTTCGCGTCATAATAATTACTACACTTTTTGCACACATATGACGGCATTTTTGTTTTTTTGTCACACATCACGCTCGGCGCCTTGCTTGACGCAGACTAGTAGCAAAACGTCCCAATTTGGACGTTTTCGTCTTCAGATTGCACGCTCTGTAGTTTTTTAAATATCATCGGATAGAATATTATCAGTTAACAACCAAATTAACACTCAAATTAACTCTTGATAACCTTAAAGCATTTTGTAGTCGCAGTTCACAAAAATAACAAAAGCGGTTTACATCTTCTAATACGGAATAACTGAGGAAATAACACATTGGCTCATAATAAATTTCCCATTTACTATAAAAACCATCGCCCGGCACACGTCGCTCGTCTCCGGACATTCGTTACCAGTGGCGCCCTCTGCCGAATGTCGTGAAATTCATCAGTTTTTGTCAGTAACGCCATTCGGTTGAGAATGAGATGGGTGAGGTTAAGTATGATGCACATGAGATGTGGTATTAATTGAGTGGGAGTGGGCTTAGTAGGTTTATAAGTGATTAGTTAGATTTCAGTTGAGTATTATAGTTACCTATGTGTTTGTTTCGTCATACGTAACTTCAAAATTCTAAAAAATATCAATAGCAAAAATAGGTAAGTGGCAATAGGCTCGCCCCTATTACATGGGACTATAACATAACTGGCGAAATGTGGGTGTACTATACACCTACCCCTTCGGGGAAATACAGGCGTGATGTTATGTTATGTTGTGTTAACAAATATCGAATAATGACTAGTGTAACGCCTGAAACAACCCATGAACTTCAAACATCAACTCTGGCTCGTGAAACTCAAAAAGGCGGCGTCGTAAATCAGTGAAACGCGATATGAAGATATACATTTTTTGAGCTCCATATATGGTAAATTTGGCATAACGTGATTTTATTGTTTTCTTATAGCTGTAATTAAGTATCAAAGGAACATCGTTTATCGTAAGTCGATGGACCCTGCCCTGGTGTCTGCAGATTAGTGTTTCAATGGATTGGGCATTGACCTGTTTGATCCTTGGCTAGGAATATCTAGTTCATTCTCATTGATAAGTCAGGAACCTTATCAAGTGATGACCAGTGACAGCTTTTGGTCGTATACATTTGTGAGTGATCCTATCGTAATTTCGGCGTCGCGAAGGTATAATTCAAAACACTTTCGCAAAAACTCTGCACCAACATTTTCCTCGACCCGGGACTAGAACTACAGTCCTCATGCTTGTCAGCTGCCTTTGCGACTAATTGTGTAGCAGCTACTGAAAATTTCGTGACACAAAAACACTGCACAAAATTTTTACCCGATCCGAGCTCGAACTCAAAACCTACACACACAAACACAGTAGAATATGGCCTACTGTTATATAAATAAAAACAAAAGACGGCGCCCTATAACACCTATGTCAGGGCATAAAATAGGTCTTCTCTTTTCTTATGGTCAGGGCTCCATCACTCGCTCGAGATCGCGTTATATGTTTGCCGGCTAGCGTACTCCCGAGAGTACAAGTATCATTGGGGCATCCTCAACTCTCGGTACGCGTACAGAAGATATATTTCTGCTTGTATCTAACGCCTGGGGTTAGCGAAAATACCGCTTTATCAGCCTACATTTCAACTTGAAATGTAGGCTGATAAAGCGGTATTTTCGCTTTTGTGTGGAAGTGATGTATCTGTTACGTAGAAACTATTACCTAATCTGTGCCTAAGTATTTAATTCAACGATAAACGACTTCCGAAATATTCCCAACAGACTTACGCTTTTAATCCTTCCGCCTTGAATTCAACCGTCTGTCTGCACACTGCTTAAAAGTCAATTGGCCCGCTCGGGTAGGTACTCGACGGAAAAAACCTTAACATATGAGTGTCCCCCTGATATATACGACGGTCTACTTTTGTTAGCTTAATCGATTACATTCCCCCTTTTTTCAGGGATCGATATTACAATCGATGTTTCTTATCGATTTAAGTTTTTGTTTCGTTCACTTTTATGTGGCGTTTTGTGGTATTTTTGCGTGGAGACTTTCTGTGTATGTGAGCACTAAGAATTCTTAAATAGGTACTTGTAAAGAATAATTAGGCCGATTTCGTTTTGTGTGGAAGAAAGAACCTCCTTTTCCTTACTTGTTGGTATCGAATAAGTCGGGAAGTAGCATTCTCCTGTCTGATTCTAACATTTGTGGAGGAACTTTTGCGGTGCATTAAATAAGTCTCCTAACTGGAGAAGAGCAGCGAATGATAAATGACAGTGGAAGCAGATAGAGGAGGCCTTTGCCAATAAGCACACTGAAGTCAGAGATATCATATATTTATGCATTGCATAGCATTGGGGTGCATTAAAAGAGCCTTCTCGAGTGACGATATTTAATTGATCGTCCGGCGCACCCGGGCCAGTCAGCCTTACTACCAACCTGCTCACTGGCTAATCTTTTCCCCACGGCATAAGCTATTATCATTATGTAGCTTATGTTGTCACGATAGAAGAAGAAGAAGAAGAAGAAGAGAGTATGTTTATGTAAAAATCTGAGTAAACTAATAGTATAGTGTACTTAATTTATGTCAATCGTCGAATCCGACTCGGTTGGGCAGCGTTCGGGAAGTCACGCAGTACCTATCTTCTCGTCCAAAATACTGCAGTTTCTCAAGACGAAAGTCTTTGACCAATGTGTGTTGCCAGTAATTACTTACGGCACTGAAACTTAGTCACTCACAATGGGCCTGATAAGAAGGGCTTGAAGTCACTCAAAGGGCAATGGAGAGGGCTTGCTAGGAGTGATCGAATCAGAAATGAGGAGATTCGCAGGTAACCGACAGAGCCCGTAGAATTGCCAAAATTAAGTGGCAGTGGGCGGAGCACATTGCTCCACGCGCTACCATCACTGGCCTTAGCCAGCTACGCCAGATGCACCAGCTATGCCAGCTATGCTTGCTACGCTAGCTACGCTGACTACGCCAGCTATGCTTGCAACGCTAGCTACGCCGACTACGCCTGCTACGCCATCTACGCCAGCTACGCCAACACAGCAACCTACGCCATCTATGCAGGCTACGCCAGCTGTATGCCAACTGCTGGTCGGGCAGTAGACTACCTCGAATCCGCCGCCTCGGCTCCATCCTCCCGTAATTTTTTATAGAAGTTTTTTCCACGCGTTCCGGGCGGTGAAGCCAAGACCCTCGGTACCAAAAGGAGGCGCGAGAACACTACTCAACGAGCACTCCTTCTGGGGTTAAGAGATCATCGGGGGCAGGGAAGGACACAATCCCCCCGCTGCCAGCTCAGCGGCAGGGTGAGTGCACACCGGGCCCGTCCTCGCTCCGCCACTGTGCCTTCTGCTGGCATCAGAGGGACACGCGGAGCAACTCCCCACCGGCCCAGATCGGCCTCTCTGGTGCCAGAACGAAAGAAGAGTTATTGCCCATGCCCAGAGAGTACCGGCCCAACAATTGCTGTTCCCTCCAGACGTATCGAGAAGGACCAGCAGCCGTCAGGCACACGAGGAGGTTTCCTGGCCCAGCACCCCAGTGCTTTATACGCTAAGGTACCGTGAACTCTGCTAGTGGTATCGAATTTAACTTCCACTTCAGTCAGGTTCAAATCCTGCTCGTGAGCTAACTTTATTCCACAATTTACAACGTAATTATTAATATAAAAGGTTTCACTCACGTTATTTCATCGGGTGTGCCCGACCAGTTTCGAGCTCGAACGGAGCCCTTAATCATGAGCTGGTTACGCGGCGGCGTCGCGCATCAAATAATAATAATGTAATAAATAATAATAATATAATATATCGTTTATATTAATAATTATGAATTTAACTCACGATATTTATTATATAAAAATTTATAATGTGTTATTGAAATAACTGAAAACCTCTTAAGGGGTCATTGTACTCATCAGTATGAACAACTTTTACTTTGACCAACGCTGAAATCGCGAAAAAAAATCAGCTGATCCCTATATTTGTGTTCACATAAATCAACAAAATGTAGGGATCAGCTGGTATTTTTTTCACAATTTCAGGGTTGGTAGTAAAAGATATTCATAGTGATGAGTACAATGACCTCTTAAGAAGTTTTCAGTTAACTAAAAATAATTAAATATTTTGGGACATTTTTACAGAGCACAAACTAGTAACTTAACCATTTAGTCCCAAACTAAGCCGACATAGGGCTATGGGTACTAGACAATGGATATAATACTTATATACTTTTTTGTAAACTTATAACACATTATGAAACTCCTACACCAACACAAACACTTACGTTCATCACACAAATATTTGTGTCCTGTGGGAATCGAACACACGACCTCGTGCTCAGCAGTCCGACCCTCGAACCATTAGACCACAGACGTCGTCAACGTTGACGTTGACGTGTTATTTCAACGTTGTATCCATAGAATTTGGTATTAATCTATATGTTTGTATCTTTGTTTTTTTTTTTTTTTCTATTTAGCGTATTAATTCTAATCATGTTTCTTTCTTTTCACAGCGCAACATAAATCGTTAACCTTTCATGTGGTACATGTGTTATTGTTGTATAGTTTTTTAGTCATTAGGAAATAATTTAATGCCTCAATTTGTTCGTATCGAAATTCCATCCGCCTTTTTTATTTGTCCGTGGTAGTAACTAATATTCTTTGTAACTAATATTATTTCTATTCTCATTTTCAACCAAGCAACACAACTCCTAACATTTCTCAACAACACCTGCTGTACAGTTGCTACCCTAAACGAGGTGTCGTCTAAAGAAAATGACCATTACCATTGTATAGGTTAGACGTAGAACAACCTGCGCCCCTAGCCAAGTTGACAATCTACACAATCGTCAATCGTCAACGCTAATAGAAAACGATCAAAATGTATGGGAATCACACATCTGAACGAATGTTTTTTTCGTTCAGATATGTCATTCCCATACATTTTGATCGTTTTCTATTAGCGTTGACGATGGGGCTGTTACTGCTATACCAGTATTTCAATCGAAGTTTTAGACAAGGTGTAACGTGGAACAAGCTTGAACGAGTCCATTGTGATTCTGGACCTGTAAAATGGAATCTCTTAAGGTGGTTTCACACCGGTGAAGCGTGGCGTGGATGGCCGAGCGAGAATTGAAAGTATGATATATCCATTCAAATACTTGTGTCCAAAAATTTGGCCGGCCGGGAAGAGCCCCCAAGGCGTGACGATCAATCTTATACCCCTAGCCACTCAAATACTTGTGTCTACAAATTTGGCCGGCTGGGAAGAGCCCCCAAGGCGTGACGATCAACCTTATACCCCTAGCCACTCAAATACTTGTGTCTACAAATTTGGCCGGCCGGGAAGAGCCCCCAAGGCGTGACGATCAACCTTACCACGATCATAGCGTGTAACAACCAATGGTCTTTATATCGGCAGCGTGAAGCAATTCCCACCATCTATTATGGATGACAATCATTCGAATCGGTGGTAAGCCAGTAATTGATTTAATTGAATTCTCATAGTCATATCAATTAACTTGCAAATTGTTATACTTTGTTGGCTGGTTGATTCATACTGTGTTTAGAACGCGGTTTTGCTTGGATTTTGTAGAGAATTCCAATACAGGTGCTAGTTTATTGGACGACTTACTACTCCAACTACTGCCAACTGAAAATCAGCGCTGGATGTTCCACGGCAGCACATGCTTAGTTGGTGACCCTTTTGTCATGGGCATGCCCGACAGCAACTTCATGTTTCATAGACTTAGCCTATCGCAGTCCACTGCTGGACATAGGCCTCTCTCAAGTTGCGCCACAATTCTCGGTTCTCTGCCTTCCGTATCCAGTCCCCCCCAGCCACGTTCTTCAGGTCGTCGGTCCACCTGGCGGGGGGGCGCCCTACACTGCGTTTGCCGAATCGCGGTCTCCACTCAAGGACTCGTCTGCTCCAGCGGCCATTGATCTTTCGACAGACGTGGCCAGCCCACTGCCACTTCAGCTTGCTGATCCTACAAGCTATGTCGGTCACTCCGGTTCTTCTCCGGATAATCTCGTTACGGATTTTATCCTTCAAAGAAACTCCAAGCATAGCTCGCTCCACTTCATGTTTACTTAATTCTAGTAATTTTATTGATGTTATTGTTGCCCTGTCACTGTCCTGTGCCAAAAAAAAAGACAGTAGCTTGGTAGATATGTGGTCCACCCGCCCACTTGCGGCGCGTTCGTCTAAGTAGGCGCACAGGGAGACAGTCGACGTGCCTCACAGGCGTGGCATAGCAAGGGCTTCGAGGCATATCATATCACATTCCCGGATTCCCCCTTAATGTGCTAAAGACGGTCACCGGAGGGGTTTTAGTGGGTAAAAATCCCACACACGGCCGGGCCTC
Source organism: Asteroscopus sphinx (assembly GCA_949699075.1). Lineage (NCBI taxonomy): Eukaryota > Metazoa > Arthropoda > Insecta > Lepidoptera > Noctuidae > Asteroscopus > Asteroscopus sphinx. The sequence continues at coordinate 6,461,667 of OX453021.1, read as the reverse complement.
CGTCCCCCACGAGGTCGGCAGCCTTTTGAAGGTTTCCTCCTCGCAGCTAAAAAAAACCGGCCAGGTGCGAGTAAGACTCACGTAGTAAGGGTACCGTACCAGCCATCGACCTGGTATCCCATAGACACTGATTCAATTCACGAGACTTCATCAAAAGACATCAACGTACCGTGCGCGAAATTAGTATTTTTGCATCTCTTTCTTACGCAGGTACCACCACATATATCTATGTTTGCTCTATTTTTAGTATTTGTTGCTAAACTACAGTATGCACTATAATCAGACCTTTATAGATTTTATTGTGGACTGTGATGTCTGTGATTAAACCACAGACCAGTAAGCCTCAAGACGCCACATAAACAAAGTTTTGCATGAGAACACAGTCGCACAATGTTGGCGGGGACCGGCGGGCGGACGGCGCGTTATGATTTGTCGGCTCAAATTTTCGGTGATATGATTTGTGCCGCTCGCTGACGGAGTGGCGTCCCGATTGGTGGCTGGGCGTAAGATATACAGTGTTACTGCATATGCTTTGTGACTATCCGGCTTATAGGCGTCTAGAGGCTTACTGGTCTGTGGATTAAACTAAGTCATTTTACGAATAAACACATAGGTATTGCAATTTGGTAATAGAAATGACAATGTTGCAATTTCATAGTTAGGTATTGCGATGGCTGGCATAATTGGTGGTAGTTCAATAATTGAACAATTAGTTGAACAAGCTTCTACCACTGCTTTATTACTCCTCCATTTCTAGTTTTCCGGGTTATGACAGTTATGATTCGTTCACTTTCAATATTTTAATTGAAACTTGGGCGACGTTAGGCCGCACAGGACTCGCCTACTAGTGGCGAGCCGGGACCTGTCGGGGGTGGATGGTGAATGCAGAGTCTATACCACGCCCCCGGCCAAAGGTATTAAGAGGAACACTGGACACAGGAGGTGGTTTTAGTCGGTAAGACACGTCTTCGCCGGGCGGAGTGCTCCATGAAGATTTCTGCACGAAATAAGGAATGCTCTGTTATTCAATAAAATGTTACTGACGTCACCCTCACGTATTCAAAGTGGATGTTCAATTTGATAGTATAAGCAGAGTTCACGGTAACTTAGCAGTTAAAGCGACTGGAATGCTGAACTAGAAGTCGTATGTTCGTATGCTGCATGTGAGCAAATTTTTTTGGAACGAAGTTTCTTAACGCGGCATACGGTAGGTGTGATTCGGGGAAAATGTAACGTCACGTAAGAGTTTTGCGTTATGAGCAGGCATATAAGCATACCACACGCTCTCTCTTTCTAGTGCGTGAGGAACTTCGTCCCTGACGGGGTCTCCTGACCGCACAGGTTTTTTTATTTTCCACAATTTATATCTTTAGATTTCACCCGCTTGCCATAATGCGTTTTAATGCGGTAACAAAGCTAAGGCTCGATTTCACCAACTTTAATTATCTGGTTAAACGACCGATTAATCAGAGAATTAACGTTGATGATCACCGGCCTAAGAATGTAACTTTAATTGTATGATTTGGTCTATAAAATTCGTGACGAGGCCCGTCCCCAGCAGTGGGACCGCTATGGCTGAATGCATAGCCCAGATTTAGGCGGTAATCCCATTATCAACTAATCTTCAACTGTTTAAAAAATGCCACGTGATTGATTTGACTGTGTATTTTGGCGCGGCGTGATAAACAGTGCCAGGGTTAGCGGCATCTGAAGTGGCGCGATTAATTGCTACTGCTGCTGGGCCACTGAGCGGCGGCAATCGCACGCCTTTCGTATGCATTCTTAGGAGTAGGTGAAGTGTGGATAAGAATGAGATTTAGAACGTGTAAGCATTATGCATATTATGCATTATTATGCGTAGGCCGCCCCTCTGCCAGGTGGAACGATGACCTGAAGAAGGCGTCTGGGGGGGACTGGATGCGGAAAGCAGAAGACCTAATGTTGTGGCGCAACTTAGGAGAGACCTATGTCCAGCAGTGGACTGCGATATGCTGAGTTGATGATGAAAAAATATTGATCAAACATTGTGTGAAGGTTTTCAAACTTCTTTCGGCGGACTTCTGACTACCTGTAACGACTGCCATAGATATATATGGCAACTCGTACGGAGTCGTACGGACAGCCTAACGAGCTCTCCGAGGCACGGATTGACCGCGGCTAAGCGCAGCTTAAACTTAAGTACCTATTACTTAATACTAAGTCAGGAGCCTCTTTAAAAAAAACTTTTACTTATCGACAAGTTGCATAAATATTAAAGTGGCCCATGGAAATAAATCCCTTGGAAGTTAACTTGCTTCATGTACCTACTCATGATAGCCATGTTCTCGCCAAAGACGATACTTGTTCGAACCAAAATGATGAATAATTATGCAAAAACCACGACAAGTCTTCATTCTTTCATCAATTTATTCCCTTATATGGGGTTTAGCGTCTTGTGAGGCATGACATCCTGTGTTTTTCTTATTAAGTCACCTTGAAATAATTAATGTGAGGCAATTTTAAAGTCGGTTGGAGTTAAATGTATGTAATAATTCAGAGAGACCTACATCTAGTCAATGATGGGCGCAATTCAGGTTGTGGATGACTATGGATTTCAAAAAAAGGTTCGTTTTAGTCCTTGCTAACGTCCAAGGCTTCGCCTGTGGCCGTTTTAGGGTTACAGGATATGTTTGTGTCAAGTTATATCGCGGACACTGACATTTGGGCTAGTCCACAAATTCAAAGTCGCTCACCGAGCTATTCTTGGAGTTTCTTTGAAAAATAAGATCCGCAACGAGATTATCTGCAATGGAGTAGAATCGGAGTGACATAGCTTGTAGGATCAGCAAGCTTAAGTGGCAGTAGGCTGGCCATGTCTGTCGAAGAACCGATGGCCGTTGGAGCAGACGAGTTCTTGAGTGAAGACCGCGAATCGGCAAACGCAGCGTGGGGCGCCTCCCAGTCAGATGGACTGATGACCTGAAGAAGGCAGCTGGCGGAGATTGGATGCGGAAGGCGGAGGACGGAGTGTTGTGGCGAGACGTGGTACAACAGTGGACTGAGTACCTATGTCAAAATTGGTCCAGAAGATAAGTAAGTAACCTTAATCAAGTAACAATTAACTAACAAATAAACAAACGCAATTCTAATTTTTTATCCGACTGCGCCAGAAGGAGGGTTATGTTTTTCGAGTGTATGTATGTATGTATGTATGTATGTATGTATGTATGTATATTTCTTTGGCACGCTCTGTAGCCTAAACGGCTTGATGGATTTGAGATTGAGAGGTGTCGTTAGATTCGTCTTAATTCTGAGAGTGACACTGGGTATATCAAAAATTAAAAAATTAAAATAGCCGCTTTTTGGCGCCATATTACCTCTTCAAAAAAAAGTTTTTCCGTCAAAAACTATCGAATGGGGTATCAAAATAAAGGGTTTTATAAATGCTTTACAAAAATATGTACAACTTATATGTTTAAATGTAATTTGGAATGAAAAATGCTAAAAAACAACAAAATATTAAACGTTAAAAATGAATTTGACTTTTCAAAAAAAACATTAATAGTATGATAAATAAAACATGACAAAACTAAAAAAAATAAAATAAAAAAATTAATTAACAAAAACAAAAAACCCGACTGCGTGTAAAAATAACAGAGAAGATATAAACAAGACTTATCAACACGCAGGCGGAGGCTACCTATGAACTATTATGTAATTCATGACCGAAAACATACGTAGCCTCCGCCTGTGTGTTGATAAGTCTTGTTTATATCTTCTCTGTTATTTTTACACGCAGTCGGGTTTTTTGTTTTTGTTAATTAATTTTTTTATTTATAATATCAATGAGGATTACTTATTTCAATTTGCAATTAGCTATTTATGTTCTCAGTAAAATCGATCTACCTATTTTTTAATTTAAAACTGACTATCCAAATCGTATATAATCCTTGATTCAGCAACCAACTGTCTTCTCATTGTCTCACGTGATTTGTGGCGACACTTTTGGAGAGTGAATAAGACGAAAATACAGATTCTCCATAAGAAAGAAAGAGATAATACTACCAAATAACCCTTAACAGTTAATTATAATGGCTCTCTAGCTTGTGAGGAGGTTTTTTAGACTTATTTTCGCGCTAAGAATTGAAATACCAAAAATTCTTCTTCACGCCGAATTTATAATTGACATCTGAGTTAAAACAGGGGTTTGTTTCGGCTTCTAAATAAATTTAGCGTTGTAGTGTTAATCTTGGAGAATTTGAGAATATATTGATAAAATTGTTTGGATAGTTGAAACGATCGTGGCTTGATTCGTCAGTACACAAAATAAACTGTTTGGGTGTTTCAATGGCGCCATTTACCTATCTTGTAATCTTATCCACCGAAAAAACTGATGGACTAAATCCTACGTAATCAAATTATACCTCATCACCAAAAACAGCTGAGAGTCATCAATCAGAGTCATCAATCAACATCCGACTGTAGCCAAGGCTGTCGGTTGGGGGGCTTCCAAACACCCCCGCATGGATTGCCTTAGCCAAGACAGGATCTACAATGGTGACCAAGCATAACAACGCCAAAAAATAAAGCTCTGCGCGTCTCGAAGAAATTATAGAACTGTCTTGGAACTCGCAACAAAATTAATCAAAAAGTAAATTAGAAGGAGTAGGGAGAAACCACAGAAAAATAGATAGATAGAATGGAAAAGTGGACGGCCCGCGCCTGCCAACACTCTGCACCAGAGTGCAGGGCATTTCAAAACCTTTCTCAGTACGCTTTATAACTTGTTTCGGTAATTACTGTAACAAAAACCCGCAAAAATGCCTTATTGCGCTGTTTCTAACTGCAGAAACAAAAGCAAAGCAAAGTACATTTGATTAAAGTTAATTTTTAAAAAATAATGACGTCAATATGGGAGGCGTAGTTTGTTCGAAAGTTGCCACGCATGAATCGCAGGTAACATTGTGGTTACAACCATGCTATCTAAGTATCTATCTATTTCTGAGGAAGAAACTTTGTTTCCACTTCCCGCCGTATCAAGCGGAAGACCAAAAGATTAAAAGGCGTATGAAAAAGATGTCTGTATTAAACTGGGTTAAGCCCAGCTACCGTATTTTTTATGTTTTCGGGTGGAAATCCTCATGGATACCATCCGTCTGGGGATGGCGGAGGGGTATGTCAGACTCTTACCAACTAAAACCTTGGACCGCGCCGGTACCCTTAGTGCTACGTCTTTGGCACCTCGTAGGAAAACAATATTGTTTCGCCCACAGTAGCACGTGACCACCACGTGCTGTTGTAGCACCACAGATTAGTAAATGTCATAATTTATGGGTCCTATTTGTGAGCTGATACTTGATACCTATATTAGGTATGGCAAAAACGCTTGAACACGCGGACATTGCTAATAGCTTTATCATGCGTACGCGTAGGTACCGCTAAAGAGTGGAATTCCTTGCAGTTGTTAGTGTTTCCCGAGAAGTATAATCTGGTCACTGGTGGTCTTCAAGGCTCGAGTGAATAGGGTTTCAATCGCTTAACATCAGGTGAGGTGGCGGTCAAACGTAAGACCACTAGGAAAAATTAAAACTAGTCAGGTCCTTAACAAAGAGATTTAAATAATGTCTTTGGTCCTTATGTATCTTAAAGTAATTGAGGTGATTCATAAATACAATCCGGGAATTAAATATTTTAAAAATGTTATGTTATTTAAAAGAAGGTAGGTATAGAAACGACAACATTTGTGAAAATAATAATAAAATCCATGAAAAAATTAAAGAGATACACACTTTTAAACTTTTTGGAGGGGCCATTTTCTGTCCTTGTCGTGCTAAATCACAGACATAGTAAAAAATATAGAAGAAGTGCTGCGAACAATCATAGTGAATCCAACAAAACCATGCTCCTCCGTGTACAAACCAGCGCTCACGCATACACATGCACCTCAAACCTTGCTCACCCCTCTCAGTACACATGTCGCGGCATTGGCCAATATGCATCGAGAAAACAAATATCCTTCAGGTGCATGGTGTACAGAGAGATGTCAAGTTTATATGAAGGTTTTGAACAATAACATCATTCTTCAATAGTGCTGTCTCTGTCTAGTGAACCTATTTAAATTGCTTATAACTTGGATATTTTATTGAATATTTTATTGGTTATGGTATTGTTGGTATGGTATTTTTCACTGTTGTTTATTTTTCTTCGTAAATTATCAGGTTTTCTAATAAAAACGAATAAAAAAAAAATTGTCACCTTCCCTATTGTACTTACACTTATATTATAAAGTACTTCAAGTGACATAACATCACCCCTAATAAAACGGTCTAAAGTTTTGCACGATCGGTCCGCAGATAGCCGCATGTGTAGCAGAAACGTGGTTTTTATCACAATTTATGATAGTACATCGGGAGAATATCAAATGAGGATAGTAGTTATACATTTGCATTCCTGCTACGTTTATCTAGATTATCAAAAACGCCCTACAGTCTGTTGTTTGTGCTACCTATAAAAGTACCCACAGATTATTTTAGATTATGGTTTTTTTATAGTATAGGATGGCGAAACGAGCTAAAGGCCCACCTGATGTTAAGCGGTTACCTTTGCCCATAACTGCGATACCACCTAGGCTGTGGCCTAAATGGTACCGCAAGTCGGTTCGCCAAACTGAGACATGAAGATGGAAAGTCTCATGTGATTGTAATTTCACCGGCACCCGTACGCTTCAGACCGAAACACAGCAATGCAAGCATCACTATTTGGCGGAGAAGTAGGTACGGTGGCAGTACTTCACTACTTACTTTATTTACTTTATGAAAGTGCACCACATACTGCCCCCATCTATTTTTCACGTCTTCCTTGTCCATCCAAAGGTTGTCTGGAAGATATCGCTATTAGCGATAAGACCGCCAATGTACCCTTATAGTCCTAAGTTTAATAATGTTATTGGTGTACGCACGGCTACACATCGAGCTGTAAATTTCCAGTAAAAGTTGACCTCGCATTGTATAGGCTTTCCGTTCAATGCGAGATCAGCTTATACTGGAAATGTACAGCTTGATGTGTAGCCGTGCGTACAATAAAGAATATTCTATCTATCTACTTCCCTGGACGAGCTCTTTCACAAAGGAGTTCTACTACTACTAAAACTAAAGACTTAAAGGTTAGAATTTATTATCAATTTTCTATTTGCGCTAACAACATAACATAACATCACGCCTGTATTTCCCCGAAGGGGTAGGCAGAGGTGTTTAGTACACCCACATTTCGCCAGTTATGTTATAGTCCCATGTAATAGGGGGCGAGCCTATTGCCATCAACCGGGCACAAATCCATACTCCGGACTGCTACTGAGAATTTCCTAATGAAAAACCCAATAACACTTTGCCCGACCCGGGACTCGAACCCAGGACCTCACGTTCAGCAGTCGCGCTTGCGACCACTAGACCAACGAGGCAGTCGAGGCATTTGCATTAACGGTGGAGTAAAAATATCGTGAGAAACTCGACAAACAAGAGGTCTTCAAAAAGTTATTACCTATCGACTAACGGCCAAAATTAATATCCAATCTATCCACGATTGGCCCTACTAGAGATAGGATTTTGACATAAGCTCCATACAAAATATGTCAAATTTCTATCTCTAGTAGGGCAAATAGTGGATAGATTGGGTACTAATTTTAGCCGTAAGTTATTACGTAACGATGTTAGGTGAAGTTCGCCAACCAGTACTAGGAAAATATGGACTAATGGTCAACATTTGTAACCGATCCATCCACGATTTGCCCTGCTATGGACATAGAAATGTGACACATTAAGCTCCATAGAATTTATGTCAAATTTCAATTTTGTCCGTAAAGCGTAAACCTTTTACATTCTAACGGCCAAAATTAATATCCAATCTATCCACGATTTGCCCTACTAGAGACAGCAATTTGACATAAGCTCCATACAAAATATGTCAAATTTCTATCTTTAGTAGGGTAAATCGTGGATAGATTGGATATTAATTTTGGCAGTTAGAGATAATGGGCTGATTAATATAACATAACATCACGCCTGTATTTCCTCGAAGGGGTAGGCAGAGGAACACCTCGCCTCACCTCACTAACAAGTACACCCACATTTCGCCAGTTATGAGTCCCATGTAATAGGGTGTGAGCCTGGGCTCCTCAGTCATGGGCTGGGCAGATTATGCTGCTAGAAATGACTAACGGCCAAAATTAATATCCAATCTATCTACGATTTACCCTACTAGGGATAGAAATTTGACATATTTTGTATGGAGTTTATGTCAAATTCCTATCTCTAGTAGGGCAAATCGTGGATAGATTGGATATTAATTTTGGCCGTTAGTGAATGCATTAAACAATAACCCCCCACTGGCACTTTTTTTACGACACTCATAGAATACCGGAACTAGAAAAATTATCTTGAACTTGTTCCAACACATGGGACCGGTTGTTCTCCTACCATTGATCCTGCTGACCCCGAGGACATCAGATCATAGAGATAGTGTGAGTAAGTTTGTCATTTACTTCGTGTTATAAAGCCTTCATGGTTGGGTCGTGTTAAGGTGCGTGCAGACGTGCAGACCGAAGGAATACAGGAATACCTTTTTTTTTTTTTTTAAATTTTATGGCCTGGTTGTTAAGATCTTTTAGCCAAGTCTTAATTAAAACACACCCTAATAAAGTGTTGGAAACTCCACTAAAAGTTTCTGTGAGGTATTAATGATAAAATACGAAAAGTCACATTTTTCAACTTTATGCCATTTACCTTCATACTTTGTGCCATGTACCTTACACAATAACACTTGAAGAAACACAGGTTTAAAAAAAAAGAACAAAATCCACAATTAATACCTACGCTCGGCCTTGGGGTGCACAAAATGGGAACAAAAATGTGCGTAATTTTTATTAAATCTTTTAAGAAAATAACTAAGTTTCTTTGGTCATTTTTACACTAATTTTATCTTAAGGATATTACATAATATTATTTACACATTTAAGAATACAAATGAAAAAATATTCTTATATCTATAAAACTACTAATAATTCTAATATAAAACTATTACCCTAAAATAATGCATCAAAACATCCATCCACACTGCTGTCAACTGGTAACGTGCCTAAAAAACTAAGCATAACCGCGTTGTGCGGTAAGCCTAATATTTTAGCCAAAGTAGACCCGAAGTATCGAACGCATATCTTGCAGTGTCCCCGAACTGCTCATAAATATGCTTCGTAACGAATTGTTTACATTTTTGCGTTAAAGATCTCGGCCACCGCAGCAGCAGTGTCGGCACAGCCCGCCGAATTACGAAGATGGGTTGGTGCAAGTCTCAACGCACGTTACGATCACACCAGAAGCCATCTTTCATGTATATTTTATGTAACAAATATAATTATGAAACCTAATTTATCAGCATGAACAACCGCCCAGCTATCCTAACATAACTTCTTTCTCAGAATTCCCAAACGGCAGCATTGGCAACTCAGACAAATCACTTTCTTTGTCTTCTGTATGTTTTCGCGCTTTCAGAAAGGGTAGCATCGTGACGTGGAGTCTGTTCTTATTGTCCCACGTATCAGATGGCATGTCTTCTTCCTCCATTTTGGATTCTTCCGTGTCAGAAGGCACCATTTTAATGGTGATTGAAACAGCAGCTTGGATCAAACACACACTGAACACAAAACAACTTATTCGAAGCATTTTCGAGCGAGTACTGCGATAATGGCTTCAGTTACGACTTACGCTCATGTACAATTATTTTCTCATACAAAGGAAGTTGTTATCGGCCACTCGATAAGGTTGCTGTTTGTAAATATTCGTCATTCAGAGGGCGAATGAAGTTTCTCTTACAACTGATTTAAACGAGGACAGTTTTTTGAAGTCTATCTGGTGTTATCTCCATTTTTCTCGCCAAAAAGGAAGAATTGGATTTTCGCTTCGAGAAATCCGTCTTTATAAAAAAAAGGAAAATTGTGCATTGGGGTCTACCATCATTAAGGCCTTGCCAGCCCTGCCAAGTGACAGAGATGTTTTTGGTGACTAAACAGACCGATGCGAGGGCGACATACATTACTACAGAACTGACGCGAAAAGTTCGCGGTGGTCAGTGCCGAGGTGCCTTGATGTCGCTTCTGTCTGTGGCAGCAAGTGCTCTGAACCAGGTTTCATCGCAAAACTCACGACATATACACGTTTACCTCAACCTGTCCGGTTACCAGCGAATCCAGCCAGAAGATGTCATAAAAGATTCGTCAAGAAGGTTGCATTAATGACCGCGGAGCGATGTCTAATTGGTGACCTGTTTATTTAGATATTATGAGGAAACTGACTCAAACAAAATAGGTAGATTTGGGAAAAGGCATCAGGCTCGTCGTGTCGGAATTAAAATTTCCAAACAAGTTTAGTGGTGTTCTCTGAAGGTGCTGCCTACCAATACGAAAAAGTGTAACACGTAAACTAATTTGACAGCACGAAAATTGTTGCCGTCCCTTTCTTGTATCTACTATTAGTAAAAGAGAGGGATAGATTTAAATAAGTTTAGTTTTTGAACAAGAGCATCGATACCAGTGTTAGGTATTATTTAAGTGCGGTAAACGACCTCGGTGGTCTGGTGGTTTGAGTGTCTGACTGCTGTTAACGAGGTCGTGGGTTCGATTCCCACAGGACACAAATATTTGTGTGATGAACATAAGTGTTTGTGTTGGTCTGGGTGTTGCTTATGTATTTACAAAAAAAAAAGTATATAAGTATTATATCCATTGTCTAGTACCCATAGCACAAGCTCTGCTTAGTTTGGGACTAGATGGTGTTGTGTAAAAAATGTCCAAAAGATATTTATTTATTTATTTAAAAGACAATTGGTACTACTGTACTAGCCTTTAGCTTTTACAATGAAAGTTAAGCTTAGCACACACGCGCCTCGCACCAACGTGCGCGCGATATGGCGCTATCTACACGATCATCACGCGTAGGATGCTGTGCTGTATCGTAGAGTACTAGGAACCCATTCAGCTGTCGTAAAAAGTGAATATAACTGAGTTCGCGAACAAAATGTTAAGATTAGTCCAGAATGTTGGGTTTAGGTGCCAGCTGTGTTAGCAACTTTGCCTCTTTTTTGCGAGAAGCATATGTTATTAGAGACCTGCGATAATCTATCTCCGAGCCTTTTCCCCAATTATGTTGAGGTCGGCTTCCAGTCTAACAGTCTAACCAGATGCGGCTGAACATCAGTATTTTACACGAAGTGACTGCCATCAGACCCCCGCAACACAGTTACTGCGTAATACCGACACTCTAAGGTTAGACCAGTTGTCAGACTTTCGGGCTTCTGACTATCCGTAACAACTGCCAAAGATATTTGTATGGCAACCGGGATCGACAGCTTGAGTGCTCTCCGAGGCACGGAAGGGTCTTGATGTACTCTCAGCAAACTTTCCGGTGAAGCACCACTAAGGCTAAAATCGCTTGCACTCAGATTTCGACGGCAGCCGTAGGTGTAGTGTAGTAGGATTTGTTCAAGGGACTTTGTCGACAAAATGTATCACCGGGAAGGATTGTGACCGTACCTACAATGAAACGATTACCCATCCAAGGTAGACTGCGCCTACATTGCAGATCTTGCGATACACGCCGTTTTTACTTAGCCACGAGCCCCTTCGAAACCTGCGATAATATGATAAGAAAAACACATACACCAAACCAGGTGGGTAAGTGACAAACTGCAAAATTGAAAGGATCTTGAAAGGACTGTCATATAATTTTATATTTGAACGTTACGTTTTTCACCTTAATAGTCATACTTCTGGCAGGGGGATCTTCGGGATCGTGGACGCTAAGATTGGGGGGACTCGAGGCGTCTATAAGGCGACCCTGGGGAGCAGTACGTGGTTGTCGCATGCTACTGTGGGGGAAACAATACTGTTTTCCCGGGATGTGCCAAAGGCATAGCACTAGAGGGGCATCAGCGCAATCCAATGGAGTTCCTGGAGCTCCTCTATTTTGTGCTGAGGATGGCCACCGTGTGGTTTTAGTCGGTAAGAGTCTGACATACCCCTCCGCCATCTCCAGATGGAGGGTATCCATGAGGATTTCCTCCCAAAAAAAAAAGATCAATGTACCATTAAGTAGTCTTGACATCAATTTCTATTTAGGTCCATTGAAATGACATTGACATTCAATAAAAATCTTGACCTTAGCCACGGTATAATTACTTCAATAACGCGTAGGCTTCGACATCTTCGATACAAATCCAAGCAGCCGCTAATCTCCCTACCATGCAAAGTTCATCTCGCCATGAATGGACCAAACCAGCTCGTAATCTGGCTCGTTAATCAACCTAACACTGTGACACTGTCCTTACACTCCTTAAATGTTATCCTAAGTACATCTGTAGAGCGTTTCGCGCACCTCACCCAGTCATCAAAAAACTAGTTAAGCATACAAATCTAGTAAGTGGGCGAATAACGCGACGACGATCAGATAGCGAGCGACCAATTACGTACGTGTCACCTCGCGAAGATCGCATCGTGTGTACTTAGCTTAGTGTTGGTTTTTCTCCAATTATTGTTGTGTCTTGTTATTCTGTAATTGTTGTGTACAAATGTTTATGGAGGCCTGTGCTGTAAAGATGTTAGATTCTGTTCGTTTTATTGTGTTTTGTGCGCCGTTTTGAGATGGCAGTTTAAGTGTTAGTCATATTTTCTTGTTGTAATGAGAGATGGACTTTAAGGAGACTGAATAAAATGGGCCCACATGTAAATAAAATGTTACTGTTACCACTGTAACTTGAACATTAATAAAAAAAAAACCAATCGTTTTCATTTTTAATGAGAAGCAGGGATCCGAAATACGAAGTCTGCTCGTGACCACGGCCAATGCAACTTGGCCGAAACGTCGAGGTTAGTCAAAATATTTGTTATATTTTGATTTAATTGTGCGCGACAACTCCCGTAAACACACACACACAATATGAGTGAAATTAGCGAAAGTTTAAAAACTTCTATCCGAAGTCAAGTTCTGGAACCAAAATCATAATTATGCTGCCACGGCCCACGCATACCGCGCCGTCCAACGTATTTGGTACCTTTTTAGGGTTCCGTACCCGAAGGGTGACAGACGGGACCCTATTACTCTCGCTACGCTGTCCGCCCGTCCGTCCGTCTGTCTGTCACAGGGCTGTATCTTTTGAACGGTAATAGGTAACCGGTTGAAATTTTCTCAGAATATGTGTTGCTATGAGGTGTATCACGACAAATACTAAAAACAAAAAAAAGTCTAAAAAAAAAGGGGGTCCCCATACAAGAAACCTCAAAAAACATGCATTTTTTTCAACGTTTTTGTTTTTGCTCTATCTTCAAAACCGTAATATATACCAGCGTCAAACATAGACATATGTGGCGGTACCTGCGTAAGAAAGACATGCAAAAATTCATATTTCGCGCACTGTACGTTGATGTCTTTTGATAAACTCTCGTAAATTAAATCAGTTTTTATGGGGTATCAGGCCGTTGAGAGGTACGGAACCCTTACTGCACGAGACCGACTCGCACTTGGCCGGTTTTTTTTTTGTTTTCCGGTGGAAATTATCAAGGATATCCTCCGTCAGGGGAAGGCGGAGGTATATGTCAGACTCCTATCGACTAAATCTTCACGGTGGCAGTCCTCAGCACAAAATAGAGGAGCTCTGGGAAATCCAATGGACCGCGCCGGGGTCCACACAGAACAAATCCTATGCTACGCCTTTGGAACGCATTTCTTACCTAGTGACTTATTAGAAAAGAAAACCGCTCAGAACCATGTAGGACCTATTTACCTACTTAATAATAGATAATTAATAGTACACCCACATTTTGCCAGTTATGTTATAGTCCCATGTAATAGGGGGCGAGCCTATTGCCATAAATGGCAATATGTGTGTTTTGCTATTGGCGAAATGTGGGTGTACTATTACACCTCTGCCTACCCCTTCGGGGAAATACAGGCGTGATGTTATGTTATGTAATAGAGAATTGCAATATACCTAATTAGCTACAGAGATTCTTTAAATGACGCCGATAGGAACCCACTGTATCGATTTTTTTTTTTTTAAATTTAATATTTTTCACGAATGGCGAATGTACACTTATTGTAACGAACAAATTTTACTATAGGTGCAAAACTAATATCGTGACAATAAAACCGCTGTTTCATACATTTTGCCGAGCGACATCGATGATTTTGTAGGACACGAACAGCTGTTTTTTTTTGCGATTTCAAGGTTGGACCCGTAGTAAAAGTTGTTCGTTATGAATAGTATACAACGTGTTATTGAAATAACTGAAAACCTCTACTCATCAGTGTAAACAACTTTTGCTATGGGAACAACCCTGAAATTGCGAAAAAAACAACAGCCGATCCCTACATTTGTGTTCACATAAATCGACAAAATGATGTTTGTCCCATAGTAAAAGTTGTTCATACTGATGAGTACAATGACCCCTTAAGAGGTTTTCAGTTATTTCAATAACATGATGTATACAGTATTTAACAAAAACCCTGTTGTTCCTGTGAGCTACGTTATCAGAATCGATATTCATACGTAAGGACACAACTCATTTGGAAAAAACTCTTTAGTAAAAATAATCAAATTAAATATTAAATCAATATCAATTCAATTTTTATATCTGTCGAAGGACCGATGGCCGTTGGAGCAGACGAGTCCTTGAGTGGAGACCGCGTATCGGCAAACGCAGCGTAGGGTGCCCCCCTGCCAGGTGGACCGACGACCTAAAGAACGTGGCTGGGGGGGACTGGATGCGGAAGGCAGAGGACCGAGCGTTGTGGCGCAACTTGGGAGAGGCCTATGTCCAGCAGTGGACTGCGATAGGCTGAGTTGATTGATTGATTGAATTGTAAATTGAAAGTGATTATATCACTCAAATCTCACTAACTTAGTGATTATATTAATAAAAATAATCAAATTAAATATTAAATCATAATTTATTTCAAATTGAAAGTGAAAAACCGGCCAAGAGCATGTCGGGCCATGCTAAGTATTATAGGGTTCCTTAAGTAGGTGTACAAACGAATCAAATCGAATATTAATCATGGCTATTTTAGTTTTTGCAATAATCGGCAGCATTTGCGACTCAGAGCGTGTTGTTAGTAGCGCCATCTAGCGATAAATTCAAGAAGCCAAATTTAAGAAGTCTGATTGATGTCAAAGTTACTTTTTGTGATTTTTTCAAATAGAAAGTAGCTAAAGGAGCATTATTTGCCATGATAATTTTTCTCTAAGGTCAATGACCTTTGAACTAGGACGTTTTAAGTATTTTTCGGTTTTCTGTCTATAACTCAAAAAATTATAATCACATTATACTCGAAATAATTTTAAAAGAGAGTTTTCACAAAGGTCTATCAATGTGAAAGATTATAAGTTTCTACGTAGCATAGTTTAGAAATGGCAGGGGGGGGGACACATTGCAAGCCACTTTGGCGGGCTATATTTCGCAGATGGTACACCTGATAAAAAAGTGGTGTATGAAACATTACCTTCATTTTAGTAGACCTATTCAATGATACCCCACACGATGGGGTGCAGTGAAAAAAAATATTTTTTCCCCATTTCACATGTATGGGCGCCACCCCTAAAGAACGTAAAAACTATTTTTTTATTCTTTTAAAATTGAGATCTATATGCAGACTATTTTTTAACAAAATTTCATTTACTTATGTTTATAACTGTAGAAGTTATTAAGCTGTAAAGGATTAGGACAGACGGACAGACGGACAGACGGACGGACATGACGAAACTATAAGGGTTCCTTGTAGGACTTCGGAACCCTAAAAAGAAAATTAAGTTAAGGAAATATTTCCGTGAAAACAATTTAGCAGATTCAGCTCGACTTTGATTTATCTTGATGTTATATATTTATAGTTATGTATGTAGGTATGTATAATATGTATATTTTATTATATGTATAATGTACATAGGTATTTATCTATTTTTATTATATGTAATTATAAGTCCGTTGTACGAAACATATTTTACTACTTTACTGGTGCTTTACTTTACTTTACCTTATTCTTTGTCTTTGCATTACTCTAAGTTTGTCTGGTAGAGAACGCTTATGGCATTAAGACCGCCTTTGTACTCTGTTGTGCATAAATAATTGAATAAATAAATTAGTTGTTATATCACTTTCATTTTGCAGTTCATAATAATTTTAATTATTTTTATTGAAGAGTTTTTCCAAATGAGTTGTGACTTGTGACCTTAAGTATGAATATCGATTTTGATAACGTAGCTCACAGGAACAACAGGGTTTTTGGTACATACTGATGAATATAGATGATTTTTTTTACTAAGGTCGTGGCCATAGACATATAACGCCTTTGTTATATACATATAATGCCTGTGTTATATAATGCCTGTGTTATATAATGCCAGTGTTATATTTCTATGGTCGTGACACACAAATACCGAAAGAAAACAATTATCATTTTTTGTCAATAGATTTATCTATATATTTTAATGAATAATTTTTAATTACAACTGTTGCAAAATTACAGTCTCCTTCTTTTTCACGAAGCATATTTTTTTTTTTTAGAAAAGTCTTCTTGCAATCAAATCACTGGTTACCATGACAATAATTAATAGTAAGTATATTAATGAAAAAAAATCCGTTTTCGAGGATTTAGTACATAATGACCAGTGACAAAGTACATTTTTGCTCAACGTGTTATACATGGCAAAATTCCTTACAATGGTTGCAGTTTACAGCAATATTATCATAATATGTTTAGCAGTGGATAAAACTGCATAAGAAAAAAAACTGAGATTAAGGTAAGCTAGTGAAGTACGGCCAAAATTAATATCCAATCTATCCACGATTTGCCCTACTAGAGATAGAAATTTGACATAAGCTCCATACAAAATATGTCAAATTTCTATCTATAGTAGGGTAAATCGTGGATAGATTGGATATTAATTTTTGGCCGTTAGCTTACTTAAATCAATGGTTATTTAGCTAAGTCCCTTGGGATTTCGCTAAGCAACGGATTTGGGTATTGTGGTATTTTATTTGAACCTAAGTATATCCAATAAAATGAAATGTCATTAATAAATTACACAGCATGAAAAAAGAGTAGGCCAAAATGTACTAAAACAGTTAGGTACATCTATTACTGATTTTTTATTATCCTGCTTATATTTAATGAATTCCATGGAAAATTATATTCATTTTATAATTATATATTTTGTATTTGTAACTACAATATTTATTAACTATATATTACAAACTTTAACTTATAGTTAGATTTTTTATCAATCGTTATTTTGCGTGCGTCCAATTGTTGCTTTCTCTGTTTTTTTATTTTATTTCGCCAATTGCAGATAAGAAATTACAAACAGCAATTCGAATTATGTGTGAGTATACATAATGCTTTAGCTGTCTATATTTTGTATGTAGATAATGATTTTTTTCAATCGAACTTTGTTGTTTTTTGTATCTATGAGTGAAATAGTTCAACACGAGCCACACTATTTAAAGAAGTCATAATGCGTGTTAATTAAACTATTTCTCAATTTTTATCGCTATTGCACTTACATTTTTATTCAAATAGTTTTATTTTATTTTATGAAAGCAACAATCGGACCCACGCCATCTCACAGCACAATTGACAAAACATATTTTCAAAATATGTCTATTTTTTAGTTAAACACGTAAATATACCTTACAAAACGTATTTACAAAATAAAGCGATATTAATAATTATATTTTAATTATCCAAAGTGGGAAATGAAATTAATATTTTCGACGCAACGGTTTGCAGTGGTGACGCCATAAATAATTAACGAATCACAATCAACAGTCCAAATAAAAGAAAATACTTTTAAATATGAATGTAATTCAAACAACTTTTCTCGAAATCAAATTCAAATGACATGCAAATGGAATGAAAAAATAAAAAACTGAAATCGGTCAAAAAACAAATAAATTAAATATCGAATCTAACAATTCTTTATTTGAAAATCAAAGTGACGTTGGCTACCTAAGGTCAGTGATTCCGTCTTTTTCTGAAAGCTTTAAATTAAGTCTTTTAATTATATTAATTAGAGAATGATGCTCAAGTATGAATCTAGATTTACGAACTGTCATTTCAAACATTGATGTCAAACGAAAGTATGAAATGACAGTTTATTCTTGATTCTAGATTTTAGAAGAAATTGACCATATTTTTATGGTATAAAATAATGTGTCAAGATAATATTTCAATGCACGTCCATACGTCTAATCTCTACGTCATGAAGAGACTTGAAAGAACTTATGACACCAGAGTTTGAACAAAACTAGGTCAACTTTGATTTATATTACATAAAAAAGGCAGAATAAAATAATAATTGCAGTTGTACTAGTCAGCTTAGGAACCGTACAACCGAACCAGTTTTAGGTTTACATTCAGAGACGAATCTAACTAAGCATGAACTCATGCTTCCAACTGTCAAAATGCCAGTATAATATTTGACAGTTGGATGCATGAGTTCATCAAGTGATTGTTTTCTCTGTGGAGTTCATGCTTATATTTGTCTGTGAATGTAAACCTTAGAGCTATCATTGAATCATTTTGCCGTTGCGAGAGGCAGACAGAGCTAACAGAACCAATAGCGTTATCTCTCTCTTGCAACGGAACAAATGATGGCTCCAGTTTCAGTAATTATTTAATTATATTTAGTGAAAATCCAATTGAAATGACGTAGGTCCGGCCAAAATTAATATCCTATCTATCCAGGATTTACCTTTAGAGATAGAAATTTGACATATTTTGTATGCCGCTTATGCCAAATTTCTATCACTAGTAGGGCAAATCGTGGGTAGATTAGATATTAAATTTGGCCGGTAGATAAGCAAAACTCAAACTCCAATATGATTCTGTTATACTCTACCAAAACAGTGTTGATACTTGACTTGGTCACTACCAAATAGTACTTTGATATTTTTTCTTTTCAACTTTTATTTGGACATCACATCTACAACCCGTGAACAGTCGAAATCAGAGTATTAATTTAAAACTATTGCTATTGCGGTGTTGCTATGTGTACTAACGTGAGGGTTTCTAAGTTCGACGGGCGGTGTCGCGAGGACAAACATACAGACAGAAGTTATAAATGAGAATTAACAGGATGATTCAAAAGTATCAAAATTACTGCAACATACGCAATAATTTGATAGGACTTTTATGTGACATAAAATGGGTCAGAAAAGGAACAATGAAATATATTTTTGGAAAAACCTGTAAATGCGATGGCCTCAAAATGAAGTCTAGTGATCGGAGTGATAATTTATTTGATACTGTGTATGAAAAGCTTATAGTTTTAAATATATAAGAGACACGTCGCGACATCGTCCGTCCAAATCGAACCATACATCGTGAATCCTAATGTAAGCTTAACTATTTACAATCAGTATACGAATATCGACCCGAATATAACTCGAAAGAAAAAACAAAATAGGAACGATACAAAACGTCGGCCGGGGCCCACCATATAAATACACGGTATGTACAGTACTAGGTCGCGATCAGTCCTGGGTCTCAACGTCGAGGCCGTTCACCATGCGCTCGATGCTCTTGAGGTCCGAGGCGGGTGGTGTGGCCGGCGTGGTGGAGCTCGGCGCGTCCGGCGGGGGGTCGGCGGACGCTGCCCGCGCCGGCGGGGAGCCCCCCCGCGGACGCGCCGGCGACGAACTCAGGGACCGCGCACGTGGCGCCACCTGCTCAAACGCTGACCCCAACCCCGGCAACGCGTACGGCGCAAACCGGTGCGCCTTACCCAGCGAGCCGTGCGGGCCAGGCGGTAACGGCGGCGGCGGCAGCGAGTACTGCTGCAGCAGGGGATGGAGATTGAACAGCAGACCAGGCGGCATCTGATGCGGCGGGAAGAACGGCGGCGGGTACAACGATGGCGGGTAGAGGTATGGTAGGAGCGGCGGCTGCACCGGGGGGCCCAGCGACACGTCAGGGGCGGGGGAGGGCCGTGAGGGCCCTGCGGGGGGTGAAGGCGCCCGTCCTGCTGAGCACGACGAGTCGGAGCCCGCCTCGATGCCCTCTTCTGCACCTGAGTCACCACCTCCTCCACTCGAACTAAACCAGGCTGCAAGAGAAGTGCTTGTTAGAACTAGAGAAAGGCATCGAACAAAGAAAGGTTACGGAGTAACGGAGAGTTGCCAAAACAAAAGCGTTTAGGAAGGCAGAAAAGGTACAAAAATCCTGTATTTCAATATATTTTAGGGTTTCATAATACCCTAAGATCAGACGCTACTTGATTTGACTGAATTTATTTATTTATAGTTAATTAACACGGTACAATAACAATCATCATACTCCGAGCCTTTACCCAATTATATTGGGGTCGGCTTCCAGTCTAGCCAGATGCGTCTGAACATCAGTATTTTACACGGAGCGACTGCCATCAGTCCCCCGCAACCCAGTTACTGGGTATACTGACATTCGGAGGTTAGACCAGTTGTCAGACTTTCAGGCTTCTGACTACCCTTAACGACTGCCATAGACATTCGTATGACAACCGGGACCGACAGCTTAACGTGCTCTCCGAGGCACGGGGGGGTCGCGATGTGTAACGAAACGGTCACCTATCCACAGACTGACCGCGGCAAGTGCAGCTTAATCTTGCAGATCGTACAATCCGCGCAGCCGTTGCTTCGCTACGATCCCCTCGGTACAATAACCAATTACATTAATTAACTTAGAAACGATACACGATGTAACGATGATATTACAATTTCGAAATCTTTGATACGTTAATCTGGACCAATTAATCATTATATGTCATACTAATAATGAAAATATTATTACTACACACATTTTATGCTAAAATAACAAGCAATAATAAAATTAGGTACAACGTCATTATTGACATTACTCAGCCACGCAATACGAATGAACAAGTAAACGGAATCAATCAAACTATACAACCCTGTAAACGGTCGCGGCCGGAAACAACCCGTCACTATTCTAGTTCCATAAATTATGGACATAATAATAACAAATAGTCTAGCCCATAAATGTACAATGAAGCTATTATTTATTTGCTAGGGTGAACTGTCAGAGGCTAAGGCTAGACAGAGCTAAGTTCTTTTTTATTCAACGAAAATGAGAATCGCATCTAAGATTTGCAGATTTGTTTGCTGACTGGCCTAATACTTCATGAAGTTGAGAAACAGTTTAATGTACAAGCTAGAAACACATTAGTACAAAAAAAAGTTACAAATAAAAAACGTTGGGTTTAAACTCTTTATCCCCCCCTTAATTGGGGGAGGCCTATGTCCAGTAGTGGACGTCTTTCGGCTGTAATGATGATGATACAAATATCATCACGACTGCGCTAATTTTTAACTATCAACGATTAATATACCTATGGACACGCAATAATAACACATTCTTTACCACAGATACATATTAAAATTTGTGATTTTAAATCTGTGTTGTTGGGGAGAAGCATGATAAGTACAAAAACACAATTTTTCTGTAAAATACAAAATATCTCAGTATGATACAAAATCTTTCAGAAAAATGTCAGATTTTTACCAACACAATTCTACAATTTCTATGCATTTTTTAAGTTATCAGGGTTTAACCAAAACAAAATATGGAGACTTCTAATGTCATCGATACCCACAGAGGTATATTGTAGAACGGTCGACCGAATGTCAGCGGTAACACATTGACATTGACATCAACTTTATTTCGTAAGCAGTAAGGGTGGTTTTCGAATTAAAGTGTTACCACTGTCATGCAGACTGTACCTAACTAAAATGCGACCGAATTGAAGTTATCATCCCTGGTACCACAGAAATCTATCACATAGGTTTCATTCGTGTTTATCCGTAGGCACAGCATAATGTCATAATAGGGTTGGGTTATACTTAATTCATCTAGCACGCAGGAAAAAGTAGAGGTATTATAATGAATGTGTTGAAACCAAAGAAATAGATAGATATAATGGTTGTAATCACAATTTTACTTGCGATTCATGCGTGGCAACTTTCGGACAAACCGCGCGTCCCATGTTGACGTCATTAATTTTTAAAAATTAACTTTAATCAAATATACTTTACAGCTTTTGTTTCTGCAGTTACAAACAGCGCAATAAGGCATTTTTGTGGGTTTTTGTTACAGTATTTACAGAAACAAGTCAAGGCATGTGAAATGTTTGCAATGCCCTGCACTATGGTGCAGAGTGATGGCACGCGCGCCGCGCCCACTTTTCCATTCTATCTATTTCTGTGGTTGAAACTATAGTAAAATAATTATAAATACTTACAGCTAGTATTGTGCTGCGTGGAGGAAGGCGGTGGGGGCGGACTGGAGGGACCTCCCACATCCAGCGGCCGCTCGTCGTCATCGTCCCGGTTGTCAGACCGCGCCGTCAGCATCGCCTGCCTGCGGTACACCGACAGACTACTCGTGTTATAATTATAATTCAACGAGGACTTATATGGAACATTTTTGTTTGTAGACCCCCCCGATCATAATTGGATAATTTTATTCAAGGAGGTCTGTTTTGGAACAATGTTTTTATTTGTGTAAGAGATCATTTTCTGGATACGACGAAGAGTCGCGTACTTAAAAGTCTATGGTACTTAATGGAGTTTGAAGACAAGGTGTTGCAGTAGTTTCTTGTTGCTTGTAACAATAACCACTCGAATTTAAAACTTCAATAAGGTTTAAAGAGCAACTGTTGGTTTTCAGTAATGCCTAGTACTTTTAATTTTTCCATATCATTGACAAAGAAACTGGCAGAGCCCTAAGCAAAATAATGCACGACCAGCTTTATATAAAAAAAGAATCAAAGCATTATTTATTTAAACTTCATGCAACATATAGGCGGACTTGATGCCTTATTAGGCAGTCTTTCCCAGTCAATCAAACCAGTCAGTCAGTCAATATCAAAGCTTTTGATTTTTTAAACGACTGCCTCGTTGGTCTAGTTGTAGGTTGCAAGCGCGACTGCTGAGCGTGGGGTCCTGGGTTCGATTCCCAGGTCGGGCAAGGTGTTATTGGGTTTTTTCATTAGGAAATTCTCAGTAGCAGCTCGGAGTCTGGTTTGTGCCCGGTCAATGGCAATAGGCTCGTCCCCTATTACATGGGACTATAACATAACTGGCGAAATGTGGGTGTACTGTTACACCTCTGCCTACCCCTTCGGGGAAATACAGGCGTGATGTTATGTTATGTTGTTGATATTTTAAAGTTCATTATGCTTCAAGTTTCGCTTGCTTCAACAAATATCTCCTAACATACGTATATCCGAATAAAAAACGAATTTGAATTCTAAAATGTCTTCCACCTTGGGGTGTGAATCGTTTGACATTTGACGTAATGGGTCGAGTCGACCCTCGACCGCCGAAAAAGGTTAATCATCTTCTAATGATGGTGAAATTTGAGACACCGTCGCAACGCCATTATATCGTGGTGTTTTAGCTAATAGTTTTGTGAAGGTGGCCGTGTTTTCAACTATGAAAAATTTTAGGGAAGCCGCAAAAAGTCAAGATGAAAAATTTCCATGATTAGACTAAACTTATAAGTCCTTAGTTTCGAACAATGACACGTCAGTTATTTTAATGATTTTAATATTTTTTAGTAAAACTCGTAACAAAATGCTTTGTGTAGGTTCTAATTTGACAATAAGCCGCGTAATTTGACATGTGTCAAATAGAACCTTTACGCCTTACATTCAGAGACGAATGTATGTACTCATGCTTCCAACTGTCAAACAGCACTGCATTTTGACAGTTTGGAAGCAGTTTGGAAGCTTAAGACTGGAGCAGATATCACGAACAAAAAATATAGCACAACTTGCTGGCCGCGGAGCACGCGCGGCGCGAGCGTTGCTAAGCGAGTGAGAGTGCAGGACCTCTAAAACGTGCTACAAACATTTTGTTCGAGGTGTCTTCTCTAGTACGTAGTTCATATTACCTCAGTGGCTTAAGATTGACTTGAGTTTAGTTAATTGTTAATGCAATAAAAATGAACATATCATTGCTAATTCATAATAGTAATCGCTAAACTGCTCAAGACTGTAGACATGTATTTTGTTCTCACAGTACCTAAATGACTAATCATCGATGACGTCACAATTATTCGTACTTTATAATGACGCGACACGCCAGACGAAAAAGAACACATCGTTACTATCCTTTTTGAATTCTAACACAGAAGGTTTACAACATATCAATTCCCTTTAAGCGTAAATGCGAACAATATTTTAAACTGTACCCAAAAAAGATAAAAAGATTCGACCCAAACGTTTAGCTCACCCCAAAAAAGACAAAAAGCGAGAGCAATTATTTGCCTTCTGTCGCCCGTTGAACAAACAACTCTTTATCATCCGCATTGTTTTACTGATCCCTAAATACGGTCCCGTCTTGGTCCCGGTTTCGGGGTTCCGTACTAAAATCGTTTTATTAACTCGTCTCATTGTCGACTGATATAATTTAATTTGTGCCACCCCTTGGAATGTAGGGCTGGTGATGGTTAGTTTTTGAAACGGACTATCATGTTTAAGTTTTGTGTCAATTAATTTTAGTAAGATTTATTATTAAGTGAAAATAAAATAATAGTAATTTAGTACATTGTCGACTTGTCAAGGTACAACCAGTACAACCTACTTAAAATATATTACGCTTCTTTGTGCTAATATTGACAACGGTAAGGATTTTTTTTACGATACTAGGCATTGTAAGAAATGGTTTAGAAAAGCACACCTGTCTACACCTGGTAGCCATGGTAGTAAAAGCCATTGGTATGCCCATGGTGCGATATGTTACAACTTCGAGTGTAGATTCTCCGAAGTTTACGGGAATGGGTGCTATATGAGAATTCGACATAACCTTTCTTGTCCATATTCATTTTAAGACCCACTCTATCGGAAACCCTACTGAGGTCATCGAGCATTGTCCGAGGTCCTCCATGGTCTCAGCCATGACTACTATGTCGTCGGCTCTCTTCTTCTTCTTGTCATGTGATATTGTTAAAGTGACTTAAATACTAACTCTAAATAAAAGGTACTTTCCAAGGAACATTTCCTCTCTAAATAACTGATGATCATATATATATGTATTTAGTATTTGTGTAGGTATATTATATAAACACATCTCGACACCACCACCTTCACCTTGACTGCCTCGTTGGTCTAATGGTTGCAAGCGCGACTGCTGAGCGTGGGGTCCTGGGTTCGATTCCCGGGTCGGGCGAAGTGTTGTTGGGTTTTTTCATTAGGAAATTCTCAGTAGCAGCCCGGAGTCTGGATTTGTACCCGGTCAATGGCAATAGGCTCGCCGGTATTACATGGGACTATAACATAACTGGCGAAATGTGGTTGTACTATTATTACACCTCTGCCTACCCCTTTGGGGAAATACAGGCGTGATGTTATGTTATGTTATATTATATAAAATATGTATGTAGGTATATTATGCTATTTACATATGTATTTGTAGTTTATTCAAGTAGGTTTTTTGTGAGTTTGATTATTAAGTAATTTAGGTATACCGGGTTATTTGTAAAACACCGTTAACCTTTTAGGACTATGTTACTAACATCATAATCAATAACTTTTGTTCTATGACTTTTTACAAAACATAATACATTTACCAAAAACAAAACTTCAAGATTTTGTTGTCCTATCTAACACATTTCAACTCTGTATTTTGCTGTACCTACCTACGTCTGCCGCGACGCAAGCGCATCAAAGCGACCGACCGACTGAGGGCCGCCCGTAAATAGGTCAAGTTCAAGCGCCCCCGCCACCCTAACCCCGCTCCCCTCGCTATTTAACTATCGCGCTTTTATTTGCTTCGCTTGGACTTCGTAACATTTAGAGCGTTCAATTTAAATATTTTTATTTTTGTATTAAAATATGATGATTTTTTAAAAGTCATAGAACAAAAGTTGTTGATTATGATGTTAGTAACATAGTCCTGAGAGGTTAACGGTGTTTTACAAATAACCCTGTATAGACCTAGACCTAAACAGTTGTACACTAAGTTTACCCTCAGCCTCTTTTCTACACTCACTCTATCGCTCAAAGGTTTGCTGGTTTTGTAATTTCTATTTGTAAGCTAATACTGTATTTTTCTGATGTACTACAATAAAGAATAAGAATAAGAATACTTTCAGTGGTCCAGAGTATGTGACTATTTTTTACTATACTCCTTGGTCTCTGATAAGTAGACATTAGATCTAATTGAACGTCTGAACTTAACACTTTAGAAATAAATAGGTGTTTCATGATATTAGGGCATGATCACATACAACTGGCTGTGATGAAAAGACCAAAGATTATGCTTTAAATTCCCAAAAAAAGAACAAACGTACCCAAAAATGTTAAAGCCCAAAATTAAATAGTCAAATATTCTACGCTTAATTTTGTCAACCCTAACTTAAACTGTTCACATTAGGGTGTTCACGTTACAATGTAAACTTGCGGCGCAGGGGTGGCTTTGCCTTGTAATTTCGGCAAATTTTTATCCCTTAAAACGTCGTGGTTAGTTCGGGAGCCGCAAGGGGGCGCCACAAGCAATTCTTGAGGAGACAAGGACAGTATATTAAGTAGGTGTTTTGATTCTTGTGTTACGAGAAATAAAGTTATTGGGTGTTGTTTCTCTAGTTCACAAACTGATTTTTGAAATTTGAATCGCTTATTTCCCGAAAAGGGGTCATTGTACTCATCATTATGAACAACTTTTACTATGGGACCAAACCCGAAATCGCGAAAAAAAATCAGTTGGTCCCTACATTTGTGTTCACTTAAATCGTTAAAATCTAGGGACCACCTGATTTTTTTTTCGCGATTTCAGCGTTGGTCCCATAGTAAAAGTTATTCATAATGATGAGTACAATGACCCCTTTTCGGGAAATAAGCGATTCAAATTTCAGCATGTATAAAATAGCACACTGACTCACAAATATTGCAGTTGTTATGGGTAGTACTATTAGGTATTCTGTGGTTATGGGCAAAGGTTGTACCTTTTGCTCGTTTCGCCATTCTATACTATAAAAAATACCCAGTAAAGTAATTCAATCCTTACAGCTTTTATGTTTTAATACTCCCAGATTATCCAAGTTCTTTTTAAAGTTATAAAAACAATAAAACGCTCTCTATAATTTTTCCGTTAGATCACCATCAAAATATCTACTTAGAACATAATTCTATAGGTACCTTTGAACCTCTAAAGTGACCTCAAACTCGTCTTAATTAGAGGCGACATAAAAGGGCATTCTCACTACGTTGGGCGATATCAAAGGGTACCTTGTGTTACCGAAGGTATGTATGGAGGTGGTAGGGCTGTGCCGAATAAGAATATGGGCGATTTTTAGTAGATGCCTAGATCCGTGTGGGCTGTTACATACATACAGATAGGTTTAGTTAATTGATTGATAGGTACAAATTAATTTTTGAACAAATGCAGACAAACATTTTGAAATCATTAGCAACCCTTTAAGGGATGATTGACTCATTCTATACACAACTTTTTCTATGGGACCAACTCTGAAACTGCGAGTAAAAGCAGCTGTTCACTACACTTATTTTGTGTTTACATAATATGTCGACAAAATGTAGGGAATATCTGATTTCTTTTTGCGATTTAAGTTTTGTTTCCATAGTTAAAGTTGTTCAAATTGATGAATACAATCATCCCAAAGAATTGCTGATGAATTCAAAATCATCCTGTATACCTACGACGTGTTATTGAAATAACTGAAAACCTTTTAAGGGTCATTGTACTCATCAGTATGAACAACTTTTACTATAGGAGCAACCCTGAAATCACTAAAAAAATCACCTGTTCCTAACATTTTGTCGATTTATGTAAACACTAATGTAGGGAACAGGTGTTTTTTTTTGTGATTTCAGGTTTGTTCCCGTACTAGTGAAAGTTGCTCATAATGATGAGTAACAGGTGACCCATGACCCCTTAAGAGGTTTTCAGTTATTTCAATAACACGTTTTATAGTCTTGATGGTATGAGTTATTGCTGCTTAGGAGAAGTCTATAGCCGGCAGTGATAGATTAAGTTGGTTGATAAAAATTAGATATTTAAGCCATGAACATTTATGGTTGAACATAAACTATTTCGTCGTGTATGTAAGTGGAGCAAAGAGAGACCTAGACCTATGCAGCCCAAAGTAATAAGGTGAATACAAAAGAAGAATAATAAAGATACTTTATATATAGATAATAGAGGATTTTTTAAATGATACTAATTTATAATTAAATTAATGGTATGAGCATAATGTAAATTTTTGTGACAAAATTTAGATTTTTGCCTTTTTGACATTTTGATATTGACATTTTGATTTTATTTCATTGTTTGACATAATATAAATAGGTATCCATATTGTCTATTTTAATTTTTATAAATGGGTACACACTAACATTTTAAAATGTATTTGTAAATGATTTTGGTTTGTTATAGTACCTATTTATAATTTAACCACCATATCAAATGAATTGAATTGAATTGAATACTTTTCCTATGTTAAAATAAGGTAAATAATACTTTGTGGTAGAACTGAAATTTTTCAGTAGGTCATCACCTAAAATATTAATATTATGCAAATCATAACACTTCTAAATACGTTAACTCGCATCCAAATCCGGAAACCCTTTCACAACATTTTTTCTCACTCCAACCACGGACTCATTACCGTAAAGAAATCACACAGAATATAAATTATTTAACGCGAGCCAGCCCTACAGCCGGATGTGTTGTGCG
The DNA here is from genome assembly GCA_949699075.1 of Asteroscopus sphinx. Lineage (NCBI taxonomy): Eukaryota > Metazoa > Arthropoda > Insecta > Lepidoptera > Noctuidae > Asteroscopus > Asteroscopus sphinx. The sequence goes on along the minus strand of OX453021.1, from coordinate 6,432,899 downwards.
GTGTCCGCGCCGGCTTTTCCGAGCGCGGCGTTTGTCAAAACGCTCACGTTTCCCGCGCTTCCGGCCGCCATGTTGTGAAGATTCGCCCGCAGCGTCCGGCACCGTTGCCGTCCGGCCGGTCTTCGTCAAAACGTTGTATAAGCGCATTTAGGATCGTTTCCGTTGCCGGATGCGGTCGGTTTATGTTATTAACCGGTTTTAAGCTACATAGGTGACGATTTTCCGATTTTCATTGTCAGTAATTAATAATGTTCTTACATGCTACTGAGTGTGTTTCGAAGCCATAAAAGCCATTTAAAACACTAGAAATAAGTACCAAGATCTTTGCTATCTAGTCCATGTTGCCTTCAAACTCCATAAAATAGTTTTTTTCTTTGCTTGATTCATTCAGTTATTAAAATAAGACATCTATTTGTAGTTTTGAATTAAAATTCTCAGTCTAGTTCGTTATGCCACTATCTTTTAATACAATTAACATTTAAAACTATTTTACACCAAACTTCAATAGCATTAACAAAACGTTCCTAATCTGAGCTAACGATGCGCGCCATAACAAATGGGTATCAACCACTAATTGAGCTCTTGTTCGAATTTCAAATAAGGTAGCGGAACGGCAACCTATCCCCGCCGCACAGCAAATTATACGGCGAAGAAAAAAAAACTAAAGCTGATTTTATCGCGGAAATCCAATTTTCTCCCTTGCACGCCAAAGACGCTGGAAAAAAGCGCCAAGTCGAATGACTCCACCGTTTGGAGCGTTACCCACCGTGTTTAAACCCCGAACACGAATAAGGAGGCGCCCGATTGGTTTAATTTGAATTTTCAACGGCTCGGGACTCGGAAACGACGCTCTGTCCTAATTAATTCTGAAGATTCACAGATACCGCGCTAATTTAGTTAGCTTTTAACTTTACTTAAATAGTCAGTCGCCAGTTTGCGCCACCATTTATCTTTTTGAAGCCCACCTACCAAGTGAAGTTTATAAATTTTTAATAGATATTTTTTCCATTTGTTCGGTTTACAAGGTAATAAATTAAGCAATTAAGTATTAAAATATATAGGTAAGGGACCATTAAGTGATAGTTTTGATAGTTTATTTTAATTCGGGGCTTGTTAAGTAATGAGATCGTTTTATGAACGTAGTTTGGCTGGTCGCGCCGCGTCGTCTTTGATATTGGAAATTGAAATACTTATCGGAGACATAGAGCAGATATAAATGGAGAGCTTACACATATGATATTCTTAAATGAAATAAAACCTTTCAAGTTGACACATTAAAAATCTATAAGTTTGGACTTCTGGGAGTCACTCTGGCGCTTAATGAATAATTAAAATCCGAAATACGGAATTTTTGAAATGTGCGAGATAAAAGTGTCTGTCATTGGACGATAGTCACAGTCGCGTCATATTTCCTACTAGTTATTGGTTATTGTGCTGTCGCGCTTTGTTCTCTCATTATCAATTTGATACTCTTCAATGGGGGACTTCCAATTAGTTCCAGGGGTTAGGTACTTACTTCTTCTCTCGTTTGCCAGCTCCCGTATCCCGGAAGCCTTTCGCGAACGGATTGTTGTCGATCTTCAGTTGTGTTATCTGTGGACAATGGTTCATTTATTTATTATTTATTATATTCTTTATTGTACATACACCAAACGAAAACAAAGACAGTAGTAGTAGTGGTTTAATTAGGCAATTGTTTTATTTTAGGACGTAGATGGAGAAATTCTGTGAGTGTTTCAACGTAGCCGTAGATTTGGCCTCATTCAAATCTTTAATAACATCGATGATATGATGACTATTATACTTTACAAAGCTTGACAACAGCGAGATTTATAGCGATTGTAGTAAGGTCTGTTATGAAATGCTTTTGCTATAACAAGTGTTTTGGCACTACTTCTGTGTCTACGTGTTATGTAAGAACATGATCAGGTATTAAAGGTGGGCCAGTGCCCAGTCAGTCGTCAGTACGATGTATCCATTCGGACGTTGATTTAATGACTATTCCAAAAAAGCTTGACTTGTTCTAAAAGTAACATACGTTTTCAATATTCAATCGGACTGTTGGATGCATCGTCAGTGGCACCCTTTACACCTAAATATATTATATTTACCAAATGACTGCCTGAATCTGTTTAATATCTTTCTTATTTAGCAATATTAAGTTTCTAAAGCAGCATTAGCTATGCGATAAAACGTGATGTTACTTTAAAATTTGTAATAAAACCGTTCGAATTACCAGCGACTAAATACGGGAAGTAATGAAGAGGGTCGTATAATTTAAAAAATCGTTAAAATAATAGTCTAGTTGATTCCATTTACTGACTTATGTTTATTGGTCCTATAGAGTAGCTTTCGTGGTCACTTTTGAAACACAGACTTATAGAACAATACTCGGGCTCGTGTCAATCACATTTGTTGTAGGTAGGTTTCAAAACGGCGAGGCGAGGATATGATGGGATGGGCGTGAATTGAAATCTCGCTGACCCTTTCACACCGAACAACACTATCAAAACAAGAGGTTGTTTTTAAAAGCGACTTATGGTACGAGGTTCAGAAGCTGCATCCCCTTGTCTTCGAATAACAACATAGGTACAACAATCACTCAATCTTTCTGCCGAACTTAGTGACTATAAATCTCTTATGACCATTGAAGGTGTCCGAGCGTGGCTGAGCGAGATTTTTGTATCCGTTTTGCAATGTAATAAATACTCTATTCATGCAGAAATAAAGTTGTACCAACAAATATTTCAATTCTCGCCTCGCATATCCTCGCCTATCCAGACCTTTCACACCAAAGATGGGCGTGACGTGAATTGAAATTTTGCTACACAAATTTCAATTGTCGCTCGGCCCATCCACGCCACGCCTCGCCGGTGTGAAACCACCTTTACAATGATAGTAATGCTAAATTTTTTTTAGGAATAAACCTTTTATTCTGGCAGATGCTACTTAGTGTACATGTGTACTTTCCACCAAAGCTATGCAAGGAAGCCAAGCGTTTATTGTTTGTTCATTCTGGTAGCCTGGCACAGCGCAGTTTCGCTATTGGTGGATCGTTTCCTCACTCACCGCTTCCTTGCATAGGTTGTGCATAAACCAACGCATGAAGATGTCTACAGTCTACTACGCTACACCTTCAATGGTCATAAGAGATTTATAGTCACTAAGTTCGGCAGAAAGATTGAGTGATTGTTGTACCTATGTTGTTATTCGAAGACAAGGGGATGCAGCTTCTGAACCTCGTACCATAAGTCGCTTTTAAAAACAACCTCTTGTTTTGATAGTGTTGTATACACTATTTTATTTATCGAACCCCACGGTATTTAGACTACATCATAGTAGATAAGTCGTAGTTAAAATCAATAAACATCAGAAAATATAGGAATTAGAGGTCTGTCTCTAGATAAGACTAAGGTGTAGCGTTGTCATATCCGTTTTTCGACATGTCGGGACTTAAATAATGAAACGCGGGATTGGGGCGGAGAAAATTGGGACATAAAAAGTACCGGGCTAAATTGGCTACTTTACTACTAAACCTGATTTTAGGCGACCCGCTTAGGGTGCTGGCGGGATGCATCCTGAGAAACGGGACGTCCCGCAATTAGCGGTGCATCTGTCAACGCTACTAAGCTACGAAGCGGCTAGTAATGGCGTGTGGTACGCACTTGGAGCGGGCGTTTTGCCACTCTATTGTCAGTTCAAAAAAAATATACAGGAGCGTCGTGATTTAAAACACACTGAAGTGACGATGCGCGGGCGGCGAAGGGCCAAGCAATATTTACGCCACACCACTTCCGCAACACATGTCATCACTATCTGTTTTGCGCCAAACATTTTCAATGCCAGTAGATTAAAAGTAGATTTGACTATCTTACCTTCTCATTCTGGTACGCGGTAACCGCGATGAACTCCGTCTCCTTGAAGACGTACGTTCTGAAGGTGGAGTATGGCAGCTTCAGGATATCGTTGGCCCTCACCAGGTGGAACCTCGGCTGGTACTTGTGCATGGAGTTCAGGATCGTCTGTGTGACACACTTCAGACAGCTTAGGAAAGTGCTCGCAGGGCTACTGGGTGAGCGTGATTGGTAGTTTAGATGTTGAAATGAAGTAATTTTCGGGCTACATCTCTTTTCGTAAGCTTAACATTTCGTCAACTTTACTTATGCCTACTAAAATGAGTTTATGGAATAGGATGTAGCTGTTTCAGGAAGGCTGATCAATTTGATCGGTTGTCAAATCTAATGTCATCTCCTGTGATTGGTCACAAATCACTGACATTTGATATTAATTGCGTTGATCGGCTTTTAAAAAACTGGAAGTATATTATCTAAATAATGAATGCCAACTAGGTAATGTGATTGGTTGAAAAAAAGATTGTGTCTGGTGTTTACATACCATCATTAATTCTCTAGTGAAATTATATTTTTCAAGGTAACATGATATTTGACAGCTGAATAGTTTATTACTAGTCTTTCAGGAACCGGGTGCTAGACTTACGGCATATCGTCGCTGTCATTGCATAAAGTCATATGTTTTTTTATGTACTTTTTGTTATAGTGTCACATGCTCTTTAGTTTTTTGTATTTACATAATGGTTAGTCAACATAGATTTTTTAACCACTTTGTTTTTTCATTTAACCTAATGCTTTTATGTTTCCTGAAAAAATATTTTAACATACGACATTTTACTATGACAGCGACGATATGTGTATATTTATTTGTTAGAAATTCAGAGATTGCATCCGAAAAGAGCGTTTACAAGGTTTTTATTTATTTATCATTTATTGCGTGAAATATGGTACAGAGGATATTATAAATTAAATGTATGTTCCACATATTTGGCCGTTTCACAGCATGCAATATTTAAACATAAAAATTCAATTTGAAAATATTATTACTTATGTTATTAATTTAAACTATTACAAGAACTACTACTACCTACTACTACTGCTTTTAGCGATAAGACCGCCCATGTACCCATAATTTATACGTTGTTCCTGTTTACTACTATTTTCATGGTGTACAATAAAGTATATTCTATCTATCTTCTATCTACAATATACATTTACCTATAATTGCATATTATTACACCTATTACCTATAATTGCACATTATTATTTGCATTCTACCTGCAGTATATTAATATTTTTTATGTAATGTCTTAATTTGTAAAGAAAGGATATAATATTAATGTTAAGCACAAAAACTGAGAAAATAATGTAAATAAACCTACAATGCATTTCCATAATTATAGAAGCGACATGAGCGCTTTTTCAAAATTCGTCAGTTGAGTAATAGTTCTCTTCTGCCAACCATTTCTGTAATGCACTACAGAATTTTTCGGTTCAACACGCATAGATCCTGTTGCATCACATATGTTAGTATTCAAACTATTGACTATTAATGCTAAATCGGTAATCTATATGTAAAACATGACAGCTGACTATTTATCGCCGTTCACTGCACACGTGTTGGGCATACAAATAATTGCATTTTCTAACATTTTCTTATACTTTACAAGGCTGACGATTTAAGATTAGTTTATTGTGACAAGCGATTGACGCGCGTTTTGTTATACAGCTTTCTTTACGAACGAAGGAATGGTGGAATACAGAACTCATAATATTATATGAACGTAGAAATTTACTTCGCAGTAACATCGAACATCGTCGCTTCAACCGTAATCGGAAAATCGCTGCATGATGCGATGTTGACTAAAGTTTTATGACAGACGTTTTTCTCATTGCAAAGCTCAAATATCTATATAATATAAATAGGCCAAGAAAAAACGGTTCAGTACCATTTTCTCCTCTGTATGACAAACGATATTCTTTTTTTTGTTTAGTAGCTATTGACGAGCTTGTGTAAAAAAATGATTTTTTTCGGCATCGTTTAATCACAAAAAAATTATTAATCACGGTCGAATTTCGACCATTTCGCGACTCGTATTATTTAATGACTGAGTCAAAGGGTAAATGTAAATATTAATATTAACACTCCATTAACTACATACTCCGTGGAAATTATGTAAATTGCAGAGCGATTACCGCAGGACTACAAAAAAAAGGATTTAACTATTTTTTTTTAGCAATCAAACTTTATTTTATTTTACATTTTATTTCATAAGGTGATAACTTATTTCTAATACCTAATTGCAATATTAACGAACAACAACAAAAAAAATATCTTAGCAGCAAACCGCTCGCGATCGATCGTCTTTTCAGTTCACTGTACCTTGCTTTTACAATAATAACCTATCTTTAAAATTCAGCGGACGACGCGCCACCCCCATGTCATTAAGGGTCATTATCGTCTGTACCTATGAATGATGCATGAACACATCGCGATCTTTCGGCGCGATCGTAGTTAAGGGAAATTCGCTTAAAATTGCAACAATAATTGCATGATCAATGGAATTGCCTGGACTTGTAACATAATTATTATGACTATTTGTAGCTTCTGACGTCACTAGTGGGGTAGTTTTTGCTATAGGCTAGTGTTAATGTTTTAAGTATGATAAGTCCAAGTCAAGTACCTAATAGTAATAATAAATAAAATAAATAAATAAAAATCTTTTATAATATTTAAATAATGGAATAGTCTATCTATAGTTAATTTATTTTTCTGTCATGATTTACGGTGCCGAGACGTGGACACTGACAGTTGGGCTAGTCCACAAATTCAAAGTCGCTTAGCGAGCTGTGGAGCGAGCTATGCTTGGAGTTTCTTTGAAGCCTTATCCGTAATCCGTAACGAGATTATCCGGAGAAGAACCGGAGTGACCGACATAGCTTGTAGGATCAGTAAGCTGAAGTGGTAGTTGGCTGGCCATTACTGTCGAAGGACCGATGGCCGCTAGAGTAGACGAGTCCTTGAGTGCAGACCGCGAATCGGCAAACGCAGCGTAGGGCGCCACACGCTAGGTTGACCGACAACCTGAAGTGAAGAACGTGGCTGGGGGGACTGGATGCGGAAGGCAGAGGACCGACTGTTGTGGCGCAACTTAGGAGAGGCCTATGTTCAGCAGTAGACTGCGATAGGCTGAGTTGATTGAGTGAACAAGGCCATGATGAATTTATTTATTTGGTTATTTGATCATTGAAGGATTAATCGAAGACAAAGGGACAAGTTAAAATAATCAGGCTAGGCAGTGAACAAGGCAGCAGGATCTTTCTTCTTCGGGCAGAATTTTCATAATGCGCGAAACATAACACAAAAACACAAAATGAAAATAACTAAGACGTGAAAATTACTTAAATTTATACCTACGCACCACGCACAAACTACGAGAAAAAAAGTATTATGTATGTAGGATCAAAACTATAAGACAATTTACCTAAAGATCTTAAAGAATCTAATACTCTCACCACTTTCAAAAAACTAGTCAAACAACACATCATAAAAAATTCACACTTACTACAATAACTTCGCGCCACATCCAGCTTTTCTGTATCGTGAACGTGAACTTGTTTTATATTAGAGCCAGTGTCAAATGAACATTGCATTTTTTTAGGACTACCTATAAAATATTTTGTTTCTAATGTTTATTTTTTGCAACATGCCGAACCAATTTTTCAATTTATGTATTAGATAATTCTCATGTAAGTGAATGATTGTATTCTTGTGAGAAATAAAGTTATCTTAAACCTCATAGGACCTCGAACGCACTCTCATTGTTTATCTAGGCTTTCCTATTTTGAGGTCTGCGTCCAGTCTCACCAGATGCGGTAACATTTGCGGCATAACTGACCTTTGACCCTTGCATGTGTAACCAAAATTACAGTCTACCTAATTACTCTAAAGATCAATTTCCAAAAATAAACCAAAAAGATATAACCTTTTCAAGCTATTATTACCTGTAAACCAATAATTTTATAAACTTTTCTACTAGATTGACCAAAATATCCATTCAGTGACATCGTGACGAACGGACACGCCTCTGATTAATATTAGAGACACAAGCGTCGTGAACTAGAAGACATATGTTACCACACGGACCCGCCCGCGAATTACGTATTACCAAACAGCTAGGGCTGGTAGACGTAGAAGTATTAGAAATTGATATAATATTGTCATGATAGCATGCTGGAATATTTTCTATCATCTACCAAAACGAGTGTTCAGCACACTTCAATAGCAAAATTGTTAACCTGAGATCTCCAGAGTGTAGATAACACAGAAGTCTGTAGAAGATATTCTTCTTGTCAAATTCATAATTCAAATAGAAAGATTTTGTATTGCAAATGAACCCAATTACAGGCACTTTTGAAACGTCAAGCTCTAGTTGCACGGTTCCAAAATGTGGGTCCTATGGAGAAGAACCAGCAAGAAACTCCATGGATATACTTTTTTTAAATAGGTTACTGTTTATTAAAATCAAATTCATTCAAATAATGTGAGTTGTCAGAAATAAACAAAAAGAATTATAGTGAGAATATTGCCTTTCGAAATAAACCTAAAAATAGTTGGCATAGTATGTAGGATGTTCCGTGGGGTGCTGGACGTAAAGAATTCCACAACCCTCTCTCTTCTCATGGGTGTCGTAAAAGGCGACTAAGGAATTCACCAGAGGATGGGCAGCAGCGTTCTCTGAGAATTTAAACAACCAACTGCGATCACCTACTCGCTTGCTAAGCGTGGCGGGGAGGCCTTTGTCCAGCAGAGGAAGTTTTTCAGCTGAAATTATGATGATGATGATGAGTATGTAGGAGCTAACCTGTCCCGACAGACGGCACCTGTTCACGAGCATGACGCGAGCATCAGCCATCGCTTAGCTCAACCACCATCAGCATGAGATTTAAGTGAGCATGACGTATTTTTTTTTTTTTTTTTTTTTTACAGTATAGGATTGCGAAACGAGCTAAAGGCCCACCTGATGTTAAGCGGTTACCTTTGCCCATAACAACTTCAATACCACCTAGGCTGTTACCTAAATGGTACCGCAAGTCGTCATGTCTCAGTTTGGCGAACCGCCAAACTGAGACATGACGACTGACGTGTCAGTGATTTAATTAACTTTAAATATTATTTGAATAAAAAGTTGCCACTTCAATGGCGTTATTAGAGTGGCGGCGTAGAGATTGTCTCTCGTGCAGGTGTTTGGACAAAACGGACACACCAGAAAATGTGTCATTGATTGCTCTGGGGCACCGCAGTCACAATAAGCAAGATTTGCGTCATTTGCACATGACTGTTAAGTCTACAGTGACTAACCTGAGTGCGAAGACGATTTAGTGACTTCCACACCGGCCTCTGTAAATCGTGTCCTGTGTGGAAGTCTGTATGAAAACTAGAAATCCGTGACATTTTATCAATATAGGTTACTTGAAATATAGGAGGATTTGTGTCATATGGTCCCTGGATGTAGCCAAACCAAATGATGAGAGATACGCAATTTGATTAAAGATTAACTGGAATATCTGTATTAGAGGTCGAAAGACGGCCACAAATGCATAAGGGCCGTAGGTAATGCACCAAAGCGGATAGGTGAGATGTCTCGAACAACCAATAGACTTGCGTTATTTTTATATCTCACCACTTAGTGTCAACACAATCTCAAGGTGGCCACTGACGAGCCTTCCAACAGTCTGAATGGTGTAGCGTATGCTATTCTTAAAACGACGCTGACTGATGCGCCGGTGATTTATATGTAACGTAATAGGTGCAGTCGACTGCATGGCAGTGGTAACACTTGAATTAGAAAACCGCCCTTACCGCATATGAAATAAAGACGCTGTCAGTGTCAAACTGTTGCCACTGACGTGCGGTTGACCGTACCATTGGTTGTTTACAATAAATATTTTCTCCAGTTTTCTCCGCTTTAGTGGATACCGGGTTCTATGGTCTTTTAATTTACTCTGTTGCGAAGACCAATAGTTTGTTTCAGTTATTATGTTACGTTATTGTCAAATTAAAACTGTTGTATTTATGATGTGATGTCACAGTATATTTCCAAATAAATGTGTTTGCTTTCTTCTTCATTCATTCATTAAAATTACCTATATCTCATTTCACACCTTAAAACTATTCCACACAATTTAAACGTGTCAAAATACATGAGTCAGCCCTGTCACAACATAATGACAAGTGTCGCGACCCCGTCCGCTAAATTACTACGTTGCACTGTCTCCCCTGGTTACTGGTCACGTAACAGTAACAGTTAACACTTATGATTCTTGTATGAGTTCAGTTAATGTTTGAGTTCATGTGCCACGGCAGTTTAGCGAGTCATTTATGATGTATTTTTTGTCATATTTTACAAATGACAGGCTATTCATATCCCATTGAGTTTTTTCTAGAAAAGAACTAAGGAAACTTGTAGGTAGGTAATCTTAGGTTGCTTGGAAGATATCGTTATTAGCGATAAGACCGCCAAAGTACCCTAAATTGATTGAACCTTAACTTTTTTTTTCTTATAATGGTGTACAATGATGTTAATTCATTTGTACACCAACTAAAATTTTTAAAACGCTTCACATCTTTTTCTAATAGTCTGTCAAATTAGTTTACTTAGATATAACACTTCAGAATGTTGGGCTACGAAAGGAATTAATGAAAGGCAAGTGCATGCAGCTGAGATGAGAATGTTAAGAGGAATGTGTGGTGTAACGAGAATGGATAGGATAAGGAATGAATATGTAAGTGGGAGTCTGAAAGTAGCGCCAGTGACAGAGAAGTTAAGTAGCAACAGACTATCATGGTATGGACATGTGATGAGGAGGAATGAGGAGCATGTTACGAGGAAAGTTTTAAGTATGAATGTTCATGGATATAAGAAAAGAGGGAGACCGAAGAAAATATGGATGGATTGTGTGTGTGAAAGATGATATGAATAGAAAGAAAGTGAACACGGAGATGACGGCTGATAGAGATGTATGGAAGAAAAAAACATGCTGCGCCGACCCCAAATAAATTGGGATAAGGGCAGGAGGATGATGAGATTAACACTTCTTCGTAGTTTTAGTCAGCACGTTCCGAGATCACAACTAAATATGTATGGAAATATTAATTCTGACCAATTTGACAGCACTAAAATTGTTGCCATCTTTTATCTATCTTCTATTAGTATAAGAGAGTGATAGTTTAAAATGAGTTTAATTTGTGAACAAGATAATCAACACCAATAACTTGGGTTGGGACCTCACTATGCTTGTCCATAAGCACATCGTTTGTGCATCTCAAGGTTTATTAACACTCCACGACATACAGCAGCTAAGCCATATTTTATCCACCACATTTCATATTACACTCGCATACCATCTAGATATGCGACCATTGTATACTGGGTTGTATTGTAAAAATGCGTTTGTATGCAAAATTTAGCATTGATATTCAATGCGGGCTCTGTACTGTCCAGCGCGATGGATATATCAATATTCATGATGATGTATGCTGTCTACCTAGGTACTGCATTTCGGTCACTAGTTAGCTGATTCCCATGATCTGAGATTGTGATTTATGTGTGTTTGTGATCATTAAAAAAAAAATCCTTATTCCCCCTTATTACAAAAGCTTAGACCAGTTTTTGACCCTTCTTTAAACCAGGTCTAAAGTCAAACTCCATACATAAAAAAGGCTTTTAAGTCCGGCTTAGGCTAAACCTATTGCTAAACCCGCTTTTGTAATAAGTAGGGTTGCGTTTGTTTATCTTGCGTTTTTTGCGTTGTGCAGTATTTCTGGTTGTGTTGGTTGACCACGGAAAATACTCATATTAGACTATGATTATATGGGTATTGGGGCATTTCACACCACGCTTGGTTCGGACCACGATGTGAATCGCCCAAGTACCCTTTTTGAATGGGCCGTTTCGGACTGCGGTGTGAAACGGCCACGACCTTTTTTGTAATGGCCTGATTCGGACCGCGGTGTGAAACACACCAGTACTCTTTTACCGTTGGCCGTTTTGGAACACTATCAGGAGTTTTAAAAATCTAGTATGTTTCGAATATTTATTGTACAGACGGGTAGAAAAACGGTTAGTGAAATATGGGATTAAAAACAGTAATTTCCGTGAAAGTTTTTAAGCTTTTTTTTTAGTTTTTTTAAATTTTTTAAAGTTTAAAAACTTTCACGGATTTTTTAAATGGATATGTGTTTTACGCTTTGGTATACTCTCCATATTATACTCTCAATATATAATCAACACGATAGAAAGTTTCACTTAAAGAGCATTCAAATATAATATATGAACCGAAAAAAAAAACTAATAAAGTACACAGTAAATTATGATTTTTATCACATATCTATTCTGAGAAAAATATACTAATCAGCCATAATATGTCAATTGTCAATATTCAAAAGTTTGCATATTACAGATTTTGTACGACAAACTGAAGGTTAAAGACAAAGGTTATATTCAGAGACAAATCTTAGCGAGAAGTTGTTTATTATAAGATGGAAAAGTTATACCTGCTTCTGAAAATAAATTATATTTGATTTGATGAGTTCACGTTTAGATTCGTCTCTATTATTTCTATGGTTTGTTACTCTTTCACGCAAAAACTACTGTATGGATTTTAATGAAATTTGGCATACAGATAGAACATAACTCGGATTAACATATAGGCTACTTTTTATCCCGGGAAGATGAACAGTTCCCGAGGGATCCACGGGGGTGAAGCCGCGGGCAAAGGCTAATATAAGACAAGAATTAGTGCTTGCGTGTGGTATCATTCAAGTAACACACAGTGCCTAAGTAACTCAGTATGTTTATTTATTAAAACAGTTTTCATTGACTAATTGTAGTCCCCTACACATTTGCGTTGGCCCATTAACTTCAATTACTCTCATCAAATTTAACCAATTTATTATGAAAACATCCGCTCATGCTCAGATTTCTGTTTAGGTACTACCAGATTGATTGAAGCATTTCCTATGTGGATAAATTTAATAAATGAGAATCGAGATCGGTATAATCTGTTAAGACATTTTACATTAAGATCACAAGATGACGGCTGATAGAGATGTATGGAAAGAAAAAACCTTCATCAACTCCAAATAAATTGGGATACCTAAGTAAGGGCAGGAGGTTACAAAACTTTTTATACAAGATGTTCATCTGTAACTGTACCATGTTTCTAGAGCAATTGATAAATAATGTGCTTAGTCATCTAAAAATACTTGAAAAATTCTACGATTATTTAATACCCAAATTTTCACTAAGAAACATAGCGAGGGTTTGAGAATAAATCCCGAATGCCTCTGAAATAAGTCATCGGCGGCATTCAAAGGGTGGAAATACCTGCAAATTGTTTTGGTGGTTTCGCACGCATCGTTTTTGTGTCGCACGCGACACACGGAGGGAATTTGTTTGTTTACAAATAGGTATTTAAATAAATAAATAAAATTTTAGTATTGATTTTTTTTACTGATTCGTGTTCAGTATCAGTGGTATAATCACCTCCTTAAATATGGAACGTATACAGATCAACATGTTGTATACCTATAAGCTATAAGACAGGTAGATAGGTACCCATATCTTTAAGCAAATAAAACAGTGCTGATAATGGGTAGGACCTAAGACCAAATGTTCTGACTATGAAAACCTCTTAAGGGGTCACTGTACTCATCAGTATGAACAACTTTTACTATGAGACCCCACGGCAGCGGCGGCTATCTTTTCCCCACGGCATGAGCTGTCATAGTTTTATGTATGAGACCAATCCACAAAACGCGAAAAAAAAACAGCTATTGCCACATTCTGTCGAGTTATGCGAACGTAAATGTATCATATAGCTGGTCCAGCTCTTTTTTTCGAGATTTCAGGGTTGGTCCCATAGCAAAAGATGTTCTTAATGATAAGTACAATGTGTACGATGAGTCCTTAAGAGGTTTTTTTTTATAGTATAGGATGGCGAAACGAGCTTAAGTCCCACCTGATGTTAAGCGGTTACCTTTGCCCATACAACTTCAATACCACCTAAATGGTACCGCAAGTCGGTTCGCCAAACTGAGACATGAAGGTGGAAAGTCTCATGTGATTGTAATTTCACCGGCACCCGTACCCTTCAGACTGAAACACAGCAATGCAAGCATCACTATTTGGCGGAAAACGGTGGTAGTACTTCCCAGGACGAGCTCTTTCACAAAGGAGCTCTACTACTTACTAAAAATCAGCTGTTTAAATTACCCGTTGTACAGGCCCCCCGCCAGTTGGACCGACGACTTGAAGAAGGTGGCTGGGGGGATTGGATGTGGAAGGCAGAGGACCGAGTGTTGTGGCGCAACTTGGGAGAGGCCTATGTCCAGCAGTGGACTGCGATAGGCTGAGTTGATTTGATAGGTAAGTTACTCCAAAGAAAGCTAAGGAAACTAGATTAATGGATGGTTAGCAAATTACTGCCTACGAGCACAGATGGTAAAAATATTGACGAAGTGCTGCGAACAATCATAGTGAAGCCAACAAAACCGTGCTCTTTCATGTACAAACCAGCGCTCACGCACACAAATGCACATCAAACAGTGCTCACCGCTCTCAGTACACATGTTGCAGCATCGTCCAGTAAGCGTCGCCTAAAACAAATACTTATCATTCAGGTGCATGGTGTGTGGCGTGTGCGTGAGCGCTGGTTTTTATACGAAGGAGCACGGTTTTGCTGTCTTCACTATTGTTTACAGCACTTCATCTATATTTTTTACTACGTCTGTGCCTTTTTTTTGTTTTTTTTTTTTTGTGTTCGAGGAGGAAACCTTCAAAAGGCTACCGGTCTCGTGCTCCATCACATCATGGTACTGATCGGAATTGTTTCGTGACAATAATTATTAATTAAGCGCTATAAGCTATATTTTGCTCGATAATCGATAATTTGATAGGTAGGTAGGTAGGTAGTCAGTTTGAAATCATCATCATCATCATCATCATTTCAGCCGAAAGACGTCCACTGCTGGACATAGGCCTCCCCCAAGCATCGCCACAACGACCGGTCCTGTGCCTTCCGCATCCAGCGGATTCGGTTTGAAATCGAATCGAGACAATTGATATTTTCTTGTAGCCATCCACATTCATAATTAAAACATTTCTCGTAACGTGCTCCTCACTTACTCATCACATGTCCTGCCATGAGAATCTACTGTAACTCAACTTTTTCGTCACTGGCGCTACTTTCAACCTTCCTCTCACATTCCATAAATAGTGCAAATCTTCTAAATTTTGCAGCAGTTATAATGAAGCATATAGGTATTCGGTATCGAATGCTGCTTTAACCGATCGTAAAGAACATTTTCAACATTCCGACACGTTACAAATGTTGTAGAGTTTCTTATAGAGTTTCTTATACCCAAAGTGGACAAAGAAATCTTTTGTCTTAACGAATGATTCCATCAAAATTTACAACGCCATTAAAATAACAGTTTAAAATATCTATTTTGATGCACTGATCATCTCATCAATACATAATGACATCATAAAGACAATCATATTCTTTTTCCTCGCTAACGAATGCCGACTGCAGCCCAAAACCGATAACATTAAAATAAAATTATAGTTGTTCCTTGCGTCGAGTTTAATTACTCGCCTCTTATTCGTTCGAGCAATTTCTTTATTTTACGGTTGGACAACAAATTTATATGTAAATCGATGGCGCGGTGGTCCGGCGCCGGGGATGCATCGTAACGTATCGATTAAAAGTAATTGCTGTGGCCCTCTCTATGACGTGACGACATCTGGTTAAACGTTCCAATTTTAAAGTGTTTTTCGAAAATTGAATATTAAATTGGTTGATTTGGGTTACCTATTCATGTGGTGCTGGTGTTTAATTTCATTTAGTTGTATTTTACGCTTTTTTGCAGTAAACATTATTTGTTTTTCATTATTATCTGCTAGGTATGCACTGTTTTTATAAAATTGAAATAAGTTGGTAGGTACCTACTGTTAATTAAATTCTTCATTCTATTCTTAGATAATAGGTACCTACTATAGGCAGTAAAATACTCAATTAAGACAGAGTACCTACCTACTCACTTTTTATTAGATAACGAAAAAAAAAAAAAAAAAAAACAGGGCTTCGTTTCTCGATATTTCTTAATTAATTAAATAACATCGATGTCGATATAAAAATAAAACCAGAATCCTTAACTAATAGTTCAAAGTAATAAGCGCGAGATGGCGCCACTAGTCAGGCCGTTACAATCGCTTCGCCACGCTCACAGATCGTAAACAATAATTTTGTTTTCGTTGATCGTTCTTTGATGAACTATGTCTATGACGCAACTATTCTTAGCGTAATTTAAAAAACCTTTAAACGGGTTTTACGGTTTTTTGGAAACCATAAATCGGAATCTTGTTAAGAATCGGTGAATAGTTTTACGGATTTTAAAATTATGACATGAGTTGCGCTGATTTAAATTCAATGAAATGTGGGAATATTCGACTTTTGTGTGGTTTTTATGGAATTTAATCTGATATGGTAGGTATATCTGAATTGTTATTGGTAAAATACGAAGGAACTGTTATGGAATTTAGTAGTTAATTTCATCTTTCAATAATTATTGTCACCATATTCTGTAGTTGCGCTATTCGCTACGAGATGGCGCTATATGATCAGGATCACTAAGTAATTTGGAATTCATAGCTTTGTATGTTTGTATGAATCTACGTAAGTAGGTATTTATTTCTTTATTACATTAAATAAGATGGAAGGAATAAATTTAAATATTATTTGGCAACTTTATAAATGAAGTGTGTGATCCAAAAATAAATATTAATTCTATTCTTAAATTTTAACGGTGTAATAAATAACATTTATAAGAACGCGACCTATCCTAACGAAATAGAATTAAATATAGAACGCATAATATTCTAGGCGACGCATTGCCGCCCGTCGCCCCACACATTCGCGCCAAATGGCTAATTCGCGCGGCAAGCATACGCGCCATAACTCATAACAACTAACCAATCGACGAGGGAGCGTGCAAACATGCCTCCGTCTCTTTCTAACCTACTAGAAACCCGAACCTTGTTTGTTTTTCCTTTTACTTCCTTTGAAATCTTATTTTGAATTTTATTCCTGCAGGGGCGTGGATGCGACGATGCATTTACTCTCTCCCACGTACAGAACGCAACTGCCGTCTCGGTCTCGCTTTTTGTAATTTTAATTCGCAGAACGCTATCGAAACGTGATTCGAGTCTATAGAAACTTTTTTTATTGCAAATGTTCGGAATTCGTTGAGGCAAAGACGGGATTTCGGCAAAGCTTATGCAGTATCGATTGAATTCGGAAGATGCATCTTCATGTTTTAGTTTGGAAGTGGTACCTATATGACATAGCGCCGCCATTTTTGAATGTGACCAAAACTGTTCTAAACAAAAGTACCTAAGTACATATATATTCCAAAAAGTCTCCCACAGTTTTTTTGTTGGCACTATTTTGATTTTTTTTCTACATTATTGATGAACAGATTTTTGGTTACCTACTAAAAACATTAATCATCTGGACGGTTTCAATATCCTTTTAAACTCATCCTGTCCAAACAATTCTCGGTTTGTTTAACACTAATTTGCTGCAGTCACATCAACAATTTTCGTTAGGTGTACCGGTGCAGGTAGGTACGTGTATTAGGAAATTCTAAAACATATTTTTATTCCAATCCTCATATCTGCAACGCGTAAGGTTAAAATTGATCTTGTATAAAAAAAATCCAAGCCATGAACACGGACGAATAAAAAAGGGGGACGGAATCTCGATAGGAAAAGATTGAAGCACTTAATTTTTTCCTACACCCACTATACTTTCGACAGCACTTTAACACACCAGACATCATATAGTTATTTTATTTGTGACACTACGACAACGACTCCCGTCACACGGGATTTGTTGTGTAATCGCGACTGTTTGTCTCACTATGTATGTGAATGTGTGCGTGCCAGCCCGTACTTTTAAGCGAGCCGTCTTACTATGAATGCTTCACTTATTGTTTAGCGAGATTCCGTTCGCCTTTTTTTATTCATCCATGGCCATGAAGTCTTAGTTAAGTTTGTCTTCCACGGCTAACACGGCTTGATATCAGTTTCTTTACACAGATTGAAGACTGAAAGAGTGCCAGACGAAAGTTTCAATTATTTTCTATTAGCACTTTTTGAAACAAACAAAAATAATCCAATCTCATCTAAATAAGTCCCAGACAGAGCAAAGACTACCTCTAGACAAAATTTTCCAAAACTCAATTAAACCACATCTCTCACCTACTTAAAAGCGTCAAAGTAGCCAGACAATCTACACATCACTTTCAAGCTAAAAGTAAAACAAACGAAGGATTACCACAGAAGAGCCGACCACCAATATTTGAGCCAACTGTTGACAAGTAAACCGTCTTAGCATTGAGTAAACAGAAGGGGTTCACTAATGCCCTTTTTACCACAAAAAGCATTGACAAATATTGGATCAAATGCGGCAGTCGCTTGCCGCGTTATTGTTGTGATTTTTAGAAAGATTTTAGGTTGTATTACGATTTTTAGTTTAGTTATTGGAGTGTGACGTTACTTACGATTATTAGGATCTGTTTCTTATTTATCTTCCACATAAGCTTTATCTAACTACCTACTAAACAAGATCAGCCCCAGTTCAACTAGATGCGACATCTTTTATTCCACACTCATTGCACTTTTCAAACTTGTGGGCCTAAAGTCCTATGTTTCATCGTCATATAATTTTTGCTTTCTGTAGACCTTTTCTTGCACTATTTCGAATTAATCACTAACAGCAAACTACAGCTAACTTTACCATTAACATTTAATATCTAAGCACCAAAGCCAGCCATCAGCTTAACAATCCTGGATGCGCAAGAGTAGATCCATTAACGATATTATCTTACGTAGAGTTAGGTAATCTAGTTACGTAATCTATGGTATACTTAGAAAGAGGCGGTGGTAAGTCTTTTCAGATTGAAGGAATGTGTAATTATTCTAGTGAATCAAGGAGCTTGTTTCTTAAGGTAGGTCATTATTTTTGGAGCACATTAATATTATTTACAATATTTCTTGGTTCACTCAAAAGCGGGCTGTTTTCATAAGAAACTGCTCTACCTAAGTATAAGAATCATAAAAAACGACGGAAATTCTATAAAAAGGAAGAATCGAAGCATCCGATTCAGGGATTTTGGGAAATTTTCGGCGGATGTAGTCCCTCACGGGATTCTCCGCCACCCGCCTGGTTAAGCAGTTAAGGCATAGGTGCCTCTTGGGTGCCAATCTAGGAGAGTCCATCCGAAAAAAACAAAAAAAAAACATCCGATTCAGAATGGCCATCTGTAACAATGGTCTCCATTTCTTCAATACCAGGCTACGACAGTCAAATAATCCAACAAATTCTAAACGTACAAAAATCCAATCCCCCGGTGTCCAAAATCATGACCCAAAGAATCCGCAAATTATTCAAAAAATATTCAACTAAATCCATCGAAGCTCACTTGGAACAATTGCACATGCGCGGGAGCATATCCATTAGCGATTAACGAGCGATCGGCGGGCGGCCACTAAATTAAAATAAATATTTGCCGGCTCGCCACAAAGCGACGCCGCTTTCATCCGTGCCGACACAGGTGCCGCCTGAGACGTACAGTCAACCACATACATTTGTACTGCTCGTACTAGCTATTTAGTTCTTGATTAAATTGAGAGTTAAACTAAAATATGGTTAACTAATTATTTTCAAGCAGTTAAGGTGGTTGCGCAGTTAAAGTTACAATTCTTGTAAAAACATCAACGAAAGCGTGAACAGGTTTGCAGGTTTTGTGGAAACAAAGGTTAAATTGGAAAGTGATCTTTTATACTAGTCACTTACCAGACAGTATACCTACAATCAGTGCTGAACGTGATCATGGGCTTCCAAACCAACTATGAAAGTTTTGGGAGAATACCACTACAAATTAACAGTCGTACCAACCTATGTCTGCCACCAAACAGTAATGCTTGCATTGCTGTGTTCCAGTGCAAAGGGTAAGGGTGTCGGTGGTGGAATAATCACATGAGACTTTCCATCCTCATGTGTCATTTTGGCGAACGCGTCTTGGAATGTTATTTAGGCAACAGCCTAGGTGGTATTGCAGTTAAGATGTGCAAAGATATCCGCTTAACAACAGGTGGGCCTTTAGGTCATTTCGTCATCCTACGCCATAAAAGTCTTGGAAAAATAAAGGCATGACCAGGCTTGGTCAGTAGATTTCTAACGGTAGTAGATATATTTTCATAGGAACATAAAAGAATGACGTTTTGGAAAGAAGATCCTGTTTCCATAGCTTTTTGGGAGAAACATGAACAGGGTGTGATTTATTCTTTGCCAAGAACTAAAAAAACCAGCTACCATTTCTCTTCCCATAGATCTCATAAGATGCGAATACGCAAATAAATCAGGAGGATTACTATCACCTGAAGTCGTTTCTAGAAGTTGAAGGCGCATGAGTATTAGAATAGAAGTCGACATACCAACAAAGTTGGGGAGACATGATGTCGAAAAAGTCAAGTCAAACCAAATAATTTGATTTTAAATAGACTTTTTACGGGCACTTTTGAACAGTCAAGAAGAGCCATAATATCAACTAGCCTTTCTCTTCACAAAGATCTCATAAGATGAGAATATGCAAATAAATCAGGAGGAGTACTATCACCTGAAATCGTTTCTTGAAGTTAAAGTCGCATGAGTGTTAGATTAGAAGTCGTCACACCAACATAGTTGAGGAGACATCATGTCGATGAAGTCAAATCAAATGGTTTGATTTCAATTAATTACTTAAAAGCACTTCTCGAACGAACGCTTCTCAACGAAAAAGTCACAGAATGACTTTTTCGTTGAGATATGTCATTCCCATACATTTTGATTGTTTTATATAGCGTTGACGATTGTAGATTGTCAACTTGGCTAGGGCTGCTGGGGGGCTGAACTGTCGAGCAGCTACTGCCACTTTCCAAAATGTAAATTCCTAAGGGGAAGAATGGACAAGAAACGTTATGGTTACTCTTGAAGGCTCTAAACTCGAATGTAGCTGGAAAATCCACTCAAATGATGATGGCGTCAATAAAATTCCTACAGACATGCGTAGCCTGACAAATGTAAGTCAAGCCATATTCCACTTAACTTGCGAACCGTACATACTCAATAAGTAGCTACAGCGATGCATATCATTATGATATGCGCGCGCGCTTACGGCGTTACGACGTATCGTGCGCTTACATATGTACTGCGATAAATAAACGGTTATGTATAGCAGTTGTACGTATCATAAGGCAGATGGCTGAGTTGCAATTATTATCTAATTTTATTTGTGGCCAGTGATAATAAGTAGAACTAAAAGATTGCTAATTCTCGTGTGACTGTTCGTTCGCTGCGTTTAAAGATGTTCCATAGACATGAAATAATCTCGTAGGAATGTTGTCATAATCCCATTTTTTATTAAGTATTGGTAATAATTTGTTATATTTATCCACCTGGATCATGACTACGTATTTGATACTCTATTCATTATTTTACGATACCTTGACCATTGACTCTTTCTATTTTTGGTCCTTAACTTACACCAAATATAACAAAGAAAATACTGTCAGAACTGGGAAGTTATTAGTAACAGCATAATTAATATCTAGTGACTCAATAAACTGGTTTTCACAAAAAGTTGCGCAAGACGACTAGTTTATAGGTATGCATCGCCATCACTAATACCTCCTACATACTCCACATATAACAAAACAACACCCAATAACAACAGGAAGCCACAAGTAGTCTACAAAACTAAAACCTCTATGCTCACTACACAAACATTGATCTATACCTCTACGGTACCATTAAATACCTTTGTTTTTTCAACGACACCTGATATTGTCATACTGACATTAGTATTGATAGCATTCAGTTTGGACAGGTGTCAAATATCTGACGGATATTGACAGCCCGAAGTTGTTTTAAAACTACTAGTTGTTTTAATTTTTCTGGAGTGAGAAAACCAAAGACATTTGTATGAGAAAACTGGTCCTTTTATACGTGAGACATTCGAAAGCTGGTAAGTTGCCGTAAAGTCGTAACCATATGAGGGTCTAAATATTTTATAAGGTGTTGATGTAACTAGAATTTAAAAGTAGATGTAACTACAAAATAAATAAATGATTGATTGATTTATATGTTTGCAAATTGAAAACTGCGGAAAAGAAAAAGTTGCTGTAAAATTGTAGGTTAGTATAACGCACTCATAATGACAATAGCTCTCATTACGTGGATGCATCACGTAGTTGCCGATAAGACGGATTATCAAAAGTTGCAGAGCAATGATGATTGCAGTCAACATGATTGCGATTGTTAGCGAATTACCTATACAATTCGGCCGTGGGGTCTGAATAGTAGGTATCATTACCACCTCAGTCACAAATCAAAGACTATTTTTTGGCTTGAACAAAGTCTCCTTGCTAGTATGTTTTTTCATGTTGCTTTAGTTTTTTTAAACACACTATGGTTTATTTTTTCAAGGTGCCTTTAAAGACTCAATCTTCGCATGCACAAACAGCCAGACCCAGAACATGTATTCTGGTGATCGCTGTTCGAAAATTTGTTTACATCTTACGACTAAAAGTTGCCTTTTCTTTGCTTAATGATCACTTATTGACACTATTAACGATTGTTGAAAAAATCTTTTTCATTCATAAAATAAGAAATACTCCAACCAAAAAGATCTATCGGTAAAAAAAACATGAATATTTCAAAATCAGAAGCGTCAAAAACCGTTGCGATTCTAAATTCAAAACTATCACGAGGATTTAAAGGCAGGTACGCACAGAAGTGTTAACGTTTGACCAGACCGTGAGCAAACAACCATGTGTACCAACCCTTTAACGGCGAATGTAATCTCTATTTGAGTAAAGTAAATGGTCCTGTGGAACCTATATTCACGGTGGTTAAAAGTTTAAAGGATGAACTAATTTAGGTTTTAATGATACTTAGGAAGTTTACTGCTCTACGATGAATTAAAAATTACACTTTTTATTACTGACGGTATCTCGAATATCCTTTCAATTAACTCCTCAAATAATTATGTAGAAAGGTAGACTATCTATGGTGGAAGAGTAAGGCTCACTTGCGTTATAACGTTTAGGCTAGAGCTCACCAATTAAATGCATATCAGCGGCCATAAAAATTGGACTAGCCTAGGCTATACCTGTGTAGCTAAGTGAGCCTCATCATCATCATCACCAGCTTAAAGCAGTTTACTAATGAACAAAGGCCCTCCAATATGACGTCACTGACTATGATCCTCGGCCACTCTCATCCAGCTTCTACCTGCCTCCTTGCTTAGATTATCACGCACTTCGCCCGGTGTAGGCGGAGCCAGTGTCGGACTCTTACCGACTAAAACCACCACGGTGTTCCTTCAACTACCTTAGACGGGGGCTTGGATCACGTGAGTATTCACACAACCACCCCCGACAGGTCCTGGCCCACCACAAGCAGGCGAGCCCCTTCTCCCCGTGCGGCCTAACGTTGGCCGCACCCTCCTAGGCGGCGCACACGGAACACTGCACGCCACCTCACATCATGGGCCTTTACCAGCTGCGCCAGCTACGCCAGCTGCTGGTCGGGCAGCAGACTATCCCGAGTCTGCTGCTCGCAGGCCCTACCTCCCGTAATTTTTTTATACAGGTTTTCTTCCTCGCGGTCCGGGCGGTGAAGCCAAGACCCTCCGTCCCAAGAGGCGCGAGAACACTACTCAGCGGGCACTCCTGGGGTTACGAGATCGACGGGGCCAGCGAAAGACAGTCCCCCTGCTGCCTGCCCAGTGGCAGGGTGAGTGCACACCGGGCCCGCCCCTGCTCCTCCACTTTGCTCTCTGTTGGCAACAGAGGGACACGTGGAGCAACTCCCCACTGACCCAGAACGGGCCCCTCCCGCGCCAGAATATTCGCCACAGGCAATAAAATCCCCCGAAGGTTAATCCCTCGAAAGGATTTTATAGCCCGTGTCCAGGATGCACCGGCCAAACAACTGCCGTTCCCTCCAGACGTGTCCAGAAGGACAAGCAGCCGTCAGGCACACGTGGAAGTTTTCTGGCCAGCACCCCGAATATGTCTACCCCAACGGTCACGGCAGGTAAGCCTAATTAACCTAAAATATTCTATGTGATGGTAATCAGCGGTAAAACCTGGCTCTGCGATTTATGTAAAAGGGCAATCACCAAAATTGCTGCCCAAGCGTTGTGGCTACTTATAGTATGAAGTTTTTTGCTTGACCAGCAGTTGATTATAAAAAGATTAAGTGCACATCCCAATAAATCCTAAATCTATAAAATTATTAATAAAACAGTGATATAACATAAACAGTCAACAGTCCTTGAGTGGAGACCGCGAATCGGCAAACTCAGCGTAGGGCACCCCCCCCACCCCGCCAGGTGGACCTATGACCTGAAGAACGTGGCTGGGGGGGACTGGATGCGGAAGGCAGAGGACCGATGTTGTTGTGGCGCAATTTGGGAGAGACCTATGCAGTGGACTGCGATAGGCTGAGTTGATGTTGATGATAACATAAACCCAATACAAATGTCAATCAGCCAAGCAATGATAATAAACTATAGACACAGGAAACACGATACATTAAGTCATTTTCATATGCACTATCAAGAAAATTGTGGCAGTAAAAGCAACCGTTAGTACATCAACATTCATTAAACATATCTTTAGGTATATATTACACTAGATATTAAACTATAAAAGCTTCCAAGCTCAAGTATAAAATCACTTCACAGGACCATTTTAACAAGAGCCGTGTCATAAAGCATCGCATGACGTATCAAAGCTCTAGCTTCAGTAGTGATGGGATAAACCACAATTTTAACAAGACCTATGATTTTAAAATGTACTGTTTAGAAAAAAGGTTCAAGTTATACTGGTTGCGGGATAGTTTGATGTGGAGAATAATGACAGGCGCCATGTTAAAGGTATGGTCCACATTATAATGTGGAATTGAAGAGGCGTTAATGGAACGGTTAAGGATGAGATGGGATGGTAAATATTATCTTTTTTATGATCTTTTTGTGAGATGAGCGGATTTTCTAATGATTTTATGGTAGCACTAGTGTTTTGTTCACACAAGTTGACGAAATATTGTTCAGACGAATTAGTCGCACGAGGGAGTCTGAAAGTAGCGCCAGTGACAGAGAATTAACTTCTCTGCAACAAACTATCATGGTATGGACATGTGTTGAGGAGGAATGAGGAGCATGTTACCAGAAAGTTTTAAGTATCAATGTGGAAGGCTACAAGAAAAGAGGCAGACCGAAGAAAACACGGATGGATTGTATGAATGATGATATGAATAGAAAGAAAGTGAACACAGAGATGACGGCTGATAGAGATGTATAGAAAAAATACATGCTGCGCCGACCCTAAATAAATTGGGATTAGGGTAGGAGGATGATGATATTGAGACGAAACAGTGGAATTATTTGTATAAGGAGAATGGAGCAAAGAGATAAAACTTGCTGATGAATAAAGTACTTTAAGTATGTAGAAAGTCAGGTTTAAAATCAAAGTTCTGCAAAACGAGTACCAAAGCAATTAATCGGAATAAAGTTCCGAAATGGAAGGATTTTGGGTTTGTAGTTCTTTACTTCAAAAATAATGTAAAAATTGCATACCTACATTTATTACCATATACTTACACAAAATGAAATGTACTTTAAAACACAAAGAACAAAAACAAATTGATACACCATAATTTGGGAAACAAAGCCTAATTCGATACCTGAACAAAACAAACTAACCATCCTTATTTATAACTATAATAAATGAGTTGGGGGCTCATAAAATTATATGATCAATGGCGAGGCGCCACCTGCCGGCGAGCGCACACCTATGTCCACCAATGTGTACGGGAATTCGTTACGAAACCCTTTATATTACCGAAAATATACCTTATTTTTATCTAGCGAAGATTGAATATGGGTTCTTGAGAAAATTTGCCACTTGTATCCAAAATTAATAATTATGAAAATTCGAGTATTAATCTCACTTCCTGATCTTTTAGTATCTTTTGTATTTAATCAATTAATTAGTATGGTATAAATCAATTGAGACGTTATTTTTTAATAATTGTCGACATTATCTTTAGTTTGTCGCTGTAAGTATATATTACAGAAAAGAAAAAAGATAAAGATAGGTCAAAAAGTTTTGAAGTTAAGTGTTGCAAATGAATGGTCAATGTGCAATATATTTCAATTCAATTCAATTCATTTATTCGCATAAAAGTTGGTACATAACACAGTTAGTCTTACATGTAATTAGGATTAGTTCTTAAAACTTTAGTCAAATTATTGACATGCAAATATCTTAATTTAGGGTAAGCAGTTCCACTTGTCAGTGCATGTCTGCAACCATTCTTCTTTAGTATAAATGGCTATAATTTAAAACAACAAGAGGTACAAGGATACTTGTTAAAATTGTGATTTAACTACATAATAAGATTTTTCAAGAAGAAGTAATGATTTTAATATTTTTGTCAGTTAATTTAAATGAATTTATCATGTCAGATACAATTTTTTTTTTTTTTTTTTAATAAGTCATCAACAGAGTAAAGGATTTCTCTATTATTGTAGATACGCCCACACATAACATAGCAATTTTTTTGATAAAGTGTTGTCCTTGGAATTTTGGGCAAAACAATTCTTTCAGGATTTCTTGTATTTCTTGGAAACATGTCAATCGCCTTTGTGAACAGGTCCATATGTTCTTTAACAAACTTAGCGGCTTCAAATATGTACAAACTGGGCAATGTCAATAGCTTGAGGTTAATAAATATAGGTCTACATGACTCCCAAGGAGAAATACCAACAATCGCTCTGACGCATTTTTTTGTGTAACAAACGATCTCCGCGCATCAGTAGAGTTGCCCCAGAGTATAAGTCCATATCTTAATTTGGCAGCTACGTAGTCGTGATATGCCGTTAAAACAGTGCTTCTGTTTGCTATTTTACGGAGTCGATACAAAACATACGAATTTATTGAGTTGGCTGCATACGTGTTTAACGTGGGCTTTCCAGTTACAATACCTATATTTAATATTTATATTTAATTTATCTGACGTAGCAATCTTTTCTTGGTTGGACCAAACCTGTGGTAAATAACTGAAAAACATACAGAAGACGATTTAAATGATGACATAATATAAAAACATTGGCTCTGTGAGTATGAGAAAACAATTTGTAAGTACCTATTGTAATTTACAGTCAAATATTAAATTATCAAAACCATAATTAGCAATAACTGCACCCCCACATCACGAAAAGTTTTTAATTATCCATAATGAATATGGGTACTTTTCACGTTATCACATACATACATATTATCACATCTGTTTCCCATTGGGGTAGGCAGAGACTATTGTTTTTCACCTGCTACGATCCTGACACACCTTCGCTCCATCTACGTTTATCAACATTATCTCTTCGGTTTAGTGTACTCTTAACCTGGCCTTTTTTGAGAACATCCGCGATTTGGTTGCTAAAGGTGCCTTCGTTTCGTCAATCTCTTATAGCCCATCCCCTCAACATGCCCAAACCATCTTAACATATCTTTCTCAATCTTTGCCAGGGCATCTTCTTTCACTCCACAACGCTCCCTTATCATGCTATTCATCACTCTATCTCTCAAAGTTACACAACACATACTTTTCAAAGCTAATAATTGTCCTGCATTTATTCTGCTTTCATGTTTCTTCTGCCATACCCAAGTTTCATTATCATACTTGAGTGGCAGCACCTTGGTAATTTATAATACGTCCTAAACATTTCTATCCATCCTTCTAACGTTAAAATGTATGCACAAACTTCATCTAAATCCGATCAGCTATTACTTTATTTAGCAACAAGCACACCAGAATACACCAGAATATACACATCTTCCAGTGCCATATCCTGATCGACCTATATCGGCATCGGCAACCACCGCACGGAACTCGTTTCTATCTTGTACCAGACTACATAGACTGGTAGCGTCATTCATGTTGGTCCAGCCCTTGATGTTGTCAATCCAGGATTTTTTTTTCTTCACCTGCTCCTTTCGCCCTATATCTTGCCCTCCAGTATTTTCCTCAAAATATCACATTTTTCGTTTCTGTATGTATATGTGTCCTAGTTATGAGTTTTTCCTTCTTCTAACTGTTTTTAACAATTTAAGGTTTTTCTTAATTCTTCTTACAACTTTAATATTAGTTACTCTATCCCACCATGAGATTTTTAACATTCTTCTAAAAAGCCACATCTCAAATGCGTTTATTTTTGCCCAATGATATTTAAAAGTACAGAAATGTTACTTGTACTCGCAACTGAAGACTCAAAAACGTCCTAATTATGACGTTTTTACTACTGATCCGCGTCAAGTAAGGCGTCGAGCGTGACCGGTTACAAAAAAAATAAAATAAAATGCCGTCGTGTGTGTACAGAAAGCGTTCCAATTATGACGCGAAAGTATGTTGAAGTAACCAATTTACTTACTTCGTACTAGTTTAAGTTTGAGTATTGTGCTGCCGCTGCGTTCGGAACATTGTTTTTCGTTGGTTTTGTTAGGGTATGGCATATCTATAGTATACTTTAAATATCATTGTTTTTGCCTCTATGTTTTTGGTGATGGTTCACCCTTCGACGCCGTATTGGAATATCAATCATACTATACACATAAATACCTACTACTAATACAAAGATCAATAGTTTTAAGTCCAACCAGACTACTACACAGATGCCTTGAATACCCATAATCCATATAAAATAAATGGTAAGCGATATTCTACATAACATTGGTTTGGATATAGGATCTGACACGCTTCCACCGACGGCATCCATGACAAATCCCATGGGTTAGTTACCGCGATATAGCGGGGGACGTAGGGTTGATAGATAAGAAAAATAAAACGTGATTTCAAAAAAAAAGGTTTGCTGGATCTTGTTTTGGTGGATCTTAAAGAATCATCATCTTCAGGGAGAGATACAAGATGAAGTCAAATACATGTGATAAACTTTAACGCTGGATTCTACCAATGAAAATGAACAAGTTTTCATATGAAACATATATAGGTCGTCAAACGACAAAATATTATTTTCTCGTACAAAAACTCTGATTATCGGTAAAGTTTTTGCTTAGGAAGTCATAATATATAAAGATATTAATTATTTTGGTGTTTGCTGTTTAGAGGAGTAACTAACTCATCAAGCTAACTTAAAAGATGACTATTCATTTTCTTCTACTTATTCCGAGCCTTTTCACAATTATATTTGGGTCGGCTTCGAGTCTTACTCATCATAATTTTACGCCATTTTTTTATAACCAGTCATTTTTAAAAGAGTACTGGGCTGTTTCACACCGCGGTCCGAATCAGCCCATTATAAAAAAGGTCTTGGCCGATTCACACCGCGGTCCGAAAGGGCCCATTCAAAATGAGTACTTGAGCGATTCACACCGCGGTCCGAACCACGCGTGGTGTGAAACGCCCCACTACCCATTCAAACGTTAGCCAAGAAACTACAACTATTATAAAAGAATCTTACTAATAATTTCTTTAATACTTTTTAAACATACAACCCAAGAAAAAATTGTTTCAAATTTTATCCTAAAACACTTTCCAGTAATTTACCATAAGGACCCAGAAACATAATAATTATCATAACAACATAACATAAAATAACGCCTATATTTCCCTGAAGGGGTGTATATTACACCCACATTTCAACAGTTATGTTATAAGTCCCATGTAATAGGGGGCGAGCCTATTGCCATTAACCGGGCACAAATCCATACTCCGGGCTGCTACTGAGAATTTTCTAATGAAAAAAACCCAATAACACTTTGCGCGACCAGGAATCGAACCCAGGAATCCACGCTCAGCAGTCGCGCTTGCGACCACTAGACCAACGAGGCAGACATAATAATTAAACAAAACAAATTACATAAGTAAACTTTCGCAGCTCTGCTTAAGCTGCCTATCTTAATATAGACAACTGACATCAAACCTATAATTTGGTAACCCTAGGTGAGGGGTGGCGAGTAGAACCCACCCTTAATTGATTGCTCTGTGATTGATCGTAGTTTTTAACCGATACGATATTCCATGAAAATACAACCCCTAATCATCCTACTGGTCCTATCCTATCCTACTAATATATTCCTATTTCCTACTAATTTTCTATTTCCTATCTTATTCAACTAATATACCGATTAGAAGCGAAAGTGTAATTGCTGGTTTGTTCTTTTTTAGCCTGATTGAAGGACGAAAAACAAACATCCATACTTTCGCATTTATAATATTAGTTGGATAGCTCAAATTTCTGATTGGCAGATCAGATTTCCTAGGGTGTGCGCAGATATACTAAATTATCATCACTCGTGTACTCGTCCATTTTTAATACACCTTAGAAAAGGGAGCATTGAACTTAAATATAATATAATATATAATTACATTTTAATGTTACGGTACGTAGTTAGGGTCTATTCAGACGGTCTGCATTTGAACTGCAAGCTAGCTGCAAAATAGCAGTTTGGATGCGGTTTTGGTGCAGTTGATGTAACTGCAACGAAACTTTCGACTGAGTATGAGTATTGTATTCCATTTGCAGTTGGTGTGCAGTTTGAACGACAGTTGATTGACAATTTCGATGCTGTTATATCAATTGTACCAAAATCGCATCCAAACTGCAATTTTGCAGTTAGCTTACAGTTCAAATGCAAACCCTCTGAATAGACCCTAAGCTGCCAATTGCAATAATTAATGTAACGCTCAACACTTCAGAACTAGT
Organism: Asteroscopus sphinx; assembly: GCA_949699075.1. NCBI lineage: Eukaryota > Metazoa > Arthropoda > Insecta > Lepidoptera > Noctuidae > Asteroscopus > Asteroscopus sphinx. The sequence continues at coordinate 6,402,152 of OX453021.1, read as the reverse complement.
TTACCGTAAAGGTAAAACAGCTGACACGTCATTTATTTGCCTCTTAACAACATTAATTTAAAAAGCACCATACTATTCCACCATTATACACCCAATTACAAACTTACGAACACATGTCATTCAGAAAAACAAACAACACTAACGACAGTATAACTATTTATTACCTAATCTATAAACAAATGCTTGTTTAGAACAAACCCCTAATCATTTCATAATTAACTCAGTTTTTACGCCAATTTTGAAGCCAACCTTTTTTTTGGCCATATCTTTAACGAGGTTCACCCGAGCGTAGAAAAACCAACTCTATCTCTATGATTATTAGGTGTTTTTATCATTGATAGGTTTGGCTATAACAAATATTTGAGTTGGTTGAAGAGTACGCGTCCATATAATTAGGCTGCAGACACCTTGGTGTGATGATTGTTGGCGCCTCCGGCCTGTAGAGTGGCCATATTGAATTATTACATCGGGACGTTAAGATAATGATTTATTTGTAGTTTTGAGACCGATATACCTTTTTTATTTATAGCAGGTTAAAAAGGTCCGACTGAAAATTAGAAGGGCCAATTTCACTAACAAAATAACAGACGATTAATTTCTAAACAGCTGTTTAACAGAGTAAATTTAATGTTATTTTATTATTTTTAACGCATTTACGCATGCGATGCAAAATCTAACGAATCTTAATAAGAAACACTGTTTCTTAATAAGATATCGCTGACGTCACCCAAAAACATACCAAAAAGTGGAGGTTAATTTCGATATCACGAGCAGTGTTCACGGTAGCTTAGTGGCTAAAGCACAGGCGTACTGAGCTAGGAGTCGCAGGTTCAAATCCTGCTCGTAAGCGTATAGAAATAATAAGAAACTAATAATGAATGAAATAATAATGAAGTTGAAGTTAATAAAACGACCAGAAAGGATCTTCATCAAATGTGTGAGGATTGTTCATACATAATTTTAGATGGTCTTAACTATTTTATTACTTCCCTTTTATAGATATAAGAGAAACCAATTAGAAATGGTTCAAACTGAAAACTCATTTGTTAGTTGTTACGCAGTTAATAAAATAAGTACTGAAGTGGAAGTGGCATTTGGCCGGCCATATTAGCCAAAGAACCAATGGCTGTTGGTGTAGACGTTTTCTTGAGTGGGGACCGTGAATCGGCAAACGTAGGGTAGGACGCCCTCAGGCTTGGTGGAGCGATGATGTTGGCAAGGTGGCTGGTAGCAACTGGATGCGAGTAACCGAGGATCGATGTCAATGGCGTACCATTGGAGAAGCCTTTGTCCAGCAGTGGTCTAATATAGGCTGATGATGATGATACATACAAAGTTACAGGTAAATCTGATAAAGGCTGAAGTACATTATAGACACTCATCTGCGCCAAAACATTCGAAAAGAAAAGCGCTTCTCCTCGGTCACGACACAGAAACACCACACTAAAAAACCTATTTCCCTATGAGGCAACAGTTGCATCGCATAAAACTAGAAACTAATTATCAATAAACACGTCTGACATGACAATAGGGCTCTACCGGTGGCTCATCATAACATCTCCAACTTAAACGGGCTCTGCAGGCTTCATTTCACCAACGATAATTCTCTGGTTAAACAACCGTTTACCCACAATTCCGGTACATTTTTCGAGTAATCGGCCGTTTATTTAGACATTTAACGTTGATGAACAACGGCCTTAATAGGTCAAGAAACGGTTATATAAAGAAGAAACACAGCCATAGTCACGCGTCCACAATAGTCCATATAAAGATCATTGAATACAAAAAATCTATAATTGACATTATATATGGTGCCCCTACAAACACGGTTAAGATATGCGATCACTAACATTAATAAAATAATAATTTTGTAGCGAAAATTACCCTTAAATGCTCATAGCCTAAGGGCCTAGTATGGAAAATCTTGAATGAATCATGATTATGATAGTAATGTGATGTAATATACCTATTAAAATTTTAATGTTACTGTACTTAGGGTATATTCAGACGGTCTGCATTTGAACTGCAAGCTAGCTGCAAAATAGCAGTTTGGACGCGGTTTTTGTGCATTTTATATAACTGCATCGAAACTGTCGACCTAGTCTTTAGTCGTTCAAACTGCACGCCGACTGCAAGTGAACTACGCAGATGGTCGACAGTTTCGATGCTGTTCTGTTGTATCAAATGCACCAAAACCGCATCCAAACTACTATTTTGCAGCTAGCTTGCAGTTCAAATGCAGACCGTCTGAATAGACCCTGAAGGTCAATGGGAAAGGTTTATCAGAAAGTGTTGATTGAATTATTCTCAGCGAAGTTTTTTTTTTGTTACTGATGATGCCAGGATGAGCTTGCTATTTAAATAGAGGCCACAAATCGCGAGAGACCGAGAAATGATTGTAATAGGAAGAAAGTTTTTTTTTAATAATCGCATCTCTTTACTAATGTAAGACCGTGCTTCTGATTAGCCTTTTAAAATAATACGAGTCTGTTAAACAACTAAAATTTAATTCAAATATATTAAAAAAGTTTCGTCGAATGTACGTCAGTTGAATTTTTACTTTATGTTTTGTGTTTATAAAAATAATTCTAGTAGTTTATTTTTATTTTTTTGTTGAGAATCGGTTTTCAGTCTAGCTAAATGGGCCTGCTCAAGTACCTAAGACTAAATGTTGTTTTTTGGCTACATTACCATATTAATATTGAACAAAAAAGAATGTGTTACACAAAATAAGCTGTCCACCTAATAGAAAACTGATCACCGTTCGATAATTAAAAAAGTAACCGTCAAAATATATTATCTAGGAACGCCCAAAGCTATTTGAGTAACGGCTAACTATTTTGGAGGCAAAAAATTGATGATCCTCGTCATAACAACAGATGCTAATGATTCTATTATTTATGAAGGGTCGTTTGGACCCTTTTGGGCCTTTTACACGGTTTCCGTAGAATGTTTATACGGAAAACATACATTCGTCACGCGTGTAAATCCAGGATGGTTTACCAGAAGGGAAGGTGTAGAGAAGAATACAGATTTATGGAGGTTATTAGAAAAGTATTTGAGCCTATTATGACGACATCTGTGGTCTAGTGGTTCGAGTGTCGGACTGCTGATTACGAATTCGTGGGTTTGATTCCCACAGGACACAAATATTTATGTGATGAACATAAGTGTTTGTGTTGGTCTGGATGTTTCTAGTATGTATTTACAAAAAAAAATATATAAGTATTATATCCATTGTCTAGTACCCATAGTACAAGCTTTGCTTAGTTTGAGACTAGATGGTGCTGTGTAAAAATGTCCCAAAATATTTTTATTTATTTATATTACCGGGATAAAAAGTAGCCTATACTGGGTGTAAGGGGAACGCTTCCGAATACGAAGATAGGTGCTGGTGATTATTGATACGAAACCACGAAAAAAAAATGCGGTTCGTTTTTTTTTTTTTTTTTTTTTTTTTTTTTTTGCATTTTTCATACATAACCAGCTTTGGGCAGTTAAATAAAACTCATACATAATGACAAACGCATATTTTTTTTAAATCTAAGAAAAGAATCGCATTTTTTTTTGTGGTTTCGTATCAGTAATCACCAGGACTATCACCTATCTTCGTTTTCGGAAGCGTTTCCCTGACACCCTGTATGTTAATCTGGGTTATGTTCTATCTGTATGCGAAATTTAATTAAAATCCATACAGTAGTTTTGCGTGAAAGAGTAAAAAACATCCACACAGCCATACATCTTCACAAACTTTCACTTTACAATATTAAGTAGGATAACTTGAAAGATAGAGGCAGGTGGAACGTATGTAATCGAGGTTTTCTCTCACTTCCTTTAACAGTAAAGAACACCTTTTATTTTAATATGATTACACATTTCACATAAATATGAATCAAGTACCAAGTATGAATGAATCAAGTAAGTATGAAGTAAGTAGTGGTAAGGTACCTGTTAATATAGGGTGCTGGCCAGAAAACCTCCACGTGTGTGTGACGGCTGCTTGTCCTTCTGGACACGTCTAGAGGGAACGGCAGTTGTTGGGCCGGTGCACCCTGGGCACGGGCAATAAGTCTCCTTTGGACCGGGGGACCTTATTGCCTGTGGCGAATATTCTGGCACGGGAGGGGCCCGATGTGGGCCCATGGGAAGTTGCTCCGCGTGTCCCTCTGAGAAAGCAGAGGGCACTGTGGAGGAGCAGGGGCGGGCCCGGTGTGCACTCACCCTGCCACTGGGCATACAGCGGGGGGACTGTCCTTCCCTGCCCCCGTCGGTCTCGTAATCCAAGGAGTGCCTGCTGAGTAGTGTTCTCGTGCCTCTTGGGACCGAGGGTCTCGGCTTTACCGCCCGGACCGCGAGGAAGAAAACCTCTATAAAAATTACAGGAGGATGGGCCTGCGAGCAGCAGACTCGGGGTAGTCTGCTGCCCGACCAGCAGCTGGCGCAGCGGACGTAGCTGGTAAAGGCCCTTGAGATGAGGTGGCGTGCAGTGTTCCGTGTGCGCCACAGAGGAGGATGCGGCCGTCGTTAGGCCGCACGGGGAGAAGGGGCTCGCCTGCTTGTGGTGGGCCGGGACCTGTCAGGGGTGGTTGTGTGAATACTCACGGGTTCCCACGCCCCCGGCTAAGGTAGTTTAAGGAACACCGTGGTGGTTTTAGTCGGTAAGAGTCCGACACTGGCTCCGCTTACCCCGGGCGGAGTGCGTCCATGAGGATTTCCCCAAGTAAAAAAAAAAAAGGTACCTGTTAATATATGTAATATTATACTAATAGCTATTAATATTTGCTTGTCTTTTGATAACGTGAAGAATGACTCTAATAATATTGTTAAAACCTTGTTAAACTACAGTCACACCTCGGACACTCCATACATTATAACTGCTAGCACCACCTACATACACAAGATTACGTCTGTATACAAACGCACACACACGTGTAGGTTAGGGATGCTAGCCGCTCGTAATTTCGACTCGCTTCTCAGTAGTTCTCAGAGATGGCGTGCTTGTATAGCGACTGGCGATTGACATCCATTGCAATCTTGCAGTCCAATTGCCGTCAAACAACGGGAGCATGCGAGGCAAGGAATCTTAAATTGGCGGGGGGCGGTGGGTGGCCGCTCTGTACGTTAGTACTCTTCTATTCTGTGCTACAGTTTATCAAATACAGGCTATACTGAAATACAGGCTTACGCCTAGTTTAGTTTATAACTTAATGTATTGTGGTGAGAAAATAAATCTTTATCTTATCTTATCTAGTTCCTGCAAATAATGTTCAATTTTTTTTATTCTAAAGACGCTAAAAAAATTAAAAAAAAACTAACATGATAAAAATAATTAGAAGGAAAAGATATGAAATTCCGTAGGTTTTATTTATTGTTTTAAGTAGTTAAGTAATAAAAACAAAAATAATGTTTAACCAGCAAAACTCAAACGTGCGTGCGTGTGAGAAATTGACCATTTATCATTAAATGTGATTGGACAATGACTTCATACGTCATCGCTTGTCGGCCATTTAAATATATTATTTTAACTCAAAAGCTCTTTCAGGTATAAATGAAAAGCAATGCTCTTTCAGCTGGCAATAGCTTGTAGAGTAAAATTCAATTAAATGATGTTTTTTTCATCATAAATGAACGATATATTATAGAACTCCATTCGTGTAGAACCTTTAATTTTTTTATAGAGAATAAAAACTTCTAAACATTTCATAATTCAGGAGTGCGAAACCTTTTTAATTTAAGTCACTTTAAGTCAGCGTTTCCAAAACTATTTTTAATGCAGTTCTTTTTTTGCAATTTGAATATTGTTTTCGTATTTTTTTAATATAACAAAAAAATGTCTACTAACCAAATGGTCTGAGTGGGGTTCTCTGGGCGCACTAGGGCCCGCGTTGGGCCACAGCAACTTTGACAACATCCGTTGACTTTGGCAATAGATGAGCTCCTACAAAGGAGAAAAAACGTACTTTAGTGTGTTTAGAATAAAGGCTCTTATCGCCTGACTTGGGTTTTCGCTCCTTTTCTAGGGGTAAGCAGAGTTATGAGCGATAAAATATATATCACATTTTAGTTTGTTAGTAAATCGGCCATCATCCGTACTTCGGAATCTATAAAATTATACACCTAAGGAGGAAAATTTAAAGACAAAAAATAACCGTTGTTTCTGCAGGACGATTCTACTTACCTCAAAATTGAATAATATAAGCGTGGCAAGACTTGGGTAAAACTATTTATAATTCTATGTCTAGCTAGTAAGGAATAACATTTTCAAATAGGAAATTAACATCAGAAGATACAAATTCTTGCCTTGAGATTGGTCTGTCTGGCAAACCACTTTGAAGGACGCCTATAACCACCTGACGCGAAGCTTGGCTTACCTATCGCATCAACAGCATGATTCCTATCCACAGAAATAGATAGAATGGTTGTAGGTAATCACAATTTTATTTGTGTTATTCATGCGTGGCAACTTTCCGAACAAACTACGCCTTACATTTTGACGTCATTATTTTCTAAAAATTAATTCTAACCAAATGAACTTTACACCTTTTGTTTCTGCAGTTAGAAACAGCACAATAAGTTATTTTTGCGGGTTTTTGTTACAGTATTTATAGAAACAAGTCGAAATGCGTGCTTAGAAAGGCTTTGAAATATACTGCACTATGGTGCATGGTGCTCCCACGCGCGCCCGCCCACATGGCCATTCTATCTTTTTCTGTGTTCTTACGGCCAAAATTAATATCCAATCTATCTACGATTTGCCTTACTAGAGATAGAAATTTGACATAAGCTCCGTGCAAAATATGTCAAATTTCTATCTCTAGTAGGGTAAATCGTGGAAAGATAGGATATTAATTTTGGTCGTTAGTCGTCTCTTATAAAACAGTAATTACGTTTTCTAAAAACTTCAATAGGACTTCTGGTGTAGAGGGGTCAGAGTCAGAGTCTTACAAAAAGCAAGTAATTCATTACAATTAATGAAGCATAGAAATCTAAATAATATATGGTAATAGAAGTGTCAAAGGTACGTGAACTTGTGGCCGCGTACAGAGGTGTATCGTAGGACACCAGTGTGCGAACTGTTTGCTTGATCAACAGTGCTGTTTTGGACACGGAGTCACTAAAATTGTATATTGCAGCATATCTAACAGAGGATTTTTTTAGGCTGAATTTATTTTGCATTGAATGCTAGAAACATGGCGGGTGTAACTGCGTATTTATGTGTTGGTAGCGGCAATCCGGAGACTCGCGTTCCGGTAAGATAAAATTTCTATTACATTACATTATTTAGATTTCAATGGTATGAAGTGATTGACCGTATACTGATAGATGAACACAGTGCTTTTTAATAAATAAACTTTCTATAATTTAAAATAATAAAAATAAAAAGACAGATGGGTGAGAAGAACTTGAGTGAGGTGAACGAACCACTTTTAAAACAATCTTGGAACTTGGCGGTGCACTATTGTGCAGCAAGAAAATGCTGGGCACTCGAATGCCTTATTTTCCCAGAAAATCAGGAAGCAGGCCGAATTTCAGTAAAAACCCGAAAATCACCAGAAATTTTACCGGCTCATCTAAGGTGTGTCATCGTGGAGGGTCTTATAGGTACGTTTCTTAGAACGCTTCATAGCTTAACAAGCTCGAGTGTTCTCAATGAACGAGATTATTAATAATAGCAACACGTTTTTACTGGTTGCGCCCGCGCCGCCGGCGATCGAACTTAATATTGGTGGCGGAGGTTACAAACTTGTGGTCAGTATTGTAGTGGGTTAAATTGTTAGCTTTTAAAGTTGGTTATTGGTCATTTTGTTACTTAAGTTGTGTTTGTTCTCTAAACCGACGAGCATGCATGACGAGGTTAATGGACGTAGATGAAGCGAAAGAGGTGTGTCAGGATCGTAGCAGGTGGAAATCCATAGTCTCTGCCTACCCCAATGGGAAACAGGCGTAATAATAATATGTAAAATCAAATCAAATCACATGTTTATTTTGTGTACACAGGTATTTTTTGGCTTATAATGTATTTTTTTACATTTGTGTTCATTAAAATCGACAAAATGATAGCATCAGATATTTTTTTCAAGATTTGGTCCCATGGTAAAAGTTGTTCATACTGATGAGTACAATGACCCCTTAACAGGTTTTCAGTTACTTCAATAACACGTTGTAAGAGTCAAGAGAAAGAGTCATTTTTCAGAATAAAGAAAGAAAGAAAAAATCGATCGATCGATAGCTGTAACTTATGTTTTAAATCGTGCTCTATTCTTTAAAATTAAGTTAAACTAGCCACGTAAAACCGTCAACAAATTATCTTAAGCTCCAACAAATAGCGTGCACAAAATTACGTCAAAAGTTCTCGTTGAAACGCGAAACTTAAAATATTTCTTGAGTAAACCAAATGTTGACCACTGCTGAACGTTAAAAAGTATAACGAGATGGTAATAATAGGTTATGTTCAGTTCTCGCCTGCAAAACAAACATTGGACAGAGCAGGTTCGAGACAGAGAGTGCTAAATTACTTTAATTATGGTGGAAAGAACTTGGCCGTCGTTTTCTGATTTACGTATACAATTTTTGTAAGGGCTTTTTTAAATTTCGATCGTCTCGCCGGATATTAGCGTAATTTTTTTGACGATAAAACCTTTTCTGTCTTAATACTTTGTCATTGCTTTCAATAAAATTTGTATTTTGTTTAATTGTGTCTTCAGCTAATTTTGCATTGTTAGTTGCTTTTAATGAAGCAATCTAATGAAAACTTTTATACTTTAAGTTTGTGGATAATTTAGTTTTTATTAGAATAATTTAGTTTTTATTTGAATAATTATTTTATTATACATAATTGAACATGGCATTTTGAATATATTACAATACTTTTATAATGATTATGGAAATGAAAGAATAATCGTCACTCATAAAAAATAGGTTTTAGTTGTAAAAAAAATCTTAATGTTTCCATTCTATACGAAGTAAGATTCTTTTAACTAATTAGTTAACTTTTGTTTTTGCTCGCAATCCACTGCTAGACATAGGCCTCTCCCAAGTTGTGCCACAACACTCGGTCCTCTGCCTTCCGCATCCAGTCTCCCCCAGCCACCTTCTTCAAGTCGTCGGTCCATTCAAGGACTCGTTTGCTTCAGCGGCCATCGGTCCTTCGATAGCCATGACTAGCCCACTGCCACTTCAGCTAGTTAGCTTTGTAAGGATCAGTTGATCCTACAAGCTAGGCATAGCTTGACCGACAGGTCACTCGGGTTCTTCTCCGGATAATCTCGTTATGGATTTTATCCTTCAAAGAAACACCATACAGAATCCATAGAGAATGAATATTATTTACTTATCACAGAATAATATTATCAGTGTGGATTCTATCATCACCCATGCACCCATGGGGGCAGAAAAGAGGACCGATTAATAGGTCGTCTTTTAGGCCCAAGCACACCATAAAATAACTGATGATTAATTTGTAAGCAACCGTTTAACGTGTGATGGAAAACTTTTGCCTTACCTGAAATAAAGTTGTTTTATTTATTTATTTTTAACAGTAAATTTAAGTATAAAACGGTTGTCTTAATGATGATGATGATGTCTCAAAAGATTACAATAATCACTTACAGAGAAAATAAGAAGAAGAAGAGAAAATACAATTCTATTTTCTTAACTAATAGTTATCGATTGGTAGTGAGTATAAAAGTTTCTCGAGCGAGCGTCATAAAAAACGGTAGGTCTGTGTAGCTAGGTATAGGCATGGTATAATAACACCAGGTAGTCTCTTCCCGTGACAGCTAGGTCACGTGATTGCCTCCGTACTACGTCATCGGCCGTGGAGCCAATAGCGGGCTGTTAGCGTGACACTTGTCATTGTCAAAATACATTTTTTCATTTACTTTCTTCTATAAATAATCACTTTTTAACTAGTAATTTAATATAGTTTCCTTTATTAACTAATTAGATGAATAACACGAGATAACAAATAGTTAGGCTAGTTAGGAATTTATTTTATATTCATTATGAACAAAAATCTCCTTAAGTATATTGAAGATATCAATCAATGGCAGCACTGATCGTGACGTAGCTTGGAGGCATCGCGCTGTCATTGCGGGAAGAGAATACCTGGTGAAACATCTTATTATACCATGGGTGTAGGAACTAACAGCAGTTGTTTTTTTTTAACATCTAAAAAGTCGGTTATTTACTTAAACTTGGCCCTTAAAGAACTTAAAAAACTGAAAATATTACTTTATTTCTATCATCAAAAATACACACGCACACACCCCTACACCCTCCCCCACACACACAATATCTACATATTTGTAGCATCTAAATCAAATTAACTGGTCTGTGTGCAAGTGAGAGATCATTAGGTATGCTAAGAAATTTATAATGTATTTATAGATTTTTATCTCATTCTTGATACAGCTGTCAATAGTATAAAGGACTTGCTTGGCTGTTCTTTTGATTTTTTTGTTTCTATAAATAATAATTGTTGCATGGTTTACCATACGATAGGAATTGGACGAACTTTTTGGAACTATGCAACTAGATTCTTAATTATCTTTTTGAAAGTGCATGTGCCTAAATGCTTATTCGAAATAAAAACTTTTCAATTTGAAGTATCCCTAATAATTTACATATTGTTCTTGTTTTCTGCTATTGTTATGGTTAACGATAAAACATATTCTATCAATCTTGTATTTAGGAGCTTAGGTGACCGTTTTGAATCAATTCTTTCCTGAACACGAATACATCCTGTATATTATTATATGATTCACTGAAAAAAATTACCCTCAATAGATTGATCGCAGTGTTATTATAAGCAACACGTTACACCAAACCCTCGGGCGATGCTGATGGGATCTTACGCAGCTGATACCCAAAACCTCAGATTAACTTATAACAGCCCTAGATACAGGTCTTCCACCATCCATCCTTCTGTAAAACCATTGAATCAGATAAAAATAATAATTTCATTGATTTAGTTAAAATTAGAAGTCATAATTATTAACAAATTTTTCATTAATCAAGTAGATTTTATAAAACAAAGATTTAACGAGATTTTAGGCAAAATTTAAAAATGTATTCTATAAACATCCTTCAGTGTCATCACAAATATTAAAACAATGGTTTTATTTCCATATATGGTTTAAGTAGAAAGAAAAACAAAGAAATATATGTTTTCTCTCTCCTCCCTTCTGAGCAACAAATCAAGACGAAAATATGTTTCAAATATTCTTAAAGTTTTCCTGAAGGATGTCTTTAGAATACATTTTTCAAGTTTGCCTAAAATCTCTTGAAATCTTAAAAACAGTGCAAAATTAGAGGGTTCTGAAACGTGAAAAGCCTCTTAATTCGCTTGATCTTTTTTTAGAAGAGGCTGACAGCCGTAAAACCCAGATGCTATAGATACAAAAACAGCCCAGAACTAATTTAATAGAAGAATAGTAAAATATTAATAAAATATCTACCAGTATCTATAGGCCTGATTAACAATTAGATTACCGAACACTCTGTGCCAAATCTCCTAGCGCCACCAGGACGTCTAAGGGTGGTTTCCCACCAGAGTTGTGCGATTTCGCTAAACGGTGAGCGAGGATTTAGCTAAATCCACCAATAAAATTGCTTCGCTTTGTCAGTTTCGAACAGCACAGCTCTCATATTGTTGGATTTAAAGCCACCCTAAATGTCCAAATCAGGAAACTCAGACTCAGAGGACTGGCAACCCTAGCTATATATCCTAAAAGTTTCAAAATTTCGACCGCTTACAGGATTCTCAGTATGAAATAAATATAAGCAAGTAATGTAACGTTGCATAAATTATAATATTTTACGCGGACGTAATTGCCCCTTGATATTTGCAGCCCTCAGAGGTATTACGGAAGTATCGTCACGGCTATGATATCCTGGTTGGCTGAAGGATTAGTCATATAGTCTATAGAAATTAATGTTGAAGATCGGAATGCACTGAAACTAGACGAAGAGAGAGACTGCAATGGCCAATAAATACAGTTTACGCAAACTCTCATAGGCAACATAGAGGCCTAGATAGATCCCAAGATGCCCGATGTGTTGATCAAACATGTAAGCTCTTGGAAACTTAGTGTTATTTTGTACGTAACGTTTTTTTTTTTTTTTAAATATGTAGTACACCAGGCCGAAATATAGTAAAATACTTTATTATATAGAACATTTGCCAACCCTACAGAAAGCTGATCTAAAGCTAGCAGTGCGTAAGACTGGTATAAGAAGAATTTAATATCTTACAGCATTTACTCAAAGTTATTGACAATGCTTCATTATGACCAATTAATACAGCTACACACATATATTTATCAGAAACCAAGTTTAAACCATGCACAGTGATTTCGTAATCATTAATCGCATCTAACTCCACGTTGAACTGCTAGTAAATTATCAAAAACCACAGAACCAGTGTGTTTCTCGTAATTGTGAGTAAACATTGTTTACAATTTAATACTACGACATCAGAATTTAATTTACTGTTAGCCGAGTTGTGTTTATAGGAAATTGCAGGCCTCAGATAATGCTGGCAGCCTAGACTCGAGGTGTAGGATGAAATCAATTGTGATTTTTTTTTCGACTTCTCATTTTTTTCAACTTTGTCTATCGAATCTGTCTTAAATCTTACTAGTAGAGTACCATATTGGAGTTCTGGCCTCATTTCCAAGTCTGACAAATACCTATTACTAAACAAATTCTTACGAACCGTCTTTCGCGCAGGTTTGACGACTTCCAGCCTCCCGAACAAGCCGGGTTCCGAAAAGGCTTTAGCACCGTAGACCACATACATACGCTGCGTCAGGTTATACAGAAGACCGAAGAGTATAACTTGCCTCTTTGTTTAGCGTTTGTGGACTACGAGAAAGCCTTCGATTCGATCGAGACTTGGGCAGTACTACAGTCTCTTCAACGGTGCCAGATTGACTATCGGTACATCGAAGTGTTAAAGTCTTTGTATGAAAACGCCACTATGTCAGTCCGATTACAGGACCAAGCCTCGAAACCTATCCTTCTGCAGCGAGGTGTGAGACAGGGAGATGTGATCTCTCCGAAACTGTTCACTGCTGCATTGGAGGATGTCTTCAAGGTTCTGGACTGGAATGGGCTAGGCATTAACATAAACGGCGAGTACATCACTCACCTTCGGTTTGCCGACGACATAGTAGTCATGGCTGAGACCATGGAGGACCTCGGTACAATGCTCGATGACCTCAGTAGAGCTTCCGATAGAGTGGGTCTTAAAATGAATATGGACAAGACAAAGGTGATGTCGAATTCCCATATTGCACCCATTCCCGTAAGCATCGGAGAATCTACACTCGAAGTTGTTGACGATTATGTATACCTAGGACAAACTGTCCAGCTAGGTAAGTCCAACTTCTAGAAAGAGGTCAATCGTCGAATCCGACTCGGTTGGGCAGCGTTCGGGAAGCTACGCAATATCTTCTCGTCCAAAATACCGCAGTGTCTCAAGACGAAAGTCTTTGACCAGTGTGTGATGCCAGTAATTACTTACGGTACTGAAACGTGGTCGCTCACAGTGGGCCTGTTAAGAAAGCTCAAAGTCACTCAAAGGGCAATGGAGAGGGCTATGCTCGGAGTGTCGCTGCGTGATCGAATCAGAAATGAGGAGATTCGCAGAAGAACGAAAGTAACCGACATAGCCCGAAGAATTGCCAAACTTAAGTGGCAGTGGGCGGGGCACATTGCTCGCAGAACGGATGGCCGATGGGGCAGTAAAGTTCTGGAGTGGCGACCGCGTACTGGAAGGCGCAGCGTGGGTAGGCCCCCCACAAGGTGGACCGACGACCTGGTGAAGGTCGCGGGAATCCGCTGGATGCGGAAGGCACAGGACCGGTCGTTGTGGCGATGCTTGGGGGAGGCCTATGTCCAGCAGTGGACGTCTTTCGGCTGAAATGATGATGATGATGAAACAAATTCTTAGTTCTTAGTGAAAGCCTTTGACAAATCGGTGACTTCAACAAACCATATTTTTAAACGAAATAACATTATGTCGAGAATTTAATCAGCCGACTATCGCAAGAGCTTCGTAAGCTGCAATTAGCGGGCAGTTGTACGAAATATGAATGGACGCTGCGCAGACGCAACGGACGCCGCGGGCGCGACCACGACACCCGTAACATTGAACATCAGATCACACAAAGTCAACTAAAGAACTCACATTATTCGCAAGTAATGATAGACCTTTTTTAAACCACTCACGAACCCAGCATGACATCTAGTTGAAGTATCTACGATCCCGTCCGAAGATATTGGCCAATAAAGGCGAACCGTAGACTTATAAGGCAGCCCTCCGCCGCGACGAGACGCCGACAGAGCGAAAGATCAACGCTAATTAAGCGCCATAAAACCGAATATCGTTCTCATACCATCGTTACCTTTCACCGGGACCGACAACGAATTCTATTGAAAATAAAAATGAGTTCTTTTTTGACTTCACATACACGAACGCATGATATGAGGTTCGTAATAGATTAATGATATAGGTTGCGAGGTCTGTATTTAAAGGTGGGTTTGCGGGGAGGGCGGGCAGCCACCCGCGCGGCGAGCGGGACGGCGCCCGACCATGCGCGAGCGGGACGGATGCGCAGGCGCCGGTGGCGCGCCGCGGGGCGTGCTCGGCCCCACGCGTACACCTCTTATTGAGAAATTCCCGAGATGATGCATAATTCTCGTTTTGGTTTCCTCTGTAGTTATTTTACTCCTTGTTAACAATATTACCGATTCGGTGACCGACGCAGACGCATATTTTATCGGTTGGTTTAAAAGTTTAACTGGACGTTTGATTTATGGGTTGAGTTTGGTTTTGTGAATGGCGATGGCCAAATTGGTGGTTATGAACATGTTTTTATCTGCTTAGACCATAAATAGTTCCTGCAAGATCCCTCAAAAAGAACAGTCAACGAAAAGAGACAGACATTTAAAGACGTCAACACTCGAAAAACAATCCCTTACACGAATCTTATATGAATCAAAACCGAAAGTCCCATTCAACTCATACCCAAGCTGTTAAAACACCAATCTCTTATCAGACAGTTATGTTAATAAGACATGCTAATTCCCAAAACCAACAAACGGGGAGCAAAAAAGAAACAAAAAAAAGGAGTTAAGGGCCTCAGGGTCAAAAAAGGAACAAGAGTTGAGACGGCGCCAGGCGCAATTACGCGGCCACTGTAGCCCAAACCGAGGCTCGGAATGCGAACAGTATTCTAGCCTGGACTTTTTTCATTCTAGATTGTTCGAAGAATACTTTGGCAGAGGTTCCGAGAATGATGGGGAAAAAAGATGACAATGTTGTAGAGATAGTTCTTGGTTGTAAGGGATCAGAATGTGATTTGTTTGTTCGTTGCTATGGATACTACGGAGTTGATATTTATTCAAAAGGTGAGTCTGACTTAGTATTAGACAACTTAACAAGGATTGGGTATAAAATTCTCGATGCTGTGTGTAGTTCGTTAACCCACAGTAAGCCAGCGTGGTAGCTTGGCCTGAATTCTTCTCATGCTGAGAAGAGGCTCGTACTTAACAGTGGGACTGTAATGAGCTGATTATGTTATAAGGGTTGGCCAGCTATGATTTTTTTGTTGGTTGCTACGGCTACTACGGAGTTGAAAATGTTGGAAAAGATGACGTGTGCATTAGAAAAAGGAAAAATAAATCAGCTTGAAAAATAAAGAAATTAATTTTCGAAAACGTAACGTAGCGCTTTGAGTGGAAAAGTTTAAGTCTTCTTCTGTCGTTCGACATGACCTACATAATGATAATAATAGCTCATGCCGTGGTGTAATAAACATTAGCTAGTCAGTAGGCTGGTAGCGCGGCTGACTGCCCAGGATGCACTGGACGGTCAATTAAATATCATCACTCGTGGAGGCTCTTTAACAACTGGTCTAACCTCAGAATTTCAGTAATACCCAGTAACTGGGTTGTGGGGGTCTGATGGCAGTCGTTCCGTGTAAAATACTGATGTTCAGCCGCATCTGGCTAGACTGGAAGCCGACCCCAATATAATTGGGAAAAAGGCCCGGAGGATGATGAGTGGAGGCTCTTTAAATGCGAGATGCATTCAAAGTATCAGTAAAGCATTATTAAGTTGTACTATAGAAGTCAAGCCGACATTATTTAAAGCTAATTGTCAAAGTTCATCATCTACAGGGCTCTGTTGTGGCTCCCTCGGTATTGTAGTGCTTTAGACATGTTTGTGGATGCACATGTGGATAGGAAAGAAAACTGCGCCTGTTCTGCAGACACTCCGAGGGAATGGTAACAGAATCCTGAAGATGATAGCGGAAAGAATAGACAAGCAGTTCTCGGTCGTTTCATCGATTTGCATGTAAGAGGTACAGATCGATGACTACACATCATTAGTCATTTGTGTTTTGTTTGTTGTTTACTAACATGGTTTTCAAGTTTTCGTGGTAACTAACAAAGTCAAGGAGTGTACTTTTCTGATAGTATTTTTTTTATGCATGTTCCACATTTTTTGTCGATTCGCTTTAGGATGTTTTTCTATTAGTATGAAGTTAGTTTTATTTCTATTATTTTCTTTAACTTTGAGATTGCAAGTATGACATTGTAAGCATAAAATATTTAGTAAAAGCTCAGGAAAAACTTTCAACGCTACTATTAGAGGGACATCTAATGGCTTTCAACTTCGCGAACGTGTGCTATGCGACGGGAGTTGTTCTCACAAATCTGCTGAGTCAGTCATAGCCTGTGACATACTGAGCTTATATTTTTGTACAGGTATTTATCGAATTTGAATTATCAATCAATCACTATTGTTAGCAACTACTGACTATGAAAAAAAAATGTAATTTTATCATGCAATAAAAATATGGTGGCGATGTTTTATTTATAATACAGGGGGGAAAACGGGTCACTTCAAGTCACCTAGTGGTAAACAAACAACATCACCATCAATCAGGGAAGTCGCCGATACGTTGCCGAGCTTTTAAAACAATAGGTAGGTACTTATACTCTTGAAGCAAAATTTTACTTATTGTTCTATGATATCTGGTATTACAGAACCCTCGTGTGGGTTCTCATTGAATAGGTCTACTAAAATGAAGGTAATGTTTCTTAAACAACTTTTTTATCAGGTATACCATCTGCGAAATACATCCCGCCAAAGTGGCTTGCAATGTGTCCCCCCCTGCCATTTCTAAACTATGCAACGTAGAAACTTATTGTCTTCCACATTGATAGACCTTTATCTCTCTCTTAAACTCTTTAACTCTCTTTTAAAATTATTTCGAATATAATGTGATAATAAATTTTCGAGTTATAGTGAGAAAACTGCAAAACACTGAAGACGTCCTAGTTCAAAGGTCATTGACTTTAGAGAAAAATTATCAAATAATGCTCCTTAAGTTACTTCCTATTTAAAAAAATCACAAAAAGTAACTTTGTGTTATATTGATATGACACACTTCTTCTTAAATTTTGCTTCTTAAATTCAGCGCTAGGTGGCGCTGTTTGCAAAAACTAAAATAGCAATGATTAATATTTGATTTGATTCGTTTGTAATTAGGAACATAGGAACCCTATAATACTGAGCAAGGCCCGACATGCTCTTGCCCGGTCTTTTAAAGCAGTAGTTATTTAATTTTTAAAAGCCAATTACTTCTTCATAAAACTATTCTATTTAACTGGACTCCATAAGAAAATAGGTTATTTAGCAATCTATTAAACTTAACCGATTACGAATTACGACAATCGAGTATGCAAATTGTTCTTAGAATCGATTCTGGTGTACCGAGTCCGCCAATCGCCAACTTCCTAACAATAACAGAGTATCGGACAGTACCGGACATTCTAATCCGGTAATTCGAGCGTCGGTAGGCGTGACCGGACGGCCCGTGACGTCACAGCCGTCGACCAATCAGAACGCAGCGGTAATCTGATTGTCACCCTCGTGTCAATAGAGTAATAGATGTAGTGACGGCCTCTTGGGAGTTGGTACCTACTTTACAATTTTGAGGCAGAATTGTCCAAGTCTCATCATCATCATCATTTCAGCCGAAAGACGTCCACTACTGGACATAGGCCTCCCCCAATTAAGGGGGGGATATGCCATAATCGCCACGCTTGGCAGGCGGGTTGGCGATCGCAGTTGGTTGGTTAAATACTCAGAGAACGCTGCTGCCCATCCTCTGGTGAATCCCTTAGTCGCCTTTTACGACACCCATGAGAAGAGATAAGGGTGATGCTATTCTTTAAGTCCAGCACCACACGGACTAAAGATATCAAATGTCATGATTTCCGAATTTAATACGTATAATTAATTGTAATTGTAATTTATTGCATATACTGATTCTGTTATTGGCATCGCTGATGTTTTATTTTGCTAGTAAGTCAGATTGTTGCTGTCAAATCACTATTAGTAGTTAAATATACCTAGTTCTTGTTGTTAATTATATTAGATTTAGATTGTTATGGTTTTGTTTGGTTGGATTTGATTGTTGTTGTTATTTTGTTGTCGTTTGTTAATCGACTATCTGAGGGTATATTTAACGCTATCGAGTGACACGCCGAGATGATAAAAACACTTGTCATTTGGCGGGGGAACTCACTTGATTCAGGGCGTTTGAAGAAGTTGGACATACTTACTTATAACCTGACGTAGTTATACCCTTATTTTGTAAAGTAGTAATTATGTAATCTTGTGTAATAATCTGGTTATTGTTAAAGTCACTTGTAAAATTATAGTGCTCATGTGTTCGAGAATCTTAATGTGACTATTATTTACCCTTGGTCCCTGATGAGTAGACATCTATACTAATAATTATTATAAAGAGGAAAGATTTGTATTTTTAACCGACTTCAAAAAAAGGAGGAGGTTATGTATTCCGCGGGTTTTTTTTTTTTTTTTTTTTTCATGTAAGTACACCGATTACTCCGAGATTTGTGGGCCGATTTACGTGGTTGTTCTTTTATTTGGTAGAGTTTTGTTTGGTAAAATTTATATGGGACCACCGCGCGGACTTTGCGCGGTGGTCCCATATAAATTTTATTGACTTAGGTTAAGTAGTTTTTTACCCAGCTTCAATAAATCAGTTTATTTTAGCTTTGCGTATCTAGATGATCTGCTCATTGGTTCCTCATTCTGAGAATTCTTGGCCGATATGCGTGTTTTTTTTTCACGATAGTGATTGGACGTTTGGAAGAACATGAGCGAGACCTTTGCCCAGCAGTGGGATAGCAAAGGTTAACAAAAATATAATCTCAAATTGGTTATATAAACATTTATGAATCAACCCTCAACTAAAAAGAATGAAAGAAAAACTTTTTAACAAAAAATAAAACCGACTTCAAAAACCTTAACTAAAAAGTAAAAAATAATCATTGTATGTATTTTAAAATCTTAACTTAAACAACATTTTGAAGGCGGCGCGTGATTTTCATGTACGTTCACATAAACTGTTTTTGCTATAGATATTGCGCTCGACTGTACATTACATGACGCAAAGGGTCAACCACGCGTCGCCTTAAAAATGTTGTTTAAGTTAAGATTTTAAAATACATACAATGATTATTTTTTACTTTTTAGTTAAGGTTTTTGAAGTCGGTTTTATTTGTGTGTATGTTTGTAACACAGATATAGTAAAAAATACAGACTAAGTGCTGCGAACAACCATAGTGAAGCCAACAAAAACCGTGCTCCTTCATCGCACACACATGCACCTTAAACCGTGCTCACCCTCTCAGATCACATGTCGCGGCATCTTCCAGTAAGCATCGCGAAAACAAATATCCTTCAGGTGCATAGTGTGTACGTGAGCACTGGTTGTACATGAAGGAGCACGGTTTTTGTTGACTTCACTATGGTTGTTCGCAGCACTTAGTCTATATTTTTTACTATGTCTGTAAATTGTCATGAATAAACTCAAAAACTACTGTACAGATTAAAAAAAAAATCACCATTAGAAAGCTACATTCACCCTGAGTAACATAGTCTATATTTTCATGTCCACCCGTGCGAAGCCGGGACGGGCCGCCAGTCAGTTATATTTCAACATAGAGCTTGATACCATAAAGAAAGAGGTGTTTCATGATACAAGTGATTTATAACAGGTTTCTAGATTTTTTCATGATCTACAAGTGTTTATTAGGTCAAGCTTGACATTTCTTCGAGTTTGCTACCAAGTTGGATTTGAATCCAAAATGACATTTAAGGAAGGAATTTGTTGCACAATTTCATTTATTATTTACCGTTATCGCTTCACACTGCCAATAGGATCGTATTTTTATCAGTGTCTTAAAATACCCCGGGGACTGTTTTCTGCCAGCTATGTACTCTTTAAAAAGGACCAGTCACTAAAAGAGTTGTTTACATGGCTCTTCTCATTCTGGAACCAGTTGGTACAAATTGTGAATTTATCTAATTTTTTATCAACTTAAACTCAGAGCTTATCTGATTTTTCTATTCCGTATTTCAGTGCCACCACATATGAAAATCATATCTAAAAAATAAGCTCGAAAACAGGATTCGCGTATGACCCTAACGTATTCCTCACAACACAATTTACCGTCGAACAGCTCAAAGTACACGCCAATCTCGATCTTAATCCCCTACATTAAGAGTCTTACAAGTATTTTGACAACCGCATATTAAGTGGTGTAAAAACTAGGGTGACAAACTAGGGTGGTGACACAATAGATGCAAAGGATTAATCGCAACAGGCTTACGCTATTACGTCACGATAGTAATGGCCGCCGTATTATTAATAAAAATATTCGTGTTAGTATTATTAGATTGGATAAAGTGGTGTAATAATGTGATAGTTATTGGTTGAAAATCTCCTGGGATTTTGGGGTTGAACGGATTATTGAGCACTTGGGTGTGATTTATTGTGATGATACTCATGGAAAATTTAATTCAGTAGAGTCAATTTTTTAGGAGCACGCTGGTTAGTGTAACATAGTAATCACTAATCAGCAATTAAAGCTGGTGTTTACCATCACTTAAATAACCGTTTACATGTAAATTGTTCTAGATAACACCAGACAGCCTATGTAGCAAAATCAACCTTGGAAATATACGCGTACTGGAAGGCGCAGCATGGGTAGGTCCCCCACAAGGTGGACCGACGACTTGGTGAAGGTATCCGCTGGATGCGGAAAGCGCACGACCGGTCGCTGTGGCGATGCTTGGGGAAGACCTATGTCCAGCAGTGGACGTCTTTCGGCTGAAATGATGATGATGATGACAATGAACACCAGACAGCTTAAGTAGCAAAAGAAACCTTAGAAATAATACAAAAGTAAATAAGGAGAGTAAATTGTATAAAAATTTACGTTAAAATTCTCTTTTGACCACAAACTTTTAGTGTTAAAAGGTCTGAATCATATGAAGGGCGAAAGTATAAAACCATTGATTAAAACACCCAAAGAGCTATTATTACAAAACACAAAAAAGAGACAAGCTACTCTAATCAACTTTCTCATGAGTGTAACAGATTTATCAGTAGGGCTCGCTTACCCGTCTATCGGGCTAATCTCGTAAAACCCGGCTCGGAAGCGCCACAATTAACTTGAAAACGTGTTTAAAGTCTGGCAATCAAATAGATAAAGATTCGATTCTGGTGGTCCATGTCGCATGCTCGTAAAAACGCAGGTATTTTGGTAGCGATAGAAAATATTGTAAGAGCTGGGGGTGACAGAGAAGGAAAAAAGATGGGATAAAAAAGGAGGAAGTAAGATGGGGTGAAAAAGGAGGAAGCAAGATGGGATGAAAAAGGAGGAAGCAGAATGGGCTGTAAAAGGAGGATGCTAGATAGTATGAGAAAGGAGGAAGCAAGATGCATGAAAAACGAGAAAGCAAGATGTGATGAAAATGAAGAAAGCAAGATGTGATGAAAAAGGAGAAAGCAAGATGGGATAAAAAAGTAGGAAGCGAGATGGGATAAAAAAGTAGAAAGCGAGAATGGATGGGCAAGGAGGAAGCAAGATGGGATGAGAAAGGAGAAAGCAAGATGTGATGAAAATGAATAAAGCAAGATGTGATGAAAAAGGAGGAAGTAAGATGGTATGTACAAGTAGGAAGCAAGATGAGATGTAAAAGGAGGAAGTAAGATGGTATGTACAAGTAGGAAGCAAGTTGAGATGAAAAAGGAGAAAGCAAGATGGGATGTACAAGTAGGAAGCAAGATGAGCTGAAAAAGGTGGAATAGAGATGCTATTAAAAAGGAGGAAGCAAGATAGGATGATAAAGTAGAAAGCAAGATGGGATGTACAAGTAGGAAGAAAGATGAGATGAATAAGGAGGAAGCTAGATGGTATGAAAAAGGAGGAAGCTAGATGAGCGAAAAAGGAGGAAGCAAGATGGGATATACAAGTAGGAAGCAAGATGAGCTGAAAAAGGAGGAAGGAAGATGGTATGAAAAAGGAGGAAGCAAGATGGTATGAAAAAGGAGGAAGCAAGATGGTATGAAAAAGGAGGAAGCAAGATGGTATGAAAAAGGAGGAAGCAAAATGGTATAAAAAAGGAGAAAGCTAGATGGGATGTACACACGGCTACACATCAAGCTGTACATTTCCAGTATAAGCTGACCTCCCATTGTATAGGTTTTCCGTACAATGTGAGATCAGCTTATACTGGAAATGTACAGCTTGATGTGTAGCCGTGCGTACAAGTAGGAAGCAAGACAGGATGATAAAGTAGAAAGCAAAATGGAATGATGGAGGAAGTAAGATTGAATGAAAAAGGAGGAGGCAAGTTAGGATGATAAAGAATAAAGCAAGATGGGATGAAAACGAGGCTGTTAAACTAGAGGCTTAGATTAAGACAATATCAAGGGTTGGCTATAAAGTTCCCGATAGTGTGGGTACTCCACCAACACACAGTAAGCTTACATAGTAGATTAAGGCCTGAACCCTTTCCTTTCTCATACTAAGAGGCCTACGCCTAGTAGTAGGACAGTAATGGGCTGATTATGATGTAAGGGTAGGTCAAGGTTTTGTAGCGACTGAAACTTATTTCGTCTCATGCGTGACAGATGGCGTTGTGCAGTGACTTGCATGGTAACTTTCATTATAACCATTTTCAAATAGCATTGGTACGGTGACAGCAGGATACAACGATGTTTTATGAATAAGTGTTAAAAAGAGTTCACCACGAAACATAGTACTTATAACACGACTTGTCACCGTACCCACGCTATGTAAAAAAGATTACAGTTAGGCATTTGTTCGGTAAAGTTAGGCCGGTGATCATCAGTTAATTCTCTGATTAAACAGCTGACAAAAAAAATACAATAGGATTTTAGGTAAATAATCGTTTAACCACAGAATAATTGTTAGTAAACTCAAGCCTTAGAGATGCATGAGAAGAAGAAACTGCCTTTTTAGAGTACAACGAAAGCTTTCGATATACCATTATGAGAATGGTTTTGCTGTGGTTCATTAGCTGGGAGTTATAATAGACAGACAGAATTTTATCAAGTTTAACTTTTGCTTAATCGGTGAAGTTTCCTTCACCGTTAAAGCGTGAGAAAACCTACACACTTAAGAGTGCTCTTTATAGTTCTTGATGGTGTGTGTAGTCTGCCAACACGCAGCAGGCCAGCATGGTGGACTGAGGTCTGAATACTTCTCATTCTGAGAAGAGGCTCGTGCCCAGCAATGGGACGATAATGGGCTGGTTACGTAAGGACATTGCAGGACCCAATATCTTAAGTAACCAACTACAGTCAGAAGTCTCGTAGTAGTAGAGCTCCTTTGTGAAAAAGCTCGTCCGGGGAAGTAACACCACCGTGCCTACTTCTCCGCCAAATATTGGTGATGCTTGCATTGCTGTGTTTCGGTCTGAAGGGTACGGGTGCCGGTGAAATTACAATCACATGAGACTTTCCATCTTCATGTCTCAGTTTGGCGAACCGACTTGCGGTACCATTTAGGCAACAGCCTAGGTGGTATTGAAGTTGTCATGGGCAAAGGTAACCGCTTAACATCAGGTGGGCCTTTAGCTCGTTTCGCCATCCTATACTATAAAAAAAAATAAAAAAAGAAGTCATCTTTAGTAAATTGGTAATTGGTCACACTTGACCACAAAAAGATTCATCTGATGACTCTTTTAAGGACAAAAAGGTCATCTAAATATCATGGGGTCATTCTGAGGAAAAATATAACAATATCCCATTATTATCCGAAAACGATTCGCACCAAATAATTGCAAAATAATTGAATATTACACGAAGAAGTCTTATTAGGTAAAAACATTCTAAAATGGTTCTTTAATGAAGGTATAATGAGTCTAATGACAACTTTAATAGCACTTTAAGCTTATAATGTGTGTGCACTCTTGCAGTTAATTTCTATGAGCTTGTTTGTAATTATGCTAACATATTTAACGAGTAAGTATAGAAAAGGTATTGAGAATTATGCGGGTATCAAGATTCGCGGGAATCGAATATGCGGGCGATTCGATTACTATCATAGAATAAAAAATCAGAAGTGATGCGTAAGTAGGTAAGTACATGTAAACACCCGTTGATTTTTATTAAAGCTTACAATGTACCTTTGAGCATTTAACTTTTGTAATTCTCTAAAATTGTTTTTTTTTTTTTTATAGTATAGGATGGCAAAACGAGCTAAAGGCCCACCTGATGTTAAGTGGTTACCTTTGCCCATAACAACTTCAATACCACCTAAGCTGTTGCCTAAATGGTGCCACAAGTCGGTTCGCCAAACTGAGACATAAAGATGGAAAGTCTCATGTGATTGTAATTTCACCGGCACCCGTACCCTTCAGACCGAAACACAGCAATGCAAGCATCACTATTTGGCGGAGAAGTAGGCACGGTGGTAGTACTTCCCCGGACGAGCTCTTTCACAAAGGAGCTCTACTACTACTAAAAAAAAAATGATGGTGATTTACCTAAATCTAACTGATTTCTAAACAAATGTTTTTTTCCTAATATTGACTGTCAGAGAATAATGGTCGGTGCTCACCAACGGCAGGGCATGGCAAATGTTTTGGTAACCTGAAATTATTTCGAACCTTATTTTAATGGCCTTAGCGCTTACATTTAATTCATATTCTCACAAGGAAACTAGGAGCCGTATGATCAAGTCTAACCAAAGACATATTAAATCTCTTTGAGTCTAACTAACTAGTCTAAGAAACGGTGCAAAAGAAAAAAAAATGTGTTTGAAATAGCTCGGCAGAACTTTCGATAGTCTTATTCCCAGCTATTATTTTCATAAAGTAATCTTCATTATCTTCCAATTATTTAAAAGCTACCGTATCACGCATATACTTAGGTAACTATTTCTTTAACTGTATCGTATTGAACTGAATACAACAAAGAGTGTTGAAATAAAAGCCGCATGCGCACGCTAAATGACGACAACTTTTCATTGATTTTATTATAATATTAATTTCAAAGATTAAGTGGGGTTCATGTCAGAGAGGCGTCATTTCTTTCATAGCTATGAGCTTTGATATTGACCGATTTGTTTGTTTGTTTGGAATACTGATTCAGAAAAAAAATTGTTTAAGTTAAATACAAAATATTTACTTGTACCGTGAAATGCTCTACTTTGCTCACACAACCAAACTACCAACCAATTACTTTACCAATTTTTTTTAGTAATCTTTAATATTAACCATGATTTCTTACTTGGGGTGATTTTATAACTGTTGCAACTTTTGGTTCAGTTAAAAAGTATCAGTGTGTTTCTAAAATTCAGTTAATGCCATTAGGAAAAATAGTGCTTTGTAGGCAAAATTAAACCATTTTCGCATTGTTATTGAAATATGGAAATAGTAAAAACAGTTAAGTTAGTTACAAGCAATGACTGTATCACACTGACACTAGGTGTTGCATTTTACTCAACGAATACGTTGATAATATTATTAATATTCATAACCGATGTTACGAGTCGGTCTTTTCTTCTTCTGTCGTGTCGACATGAACTACAGAATGATAACAGCTCATGCCGTGGGAAAAAGATTAGCCAGTCAGCAGGTTGGTAGCGAGGCTGACAGCCCAGGGTGCGCCGGACGATCAATTAAATATCGTCATTCGTGGAGGCTCTTATAAAACAAATTAAAGTTTATTGTCATGAAACTCAGTAAATTATAATACCCTTCAACATCTAAGAAACCGCAATCAAATCTCACACGACCTTCTACACCTTTCTGTATCCAGACTAATTGCGCATCTGCGTCCAACTCATTGGCAATAACTGAATAAACGACAAATAAAATAGCTCGTTCATTCCGTTCAATCGGCGGTTCGTTCGGCGCGTTTGTTGGGCTCAAAGGAGGCCGATTTGTTTAGTATAAAGACTCCTTTATGGCCTGTATCGGCCTCATGCGAATTTATTTTCGCAGTTATTATTGCAATTCAATTATTGCACAATGTTCGGTCAGGTTTCGGTCTCTTTATGAACGCCGTGTTTAGGTTTTGTCAGTTGATTTTAGTTGTGTCTAGTCTAATTTTGGGTAATGTGTACCTTGCATGTTGTTGTTATGTTGTTGTTGTGTTGTGGCTAATAAATGATTTGATTGATTGATTGATAACTAAACGATTTAAATTGTGGAAAGAAAAAATCACTCACGAGCAGGATTCGAACCTGCGACTCCTGGCTCAGTACACCAGTGCTTTACCACTAAGCTACCGTGAACACTGCTCGTGGTGACGAAATTCTCATCCACTTGGTACATCTTTGGGTGACGTCAGCGATATCTTATTAAGAAACGAGTGTTTCTTAACCGACTCGACTAACTTTGCAGTTAATTCAAAGTCGTATAGATATGCCTACCCTTACTAATTATTTATTATTTTTAACGCATTTTACGCATGCGAAACGAAATCTAACGATTTAAATTGTGGAAAGAAAAAATCGCTCACGAGCAGGATTCGAACCTGCGACTCCTGGCTCAGTACGCCAGTGTTTTAGCCACTAAGCTACCGTGAACAATGCTCGTGGTGACGAAATTAAAATAAAATCGATAAATAATTAAAATAATATCGATGTATCGATATTGATTTAAATCGTTAGATTTCGTTTCGCATGCGTAAAATGCGATAAAAATAATAAATAATTGATAACTAAACTTCAAGAATGTCTTATATAACCTATGCATTTCATTCATACATCCATGCTTAAATTATACAGATTACTAACAATTTTGACATTGAATTTAAAAACAAGTAGAAACATGTAGAATATGCAATCTAGTGTCTAGGTTTATAAATCACTAACCTATGCCCGAAACTTAGCCCGCGTGAATGTTGTTTATCGCGCATCCCTCGGGAACTGTTCATCTTCCCGGGATAAAAAGTAGCCTATATGTTAATCCGGGCTATGTTCTATCTGTATGTCAAATTTAATTAAAATCCATGCAGTAGTTTTTGCGTGAAAGGGTAACAAACATAAATCCTCACAAACTTTCACGTTTATAATATTAGTAGGATAATAGGACTATAGTTCTCAAATGTAGCTTGCACAGTTTTAACATAATATGTACTAGGTACCTAGTACCGTACAACAGTATACCAGGCCCCTCAGAAAGTATTGCGAAAAAAAGTTTTTATATATGGGAGACTGGCCAGTTATAATGTTTTTCGAAAATATGATTATTTATAAGTAAAAATAAGTAAGTTCCAATTTCAAAATTTCCCTCCACATTTTTTGCGAGTTAATTCAAAGTATTGTGTCTCACTGAAATATGGATCTGCGCCGGGAACATTTTAGAGCTATGATTTTATACGATTTCAAGTGTCGCCTGAAACCGGATGAATCGTACGATAGACTTCAAATGGCATTCATGGATGAAGGCCCTTCCAAGGCAACCGTGTATCGTTGGTATAAGGAATTCAAGCGCGGTCGACCAACTTTGGGGGATGACGAAAGAAGCGGTCGCCCTTTGACGGCTGTTACCGAAGAAAACGTGCTAGCAGTGAAAAATTTAATCCAAGACAATAGGCGAATTACATATCAGGAGATTCAACACATATTGAAGATTGGATCGGGAAGCGTTCACGAGATTCTACACAGCCATCTTCGCGTGAGGAGGATAGTATCACGCTGGGTGCCGCACAACCTCACCGATGCTCAGAAGCAGGCCCGGGTGGAATGGTGCCGTGATATGCTTAACAAATTTGAAGCAGGCTCGTCTCGGCGTGTTTACGACATCGTTACAGGTGATGAGTCCTGGATTTATCAATACGACCCAGAAACCAAGCGCCAGTCGACTGTTTGGGTGTTTCAAAATGAGCCAACGCCTACCAAAGTGAAGCGATCTAGAAGCGGGGGTAAGATTTTGATCGCTAGCTTTTTTAATTTGACTGGCCACTTGGTATCAATTCCCTTACGGGATCAAAGAAGCATTAATGCCGAATGGTATACTACCAAATGTTTGCCAGAAGTTTTCTCTGTTATAAGCAACAAGCGACCAAACACAGGGCTCCGCGGGCTACTGCTCCACCACGACAATGCACCTGCGCACACCGCACTCAAAACGAGGGACTTCCTGGACAGCACGCCAGTCAAACTCCTGGGTCACCCTCCTTACAGCCCTGATCTAGCACCGTGTGACTTCTTTTTATTCCCAAAAATAAAAAATCAGCTCAAAGGGATACAATTTTCGTCGCCGGAAGATGCGCTGGCTGCGTTCGAGCAGGCTGTAAACGAGGTGTCTGCGGCGGACTGGAAAAAGTGTTTTGAAAACTGGTTTAGGCGCATGAATCTTTGTATAGAGGCTGGTGGAAAGTACTTTGAAAAGATTTGATAAAAATATATGTACGTATAGAACAATTTTTTTTAGTTTCGCAAAACTTTCTGAGTGTCCCACGTATATCAAATCTGTGTTAGCTTGAGTCTTGTGACAGATGTTAAATACGTACCTAGTACAAGTAACGTAAACATACGTTTTTAATGTGCGTTTTTGACAACGTTTTTAGTTTTTTTTTTTTTTTTTGTGCCCATACAATTATGACCACAGAAATAGATAGAATTTTTGTTACAGTATTTATAGAAACAAGTCATAAGGCGTGCTGAGATAGGGTTTGAAATATCCTGCACTATGGTGCATGGTGCTGCCACGCGCGCCCTGCCTGCATGGCCATTCTATCTTTATTCTGTGGATAGAATGGCCATGCAGGCAGGGCGCGCGTGGCAGCACCATGCACCATAGTGCAGGATATTTCAAACCCTATCTCAGCACGCCTTATGACTTGTTTCTATAAATACTGTAACAAAAACCCGCAAAAATGCCTTATTGTACTGTTTCTAACTGCAGAAACAATAGGGGTAAATTTTTTTTTTTTTTTTTAAATAGTCTCCTCGAAATGTAAGGCGTAGTTTGTTCGAAAGTAGCCACGCATGAATCGCAAGTAAAATTGTGATTACAACCATTCTACTCTATTTCTGTGGTTATGACCATGGGGCGCTTGTAACAGTGCCGAAATATCGGAAACTCGAAAAAGTTATTTAAATGGTAGGTAAATATCCCGTGATATCTGTTAATATTATACTACATTTTACGGACTATATAATATTATTATCTACATTTTAATAATTTGTGCCTTTGTACAATACATAACAAAAATTATTCATAAAAATAAAAGCTGAAAAAGGTCACATAAAAAATAAGTGGGCGCAAATTACAATTGATGGGTTGTGGACGGGGTACTAAACCTTTTTTTATGAAGAAAATATATTTTTGAATCGAATACAGATAACGTCAAACGGCTACCGAAATTCGCGCTTCGATGACCGACACCGTTATAATCTGTGCTTTAAAAAAAGAGAACATGCACTCGATTATCTCTTCATCTTTTGACATCTGAGTTGTTGAACTTTATTAGAATTCATAAGTTCATGAAATATTTCTATTGTTTCAAATATATTCTTGCGTTATTTACACACATTATGAAATAAATTGTTTATGATTTAATTCGCTTAAAGAAAAACGGAAAAGTAGTTTTTTTCGTCAACATTTAGAATGTCTATATTCTGTATGTTTTCGTACTTTTTCACGATTTCTTGGTCTATTGTCACTTATTATAGTGACCGCTTTTCTCAAGAGAAGTCTCGCTCATTAGAAGGCACAATTACCGTTATGACCAGGACCCCTTGTCCAGGCACGTGGAGTAGCCGACTGTACGCGAAATAACAGCACTGTGTTTTTCAGCCTATATGTGATATGTTCTATCCATGTAAAACTAGACACTCACAGTATAAATCTACTAATCCTCATGATAATATTATAAATGCGGTATGGATGTTTGTTTGTCTGTCCTTCATTTGATTTGGATCATATAAAAAAACCTATGTTAATCCAGGCTATGGTCTACCCAGACCATAGCCTGGATTAACATAGGTTTTTTAATTTATTTTTTATTAACATAGGTATAGGTTACTTTTTAGCCCGGGAAAATAAACAGTTACAGAAAGATGCTCAATAACATCTTTCTGTGATAAAGAAGGCGAAGCTGCGGGCATAGTCTAGTATGAAATAATGAATCCATCATCAAGACATCATAAAACTGGATAAAATAATAATTTTCGAAATCGGTTTAATGACGGAGTTCTGAGGTAACAAACATACAAAAAAAATACATGCAATCGAATTGAGAACCTCCTCCTTATTTGAAGTCGGTTAAAAAAGCTTAGTGACTAAACAAAAGTACATTCTGATGTCTTCATTTAATAAAAAAATATAGGGCCCCAAAACGGTGGGCCCCTGCATGGTTTAAGACGGCCCTGCTCCGAAGCAATAAAGAGAAAAGCGGTAAACACTCGCCAATAACGTCAAGTGAATACATTATTTGTGTACTCTTGAGTAGTGTCACTAATAGTCAGTAATGAGTGAAATCTTCAGTGCTGTGCAAGTGTGCAACAAGCGAGAGTTTATGTAAATTACAAGTTAATTATATTTGCTAAGCGTACGGCACTAGTGCTGTATGGCCCATGGTATGGCATACTATGGTACTATGGTATGGTATACTATTATTTTGTTAGTTTATAGTTGAAAAAGTGTTGAATATTAAAATGTAAGAAATAAGGAAGCTACATCTGCCAACAAACTGTCTTACAGTTTGGCAGAAGTAATATTGTTTACAAAATTGTTGTTTCGGAGGATGAAACATTTTCTTTCTTTTCTATTTGTCTTTCTTCATTTCGACGTCCATCGTTTTATTTTACGGTTAAAACACAGGTTCAAAAATCAATCAGTGCATAGGTGCATACATTCAAACAGTATCAGCGTCATCTATCTTTTTTATGTCGACTGTACTTTCTTTATATTATATGTTTTTTACATACATATTATCACGCCTGATTCCCATTGGGGTAGGCAGAAACTATGGATTTCCACCTGCTACGATCCTGACACACCTCTTTTGCTTCATCTACGTCCATTAACCTCGTCATGCATGCTCGTCGGTTTAGAGAACTCTTAACCTGGCATTTTTTGAGAACGTCCGCGATTTGATCGCGATACGTTCGCCGAGGTCGTCCCCTTCCAACTCTTCCATCCACACTCGTTTCGTATACTTGTTTCGACAATCTCCTCTCGTCCATCCTCTCTATATGTCCAAACCATCTTAACATACCTTTCATCTTTGTCACTACATCTTCTTTTACTCCACAACGCTCCCTTATCACGTTATTCCTTATTTTATCTCTCAAAGTTAGACTACACATACTTCTCAAAGCTCTCATTTCTACTGCATTTATTCTGCTTTCTTGTTTCTTCTGCCATACCCAACATTTACCAAAGTAACAGTTACATTTCATTATACATGTGGG
Source organism: Asteroscopus sphinx (assembly GCA_949699075.1). Taxonomy (NCBI): domain Eukaryota; kingdom Metazoa; phylum Arthropoda; class Insecta; order Lepidoptera; family Noctuidae; genus Asteroscopus; species Asteroscopus sphinx. The sequence goes on along the minus strand of OX453021.1, from coordinate 6,370,352 downwards.
CCAATAGGACCCATTTCGTTCAGTCTCCTTTAAAACCTCCTTCCGCAAGATTACACTCACCTCACACAATTCAACTCTACCTACCGCATCCAAATCTTCACACAACATCACGACACATTAGCCGCTGGTGACAAAACAAATGACGATTTTAGCTGTATCAGCCGCCTTTCATCTCGCCGCGGTAGCGAGCAAGATAGGTTGCCTCCTTTTATTGGCCATAATGGCCGAGATAGGGTTAAGGTGGTCAACTGTACTTTAGATTATGTTTTTGGAGGGTTTGGGTTCAGTTTTAAGTGGTGGAGCGGTATTTACATGATTGAGAAAAAGGAGTGTTTGTTACTGTCAGTATGTTTTGTGTTTTTGTGATTTTCATTGCGTTTGTCTAGCTGGCTATGTAGAGTAGATGTAACCCAGTGTATGTTTTTTTTCATTTTGTCAGGTAAGTATACAACATGTTATTGAAATAACTCAAAACCTCAGTCATTGTCCTCATTAGTATGAACAACTTTCACTATGGGACCAACCCTGAAATAGAGAAAAAAATCTGCTGTTCCTAATATTTTGTCGAATGTGAACACAAATGTAAGGAGAATCTGATATTTTTTTCGCGATTTCAGGGTTGGTCCCATAGTAAGAGTTGTTCATACTGATGAGGACAATGACCCCTTAAGGGGTTTTAAGTTATTTTAATAACACGTTGTATGAGTGCGAATAGCGCTGTAGAAGAAATGAATATTATGAATGATGTAGTGTCTTTTTAAACTTAATTTTAGACGCTCATTTAAGTGATTTTTAAGTAACTTTACAGCCAATTATTTTAAATATATTTTCGTACAATAACAACAATTGCAGCTTTTAAAATTATTCGTGTAGAGCAAAAAGCTTTCTTTCATGTCCTACTAACTAACTAACTAACTAGTAAAAAACTGTTAGTGTCTGTTTTTTTGTTCGATCATCACGCTAAAACTACAAGACCGATTTTGATGACACTTTTTATGTTTAAAAGTTAATGATTAGACTAAAAAAGGTTTAGTGAAAAAAAAAAGGGTTCCTCTCGTTGTTCTTTAGTTCATCCGGAGCGAAGCCGCGGGCAAAGGCTATTCTATACTAATGTTATAAAGAGGAAAGTTTTGTTTGTTTGTAATCGATAAACTCTAAAACTACTAAACCGATTTTAATAACTCTTTCACCATTAGAAAGATACTTTATCCAGAAGTAACATAGACTTTATTTTATTTCAGTTTTATAAAAACAGCTAAACTTATTTTTACAATTCTAATCTTCTATTTTTGTTAGAAGAATCCTACAAATAAATCAATGCGACTCTAAAGTTTTCGATGTCCAACACGACCGACCACCAATAGTCCCGCTGATACGCCGATAACGTGTTTAAATCCAACTTTTTATTGAGCCTTATCAACGGTTGAAGCTCATTCACCCACACATACAGAAGTACTTTTATTTTTTCGACTATCTGTACACATTTACACCCACAAATCGACTACCAAAAAACAAATTTGTTGTTACGGTTGTCTGAATCATTTGTCATTTCATTTTCAACTTTATTGTAATACAATACGGGGTGTTAAACAATTTGTAGGGGTGTAAAATAAAAGTGTGACGGTAGCGCTTAAGGAAATTTTTAGGATGCTTCCCAAAAGTGAACTTTAATTTGTTTGCCGATTGCTATCACTTAATGTGAAGGTGTTTTGGGCTTTTGTCGAATCATTCCGTCTCTAATTTAAAAATAGTGACGGGTAGGCCAATTAGAACTAATTAGTAACTTTATTTTTGAAGATTCGAAAGTATTTCGAAAATATCTAGGCCGTGTGTTGGAAAAATAAACTCGGATTCGAAAATTCGTATTACCTACTACCTAACTAATAGCTGATCACTACAAAATAATTGCTAATACCAACAGTAAATATACATGACCAAACTTTTTATCAAGCAGCAATTATCAGAAAACAAATAACAAACAAACTAAAATTACAATTTCATGATTCACATCTAAAAAACGATGCATTCCATTTTAAAATAAACCGCATCAAAACTGATAATCAAATTCGAATATCGAAACTCATCGAACATTCAAATTGAAATATCAAAATTCAAAATAAGAATTATGTGTTGACGTCAGACCACCAAAGAGTCCGCCATCATTGAGATCAATACTTTTTAAATTTTATGGTGTATGTAGGTAGTTAGGTACACGGAATGTCACTCGACTTTTATACTTTGATACTTTAATCGGTTATCTTAAAGAGATTAAAGAGCTACCGGTCTTGGTCCATATCTCGGGCGTTTAGTTAACTTTTTATGTAGATAGTTGATGCATATTGATTGGTAATGGAGTAAAGACACCTGAATTTGGTTCGTTTTTTTTAGGAGATTTTTCAAGCCAGCCTGAGAAATTTTTGTTTGAATTTAAAACAAATATTGTTGGTACAATGTGTATCGATAAACTGCTTTAATACTTCACATTCTTTAGAATCGCATATTAAAGCTGGAATTTAAAATATTTTTGTCAAATAAATAATACCTAATATGCGGAAGGCACAGGACCGGTCGTTGTGGCGATGTTTGGGGGAGGCCTATGTCCAGCAGTGGACGTCTTTCGGCTGAAATGATGATGATGATGATGATGATGATGAAATAATACCTAATTATTACCAAGAAACTATTTAACTAAATGTGTTTCGTGCCAAGCTAAACAGAGACCTTATCATTAAAAAATAAATGTGTTTCGTACCAGAGTTGGCAAAACGGAACACCTCTTATTAAATCACTTGAGAATAGGATGTAGGCTAAACCACACTGATCAGGATTGTTTTTTTTTGGCAAAAATAGCTTAATGGTGAATAAAATCACACACACACGCACATCGTTTAAAAAAATGGATGTTGAATCTCTACATTAGCAACGCTAAAAACAAATCGCCTTTTCATGCATCTTATATCATATAAGTCCTGCCAAAACCAATTTTTCTTCTCCACAACAAATTGTTATAAAAAGGTGACCTACGGGATGAGCAAACGACCTGTCGACCGCAATCAATCTCCCGCCCACGGTCGTCTCTTGGGCGCCGCCCTCCGCCCGCCCTGCGACGATCTACTGGGAGCTTCAGACACGCATTGATCAGGTGATTAGAGGATGGAGATGATAATGGTGATATTAAGAACATGGTTTTTGGTTAAACTAGAAGCTGAACTTAACCACAGATAATACGTACTTGAGTAAAGTCACAGTTTAACAATATAATGGTAAAACTGTGGTAAAGTTTTGGTTGATGCGCTTATTTACTACACTGAGGCACAGCGGTGACACTCCCCCCTACCCCTGTACGTGTGAGCTCGCTCGCCGGTGACCTTGAGGGAGCGCGTTTACATGCAATATTTTGGCTGGGGCAGCCGATAGACTGCCCGTTCCACACGCCGCGCACCGCGCACGGCCCCCGCGCTCGCCCCGACCCGCACTTATAGCCGCGAGCAATTTTACAAGCACACATGCTTAAGTGTCGCTTCTTGTCGTTAGTATATATTCTATGACTGAGGTAATATGTACTACGTACTAGAGTAGACATTACGAACAAAAATGTCGCGCAACTTGCTGGCGAGTGAGTGAGAGTGCAGGAGCTCTAAAACGCGTTACAAACATTCGATTCGAGGTGTCTTCTCTAGTACGTAGTACATATTACCATACGATCTTCTAACAGCTTTTGAATAATACGTTACTTTTTGTTTACGACATTTGAGCAAGTAGTTTGTTCAGAATAACTAGGAGAATCGATTGAGGTCGTTATGTTATATTTTAACAAAAAAAATTGAATCTCAATTTGGTTCATCATTTCAGCCGAAAGACATCCACTGCTGGACATAGGCTTCCCCCAAGCAGGTTAGGCCATAATTCTTATGCCATAATCACCAAGCTACAAAAGACTCAAAACCTCAGACATCCTAACTAGTTTTTAGGGTTCCGTACCCAAAGGGTGCTAACGGAGGGGGGGTGTACGAGGTAGTCAACTGCCGAATTTCTGCTACCTTAAGCAGCCTGAAAAAAAACACTGAAATAAAAATACCTACTCAACCGAAAAAAAAAAGAAATGAAACGTATCAAAAGCTGCCAGTGGAAATAAAGTAAAATATACAAAATATTCGCGCTTCCTCATATTATGACGCGAACGCGCGTCAAAGTATTTCTTTTTGACGTCCGCGTCACCTTCTCGTGTAGGGTTGACGTGTCATGGTTTGTGAAATGAAAAATGACATTTGCAATATTTTTATTATGTTTTTACTAGGTTTGCAATTTGAAACTAGAATGTCTCATGACAAATAAGATATTAAATAATTATTGTATGCTGTACTTACGTCGTTACAGATAATCATCACAATTTTACTAGAAAGCAGATTAAAACCAGAAAGCTATTGGTGACTTAGTCATTTCTACGTGAGAAGATACCCGGCAAATTTCTTGAATAATTCAGAACCATGATTATAGCAAATCATACAATAAGAAACCACCAAGGTTTCACAAGTGGCTCGAAATGACCAGCCAGTTCGCAGGCAACTGTAGTTCTAGGTACTAACTTATATGCTACACTTGGAATTAAAAACTGTTTTGGATTCTAAAATCAATATAAACAACTATATTTTGTTAAGAGATGAGAGTAAAGACTTTTTATAATTGTTTGAGATTTTTTAAATATCAGTTTAATGTAGGTAATTTGGGTTTATTGTTCCTCAAAACATAAAATCGTAATTCGACAGCCCTAGCAAAGAAGAACAGTGAATATCAAATACACTGGCAAATAGAAAATGCGGAAAATGTAAAATTGTCGTTTTCACGATTCAGAGGACAGGTGTGAGGGCTACGTGACGTAATAGAAATGTAGAAATGATGGAACAAGCAGACATTCCTCACACGGAAACAGGCAATAACAGGATCGCTGCTACGATAACTAAGGGGTACGTTCCTGTTGATATTTTAGAATGAAGACCTGAGGGTATATACTTATAGGGACTGTCAACATGGAAAATTTCAAAGAAGATTTTTTGTGATAACATTTTATTTTACGGGAATATAGTAGAAATAGACTGAGAAGACCCGGAGTGACCGACATAGCTTGTAGGATCAGTAAGCTAAAGTGGCAGTGGGCTGGCCATGTCGTCGAAGGACCGATGGCTGCTGGAGCAGACGAGTCCTTGAGTGGAGACCGCGAATCGGCAAACGCAGCGTAGGGCGCCCCCCTGCCAGGTGGACCGACGACCTAAAGAACGTGGTTGGGGGGCTGTATGCGGAAGGCAGAGGTACGAGTGTTGTGGCGCAACTTGGGAAAGGCCTATGTCCAGCAGTGGACTGCGATAGGCTGAGTTGATTGATTGATTGAGACTGGATGGGAAAGACGGAGGTAAGGATGACGTGGTGTGACTTCGGTATGACTCGTGTCCAAGTTTAGTTGCTCATTTTATTAATAGAGCAACACATCTGTGGTGCAGTTATGAGTTCCTTTTATAAAACATTATTAACAGTTAGTTACTATACCACTATTAACAGAACTATAAAATCAGGAGGACAGTCAGCAACATCTACTTTGTCTCTTATAGCATCTTACTGGCAACACAAATTCACACAAAACAACACAAAAAACTAAGTAGATGAATATGACAATATTCTTATGATGAATTGCTCAAATGTCATAAACCTAATAATAATATAGCTCCCGGCACGAGACGTGAGCACAAATTGTACCTGCGTGGTAGTCTCTGTCGTCACCGTATTCTAGTATTCCGTTTTCTACGTATACTCAATTATGCATTATCATATAATTAAGCCAATGCAAGTGCCCGTTTCTGGTCTGTTGTACTGTGAACAGAGATTCGAACACTTACGCAGTGGAATCTGTGCTCACGACTCGTGCCGACAACTATAACTGTCTCTCTACCTCAAAAAAAACTATTTTTGACAAAATTCTTACATAAGAATAAAAAATAAAATAAAAAACAGAAAAAAATGGCGATGAATTTTTCAATTTAAACTGGCAACACTTGTTCGGGTGTTATCAATATTTCATGACATGAAAACTTTTCAATGCTATTTTATGGTATTACTGAATCGCGAGTTCATAGTATTTTAGATGATCAGTTTTCAAGTGTCACATAATTTTACTTTGAATATTGTAGGGTGCAAATATTGTGTTAGATTTGAATAGATATTTCGTTTTAGATTTTTGAGTGCACTTTTGTCATTACTTTAATATCACATGGACAACAAAAAATAGAAGAAACATGTTCGGAAAATCTAATAAAAAAACCTATAAAATTTTGAATAGGTAATACTCTTATTTTGCAGCATGAAGATATATGTTTGTATTCAATGCAGAAAGCATAAAGAGTTAAGTATTTTTAGACAGTTCGTTACATTTTCAGTCTAAACTAAAATAATTAAAAAAAAACCGGCCAAGAGCATGTCGGGCCATGCTCAGTATTATAGGGTTCCTTAAGTAGGTCTAATTACAAACTAATCAAATCGAATATTTATCATTGCTATTTTAGTTTTTGCAAACAGCGCCACCTAGCGTTAAATTTAAGAAGTGTGTCATATCAATATAACACAAAGCTTCTTTTTGTGATTTTTTTAAATAGAAAGTAACTAAAGGAGCATTATTTGCTGAGCTCATTTTTCTCTAAGGTCAATGACCTATGAACTAGGACGTCTTAAGTATTTTTCAGTTTTCTCACTATAACTCAAAAATTTATGATCACATTATACTCGAAACATAACATACATAACTGGCGAAATGTGGGTGTACTATTATTAGACCTCTGCCTACCCCTTCGGGGAAATACAGGCGTGATGTTATGTTGTTATTATACTCGAAACAATTTTAAAAGATAATTTTTATAAAGGTCTATCAATGTGGAAGACTATAAGTTTCTACGTTGCATAGTTTAGAAATGGCAGGGGGGGGGGACACATTGCAAGCCACTTTGGCGAACTGTATTTCGCAGTCTTGTTCCTGATAAAAAAGTAATGTATGAAACATTACCTTAATTTTAGTAGAACTATTCAATGATACCCCACAAGAGGGGGTGCAGCAAAAAAATAATTTTCATCCCCATTTCACATGTATGGGCGCCACCCCTAAAATACATTATCAAGAAAATTAAATAAAATAAATATCTTTGGGACATTTTTTTTACACAGCACCATTATTAACCACCATTATTATTATTATTGATTTTTTTATTCTTTTAAAATTGAGATCTATATCTAAACCAATTTTTAACAAAATTTCATTTACTTATGTTTATAACTGTAGAAGTTATTAAGCTGTAAAGGATTAGGACAGACGGACAGACGACGGACATAACTAAACTATAAGAGTTCCTTGTAGGACTACGGAACCCTAAAAATAAACATTTTGCTTCTAAGAACGTCACATAAATAAGGATAGTCGGATTGAAAACCCGGAATGTCACAAAGTCACAATACAAAATAATCCAATTTTTTTCTTCATAATGACACTACTTTTTTCCTTAGACAAATAATGACAAAGCTTACAAAGTCAATGTCATACTCTAATTAATGAGTGCCATTAATATATGACCTTCGTACCTGACGTGTATTCACGTCGACATCTATCGAGGGTTATGTCACGGCCGTGAAATGACGAGAGCCGTGTGTCAAACGCGACATGTTTACGATTTTTCTATGCAAATTTTGACAGAATGGATGGTCCGAGTCTTGGAGTTATATTTCATGCAATTCGATGTCGTTTTTGGTGGGTTGTGTAAGGGTAGGCTTTGAATAAAGCGAATGTGGAAAGGAAAAGAAAGTTAAAGAAAGAAATAAACCTATGACACTGGACGAAAATTAACGAGAGAACTGAAAACCGAGCAATGGAAGAAAGCGATGCTTTTTTATTAAGTTGATGTAAGTAGATTATAAATTGTAATACAAATAAAGCAGATGCTTTATCATATTATTGCATATATTATAAGAAAAAGTTGGTGTAACACAAGTAATTAATAGATGTAAGAATATATAAATGTAATACCACTATTACATTACACTATTAAATGGTATAAGGTCAGCGAAAAACAAAAACAAACACATAGGTACACACACAATGTAAGTAACTTTACCTTGACAAAAAGCAAACAACGCACTGTTCTAAGCAAAACATAGTATTATATTATCTATGAGTAGTAGTTGCAGAGACTGATAGTAACGCTAGACTCGGTCATAGTGTAGTAAAAATAAAAAGAAGATAAAATGCTAGGCTAAAAAAAGCGTAGCACATACCTCCCCGTCTCTTGGGATGGCTGCCATCTTCGTTTTTCTCCAATTCCCAAAAAGCCAGTTCAGAGCAAACTCCGCATGATCTTTTTACATACGTTGTCCGAAACGACGTACTACTTTCAGATGTTACAAAATTCATAGGATTCCAGAACATTTTGGAATATTCGAGAGGCATGCCTAGTTTCTATATCATTTCCCTGTCGACTCCCGGTGCGGTCCCCAAGGATAGGTTTGTTACAATATTTATTCCAAACTTTACGCAAAATATGTTCAGTAGATTCGTACCTACACTTTGGTTGAATTTATCTCGATTTTCGCTGTTTAACTTGGCTTGAAAATATTTGTGTAAATTTTTGGATTTATTACCTCGTTATGTATTACTTTTCTTCTTTTGAAAAGCTTGTCTTTATTGATTAACGAATGGTAAATCGTTTTATTACTACATCGAATAGTCCTCTAGATTCTTACGTGTTTGGAATGATAAAAATGTGTTTCTAATTACGTGCTCAAATAATGACGATACTTAATTGTAACTGGTTAGGTAAAGCCATAAACTTTACAACATTTCCCAATGTTTAATGGGCACCTATCCTAGAACCGTTTCCGTCATTATTCCACCTCAAAAATATCCACTTAACTATATAAACAGTGTACACTTTTACACCTAAATTACACCATCAAGCGTGCTGTTCAAACGGAACACATAAAAAGGAACAACACGTGAAGCCGTTAGTTTGGCACCCCCCTTAATAATAGGTGATTTGGCCTCCCTCTTGCTCACATATAGACACCAACAGGCATATTATGACCAGAGTATCCTGATCCCTACGTGGCGAAAATTTCTAGAAAGTTACTGGAATATCGGAGCAGCATTTTCGAGGCGGGGCAGGCCTTTCTATTTTGGTGATATGGCGAGGATGCGTGCTTCCGAGCCATCTTGGAGGTTTCAGTCTAATGCCACTTGTATTGGACATTTTATTGTCACACGCTGCTACTTTTCCGTGAGTTGTGAAGCTCGAATTTTAGGAAGTATGTTCTCACTGACGTTTTTATAGGCACTAAACGTAAAATAAAAGTGAACTTTGAGTGTTTCTAAGTTTTGCGGTTTTTTTATTTCGGTTTATATTTACTGCTGAGGTGTGAGCGTAAGAATGTTTCAATGAATTTGAAGGGAAAGAGATTGCCGCGATATGCAAACATTTGTGGTTGGTATTTAGGTTTCTTCAAAAAATTATTTGTTTCTTTTAATTTGAATTCTGTGACGAATTGTTTGTAAATAGGTAGAATTTTGGTAGAACTCGACATATTGTACCTACGCGTTATTAAATTTCTTAGGGTACTAGATTATGTATAGGTACCGATACTGTTAGGAATATGAGGTCATGCCAATGCTAGTTCAGCACAGTCATACCGAAGGAATTTTATCTATCAAATTCTTCCTCAACTATTCTTAGGTCGAAACATAAATAAACCGGCAGAAGCTCCGAAATAAAATATCCTACCTAATAACCGCAAAGAATTTAATAGACACATCAAACTGAAAACTTTGGGTCCCGCAATAAAACCTCCTTATTACGAACTTGCTCCGAAAATCATTCCGAGTATTTCCGAATAAATTCGTTGTTTTATTTTTTAATGCTTCCGCGGCCGGGGCGTTTGGTCGTTTGCATAAATTTTCGTGTGAGTTTATTAGACTTTGTGGTACACAGAAGTGTCGTTTTCTCAATTTTCCCGCCAATTTTTGGGTTACAAAATGGCGGTCGGTGCGTCGACACGCACAGACCTCACGCGATATGCGAGCATTCCCTTTCAGCCTATGTTGAATAATTTATATGTTTTCAATACCTCTGATGCCAGCAATAAAAATTGTTAGTATCTTTGTCCGACATTGTTGTACAAGACATTACGATTCCGGATGCGAATGGTGTTACGATTTTCGCAGTGAATGTTTTTGAGGAGAAATATTGTCGGGGCACTTTGGCGACAGTACCTACTAAAATTGTTCGGAGAAAAATACAAGGTATGTGTCACTGTTATGCTTTAATTGGATTTTGATTTGGTTATTTGCATTGTTTTATTTTGTGTGCAATTCTTTACGTCCGGCACATGGAAATACGATACTGAATACCATATGCAATTATTTTTTTCATAATCACAAAATTACGTGGTTTTTATGCATCAGTAAGTTCCCGAGTTGGTTGCTGGATAGCTGCAGGATCCCGTTTAGGTTTACCTGATTTACGGATACCCATTTCGCTGGTCTACCCGGACCTCAAGAACCTACTCGAGATCTACTGGTATTCTTATTTATCCTTAGTCATCATCATCAGAATTTCAGCCGAAAGATGTCCACTGCTGGACATAGGCCTCTCCAAGCATACGACTAAGCCATAACGACTGGTCCTACGCTTTCCGCATCCAGCGGATTCCCGCGACCTACACCAGATCATCGGTCCACCTTGTAGGGGGCCTTTAAGATACTTAGTATCCAAAATTTATATAATAATTCACCCAACAGTTACTGTATTTTGATGAAATAGTTTTACTTGCCCGTGTAACAAATAGGTGTCGTTATAACCGCGCCGGTCACGCAGGCCACCCAGTGACCACTCGTTACATAGCTATTATTTGCCGCTTGCAGGTTGTAGGTCTGTACCTATCTATTGCGTACTGTTAGATGCAGCAACCAGTCTACGTTATGCAAAGGCAGTTCGGACTGAGACATAATTGTATGAAGATTGCAGAAGTGGCAAGGGTGGCGATCTTATAATGCAATAAAAAATGTGATGGTAATTTTTGTATTTAAATCATAATTTTTGTTTCATCATCATCATCTGAAATAGCCGAAAAACGTTCACTGCTGGACATATGCCTCCCCCAAGTATTGCCAAAATTTTTGTTTGATATCTGTAAATCCTACCAATATTATAAATGTGAAAGTTTGTGCAGATGTTTGGATGTTTGTTACTCAATCACGCTGTAAGGGCTGAACGATGAAATTTGGCATAAAGATAGAACAAAACCCGGATTTACATATACACTTATTATCCCGGGAAGATGAACAGATCCCGAGGAATGCGCGAGAAACGACATCCACGCGGGCGAAGCCATGGGCATAGGCTAGTGAAGGTATATGTTTTGTAAAAGCTAGTGATACCCAGGTGTTAGTTGCCATATTGACGAAACTTTGGACAGTGAAAGAAAAAAATTACTTAAAAAGCTTATAGTTATGACCAAAGGCCAGTCAATTAAAATGCAAAACATTAGATATATTTAGACTTTGAAAAGAGCTTTTGCAACATCAATCATTTTTATAATCTTTGCTTTAATCTTTATCTCGACGCATCACAAGTAGCTACCTACATTTTATTTTTATTCATATTGGATTTGCTTTTGACCGCCACCTCACCAGATGTTAAGCGATGGTGCGGTCGACGATGGTAACGCTTGTCTAGCAAAAACCTATTCATTGGAGCCTTGAAGACCACTAGATTATACTTATCGGGAAACGCTGGGAATTACACTCTTTAGCGGTACGCATGATAAAGCTATTAGCAAATCGGTTCGTGCGTAACAACATGCTAGCTTAATTCCATAACAACTTATGGCTAGGTACTGTTCTTCTTTAATATCATCTAACCAACCTAATACACTTGTATTGTATGATCAGTGATCACACCACTTTACTCATTTCCCCTTCTATCGATTTATTCGGAAATCTCTCCCCTTCGGATCAAAAGCCGTGAAGTGCGAAATTCAAATATTTGCCGCGTTAGTTTGGTCAAAAGAGGTGGACTATCATTTGACACTTTTTACATGTCGCGAGGGAGTCAATACTGGCCTGCAAATAGATTAGCCGTGTGTACTTTGGGTTCTCGAATCTTGATAGTTGTGAGGGAAAGTAACTGAGGGTATTGATTATGGGGGAAATTATTAAGAGAATTGGCTGGGTTTGGCCGAAGAAAACCAAAACTTTTCTTTGGGACAGTGTGACAAGTGTTTGTTGTTAACTGTTGAATAACTAACAGATAGCTGAAATACATGGAACTTATAACATAACTGGCGAAATGTGGGTGTACTATACACCTCTGCCTACCCCTTCGGGGAAATACAGGCGTGATGTTATGTTATGTTGTGTTATGTTAACTGAAATAGAAAATAGTAATCAAATTCCATCCTCACCATCTTGATGGTTGGCGGTCAAGTAGGTACTGTACGCTCACAGACCAGTAAGCCTCTACTGGTCTGTGTGTACGCTACACACATTTTTTTGCCTTATACAGCAAAATTGTGCAACCATTTGCGGTTTTCGCAAGCGAGCCGATTTTGGCAGTGAGTACCTACCTATTAATAGCAGCGCCATCGGTACTGAAGTGCCAAAACAATGTATTTGATCCGAACTTGATCCAACGCAAATATTTGGTCCAACTCGAGCGTGCAAACATTTGCAAAGTATCACGTGTTGTGGGAACTGCACATGCACTCCAACACTGATTTATTTTAAAGATTTGTTTTCGATATAGGGCTTTATGAAAATCATAGTGATAAGTAGGCATTTTACTACCTAAAACTTTTAGGTAGGTTAGGCAGTCAACTTCACGGGCGATTTCTGTCTGATGTCCAATACATCTTTTGGTGATGATACCAACACCTTTGGGGATGATACCAACATCTTTAGGTGATGATACAAACATCCTTGCTGGATATTTATGTAAAATTATTTAAAGCCCTAAGATAATCGTTTTCCTTACTGAAGTCTTAATTGTTCTAGACAAATTAGGGTTGGTTTTGTTTAAAAAGTTTTTACATAGGTACCATAGGTACTTCTGATGTGTGGCTGTGATGTGTTGATTGTAGTTAGGTCATAGAGTATTGGACTCTTCAAAGATTCTGTCCACTTCTTTGAATTATATTAAAATAAATTCATTCTAAACATTTATTGCGAACTAAGTGCGCAGATTGGTTTTACATAAACTCAGTGGCGCCTTTTTGAAGCATTTCTATAATATATAACATAACATAGCATAATATCACGCCTGTATTTCCCCGAAGGGGTAGGCAGAGGTGTATACTGGGTGTAAGGGGAACGCTTCCGAAAACGAAGATAGGTGCTGGTGACAACTGATACGAAACCACGAAAAAAAAATGCGATTCTTTTTTAGATTTTTTCATATATATAATTTTGCATTTTTCATACTTAACCTGCTTTGGGCAGTTAAATAAAATTCATACATTCATAGGTACACCCACATTTCGCCAATTATGTTATAAGTCCCATAGGGGGAGAGCCTATTGTCATTAACCGGGCACAAATCCAGACACCGGGCTGCTACTGAGAATTTCCAATAATAAATAATGAAAATTTGCAATAATATCTAGGGCTAAATTACAAGAAAAAAAGAAAGAAGAAAAGAAAGAAAAACAACATCTCTCTATCGCTCTAAGGTTTGCTGTTAGAAAACTCATTTCTAAGTTAAGCTCGCTGATGTACATAAACTTTCCTACAGTAATATAAATGTATGTATGTGTGTGTGTACAATAAAGAATAAGAATAAGAAAAAATAAAACCGGCCATGTGCGAGTCGGACTCGCGCAGTAAGGGTTCCGTACCTCTCAACGACCTGATACCCCATAAAAACTGATTTAATTTACGAGAGTTTATCAAAAGACATCAACGTTCAGTGCGCGAAATATGAATTTTTGCATGTCTTTCTTACGCAGGTACCGCCACATATGTCTATGTTTGTCTTATTTTTATTTTTAATATGCACTATAATCTGACCAAATTTGACGCTGGTATATATTATGGTTTTGAAGATAGAGCAAAAACAAAAACGTTGAAAAAATGCATGTTTTTTGAGGTTTCTTGTATGGGGACCCCCTTTGTTTTTAGACTTTTTTTTGTTTTTAGTATTTGTCGTGATACACCTCATAGCAACACAATTTCTGAGAAAATTTCAGCCGGTTACCTATTACCGTTCAAAAGATACAGCCCTGTGATAGACAGACGGACGGACGGACGGACGGACGGACAGCGTAGCGAGAGTAATAGGGTCCCGTTTGGCACCCTTCGGGTACGGAACCCTAAAAAATGATCTAAGAAAAAGAAAGATTAAAGGTTAAAGTTTTTTTTTCTAAAAACTGCAGTTACAGATAGAGAGTTCTAGTTATTTTGTTTCTCAAGTTTTTTTTTTATAATCAACAAACCTATTGCAGCAGCTACTATATTGTGGATAACCAGCCAACTGAATGTATTCCATTATAACACTTAAGTATGATCACAATCGACAGGTAGTCATCACTTGGCATAATAAAAACTTTACTGCAAGCTCATTGGATAGCTATCATCGGTACGATATAGCCTGTTATTGCAATTATATAGGCTTTAAATTACTCTAAATGACTACGATTGCCCTTAGGTGGATTCCTAGTAAGGCGTGACTTGCAAGTCAAGATGCATCTTGGTTGCATCCAGACTATAGGTGCGGCACGCTTCTTCTTCTAGCGTGCCGCGGGTATAGTATGAAACGTCAAAGCGTGTCTGTTTTACGCTTTTACGTCTAAACCACAGAAAATCTAATAGTACTAACCTACACAATGGCCACTCACCGCCCCCCGCCAATTCAAGATTCCTTGCCCGCGCCCCGCACGTGCCCGCAGTTTGACGGCAATTGGACTGCAAGATTGCAATGGATGTCAATCGTCAGTACTACACAAGCACGCCATCTCTTAGAACTACTAAGAAGCGCCTGGAACCTAAGCGGCACTACGAGCGGCGAGCATCCCTAACCTATTCGTTTGTGTGCGTTCGTATACAGACGTAATCTTGTGTATATATGTGGCGCTAGCATTCATATTGTATCGAGTGTCCGAGGTGTGACTAAACTATCGAATAGATTTTGATGATTTTTGACAGTTAGAACTTCTGACTTCCAATCTCAAGGCACGCAGTAGGCAGCTAGGTTCTACATGCAAGCCTATATACATAGCAAGTTGGGAAACTTGAAGCCTAAGATTCAAGACATCGAGTTCATCAAACGAAACGTTTCAGTGCAAACCTCAGCCCACTCTGCAAGCATTTTGTCACAGAATTAAAAGTCGAGCTAATATGTACCTACGTGCTAATTATTATGTGACTATTTTCCAAAATACAATTATGTGACCTTTGTAACTGACAGAAAGAAGCTTACGATACAAGTCATCGAATCATGAATGCTTATTATTATGTGACGAAGTTTCAGAACACAATTTTATTATGTGACTTCTATAACCAGCAAATATATCAACATGCGTTATACCACCACAGTCTAAGGAACTCTAGCTTTGCTCTTTCCTAAATAAATAAATATAATTTCTATTATTTATTGTTAGGGTTAATAAAAGGATAACATCTGTCCAACAAACATAGTATCTAAAATTAAAGGAAGTCCATGAAATATGGACAAACAACAAATAAAATAAGATTATTTTTTGAGTACAATTTGCTCCACCTTGGTATCATTTTATTGAAATGTAGGCAATCTAGGCCATAAGTTTGTTGAAGTGATTTAATCCTCATTATCGACTCTACCGATTGGTGGCATAAAAATACAGGCGATATTTTTTGGCATACTTAAAGGTTTGATTCCCTACTCAGGGAAAATACTTTAGTAAAATGCAGTATTACTGGTGTTTAAAAATAAAATGAAGTCTTCTTGAAGTGTAATTTCCTGTTTTCAATATTTAAAGTATGTAGCATAGTGATGGGACACCTGTATATAAGTAACACACAATATTATGCAAACCTTAGTTCAAGTGATTTAAAGGCTATAAGCAGTGGCAGTGGGCGGGGCACATTGCTCGCAGAATGGATGGCCGATGGGGCAGTAAAGTTCTGGAGTGGCGACCGCGTACTGGAAGGCGCAGCGTGGGTAGGCCCCCCACAAGGTGGACCGACGACCTGGTGAAGGTCGCGGGAAGCCGCTGGATGCGGAAGGCACAGGACCGGTCGTTGTGGCGATGCTTGGGGGAGGCCTATGTCCAGTAGTGGACGTCTTTCGGCTGAAATGATGATGATGATGATGAAAGGCTATAAAAATAACCGATGTTACCATGTCTACATGCTCATTACCGCAGGCCACAGAAATAGAATGGTTGTAATCACAATGTTACTTGCGATTCTTGCGTGGCAACTTTCGAACAAACTACGCCTCCCATATTGACGTCATTAATTTTTAAAAATTAATTAATTAACTTCAATCAAATTTACTTTACAGCTTTTGTTTCTGCAGTTAGAAACAACACAATAAGGCATTTTTGTGGGTTTTTGTTACAGTATTTACAGAAACAAGTCATAAGGCGTACTGAGAAAGGCTTCGAAATGCACTGCACTATGGTGCAGAGTGTTGGCACGCGCGCCCCGCCCTCTTGGCCATTCTATCTATTTCTGTGCTGCAGGCCATGAAGAAACAATCCTGTTATTGTTTTTTAAACTAGTGCTGTCAACACTTGCACACGCACACGACCGCAGCTAGTCCCGCCCGGATTACGGCACTAGCCTATCGATTACGTCACCGAAGCCCTAATCCGAGAACTATTGAGGGTTGCCACACGAATAATAAAATTATAACAATAAAAGAATGTTGTGGCGATGCTTGGGGGAGGCCTATGTCCAGCAGTGGACGTCTTTCGGTTGAAATGATGATGATGATTATGATGATGAATAAAATAATGCATACAGAGACATCTAAATCACAAAGCGACCTGACGCAGATAACTAAAATATGTGTAAGATATTGTTTCGCTTTCTGGGTTCTGCCGAGGTTCTTGAGGTTCTTCTGGGTATGCCCAATATATTGTAATAGACCGAGTTACAATCTTGGATATTGTATTTACAAAGAGTATAAAAAACAGCGTATTCAATTCAATTCAATTCAATTCACAATTTCAATTTTCAATTTTTATCACTAGAAGTGAAAAAAAATGTATTACATTGGCCTACTGGTATTTAGGATTCGCTGATTAAAAGAAGAAGGTACTCTTGAAGGCGTTGCATGTGTTAATCATCATAATCATAAATAAGGTATATACGAGTCACATATTCGATCTATGACTAGTTTCAAAGTAAAGATTAACACTACATGACATGCTATATGCTATATGTGATAAAATACTAAGGTTCAGACACATCTGGTTAGATTAGAAGCCGAACCCTACATAAATTGAAAAAGGCGAGGAGAACGAAGAAGCTAGAAATTTGTCCAATAAGTTGGTCTGGATGGTTGGTTGACCATCGGGAACTTTTGTAATCTTGCCTTCAGCATAGCTACATTTTAAATTCCCTACTATTCTTTTGACAGCCCTACAACCAGTTGTAAAACATAAGGGCATGTGTACACGGTATCGTTTGGAAAACGGCTGTGTTTACACTACGTATGACCCCAGCTAGGGTCAGATGACAAATGGACAACTGGTAAAGTTATACTATTTTGTATCTGTTATTGTCAACAAGATGTAGTTTGATAGGTCAGTTACGACAAATATACTTATTTTAGAGGCCCAATAGTGGACAGTGGTTGAAGCGGTATAAGGGAAAAAAATCGCCACAGTGCACTAATTTGGAGATAAAAAACCAAGGTTGATAATAAACAAGGAAAAAATCACTGTTTGCGATTTTTTAAGGACATTGATAAAAATAGCCTTAAGCTGTTACAAAGATGAACAATATACGAAAATTACATGCGAGTTTTTTCGTTTCATAATATATATTGTATTTAATGCGGACAGTACAAGAACCATTTTTTATATTTTAAGGAGTATCAACACATTAATGACGTAACCGGATAAAATTGTATCATCTATGATATCTGTGTATCGACCATATTTTTATTTCGATACTCTATAGCCTATGATTCATTATTATAGACTCCTTTTCACACAAGAAATTCCAAAAAATTGGCATCGACTGACAACTTGACGACAATTTAGGTTGTTTGACATAACAAAAAAAGCAAAACATGACATCAAAATAGCACAGATATCTGTGATTATATGTGTCAAAGTAGTAAATATTTAAAAAATCTAAAATTATATTTAGTACTGTCCGTGTTTATGAATATATTGCAATACATTGGCTTCATTGAGTTGTATATGGTAAGCATCAACTTTAATTTGTAACGCCATAGGGCGCAGTCACTAAGGATCTTTAGCAATATCCTTTCTATATGTTATATTCTACGAAGTCAAAGTACGGGAAAATCTAAAGAAGAAGAATATTATTGAACGACAAAAATCCCCAAAAACGCATCATCATTACCTTTACTATAAGTCAAACGTAAAAAAAAAACGAACCAATCAAGTCGAAATCCGAAAGCGCGGTTTTATTTTATCACTGGCCAGTATCAACTTTTATGATTTTTAATCAACTTAAAATTATTTGAAAACCGAACTGGCGCCAGTCGAAAGTCGTAATCAAAGTGTACCGAAAACCTGGTTTTGCAAGGTATTATCGTATACACTTGATGTAATAAGTTGTATGGGTACAGCGAACCATTGTGATTTTTAAAAGACTTAGATAGATAACGGTAGAAAGGTTTTTCAAGAAAGGATTGAAGTTTGCGCCACTTGGATGGTTTTTGTTGGGATAAAGCTGTTTTTGCAATATTATATTATGTAGTTTGCTAAAAATGAAAAGGTAAGATACAAAGGTACGACATTTAATGTGTCTGCATTTTTTTTAAATTTCTGCACTAACAAACATTTAAACAAACAACCTCATCTAGTTGCACGAAGTCATTGTTTCACGAAAATACCTATTCTCAAAACCACCAATCTCACTCGATAATTAATCCAGTGGAACACTATCGAACCGTTAAGACGATAGCCCCTTCGCAAGATTTTATCGCCCTTAATAGAGAACAATTCGGTGGGGCTGTTCAATGTTCATGTCGCCTGAATGGCTGCCAAAGGACATCACCTTTTGATCAATAACTGTATATAAATTTCTGAGCATATGCCCTTTCCTGCTCCAACGAGCAACGGTTCGGCCTTTGTAACCCTATTTGTATAATGTATAATATGTATATATTCCCTTCCCGGGTATATTATGTCCGTGAAGTTTGCTTGCGTAAGTTACAGAAATAAGTTGGAGAAAAAGAAGCCGTACAGTTCTGTTCGATTCAAATTCTTGTTTTGGATTGAGAAATTGGCTAAGTAGCTTGTTCGGGGGAGAAGTTAAAAAATATGGTTACTTATTGGGAAAATTATGGCTATTCAACATACTTGATTTTGTTTTGCAATGTTTTTGTAAACTTTTACTTTCGATAACAAACATTCTGTGACTTGGTTTTTACTTTTAATAACAGTTTTATTTGGGTGAAATAATTATACACGTATAACTTATGATTCCGCACATTTTTACTGAAATACAACCATTATGGTGTCTAGTTTCGGACAATTTGATTGAGATTCTCAGTTAAAATCAGATCAAAATCTTAATACCACATCTTCAACCCATAGACGAAAAAGCTCTGTCACCAAACTTTTTGCACGACAAACAGATGTTCGACCAACAAAGCGCTACTTCAAAAAGAATTTGACGCACGAAAAACTTAAGCCATAGACAATTAATACCCCACATTGTCGTATTAAAGCTACCTCAGTACTTTGGACGTATTAGTCTTACCTCAAGATGTTTTCACAAAAACTTTGGAGAATAGGCCCCCGATTAGTGAGTTTGGACTTGATATACTTAGGTATCTTTTGTAGTTGAATCAAAATGTTTTGATGTTATTAGTAATAATGAGTCGTCTTTTTGTGGGGTAGGTATTAAACTGACTCTAATATTATAGAGAGAGGATTTTGGATCAATTTACACTTTAACTCATCAACGGGCGCAAAGCCTCCAGCGGCCGCGAAATAATAGGAAATCGAGGAATAATATTGAGTCTCATTAGCCGTTATTTGAGAAAAAATTCTCTAGACATGTTATTCCAAGTCTAATTCCTAGATTGAAAATTAATTAAGAAGTTACTAATAAGGCTAGAATTAAAAAAAAAGTGTCATTTCAGCAGATTTTACGACGCAGTCTCAATAAGTGCAAACCGTAAATTCCATTTTTCTTGCTCACCAACATTCTTGTACCATAATTTGCCCACAATGAAAAAACCACCTAAGTATATTACACCAATAAATCATTCTTTGGACCTAAGGGGACCAAATGAAATATTTACTCCTATAATTAATGGGTACAATACACATTAAACCACGATGATTGATAAAAGGTATCGCCAATAATACAATTAAACGGTTTTTGCGACTTTACAGTCCATATATATGTCTTAAAGTCGTGGTTAAAGTCGCCACGCCAATCTCGGCTGTAACTGTGTTATAAACGTGCCGCAGACTGTTAGGGCATGAGCACATTGGTCATAGTGCGGAGCGATGTGATGCGACAAAATAATATATTAAATTGCCTCATACACTACTATTGTCAAAGTTGTCATCCTCGAGAAAAAGGTAGGGCTTTAGTAGCAACGATTAAGCGATTTGCAGTATTTGAAGATGATGCACTCATGATTCTTCATCTATTAACTTGAGTTTTTGTATGAATTGCAAGGTTATCTAATAATGGCTAAATTTAAAGATTAATCTGAAAATACTATCTGAGGTTCTACGGTATAAAAATTATTCAGTTCGAAAAACATTTCTTATTTTTCCAAAAATAAATATACTATTTTATTGCGACGCACTTCTCAAAATCTAATTAAAAAACCGGCCAAGAGCATGTCGGGCCATGCTCAGTATTATAGGGTTCCTTAAGTAGGTGTACAAACGAATCAAATCGAATATTAATCATGGCTATTTTAGTTTTTGCAATAATCGGCAGCTTTCGCGACTCAGAGCGTATTGTTAGTAGTGCCATCTAGCGATAAATACAAGAAGCCAAATTGAAGAAGTGTGTTCAACATAACACAAAGTTACTTTTTGTGATTTTTTCAAATAGAAAGTAGCTAAATGAGCATTATTTGCTATGATCATTTTTCTCTAAGGTCAATGACCTTTGAACTAGGACGTTTTAAGTATTTTTCAGTTTTCTGTCTATAACTCAAAAAATTATAATCACATTATACTCAAAATAATTTTAAAAGAGAGTTTTCACAAAGGTCTATCAATGTGGAAGATTATAAGTTTCTACGTTGCATAGTTTAGAAATGGCAGGGGGGGGGACACATTGCAAGCCACTTTGGCGGGCTATATTTCGCAGATGGTACACCTGATAAAAAAGTGATGTATGAAACATTACCTTCATTTTAGTAGACCTATTCAATGATACCCCACATGAGGGGGTGCAGCGAAAAAAATTTTTTTTTTGCCAATTCACATGTATGGGCGCCACCCCTAAAGAACGTAAAAACTATTTTTTTATTCTTTTAAAATTGAGATCTATATGCAGACTATTTTTGAACAAAATTTCATTTACTTATGTTTATAACTGTAGAAGTTATTAAGCTGTAAAGGATTAGGACAGACGGACAGACGGACAGACGGACAGACGGACAGACGGACGGACATGACGAAACTATAAGGGTTCCTTGTAGGACTTCGGAACCCTAAAAATGGCATTACACTTCGAACAATCTCAAGATAAAGCAAATACCTATCTCTATAATTGCGTTTCGGCATTATTAGTAGCAATTTCTTCTATTTGAATCGCCATACAAACTGAATCACAAACAAATCAGCTATTTATTATGATTTTATTTAATAAAAAACACACATTAGTCGAATCGTGATTCGTCACACGAACCTTACTAAACAAATCGCCAGTACCACACACTGGCCGCTTACATTGCCGCGCCTGCCTGCCTCAGCCATAAAATTAAGGGCGTTGTAAATAACCCGCGATTGCCGTCAATATATCCACGGCTTGATTCACGACAGAGGTTCGAAGCGTTTGTTTTTAATTTTTATTAGCGGCTAGAGATACGATCTGTCAAATGGTGGGCACTTAATTAGAATGAATCGCTAATGGGTTATGGTAAGATTTTGTATGGTATTTGTACCATACTGAAGGAAGCAAAAAATATAATGAACAGTCAAGCGATGGTGACAGAACCAGTGTAAGCAGAGCCTAAACTTACATACTAGGCCAGTTAGATCCGCTTATAATGGTTTTTTACCTTTTTGTTTTGCGTAATTGACACCTCGCAGTTAGTTTGTATAAGACTAGCGGCCCGTCCCGGCTTCGCACGGGTGGACATGAAAATATAGCCTATGTTACTCAGGGTGAATGTAGCTTTCCAATTGTGTTTTTTTTTTTTAATCGGCGCAGTAGTTTTTGAGTTTATTTATTACAAACATATACACAAAAATACCAATCTTTTCTTTTTCTAATATTAGTATAGATTAATTTTGGTTTACCATTTTGTTTGCTGTTAGTTAGTTGTAATAAGGCTATGAAAATTATAATTCACAAAATGTGTTAAAATGTCCAATATCTACCTCAATCTAATGGACTTTACGAATTACTATTAGTTTTTAAATACTAACAGTCAGGGCCGTCTTAAGCCATGCAGGGCTTTTGGGCCCACAATTTTAGGGGTGCTCTTATGAAAAAAAAAAAAACGTAAATAAAATTATCAGAATGTACAAGACTTTTGTTTTTGTCACAAAACTTTTGTGAGTCTATTGGTTATTATCGTTAGCTTTGAAAACGCATGCTATGAGCAAAATTTTGCTAAGCGACCCTAGCTATCGGGGTGTTTTGTTAATTATGCGTAGAACTGAGAAACCAATATAACATAACATCACGCCTGTGTTTCCCCGAAGGGGTAGGCAGAGGTGTATAGTACACCCACATTTCTCCAGTTATGTTATAGTCCCATGTAATAGGGAGCGAGCCTATTGCCATTGACCGGGCACAAATCCAGACTCCGGGCTGTTACTGAGAATTTCCTAACCAAATTTCCTAACCTAATTTTCTAAACCAATATGAAGTTATAAATTAATAAAATTACTTATTTAAATAATACAAAGGCAAAAACATTGACTCTGGGTTTCGGGACTTCGCCCCCCCTCCATCAGGCCATGGGCCCTGGACTTGTGAACCCTGTGCCCTTATGGAAAAGACGGTACTGCTAACAGTCCTCAGTCAGTAAAATAGTTTATCTATCTAACTGAACAGTGACCTAGACCAGCGATTCCCAAAATGGGTTCCGCGGAACCTTAGGGTTCCGATGAAGGAAAGCCAGGGTTCTGCAGACAAGCTAAAAAATTATTTTATTATTTTAACGCATTATTATTTTTAGCCAGGAGTCGCAGGTTCGAATCCTGCTCGTGAGCGATTTTTTCTTTCCACAATTTAAATCTTAAGCAAAAAAAAAATTATTTCAACCAATTGAGTTCATTAAGTTAGTGTTGGGGTTCCATAAAATAAAAATATATTTTTATTTTATTTTTAGGGTTCCGAAACCATAATGGATTGGGAACCCCTGACCTAGACGACGACGCCGACGTTCTTTTTGAGAGATCGAGAACGTCAGTTGTATGAAACATTGGATACGGCGCAAAAATAATGTCAATTATACGACGTTCTTTCTCATTCAAGAAGAACGTCGTCTGTTCTGAGGGTTTAATTGCGTTTTACAATATTCTATTAATCGTACCATCGCACAATTTGCTATAACTCCGGTCAACCACCGTTTCCGTATCGCATGCGATGATCGTATTTTGACGTTTGTTTCTTTAATTTCCGGTAAATTGTATACGAGTAGGAACCGTATTTATTGTACTTTTCTATGTGCCTACAAGTGGCGCCCCATCAGTAAAAAAATTATTACTCTTTGAATACATCATTAATCGAAAATTCGTTTTTGACAATTGAAGAACAGGTACAGGGGGTCTACTCCCGTTCGACGATATTCGATAAATCGTACGATTCATCGCACAATTTGCTACTCCGATCAACCATCGTTCCCTTATCGCATGCGATGATCGTGTTTTGACGTTTGTTTTTCTCATCTCCGGTAAATTGTATACGACTATGAACCATAGTCTATCTTAATTGTGCCTTTTTTATGGGTTTATCTTTATTATGTAAGTATCAGTCGGAACGAAAGTTCGTACTTCGTTTGAAGTTCGTAAAACGCGAGTAGACCTACTGTAGTTTAATCAGAAACGACACCGTAAAACTGTACCTGTACTTCAATTGTTAAAAACTAATTTTCGATAAATGATATACCTATTCAGCGAGTAATTTTTTTTTTACTGATGGTGTCGCGTCTTTTCTGCTACATACGCCTTGAACGTTTTAATTAACTGATAGGGTTGAATTACCGGTATTTGGTAGTTCGAAAATTCGAAACAACGCATAACTATGTTCGGGAACTTAGCCCCGACGAATCTCATCCCTCATCCCTGCATGATAGCTCTACGCAAAAGCTCACCACAAACATAACTGTATGTATAACGTCAATTAGCAGAGAATAAATAATTTATCATAGACGAAGTCAGGGTCTGCTACTAGTTTTCCATTATACAAAAACAAGTTAATCGTAGGCAGCGATCACTTTACAAAATTACATCCAGACCAATTACTTGACATAGGTACACACTTCATAGATAATTGAAAATTATTAAGTTATCAAAGGTTATTACTGTGCCTATAATAATATGGAGTATGTCTGTCATTTTATTGGTACACGTATTTTAGCAATAAATATGCAAAGTAAGGTAAACTCTCTATTATAAATATTGTAATTTATTAATCTGCAGCGTACAGCGCAACTAGTATTAGCCTTTCTTTTAATATTGTAGATGACGTCTATTGCATCATTCGTATACACAAAAACGAAAACATCTGTAATAGTACTATAGTATTATATTATCTGTGGTAATAGTTAGAGTATTCAATGGATGCTGAAAATACCTAAAAGGTTGATCTATTATTTACTGGCAATCACAAGTAATAAAAAATAAACTAAAGAATTGTTCTAAAATTGAACTTAATTTTTTTAGGCACTGCTCAAAACTCAAACAGCCTAATATTTCAAATTAATCATTACTATCGATTGTATCGATAATATCTGTATGAAATATTGATGGTCGGCCAAAAATCGGCGTATTCGTCAGAGCAAGGGACAAAAAACTTTTAAAACAAAACACATCTATCTTGTCAAACTGTTTTACCATTTTTTCGTTCTTTTGGGTTATGAGACCGACTTGTGGATAGAAAACAATAGGGATTTCCTCTAATTACACTTTGATTGTAAATTATAATTTATGTTAAAATAAATCAATATCTGACACTCATTTTATGTTATTTCTGATAATTTTATAATAATTATGTGGTACCTAAATTATTAGATTGATATTTTTCAAATATTTTGGGGTCGGCTTAGCAATAATTTTAATTTTAATAAGAATGTAATTATTTGGCAACATGTAATTTAGTAATAAGTTATCAGATCAGTAACTGCACTATCTATTTGGGAAGTCCTGTAATGGTAAATGTATGTAAGTTAATGAATAAATAAAATAAATAAATAAATAGTTTTAAGTAGTCGAGTCAAGACTTGCATAAACTTTTTCGTATTTTTTTTTGTAAAAGTTTCAAGTTATGTAAAAATTAGCTACCGATATTTTTTTCATTTTTTTATTTACCCATAATAATTCAAGCACCATCAACAAACATAAATCCTCAAAAACAACACATTTTTAAATAAGCCAGTGATGAAAAATACGAAAATATACATCACTCGCGTCGAGGTAGTCAGCTGTTGTCAAAATTCTACGCATACCACTCCTCGACCGTCGTTATTTCAATTACCTTCGTCCCTCGTCAAAGACAAAAGGCCTGACATCCAGTAAAAAGAAACGAAAAAAAAACAAGCGCCCATCGAGCGAATTAAAAAAACAATAGTGTTATCTATGATTGGATCGCGGTCGTGTAAACGGTCAAGTGTAAGTTACTAAAAGATCCCGCCTTTTTCTTTACAGTAGCATTTTTTGAAAAACTTTTTTTCGTTAATTCCTAATCAGGTTTTGGGTGGTTCCTATTCTGAATGGGTTGTCCAGAAATCTAATAAAAGTAATTGACAGATTTGATGTTTCTAATTTTGAATTAAGATTTCGTTTTGGCGCCAACCTTTTTGTCAAAATACAGTTATTACAGTACTTAGTACTATTTTTGAAGATTTGTTATTTATTCATGGGTAACTAATGTTTTTTTTAATGGTATAATAGGATGGCGAAATGAGCCAAAGACTCACCTGATGTTAAGCGATTACATTTGCTAATAACAACTACAATGCCACAGACCTAGGCTGTTGCCTAAATGGTATTGCAAATCGCTTTCGCTAAAATGAGACATGAAGATGGAAAGTTTCATGTGGTTGCAATTTCATCGCCGGCACCCGAATAAAAGTAATTGACAGATTGACGTTTCTAATTTTGTTTAAGATTTCGTTAAGGCGCCAACCTTTATGTTAAAATACAGTAATATTTACCTAGTACTAGATTTGATACTTAACCATGAGTAATCAACAAGGCATTTTTAATGGTAGAGAATTCCTTAACAAGGATTTAAACCATTTTTAAACGTCAACAACCTCATAACAAATAAATTACAACAAAATGATTCCAAAATTAAAACCTGTCACACAAATATAAAACGCCCTATCAACACGCTTTAAAAAAGATTAAACATCTGAGCATACGCTCAAACATGGCGATAATCTATTGAAAAGCAAGATGATGGGCACCTAATGTAAATATCCGTAATAGCCGTAACCGGCACAAAAGACCCCCGTAGTCATCGACAGGGGTCCTACCCAACCTCGTTTTAATTATAATATCACCCATAATATAAAGTTTTTGTTGAAAACGTAGCAAAAAATGGCAGACTGCTACTTTTCGGATGCGGTAATGCTATTGTTGGTAACAATTTTTGTGTGTAATTGATTGTTGTGATCAAAAGGCGCATGAAGTGGAAAGTATCGAGGCTTTGGAGCCGTGAAGGTTGTTAAAGAAGCAGAACTTTTGGATTAAAACTACATAGATGCTTGTTATGAAAAATCTCCTTTACAATATGGGTTCGTATTATTTAAAATAATAAAGTTTTCAGATACTTGTGAAGTCTAAAAATGGCACCGTTTTCTCAAAATGATATTGTGTTGAAAAGACCCCTAGCCTGATGTTGTGTCATGGCAGATGTTTATAGTAAAGAACACTTATAACCTGCTATAAACAAGTTACATGCAACATAACCGACACACCCCTGAGCCCCAAGGGATACAGCAGGATAAAGGTCAAGGCATTGTGTCCAATATAGTAGGAACAACCCTACCATGGACACAATTCCACTCTTAGAGAAAAATCTTGGTATAATTTCTGTTCGTTCTAGGAATCTAACTTAAGAAGTCAAGATCGTTACCGCACACATATAAATTAGGCCAAATTTTTTAAGATTCTTTAAAATGTTCTGCCCCTTTCCTTCACAACTCCGCAGCTGTAAAAGAAGTCGGTACTCACGAAACCGTGCTTGTCACTTATGTTGTTCGTCAGTTTCAGCTTGTGGAAGGAGACGACCTTCTGCATCCACTGCTCGCCCGTCGAAGGCGAGTCTGGGTGGATGTACATCCTCTTCGGCATCTCAGGGTCCGCCTTCCCCGCCACCATCCACCGACTCCGAAAACAAACGAACAAGGTGAAGAAAAAACAAAAAACAACCTTCTAATTGACTTAATAAACCAATTATATCAATCAAGAAATTCTTCCCATAATTGTAAGAAAGTGCTGACCGATTGACATGAATCTTTAATAGTTCATTAGTAAGAAAACTTCGTATTAATTGATTGATTATTGGCTTATACATATCAATCGAATTTGACGAAATAATGAATTTCATTGAAGCAATCTCATCCTCGATTAAAAAGCGTTTACATGCACTAAGACTAATGATGGTGAAAAACATGCAGCAAGTAAGACAAATAAGCTTTTCAATTCTACAGATAACAGTGCACAAAAAACAATGTGAATGAAGGATCTGCGTGCAACAATTATTCGTACCGAAAAGTGCGATGTCAAAACGAAATGTATGTAAATTTTAACAGAATATGATAATGTGGTCTCAAAAAACGGACTTGCATTCCCCAACGATAATATCTCGTCGCGAAATACAACTCGAAAAGAAATGAATACAAGAATGAATGTAAACATTGTTGAAGCTAGTCTCGACCCCTATTCTGAACGCAGATCTCCAAAATCACATACCAAAATTGCAACAATACGCATGCTTCTTGCCTCTCGTTTATATCAACGAATTACATTAAAATAAGATCAACTATCTTAACCCCGTCTACGATTTTCTTATTTTAATTTAATTCCATCTCTTTGTTTATACCTGTTGTGGAATTTGTATCTGCAATCGTCGGCAGCTACGATGTCCATTAGCAAAATGTATTTTGCTTTTTTATCAAGACCAGAAACGCGGAGTTTGTAGGCAGGAAACATACGTCTGCAAGCAATCGAGAGAAAAACATGGGTTGGGGACTTGTTCTTTTGCGACAACGATTTGACATCACGTCGATTGTGAGACATGCTGCTGGACTAGTTTCACTTTTTATGTTCAATTACTAAGAAACGCGTGCTTAGCTTGTGATCTTGTGCCGTGTTAATTAGATTTTATTCATTTTATGTCGCCAACATAGTGACCGACAGATAGGCAATTGGATTATTGGATTATACGTTTCATAGCTCGCTTTTTCCGTTTTTCGTCTATTCCATGCGACACGACGAGGTGTTATAAAGCATTCGCGACGCACAAAAAGCCCATGTTTCCGCAACGAAGAACCTAAAATGGCGAGGTGCGCGTCCATTGTGTGGTTTCGCGTTGTCGCTAAATCGTGACCAACGCACGTGATCAAATGCGGTGTTACATGAATACTTCAACGATACAAGTGAACAAGAAAAAACCGTCTGGATCTCGTTTAGAATCCCATCTCGTAATTGGTAAGTAATTTATGTACGGAAGATTTGTAATAATTAATTACCATATTAACGGCGCTAGGCGGCCGGCCTTTGTCGGCGTCTGTATCGGTTTACGGCTGACTCACAGTCGCATTTTGGACCGGAGTGCTCGGGTCGTATTAATTAACGGATATTAAATCGAAGTTTATCGGCCGCATCTCGATGTTGCCAAACCTGCGGCCGTTTGATACCCGACGTCGATCGAACGTAAAGCGGAGGAACGAACCTTATCGCGGCTTGTCATCGGGAATCAAACAATGTACGATCAAATAAGATGATTATCGATTTCAGATGCAGCTCTGAGGGATGTTCACAACACCCGGAAGACTCGTCATGTTTTTTGTCCCCGAGATCTCCCAAGCAGATTGTCACCGCGAGTTTAGCTCCAATTTTGGTTAATTTGGGAGAGCAGTATGAGTCGCGTCGGTATTTCTCACCTCTGGTGTCGGCCCGGCTTTTTACATTACCGCTGCGGCGTTTGAGACAAAGATATTTTAATGATATTACCCATTGGATGCGAGTTGAATCCTTAATTGTCGGATCCAGACGAAGTCCAGTTGTCGCGCGATGTCGTTGCCCTTAAATTAAGCGTGTTTCGTACAAATTGTCTGGGCGCAATTAACAAACGCATCGGAATCGCTTCGTGATGGGAACTAGTGCATTGCGTGGGGAGAATCACAAGCTAAATGAAAACAAGCGTGTAACGGAACGCTGTTAAAATGGAATGAGCATCTCCAATCAACGGTGATATCAATAAACGTGGGCCCGACAATCTGGCGTCGGACTGACGCCAAATTCTCGGTCGTAATACATTGACAAGCAGACATGTGAAGACGAGGATGGTGATGTAGTCCGGCAGGCAATGAATGTGAGTCTACCTGTTGTGGAACTTATATCTGTAGTCGTCTGCGGCTACGATGTCCAGTAGAAGGATGTATTTGGCCTTCGCGTCCAGTCCTGAGACGCGGAACTTCATTTGTGGGAACATTTGTCTGTAAATTGGAAGTTTTGTTGTCTATAACATACTAGGGTAGTTCCAAAGATTTTGAAGGGTTCTTAGTAAATATGCTGTAAATAATGACATAAAATAACTTATAATGATTGCCATCGCCCGATACCTTTGCCTTACCGAAAAAGTTATAGTTACATTTTGTGTGATATGAACCTAATCAAAGTTTTACCTAATTAAAGAGTTTTAAGGTCTTATAACCTTATCCTACCTATGAAAAACGCATCAATCTATCATCACGATATTCATATGATTTCCACTTCACCAGAAATACTGTCTCATCACTACTGCGTTGACATTGCATCAATTACGAAGTATCTACCTCATTGTGATGTGCAAGTACTTGCAACGTTGACATCATCATCAAATATGCATCCAGGAAGCACAAAGCTTATCGAATAAGGATAATCAGAGGCTGTTCAGCTCATTAGCCTCTTATTTATAGACCTGACGTGATGTTTCTCCGACAGCCTGATAGATGTCGTGCCTTCCAACATGTGTTTTGAATACAGATTGCATAACAAAATGCTCAAACTTCTCTTTCTTTCTTATGTTCTAAAAAAGACAGAGAGGTGAATATTTTCACCGTTTTGTCAGCTATCTTTTTAGCATCTGATTTTGAACACTGAGTTGAATTTTGAAATCTGTTGTGGTACATCCGCTTACGGTGTTTTTTTTTTGTTATTTACATGTAATTGTGGTGTTAAAGTCTTGTGTACTGTTACACGACCTCGAGTCATTTAAATCTTTAGTTTAGTGTTAATATAGTATTCAATGTACCAGCTGACATTTCTACTGTTAATTTCGCTTTGTCTTAGTTTATTTCTAGTATTAGAACTGGGTTCTGTTATCTTAACGTTAGTCCTTATGTTCTAGGATCTAGGTCAGTATAATTAGATCTTATTCTAATTACATTGGTAAGCAATTACTGCCCAGCCAACAATCAAGGTGGTCATGATGAATGAACTACTTTGGTAAAGATAAACATGACGAGTTTTATAGATTATAATATTAGAACAGTATCCTAGTCATTCATTGTATTGCTATTTACTAGCATCTAAAAATACCAATCTAATTTACTTAAATATGACTTTATAAAAGGTTTTTAACAACCGATTAACCTTTGTTTCTTTATTTTATCAAATATTTATACCTAAGCTAATTAAATTACAATCAGAATTCATCGATACATAATTAATTAGATACTTTTTGCAATATTTTATAGTTCCAGTTAACATAGCGACATCTACTAGACAGGTATTATTTATAGGAACAGGTCTGTCAATAAAAATATAATTTATGGTTTCTTTGACGTGCTGACAAGAATGAACGGCAATTACATCAGCTGTTGGATAACATATTTATCCTCATAAGTGTTAGTCGTTTTAAGTTCGATTTCTAACTTTGACGAAACAAACGTAATTTTTTCGGAATAAGGTCAGATTTCGAACTTCTTCTAAAAAATCTAGGAATACTTATCAACTTACTGTAGTATACCTCTGATTTACTATCTGATGGGTATTTTACAAAGAAGGCTGGATTTTATAACTAAACACAAGGATATCATCACAGAGGAGTCTCAAGCTAGTTTTCTTCGTCAAGAAAGACAAAGTTAGAACAAGGCTAGCGAGAAAGAATCCGAGATTAAATCAGATTAAGTTTTAAAGCAATGCTTGGCCAGTATGGTGTATTTACAGACATTACATAGAAAGATTATTTTGTACTAATCATCACAGAATCTGATAAAAGGCTAAGACAAAATCTACCCTAAGAAAAAATATGTAAAGTTAGCAAAATATGTCTTTATAATAAAAAACAGCTATTATTAGACTTGTAACCCAATACAAAAGTTGTCGCTTGTAACCGCCAAGTAACTTGATACAGCCAGTAAGATGTAGAATAAACCTGTAAGCTATTTTATTGGGCATGAGTTACTTCGCCGATTTTGAGAATTAAAAAGAAACTGTAGCTCAATTGTCATCCTACTATTAATATTATAAATGTGAAAGTTTGTGAAGATGTTTGGATATCTGGATGTTTATTACTCAAGCACGCTGTAAGGGCTGAATGGATTTGGATGAAATTTAGCACACAGATCTAGGCGCGCCGCGACCTGGCCGCCTAGTGCTTATGTCTCAGATTAATTACCAAACGTAGTCTAAAGTATGGTATAATAAGATGTTTCACCAGGTACTGTCTTCCCATAACAGCTAGGTCACGTGATTGCCTCCGTACTTCGTCATCGGCTGTGGAGCCAATAGCGGGCTTTAGCGTGACACTTGTCAGTTTAATGTGCTGCCACTTTTTGTAAATAAATTACTCGAGCAAAATGCATTTTTTCATTTACTTGCTTCTATAAAGAAGCACTTTTGTACTAGTAATTTTATACAGTTTCCTTTAAAAACTAATTAGATGAATAACACGAGATAACAAGTTAGGCTAGTTAGGAATTTATTTTATATTTATTATGAACAAAAATCTCTTTAAATATATTGAAGATCAATGGCAACACTGATCGTGAAGTAGCTTCGAGGCATCGCGGGAAGACATAACCTGGTAAAACATCTTACTATACCATGGTCTAAAGAAAGTTGTATCATTCTTTATTCAAATTAATAATCTCTTATAGTTAGGAACTCGATGGTGAATTAAAGGATCACATAATCTACTATGCGAAAATTATATATCAAAACCAATACTTAATATGCATTTCCAACTAATAAAATCTAAAAACAGACCCCTTTTCATAACCGCTTATGAAACAACATTGCAAGGCTATCATTAAAGAACAAGTCACAACATTGAACGGGTCAAAATTATAGCGATTGTCAATCAAATGTCAAACAGTAGCGCATTCACGCTCAAAGAAGCTTTCTTTAGTAAGAATCAGTATTATATTATCTGTGGTAAGAATTTTATCGGTTAAAGATAAGCGGTGGATAGCAACATTGATATAATTCATTGATTTGGTATTCGATTTATTGCGTTTGTGTTGTAGTATTAAAATGTTATTGGTGTGGTGTTGTGCGTTTTAGTACCACTGTTGGGTATGGACTTCTTCTCTTAATGAGAAGGGTTCTGTGTGGTGTATGCTAATGTTATTTATTAGTTTTGTTACGGTAACTGGGTGTTTTAATCTTAATAGAGAGAGACTGAAAAAAAAAATCATCATTTAAATGACAAAATAAATTTAAAATGAAATCTGTTTGCTTTAAATCATTCAAATTAAAAAAAAACATGGCAAGTCTTTAAAAAAACCGGCCAACTTGCGCAGTAAGGGTTCCGTACTACCCATCGAGCTGATACCCCATAGGAACTGATTTAATTTAAGAGAGTGTATCAAAAGACATCAACGGACAGTGCGCGAAATATGAATTTTAGCATCTCTTTCTTACGCAGGTACCACCTCATATGTCTATGTTTGTCTTATTTTTAGTATTTGTTGCTAAACTAAATAATATGCACTATAATCTGACCAAGTTTGATGCTGGTATGTATTACCATTTTTAAGATAGAGTAGGAACAAAAATGTTGAAAAAAATGAATGTTTTTTGAGGTTTCTTGTATGGACCCCCTTTGGTTTAAGACTTTTTTTGTTTTTAGTATTTGTCGTGATACCCCTCATAGCAACACATATTATGTGAGAATTTCAACTGTTAATCTATGACCGTTACAAAGATACAGCCCTGTGACAAACAGACGGACGGACGGGCGGACGGATAGACGGACAGCGTAGCGAGAGTAATAGGGTCCCGTTTGGCACTCTTCGGGTACGGAACCCTAAAAACTACAAAAATAACCATGTTAAATTAAGTATTTATATGAATTGATTTGGGGTAAGAGCAAACCGTGGTTCCATGTGGTGCCGGATATAAGGAATCTCTATCTCTTCTCATGGGTGTCGTAAAAGGCGACTAAGGGATTTACTAGAGGATAGGCACCAGCGTTCTCTGAGTATTTAACCAACCAACTGCGATCGCCAACCCGCCTGCCAAGCGTGGCGATTATGGCATTTTCCCCCAACATGCTTGAGGGAGGTTAATGTCCGGCAGTGGACGTCTTTCTGCTGAAATGATGATGATGATGAAGAGCGTACCAAAATTCAGGATTTGCTCGAGTTGGTAAAATCTAGAACGTAACGAGTACTAGTTTGACATAACTTTGCACCTCACCCTAATGACGTCATGTCCACTGTGACGTGCCTGGCTGGCTGAACAAAGCGATGACATGAAAAACATTGCGTTCTAGCAGGACGGTTAGTTGGTGTTTATAATGTCGTCATTAGGAAGCAGACGGTTCACATCACAACGAACGCAACGCTCGGTTACACCACAGAATAATAAATAGTTACTGGTGTAACAGAAGGATCACTCCCTTACAAATTAGTCATAACACTATAAAACAGTACCTACAAAGATCTACGCAAGCCATTTTGTACTTTGCGCGCATCGAAGAGAGCTTATATTACACTGAAAAACTGAGGAAATCAGGTCAACCAACTGACTGCGAGTACCTGCGAGTGGCGAGTACACTATAGACTATGTTTCGTGGGTCACGCGGCTAGAGTTGCGATACGTTCGAAATTTTCACACAAATGAAGGAAGAAAAATTATAAATTAAATGTTTTTAAATGAGCGTGTGGCGAGGCGAGTATGGGACATGAGTAGGTGAAGTGTGTCACTTACCATTAGTTAGATAATTCACCTACCGGTTGTACCCACATCTCTTCACGCAAGAAATCGACATACCGCGGAATTAGAAATTTTAACAAAAGTGTTCGGATTTTTCCGCAAATGTTCGGAATTTTCTCCGGATTTTCTTTTGTTTTATCTGGTAACTTTATACGTGACCAAGTAATCTGAGAAAGCATTTCGTGGTTTACTGATTTTTCATAATATTTAAAATTAACGCTACAGCGTACAGCTGAACGTTTGGTGTGAAGTGTGATGACCCGTTACAAAGAGTTGTTCAGGGTTTGAGCGTTTGTGCATGTAAAGTTTGTGCCAATAAATGCACCCACGCATGACACAGAAAAAATCATAGTATGAGGCAACATAAAAAAAACAAGATATTCAAGATTTGTATAGTTTTATTTTTGCTCTTAAACTGGACTGGGGTCTACTCGCGTTTGACGAATGACAAACGAAGTACGAACTTTGTTTCTGACTGGTACCTACACAATAAAGATAGTCACATAAAAAGGAAAAATAAAGATTTACTTCGGTTTATAGTCGTATGAAATTGTGCGGAGATCAGAGAAACAATACGAATTAATTTACTTTCCAGACCTAGTATAATTAATGGCAGCAAAAATAAATTCTAATAGAAATGACATCAAATCTTGTTTTTCCGTACACAACCCTGCCAATTATGGTACATACAACGAAACTGCATTTTCACATATAATAACAAAAACTTTAACCGACCAACTAACTAAAAACGATCCATTACCTTTACGGCTCAATAAAACCACAACGCGACCATAAATTATCATTTTTGACAGATGTCAAAACGACGCCTTTATAAGGTGATTAATTAAAATCCCTCTTTCAATTACGGAGCGCGATAATTGGTGTAGTAGGTAGTGAAAATTTTCGCTTTTTAAAAGTGTCGGGGGTTGTGGGGTGGGGGGTGCATCTGCTCTGCACATTGACGCATTCTTGTGGCTTCGTTCGAGTACGGTGGGTTGCACTGCACTAGCTTAACAACGGTTAGACGTTAGTTAGGGTTTTTTTAGGTTGTTGGTACTGTGGTGGATAAAGTTGGTTTATCGATTAACTGAATAGTGAGATGGATTTATGTTCTAATAGTTTCTTAATGGTGATGAATGGAGTAACTGGAGAAGCCTTTTCGTAAACTGTTTGATTTTACCTATTGCATTTGGAAGGACATTATAGCAAAAAAAAAAAACAAATTCGTGAAGCTGTAACCGAATAACTGAAGTTTACAATCTGTTACGTTTGCTTTTAATATTTGACGCACCTAATATACATTTAATAATTTCTTAGGTTTTCGCGATCACTACACATTATAATAAAACAAGTTTAACCGGATTACATCGCGTATATTATTTAAATTGGTTCTCCAGTTTCGAAAGTTTTGCAGCGTTCGTCGTCACAGGAAGACTAAGATGACAATCGAGCGTCTTAACAGATATTTCTAAAAAAATATTTTTATCTGCCGTACAATTTTTATTAATTAAACGATGATAATGAAACGATGATAATGAAACGATTTTTTATAAGGTTAAGGTAAGGTAATGTTATACTTGTTTTATTATAATATTAATTTTTTTATTCTTGAAATCATAAAGCACACTAAAAATACCACCAGTATCTGAACTAAACAACCCTACGTAACCTCTATTTAACGCATCACGGTGCAATCAGACGTACACTCCAACTTATCTTGCAACGAAGCGACGCCGCGCACTATACACACACACACACACGTATAACTAAATCAATGGCGCTATTGACACCGAATGTGACAAGAATTTCTGCACTTTTACAAGAAAATTCACTTTTTGGCTGAATTCCTTACTAACTATGAAAAAAAACGGTGTTATTGGTGTAGATTGTAGATTCTTTATATTCCGCCAAACCGCGCTGAAAACAGTCGTGAAAAAAATATAAAATTATTGTGCAGTCGACCGCACCCCTGTGGTAGATCACTTGAATTACCTACGAAAAACACCCTTTTTGCCTGAGCTTGCACACGTCGCGGATTTTGTCGAGTCTATAAACAAAAACGAGAATGGATATGTATGGACACTGTCAATAATATATGTGCCAGTAGGTAATGAATTTAATAATATCTACCTTCGAGATGGCGACGAAAATATGTGACTTTGAACCACATTAATTATATGACATGAAAACGGACTTAAAAATATGTGCTACAATTTAAAGGACCTCAAAAGTATGTGACAATTTAAAACGAAACAAAATCAATGTTTAACAATGATTATTTTGCAACCTAGAGGGGTCACATTGTTATAGAACTTACGTGTAATCACAGACATAATTTAGTTTTGAGTTGTCAAATATTTTGGAGTTCGTTTTTATGACACAAAAAGAGTTCGCTTATGTGTCACATATTTTCGGCGCCATCTCGAAGATAAAAGCCTCGCTATCAAAAGTTCCTAGTTACCTTACAACATTATGAAGAAAAAAAAAAACAAATCGTACGTCTTGTTGATATATTAATTGTTTTTTGTATATGTTCTTAAATATTATCTCCTTAAATGCTAAACAATAGTATTTGTAGTAACCTTGACTGCACTATAAAGATTACAGAAATAAATCAAAATAATTTACGACAATTTTGTGAACATTTAATGAGATTTTACGTTTTCCCACGAGAAATACGTGACAGATTATAATTTATTTTCTATTATTTTACAGCTTTATAGTTCATGAGAGTATATTTTGCCATATAAATAGGAAATTAAGGGTAATTAAAAATTTAATTCTGTCTTATTAAATAATTTAGTCTTGCTTGGCGTGAAATCTTCTGTAACATGATGTTTTTTTGAAAAAAGAATAGTAAGTTACTTTGTATTTATTTTTATCTTTCGATATTCAAATACTCATTGAAATAACACCTTGTTAAAACCAGCTATGTTGTTGTAATGCATTTTTCAACTCAAAAACAACCTTAAATACAATCGAACAAATTGCTAGTTCTATAAAAAAATTAACACCTTTTTTTCTCATTCACATATCAACACTTATTCCCGATATTTATTACGATAGTTTAACATGCACTTACAAGCGAAACCCGGTGCAAAAACTAGCCATAAGTCATAAATTAACAGCTGTTGTTAAAGAAAATGGCGTCAAAATAT
The DNA here is from genome assembly GCA_949699075.1 of Asteroscopus sphinx. NCBI lineage: Eukaryota > Metazoa > Arthropoda > Insecta > Lepidoptera > Noctuidae > Asteroscopus > Asteroscopus sphinx. Next base: position 6,332,187 of record OX453021.1, on the reverse strand, counting down.
TAACATACAAGGTGTTGCCAAGTTCTATTACGTAAATAGTATTAAATATTATTTTAAATGGTAACAGAGTTTGAGGCCGAATTAAAATTCTTGAATTAAAAATATATTTGTGAATTATAACAATGTGGGCTGAAGCCATCGATTTAGGAGGTATGGAAAAGACTTTTTTTAAAGTAAACACCTAGGTACCTAATTGTTTGTGCTTTCATGATATTTTTATGAAGTTTTGTTTTGTTAAGATTTTACTTCCGTTTGGTTACGTTAGTGGTAGGTAACACTTGAATCACGAAAACCTCTTGCTGCTTAGGAAATTAAGATCAAGTTACCACTGACGTGCGGTTGACTGTACCTAATTATTTTGTGAAATTAAAAAAGTTATTGAATTTGATAATTAAGCTAGTGAAATAAAATTAAGTTTCTTTGGTTTTTTCTTTTACTCAATAAATGTTAAATAAAGCATTCTAGTATCAAGTTTTCTCCAGATAGGTTTTCAAGAACATTTCTTTTGATAATCATGAATTTTTTGTACAAAAATAAACCTAAAGTTCTAATTTCAAACCAGCGTACTTTGTCACTTCTAGCTTCACTATAACAACGTCACGTGGGGCACATCCTACGCCTAACATAGTGGCCCGATCGGCTATAAAGATAAGCCGAATTCCGCTACCGAACACCATCTGACTAATTAATAAAAAATAATTAAGGAATTTATACGCCGAACATACGTTTGTTACACCAACTGCTCATGAAAAGTAAAATTTTTAGAATTATATTACTATCACGTAGTTTGTTATAGATATGGAAGGTACTTAATTTTTTCAAGTAAACTGTCCCGATAAAAAATTGTTAGCCTTTGGAAGTGCTATAAAAACTGGTGGTATAAATAGAGAGCTAGTAAACTGGTGACTGGCTTGAGATCTAACAGAAACAACAATTCAAAAGTTACAACAAAGATCTAAGAACCGGCAAAGTGCGAGTCGGACTCGAGCACTAAGACTCCGTACCACCACATTTATGTTTGTTCCACTACATTGATGTCTGTGTTTACCGTATTTTTATTATTTGTTGTTTGACTACAAAAGTACAGAGTATGCTTTATAATTACATTAAGTTTGACGCTTGTATGTATTACCGTTTTTACGATAAATAATAATAATAATAATGAAATTCTTTATTCGGACAACTAGATACATTACATAATTTTATTGTTAGTAAGAACTTAAAACTATATTAGTATTTAATAACTACAAGTGACTAATGAGATTCCACAACAGAGGGCTCTCAAACCTATTACTTATCATGTTCAGGATGCTGTTACTACTACCACGGATTCTGCTTAGCAGTGAAGCTGCCTTTTTACGCCAGATAGCATCAAAACTATCTGTGCGTGACCAGGAAACATATTTGACGCACTGCAGATAAAGCAGGAGCAATTTTTTTTGTTGAAATGCCTTTTTTTAGGTTTTTTGTATGGGGATATAAATTCAAATTCAAATGTTTTTTATTTCAAATAAACCTAATTACAGGCACTTTTGAAACGTCAGGCTCTAGTTGCACGATTCCAAATTGTGGGTCCTATGGAGAAGAACCGGCAAGAAACTCCATATTCTATATTTAAACTTATTATAATTTCGTCCCCTTGCAGGGAAAACCGATTATTGGTCATGTTTTGGTGCATGTCGGTTAATCGGGTTTACCTTTAATAGTGCGATTTTTCGTATTTGCCATGATAAATGAAGTAACACAATCTGTGAAAATTTCAATTGTGTACCTATTACGGTTAGTAAGATACTGCCCTATAACAGACAGACGGAGAGACGGACGGGCCCGTTGACAACCTTTGGATACTGAAAAAATAGAAATAAACGTTAATTAAAACGAGAATTATGAAGCATAAATATTCAATAAGTTAGTTCTTATAAATGTGGTGATGTCAAAAGTTAGTTCTCTACAAGACTTTATAAGAGAAAGAACTGTAAAGAGCAAAATCATAAACTCCAGACTTCCGAATCGCGTGAACTAAATTGACGAATAAAAATTGACAAAGGTAATTAATGCGTGATTTTAGGTGACCTTAAAGTAAGCGGTGGGCCTTAATGTTCTTATTGATGAGTGCTTTTACCCCCTAAAGTATTATTTCACCTTTGTGTTACACGCTGTATAATAATAGCACCATTGCTAGTTTTTTGCACTAAAACATTATAAGGCAACAATAAGATAGTGTTCGCATTGGCATGTGTTGGTGACCGAACTTCGAAATGAATTTGATCAACAAAAGATCTTTTAGTCAATATCCCAAAACAATCCTATTACCAACCTACAAAAATTTACGAAATACCATCAAATCAACGCCCGAATTGTTTTAAAGGCAAAGGTAAGCGCCCCATAAAGCCGTCGGCATTGTATTATAGATATTAAAAGACATTTGATGGCTATGTGATTTAAGACAAAACGTCGGCGTAAGTTGTGGATAAAAAACGCTATAAATAATGGTTTACAAAAGCGTTGTCATCTTGTTTCCCTTATCGAATGGAACGACGGTTGCTTTGATGACCAAACAAGAGGTGTGGAGCGGGTTTGTGTTATTTAAATTTGAAATGAAATGCATTTATTTGCATAATTGTGGGTAAAATTTGACGTTGCTAAAATATGAATTCAGAAAATTTACCATTTACATGGCATCCAAAATATGTCAAAAAATACATTTATGTTTTCTTAATATGCTGTAGGTATCTACTAAAAATTTAGTACACTCCCATTGAAATACGTAACAGTCACAATTTTTTTAAAAATAATATATCAATTCAACAAATTCAATATTAGGTACTTAATAAAGATGTCACATAAAAATAAAACATATCAAAATAGAAATGCAATGACATTATTAATGTTAAAAGAGTTGTATTGCACGATTATTTATTACATTTTACAATTTGGATATTCTTCAAGGAGCTGGACTTTTTTGGTAAAAGAACTGAACAGAATGGAGTACAAAAATGAGAAATTATTTGTTTTTGATACTTAATTCGGAGAATTAAAAAAATGAGGAAATTCTGCACTTGGCTGTAGCTCTACTGTGCTAGTGCACAAGTGTGGGTTCTCATATTATTATTATTATATTAGTTAAATATTACTTCAAAACTATACAGCTGAAATCTATAAATAACTAGAAACTACACTACTACCTTTCAAATATCAAAAAGTCGACTGGCAAAATACGATTGAAAAACTCTTAATTAAGAACCTTCGCTCCAAAACCACTCCCAATTTTTCAAGAACAAAAGTTTTCTAAAAAAAACTACAAGTGTTCGACTCCATGCATTTAAGATGTAGATAAAAGCTTGTAAGTTTCGTACGGCGCGGCGCCAAGCCGGGGTGGGCCGGCACGTTACTTAGACATGTATCTAATAATGAGCCTTAACTTGATTCCCTATCTCATTTTGGGAGAGTTAAAATACCAGTAGTAACTTTTACTCGGTCGAAAGTATCATGATTGTTTTCTGTAAGTTGGTAGTATTGATTGAGACTCTAGTTTAGTGATGTGTTGCTTTCGGTTTCAGTCATATAAGTATGTATACAATACAAAATTATTCTTAGTTTATACTAGGCCTCTTAAGAGGTCATTGTACTCATCATTATGAACAACTTTTACTATGGGACCAAACCTGAAAGCGTAAAAAAAAACAGCTGATCCCTACATTGTTCACATAAATTGACAAAATATAGGGAACAGCTGTTTTTTTTGCGATTTCAGGTTTAGTATAAACATAAAATATGGTTGTATATACATATATGTATAACTGACCTAGTTAAGTGTTTTTGGTATTAGCATCTAATAACAAAACCACCGATCTGATATAAATAAATCTTATTGAGGTGTTTAACGTCTTCACTTTGATTAGTCTGCCCAATTCTTTAGAAACTTTTCTATAAACAAATAAAACGCCTAACCTAACCTACTTAGGTGGTTTTGGTATTAGATGGCAAAAATCTCTACTTTTGCCATCTAATTTACGTCAGACACCTCAATAAGATTAATTTATATCATATCTATCTGACAATATTATGTTTCGCCATGTATTAAGAACCAAATGAAAGTATAGAGACATTTTAGTAATTTCACAATAAGGTTAAACATACTGAAAATTGCACCCCTTCAAAATCTTTATAGCACTTAATAATTATTGGTTAAATATTTACAATATTATAATAACGTCATTTTAACACACGACACAGGACCACATTTAAAACATTCATCATCAGGATGAGTATAATGACCCCTTAAGAGGTGAGTTATTTCATTTAGTGTTAAAATGCTGTCGAAATTATAGTGGGATTAGGAAATAAAATGCTTCAATCTTTTCTTAGCGAGATTCCGTCCTTAATCTTTTTTATCTGGTCACATTCCTATATTAGAATACTCAACTACCCATATCCAAACCCTATAGGGAAAACAAACGCACTCTAGTCTCTTCACTTTTTCACTCAAATTTCACTCGCTCTATACTCGAAAAATTACAGCAGCGACAACTTACGCTTTAATTACGAAAACTTAATTAATATGAATGCCGCCGGACACCGCCGGACGGAGTATCTATACAAGAACATTTGCACCTGGACTGAGGTTGGTGTTCGAGTTGGTGCTGGGCGAACGGCCTTGGGCCAATGTTAGTGAGATTATGTAGATTCTTTTTTGTAAAGTGGAATTTGAAATAACGTTTTTTATATCAAACTAGCGGACCCAGCAGACGTCGAGACGGAAAAGCAGCGCCACATATCACTAAAATCGTCCCTGCCATTTAGGAGAAGATCAGTGACATACCGAAAGCAGAGCCACCTACCGGGTCCAATTGTATTTTCAAACCATCCAGGAACCCATTGAAATATACACACAAAATTTCATCTAAATCGGTCCAGCCGTTTAGGAGGAGTTAGTGACAAACACGCGTACAACAGAAGTTTTAAATAAATTAAGATAAGTACTTAATTATGTGGTAGGTAAGGTAAGGTTTTTTAAGTAACTCTTTTGGTTCAATTCCTTAACTTTCTTTCTCTTTTATACTTAACGTCCACTTATGTTCACCAAGTATGTACTATGTATGTCTAGTTATGTTTTTATGTGTTTCTTATGTTTGTTTCATGTACAACGTGTTATTGAAATAACTGAAAACCTCTTAAGGGGTCATTGCACTCATCAGTATAAACAACTTATCTTAACTTAATCGCGAAAAAATAATCAGCTGATCGTTACATTTGTGTTCACATAAATCGACAAAATGTAAGGATCAGCTTATATTTTTCACGGTTTCATGGTTGGTCCCATAGTAAAAGTTGTTCATACTGATGAGTACAATGACCCCTTAAGAGGTTTTCAGTTATTTCAGTAACACGTTGTATATATATTTCCTGGTAGGAAAGTAACTAGCACTCGAGTTCGTAATTAAATAAATAAATAAAATAAATATTTTTGGGACATTTTTACCCAACACAATCTAGTGCCAAACTAAGCAGAGCTTGTACTATGAGTACTAGACAATGGATGTGATACTTATATAATTTTTATTTTTGTAAATACATACTTATAATACACGACGACGACGACGACGACGACGTCTGTGGTCTAGTGGTTCGAGTGTCGGACTACTGATCACAATCTCGTGGGTTCGGTTCCCACAGGACACAAATATTAGTGTGATGAACATAAGTGTTTGTGTTGATCGGTGTTTCTTTTGTATTATAAGTATTGTATTATTTACAAAAAAAATAAAGTATATAATTAATATATCCATTGTCTAGTATCTATAGCACAAGCTCTGCTTTGTTTGGGACTAAATGGTGCTGTGTAAAAATGTTCCAAAAATATTTATTTTACTTATTTATTTATATAACGAACACCCAGACCAACACAAACACTTATGTTCATCACACAAATACCTGTGTCCTGGACACAAGTAAAGTCATAAGTGTTTGTGGTGGTAACACAGGACCTGTGGGAATCGAACCCACGACCTCGTGAACAGCAGTCCGACACTCGAACCACTAGACCACAGGCGTTGTCAAATTATACCTTTGTTGAACCCATCAGGTGTTACAGTGCTTTAATTTTTGTTTCACTTTCCTGTAACTTAATTGTCTTACAATATTCACTCCTGGCTTTGAAATCACCAGTTAAATCAATTTTTGACGCTTGATTAAATTGCTGCTACCCTGCTCATCCTCTAACCGACAACCGTGATGATACTCAACAGGCAACCTTAAAAACATGCAATCAAACAAGATTCAAATTCAAAACATCAATAATAACGCGTCACTGATTTTTTGTGTCCCCAAAAAAAACGCCAAAACAAAACGCGGTCCTTTTGATCCGCGTCTCGACAAGTGACGATTAGTCGCAGCGACAAAAAGACGATGTCACTGTCATGTTGCACTGTCGCGAAGGCGTTTCGATAGATTGGCTGATAACAGATGAGTAATGATATTCTTGAAAGGCCATAATCGACTCTTTGAAGGGTTTGGTTTATGATATCTATTAGTTCGTTATGATAACTTTTACGATAGTATAATAGTTATTTGTTTTAAAAGTAATGATAGTGATAAGAATGATAAGTGATTCTTAAATTTTATTAAAATCTTTTCCATTGTTTAAGGTTTTTTTTATCTAAATCTAATACAAATTACAAACAATTCCTAAAGCTTAACCTAATATTTCTTCTTACCAGACTCGACTTGCATACATTTAAAAAAAGAAAACCCACTAATCGTCGAACCAATAAACAAAATACGTGACAAAATTATCAAAAAACCATATTAGCGTAACGAACAAATTCAAACAATCGACTTACTTTCGAATCGATTCGACTAAACGGTATCACGCACAACTCTCAAGAACGTAACAATTATGTGGCCATTAATTAGAAGTAGCAATTAGCTAAAGTCACACATTCTACGATATATTTACGTGAGTAGCTTACTTATAAACGTTTGGTGGGAACACAGCACTACGTGACGGCTTTACGAATTTGAGACATGTAATACCTACCACGTTTTGATGGGACATCTTGACATTATTAGAGTATTCTGTGATTTGTGAATATGTTACAAAAACAAATGAGATGTCTATGGTTTCATGTTATGGCCGTGGGGACGATGACTCGGTTGAAACAGGACAGGTGGACAGAACTGGCCTAAATTGTTATGTAACGTATGTTAGTTCAAGTAACTGTTGTCTAAAAATTCAAATGCAAATTCCCACGAAATCTGTGTGAATCTTCATTCGTCTACGCATTGTAGTCTCGAACACATTTTATTTCACAAAATAATGGTATGATTTATGTAAGACAGCGAAAATCGACTAATAATATTATTACGATAAAATTGAAATCACCACATCACTATAAAATTATAACTGCCAACATTACAAAATTAATTTTCGAACGCGCTAAGAACCGACCATGGAATTAGCGCTAAAATTTGAAAAAAATAAGTTTCGTCGCGAGCCACAATCGAGAAAAAAATAAAAACTAAGATGGCGGCTTGCTTACGATGAAATGTCGGGAATGTGTCCACGTGGAGCCGAATTCAGGGCCGAATGTAAACGCTCCCGGTCTATATGCTTTATTTTGAATGTCTCCCATTTGTTATACATAATACATGTAGGGACCGTATCGCGGGATCGCGACTGTCAGAGAATTTTCGACGGCGCCAACCAGCCCGCCGCGAATACAGGCTGATGTTGTTTGGGGTTCAACAATGATGTCGTGGGAGCAGGATACAAGGAGAAAGATATACGAAAGTAAAAGAAAAAATATAACAGGTTTGTTAATAAAATACTGCAACAGTATTTTAAGTTGAATTAAGTATGTTTTATTCTGCAGTTATCTCGAAACTGAAAGCATTGATTTCAGATTTATATCTCACAAAAGCAGATAACGAGCTTACGAAGCTGAAAACATCAAAAGTAAAGAAAAATTACTAGTCAATAGTTAGAAGATGTCATCAAAATATAACGCCTTTATTTTTCAGTTCCGCAGAAACTTAAAAATAGTGGTTATATTCTCTTTGCTTAAAAAAATACAAAAATACTTAAATTATTTTGACAACGTTTTTTCTTAATTCAATAAAAGCTGCTACCAACATTTGGCAGCATCCTCTATGGTCCAGATCTCGTTGGATCGAACTAAGAAAGAACGCGGCGCGACATGAACTTATGAGTTACAGTCGCCGTGACTTTTTGTAGCGCGACTAACGCGAAAAATTAGCTTTGAGAACAAATACGCGTGTTTCGGAGACTGAAGTTAAAAGGGGTAAGTAGAAACTTAGGTGTCTCTTTTTACTTCTTTGCTAGACTGCCCCAGAAGGAGGGTTATGTTTTTGTACATTGAAAAGAGTTAGAACAGCTGATCTAATCAGAGTACTTTTTCATAACATAGCTAAACCACTTATCAAAAGACTTTCTTTAAAATAAAGTCATATTAAGAACGCCATGTCATATTTATTTTTATTTTATATAGACTTCGCCCGTGGTTTCATACTGAAATAAAATAGCCTATGTTACTTCTGGATAAAGTATTAGCTTTCTATTGGTGACATAATTATTAAAATCGGTTCAGTAGTTTCAGAGTTTATCAAACCAACAAATCTTTCCTCTTTATAATGTTAGTGTAGATAAAGATATATATTGAGGATCTCCAACAAAAGATCACAAGTGAACAAACAGAATAGGATTCTATTATCTGTTGTATTCCTTCAATTACAGGAGATTATGTTAATTCTCTATACAAGCAAAATGTAGGAATTAGTTTACTTCAACCATTTGATGATGTCGATTTTTCTTGCCTTATTATGATCCTTACTGATTCTACAAGCTATGTCGGTCACTCCGGTTCTACTCCGGATAATCTCGTTTCGGATTTTATCCTTCAAAGAAACTCCAAGCATAGCTCGCTCCATAGCTCGCTGAGCGACTTTAAACTTGTGGACTAGCCTAACTGTCAGTGTCCACGTCTCGGCACCGTAAGTCATGACAGGCAGGACGCACTGGTTGAAGACTTTTGTTTTCAAACTTTGCGGTATAGGCGACGAGAAGACTCGGCGAAGTTTGCCAAATGCTGCCCAGCCCAGACGGATCCTTCTGTTGGCTTCTTTCTAAGCTGAAGTGGCAGTGGGCTGGCCATGTCTGTCGAAGGACCGATGGCCGCTGGAGCAGACGAGTCCTTGAGTGGAGTCCGCGAATCGGCAAACGCAGCGTAGGGCGCCCCCCTGCCAGGTGGACCGACGACCTAAAGAACGTGGCTGGGGGGGACTGGATGCGGAAGGCAGAGGACCGAGCGTTGTGGCGCAACTTGGGAGAGGCCTATGTCCAGCAGTGGACTGCGATAGGCTGAGTTGATTATAATCCAGAAATGGAAAAAAAAAACACGACACGATATTCCACGACTTATCCGCAATATCACTATTCAAATCATCATCTATTTTGTATTCAAAATCTACTATACTACACAGACAATAAATACTACACAGAAGAAAAAAACACAATTAAATCATTCTGTTTTTGTTTTTGCTAGAAATCCTTGAGTTTCTGCAAATTTTAAGATTCGGTTCCGTTTCTTACAGTTTGTAGCCGATCGTTCTAAGTAAGCCTTCGAGATGGGAAACTGGGGGGGGGGGCAGACCTGAATACCAATAGACCAGGTAGTGTGTGAGAAAAATACGCAAAAATTTACTAATGTAGTCACATCACGCGTCACTTGAAGTGAAGATGGAAAATCAGCAAGATCTGGGTGATAAGTTGATGACGGTAATTTATTTACTTAGGTTAAAGAGAGAAGAATTGGGCTACCGCCACAAAAATATGTATTGGCTCCTTGGTAGACATTCTCAGCTGTCAATACATAACAAGCTATTGTTGTATAAGCAAGTTCTAATGCCAGTATGGACTTACGGCATACAACTATGGGGTTGTAGCAAAGAAACTAACATAAAAATAATACAGCGTTTCCAAAACAAAGTGCTCAGGGGCATCGTGAACGCTCCCTGGTATATCAGAAATGAAGATCTTCACCGGGACCTCAAAATGGATTTCGTTAAAGATATCATCCAAAAGTATGCCGAAGCTCATGAATATAGACTTCATCATCATGTGAACGTTGAGGCTATCCAGCTCCTCGACAACACAGGCTTAGTGAGGAGACTGAAAAGGACAAAGCCTTTTGAGTTAGTGTAGTGTTAAAATTAAAATAGTGATGTAGACAATATTAATTAAAGACACATGAAAAAAGTGACTTCGCCTTAAGAGACGCTGAGATAGTGCCAGTGGACACATTCTTAGAAATAATATTATTATCTAGCAGTTTAAGTTAGCATAAAATTACTTATTAGTCTTGTAGACTAGATCGTAATTATATTAAGGTACCAATAATTAACTATTAAGACCTTAAACATAAAAAAAAGGTTAATAATGCTAGTTTGGCTGTAGAGTTAAAGAGGCTGGTAAATTAATGTAAAAACTTTGATCAGCTGCTTGGAAATATGTAAAGGTATGTCTCAACTCACATGTGTAATATATGTAATTATACAGATCTAACTTCAGTTTGTTTATTAATCAAGTTTGCATCTCAAGACATGTCAAAGGTAAACTTAAGATCGATCTCTGATCACATGAAACGGTTTTAAATCACGTTTTAAACAATAATTTTATATAATATCACTACCCGTCCGTGTGGTACCGGACTTAAAGAATAGCACCACCCTTATCTCTTCTCATGGGTGTCGTAAAAGGCGACTAAGGGATTCACCAGAGGATGGGCAGCAGCGTTCTCTGAGCATTTAACCAACCAACTGCGATCGCCAACCCGCCTGCCAAGCGTGGCGATTATGGCATATCCCCCCCTTAATTGGGGGAGGCCTATGTCCAGTAGTGGACGTCTTTCGGCTGAAATGATGATGATGATGAATATCACTACCATGCATATCTATGTTACCTATTACTGTTTGTCATAAAAAAACATAGAGAGTTAAAAGTTAAAAAAACCGGCTAAGAGCATGTCGGGCCATGCTCAGTATTATAGGGTTCCTTAAGTAGGTGTAATTACAAACGAATTAAATCGAATATTAATCATTGCTATTTTAGTTTTTGCAAACAGCGCCACCTAGCGCTAAATTTAAGAAGCAAAATTTAAGAAGTGTGTCATATTAATATAACACAAAGTTTCTTTTTGTGATTTTTTTAAATAGAAAATAACTAAAGGAGCATTATTTGCTAAGATCATTCTTATCTAAGGTTAATGACCTATGAACTAGGACGTCTTAAGTATTTTTCAGTTTTCTCACTATAACTCAAAAATTTATAATCACATTATACTCGAAATAATTTTAAAAGAGAGTTTTTATAAAAGACTATCAACGTGGATGATTACAAGTTTCTACGTTGCATAGTTTGGAAATGGCAGGGGGGGGGGACACATTGTAAGCCACTTTGGTGGGCTATATTTCGCAGATGGTATACCTGATAAAAAAGTGATGTATGAAACATAACCTTCATTTTAGTAGACCTATTCAATGATACCGAACATGAGGGGGAGCAGCGAAAAAAAATTTTCATCCCCATTTCACATGTATGGGCGCCACCCCTAAAATACGTTATCAAGATTTTTTTATTCTTTTAAAATTGAGATCTATATCTAAACCATTTAAAAAAAAAAAACATGTTCTTATGTTTATAACTGTAGAAGTCATTAAGTTGTAAAGGATTAGGACAGACGGACAGACGGACAGACGGACGGACATGACGAAACTATAAGGGTTCCTTGTAGGACTACGGAACCCTAAAAAAGATCTTGTTAATTTACAAACATAATCGCATTTCTATTGTACTTGTTGTATTGTTCAGTATTATGGTAACCTTTGAGGTAATACATGCAGTTTTTCTTCCAAGAAACAATTCGAACATTCGAACGACTACATCAATCGATCAAATGAAACACCTGTCCTTGAACATAAAACAACAATACCAACCTTCAAAAAATTAACTGCACGACATAAAAGAGAATAGAGTCTTCAAATGCAGGAGTGGCATCGAGCACAGAATTGGCACTTATTGCTTGATCGTATTTATTTGCAGCGAGTTATATGCACGCGATATCAATGATTTGTTACTCAGGTTGCAGTACTTAATAAAAGCAGATGTTCTTTTTTAAAATGTTTCATGATCTACAGCCACCTACAGCCAATGACATTCTATTACCTACAGAAGGAGGTTGCGTCCTTGTCGGTTAAATGTTCCGTTATCGAAATTACTAGACCGATTGTCTTTTTTTAAGGATTTGAAAGTAACATAGATTTTGTTAGCAAAAATCTAAACTACCATTGTGATTTTTGTAGAAGTTGGTGCAATACAATATCATTGTGCTTTGGTTGTTATTACTACTTTGAACATATTTTTGCTTATGGAAAGAGTAATGGCGTAAAGGTATGGCTGTTAAAGACTGAAAGTCTCAATAAATGTTTCTACATTCTTTAGAAAATTGTTACTGGTACTTTAAAATTGCTGCAAATGTATGGCCTAGCGCATCACACAATAAACCAATTCCTTCAATTGAACTTGTTGCACAATTTATACACGAGTATCTAGTTGATAAACTGCTGCTAAGTTCGTTTACCAATTCCCGGATCACCATAAAAACTCAATTAAAATTACTAATACAAATCCCTAGTAATACAACGGCGACCGCATTGAAATCAGGCGACCCGTTTCCTAGATACGAACAAGCAAAATATACACACATAAATTAACTTATTTAAAATAGCTTGAAAAGACAAATTTTTCTCACAATAAACACTCATGTGCATTTCAAATGGGCCACATTTGCATCGAGTTGTCATTTCGTTTTTTTATATGATTTTTTACTCTGCTTAATATGCACCGTGTATAAGGGCTCATGGATAAGTTTTTAATTTATTTAATTGTGTTAAAAATATTAATGTTGGTAGCACGTAAGCTTTTGAGTGTTCGTTCGTTCTTTTTTTGAATAGGAAAGGGTGTGACTGTAGCCAATGGCAACATTAGTTTGTCGTAATGTAAAAGGGGGAACCGTTGACTATTTATTTATCATGTTCCATTTTTTTGTTCGGCTGACGATTTTTAACGTTATTTCAGGACCGTTAATTTTCTGAATATTTTTTTTTATCATCATTTAAGCCTATTCCTAGTTTTAAGATCAGTTTCCAGAAGCGAAGCGGCTGAACATCAGTACTGCCCTCTTAAAAAAACCGGCCAAGTGTGAGTCGGACTCACGCAGGAAGGGTCCCGTACCACCCATCGACCTGATACCCCATATAAACTGATTTAATTTACGAGAGTTTATCAAAAGACATCAACGACGTACGCGAAATGTGAATTTTTGCATCTCTTTCTTACGTAGGTACCACCACATATGTCTATGTTTGCCATGTTTTTAGTATTTGTTGCTAAACAACATGGTACGCACTATAATCCGACCAAGTATGCCGCTGGTATGTATTACCGTTTTGAAGATAGAGCAAAAACAAAAACGTTGAAAAAAATGCATGTTTTTCGAGGTTTCTTGTTTTAGAATTTTTTTATTTTTATATTTGTCGTGATATCCACTATAGTAACACATATTCTGTGAAAATTTTATTTGGTTATCTATTACCGTTACAAAGATACAGCCCTGTGATAGACAAACGGACGGACGGACGGACAGCGTAGCGAGAGTAATAGGGTCCCGTTAGCACCCTTTGGGTACGGAACCCTAAAAAAGCACAACTGTAGTCGACAAGTTGTGAGAAAAACAGGAAAAACTGTGCGCTTTATTTTTAAGAAAAAAATAGGCAGAAAAGTCATTTTGTGCCGAGTCGATCAGTGTATATGACACAAATTTGCGACTTAGGTACGCTTTTTCTTCTTAGCAGGGCAGAATACAGTACTATCATCTGATCTATGCAAACTAGTGTATTACCGGTATCTTATCACATATTACCATTACTTTTAGAAGCGTTTAATTTGCATCAAAAACTACATACATCTTCAAGACGACTGACATCCGGGTCGGCACAATTGTTCTAAGCAAATTCTAATCACGAATACCTAATGTCCCTCAATTGACGCCTCGTTCATCTCACAGCTTAGTTCGGAGTCTTTGGACATCGCCCGATTCGTGGATTTACGTGACTAGACTGGTTAACCTGGGAGTATATTTGGGCTTCCTGGTTATTAGCAATTGTTATTAGTTCTTGGAGACTTGAAGTCTGGCGGCGCCGAAAATGAGTCTAAATTCGGTGTGGAGATCGGTGTTAAATTATGTATGTCGTTTGAAAGTGTTGTGGTTAGATTCGGTTTGATATTTGGTTGATTTGCTTGTACTCGTAAATGGAGAAGATAAAGTGCTAAAGAGAGATTGCAATGTTAGTTTGTTAGTTATGTAAATTCTGAAGTTTTGAGACTTCATTTTAATTAGATTAACCAAGCTTTGCCTGTCATGACTTACGGTGCCGAGACGTGGACACTGACAGTTGGGCTAGTCCACAAGTTTAAAGTCGCTCAGCGAGCTATGGAGCGAGCTATGCTTGGAGTTTCTTTGAAGGATAAAATCCGAAACGAGATTATCCGGAGAAGTACCGGAGTGACCGAGATAGCTTGTAGAATCAGTAAGCTGAAGTGGCTGTGGGCTGGCCATGTCTGTCGAAGGACCGATGGCTGCTGGAGCAGACGAGTCCTTGAGTGGAGACCGCGAATCGGCAAACGCAGCGTAGGGTCCCCTGTCAGGTGGACCGACAACCAAAAGAACGTAGCTGGGGGGGACTGGATGCGGAAGGCAGAGGACCGAGCGTTGGGCGCAACTTGGGAGAGGCCTATGTCCAGCAGTGGACTGCGATAGGCTGAGTGGATTTGATTTGAACCAAGCTTTAGTTCTAAAGTTTCTACTTAAGATCCAAAAATATGCCTGTTCGTTTAATAACAGAACAGTGGTAATTGAAGCAATTTTTTAAATCCCCAGTGCCTAACTAGAACCAGTACCTACCATAAAAAAAAATCCGTTATTAGTCTTAAGTTCTCTTGTTCATAAACTAAACTTATTTTAAGTCATCGCTCTCTTTTACCAAAAGTAGATACAAGAAAGGGATGTCAACGTCTTTTGGCTTAAATGATGATGATGATGATATATTACCCACTTGTATAAAACTTTATCAAAACATAAAAGCACTGAGAGGTAACTAAAGAAAGTGCATGCAAGTGACTGGTAACTAGTGAGTCATCCCAAATTACCATCTATGGCACAAAGGTTGGACAATACAGAATCAAAGTAGCCTTATTATGTATAATAAGGCCACTTGGCTCCATATAGTTGGCTTAAAACCTCAAATTGTGTCTCAAATAAGAGCTCAACTGTCCAATTAGCAAACACATTAAATAATAGACGTCTGAATAAAAAGACGTGTGGACAAACGAGAGGTCTTACGACTAGAGAAAAACCTCGTTTCCAAGGATTTTATCTCACAAAACTGTAATCTAAGATTCACTAGCACCCCAGAATTACTGTACTTCATAGATACATATTGCGTCATCTACACAACCCTGAGCTATTTGCCATACTCATCAGTCAGAGCACGTTCGTCACACTCAGTTGCAGTTGAGGTTAGGTACCGTACGATGTTTATTTGAGGCAGACCCGGAGGATAGAGCCTTCATGGTCTTTAGTCTTTACCTGTGTGGCTTGAGCAGGAGAGGAGGCTTAACAATGAGGTTGGATATCAATAATTCTGATTTATGATTTTGGCTTTTGGTGTCAACTTCAAAGTTCATCGCTTATTATAGAAAGAAAAGCTTAGGTATTGTTTGACAAGTCTATAAAATTAGGGAGTAGCAAGTATCATGCCGATATTAGTTCTAAGCAACATGGTCTTTATCTATGTAGAGAGAGCTGAAGGGTGATGACAAGGAGATCCGACTCAGGTCAGGTGTCAAAAATCAACGGCTTTGGTAAACATGGTTCATTTACAGCCACACTTTTGTCTATTGTAGAATAAGATTGAATCAGTCTAGGTGTGAAACATCTTATCATACCATGAGTCTAGGTATATTATTTTGGCTTCAACTTGGCATCATCATCATCTTTCCGATTGTATGCTTGAGAGTTCTGCAGCATAGATTTCTTTGTCAGTTTCGATAACTACACTTGTCTCCATTATTAACACTTTTGTTGTTTGATTTGACTTTGCAGTCACCTATTTGGTTGGCCAGCATATTGATTTTTAACGGACGAAAAAAAGGAGGAGGTTCTCAATTCGACACGTATATATATATATATATGCATAACTTTTTACAGAGTGGTCCGATTTTGATGATTCTTTTTTTAATGGATAGGGTATATCACGAAGTTGGTCCCATTTAAATTTCAAAATCAAAATCTACCCCTAAGGGTAGTAAAACAGGGGATGAGTGTTTGTTCACCCACTGAATTCTTACCTGTTAACCGATTCTGTTGAAACTTGACACACATAAATATAATTTTAGACACTACGACATAATAGAGAGATTCTAACCACAAAAAAATGAAAAATAAAACTTTTTAACAAAAAATTGAACCGACGAAAACAGAAACTGAAAAGCGAACTAATTATGTGTCGGCGCCAAACAACCAATCGACGAAGATCATTAAATTACTTTAAATAAACAATAAAAACAACGTCACATCAAATACAACGTGAAATTTTCAACGATAAACAATAACTTTCCAAAAATGCGTTCTCCGCTCGGCCACTTGCAACTTACACGCACTTTGCTTGTTAAAAGTTCGTTTGGCGCCGACTCATAATTAGTTATTTTTCGCTTTTCAGTTTCTATTTTCGTCGGTTCAATTTTTTGTTAAAAAGTTTTATAGGTTATTAAGTTTCATTTTGTTTGACACTAACGTTATCTTCACAATATTGTTGAAAGTTTTTATTACACTGAGTTCAATTAAAATCGGTTAAATTTTCAGAACATTTTCGGAACAGAATATCTTATAAAAGCAAACATTCAAACTCAATTATTTATTATTATAGTGTGATTGCCGCCATAATATTTAGCTTGTAAAGCCTTTGAGATGTGAAGTCAATATTAATTAATTAAAACCAATAGGTACAATTTATTTATCTTAAACGTATTGAAATATTAAAATTTAATATCTCTACGAATGCATTCATAGAAGAATACAATAGTATTTGTAGTAGACTACAATTTGTTTTATTTATTTTTCTTTTGCTTTTAACATGACAAAATTGTAATGAATATTAAATTTTAACTTTTTTCTCTTTCGTATGTAGCCTGAAGACCTAAGATTGTAGTGTAGTAAAAATTAAGAGATTTGCGTTGCAATGAGGTTTATTATTTATTCTTTTCTTTTGGTGTAGGCTTTGTTTGTATTTGCCTTCGTCGAGATCAGAGGAGTGACATAAATCTGAGATGAACTAAATAATGTGTTCATAGAGCAACTACAAGGGTGCTACGCATCTCATTAGGTAATTTAAGAAAAAAAAAATAGAAAAAAAAATATATATATATAAAAATGTATGTAGGAACAACAATGATTAACTTAATAAAAAAAACTATATCATTGACTGATTAACGGACAGCAAACAGCATAGAGATTTTATAGGAGAACATTCAGCGTTCATACATTTTAGGGCCTTTTCGCAAAGTAAAAAAAAAAAAAAAAAAAAAATCTGGGACCTGCTATACGGGTTTGAAAAATAGAGATTTTCATACGAGATTTCGTCATTTTGAGCAAATTTATTTTTTATAACAGGTCACAGAATGACCCCACAGCTTTTGTGCCATAATAAAAATCGCTCAAAATGACCTATTGTTGCTCAAAATGACAAGGTCTCATATGAAATTACCTGTTTTTCGAATCCTTGTAGCAGTTTACAGAATCACCCCACAGCTTTGGTGCCATAATAACTATTTCTCCAAATGACCAGTTCTAACGATTTATAGCATTTTTTTTTTCAGAAAAGGCCCAATTTGAATGATGTCCTTTCATGGAAATATTCCTTGAGTACTCTAGAGGTGCATTAAAGAGGGATTTTATCTCTAAAGGGGTGAAGGGGGATGGTAAAGATTGCATGAAAAATAATACAGGAGCGAAGTCACGGGCGTCAACTAGTAAAAAGATAAAACAAAGATTGTTTCTCTGACCATGGTATAATATATACTATATATATATAGTATACCAATTTAACGGTACTAAACAAATAAACTCTCTTGATCTGTAAACAGTTCTGAGAAACAATAATAAGATCAGATAATTTGGTAAAAACTATCGCAATATTGGTCAGAATGCCACATGCCTGCTTTTTTGGAGCCATCAACTCAATACTTCCCATTTTATTAGAATATAACACCTAAGAAACAAAATGCATTCATAAGCATAGGTTTCCTCTGCTTATAAACTTTTTCCCTTCCCCCTTTAAATGCGTAATTACATAAAAACCAGTTTGTAAACATATAACAATTTAATAACAAGCTTCTAGGCATACGCTATGCCTCTGTTACAGATTCTCACAATGTGATGTTATCATTGGATGCTACTGGCCAGACAAAACAGTTTCTTCTTTACTAAACTCGGTCCATCACGATCTTCGAGGCACTAGGTATAGGTACCTACTAGACAATGTATTATTATAAGTCATAGAAATTATATGTACTACCGGTAGTTATATCATTTTTAGGGTTCCGTACCCGAAGGGTGCCAAACGGGACCCTATTACTCTCGCTACGCTGTCCGTCCGTCCGTCTGTCTGTCACAGGGCTGTATCTTTGTAACGGTGTGAGATAACTAGTTGAAATTTTCACAGAATATGATGAATATCACAATATATTACTATGATGTATATCACGAAAAATACTAAAACTAAAAAAAAAACTAAAACCAAAGGGGGTCCCCATACAAGAAACCTAGAAAAACATGCATTTTTTTCAACGTTTTTGTTCCTGCTCTATCTTCAAAACGGTAATACAAACTAGGGTCAAACTTAGTCTGATTATAGTGTATACTATGATGTTTAGCAACAAATACTAAAAACAGGGCAAACATAGACATATGTGGTGGTACCTACGTAAGAAAGAGATGCAAAAATTCACATTTTGTCTTTTGATTAACTCTCGTAAATTGAATCAGTTTCTATGGGGTATCAGGTCGATGGGTGGGTCGGTGGTACGGAACCCTTACTGCGTAAGTCCGACTCACACTTTGCCGGTTTTATGTTATTAGCTCAAAAATATGCTACATACCCTACATACCACACATACCAACGCCTTTAGAGACACAAACAACCATCTATTCATTCCAACCATAGACCAAAGTTCACCATAGACTATAAACATCAAGACTACCGCAGATAAAATATTATATGTGTTCTGTGACTCATTTGTTATCTGTATAAATAAATCATGCAACTTAACGGCAGTTTAAGTGGTATTATCTCAGCTGATTAGGACACAAAGATTCCTCGCAGATCATGAAAGGAACCATTCATGTGACCTTAGGTTAACAGATAGGCTAGAAAGAGACCCATTGATAAATTTATATTAGTTTTCAAGGGTCAGCGCGTCAAATCGTATAGATATGAGGTTTTTATTTCAGTTGAAGGAGTTATTGTTTGCAAGCTGATACAGTGTGTTCCAAGGTTCCGCAGAGTGACAAATATGACATGAATGTTTACTAAAATTTTGTGTGACGCTGTGTCAACCAGTTTGGTGACCTAAATCTATCGAAGTTACCAACGTAGGTAGGTATACTAACCGCGTTACATGTTGTTCCTGTTTTTAACCGACTTCAAAAAAAGGAGGAGGTTATGTATTCCGCGGGTTATTTTTTTCCATGTATGTACACCGATTACTCCGAGATTTGTGGGCCGATTTACGTGGTTGTTTTTTTATTTGGTAGAGAAAGTCCGCGCGGTGGTCCCATATAATTTTTTTGTCTTAGGTTGAGTAGTTTTTTAACTAGCTTCAATAAATCAGTTTATTTTAGCTTCGCCTATCTAGATGATCTGCTCATTGGTTCGTTTTTCTGAGAATTCTTGGCCGATATGCGTGTTTTTTTTTCACGATAGTGATTGGACGTTTGGAAGAACATGAGCGAGACCTTTGCCCAGCAGTGGGATAGCAAAGGTTAATAAAAAATATATTCTCAAATTGGTTATATAAACATTTATGAATCAACCCTCAACTAAAAAGTATGAAATAAAAACTTTTTAACAAAAAATAAAACCGACTTCAAAAACCTTAACAAAAAGTAAAAAATAAACATTGTATGTATTTTAAAATCTTAACATAAACCAACATTTTGAAGGCGGCGCGTGATTTTCATGTACGTTCACATAAACTGTTTTTACTATAGATATTACGCTCGACTGTACATTACATGACGCAAAGGGTCAACCACGCGCCGCCTTAAAAATGTTGTTTATGTTAAGATTTTAAAATACATACAATGATTATTTTTTACTTTTTAGTTAAGGTTTTTCTTGTAAAGCGATGAGTTCAAGTAAAATCAATTAGTGCATTATACGGCCACATCGCGACCGGGTGCATTTATAACATTCCAACATTTTATAACATTAACAATTCATAGCTTTAGTAACATAACATTAGAAGTTTTTAAACTTTCGCGAATTTCACTCATATTGAACTAAGTTTACGGGACTTGTCGCGCACAATTAAATCAAAATATAATAAACAATTACGAAAAACCGCCCGCGGATGCGGGTAGTTCGAGAAAACACCCGCCGCTCAAGACGATGACACCCACATACTTCAGTCTGCTCGTGACCACGGCCAATGCAACTTGACCGAAACGTCGAGGTTAGTCTTAATGTTTATTATATTTTGATTTAATTGTGCGCGACAAGTCCCGTAAACTTAGTTCAATATAACATAACATTAGATTTAGAACTTTATACAATTTTACAACATTATTTGAATAGAGTCTTATTCATCTCAAACATTGACTTTTTAAAGATTTAAATTGTGGAAAGAAAAAATCGCTCACGAGCAGGATTCGAACCTGCGACTCCTGGCTCAGTACGCCAGTACTTTAGCCACTAAGCTACCGTGAACACTGCTCGTGGTATCGAAATTATCCTCCACTATACGTCTTGGGTGACGTCAGCGATATCTTATCTTTAGATTTCGCTTCGCATGCGTAAATGCGTTAAAAATAATAAAATAATTGACTTTTTATTTAAACAAACATTCCAACACTCGAAGACCTCGCACGGCACAATTGCCATGGTGTAAAGGTGTAAAATAAAGCTTGTTCCTTAGAATAATCTTACTAATCCCACTACATATTATTATATATAACATTATAAACGTAAAAGTTTGTGAGGATGTATGGATGTATGTTTGTCACTCTTTCACGCAGAATAGTTTCTGCGTGAATAATGTCGCTGCTGCTGTATGGATTAGAACATAGGCCGGATTAACTTATATGATCTACCTTTTATCCCGGGAAGATGAACTGTTCCTGAAGGATGCGCGATACACGACATCAACGAGTTCCTAAATGATCGCACGTAACATTCCACGACCTTAGTACTTAGTAATTATTTAAATGTGTGTGTAACGAGTAGGTATGTGTTAATATGCCTATTCTCCGACGAACTGTATTTTTGACATCTCATTTTTATTATTGTTTTTTTTTTCCTATCATGACATTGTTAGCCTAATTTTATTACATTGACATTATATTCGATTTTCATATCATTTTATATGTAGAATAAGAAGAATTGCATATTTTTCAAAAGTATTTGTACGCCCCCAGTGGCAAAACATTGTAGCTGCTTTAGGTACCTACTATTTAAACACCTTACATGCATGTGCTTTCACATTGTATTGTATACTTATGTTTTAAGCAAATAAATTTTTCATTCATTCATTCCACGCGGGTGAAGCCACGGGCACAGGCTAGTAACATTATAAGGCGTACTCTATCGACATATCACGTCGAATGGCTTTTCAGATTTTTTCACTTAAAAAAATAAGTAAGGTGCGGTAACTCAGGCTGTGACAATGCCACGATGGACTTATAAAATTGTAAAAGATGATGCCTTTCAACTACGGAACTCTGAAACTCCTTGGTAGATAGTGATAAAACCTATTCAAGTTTATTATATTTTATTTTCCTTAAGTTTATTTATTTTTGCAGCTCTTTGGCGGTATGTTGCTGGGTCAAAAGTTCTACACATCTCTTAATGGGTGTCTTAAGAGGCAACTGTCATTATCACCCGTCGCCGAACTGCACTCAATGTTAGCTTAAGATGATGTAAAATACTAAGGCTTGATTTCACCAACGATAATATTATCTTGTTAAACGACTGTTTACCCAAAATTCAAGTAAAATTTTCGTGCAATTGGCCGTTTAATCAGAGAATTAACGATGATGAATACCGGCCTAAGTGTCACTGCAAAGATTATACGTCATCTTGGGTAATGTAATTTCCAATGGCCAAGAGCATGTCGGGCCATGCTAAGTATTATAGGGTTCCTAATTACAAACTAATCAAATCGAATATTAATCATTGCTATTCTAGTTTTTGCAAACAGCGCTGAATTTAAGAAGCTAAATTAGAGAAGTGTGTCATCAATATAACACAAAGTTACTTTTTGTGATTTTTTTATATAGGTAGTAACTAAAGGAGCATTATTTGCTAGGATAATTTTTCTCTAAGGTCAATGACCTATGAACTAGGACGTCTTAAGTATTTTGCAGTTTTCTCACTATAACTCTAAAATTTATAATCACATTATACTCGAAATAATTTTAAAAGAGAGTTTTTATAAAGGTCTATCAATGTGGAAGATTATAAGTTTCTACGTTGCATAGCTTAGAAATGGCAGGGGGGGGGACACATTGTAAGCCACTTTGGCGGGCTGCATTTCGCAGATGGTTATACCTGATAAAAAAGTTGTGTATTTAACATTACCTTCATTTTAGTAGACCTATTCAATGATACACCACACGAGGGGGTGCAGCGAAAAAAAAAATTTCATCCCCATTTCACATGTATGGGCGCCACCCCTAAAATACGTTATTAAGATTTTTTCATTCTTTTTAAATTGAGATCTATGTCTAAACCATTTTTTATAAAACTTTCATTTACTTATGTTTATAACTGTAGAAGTTATTAAGCTGTAAAGGATTAGGACAGACGGACAGACGGACAGACGGACGGACATGACGAAACTATAAGGGTTCCTTGTAGGACTACGGAACCCTAAAAAAGTAGGTACTCTAAAACATTGATCACTGGTATAAAGAGAGGTGGTAATTAGGTGTATTTATACCGACAAAAATACTTTTATGAGCTCAAGACCCATTTCTATTAAAAACTTTATGTTAAAATCACACAACTGAGACACAAGATAATGCACTCTTTACCAGCCGCCAATAGTAAAGGTCTGAAAGGAGTCAATCGGGCCCCTTCGGTTGTAAGTGGCCAAATTTCGGGACCCTCCGGAACGGACAACTTAACTCTTATGTCCCTTCTCCTTTACACTTCTTGAGCATTGTCAAGCAATCCACCGTTTTAATTTTCAGGAGATAGGCGTTTAATGTTAAACTTCTGATTTAGATTTTGTGTGAAAGAAGATTAATGTTTTTCTAAGGAGTTTTGTCATTTTCTTTAACATGGGACCTAAAAACATTTTATGGTGGCTTCGTTGATGCCTGAATAGATTCTTTATGATGTTTGATCACTTTTAGGACGTTAAGATACCTACCTACTATAACAATTATAACAAGACAATCATCGTTATCATCATCATTTCAGCTGAAAGACGTCCACTGCTGGACTTAGGCGTCCCCAAGAGAAGACAATACTTTAGTTAAATAGTTTTTTAGTATTTAAGTTATTGAAGTTTTTAAGTTATAATAAATTGCCTAAAAAGATTAAATTGACTGAAGGTACACGTACATTTAAAAAGAAGCTCAAAGATTTTCTTGTTCAGAAAGCTTACTACTCAGTAAATGATATTCTAACAGAAACAAATGATTTTATGAAATAGAAATTGTTATTTTATACAATTAATTTGCACAAATCTGTACTACATTTAAAAAATCTGTTATGTTATCAAATTTATACGCCTATCAAGGCAAAATATAGAACTGGATTAATAAAATTATTAATAAATTAACACAATGTCTTGTACATCATATTGTGTTTGACCAACGACGTCAATATATAGACACGCGATCTCATATAAGCAGCATGTTCCAAATTCAGTTGACGCAACCGTTGATAAAATTTACGTGTGTTCACGAGACAGCTGTCAAGTGAAATAATGACAGATGTGTAACCATGTTGTTCTTTTGAACAGCACATCTAGTACGTACCAGGCCCCTCAGAAAGTATTGCGAAAAAAAGTTTTTATATATGGGAGACTGGCCAGTTATAATGTTTTTCGAAAATATGATTATTTATAAGTAAAAATAAGTAAGTTCCAATTTCAAAATTTCCCTCCACATTTTTTGCGAGTTAATTCAAAGTATTGTGTCTCACTGAAATATGGATCTGCGCCGGGAACATTTTAGAGCTATGATTTTATACGATTTCAAGTGTCGCCTGAAACCGGATGAATCGTACGATAGACTTCAAATGGCATTCATGGATGAAGGCCCTTCCAAGGCAACCGTGTATCGTTGGTATAACGAATTCAAGCGCGGTCGACCAACTTTGGGGGATGACGAAAGAAGCGGTCGCCCTTTGACGGCTGTTACCGAAGAAAACGTGCTAGCAGTGAAAAATTTAATCCAAGACAATAGGCGAATTACATATCAGGAGATTCAACACATATTGAAGATTGGATCGGGAAGCATTCACGAGATTCTACACAGCCATCTTCGCGTGAGGAGGATAGTATCACGCTGGGTGCCGCACAACCTCACCGATGCTCAGAAGCAGGCCCGGGTGGAATGGTGCCGTGATATGCTTAACAAATTTGAAGCAGGCTCGTCTCGGCGTGTTTACGACATCGTTACAGGTGATGAGTCCTGGATTTATCAATACGACCCAGAAACCAAGCGCCAGTCGACTGTTTGGGTGTTTCAAAATGAGCCAACGCCTACCAAAGTGAAGCGATCTAGAAGCGGGGGTAAGATTTTGATCGCTAGCTTTTTTAATTTGACTGGCCACTTGGTATCAATTCCCTTACGGGATCAAAGAAGCATTAATGCCGAATGGTATACTACCAAATGTTTGCCAGAAGTTTTCTCTGTTATAAGCAACAAGCGACCAAACACAGGGCTCCGCGGGCTACTGCTCCACCACGACAATGCACCTGCGCACACCGCACTCAAAACGAGGGACTTCCTGGACAGCACGCCAGTCAAACTCCTGGGTCACCCTCCTTACAGCCCTGATCTAGCACCGTGTGACTTCTTTTTATTCCCAAAAATAAAAAATCAGCTCAAAGGGATACAATTTTCGTCGCCGGAAGATGCGCTGGCTGCGTTCGAGCAGGCTGTAAACGAGGTGTCTGCGGCGGACTGGAAAAAGTGTTTTGAAAACTGGTTTAGGCGCATGAATCTTTGTATAGAGGCTGGTGGAAAGTACTTTGAAAAGATTTGATAAAAATATATGTACGTATAGAACAATTTTTTTTAGTTTCGCAAAACTTTCTGAGTGTCCCACGTAGTACATATATATCGATGTGTTTGACAAATAAATAATCTTAATATGAATTTGTCGTCAATAAAGGAAATAACTAATCTAACACTCCAAATTCCTCCAAACTAATATTGTAAATAGTAAAATATATCCATCTGTTTGTTTTACGGTTGTTCTAGAAAAAAACAACTGTCAAGTTACTTAGTAACTGGAGGATGACATAGTAAATACTCCTTTACATCGCAGAAAATTAAAAAAATTACGCAGCCGGTGTCGCAGTCCATTTGAGTATAACGTTTAATGTGTCACCTCATACAAAAACCCTAGGCCACAAACTTGACATACTGATTTATACAATCCCAGATAGTTCAATATCAAGAAAAAGACAAAAAATATCTTTATTTAAGTGCCGATTCCATTAGCACAGAGCTTTTATAGATACATCGAGCTAATTAGTTCTCTCGTAAAACTAAAGAGGGCCCGTCAATCAATGGTGGACCTTGAGTTACGGCGACAGATTCGCGACATCAGACGCAATTTAAAACAATACCGGGAATTCCACTATTATAGGCCTTTGCAATTAAAAGATTGTGGAAAAAAGGTACAAACAAAAGGGTCAAAGTCAATCATTGGTAGGTTTGCTCACGGCCAAATTAAGTCTACCTTACTATCGTAAAACTTTAAGTTTTCCGGGATGAAAAATATCTTATGACCACATGAGTTTTTTATAAATATAATTAAGCTCAGATCTAATATAAGTAAGTAAGTATACAATGAAGGTAATAAAACCAGCCAAGTGCGAATCGGACTCACACAGGTTCCGTACCATCGACCTGATACCACATAGAAACTGATTTAATTTACAATTTACGAGAGTTCAACGCTCCGTGCGCGAAATATGTTTTTACATCTCTTTCTTACGCAGGTACCACTACATATGTCTATGTTTGCCCTAATTTTAGTATTTGTTGCTAAACTACATAGTATGCACTATAATCAGATCAATTTTGACGCTGGTATGTATTACCGTTTTGAAGATAGACCAAGAACAAAAACGTTGAAAAAATGCATGTTATCGAGGTTTCTTGTATGTAAACTCTAAAACCAAAGGGGGCCCTGATTTTTATTTTTAGTGTTTGTCGTAGCAACACATATTCTGAGAATACATAAACACATTTAATCGGCTACCTATTACAGTTCTAAAGGTACAGCCCCTTGACTGACAATCAGACGGATGGACGGACGAACGGACGAACGGACAGACGGACGAACGGACGGGCGGACGGACAGCGTAGCGAGAGTAATAGGGTCCTGTTGACACCCTTTGGGTACGGAACTCTAAAAAAGGAAAGGCGAAAAAAATAACCTAGATTAGCAAATCCAAACATGCTAATTTTCGTACCTTTACGTGGGACACTCAGAAAGTTTTGCGAAACTAAAAAAAAATGTTCTATACGTACATATATTTTTATCAAATCTTTTCAAAGTACTTTCCACCAGCCTCTATACAAAGATTCATGCGCCTAAACCAGTTTTCAAAACACTTTTTCCAGTCCGCCGCAGACACCTCGTTTACAGCCTGCTCGAACGCAGCCAGCGCATCTTCCGGCGACGAAAATTGTATCCCTTTGAGCTGATTTTTTATTTTTGGGAATAAAAAGAAGTCACACGGTGCTAGATCAGGGCTGTAAGGAGGGTGACCCAGGAGTTTGACTGGCGTGCTGTCCAGGAAGTCCCTCGTTTTGAGTGCGGTGTGCGCAGGTGCATTGTCGTGGTGGAGCAGTAGCCCGCGGAGCCCTGTGTTTGGTCGCTTGTTGCTTATAACAGAGAAAACTTCTGGCAAACATTTGGTAGTATACCATTCGGCATTAATGCTTCTTTGATCCCGTAAGGGAATTGATACCAAGTGGCCAGTCAAATTAAAAAAGCTAGCGATCAAAATCTTACCCCCGCTTCTAGATCGCTTCACTTTGGTAGGCGTTGGCTCATTTTGAAACACCCAAACAGTCGACTGGCGCTTGGTTTCTGGGTCGTATTGATAAATCCAGGACTCATCACCTGTAACGATGTCGTAAACACGCCGAGACGAGCCTGCTTCAAATTTGTTAAGCATATCACGGCACCATTCCACCCGGGCCTGCTTCTGAGCATCGGTGAGGTTGTGCGGCACCCAGCGTGATACTATCCTCCTCACGCGAAGATGGCTGTGTAGAATCTCGTGAACGCTTCCCGATCCAATCTTCAATATGTGTTGAATCTCCTGATATGTAATTCGCCTATTGTCTTGGATTAAATTTTTCACTGCTAGCACGTTTTCTTCGGTAACAGCCGTCAAAGGGCGACCGCTTCTTTCGTCATCCCCCAAAGTTGGTCGACCGCGCTTGAATTCGTTATACCAACGATACACGGTTGCCTTGGAAGGGCCTTCATCCATGAATGCCATTTGAAGTCTATCGTACGATTCATCCGGTTTCAGGCGACACTTGAAATCGTATAAAATCATAGCTCTAAAATGTTCCCGGCGCAGATCCATATTTCAGTGAGACACAATACTTTGAATTAACTCGCAAAAAATGTGGAGGGAAATTTTGAAATTGGAACTTACTTATTTTTACTTATAAATAATCATATTTTCGAAAAACATTATAACTGGCCAGTCTCCCATATATAAAAACTTTTTTTCGCAATACTTTCTGAGGGGCCTGGTACAACAAAGTTTCACAAAGTAATACATAAAGATGTGTGGCCACTGTGTTTGTGTACTTGTGTACTCGCCATGCTAGCCATACTAAAGCTACAATTGGTGGGGTAATATAGAATGATTTAAATGCTTCTAGTTCCTAATTATAAGCAATAATCATTTGTCTAAATAGTAAAGGCAGGCGGCACCGCGGGTTGAACTGGTATTCAAGTATAATAAAGAAATGCCACAAAATAAATATGCACAGAAGGCCCACTCTGTTCAACGCGTGATAATAAGTTACACGCTGATATAGAAACCGAAGGAAATGACAATTATTATTGGCAGGGGGTCTACTTGCGTTTGACGAACGACAAACGAAGTACGAACTTTCGTTCCGAATAATACACAATAAAGATAGACTACGGTTCATAGTCGCATGAAATTGACCGAAGATCGGAAAAACAAACGTCAAAACACGATTATCGCATGTGATATGGGATTGTGCGATTAATCGTACGATTAATTGAATATCGTCAAACGGGATTCTGTTAAATCGAATAATTCATGGTCAAAAGTTCCAATAAAAAATTGGAATTGCAGTTTTTAGTAAGTACATAGTACCTTTTCTGGAACCGATTGCAGCTTTTTTGGAACCGATGGTGTCGAAGATATTTTATATTTATTTATTATTTGTCAAGCTCGTGTCGCCATCTTCGCTTAGGTATCGTATAGCTCTAGCCTATCGTTTTAAATAAATAAACATTATCTTTTTCGAGGGGCTCGTAGCGAAGCAACGACTGCGCGGATTGTACGATCTGCAAGGTTAAGCTGCACTTGCCGCGGTCAGTCTGTAGATGGGTGACCGTTTCGTTACACATCGAGACCCCTCCGTGCCTCGGAAAGCACGTTAAGCTGTCGGTCCCGGTTGTCATACGAATATCTATGGCAGTCGTTACGGGTCGTCAGAAGCCTGAAAGTCTGACAACTGGTCTAACCTCCAAATGTCAGTATTACCCAGTTACTGGGTTGCGAGGGTCTGATGGCAGTCGCTTCGTGTAAAATACTGATGTTCAGCCGCATCTGGCTAGATTGGAAGCCGACCCCAATATAATTGGGAAAAGGCTCGGAGGATGAAACATTATCTTTTTCTTCGAATTCGGTTTGTCGTTTTAACTATAGAATCCTTAAACTGAACCAATGCTTTATCTACCAGCTTTATATTCCAGTTTTTAAGTACCTAAGCAAGTTGCTAGAAGTTGCCCTTCTGTCCACTCCTACTTTGTGGCAATACTGACAGATCAAATAAACCATTCGGTCTTAACGATTGTAATAAAACTTAATGTTTTTAACTATGGCACCAAAACAGGAGATTCTTAGCAAAAACGAATGGAGGACTATGAATCTTTATTTTCATATTAAATGTAGAACGACTTTTTAGATTTATTTATTTACTAAGTACCTACTGGATAGATGTATTCTCTTAATCTGGGAAAAGTGTTAATATTTTAAATTTACTTTTTTTTTTAGACCTAGAAAAATATACAACAACATAACAAACACATAACATCACAATAACTTCTTAGGTAAAAAACATCACGCCTGTATTTCCCCGAAGGGGAAGGCAGAGGTGTATAGTACACCCACACTTCGCCAGTTATGTTATAGTCCCATGTACAAACACAAACAGTCCCATATACAGTGCTCCTTATTTAACCCTTTAAATAAGCGACATTTGTAATGTTACCAAATTATTATTTTCGATTTAATAAGAACTCTGTACCTAAATAGATCTTTTTTGGGAAAATATTTTGACCAGGCCATAGAATATCTAATATAAATGGATATTTTTTGGGAAAATATTTTGACCAGGCCATAGAATATCTAATATATTAACAGGCAGTGGTCTGCGTTATCTGAATAAATGAAAAAGATTTAGTAATAGAATTTAAATTTGAATTGGCAACTCTTTTTACGTTTATTTCTAAAGGCAATATTCTCACTTTTAAACTCTTGTTTATTTCAGACATTACAGACTTACATTATACTCATATTATTTGAAGAAATTTCTAAATTTCTAAAATATAAACAATAACCTATTTTAACAAAAGAGTAAATCCATGGAGTTTCTTGCCGGTTCTTCTCCATAGGACCCACAATTTGGAACCGTGCAACTAGAGCCTGACGTTTCAAAAGTGCCTGTAATTAGGTTTATTTGAAATAAAAAAACATTGAATTTAATTGAAATTATGTTTTTCAGAATGGTCTATTCGAACTATTTTGTTTAGTTTGTTCCCTTACTATAAATAAATAAATACTTCTGGACGTTTTTACACAGCACCATCTAGTCCCAAACTAAGCAGAGCTTGTGCTATGGGTACTAGACAATGGATATAATACTAATATACTTTTTTTTTGTAAATACATACTTGTAATACATAAGAAACACCCAGACCAACACAGACACTTATGTTCATCACATAAATATTTGTGTCCTGTGGGAATCGAACCCACGACCTCGTGATCAGCAGTCCGACACTTGAACCACTAGACCACAGACGTCGTCTATGTCTGTGCCTTGGACGAATAAAAAGGCGGACGCAATCTCGCTAAACAAAAAGTGAAGCACCCATAGTAGGACGGCTCGCTTAAAAGTACGGGCTGGCACGCATACATTCACACCCATAGTAAGACAAAAAGCCGCGATTACTCAACACATCTCGTGTGACGGTAGTCACTGTCGTAGTGCCACAAATAAAATAACAATATATATCTGGTGTGTTAAAATTCTGTCGAAATTATAGTGGGTTTAGGAAAAAACGAATTGCTTCAATGTTAGCGAGATAGCGTCCGCAATTTTTATTCGTCCGAATTTGTTCCACATTAAATTATCCACGTTATCTTCACGTAACATAACATCACGCCTGTATTTCCCCGAAGGGGTAGGCAGAGGTGTATAGTACACCCACATTTAATTTCAGTTATGTTATAGTCCCATGTAATAGGGGGCGAGCCTATTGCCATTAACCGGGCACAAACCCATACTCCGGGCTGCTACTAAGAATTTCCTAATGAAAAAACCCAATAACACTTTGCCCGACCCGGGAATCGAACCCAGGACCCCACGCTCAGCAGTCGCGCTTGCGACCACTAGACCAACGAGGCAGTCAAAACAAATTCCATTCTCAAAGTACAAAACTAGGCTATTCTGTTTGACAAGATCATGTATCGCAAACTGAGATCGAAAGACATTGACCGGTCAAGGTTATATGCATTGTAACATTTTAGCAAGGGGAGCGATGATAAATCCATTAGCCAATAAATAAAAATAAATTAAAGGTGATTGGCGAACAGTTTTCTTCACGGAATGCAATAAAAATAACTTTTTAAGTTCAGCTGTTACTGTCACGCTCTACAATCTACTTTATGTGAAAGAATAAGTTTTTTGTTGAAGAATCTATTTTTCAAGACAAGCTTTTATAAGACAACCTAAATTCGGTATGTCAACGGTAACTACAGCAGAGATCCTGTGACCACTTTCCGGTTCCTCATCAGATCAGCTCCTAAACACCATAATATTGCATTGTCTTCGGATTTACATCATCAACATCAACTCAGCCTATCGCAGTCCACTGCTGGACATAGGCCTCTCCCAAATTGCGCCACAACACTCGGTCCTCTGTCTTCCGCATCCAGTCCCCCCCAGCCACGTTCTTCAGATCGTCGGTCCACCTGGCGGGGGGACGCCCTACGCTGCGTTTGCCGATTCGCGGTCTCCACTCAAGGACTCGTCTGCTCCAGCGGCCATCGGTCCTTCGACCAGCCCACTGCCACTTTAGCTTACTGATCCAACAAGCTATGTCGGTCACTCCGGTTCTTCTCCGGATAATCTCGTTACGGATTTTATCCTTCAAAGAAACTCCAAGCATAGCTACATATATAATTATATAGGTTTACATATTGTGAACCAAATTTCAGCCAATTCTGATAACGGGAACTGGTTTAAATTTGGTTTGCAAGATTTGAACTTAACCAACTAACACTGAATAAAATTCTATGCCAACTAACAAACATTGCAAGTTAAAATAAAGCTTGTAATAAAACCGGCCAAGAGCATGTCGGGCCATGCTCTGTATTATTAGGGTTCCTTAAGTAGGTGTAATTACAAACGAATCAAATCGAATATTAACCATGGCTATTTTAGTTTTTGCAATAATCGGCAGCATTCGCGACTCAGAGCGTGTTGTTAGTAGCGCCATCTAGCGATAAATTCAAGAAGGCAAATTTAAGAAGTGTTTCATTTCAAAGTTTCTTTTTGTGATTTTTTCAAATAGAAAGTAGCTAAAAGAGCATTATTTGCTAAGACCATTTTTCTCTAAGGTCATTGACCTTAGAGAACCTTTGAACTAGGACGTTTTAAGTATTTTTCAGTTTTCTCTCTATAACTCAAAAAATTATAATCACATTATACTCGAAATAATTTTAAAAGAGAGTTTTCACAAAGGTCTATCAATGTGGAAGATTATAACTTTCTACGTTGCATAGTTTAGAAATGGCAGGGGGGGACACATTGTAAGCCACTTTGGCGGGCTATATTTCGCAGATGGTACACCTGATAAAAAAGTAGTTTATGAAACATTACCTTCATTTTAGTAGACCTATTCAATGATACCCCAAACGAGGGGGTGCAGCGAAAAAAAATTTATATCCCCATTTCACATGTATGGACGCCACCCCTAAAATACGTAAAAACGATTTTTTTATTCTTTTAAAATTGAGATCTATATGTAGGTATACTATTTTTTAACAAAATTTAATTTACTTATGTTTATAATTGTAGAAGTTATTAAGCTGTAAAGGATTAGGACAGACGGACAGACGGACGGACATGACGAAACTATAAGGGTTCCTTGTAGGACTTTGGAACCCTAATAAAAATGGATATATATTTGTGTTGTCATCATAAAATCAACGTTCACGAACAAAAGACATGTTTAAATTTTTCATACATACATAACTTGTTGAATTACTTTTATTTTACAATTGTTTTGTATACATCTTTTAATGCAGAAAATTTCTATCGTTACACGTTAATGCTTCTACATAAAAAAATATTGATAGAACAATCCAAAAATGAAATAAATCGAGATTATCTCAGAACTTAAAAATCCTAGTTATGTAATTTCTCCCTATAGTTTGTACTTTCTTATCATAAACCTATTACACCTACCTATTACTTATTTCATATTCTGGGTGAAGCATAGATAAATACAACAAGGGAGATATACTATGGATGGCTTGTCGCTTTGACATGCGCAAAATTATCACATCGCCGACAGAATGCCCACAAATTTAAGCACTGCACCACTTTCCACATGTTTATAATTGGTACGTTCACTAGTGTTGCGTGGTGTTGCTGCGCGATTCCTGGTGTGCGTGAAAATATAATGAGTGTGTGCGTCGTACTTATTGTTTATAACCGACTTCAAAAAAAGAAGGAGGTTCTCAATAAGATTGTTTTTTTTTATTGTTATCTCGAAACTCCGTCATGTATAAACAGATTTGCATTTTTTTTTTTTTGAAAGGATACACTTCCAGATTGGTCA
The DNA here is from genome assembly GCA_949699075.1 of Asteroscopus sphinx. NCBI lineage: Eukaryota > Metazoa > Arthropoda > Insecta > Lepidoptera > Noctuidae > Asteroscopus > Asteroscopus sphinx. The sequence goes on along the minus strand of OX453021.1, from coordinate 6,298,230 downwards.
CATTTTTATTAAAATCTAGTTCTGAAGTTCTGATAATGGAATCCATGTGGAATTGAGGGAACTCCTCAAAATAATAGGTATACATGTAGCGATTTGATTTTGGCATTTTCATCAAAATTCCATGTGTGGCCGAGCCCTTACAATAAACAAGTTGTGTTTTAAATCTTCTTGCCACACCACAGTTACAAATAAGTTGAGAGCTTCAACTTAAAACTCAAGTTGGTAAGTGATATGCTTGTAAGAAGCGTAATTAGACGGTATCTTGGGATCTGAGATATACATCTCAAATGCTTCGGTATTCAATGGTTGTCGGCGAGACATTGAGAAAGTTTTTGTTAGTTTTTTGTCCTTTGGTAATGTGTTTGCTTCGTTAGTCTAGATCAGCCATTCTCAACGTGTACTCCGTGGAGCCCCAGGGAACTTACACACGGAGAAATAACTGTTGTTTTTTTTAGAAAAATTACGATAATCCTAAGATTTTGAGATATTCGCCAGATCCGTTATTGTTATAATTAAAAGTTTTTCCTAAGTTTAGTTCTGTCTAGTTATTTCTAGCTCTTCATTTTTGTTTTCTTATGGACTGGTACATTTATATATTTATTTTTCTTAGTGTGTATGTGAAATGTGAGTATGATTACGAGAACTACTTTATCCTCGTAGTCATACTGATATGACAAATTAGTATGACCACAAGGAAACAGCGGGATCTGCAAGGCCTCTGTGAGGGCTCCGCTGTAATAATAGATATCAACTTATGTCCTAAGCAACGAAGCCTGTCATGTCACTTATTAGCCGAAAATGGAATGATGGAATCAATTTCATCAACTTAACTTACAGTGGAATCAGTAGATATATTGTTATTGTTAAATGCATTGCTTGAATCTTTATTTATAAAGATTTTTTATTAATTTAATTTTTTTTATAACATAGGAGGGCAAACGAGCATGCGGGTCACCTGATGGTAAGCAATCTCCGCCGCCATGGACCGGGGGACCATATGGGGAGTCATCGATGCGTCGCCGACCTTTTAAAAAGACGTATGCTCTTTTCTTGAAGGCTCCCATGTCGAATTTGTTCGGGGAAACCGCTGACGGAAGTTGGTTCCACAGTTTTGCTGTACGAGGCAAAAAGTGGCGTGTGAAACGTACTGTAGTTGACTGCCAACCATCAAGATGGTGAGGATGGAATTTAGATTTATAGCGGGTGGTACGATGGTGGAAGTCAGCGGCTGGTATAAGGTCGAACAATTCCTCAGAGCACTCTCCATTGTACATGCGATATAGGACACATAGAGATGCAACGTCTCTTCGCAAAGCTAGAGGGTTTATTTATTTATAAAGTATCTATTTCCACCTCAAAAAAAGAAGTTCTTTTTGTGGTTTTTGAAGTTTAAAGTAGACCAAGTCATCGACCCAATATTTTCCTAACATAACAATGTCTATAACCAATTCTGCCACAAATGGTAATCCATAGAAGAACAAATGTCTAAAATTATTAATTTTAACCTCTATCCTGTAAATAATAAGTTTTCAATTACCAAATGCGCATAATATGTCAAGTAGATAGTTAAATATCCATTAATGTGGATTGTAGGTATTTTGGAGGCCGTAATTAAGAGAAGAGGCTTGCTATCATCGCGTCCCCTAATCGCGGTTTGGGTTCCCTCTCCGTAGAGTACAGGAACCAAGCGATGTGGTGAAATATGGACAAAAATATTTTTTTCTTTTGCGCCAGTTATGACAAAACAATGAGATGTGTTGTCGATCTATTTGCAGTATTTTGATAGTCGTAGAAACTGATTATTGAGTCAAAAATTTATAAGTTAAACAATAACGCAGGAGTGTATTTTAAAAACAAAAAGGTTATGGAAACCGAGAGAACCTGTTTTTTTTTGGTTACGCACTAATGATCTGACCTGAATGCTTTGTAAACTACATTATATTATTGTAACTGCTATTAGCCATTAACAATTTATAGCATGGGAAATCATGTTTTTTTTTTGTTTTTTTTTTAATCTTTATTTTTTTTAAAGGCTTTAATCGCTGAGCGATTATGCCAGCCTATTTTTATTTTGTATGTCTATTTTTAAAGTTTATTCACACCTCAAAATCTCAGTCAGCTTAGTCTCAGTTTTGTATAATTATGTATTTATTTATTGGTTCTTATTTTTATTCTTTATTGTACACCAGAAAAAATACTATATTAAATTAGAAATATAAATTACATGTACACACGGCTACACATCAAGCTGTTAATTTCCAGTATAAGCTGACCTCGCATTGTATAGGTTTTCCTTAAAACGCGAGGTCAGCCTTTACTGGTTTTGTACAGCTTGATGTGTAGCCGTGTGTACAAAGGGGAACTTAAATCAAAAATGAGTTTTCTACCAGCAAACCTTAAATCGATAGAAAAGAAGCTGAGGGTAGGTAATCTTAGTGCCCGACTATTTAGATCTATATAAATTACTAATTATTATTATTGGTTCCCCAAAAATTGAAAACTTACAAAAAAAACAACTGAAAAAAAAGTGCATGATTTTTTACAATGGTGGCTGAATGTCCCAAAAAAAAGTACAAAACGTGGTGGCTCTACGATTCCAGGGTGCGGGGCAGAAACTTTGCCGTTTCACTTATCTGTGCCAATGGGGAATTTTAATGCGAATAATCATATTAAATGTAATTGATTTTCAGCACTCAAGCCTGAGGAAAGTGAGAGTACCTACCCTGTATAATGGAAATACGTTATATTGGTCAATTTGTAGTGTTTTAGTGTCATAATTGACGGGCAAAAGTGACTTTGATCTTGTAATCTCTGGTCAACAATGAGACCACTTAAATTATACATTGTTGCAATATCAAAGTATCATGTAGACATTATTAAAAAAAACGGGTGGCGCCGGGGGTCGCCCGCCCGATAGAAGCGAAGCCTCTACGTATTGCAAGCGCGAATAGAATGCAACGTTTTTTTGTCGGTCCGACCGCGCAGCGACGATATACCTACAACTTGTTATTAAAATAACTCAAAACCTCTTAAGGGGGTCATTATACTCATCAGTATGAACAACTTTTACTATGGGACCAACCATGAAATCGCGAAAAAGAAATCAGCTGTTTCTTGCATTTTGTTCGTCTAGACCAGCAGAAAGTAAAATGTCTTCTAGACCAAACCAATATTACCACAGCATAACATGATAGATTACTGTGTGTCTAGGTTTTAGTTAAGACTTTTTTTTCCGTCAACTATAGTACTCGCCGTAATTTTGTTGAGCGAGGTACTGTTTGTTTAAGTAGGTGGCCTGCAAACGAAAAAATATTTCTGTGAGTTTTCTGACCTATCAGAGTTCCACCCAGACTTTAGGGTTCGAAACATTTTGTCTTATCAAGGATTATTTGAAAAAAGAAAGTACTGTGACAATAGGAAATCATTGTGATTTAGCCTTAGAGTAACAGGGTTTAGCTCACCTAAAATTGTTATGAATCAATATTTTATTTTATTTATTAATGGGACAATAAACAGCTACAATATAAATTTGTACATGTAAAAATATAGGTTTATAAGAAACTAGCGACCCGCCCCGACTTCGCACTGGTGTGCAATGCTGCTATATTATGCATGTATTATACATATGGTGATCACACTAGATGGTGCTGTGTAAAAAAATGTCCCGAAGATATTTATTTATTTATATTATTTATTATATAAGCCTTCCTCTTGAATCACTCTATCTATTAAAAAAAACCGCATCAAAATCCGTTGCATAGTTTTAAGAAGCATACATAGGGACAGACAGCGGGAAGCGACTTTGTTTTATACTCTGTAGTGACAGTGATTAATGTTGCAGCCCACAGCCCACTACATTATCCGCATGTAAAAAGAGTTAAATCCGGTAGTTGACTACAGTCAAAAATGACCAAAAATGTTATATTATTTAAAAGAATGTACAGACAGGACAATATTGTAGAAAGAATAAACAAAATCCATAAAAAAATGGGAGAGATACACGCTTATTAAGTTTTTGGAAGGGTAATTTTCTGTCCTTGTCGTGCGAAACGGACATTGTTCAGAGAGACGTCAAGTTACTATGAAGATTTTGAACAATGACGTCATTCTTCAATATTGCTGTCTCTGTCTAGTGAACAAATTTAAAACGCTTGTAACTTGGATATTTTATTGGTTTTTTCACCGTTGCTTATTTTTCTTGAAAAAGTTTCGAGATTTCTAATAAAAATCGAATAAAAAAAAATAGTCACCTACCCTATTAAGGTAAAAAGTCCCACTAGAATAGCATTACTTAAAATTATTAATTAAACAATGCAATTATTCAATTATTAAAAAAGAGGAATTTTTGTTTTTGTTTTAAAAGGTGTTTTGAGAATACTTGCATTGCTAACATTAAATGATTAACAATAATTGTTGTGGTAATTTATTACTATGTACCTAATTAATTGTAAACGCCGCTAAAATAAATAAATTAGCATATCACCATAAGGTGGTAGGCTATTAAATTGCTATTATCTATGCAATAAACTTAGTTCTCAGTGTTCTCACCCTCCCCACACGCACACACAATCATCTTCATTTTATACACAGAAAGCCTTCCTTTCACTCATTCTAATTTTAATTAATTTCTTTTGATGTAACCTTGTCTTTAATGTAGTATAATATTGCATGCATAGCTTTTGGTTTAAAATATATTTTATCCTTTTAGGGAAGAGCGCTGATGTCTGAAATACAGATATTTAGTTATCTAATTCAGACACAGATGTTTTTATCGATTTATTTTAGGATAAACTTATACACGGTGAGTTTTTGTTGGTTTTGGAAACGAAAAAGAGTCATTGTACACATCATTATGAACAACTTTTACTATTGGAGCAACCCTAAAATAAAATCGCGAAAAAAATCAGCTGATCCCTTGTATATTGTCGATTTATGTTTTTTTTATGACATAGGAGGGGAAACGAGCATGCGGGCCATCTGATGGTAAGCAATCTCCGCCACCCGTGTACATCTGCAACACCAAGGGAGTCGCCGATGCGTCGCCGTCCTTTTAAAAAGACGTATGCTCTTTTCTTGAAGGCTCCCATGTCGAATTTGTTGGGGAAAATCCACAGTTTTGCTGTGCGAGGCAAAAAATGGCGTGTGAAACATACTGTAGTTGACCACCAACCATCAAGATGAACACAAATGTAGTGATCAGCTGATTTTTTTTCGCGATTTCAGGGTTGGTCCCATAGTAAAAGTTGTTCATAAAAGTTGTTCATAATGATGAGTAGGTACAATGACCCCTTTTCGTTTCCAAAACCGACGAAAATTCACCGTGTATAATGTAAACCTAATTAGATTGTAAGTTTGTTTATGTTTGAAATAAATAAATTTATTATTTGCTTATTATTATAGCCAGTCTAAGATAGGCTAAACATTTTATTATTATAATTATGCATAATTATATTGTAGGTGTCTGTCCTGCACCTTTTATGTCTGTTTTGTTTCGATATTTTATGTCATATGGGTGCCAGTTACCTGAAATAAATGCATTTTTTTATTTTTAATAGCCTATTAAGCCGTTTAAATTGCCATGTACCTATAACCATAGAAAAAATAATAGTAGTACTATAACTACGATACCGAAAAAAATAATTAACCGTTACTTATCGGGCAGTTAACTTCGCATTCTACTTTTAAATACCAGATAAGCATAGAAAGCATTACACATGCCTATTTATTTTTTAATTTCCTTTTTATTACGTTAACAGTGATTTTAACACGCGCGCTATCTCGAATTTTAACAGCACTATTTTTTACTAAACTAATTTACGCTAAAATCCCGTAAAAGCGATGAGATAGAAAAACCGATAAAACAATGTTGCTACAGTGAACAAAAAAAGTTCACACTAGCACTAGATAAACGACGGTGTTGCCAGCACTAATGAATATTGACAGCAATTATTAGTAAGACAAGTTCTCACTACAAACGGTATTGATAATGAATATTACGCAGAAACGCGTTTCTATTACATAACAGTGATTTTTCTACTTTTTTACGTTGACGTACCTATCATTGGAAATCATAAAATGTTGGTGCTGGTACAATTTTACACGCTGTTGCTGTTTCGCAAATAAAGCAGTTTATTATGTATGAACTGATTTGATTAGAATTATCGAGTGCTTGGTAATATGGTTCATGGTAATATCATGTGTGGTTCATGAGTTACTGGCGTCTTCATATTATTATCTATTTGTTATGGATGTCCTACAAAAAGCATAAATGTAGTGCTTTTTCAGTTCACATTGTTTCATTCATTTAAGTATATTTATTTTATCAGCAGAATACAATGAAAATGACAGCAAAATTTATCACAGTCGGTTCGCGCGAAAATCAAAATTTAAACGCTGAAATAAAACCAAGCAAAGGAGCACTTCATTCAGACTTTTTCTTTTTAAACATTTGACAACGGCGCCTGAAGGCGTCGCTGTCCCCGCAAATGCGTCGGGGCTGCTTACCTATTCCCCTTGTACGGGACTTTGCGTTTACGAAGCTAGGTAGCATTTACGATTTTTGGTAGAATCGCTTTGAGGTTTTTTTTGAGCAATGGAGCGTGGCCGAATCGATAATTTATTGGTAGGTTAGTTGGAAGTTTGGGTATATTTTCCTGTAAAAGAAAATGCCAAAGTCACGATATTTTTTGCTATTTAAGATCAAAATGTATGTTATGTTAGTCTATTTTTCAGGACAAAATTCTCAGTAGCAGCCTGAAGTATGGATTTGTGCCCGGTAAATGGCAATAGGCTCGCCCCCTATTACATGGGACTATAACATAACTGGCGAAATGTGGGTGTACTATACACCTCTGCCTACCCCTTCGGGGAAATACAGGCGTGATGTTATGTTATGTTATTTTTCACGACTAGGTACACTAATTTTGATGAAACTTGGCACCTAATAACCGGACAGCCGGTGAAGGAAAAGATACATGTATATATCACGTGAGTGAAGCCGCGGTAGGCAACTAGTTTCCAATAAGCACAGACAGTAAATAATAAAGACGAAGTGCTGCGAACAACCATAGTGAAGGCAACAATAACCGTGCTCCTCCGTGTACAAACAAGCGTTCACGCACACACATGCGCCTGATGGATATTTATTTTCACGTGAGAGCAGTGAGCACGGTTTTAGGTGCAGGTGTACACTGAGGAACATGGTTTTGTTGGCTTCACTATTCTTATTCTTTATTGTACACACAATTATACATTTAGATTACAGTAGGAAAGTTTATGTACATCGGCGAGCTTAACTCAGATCTGAGTTCACTATGATTGTTCGCAGCACTTCGTCTATATTTTTTACTATGTCTGTGCCAATAAGTAAGATATTCTAACCCCAAACCGCACATGTAGAGTATTTTCAATAAAACTTAACCGGTACAATGTCAAGCGTTATCGTAATTGATTTATTCTACTCGCGTGTGTCTGCAAATGGAATTACAGTTGAAAGTACAACATACTATCACTTTAAATGGTTATTATATTGTTGCTTGTAGCTTACATGGTCGAAGTGACAGGTTTTTTGCATTGAATTAGTTTAATGGTATCGTCGAGCGCAGGGTTAATGTGATTATTGTTATTGGATTTTTTTTTTATTGGTTTATAAAACAAACTGGTACCTTTTTAGGGTTCCGTAGTCCTACAAGGAACCCTTATAGTTTCGTCATGTCCGTCCGTCTGTCCGTCTATCCGTCTGTCCTAATCCTTTACAGCTTAATAACTTCTACAGTTATAAACATAAGTGAATGAAATTTAGATGAAAAATGGTTTAGATATAGATCTCAATTTTAAAAGAATAAAAAAATCTTGATAACGTATTTTAGGGGTGGCGCCCATACATGTGAAATGGGGATGAAAATATTTTTTTCGCTGCACCCCTTCGTGTGGTGTATCATTGAATAGGTCCACTAAAATGAAAGTAATGCTTCATACACAACTTTTTTATCAGGTATACCATCTGCGAAATACAACCCGCCAAAGTGGCTTGCAATGTGTCCCCCCCCCCTGCCATTTCTAAGCTATGCAACGTAGAAACTTATAATCTTCCACATTGATAGACCTTTATAAATAATCTCTTTTAAAATTATTTCGAGTATAATGTGATTATAAATTTTTGAGTTATAGTGAGAAAACTGCAAAATACTTAAGACGTCCTAGTTCATAGGTCATTGACCTTAGAGAAAAATGATCTTAGCAAATAATGCTCTTTTAGTTACTACCTATTTAAAAAAATCACAAAAAGTAACTTTGTGTTATATTGATATGACATATTTCTTAAATTTAGCTTCTTAAATTCAGCGCTAGGTGGCGCTGTTTGCAAAAACTAAAATAGCAATGATTAATAAATATTCCATTTGATTCGTTTGTAATTAGGAACCCTATAATACTGAGCATGGCCCGACATGCTCTTGGCCGGTTTTTTAATTTTATTGTTTTTTTTTTCCATCGCCTCTTATTTTTTTCAATTCGAAAACTATCCCATGTTTTACCCAATAGGGTATTTGCCTATTACCTACTCAAAATTAACAGTTTTTATTTTATTTTGAAGAAAAAATAAAAATAACGCGATTTGATTAAAAAAACTAAAATAAATAACAAAATGGAAGGGATACACTACACTTTTTACCAAAGAAATCAGCCCAGTTGATGCTATAAATAATGGCTTCAAAGTAAAAACGGTGGTTTACTATATTTGGCCCGCAGTGTTAGGGAATGCAAGAAGTAACGCCGGTGGCCGCGCTGTGAAAGCCTTATGACGTTTACACATTGGCGCGATGCGGGAAACGCGATGGCTGTACAACCGGTACAACTCACTTTATAAACTTGTCTTATTTTGTAAGTATTACACACAGCCATAGTAAAAAATATAGACGAAGTGCTGCTTAGGGGGCGTCCATAAACTACGTGAGGTGTTTTTTTAAATTTTCTGTCCCTCCCTCCACCCCTGGTGAGATGTCGTGAGATTTTATTCAACCCCCTCCCCCATCCCCCAATCTCACGTGAGATTTTTCAAAATGAGGGTTTCTTACGTTAACGCGTTGGATTGTTATTGTAAAAAGAAGAAAAAAATTTACGACTAGTTAATAAGACTAATTATTTTCTTTCGAACGAATTAGTGAATGATCTTAATCGTATTACGATTAAATCTTAAGCATGTACAATCTGGATTAAATGGAACAAAATCGTTTTTTTTTTTTTTTGTTTCAATCAGAAAAAAAATGCGTGATATTTGCGCAGACTCTCCAACGTAAGATTAGATGAGATTTGACTCGACCCCCTCCCCCCCTTAAACATCTCACGTGTTTTATGAACGTCCCCTTACAATCACAGTGAAGCCAATACAACCGTGCTCCTCCGTGTACAAACCAGCGCTAACGCACACACATGCACCTCAAATCGTGCTCACCCCTCTCAGTACACATGTCGCGGCATTGAGCAGTAAGCATCGCGAAATCAAAATATCCTTCAGGCGCATGGTGTGTGCGTGCTCGCGCTGGTTTGTACACGGATGAGCATGGTTTTGTTGGCTTCACTATCATTGTTCGCAGTACTTCGTCTATATTTTTAACTATGTCTGTGGTTTTACAGAGATATTATTATGATTTTTGGAGTAAGTAGGTAAGTTTGAAATCATATTTTTGAAAAGTCGCGTTACTTTTTCCAGTAAGACCTGTGGGGTAATTATGTAATGCATTCACATTGACATCAGCTTTCATTTGAAATTACAGCAATATTCATTGCGTGGTACGTAGTTGTCAATTTGACGGATTGTCAAAACAAACGGAGCAATGAACATTGAAATCCGCATTCAAACGTCAAAATTGACATTTTGTTGATTGCGATCATATTGCGATGCAGTTGCACAATTGCCCTGCTGACGTCGTATATATTTGTAAGCATCGTAAAAGCTACTCATAGGTGTTGTTAGATGAAGCTGCACTGAGAGAATGTTTAGGAATATGTATTACACACTGGAATTACACGCACTATGCCCGTTCTCTAATTACTTTTTTGTCGCTTTGAAATACAGCATGTATGTACTCTAAGCACAAAACTGTACAGAGGCGAATCTAAGATCGAACTCATGCTTCCAACTGACCATCTGAAGCATGAGTTCAGTTGTTCATCTCTAAATATAAGCCTTAATGTCCGAGGCGTTTTCTATTCGTCAACCTAAAGCCGCGTCTCCTGCGACCATATTTTTGCTATTTCTAACATCTAACATGGTTTTCTAACAAAATGGAGATGTGGCCTAGCTGTTTGGCTACATTCGATTGGCCTAAGCAAAATTTTGATATATTTTGTTAGTATATTTTGTTAGATTTTGATCGCAGAAGACACTGCTTTAGGGTGATGCAGAGAAAAACACGTGAAAGGTGCACAAAAACGGTGCATATACCTACTTGTTATTGAAATAACTCAATCCCTGAAAGTACTTTATTCAGAATCAAGAGTAGAACGGTTTAGGTATATTAGTTTTTAATATAGGTTTATTTTTACCAAAAAAATATTATCTAAAAGTTCCATTGCGACGATGCGACGAGACCGATTCCTACAGTAAGCAAGAAAACAAAACACGTAATATTTTTATCCTTTGGAAATAGCCACGGGATGGGGGTGCGGGTCAGGGCGAGTGGGGAGCATCGATTAAAATAAGTATGACAACAAAAATTACAATACAATACAAATACTCTTTATTGTACACAAAAGAAGATAGCAACATATATGACTTATATAGAACACATGTACAATGGGCGGTCTTATCGCTCAAGGCTTTCAATTACCAATATCTTCTACATACCAATTTTTTTATGTAGTATAGGATGGCGAAACGAGCCGAAGGCCCACCTGATGTTAAGCGGTTACCTTTGCCCATAACAACTTCAATACCACCTAGGCTGTTACCTTAAATTTAATGGTACCGCAAGTCGTTTGCCAAACTGAGACATGAAGATAGAAAGTCTCATGTGATTGTAATAATTTTTATTATTATTAATTACAATAAAAATTTGTTGGTGTGTCTGAAGTTTTGAACTATTGAAATAAAAGTAGTAAATTATTGAATTGGTTGATAACCAATTGGTAGTAAATACCATGCATGTTTTCACGACTGCACAGCAATATATCGCGTCACGACGTGCGTTGTTATGTCAATGTTTAGCGTACCTAAAAACTTCCACGCCCGCTCGCGCGTTTCCGCGTCTTGCCGCCTCAACGTGCTGCCAACCTAACCAGTAAAAACACAGGTGTGGCATGTTGTGGAACAATTAATTAGACATCACTTGCGCATCATGTAAATATATCGCTAGCAAACATTCGTTGCGTCAATCCCATAATTGTACGTCGTCGACAGTGTTAAGCTGGAGCAATACTATTAGATATTCTGTGGCTGGAGTCAGTCGCTTCACTCGAGTGATCGTTCGTTTTTATATCATTCTGCGCTCACACAGCACAGACAAAATGAAAGTTCATCAATTCTTTTTATCGATGAGCTCGTCGTAGGATGTCGGGCGTAACCAAAGACTTTGTATATACTGACGGGCGTAACGCAACGTTTAGAGTACAACAAGAGACACGAAGAAATAACATAACCTAAGCGTTTGCTGACTCCGTGCTTAGACGTTTAACTTTTCATTTATTAAGATCGCGAGATTCAACAGTGAATGATGCCTGAAGAACCAGTTAAATAAACAAACATTGCTTGATCGGTTCGTTGTGAATGAATTCGACACTTATTAATTTTGTGTTTAGACATTTTTCTAAGTGAAGAATGTTAGACAAAAATGAACGAAAAAGGAAGTGTCTGAATTAGGGTTTCCAGATGTGAAACTAAAAAGTCCTGAGAAAACGTCCTCACACAATAAAATGTCCCGACATTTATTTTGTCTCTCAAAGAGATATACCTACTTATGGAAAGATATAATTTTTCGAGTTTTTATTGCTATGTGCAAATTTAGATTAAATGGCAACGAGACAAACTTTTCTATAGATAAATAAAAAATAATGATTCAATAAATATTAATAATTAAAAAGTCCATTTACAAATTTTGTCCTGACAAATGCCTGAAAATCTTGACATGTCAGAACAAATCCTGACGTCTGTTCCTGTAGTCTGAATCCACCTTTATTACGTGCGATAGGAATGGGTGAAAAACTAAAATGTCAGGTGCTTAGCCACCCGTTGTATTGTAGAAATCGGTTGTAATTATAGTAATTGTTTCAGACTATTGATAATGGTAGCGATAAAATTCACACAAGCTTTCATTGGGTTATTGGTTGGTTTGAATATTGTTCAGTGCTTAACAGTTTTTGTTGATATATCAAGTTACGCGCCGCGCCCACAAGATGGCGTGGCTAATGATTTCTTCTACGGCTTCTACCTCACTACGGCCTGTGTTGACCAACATTAACTCTCTGATAATTCAACAGTTTATTTGAAAAATTTACTAGAATTGGAGGTAAACGGTTGATTAACCAGATAACTATAGTTTTTGAACATTAGTCTCAGTGACAATATAGCTGATTTTGTAATAAACTTGAGATCGCCTGCGGCTTCATCTGCATGGATGACTTTTATTGCGTGGAAGTAGTTTATTATTTTCAGATCCCTCTTCATGTAAGTAGGTACTGACGCTCCATAGGCGAGTCATCATCGACTCAGTCTATCGCAGTCTACTGCTGGACATAGGCTTCTCCCAAGTTGCGCCACAACACTCAGTCCTCTGCCTTCCGCATCCAGTCCCCCCAGCCACCTTCTTCAGGTCATCAGTCCACCTGGCGGGGGCGCCCTACGCTGCGTTAGCCGATTCGCGGTCTTCCCTCAAGGACTCGTCTGCTCCAGCGGCCATGGGTCCTTCGATCGACATGGCAAGCTCACTGCCACTTCAGGTTACTAATCCTACAAGCTATGTCGGTCATTACGGTTCTCCTCCGGATAATCTCGTAGCGAGTCCTTACGAGAGTACAAAAGTTTAAACCAAGGTTTCCCAACCTGGGACCCGAGGACCTCCGGAGATCCGAGAGCACGTCTCAAGAGGCTTATAGGCCAATAAATAAATAAAGTCTATTAATATCACTGAGGTAATATGTATTTATTATTTATTTATTTCATCATCATCATCATCATTTCAGCCGAAAGACGTCCACTGCTGGACATAGGCCTCCCCCAAGCATCGCCACAATGACCGGTCCTGTGCCTTCCGCATCCAGCGGATTCCCGCGACCTTCACCAGGTCGTCGGTCCACCTTGTGCGGGGCCTACCCACGCTGCGCCTTCCAGTACGCGGTCGCCACTCCAGAACTTTAATGCCCCATCGGCCATCCGTTCTGCGAGCAATGTGCCCCACCCACTGCCACTTAAGTTTGGCAATTCTTCGGGCTATGTCGGTTACTTTCGTTCTCCTGCGAATCTCCTCATTTCTGATTCGATCACGCAGGGACACTCCGAGCATAGCCCTCTCCATTGCCCTTTGAGTGACTTTGAGCCTTCTTATCAGGCCCATTGTGAGCGACCACGTTTCAGTACCGTAAGTAATTACTGGCAACACACACTGGTCAAAGACTTTCGTCTTGAGACACTGCGGTATTTTGGACGAGAAGATATTGCGTAGCTTCCCGAACGCTGCCCAACCGAGTCGGATTCGACGATTGACCTCTTTCTTGAAGTTGGACTTACCTAGCTGGACAGTTTGTCCTAGGTATACATAATCGTCAACAACTTCGAGTGTAGATTCTCCGATGTTTACGGGAATGGGTGCTATATGGGAATTCGACATAACCTTTGTCTTGTCCATATTCATCTTAAGACCCACTCTATCAGAAGCTCTACTGAGGTCATCGAGCATTGTACCGAGGTCCTCCATGGTCTCAGCCATGACTACTATGTCGTCGGCAAACCGAAGGTGAGTGATGTACTCGCCGTTTATGTTAATGCCTAGCCCCTTCCAGTCCAGAACCTTGAAGACATCCTCCAATTATTTTATTTAATTTATTTATTTATTATATTCTTTATTTTCACCTTCGGGATCGTGGACGCTAAGAGTGGGGGAACTCGAGGCGTCTATTAAGCGACCCTGGGGAGGACAGCAGTACGTGGTGGTCGCGTGCTACTGTGGGGGAAATAATAGTGTTTTCCCGGGACGTGCTAAAGGCATAGCACTAGAGGGGCACCGGCGCGGTCCATTGGAGTTCCCGGAGCTCCTCTATTTTGTGCAGAGGATGGCCACCGTGTGGTTTTAGGTACGGTGTAAAAGTAGTACTACGTACTAGAGAAGACACCTCGAATCGTATGCTTGTAACGCGTTTTAGGGCTCCTGCACTCTCACTCACTTAGCCAAGCTCGCGCCGCCCGTGCTCTGCTTCCAGCAAGTTGCTCGATATTTTTTGTTCGTAATGTCTACTCTAGTACGTAGTACATATTACCTCACGGATTAAAATTAAAAACATTGTTTTTTATTCTAATGTGGTCTACGAAGAACATTTTTGATCTCTTGACGATGGCTTCTCGCAGATCTAGATTTTATTACTGGTGGAAATGCAGCCTAGAATGTAGCATATTTTATGCTATTTCCTATGGATGACAGCTATCCTTCTCATTTATAGAAAAAAATACGTAAAAGTTACACAAATCATAAACAGAAACTTGAAATTAACTGTGCGTAATGACATGTGAAGCAAGTAACGCAAAAAAATGAGAATCATTGTAACTTAATGATAAGGACCAAAATAGCTAGATATCTTTGTTTAATAAAAATTTAACGTCGTAAGAGTAAGGGAGTTACCACACTTATCGACGCGGAATCGGTTTGAGCCGGTCAGAAGGAGCTTTATTTCCATGCAATAAAAGGGAAAAAGAAGTCATTCGCTTCGTTTCGGTTTGGACGACGTGACTCGACACTGAGACTGCTTTTTCACTTTTATTGCATGGACATAAAGCCGTTCCTGACCAGCTCCGCGATTCAGAACATTTTCGATAAGCAGTTGTCGAACGATTCGGTTTGTTATCTCGTTTTGTCTACGATTCACGTAATGAGAGAAAAATTAATTACAAACCGAATCGAGCGACGACTGAGTTATCGTGTGGTTTGATCTAAATAATCGACCTGCTGCTCAAGCCGTTTCCGTGTCGATAAGTGTCGTACTCACCTTACTTACGATACCTACAATTCTTACCACTCTGCCATGTCTTATCAAAAACCAAACAACAGACATATCTACCAAGACTTAATCTCTGACGGTTGACGAACTCCCCCGTAATATGGGTTGGCGCGAAAATTCGGAAAACGGTTTTTCGAGTGTTAATGTGTAATATGTAATATTGGTTTATTAAATATTAAGTGCTCGTTAACTTGTGCAAGTGTGGGTAAATGGTAGAAAGTTGAAAAACGTGACTTTCATACTTTCTCATTATCCCCTCAGAAACCTAGTAAAGTTTCCACCACTTTACTAGGGTGAGTAAACTAAAGACTTGGCTAGAAGTTCTAAGCAACCAGCCCATAAAACTACTCACAACACAAAAACAAACCGCCTGTAATATCTATCTACATAATTTGACAACAAGGAACAAAATCGTGTGGCTAACACTCTTTCAGGGGTCTACTCGCAAAATCGACAAGGACGTAATCGAAACGAAACGATAGTGCTCCGAATATATCGGCCATATCCTACTTTAATAAATGTTCGGATTCTATGTCGTTTATCGAATTCACATACAAAATATTGTGATATTTTACGACGTCATAGGAGTGCTCAAATAAAATATTACTCAAGAACGGCTGGACCGATTTTAATGAAATTTGTAATACAGATAGAACATAACCCCGATTAATATAGAGGCTACTTTTTATCCCGGGAAGATGAACAGTTCCCGAGGGATGCGCGATAAACGACATTCACGCGGACGAAGTCGCGGGCATAGGCTTGTAATAAATAAAAATAAATATTTCGTACATTTTTTACACATCACCTAGTCCCAAACTAAGCAGAGCTTGTACTATGGGTACTAGACAATGGTTATAATACTCATAAGGAACACCCAGACCAACACAAACACTTATGCTCATCGTGTGATAATAAAATGTGTGTGTGTGTGTATTTGTGTAAATATTTGTGTCCTGTGGAAATCGAACACATGACCTCGTGATCAGCAGTACGGCACTAGAACCACTAGATTACAGACGTCGTCAACAGCCATGAACATTCGTATGACAACTGGGAGAGTTGTCCGAGGCGGGAAGGGCTCTCGATGTGTAACAAATGGTCACCTGTCCATGGACTGACCGCGGCTAGATCCTAACCTGAAAAATCATACAATCGCAGTTGATATAGCCAGGAGCCCCTCAAAACTTAATCTATGACAAGCCCCCTTTAATACCTACGCAACACAAAGTACATAATCGCGTGTCACAGCCCACGTTATGTGATAATGTACTATAATTAACACAACCATATTTTGTGTCACTATAATATAATAGGTGGTCTGTCTGTACACATAGTTTAACAAATTGCCACTTCTGTGACAGTTCTTGGTTTTTTATTTGCTGATCTATGATGACTTTGGACTAAGTCGTGTTGTTTCCTGCATGATTCATGTACCTATTACTGTAATACTCGTATTTTTTTTCAGAATTTGTTAAAATCAGATTTTCTGGTCGTAAGCGATCGACTTTTCTGTAACATTACTTTGAATTTATTTAGGGCCAAGTTCACCAAAAACATGACATAGATAGATGTTTTAATTGTAAGCATCCCTTCAATCAACTCAGCCTATCGCAGTCCACTGCTGGACATAGGCCTCTCCCAAGTTGCGTCACAACGCTCGGTCCTCTGCCTTCCGCATCCAGTCCCCCCCAGCTACGTTCTTTAGGTCGTCGGTCCACCTGGCAGGGGGGCGCCCTACGCTGCGTTTGCCGATTCGCGGTCTCCACTCAAGGACTCGTCTGCTCCTGCGGCCATCGGTCCTACGACAGACATGGCCAGCCCACTGCCATTTCAGCTTACTGATCCTACAAGCTATGTCGGTCACTCCGGTTCTTCTCCGGATAATCTCGTTACGGATTTTATCCTTCAAAGAAACTCCAAGCATAGCTCGCTCCATAGCTCGCTGAGCGACTTTGAATTTGTGAACTAGCCCAACTGTCAGTGTCCACGTCTCGGCACCGTAAGTCATGACTGGCAGGACGCACTGGTTGAAGACCTTTGTCTTCAAACTTTGCGGTATAGGCGACGAGAAGACTCGGCGAAGTTTGCAAAATGCTGCCCAGCTCAGATGGATCCTTCTGTTGGCTTCCCAAGCAAAAAGCAAAGTTGCAAAGCAAAGTTGGGTAAGCATCCCTTGAAAAGTATAAAATGCTGAGTTAAGCGGCTGTTTTTGACTTAAGCGTCGGTTATTTCGTTGGTGAACTAGGATCGGCAGATTACAAAAGTTTCTGTCTAATCAGCTGTTTATTATACAGTGAAGCCCTCCGTGTTTTTCTAATAATAATTGGTCACACTATCTTTCTGAAGGTTAATAGGCTTATGGAGTTAAACTATGGACATCTATTCGTTGACAACACGAGATCTCCTTGAGAGTAATTTCAATCCACCTTGATGAATAATTCAATTATCCTCTTCTATTCTCTGAACTTCGTTTGTTATAGGAGGATAAAGTCTTAAATGGTGCAGTACTAATGTAGAGATTTGCATCCCGCGAAAGGGGATTGATTTTAAAATTACAAAAGATTTTCTTCTTAATGGAACTAAATTTTAGGAGCCGTGTAAATAAAATGACGCTTTACAAGTTCATGTAAAGGTTGGTACTGACGATGCATGAATTCGGACGCCATTTTAATGACTACACACAAAAAAGCTTGACTTGTTCTAAAAATAACATTGGTACGTTTTCAACATCCACGGACAGATTTTGGAATGCGGCCACGCCATTCGGACTGTTGGATGCATCGTCATTGGCACCCTTTAATGCTTATTGCAAATATAAACTTTTAAATTTAATTCCTGATCTACATTTTTTGGGTCAGTAGTGTATGTAAAGGTGGCCATGGGCTGGCCATGCCTGTCGAAAGATGGCCATTGGAGTAGACGAGTCCTTTAGTAGAGACCGCGAATCAGCAAACAGCGTAGGGTGCTCCCAGCCAAGTGGACCGACGATATGAAGAATTAGCTGGCGTGGACTAGATTTGGAAGGCGGAGGACCGAGCGTTGTGGTGCAACTTGGAAGAGGCCTATGTCCAGCAGTGGACTGCGATAGGTTGAGTTGAAATAAACAAAATAAAATCTATTGAAGATCTATAAGGTGGTATTTCCACAGCAGTAGGCATATAAAAGCTATATAAAAGCCATATTACAGCAGCTATACATTCAAAGTCTATAAACATATAACACAACACTTAACTTTCACGTTAAGTAAATCCCTATAGAAGCTCACTAATATACTTAATAATACCTAAGTTAGGTAGTCACTTAGTGAGCTAGAATTTTAATAGCTATTGCCAGCTGTCTAATGTTGACTATGTTGTCTAGTCTGACCATTTGTAGACCAGCTGGTCTGGTCTAGGGTAGGGTGGCCAAGTCAAAGTGGATTTGTGGATAAAATTCACGATATACCGCTGTTGGTAGGTATTCCCTTTAAAATAAAGTAAGAATTTGATATTTGAAGGTATTTCAAAGTTCACAACCTTGGATGAAACTATATTAAATTAACTTATATTCACTTAAGTTAACTTACTGACTTACCGGTACTGATTGATAGTCCAAAATAAAGCGAGTCTGTTGTTCTATATTTAATAATATAGGTAACATACTATTAATATTATAAAGAGAAAAGATTTTTTTGTTTGTTTATAATCGATATACTCTGGACTGAAACTACTGAACATATTTTAATAATTTAATAATTTTTTCACCATTAGAAAGCTATTTATCCACAAGCAATGTCTAGTATACTATAACTTTGAAGCCATACTACCTAATTATATTTTTAAAAAACAAAGCAAACTAAATTTCTATTAATCATAATTTACCAAATTATTTCTTAATGGACGACGACTAACGAAAAAAACATCCATATATAATAAACAAACGTTTCCAAAAGGTATGCAAAATGCACATGACGATACTGCAACCAAAAATCATTTAAATTTCATTCATTAATCAAGACTGTCCAGCTTATTGTCAACCATGGCCACTCTACTCTCTTCTAGGGAGATAATTAGTTGCACTAGACTTTAACATCAAAGAGTATCGTAAGTTTATTAAAACCACTTGTTATGAAACTGCCTCTCTCACTCTTGATGTAACAAGGTATGACAGAAAGAGACAGCATTCATGAGAATCGGATACAATACAATCGTTAAAGCAAGTGGTACGTACTTAATCAAATTCTGTTCCACACATGAATACGAAAAGTCACAAAGTTACAATCACATGAGACTTTCCATCTTCATGTCTCAGTTTGGCGAACCGACTTGCGGTACCATTTAGGCAACAGCCTAGGTAGTATTGCAGTTGTTATGGGCAAAGGTAACCACTTAACATCAGGTGGGCCTTTAGCTCGTTTCGCCATCCTATACTATAAAAAAAAAGTACGAGCTGGATTCGAAATCAGACCCGCGTAGAAGGCAAGCGTTCAACCACTAGGCTATCACTGCTTGGCCAACCAAATGCAAGAAATATAAAAAAAACGTTTTTTGCGTTGCCAAGAGTGTAGAACCGTCCGTATGTATGGCCTACGTGCCTGCACTACATAGTCCGAATTAAAGTTATCAATAGTGCTTAAAAAACTAAAATATTATTATGATAATTAATTATATTATGTAAACCATATCAAAATTAACCCAGATAGCCGTGGTTAACGGCGAAATAAGCTGACGATAAAATTTTTATTCATAAATAAAATCACATACACGTGGATGTCAAAATATACATTATCGTCACTCAGATTAAGAAGCCTTGCGGAAAATACCTATAATAATAATTTATATGCACGCACGTACGCACATGAATTCTGGGCAAAGTTTTTAGTTTTATAATTGCAACACGTAAGCTCATGGACATGTGCATTCTCCCCATCTTAACATATGATGCACAGACATGGTCTTTGACCAACATCCAGAAGTCCAAACTCAAGGTTTGCCAAAGGGCCATGGAGCGCAGTATACTTGGTGTTAAATTAACAGACCGTGTTCGAAACACAATACTGCGCTCCAAAACACAAATTGTTGACGTGGGTCAGAAGGTCGCCCAACTGAAGTGGGGCTGGGCAGGACACGTTTGCCGTATGCCAAATGAACTGTGGGCCCGTATAGCACAGGACTGGAGCCATGAGACAGCGAAACGGGGTCGCGGCAG
Organism: Asteroscopus sphinx; assembly: GCA_949699075.1. Lineage (NCBI taxonomy): Eukaryota > Metazoa > Arthropoda > Insecta > Lepidoptera > Noctuidae > Asteroscopus > Asteroscopus sphinx. The sequence continues at coordinate 6,277,839 of OX453021.1, read as the reverse complement.
ACCATGCAGGAGATGGAGAGATGAGCTCGATGTCTTTCTCGATGACAGCTGGCAGGAGGTGGCACAGAACCGCGATAGATGGAAGGAATTGAGGGAGGCCTTTGCCCAGCATGTATATAATAATCTTACTTATTTATTTTTTATCGTTATTTACCAACATCACGCCTCACTGATCTACGTTATTGCATTGTGAATTTGTGTCGACGCCGGCTGTCGCTGAAAACCAGCGCTGTGTCTTTGCTCCGTGCATGAGGCACAGCAATATGCTGAGCGGTGGCCGTTTTGCGCGGATGTGACGCATATCTTACCACACTTCTTGACTCTGTACCTGTATTTGTTCTGTGTTCTTGAATTTTTTGGTAATTTTGTGCGTCACTTTTGAAGCAAATAAATATTTTTTCTTTCTTTTCTTTCAGCAGTGGGACAGTACAGGCTAACAAAAAAAATATTGCAACACTGAGCTAAAATAGCAACTCTGCCCGTAAAGGCAACTAAGGGCAGAAATGAAGAACAGCACCTTTCTGTATTTCGTTAAATATTTTTTGATTAGTAGACTACCTCAATAGCGTTAGGAGAGGCCGCATAGAGATTGTCCCTCATACAGCTGTTCGGGCACAAGGGACAGACCAGCAAGTGCGACATAGTTTGATCTATTCTGTGACCAAAATCCGATTACCTATATCAACTACCTAAGGAATAATGAATAGGCACTGTACTTACCGAATATAGAACTTGGAAATTATGCAGTTTTAGGGAAGGTACCATAGAAACCTAAATAATAATTAGGTAATAGCATAGTCTTCTATATTACGGCAAAGCAGTGATAGCCTAGTGGTTGAGCGCTTGCCTTCCATGCAGGAGGGTGTGAGTTCGATCCCAGCCCGCACCTCTGACTTTTCAAATTCATGTGCGGATTTATATTCGATTATCACTTGCTTTAACGGTGAAGGAAAACATCGTGAGGAAACCTGCACACCTGAGAGTGCTCCATACAGTTCTCAATGGTGTGTGTAGTCCGCCAACCCGCACTAGGCCATCGTGGTGGACTAAGGCCTTAGCCTTCTCGTACTGAGAAGAGGCCCGTGCCCAGCAGTGGGACAGTAATGGGCTGGTTATGCTATGTTTATATATTACGGTAAGAGCTGTCTTTTAATACCGGAACCATAGAATTGAACGCGTGTCGATGGTTTCCCGCTACCAACACATAATACGTAATTACGTCTATGTTTCTTCTAGCATTCAATGCAAAATAAATGAATCCTAAAAAAGCCGCTGTTAGATATGCAGCAAAATACAATTTTGTGACTCCGCGTCCAAAACAGATTATTTAGATTTCTGTGGAAGGCACTGTTTCCTGAGCACATGAATAAAATCAACAAAACATCGGATTTTTAAATAGATTTCAAAATCAAAAATCTGATATAACATAACAACAACATAACATCACGCCTGTATTTCCCCGAAGGGGTAGGCAGACGTGTAATAGTACACCCACATTTCGCCAGTTATGTTATAGTCCCATGTAATAGGGGGCGAGCCTATTGCCATTGACCGGGCACAAATCCAGACTCCGGGCTGCTACTGATAATTTACTAATGAAAAAAACCCAATAACACTTTGCCCGACCCGGGAATCGAACCCAGGACCCCACGCTCAGCAGATATAAAATCTGATATAGGTATATAAATCAGTTTGCCTATAAAACCAAAAACGCCCATGTCTAAACATTACAATACAAAGCTGGTATGAGATGACCAAACCCAGTTAGGTAACCTAACTGATGATGTTTCTTGAACATTAATCGAGGTGAGAAACTATAGCAAACTGTCACTACAAGCAAACAAACTAACAAGCGAACAGCTTTTAACAAGCGAACTAGTAACTACTAGTAATCGTTCGTAGTGAGCCTTATCGCAATGGTATCTTCTTTTCATCAACGAGCTTTGGCTGGCAAACGAATAGGTACCAATTGGACCCAGTTGTGGCATTACTGAAGTGTTGGCATTACTGAAATGTTATCTACTGTTCTTATTTTTAATACTGGAACGCGTGTCGTCAGTTCGCCGCTACCAGTATTATATTATCTGTGCCACTACTAACACATAAATAAGCAATTACCCCCACCATATGTCTAGCATTCAATGAAAAATAAATTAACCCTAAAAAATATGGTGCAAAATACAATAATAGTGACTCTGCATCCAAAACAGCACTGATGATTAAGAGGCTGACAACACCTAAGAAATCAGACCTCTGAGGTTACTGTCGTTTCGTACAGAACTGAAAGAGAGGCAACGAGCCGAGGGACGTCGGATACGCCGCTCAACTTGAATGAAAATTAACAATTTTTTTTAAAATAAAAAACTAAAAGCTTATTTGGAAAACAGAAACAACAAATGTTTAGATTATTGTCTTTCTCAAATGTTTTCTTAATTTTATTTATAATATTTAGTAAACAATAGAGATTGTTTGCTTTAAAGCATGTTTTAAGAGGTTAGTTTACAATTCTTTCCTATCGAGAAAACTTCAAGAAAACGTGTTTTGGGCACAATACAGTTTCAGAAAATGCGATCAACATTAACATTTTTTTTTTTCACTGCCACAAACTGAATAGATACAGCTAAAAATGTTTTTAAAAGAAGCCTATTTGGGGTATTTGGCTGTTGTCAGCGTCTTAAGCAAACGGTTCGCGCACTGGTGTCCTACGAGACACCAGATAAATAAATTATTTTACTACATGATAAGTTGTTAATGCTGGCGCCTGGCGCCTATTTGCCCTGCACGGGACCTAAATAATTGCTTAAATAAACAACATCAAATGCCCTCAAATTAATAAATCTGACGCCGACAATAAATTGCCAATCAATATTACGAGTGTTTGTATTAATGTAATTGACATGTCGCCATTTTATTTGACCATTAGCATTCCTTACACACTGTTAATAATAGATATCTGTGAAGGAAATATCTTCTTGTTACTGCGAATATTATCATGCGACGGTGTGACTGATCTCGTAAATTTCAAGATGTTTATAGCATTTTCTCCGTAAAACGGATCGATTTTTCACGTGTTTACAGTAGAAAGCATTGATTTATTGAATGGTTTAACAAAAAATAATCTATTCCTACGTCAAAATTAACAGTGAAAAATTCAATTAGATACCAAGAAAAAAATGATTTATTCTGAAACTTTTAATGAATGTTATTTTTATTTTTTTATTCCAATATTTAATTTACATTTTTCAGCATCGGAATTTAGTATTCAACAAGAAAAAAACATAATATTATTATTTAAGAAAAACATTTTTGCTGAATAAAATAATTCAAATGTTTTTTTTACCACTAACCCTAAACTGCCACTTTTTATTCAAGAACGCGAATTTATTTTTTACACAGCTCAATAGGTACATGAATAGTTAAAATAAAAATTAATAAATTAAATAAGAAGTTATCAAAAACGAAACTGCAAATGTTCTATAATAGATATAAAACGTTCGAGTTGTTACTCAAATAGCATAATTTTAATGGCTAGTGAAATAATTTGATACTTAAGCACTCTATAATTTGTTTCAACTACACGCTTTTCAAATTTGTTCCAGTCTTTAATTCAGTCTGTGTGGATGACCTAGGACATGTTTATGTAGGTACTATTTAAACTGTGGTTTTACTTGGAATAAACAACTAAATTCTAGGTTTAATATCAGATGTTTATTTGCACAGGTCAACTTAGTTGCCCTGTATTTTTAGCTCACCATTTAAGGTGTGGGATCACCTCATCCATCCTACACCTTTCCTGTACATTATAGCGTTTAAAGCATGGTACTGCAAGAAGCTAAATAAAGTCTTGGACATAGGTATTAAAGCAGTAGTTAAATTATTGTGATCACAATACTTATAGGTTCTACTTAATCATGGATAAAGTTACGGTTATACTGTTATAAGTGCACATTTACCTAGTTAAATTTGTAGGAAAAATATTCTAGAAAAATGCGAAACAAGATGAGATGGTAAAAAAGTATACCTATTAACACGGTAGCAAAGGTTTTATATTACCAAACAGACAGACAAAACTATCACCTTTAGAATGAAGTATCGTTCATAGTAACCTAAGGATAAGACAGCGTAGTTAATATAATGATAGGCTTAGTAATATTTTTCGAATCCTGCGCAGTGATTAAGTTATTATGAGCGGACCGTGTTCGAAATGTTTAGATCAATTTATGGATAAATTGTTGGTTTTACAATAATTTATTACTTGACTATAAAATTGTTTTGTAGGCAAGTAGGTACCGTTCGTTAATTTAATTCTCTTTCAGTCTTCATGATAAAATCATAAGAACTGATCTATCAATGATTTAGTTGCATGTTCTTTTGAACAAAATCAGCACAAATATGAGAAATCGAACAAAAATAAATAAATTTCTATCCGTGCCAGGACCCAGGAGGCCGTGCAAAAAAGTTAACAAGTCATCTACCTACCTAATCAAATATTTGTCTATGGCATGTCATTTAATAACATGACAGTCAACTCATAGTGACACCACACACATGTCATGCTACTTAATGTGTATGCAGTAATTATATGCGCATGAGCAGATTTGATGTAAGTAGAACAGCTACTGATGTTTCATCATCACTGCTTATCTTTAAGATTTTTTCAAGTGAATTTTATTTAGGCGCAGGCAATTTTTTTGCGGTATCAGTAAGTCCAGCAACCAAAATCAAGGCCAAGTAGTTTCGGTTACAGATAAATTATCACCTCATCACTTCCCTTAAGTATTACAGGAGTTTAAAAGATTTAAAATAAGGGAGTGGTAAGCTGAACTGCAATCACCGATCCACCTACAAAATTGAGTATAATTTAGGGCTCCTTGTTAGCAAGGGTCTTGCTATGTGAGCTTCCGTGTGATGTTGTTTTGATTTAGTTCATTGGACTTTGAATTTTAAGCAGATACCTACTAGGTGCTTCAGCAGACAAACTTTGAATTTATATTATGAATTTACAACCGGCGCACAACTTAATGAATGAAGGTTGAGGAGATTCAATTCAAACACCTTCCAACCACCTTTTCCAAACACTTCAGAAGAAGAAACCTGAAACCGTATTTTCAAAAGTAGTCCCTTCACAAGAATGAATAGAAAAAAAATGTCCTAGTAGAGAGTTTTACGGGGAAAAGTTTTTTGGCACTTTTTTCTTTCAAAGGTTTCGAGGGAGGCACCTTCAACAAAAATGTCCGTCACTTTACACTCAGAATTCGGAGACTTTTCCTAAACGTTAACTTCCGCTATTGCTTTGATGTTTTGAGTGTTACCCTTTCTTACTCTTCCTGTTTTCCTTTTCGTGAATCGTTGAGTTTCGTTTAAGTGAACTTATTTTTTCGTACTTTTTAAGTTTTTGTCTTTCTTGTTCGCTATACCTATTTTATAGTAACGCAATGAAAGTAGTTACAATATTCCATGAGAGTAGCTGTTAGCGGCTGCTTGTACGGACATACGTCAGTGTTAGTTTGTGAAACTACCGAGTAGATTTTTTCCGTTGACGCCAAAAACGCGTTTCAGAAAGGCCGATCTGAGCCATCATTTTGGGTAACAACCATATTTTAATAGATATTTTGTAAATGTACAGTTAAAATCTATTTTCAATATTGTTGAGTCATATTTTATAGGTATATTCATCTTTTACTACATTAGGAAACAAGATTTGATAATTTTCAAGTTGATTGATAAAAATACAGCAGGTGGTAGGTAGGTATTAGATGCTCAATGAAAACAAACATGTGTTTCGTATAAAAATAGATAAAATTATGAATGAATGAGTTAACCATTCACAAATAGAAATATTTTAATATGCTAGGTATCTACATAATTAATAAAAAGTAAACTTGAATGATCTGTGCATTTTTTTAAATAAAAATTCGTATCTAACTTACCTAGGTAATGCTAAGTTTTTTTTTGCCATTTTGCAATTTATAAATTAAAAAATAAACTTCAAGAAGTTCCATTTTTTTCAGAAAGCTCTCACTATTTGTGGTGAAATGAGCAAAGTAATTAATTTTATCAACTAATCAGAAATTCTAAAATCACATAGATAAAGCGAGGGAGGTGTGCCAAGATCGTAGCAGGTGGGTCATAGTCTCTGCCTACCCCAATTGGAAACAAACTTGATAATAATATAGAATCTACATACCTAGACACCTATATATCCTACCTACTAGGTTTGCAACAATATTTCATTATAACTTACAAAACGATAAGGATAATAGTAGTTATTTTTCTATCAATGGTAGGTTAAGCATTACAGAATATTTAAACACTACAATTGCATATTTACATCAGTAGGTAAATTAATAATTAGCTGGTAAAATAAAATACTCAAATTTTGCCATGCCTAAATAAATTAAATAATATGGTAACAGACAGAAAAGTTGAAGTTAACATACCTATTTAGGTACCTACCTACTTAATGCAGCTACGCTTTCGTATCTTGTTGTTTTATTTAAGTATATTTTCACTTTTTTACATGTTATGAAAATTACCTAGCGTTTGAGGGTTGACTGCATCAAGCAGTAACAAATTTTTTGAAATGTAAAAATACCAATCAAAATACCAATAGAAAAGAGATTTAAATGGTTAAATTAAAAAATAAGAATAAAAAAAATCTAAGGCAAAAAGGTGATCCGATCAGTCTGGCCACTCTGGCCAGACCTGTGCGAAAATTCAGTATTTTTTTATATATAATCCTACGAGAATACACCAACAAATAGAGAAATTCAGTTTTTTACACCTATTTCATTTTATAGTGTTGGGTAACAGAAATTTTCGCGTGTCGCGTTTTTGTTCATGTCAAATAAATTTGTCAGTAGTGATGTGCGTGCGTCACATTATTTTATTACATGTTAGGTACCTACCTACGGAATGGAGAGGTAGCTACCTAGTAGCCCATAAAGTTTTTCACGCACCATACAATATATTGTAAATAGTTGGGCTATAATTCTTACTAAACACGACACTACATGCGCGGTTTGATTTTTTGTTTCCTGTTTCTTTTTGCTACTGGCTGTTTTATTCCTTGTTAAAAATAAAGAGGATTTAATAGAACACGACAGCGGATAAATGTTTCTAACTTCCTTTTTGAAATAATGGAATGAAAACAAATAGTTATTCGTAGGTATCAATGCACATAGGCGAATAACCAGGCTTTGCTTCTATTTGATAGCGCTCTACAAAAGTTCTTGGGTTTAAAAATTAATTATATTTTAAAACTTAATCTAAGGTATTTTTTTACGTTACCACACAAAATCAGATCAATAAAAATACGAAAAATACATAAGATTACTTGTTAACTCCAAATTAAATTCAAAATACACTTAAAACAAACTTGTTTACTTCAACTAACAAAAACTTAATAATCGGAATTTCAATATTGTGACAGATGACAGAATTATGCATAATATTATTAATAAAGTGTGTTTATTTGCATATTCATCTCAGAATTACCTATCTGTCATATGCAATTTATGCAAACATTAATCAAACAACCATTTGAGAATGAAATATAAATTGGTAAACGATTCACTCTTTAATTTTGATAACGGTTAAAGTAAGTTAAACGAAAAAAAAAATATTATACAAGTGCTCTACATATTCTAGAATTCTACGTTTTTATGATTTTTCAACCAAATGTTTTTTTTTAATAATTCGCATTTATGAATCACGAATAGGATTCTCTTTCTATTTTATTATTCTACATGAAACTGCAAATTTGTAAATATTTTGCTCGTTCTGCCACTTTAAACTTCTAAAACAATGTTATAACTTAGATTTTTTCGAGTCAAACACTAGGAATAAATTAGAAATTAGAATAAAACAACGGTTTTTAAGCCTCAGAGAAAAATTAATGCGACAACACGTTCCGACGGATGGTAGTTTTTGGCGAAAAAATACGCCTATGCTGAGATCCCAACCCTACGTGATCGCGAAATGTAATTAGCGAAACTTTACGAAACAACTTGAAAAATATGTAAAATATTCGAATGAACTTCCGAACGAAATGTAGAGTTTAAATTAGTTAGGTAGGTAGCCTACCTTCTTGACGTTTTGTAACAAATAATATTTTAATGAAGCGCCTTCGCATATAGGTAACTATAAAACAGAGTAGTTACTCGAACTTGTAAAAATCTAATTAGGTAAGTAGGTACGTATGAAATTTATGGTAGCCTCTGGTGGCAATTATTTGAGCAATGTGACGTAATAGCGTGACTGGTAAGCCACAATTACTAAAATAACTTAGCTAAGCTAAACTTCAGTGCATTTCACTCTCATTATTTTGATATTTAATTTCACTCTAGAATGCCGCCTCATTATTTATAGCTGGACTATTCGTGAAACTTTACAGTTTTCACTGAAAACGGCTGTTCAAAAAGGCCTAATTTTTAATTGTTTTTGTAAACAACTCCATGTGACTGTGACTGCTGCACTGCTTGGCAGAGGCGGTCAGTTACGAGGTTATCTAGGGGGCCCTGCTCACTTACCGGTCAGTGCAGGTGCTATCGTAACGTTTGGCGGTTCATATCACACACAACACTGGCACGTCCGCGGTTAGACACGATCACAGGCGTCGGTAACGAGCGACGCGACGTGGCGCGGGGCCGTACTGACCTGCCACTTTTGGTGATCACCATCTCGGTGCCCAGCTTGTGGAACTTCTCCCACAGGTCCTTGCCTTCGAGCGTGACCTTGGGGTCGTCGACGACACCGTCGTCGTCTGGCGGCAAGGGTGCGTACGGCGGTGGCGGCGGCTTGAGCAGCGGACAGGGCGCGGACAGCGCGGCGGCAGCGGCGAGTGCAGCTGGCAGGTACGGCGGCGGTGGCAGGGCACCTGCTGTCAGCAGCGCCGATACGGAGAAGTCGCTCGGGCGCGGCGCCAGCAGCGGGTGGAAGGCGACGGCGTCGCGCCGCTCCGCGCCGTCGAAGCGCATGCCCGCGCCGCCCGGGACCCACGGCGCGCGCTCCACGACCGGCGTGCGCGTCGGCTCCAGCGGTCGCGCTCGCGCCCGCTCATGCAACGTCCATAACGCGCCGGCCGGCGGCTCGTGTGACACTTGCTCTTCCCGTGGCGACACCCGCTCGCGCGGCAGGCGTCAAACGACTGGCCGCCGGCGGCGCCGCGCGCGACACCCCTCCCGCGCGCGCCGCCCAATCGCGCGTGTTTCCCCGCGCGCCCCCGCGCCGGGCGGGGCTCCGCGGCGCCGCGTTGTTTTTTGGTCGCGGGCGAGGTGTCCGCCGCCGCCACACCTCGCGCGCGCTCCGCTCCGCTAATCTGGTTAATGCGGCGCGCGGGGGACGCGGACAGCGCCAGACATCGCGCCCGCGCCCGCACCCGCCGCCTCCTTCTAATTGGACACGTTTCCGTTGGTTCATCAATTGAGCTCGTTACGGCGTATCTTTTGTGCGGCTAGAGATGCAACTTGCGACCACCGAGACGGCCGCGACTGGTCGTGAGTCGCGTCGCGAGTGTCGCGACACACTACTTCCAGTCGAGGCTAACTTTTGTTGGTCGCTGTCTGTTGCTGCTGTGTCGAGCACACTGAACAACTAATTTAAGTTTGTCTCGGTCCACCAAGTTTGTTTTGCCTACTTCTTTCTTGATTTATCGCATAGGTAGGTAGGTACAACTTTGGCGCAGTTCGTTTCATCTCTAAGTACATTCTTCAGTCTTTGTTTAGGCAATAACTAAATAGAAGCATCCTCTACAATCTCATATTTTTTTATGCTTAGGCACTGACTTAGTAAAAATGCTTAGGTAGGTATCTGCTACTCACAATTTTCGCATCTCACACCTACCTGCTGTATTGCCGGCGAAACGAACATAATTACTTTCTCAACATTATTTATTAGTAGGTACCTACCTAACAACAACCATGTTAAGATTCCTTTTCATTTTAATACCGATTTGTATGTTAGTTAACTAGGTACCTACGAAGCGTTTATTTATTGTGAAGTATTTCTCACTCGTATTTCAGAAAAAAATATCCAGTTCCATTGTTGTATGAATACTGCTAAATAAATATGCTAATAAAAGATACCTATTTATTTATTTTATTTAACAATTTATTTACTAAGAAAGGTACAAAGAAAAATTTATTAGGAAAATACAAGTAGGTACCTACAAAGGCACTATTACTACCAGCGACAACACAGCCCCTTTTTTACATAAATTTAATTTTACTTTATGTAGCCTCTGCTACAGCATCGACAGGGTTACTCCTTGATTCGCCAAAAAAAAAAAAATTGCAGTTTCATCTATAATTAGTTCAAATCTCTGCGATACCGAAAATATCTAAGGAAAACTTGGACGAATAAAAATGGCGGATGGAATCTCGCTAAGAAAATATTGAAGCATTTCGTTTTTTCCTAAATCCTCTATAATTTTGACAGCATTTTAACACACCAGATACCTATATAGTATCACAAATTAAATAACAGTATATACCTTATACTGTTATTTAATTTGTGATACTACGACAATGCCTACCGTCACACTAGATTTGTTGCGTAATCGCGGCTTTTTGTCTTACTGTGGTGCGGGCAAACCCGTACTTTTAAGCGAGCCGTCTTACTATGGGTGCTTCACTTTTTGTTTAGCGAGATTCCGTCCGCCTTTTTTTATTCGTAACTAATAATTCGAAAACTTTATTAAATGTAGGTATTTTATGTAGATTGTAGTTTTTTGTAATTTGTTACTGAGCAAGATGCTGAGATTTAAACCTGGGTAGGTGATTAGAAAATTACTTCACTACCTACTTATAACGAATTATTTTACTTTTTTTATCATCATCATTTCAGCCGAAAGACGTCCACTGCTATACTATCGCCACAACAACCGATCCTGCGCTTTTTTATAGGTACCTAGGTACTTAAATTCAAACGATATCAGTACCTACTCAAAAACTTCTTCATTACCTGTAGGTACCTTCTGATAATTAATTGCTTTACAACTCCTAATTGAACAGGAACTACAATTTAAAATAAGTATTAATAGTTATTTTATAAAGATAGGTAATTTATAGGTTTAAAGAATTTTATTTCTCATAAGAACTTATAAAACAGGTCGCTTATAATGAGATACAAAAGCCTACTTATAACTAAATTATATAATTTTAGCCCCTAGAGCGTTAGAAATGTTATAGGTAGTGTACATACATAATTCTTTAGCTTAGTTTTGAACACATTAATGTTATCACCACAATAAAATGTGATAAACATTCTTTTAGATCCTCTGGTAATCTATTGAACAGCTGTGCTCCTTCATACGATATCGTTTTCTTGCCGTAATTAGTCCGTGGTTTCATTAATTAGAGTTCATTTTTGTTCCTTAGGTTGTGTGTTTTTTTTTATGTAGTTTTATGTTCGATGTGATGGAATCAGTGGTGGTATTTTTTACAAGAATGCAAGTGTAATATGTGTAAAGTTGTGTCAGATTTATTAGTAAGTAAAACACATTAGACGCTTTCCGTGCAAGTAAGATAAGCGATACCTAGATAGTGAATCCCGGTCAGTCCACTGCTGCTCGTCTTCCAAGCTCCGCATACACTCCCCTTCAGCTGCCTTCTTCAGTTAGTCAGTCCACCTGGCTGGGGGGCGCCCTAAGCTGCGTTTACCGATTCACGGGCTCCACTCAAGGACTCGTCTGCTCCAATGGCCATCGGTCCTTTGACCAACCCACGGTCAACCTATATGGTCAACCCACTGCCACGTACAAGCTATGTCGGTCACTCTGTTTCTTCTCCGGATAATTTCGTTACAGGTTTTATCCTTCAAAGCTCAGATTACTATTCAGTAGTCTGAGTTTCCAAGTAACTCCAAGCATAGCTCGCTCCATAGCTCGCTGTGCAACTTTGAATTTGTGGACTAGCCCAACTGTCAGTATCCACATCTCGGCATAGGTAAGTCATGACAGGCAGGACGCACTGGTTGAAGACCTTTATCTTCAAACTTTGCGGTAGGTACCTATACCTAGGTGACGATTTTTTCATCTGCCTAGATAGAAATAATCGGACAGTATTGGTCGGAATATTCGTCTTTTGTTCAATGCCAACTCCAGGCGGTCGGTCAACACTTCACGTAACCAGAATGCTGACCTTTTCTTTGGTCAAAGAATAAGCACTGCTATACCTACAACGCGGCAATGCTGTCAGTCTTCTGGGCACGTTACCGGTAGACGGCGGCGATGCGGAGAAATAGACGCCCTCATGTAGCTATTAGTTTTATTTTGTTTTACCTATTTATTTAGGCTAAATATTTAAATCGTGGAAAGAAAAAATCGCTCACGAGCAGGATTCGAACCTGCGACTCCTGGCTCAGTACGCCAGTGCTTTAGCCACTAAGCTACCGTGAACACTGCTCGTGGTATCGAAATTAACCTCCACTGTTGGTACGTCTTTGGGTGACGTCAGCGATATCTTATTAAGAAACACCGACTCGACTAACTTTGCAGTTAATTCAAAGTAGGTAGTTTAGTCGTTATCTTTCCACAATTTAAATTGTTAGATTTCGCATCGCATGGGTAAACGCGTTATAATAATTTATGTTATTTTATTCTTTTTTTTATTTTCTTTTTTTTGTTTTTATTGGATGCGGAAAGCGCAAGCGCAAGTCGTTGTCGCGATGCTTGGAGGAGGCCTATGTCCAGCAGTAGACGTCTTTCGGCTGACGTGATGATGATGATGAGATAAATAAAACTGTGTCAACAAAATTGTCTTAATAAAATAAAATAAATGTAGGTAGGTATCTTCACTTCCTCCGTTACACCTCCTCCTCCTCTAACGGCTAAAATTCATATCCAATCTATCTACGATTTGCCCTACTAGAGATAGAAATTTGACATAAGCTCCATACGTCAAATTTCTATCACTAGTAGGGCAAATCGTGGATAGATAGGATATTAATTCTGGCCGTAAGTCATCGTTGAGATAGGCCTATATCCATCAGTGGACTTCTATAGACTGATTTGATGAGTTGATTGCACTTCATGGCACATAATAGGTAGGTACATTACTTTTAGGTAGGTACCTCCTACAAAATTAGGACAAGTTTGAATCACAAAGATGATAATAATTTCTTACTAACTTGCTCTACAACGTCGTAAATAAAATACCTCATAATAACTCGTTTTTCTATCTACCTACATCTAATATTTACAATGTCAATGTTACACGAATAAATTATGTAATTTTATACTTTCTTGCTTCATTTACATAGTTTTGTCATCTTCGTGTGTCTATCATATCATTAGTAAATAAATTGTATTTTTGTTTAGTGTCTGCCTCAAGACCACCTAGGTATCATACTTAGGGTATAATATCTATACAGCCTTATTCTTAGTTTATACTATACCTCTTAAGGGTTCATTGTTTTCATAATTATAAACAACTTTTACTTTGGGACCAACACTAAAATCGCATAATTTCTGTCATAATTTTTGGTCTTCACATCATTCGATAAAATATTGGAAACAGCTGAATTTTTTTTCGCGGTTTCTGTTTTCGCCAATAGTAAAAGTTGTTCATAATGATAACTGCAATCACTCCCTTCTTCTTCTGTCGTGTCGACATGAGCTACATAATGATAATAGCTCATCTCGTGGAGTAAAGATTACCCAGTCAGCAGGTTGGTAGCGCGGCTGCCCAGGGTGCGCTGAACGTTCAAATAATATAGTCACTCGTGGAGGCTCTTTAAATGCACCCAGATCACTAAACACCCCTAAGAGGTCTAGTATAAACTAAGAATAAGGTTGTATAATCAGCCCACTGTCCCACTGCTGGGCACAGGCCTCTTCTCGGAATGAGAAGGTTTTAGGCCTCAATCCACAACGCTGGCCTAGTGCGAGTTGGCGGACTACACACACCATCAAGAACTGTATGTAGCGCTCTCTGGTGTGCAGGTTTCCTCACGATGTTTTCCTTCACCGTCTTCTTCTTCTTCGTGTCGACACGAGCTATATAATGATAATAGCTCAGGTCGTGTGGAAAAGATTAGCCAGTCAGCAAGTTGGTAGCGGAGCTGACTGCCCAGGGTGCGCCGGACGATCAATTAAATATCGTCACTCGTAGAGGCTCTGTTAATGCACCCAAATTTTTAAAATTTCCAAATATGTTAAAGCAAATCATAATCAAATTCTCATTTCTTGAATTAGTTTTAAGAAGCTATTTGTAATACTAACACGCTATGGGCCTCGATGCCTGACAATAAAATATTTTTATTTTGTTTCATTATTATAATTTTATTTTATGATTACCTACCTAGGTACCTACTAGGTGGCCAAAGCCTCATTTTAAACGAAAATACCAGTTTTTCTAGTTGCTATATCGGCTCGGTTCCGTCATAGGTTTACCTACCTACATAGGTAGGTACCTACCTAAGTTTTACAATTCTCTGTGATATTGAGCACCTGGTGGCTGGCTCGTAGGTATCTACACTTTTTTTTTGCAGTTAACTTTTGCTATGGGACCAACCCTCAAATCAGCTGATTTTATTTTCACGATTTCATAGTTGGTCCCACAGTAAAAGTTGCTCAAATTGAAGAATACTTCATTCCATAAAGGATAAATAAATAGCTTGTAGGATCATCGATTGATAGCTAGGATAGGTAATTGAGAGAAATCATGATGATTGTCTGTTTGTGGTCTAACCGTGTCGCTGTCATCCATTTTTTCCATTTGACGACCTCTGTGGTCTAGTGGTTCGAGTGTCGGACTGCTGTTAACGAGGTCGTGGGTTCGATTCCCACAGGACACAAATATTTGTGTGATGAACATAAGTGTTTGTGTTGGTCTGGGTGTTGCTTATGTATTATAAGTATGTATTTACAACAACAAAAAAAGTATATAAGTATTATATCCATTGTCTAGTACCCATAGCACAAGCTCTGCTTAGTTTGGGACTAGATGGTGCTGTGTAAAATGTCCCAAAGATATTTATTTATTTATTTATTTTTTATGAGAATTTTTAGCATATGGGTTGGTAATCTACCTAATAGTTTTTTAGAATTAAAAATCGTCGTAATCTTACACTACAGTAGATGTTTTGAAAAGCTCTCTTTGACCTTGATTAAAGCTAGTTTTATAGGTAAGTAAAAAAAGATTACGTCTTATTAGAAATGTTGCAAGAAGAAAAAAGTGTTCTTGCAATTTTTTCAATTTTGTCTCATTACTTAGAGATGATAGTAATGGTATCAATTGGTATAATTTATTTTCATTATTATACATAATGATAAAGAAGAAAACAAAAATATAAGAGATCAACTTGTTAGACAACACATATTTTTATTTACATAACTTGTAACAGCGCCATCTCTGGGTGAGTAGCACAGAACTAAATTAAAATGCTCTCCCAGTCAGCATTAGGTCTTAGTTATTATTATTTGATTCATCTGATATCGTACATAGATACACTCAAACACCTGTGTGGCTGTGGTGAATATCTTCAGAGACCAGCTATTGTGTTTGTAAGTAAATTAGGCAAGTATAGTCATTTGTAGGTAGGTACCGATACTGCTGACTTCAGCCTAAGTTCATGAGTTATCACCTGCAGCCAAAATATTGCATCACTGTAATTTACGTCTTAAGGCGTTAAATTAAACATACTTAATGGGTCTCTTCTCGCAATAAGAAGGATTCAGAAATTTATTTTTTAAATATTTATTTATTCAAGTAGGATGAGACTCATTGTTAGTAACAGACTACTTAAAAACTATACAGTATGCACAGACATAGTGAGCTACGTTATCAGAATCGATATTCATAAGTACATAAGGACACAACTCATTTGGAAAACCTCTTCAATAAAAATAATCTAATTAAATATTAAATAATTATTAATTGACTGCCTCGTTGGTCTAGTGGTCGCAAGCGCAACTGCTGAGCGTGGGGTCCTGGGTTCGATTCCCGGGTCGGGCAAAGTGTTATTTGGTTTTTCAGTGAGTCTGGATTTGTGCCCGGTTAGTGGCAATAGGCTCGCCCCCTATTAAATGGGACTTACAACATAACTGGCGAAATGTGGGTGTACCGACTATACACCTCTGCCTACCCCTTCGGGGAAATACAGGCGTGATGTTATGTTATGTGTTGTTATTAATTGTAAATTGAAAGTGATTATATCACTCAAAACTCACTCACTCAGATTATACTATCAATAAAAATAACCAAATTAAATATTAAATAATTATTAATTGAAAATTGAAAGCAATATAATCACATATAATAATCAACTCAGCCTATCGCAGTCCACTGCTGGACATAGGCCTCTCCCAAGTTGCGCCACAACGCTCGGTCCTCCGCCTTCCGCATCCAGTCCCCCCCAGCCACGTTCTTTAGGTCGTCGGTCCACCTGGCAGGGGGGCGCCCTACGCTGCGTTTGCCGATTCGCGGTCTCCACTCAAGGACTCGTCTGCTCCAACGGCCATCGGTCCTTCGACAGACATGGCCAGCCCACTGCCACTTCAGCTTACTGATCCTACAAGCTATGTCGGTCACTCCGGTTCTTCTCCGGATAATCTCGTTACTTATAATAATGATTTAATTTGATTATTTTTATTGAAGAGTTTTTCCAAATGAGTTGTGTCCTTACGTATGAATATCGATTCTGATAACGTAGCTCACAGGAACAAAAGGGTTTTTGTTACATACCTACTTACTGTATTAGTACCTACATCACAAATATTTAAAAAAAATATACTTTGTGTCTAGGCCAGCGTGGTGGACTATGGCCTTAGCCTTCTCATACTGAGAATAGGCCCGTGCCCGGCAGTAGGACAGTAATGGGCTGGTTATGTTATGTTACGTTATAATTATACATTTAGAGATTACTACCGCAACGCCACGGTTCTAGCTGAAACCATGCAACATTGATTCAAAAATGCACAGTCTAACCTGCTAGCCAACATCCTCAGGATGCTGTTGGTGCTGTCCCGAACCCTACGGACCAGTACTTACTCCACCACGCTGGCCTACTGTGGGCTGGTGACACACACCATCAAGAACTTTAAATAGAGCACTCTCATGTGTGCAGGTTTCCTCATGGCGTTTTTCCTTCACCGTTAAGTGTTAATCAAATTCTAGTCCGCACATGTATCCGATAAATCAAAGGTGCGGGCCGGGTTCGAACTCAGACCCTCCTGCTTAAAAGGCAAGCGTTTAACCGCTACGTTAATAGTTTTCCCAATATTGCCGCTATTTTACAAGATTAAAAATAATTACATATGGCAGCAAATTCAAACATTAATAACTAACATTCTTGAACGTTATAATAAAACAAATTTATACGCGATGTAATCTAATACGGGTGCCGTCTGTCGTGAGAGGGCAGCTCCTACATACTATGGCAACTCTTTTTACGTTTGGGTATTTCTAAAGGCAATATTTTCACTTGCAATGTAAGTGTCTGCTATACGGTGACAAACCAGCCTCCCCACCAAAGTGACCTTGCTGGTTTTCAACCATGTAAACAGTAGTTTTTCACCAAATTTTGTTTGACGACGGCTGTCAGCGACCAACCTCCCACCAAGGTGACCATGGTTGGGAGGCTGGTTGCTCACCGTGTAGCACTCGCTTAAATCTCTTGTTTATTTCTGATATTAACCTACATTATACTCACATTGTTTGAATGAATTTGATTTAATAAACAATAACCTATTTAAAAATAGTACAGTCTAACAAAGCAATTGATATACAGATTATAGAGATATAAATGAAGTTTTCTCAGAAGAATATGGATGTTTTCGACGGACAAAGTTAAACTGTATTTATACAAAACCCTAATTAAAAAATTCTATAATAACTTCCTGAAAATTCTTCTTATATATCTGGCGACCCTGTATACTAATTGCTTTGTTAGACTATACTTACCTATATCCATGGAGATTCTTGCCGGTTAGTCTCCATAGGACCAATTGAACAATTTGGAACCGTGCAACTAGAGCAGCCTGACGTTACAAAAGTGCCTGTAATTAGGTTTATTTGAAATAAAAAACGTTTGAATTTGAATCCGGTTAAGCTTGTTTTATTATAATGTGTAGGTAGTGATCGCGAAAACCTAAGAAATTATGATTAATTCTGAAACTAACAATAATAACAAAATGACTGCCCTACTTATACCTACCTCTATAGATTATTTTCCTCTATCCAAAGCAATTAATGCTAAAAATGACGTAACCAAATATTTTCGAATTGAGAATTTAGAGAATCGAGGAAGCGTATTAATGGCCAAACAAATCGATTATCCCTGAAGATCGCGTGCCCAACAATTTTGATCGTTTCCATCAGAGTCGTTTAATTGAGACATTTAGCAGTAAATGTGACTAACAATAAATATAATTGCAGTCCAATCCAAATAGATTGCTGCTTCACGCTTTTATAATAACGGAGTCAGCAGAGTTATAGGTTTATATTTTTTTTACCTGACGTTTTGTAAATGATAATTTAATTATGTTTGCCGCGACGTTAATCTTTTTTTTCATGATAGATAGATAGAATATTCTTTTCTCCCACTTGCTCGGAAATTGGTTCATTATTCAAAAAAAAGAATACAACAATCGGCTCTTTTCCGTACGCAACGAAATAACAGGCCGGTAATATCCAACAGGACAATAATAGAAATTGCTGGACACTTTTTATTTTTAAATTATGCTGCCGAGGTTTTTAAGTACACACTTACATAAATTAGGTGTTTTTCGGTACAAAATATTTATCATTACAGGCTGAATGCGCATTTTTTTTTTTTCAAAACTTTGGTAATAGAACAAGAAGCGCGCGCGGGCGAATTGGCGTGAATGAAAATGAGATACTGTTGAATTAATTTGTGTTGTGTTTCCTCGCAAATGAGAGAAAAGTACTATACAAGTCTCGGCCGAAATAGCAATTAACGGCCTCGTTTAGTTAAAAAGGACTCGGCTTCCGCCTCGTACTTCCAATATTACTCGGCCGTAAATTGCTTCATTTCAGGCCTCGACAGTAATGTACTATTATTGTACACCATTAACATTATTAAACTTAGGACTACCTAACACGTAAAATAAGGGTACATTGGCGGTCTTATCGCTAGTAGCGATATCTTCCAGACAACCTTTGGATGGACAAGGAAGACGTGAAAAATAGATGAAGGCAGTATGTGGTGCACTTTCATAAAGTTTACTAATATATAATATAATAAATAAATAAATATTTACCTACCATAGAAAATATTACATGTAGGTATAAATATGATGATCATCATCATCATCATCATTTCAGCCGAAAGACGTCCACTGCTGGACATAGGCCTCGCCCAAGCATCGCCACAACGACCGGTCCTGCGCCTTCCGCATCCAACGGATTCCCGCGACCTTCACCAGGTCGTAGGTCCACCTTGTGGGGGGCCTACTCACGCTGCGCCTTTCAGTACGCGGTCGCCACTCCAGAACTTTACTGCCCCATCGGCCATCCGTTCTGCGAGCAATGTGCCCCGCCCACTGCTACTTAAGTTTGGCAATTCTTCGGGCTATGTCGGTTACTTTGTGACTTTGAGCCTTCTTATCAGGCCCATTGTAAGCGACCACGTTTCAGTGCCGTAAATAATTACTGGCAACACACACTGGTCAAAGACTTTCGTCTTGAGACACTGCGGTATTTTGGATGAGAAGATATTGCGTAGCTTCCCGAACGCTGCCCAACCGAGTCGGATTCGACGATTGACCTCTTTCTCGAAGTTGGACCTACCTAGCTGGACAGTTTGTCCTAGGTATACATAATTATCAACAACTTCGAGTGTAGATCTATATGGGAATTCGACATAACCTTTGTCTTGTCTACATTTTATGTCTCTATTTTTGTCCCAATTTTCTGCCACAATAGAGACCTAAATAATAAGGCAATGGAAGTTTTAAAGGCGCGTCAACTTGTCGCCGCTTACAGGTGTAACTACCATTTTTATTACCGTATTATTTAGATTTCTATGATGTCAACACTTCAGCTCACCTCAATAGAAATCACAAAATAAGTTTCATTTCAAATCCAAAATCTGATCCCCACGATTTGCCTGTCTCCGTTCCAAAGACACCTTCCCCTAACCTCAAATCTTATAACGGAATTATTGAATGCCCTCAACAATCACTTAATGCACCCTTCGCAGTTTGACAACCTTGTCAAAGTGAAAATGTATGAAAATCTTCGAGACAACGTTTAGGAAATCCGGCGGGTTAGTTTGACAAAGTTCTAGACGATCAGGGTTCAGTGGGTGAAAGATTTGTTTGTGTAATTGAATTACCTAAATTGTAAGAAGAGCTTTATTTGGAAGTTTATAGCAAGCTGAATTTTTGAACCAGATAGATGGAAGATCTGATGAAGGCAGCTGAAGTGGACTGGATGCAAAAAGCACAGAACGGATTGTAAAAATGTACACATGACCGAGTGTCTTGGGGAAAAAGTATGACCCGTTGAGCAAAACCAAATCATGTACCCGTGTACTCCTAACTTGAATGGGTCATGCACTGATTTTCCAAATACTGTTTGGATCACAGAAATACATAGAATGGTTGTAATCACAATTTTACTTGCGATTCTTGCGTGGCAACTTTCGAACAAACCACGCCTCCCATATTGACGTCATTAATTTAAAAAAAAAATCTTTAATCAATTTATTTTTACAGCTTTTGATTCTGCGGTTAGAAACAGCGCAGTAAGGTATTTTTGCGGGTTTTTGTTCCTGTATTTACTGAAACAAGTCATAAGGCGTACTGATAAAGGTTTTAAAACGCCCTGCACTATGGTGCAGAGTGTTGGCACGCGCGCCCCGCCCACTTTTCCATTCTATCTATCTATTTCTGTGATTTGGATTTTATATTTCTTTATTAAATAAAACGACTAGATTCTGTTACAAGTAATTTGCGTGTGTAGTTCTGTATGTACCAGGCCCCTCAGAAAGTATTGCGAAAAAAAGTTTTTATATATGGGAGACTGGCCAGTTATAATGTTTTTCGAAAATATGATTATTTATAAGTAAAAATAAGTAAGTTCCAATTTCAAAATTTCCCTCCACATTTTTTGCGAGTTAATTCAAAGTATTGTGTCTCACTGAAATATGGATCTGCGCCGGGAACATTTTAGAGCTATGATTTTATACGATTTCAAGTGTCGCCTGAAACCGGATGAATCGTACGATAGACTTCAAATGGCATTCATGGATGAAGGCCCTTCCAAGGCAACCGTGTATCGTTGGTATAACGAATTCAAGCGCGGTCGACCAACTTTGGGGGATGACGAAAGAAGCGGTCGCCCTTTGACGGCTGTTACCGAAGAAAACGTGCTAGCAGTGAAAAATTTAATCCAAGACAATAGGCGAATTACATATCAGGAGATTCAACACATATTGAAGATTGGATCGGGAAGCGTTCACGAGATTCTACACAGCCATCTTCGCGTGAGGAGGATAGTATCACGCTGGGTGCCGCACAACCTCACCGATGCTCAGAAGCAGGCCCGGGTGGAATGGTGCCGTGATATGCTTAACAAATTTGAAGCAGGCTCGTCTCGGCGTGTTTACGACATCGTTACAGGTGATGAGTCCTGGATTTATCAATACGACCCAGAAACCAAGCGCCAGTCGACTGTTTGGGTGTTTCAAAATGAGCCAACGCCTACCAAAGTGAAGCGATCTAGAAGCGGGGGTAAGATTTTGATCGCTAGCTTTTTTAATTTGACTGGCCACTTGGTATCAATTCCCTTACGGGATCAAAGAAGCATTAATGCCGAATGGTATACTACCAAATGTTTGCCAGAAGTTTTCTCTGTTATAAGCAACAAGCGACCAAACACAGGGCTCCGCGGGCTACTGCTCCACCACGACAATGCACCTGCGCACACCGCACTCAAAACGAGGGACTTCCTGGACAGCACGCCAGTCAAACTCCTGGGTCACCCTCCTTACAGCCCTGATCTAGCACCGTGTGACTTCTTTTTATTCCCAAAAATAAAAAATCAGCTCAAAGGGATACAATTTTCGTCGCCGGAAGATGCGCTGGCTGCGTTCGAGCAGGCTGTAAACGAGGTGTCTGCGGCGGACTGGAAAAAGTGTTTTGAAAACTGGTTTAGGCGCATGAATCTTTGTATAGAGGCTGGTGGAAAGTACTTTGAAAAGATTTGATAAAAATATATGTACGTATAGAACAATTTTTTTTAGTTTCGCAAAACTTTCTGAGTGTCCCACGTATGCTACCATGCAAGCAATGATTTTTTTATGAGCCTGTTTTGTCCCACTGCCGGGCAAAGGCCTCCCTTCCTTTCTTCCACTTTTCGCGGTCTATGCCAATTTGTGGCCAATCGTATAAGTATAGGAGTCCAGCTCATCCCGCCATCTCTTTCTGGGCCTACCGAGTTTTCGTTTTCGGCTGTCTGGGATCCACTCTGTTGTGAGTTTCGCCCATAGCCCCTCCGGCATGCGGCAGATGTGGCTAGCCCAGTGCCATGCTATGTTGCCATTGTTATTTGGTTGACTGCCTCCTTGGTCTAGTGGTCAAATCGGATAATGAGAGTGAGGGAATAGAGAGTGCACCTGTGTTTGCGCACACACTTGTGCACTATACGCAGTTGGCTATTAGTCTCCGTTGAGATTGGCCGCCGTGACCTAAATTCGGCCGGAAGGACATTATTATTATTTGGTTGACCACATAAAATCGGGAATCCGCTGGATCCGGAAAGCGCAGGACCTGTCGTTGTGGCGATGCTTAGGGGAGGCCTTTGTCCAGCAGTGGACGTCTTTCGGCTGAAATTGTGGTTTTAACAAACAAATGCAAACTGAACTTCATTTATACTATTAGTCGAATATGGCTGACCAGGGCATGAATATCTTTTGCTTCACTTCTTCATGCAGAGTTTCAACTTATTATATAGTTAGCCTACCAGGTTCATAGACTCATTGAATTGACTCAAACTTCGGTTCATCATCATTTCAGCCGAAAGACGTCTACTGCTGGACATAGGCCTCCCCCAAGCATCGCCACAACGACCGGTCCTGCGCCTTCCGCATCCAGCGGATTCCCGCGACCTTCACCAGGTCGTCGGTCCACCTTGTGGGGGGCCTACCCACGCTGCGCCTTCCAGTACGCGGTCTAAACTAACTAAACTTCGGTTAGTTTTTTTTTGTACAAACCCACGGCCCAGCACACTTTCCCAGCCACTGCAACTCCTGAAAGCCAAGATCAACAGTACAACGGCGATCAACCACGAAAACGCCGAAACAATGAAGCTCGGCGCATCCCGGGGAAATAACTGAACTGTCATGAAACCCGCAACGAAATTAATGAGAAAAAAAAATTAGGAGAAGTAGGAAGAAAATTTGTTTCCACTTCCCTCCGTATCAAGTAGAAATGTATCTTATTTTTACATTTTTCCTTGCGTTTTAGGTTATTTTTACACGACTGCCCATAAAAAAGAGTGTAATGTTTTGTCTAAAGCTAATATAAAATGAAGTAAACATTTTCTTCGACCATTGCAGTCTAATCGCAACGAAAACGCAAAACTAATTACAAAATGTACGGAATCGCTCTGCCCCAACAAAACACAGTTCAATCTACTCGATATATTTAAATACAACTGGAACATAAACTTGGTGTGATCGCGGTGTATTCAAGTGCTTGTTATTGAATATTTCGCGTCGACACTCTAACAAGGATTGATTTGAATATTTCTTATTATACCCTCCTTCAATCTTGTGTCCTGGGGTTTATGAATTTGTTAGGTCAATCCAAAATGTTATTGTAATTTGTGTGCGGTATAGATTATTTATTATTTTGTCTTCTTTAAAATGTGTATTCAGTTTCACCATATTGCATTGCAGCATCCGTAATATTACTGACAAATACAATAACATGAGACTTTCCATCTTCATGTCTCAGTTTGGCGAACCGACTTGCGGTACCATTTAGACAGCAGTCTAGGTGGTATTGAAGTTGTTATGGGCAAAGTTAACCGCTTAACATCAGGTGGGCATTTAGCTCGTTTCGCCATCCTATACTAAAAAAAAAACCGATCTTTAAATGCAGTGTAGTGCACAAGCGGCCTTAGTTTGTATTCTAAGCTATACATACCTAAGTATGTTTAGTTTTATCCTTGTAGTTCAACTTCATGATTTATCAATTACCTAGAAATAAGCTTTTGTGTCACCGATCCATATTGTAAAGGCTGTTGAGCTGCTTATGGTACATGAAGCCATACGGGGCGTAAATGACGACGGTGAGAAAAGGTTACCAAGGTACTACATGCTGTATTAAAACCTCATTTTACTACAAAAATATAAAGAAACAAACCACAAATTAATTAGCAACAAGTACTTAATGTTAATGTAATGAAGAAATAAATTGAAAGCACGTCCGCCGTTCTGCAATGACATGTCTATTTTAATTAAGATTACGATCTAGATTCAACAGATATAGGTAGGTAGATATCATTATAAACGTGTCTTGTTTCTCAGGTTATAGACATAGAATAGGTAATAATTATTTTCTTATGTTATAGAGCTGGAAAAGCGACTTCTTAAATAGTAAGTAGCGTTTATGTAGAACTTCACTGAAAAATAAAATAGCTGACTAGTTTACCTACTTCAAAAAGTGTCAAATTTTTATTCGTAGAAACCAAATTTTTGTTAAAATAGCTAGACTGATTTGCCGCCACATTTTAAACTAGTTAGCTACTAGTAGTGCCAGTTTATTAGTCACCTTTTTAGGGTTCCATAGTCCTACAAGGAACCCTTATAGTTTCGTCATTTCCGTCCGTCTGTCCGTCTGTCCTAATCCTTTATAGCTTAATAACTTCTACAGTTATAAACATAAGTAAATAAAATTTTGTCAAAAAATTGTCTAGATATAGATCTCAATTTTAAAAGAATAATAAAATCTTGATTACGTATTTTAGGGGTGGCGCCCATTCAAGTGAAATGGGGATGAAAAAATTTTTTTCGCTGCACCCCCTCGTGTGGGGTGTCATTGAATAGGTCTACTAAAATGAAGGTAATGTTTCATACACAACTTTTTTATCAGGTACACCATCTGCGAAATACAGCCCGCCAAAGTGGCTTGCAATGTGCCCCTCCTGCCATTTATAAACTATGCTACGTAGAAACTTATGATCTTCCACATTGATAAACCTTTATAAAAACTCTCTTTTAAAATTATTTCGAGTATAATATGATTATATTAGGCTCGTCCACTAGCTCTTCGATTTCGGCATTCTTCCGGACTGGCGAGATATCGCGCAAGATCGAGGAAAGTGGATAGTTCTCGTTTCGGAGGCCATGACTCACTTTGGGTCGCTGAACCAGAGGAGTAAGTAAGTAAGTAAGTATAATGTGATTATAAATTTTTGAGTTATAGTGAGAAAACAGCAAAATACTTAAGACGTCCTAGTTCAAAGGTCATTGACCTTAGAGAAAAATGGTCCCAGCAAAAATGCTCCTTTATTTACTTTCTATTTAAAAAAATTACAAAAAGAAACTTTGTGTTATATTGACATGACACACTTCTTAAATTTAGCTTCATAAATTTAGCGCTAGGTGGCGCTGTTTGCAAAAACTAAAATAGCAATGATTAATATTCGATTTGATTCGTTTGTAATTAGACCTACTTAAGGAACCCTATAATACTGAGCATGGCCCGACATGCTCTTGGCCGGTTTTTATGTTACTAGCAGCTGAAGTTTGTGCTACTCGACACAAACTATTTTTCAGTGTTGTTATTATAATGAGGTTTTGGCTACTGATAAAAATAGAATAACCAGCCTACTTTGCAGCCTACTTGAGCAAGTGTCCGTAAAAATTAAGTATTTGTTGTTCGCCATTGCATATTGTAAAAAAAATCTATATTAAAATTCGAAAAAAAAGAGTTCGAGTACTTACATAAGTAACTTTTTTTTTTGCGTTTCGTCTCGTGGAGTAGGAGTACTTACTTAGGTAACATTTTGTTGCGTTTTTCTAGCATGGCGATGAGTAGCTTGTGTCACGCTGTGATAGAAGAGTTGCTCCGCGGTCACTCACTAAATTGTTGATTGTTGACATCATGATAATCATTTATTGCTTTCATGTTGTTCAGATAGGTGTTACAGTAGAATAATAATATCAAACATGAACCCTCCTAGGGTACAGCAACATATGGTTCACCAAATTCTTCAATCTAATTCTTTTATCTTTCTTTTTCTTTCTAGTTTAGTTTAATTGCATGTGAATTATCACAAGTACATATTTGCACACCTGTTAATGTAGGATATGGTAAAAGAACTTTGTTTTAACTTAAGTATCACCCCATGTACACACGTATTCAAGCAAATAAATGATTGATTGATTAAAATTGTCTTAATTATATAAATTTATTACAAAATTATACACACCATTGTTTAAATTAATAATTCAATTTATTATTAATAAACCATATCCTGTTGTTTTTGTTATCTAGAACAAGCTGCCTAAGTATCTGCTAAACATATTCATTTATTAACTGTACTTACATAGGCGGACTTAATTATTATTTATTTATTTAATCAGACAACTTCAGTCCACAATAGTGTTAGTACCTAATACTTAAAATACTATGTTAGTACGAAAAAATTTTTTTATTAAAAAATTTACATCAGCATAAATTAAATTACAAATTGAACCAATAAAATTTAAACCAATTATCGAAATAAATGAATTATGAATTAATGCCTGAGGCATTTTCAGTAGTCAACTCAACCTATCGCAGTCTACTGCTGGACATAGGCCTTAATTGATGGACTCGCGTAGCTAATATTGTTGACGCACACGCCATCAATATGACATCCTATGCCTGTGCTGCTGAGCTCATCAATAAGCTTATTTATGTACAGGTTGAATAACTTGGGGAGGACAGTCCCCCCTGCTTCACCCCGCACTCCAACCGGTACCTTTCGGACAACGCTTCCCCCCACCTTACGCGGTTTTCCTGATGGCTATACCAATATTTAAATAGTGCTCTTACTTCATGTGGTAAGGTGGTCTCATGTTTTAATTTCTCCCAAAGGACGTCATAAGACACTAGGTCAAACGCCTTTGAGAGATCCAGGAAACACGCGTAAACTGGGGTCTTTCTTTTAGTATAGTACTTGACAGTCTGCTTGAGGCACAGGATAACACTTTCAGTTGATAACCCACGCCTGAAGCCAAACTGGGCATCATTTAAAGTGAGGTGCTTACCAAGTTGCCGATCCAGCAGGCTGTCTAGCACTTATTTTTTTTATTCTTTATAATAGGTACTAAGGTTGAGGTGCACTAAAGAGCCTCCTCGAGTGACGCTATTTAATTGATCGTCCGGCGCACCTTGGTCAGTCAGCCCCGCTACCAACCTGCTGACTGGCAAATCTTTTTCCCACGGCATTATCATTATGAAGCTCATGTCGACACGATAGAAGAAGAATAGGTACTACTACCGTATACATAAGGTCTTTAGGTAATCACTTGGTCCTCCGCCTTCCTCATCCAGTCCCCCCAGCTATTTCTTCAGATCGTCGTTCCACCTGGGGGGCGCCCTACGCAGTGTTTGCCAACTCGTGGTCTCCACTCAAGGACTCGTCTGCTCCAACGGCCATCGGTCCTTCGACAGATATGGCCAGCCTACTGCCACTTCAGCTTAACTTGTAGGATCAGTCCTACAAGTTATGTCGGTCACACCGGTTCTTCTCCTGATAATCTCGTAACGGATTTCTTCAAAGAAACCCCAAGCATAAGCTTGCTCTATAGCTCACTGAGCAACTTTGAATTTGTGGACTAGCCCAACTGTCAGTATCGATGTCTCGGTACCGTATATTGTAGTCATGATAGGTAGGACGCACTGGTTGAAGACCTTCGTCTTTAAACTTTTCAGTATAGGCGACGAGAATACTTGACGAAACCGATGTAATAAAATGAAATATGTCTTAAGTGCCAGAAGAACGATGTAATCGCTGACATGACCGCTTCCGATAATTAATCGTAAAATGATAACCTTTTCCTTTCATAGTTGATTTTCATTAAGTAAACAAAACACTTACAAACTGCCGTTATCTAAAGAAACTGATAATTCACGATCAACCATGATAGGTAGGTACTACCTAATATCTTTATCACCAAAAGAAGATAGATGCTCTACATTTTTAAGCTTATCTTTGACTCCCAAAAACCTTAAAAACACCACAAGCAACAAGTCTCGATCAACCATCCAGTACCGAAATCAAGCTTTGGTTACACAAATTGTTTACATCATCATCATCATCAGCCTTTATGAGTCCACTGCTGGACAAAGGCCTCTTCAATGGCACGCCACTGCCATCGATCCTCAGCCACTCGCATCCAGTTGCTACTAGCCACCTTGCCAATATCGTCGCTCCACCGAGCCTGAGGCATCCTACCCTTTTTTTTCTTTTTTGAGGCGGAGAAAATGCCTGACGCATGCCACACCAACCGGGGAGGCAGCGTGGTTATGTGGGGCTCGCACCCACTAAAAACTCCGCCGTGTACCTACTCTCGCCTTGATGGATGAGCCGCGAGAACTGAGAGATTGAAGACCTTAGTCTTAAGACTCTGTGGTACATCAGCTGTGCGTTTACGAGTAGGTACATCATACGCTGGCTCAGTAAGAATCAGCTACACATACCTATACCATCATAATTTCAATAATCATCATCCTCCACGCCTTTTCCCAATTACATTGGGGTCGGCTTCCAATCTAACCAGATGCGGCTGAACATCAGTATATTACACGGAGGTCACGGAGCGACTCCCATCAAACCCCGGCAACCCAGTCACTGGGCAATACTGACATTCGGAGGTTAGACCAGTTGTCAGACTTTCAGGCTCTAACTACCCGTAACGACTGCCACAGATATTCGTATGACAACCGGGACCGACAGCTTAACGTGCTCTCCAATGCACGGAGGGGTCCCGATGTGTAACGAAACGGTCACCCATCCACAGACTGACCGTGGCAAGTGCAGCTTAACCTCGCAGATTGTACAATTCTTGCGGTTATTACTTTGTCACGAGTCCCTCAACTTAATTACTGTCAATAATGTTTGCATTAATTAAGTTGCTTCATGGTGTAGGTACGAACTTATGAGCTGCGAATAATCGATGTGGCTGAACTCTTTCTAATCGGGGCTATTCCTTGATGGATTCAGCTTGAAGTCACTGAATATGTCGGCTTGAATGTTGTTGGTAGTTGTTAGTTGCTTGCTATGCTGTTGTTCATTGATGGGTGGCTAAGTAATGAATGAGTTTGACTTCAATACAACATGTAATTGAAATACCTGAAAACCTCTGAAGGGGTCATTGCACTCATTGCACTCATCAGTATGAACAACATTTACTATGGGAGAACACTGAATTTACAAAAAAGCATGAATTTGCACTGAATTTGTAGCGAACAGCTGATTTATTTTTCGCAATTTCTGGGTTGGTCCCACGGTAAAAGTTGTTCATACTGATGAGTGCAATGACCCCATCAGAGGTTTTCAGTTAAATAAATAAATAAAATAAATAAATATTTTTGGGACATTATGATGAATATATTCACTCATTAGAAGAACCTCAGGAAGAAGGCCTTATCATTTGTATACTTAGATTAGTGTCGAATACAGGGGCGTTATTTTCCTCATCATCATCATCATTTCAGCCGAAAGACGTCCACTGCTGGACACGGGCCTCCCCCAAGCATCGCCACAACGACCGGTCCTGCGCTTCGCGCATATAGCGTAGATATTCCCGCGACCTTCACCAGGTTGTTGTTTTCCGACAAGAACAAATATTTTTGGGGGTTTATTTTGAAGATCTAAGACCCAATGTAAGTAATTGGATCATCAAGAAATTCTATTAAGATTAACAGTGTTTCTTAACCGACTCGACTATCTTTGCAGTTAATTAAATGTCGTATAGATATGCCTACCCTTACTAATTATTTTATAATTTTTAACGCATTTACGCATGCGAAGCGAAATCTAAAGATTTAAATAGTGGAAAGAAAAAATCTTATTAAGAAACACTGTTTCTTACTAAGATATCGCTGACGTCACCCAAAGACGTACTATAGTGGAGGATAAATTCGATACCGTGAGCAGTGTTCACGGTGGCTTAGTGGCTAAAGCACTGGCGTACTTAGCCAAGAGTCGCAGGTTCAAATCCTGCTCGTGAGAGATTTTTTCTTTCCACTATTTAAATCTTTAGATTTCGCTTTGCATGCGTAAATGCGTTAAAAATAATAAAATAATTAGTATCATTAAGGGGCCGAAACCTGTAAGTCAACAAACTAATGCGAAACCCGCTCAAAAACTACTCACTCTATGGTACCGAAATTAAAATACGTGGGACACTCAGAAAGTTTTGCGAAACTAAAAAAAATTGTTCTATACGTACATATATTTTTATCAAATCTTTTCAAAGTACTTTCCACCAGCCTCTATACAAAGATTCATGCGCCTAAACCAGTTTTCAAAACACTTTTTCCAGTCCGCCGCAGACACCTCGTTTACAGCCTGCTCGAACGCAGCCAGCGCATCTTCCGGCGACGAAAATTGTATCCCTTTGAGCTGATTTTTTATTTTTGGGAATAAAAAGAAGTCACACGGTGCTAGATCAGGGCTGTAAGGAGGGTGACCCAGGAGTTTGACTGGCGTGCTGTCCAGGAAGTCCCTCGTTTTGAGTGCGGTGTGCGCAGGTGCATTGTCGTGGTGGAGCAGTAGCCCGCGGAGCCCTGTGTTTGGTCGCTTGTTGCTTATAACAGAGAAAACTTCTGGCAAACATTTGGTAGTATACCATTCGGCATTAATGCTTCTTTGATCCCGTAAGGGAATTGATACCAAGTGGCCAGTCAAATTAAAAAAGCTAGCGATCAAAATCTTACCCCCGCTTCTAGATCGCTTCACTTTGGTAGGCGTTGGCTCATTTTGAAACACCCAAACAGTCGACTGGCGCTTGGTTTCTGGGTCGTATTGATAAATCCAGGACTCATCACCTGTAACGATGTCGTAAACACGCCGAGACGAGCCTGCTTCAAATTTGTTAAGCATATCACGGCACCATTCCACCCGGGCCTGCTTCTGAGCATCGGTGAGGTTGTGCGGCACCCAGCGTGATACTATCCTCCTCACGCGAAGATGGCTGTGTAGAATCTCGTGAACGCTTCCCGATCCAATCTTCAATATGTGTTGAATCTCCTGATATGTAATTCGCCTATTGTCTTGGATTAAATTTTTCACTGCTAGCACGTTTTCTTCGGTAACAGCCGTCAAAGGGCGACCGCTTCTTTCGTCATCCCCCAAAGTTGGTCGACCGCGCTTGAATTCGTTATACCAACGATACACGGTTGCCTTGGAAGGGCCTTCATCCATGAATGCCATTTGAAGTCTATCGTACGATTCATCCGGTTTCAGGCGACACTTGAAATCGTATAAAATCATAGCTCTAAAATGTTCCCGGCGCAGATCCATATTTCAGTGAGACACAATACTTTGAATTAACTCGCAAAAAATGTGGAGGGAAATTTTGAAATTGGAACTTACTTATTTTTACTTATAAATAATCATATTTTCGAAAAACATTATAACTGGCCAGTCTCCCATATATAAAAACTTTTTTTCGCAATACTTTCTGAGGGGCCTGGTACATGTTACTCAAGGGCATACCGGCACAAGTCGTGAGCACAAACTTCACCTGCGCAGAAGTTCATTTATAGATCTGTTTGGTGGAATGACAAGAGCGCGGGGTGCCAACGCCGAACATTGCATTTACGCGATTGGTTGACAGTCGATGCTCGTCGTCTATTGGACAATTAGGTGTCATTCGGCTACCGTACACTTTCGGTTCAACTTTATTGACGCACATTTTCGAATTTGAAACAGTTATTTTTCTTTTGTTGTAATTAATTTATATTTTGATTTTTGAGTGTTTAATGTTTTGAATTAAAAATTGTTTATTTATTACAAGATTGTATTTAACTTGCAATGTATGTACGTATGTAAATATATTTGTTAGAGTGGAATCTTGCAACTCAATTTTGAAGCAGATATCTTCAACCTATTTAGCTGAAATTTTGTACAATATGGGTATCAAATGAAAGAACTTGCTAAGAATACGAATGCGAGTTAAAAAAACCTGTCCATCGATAACTAAATAGTAAAAAATAAATTAAAAGTCAAAATGTTTTCTGTTTATTTATCTGTGCGTAAAAAAAAAGTCCCAAAATCATAATATGGGTGAAATTCGAGAAAGTTTTATTTTCTATAACTACCCATAATCCTTATAAAATGCTAACCGTGAAATTTAGTGAACAAAGATACTAAATAATTTTGGTCGAAAGTGTACATGCGCGAAATTGCCCCCACTACTGTCCATCTGTGCTCACGCACGACTCATGCCGGCTACTAAACGTAGTGGTTATATTCTCTTTGACTATACTATTAGATATTCTGTGCTCAAGGATAGACGTGACAATATTATTCTTCTTCTATCGTATCGACATGAGCTACATAATGATAATAGCTCATGCCGTGGGGAAAAGATTAGCCAGTCAGCAGGTTGGTAGCGGAGCTGACTGCCCAGGGTGCGCCGGACGATCAATTAAATATCGTCACTCGTGGAGGCTCTATTAATATTATTGAGTCCAAAACGGAGTGTCCCTGCGTGATCGAATCACAAATGAGGAGATTCGCAGGAGAACGAAAGTAACCGACATAGCCCGAAGAATTGCCAAACTTAAGTGGCAGTGGGCGGGGCACATTGCTCGCAGAACGGATGGCCGATGGGGCAGTAAAGTTCTGGAGTGGCGACCGCGTACTGGAAGGCGCAGCGTGGGTAGGCCCCCCACAAGGTGGACCGACGACCTGGTGAAGGTCGCGGGAATCCGCTGGATGCGGAAGGCACAGGACCGGTCGTTGTGGCGATGTTTGGGGGAGGCCTATGTCCAGCAGTGGACGTCTTTCGGCTGAAATGATGATGATGAAATGATGAGTCCAAAAGATGAATGCACTTATTTGGCTCGATCATAAAAAATTCCAAACATACCTCCGAAACTGTTTATTTTCAAACAGTTTCCTAATTATATCCTACATTTATTGTTATTTCGACACGATATTTTACCTAAATATTGTTTCATTATTTTGAAAAAAAAATACTGAGCCATTTTATCGAAAATACACATATTTTCTGAGTAATGTACCTACTTTTTTCGCATATATGCACTTTCATTCAGAGTGTCGTCCACTTCATGCCGCACTACTCCTTCCCGGCAATCCTCGTATTTTGCTTCGCGCTCACTCTCATTCCGCGGCGTTCTGGGCCTAAAACTACAAGGAAATGTCAAATATTGATTTGACATTAGCAAAAATGGAGGAAAAGTAGAGACTTGGTCTGCGGCCTTACTCTTGAAAATAATTCCGATCGATCGGCATTGTGCTAATGTCATTTCGTATTTTCATATTCAAAATTTGCAATTAATTGGTTTGAAATTGAGTGTTTTTAGAATTAATTAAACCTTAGTAGAAATCATTGCCTGACTGCCTCGTTGGTCTAGTGGTTGCAAGCGCGACTGCTGATTGTGGGGTCCTGGGTTCGTTTCCCGGGTCGGGCAAAGTGTTATTGGGTTTTTTCATTAGGAAATTCTCAGTAGCAGCCCGGAGTCTCGATTTGTGCCCGGTCAATGGTAATAGGCTCGACCCCTATTACATGGAACTATAACATAACTGGCGAAATGTGGGTGTACTATTACACCTCTAACTACCCCTTCGGGGAAATACAGGCGTGATGTTATGTTATGTTAGTAGAAATCAGTAGAATTAAAATTGTGTATTGTGTATATTTTTAATCAAGAATACCCTAATAATTCTTGTCACTTTTTGGCATTGGTATTGGATTGAAATTGGAATTATTTTCAAGAGTGTAACCCCACTGGTCGTGACAGACCGTACGCGTATTATTGATGAAAATACTATTGTGATGAACATAATAGAGATTAATAATACAGAGAGTTTTTAACATGTTAATGGCAATAAGACTGTACCTGATGCCCGTGCCCGGGGGGCACCAGCTCAACAACAGCCGTTCGATCAAGACGTATCGAGAAGGTCCAGCAGCCGTTAGGCACACTAGGTTTTCTGGCCCAACGGTATCTGATTACATAAGGAAACAAATACTACATATACCTACTTGTTTTATTTTAGCAGAAGACTGCAGTCTTATAGACATCATTCAATAGAATTAATCTCTTTTTATTCCTACAAATAATACAGTTTGATGAAAACCTACACTTTTTGCATACCAAAATCAACATACTTAGGTAGTTTAATTAAACCGAATAATCTTATTACAAACCAACTCTTTTGCCCTGCCTGGGTGGGCTTTGAATTACAAACTTATCTCAATACTTACCGTGACTTCTATCTCTTTGATATAAGTATGATTCTTGCTTGTATAATTGTGATGTTAAGTTGGTATTTTGGTGTTAGTCCGATTTGGTACAGAATTCGGTTTTATTGGTAGAATAACTCTTTATTTTTATGGAGCTGCTCTTTATGGTGTTTACTGTTAAATAGTGGGTTAAGTCTTTTTTGGAGTTATTTGAAATAAGTTATGATATCAATGGTGTAGGCAGGTACTTACAATTTTGTTTAAACCTGCTGCCAATTTTTAAAGTTCTTGAATACCTATATAATTTTTTAAAGTGATCGATTTAAACGATTTTAAACTTTATCCACCTTATTACAAAATCGGGTTTAATAATACCTAGGATTTCCCTATAAGTGTTTTATTTCCTTAAGGCTAGGTTCCCAAAATGAGGTGACTTTTTGAAAACATATGCCGAGTTGAACACATGCTTGATGAATGTAAAATTTTGATGTATGTTTTTTTAAACTTTTATCTATCGTTTGACTAGACAGTTACATAATTGGTTGATTTTTGTTCGATGCTTTTATTTTTTCAAAATCATGCGTTTTTAGAGATTATTCGAATATTTCTCCTTCATAATTTAAGTGAAGTATATACAATTTAAGCAGATAGGAAGGTAATAAAGTTTATTAAATATTGCTTTGAGGAAATTTGTATAGATTGTTTAGTATCCTTGTAATAAAACGAAAACTGTTTTGAGACTTACGTCATTTACTTCCGTGGTAAAAAGCGCGCAAATGATTTTCTCGAAAATGAGTTCTATTGCAACTCGCATAAAATTGACGAGAGCGGCTCGCAGCTGCGGGGTGTAAGGGGAGTGCGAGGGTGGGAATTACGTTTTGGGAGCGTCCTCTTAAAAGCCAGGCATAAACACATTTTTATGTATGGAGTTTGACATTTAACCCGGTTTAAACTAGGGTCTAAACCAGGGACTAAGCTTTTGTAATAAGGGGGATAGTCATTACAGTAACACGCGCAGTATCGCCATCTTTTCTCACGATATTTATCGGCAAGTACCTATCTGTGCGATATCTTTCTAATATGAAACTTTTATGCATCCATTAAAATTAAATAACCTATCTACCTTGGACGAATAAAAAAGGCGGACGGAATCTCGCTAAACAAAAAGCACCCATAGTAAGACGGCTCGCTTAAAAGTACGGGCTGGCACGCACACATTCACACCCATAGTAAGACAATAAGCCGCGATTTCGCAATAAATCTCGTGTGACGGTAGTCATTGTCGTAGTGTCACAAATAAAATAACAATATACCTACATGCTGGAATTTGAATCGCTTTTTTTCCGAAAATAGGTAATTTTAATTGTACTCATTATTATGAAAAACTTTTACTATGAGACCAACCCTGAAATCGCGAAAAAGAAATCAGTTGGTCCTTACATTTTATCGATTTAAGTGAACACAAATGTAGGGACCAAATGATTATTTTTTCGCGGTTTCATGGTTGGTCCCATAGTAAAAGTTGTTCATAATGATGAGTACAATTACCCCTTTTTGGGAAATAAGCAATTCAAATTTCAGCATGTACCTATACCTATCTGTGTTAAAATTCCGTCGAAATTATAGTGGGTTTAGAAAAAAACGAAGTTATTCAATCTTTTACAAGCGAGATTCCGTCCACAATTTTTAATTCGTCCGAGCTACATTAAACATAGTTTGAAGCACACTGTACCCCAATTACAATTAAGCATTTACCCCCTTTTACCGCCATTTTATACGTAAGTTCATAACTTACATAAAAATCCCTTTATTTATAAGTCCTGCGTCTTCAAACACAGAATCACACGTCATAATTACATACATGCTTTACGCACATAGGAGGCACTCCTAGGCCCTCGCAGGCCTCTCTTAGGCCTCCCTATAGGTATGAGAGGTTCTCAGGCACACAGGATCAGCGGTGCGTGCCACAGATCTTTCTAATGCAAGCTAAAAGGAAAGCACTTTTTGTATAGTCTATGCCTTTATTAGACAGTTTCTTTTGAATCGCTGAGGAGCGTTTTCTTTCGGTAGGTTGGTGGCTCTGGAATCATCTATGTAGGGATTGCTGTGATGTCTTACGGTTGTTTTCAATATCCTATCTATCTATCCACGATTTTCCATAATGGAGATAGAAATTGGCATAATCTTCATACATTTTATCCACAAATCCCTGCATAGATGATTCCAGAGCCTTTGCCATAGCCATAGACTTTGTGGTGAATGAATGATTGATGCGTTGAGGAGTAGTTTTGTGAATGAATGTATGAATCGAATGATCGACTAAATAGCTCGCCGATATACATAAACTTTCCTACTGTAACATCAATGTATACCTACCTATATGTATGTACACTGTAGGTACATTAAAGAATTTTGAAAAAAAAATAAGACTAATGGGTTTTTTGGCATGAATTACTGAACTAGAAAAAATACTTATTCCCATTTTATCTATACTACTTATACCAGGCCCCTCAGAAAGTATTGCGAAAAAAAGTTTTTATATATGGGAGACTGGCCAGTTATAATGTTTTTCGAAAATATGATTATTTATAAGTAAAAATAAGTAAGTTCCAATTTCAAAATTTCCCTCCACATTTTTTGCGAGTTAATTCAAAGTATTGTGTCTCACTGAAATATGGATCTGCGCCGGGAACATTTTAGAGCTATGATTTTATACGATTTCAAGTGTCGCCTGAAACCGGATGAATCGTACGATAGACTTCAAATGGCATTCATGGATGAAGGCCCTTCCAAGGCAACCGTGTATCGTTGGTATAACGAATTCAAGCGCGGTCGACCAACTTTGGGGGATGACGAAAGAAGCGGTCGCCCTTTGACGGCTGTTACCGAAGAAAACGTGCTAGCAGTGAAAAATTTAATCCAAGACAATAGGCGAATTACATATCAGGAGATTCAACACATATTGAAGATTGGATCGGGAAGCGTTCACGAGATTCTACACAGCCATCTTCGCGTGAGGAGGATAGTATCACGCTGGGTGCCGCACAACCTCACCGATGCTCAGAAGCAGGCCCGGGTGGAATGGTGCCGTGATATGCTTAACAAATTTGAAGCAGGCTCGTCTCGGCGTGTTTACGACATCGTTACAGGTGATGAGTCCTGGATTTATCAATACGACCCAGAAACCAAGCGCCAGTCGACTGTTTGGGTGTTTCAAAATGAGCCAACGCCTACCAAAGTGAAGCGATCTAGAAGCGGGGGTAAGATTTTGATCGCTAGCTTTTTTAATTTGACTGGCCACTTGGTATCAATTCCCTTACGGGATCAAAGAAGCATTAATGCCGAATGGTATACTACCAAATGTTTGCCAGAAGTTTTCTCTGTTATAAGCAACAAGCGACCAAACACAGGGCTCCGCGGGCTACTGCTCCACCACGACAATGCACCTGCGCACACCGCACTCAAAACGAGGGACTTCCTGGACAGCACGCCAGTCAAACTCCTGGGTCACCCTCCTTACAGCCCTGATCTAGCACCGTGTGACTTCTTTTTATTCCCAAAAATAAAAAATCAGCTCAAAGGGATACAATTTTCGTCGCCGGAAGATGCGCTGGCTGCGTTCGAGCAGGCTGTAAACGAGGTGTCTGCGGCGGACTGGAAAAAGTGTTTTGAAAACTGGTTTAGGCGCATGAATCTTTGTATAGAGGCTGGTGGAAAGTACTTTGAAAAGATTTGATAAAAATATATGTACGTATAGAACAATTTTTTTTAGTTTCGCAAAACTTTCTGAGTGTCCCACGTATATTATAAATAAGAAAGATTTGTTTGAATAAATAAATATGTTTGGGACCTTTTACACATCACCATCTAGTCCCAAACTAAGCAGAGCTTGTACTATGGGTACTAGACAATGGATATAGGGGAATGTGGGGGAAATCGGCCAGAGGGTGAAAGCGGATAGTTGCTATTTTACTACTACGCGTATCGCTGTCTCGTTCTAGACAGTCGGCCGATATTCGCTAATGCTCGTGCAGTGTGGTTGCAAATGACGGCCACGATAAAATTTCGGCGCATGCGTCTATAGGAGAAAAAAGAAAAAAGTGGTAAGTAATCTATTATTATGTATTTTTTGACGTATTCTCATTAGTTTTGTTCATGTGTTAATACAATGTTATATTTTTTTTATAGAATCATGGCCAAGCCAATAAAACTGCATTAATTGTTGCTGTGGGTCTAAACATAAAGTGTTTTTAAATAATATTTCAAATATGGCACCTGTGGGGTACAATCCGACGGGGTGATATCGGGTATCCAGTTTCACCCCAAATCGATTCATATGTTTCGTGTTTTTAGTTCAGTTAACTTTTTAAGTGTTTTGTATTTACATGATTTTTTCATATATTTACAGGACCTCAATATTTTACGGGCATACGTCAAAAACTCAAATAGGCTGCGATGGTTGGAGTCAGACATGCTTTTGGCAATAAGTTGAGTGACGGAGGGCAGATTGGGATAACTTTTAGCAGCACATACATATAATGTACCAAATACTTCTTTAGCCCGGAGTCTGGATTTGTGCCCGGTCAATGGCAATAGGATCGCCCCCTATATCATGGGACTATAACATAACTGGCGAAATGTGGGTGTACTATTACACCTCTGCCTACCCCTTCGGGGAAATACGGGCGTGATGTTATGTTATGTTATGTTGTTATGTGTTACTTCTTTAGAAGAACGCGTTAAGAAAATCAAACCTGGAAAATCAGAGGTTGAAGTATTCCGGAAGTGTCTCGCTACTAAAAAACGTGTCTTCTGTGATTTGCTGGAATATATGCTAGTAGAACAAATTAAAACTTGGAATCTCCTCTACATGGATTGATTAAAATGGATATCTAACGTTTATCATTCCAATTAGCTGAAATAAATAATGTTAACTATCCATTAAATAAAGAAACAGGATTTGCCAGCTTGGACTGGGTAAGAGGATTTCTTAATCAGCACACCGAGCTGACATTGAGAGCCCCACAGCCAACATTGGGTGTAAGACCAATGGGCTTAAATAGAGCATATTTTCATGTTTCATATTTTTTTTGATATTTTAGGATCACTTTATGTAAAAGCATGAATTCAATTCTACTAGAATATACATTTATTATTTAGATAGTATTCATTCTGTTGATATAAAATGCGTATCCGCTTTTACCCATAGGTATGGGGTGAATCCGGATCTATGTTTTTTACTAAAACAATTTCTAGTTCCTATAAATTATAATTGATCTCTGTATTTTTTTGCCAAAGTAATGCCTTATGTATGTTCTTTGATAGGTTATGTCGATTTCTTATTATATAGCATTATACCAAATGTATGATGTTTTTTCTTAACTGTCCGGTGTCACCCCACTCTCCCCTAATATTTAAATACTTTTTTTCGTAAATACACTAATAATATATAAGAAACACCCAGACCAACACACCCCCTCATGTTCATCACACAAGTATTTGTGTCCTGTGGGAATCGAACCCACGACCTCGTGATCAGCAGTCTGATACTCGAACCACAAGACCACAGAATTTTGTTTGTTTGTAATCGATAAACTCTGAAAGTTCTGAACCGATTTTAACATATTTTATTTCAATAATAAAAAATAAAAATTTCGAAGCCACGAGCATAATTTAGTATGACTACCTTAAATAAATCAATAGTTGTGATAACTCCATAGAAATCTAAATAAAGGTAATAGAAGTGGCTAAGGCAACGGTCATACAGCCCAATAACCGCATAATGTTGAATATAATGCGTAGGTACAATAAATTCTGCCACTAGCTGAGGCGGGGTACTTTTTTATATTTTTTTATATTAAAGGATGGCGAAACGAGCTAAAGGCCCACCTGATGCTAAGTGGTTACCTTTGCCAATAACAACTGCAATACCACCTAGGCTGTTACCTAAATGGTACCGCAAGTCGGTTCGCCAAAATGAGACATGAAGATGGAAAGTCTCATGTGATTGTAATTTCACCGGCACCCGAACCCTTCTGACCGAAACACAGCAATGCAAGCATCACCATTTGGCGGAGAAGTAGATACGGTGGTAGTACTTCTCCGGACGAGCTCTTTCACAAAGGAGCTCTACTACTACTTCAATTCGATTGGCCCTACTAAGGCGGCTATTGGCTAATCACTAACGCGGTAGTTTTGACGGCTCATGTAAGTGGTCAAAACTGATTTGAAGATTTTAAGTGGCGAATAGTGGCGTCCTACATTAGTGAAATTACATAGATGTGTTCGGACATCGGTCGCCTGTTATGCGGCGTCTTTGGGGTGTATGGTCGCTGGGCAAAGGCGCATGAATTTGTCGCCCCGTACAGGAGTCTGAAGACACCAGTGCGTGAACCGTTTGTTTGATAATCAGTGCTGTTTTGGACGCAGAGTCGAGAGAGACTAAATTTGTATTTTGCAGCATATCTAGCAGCGGAATTGTTTTTAGGCTTAATTTATTTTGCATTGAATGCTAGAAACATGGTGGGCGTGTTTACGTATTTATGTGTTGGTAGCGGAAACTCGGTGACATGCGTTCCCGTAGTAAAATACAGTAGATATCATTTCTATTACCTTATTATTTATATTTCTATGGCCGCCACCTAGGTACTCGTACTTAATGTGTAAAATACACTAGCTATCTACCTAGGTGTATCCAAAAGTAATTAGTTTACAAAATGGGTCTCATAATATATAAAAAAAATATAAAAACCCATCCCATTTCCCATTTTGTAAATTAATTAGGTAGGTAGGCACCTACTTAATAAATTTCGTTGAACACCCTTAAAGTCTAGTTTTTACTTAAAACAACTGTTTTAGAGTGTTCCCTAAAGGATAAATTAGAATTTTATTGAATACATAACAGTAAAATAAGTAGTAGGTACCTACCTACCTATTTCAAGATTCTAGGAGTCGCAAGATAGGAACCAGCGCCATCTATTGGAGAGTGGCGGGAAGTTATGAAATTGGAACACGTTAGAGCAAATTGCAATGGTGGAAAAGATGGAAGTAAAGTCTAAAATTTAATCTTTTTTATGTATCTAATATTTTTTAATTTATGTTTATAGCAGCATAATCTTTTTGATGAATTATTAATAAAACTTTTTCTGAATATTTGACCTACCCTATCATTACCTATTCTTTATTTTTAGCTTTATCCTGGAACATTGAACTAAAACGTTAAAACTAACATTTATCCACAGTAGGTATGCACATAAAATATCACACAATAACGTATCCATTTCACTATAATAAAAGTTCTTATGGACTAATTATCTCGAACCGCGCCGCCTTCGCCCACATCCGTCCAATATATAACTCGTATGTAAAAGAACAAACAACAAATATTTTTTTGCACATTTCCAAATCTTCCCGATCAGAACTCCACAACACTGTCAACTTCATCAGGATATAAAACAAAAAACGGACTTCCATTCCTAAAAAGATCTTTCAGCGCGTCCCAAGATGCCAACTTACTTTCAAATTAGACGTTTCAAAACAAAAAAAAAGGTTCTATTCTACACAAATATTGCACACGGCGACGGGCGGCATCGTATGTTAAAATAAAAGAAACAAACAAACGATTTTTCTGTAGAAGCCGGCATTGTGACGTCTGAGCTGCGCTTGCGACGAAAACGAACAAGCCGAGCGCTTGACGACACCCGGCAGACAGAGACAGACATATATTCTTACACAAGAGTGAGCGAGTCAGGTATGTTATGGGCGTTCCTACATCGATTTTTGTACCCAATTAATGGTCAGTGGGCTTCTACGTAGGCGGGGCGTTTTCGATCCAAGCTAATAGGGATGGAGCTAAAATGATCTATAGATCATTGTGCGGTGCGCCTGCACAGTGTATTGTTATCGTTAATATCGTGGATTATTTATTTTATATCTATGTTTGATGGCTGAATACATTTTCTTGTGCCATTTTTGTGTATTTTTTTATTGGGTTTTTATCGATTTTTTGAATAGGGAGGTCTTGTCGTGTGAGTGGATTTCAGTTTAAATGGAGTGTTTTAATTTTTAAACTATTTTTATTTCGGTTTACAAAATAATAAGTAGGTATAGTTGCCGGCACGAGTCGTGAGCACAGATTCCACTGCGCAAGTGGTCGAATCTCTGTTCACAGTACAACAAACCAGATACGGGCACTTGCATTGGCTTAAATATATGATAAAGTATAATTTAATATACATAGAAAACGGAATATTAGAACACGGTGACAACAGAGACTACTTCGCTAGTACAATTTGTGCTCACGTCTCGTGCCGGGAACTATATATGGCAGGGTACAAAAATGTTTTATGTACCTACCTACTTAGATGTTACAGATATAAGTAAAAGGTGGGTAGATATTATTTTGATTCTTACATAGATACAATGTTATGCTTAGAATCAAAGGCTGTAG
Source organism: Asteroscopus sphinx (assembly GCA_949699075.1). NCBI lineage: Eukaryota > Metazoa > Arthropoda > Insecta > Lepidoptera > Noctuidae > Asteroscopus > Asteroscopus sphinx. The sequence goes on along the minus strand of OX453021.1, from coordinate 6,234,986 downwards.
GTATTATAAAATAGTCTAGGTATATTAATGACAAAGAAATACACATTTCTATAGTTATTACTAGAATTATAATTTCTCAGAAGTAGTGAGGTACAAGGCTCAAGAGTTAGTTTGAATTCATGTGTAGGTACCTAAGTAGATTAGAATTTAATTTCTAGTAAGTACCTATAACTTTAAAAGCAACTGAAAAAAACAAGGAAACCACACCTGAGAGTGGGCCACAAAATTCTGGTTGGAGCGTGTCGTCCTCCAACCTAGACCATACTGAAATTGTATACCTAGCTAATACTTCAAAAATTGCCAACTTTTTTTTAGTAGAAAACAATTTTTTGTTAAAATAGCTAAGCTGATTTGCTAGTAGCGTCAGTTTGTTAGTCGCCTTTTTTATGTTACTGTAGGTCGCAGCTTAAATTTGTGCTACTCACACAGACATAGTAAAAAATGTACATGAAGTGCTGCCTCCTCCTTTGTGTACAACCAGGGGTGCGTTCAGTATTATCGTCCGACGACGGCGGACGAAACCCGGAGCGTACTTTGGTCGTTCAGTTATTCTGAGCGATCATACAAACGAACGCCCCGAGCGCCGTCCGACGATGTCGGGCGATATAACTGAACGCGACCCAGCGCTATCGCACACACCATGCACCTGAAAGATATTTGCTTTCGCGATGCTCACTGGACGATGCCGCGACATGTGTACTGTAAGGGGTGAGCACGGTTTGAGCTGTGTGTGCGTGAGCGCTGGTTGTACACGAAGGAGCATAGTTTTTTTTGGTTCGCTAGTTTGTTCGCAGCACTTCGTCTATATTTTTGAACTATGTCTGTGGCTACTCATAACAAAACTTTTTTTCACATTCCTGCGCAGAGTGATGGACTAAGTTTTAAATCCTTCTCATTCTAAGGCCGGTGTTCACCAACGTCAATTCTCTGCTTAATCAACGGTTTACTCGAAAAAATCTACTAGAATTTTAGGTAAACGTTTGCTTTTTTTTTTTACTATAAAGTACCTTTAAGATACTTTATTTGAATTACAATCTAGCCATGAGGCTAATAAGTTATTTAATTTTAACCTAAATTGCTATGTAAAAATGTTCTAAGAATGCGTCCAATAACTTTTCTTAGTTTCAGTTAAGAGGAAGACACTTTGTTCATGTGTTCTTTATAAGCAGCATTTATCACTACATGTTGTCTGTCACTAAACTATTCGGTTATAACGGTTTATATAACGGTTGCTTAACCAGATAAATTATCTTTGGTGAACACTAGCCTAAGAGGCCTGTTTTTTTTATATTTTTTTTTTATAATATAGGATGGCGAAACGAGCTAAAGGCCCACCGGATGTTAAGCGGTTACCTTTGCCCATGACAACTTCAATACCACCTAGACTGTTGCCTAAATGGTACCGCAAGTCGGTTCACTAAACTGAGACATAAAGATGGAAAGTCTCATAATCGCTGATTATTATATACACACCGGCACAATTAGCGGAACACAAAAAAGCAGGATTTTAAAATCTTTTACTTGAGGAACTGGCCAGTTATGATATTTTTTTAATTTATTGTCAAATTTGAAAATAGAAAATTAGATGACATACACTTTTTTCATTCATTTGTTTTATTTTCCCGAACAATACGTTTTGTCAACTTGTTCGAGTAATAACTACGTAATTGTAATTTTTTTGAAAAATTGCACTTAATGGTTTTTTATAAATTTGTTATTCTATAGGCAATTTTGTTTATTAAAAGCTCTTTATTATGCCTGACTTAACATCACTGGAAATCATTAGGGCTGATGAAATGAGAAGAAATGGCCATACCTACAGATCGATTGCCTCAAGGCTTCGTCGACCAGTATCAACGATTCATCGCAGCATCCAGCGGTACAGATCGTCTAATTCTCTTGTGAGGAGGAGGGGTCAAGGTAGAAAAAGATGTACATCGAGGCAAGATGACAGTTTTTTACAACTTGGAGTTCGTAGGAATACGCGATTAACGGCTGTACAAGCTCGAAATGAACTGGAAGACGTTCGAGGAGTACGAGTAAGTGAGCGTACAGTTCGCAGGAGATTTGAAGAAGTTGGTTTAGGGTCGTATATACCTGCCAAAGGCCCAAAACTTGAGAGATGTCACCGCGTAAACCGATTAAGCTATGCGCGAGAACATCGTCATTGGGATTTGAACGAATGGCAGCAGGTTCTCTTTACTGATGAGTGCAGAGTTCTTTTAAAACAGATCGATGGGAGACAGCGAATATGGAGACGCAAAGGAGAACGCCACATACAGACTAATTTTGAACACACAGTGGCTTATGGTGGCGGCTCGATTATGGTTTGGGGAGGGATATGTTTGGGAGCTCGCACGGAGTTAGTGATAGTCACAGGAGGGACCATGACAGCAGATCGATACATCAGAGACATTTTAGAAGAACATGTTGTACCATTTGCCCCATTTATTGGTGACGATTTTATTCTAATGCAAGATAATGCTCGTGCTCATAGTGCACAATCGGTACAGGCATATCTGAGCCACGTAGGTATACCGGTGATGCAGTGGCCAGCAAATTCCCCCGATATGAATCCGATAGAGCATGTCTGGGACTTGCTAAAAAGAAGGGTTAAATCCAGAATGCCACCCCCCAACAATCTGAATGAACTTGGAAACGCATTACTTGAGGAGTGGGAGCGGTTGCCTCAAGAAATCATCGATAACATAATCTGTAGCGTGCCCAGACGAATGGAAACCGTAATCAGAGCAAGAGGGGGAAACACTCGTTATTAATTTTGCTTTAATTTTATTGTTAAATCATTTAATGCTTACTTTTTTTATTTTTTGTGATGGTTCATAATCATCTAAAAATTTCACTTATTTCAAATTTCTTTATTTTTCAATAAAAAATAACGAAGACTTTTCAAAGTCGTTGTTAAAAGATGTTAATCAATTTGTTATTTTGTGTCTAATTACATTTTCGTCAAATATATGCGTTATTATCTCATAGTCTCACTTTTTTTTCTGTTCCGCTAATTGTGCCGGTGTGTATATAATTCTTGGCGGTATTTTAGCCAGCCTACGTTCAGCAGAAGTATCTAGGCATTGGGTAACAGGTTCAAAACAATAGAGGGGGAAACTCCGGGAATGGGTACGCTTCCGGTGCCCCCCCTGTGCTACGCCTGTAAGGCTCGTGCCTTACAGGCGTAGCACAGCGTAGCGTAGCGTAGGGTCGTCCCTGGGCAGACTTGTCTCCCTGAACACCTTCCCGATGCGATAGCATAAGGGTAAGAGATTGCCTTGTGCGATAAGACCGCCCATTGTACTTACTTAATCTTTCTGTAAACTATTGTCTTCGTTTTCGTTTGGTGTAATGTACAATAAAGAATATAATAAATAAATAAATAAATAATAAGGCAACACAGGATCACAGCGTGCCACCGTCATCGCTGAGGTCACCCAGTGGACATCTCAAGTCCCCAGCCAGTTTGGACGCCCGTGACTTCAAAGCCCCCTGCACACCTGTCCTTTCGACAGAACAAGGGGTGCTGTGTGTAGCCCTAATGGGCAAGGCACCGGAGCGGTTGCCTCTCCAGCGCCGCTTTCTCCGAGCAGAATCGGCCCTCTCTTGATCCCGTTCCGCAGCCTCTTTCTGTACCGTGACGGGTCTACTGCCCTTAAATTTTCCGTCTCTGCCAACATAGCCGTTTCTACCGTTGGCAGAGAGAGATTTGCCCGATTTGGTCGACCATGACACGACGCTCAGAATTCCATCCAGGACACTCCCCGAGCGTGTGCAGATAGTCACCCGGGAGTTTTTAGAGCGGTAAAAATCCCACACACGCATGCATCTCTCCCCCTCTTGGCCAGTAGCCTTTTGAAGGTTTCCTACTCGAAAACAAACAAAAAAAAGTGTGTGTGATGATGATAAGTAAGTAAACATAAGCACTAAGTACTTAAGTCTACAGTGTCTAATCTAACACTTAATTATCTACTACGTTACCGCAATGGGTACCCATTTTTTATAATAATTAGAACCTATAAATTAGTTACAAAGTAAGTCCTATAGCTACTCAACGCCATTGCTCGTGGCAGTCGCGATCATAAAACAATTAGGTACCTATGTGCTAGGGTTGTGCAAATGTGCACATCACAAAAATAGATAGAATCGTTGTAATCACAATTGTACCTACGATTCATTCGTGGCAACTTTCCGAACAAACTACGCCTTACATATTGACGACATTAGTAATTTTTTTTTTTTAATCAAATGTACCAACTTTACAGCTTTTATTTCTGCAGTTAGAAACAGCACAATAAGGCATTTTTGCGGGTGTTTGTTACAGTATTTATAGAAACAAGTCATAAGGCGTGCTGAGAAAGGCTTTGAAATATCCTGCATTATGGTGCATGGTGCTGCCACGCGCGCACTGCCATATTCTATCTATTTATGTGGTGCACATGCTACACTAATTATCGATAGTTTGATTTAGGGTCACTGAAGACCGTAGTGACCTCTTGTTAATACTAAAAACTACAAACACTACACTATAACAACCCTCCTACCAACAAATTGTTTTAAGATCGCAACGCGACTGCCACGAGCGTTGGCGTTGAGTATACAATATGATTTTGAATTAATTAGCAATTCTTTGTACTGATCAAAATGAACAACTTTTACTACGGGACCAACCCTGAAATTGCGAAAAGAAAACATCTGTTCCCCACATTTGTGTTCACATAAATCGACAAAATGTTGTAGGGAACAGCTATATTTTTTTCGTGCTTTCAGGGTTGGTCTCATAGTAAAAGTTGATCAAATTGATGAGTACAATCATACCTTAAAGAATTGCTAATTAATTCAAAACCATCCCGTAGTTACCTAGAGGTAGCATTCATGATCCTTCCCGGTGATACATTTTGTCGACAAAGTCCCTTGAACGAATCCTGCTACATTACACGTACCTACGGCTGCCGTCGAACACTGAGCGCAAGCGATTTTAGCCTTAGTGGTGGTTCACCGGAAAGTTTGCTGATAGTACCTAATGCGTATATTTTATCACGCAAGTGTTTCTATTGGAGTGGCGACCACGTACTGAAAGGCGCAGCGTGGGTAGGCCCCCCATAAGGTGGACCGAAGACCTGGTGAAGGTCGCGGGAATCCGCTGGATGCCGAAGGCGCAGGACCGGTCGTTGTGGCGATGCTTGGGGGAGGCCTATGTCTAGCAGTGGACGTCTAAAAAGTGTGTCAACATAATTAAGTTACGATTAACACAACGACCGGTCCTGCGCCTTCCGCATCCAGCGGATTCCCGCGACCTTCACCAGGTCTTCGGTCCACCTTATGGGGGGCCTACCCACGCTGCGCCTTTCAGTACGCGGTCGCCACTCCAGAAATTTACTGCCCCATCGGCCATCTGTTCTCCATTGCCCTTTGAGTGACTTTGAGCCTTCTTATCAGGCCCATTGTGAGCGACCACGTTTCAGTGCCGTAAGTAATTACTTGCAACACACACTGGTCAAAGACTTTCGTCTTGAGACACTGCGGTATTTTGGACGAAAAGATATTGCGTAGCTCCGAACGCTGCCCAAACGAGTCGGATTCGACGATTGACCTGTTTCTCGAAGTTGGACTTACCTAGCTGGACATTTTGTCCTAATAATTACAATTAATAATAATTACATTCATAAAGCATGTGCTCCCAATACAATTAGGTAACTACAACCAGCGTTGCTGATACATAAATTCTTACACATTGAACTCACTGTCAAGCAGAGAAATCTTAGAAAAATAGTAATTAAATAATAATAAACTCGTATTATGCAAATAGATTCACCATGAAACTTAATAGACATTAAAAAAAACAAGGCCTTTCATCAGATTCCATTACACACTGTATTTAAGCGTAATTCCAAAAAAATAATTCAATTGTCGATGGCAGCCGGCGTTCCGGTCCCTCGATGGCAGATAATTAGGGGTAATTTGACACTTCACTGTGGCAACCCAGCGGAAACGCGCCAACCGCCATTGAAACAGATAGGCGTTTGAAAATGATTTGTGTGAAGCAAGAAATCTGGGTTTTATTTGAGAAATTGGGCATCAAAGCTTAGATTCAATAAAAAATTCTACAGCAAGACTTTATTAACATACTAGGTATACCTATTCTAGGCCACTGTGATCTCTCTGCCTTTGCTGATTATCAGGTATTACTGAGTACATAAGTAAAGTCCAGAAAATCAGCACTGGACTGACTAAATGTGGTGGATTTAAATAATTCCGTATTTGAGCAACTAGCCAATAGAATATCATTGTAGTATCGACTAAAATCAGTTTACTTGTATTGTAAACAAGTAAACTGATTTTAGTCGATGTTTTCCTGAGAAAACAAAAGAAAATTGAAATTCGGTAATGTAATAAAAGTCTACATTTGTGTAACTAATCTAAATTAATTTATTATTTCTCAAAACAATGTCTTAGGTTTTCACTATCACTAGGTAGGTAGGTACATTATAATAACACAAATCATTGTTTTAACATTTTTCATTTTTATTTAGTTTAAAAATAATAGCTGCATTCAATATTCTCAACTAAAAATAACCGTAAGTAGGTTACGAAAGTTTCCTTTGAAACCAATAATAACACTACGTAGCAGACCGATAATAAATGACATTACCGACATTACTAACCCACAAATCATATTTATTTACATAAATAAACGTATCATTGTGGCTTGTCAACGACATACGTGAATTTCAAATTAATATCGACCTCAACGAGTTCCTTTTCCACCCTATTATTACATTTTTTTCTGTTGGCAGCACAGATTTCGAAAATCGAATTTAACATCTGTCGTCACTCAATACTTCAATACCTACGTGGTTTTGACTGTTTTTTTTAATTGACAAAAGCGTTCAATAAGGCATTATGCCTGTTATGTATTACCTACGTTTATAGTTTCTTGGCTTCTATTATTTTATTTATGCTGATTTAGGATTTGGTTAGGCAGCTGCTCAGCCCCCTTAGCCAAGTTGACAATCTACAATCGTCAACGCTATAGAAAACAATCAAAATGTATGGGAATGACATATCTCAACGAATGACTTTTTCGTTGGCGTTGACGATTGTAGATTGTCAACTTGGCTAGGGGGGCAGGTTAGCATGTAACGTCAGTTCTAATGACTATAGTATATTTGATCGAAGCATTATATGTAGGTTTATTTCTAAAATCGACAGTCCTTTATTTACCTTTTTTTATCAGTCATAACTACATTTTACAAGATGCCTATGCTGCCAGTGTCTTACATCGTCATAATTTATCGTAAGTGACAGTTCTACAGTCCCTGTGTTAATTGCCAAGACACTTATTGGGCTTATTAACAGGATTATGACTATATAACTAGATAGGTAAGAAGTTAGGGAGTAAGGTAAGACACAATAATTTATGGAATCCGATCTAACCTGTAAAATACACAATTTTGTATAAAAACGACGTGTCATCGTTATCATCATCTTAAATTATTTAGGGTCAACGGTCTCTGTCAGCAGGTCACCTAATAATTCACTCCATTTTCATTAATATCATCTCTCACACAATATGTCTTGATGGACACGGTGCCATGATGATGCGATGATGATGTTGATATTGCGATGGACGGTGGATGATGATTTAGTTACATAACATCATCCACCCTGCAGTCGATTTCACATCATTGGTAACAGTTTGGCCTTGACAGCGTCTTTATTTTTTAAACAGTAAGCCCCCTTTTGGTAGGTAATTCAAGTTCAGTGCAAGGAAATATTTTGATGATATAATATAATGTAACATTATATTTGTTAATATTTTGTGACCATACGAATGTTATATTAACCTCATAAACGATGCTTATAGTTGCTTCAAATTCAACTCGTCCCAAAAGTTAAAACATGCTTGAAGATACAAGTAACGTAAGCAATGGATTACATGTAGATATTCGGCTTCGGTTTGTCAGCAGTGTTACGTTACACATTCTGACGGGGCGGCGACGATATATCGAATTTCTATGTTCGAACATGGCGTTGTTGGACAAAGAAACATGTGGTTTTCTAACAAAAAAATTGAATGAGATTGTCATCTAAAACTGAAGTGACCATCTACTGACGTTCAAAATAATGTTTGTGGAAAACTGTGTTTCGAACTGAGAGTTTTTTTTACAAATTACTTATTGAGTTTATAGTCTACAGGGTCCACAGCTGAACCTGTTACAATCCAAATTCAATTGTTTTTATTTCAAATAAATCTAATTACAGGCACGGTTCCAAATTGTCAAATTATGTGCAATCCTCTAATCGTCCATATTTTGCTGTCTGTTTTTTCTCTCTTGTCTTATTTAGTAAATAATCTTGACATGTCTTTTTTATGCAATTCGTCAATAAAAAATCTTAAAAGATATAATGTTAATAATTTCACACACAAAATATAGATAGATAGATAGAATATTCTTTATTGTACCTACACCAATAACATCAATATTTTTTTTACCTAGATACATGTGCAGAACTAGTAATTATATTTTATCAGTAGTTATTTGCATAGACATGCCAAGATTGTTTACTAAATAAGACAAGAGAGATAAAACAGACTTTACTCCAGTAACTTTTTTCCAGGTCGTCGTCGCGTCGGCGTCGGTCCATCTGGCCTTTTTATGCGTTTGCTGATTCGCTTTCCAATATTTCGCCATGTTGCAAATAAAACGATTATAACTGCAATTGGATTAAAATAATCAATCAATCAAGAAACTGAAAGTAATAAAATAATATTACAATAGATCTTATAGTTATTAAAAAAAAATATAAAAGAAGAATACTTTTCTCTTTATAACTATTAAAAGTAAACACATCACCATCCCGCCCTTTTTTAATTTAAAATTAGATTTAATGTTACCAACATGAAAAGTGAATTCCGCCAGATATGGCGTCTAATTGTTTGACATTAAACATGGGTAATTACAAGCAGAGAACATATTCCATTAGTTATGGTCTATGAACAATTGATAGTACGCATCGTCTTTTATTGCCCTTAACTAGCTGAGCAATTTCTTTTTTTGAAGGATGTTGTCAATTTTATTTTCTGCGTCAATTAAATTATCGTTAAGTGTTATTGTCGTTAAGGTGTATTTTTTGCTGATATACGCATTGGCATGTCTGATGTACATTGATAGAATAATTAGAACTTTGACCAATGAATTGCATATAAAAGGATTAATGGATATTAAAACTTGTGTGTGGACTGTGGACGTGGAATCATCAGTTTTTTGTGATTATTTTTGTAAGGCTAATGTACCTAAGTTACCTATGAAGGTTAATAGATCCTAAGAATATAAATAAAAGCTTCTGAAAAAGATACGGTGAGTCAAATAAATTAACATTATTTTCTAAGCAACTACTGGGTTTTATTCTTCAAAGAAACTCCAAGCATAGCTCGCTCCATAGCTCGCTGAGCGACTATGAATTTGTGGACTAGCCCAACTGTCAGTGTCCGTAACGAGATTATCCGGAGAAGAACCGGAGTGACCGACATAGCTTGTAGGATCAGTAAGCTGAAGTGGCAGTGGGCTGGCCATGTCTGTCGAAGGACCGATGGCCGTTGGAGCAGACGAGTCCTTGAGTGGAGACCGCGAATCGGCAAACGCAGCGTAGGGCGCCCCCCTGCCAGGTGGACCGACGACCTAAAGAACGTGGCTGGGGGGGACTGGATGCGGAAGGCAGAGGACCGAGCGTTGTGGCGCAACTTTGGAGAGGCCTATGTCCAGCAGTGGACTGCGATAGGCTGAGTTGAACTACTAGGTTATTAACAGTTAAGGTACGTAAATAATTAACGGTTACATGTTTACACAAAAGAGATATCCCATAAAAGTTCCTCAATACATTTTTGAGTAAATGGTAGACAAAAAAGGCAGACGATGATAATTGTTACCCCTTTTATGTTAAAAGCTTAATTTTTTTTCATTTTTTTATAACAATAGACAAAAAAATCGAAAGAACATCGATTCCAACCCACGAGAATTTAACAAAAAACCGCTTCTCATACTTTCAAAAAATCGTCTAAAAACCGCAACTGTCAAAATATATGAAATCGATTAAAATGCGAGTACTCGGTGCATCCTGTCTGCATTGAATGTTTTCGAATGAACAATAGGGAAGGAAGCGGTGACCGCAAGTGGGAATTACGGTGGCATCCCTAATTATACGATTTTACTATAATTTTGCGGCCAGCCGGGACTAAGGAGTCGATATTTAGGGGGTAGGGCTGTTACTGCGTAATAATTTTTCTTGCTATGCTAAGTCTTCAATGCCAAGTCGTTTTACAAATCGTCTAGTTTATATTATTCCACAAATAGCTGACTATCCAACAAGTCTTTAATTTAAATTAATAAAATTCAATTTGAAGATTGAAGAGATGCCAATAGTTTTAAATATAAAAATAAGATGCAAACTAATTACCTACCTACTACAAATTTTACCAACTTTAGGAATTTTACTACTCCTAGTCCAGTCCAGTTCATTTACTCATAAGCCAATTAGAAGTTAGAAGACTGCCATGTTCACTTTGTCTCAAATGAGAACCGCAATACCCAAAAATTTCCTTCGTCGACAACCCTGTTCCCTTTAAAATCACCACTTCCATTGTAACGGTAGAAAACTTCAAATCAAATAACATTAACGTCTACTTAAGTCTTTTGTGTTGCCAATGAAAAAAAAATCGTTCTGTTCCGTATTTAAAACATCGTAAATTATCGGTAAGATTGCTAGTGGTGTCCACTTGCGGTGGCTAAGAGTAACGGTTTTCGAATGGATGTGAATATTTGAATGGTTTTGAGGAATAAATGACCGGTTTTTCTGTATTATTACTTACTTAAAATTGTAGGTACCTATATGGGTAATTTTGGTTTATTCAAATTTCCCAGGAGATTCAAGAAAAAGACGCTTTGTGTGTCAGCTGTTGCTTTCCTGGTTATGTTATTGGAATTTGCTTTTAAACACATTATTGTTAGTTAGTTGGTAGGTACCTACCTTATGCCACATAGTAGTTAAGTATTAAATTATTAATCATCTATGTACTAAAAAACGCTTGAGGGATGTCTTACTTTGGGCTAAAGTATTACAGTCAATCGAGACATCATTCATCATCATCATTTCAGCCGAAAGACGTCCACTGCTGGACATTGGCCTCCCCCAATTAGAGGGAAACATGCCATAATCGCCACGCTTGGCAGGCGGGCTGGCGATCGCAGTTGGTTGGTTAAATACTCAGAGAACGATGCTGCCCATCCTCTGGTGAATTCGTTAGTCGCCTTTTAGGACACCCATGAGAAGATATAAGGGTGGTGCTATTCTTTATGTAGAAAGTTTTTTTTAAATTAAATTAAAACAAAAAGGAATCAAGTCTGTTAACGAACACGGTTCGTTTCTCAAAAAAATGTTGCTGACTTCACCCAAAGACGGATACAAAGTGGAAGTTAAATTTGATACCACGAGCAGAGTCACGATAGTTTAGCAGATAAAGCAGTGGTGTGGGTACTAAACCAGAAGTCGTAGGTTCGAATCCTGTTCGTGAGCAAATTTTACTTTTCACTATACAACATGTAACAAAAACCCTGTTGTTCCTGTATGATTTTCAATTTACAATTAATAATGATTTAATATTTAATTTGATTATTTTTATTGAAGAGTTTTTCCAAATGGGTTGTGTCCTTACGTATGAATATCGATTCTTCTTCTTCTATCGTGTCCCTTACTAGAGAAAAACCAATACGAGCGAGACAGTTTTTTTTGTTTAGGTTGCCAGAATTTGTTTGTTTTTAATTTGACGATTATGTCACATTTTTGTTCGTTTTTAATTGTTTGAATTCTAGCTCAACAGTAGCATATTATCATGACTGAATGTCAATATCACCGATCAATTTATGTCACAGAAGGTTTTAAATTAAAACACATTAAGATTAAGTAAATGAATAACAACCAGATTACATGTTTATTAATATTTTCGAAGAACCAACATCAACTGATTATAATCCATGATACAAATCTATAGGTACAGCCAACCTAAAAAAATATATCTGTCATATCTTTTGAAATAAGAATCAAAAATTCGTTAAAGCTTTTCTTGTGTCTGGCGTGGGAGGCGAGGGAGGGAGCGATAGCGAAGAATAGATTACAGAAGGATCATTGGAATTATTTTGATAAGCTCTAATGTACAGATACATAGGTAAATAAGCTGAAGATTGATATCTACATGTTCAGCCACGCTGGGGACATCAGCTACCCATAATTATGAAGCCACTAGCTTTTGCCCGCGGCTTCGCAAGCAATGGATTTCGGATATTTACATAATGTTGTTGAAAACAACAATAGTTTTCTCTATTAGTACCTACAGTCGACTGCATGACAGTGGTAACACTTCAATTCGAAAACCGCCCTTACTGCTTACGAAATAAAGATGCTGCTAATGTTAAAGTGTTACCACCGACTTGCAGTCGATCGTACAATTGGAGTTCCATTCCATAATCAGTAGTGTAGAGCCTTTGACATGTGGGTCTTCTGCATATCATTATGAAGTGGCGATAGGGAGGGCCCAGTGTTGAGGTTAGTCGATCGACAATTAATATTAAGTTGGAATCTGTGGGATTCCGCGCCGCTGTCCGAATTTTATAGCGGCCGGCGCCACCCAAGCTGCGGGACAGGGCCCGTGGAGCGGCCTTTAGTTTTAATTTAATAATTAATTACTTTATTTCAGAATAATGATTCCATAGGTTGTAAAAATATTTATAAATGTATGTAAATGATTAAAATTGAAAATAACATGTCAAATTGTTTGTCAAAATTAAATGTTTAAAATTAATAATTGAAAATAACATGTCAAACTCTTTTAATTGTTTAAAATAATGATCAATAGGTTTGTTTGAGAACGTAAACGTAGCGAGATGCCATGGATGGAGTGACGATCTTTGCAAGATAATTTGTAGCAAATGGATGAGAGTGGCTGAGGATCGATGATCAGTGTGTTTTCAGTTTTTTTTTATCTAGCTTAAGCAAGTGTCAGCTTCAAATTTATACTGCTTCCCCAACTTAACCTTTAATGTACTATTCCAAACCACGCTGCAGACCGCAGCTGCAGGCTGCAAGTGCAGCGACTGCGTGCAGTGGCACTACTGGTTTGTAAGTACTTATTTCTATAAAATGAGTTCCAAGCCCCGCGGCAGCGGCACGTCCAGTCGGCAAGGCAAGTAAGGCAGCCGCTGCACATGCTGCCTGCAGTTGCAGTCTGCAGCATGGTTCGGAATCGTACCTTCATCAAAAAAATATGAGCGTAATTTTAAAAGCGTAGAGAATTCGCGTTTCTAAAGATTCTGAATCGAGGTATTAGTCAGTTTTAAAATTTACATAAAGAGGAGTTGAGAAATCACTCGTCCGTCCTGGATCACTGCTGGACATAGGCCTCTCCAATAGCACGTCACTGACCTTGATCCTCGACTACTTTCATCCAGCTTCTACCAGCCACCTTGCGTAGATCGTCCACCTAGCCTGCTCCTCCTGGTTATAAAATATTAAAATAATAGGTAGCTAAATACAATTTAAGGATTATTTCTAGTTCAGGAACTGTTATTACAAATTTTCAACGCTTGTGTATACAACGTGTATCAGATATGCGTGGTCATATTTAAAGAGCTTATTCAGGGTAAGCTATCGAACCACTTTTACTATGTGACCAACCCTGAAATCGCGAAAAAATATATCAGCTGATCCTTACATTTTGTCGAGCGACATCGATGATTTAGAAATGAACAGCTTATATTTTTTTCGCGGTTTCTGGGTTGGTCCCATACTAAAAGTTGTTCTATGCGATGCCCTGAATGAGTTTTTCAAATATGACCACGCATTTCTGATACACGTTGTATAATATCTACCTCCCCTGGTGCAGTAGGAGGCCCAAAACTTTCTCAATGTAACAGCGATTCAGCGACTCCACAAACTGTGTCCTCATCGCGGCGCCTAGACCGCAGCGAGCGGCGCGTTCCGACCGCGCTACATTATTTATACGTCAGACGCACAACACTACCGACAATCATATTTTTATTTAAGTACCTATAGGTACATATATGTGGATGCTGCGTCTTCTAGATGAAAGTATGGGTGAAAAAGAGTCATCGTCCTCCGAGCAATTATATATTATATTTATATTATGTACCTACCAATACAATTTTTTTTACCATCTATGTAACAATATTCACGCGAATAAAGAATTGAATTGAATTCAATTGAGCCTTTTTCCCAATTAGGTATATTGGGGTCGGTTTCCAGCCTAGCCAGATGCGGCTGAACATCAGTATTTTACACGGAGCGACTGCCATCCACTGCCCCCTGCCAGGTGGACCGACGACCTAAAGAACGTGGCTGGGGGGGACTGGATGCGGAAGGCAGAGGACCGAGCGTTGTGGCGCAACTTGGGAGAGGCCTATGTCCAGCAGTGGACTGCGATAGGCTGAATTGATTGATTGATTGATTGACTGCCATCAGACCCCCGCAAACCAGTTACTGGGTAATACTGACATTCGGAGTTTAGACCAGTTGTCAGACTTTCAGGCTTCTGACTCGTAACGACTGCCATAGATGTTCGTATGGCAACCGGGACCGACCACCTTCCTAACAAAATTCTCTAAATCTTTACCGTTGCGTTGCTTCAACGTACCCACAACTATACATGACATACATACATGATACCATCACGTCTGTATTCCTCGAAGGAGTAGACAAAGGTGTGTAGTACAGTAGTTATGTTTTTAGTCCCATGTATCTATAACCAGGCACGAGTCCAGACTCCGGGCTGCTACTATGAGAATTTTTTAATGAAAAAAACTTTTTTTTATTTTTATTTTTTTTTTCCGTGGGGAAAATCCTCATGGACGCACTCCGCCCGGGGAAGGCGGAGCCAGTGTCGGACTCTTACCGACTAAAAACCACCACGGTGTTCCTCTACCGACCTTGGCCGGGGGCGTGGGAAATACTCCCGTATTCGCCCAACCATCCCCGGCAGGTCCCGGCTCGCCACTAGCAGGCGAGCCCCTTCTCCCCGTGCGGCAATCACAACGGCCGCACCCTCCTCTTGACTGGCGCGCGCGGAACACTACGCGCCACCGTCACGGGCCTTAACTGGTCGGGCGGCGGGCCACCCCGAGTCCGCCGCCCGCAGGCCCACACCTAGGGTGGCTGGAGGTCGGCATACGCCCTCCTACGACGCTCAGGTCGTCTCCTGCGGATGGGAAGAGAGGTCATCGCCTCTCGAACCCTCTCCGCCGCCTCGAGAGTATCTGCGTCAGCCGGTAGCTGAGGGCACCATGGCTCCTCTCCAGCCACTCCTCCATGACGGGCCTTACCGCCGCGATAACGGCGTGCCCTGCGCTGGGTTGCGCAAGTCGCTCCTCCCATTCGGCAACTAGGATCTGGCGGACCTCGCTCCGATCAGGCGGGTCCTCGCGCTGGTCATACCTTAGCGCAAGGTCTCTCGCCTCCAGATCCCAGGGCATTGATCCGGCTTTAATGAAAAAACCTAATATGACTTTGCCCGACCTGGGAATCGAACCTAGTACCTAACCCACGCTCAGTACAAAATAGCTATGATAAATAGATTTATTATTTTGTTTCAAAATTAATTTTAATAATGTGTTTGCGATAAAGAACCACTATACAAATCACCACAACGACCGATCCTGCGCTTTCCGCATCCAGTGGATTCCCGCGACCTTCAACAGAATTACCGAATTTTCCGTACTCCTTGAAAAAATAGCCTATTATACCAATCAATGAATAGATAAACTCCAAAAAAATAGGTATATTTCTCCGATTTGAAATGAATACGTTACATTGGTTACATCCCACGTCAAGAAATATTGTTGTAAAATGATAGCTGGAAATAGACATCTGATGCCGCTGTCGCCGCCATGATATGGGAAAATTAAAAATATATCAGTGCGTTGGCGCGTAAATGTGACAGTGGCGGGAAAATTGATCGAGGTTTATAATGTTGGCACACCATTCGACCATGGTTGACGTCTAGTGGGGTTGTGTAGTTTTATTCGTGATTTTTTTTTATGATAGATTTGTTATTTTAAGTAAGTAATTAGTTATTCATTTGTGTTATAAATAACTTGAATTTATTTCTATAGGTAGGTAGGTGCAGAGGATGGCCACCGTGTGCTTTTAGTCGGTGAGAGTCCGACATACCTAGGTACCTACCCCTCCGCCGTCTACAGACGGAGGTTATCCATGAGGACCCACAATTTGGAACCGAGCAACTAGAGCTTGACGTTTCAAAAGTGCTCGTAATTAGGTTTATTTGAAATAAAAAACATTCGAATTGAATTTGAATTTGATTTCCACCCGAAAACAAAAAAAAAAGGTAACTAGGTAAGTTGCTACGTAGGTAGTTGAGTGAGTCACATTTAAGTGCAGATTTTTTCAAAGACATTACATTATTACAAAACACATTACACACATTACAACATTACATTATATTATTATGACATTATTTTAAAATGTTATTAAAAACAATCGCTACTTTTTAAATACCCTAGTTACACGAAATAAAATCTAAATCACACTCTCGTAGCTAACCTACGCTATACAAATAAAGTATGTACCTATAGGAAGTATAGGAACATATGACTTATGAGTATGAAATGCACATGGTATACAAAAACACCGTCATGGATTATCTATCGTGTTCCAAATATCCGAACCAGCCAATAGGGAACTGTCATTGCATCCACAAATAGTACTCTAGGTGTTAAATTTAACACCTACAGCCCCAAACCAATACGCACCTTCAGTAAACCACACATGATTCAATATCTTATGTATCGCATCTGTTCCTTAAACAATACGTCTTAAACGCACATTCGAAAATAGCCTTTATCAGAACGAAATAAAGTTCACCGATATTGCTGATTATGGTGTGGCTATAGGCGTCAATTTTCACACCTCCAGTCACAAGCAAAATTAAACCTTATGGCCTTTTAGACAAGATTTAAATTCATGTAAAAAATTTGGTATACTTGTGTCATTGTTTGAATGCATTCTAAAAAGGTGTCGAGTTTCGCGCCTCTGGCGTGAAGGGTCGCCATACGGGCTTCTGATTGGTGGACTGTCCCTTCACACCATTCGCTAGGTGTTGATTACCAAAGATAACCGTCGAACAGATAAAGACTGTACAAACATACTTGTGTTTATACCTTGTACTCTAACTACCATTATTGAAGGGAATGGCCTGATGTAGCCAGCTGCAAATGAATAAATGCATTTTTTGGTGTAACAAATGCATTACTAGATCATCATCCTCCTGCCCTTATCCCAATTTATTTGGGGTAGGCGCAGCATGTTTTTTTCTTCCATACATCTCTATCAGCCGTCATCTCCGTGTTCACTTTCTTTCTATTCATATCATCTTTCACACAATCCATCCATATTTTCTTCGGTCTCCCTCTTTTCTTATAGCCATCAACTTTCATACTTAAAACTTTCCTCGTAACATGCTCCTCATTCCTCCTCATCACATGTCCATGCCATAATAGTCTGTTGCTACTTAACTTCTCTGTCACCGGCGCTACTTTCAGACTCCCTCTTACATATTCATTCCTCATCCTATCCATTCTCGTTACACCACACGCACTTGTCTTTCATTAATTCCTTTCGTAGCCCAACATTCCGATCCATACAGGACAGCAGGTCTTATCATGGTCTTGTAGATTTTCCCCTTCAGTTTAAGAGGAATTCGGGAGTCACATGTAGTTCCCGTGACCTGCCGCCATTTCAACCGTCCTGTGTTAATTCGGTGCTTGACTGGCCGGTCTATTTCGCCATCGCTTTGCACAAGTGAACCGAGGTACCGAAAGTCGGAGCAGACTGGCAAGGGCACAAATGCATTACTAGATATGGATTATTATTATGAATCAAACACTACACACAACTAGCTAGCCGTAGCTAGGTCGGTATCTAAAATCGCACGCACCCTACATGAAACAGATATAGTTAAATAGATACCGTCAAATCTCACATCTGTCGCTTCTGACTAATAAATAGGCACTAAAACTGCGCCTGCGACGATGTTCCGCTTGATATCGCTATCGCTCCGCATCGCGTCGCATCGCATCACGCTTCATGTGTTTAGATCTGCCTTTATATCTCCTATATCGTAATTCGTAACGCTCTAATAACAAAACGAGGACGTGTATCTGTGTTTAAGGTTGTCAAAATCATTAACCTAGAAATGTTTATGAATTAAAGTTACCCATTCTATGTTGTCAAGATCTTATTCTTCATCCGATGAGGGAGCTAGTTTTCGTTTTTTGATTCACAACCCTAAATAAAAAGATTGGTGGGTAAAAAAGAGTGGAGATCATGAATCTTGTACCTAATATATCTAGGTCCGTTATTGCCAAACTGCAATGTTGCATTTCTGATGAACTCTCAGGAAACACAGTATGAGACTAAGCATAGGTAAGCTGTGGCGTAGGCGATGCAGCACAGCGCAGTCAAGAATTCGCATCAGGTCATGACAGTTGACGCAGATATAGGTCACACATGACATTTGACACATATCTGTGTTTCACGTGCCTGGATCGCAGCTTACCTACTTATCTCTGTGCTAGTTCTTACGTTACAAAATCTGCTCTGCCCTGCACTGCGGGGAACTGCGTCGCCTGCGTCTCTAACAGTAAGGCTAAGGGTACCGACCTTAGCCTCATCGTTGTGTTATATCTAAGGTTGAAAATTTTACGAAAGCACGTCTAACTAATGTTAGCCTTATCCCTCAATAAACAATTCAAGACCTTATAAACTCTATGTTATACTAGGTATAGGCAGGTACCTTTTTTTTGCTTACGAGTGGAAATCCTCATGAATAGGTAGATACCCTTCGTCTGGGGAAGCCGAAAGGGGTATGTCGGACGCCTGCCTACTAAAATCACACGGTGGCCGACCTCAACACAAAATAGAGGAGCTCCGGTAACTCCTGTGGACCGCGCCTCTGGTGCTTTGCCATTTGGAACGTCCCGGGAAAGCAGTGCTTTCCACACCACAGTAGTACGCGATCACCTTGTACTGCTGGCCTCCCCAGAGAAAATGAATGCGTCGATAGGAATCAAACTCAGACTTAATACAACAGCTGTCCATCCGTGAAGCCGTTAAACTAATATGTAGACTGTTATACTAGATAGGTAGGTACTTAAGCCCTTATTGAAAGACAAATAGTAATTTTTGGTACTCACGTCATTCTGAAAAGGAACGACGAACAAACAAAACAAAATCATTTAGAAATCCATTTCTAGTTTTTCATCATGCCAACCCTACTAATCAAGATGGCGAGATGTATTTGGAGTGTTCCGCGTAACGCGAGCGACACGACAGATACGGCCGGACGATACGTGCGGCTGAGATTTATCGCAGCCGCAAGTCGCGACTTCTGCGAACGCTGTTCGCTATTTATAATTTTCTATCGTGATGTTAAGTTTGTAATGTAAGCTGTTCCTATAGATAACTATATGAAATCTTCTTCATTTATTTTTACTGTACCTATTGGTAAGATACCTTCTTGTGTTTTATGCTTAGGTCTGTAATAATACCTAATCCTCTTTATTGCATGAAGTTCTTAAAAAGTTGTTATGGGCAAAGGTAACCGCTTAACATCAGGTGGGCCTTTAGCTCGTTTCGCCATCATATACTATAAAAAAATAAAAACTAATTAGCTGTTATTGTAAGCACAACTGGCGGTCTTGTCTTTCCACGGCGATCTCTTCCAGACAACCATTGAATGGACTGGAATGACATGGGTTGTTTTTTTTATAGTACCTATAGCATGGTGAAACGAGCTAAAGGCCCACCTGATGTTAAGCGGTTACCTTTGCCCATAATAACTTCAATACCACCTAGGCTGTTGCCTAAATGGTACCGCAAGTCGGTTCGCCAAACTGAGACATGAAGATGAAAAGTCTCATGTGATTGTAATTTCACCGGCACCCGTACCCTTCAGACCGAAACACAGCAATGCAAGCATCACTATTTGGCGGAGAAGTAGATACGGTGGTAGTACTTCCCCGGAAGAGCTCTTTCACATATGAGCTCTACTACTACTACTAGAGTAGAGTAGAGTAGTTGAAGAGTCATAAACTGTTTTTCAGTTACAGCTGGAAGACAGTGGCGTGCATTGTACTGTAACTGGACTAACTGGGTGCCGTCATTCAAATGTAATAGTCTTTTACTTTTAAACGTTGTTGTTAAAACTTCTTGTTTTCGTGTTTGTTTTGTATGAAATATGTGTAGGTACACACGGCTACACATCAAGCTGTACTTTTCCAGTATAAACTGACCTCGCATTGTATAGGTTTTCCTTCCAACGCGAGGTCAGCCTTTACTGGTTGTGTACAGCTTGCTGTGTAGCCGTGTGTACGAGATATTTTAATTTTATACTATTAACTTGCTCTTGGCCGAAACCCAATGCACGCCACTGCTGGAAGATTATATTCATTGCATCCTACATAGGAGGAGGAGGAGATTCGCAGGAGAACGAAAGTAACCGACATAGCCCGAAGAATTGCCAAACTTAAGTGGCAGTGGGCGGGGCACATTGCTCGCAGAACGGATGGCCGATGGGGCAGTAAAGTTCTGGAGTGGCGACCGCGTACTGGAAGACGCAGCGTGGGTAGGCCCCCCACAAGGTGGACCGACGACCTGGTGAAGGTCGCGGGAATTCGCTGGATGCGGAAGGCACAGGACCGGTCGTTGTGGCGATGTTTGGGGGAGGCCTATGTCCAGCAGTGGACGTCTTTCGGCTGAAATGATGATGATGATGATGATCCTACATACATTACAATTTGTCCCACTAATCAATATTAAATGCGGAACTATGGACGTTTGTTTGTACGTATGGCTTTTAATCACATTGGAACAGCTGAACATTGGCACCGTGTCCTGGGTTAAAACAGAATACTTTTTATCGACATAGATACAACGGGAGCGAAGTCGCGGGCCACAGCTACATAGAATTAAATGTGCACAGGTAGTTGGTCATTACTCATAAGCGTGAACTACTAAGTAAAAGTAGTCTAAATTGTATACCACTAAAGTAATGTAACAAAGTAGTGTTTTTCGCCATCAAAACACCTGCCCTGAAAATTCTCGACTCAAACAAAACAAACGCCAACCAAACAAAGTCTCATAATTCGCGTGAAAACACACACTCACTCACCCCCATACTCATACCCACACACACAAAATCACACATAAAGCTAAGCCTACGGCCAGGCCACATAACGACACTAAAGTCCACTAAGGCGATTACACTAGAGGCACCCGCTGAAATTGATCCCCCGGGGAACACCCCCTGCCCCCCGGCGGGATGGCTCTTTGTGATGCCCTTTATCCCCCGGCTGGGCAGTGAGTTACACGTAACGTCTTGGAATTTAGGATACTGCTATTATTTTTCGTGGATTTTCTCTTCTACAATTTTGTGGAATTGTGGAAATTCGATTTCAGTACCTACTGCAAAATGATATGGAATTTTGATTATCATGTTTTATTTGGCGAGTAGAATAAGATGTATATCCTATCTAAACGCACGCCTATCTGAACCTAAAATGTTAGTCAAATGTGGCAAATGCCAGTCTTATGGTGACGCTACCTCTAACTATATCAGTTTATTCATATAAAAAACTTGTAGTATGATGTTTTGATTTTATTGTACGCGAAAAGTCTCGTAAATATAGTTCAACATGAGTGAAATTCACAAAAGTTTTAAAACTTCTACTTTTAGTATGAACAGTCGCAGATTGTCTTTTCTTCTAGTAACTCCTGAAAGAGACACTCTGCAAAAGCTAATAAAGAGCTTAATTTCCCAGAATCCTATAACTTTCTAAGTACTCCAGACGTCTATTTCTAAGTCAAAACAGGAATAAATGAACAATCACCAGCCCCCATGCCCATATATTAGACGGTTGACACTTGCAGATATACGCCGATCGTAACATTCACCAATATACCTTATCAAATAACACAAGCAAAAACTACCCTTATGTCAGAGCATCAAAGTCTAAAGCAAGTGCAAATCTCATTTGTTTTCTAACAAGATTACCAACTTACAATCCTAACTCAAATGAGTGAAAATCACCTTTACGTAAGCGCTACAAAGTACAAGGCACTTGCAAATTGAATTGGTACTCTTGCAAAGTTATACTCGTTATTGAACATTGGAGAATGGACCTTATATCAATGTGTAAGGTTTAAATGAAATGTAAAAGTGTAAGTAATGCGGAAGGCGCGCGAACGTCAATATTAGGTGGACAGAGTAGGCGAAGTAACGACGTAGTTTGAATAAACCGAAGGGAAGTGGATACTTTCTTGTGCAAGTAATTTTGTACAATACAACATGTTGTTGTATTCTGTTAAGTGTTGTTTTCGCTTATTTGGGGTGTAGGTTTTATGGGTAAGAGGCCTGCGTGGTTAAATAGTTGAAGGTTCTTTGATCTATGAAGTTTATTCAGAGTCTCAGACTTTGTTATCAATGTCAAGATCTTAAATGAGCGCCAAAACACAGTAGCAAGCATGATGCAGTTAATATTAATTACTTCTTTGTATGAGAAGAGGCATTTGCCCTACATCTACAGTGGAACAGCATGATCAGCTCATTAATATCCCACAGCTGGGCACGGGCCTCTTCTCAGAATGAGAAGGATCAGGCTTCAGTCCACCACACTGGCCTAGTGCGGTTGGCGGATTAAACACACCATCAAAAACTGTATGAAGCATTCTCAGGTGTGCAGGCTTCCTCACGATGTTTTTCTTCACCATTAAAGCAAGTGATAATCGAATTCTGATCAACACATGAATTCGAAAAGTCAGAGGTGCGGGCCATACAATGACTAGCTGGTGGAACAGTAACAGGCTGGTGTTCTACCTAACATCAAGAACTATTTTAGATGTATAAATGAAGTCAGTCAATAATGGGATAGCTCCGCCAAATACCAGCCTGCCGCTCTTGACTCGATTCAACGCAGAGCTGAGAGACTTATTGGTGATGAACCACTAGTAAAATCTAAGCTACAAAGCTTAGCCCATAAATGCACAGTCGCTTGTTGGTCGGTGTTCTCCAAGATGTACTTTGGAGAGTGTGCGCAAGAGCTCCATGAGCTTATTCCGCCATCTCCTTTCTTCCATCAAACTACACTACACACTGCAGGATATCATCCACATTTGGTAGAAATCCCTACTATTAGGACCAAGCCCTTTGAGAACTCTTTCACAGTGCGCACAGCCATGTTGTCGAATTCATCTTTATTTCCAAGCACTTACAAACCTAACGTCTTTAAAGCTGGAGTGAATCGGCACCTAATAGGTTTGCTCGCTTCATCGCCGACCACATCTTGATAAAGCTGTCTAGATTGCGGTCAGATCTTTATATCATTAAAAAAAAAAACTCTTAGTTTACCTTGCTTACCTCATAAGCTGCACTGCTTACCTACTTAAGTCATGAGGATGAGTATATAACATAAGTAGGTCACAAGTTTAAATGGATTTAGCTAATAGCCTGTGTAAGTACCTGCTTTTAAAACTTTTACCGATACTTATAGTAACTGGATACTCTGAAATATTGATTTTCAGTGACAATGTGTTTTATAGTTTCTTGTGTGGGTACACACGTATTACATATTTATTATTGTTTGTTGTCTGATCCTTGATTGGAAATATGCCGTGTCTCTTTCCAATACTATTTTTATTAGTAGAGAGTTCCTTGTGAAATCCACCGCGCATCGTATCTATTTCTGCCACCAAACAGTGATGCTTGCATTGCTGTGTTCCAGTGCGAAGGATACGGGTGTCGGTGAATTTACAATCACATGACATATATGTATATCTTTAGGTCTCAGTTTGGCGAATGCGATTTGCAGTACCATTTAGACAACCGAGCTAGGTGGTATTGCAGTTTTTATGGGCAAAGGTGACCGCCTAACATCAGGTATCCTTTAGCTCGCTTTGCTATTATACGTATCAGAAACGCGTGGTCATATTCGAAGAGCTTAGTCAGGGGATGCTATCGAACAACTTTTTCTATGGGAGCAACCCTGAAAATAATCAGCTGATCCTTGCATTTTTTCGAGCGACATCGATGATTTAGTAGGGAACAGCTGATATTTTTTTCGTGATTTCGGAGTTGGTCCCATAGTAAAAGTTGTTCTATGCTATGCCCTGAATGAGCTCTTAAAATATGACCACGCATTTCTGATACACGTTGTGTTATATAGCATAAAAAATATTGAAGGCGTGTAAGATCAGAGGTTATAGTAGATATTTCGACAGTTGCACAAGCCATGATCTGTCCAATGGAGTAACTACGGTTTTTGACAAAGCCTAGCCTGTAGTGTGTGTTCAGCTTTAGACTGGAAATGGCTGCGTATAGATCCTTCTTATTTAATTTCAACCTACATGGCTATCAGATCCACAGCTTGATATAAAGTATCTGCTCATATAAGATTTGTAAGAACCAGGTACCTACTCACCAGTTATACTTACTCCGTTAGCTGCGCGACCCAAAATTTGTCTTGGCCACCGAAATGAGAAAACGCCACTTTCCGCAATCTTTGGTAGTATCTCGTTAATGGGAAACTCGATTCTCCAGAAGGCAATAATAAGACATCTGAATTGTTCAATCACCAATAGTGGAATTGGACATAGGTAATTTAAGGAAGAACGTGTAATTAACTCCACAACCAGTACTCAACACTTTTTTTCAACCAATTTAAGAAACCCAATTATTTCACTTAAAAACTTTCCAGT
This sequence comes from Asteroscopus sphinx, assembly GCA_949699075.1. Classification (NCBI taxonomy): domain Eukaryota; kingdom Metazoa; phylum Arthropoda; class Insecta; order Lepidoptera; family Noctuidae; genus Asteroscopus; species Asteroscopus sphinx. The sequence continues at coordinate 6,210,146 of OX453021.1, read as the reverse complement.
TTCAAGTTTTACCGTCCAAGCGGCCACCCCATTTATAATAGAGCGAACATTCGGTTTAATTTAAAGCCATTTGCTGTAATTTAAGGCCAACACGTTCGTACGCTCGCGTGCAGAAGCCGCAAGCGCGGAGGAATCTGGGGGGAGGGGGCAGGTGATCCCCTACCCCCCTTCCTCCGTGCGACGTCCTGTCACTGACAAATGGCCCGGAGGAGAGCTCGACCCCAACACCCTCTTGAGGCTCGGGGTGACGTGAAGGAGAAGATGGATATTTATTTTGGATATTATATTGTTGGTTTTAATAGATGAGCGATTTAATAAATAATAAAGCTAATTAGCTACTTTCACATGTCGTCACAGATTTGCTTCAGAAGAGAGCCAAAATCTTACACATGATGTTAATTTCTAGATGATATTAAATCTTTATAACGGAGATGAAACCAAAGATTAGGTTAGCTTAGTGATAGATGAGAATGGTGTCGATTCTCTTGTTCACGAACTAAACTTATTTTAAACTATCGCTCTCTTTTACTAATAGTAGATACAAGAAAGGGATGGCAATCATTTTAGAGCTGTCAAATTAGACGGAATTAAAATTTCCATACAAGTTTAGTCGTGATCTCGGAACGTGCCCACTAAAATACAAAGAAATGTAACACGTAAACTAATTTGACAGTTCTAAAATGGTTGCTATCCCTTTCTTGTATCTACTTTTAGTAAAAGAGAGCGATAGTTTAAAATAAGTTTAGTTCGTGAACAAGAGAATCGACACCAATAAATCGTTATCAGAAGTATTTTTTAAAGTCCTTTAATTTTGAAATTTAATCTAGAATTCCATATATTATAATATTTATAATGCTTGAAGATGAAGACTTGCTTTCTTATTTCAATTAAGTAAATGTTAATTACAGATACGTGAGATTTAACGCTTGACCGCCACCTCATCTGATGTTCAATCTGTGTGGTCAATGATGTTACCCGCTTTCCCAGCAAAAACTTATTTACTCGAGTCTTGAAGACCAAGAGACCACCACCTACTCAGCGGGAAATATCGACGCCAACAAGGAATTCCACTCTTTAGTGGCACGCATGATAAAACTATTAGCAAATCGCTTCGTGCGTAAGGGTGGATTATCTACCATATAACGGTGGCGCATCGCCATGAATCTGGTCGTCAATTCCTCTCTAGGTTGGCAATGCATCAGTAATCATCTCGGTGTTGTTGATGTTTAAGTAACTACTTTCCATCTAGTAGTCCTGTAAATACGTCTTCCCTGAAAATATTTCCCCGACTTCGTAACCTCACCCCGAGCCTCACGGAGGGGTGCTATAATTTCATAGGACGGGCGTCGCCGCGCTTATCTCGGGCGCGGCTGCAGGCGCCGCGAGCAGCGCCTCTGCCTCCCCCCCGTCCTATTGTATCGGGAATTTTCGATAAACCACATTCTTAGTACAGTAATAAATCATGAGACGTGTTTCTGCTCTTTGTTTTCTGGATTGGGTGGCGATTTTAGGTTTTTCAGGAGTATTCTGGGGGTTAATAGATCTCCTATATAGTAGTTAGTAATTTAGGGTCGTATCTTTTGTATTGAGGGTTTCAATTTGGGTGTTACCAAGTTTTGTGTTTTGATCGAGTCTTGTTTTACTTCGACAAGGGGTTGTGCTTTAAACTTCGAGTCTAGAAACTACTTTTTTTCTGTTGTAAACGTCGAGGAAGGGTTTATGTAAGAGGAAGGATACGAGTATTCCGTGACCTGTTTGTTTAGTCCCCGTAGTTTGTTTTTGAAGTCGTCTAAAAGCACGCTGGGTTGATGGTATTGCCAAATCTGTAGGAAACACCTGGACGAGGATCGCACAATATTGAAGAAGCTGGAAAAAATCAAAGGAGGCTTATACCCACCAGTGAGTGATGGCTAGGTGGCTCTATTTGCAAAGTCAGGCCTCTAACTCACGTAATTTTATGAAGTGCCGATCAAGTTGCAGTGACGCTGCAGTTCGTTTCTGACAGCGATCGCCGTAGATAAGAGAATACTAAAAGCATTGTTTTGATCGAAACTTAACTGCGACTGCACTTCTTTAGTTACGTGAATTGGCCTGCAGGTCATCATTCACAATTTTCCGAGCCTTTTCCCAAAGATTTTCGGGTTTGGCTTCCAGTCAAACCAGATAGGTACGGCTGAATATCTGTATTTTACACGGAGCGACTGCCATTAGACCTCCGCATCCCAGTTACTTGGAAATACTGACCTAAAGTTAGACCAATTAGGCTTTCGGACTTCTGAATACTTGTAACGACTGCCATAGATACATATTCGTATGCCAACCGGGACCGACAGTAACGTGCTCTCTGAGGCACGATGGCAGATCTTCCAATTCAATTAGCCACGAGCCCTTTTTGCTTAGTCTGGGGATTATAACAATACTTAATTCCTACAAATTAATTTATGGTAGTGCGTTTGAACCACACAAAGAACAAGAACACACTTTTAGGGATCGAGTCACCCACGTCCGTAGGAGAGTACCCCTTTTCCGAATCCCTACACGTGATCCCTGGGTGATGCAAATCAGGTGACATACTGGTGGTAGGCCACGGCCGACGGCTTGCGACCACCCACCGGGCAAAGACGCTGCCAAGCTACCTAGTCGTGTTCCGGTACGATGCCCGGGGTAGCCACTTGAGAGGATGGGTCGAAATATTTCACTGCCATCCTCTCACCTTTGCTGGGCAAGCGTGAACCATCGTCGACCGCACCATCGCTTAACGTCGGGTAAGGTGACGGTCAAACGCAAGAAATAAAATAAAAAGAAAGCTGTTCACATTCTTGTCATAATTATTACTATGGCGCCTTTTGGAGCCAAATGAAGAAATAAGATGTAAAAAGATAGATATGTTTATTTATCTTCAGAAACCTTATAGTGTACCTAAATCACGCAGTAAAAATCTTTAGATAGGTATAAACTCAAAAGGGCGTAAAAGACATTAACACTAATCTCCCTTACGCCTTTTGAGCTACTCCTGAAATAAATACATTAATTCGTCGACCGTCGTCGGCTGTACGCGACTGTACGAGTGCGCGCGACGTTGAGTAATGTCACCGAACATTACTAGTCTTGCTGAAACACCACTGGACGTATAGGTACCTATATAATAAGAGGGTAAGCAGGAGTATATTAAAAATTAAATAATTTATTTTCAGACCGTGGTCCATAATTGTTAGTACCTTCAACTTTAGAACTATGTTAGTAAAAGAGAGACAGGTACATATAGACATAATTACGTAAGTACAAAAAATAATTTCAATTTAATAAATCGTGGAGATCGATGTAATCAGCTATACATTTTATTCATCATTTCAGCCGAAAAAACGTCCACTGCTGGACAAAGGCCATAATCGCCACGCATGGCAGGCGGGTTGGCGATCGCAGTTGGTTGTTTAAATACTCAGAGAACGCTGCTGCCCATCCTCTGGTGAATCCCTTAGTCGCCTTTTACGACACCCATGAGAAGAGAGAGGGTGATGCAATTCTTTACGTCCGGCACCACACGGAACAGAACAGATGAATCAGCTATACATATGATATAAAAAGATATCGCTGATCACACTCATCTCTCCCTCTCTCTCTATGCAGCCGAATAGCTCGCAACAAAATTGGGCAATCTATTCGGGCTGCCACAACGCTAAGGATACTGTTGGTGCTGCCACGGACCCTGCCTAGCATCAAGGCCGCTCGTTTTCTAAGGATGGCATGAAAGCCATCAGTCTGAGCCTCAGCAAACATGCCTGACGCGCTGCAGTACCTTGGGTATATAGGTAGAGTAATACGATTATTAATACACACTAAGTGATATCAATGTACCTATATTATTTTAGTAGGTAAGTAAAGATAAAGGGATGTAGGAGAAAGAGGCAACGCAGGAAAGTAAAGAATAACACATTAAATTACTGGGATCTTCATCTGATCTTCCTATAAGGTTTGGTAGGATGGTAATATTTTTAGGGTTTCGTACAAAAAATATGCCAATGGGACCCTTTTACTAAGCCTACATCGTCTGTCCATCCCACAGAAATATCCGTCCGTCCGTTTGTCTGTCACAGACACAGGACCGTATCTTTTAAACGTAATATTCTGTAGCCAGTTGAAATGTTCATAGAATACTGAATATGTTTTAACTAATGGTCTCTATCATTACTAAAAATAAAATATAAAGGCATTACAAGAAACCTCAAAAACAAATTTCGACGTTTTTCCTTCAAAACGCTAATACCTACCTACATACAAGCATAAAAAGTCTGATTGTAGTGCATATTCAATTAAAGAATAAAGTAATAAGTGTGGTGGTACGGAACCCTTAGTGATAGTGCTCCTTAGAGCTGACTCGCTCTTGGCCGGTATTTTTAACCGAGTTCCTTATTTTACCATGATAACAAATAATGGAATTTATAGCAAAATCTGTTCCCTACACTGAGTTATTATTACCCTTAGTGGTTCTCTAGAATTTCTTGTAGTGGTTTTTAAGACAAGCATTTGAAACACAAAAAGGCTACTTATCTTGATGTCCTAGTCGTATTTGCGCCTTTTGGGGCACCTAGATGAGGAAAAAAAATAGGTTAAAAAAATGATGGATCTATTTACTTATTATCAGAAATCTTCAGTGTACCTCAATCACGCGGTAAAATCCTTAGGTGGATATAAATATACACCTCAAAAGGGCGTAAAATACACTAATAACACTAATTCCTTGTCTAGGCCCAAGTTTTTGTTGCAATTCAAGTCTCTTCAATAACTTTACATCAATTTACTTATCAATGTATATTTTTTCTATTTTAAGATATTAGTCTAGTCCACACTATTCCTTTTATATTTCTTTTTATAATAGAAAAAAAAAACATTTTTTCATTTCTTTTTGCAAAGTTACTGAGTTGATTTTCTTGGCACTATTTACAAAATGACGATGCTTCACAATTTCATAGCGAATATCAATGTAACAAACACTAGACTAAGCAGAATCGGACACAAAATAAAGCAACCTTTTTATCCAGTACTATAACAGTAACAGCTAATCATAAACGATACAAATAGCTGATGCTGCCCATCAACGAAAACCGAAGTCATATCATTGAGAAACGCTGATCTGTCTGTCGCAGGGATGTTGTCAAAACCGTGATACTATAATCTCACTAGTAACTCAAAAACAAGGAGCTCTTGTAAAAAGCTCGTCAGGGGTACTGCCTTCGTACTTATGTCTGCTGCCAAGCGGTTAGGCTAAGCGTATGATGAGACGCTCGATTGATTTAACAAAACTGTTTCTCTTTAAAGAACGAATTTTTTGGTTAGGTATTACCTAAAGGATATGTCCCCTAGTCCCCTTTGTTATGTTACAGGTAGCTAAAGTTCCTGCTATAAGTATTTCTTTTTCAGTGCGCTGGGCATTACAGTTGACGCTGACATATGACACACAAACATATATTATCTGACCTGCGTTTCACGTGCCTGCGGCGCGGTGGATGGAGTCCCTGACGGGATTCTCCGCCACCCACCCGGTAAAGCAGTTAGGTCACCTATCTTGGGTATCGTCTGCGAGAGTCTATTCGAAAAAGAATAATCAGTGCCTGCATCGCAGTTTACGCAGATCTGTGCTTGTTTAAACGTTACAAAATCTGCTTTGCCCTGCGCTGCGCTGTGTTTCTTCGCCTTTGTCTTTCTGTTTCGTTGGGAAAGGTATACGGTGGGTAGGGTGCCGGTGAAATTACAATCATATGATACTCTCTTTAGTTTCATGTCTTAGATTGACGATCCTGAATTACAATACAATTTAAGCAAGACCCAAGGTGGTAATGCAGTTGTTATGTACAAGTAGCTGCTTAACATCTGATGGGCTATTACCTCGATTCGCCATCCTAAAGGTACCATAAAAATGTCAAGTGAAATCACAATTTCACTGAAAGATGTATGTGATATTGTAAGAAATGGACAAAAATGATAAATCGTGCAATTACATTGTTTTTTTTTTCATTTATAGTATAGGATGGCGAAACGAGCTAAAGGCCCACCTGATGTTAAGTGGTTAACTTTGCCCATATCAACTGCAATTCCACCTAGGTTGTTGCCTAAATGGTACCGCAAGTCGGTTCGTCAAACTGAGACATGAAGATGAAAAGTCTCATGTGATTGTAATTTCACTGGCACCCGTACCCTTCAGACCGAAACACAACAATGCAAGCATCACTATTTGGCGGAGAAGTAGCTGTACGGTAGGTATTGTTATTCCTAGATTGATTATAATTGCACGGTTTTGACAATATCCCTGCGACATGTCCAAGAATATTTCTCGAAACAAAACGTAGTCTAGTCGACGCTGTAAAAATACAGGCGGGATAAATAAAAATATAAAATAAGATATGCCGTGGAAGTGGCGCGGGGCGCAAGAAACTCGTGATCCTTTTGAATGTGTACTGTGTGGAGTAGAGGTGGGGTGGAGTGGGCTTCTGACTACATTTTTCAAGTTATTCCTGATGTGGGTTAGTACCTAGAGTTAACGTATTTTAATGGTAACTTAACCATTATAAGCGGAATTATGGCTTAGAATATAAGTTCATACAGGACTTTATACTGGTTTTCATCATCGGTTTGCGCTTTACTGTACGAGTTGAGTAAAAATTGTGTTAATCGAAAAAACGCTTTAAATTAATTTAATTAATCATTTGATATTCATCAATTTATTCCTCCTTCTTCTTTCATTTAAGTAACATGGTTTTTCGTAACTATTAGCTGCTTTTCGTTTGTTTCAAATAAATATTTGATGTTTTTTGGTTTTTGGCATCTATTTCATGTTAAAATGTTTCGTCACCTACAAAAATCATTAGTTCATATGCAGTGATAGCCAAGCGGTTGAAAGCTTGCCTTCCATGCAGGAAGGTCTGAGTTCAAACCCGGCCCGTACTACCTCTGACTTTGCGGATTCGTGTGCCGATCAGAATTTGATTGTCACTTGCTTTAACGGTGAAGGAAAACATCGTGAGGTAACTTGCACACCTGAGAGTGCTCCATGTAAGTTCTTGATGGTGTGTGTTGACGCCAACCCGTAGAAGGCCAGCGTGGTGGACTAAGGCCTGAATCCATCTCATTCTGAGAACAGGCCTGGGCATGGGCCTGTTCTAAGAAAGGGACAGTAATGGGCTGATTAGTTCATTTATTATTGGTGACGCACGAGCACACGATGAGGGGGTGCAGGGTGCACCCAGCCGTACTCCACTCATCGTCAGCTGTGCGCCGCATTCACCGGAACGACTCACAGCCTCCCATACGTTATTTTTCCCCGCATTTCATTATCGCGCCATGGTTACGTATATATTCCGAAGCAATCATTATATCAGTTTTGAAACCAGCATACAGTCTAGTCATTCCACTCCACAAACTGGATTCTCAGCTTAGGATTACCCGGTACCGGTCTTACCAATTGAACAGATTCTAATGAGAATCCCTTGAAAGTTTCCCCACAACACACAGAAAGTTTTACGAAAAAAGAATTACGTCTTCAAAAAATACACCTCAAGGCGACTCCACTCCTTTATTCCCAGGGAGTGTTTCTTTGGCCGTAACAATCTGAGGCGGCGCCACGGGTCAGCGAAGACCCCCCAGCCCCCCTGTGACTGTGTGTGTGTGTGCATATCATAGATACGTGAGGCAGAAAATTCGCCGTTTTGTACGTACTGACGAAGATATAGTATAGAGTATGGCGTAGAGTGTCTTTTGTGGGTGGAAGTGTTATGGTGGCTTGAGGTGTGTATGTAGGGCAGGTTGTGTTTTGTCATTAATTTATGATAAGTATTTTCTATACTACTGAAACCTGGGATTTCTAAAGGAATGCTTCTACTAGTGAGAGAATATCACTTCAATCAACATATTTTAAATGGGCTGTTCAGACTTCTTAGTTTTATTTCATCTAGAAAGTCATCCGGGCTGTCTGACCAACTTCCGTCAGAGGTTTAACTGAACAATTTCGCGAAAGAGGGACTTTTTAAAAGATCGGCATCGTATCGGAGACTCCCTTGGTTTTACAGATTCCCACGGGTGGCGATGATTGGTTACCATCATGTGACCCACTTGCTTATTTGCCCACATTTATGTATTATCAGAAAACCACATAGGTATTAAGTAAATAAGCAATTCTGGTGTTGCTAATGTACTGAGAGAGACTAGAGGTTGATTGCTATATTGCAGAACCTCGCTTCTGTGACGATTGTGTGATATTGGATTCTGCTGCATCATTTGCTGTTATGCTGGAAATATGTTGCATTGAAGAATTTTTAGGTTGTTAACTTTAAGTGACAAGAAATTTTAGTTGGTTGTAGGTTGGTTCATATATACATGTAATTAAAACTCGTGTGGTCCACGTACTGGAAGGCACAGCGTGGGTAGGCCCCTCACAAGGTGGACCGACGACCTGGTGAAGGTCGCGGGAATCCGCTGGATGCGAAAAGCGCAGGACCGGTCGTTGTGGCGATGCTTTGGGGAAGCCTATCTCCAGCAGTGGAAATAATGATGACTCATCGTGTGGTCGACCACATTTGTGATGTAGTTCTTCTTTTTTTCATTGTACTTATAAGGTGGTGAAACGTGCTAAAGGCCCAATTGGGGCCTATTTGATGTGACCACTCTGCAAGTCTGCACTCTACAAGTCTGCACTCTTCACTTTTCAAATATTCCAGAGTGTGGAGTGTAAACTAGGGATTGCAGAATAAATTAAAAAGTCTTCGCCCTACACTTTTCAATGCTCACTACATTCTTCCAAATTTTAATTTTTAGTCTGCAAAATGTTTGTACAACATAAAACATAATTTAGATAAAGAGCTCGGAATATGGAGTGTAGACTTCAGAGTAATTACGTCAAATAGGCCCCATATACTAAGCTGTTAACTTTGGCCATAACAACTGCAATCCCAGCTAGATTGTTGGCTAAACGATATTTCAAATCGCGTTTGCTAAACTGAGACTTAAAGATTGAAAGTCTTATGTGATTGTAGTTTTATTGGCACCCGTATCCTTCTCACCGGAACACAGCAATGCAAGCATCACCATTTGGCGGCAGAAATAGGTATACATGCTGAAATGTTAATAGCTTCTTTCCCGAAAAGATTTAATTGTACTCATAATGATGAGCAACTTTTATTATGGGACCAACCCTGAAATCGCGAAAAAAAAATCATTTGGTCCCTACATTTGTGTTCACTTAAAGCGATAAAATGTATATAGGGACCACCTGATTTTTTTCCGCGATTTCAGGGTTGGTCCCATAGTAAAAGTTGTTCATAATGATGAGTCCAATGACCTCTTTTCGGGGAAGAAGCGATTACAATTTCAGCATGTATACGGTGGTAGTCTGAATATAGATTTAAAAGTCGCCTCTATACATGTACTACTCTATGCCAAACATGGTACCTTTGTCCGTTCACGAGGGTGGTCAACTTATTGGGACCGTGTTGCCGCGCCTTCGACCTTTGAGGCGGTATCATTCATCTGAGGAGGCAGAGATGAGGCTTGATGTTGCTAGTTTAAATGTGTTGGGGAATTTTGTTGTTACTTGGAAGAGCTTTTGGCGATTTGTAGTGCTTAATTTTTGAAAGAGATGACTACCTACGTTTTTAATAGTGCTTCTTGTAGCCTTTTCAGTGATACTTGAGCGAGTATAGACAGACATTGAAGAGTTATTAGGAATTTCATATATCTACTGCAAGTCTTTTGGGCACGTTACCAGTTTAAAGCGATACGGAGGAATATTTTGATGCTCTTTTGTTACAGTTATAATTTAGTTAGGAAATTCTCAGTAGCAGCCTGGAGTCTGGATTTGTGCCCGGTTAGTGGCAATAGGCTCGCCCCCTATTACATGGGACTTAACATAACTGGCGAAATGTGGGTGTGCTATACATCTCTGCCTAACCCTTCGGGGAAATACAGGCGTGATGTTATGTTATTATAATTTAGTTTTAAGTAAATAATTAAGTAATTGTTTTTAAATAGGTGAGGACGATACAGTCTTTTCACCAATTTTGACCTCATTGAAAGCATAAGGCTAGTTTGAAGGATTATCGGTAGAAGTACAAGTGCACAATACAATACCAATTACATAATATTAATAATCATAATAATTTCATAGGTTTTCACGATCACTACACATTATAATAAAGTTTAACCGGATTATATCGCGTATATTATTTAAATTAGTTTTCCTGACGTTTCGAAAGCTTTAAAGCGGGTCCTGGGTTCGATTCCCGGGTCGGGCAAAGTGTTATTGGGTTTTTTCATTAGGAAATTCTCAGTAGCAGCCCGGAGTATGGATTTGTGCCCGGTTGATGGCAATAGGCTCGCCCCATATTACATGGGACTATTACATAACTGGTGAAATGTGGGTGTACTAATACACCTTTGCCTACCCCTTCGGAGAAATACAGGGGTGATGTTATGTTATGTTCGAAAGCTTTGCAGCGTTTGTGGTCGCAGGAAGACTAAGATGACAAGCGACTTTACAGAAATTTCTAAGAAAAAAATTCAATGTACCTTACAAATGGTTTCACCGACCACGAACGCTGCAAAGCTTTCGAAACGTCAGGAAAACCAATTTAAATAATATACGCGATATAATCCGGTTAAAATTGTGTTAATAAAAATAATAATCATAATTGTAATCATTTTTCTTTCTTTTTTATATTGAAAAAAAAAACGAAATAGGTACACTACATAAGTATTAAGTAACATTAATCCATCTTTATATTAGAGAAAAAGTGAGTTTGTTTCCTATTTCCTTTATAGCGATTGATCTAAAAATCTTGTAAAACTTCATTCAAATTCACATAAAGCTGTGAAAATACCAACAAACTTCGCCGCCTTCATTCACATTTTCACCAAACAACTTCAACTTTAGGACTGACCGCTTCTTAATTGTCTTCTTCCACAAACGCTTAGTAATTTTCGCGCCTCAATTCATAAACTTTTATGAAAAGGTGGCCGTCTGGTCTATTCAAAGTTTTGTTTTTTTGTTGGAAAATAAAGTTCTTTTTAGCAGAACAGTATTAAACTGAGCTAGCTAGCTAGTTAGCTCGTGGCTAAGAAGTTCGCCTGGATCAGTGTTGCCATATGCACCGTAATTACGGCAGATCTGCCGTAATTTTGGCCTTTATTTTTATTTCTGCCATCTACCGTAGTCATAAATTACGGTGTATGAAAGTTACCGTAATTTTTGGAATCCAACCTGGAACAGGTAGTTTTCCAAAAAAAATAAAAAATTGTATCACTTTAGTGTGCTACTCAAGTCAGTGGTGGTGGATGTACCTAGTAGCATGCGAAATTCAAAATTTCGTGTTTTTTCTGCAAATTGTAGCACTAATTCACGTTGTAGGTTGTTGTAACAATATATCTAACTGATTTCTGACACACAGGCTAGATTATAGCTTAGTTCAGAAAACAGAGCTTTCAACAAATTATGAACTTATTTAGTGTCAAATAAATAAATAAATAAATAAATCTACTCAATCTTGGGGGAGGTGCGGGAGGCCTATGTCCAGCAGTGGACGTCTTTTGGTTGATATGATGATGATGATCTATTGAATAATGCTCATAATAACACTAACCTAGCTCTATAAGCTCGATAATATAATTGAAAATTTGATAGTAACTTTATATTGTGGAGCTTATAAAGCTAGGATGTTATACTACTAGTACTAAATACCTACTACTACTCACTATATTATTACGATATTGTGATTATTGTCGCGAAAAATATTCCGATCAATAGGTATATAACGTGAAATATAGCTACAGCTTGCAAAAAACGCAAGAAATTTTGAGTTTCGAGGGTTACTACGTCGCAATCACCAGTATTGCCTTCAATTATAGGCAGAAAATTCTGAAAATTTATCACCGTAAATTTGCCGTATTTCTTTAAACTGATTTACCGTATTTCTGGTAATTTTGACCCACTGTGCACCGTATTTTCGTTTCATCGATCTGGCAACACTGGCCTGGATTCTACGCTAGAAAAGTAGTTTTTTTTGTTTTGCCGTGGGAAAATCCTCATGGACGCACTCCCCGGGTGGGGCCAATGTCGGACTGTCACGGCCGCGCCAGCCACACCTGCTTCGCCAGTCGCCAGGCACGGGAGCCACGCCAGCTACGCCAGGCAGCAGCAGGACCTACCCTATGCTAACTTCAGAGGTACACTCGGAGTCACGCCCCATTGGCCCAGATTGAACCCCTCCCGCGCCAGAATATTCGTCACAGGCAATAAGAAGGAAGGATAAAATGTCCTTTTAAAGGATATTCATTGCCCGTACCTAGGATGCACCGGCCTAATAACAGCCGTTTCCTTCCAGCATGGATATGATAGTCCTTCTGCACAGAAGGACTTGCAGCCGTCAGGCATACGTGGAGCTTTTCTGGCCAGCAACCCAGTCTAATTGTACCTACTGTCAGTCATTGCACCCTTTTCATCCTATGCTGTCACCGGTATATTTATCACATGTGCACAAGGTAATAGGTTTTTGCTGGACAAGCATGCACTATCGTCGACCACACGATCGCTTATCACACAGCAATAGATAGAATGGAAAAGTGGGCGGGACGCGCGTGCCAACACTCTGCATCAGAGTGCAGGGCATTTCAAAGCCTTTCTCAGTACGCCTTATGACTTGTTTCTGTAAATACTGTAAAAAATCCCGCAAAAATGCCTTATTGAGCTGTTTCAAACTGCAGAAACAAAATCTGGTAAAGTACATTTGATAAAAGTTAATTTTAAAAAATTAATGACGTCAAATTGGGAGGCGTAGTTTGTTCGAAAGTTGCCACGCATGAATCGCAAGTAAAATTGTGCATTCTACTCTATCAATTTCTGTAGCTTATCATCAGGCACAGACCAGCAAGCCACAAGACGCCGCTTAAACAAATTTTTGCATGAGAACGCGGTCGTAAAATGTTGGTGGGGACCGGACGGCGGACGGCGCGCTATGATTGGTTAGCTCAAATGTTCGGTGGTTGATTCCGTATGATTGGTGCCGCTCGCGGACGGACTGACATCCTGATTGGCGGCGGGACGTAAGATATGCAGTGGTACTGCATATGCGTTGTGACCGGGGGTGTCCGGCTAATCGGTGTCTAGAGGCTTACTGGTCTGTGTCATCAGGTGAGGTAGCGGTCAAACGCAAGCCTATTTTAGAATAAAAATAAATTAATAAAACTTTTCCCTATTATCATATTTCAACAGAACTTCCTCTTAGTGACCGCCATCTTAATTGTCTTCTTCCTCAGCACTTAGTATTTCGCGCCGCAGTTAACTTTGACGCCCTCTTCATAAGTTTATGAACTGTCGTTTCTAGAAAGTTTTGTTATTTCGTGTTAATGGTGGAGTATTTGACTTTAGGAACTGGTTTGTGGACTAAAGAAATGTAAGTTTATCAGATAGGCACTTGCAGCATCAGGGTATGTAATGAGCATGGATGAATTAGTTCATTATTGGTCTATTGTAATGAGTGAAAACAGATGAATAAAAACGACGGAAGGAATCTCACTAAGAAAAGATTGAAACACTTTATTTTTTCTTAAACCTATCATAATTTCGACGGCATTTTAACGCACAAGATGGCATATTTTTATTTTATTATTGACACTACGACAAGGACGCCCGTCACACAAGATTTGTTGCGTAATCACGTAATCGCGGCTGTTAGACTTTGGGTTGTGAATGTGTGCGTACCAGCCCTTACTTTCAAGCGGACTTACTATGGGTGTTTCACTTATTTTTGAGTGAGATTCTGTGCGCCTTTTTTAGGGTTCCGAACCCAAAGGGTGCTAACGGGACCCTATTACTCTCGCTACGCTGTCCGTCCGTCCGTCTGTCACAGGGCTGTATCTTTGTAACGGTAATAGATAACCAGTTGAAATGTTCACAGAATTTGTGTTACTATGGTGCCTATCACGACAAATACTAAAAATAAAAAAGTCTAAAACCAGAGGGGTCAATATAAGAAACCTCGAAAAACATGCATTTTTTCAACATTTTTGTTCCTGCTCTATCTTCAAAACTGTAATACATACCAGCGTCAAACTTGGTCTGACTATAGTGTATGTAGTTAAGCAACATAGGATCCCAAACTAAACCAATTCACAAATTAAAATGAATGGATCTTTTAATTTGTGAATTGGTTTAGTTAACAGACTAGACTACTTTCACTAACTGCTATCATAAACAAAAACACAGCACACGCCAACTTTATCAGACCCAAATCCACTTTTACTTAACGTGTTACCGCCTTATCCTCAACTATCTTCAGTTAAGAGGAATTATCTCTTCACCTTCGCAGTTTACCCCCACACACCCCACCCCTCTGTTATCCCATTCCAAGTTCATCTCCCTCTCAAGATATCGCCTGCAGGATTGTCTTGTACAATTTTCAGAAGTTTCTTTCTGATTAAATTTTTCAGGCGGTTTGTTTAATACATTAGTGTTGATTGGAGTTTTTATGCACCAGCTATGTGTAACTTTTCAGTAGAGTCTGACCACGCTAAGTTCAGGTCTGCAATGAAATTATGGCAGCACCGTAAACAATTACTTTTTTAATAGTATAGGATGGCGAAACGTGCTAAAAACCCACCTTTGCCCATAACAACTGCAATACCACCCAGGCTGTTGCCTAAATAGTACCGCAAATCAGTTCGCCGAACTGAGGCAAGATGACTGAGAGATATAGGTAATAGGAGAGGTATAATAGGTAGCCGGTTGAAATTTTCTCAGAAAATGTGTTGCTATGACCACGACAAATACTAAAAATAAGTAAAAGTCTAAAACCAAAGGGGGTCCAACAAGGAACCTCGAAAATAATGCATCTTTTTCATTCAACGTTTTTGTTCCTGCTCTATCTTCAAAACGGTAATACATACCAGCGTCAAATTTGGTTTGGTGCATACTCTGTAGTTTAGCAACAAATAATACAAACAGGGAAAACATAGACATACGGAACCCTTACTGCGTGAGTTCGACTAGCACTTGGCCAGTTTTTTATTTTTCATCTGACGACCTGTGTTTCTTAGGAAAAGTTGTTCAATTTCATTGGTAGAATCCACCTTTAAAATTTGTCGCGTATATAAAATTTTATCCTGTATATTTCAATACTTTCTAGGTTTAACTTACCTCTTACCGGAAACAAACACTAGGACAAGTAAATATAAAACTAAAAACAACGCTAAAAACTGCTTCCAATTTTGTACTCCACTGACAAGGCGTCTTTACAGCCGCTTTAAAGTTGTATTTTGATGTATCTACTAATTTTTAAAATCAATTTTTTATTCAAACAATTATGCTCTTTATGATTGCTTAATTTCTTGACAAAGCTTCTTTACAGCTGCACCCATTCTTAGTTATTAAATGACAAGGCCTCTGTACAGCTGCTATAGATTCCAGTATAAAAAAAAAACGAAATAATGTATTTTATCTTGTATAATATTGCTTTTTAAATTTATTAATTCAGAATTTAAAAAAATGTTAATGACTTATCCAAGTGTACTTGTATGTTCCTATGGTGATAATAAATAAATTGAAACGGCCCACATAAAGCCTAGCACACACTCTCGTGCCCGGCTTTTAATACAACACGGGCGGGTGTAAAGGCCGGGTGGAAGGAGGTATTATTACACCTACGCGCGGCGTGCGTATCTCGGCTATTTTCCGGATAATTTCCCACAGACTCCAGTGGGCAAGAGACCGTGTTAAAGACAGGGGGATACGGGATACGGCGGCCTCGGTTGACGTCATACAGATAGTGTACACTTAGATTATTTTTTATGTAGGTTATATTTTGTTGAGCTTAAGGAACGAAAGATTCGACAATGTATTTTTATAATACAATGTATAGGATGGCCTACGCTGCAATACCTCCTAGGCTGTTATAACTAAACACAGACATAGGTAGTAAAAAATATAGACGAAGTTCTGCGAACAATCATAGTGAAGCCAACAAAAACCATGCTCCTCCGTGTACAAACCAGCGCTCACGCACACATATGCACATAAAACCGTGCTCACCGCTCTCAGTACACATGTCGTGGCACCGTCCAGTATGCATGGCCAAAAACAAATATCTTTTAGGTACATATGTGTATGTGAGAGCTGAATGTACACCGAGGAGCACAGTTTTGTTGGCTTCACTGTGATTGTTCGCACCACTTCGTCTATATTTTTTACTATTGCAAATCGTGTTCACCAAACAAAGACATGTTGTTTTATTTAGTCAAATTGTATTTCGACTGCTATGGATAAGGAGTGTTTCAGAAGCATTTTATTTCGTGTGAAAGAAGAGTAGTCAGAAGTAGTAAGACTGCATATTAAAGAAGGAATCATTGACTATACAGCCCAAAAAACTCATATCTATCTATCTTCTATCTATATCTATCTATATACTATAATAAAACTGTAAAGGTCGAAAAGTCTGTACATTGAGTTTTTTTTCGCGAAAACCGGCTAGGGGGACTAGAAATAAGCTATAGAACACGAATCAATCGTTTAAAAAATTTATGTCTGTCTGTCTGTCTGTTTGCCGTGTGGTATCCGGCAAATAAAAAGAATAGACCACCCCCCCTCTACCCATGGGTGTCGTAAAAGGCGACTAAGGGTTGAAATCAGGAGGATGGGCAGCAGCGTCCTTCTGTGCATTAACATCGTGCAACATCACCCACTGCGGTCACCAACCCGCCTGCCCAGCGTGGTGACTATGGGCATACATCCCAATGAACGCACAACCAAAAAAACGGCCCCCAGTTCCCGGTGGTCCCTCTATTCCCGACTACGGTAGCGGTCGTGGTAACGGTGGGACGGGGGGTGCGAAGAATCCCCGGGTTACGGCAGGCTACCAAAACCGACGACTATATCTGGCAGCGTATAATGGACAAACGTTGAGACTGGACCATCACCTCGCCGAGCTTGAAGTAGAGTTAAGTCATATAAAATGGCATATACTGGGGTTATCCGAAGTCCGTAGAGAGGGGGAGGACACGATAACCCTGGAGTCAGGACACTTACTCTACTTCCGCGAAGGTGATCAGCTCTCCCAAGGTGGTGTTGGTTTTCTTGTCAATAAGGCCCTCGTGAACAACGTTGTGGAAATCGGTAGTGTGTCGACACGGGTAGCGTACCTTGTACTAAAGCTAAATGATAGGTACAAGCTGAAAATAGTGCAGGTATATGCGCCGACCTCGACACACTCTGACGATATAGCCGAAGCGATGTACGAAGACATAGCTAAGGCTATGAATAGTACCGCTAAGGCTCACTACAACGTTGTTATGGGGGACTTCAACGCTAAAGTGGGAGTACAAGAACGCGGCGAATCGAAAATCGGACCTTACGGTTTGGGGCGCAGAAACCACAGGGGCCAAATGTTGGTCAACTTCTTGGAGTCCCAGGGGCTCTTCTTAATGAACTCCTTCTTTAAGAAGAAGCCCCAAAGAAGATGGACCTGGAAAAGCCCCGATAAGGTGACAAGGAACGAGATAGACTTTATCATGACGGATAAGAAGCACATATTTAGAGATGTCTCTGTGATCAATAGGTTCAACACCGGAAGCGATCACCGACTTATCCGAGGCACTCTAAATATCAATTTTAGAGCTGAAAGAACGCGCATGATTAAGTCTACTCTCCGACCTTCGCCGTTCCAAACCAGTTTGGGCTCCGAAAGGTTCCAAGCGGAACTTCAAAATCGATTCGACTCGCTGGAAACCACTGGCAATATTGAGGAGAAAACCAACACCATAGTCAAAACATTGCAGGAACTGTCTCGAAAATTCTTTCCGCCGCAGCGTGGAAGCAAGATGCCCAAGCTTTCGACTGAGACTCTCAATCTGATGAGGAAAAGACGGGAAATGTCAGCCACGCATTCGTTTTCATCAGATAATAGGTCCTTAAACCTACAGATTAGGAAGCTGATGCGACGTGACCTCCGCCGCTCCAACACCCGCGCCGTTAAGGCTGCGATTGAGCAAAATAGGGGGTCGAAAGTTTTCGCTCAGCAGCTAGGGAGGACCCATCTGATGAAACTGAAAGCCGCGGATGGCAAAATTGTCACCTCTAAGATCGAGATGCTTGATGAGGTCGAAAACTTCTATGGGCATTTGTATTCCACGAAAACGGCGAGACCAGCGGTTCCTAGCAATGACGACAAAAGAGCCCAGCTCACGCGCCATTACACCGAGGATCTTCCGGACGTTGACCAGGGCGAGATTAGGGCGGCCCTCGAGCAGCTTAAGAACAACAAAGCTCCGGGCGATGACGGCATTACTACTGAACTCCTAAAAGCAGGCGGGGCTCCAGTCCTGAAGGAGCTACAGAGTCTGTTTAATTCCGTCATCCAACAAGGCTCTACACCGGAGGCATGGAGCGGGAGTGCGGTGGTACTGTTCTTCAAAAAAGGGGATAAAACCCTTCTGAAGAACTACAGACCCATCTCACTCCTGAGTCATGTGTACAAGCTGTTCTCGAGGGTCATCACGAATCGTCTCGCCGGAAGACTCGACGAATTCCAGCCACCAGAGCAAGCTGGGTTTCGAAAAGGCTACAGCACCGTAGACCACATCCATACTGTTCGGCAGATCATACAGAAGACTGAAGAGTACAATCAGCCGCTGTGTATGGCATTCGTGGACTACGAGAAGGCCTTCGACTCTATCGAAACTTGGGCAGTTCTGGATGCTCTTCAGCGATGTCACATTGATTAGCGGTATATAGAGATGCTGAGATGCCTATACAACGCTGCTACCATGACTGTTCAGCTCCAGGACCAAAAGACGAAGCCAATCCAACTGCGCAGAGGGGTGAGACAAGGGGATGTAATATCCCCGAAATTGTTCACTAACGCGTTGGAGGACGTCTTCAAGACGCTGGACTGGACTGGACAGGGTATCAACGTTAACGGCGAGAACATCTCACATCTCCGTTTTGCCGATGACATCGTTGTAATGGCTGAGTCGCTGGAACAACTGGGTGAAATGCTGCACAGCTTAAACGGAGCCTCTCGACGTGTCGGTCTCGGCATGAATCTGGACAAGACTAAAGTCATGTTCAATATGCATGTCATGCCGAGGCCAATATTCGTCGAAGGGTCGGCACTCGAAGTTGTAACGGAATACGTCTACCTAGGGCAGGTAATTCAGCTTGGTAGACACAACTTCGAGAAAGAAGCCAACAGAAGGATCCGTCTGGGCTGGGCAGCATTTGGCAAACTTCGCCGAGTCTTCTCGTCGCCTATACCGCAAAGTTTGAAGACAAAGGTCTTCAACCAGTGCGTCCTGCCAGTCATGACTTACGGTGCCGAGACGTGGACACTGACAGTTGGGCTAGTCCACAAATTCAAAGTCGCTCAGCGAGCTATGGAGCGAGCTATGCTTGGAGTTTCTTTGAAGGATAAAATCCGTAACGAGATTATCCGGAGAAGAACCGGAGTGACTGACATAGCTTGTAGGATCAGTAAGCTGAAGTGGCAGTGGGCTGGCCATGTCTGTCGAAGGACCGATGGCCGTTGGAGCAGACGAGTCCTTGAGTGGAGACCGCGAATCGGCAAACGCAGCTTAGGGCGCCCCCCTGCCAGGTGGACCGACGACCTGAAGAACGTGGCTGGGGGGGACTGGATGCGGAAGGCAGAGGACCGAGCGTTGTGGCGCAACTTGGGAGAGGCCTATGTCCAGCAGTGGACTGCGATAGGCTGAGTTGATTGATTGATTGATTGTCTGTCTGTCTGTCTGTCTGTCTGTCTGTTTGTTACCTCATCACGTGGAAACGGCTGAACGGATCGTAATGAAACTTAGCATTTGTATTGGTATTAGTCTAACTTAAAATATAGGGTATGTTTTAACTGAATCGGTTGAGTAGATCCAGCGATACAGCTTGACCCCTCTATTGTATTAAGTGGCATACAAAGTAGAGGTCATGATTGTTGGTTGTATGCAGGTTGCAGGTTCCTAAAAATACAACTGGATTATATTAGTATTATAGAAAATATAGAATAACATAACATAGCCCATCACTGTCCCGCTGCCGGGCATGGCCCTCTCCTTGGAATGAGAAGAGTTAAGGAACTGGATATTGTTAGTGTAATAGATTATCATAACATAATCAGCTCATTACCTACTGCCCCACTGCTGGGCACGGACCTCTTCTCGGAACGAGAAGAGTTAAGAAACTAGAAAATATAGAATAACATAACGTAGTCAACCCATTACTGTCCCACTACTGGGTATGGCCCTCTTCTCAAAATGAGAAGAGTTAATGAACTGGATATTATTAGTATTCTAGAATAACATAACATTACCAGCCCATTACAGTCCCACTGCTGGACACGGGCCTCTTCTCAGCATAAGAAGAGATGTGGTTAGTGTTATAGAATAACATAATCAGCCCAATTACTTCCCACTGCTGGGCACGAGCGTCTTCTCAGAATGAGGGAGCTTAGGGCTAATTCCATGAAATTCCATCACCTTAGCCGGTTGGTTGTAAAAACAAAATATAGTATGGTCGGTAAATAGTGTAATCGTCTGTGTAGGCGCTTATATGTATATATTTGAAGATATTGTGTTCATAATTATGACACGATGTTATTTTCCGACATCCACGCGGACGGAGTCGCGGGCACAGCTAGTTGTTGAATAAAATGAGTACAGCAATCATAAGACAAATTAATATCTCCTTGTTACTTCGGTTATCTTCCTGACCTTTCACAGTTGGTTTTGTCTAAAAAAACTAGATTTTCACTCGTCTATACCGCCAAAGAAAGAAGAAGAAAGAAAGCGCGCTCAAGGCAGAGCATCGGCAAGATGGTCAGACGCCATTAAGAGGGCTGTCGGAGGCAGCATGTACCGAGCGGTCCACACAGCGGAAGACCGCATAGCTTGGAAATGCGTCGTATGTGGTCGCGATCCTCAGCAGTGAGGGAACGACGAAGAAGAAGAAGAATACCGCCAAAATTACACTGCAAAAAGAATTTTATGAAAGCCAAAACACTACATTTTACGTTGCAACCAAACACCAACTAACGGTAAGTCCATACAATTGGGCTTCGCAATTTTTTTCCAACGACGCAAACCCAATCCGAGAAACTAGTTTCCTTTCAAATGACGAATTAATCTCTCGAAAGTTGCTGGCTGGATATTTTTTTGAATTTTTTCTGAAGCAGCCAGTTGGAACAAATTGTTGTGACATTTCGGTAGTTCTAAAGAGTCGTCCATTTTGTGTAGGATACAAGCCGGAGTAGATATATACACTAATCTTTTTTGTCACTTGATTTGATTGACAATTGTGTCATAGTTATTTAGTTCGGAGTGGTGGTTAAATTATAAAGGTATTGGTAGCTGCAAATTGACAAATGATTTCTTATTCAGTATGTGATGATGTAGAAGAATTGAAAGATCTAAAGGTTATATAATTCAATTATTTTGTGGATAGCAAAAAAAAAAAAAAAAGTCAAAGTTTTTTGTTGTAAAAGGCGACTAAGGGATTCACCAGAGAATGGGCAGCAGCGTTCTCTGAGTATTTAACCAACCAACTGCGATCGCCAACCCGCCTGCCAAGCGTGGTGATTATGGCATATCCCCCCCTTAATTGGGGGAGGCCTATGTCCAGTGGTGGACGTCTTTCGGCTGTAATGATGATGACACAAGGAGTTTTACATCTACATGCTGAAATTTGAATCGCTTATTTCCCGAAAAGGGGTCATTGTACTCATCATTATGGACAACTTTTACTATGGGACCAACACTGAAATCGCAAAAAAAAAATCAGTTGGTCCCTACATTTGTGTTCACTTAAATCATTAAAATGTAGGGACCACCTCATTTTTTTTTCGCGATTTCAGGATTGGTCCCATAGTAAAATTTGTTCATAATGATGAGTACATTGACCCTTTTTCGGGATATAAGCGATTCAAATTTCAGCGTATATTCTAGCAACCAATTTTCTGTTTATCTGTCGAATGACCGATGGCTATTGAAGCAGACCAGTCCTTGACTGGAGACCTCAAATCGGCAAACGCAGCGTTCCCCGGCCAGGTGGATCGACGACCTGAAGAAGGTAGCTAGTGGGAGACTAGATGCGGAGGGCGAAGGACTGAGCGTTGTGGCACAACATGGGAGAGGCCTATGTTTAGCAGTAGACTGCGATAGGCTGAATTAAAAGATGTCGTGATAGTCAATCAATCAACTCAGCCTATCGCAGTCCACTGCTGGACATAGGCCTCTCCCAAGTTGCGCCACAACGCTCGGTCCTCTGCCTTCCGCATCCAGTCCCCCCCAGCCACGTTCTTTAGGTCGTAAAAATAGTCAATAGTTTTTCAAAATTTCAGATGGCTATTCCCTACCGGGAATTGGTGGTGATCATCGCTTTATTTGCAGACTTCTTGAAGGCTTAAAGGCAATAAATGATCACTTTGTATTGTCTGCTATTTATTGATGTTATGTAGGAAGTGGAAAAGGTGGACCGACGACCTGGTGATGGTCCCAGAAAACCGCTAGGTGCGGAAAACTCAGGACCGGTCATTGTGGCGATGCTTGGGGGAGACCTATGTCCATCAGTGGACACCTTTTGGCTGAAATGATGATGATGATGTATGAATAAGTGTTTAGCTCCTAAGCTACTTTGTCGTGAGAGGTAGTACATAAATAGATACTTAATACAGGTTTTTTAGCTTTCCTGCACTTTAATAAAGGTAATGCAGTTTTTGTCCTTTATACGCTATCAGCATGAAGTTCAAAATCAGCTTATCTATTAATAAATCATATTATTATAATATCATCCATCGTTAATCCTATAATCTATAAGTAGATACATAAATAGGCAAAGACAAAATAGTTCAGTGCCTTTTTCTCCTCTGTTTGTCACCCGATTTTCTTTTTTTTTTGTTTAGTAGCTATCGACAAGCTTTAGTGTTTTTATTATTATTACGAGCCTGTGTTATCCCACTTCTGGGCAAAGGCCTCCCTCCCGTTCTTATACTTTAGCCGATCCCATGCCTCTTCCTTCCAGTTTTCAACGAATACATCCATGTCGTCCCACCATTTCCTTCGCGGCCTGTCGCCACCTTGTGTAACTGCCTCGGGAAGTCGGGACACCAGCCCCCAGTTCTGAGCAATGTAAATGTGTTATCAATAAAAAAAAAATAGAATTACATAATTTTTCGGCATAGGTAGTTCAATCATAATAAAAATGTAATGAATTTCGATCGAATTACGACCATGGGTGATCTCTTGAATACAAAAAACTACACAGTAATATTAAAAAACCAACACAAAATCGAAAACACTAAACATTAAAAGACTGACATTCTGCATCCACCTTTACAATTTATAGGTACAGAGTTACAGCAATTATGTTCAATTTGTGCCGAATTAGGATGCAACGAGTGCTCCTTAAACTTTCTAAAATAAACAAAACGACAAATCGAAGGCTTACGTACCTATGGAATAGTTAAATTACCAAAAATGATTGGGAACAAAATCAGATAGTCTACATTGGTCACTTGTTTGCCACTGGTATGATTGTTGAGGGTAATGACACGGTGAGAGATGCTCAGTTAATAAATAAACTGTGCTACTTGTAGACCGACTACCTAGATCTTGTTATTAACCATAATTACTCATTGAGACTGATGGGTATAGGTCCCATACGTTTTAATATTTATCTGTTCATCATGCGTTTTAAATTTTGCCGAGTGATGCGTCCAAACTTTTGGGAGAAACTCTAATGAAAGAACGACGACGGGAAAATCGACCTGTCACTTAGTCAGAACATCGGGTTTGTCAATAAAAACAATAACAAACTGGAACGTCACACAGACACATGTTCACAGAAGATCTGCCAGAAAACAGCCGAGACGAAGTCGAGGTGACTCTTCAGCAGCTTAAAAATGGCAGAGCCCCTGGCGAGTGAAATTACTACAAAACTCCTGAACAGCCCCCACCGTTTGCCTATTATTCTCCTACACTGCCAAAACGTGATACTGGCACTGTTTAGTTTACTCTCGATGTGACTACTCCATGTCAGCTTGCTGTTAAGTATACTGCCAAGGTATTTAGCCTCGGCGAACAGCTAGAGTTCTGTGTTGAATAAACTAGGGAGGCTATATGATCCTAGTACTCTTTGGTGCGTGAACATGATAAGTTGGGTTTTGGTGGGGTTTACCGATAGTTCATATTCCCAGCACCATCGTTCTACGATACGTAGTACTTGTTGAGTGAGATTGCACCAAGAACAAGGATCCAAGGATTCTGGAACAAGGATTGTAAGGTCATCTGCCTACACAGATCAGTAAGCCTCAAAACGCCACATAAACAAAGTTTTGCATGAGAACACAGTCGTAAAATATTGGCGGGGCCCGGGGGGCGGACGGCGCGTTATGATTGGTCGGCTCAAATGTTCGGTGATATGATTGGTGCCGCTCGCTGACGGAGTGACGTCCCGATTGGTGGCTGGGCGTAAGATATGCATATGCTTTGTAACCGGGGGTATCCGGCTAATAGGCATCTAGAGGCTTACTGGTCTGTGTCTGCATACTAATAGTGTATCGCGTTTAGTTTGGTGATGAGGCCATTGATATTGATGACCAGGTTCCATAACTATACTTTCGCATTTATAATATTAGTAGGATTACATCCGACGTTGGCTGCTGGTCATCTAGATGCCGCCATCCCTTTTCACTCATTCGAAAAAACCTAACTGTAAGTTTATCTCTACAATAAGAATTTAAAATTTCAATAAGTACACATTATTTAATCTCTTAAACGTTCAAATGGACATTTAATTTTAATCCTTATCCGCCATTTTAATTTAGTTACCTGAGCACAGTGAAATTACGATTAATGTGACGCAAAACGCATGACAGCTTTAACCAACAGAGCATAAAGTTCGCCAAAAATAAAGGTGCCGCCTCATTATGTGCCTATTGGATTGGCGTAATCTGCCAAAAAAAGGGCAAAAAACACAATGCACAAGACATTTCGCAATGAAGCAATTATTTAAACGTTTTCGAAAAGACTGTTTGTTCATGTGTAAAATGTCAAAGAATTCTTAGGGGTTGCACTCGCAATTGAGCTCAGGTAGGTGGTAGGCAGATGATACAATTATAGGTGTAAATAGATACTTATAAAGGATCAGTAGCGCTCACACGGGGCCTAGAGTTTGAAAGTTTCTAAGCTGTTTCTACAATGACTTATGTTTGGCATCATGCGACGTCCGTCAATAGTTGTTGTTGAAGTGTCACCAATTTGAGTCAGCAATAATGTAGCTATACCATAACTTTTTTACTGTAGTTACTACTATTATATAGTAGGTACCTATCATAATATTTATTATTACCACATAGGTACTTACAGCAAAAAAGTTATGGTCATCTGCCCCCCTAGCCAAGTTGACAATCTGCAATCGTCAACGCTAATAGAAAACAATCAAAATGTATGGGAATGACATATCTCAACGAAAAAGTCATTCGAATATTAATTATGATTGTCACTCAAGAAATGTCTCTAAAATGCTTTGAGATAAGTATGTAAATCATAGTCCAGTGTTGAAATGAGCTAAAGACAGGATAATTAAATATTATTTGTATTTTTTTTCGATTTTGTTAAAATAACATTGTCTTATTGGAATATAACATTATGAAATTGTACTCACCATCGTTTTTCGACTGAGAAACTGAATTTTGAAACAATGTTGCAACAAATTTTGATAATGAACATTTTGGTCTTCTATGAGAAAGATCCAATCACAAAATGGGACTCGTGTATGCATGCGCTTACATCTAGCAAATATTGTACACATTTGTTCTGACCAATGGCGCCAGAAAAATGGTTTCTTCCAATACTGAGCTAAAATGTAACACACGGATATAAACGACGAATAATGCTTATATCTGTTAATCGAACATGGAATCGGTCGTACTCTTTATCATACAATTTGTTTTCCTGCTTCCTATGGCAGCTAAGATGAGAATGTAAAGAGGAATTTGTGATGGAACGAGAATGGATAGGATAAGAAATGAGTATGTGAGAGGGAGTTTGAAAGTAGTGCCAGTGACAGAAATGTTGAGATGCAGTAGATTTTCATGGTATGGACATGTGATGCGGAGGAATGAGGAGCATGTTACGAGAAAAGGTTTGAGTATGGATGTTTGTTTGGCTATAAGAGAAAGACCAAAGAAAAATTGATTTTGAAAGGTTAGCAGGAGGATGGTGATGGGGAAAGAAAAGTTTTTTTTATACAAACAAAAATTTATGGGAGTAAGGTAATAAAACAAAGTTTAACCGGATTAAATCGCGTATACATATAATTTAACTTTTTTTTATTTTTTTTATTATAATGTGTAGTGATCGCGAAAACCTAAGAAGGGAATAAGGTAACTAATCCATTGTCTGACTACTTGAAAAATATTAATTATCCAACTTCTCCAAGAAAAAAAAAAAATTAAGAAAAAAATGCTTACTGAAAAGGTTGCTAATTAACCAATTGTGTTTCTTTCTACTGAAGTAGTGGTAGAAAAGGTAGTAGTAGGAAATTCTGTAGGAATGTTTTTCTTTTGATTTCAGATTAGCATAGAAGGGCTTGCTTACATTACATTTTTCATAACCTTAGCCTAATTATTCCATGTCACGTATGCCTCCTACTGTTTTATGTTTCAGCCACCAACTTATGAAGCCGACCCGAAAAAGACACACAATATTTTTTTACTAAAAAAAATATTTAACATAATTCAACTTTAAAATAGATTTAAAAAAACAGAACAATCGGCCATGACAAAATGTCGAAACAGCAAGGAGCGGTCCACAAACACGCGAGAACATTCCATTTGAAAATAAAAAGAAGCTCAAAAGAACGGCAGACATTCAAATAAAGAGCATCGCAGCGCGTTGGCGCCAACGTTCCGCCGTTTATTTTTTTAGAGAGACCACGATTCAATTTGCTGAGGATCAACCACGGAGGTCACAATGTCAGGTTGTACCTCCCGCTAATTAACCAGAGTGCTGGCAGTTTTCTGAAAATAAGAAAGTGTTTTAAAATTTAAAAATGTATTACACCATTTCATGATTTAATTTATCTTTAAAATATAGTTATTTATTTTATTAAATATAAAGGGTAAATGCTATTTATAACCAACTGTGTTCCTTTGCTAACGTAAAAACAACCGGTGTTTAATAATTATAATAAATAATAATTTTATTCATACTCCAATCACTGAAATTAAAATCACAAACAGCCTAACACAACTGTATCAAATTCTTGCTTCTGAGAGAAAATAAAGAAAAAAGTATTTATTTGCGTCTAGATTTGACGCATAAAACCACCAAAAATAAAATAAAGCAAAGTTAATCCCTGAGGAACTTAAACTTAGATAAAGACTGCTTGAAATTTGGAAATAAATAAAGCTAGGAACCACTTGAAGGCAAACCTACAAAAAAAATCTTGTAAGCATGTTCAATCATAATTTAATCATCAATTAATCATAATAAAATACTCGAAATAGTCGTAAACAGATAATTTGGTGAATACTCTCGGTTTCACCTGATGCTCGCTGACAGTAAATGAGTTATGCTATCTGAGGCTGGTGGCGGCGGCGCAGCGGGGGTGCCTTTATGCTGGACCACCCGACTGCACAGGGCTGCTACGTTATACAAAGTGTATCAGAAATGCATGGTCATAATTATGTACTAAGAGAGTTCATTCAGAGCGTAGCATAGCATAACTTTTACAACGGGGTCAACCACAGAAATAGATAGATAGAATGGAAAACGGGGCGGGGCGCGCGTGCCAACACTCTGCACCAGAGTGCATGGCATTTCAAAGCCTTTCTCAGTGCGCCTTATGACTTGTAACTCTGTAAATACTGTAACAAAAACCTGCACAAATGCCTTATTGAGCTGTTTCTAACTGCAGAAACAAAAGCTGTAAAGTACATATGATTAAAGTAATTTTTAAAAATTAATGACGTCAATATGGGAGGCGTAGTTTGTTTGAAAGTTGCCACGCATGAATCGCAAGTAAAATTGTGATTACAACCATTCTTTCTATCTATTTCTATGGGGTCAACCCTGACATCGCAAAAAAATAGAACAGCTGATTTATTTTTCGTGATTTCAGGGTTGACCCCAGCGTTGCCAGACGTCCCGATTTTTAAATCAAAATTAAATGCCCCGCGCGGGACAGGCTCAGTCCCACTTTTCGGGAATAACTCGACCGTGCGTGCAATATGCTGAGGAAGCGCGGCCGGGTCACAGAGAGTTCTACACAGAGGAACGGGTGGCACAGACAAGTGTGGACTGGCCGCACACCCGGCGCGTAATGAAGATAAGCTCTATAATAGATAATATATATTTTTTTTCCAGAAGACTCAACTACCTAACGATAGGGTAAATCTGATTTAAAACATAGGTAATATATTTTTATTAATAGTACGGTCGACCGCACGTCGGTGGTAACACTTTGACATTAGCAGCATCTTTAATAATGAACCAATTTCCTAGCAAGTGCGAGAAAAATACATTTTCTGTGGCTATTTTTGCTATCTATTGTCACGTAAACGTAACTTAAAAATCAAATAAAAAGATATATATTTAAAACTTCCGATTATATACGTTTTTTTAGAATGTCCCGCTTTCGACGAAAGAATCCAGCTTTTTCACTCAAAAAGTTTCAGAATCCCGACTTGGCAAATAAAAAATCTGGCAACGCTGGCTGACCCCGTAGTAAAAGTTACTCGATAGCATTACCTGAATGAGCTCTTCAAATATGACCACGCATTTCTGATACACGTTGTACATTACGTGGCGTTATGGAAGATAGATAAACAGGGATCTCATGAGTTCAAGGATCTTTGTTTTAGGTAAGAACTTCTGTTAGGATAATTTCAGGTTGTGTATTACTAAAACTGGCAGACCATTTAATCATGGAGTAGCTTCGTGTATCAGCGGAGGTCTTGTAGTCTTATACACTGAATAGCCCAATTTAATCTAGGGCTGCCTTTGACGTCAACCAAAGACGTAGTAACTGGAAGTTAAATTCGATACCACGAGCAGTGTTCACGGTAGCTTAGTGGTTGAAGCACTGGCGTACTGAGCCAGAAGTCACAAGTTCGAATCCTGCTCGTGAGCGATTTTCTCTTTCTACAATTTATATCTTTAGAGCTGCCTTATTTATTTGCCTTATTTTTTTTGTTTGTTAACATTTACTTTAGTTCAGTCTAAAAGTAGATTCTGGAAGCTAGTGCTCATCCCCATCATCATCATCATGTACCTACTGAATATGCTAAATAAATGGTTATTATTATTATCATCATTTTTGTTGCCAAAGGGCCATGATCACCTTGACGCTTGGTGGGCGATTGCTCAATTTTATTTTCCGTTTTTTTAACAGAAGAGGTTCATATTTAGAAAATTACACCCAGATGTTATTAAATTGTCTTCCTTAGTAGAACAATTAACGGCTGATATTTATTTTTATTTATTTATTTATTGTTTAAATCAGACACATAGATCCATATTTTTGTTAGTAATACTTAATTAACTATATTAGTAGGTAATCCGCTATACTATACAATATTATGATATACATAAACGTAGAAAATAGAGGCTTGATTTAGTAGTCAGATATGGTTTACGCACCTAGATCCGGTAGGTACCTAAGTTGATAGTTGCTGACTGACTATGTTCAAGTTATAACATCATAGAGAGGCGGTATGTCGCAGCGGGGTATCTTTTATGCTGGACCACCCGACTGACTAGGGTTGCTACATTAGAATTACCTACTTGGTCTTTTTTCCTTTTTAAGAAAACTTGTTAAAACCAGACTCTTAGGAACAGGAAAAAAATGCAAATGAAGTATTATTAAATGTTTTTTTTTATAGTAAAATCTAAATATTTTTAATTTCTATATGTTTCCATTTACTCCATGTAAATCCGAATTTGCAGATTTTTGACTTGAAAGATTTTTAGAAAACTGACGAATAAACAATGATAAATAAAAGCTTTTAGTAAAATAAAAATTTAAGTAGATAGATGAGAATAGCTAAATTTGCATCCAACTGAATAAAAAAGCATTTTGTTAATATGTATCGATTTTTTATTTACTTTGCCGCCATTGGTAAATTAATAAGTTTTAAGATACCAATAAAAAATAAATTAAAACAAGATTTATTAAAACAAAGTTTAACCGGATTAAATCGCGTATATTATTTAAATTGGTTTCCCTGACGTTTCGAAAGCTTTGCAGCATTTCGTGGTCGCAGGTAGACTAAGATGACAAGCGTCGTTACAAATATTTCTAAAAAATTATTTTAATCTACCGTACAATATTATTAATTAAAATCGTTTCGATGCACGCAGTAATAACTCACAATATCATTATCTTTTACAGTGTTGCGTGCTGTTGTTGCTGTTTATTTGCGTGAGTGATTACTGCGTGCATCGAAACGATTTTAATTAATAATATTGTACGGTAGATTAAAATAATTTTTTTTTAGAAATATTTGTATCGACGCTTGTCATCTTAGTCTACCTGCGACCACGAAATGCTGCAAAGCTTTCGAAACGTCAGGGAAACCAATTTAAATAATATACGCGATTTAATCAGGTTAAACTTAGTTTTATTATAATGTGTAGTGATCGCGAAAACCTAAGAAGTTATTAAGATTTATTAATTTTTTTAAGACCGCTTTAGTACCCTATTGTGCTTAAAGAATTAAATATATAAATAAATTTTCTTTAAAAATATCTAAACACAAATCAAAACATCAAACATTTATTTTCAGTTTTTTTAGATAAATAATATTTTATATCTGGTGGAGAAATGAGAACCAATACAATGAAGGGTACGGGTGCCGGTGAAATTACAATCACATGAGACTTTCCATCTTCATGTCTCAGTTTGGCGAACCGACTTGCGGTACCATTTAGGCAATAGCCTAAGTGGTATTGAAGTTTTCATGGGCAAAGGTAACCGCTTAACATCAGGTGGGCCTTTAGCTCGTTTCGCCATCCTATAATAAAAAAAAAAAATAAAAAAAAAAAAATTCTTCAATACCAATGTTTTTATGTCTTGACACCCCTATCTATAACTTAGTAGCTATTCACCAATTATTAACATTAATTTTATAGATGATTAGATTACGTATAATTAAAACTATCTTTACTAGGCGCCGATAAATTTTATGTTCAAAATTAAAAGGATTGAAAAGACTTCCCAGAAGTGATATTCCAGTTAAGTTGTGGTGAGATAACCAACCATCCAACTATAGGTTTGTTGTATTTTTTATTGTACAGTCACAACACGCGAAAGTTGAGCCACTTGCTTATCATCTTAACTTGGCCGTGTTATACAAATCGGGCAACTTTTTCATGTACCTACGAGTATATCCGACTTTGTCCGATTTGCCAACATGGCCGAGTTAGGAATGTTAGCTAGTGGCTCAACACTCCCGCGTTGTGACTGTACATACACCAAACGAAAACAATGACAGCAGTTTACAGAAAGATTATGTAAGTACAATTGGCGGTCTTATCGCACGAGGTCATCTCTTCCAGACAACCTTTGGATGGACTACAAGAATGGGAACCGATCGTGGGTAGTTATGGTGTACAAGTAGGTATGTTTCGTACTTAATATAGGTACTTAAATATATAATATAAAGTACATAGCATTTACTTAAATAAGTATAAGAAATATGTAATGCCGCGCATTTCGCGCGTATTTTTATTAATTTGCCTGTCACTCGCCACTGTATAATCTATGATCGCATGAGATCTAAAAAGCAAGCCCATTAGATATAAAAAAAACCATAGGTGAACCCTGGGGTACAATAGTACTATTAGATATTCTGTGCCTGGGGTATGGAAAAATTTCTTTCGTGAAACGTCAAGTTCAATTTTTAATGGTGCCATGCCTGGAGTGATTGACTTCAACACTATGGATTGTGTAATCGATTTATTTACAGAATAAATATTAATCTTCATTTCAACAACATTAACCTACTGTAAAACCGGTCAAGTGCGAGTCAAACTCACACAGTAAGGGTTCCGTACCACCCACCGACCTGATACCCTATAGAAACTGATTTAATTTACGAGAGTTCATCAAAAGATATCAACGCTCTGTGCGCAAAATACGAATTTTTGCATCTCTTTCTTACGCAGGTGTCCTATTTTTAGTACTTGTTGCTAAACTACATAGTGTGCACTATAATCAGACCAAGTTTGACGCTGGTATGTGTTAGCGTATTGATGATAGACCAGGAACAAAAACGTTAAAAAAATACATGTGTTTCGAGGTTTCTTGTATGGAGACCCCCTTTGGTTTTAGACTTTTTTATTTTAGTATTTGTCGTGATAGGGGTCCAGCTACCTATTACCGTTCAAAAGATACAGCCCTGTGACAGACAGACGGTTCCATTTGGATCAATCAACAATCAACTCAGCCTATCGCAGTCCACTGCTGGACATAGGCCTCTCCCAAGTTGCGCCACAACGCTCGGTCCTCTGCCTTCCGCATCCAGTCCCCCCCAGCCACGTTCTTTAGGTCGTCGGTCCACCTGGCAGGGGGGCGCCCTTCGCTGCGTTTGCCGATTCGCGGTCTCCACTCAAGGACTCGTCTGCTCCAACGGCCATCGGTCCTTCGACAGACATGGCCAGCACACTGCCACTTCAGCTTACTGATCCTACAAGCTATGTCGGTCACTCCGGTTCTTCTCCGGATAATCTCGTTTCGGATTTTATCCTTCAAATAAAATCCAAGCATAGCTAGCTCTATAGCTCGCTGAGCGACTTTGAATTTGTGGACTAGCCCAACTGTCAGTGTCCACATCCCATTTGGATACGGAACCCTAAATAAAAAATAAAACTGTGCTCCAGCGCTATATCAACCACACTTGCATGATTACAGAACAAATCTCTGCTCAAACACGAGTCCACGACTGAAATAGGTAAAATTTTAGCATAAATCTGAACTCAGCGGAACATCAACGAATTTATGCTTGAGGAATATTCTAAAATTGAAATTTTCTTGCACAACG
This sequence comes from Asteroscopus sphinx, assembly GCA_949699075.1. Taxonomy (NCBI): domain Eukaryota; kingdom Metazoa; phylum Arthropoda; class Insecta; order Lepidoptera; family Noctuidae; genus Asteroscopus; species Asteroscopus sphinx. Next base: position 6,177,075 of record OX453021.1, on the reverse strand, counting down.
GATGGCCGATGGGGCAGTAAAGTTCTGGAGTGACGACCGCGTAGTGGAACATGCAGCGTGGGTAGGCCCCTCACAAGGTGGACCGACGACCTGGTGAAGGTTGCGGGAATCCACTGGATGCGGAAAGCGCAGGACCGGTCGTTGTGGCGATGCTTGGTAGGCCTATGCCCAGCAGTGGACGTCTTTCGGTTCAAATGATGATGATGAAGTTTGACTCAAAACTAGTCTCAAACAGTGATCAAAGCTTGAGTATCGTTCTGTAATACGAGCCTCAGAGAGTCAGGCTGGTACTCTTTAGATACTCGTTCCTGGTCAATGATATTTATAAGTATAGATATGCCATACCCTAACAAAACCAACGAAAAAATCTTCTATACGTAGCGGCAGCACAATACACATAGACTAGAACAAAGTAAGTAACTTGGTTACTTCAAGTAACTTTCGTGTCATAATTAGAACACTTTCTGTACACACATGTCGGTATATTTGTCACCTATCACGCTCGGCGTCTTACTTGACGCGGATTAATAGAAAAAAAACGTCCTAATTAGGACGTTTTCGAGTTTTCAGTTGCGAGTGCAAGTAACATATCTGTACTTTTAAATATCATTGTTCCTGGTCTATGTTTTTGTGCATGTGAGCTTCTGTGATCTGTAAATTGACGTAAGTAATATACAACAAAAAACAACTCATTCGTTTAGCTTGTAATCTTATTTCCATAAATGCTTTCTCATAATTATCCACTAAAGGCAGAGGTGACATACAAACGATGAATACATAAATTAAACAACTCCACAAGTTACCGTACTTTCTACATAGCCGGGAATCTTGCCCCCTTCTAAGGTAAAACACAAGAAGATAACTCTTTAAAATTTGCATAAAACATTACTTATGTAAGTTTATTGGCTACAAATGTTTGGTCCTAATATAGTAGCCAATGTATTAGGAACTCCTGTATATGGCGTGAAAGCAGTTATTCAGAATAACAGCTTCCTGTTACAGTTTTTCATAAAGTGATGGAGTGTTAATGGCATAGTTTGAAGTGCGAATAAATATTGTGTGACGCAAAATGTTGTGGGCTACTGGGAGTTGGTAGCTGTCATTTGATGTACTGGTCGTAAGCTGGCTCATATCAGGTTTCTGTTTTACTTTTCCCTTTATAGGTAGTGTTATAATGTTGGCGGGAATCCGCTGGATACGGGAAGCGCAGGGCCAGCCGTTGTGGTAATGCTTGGGGAGGCCTATGTCTAACAGTGGATGTCTTTCGGCTGAAATGATGAAGATGATGATGACATCATGGCAAGGCAGGGTGACTAATGAGAGGGTTCTATAAATAGCATAGCTTCCTAGTTTAACTGTGCTGCCTCTGCGTTGGCTAGGGTATGTGCACAGGATGGAACCCTCCCGATTACCACGTGTTTTGCTGGATACTGTAGTAAATGCAAAAAGAGACGTTGGGAGTCTTGGGAGACCGTTGCTTCGCTTTGAGGACTGCTCCAAGAGAGACATGGTAGCTTTTAATATTGACCACCTAGTCTGAGAGAAGCTCGCTGCAAAGCGGACAGATTCGCCCAAATGTTTTGCGGGGAGAAGAACTAGAGTGACCGACATAGCTTGTAGGATCAGTAAGCTGAAGTAGCAGTAGGTTGGCATGTCTGTCGTCGATGGACCGATGGCCTCTGGAGCAGACGAGTCCTTGAGTGAAGACCACGAATCGGCAAACGCAGCGTAGGGCACACCCACCCAGGTGGACCGACGACCTGATTAGAGTAGCGGGGGGGGACTGGATGCGGAAGGCAGAGGACCGAGTGTTGTGGCGCAACTTGGGCTCTCCCACGGCCTCTGCCTATGTCTAGCAGTGGACTGCGATAGCACACCTCGGCCACTCGATACAATATAAATGCTAGCACCACCTACATACACAAGATTACGTCTATATACGAATGCGCACACATGTGTAGGTTAGGGATGCTCGCCGCTCGTAGTGCCGACTGGGTTCCAAGCGCTTCTCAGTAGATTTCAGAAATGGCGTGTTTGTATAGCGACTGGCGATTGACATCCATTGCAATCTTGCAGTCCAATTGCCGGCAAACCACGGGTGGGCGCAGGGTGCGTCTGAGGAACCTTAAATTGGCTGGGGGCAGGGAGTGGCCGTTCTGTACGATAGTACTATTAGGTATTCTGTGGCGATAGGCTAAGTTGATTGATTGATTGATTGAGTAGCAGCGCCGGCGCCGGCGTTCTGAATAGTTTAGTTTGACGAATAGTTTTATTATTGATACTAGGGACCAAGAATAATTTTCTCCATTTAAAATATTTTAGAAACCCGGAAAAAAAAAATTATTTCAAAGTAAATAATTTGAATATGAGCTTATTTCTAAACGCGTCATACAGCCAGCTGTTAATTTACTCATGTTCAGAAACTAACTCAATGATAACAATGGAATGATAAATAAAATTATATTTTTATTAATGGGTTTCAAACATATTTTAAATGCCGAAAACTATTATTCAGTAATCTGAGAACGAAAATTATTTTTAGGGACCAAGGTTCAATAGTAAAACTATTCCAACTTCTGTATTTTTTTGTACTAATCAATGTATGGATCTCGTCATGATTCTTTAGGTAAGTTCTGACTTTAGTCTTAACAACATGAAGATAACTTATCACAGACAACTATTATATACATTGTGACTAGTGTCTGAATTCCAGAACGATGCTCATAAATTCTATACATTCAAGAACTGTCATTTAATGTTCATGCATCAATGGCATTAACGAAATGTATGAAATGACAGTTCCTTGACTTGCAACGGAACTTAGAGCCCTGCCTATCCTCGTTCCTGGTACACACAGCATCGCCACGTGCTCCCACGGGCGGCGTCTTTGTCGGCGGATCAAACGCCACGCGTCGCCGCGCGCGCCGTGCACCGACCTGCGCCGGCGCAGCTTCAGAGACATAAGGGATGAGCGGACAGGGATTTAAAGGATGACATTAGTGGATTGTGAACAGATAACTGTTAGTAACAACAAAAACGGGCCAATTGCGAGGCGAAGTCACGCATTAAGGGTTCCGTACCACCCATCGACCTGGGTACTCCCGACTGGATCGAGTTCTGTACCAATCGAATTTGAATTCGTACTGCATTCCTCTAAGAATTGGCTCGATGGCATTATCTCGATTTGGTTCAGAGCTCGAACCACTCGGGAGTACCTAAGGCCCCTAATAGGCATAGAAACTGATTGAATTTAAGAGAGTTCATCAAAAGACATCAACGCACTATGATTATGACATGACTATCTATTGTAGGATTGTTCTTTGAACGAAAGAGTATAATAAAAATATTTATAGATTTACAGACTTGTAAAAATATTCAGAACCAGAAACCAAGTGATTGACAGATGATATTAAAAAACGAAGACGAACACTTCATAAAAGATCTATCACAAAAGTGGCCAGTGTTGTCTATAAAGGTCTATACAGCAATACACAACACCCTCCCACAACACAGGCACCTTTAAATCTTGCTTACAGAAGCCCAAGCAGCTCGGTAAAGCCTTCGTGTTTGATACTGCCCAAAGGCTTTGTAAAAATATCTGCTACCATTTCACCCGTAGGCAAATAGACCAGCTCAAAGCCAAAAACATCAATAATCTGTCTTACATAATGGTAGCGTACACTAATGTGTTTTGTACGCCTATGGTGTATTGGGTTCCCTGCCAGTTTTATTGCGGACTGGGTGTCATACGACATAATAACATGGCACGGAAACTCCAGTTCCCGTAGCAGCGCCCTGAGGAATACCGCCTCTCTTGCAGCTTCGCTCAGGCTAATGTACTCCGCCTCGGTAGACGATAGCGCAATACAAGACTGTTTATAGCATACCCATGAAATGGTATTACCAGCGTACTTAAAAACGTAACCCGTATAAGATTTACGGTCTGAATCAGCAGCCCAGTCTGCATCTGCGTATCCTTCCAAAGCGGGGTTTACATTATGTTTCTTAAATATTAAGGCTTTCTGCTTAGTACCCTTAAGATATCTAAGTATGCGTTTGGCATGATGCCAGTGTTCAACAGTATAGCAACTACTGAATTGACTAAGGTATGCAACAGCGAATGAAATGTCGGGACGAGTAGTTACAGATAAATACATTAAACTACCTATTAATTCCTGGTACGGAAGTTTAGAATCAACATTATTCTTAGTGTTTGTAGTAGCGACACAAGAATTATAAATGTTAGTAACCATCGGAAACTTTACACACTTGCAATCGGTCATACCGAAACGGTCAAGTAATTTATCAATCTTATGTTCCTGGCTAAGTTTAATGCAACCATTATCTCGATCTACTTTAATTCCTAACATATTTTTAACCTGACTTAAGTTCTTAACTTTGAAATATTTAAGTAATGATTTCTTTAAAGTTGTTGCTAAAAAACTGTCATTATAAAACACGAAAAAATCATCAACGTATAAAGCAATAATACAAATCGACTCACCAACTTTTTTGATGAATATGCATTCCTCCTGCTTGCATTGGTAATAACCTAGGGTAATCAGAACATCCTTTACCTTTTGATACCAAGCACGTGAGGCTTGCTTCAACCCGTAGACAGCCTTACGCAATTTATAGACCTTATTCTCGTTCCCAGTAGAGATAAACCCTTCCGGTTGGTGTAAGTAGATTTCTTCCTTTAAATCACCATTTAGGAAAGCAGTTTGTACGTCCAAATGATCAATAAGCAGATTCAGTTGTACAGCTAATGACAACAGTAGTCGCATTGAGCTATGACGGACCACCGGTGAAAAGGTATCAGTATAATCTTCACCATATCTCTGGGTAAATACTTTTGCAACTAGCCTTGCCTTGTAACGTGTAATGCTACCTTCAGAGTCTCTTTTAAGTGTGAAAATCCACTTGTTTTTAACAATGTTTTTGTTAAGTGGCTTCTCAACTAGCTCCCAAGCTTTGTGAATACTAAAAGAATCTATTTCTTCTTGCATAGCTTTCAACCATAGTTCTTTGTCTTCACAGCTTAAAGCCTCCTTCACACTTCGTGGCTCAATCGGTTCTACAACATTCTTCACGTTGGCTACATTGCAGGTTGGTTTCAGGTTTCTAGGGCGTAAATTATATCGATGGCCAATAGGTTCAGATTCAGTAGTACTGTCTACCAAGGAATCTCTGCCAGGACTTTGTTCACACTCCGCCTCAACATAAGTATCCGACGACTCAGTATGAACAGGTAGCTCCGCCTCAATCGGTGTAGCTCCCAGATTGCCATCGTCAGCACCACCTGTAAGAAAATAAGGTACATTTTTCGTTCTGGCTTTTGAATGTCTCCCAGGAAAAACAGATTCATTAAACACGACGTCACGTGAAATTACAATCTTTTTATTTTCGGGATTGAACAAGCGATAACCCTGTGTATTGTCCTCATATCCTAAGAAAATATATTTTTTACTTTTAGGATCTAACTTTTTACGTTTAGTAATATCTACATGTGCATATGCCTCACAACCAAAAATACGCAGATGTTTCAGGCTCACACTCTTACCAGTCCACAATTCTTCGGGAATTTTACCCGATAGTTTTGAACTAGGTGAACGATTAATAAGATATGCTGCTGTACAAACAGCCTCAGCCCACATCTTGTCATCTAATTGAGCATTAAAAAGTAGACATCTTACTTTTTCAAGTAAAGTCCGGTTTAGTCTCTCAGCTGCACCATTTTGTTGAGGACTGTATGGTACAGTAAGCTGGTGAACTATACCCTTACTTTTTAGAAAATTTGTTAAGTCTGTATTCACGTACTCACTACCGTTATCAGACCTAAGCACTTTTACAGTACTGCCACACTGATTTTCTACAAGATTAATAAATTCTTTATTATATTTACTTACATCGCTTTTCTTGGCGATTGGATAAGCAAATACTTTTCTGGTGTGATCATCAAGAAAGGTAAGAAAATACCTTTTGCCTCCAAGAGAAGTGGTCGGCATCGGTCCGCAAACATCCGTATGGATCAGGTCCAGCCTTGCCTTAGCCACCTGCTTATCGGAAACTGTAGGAAAAGGGGTTCGGGCTTGTTTACCCTTTAAACATACATCACAAACTTCCTTCTTAGAGTCAATCTGAAAATTTAAATTAACATCATTAGTAACATGCTTTAAAGTTTTTAAGGTTTTAAAGTTAAGGTGTCCTAATCTGTCATGCCACATTTTCATGTCGTGTACGCTAGGCTTAATCAAATTAGCTTTACCGACGATTGCAAGTTTGTAAATTTTCCCGATTTGCTTAGCTCTTAAAACTACAACACCATTTTTTATAAAATTACATTCAGTCTTAGTAAACACAATATTGTAGCCCTTTTGTGTCAAACTATGTACAGAACACAAGTTAACAGTGAGATTAGGTACAAACATCACATCAGTTAATGTTATATTGACGGTTTTACCATCTAAGTCAACTGAAAAATTTATGTCACCTATACCACACACGTCTAACTTCTTGCCATTTGCAACACAAACCTCCTTCGTCGATGACGGCTTCAAGGAATTAAACCACTCGCGACATCCTGTCATATGGTTCGTAGCCCCGCTGTCAATGAACCAAGAACTGTTATCAGCACTGATTGTCGATAAGACCAGGTTAGTAGATATACTCTTTTGAGTACAATCCTTCTTCAAATGACCTTTTGATCGACATTTCCAGCACCACAATTTCTTCTCTTTATTCGGCGAACTGGGAGGTTTTGATGTACTAGCATAAGGACTCCTGTTGTCGCACACTTTGTTCTTGTTTTCAACACACTTCCGTGTAAACAAACAATCATTGCCAACACCTACGCTACCTTTCCATCTGTTGTCTTGTAACAGTTTCTGTTTCACCATGTCTGTAGAAATATCAACTCCCGAGTGCTCTAAGGCCATTATCATGGGCTCGTATTCATTCGGCAAACCTTGAAGCATGACGGCAGCAAGGAACTCATCATCGAGGGGCTTATTCATTGATCGTAGTTGATCACTTAACGATAAAATTTCATTAACGTAAGATTCCATTGAATCGTAATCAACCAGCTTGATTGAACACAAGCTACGAAGCAATCTTAACCTCCGATACAGCCCCTTGTCATCATAAGCTCTTTTTAAAGATTCCCAAACTTCTTTTGCAGTTTTCGCTTGCATTATATGAGGGTAACATGATTTGTCCACTACTAAACATAGCCTAGACCGAGCTCTCTCCTGCCTACGGGATGTCTGCTCGACACTCTCTCCAGGAATTGTATCTCCGACTACACTACTCCACAAGTTCTCAAATATAAGTAGATTTTTTACTTGAAAGCTCCAGTCGCGGTAGTTGCTAGCACCTTTCAATTTTTCGGTAGAATTAATTGTGTGTACACCACCAAAATCCATATTTTCAGACTTGTTCATTCTTAGAATCAGCAAAGACTGGGCCCATAACCTATTGTAGGATTGTTCTTTGAACGAAAGAGTACAATAAAAATATTTATAGATTTACAGACTTGTAAAAATATTCAGAACGGACCAGAAACCAAGTGATTGACAGATGATATTAAAAAACGAAGACGAACACTTCATAAAAGATCTATCACAAAAGTGGCCAGTGTTGTCTATAAAGGTCTATACAGCAATACACAACACTATCGCATGGGATTTGTTGTGTGAGCGGTACAAAAACAAAAAAACATAATTCGCGTGTGCAAATTATGAATTTTTCCATCTCTTTCTTACGCAGGTACCACCACATATGTCTATGTTTGTCATATTTTTAATATTTTTTGCTAAACTACATAGTATGCACTATAATCAGACCAAGTTTGACCCTGGTATGTATTACCGTTTTGAAGATAGAGTGGGCACAAAAACATTTTTTTTGAAATGTTTTTCGAGGTTTCTTGTATTCGCCGTTAGGTCCAGTTAGTGTCCGAGGTATATAGGACACTTGGAATGGGAAATAGTTCGTAATGAAGGGACTGCTAGTAATTTATGTTTCCAGCTACGGCGCGGTAGTTATTAGGGATACAAATAATTGGAAAGTTTGATTAGTTTGGAACATTTGGAATCAAAAGCATAAAGCTGGGTATCGACATTGCGAGGCTACTCGTGAGGCACGTACATTAATGTACTCAGCAGACGGTCCGTTTCTGAACCAGGAACCACAAATCACACATCTCTCACAACTTGTACCACCACGTATCTGCATTTACAGGAATGGAATGCGATGTCGTACGGTGTGGGTGAGCTTTTCTAATCGATTGTACGCTTCGTATGTAGGAGCACGATGCCTTTGTTTTTATGTTGATCTAGTAAGAGGAATCTAATGCTTCTCTGGCTGAATGAGATTCTAGTGTTGGAAGAATTATACCCAAGTAACACACAAGTGGTATAAAAACCATTTAAAGGTAAAATTAAAAGCTAATATACATCTCCAATCCTTACAAAAGATGTTTAATCGCATTCGCAAAGGGTTAATTCTGTACTATCGATTTTCTCAATACTTAAAAGTTGTTTATACAACTTTAATATTTTGCAGATACCATTAAACTTCTTTTGTAAGGCTTGGAGATGTATATTGGCTTTTACTTTAACCTTTAAACGTTTTTGTGTTACTTGGGTAAGACTCGTGTTTGTAAATTCGTGAATGCTCTTCATAATATCAATTCGTTAAAAGTGCACAGCTGAAAAATATAAATGTATTACACTTACATTTATTCATGGCAGTTCAAATAATACATATCTCGATACCAGAATCATACAAAAAATAACCGGCTTTTTACTGAACAATAAACCGGTCACCATTTGGACAAGTTTCATAACTTTTGAGCACCTAGCCAATGATATTATAAATAAATAATAAATATGTTTGGGACACACACACATCACCATCTAGTCCCAAACTAAGCAGAGCTTGTGCTATGGGTACTAGACAATGGATATAATACCTACTTATATACTTTTTATTTGTAAATACATAGAAAACAACCAGACCAACACAAACACTCAATATTGGAACACTTATTGGCGATTATATACGAACTTTATTCTTAAATAGCTAAAAAGCGTTTCTAAGGTCTGGTCTGAGGTCACGGGCGTTCAAAGTTGTGGACGTCCACAAAGTGATCTAAGGGATGATGGCGGTACGCAGTGGTTACGTGCCGCTATGTGTACATGAGGTTCACAGGCAGACAAGAAGTCTTCTTTGAGACGTGACTTAAGGCGTAGCACAGGAAGGACTCCGAAGGCATACACATTCCCTATTACTGTGCTGAAAATGGCCACGAGGGACGTTTTAGTGGGTAAAAATCCCACTCACTCTGGCTTCCGTCATCAATAAGGCTGGCAAAAGGATTCCTTCTCGCAAAAAAAAATGACTGGCTTCAACACCTTCGTGCTTTTCAATTCCTTATAGACAGAACTTACAGTTTTAATTCCATTTCCATACACACGAAAATCGCTAATAAGTTCCTACAAACTATAAGGGTCATGCCACATTATTACACAAATACCGAGAACACATCAGCACCGCAGTGACACGGTCAATTAGTGTTGGCCCACACATGCGTATCGAGACGCGATCGAGAACCGCGGCGTACTTGCGCGAATTACGAATGTACGCGTCATGCGAAGATAAAATAAGGTTGGTTGTTTGTAAGGATGAGAAGCGAGGGTTGGTTTTCTCTGAAATATTTTCATTTTTATTGTTTTTGGGTAGGTGGAATGGAAAAGGTGATTACACGTGAGGATGAAAAATTGAAGATATTTTATTGAAATAAAATTGTTGGTGAGAGTTTTAATACCATTAAAATATTTATATAAATAGACAAAGCAAAAACGGTTCAGTACCATTTTCTCCGCTGTTGGTCAACTGAATTTCATTTTTTTGTTAGTAGCTATTGACGAGCTTTAGTAATCATTTATGAATAAAAAAATATTGGAAATGGTTTTTTTAGCATAGTTCAATCATAAAAATTTAATGAATTTCGACCATTGGGCGACCTCTCGTAAAATTATGCCATGGATAATGTTTTATATTTTACGGTCACTATGCTAAATAACCACATAAAATAATTTTTGTTCACCTTTAACCTGAAAAGGGGTCATTTCAGTCATCGTTATGATCAACTTTTGCTATAGGACTAATGCTGAAATCACAAAAAAAGCAGTTCCAATAATTTTGTCAATTTATGTGAACACAAATGTATGGAAAAGAAGATTTTTGTTTTCACGAATTCAGATTTGGTTCCATAGTAAAAGTTATGAGTACAATATTACCTTTAGGTTTAGGGTAAACCAAAACTAGTGATTAAACTGTTGCTCTTCGAGATTATGTTAAAATAAAAGTTTCACGAGTCAATGGAACGCCATTTAATTTATAATAATTTTATTATTTTTAACGCATTTACGCATGCGAAGCGAAATCTAACGATTTAAATTGTGGAAAGAAAAAATCGCTCATGAGCAGGATTCGACCCTGCGACTCCTGGCTCAGTACGACGGTGCTTTAGCCACTAAGCTACCGTGAACACTGCTCGTGGTATCGAATTTAACTTCCACTTGGTAACGTCTTTGGGTGACGTCAGCGATATCTTATTAAAAAACAGTGTTTCTTAATTAACTCGACTAACTTTGCAGTTAATTCAAAATCGTATAGATATAATTTAAATTGTGGAAAGAAGAAATCGCTCACGAGCAGGATTCGAACCTGCGACTCCTGGCTCAGTACGCCAGTGCTGTAGCCACTAAGCTTCCGTGAACACTGCTAGTGGTATCGAAATTCTCATCCACTTGGCACATCTTTGGGTGACGTCAGCTATATCTTATTAAGAAGCAGTGTTTCTTAACGGACTCGACTGACTTTGCAGTTATTTCAAAGTCGTATAGATATGCCTACCCTTACTAATTATTTTATTATTTTTAACGCATTTACGCATGCTAAGCGAAATCTTACGATTTAAAGGAGGAGGAGTCGCAGGTTCGAATCCTGCTCGTGAGCGATTTTTTCTTTCCACAATTTAAATCGTAAGATTTCGCTTCGCATGCGTAAATGCGTTAAAAATAATAAAATAATTCGTATAGATATGCCTACCCTACCTAATATATAATCGTTTGTAATCCTAACTTCACCTGACCACACAGTATCGACATAAATATTTTACATCTAAACAACACGGTTAAACCTGTGGGTCTGTGTACGAAAATGAATTAATACATAAATAAGGTCAGACGAGGATAAATAAATAAATACAAATGGAGGCTACTGGCGCCACGCTCGCCGGCGCGGACGATCCTCTTATTGCCCAATACGTGGATACAGGTGCTGTGGAGTGTCCCTAAAAATATTATTGTTAAAAAAAACGGTTTGATAAAATTCATGATGATACTTATTTCAATAGTCAAGAATTGATTGGTTGAGAAAATTTTATCTTAAAACCACTGGTAGTACTTTAATAACATTTAATAACAACTAGCTAGTACTGTACCGTATTCAAATCTAAATAACTAGCTTTTGCCCGCGGCTCCGCTCGGGTTACCAAATCTACCAATCTACCAAATATACCAATCAACAAAATCTACCATTTCTACCAAATATACCAATCTACCTACCTATCTACCTATCACTTATATATCTATACCAAGAGGAAGTTAAATTCGATACCACGAGCAGTGTTCACGGTAGCTTAGTGGATAAAGCACTGGCGTACTGACGCCAGGAGCCAGGAGTCGCAGGTTCGGATCATGCTCGTGAGCGATTTTTCATCCCACAATAAATCTTTAGATTTCGTTTCGCATGCGTAAATGCGTTAAAAATAAGAAACTAATATACTTAAGCGTGTTAAAATGCAATCAACATATCTGCTTGTCATGCTTTAGTTAGATATTGCCTGGTTGAAAACAATCTTTACAAAAACACCACAGAATACAACTCCACAAGCCTATGTGACTGGGGATGGCCCCAGTCACATAGGCTTATCCGATTTATAAACGCAATATTGTATTTGTATAAAACAATAGCCTTATTATAGGTGGTTCGCGTCGCGGTTACATTCTGTTTTTATTTCGTCGCTCGGAGCACACGCCAAAATGTTACCCTGTAGCAGTCCGGTTGTTATTCATATTTTATGTAACAAATGTGGCTTTGCGTTTTTACGGAGCGTTTTTAGGCTATGGTTGAACGAAGTACTATTTTCCTCTAACAAAAAGGGCACTTCAAAAAAAAAAACTAAATTCAATGTTTTTCATTTCAAATAAACCTAATTACAGGCACTTTTGAAACGTTAGGCTCTAGTTGCACGGTTCCAAATTGTGGGTCCTATGGAGAAGAACCGGCAAGAAACTCCATGGATATACTCTTTTTAAAATAAGTTATTGTTTATTACATCAAGTTTATTCAAATAATGTGAGTATAATGTAGGTTACTGTCAGAAATAAACAAGAGTTTAAAAATGAGAATATTGCCTTTAGAAGTAAACGTAAAAAGAGTTACACACTACACAGTAACACTGATGTAGGTACCTTGTTCATCAGCCAGTAAGGATGGTGTTGGTGGCATGCTCTTACAACAATGTAAGGATGATGGTTTTTTCCTTCCTGTTGCTTATTGCAGTAGGTGAACTTAGCTGGAAGAAAAATATCACTCCGATGAATTAGAAACTTTGATTGTTTATTTATTTACCATTACCATTTATTTTTAGTTTCGCAAAACTTTCTGAGTGTCCCACGTATATCTCTTGACGTTAATCATGATCTAGATATTTTTCACCTTTCTCTTTCTAAATTAAGAATTTGTATTAAAACATTTTGGCATCAAAAGTTGAGTATACTTAATTCAATGTTTAAGAAAAATAAATAAAAAAAATTCAACTGAATAGTAAATCTTTGTGTCAGTTGTTATTACATATGTATGATAATCTGAGGAATCTGTTTCTGTATATTGTTTTACCTATTTGTGTACCGTCTTATGTTTGTTGCTATCTGTTTGTTTCTCAAATAAAATAAGAAAAAAAAACCCTCACTACTCTCACTGTCGGCCAGCATCCCCGGCTTCATGGGGACTTTATAGACTTGTAATGTATGACGTATCAACCCATACTTATCTAAGCAAAAAACGCTTTACATATTTTCACCATCATTACTACTTATTAGTAGTAAGTCCGTACTTGGACGAATAAAAAAAGTTGGACGGAATCTTGATAAACAAAAAGTGACCCAAATAAGACGGCTTGCTTAAAAGTACGGGCTGGCACGCACACATTCACACTCATAGTAAGACAAAAAACCGCGATTAAGGAATAAATCTCGTGTAACGGTAGTCATTGTCGTAGTGTCACGGATAAAACATCAATTGCATATCTGGTGTGTTAAAATTCTGTCGAAATTATAGTGGGTTTAGGACAAAACGAAGTGCTTCAATCTCTTCTTAGCGAAATTCCGTCCGATTTTTTTTATTCGTCCGAGAGTCTGTATTACAGAATGTTCCTCAAGTACAGTTTGATCTTCAATCAACTGATCACTGCTTAAGGATAGAATCGTTACTTGAACATCGGTCTTATTCCAAAACGGTAATTATAAACTTCAATACAACAACATAGAACACGAATTCAACTTGAAATAGGAAATAAATCTGATTACACAGTACAGTGATTACAGACCAAATCTCTGCTCAAATACAGGTGATAGTATAAAATAAAGCTAATAAACTCAGCAGAACTGAGATCAATGAATCTATGCTTGAGGAATGATCTAAAATTGAATCCCAACTCAAAACTAGTTCAACGCTTGAGGAACCTTCTGTAATACGATAAATCCAATAGTTAGATCTACTTTTTACACAAAGGAATGCAAAGCAGTTTTATCTGTCATCAATATCATCATCATCATTTCAGCCAAAAGACGTTCACTGCTGGACATAGGCCTCGCCACAACGACCAGTCCTGCGCTTCTGCCTTTCTCAATTTCTTTCTTTTTGCTGCTTGTTTATCTTTGCAACGTGTATCAAAAATGCGTGGTCATATTTGCAAAGCTCATCCAGGTAGGGTTGCCATCTCAAAAATTTGGCTACCAGGACAAGACGCGTGAAAACCCCGGATTTTAAAGCCCAGAACCCAGACATGTCAACAGGATTTTTTAAACATAGTATAATAAAAAACGATTTAGCGAGTCGGTTCGTTGGTTGATCGTGGCATGCAAGCACAGTGCATGTATCGCGGGCGGCCCAATACTTTAAATTTAAACCAGGACTACAAATGAAGCCCCGCCCGGACGCTCCCCGAAAGCCCTCTAAACTAGGACAAATCCGGGGAAACCCGGACGGATGGCAACCCTGCATCCAGGGAATGTTATCGATCTACTTTTCCTACGGGGTAAATCCTGAAATCGCGAAAGATATATCAGTCCTTCCCGTCCTTCCATGTTCATTTCAATCGAAAGGTATTATACTTTTCTATGAAAGTGGTGGTTTTTTTCCCGATTTCAGAGTTGTCGCCATATCAAATTGTAATCATTTAAGTGCCAAAAATAACTGTATTTTTACATTTCCTTAAGAGGTACATTACAGGTATAAGTAGTAGGTATTACATAAGGAAACAATTAACTTGTGGATTCCACACTAGGACAAGCCTGTCTCGTAGAATCCTACGAGTGCATTCCCGGGGTCGGGCTGTGTATCAAAAGTTGTTCTATGCTATGCCTCGAATGATTCCTCCAAAATATGACTACGCGTATTTCTGATACATGTTGTATAGATACCTAACTGTTTAGCTTTCTAAAGAACACCCATGGTTAACTATAAGGTGGTCTCAGAACCAGTAACCATTTAACCATGTACTAAATGATCCAAACATACACGAACGAATAGTTAAAATACTACATAAAATAATTATCACAATCATTGAACATCAAAACGCACGCGTCATTCGTTTGATCCACCGACCGCTCCTGATTGGCCAACGATTAACAGAAATCGATTTGTATTGGTCCGTTCGAATTTGGAATGATCGCTGTGACTAATTGAGAAAATTCGATCGCCATTTGCGCATGGGCAAGTAATTGATTCGACGTGTTCACTACTTGATTTATTCTGGTTTTGTAATAACTAAGAGGCATGTACTTATAAAATAATCTGTCAGCTAAATTAAATGAATGGTTTATTCGGGGTTCAGCTTAATAAAACCTTTTTTCATTACTAAAAATATAGAAGAAATTGCAAACAATAACAACAGCAACAGCCGATTCAGAAACAGTCTAAGTTGCATTGTAGGTAGTTGTTTATGGGCCAAGGTAACCGTTTTACATCAGGTGAGCCTTTTTAGCACGTTTCACCATCTACGTAAAAAAGTCTTGTCAAACAAAAATAACTAGGTCATTTTATCAAGTTACTTTGATAATTAAATCAACAAACCCGGAATAATGACAGCAAAACAAATCATCGCTACTTGAAAAACCGGCCAAGTGCGATTCGGACTCACAACAAGGGTTCCATACCTTCCTTGGACGTATAAAAAGTTGTTTAGTTATTCATCTAGCTATAACTGTGGTTTATAAACCTCTGTTTTTAAAGGATTTTTGATGATTTCTAGAACACTGTGCTAATTACATACATCGTTCTATTTTCAGGTGAGCCTTTTTAGCACGTTTCACCATCTACGTAAAAAAATCTCGTTAAACAAAAATAACTAGGTCATTTTATCAAGTTACTTTGAAAATTAAATCAACAAACCCGGAATAATGACAGAAAAATAAACCATCTCTACTTAAAAACCGGTCAAGTGCGATTCGGACTCACACCGAGGTTTCCGTGCCTTCGTTGTTATACGTATAAAAAGTTATTTAGTTATTCATATAGCTATAACTGTGGTGAAAGAACCTCTGTTTTTAAAGGATTTTGATGATTTCTAGAATATTGTGCTAATTAAATACATCGTTCTATTTTTCCTGTAATATTCACATAGATTTTATCAACTGTGGTATGATGGTATTTTTATTTATTTATAATTTATGTACAACAACACATGAACGGAGACAGCAATAAAGTATTAAGTACAAATGTAGGTACTGCTTATTTCAATAAATTTTCTACCAGTAGACCTGCGAGAGAAGAAAAAAGTAAGAAATGTAGATAAAGAACCTAAAATTTGTTTTTTGTTATTTTTCATCATAAGTTGAAAACTACGCAGCATAAAAATAAATAAAAACCTGTTTTGGAATGTGCAAATAAAGTTCTTTTATTTATGATACCCCATTTTGAACTAGGAGGCCCGTTTTGAAATTTTTACTACGGCCATTTCGCGATATTTCATTTGCAAAAGGAGCATTTGTGTTTTTTCAAATATTCTGCTGTGACCTGAAAAACCAAGTAATTGGTCTGAAGCTGTGACAGACGGACAGACGCGTGGACGGTCCGATTGAGTCGCACCATAAGGGTTCCTTTTTACTATTTTGGTATACGGACGGAAGTCTAAAAAGGTCCATATCAAACCATACAAATTTGAGCCAACTTGGTCTTGAAACTGGCCAGCGAGCCATTTATGCATCAATAATAAAACACCCATTTGTTAAAAAATACACTTAACCCAACCCTTCATATATAATTCTTGAATCTTTAGGGCGCTAATGTCACGCCTCCAGTACGTACTTATAACAACAAAACTAACAATCAAATATTTTAACTCACTAAAAACCACCTTTAAAATTGTTAGCCTAAAGCTCAATTTCGTTTGACAAATATCTAGAATAGAACGGGGTAATATGGCACACTAGTTTGAAGAATAAGACTTCAGGTGCTGTACAAAGTTCCAGATACACTCGCCTCGTTTTTCCGCCTTTTGCATAAGGTTCATAATTGCATAAAAAGTGGTTGTAATACCTTTGTTAGTGGTTAGGTGACAATCGCGACGCCATGTTGGTTTAGTGGGAAGTGGGGGAAACTATGGGGTGACTAATAAGAGGTTTATGGCACTTTAATTGGGTCCACGATGGAAATTGATACGATAAATACAGGGAAATCGATGGCTTCGTGTTTTATTCAAATAACAAGGACTTTTGTTCCTATTCAGTGTTCACTGGTGTGTGGTAAAGAGCTTTGAGTGAATAAAATTACTAAGTATAATTATTTCGTTAAGATGAGTAAAATCATCATCATCATTCATCATTTCAGCCGAAAGACGTCCACTGCTGGACATAGGCCTCCCCCAATTAAGGGGGGATATGCCATAATCGCCACGCTTGGCAGGCGGGTTGGCAATCGCAGTTGGTTGGTTAAATACTCAGAGAACGCTGCTGCCCATCCTCTGGTGAATCCCTTAGTCGCCTTTTACGACACCCATGAGAAGAGATAAGGGTGGTGCTATTCTTCAAGTCCGGCACCACACGGACTCTTTAAGTCCGGCACCACACGGACTAATGAGTAAAATACAGCCTAAGAAATGATCGTTATTTTGTCAAAACCATTATATCAATAAGTCAATCAATTTATTGCAGTTTGCTGCTGGAAATAACTATTCCATGATCCGAAAACCCTAATACATCCACCATAAATGGATTTTCCTATCATTTATTGATAATTTAATGATATTAATTTATTTTAATTCTGTGGATATTAACTATGGAAAGAAAAATTCTCTTGTTTTTCATTCCGTGTTGGCATATTGCAATGGCAATTTGGCATACCAAAGTACTGCCGTAAAACTGTTGAACCACAAAATATAACCTTAAAAAATTCAAAAGACAATACCAAACAAAGGCCATACATATCTAAAAAAATAACTAGAGCATGTACTACAAACGAAAAATATGACCCAAAATACAAGCGAACAAAGAATTTCATATTGTAGGCTGGAGAATTTCAAGTGCTAATTTCGGGCTCTTCGCCTCAAGTTGGGTTAGCACTTAAGGGCAATCGGGGCTGAGGGGCTATATTAGGCTATATTGGGCTATATTAGAGGCCACCTTGTGTGAGTGAGCCGTCTCCATGACACCTTTAGATGTCCGGTCCGTAACGTTACTACTGGACTGTTCGAGTTGAATTTTCAGTCGATTGAATTTTCAAGTAGATGTTTTGATGGAAGGACAAAAACGTAAGTAATTAAGGCGAGGTTATCCCAGACCTGTGAGCTAAATAACGCTACCCCAGCCCCCGCCAATTCAGCGCGACGTATTTATTCTCGATGCGCTTATTGTTTCATTTATTTTGCATTTCGAACAAAAGCGGGGGGAGCGCATCGTAAAAAGGCGACGCAGGTCCACCCTTGACGACGTCCGGATGGACACTAAAATGTCACTAAATGCGTTGTGCGCGAGCCATTTCACTTATTTAAATTTTAATTAAAACATAACTATTAATATCAAAAAATTAACTGTAGGAATTACTTTGTAATACCATTATCTTTTTATTGCATGTAATTTTTATAGCATTTCGTGCTGTATTTAGAACATTAAAACGAAAAATGCTTTTATAATCGGCATTGTTTCGGATTTTTTTTCAATCGACAAAAATACAATGTATCTTGTTTTTATCTTTTAAATTCGCTAACATAAGCATGTATCTGTAACATATATTTTTTTCGGGTTTCTTTATCACAATTTGACTATTTTAGACCGAATTTCGCAAGACGCAAATTGGGATAACAGGCCGTTAACAGAAACTTTCGATTCTTATTAAATAAATTGCCCGGACTTCGAAATCTCAAAAAATTGATTTGTGATTTCGGATGAATAATCAGGCAGACCTATGTCCAGTAGTGGACGTCTTTCGGTTGAAATGATGATGTGGATGATGAAGACACAGAGATAGAGAATTTACATATAAGCTCCATACATTTTATGTCAAATTTCTATCTCTAGTAGGGCAAATCGTGGATAGATAAGTCTATACCGAAAAATACGGAAAGAGCGTGTTGTGGAACTAGTGGATTTTGTGTTATTTTCTAAAACTTGTACTTCGAGTGTTAATGTGTAATAATGGTGGTTTTTTTAAATCTTAAAGTGTGTGCTACACGGTGAGCGATCAGCCTTCCTCACCAAGGTGACCTTGGTGGGAAGTTGGTCGCTGACAACCGTTGTCAAACTAAATTTGGTGACAAACCACTGTCTACATGGTTGGCAAGCAGCAAGGTCACCTTGGTAGGGAGGCTGGTTTGTCACCGTGTAGCAGACGCCTTCGTGCTCGTTAATGTGCACAAGTGTGAGTTAATTGCATGCAATTGAAAGATGTGACGTTTCGTAATTTCTCATCAATGCCTTAGAAACCTGTAGTAAAGTTTCCATCATTTTATTTGGGTGTGTTTTATTAAAGACGTGGCTAAAAGGTCTAAGCAACCAGGCCATAAAACTACCCAAAAAAAACTACATACGCTATCTTACTGGCAGTACCAAAAGACATTTCACGAATTTCATATGCAACTCCGACGATAGGTAGATAATTCATCTGAAATATGCAAGATATTTTTTTCCGTGATAATTGAACTTCAACTTTATACATAAATTAACATAACAGCACGCCTGTATTTCCCCGAAGGGGAGGGCAGAGGTGTATAGTACACCCACATTTCGCCAGTTATGTTATAGTCCTATGTAATAGGGGGCGAGCCTATTGCCATTAACCGGGCACAAATTCATACTCCGGGCTGCTACTGAGAATTTCCTAATGAAAAACACAATAACACTTTGCCCGACCCGGGAATCGAACCCAGGACCCCACGCTCAGCAGTCGCGCTTGCGACCACTAGACCAACGAGGCAGAACTTTATACAGTAGCTAATTAATTTAGATAAAAAACAAGGTTTTACTGACAGTGAGTTGTCGAAAGGAAACATAAAAGTTAAGAGGCCTTGATACGGCTATAAAATAAGTTTAATTCGATTACGTACTCAGTTAGTCGTCCTTTATAGAAAGCCGACAGAAATTAAAACTGAGATGGAATATTTATACAAACTTTACTCCTTACAGACAATTCCTCTTAAATTTTTGTCAATGATTAAAGAATTCATTAACTTACTTCATGAAACTATTATTTTGCCTCTAGGTCTAATATTATTTTGCTCTTAACCATGCGCGTCTTGGTTTAGACTACTGCTTCTCTTTTCTTGGGTGGGATAACTATTTTTAATTAAAATTATCAATAATTCTTAAACTTACTTTATGATACTATTATTTTGCCTCTAGGTTTAGCATTATCTTGTCCTTATCCCTATGCCTCTTGGCCAAGATGACTGCTTCTTTCTCCGTGGGTAAGATTATAGGTCACTTTTGATAACCTATTTCACTAAGTACTGGGCAAAGGTTTCTCCCAAGGAATTTCATGCTGTCCCATCGCCTGTTTTTCTGTTCAATCTTTAAGAAGATCCAGATTGACTCGCTAGCGTGATTAATAAGGAATAATTCAATTGAATTCAATTCAATTCATTTATTTATTCGGAGAATCTCCATTTATGTTAGTAACAATTTTCTTAAAAACTATGTTAGTAGGTATTATTATATAATGCTTAAATGTACATAAATTAAATAAGACATTTCATTCGAGCCCCGGTCAGACAGCTAATATAAAACTATCTGATCATAACCCGAATGAAGACCTTCATTATTGCGGAGTCCACTTTACCTGCAATAACTTGCAGGATGCTATTAGTACTGCCCCGCACTCTGCTTGGCAGGGAGGCGGTTCGTTTGCGCATAATAGCATGGAAGCCATCAACCCGCGCCTCCGCAAACATGTTAGATGCACTACAGAAGCAGGGCAACCCTAACAACATCCTGAGTCCATTATTATACTGGACGCGCAAGGCATTGAGCGATCTCTGTGTATAGCTGACCCATAGGCTGCTCGTATAGAACGTTTGGCAGTATGCTTTAAAAAGTGTAATTTTTACTTGTTCAGTGCAACGAGCGAACCTGCGTGCCAGCATATTACTTTTGACCGCCAATGCCCTGCGCTCCCTTTCAATGTCCATTTGGTCATCAAGATCCTCGGTAACATAACATAATGGGAAGAGGTTGAAAACAGGAGACTGTTTGACTATTGTTTACGCTACTTACAATGTGCTGTGATAAGCCATTACCTTTAACATGAAGATTGGGAACGAAATCTAAATTCCATCCTTACGATCTTGATGGTTGGCGGTCAATTAATACTGTTCGTTTCACACCCTATTTTTTGCCTCGTGTACAGCCAACCTGTGTTATCAACTTCTGTCAGCGGTTTTCCCGAACAAATTCGACGTTCAAAAGACTTCAAGAAAAGAGTCGGCACGCATAGGCGACTCCCCTGGTGTTGCGGATGTCCATGAGCGGTGGAGAGTTTTTAAAATCAGGTTACCCGCTTCCTCGTTTATAAAACAAAAGCACAAAAAAAAAAAAATTGAAGATCCGAAGGTTTTATCCATCTCACAAATTCCTCGATCGAGATTCTATAGTAAGCTTTCTTCAGCAACGCCAACGGTCAGTGGGGTGGCAAGAAGGGGAGGCAGGGCCCGAGTGGCTCGGACACTCGAGGGGAGAGCCGACATTGGCTTTTGACAGTCCGCATTGCTAAGGAGCAGTCTCGGAATGCCGGCGTTACATTACTAGGATTGTGTTCTATGTACTTTGATTGCTGTACTGCTATACGATCAGAATTGGTAGTTGTAGCTGTACCTTTAGCCTTTGTTAGGGGCTGTATTGCAAGTTGAGAGTTCTTTTGTGCAGGGTTGAGAAATTTCAAATTTAATCGCGGAAGTTCTCAAAAAAAGGCTGAGTTAAGAGCACCCAACAGACCAGTAAGCCGACTAGCCGGACACCCCCGGTCACCACGCATATGCAGTAGCAATGCATATCATATGCCCCGCTGCCAATCAGGACGTCAGTCCGTCAGCGAGCGGCACCAATCACACGGAATCATGCCACCGAACTTTTGAGCCGACCAATCAATTCGCGGCTTCCGCCCCTCGGTCCCCGCCAACATTCTACGACTGCGTTCTCATGCAAAACTTTGATGAAGTGGCGTCTTGAGGCTTACTGGTATGTGGAGCACCCTAAACTGCACGAGATAGCACATGGTGTGACGGCTTAGTGTGACAGCGATAATGCTGATACAACTAGTGTACCTAGCGAAGGAAATTATTATGACACTATCAGGCTTTGTGACGCAAGGGACACTGAAGGAAATACCGTAGATGAAGATAAAAAGGTGTGTTAGCACAGGATCGTTGCGTGTGGAAATCCAGTTTTCTGTCGATCCCAAGGGGACACAGACGAAACAGTATGTGTGTTTTTTGTTTTGTTTTATCCGAAAATTACAACAAAAATATTATTTTTTTCGAAATGGGCTTGCGTTTAAACACCAGCTCATCAAATGCAAAACGATAATGCGGTTGGCCATGGTTTCTTGCCAGCAAATATAATAAAATACGAACTTATGATTTGGCCCACAGGTGATTTGCATAGAAATACTGACGTAGAAAACCAATTTACATAATATACGCGATTTAATCCGGTTAAACTTTGTTTTATTATAATGTGTAGTGATCGCGAAAACCTAAGAAGTTATTTAAAGAAAAGACTGACGTAGAAGTTTTTTAACACTGACGTGTTTAAAAAAAAACAAAATGTGTAGGTACTTGTGATTTGATATAGACTTCTTAGCGAACTTTTATACTGCGCCATTTTATGAATCAAATAATTTCTTTCAGTGTCGCTTGCGTCACAAAACCTAACATTACTTAGTGTCATAATTTCCTTCGCCACACTATTTGTACCATTATCGTCGTCACTACCGTGTGTGTTTTCTCACGATGGTTCCACTGTCACAGCAGGGTGTACATAATGACACGTTAAGGCACCACGGTAATGACACGGTAGCATTACTTGACTTTTATAACTAGTCTGGGAAGCAACAGCTGTATCATCGGGTGCCTTTTTACAGTTTTTCTTGACAATATTGATTTTTGGATAGTTTGTACGTAGAAGCTTGAATTGCGCAAATTTTACTTAACACGATTAAAATATAAAAACAAATTCAATTGATAGTTTCAAAATAGTTAAATATTTTTTCCAACGTTAAGCTGCGTTGTACAGCGAGCAGGCTCGGCTGGCTTGTGTGTAAACCACTGCTGCAAAGTTTCTACCTCGATGCTGAGTTTGTAGTCCTTTTAGCAGGAATTCGTATACCATACAGTGCGTCTAAGCTAAGTATGTACCTTGGATAGGAATACTAACATAGTTATTTAAGTAATATTGCTACTAACACAGTGACTCATTGTAACATTGACACAAATATTTATGTGATGAACAAAGTGTTTGTGTTGTTCTGGGTGATTTTTATGTATTATAAGCATATATTTACGAGAAAAAAAAAGTATATCATATACCTAAGTATTATATCCATTGTCTAGTACCCCTAGCACAAGCTCTGCTTAGTTTGGGACTATAGATGGTACTGTGTAAAAAAATTCCAAAAATATTTAAGTATTTATGTCCAATAAATTACTCGTATTATTATTAATATTTAAAAAAGTAATTGCTCAGTTTTTAACCGACTTCAAAAAAAGGAGGAGGTTATGTATTCCGCGGGTTTTTTTTTTTTTTTCATGTATGTACACCGATTACTCCGAGATTTGTGGGCCGATTTACGTGGTTGTTTTTTTATTTGGTAGAGAAAGTCCGCGCGGTGGTCCCATATAAATTTTATTGACTTAGGTTAAGTAGTTTTTTAACCAGCTTCAATAAATCAGTTTATTTTAGCTTTACGTATCTAGATGATCTGCTCATTGGTTCCTCATTCTGAGAATTCTTGGCCGATATGCGTGTTTTTTTTTCACGATAGTGATTGGACGTTTGGAAGAACATGAGCGAGACCTTTGCCCAGCAGTGGGATAGCAAAGGTTAATAAAAATATATTCTCAAATTGGTTATATAAACATTTATGAATCAACCCTCAACTAAAAAGTATGAAATAAAAACTTTTTAACAAAAAATAAAACCGACTTCAAAAACCTTAACTAAAAAGTAAAAATAATCATTGTATGTATTTTAAAATCTTAACTTAAACAACATTTTGAAGGCGGCGCGTGATTTTCATGTACGTTCACATAAACTGTTTTTAACCGACTTCAAAAAAAGGAGGAGGTTATGTATTCCGCGGGTTTTTTTTTTTTTTTTTTTTTTTTTTTTTTTTTTTTTTTTTTTTTCATGTATGTACACCGATTACTCCGAGATTTGTGGGCCGATTTACGTGGTTGTTTTTTTATTTGGTAGAGAAAGTCCGCGCGGTGGTCCCATATAAATTTTATTGACTTAGGTTAAGTAGTTTTTTAACCAGCTTCAATAAATCAGTTTATTTTAGCTTTACGTATCTAGATGATCTGCTCATTGGTTCCTCATTCTGAGAATTCTTGGCCGATATGCGTGTTTTTTTTTCACGATAGTGATTGGACGTTTGGAAGAACATGAGCGAGACCTTTGCCCAGCAGTGGAATAGCAAAGGTTAATAAAAATATATTCTCAAATTGGTTATATAAACATTTATGATTCAACCCTCAACTAAAAAGTATGAAATAAAAACTTTTTAACAAAAAATAAAACCGACTTCAAAAACCTTAACTAAAAAGTAAAAAATAATCATTGTATGTATTTTAAAATCTTAACTTAAACAACATTTTGAAGGCGGCGCGTGATTTTCATGTACGTTCACATAAACTGTTTTTACTATAGATATTGCGCTGGACTGTACATTACATGACGCAAAGGGTCAACCACGCGCCGCCTTAAAAATGTTGTTTAAGTTAAGATTTTAAAATACATACAATGATTATTTTTTACTTTTTAGTTAAGGTTTTTGAAGTCGGTTTTATTTTTTGTTAAAAAGTTTTTACTATAGATATTGCGCTGGACTGTACATTACATGACGCAAAGGGTCAACTACGCGCCGCCTTAAAAATGTTGTTTAAGTTAAGATTTTAAAATACATACAATGATTATTTTTTACTTTTTAGTTAAGGTTTTTGAAGTCGGTTTTATTTTTTGTTAAAAAGTTTTTATTTCGTAGGTGATTGCTAGATTATACAACGTGTTATTATTTAACTGAAAACCTCTTAAGGGGTTATTGTACTCATCAGTATGAAAAACTTTTATTGTGGGACCAACCATGAAAACGCAAAAAAATATCAGCTGTCCCCTACATTTTTGTTCACATGAATCGACAAAATGTGGGGATCAGCTTTTATTTTTTCGATATTAACATAACATAACATCACGCCTGTATTTCCCCGAAGGGGTAGGCAGAGGTGTATAGTACACCCACATTTCGCCAGTTATGTTGTAAGTCCCATGTAATAGGGGGCGAGCCTATTGCCATTAACCGGGCACAAATCCAGACTCCGGGCTGCTACTGAGAATTTCCTAATGAAAAAACCCAATAACACTTTGCCCGACCCGGGAATCGAACCCAGGACCTCACGCTTAGCAGTCGCGCTTGCAACCACTAGACCAACGAGGCAGTCTTCGATATTATTAAGCGTTTTTCTATGCTGAGCACAGCCTATCCGGTTTTGTAAAGAAAAATTTAATACGTTAGGAAACGTTATTCGAAAGGTAAATATTCGGTAATGATTATAAAAAATACTTTTAAGCTACTTACACTAATCGCATGTGGCGCTACTACGTTATTTTCAATAATTAATCAACATGAAATTAATTAATTGAATAAATTAACTGTGTAACAACTTTTTTTTTTTTTTTTTTTTCGAATGGGCTCTCGCAGGTGGGACCGAAGTCCCATTTCTGCTTAACCGGACTTAGTTGGCGGAGAGTCCCATGTGGGACTCCATTCGCCGAAGGTTTTTTCCCTACATACTTACAAACTAGATGCGCGCGGCATCAATACCGCGCGCAAGCGGGCGGGCGCCCCCCAAGGGGGGGGCTCGAACCTCGCTGGGGCATTGCAGGGGGACCCCGCAGTTCCTATGTCCCCCTAGCAGCCGTTGCTGCATCGAATTGGTTACCTCGAAAGTAGCGGACTTTCGGTCCCTATCGGGTGACGTGCTAAACGCCGTGAAGCGGCAAGCCTCGCCGGCGAGGCTAAGACCTACCTAGAAAACCTAACCAGTGGCTACGCAATAGCCTGCTCCTAGGAACTACTCTAGAGCAGCGGTACTCTAAGTGTGTTCCGCGGAACCCTAGGGTTCCGCGATACCCCTGTAGGGGTTCCGCAAGAATTTAGAAAAAAAAAACAAAACACCTCTCTCTGGTCACTGGTCGAACGTTTTGAATCCGCCCGCCGCGCGTATACTTGTGAGCGCGCAGTCCCTTTGATAAAAGCCGCCTCTGAATTAGACGCTATAGTTGTGAACAAGCGACTTTCGGCTCTATCTTCAAAAGCATAAAGTCGAGATTGTTTACAACGCATTTTTTTGTATTTATATTTTTATTTCCGCTTTTTGTTTATCAAAGGCGCCGACTCGAGTATTTTTGAGAATGTTCGAGTTCGAGTCTAGGACTAAGTATAAAAGCGCTATTATATAAAAAAAGTCGCGCCTCGTCAGTCAGTTGACGATTAGCGTTCGGAGCGATAAGTTCGTACCTACCTACTTACAAGCTGGCTAGCCTGCTGCCTTCTTGTAAGTTCTACTGCCCGCTGTATTCTGATTGTATCAGTTTTGTACATTTCTTCTTTGGACTAAACTTTGTCTCATAAACGCAGTAACGATTGTGCATTATTTTGACCCTACCATCCTGACGTGTATTATTTGAGGAAAGAGGTAGGGTCTTGAACGCCCCTAAGCCACTGCGACCTAAAAGATCTATTGTGACGCCTCTTGCAGCATTACAGCACTTCCCCAAGCTGCAAGTCAATCATAAAGTCGACTATGACCTTGGGGGAGGAGGATTTGATCTCCTGCATTGAGATGACGTGGCCTCCAAGATGCTGGCTTCTGATGTGGTGCACTGCATCACATTCGCATAGGATATGGATGGGCGTCTCATCCTTTTCGCGACAAAACCTGCAAACTGTGGTATCACTGAGGCCCATCCTGTGAAGGTGTTTGTTCAGCTTGCAGTGCCCAGTAAGGGTTCTTGTCAGGATTCTTATCTGATTTTTGTTCAACGAAAGCGCTTCTTTCGTAAACCTTTTTTTGAAGCCCACAAGTAGCGCTTTCGAGTGTTCTTGGCCTGGGGATTTTTCCCAAAGGCTAATACTTTGGTCAGTTCCCCAGTTTTTAAGGTAGGCTGTAGTAGTGCATTTAGGAATGCCACAGATTGGCTCCGGGCCCACATTGGGGCTTTCAGCACCAGCTCTAGCCAGTTCATCAGCGGCTTCGTTGCCCCTAATGCCACAGTGTCCAGGTACCCATCCTAGTGCCACTGAGTTTGCCGCTCCTAGTGAGTTTAATAGCTGGACACACTCCTTTACAAGTTTGGAGTCAATTTCCTCTGAATTTAAGGCTTTTAAAGCAGCCTGGCTGTCAGAGAAGATGAAGATTCGCCTATTAATATAGGTCCTCTGCAGACTTAAACGGACACATCCAATAATGGCAAATAATTCCGCTTGAAACACAGTGGTGTGCTGGCCTAGGTTGGCGAATTTTTTTACCTTTGGCCGCCCACCGTGGAATCCGGCTCCTGCTAGACCCTCTTTTTTTGATCCGTCGGTGAACCAAACAACATCAGTGGACTGAGGCTGGCCTGGCGTGTCGTCCTTCCACTCAGTCCTCTGAGGTATGAATACCCTAAACAGCCTATCAAAGCTGTATTCTTTTAACATTGCATCAGTGGGCATGGCAATGATGTCTTTCTTCATAAGGTTCTCTTGCAGTGCCCTCATGGCAGTCGACTTCCATCTTGTCCTTCCCGCTATTCTGGCCCTTATCATTGCTGCCCTAGCGTCCATTTGCACCTGCACATGCAAAGGAACGAGATTAAGCAGAGCCTCAAGTGCAGCGGTCGGAGTCGATGCAATTGCTCCTGTTGTTATGAGACACGCGAGTCTCTGGAGGCTTGAGAGAGCATCCCTGCAGGTAGTCTGATGGGTTTTTCCATGCCATACGACACAGCCATAGGTTATCATGGGCCTTGCTATAGCAGTGTACAGCCACAGCGTTGCCCATGGCCTAAGGCCCCATTTCGAGTTGACCAGTCGGCAGGAAGTTCCCAAAGCAATTTTTGCTTTCCTTGTCACATGTTTAATGTGTGCATTCCACGTGAGTTTTTTGTCTAGGATAATGCCTAGATATTTGACCTCATCCGAAAAGTTGACCGTTTTACCGAAGAGGGTTGGTGGTTTTAAGCCATCCAACTTCCTTTTCTTTGTAAAAGGTACTATGACAGTTTTGTCTGCATTGACCGAAAGTTGGGAGTCTTTGCACCATCTTTCGATTATTCTACAGGCCGTTTGCATCAGATCGGAGATGACTGATTGGCATTTGCCAACGGTAATCACTACCAGATCGTCCGCGTAACCTTGCGTGTAATAGCCAGCCCTATTGAGCTCGCTCAGTAAGCTGTCAACAACTAAAGACCATTCTAGGGGAGACAGGACGCCCCCTTGTGGGCAACCCCTGTTTAGTCTCATCCTTATGGTTGTGTCTAAGAGAGATGTTGACGCTACTCTGTTACGCAACATTGCTTCGATCCAGTAGATGGTCGTTCGGTCAATGTTGCGTTGCTCCATACTTTTTAGTATGACATTTGTTGAGGTGTTGTCAAATGCCCCCTCTATATCTAAGAAGGCGCACAGAGCAATTTCTTTGTCCTCAACAGCTTTTTCTATGTTATCCACTAAGTCCATCAATGCGGACTCAGTGGACTTGCCTTTCTGATAGGCATGTTGTCTCACGTGCAGGGGTTTGTCTACTAAGTAGGTAGCCCTGATGTGCTGGTTGAGTACCTTCTCCATGGTTTTGAGCATGAAGGAGGTAAGACTAATTGGTCTATAGGACTTGGGCATCGATTTGTCCCTGTCTCCCCCTTTGGGGATAAAGGTGACGGACACCCTAGTCCACGCTGTGGGTATGTAGCCCCAGGCGAAGCTGGTTCGAAAAACCTTCAACAGCGTTGGTAAGATAATATCCAACCCCTTTTGTAGTAAGGCAGGGAAGATATTATCCTCCCCTCCGGTCTTAAAGGGCTTGAAGCTGTTAATGGCCCATTCGATCCGATCGGGTCTAAATATAAGAGAAGCCATCCTCCAGTCTTCTATCCTTGGTCTGTTGCTCCGAGGGTTTTGATTGGTATGGCTTCCGTTACCATTTATTGGCACAGAGTCCGGAAAGTGCACTTTAGCTAAAAGCTTCAGTGTTTCCTCTGCGGATCTCGTGTAGGTCCCATCCGGGTATTTTAATAGCCCTAAATGGGATTGAGGAGACTTTGAGATTATTTTGTGGATCCTTGCTGCCTGTGAGGTACTCTTAATGTATTCACAGAACTCGCGCCAGGACTTTCTCTTGGCCTTCCTCAATTCTCTGTTGAACGCGGTAAGCGCCTTCCTATAGTCATCCCAGGTGTCGTCCCTCATGGCCTTGTTAAACAGGATTCGGGCGTTTCTCCTGAGTCGCTCTAGGTTCTTATTCCACCATGGAACATCTCTCATGGTAGCGGAGGTTTTTAGCGGACAGTTCTGGAAGAAAGCAGATTTAATGCCACCCTCAAGGTCCCCTACTGTAGCCTCCAGCTGTTCAATAGATTTAACGCATCTATTGACCGATAGCAAATTCGATTTGAGACAGTCTCTGTAGCCTGTCCAATTCGTTGCTTTTCGGTTTCTGTAAGAATTAGTCTCTCTCACCGCGGAGAGAGTTAGGTTAAACCTGATGTGTCTGTGATCAGACATGGACGCCTCCTCAGAAACGTGCCAGTTTTTTACACGGTGTTGTAAAGGGCCCGTGCAGAAAGTAATGTCTAGCACCTCCTGGCGAGTGCTGGTTACAAAGGTCGGGGAATTGCCCCTATTAAGAACGAGAAGGTTGTTAGACAATAAGTAATCAAACAGTAACTCACCCCTAATGTTGGTGTCAGTGCTTCCCCAGCTTGTGTGGTGGGTGTTACTATCACATCCCACTAGTAGTTGGGACTTCTGCTCCTGACAGTAGGTTACCATGTTGTCCAGTTGTATGGTAGGGTTTGCTTCATCCCCTGGAAGGTATGCCGAGCAGGCGATTGGCCTACTTCCGTTTCCTGGCAGTTCCACATACGCAGCAACTATGTCATCCGTACATATGGAGGGAATCGGCAAAAATCTCACACTTTTCTTAAAAAGTATGCAAGCTCTGGGTCTGCTGCCGTCGGTATAATACAAAACTGTGCCCACGGAGCCGAGCCCCATAACCGTGTTTCCATTGATCCACGGTTCTTGAACCAAAGCCATATCAAGTTTATCCTCCACGAAACTTTTGCAAAGCGCAGCAGTCGCTGCCTTGGCATGTTTCAGGTTTACTTGTATGACTTTGAACATAATTGTTGTATAGGATTGGGTTTAGGACTAGGTTACGAAAAGGAGAGGGAAAGGGATAAAACAAGTGAAAATATAAGTTAGTGTGGGTTAGGTTAGGGTTGTTAGGTAGGACGGTTTTTTAGGGGGTTTCGTGCAGCTTTCTTGCTGGTGTGCTCCCGGGCTAACGAGGGTGCTTGCAATGCCCCCCTGGTCGCCCTGGATTTTGCTCCACGACCCCTTTTTGCTCCTCTGGTGGTAATTGATGGCCCACCTGAAGGCCTATTGCTGAGCCTGATGGTGGAGCCACCAGGTCCAGAAGACCCACTAGGACCAGGATTTGGCATGATCGGCCAGTTCCTGGATGCCAGTGACGTCGAAGATGATTTTGCAGCACCAGTCGCATCCCTGGGAGATTCAGCAGGTGCTGCAGTGGACGTTGAGGCCACGAGTTCAGCTTCTGGAATTTCCATGGCAGTAACCACGGACTGGGCAGCAGCCCGCCCAGGTGCGGTATCGCCAGGTCCCTCCTCCACCTTACCCGTGTCGCTTGCTTGCGACTTAGGCTTCACCCGGAGCTGGACTTTGTGACGTGTAACATTATTAATAAAGAAGAATGGAACGTTGGCTTAAAGGTGTTAAACGTGTTGCAACGACATCTTCTAATGACGCTGAATGTTCAAAAGCAGTACGCGCGGAGAATACAGCAATTACCGATCCAGACGATGATGCCACGACGTCAAGCTCCACGGTTTCAAAGACGACAAAAAGGAAGTATGATGAATCATATATCAGTTTCGGATTTGTTGATTCCAACGGCTCACCTCTCTGCATGTTATGTAGTAAACTGCTTCCTAATAGTTCCATGGCACCTGCCAAATTACGCAGACATTTAGAAACTGTACACCCCGAGTCTAAAGACAAGAATAAAGAATTTTTTGTTCGTAAAAAAGAACAGTTATTGGAAAGTCAAAAAAATATGATGCATGTAACACAAACTATCAATGAAAAGGCCACGGAGGCATCATATTTAGTTAGCTATCGCATTGCACAAGCAGGTGAAGCGCACACTATCGCTGAGAATTTAATAAAGCCATGTGTGTTAGACATAACAAAATGTATGCTCGATGAAAAATCTGCAAAGCATCTTTCTACTGTACCGCTATCAAACGATACTGTTTCACGGCGAATCCATGATCTGGCAAGCTACGTCAAACAAGAACTAGTTGCACGTCTACAAAAAACACGATTCGCCTTGCAAATGGATGAGTCAACTGATGTCACTGGTCTGGCTATCTTGCTGGTTATCGTGAGATATCCATAAGAACGTTCTTTTGAAGAAGACATGCTTATGTGTTCACCGCTGCCCACAAACACTACCGGGGAAGAAATTTTTAATAAAATAAACATATTTTTTAAAGAAAATAATCTTAGTTGGAACGATTGCATTGACATTTGTACAGATGGGGCCAAGGCGATGACAGGTAAAACAGCAGGAGCAGTATCACGAATAAAAAGTAAAGCGCCTAATTGTAGTTCCAGCCATTGTATTCTGCATAGACAAGCACTTGCGATGAAGCAAATGCCGTCAAATCTTAAATTAGTTATGGATGAAGCGGTAAAAATAATTAATTTTATCAAATCACGACCACTACAATCCCGATTGTTCTCATTATTGTGTGAAGATTATGGCAGCAAACATAAAACACTGCTGCTCCATACAGAAGTGCGATGGCTGTCTCGGGGTAAAACTTTAACAAGGCTATTTGAACTTAGAGCCAAGTTACAAATGTTTCTTTCAGCAGATACAGTTTCTTTTAATTTGAAAGACCGTTTGTATGATAAAACTTGGTTGTTCCGATTGTCTTTTATGGCGGATATCTTTCAAAAACTGAACGAATTGAATTTATCATTGCAAGGTAAACAGACAACAGTGTTCCAGGCCTATAACAAAATAACTGCCTTCAAAAGAAAATTAGATTTTTGGATTATTTGCGTTGGTAAGAGAGAAATAGAAAGCTTTACGTCACTCAGTGAGTTTGTTAGCGATAACGACTCGGAAATGTTTCAAGATGATGTGTTTGAAGAATTGGTCCAATATCTCACTTCGATGCGCGCATCTTTTGTAAAGTATTTTCCCGAAGAACATAATACAAAAATGAAGCTGAATTCATGGATTCATAATCCTTTTTTACCCAACTTGCAAAAGCCCGAAAGTATGTCAAACGAGATATATGAATCTCTTTTAGAAATGTCATCAGACACAAGTATGGAGTCACTGTTCAAAACGACGCCTCTCAACGATTTTTGGTGCAGAATCCGTGATGAATATCCAATGCTTGGCAGAATGGCTCTGAATATTCTTCTCCCGTTCCCAACAACATATTTGTGCGAAACAGGATTCTCAACCTATGCAGCCACGAAAACAAAATATCGCAATAGACTGGACGCCGAACCTGATATGAGACTTCAAATGTCTTCTATCAAACCTGATATCAACCAATTGATGAAAAATAAAAAACAGTTTCATACCTCCCATTAGTTAAGATTTTTTCATTTTTAATATCTTCTATTATTGTACTTGGCATGTGGTTAAAGTAAGTAATAATTAGTAACTGTTACATTGTACTTTTATTATGCTTATATAATAAAGAATACACTTTTAAAAACTATTGTTTTATTGTAGGGTTCCGTCAAGTATTTTGCTTGTCAAAAGGGTTCCGTGACCAAAAAAGTTTGAGAACCGCTGCTCTAGAGCATAGGGCCGGTCTCGCGTGACGAGATTATCTCCGGTTGCTTACACCGTGAGGGCGTCCCCAGGGGGGAGCTCGGACCTCGACTCAGGGTGCAGCAGGGGGACCCCGCCACTGATCCCCCCAGCAGCCGGTGCTGCGTCGGCATGTGTTTCTGTTTCTCGAGAGTCGGACTCTCGGATTCTGTGTGTGTGTCGCGTCGGTCCTCGCCGGCGGGGACGATATTTTGGACGACGGCGTCGGAGTGTGCTTGTACTTTTATCTGACTCCTGGAGGAGTGTAATAGCGTCATCGGGCTCAATGAGTGTGTGTCTGGGACGTCGGGTTTTGCTAATAGCAGATGGCTGGTAGACGGTGGCCGCCACGACCAAGGGGTTGGGGTGCTTGGGAGCGGAATCGAAATAGCGTTTTGAGACACGCTTGAAAAACTGCTTGATGATCGGCAGTTTGAGGTCTAGGTGGAGGTCGACATTGCGTACGTACCAGGGGGCGCCTACGGCCCTTCGCATGAAACGGTTTTGGAGGGTTTGGAGTATGTGAATTCTCACCGACTTAACGTGTGCGAACACAACGCTAGCATAGGCGAGTATGGGGCGGATACAGGTGGTGTATATCCTTACTTTGAGAGGAGTGGGCAACTTACTGTGCGCATTGAGTAGGGGGTGGAGACGTCCGAGGACGAAGGCGGCACGGTTTTTCACCTTGCGGATATGCGGTCTGAAAGTCAGTCTACGGTCAAGGATCACGCCAAGGTATTTGGCTTCTCGTTGCCATGGGATCTGTTTTCCGAACATTGAGACTGGTACGCTTAATTCTTTACGATACTGTGACAGGGGTCTCTTATCGAAGAGGACCGCTGCACTTTTTTCGGGATTGACTTCGATTCTCCATTTCCGGAACCAGTCACCTAGGGTGTTGGCCGCGGATTGGAGGGTACGAGAAATAGCGACATGGCTCCTGCCGGAGTAATAGATTGCCGTGTCGTCGGCGAAAAGGGCAATACGGGCTGCACCGCATTTTGGAATATCGCTGGTGTACAGCGTGAACAGTAGGGGGGAGAGCACGGAGCCTTGTGGCACACCGGCGTGAATGGGATGGGGGGAGGAGAGAGCCCCTTCTATGCGATAGCAAAAGGTACGATTCGATAAGTAGTCTCGGATGATGAGCACGAGACGATGTGGCACATTCATAGTGTACAGCTTATATAATAAGCCGTTGTGCCACACTTTATCGAAAGCCTTTGCTACGTCGAAAAAGAGAGTACCGGTCATTTGACCGCGTACGAAGCCTACACTGATGTGTTCTACAATGCGGTGCAGTTGATTAACGCCGCAGTGCTTTGTACGAAAGCCAAACTGCTCGTCGGGAAGGAGTTTATTTGAGTCGGCGAAATCTTTGAGTCGCTTATAAATAAGCTTCTCGTAGATTTTACCGAAGACATTGAGGAGACTAATCGGCCGGTAACTACTCGGCTCGGCTTTTGGTTTGCCCGGTTTTGAAATACCGATTACCGTAGCCTGTTTCCAAGCCTGGGGAAAGATGTTGTTTTTAAATGCCGCATTGAAGATGACGGTCATTAGAGCGATTAGGGTGGCAGGGAAACGTTTCAACACCTTATTGGTGATGCCGTCTGCGCCGGGGGCTTTTTTGGGCTTAAGATCCTTGACTATAGAGAGAACTTCGTCAGGCGTGATCGGTGGGAGCGGGTCATCAGGGTCATCTATTGGGGGGGGGGGGGGAGGGCTGACCTACGCTCTACTTCTGAATTAACCTTGTCAAGGTGGGTTTGGCTTACGGGAAGCGTACTGAGAGTGCACTGAGACTCCAAGCTGTCGGCTAAGCATTCGGCTTTTTCGTCATCATCAAAGGCCGGCCTTTGATTGGGTCGATTTAGGGGGGGCATAGCTGCCGTGGTCTCGCATTTGAGTTTGCGTTGAAGTGCCCAGAAGGCTAAATGAGACGGTTGGATTTCGCTGACTTCCTTGTCCCAGCGATCCTCCCGTACCTGAGCTACACGTCTTTTTACAGTATTCTGCAAAGAGCGCATATGGGCACGGTTGGCTTCGTTGGGAAAAGCGTCATAGGCACGGATGGCCGCGTTCCTCTCGGTCCTCAACTCATTTACATCGTCCGGCAGTTTCAGACGCTGGTCATCCAGCATCGGAACCTGCCGTGAGCATTCGCCCACTACGGACTGTACATGGTTGGTGAGCGAGGTGATCGCGGCCACCGTATCCGCGACTGTCTCGATGGAGTCAGGGATTGAATCTAGTTGGGGGGATGAGGTAGATTTGAGGCGGTCCTCTAGTCTCCTCCAATCGGTTATTGTTTTAGTTAAGGGTGGAGTACCGGGATCCGAGGGACCACCTCGGGGACCCAGTTGAATGATCACAGGTCGGTGATCTGAGTCTAATTCTTGAATTACCTCGATAGAGCGAATACCGAGGTTTACGCGCTTTAAGAGGGCTATATCTAGGATGTCGGGCCGTTGCCCTACTGTGTCGGGAAAGTGAGTGGGACGCATCGGGGCGATGACGTCAAAGGAAAGTCTGTCGCTAAGTGCTTCTAATTGAACACCAGTGGTGTTATTGGAGACACAGCTCCATGAGCAATGTTTGGCGTTTAGATCGCCTGCTATAATTACAGAATTACTAAGATCGAGTAAGGATTTTAGGTCGTCCTCGAGCAGACTCGCGGGTTTGTTTGAGGACCTATAGGCCGAGACTATGGTGATGGGCTGGTGCCCTGTCATGCCTAGGCGACAGATTGAAGCCTCCAGGCATGCTAGCTCTGGGGGGTCAATGGGGATGCAATATAAAGAATTGCGGTAATAGATTAGCGTTCCGCCTAGTGCGGTGTACGTTCTGTCGTTTCTAATCAGCCTATAATTGGCTATGTTGGGATTACGACAGTGGGGCTTGAGAAAGGACTCTTGAACGAGTAATATGTCAAGTTGGTGCTCACGCAAGAAGACAGCTACGTCATCGCGTTGACCACTAATGCCTCTGGCATTAAAGAAGCCTAAATTTAGGGAACGGGGTTTGAATCTTTTGGGTGGGGCCGTATTATACATTATAATTGGAATTAAGTATTCTATAGATGTCTTGGTACTTGGTAAGTACCTGAAGGCGCTGCTCGTGGATGCCTTGGGTAAAGGCCCAAAGTCTAGAGTAGGCGTCAATACGGGTTTCCCCTGACTGGGGTTCGAGGTGTTCTCTCGGCAGAAGGCCGGGGTAGTTTACCGGAGGGGGGGTTCTCATGGGGGGGGGGGCTTTAGCTGCTGGTGCAGTTTTGGGCCTGAGAGAAGGTGCGGGGATGGGTACGTTCATCAGCGCGGGGGGCTCTGAGGCCGGGGGCGCGAGACGAGAGGTCGGAAGAGGTGGGTATTGGGGCTTTTGATTACCCTTAAACCAGGGGTTGGGCCCGAGTGGGCCGTGGAAATTAGGGGAGGGCCCGAGTGGGCCTCTAGGGTTTGGTGGTTGGTAATGGAAGGGGGCTGCGTAGGAGGGGGCTTCCCTCGCAACGCGGTCGGAGGCGCGTTTTGCCGTTTTGGCGTTGCGCATTTTGGGGGCTTTGGGGCATCCGCGATAGTTTGCTGGATGCCCGGCTTTACGGCAAAGGACACAGCTAGGGGGCTCCGTGCACTGGTCCCTCTCCTTGGGACGCTCGCACTCGGTAGTCCCGTGATCGCCTAGGCACTTAACGCACCTGGGCTTTGCGTAGCAGTTACGCTGGGAGTGACCATACAGCTGGCAACGGTGGCATTGACCAGGCTGGTTTGACTTGTGGGGGCGCTCGACCGTGATGCCTGATAAATTGCATACGGTCTTTATATTGTAGATGTTTTTGGCGTTTTCGCCAGGGTGACAAATGACAAGGACCATGTTGTAGGGTTCACCGTGCTTACCACGGAACATACGGTGGGTTATAGCAACCGGGATCCCTTAACGATCGAGGTCGGCGTGTACTTCCGTGCAGCTGACTTCGGACGGAATCCCTCGGATCACAACTCTAAGGAGTCGGTCCTCTGGGAGTGCGTAGGTGTGAAAAGACACACCACGCTCGCGTAGCAACCTGGTAAGGTTGCGGTAATCAGTGGGGGTGGGGACAACTACTTTAATGCCCTGCTGTGTGGGGCGGGCACTAGTGAAATTAATCTTATTTTGATTGCACCAGTCGGATATCCTGGTCCAATATGCCTTATCCTGGATGAATAAGGGAGGCGGGATGGGCACCTTCTTCTGGGAAGGTGAGGTATGTTCCTGAGGGGAGGGGGGCCTGTTATCCTGCGAGGAGGAGT
This sequence comes from Asteroscopus sphinx, assembly GCA_949699075.1. Lineage (NCBI taxonomy): Eukaryota > Metazoa > Arthropoda > Insecta > Lepidoptera > Noctuidae > Asteroscopus > Asteroscopus sphinx. The sequence continues at coordinate 6,139,602 of OX453021.1, read as the reverse complement.
GAGAGGCGGGACGGGGGGTAGGGGCCGGGGCAGAGTTTGCCTCGGAAAGTTTTAAAGATTTTGAGGCGAGAGCCTCGGCCTTGTTTGTTTTCCGGCTGCGTTTTTTACCTTTGCCCACTACCGTGGTAAAGGCACCGGCCTCGTCTGAGTTGACCTCACTGTCCGAAGACATCTCTTGGTCTGATGGGATTGGGGAGCGATCAGGGTATTGAGTGGGGGCTGGGGTGGGGAGAGGTGAGGGGGTACGGTCCTTATGGTCCAGGCTGGCTGAACGCCTAGGCGGACCACGCGGAGACCTCGGCCTCTCCTCATCACTGTCGGAACGGGCGGGGCGCCTATTCCTCCTTAGGGGTGGGGGGGTATCGGGCGACTCTGGAGAGTCGGGGACGTCAGGTTGTTTGGCGGCAAAAGCGCTGCCAAACAGGTCGCCATAGTTGGCGATAAAGGTAGGGTCCTTGAAGAGGACGTTTTTTAAGATGCTGAGGAACTCGGCATCAGACACCATCATATAGATGATGACTAAGCCAAGCCTAGCAACAATGAGAAGTGGAGAAAATTAGTGGCGTACTAACATGGGGGTTTGCTCCTCGGGTGGGTGTTCCCGGGAGTGTGTTCAAACCCTCCCCGTCGGGTATAGACGGGGAGGTTGTGTGCCCACTGGTGAGCCCTAAGCTTGCACTCCTGTTTGCCAGTCTTAATGTGCAAACAGGTCCCTAAGTCTCTAGTGTGCAATGGGTGTAAACCCCTAGAGAATGCTAGATAGGACGAAACGGGGGTAAGCTAGGGAAGACTAGGAGATCCCCCAAGGCCTTCTGGCCCTAGCTTCTTCCAATTTTGCTTTGCCCTTAAGGAGCGCAGCTGGCGTGTCGGGTCAACGCCCCTCGGTTTGTTATCACCGTTAGGTATCCACCGAGAACCACAGTAAATAAGTGGGTTTTTCCTGAAGGGACACAACGTTTTTGACTGACTTCCTCAGACAGAGACAAAAGCGCGCCCGCTGTCTTGAAAAAGACAGCGAATGTGCTTATCGGGCTGCAGTCGGCGGGGCGACTGCGGAGGGCGCTACGGTGAGCCGTAGCGAAAAATATTCGGGCACGAAACTCGGCACGAAAGGACGGAGCGGGAGCAGCACGACCTCTCGGGGCGAGTGTCAGAGCGTGAATGACTGTGTAACAACAAAATAACAAAGCAATTTATTTTAAAATACGTGTTTATGTAAAGTGTCGACAATAGCTTAGCATTTTAGTGCTTGTTTTTTTTTTATAGTATCGGATGGCGAAACGGGTTAAAGGCCCACCTGATGTTAAGCGGTTACCTTTGCCCATAACAACTGCAATACCACCTAGGCTGTTACCTAGATGCTACCGCAAGTCGGTTCGTCAAACTGAGACATGAAGATGGAAAGTCTCGTGAGATTGTAATTGTGCTTGTGCTTAATTTATTAAGATTCTCTATTCAAAAAGTCGGTTTAATTCTTTTGATGTAAGTAAGTACTCAATACAAACAGCATGATCCCTAAAGAAATTATGAGTTAACTCATGCCGACTCATACTTGGTTAGTGAAATGTTTTCAAATTGGGAACTTTCTGTTCGCCCGGCTGTAAATGTCAAATCTGTGGTTACCTAATTGTATTTAACAAATGAACAACATAACATAACATCATGCCAGTATTTCCCCGAAGGGGTAGACAGAGGTGTATAGTACACCCACATTTCGCCAGTTATGTTACAGTCCCATGTAATAGGCGAGCCTATTGCCATTGACCGGGCACAAATCCATAATCCGGGCTGCTACTGAGAATTTCCTAATGATAAAACCCAATAACACTATGCCCGACCCGGGAATCGAACCCAGGACCCCACGCTCAGCAGTCGCGCTTGCGACCACTAGACCAACGAGGCAGTCACTAGACCAACGAGGCAGTCAAAAAATAAAGCCTACACAAAACTCACTTCAACCAGCCAGTACTACTTATGAAAGAGGATGCCTCCAATACATGGGTGGTCTGTTAAATAGGAAGCGATGGGGTCAATTACTAGTTGACAGCGACAATTAACGAACAAACAGACGCAACGTGTGTGAATCGAATGCGCATGCGCATACGACGAATATTTAAAATGGAATCCATGTTGGTATGTCATAGATGTCCGACTGTGTGGCGCTTTGGAAATGAATTGATAGGGCTGGCTAAGGACTTTTTGGAACTGTGAAAGTTTATGTTTACAGTTTTCATAGGTATTTTTTTTATAAAAAAATATGAACCTTGAAAAGTGATCTATTACGTTTCTATTCGGTACATTGTGCATTGGTAATGAAATTGGTAGGAGGTGGATTGTATTCCGGGTATAGAATCATATTTGTTTAGCCTATACATTATTTGTTATGGGTCTGGTTGTATGCCTATCGAATATTGGGTATGTCCTTATTCATTAGTTCCAGTGGAAAACCAGCGCCAGACACTAGTTGTCGGGCATTTTTGCTGAACTCCGCCTATTTAGCGCAGCCGTGTGGCACACAATGATACTTTAAGAGTAAGTAGTATTATAGTGATATGATAAAATTGTATGTTATTGTTATTGTGTGCTTCTGACTGTAGTCAATAAACTATTTTTCTTTCTTTCTTTTCTTTCATCATCATCATCATTTCAGCCGAAAGACGTCCACTGCTGGACATAAGCCTCCCCCAAGCAATGCCACAACATTGCATCGCATGTCCTTACTATCAACGCACAATGTGTTTATGGTTGATTCTGTTATGTTGGCTTTTTGCAGTTTTTTTTTTTTCATTTAAATTAATTATCTACTAACTGAAATATAAAGGTAAGGAATCACGACATGTGCGAATCAGAATTTGATTATTACTTGCTTTAACGGTGAAGGAAAACATCGTGAAGAACCTGCACACCTGAGAGTGCTCCATACAGTTCTCGATGGTGTGTGTATGTGTAGCATGCAAAGTTGCAAACCCGCACTAGGCCAGCATGATAGATTAAGGCCTTAACTTTCTCATTCGGAGAAGAGGCACGTTTAAATAAATGAAAATTTTAAATAAATATTTTTAGGATATTTCTGAAACGTGGCCGCTCACAATGGGCCTGATAAGAAGGCTCAAAGTCACTCAAAGGGCAATGGAGAGGGCTATGCTCGGAGTGTCCCTGCGTGATCGAATCAGAAATGAGGAGATTCGCAGGAGAACGAAAGTAACCGACATAGCCCGAAGAATTGCCAAACTTAAGTGGCAGTGGGCGGGGCACATTGCTCGCAGAACGGATGGCCGATGGGGCAGTAAAGTTCTGGAGTGGCGACCGCGTACTGGAAGGCGCAGCGTGGGTAGGCCCTCCACAAGGTGGACCGACGACCTGGTGAAGGTCGCGGGAATCCGCTGGATGCGGAAGGCACAGGACCGGTCGTTGTGGCGATGCTTGGGGGAGGCCTATGTCCAGCAGTGGACGTCTTTCGGCTGAAATGATGATGATGATGATGATGATGAGGATATTTTTACACAGCACCATCTAGTCCCAAACTAAGCAGAGCTTGTGCAGCTATGCAGAGCGATATTGAAGATATCCTAGAAATGGAAAGGATCACTGTCTCCCTTGCTGTCTCCCATTCCTTTTTTGTATTTATTTTGACAGAAGTCAATCTTGTTAATTAAAATTTGGTTTGGCAAAAAAAACAAAACAAGATACCATAACGAATTCAATTTAGTCCCGAAACCTTTTTCTTATAAAAGAACCACCGAAACATAATAGTTGCCTACCAAAACAAAAACAACAAAAAAACTATCAAGAAAATTCGATCACATTTCAATTATTATTCTGTGTCTTTTAACCAAACCTACTTCAGATGTATCTATTACAAACCTATCACTTCCAGTTAGTGGCTAAACATCATTGTATCATGATACTTCAGAAAAAAAAAAACATGACATTTTACTCCACCTGTGCCTCCAAATTTTAAACAAAAAAAAGAAGGCTATTGTCACAAAAAAGTTTAAAATGTCAAAAAAGTCTGGTTATTTTTTCAGTTTGGCCGAAAGTCAGTGAGCGTGAATGTTAAAGTAGTAAAGGATCTATGTTCTTAACAGTTGACTAGTTAATCGGGTAATCTACAAGATGGCGGGACGTGATTTATAAAAGATGCGCAGGCGCCGCCGCCGACGTTTTCCATTCGCCCCGCGCCTTTTGATGCTCAAAGTTTTTTGGAAGATGATTTAGTTAAGTGTTATAGGTACCATACCCATAGATCAAACTTGTGTTTGATATAATATGTAATGGTTATTTGCCTAGAAATAGCAACATTACTTGTAATGTTAAAACCAAAAATCTGAAAAACGCAAAGACGTTGATCATTCATAATTCCTGATGATGATAAAATGACTTACAGTTAACTAAGAATAAAAAAGCATATATTATATAAAGGTAAAATTTTGAATGAGAATAAAAAATTAAATCTAGATAAAGACAAACAAGAAAAATAAGATGATTTACTTAGTTCTAATAAAATAGGGATCTTACAACCACAGAAGAAACTACTTCAAACAAAACATCGTAAACCAGCTTAGAAGTCAGGATATAGTCTGAATCTAACCTTGTCTGGTGCCACGCTTCCCATTAGGCCAAAGACGCGTAGATCAAAAAAACATTTATATCTCGTTTTATATTCTTAATCAAAACCCAATTACGGGCCCGTAATCAAACTAATTGCCTTTTAGGAACGGTTTGATTCGGACGCATCTAATAAAATTTGGAATTATTTCGGCGAGCAGGCAGGTAATTAAAATTGAGTACTTTTTGGTGATAAGTTTGATGAGGTTTACGGTACAATGAGCAAATTCAAGATAAGGAGTATTTGTGGTGCACGCAAAGATTATACAAATTGCCGAAAGGTTATACAAAATGCCGAAAGATTACTATAATATTATATGGACAGGTCCGGAACATGATCCAAATAGAACAGACTCTAAAAATACACGAATCTTCCAAGCTAATTGTTTGTTGTAGAAAAAAACATCTATATAAATAAAATTAATAAAATTAATGGCTCTTGGCCTTGTGATATTTACATCTATAGCATGGATGATTGTTTATTGGTCTATGATCTATAGAAACATAAGTACAAAAGCAGTCTTAAAAGCACACGTCTCTTGGATGAATATCTAAGAAAACTTTGAGCAACGCACGCACCTAAACGAGATCAAAGAACCAAGATAGTCGCGACATTGATTCCACTCGATTTAGAACTGAAAATAAACCAAAAGGCTTTGTTCAAAATTCCTATAGAACTACGTAATTAATGTTGGACAAATTTATCACAAAATTTCCCGAAACGAATTTGTCAACGGAATCTTCAAATGCCGCCGAAAGGGTTAAATGGTTACGTTAGTGACCTCTTTTTGTATTGTTTTGGTGTTCTCAAACTTTATTTTTGCACCGATTTTTAATTACAAAGTTATTAGCAAAAAAATACTTTGCCTTTTTTGGGATTTGATCACGTAACGGACCATAAAAAGCAAACAGGTGATGCAAAAAAAACGAAAACTCAATTCAAGAATCGGAAACCAATAAGGAAACATACGTCAGCTAAAATTTCTAAAAACCAACCAAATCCCAACATAGTTACTAAACAGCTTATAACTCGTCACGAAGACTAACTTTCTTCACTCGCCATAATCACAAGAAAGAGACAGCAAACATTTTGAAAGTTGTCAGAACGAGAGAGAAAATCCTGAATCCGTCAGAGCTTAAGTAGACGAAGATAGTCTTATTGGTATGCTCACTAGAGTGAAGGGTTTGAACGCCGGTCTGGGTGGCCACCCCCCACGGTTGGCCGATGACCATAAAAATGGGTATAAAATTGAAACATCAATATAATAAGCAATCAACCGTCTCAACGGACCTAATTATACAGGGCGAGTGTATGTTATAAATTATTTCATGTTTTAAGATACAGATTGTTCTGAATTTGGGACGGCTGTTTCTTGGTTTAAAATTTAAGTAGGTTCAACTTGTTTTATGGACAATTGTGGTATTAGAGTTAGAGTAATGTCAATTGCTTGTTTATTGGTTGTTGAAATATTCTATGTAGTTAGTGTTTATGACGAACTAAAATAGGTTTGTCATAAAATGTTAAATAGGTACCTATATTTTTTATTCAATTTTGTTTCTGACGTCGTTATCTATACTAATATTATAAAGAGGAAAGATTTGTATGTATGTTTATTAATCAATAAACTCTGAAACTACTGACCCGATTTTAATCATTCTTTCACCATTAGAATGCTACTTTATCCAGAAGTATTACTATTTATACTAATACTACTAGCTACTAACTACTTATACTAATACTATATACAGAAAAGATTTGTTTGTTGTTTGTTTGTAATCGATATAAAATCTGAAAGTAGATTTAAAAAATATTTCACCATTAGAAAGCTACTTTATCTAGAAGTAGCATAGGTTATATTTCAGTACGCGGGCGAAGCCTGGGGAAAGTCTAGTTTTTTAATAATTTTGTCACTTATGTTGTTTATTCATTTCAAATAGTGCCAATATGTAATAGCATCAACATAATGCTTAGCAAACGATTATAAGTACATACGTAATCGCAAAACGATGTTACTTGACCATACTTGGGAATCCGAATTCCCCTCAAAACACCTTTGATGTAACCTTTGCTGGTGATCTTTTCTTCTCTTACCGTACGATACCTACCAGTAGTGATAAGCCTATTCACATTGGAACAGACACAGACCGTCATAGTGTGGCCAAAAACAATCAAATACAATCGTTGTAAAGTGAACACGTCTTAGCGTTCTGTTCTATATGTAAATAGGCTTATCACCCATAATAAGCCTATTCACATATGATAAGCCTATTCACATATGGAACAGACAAAGACCATCATAGTGAACACGCGTTAGCGTTCTTTTCTATATGTTAATAGGCTTATCACTTATGATAAGTCTATTCCCATATGGAACAGACACATATCATCGTAGTGGCCAAAAACAACCAAACGCAATCGTTGTAAAGTGAACACGCTATATCTGACGGTGTTGCCTGTCATAACTGGATAATAAGTATGATTAAATTTCGGCTCCCCGAGGCTGTGCCGTGATATTCTGTTTGTTTTAGACTTGCTTGCTTTTTAGGCCAATTTCCGAGTGTTGGTGTAGTGTGGATGTGTTCAGGATTTATATTTGTTTGTTTGTCTACCCACAACTATTATGTATAATAATAGGCATAATAAAGTAAAATAAAGTATATTCTATCTATCTATCTATCTATAATAATTGGTTACGGAAAAATTCCAATACTTAACACTTTTATCCCGACCTGGTAATCGAACCCAGGGCCTCACGCTTACCAGTCGCGCTTGCGACCACAACACCAACAAGGCAGTTAAATTCAGTCAAATTTCTCAGTAGCAACCCGGAGTCAGTTGGCAGTTCTACATCCCCATGCCTCGGAGAGCACGTTAAGCCGTCGGTCCGGTCGTGTTGGATTGCCGTTCTATCGGATTATGAGAGTGAGGGAATAGAGAGTGCACCTGTGTTTGCGCACACACTTCATCCTCCGAGCCTTTTCCCAATGATATTTGGGTCGGCTTCCAGTCTAGCCAGATGCGGCAGAACATCAGGATTTTACACGGAGCGACTACCATCAGTCCCCCGCAACCCAGTTACTAGGTACTACTGACATTCGGAGGTTAGAGCAGTTGTCAGACTTTCAGGCTTCTGACTACCCGTAACGACTGCCATAGATATTCGTATGACAACCAGGACCGACCGACGACCTAAAGAACGTGGCTGGGGGGACTGGATGCGGAAGGCAGAGGACCGAGCGTTGTGGCGCAACTTGGGAGAGGCCTATGTCCAGCAGTGGACTGCGATAGGCTGAGTTGATTGATTGATTGAACCAGGACGGACAGCTTAACGTGCTCTCCGAGGCACGGAGGGGTCTCCATGTGTAACGAAACGGTCACCCAACCACAGACTGACCGCGGCAAGTGCAGCTTAACCTTGCATATCATACAATCCGCGCAGTCATTGCTTCGCTACGAGCCCACACACTTGTGCACTATAATATGTCCCGCGCAGATGGCTAGTGGCTAGTAATGCTACCAAAAAAATCTTAGGAACTGAACTGTTCATAACACAGGTAGATCTTCATGTCTCTATCGTAAACGGTCGCATATTTAGCAGTCGCCACGATCACGTATTCCCATAATTTACGGGCACCATTGGTGATAATCACGTGGCTGACTAACAGCACTTGGGCTAGCGTGGGTGGCACTTATAGTGATACTTCCAACTAGGTCGGAGATGTGGTCTATAACAGCATTCATGGAAGATTTACTTTAGATACCTATAATGTGTTCCGTGTGGTGCCGGACATTAAGAATTGCACCACCCTTATCTCTTCTCATGGGTGTCGTAAAAGGCGACTAAAAGATTCACCAGAGGATGGGCAGCAGCGTTCTCCGAGTATTTAACCAATCAACTACGATCGCCAACCCGCCTGTCAAGCGTGGCGATTATGACATCACCCCCATATCGGCTGAAACGATGATGATGATGATGATTGGTGATGATTGCGTGGCTAACTAGCATCACATGGGCTAGCGTGGGTGCCACTTATAGTGACACTTCGAAGTAGGTCGGACATGGTATGAAGGTGATTCAAGGATTCTTCTAAGTACAGTAAAGGTAATAGGAACTAGCCTTAACCATTTCATGAGGAGATTAGGTCCGTGCCCAACAGTGGGACAATAATGGGCTGCTTATAGTAATGTGGCTTTTACGCCATCATGGGAAGTGACAGAAATTGACAGAATGTCAATTCGCAACACAGAACGGTCCACTAGTGATAATTCCGCACTTTCTACCTATAGGTCGTAACTAGTTGGCTGTGGGTGGTATAAGTAGGTGAACTGCACTTTCAGGTGAATGAGAGATATATCGAGATGCTTGCCACAATGGCGCGGAGAAAGAAAGAAACGCACTCATAGGTTTCTGTCAAAAAAAAGTCATAGGGACGATAACATTTCTTAAAGTTTTTAGTTTTTATAGCTTAATCTGACAAATAAAATATGACGAAACTCTTGTAACATACATAGATACCTAAATATAAACCTCTAAAGACCTTAATGAGACCTCATTGAACTCACCATTATAAACAGTTTTTCCATGGGGAAAATCCAGAAATAGTAAAAAAAATATATCAGCTGTTGCTTACTATTTGTCGAGGTATGCGAACATAAATATATAGAGTCGCTGATTTTCTTTCCCTATTTCCGGATTATTCTCATAGTACAATTTGTTCATAATGACGAGCACAATGAGCCCATAAGAAGTTATTTTATTTACACATTGTATTGTTCCCACTTTTTGCCAGTTATAAGTCCCATGTAATAGGGGGCGAGCCAGTCAGCCCCGCTTCCAACCTGCTGACTGGCTAATCTTTCCCCCAAGGCATGAACTATTATCATTATGTAGCTCATCTCATGTCAACACGATAGAAAAAGGGGGCTAGCCTATTGCCACTAACCGGGCACAAATCCAGGAACCGGGCAAGATCGAAGTTTCTTGCAAGCCCTAAATAATTCTAAATAATAAATGTCATGACTTAGCTGTTTTTACGTTGCCTTCCTTTATGATTTCTCCTGTATCGTGGGTTCGATTTCGGAAACAAGTACTGCCACTTCAAACACCTATTTGTAAGCCACACGAAAAAGCTATTTTTCTTGATGAAATTGAACCTCGAACCAAAACGCAGCAACGACGGTCGAGCAATATTGGAAACAATACACAAATTAATTCAACATTATCTAATTTTAATTCGCGGCAATTCATCTGCGCTCGGTTCTTGTTTTATTTTCAAACATTTGAAAAGAAAATACGCATTCGGCCCTTAAAATAATAAATATTTTGTATCTAAAAACACCTAATTTTGTAATGTAAAATCACTTCGGAAGTACTCGGCTTCGCTTACTACTTAACTACATTTCGATCCTAAAAATCTAGCCCAAAGATTTGGCGATACTACAATTTAGCTATTGATTGCCATCAAATTGCTTGGTCGTGACTTACCTTTCCAATGGCTAATGTCTCTTTTTACGTAACTTCACAGAGATTTTAATGTCCACATAATTCGCTGTATGATGGTCATCGTAATTGCTCTAAACTACTTTTGAACATCGTGTATACATTTTTCGCTGGGCTAGTTTGTAGTATTATAATGTAGGGAAAGGCGATGAAGGATGGTGGAACGAGCTTAACAGGAAATGCGGGCAGATAGACTTTTGAATATTAGGTATTTGAAGAAACTATCGCTGTCACTTTACCTCAAGTAAGTGCGATAAGGACAACTGCAGTTCCGACTGAATAGCCTTATTAAAAAAGTTATAATTCGAGGTTTGGCTCTCGACTATTTTCTCCTCCGAAACTGGACTAATTTGAAAGATGTTTAAACTGAATAAGAAGTATATGTACCGTGCCGCTATGTTTTTCCTTTTTCATTAATAGTTGTCAAATTTATACGCTAGGCCTCCTGTAGATAGCGGTAGAAATAGGTAATTCAAAGATTTTTTGAGGGCTTCTAGAAACAATTTATCAACAAAAATTAAACATAGGGCATACAAAAGGCTGATAATTATTTTACTCTAAAAAATCATTGCTCTGGAATTATAAACCAGAAAGAAAACAGTCGAGACCGTTTGTATGGAGAAAAGACCACCCACATTTTCTCTTAAGGCTGAAGTTAAGCGGTTACCTTTGCCCATAAAAACTGAATTACCACCTAGGCTGTTGCCTAAATGTTATTGCGTTCGCCACACTGAGACATGAAGATCGAAAGTCTCATGTGATTGTAATTTCATCAGCACCCCTACCCTTCTCACCGGGAGACAGAAATGCAAGCATCACTGTTTGGCAACAGGAATAGGTACGGTGGTGACGGTGATACTTCTCCGATTGGTTTTTGAAGCTTAATCTGTATAAAAATATTCTGATGTATTATAATTTTTCTTGATTCTTTTCTTATAGGTATTTAGAATAATCCTAATATATAAAACAAAGTCGGGTTTAGTTACATCATTTATAACTCGAGAACAGCTGAACCGATTTTAACAAAATTTGGCATACATATAGAACATAACCTGGATTGAATGAACATAATATATAGGCTACTTTTTAACCCGGGAAGATGAACAGTTCCCGATGGATACGCGATAAACGACTTTCATGCGGGCGAAGTCGCGGGCATAATTGCCCCACTGGTCCATAGGCTTATATTTGGGTTTGCATGTCTGTTAGTTATTATTTTAATACCTCCAACACGCAAAATATGAATAAGCTACGAGAAGCCTCTTTCCAACCCTTTTTTCACTCCTAAACTCTCTTTTGAATTAGTATTTGTATAGTGTATTGTGGCCTTAGACCAACATTTGTTGGTCTATGATTGTGGCTTACAGAAATAACGCTATTAATTATGTTTGCCTCATTTCATTTGCCACAACTTGTGAACTTGACAGAACTCGACGCGAGCGTATCGGGCAGCGGTCGCCGAAAATAAGGCCCGTATTACAGACGGTTCCTCAAGTACAGTTTAAACTTCAATCACCTGATCACTACTTAAGGATAGCATCGTTACTTGAGTATCGGTTTTATTCCAATACAGTAATTATAAACTTTAATTCAACAACATAACACGAATTTGATCTGAAATAGAATAGAAATCTCTACTCAAGCGTAGTCTGGACACAGACTCTAGAGTGATTACAGATCAAAACTCTGCTTAAATACCAAAACAGGTGACAGAATAAAATAAAGCTAAACTCAGCTAAACTGTGATCAATAAATCTCTGCTTGGGGAACGTTCTAAAATCAAAGCTCAACTTAAAACTAGTTTTAAACAGTGATCTAAGAGAATACGAAAAGCGTTGTTTTGATCAAAACTTAAATGCAACTGCACTGCAAGTGCACTTCTTTAGTTTCCTGAATTACTGGGTATTTTGAAATATTACTGTGATTAATTAGTCTCTTTCGCCAGCAAAAGGCCTCTACCGAAAGAAAGTAGGCACTAATACTACAGAGTAATAAAAGCTTGACTTGTAATAACCTTTATAAAAAAAGGGGCGTATACACGAGTATAAAAGTGAATGAATCCGTGTTGAGTGGTGTGTGGTCACGGATAGGATAATCGTGTGTAGCCGGCGGCTGCAGCGACATTGCCACATTATCACCTGTGTACCATGGACAGAGGTGGGAGTGGAGACTCTTTATTCAAGAAAAAAACATCTCTCTCTGATTTAATCCAATCCTCGTCCGTTTCTTTAATTTTCTAGACAGTAGAAATAATGATCATCGTTATTCACAACATTCTACCAAGTACATATTAGCTGCATTCTTTTCAACTGTTTTGGTTTCTTTTTTGGTAACATAATTTAGTGTTGATCTGACAACTCTTCTTCTGTAGTCAGACATGTTACCGTGAATATTTCCGTTATATCTACTACTTCAATTAATTCTAATAAGCTCATCTTCACTATCGTTAGTGTTATCAGAATAATCAACCATGTAGGATTAAAAAATAAACCTGCTTTAGTAGACAGTACAATTTTGATTCATGATTCGACTGCCTCTAAAAACCATAGAGAATTTAAAAGCCAGTTAACCTTTAAGATGATCCTTTGAAAGTGATAGGATGAGCTTTCTGTTTCTTCTCGATGAATATCAATAGGCATTTTTCAAATCAAAAGCATTAAATAAAAAAAATTAAAAAAATAGCATCTACATCTAAACAACAACTCTATTCCTCTATCCTCTAACATGAAACTCAGGTTCGTGATACCAATGCTCATTATCGAGTCGGTTACTCGTTTAAAAAATATAAATAATGATGGCGGACACAAATTGACCAGTAATCATAGCTTTACCGTGATTAGAGCTAAATATAGAGATTATATAGCTTGCTGGGTGGCGAAGGAACAATCAAATGTGCTTTGCTGTTGGTTTAGGCGAAATTGGGTTAATAAATCATTGAAATCATGTATGGTCTCGGTAGGTACCCTTTCTCTTGCTTGTCATGAGCATCACTTCCGTTTTGTGGTTGTAAGAGGCGTCTCAGTATTCGTCAAATTATCGGGGCCTACCTGATAGACAGGGCCGTCATCTACACAGGTCGGGAAGGATGGGGTCGGCGAGAGATGTAATGCGGTGTTCCACAGGGTACGGTTCTGGGGCCGCTCCGTGGAACATCGGCTACGACTGGATGCTGCGAGGTGCGCTTCTCCACGGCGTCGGAGGGACGTGCTACGCCAACGACACGCTGGTCGTGAAGAACGCGAAGAGCAAGTGCACCGGCAGGCGACCATACTGCTGAAAACGGAAGATGAAAGAAAGAATAATTTACTTGCGTAGAATACAGGTGGTACCAGATATAAAATTGGTTGTAAAAGAACAGTGCTATATTCTGCTTGTATTAAGCATGCAAAAATCAAATATCAATTTTAATCCAGTATTGATGAACCCAATTGAAATACATTATTATGATATACCTACATTATTATTATTGCATGTTGTTGGATGTGCAAGTCGTTGTAAAGATCCGGCGCTTGGCTATCGAGATGGCGCTTCAGAAGCATGAGGCTCTGTGTTTCCACAGGCCTCGGAAGGTTCTGCCTTTGGAATCTCACATTATGGTAAGAGGCATCCATATTGGCATCGAATTCGACGATGAAGAGCCGAGGACTCGACCTCGACAGCCGGTGGGACTTTGGGCCGCATTCACAGTGGTTAACACCCAAGCTGCTGGGTGCCACGGCGACATCGTCGCGGTTGCTACTAAGCTAAGAAGGCGCATGCCTCTTACCGGAGGCTCTACGTGGAGATCTCACAGTAATTACTGCGCAGGCCAGGCCAGAATAATGCGGGGATACCACAGAAATAGATAGAATGGCCATGTGGGCAGTGCGCGCGTGGCAGCACCATGCGCCATAACACAGGATATTTTAAAGCTTTTCTCAGCACGCCTTATGACTTGTTTCTATAAATACTGTAACAAAAACCCGCGAAAATGCCATATTGTGCTGTTTCTAACTGCAGAAACAAAAGCTGTAAAGTACATTTGATGTTTTTTTTTTTTTTTAATAATGACGTAAAAATGTAAGGCGTAGTTTGTTCGGAAAGTTGCCACGCATGAATCGCAAGTAAAATTGTGATTACAACCATTCTATCTATTTCTGTGGGGGATACCGTACGATCTCCTTCGAGGCGAGTCCTTCTTAGCCATATCAATGCCCTGGTATCTCTGGAGGCGAGAGACCTTGTGCTAGAATACCATCAGCGCGAGGGTCTGGCCGATTTAAACGAGTTTTGCTAGATCCTAGTCGATGAGTGGAAGTAGCGACTTGCGCAACTCAGCGTAGAGCATGCCGCAATAGTGGTGGTAAGGCCCGTCGTGGAGGAGTGGCTGGAGAGGTGCCATGACGCCCTCATCTACCGGTTGACGCAGATACTCTCGGGGCATGGATACTTCCATAAAATAAGCAAGTCGGATCTTATGACATAGGGTACAGTCGACTGCATGACAGTGGTAACACGTCAATTCGAAAACCGCCCTTACTGCTTACGAAATAAAGATGCTGCTTATGTCAAAGTGTTACCACAGACGTGCGGTCGACCGTACATGAGATATGATTCTAATAAAAAAAACTGTATTTAATCTTAGTTTTTTTTATCTTGTATTTTTTAATTACCTATCTTGTATTTTCTATTTTTTATCTTTTCCGTGTGGTGACGGGCATAAAGAATTACACCACCCTTATCTCTTCTCATGGGTGTCGTAAAAGGCGACTAAGGGATTCACCAGAGGATGGGCAGCAGCGTTCTCTGAGTATGTAACCATCCAACTGCGATCGCCAACCCGCCTGCCAAGCGTGGCGATTATGGCATATCCCCCGTTAATTGGGGGAGGCCTATGTCCAGCAGTGGACGTCTTTCGGCTGAAATGATGATGATTATTTAATCTTAGAAACAGCCAGGCAATAACCTTTCCTTATATTTTCCAAGCACAGTTTTTCAAGATAGACTACAATAATAATTGGGTACATTTCTCTAGTAGAGTCGTAACAGTAACGTGGAGCATATGACGCGCAGGGGTGGCCGGTATTGTTCGATCGCCACGCACCATGACCGGACCATTACTGTACCGTCTGCAAATACGGATAGTAGTATAATGTTATTTATTTTTAAACGGTATAGAATGACAAAACGAGCTAAAGGCCCACCTGTACCTTTGTCTATAAAAACTGCAATACCACCTCACAGACATTAGTAAAAAATATAGACGAAGTGCTGCGAACAATCATAGTGAAGCCAATAAAACCGTGCTCCTTCGTGTAAAACCCAGCGCTCACGCACACACATGCACCTTAAACCATGCTCACCTCTCTCAGTTCACATGTCGCGAAATCGTCCAGAAAGCATCGCGAAAACAAATATCCTTAAGGAGCATGGTGTGTACGTGAGCATTGGTTGTATAGTTCCCGGCACGAGACGTGAGCACAAATTGTACTAGCGAAGTAGTCTCTGTTGTCACCGTGTTCTAGTATTCCGTTTTCTATGTATATTAAATTATACTTTATCATATATTTAAGCCAATGCAAGTGCCCGTATCTGGTTTGTTGTACTGTGAACAGAGATTCGACCACTTGCGCAGTGGAATCTGTGCTCACGACTTATGCCGGCAACTATACTACATGAAGGAGCACGGTTTTTGTTGGCTTCACTATGGTTGTTCGCAGCACTTTGTCTATATTTTTTAATATGTCTGTGTACCACCTAGGTTGTTTCCTAAAAGCCTGCAAATCACGTTCACCAAACCGAGATCTAATAACCTCCTCCTTTTTTTGAAGTCGGTTAAAAATGGAAAATTTCGTGTGATAATTTCACCGGCACCGGAAAAAACCTTTTCACTGGAACACAGCAATGCAAGCATCATTGTTTGGCAGCAGAAATCATCATCATCATCATCATCATTTCAGCCGAAAGACGTCCACTGCTGAACACAGGCCTCCCCCAAAGGGGAGATGATGTGTCATAATCGGCAGAAATAGGTACGGTAAATTATGTGACATTGTAAAAAAGTATTCGAAAAGGTCTCGTTGTATTGCAAAATTGCTAATAAGAAAAATAGAAGAGATATTTTGTTGTAATCATGAAAAATTCTTACGGGATATGTGCGAACAAGAACAAGAGCTTAAAAAATAAAAATATCTTCGGGACATTTTCACACAGCACCATCTAGTCCCAAACTAAGCAGAGCTTGTGATATGGGTACTAGACAATGGATATAATACTTATATACTATTTTTTTTTGTAAATACATAGTTATAATACATAAGAAACACCCAGACCAACACAAACACTTATGTTCATCACACAAATATTTGTGTCCTGTGGGAATCGAACCCACGACCTCGTGATCAGCAGTCCGACCCTCGAACCACTAGACCACAGACTTCGTCATAAAAAAGCAAATAAAAACCTATAGGTACAGCTAGAGGGCACCAACGTGGTCCATTGGAGTTCCTGGAGCTCCTCTAAGTTGTGCTGATGGCCACCGTGAGGCACAAAA
The DNA here is from genome assembly GCA_949699075.1 of Asteroscopus sphinx. NCBI lineage: Eukaryota > Metazoa > Arthropoda > Insecta > Lepidoptera > Noctuidae > Asteroscopus > Asteroscopus sphinx. The sequence goes on along the minus strand of OX453021.1, from coordinate 6,122,961 downwards.
ATGTATATCCAAATATCACAAAATTACTGATAAATTGGCATTGGATGTAGAATCAACAGAAAAAAAAACAAACATGAATTACATTTAAAAAAATAGTTACTCTGCAGAAATTCCATAAACAGTATTTATCTGCGGACTGTACGAAACAATCAGCGCTTATTTTCACTCACATTAGTTTAGTGAAGGATAGTATCAATGAATTATGTGCATTCGCGTGACGTCTTCATCCCCTGTGGGTGGAAACTACCTCCCCCCTTTCATCCCCGCACTCTACTTAGGTGATTGGATTTTTTTATAAAAATACTTCTTTGCAGCACCATTGCAGGTCTCTTTGATGTAATATGTGTGTGTGTAACATAGTATAAGTACATATATGTATGTCTGAGTAGGTGACAATTAAGTCAGGGTATATCTGTTAGGTAAAGGATTTTCTGCCAATGGTGTGCCAAGATTTTTATCAAAGGGATATATTTCAAATTTGATGGGACTTAGCTTTGAAGTCAACTCAGCTCAAGAAGTCCTTTTGATGTTGCGTGTACTTTGTAAGTGTAAATTTGAGGGATGCATGATAATGTCATGGTTAGGTACTTAGATGTAGAAATGATGCATGGGAGTTTGCGGATGTGAGATTATTCGTGGTCTATGTAAAAACATCCATGATATAGGAGAAATCATAGTGTGGAACAAAGTTTTATATAAAATAAATACAAACGCTAGTTTAATTGAACTTTCAATTAACATTAGAGATTACAATTATTAGATTTTTATTATTATTTGATTATTAGAGGATGGAGGTTTAGAGATCCTAATCTTGCTCATTGTGACTGCGGTGACCCAGAGCAATCTGTTACATATGCTGCTGGTGTGTCCCTTGTGCCCGAACACCTGCATGCGAGACGATCTTTACGCCGCCACTAATAACGTCTTTGAAATGGCTTGACAATGGTTCAAATTAAAAAGAAGAGGATATAATAAACAAATGATAAAAGTTTATTTTGGAACCAAAAACAATAAAAAGAACCAAAATAAAACAAAACAAAAAGTGGATCTGGGCTGGACATATCTGCCGCATGTCAGACGACCACTGGGCCAAACCGACAACTCAATGGGTCCTTTTCCCTTTACGTGGCAGACGTCAACGCGGCAGGACTAGACGGAGATGGCGGGATGAGCTGGACTCCTTCCAAAAAGACTGGACTCTTGTAACAATAGACAGGGAGAAGTGGAAGGAGAGTAGGGAGGCCTTTGCTCTGCAGTAGGACACTTCACTTAATGGCTTTATGGCTTCACTTTATGTTTTATGTTAGGACACTTCAGGCTTATGATAAATAATAATAATAAAATAACGATGAAAGCTGCAAATGTATAAACCGTAGTTAATTGTCTTTACTTTGTATCTCAATTTGAGAATATATTTCTACTAGGCAGCGTAGTCAACTTGCATTCACAAAAAATGTGCTAATAATTGGTATTAGATCGTACAAAAACTCATAGTTTCCTGTTAGACCTAAACCGAAAAAACAACAATTCAAAACGAAATGTAGCAATCGAATCTTAAATCTCCCTTTACAAACTATTACCACTACAAATCAAACACTCTATCATACTAAACATTATATTCGTAAATCACGACGAAAAGGGAACTTACTATAAATCCAAATATTTATAATGTTACTAACGTTAAACCTACGAAATTTCGCGAAAGGGTGGCCCAGACACGTGTCCAAACCTAGAGGGACACCTCACCAAACTACGTTGACCTTCCCCAGCCCTTTGATACTGTTTATCATCGACCAGAGAGGGATAAAAAGTTACATAGTTACAGTTCAATGTAAATTGGTCGTGCCCCAAAAGAGATTTTATTTAATACGTTTAAAATTTATTACTCAGCTTGTTTGTTTGGCGGCCGAAAACAATTTTGGTTATATGAAGTGGTTTTTTATGATCCCCTCATCAATAAAGTTTATGATTCTCGTGGTTGGTTGTGGTTGGTTATTGAATTATCACTGCGGTGATAAATTACGTCCTAATGCGATGCGTGGGAATGATCTTCGTCATAATCTTATTTTTAAATCTTTCGTGTTATAACGAAAATCTGTAAGACTGCTTTTGAAATATTAAGATATTGCTCGTTATTGTTTGTCATATGATCTGCAGTATTTACTCTTCAGACAATGTTACGTAGGGTTTAAAAAAATACGTAATCATACTGGGTACATTTCTTATAGGTACTTCTTTCTTTTTGAAAATTGGCAAAGTTTATTTACCAAAACTTGACCATTTCAAGCCATACATACCCTACAATACAAAGTTAATCTACCAGAACTACCAGTAAAAAATGCAAAGCGCAAACAATTGTGCTCCCCCAACAAATCTCAAGGGGAGAAGAGACAAATTATTATTTTCCATAATATCATCACACGACCATTACGCGTCGCCAGCGATGCGTGTCCAAAAATTATTAGTACACTTTTGCGTTTTTTCGCACGTCCGTCGCGTCGCGCAGTCGGGGAGATACTGAGCGTTCCGGAAGTTGTAAAGTAGTGATTTGTAACGCACGCGCCGCGACGCCTGACGTCGTTTCCGTTTGTGCACCATAATGACGTTGCAGGCAAGATACTCTGTCCAAATGTCTTGTGGGTCTCATCCCCTTATTCCACACCCTCTATGGTTTTATTGTTGGCTTCGCTTTTACGTTTATGCTCTGTTTAGCAAAATTTCTCTTTCCATTTAATTACGGCGGGACTTGTAATGTGTTTGGCAGATGACATGGCCCTTAATGACTCGAATAAACGTGTTTTTCGACTGCCCGTTACGATGTCTGGCTATCGGATGAAAAGCATTTGGAGCGGAATCGGTATATTGTGTTCTATTTTCTGAATTGTTACTATCACTTGATTGATATGTTATGGCATTGCCGTTGTGTACTTAGTCCATTTCTGGACTAGTCACGTAAGTTTAATTTGCCTTAGAATCCAAAATACTTAAGTAGAGGTATTTAATTTTCATAGGAATAATGGGACTGATCAAGTCATCACATTTGTTGATTATGATTTGAGAAATGCATAGAACGATAGAAAATATACTTACAATATGTATCAAAACTGCGTGGTCATATTTGAGGATCTCATTCAGTCAGCATAGAACAACTTTAATATTGTGACAACCCTAAAATCGTAAAAATAAACTCTGTTTCTCTCTTCTCGATTGAAATGTATGGAAAGGCCGATTATTTTTTAGCAATTTTAGGGTTGACCCCGAAGTAAAAGTTGTTCCATAGCATTCCCTGAAAGTTTAAATTTCCAGATCCTCCAAATATGATCAAGCATTAATTCACGTTGTTAATAAAATAACTTTGTATTATGACCCTGAACAGTGTTTGTTCTATGACTTTTTATAAATGGAATGTTTGTATGGAATGAAATGGAACTCTGTAGTTTACATAATTATTCTAGACGGCCGACGAGAGACCGGCCGGGGGTCGCATCGGCGGCGCGGCGCTGCGTGGTTGCGCGGCTAGTACGATCGACCGCACGTCAATGGTAACATTTGACATTGACAGCGCCTTAATTTCGTAAGCAGTAAGGGTGGTTTTCAAATTGAAGTGTTACCACTGTCATGCAGTCGACTGTACAAACGCGCTGGAGCTTGCAACATAATATTCTATAACATACCTAGTACACCTACGCAAATTTTACACACTTCAACGAAACAGTAAAAAAAAAAAAGTCCAAAAAGGCCAAAGTCGTAGAACAAACGTTATTCAGAATCGTGATACGAAGTTAGTTCTTAGAGGTTTCGGGTTTTTTAAAAATTACCCTGTATATCTAGTATTAGCCACACATCTACATATAAAGATTTTGTAACCATTTCATCAATCTACACCTCAACCCCTCATTTGTACCTGCACATATCCTAGTGATAGATTTAAGTAGTATCAATATCGTAAAATTGCTCAGTTTACGTAAATTGCTGAACTACACGCGGCTGCTGTAATTTGAATTCAAGATTACTTCGCTTGTGTTCTGTGAATGTTAAGGCTTTACTGAGAGCGGAAGACTTACGAATCCTTCTTTAAATTAAGATTTATTTAAATCATGCTTGCAATTTTAGGCAGAGATATATTGTTGAACGAAGGTTACCGATATAGCCCAAATAATTGCCAAAATTAAGTGGTAGCGGGGGACCCACATTGCTCGCAGAACGGATGATGGCAAAGTTCTGAAGTGGCAATCGCGTACTAGAAGGCGCAGCGTGGGTAGGCCAAAGTGGACCGACGACCTGGTGAAGGTTGCGGGAATCCGCTGGATGCGGGAAGCGCAGGATCGATCGTTGTGGCGATGCTTGGGGAGGTCTATGTCCAGCAGTGGACGTCTTTCGGCTGAAATGATGATAATTTTGATGATGGTATATTGTTGAGCAGGTAGGGATCAAGTAGGTTGATAATCCCAGGAGGGAATACTCCATGGATATACTCTTTTCAAATAATAATAGTATAATGTTTTGTTACATGATCAATTGGAAAGAATTGTGTGAGAATAATATACTGGGTGTAAGGGGAACGCTTCCGAAAACGAAGATAGGTGCTGGTGATTACTGATACGAAAAAAGAATCGCATTTTTTTTCGTGGTTTCGTATCAGTAATCACCAGCACTATCACCTATCTTCGTTTTCGGAAGCGTTTCCCTGATACCCTGTATAGGTATTTATAGGTAGGTATAGGTTTTTAGTACCTTAATATAATTTCGATCCAGTCTACAAGACTATTAAGTAATGCTGGCTATTTCTATTATTTCTAACAATGTGTCTACTGGCGTTATCTTAGTATGGAGATACTAATACTACTACTACTAGTACTACTAGTTACATGAAAAAAGTTACTTCGCCTTACTCCTAAGGCGAAGTAACTTTTTTCATGTAACTTTAATATTCACTCACTATTATTATTTTAACACTACACTACACTAACTCAAAAGGCTTTGTACTTTTCAGTCTCCTGTCTGTGTGGTCAAGGAGCTCTGCGTAAGTGTTACGGTACGATGGTAGTTTAAGAACTCGTAAAATATTTTTTTGGTTTAAAGATTTAATAATTTTGTGGTATTAAATTAAATTAAATTAAATTAAATCATTTATTTTCAGACCGTGGTCCATAATTGTTAGTACAACTTAAGAACTATGTTACTAAAAGAGAGACATATACACATAGATATAACGACTTACATAAAAATAATAAATCGTGGAGATGGATGTAATCAGCGATACATATGATATTAAAATAATATCGCTGATTACACTCATTTCTCCGTATGCAGCCGAATAGCCCGCAACAAAATTGGGCAATCTATTCGGTCTGCCACAACGCTAAGGATACTGTTGGTGCTGCCTCGGACCCTGCCTAGCATCGAGGCCGCTCGTTTTCTAAGGATGGCATGAAAGCCATCAGTCCGAGCCTCAGCAAACATGCCTGACGCGCTGCAGTACCTTGGCAGCCCCAACAACATCCTAAAAGCGTTGTTATACTGCACGCGCAGGGCATTGATTGTCTTCTGCGTATATCTCACCCACAGACTGCACGTGTAAAAAGACTGGCAAAACGCCTTGAAAAGATGAATCTTAACATCCTTATTACATCGTGCGAATCTGCGAGCCAACATATTGCTTCGGACAGCCAACGCCCTACGCTCCCTCTCAATATCCGCTCCATCCGTGAGGTCCTCCGAGGCCCAATGGCCCAACAACAAGCGGAACAACTTCAAAGCGACTGTCTTAACCATTTGGTCTACATGGTTAGTGAAAATCTTAAACTATAATATTACTCGCTCCAAAACGCACCACGCCTTTAAAACTATCTTCAATACACAGTCCACAATCAAATAGTCTCAATTCCTGAATTAAAACGTTCAATTGTGCCCTAACATATCGCCATCCGTCCGTCCGTCTGTCTGTCTCTTTACAATTTATGGTGGCTACTGTTACTCTTTACGGTCTTGCCTCCGTGTTAAGTATAAAAAAGGTATGTGAACCTTCTTTGAAGTAAGTGCGAAACTAGTTTCGATTCATTTATTTCTTGGTGGTGGAGATAGGGCATTGATTTAAAATTGGTAGAGGTAAAAGTTTTGGTATCACAAAACAATTATTGATGTAAGTATTGTAAAATTGTTCATCAACTCAGCCTATCGCAGTCCGCTGCTGGGCATAGACCTCTCCCAAATTGCGCCACAACACTCGGTCTAGCTACTTTCATCAGGTCGTCAGTCCATCTGGCTGGGGGGTGCCTTACCATGCGTTTGCCGATTCTCGGTCTCCACTCAAGGACTGGTCTTCTCCTGCGGCCATCGGTCCTTCGACAGACATGGCCACTGCCACTTCAGCTTACTAATCCTACAAGCTATGTCGGTCACTCCGGTTCTTCTCCGGATAATCTCGTTACGGATTTTATCCTTCAAAGAAACTCCAAGTATAGCTCGCTCTATAGCTCGCTGAGCGACTTTGATTCGTGGACTAGCCTAACTGTCAGTGTCCACGTCTAGGCACCGTAAGTCATGACAGGCAGAACGCACTGGTTTAAGAAATTTTTGATTGACAAAAATCACCATAATCTATCTTCTATCTATTTAAATAAAAATTTATGTTTTTATGTTTGTCTTCTATGCGCTTCAAAACCATTCATCCGATCGTGATTAAACTTTAGTGAGATGTTCTGAGTGCGCCCGCGAAGGTTCCTCCTGACCCAAAAAAAGGTGACATTGCAACGGCACAGCTAGTACTATAATAAACAGGAAAGATTAGTTTGTTCATAATCGATAAACTCTGAAATTACTGAACCAATTTCAATAACTCCAAAACCATTAAAAAGCTACTTTATTAAAGAGTAACTTAGGCTATTCTTTATTTCAGTTGAAGCCGCGGGCAAAGTTTAGTGTATGTATCAATAACAAAAAAAAAAACTCAAGTTAATATCTACAAATGTGTCATAAGATTAAGTAACAAATAAATGTCTCAATCCTAAAAATGTATGTAGAATCAAAAATCATCAATAGGTATTAAATAGGTCGGTATGCTCCAATCCGTAATATTGAAGCTATAATGGAGAACTTAATGAACAATTGAAAACTTTGTTCTGTGCAGAAATCGAATCCGCTCTCCTTAGCATAGACACCGATCGTCCAACCACTGCGCCAATTGTGTCCGCGCCTACAACGTGTTATTGAAATAACTGAAAACCTCTTCAATGTACTCATCAATATGTTTAACTTTTACTATGGGACCAACACTGAATTCGCGAAAAAAAAAACAGCTTATCCCTACATATTGTCGATTTATGTGAACTCAGATTTCAGGGTTGGTCCCATAGTAATTTTTTTTCGTAATGATGAGTACAACGACCCCTTAAGAGGTTTTCAGTTATTACAATAACACTTTGTATAATCCAGGCATCACGTAAAGGTGGCCACTGACGATGCTTCCAACCGTACGAATGGCGTGGTTTTATTCCAAAATCTGTCCGTGAATGTTGAAAATGTATACTATTTTTAAAACGACGTCCTGGCTGTGGAATTCCAATCGGGTAGAAATCCACCAAGCCACGCCCCTTTTGGCTATGTGCAAGTAGTTCACGCATTTAGTTTACCTGTATTTCTATCAAGTACCTACAATGACGTGAGCGCGTTGATGAAATTCTAGAACCAAGAACGTATACGCGATGGATTGATCGTCAGTGTGCTAAAAAATAGGACGTCTTTTTGTTGGAAGTGGTCATTATAACGACGTCGGAATGGTTACGTCGTCAGTGCCCACCTTAAGATTTTGCGAAAAGGGTGAGCTCGCATGAGGTAAGAAGCTCTCCTCGCTTCTGTTTAGCCCTATCGCCACCCACGACAAAATATGATGAAGAAGCTATTCCTACATAAAACAATTATTCGGACATGGATACTATTGACACATAAACTTCAAATCAAATTACCAACAGTATCAAACGAGGTCGCAAACCAGGGCTGCCACGAACAAACAAACGTATAACAAACCCCTCACAAACTGTATTTGTTGACATTGTTAGCGGTCAAATAGCAAAAATGTTCCGCGTAACGAACCGGTAATCCGATTCCGAGTGGTCAGTTCTCTAAAGTTTCGATCTGCAATCAACTGTGCTAACAGATCTATTTCGTGGGCAAACAAGCCGGGGGCAACCCTACGCACACACTCATTTGTGTTTACTGTTTGTATGTGTGTGTCTAGACGTTATAGAAATGGTTAAATGAAATATGTGTTATATTGGAATTGTGTGAAATTAGCGAGAATTGGTTTCAGGGGTCCATAATTTTTTTCATATCGATGCTGAATATTAAGCGTCAAACATTTTTGATTTTAAAATAAATAAAATCATTTTATTTCAGGCAAATTCACCCATAGTTATAAGTTAGTTAAGTACAGTCTTTTATTTTAAATTAATACTAACAAGAACAACAAATACGTATTATATTAGTATTATTCAATTAAATTAAGTTTTTATATTAAATTTTAAGTTAAATACTTATATTTGTATTATTTTTTATTTTTTATCTAACTAAGTGAATAAGCTGCTCTCTATTTACCATCTCTCTAGTCGTGCTTGTAAAAAAGATATTAATAAGTGGCTTCTAAGCCTGACTTACCAAGAGACAGAAAATCTTATTACTCCAATGGTGTAGCACATTACTACCCAACCATATTAGAGACACACACACCCCACTCCACACACACACTACTCTCTCAACATACACACATACACCCCCAAACTCATGCACACCCACCCACATACACCCCCCCACACTCAGATACTCTCACCCACATAAGCATATGAAAGTTTTCATTAGCTTTAAGCATAATTTTAATTTAATTTAATTTTTCGTCAACTTTAACATGTAATTACCTATTTTGGATTGCCACGAAAAACTACAAAAAAATTATTGTTATTATGTACTCACATTGGGGATAGGGACTGGTATCTTTAACACAGGTTACTTCGTAATCTAGCTAAGATGCCAGTTGCGATCCATATTGTAATCGTAAAACCAAAAATCACTGCCATGAATTTTATTTGTGTTATCCTAAGGTTTTATATTACTGTGTGTATTAATAAATAAATAAATAAATAAATAATATTATAAATGCGAAGATATGGGTGTTCGTTTGTTTGTAGTTACTTCAATAAAGCTGAAACGGCTAAAGTGATTTAGATGAAATTTGGCATACAGATAAACCATATCCTGGATTAACCCATAGAATACTTTTTATCGATATACCAAGAGAGAAGCCGCGGGCGTCAGCTGGTCAAGTATTATGTTCGTTTTGAAATTTTATTCAAAATGTTCTTTTCTTAGAATCAAAAAAGCATAGCAAAAAGAAATGCTGCTCCAAAACAGATAGTGACATGTTTTACTTAACTTACTGCCAACTTAAGCCTTATTAAAAAGCGATTCCTGTACAGCCCTAAAAACGAGACATTTACATACAAACCGACCGACTTATCCTTCAAAACGTGCAATTAATTTCAACATACAAAATGTCTACCGAAGAACTGACATGAGCATCCCGAAAATAAATAATCGACTATGGAATATATTACTATTCATCGGTTTCATCAAAAACATTCTTAATCACACAAAAAAGGTTTTAAATCGGAGATTGATATATCCGTCTAATTTGACTACGCATTGGGACATACAATGAATCTGTCATATCATATGGCCCTTTATACCTTTGTGGTACCAACCTAATAAAAACAATCTTTGGCTGAATGGCGTATTTCCTTTGCATAAAATTGAGCACTGAGATCCTGCCAATTAAAAGCTCTCAAGTGATGTGGGTATATAGAGCTCGTAAATCAGTTTAGTCGATTTTAATTATCGTAATAAGGATGTCCTTTTCAGTGCTTTTTTTAAATGTATTGTTAAATTCGTATGGACTGCAATTGAGATTAATAATTGAGATTTATTTTAATTGGAATTTTTGATGAGGTTAATTGTTATCATTATTTTATAGATTTGCTCTCAATAAATGGCGCGAAATAGTCGTAAAGGGCTTAATTGTTTTTTGTTTTTGTTTTAATAGGCATCGAAGAGGGCATTCTGAGGGTGGCTAGCTCAATTAGCTGCGGGTAAAAATTTGAACTGCCTAGTGTTTTAACTGTGTTTCTTGCTTGTATTAATAAATCAAGTATATATAGCTACAAGAATTCGTGTGTTAAACTTCTGTAGGAACCTTTATTATTTTGAAGCAAAATACAAGTAGGCATAGGTACCTATATAGTTACAGTCGACTGCATGACTGTGGTAACACTTGAATTAGATAACCACCCTTACTGCTAACGAAATAAATGCGCTGTCAATGTCAAACGGTTACCACTGACGTGCGGTCGACCGACAGTACTTATTGTAATATTTTTTTTTAAAGAGTATTTTTCACTATAAATTATATATAAAGTATCACTCAAATAAATTAGGCATCTTATAAGTAAGTAGGTAGTTCGCCAATTGAAATTATAATTATTATAGTTCCTTGTAGTCAATTATATTGTTTCACGATTGTTCTTTAGTGAATATATTCAAGTAGGTAATAATAGCTAATAGCACAGTTTTAAAATTCATGGTAATAGGTAGGTATAATAGTTTATAGCTAGTCATTTGATATTTGTAGTTAGACCATATAAAATAATTCAAATCTTTTTTTTTTTCATTTAATTTTCATAAGGGACAAATCTGTCGTTGAGGTTTTAGCCACGTTGTATACTCAGACCAAAAGAATAAGATAGACGGAGCGCATAGAACTAGTAGGAACCTAAAGCCAGAATAATTTTGTGAAAAAGTTGTTTATACCTACCACGTTTTTTAAACGAAAGCGAGTTAATAAAGATAAAGATAAAGATATTTTATTTTGCAAATATGGGTACATGGTACATAACATGGTGGTAAACATAATAAACAAAGTTCAGCCATATTCTACCAGTTGGCATGCAAAAAAAAAAAAAATACAAGTTAATTAATGTGAGCACCACATGAACATTGTATGTATTTCAAATATTATTAGGTTCTGAGCTTTTTTTTTTGTCCCGAAGAGGAAACCTTCAAAAGGCTACCAGCCTCATGGGGAAGAGGCTGGGCTGTGTGAGATTTTTACCGCACTAAAACCTCCCCGGTGGCCACCTTCAGCACAATAGAAGGGGGCTCCGGGAATGGGTTATACTACCGGTGCCCTCCCTGTGCTATGCCTATAAGGCACGTCTCAGGGGAGCATTTTGTCTCCCTGAACTCTTCTTCGATGCGACAACAAATGGTCTATGTTTCTCTAGCTCATCGGAAAGCTATTTTAAAATCGATTGCAAAAGTTGTACACACGGCACACATCAAGCTGTAATTTCCAGTATAAGCTGATCTCGCATTGTATAGGTTTTCCTTACAACGCGAGGTCAGCCTTTACTGGTTTTGTACAGCTTGATGTGTAGCCGTGTGTACCAAACAGACAGACAATACTGAAAGCGAGTTTATAAAAACATGGTAAAAAGGAATCAAACGGCAAAGGAGTTCCTACTATTCCACCTACAGTGTTCGCGAACCGTGATCGGGAGCCTCAGAATACAGGCACAGAATATATAATAGTACCTACTAACGTACAGAGCGCCCACTCACCGCCCTCCCGCCAATTTGAGATACCTCACCCGCGCCATAGTTTTTTTTTTTTTTTTTTTATAACATAGGAGGGCAAACTAGCATGCGGGTCACCTGATGGTAAGCAATCTCCGCGGCCCATGGACATCCGCAACACCAGGGGAGTCGCCGATGCGTCGCCGACCTTTTAAAAAGACGTATGCTCTTTTCTTGAAGGCTCCCATGTCGAATTTGTTCGGGAAAACCGCTGACGGAAGTTGGTTCCACAATTAAATAGGTAATAATAGTATAGAAACGAATCTCTTTTGTACGGACCCCAAATGCCGCCTTATAAATACCTACTTTCCTCTTCAGCTCCTAACGTCCGTCTGTCGTCCGAGCGCGCTGCCAGGGCTGTTAGCTGCTAAATATTAAATGCGTTAATTGATGGATTAGTTAGAAAAAAAATTTAGACTGTTCTTTAGTATAAAATCATTATTTTATCCTAGTTTTACGTAATAAGAAATTTATATTTACTTACTTATATATCAGTAACAATAAATGATGTTTACAGACTTATACAACTATATACACAACTACTTAAGAATACTTACTTATATTATTTAATTTTATATTTAGGTAGATACCTATTTTACATATTTAGATAATTTTCACTAAATGAAATGAGGTCAGTGCCTATAAATGATCTACTGACAGAGAAAAAGAGAAAAAACAGTAGTTACCATTTATATTTTTGACTTACGAATAAGAAAAATTATTTATGAACAGGAGAATATATGATGATTATGAAAATATCACTTATTTTTCCTAATTTTTAGGCAAACTAAAGAAACAAAGATCCTGGCGTTGTTTTTGAAGTTACTTTTACACCCAAAATACAGCGCAATATTTTGGCGCCATGACCGACTTGCCGCGGGTCGTGTTATACTGGTTTTTTGGTAGTTTAGAAAAATATAATGTTGCCATGAAATGATGGTCATAATTGGCCGTGGAAACCCTTGCGTTATGGAGGTATAATACTTAGAACTACATATCATGGTTGGCAGCAAATAATATTAGTTACGGTTTGGGAAGCATGGTCGTCGGGCGAAAAATTCAGCGTTCTTATGAAGATAGAAAGAAATATATAGGTTCTGTATGTTTTAAAAACGAGCACTTTTTACACAATTAAAAAAAAAACAGGAGTCTCACTAAGATAAGCTTAACAGGGAAAATTTGTGTTGCTCAAAGTCTTGATCTAGCAAAAATGTGAGACCGCAAGACTGCAAGACTGGTTTTGCGAAAATGCAAGACCGCAAGACTGGTTTTGCGAAAATGAAAACCGCAAGAGTCCATCTTGCGAAAGTTGCGAATATGCAAGACCCGCAAGAGTGTTTTTGCGAAAATGCAAGGCCGCAAGAATCCTTGCAAAAACGCTAGACTGCGAGACTGGTTTTGCGAAAATGCAAGACTGGTTTTGCAAAAATGCAAGATCAAGACAATGGGCAATATTAGAGAAAATGGAGAATGAGGCGCCTTAAGGGGCGGCATTGAGAAAAATAGGGATTATAGAATCAAAATATTTTTATTTGTAGATACGACGTAGATCTAATTTTTATATATCTGATTTTTCATTATATTTCTAGATTTTGGTATAGAGAAAACACGATACAATTAAATTTGCTCGACAGATTTATTTTCCAAAGTAAGGTCCGTTTTTCCACTATTTTGCATTGCATTTGGAAATCCCAATAGTTTTTACTATTGTTTTTTCCGAATAAGATACATCTTGTGCATATCTAGATTATGGTGAGTGTGTGAGAAGTCTTGAAAGAATCGAAAAGTATTTTACTACTTTATGAAAATAACCCTCCTTCTGGCGCAGTCGGGTAAAAAAAGCCACTAGTTAACTGTTTTCGACTGAACTGCATCACCAATCCCTGGTTTTTGTTTCTTTTAATCAGCTGTTAAATCTCAAGATAGACGAAGTTATTGGTCGTCAATATTTTAGACGGCCAATCACATCAACCAATAGCGTAATCGAATAGATAAACCACGTTTAATAGTAGGTCAGAAACTGGGCATAACAAAACTGCAAAATCAAATAAAAAAAATCCATCTTAATTGACATACAAAGTACAACAATCAAACTGGCCCCTAATACTGAAAAAAACAACAAATTTATTCTTAATAGCGTTATAATGATCTAATAAATTACGTTAGCACAAATTCATTGATAATTACAGTTCTCATCATCTTGGAACATATCGGCCGTGACGATGTAATTATTAGTACAACATAGAAATTACAATATTTTTGCATATTTACTGTGAAGAAAGGGGAATATATGCTACGTGCTAATGGTTTGATTTCTTTGGAAAATGTGTTTGAGAATGTGGCTTTTGTCTAACAAAAAATATCAAATCTAGATTTAATTTCTGCGTCTGTGGTCTAGTGGTTCGAGTACTACGACTACTGATCACGAGGTCGTGGGTTCGATTCCCACAGGACACAAATATTTGTGTGATGAATATAGGTGTTTGTGTTGGTCTGGGTGTTTCTCATGTATGTTATATAAGTATGTATTTACAAAAAACAAAGTATATAAGTATTATATCCATTGTCTAGTACCCATAGTACAAGCTCTGCTTAGTTTGGGACTAGATGGTGCTGTGTAAAAATATCGGAAATATTTAAAAAAAAAAAATGTAAATTAATTTTACGATTCTATTTTAACATTAAATTACAGTAAATGTATAACACTACTCTTTAGATTTAATTAAATTGTTTCTTACAAGATTTCTTTTCTCATCCTGTATTTCGTCCTGTGCAAACATGAGTTTGACTCCCAAGCAACGATTTCAATGATCTTTGTATTAAAAGATGGCCTGTCTTGATTAGTCCCGACTACAAAATTAAAAAAACTCTCCCACACATTGAAAAAAATATGTCAAATCACCTTAACTACAAGTTTATTCCAACATACTTTAGACGAACATGACAATTATTGCGCAAATCTAAATAATCCCATTGTCACAGCATCCCTTACCATAATTTATACGTTAGCGAACTTCCAGCACCCTCTAACGTCACTTCCGCTCCTAGCCGGAAGCAGGCAGCCGCCATTTTGGCGAGCACGCGGCGGGAAGCAGTCGCACGCGCATGCCGTCGACAACTTCCGTTTTGTCTATGACTTTGGGATTTTAGAGGAAACATTTTTGTACTATTTTTGAAAAATTGTGTTGACTGTCCAGTGACAATTTGAGTGGTTCAATTTATGGTTGTCTGTTATGGTTCATTGACTATTGCTTAGAGTTCTATGTAATAAATCGGCAACTCTTGGTGACTGCCAATATTTGTGCACCTAATTTATTTAATTGTTTTGTATGCATTAGGTACAATTTACAAATATTTTCATACAAAGATACATGTGGCTGTGTACGATATTCACAATAAGCCCAAAACATTTACAGGGCTTCCTTCTGAGGCTTCATCTTTCCTACTATTTTTCCTAAGTCCAACAGGGTTCATTATGATTTTATTGTTTTTAAGTTTACCACCTAAGCCTTACACTATAGATTGTTAAATATATTGATTATTGTGATTGATTGTTAACTACGCCGTAAGGAGGGCATCAGATAGGCAGAGACTGTCATCAAAAATAATTTTTTTATTACCTATTCATATCAACTGCTTCACGACAACCGTGAATGGCTCTTGGAATGGTTTCTGTAATGTAAGTCTTCGATTCATCTAGAACTGTCAATTTTTTTTTATTTTGACAGAACACTTTTGGATAGTTGTGAGTAAGTAAGTACCTACAGGCTCCGGGTTAGTTTAGGTACCGGTCTCCCATATTTTTGGAACGAAGTAACGTCACGTAAGATTTTTGCGTTATAAGCAGGCATATACGCACACCACGCGCTCTCTCTTTCTTTCTCTTTCTAGTATGTCTGTATGTGTGTGCG
Source organism: Asteroscopus sphinx (assembly GCA_949699075.1). NCBI lineage: Eukaryota > Metazoa > Arthropoda > Insecta > Lepidoptera > Noctuidae > Asteroscopus > Asteroscopus sphinx. The sequence goes on along the minus strand of OX453021.1, from coordinate 6,107,371 downwards.
TGAGAACCTTCGTTCCTGACGGGGGTCCCCTGACCAAACACGTTTTTTTTATTTCGTATTATTTTGTTAATAATTATATTGTTGCATGTATTACATTATTAGTACATTACTGTTGAAGCCTGAAAACAAAGCAATTGACGGCCGAGTAATATTGGAAGTACGGTCGACCGCACGTCGGTGGTAACACTTTGACATTAGCAGCATCTTTATTTCTTAAGCAGTAAGGGCGGTTTTCGAATTGAAGTGTTACCACTGTCATGCTGTCGACTGTACAAGGCGTAACCGAGTACTCTCGAAGTGATTTTAAAAGGACGAGGCGCTAGTCGATTCCTTTTTAAGTAAACGAGGCCGTTAATTGCTATTTCGGCCGAGACTTGTATAGTACTTTTCTCTCATTTGCGAGGAAACAATAGGTACACAAATTAATTCAACAGTAGGTATCTAATTTTCATTCGCGCCAATTCGCTCGCGCGCGGTTTACGTTCTAATTTCAAACTTTTGAAAAAAAAATACGCATTCAGTCTTTGAAGTAATAAATATTTAGTACCTTTAATTAAACACCTTATTTTTGTAAGTGTGTAGGTACAAAAATGCCCGCCAGCATAACTTAAAAAAAAACTGACCGGCAATTTATATTTTTGCGTGTTAGAAATTGCTGGCGGGTTATTTCGGAAAAGAGCTGCTGCCGAATTGCGTAACTCACTCGCGACCGCAATCATCTGGATTTCAATGTTCATTGCTCCGTGTGTTTTGACAAACCGTCATATTGACAACTACGTACCACGCAATGAATATTGCTGTCATTTCAAAATGAAAGCTGATGTCAATGTGAATGCATTACAAAATTACCCCACTGATTGATGTATATTTTTTTAAAATTATGAACCAATTTCCGAGCAAGTGGGAGAAATAGTATTATGATGTCACACAAAAATGTCTGAAAGCTGTTTTAAAACGCCATTAGTCTGAAACAACTATTTCTTAGATGTATCTACCTAACCTAAAATGAATAATTTATTTTCCCATTTATGTGAAAACCAGTACTTCTTATATTAACAGCTTGAGGTGTGCGAATCTATTGGTTTTATTTGTATCACGTAAGCGTAGAAAAATCTTAAATGGTACGTATAAGGTCTGCCACAACTTGTGAGAGACCATGGCCTGTGACCATTATAAATTATCTCGTTTCCCTTATTTGATATTTACAACGTGATTGGAAAGAGAATTAGTTTACACCCCGCATTTTTATAGTTTCTCAGGTAAGTATTATTAAGATGGCAATATAGGTACCAGGGGCCTTACTCCCCGACTCAAATCGTACTGTATTTTTCTAGGATTTGACATTAGCTCGATTTGATTTGATTTTTTCAGAGCTAGAACCAGTAGGGAGTAAAGCCCTTGATGTTTATTTTTTCCCGCTCGTTGCATCTAGGTAGTAGGTTCTCGTGTTTATTGGTTTCCGGGGATATTAAAACTACTTTGATATCTAGAAATTATCTAATTGGTAGTTGAAATGGCAAGACAAGGCCTTAGGTCCATATTTAATTTAATAACAATTTATTTTAATAAAAATGTTATTTTAAACGTCAGCTTATTCATTTATTTTTTGTTTTTAAACAAAATATTAATATTCAATTTCAAATAATATATAGATTTAAGTATTATGTTTTTTTTCCGGGGTTCTAAAAATATTTTAACCTACTTAAAACTATTTCAACTTCTCAAAAAAAAAAAAGGTTTTTGTGTACGGTCACAATCCTTCGCGGTGGTACATTTTGTCGACAAAATCCCTTGAACGAATCCTGCTACATTACACGTACCTACCGCTGCCATCGAACATTGAGTGTAAGCGATTGTAGCCTAAGCCTTACGGCCAAAATTAATAACCGATCTATCCACGATTTGCCCTACTAGAGATAGAAATTTAACATAAAATGTATGGAGCTTATGTCAAATTTCTATCTCTAGTAAGGCAAATCGTGGATAGATCGTATATTAATTTTGGCCATTAGTGGTGGTTCACAAGATTTCTGATACAGGATTTGTATATACATACAAATCCTGCCTGATTCATTCATCGATGAAAATGCATGAGATTTAAAACTCAGAGCGACCACAACCTTAGAAATCAAAATCCTAGGTACTTGCCTTTTCAGCTAACCGAATAAATATTTTCTAATTCAATAACTCACGTTCTTGGCTCAGCCGTCCACACATAATTAGAAACCAATCATTCAATGGTGGAGATTCACCAGAATAACTAAATCGACATCAATTCATAGCGAATAACATGCGGTCATTATGAAGATTGACGTCCGGCGCAGTGGAGTTACCCATCAATTCTGACCGGGTAGGGTGAGTAGTACTTAGGTTGTGGCCGGACTGTCCCGGTACTTTGAAATGAGTTTCGGTTATTTATTTTTAGTCTTTAGTTTACTTGAAGATATGTTGCTCGAATAAAATTATTAAAGTTTTACCTTAGTACTATTAGATATTCTGTGCCTACACTAGCCTATGCCCGCGACTTCGCCTGCGTGAATGTTGTTTATCACGCATCCCTCGGGAACTGTTCATCATCCCGGGTTAAAAAGTAACCTATATGTTAATCCTGGCTATGTTTTTTTTATTTTTGAAAAATGAAAAATCCTTTTATTTGCATGAAATGTGGTACAAGTAAAGGTGTTACAATAAAATTTCAGTTCTACACATTTCACCATTTTCGGTGCACAAATATTAAACAATGTTAACATGCTGAACAGTCTAAATAATATTCGTCAGGACCCTTAAAAATTAGTTAAACTATCTAGACTTTGCTGATTAATTAGTTAGTGCTCTTATATACATTCATTGTTGTAAATTTACTAAGTCATAAGTCATTTATTCATTTACTATAATTAAATATAATATTAATTCAATGTTATGAAAACAATTATTAAATTTATTTAAGTCAATATTCAAATTATCATGTCACGGAATACAATTTAATACATAATGTCAGTACCATGGTTTATAATCAAAAATTCGTTAAGTGTATAAAATGTGTGCTGTATCAACGTTGTGTGTGTTTTTCTGTATGCCAAATTTTATTAAAATCCATACAGTAGTTTTTGCGTGAAAGAGTAACAAACATCCACACATCCATACATCCTCACAAACTTTCACGTTTATAATATTAGTAGGATTATAAAATTTCAACTTTAAAATCGCTTCTCTGTTAGGACTTTGGATAAAATTATTTTGAGTAAATTTAAGCGTATCAAGCATATTGAATGCATGATAAAACACGGACTGACATAGCACCAACAAAAATAAAAAAAAAAGACGTGTGGCACTCGGAGACTGCCGCGGTAAAGCTATTGCATAGCATTTTTTATGTAAATACAAAGAGGAGGTGCCCTAACGCCGGAACTTTAAGCAGGCATGAGTCACCAGATTGCGGGGCGAAGAGGGGGATTACGCATGCGCAGTAACGCCGATACAACCAATGCCACCTAGAGGCGATTTGCAGAACTAAAGAGACAAGCGTGATATTTCAAAAAGTCATTAAAAGTTCTGCTATTCATCGATAGATAGCAAAACTAAAAAGTATCACCGTTGTGCCGGTCGGAGTGGGTGGTGTTAGGTTATATTCGTTACGGAATTTCTGGATTCGGTCTCCACGCTCAAGGCCCGCGATAGAAGCTATGCAATAGCTTAATAAGTTCCGTGTTTTTGCCAAAAAAATATTACCAAAAAAACTTTAGGGGTGGAGGGGAACTGCTTATAATTATGCATGTCTTTTACATGGAACCAACCTTGAAATCGCGGAAAAATTATGTGCTGTTGTTCCTTGTAAAAGTCGTGCATAATAATAAGCAGAGCCTACCCTTAAAGTTTTTTGGTAAGTAATTGAGAAAACAGCGTGGGTAAGCCCCCCACAAGGTGGACCGACGACCTAGTGAAGGTCGCGGGAATCCGCTGGATGCGGAAAGCGCAGGACTGGTCGTTGTGGGGTTCCTGGGGGGAGGCCTATGTCCAGCAGTGGACGTCTTTCGGCTGAAGTGATGATGATGATGAATTTTTTTTTTTTTTTTTAATAGTGGTGTACTTTAATACGTTAATATCGAATATGATTAGATATATACTTTTTTGTATTTGTTATAAAAGGGTATGAAACGTATGTCATTCGAAAGGTACTGTTTCATAGATGTGCACAAAAAACAATCATGTTTGTATGTTGCAGTTAAGGTAAATAAAATTACGTGAACATACACATGATTTCCCCATACAAAACGCTACTTTACAAACAAAATTGATCGAATTTCGACTACAAGCGTTACTCATCATCCTCCGAGCCTTTTCCCAATTATATTGGGGTTGGCTTCCAGTCTAGCCAGATGCGGCTGAACATCAGTATTTTACACGGAGCGTCTGCCATCAGACCCCCGCAACCCAGTTACTGGGTAATACTGACATTCAGAGGTTAGACCAGTTGTCAGACTTTCAGGCTTCTGACTACCCGTAACGACTGCCATAGATATTTGTATGACAACCGGGACCGACAGCTTAACGTGCTCTCCGAGGCACGGAGGGGTCTCGATGTGTAACGAAACGGTCACCCATCCACAGACTGACCGCGGCAAGTGCAGCTTAACCTTGCAGATCGTACAATCCGCCCAGTCGTTGATTCGCTACGAGCCCCTCGACTACAAGCGATACTAGTTTCTTTAATTATCTCTTTTTGTCTTGTATCATGGCCACCGCAACCATTAGAGATAAGTCATGGTGGTGTATAGGATTACATCACAAATTGAGTTTTTATGCTTAATGTGCTTATGTTACGTATGGAAATATAATCTATTATATCTATTGCTTACTAGTTTGTTGTACCTACGCTTGATCAGCGCTCTGTAAGAAAATTAGTTTGATCATACAAATAATGTTTATGCTTGTCTAGGAAAGACAATTTGGAGTTATAATTGTGATTTTATAACTTATGAGAATCCACAAAAAGAAAACTAACTAAAATAGAGCGTATTTATTTTGCCCACAAAATAATTTACATCGAATCAGTAACTTGAAAAAGAAGTGAACTTTGTAGTGTGCGCTTCCTTTTTAAGGAAATCGCTAAGAGGCTGGTCAACACTTCGCGTGACCAGAGGGCTGGCTTGTTCTTTGATCAAATAATTAATCTACTAACGTTAACTTATGATTTTTATCCTCCTATTATTATTAATAAACAATACAGTCGACCTCACGCCTGTGGCAACAGTTTGACCTTGACAGCGTCTTTATTTCGTGAGCAGTAAGGGCGGTTTACGTAATTCAAGTTTTGGTACTTAAGAGGACGCTCCTCCTTTCTGTCCTCCATGACGCTCCCAAAACGTAATTCCCACCCTCGCACTCCCCGTACACTCCGCAACTGCGGGCCGCTCTCCTCAATTTTATGCGAGTTGCAATAGAACTCATTTTCGAGAAAATCTTTGTCGCGCGTTTTTCAACGGAAGTAAATGACATAAGTCGCAAAACAGTTTTCGTTTTATTACAAGAATAATAGATAATCTATACAAATTTCCTCTAACCAGTATTTAATAAACTTTATTATCTTCCTATCTGCATTAATTTTATATAGCTCACTTGAGTAATAATGTAGAAATATTCGATAAATCTCTAAAAACGCATGATTTAAAAAAAATAAAAGTATCGAACAAAAATCAACCTATTACGTATCTGTCTAGTCAAACGATAGATAAAGGTACAAAAAAACATATATCTAAATTACACATTCATAAAGTATGTGTTCGACTCAGCATACGTTTTTCAAAAAGTCACCTCATTTTGGGAGTCTACTCTTAACCTGTGGTCGACTGTATATTACACCAGACGCATGCCATCCTGCACTTGTTGTAACGATCAATTGTGAGACAGAGACAATTGATTGAAGTGGTCCTCACAGGCGATGGGCCGACACCACTCATGCGCAATTGTCATCGTGACCAATGAATGGTAATGATACTAATACCTACTCACTAGTACCTACTCACTTCATTACTTGTTTACTGCTGTTGTTTGTCATGTACCATATTTCAAAATCTGTCTTGAGATTTCAGAATTTTAAGGCTCCTCATAGGATTGCGGCTGGATTTTGGAAATCTCTCTTGGAAATTTCGCGTGGGAAGGGTGGAAGGATGGAATCGCGCTCGTCGTGACCCCCCGTGCACAAAAGCACTACTTAATTGTTTTTTTTTTTATCCACATAAGTTCACATTTTTATTGTTTTTCGTTAATTACGTTTGCGACAAAATCTCAGGACTTTTCTCGAAATCAGGCTTTTTGTCAGGAATTTATTGTTTTTACATTTTATTTTTTTGAATTGTATTGTTTCGTATTTATACAACTTGTATCAGAAATGCGTATTTATATTTTAAGAACACATTCAGGGCATAGCATAGAACAACTTTTACTATGGGACCAGCCCTGAAATTGCAAAAAAAACCTGCTGATCCATAGGTAGGTACATTTTGTGCTGTAGTCAATAAACCATTTTTCTTTCTTTGTCGAGCGACATCGATGTTTTTCTAGGGAACAGCTGTTTTTTTTGCGATTTCAGGGTTGGTTCCATATTAAAAGTTGTTCTATTCTATGGCCTGAATGAGCTTTCAGCATATGACCACGCATTTCTGATACACGTTGTATAAACCCCAATCACTCCATTCGTGTGTCACCATCATTACGATACCTTGGTGTCCCATAACTATAAACCAAGTAATCTACTTAAAACCACCATAAAAGCAAAGTTTGGACAATTTACCCTTGAATAGAAAACAATTACAGTCCAGCGGGGGCTTGGATAGACAATATGGTACAGTTTTAAATTTAGCCTCCTATAGAAAAGACCAAGTTGATGACGAACAGTTCGTATCGCAGAATCACAGTGGGGGGTGTGGAGGTTGAGTACATCGATGAGTACCTCTATCTAGGTCAAATAGTCTCTTTCCAGGCAAGACAAAATAAGGAAGTTGCAAGACGCACCGAAAATGCCTGTAAGAGCTATTGGGCCATGAAAGAACTCATGAAGGGTAATCTTCCCCTGTCCCTTAAGAAGAGACTCATGGAGGTATGCATTCTTCCCATCCTCACATATGGTTCTCAAACATGGTCTTTGACAAAATTGAAAAGTGTCTGGTTGAGCAAGACAGAAAATACAGTTTTTTTATTATTTTGATATTTATAGCAATATTGAGATAGAATTTGGATGCTTTAAAGGATCTACAAAACATACCCGGTATGTACCCTGTTATCAAACATCTATTCATTCTAATTCCTATTACCGCAGTTTGTACTATTTGCCTGACAGAAAATCTAAATAATTATACAGTTATTATTTTACTGTTTTACAGTCCCTACTATTTTATTCTATTATGTGGTTTTACCTACAAACAAAACACGATTTTGCTCGATTTTCCAAATTCCCACCACATAAAAAAACAAAAACCTCCAATCCTCCAAATCAATGCCCACATCTTCCTTCGTCACAAATAAAAGAAAAAAAAACAGATTCCCGCGAAAACGGAAAAAATGGCGTTCCGTACGTTGGCGCCAAATTAAACCGGGTTCTGTATGATATCGCGCTTTGATCTCCGCGCGCAGGAGTGTTTGCGGAGTGCTGTCTGTCTGTTTGTCCTGTACGCGTTGAAAAGACTCCGTGAATGGGCGTCGGGATCTCTTTCAATAGTAGATTTATATCGGCGGGGATGCCAACTATAGCGCGGCAATTTGTGGGTAGAAGATACGGTGATAAACTAGAATGTGGAGTGATGTATGGTTCGGGTTAATATGTGTGGTAGGATGGATGGAAATGTGTGTGTGGGAAAAGTGAAAGGAAATGAATAAAGAAAAGGTATTTATGTAGAGGCAATTGTTGTCGAATATTGTATAAAAATAAAAACATCTCAATAAATACGACATAGTGCTTGTGTTATTCCAAATAAAAGATAAGCAAATCTGAAATGTAGAAATGTGTATGAGTATTTTGAAATTAAGTTTCACTTCACTCATCACTTCAGCTGAAAGACGTCCACTGCTGGACAAAGGCCTCCCCCAAGCATCGCCACAACGACCGGTCCTGCGCTTTCCGCATCCAGCGGTTTCCCGCGACCTTCACCAGGTCGTCGGTCCACCTTGTGGGGGGGCCTACCCACGCTGCGCCTTCCAGTACGCGGTCGCCACTCCAGAACTTTACTGCCCCGGCCATCCGTTCTGCGAGCTAAGTCGGTTACTTTCGTTCTCCTGCGAATCTCCTCATTTCTGATTCGATCACGCAGGGACACTCCGAGCATAGCCCTCTCCATTGACCTTTGAGTGACTTTGAGCTAGTCCGCCCCATTGTGAGCGATCACGTTGTAGTGCGGTAAGTAATTACTGGCAACACATGCTGGTCAAAGACTTTGGTCTTGAGACGCTGCGGTATTTTGGACGAGAAGATATTGCGTAGCTTCCTGAACGCTGCCCAACCGAGAGAAATTAAGTTCACACAAACAAAAAGAATCAATTCTTAAAGATCCAGAGTTTCCGTATATTATTATATTATCTTTGGTACAGTGTAAAACTTTCTCAGTTGTCAAGATTACAAATTAATTCGACGCTGATTCAAAGAATAAACAGAATAAACGCAAGACCTCAGACACCCCATTTAGAATATTATGAGTACCTACTACCCCCTAGATAACTACTCAAGAAAAGTATCTTCCAGATTCATACATACACATTGTCTCCAATGTTTGTTGACTCAGCTCCAACAGGGGCGCATGAAGTCGCAAGGAGTGTTTATGAGTTTTCATTATTCATACATGGGGTTGAAAGTGGCTTAAGGCTGCACTTGAAGCTTTAGAGGTGGTGTTCAGGGTTCGTTTCAATTTGACGACCCGAATTGTGAGAGAGAAGTATGTTCTCAGGTGTGGGGTGGATTCCCGGTGTATAATTTTATGACTCGGACGAAAAAAAATGGTGGACAGAATCTCGCTGAGAAAAGATTGAAGCACTTCGTTTTTTCCTAAACCCACTACAGTTTCGACAGAATTTTATATAATGTATAATTATTAACTTTTTTTTTTACATAAAAGTGTTTGTTCAGTGACCCATATGAGTAGAATTCCATCTGTCCGTCATTGGTTAATACAGTCGGACCATAGAAATCTTAATAATATGGAACGCGTGTCACCGGTTACCTAACAGTCCTAACACAATACATACTGAGATGGACACCCATTTGGTACAATACTGAGACACATATCACACTTATTCATGCAAAGACGACAAGATAGTATAATAATATAAAAAGTCACTGTTTTCTTCCAAATTTTTCAAGTTCCTTTTTTACCCGACTGCGACGGAGCCCAAAAGGAGGGTAATGTTTTTGGTTGGTATGTATGTATGTAATTTTATGTCTTTTTACTTTTATGTCCTGTGTTTTGTTTTGTACTAAATAAATGTTTTATCTATCTATCTGTCTATAAATACGCAATTACGCCCACCATGTTTCTAGCATTCAATACAAAATACCAGGCCCCTCAGAAAGTATTGCGAAAAAAAGTTTTTATATATGGGAGACTGGCCAGTTATAATGTTTTTCGAAAATATGATTATTTATAAGTAAAAATAAGTAAGTTCCAATTTCAAAATTTCCCTCCACATTTTTTGCGAGTTAATTCAAAGTATTGTGTCTCACTGAAATATGGATCTGCGCCGGGAACATTTTAGAGCTATGATTTTATACGATTTCAATTGTCGCCTGAAACCGGATGAATCGTACGATAGACTTCAAATGGCATTCATGGATGAAGGCCCTTCCAAGGCAACCGTGTATCGTTGGTATAACGAATTCAAGCGCGGTCGACCAACTTTGGGGGATGACGAAAGAAGCGGTCGCCCTTTGACGGCTGTTACCGAAGAAAACGTGCTAGCAGTGAAAAATTTAATCCAAGACAATAGGCGAATTACATATCAGGAGATTCAACACATATTGAAGATTGGATCGGGAAGCGTTCACGAGATTCTACACAGCCATCTTCGCGTGAGGAGGATAGTATCACGCTGGGTGCCGCACAACCTCACCGATGCTCAGAAGCAGGCCCGGGTGGAATGGTGCCGTGATATGCTTAACAAATTTGAAGCAGGCTCGTCTCGGTGTGTTTACGACATCGTTACAGGTGATGAGTCCTGGATTTATCAATACGACCCAGAAACCAAGCGCCAGTCGACTGTTTGGGTGTTTCAAAATGAGCCAACGCCTACCAAAGTGAAGCGATCTAGAAGCGGGGGTAAGATTTTGATCGCTAGCTTTTTTAATTTGACTGGCCACTTGGTATCAATTCCCTTACGGGATCAAAGAAGCATTAATGCCGAATGGTATACTACCAAATGTTTGCCAGAAGTTTTCTCTGTTATAAGCAACAAGCGACCAAACACAGGGCTCCGCGGGCTACTGCTCCACCACGACAATGCACCTGCGCACACCGCACTCAAAACGAGGGACTTCCTGGACAGCACGCCAGTCAAACTCCTGGGTCACCCTCCTTACAGCCCTGATCTAGCACCGTGTGACTTCTTTTTATTCCCAAAAATAAAAAATCAGCTCAAAGGGATACAATTTTCGTCGCCGGAAGATGCGCTGGCTGCGTTCGAGCAGGCTGTAAACGAGGTGTCTGCGGCGGACTGGAAAAAGTGTTTTGAAAACTGGTTTAGGCGCATGAATCTTTGTATAGAGGCTGGTGGAACGTACTTTGAAAAGATTTGATAAAAATATATGTACGTATAGAACAATTTTTTTTAGTTTCGCAAAACTTTCTGAGTGTCCCACGTACATTAGGCCTAAAAAACAAACCATTGTTAGTTATTCTATGAAATTTAATTTTAGTGACTCTGCGTCCAGAACAGCACTGATAATCAAGCAAAGGAAAAGGTTCGCGTACTGGTGTCCTATACGAGGCACCTGTACGCGGCGACAAGATCACCCACTTTGCCACTTCTATTACCTTATTATTTAGATTTCTATGGACAAAACAAACTCTGCATTGTACCAACAAGATGATTACAGATATTTTGATAGTTATTGTTTTACGTGTTGCCATTTTATTATGCAGAGTTAGCGTGGTCAGACTCTACTTGAGACCTTTGCAGCAAAATTCCTACAATCAATGATATGCAATCTGAAGACTTGAAAACGTCCTAATTAGGACGTTTTTCTTTTAATCAGGGTCAAGTAAGGTGCCGAGCGTGACCGGTGCCAAAAAAAAAACTCAAATGCCGTTGTGTGTGTACAGAGAGTGTTCCAATTATGACGCGAAAGTAACTTACAGTAACCAACTTACTTATTTTGTACTAGTTTAAATGCGTATTGTGCTGCCGCTGCGTACGGAATATTTTTTCGATTGTTTTGTTAGTGTATAAGAAAGAAAGAAAGAAAAATATTTATTTAACACAACTGTGAAACATACAAAAGAAATATACATGAACAAGAAATAGATATAGTGAAGAAGTAACAAAGCGAGGAAAAAAGTCATTGACAGTCATGCGCCATGTGTGTCTCAAAATTGTGACAAATGGGTGTCCAGCTCAGCATATTGCCAGGTTATTAAACCTGACGCTGGTATTCTGCTGGATCCCTGTTGTGACGTAGGATGTCGAGCAAACTACACATTAGTAATAGTTAGTGAGTGTGTGTGTGTATTAAGAGTGTGATTATGAATAGAAATATATATATTAAGTATACGATAAATATATGTGAGTGACTAAAATATAATTAGATAATTTTTAAACAACGTTATGTGATACTCGATAAAATACTGCCAAATAACAAAGCATTTTTTTTATTTTTATAGTTTAGGATGGCGAAACGAGCTAAAGGCCCACCTGATGTTAAGCGGTTACCTTTGCCCATAACAACTTCAATACCACCTAGGCTGTTACCTAAATGGTACCGCAAGTCGGTTCGCCAAACTAACAATAATAGATTAAAGACATATGATATATCTATACTTTTAACTAAATAAAACAGTAATAATACAAACAGTATTGTCCTGGACCCTGGTGGCGATGAATAATTCAGCAGACCAGACACTCCACTGGGGTGAACGCGGGGTGACGTCTAGACCTGCGTTTTTCTACCTACATCCTGTAGATAGGTACCAGAATACTCTGTTTACTGTCTGTTTGTTTGTATGGTATTGTAGATAGTTACTAATACTTAGTTCAATACATACATACATACATACATATTATCACGCCTGTTTCCCATTGGGGTAGGCAGAGACTATGGATTTCCACCTGCTACGATCCTGACACACCTCTTTCGCTTCATCTACGTCCATTAACCTCGTCATGCATGCTCGTCGGTTTAGAGAACTCTTAACCTGGCATTTTTTGAGAACATCCGCGATTTGATCGCGATACGTTCGTTTAGTTCAATGGGAGTTCTAGATTAGGAATAATAGTTTATAGTGACTTAAAGCTCTCGATTTTCATCTCACTTGCACTAAGTTTTGTCGACGAAATGTTACAAATTGACAAGTTGGCTTTTCATGTAAAGGATAGCGTAGCCATATTGTTACAAGCTCGTGGATCTGCCAACTCAGTGACCACTTCTTATCGGCGGAAGGAACGAATGTCTTGTATTTAGAGTCGATCTTCTTCTATCGTGTCGACATGAGCTACATAATGATAATAGCTCATGCCGTGCGCAAAAGATTAGCCACAGCACGTTGGTAGCGGGGCTGACTGCCCAAGGTGCGCCGGACGATCAATTAAATATCGTCACTCGTGGAGGTCTTTTTTAATGCACCCCAAGAGTCGATTATTATACTTTAAATTCACCATACCTATTTAATAACCAGTCAATTCGATTATTTAATATATCTCGTCACTAGCCAACTTGATCATATTATATAATTTTAGCCTAATTATCAATTTACTTAACAATGTATCGATTAACAATTTGATCACGTTAGCAACACAGATTCCTAGAAATTATAAAATAACATGTAGGTAATTGTAATTCCGCGCGCTGTTTGCTGTGACTCCGAATCACAGAGTACATTGTAATATACTGAAACTCCAAATAAACAACATGCATGGACGTTTCGTGTTACTGCATTCACTCACCTACACCCAGGTTCAGGAGAACCCACACACCATGATTCACTTCCAGAATCCCCTTCGTAACAATATCGTGTCAAAAAGTTGTCCCATTTACCAACTAACATGTATTTTATTATAAGATTTACAAGGCGTCCATTGCAGCCCTTATCATAAGAATAGGCAATAATAGGTGATCAAACGAACTTACCTGTGATGTTCGATCATTATTATACGAAGGGCTTCGTTCGAAGATATATGTATTAACCATGCAGCTTTCTCGAGTTACTCGGCAACTGAACGCAATTTTCAGAGCTAAAACTAAACGTAATTATAAGTACATTGTCTATGTCCTTACGTCAACTGTCATTCTTTTTAGAGTCTTGTAAGGTCTTCTCAATTTTACCGGGGGTGGGACGGGTAGGGTACATATATCTTCGAACGAAGCCCTTCGTATAATAATGATCGAACATCACAGGTAAGTTCGTTTGATCACCTATTATACTACAGGCTTCGTTCTCGATATATGTATTAACCATGCAGATGTTTAGAGAGATGGTAAACTTGAGATGAACCTTAAAATCATTATGGATTCCTATTGAATAAACATTTGTTATGGAATAAACATTTGTTATGGAATCACATTGTTTATTTAGAACCACTTAGATTCTTCTCTATGATTAAACATCTATAGAAATTCCAACGTTAATAATCTTAGAAAGTAAAAATGTTAACGATCAGTCTTATTTGCTATAAGAACAGGAAAGTGTTTTCTACTCGTGGCACTTATGATGTTTGAGATCAACAGTGACTAAGATAGTACTACTAGTAAATAAAATTATTTTTATTTATTCAGCACAGCATGGGCTAAATCCCCTGAATTAAAAATGGTTGGTCATAAACATTTTTGAAAATGTTTATGAGTTATTTATCCAACCAGCACTCTTTCTGATTACATCTAATAAGTTCCTTTTGACTTAGCTTTGGACGTAGAGGCGACATATTTAGCTAATATGTCCTGAAAAGCCACTCATATAAATATACCGCACACTGAGAGTACTTTAAATCCATTTACCAATGGTAGAAGCAGAAAACAGTTTTATTTTTTATTTTTTGATAATTAGAAATGGTTGTCATGCCCTCTATAGAGATATATATTGAATCATGTAATCACACAATTTGTGACTTGGCAGGGCAAATCAATTTTTATTTAATTTTTTATACACATTGTTAGTGATCATCGTAATCATACTATGTAATTAATGGCAATATTGTCTCAAACATCACTCAGTGTGAGCTATAATACTATTATATATTTTAATCTGATAATTATTGTTAGTTCTACTTATAATAACTTTGTAAAATAAATATATTTTATTTTTATAGCGTTATTTTAGATATTTTAGTAAATAATAAAGTTTGTGCTCATTCAGCTGTACTTAGTAGAAGCAAAAACCACCAGTGTTTTGACATACTACATCAAGACTTAATGCCATATTAGGAGTCCAGTTTTGTAAATACACTTAGAACTTTATTTGGATCCCATGTTGCTTGATATTTTGCCAACGCTGGTTTGGACTTATGTCCTTTAAAGGGTCTCTTTGTACAAGCATCCTCCCCAATTTTAGAGCCCTACAAAGATAGAGCTGACTTATGAGAGTTTAAGTTTGAGGTACCATAGGCAGCCCCAGAATAAAATGATTTTGTTAGAAAATATGTAATAAATGGTATAGATGGAAGTAAATGTATCTAAACTGTAATGGTACCAGGGTTGTGAAGGCCAGTGGGGCCTGACCATGATACCTGTAGCCTTTTAGTATTTTATAGGCATCTGAATATATAAAACAGTCGGGTTAGTTACACCATTTATAGGTCAAGAATGGCTGAACCGATTTTGATGAAATTTGGCGTACAGATAGAACATAACCCGGATTAGTGTATAGGCTACTTTTTATCCCGGGAAGATGAACAGTTCCGGAAGGGTGCACGATAAACGATATTCACGCGGGTGAAGTGGCGAGCATAGACTAGTAAATAAATAAAATATTAAATTGAATGGACAAAAGGCAAAGAAATATTCTGTCCAAGACAGAATATTTGGATTTTGTCGCCAACAGGCATAGAAAATACATTTAGAATTAGTGCGGGATGCAAATAATCTATTTTAGGTTCTCCCAGTTCAGGTACAATTGAAATGTCACAATATTTAATTCCCATTCTGTACTGATATTATTAGCCCAGCATTGCAGATCTAATTTTATTTCTGAATGTAAGTTTACTTTTACATTATTTATATTTATATTGCTTTCCTATTTTATTTTATTACATTGGAAAAATATGCCCGTTCTATAGATTAAAATGTAACCATATTTTATACCACATTTTATGAAAATAAAGATATAATAACATGTATGTAAAGATATTGTTTTTGTTTTTTGTTTTTTTTTTTTTTTTTTTTTTTTTTTTTTTTTTTTTATTAAAATATTTCAATATGTAAATATTAATAAGAGAATGTAGCAAATAAAGGGAATAATTATGTAATTTTGTTTGTTTTTTGTTTGAACTATCATGACCTCTTGTGCAATAAAGAGGATAATAATAATTATTATTTTGACTTATGATGTTCTTAAAATTTGGTAGGTAACACCAACCATATGGTACCACAGTAGTGGCAGTGTGCCTAGGTGCCCCTGAGCAGGCTGTAATTAATATTCCAGATCTCTTATAATACAACTTTTCAGGTCTATGTACTTTTGGACAGACTTTTTAATGTTTAATACTTTGCCTGTAGGCAATATTGCAATGTCATATTTCTTGTGTCAGACACAAAACTTTGAATTTAATTATCAAGACTGATGGTACTATTATGCTTTTATCAAAATAAATAACAAATCTCAAGCACTAAGAGAACTAATATTTCTTTAATATCATCTAAACATGATTGATTACTAGATGCTTTACAAAGTAGGTCTTAGATGTGTCACCACAACTTTCATGATTATTAAGTACAGAGCCCAAGCTATAAGGGAGGGCAGTAAACTCATACAATTGAGACCTGTAACAGAGGTTCATCTAGTAAAGGCTCCAGCCTCTATAACATATGTTAAGTGAATATTGATGTTAATATCCTTAATGTGCTGGAGAAATAAATGTTTTTATTATTAGTATTAATAAATATGATTTCTTCAAATAAATTATTGCCACGTAATCTCCCGAAGACAGTGGTAATGTTGCCATCCTATAGTCCCCCATCTTGAAATGAGATGTGTCTACAAATCATTACAAATGTATTCAGAGACAAGTTTTCTCGTAAACTGCCTCGTTGGTCTAGTGGTTGCAAGCGCGACTGCTGAGCGTGGGGTCCTGGGTTCGATTCCCGGGTCGGGCAAAGTGTTATTGGGTTATTTCATTAGGAAATTCTCAGTAGCAGCCCGGAGTCAGGATTTGTGCCCGGTCAATGGCAATAGGCTCGCTCCCTATTACATGGGACTATAACATAACTGGCGAAATGTGGGTGTACTATACACCTCTGCCTTCCCCTTCGGGGAAATACAGGCGTGATGTTATGTTATGTTCTCGTAGGTACACTAAAATTATATTTTGGAATAAAAATATATGGCATGGCTTGTAAGGGGATATACACCTAATTTTATTATATTGCAGATAGCTATATATAGTATATCACGATCTTTCTCAGCTGATTTTACTGAAGCAGGTACTGGCACAAAATTCTAATGAGCCTTCTATACAATGGTAATTAGGTAACCTTTGATATAGTTAAGTATGGACTTGTCTTTGCAAATTTAATTCCAGCAAGGTAAAAAGTCTGCTAGCCTTCTGGCATGACTTACTTCAATGTTCGAGCAGAAGTTTTCTTCTGGTAGGCTTTGGTTTTCTTGACCGTGGACTGATAATGCTGGCTGTGATGTTCCCGGGCCTGCATTGAGGACTGGGTGTCCATACCTAAACCGCAGTTATGTTTCCCTTATGATTTGTTGTAAGTTTGACTGACCGCTTTATTGACAAGTTTTCAAAACTTTGATCTTGTCACTAAGACTAGTTTCATAGATATACTACAGGGAAGTTGGTCCTTGATTTTGTTTGGACACAATTTAAATCCATAAATAAATAAATAAATATTCTTAGGACATTTTACACAGCACTATCTAAGCCCAAACTAAGCAGAGCTTGTACTGTGGGTACTAGACGATGGATATATCCATCAGGATCCTTCCAGCATCACTAAGTACCTAGTGAGATCAATTTCAATCGGTCTACTGTATCGTTACCAACAACAGTGATAATGCATTACTTACTATAGACAGTTTTTGTGTCTTTAAGACATTTTTCAAAATATAGCTCCAAATAAAAGCGAAGTCTCTATTTATAGGACCACATTTTGGCTTATCTGGCATAAGATGTGGCTTATCTGCTAACAATACCTTATAGCTTATTGTTGGTGCTGCTGAGGTACGCTCAGGATCAACCGTTAGGGTGGAGATAGTATTTTCCGCTAACAGAGGTTTGGGTTCTTTTGGAACCCGATTTGGTCATCCTGGTGGTGGTGTCCATACCACTGAAAAACTGATCGTACAAGTGATTGATAAAACTGCTTATTAAGGTCTCACGGACCTCACATAAGAGTAGAAGGATCTCGTGCGTATATCTCGTATAAGCCCCGAGACGAATGAGCACGTCAATGTATCTCGTACACCACCCGTGTCAACCGGTACAAAGGTTACGAAAAACCCTTGCGGCCTTACCTACTATAAAAGCTAGTAGCCGTACCGGTGTAATAGCAATCACAAGACAACGTATTATTACCTGGAACACTAAAAAAAGATGTCTATCACTTTTATTTTATGACGAATAATGTTCGTCTTTCCGACGACGCTTTATATTCTGGTTGAAATATAGTTTTAACACTCAATTATTTAAATAAACACAGAGAAACACAGTAACAGTTGCCGCGCAAACGAAAAGAATGACAGTTGACGTAAGGACATAGACAATGTACTTATAATTACGTTTAGTTTTAGCTCTGAAAATTGCGTTCAGTTGCCGAGTAACTCGAGAAAGCTGCATGGTTAATACATATATCGAGAACGAAGCCTGTAGTATAATACTACTTGTATTATTATCTATTTTATGCCCTTATCAAGTTTGTTACGTTAATGTCGTAAAAAGAAAACATCGAATAGAAAAAAATTATTAGTTTAAGTTTGTGCACAACTGTTGCACATTCCTACTATCCTACTAATATTATAAATGCAAAAGTGTGTTTGTTAGTTTGTCCTTCGTTCACGCAGCCGTGGATTGGATTGACGTGATTTGTTGCGGAAAAAAACTATTGAAAATGGTCTACTTAACTGTACTATTTTTAGCCACCTGACAATTCCAGTTGACTGGCCATCGACACGTTTTCTTCACTACATACTTACCATACATAACACATGCACACACGTAAACAAACATAGAAAACACTACCGTTCTAATGTAAACTTTAACAACTTAATAATAGGGTGTAATTTCGATCATTTCCATGGGTTTCCTTGGCCCGCCCACTTGATAATGAGTCTGGTGCCACTAGTTTTTGCATCGCGAGTGTGACAATGGTGGTGTTTTATGGTGAAAACTTATGGTGGGGAGAAACTTTCCTTATTTGCATTTTATGCTGTTTATAATAAGAATTTCCTTATAGGCTTTTGAAAAGCTCCGTTTGGTGGTGTTCGAGTTACAGAAATTTAAAAAATGTAGAGTGGCTCTGTTGAGTTTGACTTTCCTAGTCGAATTCGAGAACTTTCATACATATACATGGACACATATGATTATACCATAGAAAATGTTTCGTGTGCTTGACCAAAATGTATGGAAACATGACAGAACAAAACAAACATGATAAAATAACAGCCTCCTGGGCGTCATTACGAACAAACTGGATTGTCCTATTTTGTGTTACCTAAGTAAGCTACAGCGTCGACACCCTTGCTCCTTCACATCTTTCTAGCTTGGCTGGTTGTGCTGGCGCTGCCGCTGCATCTGCGGAGGCCCTCAAGCGGCGCAAATATAGTAACCTATCAGGTAACTATGACTTTGTGCCGTTTGGGGTCGAAACTCTCGGGTCATGGGGTCCGAGTGCGCGATCCCTTTTTAAGGAAATCTCTAAGAGGCTGGTCAACACTTCGCGTGACCAGAGGGCTGGCTTGTTCTTTGGTCAAAGAATAAGCGTTGCCATTCAACGTGGCAACGCTGCCAGTCTTCTGGGCAGTATGCCAGATGACAGCGGTGTGGAGGAATATTTTGACGCCTAGGCGCGCCTTTTTTAACCGACGAAAAAAAGCAGGAAAAGTTTTTTTTTATGTATGACCACGCATAACTTTTTACAGAGTGGTCCGATTTTAATGATTCTTTTTTTAATGGATAGGGTATATCTCGAAGTTGGTCCCACTGAATTCTTACCTGTTAACCGATTCTGTTGAAAATTGACACACATAAATATAGTTCTAGACACTACGACAGAATAGAGACCTGGAGTTAGATTTTAACCACAAAAAATTGAACCGACGAAAACAGAAACTGAAAAGCGAAAAATAACTAATTATGAGTCGGCGCCAAACAACCAATCAACGAAGATCATTAAATTACTTTAAATAAATAATAAAAACAAGGTCACATCAAATACAACGTGAACTTTTCAACGATAAACAATTACTTTCCAAAAATGCGTTCTCCGCTCGGCCACTTGCAACTTGCACGCACTTTGCTTGTTAAAAGTTCGTTTGGCGCCGACTCATAATTAGTTATTTTTCGCTTTTCAGTTTCTGTTTTCGTCGGTTCAATTTTTTGTTAAAAAGTTTTATTAGATTCCGTCCACCATTTTCTATTCGTCCGTGGTTACGCCCAATCATTTTAAAATTGCCCAATCCAATTGAACTCCATACAAGAAAATTTCAATCACATGTTAAAGTTTCTTGAACTCGCATAACTTCGCAGTTACATCGAGCCACCATGGCCGCTAACTTAACATCCCATGTCGGCAGTAAAACCTTCCAGTTATGAAGTTTATTATATCCTTGGCTGCCATTAATTGTAGCCTAGCTAGCATGAATGGACGATTGAAATATTGTGCTTAGTGCAGTAGCAGGTTCAGGAGCTGGTTTTATTTGGACTAAGATATACAAAGTGTTATTGAAATAACTGAAAACCTCTTATGGGGTCATTGTACACATCGGTATGAACAACTTTTACTATGGGACCACACCTGTAATCGCGAAAAAAAACCAGCTGATCCTTATATTTGTGTTCACTTACGCCCAAAATTAATATCCGATCTATCCACGATTTGCCCTACTAGAGATAGGAATTTGACATAAGCTACATACAAAATATGTCAAATTTCTATCTCAAGTAGGGTAAATCGTGGATAGATTGGATATTAATTTTGGCCGTTAATCGACAAAATGTATCTGCTGATTTTTTTTTCGCGATTTCAGCTTGTGTCCCATAGTAAAAGTTGTTCATACTGATGAGCACAATGGCCTCTTGAGGTTTTCAGTTACAATTAATCGCAGCCATTTGGCACCCTCTGGGTACAGAACCCTAAAAAAATGTCCCAGTTTACCGAAAATGTAGCCATAATTTTCATTTGTATTTAAAACAAAAAATACCGCAAAATACCCGAACACTGATCGAAATAAGAGCAATATTTTATTCCTATTCCCGAAAACAAAAAAAGGGAAATCACAGTAACCTTGTACTACCCATAACAGTACTTTCGCGTCACGTATCGGGGGGTTGATTGCAATCAGTCGTAACAACCCTTATTGAATTGCGTTGAATCGGGACATACAGACACACAGATACAGTAGTTGTTTGCGCTCTCTGTTTATTTGGGCTATTATAGCGCGAGGATGACAGATGGACTAGATGGGGCAATATTTTTTGGGAACGCTGTTTTTGGAACTTGTAAAAAAACTATTTAGGTATTTAACACCCAACTTAAATTTACAGTTATCACTAAACAACACGAGTTATCTATAAACTAAATAACAAGTACATTATTAATACATCAAATTCTAATATTCTCTAAAGAGGACGACAAAATTATATCAGTCTAAAGGTGGTTACTGACAATGTATCCATTCGGGACGTCGTTTTAATGACTACTTCCAAAAAAGCTTGACTTGTTCTAATACGTTTTCTTTTGGATACGTTTTCTTGGACTTTTGGATGCATTATCAGGGAACTCTAGCTCTGCTCTTTATATTATGTTTTTCTTTACGTATGACGTGTATCACTAAATACTGTATACTGGCTTCCGATTTCTTTCTTATATTGTACTAAACAATAGGATAAGTTCAGGATCAGAGATATGATTTTTTAAACAACATGTTATTGAAATAATTGAAAACCCCTTCATGGGTTTTTTTTCACGATTTCAAAGCTGAAATCGTGAAAAAAAACAGCAGATCCCTACATTTTGTCGATTTATGTGAACACAAATGTAAGGATCAGCTGATTTTTATGTCGCGATTTCAGGTTTGGTCCCATAGTAAAAGTTGTGGAGAATAATGGGTTGTATTGTCGTTGATCGTACCTCTGATCACATCTAGTTCTTCTTATTCTATGTAAAGAGGAGCTAAATTATATTTATCAGATAATTTATCAGCTTTTATTTAGTGCCCCAGCAGTTCGTATGTATAACAATTTGGATGATTTGCTGTATGTTCACTATATTACAGTATAACAACTGCATTATATTGTGGTTTTATTGGGATAGTCAGGAGGCTGTGAGAAGGTTAATTAGGTTATTATGGAGTGATCTGAATAGATTTGATGGTTTATTGCATGGCAAGTTCAAATGTTTTTTTACTTCAAATAAACCTAATTACATGCACTTTTGAAACGTCAGGCTCTAGTTGAACGGTTCCAAATTGTGGGTCCTATGGAGAAGAACCGACAAGAAACTCCATGGACTCTTTTTAAAATAGGTTATTATTTATTACACCAAATTCATTCAAATAGCTGTGGAGCGAGCTATGCTAGGAGTTTCTTTGAAGGATAAAATCCGTAACGAGATTATCCGGAGAAGAACCGGAGTGACCGACATAGCTTGTAGGATCAGTAAGCTGAAGTGGCAGTGGGCTGGCCATGTATGTCCAAGGACCGATGACCACTGGAGCTGACGAGTCCTTGAGTGGAGACCGCGAATCGGCAAACGCAGCGTAGGGCGCCTGCCCGCCAGTGTTATGCCCAGCAGTGGACTGCGATAGGCTGAGTTGATGATTCAAATAATGTGAGTTTATTGTAGGGTAATGTCAGAAATACACAAGAGTTTTTTTTTTTTTTTTTTTTTTTTTTTTATTCATGGCCATGGATACATGTCCTTCAGTCGTAATCATTGAACATATTATACTTGTATCCTAGTAAAGTGATGGAAACTTTACTAGGTTTCCGAGGGTATGATGAGATAATACGAAAGTCAAAAGTGAGAATATTGCCTTTCGAAATAAACCTAAAAAGAGTTGCCATATTATATGACACTAAAACAAAATGAAATGATTCCAAAATTCAACAAATTTCAGAAGAGAAAGTTTTTTAGAGCATCATACTCACATAATTGACGGAAAAAGTGATATCTGCTTTAACTTTTAGGTTCAAATCCAAACCATGGTTATAATCGAGCTAGAAGAAGGTAGAGCTGAAGCAGAAAGAAGTAAAAAAGTTCAAATTAAAAACTAGAGCAGCTGTAAGTGGATTGCATTGTGGCCGCGTTTGCGACTAGTGTTGAAAAATGTAATTGAATATCCCATACATCATACAATTTGTGGAAAATCAAGACAATATGACCAAATTATCGATGAATAATATGTTATAGGTAGTATATCAAAATAACAACTACTACTAATTCGAGGCTTGGCTCTCGACTATTTTCTCCTCCAAAACTGAACTAATTAGAAAGATATTTCATAAACTGAATAAGAAGAATGTGTGTGCCGCTATGTTTTTCCTTTTTCATTAATAGGTAGTTATCTTATACACTAGGCCTCCTGTAGATAGCGATATAAATAGGCAATTTAAAGATTTTTACAGGGCTTTTAAAAATAATTTATCAACAAAAACGAAACATAGGGGCATAGAAAAAGCTGATATTTATTTTACTCTGAGAAAATCACTGCTCTGGGACTATAAACCAGAAAGAAAACAGTCGAGAGCGTTTGTATGGAGAAAAAACCACTCGCATTTCCTAACTGGTCACCCATCCCTCATTCCATTTTGTGCTATTTATTTATTTTAGTTTATTAACAATTCAATTCAATTCAATTTATTGTATATTGTGACAACAAGCAGTATAGTACGCCACGAACTGCCCCCATTATCTAGATCTTTCGTCTTCTTTGTCCATCCAAAGGTTGTCTGGAAGATATCGCTTTTAGACGTAAAACCGCCCATGTACCCATAATTTATACGTTGTTCCTGTTTACTACTATTTTCATGATGTACAATAAAGTATATTCTATATATCTATCTACCAACCTCGCTAACACACCTATTATGATTTCCGTCCAAATTGTATGAAATTGTATGAAATCGAGTTACAGTAACGAACATCAGTAACCATCGGTAATTCGTTTTGTGAATCAGCGCCTATTAACTGAATCCCTACAGGATATCGCTATTTTTCTCTTACACACACAATTTTCAACGTTATAATCTGTAGAATAAGGTGTATAAATCAAGCAAGATGTCTCCAAAGATTGGGTTTATTGAGTCAATACTCTGATTCGCCCTCATTACTAGAAAAACATGATTTGCTATTTTATAGGTATGTATATTATTTTGAGGAGATTCTCGTTTTGTTTTTCCTACGTATTTGACACTGCTGCGCACGGGCCTCTTCTCGGAATGAGAAGGTTAAGACCTTAGTCCACCATGCTGGCCTAGTTCGGGTTGGCAGACTACATACACCATCGAAAACTGTATGGGACACTCTCAGGTGTGCAGGTTCTCCTCACGATGTTGTCCTTCACCACAGAATATCTAATAGTACTAACGTACAGAACGGCCACTCACCAACCCCCACCAATTTAAGATTCCTCGCCCCGCACGCGCCCGCAATCTGACGGCAATTGGGTTGCAATATTGCAATGGATGTCAATCGCCTTTCGCTGTAAAAGCACGCCATCTCTGAGAACTACTGAGTACTGAGAAGCGCTTGGAACCCAGTCGGCTCAGATTAATCTGAGCCAGTCGGCATTACGAGCGGCGAGCATCCCTCCTAACCTACACGTGTTTTCATATACATACGTTAGTCAATTGAAGAGAAACGTCATAGTATTCAGAAAGAACCAGAATCCGCGTCCAACAATCGTCGTAGTGACAAGACGGCATAATTTAATTTAATTGTACACCGGTAAAACACGTTACGCGACGCAATACGACAGAGTGACTCGGCTGCGCGTCAAACTACTCTATTTAAGAGTATTTTTTGACGCTTTAGTATTAGGCGCGTTCTCGGCTTCTGAATTATTTCTGTATTCAGATCGATGACATTCACAAGAAAAGTTATCTTCTTACCAACATAATCAGTAACTCAAAGATACCGAACAGACAATACAAACTCACACACAATAGAATGATCCGTTAGTCGCCATATGTTGCACAAATGATGGCCACAACCGCAATTTGAGTTGCGCAGGCGCAGACCTGTAACCACACGATACGTGCCAATTACTAATTACACACAAAAACTTTACCCCAGCAGTGGACTGTTTTTATGATAATAGGATCGCGTGCGGGTAGTTTTTTGTTATTTTTGGGAAGGGCTTTTTTTAGAAAATTGATTATGGATTATGGTGGGTGATCATTTGTAGAAAAACCGGCCAAGAGCATGTCGGGCCATGCTCAGTATTATAGGGTTCCTTAAGTAGGTGTAATTACAAACGAATCAAATAATAATCATGGCTATTTTAGTTTTTGCAATAGACGGCAGCATTAGCGACTCAGATAGTGTTGCTACTAGCCGCTAGATAGCGCTGTACACCGCCAAATTTAAAAAGTTTGTCATTTCAATATAACACAAAGTTACTTTTTGTAATTTTTTTAAATAGAAAGTAGCTAAAGGAGCATTATTTGCTATGATCATTTTTCTCTTAGGTCAATGACCTTTGAACTAGGACGTTTTAAGTATTTTTCAGTTTTCTCTCTATAACTCAAAAATTTATTATCAAATTATACTCGAAATAATTTTAAAAGAGAGTTTTTACAAAGGTCCATCAATGTGGAAGATTATAAGTTTCTACGTTGCATAGTTTAGAAATGGCTGGGGGGGGGACACATTGCAAGCCACTTTGGCGGGCTATATTTCGCAGATGGTACACCTGATAAAAAAGTGGTGTATCAAACATTACCTTCATTTTAGTAGACCTATTCAATGATATCCCACACGAGGGGGTGCAGCGAAAAAATGTTTTTTTCCCCATTTCACATGTATGGACGCCACCCCTAAAATACGGAAAAACGATTTTTTTATTCTTTTAAAATTGAGATCTATATGTAAACTATTTTTTAACAAAATTTCATTTACTTATGTTTATAACTGTAGAAGTTATTAAGCTGTAAAGGATTAGGACAGACGGACAGACGGACAGACGGACAGACGGACGGACATGACGAAACTATAAGGGTTCCTTGTAGGACTTCGGAACCATAAAAAGGTTCTCCATGAGTGGTGGTGTCGGATACCTATACATATCAAGATGTTGTCTTTATCCAAAGAGATTTAATATAGGGCAAAATATTTAATGTCTTTGTCTTTATCTATCCTACTTCCTACTAATATTATAAACGTGAAAGTTCGTGAAGATGTCTTTGACGAATAAAAAGAGGCGGACGAAATCTCTCTAAACAAAAAGTGAAGCATCCATAATAAGACGGCTCGCTTAAAATAACGGGTTGGCACGCACACATTCACACCCATAGTAAGACAAAAAGCCGCGCTTACGCAACAAATCTCGTGTGACGGTAGTCATTGTCGTAGTGTCACAAATAAAGTAACAATATAGGTATACACCCATGTAAGGGGAACGCTTCCGAAAACGAAGATAGGTGCTGGTGACACTGTTGCCAGGTCTCCCGATTTTCCGGGAGATTCACAGATTTTCCTAGAATTCTCCCGATCTCCCGATTTTCGACAAAAATCTCCCGATTTTTTGTATAAAGCCTAATAATAGGAATAAGATCAAAACCTGGCAAAAAAACTGTATAAATTGAAACATACGGATAAGTTGCTGCCCTGAATATTTCCGTCACTCCCAGTATATCGTATATTCACTAAACACTTAGCATAAAACAGACTGTATCACAAAATAATAAAGTTTAAAATTATAATTTTTTATTAGGTACTCAGGGCATTAAAACGTAAAAAAATCAAACTGCTTTGATTTTAATATTACAGCAGAAATGGTGGCAAAATATAATACCGTGATTACTTCAAAAACTTTGATTTTTGTTGAAAAACGTAATCTCCCGATTTTTTCAATTTTTCCTCAATACATCTCCCGCTTTTTTCATAAAAAGCCTCCCGGATTTTGAAAATCGGACCTGGCAACAATGGCTGGTGATTACTGATACGAAACCACGAAAAAAAAATGCGATTCTTATTTTAGATTTTTTGCAAAAAATAAAATAAAAAATCTATAAAAAGAATCGCTTTTTTTTTTGTAATTTCGTATCAGTAATCACCAGCACTATCACCTGTCTTCGTTTTCGGAAGCGTTTCCCTGACACCCTGTATCTGCTGTGTTAAAAGTATGTCTAATTTATAGTGGGTTTAGGAAAAAACTAAATGCTTCAATCTTTTCTTAGCGAGATTCCGTCCGCAATTTTTTATTCGTCCGAGGAAGATGTACGGATGTTTGTTACTCTTTCCCGCAAACACTACTGTATGGTGAAATTTTGCATTGCTGTGTTCCAATGTGAAGGGCACGGGTACCAGTGAAATTACAATCGTATGAAACTGGTCATCTTTATGCCTCAGTTTGGGGAACTGACTTAAGGTACCATTTAGGCAACAGTCTAATTGGTATTGCAGTTATTATGAGCAAAGGTAACCACTTAATATCAGGTGGGCCTTTAATGAAAAAAATTAAATGAAAAATAACATCTAAAAAAAGAAGAAAGAAATAAAGAAAAATATTTATTTGACACAACTGAGACACATACAAAAGAAAGGATATACATGAACAAGAAATAGATATAGTGAAGAAGTAACAAAGTGAGGAAAAAGTCATTGACAGTCATGCGCCATGTGTGTCTCAAAATATGACAAATGGGTATCTACAACCAAAGATATTTAAGATATGCTACTGAGCTCGCAATCGAAAGACTCGAAAACGTCCTAATTAGGACACTTTTCTATTAATCCGCGTCAAGTTAGACGCAGAGTGCGTGACCGGTGACAACAAAAAACTAAAATGCGGTCGTGTGTATACAGAAAGTGTTCCAATTATGACACGAAAGCAACTTGAAGTTATCATTTTTTATTTTGTAACGTATTTTTACGCATGCGAAGCGAAATCTAACGATTTAAATTGTGGAAAGAAAAAATAGCTCACGAGCAAGATTCGAACCTGCGGCTCCTGAAGTAAACAGATTCTTACTTAATTATTTATTATTTTTAACGCATTTTACGCATGCGAAGCGAAATCTAACGATTTAAATTGTGGAAAGAAAAAATAGCTCACGAGCAGGATTCGAACCTGCGACTCCTGGCTCAGTACGCCAGTGCTTTAGCACCCAAAGATGTACCAAGTGCAGGAGAATTTCGTTACCACGAGCAGTGTTCACGGTAGCTTAGTGGCTAAAGCACTGGCTTACTGAGCCAGGAGTCGCAGGTTCGAATCCTGCTCGTGAGCGATTTTTTCTTTCCACAAGTTAAATCGTTAGATTCTTACTTTTTATTATTTTATGTGTATGGTGCTGCCGCTGCGTACGGACCGTTTTCTTATATTCTTTTGTTAGAGTATGACATGTTTATACTTTTAAATATCAGTGTCTACAACTATGACATCTTCGCCAATCAGACCCTACGCGACAGTTGGCACAATTCTTATTATAAACTATTGTTTGTATTTAAACCAGAATAACGGAAACAAACCCCATTGTCGTGCCATAAGAGACAGTTGCTATAACAATTATCAGGGGGTACAAAGGACCCATCAAAAGAACCCATAGTTAAAGAAATTAATAGTCGTCAAGACATAATATTGTTCGTGACAAATGTCTTAAGATGGCATTGTTATTTAAATATGACGATAGTATTTATAATTAATTATGGGGTAATTCAATGCAAAAATTGAATTATTAGGGGAAGTGGGAAATACTTACGTCATGTGGTAAGATGGTAGTATCATCATCATTATCGACATTTCAGCCGAAAGACATCCACTGGCAGGCAAAAAAACAGCCGTTCCCTAGAAAATCATCAATGTCGCTCGATAAAATGTAAGAAAGAAAGAAATGAATTATTTACTTGCCACAAAGTCCACAACTAGGGACACAAAATGAACACAAATAAAAAAAGTTTTATAAAACATTTTGTGCCCCACGGCTGTCCCAAATAGGTCCAGTTCAGTATATTATGTCAGGTGTATGTAGGGATCCTGCAGGAGAACAGCAACTGCTTAAATAGCACCTAAACGAATCGCAACTAACGTATTCCACGAATGAAAAAATCTGCTCGTTCGCATAAATTGACAAAATGTAAGGATCAGCTGATTTTTTTTTCTTGATTTCAGGGTTGGTCTCATAGAACACCTCGGACCCTCAATACAATATTAATGCTAGCACAACCTACATACACTGGATTACGTCTGTATACGAACGCACACACGTGTAGGTTAGGGATGCTCGCCGCTCGTAGTGCCGACTGGGTTCCAAGCGCTTCTCAGTAGTTCTCAGAGATGGCGTACTTGTATAGTGACTGGCGATTGACATCCATTGCAATTTTGCAGTCCAATTGCCGCTTGACTGCGGGTGCGTGCGGGGTGCGGGCGAGGAATCTTGAATTGGCGGAGGGCGGTGAGTGGCCATTCTGTACTATTAGATATTCTGTGCCCATAGTAAAAGTTGTTCATATTGATGAGTACAATGACCCCTTAAGAGGTTTTCAGTTATTCAAATAACACGTTCTATAGCTAACTACATTTGCTTCTTTCACGTCATCTTTCTTTTCCTTTAATTTATTCATCTCTATAATTTACAAATCTACGACCAAAAACTAACAATTACAAGAACATACACAAAAAAAAAACCCGCGGAATACATAACCTCCTCCTTTTTTTGAAGTCGGTTAAAAACAGTTGCAAACCACAGCCTCTTCATATAATACACAATAACACAATAACGACATGTTGCAAACGGGAGCCCAAACAGATTAATTTCTTATAAATCACCACCTTACCAATAGCAATCGCCAACTGACTGAACTTCGAAAATATGTCTTTTCTGTTTGGAATAAGGTTTATGGTTGATTAGAGAGTTATAATTCAGGTGTAACACTAAAATTGTTTTTCTGAAAATAACAAATCGGGCCAAAATGGTTTTAAAAAGGCCCTTTTTTGTCAATTATCGGTCCTCATTAAAGCACATTTGAGAGGATGTGGTTAAGTGTTGATGTTCCGTGATCATTGTATCGTCACTCCATGTCAAAGTCGGCTTGTTTGAGATGCGCACGCGATGGTTGAAGGCAACGACCATACAGCCCATAGACACCTCATAACAGGCGACCGATATCTGCAACACATTTAAGGGGAATGTAGTAGACAAGTTTAGTGGCGCCCCCATCAGTAAAAATATTATTACTCGCTGAATACATCATTTATCGAAAATCCTTGTTTAACCGACGAAAAAAGGAGGAGGTTCTCAATTCGACGCGTATATGTATATATATTTTTTTTTATGTATGACCACGCATAACTTTTTACGGAGTGATCCGATTTTGATGATTCTTTTTTTAATGGAGAGGGTATATCTCGAAGTTGGTCCCATTTAAATTTCAAAACCAAAATCGACCCCTAAGGGTAGTAAAACAGGGGATGAGTGTTTGTTCACCCACTGAATTCTTACCTGTTAACCGATTCTGTTGAAACTTGACACACATAAATATAGTTCTAGACACTACGCCATAATGGAGACCTGGAGTTAGATTTTAACCACAAAAAAATTAAAAATAAAACTTTTCAACAAAAAATTGAACCGACGAAAACAGAAACTGAAAAGCGAAAAATAAATAATTATGAGTCGGCGCCAAACAACCAATCAACGAAGATCATTAAATTACTTTTAATAAATAATAAAAACAACGTCACATCAAATACAACGTGAAATTTTCAACGATAAACAATAACTTTCCAAAAATGCGTTCTTCGCTCGGCCACTTGCAACTTGCACGCACTTTGCTTGTTAAAAGTTCGTTTGGCGCCGACTCAAAATTATTTATGTTTCGCTTTTCAGTTTCTGTTTCCGTCGGTTCAATTTTTTGTTAACAAGTTTTATTAACCATTAAAGTACAGGTACTTTACATAACATAACATCACGCCTGTATTTCCCCGAAGGGGTAGGCAGAGGTGTATAGTACACCCACATTTCTCCAGTTATGTTATAGTCCCATGTAATAGGGGGCGAGCCTATTGCCATTAGCCGGGCACAAATCCATACTCCGGGCTGCTACTGGGAATTTCCTAATGAAAAAACCCAATTACACTTTTCCCGACCCGGGAATCGAACCCAGGACCCCACGGTCAGCAATACTAATGAGGTACTTAAGTTTAATTATAAACTATTAACTCTGTAAATTATAGTTCGCTGTAGTTGTAGATACAAAATATGCGAGAAACGGCTACTTTTGGCACTTTTTGTTTCTACAACTACAGCGAACTATAATTTACAGAGTTGATAGTTTCTAATTAAACTACAGTACATAGGTACTATAGTTTAATAAAAACAAGTAAAAAAACCGGCCAAGAGCATGTCGGGCTATGCTCAGTATTATAGGGTTCCTTAAGTAGGTGTAATTACAAACGAATCAAATCGAATATTAATCATGGCTATTTTAGTTTTTGCAATAATCGGCAGCATTCGCGACTCAGAGCGTGTTGTTAGTAGCGCCATCTAGCGATAAATTCAAGAAGCCAAATTTAAGAAGTCTGTCATGTCAAAGTTACTTTTTGTGATTTTTTCAAATAGAAAGTAGCTAAAGGAGCATTATTTGCTGTGATCATTTTTCTCTAAGGTCAATGACCTTTGAACTAGGACGTTTTAAGTATTTTTCAGTTTTCTGTCTATAACTCAAAAAATTATAATCACATTATACTCGAAATAATTTTAAAAGAGAGTTTTCACAAAGGTCTATCAATGTGGAAGATTATAAGTTTCTACGTTGCATAGTTTAGAAATGGCAGGGGGGGGACACATTGCAAGCCACTTTGGCGGGCTATATTTCGCAGATGGTACACCTGATAAAAAAGTGATGTATAAAACATTACCTTCATTTTAGTAGACCTATTCAACTATACCCCACACGAGGGGGTGCAGCGAAAAAATTTTTTACATCCCCATTTCACATGTGTGGACGCCACCCCTAAAATACGTAAAAACGATTTTTTTATTCTTTTAAAATTGAGATCTATATGCAGACTATTTTTTTACAAAATTTCATTTACTTACGTTTATAACTGTAGAAGTTATTAAGCTGTAAAGGATTAGGACAGACGGACAGACGGACAGACGGACAGACGGACATGACGAAACTATAAGGGTTCCTTGTAGGACTACGGAACCCTAAAAAAGTAGTAGTAGTAGTTTAAGTATAGACTTCAATCGTTAAAAAAATATTTTCGATAAATGTTGTATTCAGCGAGTAATATTTTTTTTACTGATGGGGCACTTGGCTACTACATTCCCATTAAGAAATTTTACTAATGAAGGTCGCCTCTATTCGCCACTTGAAATCTTCAAATCAGTTTCGACCACTTACATGAGCCGTCAAAACTGCCGCGTTAATGATAAGCCAATATCTGCCTTGCCAGTGCGTGTGTCCGTGTGGTGCCGGACGTAAAGAATTGCACCACCCTTATCTCTTCTCATGGGTGTCGTAAAAGGCGACTAAGGGATTCGCCAGAGGATGGGCAGCAGCTTTCTCTGAGTATTTAACCAACCAACTGCGATCGCCAACCCGCCCGCCAAGCGTGGCGATTATGGCATATCCCCTCTTAATTGAGGGAGGCCTATGTCCAGCAGTGGACGTCTTTAGGCTGAAATGATGATGATGATGCCTTGCCAGGGCCAATCGTATTGCAGTACCCCTCAGCTAGTGCCTCAGCTAGTGGCAGAATTTATTGTACGCATTATATTCTACATTAAGGCGTCTATTGGGCTGTATGGTCGTTGCTTGAAGGTGACTTCTCTGATACAGAGGGTAGGTCAGATGGTTATTATACCTATTATTAGGATGCAAACGAAACACAATCTTGACTGTTATCCTCAGCTGGTACGGCCTGAGATCATCTTCTTCACACGAGGTTATTAAAAAATTATGGCTGGATTTATACACAAAAATAAAGATTTATACCTATAGAAGTTGGAATAATTATTTTAATATTAATCCATGGTAAAATAAAACCCCGGAATAAAATTTCCAATCATAATCATAATCATTTATTTTGCTCATAAAATACGGTACAAAAGTAAAAGTTAACAATTAAACATACAGTAAATATTTGTGTGATGAACCAAAGTGTTTGTGTTTGTCTGAGTGTTTCTTAAGTATTATAAGTATATATTTATAAAAAAAAGAAGTAATATCCATTGTCTAGTACCCATAGTACAAGCTCTGCTTAGTTTGGGACTAGTTGGTGCTGTGTAAGATGTCTCAAAAATATTTATTTATTTACTTTATTTTATTTATTTACCGTTTATGCAACAGCCTAGGTGGTATTGCAGTTGTTATATGCATAGGAACACATACAATCAGGTGAGCCTTTAGATCGTTTCGCCATCCTGCTGTGTTTCGGTCTAAAGGGTACGGGTGCCGGTGAAATTACAATCACATGAGACTTTCCATCTTCATGTTTCAGTTTGGCGAACCGACTTGCGGTACCATTTAGGCAATTATTATTATAAGATTTAGGTAGTATTGCAGTTGTTATGGGTAAAGGTAACCGCTTAACATCAGGTCGGCCTTTAGCTCGTTTCGCCATCCTATACTATAAAAAAAAAAATCCTATGACTTTTTTATTCCGAAGTTTATCACTTAGATATTGGACTGTTTTGTCCTGAAAATAAGCTAAATGAAATATCCTGCTTAAAATTTCTTATAAAACTTAACTCAAGTGACCTGTCAGAGCACAGCTGTCTCACTCTAATTTAAACACAATTTTTAAAGATTTCAAATCTCATTAAAAAAAACCTTCAGAGTAACATTACGAAAATTAAATAAACAAAATAGTAAAAGATAATTTATTTCACAAAAAATTGTACACAGCAAATCCAGCTATTATGGGAGTCTATAACAATGTCTCTATCTTAGATAGTAATTCTATGGTCTCTATATATATTATTGTCTATATACATATATTTGAAACTTTTATTTTCGTCTTGATTTTTTGCTAGAAGGAGGAGAGAGAAAATAAAAACTTAAATAAATATTATACTTCTTTGTTTCTTTCTACATAATCATGTTTGGGAATAAAACCTTTGTTTAAATATATGGGGCGACACTCTGAAGGATTTTTATAGAATACATTTTTAAATTTCGCCTAAAATCTCTTTAAATCTTTATAAAAAGAGTGAGATGCTGTGAAACATGAAAAGTCTCCTAAACTTAAAACCAGTAAGTTATCCCACTACCCTAACAACTCAATCAACACAATTTAGGATCTTTTAACTTTATTTACTTAGTAATTAGTATGCAAATATTGACAAGCTGCTTCGGGGTGGGGGGCGATACAAAAGGCACACCGCTTCCTTTGATCTCGCCGCTCTCACCTGTGCTCAAAGATTTATCGGTGGCGTCTTCCCCAACTGTATTGTTTGGAGACAACCGTCTTTATTGAGAGCAAAAACACTGATGAATGGTTTTTCGGGTACCTACACAAGCTGTACGTTCGCATTTTGGTTTCCCATCAAGATATTAAGTACCTACGTATTTGAATTCGGTAGACAATTGTACTGCCAGACATTTGGGGTAGATTTCTTAAATAAGCATAGAAATCAATGTCTATGTAAATAACTTGGACGAATAAAAAAAGGCGGACGGAATCTCGCTAAACAAAAAGTCAAGCACCGATATTAAGACGGCTCGCTTAAAAGTACGTGCTGGCACGCACACATTCACACCCATAGTAAGACAAAAAGCCGCGATTACGCAACAAGTCTCGTGTGACGGTAGTTGTTGTCGTAGTGTCACGAATAAAATTACAATATATATCTGGTGTGTTAAAATTATATCGAAATCATAGTGGGTTCAGAAGAAAAGTGCTTCAATCTTTTCTTAGCTAGATTCCGTCCGCCATTTTTTATTCATCTTAAATATTAAATTTTAGTACATGTACCTACTTACAAGTTTTTTGTTTATTTGGCCTGAATATCAAAAAGAGTTGATATCACTACGGGGCGCGTGCTGGCAGAACTGTTATCCTACGCTTTATCGTTAATTTGATAACCGTTTTGGCTCTAATGATATTTTTATGACTCCGTCTTCTTGGTCATGAGTTTATCTTATTTACACACACCCACACACCCCCCTACACACACTTATAGCATATAATCCCAATATAGACTTCTGGGGTAAAAAAAAAAAATTGTAATAAATATTTAGATAGGTATAATGGTATTTGAACTTTATTGAATATTGTATTTATAGCAAAGGCTAGTAATAAATAAATACAATATTCGGGCAAAGCCCCGTGGCTTCATCCACGTATGCAACGTATAGTATTATACAGGGTGTCAGGGAAACGCTTCCGAAAACGAAGACAGGTGATAGTGCTGGAGATTACTGATACGAAACCACGAAAAGAAAAAAAATGCTATTCTTTTTATAGATTTTTTCATATTTTTTTTTGCATTTTTCATTATGTATGAGTTTTATTTAACTGCCCAAAGCTGGTTATGTATGAAAAATGCAAAAAAATATATATGAAAAAATCTAAAAAAGAATCGCATTTTTTTTTCGTAGTTTCGTATCAGTAATCACCAGCACTATCACCTGTCTTCGTTTTCGGAAGCGTTTCCCTTACACCCAGAATTATCTGTGGCAACGTGCTATTGAAATAACTGAAAACCTCTTAAGGGTTCATTGTACCCATCAGTATGAACAACTTTTACTATGGGACCAACCCTGAAATCGTAAAAAAAATATCAGCCGTTCCCTACATTTGTATTCACATACATCAATCGAAAAAATTTAAGGAACAGCTGATTTATTTTTCGCGATTTCAGGGTTGGTCCGATAGAAAAAGTTGTTCATACTGATGAGTACAATGACCCCTTATGAGGTTTTCAGTTATTTCACTAACACGTTGTATTTAGTTTTATCACAGAAAGACGTTATAGTTTCAGAATTTCTGTCGGAATTCTGAAGCAGTGTTTCAAAAATCTTTGTTGTTAATTTTAAATTGTTTTATAATTGGATTGCATTTTAATTTTGATATTACTAACATAGTTTTTGATTAAATAATGTTACTAACCCTATGAGTCTTGGTTCCTTGAATTAAATAAATAATAATAATAGTGCATCCCTCGAAAACTGGTTATCTTCCCGAGATAAAAAGTAGCCTATATGTTAATTCAGGTTATGGTCTATCTGTGTGCCAAATTTCATTCAAATCTGTCCAGCTGTTTTAGCGTGATTGTAGGACAAAGGACAAACAAATAAACAAAAGTCCATACTTTCGAATTTATTAGGATTTCCTACTTGGATTATTAATAATTTTTAGTAATGTCAGACATTTTGTAAACTATTGTAATATCAAAGTAGGGAAAATAACGATGATATACCTAATTTTGGTTTATCCTTCGTAAGGCACTATAATCCTAATAAATATCCTAGTAAAACATAGAAAACAGTAATTGTTTGTTTGTTCGAGCATCACGTAAGAACTACTGCACCTATTTGAATGAAATTTTACACACAGATAGACCATATCCTGGATTAAAACTTAGAATACTTTTTATCGACATAAGTACCTACCACGGGAGCGAAGCCGCGGGCTCGTAACATATTTTATATTGCGTATGCTTCATAATCATCATCATTCATCATTTCAGCCGAAAGACGTCCACTGCTGTACATAGGCCTCCTCAAAGCATCGCTACAACGACCGGTGCTTTTTTTTTTTTTTCTCTTGGGGAAATCCTCATGGACGCACTCCGCCCGGGGTAGGCGGAGCCAGTGTCGGACTCATACCGACTAAAACCACCATGGTGTTCCTTCAACTACCTTAGCCGGGGGCGTGGGAACCCGTGAGTATTCTCACAACCACCCCCAACAGGTCCTGGCCCACCACAAGCAGGCGAGCCCCTTCTCCCCGTGCGGCGTAACGTTGGCCGCACCCTCCTATGTGACGCACACGGAACACTGCACGCCACCTCACCTCAAGAGCCTTTACCAGCTATGCCAGCTGCGCCAACTACACTAGCTGCGCCAACTACACTAGCTACGCCAGCTGCTGGTCGGGCAGCAGACTACCCCGAGTCTGCTGCGCTATCCGCATCCAGTGGATATCCGCGATATGCCCGCGACCTTTACCAGGTGCGTATGCTTACGTAATGTTAATTCAATTTCAAATATTTAGAACATAGATAGGTAGTTACAGGTAGTATTAATGGGTGGTGGTAATGTATGGTCCAAAAACACAAAAAAAAAACACATCTTGCTGCAATCAATTCAGGTTTAAATACATTGTAATTTTAATTACATACTTCAACTACACGTTAACATAGTAATAGTATCGGTTACTAGGTATCATAATTAACACACTGTTATGATCAGTAAACAGGTTAGGAAAGTTACGATAGGAGCAAAAACTACTATTTGCTTTTAACATGAATTAAATACTAACATTATTAATACACCGTTAATACTTTGAGGCGATAGGCGATAGTTGCAAACTGCAATACATAATTATCGAGACTTATTCAAACCGCAAAGTATATACCGCAAAGTTTGAAGACGAAAGTCTTCAACCAGTGCGTCCTATCAGTCATGACTTACGGTGCTGAGACGTGGACACTGACAGTTGGGCTAGTCCACAAGTTCAAAGTCGTTAGCGAGCTATGGAGCGAGCTATGCTTGGAGTTTCTTTGAAGGATAAAATCCGAAACGAGATTATCCGGAGAAGAACCGGAGTGACCGACATAGCTTGTAGGATCAGTAAGCTGAAGTGGCAGTGGGCTGGCCATGTCTGTCGAAGGACCGATGGCCGCTGGAGCAGACGAGTCCTTGAGTGGAGACCGCGAATCGGCAAACGCAGCGTAGGACGCCCCCCTGCTAGGTGGACCGACGACCTAAAGAACGTGGCTGGGGGGGACTGGATGCGGAAGGCAGAGGACCGAGCGTTGTGGTGCAACTTGGGAGAGGCATATGTCCAGCAGTGGACTGCGATAGGCTGAGTTGATTTGATTGAGACTTATTCAAGGCTCTCTTTGCCTCGGAGAAATCATAGAAATAGAGAAATCACTCACAATGTCATTGTCTGACAATAAAACTTTTTAACAAAAAATTGAACGGACGAAAACAGAAACTGAAAAGCGAAAAATAACTAATTATGAGTCGGCGCCAAACGAACTTTTAACAAGCAAAGTGCGTGTAAGTTGCAAGTGGCCGAGCGGAGAACGCATTTTTGGAAAGTTATTGTTTATCGTTGAAAATTTCACGTTGTATTTGATGTGACTTTGTTTTTATTATTTATTTAAAGTAATTTAATGATCTTCGTTGATTGGTTGTTTGGCACCGACTCATAATTAGTTATTTTTCGCTTTTCAGTTTCTGTTTTCATCGGTTCAATTTTTTGTTAAAAAGTTTTATTTTTCATTTTTTTGTGGTTAAAATTTAACTCCAGATCTCCATTATGTCGTAGTGTCTAGAACTATATTTATGTGTGTCAAGTTTCAACAGAATCGGTTAACAGGTAAGAATTCAGTGGGTGAACAAACACTCATCCCCTGTTTTACTACCCTTAGGGGTGGATTTTGATTTTCAAATTTAAATGGGACCAACTTCGAGATATACCCTATCCATAAAAAAAAGAATCATCAAAATCGGACCACTCTGTAAAAAGTTATGCGTGGTCATACATAAAAAAATAAAAAATAAAATATATACGCGTCGAATTGAGAACCTCCTCCGTTTTTTCGTCGGTTAATAATCAAGTCCCAAACAGTACGCTATACTGTAAAAGATAATGACATTGTGAGTGATTACTGCGTGCATCGTAAAGATTTAAATGTACGGTAGATTAAAATATTTTTTATAAATATCTGTAAAGACGCATGTCTTCCGTAGTCTTCCTTACTGCGACCACGAACGCTGCAAAGCTTTCGAAACGTCAGGAAAACCAATTTAAATAATATACGCGATGTAATCCGGTAAAATTTGTTTCATTCATCATTACAGCCGAAAGACGTCCACTGCTGGACATAGGCCTCCCCCAAGCAGTTTGGGGGGATTTGCCATAATCGCCACGTTTGTCAGGCGGGTTGGCGATCGCAGTTGGTTGGTTAAATACTCAGAGAACGCTGCTGCCCATCCTTTGGTGAATCCCTTAGTCGCCTTTTACGACACCCATGAGAAGATATAGGGTAGAGCAATTCTTTACGTCCGGCACCACACGAAACTTGTTTAATAGAATAATATTGCATTTAAAATTATTTCTCCTGTCCTTCCCACAAAGGGTAGCTAGAACCTATAAAAATCAAATGCTTACCACTAATATCACTTACCAGAGCGAATCGCGACCGTACGACAATCCCCCCAAAATACTTTAATCCAACATCCCATTCATACATTCGTTCCCCCGACAATCATTCGGTCAATTTGACAATGGCAGCCGGACCCCTGTTTTGAAAATATTTGCTGTAGGACCAAACAATTTCATATAAGTGGCTGGTACCGAAATGATATAAATTGAATAATGCATCCTGTGCCTTTCCTGTGCCGATAATTTTAAATGTGGTGAATCGATCTTGTAGAAACTTGTCTGTTTTAAATCTATATTGATGGAGATTATTGTGATAATAATTACCTACATGAAATCAAATGGCAATAGCTGATTGAGGAGAGCCAGTAGGTCGCAGTGTGCAGGTATCAGGGAATCCTATTCCAGACATTTTTATCAGCAATGCATGCAAATGCGTGGTCATATTTTAAGAGCTCTTTCAGGGCATAGCATAGAACAACTTTTACTATGGGTCCAACCCTGAAATCGCGATAAAAACATCAGTTGTTCCCTACTAAATCATCGATGTCGCTCGACAAAATGTAAGGATCAGCTGATTTTTTGTTGATCGATAGCATCCCCTGAATAAGCTCTTCATTTGATGACCACGCATTTCTGATACACGTTGTATAATAATAAGCTTACTAATATAATTTTCTGGTGCGGGGTGCCTGAGATACAGGTTAATTCCTAGTTCGGGCACCAGGTGCTTTCATCATCAGCCAAGCAAACGGTAACTATATCGTGATTGTAACTCTTTATTTTGCTTTAAAAATAAATAAATAAATAAATATCTTCGGGCCATTTTTACACAGCACCACTAGTCCCAAACTAAGCAGAGCTTGTGATATGGGTACTAGACAATGGATATAATACTTATATACTTTTTATCTTTTTAAAATTGTATTACCTACCTATATTTTTTTGTTTGTCTTTGCTATAAACT
Source organism: Asteroscopus sphinx (assembly GCA_949699075.1). Classification (NCBI taxonomy): domain Eukaryota; kingdom Metazoa; phylum Arthropoda; class Insecta; order Lepidoptera; family Noctuidae; genus Asteroscopus; species Asteroscopus sphinx. Next base: position 6,067,318 of record OX453021.1, on the reverse strand, counting down.
GATTAAAAATAAACCATAATATTTTGGGCTTATTATCCGGTATCCGGATGGATAGTAATTTAGGCCAAATACCGGATATTTATTGGATATCTGTTTCATCTCTAGATAATTAGTAAAATAATACAAATAGTAATAGAAATAGTTTAAATGCTTATTCAATGTAAAGTATTTTATGGTGTACAATAAATAAATAAATAATTATTACTAACTTGAATTTTGTTGCTGGTAATGCAGTAATACAAGTTGAAATTTTATTATAGAACCTAATACTGTTTCCCATAGACCAACTTAGTACAATGATATTTAATTAAAATATCATCGACTTACTACTAGTTTTTAAAGTCTAAAACCGGGTACAACAAGCTAATGCTGTGGGTAGGAATCACTTCTTTTATTGTAATTTAAGATATTTTTACAAAGTAATTTTGACATTTTGACGACGGCTGTGGTTTAGTTAGTGGTTCGAGTGACGGACTGCTGAGGACACAAATATTTGTGTGATGAACATAAGTGTTTGTGTTGGTCTGGATGTTTCTTTGTGTTGTTAAGTAGGTATGTATTGACAAAGAAAACAAAATATAAGTATCATATCCATTGTCTAGTACCCATAGCACAAGCTCTGCTTAGTTTGGGACTAGACGGTGCTGTGTAAAAATGTCGCAAAAATATTAATTTATTTATTTTAAATACTTGCCGATAAGATGGATTGGCAAAAGATACGGAGCAATTAACATTGAAATCAACATGACTGTGAATTGAGAGTGAGTTAAATTATTCGGCAGTTAATCAGGACCTTCGTGTTGTAGATCTAAGATCAGGACAATTTAAAAAAAAAAAACTCTCCGGAGATACATTACCTATGCACGAACTAACCTTTCAAGCGACGTAATTCCTAAAACAGACACAATTGCTTACACTCCCGGGTGTACCTACAACATGTTAGGTATTGAAATAACTGAAAACCTCTTAAAGGGTCATTATACTTCTTCTTCTTCGTGTCGACGGTACAGAAAATTTACTGATAGTGGCACAGTAATCACACGCTGCTGGCCCAGAAATTTGCAACGTCTTGTGCGTTGTCTGTGGCATCGATAAGGTCACTCAATGTGCAAGTGCTTGGACACAAGGAGCAGCATAGCAAGTGTGACATTGATTGAGGATCAATGCCACACATGCAGGCTGTAGCTGTTTGGTCTATATAGCCCCACTTGCTCATGTTAAGCCTGCATCTGCCTACCTGGGTCTGCAATCGGTTTAGGGACTTCCATGTAGGCCAGGGGAGTTATTATGTATATATCTGCACTTGACCGCAATCTAGACAGCTTTTTCAGGATGTGGTCGACGATGGAGCGAGCAAACCTATTAGGTGCCGATTCACTCCAGCTTTAAAGGCGTTAGGGTTATAAGTACCCGAAAATACAGATGCCGGCAGTGAATTCCACAACTTGGCTGTGCGCATTATGAAAGAGTTCTCAAAGCGCTTGGTCCTGATATTAGGTATTTCTACCAAATGTGGATGATATCCTGCAGTGCGTCGTGTAGTTCGATGAAAGAAAGGAGATGGCGGAATAAGCTCAGGGAGCTCTTGCGCACACTCTCCAAAGTACAGCCTGTAGAACACTGACAAACAAGGAACTGTGCGTCTATGGGCTAAGCTTAGTAGCTTAGATTTTACTAGCAGTTCATCACCAATTAGCCTCTCAGCTCTGCGTTGAATCGAGTCAAGAGCCGCAAGCTGGTATTTGGCGGAGCCATCCCATAAGTGACTGCAATACTCCATACACGATCGGACTTGAGCTTTATATAAAGTGAAAAGTTGTCCAGGAGTGAAGTATCGCTTCACCTTGTTAAGAATGCCCAACTTTTTGGCCGCAGTTTGAGCCTTTGCCACGATTGTGGTGCCGAAGTTGAGGTTAGTTGTCAACTCCATGCCAAGAAGGTCTAGGTGGTCAGCGATGCTAATAGGTGTAAATGAATTTCAAAAACTACTTTATTAGATATGTAATGTGTAAAAAACCGGCCAAGTGCGAGTCGGACTCGCGCAGTAAGGGTTCCGTACCTCTCAACGACCTGATACCCCATAAAAACTGATTTAATTTACGAGAGTTTATCAAAGAACATCATCGCTCAGTGCGCGAAATATGATTTTTTTGCATGTCTTTCTTACGCAGGAACCACCACATATGTCTACGTTTGTCTTATTTTTAGTATTTGTTCCTAAACTACATAATATTTATTATAATCTGACCAAGTTTGACGTTGGTATATATAACCGTTTTGAAGATAGAGCAGGAACAAAAACGTTAAAAAATGCGTGTTTTTTGAGGTTTCTTGTATGGGGACCCCCTTTGTTTTTAGACTTTTTTTTGTTTTTAGTATTTATCGTGATACACCTCATAGCAACACATGTTCTGAGAAAATTTCAACCGGTTACCTATTACCGTTCAAAAGATACAGCCCTGTGACAGACAGACGGACGGACGGACGGACGGACGGACAGCGTAGCGAGAGTAATAGGGTTCCGTTTGGCACCCTTCGGGTACGGAACCTTAAAAACGAATAATTAGTTAGGTACCTAAAGCCACCAGCAAAATTACTTCATGAACGTACAGCGACAATTTCCACCATTTCTATAGGTACAGTCGCAATCCTTCCCGGTAATACATTTGTCAACAAAGTCCCTTGAACGATTCCAGCAGGCGTAGTACGACCACTGAAGACAAGAGATTTCAATCAATCAACTCAGCCTATCGCAGTCCACTGCTGGACATAGGCCTCTCCCAAATTGCGCCACAACGCTCGGTCCTCTGCCTTCCGCATCCAGTCCCCCCCAGCCACGTTCTTGTCAAGCCACAAGAGATTTGTCTACGGAAGAATAGATAAAACTACATTGTACAGAACTTTATCTGTCATTTTGTCTATTCTTTCGACAAAACGCTTGTCATGCTACGCCTGCAGCTACATTACACATACCTACGGCTGCCATTGAAGACTGAGCGCAAGGATTTTAGCTATGGTGGTTGGAAAGTTTGCTGATTGTACCTATCGTCAATTACTCACGCTTTCGAGGTAAGCAGAGTTTAAAGTCCCAACGCATCTTAAAACGTCACGTCATTCTCACGACTTTGACCCGAGATGACCTGCGCTGATACAACCCTTATTACAACGGTATAAGAGCCATAATTGGGTAACACAATAATTGTGTCGTGACGCACTTTTTGGGAGACGGGTGACGAAATCTCAGATTCTTGTTCTTGATAGGGTGGGCGCAGTTGTGCTTTTATGAATTGTGATTTCACTTATTTATTGCTGTAGGTACTTTAGTTATTGTGGGCTCGAATTGTCATATGAATATCTGTGGTACCCATTACGGGTGGTCAGAAGCCCTAAGGTCTGACATCTGGTATGTCGGTATTGCCCAGTAACCGGGTTGCGGGTAGGGTAGGGTTACCATTTCAAAATGGAGGGTTGCATGTCTAGGGTGCTTAGAATGCTAGATTTTTCAGAAAAAGGCATGTCTAAGGTAAAATCTGCTGCCTAATTGCGTAACTCACTCGCGATCGCAATTATCTGGATTTCAATTTTCATTGCTCTTTGTGTTTTGACAATCCGTGTTATCGGCAACTACGTACCACGCAATGAATATCGCTTTAAATTCAAAATGAAAGCTAATGTCAAAGTCAATGCATTACACAATTACCCCGCTGGTCTAACGCAGTAATGACAAAAACTTACTCGAGACAAAAACAATGTCCTTCCAGCCGAATTTCGGTCACGGCGGCCAATCTCAACTGAGACTATAGCCATTTGCGCGGGACATCTTATAGTCCACAAGTGTGTGAGCATTACTTACTTAATATTTTTTGTTTTTCATAAGTTTTCATTTTAGAAGTACTTGCTACTCGCTCATAGATGGCGCCACATACACGTGCGTTTGGTGCGAATTTGATATAGTAGCGACATCTGTTATTCAGTAGGAGGAAACCTACACAAGCTAAGCTTATCAAACCAAACAGAGCTAATGGTGCCGATTCTCTTGTCACAAAATTCTCTAAACTAGACTAAAAATCACCTAAATTTAGTTTAGTCCTGTCAAACGACGTTTTCTATTCTGAAATTCACTTTAAAACTAATTTTTGGTTTGACAGGACCAAAATTAGTTTAGTTATTCAACTTAGTAAAAATTGACATTTTGCTATTCTGTAATTGACGTTTTTCACCTAATATTAGAAATGTCAACCTAAATCTGACTATTTTTAGAAGGCATCAAAATACATGTCGACTATAATTAGTTATCAACAACTAAAATTGCAAAGCTTATTTTATTAATTTTTATAGTTTTTAGGTAGTTTAAAATAAATAATGGATGCCTACTATGTGGTTGCAGCTGTTGTAGATTCAGCAGAAAGGTAAATTGTTCATAGAAATATACAATGAAATTTATAATTTCGATAAGAAGAGGTACCTATATAATAAAGGTTAAGAAGTACATAAATCCATACAATGGGAAAAAAAATCTATGTTTGACATTCAATTCTATCATTTTATGCTAATATGTGTCCCTAAAAAGCCTGAATTCACAAATTTTCCCTCTTTTGGGGAGAAAGTGTCCAAGTTTGTAATCAGTGTTGCCAGGTCCGATTTCTAAAATCCGGGAGGCTTATTATGAAAAAAGCGGGAGATGTATTGAGGAACAATGGAAAAAATCGGGAGATTATGTTTTTCAACAAAAAACAAAGTTTTTGAAGTAATCCCGGTATTACATTTTGCTAACATTCCAGCTATAATATTAAAATCAAAGCAGTTTGATATTTTACTGCACTGTGTAACAAGTGACGGAAATATTCAGGGCAGCAACTTATCCGTCCGTTTCATTTTATGCAGTTTTTTTGCCAGGTTTTTATACCAAAGAGAATATAATAATACAGGGATTGTAAAAAATCGGGAGATCTTTGTCGAAAATCGGGAGACCGGGAGATTTTTAGGAAAATCGGGAGACCTGGCAACAGTGTTTGTAATCCTGCGTGGTACTTTTTGGCTAATATTCTAATTTATTCAACTTTTTTGAGAAATTTCGTGTCCTGGGTGCTAGAACTTTTTAACCACGTCTTTAAAAAGGGAAATTCCAGCTTTTTAAATTAAAGAAATAGTTTATTATCGTGATTGCATCCTTGCGTTTTTTGCAAATAGCTCTGTTTCTCGTTGTGTAAGATATACAATATGATACGCTGCAATAATAACAATATATCTCCTTTGATAGGTACTCTTGGGCCCGTATTACAGAAGGTTCCTCAAGTACAGTTTAAACTCCAATCATCTGATCACTACTTAAGGATAGAATCGTTACATCGGTCTTATTCCAGAACGGTAATTATTATAAACTTTAATTCAACAACATAACACACGAATTTGACCTGAATTAAAATAGAAATCTCTACTCAAGCGTAGTCTGGACCACACTAGAGTGATTGATTACAGATCAAATCTCTGCTCAAATACCGAAACAGGTGACAGTATAAAATAAAGCTAAACTCAGCTGAACTGTGATCAATAAATCTCTGCTTGAGGAACGTTCTAAAATCAAAGCTCAACTCAAAACTAGTTTTAAACAGTGATCAACGCTTGAGTATCGTTCTGTAATACGGGCCGTAGAAAATAATAACCTAGCTCTTTAATCTGATCACATTATTCCAATTTATATATTTTAATGAAAATATAAAACAAAAATGTACTTTATTTCGTGACATGATTTTTTCTTCTTAATTTTAATGATAAACTAATAATTCCAAATATAATTATTATTTAATTTCCTTCTGTCATTCCATTCACTCTTTAATAAAAATTTCAAGATGTACTGGTAACACCGCCAATTCAACTTAGATGCGTCAAACTCAATTATTAGAGCTGTCAACAAGTTTTCTAAAATAAGAAAAAGATAAAAACAGAATAAGTTTTATGATTTTCTAAACTAAAATTTGTAAATTTTAGTTATAGTTAGGTTTAGGTGGGTGTACAAGAGAATCGGCACCAATACCTTAGAATTATTCTTTATTATAAAGAACTACACATAGAAACAAAGTACGCATGCTAGTTTCAAGCAACTGAATTGGAATCAGAAATGGCTTCTCCATGGAAATGGAATGGAATGAAAACTTTTCCAAAAATACTAGTTTTTTTTTTTTTCAAATTTGCCTTTCTAATGTTAATTATCATAATTTACTATAATAATTATTATTAGCACAGTAATAAACTTTTGAATTTAACGGGGGCATAGAATAGGTAATAATCTTTTCTTATGACGGGGGTTTCAATCAGTCTAGATTGGTGACCGTATCCTAGTTGGTTTTTATGAGAAGTTAGAAGACGGCTTATGAAGACATAGGAGGACGCTGTCACTGGTTCTCTTAGGGTAACTTTTTTGTTGCCTTGAGGACACGGCGCAGCTTACCTGGCAGATTGCCTAGCTTAGGCCGTACAGCACCGTGACCTCAGCCATCAATGCAGTAAGTGGCAGCGATCTCTCACTTCCGGCTATGATTTGGTCCATGATCGGGAGCAAAAGCGCTTGGGTATGCATCGTCTCCTTCTAGGAGGAGGTGATGCTCGCAAAGTAGGTTGCGGAGAGGGAGCGAGAGGCGACCACATCTCTCGCATCCCACAGGAAACGAACCGGGCGCCGCAGGAAGGCGCAGTACTGAGCCTGTGGGCCGCAGACTCAGGACAGTCCACCGCCCGAACACTCAACGTGTTCCGTGCGCGTCAGTCAAGAGGAGGGTGCGACTGATGTTAGGCCACACGGGGAGAAGGTCTCGCCTACTAGTGGCGAGCCGGGACCTGTTGGGGTTGGTTGGAGAATGCAGAGCCTATCCCACGCCCCCGGCCAAAGGTAGTTATAGGAATACCGTGGTGGTTTAAATCGGTAAAAGTCAAACTCTGGCTCCGGCTTCCCCAGACGAAGTGCATCCATGAGGATTTCCTCATGTAAAAAAGGGTAACTTTCGATACCCATAAGTAGGGAAGGGGTGGCCTATTCTTTGCTGGGTATCACACATTAGGCTATTAACCTTGTTCTTAGTTTATACTAACCCTCTAAGAGGTACCTATGAGGCTGGCATAGTCACCGCGGTGTACTAAAGCCTCGAAAAAAAAAAAATAAAAAAAAAAAAAAAACCCTCTTAATGGGTCATTGTACTCATCATTATGAACAACTTTTACTACTGGACCATCTCTTAAAACGCTAAAAAAAATCAGCCGATTCCTACATTTGTATTCACATACCTAAATCTACAAAATGTAGGGATTAGCTAATTTTTTTTTCGCGATTTCATGGTTGGCCCCATAGTAAAAACTGTTCATAACGATGAGTACAATGACCCCTTCATAGGTTTAGTACAAACTAAGAATAAGGTTGTATAATTCTTGTAATATTATCAGTTTAATTATGGTTAAAGTGGTTCAAGTGTCGGACTGCTGATCACGAGGTCGTGGGTTTGATTCCCACAGAACACAAATATTTATGTGATGAACATAAGTACCTAGTGTTTGTGTTGTTCTGGGTGTTTCTTATGTATTATAAGCATGTATTTACAAACAAAAAAAAAGTATTATAAGTAATAAATCCATTGTCTAGTACCCATAGTACCTACAAGCTCTGCTTAGTTTGGGACTAGTAGTGCTGTGTAATAAATTAATAATGTCACGAAGATAGGTATTTATTAATTTTTATTTATTTAATTAATTAATTATTCAAACCTGTATGACTTTAAATAAGGTATTAAAAATATAATCATGCTTAGGTACCTACTAGGTTACGTCCATAAAATTAAATGTTATTTTGATACCCTTTTGAACTACGTGTGATATGTCAGCTGCAGTAGAAATATGAACTAATGCTTATTCTATAGACATTGGTGCCGATTCTCTTGTACACCCACCTAAACCTAACTATAACTAAAATTGTCAAATTTTAGTTTAGAAAATCATAAAACTTATTCTGTGTTTATCTTTTTCTTATTTTAGAAAACTTGTTGACAGCTCTAATAATTGAGTTTGACGCATCTAAGTTGAATTGGCGGTGTTACCAGTACATCTTGAAAAAATTATTAAAGAGTGAATGGAATGACCGAAAGTTCACAAAAACAGAAGGAAATTAAATAATAATTATATTTGGAATTATTAGTTTATCATTAAAATTAAGAAGAAAAAATCATGTCACGAAATAAAGTACATTTTTAATAAAATATATAAATTGGAATAATGTGATCAGATTAAAGAGCTAGGTTATTATTTTCTACGGCCCGTATTACAGAACGATACTCAAGCGTTGATCACTGTTTAAAACTAGTTTTGAGTTGAGCTTTGATTTTAGAACGTTCCTCAAGCAGAGATTTATTGATCACAGATTTGATCTGTAATCAATCACTCTGGTGTGGTCCAGACTACGCTTGAGTAGAGATTTCTATTTTAATTCAGGTCAAATTCGTGTGTTATGTTGTTGAATTAAAGTTTATAATAATTACCGTTCTGGAATAAGACCGATACTCATGTAACGATTCTATCCTTAAGTAGTGATCAGGTGATTGGAGTTAAAACTGTACTTGAGGAACCTTCTGTAATACTAAGAGTACCTATCAAAGGAGATATATTGTTATTATTGCAGCGTATCATATGTATATCTTAACAACGAGAAACAGAGCTATTTGCAAAAAATGCAAGGACCTTTAAATTCCATGGGCAATCACAATAATAAACTATTTCTTTAATTTAAAAAGCTGGAATTTCCCTTTTTAAAGACGTGGTTAAAAAGTTCTAGCAACCAGGCCACGAAATTTTTCAAAAATGTTGAATAAATTAGAATATAAGCTAAAAAGTACCACGCAGGATTACAAACTTGGAGAGTAGCATCTCTACTTGGTCTGTGGTCTGTGCTTGGAGACTTTCTCCCCAAAAGAGGGAAAATTTGTGAATTCAGGCTTTTTAGGGACACATATTAGCATAAAATGATAGAATTGAATGTCACATAGATTTTTTTTTTCCCATTGTATGGATTTATGTACTTCTTATCCTTTATTATATAGGTACCTCTTCTTATCGAAATTATAAATTTCATTGTATGTTTCTATGAACAATTTACCTTTCTGCTGAATCTACAACAGCTGCAACCACATAGTAGGCATCCATTATTTATTTTAAACTACCTAAAAACTATAAAAATGAATAAAATAAGCTTTGCAATTTTAGTTGTTGATAACTAATTATAGTCGACATGTATTTTGATGCCTTCTAAAAATAGTCGGATTTAGGTTGACATTTCTAATATTAGGTGAAAAACGTCAATTACAGAATAGCAAAATGTCAATTTTTACTAAGTTGAATAACTAAACTAATTTTGGTCCTGTCAAACCAAAAATTAGTTTTAAAGTGAATTTCAGAATAGAAAACGTCGTTTGACAGGACTAAACTAAATTTAGGTGATTTTTAGTCTAGTTTAGAGAATTTTGTGACAAGAGAATCGGCACCATTATCTGGTTATTTTCTACTTAAATATTTTGTAAACAATATTTGTTTTGCTATAGTTTCTGCTAAGTAGCATGTTTGTTATTATGAGTTATCATAAATATTTACATGGAATTAGATGTTTATTACAATTTTAAAGACGACACCAATATTGAACAGTACTTATAAAAAAAACGGCCAAGTGCGAGTTGCCAAAGGTTCCGTAAATCCATACTTGTTAGTTGTTGTTTAACTATAGAATAAATAGAGTATGCACTATGATCAGACCAATTTGACGCTTGTAGGCGTCTTGTATGTAGGTACGTAAGTATTACTGTTTTTAAGATAGGTACTTACAGTTGGAAGACAAACTTAAGAGTTGGCTCCCAAAATGAGGTGACTTTTTGAAAACATATGCTGAGTCGAACACATACTTTATGAATGTGTCATTTAGATATATGTTTTTTTGTACCTTTATCTATCGTTTGACTAGACAGATACATAATAGGTTGATTTTTGTTCGATACTTTTATTTTTTCAAAATCATGCGTTTTTAGAGATTTATCGAATATTTCTACAATATTATTTAAGTTAGCTATATAAAATTTATGCAGATAGGAAGATAATAAAGTTGATTAAATACTGGTTAGAGGAAATTTGTATAGATTATTTATTATTCTTGTAATAAAACGAAAACTGTTTTGCGACTTACGTCATTTACTTCCGTGGTAAAACGCGCGAGTACGATTTTCTCGAAAATGAGTTCTATCGTCAACGCTAATACAAAACAATCAAAATGTATGGGAATGACATATCTCAACGAAAAAGTCATTCGTTGAGATATGTCATTCCCATACATTTTGATTTACATTACATTACATAAATTTTTTTCATTTTGATTGTTTTCTATTAGCGTTGTTGATTGTAGATTGTCAACTTGGCTAGGGGGGCAGGTACTGTAGTTTAATCAGATCAGAAACTATTAACTCTGTAAATTATACTTCGCTGTAGTTATAGATAGAAAAAGTGCGAAAAACTACCACTTTTGGCATTTTTTCTATCTACAACTACAGCGAACTATATTTTACAGTGTTAATAGTTTGTGATTAAACTACAGTAGGTATCTGTACTTCAATTGTTAAAAAAGAATTTTCGATAAATGATGTATTCAGCTAGTAATATTTTTTTTACTGATGGGGGCGCCACTTGGCTGCTACATTCCCCTTAAGGATATTTTTTAAAGGTTTTTTCAACACACTTGCTCGTAAAGTGGCTCTTATTGCACCGCTTTTAGGTTCATAGTGTAGCTTATAACGCACGCGTACTTTTTACATTATATTATCGCACTAGTGCTTTTTACTTTACAGTTTATTTTTAAATCGCAGCAAAGAGTTTTTATGCCTGAACTAATTTAAACATTTTTGGGAATAAATCAACTGTATTAATTAAAATATGATAAATACACATTTCATTTAATCAAATTATTTATTTTTGTCAACAAATTGACATTAATTTGAGTTATAAATAAAAAATATATATTTATTATGTTTTAATATTAGGCTGTTTGGCGGTTTCCTTCGACCACCTGCTAGCCCATAGCTGTCACCGTGCGATTACAGTAATGTAATCCGCGCGCCATTTTTCACAAATTCAATATTTGTTTAAAATATGTATTTGTATGTTTTTTTCCTCGCAAGTGTGTTGAAAAACGTCGTAAGACACGCGTGAGCATTGTCTATTATACTCTCGGCTCCATTACGCCCTCGCCTTCGGCTCGGGCTGCAATCCAGCCTCGAGTATAATAGTCAACTTAGCTCACTTGTATCATAATGTACTATTTGTATGAGAAAAACCTTTGAGTCTAGACTTTTTGCTATTTTTAGTATTCACCCTGTGGGTACGTACGAAGCCCTTAAAACAGGTTTATAAAAGTTGTTATTGTAGATAGGTACGCAAGGCTACAATATCAAGCTATACCTACATTTCTAGTATAAGCTGACCTTTCATTGTACAGAAACCTTAACAACGCAAGGTCAGCTTATACTGAAAATGCGTAGCTTGATGTGTAGCCGTGTGTACCTAGTATGTTTTATTTTGCTAAATGATACCAAGAAGCAGCCGGTTGAAGAGAAAGCGCCACACTGTATTGTACCTTTGACCACAAAACAGAGATTCTATGACACCGAATACCCCTAGACCTGCGACCATAGATAGTCTGAGCCCGCAGCCCGCGACCCAGTCGCGCAGCCCCGCGTCAATAGAGCGAACTTTCCACGCGTAGTCGCTACTGGCGAGTGGCAAGTCTTCATCTATACTAATATTATAAAGAGGAAAGATTTGATTGTTTGTTTGTTTGTTTGTTTGTTTGCATTGAATAGGCTCCGAAACTAATAGACCGATTTGAAAAATTCTTTCACCGTTGGAAAGCTACACTATCTCCGAGTGACATAGGCTATATTATATTTTCAAAAAAATTAGGGATCCTTACTAAAACTCCAATAATGTAACCCAAGGTGTAAAAAAAATACCTATAAAATTCCTTTCATCGCGTGCGCTGCTAAAACTATTGATGATAGAATAAGATAATGTACTAAAACTTTGCAAAACCCGTCATTATCTACAAAAAATGTCGCGACAGCATATGTCTAACTGTTATAGTTATGTCACAATAAGTGTTCTTTTATTTTTAAAAAAACAATTGAAATGCCGCCGCTAGAAAAGGCTCTTTATTTGTACCTTGGTATTAATCCTTATCAAAATAAATTACTTTATACTGAAGACTGCTTCAATACCTTTATATAACTTTTTGAATTATTCAATTCGGACATTCCATTCGAAAGATATCACGAGTTCAAAAATGTAAGTATTAGAAAAAAGTCGCGTGGTGGCTGCTCACTCCGCTCGGCTAACTATTGCAGGTCGGGCAGCAGACTACCCTGAGTCTACTGCTCGCAGGCCCCATCCTCCCGTAATTTTTATAGAATTAGTTTTCTTCCTCGCGGTCCGGGTGGTGAAGCCAAGACCTTCGGTCCCAAGAGGCGCGGGAACACTTCTCAGCGGGCACTCCTGGGGTTACGAGATCGACGGGGGCAGGGAAGGACAGTCCCCCCACTGCCTGCCCAGTGGCAGGGTGAGTGCATACTGGGCCCACCCCTGCTCCTCCACTGTGCCCTCTGCTGACATCAGAGGGACATGTGGAGCAACTCCCCATTGGCCCCCATGAGGCCCCTCCCGTACCAGAACATTCGCAGGCAATAAGATCCCCCGAAAGTTAATCCTTCGAAAGGATTCCATTGCCAGTACCGAGGATGCACTGGCCTAACAACTGCCGTTCCCTCCAGACGTGTCCAGAGGGCCAAGGAGTTGTCAGACACACGTGTAGGTTTTCTGGCCAGCCACTACAGGGAAGCTCTGACTTAATTTTAATGGCTTTTGTTTGTAGTTATGATCTTTTTACAAACAGTAGAAATAAAAATGAAATAATCGAATATTAAAAAATAATGACAAAAAATAATTAAAATCTAAACTTTCTATATAATGTACTCTTTCTTATTAACCCGACGCAAAAAGAAGGGTGTCTGTGTGTGAGTGTATATTATATGCGTAAAATTTATAATTTTTGATTTTTTTCCTAAATACCCGTGCGAAGCCGGAACGGGCTGCTAGTGTAGAATACAATGGAACTTGAGTGACCACTAGAAACGCAATCATGTAATATTGTATACAGTACGCGTAAAGTTGAATAGATGGCGCTGTATACAGAAAAAATCACGGACCTTTTACAACCAAAAAGCAGTGATGACCTAGTGCTTGAATACTTACCTTGTATGCATGAAAGTTCGAGGTCAAACCAGCTGGGTTATTCACAATCGTTCGAAAGTAAGTACCTTATTTATTCATGTTTCCGAATCCGTAAGATAAGTTGCCGAATCCAGTTCTCTGTGCCTCTATCTAAACGCTATTCACAAACGGTTCTATTAATGAATCTTCTTCTGTCGTGTCGACATGATCTACATAATGATAGTAGCTCATGTCATGGTGCAAAGATTAGCCAGTCAGCAGGTTGGTAGCGGGGCTGATTGTACAGGCTGCGCCGGTTGTTGTCACTCGTGGAGGTTCTTTTAATGCATGCTTTTTTGTTCCTTGTGGTGCCGGACGTAAAGAATTGCACCACCCTACATCTTCTCGTGGGTGTCGTAAAAGGCGACTAAGGGATTCACCAGAGGATGGGCAGCAGCGTTTTCTGAGTATTTAACTAACCAACTGCGATCGCCAACCCGCCTACCCAGCGTGGTGATTATGGCATATCCCCACTTTTTGGTGGAGGCCTATGTCCAGCAGTGGACGACTTTTGGCTGAAATGATGATGCTTTTTTATTGATGAATGACGTCAATTTGTAGAAACTCTTACAAGTCCCGGATTTGTGAATAGCATTTAGTTGAGGACACGTCCGATAACTTTTCTCACGGATTCGGAAAGGTCACTTTCGGATGTTTTTGAATAAGCTTGCTGGCCCGCTCTTCTGAGAAAAATGATCGAATTCATGTGTGGATCAGAATTTGGTTATTGCTCTAACGGTGAAGGAAAACATCGTGAGGAAACCTGCAAACCGCAGTATGCTTCAACCTAGTAAGCGAACCACAGAAATAGATAGAATGGTTGTAATCATAATTTTACTTGCGATTCATGCGTGGCAACTTTCGTACAAACTACGCCTCCCATATTGACGTCATTAATTTTTATTTTACTGTACTTTATATCTTTTGTTTCTGCAGTTAGAAACAGCGCAATAAGGCATTTTTGCGCGTTTTTGTTACATTATTTACAGAAACAAGTCATAAGGCGTACTGAGAAAGGCTTTGAAATGCCTTGCACTATGGTGCAGAGTGTTGGCACGCGCGCCCTGCCCACTTTTCCATTCTATCTATTTCTGTGGCTGATACCATATTATTGTCTTGAAAAAGTGCAGGACAACGTTCATCAACAAAATAACTCACGTTAAAGATGAAAACATTGGTTTAACACAAACATTGTGTACCATTAAACGGCTGCTTACAAATTAAACGTCTGTTAGTTCGTTGGTGAACTTGGCCATAATTTATAGTTTATTAGTCTGTTTAGGTCTTGTTTAGCTGATAATTTTCGATATTCGTCATCCCGTTCAATAACATTTACATTCATCTAAATCTGTGACTAGTGTTTTTGAACTATGAACCCAAGTATTGACCTAGATTACGCAAAGTACTATCAGCAAACTTTCCGGTGAACCACCACTAAGGCATAATATATATTCTATGACTAAGGCTAAAATTGCTCGCGCTCAGTGTTCGACGGCAGCCGTAGGTACACTCGACCAAACGGAATCATGACCCACCATAAGCTTAATTTTCTACAAACAATCTAATACAATTAGGTCGAATTTCGAAGTTAAATTATGCGGAACGACAGTTAATTCGAAATTCAAAACGTAATTCCAGTTCTACCAAAAACGTTATTTTTTTATCCAATTATTATTCTATTGCATTCATAACAAAGCTCAAAATTGCATAGACCTCTGACCCGTATTAAAGCAGTTTCCTTAATATTCAAAATGTCCTAAGTGCAGCACGAACGTAATAAGAAGAAAATTCTCCTTCCCCCCCTCTTTACTTAACTCCCCACTTTCAATATTTATGCTCTACACACACTAGAAATCTACGGTCTTCTAATAATCGTCATCTACATTGCCCTTATCATAGCTCTAATTTTGTTCACTTATCCTTTCATATTCAATCATTCTTCTTTGGAATGAGCTACCTCTCGAGCTTAGGATGGCCACCAGTCGGGACTCTTTTAAAAGGAAAGTTCGGAAGTTCTTTCTAGATAAAATTTTGGCAGAATCATCTCATTAGTATTTTATCTATGACTATAATAGTATATTATTATATATATTTAGTACTTATTGTATGTTATATATATATACATACCTATGTATGTTTATCTATTGTTTTAGTGGTAATTTATTTCTCATCTTGTTTTGTGTCGTGAATCAATATTGCACCTGCCTTGTCATCTCTGTATCACCCTAAGGTTGACTGGGAGAGAATGCCTAAGGCATTAAGTCCGCCTATGTACACATGTTGCATGAAGTTTAAATAAATAAATAAAATTATGTTTTGACAATTTCATACGAATTATCGGCTGAGTGGGTCATGATTCCGATTGGTCGACTGTACGTGTAATGTAGCAGGATTCGTTCAAGGGACTTTGTCGACGAAATGTATCACCGGGAAGGATCGTGATTCGTGACTGTACCACCTAAGTATCAAGAATCTTGTGTATCATCATGACTGTAAACAATTCCACGGAACTAAGACAAACAGTGTTTTCCGCCTATGTAAGTAGTAAGTGCCTAAGATAAGACTTGTGTCTTATTGAGAATACTGCCCATACCTAATAGATAACAACAACAACATAACATTACGCGAAGTATGAATATGATAGCCGGAGGACTTGAAAAAAACCGAAGTTAACTTAAATAAAAATATTCCTAGAAATTACAATTAGTTCTTAATCACACGCAAAAAACACGCCGAGCGTGGAGTTGCGGAAAATGGCCCGTTATACCAATTAGTTCTTAATCTAATAATTATGTCTGAATTATGATGATGCTAGTACTGAAGTGTCGGTCGTCTCCTCTAGAATTCGGAGCAGTAGGTCTACTCGCGTTTTACGAACGACAAACGAAGTACGAACTTTCGTTCCGACTGATACTTACATAATAAAGATAGGCACATAAAAAAGGCACAATTAAGATAAGACTACGGTTCATAGTCGTATACAATTTATCGGAGATGAGAAAAACAAACGTCAAAACACGATCATCGCATGCGATAAGGGAACGATGGTTGACCGGAGTAGCAAATTGTGCGATGAATCGTACGATTTATCGAATATCGTCGAACGGGAGTAGACCCCCAGGCCTAGGTCGTCGATACACGTGCCGTCGAGTCAGCAGCTCAGCAGATGATGCCCCAATTCGTATTGCAACGTTTCTTTTAACTATTTGTTACGATAAATAATATATTTGCTGATTTATCGATTACTCTGATCTCGAAGGGGTAGGTATAATAAAACAAATTCAGACTCTGGGCTGCTACTAAGAACTGATTTATTTATTTATTGCATAAGGTTCGCCCACAGCATACATATTATCACTGTTACCAAATAATTCAGTACATTATTATCCTTATATTAACTTCCTAATAAAAAATTAAACCGACGAAAACAGAAACTGAAAAGCGAAAAATAACTAATTATGAGTCGGCGCCAAACGAACTTTTAACAAGCAAAGTGCGTGTAAGTTGCAAGTGGCCGAGCGGAGAACGCATTTTTGGAAAGTTATTATTTATCGTTGAAAATTTCACGTTGTATTTGATGTGACGTTGTTTTTATTATTATTTATTTAAAGTATTTTAATGATCTTCGTTGATTGGTTGTTTGGCGCCGACTCATAATTAGTTATTTTTCGCTTTTCAGTTTCTGTTTTCGTCGGTTAAATTTTTTGTTAAAAAGTTTTATTTTTCATTTTTTTGTGGTTAAAATCTAACTCCAGGTCTCCATTATGTCGTAGTGTCTAGAACTATATTTATGTGTGTCAAGTTTCAACAGAATCGGTTAACAGGTAAGAATTCAGTGGGTGAACAAAAACTCATCCCCTGTTTTACTACCCTTAGGGGTGGATTTTGATTTTCAAATTTAAATGGGACCAACTTCGAGATATACCCTATCCATTAAGAAAAAAACATCAAAATCGGACCACTCTGTAAAAAGTTATGCGTGGTCATACATAAAAAAAAAAAAAAAAAAAAAAAAAAAAATATATATACGCGTCGAATTGAGAACCTCCTCCTTTTTTTCGTCGGTTAAAAACCAATATCATCATCCTCCGAGCCTTTTCCCAATTATATTGGGGTCGGCTTCCTGTCTAGCCAGATGCGGCTGAACATCAGTATTTTACACGGAGCGACTGCCATCAGACCCCCGCAACCCAGTTACTGGGTAATACTGACATTCGGAAGTTAGACCAGTTGTCAGACTTTCAGGCTTCTGACTACCCGTAACGACTGCCATAGATATTCGTATGACAACCGGGACCGACAGCTTAACGTGCTCTCCGAGGCACGGAGGGGTCTCGATGTGTAACGAAACGGTCACCCATCCACAGGCTGACCGCGGCAAGTGCAGCTTAACCTTGCAGATCGTACAATCCGCGCAGTCGTTGCATCGCTACGAGCCCCTCTAATAAAAAACCAATAACACTTAAATAATGATGTTATATCCATCTTTAATAGAGAGGATGGCTGGCACCTGGTAGCCACCTGATTGGAACCCAGTTCTGAAAATAATTAAGTCCCAAACAGAACACTACACTGTAAAACGTATAATATTCTGTTTTTTCTCTCTTGTCTTATTTAGTAAACAATCCTGGCACATCTCTTTATTCAAATAACCACTGATAAAATATAATCACTAGTTCTGCACGTGCAATTAGGTTATAAAAATATTTAGTGTTTGAAATTGTTAACATAATCAATCAATCAACTCAGCCTATCGCAGTCCACTGCTAGACATAGGCCTCTCCCAAGTTGCGCAAAAGTTGTTGTTAACTTATGTTGGCATTATTGTCATTTAATAATTATTATTGACTAATTGCATTAAAAAGACATGCCAAGATTGTTTACTTAACAAGATAATTAAGAAAAAACAGAGATATATATAGAGATATTTGTATTGACGATGTGACTGGCTGCGCGTGAATATTTATTTTGTGTGTTTTCTTTAGATTATTCAGAATATACACAATAAATTGAATAATTGTTCGAATAATCATTCAATGTAATGCTATGTCTATCAAATTCTTCAAAAAAAAAGTGTTGTTGTCGCTGAAAATACAGAGAACTTTGACGCCAAAGTTTTTTTTTGTGAGGTAACTTATTATTTTTTTATTGGGAATTCCAAACTACTTTTTAATATTCTATTCAAATTAAGTTATTCTTTAGACCCTTTTCTGTCCACTGTATTTTTTGCGATGGGTATTTTTATTGCATTACGTCATACTCGACTCTCAAAGTAACCCATTTTTGTGAATATTGAGGTAAGACCGCGCCTTAATGACACTGTCAGTGACTACTGCGTGCATCGAAATGATTTTAATAAAATGAATAAATATAAATGTAGGGTACAGTACGGTACCACAGAATATCGAAATGACCACGTCCCGGGCCCAAATTCACGTAATTTTATGACGCACCGGTCAATTTGCAGGTGCAGCAGGAATAGTGCCACCTTTGGGTACAGAACCCTAAAAACAGACTTTATGTCTTATTACTCTAAGGCCCGTATTACATAACGATCCTCAAGCGTTGATCACTGTTTAGAACTAGTTTTAAGTTAAGCTTTGATTTTAGAACGTTCCTCAAGCAGAGATTTATTGATCAGTTTAGCTGAGTGTAGGTAGCTTAATTTTATACTGTCACCTATTTCGGTATTTGAGCAGATTTTGATCTGTAATCCCTCTAGTGTGGTCCAGACTACGCTTGAGTAGGGATTTCTATTATATTTCAGGTCAAATTCGTGTGTTATGTTGTTGAATTAAAGTCTATAATTACCGTATTGGAACAAGAACGATACTCAAGTAACGATTCTATCCTTAAGTAGTGATCAGGTGATTGAAGTTTAAACTGTACTTGAGGAACGTTCTGTAATACGGGCCTATGTTTGTAGGTAAGTATATTTTTCCCTCCGTGCGTCCGTGCGTCATACGACGACACGAAATTTTCTAATACGAAACAACAAAAAGTTACGTAGGTACTTAATCACAAAAAAGTTGAAGGACAGAAAAATCAGGTCCTCATATAAACGAACAATATAAATACCATCACACCTTCTGACGTAAACGTGGTTATTGGCTGTCACCTTGAATTTCACCTACTTAACCTACTTTTGATCGCTGTTTAATGATAGTTTAGTGTCTAGTCAGCCACCAGTGGCCAATTAATAAAAATAATATATTGCCAGTTGCAAGCTAAAAAATAAAGCAATTGGAAAAAAGTCAGCTCAGTATTATAGGGTTCCTAATTAAAAACGAATCAAATCGAATATTAATCATTGCTATTTTAGTTTTTGCAAACAGCGCCACCTAGCGCTAAATTTAAGGAGCTAAATTCAAGAAGTGTGTCATATCAATATAACACATAGTTTTTTTTTGTGATTTTTTTAAATAGAAAGTAACTAAAGGAGCATTATTTGCTAAGATCATTTTTCTCTAAGGTCAATGACCTATGAACTAGGACGTCTTAAGTATTTTTCAGTTTTCTCACTATAACTCAAAAATTTATAATCACATTATACTCGAAATAATTTTAAAAGAGAGTTTTCACAAAGATCTATCAATGTGGAAGACTATAAAATTCTACGTTGCATAGTTTAGAAATGCCAGGGAGGAGGACACATTGCAAGCCACTTTGGCGAACTGTATTTCGCAGATGGTAGGTAATACCTGATAAAAAAGTTATGTATGAAACATTACCTTCATTGTAGTAGACCTATTCAATGACAGCCCACAAGAGGGGGTGCAGCGAAAAAAAAAATTTCATCCCCATTTCACATGTATGGGCGCCACCCCTAAAATACGTTATCACGATTTTTTTATCCTTTTAAAATTGAGATAAAACCATTTTTTAAACAATTATTTAACAAAATTTCATTTACTTATGTTTATAACTGTAGAAGTTATTAAGCTGTAAAGGATTAGGACAGACGGACAGACGGACGGACATGACGAAACTATAAGGGTTCCTTGTAGCACTACCGAACCCTAAAAAGTTACGTACTTAATCACAAAAAAGTTAAAGGGCAGAAAGATCAGGTCCTCATAGAAACGAACAATAAATACCATCACACCTTACGTAAACGTGGCTATTGGCAGTCACCTTGAATTTCACTACTTTTAATCGCTGTTTAATAATAGTTTAGTGTCTAGTCAGCCACAAGTGGACCATTAATAAAAATAATATCTTGCCAGTTGCAAGCTAAAAAATAAAGCAATTGGAAAAAAAAACTAAAAAAAGGGCATATTCGTCGTAACTCGTGAAAATTTAGAAACGGATGTGGAACCCTCGCTAGGGTATTTGGGGGTGAATCCACTCGATAGGGGGCTCAAGCAACGATACCGCTCGCAAGGGAGTTCTACGAGTAACACTTGAAGCCCCCACGAGGGGGCACGGGGTGAAGCCCCGGGGTGCAGAATTGGGTTCATAATTAAACACGCACGCCAAAACTGAAGTGCAAACATTAAGATAACCATGGAAGGAAACCATTATACATAAAAAGTTGATTTCCACGTAAATAGTCAAAAGATGGTCAAAAGTTTCGAAACGTGACCGAAATCACATCTTCAAGAAACACACAATAATAAATTGACGGATGCGGGTGGTTATTAAATTGTAGTGTTTAAATTACTTAATAGTCGAACAATTTACCACTTTTTGGACAATAGATACAAATTCTATAGAAATGATTATATTATACAACGTGTATCAGAAATACGTGGTCATATTTTAAGAGCTCATTTAGGGTATAGTTTAGAACAACTTTTACTATGGGACCAACCCTGAAAACGCGAAAAAAATATCAGCTGTTCCCTACTAAATCATCGATGTCGCTCGACAAAATGTAAGGATCAGCTGTTTTTTTTCGCGATTTTAGGGTTGGTCTCATAGTAAAAGTTGTTCAATAGCATCCCCAGAATAAGCTCTTCTAATATGACCACGCATTTCTGATACACGTTGTATACAAACGTCAACAGCTTCGACTGTAGTCTCCAATGTTTACGGGAATGGGTTCTATATGGAAAATGAGAATTCACCATAACCACCTTTGTCTTGTCCATATTAATTTTAAGACCCACTCTTTCGGATGCTTTACTGACCTCAGTAACCTCATCAGATGACCTCATCGAGCATTGTACTGAGGTACTCCATGGTCTCAGCCATGACTACTACGTCGTCGGCAAACCAAAGGTGAGTGATGTACTCGCCATTTATGTTAGGTAGCTCCAACTTCGAGAAAGAGGTCAATCGTCGAATCCGACTCGGTTTGGCAGCGTTAGGCAAGCTACGCAATATCTTCTCATCCAAAATACCGCAGTGTCTCAAGACGAAAGTCTTTGACCAGTGTGTGTTGCCAGTACAGTCAAACCTGGGTGAGTGAGAACTGGATAAACGAGAAAACTCTACAAGTGAGAGTAATTGCCAGGTCCCGTCATTTTAAGCCTCGAAAACCTCTACAAGCGAGAAACAGAAACCTCTATATGAGAGAGTCGGTTTTCACGTCTGGACCTCTATAACTGAGACTGCCATGCCCTATACCTCTATAAGTGAGAGTTGAGCGTATTTATTATCTGTTATGACTTATGACACTTTCTAAATTTCGTGGAACTAACGCACATATGGTTCGCCTAACTAACAAAAAAAAAAAAAACAACAAATCGAGCGTCTTTGTGTCCCTCCCAGGTCATTGTTTTTGCACCACATTCTTTTAGAATGGCCAAATATGCATCTGCACCGACCTTTTTGTCAAACTTAATACAGTTGATATGTATCAATTGCCGTCCCATCGGATTATGAGAGTGAGAGAATAGAGAGTGCACCTATGTTTGCGCACACATTTGTGCACTATAATATGTCCCGCGCAGATGGCTAGTCTCCATTGAGATTGGCCGCCGTGACCGAAATTCGGTCTGGAGGACGTTATTATTATCAATTGCAAAGAAAGTGTCTACAGCTATTTAGTTACCTCTGTAAGTGAAAAAAAACCGCTCCTGCGCCTCTTTAACTGAGAAACTTGGTTAACCCAGATATTACTGAAACTTTTTTCTGACGCAGAACGTTCTGAATTTTTAGTATATTTCTTTATGATAAGGTAGTGTTCTAAAAAAAATATTGAAAAAAATCCTGGTTCCCTGGAAAGTCTGGAAAATGGGTGGCGTTATAACGCCCGGTAGTAAGATAGGCTGCCAGTAAAACGTTTGCTTGCATGGGATTTAGTATTGAATAAAACGGAAATAGATGTACTTATAGTAGTTTTAATTGGATATTCAAAATAATAATTTGCTAATCACATGAATGATACGCATAAGGACATTATTTTGGATGCAAATGTATACAAAACTCTAAAGGTCAATCGCGGCTACGCCCGCCTGGATGTCATTTATCGCTTACTCCGCAGGAACCCTTTGGTTTTCAGGATAAGAAAGTAGCCTATTTCCTTCTCTTGGTCCCAGGCTACCTCTTTGTCAAATTTCATTACGGTCGGTTCAGTGGTTTAGTCCTGATGAGGTAACAAACAGACACAGGCAGAGTTACTTTTATAAAAGTGTGGAATTACGACAGTTTTTTTTCTTCTTCTGAATCGTGCAATGGCTTTGTGAACCCTCATACGTACTAAATTAAGTGATCAGTACCATCATATCGAGAAACCTCATGATGGCTTCTAGGTATGCAGCTGGATCCACGTTTTTCCTGTATTCTAAATGTCTCCAACAATCCTCTTGCAACAATTCGACGATAGGATAGATGGTCATAAACCACACCGCCATTTTTATGTTACTGTACTGCCAGGCATTATATAAGGGCATATCTAGGCAATGGCAAAACAATGACAAATAACACTTTTACCACGAATGGAACTTCTATACGTATAGATGTAGATGGTGTCTGTTGTTCCCCATGCCATCGGCAATGATTCAATGTGCCTTTTTGTGCAATGGAGACAAAGACAAATCATCTTCAGATTCTTCACTGTCTGAAGAATCGTCAAAGACAATCTCTGCTGAAATTATTAGTTGGGAACCTGAAAATCGATAAAATGGGTTGATATGATACAAATTAACATATCAAATCTGGGAGATTTTGCAGTGATACAACATTTTCATCGCCAGAATCCTCGTCAGTCACTTTAGTATTTGCATTTTCTAGTGGAAATATTGTGATTTCCCTCGGAAAGTCGACGTCCGAATCTGGATAGTGTAAAATATCGATGATGTCACTAAGCCATTTACTTATTTGAAACTAGCGTGAAACCATAATTTTATTGGTCACTGTACGCCAATTTTACTACCGGGTGTTATAACGCCACAAATAATATCAGGCGTAAATCGTTATGAAAAACCATGATATTTGAATCAGTTATATCTCATATGTAAACTGTGATAAGAATACTTTACGACATTATAAATCAAAATAAAGAAAACCTAACAGAAATACAAAAAAACCTACCTTTTCGAAAACATGTTTCAAAGAAATTATAATGTTGATGTTAGAACACTTCTAAACTTCAAATCACTAAAAAAATTGTGACAAACACACTAGTTTATTGTTAAGTCATCAATCCTCGTTAAATTACAGTAAAACAATATTTGTTTATGTAACAATAAACACTCATAAATATCAGGTATATCTAACGCTCGATTCGTGGCGTTATAAAGGTCGGTAGTAACAAGTGGGTTAAGTGAAAAACCTCCATGAACGAGAAAAAGATTCCGGTCCCTTGAACTCTCGCTCATCCAGGTTTGACTGTAATTACTAAAGGCACTGAAACGTGGTCGCTCACAATGGGCCTGGTAAGAAGGATCAAAGTCGCTCAAAGCACAATGGAGAGCACTATGCTCGGAGTGTACCTGCGTGATCGAATCAGAAATGAGGAGATTCCCAGGAGAACGAAGGTAACCGACATAGCCCGAAGAATTACCAAACTTAAGTGGCAGTGGGCGGGGCACATTGTTCGCAGAATGGATGGCAGATGGGGCCGTAGAGTTCCGGAGTCGAGAGCCCCGTATTGGAAGGCGCAGCGTGGGTAGGCCCCTCAAGGTGGACCGACGACCTGGTGAAGGTTGCGGTAATTCGCTGGATACGGGAAGTGCAGGACCGGTCGTTGTAGCGATGCTTGGGAGAGGCCTATGTCCAGCAGTGGACGTCTTTCGGCTGAAATCATGATGATAATTAAATATAATATTAGTTAAAAGAGTGGCCAAACTCTGAGGCCTGTATTACGAAATAACGTATCAGTCAGGAGGTGATGCTCGCGAAGGAGGCGGCGGAGAGGGTTCGAGAGGCGACGGCCTCTCTTCCCACCCGCAAGAGACGGGCCGGGCGCCATAATAAGGCCACCCTAGGAAAGGCCTGCTCGACACGTCAAAGCCCGTGACGGTGACGCGATATTCCACACTCGCCATTCAAAAAGAGGGTACGGCCGACGCCAGGCCGCAAGGGGAAAAGGGGCTCGCCTAGTGGCGAGCCGGGACCTGTTGGGGGTGGAAATAATGCACATATTCCACGCCCCCGGCCAAAGGAGGATGTCGAGTAGTTATAGCGTGAAGCTCGAACAAACAAACAGACAGTTTTATAATAGTTAGGATAGGATTATCATCAACCTTGACATTCGCAGGTATAATAAAACTCTCTGGATGCAGGCACAAATACTTTTATCTTACTAGCTTCACAATTCAACAGCAACTGAGAGCCATCGGTCAAGTGTCACCTGTTATAAAGTACCATTTACCCTCCAAACTCAACCGTTATACAGTGTTGCCACTGCGCAAATACAGAATTACTCTTGAAACTATTAATAAAATCTATGAATACCCTACACTCGACCGTCCTGACAACGTGTATGCCCTCATACACGCTCCAGGTGGTAACCCAAATACCCTACACTTGGCCGAAGGATTATAACAACAAAGTGGAGAAAAATAAATGCAGTCAGGAATAATTAGGATACAATTTCAATATTTAGAGTAGACCACAGACCTCAATGTACCTACTATATTCTATTCTATTCTTATTAAACAAGTAAATAATTCTAATATATGTAAAGCCAAAATATATTACAGTATTATTAATATTTTATATAGATTTGAATCTCTCCCATTTCTGAGGAAATACGCCAAAGTTGCGGGCTTTTGGCCAAACAACCTTGGCGGTATATTGTTTAGTCTATTGACAGAAACTTTCTGACGATTCTGCATGTGTTCAGTATGACTGCTTTCTGTAGGAGTGTAAATGTGAGTGGATGAATATTTAAAGTTTGAAGGCTCGTATGAAGAGTTTTGGGAATAACACCGGTGCTGGATATTATGATGGGGATGGTCTTGACAGTGTGAACTCTCCATTGAGTTTTTAATTCAATTGTCAAGTCTGCGTACTTTGAGTGTTTATTAGTGTGTGTGGATGTTAGATTGTGTGTATTGGGGATTGCTATATCTATCAGATATACAATTTTATTTTGTTTGTCGTGCAAGGTGATGTCAGGTCGGTTATGGTGTATAGTTTTGTCAGTAAGAATAGTTCTGTCCCAGTACATTTTGAAGTCAGGTGAGTCTAGTATGATTTGGGGTGTGTATTTATAATATGCTGTTTTTTCTGTAATTAATTTGTATTTATGTGCGAGTGTCTGGTGTATGATTGCTGCTACTTGGTCGTGTCTGTGTTTATAATCTGTTTGTGTGATAGAAGAACATGCACCTGTGATGTGTTGGATAGTTTCTGGTTGCTTATGACAGTGACGGCAGTGGTCACTCCTTAGACTGCTATCACGGATGATGTACTTTCTGTAGTTTTTGGTGTCTATAACCTGGTCTTGAATTGCCAGCATGAATCCCTCTGTTTCTGGGAACAGCTCGCCTCGCTTGAGCCATGCGTTTGACGCAATCTTGTCAACATTAGGGTTGGCCAAGTCTAGGCGATGACGTCCATGAAGTGATTTCTGGGTCCATGTATAAATTTTTTGTTGGTTGGTGTTTATCTCCACGTGTTTGGTGTGATCAGCAAGAGATAGCGGTGTAAATTTGTCTGCTTGAGATATGGCTTTGTGTAGTGTTGAATGATGAGAGTAATTGTGGAAGAACGTTCTGAGTAACGTTATTTGCTTGTTATGTAGGTTTGTTATGTCAATGAGTCCTCTACCGCCCTCTCTCTTAGGTAAAGTCAATCTCTGTATGCAAGACCTTGGGTGATGTTTCCTGTGCGTGGTCATTGTGGTATTTATTAATCTTTGTAAGTTCTTTAGGTCTGTTTGTGTCCAGCGTATGATTCCAAATGAGTAAGTGAGTATGGGGATAGCAAAAGTGTTAATGGCTTTGGTAGTGTTTCGTGCGTTAAGGTGAGTGTGTAGTATTTTGTGTAGTCTATTTTTAAACTTTTGTTGCAGTATCATTTTTGTGTCTTTGTGGTGAATTTGCAGAGACTGGTAGTATCCTAGGTACTTATATCCTTCCACGGGGTCTACGGCGTCGATAACATCATGATTTGCTAATTCATATGAGGCAGATTCTACTATTCCTTTGATAAAAGATTGGATTTTACATTTGTCTATTCCAAATTCCATGCGAATATCGTTTGAAAATATCTGAGTAGTGTCGGCAAGTGTGTGAATTTCGTTAAGTGTGCTACCAAAGAGTTTGATGTCATCCATATACATAAGATGAGAGAGAGTTGTTTGATGTGTGTCGTGTTTAATTTTGAATCCTATGTTACTTTTAATTAGCATGTTGGAAAGTGGATTAAGTGCAAGGCAAAACCAAAGAGGACTTAAAGCGTCACCTTGGAATATACCTCTTTTTATTGGGATGAAATCAGTTTCGGTACTTTCTTCAGAATTACATATTTTAAGTTTAGTGTTCCAGTTTAACATTATCTTTTCCAAAAAACAGGTGATTGTGGGATGAATTTTATAATGTTTTAAAATATATATTAACCAAGAGTGTGGTACGGAATCGAATGCTTTTTTGTAGTCTATGTACATAGTATGAATATTGCGTTTTTGGCTAAGAGCTTGTTTTGAAGCTATAGCGTCAATTGTGAGCTGTTCCTTACACCCCTGGCTATATTATTATTATTAAGTTTGAAGACAAAGGTCTTCAATCAGTGCGTCCTGCCAGTCATGACTTACGGTGCCGAGACGTGGACACTGACAGTTGGGCTAGTCCACAAATTCAAAGTCGCTCAGCGAGCTATGGAGCGAGCTATGCTTGGAGTTTCTTTGAAGGATAAAATCCGTAACGAGATTATCCGGAGAAGAACCGGAGTGACCGACATAGCTTGTAGGATCAGTAAGCTGAAGTGGCAGTGGGCTGGCCATGTCTGTCGAAGGACCGATGGCCGTTAGAGCAGACGAGTCCTTGAGTGGAGACCGCGAATCGGCAAACGCAGCGAAGGGCGCCCCCCTGCCAGGTGGACCGACGACCTAAAGAACGTGGCTGGGGGGGACTGGATGCGGAAGGCAGAGGACCGAGCGTTGTGGCGCAACTTGGGAGAGGTCTATGTCCAGCAGTGGACTGCGATAGGTTGAGTAGATTTGATTTGATTATTAATATTACCTACATATTTACAGACAAGTGTACCTACATATTTACAGACAAGTGTACCTACATATTTACAGACAAGTGTACCTACATTATAATAATTTTAATACCTTTTATTTATACATTATTAAATACCAAATCCGTACAATGCTCGATGACCTCAGTAGAGCTTCTGATAGAGTGGGTCTTAAAATGAATATGGACAAGACAAAGGTTATGTCGAATTCCCATATAGCACCCATTTCCGTAAACATCGGAGAATCTACACTCGAAGTTGTTGACGATTATGTATACCTAGGACAAACTGTCCAGCTAGGTAAGTCCAACTTCGAGAAAGAGGTCAATCGTCGAATCCGACTCGGTTGGGCAGCGTTCGGGAAGCTACGCAATATCTTCTCGCCCAAAATACCGCAGTGTCTCAAGACGAAAGTCTTTGACCAGTGTGTGTTGCCAGTAATTACTTACGGTACTGAAACGTGGTCGCTCACAATGGGCCTGATAAGAAGGCTCAAAGTCACTCAAAGGGCAATGGAGAGGGCTATGCTCGGAGTGTCCCTGCGTGATCGAATCAGAAATGAGGAGATTCGCAGGAGAACGAAAGTAACCGACATAGCCCGAAGAATTGCCAAACTTGAGTGGCAGTGGGCGGGGCACATTGCTCGCAGAACGGATGGCCGATGGGGCAATAAAGTTCTGGAGTGGCGACCGCGTACTGGAAGGCGCAGCGTGGGTAGGCCCCCCACAAGGTGGACCGACGACCTGGTGAAGGTCGCGGGAATCCGCTGGATGCGGAAGGCACAGGACCGGTCGTTTTGGCGATGCTTGGGGGAGGCCTATGTCCAGCAGTGGACGTCTTTCGGCTGAAATGATGATGATGATGAAATACCAAATTCATTTTATAAAAACTGTGTAGGTACACGAAGAATGTATTTATAATAACTGCCTATGTAACATAATTTATGTTGACAACATGTTTCAACTAAGTTTTCATTACGACTTTTCAATACATAACTTTGGCGAACCAATCAATTCTCGCCGTGAGCATTTATTTAAACTACCCTCTACCAGGTCATATTTAATAATAATAATTCACTGTCTGCCATACTCTATCAAATCATGAACCAATCACTTCTCATGTCTGATCAGAGCCACATAATATAATACTATACTCTGAGCTCTAATAACAATCATGAAATGTCACTATCAGACCATGAACCAATCACTTATCATGTCTGATCAGAGCTTTAACAACAATTATGCATTGCTTGTTACTCTACCAGGTCATGAACCAATCAATTCTCACGCCTGGCCTCTAATTCTAACTTTGGGTAAGCGAACCAATCAATTCTCGCCCCCAAACTTACAACTTGAACCGGTGACGTGAACCAATCAATTCTCACGCCCGGACTCTTTTCATAACTATGGGTAAGCGAACCAATCAATTCTCGCCGCCAAACTTGAAACTCGAACCGGTGACGTGAACCAATCAATTCTCACGCCCGGCCTGAAACAATAAATAAAACACTCTGAAATATTTAGCAGCGAAAAATCCTAAATCAGTACTTAATAACTATGCATCATTCTACACATTCTATTACATGGGACTAAAACATAACTGGCGAAATGTGGGTGTACTATACACCTCTGCCTACCCCTTCGGGGAAATACAGGCGTGATGTTATGTCATGGGTTATGCATCATTCTGTTCGCTCTCATATCTGGATTCACTGGAATCCGACTTTTCGAATTGTAGCGTGGCTACATGCACCCACGGTAGCATACGATCAGGTGCTACGGTGGTAACGCGTGTTTTTATATCATCTCTTAAGCCAGAAATGGATGCTATTTTGTATCTATCCTGGCCCAAAACTTTGGTAACACGGAATGGTCCTATGTAAGATGG
Source organism: Asteroscopus sphinx (assembly GCA_949699075.1). Classification (NCBI taxonomy): domain Eukaryota; kingdom Metazoa; phylum Arthropoda; class Insecta; order Lepidoptera; family Noctuidae; genus Asteroscopus; species Asteroscopus sphinx. The sequence continues at coordinate 6,037,519 of OX453021.1, read as the reverse complement.
GAGATGTAAAATCGCCGCGCACTAAATCGCCCTCATTCTAAGCTCCAGCAAGGCTTATTCTGATCACAATGATGCCTTTGTTTTTTTTTTTGGCGTCTATTCTTTATTTAACCGGAATTCGAATTGAAGATACAACTATATCAAAAAAAAAAAAAAAAAAAACTATTTTCTCTAGTCTCGTCAGATTTCATTTAAACTGGGATTAATTTCACTATTTATAAACGTACCGAACATGACTTCAGATGGTCTCCTAGCAGTTGTCATTTCAACAGTTATTCAAACCCCATTGTATTTTCCCTAACTGGTTATACCAATCCCTTTCATTTTGTATCAGGTTCTGTTCTGAGCCTTTAATGAATTAAGGATTGTCCAATTATTTCGTTCTACCTGGCCGTTGGATTTGAAACTCGCGACCGTATTTAACATATGTTTTATACCTTTACTAAGAGGTAAGAGTATCCTCGTTTTGATTTGATAAAAGGACCGAGGTGGTCAATATGAAGGGTGTGAAACGGCAATTGTATCTTGGGTATTGGATGTAACGAGCCTTTCATTCACTGTTGTTTTTTAACGCAAGCACAATCAATACACGCGGACATATTTTTTTTTATTAAACGTGACATTTTTGGAAACCAATAAATGCTTTTACACCCCCTTCCTATGTTTTTTTCTACCCCTAGATGCCCAATTTATTCGTGATTCATCCTGCATATACCACCTCGCCCCCTTTTGGTCTCCCCCAACGAACACTCCTTATCACCATTAATACACCGATATAATTTATTAACGCGTATAACATAATTATATTGGAGCATTTTTGGATACAAATTCTTCTCTAGAATTTGTCTAATGGGTATGTAAGCCAATCTTCACTACTAACAGCCATCACCTGAAAACTTCGACTAGAAGAATCAGTGATAGAATCTTTGGATATAGGGTTACGAGATAACGCATCTATCTTGATGTGATATTTTAATACCTGCTCTATATTTGACTGAACAACTGAAGTCTTAAAGCAACAACCACCAACGTGCTGTCCTAAGTATTAGATCGCGTTTCATGAAAGAACGAAGAGCACTACACAATCAGTCACTACTTTGAACTCTATACCAAGCAAGAAAACTCGAAATTTATCTAATGAACGAATAACAACTATTGTCTTTGTTTTCGTTTGGTGTAATGTACAATACCGAATCATCATCATCATCATCCTCCTGCCCTTATCCCAATTTATTTGGGGTCGGCGCAGCATGTTGCAATGTACAATAAAGAATATAATACGTGGGACACTCAGAAAGTTTTGCGAAACTAAAAAAAAATGTTCTATACGTACATATATTTTTATCAAATCTTTTCAAAGTACTTTCCACCAGCCTCTATACAAAGATTCATGCGCCTAAACCAGTTTTCAAAACACTTTTTCCAGTCCGCCGCAGACACCTCGTTTACAGCCTGCTCGAACGCAGTCAGCGCATCTTCCGGCGACGAAAATTGTATCCCTTTGAGCTGATTTTTTATTTTTGGGAATACAAAGAAGTCACAAGGTGCTAGATCAGGGCTGTAAGGAGGGTGACCCAGGAGTTTGACTGGCGTGCTGTCCAGGAAGTCCCTCGTTTTGAGTGCGGTGTGCGCAGGTGCATTGTCGTGGTGGAGCAGTAGCCCGCGGAGCCCTGTGTTTGGTCGCTTGTTGCTTATAACAGAGAAAACTTCTGGCAAACATTTGGTAGTATACCATTCGGCATTAATGCTTCTTTGATCCCGTAAGGGAATTGATACCAAGTGGCCAGTCAAATTAAAAAAGCTAGCGATCAAAATCTTACCCCCGCTTCTAGATCGCTTCACTTTGGTAGGCGTTGGCTCATTTTGAAACACCCAAACAGTCGACTGGCGCTTGGTTTCTGGGTCGTATTGATAAATCCAGGACTCATCACCTGTAACGATGTCGTAAACACGCCGAGACGAGCCTGCTTCAAATTTGTTAAGCATATCACGGCACCATTCCACCCGGGCCTGCTTCTGAGCATCGGTGAGGTTGTGCGGCACCCAGCGTGATACTATCCTCCTCACGCGAAGATGGCTGTGTAGAATCTCGTGAACGCTTCCCGATCCAATCTTCAATATGTGTTGAATCTCCTGATATGTAATTCGCCTATTGTCTTGGATTACATTTTTCACTGCTAGCACGTTTTCTTCGGTAACAGCCGTCAAAGGGCGACCGCTTCTTTCGTCATCCCCCAAAGTTGGTCGACCGCGCTTGAATTCGTTATACCAACGATACACGGTTGCCTTGGAAGGGCCTTCATCCATGAATGCCATTTGAAGTCTATCGTACGATTCATCCGGTTTCAGGCGACACTTGAAATCGTATAAAATCATAGCTCTAAAATGTTCCCGGCGCAGATCCATATTTCAGTGAGACACAATACTTTGAATTAACTCGCAAAAAATGTGGAGGGAAATTTTGAAATTGGAACTTACTTATTTTTACTTATAAATAATCATATTTTCGAAAAACATTATAACTGGCCAGTCTCCCATATATAAAAACTTTTTTTCGCAATACTTTCTGAGGGGCCTGGTAAATAAATAAACAATCAAAGTTTCTAATTCATCGGAGTGATATTTTTCTTCCAGCTAAGTTCACCTACTGCAATAAGCAACAGGAAGGAAAAAACCATCATCCTTACATTGTTGTAAGAGCATGCCACCAACACCATCCTTACTGGCGTTTTTGTTGCTTAATTGTCAATTAAGTCTACTTCGTGACCACATAAAAGCCAAAACTTGTCTGTATTAATTTTGATTTCTCTTTGTTCTTGGTTCCATTCCAAAGTGGTTTTTTTTTTACGCGCGTTTGGGAGTTCAACCCCCCGCCCCCCCACCGAAATGTCACGACTGACTGTATTGGGCGTGATGAGCATTCATCATGATGTCGAGATCATTCCACAGATCATTGTCACGCGATTTGTTTCTGATAATCATCCACGTCGGCTGCCTTTATGCGTATTTTAAAATAAAGTTGTTATTTATTATCTCTGGTTCAGAGCTCGACCTCCCCCGAAGTGAGTTCCTGGTCTTGGAGTCTTGACTCAGACTCTTCTCATCTTGCATGGAAGGCTAGCGTTCAACCGCTAGGCTAACACTGCCTTTTTTAATAATAAATAAATTCTTTATAGACATAAAACTGGTACAAACATAGTATGACCCTGACTCCAGAGCTAGGCATTATACCTGTGTTTCAGGAGTCAATGACTTCATCCTGCTAAGTTACAATTTGCAAGGTTTTAGGCAACAAATATATAATATTAAATTAAAGTTAAGAATCACATTTCAGAAAACCTAAATTCTAAGTTGTTGTTGTAAAGTGTTATGTTTGTGTGGGGTGTGTGAGAGTGTGTAATGCTTGTGTGGGGAGTGTGTGCGTGTGTGGGGTATATTTGTACGTGAGTGAATATTTTCTTTAATTTACTTTTTAAGAATGAATGACGAGAAAAAAAGTTAATAAAATACACAATTTACAGGGGCAAACAAAAACCTTTTTATAGTATCTAATATAAAGCCGAAGGAATGTTTAATGTGGCCGAAGTGCCAAGTAAACACTTCGAAACCACGCGCAATTTCTATAAATGAGATGTAGTTGAAATACTACACTTGAAGGTACTTTTTTTAACGTTTGTTTGCTTGTTTTAAACGTTGTCCCAGACCAGGTACCCTACTGGGGGTCTATTCGCATGTGACGAATGTCAAAACATGATCATCGCATGCGATATCTGAACAATTGTTGACAATAGCAAACTGTGCGGTGAATGTTTTGATTAATTGCATATTATTCTTGTCAATGGCAACTCCTTGTTTCGTAAACTGCGCCAATCACGTCTTGCATGTTATCTGTCTAAGACAGTCTATCGCCTGTCGGCTAGAAAAAAGAAAGAAAAAAAGAAATTCTACTTCCAAAATGACTAGAAACATGCTGCTAAATACGTAATTAAAAATTATGATCATTGCGATGAACTTTTCAGATCAATTTAAAGATATCGAAAAATATAGATAAGGAATTAATTTTAATTCATTCATTGGAAGGTTGACTAGTAAATAAATTCATATTACTACAATCAACTTGTTTTAAGAATTGAATCATCATTGTTGCTATTATGTAACAAAGCAATTTTGAAACAACAAATTAATTCAGATGAACCAAAGCTTGTGTCATTCTTAAGAAAATATTGCTTTAGCAAACAAGAAAACAAAACCGGCTTCAAAGCAAAATCAAGCGTTCATTAACTCCAGTGCTTATCCACTCAAGAATAAACGTTTTACGACATATATATACGAACGTTATACCCAGTTCCGTAGTGACGGCCGAGGCGCGAACACTAGCCGACCAAGTGCCGACAATCACCGCCAGACATGCATCAACTCGCCGCTTACACTATCGTGTGCCTCCTTATCACACTCGACGCACGGATCATTCCAGACAACTACAATAAAGAAAGAAGAGCTTTATTAGACGAGGAAGCGCTCACAGCTGTAGGCGGAAAACAACAGCTAAATGAAGAAGAAACAATAGCCAATGATATCCTGATGAGATGGAAGATGAAGGAACTCAACGCTTCGTACATCAATCCACAGCATTTCAACTTCTCCAAACACTACTTTTCATACAAGAAAGACATAGAAAAGTCGAAAGTGTACCAAATTATTAAAATTATGCCGAAAGGTGCAGTGTTACATGTGCATAGCTCTCTAATGTTACAGCCTGATATACTAGTGAAATTAACATACGAAGACAACTTGTACGCATGTTACGCAAACGACGATTTAAAATTTCAATTCTCGCATATGACCCCAGAACGACCTTGCTCGTCTAAGTGGGCTCTTGTTAGTGATCTCAGGAATTCCTCCAACGATCCGGCCGCCTTTGACGCACAATTGATAAACTATTTCACATTATACAAAGAAGACAGTGAATACTACAACTTTGTGGACGTCAACACTATTTGGGAGAAATTCGACAAAGTTTACCACACCATCAAAACTTTGATTTCCTACAGACCGATAAGAGAAAAGTACTGGTATGAAACTCTGAAGCAATTCTACAATGACAACATCATGTATATAGAGATACGTACTGGCCTACACAGCTTATACGAATTCGATGGCACAAAACTTGACAATACATATTTATTGGACCTTTACAAGAATGTAACAAACAAATTCATTGAGGAGCATCCAGATTTTATTGGTGTGAAATTAATACTTACAAAACATAGAGCTCAAGGTATAGAGCAGGTAATAGAAGCCCTAAATCTAACTAGAAAGCTTAAAGCAGAAATGCCAGATATGATAGCAGGATTTGACCTAGTCGGACAAGAAGATTTGGGAAGGCCTCTGACAGATTTCCTTCCTATGTTATCTGAGGCAAAAGACGAGATAAACTATTATCTACATGCTGGAGAAACTACTTGCCTAGGAACCTCGGCTGACGAGAATCTAGTCGATGCGATTCTTCTGGGTTCAAAGAGGATAGGACATGGATATTCTTTGACGAAGCACCCGAGTCTAATGTCAGCTGTCATCAAGAACGACATTGCTTTGGAAGTTAATGTGATTTCAAATGTGGTGTTATCTTTAGTTCACGATGTGAGGAATCATCCTTTAGCCTCGTATTTGGCTTTGGGACTTCCTGTGGTGATATCCAGTGATGATCCCGGTGCCTGGAGTGCAGAGCCATTATCCCATGACTTTTTCGTGGCTTTCATGGGGGTTGCAAGTAAGCATGCTGATTTGAGGTTGCTGAAACAACTTGCTCTCAACTCTATAACGTATAGTGCATTGGAAGATGAAGGTAAAAATAGACTTTTAAATGTTTTTAATGATCGGTGGGATAAGTTTGTGAAGGATGTCATTTCTAATGAAGCGTTTGTAGATTTTAATGTTACGTAAAATTGTAATGTTTCTTATTTTTAATAGCATGAAATTTACGGTTTAAAATCGTTATTGTGAACACTAACAGTATAGTAAAATTGCTGGATCACGATTTCACGAGCAAATGAAATAATTGGACACAGTGATTGTCACGTACTGATGATGAGTCCATAATATTATTGTAGTTACTAGATTATAATAATAGGTTTGTAAATATACGTACTTTTATATATTCAAATATTGTCTCTATCGTGAAGATGAAATATTAAGTAATAATTTAAATTGTAGGAATAGTAATGTTGTATTTCTGATTAAAAACACGTGATTTATTATTAGGTATATTAATCATAATTATTACGTAGTTTTGTAATATTTTCTCAGAAGGTACAAGGTAGGCTTTAAGAAGAAACATTGCAAATTTTTTTTACCTATTTGCAAAGTGATTTTAATATAAAACTGCAACATTTACAATTACTTCACCTGTACCTAAAATTATTTTATTGAAATTGAAAAGTGAAATAATTACGTCCTTTTTTAAATAAAGTGTTTTTCTGTAATAAAAGATGATAATTTTACACAACAATCTAATAGTTCATTACTTGCACCACCTATCCCCACTTTTGGAATTGACCTAAACCATTTCTTTATTTTTTTATAATAAATCAAAGTCGTCTATGAAAACAAACTTCGAAAAATTTAAAAATTCAAAATTTAAATTTCGAGTTATTTCTTTTTCTCCCACTTGCTCGGAAATTGGTTCATTATTTAAAAAAAAGAATGCATCAATAGAACAAGAACCGCGCGTGGACGAATTGACGCGATAGTGTTGAATTCATTTGTGTATTGTTTCCTCGCAAATGAGAGAAAAGTGCTATACAAGTCTCGGCCGAAATAGCAATTAACGGCCTCGTTTAGTTAAAAAAAAATCCGATGTGACACCATTTAATCACACAAATCGTCACATTTAATTATTTTCCGGGTGATGCGTAAGATGCGTTCGGACCGCGTTAACCTTGAACACTACGAAGCGGCCGGGCATAGTTTGCCCACCTGGGCGCCCTTTTTGTTCATCAAATTGTGTGCGTGGATTAGGTATCATTTGTGTTATTAATCTATGACCTACCTTTATTAAAATTATTAAAAACATTACACTCCTTGTTTTGCGCAGTCGTGTAAAAACAATTTCGCTCACAGCTTAGCTTACGTAGTATGTAGGTATGTTAGCAAAACGTATCCTATGTTTTTTTAGTGTTTTATGCTCTAAGGCCCGTATTCCAGAACGATACTCAAGCGTTGATCTCTGTTTAAAACTAGTTTTGAGTTGAGCTTTGATTTTAGAACGTTCCTCAAGCAGAGATTTGTTGATCACAGTTCAGCTGAGTTTAGTTTTATTTTATACTGTCACCTGTTTCGGAATTTCAGCTGAGATTTGATCTGTAATCACTATAGTGTGGTCCAGATTACGCTTGAGTAGAGATTTCTATTCTATTTCAGGTCGAATTCGTGTGTTATGTTGTTGAAGTAAAGTTTATAATTACCGTTCTGGAATAAGACCGATACTCAAGTAACGATTCTATCCTTAAGTAGTGATCAGGTGATTGGAGTTTAAACTGTACTTGAGGAAGCTTCTGTAATATGGGCCTAAGTATCTGTACCAAGTTTCACAAAAATTGGTTCAGTAGATAAGACATGAAGAAATAACAAGCAGACAGACAAACTCTGCATTTATTATTATTATATGAGTGTATATTCCTGACTGCCAGTTCGTTTGTCTGGTCACAGATAATAATAATGCTATAGTCTGGTTAAATAGTTATCTACATAAAAGATATGTGTTTATGGCTAAACTACAAAACCCATTTCGATAAAATAAGGCGAAAACATAACCCGGAAATGTTCAAAAGATATGGTTCTTTTTATCGCATATCGTGGTCACAGCCAGATAAAAATATTTAACCCCAAATGTACAGGATGTACAGTCGCCTGCATGACAGTGGTAACACGTCAATTCGAAAACCGCCCTTTCTGCTTACGAAATAAAGATGCTGCTAATGTCAAAGTGTTACTACCGACGTGCGGTCGACCGTACAGTCACCCAAAGAAAAAAAAAAGAAAAAAAAAAATATTGAAAAAAAGAAAATAGTATCTTACGTCTGTGGTCTAGTGGTTTGAGCACAGAAATAGATAGAATGGTTGTTATCATAATTTTACTTGCGATTCATGCGTGGCAACTTTTAGAACAAACTACGCCTCACATATTACGACATTAATTTAAAACATTATCTTTAATCAAATGTACTTTACAGCTTTTGTTTCTGCAGTTAGAAACAGCACAATAAGGCATTTTTGCGGGTTTTTGTTACGGTATTTGCAGAAACAAGTCTTAAGGCGTACTGAGAAAGGCTTTGAAATGCACTGCACTATGGTACAGAGTGTTGGCACGCGCGCTCTGCCCACTTGGCCATTCTATCTATTTCTGTGGGTTTGAGTATCGGACTGCTGATCACGAGGTCGTGGATACGTTTTCCACAGGATACAAATATTTATGTGATGAAGTGTTTGTATTGGTCTCGGTTTTTTATTTTATTATAAGTATGTAAGTAAGTAAGTAATTTATTCGCAGAAGATATGGTACATAAGTTCTTAGAAATATAATACATGTTCAATAGCACATCTCGCCTTTAGCAGGCATGCGAAAACTTCAGTTCATGCGTCCAGTAGGGCAATTGCGCTACAAAAAAAAAAGATATAGGTAATATCTGTAATGTATTTACAAAAAAAAGTATATGTATAAGTATTATATCCGTTGTCTACTAGACCTAAAGTACCTACAAGCTCAGCTTAGTTTGGGACTAGATGGTGCTGTGTAAAAAATGACCCAAATATTTATTTATTTATTTATCCAGTGTCACCAGATATTTATGGTTAAATCAAATTAGTTGGCGAAACCTTTCATTTTTATAATATAAGATGGCGAAACGAGCCAAAGGCCCACGTGATGTTAAGCCTTTGCCCATAACAACTGCAATACCACCTAGGCTGTTGCCTAAATGGTACCGCAAGTCAGTTCGCCAAACTGAGACATGAAGATGGACAGTCTCATGTGATTGTAACTTCAAAGACGTGATGTGTATCGATATCTAATGATCAATGCAACAAGAAAAAATATGATTTTCAGAACTCATAAATTCAACTATAGCCAGCTGATCACGGGGTCAACGACCGCGCGATGCGCGAATATTATTTGTAGTGTTATGGTATATGATATGTATTTCTTTAAAAATACTATGTAAGCTTACAAGGGCACGCGTCCCGTGACTTGATCATGTGATCAGCTGACTTGAATGACAGAATGAGTTTAGAAAAATCATAGTTTTTCTTTTTTAGGGTTCCGTACCCGAAGGGTGCCAAACGGGACCCTATTACTCTCGCTACGCTGTCCGTCCGTCCGTCCGTCTGTCTGTCACAGGGCTGTATCTTTTGAACGGTAATAGGTAACTGGTTGAAATGTTCTCAGAATATGTGTTGCTATGAGGTGTATCACGACAAATACTAAAAACAAAAAAAAGTCTAAAACCAAAGGGGGTCCCCATACAAGAAACCTCAAAAAACATGCATTTTTTTCAACGTTTTTGTTTTTGCTCTATCTTCAAAACCGTAATACATACCAGCGTCAAACTTGGTCAGATTATAGTGCATACTATGTAATTTAGCAACAAATACTAAAAATAAGACAAACATAGACATATGTGGAGGTACCTACGGAAGAAAGAAATGCAAAAATTCACATTTCGCGTACGTTCGTTGATGTCTTTTGATAAACTCTCGTAAATTAAATCAGTTTCTATGGGGTATTAGATCGATGGGTTGTACGGAACCCTTACTGCGTGAGTCTGACTCACACTTGGCCGGTTTTTATTTTACTATGTGTAGTTTCGCCAGCTAATTTGATTTCCTTATAATGAAATTTTCTCAGGAGTTTAAGAATGTTTTCGAGTGGAATATCATTTCAATAACGGACAAAGTTAAACTATATTTACACAAAACTGTAATCAAAATGTTCAATCATAATTTCCTGAGAAATCTATTTTGTCTATTCCTATTCGTCAGCTTATGCTAGTTGCTTATATAAATAAGTCTTTTGGAAAAAAAATACACAGCACCATCTAGTCCCAAACTAAGCAGAGCTTGTGCTATGGGTACTAGACAATGGATGTAATACTCATATACTATTTTTTTTCTTAAATATATAGGTACTTATCAATATATAAGAAACCCGCAGACCAACACAAACACTTATGTTCATCACACAAATATTTGTGTCCTGCGGGAATCGATCACACGACCTCGTGATCAGCAGTCGATGCTCGAACCACTAGACTACAGACATCGCTTATGCAATGTGGTTGGGTGAATAGTTCATTTGCGCACAATTCGATCCATCTTCAAAGGTCATAAGCGGTCACATCTTATCTTTTCATATACTAAACAAGTAAATATATATTAATCCTTTATCTACTATTAGCTGAGGGAACACCCGGACTACTGTTTTAAATATGTTTCTCCTCTTATCTCTTCGCTCGAATTCTCTAACGACCGTTTTCAATATCCTATCTCTCCACAATTTGCCGTACTAGAGATAGAAATTTGATTTAAATAAAATTAAATATTCTTTATTCGGGTATCTAGGACCCATAATGTGTTAATACAAACTTAACAACTATTGTTAGTAACAATTTAAGCTCCATAAAATTGTAAAATTTCTGCCACTTGTATATAGGTCTCGGACGAATAAAAAAGGCGGACGAAATCTCGCTAAACAATAAGTGAAGCAACCATAGTATGCCAAAAAGCCGCGATTACGCAAAAAATCTAGTGTGACGGTAGCCATTGCTTAACAGGGGTTATTAAAACACGAGTGTGAGTATAAAAACCAAGCCGTAGGCGAGGTTTTTAATAGTATCACACGAGTGTTTTAATACCTAGTTATGTCAGTTTCATATACTACTTTATCTAAACTCATGATATATCTATTTTAAACAAAAGACCAACGTTGGTAACATTGTCGTAAGTTTTTCTTGATTTTTCTGGTAAGATTGGTTATTTTCGTTGCTGCTTCCAGACTGTCAGGTGGAGTCAAATTCTCTTCAGTATCACTGCTGTTGTCAGACATTTTTGCTCAGAATAAAACTTTATGACTTACAAAAACACAGTAATAACGTAAACAATTAAAATAAATTCCAATTTAAGGCAACCAAATCTGAGGACCAAATCCAGCAGGCCATGGCGCGCGCCGCGCATGCGCTCTAGTGCTTGTCATCACAGACAAAATACAGTCTGGCTAAAACGTCTTTATTCGGAACAAATTTTCAATCCATGTCAGGATTGCATCAATCTGTGTTTTATCACCCAAAAATTATGCCTGTAAAGACTTAAATATAATTATAAGCAATATGACAATCCAAAGTTCTGCCAAAAACGCGATTTTAAACGATAATTTTTTTCAATGTATGACTAGTAGCGCCACCCTGAATTTTGTGTACTCTTTGGTGCCAAACTGTACGACTGCAAAAAAAAAGGATTGAAAACTCCTTGGTTTGGTCGAAGTGGCATTAAAAACTCCTTAGTTGGGCTGAAGTGTGCGGTTATAGAAAAAAAAAATAATTACCGCATTGTTTTGTTCAGCAAACTGTATCGTAATGATTTTTTTTTAAATTCATTACAGGTGCATGTGCGTAAAGTATGTCATTATGACATTACTTTCTAGTTCATAATTCGGATTTTACGATACGAGGGTAGATAAATAAAATAACAGTATAAATCTGGTGTGTTAAAATGGTTTCGAAATTATAGTAGGTTAAGGAAAAAATTAAGTGCTTCAGTCTTTGTTTAGCGAGATTCCGTCCACCTTTTTTATTCGTCCAAGCGTTAGGTAGGTACCATAGAAGAAATAATAGTAGATAGTACGGCAAGTCGTGGATAGATACCTAATTTAATGAAAAAGGCCGTTAGGCATTTAGCAAACTCGTATTCGTAAATTCGTGTTTCCAAGAACGTTGTGTTTTTCTTACGTCTTTCTTCTTATCAATCCATAGATAGGATATTAATTTTGGCCGTAATTTAGTAAACAATATTGACACGTCTTTTTTAGGGTTCCGTAGCCGAAGGGTGACAAACGGGACCCTATTACTCTCGCTACACTGTCCGCCCGTCCGTCCGTCCGTCCGTCCGTCTGTCTGTCACAGGACTTTATCTTTTGAACGGTAATAGGAAACCGGTTGAAATTTTCTCAGAATATGTGTTGCTATGAGGTGTATCACGACAAATACTAAAAACAAAAAAAGTCTAAAACCAAAGGGGGTCCCCATACAAGAAACCTCAAACAACATGCATTTTTTTCAACGTTTTTGTTTTTGCTCTATCTTCAAAACCGTAATACATACCAGCGTCAAACTTGGTCAGATTATAGTGCATACTATGTAGTTTTGCAACAAATACTAAAAATAAGACAAACATAGACATATGTGGAGGTACCTACGGAAGAAAGAGATGCAAAAATTCACATTTCGCGTATGTTCGTTGATGTCTTTTGATAAACTCTCGTAAATTAAATCAGTTTCTATGGGGTATCAGGTGGTTGAGAGGTACGGAACCCTTACTGCGCGAGTCCGACTCGCACTTGGCTGGTTTTATTTAAATAACTTCTGATAAAATATTATAATTAGCTAGTTCTGCTAGTACATGTAATTAGGTTAAAAAATGTTATTTAGTGTGTAAATGTCTAATTAAGACAAATAAGAAAAAAAATAGTGTTTTCGTAAGAACTTAACATGTATACGTGGTAACATTTTGTTTCAAGATAGATGATTGTGGCATAGGCATATGCATTTGTAGTAGCGTACTAGAGATAAGATTTATTTAATTCATACTAACTTTTTTTTTTGTAATTTTGTTAATTAAGTTTTAAGTGATTTAATTACAGGCATTGTGAAGTAACTTATTAGACTAGACTTTTCAATTGTGCTACAATTTTGTATCTTACTGGCGAGCTCTCAAGATGCTATTTATTCTATAATAATGTTAATTTTTATGGTTTAAATAGCTCGATACCAAATTTTCCTAAAGCCGGCAGGTCTATCCCTTGTCTATCTCTAAAACCTCGGTATTATTTTTCCTAAAGCCACAGATAATATAATACTAAGCTAATACTTGTTCCGTGTGGTGCCGGACATAAAGAATCGCACCACCCTTATCTCTTCTCATGGGTGTCGTAAAAGGCGACTAAGGGATTCACCAGAGAATGGGCAGCAGCGTTCTCTGAGTTTATTACCAACCAACTGCGATCGCCAACCCGCCTGCCAAGCATGGCGATTATGGCATATCCCCCCCTTAATTGGGGAAGGCCTATGTCCAGCAGTGGACGTCTTTTGGCTGAAATGATGATGATGAATACTTATTTCCATGGAGCTTGTACAGGATGGTCTCAATTTTAAGAGACCAATCAATTAATGTATAGGTAGCCACAGTTATTTTCTTAAACTTTCCATCTACTGACATATTAAATCTAAAATAATATTTTCCTCTTAGATCAATGGTCCGAGTGAAACGCGGCAAAGTAAAACGAATTTAAAATTACGACAGCCTACGTGATAGCTATTATTACAAGAAACTAACCAATTGAAGTTTTTGTACCGATTCGATGTTAACAAAAACTGGGTGATATTTGGTGTGGCTTTATTTTGTAGAATTTTCTAGAAGCTCACGACGATGTGAGCTGCCATATTGGGCAATGGGCATACTGTGGTCCTTGACATGTCTGTGTTGACATGTATTTTTTGTAATAGGTAGGCATGGACGAAGAAAAAAAGGCGGACGGAATCTAGCTAAACAATAAATAAAGCATCCATAGTAAGACGGCCCGCTTAAAAGTACGGGCTGGCAGTTGGCACCCATAGTAAGACAAAAAGCCGCGATTACACAACAAATCTCGTGTGACGGTAGTCGTTGTCGCAGTATCACAAATATTTTATTTGTGACTCAACGACAACGACTACCATCACACTTTTTTACACATTCTTTTATTTATTTATATGTGCGTGCCAGCCCCTAATTTTAAGCGAGCCATCTTACAATGGGCACATGGGTGCTTCACTTATTGTTTAGCGTGATTCAGTCCGCCTTTTTTTATTCGTCCAAGGGATAGTTTTGATATTTAAGAGGCTTTTCACGTTTCACAACCATTTCGCCCTTATTTGGTACTTTTTAAAAGATTCAAGAGATTTTAGGCGAAATTGAAAAATCTGTCTGCTTGATATATATGTACAACGTATTAGATGTGCTGCTTAGAAGAACAACATGGTTACACGAGTTATGGTTCCGGAACCACACTCTCATCTGTTATTAGTTCGCCAAAGAGTATATAATGTAGTTCACTTGACAGCTGTCTCGCGAACACACGTAAAATATTATTTGTTTTATCGGAATCAGCGAGTATTGGATGATTCTTTGGCGAAAATTTGCTTTGTTTTTTGTTAAGTAGGTACCCACTATTTCACCGTAAAATTAATTAACAACGCGATAACTGGTAATTATAATTCATTTTCTTTGTATTGTATTGAATACTTATGTTATTCAATTTGTTTTGAATTATTTTATGAATTAATTTAACGTTTTTGTGCTGTATTAATTTGTTTTATATTAATTTCTATTTCCAATACTATCCGAGTCAAATTAATTATTTCCAAATGTTATAATGAATAATAATGATATTTATTTGTTTTTGATACCTACTTGATTTTTATAATACCTTTCCAACATTTTTATATAAAAAGGAATATTCTTAACGTGTATTGACTCGATTTTGCTGATCTATAAAAGAACTGTGGTTTTGATTAGTGGGGGCATTCAGATTATTGCAACAGTCAGTATTGATGTATATATATACATATATACAGTATATTATTTATTTTTTGTAGGCTGTGCTGAATAGCTTAATTCGTTGATATGCTCCATTGGTTATTCGTTGGATTTAAATTTTCTTTATATTTTAATATTATTACTAAAAGTTTGGTGGTTTGTAGCCAGCATTCGAACAATATGATGTCAGATTGAATATTCAAACGATTTAGTAAAACTTGTGGATTATCAAAATACTTCTTATATACCTACTGTATTGTCTAGTACCCATATTACAGGCTATATTTGGCTTGGGACTGGATGGTGGTGCGTAAGATGTCCCAAAAATATTTATTTATTTTATATGTATTTTGGGTCAATGACGTGGATGGGTTGTACAGTGTGCACAGAATTTTCTATGGCTTATGAGGTACGTAGTACGTCATCCATATTTCACTACGATAATACTTATTAAATGTTGTGTGGTTGTTTTATGTGCCAGGTTGGCGTATAGGCAGTGGCGTGCATTGGCCTACTTCACTTGAATTTAATTGTGGTGTAAGTTATTGATTTTTTGATGTAGGAAGATTAATTTAGCATTAATAGGTCTATTTTAAGATACATAATCATCGTACTGTGAAAAAAATATAATAACTTACACCACTATTGAATTTGAATGAGGAAGGTAGTAGGTATTGCCTAATTGCCTATATGCAATGCACGCCACTGCGTATAGGGTTATGTTTGATGTTGGGTGTGCGTTTGAACGCATAGGCTTAGACATTCTGAGGCATAGACAAAAGCATTGAGAGTGAAAGAAATGAAAAGGACAAACATTATTATAACAAGAACTTGGTACAAATGAGAAGCTAATGCTAAGAAAATATGTTTAGAGAACGCTTGGAGTGTGCTCATGATTGGGTTCTATGGGAAAGGAAGCGAGGCTGTTTACATCTCATTCCGAAGATTGCTATGCCCTTTCATACTTTCCATATCGACCATTGGGAGTCCGATTTTCACAACTAATGAAAGCAACTGGAGTCGAGCAATCATGGGCGCCTGTGGTTGGGTCAGTATGGAGTGGGAACAATTTGAATTTATGGATGCTCTCTCACTCAAAATGTATCGTTTTAAAAGATATTTAAAATACAAAATCATATATTTTACCTTTGCTCATAATATTTTATACCACCTTGAATGTGTCCTTAATGGTTCCACTACTATGGTTATGGTTACTGTAATGTTGATTTATTAAATAAGTACATAATATTTCTGTCGCGGTTTTGAGGGATTATTTTGGTACGGGTGTGCCGACACGTTAAATGTGATCAGGGTATGTACAACATCTAATACAGGTATAAAATTTAAATGACTGAAATTGATATATGACATTGGAATGGGTTGGAAGAATGGAAATTTGCCTCAACACGGGCGGGTGGCCGTGTAGAGGCACTAGAGGCGCGAAGGATTAGTTTTGTATTCGCTTGCTCCTCAAAATTGGGGTGATCACGAGCGTTTGTGTGATGACAGATTGGTTCAGATTCAATGCCATGTTGAGTAATATTAAGGAACAAGAGGGTCACCATCAGACCGTTTCGGATCTATTTGGCCGTAGACTCACTAGAAAGACCCCCATCTTATACATGGGATGGATATTGAGGAAAGTACAGATTATTTAATTATTTATATATTTTTATTCCCATAAAAAAAAATCATGCATTTGGCCGATACAATGTAGAACATAAACCAGTTTTGGTTTTTTCTATACACCGCTTGGTCCGTCGACATTTATTAGAACAGGATGCGAGCGGTCAATCGAATAATGTTACTAAAATAAGATAATGATGTTGCAAAATATGTTGACGAAGCAAGATAGACAAGAATTCTTATGATGTTGTATTATTGATTGTGTGTGTAATGGACTCATTATGAAAGGTACGTCTGTATACAAAGGGATGTATGTATGCAGTGGTCAAAATGTACATGTGGTTATGTTTTGGCGGAAATGGGACTGCCGATTCATCAGAGAATGAAATAAGTGAAATTTAAGTTACGTGAAGTAGGTACTTAAACAAATCGTAACGAACAGTAAACATATGTTTGTGCTTTTCTTTTATTATGTTGCCAGTGCAAGATGCAGAAACATGGTATTCCGTATGAATATTGTTGCTTACATGCACATGTATTATCAAATACTAATGCACAAGGTGTGCTATGTATAACTTAAATGATGCATAAGGTGTGCTATGTATAATGTATACGTTGCACAAGGTATAATGTGTGAGATGCACAAGATATGTCAGGTTGTAGTCACAAAGTCTGCTATATACAAATATGCAATCCACAAAGTGTGTTATGCAGTATAAAACGCACAAGGCTAGTTAGCTTCGTACATTTGCATACCTAAGTAAGATATGTTGTATATGTGTTATTGGGAGTTTTAAGTTAGTTGAGTACATAGAGTAGAAATGTATTACCAAAGTTAGTAGTATGTTCGTTTCACAGTAAGTTAATAGTTAAAAGGTACACACAATAAAAAAGGGTGACGATTCTTTGTCTAAGTGTCTAGTTAGAAGAGTATCGACGTATGATTGGTATCTAATGATTAAAATTATTGTATATAATTATGACTAAGGAAACGCGCCACCGAAAAAGGCTTGCTGCGTGCGTAAAAATATGTATGGTGGTGAGACTGTACACAAGGTGTGCTATGTATAATATATACGACTCACAATGTGAGCAATGTCTGATGTATTAGATTCACAAGGTGTGGTGTGGATGAATGAACATAGTGTGCGATATAAAAATGTGCAATGCGCAAGGCGTGCTATGCAAAAAGTATAAGATGCACAAAGTGTGCTATGTAAATTGTGTGTGACACACAAGGTGTCCGCTGTTGTATGCACAAAGTGTACTATATAAAAATATGCTATGCACAAGGAGTGTTACTTATAATGTATATGATGCACAATGTGTGCTTTGTATAAGGTGCACAAGGTGTGCTATGTATGAGTTGCACAAGGCGTGCTAGATTGTAAGCACAAAGTGTGCGATACACAAATAAAAGCAAAGCGCAATGTTTGCTTTCATATGTATGTATAAAGTATGAAATCCACAAGGTGTACGAGTCCTAATGCACAAGGTGTTTGAGTACTAGTCCTAATGCACAAGGTATGTGAGTACTAGTCCTAATGCACAAGGTGTGAGATTCCTAGCCCTAATGCACAAGGTGTGCGAGCCCGACTCCTAATGCACAAAGTGTGCGAGTCCTATCCCAAATGCACAAGGTGTGCTGGTTCTAGTCCTAATGCACAAGGTGTGCTAGTTCTAGTCCTAATGCACAAGGTGTGCTAGTCCTAGTCCTAATGCGCAAGGTGTGCGGGTTCTAATGCACAAGGTGTGCGAGTCCTAATGCACAAGGTGTGCGATTCCTAATGCACAAGGTGTGCGATTCCTAATGCACAAGGCGTGCAAGCCCTAATGCAAGGTGTGCGAATCCTACTGCACAAGGTGAGCGTGTCTAAATGTAAAATGTGTGGGAGTCCTAATGCTCAAGATGTGCGAAGTAGACCTCGCATTAGAGTGCACAAGGTGTGCGAGGTCTAATGCACAAGAAGAGCGAGGTCTCATGCAAAGTGTGCGAAGATTAGACAGTAAAATGCGCAATGCGCGCAAAGTGTAAAGTGTGATTAAATGTGTTCAAAAGTGTATGTAAGATGTGAAATTACAATGTGAAACATGGTGTGAAATTACGTAATTGATTGTTGTTTAGCGAGTGCGAGGTTAATGCTCAAAGTGTGCAAAGTTTAATGCACAAAGTGTGTATAAAATGCGCAATGTGTAATTTGTCATAGTATCTTCCTAATTTGGGAGTCAGCAGATCCTTGTTAGCGATCTTTAAAAATTGCCTTTAATGTATAAATTAATTAAGTTTGTAAATAAATGTTGTGTGGCTGAGTCAATAAAATTATTTATTTTATCTGAAATCTGTTATAAATGTGGAATAGGTTGTGATAAGTTGTGATACATTACATGCTGTCATCATCATCATCAACTCAGCCTATCGCAGTCCACTGCTGGACATAGGCCTCTCCCATTAGATACTATAAAATTGTGTAATTGATTTGTTATAATTTTATTATGCACAAGGCAATGTGTTATTGAAAAGCTAATTGAATAATTATTTACCTACGTTACAATAAAATTGTTAAGATAATATTCATATAGAAAATAAAAAGTAATTACTAAAATAAGTAGTACATTCTTATAATAGGTATAGTAGCCGGCAAATAGCTTGAACAATGATGGTGCCACTGGCACACGAGGCGCGGGCGCGGACGGGGCGCGGGCGTGGCGCAACTGCGCATGTTAATGTGGGTTGTTTGCCGCGCACTGTACACGAGGACGTGTACTTATTATCAGGATGGACGAGCTGTTAGAATACTTATGTTATTCAATTTTTTTTGAATTATTTTATGATTTAATTTAACGTTTTTGTGCTGTATTAATTTGTTTTATATTAATTTCTATTTCCAATATTATCCGAGTCAAATTAATTATTTCCAAATGTTATAATGAATAATAATGATATTTATTTGTTTTTGATACCTACTTGATTTTTATAATACCTTTCCAACATTTTTATATAAAAAGGAATATTCTTAAAAATGAATTAAGGAACGTGTATTGACTCGATTTTGCTGATCTATAAAAGACCTCGCTCTTTCATCGGGTCAATTTCCCAGAGCGTTCAAAAAATCTATTATACATCCTATCTATAAGAATGGGGACAGAAGCCGTGTCGACAACTATAGACCTATAGCTGTGCTTCCTGCCCTATCCAAAATATTAGAGCGGATCATGAACAATAGGCTAGTGGGCTACTTAGAAAAGTTTAACATACTGTCACCCTCTCAATATGGTTTTCGGGCTGGTAAATCCACGTCCGACGCTGTTCATGATCTGACAAACTATATTGTCACAAATTTGGATGGCGGGAAGAAGGTCTTGGGCATATTCCTAGATCTTGCTAAAGCTTTCGACACGGTTTCTGTGCCTATTCTGATTCGGAAGATGGAAAGTATGGGAATTAGAGGAGTTCAACTCATACTTTTTGAGGACTATCTTGTTGGGCGTACCCAGAGCGTAAAGATTGACGACGTCATCAGCGAAGAGCGCACTATCGCCTACGGCGTGCCGCAAGGCAGCGTACTTGGTCCGACTCTCTTTCTTATATATATTAACGATCTGGGTACGCTCAACCTTTCTAATGGTAAAATTGTAACCTTTGCAGACGACACTGCCCTTCTTTTCAGCGCTAGCTCATGGCACGAAGTGTATGCGCTTGCCCAGTCTGGTTTTAACGTTGTGAACGAGTGGTTGCAAAATAATTTTCTTACACTTAACGCGGATAAAACAAAACACATAACCTTTTCCCTAAAAAATTATGCGCAGAAGACACCAATGATGCCTTCGTATTCTATAATAGCTCACTCGTGCCCTAATCAAAACGAAAACACCTGCAGCTGCACCCGCATCAATAAAATAGACAATGTGAAGTACCTAGGTGTAATAATCGATAGGAATATGAGGTTCCAGGAGCACATCAACACCCTTAACCGCAGATTTCGTAAATTAATATATGTTTTTAAGACCATACGACATGTGGCTGACGAAAAGCTGAGGAAATCAACCTACTTTGCCCTTGCTCAGTCTCTATTAACCTACTGCATCACGTCTTGGGGTGGTGCTCCAAAATCCACAATCTTGGAACTAGAACGAACGCAAAGAGCCATTTTGAAGGTTTCTTCGTTCCTACCTTACCGTTATCCAACAGCGCTCTTGTACAAAGAAACCAAAGTATTAACGGTTCGTCAGCTGTTCATATTGCAAACGGTTCTAAAATAGCATGGACTCCTTTCCTTTAACCCTTTACTGTGTCGTGGTAAAAGACGATTCGATCCCGTAGACCGCCATCACACTCAGCTCACTACCATGTTCTCTAACCGCTTCTTTTGCCATCTTGGTGGCTTTCTCTATAATAAAATAAACAAGTTGCTTTCTGTTTATAATACTACCAAGATCAAATGCAAAATGAAGGTAAGTTGCTGGCTCCAGGACTTAAACTATGATGAAACAGAAAAACTACTTGTTGTCCTGGTATAAATTGTTTATTTCTATAATAGTTTATTTAATGATAAGTATCACAATTTAAGCATATGTACTACATACGAAATAATATATATAATATAACACAATCAAAGAAAAGAATCACTCCCTCATACAAATCATTATGACAGGTCATTCACACTCTTGCATTAATTATTTTAATTCCCCATTACACACACACTCTCCACAGACATATTCACAACACATACATGCACACAAATAAACACACATATACATACAAATTCATACTAACCATACTAACACTGCAATTAAAATGATACCTTGTAAACAACTTACCGCACTATTGCCAATGTAGTAATAAAACTGAAAGAAAAATGTAATTTTTACCCAAGGGTAGGAGACCTGGTGTCCTGAAATACAGGCTTACGCCTAGTTTAGGCACCAGTCTCCCGCAGTATACTGTAAATTGTATTGTGGTGAGAAATAAATCTCATCTTAATACTAATAATACAAGAAATGTTATTTTAAGTGAAATATTGTGGCGAGAAATAAAACATTATCTTATCTAACTGTGGTTTTGATTAGTGGGGGACGGCGGATGGAGTCCCTCACGGGACTCTCCGCCACCAGCACTCTAGTGCTTCCTGTGAGTAGTCAATTCGAAAAAAAAAAAATAGTGGGGGCATTCAGATTGTTGCAACAGTCAGTATTGATGTAACCTTTGTAGTATTTTCTGTGAATTGTAGAAATCCTTGATTTCCAATAGTTGTGAATTGAGTTTAAATTGTTATATATTAATGCCATGTGTTAAAGTGACTAACATGAAAAATACAGAGTTCTCTCGTGGTGGAAAGTGAATATGACTTTTATTTACCTTCTGTATAACTGTTTTGCCACCGATATGCAGACATTCGTTTATTGTAAAAAGTGTTATCTAACACTATGGGCAAGTCCATTACGAATTATTTACGAAGCAAAGGCGGGAAAGTCCATTACGTAACTTCTCGCTTGTAATGCTTGCAATACGCAACTTCTACACACCTATACTAGATGGCGGTAGGTTGCGTCAACTGAATTTGGAACATGCTGCTTATATGAGATCGCGTGATTCGCGTGTCTATTTATTGACGTCGTTGCTGCTGTCTAATACCACAGAATGCCTAATAATACTATCTATTCAGATAAAATAAATTCGTAGTTAATGTTTAAGGAAATAAAGGGCCTTGTTGACACTTATAGAAAATAGACAGTTTGTGTAGATATAACTATACCAGCTGATAACAAAGACAGACGTGAGTAATCGTAGGTATACGGAAGAGATGGCCGATGACCGTATTCCCGAAATGTATACTTGTTTTGATGATTCTACTGGCTTTTTTAGGGTTCCGAAGTCCTACAAGGAACCCTTATAGTTTCGTCATGTCCGTCCGTCTGTCCGTCTGTCCGTCTGTCCGTCTGTCCGTCTGTCCGTCTGTCCGTCTGTCCGTCTGTCCTAATCCTTTACAGCTTAATAACTTCTACAGTTATAAACATAAGTAAATTAAATTTTGTTAAAAAATAGTTTACATGTAGATCTCAATTTTAAAAGAATAAAAAAATAGTTTTTCCGTATTTTAGGGGTGGCATCCATACATGTGAAATGGGGAAAAAAAAATTGTTTTCGCTGCACCCCCTCGTGTGGTATATCATTGAATAGGTCTACTAAAATGAAGGTAATGTTTCATACACCACTTTTTTATCAGGTGTACCATCTACGAAATATAGCCCGCCAAAGTGGCTTGCAATGTGTCCCCCCCCCTGCCATTTCTATACTATACAATGTAGAAACTTATAATCTTCCACATTGATAGACCTTTATAAAAACTCTCTTTTAAAATTATTTCGAGTATAATGTAATTATAATTTTCTGATTTATAGAGAGAAAACTGAAATATACTTAAAACGTCCTAGTTCAAAGGTCATTGACCTTAGAGAAAAATTATCATAGCAAATAATGCCCCTTTAGCTACTTTCTATTTGAAAAAATCACAAAAAGTAACTATATCGCTAGATGACGCTACTAACAATACGCTCTGAGTCGCGAATGCTGCCGATTATTGCAAAAACTAAAATAGCCATGATTAATATTCGATTTGATTCGTTTGTAATTACACCTACTTAAGGAACCCTATAATACTGAGCATGGCCCGACATGCTCTTGGCCGGTTTTATTACTGTGTAATGTTCTGTTGTTGCCTTTTTTTTTTTTTTTGTAAGTCGAGCTTTAGCCGCTAAGATGTTCTCAAGTCGATAAATCCTTCGAGCCGTCTTAAGACCATGCAATTTCGTTTCCTTTAGTCGGCTAAAGAACCGCTGTATTTGACGCCTAGATACACGAGTTAAAATTAAGACTTGTTGTAATACGGTCATAAACCCACCACATATCTATTAAAGTGGTGGTGGTGGTTGGTGGTTTTTTATTCTTTGGATGACCTTCATAACATCCCTTCCCTCACTCAATGGAGTCACTATTAAAGAGATTGTATAGATTGACCAAGATGACATTCACCGTTATGATGTAATCTAGTATAATTATTCTTCTTGATACCTACTTAAATTGAGTTTCTGAGAAAACTAAGAAATTTTATATAGGTATAGCAAAATATTAATTGACCGAGCGAAGCGAGGTCTATTAGTTAACTAGGCCGGCTCGGCACTTTGTCCGTCTGTCTATCTGTCAAAACCTTATAACTTATAACCTTTGTCCCATAGAATTACTACACATAGAAGGATAGTTTCATACATTACGCGCTAGCAATACTGATGCCTTATCTCTTCTCATGGGTGTCGTAAAAGGCGACTAAGGGATTCACCAGAGGATGGGCAGCAGCGTTCTCTGAGTATTTAACCAACCAACTGCGATCGCCAACCCGCCTGCCAAGCGTGGCGATTATGGCATATCCCCCCCTTAATTGGGGGAGGCCTATGTCCAGTAGTGGACGTCTTTCGGCTGTAATGAATACTGATGCAAAAAAATCATTATGTGTGCTAGCGCTGATACGTTTACACACGCACACCACTATAAAATGGGGCTGCCAGAAAAAAGTAGTTGTCCCCAAAAAATTTTTTGGATGGTTCTTGGCATTCTTCCCTACGGATGAGACTATTTTTCAGCATTAATTGGGTCAGTAGGACTTCTTTAAACAAGAACACGTAATAAACGTTATGATTAAAAAAATATGATACAGTTCTTTTAGAGTTCAACTTTGAAAAAACACATTTTAGGTATATAAATATTTTAACTTACTCACGTACAGGCGACCGCACGTCAGTGGTAGCAGTTTGACCTTGATGGCATCTTTATTGCGTAAGCAGAAAGGTCGTTTTTCGAAATTCAAGTGTTACCATTGAAATGCGGTCGACTGTACGTACATATACTTGTGCGCATTACATACGTAAATATCAGTTACTACTTTATAAATTCATCAATCGGAGCAATTAAGACAGTTAAAATAGGAAAATTATTTCTTTAATATCTTGCAACACTGAGCTTTTACTAAGTACGAAATGAAACGATTGTTTTTATTTGCTTAAAAGGTCAAATAACCAAAGTTTGATTGTGAAAAGTGATGTTAATACACTTTGTATGTATTTTCGATGTGTTGTGACACTATTTAATCGCACAAATCGTCAAATTTAATTATTTTCCAGGAGATGCGTTCAGACCGCGTTAACCTTGAACACTACGGAGCGGTCGGGCGTAGTGTGCCCACCTGGGCGCCCTATTTTTTGCATCAAATTGTGCGCGCGGATTAGTATCTTTTGTGTTATTAATCTAAGCTTTGTCCTTTCTTTTGTGTGTGTCTCAGTTGTGTCAAATGAACATTTTTCTTTCTTTTTTTATAATCCAAATAACATAATTACTTCAAAACCTAAAATATCAATGACATGTTGCGCTTATGTAACATTCATATGCAGATGATAGCACCGTGGATGCACTTTACTCAGGCCAAGCTAATCTCTTGCGTCAACACGTGGGAAAGGACTTGTGTCGTCTGAAATTGAGACTTCTCTGGAGCGAATCTGAATGGGACAGACTAAACCTAGTCCACTTCAACCCCACTAAGACACAAGTCTGCGCGTTTACCGCTCAAAAAACCCCGGGGTGACCAATAAAGCGAGACAATATTTCAGGCTGGATCATCGCTTCAAACTTTATAAGGCAGAAATCCGACCACATATGGAATATTGCTGTCATCTCTGGGCTGGAGCACCCGAGTACCTCCTCCTTCCAATTGACCGCATTCAGCATAGAGCGGCTCGAATCGTCGGCGACTATGTTATTTCCAATCGGCTTGACCCTCTAACCTAGCGAAGAGACGTTGCAATTCTATGTATCCTCTATCAAATGTACAATGGGGAGTGCTCTGAGGAATTGTTCGACCTTATACCACCCACTCACATTCACTATCCTACCAAGATAAGGGATCCGGTCTATAATGGCTATCAATAGAGGGAACTCATTGCTGAGTTCATCTATCATTGATATATTGATAGACTATCAATGTTGTGTACTACTCTTACTTCATTGATTTAGTGCTTTTAGACGTACAGCCGCCATCAGCGCCTTCGGTTGTATAAAAGGTGGAGCGGTGAAGTTCCCAGCATGGCTTCGAGTGCGGTAGTACTCATGCATCCTGTAGTTGCCACGATGGCAAGTCTTTGCATGCGTTGTAGTTTGTTTGCAGCTGTAACCAACTTGGTTTTAGGCTACCAGACCACGGCCCCATAGGCAATCGTGGGGCGGATTACCGAGCTGTATAGCCATAGTATAATTTTAGGGGATAGAACTCACTTCTTCCCTATCATTTTCCTGCATTGCCAGGTAATGCAGGCCCTGTTTAGTGTGTTTTCTTGGTGGTTACTTAGCTTGCTTACACCTTGTATTGTGTAAATTGACCCATGGCGTCAAGTTGCTGGTAATCACACCCAAGTATCTTCGTAAACGGATTCCATTTAATGACTTGTGACTTGTGACTACAGGAATGATAGGCTAATGACTGCGTTGTTAGTTTATTTTGATATGTAATTAATCTGTAAGAATATCATCATCATCATTTCAGCCGAAAGACGTCCACTGCTGGACATAGGCCTCCCCCAAACATCGCCACAACGACCGGTCCTGTGCCTTCCGCATCCAGCGGATTCCCGCGACCTTCACCAGGTCGTCGGTCCACCTTGTGGGGGGCCTACCCACGCTGCGCCTTCCAGTACGCGGTCGCCACTCCAGAACTTTACTGCCCCATCGGCCATCCGTTCAGCGAGCAATGTGCCCCGCCCACTGCCACTTAAGTTTGGCAATTCTTGTAAGAATATAATTAGTTATATATGGTGTATATGTTATGTTAGTAGAACGGGTAAACTATGTTTTACCCGGCTAAATCTAAGTGTATCAAAGCTCTTTCTGCAAAGTTCGAAATATCTTTAAAATCAATTCTGATTTGGCACTTATCCGGGTAAATCTCTCGATCTGATGAGGAAAAGACGGGAAATGTCAGCCGCGCATTCGTTTTCATCAGATAATAGGTCCTTAAACCTACAGATTAGGAAGCTGATGCGACGTCACCTCCGCCGCTCCAACACCCGCGCCGTTGATGCTGCGATTGAGCAAAATAGGGGGTCGAAAGTTTTCGCTCAGCAGCTAGGGAGGACCCATCTGATGAAACTGAAAGCCGCGGATGGCAAAATTGTCACCTCTAAGATCGAGATGCTTGATGAGGTCGAAAACTTCTATGGGCATTTGTATTCCACGAAAACGGCGAGACCAGCGGTTCCTAGCAATGACGACAAAAGAGCCCAGCTCACGCGCCATTACACCGAGGATCTTCTGGACGTTGACCAGGGCGAGATTAGGGCGGCCCTCGAGCAGCTTAAGAACAACAAAGCTCCGGGCGATGACGGCATTACTACTGAACTCCTAAAAGCAGGCGGGGCTCCGGTCCTGAAGGACTGACTGAGCCACAGAGTCTGTTTAATTCCGTCATCCAACAAGGCTCTACACCGGAGGCATGGAGCGGGAGTGCGGTGGTACTGTTTTTCAAAAAAGGGGATAAAACCCTTCTGAAGAACTACAGACCCATCTCACTCCTGAGTCATGTGTACAAGCTGTTCTCGAGGGTCATCACGAATCGTCTCGCCGGAAGACTCGACGAATTCCAGCCACCAGAGCAAGCTGGGTTTCGAAAAGGCTACAGCACCGTAGACCACATCCATACTGTTCGGCAGATCATACAGAAGACTGAAGAGTACAATCAGCCGCTGTGTATGGCATTCGTGGACTACGAGAAGGCCTTCGACTCTATCGAAACTTGGGCAGTTCTGGATGCTCTTCAGCGATGTCACATTGATGAGCGGTATACAGAGATGCTGAGATGCCTATACAACGCTGCTACCATGACTATTCAGCTCCAGGACCAAAAGACGAAGCCAATCCAACTGCGCAGAGGGGTGAGACAAGGGGATGTAATATTCCCGAAATTGTTCACTAACGCGTTGGAGGACGTCTTCAAGACGCTGGACTGGACTGGACTGGACAGGGTATCAACGTTAACGGCGAGAACATCTCACATCTCAGTTTTGCCGATGACATCGTTGTAATGGCTGAGTCGCTGGAACAACTGGGCGAAATGCTGCACAGCTTAAACGGAGCCACTCGACGTGTCGGTCTCGGCATGAATCTGGACAAGACTAAAGTCATGTTCAATATGCATGTCATGCCGAGGCCAATATTCATCGAAGGGTCGGCACTCGAAGTTGTAACGGAATACGTCTACCTAGGGCAGGCTTGGTAGACACAACTTCGAGAAAGAAGCCAACAGAAGGATCCGTCTGGGCTGGGCAGCATTTGGCAAACTTCGCCGAGTCTTCTCGTCCCCTATACCGCAAAGTTTGAAGACAAAGGTCTTCAACCAGTGCGTCCAGCCAGTCATGACTTACGGTGCCGAGACGTAGACACTGACAGTTGGGCTAGTCCACAAATTCAAAGTCGCTCAGCGAGCTATGGAGCGAGCTATGCTTGGAGTTTCTTTGAAGGATAAAATCCGTAACGAGATTATCCGGAGAAGAACCGGAGTGACCGACATAGCTTGTAGGATCAGTAAACTGAAGTGGCAGTGGGCTGGCCATGTCTGTCGAAGGACCGATGGCCGCTGGAGCAGACGAGTCCTTGAGTGGAGACCGCGAATCGGCAAACGCAGCGTAGGGCGCCCCCCTGACAGGTGGACCGACGACCTAAAGAACATGGCCGGGGCTTTCTAGATATTAGTTGTTTTTTTATTTACTTAATCAACAATATTTTTTGTGTTTCAATTTCGTGAAATGTGCATCATCTTTGTGCAGCTGACTGTACTCACCCTCGAGTTGTCAGCATGAGATAATTACCAAGATACGGGTGGATGGATACAGACAGATGCTGGAGATCGCGCCCTCTCACGCCCTCTATAACTTAGTTATCTAATATCTGATTATTTGTTTTCATTGAAATCAGTGGCGGATTTATACATTTCCCAAGAATAGGCTGTAAATTTTTTGCCGCCCTTACCTCTGCAATCATCAGTTCTACAATATTTTACAATTCAGCAATTTGGTTGAAATTTTCACTGATTTCAATGAAAACAAATAACCAGATAGTACCAGTAACCAGATAACTAAGTTATCTCATCGTAATCAGTGTTTATGATCCGTGAGAGGGCGTTATCTCCAGCATCTGTCTGTATCCATCCACTCGTCTTGGTAAATATCTCATTAAAAGATTAAATGCTGACAGCTCGAGGGTGAGTACAGTCAGCTGCACTGAAATTGCACAAAACCATTTTTTTAGTACGTATATTTCTGAACTATTCAAAGAAAGGAAGGACGAAAAGGAAATGTTATCGTATAGATGTCTCAGACTTTAAAAAGAAAACCGCCTTAAAAAAACCAGCGTAAAAAAATATCGGCTCCGAGTTTGCCACTCCAAAAATCAGCCGCCCTAGGGTCAAGCCTACTCAGCTTGTAAATCCGCTACTGATTCAAATATATTGCGTTACGTTTTTAATAAACAACTCGATTGTAGGTTTTTGCAACATAATCAGCCCTAAACCGTCTGCGGACCCAGAGAGGCATATATAAGTTGAACATGAGCAAATGGGGCTACATAGACAAAACGGACACAGCTTGTCACTGCACAACGCAATTTAAGCGGCCAATTTCTAGGCCAGCAGTATATGAATATAAGAAGAAGCCCATTATTATCCCACTGCTGGGCAAGGGCCTCAGAACGAGAAGGTTAAGGCCATAGTCTACCACGCTAGTCTAGTGCGGGTTGGAGGACTCCACACCATCGAGAACTGTATGAAGCACTCTCAGGTATGTAGGTTTCCTCATAATGTTTTCCTTCACCGTTAAAGCAAGTGATAATCAAATTCTGATCCGCACATGAATTCGAAAAGTCAGTGGTGTGGGCCAGGTTCGAACTCAGACCCTCCTGCATGGAAGGCCAGCGTTCATCCGCTACCGCGATGCTATCACTGCTTTTTCAACGCCTAGACAAAACTTTTAGCAAATATTTTTGTTTCGACGAATTCGAAATTGTATCAATTTTGTTTGTAGGATATATTTTGTTGGATTCGGATCTGGAAAACAAAACAAAAGAAATAAAGAATTATTAATTACTAGCCTGTGCCCGTGGCTTCACCCGCGTAGATGTCGTTTATCGCGCATCCCGCGGGAACTGTTCATCTTCCCGGGATAAATGTACACTTACTGAGTTTTTAATAGAGAGATTAATTAATAATTTCACGCTTAGATTCGTCTCTGAATATAAGCCTAAGGCAGATACGAGCGCGAACTCATGCTTCCAACTGTCAAAATGCAGTGCTATTGACAGTTGGAAGCATGAGTTCAGAGTTCACGCTTGGATTCGTCTCAATGTAAGCCTCAGAGCCTCGCTTGATTTCTTGCTACTCGGGGTTCTCAAATCCTTACATTTATCTACGGTCTTTTGGCTCCCATTCTATGGTCTCGGTGGATGAATCCTTGTAACTTCGCCTGCTATCCTCGCCTTTTCTCAAATATGTTGAGGTCGGCTTCCAGTCGGCTGAAAATCAGAATTTTACACGGAGCGACTGCCATCACATCCCCGCAACCCAGTTACTGGGCAATACGGGTTGGACCAGTTGTCAGACATTCGGGCTTCTGACTACCCATAACGACTGTCATAGATATTTGATAGTTGTATAACAACCGATACCGACAGTCCGTGTTCTCCAAGGCACAGAACACGCCTGCTACAACTAATTAGCAGATAAGTACCTAAGCGAATGTTATTGCAAAACCACTCTTTCTACAATTTAACGAGTTGACGACCAAAAGTAGGTACCTACTACTTTACCTACTTTTAGGCATAGAAAGTTCATTGGGTTAAAAAATAACAGGTTTACATTTTGTTCCGCAAAAAGCTATGACAATTTTATTGAGTCACGTTAACAGCTAAACTTGTATTGAAACCTATATAGTTGCCTTTTACGGCAACGATAGGTAAATCATTAAAAAAACCGGCCAAGTGTGTGTCGGATTCACGCAGTAAGGGTTCCGTACCACCCATCGACCTGATACCCTATAGAAACTGATTTAATTTACGCGATTTTATCAAAAGACATCAACGTACAGTGCGCGAAATATGAATTTTTACATATCTTTCTTACGCAGGTACCACCACATATGTCTATGTTTGTCTTATTTTTAGTATTTTGGTATTAACAACATAATATGCACTATAATCTGACAAAGTTTGACGCTAATATGTATTACCGTTTTGAAGATAGAGCAGGAACAAAAACTGGTTCCTTGTATGGGGTCCCCCTTTGGTTTTAGACTTTTTTTTGATTTTAGTATTTATTTTGTCGTGATACCCCTCATAGCAACACATATTCCGAGAAAATTTCAACCGGTTATCTATTACCGTTCAAAAGATACAGCCCTGTGACAGACAGACGGACGGACGGACGAACGGACAGCGTAGCGAGAGCAATAGGGTCCCGTTTGGCACCCTTCGGGTACGGAACCCTAAAAAGTTACAAGGATCAATAATTTATTTAGGAAAAACAGAAGCGCTTGCAAAGGTATGTGGGAACTTCTTGTATACAAAACAAACATCTTCTTGTTTATAACATGGTGTTAAGAAAACATATGTTGATCTATTGGTTTCGAAGAATATATGTTGCTATTTTCTTTTGTGTACAATAAAGAGTATTTGTATTGTATTGTATTGTATAACCATACCTTAAGAATCCATCACGGGAAAGTTGTACCTACCTAAAGTATTTTTTTATAGTATAAGTAGGATGGCGAAACGAGCTAAAGGCCCACCTGATGTTAAGCGGTTACCTTTGCTCATAACAAAGGCAATACCACCTAGGTTGTTGCCTAAATGGTACCGCAAGTCGGTTCGCCAAACTGAGACATGAAGATGGAAAGTCTCATGTGATTGTCATTTGGTGATGGAAAACTATCACCGTTTAAGTAAGTGATAATCAAATTATGACATACATAATAATAATGAATGTTCTAAAATTAAAGTCACTAATAGCTTCTTATAAATAACATAATTAGTTCTATTCACGGATGAGCACTATTTACGCACAAAGAGAGAAAGAACAGAAGACCCACTTCTAACGTGCTTGTAAAAACCGACAATGTTGTTTTAATGATTACCTACATCGCGTACAGTTTGGCATACAAGAGTAAGGTACCTACACAAAATGGGGTACTAGTCATAAATAAAAAAGTTTAACTTTTAAAATCGCGTTTTTGGCAGAGTTTTGTATAGTCTTATTCATATAAATTCAATTTGTGTGCTATGGCATATTTTTTCCATGATAAAACACAGATTGATACAATACTGAGAATGATACAAAATTAATTCTGAATTTAGACGTTTTTACATTGTTTGCTTCCTTTTCATCTTTAACCGACTTCCAAAAACGGAGGACGTTATGTATTCGCCGAGTTATTTTTGTATTCGTGCTTGTATCATTTTGTTTTCTCCTAATAAATGCTTTATTTCCTTAAAATATTTATTATTCTAAATTTATTTCTCTCCACTACAAAGTTGAACTACTGTAGCTATAATATTTTGTGGTACACCACAGTCAGTGTCGGCACCTCTAAAATGCAGCGTGAATGTTCACAGTTGTGCACCATTAGATCTCTGTCGACCTCCTAATTAGTTGCACTTGCACTGACATACAAGTGCATAACTCAGACATTCAATATTATGCATGTTATCCTCAGAGCAATAGAATACTAGAGAGAGGACAAGCCGCCGCGTAATGGCTGACCGTTGTATGCACAGCGGGCATACACTGCCGCTAGTTCACCGTCACTTGCACCCGAGTGAGTAGGTACACTAATTTGAGAAAAAACTTTCTTTTAAATCTTAAAATGCCGTAAGGATACAAGTGTGCGCTTTTTTTTATTTTTTTATCTGTATAATTATTTATTAAGTACAGGCGGGAAATTATTAAATTTAATTATAAAATTATTTATTTCATCATACAAAAAATTTCACAAACAATAAAAAGGTTCCCTGGCTACCAAACTAGGTTATTACTTGTGACTTGGGAGTCAGTGTTCCTCCAAAATTATTTTTACAAATGTATGTAGGTATGTAAGTAGTAAACAAATGTTGGTAGAAAAAAAAGAGGAAAATGAAAAATCCTAGTAGGTAGGTTTTATAAGTGTGCGTGCTTTTTGTTGTAATTAAATTTATTGATGCGTTTCTTGCGTTGTGTGTATGTAAGTTGAGTCTGCGACACTCGGACTCCATGCTAACTAAGTAGGTGGCTTACCCGTTTTCCTTATATTCCGTTATCTGTAATTTTATTTATACAATGTGTTATTGAAATAATTGGTCCGTGTGGTGCCGGACTTAAAGAATAGCATCACCCTTATCTCTTCTCATGGGTGTCGTAAAAGGCGACTAAGGGATTCACCAGAGGATGGGCAGCAGCATTCTCTGAGTATTTAACCAACCAACTGCGATCGCCAACCCGCCTGCCAAGCGTGGCGATTATGGCATATCCCCCCCCTTAATTGGGGGAGGCCTTTGTCCAGTAGTGGACGTCTTTCGGCTGTAATGATTGAAATAATTAAAAACCTTACATAACATAACATCACGCCTGTATTTCACTGAAGGGGTAGGCAGAGGTATAATGGTACACCTAGCTATTGCCTATTGTCATTGACCGGGCACAAATCCAGACTCCAGGCTGCTACTGAGAATTTCCTAATGAAAAAACCCGATAACACTTTGCCCGACCCGGGAATCGAACCCACGCTCAGCAGTTACGCTTGCAAACACTAGATCAACGAGGCAGTTATTAAAAACCTAATAAGGGGTAAATGTATGTACTCATCAGTATGAACAACTTTTACTATGGAACCAAACCTGAAACATAAAAAAACTTCCGTTCGATTTTTGATTGTAATTGTTTCGCATGCGTAAAATGCGTTAAAAATAATAAATAATTAAACTTCCGTTCCCTACATTTTGTCGATTTATGTGAACACAAATGTAGGGAACAGCTGTTTTTTTTTCGGTCTTTCAGGGTTGGTCCCATAATAATAGTTGTTCATACTGATGCGTACACTGACCCCTTAAGAGGTTTTCTGCTATTTCAATAACACGCTATATAAAAATTATTTTTACTTTGTATGTTTGTCCTATGTGTTCCTAAGCCATTCATCAGATTGTGATGGAACTTCAGTGAGCTGTTCTGCATGCCCGCGAATATTCCTGAACCAAAAAGTAAATGGCATTGCAACATTTGCAACGCATAATTTAATTACAGCTAGTTATCAAAATCTCTTATAGTTACGTTTATTCATCATCATCATCATCATTTCAGCCGAAAGACGTCCACTGCTGGACATAGGCCTCCCCCAAGTATCGCCACAACGACCCGTCCTGCGCCTTCCGCATCCAGCGGATTCCCGCCGACGTTTATTCATTTTTGGGGAATTATGGAAAGAAAAATGTATTATTTTGTGCCAGTTGCTATCTCAATACTCAATATTCAATCACTGAGGTAATATGTACTACGTACTAGAGTAGACATTATGAACAAAAAATATCGCGCAACTTGCTGGCCGCGGAGCATGCGCGGTGTGAGCGTGGCTAAGCGAGTGAGAGTACAGGAGCTCTAAAACGTGCTACAAACATTTTGTTCGAGGTGTCTTCTCTAGTACGTAGTACATATTACCTCAGTGTACTCAATATATTTATTGCATTCACAATGTATTACTTAGGTGGTAGGATCATTGTGAACCCTGTCGGGCACAGCATCGAAAATATATAGGGGAGGAAGCTGACTTTTAGATAAAATAATTGTCTATGATTTATATTATTAATACAATTTTAACAAGTATATTTTTGTAATGATTTATCATCTAAATATTCATTAATATTACAATAGCATTTTTTGAATAAAGTTGTTTTAGTTTTTTATTAAATATAGGTATTTATTAACATAACATAACATCACGCCTGTATTTCCCCGAAGGGGTAGGCAGAGGTGTATAGTACACCCGCATTTCGCCAGTTATGTTGTAATTACCATGTAAACCGGGCACAAATCCAGACTCCGGGCTGCTACTGAGGTAGGTATTTATTTTGCTTTCATTTTTTATTGGCTCAGGTAATCTATTATATATTTTTATGGACATTACGTAAGAACTAGTTGAATGCATTTTTAAGCGGGAAGGTGGTAAATTTAACCTAGATTCGAGATCGTGTAGAACATCTATTTTTTTTTCTTTTCGTCTGTTTTCCTTTAAAATTCAATTTTCAAACTTACACCACTCTCTCGCATCTTCACACAGTTGTTCTAATTAAGCTAAGTTCACACATATCGCGTTCACGGACCGTTTAGTTTTTTAATCGTTAGCTGTTCACGCTAATTGGTGTCAGCCGCGAGTGGCGACCAAGATTTACGACCAGAGATATATAGACCACACAGGTTTTGTTATTTGTTTGTATTTATGGTGTAATTAGCTGATGTTTGCGGGTTCACTTGCGTGGCATCACGAACTATCCCTATCAGCGGAAATCAGTAGGGATGGTTAAAACAGGCGTTAAAAAGTACTCATGGCACGGATACATACCTATCAAGCTATAGTTTTCCAGTATAAACTGACTTCGCATTGTGTAGGCTTTCCATACTGGGTGTCAGGGAAATGCTCCCGAAACTGAAAGGCTATTATTATACTACCTAAACATAATCGAATACCAATAACCATTAGCCTTATACTCACTGTTTTATTGATTTGGTATTTTGCAAACCCGCAATGTAAAGCGTACAAAACTCGGGATCAATGCCGCGCGTACCTAACCTACCTACGCTCGCTACGACATGAACTGCGTATGCGAGCGGATGTCGTTCACCCCTAGCGCCAGCTGATATTTTATTTGAATTACATTGCAAACTTTGAAATATTAAGTAAATAATTGTATTTTTTTTGCAAATCAGTTTTATTTAACTGCCCAAAGCTGGTTATGTATGAAAAATGGAAAGAAATATGAAAAAATCAAAAAAAAAAAACACGTTTTTTTGGTGGTTTCGTATCAGTAATCACCAGCACTATCACCTATCTTCGTTTTTGGAAGCGTTTCCCTGACACCCAGTAATATGAAAAGCCAGCAAAAAATTTATGATCAAAACATGATGATTTATTGATGCCAAGAAGGAGGCATTCCAGGAACAGCACCTGCTTGAATAGCACCTGAGCCTGATTTTATTCCACAAACTTATACATAATGATGAGTACAATGACTATTTTTCGGGAAAGAAGCCATTACAATTTCAGCATGTATTTTACAGGCAGAGTCCATAGAGGGTGCAGAGTCAGCACTGCCCGGTTATTGTCGACATTGCACCAAGCCCTCTGAGCAAAATCCGAAAGTATGAATTATAATTAATTATTAGCGGGCTCTACCCGGTTTATAATGAGCATTTTAACTCTTCTCGAGTGACGATGGTGCAATGGGCAATGATTTTATTTATTTGCTAACTTGCATTATTAACTTGAAATTGCTTGTTCAACATAGCTCTTCCATTTACAACATTGGTACATACACTTTGCACACATAGAATTAGAAATGTCAACAATACCCAATCGAAGTTGGGCAAAGTACGCAAATAAATGTAGTCTTTCAACTGTGCCACAGATAATACTTGACAATTAAATTAAATATTCTTTATTCGCGGGTATCTAGGACCCATGTGTTAGTAAAAACTTAACAACTATTGTTAGTAACAATTCAATAAAATACACTAAAATCTACGTTTTGTCTGGATTCTCACTACATGCAACGCTATACAATGATTCAAGTACAGAGAATCCAGACGGTTGGCTATCATAGCCATGACGCGATTGGGGCTGGCTCGCACTCTGCAGAGCAAGGATGCACATCGTTTGCGAATAGTGGTGTAGAAGCAGTCTTCTCCTGCTACTGCAAACATTCCTGATGCACTGCAGAATCGAGGCAGCCCCACCAACGCCCGGAAAGCGTTATTAAATTGAACCCCTAGAGCGTTGTACGATTTTTTAGTATACATTGCCCACAGTGCATAAAAAGGCGTACAATACGCTTGGAACAACAAGATGATCTTTGCCTCCAATGAACAACGCGCAAACCTGCGGGCAAGCATGTTCGCTTGCACGGACAACGCCCTACGTTCTCGTACAATGCCCATTATAAACCGGGAAGAGCTCGCTCATAATTCATATTTTTAGACTTTACTCAGAGATTCTGTGCAATGTCGACAATGCCCGGGCAGTGTTGACTCTGCACCCTTTGCGGACTCTGTCCGTAAGGTACACACATGCAGTTTGGTCTGATGATAATAGAACAATATTAACTTTAAAAGCATTTTAAGAAAAAAAACCAGTTTTTTTCCCTTTGGTTTTTCCAAGTAGATACTTCTATATTATAAAACTATGTCGATCGGAATGGTTGATTGTGAAAAAGTTCTCGTAATCAAATTATTATCTATATCTAAATACTATGGGATGTTGTATATCAGTATTGTAAATAATTAATTATTTGATAACGATTTATGATAATATTGTTGCTATGTAATTTACTCTTTGATCTTGTTAAGTCGTATTTTATTTATGACTAAGATTTTTGTGTCACTGATTGCAAGGACATTACTCGGATTCATATTAGGTTTTATCAATGGATCGTTTTAGTCATAATGATCATAATAACATTATTTACTAACCTTTTTAGGGTTCCGTACCCAAAGGGTGCCAAACGGGACCCTATTACTCTCGCTACGCTGTCCGTGCGTCCGTCCGTCTGTCTGTCACAAGGCTGTATCTTTGTAAGGGTAATAGATAACCAGTTGATATTTTCACAGAATATGTGTTACTATGGTGCCTATCACGAAAAAAAACTAAAATTTAAAAAAGTCTAAAACCAAAGTATCCCCATACAAGAAACCTCGAAAAACATGCATTTTTTTCAACGTTTTTTTCCTGCTCTGTCTTCAAAACCGTAATACATCATCATCATCATCATCATTTCAGCCGAAAGACGTACACTGCTGGACATAGGCCTCCCCCAAGCATCACCACAACGACTGGTCCTGTGCCTTCCGCATCCAGCGGATTCCCGCGACCTTCACCAGGTCGTCGGTCCACCTTGTGGGGGACCTACCCTCGCTGCGCCTTCCAGTACGCGGTCGTCACTCCAGAACTTTACTGCCCCATCGGTCATCCATTCTGCGAGCAATGTGCCCCGCCCACTGCCACTTAAGTTTGGCAATTCTTCGGGCTATGTCGGTTACTTTCGTTCTCCTGCGAATCTCCTCATTTCTGATTCGACCACGCAGTGACTCTCCAAGCATAGCCCTCTCCATTGCCCTTTGAGTGACTTTGAGCCTTCTTATCAGGCCCATTGTGAGCGACCACGTTTCAGTACCGTAAGTAATTACTGGCAACACACACTGGTCAAAGACTTTCGTCTTGAGACACTGCGGTATTTTGGACGAGAAGATATTGCGTAGTTTCCCGAACGCTGCCCAACCGAGTCGGATTCGACGATTGACCTCTTTCTCAAAGTTGGACTTACCTAGCTGGACAGTTTGTACTAGGTATACATAATCGTCAACAACTTCGAGTGTAGATTCTCCGATGTTTACGGGAATGGGTGCTATATGGGAATTCGACATAACCTTTGTCTTGTCCATATTCATTTTAAGACCCACTCTATCGGAAGCTCTACTGAGGTCATCGAGCATTGTACCGAGGTCCCCCATGGTCTCAGCCATGACTACTATGTCGTCGGCAAACCGAAGGTGAGTGATGTACTCGCCGTTTATGTTAATGCCTAGCCCCTTCCAGTCCAGAACCTTGAAGACATCCTCCAATGCAGCAGTGAACAGTTTCGGAGAGATCACATCTCCCTGTCTCACAACTCGCTGCAGAAGGATAGGTTTCGAGGCTTGGTCCTGTAATCGGACTGAGATAGTGGCGTTTTCATACAAAGACTTTAACACTTCGATGTACCGATAGTCAATCTGGCACCGTTGAAGAGACTGTAGTACCGCCCAAGTCTCGATCGAATCGAAGGATTTCTCGTAGTCCACAAACGCTAAACAAAGAGGCAAGTTATACTCTTCGATCTTCTGTATAACCTGCCGCAGCGTATGTATGTGGTCTACGGTGCTAAAGCCTTTTCGGAAACCGGCTTGTTCGGGAGGCTGGAAGTCGTCAAACCTGCGCGAAAGACGGTTCGTAATGACTCTCGAAAACAGCTTGTAGACATGGCTCAAAAGTGAGATGGGCCTATAATTCTTCAGTAGGGCATTATCGCCCTACCACCACACCTCTGCTCCATGCCTGTGGCGTTCTTCCCTCGAGAATGACGGAATCAAACAGCTTCTGAAGGGCCTTAAGGATTGGTTTTCCACCCGCCTTCAGGAGTTCGGCCGTAATTCCGTTATCACCCGGTGCCTTGTTGTTATTGAGCTGCTTCAGAGCCATCCTAATCTCGTACAGGCCGACGTCCGGGATATCTTTGGTATAGTGTCGGGTCAATCGAGCTCTTGGGTCGTGAGCCCGATTTACAGCGGGTGTCCGGGTGGACGTGTATAACTGTCCATAAAACTTCTCGACCTCCTTCAATAGCTCTGGCTTAGAGGATACGACTCTGCCATACAATACAATAATAATACAATACTCTCTGTAATACATACCAGCGTCAAACTAAGTCTGATTATAGTGCTTATTATGTAGTTTAGCAACAAATACTAAAAATAGGACAAACATAGACATATGTGGTACCTGCGTAAGAAAAAGATGCAAAAATTCATATTTCGCGCACGGTGCGTTGTTGTCTTTTGATGAACTCTCGTAAATTAAATCGGTTTCTATGGGGTATTAAGTCGATGGGCGGTACGGAACCCTTACTGCGTGAAGCCGACTCACACTTGGCTGGTTTTTTTTTATGTACACCTACCGCATGTCTTTTTGTGGCAATAAATATTTTTTCTTTCTATCCTTCTATTTTTATAATCAAAGATTCCTTGAAATATACGTAACAAAGCAAAAAAAAAAACTACAAAAAAAATAAAAAACTACAGCAACACTTTACTAAAATCATGTACAGTCAGTACAGTAACACTTCAATTCGAAAACCGCCCTTACTGCTTACGAAATAAAGATGCTGTCAATGTCAAAGTGTTACCACCGACCGTACTAAAGGCCCAAATTAATATCCTATATCCACGATTTCCCCTACTAGAGAGAGAAATGATGGTTATTTATTTATTTATTTGACCATTTTGACAATTTTGGATATATCACAATTATGACATTTTATACTTACACATCTTCAAAAGTATTGATTCTCTTGTTCACAAATTAAACTTCAATTTAAACTATTCGTTTTAGTGAAAACAAGAAAGAGATAGAAAATTAGTTTACGTGGTACACTTCTTCGTATTTTAAGGGGCACGTTCCGAGATCACCGACTAAACTTTTATGGAAATCTCAATTTAGACTAATTTGACAGCACCAAAATTGTTGCCATCCCTTTCTTGTTACTATCAGTAACAGAGAGCGATAGTTTAAAATAAAATAAGTTCACTTCGTGAACAAAATAATCCAACACCCATAGAATTTAGAATATTTAGAATCAGCTGCGCGTCAAACTACTCTATCTAAGAGTAGTTTTTGCCACTTCAGTATTAGGCGCGTTCACGGCTTCTGGTTGTTCTGTATTCTGAGCCAACATCCAATGACTTGCTACATTTGGCGAGACAATCGTACGATAACGTCGCTCGATAAAAAACCAAACAAAACGGCTGACAGATTTTATTGATCGACATTGATCAAATCTTTACATAACATCATGCCTGTATTTCCCCGAAATAGCAGGCAGAAGCGTTGTAACAGTCAGAAATCTTTCCGGTGAACCACCACTATCACGTAGTAACTAATAGGTAATCTGTGCCACTAAGGCTAAAATCGCTTGCACTCAATGTTGGGTGGCAGCGGTAGGTACGTGTAATGTAGCAGGATACGTTCAAGGGCAATGATATTTTAAAAGTACAGATATGTTATACTTGCGCTCGCAATCTGAATACTTGAAAACGTCCTAATTAGGACATTTTGCTATTAATCCGCGTCAAGTAAGGCGCCGAACGTGACCGTTGACAAAAACTAAAATGCCGTCGTTTGTGTACAGAAATTGTTCCAATTATTTTGTTCAAGGTATGACATATCTATATTCAAGGGATTTTATCAACAAAATGTACCACCGGGAAGTATAGTGACATTCGTGACCGTACACCCACATATCATCAGGAAGGTACCTACCTATAAGTCACATGCAAGGCCCAGACTACATGTGTGAGGGATCACCAGAGGATGGGCACCAGCAGCAGCATTCTCTGAGTGTAAACAAGCAACTGCGATCGCCAACCCGCCCACCAAGCGTGGCGATTATGGCATATCCCACCCTTAATTGGGGAAGGCCTTTGTCCAGCAGTAGACGTTTTTCGGCTGAAATGATGAATGATGAAGGCCCAGACTCCACCAAAACGGAGAAAAGCGGAGATGAGTCGAACAGCCAACAGGTATTCACAAGTTAGACGTGGGCGCCGCGCCGGCGCGACGCTGCCAAGTCTGCCCGGCACGCCGCCGCCGCCGCCGCCAACTGTCCGCGGCGTGTGCCTAGAGCAGAGACGCACGCGTGGAAGGTGTCGTGCTCGCTCGTTAGTTCGGCTTGCACCCGAATAGTAAACACATTTGCCTTGGCTTATATAAAAATATCTGGCTTATATGAAATAATCGCGCCGTAGCTCACGCCCATCTGCCGCACCTGGCTGCAGCGTGAGTACCACAGCCACCGATTAAGGGGCACGGAGCTTGGCTGCCTGCCTTTTTGCGGCCTTTACCGCTTTAGCCTCCCTCTTCCTAGCGGTGCGCATCGCCCTCTTACTTTTTTTGGCGTCGGTGGTCTTCCAACCATTCTCCCGTTTTAATAAGTCGTTGGGCGCTCCCGATCAGTCACGTCAATGGCAACAGCCTGAGTTGCTTTTCCACCTTTGCCCTTCTGACCCTTGGGGATATAGGGTCAGGGTTGGGACTACCGAGGCTGAAGTGGTCGAGGCTAACGAGAGTGGCTGGCTCGGCGCCTTAATCAAGCGCGTCGTTGCGGCTTTCGTCGTGTAAGATGTTGCACGCGCTTGCTCTACATTTCTTGGTCTGCAGCCAATGGCGGGCGCAGGGAGATCAGACTACTCGCGCGGGCGTTGGTCCCTCTCCAGCTCTGTCCTAAGCTCATCGTACTCCTTACGAAGCTGAGCCATTTGAGCTGCTAGGTGGGAGTTTTCGGCCTGGAGCTTGTCCTTCTCCTCCGAGGTGCACTTCAGCAGCCTCAATAATACACGCATATGCCACATTAAGGGTAAGGGCCTTTTGGTTCATGTCGCTTAGGTCCGTGGTTATCTTGGAGAAGCTTTTAATGGCCTCCATGGTGTCCTGCATCTGCTGGTTTGAACGCCTGGGTGTACTTTTCATCCACGTCCATCTCGGCTACCGCTAAGGGCAGTGCCGGGAGAGTCAATATTCCGAGTGAGCTCCGCTTTTACAGCCACCTTTTGAACGGCTATAAGCTCTCTCCTGGCCTTTGTCAGGCCCTCATACTTTCCCGCTGATGTGGGTCCACGTCCAGAGGTCATGATTGTTGGGGCCAGAATTTAACGGCCTCGTTACCCGAAACCAAGTCCGAATTCGAGTGCACTGGCTCAGAGCGTCAGCGCTTGCACCAGAGCCGCGAAGAGCTCCTGACCCCACCGACTCTCAAAACATTTATCGCCGACTCCAGGAAGACTGCGCCACGTGGTTGTGGTTTGGCTTGTTGAAAGTGAACGTAAGATAAACTGTGGAATAACAATAAAATTACGTTGATTTATGGCTTCGGATGCATCTTCAGACCGCGACAATTTGGCCATTCTGGCCTGAACCACTCTTCTGACTCTGCCTTCTCCCCGTGTGGCCTAACATCGGCCTCACCCTCCTTGTGACTGGCGCTTGCGAAACACGATGCGCTACCGTCACAGGCCTTGACTGGTAGGGTATCGGGCTACCCCGAGTCCGTCACCAGCGGGCCCCCTTTTAGGATGGCTGGAGGTCGGCATACGCCTTCCTGCAACGCCCGGTCAGTCTCCTGCGAAATGAGAGAGTGGTGGTCGCATCTCACTCCCTCTCCGTCATCTCCATTGCGAGCTTCACCTTCTCCCTTTTTTTTTGCCGTGGTGAAGTCCTCATGGACGCATTCCGCCCAGGGACGGCGGAGCCAGTATAGGACTCTTACCGACTAAAACCACCACGGTGTTTCTCCAACTACCTTTGGCTGTTTACCTCGACTACCTCGAGTCCACCGCCCGCAGGCCCTATCATCCTCCCGTAATTTTATAATATGGAGGTTTTCTTCCTCATCCCTCATCCTCCACTGTGCCCTCTGCTAACTTCAGACGGACACACGAAGTCATGCCCCATTGGCCCAGTTCGAGCTACCCGTGCCAAAGTATTCGTCACAGGCAATAAGATCCCCCTGTCCAAAGAAGAGTTATTTCCCGTGCCCAGGGTGCACCGGCCGAACAACTGCTGTTCAGTCCAGACTTATCGAGAAGGATCAGCACCCGTCAGGCACACGAGGAGATTTTCTGGCTACCCAGTGGCAGTGTAAATGATTCCCTGTTCCTACACTGTGCCGAGGTCCAGGAGTCAGTGTGTGAGGGTGAGATTTCGTTCCCATTCGTTTCGCTCCACTGGCACAGATCCACCCCTCGTGTCACAGTCTTCACCACGAACAATAGGTTACAATAGTTACTGCCAGTGCCCAGGATGCACCGGCCCAACTAACTGCCGTTCCTTCCAGACGTATCGAAAGGGACTAGCATCCACAAGAGGAGATTTTCTGATTCAGCACCCCTAGAATTGCACTCCTGTCACCTATCTGTCGTCAATTACCCGAGACAGGATTGACATAACAAATGAAGGTGCAAAGTGTAGTAGATTTAATAGTCTCTAAAATTTTCATTAAAAATCCCACGCCGACGGCGCTGCGCCGCCGCCGACTGAAAATCTTCAGCACGCCGCCGCCGACATTTTTCAACGCGTACAAGTCACCGCCTAGCTTCACCGCCATTCTATATAGGTACCTCTACCTATTACGCAATAATATCTCACTCTCCGCTTTGGTGGAGGCCGGGCCTAATAGGGGGCGATTCTATTGCCATTAACCGGGCATAAATCCCGACTCTGG
This sequence comes from Asteroscopus sphinx, assembly GCA_949699075.1. Classification (NCBI taxonomy): domain Eukaryota; kingdom Metazoa; phylum Arthropoda; class Insecta; order Lepidoptera; family Noctuidae; genus Asteroscopus; species Asteroscopus sphinx. The sequence continues at coordinate 5,993,709 of OX453021.1, read as the reverse complement.
GCTGGCACTGAGAACCCAATAACGCTGCCCGACCGGGAAAACCATAGAAATCTACTAAATAAAGGTAATAGAAGTGGCAAAGGTGCGGAACTTGTCGCTGCGTACAGGTGTCTTTTAGGACACCAGTGCGCGAACCGTTTGCTTGATTATCAGTGCTGTTTTGGACGCAAAGTCACTAAAATTGTATTTTGCAGCATATCTAGGTAGCAGTAAAAAAAATTAGGGTTAAGCGTGGTGTGAAACGTCCCACTACCCAATTTATTTTGTATTGAATGCTAGAAACATGGTGCGCGTGACTGCGTATTTATGTGTTGGTAGCAGAAATCCGGCGACATGCGTTCCCGAAGTAAAAGAACGTAGATAACATTTCTATTACTTTATAATTTGATTTCTATGGGGAAAACCAACCCAGGCAGGACGGGACGCCTAGCAGTTGCGCTTGCGATCACTAGACCTAGGTAGACACTAGAGATAGGTACCTACTCAAATAAAATATTTGACTTTGAGAAGCCTATAACATTGTTCATGAGAAAAGAGGATCCTATTAGAGCCTCATTAAATACTGATAAGCAAATATATTTTATAGGATTAAGATAATAAATATCGTGTAGGTACTCACGATCGCCGACTGTGGATCCGACGTGATGATTACTAATATATGGGGATTAAAATACTTTAGGTATTAATAGCCCTGTAAATAGGCAGGCGAAGCAGCGTGTTTGAACATGTGATCTGATATATGTACTAATAATAAATAAATAATAAATATTTTTCGGAAGTTTTTCCACAGCACCATCTAGTCCCACACTAAGCAGAGCTTGTACTATGGGTACTAGACAATGGATATAATACTTATATACTTTTTTTTGTAAATACATACTTATAATACATAAGAAACACCCAGACAAACACAAACACTTATGTTCATCACACAAATATTTGTGTCCTGTGGGAATCGAACCCACAACCTCGTGATTAGCAGTCCGACACTCGAACCACTAGACCACATAGGGTCGTTTCGCCGGTTTTCGGCCATTTAGTGGAGTTGTCAACTTAAAGGCACCAGAAAAAAATATTGCCATTGTGCTAGCCTAGTACTATCAATGTTAATGTATAGCCTACATAGTGTAGTTTCCATTTTTATAATAACTTGGTGGTTTAACATAATACTTTTTTTTATAATAATTTTTAATGTGAAAAATGGGCATTATGCTAGTTTTCGGCCACAAATTTCAGATTTCGGCCTACATGAATTTTAGTTTTCGGCCACTACTTTAGATGGAATAGGAAGGTGGTACAAATGAAATATTTATTGTGAAATTATAATAAAATGTATTTTATTAACTAGATATAATTATTATCAATCGTACCTGATTCATGAGATCATAAGTTTTATTTAATCTTACCAAATCACTTAGTTTCATACATTAATTCTAACTATTCTTTATTAATTAAAATATAAATCATCTGATTTAGTATTTGCAGGGTATTTTCACTGTAAATATACTTTTCAGTTGCAGTCACAATATACAACACAATACAATTATTGCTATTTAAAAAATAAGGTATTAAACAATAACTTCGAATATCATAATCAGTCATTTATCATAAAAATTAAGGTCATCATCATTTCAGCCGAAAGACTAAGACATCCACTGCTAGATATAGGACTGCCCCAAGCATCGCCACAACGACCGATCATGCGCTTTCCGTATCCAGCTGATTCCTGTGACCTTCATTAAGTCGTCTGTCCACCTTGTGAGGCGCCTACCCATGCTGCGCCTTCCAGTACGCGGTCGCCACTCCAGAACTTTTCAGCCCCATCGGCCATCTGTTCTGCGAGCAATGTGCCCCGCCCACTGCCACTTATGTTTGGCAATTCTTACCTTCGTTCTACTGCGAATCTCCTCATTTCTGATTCGACCACGCAGGGACACTGAGCATAGCCCTCTCCATTGCCCTTTGGGTGACTTTGAGCCTTCTTATCAGACCCATTATGAGCGACCATGTTTCAGTGCCGTAAACGGTTTGTTAGCACACTCTGGTCAAAGACTTTCGTCTTGAATCTAAGGAGAATTGAAGGAGATATTGCGTAGCTTCCTGAACGCTGCCTAAACGAGTCGGACTCGACGATTAACCTCTTTCTCGAAGTCGGACCTACCTAACTGGACAGTTTGTCCTAGGTATAAATAGTCATCAACAACATCGAGTGTAGAGTCTCCGATATTTACGGGAATGGGTACTAACCTAACCTAACCTAACAATCCTAACATAACCTATATAACACAACCACCAACATACAGATAATCATAACCTTACAACAACACACATAACCAGTAACCACATAACATAACCTACACACATGACTTTAACACACAACCTTTGAACGTAAGCTTTGTTTATGATGTTTATTTCTTTCTACTGAAGTCATTGAGCATTGTTCTGAGGTCCTCCATAGTCTCAGCCATGACTACTATGTCGTCGGCAAACCGAAGATGAGTAATGTACTCGCCGTTCATGTAAATGCCTAGCCCTTTCCAGTCCAGAACCTTGAACACATCTTCCAATGCCGCAGTTAACAGTTTTGGAGAGGTCACATCTCCCTGCCTCACACCTCTCTGCAGAAGGATAGGTTTTGACTTTCGAGGCTTGGTCCTGTCGTCTGACTGACACAGTAGCGTTTTTATACAACCACTTCAGCACTTCGATGTACCGATAGTCAATCTGGCACCGTTGAAGAGACTGTAGTACAACCCAAGTCTCGATCGAATCGAAGGCTTTCTCGCAGTCCACAAACGCTAAACAGAGAGGCAGGTTATATTCTTCGGTCTGCTGTTTACCGCAGCGTATGTATCTGGTTTACGGTGCTAAAGCCTTTTCGGAATCCGGCTTGTTCGGGAGGCTAGAAGTCGCCAAATAAACGCGCGAGATGGTTCGTAATGACTCTCGAAAACAGCTTGTAGACATGGCTCAGAAATGAGATGGGCCTATATTTCTTCAGTAGAGCATTATAGCCCTTTTTGAAGAAGACCACCACACCTCTGCTCCGTGCTGGTGGTTTTCTTCCCTCGAGTATGGCGGAATCAAACCACTTCTGAAGGGCCTTAAAGATCGGTTTTCCACCGCCTTCAAGAGTTCGCCGTTCACCCAGCTCCTTGTTGTTTTTGAGCTGTTTCAGAGCCATCCTAATCTCGTACAGGCTGACGTCCAATATGTCTTCAGAATAGTGTCGGATCAATCGAGCTCTTGGGTCGTTCGCCCGATTTGCAGTGGGTTTTCTTATTGACGTGTATAAAAAAGGCAGGTCTCTTGCGAAGATTTTTGAGCCCTCGTTCTTCTCTATCTCGTCTTTAATACGTTCAGTATAAAATCGGCGTAGGTCGCTATTCAAGGACTTTGAAATCTTATATTGCACCGCCGGTGCTCAGACGCATCATCTGAAGACAGCAAAATCATCTCGCGTCTTACCTCCATGAGCTCGAGAGTATAGTTAGAGAGCTTTTTGGTTTTATTTGTACGACGGGTCTTTAAGATCCTTGTTGTATCTTGAGTACCTATATGGTGCATTTTTTTTCTTTATTTCCTCAGGTTTTGAAGGAACCCTCTGAAAATATATTTAAACATCTTCTACCAAAAACTGTTCGTGAATGACTAATTATTAATAGAAATGGTCGAAAACCAAAGCAGCATTCCGTTTTCAGCCACTCTCTCATTTCATACAATTTTATGTTGGCCGAAAACTGAATCATAATTATAGACTTATTCTAGTTTTTGGCCACTACCGAAATGGGTATTTTAGTTTCATCGTTAACCGTTATAAATTGCAGTATTTTGGTGGCCGAAAACTGCAAGCTAGTGTCTTCACAAGCATATGATTCATTATAAATGAAGAGAAGACTAAAAGCGTGTAACTAAATAAATGAAAGAGACAAAAGTATCTAGGCTGAACGCGAGCTAGTTTTCGGCCACACGGCCGAAAACCAAACATTTGGAGAATTTTCCAAGTTACTTTCCGGCCACCTAAATTATTAACTTTGAAATCAAAATATTAAAATTATCAATGTGAAAATACAGTAATAAATTATATAAGCAGTGGAATATATGCACATTATAAGATAATCCTAGTAAATACAACACAAAACTTGCTTTTGAGTGGACCGCGCGCCACTATTTTTTTCGCTCTTTCCCACACTCGTTGACAACTCCAGTGCTGGGGTTGAACTAAGCAATTAATTAGAATTCACGTGTTGTAGTTACCTGATCAAGTAATGTTAGAAGATATAATGCAACTATTTGCGGTTATATTAAACTTCATTTCGTGCGATAAAATGCATTAAAATTGTTATTAAATCAAATTTACTGATTCACCTGGGGCAAAAGGCCGAAATCCAGAGGTGGCCGGCTAACCGGCACAACGACCCTACGTCGTCGTCGTCATCGTCGTCGTCGTTGTACTAGCTCAGATCAACAGAATACGCACTAGTTTGAGAGAAAACTTTCATTGCAAAATAGGCGACTTGCCCGATCTGCTTATATTCCGTTATATCTAATCAAGTATAATAAACAAAATAGAGGGCGCCAGCGGCTTAACCCGCTACATTATTATTATTTTTTACTCAGGCTTGAATTTGCTGAAAAAGTTTATATATGAGTGTATAAAACAAGTAACAAAAACCCTGTTGTTCCTGTGAGCTGCGTTATCAGAATCGATATCTATACGTAAGGAGAACTCATTCGGAAAAAAAAACTCTTCAATAAAAATAATCAAATGATTAATTGCAAATTGAAATTGATTATATCACTCAAAACTCCCTCACTCAGTGATCATATCAATAAAAATAATCAAATTAAACATTAAATCATTATTAATTGTAAATTGAAAGTGATAGAATCACTTTTAATAATGATTTAATATTTAATTTTATTATTTTTATTGAAGAGTGTTTTTCCAAATGAGTTGTCCTTACGTAGGTATAAATATCGATTCTGGTAACGTAGCTCACAGGAACAACAGGGTTTTTGTTACACATGTTGTTTAAACTCATACATAAACTAATATATAACGTTAAATAAATATAGTATAACAGTAATAAACATAGTCTATTACTGTATACCTACTGAAACGGTTAGAGTCTACGCAGGTAAGCTGCGCAGACCGCTACAAAAGAAAAGGTGTCACTACGGTGTTAGGCACCGCAGTGACATAAGGAAGAGAGACAGATAAATAGATAACACTCGGAGATTTAATACATATATTGATAAGACACTCGGCTAGGTCGCGGGTAAGGCTATTGTTCACCGAGCGTTCGCACACTTTGGAAGGAAGGTGGAAAGGGTACCGTCCCTCGTCTCCGCCACGTGGATGGTACGGCAGGCCGGCGGGCAGCAGGTAGACGCTGCCTCGTGGTTGCAGCGGGTACGCCTCTTGCCGGAACGTAGAAGTACAGCCCGAAGGTAGAATTCCAGCCGGAAAATAAAAGTCCAGCCGGAAGGTAGAAGTCCAGCCGGAAGGTAGAATTCCAGCCGGAAAGTAGAACCCCGAGATTGGGGATAAAATATGTATTCCAGAAGGAATAGTTACTTCCTTGGAAGCTGCTGTGTTGAAAGTGACAGAGGCCAACGCGATTACTAGTGTTGTGCACACATTTTAGGGATGCGCAACACCGGTTAAGTTTTATATCGTTCACTCGACTAAACTAATGAGATCCACAACGCTACACTACACAACCTACCTTTTGGTTTTTTCTGATCGACATATTATCAAACGTCGAGACTCGAGATCAATAGGTAATTGATAAAATCAAACAAGCCCGTACTTGCCTTAATAAGATAAGAAACTTTGATACTCACAGAATTTCCGCTGTCTCACTAAAGGCCAAAATTAATATCCCATCTATCCACGATTTGCCCTACTAGAGATAGGAATTTGACATAAGCTCCATACGAAACATGTCAAATTTCTATCTCCAGTAGGGTAAATCGATAGATTGGATATTAATTTTGGCCGTAAATGATATAGTTAAACCTAGAACCTCAAATTCCACTATTCCATGAAATATCATCCTACTTCCTACTAGGTAATAAGTTTGCAAGATTTTTGGATGTTAGTTAATTTATTTACGCATCGATTTTCTAACCCACCAACATCCATACTTCTACTACTTCTTCCCTTGATGTCGTACGATAGGTAAGTAGGCATATCATTCATTCATTCATTTCAGCCGAAAGACGTCCACTGCTGGTCATAGGCCTCCCCCAAGCATCGCCACAACGACCGGTCCTGTGCCTTCCGCATCCAGCGGATTCTCGCGACCTTCACCAGGTCGTCGGTCCACCTTGTGGGGGGCCTACCCACACTGCGCCTTCCAGTACGCGGTCGCCACTCCAGAAGTAGGCATATACTTGCTGAAATTTTAAGCGCTTCTTTCCCGAAAAAGGGTCATTGTACTCATTACTGATGACCCTGAAATCGCGAAAAAATAATCAGATGATCCCTACATTTGTGTTCACATAAATCGACAAAATGTAAGGATCAGCTGATTTTTATGGCAATTTTAGGTTTGGTTTCATAGTAAAAATTGTTTATACTGTTGATTACAATGACCCCTTAAGAGGTTTTCAGTTTTGAATTTGACAGTTATAAAATTGTTACCATCCCTTTTTAGCATCTATTATTAGTATAAGAGAGCGATTGTTAAAATAGGTTTACGGCCAAAATTAATATCCAATCTATCCACGATTTGCCCTACTAGAGACAGGAATTTGACATAAGTTCCATACAAAATATGTCAAATTGCTATCTCTAGTAGGGTAAATCGGGGATAGATTGGATATTAATTTTAGCCGTTAGTTGGTTAACAAGAGAATCGACACCATTACCTGACTTATAAAGATTTTATTTCCTAAAGGCTGTGGTTTGTGTGGATGTGTGGCTGAGAACGTTACTGTGGGTTTGCACCAAAAAACATTTTACATGTAATGTCTCGAAACTTGTCATATGAAACTAATGTCACAACTTGTTTTGTTGATTGTTACGTTCGCACTGCAGAAATCTGGGTAAATTCTTTGACAGATTTCAAGATTTTTTGTTGGATGTGTTTGCACTGACTAAAAACTTATACATTGACATGTTTGTCTATAGATTTGTCACGGCTGACGTTCGCACTGTTGCTTAATCATGTGTCAAAACTTGTATAAATCTAGTTTTTTGTGTTATCCAATGAGGTCGGTAAATATGTATGGCCGAAAGCAGATACTTTGAAGTGTATCGAAATTAATTGTGAAACATGTCAATAGACTATGAAATGTCAAACAAGTTTCGTTTCAACAAGTTGTGTGATAATGCGAACGCGATTCGATACATTGACAGAAAACTGACTTTTCAACATGTTTTTATGTGAATGCTTCGTCAGTGCAAACTCACAGTTAGAAAACACGTCAATACTCTCAATACTACGTATTAAAAACTCAATTAATTACACGCATAAACAATAGTTTGATCAAACTACTTAACTACAAATCGATGAACAAAAGAAATGAAACATAAATAAAACTGAAATCATTTTATACAAGTACATAATTTAATAAATTACAATAATCAGACACAACAAAGATTTTGAGATTCGATATTACCACTGATCTTTTACAATTCCATCTATGAATTTTGTCCAGCGAATTTCAAATTCATGCACTAATCTGTCTATATGAGGATATGAACTATAATAAAGGGAATTTAATGCTAACTGTTTTAACAACCTTATGTCCGCATGGCGACTTGCAACTGCAACGAATGTTATATAAAATTCGTGAGCCATTGGATCAGCTTCCCATATCCCAGGATCATCACTGGACAGCACTACAGGCAAATTCTGACTCAAGAAAGCTGCTAAAGGATGATTCCTTACATCTTCAACTAGTTTTAAAACAGAGTTTGATACAACATTTATTTCTAAGGCAATTTCTCTTTTTTTAACTTCTTGCATCAAAAGAGGATGCTTTATGAGGGCAAATGCGTGACCAATTCGTTTAGCACCTAGAACTATAGCGTCAAATAAATTCTCGTCAGACGTAGTACCATACCAGTTTGTTTCACCAGCATGTAAGAATAAGTCTAGGTCATTTCGTATTTCTGCCAATTCAGGTACAAACTCTTTCAACGGTACTCCCAAGTCCTCTTGACCAACTAAGTCAAAGCCCACCAGAAAATCTGGCATCAAAGCCTTGATTTGCTTAGAAATTCTAATGTATTCCCTTAAAGTTGCCTTGTCTACTAGTTTTAATGGAGCATAGATCAGTTTCACTCCGAAGAAATCTGGGTAATCATTCATGAAACGTTCTGTAACCTTTTTGTAACTTTCGGCCGTTGCAACAGGGTCGTACAGTTTCCCCTCTAAGTCATACAATGTCGGCAATACACTTCTAATTTCGAAGTACATTATGTTATCTTCTCTTAATTCTTTTAGTGTATCGTAATAATATTTTTCCCATACCGGTTTGTAAGTCAACAATGGTCCAGTGGTTATAAAATATTGCTGGAATATCTGCCACACAGTATTAACATCGGTGTAAACTTCCGTAGGATTTTCAATCACCATACTGAAATATGTTCTTAGATTCGCATCGAACTTGACAACATCACCTGATTTATTCCTTGCATCCTTCATTAGCTCCCATTTAGTGGCACAAGTACTTGTAGGAGTAAGTTTTGAAAACAGAAACAACACATTTTCTTCTTCGAAGCAAACAAACAAGTCATCCCAGTAAGTTAAGTTCAGCACATAATCTGGGCTCAATATTCCCGTATCGTGAGCATGGAGCACAGCCCCCTTTGGCATATTCTTCAGCAACTTGAAAAGCTTCGTTTCTTTCACCAGATCTTTGTATTCGAAGAAATGTTTCGACAGATTAAACGTTTTTGGGTGTACAAAGCCCCTTTCCACCTCATCATATTTAAGATTCATGATTATTTCGTTAGCCTTCAGTTCACTGTCAGTTAGTTGTATTGAGCTCCCAACCATCATCTCTAGTTCTTGTTCAATCAGTGTTTTTCTTTCTTCCAACACTTTTTCGACACTATCGGTGTTTGTTAATATGATATTGGTTAGCAAACATATTGCTAGTGGCCACATTGTCACGGCTCGCGATCATACGCCGTACTACACTATCTGACAAGGTATTGCAAAACTGATACTTAAGTAGATAAAAAATATTAGTAAGTAGGAGATATGACGTAATAATCAATTCACTCAGTAACACCGGTGTTTATTCATAAGTTGGTCATTGTAGTACTAGCATTATTTGTTGCTATTGCTTTGCTTGATTGTGAGTATAAATGCTGACCGAAATGTTGGTATGAACTCAGCAAAATCTAAAATAATAAGTAACACATAGACATAAAATATAGTATTCCTTTTAGTAATTAGATACATGTTGGAAAATAAAAAAACAGTTTTTTATTAAAGTAATTATACCCGCGGCACGCTATGATGGTGTTTTTGACATTTTCCAATAGTGTTGTGACACATTTCAAATTATTAGCGATTGGGACCAGGTTTATTACTTTGACCAACTCCAACTAGCTATTATGAATAATATCTACATAAAATAAATAATTTATCAAATTATTCAATAAACATAACGTCTAGCCATTTTGTTTAATCGCTATTTAATCATATTTGCTATACATAAAAAAAAGTAGAAATAAATAGAACTTGAATTTGAATAATAGATTCGAAATTCGAAAAATGATATTGCTGTAGCAGTGCATTACTATTGACAATAAAGTACGGCAATTGTTCCTTCATACGTAGCTGTCAATAGTTACGGATCTTCATGAACAGGCAAATGTCAAAAACGCCATCATAGCTTGCCGCACCTATAGATTAGCTTGATGAGTTTTATGAGAAGATTTATTTTTATTTTTAACTAAATTTTTAACAAACCAATTGACAAAATATCTTGAATCTTAAAGTGAAAGTTTAGTTTACATTATGTCATGGCCCAAAGTATTATTATACGGTTGGTTTGTTTAATTTCAACTGTGATCACGGCCACGGCAATAGAACCACTCTTGAAAATAGTTGTAGTACAATACAATATAATACAAGCCAACAGTTTCACGGACGCACCACAGTAAATTGCAATACATATATATAATATTTAAGGTAGTTGACAAATTATGAAACTTAGGTCCGTATTACGAGTGCGTGTTTTTGAATGCATAATAAAATCAACGCTAATTTTGTTTAAAAAAATTCAAGAACATTGTTTTTTGTAAAAAAAAAACTGAATTGGATTGGTATATGATCTATTTTGTAGAGCAGCCCCATCGATCCAGATTAGGTATAACACATACAGGGTGGAAATTTGAAAGAGAGCAGTAAGGCCTTAGCCATTGTAACATTATCAGCAAAAATAACTTTTTTTATTTTTCAGATTTATATTTTTCAGCGTTCGGGAAGCTACGCAATATCTTCTCGTCCAAAATACCGCAGTGTCTCAAGACGAAAGTCTTTGACCAGTGTGTGTTGCCAGTAATTACTTACGATACTGAAACGTGGTCGCTCACAATGGGCCTGATAAGAAGGCTCAAAGTTAGTCAAAGGGCAATGGAGAGGGCTATGCTCGGAGTGTCCCTGCGTGATCGAATCAGAAATGAGGAGATTCGCAGGAGAATGAAAGTAACCGACATAGCCCGAAGAATTGCTAAACTTAAGTGGCAGTGGGCGGGGCACATTGCTCGCAGAACGGATGACCAATGGGGCAGTAAAGTTCTGGAGTGGCGACCGCGTACTGGAAGGCGCAGCGTGGGTAGGCCCCCCACAAGGTGGACCGACGACCTGGTGAAGGTCGCGGGAATCCGCTGGATGAGGAAGGCGCAGGACCGGTCGTTGTGGCGATGCTTGGGGGAGGCCTATGTCCAGCAGTGGACGTCTTTCGGCTGAAATGATGATGATGATGATGATTTTTTGCTGATTATGTCACTTCGTGAATTACCTTTGAACCGACTATATTATGTCGTATTAAGTAAAAGAATAAAATAGTTTAATCTACCTGTATTGCTGATGTTTCGAATCCTTTATCAAACACAATCACGGAACTAATAACTACATCACTTTGACGTGTGTTTCCATTTACAATTTTCTCTGAATACCGTCCATTAAACGATGTTTTTGATTTCTATACACATTCAAATTCATTAAACTTACGTTTTATCGGCTCATAAGCCGAGAATTATACAGGAAAAAACTATGTAATTAATTAATTCATGGTAATTATTTATTGTTTTTTTCCTTGATTAAATAGTTTTTTTCCTGGTATAACCAAAGACATTTCTATACTGACGTCAGTATAATACCTTTGTGGGTATAACTCTCTAGCTAATGCTTAGGGTGTGCATACATTTAGGTACGCTCTCGCGCCGAACAGATCGAGCGCCGCAAATCCACAGTCTACAATTCATGCTAAAGATATTGTGGCAGGCGGTGAAATATAGTCATCATCATCCTCCGAGCCTTTTCCCAATGGGGTCGGCTTCAGTCTAGCCAGATGCGGCTGAACATCAGTATTTTACACGGAGCGACTGCCATCAGACCCCCGCAACCCAGTTACTGGGTAATACTGACATTCGGAGGTTAGACCAGTTGTCAGACTTTCAGGCTTCTGACTACCGTAACGACTGCCATATAAGTATTATATCCATTGTCTAGTAGTTCTAGTACCCATAGTACAAGCTCTGTTTAGTTTGGGTCTAGATAGTGCTGTGTAAATATGTTCGAAATAATTATTTATTTATTTATAGTTTACAAAATAAATGTCTAGCAATATCATAGAGGAATAGAATATAAATTATTTTCTTCTGTGATCAATATCGATGTTTTTTCCAGCCCTAAAGATTTAAAGATATAATAATCTTTCAGTGCGTTTGTCATGTTCTTTCGACCTTACAACTGAAACCATTATTTGTTTACTTAAGACTAATTGAATTTAGTTACCACTTCAATTAATTCCTCCATTTAATTAATAGTTTACGGTACATTACTGTCGAGGCCGTTAATTGCTGTTTCGGCCGAGACTTGTATAGTACTTTTCTCTCATTTGCGAGGAAACACAACACAAATTTTTAATATTTTGTACCTAAAAACACCTAATTTATGTGTGTACTTAAAAACCTTTGTAGCATAATTTAAAAAATAAAAAGTGTCCAGCAATTTATATTATTGTCCTGTTTGATATTACCGGCCTGTTATTTCGTTGCGTACGGAAAAGAGACGATTGTTGTATTCTTTTTTTTGAATAATGAACCAATTTCCGAGCAAGTGGGAGAAAAAACAAGTTATATTAAAACAAAGTTTAACCGGATTAAATCGCGTATATTATTTAAATTGGTTTTCCTGACGTTTCGAAAGCTTTGCAGGATATTTTTTTTTTTTTTTAGCATTTTAAATAATATTCACGATTTAATCCGGTTAAACTTTGTTTTATTATAGTAGTAGTAGTGATCGCGAAAACCTAAGAAATTATTATAAAAACATGTTATAATAAATAAATAAAACATTACATTTCAAAACGTACGAGTCAATCCCACCTAAACGAAAAGCTGTCAACCAAGGCAATTCGAGCTGGGGCCTTCCTCCTGCTTCCTCCCAACTAGATCGAGTTCTCTATCAATCGAATTTTAATTCGAGTTAGTGTCAATTCGTACTGCATTCCTTGACAATTCGGAATTGACATTAGCTCGTTTTGGTTCAGAACTCGAACCGGTCGGAAATAAGACCGCTGATAACGCATATCTGCCAAGTCAAGCGATAAGTCCATTCGATCCTATATATGTAGTAACAACCATAAGAAGTTGCTATTTTATCTCCAGTGACAACACTGTCACAAACGCAACATAAAAAAACAAATTCCCTCCAAGTGTCACAAAAATGATGCGTGCGAAACCACCAAAACAATTTGCAGGTATTTCCACCCTTTGAAAATGCCGCCGATGACTTATTTTCAGAGTCTTTCGGGATCTATTCTCAAACCCTCGCTATGATTTCTAAGTCAAAGGGTATTAAATAATCGTAGAATTTATTAAGTATTTTTAGATGACTAAGCACATTATTATTCATGAGCTCTAGAAATATGGCATGGTTATAGATCAACATCATATAATGTAGTGCGGATTTGACGTGTGACCATAAATGTGTACAAACCCTCAGTAACAAATTAGTGGACGGACTGATGTCACTATTATCATTGGACGGAAAGTGACATCCGTTTGAACACCAAAACCATTGTATAGCTATCACTACAAAATTGGCGATTATGGTGTTTCCACTAACGTCGTACATTTTAACAATCTAAAGGGAAGGCTTATGTTCAACAGTGGACGATGAAGGCTAAAATATTTACTTTTAATAATAATCGTTTATTGACATAAATGTACGCACGGCTATATGTATACGGGACGGGATATTGCTATCATTTTCCAGTATAAGCTGATCTCTGATTGTACGTAAAGCCTATACAATGCGAGGTCAGCTTATACTGGATATATATATCTTGATATGTAGGTAGCTGTATGTTACGTACGCTTAACAAAGAATTCTCTGACTCCTGTTCTACAGTACTAGTAATAACTGTGTTCAGGAGCCAGTGTTTTTTTGAACATATTTTTATTTTATGAATTTTTTAAAATTATTTTTTATAGTATATGATGGCGAAACCGTCTGAACAAGGACACTGAACAGTGGCCGTGGTCAGATCAATCTAACTAACTGATCTGACCACGGATACCTAACGGGCGAAACGAGCTAAAGGCCCATACCTATGCCCATAACAACTGCCATACCACCTAGGCTGTTGCCTAAATGGTACCACAAGTTGGTTCGCTAAACTGAGACATGAAGATGGAAAGTGTCATGTGATTGTAATTTCACCGGCACCCGCAACCTTCAGACTGAAACACAGTAATGCAAGCATCACTATTTGGCGGAGAAGTAGGTACTGTGGTAGTACTTCACCGGACGAGCTCTTTCACAAAGGAGCTCTTCTACTACTAAATAGTAATAATAGTAGAGATTGCTTACCATCAGGTGACCCGCATGCTCGTTTGCCCTCCTATGTTATAAAAAAAAAAAAAAAAAAAAGTAATTTCGAGGCGATTACATTATAAGGTTAAACATTATTAGCTGTGAGGATCATTGTACTCATCAGTATGAACTATGAACAACTTTTACTATGGGAACAATCCAGAAATCGCGAAAACAAACAGCTGTTTTTCCTACGAACATAAATATATGGAGCAGCAGATTTCTTTTTCACGATTTAAGGGTTGGTCCTATCGTAAAAATTGTTCATACTGATGAGTACAATGACCCCTTAAGAGGTTTTCAGTTATTTCAATACACGTTGTATAAACGTTCATACACGCACATAAAAACAAATGTTTTTATTAATAGGTAGAGTAACTAAATTATCCACAATAAAATTATACACATCATAGAAATAATCTAGAACGTGTAATTACAACTACAAATGATAAGGCGATAATTAAAGCGTAATCTTTACGTTATTATGAAATATTATCAGAAGCATGTTTCCTTCATGATAAGCAAATTTTTGGTAAGTTAGGAATTTCCCATAGCTATAGCGACCCGATGCGGAAGGCACAGGACCGGTCGTTGTGGCGATGCTTGGGGGAGGCCTATGTCCAGCAGTGGACGTCTTTCGGCTGAAATGATGATGATGATGATGATGATGATAGCGACCCGGACTTATGACGTCATAAGTCATGACTGTCGAGACCATAGAAATTTGAATAATAAGGTAACAGAAGTCGCAAAGGCGCGAGAACTTGTCGCCGCGTGCAGCTGTCTCGTAGGACACCAGGGCCCTACTTCTCGCGTTATAGAGATAAATGTCTAATTCGAGATAATCTAATTTTAAATCTCTACGAAAAATGTCGCCAGTAATGCCGCTGGTAATGTAGACATATCTCTAACGTGACATTCAGAGAATACGAAAATTTATTATCAATCGACTTTCGCCATCTTGTTTCGACATTATGTCGAATGCCTACGACGCGAGAATCACCCCCCTGGGGGGTAATTCTCGCGACGTAGAGATTATCTCGAACTCGACATAATGTCAAAACAAGATGGCGAATGTCGATTGAAAATAAATTTTCGTATTCTCAGAATGTCACGTTAGAGATATGTCTACGCCTAGCGCTCTAAATACAAAGAGCGGTACGTAGCGATTGACATTACCGGCGATATTTTTCGTAGAGAATTAAAATTAGAGATAATCTCGAATTAGACATTTATCTCTATAACGCGAGAATTAGGGCCCTGTGCGCGAACCATTTGCTTGATCATCAGTGCTGGGGTCTTACTCCTGACTGGGTTGAGTTGTTTCAATCGAATTTGAATTCGAGTTAGTGTCAATTCGTACTGTATTTCTCTAAGAAATGACATTAGCTCGATTTGGTTCAGAGCTCGAACCAGTCGGGAGTACGACCCCTGTTTTGGACGCGAAGTCAGTCACTAAAATTGTATATTGCAACATATGTAACAGCGGATTTTTTGGACTTAAATTGTTTTGCATGAAAGAGCAATTCAAGGGCAATTTGCCCTTGTCACTAAAACGTAAGCTCATGGACATGTGCATTCTCCCCATCTTAACATATGGTGCACAGACATGATCTTTGACCAACATCCAGAAGTCCAAACCCAAGGTTTGCCAAAGGGCCATGGAGCGCAGTATACTTGGTGTTAAATTAACAGACCGTGTTCGTAACATAATACTGCGCTCCAAAACGCAAATTGTTGATGATTGTGGGTCAGAAGGTCGCCCAACTGAAGTGGGACTGGGCAGGACACGTTTGCCGTATGCCAAATGAGCTGTGGGCCCGTATAGCATAGGACTGGAGCCCTGAGACAGCGAAACGGGGTCGCGGCAGACCACGCAGGAGATGGAGAGACGAGCTCGATGTCTTTCTCGATGACAGCTGGCAGGAGGCGGCACAGAACCGCGATAGATGGAAGGAATTGAGGGAGGCCTTTGCCCAGCAGTGGGACAGTACAGGCTAACAAAAAAAAAAAATTGTTTTGCATTGAATGTTAGAAACGTCGTGGGCGTAATTACTTCTTTATGTTACTCTTCCGTGTGGTGCCGGACGCAAAGAATTTCACCACCCTATATCTTCTCATGGATTCGTAAAAGGCAACTAAGGGATTCACGAGAGGATGGGCAGCAGCGTCCTCTGAGTTTTTAACCAACCAACTGCGATCGCCAACCTGCCTGCCAAGCGTGGCGATTATAGCATATCCCCCCAAACATGCTTGGGGGAGGCCTATGTCCAGCAGTGGACGTCTTTCGGCTGAAATGATGATACTCAGTTACACCTTAACCTTATACAACCATATTGTTACTCTTTTAAGGGGTCATTTCACTCATGATTAAGAACAACTATTACTATATATTATGGCACTATGGCACCTATTCCAAGTAGGTATGTTGCTGTGCCCTTACCGGGCTTCATGTTAAAACCATAGAAATATAACACATAGAAACCCAGTAGACGCAAGCAGAGCGACGCAAATCCAGGTTAGCCTTAAAAGGCTAACCAAGTCTATCAGTACGTCAGTGCTCAAGGACAAGTCTTAGTGCGAACCGCTCCCGCAATTTATAAAAAAAATGACTTACTGTGCAGTGAAAGGGAGTCACAACTCGTCACATAATAACAAAAAACATTTATAGATCTCATTTCACGGGTAAGTACAACCTGGCATGTTATAATCTTGAGTCAAAACAAAAAATAATTCATAAACTTGACAGACACCATAACAATGAAAATGTTGCTAGGTATCGGAAAATATTTTACCCCATGTTTGTTTTTTCGTAAATACAGTTTGACAAAAACGTCTAAAATCAGAACTAATTTTCCATGTAATAATATAATTTTTGTATATTTTCTAACGGCCAAAATTAATATCCAATCTATCCACGATTTACCCTACTAGAGATAGAAATTTGACATATTTTGTATGAAGCTTATGTCAAATTCCTATCTCTAGTAGGGCAAATCGTAGATAGATTGGATATTAATTTTGGCCGTAAGAGTATTGAGTCAATCTGTGTTTTATCTTGCAAGAGATGTGTCTTGACTGTAAACACTTAAATCGAATTTATATGATTATGGCTTTACGAAATTCTGCCAAAAACGCGATTTTAAAAGTTGTTAATTTATCAATGTATGACTAGTGGCGCCCCTATTTTATGTACTCTTATGCCAAGCTATACTTTTATTAGTAGTGTTTTAGAATAAATAAAATGGGTACCCTTTTCTTTTTTATGCTAAATAATTTTGAATCACGTATTTTGCATTTGCCAAATAGTAATTATTTAAGGGTTGCCATCAGCTAAACCGTGTTTTATTTTATTATTTTTAACGCTTCACATGCGTAAATATGCGAAGCGAAATCTAAAGACATGAATTGTGGAAAGCAAAAATCGCTAACGAGCAGGATTCGAATCTGCCGCATCGGCATCGAGTCGACGATGAAGTACTTGGGACTCGTCCTCGACAACCGGTGGGACTCTGGGCCGCACTTTAAGCGGTTGGAGGCCGCGGCTGCTGCCAAACCACCCGTATTACCGTCGTAATGCAAAAACCCGTTCTTAATGGTTTAATCATTCAGTTGACGTTTTCTGAACTTAGCCTTAATAAATAAATAAATGAATAGGTAGGTATCTAATTAAAAATATCTGACAGCTAAATGATTATCTTACTATTCACTGGCTGCAAAATTCTGAACGCAACCTATTTTTCCCTACTTTTTCGGGAAAATTGAATTTACTTGCAACATTATTTGTGCGCTAGTGTGCCTGTTGGTGAGCTCGCTTACACACGCATAGATCTTTTTTGTGCGTCTCTATAAGCTGATCTGTTAAAGGGAACTATCGGTCTATGTGTTATATGTCTATGGTTAAAACCATTTACGTACCTTCAGGACTTATAAATGTAACACCTATGTACACACGGCTACACACAGCTGTACATTTCCAGTATAAGCTGACCTCGCATTGTATAGGTTTTCTTTACAACGCGAGGTCAGCCTTTACTGGATTTGTACAGCTTGATGTGTAGCCGTGTGTACACAAAGTGTTTGAGTTATAGGACCAACCCTAGAATCGTGAAAAAAACAGCTGGTCCCTAAATTTGTTACCACATAAATCGAAAAAATATGGACAGCTGATTTTATTCTCGCGTTTTCAGGGTTAGTCCTACTCCTATAGTAAAAGTTGTTCATAATTTTAAGCAGAGACGACCCTTAAAGTTATTTTAGTAATTAAAAATAGGGGTGTATACCCGATACTAGATTATCCGGAGAAGAACCGGAGTGACCGACATAGCTTGTAGGATCAGTAAGCTGAAGTGGCAGTGGGCTGGCCACGTCTGTCGAAGGACCGATGGCCGCTGGAGCAGACGAGTCCTTGAGTAGAGACCGCGAATCGGCAAACGCAGCGTAGGGCGCCCCCCTGCCAGGTGGACCGACGACCTAAAGAACGCGGCTGGGGGGGACTGGATGCGGAAGGCAGAGGACCGAGCGTTGTGGCGCAGGCTGAGTTGATTGATTGATTGATTGTGTATACCCAGCGCTTCTTAAAACCTGTTACCACGAGCTTCTGAAGAAATGTTTGCCATGACTATTCCTCATTATCCGTTTCGCGCCCTGATTATCCATTATTTTCCAACTGTTTTGGTTATTGCAGGGTTTCAATCAAGTTACTAAATAGCTTTAGATAATAGAAAACTTATAATAAACGTCCACTGTTGAATAAAGCTTCTAAATATTAAGTAATTTCGTGTCGAAATCGAAAGTAAATAACACAACGCTCACTTATAAAAGTTTGTCTAAAATGTCAAATGATGTCAAATGTGTCAAATACAGAAGATAATAAAATTATTATTACCTATGATATCGGAAGCATGAAGAAGGTTATTGTTACAAAGGCAGGATACCTTTTTAGTGTTCCGTACTTCCTGAGATACCCTTATAGTATAGTATAGTATCGTCATGTCCGTTCGTCTGTCCGTCTGTCCTAATCCTTTACTAACTTCTACAGTTAAAAACGTAAGTAGGTACATGTAATTTTGCAGAAAAATAGTTTATAGTTAGTTTATAGTTTTTAGTTTATAGTTTGGTCCTGGGTTCGATTCCCGGGGCGGGCAAAATGTTATTGGGTTTTTTCATTAGGAAATTCTCAGTAGCAGCCCGGAGTCTGGATTTGTGCCCGGTCAATGGCAATAGGCTCGCCCCCTATTACATGGGACTATAACATGACTGGCGAAATGTGGGTGTACTATTACACCTCTGCCTACCCCTTCGGGGAAATACAGGCGTGATGTTATGTTATGTTATGTAGTTTATACATAGATCTCAATTTTAAAAGAATAAAAAAATCTTTAATATGTA
Organism: Asteroscopus sphinx; assembly: GCA_949699075.1. Taxonomy (NCBI): domain Eukaryota; kingdom Metazoa; phylum Arthropoda; class Insecta; order Lepidoptera; family Noctuidae; genus Asteroscopus; species Asteroscopus sphinx. The sequence continues at coordinate 5,974,240 of OX453021.1, read as the reverse complement.
TTATATTTAAGGGGAAGCGCCCATACATGTGATATGGGGATGAAATTGGTATTTTTTTCACTGCATCCCCTCGTGTGGGATATCATTGAAAAGGTCTACTAAAATAAAGGTGATGTTTGATACATCACTTTTTATCAGGTGTACCATCTGCGAAATTAGCCCGCCAAAGTGGCTTGCAATGTATATGTATGTGTATGTGTAGAAATGGCAGGGGGGGTGGGGCATTTCTAAACTATGCGAGTTAGAAACATAAAATCTTCCACGTTGATAGTCCACAATAAAAATCAAAAACCAGAATTTAAATAAACAAATAAAATAAACATTTTTAGGATATCTTACTCATCACCATCTAGTCCCAAACTATTATATTATCTGTGCCCAAACTAAGCAGAGCTTGTGCTACAGTTACTAGACAACGGATATAATACCTACTTAGATACTTTTTTTTGTAAATACATATTTATAATACATAAGAAACACCCAGACCAACACAAACACTTATGTTCATCACACAAATATTTGTGTCCTGTGGGAATCGAACCCACGACGTTATGATTAGCAGTCCGACACATTTGACATTCATTCATTTCAATTTTCATTCATTCATTCATTTGAATTTGACAGTTCTTCAGTAATATTTTCTGTCCTTTTTCAATGACGTTAGTAAGAAAGAGATAGTGTGATTAAGTATAGTGCGAGCGCGAAAGTAGTGTGTTTTTGGTTCGTCCTTCTTTCACGCAGCAACGCAACGGAGCAACGGATGGTTATTTTTTCACGGTTTCGGTGTTGATCCCATAATAAAAGTTGTTTAATTGTTTTAAATAATTGAACAATACGGTATAAGTAAGCGCTGTAAATAAACTCATTTTAATTTATTGTCCATTGTTTGAAATGAAACAAAACGTGCATATGTCATCAAAACGCAGGCTACAAAAATGATTAAATACGTAGGTACCTACATGACGTCGTACAATATTAATAAATAAAAACTAGCCAAGTACGAGTCGGACTCGCGCAGTAAGGGGTTCCGTACCTCTCAACGACCTGATACCCCATAAAAACCGATTTAATTTACGAGAATTTATCAAAAGACATCAGCGTACAGTGCGCGAAATATGAATTTTTGAATGTCTTTCTTACGCAGGTACCGCCACATATGTCTATGTTTGTCTTATTTTTAGTATTTGTTGCTAAACTACATAATATGCACTATAATCTGACCAAGTTTGACGCTGGTATATATTACGGTTTTGAAGATAGAGCAAAAACAAAAACGTTGAAAAAAATGCATGTTTTTCGAGGTTTCTTGTATGGGGACCCCCTTTGTTTTTAGACTTTTTTTTTGTTTTTAGTATTTGTCGTGATACACCTCATAGCAACACTTATTCTGAGAAAATTTCAACCGGTTACCTATTACCGTTCAAAAGATACAGCCCTGTGACAGACAGACGGACGGACGGACGGACGGACGGACGGACGGACGGACGGACGGACGGACAGCGTAGCGAGAGTAATAGGGTCCCGTCTGTCACCCTTCGGGTACGGAACCCTAAAAACTAGCCAAGTACGAGTCGGACTCACGCAGTAAGGGTTCCGTACCACCCATCGACTTGATACCCCATAGAAACTGATTTAATTTACGAGAGTCCATCAAAAGACAACAACCGTAGTAGACGTAACTATGAGTAGTAAAAGACGAGTCACTGAAAAACTTGTAAACTACTGTTTCTCACCAAAACATTTTCAAACTTAAATTAAAAGATTTAGGATTTCATCATCATCATTTCAGCCTTAAGACGTCCACTGCTGGACATAGGCCTCTCCTAAGCAAATGTGAGAATGTGTATGTGTATGTTTAGGATTTACGGACATAAAAAATATTGATTTTTATCTAGCACAGATTACAAAAAAACATCGTCAACCGCATAATCGCTCGACATCAGGAGGTTGCGGTCAAACGCAAGCCCGTTTTAGAAAAGAGTCTGAGGAAAGTGTTATATTAAAAATTATTAGGTTAAAAAGGGCACCTATCTCAGCATATATTATATTACCACAGTTAACCAACTAGTTACCTACTAATGCGTGCACAGAAATAGAATAGAAAAGTGGGCAGGGCGCGCGTGCCAACACTCTGCTCCATAGTACAAGGCATTTCAAAGCCTTTCCCAGTACGCCTTATGACTTGTTTCTGTAAATACTGTAACAAAAACCCGCAAAAACGTCTTATTGTGCTGTTTCTAACAGCAGAAACAAAAGCTGTAAAGAACATTTAAATAAAGTTAATTTTTAAAAAATAATGACGTCAATATGTAAGGCGTAATTTTACGAGTGTTTTAAGATCATTTTTTTGGCATTTTTTAATAAGATCTAATAAAAAACAAAACACACTTTAATTAGAATTTTGTTCATTTTTATTGTACAAATCCATACGGTAATTTCTAGTTAGAATACAAAAGTTTTGTTCTAATATGAATTACAATCAAAATTATTAACAAAATTATTCCACTTCGAATGAAACTCACGGATCGCCCTTTCCTTGTTCAACGGATCTAAAGCACTATATTTCAAAGAGTTTAAAGCTAAGGTCTTCAACATTCTCAGGTCTGAGAGTCTACTGGCAACACCCACAAAAGCAACGTAAAAGTCATCGGACAACGGGTCAGCTTCCCAAGCGCCAGGGTCGTCACTTGACAAAACAACAGGCAGGTTTAAACTTAAGAAAATATTCAGAGGATGGTTTCGCACATCCCTGACTAGAGATAACACAGAATTTGATAGAACGTTCACTTCTAACCCTATGTCATTGTGGATCACTTCTCGTATTAACACTGGGTGCTTTGCCAGCGCGTACGCATGGCCAATACGTTTGGCACCTAACAACACAGCATCTACTAGATTCTCATCTGTTAATGTTCCAAACCAATTTGTTTCTCCAGCGTGGAAGAAGAAATTGAGGTCTCGTGCTGCAAGCAGTTGTGGTACGAACTCTATTAGCGGATTCCCTAAATCTTCTTGCCCGACTAAATCGAATCCAGCATACAGGTCGGGCATATCTTTCTTGATTTCTTTCGCTATTCTTATATAGTTGTCCAGCACAACTCTTTCCACTTTCCTTGAAGGAGCAAAAATCAGTTTAGCTCCAATGAAATCCGGATAATCTTTCACAAATCTATTAATCGCTCTCCTGTAAGCTTTTGCTGTAATTAAATTGTCGTATACAGTCCCGTCTAATTCATAAAGATTAGGTAGTATACTCCTGACTTCAACGTACATGACATTGTCTTCTCTGAAGAACTTGAGGGCATCATAAAAGTACTGTTCCCAAATTGGTCTGTAGGTCAGTAAAGGGCTGACTGTATAAAAGTAGTTTATAAATGCTGCCCAAGTATCTGTTATAGTAGGATAAACAACTTCTGGGTTGTCTACCACCATGGTGAAATGCTTTCTGATTTCAGCGTCGAACTTTGAAATATTAGCTGTTGCACGTCTTGCTTCACTCATGAGTTGCCAATGGGTATCACACGTCTCATTGGGGATGTTATTTGAAAACCGGAACCGAATTTGTTTTCCAAAACACACATACAAATGATCCACGTAGGTGACGTTCAATAAATAATCTGGTCCAATGATCGCCATGTCATGGACGTGAAGTACAGCTCCTTTGGGCATACTCTTGATGATCTTATAAGCTTTAGAGTTCTGTAATTTGTCTTTATAGTTGAAAAAGTGCTGCGACAGATTGAAATACTTCGGGTTATCAAATCCATTGTCGATCTCGTAGAACTTATGTTGCATCAGGCAATTGTTAACAGCATTTTCTTTATCATTTAGTGTCGTATTTCCGCCGAGAGAGATCCGTAATTCGAGTTCGAGTAACTGATTTCGTCTCTCGTAGTATTTGTCGTCACATTTTGCGTAAATAAAAAGTATTGTTATAATTATAAAGCGCATTTTTATCGCACGTGCGTCTCGGATCGGCGTCCAATAGCTACTGAGATGGAGCGCTGGGGCGTCGACCTATGACATTGGATAAACTGAAAGAACGTTCACAGTTTTACTTTATATTGTTAAACTGTGGAACGTTCATGGTAGTAGCATATTGTGTGGTATTAATTGATAACAATTTATTGTACTGTATGTCATACGTGAGAACCGGAATGTTATTGAAGCGAATAATTTATGTATAATGTATGTATGTATGTTATCGGTTCGTTGCATTGTTTTTGTGAAGCGTGCTCAAATTAATGGTTTTGGTGGTGGTTTTTAGGGTTCCGTAGTCCTACAAGGAACCCTTATAGTTTCGTCATGTTCGTCCGTCTGTCCGTCTGTCCTAATCCTTTACAGCTTAATAACTTCTACAGTTATAAACATAAGTAAATGAAATTTTGTTAAAAAATAGTCTGCATATAGATCTCAATTTTAAAAGAATAAAAAAATAGTTTTTACGTTATTTAGGGGTGGCGCCCATACATGTGAAATGGGGAAAAAAAAAATTTTTTCGCTGCACCCCCTCGTGTGGGGTATCATTGAATAGGTCTACTAAAATGAAGTTAATGTTTCATACATCACTTTTTTATCAGGTGTACCATCTGCGAAATATAGCCCGCCAAAGTGGCTTGTAATGTGTCCCCCCCCCTGCCATTTCCAAACTATGCAACGTAGAAACTTGTAATCTTCCACGTTGATAGACTTTTATAAAAACTCTCTTTTAAAATTATTTCGAGTATAATGTGATTATAAATTTTTGAGTTATAGTGAGAAAACTGAAAAATACTTAAGACGTCCTAGTTCATAGGTCATTGACCTTAGAGAAAAATAATGTTAGCAAATAATGCTCCTTTAGTTACTTTCTATTTAAAAAAATCACAAAAAGAAACTGTGTTATATTGATAACACAAAATAACAGCGCCACCTAGCGCTAAATTTAAGAAGTGTGTCATATATTGATATAACATAGGTGGCGCTGTTTGCAAAAACTAAAATAGCAATGATTAATATTCAATTTGATTCGTTTGTAATTAGACCAGTAGGTCCTAGGGTCCTATTATAGGGTTCCTTAATTATAAGGAACCCTATAATACTGAGCATGGCCCGACATGCTCTTGGCCGGTTTTTTTATTGTAATTGCCGTAACTACACGTGTAATGTAAAACTGCAACTAGTTTCCGTAGGTAATGATTATAAAGGTTAAACCGCACTTGAGCTGCTCGGCGCTTTCTAAACGCGCGCGGCATTTTTTTTGCAGTCGTTTGTCATCTAACTACTAAGACGGACGTATTATATGAAGAAAAGATTATGGTGGCCTTATTGTGCGAAGAGGCGAAAATACTCGAATGTATCATTCGAGTATTTTCGCGATATACACGTGATAAGTAGCCTATATGTTAATCCGGATTATGGTCCATGTGTGTGCTAAATTTCATCCAAATCCATTCAACGGTTTAACAAACATCTTTACAAACTTTCACATTTATAAAATCGCAAACAAACGTGCGAATTACAAAAAAGTAATGATTACAAATAAAAATTGCTTATTTACTTTTTTCCATATTTATTTTAAAATTTTATATATACCTACAATATTAACAAAGCACAAAATAAAGTGATACAATATTTTCAAACTACAAAATAAAATGATACAATTACAAAGTACAGAATAAAATTATACAAAAAGGCGCGCCTAGGCGTCAAAATATTCCTCCACGCCGCTGTCATCTGGCATAGTGCCCAGAAGACTGGCAGCGTTGCCAGTTGCCACGTCGAATGGCAACGCTTATTCTTTGACTAAAGAACCAGCCAGCCCTCTGGTCACGCGAAGTGTCGACCAGCCTCTTAGAGATTTCCTTAAATAGGGAGCGCGCACTCGGACCCCATGGCCCGAGCGTTTCGACCCCAAACGGCTCAAAGTCATAGTTACCTGATAGGTTACTATATTTGCGCCGCTTAAGGGCCTCCGCAGATGCAGCGGCAGCGCCAGCACAGCCAGCCGAACTAGAAAGATGTGAAGGAGCAAGGGTGTCGACGCACGTTGCGTCCCACACAATAGGTGCGGAAGAAAAACTCGTGGTGACTATCAAGTAACGAGTATTTTAAGGGACTTTACTCATGGCGCGACGCGACGCAGAATTGCATCGATTGCCGATATCGGTCAGATATCGCAACAACATGTGTTCGAAGAATATGTATTGAAAATCGCAAATGTCTTCAGACAAGATCGCATGGATTGACGATATCGCTCACAGATCAGCAGCCTAATTGCGTAACTCACTCTCGATCGCAATCATCTGGATTTCAATATTCATTGCTCCGTGTGTTTTGACAATCCGTGTCATCGGCAACTACGTACCACGCAATGAATATTGCTGTAATTTCAAAATGAAAGCTAATGTCAAAGTGAATGCATTACACAATTGCCCCACTGCTCTATATTGAATTGCATGTACGTTTTAATGACCTGCGTTTAGGGCATGGCGGTATTCGAGATTCTTGTAATACCGGTTTTCATTCGGTATTGAAATTTTAAATACCGGAATTCCGGTTATTTTGGTATTTTCGGTATTTTTATAAGAAAATTATACATTTTCAGAAAACAATACATAATCGTGATTTGTCTCGTTTTGCTAGTGTAAAAACAAAATAAAAATAAAGTTCCTTTTTATTAATCTACTTTTAGGTGGTGTAAATTAATGTCTAAATACAAAATACAACATAAATAAAAATAAAAAGATACAGTGTGAAAAAGCGTGATGAGGGAATATTCTGGAGTGAATGAAAATGTAATATGAAAGATTTAAAAAGGAGTTTTAGGATGGTTTTAGTATTCAATTCTTTATTGCATTTCCATGTGTTTTAACAAGGTCTTAATAATATTACAAGTCCACATGGACCCTGCCGGGCACAAAAACTTAATACAATTTGAATAGTAGCATACATTAATATAAATCATTAAAGAAAATAGCAATTAATTCTATGTCCTAATTATAACAAATTTTATAAGTCATCTTTAAAAATTCAATTCATTTAAAATGAATAATGTCACAAATTAAAATTTAAATAAATGCTCCAGATAGATAAAATTATAGTATGTAGAATAGGATGGACGAGACGCAACCGGCGCCTCACTTGCACTTGCTGACGCAGATAATCTCGAGGCATGGTTGCTTCGAGAAGTATCTGTGTTGGATAGGCCGGGAGCTGCCTTGAGGACACGGCGCAGTACACACTGCCAGAGTGCCCAGCTCGGGCCAGTACCACTGTGACCTCATCAATGAAGTAGGTGGCAGCGATCTTTCACTTCCGGCTGTGGTTCTGTCCATGGTCGGCAGTGAGAGCGCTTGGGAAGGTACCGTCTCCGACTGAGGGCAGGTGATGCTCGCGAAGGAGGTGGTGGAGAGGGTACGATGACTTCTCTTCCCACCCGCAGGAGTCGGACTGGGCACTGCAGGAGGGTGCATGCCGAATTGCCGATCTCCAGCCATCCTAGGAGTGGGCCTGCGAGTGGCGGTCTTACCTCAAGACCACCGTCTGACTAGTCAAGGCCCGTTATGGTAGTGCATTGTGTTCCAAGGGTCGTTAGAGAAACACCGTGGTGGTTTTAGTCAGTAAGAGACCGACACTGGCTCCGCCTTTCTCAGATGGAGTGTTTCCATGAGGATTTCCCCAAGGAAAAAAAGGGCTGAACTCGGTCAAGGTACTGTAAACAAAAATAAATGAATGTAATGAATAGTGGGCGTTCAAAAAGGCTGGATTAAGAGCACTTTTAATAACTGACGTGCATGCATGTAGCATGATGAGATTAATTAATGTAGATGAAGTGAAATTATGTATCAGGATCGTAGTGGGTAGAAAACCATAGTCTTTGCCTACCTGAGATAGAAAGTGTATGTATGTATGTTACAAAACAATCAAAGAAAATCACAGTACTGTAAAACTCCTGAAAAAGCTATCATGTGTTCAACTTGTAATTTTGAAATCTCATCATAATCATCATCATTTCAGCCGAAAGACGTCCACTGCTGGACATAGGCCTCCCCCAAGCATCGCCACAATGACCGGTCCTGCGCATTCCGTATCCAGCGGATTCCCACGACCTTCACCAGGTCATCTTGAAATCTAATATCAATCAAATAGGTATAGTTAAAAATGATGAGTTAGCTAAGGGCTCTTTATTTCAGCTCAATCGTAGCCAAGTCTTTTTGAGACCATTAACAATCAAAGTATCACAAATAATCAGTTGTAAAAATAATCAAGTCATTCAACAATAAACTTTTCAAATTGTCTAAAATAATCATCATGAACGAACAAACAATCAAACATAAAAGTTACACGGAATTCAGTTACATTCGGTTGGTCGCCAACGGAATGGCAGTGTTTCGTATGTAAATCGCACAAACATGTTTAAATGCGTGCTACAAACATCTGACTCTTGTTGGGCGGTCGACGTGTTGTTGGAAATTTTGAATTAAAGCAAAAATACCGAAAAACCGGTAATGGCGATTACAATACCGGTATTAGAAAATGCCAAAAAACCTCCGATATTCCGGTTTTTCGGTAATACCGAAAACCGGTATCCATGCCCTACCTGCGATCCTATTTCAAATAAATGTACGGGGGCGTGCGAGCGCCGCGCTGGCACTTGTTTTGACTTGCACGCGATTCTTTTCTGTTGCGCAACTAGTAATCTGTTGGAAATATTTTTGGTATCAATTAAAATGTACGTACAACTCGAGTCGAAAATCGATGCTATATCGCTCGCATCGCGTCGCGTCATGAGTAAAGTCCCTTACGCAACAAAGACATATATTACACGGTTTTTTAGTACTCCACTACCAAACGGGCATGCATGGTCCGCACAGCAGCAGCCGCAGATGGGCACTACTGGGTAACTGCACCGTTTGGGACAACATATCCAGGGCTCTGTGCAGCAGTAACAAGGGCACGGCTTGCAGCAGTTTGACCGGCAGCAAGGAATCGCCACTGTTTCACAGAGCGGCACAGGCTTCGCTCTGGAGTTTGTGACTTATCACAGGGAGAACAGGGTGGCAGACATGGTAGGATCGGCGGTGTAGGGCAGGGGTTAGGGTATAGGCGCACAGAAGCCGGGCACGGTCAGCACACTTCTCCCGGGCATGGTCAGCACCCTTCTCCCGGGCAAACTGAACAAGGTCTCAGGTCGTCAACTATGAGGTATGATAATGATAATGATAATAGCTTTATTTATTCCTTATATATATCATAGATTTGAGCTTATTCTATATTTTTGTTAGTTGCGTGTTAGTGTTTTATTTTAACCTGGCTTGTTAGTAGTATTAGTATTTATGTAAGGACCGCTCTAGCGGTGAAAGCCTGCTCCATTTGTTTCCACCCTACTCTGTCTCCGGCTAGTCTACTCCAGGCTCCAGGTGTTTCCAGCCGTAGCAACTATATCGTCGCTCAATCTATGAGGTATAGACAATAATAGACATGTATAATATTCATCATCAAATTTTTTTTTTATTTTTTTTTGTTATCCAATAAACATAACTTTCAAAATAAAATGTTTTATTTACTTGTGTTCTACAGGATGATTTTTGTAATTCGACCTATTCCATGAAAGGAGTCATACTAGTATATTTCCCGAGAAGTATAATCTGGTGGTCTTCAAGACTCGAGTTTCTGCTGGGCAAGCGTGCACCATCGTCGACCGCACCATCGCTTAACATGATGGCGGTCAAACGCAAGCCCGTTAAGAATAAAAAAATAAAAAAAACTAGTAGCTCATTTGCAACAAAAATGATCCCGTGAACCAGAGGGCGCCAGTCATTTGTTTTCGAGTTATAGCAGTTTTAAGTTTTTTTTTCAATATTTTCCGACTTCGGATGGAAAAATGCTAATTGTGAAAAATGTATCCTACTCTGGGCACTGGGCACTCGATTGACACTTTCCTGAAAGCTGATGAATGAGCAATTACTATCATATAAAATTCATGGCCAACATTGTCATAACCTCGGAAATAAATGGTTATAAATCAACAGTTATAATACAATATAATCTAAGTACCCTTTACATTACAGAGAACAAAAGAGAATTACTCGAAAAAAATGTACAACATTTGGCGTACAAATTACAGAAACAACATCCTCATTTTATAAGCTATCCAAAATAGTACAGATGTGGTCAAGTTTCGCAAAAGCTTGGAAAAAATGCAGTTATAGCAGAATTGAAAGCACTTTGCTTGAAGTCATTTTCTAAATTTATGTCTTGTTCGACGCGATTTTGGTTATACTGTGGTTTATTTAGGTTGTACGAATCTCTGCGGCATGTTTTGATCGATCAGAGATAATTGTAGTACATACAAAACCAATAAGTGGGATCGGGAGACAGGAGTTCCTGCTTAGAGATGAAGGCACTAAGATTGCAACAGCCTCGTCACCTGAAAAGGATTAGCTGGCTGGTAGTCCAGGCTACCACCACCACCACACCAATTGGTGGTTGCCTACCATCAACGACATCTTTTGCGATTACGAACGGTCTAAATGGATGTTAGGGGCCTACATCAAGCTGTAGCGACATCTATCCGGTGACTTGAGAACTATCCTACATCGCGCAAGCAGAGTTTACACGCAAGTTAGCATATATACAAGAGCCCGACATCAACCGTTGGGCAGTAGCACGCCAGGCGCAGACCCAGCCTGGTCGGAGGATCCTCCCTTTGTGTTGGAGGAACATGATACCTCGTTCCTCCACAAAGCAATCTCTGAGAAAACAGCCGCAAGTTGAGGTGCTGCAAATGATGTTGTGAGTACCGTAGGTTGGCAGAGGTGGCTCAGTCTTCCTCCGAGATAGTAATGATATGTATGAGATTCCTATGGGTATGAGAAAACACACACAAGGTTGAGAAGCACATCCGTATGAGCTTCCCCTCATGTGCAGCACGTCTCGGGAGATGTTTGAGCCAACTTGTTGCTTAAAGAATTAAAATCGGGTGGACCCTAAACTGATTTTTTTCGCGATTTCAGTGTTGGTCTCATAGTAAAAGTTGTTCATAATGATGAGTACAATGACCCCTTTTAGGGAAAGAAGCCATTAAATTTTCAGCATGTATTATATAATCACTACGTTTTAGCCACTGTAGCGCCAGCGCCACGCCTCTCCGCCGCCTTCGCCAGCTATAGCTGCGGTATACTGCACTAGCGGCAGCGGCGCGGCGCGGCGCTTCGTAATATTCTCCCGGAGCCAACTCTGCAGCGACGCGCTGCGCCGTTCCGCTGCCGCGACGTCGCAGTGCGGTTTGGATCATACAAATCAATAGAAATAATATTTTTGGTGTCGCCCAGCTCCGATGCAGTTCTGCGCCGTGCCGCCCTAGTGCGGTTGGTTCTATACTGAAGCGACGCACCGCGCCGTACCGCTGCCGTGACGTGGTAGTGCGATTTGGGTCATACTAATAAATTTTTAGTATCGCGCAACTCCGCTGCAGTGCCATGCCGCGCCGCTAAGTGCGGTTTAAGCTTAATTGTGATTTAAACGACTAAAAAACTGACAGGAATAACATATAATAAGTAAATTTATATACAATTCTGTTATTGTGGCCTGGAATTTGTTATCAAACATAGTACGATGAACACAAAGGCCTATAAATAGCTCTATAAAGTCTGGATGACTTTTGATGAAAATAACTTACTGACTGGGGTGATAATAATTTATTTTAGGCGGCCCATACACCTACAATTTAATTGTGCAATAATTATATTGCACAATTATGTTATTATTAATATCATTTATTATTATTTGAATCGTTCTTATCTTCAATACCATTCCAATCTTACCCCTAAACGGTCAATCATCATCATCACCATTTCAGCCGAAAGACGTCCACTGCTGGACATATGCCTCCCCCAAGCATCGCTCCACAACGACTGGTCCTGCGCTTTCCGCATACATTGGATAGCAGCGACCTTCACCAGGTCGTCGGTCCACCTTGTGGGGGGCCCCACGCCTTCCAGTACGCGGTCGCCACTTCTGATCTTTACTGGCCCATCGGCCATCCGTTCTGCGAGCAATGTGCCCCGCCCACTGCCACTTAAGTTTGGCTATTCTTCGGGCTATGTCGGTTACTTTCGTTCTCCTCATTTCTGATTCGATCACGCAGGGACACTTTCAGGGGATCTTTCCATTTTCCATCCAAACGGTCAATATCATTGCGCAAATGCAATAATTGCACACATAGAAATATAACACATGTCTATTTGCACAATTATATCACAGAATATACGTGGGACACTCAGAAAGTTTTGCGAAACTAAAAAAAATTGTTCTATACGTACATATATTTTTATCAAATCTTTTCAAAGTACTTTCCACCAGCCTCTATACAAAGATTCATGCGCCTAAACCAGTTTTCAAAACACTTTTTCCAGTCCGCCGCAGACACCTCGTTTACAGCCTGCTCGAACGCAGCCAGCGCATCTTCCGGCGACGAAAATTGTATCCCTTTGAGCTGATTTTTTATTTTTGGGAATAAAAAGAAGTCACACGGTGCTAGATCAGGGCTGTAAGGAGGGTGACCCAGGAGTTTGACTGGCGTGCTGTCCAGGAAGTCCCTCGTTTTGAGTGCGGTGTGCGCAGGTGCATTGTCGTGGTGGAGCAGTAGCCCGCGGAGCCCTGTGTTTGGTCGCTTGTTGCTTATAACAGAGAAAACTTCTGGCAAACATTTGGTAGTATACCATTCGGCATTAATGCTTCTTTGATCCCGTAAGGGAATTGATACCAAGTGGCCAGTCAAATTAAAAAAGCTAGCGATCAAAATCTTACCCCCGCTTCTAGATCGCTTCACTTTGGTAGGCGTTGGCTCATTTTGAAACACCCAAACAGTCGACTGGCGCTTGGTTTCTGGGTCGTATTGATAAATCCAGGACTCATCACCTGTAACGATGTCGTAAACACGCCGAGACGAGCCTGCTTCAAATTTGTTAAGCATATCACGGCACCATTCCACCCGGGCCTGCTTCTGAGCATCGGTGAGGTTGTGCGGCACCCAGCGTGATACTATCCTCCTCACGCGAAGATGGCTGTGTAGAATCTCGTGAACGCTTCCCGATCCAATCTTCAATATGTGTTGAATCTCCTGATATGTAATTCGCCTATTGTCTTGGATTAAATTTTTCACTGCTAGCACGTTTTCTTCGGTAACAGCCGTCAAAGGGCGACCGCTTCTTTCGTCATCCCCCAAAGTTGGTCGACCGCGCTTGAATTCGTTATACCAACGATACACGGTTGCCTTGGAAGGGCCTTCATCCATGAATGCCATTTGAAGTCTATCGTACGATTCATCCGGTTTCAGGCGACACTTGAAATCGTATAAAATCATAGCTCTAAAATGTTCCCGGCGCAGATCCATATTTCAGTGAGACACAATACTTTGAATTAACTCGCAAAAAATGTGGAGGGAAATTTTGAAATTGGAACTTACTTATTTTTGCTTATAAATAATCATATTTTCGAAAAACATTATAACTGGCCAGTCTCCCATATATAAAAACTTTTTTTCGCAATACTTTCTGAGGGGCCTGGTATATATAATAGCTCAGTCGACTGCATGACAGTGGTAACACTTCAATTCGAAAACCGTCCTTACTGCTTACGAAATAAAGATGCTGCTAATGTCAAAGTGTTACCACCGACGTGCGGTCGACCGTACTAACGTGACTATATTATAGTTGATTGGGCCGCTTTAGGAACTGATTTATTGAAACGACATAATTTTCAACTTTTACTAGAATTTTAAGAAAACTGTTTATAATCTAGTCAAGTGCAAATTATACCCTACTTGTACAAGCAATGTACCGTGCCCTAATTTTGGAATCCTTTGGGGCTAACAACCATCTCATTATAGCATTGTTGTTAATCTTGCATCGTCTCATATTTAAAACGCCTTGGACATAATCTTACTGAAGATAGACAAGATTGAGGGAAGCCTCCTGACAATTTTGATATTCAATGTCACGACTTTTTCAGACTTGATTTTTTCTGATATTCTGTCTGTCTGTCACAGGGCTGTATCTTTCTATCCGTATTAGGCAGTCAGTTGATTTTTTTACAGAATATGTTGCTTACTATGGCTTCCATCATGGAAAATACTAAAAACAGTATGAACTTAAAGGGGTTCCCCACACAAAAAATCCCAAAAAAAAAAGAAGTATTTTTGACGTTGGTTGTTCCATCTGATATCTGCTCAATCCCAAGTAACACAAAACCGTTTAAAGATTAATGATGATGATGAATTGTGTGTATTTTAATTTCCTGAGTCCTATCGAACTACTTATACTACGGGATCAACCCTGAAATCCTAAAAATAAATCAGCCCTTCCATACATTTCGGTCGAGAAGTATTGCACTTTTCTATGAAACAGCAGATTATTTTTTCACGAACTCAGGGTTGTGGCCTTATCAAAAGTGTTCTTATGCTATGACCTGAACTAGCACTCCAAATATGACCACGCATTTCTGATATGTTCTATATTTTGAATGTCTTTGTTCTCACAGTAGGTACATTTTAGAAAAACATCATTTCTTCACAACGCCCACGCTGCAATCCACGAAAGACACTAGCATCGCTTAATATAACCCTAAAACACTGCCTAACATCTAACAACCCACCGCAATCAGAAGATTAAAGGGATAGGTGCCTAGCGATGGGCAATTACGAGATGTAAGTTTTAACAATAAAAAAAACAACCGCAGTCGAAAATATTATCAACCGAGTATATTATTTTGATTTTGATTTTGATTTTGAGTCAATAACCGATTCGTTCACGGACTCACGCTTGCTCAATTAAATTACTGTTGATTTTCGATTATCCTCCCTCGACAACCAATGACTTTTCAATCGAGTCAAAAATCGACTTGCTCTCCAACCACACAATCGAGATTTTTTTAGATTGTTTCGAGTCAACGGATTCGCGCTTGCTGAATAAAATTACTGTCGATTCTCGATTATCTTCCCTCGACGATCGATGACTATTCGATGAGTCCGAGTTCTAATTCTCGGCTGTGAGCGAATCGGTGATTCATCGCTACAGACCAAGTCCTAGATAAAACTATCGAGAATCATTGAGATGTATGAAACTTTAGGTACTTAATATCTTTAATGATTTATTACACTAAAATTTAAATTTTTTTTTTTGGTAAATTTATCTAAACATGTCTGCACTAAGTAATATTTTCGAATAAAGCATCACATAGTCAATAGAGCCGGCCCACTTGCGTAGACGAGGGCTATTTCGTGCCCCAGGGTCAAGCCTGAGTGAAAGTCTAAATCAAAGACTCTGGGTTAGAGATAGCTCGCGTTGGTGTAGTAGCTGACACAGTTGGCGTAGCTGGCAAGCTGGCCTGGCAGCATGCTGGCGTAGCTGGCACAGTTGGCGTAGCTGGCGCAGCTGGCGTAACTGACACAGCTGGCGTAGTTGGTGCAGCTGGTAAAGCTCAGGGTTTCCTTTTTTAAGTACCAGCAGTACAATATTTGTTAATTTATGCATATAAATTTGTAATTATCATGTCTGTAACCTGTCTGTGCAACAATAAATACAAAAAAAAAATATAAATGAAATAATCTACTTTAAAATCTCGCCATTGCGCATCACTAGATGACAGCCCCGTTTCATATGGCAGCCATGTTTTTTTCAACCCGTGCAGTGCAGGGCGGTACTATAAAGTGCCACTTAATCCAT
Organism: Asteroscopus sphinx; assembly: GCA_949699075.1. Classification (NCBI taxonomy): domain Eukaryota; kingdom Metazoa; phylum Arthropoda; class Insecta; order Lepidoptera; family Noctuidae; genus Asteroscopus; species Asteroscopus sphinx. The sequence continues at coordinate 5,958,533 of OX453021.1, read as the reverse complement.
CCCAACCCTTTACTAGGAAATCAGCAGGCGAGCAATGGCTGCCTTTGCATTTCTTTTGCGTAATTTTTTTTAAACTCTTTGAAAATGAACCCCCTTTTTGCGACGCCGATGTTGTAATGTACACCCGACTTTTAGATTTTGTTTTATATTCATTCTTTGTTAATATCGTCTCGTATGTTTTGAATTTTGCGGGTTGTTTTTGTGAGAAACTTAACCGAAAGGAGTGTGCTTTTTAGTTGAATTTTGATAGCGTTTATTTATTCGTTGTATAAGAGTATAATGTTTCCTAGGGAGTAAGAATTTTAAGTTAGTAAAGTGGATTTATGTGGACTTATACCTAGTAGGTAGGTACAGTCCGCCACCAGACCAAACCAGCTCCCCGATTCTGGGGCCTTACTCCCAACTGGTTCGAGCTCTGAACCAAATCGAGTTAACGCCAATTCCTAGAAAAATGCAGTACGATTTACCACTATAATCGTGGCACGCTGTGATGGCGTTTTTGACGTTTGCCTGCTCATGAAGATCCGTAAATATTACATACGGTATGTACACAATATAGTTCAGGATTTATTGCTACATACGACGGGTCTCGCCGGATGGATTTGACTGGATAATTCAGATCTGTCCGGCCGCCTCCTTGTGTATAGCCCACATTACTATAACGCATCCGTCGCGTGAGCAATAAATGCAATCTAGGTTTATCGTATGTCGACGCCTCAACCAAAGAGCCTCAACTCAGTAGCTTTTCATCGCCGACCCGAGGTGTACGCTCTTCTATACAATGCGCTTTATAATTATAACTATACTGTTTATTCACGCAAAATGTGACGACAAATACTACGAGAAACGAAAGCAGTTACTCGAACTCGAATTACGGACCTCTCTCGGTGGAAATACGACACTCAATGATAAAGAAAATGCTGTTAACAATTGTCTGATGCAACATAAGTTCCAAGAACTTGACTATGGATTCAATAACCCCAGGTGTTTCAATCTGTCGCACCACTTTTTCAATTATAAAGACAAGATACAGAACTCCAAAGTTTATAAGATCATCAAAAGTATGCCTAAAGGAGCTGTTCTTCATATCCACGATACTGCGATGATTGGACCAGATTATTTATTGAATATAACCTACGTAGATCATCTTTATGTGTGTTTCGGAAAACAGATCCAGTTCTGGTTTTCCAATAACGTTCCTAATATGACGTGCGATGCTCACTGGCAACTCATGAGTGATGTGAGACGTGCAACAGCTAATGTTTCGAAATTCGACGCTGAAATCAGACAGCATTTCACGTTGGTTGTAGACAACCCTGATGTTGTTTATCCTTCTATCACAGAAACTTGGGAAACATTTTCAAAGTATTTTGCAACGGTTTACCCTTTACTAGCCTACAGACCAAATTGGGAACAATACGTATATGATGCTCTCAAATATATTAGAGATGACAATGTTATGTACGTTGAAATCAGAAGTTCATTACCCAATATATACGAATTAGACGGAACTATATACGACAAATTAATAACAGCAAAAGCTTACAGGAAAACGGTAAACAGATTTGTAAAAGATCATCCGGATTTCATTGGAGCTAAACTGATTATTGCCTCGTTTAGGAAAAGGGACAGAGTTGTATTGGACGAATTTATAAGAATATCGAGAGAACTGAAGAAAGATGTGCCCGACCTGTATGCTGGATTCGACTTAGTCGGACAAGAAGACCGAGGGAATCCACTAATAGAGTTCGTACCACAACTGCTTGCAGCACGAGACCTCGATTTCTTCTTCCACGCTGGAGAAACAAATTGGTTTGGAACATTAACAGATGAGAATCTAGTAGATGCTGTGTTGTTAGGTGCCAAACGTATTGGCCATGCGTACACGCTGGCAAAGCACCCAGTGTTAATACGAGAAGTGATCCACAATGACATAGGGTTAGAAGTGAACGTTCTATCAAACGCTGTGTTATCTCTAGTCAGGGATGTGCGGAACCATCCTCTGAACATTTTCTTAAGTCTAAACCTGCCTGTTGTTTTGTCAAGTGACGACCCTGGCGCTTGGGAAGCTGACCCGTTGTCCGATGACTTTTATGTTGCTTTTGTGGGTGTTGCCAGTAGACTCTCAGACTTGAGAATGCTGAAGACCTTAGCTTTAAACTCTTTGAAATACAGTGCTTTAGAACCACTGAACAAAGGAAGGGCGATTCGTGAGTTTCATTCGAAGTGGAATCATTTTGTTAATAATTTTGACTGTAATTTATATTAGAACTAAGTACCTAATAGGTATTATGTGTTTTAGTATTCTGACTAGGAATGACCGTGAGGATTTGTACAGTGGAAAAATAAACAAAATTGTATTAAGTTCGTTTTACATTTTTTTTTAAATTAAATCTCCTAATTATATATACTTATAATATCAAAATACCGATTTTTTTACTATTTCACAATTTCACATCACCATCATGAACAGCCTATCACTTAACTTAGATTATTTATGAAGTGTTGGTGATCTCATAAGACCCTCGTAGAAAACATGATAACCTGACCTTCATCATGTTAGTCCGTACACGTCCACTGCCAAACATTACAATAGCCGCATTAAAATTGCCTCCACGATTGACGAGTATAGGAACCTGTGACAGAAACAGTGAAAACACCTGTGTTCTAACCCATTTCATCTGGAGACGGGATTCCCATTGTAGGATTCCGCTTATGGCGGGAACCACATCAACTCAGCCTATCGCAGTCCACTGCTGGTCATAGGCCTCTCCCAAGTTGCGCTACAACACTAGGTCCTCTGCCTTCCGCATCCAGTCCTCCCCAGCCACCTTCTACAGGTCGTCGGTCTACCTGGCGGGGGGCCGTCCTACGCTGCGTTTGCCGTTTCGCGGTCTCCACTCAAGGACTCGTCTGCTCCAGCGGTGGTCGGTCCCTCGACAGACATGGCTAGCCCACTGCCACTTCAGCTTACTGATCCTACAAGCTATGTCGGTCACTTCAGCTTGGTAGACAGAACTTCAAGAAAGAAGCCAACAGAAGGATCCAGTTGGGCTGGGCAGCATTTGGCAAACTGCGCCGAGTCTTCTCGTCGCCTATACCACAAAGTTTGAAGACGAAGGTCTTCAACCAGTGCGTCCTGCCTGTCATGACTTACGGTGCTGAGACGTGGACACTGACAGTTGGGCTAGTCCACAAAGGAGTTTCTTTGAAGGATAAAACCCGTAACGAGACCGGAGAAGAACCGAGAACCATATGGCCTCTTTTAATCTGTAAAATAATACTTTAGAATTAGGTACGTCATGTTAGCATTTTTGATTTATAAATATTTTATAAAATGAGCTATTGTAGATATCGCATTGTTAGATTACCTAACCAGATTTTAGGAAGGGTTAAGTTTGTTGTTTTAAATAAATAGGTACAGATACCGGCACGAGTCGTGAGCACAAACTTCACCTGCGCAGAAGTTCATTTATAGATCTGTTTGGTGGAATGACAGGAGCGCGGGGTGCCAACGCCGAACATTGCATTTACGCGATTGGTCGACAGTCGATGCTCGTCGTCTATTGGACAATTAGGTGTCATTCGGCTACCGTACACTTTCGGTTCAACTTTATTGACTCACATTTTCGAATTTAAAACAGTTTATTTTTCTTTTGTTGTAATTAATTTATATTTTGATTTTTGAGTGTTTAATGTTTTGAATTAAAAATGTTTTTTTTTCTTCTTCTTCATCTTCCTTTATTTATAACAAGATTGTATGTAACTTGCAATGTATGTACGTATGTAAATATATTTGTTAGAGTGGAATCTTGCAACTCAATTTTGAAGCAGATATCTTCAACCTATTGAGCTAAAATTTTGTACAATATGGGTATCAAATGAATGGACTTGCTGAGAATACGAATCCGAGTTAAAAAACCTGTCCATCGATAACTAAATAGTTAAAAATAAATTAAAAGTCAAAATGTTTTCTGTTTATTTATGGGTGCGTAAAAAAAAGTCCCAAAATCATAATATGGGTGAAATTCGAGAAAGTTTGTATTTTCTATAACTACCCATAATCCTTATAAAACGCTAATAGTGAAATTTAGTGAACAAAGATACTAAATAATTTTGGTCGAAAGTGTACATGCTGTACTGTGCTCACGACTCATGCCGGCTACTATAAGTACTTACGCGTGAGCAGAAGCGCAAACTCTAACTCAGTGCTTTTCAATATATACGAATTAGACGGAACTATATACGACAAATTAATAACAGCAAAAGCTTACAGGAAAACGATAAACAGATTTTTAAAATATCATCCGGATTTCATTGGAGCTAAACTGATTATTGCCTCGTTTAGGAAAAGGGACAGAGTTGTATTGGACGAATTTATAAGAATATCGAGAGAACTGAAGAAAGATATGCTGGATTCGACTTAGTGCTGAGACGTGGACACTGACAGTTGGGCTAGTCCACAAAGGAGTTTCTTTGAAGGATAAAATCCGTAACGAGACCGGAGAACAACCGAGAACCATATGGCCTCTTTTAATCTGTAAAATAATACTTTAGAATTAGGTACGTCATGTTAGCATTTTTGATTAAAAATATTTTGTAAAATGAGCTATTGTAGATATCGCATGGTTAGATTACCTAACCAGATTTTAAGAAGGGTTAAGTTTGTTTTTTAAATAAATAGGTAAGTACTTACGCGTGAGCAGAAGCGCAAACTCTAACTCAGTGCTTTTCAATCTATGGGTTGCGACCCCCTGGGGGGTCACGAACCCTTTACAGGGGATCGCATTCACTTAAAAAATAAAAAGATCAATTTATAGTTCTTAATAAGTTTATTAAATATCTTTAAATAATCCTGTGTCTAGTAAAGGGTAACGGGGTCGCAGGTATTTTTTTTACCAAAGGGGTTACGCTATGAAAAAGGTTGAAAGGTATTGCAATAATTTATTGAATTAATATTAAATTCGTAAAACTCTTACTATTTCCCGAACCGACTCGCAATAACATTTAGGCAACAGCCTAGAAGTGGTATTGCAGTTGTTATGGGCAAAGGTAACCGCTGGGAGTTTAGTTCATTTCGCCATCCCATAACTAACTAGATCCTAAAACTCAGCCCACTCTAGAATACAGCGCAGAAAGGACACTAATTACGCATTGCTGCGGAGGTGGCAAAACTACCTATAATATAGCATCGTATCGAATTTAACTTCCACTTACTACGCCTTTTTGGATTTTCTTCATTCCAGTATTTATATCTTTAGATTTAGCTTCGCATGCGTTAAAAATAATAATATAATATGGCGCCAAAAATCGGCCATTTTAATTTTTATAATTACCCATTGTCACTCTCACAATGAAGACTAATCTAACGACACCTCTCAAGCTAAAATCCATCAATCCATTTAGGCTACAGAGCGAGCCAAAGAAATATACATACATACATACACTCGAAAAACATAACCCCCACTTCTAGCGCAGTCGTGTGAAAAACTGTATAATTTTTATGTTTGAGAGAAATGTGTTGATTTAGATCATCATAACGTTTATTTCGAGGTCCCCATTCAGGGCGAACCACTCAGTAGCTCTTCATCGCTGACTCGAGGTGAACGCTCTGTACAATGCGCTTTATAATCATAACTATATTGTTTATTTACGCAAAATGTGACGAAAAATACGACGAGAAACGAAAGCAGATACTCGAACTCGAATTACGGACCTCTCTTGGCGGAAATATGACACTCAGTGATAAAGAAAATGCTGTTAACAATTGTCTGATGCAACTTAAGTTCCAAGAACTTGACTATGGATTCAATAACCCGAGGTATTTCAATCTGTCGCACCACTTTTTCAATTATAAAGACAAGATACAGAACTCCAAAGTGTATACAATTATCAAGAGTATGCCTAAAGGAGCTGTTCTTCATATCCACGACACTGCGATGATTGGACCAGATTATTTATTGAATATAACCTACGTAGATCATCTGTATGTGTGTTTCGGAAAACAGATCCAGTTCTGGTTTTCCAATAATGTTCCTAATATGAAGTGCGATGCTCATTGGCAACTCATGAGTGATGCGAGACGTGCAACAGCTAATGTTTCGAAATTCGACGCTGAAATCAGACAGCATTTCACGTTGGTTGTAGACAACCCTGATGTTGTTTATCCTTCTATCACAGAAACTTGGGAAACATTTTCAAAGTATTTTGCAACGGTTTACCCTTTACTCGCCTACAGACCAATTTGGGAACAATATGTATATGATGCTCTCAAATATATTAGAGATGACAATGTTATGTACGTTGAAATCAGAAGTTCATTGCCCAATATATACGAATCAGACGGAACTATATACGACAAATTAATAACAGCAAAAGCTTACAGGAAAACGATAAACAGATTTGTAAAAGATCATCCGGATTTCATTGGAGCTAAACTGATTATTGCCTCGTTTAGGAAAAGGGACAGAGTTGTATTGGACGAATTTATAAGAATATCGAGAGAACTGAAGAAAGATATGCCCGACCTGTATGCTGGATTCGACTTAGTCGGACAAGAAGACCGAGGGAATCCTCTAATAGAGTTCGTACCACAACTGCTTGCAGCACGAGACCTCAATTTCTTCTTCCACGCTGGAGAAACAAATTGGTTTGGAACATTAACAGATGAGAATCTAGTAGATGCTGTGTTGTTAGGTGCCAAACGTATTGGCCATGCGTACGCGCTGGCAAAGCACCCAGTGTTAATACGAGAAGTGATCCACAATGACATAGGGTTAGAGGTAAACGTTCTGTCAAACGCTGTGTTATCTCTAGTCAGGGATGTGCGGAACCATCCTCTGAACATTTTCTTAAGTTTAAACCTGCCTGTTGTTTTGTCAAGTGACGACCCTGCCGCTTGGGAAGCTGATCCGTTGTCCGATGACTTTTACGTTGCTTTTGTGGGTGTTGCCAGTAGACACTCAGACTTGAGAATGTTGAAGACTTTAGCCTTAAACTCTTTGAAATATAGTGCTTTAGAACCACTGAACAAGGGAAGGGCGATTCGTGAGTTTCATTCGAAGTGGAATAATTTTGTTAATAATTTTGACTGTAATTCATAATAGAACTAAGCTTTAGAAGTACTATTAGGTATTATGTGTTTTAGTATACTAACTAGGAATTCCTGTGTAGATTTGTACAGTGGAAAAATAAACAAAATTGTATTAAGTTAGTTTTACTTTTTTTTTATTAAATCTCCTAATTATATAATATCAAAATACCGTTTTTATTTACTACTAGCTGTGCCCGCGACTCCGTCCGCGTGGATGTCGGAAAATAACATCGTGTCATAATTATGAACACAATATCTTCAAATATATACATAATATATAAGCGCCTACACAGACGATTACACTATTTACCGACCATACTATATTTTGTTTTTACAACCAACCGGCTTAGGTGATGGAATTTCATGGAATTAGCCCTAAACTCCCTCATTCTGAGAAGACGCTCGTGCCCAGCAGAGGGAAGTAATTGGGCTGATTATGTTATTCTATAACACTAACCACATCTCTTCTTATGCTGAGAAGAGGCCCGTGTCCAGTAGTGGGACTGTAATGGGCTGGTAATTATTTATTTATTTATTATTATTTGTTCAGTGGTATACATAACAAAAACATTCTAAAGAAGAAGTAAACATAAACTCATTAGAGTTTTACCGTACATCAGTAATGTAGTAATGTTATGTTATTCTAGAATACTAATAATATCCAGTTCATTAACTCTTCTCATTTTGAGAAGAGGGCCATACCCAGTAGTGGGACAGTAATGGGTTGACTACGTTATGTTATTCTATATTTTCTAGTTTCTTAACTCTTCTCGTTCCGAGAAGAGGTCCGTGCCCAGCAGTGGGGCAGTAGATAATGAGCTGATTATGTTATGATAATCTATTACACTAACAATATCCAGTTCCTTAACTCTTCTCATTCCAAGAAGCGGGCCATGCCCAGCAGCGGGACAGTGATGGGCTATGTTATGTTATTCTATATTTTCTATAATACTAATAGAATCCAGTTGTATTTTTAGGAACCTGCAACCTGCATCTAACCAACAATCATGACCCCTACTTTGTATGCAACTTAATACAATAGAGGGGTCAAGCTGTATCGCTGGATCTACTCAACCGATTCAGATAAAACATACCCTATATTTTAAGTTAGACTAATACCAATACAAATGCTAAGTTTCGTTACGATCCGTTCAGCCGTTTTCACGTGATGAGGTAACAAACAGACAGACAGACAGACATAAATTTTTTCAACGATTGATTCATGTTCTATAGCTTATTGACGATCTCTATGGTCTAGTGGTTCGAGTGTCGGACTTCTGATCACGAGGTCGTGGGTTCGATTCCCACAGGACACAAATATTTGTGTGATGAACATAAGTGTTTGTGTTGGTCTGGGTGTTTCTTATGTATTATAAGTATGTATTTACAAAAAAAAAAAGTATATAAGTATTATGTCCATTGTCTAGTACCCATATAACAAGCTCTGCTTAGTGTGGGACTAGATGGTGCTGTGTAAAAATGTCCCGAAGATATTTATTTATTTTATTATTTTATTTATTTATTTCTAGTCCCCCTATCCGGTTTTCGCGAAAAAAAACTCAATGTACAGACTTTTCGACCTTTACAGTTTTATTATAGTAATAATATAGATTTCACATCACCATCATGAACAGCCTATCACTTAACTTTATGAAGTGTTGGTGATCTTATAAGACACTCGTAGAAAACATGATAACCTGACCTTCATCATGTTAGTCCGTACACGTCCACTGCCAAGCATAAGCCTAATCCCACTGACCACATTAAAATAACCTCCACGATTGGCGAGGATAGGAACCTGTGACAGAAACAGAGAAAACACCAATGTTCTATCTAACCCATTTCAACTGGAGACGGGATTCCCATTATAGGATTCCGCTTATGGCGGGAACCATATCAACTCAGCCTATCGCAGTCCACTGATGGACATAGGTCCTCCCAAGTTGCGCTACAACACTAGGTCGACTGCCTTCCACATCTAGGCCCCCCGAGCCACCTTCTTCAGGCCGTCCTACGCTGCGTTTGCCGTTTCGCGGTCTGCACTAAAGGACGAGTCATTTAGTGTTCCAGCGGCGGTCGATCTTTTGACAGACATGGCCAGCCCACTGCCACTTCAGCTTACTGATCCTACAAGCTATGTCGGTCTACAGATTGGTAGACAGAACTTCAAGAAAGAAGCCGATAGAAGGATCCAGTTGGGCTGGGCAGGATTTGGCAAATTTCACCGAGTCTTCTAGTCACCTATACCGCAAAGTTTGAAGACGAAGGTCTTTAACCAGTGCGTCCTGCCTGTCATGACTTACGGTGCCGAGACGTGGACACTGACAGTTGGGCTAGTCCACAAAGGAGTTTTTTTGGAGGATAAAATCCGTAACGAGATTATCTGGAGAAGAACCGGGAACCATATGGCCTCTTTTAATCTGTAAAATAATACTCTACAATTACGTCATGTTAGCATTTTTTTTTATTGGATGGAACAATGAACAATTATCTAAATAATTATATACAGTTGTTTGTACAGTTACGTATGTAGTTTATTTTTAATAAATTGTAATGTAACATGAACAATAGCACATAACTATGATTAATGATTATGAGGACAATCAATAGGGTAACATTCAGACGCTGATAGCAATGTCATCATCATTCGACATCAACACCTCTCGCGCCTTGCGTAAGCTACAAAACGGGCCATTCACTCGAGAGCAATGAATGTCACCAACATAAACCTTAATATTTGGGAAACTAAGAATGACATCTTATTCAAATAAAAAGTTGATGATAAATAGGTCTTTAAAATAATAAATAGTCTATTGCTGTTAACAAATGGTGTATAAAATACTATTTTTTTAATAAGTTATCTTTGTTTTTGAGATATTAAGGTTGTTGTTGGTGACCCGGATTCATTGCTCCCTAGTGTTTTTCCACGAACTTTAAAAGTCTATTGGAACTAAAGGTAATACTAATAATGAATATTTAAAAAAATCCTATATACATATTTATTTATTTATATATGCTTAAAAAATGCTTATGCTTATTTACATACCTGCTTATTAAAAATAAACAAGACAAAATTAGGTACTACGAACATCGGGGCGCACACTTCGCTTGCGTTACTTGCGTTGTGTAGCATCTACAACGTGTATCAGAAATGCGTGGTCATATTTGAAGAGCTCATTCAGGGCATAACATAGAACAACTTTTACTATAGGACCAACCCTGAAAACGCAAAAAAATAATTAAACCATCGATGCCGCTCGACAAAATGTAAGGATCAGCTGATATTTTTTGCGCGATTTCAGTGTTGGTCCCATAGTAAAAGTTGTTCTATGCTATGCACTGAATAAGCTCTTCAAATATGACCACGCATTTCTGATACACGCTGTATAGACATATATTTACAGTATTTTTTATGTAGGTACCTACTATGTAGTGAGTCCATGCGTCCGTGTAGTGCCGGACGTAAAGAATTGCACCACTCTCTTTCTTCTCATGGGTGTCGTAAAAGGCGACTAAGGGATTCACCAGAGGATGGGCAGCAGCGTCCTCTGAGTATTTAAACAACCAACTGCGATCGCCAACCCGCCTGCCAAGCGTGGCCATTATGCCATATCCCCCCTTGGGGGGAGGTCTTTGTCCAGCAGTGGACGTCTTTCGGCTGAAATGATGAATGATGATGATGTAGTGAGTAGGTATACTACCCAAATTTATTTCATTTTTATACTATTATTCTACCATAATCATAATCACTTTTATTTACGTTCAATGTAGGTACATACATAAGATATAATTTTTTTTTATCCAAAATATATAAAACAAGTTTAACCGGATTACATCGCGTATATTATTTAAATTGGTTTTCCTGACGTTTCGAAAGCTTTGCAGCGTTCGTGGTCGCAGGAAGACTGAGATGTAAAGCGTCTTTACAGATATTTCAAAAAAAAAATTTTAATCAAAAAATCTGCTGATCCCTACATATTTTGTGTTCACATAAATCGATAAAATATAGGGAATGTAGACAGTACATAACAGCGCTCAGGTCTCAAGTTAGCTCTTACGAGCTACACCTGCCAATGAGAATGATTATTGAAACGAAACTTTATAGTATTCAGACAGAGTATCTTTTATTCAAAATAAAACAAACATAATTGATTCTTATACCAGGCCCCTCAGAAAGTATTGCGAAAAAAAGTTTTTATATATGGGAGACTGGCCAGTTATAATGTTTTTCGAAAATATGATTATTTATAAGTAAAAATAAGTAAGTTCCAATTTCAAAATTTCCCTCCACATTTTTTGCGAGTTAATTCAAAGTATTGTGTCTCACTGAAATATGGATCTGCGCCGGGAACATTTTAGAGCTATGATTTTATACGATTTCAAGTGTCGCCTGAAACCGGATGAATCGTACGATAGACTTCAAATGGCATTCATGGATGAAGGCCCTTCCAAGGCAACCGTGTATCGTTGGTATAACGAATTCAAGCGCGGTCGACCAACTTTGGGGGATGACGAAAGAAGCGGTCGCCCTTTGACGGCTGTTACCGAAGAAAACGTGCTAGCAGTGAAAAATTTAATCCAAGACAATAGGCGAATTACATATCAGGAGATTCAACACATATTGAAGATTGGATCGGGAAGCGTTCACGAGATTCTACACAGCCATCTTCGCGTGAGGAGGATAGTATCACGCTGGGTGCCGCACAACCTCACCGATGCTCAGAAGCAGGCCCGGGTGGAATGGTGCCGTGATATGCTTAACAAATTTGAAGCAGGCTCGTCTCGGCGTGTTTACGACATCGTTACAGGTGATGAGTCCTGGATTTATCAATACGACCCAGAAACCAAGCGCCAGTCGACTGTTTGGGTGTTTCAAAATGAGCCAACGCCTACCAAAGTGAAGCGATCTAGAAGCGGGGGTAAGATTTTGATCGCTAGCTTTTTTAATTTGACTGGCCACTTGGTATCAATTCCCTTACGGGATCAAAGAAGCATTAATGCCGAATGGTATACTACCAAATGTTTGCCAGAAGTTTTCTCTGTTATAAGCAACAAGCGACCAAACACAGGGCTCCGCGGGCTACTGCTCCACCACGACAATGCACCTGCGCACACCGCACTCAAAACGAGGGACTTCCTGGACAGCACGCCAGTCAAACTCCTGGGTCACCCTCCTTACAGCCCTGATCTAGCACCGTGTGACTTCTTTTTATTCCCAAAAATAAAAAATCAGCTCAAAGGGATACAATTTTCGTCGCCGGAAGATGCGCTGGCTGCGTTCGAGCAGGCTGTAAACGAGGTGTCTGCGGCGGACTGGAAAAAGTGTTTTGAAAACTGGTTTAGGCGCATGAATCTTTGTATAGAGGCTGGTGGAAAGTACTTTGAAAAGATTTGATAAAAATATATGTACGTATAGAACAATTTTTTTTAGTTTCGCAAAACTTTCTGAGTGTCCCACGTATATAAAAACTAATGTGAAGGATGAATCTGATGCTGTTTAATAAGTTTGTGAAACGGAGCGACCAATTGAGATGGTTTTTATTTTATTTTTCAATAAAAAAGGACAGATATATGAACTACGCGGAAATAAATATCGAACCAAGTTTGAGCAATCGCTTAATTAATATTAGTTGATGTTCACAAGTTGTAGTCGAAAGTCGAGAGTTGAGTCGGTGTCTAAGAGTCCTCCTAGCTAGATGAAATTACAAATCGCCCCGCAAGCCTTTACACAACGCCCCCATTTTTTTGCCCCCACAAGGGGGCGTTATCGCCCACTTTGCCAAAGGCTGATTTAGATCGCCATTTCGAGGTCTCAATTCAGGGCAAGCCACTTTAAAAAACTCCATTAATTTGAGCACGCTTCACAAAAACAATACAACGAACCGATAGCATACATACATACATTATACATACATTATTCGCTTCAATAACATTCCGGTTCTCACGTACTACATACAGTTCATAACCTGGCAATATGCTGAGCTGGACACCCATTTGGCACAATTTTGAGACACACATGGCGCATGACTGTCAATGACTTTTTCCTCGCTTTGTTACTTCTTCACTATATCTATTTCTTGTTCATGTATATCCTTTCTTTTGTATGTGTCTCAGTTGTGTCAAATAAATATTTTTCTTTCTTCTTTCTTTTCTTTAGTTCAATAAATTGTTATCAATTATTACCATACAATATGTCACCATGAACGTGCTTTCAGTTTATCCAACATAGGTCTACGCCCTAGCACTCCATCTCAGTAGCTCTTCATCGCTGACCCGAGGTGAACGCTCTGTATAATGCGCTTTATAATCTTACCAATACTGTTTATTTACGCAAAATGTGACGAAAAATACGACGAGAAACGAAAGCAGATACTCGAACTCGAATTACGGACCTCTCGGCGGAAATATGACACTCAGTGCTAAAGAAAATGCTGTTAACAATTGCCTGATGCAACATAAGTTCCAATAACTTGACTTCCATAGTCAAGTTCTTGGAACTTATGTTCAATAACCCGAGGTATTTCAATCTGTCGCACCACTTTTTCAATTATAAAGACAAGATACAGAACTCCAAAGTGAATAAAATTATCAAGAGTATGTCTAAAGGAGCTGTTCTTCATATCCACGACACTGCGATGATTGGACCAGATTATTTATTGAATATAACCTACGTAGATCATCTGTATGTGTGTTTCGGAAAACAGATCCAGTTCTGGTTTTCCAATAATGTTCCTAATATGAAGTGCGATGCTCATTGGCAACTCATGAGTGATGCGAGACGTGCAACAGCTAATGTTTCGAAATTCGACGCTGAAATCAGACAGCATTTCACGTTGGTTGTAGACAACCCTGATGTTGTTTATCCTTCTATCACAGAAACTTGGGAAATATTATCAAAGTATTTTGCAACGGTTTACCCTTTACTCGCCTACAGACCAATTTGGGAACAATATGTATATGATGCTCTCAAATATATTAGAGATGAGAATGTTATGTACGTTGAAATCAGAAGTTCATTGCCCAATATATACGAATCAGACGGAACTATATACGACAAATTAATAACAGCAAAAGCTTACAGAAAAACGATAAACAGATTTGTAAAAGATCATCCGGATTTCATTGGAGCTAAACTGATTATTGCCCCGTTTAGGAAAAGGGACAGAGTTGTATTGGACGAATTTATAAGAATATCGAGAGAACTAAAGAAAGATATGCCCGACCTGTATGCTGGATTTGACTTAGTCGGACAAGAAGACCGAGGGAATCCTCTAATAGAGTTCGTACCACAACTGCTTGCAACACGAGACCTCAATTTCTTCTTCCACGCTGGAGAAACAAATTGGTTTGGAACATTAACAGATGAGAATTTAGTAGATGCTGTGTTGTTAGGTGCCAAACGTATTGGCCATGCGTACGCGCTGGTAAAGCACCCAGTGTTAATACGAGAAGTAATCCACAATGACATAGGGTTAGAAGTGAACGTTCTATCAAACGCTGTGTTGTCTCTAGTCAGGGATGTGCGAAACCATACTCTGAATATTTTATTAAGTTTAAACCTGCCTGTTGTTTTGTCAAGTGACGACCCTGCCGCTTGGGAAGCTGATCCGTTGTCCGATGACTTTTATGTTGCTTTTGTGGGTGTTGCCAGTAGACACTCAGACTTGAGAATGCTGAAGGCCTTAGGTTTAAACTCTTTGAAATATAGTGCTTTAGAACCACTGAACAAAGGAAGGGCGATTCGTGAGTTTCATTCGAAGTGGAATCATTTTGTTAATAATTTTGACTGTAATTCATATTAGAACTAAGCTTTAGAAGTACTATTAGGTATTATGTGTTATAGTATTCTATCTAGGAATTACGGTGTGGATTTGTACAGTGGAAAAATACTTTAATATACAGACAATTGTATTATGTTAGTTTTACATATTTTTTATTAAATCTCCAAATTATAATAGTAGATTATGATACAAGTGAATAAAATTGACTATTATACCCGAGGCTGGATTGCAGCCCGAGCCGAAGGCGAGGGAGTAATAGAGCCGAGAGTACACTCAATACACTCAATGCGGATAAAACTCACTATATTCTCAATGCGAAATTCCACCTCACCTACTCCAACTTACTCCCTGAGTGCACATAACTGTTGCAATGCTGGGATCTGCTGCTGTCCTAAACTTGTTAGAACTCGGATGATAAAATATCTAGGCATAATAATTGATAACAACCTTTCTTTTAAACCCCATATAGAATTAGTTACATCCCGACTAAGAAAACTAATATTTGTTTTAAAAAATTTGAGACCTGTGGCAGATTCCAGGTTAATCAAGCAAGTATATTTAGCACTCGGACAATCTGTTTCTGGGATATTGTATTTCTGTCTGGGGAGGTGCACCAAAAACCATTATAAAACCCCAAGAAATAGCACAAAGAGCCGTTTTGAAGGTAAGCACTTTTCGTCCGCATCTATTTCCTACGTGTCAGTTATATCAATCTTGTGAGGTCCTCTCTGTACGCCTGTTATTTATACTGCTCATCGCTTAAAAACAACATTCGAGTTCTAAGTTTGATAAACATAATATAATATCTAGGCGACGAAAAGTTATTGCTTTCCCCGACACACCAATGTTTAAACATTCCTATGTTAATAAATATTTTTGCTTCCTTGGGCCTTATCTATACAATAGAATTGTAAATAGTAGAGAGTGTAAAAATAAATTATTTGACTTCATCTAGAAACTGACCTACGATGAAACTTAAGAATTACTGAATACACAATAGACTTAGTAGGTACTCACCCTCCCCACACACACACAATCATCTTCATTTAACACACAGGTTAGGTTCCTTTCACTTATTCTAATTTTCTTTTTTTTCTTTTGGTGTAACTTTGTCTTTATTGTCAGTACCTATATTACATGCAAAGCTTTGATTTAAATTGTATTTTTTCATTTTAGGGAAGAGAGCAGGGGGCCTAGTACGAGTTTGACACTTACGAATACTTTCAAAGTATTCGTCGACTTTCATTAATAAATCTGTAGTTCCTCCTCGTATCCGCCAGGGGCGCTACTGATTTATGAATGAAAGTCGACGAAAACGATGAAAGTATTCGTAAGTGTGAAACTCGTACTAGGCCCACTGATGTCTGAAATACAGATATTAAGTTATCTAGTTCAGACACTGATGTCTTTGCCGACTTATTTTAGAATAATCTTATATAATGTAAACAATTATATTGTATGTTTGTTTTTAACAGCATAACATAACATCACGCCTGTATTTCCCCGAAGGGGAAGGTAGAGGTGTATATTACACCCACATTTCGCCAGTTATGTTATAAGTCCCATGTAATAGGGGGCGAGCCTATTGCCATTAACCGGGCACAAATCCAGACTCCGGGCTGCTACTGAGAATTTCCAAATGAGAATTTCGTCGGTTAAAAAACCCAATAACACTTTGCCCGACCCAGGAACCGAACCCAGGACCCCACGTACAGCAGTCACGCTTGCGACCACTAGACCAACGAGGCAGTTTGTATTTGTTTGAAATAAATGAAATTTATTTATTATTATTTATTTATTAAAAATCCGTAACGAGACCGGAGAAGAACCGGGAACCATATATATGGCCTCTTTTAATCTGTAAAATAATACTCTACAATTACGTCATGTTAGCATTTTTTTTTATAGGAAGAAACAATGAACAATTATATAAATAATTATGTACAGCTGTTTGCACAGTTATGTATGCAGTTAATTTTTAATAATTATTATAATGTTACATGAACAATAGCACATAACTATGATTAATGACCTTGAGGACAATAAATAGGGTAAAGCGTCTGCTAAACCAGCCTCCCCACTAAGGTGACCTTGCTAGTTGCTGGTTTCCAACCATGTAGACAGTGGTTTGTCACCAAATTTAGTTTGACGATGGCTGTCAGCGACCAACCTCCCACCAAGGTCACCTTGGTGGGGAGCCTGGTTGCTCACCGAGTAGCACATGCTTTACAGTCAGACGCTGATAGAAGTGTCATCATCATTCGACATCAACTTGTGTCAACATCTCGCGCCTCGCTACAAAATGGGCCATGTAATTCCCTGTTCATTTATATTTCCACGAACTTTAAAAATATCTTGGAACCAAAGGGTTAATTATTTAAAAATGTATATATACCAGGCTTATATGTACCAGAGTGGCTGATAGTACAGCTATTCCCAAAGTGGGTTCCGATCAAGGAAAGCCAGGGTTCCGCAAACAAGCAATTTTTTTTTTATTTCAACCAATTGAGTTCGTTTATTTAGTGTTGGGGTTCCATAAAATAAAAACATATTTTTCTTTTCTTTTTAGGGTTCCGAAACCATAAGGTTTGGGAACCCCTGGGATAGTGGATAACGGGAGGTTGTTGGAGGTCAGGATAGCGGGAGACTACGAAAATAGCTATTTGATTAATTAAATCGTACATTTAAGTGCGTTATACTTTTCTATCTGACTGTACAGGTTTAGCACAAATAAAGGAAAAGAAATACCGCAAGGGGCGAATGGGTACTCCAAAATAATTTGAAAATATTAAAATTTCGTCGAGTGAGACTATCAAAACAGGGCGAAATCTGGGGGCGAGTGGTGCCTACACCCCATTTGTGATTCGAATGTCACGTAATAAATAATAAATATTGACTCTTAAAACCATTTTATTATTTCATTTATACCCATCTAATCATTCCTTCTATAAAATATGTATAAAATATAGAAGTTTTAAATTTATTGCGCAGAGACATCAGTCATTGCAACAAAGCATAGGTCACAGACCTGTAAGCTTCAAGACTCCGCATAAACAAAGTTTTGCATTCGAACGCAGTCGTAAAACGTTGGTGGGGTCAGGGGGGCGGACGGCGCGTTATGATTGGCCGGCTCAAAAGTTCGGTGGTATGATTCCTTATGATTGGTGCCGCTCGCTGACTAATTGACGTTCCGATTGGCGGAGGGGCGTATTATATGCAGTGGTAGAGCATATGCGTTGTGACCGGGGGTGTCCAGGTAATCGGCGTCTAGAGGCTTACTGGTCTGTGGCATAGGTACAACAATATCGGGGTGCTGGCCAGAAAACCTTCACGTGTGCCTGACGGCTGCTTGTCCTTCTGGACACGTCTGGAGGGAACGGCAGTTGTTTGGCCGGTGCATCCCGGGTACGGGTAATAAAATCCTTTCGAGGGTTTAACCTTCGGGGGATTTTATTGCCTGTGGCGAATATTCTGGCGCGGGAGGGGCCCGTTCTGGGCCAATGTGGAGTTGCTCCACGTGTCCCTCTGTTGCCAACAGAGGGTACAGTGGAGGAGCATGTGCGGGCCCGGTGTGCACTGACTCTGCCACTGGGCAGGCAGCGGGGGGACTGTCTTTCCCTGCCCCCGTCGATCTCGTAACCCCTGGAGTGCCCGCTGAGTAGTGTTCTCGCGCCTCTTGGGACCGAGGGTCTTGGCTTCACCGCCCGGACCGCGAGGAAGAAAACCTCTATAAAAAGTTACGGGAGGTAGGGCCTGCGAGCAGCAAACTCGGGGTAGTCTGCTGCCCGACCGGTAGCTGGCGTAGTTGGCACAGCCGGCGTAGTTGGCGCAGCTGGTAAAGGCCCATGAAGCGAGGTGGTGTGCATGGTTCCGTGTGCGCCACCAAGGAGGGTGAGGCCGTTAGGCCGCACGGGGAGAAGGGGCTCGCCTGCTTGTGGCGGGCCGGTACCTGTCGGGGGTGGTTGTGTGAATACTCACGGGTTCCCACGCCCCCGGCTAAGGTATTTGAAGGAACACCGTGGTGGTTTTAGTCGGTAAGAGTCCGACACTGGCTCCGCCTACCCCGGGCGGAGTGCGTCGTGCGTCCATGAGGATTACCCCAAGGAAAAAAAAAAAAAGGTACAACAATATCAATTTCACGTAGGGATTGACATATTTTGCAGAAAACATGGTCTTAACTACAACCAGCGTTGCTGGACGTCCCGATTTTTAAATCAAAATTAAATGTCCCGCGCGAGACAGACTCAGTCCCGCTTTTCGGGAATAACTCGACCGAACGTGCAGTATACTGAAGAAGCGCTGCCGGGTGGCACAGACAAGCCAGTATAAGTATATTATCTATGCAGACAAGTGTGGACTGGACGACCCGGCGCATAATGAAGATAAGCGCGGGAGAGAGACGGGTGCGTCACGCAATTGGTGCCTGCGTGCGGCCGCGACATGATCTCTTTCACTCTTTTCTTATTCCCATTTGTTTATAAATTTTCATTTTGCGAAAACGTACGATTACGTACGAAGGAATAACGAATACATATTGCATTTGTTTTAGTGCTTAGAAAGCAGTGAGCAAGTACCTAGTGAGTTGCGTTGCGTGCGTAATTTAATTTAATTACAATAAGCAAAAAGATAAATATTTAAAAAATTCTGATTATGTACGTTTTTTTACTATGTCCCGCTTTCGACGAAAGAATCCCGCTTTCCCGCACTTGAAAAGTTTCAGAATCCCGACTTGGCAAAAAAAATATCTGGCAACGCTGACTACAACACTGTGGACGTTCGTTGCTATTAGGCTATGTAATTACACGTCGTAATACAATATTTTTTTGTTTTCAGGCTTTTTTAGGGGTGTAAGTAAGTCCATGTTAACGTGTTAACAACGTGTTTTACGCCGTTTTTCAACTATAAAATTAAAGATTATTTAAAAATTAGTTACACCAATAAGTTTCCTATCGTAATGAAACAAAGTGTTTTATCTACACTTATATCTTAAAATTATAAACTCAAAAGTAATGTCATAATGACAGACTTTATATACATACACTTGTAATAAATTTTAAAAAATCATTACGATACAGTTTGCTGAACAAAATAATGCTATAATTTAATTATTTTTTCCATAATAGTACACTTCAGTCAGCCCAACCAAGGAGTTCTCAATGACACTTCGGCCCAACCAAGGTTCAATGCAATTTTTTTAGCAGTCGTATAGTTTGGCATAAAAGAGTACACAAAATGTAGGGCGCTACTAGTCAAACATTGAAAAATTTCATCTTTTAAAATCGCGTTCTTGGCAGGACTTCTGATTGTCATATTGCTTTTAATTATATTTACAACACACTTGCTCGTAAAGTGGCTCTTATTGCACAGCTTTTAGGTTCATAATGTAGCTTAAAACGCACGCGTGCTTTTTAGGGTTCCGAAGTCCTACAAGGAACCCTTATAGTTTCGTCATGTCCGTCCGTCTGTCCGTCTGTCCGTCTGTCCGTCTGTCCGTCTGTCCGTCTGTCCGTCTGTCCGTCTGTCCGTCTGTCCTAATCCTTTACAGCTTAATAACTTCTACAGTTATAAACATAAGTAAATTAAATTTTGTTAAAAAATAGTTTACATATAGATCTCAATTTTAAAAGAATAAAAAAATAGTTTTTCCGTATTTTAGGGGTGGCATCCATACATGTGAAATGGGGAAAAAAAAATTTTTTTCGCTGCACCCCCTCGTGTGGTATATCATTGAATAGGTCTACTAAAATGAAGGTAATGTTTGATACACCACTTTTTTATCAGGTGTACCATCTACGAAATATAGCCCGCCAAAGTGGCTTGCAATGTGTGCCATTTCTATACTATACAATGTAGAAACTTATAATCTTCCACATTGATAGACCTTTATAAAAACTCTCTTTTAAAATTATTTCGAGTATAATGTAATTATAATTTTCTGATTTATAGAGAGAAAACTGAAAAATACTTAAAACGTCCTAGTTCAAAGGTCATTGACCTTAGAGAAAAATTATCATAGCAAATAATGCTCCTTTAGCTACTTTCTATTTGAAAAAATCACAAAAAGTAACTATATCGCTAGATGACGCTACTAACAATACGCTCTGAGTCGCGAATGCTGCCGATTATTGCAAAAACTAAAATAGCCATGATTAATATTCGATTTGATTCGTTTGTAATTACACCTACTTAAGGAACCCTATAATACTGAGCATGGCCCGACATGCTCTTGGCCGGTTTTACATTATATTATTGCACTAAGTGCTTTTTACTTTACAATTTATTTTTAAATCGCAGCAAAGAGTTTTCATGCCTAAACAAAATTAAACATTTTTGGGAATAAATCAACTGCATTAATTAAAATATGATAAATAAACATTTCATTTCATCAAATTATTTATTTTTGTCGACAAATAAACATTAATTTGTGTTATAAATAAATAAAACAATTAATTATATTTTTAATATTAGGCCGTTTGGCGGTTTCCTTCGACCACCTGCGCGCGCATAGCTGTATGTCACCGTGCGATTACAGTAATCCGTGCTCCATTTTTCACAAATTCAATATTTGTCTAAAATGTCTGTATGTTTTTTTCCTCGCAAGTGTGTTGAAAAACGTCGTATGACACGCGTGAGCATTGAATATTATACTGTCCATAAAGGTATTATACTGACGTAAGTATATAGGTACAAAGTTTTTGATACTGTCGGCTCCATTACACCCTTGCCTTCGGCTCGGGCTGCAATCCAGCCTCGAGTATCATAGTCACTCGTGTTAGGGTGGTAGGTATGCCACTAATCAATTTTTTTGTCCAATGTGACTTTGATCAAATAAATTGGATGATTTACATCAAATGTTGTATGTATTTTAACACTCTGATCATCAAAGAATTTCGACTGGCCAAAGAGACTGGACAAAAATTTGACCAGTGGCATACCTTGTGCATAAGGTATAAAGTGATGTTTCGCTTTAAGAATTTTTTTGGTAGTAAGAAAACAGTTTTTTCTTCGTAGCACAATTTTAAATACACAGATCGATAGAAAGTAAAAAACCGGCCAAGCGCGTCGGCCTCACGCAGTAAGAGTTCCGTACTACCCAGCGACCTGATACCCCATAAAAACTGATTTGATTTACGAGAGTTGATCAAAAGACCAACGCACCGTGGGCGAAATATGAATTTTTGCATCTCTTTCTTACGCAGGTACCACATATGTCTAATTCACTATAATCAGGAGCAGGAACCAAAACGTTGAAAATAATGCATGTTTTTCGAGGTTTCTTGTATGGGGACCCGCCCTTTGTTTTTTTTATTATTATTATTTACAGATGACAATGTCATGTACACTCGACCAAACGGAACCATGACCCTCCATAAGCTCAATTTTCTACAAACATTCTAATACAATTAGGTCGAATTTCATTTTAAATAATATGAATGAATGAATAAATGAATGAATGAATGAAAAATTTATTTGCTTAAAACATGAGTATACAATACAATGTGAAAACACATGCATGTAAGGTGTTTAAATAGTAGGTATAGCAGCTACAATGTTTTGCCACTGGGGGCGTACAAATACTTTTGATTCTAGGTTACATTGACACTTGCAAAAATATGCAATTCTTCTTGTATATTTAATAAATATTTCCCTGGCAACAAACTTGTTATCAATTTTAGTGGGCAGGTGACAGTTTACCAATTTATTTTAATTTGATTAATATTCTTCTGGAATTGAAAGAGTAGTTAATATAGGCTTTTGAAAAAATAATTGTTTGTTTCTTTTTTATAGGTTCTTCTTCTTCGTGTCGACATGAGATACATAATGATAATAGCTCATGTCGTGGGGAAAAGATTAGCCAGTCAGCAGGTTGGTAGCGGGGCTGACTGTCCAGGGTGCGCCGGACGATCAATTAAATATCGTCACTCGTGGAGGCTCTTTTAATGCACCCCTCTTTTTATAAGTGAACTATGCAAACGGAAGTTAATTCGAAATTCAAAACATAATTCTAGCTTTACCAAAAACGTAACTTTTCATCCAATTATTAATCTATTGCATTTAATAACAAAGCTCAAAATTGCATAGACCTCTGACCCGTATTAACGAAATGTCTTTGGTATTAACGCAGTTTCCTTAATATTCAAAATGTCCTAAGTGCAGCACGATGCTAATAAGAAGAAAATTTAACTGCTTTAACAAATTCATACGAATTATCGGCTGAGTGGGTCATAATTTCGATTTGTTGACTGTACGTTGAGGTCAGAAGTCCTTTGCCTTGCATATGAATTAGTCGTATATGAATTAGTCATATAAAAACCGGCCAAGAGCATGTCGGGCCATGCTCAGTATTATAGGGTTCCTTAAGTAGGTGTTACAAACAAATCAAATCGAATATTAATCACGGCTATTTTAGTTTTTGCAATAGACGGCAGCATTGGCGACTCAGAGAGTGATGTCAGTAGCCGCTAGATGGCGCTATACAGTGCCAAATGTAATACACGGCACTTGACGGCAGCATTGGCGACCCAGAGAGTGTTGTACGACGCCGCTAGATGGCGCCAAATTTAAGAAGTGTGTCGTCAACATAACACAAAGTTACTTTTTGTGATTTTTTCAAATATAAAGTAGCTAAAGGAGCATTATTTGCTATGATCATTTTTCTCTAAGGTCAATGACCTTTGAACTAGGACGTTTTAAGTATTTTTCAGTTTTCTGTCTATAACTCAAAAAATTATAATCACATTATACTCGAAATAATTTTAAAAGAGAGTTTTCACAAAGGTCTATCAATGTGGAAGATTATAAGTTTCTACGTTGCATAGTTTAGAAATGGCAGGGGGGGGGACACATTGCAAGCCACTTTGGCGGGCTATATTTCGCAGATGGTACACCTGATAAAAAAGTGATGTATGAAACATTACCTTCATTTTAGTAGACCTATTCAATGATACCCCACAAGAGGGGGTGTAGCGAAAAATTTTTTTTTCCTCATTTCACATGTATGGGCGCCACCCCTAAAGAACGTAAAAACTATTTTTTTATTCTTTTAAAATTGAGATCTATATGCAGACTATTTTTTAACAAAATTTCATTTACTTACGTTTATAACTGTAGAAGTTATTAAGCTGTAAAGGATTAGGACAGACGGACAGACGGACAGACGGACAGACGGACAGACGGACAGACGGACGGACATGACGAAACTATAAGGGTTCCTTGTAGGACTTCGGAACCCTAAAAAACGACGATTCGTAGACGCCTCAACTCAGTAGCTCTTCATCGCCGACCCGAGGTGTACACATTATAAAATGCGATTTATATTTATTTTAACAATACTTTTTATTTACGCAAAATGTGACGACAAATACTACGAGAAACGAAAGCAGTTACTCGAACTCGAATTACGGACCTCTCTTGGCGGAAATATAACAATAAGTGCTCAAGAAAATGCTGTAAACAATTGCCTGATGCAACATAAATTCGAAGAGCTTGGCTATGGATTTAATAACCCGAATTATTTCAATATGTCGCACCACTTTTTCAATTACAAAGACAAGATACATAACTCCAAAGTTTATAAGATCATCAAGAGTATGCCCAAAGGAGCTATTCTTCATATCCACGACTCGGCCATGATTGGACCAGATTATTTATTGAATATAACCTACATGAATCATCTGTATGTGTGTTTTGGAAAACAGATCCAGTTCTGGTTTTCGAATAACGTTCCTGATATCACATGCAATGCACATTGGCAACTCATGAGTGAAGCCAGACGTGCATCGGGTAATGTTTCGAAGTTCGACGCCGAAATCAGACAGAATTTCACGTTGGTTGTAGACAATCCTGATGTTGTTTATCCTTCTATCACAGAAACTTGGGAAACATTTTCAAAGATATTGCAATAGTTTACCCTTTACTCGCCTACAGACCAAATTGGGAACAGTATATTTATGATGCTCTCAAATGTATTAGAGATGATAATGTCATGTACGTAGAGTTCAGAAGTCCATTGCCCAATATATACGAATTAGATGGAACTGTATACGGCAAGTTATTAACAGCAAAAGCATACAGGAACGCGATTCACGGATTTGTGAAAGATTATCCAGATTTCATTGGAGCTAAACTGATTTTTGCTCCGTCAAGGAAGGTGGACAGACTTGTACTAGACGAATATATAAGAGTAGCGAGAGAAATCAAGAAAGATATGCCTGAACTGTACGCTGGATTCGATTTAGTCCGGCAAGAAGATTTAGGAAATCCGCTAATAGAGTTTGTACCACAACTGCTTGAAGCACGGGACCTCAATTTCTTCTTCCACGCTGGAGAAACAAATTGGTTTGGAACATCAACTGATGAGAATCTAGTAGATGCTGTGTTGTTAGGTGCCAAACGTATTGGACATGCGTACGCGCTGGCTAAGCACCCAGTGTTAATACGAGAAGTAATTCACAATGACATAGGGTTAGAGGTGAACGTTCTGTCAAATGCTGTGTTGTCTCTAGTCAGGGATGTGCGAAATCATCCTCTGAATATTTTCTTAAGTTTAAACTTGCCTGTTGTGTTGTCAAGTGACGACCCTGCCGCTTGGGAAGCTGATCCGTTGTCCGATGACTTTTACGTTGCATTCGTGGGTGTTGCCAGTAGACGCTCAGACTTAAGAATGCTGAAGACCTTAGCTTTAAACTCTTTGAAATACAGTGCTTTAGAACCACTGAACAAGCGAAAGGCGATTCGTGAGTTTCATTATAAGTGCAATCATTTTGTTAATAATTTTGACTGTAATTCATATTAGAACAAAGCTTTTGTATTCTGATTTGAAATAACCTTATGGATTTGTGCAATAGGAATATAAACAAAATCATAGTAAAAATTTATGTTTCTTAAAAAATCTTTGAAATTCGAGCATTATTAGACTGTACTTAACTAACTAACTCATAACTATGGGTGAATTTCCCTGAAATAAAATGTTTTTTTTTTTTTTAACTGTTATTTTGACAACCTTCGAGATAAATCGATAAAAACGCTGTAAGGTCAAGGTAATACCACAGTCTAAAGAACTCTTTCCTCTATAATACATGATACGAGTAGCAAATCCAGAACTGTCATGTTTAGCGGCTCAAGAAAACTTATATTTAACCATAGTATTATAAGATATTTCACCCATCTGTATTTAACTATCGTGTAATTTAAAAATGAAACGAACTTTTTACTCCGAAACAACGTTACCAAAGGAGGTAACTTATCAAAGATTTTATACTTGCTTGCAAATAGAGCTTTTTATCACGCTTTTATTAGGTCGACCTGTATGTAACTAACTATGTAATGGAATCTAAGGTAACTAATTTAACCATCTTCCAAGGGTCGTAGCGTGATGAAAATTGGCAGCTGTATGTAGTTCTGATGACAATACAATAATATGGTACTGTCGAACTGATCTGATGATGGAGCCGGAAGTTATGAACTGGAACTTCATGATGGAAAATCGTATCGTAGCTGTTTTGGATTTCTTAGAAAAGTCTTGTAATGAACTTTGACCACGATTAGGTTTCAAGGTCTGATGATGAAGCCGGAAGATAGGTACTGGCATTCCATGATAGAACATCGTATCATAGTCGTGTTTGCACTTGTGAGAAAGGCCATGTAATGGACTTTGAACACGAGTACTACCACCGTATCTACTTCTCCGCCAAATAGTGATGCTTGCATTGCTGTGTTTCGGTCTGAAGGGTACGGTTGCCGGTGAAATTACAATCACATGAGACTTTCCACCTTTATGTCTCAGTTTGGCGAACCGGCTTGTGGTACCATTTACGCAACAGCCTAGGTGGTATTGAAGTTGTTATGGGCAAAGGTAACTGCTTAACATCAGGTGGGCCTTTAGCTCGTTTCGTCAACCTACATTATAAAAATAAAAATAAAAACAATCAGGTTTCAAGGTTATAACGAACCTATTTTATATTGAATAGTGTAAATATTGACATAGGTATAAAATGTATATAGACATGGAGAGTGTAAACAGAATAATATTGATATATCTATATACGATGTATATTGACGTGTAAATAGGGTAGAAGCGTGTTAACTAGTGCTTTTTAAACTATTAATTTATTAAAGTTAATAAAGAAACAAATTAACATATTGACGCGACGCGTGAAAAATCCAAAGACTGTATATACTGACGTCAGTATAATAACTTTATGGAAAAATCATTGTTGATTGTCATCGACATATATGTACTACGTACTAGATGTGCTGTTCAAAAGAACAACATGGTTACACAAAGTTGTGGTTCCGGAACCACACTGTCATCTGTCATTAGTTCACTTGACAGCTGTCTCGAGAACACACATAAATATTATCAACGGTTGCGTCAACTGAATTTGGAACATGCTGCTTATATGAGATCGCGTGTCTATATATTGACGTCGTTGTTGATTGTCCTTGATTCTGGAATTTATAATTAATTGTTGATTTAAAATGAGTTCGTACTACTTAGTTTGAATTTCCGCGCATTATTTGAGAAAAGTAGATTGGTACTATAACAAGGCTTGGCCGCAACCATTCATTGATGGACCGTATGTGTGCCTCAGGTTTGCCTCGACTTGGCCTCGGCCCACATTTTCACGTTCGTCCATCAATGCCTCTTTTGCCGACCGCTGCAGTTATGTATCTACTATTAATTAATTTTTCTAAAGCATTACCTAACTAATTGTCACATTTGTCTCATAGGTATACAATATTATATTATTATATTTAGGTTTACCGTAATTATATTTATTTGCTCGTTTTTACCCGTGGCCTCACTATCGGGACCCATCCGAAAACCAGCGCTGCAACATTTCGGTGTTGTAGCATATGCTGAGATGGGGGCCTTTTTTAGTCTCATACAGGCATGTAAATTTTAAGTTTATTGTTAATACTATTTTTAGTTTTTTTTTTCTCGCCTGTACCGAGACTGAAATAAAAAAAAAAATTTTTTCTTTTCTTTCTTTCTTTTTATATTTTTATTACATCATATAATTATTAAATACCCTAAAACCGATTTTTATTATTACAACACATCATTATCCTGAACAGCCATAAGAGGAAATGTTTGGTTGGTCTTTTGGTTTGTTTGTGTGGTCTTTTCTTCACACAAACGCTCTCGACAGTTTTCTTTCAGGTTTATAATTTTATTTTTACACAACAAAGACATTAAATATTTATATTAAATCTCTTTGTTACACAACGTTTTCTATGCCCCTATGTTTTAGTTTTTGTTGCTAAATAATTTCTAGAAGCTCTAAAAAAATCTCAAAATTGCCTATTTAGACCGCTGTCCACAGAGACCTTGTGAATACATTTGACACTATTAATAATATAAAAAACTAAAACATAACGGCAAAGTACATATTCTTCTTATTCAGTTTATTGTCTTTTAAATTGGTGCAATTTCGGAGGAGAAAATAGTCGAGAGCCAAACCACGAATTATAACTTTTTTTAAACGATCTCTATGTAACATATAATTCAATGCTTTGTTACTAAGGCTATCTTTGGGCTATTTAGTCAGAGCTGCAGTTGTCCTTATCGCACTTATTTGACGCCGGACGCTCGCAAAGTGATAGTGATATTTCTTCAAATATCTAATTTTCAAAAGTCTCTCTGCCCACATTTCCTCTATGTATGAATGAGTATTGGTGATCTCATAAGACATTCGTAGAAAATATGATGACCTGATCATCATCATGTCAGTCGGTCCACGTCAAACATAAGCCTGCTACCCGACGCGGACCATTTCCGATAAGCTGCTGTCGACCGATTCCGTTTGTTATCTCTTTTTCTCTCGTTACGTGAATCGAAGATGAAACAAGATAACAAACCGAACCGATATGGTCAACAAGTTTAGTGCTTATCGAAAATGTTCTGGGGACTTACTCTCGATTGGTTCGAGCTCTGAACCAAATCGATTCCTAGCAAGGAACTTATATATCAAGCTGGAATGCGGACGGCTGACTAAAATTCGGTCCAATGATTGGGGAGCCCTTTGTCTCTTTCTATAGGATATCCATACATGGAGGAAAGGGACAGCGGGCTCTGGTAGTGCTATCTCAGAAAACCGGGCTCTCCCGGTATTTTCTCCCTGATTTTGATAAAAGATTTTGGACCTTACATGAACGGGATATTATTAATTTTTGAAGTTCTTAAATTTCTCCGTCCGCATTCTATCTTGGGTATTTTTTTTTTGATTCCTAGAGAATTGACCCTAACTCGAATTCAAATTCAATTGATACAGAACTGGATCCAGTCGGAAGTAAAGCCCTTGAATCGGGGAGCTGATCCCACTGACCGCATTAAAATACCCTCCAAAATACTACTCTGTCAAGAAAGTACCGGGAAAAGTATTGATCTTTTCCCGGTACTTTCATGACAGAGATAATTTTTGTGGGAACCTTTATTTTTTTTAAGAAAAATACTAGTAGGCACTTTTTCTATCTACATCTACAGCGAACTATAATTTACAGAGTTCATACTACAGTACCCGTACTTCAATGATTAAAAACAAATTTTCGATAAATGATGTATTTAGCGAGTAATATTTTTTTTCTGATGGGGGCGCGACTTGGCTGCTACATGCGCCTTAAGAGAGCGTTGCCCCTCACTTGAATAAACTGTTTTATAAATAGGTAGATCGCCAATTGAAATTATGATAATTATAGTTACTGATAGTAATTAAGTATATTGTTTTACGATTGTTCTTTAGTAAATGTATTCAAGTAGGTACCTAATAGCATAGAATAGGTAATAACACTAGTATCTTTTCTTATGGTGATAGCTAATAGCACAGTTTTACAATTCATGTTAATAGGTAGGTATAATAGTTTATAGTAGAGATGCGCCGAATATTCGTTTGGTATTCCCAGAGAAGGCTCTATCACATATCAAAGAATCAAAATTTTGGCAAGTTGCCGTCGTTTTCAGACGCCTGGAACATGTTTTCAGGCCGTTTCAGGAGCCAACAAATCCGATGCTGCCATTTTCTGAAAACCAGTTTTCAAGCGCTTCAGGACCCCTTATGGCCATTTGACACTTACATGTAAAATTGTTGAAGAGTGAGCGAGATAGAGCTAAATCTAAGACAAGCATAGATTAAGAACCTTCTGGAAGTTAGTGAGCGAGACAAACCTAATATAAGACAAGGATAGATGAGGTTCAACCGCCCAGACGGCGAGGAAGAAAACTCTATAAAAAATTACAGGAGGAAGGGCCTGCGAGCAGCAGACTCGGGGTAGTCTGCTGCCCGACCAGCAGCCAGCGTAGCTGACGTAGCTGGCACGGCTGGCGTAGCTGGCACAGTTGGCGTAGTTGGCACAGCTGGCGTAGCTGACACAGTTGGCGTAGCTAGCATGCTGACCTGGCAGCATGCTGGCGTAGCTAGCGCAGTTGGCGTAGCTGGCTCAGCTGGCGTAGCTGACACAGCTGGCGTAGCTGGCACAGCTGGCGTAGCTGGCACAGCTGGCGTAGCTGGCACAGCTGGCGTAGTTGGCGCAGCTGGCATAGCTGGTAAAGGCCCTTGAGGTGAGGTGGCGTGCAGTGTTCCGTGTGCGCTGCCTAGGAGGGTGCGGCCAACGTTAGGCCGCACGGGGAGAAGGGGCTCGCCTGCTTGTGGTGGGCCAGGACCTGTCGGGGGTGGTTGTGTGAATACTCACGGGTTCCCACGCCCCCGGCTAAGGTAGTTAAAGAAATATTGTGGTGGTTTTAGTTGGTAAGAGTCCGACACTGGCTCCGCCTACCCCGGGCGGAGTGCGTCCACGAGGATTTCCACACAGCAAAAAAAAAAAATGTTCTACAAGGTTGGGGTGCTGGCCGGTAAACATCCACGAGTGCCTGACAGCTGCTAGTCCTTCTGGACACGTCTGGAGGGAACGGCAGCTGTTAGGGCGGTGCATCCTGTGTACGAGCAATAAATATCCTTTCGAGGGACATTATTTTCTTTCGGGGGATCTTATTGCCTGTGGTGAATATTCTGGCGCGAGAGGGGCTCGATCTGGGCCATTGTTCCTCTGAAGTTAGCAGTGGGCACAGTGGAGGATGAGGGATGAGGAAGAAAACCTCTGTAAAAAATTACGGGAGGATAGGCCCTGCGGGCGGTGGACTCGGGGTATTATGCTGCCTGGCGTAGCTGGCGTAGCTGGCGTAGCTGGCGTGGCTGGTGTTGCTAGCGTGGCTGGCCAGGCTTGCGAGGCTGGCGATGCCTGCGTGGCTATCGTGGCTGGCGTGGCCGTGACATTGGCGTGTTAGCTGCGTCATGGTGGTGCCCGTGAGGTGGCGCGCTGCGTTCCGTGCACGCTGCCGGCTGCCGGGGAGGGAGCGGCCGACGTTAGGCCGCACGGGGAGAAGGTCGTTAGTATATATTCTATGGAGAAGGGGATTCGCCTGCTTGTGGCGGGCCGGTACCTGTCGGGGGTGGTTGTGCGAATACAGAGTGTTCCCACGCCCCCGGCCTCAGCGTTCAAGTTTCCAATCGTCCTAAACAAACAGGGATTTTTTGCAATGATACTGATAATAGCTCGTAGAAAATGTT
Source organism: Asteroscopus sphinx (assembly GCA_949699075.1). Classification (NCBI taxonomy): domain Eukaryota; kingdom Metazoa; phylum Arthropoda; class Insecta; order Lepidoptera; family Noctuidae; genus Asteroscopus; species Asteroscopus sphinx. The sequence goes on along the minus strand of OX453021.1, from coordinate 5,927,094 downwards.
TCTGAGATTCCTATTATCCGGTCTTTTGCAATCATCGTAGGATTTTCGGAAAGATTCGATTTGTCCGATTATCCTACGACATAAAGGTATAAAGAATAAACATAGATTAGTCTTCTGTTTTTAAACATCAATGCCTGCATAATTCATAATCATTACGGAAACGCCCACATACAAGATCATATTTCACTCAATCATAAATTGAAACCCAAAATATTAGATAAATATTTAGAAAAGTGAGCCATTAGGTATTGCATTTTTAGATTACCAATATTACAGCTACGATAACTTGTTTATTGTGTTCAAAATCAATGAATAGTATAATTATGCTGGTTTATGTACCTAGTTCTTTGTGCACATAAGTCCTAGTACTTTCTCTCCTCTGACCAAACGAAAATGTGCATGGATTTATGAATTCGCGGTGAGTTTTCGTTGTATTTGGAAACGAAAAGGGGTCATTGTACTCATCAGATGTCAAGTATGTTTCTGATCAACTGGTTCCAGTTATTACGCACCTTATTAACTGCAGTCTGCAAACGTATATCCGGTCCTTTTAAAAATAGGGGTGATACGTCCGATACATAAAAACGGAAAACCAGGAAAATAATTATCCTAGTTCTACCCAACGCAGACTGGGTAGACCATATCGTGTCCAATTGTGTAAAATAGTATAAATGGGCCCATACCCATTTACACAATTGGTCAAAGTTAAGTTAAAGAGATTTCTGGGCCTCATGTATATCCTTATTAGCAACAAGTACCTATACATGTGTCATCTGCAAATTGGTATACAGATCCTGAATTTATAACGTTGTTCATATCATTAACATACAGCAGATATCAGTCGGTTCAATAATAATTGAGTCTTGAGTATAGTTGTAAAATAACGGTAGACTACCGTTATTAACCAAAAATTGGACACGATATGGTTTACCCAGTCTGCGTTGGGTAGAACTAGGTTAATTATTTTCATTATTTTAATGATATTTTGGACTTTACCCAAAAATCTTGGATAATCTTAGGTTTACCCGGGTAAAACTAGGTTTACCCGTTCTTCTAACATTACACACTATCGTATCGTTTACACTATACCGAAGATATCCCGGACGTCAGCCTGTACGAGATTAGGATGGCTCTGAAGCAGCTCAAAAACAACAAGGCACCGGGTGATGACGGAATTACGGCCGAACTCCTGAAGGCGGGTGGAAAACCGATCCTTAAGGCCCTTCAGAAGCTGTTTGATTCCGTCATTCTCGAGGGAAGAACGCCACAGGCATGGAGCAGAGGTGTGGTGGTACTCTTCTTCAAAAAGGGCGATAATGCTCTACTGAAGAATTATAGGCCCATCTCACTTCTGAGCCATGTCTACAAGCTGTTTTCGAGAGTCATTACGAACCGTCTTTCGCGCAGGTTTGACGACTTCCAGCCTCCCGAACAAGCCGGTTTCCGAAAAGGCTTTAGCACCGTAGACCACATACATACGCTGCGGCAGGTTATACAGAAGACCGAAGAGTATAACTTGCCTCTTTGTTTAGCGTTTGTGGACTACGAGAAAGCCTTCGATTCGATCGAGACTTGGGCGGTACTACAGTCTCTTCAACGGTGCGAGATTGACTATCGGTACATCGAAGTGTTAAAGTCTTTGTATGAAAACGCCACTATGTCAGTCCGATTACAGGACCAAGCCTCGAAACCTATCCTTCTGCAGCGAGGTGTGAGACAGGGAGATGTGATCTCTCCGAAACTGTTCACTGCTGCATTGGAGGATGTCTTCAAGGTTCTGGACTGGAAGGGGCTAGGCATTAACATAAACGGCGAGTACATCACTCACCTTCGGTTTGCCGACGACATAGTAGTCATGGCTGAGACCATGGAGGACCTCGGTACAATGCTCGATGACCTCAGTAGAGCTTCTGATAGAGTGGGTCTTAAAATGAATATGAACAAGACAAAGGTTATGTTGAATTCCCATATAGCACCCATTCCCGTAAACATCGGAGAATCTACACTCGAAGTTGTTGACGATTACGTATACCTAGGACAAACTGTCCAGCTAGGTAAGTCCAACTTCGAGAAAGAGGTCAATCGTCGAATCCGACTCGGTTGGGCAGCGTTCGGGAAGCTACGCAATATCTTCTCGTCCAAAATACCGCAGTGTCTCAAGACGAAAGTCTTTGACCAGTGTGTGTTGCCAGTAATTACTTACGGTACTGAAACGTGGTCGCTCACAATGGGCCTGATAAGAAGGCTCAAAGTCACTCAAAGGGCAATGGAGAGGGCTATGCTCGGAGTGTCCCTGCGTGATCGAATCAGAAATGAGGAGATTCGCAGGAGAACGAAAGTAACCGACATAGCCCGAAGAATTGCCAAACTTAAGTGGCAGTGGGCGGGGCACATTGCTCGCAGAACGGATGGCCGATGGGGCAGTAAAGTTCTGGAGTGGCGACCGCGTACTGGAAGGCGCAGCGTGGGTAGGCCCCCCACAAGGTGGACCGACGACCTGGTGAAGGTCGCGGGAATCCGCTGGATGCGGAAGGCACAGGACCGGTCGTTGTGGCGATGTTTGGGGGAGGCCTATGTCCAGCAGTGGACGTCTTTCGGCTGAAATGATGATGATGATGATGATGTATCGTTTCGTTGTCGTATCTAACATCTACACACTTCCTTTCTACATTAAAGAATTTCATACCAGAAAGAGGTATAGGATGGCACTTGCATCTAGAGATGCACTTTAGTTTTTCTCCAAAAGTACTTACAAAATAGATAGAAATTACAGTTCAAAAACCATATTTCGTTGCAAAAATAAACCTTAACACCTTGTCACAAAGATTTTTATGTTGTTTTACGGGTTGCATAGGGTATTTGTTGTGGTTTCTGCAACAAACTTGGAGTGACACCCTTAAAAGGAGGGTACTCACGCCTAACGAACTCATTGTCTGTATTCCATCTGTTTTAACTAGCTCCTCGTACAATCTGCTCGCCTGGTACATAGATACTTATGTAAATATGTCGTGGGACACTTGTGAATGTTGTCCTGTCTTTTTATTTATAACTACTAGGTTCACGCAATTGTTTTCCAGCTATGAATAAGCAACACAAAGACATTCAAAGTAAAAATAATGCCTGAAGGTAATAAAATGCCGATTTCTCAATACGATTTGAGTCAGTTTCCCTCCCCTCCAGATGACATGGTCCACTTTCCTGTGTCGTCCATTCCATTCATTCATGCATTTGCCCTAATAATATTCCTATGACATCCACTTTCTTCTCTCGTCCATTTTCCTGTCCCTAACTGGAAATAGGATGAGATTGGACATTTCCTAAGTTTACCCGTGACCATGGGGTTTGTAACAGCGCCGAAGGTACCTACTGAGGTAACGAGCTTTCTCGAACTCGAGGAAACTCGAGAAATAAGGCGTCATTCGAGATGAGAAAAAATTCCGGTACCTACTCGAGAATTCTCTAGTTCTGATTAAAATACTGGAAAATTAGGCTACCTGTTACTACAAGTCAGTAAAGTAGGTATGTAATTTAATTTTACTTTTCACGTCATTTTCGTTCATTACTGTCGAGGCCTGAAATGAAGTAAAACAATTGACGGTCGAGTAATATTGGAAGTTCGAGACGAAGCCGAGTATTTCCGAAGTGATTTTAAAAGGACTCGAATAGCGCCTCGTCCTTTTAAACCAGCGACGACACAGCCCCTAGACGCCACATAACAGGCGACCGATTTCTATCACACATAAGGGAAAAATCCTGTATGTAAGCCGCCACTCAAACAATTTGAATCAGTTACGACCACTTCTGTGAGCCGTTGACACTTCCGTGTTAGTGAACACAAAATTTACAAATAAATGTTATAATGACTTCTTGCACAGTACGATTGTGTTGTAAAAACAGCAAGACTTTGAGTGTCCAGAAAGACGGCATAACATTTCATCGTTAAGTTAATAATGTCATTATCCAATTAGATTTTTCAACTGATTTAATATTTAATGAGAGTTCATCTTATACTGGTTAATTCGTAACGGACACCAAAGGTGCAGACGGCACGTTGATGTCTTTCACAAAACATCTCTTTCTTACGCAAGCACTTAATACACTATCTCTTTCCCTCTATTTAATTGTCAATGTAACTAGTGATGTACTAAATCTGTTATCGATGAAACAAAGTTCTCCATACTATCAACGAAATTGAAAAATATAGGTAGTAGAATATTTTGCAATCTACAAAAAAAAAAAAACTACGATTTCAAACATTCAATCTTTATATACCTATAACAGCCAGGGAGTCTACTCCCGTTCAACGATAAACGAACTTTTGTTCCGACCGATACGTACACTATAAATGATATATGTACCTTTTTTAGGGTTCCGTAGTCCTACAAGGAACCCTTACAGTTTCGTCATGTCCGTCCGTCTGTCCGTCTATCCATCTGTCCGTCTGTCCTAATCCTTTACAGCTTAATAACTTCTACAGTTATAAATATAAGAACATGTAATTTTGTTAAAAGATAGTTTAAATATAGATCTCAATTTTAAAAGAATAAAAAATGCGTGATTATGTATTTTAGGGGTGGCGCCCATACATGTGAAATGGGGATGAAAATATTTTTTTCGCTCCACCCCCTCGTGTGTGGTATCATTGAATAGGTCTACTAAAATGAAGGTAATGTTTCATACAGCACTTTTTTATCAGGTGTACCATCTGCGAAATATAGCCAGCTAAAGTGGCTTGCAATGTGTCCCCCCCCCTGCCATCTCTAAACTATGTAACGTAGATACTTATAATTCTCCACGTTGATAGACCTTTGTAAAAACTCTCTTTTAAAATTATTTTGAGTATAATGTGATTATAATTTTTTGAGTTATAGAGAGAACACTGAAAAATACTTAAGACGTCCTAGTTCAAAGGTCATTGACCTTAGAGAAAAATGATCTTAGCAAAGAATGCTCCTTTAGTTAGTCCTTTAGTTAGTTAGTGTTCCTTCGTGACACACATTCGAGGCTCTTAAGGTCATCAGAAAACCTCACGTTGGCGATACCATCGCATTCCACAAATTTCTTTGGTAATTCTTTTACAGTTCAGGCTGCTCGCCTGTGGAATGCTTTGCCAGTACAAGTGAGGCGTGCTCAATCTTTGCCTATATTTAAAAAACTGGTAAATGATCGCTACCTATCATCACTGTAATTTCCGGCAGGTACATTATGTAATATTTAGACATATTGTATTGTATTTATTATGTTTATTGTATCTTATATTTATGTAGTTTTGTTATAGATATATGTATAGTATTTATGTTATGTAGTATATGTATTCTATTATGTTGTTACACTGCGTACTACCCCTCTCTTTACTTGCCCATATTGTCCATCCTAAGGTTGTCTGGAAGAAATCGCCTTGAGCGATAAGGCCGCCCATTGTACATGTGTTCTATATAAGTCATATATGTTGCTATCTTCTTTTGTGTACAATAGTATTTGTATTGTATTGTATTGTATTGTTGAAAAAAAATGACTTTCCTTCGTACGTACGTATTTTTACATTTATTACGTATTACTAATTACTACATATTTAACTGTCGAAAACATTTAAAATTTAAAATTAACTAATAAAATTACAGTAAAAACTACAACAAAAGACCCTTCTTTTGTTGTACAAACAAAATTATAGATCTCAAACGATTTTAAACCTAATTGACTACTAAGTTAAGTTAGAAATCGTAAAAATAAAGAAAGTCGCTAGCTAGCTACCAATAGCCAATAGCTATTTTACTTGGTCAGCTCACGGCAGCGCGGCGGCTGCCCGCTACACCGTAAACTTGTTGGTTATTCGAAGCAGTAGCCAATAGCTAGCTATCGTGTTGACAGATATCGTAGTCATTGATCGAAGTAGCCATGGCTATTTGTTGAATAGCCGCTATTTAGCTAGTTATTAGAGTAGCTACCCACTTCTAAGCCTTACTCCTGATCCCGCCTGGATCGAGTGCTGTAACAATCGAATTTGAATTCGAGTTAGTGTCAAATCGTACTGCTTTTTTCTAGGAATTGAAATTAGCTCGATTTGGTTCAGAGCTTGAACCAGTCGGGAGTAAGGCCCACGATGTTAATTTACAACTTCCACACGGACAGGGTCAAAAGCACAGCTAGGAATTAATAATTTAGTAAAATAACAACTTTTGTGTCACATTCGATTTTATTTAAGATTTGCACGGATGTGTAATATTTCTCCATGAAGCTACTTGGTCTTTTACTTCTTTCGAAGGCCTCTTTGCGAAAAACATCCTCAATTAAAATCAATCGCACTATTACATCCCTGAAAATGTTTGGTTTTGTTAAAACCTATTAAATATCACAATAATACTGTCAAACGCGGTTTGACACGTAGACACTGAAAAAATTACTCAGTACTATCAGAATTTCGCTTTCAATTACTACTTAAATAATATAATAAAAAAGATTTCAATACCCAAAAGAGACCTCTTGAGCAGTCGCATAATTTGAGGTTACATTGACGACAATTGTACAGTTTACTGTCTAATTCAACATTGTTTATATAAAAACAATCAGAAATATATCAAATAGGTTAGGTAAGGTTAGAACTGTGAGCGAGCGAAGTGAGTGGTGCCGCGGTAGCTGCCAGCGAGTACTAGAACCAAATTACAGTTATTAGTTGTTATATTCATTAGTCACAAAATTTGTTTTATTTGATTATATCGAATGGTATTTAGAATGGCTTTATTATAAAAGCTCAAAGTTACAAATGCACTATTCGAAGGCTATACATATATAAAATTAATTTATTTAAAAAATGATTAGTGGTGATTAGATTTTTTTTTTTGTCCTTTAAATTTAAGTTATTTTTGAGTAGGTTCTTTTCTTTTGAATAACGTTTTATTTACGTGCTAATTAGCTGTTATAATTTGCAATAATATTTGTTTTTGTTCCATGCTGTGTTCACTTTTAAATGTTAAGTAGGTACAATAATATTTATACCTAGACGTAGTACCTAGTATGTTAATGTAACATTTTGTGTAATATTGCTGGGTAAAATAAATAATATAATACTACTACTAAATTAATTATTTTATTATTTAATATTTATTTACTATATAAACGGACAATTACCTCTTTTAAAATATCCGCTTTACAAAATAATAACTCCATATTCAACACCAAATAAATAAATAAAGATATTTTTAAAGATATAATTATCTTAATTCTGAAAGTACAGAGCACCCGTCTAACTTTCAAAATTAAGATAATTTTGAAAGACTCCCTCCCTACATGTAATACTTACTATTATTATTAGTATATTAATTACTTTATTATTAAATAATATTAAAAGAAATAAGAAGCTAAAATCCTTATAATTAATACTACGTAACGTATTACATAAAAATAATATCGATAAAATAATATTTTATCGATATTATATCGTGTTGAATCTAAATCTGTCTCGTCTCTAACCCTACAAAGTTTGAAGTTTCTATGACATAATGACATTGTCAGGGCCAACCGGATCGCAGTACCCCGCTTCCTCATACCTCAGCTAGTGGCAGAATTGTTTGTACGCATTAAATTCAACAATATCCGTCTAGGGGCTGTGTTGTCGCTGTTTTAAACTAAACGAGGCCGTTAATTGTTATTTCGGGCGAGACTGTAGGTAGGTAATTTTCTCTCATTTGTGAGAAAACAATACACAAAATTAATTCCACATTGAATTAATTTTCATTAGTCTCAATTTGTCCGCGCGCGGTAGGTACTTGTTCTATTTTCAAAGGTTCGAGAAAAAAATGTGCATTCAGCCTTTATAATGATAAATATTTTGTACCTAAAAACACCTAATTTATGTAGGTGTGTACTTAAAAACCTCGGTCTGTTCAGCAATTTCTATATAATTATAATGTAGTGTTCGATATTATTACTGGCCTGTTATTTCGTTGCGTACGGAAAAGAGCCAATTGATGTATTCTTTTTTTTGAATACTGAACCAATTTCCGAGCAAGTGGGAGAATATTTTTCTTTGTTTTTGGTGTTTGTTTAGTAATTGTAATTGCAGATTTTCATTGTTACTTATCCATTACTCAGTGCACGCGTGTTCATGGCTTTTGGGGATTGATTGATTCAGGTAAAATATTTCTTAAAAATAGATCATTTTAATATTCACGCCCGTTATAAGTCCCGGGGGCGTAGCATATTACACCCACATTGTGCCAGTTGTGTTAGGTATATGTCCCATGTAATAGAGGGCGAAGGGCGAGCCTATTGCCTATAACCAGGCACAAATCCAGACTCCGTGCTGTTACTGAGAATTTCCTAATGAAAAAACCCAATAACTTTATACCCGACCCGGGAACCCAGGACACCACAATCAGCAGTCGCACTTGCGAACACTAGACCAACGAGGCAGTCACTGAACACCAGTGCTTTAGCCGCTAAGTAGGTACAGACGTAAGCCAAGTAACCGTGAAATCTGCTTTTGGTATCGAATTTAACTTCCTGTTAGGTATACTTATGTCAGGCTATGTCTTTGGATGACGTCAGCAACAAAGACGTATATTTAAGTCATGAAAGCGTCGCAGCCAAAGGACTGGTGTACTGAACCAGGAGTCGCAGGTTCAAATCCTACTCATCATCATCATCAACTCAGCCTATCGCAGTCCACTGCCGGACATAGGCCTTTCCCAAATTGCGCCACAACACTCGGTCCTCCACAAATCCTACTCATCATCATCATCATCAACTCAGCCTATCGCAGTCCACTGCTGGACATAGGCCTCTAGCAAATTGCGCCACAACACTCGGTCCTCTACAAATCCTACTCATCATCATCAACTCAGCCTATCGCAGTCCACTGCTGGACATAGGCCTCTAGCAAATTGCGCCACAACACTCGGTCCTCTACAAATCCTACTCATCATCATCATCATCAACTCAGCCTATCGCAGTCCACTGCCGGACATAGGCCTCTTCCAAATTGCGCCACAACACTCGGTCCTCCACAAATCCTACTCATCATCATCATCATCAACTCAGCCTATCGCAGTCCACTGCTGGACATAGGCCTCTAGCAAATTGCGCCACAACACTCGGTCCTCTACAAATCCTACTCATCATCATCAACTCACCCTATCGCAGTCCACTGCTGGACATAGGCCTCTAGCAAATTGCGCCACAACACTCGGTCCTCTACAAATCCTACTCATCATCATCAACTCAGCCTATCGCAGTCCACTGCTGGACATAGGCCTCTGGCAAATTGCGCCACAACACTAACAACAACACAATCCTACTTGCTCGTGAGCTAATAATTTTTCTTTCGACAATTCAAGTAGACTTATCTTTAGATTTCACACCGCATGCGTAAATGCGTTAAAACTTAGAATAATTAGGCTTAGGACCACAGTAGTAGGCTTAGAACCGCGAAGTGAAGCAAATTCATGTTGTCCTTAAATGGCTATGTTCAGTATGTTTTTTTTTTTTTTTTTTTCGTATGGACTCTCGCAAGTGGTAACGTAGTACCATCTCTGCTTAACCGGGCTTAGTTGGCGGAGAGTCCCATGTGGGACTCCATTCGCCGAAGGTTTTTCCTTAATCCTAAATACTTACAAACCTAAAGACGCGGTTTCAATACCTTAAGCGGGCGTCTCCCAAGGGGGGGGCTCGAACCTCGCTGGGGCATTGCAGGGGGACCCCGCCGTTCCTATGTCCCCCTAGCAGCTGCAGCCGTTGCTGCATCGAATTTTTACCTCGAAAGTGGCGGACTTTCGGTCTATCGGGTGACTAAGTTCTAAAATTGTCATCATGTATTTCTTGTATCTTCTAGGTATTAGTAAAAGAGAGCGATAGTTTAAAATAAGTTCATGAACAAGAATCGCCACCACTTTGAATAAACTATCACTCTAAATAAGTACTCCTGTCTCCTCCTATGTCTTATTACTCTAAGCGTTAAAGTAAACCTAGTAGGTACAGTCGACTGCATGACAGTGGTAACACTTCAATTCAAAAACAGCCCTTACTGCTTACGAAATAAAGATGCTGCTAATGTCAAAGTGATACCACCGACGTGCGGTCGACCGTACCACAGACCTACTATTATATTATCTGTGCCTATAGATACCTACTTAATTCTCATCGTCCCATGGAAAATCACTCGATCATTGTCCCTAAGTACGTATCGATTCCAATTGTCTATTATTCTATCGACAATCGTAATTAACGATACATAGGAGTGTTGTAGCAGCCATGACTGCCTATTACACCGAATTGTAATGTTTGTAATCATCAACTCAGCCTATCGCAGTCCACTGCTGGACATACGCCTCTTCCAAATTGCGCCACAACACTCGATCCTCTATGCCTTCCGGATCCAATCCCCCCCAGCTACTTTCATCAGGTCATCGGTTCACCTGGCTGGGGGGCGCCCTACACTGCGTTTGCCTATTCGCGGTCTCCACTCAAGGACTCGTCTGCTCCAGCGGCCATCGCTCCTTCGACAGACATGGCCAGTCCACTGTCACTCCAGCTTACTGATCCTACAAGCTATGTCGGTCACTCCGGTTCTTCTCTGCTCGTAACGGATTTGTGTTTTAATGGATAATAGCAAATATGCAGTCGGGGATGGAATAAAACTGTTTTTTATTTAATAAAACAAACAGTCCAAAATGTTTAGAGACATAGGTATGTTTTCAATCATGTTTTTTTTTGTGTGATTCTATGCTACTTTCACTTGTTCAATCGACATGAAATTTAAATGTATTACCTATCGGTTGTGGCGAATTAGTGTATGAATGTGTAATATGAATCAAAGAATGAGTGAACGGATTGTGACAGGGTTATTTTTTTTTTTTTGAATTTACACTTATTAACACTAACCATAGTTTACAGTAGTTGTAGTGTGCTGAGTGTGTGTAGCTAGATCAATCAATAGCCTACGTAATGAGCCTAAGCTATCGCTGGTAGGACATAGACTTAATTATAACGAAACCAAAAGGAAAGTCCCCCTTAAATTGCCTTTTTTATTAAAAAAGGCAATACACACATACACTCTGTTTTTTCTTATGTCTTATTTAGTAAACAATCTCGGCGTGTCTTTTTAATTCAATTTGTCAATAATTATTATTAAAAAACATTATGTTAACAATTTCATACACTAAACAACCATTTTTTTACCTGATTACATGTGCAGAACTGATAATTATATTTTATTTAGTAGTTATTGAATAAAGAGACATACAGTGGCGGATTTACCAGCAGGCTGAGTAGGCTGGAGCCTAGGGCGGCAGATTTTAGGGGCGGTAAATTTAATTTAAAAATATTCATATTTAATACTTAAATGTTATTAGGTCCACACAAACAATAAAACATGTACCTAATATGTTTCACCACTTACGGCCAAAATTAATATCCAATCTATCCACGATTTGCCCTACTGGAGATAGAAATTTGACATAAGATCCATACAAAATACGTCAAATTTCTATCTCTAGTAGGGTAAATCGTGGATAGATAGGATATTAATTTTGGCCGTTAGATAACACTGACCCATGATTGAGCTTTTATTAGCTCAGAAATATCCAAAAACCCATACCCAAAAACTATTTCTTGTGCAATCTTAACTAAATCGTTGGATTGTGAAAATAATCTAGGAACTGACACTTGTAGAAGTCGGTAGGGGCGGCAAAACTTGAACAGCCAACTGGCGGCAAATGTGGAAATCCGCCACTGGAGACATGCAAAGATTGTTTACTAAATAAGACAAGAGGAAAAACCGAATTTACGAACAAAGACAGTTCTGTGACGCTAAGCCATCAAATGCTTCGGTGTGATAAGAGGACAATCGATATCCACGCCCCGAGTGCAGGTGACTTCTCTCAATTGTCGCCGATTCTGAATAAAAAAGATAGCAACATAGTCCCTCTTGAATGTCTAGGACAAATGGATATGTCTGTTTATTTGACGTGTAATATTTTTGATACCAATAAAATGACTATGACTATGACATTGCCTATGTATTTTTTTGTTGTTTGTTCGATTTTAAACCTTTTATCTTTGATTTTGTTGTTAATTGAATGATACGTAAATGTACGATGATGTAAACAGAATAGGAATTGACTTGAGACTTTCAATCTGCTAAGGGGAACAGAAATTGATTTCATATTATTTCGGTGTTTTCAGAAATATTCTTCAAGATAAGAATAAAAAAAATATGAATGGACAGAATAATTTTATTCAGCTTTTTACTTTTTTTACATTTTAATCTTATACATACACATACATACATATTATCACGCCTGTTTCCCATTGGGGTAGGCAGAGACTATGGATTTCCACCTGCTACGATCCTGACACACCTCTTTCGCTTCATCTACGTCCATTAACCTCGTCGTGCATGCTCGTTGGTTTAGAGAACTCTTAACCTGGCATTTTTTGAGAACATCCGCGATTTGATCGCGATACGTTCGCCGAGGTCGTCCCCTTCCAACTACAACTACTATGCTTACAATATTATCGTAATTAAAATTAAGCAAACACTACCTATATAATAATGAAAACCTAGCCATACAATTTGCTGTAAAAATATTAAGACTGCTAAGTAGGTATATAAAATTATTCTATGTGCAACATAGTACTCAGTGACACATCTTAAATGTAGTACACATTCTGCTATAAGAGGTCAGCAACGCATCGGAGACTCCCCTGGTGTTGCGGAAATCCATGGGCGGCGGAGATTGCTTACCATCAATGACATGCTTGTTCGCTTGCCTCCCTATGTTAGGTATAAAAAATACATCTCCATCCAATAAATTCATCTGCCAAGCTTGGTTAAATAGGTACTCAAAGGCCAAACTACCAATGTGTTTGCTACTTTATATCTGAACAAACTAAGGCCAGTATTACAGAACGATACTCAAGCGTTGATCTCTGTTTAAAACTAGTTTAAAGTTGAGCTTTGATTTTAGAACGTTCCTCAAGCAGAGATTTGTTGATCACAGTTCAGCTGAGTTTAGTTTTGTTTTATACTGTCACCTGTTTCGGTATTTGAACTGAGATTTGATCTGTAATCACTCTAGTGTGGTCCAGACTACGCTTGAGTAGAGATTTCTATTATATTTCAGGTCAAATTCATGTGTTATGTTGTTGAATTAAAGTTTATAATTACCGTTCTGGAATAAGACCGATACTCAAGTAACGATTCTATCCTTAAGTAGTGACCAGTTGATTGGAGTTTAAACTGTACTTGAGGCAGCTTCTGTAATACGGACCTTAGACATTAAAATGGAAAGTCTCATGTGATTGTAATTTTACCTGCATTTCTGAAAACTACGATTATAATTTTAATTACGCCTAGTTGAAATTTAGTTAGTTCGCCGCGATTTTTTGCGGAAAAACTCCCTCAGGCACCGCTGCGTATGCGCCGTTCAATAGAATTTGAACCTTCACAGATCAAAAATAGTCTAAAAAGATTTGGTTTCACTGGGACGAAAGCGTCCCAGCGGCGCCTGAGCAGAAGTTTTAACCTTTTCACCGCCACAGCATCGTAAAGATTTTCGTGCCCTCAGCGCCACGTCTTCCATAGAAGACTAATATTGTATGGACGTTAGTACAAATTTATAAAGTCGTGGCGCTGAGGGCACGAAATAGGTTGTCTTCTATAGCTGTCATTGGCGGTGAAACGGTTAATTTAAATTACTTGCTACTTCGCGTATTTATCCTTCCAAAACAAATAATAAGTTGTCTTTATATTTATTATAAATACCTCATATATTATTAGTATAAGTATAAGTGTATGTATTTATATAATAATAATAAATTAAATTGGAATATGACTAGTCTTCGCCAGCAGGCACTGCGTCTTCTAATCTCTTGATGAATTTCACTCTCAGTTCTGTCACAGCATCACCCTTCAACTGGTCCTAAGAACAAACAAAAATGTAATAAAGCTACCTATATTTTTATCAAGTTTTTTGATTACTATTCTAGTCTAGACATGAAAATGTATATCACTGCCATCTGTGATTTTACGGGAGTACTAAAGTTAACTCAAGTTACATGACGTTTGCTAAATGATGTTGTTTCTACTAATAACTGGTAGATGGCGTTAATTTAAAGTTATTTCTGATTACAGAACTTTGTGAATTTATTTTATTAGAAGTTCTGACCAATCAAACAATTAAAGCTTGGGCAGCAATAAATCTAAATGCTGAACTGTCAACTTATTAAGCTTTTTCTCAATACACAAAGTACAGTAGAGCATCGATTAATAATGAAATGCTCTGTATTCTTATTTATGGTAAGTAGAAATGAAATGATTTATTCTGTAAATTGGATGTCAAAATCACTTTTACAAGTCAGTTCTTTTAAAAACTAGATGGCATCGGCATTTCCTATGTACAGTCAACAAATCGGAATCATGACCCACGATAAGCTTAATATCCTACAGACATTCTAATACAATTAGGTTGAATTTGGCTTAAACAGATATTTCCCTGGCAACAGACTTGTTATCAATTTTGTTAACTATTGACAGTGACAGCTAGTTTACCAGTAAAATTATTGTTCTAAATTTTATTCTTGATATCCAAATATTGTTATTTATTTATCATTGATTGCGTGAAACAGAGGATATTATAAATTAAATGTATGTTCCACATATTTGGCCGTTAAGTTATGAGTATTGTTTGACACCTTTTCATACTTGACATTTTATTAGTTGTCATTTTTATTTTTATTTTATTAATGTTCTGTAATCGAAAAAGTTAGTATAGGGTTCTTAAAAAATATAGCTGTTTGTAGGAAACCATGTGAAATGACAGCAAATTCGAAATTCAAAACATAATTCCTGCTTTATCAAAAACATAATTTCCAATACAATTATAAATCTATTGCATTGATAACAAAGCTCAAAACGGCACAGACCTCTGACCCGTTTTAATGCAGTTTCCGTAATATTCAAAATGTCCTAAGTGCAGCATAGAAGAAAACCTTACTGTTTTGACGATTTCAAACGAATTATCAGCTGCGTGGGTCATGATTCCGATTTGTTGACTGTACCTCTGAGAATAAACGCCGAAACAAACTAAGGGATCTATAATCTCTTTTAAAGTCCAGACATTTATCTTGTATCACAGAGTATCTAATAGTACTAACGTACAGAACGGCCACTCACTGCCCCCCGCCAATCTAAGATTCCTCGCCCGCACCCCCACCCGCCCGCGGTTTGCCGGCAATTGGACTGCAAGATTGCAATGGATGTCAATACCCAGTCGCTATACAAGCACGCCATCTCTGAGAATTACCGAGAAGCGCTTGGAACCCAGTCGGCACTACGAGCGGCGAGCATCCCTAACCTACACTGTGTGTGCGTTCCTATCAGACGTTATCTTGTGTATGTAGGTGGTGCTAGCATTCATATTGTATTGAGTGTCCGAGGTGTGCTTGTATTAAGAATTTGTGCGAGATCAATGCAGGGCAATGACAATGCCTGGACTGGCCTTTTGAAGAAAGTGCCAGTTCAATTTCAACCGACCTGTTGGTTGGTTGGACCTGTTCCAACTAATGGCACACATGCATCAGCCATCATGTAGCTCAACCATATTTAAGAGAGCTCAACAACCCAACGCACAACATTAGTACAGTCTAACAAAGCAATAAGTATCCAGGGATTCCAGGGTCGCCAGATAAAAAAAAATATGAAGTAAAACTTGTTTAGGCACGCTTGACTTTGGGAGTAAGCTGGTGAATGTGTTACGAATAGTGAGGCGAACGGAGAGGGTAGTGCGGGAGGCGGGGAACGAGGCGCGCGCGACGGCCGGCCACGACACAGCGCCGGCAGATATACGCGCGCCGCGTTGCCATTCCTTTGTTCTCATTGAAATAGTATTGCGGGAGATATAAGTTAGTGAAGTTTTACTTCAGTCGTGTGCTCTAAAGTATAATTGTTTTTTTTGTTTTTGTTTTAGGTTCGCATACTGGACTTTACGACATTACATACAATAATTAATCATGTGTGGAAAATCATGGTAGTCGAACGGCCTTCTAGGTGCGAACACGGCATGCATAAAAAGATAAAGCAAGATAAATGCATAAATGAAGTTTTCTCGGAAGATTATGTATGTTTTCGAGTGAAATATAATTTTAATAGCGGATAATGTTCAACTGTATTTATAAAAAACCCTAATCAAACCGTTCTACAATAATTTCCTGAGAAATCTTCATCAATATCTGCCAAACCTGTATATGTTGTTAGACTGTACCAACCAAGACTAGGACCATTCAAGTAGGACTTAGAAACCCAAATTGCCAGAAAGTTACACTACTACTCAAATTAAAATGATTTTTATTTCAAATAAACCTAATTACAGGCACTTTAAACGTCAGGCTCTAGTAGCACTAGTAGCACGGTTCCAAATTGTGGGTCCTATGGAGAAGAACCGGCAAGAAACTCTATGGATTACTCTTTTTTAAATAGGTTATTGTTGATTACATCAAATTTATTCAAATAATGTGAGAATAATGTAGGTTAATGTCAAAAATAAACAAGTTTAAAAGAGAGAATATTGCCTTTAGAAATAAACATAAAAAGAGTTGCCATAGTATGCTCCTAGTCACATTACCTGTGGTTGACTGGAAGATATCACTTTTAGCGATAATACCACCCCACCCATGTACCCATAATTTATATGTTGTTCCTGTTTATTACTATTTTCATGGTGTACAATAAAGTATATTCTATCTATCTATTACCTGCACAAACCAGCACTGTACATCAAGCTGCACCATCTGTAGAGCTCCCCTGATGGCCCCGGGTATAAGAGCACAGTACTTGAGCCCGTTGCTGGGCATCTCCACCCAATCACTGAGAGCACACTGGTCCCAGACGAGTGAGAACTCGTCGCCGGCACTGCTCCAACTTGTGACTGTGGGCTGCATGTTTAGGTATAACCTGGAATTATGAATTTAAGTCCATCACAACACAGCTTAAAGCACAATAGATTAATTATTGTTTTGTGGCCAGCAGCGGCTTTGCGCCTGTTGATGGGTTAGCTAAGAAAAATAAATTAATTTGATTTAAATGATTTTTTAGACCACTTTTTAAAAAAGGAAGCGAGTTAATATTGCTTTGTTATCCGGTCTTGAGCTATGTTAAAGTGTCTAGCTCATTGGAAAGTTAGTTTAAAATCAATTGCAAAATTTGTACCAAACAGACAGACATGACTGAAAGCAAGTTAATAAAATGTGGTAATAACATTAACTGTATAACTGTCTTGTCCGGGGGGACAAGACAGTTATAACTACCACAAAGTGCATAATTCGACGGCTCACCTCGCTGAATTGCCGTCACCACACGACGCTGGCAGAATAGTCAACAATGGCTCAGTTGCCAAAGAAAAAAAAAAAACTATGCTAAAGAAATATTCTAAAATCAAAGCTCGAATCTAAACTAGTTTTAAACAGTGATCAAAGCTTGAATTTTGTCCTGTAATACGGGGCTAGGTCCAGCAATAATATAGGAATCTAAAATGATACGAACCTGAAAGCCTGCTGTATCTTATCAGCAGTTTCTCTCATCTCTAAACACCTAGTTGATGTAGTTCTAGCTAGAAAGTCTTCAATGAGTCTCACGCCCATGTTATACCCTATTCTTTCTAACTGCTTGTTTACATCTTCAGCATTCTCAGTCTCTTTCAACATTTGTGACACCAAAGCGCCGTATGTGAGTGTAAGAAGCTCCGAATTCTAAAAAAAAATCAAATAAATATTTATTCCGTACGTCGAGATTATAATAAGTTGTTTAATTTTGGTTGATTATATCAACTTACAACTTTCTTGGCGTCGAGTCTGGAAGTCTGTCGAGACATTTTAGTAGTTTTATTAAACTTAATCACTGAATACACTGAATAGAAGATTAAAGAAAACAACGAGAAACTCCCCTTTACTCGCTGTTTAATTTACGAAAATTACGAATCGAATGTCAATAATTTAATATTGTCATTTGTCAATGTCAAATAGGGTTGAGACTACTTGAGGCACGAGTCCACTTTTACTCGAGTGACATCGAAAAAAATCGTATATGTCCGCGCGTAGCTCAAGGTTTCATCAGGATTCATCACGAAATAAATTTCTCTTTACTACAAATTATGTATTTTCCGATTATTACATGAACTGACCAGAGGAAGAAGTTTTACAACAAGAATGACAGCCCGCGCAAAAGCACAGTGTCTCCATCTTTTTATTACTACAATCAAATAGACCCAACGGAGTCACTAAATACATTTTAATTTATAAATGAACACTAAAATAATTAACCAGTCGTCGTGATAAAACTAATATTAATTTAGATAATCTCTAAACATTATATAAACCAACAAATCATGCCAGATATTAAATTAGGAAACAATATAAAACGGAATTATCAGAACCACAAAATTAAATCAACAACATTTAAATTAATCATTTCATTAATCTAATTAGAATATTCGAATTATAATTATCATAATATTAACATTATTTACAACATTAATTTAATTAATATGGATCATCAAATATTAAACTTTGCTAAACAAAAAGGTATCTTCTTTAAGGTGAATGCTACAGGGTAGCCCGCGAAATTCAAAATTTTTGGCGTTTTTTGTGAATTGTAGCTTTATTTCGCGTTGTATATCGGTCAAAATACGATTGGCGGAAATAATAACAATATATTTACTGAATAATACTCATAAAACATATTAACCTAGCTCTATTAGCTGTACTAGCTCGATAATATTAATTTACGATCAAATTATCGATTTTCGAGCTTGTAGAGCTTATAGAGCTAGGTTAATATTTTTTTACGGGAATTATTCTTTAGATATATTGTTACTCTTTTCGCCAATCATATTTTGACCGATATACAACACGAAATAAAGCTACAATTTGCAATAAACGCCAAAAAATTTGAATTTCGCGGGCTACCCTGTAGCATTCACCTTAATCTTTAATGATCTTTGCAAAGTACAACAAATACAACTTTGATGATCTTTGCAAAGTACAACAAATACAACATCAAACTACATAGCAAATTCTAGAAATAATGGATATTTATTTCAAAATACTTCATCGTATAAACTAGTTACCTCAAAATGGCAATAGATTGCGTTGTAAGCATCGATATTCGATATAGCATAGACATTAATTAGTCTGACTCCTAGTATAAATTAATATTTTAATGTTATAAGCTATGGAAAGCTATATTACTCTCAAATTACACTAGAGGGCGCAATGTTCAACCAACGCCAGGATGAAACATTCAATACTGACCAGTAATAAAGATTAATATATTAAGTTCTGTCAAAAAAGTGTAAACAAATTGATGGCAACACTAGCGCGCCCATATATACGAGTGAAAAAAATGCCGACTCGAGTTCACTCTGACACTAATCACTCACCGAGATATCGAGCAGATCTGTGAGCGATCGATATCGATCTTGCGATCTTGTCAGAACATATTTGCGATTGTCCATACATTTTGTTCGAAGTTCGAACACAATGTTGATGCGATATCTGACCGATATCAGCAATCGATGCAATTCTGTATCGCGTCGCGTCAAAAGTAAAGTGCCTAATTTGAACATTTTTTTTTTCTTTTTCTAATAATTTTCTAATTTCATTTAGTTATCACTTATCACCCAATCTAAAAATAAAAATGAATATTTCTTTGTTTAACCCGTACGTGTTCTTCTAACATTCATCCGATTGCAATGACAATCTTGGTGAGTTGTCGTGCGAAAGCCCGCGAAGGTTTTTGTAAACAAAAATAGCTTTGCAAGGCACACAGTAAAAAACAAAAAAAAAAACACAAAAAAACGAACACACTAATCCTTAGAACCTTTAGACCTAAACCTTTAAATATCAATAAAAACACAAAAAAAGAACCAAAACTTAACTAACGTTAGAAAGAATTAAGTTGTAATTAATTACAATTTTGTAAAACAAATCGTATACGATTTTTTTTTCCTAGACATTGGCATTAGGCATCTGGCAAAACTGACGCAGATTCAGAATGCCTGTGCCGGTAGGTGTGTGCCAATGGTCCGCGTTTCTTAAGAATCGGATCGGATCAGATCGGGTCGATAGGTGTGTCTTAAGCCTTAACCACAAAGTACATCCTTTAACGTTCGTGATCTGATCCACAGAACTTTAGACGGGCTCCACACGTTGGCCCCAACGGTGGGGCTAGCGTTGGCCCGTAATTATGCGTAGCGTCCACACGTTGGAGATAATGTTAATTTAGTTAGTAGTAGCTTTCGCTTAGTAGTAGTTTTCGCTACGCGGCATCGAAATGTTGGAACAACATACCACCGCCACTAAGAAACCTTCAAACCATGAGAATTTTTAGAAACAAACTCCGGCAATATCTTACAAAAAAAAACTAGGCAATGCAATTACTAACGCGTCCATCATTTATGAAACAGCTGATATAGCGTTGATGACTAGCTACTATGCCTTGTTGCGGAACCAGAGATAAATTATACGAGCGCCTCCTCCGAAGAGATTAGTAATTTAGTTATTATTTACACATGTAGTAACGCATAGATGTCACCACTCTTGCACTATTAGTTTGGAGAATTTTATTTGGGTAATTTTTTTTTTTTTTTTTTTTTGTGGGTAGTTGCTCTGTTCATTTGCGCTCGCAGACAGCCATCGGAGCTCATTCGCATTCTAGTGCTCAACCACTCAACACGTATATTTAGCGTCTTCGCACTGTTCTTGTAAAATGCCGAAGCGTAGGTCACGTGAAGAAGAAATAGACCGTTATAAAAAGAAAATAAAAAAGTTGGAAAATAAGATCCGTGAACGTCAAATTAGTGCATCAGAATCGGAGGATGATGTTGTTTTACGTGACGAGGACATGGGAGCAGGTATGTATTCTTACCATTTTGTATTTCAAGTGTTCCAAGTTATTTTCACCTTAGCATGTACGTATCTACGTACTGAAAATATATGCAACCTGAACAGTCACTGGGGCTGTTTCAACGCATTGGAATACGGTTGGCGTTCCTTCCGCTGGGGATTGTAACCTAACCTTATAATATTATTAATAATCAACTATATCAGCTTTGGCTCAAAAGTTATAAAAATAGTCCATCGTTAATTTATGCCGCTATTTTAGTAAGTTATCTAGCTTACGTAATAAAATTATCATATCTATGATAATTTTCAGACACCCCCGCTCTGCGGCCAGATGATTGGTTACTAGAATGGCCAGAGGACGAAACTGTTGAAGCCTCGAATATGGTCTGTGAACCTCAACCAGGTCCAAGCTCCGCCACAATAGCGCCTACAGAAGAGCTACCTACCACTAGTGATACTAATGTACCTGAACTGGATACGGAAACTCTAGAAATTCTAGGCGATGACCCAAGCAATACTAATAAATACGGACCAGAAATACGCAACGAACTTGCAAATCGTATACTACATATAGTTAAGGAAGGTCTCGGCAAGGAAGATCGTAAAAATTTGATCTCAAAATACCCACTGCCAATAAATTGTGTCCAAATAGATGCCCCTAAAATAAACCTGGAAATAAAAGCGGCAATCGCTGATACCGCAATTAAACGGGATAAGGGAATTGAGACAAAACAGAAACAATTATCTTGTGCAATAGCATGTTTGACAAATATAATAAATTCACAATTAAATTTAAAACCAAGAAATAATGAAGTCTTGCTAAAATTAATGGACATAAACCGTATTTTATGCGATTTACAGCATGCGGATTCCATTACTAGAAGGAATTTCATTTTGTTTTCACTCAAAAACGACATGAAGGAGCATCTTAAAAATACAAAAATAGACACTTTTCTATTCGGTGAAAATTTACCGGACACATTAAAATCCGCAAAGGCTGTAAATAAATCAGGAGTCGAACTGAAGGCAGATTTTAACAACAAGGCTGCGAATACCAATTACAAAGGAGCGGTTTCAAAACCTTTAAACCGCAAGGCTCCCCTCCAGGCGCGCAGGCCGCTTGCGGGGACGGCGCCGCCGCCAGCGCCGAGGAGCCGCGAGCCTGCAGCGTCGCGCGCTCAATATCCCCCGCCGCCGACACACTACCAGCCGCCGCCGCACTACCAGCCGCCGACACATTACCAGCCGCCACACGCGCACTCATCGAAGACGTTATCAAGGGGTCATCACGCGTCGCATCACCGTCGCCGCTACTAGATGATACAGTTAAGTACGCAGGCCGTTTATCCCAATTCTATCATCAATGGGCTACTATCTCGAAGGATCGTACCATACTATCTTGGATATTAGGGTACAAAATACAATTTACGTCACCTGTTGTACAGCATACACTTCCTGCAAGACCAACTTACTCGGATAGGGAAAGGCCGCATTACATAGAAGCTATTAATGATCTCCTTAAAATAGGTGCCATATCAAAATGTTCTCCATGTGAAAATCAATTTGTATCCAGTACTTTCTTGGTACCGAAATCAAATGGCAAGATGCGCTTTATTTTAAATTTAAAAAATCTTAACAAATTCATTAAAACAGATCATTTTAAATTAGAGGATTTAAGAACAGCGTTAAAAATTGTAACTTATAATTGTCAAATGGCATCCATTGATCTCAAGGACGCATATTTTTTAATTAAAATACACGAAGAATCTCGTAAATATCTGAGATTCTTTTTTGAGGATAAAATATTTGAATTTAATGTTTTGCCATTTGGACTCAGCACAGCCCCATACATTTTTACAAAGATATGTAAGCCTATAGCTAAACTTTTACGCTCTGCAGGTCTCTTGTCCACAGTCTATTTAGACGATTGGCTATTGTTTGGATATTCCCGTCTGGAATGTCTTATGAACCTAGATCTAACTAGAAGATTATTAAATTCACTTGGATTTATTATTAATGAGGAAAAAAGTGCTCTTTTACCCTCAACCAAATGCAAATTTTTAGGAATGATTATAGACTCTCACAAGTTTCAGGTTAGCTTACCATTAGATAAAAAATTACGAATTAAGACACAACTTTTAAGATTTTCAAAATTAAAACATTGTAAAATTAGGGCTTTCGCTCAGTTATTAGGCTTATTAGTATCCGCTTGTCCTGCAATAGAATATGGGTGGTTACACACCAAAGAAATGGAAAGATGTAAATATCTCAACTTGAAAAATCATGATGATTATAATAAATTCATGAATTTGCCAGAATCACTTCAGTCTGACTTTAATTGGTGGCTAAATAAAATAGAGCGGTCTGTCCATCGAATAAAAATCGATGTCTACCATATCGAGATATTCTCTGACGCCTCATCGACGGGGTGGGGGGCTGCCTGCGAAGGAAGATCCGCGAGCGGACAGTGGTCAAATACTGAACAATGTCGACACATTAATTACTTGGAGTTGCTTGCAGCGTTTATAGCATTAAAGATCTTTGCTAAAAATCTTTTTAATTGCCAAATACTATTACGCGTTGACAATTCAACGGCAGTAGCATACATTAATAAAATGGGGGGTATACAATACCCTCATCTTACAGAAATTACTCGAGATATTTGGAACTGGTGCGAAAACAATCAACTTTTTGTCTTCGCTTCTTACATAAAGTCCAGTGACAATACAATTTCAGATTACGAATCACGTAGAACCCACCCGGACATAGAATGGGAGTTGTCCGATTGGGCTTTTGACACTCTCACGCGTAATTTTGGGCATCCAGAAATTGATTTGTTTGCGAGTCGTATTAATAACAAATGTGCCATATACATATCATGGCACCAAGACCCAGACGCATTCGCTATAGACTCATTTACAGTTTCATGGTCAAACTACAATTTCTATGCATTTCCGCCTTTTTCGGTCATACTGAAAACTCTAAGAAAAATAATTATAGACAAAGCACGAGGTATCATGGTCGTACCATTTTGGCCAACACAGCCATGGTACCCCGTGTTAAGATCCCTTCTTGTTTCGGAAACTGTAACATTTTCCTCTAAAAGCCATGCCTTATTGTCTCATTGCAGCTCCCGTCGGATTCAGGACTCGATTACCCTGGTGGCAGGCATATTATCCGGAACGCACTTTCAAGGAGAAGCGTACCAAAACCATCACTTGATATAATGTTAGCATCGTTGGCACCCAACTCCATGAAACAATACGACGTTTACCTAAAAAAATGGTGGAGCTTCTGTATAGATAATACTGTTAATGTTTACAACGCGTCTGTACCCACAGTTATTTCCTTTTTAACCCAACTCTTCCATAACGGTTCCCAATATGGGACACTCAATTCATGTAGATCAGCTCTTTCTCTGGTATTGGGTCCAGCACTAATCAATGATGATAGGTTAAAAAGATTTCTCAAAGGGGTGTTTCGACTAAAACCACCGAAACCTAAATATGACGTAACCTGGGATACCAATCTCGTATTGGATAAACTTAGTTTATGGCATCCTAATGAGGAATTAACATTAGATAAACTTACTAATAAAACTATTACATTATTAGCTCTTTCGACCGCACAAAGAGTTCAAACTCTCTCTAAAATAAAGGTTAGCAATGTTCAAAACCTTTCACACCGTATCACAATCAAAATCCCTGATATTCTAAAGACTTCTAGACCAGGATATCAGCAACCCATAATTCATTTACCTTTCTTTATAGAAAAAACAGCAATATGCCCAGCTACAACATTATTATGCTATATAGATCGCACCGCACTGATAAGAAAATCTGATGCTTTATTTGTTGGAATTCGGAAACCCTATAAACCAGTAGGGACGCAAACGCTTAGCCGCTGGATCAAGCACACGCTCGGTGAGTGTGGGATCGACACGAGCGTGTTCAGTGCGCACAGCACGAGACACGCTGCCTCGTCTCGCGCGCACTCACTAGGCGTCAGTCTAGATACTATCCGTAAAACAGCAGGCTGGAGTAGAAATTCCACAATTTTTGCCAAATTTTATCAGCGAGTTATTATCGATGATGATGATGCTGTATTAGCAGAATCGGTGATAAATAAACATTTATAATCATACTTATGTAGTTTAATCATTATCTGCATATTTTTTAACTAATTGTGATAGCTATTATAAGAATAATTATTCACCAGTTAGTTATGTAAATATTATGTTCATCTACTTATGATTCGAATGTCAATTCTAGAAGTACAAAGTGTTTTCAGTTTATTGATTGTACCAAAATAATTAATAATAAAAGTATAATGACATTTACAAAGATTATTATTCATTAATGATATTCCCGAAATAAATGTACCTACCTACTCTCAAAGTCTACATGTGTAAATAATAACTAAATTACTAATCTCTTCGGAGGAGGCGCTCGTATGATTAATGATTAAACGAACTTACCTGTACGTGAAGTTCTATCATAATTATACGAGCGCCGAGTCCGAAGAGATTAGTATATCCCTCCCTCCCAGTGCCATGCCTATGCACCCCATGTTTTCTATGTATAATATTGTGTCCCGGGAATACATCAATGAACTGAGGGATTCCTTACTCTAAACTAAATGAGCTCCGATGGCTGTCTGCGAGCGCAAATGAACAGAGCAACTACCCACAAAAAAAAAAAAAAAAAAAATTACCCAAATAAAATTCTCCAAACTAATAGTGCAAGAGTGGTGACATCTATGCGTTACTACATGTGTAAATAATAACTAAATTACTAATCTCTTCGGACTCGGCGCTCGTATAATTATGATAGAACTTCACGTACAGGTAAGTTCGTTTAATCATTAATTATATCAGTACGTGATCGGAATCCGTTGTTACTAATTTGTAAATAAATCATTTTGAAATTATTATTTTTAGGTACTAAACTACATTTTAGGTATTTATTTATGTCTTTAATCTATTATTGGTTTGTTATTTGACAGTATTTATCGAGTATCACATAACGTTGTTTACAAATTATCTAATTATATTTTAGTCACTCACATACCTTTATTTATCGTATACTTAATATATTTATTTAATCATAATCACACTCTGAATACACACACACACTCACAAACTATTTTTACTAATTGTGTAGTTTGCTCGACATCCTACGTCACAACAGGGATCCAGCAGAATACCAGCGTCAGGTTTAATAACCTGGCAATATGCTGAGCTGGACACCCATTTCTCACAATTTTGAGACACACATGGCGCAATGACAGTCAATGACTTTTTCCAAGCTTTGTTACTTCGTCACTACCTATATATATTTCTTGTTCATGTATATCCTTTCTTTTGTATGTGTCTCAGTTGTGTCAAATAACTATTTTTCATTATTTCTTTTCTTTCTTTAGTTCCGACGGCTAACTGCCAATGCTCGCCCCAACGTTCGGGCCAACTCAATTTGCCGATCCACACGTTGCCGAATAGCGTTGGCGCCAACGTTAGGGCCAACGTGTGGAGCCGGGGTTATAGTCAAGAGATTGATCTCCCCAAAATCCTAGATACCAAGACACATTATAAAAAAAACGACTTTTGTTTTGTTTTAAAACGTCAAACAATTTTAAAAATGTACATCTATCAGAGCCGTTGTAAATTCAATAAAATTGCTATGTTTTTATTATTATAAAAGACAATTACTTTAATAAGTTGCTTTAATGAATTATGGAAAGAGATGAGGTTGACAAAACAAATGCTGTGGGGACTTCGGACTCTATTGATTCGCGATGCGCTGTGAACTCCCTAATACTCGATTACTACAAAAAGTTCGGTAGAAAGAGGGATTTAGAGCAGTATTTCTCGTTATCGACAGCTCAAAGTGATATAAAAGACACTAGTGGTTTGTTTTGGCGGAAAATGAAAAGTGAAAACGATTCGTCTGACTCTGGTGCTAGAAAGAGTGACTCTTCACACGAAGTTTGTCGGATTTCTATAAGGTGTTCACTGCCTGAACCTTCGAGTTCGCAGGTAAAAAAATGCATTTTCAATACATCAAAACAAACAACACATGTCCCTCTTTTTAAACATGTGGACGGAATCTCGTTAAACAATATGTGAAGCATCCATAGTAGGCATCTCTTAAAACACATACACACATTCACACCCATAGTAAGACGATCAGCAGCGATTACACAACAAATTTCGTGTGATGGTAGTCATTGTTGTAGTGTCACCCATCCACAGACTGACCGTGGCAAGTGCAGCTTAACTTTGCAGATCGTACAATTCGCGCAGTCGATGCTTCGCCACGAGCCCTTCTAACAAAATTCTGTCTGCTTACTTTTATTCGTCCATGCCTAGCCACTAAAATCTTTTTGTAATTTGTTGCAAACATTTGCGTCAGTAAAATAATACTAGCATGTGTTCATTAACATTAACTTATGGCATTGATAATAAGACTATAAAGTTTACGGCTTCAAATTCAATTTGAAGCTAGTCCAAGGGGGCAGATGTTTTTTATCAAACTAATGAGTTTATAGACTGAACTGCAGCCTGCTATGCCTATCAGGCTGGCATAGTCACCCAGACTTCACGTAAGCCTTGAAAAAATCACAACACATGAATTCGAAAAGTCAGAGATGCGGGCTGGGATCCAACTCACACCCTCCTGTATGGAAGGCAAGCATTCAACCTCTAAACAAAAAAATAAAAAAAAAAATAATAAAGTTTTACTAAGCAACAAAGAAATTCTATATTTCTAACAACCTGCGATCACATCTCCAAAGTCAATGCATATGAAGGTCCATTAGAGCTCAACTGTCCAATTAGCAGACACAAAGTTACACACTGGACTTGGCTATAAAAAGCTTTATGGACAACCAAGTGGATATTTAACCAAAGATATAGTAGCCAGTGGATTTATATTCAATTTGACTTGCTTTAACGGTGCAGGAAAACATCGTGAGGAAACCTGCACACGAGAGTGCTCCATACAGTTCTCAATGGTGTGTACAGTCCGCCAACCTGCACTAGGCCAGCATGGTGGACTAAGGCCTTAGCCTTCTCATACTGAGAAGAGGCCCGTGCCCAGCAGTGGGACAGTAATGGTTATGTTATGTAATTTATTTTATTACATTTTTAATATTACATGTTTATTATATACATGTTCTGCGATTTTGGCGGTCTTTCCGGTTTTGTTGCTATTGCGCTAGATGACGTGCCCTTGCCAGTCTGCTCCGACTTTCGGTACCTCGGTTCACTTGTGCAAAGCGATGGCGAAATTGACCGGACAGTCAAGCACCGAATTAACACAGGATGGTTGAAATGGCGGCAGGTCACGGGAACTACATGTGACTCCCGAATTCCTCTTAAACTGAAGGGGAAAATCTATAAGACCATGATAAGACCTGCTGTCCTGTATGGATCGGAATGTTGGGCTACGAAAGGAATTAATGAAAGGCAAGTGCATGCAGCTGAGATGAGAATGTTAAGAGGAATGTGTGGTGTAACGAGAATGGATAGGATAAGGAATGAAGGAATAAGAATATGTAGGATATGAATGAATAAGAGGGAGTCTGAAAGTAGCGCCAGTGACAGAGAAGTTAAGTAGCAACAGACTATCATGGTATGGACATGTGATGAGGAGGAATGGGGAGCATGTTACGAGGAAAGTTTTAAGTATGAATGTTGATGGCTATAAGAAAAGAGGGAGACCGAAGAAAATATGGATGGATTGTGTGAAAGATGATATGAATAGAAAGACAGTAAACACAGAGATGACGGCTGATAGAGATTTATGGAAGAAAAAAAAACATGCTGCGCCGACCCCAAATAAATTGGGATAAGGGCAGGAGGATGATGACATTTTTAATATTTTCATATAAATAAATAAAAATGCAAGTTGGAACCACCACAAGCCATAAGAGATGGTGCCCATCCATTCAATAAAAAAATGCATTTTTTGACCCAAACGCTTGAGGGGTAAATATAGGGTGCCTCTTAATTTGTTGGTCAAGGCTCTTGGCCAGTAGGCCATTGGCCGTGGCACAATGATTGCTGAACCCATTTCCCACATGAGATGACAAGAGAGAGAGTGACCTTTCATTGTCAGGTACCACTGCTCTACTCACCTAGATTTATTATTTTTATGATGTGTCCATAAATACTATTTATACTTATATAACCTACTCCTTTTTTTAAAGTCGGTTAAAAAATATGAATGCTCTTTAAGGTGAATGTAACTAGGTAGCCCACGAAATTCAAATTTCTTGCGTTTTTTTCCAAATTGTAGCTCATAATTGTTCATGTTGTATTTTCAATTTCAATTTCGATGTTTTTTATTTCAAATAAACATAATTACAGGCACTTTTGAAAAGTCAGGCTCTAGTTGCACGTTTCCAAATTGTGGGCCCTATGGAGAAGAACCAGCAAGAAACTCCATGGATAAACTCTTTTAAAAATTGATTATTGTTTATTACATCAAATTTATTCAAATAATGTGAGTATAATGTAGGTTAATGTCAGAAATAAACAAGAGTTTAAAAGTGAGAATATTGACTTTAGAAATAAACGTAAAAAGAGTTGCCATAGTATGTAGAAGCTCCGTTCACGAGCATGACGCGAGCATCAGCCATCGCTTAACTCAACCAAAATGTGAAATGTATATCAATCAAAATGTGATTCGCGGTAGTAATAACAATATATCTACTGAATAATACGTATAAAACATATAAACTTAGCTCTATAAGCTCTACAAGCTCGAAAATCGATTGATCCTAAATTAATATTATAGAGCTTGCACAGCTTATAGAGCTAGGTTAGTTAATCTTTTTTATGAGTAATATTCAGTAGATATATTTTTATTACACTGCCTCTTTGGTCTAGTGGTTGCAAGCGCGACTGCTGAGCGTGGGGTCCTGGGTTCGACTCCCGGGTCGGACAAAGTGTTATTGGGTTTTTTCATTAGGAAATTCTCAGTAGCAGTCCGGAGTATGGATTTGTGCCCGGTTAATGGCAATAGGCTCACCCCCTATTACATGGGACTATGACATAACTGGTGAAATGTGGGTGTTATGTTATGTTAAATAGCTTGAACAAGTGCAGTAATTGATTTAAATTATTCTAACTGGTGTACAGTTTATAGAGCTAGGTTAATATTTTTCATGTGTATTATTCAGTAGATATATTGTTATTACTGCCGCGAATCATATTTCGACCGATGTACAACGCGAAATAGAGCTACAATTTGCAAAAAACATAAGAAATTTTTAATTTCGCGGGCTACCCTATAGCATTCACCTTAACTCATCAACGGGCTTAAAGTCAGTGGTGGCCATGAAACAATAGATAGTGTCACATTAGCCGTTTTCTGATGAATTAATTCACTTTTTGTTTTTCAGGATGATGAACCACAAACTAAGACTGACTCCCCCCATACTGAATCCCCACCGATCATCATTGAAGAGGTGCCTGCTGATATATCAAGACAAACAGATGATGAATCAATAAATTTTGATGATAATAACTCACAGAAATGTAAGTTATTATTCTCATCAACTACATAAATGAGTACCTATTATGTTTATATTTTCTTATGCTCGCGACGCACGGTGGTTCAAGGGCGGAAAAAATTATAATTACTGAAGACCAGCTATAGTCATATTTTATGTGTTAGATTTAAAGTAGACTTATTTTGCAACTCTATCCCACAACACAAAGATTTACTATTGAGACCATTTTATTATTATTAGCAAATCAAGACACCAAACTCGTGAGACTGAAACATACAAATTATGAGTAAAAAAAACCGGCCAAGAGCATGTCGGGCCATGCTCAGTATTATAGAGTTCCTAATTACAAATGAATCAAATCGAATATTAATCATTGCTATTTTAGTTTTTGCAAACAGCGCCACCTAGCGCTGAATTTAAGAAGTGTGTCATATCAATATAACTCAAAGGTACTTTTTGTGATTTTTTTTAAATAGGTAGTAACTAGAGGAGCATTATTTCCTACAATAATTTTTCTCTAAGGTCAATGACCTATGAACTAGGACGTCTTAAGTATTTTGCAGTTTTCTCACTATAACTCGAAAATTTATAATCACATTATACTCGAAATAATTTTAAGAGAGAGTTTTATAAAAACATCCGAAAACCAGCGCTGCAACATTTCGGTGTTGTAGCATATGCTGAGATGGGGGCCTTTTTTAGTCTCATACAGGCATATAAATTTTAAGTTTATTGTTAATACACTATTTTTAGATTTTTTTTCTCTCGCCTGTACCGAGACTGAAATAAATATTTTCTTTCTTTCTTTCTTTCTTATAAAGGTCTATCAATGTGGAAGATTATAAGTTTCTACATTGCATAGCTTAGAAATGGCAGGGGGGGACACATTGCAAGCCACTTTGGCGTGCTGTATTTCGCAGATGGTATACCTGATAAAAAAGTTGTGTATGAAACATTACCTTCATTTTAGTAGACCTATTCAATGATATCCCACACGAGGGAGTGCAGCGAAAAAATTTTTCATGTAATTTTCTTTGAAGGTATATAAGGTATTTAAAAATGTAATATCATTAGTGATTTGTATCTTAATTTGCATATGGTTTAGATTGAAACAACATAGTCCTTAGTTTGCAATTTTTTTGAGAGAAAAGTATTAAACATGTCTCAGACGCAATTAACAGCCTCGTTTAGTTAAAAAGGACTTGGCTGGCGCCTCGTCTTTTTAGAATCATTTCGGAAGTCCTTCCAATAATGCTCGGCCTACAATTGCTTTTTTATTCAGGCCTGGACAGTAATGTACTATTATCATCACATTGAGCTAATTTCTGAACATGACTAAATTGGAAGCTGGCTGCATGACACATTCAGAAATAAGCTCAATTTCAAATAGTTAACATCAAAATATTTCATTTTATTCTGGGGTCTCGACATGATTATTTAATAGATTTAAGTAAACTTCTGTAGGTCAATTATATCAGGAGGCATATGGCCTAACATAGTGTTGAGAGTTCAAAATTAAATTCTACTTAAAATACTTCTAGTAAACAGGTGTTCCGTGTGGTGCCGGACATAAAGAATTGCACTTCTCATGGGTGTCGTAAAAGGCCACTAAGGGATTCCCCAGAGGATGGGCAGCAGTGTTTTTATTTTTATTTTTATAGTATAGGATGGCGATACGAGCTAAAGGCCCACATGATGTTAAGCGGTTACCCTTGCCCATGACAACTTCAATAACACCTAGGTTGTTACCTAAATGGTACCACAAGACGGTTCGCCAAACTGAGACATGAAGATGGAAAGTCTCATGTGATTGTAATTTCTGAATTGAATTGTTCTCTGAGTATTTAACCAACCAACTGCGATCGCCAACCCGCCTGCCAAGCGTGGCGATTATGGCATATCCACCCTTTTTGGGGAGGCATATGTCCAGCAGAGGACGTCTTTCGGCTGAAATGATGATGATGATGAAACAGGTGTGAAAATCTGTAATGTTATTTAATGTGAGTGTGTTATTTAGATTCACAGACCAGTAAGCCTCAAGACGCCGCAAAAACAAAGTTCTTCATGAGAACACAGTCGTAAAATGTTGGCGGGGGACAGGGGGGCGGACGGCAAGTTATGTTCGGTGGTATGATTGGTGCCGCTCGTTGACTGAGTGACGTTCCGATTGCTACTACTGCATATGCCGTCTAGAGGCTTACTGGTCTGTGTGTAGATCAATAATAAAACTACTTCAACTTCTCTAAAAATCTTGATTTTTTGCACATACATAATTCGCCATGACCCTTTGCACATAATGACGAAGAACATTCTCTTCTGTTTATCAAATTGTTGTTCCGCTTGTAATTATTTGTGTACTTGATATATCACACGTCTAATAAAACACCGTCGCAACTCAAAAATCGTGATTTTTAAAGTTTAAGATTTAAACGTGACTTTCCAATGGTCATGATTTTTGAGTTGTGACGGGGTTTTATTACAGGTGCGATATATGAACTAGTCAAAAGATCGCATTAGTCATGAAAAATACATAAAACACTTTAATTTTATGGTTTTTTAATAATTTTTATTTTTCTATTTCAGCCTTAGACGCACTGTTAGACTTATCAGCACATAAGCCACTCTCTCCAACCAGTAGTGTAACTTCTCAGCGGAAACTAGAATGGGACTCTCTTGCAGACGTAGGCTATGGCAATGAAAGTGACCGAAAAAACTCCGCGTCCAGTCTCAGCACCTTAGAAAGACTTGCTTTAAAACAACAGTACTCAATCAATGATTCAAAACAGGATATTGGACCTCCCACGTTACATTCAACACCTTTAGATGAGAGTGATGGAAAATCCAAAACAAAAGGTTTGGGAAAGAGAACAACAAAGATATACAAAAAAGATGTTGATTTTGTTGAAGTTAATGTACCACATAGTTCAGACTCGAATCAAGCTCCGTCCATCAATGTAAATCTTACCAAACATATTTCTTTTAATGTAGAAAAAGATGGTGGAATCACAATTGATAATATCAAGAGAGATCTCAACATATCTCCTGAAAAAGTATCTGTTGAAACTGAAGCGATTCCATATTTGGGCATGGATAAAGAAATTCAAACTTCATTGACTAAAGACAAATCATCATCATCTAAAGAAAAATCAAACATTACAGAAGAAACACCACAGACTGTTCATCCTTACAATCAGAAGATTCCCGTCATGATTAGTTTGAATACATTACGCAAGAGATTAAGAAGAAAGAAGACCAGAGTAGTGAAAAGGAAATTGAGAACTAAAAAGAAGATAGAAGCCAAAGAAGTTACACATCAAGAGAAGAGTGGGGAACAGCTGTCTGAAGCAGAAAGTTTTGAATACATGCCTGGGCATATGTATAACCAAAATCAGATGAAGCATAATGAACCAAGACCCGACAATAGCACTGCTGGGAACAAATCTAGTTTAGAGTCAAGTGGCCCCCTTACTACAGATTCAAGCAAAGACTCAAAGCATTCTCTTACCAAAGATCTAGAAAAGTGTGTTGACGTACTCAAAGTTACTTTACAAAAGCGTTATGACGATAGTAACACTAAGAAGAAGTTAATAAAAGAAATCGTTCATAGATTAGTCAATTCGAAATATAGAGATGATGATACTACTACAGAATTTCTGTCTGGACTCAGCTATAACAGCAAGAAGTTAGGCATTAAAGGAAATAATACTACAACTAGTACATCTGATGCTAATAATACAGAGGACAGTGGACCAAAGAGGCCGAAAAAGTCAATTTTGAGAAATGAAAAGTTTAACTCTAATGTTGTTGCTTCTACATCACAAAGTGCCCCAAATTTGTTCAGTGCTAGTAGTGAAAAAGTTAATACTACGTTAATGAAAACAAGGAATTCTCGCACAGAATCGGATGCATCTAGCCGAGGAAAGACATCTTCAGAAAATGCGTTCCCAAAAACGTCTTCTGAAGAACTGTATTTAAAATATCTTGAAGCTCTTAGACGCGAAGAGGCGTACAAAAGACATTTGAAAGACAAAGAAATGTTCTTAAAACAGAAACTGGCAAGTTCTGAAACTGTATTCAAAGTGCCAATGCGTCAAGAGCCCAAAATTAACAGCAGACTGAAAGATTTGATGAAAGACTTGACAAGAAACAATTACGATGACGGATCAGGCGATGCTAGTAAATTAGAAGGAGGTTCTTCCTCTAATATGGACTTTGAAAGAATCAATGCAATAAGAAACCAAAGAAGTCACTCCGTATTCACTCTTTCCTCAAGTCATTCGGAAGGTGCCAAACGTCCGAACTTGAAGAAGAAAATGCAGGCCGAAAGGGAAACAAAAGCAGGTGTAGCCGGTCCAAGTAAAAACCATTATTGTTGCTGTCCACATCACTATCTAAATTCGAAAGTGTGTTTCACTGACAGCTCCGTGCAAGTTAACATTAAGCGTGAAGGTGAAGGTGGATCAAGCAATGAAAAGCCAAGTCAAACGAAACCAGGGTGTGTAATTATGCCGAGTGATAGCAAAAAATATAAACCTGAATCTCCTACAAATACTCGCGTTGTACCAGACAATGTAACAGGCGAAATAAAGTATGTGTGCCTTTGTAGCGGGAAGCAAGTCTCTTCCTCAGATGTAGGCGACAACTTCATGATTTACAAATGCTCAAAATTGACCAATCGAGGGGTTCAACTCGAAGATCAGACG
The DNA here is from genome assembly GCA_949699075.1 of Asteroscopus sphinx. Lineage (NCBI taxonomy): Eukaryota > Metazoa > Arthropoda > Insecta > Lepidoptera > Noctuidae > Asteroscopus > Asteroscopus sphinx. The sequence continues at coordinate 5,891,983 of OX453021.1, read as the reverse complement.
AGATCATACAATACAGGCGTACAATGTGGCTATATTTGTAAGTCGGTCAAAGACGATAAAATAGAGTTGATACAAGCTCCTTGTAAAATGAATACTGTCACAGAAAGCAGCAGTTCTAATAACTCTTCAAATGCCAGAAAGTATTCAAAGTCATCTCAAACTAACATGCACATCAAAATGTGTCCAGGGGGCAGCGATAACAACTATTTTTCCGGTTCTGAAGTTAAAAATCTATGTGGAACCTCTACAAGATGTGTTGTTGGTTTAGCAAATGCGAAGAAAGCCATCACAATACACGAGGCTACACGATGTTTGCAAACCGAGATTAGTATAAACCCCAAAATTGCCGATCCAACTTTATCTGATATCAATATTGTAAGCGATTGTAATTGTGCGAAATTAATAGCAGAGCAACTAAGAAGAGTTTCAAGAAGTAGTTCTGAGAAATCTGATGGAGAAAAAACTTATAGCGATGTGTGTACTAATAGCACTTCGGATAGGCTTCTAATTCATTCTGAGGAGAACATGTTTAGGGATGAAGTAAAATCTTCGAAAAGCACTGCTGATGATGGAAATATGGCACAGGTAAGGCAATCAACTTTAGCGGTTGGCAATGACTTCGCATTACCTATAAAAGGCACAAATATGACACTTATGGTAAACTTGGGTGCAGTAGAAGTTACTAAAAAGAACGAGAAAGTGAATCAAGCTGTTACAACAGAAACGATACAGAAAGCTGACGAGGCAACTTCAGCCAATGGAGAATGCACAAAATCAGCACAATGTTCATACCCCTCCTCCATTGATCACAACAGTAACAAAAGCTATACACAAGAAGTTTCTAATTCTAAAAAAAAGTCTTGTTTATCTAAAAGTCATTTAACAGAAAATATGCCTAAATCCAATACGTATCCAAAAAACAATCCTGTGAAAGAAAAAGCGCAGTTTAAACGATCCAATACTGATACAGACAGGCTGGCAATATCTACTTGCGTTCAAACCGATCCAATTAAGATAACAGACGTCGAAACTAATAACAACCAAAAAATATTCACAAGTGAACTTCAGCCAATAACTAAAGTTATAACTCGTGAAAACGCAAGTCAGTTAGAAAAACCTGAGGAAACTGCCGAACTAGAAACTGGAAAAGACTCAGTTAACCAAGCAGCCAAGACCGATAGTATCAAAAGTACCAAAAACAAAGAAAATTTATCTCAAACTGAGAAAAAGAATGTCGCCATACAAAAAGTTTTGTCTGATGACGAACCGATAGTCCAGAGAGTTGATAAATTGAATACCATTGATCAATCTAAAGCAGTTGAAACAGAAACTTCGGAAATAAATACTATAAGTGTTGGTTGTGAGACTGAAACCGAAACTGAAAATAAAACGGAAATGGGTTATTGTGTAGGTTGCCAAACGGATCTCCAGGAAAAACAAAACATACAAGAAAATGAGCCTAAAGTCCAAGGATCTTCATCGGATAGTGGACCGAAGGAAACACTGAGTAACGCCCAAAAAGAATCATGCCGTAGCAAAGAATCTGGTCCAAATAATCAAACTAGAAACCCTGTAATAGAAATGATACATGACATAACTCGAAAATATTCTAAAAAAGACTTGGGAAAGATTAAAAAGAAGAAATGTTTTACTGAAATCATGACCGTTCTCAATTACCTTCTCGAAACTGAGGACAGTACAGATCCTGAACCAAAGATATTTTGCAGCACAAGTACTGATACCAAACCGAGTTCCAATAAGTTCAAAAGGCATAAAATGTCGGAAGGCGACTGTTTTTCAGATAGACATGTCGACAAAAGTGTTCAAATGTCGAGTAGGAAATCTCGAAAAGACAGCAAAGGTAACGAGTCGTCCGATCTTCCTTGTTCATCAGATATGCCTACGACATCTACTGATTCCGCCGCTTGTAGAGTCCTCAACAAAATCAAGAAAGAATGTGAGAAATACCATCTGAAGAAATGCAAAGGTGGTAGGAAATGCGAAGTTTCTAGCAGTACCTCTGTCAATTGCGAGAAATGCAAGAAAGTACATCACTGTGCCTGCAGGAATCACAAGTGTAAGCGATCCAAAACATTTGAGAAGCTGCAGAAGAAATGTATTGCTTATAACCTGATTATACAGACTTCGGAAAGCATGCTTAGTGAAGAGACGATTTGCGAGAGGAAGTGTCGTCCACTTCAGAATATTTTTGTGAAAGTCCCGAAACGTAAGGACGGGGGGAAGAAAGAGACTATATATAAAACAGAGAATGTAAAAGAGTCTCCTCGGTGCAGTCCCAGATGTGGTAAGAATAGGTCAAAGAGTTGTCCCAATGAGAGTGAGACTTCCGATGAATATGCAAGGAGGGTCGAGATGGTTACTGTTAGAGAGTATTTGGAGCAAAACAGGCCTGATTTCGTAGAGAAGACCTCGCAAAGACAGAATTGTTTGAAGTACATCAATGAAAAGAGGTAAGATTTATTTTTTCAACTTTTCGTAAAAGGGATGCAGTCAAATACTATTAAACTATTACTTTAGTTTAATTCTATCAATACATCTGCCTTTATTGGCACGACAATACGTGTGTTGATTTCAATTTTGTAGTTATGTTATAGTAGTATTCAACTTAGGAACCTTTAAACACAGATGAACACTTAAATCCCTTTTTAGTGTTTTTGCACAAATACTATTCATAGAATTGTCACTTGAGTATTCCCATTTTATTCTACCTTTGCTATGGAAAATAATTTTAGTTCGTACAAAGTAAATCCACGAATATCTATGGCAGTCGTTACGGGTAGTCAGAAGCCTGAAAGTCTGACAACTGGTCTAACCTCCGAATGTCAGTATTACCCAGTAACTGGGTTGCGTGGGTCTGATGGCAGTCGCTCCGTGTAAAATACTGATGTTCAGCCGCATCTGGCTAGACTGGAAGCCGACCCCAATATAATTGGGAACAGGCTCGGAGGATGATGATGATGACAAAGTAAATCCACCACTTGAATACGAGTCTCTTATACATTGATTGATCTCGAAGGATTCAATAATCATGTTGATCGCTGAGTTGGTGGTGATCGCAATAGGATGTCGCAACACCCTGTGAAATACGTGTTTTTTTTATAGAAATTAATTTACACATAAAATTATTTCCAAAATATCCGTGAGTTATGTCTTGTCACGGTGCATGCTTTACCGATACGCCAAAAGGTAGGAATTAGGACTCACCAAGTTTTCTCACTTCAGAACTCAAGCCCCATACTCTCCGCGTTTGAAAATGATCGTTGTACACAAACCCAGATGTATGGGAAATGTCCGGACTGTCCCTGTATATTGTGGAGGTACCTTTGCTTTTATTGTCATTGTAAATTGAACTTTAAAGCCTTAGAATTAAATAGTAGATTTGGATTAGCTATTTGCGTAACATTTACTGAAAGGCTTATATTCAGAGACATGAACGTAAGACAGTCAAAGACTACTCTTAGCCGAGTGTCGGCTAAGCAGATCTTCATATTTCGTATTACTTACGTCGGTCTCAGCCAAGAGTACACTCTGTTATCTATGGCAGATTTTTCGAGTAAAATCTTTTTAAAACTGTGTAGCCAGACGTGAATAAATAAATAAAGGATAGCAATATACATAAAATGCCATCGGAGTGAGTGAAACAAAATATCTGAGATGTAAACTTGTTTTTATATTGCAACATCGGCATCGTCGTAAACAGTGTGCCCCGAATATCTATGCGTCGTTTATAGTTGAGGATGAGTAAATTAATATTATCGAGCAAATATGGCTAGGTTAATGTTTTTATGAGTGTTATTCAATAGGTAGATATATTGTGTGATTATTGTCGAGAATAATATACAACATGAAATTGCTATGCTAATACACATATATCTATCAGCAATTATTATTATAAATTATTCTAATAAAAGGGTGGGTCTGTACTGTATTTCAATATTAGTAAACCTTTGCCCGCTTGGCGGCGCCACTTTCGCTGTTTAGCGAGCTAAAGTATCCGATATTCACTATTTACGCTAATCTTAGTTTGAGATATGTCTTAGCGCAGTTCCGAATGTCTCTGAATACAAATCTTTGCGTAAGCACTGCATTTTGACAGTTGGAAGCAAGAGTTCACGCTTAGATTCGTCTCTGAATATAAGCCTAAGACTTAAACTTTTGTAGGTGTGGTCTACAAACGTTGCAATATGGTCGAACCATGCATTTCATATGGAACTGTGGAACCTTGCATTCCGTGCAGTCAGTGCGATATCGTCAAACCATGCAGTCCTTGTGATACCGTTGAACCATGCATACCGTATGGACCTTGCAATCCATGCGATCCTAATCATTGCAACCCGTCTATCGATCCTTGCAATCCTCGTAATATGCATTCGGTACAATCGAGACTTGGTGAGTTCTATAAATATTCTATCTATACCATTATATCATTATCGACTACGATCTCAAGTAGGAAGAAGCAAGTCCAATCTCGCCAAGTGGGGGCTATATTGAAAAAACAGCGACAGGGTGTGGTTGTGGCACTGACCCCCAATCGATGAGTCACCTCTTATACTGCCCTTTGTGTTCCGAAACCTGGGCGACCTTTGCGTTGCCACTGATAACGCCGTTGAAGTGGCCAAGTTTTGGGTTTGCCAAGTGTGACCCAAGAGATTACTTAAATACTATACCATCGACACGAAGAAGAGAAGACCATTATATCATCATCATCAGTTCAGCCGAAAGATGTCCACTGCTGGACAAGGGCCTCCCCCAAGTATTTTGGGGGGATATGCCATAATCGCCACGCTTGGCTGGCGGGTTGGCGATCGCAGTTGGTTGGTTAAATACTCAGAGAACGCTGCTACCTATCCTCTGGTGAATCCCTTAGTCGCTTTTTACGATACCCATGAGGAGAGACGGGTGGTGCAAATCTTTATGTCTGGCACCACACGGAACAATTATATGATACTAGCTTAGGCCCGCGGCTTCGACCGCGTGGATGTCGTTTATTATCCTTTATGTTAATTCTATCTGTATGCCAAATTTCACCCAAATCCGTTCAGTAGTTACACCAGAGAGCAGCAGCGTTCTCTGAGTATTTATTGCATCAACTGTGATTGCCAACCCGCCTGCCAAGCGTATATGCGATTATGGCATATCGCCTTCTTTTGGGGGAGGCCTATGTCCAGCAGTGGACGTCTTTCGGCTGAAATGATGATTTATTAATCTGTATGCCAAATTTCACCCAAATCCGTTCAGCCCTTACAGCGTGATTGAGTAACAAACATCCAAACATCTTCACAAACTTTCACATTTATAATATTTGTAGGAAAGGATAAATGTATCAATTATTTTAGCCCTCAATGCGATTCTGCGACTTCGTTAAACCACATCTCGGCTACTCGATAGAATATAAATGCTAGCACCACCTACATACACAAGATTACGTCTGTGTACGAACTCACACTCACTTGTAGGTTAGGGATGCTCGCCGCTCGTAATGCCGACTGGCTTCCAAGCGCTTCTCAGTAGTTCTCGGAGATGGCGTGGTTGTATAGCGACTGGCGATTGACGTCTTTTACAATCTTGCAGTCCAATTGCCGGCAAACCGCGGGTGGGTGCGGGGCGAGGGCGAGGAATCTTAAATTGGCGGGGGTGGTGAGTGGTCGATATGTACGTAAGTACTATTAGATATTCTGTGGTGGTGTTTTAAAAGCAACAACTAAAAGGTACCAACTAGTGTCAAGCAAGATGCAACAAGGCATCTGGAGGCATCTAAAGGTTACAGCTCATTAGAGACACCCAGCACTTGACCCGCGCCGCCTCACCTCGTGCGGTTAGTTTTCTTTATATGGACTTCTATGGATATACGCTCACTACATCAACTCCGGATCGCTTCGGTCATAAGCTGTCCACGTGCGGATGGCGAGTGGACCACTCGTTGACAACTCGCTGCTCGCATGCTTGCCAACGCATGAGTCCCGAGCGGACCGCGAGTGGTCCACGCGAGGACAATGCGTAGCCGTTCTTTCGACCGTTTCGGACGGTTTGTTTTCAAAATGAATAAAGACTACTCGGAAATTCGTGGACCACGCAATGTCCACTCGTTGTCCACGCGAGGTTCACTGGTTGAGAACGCGGCGTCAACCCGTGGACCACCTGTCGACAACAAGTGGACGCCGAACAATGAGGCGGTGCTGGTCGGGTGCCGGGTGGCTGTAATGAGCTGTAACCTTTATAACTCACATAACAACAATATTATCATCGCTTTCGTTCTATGACATTCCAGAGCCAGCCAACGGGCTGTCCACCGAGGCTTGCTGTCATTGCACGTGGAACAACAGCCCGATATAACGAACCTCAATGCTGATGAACTGCGCGAACTGGCGCAACAAATTGGATTAGACTTACGACGGAGGAAACGTAAGGACTCACTTTTAGCGCGTTTTTTCATTGGCCGATACCGATAACGGTATATTGTTGCCGGCACACCAGAGCGACACCAATATTATTTGAAAGCGGTACCGATATCGGTTACGATAAAACAGAACTGTCATGACTCATGGTGAGTGGTAATCGGTCTGTGTAAAAGCATCATAGGTCGCTCCATACATTTGTGTGTCCCGTTTTTTTTATTTTTTACGACCCTGTTTTGTCCCACTGCAGGGCAAAGGCCTCCCTCCCTTCCTTTCTTGCACTTTTCGCGGTCTATGGCAATTTGTGGCCAATATTGTCGGGCGATATTATCGGCCAATGAAAAAACGCTGTTAGAAATATATTGATTTCGTTGGGGGCAAAAGCTCGGTAACTCGCTTTCTTGTCCTTCTATTTGTTTGTCTGTTCGGTACAAGTTTTTCAATCGATTTCTAACTTACCTACTTCCCGGATGAGCTAGAGATTTGAAACCTTAAATATAGCTCAGGGATGACAATGTAATATTAACTCGCTTTTGTTAACACCCGACAAAAAAGAGGGGTGTTATGTTTTGGAAGTGTGTATCTGTGTGTCTGTCTGTGGCATCGTAGCGCCCAGACGGATGAACCGATTTGATTTAGTTCTTTTTGTTTGAAAGGTTACTTGATCGAGTGATCTTAGCTATGGTTCATGAAAATATGTTCAGACATTTAAAGATTATCAGCTCTTTTCTGGTTGATGAAGGGATGTGAGCAATTTCAACAGGTCTGATCGATTAGAAATTTGGTATCCTGTTACTCCAATGATGTTGCAAGAACATGGTAACCTGGACCTGATGCTGCAGCATCAACTAGAATCTGCAGGATACCCCAACTCCTCATAAACTTACAGCAGAGGTATCGTGTTTGGGGTCATTGGAATGGTTTCAATGAATAAGTTATACAATGTGTTATTGGAATAACTCAAAACCCCGGGTTCCGTACCCAAAGGGTGCCAAACGGGACTCTATTACTCTCGCTGCGCTGTCCGTCCGTTCGTCCGTCCGTCTGTCTGTCACAGGGCTGTATCTTTTGAACGGTAATAGGTAACCGGTTGAAATTTTCTTAGAATATGTGTTGCTATGAGGTGTATCACGACAAATACTAAAACCAAAAAAAAAATCTAAAACCAAAGGGAGACCATACAAGAAACCTCAAAAAACATGCATTTTTTTCAACGTTTTTGTTCCTGCTCTATTTTCAAAACGGTAATATATACCAGCGTCAAGCTTGGCCAGATTATAGTGCATATTATGTAGTTTAGCAACAAATACTAAAAATAAGACAAACATAGACTTATGTGGTGGTACCTGCGTAAAAAAGACATGCAAAAATTCATATTTCGCGCACTATGCGTTGATGTATTTTGATAAACTCTCGTAAATTAAATCAGTTTTTATGGGTATCAAGTCGTTGAGAGGTACGGAACCCTTACTGCGCGAGTCCGACTTGCACTTGGCCGGTTTTTATTATAATAAATGGATATGGAAAGTAATTATAAATTTTAATTTATTATTGTAGAAGATATTTGTAATTTTAGGTATTATGGTTACTCTAATCGATTCATAGCGCTAGATTTATTCACGAACGTGCGACGCTCTCGACGCTACTGTGTCGGGAGGTGAATAATCTCTTAAAATTAAGTTAAGTTTTAATAGTTTTAGGAAACAAATGTTATCCAAAAGTTTCCATCACACATTTTTACTCTGGGTCTCGCCTCTGCGCTCAGCGCCGGGTCGTCGTATGAAACTTTTAGACTCGGCATGGTATGAAAATATATTTTTTTGTAAAAATTAACCTATGTTAAAAAGTACCTAGTGTAATGGATTCTACTTTCGGTTCTGAACAAACTAGTTTCAGGTTTTGAGTTAATTCAATAACACGTTGTGATCAGGGTCTGATGATGGAGCAGGAAAGAGAAATGAGAATAAATTGGTGAGGGATTCTAAGCTACTTTCACTCGTTTAATCGATATGAAATTTTAGTATACGATGTAGTACCGTTTGTAGGGGCTCGTAGCGAAGCAACGACTGCGCGGATTGTACGATCTGCAAGGTTAAGCTGCGCTTGCCGCTGTTAGTCTGTGGATGGGTGACCGTTTCGTTACACATCGAGACCCCTCCGTGCCTCGGAGAGCACGTTAAGCTGACGGTCCCGGTTGTCATACGAATATCTATGGCAGTCGTTACGGGTAGTCAGAAGCCTGAAAGTCTGACAACTGGTCTAACCTCCGAATGGCAGTACTACCCAGTAACTGGGTTGCGGGGGTCTGATGGCAGTCGCTCCGTGTAAAATACTGATGTTCAGCCGCATCTGGCTAGACTAGAAGCCGATCCCAATATAATTGGGAAAAGGCTCGGAGGATGATGATGATAATGTAGTACCGTTTGTGGTGAATTAATACTCGTCTGTGTCGGTAGCCGCCGCGTGCGCGCGCATCCGCTACGACGAAGACCGGTCGGTGTAAGTTTTACATTAAACATGTAAAGTAAATATGTTGTCGGGGGTGTTTTAATTTTTGATGTGATGAGGACGAATGGGGAGCAGTGGCGGCTATACCTTAAGTGCACTCGTGCGCTGCACTACCAATTTAAATTCATAACACCTTTAAAAAGAATCACAAAATATCTAAAACATCAATATTACGCACCTACTTTATACTTACGAATAGTTATGAAGTAACGACAAATCAATTTAATCTCTAAAGTGGAGAAGTTAAGACTTATTTTCGCTCGAACAAAAAAGCCCTGTGCGCTTCGCGGAGCGCACGCAGAACGCTCATACAACTTCTATGAAATACGAGCTACATCACCTGGCGCGTGAGATGGAAGATAATTAGTACATTTACTATGAAGTAACTAGCCTAAATTCGTGCGCCGCACGGCCCGAATATTACCGAGATTGACCGATCGTTGACGAAATGCACTCGATGCGAGCTAATGCGAGCCGGCCGAAGGGCGGTGGGGGCGTTGCCCTCTCCTTGTCATAGTTCCCGCGCTCGTTTAAATTTCTCCTTGTTTTGTTATTATTTAGTGTTTTTACGTTACTATGACTTTTTAATGGTGTAAAAATTAGCATTGACTTCAATGTTGACTACTATAGTAGTAGTATTTATTAAAAGCAACTTTTCAAAACAACTTTTCTTAATCTAAAAGCGAATTAAATAATAAAAAGCAATGGTTGTGTGGATTTCTTTTGTTTTCTTATTTCGTTTTTTAGAGTCCATATGGACGGAAACTGGTATTAAAGATTTTTATTGTATTTTAAATCATATTTATTGTATCATTATTGTATTTTGTATTGTAAATAAAACAATACTGCCGTCCGATAACTAAAAGGCCGTTAAGTGACAATTTTGTCAAATTCGAGTTACATACCAGGCCCCTCAGAAAGTATTGCGAAAAAAAGTTTTTATATATGGGAGACTGGCCAGTTATAATGTTTTTCGAAAATATGATTATTTATAAGTAAAAATAAGTAAGTTCCAATTTCAAAATTTCCCTCCACATTTTTTGCGAGTTAATTCAAAGTATTGTGTCTCACTGAAATATGGATCTGCGCCGGGAACATTTTAGAGCTATGATTTTATACGATTTCAAGTGTCGCCTGAAACCGGATGAATCGTACGATAGACTTCAAATGGCATTCATGGATGAAGGCCCTTCCAAGGCAACCGTGTATCGTTGGTATAACGAATTCAAGCGCGGTCGACCAACTTTGGGGGATGACGAAAGAAGCGGTCGCCCTTTGACGGCTGTTACCGAAGAAAACGTGCTAGCAGTGAAAAATTTAATCCAAGACAATAGGCGAATTACATATCAGGAGATTCAACACATATTAAAGATTGGATCGGGAAGCGTTCACGAGATTCTACACACCATCTTCGCGTGAGGAGGATAGTATCACGCTGGGTGCCGCACAACCTCACCGATGCTCAGAAGCAGGCCCGGGTGGAATGGTGCCGTGATATGCTTAACAAATTTGAAGCAGGCTCGTCTCGGCGTGTTTACGACATCGTTACAGGTGATGAGTCCTGGATTTATCAATACGACCCAGAAACCAAGCGCCAGTCGACTGTTTGGGTGTTTCAAAATGAGCCAACGCCTACCAAAGTGAAGCGATCTAGAAGCGGGGGTAAGATTTTGATCGCTAGCTTTTTTAATTTGACTGGCCACTTGGTATCAATTCCCTTACGGGATCAAAGAAGCATTAATGCCGAATGGTATACTACCAAATGTTTGCCAGAAGTTTTCTCTGTTATAAGCAACAAGCGACCAAACACAGGGCTCCGCGGGCTACTGCTCCACCACGACAATGCACCTGCGCACACCGCACTCAAAACGAGGGACTTCCTGGACAGCACGCCAGTCAAACTCCTGGGTCACCCTCCTTACAGCCCTGATCTAGCACCGTGTGACTTCTTTTTATTCCCAAAAATAAAAAATCAGCTCAAAGGGATACAATTTTCGTCGCCGGAAGATGCGCTGGCTGCGTTCGAGCAGGCTATAAACGAGGTGTCTGCGGCGGACTGGAAAAAGTGTTTTGAAAACTGGTTTAGGCGCATGAATCTTTGTATAGAGGCTGGTGGAAAGTACTTTGAAAAGATTTGATAAAAATATATGTACGTATAGAACAATTTTTTTTAGTTTCGCAAAACTTTCTGAGTGTCCCACGTATACTACTAAAGAGAGCAAAATTTGCTCTTTTTCGTAGTATATGTAACAAAATTTGACAAAATTGTCACTTAACGGCCTTTTAGTCATCGGACGGCAGAATAGGACAGTGCACCGCCGGTTCTCTGACCCAGCAGCCGCCACTGATGGGGAGCATGTTACGAGGAAAGTTTTAAGTATGAATGTTGATGGCTATAAGAAAAGAGGGAGACCGAGGAAAATATGGATGGATTGTGTGAAAGATGATATGAATAGAAAGAAAGTAAACACGGAGATGACGGCTGATAGAAATGTATGGAAGAAAAAAATTTGCTGCGCCGACCCCAAATAAATTGGGATAAGGGCAGGAGGATGGTGATGGGGTGTTTTAATTTTTCATCATCATCATCATCATCATTTCAGCCGAAAGACGTCCACTGCTGGACATAGGCCTCCCCCATTAAGGGGGGATATGCCATAACCGCCACGCTTGGCAGGCGGGTTGGCGATCAAATTTAAATTTTTACTTATGTATAAGTATGTATTTACAAAAGAAAAGTATCTAAGTATTATATCTATTGTCTAGTACCCATAGTACAAGCTCTGCTTAGTTTAGGACTAGATGGTGATTTGTAAAATGTCCCAAAAATATTTATTTATTTATTTACAAATGTATATTATTTAAAAAAACGTTATAGAATTGAGATTTTTTATACGAACAATTACCCTTAGCCTTCTCGTACTGAGAAGAGCCCCGTGCCCAATAATGGACAGTAATGGGCTGGTTATGTTATACGAACAATGATCTTGATTTCTTCTCGAGTACCTACCTAACACAAGTAATTTATAATACCTATTATCTTAAAATTTCAGCTTCCCTAAAATTCACTAGTGAACGTGAAATGAAGAAGCAAACTGAAAAGATTTACAAAACGTTGCCAGAAGTAGTTCAGAAGAAAGAAGAAAAGAAGAGAGAAAACAACAGGAAGACTAATTTATTGATGGCTAATATATTTAATAAGGTAAGACCGTAATTCCAACTGCCTCAACTGCCTCGTTGGTCTAGTGGTTGCAAGTGCGACTGTTGAGCGTGGGGTCCTGGGGTCGATTCCCGGGTTGGGCAAAGTGTTATTGGGTTTTTTCATTAGGAAATTCTCAGTAGCAGCCCGGAGTCTGTATTTGTGCCCGGTCAATAGGATCGCCCCCTATTACATGGGACTATAACATAACTGGCGAAATGTGGGTGTACTATACACCTCTGCCTAACCCTTCGGGGAAATACAGGCGTGATGTTATGTTATGTTGTTATGTTAAGACTGCAATTCACACTTAGCGACAAATCGCACTATCATCCAGCATTTTTTTTTTCAGGGTTGCTTCCATTGTAAAAGTTGTTTGTTATGATAAGTACATTGACCTCTTAAAAGGACCTCAGCTAGCTTCATCATCATCATCATCATTTCAGCCGAAAGACATCTACTTCTGGACATAGGCCTCCCCCAAGCATCGCCACAACGACCGGTCAAGCGCTCATGCGGAGAGCGCTTGACCCACGAAAATTCCTATCACTCATAATTTTTCTGTCTATTTGGGATGCAACTGTGGATGGGCCTACACCTTGCAATAGACACCGATAGGCATTATTATTTGTGCGTCCTGCCGGTCATGACTTACTGTGCCGAGACGTGGACACTGACAGTTGGGCTAGTCCACAAATTTAAAGTCACTCAGCGAGCTATGGAGCGAGCTATGCTTGGAGTTTCTTTGAAGGATAAAATCCGTAACGAGATTATCCGGAGAAGAACCGGAGTGACCGTCATAGCTTGTAGGATCAGTAAGCTGAAGTGGCAGTGGGCTGGCCATGTCTGTCGAAGGACTGATGGCCGTTGGAGCAGACGAGTCCTTGAGTGGAGACCGCGTATCGGCAAACGCAGCGTAGGGCGCCCCCCTGCCAGGTGGACCGACGACCTAAAGAACGTGGCTGGGGGGGACTGGATGCGGAAGGCAGAGGACCGAGCGTTGTGGCGCAACTTGGGAGAGGCCTATGTCCAGCAGTGGACTGCGATAGGCTGAGTTGATTGAGGCATTATTAATAACACACTTTAGTTCTAAAACCATAACGTTAAAAAACAAACATTTATTTTCAGAATCTCCAAAAGCAAACGCTCCGCGGTTCAGTGAATCTCTCAAACTACAACACCGTTATTAAGATTTGACGCATGCAAGTATTATTTAGTGTTAAAATTGACCAAATGAAGTGTTTAATGCCAGTTAGTTATCAAATGTTGTAATTTGACGTTGTCCCAGAATTTATGAGGGTTTCGCCCTATTTTTAATTATTATAAAATAAAATATTTTTATGCTACTGGTTCTTATTATTGACATTTGTAGCGACATCTATCGCGTTACGTACAAACTACCTACTGTGCCCCTAGCTTGAGATTTAGCTATATCGTGTAGTTCTTGGTATAATAATATGTTTCACCAGGGATTCTCTTCCCACGATGCTCCAATGCTACGTCACGATCAGTGTTCATCTACTCAGCCTATCGCTGTCCACTGCTGGACATAGGCCTCTCCCAAGTTGCGCCACAACGCTCGGTCCTCTGCCTTCTGCATCCAGTCCCCCCCCAGCCACGTTCTTTAGGTCGTCGGTCCACCTGGCAGGGGGGCGCCCTACGCTGCGTTTGCGGATTCGCGGTCTCCACTCAAGGACTCGTCTGCTCCAACGGCCATCGGTCCTTCGACAGACATGGCCAGCCCACTGCCACTTCAGCTTACTGATTCTACAAGCTATGTCGGTCACTCCGGTTCTTCTCCGGATAATCTCGTTTCGGATTTTATCCTTCAAAGAAACTCCAAGCATAGCTCGCTCCATAGCTCGCTGAGCGACTTTAAACTTGTGGACTAGCCCAACTGTCAGTGTCCACGTCTCGGCACCGTAAGTCATGACAGGCAGGACGCACTGGTTGAAGACTTTTGTCTTCAAACTTTGCGGTATAGGCGACGAGAAGACTCGGCGAAGTTTGCCAAATGCTGCCCAGCCCAGACGGATCCTTCTGTTGGCTTCTTTCTCGAAGTTGTGTCTACCAAGCTGAATTGCCTGCCCTAGGTAGACGTATTCCGTTACAACTTCGAGTGCCGACCCTTCGACGAATATTGGCCTCGGCATGACATGCATATTGAACATGACTTTAGTCTTGTCCAGATTCATGCCGAGACCGACACGTCGAGAGGCTCCGTTTAAGCTGTGCAGCATTTCGCCCAGTTGTTCCAGCGACTCAGCCATTACAACGATGTCATCGGCAAAACGGAGATGTGAGATGTTCTCGCCGTTCACGTTGATACCCTGTCCAGTCCAGTGTCTTGGAGACGTCCTCCAACGCGTTAGTGAACAATTTCGGGGATATTACATCCCCTTGTCTCACCCCTCTGCGCAGTTGGATTGGCTTCGTCTTTTGGTCCTGGAGCTGAACAGTCATGGTAGCAGCGTTGTATAGGCATCTCAGCATCTCTATATACCGCTCATCAATGTGACATCGCTGAAGAGCATCCAGAACTGCCCAAGTTTCGATAGAGTCGAAGGCCTTCTCGTAGTCCACGAATGCCATACACAGCGGCTGATTGTACTCTTCAGTCTTCTGTATGATCTGCCGAACAGTATGGATGTGGTCTACGGTGCTGTAGCCTTTTCGAAACCCAGCTTGCTCTGGTGGCTGGAATTCGTCGAGTCTTCCGGCGAGACGATCAGTGTTGCCCATCTTCAATACAATTAAGGAGATTTTTATTCATAACTAGCTTTTACCCGCGGCTCCGCTCGCGTTAGAGACTGGTATCCCCCCGTGACGGATCCTGTTAATAATTAGATGTTTTCCGGTAACTATTACAAAACTGTAAATGTCTGTTTGTTTGTTTATTCAAGCATCACGCAAAAACTACGGGACCTATTTTGTTTTTTTTGTGTTTAGACTTGTAAACAGGTATGCATTTTATGAAAAAATAAAACGATTCCTGTAGGATGAATTGAAGAACCACGGAGTGAAGCCACGGGCAAAGTCCTGTCCAGTCTGATCCAGTCTGTTCCAGTCCGATCCCGTCCGATTCAGTCCGATCCAGTCCCAGTCTTAGTCTTAGTCCCAGTCCACTCACTCACTTACTCGCCCACTCGCCCACTTTCTCGCTCACTCGCCCACTGGCCTGTCACCCACTTGCTCACTCGCCCACTCACCCACTCGACCACTCGCCCACCACACGCCCTCTCGCCCACTCTCCCGCTGGCCCACTTGCCCACTCTCCCACTCTTCCACACACCCTCCCTCACACTCACTCACCTCGCGCCTACCTCTCGCCCACTCGCCCACTGGTCAACTCTCTCGCCCACACGCCCACTGGCCCACTCGCCCAGTCGCCTACTCACCCACTCACCCAATCGCCCACCACTCGCCCACTCACCCACGCGCTCACTGGCCCATATGCCCACACGCCCACCCGCCCACTCGCCCACACGCCCACTCGCCCACTGGCCCAATCGCCCACTGGCCTGTCACCCACTTGCCCACTCGCCCACCAATCGCCCACCTCTCGCCCACTCGCCCACTCGCCCACCTCGCGCTCACCTCGCGCCCACCTCTCGCTTACCTCTCGCCCACTCACCCACTCGCCCAATCGCCCGCTCGCCCACTCGCTCACTCACTCACTCACTCACTCACTCACTCACTCACTCATCCAATCATCCAGCCATCCATCCATCCATCACCGTACATTACTACCCGCTCGCTCGTGCAGTGCAAATAAATGCGTAGAAGCTTCGATTCTGTCTGACGCACCCCACGATTTATTTTTTCTTTTTTTCTTTCTTTCTTTCTTTCTCAAAACCCATACCAGTTTTAAGTCAGATCATCAGCTTTCAAACAAAAAAAAGTTTCATCAAAATCGGTCCAGTAGTTTTAGCGTGATGCTGGAACAAACAAACAAACAGACATTTACAATTTTATAACAGTTAAGATAAGATTACGGATACAATATAACAACGTTTAGGTAATTCTAACATAATTTTATTGCTTTTCATACAAAAAATTAGAGAAATCGCAATTTAGAGGTCGCTTCCGGTCCTTGTCTGTAAGTCGAAAGATTCTGATTTTCAGTTGGCTCAAAAGAGCGCATTTCCAAGCTGGCGCCACCTACATACGACAGGATTCTTTTTTTCTACACAGTACAATTCGGCCTGACCAAAAAGTTTTTAATGCAATTTCTTTAGCAGCCGTATTTTGTCTATGGAGGCGCGCGCTAGAGCGCATGCGTGCGAATGACAGCTTGATATGAGCGCCTTATTGTATGCAAAATGTTGCAGAAAAATATAATCAATAATCACCGGTTCTCGTCATCGTAGCGAGGTGAAATACATACCAGTTTTTAAGTCAAATCGTAAGTTTTTAGTTACAAACAGTTTCAACAAAATCGGTCCAGTAGTTTTATCGTGATGCTGGAACAAACAAACAAACAGACAACTGACATTTAACAATTTTATAATAGTAGTAGATTAATACAAAACAAATTTCTAACTATTTATTATGTCGTGTTATTCATCCAATTAGTTATTATAGGAAACATAAAATTACTAGTTCAAAAGTGCTTCTTCATAGAAGCATGTAAATGAAAATATGCATTTCGCTCGGATAATTTGTTTACACATAGTGGCATAGATAATATACTTTAGCATAGTGGCAACACATCAAACTGACAAGTGTCACGCTAACTGCCCGCTTTTGGCCCACAGCCTTTGATGTCGGGGGACGGGATGACGGGGGCTTTGCTCGCTCACTAGCGCCCGTCATCCCCTTCGAACCTAACCTACCCGTGTCTGGGAGCCCTCCCGCTTTCTAATCAGAGATCGACGCTTTTAAAATGATGGTTTATTTTCAACCAGTGAGTTGTAGTCCAATGTTTGCAACCGACCAATAAGGCCAAGAGCGAGCGTAGCGAGCTCCGGAACTTAGTGCACCCCGACACGGATAGGTTAGGTTCGAAGGGGAAAGGGAAGGGGCGCTAGTGAGCGAGCAATATACTGGGTGTAAGGGGAACGCTTCCGAAAACGAAGATAGGTGCTGGTGATTGATTACTGATACGAAACCACGAAAAAAAAATGCGATTCTTTTTTTATTTTTTTTCATATATATTTTTTTGCATTTTTCATACATAACCAGCTTTGGGCAGTTAAATAAAACTCATACAAAATGAAAAACGCAAAAAAAATATGAAAAAATCTATGAAAAGAATCGCATTTTTTTTCGTGGTTTCGTATCAGTAATCAGCAGCACTATCACCTATCTTCGTTTTCGGAAGCGTTTCCCTGACACCCTGTATTATGTGTATAAATATTTGTGGCGGTTTTGCTAATAATGCGTTTTTGTTATATTATTTAAATTCTAAATGAAATAAAACTACGTTAAATGTTAATTTATTTTATTGATTTCACAACATGGTACAAATTATCATTACAGGTTTTTACCCAATTCAACAACAATAATTTTAAATTATACAAAATAAAATTACAGCATTTAAAATTTATACCTAACATTAAAATGTTATATTAATAGATGATTATACTGGGTGTCAGGGAAACCACAGAAATATATAGAGTAGTTATGAGTAGTTAGAATGGCTCAGTGGGCGGGGTGGGCGCGCTACAACTGAACATGAAGCTCATAACCTACCTACACGCTCATAGCCTAATATGATCAAACGACGCATTTAGTTGCACGCGGAACAAATCGCTGTGCAAAGCTGGGGCTATTATTAGTTTAAAATGCCGTTCTGTGCTGTAATAATTTGCAAAGCAAGAATCCAAGTACTCAGTACATTAAAAAGAAGAATTTATTTTCACCAACGAGTATTAAATACCTTAATAATTAAGAAATCTTGAAGTGAGGAGGTTTCTGTCTCTGGGGCCCTGACCGCCGGTAGCTTGGACCTTGTTCCCGATGCCGGTGGCTTACTATTTTTTATATTTTTAAATGTTTTTATTTTTATATGTACACAGAAATATTTAAAAATGTAATTAATATGTGTTTATGAGTAAATAAAGAAATCTAGAAAAAATTTTTTTTTTTTTTTTGTAATAGTCGTTGAAAACGATTCCTTAGCAAAATACAATTTAAAAAATATTCATTACGTACGATGTTCCTTGTGGTCGAAGCTGCGATAATTTTACGCGAATGACTGTCGTTGGCTCGCTGAATGACATTCCCGTAGTAGATAGGCTACTCAGCCTGCGAATAAAACATCTATTTCTAATGTAATTGTACTATAATTTAAGCGCCTTCTAGCGTCGAGTAGTTGAACTCGTTGGTTATTGTCAGGAATAGTTATCTGCTATGGTACCCAGCCTGCATGCGAATAAAATATCTATTTCTAATGTAATTGAGGCCAAAATAGCGTCATTTAAATATATCGCCCCCTGGCTTCGAGTAGTTGAACTCGCCAGTTGTTGCGTACGGTTTGATTAGAATGGAAGAACGTGACATGTTCGTTAAAAACAAATCTTGAAAACTCGTATTAAGATTGAATTAAATAAACACTGCGTAAGTTTAAGGCCCAATTTGAAATTTAAATTGGGACCCAATCACGACGCGGTTTTTTCTGTATTGTAATGTACTATTTCAGTTGTAAATGTGTGAGTTTGGCAACACTGGTTCTGGTACTAAGTAATCGTAGGAAGGGCGGGAAAATTCGGAAAGATCGTGTTGTGGATTTTGTATTATTTTCCTACATTTGTGTTTCTTCGAGTGTTAATGTGTAATAATGGTGGATTATTAAATGTTAAGTGCTCGTTAACGTGTACAAGTGTGGGTAAATGGTACAAAGTTGAAAAACGTGACTTTCGTATTTTCTCATCATCCGCTCAAAAACCTGGTAAAGTTTCCATCACTTTACTGGGGTGAGTAAACTAAAGACTTGGCTGGAGGGTCTAAGCAACCAGGCCATAAAACTACTCACATATAACAAATAAATGACTTGGCTTAAAGGTCTTAGCAACCAGACCATAATAATTAAAAACAAAAAAAAAATTAGTAATCGTAATACCCATTCGAACCTTATCTATTTCTGTGAGGGAAACGCTTCCGAAAACGAAGATAGGTGATAGTGCTGGTGATTACTGATACGAAACCACAAAAATATGCGATTCTTTTTTTAGATTCTTTAATTATTATTTTTTGCATTTTTCATACATAATCAGCTTTGGGCAGTTAAATAAACCTGATTTGCAAAAAAAACCCTATTTATTCACTTATTTTTTTCAAGTTCGCAATGTAATTCAAATAAAATATCAGCTGGCGCTAGGGGTGAACGACATCCGCTCGCATACACAGTCTGTCGTAGCGAGCGTAGGTAGGTTAGGTACGCGCGGCATTGATCCCGAGTTTTGTACGCTTAACATTGTGGATTCCAAAATACCAAATCCCTAAAACAATGAGTTTAAGGCTAATGGTTATTGGTATACAGTATACGATTGTGTTTAGGTAATATAATAATAGCCTTTCAGTTTCGGGAGCGTTTCCCTGGCACCCAGTATTAGATAAAATTATGTGAAATGAAATTACCAGGCCCCTCAGAAAGTATTGCGAAAAAAAGTTTTTATATATGGGAGACTGGCCAGTTATAATGTTTTTCGAAAATATGATTATTTATAAGTAAAAATAAGTAAGTTCCAATTTCAAAATTTCCCTCCACATTTTTTGCGAGTTAATTCAAAGTATTGTGTCTCACTGAAATATGGATCTGCGCCGGGAACATTTTAGAGCTATGATTTTATACGATTTCAAGTGTCGCCTGAAACCGGATGAATCGTACGATAGACTTCAAATGGCATTCATGGATGAAGGCCCTTCCAAGGCAACCGTGTATCGTTGGTATAACGAATTCAAGCGCGGTCGACCAACTTTGGGGGATGACGAAAGAAGCGGTCGCCCTTTGACGGCTGTTACCGAAGAAAACGTGCTAGCAGTGAAAAATTTAATCCAAGACAATAGGCGAATTACATATCAGGAGATTCAACACATATTGAAGATTGGATCGGGAAGCGTTCACGAGATTCTACACAGCCATCTTCGCGTGAGGAGGATAGTATCACGCTGGGTGCCGCACAACCTCACCGATGCTCAGAAGCAGGCCCGGGTGGAATGGTGCCGTGATATGCTTAACAAATTTGAAGCAGGCTCGTCTCGGCGTGTTTACGACATCGTTACAGGTGATGAGTCCTGGATTTATCAATACGACCCAGAAACCAAGCGCCAGTCGACTGTTTGGGTGTTTCAAAATGAGGCAACGCCTACCAAAGTGAAGCGATCTAGAAGCGGGGGTAAGATTTTGATCGCTAGCTTTTTTAATTTGACTGGCCACTTGGTATCAATTCCCTTACGGGATCAAAGAAGCATTAATGCCGAATGGTATACTACCAAATGTTTGCCAGAAGTTTTCTCTGTTATAAGCAACAAGCGACCAAACACAGGGCTCCGCGGGCTACTGCTCCACCACGACAATGCACCTGCGCACACCGCACTCAAAACGAGGGACTTCCTGGACAGCACGCCAGTCAAACTCCTGGGTCACCCTCCTTACAGCCCTCATCTAGCACCGTGTGACTTCTTTTTATTCCCAAAAATAAAAAATCTGCTCAAAGGGATACAATTTTCGTCGCCGGAAGATGCGCTGGCTGCGTTCGAGCAGGCTGTAAACGAGGTGTCTGCGGCGGACTGGAAAAAGTGTTTTGAAAACTGGTTTAGGCGCATGAATCTTTGTATAGAGGCTGGTGGAAAGTACTTTGAAAAGATTTGATAAAAATATATGTACGTATAGAACAATTTTTTTTAGTTTCGCAAAACTTTCTGAGTGTCCCACGTATATCATTTGATTGTTAGTTGAAATGTATCTACACAGACCTATTTAAACCATAATATTACACACGCTTTGATAGTACCAGTAATGTATTCAGATTGTGACATGAATGAAATAAAACTTTATTTTTAACCGACTTCAAAAAAAGGAGGAGGTTATGTATTCCGCGGGTTTTTTTTTTTTTTTTTTTTTTTTTTCATTTATGTACGCCGAATACTCCGAGATTTGTGGGCCGATTTACGTGGTTGTTTTTTTATTTGGTAGGGAAAGTCCGCGCGGTGGTCCCATATAAATTTTATTGACTTAGGTTAAGTAGTTTTTTAACCAGCTTCAATAAATCAGTTTATTTTAGCTTTACGTATCTAGATGATCTGCTCATTGGTTCCTCATTCTGAGAATTCTTGGCCGATATGCGTGTTTTTTTTTCACGATATTGATTGGACGTTTGGAAGAACATGAGCGAGACCTTTGCCCAGCAGTGGGATAGCAAAGGTTAATAAAAATATATTCTCAAATTGGTTATATAAACATTTATGAATCAACCCTCAACTAAAAAGTATGAAATAAAAACTTTTTAACAAAAAATAAAACCGACTTCAAAAACCTTAACTAAAAAGTAAAAAATTATCATTGTATGTATTTTAAAATCTTAACTTAAACAACATTTTGAAGGCGGCGCGTGATTTTCATGTACGTTCACATAAACTGTTTTTACTATAGATATTGCGCTGGACTGTACATTACATGACGCAAAGGGTCAACCACGCGCCGCCTTAAAAATGTTGTTTAAGTTAAGATTTTAAAATACATACAATGATTATTGTAAAATTATTCAAAATTACATTGCTAGCTGTTGTTCTCTCGTCCTTGCTATAACCATTTCCTTGAGCTTCCGCCTGTGCAGCTTAGTTGAATTGGTCATGGGTAGTTCATTCAGGAAGATAACTCCGCCTCTCAGCTGCTTGGTATCAGTCAGTTTTGCTGGAAATACAGTATCAAATTAAACAGTAGTCCGAGGAGTATCTCTGTAGGTACCTATGTGAAGAATGTTCATCAAAAGAAAGCCCACAAACCAGTAAGTCTAAAGATGCCAAGTAGCCGGATTCCCGCGATCACCCACTGTATTCACATAAATCGATACAATGTAGAGATCAGCAGATTTTTTTTTCGCGATTTATTGTTGGTCCCATAGGACCCCTTAAGAGGCTGACAACACCTAAAAAATCAGACCTCTGCGGTCACTGTCGTTTCGTACAGAACTGAAAGAGAGGCAAAGAGCCGAGGGACGTCGGATACGCCGCTCAACTTGAATGAAAATTAACAATATTTTAATAAAAAACTAAAAGCTTATTTGAAAAACAGAAACAACAAATGTTTAGATTATTGTCTTTCTCAAATGTTTTCTTAATTTTATTTATAATATTTAGTAAATAATAGAGATTGTTTGCTTTAAAGCATGTTTTAAGAGGTTAGTTTACAATTATTTTCAATCGAGAAAACTTCAAGAAAACGTGTTTTGGGCACAATACAGTTTTAGAAAATACGATCAAGATTAACATATATTTTTTTCACTGCCACAAACTGAATAGATACAGCTAAAAATGTTTTTAAAAGAAGCCTATTTGGGGTATTTGGCTGTTGTCAGCGTCTTAAGAGGTTACACATTAGGTATGGTATAATCAACATTAGGCGTTTATAGGGCTGTATGGTCGATGTACTGATGAGTATAACGACCCCTTAAGAGGTTTTCAGTTATTTCATTAACACGTTTAAAGTTGGCTAATTAATACCTTTGACTTTGTTCCGTGTGGTGCCACAAAGAATAGCACCTCCCTATCTTTTTTCGTGGGTGTCGTAAAAGGCGACTAAGGGATTCACCAGAGGATGGGCAACAGCGTTCTCTGAGTACTTATTTTTTAACCAACCAGCTGCGATCCCCAACCCGCCTGCCAAGCGTGGCGATTCTTGCATTTCCCCCTCAAAATGCTTGAGGGAGGCCTATATTCAACAGTCATCGACCATACAGGGTAAGAATAAGAATAACCTTCTAGAAAAAACTTTTTACCAATAAAATTCCAGGATTTTCGAAAATATTTTTTAAAATTTTATGACTTGGGCCAAGGGGGATCATCCCCATGACCCCCCTCCCTGGATTCGCCCTTGGCCGCATTAGTGATTAGCCAATAGCCCCTTGGTAGGGCAATCGGATTGCAGTACCCCCCTCAACTAGTAGGAGGATTTATTTACCTATATTCAACATTGGGCGTCTATTGGGCTGTATGGTAGATGCCAGCAGTGGACGTCTTTCGGCTGAAATGATGATGAATACCTTTGACTAAGTCGTGAATCTCCTGCGCGGTCACTTCAAGTCCAGGACGCGGTATGATACACGCGACCGGCAGGTCACCGCACTCGGCGTCCGGTACACTCGTCACTGCCACGTCCAACACGCCCGGGTGCTGATGGATCACTGTTTCTAGTTCTTCTGGCGATATCTGAAAGAGAAATAAACAGGATAATTTTATGTGTAGTTTTGTTGTTGTATTCAGAGAAATCTAAATACTATTGTCTTTAGAATTGACGACGCCTGTGGTCTAGTGGTTCGAGTGTCGGACTGCTGATCATGAGGTCGTGGAACCTCGTCAGGGTGCTCAATCTTAGAACAAATAATCGGGTACAACAGCTTTTACAACGCTGCAAAAAAACCTACTTGGAACTTCGAACGAATGCTTGTAGATTACAGGTAAGATGGTGATTTTTAATTTAGTAGCATTATATTTGTTACTGTTACGGACTAAAAGTAATAGATGGCAGGTTTTACAAATTTAAGAAACGAGATATTGTAATAGTTTATTCAATATTCGATAGATGTCGCTACATGACCCCATATTGGTTAATTGCTCCAAAGAGATTAAGATTTCATTTCACGAGTTAATTGTACTGATTTTTCACCAAAAATAAAACAAGCAATAACCAATATTACATTATTAAATAATTATCTATTTCAGAGCCATTTTTGTTGATTTTTGAGTAATAAAGTATTCTATTTTTATTGATTTTGACTGCTTGATTATAGTGCTAAAATTCGCAAGTAGGAAGTCAGTGTTGGTAGCAGTACGATCTTACGGTAAGGTTCATAAACGCAGGACGTGGGTTCGATACTCAAGAAGAGCTTCTCTTTTCGCATTTTTTATTTTTAGTTCAGATGATGTACTAACAGTAGTATTGCACTAAAAGTATCAGATGGCGCTAGTAATCGGATACCTGTTTTGTGGTTGAAGATTGGTCTCTATTTCAGTATATTACAATGTACTCTGTGAACCTCGTGATCAGCAGTCCTATAGGTAAGTACCTACTCGAACCACTAGGAACCTATACGAATATAGGTACGCGATGTAATCCCGCTAAACTTATTTTATTATAATGGTCTATACCTACATGGTCATATTTTTTTCAATTATTGACATCTGTGGTCCAGTTAACGTAGGTAGGTACCTACCACTCATAATTGCGACATTTTTTACTTTTGGGCCAACCCTGAAATCGCATAAAAAATCAGCTGTTGCCTAAAAATCATCGAGGTCGCTGGACAAAACGTACAAGACCAGACTTTTTTCACGGTTCCAGTGTTGGTCCCGTAGCGGGCCTGCCCATAATGAAATTTGTTAGCAATCAAATGAGTAAGTACGTTACCTAGGTCACCGATAGTCATCATCATCATTTCAGCCGAAAGAAGTCCACTGCTGGACATAAGCCTCCCCTGAGTATCGCCACAACGACCGGTCCTGCGCTTTCCGCATCCAGCGGATTCCCGCGACCTTCACCAGGTCGTCGGTCCACCTTGTGGGGGGGCCTACCCACGCTGCGCCTTCCAGTACGCGGTCGCCACTCCAGAACTTTACGGCCATCCGTTCTGCAAGCAATGTGCCCCGTCCACTGCCATAATTCTTCGGGCTGTGTCGGTAACCTTCGTTCTCCTGCGAATCTCCTCATTTCTGATTCAATCACGCAGGGAGACTCCACAAATAGTGATATACCTATTATATTACAGCTTTTTCACTAACCTGGTGGTTTCTATACTTCATCAGCAACTTGATACGTTCAACGAAGTAGAAGTACCAGTTCTCATCCCTGTACATCATGTCTCCTGTCTTGAACCAGTTATCCTCAGTTATCACTTCTGCCGTGGCTTCTGGGTTGTTGTAATAGCCCTGGATTGTGTTTTTAGGTAATTGGTTAGGTACCATATTCTATTATATCAGGGGCACAGACATAGTAAAAAATATAGACGAAGTGCTGCGAACAATCATAGTGAAGCCAACAAAACCATGCTCCTCCGTGCATGGTCTGTTTTTTCTGTCTTGTCTTATTTTTAAACAATCTTGGCATGTCTCTTTATTCAAATAACTACTGATAAAATATAATTACTAGTTCTGCACATGTAGGTAGGTAATTAGGTTAAAAAATATTATTTAGTGTGTGAAATTGTAAATTGTCTATTAATAATTATTATTGACGAATTACATTAAAAAGACATGTCAAGATTGTTTACTAAATAAGACAAGTAAGAAACAACAGGGGTGCTGGCCAGAAAACCTCCACGTGTGCCTGACGGCTGCTTGTCCTTCTGGACACGTCTGGAGGGAACGGCAGCTGTTTGGCCGGTGCATCCTGGGCACAGGCAGTAAAATCCTTTCGAGGGATTAACCTTGGAGGGATTTTATTGCCTGTGGCGAATATTCTGGCGCGGGAGGGGCCCGTTCTGGGCCAGAGGGGAGTTGCTCCACGTTTCCCTCTGTTGCCAACAGAGGGCACAGTGGAGGAGCAGGGGCGGGCCCAGTGTGTACTCACCCTGCCACTGGGCAGGCAGCGGGGGGACTGTCCTTCCCTGCCCCCGTCGATCTCGTAACCCCAGGAGTGCCCGCTGAGTAGTGTTCTCGCGCCTCTTGGGACCGAGGGTCTTGGCTTCACCGCCCGGACCGCGAGGAAGAAAACCTCTATAAAAAATTACGGGAGGTAGGGCCTGCGAGCAGCAGACTCGGGGTAGACTGCTGCCCGACCAGCAGCTGACGTAGCTGGCAAAGCCGGCGTAGTTGGCGCAGCTGGTAAAGGCCCATGAGGTGAAGTGGCGTGCAGTGTTCCGTGTGCGCCGCCGAGGAGGGTGCGGCCAGCGTTAGGCCGCACGGGGAGAAGGGGCTCGCCTGCTTGTGGTGGGCCAGGACCTGTCGGGGGTGGTTGTGTGAATACTCACGGGTTCCCACGCCCCTGGCTAAGGTAGTTGAAGGAACACCGTGGTGGTTTTAGTCGGTAAGAGTCCGACACTGGCTCCGCCTACCCCGGGCGGAGTGCGTCCATGAGTATTTCCCCACGGAAGTAAGAAACAACAGAAATTACAAACCAGCGTTCACGCACACATATGCACCTCAAACCGTGCTCACCGCTCTCATTACATATAATCGTGGCATCGTCCAGCATCTCCAAAACAAATCCTTCAGGTGCATGATGTGTACGTGAACGCTGGATTCTACAGGAGGAGCACGGTTTTGTTGGCTTCACTATGATTGTTCGCAGCACTTCGTCTATATTTTATCTATATGTCTGTGATTAGGGTATCAGTCACGCAAGGATCTCTGGACCATGGTTTGTAGCAGTTTTCGTAATTTGTGTTACTGACGTGCGGTTGGCTGTATCGTAGGTACTGGTTAGTACAAGTACGTACCTGGACACCACCAGGTGATTTCAACCACAACTCTCCACTTCGGTTGGGCTCTTTTATTTCCTCTCCTGTTTCTATGTTCACCAGCTGAAAACATGAATAAAATTATACTGCTGAGCTGCCTCTTCGAAATAATGGTTATAAGCGCAGCTGTCGATCGTGAGATTCTGGGATCGACTTCAGAGACGTTATCACATCTGCTTGTTTGAAATCAATTCCGCCAATTTCCAAGCTCGCTCCTATTGGCAAGCGCGCTTGTGATCTGATAATTGTCTGTGTAACTAAATAGAGCAGTTTCGGAATATGGGCAGCCAATAATTCATCTTTATAGGGTTTAATTTTCGATGACTTCTACTAACAATACGCGTAACATAGACGAATAAAAAAGGTGGACAGAATCTCGCTAAACAATAAGTGAAGCACCCAATAGTAAGTCGGCTCGCTTGAAAGTACGGGCTGGCACGCACACGTTCATACCTATAGCACAGTCTAGCCACTCCAAACAGACATCCAACGCAAGAGTTAAGTGTCCCAAGCTGCCTTGAAAACTGTCAAACAATGTCCCGAGTTGCCTTTAAAAACTGACAATATACATTTTCCATAGTATGTATGTATTTTGTTTTTTTGTGGAAATAAATAAATAAATAGTTGTCTTACAGCCGCCACATTACACAACAAATATCGTGTGAAAGAAGTCGTTGTCGTAGCGTCACAAATAAAATAAATATATGTCACCTAGTATGTTAAAATGCTGTCGAAAATATAGTGGTTTTAAGAAAAAATCAAGTGTTTCAATCCTTTTCTGAGCTAGATTACGTCCGCATTTTTTTATTCGTCCGTGACGAGTATCTAAATATACTATGCCGCTCTGAAAAAAGGCTGCGAAGGGCCGCGCAGGTACCTTTGCGTAATAAGTGGAAGTAAACAAGCATCACACGTTAACAAATAACTGAGACAGCGAGAACAATTGCGGTCCCCTTTTTTTTTCAAGAGGAAAATCCTCATGGATGCACTCCGCCCGGGGAAGGCGGAGCCAGTGTCGGACTCTTTCCGACAAAAACCAACAAGGTGTTCCTCTACCGACCCTTGGCCGGGGGCGTGGGAAATGCTCCTGTATTCGCCCAACCATCCCCGGCAGGTCCCGGCTCGCAGGCGAACCCCTTCTCCCAGTGCAGCAGTCACATCGGCCGCACCCTCCTCTTGACTGGCGCGCGCGGAACACTACGCGTCACCGTCACGGGCCTTGACTGGTCGGGCGGCGGGCCACCCCGAGTCCGCCACCCGCAGGCCCACACCCAGGGTGGCTGGAGATCGGCATACGACGCCTTGGCGATAAGTCTTGACATCGTCAACGCCTTCAACTCCTTGCCCTGGGGCGCTATTAGGGGGACACTTGTACATCATTGTGTGCCCCCGTACCTGCAAGGCATTGTCTTGGCCACAGTTGGGGCCTATCTTTACGACAGGCACGTTCGCTATGTGGGTCGGGACGGTTCTGTTCATCGCAGAGGGATAAGTTGTGGGGTTCCACAGGGGTCGGTTTTCGGCCCGCTCTTGTGGAACGTTGCATACGACGCGGTCCTGCGTGTAGACCTCCCCGCTGGCGTCAGTGTCGTTTGTTACGCTGACGACACTGGTGCTGGCCGGTGGGGACACTTTTGATGCGACCATCCGGCTTGCTGAGCTCGGGGTGGCAAAAGTCGTGGACAAAATCGGTGAGCTAGGGCTACAAATAGCGCCCCAGAATAACCGAGGCGTTATGGTTTCACAACCTGCGACGGGGTAGGGAACCACCCTGCTCGACGGTTCGCGTTGGTGATGCGCAAGTCCAGGTGGGCCGATGTATGAAGTACCTTGGCCTCTTCCTGGACAGTCGCTGGGCCTTTGGGGAGCATTTCAATCGCCTGGTCCCCCAGATCGAGAGGGTAGCTGGTGCACTGCACAGACTACTGCCCAATCTTGGGGGACCTCGGGAGGAAGTTCGCCGCCTCTACGCGGGAGTCGTGCGGTCTATGGCCCGTTATGGGGCGCCTGTATGGTCACACCGAATCTCAGGCGTCCAGCGCTCAAAGGCAAAATTCAACAGCCTGCAGCGTACAGTGGCCATACGGATCGCACGAGGATACCGAAAGGTATCCTTTGAGGCGGCAACTGTCCTGGCACGCTTTCCGCCGTTAGACATCTTGGCGGATATGGATGCGAGGGTCTACGACCGGATTCGTACCATCCGCCAGAACGGTGGGAACGCGCCCGCGAGGGCGTTTGAGATGCTGAGGCGGCAGGAGCGACGACACGCGCTCGAGACTTGGCGAGCGGCTGGAAGGGCCGCAGTATGCGCACAAGCGAGTGGTTGAAGCTGTCCTGCCGTGCTTTGAGGCTTGGCTGGAGAGGAGTGAGCGCGTCACCTACCGACTTACTCAGGTATTCACCGGGCACGGTTGCTTCGGTGAGTACCTGCATAGGATCGGACGCGAAGCCACGGCAAATTGCCACCATTGTGGGTGTGACCAAGACACCGCACAGCATACGCTGGAGGAGAGCCCTTCGTGGGGCTCCGAACGACGGACCAGCGGTGCTATTCACAAACGTTCGATAAGTTTCCGTTCCGAAGTGAAATTTGACCGGCAAATGAAACGAAACGACCACTTCCTGCGACCAAGAACGCTTTAAAGCATTCGAAACGTCAGGAAAACCAATTTTAATAATAATACACGATGTAATCCGGTTAAAACTGTTTTATTAAGAAACAAAACGATTCGAGAACCGAACGGATTCGGAAACGCTATTCATAGTTCTTTAATTTTACATCGAGTGCTTTCCGACAACAAATGGCTCTCGGAAGAGTTACCGTAAATTTCGCTTTGCTTTTCCGAATCCGTTCGGTTCTCAGATAGTTTTGTTTCTTAATAAAACAAGTTTAACCGGATTACATCGTGTATTATTATTAAAATTGGTTTTCCTGACCTTTCAAATGCTTTGCAGCGTTCGTGGTCGCAGGAAGTGGTCGTTTTGTTTCATTTGCCGGTCAAATTTTACTTCGGAAACGGAAACTTTTCGAACGTTTGTGAATCAGGCCACAGGTCCCTCAGCTGGATCGGGCAGGATCTTTCTCTGCAGTAGCAGTAGTGTCGGCTATGCTGGCAGATCCGACGGCTTGGAGGGCCATGGCTTCCTTCTGCGAGAACGTTATGCTTCAGAAGGAGGCCGCAGAGCGGGATCGGGAGAGGGCCGATCCCGCTCGGAGAAGGAGGCGCCGAGGAGGCAACCGCTCTGGTGCAAGGCCCAGATAGGGCGAAGGGCCGCATCCCCTGCTACCACATTTGGCAGGGGACCTTCGGGATCGTGGACGCTAAGAGTTGGGGGACTCGTCTATTAAGCGACCCTGGGGAGGACAGCAGTACGTGGTGGTTGCGTGCTACTGTGGGGGAAAAATATTGTTTTGCCGTGACGTGACGTGCCAAAGGCATAGCACTAGAGGGGCACCGGCGCGGTTCAATGGAGTTCCCGGAGCTCCTCTATTTTGTGCAGAGGATAGCCACCGTGTGGTTTTAGTCGGTAAGGGTCCGACATACCTCTCCGCCATCCCCAGACGGAGGGCATCCATGAGGATTTCCACCCGAAAACAAAAAAAAGGTCGTCTCCTGCGGATGGGAAGATAGGTCATTACCTCTCGAACCCTCTCCGCGGCCTCCTTAGCGAGCAATTACCTCCTCGCAAAAGGAGACGACGCCTTCCCAAGCGCCCTCTCTCCCGACCATAGACAGAACCACGGCCGGAAGTGAGAGGTCGCTGCCGCCTACTGCAGTGATGAGGTCACGGCGCTGCGCGACCCAAGCTGGGCACTCCACCAGTGTGTGCTGCACCGTGTCCTCTGGGCAGCTCCCGCAGTGATGACACTGGGGTGTCGGCTCCCGGCCTATGCGACACAGATAGGTACTTCCCGAATCAACCGTGCCTCGAGACTATCTGCGTCAACCGGTTGGTGATGGCACCAAGGCTCTGCCGTCATAATTATAACCGCCGTAACCAACATTTTTGTCATAATTGAGTTACTAACATATTCGGAATCGCCGCATCGACATATACAATTTTCTCTTTGACAGTTTTAACAAAAAAAGCCTGTAAGAGGTATTTCTTGTAAGTATAAGCGCGGTAACTACAAAAGAGAAGCTTAGGTTCCTTCGAATATCAGCCGTAAACGCCTCACACTGCTGTTCTTCTTTCAATGCTCAAAAAAAATTGCTCATAATGGCTAATTATAACCGCGTTAACTGCTTAAGATGCTATGATAATAAAGAAATCCCTATGTTTAGGGCAAAACTTCCTTACTATAAGCGTCCTTATCGCCGCTTGCTGCGTTACATTAAGGAACAGTAGGTCTACTCGCGTTTTACGAACGACAAACGAAGTACGAACTTTCGTTCCGACTGATACTTACATAATAAAGATAGGCACATAAAAAAGGCACAATTAAGATAGACTACGGTTCATAGTCGTATACAATTTACCGGAGATGAGAAAAACAAACGTCAAAACACGATCATCGCATGCGATAAGGGAACGATGGTTGACCGGAGTAGCAAATTGTGCGATGAATCGTACAATTAATCGAATATCGTCGAACGGGAGTAGACCCCCTGTATTTACGTAAATTCATAACACAACTTACCATAACAGCTTTAAATTACATTGTTACGGCGGTTACTATTTCACATTACTTAGGCTCATATCCTTTGATTCTCTGTCAAACGCCGTAAGATAAGTTCCTTAGCATGTGCGCTCTATCCGTGTAGATTACGGCGCTCATTTTAAGTATTCATTACTCAGAACACATCAGTTCCTTACCACATCGGCTTTTTGGATATTTTTTAATAGAAATCTATTTCTCAGGATTTTTTTTTTCAGTAGATATAAAGTAGAACAGCTGTTCTACAGTACAAATTCGTCAAAAGTAAAAAATCTTTAATTTTCTGGGCGTTAACACGAAAATTCAATTCTAAACTTTAGGCGCCATTTTCTCAAAACTTGCTCTCACCCACATAACGCTCTTATCATAAGCACGGCAGGGCTCCTCTCCAGCCACTCCCCCATGACGGACCTTACGGCCGCTATTGCGGCGTGCCCTAATGCTATCTTGCCACTCGGATCACAGAATAGATAAAAGTACTACGCTCAGGTGAACAACCTATCAGTCTTGCCGCCATTACTGCGCATGCGCGCTAAAACTAACCTACCTATCTACTTACACAAACACGACATTACACGACATCTACTCGTACGTAAAATAATACCTAACATTATTTTAGAGTTTTTGTACTGAAGTCCAATTTACAGCATAGGTAGGTATTATTTTGCTCAAAATAAAATATGAATGATATTTCCAATTTAATGACAAATAATATCACAAAGACAATACAAGTCTTTGTAAAATCACGATATACAATATACGACGGCGGTAGTTCATTTTATTGAAAGGTTTGCGCTACTTTGCACGAGCCTGCATGCCCGTTGCGATCGGACACTAGGTATATCAAAGGCGCAAGCGATTGAAGGTTTGGCGGTGAAAAAAAAGGACGCGGTTCGCTCGCGCTTCTTCATTAACGTACAGATACCGGCACGAGTCGTGAGCACAAAACTTCACCTGCGCAGAAGTTCATTTATAGATTTGTTTGGTGGAATGACAGGAGCGCGGGGTGCCAACGCCGAACATTGTATTTACGCGATTGGTCAGTCAGTCGATGCTCGTCGTCTATTGGACAATTAGGTGTCATTCGGCTACCGTACACTTTCGGTTCAACTTTATTGACTCACATTTTCGAATTTAAAACTGTTTATTTTTCTTTTGTTGTAATTAATTTATATTTTGATTTTTGAGTGTTTAATGTTTTGAATTAAAAATTGTTTTTTTTGTCTTCTTCATTTTCCTTTATTTATTACAAGATTATATTTAACTTGCCATGTATGTACGTATGTAAATATATTTGTTAGGGTGGAATCTTGCAACTCAATTTTGAAGCAGATATCTTCAACCTATTGAGCAGAAATTTTGTACAATATGGGTATTAAAAGAAAGGACTTGCTGAGAATACGAATGCGAGTTAAAAAACCTGTCCATCGGTAACTAAATAGTAAAAAATAAATTAAAAGTCAAAATGTTTTCTGTTTATTTATCTGTGCGTAAAAAAAAGTCCCAAAATCATAATATGAGTGAAATTCGAGAAAGTTTGTATTTTCTATAACTACCCATAATCCTTATAAAACGCTAACGGTGAAATTTAGTGAACAAAGATACTAAATAATTTTGGTCGAAAGTGTACAGTCAACAAATCGGAATCATGACCCACGATTAGCTTAATATCCTACAGACATTTAATACAATTAGGTTGGATTTTGCTTAAACAGATATTTCCCTGGCAACAGACTTGCTATCAATTTTTTTAGCAAATGACAGTGACAGTATAACAAAAATATATTTTAAATGTCCTAAGTGCAGCATAGAAGAAAACCTGTTTTGACGATTTCAAACGAATTATCAGCTGAGTGGGTCATGATTCCGATTTGTTGACTGTACATGCGCGAACTTGCCCCCACTACTGTCCATCTGTGCTCACGACTCGTGCCGGCTACTATACATAGCCTACACTTCCAAAAAGTACACTTAAATTGAAGTCAACTTTTCGCATAAATATCGAAAAATTCGCGCTCGCTTGGCTCGCGTTTGTACCAGACGACCCCGGAGTTCGTTGTTTTCTCTTTGTTGACGTTCATTTTATAAGTAACTATTCTGTTACATAATAAACTAATTCCAAACTTTACCGTGTATTTGCACTAGGAGGATTTTTTTTTTTTTTGGACCTTGAAACTGTATGTAAGCCAAGTTGACCCCCCCCCCCCACCAAAATCTCGGACTGGAACCGCGCCTTACTACTATAAGTGTGAATGTGTGCGTGCCACCAGCCCGTACTTTCAAGCGAGCCGACTTACTATTGGGTGCTTCACTTCACAGTTCCCCCTCATCATCATCCTCCGAGCCTTTTCCCAATTATATTGGGGTCGGCTTCCAGTCTAGCCAGATGCGGCTGAACATCAGTATTTTACACGGAGCGACTGCCATCAGACCCCAGCAACCCAGTTACTGGGAAATACCGACATTCGGAGGTTAGACCAGTTGTCAGACTTTGTATTTTATTATATTATAGGTATGTATTTTATTGATGTAAAAGTTTCATAATGACACATAAGTAAGTATATGTATAATAAAATATGATAACAGAAATCTTTCAGTTCACGGCTAGACAGTAATTATTTAGATTAGATAATTATGTAATAAATAAATAAATGATAACTATTATCTGTGAGTAATAGGTGCAAACTTCAAGAAAGAGCAGATTTAAATGTCTTAGGCACTTGATAAAATATCTTACATACAATTTACCTACCAAGGTAGGATGGTAGGTAGGTACTTTATTTAAGAAGATTTAAGTTCTCACCATTTAATTATACAAAATTTTAATGGTTCTACCTTTGACTATATATATATATATATCTCGATACGTACCTTGTATTGTAAGTGTCCAAACGGTTTCCCACAGGACCCTAAAGGGCTGTTCACACTTTGGAATATAATGGAACCGATCTCGCTCATCCCGTACGCTTCAGTTACTATAGTATTCGTTATCAAACTCTGAAAGGATCGAATAACGTAAAATTAATATTCATCCTGCTATATTGATGACACAAAATACCTGGGTATGCATATTGACAAAAGACTGATCTGGAGAAAACACATATTTACCAAAAGAAAACAGCTTGGCTTACTCTTAAGACAGTTATATCCATTGTTGGGTTACAAATCAAAACTAAACCTGGCGAACAAGATATTAATCTACAAATGTATACTCCAACCTGTGTGGACATATGGTATACAGCTCTGGGGGACAGCCGCAAAATCAAACCTAGGTATATTGCAAAGATTTCAGTCCAAAGTCTTAAGACTAATCACAAAAGCTCCTTGGTATGTCACCAATAACCTACTGCATAGAGATCTTAAAGTGACAACAGTTGAAGAAGAAGCAATCAAGCAAACAAAAAGATACCAACAAAGGCTACTCAAACACCCTAACAATCTAGCAAAATCACTGATGTCAAGAAAACCTCCTATTAGGAGACTGAAGCAAAAAAAATACCTCAGGACATAATAACGATGAGTGAAACCTAATGAGGGGTGCATCAGTGGATGCATACCCAGCAAGCCTGAGAACTGTGAGAAGTGACCAAAGTACAGCTTATTGTCCTTTTGGGACAGATTGCAGTAAAAAAAGGGGGAAAAAAAAAATCGAACCTGCTAGATACATATAATACGCGTGATATACCTATATAATTGTCAAGCGTGGTTCAACACCCCCCCCCCCCCGCCCCGCCCGAAATACCTACCTCGAACCTCTCAATAAAGCGCAAAGCGGGTGAGGGTCGGGTCGGGAGTACGGCGGGTATCATCATCATCATCAACATTTCAGCCAAAAGACGTCCACTGCTGGCATAGGCCTCCCCCAAAAAGAGGGGATATGCCATAATCGAGACGCTTGGCAGGCGGGTTGGCGATCGCAGTTGGTTGGTTAAATACTGAGAGAACGCTGCTGCCCATACTCTGGTAAACTCCCCTAGGCCCTTAGTCGCCTTATACGACACCCATGAGAAGATATAGGGTTGTGCAATTCTTTACGTCCGGCACCACGCGGAACGGCGGGTATACATGCTGAAATTCTAATAGCTTCTTTCCCGAAAAGGGTCATTGTACTCATTATTATGAGCAACTTTTACTAAGGGACCAACCGTGAAATTGCGAAAAAAAAAACAGGTGGTCCCTACATTTTATCGATTTAAGTGAACACAAAAGTTGTTCATAACGATGAGTAGGTACAATGACCCCTTAAGAGGTTTTCAGTTATTTCAATAACACGTTGTATAAAAAAAACCGGCCAAGAGCATGTCGGGCCATGCTCAGTATTATAGGGTTCCTTAAGTAGGTGTACAAACGAATCAAATCGAATATTAATCATGGCTATTTTAGTTTTTGCAATAATCGGCAGCATTCGTGACTCAGAGCGTGTTGTTAGTAGCGCCATCTAGCGATAAATTCAAGAAGCCAAATTTAAGAAGTCTGATTGATGTCAATGTTACTTTTTGTGATTTTTTCAAATAGAAAGTAGCTAAAGGAGCATTATTTGCCATGATAATTTTTCTCTAAGGTCAATGACCTTTGAACTAGGACGTTTTAAGTATTTTTCGGTTTTCTGTCTATAACTCAAAAAATTATAATCACATTATACTCGAAATAATTTTAAAAGAGAGTTTTCACAAAGGTCTATCAATGTGGAAGATTATAAGTTTCTACGTTGCATAGTTTAGAAATGGCAGGGGGGGGGACACATTGCAAGCCACTTTGGCGGGCTATATTTCGCAGATGGTACACCTGATAAAAAAGTGGTGTATGAAACATTACCTTCATTTTAGTAGACCTATTCAATCATACCCCACACGATGGGGTGCAGTGAAAAAAATTATTTTTTCCCCATTTCACATGTATGGGCGCCACCCCTAAAGAACGTAAAAACTATTTTTTTATTCTTTTAAAATTGAGATCTATATGCAGACTATTTTTTAACAAAATTTCATTTACTTATGTTTATAACTGTAGAAGTTATTAAGCTGTAAAGGATTAGGACAGACGGACAGACGGACAGACGGACGGACATGACGAAACTATAAGGGTTCCTTGTAGGACTTCGGAACCCTAAAAACTCAGCAGGTTATGAATGAGGTACACAATGAATCAAGAATTCAGCAGCCGTCAGACACACGTGGAGGTTTTCTGGCCAGCACCCCACACTTTCACACACATTTTTTTTTTTTCCGTGGGGAAATCCTCATGGTCGCACTTCGCCCGGGATAGGCGGAGCCAGTGTCGGACTCTTACCGACTAAACCACCACGGTGTTCCTTCAACTACCTTAGCCGGGGGCGTGGGAACCCATGAGTATTCACACAGTCACCCCCGACAGGTCCCGGCTCGCCACAAGCAGGCGACCCCTTCTCCCCGTGCGGCCTAACAACGGCTGCACCCTCCTCTGTGGCGCACACGGAACACTGCACGCCACCTCAGCTCACGGGCCTTTACCAGCTGCGACAACTACGGCAGCTGCTGGTCGGGCAGCAGACTTCCCCGAGTCTGCTGCTCGTAGGCCCATCCTCCTGTAATTTTTATAGAGGTGTTCTTCCTCGCGGTCCGGGCGGTAAAGCCAAGACCCTCGGTCCCAAGAGGCGCGAGAACACTACTCAGCAGGCACTCCTGGGATTACGAGACCGACGGGGGCAGGGTAGGACAGTCCCCCCGCTGCCTGCCCAGTGGCAGGGTGAGTGCACACCGGGCCCGCTCCGCTCCTCCACAGTGCCGTCTGCTTTCTCAGAGGGACACGCGGAGCAACTTCCCATTGGCCCACATTGGGACCCTCCCGTGCCAGAATATTCGCCACAGGCAATAAGGCCCAGGGTGTACCGGCCCAACAACTGCCGTTCCCTCTAGACGTGTCCAGAAGGGCAAGCAGCCGTCAGACACACGTGGAGGTTTTCTGGCCAGCACCCCACACTTTCACACACTAACTAATCCCACTCTCACACAACTTATGCTTCAGATGATTGTAAATCTAGTTTAAAGTAAATCAATATTGTATAATTGCCTACCTACTAGGATTTTTAATTTTCCTCTTTTTTTTCTACTTCTAACCCTGAAATCGCGCAAAATAATCAGTTGGTCCCTACATTTGTGTTCACTTAAATCGATAAAATTGACATTGACATTGATTGAAATTGATTCGACTGGCTAATCTTTTCCCCTCGGCATGAGCTATTATCATTATGTAGCTCATGTCGACACCACAGAATAAAGTCGACACGATAGAAGAAGAAGGGACCAACAGATTTTTTTTTCGCGATTTCAGGATTGGTCCCATAGTAAAAGTTGTTCATAATGATGAGTACAATTACCCCTTTTCGGGAAATAAGCGATTCAAATTTCAGCACAATGGTGTCGATTCCCCTGTTCACGAACTAAACTTATCCTAAGCTATCGCTCTCTTTTACTAAAAGTAGATACAAGAAAGGGATGGCAACAATTTTAGAGCTGTCAAATTAGACGGAATTAAAAAAAAATCCATATAAGTTTAGTCGTAATCTCGGAACCTGCCCCCTAAAATACAAAGAAATGTAGAACGTAAACTAATTTGACAGGTCTAAAATTGTTGCCATCCCTTTCTTGTATCCACTATTGGTAAAAGAGAGCTATAGTTTAAAATAAATTTAGTTTGTGAACAAGAGAATTGACACATCGACACCATTTTCGCTTCATGCTGCATGGTCTTATGGTAAGATGACAATGTATTGAAATATGTCTTATGGTGATGAACAAGATATAAGTATTTAAATATGTCAATAGTCTAGGTAGGTACGTAAAAAAATCAGTTGACATACCCTCAATTCCTTTATAAGTTCTATGGACACCGCACTACCTCCAACGTATAATACTTCGAGGGCTGAGAGCTCGCAGTTTTCTTTTGCAGCATTCTTAAGTAACGTGGTCATCATGGTTGGACTGATGATCGCAAATGTGGGCTGTAAAGAAGAAAAAACATTTGGAATCAAACTTACACTTCTGATATTAGATTTTATCTTAGAATAATTACGCTTACGGCTGTTCCGTGTGGTGCCGGACATAAAGAATTGCACCATCCTATATCTCTTCTCATGGGTGTCGTAAAAGGTGACTAAGGAATTCACCAGAGGATGGGCAGCAGCGTTCTCTGAGTATTTCACCAACCAACTGCCATCACCAACCCGCCTGCCAAGCGTGGCGATTATGGCATTTCCCCCCAACATGCTTGGGGGAGGCCAGCGGTGGACGTCTTTCGGTTGAAATGATGATGAATTAGGCTTAGAATCACAGTAGTCGTACCTACGCGGAGTGAAGCAAATTCAAGTTGGCCTTAAAAGGCTACGTTCAATATTATACAGCTAACGCTCGCCTGTGTGTGTCGGCGAACATTTAACGTGTCGCTAAACACACACGTCACACATCTATTGATTTTGTGCTTCAACTGTGAATGAAACTATCATAGACCACAAACACGTTATGTAATAGAGTAGGTACCTATTACTTTGTTGACAACATAATAATAAGATACTGACAAAAATACAAGGGCTGTCTTGAGAAGTAGCCGCTTTGGACATAGGTATAGTCAGAAATCTTTCCGGTGAATCACCACTAAGGCCAATCGCTTGCACTCAAATGGCAGCGGTAGGTAGGTACGTGGTACGTATAATGTAGCGGGTTTCGTTCAAGGGACTTTGTCGACAAAATATATCACCAGGTAGGATCGTGAAAGTACCTACCTACGTATTTATTCGTCCAAAGGAGCGTTGATTACCAATTATTATAAATTTACCTTATATTTTTTAAACAATTCAAGAATATGTTGCGTAGTGAGTATCGAAGAAGATTGTATCCTTGTAAACTTGATGAATGGCGAGAATACGTATTCGAGGATAGCTGTCAGCCACTGCAGAGGAGCCACGACGACTGTAGCTCGAGTCGGTGACGGAAACTTTGTAGCAAAATCACTGGTAAATAAAGAAAGTTAATATTTATGCTATGCAGTTTTTATAATACCAAACCGACTTGTAATAACTAGTACCCTGGCCTGAAATAAAGCAATTGACAGTAATATTGGAAGGGCGAGGCGAAGCGGAGTAGGTAGGTACCTCCGAAGTGATTTTTACTAAACGAGGCCGTTAATTGCTATTAACTTGCTATTGACTTGCATTGTACTTTTCCCTCATTTGCGAGGAAACAATACACAAATTAATCTAATTTTCATTTGCGTCAATTCGTCCGCACGCGATTCTTGTTCTATTCTCAAATTTTTGAAAAAAATTGTGTTCATACTATAAAGGTATTATACTGAAGAAATGTCTTTGGTTCATACTGCCTTTAAAATAATAAATATTTTGTACCTAATTTATGTAAGTGTGGACATAAAAACAAACTGTCCGGCAATATATTTTTGTCGCGTTGGAAATTGCGTACGGAAAAGAGCTGATAAATGCACTGAGGTAATATGTACTACGTACTAGAGAAGACACCTCGAACAAAATGTTTGTAGCACGTTTTAGAGCTCCTGCACTCTCACTCGCTTGGCCACGCTCGCGCTCGCGCCGCGCATGCTCCGCGGCCAGCAAGTTGTGCTAAATTTTTTGTTCCTGATGTCTGCTCCAGTACATATTACCTCAATGGATAAATGTATTCTTTTTTTTAAAATAATGAACCAATTTCTGAGCAAGTTGGAGAATAGTAGTTTATGAAACTGTTGCATAACAGGGGTTATTAAAACACGAGTGTGAGTTTAAAAACCGAGCCCCAGGCGAGGTTTTTAATAGTATCACACACGTATCACACGAGTGTTTTAATACCTATTTTTTTAAATAAAAATAAAACTAATTTTATTGTTTTTTAATTTGTGGTTTATTTCTGTACCAGTTCACGTGTACACTGCTGACTGGATCGGAGGAGTGGGTTCGCAAGAAAAACTCCTGAGTTGCTTTAGTTCCGACTTGTTCCGCTGGGTGTGCTTGGGCGCTAGGGTTCAACCTGTTATTCGATACCAATGACATTGTGGCAGGCGCGGATCCAGGGGGGGGGCAACAGGGGCAATTGCCCCCCCCTGAGCCTCGACCTAAGTACTTCCGAACTCGTCATAATCACATCATTACCAGTATTAGTAGTGGATAAATGACAAGGAAAGGCAATGGACAGCATTCCAAAAGTGCTAAATAAGAACGGGGCGCACACAAATTAGCATTTATCTGGGGAAGGCCTGTGTATTTATTTTTTAATTTTCTAATATAATGTGATTTTTAACAGAAATTCAGCAATAAGCCCAAAAATAACTTAGTAAATTAGGTACTGTTTTTTATTTCAATCTCAATTATTGAATTGTAGCGATGATGAGATAATTGACTTTTAATGATTAGTTTGATAGAAAAACCTCGATGATTTCCGTTATCATTCCACATGTGCTTCTTGCCTTAGTATGCTTCCCAGATAATGTAATGAAGGTAGTATTTTTTTTAATGTTACAACTTTTGTAAAGATCTATTTTACTATGTTTATGCACAGTGAAATTTCGTTCGCTTCGCTCACGCCTGGTATTCAGGCTTCGTATGCTCTACTTGTTTGGTGTATATTGTAAGCAACTATTCTGTTACATTTATTTATTTGAATGAGGTAAGTCCGAAACCGCTAAAAACATGAACAAAAAACTTTCGCGCTCGCTTCGCTCACGTTGATTTTACTCCTTCGTTTCCATTCTGCTGGCGTAAACTTGACGTCATAAACTAAACTTACCGAAAAGTTTCGCGCTCGCTACGCTCGTTCATATTTCGGGATGCGGCTGCACGGCTACATCCGTAATTAATAAGTAGGTCGCCACAGTAATCGTCAGCTGAATTTTGGAGAAAATAAGATCTACGTTTTTTGATTATTGAAAAGCAACTGACTTAACCGGGCACCCATGTAATTTGTAAAATGATATAAAAAACTAGTCTACTTTGCTATGCTCGGTTTTTCTTTACAACGTGTTCTTGAAAAAGAAGTTTCCCCGAGGCTGACTAGTTTATAGGAATCATCATGAAAAGTGCCCCCCCCCCCCCTGAGCGGAATCCTGGATCCGCGCCTGCATTGTGTTTGTGTATGGCATACACAATAATGCCATTGAAAAAAAAAGCAATTTACCTCTAAAACCCCCGAATCGATATTGAACATCACACTATCTCTGCTACGTCGAATTTTACTTTAGAGATAATCACCTGTGACTGTGACAGACGGTTGGACACAGAAGTGACTCCAAAAGTGTTCCATTTGCCAATTTTGACGCGGAACACTAAAAATAAAATCACCATACCTACCATATGTAGGGCCCACTGATCGCAAAGTTCTTGTGCGTGAGGATAGCAGCTTTCGGCATGCCTGTAGTGCCACTCGTTGATACCAGAAATGCTATCGTCTTTTCAGTATCGAAGTCTGCAGGCCTGAAAACGTGAATAGGCTCAATTAATCAATCGGCTCAAAACAATAAATACTTATTACAACTTGGGGACTTATACAAGTCCCTCTGGGAAAGACTTTACCAGTAGGTACCTCTATTATAAGTTTTACAAAATGTGAAAATCTACTGTCGCTATCGTCTATCTATACAGTTTAACAAAATGTGAAAATCTACTGTCGCTATCGTCTATAGGTAGGTACAGTTTTACAAAATGTGAAAATCTACTGTCGCTATAGTCTTTATAAAAATATTAGCGCTCTTATTGGCTTGGATCTCAGATTAATAAATACAGATGGAACGTACGGAACAAACAATGTGCGGCCGGAATTTAGTTATGTGTGCGTGACAGCACT
Organism: Asteroscopus sphinx; assembly: GCA_949699075.1. Classification (NCBI taxonomy): domain Eukaryota; kingdom Metazoa; phylum Arthropoda; class Insecta; order Lepidoptera; family Noctuidae; genus Asteroscopus; species Asteroscopus sphinx. The sequence goes on along the minus strand of OX453021.1, from coordinate 5,849,762 downwards.
GTAGATACACGTGCGTCAATGTGCGTTTAAGGTTGCCAGGGTAGTGAAAAATTCACCACTGTTTTAGATGGAATAATAGGATATTGTTATTAATTATCATTTATCATCGATCGGTATGAGTAAAGAGTTAATTTAAAACGTATTAGTTGACACCGACCAATGATAAAATGATAATAAATTATGTCAAATTTAAATCGAATCAAGCTTATTATTTTAACAAAATTTCATAGCTCCAACTAGCTCCACCTAGTTTTACTCGTGGTAAATACCTATCACCCCTCTTACTGGTGGCGGGGATTGAAACTGCCACCCGATAATCTTAAGGAGCTGATATCTCGGGAACGGGCAGAGATAACTGAATTCTGACCACATTTTTGCCCCCCTCTGCCATCCATAAGCCTTGTCCCTCTAGGTCACCTATACATAAAAAATCCCCCACTCCATTCTTCCCCTCCCCAAAACCAAAGCACTATCTATTTCAACCGCGTGAAACACGTCCCCCCCCCTTCTACTTCTAATTCGTCCATCCGTTAACCCCTCCCAAACCCACCCGAACTCCAGCCCTTGTCTCTCCCTATCACCCCTCTTACTATTGGCAGGAATAGAACCTGCCACCCGAGAACCTTACGGAGCTGATATCTCGGGAACGGGCAGAGATAACCGATTTCTGACCACATTTTTGCCCCCCTCTGCCATCCTCTAAGCCTTGTCGCTCTTGGTCACCATACATAAAAAATCCCCCACTCCATTCCTCCCCTCCCCAAAACCAAAGCACTATCTAGTTCAACCGCGGGAAACACGTCCCCCCCCCCTTCTACTTCAAATTCGTCCATCCGTCAATCCCTCCCAAACTCACCCAAACTCCAGCCCTTGTCCCTCCCTATCACCCGTCTTACTATTGGCAGGAATAGAACCTGCCACCCGTGAACCTTAAGGAGCTGATATCTCGGGAACGGGCAGAGATAACTGAATTCTGACCACATTTTTGCCCCCCTCTGCCGCCCTCTAAGCCTTGTCCCTCTAGGTCACCCATACTTAAAAATCCCCCACTCCATTCCTCCCCTCCCCAAACCCAATGCACTATCTAGTTCCACCCACGGGAAACACGTCGGCCCCCCTTCCACCTCGAATTCGTCCATTCGTCAACCCCTCCCAAACCTACCCGACCTCCAACCATGTCGCTCCTCCTCCTGTCCCCTCAGCCCCGCTCCCCTCTCTTCTCCATCAACTCCCTCACCACACCTCCATGCCATCCCCTATTAATTCCTCCTCATCCACCAACTCCATCCCCCCTCCCCCAAAAGTTTCAAAGTTAAAGTTAGTTTTGTAATATCTTTTAAAATTAAACATACATTTCGTTTCCACCCTGTTTACCCTTACTGTATGGAAAATATTTCAATCTAACTTGGTAATACTAACGGATTTTTGTAAACTTTTTGTGTTCCTAGTCATGAGTAACAAATAAAATGGAAAAATAATATTAAAACGATCTAAATATCCAAACTTACCTATGAAACGATACACCGTCTTCCTTCTTTTGTTTTTGGGAACAATTATTACAATGTTTAAACACTCAAGACGGCATAATTAGCAAGAAAACTCGCAACACATGTACCAACAGTACGACGCTTTATTTCGTACTGACGCCAGTTTGTATTTGCTTTCGAATTTGTATTTTCTTTGTTGGCTGAACACCCGTGTTCCGTGCGTTCCATCTATATTAATCTGAGGCTTGGATATTGTCAATATATAGCGCGAATATTTTTCCATAGATGAATAGCAAGAGTAGATTTTAACATTTTGTAAAGCTCATAATAGAGGTAATCACCATGAGACCGGAATACCGGTGGGTATACTTTTTACAAACATGTGTGAAAAATAAAAAAATATGTCCAAAACAGATTACAAGTCGCTCATCGATATATATCCCGAACAGAGAATCACGTGCAAGTCGAAACAAGTGCCAGCGCTCGCACGTCCCCGTACATTTATTTGAAATAGGATTGCAGGTCATTAGAACCATAAACTTATTGTACTGACGTCAGTATAGTAACTTTATGAGTATAACGTACATGCAATTCGATATCGAGCCAATCTGTGAGCGATATCGTCAATCCATGCGATCTTGTCTGAAGACATTTGCGATTTTCAATACATTTTCTTCGAACACATGTTGTTGTGATATCTGACCGATATCGGAAATCGATGCAATTCTGCGTCGCGTCGCGCCATGAGTAAAGTCCCTAACGGCCAAAATTAGTATCCAATCTATCCACGATTTACCCTACTAGAGATAGAAATTTGACATATTTTGTATGGAGCTTATGTCAAATTCCTATCTCTAGTAGGGCAAATCGTGGATAGATTAAATATTAATTTTGGCCGTTAGTCGCCTTTTACGACACCCATGATGAGAGATAAGGGTGGTGCAATTCTGTATGTCCGGCACCACACGTTTTTCACCACATTTTTTTAAAAATATGTTGACAATCTTACTTGAACTCTTGAATGTTGACATTATCTCCATGTTGCTCCATCATTTCAGAAAAGCTTATGACGTCGGCACTCTTATCAAAGCTGATTATTTTAGTGTCCAGTCCTAAGAGATCGATGGCTTTTTGAACATCTTGCACTTTTTCACTCTGGCAGAATATTATTTTAGGTTTATCGATGTTGAAAGTATTTTTTAATTCACCTGAAATATTGTTAATAACCTTATTTCCCGGCTTTTAAAATCTTAATTTAACCAATATTTTACTGATATTAAATCTTTATTTCTGGCCAAATATGTAAAAGACTAAGTATATGGAATTACTTAGGCTCTTATTACAGAACGTTACTCAAGTGTATAGTATTATATTATCTGTGCTCAAGTACAGTTTAAACTTCAATCACTACTTATGGATAGAATCGTTACTTGATTATCGGTCTTATTCCGATATGGTAATTATAAACTTTAATTCAACAACATAACACACGAATTTGACCTGAAATAGAATAGAAATCTCTACTCAAGCTAGTCTGGACCGCACTAGAATGATTACAGATCAAATCTCTGCTCAAATACCAAAACAGGTGACGGTACAAAATAAAACTAAACTCAGCTGAACTGTGATAAATAAATCTCTGCTTGAGGCATGTTCTGAAATCAATGCTCAACTCAAAACTAGTTTTAAACAGTGATCAACGCTTGAGGATCGTTCTGGAATACAGGCCTAAGTGTTAGTAAAAAACAAAAGAAAACCGAAAACATAATATATAGTAACTTTAAAAAAAAATTGCCGAACTTAAATCAGAAGGACGATTCTCGTAATTAAAAACGTTCAAAATATAGTTCCAAACTAATCTCTACCTAGCTAACTACTACATGTTACATTATAACCATAGACTTATATATTACTTTACAACTAGATGTTTCGGATTGCCGTTTATTGATGACATTAATGACCCAAGTGTCACAAATAAACGGCAAACAGGAACATCTACTGTCAGGAGATTGAGATTTAAAGCATTGAGATTAGTTTGGAACTATATTTTGAACGTTTTTAATTATGAGAATAGGCCTTCTGAAGATTGTAACTTTTACCTGTTTTGTTATACCACGCAAATCGAAAATGCTCGATAAATAATTGCAATTCACGATTACGATATACCTACTCATCATTGCGAACAACCTTTACTAGATATGGGACCAACCCTGAAATTGCCAAAAAAAAACTATTGTTTCCATACATTTTGTCGAGGTTTCATGATTTTGTAGGGAACAGCTGATTTTTGTGATTTTAGGATTGGTCCCATAGTAAATGTTGTTTGCAATGATGAGTAGGGTTAACTGAGCCACATAGGATGACAAAAATGTCATTGTGTATAGGTAAATTATTTGTCAAAGACTGTAATAAATCGACAAAGCCATGGTATAATAATGTTTCAGCCTAATGTTATACCATAGACAAAGCAATGTGAGCGGCACTCCAGTGAGACGTAAGACAGTTGCAGTAGCTCTAATATGAAAAGTTCAATATCTGGGTTCTGATAAACTTCAATTATTTAGTTGACTCACAGACCAGAAGCCTCTAGGCAATGGTTAGCCCGACACACCCGGTCACCAAACAAATGTAGTAGCACTACATGTAATACGCCCCGCCACCAATCGGGACGTCACTCCGTCAGCGAGCGGCACCAATCATACCACCGAACTTTTGAGCCGACCAATCATAACGCGCCGTCCGCCCCCTGTCCTCCGCCAACATTTTACAACTGTGTTCTCATGCAAAACTTTGTTATGCAGCGTCTTGAGGCTTACTGGCTTGGACGAATAAAAAAGGTGGACGGAATCTCGCTAAGCAATAAGTGAACCACCCATAGTAAGACGGCTCGCTTAAAAGTACGGGCTGGCACGCAAACATTCACACACATAGTAAGACAAACAGCTGCGATTACGCAACAAATCTCGTGTGACGGTAGTTGTTGTCGTAGTGTCACAAATAAAATAATATGCCGTCTGGTGTGTTAAAATGCTGTCGAAATTATAGTGGATTTAAGTAATATACGTGGGACACTCAGAAAGTTTTGCGAAACTAAAAAAAATTGTTCTATACGTACATATATTTTTATCAAATCTTTTCAAAGTACTTTCCACCAGCCTCTATACAAAGATTCATGCGCCTAAACCAGTTTTCAAAACACTTTTTCCAGTCCGCCGCAGACACCTCGTTTACAGCCTGCTCGAACGCAGCCAGCGCATCTTCCGGCGACGAAAATTGTATCCCTTTGAGCTGATTTTTTATTTTTTGGAATAAAAAGAAGTCACACGGTGCTAGATCAGGGCTGTAAGGAGGGTGACCCAGGAGTTTGACTGGCGTGCTGTCCAGGAAGTCCCTCGTTTTGAGTGCGGTGTGCGCAGGTGCATTGTCGTGGTGGAGCAGTAGCCCGCGGAGCCCTGTGTTTGGTCGCTTGTTGCTTATAACAGAGAAAACTTCTGGCAAACATTTGGTAGTATACCATTCGGCATTAATGCTTCTTTGATCCCGTAAGGGAATTGATACCAAGTGGCCAGTCAAATTAAAAAAGCTAGCGATCAAAATCTTACCCCCGCTTCTAGATCGCTTCACTTTGGTAGGCGTTGGCTCATTTTGAAACACCCAAACAGTCGACTGGCGCTTGGTTTCTGGGTCGTATTGATAAATCCAGGACTCATCACCTGTAACGATGTCGTAAACACGCCGAGACGAGCCTGCTTCAAATTTGTTAAGCATATCACGGCACCATTCCACCCGGGCCTGCTTCTGAGCATCGGTGAGGTTGTGCGGCACCCAGCGTGATACTATCCTCCTCACGCGAAGATGGCTGTGTAGAATCTCGTGAACGCTTCCCGATCCAATCTTCAATATGTGTTGAATCTCCTGATATGTAATTCGCCTATTGTCTTGGATTAAATTTTTCACTGCTAGCACGTTTTCTTCGGTAACAGCCGTCAAAGGGCGACCGCTTCTTTCGTCATCCCCCAAAGTTGGTCGACCGCGCTTGAATTCGTTATACCAACGATACACGGTTGCCTTGGAAGGGCCTTCATCCATGAATGCCATTTGAAGTCTATCGTACGATTCATCCGGTTTCAGGCGACACTTGAAATCGTATAAAATCATAGCTCTAAAATGTTCCCGGCGCAGATCCATATTTCAGTGAGACACAATACTTTGAATTAACTCGCAAAAAATGTGGAGGGAAATTTTGAAATTGGAACTTACTTATTTTTACTTATAAATAATCATATTTTCGAAAAACATTATAACTGGCCAGTCTCCCATATATAAAAACTTTTTTTCGCAATACTTTCTGAGGGGCCTGGTATAAGTCTATGGGATTTAGGAAAAAATTAAGTGCTTCAATCTTTTCTTGGCGAGATTCCGTCCGCCTTTTTTATTCGTCCAAGCCAGTAAGCCTCAAGACGCTGCATAACAAAGTTTTGCATGAGAACACAGTTGTAAAATGTTGGCGGAGGACAGGGGGCGGACGGCGCGTTATGATTGGTCGGCTCAAAAGTTCGGTGGTATGATTGGTGCCGCTCGCTGACGGAGTGACGTCCCGATTGGCGGCGGGGCGTGCGATATGCAGTGCTACTGCATATGCTTGGTGACTGGGAAAATCATTGTCTGTGAGTTGACTTTACTGAATATTCTCGTGATCTTAAAACTGCGCGTTAATCCTTTGAGCACTTCAGCGTTAAAACAGCGCATCATGAGAAAATGTCTCAACAGCCTTCTTATACTCTGAATCCAGAGTCTCTTGTAAAATTAATTTCAGTTACTTACCAACTCTAAGCGTTCTGTCGATACAAGCGGTAGTGATTCCAAGGTACAGAGCAGCATAAAGCGGTATAGCTTGATCCAGATGATGAGGAGCCATCAAGATCATGACATCGCCAGTCTTGAGACCCATGTTCCTGAAGATATTTGCACATTGTACACTTCTTTTCAATACTGAACTGTTGGTTTCTGATTCTCCGGTTCCACCATCAATCTGAAATCATCATCAAATTTTTAAAAAATCACCAAAAGTAACTTTGTGTTATGTGGACACGAAACACTTCTTAAATTTGCCATCTAGCGGCTACTAACAACACTCTGAGTCGCCAATGCTACCGTCTATTGCAAAAACTAAAATAGCCATGATTAATATTCGATTTGATTTGTTTGTAACACCTACTCAAGGAACCCTATAATACTGAGCATGGCCCGACATGCTCTTGGCCGGTTTTTTAGAATAAGAGGCAAAGCGACTAGGCCGACAATCACCTAGCCGATGGTCAGACCTGCACCCCGATTCAGAACCATACGATAAACAGTTTTCGATCGATTCGGTTTGTTATCTCTTTTTCTCTCGTTGCGTGAATCATAAGACGAAACGAGATAACAAACCGAATCGGTCGACAACTGGTTATCGTGTGGTTCTGAATCGCATAGCTGGGGGGAATTCTCGCTTGCTTCGAGAAAATCTCGAAATAGAGATTGTGATTCGAACCCTTTCTCTACCATATTTCGAAACTCGAAGTGGTTTTCTCGAATCTTGTATTCTCAATTCTCAACACTAATCGAAATAAACTTCCATATGTAATTTTCAAAATGTTGCCATTTTATACAGATTTATGCCGCGCGATGCATTGTGGTCCATTATTTTATGCGTTTTTTAAAATACAGCTGTAATAAAAACATTATATTGGTGCCCAATATAAAATAAAATTAGTTGGTACAATTAAAATAAATCGAATTAAAATGGCAATCAGAATAAATAAATTGAAAATATATACAAAATAAATTACATTAAAACTCCGATCAAAATTCAGTAAATTAAAATCAATATTAATAAAATGAAAATTACAATGACAGTTAACAAAACACTAAAATTCACCATTCGCCCATTGTACTTATTTTAATCTTTCTGTAAACTATTGTCTTTGTTTTCGTTTGGTGTAATGTACAATAAAGAATACAATAAATAAATAAAGAATAAATAAAAGAAAAGTTCTATGTTCGTAATTTTCCCAAATAATGTCTGACTTTATCTACACTAATATTATAAAGAGGAATGATTTGTATTTTTGTGTCTTCTTCTATCGTGATATGAGCTACATAATGATAATAGATCATGCCGTGGGGAAAAGATTAGCCAGTCAGCAGGTTGGTAGCGCAGCTGACTGCCCAAGGTGCGCCGCAGTGCGCCGGACGATCAATTAAATATCGTCACTCGTGGAGGCTCTCTTAATGCACCCCATTTTTGTGTGTATGTTTGTAATGAATAAACTCAAAAACTACTGTGCCGATTTCAATTTTTTTTTCACCATTAGAAAGCTACATTCACCCTGAGTAACATAGGCTATATTTTCATGTCCACCCGTGCGAAGCCGGGACGGGCCGCTATCTTTTATAATTTTAATAACTATAAAATTCATTTTTCGAATTGGCAAGAACTAAATACTAATTTAATTAATCCAGCCTCGAGTATAATAGTCAACTTAGCTCACTTGTATCATAATTAAAGGCTGAATGCGCAAAAGTTTGAAGATAGAACAAGAACCGCCCGCGGACCAATTGGTGCGAATAAAATTAGATAACTATATACTGATGAATGTGTATTGTAAACTTGTGTATTGTTTTCTCGCAAATGAGAGTTAAGTACTATACAAGTCTCGGCCGAATAGCTAATAACGGCCTCGTTTAGTTAAAATAGAATCAGATAGCGCCTCGTCCTTTTAAAATCACACTAATTATAGCATGTATACAACGTGTATCGGAAATGCGTGGTCATATTTGAAGAGCTCATTCAGGGCATAGCATAGAACAACTTTTACTATGGGACCAACCCTGAAATCGTGAAAAAAATATCAGCTGTTCCCTACTAAATCATCGATGTCGCTTGACAAAATGTTAGGATCAGCCACTGAGGAATGGACCAGCTGATTTTTTTTTCACGATTTCAGGTTTGGTCCCATAGTAAAAGTTGTTCGACAGCATCCCCTGAATAAGCTCTTTAAATATGACCACGCATTTCTGATACACGTTGTATAACAAACTTTTTTCTCAGTGTATTTAGAGAGCTCTTTCAGGCCTAGGACAACTTTTAAACCAACCAACCCTGAAATTACAAAAAAATAAAGATATTCCCAAAAAAATTCAATGTTCCCTGAAAAAAATTATGCAACTGCTGGTGTATTTTTAGCGATTTCAGGGTTGACCCCGTAGTATAAGTTATTTGATAGCATTCTCTGATGAAGCTTTTTAAATATGACCACGCATTTCTGATTAATTTCTGATACCGTTGTAGGTACAAATAACAATTGCTCTTAATTTATATTTTGGCACTTCCTCCTTATGTACTGTGGTTGGTGTGATATGCATATTGGATATACATTATTTATGTTATGCCCATTATTGATCTAGCAGATCAATGTTTAATATCCTGTGGTTTGGCAAGGAACCTGTAAGTAGGTACTACCGTACCTGTTCGGTCATGGCATAGATATCATGACTTTTTTTTTTGCTGTGGGGAAATCCTCATGGACGCATTCCAATTTCCACCCAGGGTAGGCCTAGTGCCGGACTCTTACCGACTAAAACCACCACGGTTTTCCTTCGTATTTACACAACCACCCCCGACAGGTCCCGGCCCGCCACAAGCAGGCGAGCCCCTTCTACCCATGCGGCCTAACGTCGGCCGCACTCTCCTCGGTGGCGCACACGGAACACTGCACACCACCTGACCTCACGGGCCTTTACCAGATACGCCAGCTGTGTCAGCTAGGCCAGCTGTGCCAGTTACGCCAACTGTGTCAGCTACGCCAGCTGTGCTAGCTACGCCAGCTGTGCTAGCTACGCCAGCTGTGCTAGCTACGCCAGCTGTGCTAGCTACGCCAACTGTGCCAGCTACGCCAGCTGCTGGTCGGGCAGCAGACTTCCCAAAAACTACTGCTCGCAGGCCCTACTTCCCGTAATTTTTTATAGAGGTTATCTTCCTCGCGGTCCGGGTTGTGAAGCCAAGACCCTCGGTGCCAAGAGGTGCGAGAACACTACTCACCGGGCACTCCTGGGGTTACGATATCGACGGGGGCAGGGAAGGACAGTCCCCCCGCTGACTGCCCAGTGGCAGGGTGAGTGCACACCGGGCTCGCCCCTGCTGTTCCACTGTGCCCTCTGCTGGCATCAGAGGGACACGTGGTACGTGGTGCAACTCCTCATTGGCCCACATGGGGCCCCTCCCGTAACAGAATATTCGCCACAGGCAATAAGATCCCCCGAAGGTTAATCCCTCGAAAGGATTCTATTGCCCGTACCCAGGATGCACCTGCCAAACAACTGCCGTTCCCTCCAGACGTGTCCAGAAGGACAAGCAGCCGTCGGGCACACGTGAAGGTTTTCTGGTCAGCACCCCATAGATATCATACCTATGTCATGTTTCATCATTGTCAACTCGGGGCTGATACACGAGTGCCAGCAAAACCTCAACCAGGTAGGTAATCTCAATAACATAACCATTCAATGGATCAAAGGACACAGCAGTTCCCGAGGCAATGACGCAGCGGATGAACTGGCCAGAAGGGGATCGAGTATGGTAGTCGTGGGACCTGAACCCATAGTGCCACTCCCCTTTGGATACCTACGCAACTTGGTAAGGAAACGCACCAAGGACAAACACTACAAACTATGGAAAGACCATGGTGAGTGCAGGCAGGCCAAGGAGGCACTTCCCACAATCGACGGCCGGTTTACGAAATAGGCCCTCTGATTTTCAAAACAACAGCTGCGTACAGTCACAGCTGCTATTACTGGCCACGAGTCCTTTAACAAACATCTTTTTTTCATAGGTGTCACGGACAGCCCACTGTGCAGAGCCTGCATGGTGGAAGACGAGACAGCAGCCCATGTGCTTCTAGACTACCCTGAGGTCGCCACATAGAGGGCCAAGTACTTCGGTAACCCAGGTATCCTCAGAGAGATCACCAGTAACACCAATGCGTTGCTGGCCTTTTTCGAGGAGTTAGGGTGGATCGAGTAAGTTCCCACCGGTACGCAAAATACACGCTTGAACGTGGAGTTGCGGAAACCAGCCCGTTATACTATACTATACTATACTATACTATACCTATGTCATGGCGTCCGTGTAATATGTAGAAATGGTTGTGTGTGCAAAATTATATTTTACCTGTCGTTTTTTAAGCTCACAATAAAGTAGTATCTTATTGTTTATTCAATAATGCATTAAAAGATTATCCAAATAAAACCTAATGTTCCGTTACATACTGCATGTTTAAGACAGGTACTTTCATAACCCCTGAAGCGATAAGTTTTAATAAAAAAAAAAACAAAATGGCGTTCGCGTCCTTGAACTTGACTTGGCCCCGCCCCTTTTGTACCTACTTGCATTTCTTATAAGATTTTTCAATATTCTGTTATGACACCCATACTAAAATGTTATTGTTTCGTAATCTCGATAATATTTCCTACCTATTTTTAAAATTTTCATGTAATTTGTATGAAAACAAAAACTGAAACTGTACGTCAGCTTGGCTTACGTACAGTTTCAAGGTACTTTACCAGCAAAACAAGTTTTTTTTTATTTATACAAAGAAAATGTAAATTTTTGGAGTTAGTTACAAAATGCGTGTTGATAAGAGGTAACGAACGCTGAGTAGGTACAAGCGCGAACGAAGCGAGCGCAAAATTTTACACATTTAGGTATACCAGAAGTGATGTATTTTTTGGAGTTTTAGGCTATGTACCTACTACTCGTGCAGATAAAGAAAAAAAAAAGGTGGCAATGTTAGCAGAATAGATGTCCAAGAAACGCGAGCGCAGCGAGCGCGATTTTTTTTTTTTTCAGTTTTTTTCCACCACCCTTGCTTCAATGCTTCAATCGCTTGCGCCTTTATGTAATTATAGTGTCCGATCGCAACGGCAGGGGGTCTACTCCCGTTCGACGATATTCGGTAAATCGTACGATTCATCGCACAATTTGCTACTCCGGTCAACCAATGTTCCCTTATCGCATGATCGTGTTTTGACGTTTGTTTTTCTCATCTCCGGTAAATTGTATACGACTATGAACCGTAGTCTATCTTAATTGTGCCTTTTTTATATGCCTATCTTTATTATGTAAGTATCAGTCGGAACGAAAGTTCGTACTTCGTTTGTCGTTCATAAAACGCGAGTAGACCTACAGGCTCGTGTAAAGTATCGCAAACCGTTCAACAAATTGGAATTATCATTCATTACCTAATTTATTTTCAGAAAAATAATACCTATGCTGTAAATTGAACTTTAATACTTATACAAAATTCTAAAATAATTAAGTAGTTATTTGTTTACGTACGAGTAGATGTCGTGACAACTCATTATTGATATTTAACACTTAATTTTTTCTTGTTTAGTTGTTAGGATAATTTTGAGGTAGGTACTCGACAGCTTGGATGGTTTGGGGGGGGGGGGTTATGACCCCTGCGACCGCCCCCTCGGACCGCGCCTGTAGGTTTACTCGCGTTTTACGAACGACATACGAAGTACGAAGGTTCGTTCCGACTGATACTTACATAATAAAGATAGGCACATAAAAAAGGCACAATTAAGATAGACTACGGTTCATAGTCGTATACAATTTACCGGAGATGAGAAAAACAAACGTCAAAACACGATCATCGCATGCGATAAGGGAACGATGGTTGACCGGAGTAGCAAATTGTGCGATGAATCGTACGATTTATCGAATATCGTCGAACGGGAGTAGACCCCCTGGCTCCACTTATATTGTATTGTAGCGCTGTGTCTTTGCTCCGTGCATGAGGCACAGCAATATATAATATATAGCAATATAGCTGAGCGGTGGCCGTTTTGCGCGGATGTGACGCATATCTTACCACACATCTTGGCTCTGTACCTGTGTGTATTTTTTCTTTCTTTCTTTCTTCCAGGTCCGTCATCCATGAAGAGAAATAAACTAAAACTTCGTAATACTGTAGGTAGCTCAAGTTTATAATCAGCACGGAATTTCTGATAGATCGGCTGCGACTTCTGCGAGTGCAATGCTACGGGATGTTGGTTTAGTCCACAAATTCAAAGTCGCTCAGCGAACTATGGAGCGAGCTATGCTTGTATTTTCTTTGAAGGATAAAATCCGTATCGAGATTATACGGAGAAGAACTGTAGTGACGGACATAGCTTGTAGGATCAGTAAGCTGAAGTTGCAGTAGGCTGGCCATGTCTTCCCGGCGCCACCAGCGGTCCAAAAGCTGACACACTTGCCGAGAGGTTGAGGGCGTCACTTTTGGCAGAGGAGGTCCGGGTGTCCAGGCCCGTTAAGTGCGCAGATTTGCGCATTTCGGGCCTGGATGACTCGGTCACGACCAAGGAGGTCGTGACAGCCGTCGCGAGGGTAGGCGGCTGTCTTCCAGAGCAGGTGAAGTCAGGCGAGATTCGCGCTGGCTTCACCGGCTTAGGGACAGCTCTCGTGAGCTGTCCTGTTGCGGCGGCCCAAAAACTTATGGAGGGCCGTCGGCTGCTGGTGGGGTGGGTCTCGGCGCAGGTGAAACTTTTACCAGCCAGGCCCCTGAGGTGTTACCGGTGCCTAGCGGGTGGTCACGCGGGGGCACTGTGTACCGCGGGGGTCGACCGCAGTGGTGTTTGTTTCCGCTGCGGTCAGCACGGGCACTTCGCCAGCTCGTGTCAGGCCGCGCCGCACTGTATCATCTGTGCGGCAGCAGGCAAGCCGGCGGAGCACCGGGCGGGCAGTAATTCCTTCGCCGAGCCCATCAAGAAAGGTAAAAGGGAACGCAACAAGAAGGCCGCACCCAATGGCAGCAAAAAGCCGCCACAAGGAGGCGAGGGGGAGGCGTCGATGGATACCCAATAATGGCTCCAAATCTGCGCCTCCTTCAAGCTAACATCAACCACTGCGCCAGGGCTCAGGACCTTTTGCTCCAGAGCATGGCGGAGTGGTTGATCAACGTCGCCGTGGTCGCCGAGCCGTACTATATCCCGCCCAGGAACGACTGGGTTAGTGATAGTGACGGCTTGGTGGCCTTAATCTCGCGGGCCGCTGCTGGTTCCCCATCCTTCGAGAACAGCACGAGGGGTCGGGGACACGTAGCGGCTCTTTTCGGGGAGGTTGTGGTCGTGGGTGTATATTTTTCCCCCAACCGATCTCTCGCTGACTTCGAGGATTTCCTCGTGGGGTTGGGCATCGTCGTCAGCCGCAGCCAACCACACCCAGTGCTCGTCCTCGGGGACTTCAATGCCAAATCCACGGCTTGGGGTTCCCCGGCCACGGATGCGCGGGGTGAGGTGCTGGAAGAGTGGGCTGTGGAGTCTGGGTTACTGCTCCTTAACCGGGGTTCCGTCCAGACGTGCGTTCGGCAGTGGGGTGGGTCCATAGTGGACATCTCGTTCGTTAGTCCCGCTGTGGAGCGCCATGTCCAGGGCTGGCGTGTGATGGAGGAGGTGGAGACGTTGTCGGATCACCGTTACATCCGATTCGACGTCTGCGCCCAGACCTCTGTCAGCCCAGTCCAGGCGGCCCCGGTCGGGGTCGGTCCGCGTTGGGCTCTTGCCAAATTGAACCGGGAGGCCCTCCTGGAGGCCTCGATCGTACAGACCTGGGTGACAGCACCGGACAGGCCTGTCGATATCGATATGGAGGCCGGGTGGTTCCAGGAGGCGATGACGCATGTTTGCGATGTGGGGATGCCTAGGGCTAAGCCCGGTCCTGTAAGGCGACAGATGTACTGGTGGCCCTCGGACATAGCGCAACTGCGTGTTGAGTGTGTGAACGAGCGACGCCGGTACACCAGGTTCAGGAGGCGGTTCAGGAGGCGTCCCCGCACCCCGGAGGAGGCAGCCATAGAGGAGGAGCTGTACGAGGGGTACAGAGCAGCAAAAGTGGCCCTTCAGGTGGCCATCACAGAAGCCAAGGTGGCAGGCTTTGATGCCATGCGGGCGACTCTGGATTCAAATCCGTGGGGGCGTCCATACCGTATGGTACGGGGCAAACTTCGCCCGTGGGCCCCCCCACTATCCCAGAGTCTCCGGCTTGAGCTTCTGGAGGGTGTGGTGCGCTCTGTTCCCTTCAAGGGCGGAGCATACCCCTCCGCCGATGGTTCCTCCTCACATGGTGCCTAACGCGGACGACGATGACGACGTGCCCGAAGTGACCCGGGAAGAATTGATGGCGGCGGTGAAACGGCTTCAAGCCAAAAACACCGCCCCAGGGCCCGACGGCATACCTGGCCGAGCATGGGTCCTGGCTCTGAGGGCCCTCGGACCCCGATTGGGAGGGCTCTTAAGCGCATGCTTCGAGCGGGGCCAGTTTCCACGGAGGTGGAAAACTGGAAAACTGGTCCTGCTGAAGAAGGAGGGGCGCCCGGCAGACTCACCATCTGCATACCGCCCCATCGTGTTGCTGGACGAGGTGGGCAAGCTCTTTGAGAGAGTAATTGCAGACCGCCTTGTCCAGCACCTGACTAGGATGGGGCCGGATCTGGCAGACAACCAGTTTGGTTTCCGCCGGGGGCGCTCAACTGTGGACGCTATCATGCGCGTGAGGGCTCTGGCGGAAAGAGCAGTGGCCCGGGGGGAGGTGGTTTTGGCGGTGTCTCTTGACATCGCCAACGCTTTCAACACCTTGCCCTGGAGTTGCATTAGGGCGGCACTCGAATTCCATCGAGTGCCGACCTACCTCCGCCACACTATCGGGGCCTATCTGACGCACAGGGCCGTCATCTACCCGGGTCGGGAAGGATGGGGTCGGCGAGAGATATCGTGCGGTGTGCCACAGGGATTGGTTCTGGGGCCGCTTCTGTGGAACATCGGTTACGACTGGGTGCTGCGCGGTGCTCTCCTCCATGGCGTCGGCGTAACATGCTACGCCGACGACACGCTGGTCACGGCGAGGGGGAAGACGCTCCGGCAGGCGACCATTCTGGCGACAGCGGGGGTTGCGCAGGTCGTAGGAAGGATCCGGCGGTTGGGTCTCGAGGTGGCTCTACACAAGTCTGAGGCTCTGTGTTTCCACGGGCCTCGAAAGGGGCCACCCCCGGGATCCAACATAGTGGTAGGAGGCGTCCGCATCGGCATCGGGTCGACGATGAAGTACCTGGGACTCGTCCTCGATAGCCGGTGGGGCTTTAGGCTGCACTTTCAGCGGTTGGCACCCAAGCTGATGGGGGCCGTGGCTGCGTTATCGCGGTTGCTTCCAAACTTGCGGGGGCCAAACGCCTCCTGCCAGAGGCTCTACGTGGAGATCGTACGGTCCATGGCCCTTTATGGGGCCCCAGTGTGGGCGGACACCCTGACACGCTGTAACGTCGTGCTGCTACGTAGGCCGCAGCGTGCGATGGCAATCAGGGTGATACGGGGATATCGTACGATCTCCTTTGAGGCGGCGAGCCTCCTAGCCGGATCAATGCCCTGGGATCTGGAGGCGAGAGACCTTGCGCTAAGGTATCACCAGCGCGAGGACCCGCCTGATCGGACCGAGGTCCGCCAGATCCTAGTGGCTGAATGGGAGGAGCGACTTGCGCAACCCAGCGCAGAGCACGCCGTTATTGCGGCTGTAAGGCCCGTCATGGAGGAGTGGCTGGAGAGGAGCCATGGTGCCCTCACCTACCGGCTGACGCAGATACTCTCGGGGCATGGTTGCTTCGGTAAGTATCTGTGTCGCATAGGCCGGGAGCCGACGCCCGAGTGTCATCACTGCGGGAGCTGCCCAGAGGACACGGCGCAGCACACATTTGCGGAGTGCCCAGCTTGGTCCGCGCAGCGCCGTGACCTCATCACTGCAGTAGGCGGCAGCGATCTCTCGCTTCCAACCGTGGTTCTGTCTATGGTCGGGAGCGAGAGCGCTTGGGAAGGCGTCGTCTCCTTCTGCGAGGAGGTGATGCTCGCTAAGGAGGCGGCGGAGAGGGTTCGAGAGGCGATGACCTCGCCGACCTCCAGCCACCCTAGGTGTGGGCCTGCGGGCGGCGGACTCGGGGTGGCCCGCCGCCCGACCAGTCAAGGCCCGTGACGGTGGCGCGTAGTGTTCCGCGCGCGCCAGTCAAGAGGAGGGTGCGGCCGTTGTGGTTGCCGCACGGGGAGAAGGGGATCGCCTGCCAGCGGCGAGCCGGGACCTGCCGGGGATGGTTGGGTGAATACGGGAGTATTTCCCACGCCCCCGGCCAAGGTCGGTAGAGGAACACCGTGGTGGTTTTTAGTCGGTAAGAGTCCGACACTGGCTCCGCCTTCCCCGGGCGGAGTGCGTCCATGAGGATTTTCCCCACGGAAAAAAAAAAAAAAAAAAAAAAGGCTGGCCATGTCTGTCGAAGGACCGATGGCCGCTGGAGCAGACGAGTCCTTGAGTTGATGACCTGAAGAAGGTGGTTGGGTGACTGGATGCGGAAGGCAGAGGGCCGAGTGTTGTGACGCAACTTGGGAGAGGCCTATGTCCAGCAGTGGACTGCGATAGGCTGAATTGATAGTCTGCTAGGGGAAATTTTCGCAGTGCCTTTGTACTATTAATTTCTATGTTTTTTCCAAAGGTTGTCTGGAAGATATCGCTTTAAGCGATAAGACCGCCCATGTACCCATAATTTATACGTTGTTCCTGTTTACTACTATTTTCATGGTGTACAATAAAGTATATCTTAATATATATAAATCTCGTGTCACAATGTTTGTCCTCAATGGACTCCTAAACCACTTAACCGATTATAATAAAATTCGCACACCATGTGGAGTTCGATCCAACTTGAGAGATAGGATAGTTTAAATCTCAAATTATAGTCGCAATTTTAATTTATTGCTAATTATTTGTCTGTTATTATTTGACAGTCACAATTATCTGTTAACTCCAAATGATTCTAACAGATGTCGATACCTTTCGACTGGGTTGAGATAGATGATAGATTTTAATGATATTTTTTGTGTAGGTACGTTCGAGTCCGGGTCCCTGCAGGGTTTGAATTAACAAATGGACCCGGTAGGTGGCGCTGCAGTCGTTGTGTCACCAAATTTGATTTGCTGAACAATTGATAACATGGGACGGGACATGGGACGGACGGGACAGGACATGTGACATGGGGGACGGGATATGGGACGGGACGGGACGGGACATGTGACATGGGGGACGGGACATGTGACATGGGGGACGGGACATGGGACAGGACGGGACATGTGACATGGGGGACGGGACATGGGACGAGACGGGACTTGAGAAGGGACATGGGCCGGGACGGGACATGGTACATGAGACGGGACATTGGACATGGGACGGGATGGGACATTTAACATGGGACGGGACGGGACATGGGACGGGACTGGACATGGGGTGAGATAGTGAGATAGTGGGATAGTGACTGGACTGGACTGGACTGGACGGTCCGAATAAAAGGATGGATGGATGGATGGAACTGGACTGGACTGGACTGAATTAACAGGATCCGTCACGTGGGTTAGCAGAATTTAACGCGAGTGAAGCCGCGAATATTTATTTCTTCTGTACATCTGATTGTCGCCTAACTCCTCCTAAACAGCTGAACCGATTTGGAAGAATTTTTTTGTGAATATTTCAATGGTTTCCTGGATGGTGTTTTTTTTTTTTTTTTTTTTTTTTAATTTATTTGAAGGGCTTTGTCGCTTAGCGACCATATCACCCAATTGCAGAAAGACAAAACATAATAAAGAATACATAGGTAGGAGAATAGGTATAGATGTATAGATATACAAAGTTAAAATCCTACACACGCTATTAGTAAGGCAAATTGTTAATAATTTACCTTACCGCCAGCATATACAGAACCCTAGCCTCGTCTGACAATGGAAAAGCAAGAATTGCATTACAAAGTCCAATGTCATAGATTCTGCCATGACCAAAAACATTGCATCTAATATTTTCGTTTCGGACACATTCCATTAAAATGTGGTAGACATCGTCAACTACACCACAATCATTGCAGTTTGGAGACAAAACCTTTTTCATTAAAAATGAGAACTTGTTTGAAGGAATATGTCCGGAGCGAAGTCTTAAGGCTATCGTTAGTAAGTTTTTATTTAACGAGCAATCAATCCATGGAATTCTTATAATCTCTGGCTGGATAGTCTTGTACCAAATCCCCTTCTCTTTGGATCTCTCATCGAAGTATTCTTGCCAAATATCTAAACATTGTCTTTTAGCCTTCCCAAAATAGTCAGAATAAAGAGGAATAATGTTCAAATCCACTCCATCATCACAAGCTTGTTTGGCTAGCACGTCAACCCTATCGTTCTCTTCTAATTGTATATGAGACGGAATCCATTGGATACATATAGTTTTGGAAGATTGAAGCTTTAAGATTGATTCATATATAACGTAGGCTATCGGTATACCTCGCACGTGAGAGGTATGCCGAGCCAAATGTTGCAAGGAACTTTTCGAGTCGGTCAAAATGACAAACTTGTTGCCCCCAATTGACTGCACATAGGATAAAGCCTCCGCTATCGCAATCAATTCAATGTGCATAATAGAAATATCTGAATCAATCTTAAGCTTCATATAATTTAAAAGTAAGGGGTCCAGAAAGGCAGCGCCTCCTGTACCATTATACTTGGAGCCGTCAGTAAAAATTTTATAATAACCCGAATATCGTTGCTCAATATAAGACATGCATAATTTTTTTAATTGTAAAATGTCATAATGACGTTTAGCAAAACTAATAGTAGGAATATTATCACACACTACCTCTGAAATATTAATGCTACTTACCCATGTGTTTAAAGAGAACATGTCGAGTTGGACGCTTGAGTATATTGGAACCAAATTATAGACTGAAAGAATGTCAATGAGCAAGGGTAATTTTTTATTTGACCAGTAGTTAGAACGTTTATATAGAGAAAGGTTTTCTAATAATTTAATAGTTTTACTATCTTGAAATGACTTTGATTTTAAAACAAATTTACTGCCTAAATATCTTCTGCGAACATTAAGGGGAGGAAGACACAATTCATTTTCCATTACATGTATCGGTGTACTCCTTTTGAAACCACCGATAACACGCATAGCCTGGTTTTGAATTCTATCTAATTTTTGTAATTTACTTTTACAGCTATTATCAAATAAAAAGCTGGCATAATCGACTCTGCTTCGAATAATAGAAATATACAAACGTCTCAAATGTTTCTGATGGAGTCCCCACCCTGAACCAGAGAGAACTTTAAGTAAATTTATAAATTTCATCACCTTCTGTGCGGTTTCATTAATATGTTTACCCCATCTTAACGAACTATCCAGCCACAGACCCAGATATTTTACACTTTTATCTACTTTAATTGAATACTCATCAAAACTAAAATCAACGGATCTTCTAAAACAACCTTTTTTAAAAACACAAACCTTAGTCTTGCTTGGAGAAATAACTAAACCTAACTCATTTAATAAAACATTAGTACGTTGTAACGCTAATCGTAATTCTGCAAATGCTAAATCTAAATTACTGTCTGATGTGTACAGCACGAAGTCGTCAGCATACTGAGATATATTAGCTCGATCCACGTCTTTACAAATGTGTAATGTAAGAATGTTAAACAAAAGCGGACTCAATGGATCTCCTTGGGCTAATCCACGACCAGTAAGTCTTATTATTTCACAATCATGTGTTGACACCCTTAAGTGTCTATTTGTTAGAAATGACCACAGATATGCACATATTTTAGAGCCAACCCCAAGCCTATCAAGAGTGTTCAGCAGGCAAGAAATATCTACATTATTGTAAGCATTCTCTATGTCAATAAAACAAGCTGTTGTAACAAGATTTTTAGAAAATCCCAATTGAACATTAGACACCAACTGCGCAAGATTATCTAGACAGGATCGTGCCTTACGGAAACCTACCATCTCTTCAGGAAACAAGCATTGATTTTCAAAAAACCATTCAATTCGTTTAGCTAAAATAGCATGGTAAATTTTGCAAATACAAGATATTAATGAAATAGGTCGTAAAGAATCAAAATTACTATGTTTGGGAATTGGGATTATTTTTATTTGACGCCATTGCGAGGGAACAAAACCGAAGGATAAACATTTATTATAAATAGAAAGTAATATGTACTTACCAGAAGGTGGAAGATTTTTAATCATGGAAAAAGAAACTTGATCTGACCCGGGAGCGGTATCGGTTTTTTTAATACAATTATCTAATTCAGACATTAAAATTTCAGATTCCAATTTAACATTACTAGAATTAAAAATAGGTTGGGAAGGGCAAACAAAATCTGGAGTGAGATCTCTGAGCAGGCGTTCAGCTTTATCTTTCTCAACGCATGAATTACGGACCTGCCGACCCTTCAGCCACTTCATTTTACGCCACATTTCACTTGCAGAACACGTTTCATCTACAGAGGAACAAAACTGCTGCCAGGATTGGCACTGAGCTTTTCGAATTGTTCGTTGAGCAATACTGATTTTTTCTTTCAATACATCTAAATTCCTAGGAGTAGGGCAACCTCTCAATATCCCAAGAGCCAACCGTCGCTCTGCAACTGCCTTTGACAGCTCCACAGACCAATAAGGTTTTGGACTGAATTTATCACATATACCTTGAGGGATTTTAGTGTACGGGATATACTTCTCAGCGGCCTGTTGCATAGTATTAACTAACAAATCGTATTCGTCCTGAGGTTCGTATGGAATCATGCAATTTCGTAAATGGTCGTCTATAAATGCAGTATAAGATGCCCAATCCGATTTTTTGAAATTCCTTTTACGTTGAAATGTACGGTCAACATTAATAATGCAGTGTAACTTAATAATTAAATGATCACTACCGAGTGATTCACTAGTTGTCCTCCATGTAAATAACAAAGCTAAGTCCGAAGAAACAAATGAAATATCAGGGCTAGACTGCTGCAGCACCCCATTAACCATTTTGATCCGAGTAATGCTACCATCGTTCAAATGAATAAAATTGTAATCCAACATTGAATCAAACATTTGGGAGCCTCGTTGATTAGTACGAAGTGACCAATTGGGGTGATGTGCATTAAAATCTCCCAGAATGAGAGTTTTTGTAGTAGCAATAGAGAAAATCGCGTCCCAATCATTTTGACTGGTATGCACGGATGAAGGACAGTAAACCGAGATAATATTCTCCACCTGCTGACAATTCATGATTCTTACATGCAATAATTGAATGCCAGGATTACGACTTTGCGTTGCACAAACAACCGATTTTACTGAGCTATGAGTCAAAATAGCAACACCACCGTAACTGTCTTCTCTGTCCAATCTAAACACATTATAGTTACTTAATTTGAAATGACTCTCAGGCTCTAGCCAAGTTTCACTCAGAAAAGCTACATGAATTTTTTCTTGACTAAGATAAAGTTCAAGAGAACGAGATTTAGGTCTTAAACTTTGACAATTCCATTGTATTATATTCAAGTTCATACAATTATCATCCATTTTTAACAAATAAATCAATAAAAAAGTCAATGGATATGCTACTTACAATTTTATGTGTTAGCCATTCTGTAAAAATGGATACTGATTGCTGAATTTTAACTTGAAAGGATTCTTTACTGCGTATAATATTTTTAATTGTTTTTATCAGATCAATAAAAGTTAATTTATGAGAGTGCTTATCAGACTTTTTAGTACTGTCTAAATTTGTTGAATTATGCATGTCTGAAGCATCTGATTCAAAATCTTTATGCCATACTATTCCATCTGTGGGGGAAGGGGGTCGACGGCTTTTTCTCCTCAAATTTCTTCTGGGCATAGATTTGTCTTGTGTTTTTGGCGTGGAGGTAAACAAGCTGTCCTTATGCGTATTTGTCCAGATATATGGCTCACCCGAAAGTTCTGTTACACTAGTTGCGGCAGTCAAAGGGGTCGTCTGTTCAATATTAATCAACTTGGACACCTTGTTTAATTCAGGCAAAGGAGACGGCGGAACGTAAATTGACAGAGCTTTTCTATACGTACAACTGAATTCGGACATTAGTTCTCGTATTCTTCTTTCCTTCTTAAATACTGGACAAATTTTTTGCATTGCCATGTGACTACCGGAGCAATTCACACACGTAAATGATGATATAGAACAATTTTCGTGGTTTCTAGAGCACTTCGGACAAACGATCTTTTTTGATGGGCACAGTTTATTAATATGTCCGAACTTCCAGCACTTAGAACATTGTGTCACCGGAAATACAAATGACTCAACTTTAATTCTCAATCCGTAAATATAAACATAAGGCGGAGGAGAAGGCATTTTAAATCCTATTCGAATCGTTTCACTCGGAATCCAGCCGTTACCGTCGGACGTGTTATGTGGACTTCGTTTATTTAATCTTTTAATAGATACGATATCAATATTGCTCGACAAATTATTCATAAGATCTGCATCTGTTATGTCTAACTCCATGTCCTTGATAAGGCCGTATGAAATACCTACTTCGGACGTCTTTTGACATCTCCAATTCAATTCAGTCAACATTTTAGATTTCAAAAATTCATCTGCGTCGCTCTCATTAAGAAAAGTTATTAATATTTTATATTGGTGTATGTATTTAACTTTATGAATGTTACGGCTAGCGATGTTATTTGATTTGAATAACCGTGCCAGTGCAAATTGTTTGGGCAAGGGGTCTTTACAAGTCACACAAATCTGTACCTTCTCCTCAACCATCTCATTTTGATCCTCTCTGCGTATATATTTCTTTTTTCCTCTAGTGACTACGTTCCATCCATCTTCTGTCAAATTCTCCTCGATATGTCTTTTCCTCCTTATCAACTCAGTGCTATCCTGATGTGTATTGTCCTCATCTTCCATGATTATGCCGTCTTCTAACTCATCAACGCTCAAACATGTGTTTTTGTTTACATTAGATAATTCTAACTCACTCATGCGCACGATATAACAGCTGCAGGGCCGCCCGGCAAACCGGTTGGCCCGTTCGCGCACTCAACGCGATAAAAAATATGCACACAATAATACTCCGGGTAAAAGTAATAAACGACCGCTCTCAACGACCCACCGCGCGGCTATCTCCTGGATGGTGTGAAAACACAATTGGATCCGGTAGGTGGCCCTTCTGTCTGTATGTCACTGATCTTCTCCTAAATGGCAGGGACGATTTTAATTATATGTGGCGCTGCTTTTCCGGGCAGGAAGACGTCTGCCGGGTCCGCTAGTTATATCTATATATCTATTTTATTATTATTTCTCTGTGTGTGTGCATACATTTAATAAATAAATCAATGCACACGAGCAAGGAAAATTATTAATTATTTATTAATTAAATTGGCAGCGTAGGCGCCCCCCCGCCAGGTGGACCGACGACCTGAAAAACGTGGCTGGGGGGGACTGGATGCGGAAGGCAGAGGACCGAGTGTTGTGGCGCAACTTGGGAGAGGCCTATGTCCAGCAGTGGACTGCGATAGGCTGAGTTGATGAAGGAAAATTAAAATAAAGATTAATCTTCAAAATTACCTGCATGACAAAGTCAGGATCATCTTTGATACTCTGCAAGATTATTTTTCCGAGATGATACCGGTCACTGGGAATACCGGTTTCAGAAACGATTCGCGAAGTGAACTCACTGAAATATTTATCGAGCACTTCATTTTTAAAAGCAAAGTCTTCCATTGTTCCGACTGTATCACAAATATTATAAAAAATGTATATTTCTTTACTATTCTTGCTACTCTGTTACAAATGATGAAGCATTTGAGACTGACTGAGTTAGAATTTATAGGTATAAAGTAGGTACCTATTGTTTCGATCTTATCAATGCAATTCATCCTTAATCGTTTAAATAATATGTAGACAGGTAAACATAAATTATAATATTTATTGTTATGTGCCCTAATCACGTAATTTTATGACGCGCCGATCAAGTTGCAGCGACGCTGCAGTTCGTATCTGACAGTGACCGCGACCGCCAAAGATAAAAGAATACGAAAAACCTTGTTTTGCAACTGCATTTCTTTAGTTATACGTGAATTGGCCATGATGACATGGAAATCATTAGTTTTGTTTATAGGGACAAGGTCTTACTTTAATAATAATAATCAGCCCATTATTGTCCCACTGCTGGCCGCTGGGCCCGGGCCTCTTCTCAGTCTTCTTCTATAGTGTCAACATGAGCTAAATAATGATAATAGCTCATCATCATCATTATCATCAGCCCATATTAGTCTACTGCTGGACATAGGCCTTTCCAATAGCACGCCACTGACTAGATATCCTCGGCCACTCGCATCCAGTTGCTACCAGCCACCTTGCCAATATCATCGCTCCACCGAGCCTGAGGGCGTCCTACCCTACGTTTACCGATTCGCGGTCTCCACTCAAGAACACGTCTACCCCAACGGCCATCGGTTCTTCGGCTAATGTGGCCGGCCCACTGCCATTTCAACCTGCTAATCCTGTAGGCTATGTCGACAACTTTGGTTCTCTGTCAGATCACCTCGTTTCGGATTAGGTCCTTCAGAGAAACTCCGAGCATAGCCCTTTCCATACGCTGAGCTACCTGTTTTTGGACCAACCGTACCATGAGTGTCCACGTCTCGGCTCCATAAGTCATGACAGGCAGGACGCACTGATTGAAGACCTTATTTTTAAGGCTCTGCGGAATAGGCGACAAAAATAGGTCATGCCGTGGGGAAAAGATTAGCCAGTCAGCAGATTGGTAGCGGGGCTGACAGCCAAGGTGCGCCGGATGATCAATTAAATATCATCACTCGTGGAGGCTCTTTTAATGCACATTTAGTACTTTCATTACTTTCAGGACTTAGCCCACCACGCTGGCCTAGTGCGGGTTGGTGGACTTCATACAGCATCGAGAACTGTATGGAGCATGAGCACTCTCTGGTGTGCAGGTTTCCTCACGATGTTTTACTTCACCGTTAAAGCAAATGATAATCAAGTTCTGATCCACGCATGAATTCGAAAATTCACAGGTGTGAACTCAGACCCTTACTAATAATAATAATAGCACATATTTAAAGTTGTGAATCTCCTCATCATAACGAATAAGATATACTACTGGAGCAACCCTAAAATCGCGAAAAATATATCAGCTGATCCCTACATTTGTGTTCACATAAATCGTCCAAATGTAGGGATCAGCTGTTTTTCACGATTTCAGGGTTGCTCCCTTAGTAAATGTTGTTCATGAGTAGATTCACCAGTTTAAATATTTGCTAAAGTACTAAGAAATAGCATGGAAGTAATGCTGCAGGTCGTGGTCGTGGTCTCATAGGATAATTAGGAAGTAATTTAGGGCAGTTTTAAATAAGTATTTGTTTCGATATATTAATTGTTTTTCTTTAACAATAGTTTCTTTGTTCTTGTAAATAAATCGTGTGTAGGTATATCGTGTAAATCGTCATAGCGCCATAAAGTGTAATAAATAACAATAGACAATGCTCAGAATAGCTGTATAATAAATAAACGTGTAGTGAACAATTATTGTGCGATTGTGCGTATTATTTGTGGTGTACCTCCAAATCCGGTCGGCATTCAGATAGCCGGAATTAGGGAGGCATTCAGGAAGCCGGAATTAGGAAGGCCTTCAGATAGCCGGACATAGAGAGGCATTCAGATTGCTGACAAAAGGGAGTAGTCCCTAGACACGCCGCCCTAAGATTGACAGGGAGCGTGACTGCTACATCTGGTCTAACGAAAACCAACATAAATCCCTTTTACTTCTCTCCAGCTACTGAAAGTGAGATCAAAAAGGTAATCCTCTCCATCAAATCCAAGGCAGTGGGCTGTGACAATATCAGTCGAAGAATGATCGTCACATCACTAGATCAACTCCTCCCAGCTATATCCTATATCAGAAATTTCTCCCTAGATTCCGGGTTTTTTCCTACCTTATGGCTTAACTTATGTCCATCCCCTGTCAAAGATTTCCAACCCATCTTCCCCTCCTACTTCCGAACTATTTCTATCCTACCCTGCCTATCCAAAGTTCTAGAAGCCTGTGTCCAAAAGAAATTCTCCAGTTTCATTTACCTTTAACAAA
This sequence comes from Asteroscopus sphinx, assembly GCA_949699075.1. Taxonomy (NCBI): domain Eukaryota; kingdom Metazoa; phylum Arthropoda; class Insecta; order Lepidoptera; family Noctuidae; genus Asteroscopus; species Asteroscopus sphinx. The sequence continues at coordinate 5,823,240 of OX453021.1, read as the reverse complement.
CTCATAGGTCCTTTTCAGTTTGGGTTTAGGCCAGGCGGCCAATTCACGCAACTAAAGAAGTGCAGTTGCAGCGCAATTGCAGTTGTATTCTCTTATCAATGGCGAGCGCTGTCAGAAACGAACTGTAGAGTCACTGCAACTTGATCGGCGCGTCATGAAAATACGTGAATTAGGGCCTAGGACATAGCATTACCTCCGCCCTCCTCAAAGTGACCAGTTGAAGGATACCAAAGTTATTGTTTTAGTGCTTGTTGATTTTTTTCAATGCTTTCAACACCGTTAGTCACGAGATTATCTTATCTCTTCTCTCCCATCGTAGGTGTCTCCCGAAGTGCTGGGTTGGTTTTCTTCTTATCTTCGGGAACTTCAGCAGTCTGTCAATGTTAAGGAATCCTCTTTAACTTGGAGTGACCTTGAGACTGGTGTCCCACAAGGCGGCATTCTTTCTCCTCTTCTATTTTCATTAACTTCATTAACCAGAAACTTATTTTTTTCATTTATTGAATACAGTCTACTACATTTTCACATTTGCTTTTGGAACATTAAATCAGAAATGGTTTGCGTTGGTATTCACATTCGCTATCAATGCACCGCTTAATTTATAACCTCAGATTACTACAGATGGAACGCACGGAACACGGGTGTTCAGCCAACATAGAAAATACAAATTCGAAAGCAAATACAAACTGGCGTCAGTACGAAATAAAGCGTCGTACTGTTGGTACAGGGTTGTTGCGAACATCAGCATCAGCATCAGCATCCGCTGATCATCAGCATTCTTTTCAACATCAGCATCAGCATCCGCATTTATTGTTGCTGATTTTGATGCTGATGTTCGTGTCGCAACGTGACCGAAGGGGGCGGGGCTTACGGCACGTGTTTTGGTTTCGCTTGTGAGTTTCGACTAATCATAGCACAGATCCTTGCTTCCCGGTGATTTTTTAGCTAAACAAACACAAACTATGGGCCTATGTCCAGCAGTGGACGTCTTTCGGCTGAAATGATGAATGAATGATGAAACACAAACTTGTCTATTACGATTAACAACGCGTGAGAAAGTGCTACATAAGTTATAATAATTTTTTTGTGAATCGTTGTGTTAGTGAAGTGAATAAGATATATAATGCCGCCTCCGCTAAAAAGCGAAATATGGACGTATTTTCAGTTAATAAACCAGGAAACTGCATGTTGTAAAATATGTAAAAATAACTATTCACGTAAAGGACGTACAAATACCTCACTTAAAAATCACTTGAGGAGCAAACATTCTGAAGAATATGATATATATTTAAAAAGTGAAACTGACAAACTATTATCTTCGACTTCGGATTTGACTGCAGAAAGTAAGTACCTAAATTCTAACTTCAAAACTATTTATTTGGTTGATATGTAGGATATCAAAGATTTATGTTGTGTACCTGTATAGCGATTCAGAACCACACGATATCTCAGTTGTCGGTCGATACGGATTGATATCGTACGATAAATAAAATTTTCAATTCAGAATAACCGTATCCCAGATCAATTTGACGAACTGGATACCGAATCGAAGATGACGTCATACCGTACGATTTCCCTCAACATTACACGATATGTAACGCTATCAACGCTATTCACAACGCTGCTATCGAAGGAGAATTACCGAACGTCCGATTATTTTCCCCGACAACTTATCGGGAGCTACTGGGCACCCGATAAATTTTATTTTTGTTAGTTTGAGCCGTAAAATTAATATAAGACATAAAAAACAAAAACAATGCAGTGTAATTGTTGAGAAAAGACGCTGAAGACTCCGAGAAGAACTCAACTCACCCAGACACGCAGTTGCATTTTGCGCTCATTGCGAGATGCATTTTCATTCACAGCCGGATAATTCACTGAATAATATGGGTTACTGGATGACCTTACACTGGCCCTAGTACCCTAGTAGAAGAAACAAAGAAGAAATCAAGGGAGATGGATACGCTTTCATAAAATCTTGGACCTAAGTGTAAAAAGATGAGGTGGTGTTGTGTAACTTGTGTATTACTGGCATTGACCTGTACCAATGATTACTGGCAAACATATCAAGCTATCACTGAAAATTCTACGGGTTTTGCCAATCTGAGAGCAGACTAAGAAGCTCTTAATATTTAAAAGTGAGGTTAGGTACCTATGTAGCAACATATCCAAGAACATAATATTATTTAGCAGTTGATTTGTGAAGTGCAATTGATATATTTATATGTACACTCTATTTTTCTCTCTTGTCTTGTTTAGTAAACAATCTTGGCATGTCTTTTTAATGCAATTCGTCAATAATAATTATTATAAGAATTATGTTAACAATTTTACACAGTATTACATGTGCAGAACTAATAAGTAATTATATTATACTACTACTACTTATATTTATTAATTATCAGTAGTTATTTGAGTAGAGACATGCCAAGATTGTTTACTAAATAAGACAAGAGCAAAAAAAAAAATGTGTATAGTAGCTACCTTAATTATTATATTTTGTGGAGTGGAGTGGAGTGGGACTAAAACATAACTGGCGAAATGTGGGTGTACTATACACCTCTGCCTACCCCTTCCGGGAAATACAGGCGTGATGTTATGTTATGTTTGTAGAGTGGAGTGTTGAGAAACTCACAAATCATAGATGTAAAAAACACAGGTAAAAGAGATACTTATTTAAAAATAAAAACACATTTTATATTTTATTTTTATTTCAATTATAATGTCTTACTATTGTCTTGGTACCTAGCCCAATTAAGATACCATATTATATATATTATATGGGTGCAGCAGCCTACAGTCTGTCTGCCTATGATGCAGTAACAATGTTTTAAAGTGTGTGGCAGTGTGGTTACCAACTGTAGGCAACCCCGGAGGAAGCTACAATATCTCTGCGAGAAGTGTTGACTATAAATCTTGATTGAATGCAACCTCTAAGAAACCATAAAGCATATTCTTTCTATAATCTGGCTTTCTGTACTATAGTCTAATAATACAATTGTAGGTATGGGCTGGTTCATCCTCACTTCTTCATTTAGATGCTCAGCGGGCAGAACTGTGTGCCTGTATTATCATTGAAGTATACACTGAGCTGGAAACCATATGAAAAGCAGCTCGGTCTGCAAGCACACAACAAGTATGGCATATTATGCAACTTACTGCTTCTACCTGCAACAAACATACATAGTATAGTATAACGGGCTGTTTCCGCAGCTCCACGGCTATGTGTGTATTTTTTATACATAATACAAACATACATAATCATTAAAGTAATTAAAAATCAATTTGACTAGCAGTAAAGTTGTGAAAAATATTTTATAGACTGATTCAACTTACAGTTTAAGGCATAATCCACTCTTGTATAATATTACAAATTGTTATTTCACGAGTTGAGCCAGTGTCAAGTAGGTGACTGACACTTGATGCAAGAGAACATCCACAGCAGAGACAAACTGTCTTTGTTCATCAACAGATGGTTTTTGAAACAAGTCCTAGTAAGCTTGGTCATGGTCATGCTGTTTACCTGAAAGATAGAAAATGTATTTAATGTTAACAAATCATGATTACAGTATTGTGTAATTTTTCTCTCTCGACACATGAATACCTATGCTGTCGGTTTGGTCAGTGTCACCTTAGGAGTTTAGGTACTTATTTATTTAAATGTACCTATAAAAAATCCATGTGCCTTGTAAACGTTTGTATACCCACGGTGAAGGAAAACATCGTGTGGCCTGCTACATTGCTGCTAGTGTGGTGTGTGTGTTGTGCTATAGGCCAGAGTTGTAGACGCTGATGAGCTAATAAATAAGAGGTGACGACGTACTTACAAGTTTTGGTGAACGTTATTGTAGAATCACTGACAGACTGTGTAATTTCATCGTCTAAGGCTCGTTTACAGAGATAGTCGCCATTCTACTTAACTTTTCTCCAAAAAGAATGTTACTTCTTTCAATTTTGAGTGCGTATGTTATTATCACAGAGTACTTTTTAATATAGTTATTATTTAATTGATAAACAACAATAAAAAATAAAACCAATAGTCCAAAGATAATATAATCACATAGTCAAAGATTTTTTAATTTTAATTTATTCATGACCATGGATACACGTCCTTCAGTCGTAATCATTGAACATATAACACTTATATCCCAGTAAAGTGATGGAAACTTTACTAGGTTTCTGAGGGGATGATGAGATAATACGAAAGTCATGTTTTTCAACTTTGTACCATTTATCCACACTTGCACACGTTAACGAGCACTTAACATTTAATAATCCACCATTATTACACATTAACACTCGAAGAAACACAAATTTTGGAAAATAATAAAAAATTCACAACATGATCTTTACGAATTTTCCCGCCAACCACCATAGTCAAAGATGTTTTACAGGGTTACTAGATCGAGTTTCTGAATTTTCCCCATATTCATATTTTTTTTCCCCAAAATGATGATTTTCAACTTTTTTCCCCATGTTTTTTTCGAACAGGAAATTTAAAAATATAAGACTATGTTTATTCAAAAATTATAAAAATATTTTATAGTGTATTGTGGATGATATTTAAAACTTTTGATATATCGTCTTCATTCAAACCCTCAATTATTATCCCAATAACATTACACAAACTAGTACAATTTCAGTATTACATCTGTATTTTCGTTTCTCCAAATATTTCCCGAAGGATTTCATTCCCCGAAATTTCCCCAAGAACGACTTTTTTCCCCCAAAATTTCGAAAAAAACCCCCAATCTACCAACCAAGTATTTTAACGTCAAACGTCACATTGACAATGATTTTGACAGATGGGTGTTTACAAAGCTAGCTTTTTGTTGTAAGTACTTTCATAATTTTATTTTTACAAACAGCCGTTATTCAGCCGTAATTAATTATTTCGTAGTAAGATTAGAACAACAAAACCATAAATACTTTCGGATATATTTTTACATCGCCTAGATATGGGATTAAAAATCTTTCTATTTATGATACAAAAGAAAACTTCATAAACGCACCGTGTAATCTCATGTAATGTAACCAATATCGATACCGTACCCGAAACCGAATCGAACGCTCAAATCGGTTGTTCTGAATAGCCCCGGAAGGTAACATACGGTACGAGTAAGATATCCAATCGAACCGATTCGGCAAGTTATCGAAATGTTCTGAATCGCACTGCTGGTTAGCTACTTAGGTTTCGCTCGAAATCTTCGCTTTTACCTAAAGGTGGAAAGAAATCACATGAATCCTTTTGAATCATATAGTTACAATACCTAATCTTACCTAGCATAGTGCAGAAACTTATTTATTTTTTGAGTAGGGTATCTACTTTGGCTTGGTATCTTATGTACTTTCCTTATATTGTATGTGTTTTTTCGTTTTACTTTCTTTGTATACCCACCTGTTAGTTACCTGTTTGTGTACCTGTTGCACTATTATTTAAATGTTGCGCGCCGTTAACGGGGACAATAAACAATTTTTATTTGGTTCTTTCTTTACCTACTTAAATGAGTCTATCCATCTGTTTTTAGGTAAAATATTAACACCAATACAACATGCTAAAAAGCAATTATCAATAGAAGAAAGCCTTCAAAAAAATAAACAATTAGACAATAACAACCCGAAGTGTGTAATGGTTGATAAACTGATTGGTGAAATGATTGCTGTTCAGGATTTACCATTCCACTTTGTGGAGGGTATTGGTTTCCGAAGATTCATGCAAGCAATTATGCCTAAATATAATCTAAGAGGTCGCAATTTTTTTACCAACTTTGTGTGCAAGAATTTATATGAAAAAGTAGCTGCTGAAGTGAAAAGATTAATAGAACAATTCAAAAACATGTCGTTTACAACCGACATTTGGTCAGACCCAGGTGCCAATGTTTCTTTGCTGAGTTTGACATGTCATGGCATCACTGAAAATTTTGAACGCAAATCTATCATATTAAAATGTGAGACATTCGAAGATCGACAAACGGGTGATATTATTGCCGAGAAATACGAAACAATGTTAGAGGAATGGAATATTTCCAAAGAGCAAGTACACTGCATTATTAGAGACGAAGGGTCAAACATGAAGAGGGCCATGACGCTATCTGAATTTAACGATGTAGATTGCGCAGCGCATAAACTACAATTGTGTCTGAAAAATGGGTTGAAGTCACACCAAATCTTAATTGATATGAAACAAAAATTTAAAAAAATCGCTAACCATTTCAATCACTCGACAATAGCACAAAAAGAACTAAATGCTATTCAAGATCGACTTAATCAACCAAGGTTGACAGTTTTTCAAGACTGCATTACAAGATGCAATAGTTCTTTTTTTATGATGGAGAGGTATTTAAAGATCAAAGATTCAATCAGCATTTACAGTAATAACCACGACATACCTAGAATTTTTTCTGAACAATGGAAAATTATGGAAGACTGTGTAGATTTGTTACGAACCTTTGAAGAAACTACACGGGAACTAAGCAATTCAAATTCATCGATTTCATTGGTTATTCCTCTCATTCATTTACTTAAAAAGAAACTGGACGAGAATTTGGCTAAACAAGATAACTCAGAAGCGATGATAATTTTCATTACAACTATAAAGGCTGAAATTAATGCTAGATTTGCCAATGTGGAAAACAACTTTCTGTACACAATATCAACTTATTTCGACCCTCGATACAAAACAAAATTTTACAGTAGCATTTTGAAGGAAAATATTGAAACTGAAATTCTTAAGCAACTAAAAAAAAATACAGATGAAACCGGCCCACGTCCTCCAAAAAGGTCAAGAACTGTCCCCCTAAGAGAAAATATAGATTTACGAGACTCAAATCAGCCGTCAACCAGCAAGGATTGCAGATTAACTCTGCAAAATGAACTGGAAAACTTGCTTGATTCAAGTGAAGAGGAGAATAGTGACACCGAAGACGTACAAAACTTAGATACAAAACTGAAGGCGCAGTTAAAACAATATAGTAAAGAGAAGAAACTTATTGTGTCACAAAACCCACTTGATTGGTGGAAAATCAATGGAAATAATTATAGTGACCTTTCAAGACTAGCTCGAAAATTTTTGTCTCCACCGCCGGCGAGTGTTCCCAGCGAACAATTATTCAGCAGTGCTGGGTTAATATACAAACCTTCTCGAAACAGACTTCAAGCCGAAAAAGCAGCACAGCTATTGTTTTTAAAATACAATCTACCCCTAATCAAATTCCAGTATGAATAGGTAAATAAAAAAATAAAAATGGGTAAAAAATGGACATTACAATTGTGTAACACTGATTTATATCGTTTATTAAAAATCATAAATTTATATTAAATCTTTTATTTGAATATAAAATAAAATGTGCAACTTTTCCATTGAAATAAATTCATGAATGTCAATAAAATTATCATGGTTAAAAATTATGTAAAAATCAGCATCAGCATCAGCATCCGCTGATGTCAATGTCAAAAATCAGCATCAGCATCAGCATCCGCTGATGTGATAAAATTCTGGATCAGCAACAACCCTTTGGTACATCAAATGTGTTGCGAGTTTTCTTGCTAATTATGCCGTCTTGTGTGTTTAAACATTGTAATAATTGTTCCCAAAAACAAAAGAAGGAAGACGGTGTACCGTTTCATAGGTAAGTTTGGATATTTAGACCGTTTTAATATTATTTTTCCATTTTATTTGTTACTCATGACTAGGAACACAACGTTTACAAATTGTTGTTTTTATTTATTCATGACCATGGATACATGTCCTTCAGTCGTAATCATTGAACATATTATACTTGTATCCTAGTAAAGTGATGGAAACTTTACTAGGTTTCTGAGGGGATGATGAGATAATACGAAAGTCATGTTTTTCAACTTTGTACCATTTATCCACACTTGTACACGTTAACGAGCACTTAACATTTAATAAAACTTTTTAACAAAAAATTGAACCGACGAAAACAGAAACTGAAAAGCGAAAAATAACTAATTATGAGTCGGCGCCAAACGAACTTTTAACAAGCATAGTGCGTGTAAGTTGGAAGTGGCCGAGCGGAGAACGCATTTTTGGAAAGTTATTGTTTATCGTTGAAAATCTCACGTTGTATTTGATGTGACGTTGTTTTTATTATTTATTTAAAGTAATTTAATGATCTTCGTTGATTGGTTGTTTGGCGCCGACTCATAATTAGTTATTTTTCGCTTTTCAGTTTCTGTTTTCGTCGGTTCAATTTTTTGTTAAAAAGTTTTATTTTTCATTTTTTTGTGGTTAAACTCTAAATCCAGGTCTCCATTATGTCGTAGTGTCTAGAACTATATTTATGTATGTCAAGTTTCAACAGAATCGGTTAACAGGTAAGAATTCAGTGGGTGAACAAACACTCATCCCCTGTTTTACTACCCTTAGGGGTGGATTTTGATTTTGAAATTTAAATGGGACCAACTTCAAGATATACCCTATCCAATAAAAAAAGAATCATCATAATCGGACCACTCTGTAAAAAGTTATGCGTGGTCATACATAAAAAAAAAAAAAAAAAAAAAAAAAAAAAAAAAAAAAAAAAATATACGCGTCGAATTGAGAACCTCCTCCTTTTTTTCGTCGGTTAATAATCCACCATTATTACACATTAACACTCGAAGAAACACAAATTTTGGAAAATAATAAAAATCCACAACATGATCTTTACGAATTTTCCCGCCAACCCCAACGTTTACAAAAATCCGTTAGTATTACCAAGTTAGATTGAAATATTTTCCATACAGTAAGGGTAAACAGGGTGGAAACGAGTTGTATGTTTAATTTTAAAAGATATTTCAAAAGTTTAAACTTTAACTTTGAAACTTTTGGGGGAGGGGGGATGGAGTTGGTGGATGAAGAGGGATTAATAGGGGATGGCATGGAGGTGTGGTGAGGGAGTTGATGTAGAAGAGAGGGGAGCGGGGGTGGACAGGAGGAGGAGCGATATGGTTGGAGGTCGGGTAGGTTTGGGAGGGGTTGAAGGATGGACGAATTCGAGGTGGAAGGGGGCCGACATGTTTCCTGTGGGTGGAACTAGATAGTGCTTTGGGTTTGGGGAGGGAAGGAATGGAGTGGGGGATTTTTTATGTACGGGTGACCTAGAGGGACATGGCTTGGAGGATGTCAGAGGGGGGCAAAAATTTGGTCAGAATTCAGTTATCTGTGCCCGTTCCTGAGATATCAGCTCCTTAAGGTTCTTGGTTGGCAGGTTCGATTCCTGCCAATAGTAAGAGGGATGATAGGTAGGGACAAGGGTTGAAGTTCGGGTGGGTTTGGGAGGGGTTGACGGATGGACGAATTTGAAGTAGAAGGGGGGGGGACGTGTTTCCCGCGGTTGAACTAGATAGTGCTTTGGTTTTGGGGAGGGCAGGAATGGAGTGGGGGATTGTAATGTATGGGTGACCTAGAGGGACAAGGCTTATGGGGGCAGAGGGGGGCAAAAATGTGGTCATAATTCGGTTATCTCTGCCCGTTCCCGATATATCCGCTCCTTAAGGTTCTCGGGTGGCAGGTTCGATTTCCGCCAATAGTAAGAGGGGTGATAGGGAGGGACAAGGGCTGGAGTTCGGGTGGGTTTGGGAGGGGTTGAGGGATGGACGAATTTGAAGTAGAAGGGGGGGCCCTGTTTCCCGCGGTTGAACTAGATAGTGCTTTGGTTTTGGGGGGGGAGGACTGGAGTGGGGGATTATTTATGTATTGGTGACCTAGAGGGACAAGGCTTATGGATGGCAGAGGGGGGCAAAAATGTGGTCAGAATTCGGTTATCTCTGCCCGTTCCCGAGATATCAGCTCCTTAAGATTATCGGGTGGCAGGTTCGATTCCCGCCACCAAAAAGAGGGGTGATAGGTATTTACTACGAGTAAAACAAGGTGGAGCTAGTTGGAGCTAAGAAATTTTGTTAAAATAATAAGCTTGTAATAAAACAAAGTTTAACCGGATTAAATCGCGTATATTATTTAAAAATACTATATATATTTATTTTAATATACGCGATTTAATCCGGTTAAACTTTGTTTTATTATAATGTGTAGTGATCGCGAAAACCTAAGAAGTTATTATAATAAGCTTGATTCGATTTAAATTTGACATAATTAATTATCATTTTATCATTGGTCGGTGTCAACTAAAACGTTTTAAATTAACTCTTTACTCACACCGATCGATAATAAATGATAATTAATAACAATAATCCTATTATTCCATCTAAAACAGTGGTGGGTTTTTCACTACCCTGGCAACCTTAAACGCACATTGACGCACGTGTATCTACAGTGCTGTCACGCACACAACTAAATTCCGGCCGCACATTGTTTGTTCCGTACGTTCCATCTGTAGTAATCTGAGTTTATAACTAAATAAACCGTAGGTATCAATGATTTACACTAGTAATATATAAGTCTATGGTAGGTACATACATCATTACATATTAATATAACCTAACAGGCTAACACCCAAATACAGTTTGACATAAAGTATACTTTTACAAAATTTGACCTACGAACTTAAAATCACTTTTCTAGCAAAACTTTGGACAGTCTTGTTCATTTTAATTCAATCTGTGTTTGTATGAGTTTACAGGCGAATTTTTGCATGATAATAGGTAATAGGTACATAAATAACACAATACTGAAAAAGACAAAGAAAACTTAGTTCTATTTTTAAACTACCTACATAATTTTATTATTATGAAATGAACCTCATTATTTATTTCGGTGGTAAACATATATTCGTAACATAACATAACATCACGCCTGTATTTCCCCGAAGGGGTAGGCAGAGGTGTATAGTACTCACATTTCGCCAGTTATGTTAGTCCCATGTAATAAGGGGCGAGCCTATTGCCATTAACCGGGCACAAATCCAGACTCCGGGCTTCTACTGAGAATTTCCTATTGAAAAAACCCAATAACACTTTGTCCGACCCAGGAATCGAACCCAGGACCCCACGCTCAGCAGTCGCGCTTGCGACCATCAGACCAACGAGGCAGTTCGTACGTGATTAATAATACTAAAACTAAGTATTTTATCTATTCGTACGTGATTGATAATACTAAAACTAAGGCCGCGCTCACTTTGGACTTGGACACGAATTTGTTTCGTACGTAAACGTATGTTCGTTGTCGTACGAATTGAGTGCGCACACCAGTGAGTTGTAGGTATAAATAAATAAATAATAAATAAATAAATATTTTTGGGACATTTTTACACAGCACCATCTAGTCTCAAACTAAGCACAGCTTGTAATATGGCTACTAGACAGTAGATATAATACTTAAATACTTTTCTTTTGTAAATACATACTTATAATACGTGGGACACTCAGAAAGTTTTGCGAAACTAAAAAAAATTGTTCTATACGTACATATATTTTTATCAAATCTTTTCAAAGTACTTTCCACCAGCCTCTATACAAAGATTCATGCGCCTAAACCAGTTTTCAAAACACTTTTTCCAGTCCGCCGCAGACACCTCGTTTACAGCCTGCTCGAACGCAGCCAGCGCATCTTCCGGCGACGAAAATTGTATCCCTTTGAGCTGATTTTTTATTTTTGGGAATAAAAAGAAGTCACACGGTGCTAGATCAGGGCTGTAAGGAGGGTGACCCAGGAGTTTGACTGGCGTGCTGTCCAGGAAGTCCCTCGTTTTGAGTGCGGTGTGCGCAGGTGCATTGTCGTGGTGGAGCAGTAGCCCGCGGAGCCCTGTGTTTGGTCGCTTGTTGCTTATAACAGAGAAAACTTCTGGCAAACATTTGGTAGTATACCATTCGGCATTAATGCTTCTTTGATCCCGTAAGGGAATTGATACCAAGTGGCAAGTCAAATTAAAAAAGCTAGCGATCAAAATCTTACCCCCGCTTCTAGATCGCTTCACTTTGGTAGGCGTTGGCTCATTTTGAAACACCCAAACAGTCGACTGGCGCTTGGTTTCAGGGTCGTATTGATAAATCCAGGACTCATCACCTGTAACGATGTCGTAAACACGCCGAGACGAGCCTGCTTCAAATTTGTTAAGCATATCACGGCACCATTCCACCCGGGCCTGCTTCTGAGCATCGGTGAGGTTGTGCGGCACCCAGCGTGATACTATCCTCCTCACGCGAAGATGGCTGTGTAGAATCTCGTGAACGCTTCCCGATCCAATCTTCAATATGTGTTGAATCTCCTGATATGTAATTCGCCTATTGTCTTGGATTAAATTTTTCACTGCTAGCACGTTTTCTTCGGTAACAGCCGTCAAAGGGCGACCGCTTCTTTCGTCATCCCCCAAAGTTGGTCGACCGCGCTTGAATTCGTTATACCAACGATACACGGTTGCCTTGGAAGGGCCTTCATCCATGAATGCCATTTGAAGTCTATCGTACGATTCATCCGGTTTCAGGCGACACTTGAAATCGTATAAAATCATAGCTCTAAAATGTTCCCGGCGCAGATCCATATTTCAGTGAGACACAATACTTTGAATTAACTCGCAAAAAATGTGGAGGGAAATTTTGAAATTGGAACTTACTTATTTTTACTTATAAATAATCATATTTTCGAAAAACATTATAACTGGCCAGTCTCCCATATATAAAAACTTTTTTTCGCAATACTTTCTGAGGGGCCTGGTACATAAGAAACACCCAGACCAACACAAACACTTATGTTCATCACACAAATATTTGTGTTCTGTGGGAATCGAACCCACGACCTCGTGATCAGCAGTCGGACACTCGAACCACTAGACCACAGAGGTCGTCAATGGCGCACACTGAATACGTTTTTTACCGTCAAATAGGTAGTGTTCCAGTGATATCGCGTTCGTGAAGTCATCTTTGGTTAGAGCCCGATAAATAATCTGTATGCACTTAAAAACAATTTTTTTCGAAATAACTTTAAATATTTTAGCCGAAGTATAGCTACTGATAGGGAAGTTTGGAAGAATATGGGGGATAACTTTGCCCAGCAGTGGGACAAAAAAAAACAAAAAAAAACTCTAAATATAATCTATACATAGGTATGTTTGTCATAAATAAATGTAATAAACTTACTAGCCATTTCCATTTCTTCGGATATTTTTCGCCATGCCTTGCGCTGAAAATCACGTACGTGGTAACTTGAATCACCCTGATCCTACAAACATTTATGTCCATAAATTAAGTTAATACGTTTTTCGATATCCATTTTTACGCACGAACGTAAAATAAAATCCCAACAAGTTCGGATTGTTTTCGGACGTCGGAACTACACGTACGTATCAGTGGCGGCTGTTGCCTGAGAGAACCAGTGGTGCACTGTACTGTTTTATTTAGTGTTATGATTTAAAATACAATAAAAATATTTGATACCAGTTTCCGTCCAAATCGACTGTCCACCAAAAATGTGCAAAGAAAACAAAAGAAATCTACACAAGCATTGCTTTTTATTGTTTAATTCAATAGCATAGGCGGTTCAGCTAATTCTTTTATTCCCACTTTGTTTTGAACAGTTTTATTATTGCTTTTAATAAATTCTACCACTATAGTAATCAATATTAAAGTTAATGTTCATTTTTACACAATTCACACTTACAGTAACGTAAACACACTAAATAATAAACAAAAAGAAATTTAAACGAGCGCGGGAACTATGACAATGAGAGGGCAACGCCCCCACGCCCTCGTTCGTCAACAATCGGTCAATCTCGGAAATCGTCGGGGCCGTGCGGCGCACGAATCTAGGCTAGTTACTTCATAGTAAATGTACTAATTATCTTCTGTCTCACGCGTCAGGTGATGTAGCTGGTATTTCATACAAGTTGTATGAGCGCTCTGCGTGCGCTCCGCGAAGCGCACGGGACTTTTTTGTTCGAGCGAAAATATGTTTTAATTTCTTCAGTTTAGAGATTAAAGTTATTTGTCGTTACTTCATTACTATTCGTAAGTATAAAGTAGGTACGTAATATTGATGTTTTAGATATTTTGTTATTCTTTTTAAAGGTATTACGAATTTATGAACTGGTAGTGCAGCGCACGAGTGCACTTAAGGGACAGCCACCACTGGTACGTATACGTACGACTAAGTCGCACCCAGTATGTGCACTGATGTGTGATGTGCACTCCCGTAGTACTTGGAAGGTTAGGATCGTTCGTTCATGTTTGAACGTGTACGCACGAGTAAAATTCGGACAAAAACGCGTCCAAAGTGAGCGCGGCCTAACGCTAACTTCAGTGTACTTATCTCCTTTATGCCGATATCTTGCAGTTAAATTGTCAATCAATCGTGGAAAATGGATCCGATGCGATAAATGCCATAAATCGTGACTTAATGGCCATAAAAATGGTCTGATGTTTGGAGCATTCTTTATATTATAGGATGGCGAAACGAGCTAAAGGCCCACCTGATGATAAGCGGTTACCTTTGCCCATAACAACTTCAATACCACCTAGGCTGTTGCCTTAATGGTACTGCAAGCCGGTTCGCCAAACTGAGACATGAAGATGGAAAGTCTCATACGATTGTAATTTCACCGGCACCCGTACCCTTCACACCGAAACAGCAATGCAAGCATCACTGTTTGGCGGCAGAAGTAGGTACGGTGGTAGGAGCTCTACTACTACTTGGGGGTTGAGGTAAACTCTAATGAATGTCAAGCCAACGTTATAGGGAGTCGCTGGAGTAGTTGAAAATGAGCTGTGCCATCAATCATACAGGTTGTCCTAGTAGTTCAACATGTATACATAGTGTAGCGTTAACCCGCTACGGATAAAAACTTTTTGCATTTTTTTATTACTACCTTTTTTTGTAAATTCTTTATAAAAATTCACTTGGCGTGTCATTTTTGAACTTCGATTTCGTAAATTTCTATCGTCAATTTTTTATTTTCAAAAGCGCGTCATTGCAGATTTGGTAGCCATCAGAACTGGTTTTCTTCTTGTGTTCGTTCATTTACACCAAAATTTTGCTGATGTGATCATAATTGTCCGGTTTTACACCGTTGTTTGGTTATCCAGTCGGCTACATTTTGTACTTGTAAAAAGGTGTCGATGTCAGTTTGTTCTCTCCTGTTATTTTGGTATGTATTTCATATTTTTTTTCTGTTATTTAATCCCATTTACTAATTATTCATTCTCCCAATAATTCAAAAGATTCTGCTTGTGTCCTTTGTCTGAACGTCCTATTTGTTTGTCCTTAGACGTTCATATTAGTACACAAGCCGGGTTTCGGCTTCACCCCGTGGGACCAGCTGCATGGGGCCTGGTTTTGATCCGGCACCAAAGCAGTGTTGCTGAGGGTCCAGGACGGAAGATTTGAGGAAGAAAGAGCCAAATCTTCGTCGCTGTACTCCACCCAAATTGCCTTCCGGGAGTGCGAAATCCCTACCATCTTCACAAGGACAGCAGTTTATTTCAAGACCTCACTTTTATTTTCTTTTATAGTAGTGGTATATAGCAGCGTATTTTTTTCCTGTTTAGTTTTACATTTCTTGCCATCCGCGGTATATGATATTTTATTTTATGTAAGGGGACGGAAAAACGAAACGTTGCATGCAATCTTTTATTTTTTTCGAGACAGTTTGTGTTTAGCTCGATTAACATCCCGGTCAATCTATATGTAAAATCTCGACTCTGCAGTGCTTTTTTTTTTCGAAGTATCTTTTTTTTACCCTTTTGTACATTTTAAAAAAATATTTCGACCCGTTATTTTTTACCTTAAATTAAACGTGTTTGTGATGTGAAAAGTGTTTTCTTCCTTATTTTTTACGTTACAAATTGGCGCCCGAATTTAAAGTAAGTATTTAATATTTATTAATACTGATATAATTTTATTTTTTTTGTTATCTCGTGTGTGGTGCTCCTAGCGAGCAAAATTTCAATTGTTTTTTTTCTTTCTATGTTTCAGGTATTAGAGTCGTACAGAGTCCCGAATAGAAGTTGAAGGAATTGCGTGTTTCTCGAAAGATCCATTTATTGTTTCTCATTTCACGAAATTGCTTGAAGAAGTCAACATACTTTGCTTTAATACATTGTTTGTGAAATACAATTTTTAATACTAACCTTGTAACTATTCCCAATATTGAACTCTTTTATTATTCCTTCCAAATAATAATTTTAACCCGAATTTTATTCTGATCCTGTTGTTAGTCTTAGTTAGTTTCCCGTAGCGTGTGTTTGGTGTGTGGATGTTTAGGCGTCGTGACCAAAGGTAAGCTGTTTGCACGGTTGTTTGAGTCTATTTCTTATTTAGTTCTTAGGTCCGACCTACTTCTTGTTTACCCTTTTTGTAATTAAACATGGCAGAAGAAGCTCCTATCTGTGAGACTCCTCTTCGCGAAAGTCCTATTATTTCCAGACCACCACCGATTCCACCTAGGACAACGCATGGTTCTAGTCATTCTTTGCTTCCTTCTCCAATGAAATCGGAAGACTGTCCGGTTTACGTCCAAAAACGATTTTCACTTAAAAAGTGGCAAATTGTTTATGATGGTAGTACGTGTGTTCGGCAATTTTTCTTGAGTATTGAGGAACAGAAGGAAGCGGATGATTTGTCTGACGGATATCTTTTGAAACGCTTCCACGAAGTTTTGTCCGGAGTCGCATTAACTTATTATAGGTCGATCCGCCGATCTGATTTAACGTATCTGGAACTTAAACAGTATTTTGTAAAGACTTTCGGTTCTGTAGATTTTGAATTTAAAACCGAGCAACAGGTCAGGAATCTAAAGCAAAAACCTGATCAAACTGTTAAAGATTTTGTTATAAGGATTTCTCAACTGAATGACTCCTTACGCAAACCGGTCAATGAGTCAGATCTTTTGGAAATTATTATACATAACATGCATTCCAGATACTTCCCGTGTCTATCGATTCATAAATTTACTGATATGGACTCTCTTATTGATATGACTTCACATTTCGAAAGCTTTTTACCCGAAACGACTAAATTTGCTTCGAGCACTACCACCCAATCGCAAATGTGCCCAAAATGTAATAAAACAGGACATCCCTATCGTACTTGTCCTGACTTCCCTGGTATGCTGTGCTTTAAGTGCCACACGCCTGGTTTTATAACCCGTGATTGCCCTAAATGCAATCCAAAAAATGTTTAATCCACCGGCGACACGCATTGCTCCGTACAGTGTCACCGGTGATAACGTCCGATTCGTCTGATAACCGACCGTTTATCGAGATTTTATTGTGTAACCGTGTCATTAAAGCGTTACTTGACTCTGGAGCACAAATGTCCCTTATTAGTGATTGTTTTACCCAGCAACTAGGTATCTCTCTGGGTAAAAACGATTCATGCCCTCGTGTTATTTCTGCTAATAACTCTCCTATTGATATTTTGGGAACAATTTATCTCCCAGTTAAGTTTAATGATACAACTTTTGTCCATGAATTTTTAGTAGCTCGTTCTATGTCTTCTTCTGTTATTCTAGGTATTGAATTCTGGAATAAGTTTGGTTTAACTTCCGTTTTTAGTCAAGCTTTTAACAAAAATATCAAAGGCAATATGTACCTTCCTTCCGACAACCACTGCCTTCCTCAGGTTTCTTGTATTAGTGAGGTTCGTTACGTACATCCGCGTAACGTTCTATTACCTGAACAAGAACTATGTCTTCAACAGGTCATTGATGAGTTCGAAGTCATTTCATCTGACAAGATTGGTCTGGGTAAGACTACTTGGTTATCACACAAGATTAACACATGTGGACCACCAATTAGACAAAGGTTTTACCCTCTTTCTCCTGTTAAATTAAAGATCCTCAACGAGGAGATTGATAAGATGCTGGAGGTGGGTGTCATTCGTCCCTCTCGTTCTCCGTGGGCTAGTCCAGTGGTTATGGTAACTAAGAAGGATGGGTCCGTTCGTTTCTGCGTTGACAGTAGGAAATTGAATAGCGTTACTACGAGGGATTCTTATCCTCTCCCTCGTATTCACGATATCCTTGACAACCTTCGCGGCGCAAGATATATAAGCTCGCTTGATTTTAGAAGTGCTTTTTGGCAGATCCCTCTTGCTGATGATGAGAGCTGTGAGAAAACTGCTTTTATAGTTCCTCAACGTGGTTTATTCGAGTTTGTCAGAATGCCATTTGGTCTCACAAATGCAGCCTCTGAGATGCAACGTCTTACCGATATGATTGTTAAGAGGACGCTCCCAAAACGTAATTCCCACCCTCGCACTCCCCTTACACACCGCAACTGCGGGCCGCTCTCGTAAATTTTATGCGAGTTGCAATAGAACTCATTTTCGAAAAAATCATTCTCGCGTGTTTTACCACGGAAGTAAATGTCGTAAATCTCAAAACAGTTTTCTTTTTATTACAAGAATACTAAACAATCTATACAAATTTCCTCTAGCTAGTATTTAATAAACTTTATTATCTTCCTATTTGCGTATATTTTATATAGCTAAGTTAAATAATAAAGGATAAATATTCGAAACATCTCTAAAAACGAATGATTTTCAAAAAATAAAAGTATCGAACAAAAATCAACTAATTATGTAACTGTCTAGTCAAGCGTTGGACAAAGGTTCAAAAAAATATGTATCTAAATTTGACATTCATCAAGCATGTGTTCGACTCAGCATATGTTTTCAAAAAGTCTCCTCATTTTGGGAGCCTAGCCTTAATTTTGAATTCACTTCTACCAGTGATAACTGTGTTTTCGGTTACGTTGATGACTTAATTCTGATTTCAAAAGACTTTCACAGTCACGTCGCGCTCCTTAGAAAGGTTCTAAACCGTCTTAAGGAAGCCGGTTTATCTATTAATCTTAAAAAATGCGAATTTTGTAAAAGCGAACTAAAATATTTGGGTTATATTGTAAATGAGAAGGGTTTACAAACTGACCCCAGCAAGCTTGATGCCATTAGGGACTATCCAACCCCTACTACAGCTAAGTCACTACGTGGTTTTATTGGAATGTGTTCCTATTATAGACGCTTTGTTGATGGTTTTTCTTCTATAATAGCTCCACTCACTGCCCTTATTGGAAAAAAGAAAGGTCGTGATCTTATAAATTGGGATAATGCCGCCGAAGACGCATTTACCAAATTAAAGGTCGCGTTAATCAATACACCGGTTATGGCTTGTCCGGATTTCTCGAAACCATTCTTTTTGCAGTGTGATGCGTCAGCGGTTGGTCTCGGTTCAGTTCTTTCACAAATGATTGATAATGTTGAACACCCTATCGCTTATTATTCCCGCTTATTTTCCAAAGCTGAACGCAATTATAGTACTACTGAGCGCGAACTTTTGTCTGTACTTGATTCTATTAAGCATTTTCGGTGTTATTTAGATGGAATGAAGTTTAGTGTTATAACTGATCACATGGCCTTGAAATGGCTCCTCACGCTTCATAATCCTTCCGGCCGTTTAGCTCGATGGGCTACTATTATCTCCCAATATACTTTTGATATCGTTCACCGTAAGGGTTCGCAACACGTCGTACCTGATGCTTTATCTAGGATGTACGCAAGTCCGGTTACATTTGATCAAGGTCCTGAACATACTAATGATAGATGGTATAAAAGGGTTTATGTTGGTGCTCGAGATACTCCACAAATGTTTCCTGCATACGCCATTCGGAACGGTGCTCTCTTAAGACGCATGCCGATCATTACTCCTTTGTGTCCTGATCCTTGGCGTGTAGTTTTACCTGCTGAAAAGGTTCCATCCGCGATTTGGGAAGTACATAATAATCCTCCTTCGATACATCCTGGAGTAACCAAGACTTATCATAAACTCAAGGAAATTTTCTATTGGCCGAACATGTTTCGGGATGTAACCACGGCTCTTAAGCAATGTGATGTATGTAAAGCTTATAAGATCGCTAATACTCAACCCCGTGGTCTTATGTGTTACCCCAAGGTGGTTTCCTTGCCTTTACAAATGATTTCAATCGATATCATAGGCCCATTACCAATCGCTTATTATGGGTTCAAATACATTTTATCTATGGTTGATGTTTTTTCTAAATATGTCTGGCTTGTTCCCCTTAAGAAGGTTGACACCAGTTCAGTTATTAAAGCTCTGGAATCTGAAATATTTTTTAATTTTGGTGTTCCACGGTCTATTCTCTGTGACAATGCTACCGTTTTTCGTAGTAATCAGTTTTTAAACTATCTTAGGTCTTTTCACATTGATTCCCCGTCATTTACCCCATATTATACACCACAGGCCAATACGGTTGAACGCTATAACCAAAGTGTCATTACGTGTTTGAGCATTTTGGTTGGCGAGAACCAAAGGAATTGGGCAAAGATGTTGCCTAAAGTCAAACTATATCTCAATTCTTGTCTTAATTTAGCCACTGGTTTTACGCCAAACTTTCTCATATTCGGTAGAGAAGTCTGTATGGATTCATCCCGCGCTATTAGCCAGACCCCAAGCAATAATTTAGCTGGATGTCGGGAAATACACGCTAAGAATCTAACTTCCCTAGCCGATGTTTATGCGAAAGTAGCTGACAATCTCTCTACTGCCTTTCTCCGAAATTCTCGAACGTATAACGCGAACCGTACAGCGGTTACACTTAACGTTGGTGACATTGTATGGAGGCGTAATTTTTCTAAATCTTCATCTGCTGAATACTTTTCTGGTAAACTCGCTCCCCGCTTTATTAAATGCCGTGTTATTAGGGTCGTTTCTAGAACCACTTATGTCCTTCAAGACTGTGATTCTGTTCATTCTGGACAATATCATATTAAAGATATTCTTAAATGATTCAATCTGTTCAATAAGACCATAAGAATTACTTTAACTCTAACTTCTTAAAATTATAAATTAATTTTTGAAATAAATATTTCGATTATTATAATCAACTAAATAGCGACATCTAGCGGTTGTGTCTTGAACTATTTTCATGACCGGTTATTTAATTGTTTAATCTTACGCCGCTAGGTGGCGCTATCAATCGTTCTGTTTAGAGTCGGTATAATTTTTTCTATTGTTTAGACACTCATTTCACTTGAATTTTGAGTTTCATTTAGTTATCTATCCAATGTTACAGGATTTCCTCTTGGTTAATAACTTAAGAATTCCCTCCCTTTGTATATTTATCCTATTACAAGTTGTCCTCTCACTTTCGAACCTTCTGTTATGTGATATATTCTAATTCTTTTGAATAATTCACTATAAATTATTTTTCGATATGTCATCCTTTTATCTGGTGAAAGTTACACCACACCCTGTAGGACATTCGTTTACTATTTAATTTCACATCTGGAATTTATTTATTTCCTCTCTTGTTTTAATACTTATTCGTTGACTCCGTGTTGTTTTGTTTGACTGGAGTCGTATCTTTGACTGAGGTCGTATATTTTTTGACTGAAGCCGCTAGTATTTTCCTTAGACGGAATTTTTTGTTTGAAGTTTCGTTTATTTTTATTTTTTTCTTATTATTTAGGGATCTCCAAACTATAATTTGGTCAGTTTGGTCTAATGTGATTTATCATTTCCTAGCTTTAATGTTTTCCGTTATTCGCGACGCATCTGAAGCTCGCACTGATAACGTTTAGGTGAAGGTCAACTTTCATTTTTATTCAGTTTCTGCTGCACTTCGTTGTTGTTAATTAGAGTAATTTAGTTTATATATTAAAGTATATTTGTACTAAGTTAGTTTAATTTAAGTTAGTTTATTTAACAAGGTTTATTTAATTTCAGTAAGGTCTTAGGTTTTTTTTTTTTTTTTTTTTTTCGTGTTATCACTCCTTTTGGAGATGTTACTTTTCTTTTGTTTGGTCTTTCACTTTGTGTTGGCTCACTCCTTTAATAAATAATACATTAACTCAGGGTTGTCACATCCTTTTAGGGTTGTCACATCCTTTTAGGGTTGTCACATCCTTTCAGGGTTGCCACAGTTTTTTTTTTTTTTTTTTTTTGTTGGAAAAGGGGTACTGTAGCGTTAACCCGCTACGGATAAAAACTTTTTGCATTTTTTTATTACTACCTTTTTTTGTAAATTCTTTATAAAAATTCACTTGGCGTGTCATTTTTGAACTTCGATTTCGTAAATTTCTATCGTCAATTTTTTATTTTCAAAGCGCGTCATTGCAGATTTGGTAGCCATCAGAACTGGTTTTCTTCTTGTGTTCGTTCATTTACACCAAAATTTTGCTGATGTGATCATAATTGTCCGGTTTTACACCGTTGTTTGGTTATCCAGTCGGCTACATTTTGTACTTGTAAAAAGGTGTCGATGTCAGTTTGTTCTCTCCTGTTATTTTGGTATGTATTTCATATTTTTTTTCTGTTATTTAATCCCATTTACTAATTATTCATTCTCCCAATAATTCAAAAGATTCTGCTTGTGTCCTTTGTCTGAACGTCCTATTTGTTTGTCCTTAGACGTTCATATTAGTACACAAGCCGGGTTTCGGCTTCACCCCGTGGGACCAGCTGCATGGGGCCTGGTTTTGATCCGGCACCAAAGCAGTGTTGCTGAGGGTCCAGGACGGAAGATTTGAGGAAGAAAGAGCCAAATCTTCGTCGCTGTACTCCACCCAAATTGCCTTCCGGGAGTGCGAAATCCCTACCATCTTCACAAGGACAGCAGTTTATTTCAAGACCTCACTTTTATTTTCTTTTATAGTAGTGGTATATAGCAGCGTATTTTTTTCCTGTTTAGTTTTACATTTCTTGCCATCCGCGGTATATGATATTTTATTTTATGTAAGGGGACGGAAAAACGAAACGTTGCATGCAATCTTTTATTTTTTTCGAGACAGTTTGTGTTTAGCTCGATTAACATCCCGGTCAATCTATATGTAAAATCTCGACTCTGCAGTGCTTTTTTTTTCGAAGTATCTTTTTTTTACCCTTTTGTACATTTTAAAAAAATATTTCGACCCGTTATTTTTTACCTTAAATTAAACGTGTTTGTGATGTGAAAAGTGTTTTCTTCCTTATTTTTTACGTTACAATAGGCGGAATTAATGCATTAGGCATTCTCTTCCAGACAACCTTAGGGTGATACAGAGATGACAAGGCAGATGCATAGTGTTCCGCGCGCGCTAGTCAAGAGGAGGGTACGGCCGCTGTGGTTGCCGCACAGGGAGAAGGGGCTCGCCTGCCAGTGGCGAGCCGGGACCTGCTGGGGATGGTTGGGCGAATACGGGAGTATTTCCCACGCCCCCGGCCAAGGGTCGGTAGAGGAACACCGTGGTGGTTTTTAGTCGGTAAGAGTCCGACACTGGCTCCGCCTTCCCCGGGCGGAGTGCGTCAATGAGGATTTTCCCCACGGAAAAAAAGGTGCAATATTTATAACATAACATAACATCACGCCTGTATATCCCCGAAGGGCTAGGCAGAGGTGTAATAGTACACCCACATTTTGCCAGTTATGTTATAGTCCCATGTAATAGAGGGCAAGCCTATTGCCATTGACCGGGCACAAAACCAGACTCCGGGCTGCTACAGAGAATTTCGTAATGAAAAAACCCAATAACACTTTGCCCGACCCGAAAATCGAACCCAGGACCCCACGCTCAGCAGTCGCGCTTGCAACCACTAGACCAACGAGGCAGTCAATATTGATTCACGACACAAAACAAGATGAAAAATAAATAAAGTTACAACTGACTGACTGAGTACAATGACCCCTTTTTGGGAAAGAAGCCATTACAATTTCAGCATAATATGTTGTATAATATACTATTATAGTCATAATATTAGTCATATCTATTATTGTACTAGTTCCGTGTGGGGCCAGACGTAATGAATTTCACCACCCTCTCTCTTCTCATGGGTGTCGTAAAAGGCGACTAAGGGATTCACCAGAGGATGGGCAGCAGCGTTCTCTGAGTATATTAACCAAACAACTGCAATCGCCAACCCGCCTGCCCAGCGTGGCGATTATGGCATATCCCCCTCCCCTTTGGGGGAGGCCTTTGTCCAGCAGTGGACGTCTTTCGGCTGAAATGATGATGATAGTCATAAATAAAATACTAATGAGATGATTCTGCCAAAATTTTATCTAGTTAGAACTTACGAACTTCCCTTTTAAAAGAGTCCCGACTGGTAGCCATTCTTAGCTCGAGAGGTATAGCTTATTCCAAAGAAGAATAGATTGAATATGAAAGGATGAGTGAACCCCTTCTCATAGCTCTAACTTGTTGTAGAAGGAAGAAGATTATTTGAAGACCGTAGATTTCTAGTAGATAAGTTCTATGACATTGGATAAAATCTGCCTTTTCTACTGATAATTATTACCACCAGCTATTACATTGTACCCTGTATTTTATCTGCGTTTTTCATTAATTTTCTGATAATTTTGTGCGCATATATTTTATTTCTTTTCTTTCTTTCTACATTCTTTGAAGACCTTAATGTTGATAGGTTACCAATAATGCATTCAAATTGCGACATGAAAGAAACATGGACGGGAAAAAACAGAACTCCACGCCATATAACGAAAGTGAAGCACCCTAAGTAAGCTGACCCGGCTTGTTTGTATACGTGCCTCACGCACACACTTATGCGTTGTAGGCTGATTGATCGCCATTATGCGTCGTTTCGTTTCTCAAATTACGTACACATAGTTCGGTAGGGTGCGTCACTTTCGTTATGTGTGGTGCAGAGTCCTTTTTTTTCTAAAAATGGAAATAAATAAAACTTTTTGTATCAATTGTGAAAATTATATTGCCAGCTGTTGTTCTTTCGTCCTTGCTATAACCATTTCCTTGAGCTTCCGTCTGTGCACTTTAGTTGAAGTGGTCAGGGGTAGTTCCCTCAGGAAGATAACTCCGCCTCTCAGCTGCTTGGTGTCTGTCAGTTTTGCTGGAAATACAATATAACATTTAACAATAGCCCGAGGAGGGCCTCTACAACGTGTATCAGAAATGCGTGGTCATATATTCGAAGAACTTATTTAGGGAATGCTATCGAACAACTTTTACTATGGAAACAACCCTGAAATCGCAAAAAAAAACAGCTGATCCTTACATTTTGTCGAGCGACATCGATGATTTAGAAGGGAACAGCTGATATTTTTTTTGCGATTTCATGGTTGGTCCCATAGTAAAAGTTGTTCTATGCTATGGCCTGAATGAGCTCTTAAAATATGACCACGAATTTCTGATACACGTTGTATACAAAACAACAAAAAAAAAAAACTAACTAACTAGAAATAACTGAAAACCTCTTAAGGCACATGTAGCGGCCAAGTGGCGCCCCCATCGGTAAAAAAATATTACTCGCTGAATACATCAATTATCGAAAAAAATATTTAAACGATTGAAGTACAGGTACTGTAGTTTAATCAGAAACTGTTAACTTTGTAAATTACGTGGGACACTCAGAAAGTTTTGCGAAACTAAAAAAAATTGTTCTATACGTACATATATTTTTATCAAATCTTTTCAAAGTACTTTCCACCAGCCTCTATACAAAGATTCATGCGCCTAAACCAGTTTTCAAAACACTTTTTCCAGTCCGCCGCAGACACCTCGTTTACAGCCTGCTCGAACGCAGCCAGCGCATCTTCCGGTGACGAAAATTGTATCCCTTTGAGCTGATTTTTTATTTTTGGGAATAAAAAGAAGTCACACGGTGCTAGATCAGGGCTGTAAGGAGGGTGACCCAGGAGTTTGACTGGCGTGCTGTCCAGGAAGTCCCTCGTTTTGAGTGCGGTGTGCGCAGGTGCATTGTCGTGGTGGAGCAGTAGCCCGCGGAGCCCTGTGTTTGGTCGCTTGTTGCTTATAACAGAGAAAACTTCTGGCAAACATTTGGTAGTATACCATTCGGCATTAATGCTTCTTTGATCCCGTAAGGGAATTGATACCAAGTGGCCAGTCAAATTAAAAAAGCTAGCGATCAAAATCTTACCCCCGCTTCTAGATCGCTTCACTTTGGTAGGCGTTGGCTCATTTTGAAACACCCAAACAGTCGACTGGCGCTTGGTTTCTGGGTCGTATTGATAAATCCAGGACTCATCACCTGTAACGATGTCGTAAACACGCCGAGACGAGCCTGCTTCAAATTTGTTAAGCATATCACGGCACCATTCCACCCGGGCCTGCTTCTGAGCATCGGTGAGGTTGTGCGGCACCCAGCGTGATACTATCCTCCTCACGCGAAGATGGCTGTGTAGAATCTCGTGAACGCTTCCCGATCCAATCTTCAATATGTGTTGAATCTCCTGATATGTAATTCGCCTATTGTCTTGGATTAAATTTTTCACTGCTAGCACGTTTTCTTCGGTAACAGCCGTCAAAGGGCGACCGCTTCTTTCGTCATCCCCCAAAGTTGGTCGACCGCGCTTGAATTCGTTATACCAACGATACACGGTTGCCTTGGAAGGGCCTTCATCCATGAATGCCATTTGAAGTCTATCGTACGATTCATCCGGTTTCAGGCGACACTTGAAATCGTATAAAATCATAGCTCTAAAATGTTCCCGGCGCAGATCCATATTTCAGTGAGACACAATACTTTGAATTAACTCGCAAAAAATGTGGAGGGAAATTTTGAAATTGGAACTTACTTATTTTTACTTATAAATAATCATATTTTCGAAAAACATTATAACTGGCCAGTCTCCCATATATAAAAACTTTTTTTCGCAATACTTTCTGAGGGGCCTGGTATAGTTCGCTGTAGTTGTAGATAGAAAAAGTGCCAAAAGTGGCCGTTTTTCACACATTTTCTATCTAAAACTACAGTACCTACGGTACCTGTACTTCAATTGTTAAAAACGAATTTCCGATAAAATAAAAATAAAATAAATAAATAAATATTTGAGACATTTTTACACAGCACTATCTAGTCCCAAACTAAGCAGAGCTTGTACTATGGGTACTAGACAATGGATATAATACTTACATACTTTTTTTTTTTTGTAAATACTTACTTATAATACACAAGAAACACACCCAGGCCAACACAAACACTTATGTTCATCACACAAATATTTGTGTCCTGTCAGTCCTGTGGGAATCGAACCCACAACCTCATGATCAGCAGTCCGACACTCGAACCACTAGACCACAGAGGTCGTCGATAAATTATGTATTCAGCGAGTAATAATTTTATAACTGATGGGGGCGCCACTTGGCTGCTACATTCTTAAGGGGTCATTGTACTCATCATTATAAACAACTTTTACTATGGGACCAAACCTAAAATCGCGAAAAAAATATCAGCTGATCCCTACATTTTGTCGATTTATGTGAACACGAATGTAGGGATCAGCCGATATTATTTTTTGCGATTTCAGGGTTTGTCCCATAGTAAAAGTTGTTCATAATGATGAGCACAATGACCCCTTGAGAGGTTTTCAGTTATTTCAATAACACGATGTATGTAAAGAATTATTAAAAATTCAAAACCCTCAGACCAATAAGCCTAAAGATGCTAAGTAGCCGGATCACCAAGCTTATGCAGTAGTACTGCATAAGAGCCACCCCGCCGCCAATCGGTTCGTTATTCGTCAGCGAGCGGCACCAATCGACATACCACCAAATTTTCGAGCTGACTGAAAGGGACTAAGCTGACCAATCATAACACGCCGTCCGCCCCTTGTCCCTCACCAACATTTTACGACTGTGCGTGTGTAAAACTTTGTTATGTGGTGTCTTCAGGCTTACTGGGGCCTTACTCCCGACTGGTTCGAGCTCTGAACCCAATCGAGCTGATGTCAATTCCTAGAAAAATTCTGTACGAATTGACACTAACTCGAATTCAAATTCGATTGATACTGGGGGTCTACTCCCGTTTGCCGATATTCGATAAATCGTACGATTCATCGCACAATTTGCTACTCCGGTCAACCATCGTTCCCTTATCGCATGCGATGATCGTGTTTTGAAGTTTGTTTTTCTCATCTCCGGTAAATTGTATACGACTATGAACCGTAGTCTATCTTAATTGTGCCTGTTTTTATGTGCCTATCTTTATTATGTAAGTAGCAGTCGGAACGAAAGTTCGTACTTCGTTTGTCGTTCGTAAAACGCGAGTAAATGAAACATTCGAATTGCGTAACTACAAAACTGCTGATTACGATGTCGGAGGGATCCATCATGAAATTGAATGAATGATAAAGCTTAAAGAGGAATCAATCAATCAATCAACTCAGCCTATCGCAGTCCACTGCTGGACATAGGCCTCTCCCAAGTTGCGCCACAACGCTCGGTCCTCTGCCTTCCGCATCCAGTCCCCCCCAGCCACGTTCTTTAGGTCGTTGGTCCACCTGGCGGGGGGGGCGCCCTACGCTGCATTTGCCGATTCGCGGTCTCCACTCAAGGACTCGTCTGCTCCAGCGGCCATCGGTCCTTCGACAGACATGGCCAGCCCACTGCCACTTCAGCTTACTGATCCTACAAGCTATATCGGTCACTCCGGTTCTTTTCCGGATAATCTCGTTACGGATTTTATCCTTCAAAGAAACTCCAAGCATAGCTCGCTCCATAGCTCGCTGAGCGACTTTGAATTTGTGGACTAGCCCAACTGTCAGTGTCCACGTCTCGGCACCGTAAGTCATGACTGGCAGGACGCACTGGTTGAAGACCTTTGTCTTCAAACTTTGCGGTATAGGCGACGAGAAGACTCGGCGAAGTTTGCCAAAAAAAAGAAATAAAAAAGTTAAGAAATAATAAAGAGGAATTATATCGTTTAAAGAGGAATGAACGAAGCAAAAATGACAAGTTGATGTCTCTGGTCTGTCGTATAAATGTTTACAGAGCGTATATTATGCTTTGACTATGGAACTATTCCATTATCAAAGATATTATGGCATTTACTTCATAATGAAGTATGTCGTTACACAATTCCAATGTTTGATTGCGGTGTTATCAACATCGTCTTCAATTTTACATCAAAACCATCATCCTCCGAGCCTTTTTCCCAATTATATTGGGGTCGGCTTCCAGTCTAGCCAGATGCGGCTGAACATCAGTATTTTTACACGGAGCGACTGCCATCAGACCACACACCCCAGTTACTGGGTAACACTGACATTCGGAGGCTAGACCAGTTGTCAGACTTTCAGGCTTCTGACTACCCGTAACGACTGCCATAGGTATTCATATGACAACCGGAACCGACAGCTTAACGTGCTCTCCGAGGCAATTTTACATCAAAATTAAACTGTCAAATGAGTCACGCAATGGCCCTGCTGGTCAACCATCGTTTCCTTATCGCATGCGATAATCGTGTTTTGACGTTTGTTTCTCTGATCTCTGGTCAATTTCATACGACTATGAACCGTCTATCTTTATTGTGTAGGTATCAGTCGGAACAAAAGTTCGTACTTCGTTTCTCGTTCGTGAAACGAAAGTTGACCCCCTGCATCTAAATCCTACATAATCCTACTAATATTATAAATGTGAAAGTTGGTGAGGATGTATGGATGTTTGTTACTCTTTCACACAAAAACTACTCTATGGATTTTAATGAAATTTGCCATACAGATAGAAGATAACCCGGATCAACATATAGGCTACTTTTTATCCCGGGAAGATAAACAGTTCCTGAGGGATGCGCGATATATGACATCACAGAAATAGAAGAATGATTGTAATCACAATTTTACTTGCGATTCATGCGTGGCAACTTTCGAACAAACTACGCCTCCCATATTGACGTCATTAATTTAAAAAAATTAACTTTAATCAAATGTACTTTACAGCTTTTGTTTCTGCAGTTAGAAACAGCACAAAAAGGCATTTTTGCGGGTTTTTGTTACAGTATTTACAGAAACAAGTCATAAGGCGTACTGAGAAAGGCTTTGAAAAGCCCTGCACTATGGTGTAGAGTGTTGGCACGTGCGCCCTGCCCACTTGGTCATTCTATTCTATCTATTTCTGTGTACGACATTCACGCGGGCGAAGTCGTGAGCATAGGCTAGTAATAAATACTCCTATGTTACCTTTAAAGCATTCTTGTATGTAAAGTTAGCTACCATACCTTTGACTAAGTCGTGAATCTCCTGCGCAGTCACTTCAACACCAGGACGCGGTATGATACACGCGACCGGCAGGTCACCGCACTCGGCGTCCGGTACACTCGTCACTGCCACGTCCAACACGCCCGGGTGCTGGCGGATCACTGTTTCCAGTTCTAATGGCGATATCTGAAGGAGAAATAAAGAGGATAATTTGAATTTTTTTTTAATACATAAGGTGAATGCTACAGGGTAGTCCGCGAAATTCAATTCTTTTGGCGTTTTTTGCAATTTGTAACTTTATTTCGCGTTGTATATCGGTCAAAATATGATTGGCGGAAATAATAACAATATATCTAAGGAATAATACTCATAAAAAATATTAACCTAGCTTTATCTTTTACAGTGTTGCGTGCTGTTTGGGACTTGATTCTTTTTAGGACTAGTAACTGGTGGTAGCTGGTGTAATATACGCGATTTAATCCGGTTAAACTTTGTTTTATTAGATTTTTTTCTTGTTCTGTGGAGTAAATAGTCCAGAACCAAACGTCTTCTGAGCTTCTAATTATGACTTTTTTACTAAGGCTATTCAGTCGGAGCTGCAGTTGTCCTTATCAAACCGTTTTGAGACAGAGTGCTTCTCAAAGCGACAGCGACAGAGATAGTTTCTAAAACAACTAATTTTCAAAAGTCTCTCTGCCCGCATTTCCTCTTAAAAATCTGTTGTTCTATAGAAATTTATCAAAGTGAGATGTCGCCGACAGGCCGACGAGGTCGGTCCACAAAATGTAAGTACCTGCAATTCTTTATGGTAACCTACCGCATGTCATATTGTTGTGGGTATAAATCATTTATCTTTCTTTCAGTATTTTCTTCACTATTTCAGTAATGGTCCAATAGTGAAAGTTGTCTGCAATCAAATGATGAGTAGGTACACCACAAGGTACACCGATAGTGATATAACATTACAGTTCTTTCACTAACCTGGTGGTTCCTATACTTCATCAGCAACTTGATACGTTCAACAAAGTAGAAGTTCCACTCCTCATCCCTGTACATCATGTCTCCGGTCTTGAACCAGTTATCCTCAGTTATCACTTCTGCCGTGGCTTCTGGGTTGTTATAATAGCCCTGAAATGCGAGGTTTAGGTAATTGGTTACTATATTCTATTATATCAGGGTCTCAATAGCGTAAGGACCTCAGAACCGTAAGTTGTAGCAGCCTAATAGGCTTCAGAAATATCTCAAAATCATCAGGGTGATCGTTTTGACATCACTGGGGTAATTCCATAGAAATCTCATCATCATCATCTCAGCCGAAAGACGTCCACTGCTGGACATAGGCCTCCCCCAAGCATATGTTGGGGGGATATACCATAATCGCCACGCTTGGCAGGCGGGTTGGCGATCGCAGTAGGCTGGTTAAATACTTAGAGAACGCTGTTGCCCATCCTTTGGTGAATCCCTTAGTCGCCTTTTACGACACCCATGACAAGATAGGGAAAACATATAAATCTAAATAAAGGACTAGTATAGTATTATATTATCTGTGATAAAGGTAATACAAGTGTCAAATGCACGTGAACTTGTCGCCACGTATAAGTGTCTTTGTGTAGATCAAGTGTAGTCAAGACCACGCTTGAGTAGAGATTTATTTCCTATTTCAGGTTATATTCATGTGTTATGTTGTTGAATTGAACTTTATAATTACCGTGTTGGAATAAGACCGCTGCTCAAGTAACGATTCTATCCTTAAGTAGTGATCAGGTGATTGAGGATCAAACTGTACTTGAGGAACGTTCTGTAATACGGACCTACGTGTTCTGTAAGTTCCTATGGTGATAATAAATGTTTTGAATCTACTGCATATCAACTTTTCTGTCACTGGTAATGGCGCTACTTTCAAACTCCCTCTCACATCATCATCAGCATCATCATTTCAGCCGAAAGACGTCCACTGCTGGACATAGGCCTCCCCCAAGCATCGCCACAACGACCGGTCCTGCGCCTTCCGCATCCAGCGGATTCCCACGACCGTCACCAGGTTGTCGGTTCACCTTGTGAGCCCCCCACAAGGTGGACCGGAGCGACGACCTGGTGAAGGACGACCCACGCTGCACCTTCCAGTATGCAGTCGCCACTCCAGAACTTTACTGCCCCATCGGCCGTCCGTCGGCCCTCTCACATACTCATTTCATTTCTTATCGGAATAACTTCATGTCCGATATTGACCCAAGGCACTATACCTATTAATTCAGTTATGGACTATTAGTATACTTAGTCCACGACGTACCTGGACACCACCAGGAGATTTCAACCACAACTCTCCACTTCGGTTGGGTTCTTTGATTTCCTCCCCTGTTTCTATGTTCACCAGCTGAAAACATGAACGTGCGCCTAATTATAAAATATAACTACAGTACCTGTACTTCAATAATTAAAAAAAGGATTTTCAATAAATGATGTATTTAGCAGTAATAATTTTTTTACTGATGGGGGCGCTACTTGTCTGCTACATCCCCTTAATATTGCATTCTCATCCAGTCTTGAGCTATGTATAAAATTTCAAATCTCTAGCTCATCGGGATGTTAGTTTAAAATCGATTGCATTTATACCGAACAGACGGACATGACTAAAAACGTGGTAAAAACAATAGGTAGGTACAATTTTCTCAAAGAAATAGTTTTCGCGAAAGAACAATCAGTTTCTGAAGTAAATAGTTTTCGCGAAAGAACAATCAGTTTCTGAAGTAAATCCATATTATAAAAGAGAATACAGTTTTTTTTTTCTTGTAGTATAGGATGGCGAAACAAGCTAAAGGCCCACCTGATGTTAAGCGCTTACCTATGCCCATAACAGCTGCAATACCACCTAGGCTGTTGCCTAAATGGTACCGCAAGTCGGTTCGCCAAACTGAGACATGAAAATGGAAAGTCTCATGTGATTGTATTGTATTTGATCTATAGTAAAACGTAATTTTTGAGATGCAGTAGGTATCTCAATAATTTATAGTAGGTACGGGGAGGTAGCATTGCATTTGAACAAGTCATTTCATACCGGCTGAAAATCATAAAACTAAAGGTGGTTACAAACCGGCGAGGCCAGGATTGGATGGGATGGGCGTGAATTGAAATCCCGCTGATCCTTTCACACCGAAAGATGTACATCGCGAGCTCGCGCCCGTCTCGCACAGAGAAAATAATCACTACGTCCGTCTCGCGCCGAACAGCGCTGGTCGGCGCCGGCTCGCCGTGTACAGTCAGCTGCATTCATTGGTTACCCCGCTTAGGAACAAACACTCGGATAGAAAAAAAAACAGTCGCCGCTCTAGCCTCTCTATTCTTATTTATTTCCTTTATTGTCGTGATGTCTACATCGCGAGGCAGAGCGTGGCAGAGCGCCATAGTGGTTATATTCTCTTTGCAGAGCGCGGCAGAGCGTGACCTCGATGGCCGGTGCGAGATTTTTGTATCCGTTTTGCTATGTAATAAATACTCTATTAATGCAGCAATAAAGTTTAATGTTGTACCAACAAATATTTCGATTCTCGCCTCGCATTTCCTCGCCTATCCAGACGTTTTACACCAAATATGGGCATGACGTGAATTGCGGCCCATCTCCGCCACACCTCGCCGGTGTGAAACCACCATAATAGTTTTTCCGTAATACATCAGCGATCTGATCGTCAGCTACTCCAGTAGCAGTGACCAGTTTGTGGTCTTGGATTGGTTAGCTGGGTACGCCCATGTAAATTAGAATATCTTACATAATATTTACATCATTTATAATATCTTATGGCGTGATATATTATAAAATTATCATAGTTGATACAAAATTTTAATGGTTTTATGGCCATTATCACTATCCGATAACGCGATCTTGCTTTATTTATCTATGGGTTTATAACTATTACTACTTTTGTTCCTTTTTAATATTGCCTCGTAATGGTTTATTGCCGATCATTGACCTCCTGATGACCGTTTTTATAAAATAAACTTAACACGTGTAGTCTGTGGATTAGTTGTGCGAGCTGATGACTTTTTCGCAATATGCGCAAACGTTGCGCTTCTGTTCTGAGCAGGGTACGCGACAGCCCCAACAGCATCTTGAATACCATAAAGGACAGGTGAGACGCTCCGATACTGGAGCATTGGTTACGCTTACATGCCCCAGTGGCATAGTATAAACTACGTAAGCTAGCTATATGTTAATTAAATTAATCTCAATTCGAAATTTTAAATTAGTAATTTACTAAAATTAGGTTGTAACGGCAATGTTTACTAACAAAATAGATACAATTTAAATTGTGGAAAGAAAAAAAACCGGCCAAGAGCATGTCGGGCCATGCTCAGTATTATAGGGTTCCTTAAGTAGGTGTAATTACAAACGAATCAAATCGAATATTAATCATGGCTATTTTAGTTTTTGCAATAATCGGCAGCATTCGCGACTCAGAGCGTGTTGTTAGTAGCGCCATCTAGCGATAAAGTTACTTTTTGTGATTTTTTCAAATATAAAGTAGCTAAAGGAGCATTATTTGCTATTATAATTTTTCTCTAAGGTCAATGACCTTTGAACTAGGACGTTTTAAGTATTTTTCAGTTTTCTCTCTATAGCTCAAAAAATTATAATTACATTATACTCGAAATAATTTTAAAAGAGAGTTTTTATAAAGGTCTATCAATGTGGAAGATTATAAGTTTCTACATTGCATAGTTTAGAAATGGCAGGGGGGGGGGACACATTGCAAGCCACTTTGGCGGGCTATATTTCGCAGATGGTACACCTGATAAAAAAGTGGTGTATCAAACAGTACCTTCATTTTAGTAGACCTATTCAATGATATCCCACACGAGGGGGTGCAGCGAAAAATTTTTTTTTTTCCCCATTTCACATGGACGCCACCCCTAAAATACGGAAAAACTACTTTTTTATTCTTTTCAAATTGAGATCTATATGTAAACAATTTTTTAACAAAATTTCATTTACTTATGTTTATAACTGTAGAAGTTATTAAGCTGTAAAGGATTAGGACAGACGGACAGACGGACAGACAT
The DNA here is from genome assembly GCA_949699075.1 of Asteroscopus sphinx. Taxonomy (NCBI): domain Eukaryota; kingdom Metazoa; phylum Arthropoda; class Insecta; order Lepidoptera; family Noctuidae; genus Asteroscopus; species Asteroscopus sphinx. The sequence continues at coordinate 5,788,332 of OX453021.1, read as the reverse complement.
GACGAAACTATAAGGGTTCCTTGTAGGACTTCGGAACCCTAAAAATCGCTCACGAGCAGGATTCGAACCTGCGACTCCTGGCTCAGTACGCCAGTGCTTTAGCCACTAAGCTACCGCTAGCTCTTGTTTTTTTTTCCACAATTTAAATCGTTAGATTTCGCTTCGCATGCGTAAATGCGTTAAAATCGAATATAAATCCGCACATGAATTCGAAAAGTCAGAGGTGCGGGCCAAATAAAAACATTTAAAAATATATAACAACAGTTGCCCACCGGCATCAGGAACAGGGTCCAAGCTACCGGCGGTCAGGAACTTCCTAACGATACGCGCCGTATCCAGAAGTACCGCTTTCTGTATTTTGCGCCCCTGAGATCAGTCCCTAGCTACAACGTGCAACGCTGTATCTGTAGACTGTTGGACATAGGCCTTGCAACAGCACTCGGCACTCCGCTTTCCCTATCCAGTCTCAGCTGCCTTCTTTGTTAGTTTACTTAGATGGTAGATGGCAGATGTGATTTGGTCATGGCTGTCCATACTGACGACATTAAACCTTAGTTGCCCATTATTTGGTGGTAACCATAAATGGTACACTTGGTACCCCTGACTTCATCACAGTAATATTTTGTATTAAGAAAGGATACGTACCTTGTACTGCAAGTGTCCAAACGGTTTCCCACAGGACCCTAATGGGCTGTCCACACTGTGGAATATAATGGAACCGATCTCGCTCATCCCGTACACATCAGTCACTATAGCATTCGGTATCAAACGCTGAAAAGATCGAATAACGTAAAATTAATATTCATCCTGCTACGTACACACGGCTACACATCAAGCTGTACTTTTCCAGAATAAGCTGATCTCGCATTGTAAGGAAAGCCTACACAATGCGAGGTCAGCTTATACTGGAAATGTACAGCTTGATGTGCAGCCGTGTGTACGTAGTTTGACATTGACAGGGCATTTATTTCGTAAGCAGTAAGGGCGGTTTTCTAAATCAAGTGTCACTGTCATGCAGTCGACTGTACAATACGCGTGACCTAAAGGTGGGCACTGACGATGTATCCATTCGGACGTCGTTTTAATGCCTACTTCCAAAAAAGCTTGACTTGTTCTAAAAATAACATGAGTTTTCAATGTTCACGCACAGCACAGATTTTGGAATGCGGCCACGCCATTCGGACGTTTGGATGCATCGTTAGTGGCACCCTTAACTGTGCCTCTCTGATAATAGGTTTTTTTTGAAGTCAGAGTGATAGTTTCATTCAAAGATCCGCTCAAAGTTAAAGCACAAAAACAATCGAAGTGTGCCAACAAGCGGCATGTAAAAATAATGTTCGTAGACTCCACAGACATAGTAAAAAATATAGACAAAGTGCTCTCAACAATCATAGTGAAGCCAATAAAACCGTGCTCCTCCATGTACAAACCAGCGCTCACGCACACACATGCACCTTAAACCGTGCTCACCCCTCTCAGTTCACATGTCGCGGCATCGTCCAGTAAGCATCGCGAAAACAAATATCCTTCAAGTGCATGGTGTGTACGTGAGCACTGGTTTTACATGAAGGAGCACGGTTTTTGTTGGCTTCACTTTGATTGTTCGCAGCACTTAGTCTATATTTTAAACTATGTCTGTGGTCGACTCACAAATAGGCGCGCTGAAGCTGTACTGAACGTATCCTTTTAAGGTTAACTTGAATTTGTTTCACTTCACGTGCAATCACAATCTTCACTGCGGTTCTAAGCCTAATAATCTAAGTAGTATTTCCGTATCGCCTACTATAAGGTGTTCTGTGGTGTGGTGAGATGTAAAAATATACATTGTCACTGCCATGTGTGGGCTTCTGTAGGGTCTAATGGTAAGATGTATTGAAATATGTATTATAATGATGATTAACATGTATTTAAATGTGTCTATAGCCTAGGTCATCATCATCATTTCAGCCGAAAGACGTCCACTGCTGGACATAGGCCTCCCCCAAGCATCGCCACAACGACCGGTCCTGTGCCTTCCGCATCCAGCGGATTCCCGCGACCTTCACCAGGTCGTCGGTCCACCTTGTGGGGGGCCTACCCACGCTGCGCCTTCCAGTACGCGGTCGCCACTCCAGAACTTTACTGCCCCATCGGCCATCCGTTCTGCGAGCAATGTGCCCCGCCCACTGCCACTTAAGTTTGGCAATTCTTCGGGCTATGTCGGTTACTTTCGTTCTCCTGCGAATCTCCTCATTTCTGATTCGATCACGCAGGGACACTCCGAGCATAGCCCTCTCCATTGCCCTTTGAGTGACTTTGAGCCTTCTTATCAGGCCCATTGTGAGCGACCACGTTTCAGTACCGTAAGTAATTACTGGCAACACACACTGGTCAAAGACTTTCGTCTTGAGACACTGCGGTATTTTGGACGAGAAGATATTGCGTAGCTTCCCGAACGCTGCCCAACCGAGTCGGATTCGACGATTGACCTCTTTCTCGAAGTTGGACTTACCTAGCTGGACAGTTTGTCCTAGGTATACATAATCGTCAACCACTTCGAGTGTAGATTCTCCGATGCTTACGGGAATGGGTGCTATATGGGAATTCAACATAACCTTTGTCTTGTCCATATTCATTTTAAGACCCACTCTATCGGAAGCTCTACTGAGGTCATCGAGCATTGTACCGAGGTCCTCCATGGTCTCAGCCATGACTACTATGTCGTCGGCAAACCGAAGGTGAGTGATGTACTCGCCGTTTATGTTAATGCCTAGCCCATTCCAGTCCAGAACCTTGAAGACATCCTCCAATGCAGCAGTGAACAGTTTCGGAGAGATCACATCTCCCTGTCTCACACCTCGCTGCAGAAGGATAGGTTTCGAGGCTTGGTCCTGTAATCGGACTGACATAGTGGCGTTTTCATACAAAGACTTTAACACTTCGATGTACCGATAGTCAATCTGGCACCGTTGAAGAGACTGTAGTACCGCCCAAGTCTCGATCGAATCGAAGGCTTTCTCGTAGTCCACAAACGCTAAACAAAGAGGCAAGTTATACTCTTCGGTCTTCTGTATAACCTGACGCAGCGTATGTATGTGGTCTACGGTGCTAAAGCCGAACCCGGCTTGTTCGGGAGGCTGGAAGTCGTCAAACCTGCGCGAAAGACGGTTCGTAATGACTCTCGAAAACAGCTTGTAGACATGGCTCAGAAGTGAGATGGGCCTATAATTCTTCAGTAGAGCATTATCGCCCTTTTTGAAGAATAGCCTAGGTAGGTACGAAAAAAAACATCAGTTGTCATACCCTCAATTCCTCTACAAGATCTTTGGAAACTGCACTTCCTCCAATGTATAAGGCCTCGACAGCTGAGAACTCGCAGTTTTCTTTTGCAGCATTCCTAAGCAACGTGGTCATCATGGTTGGACTGATGATCAGATATGTAGGCTGCAAAAAAAGAGAAAAAAAAGATTGGCATCACAATTGGTTTCTGAATTTAGCTTTTATGAAAAAAAATGTCATACGAAATCTTTGATTAACCCTGTGAGATAATTTTGGATATCATATAGGAAAACATATAGGTATACAACCATGGGATCCATGTGGAATTGAGGGAACTCCTCCTTTGATACAACCTTATTGTTGGCTTATAATAAACCGCGACTGCTGAGCGTGGGGTCCTCTGGGTTCGATTCCCGGGTCGGGCATAGTGTTATTGGGTTTTTCCAGATGGAAATTCCCAGTCACAGCCCGGAGTCTGGATATGTGCCCGGTTGATGGCAATAGGCTCGCCTCCTATTACATGGGACTTACAACATAACTGGCGAAATGTGTGTGTACTATACACCTCTGCCTACCCCTTCGGGAAAATACAGGCGTGACGTTATGTTGTTGTTGTTGTTGTTGTTGTGACGTGAATTTAAATATTGCTAAACAAATATCAATTCTCACGCCTGGCTGGTGTGAAACCACCTTGACTGTCTACGTTACAGTAGGTCTACTCGCGTTTTACGAACGACAAACGAAGTACGAACTTTCGTTCCGACTGATACTTACATAATAAAGATAGGCACATAAAAAAGGCACAATTAAGATAGAATACGGTTCATAGTCGTATACAATTTACCGGAGATGAGAAAAACAAACGTCAAAACACGACTATCGCATGCGATAAGGGAACGATGGTTGACTGGAGTAGCAAATTGTGCGATGAATCGTACGATTTATCGAATATCGTCGAACGGGAGTAGACCCCCAGTATCAATCGAATTTGAATTCGAGTTAGTGTCAATTCGTACAGAATTTTTCTAGGAATTGACATCAGCTCGATTGGGTTCAGAGCTCGAACCAGTCGGGAGTAAGGCCCCAGTAAGCCTGAAGACACCACATAACAAAGTTTTACACACGCACAGTCGTAAAATGTTGGTGAGGGACAAGGGGCGGACGGCGTGTTATGATTGGTCAGCTTAGTCCCTTTCAGTCAGCTCGAAAATTTGGTGGTATGTCGATTGGTGCCGCTCGCTAACGAATAACGAACCGATTGGCGGCGGGGTGGCTCTTATGCAGTACTACTGCATAAGCTTGGTGATCCGGCTACTTAGCATCTTTGGGCTTATTGGTCTGACAAACGAAGTACGAACTTTCGTTCCGACTGATACTTACATAATAAAGATAGGCACATAAAAAAGGCACAATTAAGATAGAATACGGTTCATAGTCGTATACAATTTACCGGAGATGAGAAAAACAAACATTAAAACACGACCATCGCATGCGATAAGGGAACGATGGTTGACTGGAGTAGCAAATTTTGCGATGAATCGTACGATTTATCGAATATCGTCGAACGGGAGTAGACCCCCACTTTACAGTTGAGCTTTACAATGTATGTTGTTGTTCAATGTAAAAATACAAGTACCTAAAGATCTTTGCACGGCTCTCTTGCGAAGTAGCCACTTTGGACATAAAACCTACGTGTTTATTTGTCCAAGGGTGCGTTGATTACCTTGTAAACCTACCTCATATGCTTTAAACAATTCAAGAATATGTTGCGTAGTGAGCGTCGAAGAAGACTGTATCCTTGCAAGCTTGAGGAATGGCGAGAAGGTGTATTTGAGGAGGGCTGTCAGCCATTGCAGAGGAGCCACGACGAGTGCAGCTCGAGTCGGTGACGGGAACTTTGTGGCAAAATCACTGGAAAATAAAGAAAGTTAATAGGTTTCTATACCATATAGTTTTTAAACAATCTACTTGTAAAAAACTAGGTAAAGGCAGACCTGGATTTCCAACTAGGCCAGGCTAGGAATAATTTTGTTTGATAATATTACGTAGTTATTACATGTTAGAGCGAAATCTAAAGATATAAATTGTGGAAAAAAAATTCGCTCACGAGCAGGGTTCGAACCTGCGAAGATACACCAGTGCTTTATTCGCTAAGCTACCGTGAACTCTGCTCGTGTATAGTTCAGAATAGGTATATAGTCAAAGTTCAGAACTGGATGACAAATTATGCACATATTATATTTATAACACCATTGATACAATTTTATGACAAATAAATGAATTGAATTGAATTGAATGCAATTACAACCTGCAATGAAATGAATGCAATTACATTTTAAAAACGTGGCATATAAAACTATATTAATTTTCATTAAATTATTTATTGTCGAATTTGTGTTTCAGTACAATATACCATATATATATGCATTCGATACAATACACCAGTGTTTTTCAATCTGTTCCATTTTTTTTTGCCATGTGGAAACCCTCGTGGACGCACTCCGCCCGGGGTAGGCGGAGCCAGTGTCGGACGTTTACCGACTAAAACCACCACGGTGTTCCTTCAACTACCTTAGCCGGGGGCGTGGGAACCCGTGAGTATTCATACAACCACAGCGCAACCCCCTTTAGTAAAAATAAATGCCCGCGACACCCACGCCCTTCTTGGCGGCGGCGGCGGTAGGGCTTTTTAATTAACATAATATTAAGAACTAAAAATTTAAATTTCTAAGCGACTGCGATTCCCCTGTACAGTGTTAGCGACCCCCCGGGGGGTCGCGTCTCACATTTTGAAAAGCACTGCAATACACAATACACCGATACACAATGCGATAAAAAAAAAAAACCTAATTTACCCCGGAACCGATGTTGAACTTTTTACCACATTGTATCTCTGCTTATGTCAAATTATTTTGGAGATAATATATACCTACCACATATAGGGCCCACTGATCGCCATGTTCTTATGCGTGAGGATAGCAGCTTTCGGCATGCCCGTAGTGCCACTCGTCGATACCAAAAATGCTATCGTCTTTTCAGTATCGAAGTCTGCAGGCCTGCAAACGCGAATAGGCTCAATTAAATCAAACATTTAAATAAATCAATTAATTTATTAATTTATATAATTAATTAAATTAATTAATTAAATTAAATTTATTAATATATATTTTTTTTTTTTGGAACTAAACTTTTTTTTTGGGACATAAAACTTAGCGAGGTACTAAGGGCTGGTTTTCAATCGCCAGTAACTATTGTCTATGGAATGAGTTTGACATATTGACAGTTGTAGTAAAGAAATATGTCAAAATGTCACATTTATTCCTCAGATAAAAGTTATCAGACTATTGAAAAAACCGGCTTCTAGACTAAGGGGTGGTATGCCACACGTCAAATTTCTTTGTCCAATCCAATTTATTTGATGACAAGTGTTTTTTTACATATAACATTTGATGAAAATCATCTAATTTCTTTAATCAAAGTCACATTGGACAAATAATTTTGACGAGTGGCATACTACCCTAATGCCCGGTTTTTATCTATTCGATGGCGCTATTGGTTGAAGTGATTTGCCTACCAAAATATTGAAGTCCAATCAAATCGCTTAAATTGAGATTAAGCAGTTGATTAGATGGGTAATCGATCATCCCTCCAGAAATCGAGGGTAAATCGGCAATCGCATAAACACTAGTCTTTATTTTTATTTATTTTACCTAATGGGCAAGTTATATTCCGTCTGCTGCCGGACGTAAATAATTGCACCACCCTATATCTTCTCATGCGTGTTGTAAAAGGCGACTAAGGGATTCACCAGAGGATGGGTAGCAGCGTTCTCTGAGTATTTAAACAACCAACTGCGATCGCCAACCCGCCTGCCAAGCGTGGCGATTATGGCATACCCCCCCATTGGGGGAGGCCTATGTCCAGCAGTGGACGTCTTTCGGCTGAAATGATGATGATGATGATGAATGGGCAAGTGCATTTGACTGCCACCTCACTACGCGATGGTGCGGTCGACGATGTATACGCTTGCCCAGCAAAAACCTCACTCGAGCCACACCTCGGCCACTCATCATCATCATCATTCATCATTTCAGCCGAAAGACGTCCACTGCTGGACATAGGCCTCCCCCAAGCATTGCCACAACGACCGGTCCTGTGCCTTCCGCATCCAGCGGATTCCCGCGACCTTCACCAGGTCGTCGGTCCACCTTGTGGGGGGCCTACCCACGCTGCGCCTTCCAGTACGCGGTCGCCACTCCAGAACTTTACTGCCCCATCGGCCATCCGTTCTACGAGCAATGTGCCCCGCCCACTGCCACTTAAGTTTGACAATTCTTCGGGCTATGTCGGTTACTTTCGTTCTCCTGCGAATCTCCTTATTTCTGATTCGATCACGCAGGGACACTCCGAGCATAGCCCTCTCCATTGCCCTTTGAGTGACTTTGAGCCTTCTTATCAGGCCCATTGTGAGCGACCACGTTTCAGTACCGTAAGTAATTACTGGCAACACACACTGGTCAAAGACTTTCGTCTTGAGACACTGCGGTATTTTGGAAGAGAATATATTGCGTAGCTGCCCAACCGAGTCGGATTCGACGATTGACCTCTTTCTCTAAGTTGGACTCGGCCACTCAATACAATATAAATGCTAGCACCAGCTCCATACACAAAATTACGTCTGTATACGAACGCACACACACGTGTAGGTTAGGGATGCTTGCCACTCGTACTGCCGATTGGTTCCAAGCGCTTCTCAGTAATTTCATCATCATCATCATCAGAGATGGCGAGCTTGTATAGCGACTGACGATTGACATCCATTGCAATCTTGCAGTCCAATTGCCGGCAAACCGCGGGTGGGTGCGGGTTGCGGGTCTTAAAATCTTAAATTGGCGGGGGGCGGTATGAGTGGCCGTTCTGTACGATAGTACTATTAGATATTCTGTGCTCAAGCTTTGAAAAGACCACCAGATTATACCTATTTATTGGGAAACAAAAACGAATGCCGCGTCTATGGGACTACTTATGTGGACCGGCTGTATCAATAATAGTTAGAGTTACTGTCTGATTCATGAGGTCCTTTCTTGTGGCGTAAAATCGGTAATAATGTAGCTTATTCATTATTGTTGTACAACATGTAACAAAAACCCAGTTGTTCAATAAAAATAATCATATTAAATATTAAACTGCCTTGTTGGTCTAGTGGTTGCAAGCGCGACTGCTGAGCGTGGGGTCCTGGGTTCGATTCCCGGGTCGGGCAAAGTGTTATTGGGTTTTTTCATTAGGAAATTCTCAGTAGCAGCCCGGAGTCTGGATTTGTGCCCGGTCAATGGCAATAGGCTCGCCCCCTATTACATGGGACTATAACATAACTGGCGAAATGTGGGTGTACTATACACCTCTGCCTACCCCTTCGGGGAAATACAGGCGTGATATTATGTTATGTTATGTTATGTTAAATATTAAATCATTATTAATTGTAAATTGAAAGTGATATAATCACTGAGCGAGGGAGTTTTGAGTGATATAATAACTTTGAAGAATTTTTCAAAATGACTTGTGTCCTTACGTATGAATGTCGATTCTGATAACGTACCTCACAGGAACAACAGGGTTTTTGTTACATACTGTATACAGTTATTAAAAATAAAAGTTCACAATCATACTTAAAATCTTGAATGTTGACATTATTTCCATGTTGCTCCATCATTTCAGAAAAGCTTATGACGTCGGCACTCTTATCAAAGCTGATTATTTTAGTGTCCAGTCCTAAGAGATCGATGGCTTTTTGAACATCTTGCACTTTTTCGCTCTGGCAGAATATTATTTTAGGTTTGTCGGTGTTAAAAGTATTTTTTAATTCACCTGAAATAATATTAAAAACTTTAAAACAGCGCTTCATGAATATGCATGATTTTTGTCGAAACCGTCCCAACAACCTTGACAATTCTATGTTATACTCTTAATACAGTTAGTTACTTACCAACTCCAAGCGTTCTATCGATGGCCGCGGTTGTGATTCCAAGGTACAGAGCAGCATAAAACGGTATAGCTTGATCCAGATGATTAGGAGCCATCAAGATCATGACGTCGCCAGTCTTGAGACCCATGTTCCTGAAGATATTTGCACATTGTACACTTCTTTTCAATACTGAACTGTTGGTTTCTGATTCGCCGGTTCCACCATCGATCTGAAAATTCACCAGTCATCAATAAACGCATCGGGAAATGGATAGGTGAGAATTTCTTTTTATTCTTTTTTAGAATAAGAGGTAAAGCCACCAGGCAGACGATCGGCTAGCCGCTGGTTAGGGACCAGGCGAAAGCTCTGACTGGTCTGCCGGTCAATGAAGCAATGCGGCAAGCCGAGAACCGAGATGTGTGGAGGGGCAGTGTGGGCCCTTGAGAACAGACACGACCCTCAGTAATGAGGAACACAATTATTTGTGTGAGAGAGGATTTATCCAGTTTCGTTCAGGTACCTGACTCTCACGTACACAAACTCCCAGACCCGGACAACTAGGTATCTGCAAATCATAATAATATTTGTCTTCTGCGACCCGTTGCATCGGAGCCGATCACTCAGCCACTGCGTCAACCATCTCTTTAAGTTTTTCTTTCTCCTCGCCTTGTTCTCAATTATGTTGAGGTCGGCTTCCAGTCTATCCAAAATCCAGATGCGATAACGACTATGCCACAAGTGCAGTCAAATTAATTGTTAATTTGAATAGACGAGAACATTAGCAGCTACAGTGAACCGTTGTTCATTTTGGTTCACTGTCAAAGTACGGGGTCCCATCGACTTTGGATGCATGTTGCTAAACACACGTTTATACTAGATCGACACAGATAGCATAAATAAAAACGCTAGGAAACACAACACGAGGTGGTTTTATGTTGAATCCGATATGAAGAACACAAAGGAAGCAAGGATAAAAATAAAACTTGAGTTTTTAATATATATTTTCGCAATAAAACACAAAAATTCACATAGCTTGTGTCCGTTGCGCGAGCTCGCTGGTGACTCCGGAGGGAAGTTCCTTAACAAAAGCGCATCGGACGGCGGTAAATGCAAGAACTGACGCGTTCCTGAGATACCTATGGTGGCTAACTGTTGCTGCTTGGTTCACTGATTACCACTCTACCCTATGTACTTAATCAGCTAGTCAGTCACGGAATAGTTTTGTAGGTAGGTGCATATACCTACAAACTATACTTTTTAATGTGTTGGGCACTTCCTGTCTGATATGCACTATCAGATGATCTAAATAAAATATAATCTTCTGTTAGCTACTGCATTTTAAGATAATTTCGTAATCGTAATCCATGCTTGTAAAAATTGTCTAGACTATTTCGGGACCTGTGAATTATTATTACCATTACGTAGTTATTCAGCCATGTTTTGATAACATTTACTAAAATCAAGTTAATACTTGTGTCCTCTCAAACCAGAAATTTTTAACCGACTTCAAAAAAGGAGGAGGTTATGTATTCCACGGGTTTTTTTAGAGTCTATTTTTGATCCGTGATGGTTCAAATTCTTTTGAACGGCGCATACGCAGCGGCGCCTGAGAGTTTTACCATGAAAAATCGCGGCGCCTGAGAGGTGGTGCAATTTAAAATATTTGTAAAAGATACGCCGATTTTTGTAAAATAAGAGTACCTACGATTAGAAAGCATAAAACATAATTCACTTAATATATCTTTCCAACCTGAAACTGTGTCAAAAAGAAAATTAGTTTTAATTTTAACAGGACATGTAACAAAAATATAAATAAAACAACCAAGTACGAGTCGGACTCACGCAGTAAGGGATCCGTACCACCCATCGACCTGATACTCCATAGAAACTGATTTATTTTAGGACTGTTCATCAAAAGACATCAACGCACCGTGTGCGAAATATGATTTTTTGCATCTCTTTCTTATACATATGTTTATGTTTGCCCTATTTTTAGTATTTGCTGTTAAACTAAATAGTATGCACTATAGTCAGACCAAGTTTGACACTGGTATGTATTACCGTTTTGGATATAGAGCAGGAACAAAAACGTTGAAAAAATTGCAAGTTTTTCAAAGTTTTTTGTATGGGGATGGACCCCCATTAGTTTTAGACTTTTTTATTTTTAGTGTTTGTCGTGATATGATTATAACAACACATATTCTGAGAAAATTTCAACCAGCTTCCTATTAAATATACAACCTTAAGACAGGCAGACGGACGAATAGCGTAGCGAGAGTACCTAATACGGTTATTTTATTTATATATTATTATTTACGGAACCCTAAAAAGTAAGAATTAACGGCCAAAGTTATATATAATGAGCCCAAAATAATATTATTTTATAATACTACTATAGTATCATATTATCTGTGATAATACTAAAAAAACATAAATTAATTGTGTTGTCTTTAAATAATCGATTGGATAAATTGTAGTTGCAGCTGTACGTCACTATTGACAATGTGAAATACGGCAATTGTTTCTTCATACGTAGCTGTCAATATGAACGGATCTTCATGAGCGGGCAAACGCCAAAAACGCCATCATAGCGTGCCGCCAATTATAGCTCACGCATGTAGCCCATTCCAGTTACATGCACTGTGTACAAGCACTTTGTAGATTACTAGCGGCCCGTCCCGGCTTCGCACAGGTGGACATGAAAATATAGCCTATGTTACTCAGGGTGAATGTAGCTTTCTAATGGTGAATTTTTTTTTGAAATCAATGCAGTAATTTTCGAGTTTATTCATTACAAACATAGACACAATAGTACATTACTGTCGAGGCCTGAAATGAAGCAATTCACGGCCGAGTAATTTTTAAAGGACGAGGCGCAAGCCGAGTCCTTTTTAACTAAACGAGGCCGTTAATTGCTATTTCGGCCAAGACTTGTATAGTACTTTACTCTCATTTGCGAGGAAACACAACACAAATTAATTCAACCATAAAGTTATTATACTGACGTAAGTATATACAAAGTCTTTGAATTCAACAGTATCCAACGATTTAAGAAGCTAAGCTATTTATTCGTAGACAGTATCTCATTTCCATTCACACCAATTCGCACGCGCGCGGATCTTGTTCTATTTTCAAAGATATGAAAAAAAAAAATGCGCATTCAGCCTGTATAATATAAATATTTTGTACCTAAAAACACCTAATTTATGTAAGTGTGTACTTAAAAAGCTCGGTAGCATAATTTAAAAAATAAAAAGTGTCCAGCAATTTCTATTATTGTCCTGTTGAATATTACCGGCCTGTTATTTCGTTGCGTACGGAAAAGAGCCGAATGTTCTATTATTTTTTTTGAATAATGAACCAATTTCCGAGCAAGTGGGAGAAAAAATACAAATCTTTCCTCTTTATAGTATTAGTATAGAAGTACAGATATAGATTACCTGCATTACAAAGTCAGGATCATCTTTGATACTCTGCAAGATTATTTTTCCGAGATGATACCGGTCACTGGGAATACCGGTTTCAGAAACGATCCGCGAAGTGAACTCACTGAAATATTTATCGAGCACTTCATTTTTAAAAGCAAAGTCTGCCATATTGCCGATTAAATCACAAATATTATTGAAAATTTTATTGTTGCTACTCTAGTTAGAAATGATTAAACCCTTGAGAGTGACTGAACTATTTAATTTAATTTACATAAAGCGGGTATGGTTTTGTTATCTTATCAAATAATAAGCAATTCATCGTTAAGCGTTTAGGTAAATATTATGTAACCTCGGATGAATAAAAAAAGGCGGACGGAATCTCGCTAAACAAAAACTGATGCACTTAATTTTTTCCTGAACCCACCACCTATAATTTCGAAAGCATTTTAACCATAGTCATATATATTACAACACATCAGATTTATACTGTTACTTACTTACGTACTTTTTGGATGTGTGCGTACTTTTAAGCGATCCGGCTTACTATGGATGCTTCACTTATTGTTTAGCGAGATTCCGTCCGCCTTTTTTATTCGTCCGAGTATGTAACATAAATTATATAATTATTATTCGGACGAATAAAAAAGGCGGACGGAATCTCGCTAAACAAAGACTGAAGCACTTAATGTTTTCCTAAACCCATTATAATTTCGAAAGAATTTTAACACACCAGATTTATGTATGTATATTTATTTATTTATTTATGTACCCATATCAAAAGCTCTGCTTAGTTTAAGATATTTATTTATTTATTATTATTTATACTGTTATTTTATTTGTGACGCTACAACAATGACTACCGTCACACTAGATTTTTTGCGTAATCGCGGCTTTTTGGCATAGGTACTATGGATGTGAACGTGTGCGTGCCAGCCCGTACTTTTAAGCGACCCGTCTTACTATGTATGCTTCACTTATTGTTTCGCGAGATTCCGTCCGCTTTTTTATTCGTACATGGGTTTCAGGATGTTGATGGGGTTGCCCCGTTTCTGCAGTGCATCTGGTATGTTGACACAGGCATACGTCCATGGCTTCCATGCCATCGTCAGACAGAAATCGGCGTCGTTGCTCTGTAGAATGCGGGCCAGCTCGAATTCCATCCTGAAGACCATAGCAGGGCATGCGTAATCGCGGCTTTTTGATATACTATGGATGTGCCCATACTATTAACCGAGTCGGCATACAATGGATGCTCACTTATTGTTTAGCGAGATTCCGTCCGCCTTTTTTATTCGTCCGAGAATTATTATCTGTTTTTAATGATAATGGTGACGGGAAGACATAAAATATTTAATTTTGTTTCATCATCATCATTTCAGCCGAAAGATATCCACTGCTGGACATAGGCCTCCCCCAAGCATATGTATGTTGGGGGGATATGCCATAATCGCCACGCTTGGCAGGCGGGTTGGCGATCGCAGTTGGTTGGTTAAATATTTAGAGAACGCTGCTGCCCATCCTCTAGTTAGTCGCCTTTTACGACACCCATAAGAAGAGATAAGGGTGGTGCAATTCTTTATGACCGGCACCACACGGACGGTTTTAATTTTGTTTATATAAACATAACTAGATAATTCTAGTATATTAATGGGATGGCCATGTCTGTCGAAGGACAGGGGCCTTACTTCCGACTAGATAGAGTTCAATATCAATCGAATTTGAATTCGAGTTAGGGTCAAATCGTACTGCATTCCTCGATGAATTGACATAAGCTCGATTTGGTTCAGAGCTCAAACCAGTCGGGAATAAGGCCCCTGAATACAGTGCCACCATTTTAAATATTCAGTTGAAAGTGTCGCTTATTAATACAAAATGGTCTTATTTCTCGCCCTATACACACCACATTTAAATAGCCACTTCAGTTCTTATTATGGTCACCTGAACAGTAAAGTTGGTGGCAGTATGATGGGCTAATTGTTTCAATTTTTCACTGCCATAAAATATAAATCTGTAATACAATGCAGATAAGGTAAATAAATACTAAATGACATGGCGAAAAAATAATACTTAGCGGTATCATACTTTCTTTATTTATCACAATCACACCACCATTATGTACTAAATACATTTATTTTAATAATACAGTCAATATGAAGAATAAACAACTTGTTATTAAAATAACTAAAAATCTCATAGGAGGTCACTGTACTCATCAGAATGAACAACTTTTACTATGGGACCAACCCTGAAATCGCAAAAAAAAAACAAATGTAGGAACATTTTGCCAATTTATGTGAATACAAATGTAGGGAACTGCTGTTTTTTTATTTCATGATTTCAGTGTTGGTCATGAAGTAAAAGTTGTTCATACTGATGAGTACAGTGACCTCTTAAGAGATTTTCAGTTATTTATAACACGTAGTCACAGACCAGTAAGCTACAAGACTCCGCATAAACAAAGTTTTGTATTCGAACGCAGTCGTAAAACGTTGGTGGGGTCAGGGGGGCGGACGGCGCGTTATGATTGGCCGGCTCAAAAGTTCGGTGGTATGATTCCTTATGATTGGTGCCGCTCGCTGACTGAGTGACGTTCCGATTGGCGGAGGGACGTATGATATGCAGTGGTAAAGCATATGCGTTGTGACCGGGGGTGTCCAGCTAACCGGCGTCTAGAGGCTTATTGGTCTATGCACGTAGTATACAATACACTGGTATTGATTTTTTTGTTCACAAACAACTTAAGGTGAATGCTTCAGGGTAGCCCGCGAAATTCAAAATTTCTTTCGTTTTTTGCTAATTGTGGCTCTGTTTTGAGTTGTATATCAATCCAAATACGATTTGCGGTAGTAATCACAATATATCTACTGAATAATACTTATAAAAAATATAAACCTAGCTTTATAAGCTCTAGAAGCTCGATAATCGATAATTTGATCGTAAATTGATATAATCGAGCTTGTACAGCATATAGAGCTAGGTCAATATTTTTTATGAGTATTATTCAGTAGATATATTGTTGTTACTACCGCAAATCATATTTCGAATTATACACAACGCGAAATACAACTAAAATTAGCAATAAACGCAAGAAATTTTGAATTTCGCGGGCAACCCTGTAGCATTCACCTTAAGGGGAATGTGGAAGTCAAGTGTCGCCCCCATCAGTAAAAAAAAATATTATTCGCTGAATACATCATTAATCGAAAATCCTTTTTTAAAGATTAAAGTACAGGTACTGTAGTTTAATTAGAAACTATTAACTCTGTAATATATAGTTCGCTGTAGTTGTGTAGATACAAAATATGCGAAAAACAGCCACTTTTGGCACTTTTTGTATCTACAACTACAGCGAACTATAATTTACAGAGTTGATAGTTTCTAATTAAACTACAGTACCTATACTTCAATCGTTAAAAAAAGATTTTCGATAAATGATAGATAGATAGAATATTCTTTATTGTACACCAATAACATTATTAAACTTAGGACTAACATGTAAAATAAGGGTACATTGGCGGTCTTATCGCTAATAGCGATATCTTCCAGACAACCTTTGGATGGACAAGGAAGACGTGAAAAATAGATGGGGGCAGTATGTGGTGCACTTTCAAAAAAATTACTAATATTTAATATAATAAATAAATAAATATTTACCTACCATAGAAAATATTACATGTATAAATATATAAAATAAATTCTAATATATATCCATAAATTTATACCAAATATATAAAATATATACAAATGTAACAACAAATAATATTCTTTAATAAATAACAAAATAAAATACGTGTATATACCAGTGTAGCAACATCTCACTAAAAAAATGATCTATTCAGTGAGTAATATTTTTTTACTGACGGGGGCGCCACTTGGCAATTACATTCCCCTTAATTTAAACTATTCGTATCTTTTTCTAATAGTGAAAACAAGAAAGAGACAGCAAGAATTTTAGAACTGTTAAATTAGTTTACATGCCTTTGTATTTTAATGGCCAAAATTAATATGCGATCTATCCACGATTTGCCCTACTAGAGATAGAAATTTGACATAAGCTCCATACATTTTGTGTCAAATTTCTATCTCTAGTAGGGCAAATCGTGGATAGATCGGATATTAATTTTGGCCGTAAGTCGGCACGTTTCGAGATCACGACCAAACTCGCATATAAATTTTGATGCTAATTCGACAGCACTAAAATTGCTATCCCTTTCTTGTATCTACTATTAGTAAAAGAGAGCGATAGTTTAAAATTAGTTTAGTTTGCAAATAAGAGAATCAACACCACTATCATTTGTTTGAAAGATTTGTATGTTTTTTTTTTCATTCTCTGTCCATGGTGATCACCATTTCTTTGATTTTTTTTCTGTTGACTTTTGATGTGCTGGTCGTTGGTAGCTCGTTCATGAAGATAACACCTCCTCTTAGTTGCTTGGAGTCTGTCAGGGATTCTGCGAACAAATAAGAAGCTTTCAACTATGCTACAAGTCGTATGTAGTCTGTCACAATCACAATCCATCGTTTCACGCCTTACAAGAAGAGATTTTTATGTATCTATTTATAATTAAGTATCTATATATTATTAGCTAGTATTTCATGTTAATAAAGAAGGTTAAGTTTCTGTTGTACACTTGTTTCTGTCATCTAACATCGACATCCCCCTATTTCACAGAATATGTGTTGCTATGAGGGGTATCACGACAAATACTAAAAACAAAACAAAGAAACCTCAAAAAACATGCATTATTTTCAACGTTTTTGTTCCTGCTCTATCTTCAAAACGGTAATACATACCAGCGTCAAACTTAGATTATAGTACATATTATGTAGTTTAGCAATAAATACCAAATATAAGAAAGAGATGCAAAAATTCATATTTCGCGCCTGTGCGTTGATGTCTTTTGATAAACTCTCTTAAATTAAATCAGTTTTTATGGGGTATCAGGTCGATGGGTGGTACGGAACCCTAGTTTCTGATTTATTTCAGATATTATAATATTTAGTTCAGGTTATCAAGATTGATATTAAAATTTACAACTTCCCCCCGCCCCTCCCTAAAATGAAATCTTGGCTACGCATTATTATGCTACCCAGATATAATAATCAGTCAATGCCATGTGCTAGCCGATTGGTTAGAATTGCAACCTGAAATAAAGCGGAATTGTCCAAAGTTTAGTTAAGATTTGCGAATACGGGTAGGTACAAAGCTTTACCCGTTGTTTACAAAATAATTAAAAACATTTGTATAAAAAAAAATTGATATTGCTTTTTTAAGCTAGCAACATTGTCTTAACTGCCATTCATAATCTCCACTCTGTACAGACTGGTATTGTTTTGCTATAATCGAGAAGGCGACTTTTTCTTTTTTACTTTTGACTAGAAATCTAAAAACTTTTTCAAGAAAAATAAGCAACAGTTAAGAAACCAATGAAATATTTAATAAAATGTCTAAACTATAAGATATTTAAATTTGTTCACTGGACAGAGACAACAATATAAAAGTATGAAGTCATTGTTAAAAACCTTCATAGAAACTTTACGTTTAGCACAAAAAGGACAAAATGCCCCCACCAAAAACTGTAAAAGCGTGTATCTCTTCAATTTTTTCATGGATTTTACTATTTTCAAATTCAAATTCAAATATTTATTTGCTAGAATATGTTATTATTACAGATATATATTATTATATTATGGTATTATTTCTTCAACAATGTTGTCGTTTCTGCACCTTCTTTTAAATAATATAACATTTTTGGTATTTTTAACGGTGGTCACCTACCGGATTAAACCGAAATAATAAAGAAATGTGATATATTATGCGAAAAGAGTTTTACTTCAATCATAATGGTGCCGAAACCAGGGATCTTTGTAAGAGTGCAAATACTGGTATAAAAGAAAGGTCCCATTAGAGGCTATATAATCTTACCTTTAACCAAGTTCTTGATCTCCTGCGCAGTGGGATTACACCCAGCTCTCGGTACCACACAAGCGACGACCAGGTCTCCGCACTCCTTATCAGGTATACCTGTCACTGCCACGTTCAACACGCCAGGGTGCTTCAATATCACAGACTCTACTTCTACTGGAGCCACCTGCAAATTTTGAAACCTGGAAAATAGTCTAAATGGATGGTCATTATTACCCAGTAACTGGGTTACGGAGGTCTGATGGCAGTCGCTCCGTGTAAAATACTGATGTTCAGCAGCATCTGGCTAGACTGGAAGCCGACCCCAATATAATTGGGAAAAAAAAGGCTCGGAGGATGAGTCTAGATGGCCATGGTTTTGCGCATTAGATTAGGTACCAGGTTAAGAACCCACACAAGTTCTAAAACTAGCACTATTAAAAAATTTCATGTCATAATCTAAGACACCACCGGATTTCTAAAAGAAAACGTCTTCGTGAGAAAACTTGGATTTTATGATTTGGCGTGGCCGCATTCCAAAATCTATCCGTGAATGTTGAAAAACTATGTTATTTTTAGAACATGTTAAGCTTTTTTGGATTTAGTCATTAATAATAAATAATAATGTCCTCCCGGCCGAATTTCGGTCACGGCGGCCAATCTCAATGGAGACTAGCCATCTGCGCGGGACATATTATAGTGCACAAGTGTGTGCACAAAAACAGGTGCACTCTCTATTCCCTCACTCTCATAATCCGATGGGACGGCAATTCGACACGATCGGAGAGAGATCAGGCGCAGGACCGACGGCTTTACGTGCTCTCCGAGGCACGAAGGGGTCTCGATGTATAACGAAACGGTCACCCATCCACAGACTGACCGCGGCTAGTGCAAATTAACCTTGCAGATCGTACAATCCACACGCTTGCTACTTAGCCACGAGCCCCTTAAAACATTAAAACGGTGTCCGGAAGCATCGTTAGTGCCCGCCATTTATGAAATGCAGTCTGAGTAGCGAGGCGCTTACGAAAACGGAAGCATTCACTGCGGGCCGGACTCAACCCAGTAATGGCCAATTAATATCTAATCTATCCACGATTTGCCCTACTAGAGATATAGTAGTAGTAGAGCTCCTTTGTGAAAGTGCTCGTCCGGGGAAATACTACCACCGTACCTACTTCTCCGCCAAACAGTGATGCTTGTATTGCTGTGTTTCGGTTTGAAGGGTACCGGTGAAATTACAATCACATGAGACTTTCTATCTTCATGTCTCAGTTTGGAGAACTGACTTGCGGTACCATTTAGGCAACAGCCTAGGTGGTATTGCAGTTGTTATGGGCAAAGGTAACCGCTTCACATCTGGTGGGCCTTTAGCTCGTTTCACCATCCTATACTATAAAAAAGAAAAAAAGAAAATTGACATAAGCTTCATACAAACTATGTCAAACTTTTATCTCTAGTAGGGTAAATCGTGGATAGATAGGATATTAATTTTGGCCGTAAGCCTCTAGATGCCAATCAGCCGGATACCCCCGATCACCAGCAAATGCAGTAACATATCATACGCCCCACCGCCCGGTACGTCACTCCGTCAGCAAGCGGCACCAATCATACCACCGATCTTTTGAACCGACCAATCATAACGCGCTGTCCGCCCCCTGTCCCCCGACATCATTTTATGACTGTGTTCTCATGAAAAACTTGGTTTATGCGGCTTCTTCTTGAAGCTTACTGGTCTGAGGGGCCGCGGTTGGCTCGGACAAAATCCACGCGGAGCGTGTTCCGTACGGAGCAATCCGCGTCGCTGTAAAACGATGTTCTAACTCCACACGGGTGTAACCGCTACGGAGCTCCGCGCGGATGGTCCGCTAATAAATCCGCACTGCTCTGAAACCAGCCTAACTGCACAGAATATCTAATAGTACTAACGTACAGAACGGCCACTCACCGCCCCCCGCCAATTTAAGGTTCCTCGCCCGCGCCCCGCACGCTCCCGCAGTCTGACGGCAATTGGACTGCAATATTGCAATGGCTGTCAATCGCCTGTCGCTATACAAGCACGCCATCTCTTAGAATTACTGAGAAGCGCTTGGAACCCAGTCAGCATTACAAGCGGCGAGCATCCCTAACCTACACGTGTGTGTGCGTTCGTTAATCTTGTGTATGTAGGTGGTGCTAGTATTTATATTGTATTGAGTGGCCGAGGTGTGCTAACTGTTTACCTGAAAACGTATTCATGCTACAGGTTTTTAGGAATTTCACTCACATGGTGATTTCTGTACTTCAACAATAACTTGTAGCGTTCCACAAAGAACAGGTTCCAGGATTGGTCCCTGTAGAAGATGTCACCAGTCATTATCCAGCCGTCTTTGGTTAACGTCTCTGATGTCACCTCGGGGTTGTTGTAGTATCCCTGAAAGATTAAGGTGTAGCTAAGTTTTGTACCCGTAAAATAAAAATAAAAATAATAATAAAACCAAGTTTAAGCGGATTAGATCGCGTATATTATTTAAATTGGTTTCCTGACGTTTCGAAAGCTTTGCAGCGTTCGTGGTCGCAGGAAGATTAAGATGACAAGCGTCTTTACAGATATTTCTAAAAAAATGTTTTAATCTACCATACAATTTTTATTAATTAAAATCGTTTCGATGCACGCAGTAATCGCTCACAATGTCATTGTCTTTTACAGTGTTGCGTGCTGTTTGGGACTTGATTATTTTTAGAACTGGGTTCTAAACTGGTGGTAGCTGCCAACCATCTTCTCTATTAAAATTAGGGTGATAATTAATAATATACTTTTCATACTCTCTGGCAGTTTGAGTTTTTATGGCCTATTTGAATGTTCCTAGATGGTAGTGATGTTGTGTGTCGGGTCGTTGACTTCCCTAAAATAAAGTTGAGTTATGGCTGATGCATGCGTGCCATCAGTTGGGACAGGTGTTGCCCTGCATTGTTCTCACACAAATTCGTAATACAAGTTACATGTCTGGACTTTAAGAGATTCTGATCGTCGAGTTTGCTTACGGCGTTTCTCCTCGCCATCTAGTTTTTAAATAACCGACTTGATAGTGATTTGTAGCATCCAATTGGCAGAATAAGAAATTTTTCTCCCACTTGCTCGGATATTGGTTCATTATTCAAAAAAAAGAATACAACAATCGGCTCTTTTCCGTACGCAACGAAATAACAGGCCGGTAATATCCAACAGGACATTTTTATTTTTGATTATTTTTTTATTTATGCTACCGAGGTTTTTAAGTACACACTTACATAAATTAGGTGTTTTTAGGTACAAAATATTTATCATTCAGGCTGAATGCGCATTTTTTTTTTAAACTTTGAAAATAGAACAAGAACCGCGCGCGGGCAAATTGGTGTGAATGAAAATGCGATACTGTTGAATTAATTTGTGTTGTGTTTCCTCGCAAATAAGAGAAAAGTACTATACAAGTCTCGGCCGAAATAGTAATTAACGGCCTCGTTTAGTTAAAAAGGACTCGGCTTGCGCCTCGTCCTTTCAAAATCTCTTGGGAAGTACTCGGCTTCGCCTCGTACTTCCAATATTACTCGGCCGTAAATTGCTTCATTTCTGGCCTCGACAGTAATGTACTATTATTTCATTACATAATTTCATTTAGTATATTTTTAGACCAAAAATTGAAATTGAAAGTACCAGCCAACCAAAAAGTTACATAATAATTTAGTGTAGAACATTCATCGCACAATTTGCTACTCCGATCAACCATCGTGTCGATATCGCATGCGATGATCATGTTTTCACGTTTGTCTCTCTGTGCTCCGGTCAATGGCATACGACCGCAAACCGTTGTCTATCATTATTGTGTTTCTTTTTGTAGCTATCTTTGTTGTATCAGTCGGAACGAAAGATCATACATGGTTTCATCAACTCAGCCTATTGCAGTCCACTGCAAGACATAGGCCACTCCCTGTCAGTCCCATCATCAGTCACAGCCCACATCCAGTCCCCACCACCTTCCTTAGGTCGTCGGTTCAGCTGGCTGAGGGGTGTCTTACGTTAGCCGATTTACAGTCTCCACTCAAGGTCTCGTCTGCTCCAACGGCCATCGGTCCTTCAACAGACATGGCCAGCCCACTGCCACTTCAGCTTGCTGATTCTACAAGCTATGTCGGTCACTCCAGCTCTTCTCCGGATAATCTCGTTATGGATTTTAAACTTGAAATAAACTCCAAGCATAGGTCGATTTCGTACAGTCGACTGCACGGCAGTGGTAACACTTGAATAACGAAAACCACCCTTACTCCTTACGAAATAAAGACGGTGTCAAAGTCAAACTGTTATCACCACAGAAATAGATGGATAGAATGGTTGTAATCACAATTTTACTTGCGATTCATGCGTGGCAACTTTCGGACAAACCACGCCCCCCATGTTGACGTCATTAATTTTTAAAAATTAACTTTAGTCAAATTTACTTTACAGCTTTTGTTTTTGCAGTTAGAAACAGCGCAATAAGGCATTTTTGCGGGTTTTTGTTACAGTATTTACAGAAACAAGTCAAGGCATACTGAGAAAGGTTTTGAAATGCCCTGCACTATTATGGTACAGTGTTGGCACACACGCCCCGCCCCTTTTCCATTCTATCTATATATTTCTGTGGTTATCACTGACATGCGGTCCACTTAAATCGTTTGTAATACGTCAAACGAATTTTTGTTATGTAAGTAAGTCTATCTGGTCGCGGGAATCCGCTGGATGCGGAAAGCGCAGGACCGGTCGTTGTGGCGATGCTTGGGGGAGGCCTATGTCCAGCAGTGGACGTCTTTTGGCTGAAATGATGATGATAGTGATGAAGTAAGTCTATTACAATGTTTGAGCTGAACATGAAAAATTCAACGTTAACCTTACCTTAAACACAGTCGGGCCCCTCAACCATAGTTCTCCGTTGACATTGGGTTCAGTTATATCCTCCTTGGTTACACAATTCACCAACTGAAACATACAAATACGATTTATCTTGGTCTAAAGAAAATTGTCTCTATGTGAAGTCTATAACAAAGAGATAACTATCCCAGGGTCGCCTTTTTTCTCCAAATTTGTCCGGATGTTTTAAGAGGAAAATCATTTCCATAACAGACAAAGTCAAACTGTATTTATACAACACCCTATTCAAACAGCTCTATTATAATATTCTGAGAATAGACAGAAGAGAGCTTTATCTATATCTGGTGACCCTGGAAACTTATCTCTTTGTTTGTTCATACATATTTATACATATATTTGTACATACGAGAGTTATGAGTTGTCTGCCAAAAAAATTTGGAGTTGAGGAGTTACATTGCTGATATTGTGGAGTGGGCTACTAACCTGTGCGGGCTTGTGGTCAGGAGTGAGGATCTATTTATACAGGATGAGTTTAATCACCATCCAATTTTTTTACAGCCATTAGGTATCACTCAGACTACATTTTTGAAAAAAATTGTTACATAAAATAATTTTCCCGAAAAAATGATCAATTTATGTGTGGTTGCTAAGTCAGACGTCATTTTTGAGATTATTATATTGAGGAAAGAGGTCTTGAACGCCCCTTAAGCCACTGCGACCTGGTAAGATCTATTGTGACGCCTCTTGCAGCATTACAGCACTTCCCCAAGCTGCAAGTCAATCATGAAGTCGACTATGACTTTGGGGGAGGAGGATTTGATCTCATGCGTTGAGATGACGTGGCCTCAAAGAAGCTGGCTTCTCATGTGGTGCACTGCATCACCGTTAGTACTATTAGATATTCTGTGGCATCACACTCGCATAGGATATGGGATCCACCCGTATGATATGGTTTGTGGTGAGAAATAAACGTTTTGTTTTTATTATTATTGTTTGTATCTCTTTATTATATCTCGGCATCTTCCGTGGGGAAGAAATCCGGACCTTTGGAAGGCTTGTCGGAGGACACAGGTCCAGCTCGCAGTCGCTCCTTTGAGAAATTTAATCTAAGATGGGATGGGGCACCAACTGGGGACAGTCCAATGCTGCACTATAGGAGTACAGTCATATTCCGTCCCGGGAAGGTGCAGAACAATTGCGAAATATGGGAACTAAAATTGTTTGAGCTATGGGAAGAGGTGTTTGATGGTCTGGGTTTAAGTTCTTTGGTCGGAAGAAAACGGCGTCTGCCTCTCATCTTCAAAAAAAATTATATGTGTTGGCAGACGGTGACTCGCCAACTCACTAGCTGGGCCCCCTTATTATTATACGTTTCCATCTTAAACCTCAGGATATAATACTTACTCTGTACTCCAAGCATCCTATTGGTCTACCGCAAGATCCTGGTATCGTTACGGAGTTGTGGTGGACGGCGAGCCCACTTACTTCACTCAAACCATATAGACCGTACACTTGTTCTGTTTTCGTTAGTTTCTGTAAAAACAGTAATAACAAAATAAGTAAGTAGTTACAATATGAAATATTAGGAATTATTAGAATTTCCGTAAACCATCAACAAAGAAGCCTGTTTTTTTATAAGCAGCGCTTAAACATTGTCCAACGAACATTTTTTCAAGAGCAATATTACAAAAGAAAACTCTGTTCCCAAAATGTATGACGAAAATTTTTGCGACTAAAATCACCTTGGTGGATCAAGATGAATGAAGAAAAATGAAGAGTAATTCTATTAATCTTCAGTGAATGCACGCACCATCAAATGCTCGTACTATGCTGCGTCCGGTACGATCAGATGGCGGGACTAGGGATGGGCAAAAAATATCAATATATATCGAAATATCGATATTTTTGTCTCGGTAAATATCTGGTAGTATGAAAAACTTAAAATCGCTTTAATTAAAGCTTCAAAACTCTTTTTCGAAAATGTTCTGTACTAACTTTTTAGACCTATGTATCCTGCTTTTATACGTATAAAGTTTCATTAAAATCAGTTCGATCATTTTGAAGATTTTGGACTTAAAAGTTTGTATGAAATGCCGTGAGGCGTTAACCTTAATCATGAGCAATTAGCTGGTCTACCATAGGGCATTAACAGTGAAGAGAGGTGGTCACCTAGTTCCGTGGTGGTTCCGCTAGTTTTCGTCTACACATAAGCGGCAGTGACAACAGCATTAAAAAGGGTTTAAAGCTCGATGTGCTCCACTGGCCTTGTTGTCTTCGAAATTTTTTCATCACAAGATGGTTTTTGGGGGCTAGCTCTCCAAAGCCCGTTCCAAATTCTTCCATAAAGAGACAAGAAGACTTACCTTCACTTCGTCGATAAGTTCCTCCGGCACAGCGCTGCCACCCAGCATGATGCACTCGAAGCAGGTGAAGTCACATTTATCTTTGGCGGTCGTCAGGGTCGTCATCAGAGTTGGACTGGCAATAGTGCACGTAGGCTGAAAATTACACTAATTAAAGACACAACTTGCAGACACCTCTCACAACACTCCAGCATTCTGATAATACACGCAATAAACATGCAATATGAGTTACAGAAATTAGAAATAACGTAACATCCCCAATTATCGACACTTTAAGGGACGATCACAATTTTTTTTTTAATGCATTATTAAATTAAATTATTTATTCATTCAAAAACCTTTTGTAGAACACTGAGTTATTATGGTACACATAGAAATAGTTGCAATACAAACAATAAACATTTTTACAACCAGGATACAACAGAAAAACAAATAAATGATTTTGATTTTTGATTTTGAACAGTCAAAAGGTAAGAGCAATTAGTGAAACCCTGCCTCCTAAACTAGGATACCCTGTATCTTAGGAGACAGTGTCCTCGCTTAAACAGTGATCCCGAGGGGAAAGCAAAAGCATCTATCCGTATACCGAATTATAATTTTGCTCTTATTTTCTGAAGTTGGTTTTTTTGTCGAACAATGGGGCACTGTCGGTAACTGGGGCTTTTACTATATTACCAAACAAATTTTTGGGACTTTCTACCAGGGACCATACCTTAGCCTTTCAAAGGTGTAAGCCGTTTATGAGATTACCCTTATCATGATGTAACTCCTTGAATGGGTTCTATGCTTGAAACCCAGTAAAAGGGTTACCATATTATGGTTATTCAATAAACTTCAGCGAAGTAGGTGGTGGAGCAACACGCACCACCGCTGGCGCACATTGCCATTATTTCAATTGACATCGTAAGCTTGTAGACGAAACACGTGCTACACTTGACGCGTGCTATGCCATTTTGCAACCTATGCCCATCATCGAACGATCATATTATATTGCTCCGAGTCGGAATGTGACGCTGTTATCGTTTTAAAATTACTAACTAGGTACACGATAAAGAAAGAAAGATCGTTGAAACCTTATGAATGGCTTTAGTTAAGAATTTCAAAAGGGTAACCCATGTCGTATGGGTTTTTGATTAACTGCTTAGAAATACCCTATCGAAAACCCTTTCAATGGGTAACCAGAATGGTACTTGTTTTATACAGCACTATCTAGTCTCAAACGAAGCAGAGCTTGTACTATGAACTAATATTTGAACTACGTGGTTCTCGGCACAACACATGTGGTGTGAATGTTGAGATGGATGCGTGCAGTGACAAGAATGGATAAAGTAAGAAATGAATAAATCAGAGGAAGTTTGAAAGTGGAGCCAGTAATAGAAAAGTAGAAAGGAAATCGTCTGGGTTGGTATGGGCATTAGGGTGGAGAATGTATGGAGAAAACCGCTGAATGGGCTGGAATGTCATGAAAGAGACAAAGGGTACTTACCGGTGCACTAAAAAGTCGGAAACTTAACTAATTAAACTAAACTAACTTAACTAATGAATAACATAAATATACACTATTTCATTATTTTTAACGAAATATAAAGATTTAAATCGTGGAAAGAAAAAATCGCTCATGAGCAGGATTCGAACCTGCGACTGCGAGCAGTGTTCACGGTAGCTTAGTGGCTAAAGGCACTGGCGTACTGAGCCAGGAGTCGCAGGTTCGAATCCTGCTCGTGAGCGATTTTTTCTTTCCACAATTTAAATCTATAAATATACACATGAATAAAATATTAGAATTTTCCTATTCTTTACCAGTCATCACAAAGCTTGTAGATCCACACCCTTCCAATCCTTACCTTGTACTTATTAACAAGTTCTGCAAAATGATTCGTAGTGATTGGTGCTGATGTCTGAAGGCGAGTGAACTTCAGGATTGGGGACAAGAGGAACTGGATGCCGGCTGACAGCCACTGCGCTGGCGACAGGACTAACGACATCCTTGTTGGCGTTGGAAACTTGGTGAATCCTTGCCTAGAGAAAAAAATGTTGGTTAAGTATTTAAAGAGCAGTAGCCTCTTTCGCATCAAATATTTCTTCTCTTTCGCCATCCTTACCATTTTTAAGCCAATTTCTTGGCGGTAAACGCCGTGATGATGACCCGAGTTACATATGAACGGGTCAGTAATTAATAAGGTGTCTACTTTTAAATATCTCGGGCATTTTCTTGGCGACGACCTCAGGGACGATGTGGACATTGAGAGGGAGCGTAGGACCCTAGCGATCAGGAGTAATATGTTGGCCCGTAGATTTTCTCGTTACACTTTTCAAGGCGTACTGCCAGAGTCTGTACACGGGCAATGTATGGGTCAATTACATCAAAAGATCGCTGGAGGTCCTACGCGTCCAGTATAATAATGCTTTCAGGATGTTGTTGAGACTGCCTTGTTACTGCAGTGTGTCGGAGATGTTTACGCAAGCCCATACCGACAGCTTTTACGTGATTATTCGCAAAAAAACACCTTCGCTGCTGAGGAGTGTGAGAGACAGTAACAACAGCATCCTCAGAACTGTAGCTGAGAGCTTTGGCTCTCCTATTGTCAAGCAGTTTGTAAGGAGGGTGATCGGTACTAACACTACATAATTTCTAAATCATCACACTAGCTTTTCAAAGGCTGATTATGCTATGATATTTACTTACCACACATAAGGCAGTGAGATAGTTAAGTTCTTGTGTGTGAGCATAGCTGATTTAGGCACACCTGTGGTTCCACTGGTGGATGTCAAGTAGGCTATGGTGTTCTCTGGATCAAAGTCTGTGGGTCTGAAACAAAGGTTTATTGAAATGGTGGAAGCTACAGTCTTGCCAATAGAGAAAAGTCCTGTAGGATATCGTAATTCCCTAGTTTTTTTGTTTTTTTTTTCAAATGGGCTTGCGTTTGACCGCCACCTCACCTGATGTTAGGCGATGGTGCGGTCGACTAGTATTTGGATTGTGGATGCCAAATAGTAAAATCTAAGCTGCAAAGCTTAGCCCATAGACGCACAGTTGCTTGTTTGTCGGTGTTCTACAAGCTGTATTTTGGAGTGTGTGCAAGATCTCCATGAGCTTATTCCACCATCTCCTTTCTTTCATGGGACTACACGACGCACTGCAGGATATCTACCACATTTGGTAGAAATCCCTACTATAAGGACCAAGCGCTTTGAGAACTCTTACGCATAGCCAAGTTGTGGAATTCACTGCCGGCATCTGTATTTCCGGGCACTTAAAACGCTAACGCCTTTAAAGCTGGAGTGAATCGGGACCTAATAGGTTTGCTTGCTCCATCGTCGACCACATCTTGACAAAGCTGTCTAGATTACAGTCAAGAGCAGATCTATATCTCATAAAAAAAATGGTAGTCGTGTGTATGAAATATCGATATTCAGCTTCATCTGCAGTGTTATTCTCAAACGTCCGAAATGCTTCCGAATCCGAGAGTGGTTGATCAGCAAACAAAACGAAACAATTTGAGAACTGAACGGATTCAGAAACGCTAAGTTCTTTATAATTTTCACATCGAGTGCTTTCGAGGGAACGCGTTCAGTAACTTTGCTCTCGGATTCGAAATACTTTCGAACGGTTGTGAATAAGGGTGCTGGTAGGATTCGTCGATCCCAAAATACTCAAGAAAAACCTAGGCCGATAGTTACTCAGACGTGGTCTCGGAAATCTATCATAAAAACTATTTTTGGATGTCGCAGAACCCTTTGCTTGTTTATTCTTTCTGTCCAGTCTAATTAGAAGTAGCTGTGAATTAAGGAGTCATTCACGTGAAGAAAATTTTAAAGAAGTTACTTACTGAAAATCTTTGACTGCCTTCTTATCTGTTCCCTCCAGCAGTTGGACCATGTGGGATGGTTGCTACCTTTATTATAGGTCACGATTTTGGACTCAACCTTGGTTAGGTTCAAAGCTTTCTCAATATCTGCCGTCTTTTCGCTTTGACAGAAAATTATTTTTGGCTCAACTGTTTGGAACACGTCTTTCAGTTCATCTAAAATTAATATTTTAGTTACTTCACTTAATCAATAACTCAGCCTATCGTAGTCCATTGCTGGACATAGGCCTCTCTCAAGCTGCGTCATAACACTAAAGCCGGCTTTTCCCTACGGGATAGAATATAATATATATTAAATCCTGAGATATAATTTAATATCGCTTACAGTACTTTCAAATGGAACCCTTTACACTTAGATGTAATATATATTATATGTTATGTTCCGTAGTGAAAAGCCGGCTTCACACCCATATTCTTAGTTGTTTCCTCAAATGTTTCTAGACTCTAAACTCAGTCAAGGATGCCTTCAAAGATTCCTACAAATAATATCAAAATCGGATGTATCTTGGAGAAATAAACAACGCTGCGACGGTTAATTGTATGGGTCTTGGTATATATATTCCATAAATTCGTCAAAATCGAATATTTTTCAGAATATAAAGAACAATAATCACGTCGCGGATGACACTTTTTCAGTCTTGAGAAAGCCGCGAAAGTCGTGAGTTTGGTCACGATGTACCTTGAGTTCCTCGTCACCTTGAGTAGGGTAGGGAAAACATCAATTGACGGAGATTTTTTGCATGTACTGTGAATACCACGGAGGAAAACAAACGTTTGAGGAAACAACTTAGAATATGGGTATCAGCCTTTCATATCCAGTCCAACCCAGCTACTTTCTTTAGACCGTCTGTATATCTGGCTGTTCTATCTAGACCATAGTTTAATTTAAGTAAAAATACTACTTCTACCTTTTTTTTTGCCACAGTATCATCGCTGCTAGATATTCAACGAGGCAAATCACTGTCCTAAGCATGAATACTTCTACAAAATATAGGTATTTAGGTACTTACTGACACTCAAAGTAGCATCAATAGAAGCCACCATGATCCCAAGGTACAATGCTGCGTTATGAGGTACAAGAAATCCAAGTGGTTTGGCCCCATTAATACCATGACGTCTCCTCTCTTTAATCCCTTTTTAGTAAGGGAGATCGCACAACGAACACTTCGTTCTAAAGCTGACCCATTTGTTTCAGATTGGTCTGTTGCTCCATCAATCTGTTGGATGAAATTAAAGAGATTAGATTATGGAGGACCGAGGTATCACGTTCTTCTAACTCCTCCGACCAAGCTGGGTCTGCGCCTGGCGGGCTACTGCCCAACGATTGATGTTGGGCGCTTGTATACAACGTGTTACTGAAATAACTGGAAACCTCTTAAGGGGTCATTGTACTCATCAGTATGAAAAAATTTTACTATGGGACCAATCCTGAAATCCCTAAAAAAATAAGCTCATCCCTACATTTTGTCGATTTATGTGAACACAAATGTAGGGATCAGCTGATTTTTATTTCGCGATTTCAGGGTGGTCCCATAGTAAAAGTTGTTCATACTGCTGAGTATAATGACTCCTTAAGAGGTTTTCAGCTATTTCAATAGCACGTTGTTTATGCTAAGTTACGGTTAAAAATCTTTATTTTGTTGTTTTTTTTGACAAATTCACTTACAGGGAAAACTTAAAAATAAAAGTAAACAATATGTCATCAAGCGTAGCTCAAAAAATAATGCATGCATTGCGTTGACTTTGCTTGAAAACATATAACATTGATACTTATCTAAATATTTAATACTTTTGGCCTACCAAAACAAAACAAAAACAGGTAGTTTTACAGTTCCGTGTCATACTCTGCGTGCGAGATTCAGGATAGTACCCATGTAGCAGGATAGATGTCGCTACATTACTCTCGTCATTGACTACGTCTCTGTTAGTTTCCATGTAGCGAGATAGATGTCGCTACAATATTATATCGTTGAGCTCCCAAAGATAAGATTCCTCCCTAGGGTTGAGCTACACGCTGGTAGATGGATACTTGCCATCAGTTGGGACTTGGGATAAGTCCATTTAAAAATACCATAGATAAATATAAATAAAATAAATAAATATTTTTGGGACATTTTTATACGACACCATCTAGTCCCAAACTAAGCAGAGCTTGTGCTATGGGTACTACACAATGGATATATTACTTATATACTTTTTTTTTGTAAATACATACTTATAATACATAAGAAACACCCAGACCAACACAAATACCTATGTTCATCACACAAATATTTGTGTCCTGTGGGAATCGAACCCACGACCTCGTGATCAGCAGTCCGACACTCGAACCACCAGACCACAGACGTCGTCAAAAACTATATAACTGGTTGTGTGGGAGATGTTATTACACAGTTGATGATTATCTTGAATTCAAATTTTGTGGTATTCCTTCTCCGGACGAGCTCTTTTACAAAGGAGCTCTCATCATCATCATCAGTCCATAGCAGTCCACTGCTGGACATAGGCCTCTCCAATGGTACGCACGCTACTGACATCGATCCTCGGCCACTCACATGCAGTTATTGCTTAAATAACATAACCAGCCCATTACTGTCCCACTGCTGGGCACGGGCCTCTTCTCAGTATGAGAAGGCTAAGTCCTTAGTCCACCACGCTGACCTAGTGCGGGTTGGCGGACTACACACACCATTGAGAACTGTATGGAGCACTCTCAGGTGTGCAGGTTTCCTCACGATGTTTTCCTTCACCGTTAAAGCAAGTGATATTGGAATATAAATCCGCACATGAATTCGAAAAGAGGTGCGGGCCGGGATCGAACTCAGACCCTCCTGCATGGAAGGCAAGCGTTCAACCACTAGGCTATCACTGCCTTACTTAAGTTATTGCTTGTCGCCTTGCCAATATCATCGTTCCACCGAGCCTTAGGGCGTCCTACCCTACGTTTACTGATTCGCGGACTCAACTCGAGAATCCGTCTACCCCAATGGCCATCGGTTCTACGGCTAATGTGGCCGGCCCACTGCCACTTCAGCCACAGATTACCCATTAGTTACTACGTAATTCAGCTTGCTAATCTCGGATGGATGAATGGATAAGGAGCTCTACCACTACTAAAACTGGCTGACTATCTTAACTGGGCATAAAATAATTTAAAACATATGAACTAATTACCTGCATAACAAAGTCCGGGTCATCTCCCAAGCTGTGATGGATGAGCTTGCCAATATGATGTCTGTCAGAAGGGATTCCAGTCTTCGCTACCAAACGGCATCCTACTTCATTCATATAAAACTGTACCGAGTCGTAAGCTGGTTTGACCATTTTGATCTTTTCTGTAAATTAAGACTAAATTCAAAATTATGACATTTTTTAAACACCAAAATAATCCTACTAAGGATACCTAGTAGTAGCAATGCGAAAGTGTGGATAATTGATTGTTTGTTTGTCCTGTAATCACGCTGAAATGGCTGAACGGATTTAAATGAAATTTGGCACACAGATAGACCAAGTCCTAGATTAATTAGCCCAAGTCGCTGAATACAACAAACTTAACGCTTATATGGTGTTATAGGAAACATATCTAGTCTACTTGAATTATACCTAACCAATAGTCAACAACGCATGGCGCGGGTTGGCGATCGCAGTTGGTTGGTTAAATACTCAGAGAACGCTGCTGCCCATCCTCTGGTGAATCCCTTAGTCGCCTTTTACGACAACCATGAGAAAAGATAAAGGTGGTGCAATTCTTCATGTCGGGCACCACACGGACATCAAACTTTAAATATATAAACTTGTTTGATATAAAACTTTACGACAAGAAAAATATTGAAATGGATGTGACTAAATTTCTTGGACTACACATAGAAAATACTTTGAAATGGACTACGCAGATTGATAAAGTCTGCAGTAAACTGAACCATTATGCCTATGCACTATTTATGTTAAATAAAACTGTAAATAAAGCAGCAGTTCTCACAGCATACCATGAGCTTATTCTGGAGGAATGCAACTGACAAGGAATCAGTATTTATAGCGCAGAAGCGTTGTATCAGAGCTATATGCAATCTACGTGCCATTGATACTTGTAAACCGCATTTGAAAAATCTAAACCTGTTAACAATACCCTCATGTACCTACATATTTGACACTGCAATGTTTGTAAAGCGCAACTGTGGCCTGATTCAAAAACCTTCGAAAAGTTTCCGTTTCCGAAGTGAAATTTTACCGCCAAATAAAACAAAATGATCACTTCCTGCGACCATGAACGCTGCAAAGCATTCGAAACGTCAGGAAAACCAATGTTAATAAATAATACACGATGACTCCGGTTAAACTTGTTTCATTAAGAAACAAAACGATTTGAGAACCGAACGGATTCGGAAACGCAACACGAAGTTTACGGAAACTCTTCCGACAGTCATTTGTTGTCGCAAAGCACTCGATGTAAAATTATAGAACTATGAATAGCGTTTCCGAATCCGTTCGATTCTCAAATCGTTTTGTTTCGTAATAAATCAAGTTTAACCGGATTACATCTCGTATTATTATTGAAATTGGCTTTCCTGAAGTTTTGAATGCTTTGCAGCGTTCGTGGTCGCAGGAAGTGTGTGTTTGTTTCATTTGCCGGTCAAATTTCACTTCGGAAACGGAAACTTTTCGAACGTTTGTGAATCAGGCCACAGTTGCGCTTTACAAACATTGCAGTTACTTACTTATATACTATATTATACTTCTTATCGACGTACCACGGGGTCGAAGTCGCGGGCGTCAGCTCTTTGACTGCGGAGGCGAGGGTGAGTGAGATTGTCACGGTACCACACCTCGGCCATTCAATACAATATAGGTAAATGCTAACACCACCAACATACACAAGATTACGTATGTATACGAACGCGCCCACGTATAGGTTAGGGATGCTCGCCGCTCGTAATGCCGACTGGGTTCCAAGCGCTTCTCAGTAGTTCTCAGAGATGACGTGCTTGTATAGCGACTGGCGATTGACATCCATTGCAATATTGCAGTCCAATTGCCATCAGAGTGCGGGTGCGTGCGGGGCGCGGGTGAGGTATCTTAAATTGGCGGGGGGGCGCGTGGCCGTTCTGTACGTCAGTACTATTAGATTTTCTGTGACTGTACTAAAACCCACAGCTAAAACCACCGGTGGCTGTCTGCAGCACAATAAGGGACTTCGGGAATGTATTATGCCTCCGGAGCCCTTCCTGTGCTACGCCTGTAAGGCACGTCTCAAGGGGTTGAATAGGCGCCTACCAATGACCGGAACAACAAACGTTCAGACGTGAATGTTACAGAATCCCTACGCTTGGTGATCGTTTTTGTTAGAAGGCAGAAGAACGCTAGTCATAAGACAACCACGCTGCCTTTTAAGACAGCCATTATTTATCCGTAATAATGGCCTACTTTTTGTCAAAAACGACACTCAACAAAAACTCATACACCTATAGGCCGACTTGCGACACATTTCTTAGCCAATAAATAACTAAAGTGACTCAGGACCCATAAGGCCGACTTGCAAAACATTGTTTAAGGCCGTCTTGTAGTGCACAGTTGTATTGTAATGTAGGACACTGGCCGGCTACCACGAGCGCTTGAACTACTCGAAATGTTTTTTTTTTTTCATTTAAAAACAACAACTTTATAAAAATCTGTTCTCAACATGAGCTAAGAAATAGTAAGGCATCTTAAGATATAATTCTAACATGGTGTCATGATAATGTTATACATCAATGTATTATTTAAGGCAAGATTTCAAATTACAAATTTAAAAATAACTTACTTTTCTATAATAACTAAGCACAAGTCACTAAATAAAATAAAATAAATCACTATTTTAGTACTGACACTACGTATATTGGAGAGACAAGTGCTAAGTCCGGAGTAACACAGACAAATGTTTGCTTCTTACCGTGCCATACATACATACTTAATGTTATGTAACGTTTGTCAACAGATTATTATCACCATATTAAAATATTATCAGATTTGTTCATTGAAGATAGTAACAAATAATAATCATGTACCTAGACTAGACCTACATATTCTTATTCTTAATTGTACACACACATATATATATATATATATATATTACAGTAGGAAAGTTTATGTAATCGGCGATCTTAACTCAGAACTGAGTTTTCTCAAACCTTAGAGCGATAGAGAGATGTTGAATTTAGAGGACAGAAACAAGTGTACAACATAAATTAAACCTTCTTTATTTACATACAGTACTAGCTAATAATAATAATAAATAATATATAGATACTTGAGAATATATAATAGATACTGACTTACGGTGCCGAGACGTGGACACTGACAGTTGGGCTAGTCCACAAGTTCAAAGTCGCTCAGCGAGCTATGGAGCGGGCTATGCTTGGAGTTTCTTTGAAGGATAAAATCCGTAACGAGATTATCCGGAGAAGAACCGGAGTGACCGACATAGCTTGTAGGATCAGTAAGCTGAAGTGGCAGTGGGCTGGCCATGTCTGTCGAAGGATCGATGGCCGCTGGAGCAGACGAGTCCTTGAGTGGAGACCGCGAATCGGCAAACGCAGCGTAGAGCGCCTGCCCTGCCAGGTGGACCGATGACCTAAAGAACGTGGCTGGGGGGAACTGGATGCGGAAGGCAGAGGACCGAGCGTTGTGGCGCAACTTGGGAGAGGCCTATGTCCAGCAGTGGACTGCGATAGGCTGAGTTGATGACTGCACGTATGGTGAAAGAACCATCGTAACGGCTAGTTGTGTGATGGGGTATACGGAGGAGAAGGGTAGATACATACCTAGAGAGATTATACAATCACATTTTGCGGTTTCGTTTTGTTATCTTCTATTAATAAGAACATGGGGGATTTATAACGACAGTACCCTTTTTTCACGAAATCAGACGGCATGGATATCATGACTGGATGAGTTTGGTATAAGACCGCCAGGAACGGAAAGTGAGGAAAGAGGCCAACTTCCAAGACTGCATAAATGACAGGCTCTAACAGGGGCGGACTGTGAGTTTGTGGGCCCCTGGGCTAATTCTACTCGGGGGCCTGTCTAATTATTCAATATTTTTTTTTTTCATTTTGTCAAAAAACTATTATCGATAATGATGTAAAGTCACGATCCTTCCCGGTGATACATTTTGTCCTCAAAGTTCCTTGAACGAATCCTGCTACATTACACGTACCTACGGCTGCCGTCGAACACTGAGCGCAAATATGATGTCTCTGAATTTCATAAAAAGCTGAAATGCTGACCCATATGATTTCGTCGGAATGCCTATATCCTTTCCCTGATTTATTTTCGTGGGGAAAATCGTCATGGACGCACTCCGCCCGGGGAAGGCAGAGCCAGTGTCGGACTCTTACCGCCTAAAAACCACCACGGCGTTCCTCTACCGACTCTTGGCCGGGGGCGTGGAAAATACTCCTGTATTCACCCAACGATCCCCAGTTGGTCCCGGCTCACCACTGGCAGGCGAGCCCCTTCTCCCCGTGCGTTGCAACCACAACGGCCGCACCCTCCTCTTGACTGGCGCGCGCGGAAAACTACGCGCTACCGTCACGGGCCTTGACTGATAGGGCGGCGGGCCACCCCGAGTCCGCCGCCCGCAGGCCCACACCTAGGGTGGCTGGAGGTCGGCATACGCCCTCCTACGACACCCAGGTCGTCTCCTGCGGATGGGAAGAGAGGTCATCGCCTCTAGAACCTTCCCCGCCGTCTCGTTAGCGAGCATCACCTCCTCGCAGAAGGAGACGACGCCTTCCCAAGCGCTCTCGCTCCGGACCATAGACAGAACCACGGCCGGAAGCGAGAGATCACTGCCGCCTACTGCAGTGATGAGGTCACAGCGCTGCGCGGCCCAAGCTGGGCACTCCACCAATGTGTGCTGCGCCGTGTCCTCTGGGCAGCTCCTGCAGTGATGACACTCGGGCGTCGGCTCCCGGCCTATGCGACACAGATACTTCCGAAAAAGCAACCATGCCCCGAGAGTACCTGCGTCAGCCGGTAGGTCAGGGCACCATGGCTCCTCTCCAGCCACTCCTCCATGACGGGCCTTACCGCCGCTATTATGGCGTGCCCCATCCTTTCCCTGCTATTTTATGTGCCCTTTAATCCTTCCAACCCGTTTTTACCTTCAAGAACGTTTCGAGTTCCTCTGCGACACAAATCTTAAATTAAAAGTAAACTTGCATTCCACCTCTTTTTTAGGGTTCCGAAGTCCTACAAGGAACCCTTATAGTTTCGTCATGTCCGTCCGTCTGTCCGTCTGTCCGTCTGTCCGTATCCTTTACAGCTTAATAACTTCTACAGTTATAAACATAAGTAAATGAAATTTTGTTAAAAAATAGTCTGCATATAGATCTCAATTTTAAAAGTATAAAAAAATAGTTTTTTCGTCTTTAGGGGTGGCGCCCATACATGTGAAATGGGGAAAAAAAAAATTTTTTTGCTGCACCCCATCGTGTGGGGTATCATTGAATAGGTCTACTAAAATGAAGGTAATGTTTTATACATCACTTTTTTATCAGGTGTACCATCTGCGAAATATAGCCCGCCATTTCTAAACTATGCAACGTAGAAACTTATAATCTTCCAAATTGATAGACCTTTGTAAAAACTCTCTTTTAAAATTATTTCGAGTATAATGTGATTATAATTTTTTGAGTTATAGACAGAAAACTGAAAAATACTTAAAACGTCCTAGTTCAAAGGTTATTGACCTTAGAGAAAAATTATCATGGCAAATAATGCTCCTTTAGCTACTTTCTATTTGAAAAAATCACAAAAAGTAACTTTGACATCAATCAGACTTCTTAAATTTGGCTTCTTGAATTTATCGCTAGATGGCGCTACTTACAACACGCTCTGAGTCGCGAATGCTGCCGATTATTGCAAAAACTAAAATAGCCATGATTAATATTCGATTTGATTCGTTTGTACACCTACTTAAGGAACCCTATAATACTGAGCATGGCCCGACATGCTCTTGGCCGGTTTTTTAAATTAATCTCTGACAATACAAGCTGTGTCGCCTGTGGAATGCTTTGCACTGAACGTGAGGCATACAATCTATACCGGTTTAATCTTTTTTTTATGAACCCGACTTGTCAAAGTACATCACCGCTAAGAATAGCCCGAGTCTGAAAAAAGATAAAAAATATACGACAATTACAAGCGTATGTTTTCATTACTTGCTAATCATTGTTACAACAAGTATTATTTATTTAA
Organism: Asteroscopus sphinx; assembly: GCA_949699075.1. Lineage (NCBI taxonomy): Eukaryota > Metazoa > Arthropoda > Insecta > Lepidoptera > Noctuidae > Asteroscopus > Asteroscopus sphinx. The sequence continues at coordinate 5,749,446 of OX453021.1, read as the reverse complement.
AGAGTTTATCAATACAATAATAACGTGAGCGGCTGTGATACTCCATTTGACTTAAGTTTGACCAATCCCTTGCAAGTGCTCTTTGGTTTTATAATGGACTAGCTTTTACCCGCGGCTCCCCTCGCGTTAGATTCTGTTAACCCATGTCGTGACGGATCCTGTTAATAATTAGGTGTTTTCAGTTGTTAATAGTTACATATTACAAAACTGTAAATGTCTGTTTGTTTATTCATTCGAGAATCACTACAGGACCTATTATTTTTTTTGTGTTTTAGACTTGTAAACAAACAGGTACTTATGCATTATATGAAAAAAAATACAAGATTCCTGTAGGATGAATTGAAGAACCACGGAGCACCACGGGCAAAGTATATAGTTTGCCACCACAACTAACAACATCTTGTTGTATTTTTAGAAATTTGCCACCAACCAACAATCATGACTTCTACTTTGTATGCAACATAAAACAATTTATTTGAATAGAGTTCGTCGGGCCCTTTCATTTGAGTACCAACACCGAGTGCCACCACATTCCCACCTCGTTCCACCTCATTCCCACCTCGTTCCACCAAATTCCCATCTGGTTCGACATGATTCCCATCTCGTTCCACCCTATTCCCACCTCGTTCCATCACATTCCCACCTCGTTCCACCTCAATCCCACCTTTATCTCATTCCCACCTCCTTCAATTCATTCCCACTTCTTCCATAATAATCCCACCACATTCCAACTCATTATCACCACATTCCCACTCATTCCCACCTCGTTCCACATCATTCCCACCTCGTTCCCACCACATTCCCACTCATTCCCATCTCGTTCCACATCATTCCCACCTCGTTCTACACCATTCCCACCTAATTCCCAGCACATTCCCACCACGTTCCATCACATTCCCAAGTCATTCCACCTCAATCCCACCTTTATCTCATTCCCACCTCCTGCAATTCATTCCCACTTCATCCATAACAATCCCACCACATTCCCACTCATTCCCACTCATTCCCCACCTCGTTCCACCACATTCCCACCACGTTCCACTATATTCCCACATCGTTCCACCTCGTTCCCACCACATTCACACTCATTCCCACCTCGTTCCATCACATTCCCACCTCGTTCCACCTCCATCCCACCATTATCTCATTCCCACCTCCTTCAATTCATTCCCACTTCATCCATAACAATACCACCACATTCCCACTTATTCCCACCTCGTTCCACCTCATTCCCACCTCGTTCCACAATATTCCCACCTCGTTCCACCTCAATACCACCTTTTTCTCATTCCAACCTCCTTCAATTCATTCCCACTTCATCCATAACAATCCCACCACATTCCCACTCATTCTCACCACATTCCCACTCATTCCCACCTTGTTCCACATCATTCCCACCTCGTTCCACTTCCATCCCACCTTTATCTCATTCCCACCTCCTTCAATTCATTCCCACTTCATCCATAACAATCCCACCACATTCCCACTCATTCCCACCTCGTTCCACCGGATTATCTTATCTTAACTATTATACAATTGTAAATGTCTGTTTTTTTGTGTGTTTGTTCCAGCATCACGCTAAAACTACTGGACCGATTTTGATGAAACTTTTTTGTTTGAAAGCTGATGAACAGACTTAAAAACTGGTATGGGTTTTGAGAAAGAAAGAAAAAAAAGAAACGGAAAAAATGGACTTTACTTGACTGGACTGTGTCAGTGTCGGTGGCGGTGTCGGTGTCGGTGTCGGTGTCGGTGTCGGTGTCGGTGTCGGTGACTGTGTTTGAACCCTCCACTGACACTGACTCTGATACCGACATTGACCCTGACACGAAAACTGACGTGTCTGTGTTGGTGTCAGCGTCAGTGTCAGTGTCAATTTCAGAGCCAGTGTCGGTGTCGGCGTCAGTGTCAGTTTTGGTGTCGGTATCGGTGTCAATGTCAGTGTTGGTGTCTGTGTCAGTATCAGTGGCAGTGTCAGTGTCAGTGTCACTGTCACTGTCAGTAGCAGAGCACATGTCGGTGTCATAGTCAGTGTCGGTGTTGATGTCGGTATCAGTGTCAGTGTCGGTGTTAGACTGACACTGAAACTGACACTGACCAGTGACTGTTGGTGTCAGTATCGGTGTCAGTGTCGGTGTGAGTAACACTGACATGGACACCGATACCGACACCACCAACGACACTGACACCGACACCGTTACTGGCTCTTCCACTGACACTGACAATAGCACCGACGCTGACACTTGACAGGTTTCAGTTTCAGTGTCAGTGACAGTGTCATTGTCAGAATCAAAGTCGGCGTCAGTGTCAGTGTCAGTGTCGGTGCCTGTGTCGTTATTGGTGTCACCGATACACTAACACTGGCCCTATAAGCAACACCAACACCGACATCAGTGTCGGTGTACCGACACCAACACCGACACTGACACTGACATTGACACCGACACTGTAACTGACACGGGCTTTGACACTGACACTGACACTGATACAGACATTGACCCTGACACGAAGCGTTATGTCAGTGTCAGTATCAATGCTGGTGTCGGTATCAGTGTCAGTGTCAGAGTCAGTGTCAGTGGCAGAGACAGTGTCGGTGTCATTGTCAGTGACGGTGTTAGAACAACTTTTGTGGGTCACACAAATATTTATTCCGTGTGGGGATCGAACCCACAACATTTGGCGTGGTGTCAATAGAGAGTTGACCACCTTAACGACTATGCCACAAGTGCAGTCAAATATTAATTGTTAATTTGAATAGACGAGAACATTAGCAGCTACAGTGAACCGTGGTTCAGTGTTTACCTCTTCATTTTGGTTCACTGTCAAAGTACGGGGTCCCATCGACTTTGGATGCATATTGCCAAACACACGTTTATACTAGATCGACATAAATATAATAAAATAAATAAATAAATAAATAAATATAATATAATAAATATAATAGCATAAATGAAAACGCTAGGAAACACAACACGATGTGGTTTTATCTTGAATCCGATATGAAAAACACAAAGGAAGCAAGAAATAAAATAAAACTTCAATTTTTAATATCTATTTTCGCAATAAAACACAAAAATTCACATAGTGTCCGTTGCGCGAGCACGCTGGCGACTCCGGAGGTGTTGTGTGACTTTGTTTGTTTGTTCCAGCATCACGCTAAAACTACTGGACCGATTTTGATGTTTTTTTTTTGTTTGAAAGTTGATGATCTGACATAAAAACTGGTATGGGTTTTGAGAAAGAAAGAAAGAAAACAATCAATTCGTGGGTTGCGTACTCACCCGACAGATCGAAGCTTCTATGCACGAGCGGATAGTAATGTACGATGGAGTGGAGTGGACATGGGATGGGACTGGGGACGGGACAGGGGACGGGACTGGGGACGGGACTGGGGACGGGACAGGGGACGGGACAGGGGACGGGACAGGGGACGGGACAGGGGACGGGACAGGGGACGGAACATGGGACGGGACAGAGGACGGGAAATGGGACGGGAAATGGGACGGGAAATGGGACGGGACATGAGAAGGGACATGGGACGGCACATGGGACGAGACATAAGACTGGACATAGGATGGGACATGGGACATGGGACGGGACGATAATGATATAGTGAGATAGTAAGACAGTGGGACAGGACATGGGACATGGGACTATAGTGATATAGTGAGATAGTGAGACAGTGGGGCAGAGGGACAGTGGGACAGTGGGACAGTGGACTGGACTGGACTGGACTGGACTGGACTGGACTGGACTGGACTGGACTGGACTGGACTGGACTGGACTGGACTGGACTGGACTGGACTGGACTGGACTGGACTGGACTGGACTGGACTGGACTGGACTGACGTGGGTTAGTAGAATTTAACGCGATTGGAGCCGCGGGTAAAAGCTATATACATACATCTATATATAACGGATTACCGTACTATAAAGCGTACCGTTACTGTACAAAGATACCCTGAGACAGACGGACAGCGTAGCGAGAGTCCCGTGTACCCTTAAAAAAAATGGACTGGACTGGCCAGTGGTCAGTGTCGGTGTCAGTGTAGGCATCAGTGTCAGTGTCGGTGTCATTGTTGGTGTCAGTGTCGGTGTCAACGTTGGTGTCAGTGTCGGTTTCAGTGTCAGTGTCAGTGTCGGTGTCGGTGTCAAAGTCGGGGCCAGTGTCGGTGTCAGTGTCGGTATCAGTGTCGGTGTCGGTGTCGGAGTCAGTGTCGGGGTCGGTGTCAGTGTCGGTGTCGGAGTCGTTGTCAGTGTCGGCGTCAGTATCAGTGTCGGTGTCAACGTCGGTGTCAGTGTCGAGGCCAGTGTCGGTGTCGGTGTCAGTTTCGGTGTCAGAGTCGGTGTCAGTATCGGGGCCAGTGTCAGAGTCAGTGTCGGTGTCAGTGTCGGTGTCAGTGTCGGTGTCAGTGTCGATGTCAGTGTCAGTGACGGTGTCAACGTTGGTGTCGGTGTCAGTTTCGGTGTCAATGTCGGTGTCAGTGCCAGTGTCAGTGTCGGTGTCTAAGTCGGGGCCAGTGTCGGTGTCAGTTTCGGTGTCAGTGTCGGTGTCGGTGTCAGTGTCGGTGTCAGTGTCGGTGTCGGTGTCGGTGTCGGTTTCAGTGTCGGTGTCGGTGTCAGTGCCGGTGTCAGTGTTGGTGTCGCGGTCGGTGTCAGTGTCAGTGTCGGAGTCAGTGTCGGTGTCGGTGTCGGTGTCAGTGTCGGTGTCGGAGTCGATGTCAGTGTTGGCGTCAGTGTCAGTGTCGGTGTCAACGTCGCTGTCGGTGTCAGTGTCGAGGCCAGTGTCGGTGTCGGTGTAGGTGTCAGTTTCGGTGTCAGAGTCGGAGTCAGTGTCGGGGCCAGTGTCGGAGTAAGTGTTGGTGTCAGTGTCGGTGTCAGTGTCGGTGTCAATGTCGGTGTCGGCGTCAGTTTCAGTGCCAGTGTTGGTGTCGGTGTCTAAGTCGGGGCCAGTGTCGGTGTCAGTTTCGGTGTCAGTGTCGGTGTCGGTGTCAGTGTCGGTGTCGGTGTCGGTGTCGGTGTCAGTGCCGGTGTCAGTGTTGGTGTCGCGGTCGGTGTCAGTGTCAGTGTCGGAGTCAGTGTCGGTGTCGTTGTCAGTGTCGGTGTCGGAGTCGATGTCAGTGTTGGCGTCAGTGTCGGTGTCAACGTCGGTGTCGGTGTCAGTGTCGAGGCCAGTGTCGGTGTCGGTGTAGGTGTCAGTTTCGGTGTCAGAGTCGGAGTCAGTGTCGGGGCCAGTGTCGGAGTCAGTGTCGGTGTCAGTGTCGGTGTCAGTGTCGGTGTCAATGTCGGTGTCAGCGTCAATTTCAGTGCCAGTGTTGGTGTCGGGGTCGGTGTCAGTGTCAAGGCGGGTGTCGGTGTCAGTGTCGAGGCCAGTGTCGGTGTCGGTGTCAGAGTCGGTGTCAGTGTCGGGGCCAGTGTCGGAGTTAGTGTCGGTGTCGGTGTCAGTTTCGGGGCCAGTGTCGGAGTCAGTGTCGGTGTCAGCGTCGGTGTCAGTGTCGGGGCCAGTGTCGGAGTCAGTGTCGGTGTCAGTGTCGACGTCAGTGTCAGTGTCGAGGCCAGTGTCGGTGTACTGACACAGACACTGACACCGGCACCGACGTTGACACCTACACTGACACTGACGCCGACCGCGACACCAACACTGACACCGACACTGACACCGACTTTGACACCGACACTGACACCGACACTGACTCCGACATTGACACCGACACCGACAATGACACCGACTCCGTCACCGACACCTACACTGACACTGACACTGACATTGGCCCTGACACTGACACCGACACTGACACCGACACTGACACCGACACTGACTCCGACACTGACACCGACACCGACACTGACACCGACACTGACATCGACACCTACACTGACACTGACACTGGCCCTGACACTGACACCGACACTGACACCGACACCGACACTGACACCGACACCGACACTGACACTGACACTGACGCCGACACTGACACCGACGTTGACACCGACGTTGACACCGACACTGACACCAACAATGATGCCGACACTGACACCGACACTGACACTGACAACCAGGCCAGTCCAGTCCAGTCCAGTCCATTTTTTTTTTACGGGTACCCGGGTCTCTCGCTACGCTGTCCGTCTGTCTCAGGGTATCTTTGTAACAACGTGGTAACAACAAACGGAAACAAACAAACGGTACAGTAACGGTACGCTTATAGTACGGTAATCCGTTATACAACGTGTCCCAGAAATCAACGTCAAGCCGAAAACGGGCAATAGGCCAAGTCGTGACAGTCATTAGAAAAATATAAAAAAAAATCTTGGTCATGTACTTTTCAAATTTTATGGATTCAAAAATAAATCTCAAAAAGTGACACCCTGTGATGATTTTTCAAGTCCTGTAACTACAAATATTAACTTTCCGTCAGTTTTTTTTTTGTGACGTTACCATGAATAACCCTTCTGTAAATTACAGTTAAAAGTTAAAACATAACCACCTCATTTTTAAATAAAATGTTAGATTTTTGCCCAACGTTGAATTCAAAATTATTACATCACCCAACTTTAACCGCGTGTAGTGTAAAAAAAATGTACTACACTATTTTGGCAAGTAACTTTAAAAGATGGCGCGTTTAGTCTGGATTCCAAAATGGTATGCCACTTACTAATTGCTACTTCTTAATTGAGGAAAAAAAAAATTGTTAGTTTTAGGTGCGTTTAAAATAAAATTCAGTTGTTGGATTTCTTTAGTTATAATTTTTATTAAATCAGATTTACCGAGTTTATATTAAATGTTCGAACTGTTTGCCTTCAGCTGCACATTAATCAATACTCGATGATCGGGATAACGCTCAGCATTTGGGTATCTATTACGAGATAGATAGTGACGCTACTTTTATCTAAGAGCGAGACGGATTGACACACATTATTTCGTCTGTGTGAGTGAAACAGATAGAGACGCCACTCTGGCGAAACAGGGATGCGCTAGGTAAATTGTGCAATACTGCAGCACGTTACGCTCTTTCGTTTACTAAGCTTCTTTTTGTATTTGTAGTGACTTCGTACTTACAACTGTGGCTTTGTTTATTGGACTTCATTTGCATTGTGATTTGGATTTATCTGCACTGTTTCTGACGACCCCGGACTTGTTTTAATCGTAATCCCGTGTTTTGTGTTTAGTTTGTTACTATGCCATCTCGATACACCGCACAGGAATACGCCAACATGCATCTCATTTATGGAGAATGCTTATGCAACGCCAATGCTGCAGCATGAATGTATCGTAAGAGATACCCAAATGCTGAGCGTTATCCCGATCATAGAGTATTTATTAATGTGCAGCTGAAGGCAAACAGTTCGAACATTTAATATAAACTCGGTAAATCTGATTTAATAAAAATTATAACTAAAGAAATCCAACAACTAAATTTTATTTCAAACGCACCTAAATCTAACAAATATTTTTTTTTCCTCAATTAAGAAGTAGCAATTAGTAAGTGGCATACCATTTTGGAATCCAGACTAAACGCGCCATCTTTTAAAGTTACTTGCCAAAATAGCGTAGTACATTTTTTTTACACTACACGCGGTTAAAATTGGGTGATGTAATAATTTTGAATTCCACGTTGGGCAAAAATCTAACATTTTATTTAAAAATGAGGTGGTTATGTTTTAACTTTTAACTGTAATTTACAGAAGGGTTATTCATGGTTACGTCACAAAAAAAAAACTGACGGAAAGTTAATATTTGTAGTCACAGGACTTGAAAAATCATCACAGGGTGTCACTTTTTGAGATTTATTTTTGAATCCATTAAATTTGAAAAGTACATGACCAAGATTTTTTTTTATATTTTTCTAATGACTGTCACGACTTGGCCTATTGCCCGTTTTCGGCTTGACGTTGATTTCTGGGACACGTTGTATATATAGCTTTTACCCGCGGCTCCAATCGCGTTAAATTCTGCTAACCCACGTCAGTCCAGTCCACTGTCCCACTGTCCCTTTGTCCCACTGTCCCACTGTCCCAATGTCCCACTGTCCCACTGTCCCACTGTCCCACTGTCTCACTATATCACTATCGTCCCGTCCCATGTCCCATCCCATGTCCCATCCTATGTCCAGTCCTATGTCTCGTCCCATGTCCCGTCCCCTGTCCCGTCCCCTGGCCCGTCCCCTGTCCCGTCCCCTGTCCCGTCCCCTGTCCCGTCCCCTGTCCCGTCCCCTGTCCCGTCCCCTGTCCCGTCCCCAGTCCCGTCTCCTGTCCCGTCCCCAGTCCCATCCCCTGTCCACTCCACTCCACTCCATCGTACATTACTATCCGCTCGTGCAAATGCATAGAAGCTTCGATCTGTCGGGTGAGTACGCAACCCACGAATTAATTTTTTTTTTTTTTTTTTTTATCTTTCTTTCTCAAAACCCATACCAGTTTTTAAGTCAGATCATCAGCTTTCAAACAAAAAAGAAACGTCAAAATCGGTCCAGTAGTTTTAGCGTGATGCTGGAACAAACAAACAAACAAACAGACGTTTACAATTTTATAATAGTTAAGATTACATTGGCACCACTTTTAAAGATTGCCAATGATAGCCAACCTATTTTTGGTACCATTAAATTTACAGGAATAGAAGAGTGAAGACCAGCAGCCGTCAGGCACACGAGGAGGTTTTCTGACCAGCACCCCTTGCTCAGAGGGCCTGTGCAATGTGTAGGGTAGAGTGGTAATCAGTGAACCAAGCAGCAACAGTTAGCCACCATAGGTATCTCAAGAACGCGACGTTGTCAGTTCTTTCATTTACCGCCGTCCTATGCGCTTTTATTATGGAACTTCCCTCCGGAGTCGCCAGCGTGCTCGCGCAACGGACACTATGTGAATTTTTGTGTTTTATTGCGAAAATAGATATTAAAAATTGAAGTTTTATTTTATTTCTTGCTTCCTTTGTGTTTTTCATATCGGATTCAAGATAAAACCACATCGTGTTGTGAAAAACGCTAATGAAAACGCTAGGAAACATCCTAGCGTTTTCATTTATGCTATCTGTGTCGATCTAGTATAAACGTGTGTTTGGCAATATGCATCCAAAGTCGATGGGACCCCGTACTTTGACAGTGAACCAAAATGAAGAGACGAACCACGGTTCACTGTAGCTGCTAATGTTCTCGTCTATTCAAATTAACAATTAATATTTGACTGCACTTGTGGCGTAGTCGTTAAGGTGGTCACCTCTCTATTGACACCACGCCAAATGTTGTGGGTTCGATCCCCACACGGAATAAATATTTGTGTGACCCACAAAAGTTGTTCTTAGTCTGGGTGTGTATTTTGTGTCTGTGAATTATATGTTTGTAACGTCCCCCGCGGTATATGAGACTTAGGTACATTATGTAACAAAACATTATTTTTATTGTCCTTAATATACATAACAAAAGACATAACATGTCCTTTATTGTCGTACCCTGGCTCTCCAGAGGATCTTTTCACCCTTACACCTGACGCCACCATATGGTTAAAGAATCTCAATTTGTCATTGTGAATAAAATAATATAGATGTATAGATAGCCTATAAAGATGCCATACGATTAAATAAATAAATAACAAAAGCATTTATATTAAAGTTGATTGAAACTTGAGTTTTTCTTCAAGAAACAGTGATTTAGTCAGTAAATAATTCTACTGGTTCACTGTATATTTGTGGTTCACTGTATAAGCATGGGTGGTAACAGTGAACCAATTTAATAAAAATAAAAATAAACATCCGTATTTCCGTACTGCTGCAAATTGTTGAGTTATTGAATTAAATTGTCTTGGTAGTTAAAATTTATTAAATTTCCCAGGTATTGGTATACATAAGACTCTGTTTTGTTTATAGATATTAGAGCAGCGACGCTTCAAACTTTTGGTGGTTCACTAATTACCACCCTAACTAATTCGACTGGTTCACTGTATACTTTGTGGTTCACTGTGGGCCAAACTAGTGGTTAACTGTATATGCACAGGCAGTAACAATGAATCAATTTACTTTTTTTATTAAAACATCCCTACTGCCCCAAATAGTTGAGTTATTGAATTAAATCATCTCAATAATTAAAATTTATTAAATTTCGAAGGTATTGGTACATAAAACATTCTGTTATGTCTATAGATATAAGAGCAGTGACGCTTCAAACTTTAGGTGGTTCAGTGATTAGGGATTATGGCAAAACTCAGAGTAGAAGCGTGTTTGGCTTAGTATGGGCCTAGACATTTTATAACTATCTATGTTGCTCTCATAGATGGGTTTGAAGTTCCCTTTGAATAAAGAGATATTTACCAGGAATTATTCCCTAAACAGGTGTTGTTGCAGCAGGTTCTCGCTTAACAGGTATTGTTGCAGCAGGTTCTTGCTAAACAGGTGTTCTTGCTAAACAGGTGTTGTTGCAGCAGGTTCTTGCTCAACAGGTGTTGTTGCAGCAGGTTCTTGCTCAACAGCTGTCGAGGCAGCCGCAGCAGTACTTGCATGCACAGATTGTTTACTCACTGAAAATAAATAAAAGTTTTTCGGCAAGGCTCATGACAAAACTGGAAAATGGGGTTATCCTCATAAGAATACAATCATTCACTTACATCAGAATGAACTTAAAGATAAATTAAATATTTGTTGGGAATATTTTGTAGCTAATCTTAATAAAACATACAATATAATAAAACAAAGTTTAACCGAATTAAATCGCGTATATTATTTAAATTGGTTTTCCTGACGTTTCGAAAGCTTTGCAGCATTTCGTGGTCGCAAGTAGACTAAGATGACAATCGTCTTTACAGATATTTCTAAAAAAATCTTTTAATCTACCGTACAATATTATTAATTAAAATCGTTTCAGTAATCACTCACAAATCATTATCTTTTACAGTGTTGCGTGCTGTTTGGGGCTTGATTATTTTTAGGACTGGGTTCCAAACAGGTGCCAGCCAACCATCTTCTCTATTAAAATTAGGATGTTTTTTAATTTCAATAGCCTCACGGAGCATTCTAGGTACATATCGGTTTTCCTTCGCCAGAACTTGTGGTTTATCAAAACATACAATGTTTGTTTGACACTCAGCCTCTAATACAAGTAAAACAAGTTACATAGCTACATAGATAAGCGGAGCTGGCTTAGAATTATTGTTTTTTTTATTTTATAGTATAGGATAGCGAAACGAGCTAAAGGCCCACCTGATGTTAAGCGGTTACCTTTGCCCATAACAGGCTTCAGGCTGTTGCCTAAATGGTACTTAAATGGCAAGTTGGTTCGCCAAACTGATACATGAAGATGGAAAGTCTCATGTGATTGTAATTTCACCGGCACCCATACCCTTCAGACCGAAACAGCAATGCAAGCATCACACTTTGGCGGAGAAGTAGGTACGGTGGTAGTACTTCCCCAGACGAGCTCTTTCACAACGGAGCTCTACTACTACTAAAGATTTGAGGAAATGCAGGCAGAAAGACTTGAACATTAGGTATTTGAAGAAACTATCGCTGTCGCTTTGCAAGCGCTCAGCCTAAAATAAGTGCGATAAGGACAACTGCAGCTCCGCATGAATAGCTTTAGTAAAAAAAGTCATAATTCGAGGTTTCACTCTCAAATATTTTCTCCTCCGAAACTGGACCAATTTAAAAGATATTTCATAAACTGAATAAGAAGACTATGTACTGTGTTGCTATTTTAGTTATTTTCGTTTTTCATTAATAGTTGTCAAATTAATACACTTGGCCTCTGTAGACAGCAGTCTAAATAGGCAATTTTGATAATTTTTGAGGGCTTCTATAAATAATTTATCAACAAAAAGGAAAACATAGGGACACACAAATAGTTGATATTTATTTTACCGTGAATATCATTGCACCAGGATTAGAAACCCAAATGAAAACAATTGTATGGTAAAAAGACCACCCGCATTTCCTTTCAATTATGTGTTTTTTGAGTAGTATTTTGAAAGATTCAGAACATTTAAGATCTCTAGGTAAATTTTTATAGTATAGATTGGACCTTTCACACATAATACTTTTTTGTGAAAATCATTTATGAAACCTCGGAGCACTCAACTTAAACACTTGTTTTTTTTTAAATAAACTACTTAGGTACTTACTCTGTGAATTCAGTAGCAAGAATTCCACCATTAAGTTATCAGTCAGCTGTGCTGATGTTAGGTGAAGTTGAGGGACTGCTCTTTTTTCAGGCGGGTTCCCGTTTTGGTGAAGTCCCATTTTGTGAAATGTATTTCACAATTGTATCGTGAATTATGCAGTTGTTCAACGGGAAGGTACACAAGATCTTCTTTGCCAACCATCTTCAACCAGTCGACACAGCTGAAAATTAAGTATCCAGTAGGTATTTATGGTTAATGGCAGTTTCTTAATTGCCTTATTAAATAGTTAGTAAGGTTCTTATGTAATTTATATGGCAATAAATTTTAATAAATTATTTATTTATTTTTATTTACTATGAAATACCATAAATAAGTTCCGTGTGGTGCCAGACGTAAAGAATAGCACCACCCTCTCTCTTCTCATGGGTGTCGTAAAAGGTGACTAAGGGATTCACCAGAGAATGAGCAGCAGCGTTCTCTGAGTATTTAAACAACCAACTGCAATCGCCAACCCGCCTACCAAGCGTGGCGATTATGGCATATCCCCCATTGGGGAGGCCTTACACCCGATTACACAGAATATATCTAGGTGAACCACGGGTACAAAAAGTTAACCGTGGAACACCTAGGTGTACTACGGGTACAAAAAGTTTACTGTGGAAAACCTAGGTGTTCCACGGGTACAGAAACTTAACCGTGGAACACCTAGGTGAACCACGGGTACAAAGAGTTACCCGTGGAACACCTAGGTGAACTACGGGTACAAAAAGTTAACCGTGGAACACCTAGGTGTACCACGGGTACAAAAAGTTTACTGTGGAACACCTAGGTGTTCCACGGGTACAGAAACTTAACAGTGGAACAACTAGGTGAACCACGGGTACAAAGAGTTACCCGTGGAACACCTAGGTGAACTACGGGTACAAATAGTTACCCGTGGAACACCTAGGTGAACTACGTAGGTGGACCACGGGTAAGCAACCCAGTGGACTTCTTTCGGCCGAAATGATGAATGATGATGATGACTATGAAATATGAACAGGGCTGCAATCTGTCCGGGTTTCACCAATGTAACTAGTCAAGTTATATCAATAATCTAGTTTGCGGGCATCCAGGGGATTCCGGGCGGGATTCATAAAATGGCTGGTGAAGTCAGGATGCTTGCTGCGTTGGTAAAAAAAAAATAGCATTTTTTTTTTGTTCTTTTGTATAGGTAGGTATAATCTTGTTTCACCCAACTATTTAGGAAATCTGTCTGGCAGCCCTAACTATAAACCAACTTTTTCCAACTTGTACCAACTTGTAAAAGTACTAAATTACTAAACAAAATAAAAATATTAAATATACCTACTTTAGTAAGATGGTTGGGTACTTATTATTAGAAGCGGATTTAATAGCTCAATGGAAGAATGTTTATTAAGCCCTGCGGACAGCGGACTCGGAGTAGTCTGCTGCCTAGCATAGCTGGCACGGCTGGCGTGACTGGCGTAGCCCCCGTGGCTGGCGAGGCCAGTGAGGTGGTGCACCAGCGTTGCGTGTGCGCTGCCGGGGAGGGTACGGCCAACGTTGGGCCGCACAGGGAGAAGGGGCTTGCCTGTTGTGGCGGGATGGGACCTGTCGGGGGTGGTTGTGCCTATACCCACGGGTTCCCACGCCCCCGGCCAAAGGTAGTTGAAGGAACACCGTGGTGGTTTTAGTCGATAAGAGACCGACACTGACTCCGGCTTCGCCAGCCGGAGTGTGTCTATGAGGATTTACCCCACGTGAAAAAGGCGGCCTAAAGACTACCTTTATTATATGTCGGTGTTTGGAAATACTTTTGGTTATAAAAAATGTCATAAGTCTACCTATTCAATAAAATTAAGATAAAATAAATACTTAAATCTACTAAAATTAGGTATTTGAGATTAAAACAATAATAAAACCATGGACGAATAAAAAAGGCGGACGGAAGCTCTCGCTAAGAAATGATTGAAGCACTGCAATGGCGGTGGTGCAAGTATTAGGTCAGGGCAAAAGTTTCTTCGTATTTTATTTAAGTACCTACTTACAATTTCAAGACATTTTATTTATTTATTTATTTAAACTTCATGCAACATGTGTACATAGGCGGACTATTTTAAAGTTTAGTAACATTTATTTAATTATAATATATAGGTAACTATGTGCCATTTTGTTCGATCGGAGGGCGCAAGGTCAGGTCTATGTGGTGGATGCATTAACGCTTCCCAAACAAGCTCTCATAATTTTTGATTTGTGGCCAAATATGTGTGTGGTGTTATCATGAATGATGAAAGACCACTCCTTTTCTGTTGATCAATGCCAGCCGTTTTTTCTAAATTTCTTGCTTGAGTCTCATTAGTTGTTGGCAGTAGAGATTTAAGTTAGGCTTTAAAGACTTGTATCCATGGCCGTTAAATAAATTTAAAAAAAAGACAAAATGTCACTGTGTTGCTACCTTAGCGGTTTTACCACTAGAACTGGTGGTTTGGTACCCCTGTTGGTGGGCAAAAGTATGGTGGTGGCTGGTTGCAAAAAAAATTTAGTGGGTTAAAAATATTGCACTCGGTTAGATACATAAACCAAATATAAAAAAATATAACACTAGGTAACTTTAGTTATTTCAGAAGTAACGAAACACTTTTAGATTTATTTGCATGATCTGGAATGAAGTGCTTTGATTTATTTCCATGTCCACTTTAGTTAATGGTGTGGTGAAGAATTGTGATGCACTTATTATAAAAGACACTTTCCCTTCATACAGCAATTATTATTATTGATTGCAAATTGTTGTTGCAAACAGTTTGATTAAAAAAAAATCTCATAATAAAACGTCTTTCTTATAAAATTATTAATTTATTTGACGTATTTTTCCTTTATTTTTCTAGACAGGTTTTATACAAAAATATAATTTATCGGTTCGGACTTCGGTTGTTTGCAAATAGTTTACTGGCAACACTAAATGTCAGCCGTTAAAAGTTTGTATTTGTTTTGATTATTTGTTTTATTTATTTTGCGTTTGCTATTTTTGCATTTTTTGCTAATCTGAGTTTATATTAGGTTGTGATTTGTGTGGGGAAACAATATTAATGTAGTGATTACTATGGCTGGGAAACATACAACATGTGAAATTTGTGGAATCAAAGAGTGAAATTCCAGTGAAAAACGTTTTTTTGCAAGATTTCCACTGGAAAAAGTACTTAAAAACTAATTTTTCTAAATTATTGCTGATACTAAACTAGTAGAAAAGGATCAGTCCCTTTATGTTACACAGTATCTAACTAGCTTTTATAAAATATGGTTCATATATCTAGTGTCCTTTTAATTTTCACTAGATGGTAGGCCTTTGTCTGGCTAGGTATCACTACACTACCAAATAGTTAACCTCCCGTAATTTTTTAAAGAGGTTTTCTTCCTCATCCCATCCTCCACTGTGGCCTCTGCTAACTTCAGAGCGACACGCGGAGTCACGCCTCATTGGGCCAGATCGAGCCCCTCCCGCGCCAAAATATTTGCCACAAGCAATAAGATCCCCCGAAGGATAATAGAGATATTTATTGCCTGTACCCAGGATGCACCGGCCTAACAACTGCCGTTCCCTCCAGACATATCCAGAAGGACTAGCAGCCGACAGGCACACGTGGAGGTTTTCTGGCCAGCATCCCAGATCCCCCTTGCCTAGTGCGGGACGGCTAACTACGCCATCATCAAGAACTGTACGGAGCACTACTTGATGTACCTACAGCTCTCCTCACGATGTTTTCCTTAACGCAAGTGATAATCGTTTATTGTACCTTTTCATTATCAACGCAGGATTAAAGAAGACCAAGGTCTTTCAATATGTCACCTTCACGCAGTGTTGTTGACTGACAAGGTTTAAAGGACAAACAAGAATAGATACGTATTTCCTTATCCTTATCATCGAAAGTGCATGAAACTTATCTGTATTCGCTCTGAAATCTAAATTATTATGCTTTTGTCTGTACTTACCTAACCAACAATCAATCAATCAATCATTTATTTGCTTGAATACGGGTGTACATGGGGTGATACTTAAGTTAAAACAAAGTTCTTTTACTATATCCTACCTTAACAGGTGTGCAAATATGTACTTCTGATAATTCACATGCTATTCGCATAGTTTTATTTGCATGCTTTATTTGCAACAATAAAACTTTTTAACAAAAAATTGAACCGACGAAAACAGAAACTGAAAAGCGAAAAATAAAACGAAGCTTTTTAGTCTTAATAACTATTCTCCTAACTAAACTAATGTAAATTACTAATTATGAGTCGGCGCCAAACAAACAAGCAACGAAGATCATTAAATTACTTTAAAGAAATAATAAAAACAAAATAACATCAAATACAACGTGAAATTTTCAACGATAAACAATTAGTTTAGTTAGGAGAATAGTTATTAAGACTAAAATGCTTCGTTTTATTTTTCGCTTTTCAGTTTTTTTTTCATCGCTTCAATTTTTTGTTAAAAAGTTTATTTTTTATTTTTCTGTGGCTTATATCTAACTCCAGGTCTCCATTATGTTGTAGTGTCTAGAACTACATTTATGTGTGCCAAGTTTCAACAGAATCGGTTAACAGGCAAGAATTCAGTGGGTGAACAAGCACTCATCCACTGTTTTCCTACCCTTGGGGGTGGATTTTGATTTTCAAAATTAAATTGGACCAATTTCGGTAATTTTGTGATTATGGAAAAAAAAAACTATCCCAATCGATTCTCCTGTTGATGTTTCTCACAAACTAGTTTCTCAGATTGCGTTAACAAAAAGTAAAGTTGTAGATTAGATACCATGGTCCATGAGTTTGTTCAAGAATGACGTCACCACGATATGGACTTACTACGGGGAAATAGATGAAGGATGAAGGAAAAATGGCCGCTGGAGCAGACGAGTCCTTGAGTGGAGACCGCGAATCGGCAAACGCAGCGTAAGGCGTCCCCCCGCCAGGTGGATCGACGACCTGATGAACGTGGCTGGGGGAACTGTATGCGGAAGGCAGAGGACCGAGTGTTGTGGCGCAACTTGGGAGAGGCCTATGTCCAACAGTGGACTGCGATAGGCTGAGTTGATGACGGGGAAATGGGGCTTGATTACATCTCCATTCATTTGCGTAAATCATTATCATCATTGTTTGATGAGTTATTAGCATTGATTGATGTGTTTTCTGGTTAGCGTCATCAACACATTTTTCAAAACCAGTTTAAATTGTACCTGTTTGATGTAAGATGTAATTTTTTCCATGATTATCTAAAAAGTCATATTGAAAAATAAACGTAAATAATGTTATCTAAAATGAGTACACTTCTTAACAAGAGATTATTGATGAACCGAAATGATTCAAACTGCGGCGAACAATCATAGTGAAGCCGTGCTCCTTCGTGGACAACCAGTGCTCACGCATCACGCAGAAGTGCTGCGCAAAATCATAGTGAAGCCAAAAAAAATGTGCTCCTTCGTGTACAACCAGCGCTCACGCACACACATACACCTTAAACCGTGCTCACTGCTCACCCCTAAAGGTGGGAAAAACGGCTTAAAATCGTAAGCGTGTTTAAACGTTGTGCTTTTTTCTGCAAACGAATTTTTTTACGCTTTTGACGCTTTTTGTTTTTCACTTCTAAAAAAATGTACTTTTATTATTATTTATTTATCTACATTATACTATTCTATTGACAGTTAAACTATTTACAAAGTTCACTAAAAACTATACGAACAAACTACAATCGTCGCGTAATTACCGAGGAGAACATTCAAAAACGCATTCACTCGTTGACAACGAAAAATAAACTAAGCGCCAAAGCAAAAGAAAATCAATCAAGGTCGAAAACGTTTAAACGATACGAAAATAATCAACAAAATAAAAAAGTTCTTTCTCTAAACAAATTTTACGTAAACGAATAAAATTTAATTCTGCCGATTATCAAACCACTCGTCAACTTTGAATTTGGGTCTTATAGTAATAGTAATAAGGTTGCATTTCAAACGTAGTATTGAAAGCATAAGTTTGGTTTACGAAAAGGTCTAAACGAAATCTGCTTATACGCTTTTTTTTTAATTAGACTTTTTTAAGCGCTTTTCGTTTAAACGCCCACTTCTACTCACCCCTGTCACCTGTCACATGTCGTTAGTGAGTCACTCACTCACGGACCAACCATGCACCTGAAGGATGTTTGCTTTCACGATGCTTACTGGACGATGCCGCTACATGTGTACTGAGGGGGATAGATTGGGAGTCTATCATCCGCATTGCACGGCCCTCGAACTGCGGTGATGTCCCACGTGTGCCCGGACATCGCCGAAAGAGAGTTTAGGTTAGAGGTGGAAAGCCCTGAAATGGGCCGCGCTGGGTGGGTCGCGAATGCTATGCAATACAATCCTCGTGGCCCATCCACCCAAGGCGAGAGTAGGCACACGGCGGAGTTTTTAGTGGGTGCGAGTCCCACATACCAACACCGTCTCCCCGGGTGGTGTGATATGCGATAGGCATTTTCTCCGTCACAAAAAAAGGCTTGTGTTTTAGAAGTATACGTAACTTGTATAAACAATTTGTCTGCTCAAAAGCTTGTTTTACACAACGCTGTACAAGAGTAGTGTTTGCCTCGTACAGCAAAACTGTGGAACCAACTTCCGTCAGCGGTTTTCCCGAACAAATTTGACATGGGAGTCTTCAAGAAAAGAGCATACGTCTTTTTAAAAGGTCGCCGACGCATCGATGACTCCCCTGGTGTTGCGGATGTCCATGGACGGTGGAGATTGCTTATCATCAGGTGACCCGCATGCTCGTTTGCCCTCCTATGTTATAAAAAAAAAAGTGTTGGCATGAGGAAGCATTTGAAAACACGCACCGCGCCAACTCAATTAACATTAGCAAAAAAAGTTCAAAGGTTCTCAGATCAAAGAACACTACGTGTGCAAAATAATTAAAACAGTAGACGGAAATACCAGAAAAAACTGGTTGAGTAACTGATAATAATGATAATGTAGATAATAAAACAGGTGATAACGTTGTCGTCAAAACAAACAATCGAAGGAACTTTGTGCACGTACTGATTGATGAGATGAGTCGCGATTTTGCTTATGTACATAATTGTTGTAGTATATATTCATAGTTGATAGAATCTGAGAATATATCGGATAGAGTAGGCGACTTCAGTAGCCACTGTGCAGAAACTAACTGACTTTGACAGCGTTGCCACTTCTTCTACGAGATAATTGTATTCAGTTTTGAAGTGATTCCTTTTCTTTGTTGGATCGGCAAGAGCTATAATAATATTTGTGACAGAAAACGCCCACATCAGCTGATTTCTAGAAGTACTAAAGTACCACATCAACTGCATTCTGCGATTCGACTGAGTACAGTTATGAGTAACTCCAATAATATGCAAAAGGTGAGGTTTTTGTTTGTATTTAAGTAGCGACCCGCCCTCATTGAAGTTAAAACATTTACTGTGCTGTGGCGGCTTTTATTAGAGACATGTTTTTGTTTTATAGTACCTATAGGATGGAAAAACGAGCTAAAAGCCCACCTGATGTTAAGCGGTTACCTTTGCCCATAACAAGTTCAATATCACATAGACTATTGCCTAAATGGTACCGCAAGTCGGTTCGCCAAACTGAGACATGAAAATGGAAAGTCTCATGTGATTGTGATTTAAGTCCAGCAGTGCACTAATTTAAGTTTTAATAGTCATTGAATAACGTCGATTCATATAATGGAATAATATACAAAATAATCCGCCAAATACCAGCTTGCCACTCTTGACTCGACTCAAAATAGAGCTGAGAGGCTAATTGGTGACGAACTGCTAGTAAAATCAAAGCTAAAAAGCTTACCCTTGTTTGTCAGTGTTCTACAGGCTGTACTTTGGAGAGTGTGCGCAAGAGCTCCATGAGCTTATTCCGATTACATGACGCACTGCAGGATATCATCAACATTTGGTAGAAATCCCTACTATCAAGACCAAGCACTTTGAGAACTCTTTCATAATGCCCACAGCCAAGTTGTGAAATTCACAGCTAAATCTGTATTTCCAGGCATTTACAATCCTAACGCCTTGAATCGACACCTAATAGATTTGCTCGCTCCATTGTCGACCACATCTTGACAAAGCTGTCTAGATTGCAGTCAAGAGCAGATCTCATTAAAAAAAACGTTTTTATTTAATATAAACGATCTTTTGCGATTTTTGTGTTGGTCCCATTGTGAAATTTGTTGGGTAAACAAAAACGACTTAATTTTGTGTAAGAAATAGAAACAAAAATATTGAAATCCTCTCGGAATGGTAAATAGGGTCGTGTCGTGAGTTACAAGTTCAAATTATACAATCTGTTGTTTGTTTTGCCTAACGACAGTCGTTTAAACGAGCCCTGGCTGTTATAATATCCAAAGAAAACATTTGCATTTCATATACGACGGTAGTTCGCCCTCCTAATAATGGTTTATATGTACTTTCATAAAATAAACGAAGAGGAAACTATCATGGTTCATCAACTATCATTAAAGATGTATATAATTATAAACGTATTTACAATGTTAGGTTGTATATAAATAATATCGATTTTAACAGCGAAGAAATTAGATACAAAGATATGTTGATTTATGAACTAGGAAGAAGAAAGAAAGAAAGAAAAATATTTATTTGGCACAACTGAGACACATACAAAAGAAAGGATATAAGGATACAAGAAATAGATTTAGAGAAGAACAAATCGAGGAAAAAGTCATTGACAGTCATGCGCCATGTGTCTCACACGTGGCGAACTATCATATCATATTAGTCCTCTTTAGACAAGATAAGATAAGTTCCGTGTGGTGCCGGACGTAAAGAATTGCAGAATTGTGTCGTAAAAGGCGACTAAGGGATTCACCAGAAGATGGGCAGCAGCGTTCTCCGAGTATTTACCAACCAACTGCGATCGCCATCCCGCCTGACAAGCTTACCTTAGGACCACATGAAACTCTCACAATTATAAAACACGACTTATAAGTCGTGTATACTTATACTTTAAGGTATACCTTAAAGTTTAGGCAAAGTTAAATAAACGGCTAGAGCTTAAAAGTTTCATGTTGCACATAGTCCGATAATCCGATTATAATATGTAATTCCAAAATTCAAATAAATTACCTTTATTTAAATAGACCTAATTACAAGCGCTTTCCAAAGGTCAATTTAGTTGCACGGTTCCAAAAGGTGGATCATTTGGCGAAGAATCATATTACAGCACTACCTACTTATGTAAAATTGGTGATTGTGGTAATAATAATGATATAAGTACACAGGTAGATGCTGCTGAAGATCCACGGCAAGAAATTAAGTGGTATTTTCTTTCTCGGGAAACCACATGCTTCAATAATGTCATCGAATTAAAGTAATAATGTATGCTAACCTAACAATCATAGTTATCATTTACAAGGTGAAGTTTATGCACGTCCTTCAAAGACAATTGTCAAGCAGAACCAGTAATTTTGTGCCACAAAGAGGGGCCATTATCTACAAAATAATTCATAGCTAAGTACTACACATTTGAACGCTGCTGTTCGATCGTTGCTTGATAAAGATGTTGGCACACTGGTTGTAGTTTTCAATAATGAAATAAACGTAAAAGCGGCAACTTTTTTATCTAAAACATTTTACCGTATCTTTTTCAGTGGGTGCTTGACCAAAAATACCACATTCTTGCATAACGTCGAAACATACAGCTCATCATCATCATCGTCCTCCTGCCCTTATTCCAATTTATTTGGGATCGGCGCTCGGTCTTCCATACATCTCTATCAGCCGTCATCTCCGTGCTCACTTTCTTTCTATCCATATCATCTTTCACACAATCCTTCCATGTTTTCTTCGGTCTGCCTCATTTCTTATAGCCATCTACATTCTTACTTAAAACTTTCCTCATAACATGCCCTTTATTCACCCTCATCACATGTCCTGTCCATACTATAATGACTTTAAATCATTTTTCTTTCTTTTTCTTTCTTTATATTCATTTCTTATATATTAACATTCTCATTTTAGTTGCATGCAATTGCTTTTCATTTATTCCTTTCGTACCCCAACATTCCGATCCATACAGGACAGCGGGTCGAAACAAACAATTAGAAAACAAAGTTAAGACAATGGGTAGCAGTTTTCTAAACGGTATGATAGTGGTACAATCGATCAATGACATGTTTGCTGATCGTGGTAATTGCGACGTTATTTCAAAACCATTTTTTGAAAAACACTGATAACAGGTTAGTGCATATAGTAGAAGTACCAACTTTTATATTTAGTGCAGTATCCTTGCTCCTCCAAGACCTTACAGTCAATTGAATAAACTGTGTCAAATTAAACCCGTAGTGGAATAATAAAATTTATTGTGTGGTGCAGATTTAGTTCTTGTTAATCTTAGCTCGCGAGACTAGGCTCAAAACTGTCAAGAAAAACCAAGTAAGTAAATCTAATTTGTAGACTCAAAGGACCAAAAAATACACGGGTAAAATTTGTAGCTAATGGTGCTGATTTTCTAGTTCATAAATAAAACTTATTTTAAACTATAGATAGATAGATAGATAGATAGAATATTATTTATTGTACACCAATAACGTTATTAAACTTAGGACTAACATGTAAAATAAGGGTAAATTGGCGGTCTTATCATATCACTAATAGCGATATCTTCCTGACAACCTTTGGATGGACAAGGAAGACGTGAAAAATAGATGGGCGCAGTATGTGGTGCACTTTCATAAAGTTTACTATAGGTTTTTTTACTAACAGTAGATACAAGAAAGGGATGGCAATTGGCAATAGTTTTGGTGCTGTCAAATTACTCGAAATTAAAATCATGCCCATCTTATTACAAAATCGGGTTTAGCAATAGATTTAGCCTAAGCCGGACTAAAAAGCCTTTTTTATGTATGGAGTTTGACGTTAGACGTGGTTTAAAGAAGGGTCTAAAACTGGTCTAAAGTTTTGTAATAAGGGGGTGCAAGCTTAGTCGTGATCTCGGAATGTGCCGATTATAAAAATACGAAAAAGTGTAACACGTAAACAGATATAGGTAACAGTTCTAAAACTCTTGTTACCTCTTTCGTTTCCTTTATTAGAAAAGTATATGAATAGTTTAAACTAAGTTATGTTGGTGAAGAAGAGAATCAACATCTTCACACAATGTTAAGAAAAAAATTCATAACCAAAATTGGTACGATTCAAGATAAAGTATCAGCCAGAACGAATAATTTTTTCGTTAAGATATGTCATTCCCATACATTTTGATCGTTTTCTATTAGCGTTGACGATTGACGATTGTGTAGATTGTCAACTTGGCTAGGGGGACAGGTATCTATTGAAATATGGAATCTTTGCCTAATCGAACCTTCAAGGTCCATAAAAGATTTCCATTATAAATTTTGCTCTATGACGTTTTCCTTAAAGATATACAATCGATTGCATCTACCCCGACGGCGCCCAGTGTATCTGGTTCTTTACAAGTTGTTTCTAGCTAGAGTAACTTATAATATAATGAAGTTACTGCCTACTTACAAACCTATAGATAGTAACAGAATTGTTCTGTATTTATAACGGATAGGACATCTTTATGTTAACCGTCATTGTATTACGGTGGTCCAAATAAAATAGTTTTATCTGAGGACCAGATTTGACAAAATATTCTTGATATAAATTTCGGTCTTCAAGAAGTTTTTAAGTGACAGAATTGAGTTGAGTGTAATTTTACGATCGTGGGAACTTACAGCTGTTTTCAAGAGTAAGTTTAGTGCTTAAAATATTTAGTGTTAAATTCCTAGATATATTTTGGTATCAGGGTTGGGAAGTAAATGTTAGCAAAAGCAATAAATAGATAAAATAACTGTGTAAAATAATAACTTAACAGGGTTTTTGACGAAAGAATGACCATAAAATATTACTCAATAGGAAAACTGCTTAGGTATACAATTTATGTCAATATTACTACGGTAGCTGTACTCTTATATACCATACTAGACTTCGCCCGCAGCTTTGCCTGCGTACTGAAATAAAATATATATGTTAGTTTTGGATAAAGTAGTTTTCTAACGGTGAAAGAATTATTAAAATCAGTTCAGTAGTTTCAGAGTTTATCGATTACAAACAAACAAATCTTTCCTCTTTATAATATTAGTTTAGATAATTTTAATGTAGCAATTACAGACGCCATTAGGTATTTCGATTTATGACGCAAATAAATAGTACTTAGACAATTTTAGCTAACACTAACTGTTTAATAAATAATGTTGAAATATACGGTCCGTTTTTTCCCTCTTGTCTTATTTAGTAAACAATCTTGGCACGTCTTTTTATTGAAATAACTACTGATAAATATAATTATTGGTTCAGCACATGTAATAATTGGCTTTAAAAAAAAAACAACTGTGTGAAGTTGTTAACATAATGTCTTTTAATCATTATTATTGACAAATTGCATAAAAAAGACATGCCAAGATTGTTTACTTAATAAGACAAGTTAGACAAAACAGATTATACAACATGTAGATCTGTATTCGTGTTATATTTAAGGAGGTGACTATATGACTGATACTGAACACGAATCAATAAAAAAATCAATACCTACCAATTTTTTTTATATTCAAATACCTATTTGTAAACAAATTCCCTCCGTGTGTCGCGTGCGGCACAAAAACGATACGTGCGTAGTTACTTTACGTCTTAAAGTAGGTAGGTACGTTAGTATACGCTAACCCAGCATTGTGCCTAAATATTTGTCATTCAGAGTCATCATCATTATCATCATCGGCCTATATTAGTCCACTGCTGGACATAAGTCTCTCCAATGGCACGCCACTGACATGGATTCTCGGTCATTTACCGCCAAAATGTTTATCCAATCTATCCACGATTTACCCTACTAATGATACAAATTTGACGTAAAATGTATGGAAAATATATTAAATTTCTATCACTCATCCTCCTGCCCTTATACCAATTTATTTGGGGTCGGCGCAGCATGTTTTTTTCTTCCATACATCTCTATCAGCCGTCATCTCCGTGTTCACTTTCTTTCTATTCATATCATCTTTCACACAATCCATCCATATTTTCGTCGGTCTCCCTCTTTTCTTATAGCCATCAACATTCATACTTAAAACTTTCCTCGTAACATGCTCCTCATTCCTCCTCATCACATGTCCATACCATGACAGTCTATTGCTACTTAACTTCTCTGTCACTGGCGCTACTTTCAGACTCCCTCTTACATATTCATTCCTTATCCTATCCATTCTCGTTACACCACACATTCCTCTTAACATTCTCATCTCAGCTGCATGCACTTGCCTTTCATTAATTCCTTTCGTAGCCCAACATTCCGATCCATACAGGACAGCAGGTCTTATCATGGTCTTATAGATTTTCCCCTTCAGTTTAAGAGGAATTCGAGAGTCACATGAATTCCTCTTAAACTGAAGGGGAAAATCTATAAGACCATGATAAGACCTGGTAATTTCTATCACTAGTAGGACGAATCGTGGATAGATTGGATATTAATTCTGGCCGTTAGAGTAGAAACTAGAAAATCGTGCCTAGCTGTGGGACGGTAACCAAATATTTTGGAACCGAATAACTCGAATACATTCAAAAACATCAGGATTTCTTTTATAAAGAAAATAAAGAAAGAAAATATTTATTTCAGTCTCGGTACAGACGAGAGAAAAAAAATCTAAAAATAGTATATTAACAATAAACTTAAAATAACAACATGAAAGTATTAACTAGTCTTTTTACACGTGCAGTCTGTGGGTGAGATATATGCAGAAGACAATCAATGCCCTGCGCGTGCAGTATAACAACGCTTTTAGGATGTTGTTGGGGCTGCCAAGGTACTGCAGCGCGTCAGGCATGTTTGCTGAGGCTCGGACTGATGGCTTTCATGCCATCCTTAGAAAACGAGCGGCCTCGATGCTAGGCAGGGTCCGTGGCAGCACCAACAGTATTCTTAGCGTTGTGGCAGGCCGAATAGATTGCCCAATTTTGTTGCTGGCTATTCGGCTGCATACGGAGAAATGAGTGTGATCAGCGATATTATTTTAATATCATATGTATCGCTGATTATATCCATTTCCACGTTTTTTTTTTTTTTGTAAGTCGTTATATCTATGTGTACCTATATGTCTCTCTTTTACTAACATAGTTCTTAAGTTGTACGAACAATTATGGACCACGGTCTGAAAATAAATGATTTAATTAATTATTCTGGACTCGGTATATTCAAATTATTAGGAATTCCTAACAGGTTGTAAAAAACTAATCAACTCATACTTTTTTGACATTAGAATTCGCTAAGTAATTTTATTACCTTGAATCAAGGTAATAACATTCTAAATTAATGCAGTAATAATCGGCATTACTGCATTTTTTGCTGACCATCAATTTACTATTTATGACTACAAGTGATTAGGCCAGTTTTTTCTGGAAATAATTACTTGCAGAAAAAACGTAATAAGTTACAGCACGTACCTATCTATAAGGCGGCTCTGAACACGCAGCGTATACCTGCCGTCACAAAATTCAAGGTGTAAATCATAGAAATCTAAATAATAAGGTATTAGAAGTGGCAATGGCGCGTGAAAGTGTCGCCGCGTAGAGGAGTCTCGTAGGACACCAGTAGGTCTACTCGCGTTTTATGAAAGACAAACGAAGTACGAACTTTCGTTCCGACTGATGCTTTCATAATAAAGATAGGCATATAAAAAAGGCACAATTAAGATAGACTACGGTCCATAGTCGTATACAATTTACCGGAGATGAGAAAAACAAACGTCAAAACACGATCATCGCATGCGATAAGGGAACGATGGTTGACCGGAGTAGCAAATTGTGCGATGAATCGTATGATTTATCGAATATCGTCGAACGGGAGTAGACCACCAGTGTTTTGGACGCAGAGTCACTAAAATTGTATTTTGCAGCATAAATAAATAAATAAATATTTGGGTCATTTTTACACAGCACCATCTAGTCCCAAACTAAGCAGAGCTTTGTACTATGGGTACTAGACACTGGATATATTACTTATATACTTTTTTTTGTAAATACATACCTATAATACACAACTAACATATTATATAATAATATCTATCAACGGATTTCTTTTTAGGCTTTATTTATTTTGTATTGAATGCTAGAAACATGGCGGGCGTATTTGCATATTTATGTGTTGGCGACACGTGTTTCGGTATTAAAAGACAGGATGCCATTTCTATTACCTTATTATAAATACACATATCTATCCACGATTTGCCGTCTAGAGATATTTTTTTTACATAGTCTCCATACTTTTTAAAACGGCCGTAAACAATGATATTTAAAAGTATAGATATGTCATACCCTAACAAAACTAACGAAAAATATTTTCCGTACGCAGCGGCAGCACAACATACATAAACTAGTGCAAAGTAAGTAAGTTAGTTACTTTATGTTAGTTTCGCGTCATAATTAGTAAACTTTCTGTACACACATGATTAATGTATTTTTTTTGTCACACGTCACGCTCGGCGACTTGCTTGACGGAGACTAGTAGCAAAACGTCGCAATTAGGACGTTTTCGAGTCTTCAGATTGCGCGCGCAACAACATATCTGTACTTTTTAAAATATCATCGGCCGTAAAGCAATAACAGTTACTGTTGTCAACACTAGTCAGGAAAATAAAAGTCCGCTATATTTACTCTGGTTATTGCCCTAAAAAACAGCCGATAGGTACAATTAAATATATTATCAATTATAGCTGCATTAATTGAATAAACCGTCTCATAAATTGTAGTAATTACATCTTATTGATATAATTATTTCAAATCACTTGTGACATGCCATTGAAGAGGTCTATGTACAGCAGTGGACTGCTATAGGCTGATGATAATGATGACGATGATGATGATGATGATGATGATGATGATGATGATGATGATTATAACACTAGTAGTTAGTAAGTAGTTTACAGTGCATCTGTTGCCGGGAAAATTGTTGCTGTTGCTGACTACGTCTGGTATACTAAGTTCAAACTCATACTTAGAATTTTTGATCAGATCTAGTTTTTGAGTTTTAGACACCTCATAATTCATCATTTCAGCCGAAAGACGTCGACTGCTGGACATAGGCCTCCCCCAAGCATCGCCACGACGACCGGTCCTGTGCCTTCCGCATCCAGCGAATTCACGCGACCTTCACCAGGTCGTCGGTCCACCTTGTAGGCCCCCCACCCACGCTGCGCCTTCCAGTACGCGGTCGCCACTCCAGAACTTTACTGCCCCATCGGCCATCCGTTCTGCTAGCAATGTGCCCCGCCCACTGCCACTTAAGTTTGGCAATTCTTCGGACTATGTCGGTTACTTTCGTTCTCCTGCGAATCTCCTCATTTCTGATTCAATCACGCAGGGACACTCCGAGCATAGCCCTCTCCATTGCCCTTTGAGTGACTTTGAGCCTTCTTATCAGGCTGTAAATAAAAAAAGGCCGTTTAGACACCTAAATTAAAAAAAGAAAAAACATATGTACGTACATGCATGCATTAAGAATAAAATTATTAAAGATACACACCCACACATATTCTCCAAATATGTAGCAGAAATTATTTGGATTGTATAAACAACTTTTCCTAGATGTACTCATGTCGCAAAAACATCAGATATTAATTTTAACAAAGTGCAAACGCACGTTATCAACGGAATTTGAGCTGCACAAAAAGTTCCGAGGGCAGTTTTGAAAATAATGTGTCATAAGGAAACGGTATCAACCATAAAGTACGCGGCAACAGACAAAAATGTAAATGTAAACTAGTGTAACATAACATAACAACATAACATAAAATCATGCCTGTATTTCCCCGGAGGGGTAGGCAGAGGTGTAATAATACACCCACATTTCGCTAGTTATGTTATAGTCTCATGTAATAGGGGGCGAGCCTATTGCCATTGACCGGGCACAAATCCAGACTCCGGGCCATTCAATGAAAAAACCCAATAACACTTTGCCTGACCCGGGAATCGAACCCAGGACCCCACGCTCAGCAGTCGCACATGCAACCACTAGACCAACGGGGCAGTAAACTAGTTTAATGATTAGAAATCACTGTTGAAGAGAAATAAAGCATAAAGCAAATGTAATAACTTTTTTCTCTGAGTCTATTCCCAATGATGTTGTGGTCGGCTTCCAGTCTAACCAGATGCGGGTGAACATCAGTATTTTACACGGAGCGACTGCCATCAGGCCCCCGCAACCCTGCAAATGCTTTTCCAGGCACGGAAGGGTATCAAGTAACAGCGAAAGGTCACTCATTCAAGGACTGACCCTCGCAGATCTTGCAAATTGAAAGTTGCAATATACGTGGTTTTTTTATAGTACAGGATGGCGAAACGAGCTAAAGGTCCGCCTGGTGTTAAGCGGTTACCTTTGC
Organism: Asteroscopus sphinx; assembly: GCA_949699075.1. Taxonomy (NCBI): domain Eukaryota; kingdom Metazoa; phylum Arthropoda; class Insecta; order Lepidoptera; family Noctuidae; genus Asteroscopus; species Asteroscopus sphinx. The sequence goes on along the minus strand of OX453021.1, from coordinate 5,719,899 downwards.
CCATGACAACTTCAATACCACCTAGGCTGTTTCCTAGATGGTACCGCAAGTCGGTTCGCCAAACTGAGACATGAAGATAGAAAGTCTCATGTGATCGTAATTTCACCGGCACCCGTACCCTTCAGACCGAGACACAGCAATGCAAGACAAGTATTACTATTTGGCGGAGAAGTAGGTACGGTGGCAGTACCTCCCCGGACGAGCTATTTCACAAAGGAGTTCTACTACAAGTCATGTGTAGAACAGATAAGGCGAAATAGTAGGTATGTACAATCTTACAAAGCAATTAGTATCCAGAGATATAAATGAAGTTTTCTCAGAAGATTATGGATGTTTTTGAGTGAAATATCGTTTTAAGACGCACGTAGCAGCCAAGTGACGCCCCCATCAGTAAAAAAATATTACTCGCTGAATACATCATTTATTGAAAATTCGTTTTTAATAATTGACCAAAAGTTGCCGTTTTTCGCACTTTTTCTATCTACTACTACAGCGAAGTATAATTTTTTACAGAGTTAATAGTTTCTGATTAAATTACAGTACCTGTACTTCCATTTTTAAACACGAATTTTCTGGAAAAACGGCACTGGCGATTAAAATCGCGGTGGAAAATACATTTCAGTGCGCGAATAAAAACAACGCGAAGAAAAATAGCGCGAATAAAAATCGCTGTGTGGGTTTGGCCTTAAACCGATGATGATTTATGATGATAAGTCACACATCCTTTTGGTCCTTATGCATTTAGATTCCGTATCCAACGCTGCATAAATATTAATTTGTTTGTCATCAAGCTGATGATCTTGAAACGTCAGTCTCTTCAGAAGTTTGCCTTGAAATGACACTTAGACGCACTAAGAAATCAATAAAGGTACCTTTGTCATTACCAAAGATAATATAATCACTGCTGGTATTATATCTAGGGCTAGAACCTAGGAACGTGAGCGAAATACATTATTAAATATTTATTACTAACTTTAGATTTTGAACTTTATCTCAAGATGTTCTAGATTCAATATTCACAAACACGTCGCGATTACTATTGTTTAACGTCACAACACTTTATTGTTATCATTATTGATATACCTAAACGCTTACTTTAATGTTATTATTATTAATATACAATTTGCGTATGAACTTTACACTCTCTCCGATACTATTATCTTGAATCGTAAATGCACTATGCTTACACAATAAACCAATACGAATGATTTTTTCGTTGATATTATGTCATTCCCGTACATTTTGATTGTTTTCTATAGCTTTAACGATTGTAGATTGTCAACTTGGCTAAGGGGGCAGATTCTACTAGAAATTATAAAAAGAGTAAGGAATAGATGAATTGAGTAAACGATATGGCTAGAGGAAGTAGTGAAGAAATGAACAGTGAACACAGAAAACGAGTGGCAAACACATACACGCTGAAATTTGAATCGCTTATTTCCCGTAAAGGGGTCCGTTAAGGGGTTTCCCGAAAAGAAATCGCGAAAAAAAAATCAGTTGGTCACATTTGTGTTCACTTAAATCGATATAATGTAGGGACCACCTGATTTTTTTTTCGCGATTTCAGGGTTGGTCCCATAGTAATAGTTGTTCATAATGATGAGTTAAATGACCCCTTTTCGGGAAAAAAGCGATTCAAATTTCAGCGTGTATACAAGAACAAGACAAAGAAACAAAATAAATTGGGATGACGGCAGGAGGATGACGTCTATGATGATGCAATCATCCTCATCACCATCATTTCAGCCGAAAGACGTCCATTGATTGACATAGGCCTCACTCAAAAGGGTATATATGCCATAATTGCCACGCGTTGCAGGCGTGTTGGCGATCGCAATTGGTTGGTTAAATACTCAGAGAACGCTGCTGCCCATCCTCTGGTGAAACGACACACATGAGAAGATATAGAGTGGTGCAATTATTTACGTCCGGCACCACACGGAACACATATTATCTCAAATAGTGATCAGGAATCCGTTAGTTTGCGAAGTGTGATTATTTTCTGGCAACATTTTTTCAAGATCATTCAGCAGTAGACTTACTTGTATATGGGCTTCTCATGATGGAGGAGATAAGGACCATTAATTGCAGCTAGAAAGACGTCCATGCTTATCAGTGGGCGATAGTTGATTCTTCAATCAACTCAGCCTATCGCAGTCCACTGCTGGACATACGCCTCTCCCAAGTTGCGCCACAACACTCGGTCCTCTGCCTTCCGCATCCAGTCCACCCCAGCCACGATCTTTAGGTCGTCGGTCCACCTGGCAGGGGGGCACCCTACGCTGCGTTTGCCGATTCGCGGTCTCCACTCAAGGACTCGTCTGCTCCAGTTGATTGTTAATAAATTTAATTTAAATTAAAATCAATTTTTATTTCAGGTCACAAACAATACTGTAGTACCAAAGACCAAAGGACCAAAACACATACCAAAAATGACTCTTCGTAAGATGGCCAATGATTCTGTGCATTGGTTCATGGCGGACCTAACCTCTCGTATAGTAGCCGAAACGGGGATCCCCACGGATAGGTACCATCTTGGCAAGATCATACTGCAGAGCTTTAAGGATGCCCCAGATTTTGTATTACAGGTAAAGTACAATCATGTGTCTCTAAGCACAGGGAAATAAAACACGGTGGAAGTGACTTAAAAGTTTTAGAAGCGCAAATAGCTCGAACAGATAAATAGAAGTTTTTTTTAAGATAAAGAAATGCAAGACCCGCTTGCAGATCTAGTTTGAAATAAATGGTTTTACTGGAGTCCTTACGATATACTATGTACTAAAATTACTAGGCCTGTACAGACCAAAAGCAGGACAGTAGCAGCGCAAGTTAAAGGCGGGCCCCCGCAAGTTGTAATACAAGGAACGACATGAAAGTCATGAAACAAGACACATCAAATATTAGCGCGGGCCCGCTGGCAAACTGCCCCGCTCCTGCCCTGCTCTGGACCCATCGTCGACAAACTAGGCAGTGCGGCGTGCGGGCAGGAGCGTCGCGGTTGCGTTGTTTCACTATGGCGACCATAATAACTGGCCACCAGGGTCCTCAATCTTAGAACAAATAATCGGGTACAGCAGCTTTTACAACGCTGCAAAAAAACCGGCGTCTAGAGGCTTACTGGTATGTGCACGCTGCTCATGCCCCGCGCAGCTACTGACCTGCTTTTGGTATGAACGAGTCCTTAATAACTTTAATATTTTGAATGTCCAAATATTGCCATATCTCCACAGATTGATGGAGTAACTGGCGAATCTGAAACATACGGTTCCGCTTTAGAAAGGACTGTGCGATGTGCCAACTGTCTCAAGAACTTGGGTCTTGGGCAAGGAGACGTGATGATCCTGATGGCTCCCAATCATTTAGACATTACCATACCACTGTATGCTGCTCTGTATCTTGGAGTTATTGTGGCTGCCGTCGACAGGACCTTGACTATAAGTACGTATTTTTATATATTTTAAAATTGATAGTGTTGTCTTTATAAGTGTATGCGGGTGTTTTTTTCTCCATACAAACGCTCTCGACTGTTTTCTGTCTGGCTTATAACCCTAGAGCAATGATTTTTTAAAGTAAAATAAATATCAACTTCTTGTATGTCCCTATGTTCTCATTTTTGTTGATAAATCATTTCTAGAAGCCTTCAAAATTTGTCAAAATTGTCTACTTAGATCGCTTTCTACCAGAGACATGACATTTACCGCCGTACTACCGGCGGTAAATGTCATGTCTCTGCTTTCTACAGAGGCCTAGCATATATTTTGGCAACTGTTAATGAAAAAGGAAAAACGTAGCAACACAGTATATATTCTTCTTATTCAGTTTATGAAATATATTTTAAATTGGTCCAGTTTCGGAGGAGAAAATAGTCGAGAGCGAAACATCGAATTATGACTTTTTTACTAAGACAGAGCTGCTGTTGTCCTTATCGCACTTATTTGAGACCGAGAGGTCGGAAAGCGACAGCGATAGTTTCTTCAAATACCTACTTTTCAAGTCTCTCTTTTGTGTAGCAACATTTATCATCACTTGGTTTCGAATCGTGATGAATAAGCAACATTTTCTTTCATGTTTCCTACAATGACTAAAGAATGATTATATTAATCAGTGGATTATTTCTGACTGATAATATTATTGATGATCGTTTTGAAACTGATGACCTACAATGACAATAAAGCATGGATTAACTTTTGTGCCTCAATGGACTCGCATAGATAGGGATTTTCCGTAGATCTGATTGTGTACCTATACTGCGCGATGATTAGACGAATAGCAAAAGACATAATATTAGTAAGATTATACAGGTTGAATGAAATAAACGAGACATGGAGGAATAGTACATTATAATACAAGTGAGCTTAGAAGTTCATCATTATACTCGAGACTGGATCGCAGCTGGAGCCGAAGGCGAGGTAGTAATAAAGCTGAGAGTTGAAATATCAGTCTTGTCCACAATTGCTATAATTCATAGTTTAACTAGGTTTTCTGCACGTTGTCCTGGTATTTTGCGTATTTTACTGCGGAGGAGAGTGCGATGCATCATGCGACTGACGACAAAAATGAAACTTTTAATCATCTGATCAGGAAAAATCGAAAAAAGGCTCAACGCCTCGCATTCGTTTCATATCTACCTACTTCAGAAATCTGTGGTTTTTCATATCGTGTATATTTTATGATTGCTAATAATTACTTACATACCTACTAGAGGGGCTCGTAGCGAAGCAACGACTGCGCGGATTGTACGATTGCCGCAGTCAATCTATGTATGGGTCACCGTTTTGTTACACATCGATTTGGTAGTCGTTACGGGTAGTCAGAAGCCTGAAAGTCAGACAACTGGTCTAACCTCCGAATGTCGGTATTACCCAGAAACTGGGTTGCGGGGGTCTGCTGGCAGTCGCTCCGTGTAAAATGCTGATGTTCAGCCGCATCTGGCTAGACTGAAAGCCGACCCCAATATAATTGGGAAATGGCTCGGAGGATGATGACTTACATACCTACTACGATTCCTTTATTGAGGTCCAATAACATAAATAGCTTATTTTAGCCTTTCATTTCTAGATGAACTGCAGCAAACCTTTAGCTTTTCAAAACCAAAGATAATATTCTGCCAAAGCCACAGAGCTTCGGATGTGCAGCTGACCTTGAACAACTTGAACTTAGACGCTCAGATAGTCAGCTTTGATAAAGGAGACTATCTCTGTAGTTTCGCTGACTTCATGGATAAGTATGGAGATAATGCTCCGGTGGAGGATTTCAAGTAAGCTAACAAAAAAGCTCGTAATTGTCTTTCTTTTTTAAATAATTATGTTCCTTTCGCATTATAGGTATCATTTAGGTTAAAGTCATCGACTATACACCCCATAGATGCCTCACAACAGGCGACCGATGTCTGTCAATATATCAGTGAAATTTCACTGATGTAGGTCACCACTATTCGCCACTTGAAAACTTCAAATCAATTTCAAGCACTTATGTGAGCCGGACTCAAAGAATTGTACCACCCTATTTCTTCTCATGGCTGTCGTAAAAGCCAACTAAAGAATTCAACAGAGGAGCAGCGTTTTCTGAGTATTTAACCAACCAACTGCGATCGCCAACCCGCCTACCAAGTGTGGCGATTATGGTATATCCTCCTAACATGCTTGAGGGAGGCCTATGTCCAGCAGTGTACGTTTTTTGGCTGAAATGATGATGATATAAGCCGTCAAAACTTCCGCGCTAGTGATTTGCTAATGGCCGTCTTGGAAAGGCCAATCGGATTGCAGTAATTGATATTATTTATTCTACGCATTATATTCAACATTTGGCGTCTATTGGGCTGTATGGTCGATCCTTAAAGCCATTTGGGAAGTATTTTATAGCGAGAAAGTTTTATATTAGAAGTTTTTAAACTTTCGCGAATTTCACTCATATTGAACTAAGTTTACGGGACTTGTCGCGCACAATTAAATCAAAATATAACAAACATTTGACATTTGAGTCTGCTCGTGACACAGACCAGTAAGCGTGACCACGCCCAAAGCAACTTGACCGAAACGTCGAGGTTAGTCAAAATGTTTGTTATATTTTGATTTAATTGTGCGCGACAAGTCCCGTAAACTTAGTTCAATATAAGTTTTATATTGGTAGTTATAATGAAAATTGTCATTAGAATATCTCGATTATGGATATACCAGTCATGAATGTTTTCTTGTCGTAAGACAGCGAGTTAAATGTCAGAAGCTTGTAAAGCAGCAGGATCTAACATCTAACATCATAATTTTGGCATCAATAATACAACATCATCATCATCATCATCACCATCATCATCGCTTTTCATGAATTTTTATTTTCTTTTTTTTGTTCCTTCATGACACACATACACGATACTTAAGATCATCGGAAAACTTGGGGCTTCTGATGCCAATGCATTCTACAAAATTTTATGATAAATCTTTTACTGTTCAGGCTGTGCGTCTGTGGAATGAGTTACCTGTGTCTATACGGCGAGCTCAGTCACTGTTTTCATTAAAAAAATTAGTTAAAGAATACTACCTTTCCAAATAGATTGTAATTTATTAAGACATTGCCTATGTATCCAATCTCTATTCTAAATTGTAAGATTATTTATATATATATTATATATATTTATGATACCTATATGTGTAATATATTTTGTGCTATTTATTTATTTTAGTTTAGTAGTACGCCACGGACTGCCCCCATTATCTAGATCTTACGTCTTCTTTGTCCATCCAAAGGTAGTCTGGAAGATATCGCTTTTAGCGATAAGACCGCCCATGTACCCATAATTTATACGTTGTTCCTGTTTACTTTTATTTTCATGGTGTACAATAAAGTATATTCTATCTATCTATCTATCTATCTTTTCAGAATTTCATTATCACTTGCTTTAACTATGAAGGAAAACATCGTGAGGAAACCTGCACATCTGAGAGTGCTCCATACAGTTCTCGATGGTGTGTGTAGTCTGCAAACCCGCACAGGGCCAGCGTGGTGGATTAAGGCCTTAAACCTTCTCATTCGGAAAAGAGGTCCTCGTCCCGCAATGGGACAATAATGGGCTACATGTGAATACCCGCCAATCTAAATTAATTTTTAGTCTACTTTACCTATAAAATAATTGTTTTTCCGTACCTGTTCACGGAAAGCGACTACAATCAAGCACATTTCCAGATGTGCTGACTTTGACCCTGAAGATTCACCAGCGTTTCTAATAGCAACTAGTGGCACCACCGGTTTGCCGAAAGCTGCCGCTGTTACTCATAAAAACTTTGCCATCATAACGCCTTACGCATGGTAAGTACCTAGTTCTTGTTTGTTGTTATTGGTTCCTATAGCTTTAAAAGGTTCTAATACCCGCATACTATCTGCTGCGAACAATCATAGAGAAGCCAACAAAATCATGCTCCTCCGTGACAAACCAGCGCTCACGCACACACCATGCACCTGAAAGGATATTTGTTTTCGCGATGCTTACTGGGCGATGCCGCGACATGTGTACTGAGAGCGGTGAGCATGGTTAGAAGTGCATGTGAGTGTGTGAGCGCTGGTTTGTACATGGAAGAGCACGGTTTTGTTGGCTTCACTATGATTGTTCGCAGTATTTTTTACTTCCCCAATTAAAAAATTGGTTCGTGTTTAGCTGTACGAAGATCCTCAAGTTTTTTTTAGTATTATAGTATGGCGAAACGAACCTAAGGCCCACCTGATGTTAAGCGGTTACCTTTGCCCATAACAACTTCAATACCACCTAGGCTGTTGCCTTTGGTTGCCTTAATGGTACCGCAAATCGGTTCGCCAAACTGAGACATGAAGATGGAAAGTCTTATGTGATGTGTGTGGAGTTCTAAGCAGATAGTTATTATACTTTCTGAAGACGGCTTCCTTTCTTTCACACCAGGTCAAGAAATACCAATTTCCCAACACCGACGCGCCTCGCCCTGATCGGATCACCGCTACAATGGCTGACAGCCATCTTGAACTTCATCATATCACCAGTATTAAGATTTTCCCGGTTACAAACCTCACTACCATTGACGCAGGAGCATGCGTATGATCTCATTAATACTTACAAGGTAAGTTTCCTTAGGATATGGAAAAATAGTCATAGATATTACTGTTTTCCGAGCCATTATTTTGTTGATAAAGACGAATTTGAAATAGTCTACGATATCCAGATTAATTAAAATCTTAATGCAGACAGGCTACAACAAAAGAATATTATCAAAAGTGTGCTGATGGTTTTTCGATCCAATAGTCGGAAAGGAGCATAGAATCAGACCAATAACATGGCTTCAGATGTTTAGGAGTGTCTGACATAGCTCGTAGGATCAGTAATCTGAAGCGGCAATGAGCTGGCCATGTCTTTCTAATTACTATTTAATTAATGATTTGAAAATGATAAATTCTAGTTTTACTATTTAAGTACCTACCTAACTCGTGACATACCTACATATTTTTATATTTTATTCAGTTTAATTTAATAGATTTGATTATTGTTTTATTAGTGTTATGGATTTTAAATTTAATTGATTAACTAATTTAACTCAAAAAAGTTTGCATGCCTCATTCAAGTTAGTTTGTACAAGGGTCATTCTACCGTTAACACCTTTATTTCATGTACCTACATTCTTTGCAAATAAATTATTATTCTATTCTATTCTATTCTGTCGACGGATCGATGGCCGTCGGAGTAGATGAGTCCTTGAGTGGACACCGAGAATCGGAAAACGCAGCGTAGGGCGCCCCCCAGCCAGGTGGACCGACTACCTGAAGAAGGTATCTGGGGGTACTGGATGTGGAAGATGGAGGACCAAGTGTTGTGGCGCAACTTCGGAGAGGCCTATGTCCAACAGTGGACTGCAATAGGCTGAGTTAATGAAATGTTTAGGTCTTACCAGCTTATTCTGACCTCATGAATGTATTTTCTTGCAGCCAACCTACACAATCTTCAGCCCCACTATGATGACAACTCTCATAAAGCCTGATATCCGTGATGAATGTGACTTCACATGTCTGGAGCTCCTCATGTTGGGTGGAAGTGCTGTGCCACAGGACCTGATTGATGAGTTGAAGGTTTGTATGATTAGTTTGACGTAGATTACCAGATGAAGTTACTAGAGAAGACACCTCGAATCGATTGTTTGTAGCAGTTTTTAGAGCTCCTGCATTCTCACTCACTAAGCCCCGCACGCCGCGTGCCTGCTCCGCGGCCAGCAAGTTGCGAGATATTTTTACCCGACTGCGCCAGAAGGAGGGTTATGTTTTTCGAGTGTATGTATGTATGTATGTATGTATATTTCTTTGGCACGCTCTGTAGCCTAAACGGCTTGATGGATCTTAGCTTGAGAGGTGTCGTTGGATTCGTCTTAATTGTGAGAGTGACACTGGGTATATCAAAATTATAAAAATCAAAATGGCCCCTTTTTGGGGCCATTTTATGTGACTTCAAAATTTTTTTTTTGCTCAAAACATATCGAGTGGGATATCAAAATAAAGGGTTTTATAAATGGTTTACGAAAATATATACAACTTATATGTTTAAATGTAATTTGGAATGAGAAATGCTAAAAACAACAAAATATTCAACGTTAAAAATGAATTTGACTTTTCAAAAAAAAACATTAATAGTATGATAAATAAAACATGACAAAACTAAAAAAAAACAAATAAAAAAAATAATTAACAAAAACAAAAAACCCGACTGCGTGTAAAAATAACAGAAAAGATATAAACAAGACTTATCAACACGCAGGCGGAGACTACCTATGAACTATATATTATGTAATTCTTGACCAAAAACATACGTAGCCTCCGACTGCGTGTTGATAAGTCTTGTTTATATATCTTTTCTGTTATTTTTACACGCAGTCGGGTTTTTTGTTTTTGTTAATTATTTGTTCGTAATTTCTACTCTAGTACGTAGTACATATTACCTCAGTGGATGAAGTTTGGACTTTTATGAGGTCGGCTTCCGGTCTATCCAGATGCGGCTGGACATCAGTTTTTTTCATGGAGCGACTGCCATCAAACCCGCGCAACCCAGTTTCTGGGTATTACTGACATTCGGAGGTTAGACCAGTTGTCAGACTTTCAAGCTTCTTAGACTACTTACTTGTAACGACTGCCATAGATATTTGTATGACAACCGGGACCGACAGCTCAACGTGCTCACCGTGCTGTGTAACGAAACGGTCACCCATCCACAGACTGACCACGGCAAGTGCAGCTTAACCTTGCAGATCGTACAATCCGCGCAGTCGTTGCTTCGCTACGAGCCCCTCACTCTTATAATGTCTTGTGGAACTTAAAACAGCTTCTAGACTTAAAAAAAAATTGTGCGGTTAATTAAACCATTCCTTTTTTCGCATCTACAGATTATTTTACAAAATAAAATTCTCTTAAGAGCCCATATTGTATGGCCTTGTGTCTTCGATTAAGCCCAAAGGGTCAGGTTTCTGTTTGCAATTAAACTGTTTCTACTTGAAATGTCGGGCATTAGATAATTGTACTGTTTCTTAATAATTAGCTCAATAGTCGAGAACAATGCTAGTTGAATAAAGATAGTGTTTCCGATTATTCACAATAATTATTATGACCTAGAATTCATTCATATCGCCTTTCATTGAAAAGATAACTACATCTGTTTCTCGATGTCGTTGGAATGTTCCTGTTTACTGCTATTTTAATGGTGTAAAATAAAGCATATTCTATCTATTTATCTATCTCATCATCATGATCTTTTCAGCCGAAAGACGTCCACTGCTGGACATAGGCCTCCCCCAAAACGGGGGGATATGCCATAATCACCACGCTTGGCAGGCGGGTTTGCGATCGCAGTTGGTTGGACGCTGCTGCCCATTCTCTGGTGAATCCCTTTTACGACACCCATGAGAAGATATAGGGTGGTGCAATTCTTTAAGTCCGGCACCACACGGAACGTGAATATGATTATGTTACTTATTATAATATTATTATTTTTATAATGTGTAGTGATCGCGAAAACCTAAGATTTTTTTTTAAGGAATATAATTATAGAAAATATCTCTTTGACCGTCCATTGTGGCAGTTAGTGGGAGGCCTCCCACTACCACTCCCACTCCCACTTTGTGCAGCAGTAAATATACTTATAGGCCTAAGGCCTTCTATCTGGTGGCCTCCTGTAAGTGAAGGAGTACACCAGATAGAAACCTGTATCTGTCACTTGTGATTTTTTGTGTACATCTTTTGTTGGAGGTCCTCAATAATATAAATAAATAAATAAATAAAGGGGCTGATTTGATATAGCTCATACAATCTCCAAAACAAAGACGTAATTATTTTTTTAAATTACGTATAAGGGATATGCTGATTCTTGTGGACCGAAAGTTCCGAAAAAGTAACAGATTTTGTAGGTAATTGTCTCATAGTAAAATATCACTTTCAGGTAGTATCCCCAAACACAGAAGTACTGAACGTCTTCGGCATGAGTGAACTGGGAGGCGTAGCGTTTCATGGAGACAACCCTGCGTCAGGGTCATGTGGCAAACCGATGGGCTGCTTCCAATACAGGGTAACTAAGTTATTCAAGTTTGAAATGTTTTATGGAGTTCTGAACTATTTTGTTGATTGTCTCGTTCACCAATTTAATTTAAACTATTAATATTTTTTTTCTAATAGTAAAAACAAGAGAGAGCAATAATTTTAGAACCGTCAAATTAGTTTACGTAGTTTTTCTGCGTATTTTTATATCGGCACGTTCCTAGATCACGACTAAACTTGTATGGAAATAATTCCGATTAATTTGACAGCACTAAAATTGTTGGCATCCCTTTCTTGTAGGTACCTACTTTAAGTAAAAGAAAAAGAGAATCAACAGCAGTTTCTATATTTTACGACTTATTTTCTGTTTCTTTTAGATTATAAACGTGGAGACACAGGAAGATATTTATGAACCCAACGTTCCCGGCGAGTTATGGATCAAAGGACCAAGTGTATTTAAGGTAAGAACAAACACCAAATCATCAAAATCATCATTTCAGCCGAAAGACGTACACTGCTGGACATAGGAAAACACCAAATAGAGTGAAGTAAAATGGTCTCATATTCTATAACTACCTGAATCGAACTAATGAGTATAATGATTGATACTTTGGGCCCTGAGTTTTGAAATAGTTTTACAGGTATTGTAGTAAAGGGTTTTAAAAGGCATGAGCAGATGATTTTACAGGTGGAATAAGTTTTGACCGTTTACCTTATTTCAGTGATCTTATATATATGGTTCGGGGTCAGTGTATGGATTCATTTATTTATTTAATTCTTTATGCACAACTGGGTACAAAGACGGTCTTAACGCCATAGGATTTATGGACAGAGTATTTTGATGAGAGGTCACTGAGTAAGGGGATTTGGTACAGAACTATCCAACCCAGCCTTTCCCACCTTCCCAGGTTTGTGGGTGCAGAGATGTATCGAAGGGACCTTGTGACAGGTTTCAGGCTTCGTTCTGGACACTATACCCGTACCGTTTTGTTCTATACCCTTAATAGCTTTGCCTTTTTAATGAGAAAGTGTGAGTCACTTAGTTGTTCAGAATGTGATGAGGTAGAGGACGTTATGCATATTTTAGGCAAGTGTGTCCGGAACGAAGTCGACAGAAGCAATTTCATGTTAGAGAATAATTTAGATTCACGTGATGTTGGTACATTTAATTGCGTTTTGGCTTGTCCCCTGTCTAAGGGTCGGTCTTTCAATAGCCAGTTAACTTTTAACTGAGGAATAAGTTTGACATTTTGACAGTTGTAGTATAGAAAATGTGTCAAGTCGTCACATTTATGCTTTAGTTAAAATATAACAGACTATTGAAATACCGGGCCAAAAAGTTAGTCGTACAACTTGGCACTAAGCGTAGATAATTTATTGAGTGTACATATGAGGGTGACATGTTCGTTTAGATCAAACCCTCCTTAAATAAATAAAGATAAAAAAAGGCATGAGCAGATTTTTATAACAGATGCTCTCTGTTACGACGCCCACGTAACGCCTACTCATTTCTGTTAGCAAAACACTCGTGGAACAAACATTGCTTCGATTTGTAAAAATGAATTCATTTTCGGCAACGACGTCAATATACATATAGACATATGTTCCAAATTCAGTTGACGCAACTGTTGATAAAATTTACGTGTGTTCGCGAGATAGCTGTCAAGTGAACTAATGACAGATGACAGTGTGGTTCCGGAATCACAACTTTGTGTAACCATGTTGTTCTTTTGAACAGCATATCTAGTACGTAGTACATATATATCGATGACTTTCAGCCAGATTTTACACAGTCAACATTTAAATTTTGTAATACTTTATTTTCCTAGTACGAGTTTGACACTTACGAATACTTTCTTAGTTTACGTTGACTTTCATTCATAGATCACTAGTTCTTCCTCGTATACGCCAGGGGCACTACTGATTTATGAATGAAAGTCCACGAAAACGATGGAAGTATTAGTAAGTGTCAAACTCGTACTAGGCCCCCTGATTATACACAGTTTCAAGGAAAAATCGTTTTCTTTCATAATGTCCTCTACGAGACACTCTCTATGAAATCCAATCACCCCTGATTAAGCCCCCGCATATTACGAGTTTGATACTTATGAATACTTTCAGTTTCATTTCATTTATAAATCAGTAGCGCCCCTGGCGGATACGAGGAAGAACTACTAATTTATGAATGGGTATTCTAAAATATCGTAGTTTTATCTGTTTAAGCACAGATAATTATAATACTATGGAATCATAAAGCAGTCTCGTTAAAAATTATTTGACCGAATAGTGTATGCTATACGGACCACCCATAGCCATAGCCTGGTGGTTGAACGCTTGCCTTCCGTGCAGGGGGTCAGAGTTCGAACCACTGACTTTTAAAATTCTGGTGCGGATCAGAATTTGATTATCACTTGCTTTATCGGCGAAGGAAAACATTTTGCAATCGATTTTAAACTAACTGCCCGATGAGCTACAGACTTGCAACTATAAACAAAGCTCAGAACTGGATAACAATGCCATATTAGCTCGCTTTCTTTTTATAAAAGTAGTTAAAAAAGTATTTTTCATTAAATTATTTTTCTCCCACTTGCTCGGAAATTATGATACTGTTGAATTAATTTGTGTATTGTTTCCTCGCAAATGAGAGAAAAGTACAATACAAGTCTCGGCCAAAATAGCAATTAACAGCCTCGTTTAGTTAAAAAGGAATCGGCAGGCGCCTCGTAGTTCCAATATTACTCGGCCGTCAATTGTTTCATTTCAGGCCTCGACAGTAATGTACTATTATAAGTCTTTATACACCCAGTGTAATGTTCGGTTATCATACTTACTTTAAGGAATATTACAACAATGTCGAGGCTACGGAAGAGACCTTCGCCGAAGACCGCTGGTTCAAAACCGGTGACACTTTCTACCGAGATGAGAACTGGAACTTCTACTTTGTGGAGCGGATCAAGTTACTACTGAAGTACAAGAGTTATCAGGTAATATTCTGATATCCATTTTCTTATGACACGCCCAAAATAAATGAATTTACAATTTCTTATACAGGGCTTTTGGTTATGGTAAATCTACAGATAACGGCACCTAATAGGTTTGCTCGCTCCATCGTCGACCACATCTTGACAAAGCTGTCTAGATTGCGGTCAAGAGCAGATCTATACACGCTGAAATTTGAATCGCTTATTTCCCTAAAAGGGGTCATTGTACTCATCATTATGGGACAACTTTTACTATGGGACCAACGCTGAAATCGCGAAAAAAAATCAGGTGGTCCCTACATTTTATTGATTTAAGTGAACACAAATGTAGGGACCAACTGATTATTTTTCGCGATTTCCCTTATGATGACAAGTACAAAAAATGCACCTTCCAACAACTTAAAAAGAAAGAAAAAAATATAAAGAAGAATGGTTTTTAACTCTTTAATTTTCTTATGGTTTTTATTATTATTTTCATAAACTTTGTCGTATCTATACCTTCTTCTTTCTAAATAGCATAACATTTTTGGGATTTTTTAACAGTATAGGTAGTCAACTACCGGATTGTATACTTATGCATTATATTTAACAATAGGCGTTTCCGACGTCACTTCGTCGTTCTACTGAAAATGTCAGCCACGTTTATCCCTAATAATGTTCTACTCTTCTTCTTAAAGATATCACCAGTTGAAATAGAAGGAGTGATCCGCCAGCATCCTGGCGTTTTAGACGTCGCGGTGACGGGCGTTCCGGACGCCGAGTGCGGCGATTTACCAGTTGCTTGCGTAGTGCCACAGCCAGGTGCTGAACCCAGTGCACAAGAGATCAAGGATTTGGTCAAAGGTTAGATTTAGAAATACATTTAAATTACACATTAAATCCAGTATCTAACTCTGATACTGCCATTTTGTAATTAAAAAAATATTGTACCAAAGGACCAAAATATTTTTTGTTAAGTAATGGAGCATTATTTTAGTATTAGGTATAATGTTTTCGATGAACTATTTTTAGTTGTGCGAGACACTGCGAAATTGAGACTAGCAATGCATTGTTAGTCTCAATTTCAAAAAAATAAAAATCTCAATTTAAGAATAGTTCATCGCAAACATTATACCTATACTAAAATAATGCTCCATTACTTAACAAAAAATATTTTGGTCCTTTGGTACAATATTTTTTTAATCACAAAATGGCAGTATCTGAGTTAGATACCGGATTTATTGGATGAGCATTGCGTGACAAAAGCAAAGATAAATAATATTAAAAAATGAGCGCCTTGTGCGAAACAATCGCAACTTTTCTCCCTCATGCGGTGTGCACAAGGCATTGCATTTGCCTTTCTTTTCTTCGTGATTGGCACCCACAATAAAAATAAAACTTATATCTGTCGTGTGATGGGGCACTAACAGAATTGACTAATTGAATTGACGTCTGTGGTCTAGTGGTTCGAGTACCCTCGAACCCACAGATTAACTGTGGGTTCGAGGGTCGGACTGCTGATCACGAGGTCGTGGGTTCGATTCCCACAGGACACAAATATTTGTGTGATGAACATAAGTGTTTGTGTTGGTCTGGGTGTTTCTTATGTATTATAAGTATGTATTTACAAAAAAAAAGTATATAAGTATTACATCCATTGTCTAGTACCCATATCACAAGCTCTGCTTAGTTTGGGACTAGATGGTGCTGTGTAAAAATGTCCCGAAGATATTTATTTATTTATTTAATAAACGCTAGTCCTGAAATTAGTTTATTTCGAATTACTGGGAATTCAGTAGGAATTACTGAATCTATTGGTAGGTATATCTACACGCTGAAAATTTAGTAGTTTTGATGACGGAGAGGGGTCATTGTACTCATTATTACGAACAAAAAGTTAAAGGAAGGCGCAGTGTGGGTAGGCCCCCCATAAGGTGGACTGACGACCTGGTGAAGGTCGCGAGAATCCGCTGGATGCGGAAGGCGCAGGACCGCTCGTTGTGGCGATGCTTGGGGGAGACCTATGTCCAGCAGTGGACGTCTTTCGGCTGAAACGATGATGATGATGATGTTGTATTTACGAATTAAATGAAAATATTTCTTCACCCTTCATCTTATTACAGATTCCCTGTCAGACGCAAAGCAACTCAGAGGCGGGGTGATATTCGTCGACGCTATACCGATGACAGCATCTACCAAAGTTCACAGAAGGAAACTTAAAGAAATGGCTTTAGAAATGCCTAGAGAATAAATTTTAATGTTACCAATTGTATTTATTTAGAACAAATTAAGTTATTACTAAGTCTGGGTTTTTTTACTCCATTCTTTAGCAGATCGCAAAGGCCGGTAGTGTGATATAACAGCTAATTAACTCGACTATACAACCATATTCTTAGTTTTATATTAATCCCGAAAAGGTGTCATTGTTGTATTGGGGTAATTACAACTTTTATTTATTTATGTACACACAACACAATTTATTATAGATAACACATATAACAAACACTTGAGCACAAAGGTACTGCTTATCTCTAAAAGAATTTCTTCCAGCAGACCTGCGACAGGAGAGAAGGATAAAAGAAAGACGTAGACACAGTGTGTTTTACTATGGGACCAACACTGAAATCGCGTCAAAAAAAAAGCTGTTCCCCCCATTTGTGTTCACATAAAGCGACAAAATCTGGGGAACAGCCAACGACGTCAATAAATAGACACGCGATCTCATATAAGCAGCATGTTACAAATACAGTTGACGCAACCGTTGATATTTACGTGTGTTCGCGAGACAGTCTGTCACTTCTTGTGTAATGACAGATGACAGTGTGGTTTGGGAACCATATTTCGTGTAACCGTGTTGTTCTTCTAAACAGCGCATCTATTACGTAGTACATACTGGGTGTCAGGGAAACGCTCCCGAAACTGAAAGGCCATTATTATACTACCTAAACACAATCGAATACCAATAACCATTAGCCTTATACTCATTGTTTTAGTGATTTGGTATTTTGCAAACCCGCAATGTAAAGAGTACGAAACTCGGAATCAATGCCGCGCGTATCTAACCTACCTACGCTCGCTACGACACGGACTGCGTATGCGAGCGGATGTCGTTCACCCCTAGCGCCAGCTGATATTTTATTTGAATTATATTGCGAACTTTAAAAAACTAAGTAAATAAATGGAGATTTCTTGCAAATCAGTTTTATTTAACTGCCCAAAGCTGGTTATGTATGAAAAATGCAAAAAAATATATGAAAAAAACTAAAAAAAGTATCGTTTTGTGGTTTCGTATCGGCCATCACCAGCACTATCACCTATCTCCGTTTTCGGAAGCGTTTCCCTGAAACCCAGTATATGTCGATGGGAAAAGCAGATTTTTTTTCGCGATTTCTGTGTTGGTCCCATAGTAAAACTTGTTTATAACGATGAGTACAATTACCCCTTTTCAGGTTTAAACTATATCTTCTCATGGGTGTCGTAAAAGGCGACTAAGGGATTCACCGGAGGATGGGCAGCAGCGTTCTCTGAGTATTTAACCAACCAACTGCGATCGCCAACCCGCCTGCCAAGCGTGGCGATTATGGCATATCCCCCCAATATATGCTTGGGGGAGACCTGTCCAGCAGTGGACGACTTACGGCTGAAATGGTGAGGTTTAAACTAAGAATAAATTTGTTTATGGTGTAACATTACTAGTTGAGGTAAAATAGCCTTTTAAGGGGTAAAATAAGGGTTTATCGAACTCATCATAACGAACAACTTTTACTAAGGGAGCTACCCTGAAATCACGATAAAAAAAATAGCTGTTCTATACATGTTGCCGAGCGACATCAATGAGTTTGTATGGAACAGCTGTATGTTTATTGTTTGTCTTTGCACGTTGCGAGCTGTTGGTCCACTTATTAGTGTACCAATTGAGGTGTCACACCACGCTGCAGACTAAAACTAAATACAACGTCTGTGGTCTAGTGGTTCGAGTGTCGGACTGCTGATCACGAGGTCGTGGGTTCGATTCCCACAGAACACAAATATTTGTGTGATGAACATAAGTGTTTGTGTTGGTCTGGGTGTTTCTTATGTATTATAAGTATGTATTTATAAAAAAATAAAGTATATAAGTATTATATGCACTGTCTAGTACCCATATTACAAGCTTTGCTTAGTTTGGGACTAGATGGTGCTGTGTTAAAATGTCCCAAAAATATTTATTTATTTATTATTTTTAAAAAAACTTACTGCTTTGTGAGTAATTATTTTAATGACTACAAGCTCACCCTCTACTAAAGAATGGAGCCGTGTAAATCAAGCTTAATATTATAGATGTAATTACGGAACTCTCTATTAAAAAAAACTGTTTCTAAAAATGTATTTTAAAACGCATGTTGTATTACGATTTTTTTTGTTATACTAACAAACACTTCCAAACTGGAATTATAATACAATGGTGTCAATTCCACTAAACCACCACACTAAACTAATTTTAATAAAGCTGTTCAGTAGTTTCAGAGTTTATCGAATACAAACAAACAAACAAACAGCAAACTCTTTTTTTTTTCAAAATCCAAAAAAAATAAAAAACTTGTGATCGTTTTTATTACATTACTATAAATGTTATTCTATTAAAATCGTATTGTTTTATTGTTATTGCCACCTAGACACATTATATTTAGAGCCAAACACACAGGTATAGTTCCCGGCACGAGACGTGAGCACAAATTGTATCTGCAGGGTAGTCTCTGTCATCACCGTATTCTAGTATTCCGTTTTCTACATATATTTAATTATGCATTATCATATGTCCAGCAGTGGACTGCGATAGGCTGAGTTGATTGATTGATATCATTAAGCCAATGCAAGTGCCCGTTTCTGGTCTGTTGTACTGTGAACAGAGATTCGACCACTAAAGCAGTGGAATCTGTGCTCACGACTCGTGCCGGCAACTATACAGGTCCTGCAACCTGGGGTTGCAGTTGCTCTATGGTACAGGTATAGGTACAGGTAACAGGTATGAAGTATTTGTAAGATGGATTCCTTACAATCTAAACTATTTACCAATTATCGTAATAAAACACTTAAGGTCTGTTTCACCACCTGATAGGCACGAGATTTGTATGAAATTTTCTACCAGTTAAGTTAACCTATTTGCAGCTCATATTTACTTTTATTTTTCAAGTCACCACCACGCCACCTCAAGATGTTGACTTAGTAGGCTGAAATTTCGCACTAGTGCTTTCTTAGACTGTGGGTCAACAATTGATAATAAAGAAAAAATATAATTTGAAAAAAAAAAAAAAAAATTACAGCATGACTGGTGAACGAGGGATATATTCAAGAATATGGTAGAATGTGCGTACAGGTAATGAAAAAGAAAAATCCACGATAAATCACACGTACAGGAATGAAAATGCTCGTGCAAGCAGAGATTACATATTAGGCGCAAGCTCTGACTCACTGACTGAGCTCTGGTCTGCTGGCTACAAAAGGCAGAGAGGGTGAAAATAGCGTCCTATGGACACTGCTAGGTGTATGACGACGTCTGTGGTCTAGTGGTTCGAGTATCGGACTGCTGATCACAAGGTCGTGGGTTCGATTCCCACAGGACACATATTTGTGTGATGAACATAAGTGTTTATGTTTGTCTGGGTGTTTCTTATGTATTATAAGTATGTATTTACAAAAAAAAGTATAAAGTATTATATCCATTGTCTAGTACCCAACTACCCATAGCACAAGCTCTGCTTAGTTTGGGACTAGATGGTGCTGTGTAAAAATGTCCCAAAATATTTATTTATTTATCACTGTACTTCATGAAAACGATTTGTAAGCGCCTAATAGTGTCCACTGTATTATTGATGAAATCGATTGCTTTTTTTTACAAAAAATTATGGTTCCTTTTTAGGGTTCCGTACTCGAAGGGTACCAAACGGGAGCCTATTATTAGGATTCCGTACCCGAAGGGTACCAAACGGGACCCTATTACTCTCGCTACGCTGTCCGTCCGTCCGTCTGTCTGTCACAGGGCTGTATCTTTTGAACGGTTATAGGGTTATAGATAACCGGTTGAAATTTTCTCAGAATATGTGTTGCTATGAGGTGTATCACGAAAAATACTAAAAAAAAAAGTCTAAAACCTATGCCCCTGTTCAACCAGTCAAGGGTGACTGGTTGAACAGGGGTATATTATAACAATTTTATTCTTTAGGCAGCGTTAAGGCTAGCTCCTTGCACTTCCTTCTGTCAACTTTGGTAGTCGTAGTCAGCGGTATAGCGTCGAGGAATATAACTCCGCCTTTGAGTTGCTCATCGTCTGATAATGAATCTGTAACAGTAAAGTTAGTATGAGAAAATTAAATTCTCCCAAGCAATACATATAGTCACAGATAATATAATACTAATATAGTATTATATTGTCTGTGGCTACATCAAAAAAACCGAATTCAAAAGAAGAAGTAGGTTCTCAATTCGATTGTATTTTTATTTATGTTTTTTTTAATTTTTTACTTCAGAAAAAACTGGATCGAGTACTGTATCAGTCGAATTAGAATTCGAGTTAGTGTCGAATCGTACTGCATTTTTCTAGGAATTGACATTAGTTCGATTTGGTTCAGAGCTCGAACCAGTCGGGAGTTAGGTCCCTGGCTGCGCAGAAGCATTGTTTTTAGGGTTCCGAAGTCCTACAAGGAACCCTTATAGTTTCGTCATGTCCGTCCGTCTGTCCGTCTGTCCGTCTGTCCTAATCCTTTACAGCGTAATAACTTCTACAGTTATAAACATAAGTAAATGAAATTTTGTTAAAAAATAGTCTACATATAGATCTCAATTTTAAAAGAATAAAAAAATCGTTTTTACGTATTTTAGGGGTGGCGTCCATACATGTGAAATGGGGATGAACATTTTTTTTGTCCCTGCCATTTATAAACTATGCAACGTAGAAAGTTATAATCTTCCATATTGATAGACCTTTGTGAAAACTCTCTTTTAAAATTATTTTGAGTATAATGTGATTATTAATTTTTGAGATATAGTGAGAAAACTGAAAAATACTTAAGACGTCCTAGTTCATAGGTCATTGACCTTATATAAAAATGATTTTAGCAAATAATGCTTCTTTAGCTACTTTCTATTTGAAAAAATCACAAAAAGTTACTTTGACATGACACACTTCTTAAATTTGGCTTCTTGAATTTATCGCTAGATGGCGCTACTAACAACATGCTCTGAGTCGCGAATGCTGCCGATTATTGCAAAAACTAAAATAGCCATGATTAATATTCGATTTGATTCGTTTGTAATTACAGCTACTTAGGAACCCTATAATACTGAGCATGGCCCGACAAGCTCTTGGCCGGTTTTTTATATAGTAAAGGATGGCGAAACGAGTTAAAGAATAACCTGATGTTAAGCGGTTACCTTTGCCCATAACAACTTCAATCCCACCTAGGCTGTCGCCTAAATGGTACCGCAAGTCGGTTCGCCAAACTGAGACATGAAGATGGAAAGTCTCATGTGATTGACGGAAGCAATGACAAAATGATAAAAAAATCCACCGCCTGTACGAAACAAACGTAGCTTTCCTCCCGTCACGCGGGGCGCGGTGAGACTTACACTCCGAGACGAATATAAGCGTGAATTCAATGGATGCTACTGAAAATGCCCTAAACTTTAAGTTCTGGGCTGACACAATTTAAGAAATAGTACCTTTAACTAGTTCCTTGATCTCCTGTTCGCTAGGTTTAGCCCCTGGTCGTGGCACGACGCATGCTACAGGCATGTCGTATATCTCCTCGGCTTGAATGCTTGTACCATGTCTAACACGCCTGGATGCTGACGAATCACTGATTCAATAACAAGTGGTGACATCTGGATATTAGAGTATGGTAAACATTTAGTAGAAAGGAATTTATCTCATCATCATTTCAGCTGAAAGACGTCCACTGCTAGATAAAGGCCTTCCTCAAAAGGAGGAATATGCCATTATCGCCACGCTGGCAGGCAGGTTGGCGATCGCAGTTGGTTGAATAAATACTCAGAAAACGCTGCTGTCCATCCTCTGGTAAACCCCTTAGTTGCCTTTTACGACACCCACGAGAAGAGATGGGGTGGTACTATTATTTGTGTCCGGCACCACACGCAGCACAAAGCAGTCCACTGCTGGTCAAAGGCTTCTTCGAAGTTTTGCCACAACACTTGCTCCTACGGACCAGACTTTGTTGTTAACGGCCGTCGGTCCTGCGACAGATATGGCAAGCCTACTGCCTCTTCAGCTTGCTGAATAGCGCGGTTTTGTCTTCATTTCGCCTGATTCAGTAATTGGCAGTGACGAATGCTTGACCCTTGATAAAACGTTTGCAATGACGTAAATTCTCGCTGCCGAATTCCTGCAGTTAGAGAACTCCTTTACAAGGCCACCTCAGCTACTGCACTTTATTTAGAAAAATCTAATTATTATTACCTCTGCCTCGTTGGTCTAGTGGTCGCAAGCGCGACTGCTGAGCGTGGGCTCCTGGGTTCGATTCCCGGGTCGGGCAAAATGTTATTGGGTTTCTTCACTAGGAAATTCTCTTCAGCCCGGAGTATGGATTTGTGCCCGGTTAATGGCAATAGGCTCGCCCCCTATTACATGGGACTATAACATAAATGGCTGGTAGGATCAGTAAGCTGAAGTGGCAGTGGGCTGGCCATGTCTGTCGAAGGACCGATATAGCCGCTGGAGCAGACGAGTCCTTGAGTGGAGACCGCGAATCGGCAAACGCAGCGTCGGGCGCCCCCCCGCCAGGTGGACCGACGACCTAAAGAACGTGGCTGGGTGGGACTGGATGCGGAAGGCAGAGGACCGAGCGTTGTGGCGCAACTTGGGAGAGGCCTATGTCCAGCAGTGGACTGCGATAGGCTGAGTTGATGTATTTCAGCCGAAAGACGTCCACTGCTGGACATAGGCCTCCCCCAAACATATGTTGGGGGGATATGCCATAATCACCACGATTGGCAGGCGGGTTGGCAATCGCAGTTGGTTGTTTAAATACTCAGAGAACGCTGCTGCCCATCCTCTGGTGAATCCCTTAGTCGCCTTTTACGACACCCATGAGAAGCTGTGGTGCAATTCTTTACGTCCGGCACCACACGGAACTTATATATTATAACACGGATATTATAATACTTGTTATGGCTGTCCATCTTTATACTTTGTCTCCTCTCATCCTCGTAAAAATGACATGGTAATTTATTTAAATACTACATACACTACTATACTACTACACTACTATACTTTGTATTTACAAAGTTATGATCATACTGCCGCTAAGAAGCGGCATTGTCCCAAAAAAAATCATTTCTTGTTGTAACAGTGTTTAATGTAAACAGTTTTATTCTTTAGGCAGCTTCGCAGCCATTTCCTTGCATTTCCTTCTGTCAACTTTGGTATTCGTGGTCATCGGTATAGCGTCGATGAATATCACTCCCCCTTTGAGTTGGTCATCGTCTGATAATTTATCTGTAACAGTTAAGTAAGTAGGTTAGTTTGATTGGAATGCAAGGATGCAAGCATTAAAAATTCCCTGAGCTATTACGATCTTTATGTTCAATACTTAAAAGTTTTGTACCTAATAAATTTTATTACACGAACCGATTTTCGACAAATCTTCCGATTTATTTTATTTCTCAACTCTTGGATTTTGAAAATAAAACTGGTTTTTGGTCTTTTTATAGATCCTTAGGAATCAACTGACACATAAATACATACAAAACAACATCCAACAACAACAACATACATAGAAAATGTCTGTTGCATAGGGGGGATGGGTCTCATACAAATTTGAACATCGTCCTTTGACCGGCAAAGTAACAAAACGGCCGCTTTATGCGCCCACGAACGCTGCGAAGCATTCGAAACGTCAGAAAAACCAATTTTAATAATAATACGCGATGTAATCGGATTAAACTTGTTTTATTATGAAACAAAACAATTTCAGAATCGAAAGGATTCGGAAACGCTATTCATAGTTCTTTACTATCGGAGAACAAATGGCTCTCGGAAGAGTTTCCTTAAATTTCACGTTTCGTTTCCGAATCCGTTCGGTTCTCAAATAGTGTCGTTTCAAATTTAAGCGGATTACATCATATGTTATTATTAAAATTGGTTTTTCTAACGTTTCGAATTCTTTGCAGCGTTCGTGGTCGCAGGAAGTGGTCGTTTTGTTTCGTTTGCCGGTCAAACACTTCGAAAACGGAAACTGTTAGAACGTTTGTGAATTGCACCGCTGAAGTGCTTCCTCAATCGATGGGTCACATTACACATACCAATATATCCTACGTGTCCTGATATATACACTTTAGAGGAAATGGATGCTACTGATAATGTTCCTTATCCTTAAGTTCTGGGCTGATACAATTTGAATCGTCATCAACTCTCTAAGAAGCAGTAATACCTTTAACTAGTCCCTTGATCTCCTGCGCGCTAGGTTTAGCTCCTGGTCGTGGCACGATGAAAGCTACAGGCAAGTCGTATAACTCAGCAGCCTGAATGCTGCTCACCACCACGTCTAATACGCCTGGATGCTGACGAATTACTGATTCAATCAGAAATGGTGATATCTGGATATCAGAAAATGGTATACATTTAGTACGAAGGAGTTTCATCGTCATCAGCATTTCAGCCGAAAGACGTCCACTGCCGGTCATAGGTCTCCCCCAAAAGGGGGGGATATGCCATAACACTAATACTTAACATAATCGCAGTTGGTTGGTTAAATACTTGGAGAACGCTGCTGCCCATCCTCTGGTGAATCCCTTAGTCGCCTTTTACGATACCCACGAGAAGAGATAAGGAGCTTATCTCAGGAGTATATATTTGAAGCACAGACCAGTAGGCTTACTGGTCTGTGGTTACAAGTGAGGAGGTGCTACATTCCAAAATTCCTGACTCCAGGCTGCTAGGTACTGAGAAATTTTCTTGACAGAAAAATCCTAATAACACTTTTTTCCCGTTTCGGGAATTGAATCCAGCACCTCCACAATCTGCGGTTGTACACGTTATATCGAGGCAGTCAAATCCCTCGATAAAACGTTCGCAATCACGTAAGTGCCATCTACTCAGTTACTGCATTTTACTTTGAAAAATAAGAAACTTATGCCATCCGGCAGAACTGGATATTGCTTGTTATTAATTAAATTAAATTAAATTAAATTAAATATTCTTTATTCCGGTATCTAAACCCATAAGGTGTTACAAACTTAACAACTATTGTTAGTAACAATTCAATAAAATACACAAAAATCTACGTTTTGTCTGGATTCTCTTCGCATGTATCGCTATACAACGATTCAAGTACAGAGAATCCAGACGGTTGGCTATCATAGCCATGACGCGATTCGGGCTGGCTCGCACTCTGCAGAGCAAGGATGCACATTGTTTGCGAATAGTGGTGTAGAAGCAGTCTACTCCTGCTACTGCAAACATTTCTGATGCACTGCTGAATGGAGGCAGCACCACCAACGTCCGGAAAGCGTTATTAAATTGAACCCATGGAGCGTTGTACGATTTTTGAGTATACCTTGCCCACAGTGCACTGGTGTAAAAATACGTAAAATACGCTTGGAACAAGGTGATCTTAGCCTCCAGTGAACAACGCGCATAATGAAACATTTATATTACCTCGGTTTCCTGCCCCATCATGCGCAACTTGGTCCGCTCCACAAAGAAGAAGTTCCAGTTCTCATCACGGTAGAATACGTCGCCAGTTTTAAACCAGCCATCTGTAGTGTGGCTCTCTTTCGTTAGTTCAATGTTGTTGTAATAACCCTAAAAAGAAACCTCAAATATCAATAGATACCTACTTTTCATTACCCATGGCTATTGTGGTTTATTTCCATTCGCATGTGGTTGGTTTTGTTTATTGTCACAAGTCTATTTCAGGAAGGTTCTTTAGGAAGGCTCTTTTACTACGGGGTCACCACTGAAATCGCAAAAAGAACAGCTGCTCCCTTGAAAAACATTGATGTCGCTTGACAAAATGTATTTAATTACAAGTAGCAGATTTAATTATAAAGGCTGTTTTTTAATTCGACCTATTCCATGAAAATGGTTATTCTAGAGCTCATTTGCAACAAAAATGATCCCGTGAACCAGGGGTCGCCAGTCATTTGTTTTCAAGTTATAGAAGTTTTTTTTTTTTTTTTCAAACTTAAGTTGGAGAAATGCTAATTATGAAAAATCTATCCTACTCTGGGCACTCAATTAACATTTTACTGAAAGCTGATGAATGATTGAATGAGCAATTACTATCATACTATCATACAAAATACATGGCCAAAATTTTCACAACTTCGGATAAAAATTGTCATAAATCATAAATTCTAAGACAAAATAGTACCCTTTACATTGCATAGAATTGCTCGAAAAAAGTATATGACATTTGGTAAAAAAAAATACAGAAATAACATTCTCATTTTATAAGCTATCGAAAATGGTACAGGTGTGGTCAAGAATTGGGAGCACTTTGCTTGAAGCCATTTTCTAAATGTATGTTTCTTGATCAAGACGAGTTTGGTTATAGATAGACACAATAATATTTCGGCTTAAGCTTTGAACATGTTGTAATTAATAAAGTTAACCAAGGTTTGCACATGGAAAGAAAGAAAGAAAAATAATTTATTGTCCCAGTATGACGTCTTAACAGTAGTTACGACTATATGCGTGGTTACCTTTTAAATTATAAAATAAGTAAGCGTTGTTCGTAGCAATTACTATTTTAAGGGGCCGAATCCCGTAATTCAACAAACTAATGCGAATCCCGCTCAAAAACTACTCGCTCTATGGTTCTGAAATTAAAATACGTGTTACTCAAGGATAGGCGTGACAATATTGTTAAGTCCAAAACATGAATGCACTTATTTGGCTCGATCATAAAAAAATCCAAACATACCTCGAAAACTGTTTATTTTCAAACAGTTTCCTAAATATATCCAACATATATTGGTATTTTGGTATGATATTTTACCTAAATATTGTTTTATTATTTTGAAATAATTTTACTAAGCCATTTTATCGAAAATACACATACAACGTGTATCAGAAGTGCGTGGTCATATTTTAAGAGCACATTCAGGGCATAGCATAGAGCAACTTTTACTATGGGACCAACCCTGAAATCGCAAAAAAAATATTAGCTGTTCCCTACTAAATCATCGATGTCGCTCGACAAACTGTAAGGATCAGCTGATATTTTTTTCGCGATTTCAGGGTTGGTCCCATAGTAAAAGTTGTTCGATAGCATCCCCTGAATAAGCTCTTCAAATATGACCACGCATCTCTGATACACGTAGTATTTTCTGAGTAATATTTTTCGCTTAAATGCACTTTCATTCGGAATGGCGTCAACTTCATGCCGCACTACTCCTTCCCGGCAAGACTCGTATTTTGTATCGCGCTCACTCTCATTCCGCGGCGTTCTGGGCCTTAAGCGTCGTTGTAAAATAACAAAAATTATATTTAGTCGAATCGTTCTCATTATTCTTACCTTGAATAAACTTGATCCTTTGACACACAACTCGCCTGGTACGTTTGGCTCGTAGATATCTTCTTGTGTTTTGATGTTTAGTAGCTAAAATCAACAGGAAAGAAAATAAAGTAGAGGCGATGAAGTTTTCTACTCAATGTCATGGTCAAGTATACTAGTTTTTTTTATAGTATAAGATGGCGAAGAGAGTTAAAGGCCCACCTGGTGTTAAGCGGTTACCTTCGCCCATAAAAACTGCAATACCACCTAGGCTGTTGCCTAAATGGTACCGCAAGTCGGTTCACCAAACTGAGAAATGAAGATGAAAAGTCTCACGTGATTGTAATTTCACCGACACCCGTACTCTTCACACCGAAACACAGCAATGCAAGCATCACTGTTTGTCGGCAGAAGTAGTTACGGTGGTCGGGTACTTCCCAGGACGAGCTTCTTTAGAAAGAGCTCTACTACTACTATTAAAAGTTGTTATCATTTAATTCTCACCCGATATTGGAAGCAGCTCATCGGCTTGCCACAGGACCCCGGCGCAGGGTTGTCTCCATGGAACGCGAGTCCACCCAGTTCACTCACGCCATATACGTTTAGGACTTCTGTGTTTGGCGATATAATCTAGAAGCAATTATTGTTACTATGATTTTTAAGAGGTATTTTACGTTACATAGCTGTCTCGTTCTAATTTTAGCACTTTTTTTTCTTACTTCTTACTTACATACCTTACATTTTTACATTACTTACATTTTAGGTGAAATTGAAAAATGTATTCTATAAACATCTTTCAGGATCAGGAAAATTTCCGCCTAAAATCTCTTTACATACATACATACACATTATCATGCCTGTTTCCCATTTGGGTAGGCAGAGACTATGGATTTCCACCTGCTACGATCCTGACACACCTCTTTCGCTTCATCTACGTCCACATGCATGCTCGTCGGTTTAGAGAACTCTTAACCTGGCATTTTTTGAGAACGTCCGCGATTTTATCTCGATACGTTCGCCGAGGTCGTCCCCTTCCAACTCTTCCATCCACACTCGATTCGTATACTTGTTTCGTCAATCTCCTCTCGTCCATCCTCTCTAACTGTCCAAACCATCTTAACATACCTTTCTCAATCTTTGTCACTACATCTTCTTTCACTCCACAACGCTCCCTTATCACGTTATTCCTTACTTTATCTCTCAAAGTTACACCACACATACTTCTCAAAGCTCTCATTTCTACTGCATTTATTCTGCTTTCATGTTTCTTCTGCCATACCCAACTTTCACTACCATACATATCAATCAATCAATCAAAATGTTTATTTGTGTACACAGGTATTAAGGTACATAAGTGTAGGCACTAACAAAAAATCTCTTTAAATCTTTAAAAAGGCTTAAAATTTGAGTAAGATGGCTGTGAAACGACAGGCCTCTACAACATGTTGCTCTGCATTCGTGCCATATTTAAGGAGGTGACTATACCACTGATACTGAACATGAATCCGTAAAAAAATCAGTACCAAATTTTATTTTATTTTATTAAATACCTATTTGTAAACAAACAAATTCCCCCCCTTGTGTCACGTGCGACACAAAAACGATGCGTGCGACACCTCCAAAACAATTTGCAGTTATTTCCACCCTTTG
Organism: Asteroscopus sphinx; assembly: GCA_949699075.1. Taxonomy (NCBI): domain Eukaryota; kingdom Metazoa; phylum Arthropoda; class Insecta; order Lepidoptera; family Noctuidae; genus Asteroscopus; species Asteroscopus sphinx. The sequence continues at coordinate 5,690,273 of OX453021.1, read as the reverse complement.
ACAATGCCGCCGATGACTTATTTTCCGAGTCGTTCGGGATTTATTATCGAACCCTCGCTATGTTTCTAAGTGAAAATTTAGGTATTAAATAAACGTAGAATTTTTAAAGTATTTTTAGGTGACTAAGCACATTATTTATCATCAAATCTAGAAATATGGCACGATTACAGATCAACACCTTGTATAACAATTGAGACTGACAGGAGTTATGTGAATAAAACGTTTTTTTTACAATCTAAAAATGTGTAACGTGACATCCCCAATTATAGACACTTTAAGGGATGTTCACAAGTATTTTTTTAAATACATTGGATTCGTGATGATTTTTTTACGTACTTGTGGTGCACTATGTAACAGTTCAATGTTTATTAGATAATATTAACCGTATACCGAATTATAATTTTGCTCTTATTTTCTGAAGTTAGTTATTTTTTTGTCGAATAATGGGGCACTGTCATTTACAGACACAGACACTTATTTTGCAGAGTTAATAGTTTCTGAATAAACTACAGTACCTGTACTTCAATTGTTAATTATTACTAGCTGAATATATCGTTTATCGAAAATTCGTTATTAACAATTGAAGTACAGGTACTGTAGTTTAATCAGAAACTATTAACTCTGTAAAATATAGTTCGCTGTAGTTGTAGATAGAAAAAATGCCAAAAGTTGGCGTTTTTTGCATCGTTATAATTTTTTTACTGATGGGAGCGTCAGTTGGCTGCTAAATTCCCTTAAGTAACTAATTACTAACTGGAACTGCTATCATGAAAATATCTGTCTGTATCATTATCCTCTTGCCCTTATCCCAATTTATTTAGGGTCAGCGCAACATGTCTTCTCTTCCTTACATCTCTATCACCTAGCATCTCAGTGCTTACTTTCTCTCTATTGATGCGGCACGCTATGATGGCGTTTTTGACGTTTGCCTGCTCATGAAGTTCCGTAAATATTGACAGCAACGTATCATAAAATTACTATACCTACAGACGTCAGTATAGGTACAAATGTATCTGTACGTATGAAGGAACAATTGCCGTACTTTATTGTCAATAGTGATGCATTGCTACAGCAGTATAATATTTCGAGTTTCGCATCTATTATTCAAATTCAAATACTATTTATTTATAATGTTTTTTTATGTATTTCACAGAAAATTTGATTAAATAATGATAATAAACAAAATGGTTAACCGTTATGTTTATTGAATAATTTGATAAACTATTTAGTTTATGTAGATATTATTCATAATAGCTAGTTGGAGTTGGTCAAAGTAATAAACCTGGTGCCGATCACTTCTTCTTCGTGTCGATGATTCGAGTTTATTATATAATTTTGCCTATGTCCAGCAGTGGACGTCTTTCGGCTGAAATGATGATGATGATGATATAATTTTGGACCAAAATGTAGCCACGTCTACAGCACTCTCAGTAGCCTCGCATAGGTCTTTGATTGTGCAGGTGAAATTGCACAGTGAGCAGGTTAAGAGGTGAGGCATCGCCTGTGGGTTGACTCCACAGTCACATTGTGACTCGTCTGTGTATCCCCATCTAACTAAATTTGATCTGCAGCGGCCCATCTGGCTTCGGAGTCGATTCAAGGTTTTCCAGATGGGCCATGGTAGTTGGTGGCCTGCTGGGAGTTCTTCTGCAGGCTCAATGTAGTCAGCAGGGGGAGGGTGTCTTTGTTGCCACAGTTCCTCTCGTGCCTTATTAGGGCTGCTGCCTGTTAATGGTTGTGTTACCTTTAGAAAGCTTTTGCGGCTCTTTAATCTACATCTTGCTTTCCCGATGCCATAGAGAGGATGTCTATTGTCAGTCTATTGCCGATCGCTAATAATTTGAAACGTGTCACAACACTATTGGAAAATGTCTTAAACGCCATCATACCGTGCCGTGGTTATAGTCATATCACCTTTCACACAATACATCCAACTTCTTGCGTCCTGCCTGAGCCATTGATCTCAAAATAACTAGTAGAATACCAAATGGCTAAAACTATTCCACCGACACTCTACCGACACCCAACTGAAGCGTTAGTCAATTAGTAGACTCGGGGCCCTGTTTTTTGGTGCATTTGTATTAAAATCAGTTTGCATACAAACCTTTAATTCATCAATAATGTCTTGTGGCACTGTATTTCCAGTTAACATGAGATACTCCAAGCTTGTAAAATCACATTTATGTCGGTCATCAGGCCTCAAGAGTACGGCCATCATAGTGGGGGTGTAAATTGAGTAGGTTGGCTGCAAGAATGTAATTTGATTAGAATTCTAAAAATGATGCCTTTGTAGTGTACACACGGCTACACATCAAGCTGTACATTTTCAGTATAAGCTGACCTCGCATTGTATAGGTTTTCCTTGCTAAGCTTGATGTGTAGCCGTGTGTACATTATTGTTGATTATATTAGAATTATCTATAGTTCTATACTAATAGCACCCATTCCCGTAAACATCGGAGAATCTACACTCGAAGTTGTTGACGATTATGTATACCTAGGACAAACTGTCCAGCTAGGTAAGTCCAACTTCGAGAAAGAGGCTAATCGTCGAATCCGACTCGGTTGGGCAGCGTTCGGGAAGCTACGCAATATCTTCTCGTCCAAAATACTGCAGTGTCTCAAGACGAAAGTCTTTGACCAGTGTGTGTTGACAGTAATTACTTACGGTACTGAAACGTGGTCGCTCACAATGGGCCTGATAAGAAGGCTCAAAGTCACTCAAAGGGCCATGGAGAGGGCTATGCTCGGAGTGTCCCTGCGTGATCGAATCAGAAATGAGGAGATTCGCAGGAGAACGAAAGTAACCGACATAGCCCGAAGAATTGCCAAACTTAAGTGGCCAATAGGGCAGTAAAGTTCTGGAGTGGCGACCGCGTACTGGAAGGCACCCCACAAGGTGGATCGACGACCTGGTGAAGGTCGCGGGAATCCGCTGGATGCGGAAGGCGCAGGACCGGTCGTTGTGGCGATGCTTAGGGGAGGTCTATGTCCAGCAGAGGACGTCTTTCGGCTGAAATGATGATGATGATGATGATACTAATATCATAAAGAGGAAAGATTTTTCGTTTGTATGTAATGGTAATTGATAAACTCTGGAACTACTGAACCGATTTTAACAGCCCTAATTATTTATTTATTTATTTAACAGCTGCCTACTGTACTTACAGTTGCCCAACACGTACAGTAGGCCAAGTTATAATTTAGGTACATATATAATTCTTATAAGAATCATATATCATATATCATCATTATACCTATTCTAATCATAATTAGAATAGGTATAATGATGATAATACATTAGCAAAGGTAAACAGTGATTTTCTCCAATGGACACCGCACGCTCGCTCGCCTTTGCTGTTGTGTCCACATAAAGCACACATAATACACGCTGAAATTTTAATCGCTTATATCCCGAAAAGGGGTCATTGTACTCATCATTATGAACAACTTCTACTATGGGATCAAACCTGAAATCGCGAAAAAAATATCAGGTGGTCCCTACATTTTATCGATTTAAGTGAACACAAATGTAGGGACCAACTGATTTTTTTTCGCGATTTCAGGTTTGGTCCCATAGTAAAAGTTTTTCATAATGATGAGTACAATGAACCCCTTTTGGGAATTAAACGACTCAAATTTCAGCGTGTATAATATAAAGTAAAGTCTGTTTTTTATCTTTTGTCTTATTAAGTGAAAAATCTTTATTCAAATAACTACTGATAAAATATAATTCCTGGTTCTGCACATGTAATTAGATAAAAAAAACATGTTTTCTTTGTAAAATTGTTAAATACTGTCTTTTAATAATTATTATTGACGAATTGCCTCAAAAAGACATGCTAAGATTTTTTACTAATTAAGACAAGTAAGGAAAAACAGAGTGTAGTAAGCTATTAATTAGCACGGCCGAACGCGAACGAAGTTCTGCGATGGCTCTCGATCGCTTCCGCTTCATTGAACGTGTTCGTTCGCTCGGTAGCCTTCGCTAACTTTCGTTCGTTTGGTCTGTACCCAGCATTAAAATATATAACGTGTTATTTAAGTAACTCAAAACCTGAAACTAGTTTGTTCAGAATGGAGAGTAGAATCCATTACACTACTTTTTAACATAGGTAAATTTTTACCATGCCCAGTCTAAAAGTTTAATACCACGACATGGCGCTAAGCGTAAAGACGATGCGAGACTCAGTAAAAAAGTGTGATGGAAACTTTTGGGTAACATTTGTTTCCTAAAACCTAAAACTATTACAACTTAACATAATTTTAAAAGTTTATTCACCTCCCGATACAGTAGCGTCGAGAACATTGGACGTTCCGTTCGTGAATGAATCTAGCGCTATGAATCGATTAAAGTAACCATGATACCAACAATTACAAATATCTTCTGCAATAATAAATGAAAATTAATAATAACTTTCCATGTCAATTTATTATAATATAAACTAGTTGGTGTGTCTAAGTTTTTGAGTTATTCCAATAACACGTTGTAGATATTTATATTCTAAGGCCTTATCATTAAAATTTGATGTAAAAAGTTTTAGAAATTATAGTTTTTATTCGCATTGGACTTAGCTAGTTTTATTTGCTTTAAATCATCTCATCAAATCTTACCTTGTATTTATTAATGAGATCATAAGCGTGCTGCTGCGTCACCATTTGCGATGTTTGAAGTCGAGTGTACCTCAATATTGGCGATCTAATGAAGCTCGTGATGGCTGACGACCAATCTAACGGTGAATTGTGTAAGGCAAGTCGTGTTGGTGTCGGGAAAGTCGAAAATCTAGACCTGGGTTGGAATTTATATGAACTTCATCAACAATAACATAAAATTAAGAAAAGGTAAGAACAGAAAGGAATAATACGACCCCTGCGTAGAACAAAGACGTATGTACAATCAGAAATATTTCCGGTGAACCACCACTAAGGCTAAAATCGCTTGCACTCAATGTTCGATGGCAGCGGTAGATACGTAAAATGTAGCAGGATTCTTTCAAGGGATTTCTGGACAAAATATAGCACCGGGAGTAACGTTGTACGCATACGACGAATTGCAGATACGTCTTTGTTCTACGCAATATGTCTTTGTTCGCCGAATATTATGGCAAATATTTTTATGCTCTGAAACTCATTCCGATATTGTATGTAATAGTCGACCATCAAATAACTTTTCCCCCACTTGCTTGGAAATTGGTTCATTATTTTTATTAAAAAAAGAATGACGTCAATCGGCTCTTTTCCGTACGCAACGAAATAATACGCCAGCAATTTCCAACACGACAATAATAAAAATTGCTGGACAGTTTTTATTTTCAAATTATGCCTGAGAGGTTTTTGAGTACCTACCTACACACTTACTTAAATTAGGTGTTTTTAGGTACCTATAAATATTTATTATTTTAAAGGCTGAATGGGCATTTTTTTTTTTCAAATGTTTGAACATAGAACAAGAACCGCGAGCGGATGAATTGGCGCGAATAAAAATTAGATTTGAATTAATTTGTGTATTGTTTCCTCGCAAATGAGAGAAAAGTAGTATAAATGTCTCGGCCGAAATAGCAATTAAGGGCCTCGTTTAGTTAAAAAGCTGAACGTCTGTTTTTTTTCGATCGAGAAATCAATAATATTATCTTTCAAGTATGTTTTGGAATCAACGATAAAATATGTTAACAAATATGAACAAGAATATTTTTTTTTCCATAGTTATAATTTAAAGGATTCGTCTAAAGATTTGTTCAAGCGGATTTACGGCCAAAATTAATATCTAATCTATCCACGATTTACCCTACTAGAGATAGAAAGGACATTGCTAAAGATCCTGGAGCTTATGTCAAATTCCTTTGGCAAACTTCGCCGAGTCTTCTTGTCGCCTATACCGCAAAGTTTGAAGACAAAGGTCTTCAACCAGTGCGTCCTGCCAGTCATGACTTACAGTGCCGAGACGTGGACACTGACAGTTGGGCTAGTCCACAAATTTAAAGTCGCTCAGCGAGCTATGGAGCGAGCTATGCTTGGAGTTTCTTTGAAGGATAAAATCCGTAACGAGATTATCCGGACAAGAACCGGAGTGACCGACATAGCTTGTAGGATCAGTAAGCTGAAGTGGCAGTGGGCTGGCCATGTATGTCGAAGGACCGATGGCCGTTGGAGCAGACGAGTCCTTGAGTGGAGACCGCGTATCGGCAAACGCAGCGTAGGGCGCCCCCCTGCCAGGTGGACCGACGACCTAAAGAACGTGGCTGGGGGGGACTGGATGCGGAAGGCAGAGGACCGAGCGTTGTGGCGCAACTTGGGAGAGGCCTATGTCCAGCAGTGGACTGCGATAGGCTGAGTTGATTGATGTCAAATTCCTATCTCTAGTAGGGCAAATCGTGGATAGATTGGATATTAATTTTGGCCGTTAAACAAAGTGTTGTCTCAGACTGAAAACGGTCCACCGGTCGGACGCTAGTAATGCTGGCCACTCGAAAGATGGGTTTTCCAAAATTCAATTGTCATGGGGTTTGAAAAAGTTAAATTTTCATTTTTTTTTATTCTTCACGAGCTTGCGTTTGACCGCCACCTCACCTGATGTTAAGCAATTTCAAGGTTTAATTTCAATTTCACTGGTTTTTTTTAGGCGGAAACAAGCTATTTATACTTACCATACATAAGGTATGACGGTAGCAATGTTCTTGTGGGTATGAGTGACAGATTTGGGTATACCAGTAGTGCCGCTCGTCTCTATAATATATGATATAGTCTCTTCAGGATCAAAGTCTGTACATCTGGAAATATGATTGATTGTCATGCTCTTAGTGTGAATGTATGTACTGTTAGATGCACAAAAAAAAACGAAAAAAAAAACTTTACTTAAAAGTTTAAACTTTTATCTAAGACTTTAATTTAAAAAAAATGTAGGAATAGAAGTTTTTCAATATTGTACTTAAGGTAAATGCTACGGCCTTCTTCCGAATATTTTGCCGCTAGATGGCGTTGAAGTCATCATTTTACCTTTTTATTTTTTTTGTGCAGAATTGGTCCATTACTGAACCATAGGACCATTGTTCGCGGAATGGAAACATTACATTCTATAGAATCAGAAACATCTGCCAATGCATACGAATATCTGGTTCGGGAAAACAAAGATCTAATCAACAAGATTTTCTTAAATTTTCGTTTTAATTTCGTAAAGTGTATACATCTTTGCAGTTAATTTTGCGTGTTAATGCGTGAACGTACTTATGATTCATAAATTGTATAATACATAAATTTTCTTATTACTCCTAAAGACTACAGAAGCAATTTTGATATTTTTTTATCATAGTATAGTAAATTATTAGGTATATGATATTAATGTACAATTTTTTTTTTAATAATTATTTTGATTGCACAAAAAATTAAGTTGAATAGTTTTCAACCGATTCGACCCTCGCGGCGGGGCAAGAAAGAGATGCAACTATTCAGGAACAATAGCAGCATCACTTTTTGTTTGCTCAAGGATTGTAAACGATTCTACTCTCGATTCTGAACAAACTAGTTTCACGGGCCTTACTCCCGACCGGTTCGAGTTCTGAACCAAATCGAGCTAATGTCAATTCCTAGAGGAATGCAGTACGAATTGACACGAACTCGAATTCAAATTCGATTGATACAGAACTCGATCCAGGCCAGTAAGGCTCCATCATCATCATAATTTCAGCCGAAAGACGTCCACTGCTAGACATAGGCCTCCCTCAAGCATATGTTGGGGGGATATGCCATAATCGCCAGGCTTGGTAGGCGGGTTGGCGATCGCAGTGGGTTGGTTAAATACTCAGAGAACGCTGCTGCCCGCTCTCTGGTGAATCTCTTACGGCAGAAATTAATATCCTATCGATCCATGATTTACCCTACTAGAGATAGAAATTTGACATAAGCTCCATACATTTTATGTCAAATTTCTATCTCTAGTAGGGCAAATCGTGGATAGATAGGTTATTAATTTTGGCCGTTAGTCGCCTTTGACGACGCCCAGGAGAAGATATAGGGTGGTGCAATTCTTTACGTCCGGCGCCACACGGAACAAGGCACAAGAACAAGTAAGGTATGGTTTTGAGTTCTTTCAATAGCACGTTGTATACTTATTTAGGCTAATAGTAAAATCAGCACAGATTGATTGCTTTTCTAACCAATGCCTTGAAAGTTTTTCCTAGGTTTTTCTATTTTCATTATAGCGAGAAGATAAGAAAATGAATAATAATATTATATTAATGTTTACTTACTTAAAATCCTCCACTGACGTGTCATCTACAGATTTTTCCATGAAACTCTTGAAGCTGATAGGACCGTCTGCCTTATCGAAGACCACAACTTGAGCGACCATGTTCAAGTTTTTCAAGACTAACTCAATATCCGCCGCTCTTTCGCTTTGGCAGAATATTATCTTTGGTTTTGACATAGCGAAGTATCTTTTTAGGGTACCTTTAAACAAAGAAAAAATTATCTATGTGCTCATGATTCTAAACAAGGCCCTAATCCCGACTGGATCGAGTTCTGTATCAATAGAATTTGAATTCGAGTTCGTGTCAATTCGTACTGCATTCCTCTAGGAACTGACATTAGCTCGATTTGGTTCAGAACCAGTCGAGAGAAAGTCCCCTGTACGATAAAATTATACACATATACACGGTGTCACGTTTCCCGGGGACCAAACGAAACAACATAATATAACATAACGCCTGTATTTCCCCGAAGGGGTAGGCAGAGGTGTATAGCACACCCACATTACGCCAGTTATGTTATAGTCCCATGTAATAGTAGGCGAGCCTATTGCCATTAACCGGGCACAAATCCAGACTCCAGGCTGCTACTGAGAATTTCCTAATGAAAAAACCCATTAACAAAAACGAAACGAAAACCATTGATAAATGGCACGAAGAGCTAAACCGACATACCTACCTAATATTGAACTATATTTACGGGACTTGTCGCGCACAATAAAATCAAAACATAACAAACATTTTGACTAACCTCGACGTTTCGGCCAAGTCTGCTCGTGACCACGGCCAATGCAACTTGGCCGAAACGTCGAGGTTAATCAAAATGTTTGTTGTTTTGATTTAGTGTGCGCAACAAGTCCCGTAAATATAGTCCAAATATGAGTGAAATTTTCGTATGTTTAAAAACGACATACCTACCTAATTATATGTTTCGCAAAAAACTATAGTCATTATCATCATCACTTCAGCCGAAAGACGTCCACTGCTAGATATAGCCCCAGTTTCTGGAAGGCTGATCAATTTGATCTATTGTCAAATATAATGTCAGCTTCTGTGATTGGCCGGCGAAAATGTTAATAACCAATCACATCGCTTGACCTGAGATTTGACAGTCGATTAGTTAATTTTTGCGTTAATCAGCCTTTCAGAAACTGGGAGATAGTATCCGTGAAATCATCCGTTTAGTTTAGGAGAAGTAAGCATTCAAATAAAAGTCTTATTTTCAGATTGCCTTGAGGTAGGTACTGAATTTTAGGTCGGTTAGACTTCAAAAAAAGGAGGAGGTTATGTATTCCGCGGGTATTTTTTTTTTTTTTGAAAGAAAGAAAGAAGAAAGAAAAAGATTTTATTCTTGCGCTCCATTTGACGCACACACTACAATACTTATACATAATACTTTACCATTCCATGACAAATTAGTATAGTTAAAATTAAATTGACAACTGACAACACTGGACATAAACAATACATGATCTGTGGTTATTACGGTACATCATCGGTTTTTTGTTCTACATTATAGTCTGTGATTTACAGTTAGTCAATCATTAATCTGTGATCAAAACAAAAACAATAATAAAAATAAATCGTAGTGATTAAAATTATTATCTTTGAATAAAAATGCTAGGTATTGTAAATACTACTGTGATCTTTGTGCGTCGCATGTGCGCAAAAATGTAGGTCATTGCTCAGCTTAATGCTGTGGCTTAGGATGGACCTAGTGCCAGCAGCGCTGATTTTCAGCAAAAACCTTAGAGTGACATAATGAAATCCCACTACCGAGAAACTCAAACCAAGTAAGTACTACATAATATAATGAGTGAGTGTCATATAAATAGTGTATACATAAAAACAGTGCAATAAATAAACTTAGTTTTATTATGGTCCAAAGAAAACACAGTTACATCAGAACAGTTATGTAACCAGTAGGTACCCAAGCGGCGGGCCATAGTTGCGTAAACGCCTATCGGTACCTACCTACCTATACTGCATCACAGACAGACGGCGCTCCGCGCTCGCAAAATACCATCAAAGACGCAATATTTTTAGTTACAACGGATTTAATATGATCCACGATTTATCTGCTCAAAACCCATATCCCAGCATCAACTAAGGGGTATGTTGTGATTCAAACTACACATCCAAATATCTATTACTTAACTGCATTTTATAAAGTACTTAATTAGAAACTACTATTAAATTCTTGTAATATAAATATAGACAAATAAATACATTGCAAATAAACTACTTAGTATACCTATGCATTATATTATTATATTGTTTTATATTATTATAATGTACCTTTTTTTTTTTTTTTCCAGTCACTATAGATTGACATACCTACACGACAGGGTATATTTGTGTTATATGTTCACACAGACCAAGGCAGAGAAGGCAGTCAGAAAGCCCCTAAGGCGACACTCTGACCAAGAGCTCCAACTCACCACTGAAGACCTGATACCATTGCTAGGAGGCCATGACCCTTGCGGTAAGACCATCAATAACATTAATTTACACAGGTTATAAGGCCTGCTGTATCTGCATATAATGTTTTTTTAGATGTGATAGAAAAGTATGCTTTGTTTTCAGGTCTCTTACTGGAGGAGGAAGGTCATTCCAGCAGCGAGTGGCAGCCCACTTAAAACTCCCTCTGAAAGCCATGGATCTGTGTTTTGGGGTTGAAAGGGGATCAGTTACATACCGTATGTAGCTTCTATATTGATTTCGTCTCCAACTCAGTTTTGTATATAGATAATGAGGTTTTTGTGTAGTAATGACACCAAAGAGTAAACTAGCCATATGTAGCTTCCTCCTTGCGGCCATCTTAAGGATATTGTTAGTGTTTGCGAAAGGAGTGACATGGCTTCTTCGAGGTATGCTTACACAAAACCGGGTACATGCATTCTGAATACGTTGGATCAACTTATCCGTTCTTGCTAACAGACATGGACCGTACACGGTGTCGCAGTAATTTAGCTTTGACAAAACCAGGCTATCTACTAGTTGTTTCCGCAATTGCACACTTATGTGGTTTCTGATGGAATATAAAATTTTTAATCTATAAAAGCAATTCCTCAGGGAAATATTTATGTGCTTTTCAAAGCGTAGCTCAGGATCGATTGTTAGACCTAAATTGCATGCTGTTTCTACTCTTTCAATATCTTTGCCCAAAATTGTAATTTCTGGTTTAACCGACAGCATTGAGCCAATCATTTGCCTACTGCCCAGCACCATAAATTTTGACTTAGTTGGATTTAAAACTAATGAATTTTGCTCAGACCATGCAACTACTCTCTGTAAATCTGCATTAATTTTTTGTACTGCTGCTAAAGTGTCAGTAGGTTTACAACTTATGTATAGTTGAATATCATCCGCATACATGTGATACTTGCAAAAATGAAATGAGCTTGTTATGTCAGCACTATACAGAATATAAAGAAGAGGTCCTAAAATGGATCCCTGGGGCACACCACGTAATACCTGACGTGGAGGTGATGATAAGGTCGATCCATCCTCCTTCCGTATCTCGACATATTGTGTCCTCCCCGTTAAATAACTTGCAAACCACTCAACTGTCCCCGCTGCAAACCCATAGTATGACAGTTTAGAAATCAACAGAGAAGTGTTTATTGCGTCGAACGCCCGGGAGAAATCCAGAAGAACAAGCAATGAGCCCTCCCCCTGGTCACGTGCTTCAAGTATGTTACCTATCACATCTGACAGAGCAGTTGCCGTCCCACGGCCCTTCCTAAAGCCTGACTGAAGATCGGGAAGTATATTATTCTTTTCCAAGTATTCCGACATTTGAGTGTGTACTACTCTCTCCAGGACCTTTGAAAGGCAGGGCAGTATGCTTATTGGCCGAAGCTCTTTAACATTTCTTGGATTGTTGGTTTTAGGGATGGGGCGCACAATAGCACACTTCCATGCTTCAGGAAAAGTATGGGTGTCTATTGACTGATTCACTATTGATGTGATAGTTTGAAGGGAAGACGGCAACGTGAGCATGAGCATATCTAAACCTATTCCGTCGACACCCTTTGCATTCGAACCTAGACTTTTTATTATCTTCAGAATTTCCTCCTGGCTAACATTATTGAGCACAAACTGAGAGTCACTAGTTCTATTAAACTCAAGGAATGTCAACTGCGATATGGTCAATCTGGACTCCCCCGGTACGTTGAGAAAAGCTTTATTGATCTCATCAGGATCATCAAAATGTTCAGGAAGCAAGCCATCACTATGAGTGGGTAGCACATCTGCTTTTAAATTTTTCCACAGTACTTTTGGGTTCTTTATATTATCATTTATGTGTCTGGTGAAGTATGCTTTTTTTTCTTGTGATAATGCAGTGATAGCTTGGTTTTTTAGATCTAGATAATATCTTTTTGTAATGTCTAATCTAGTCTGTTCATTTATATTTGCTTTCATCTTATGATATTTGTCTCTTGCTTCATCGCGCAATTTAAACATTAGCCGTACATTTTCTGTTATCCAAGGCGTGGGATGGTCTCTGAAAACATTACTTTTTATGGGAGCATGTAGGTCAAATAATTGAGTGGAGAACAAGTTGAAATAATCAGTCATGCTGTTTACGTCTGGTAAACAGCTGATTTCCATCCATGGCACCGATGCTAGATCTACCGAAAAATAGTCCACAAGTATGTCCTTTAAAGGTCGATACACAACAAGTCTTGGCTTGGGCCTCTCCTTCTTGATCACAGTATCACATGTAATAAATGAGTGATGTCCAAGCTCAACAACATGGGTCACCACTACATTCCGGATTCTAACATCAGTACAGATAATATCTATAAGTGTGCTAGCATCTCCTTTGAAGTGCGTTGGAGTCCGAACCATCTGATTTAGGTTTGTGTAATTGAGAAATTCAAAAAGCTTTTTTGTTTTTTCGTGATTAGGGTCCAAAACATTAACATTAAAATCCCCCAGTAACACTATGTGATCATACGGAGCCAAAGCACTAATACTGTCAGTTATTCCCTCTAAAAACCTGGACAAGTTAAACCAAGGCGGTCTATAAGCAGTACCAACTAGCAACTTTTTCCCATTTATTTTTATATTTAACCACATCTGTTCCACATCTGGTTGTTCTGGGTGAGGAATAACACGCGCCCTAACTCCCTGTTTGACGTAAAAGGCTACTCCTCCACCTTTTCCGTCTTTAATGTTTTTCGGGCGTGGTATGTGCTTTAACCTATATCCCGGTACACTCGGTGCACGTCCCTCCTCACCGGGTTTCAGCCACGTCTCGTTAATTGCCATTATATCCACTGTATTGTGTGACATGGCTATCAAGAATTCGTCCTGTTTGGTTCCTAATGATCCCGGATTGAATAAACCTAACTTTAAATATTTAGGACGAATCATTTATATATAATTTTTATTTTGTGTAATGAATTATTATAGTTTGGATAAATGAGATACATTGATCTACTCTGTTTATATAAATACTGTGATCTGTATGGCATGGATAGATACATTTTGTAAATATAAATTGTTTTTAATATTATTTGTGTAGTAAATGTATAGTCTGTAAATAAGTATAAAGCTGTGTTCCCTAAACAATAATACTCACTCTCATCTCCACAAGGCCCCTGTATTTTTCGGCAGATACGACGCATAATTCCCACAAAAGTACAAAAATAAAGTAGAAAACTATTTACTGAAACATGAAAAATTAACAATATAAACAAAAATTTACTCCGTGTCTGTGTACGGTCCAATAATCTGCTGGATATCTTCTTCAGACGTGATTCTGCGAGTTGGATCTCCAGGCTTGTTGCGAACCAGAATGCGTCCTCGTTTCGTCCAGACGAAACGCCAGCCATGGAGTCCAGCTGCTGCCCGCGTTTTGCGAAACAACTGCTGATTTAATCTGGTCAGACGCTCGTTGACAAAAAATCGACGGGCCGTACCAGAGAGGCCAAGATCCTCAGTTGTGGCACCCCTCCGCACACGGGCGCTATCTAGGAAAGCGTCGCGTAGGTCCCGGCGCGCGAGGCGCACCATGATAGCGCGTGGCCGGGGTTCAACTGAGTTTGCTGGGCTCGTCGCATTAATATGCCTACCACCAACTCGTTCAGCACTCACAACATCTCGCTCGTCTAAACCAACCCCCAACTTGGAGGCAATGAGCTTCACCAGATGCGTCGGACTTTCCACCTGAGATTCTGGCAGATTGGCAATAACCAGGTCATTTCCCATGAGTTCCTGATCTCTGTCATTTAGGTCCCGCTTCAATTGGCTGATCACACCCTCCACCGAGCCTGCATCGACTGGGAGATCTGCCTGTCGAGTTTCTAAAGCCACCATTCTAGTCTCTATGCTATCCATACGCGCCTGACATGATTCGCTAGATTTCTTAAGCTCAATTCTGAGCTCTAGGAATTCATCTCTTAAGTTCCGTATCTCCTCCATAATGGACTTTAACGTTGAACCGAAATCCTGCGGGAAATCCTGACTAGTATTCTCCTCGGTGCCCACGATCACTACTGCGACCGGCGGAGGCGTCGCTGCCCGCGGCAACGCAGTCTCCAGTGCCGGTGACCGCGTCAGCGGCACCGGTGACCGCATCAGCAGCACCGGTGACCGTGCCGACGACACGGGTGAAGCGAGCTCCGACGGCACAGGTGTAGGCAGCTCCGACGGCACGGGCGAAGCCATCGCCGGCGACAGTGTTGTTACAATTGGAGGCGTCTGCAAGGACTTTCGTTCTCCGCTCTGTGCGTCTAGTGTGTTGCCTCTGACCGGTGTTTCGGCCTTGTTGTCCCTACGGACATTTTTTTTACACTCTGGGCAATGCCAGGAGTGCGCCACAGGGCCTTTTGCTGGAACACCTACGCACGCACGATGATAAGATGCGCTACATTTCGCACACCTCGCGGCATCTAGTGGCGACAAAAATTTACCGCAACCACCACACTTTGCAAGAGGCATGATCGCTATTGATTAAGTACCACAAGTACACTTGATCTCCAATAGATGGCGCTAGTGGTAGTTTGAAACGCAGTCGGCGTAGTGGTCTCGAAGGTTACTGCTAGATGTCGCTAGCGGTGATTGGAAATTGTTCTCACGACAGATGGCAGTGTTTCAAACTTTGGTGTCAGAAGTAGTAATTAATAACAACCAAAAATTGTGAGGGTAAAATATGTTTTGTGGTTTTTGCAAAAGCGAACTTAAATGTATGTTTTAATGCACTTAGGAGATTGTCCCATCACTCACTACACTGTATGTTGTCTGTTATATTATATTACACTAGATTATAAATCGATTTGCCACTATATTTGAGTATTTTTATTTATTTATCGTAAAAACTCGGACAAGGTTCCCACCAGTGTAGACGTCAAAACGTCACTTTTTCATGTATGTACACCGATTACTCCGAGATTTATGGGCCGATTTACGTGGTTGTTTTTTTATTTGGTAGAGGAAGCTCGCGCGGTGGTCCCATATAAATTTTATTGACTTAGGTTGAGCAGTTTTTTAACCAGCTTCAATAAATCAGTTTATTTTAGCTTCGCCTATCTAGATGATCTGCTCATTGGTACGTTTTTCTGAGAATTCTTGGCCGATATGCGTGTTTTTTTTTCACGATAGTGATTGGAGGTTTGGAAGAACATGAGCGAGACTTTGCCCAGCAGTGGGATAGCAAAGTTTAATAAAAAATATATTCTCAAACTGGTTATATAAACATTTATGAATGAACCCTCGCAATTATCAACTAAAAAGTATGAAATAAAAACTTTTTAACAAAAAATAAAACCGACTTCAAAAACCTTAACTAAAAAGTAAAAAATAATCATTGTATGTATTTTAAAATCTTAACATAAACCAACATTTTGAAGGCGGCGCGTGATTTTCATGTACGTTCACATAAACCGTTTTTTTTACTATAGATATGCGCTCGACTGTACATTATATTTACATGACGCAAAGGGTCAATCACGCGACGCATTCAAAATTTTGGTTTATGTTAAGATTTTAAAATACATACAATGATTATTTTTACTTTTTAGTTAAGGTTTTTGAAGTCGGTTTTATTTTTTGTTAAAAAGTTTTTATTGATTTTGTACTAAAATCACCCCACAACAAGTTCGATAGATTGTTCACATGAAGCTCTTTATATCTATCAGGATGTTTGGAATGCGAGTAGTCATTGAAGTAGAAAATTTTGAAGCACGGATTCCAGTTTTTTATACAGTTAAAATTTTGAGTTAGGCCCTAATGTCATTCACATAAAATAAACAAATGAAAAATCCACATGTTTTGCCTTTCTTAAGTAAAAAAGAAATCTCAGACTCAACCTTTGTTTTATTTCATAAAGGCCTTTTATGGAGTAACTACACTTATTCAGCTCTATTCAGTTTTTTAACCGACGAAAAAAAGGAGGAGGTTCTCAATTCGACGCGTACCTATATATTTTTTTTATTTTTTTTATGTATGACCACGCATAACTTTTTACAGAGTGGTCCGATTTTGATGATTCTTTTTTAATGGATAGGGTATATCTCGAAGTTGGTCCCATTTAAATTTCAAAATCAAAATCCACCCCTAAGGGTAGTAAAACAGGGGATGAGTGTTTGTTCACCCAATGAATTCTTACCTGTTAACCGATTCTGTTGAAACTTGACACACATAAATATAGTTCTAGACACTACGACATAATAGAGACCTGGAGTTAGATTTTAACCACAAAAAAATGAAAAATAAAACTTTTTAACAAAAAATTGAACCGACGAAAACAGAAACTGAAAAGCGAAAAATAACTAATTATGAGTCGGCGCCAAACAACCAATCAATGAAGATCATTAAATTACTTTAAATAAATAATAAAAACACCGTCACATCAAATACAACGCGAAATTTTCAACGATGAACAATAACTTTCCAAAAATGCGTTCTCCGCTCGGCCACTTGCAACTTACACGCACTTGCTTGTTAAAAGTTCGTTTGGCGCCGACTCATATTTAGTTATTTTTCGCTTTTCAGTTTCTGTTTTAGTCGGTTCAATTTTTTGTTAAAAAGTTTTGTCCATAGAAAACACCATGTTTCGTACTTATAAATAGTTCGAGCGTAAAAATAAATTTTCGTAGGCACTATGAGACAAAAACTGAAATGGCGATTTACTCATAAATCTTCAATTTCCGCGGAACATTCAAGTACATGGGGGTATTTTCAATAGCCCCTTTATTAATGGTTTTCAAGACATACATAGTACCTCAATGACATACGGTAACAATGTTTTATTAAGTAGTATTCATGACTGTATTAAATGAACCATCACCAAGAAATAAAACATAGGTACTTGGATCCATAGACTTGTAAACAGGTGCAACAATAATTCCAAGATACAGGGCAGCATACAGAGGTATGGTAACGTCTAAATAATTAGGAGCCATCAGGATCATCACGTCCCCAACCCCAAGACCTAGTTTCCTGAAACGGTTGGCACAACGCACTGTCCTCTCTAACGCCGAGCCGAATGTCTCTGATTCGCCTGTTGCTCCGTCAATCTGTGGAGTTGTTTTTCGACATGAAATCGTCGTATGCGCATTAAAAGTGATGACATTAAAAATAAACCAAAAATTGCATGATTTGTCCAATCGGGATGGTTTGACTAGGTGCAGAAGCGTCTCAAAATTTTATTTTATTGAAGGACTTATCGTCCATACTTTGACGTGACATGACGTCTGTGGTCTAGTGGTTAGAGTGTCGGACTGCTGATCACGAGGGTGTTAATGGTGATGGGTTTGATTCCCACAGGACACAAATATTTGTGTGATGAACAAAAATGTTTTTGTTGGTCTGGGTGTTTCTTATGTATTATAAGTATGTATTTACAAAAAAAAAAGTACATAAGTATTGTATCCATTGTCTAGTACCCATAGCACAAGCTCTGCTTAGTTTGGGACTAGATGGTGCTGTGTAAAAATTTCCCAAAAATATTTATTATTTATGATATTATTTATTTATACTTTACCTGCAATACAAAATCTGGGGCATCTTTCAAGCTTTGCAAGATGATCTTGCCGAGATGATGCCTGTCCGTGGGGATCCCCGTCTTGGCCACTATGCGAGAGGTGAAGTCACTCATGTACCAGTGCACCGAGTCATTGACCGTCCTCTGTGACGTCATTTTTGATTTATTTAGGTATACTTTGAGTTTTTCTTAACCTGAAAAAAAATAGAAATTGAATTTTTGCGATTTAAGGATTGGCCTCGTAGTAAAAGTTGTTTAATAGCATTTCTTAAATAAACTCTTTAAATATGACCATGCATTTCTGATCCAAGTTGTATAAATATTTAAAACCGTAATTTTTTATGTGTAGAAAAGTATAAACTTAAAAATCAAGAAACGTGCAGTTTCAGAATCGTTTATATTGAGCTTCTAAGTTTTGGACCCATCCGAAAACCAGCGCTGCAACATTTCGGTGATGCAGCATATCCTGAGATGGGGGCCTTTTAAATATTTTATAGGCGTTCGATGATATTTAAAAAAGTACAGATATGTTGTTGTTGCGCGCGCAATCTGAAGACGTGAAAACGTCCTAGGGACGTTTTGCTACTAGTCTCCAGGGCCCTGACAGTCGTTAGTTCGTTTTCCTGACATATGTCGCCACTGTCGCGGTTTCGAAAATTGTTATCTGTGGGTTGTTGATGCCATGACGTTCTAGTTATTATTTATTGTCTTTGATTATTGTGTTAACCGCTGATCGAGTGCCGGTATTATCGTATTATCTTGTAATATCTTCGCTGTTTTAGCTTGAGTTGAGTTCTTCGAGACTCCAAATTCAACACAGTTTAATTTAATGATACGATAATTCGCGAGTTACCGCTTCCGTTTTCAGTGCAGTATTGTGCGTGAAATTTTCGTCAATGGAAACAAGTGAAACTAATGCTTTTTCTTATCCCCAAGAATGATAATTTAGAGCTTTATTGTTGACATTCTTTGTGCCTACAAAATATAATATGAAAATGATGATGATCCTGTTTTATTTCTCTTAATCTAATCTTAAAAAGTACCTACCTATAACTACAGTATATGGAGCTACGACGACCTACAAGATATAGTTATAGCTAGCTACCTACCTACACGCGATGGTAGCGACAAAACGCAGGGCGGCAATCTAGTGAAACTAAGCTCTCGAGTCACTGTCGCATCTATAGCTAGCTACTATAGTAATCTGTGCTAGTCTCCGTCGCGTCGCCGACACAGATATGACATCTACCTGCGGTAGATAAATGTCATGTCTCTGGTCGCCGACGAGCGTGACGTGTGACAAAAAAAAACATAAATGTCGTCATGTGTGTATAGAAAGTGTACTAATTATGACGCGAAACTAACTTACTTACTTTGCACTAGTTTATGTGTATTGTGCTGCTGATGTTAGGGTATAATAAAGGTAAGTATACTTTTAAAAATCATTGTAGGCGTTATATTTTTTTGTTTTTACTACGGTTTCCTGTTTTTCTGTTCTGTACAAATTTTGCAATCGATTTTAAACTATCTTCCCGATGAGCTAGAAACCAGAAAGTTTCTCATTGCCGTTTATTGGTGATATTAATGACCTAATAAATAATTTAATTCAGAAACAATCCCGAAAACAAACAACAAACAAACTTATTAGTTTTCTCAATATGCAAGAATATCTTGTGCCTGTGATTCTGTATATGTACATCTACACTAATCTACACTAATATTATAAAGAGGAAATATTTGTATTTTTGTGTGTATGTTTGTAATGAATAAACTCAAAAACTACTGTACCGATTAAAAAGAAAAAAACCCCATTCGAAAGTCTGTGGTCTAGTGGTTCGAAGGTCGGACTGCTGATCACGAGGACGTGGGTTCGATTCCCACAGGACACAAATATTTGTGTGATGAACATAAGTGTTTGTGTTGGTCTGGGTGTTTCTTAAGTATTATAAGTATGTATTTAAAAAAAAAAAGTATATATGTATTATATCCATTGTCTAGTACCCATAGCACAAGCTCTGCTTAGTTTGGGACTGTGAAAAATGTCCCAAAAATATTTATTTATATTTAAATTCACCCTGAGTAACATAGGCTATATTTTCATGTCCATCCGTGCGAAGCCGGGACGGGCCAACCAAGTTTGAATGAGTACTAAAAAGCGGCCGCGCGATACATGGTGCTTACCTTCCAAAATTGTTAGTATAGTACCGTTTTTATTTTGGTACATGTGCGTACACAATTCTTTAGTTTTTATTTTCTCATTTTACTTTACACAGTCATCAGTACAATTATTTCAAAATAAGTAGGTACTATTCAGTTATTGACATGGGGTCACTAAGAACAAATTATAATATTGTAAAGAGACCACGACTGTGGTGCTAAAGTTTTACGTATTATGTGAGATTTCCATGTAGGTAATTAACATTCTTGGTTTAGAAGTTACAAAGTTCTGACAGACAAATGGATTTGAATTTCTTTTTTACAGGTTCCGTCCGTGTGTCCATCCGTTTAACTTGAAGAAGTAAAAACAAAAAAATCATACAGTTAGTGATTTGTATGATTATTTTGTTTTTGTTTTGTAACGGACACTCAAGCATAGTGAATTTGTGTGTTTTATTGCGAAAAAAGTTATTAAAAACTTAAGTTTAATTTTTTTCTTACTTCCTTTGTTCTTCATATCGGATTCAACATAAAACTACCTCGTGTTGTGTTTCCTAGCGTTTTTATTTATGCTATCTGTGTCGATCTAGTATAAACGTATGTTTGGCAAAATACATCCAAAGTCGATGGAACCCCGTACGTTGGCAGTGGGCTAAAATAAAGAGGTAAACAATGAACAAGGGTTCACTGTAGCTGCTAATGTTCTCGTCTATTCACATTTACAATTAATTTCACTGCACTTGTGGCATAGTCGTTAAGGTGGTCACCTCTCTATTGACACCACGCCAAATGTTGTCGGTTCGATCCCCACATGCAGTTAATTTATTATCTACGTAGAGCTGGTTACGAATAATATACATAATCTTTAATTTTAATAAACTTAACAACCTACATTAATGTAGATACCTACTAAGCTTATGAATGAGTCAATTATTGTAACTGATCTGTGATTTTAAACATTAAGTAATTTAATTAAAATAATAGCTATACTTATTTTTTGTATAAATACCTTTTCTATATCTTTTATGTTGATTTTAGTATGTAGATTTTTATTAATTTGTTGTTGTTGATTTTTTTGCACGAGTTTTTAAGTACCTATACATACACATATCTACAATTGATAATCATTAGTAAATTGATACTTTTGAAAATAAAACTAATTAAACTGCAGTTGTTTTTCATTTTTACCAATTATTGTGTACGCACCTGTACCAAAGTACCACACCAATAACAATAAGTATGCTAACAATTTGGGAAGGTAAGCACCATATATCGCGCGGCCGCTTTTTAGTACACATTCAAACTCGGTTGGTTTATCTCTGTATTGCGCTTCTCATTGGTTTTTCGATTATATTTCTTTAATTATTAATTGTATTGGGCTACAATTTTACAGATGGATAATTATCCATCTGTAAAATTGTAAGGTATCCCATTCGTTAGTGTATTAGTTCAATTGAACTAATACACTAACGAATGGGATACCTTTTAATTTGCCAACCCATAGTAAACTCGTCCAATCGAATGGCGAACAACATCGTGACCCAGACCTAGCAATTTTGTTCATAATTCATTATTTACTTACAGTACATCGATGAGACTTAACATGACATTGTGAGCATTTATAAGGTACAAATAAACTTTAACATTTAGGCTTCGGAACTCATATACGCAGTACTAGGACCTAATAACCTGATTTCATTTTAAAATTTATAGCTTCCTAGCGGTAATTTTTTTTCGAAGTTTGTTTTCACAAAAATTACACACAAAAGAATGGCAACATGTGTAAAAAAAGTCACAACTATTCGCCTAACCGTTTATGATATCCAGCAATCAGCCAAACGTCACCGCAGCGGAAACTTGAATATCTTCGGAGTCTTTAGACACACAAATCTCATTTATGCATACACATTTACCTTTCGTTATACTCTAATCCATGTAACTATTTTATTTTACTTACGTCCTTTGGAAAAAAAAAGTCTCGCTGGGAAGACGTCGTTCCAGCGGAAAACGTTTTTGATGAATATCCCAAAAAGGGTTGGACACACAAATCTGAAATGTTCATACACAATTACACGACGTCATACACTAACGATTTACTTATCTCGAATTAAGAAATTCGACACTTTTTCGCTGGGATGACGCACACGCTAGTTCATTATTATTTTGCATTCTAGAGAATAAATCATTTATTATTATTAACTGATACAACGCGGACTGACACAGCACTGACAAAATTAAAAATAGGTACAGTCTTCAGACGTTTAAAAAAAATCTGTTCTTATGATTTTTAGGGTTCCGTAGTCCTACAAGGAATTCTTATAGTTTCGTCATGTCCGTCCGTCTGTCCGTCTGTCCTAATCCTTTACAGCTTAATAACTTCTACAGTTATAAACATAAGTAAATGAAATTTTGTTAAAAAATGGTTTAGTTATAGATCTCAATTTTAAAAGAATTAAAAAATCTTGATTACTTATTTTAGGGGTGGCGCCCATACATGTGAAATGGGGATGAAATTTTTTTTTCGTTGCACCCCCTCATTTGGGGTATCATTCAATAGGTCCACTAAAATGAAGGTAATTTTTCATACATAACTTTTTTATCAGGTATACCATCTGCGAAATACAGTTCGCCAAAGTGGCTTGCAATGTGTACCCCCCCTGCCATTTCTAAACTATGCAACGTAGACACTTATAGTCTTCCACATTGATAATCCTTTATAAAAACTCTCTTTTAAAATTATTTTGAGTATAATGTGATTATAAGTTTTTGAGTTATAGTGAGAAAACTGAAAAATACTTAAGACGTCCTAGTTCAAAGGTCATTCCTTAGAGAAAAATGATCTTAGCAAATAATGCTCCTTTAGTTACTTTCTATTTAAAAAAATCACAGAAAGTAACTTTGTGTTATATTGATATGACACACTTCTTAAATTTAGCGCTAGGTGGCGCTGTTTGCAAAAACTAAAATAGCAATGATTAATATTCGATTTGATTCGTTTGTAATTAGACCACCTACTTAAGGAACCCTATAATACTGAGCATGGCCCGACATGCTCTTGGCCGGTTTTTACATTAATTTCTTTATTGTACATACACCAAACGAAAACAAACACAGTAGTTTACAGATAGATTAAGTAAGTACAATGGGCGGTCTTATCGCACAAGGCAATGTCTTCCAGACAACCTTTGGATGGACTAGAAGAATGGGAACCGATCGTGGGTAGTTACGGTGTAAAAGTAGTTAGGTACGTAACGTACGTACATTCATAATAATTCTAGATTAATGACTTACCTTTAATGATTTCAAAGAAATTTATTATGAAATATTATTATGCAAAAAGTTGTCAAATACTTGTGATGTGTCCAAAAAAATAAAAATTACTGATATTTTTTTTTATTCCTGTTAATATTTATACGGTCTTACTAATAAACCTTGTATAGAAATTGAATAATTACACAACGATTTCTCACTTTCTGTCATCAGTAATTTGACATTCGAAAGAAGGAGACAAAGTATTGTGTAGCTATACAACCGCCATACAACGTTTGTTAGTAAGGTCACAGTGTAACTGGATAAACTAGTAACATCTATAAATAACCCTAAAACTAGTTTCAAACATAATGTCAACACCTGCAGGCGTAGCATGACCGCTGTAGACAAAGCTTATGTCGACGGAAGAATAGACAAAATGACGTATTGTAGAAAGATTTCTTCCGTCCGTTCATGCCGATGTCAATAATGAAGAAAAGAAATGTCGAGCATGACGAACATATTTTCTCTACTTTTGACAGTTAGGGGGGGTGGGGGGGTAGACATGTTTCTCTTCAAATAGAAGAAATTAGTCTACATCTCATGAGACCTAGACAAAATTATTCTTTTGTTTTATTAGGACTAGATTCTTGTAAAATTGGTTTTATTTGAGTTTTTGAACAACAATAATAACATGACGGGTTCCTATCGTCGCTATCTCCTTAGTTATTATCAAAAACTAGCCTTTGCCCGCGTGTAATTCGTAATAAGTATCACAGAATGACTATCGTGCATCCCTTTGGAACTGTATGTCTTCGCGGAATAAAAAGGTATCTACGTATTAGTATGTATCTGCCCGATGCATCGTTATACGATCATTCGATTTTTGAAAAAAAAAAAACTCCAGTTTTTTTATCAGAACATTTTTTTTTAATCGTTTAATTCATTATCTACGTTAATGCCCAAAGTTTAACTATGTATCAGTCACATACAGACTGCTCCGCGGGTGAACAACCACGTTGGTTGTGAGTAAGGCATGCAATGTTCGCTCGATTTTACTATTCGAGTTTTTCGAATAGTGTTGATCAACTATTCGAATATATTCGAGTTTTTCGAGTTTTACGAATACTTGCTGGATTTTTCGAGAAAAATTAATAAATAATCATTAAAAACTAAATGAAGATGGAGGATGCGGCTGACGTTAGGTAGGCCGCACGGGGAGACCTTTCTCCCGAGTGAGCCACTGGTGCCGATTCTCTTGTCACAAAATTCTCTAAACTAGACTAAAAATCACCTAAATCTAGTTTAGTCCTGTCAAACGACTTTTTCTATTCTGAAATTCACTTTAAAACTAATTTTTGGTTTGACAGGACCAAAATTAGTTTAGTTATTCAACTTAGTAAAAATTTACATTTTGCTATTCTGTAATTGACGTTTTTCACCTAATATTAGAAATGTCAACCTAAATCCGACTATTTTTAGAAGGCATCAAAATACATGTCGACTATAATTAGTTATCAACAACTAAAATTGCAAAGCTTATTTTATTCATTTTTATAGTTTTTAGGCAGTTTAAAATAAATAATGGATGCCTACTATGTGGTTGCAGCTGTTGTAGATTCAGCAGAAAGGTAAATTTTTCATAGAAATATACAATGAAATTTATAATTTCGATAAGAACCTATATAATAAAGGATAAGAAGTACATAAATCCATACAATGGGAAAAAAAGATCTATCATTTTATGCTAATATGTGTCCCTAAAAAGCCTGAATTCACAAATTTTCCCTCTTTTGGGGAGAAAGTCTCCAACAAGCATCTCTACTTGGTCTGTGTTTGTAATCCTGCGTGGTACTTACTTTTTAGCTTATATTCTAATTTATTCAACTTTTTTGAAAAATTTCGTGTCCTGGGTGCTAGAACTTTTTAACCACGTCTTTAAAAAGAGAAATTCCAGCTTTTTAAATTAAAGAAATAGTTTATTATTGTGATTGCCCGTGGAATTCAAAGGTCCTTGCATTTTTTTGGAAATAGCTCTGTTTCTCGTTGTTTAAGATATACATATGATACGCTGCAATAATAACAATATATCTCCTTTGATAGGTACTCTTAGGCCCGTATTACAGAAGGTTCCTCAAGTACAGTTTAAACTCCAATCACCTGATCACTACTTAAGGATAGAATCGTTACATGAGTATCGGTCTTATTCCAGAACGGTAATTATTATAAACTTTAATTCAACAACATAACACACGAATTTGACCTGAATTAAAATAGAAATCTTTACTCAAGCGTAGTCTGGACCACACCAGAGTGATTGATTACCATAAAGGTATTATACTGACGTCAGTATGGAAATGTCTTTGTTGATTACAGATCAAAACTGTTATCAATAAATCTCTACTTGAGGAACGTTCTAAAATCAAAGCTCAACTCAAAACTAGTTTTAAACAGTGATCAACGCTTGAGTATCGTTCTGTAATACGGGCCGTAGAAAATAATAACCTAGCTCTTTAATCTGATCACATTATTCCAATTTATATATTTTATTGAAAATATAAAACAAAAATGTACTTTATTTCGTGACATGATTTTTTCTTCTTAATTTTAATGATAAACTAATAATTCCAAATACAATTATTATTTAATTTCCTTCTGTTTTTGTGAACTTTCGGTCATTCCATTCACTCTTTAATATTTTTTTCAAGATGTACTGGTAACACCGCCAATTCAACTTAGATGCGTCAAACTCAATTATTAGAGCTGTCAACAAGTTTTCTAAAATAAGAAAAAGATAAACACAGAATAAGTTTTATGATTTTCTAAACTAAAATTTGTAAATTTTAGTTATAGTTAGGTTTAGGTGGGTGTACAAGAGAATCGGCACCACTGCTCGCTTACTAATGGAGAATCGCGACCAGTCAAGGGTGGTTGGCGAATCCAGAGTCTATCCCACGCCCCGGCCAAAAGTCGTTAGAGGAACACTGTGGTGGATTTCTTCAAGTATTATATTATCTGTGATTCAAGTAATAAATCACGTTAATATAATTACAAATTTAATAAAAACATCTCACAAGCTTATTCAGAGATTGCTATCGAACAACTTTTACTACAGGGTCAACCCTGAAATCGCGAAAAAAAAACCAGCTGAACCATACATTTTGTCGAGCGACATCGATGATTTTCTAAGGAACAGCGTACTAGATGCGCTATTTAGAAGAACAACATGGTTACACGAGTTATGGTTCCGAAACCACACTGTCATCTGTCATTAGTTCACTTGACAGCTGTCGCGCGAACACACGTAAATTTTATCAGCGGCAGCGTCAACCCAAGATAATATAATCACTACGTTTTAGCGTCAACTGAATTTGGAACATGCTGCTTATAATAATTTCTTAGGTTTTCGCGATCACTACACATTATGATAAAACGAAGTTTAACCGGATTAAATCGCGTATATTATGCTGCTTATATTATCCTATCGCGTGTCTATTTATTGACGTCGTTGGGAACAGTAGATTTCTTTTGTGATTCCAGGGTTGGCATCATAGTAAAAGTTGATCTATGTTATGCGCTGAATGAGTTCTTAAAATATGACCACGCATTTCTGATACGCGTTATATAGTAATTACAGTAGTATAGGATAAATATTGGGCATCGATTTACTTCGTATTTCCGAATGACCGACCGCATCGAGACTGTATATAATGAACTGCTGTTACCAACGTGCGTTAACAATTAACTTTGAAGGACCAATTATTTTTGTCAATCGTTTTTGTAACGAATGTTTCCGATGTCCGCCGATGCACAGTATTTATTTTGCAGTATTGTACACTACTTATCAAAAGTTGGAAAAATAAAAAATATAATAATTATTTATATTTTATCATTTGTCGCATAGAAACTCTGACGAAGTCACAGAATAAGTAATAGCATCTACTACGTACAGAATGGCTACTCACTGCCGCGCATCCGACTTACCTTGCCGCGACCGAATTTTAATAGACACTTCCAAAGACAACACAAGATAGACTTCATTTGCTCTAGGCGATGCGCGGCGCACGTTTTATGTGCACGTTGTTGAAGTAAAACTTCTTTAGGCAAGCTTGACTTGGGGAGTAAGCTGGTGAATGCGTTACGAAAAGTGAGGCGAACGGAGTTCGGAGGTACTGCGGGACGCAGGGAACGAGGCGCGCGCGACGGCCGGCCACGCGACTCAGCACCGGCAGAGCACACGTGCGCCGCGCCGCCATTCCTTTGTTCTCATTGAAATAGTATTGAGGTAGATATAAGTTAGTGAAGTTTTACTTCAGTCGTGTGGTCTAAAGCACACTCGTTTTTTAGGGTTCCGAAGTCCTACAAGGAACCCTTATAGTTTCGTCATGTCCGTCCGTCTGTCCGTCTGTCCGTCTGTCCGTCTGTCCGTCTGTCCTAATCCTTTACAGCTTAATAACTTCTACAATTATAAACATAAGTAAATGAAATTTTGTTAAAAATAGTTTACATATAGATCTCAATTTTAAAAGAATAAAAAAATAGTTTTTCCGTATTTTAGGGGTGGCGTCCATACATGTGAAATGGGGAAAAAAAAATTTTTTTCGCTGCGCCCCCTCGTGTGGGATATCATTGAATAGGTCTACTAAAATGAAGGTAATGTTTGATACACCACTTTTTTATCAGGTGTACCATCTACGAAATATAGCCCGCCAAAGTGGCTTGCAATGTGTCCCCCCCCCTGCCATTTCTAAACTATACAATGTAGAAACTTATAATCTTCCACATTGATAGACCTTTATAAAAACTCTCTTTTAAAATTATTTCGAGTATAATGTAATTATAATTTTTTGAGTTATAGAGAGAAAACTGAAAAATACTTAAAACGTCCTAGTTCAAAGGTCATTGACCTTAGAGAAAAATTATCATAGCAAATAATGCTCCTTTAGCTACTTTCTATTTGAAAAAATCACAAAAAGTAACTTTATCGCTAGATGGCGCTACTAACAATACGCTCTGAGTCGCGAATGCTGCCGATTATTGCAAAAACTAAAATAGCCATGATTAATATTCGATTTGATTCGTTTGTAATTACACCTACTTAAGGAACCCTATAATACTGAGCATGGCCCGACATGCTCTTGGCCGGTTTTTTCTTAAATTTGTTTTTGTGTAGTTAGTGAAAAAACTTACAAATAAAATGGTTAAAACTTCGAGAAAGAAGGCGACAGAAGGATCCAGGAGACAGCATTTCGTAAACTTTGCAGAGTCATCTCGACGCCTATAGTGCAAAGTTTGAAGACGAAGGTCTTCAACCAGTGCGTCCTGCTTGTCATGACTTACGGTGACGAGACGTGGACAGCAACAGATGGGCTGGTCCATAAATCAAAATCGCTCAGCAAGCTATGGAGCGAGCTATGCTTGGAGTTTCTTTGAAGGATAAGATCCGTAACGAGATTATCTGGGGAAGAACTGGAGTGACCGACATAGCTTTTAGGATCAGTAAGCTGAAGCAGTGGGCTGGCCACGTCTGTCGAAGGAACAATGACCGTTGGAGCAGACGAGTCCTTGAATGGTGACCGCGAATCGGCAAACGCAGTGTAGGGCACTCCCCAGTGGACCAACGATCTGAAGGAGGAAGCTGGGGGGACTAGATACTGAAGGCAGAGTACCGAGTGTTGTGGTGAAATTTAGGAGAGGCATATATCCAGCAGTGGACTGCGATAGACTTGAGTTGGAGAATAATATTTATTGGTTCGTTTCAACTAAAGTTTCAGCAATAAATACATCAACGTTGTTAGTGGCATTGCCCGAAAATCTTTAATATTTCTCGTTGTAACAGTGGCTTCATGTAAACAGTTTTATTCTTTAGGCAGCTTCGCAGCCATTTCCTTGCATTTCCTTCTGTCAACTTTGGTATTCTTGGTCATCGGTATAGCGTCGATGAATATCACTCCGCCTTTGAGTTGCTCATCGTCTGATAATGACCCTGGAACAGTATAATGAGTATGAGAAAATCAAATTCTTCCAAGCTAGCTACCTACTTTATAAATGGTTGAGTACAGCAATATCATAAATTATAGGTTATGTTATAAATAAATATTTGTGTTGGTCTGGGTGTTTTTTTATGTATTATAAGTATGTATTTACAAAAAAAAACAAGTATATTAGTTTAGGGTTTTTAGAAATATTTGTAAAGACGCTTGTCATCTTAGTCTACCTGCGACCACGAAATGCTGCAAAGCTTTCGAAACGTCAGGGAAACCAATTTAAATAATATACGCGATTTAATCCGGTTAAACTTTGTTTTATTATAATGTGTAGTAATCGCGAAAACCTAAGAAGTTATTAAGTATATTAGTATTATATCCATTGTCTAGTACCCATAGCACAAGCTCTGCTTAGTTTGGGACTAGATGGTGCTGTGTAAAAATGTCCCATAAATATTTATTTATTTATTTATAAGACGGAACGAGATAACAAACCGAATCGGTAGACAATATCAAAAATTTTGTAAATCGGGGAGCTAGTGGGATTCATAGACCGAACCTGAAGTGCTTCTACAAACGATGGGACACTTAACAATATATCCTGCGTGTCATGATATCTACACTCTAGAGTTATTAATTAATGCTACTGATAATGTTCCTCATCCTTAAGTTCTGGGCTGACACAATTTGAATCGTCATCAGCTCTCTAAGAAGCAGTAATACCTTTAACTAGTTCCTTGATCTCCTGCGCGCTAGGTTTAGCTCCTGGTCGTGGCACGATGAAAGCTACAGGCAAGTCGTATAACTCAGCAGCCTGAATGCTTGTCACCACCACGTCTAAAACGCCTGGATGCTGACGAATCACTGATTCAATTGCAAGTGGTGATATCTGGATATCAGAAAATGGTAAACATGTAGTACCCATAGAAAGGAGATTATTTCAGGAGTATAGGTTAAGTCCATAGTCTCGTTTTGTAGTTAACAAACGACGATTGAGTATTGATTGAGTAAAACAAGGTGGCACAAACAAAGGATCGAACAAACTATCTTGATCGATGGGGCGTTGCTCCGCGTGTACTTCTGATGAATAATGTTATAATTATTTTATTTATTTATTTGTTCAGTGGTATACATAACAAAAACATTCTAAAGATGTAAACATAAACTCATTAGAGTTTTACCGTACATCAGTATCATCGACTATACTGGGTGTAAGGGGAACGCTTCCGAAAACGAAGATAGGTGCTGGTGATTACTGATACGAAACCACGAAAAAAAATGCGGATAAATTTTTAGATTTTTTCATACATATTTTTTTGCATTTTTCATACATAACCAGCTTTGGGCAGTTAAATAAAACTCGTACATAATGAAAAATGCAAAAAAAATATGAAAAAATCTATAAAAAGAATCGCATTTTTTTTCGTGGTTTCGTATCAGTAATCACCAGCACTATCACCTGTCTTCGTTTTCGGAAGCGTTTCCCTGACACCCTGTATAATGACCAAGAATACCATTTGACATTTTTTATTTTTAACCGACTTCAAAAAAGGAGGAGGTTATGTATTCCACGGGTTTTTTTTTTTTAAATATCGGCATCATCATTACATTTTATTATTTTGTGACATTTGGAGTTGTATGATAACAATTTTTTTTTTATTTTTTTTTATAGCATATTGATTCAAAATTCTCATTTAGACTTTAAATATAAATTTGTACGCCTGCTGGCATAACACAGCGGACTCTTTATTGTATTATATTATTTTTTTGTACCTGTTATACAAATGAGTAAATGACTTATTACTTATGATATTAGCAGAGGGCACAGTGGAGGAGCAATGACGGGCCCAGTGTGCTCATCCTGCCACTGGACAGACAGTTGGGGAACTGTGTCCTTCTCTGCCCCCGTCAATCATGTAACCCCGGTAATGCCCGGTATGAGTGATGTGGTTTTCGTGGATTTTATTGGGACCGAGGGTCTTGGCTTCACCGCCCTGACCGTGAGGAAGAAAACCTCTATAAAAATGCCTACAATTTGCGAGCCAGGACCGGCGTTTAGCACGTCACCCGATAGGGACCGAAAGTCCGCTACTTTCGAGGTAACCAATTCGATGCAGCAACGGCTGCTAGGGGGACATAGGAACTGCGGGGTCCCCCTGCAATGCCCTAGCGAGGTTCGAGCCCCCCCCTTGGGGGGCGCCCGCTTGCGCGCGGTATTGATGCCGCGCGCATCTAGTTTGTAAGTATGTAGGGAAAAAAACCTTCGGCGAATGGAGTCCCACATGGGACTCTCCGCCAACTAAGTCCGGTTAAGCAGAAATGGGACTTCGGTCCCACCTGCGAGAGCCCATTCGAAAAAAAAAAAAGCGAGCCAGGACCTGTTGAAGGAATAATTATTACCTCAATTTTTTGACCCATCATCCGCAACTTGATCCGCTCCACAAAGAAAAAGTTCCAGTTCTCATCTCGGTAGAATATGTCGCCAGTTTTCAACCAGCCGTCTTTAGTGTACCCCTCTTTCGTGGCCTCAATGTTGTTGTAATATCCCTAAAAATATGAGATTATAGGGTACCAAAATATAAAATTACACCAGTCGTATTATTTATATCATATTTTCATAAATCAACGTTTTTTTGCCCTTATTCTACAACAGTTACAATATTTTGTGTTAATTTCGCCAAAACAGTTTTGGCGTAATTAACACTAAACTTCGTATTTTGTATGTCATGGATTTCCGAAAAGTAACGCCTGATTCCATTATTTATCCTTATTCTAACCTTAAATAAACTTGGTCCTTTGATCCACAACTCGCCTGATACGTTGGGTTCGTAAATATCCTCCTGTGTTTTGATGTTTATGATCTAAAATCAAAAGGAAATTAGTAGAGGTCATGAATTGACCTATTTCTACTCAATGTCCTGGTCAAAGTCTATGTTAATCCAATTAATTGCCACTCACACAAATTTCAACTTTAATACCATGAAAACTAATTTTATTTGGATTCAGAATGACAAAAACATTTAACAGGAATAAAAAAAAACATATTAACGTCGCAAAGGAAACTGATGTTTGTGTCTTGTTCAGTAGGGTTTCTATTCCTAAATCATGTAAATTGGATTGACGTAGACTTTAGTGTAATAATTTAATTCTCACCCGATATTGGAAGCAGCTCATCGGCTTGCCACAGGACCCTGGCGCAGGGTTGTCTCCATGGAACGCAAGTCCAGGCAGCTCACTCAAGCCATATACATTTAGTACTTCTGTGTTTGGCGATAAAGCCTAGAAGCAATTTTTGTTACCATAATTTTTATCGATGAAGACCCTTTGAGGAAATATGTAGTACATATTTCCTCAATGTGAAGACCGATAGGAGTTATGAAAAAAAAGTTGACATTACTAGTCATCATCTTTCGGATTGTGTATCCAACCAACTTGAAAGAACGATGAAGAAATTGGTAGTAGGGCTGAATCCCTAGGGCTCGTCGGACATCCTTAAGCATCGTTACTGGTTGAAGCTCTTAGATAACCAGTCACCTTGCCCTGGGATCTGGGAGTATTCCCTTCTGTCCCTAAGTGTTTGTCCCCGAACGGGGACAGATGGAAATTTTCGTGTCATCTGTAACACTGACAGTTAAGTAGAAAACTGACAGTTGGGCTAGTCCACAAATTCAAAGTCCCTCAACGAGCTATGAAGCGAGCTATGCTTGGAGTTTCTTTGAAGGATAAAATCCGTAACGAGACCGGAGAAGAACCAGAGTAACCGACAGTAGGCTGGCTATGTCTGTCGAAGGACTGACGGCCGCTGGAGCAGACGAGTCCTTGAGTGGAGACCATGAATCGGCGCAAACGCAGCGTAGGGCACCCCCCCCCCCCGCCAGGTGGACCGCCGATCTGAAGACGGTGGCTGGGGGGGACTGGATGCGAAAGGCAGAGGACTGAGTGTTGTGGCGTAACTTAGGAGAGGCCTATGTGTAGCAATGACTGTGATAGGCTAAGTTGATGATGTTAAAGGCTCAAGTGGCGTGTAGCACTCAACGGTTTGAATTACAGGCCCGAATCGGGACGCTTGCCATTCGAGAGGTGTACTGCTGTTGGTATACCAATAATCATCATCATCCTCCGAGCCTTTTCCCAATTATATTGGGGTCGGCTTCCAGACTGCCAGATGCGGCTGAAAATCAGTATTTTACACGGAGCGACTGCCATCAGGCCCCCGCAACCCAGTTACTGGGTAATACTGACATTCGGAGGTTAGACCAGTTGTCAGACTTTCAGGCTTCTGAATACCCGTAACGACTGCCATAGATATTCGTATGACAACCGGGACCGACAGCTTAATGTGCTCTCCGAGGCACGGAGGGATTTCGAGGTGTAACGAAACGGTCACCCATCCACAGACTGACCGCGGCAAGTGCAGCTTAACCTTGCAGATCGTACAATCCACGCAGTCATTGCTTCGCTACGAGTCGCTCTTGGTATACCAATAATAAATAAATTAATTAAATAATTATACAAACCTTAAATTCTTCAATAAGTTCATGTGGCACTGTATTTCCAGCTAACATGAGATGCTCTAAGCTTGTAAAATCACATTTATGTCGGTCATCAGGCCTCAACAGAATGGTTAGCATATTGGGGCTGAAAATTGAGTACGTTGGCTGCAAGAAAGTAACTTGATTAGAATTTTAGAAATGATGCGTCTACATTATTGTAAGCAACAATGTTTACGGGTAATGTTAGAGGAACGGGTAAACCTAATTTTACCCGGGTAATCCTAATTTTACCCGGGTAAACCTAACATTATCCAAGCTCTTTGGGTAAAGTCTGAAATATCCTTAAAACCTATTCTAATTCGGCATTTACCCAGGTAAACCTAATTCTACCCAACGCTGGCTGGGTAATGTTAGGTTAATTGATTAGTAAGGTTGTGTTTAGTGACCGCCCGGATAATGAATGGACATAAAAGATCTGTTTATTCTACATTTCATTCGCACGTTGGCTGCAAGAAAGTAACTTGTTTACAATTTTAGAAATAATGCGTCTACATTATTGTTGCTAATGTTTACGGGTAATGTTAGAGGAACGGGTAAATCTAGTTTTACCCGGGTAAACCTAAGAGGCTCTTTTTAAATATTGTTTACCAAATAAGACAAGCATAAAAAATGGGCTTTAGGTAGCTAGTTCCATTTGCTTTAAATCATTTATTTAAAATCAGTCTCTTTCGAACTGAAAAGCCTTACATAACATAATCAGCCCACTATTGTCCCGTTGCCGCTTTTGGGCACAGGCGTCTTCTCCGAATCCACCACGCTGGCCAAATGCGGGTTGGCAGACTACACACACCATCGAGAACTAACTAACTAACTGAAGCACTCTCAGGTGTACAGGTTCCCTCACGATGTTTTCCTTCATCTTCTAGCAAGTGATAATCAAATTCCGATCCGCAAATGAATAATTCCAAAAGACAGAACTGCTTAAAAAGCCTTCATCATCATCATTTCAGCCTAAAGACGTCCACTGTTGGACATAGGCCTCCCGTAAAAGGGGGAAATATGCCATAATCGCCACGCTTGGCAAGCAGGTTGGCGATCGCAGTTCTGCCTATCCAAGTTGACAATCTACAATCGTCAACGCTAATAGAAATAATCAAAATGTATGGGATTGACATATCTCAACGAAAAAGTCATTCGTTGAGATATGTCCGATACGTTTGATATTTATACGTTGTTCCTGTTTACTACTATTTTCATGGTGTACAATAATAGTACATTACTGTCAAGGCCTGAAATGAAGCAATTTACGGCCGAGTAATATTGGAAGTACGAGGCGAAGCCGAGTACTTCCCAAGTGATTTTGAAAGGACGAGGCGTAAGCCGAGTCCTTTTTAACTAAACGAGGCCCTTAATTGCAATTTCGGCCGAGACTTGTATAATACTTTTCTCTCATTTACGAGAAAACACAACACAAATTAATTCAACAGTATCTCATTTTCATTTACACCAATTCGGCCGCGCGCGGTTCTTGTTCTATTTTCAAAGTTTTGAAAAAAAAAAATGCGCATTCAGCCTGTATAATTATAAATATTTTGTACCTAAAAACACCTAATTTATGTAAGTGTGTACTTAAAAACCACGGTAGCATAATTTAAAAAATAAAAAGTGTCCAGTCCTGTTGGATATTACCGGTCTGTTATTTCGTTGCGTACGGAAAAGAGCCGATTGTTGTATTCTTTTTGTTGAATAATGAACTAATTTCCGAGCAAGTGGGAGAAAAGTATATTCTATCTATCTATCTATGTCATTCCCATACATTTTGATTGTTTTCTATAGCGTTGACGATTTTAGATTTTCAACTTGGCTGCTCTGCTACCGATACCGATGGGTAGCAGAGGATGCTCTGGTGAATCCCTTAAGTCGCCTTTTACGACACCCATGAGAAGAGATAAGGGTGGTGCTTTTCTATATGTCCAGCACCACACGTAAAAAACAAAGTCTTACCTTGTACTTATTAATGAGGTCATACGCATGCTGCTGCGTCACCGTTTGCGATGTTTGAAGTCGAGTGTACCTCAATATTGGCGATCTAATGAAGCTCAAGATGGCTGTCACCCAATCTAATGGGGTATTGAGTAGGACGAGGCGTGTTGGTGTCGGAAAAGACGAAAATCTAGACCTGGGGTGAAATGTAAATGAACTTCATCATCAACAACATAAAATAAAATTACGAAAAGGTAAGAAAAGAAAGGAATAAATTATGGAGATAGTTTATGGCTCTGAAACTTCCTATAATGTACAGACGATCACGGACAAATAAAAAAAAGCGGACGGAATTTATATCGCTAAGAAAAGATTGAAGCGCTTGTTTTTTTCTTAAAACCACTATAATTTCGATTTTTTTTTGTGAAACTACGACTACGGCTCCGTTACACGAGATTTGTTGCGTAATGATGGCTTTTAGACTTACTATGAGTGTAAATGTGTGCGTGCAAACTCGTACTTTCAAGCGAGCCGACTTACTTTTGGGTGCTTCAGTTATTGCTTATCGAGATCCCGTCCGCCTTTTATATTCATCCATGTAGTCGACCATAAAATTGCTTTATCACCCTAAAGTTGAAAATCACTTGTAAAATTAAAGAACATATAGCTGACGTCAAGAACAGACGCTCCACAAAATCTGCAGTGTGTGAAAATGGTCTAGAATTCTAGATAAACCCAACCATTTTCTTCGATTTGATAAACCATGGCTAAGGAAAACCGATATGTACCTAGAATGCTCAGTAAGGCTATTAAATTAAAAAAACATCCTAATTTTAATAGAAAAGATGGTTGCCAGCTACCACCTGTTTAGAACCCAGTCCTAAAAATAATCAAGTGACCAAACAGCACGCTACACTGTAAAAGATTATGAGTGATTACTGCGTGCATCGAAACGATTTTTATTATTAAAAATTGTATGGTACGTCAATTCGAAAACCGCTCTTCAATCAACTCAGCCGACCGTGTGGTGCCGGACGTAAGTTCCGTGTGGTGCCGGACGTAATGAATTTCACAACACTTATGTTCTCATGGGTGTCGTAAAAGGCGACTAAAGGATTCACCAGAGGATGGCAGCAGCGTTCTCTGAGTATTTAACCAACCAACTGCGATCGCCAACCCGCCTGCTAAGCGTGGCGATTATGGCATATGCCATGCCCCCATTGGGGGTGTGACGTCTTTCGGCTGAAATAATCAATCAATCAATCAACTCAGCCTATCGCAGTCCACTGCTGGACATAGGCCTCTCCCAAGTTGCGCCACAATGCTCGGACCTCTGCCTTCCGCATCCAGTTCCCCCCAGCCACGTTCTATAGGTCGTCGGTCCACCTGGCAGTTGGGCGCCCTACGCTGCGTTTGCCGATTCGCGGTCTCCACTGAAATAATGATGATGATGAATGCAAAATCAACTAACTTGATGGAGCAACACATCGAACATACAGCCCAATAGACACCTAATGTTGAATATAATGCGTACAATAAATTCTGTCAACTAGCTGAGGCGGAGTACTGCAATCCGATTGGCCCTAACAAGGCGGCTATTGGCTATTGACTAACGCTCGCATCCAAAACGGCTAACGGTCGGTGCTAACGGTCGAAAATGATTTGAAGTTTTCAAGTGGCGAATAGAGGTGACCTACATCAGTGCTATATCACTTATGTGTTGACAGAAATCGGTCACCTATAATGAGGCATCTACGGGGTATACGGCCGATGGAGCAAACTTGATTAATCTATCTTAACAAAAGTGTTTTTTTTTATGGTATTGGATGGCGAAACGAGCTAAAGGCCCACCTGATGTTAAGTGGTTACCTTTGCCCATAACAACTGCAATACCACCTAGGCTGTTACCTAAATGGTACCGCAAGTCGGTTCGCCAAACTGAGACATGAAGGTGGAAAATCTCATGTGATTGTAATTTCATCGAGTGAATCATTCAATGTAATTTTAGCGATTTCAAACCAAACTGAATCAATTCGGTTGAACGGTGTTTTATAGCCATAAATAATTGATTGAGTAACAAACAACACACAACTTTAAGAAACTGAGCACTGGGATGTCATCGGGTTTCAAAATGTCTAATTACAAGGTCCAGGCGGTAGCTAGTTAGTAATACTTACCACATATAAGGCATGATGATGGCAAGGTTCTTGTGGGTATGAGTGACAGCTTTGGGTATACCAGTGGTGCCGCTCGTTTCTATAATATATGATATAGCCTCTTCAGGATTAAAGTCTGCACATCTGGAAGTGTGATTGATTGTCATGCTCTTGGTGTGAATGTACAGAGTGGTACAATGATAGGTACTACCTGTCTGCTACGAAAATGCAGTTTTCCTTTCCCGCGCCCTCGTACCGCACCTCAAGCCAGGCCCGGCTAGTACCAATACTGACCTACAGTTAATACTGTCTTTATAATGGTGGACCGCGGCATTCACACAGCAGACGAGTAGTAATTTATAAATACGCAAATGGAAATATCTTCTAAAGATCTGAAGCGCCTAAGTATTTGTTGATAACCAGATGAAGGCAACAATTGCTCCGTGTAAAGTACATGCTGAATTATATATTACTATACATTCTTTCCCAAAAAGGGGTCATTGTACTCATCATTATGAACAACTTTTACTATGGTACCAACCCTGAAATCGCAAAAAACCGGCCAAGAGCATGTCGGGCCATGCTCATTTTATAGGGTTCCTTAAGTTGGTGTTACAAACAAATCAAATCGAATAATAATCATGGCTATTTTAGTTTTTGCAATAGACGGCAGCATTGGCGACTCAGATAGTATTGTTAGTAGCCGCCGCTAGATGGCACTACAAAGTGCCAAATGCAATAGACGGCAGCATTGGCGACTCAGAGAGTGTTGCTACTAGCCGCTAGATGGCGCTGTACAGCGCCAAATTTAAGAAGTTTGTCATTTCAATATAACACAAAGTTACTTTTTGTAAATTTTTTAAATAGAAAGTAAAGCTAGAGGAGCATTATTTGCTATGATCATTTTTCTCTATGGTCAATGACCTTTGAACTAGGACGTTTTAAGTATTTTTCAGTTTTCTCTCTATAACTCAAAAATGTATTATCAAATTATACTCGAAATAATTTTAAAAGAGGGTTTTTATAAAGGTCTATCAATGTGGAAGATTATAAGTTTCTACGTTGCATAGTTTAGAAATGGCTGTGGGGGGGACACATTGCAAGTCACTTTGGCGGGCTATATTTCGCAGATGGTACACCTGATAAAAAAGTTATGTATGAAACATTACCTTAATTTTAGTAGACCTGTTCAATGATACACGAGGGGGTGCAGCGAAAAAAAAATTTTCATCCCCATTTCACATGTATGGGCGCCACCCCTAAAATACGTAATCACGATTTTTTTATTCATTTAAAATTGAGATCTATATCTAGACGACTGTTTTTTAGCAAAATTTCATTTACTTATGTTTATAACTGTAGAAGTTATTAAGCTGTAAAGGATTAGGACAGACGGACGGACATGACGAAACTATAAGGGTTCCTTGTAGGACTACGGAACCCTAAAAAAACAGGTTGCCCCTGCATTTTATCGATTTAAGTGAACATAAATGTACGGACCAAACGATATTTTTTTTGCGATTTTTCGCGAACAACGTGATAACGTTGTAAATAACTCGGTAATAATAGTAGTTTATGAAATTGTTACATAACAGGGGTTATTTAATGTGTTTCTCACATGTTTTTTTTAAATAAGCGCAGATTGTTTTATGCCTTGGAAAATAAATGTTCTCCTGGACCCCGAGGAGAATACAATAACAATAATGCTTACTTACTTAAAATCCTCCACAGGCGTGTCATCTCCAGACTCTTTCATGAATTTCTTGAAGCTGCAGGGACTGTCTCCCTGATCAAAGATCACAATATGAGCGTCCAAGTTCAAATTCTTCAGGATTAACTGAACATCCGCCGCTCTGTCGCTTTGGCAGAATATTATCTTTGCTTTTGACAATGTGAAGAATTTTTGTAGGGAATCTTAAATAAAGAAAATTAAAGGAGTACATTGAACAGACTCGACACCAATCCAACACCGTTCCAACACCAACTTTCGGTTCAGCATCAACGAGTCGTCGACAAGGCGATCAACTCGACGCAGTGCCGGCTCTAGACCATGTAGCACCCGGGTGCAATCAATACCCTGGCACCCTTTAGTAGACGCGCGATCAAACTGGAATACTTACAGTTATATTCTCCCCATTGAATGGAAATTTGGGTGCAAATGGTGCACCCAACTGCCGCCGGCGTCGGCCATAATACGGGTGCAAGGTCTTTGAGAGCGCTGCTAGTAAGGCCCTTTGGAGGCGTCGCGAGCGCCGGCTTTCGGCGCTCCTAAGACCCTGCGACCGTGTGCGCCGCACACTATATATTTTTGTTTTTGTAGCTAGGAGGAAACCTTCAAAAGGCTGTCGTCTACATGGGGGACGGAGACCGGGGTGTGTGGGATTCTTACCCACTAAAACCCCCTCAGTGGCCATCTACAGCATAATAAGGGGGGAATCTGGGAATGTAATATGCATCCGGAGCCCTCCCTATGCTACGCCTACATAAAGCACGCCTTAAGAGACACTATTTGTCTTCTTGTGTCCTTTCAGGTGCACATGGCGGCACGTGACCATAGCGTGCCGCTGCCATCTCATAATCACTTTGTGGACAATCAGAGCCCCCACTCTGAACGCCCGTGCACCGCACACCCTGCACCATAGGTAAAGCCGGCACTGACTCGACGGTCACTATGTCAACTATGTGTTAAATGGACAAACACCAAGAAAAATACGTACTTGTATCCATAGACCTGTAGACAGGTGCAACAATAATTCCAAGATACAGGGCAGCGTACAGAGGTATGGTAACGTCTAAATGATTTGGAGCCATCAGAATCATCACGTCTCCAATCCCAAGACCTAGGTTCCTGAGACGGTTGGCACAACGCACTGTCCTCTCTAACGCTGAACCGAATGTCTCAGACTCGCCTGTTGCTCCGTCAATCTGTGGAGTTGTTTTTCGACATGAAATCGCAGTATGCGCATTAAAAGTGATGACATTAAAAAAAATTTTAAAAAAAGTAGAAACCGACTTCAAAAAGAATAAAATAATAAAATTTGTGTGAAACAGTTTAGTAATGGGGTGCCTTTGATTCGGTTTTATATAATAAAAAACTGGCAACGACTTGCTAAACTGTTTCACACAAATTTTATTATTTTATTATTTTTGAAGTCGGGTTTTACTTTTTTTAAATGTTTATTTTATTTTTCTATTTTGAGTGGCATTAACAATAGAAAGACAAGGGATTGCTGCAATCCCGGATGATTTGCTGTCATCCATTGAAGAGTTCCTTTCTT
The DNA here is from genome assembly GCA_949699075.1 of Asteroscopus sphinx. Lineage (NCBI taxonomy): Eukaryota > Metazoa > Arthropoda > Insecta > Lepidoptera > Noctuidae > Asteroscopus > Asteroscopus sphinx. Next base: position 5,648,733 of record OX453021.1, on the reverse strand, counting down.
TATCTCCGAAGATCTTCAAACCAAAATATGATACTTTTTAAATGCAAATGCTTGCTTGTTGCTCAATGAAAAATCGCTATATGTATACCATAATATTTGAGGAGTTCCTTCAATTCCACATGGATCCCATCATCAAAACTGGATTTTGATAAAAATGGGACCAATCTGGAAGTATATCCTTTCAAATAAAATAAGAATTTTCAAAATCGATTTATTAATGACGGAGTTCTGAGGTAACAACCATAAAAAAAAACTTTTTAACAAAAAATTGAACCGACGAAAACAGAAACTGAAAATCGAAAAATAAAATGAAGCTTTTAGTCTTAATAACTATTCTCCTAATTAAACTAATGTAAATAACTTGTTATGATTCGGCGCCAAACAAACAACAAAGTGCGTGCGAGTTGCAAGTGGTCGAGCGGAGAACGCATTTTTGGAAAGTTATTGTTTATCGTTGAAAATTTCACGTTGTATTTTACATTGTTCCTTAACCGACTCGACTAACTTTGTAGTTAAATCAAAGTCTTTTTTCTTTCCACAATTTAAATCTTTAGAATTCGCTTCGCATGCGTAAAATGCGTTAAAATAATAAAATAATTAGTAAGGGTAGGCATATCTATACGACTTTGATTTAACTGCAAAGTTAGTCGAGTCGGTTAAGGAACAATGTTTCATAATAAGATATCGCTGACGTCACCCAAAGACGTATAGTGGAGGATAATTTCGATACCACGAGCAGTGTTCACGGTAGCTTAGTGGCTAAAGCACTGGCGTACACTGAGCCAGGAGTCGCAGGTTCGAATCCTGCTCGTGAGCGATTTTTTCTTTCCACAATTTAAACCTCCTACTTTTTCGAAGTCGGTTTAAAATAAGCCAAAACTTGCATGATTTGTCCAATCGGGTTGGTTTGATAGTGTGATACTAAATTCTGGGTGCAAAAGACTGAAAATTTCATTGAATGATTTTTCATCCATATTTTACCTGCAACATAAAATCTGGGGCATCTTTCAAGCTTTGCAGGATGATCTTGCCGAGATGGTGCCTATCCGTAGGGATCCCTGTCTCAGCCACTATGCGAGAGGTCAGGTCACTCATGAACCAGTGCACTGTGTCATTGACCGTCCTTTGAAGAGTCATTTTTACTATATTTCTTTGTCCTTTGAATTTTTTGTTAGCTGAAAAAAAAATGGAGAATAGATTTTTTTAGAGAGCTTTCAATACAATAATTACTATATATACATCTCCTCTTAGGATTAATTTGTAATTGTAAATACTGGGGAGGCTATGGGCGAAACTCACAACAGAGTGGATCCCAGACAGCCGAAAACGAAAACGCGGTAGGCCCAGAAAGAGATGGCGCGATGAGCTGGACTCCTACTTAAAAGATTGGTCACAAATTGCCATAGACCGCGAAGTGGAACAAAAGAAACAAGGCCCTGCAGCGGGAAAAAACAGGCTCGTAAAAAAACTATATTTAAAACTATTATATTTTATATTTTACTGTTATGGCATGCCTCTACTACTCGACTGTGGTCAAGAAATCCTTTTTCTTTCTTCTTCTGTCTACATAAGGTGACGCCCGCTGCGTTGGTCCCATAGTACATCAATAAAAGTATTATTCCAGGATATGGTCTATCTGTGTGTCAAATTTCATTCAAATCGATCTAGTAGTTTTTACGTGATGCTCGAATAAACAAACAGATAATTACAGTTTACAAGGGTATCGATTTACGGCCAAAATTAATATCTAATCTATCCACGATTTGCCCTACTAGAGATGGGAATTTGACATAAGCTATAATAAAACAAAGTTTAACCGGATTATATCGCGTATATTATTTAAATTGGTTTTCTTGACATAAGCTCCATATAAAATATGTTCAAAATAAATATATATATGTATGTTTTAAATATGTTATGTTGTTGTTTTGTTATGTTATGTTGTGTTTCTCTAGTAGGGTAAATCGTGGATAGATTGGATATTAATTCTGGCCGTTAGATAAACAATATGCTACCTGGCTATCCCCACACCAATCAACATAACATAACAACATAATATCAATATAACATCAGTATCATCGACTATAAAAACAGGAAAACAAAAGTATCGTTAACAAGGTAAAATGATTACAAAAGATGTTACTTATTATTTCAATGTTTTCATATTTATATTTTCGATAAACAACTTATTGTAGAAGTTTTTAAACATTCGCGAATTTCACTCATATTGAACTATATTGTTTACGGGACTTGTCGCGCACAATTAAATCAAAATATAACAAACATTTTGACTAACCTCAACGTTTCGGCCAAGTTGCATTGGCAGTGGTCACGAGGAGACTGAAGTATGTGGGTGTCATCGTCTTGAGCGGCGGGTGTTTTCTCGAACTACCCGCGGTTGGTTTTCGTAACGTTGCTGTCCGTAACAAGATATGCTGAATCACGACACACAATGCTGACAGTTTCGGCGGAAATACATGTAGACATACATAAATGTTTGTTATATTATGATTTAATTGTGCGCGACAAGTCCCGTAAACATAGTTCAATATGAACAACTTATTGTGTATAAAATGCTTCTATAGACTAGTAAAAAAAAAATAGATATGAGGGTGGATACCATATTATAGTATACATTATGAAGGAGCTAACACCGGTGACTGCGCGGGCCATCTTTAGAAACAAGGAGGTGGTGGGTAGTATTTGTGTTGATACAGCTTGTTCCCAGAAATGTAGCAAACTTTAGAATTTATTTATATCAATAAGTTTTCATTTAATTTTTTTGTAATATTTTAGTTTTCTTAAGGTTCTTCGGTTAATAATTGTTAGTTCAATTTTTTTGTGTATTGGTGATAATTTTTGTACTTTTTCTTCATGTTATAGGGAAAAATGGTTTTTAATATACCTACGTGGTTGGAGTGTATATATTTGATCAAGGTGAGTTTTAAATGTTCTCCCTTAGCTAGATAACCTATAGGATATAATTGATTCAGCCAGTGATTTGTAAAACAGTAATAGTGTCTGATATGGAATTTTATATTTTACTATAGAGATTTTTTTTTTTTGTTTTTTTTTATTTATTTATTTTTTATTTAGAGGGGCTCGTAGCGATGCAACGACTGCGCGGATTGTACGATCTGCAAAGTTAAGCTGCACTTGCCGCGGTCAGTCTGTGGATGGGTGACCGTTTCGTTACATATCGAGACCCCTCCGTGCCTCGGAGAGCACGTTAAGCTGTCGGTCCCGATTGTCATACGAATATCTATGGCAGTCGTTACGGGTAGTCAGAAGCCTGAAAGTCTGACAACTGGTCTAATCTCCGAATGTCAGTATTACCCAGTAACTGGGTTGCGGGGGTCTGATGGCAGTCGCTCCGTGTAAAATACTGATGTTCAGCCGCATCTGGCTAGACTGGAAGCCAGCCTGATAATTGGGAAAAGGCTCGGAGGATGATGATGACTATAGAGAATTTTGCTAATATATTTCTTAATTTTTCACTTACTACATTTTTATGGTCCTTCCAACTAAGTCGGTTATCTGTAGCAAAGTCTGTAGTAAGCCCCAGATATGTTTGTTTATCTACGAGATCTATGGAGTCACATTTACAAGGCAAGGCTATCTTAGTAGGGCTGTTGTCATGCAAACGTTCATGACAGTGTGTTGTTAGTTTTGGTACAGAAGAGATTCTATTTTGACTGGTACTGTACATTATCATGTTAGGGGGGATATGCCATAATCGCCACGCTTGGCAGGCGGGTTGGCGATCGCAGTTGGTTGGGTAAATACTCAGAGGACGTTGCTGCCCATCCTCTGGTGAATCCCTTAGTCATCTTTTACGACACCCATGAGAAGATACAGGATGGTGAAATTTTTTACGTCCGGCACCACACGGACGCAGGACCGCGTAGGACCGGTCGTTGTGCCGATGCTTGGGGGAGGCCTATGTCCAGCAGTGGACTTCTTTTGGCTGAAATGATGATGATGATGATGATGTACATTAGTTAAGGCCAGCATCATGCGACCATTGAGTCAGTATCTAAGTCAAAATCTTCTTGCAATAGTTTTTGAGCCTCATTGACACTCCTTCCAGTAGCTACAAGGCAAGTGTCGTCTTCAAATTGATAAGTCTCGCACTTCTTTATAACATTTACAAGATTATTGTGCAACGGCCTAAGCGTTTGATCTGATCTATTTCTCTATTAATATTTATACATATACAGGGCGTCCCACGGAAATGCCACATGAAAGGAAATTACCTTGAATATTGTAGACTAGCTGTGCCCGCGACTCCGTCCGCGTGGATGTCGGAAAATAACGTCTTCAAATATATACATATAAGCGCCTACACAGACGATTACACTATTTACCGACCATACTATATTTTGTTTTTACAACCAACCGGCTAAGGTGATGGAATTTCATGGAATTAGCCCTAAAATCCCTCATTCTGAGAAGACGCTCGTGCCCAGCAGTGGGAAGTAATTGGGCTGATTATGTTATTGTATAACACTAACCACATCTCTTTTTATGCTGAGAAGAGGCCCGTGTCCAGCAGTGTAATGTTATGTTATTCTAGAATACTAATAATATCCAGTTCATTAACTCTTCTCATTCTGAGAAGAGGGCCATACCCAGTAGTGGGACAGTAATGGGTTGACTACGTTATGTTATTCTATATTTTCTAGTTTCTTAACTCTTCTCGTTCCGAGAAGAGGTCCGTGCCCAGCAGTGGGGCAGTAGGTAATGAGCTGATTATGTTATGATAATCTATTACACTAACAATATCCAGTTCCTTAACTCTTCTCATTCCAAGAAGAGGACCATGCCCAGCAGCGGGACAGTGATGGGCTATGTTATGTTATTCTATATTTTCTATAATACTAATAGAATCCAGTTGTATTTTTAGGAACCTGCAACCTGCATCCAACCAACAATCATGACCTCTACTTTGTATGCAACTTAATACAATAGAGGGGTCAAGCTGTATCGCTGGATATACTCAACCGATTCAAATAAAACATACCCTATATTTTAAGTTAGACTAATACCAATACAAATGCTAAGTTTCATTACGATCCGTTCAGCCATTTTCACGTGATGAGGTAACAAACAGACAGACAGACAGACATAAATTTTTTAAACGATTGATTCGTGTTCTATAGCTTATTTCTAGTCCCCCTAGCTGGTTTTCGCGAAAAAAACTCAATGTACAGACTTTTCGACCTTTACAGTTTTATTATAGTATAGATATAGATGGAACATTTTACTGAAAGAAAACATTATTTGAATTTAAAAAGCAATTTAAACTGCATTCATAGATATTTAAATAATTACATGGTTGAACCGGAAATCGAACCCGTTACATGAGAAAAATAATCAGCCTATAGCTTTATCATACCGATCGAAAGGTTTCATCATAAGGATTATTTTTTGCTAAATAACATAGTGTCACAAATAAAAGGAAGACCATGAATTTTAACATTTTTACCACAACAAGATCAAAAAATCGACAGGGAGCGAAATAATTAAAAGAGTGCGACTTTGTATTCAACAGGAAGGCACTCATTTTGAGCATTTGATAAATTAATTAATTTTGTATTAAAAATTTAGCTTACTTTAGCTTACTTTGGTCATGATTTCGGAACGTGCCAACTAAAAATACGAAGAAGTGTTTGACAGCTCTAAAATTGTTGCATCACTTTCTTGTATGATCTCTGACTGATCTCCTAAACGGCAGGGACGATTTTAATTATATTTTTTGTGTATGTTCGAGCGGGTTCCTGCAAGGTTTGAATCCACAAATGGACCCGGTAAGTGCCGCTGCAGTCGGTGCGTCACTGATATTCTCCTAAACGGCAATTTAAAATTGTGCTGCTTTTCCTGGACGACGTCTGCCGGTTCCCCTAGTTTTAGTATAAATACATGTCCTAAAGCTGGCTCATGATCTTAGATCTTAGACCAAGGAAAATTATATGAAATGAAATTAAGTACCCTACATACTGCGTGTCAGGGAAACGCTCCCGAAACTGAAAGGCTATTATTATACTACCTAAACACAATCGAATACCAATAACCATTAGCCTTATACACATTGTTTTAGTGATTTGGTATTTTGCAAACCCGCACTGTAAAGCGTACAAAACTCGGGATCAATGCCGGGTGTACCTAACCTACCTACGCTCGCTACGACACGGACTGCGTATGCGAACAGATGTGGTTCACCCCTAGCGCCAGCTGATATTTTATTTGAACTACATTGCGAACTTTAAAAAATTATGTAAATAAATGGGATTTTCTTGCAAATCAGTTTGATTTGACTTCCCAAAGCTGGTTATGTATGAAAAATGGAAAAAAAAAATGATAAAATCTAAAAAAAAAAACACATTTTTTTTGTGGTTTCTTATCAGTAATCATCAGCACTATCACCTATCTTCGTTTTCGGAAGCGTTTCCCTGACACCCAGTATATCATTTGATTGTTGGTAATTTGGTATAAATGTATTTATATCATGTATGTACACACTTATTAACTTAATCAATAGTTAGGTAAGGTTAGCGTGGTATATGCCACTGGTCAAATTTCTTTGTCCAATTTCTTTCTCCAATCCAATTTATTTGATGATCAGTGTTTTTTTACATAGGTACAACATTTGATGAAAATTATCCAAGTTCTTTGATCAAAGTCACATTGGACAAAGAAATTCGACGAGTGGCATACCACAACCCTTACATACACGCTGAAATTTTAATCGCTTATTTCCCGAAAAGGGGTAATTGTACTCATCATTATGTACAACTTTTACTATGGGACCAACCCTGAAATAGCGAAAAAAAAATCAGGTGGTCCCTACATTTGTGTTCACTTAAATCAATAAAATGTAGGGACCACCTGATTTCTTTTCGCTATTTCAGGGTTGGTCCCATAGTAAAAGTTGTTCATAATGATGAGTACAATGACCCCTTTTTGGGATTTAAGCGACTCAAATTTCAGCATGTATATACATGTAGGCACACAATATTTCATTTCATAAGTTTTTTCTGACCTTTATCTTCTATGCTACTTGTAGAATCTCTTGTCGAGGGCCTATTATGTTCACCAGCCCCGGCACGTCCGATCTCACGTAGCTGTAGACTGTTGTAGTGCGTTAGACTACGTATCTATAATCTACTAAATAAATAGTAGATAATATTAGTATGTCAGGTTCAAAGACCGAAAATGTTACGAAAATCTAATACTCGACGTTAGCTGTTGCCATACTATCATGATAGGATGATATTATTCGGGCTGTCGGGCCAGAAAACCTCCTCGTGTGCCTGACGGCTGCTGGTCCTTCTTGATACGTCTGGAGCACAGAAATAGATAGAATGGCCATGTAGGCAGGGCAGGCAGCACCATTCACCATAGTGCAGGATATTTCAAAACCTTTCTCAGCACGCCTTATGACTTGTTTCTCTAAATACTGTAACAAAAACCCGCAAAAATGCCTAATTGTGCTGTTTCTAACTACAGAAACAAAAGCTGTAAAGTACATTTGATTAAAATTATTAAAAAAAAAAATAATGACGTCAACATGTAAGGCGTAGTTTGTTCGGAAAGTTGCCACGCATGAATCACATATTCTATCTATTTCTGTGGTCTGGAGGGAACAGCAGTTGTTGGGCCGGTGCACCCTGGGAAAGGGCAATAACTCTTCTTTAGACCGGGGGATCTTATTGCCCGTGGAGAATATTCTAGCAAAGGAAGGGCTCGATCTGGGCCAATGGGGTGTCTCTGCGTGTCCCTCTGAAGTTAGCAGAGGGCACAGTGGAGGATGAGCGATGAGGAAGAAAACTTCTATAAAAATTACAGGAAGATAGACCCCCACGGGCGGCGGACTTGGGGTAGTCTGCTGCCTGGCGTAGCTGGTGTGGATTGCGTGGCCCTCGTGACTGTCGAGGTTGGCCTGGCCAGCGTGACTGGCGTGGCTGTGACATAGGCGTGTTAGCTGCTTCATAGCGGGGCCCATGAGGTGGCGCGCAGCGTCCCGTGTGCGCTGCCGGGGAAGGTGCGGCTGACGTAGGCCGTACGGGTAGAAGGGGCTCGCCTGCTTGTAGCGGGCCCTGGACAGCGAGCCTCCGAGCGGACAGGTCCCGGTTGCGAATACAGAGGGTTCCCACGCCCCCGGCCAAAGGTAAAGGGGTAAAGGTTTGACCGCAATACCAATTTTTGTGGGCACTGTGAGACAAATACAGAAATTGCGATTTTCTCGAAAACTGGCGATTTTCGCGGAACATGTTTGGGGGTATTTTCGATAGCCCTTGTGCCCTGTATCAATATAGAAATAAATTACCTACGTTAAAGTATTCAAAAATAATGAAAAACACTGTTCTAGACGAACCATAGTGCGTTGGTCGACACGCTATGGAAATTCCCACAGTGCGTCGCCCGTTTCGCCGCACCCGCTTTATGGAAATTCCTATAGTGTGTCGATCGTCGCGCCGCCGCCGCTCGTATCGTACCCGCAGCCTTAAGTCACGTCCCCATTATGCAAGTACCATGCATGTTTACGACCTATGGCTCGTCATAATGACTAACTGACCGTCATGGCAGTCATTATGACGTAATATTTTCAATTCTTGATCAATTCAGAATTTATTTTTGGAGTAGCCTTCAACTTCTAGGCTTGTCAAAAAACAGTGTATTGATCTCTTTTTATCAATGTAGGTATAAGGCCGCTTCTACACTACAGCGTGACGCACGCGTTATCTATGATCATGCATGCTATCAAAGGAAATAATAGTCACCTAGTAGGTATAGTGTAATAGCGATATACAAGCTGAAATTTTAATCGCTTGTTGCCCGAAAAGAGGTCATTGTACTCATCATTATGAACAACTTTTACTATGGGACCAACCCTGAAATTGCTACAGATGTAAATCTTAATGGCGCAGTGGTGGAACGTCCGAGAACTTTCATTAACTTATATTGAACTATGTTTACGGGACTTGTCGCGCACAATAAAATCAAAACATAACAAACATTTTGACTAACCTCGACGTTTCGGTCAAGTTGCATTGGCCGTGGTCACGAGCAGACTGAAGTACGTGGGACACTCAGAAAGTTTTGCGAAACTAAAAAAAATTGTTCTATACGTACATATATTTTTATCAAATCTTTTCAAAGTACTTTCCACCAGCCTCTATACAAAGATTCATGCGCCTAAACCAGTTTTCAAAACACTTTTTCCAGTCCGCCGCAGACACCTCGTTTACAGCCTGCTCGAACGCAGCCAGCGCATCTTCCGGCGACGAAAATTGTATCCCTTTGAGCTGATTTTTTATTTTTGGGAATAAAAAGAAGTCACACGGTGCTAGATCAGGGCTGTAAGGAGGGTGACCCAGGAGTTTGACTGGCGTGCTGTCCAGGAAGTCCCTCGTTTTGAGTGCGGTGTGCGCAGGTGCATTGTCGTGGTGGAGCAGTAGCCCGCGGAGCCCTGTGTTTGGTCGCTTGTTGCTTATAACAGAGAAAACTTCTGGCAAACATTTGGTAGTATACCATTCGGCATTAATGCTTCTTTGATCCCGTAAGGGAATTGATACCAAGTGGCCAGTCAAATTAAAAAAGCTAGCGATCAAAATCTTACCCCCGCTTCTAGATCGCTTCACTTTGGTAGGCGTTGGCTCATTTTGAACCACCCAAACAGTCGACTGGCGCTTGGTTTCTGGGTCGTATTGATAAATCCAGGACTCATCACCTGTAACGATGTCGTAAACACGCCGAGACGAGCCTGCTTCAAATTTGTTAAGCATATCACGGCACCATTCCACCCGGGCCTGCTTCTGAGCATCGGTGAGGTTGTGCGGCACCCAGCGTGATACTATCCTCCTCACGCGAAGATGGCTGTGTAGAATCTCGTGAACGCTTCCCGATCCAATCTTCAATATGTGTTGAATCTCCTGATATGTAATTCGCCTATTGTCTTGGATTAAATTTTTCACTGCTAGCACGTTTTCTTCGGTAACAGCCGTCAAAGGGCGACCGCTTCTTTCGTCATCCCCCAAAGTTGGTCGACCACGCTTGAATTCGTTATACCAACGATACACGGTTGCCTTGGAAGGGCCTTCATCCATGAATGCCATTTGAAGTCTATCGTACGATTCATCCGGTTTCAGGCGACACTTGAAATCGTATAAAATCATAGCTCTAAAATGTTCCCGGCGCAGATCCATATTTCAGTGAGACACAATACTTTGAATTAACTCGCAAAAAATGTGGAGGGAAATTTTGAAATTGGAACTTACTTATTTTTACTTATAAATAATCATATTTTCGAAAAACATTATAACTGGCCAGTCTCCCATATATAAAAACTTTTTTTCGCAATACTTTCTGAGGGGCCTGGTATGCGGGTGTCATCGTCTTGAGCGGCGGGTGTTTTCTCGAACTACCCGCGGTTGGTTTTTCGTAACGTCGCTGTCCGTAACAAGATATGCTGAATCACGACACACAATGCTGACAGTTTCGGCGGACATACATGTAGACATACCACGACGCGAACACTTCTCGATTACCAGATTCCACGAGGAGGACAACCTATATCCATCTTCCCGATTGATTTCATTATCTTTATTATTTTAATAAACCATTTTTTTAGTAAACTATAATTGCTATGATTTCCGCCCTTAGGGAGACTTTATAACTGTGACAACACTAACCCATTAACTAGGCTTAGGGTGGTATGCCACTAGTCAAATTTCCTTGGCCAATTTCTTTGGCCAATCTCATTTATTTGATGATTAGTGTTAAAATACATACAAAATTTGATAAAAGTCATCCAATTTCTTTGATCAATGTCAAATTGGACAAAGAAATTTGAGCAGTGGCATACAACCCTTAGTTATGAACATGTTATGAAGTGACAGTGTATGTCAAAATTCAGCAAATGCCTATGGCAAAATATGGCTTTGTGGGCAAAGTCAGATCATTTATTTAACCGACGAGAAAAAAAAAATACGCGTCGAATTGAGAACCTCCGCCGGTTCTCAATTCGACGCGTATTTTTTTTTTTTTATGTTTGACCACACCTAACTTTTTACAGAGTATTCCGATATTGATGATTCTTTCTTTAATGGATATGGTATATCCCGATGTTGGTTCCATTTAAATTTGAAAATCTAAAACCATCCCTAAGGGTAGGAAAACAGGGGATGAGTGTTTGTTCACCCACTGAATTCTGATTCTGTTGAAATTGGGCACACATAAACGTAGTTCTAGATACTACAACATAATGGAGACCTGGAGTTAGATTTTAGCCACAAAAATATTAAAAATAACGCACTTTGCTTGTTTGTTTGGCGCCGACTCATAATTAGTTATTTACATTCGTTTAGTTAGGAGAATAGGTATTAAGACTAAAAAGCTTCATTTTATTTTTCACTTTTCAGTTTCTGTTTCGTCGGTTCAACTGTTTGTTAAAAAGTTTTATACGGTACAAGGGCAAATATGATGATAGCTGACCTAAGAGTACCATGTAGATATCATGTTTAAAGTGCAAGCAACTTAATAGTTCTACAGTTGTTTTTTATTCCAAACGATATTCTTTTTTAAACCTTGATATATTTGGTACCTCAATTAAAAATGATAAGGTCACATAGTAATTCGTAATACAGTGCTAAGTACTTACTAACACATGTACGCGGATTACGTGCGCAGGCGCAGCGTTGTAGCAACCGCTTTATTATTAATCATACGTTCTAACTGTATTGACGTGTTGATTTTGTAGATGTTGAGCAATAGATAAGTACGGTGTGCGATTGTTGTGTTATTCGGTGTTATTTTGATGAAAAATTCAAGAGAAAAATAGGTCGTAGCGGTATTATTTAAATTGTTGGTAAGTGTGTTATTTAATATTTAATTATATTTGAGTGTTCAGTGTACGTAGCGTCAATTAGAATATTTAGGCTGGTGTTCAAAGATAGTTGTTTTTAATTTATAATATATCGAAATGGATAATGGGCCTTAGTCAGTACATAATTGTTTTTATTTTATACTAGACTTTGCCCATGGTTTCGCCACTGTTACTTCTAGTTAAAGAAGCTATATATTTATCTAATGGTGAAACAGCTATTAAAATCAGAGTTTATCGGTTACAAAAAAACAAATATTTCCTTTTTAGGGTTCCGAAGTCCTACAAGGAACCCTTATAGTTTCGTCATATCCGTCCGTCTGTCCGTCTGTCCGTCTGTCCTAATCCTTTACAGCTTAATAACTTCTACAGTTATAAACATAAGTAAATGAAATTTTGTTAAAAAATAGTCTGCATATAGATCTCAATTTTAAAAGAATAAAAAAATAGTTTTTATGTTCTTTAGGGGTGGCGCCCATACATGTGAAATGGGGAAAAAAAAAAAATTTTTCGCTTCACCCCCGCGTGTGGGTATCATTGAATAGGTCTACTAAAATGAAGGTAATGTTTTATACATCACTTTTTTATCAGGTGTACCATCTGCGAAATATAGCCCGCCAAAGTGGCTTGCAATGTGTGTCCCCCCTGCCATTACTAAATTATGCAACGTAGAAACTTATAATCTTCCACATTGATAGACCTTTGTGAAAACTCTCTTTTAAAATTATTTCGAGTATAATGTGATTATAATTTTTTGAGTTATAGACAGAAAACTGAAAAATACTTAAAACGTCCTAGTTCAAAGGTCATTGACCTTAGAGAAAAATTATCATGGCAAATAATGCTCCTTTAGCTACTTTCTATTTGAAAAAATCACAAAAAGTAACTTTGACATGACAGACAACTTAAATTTGGCTTCTTGAATTTATCGCTAGATGGCGCTACTAACAACACGCTCTGAGTCGCGAATGCTGCCGATTATTGCAAAAACTAAAATAGCCATGATTAATATTCGATTTGATTCGTTTGTACACCTACTTAAGGAACCCTATAATACTGAGCATGGCCCGACATGCTCTTGGCCGTTTTTTTATAATATTACTATGGATAGATAGGTAAGTAAATGTTTTCCTAAACAATATGTTTGCACCCTGAAAAAAAAATTTTTTTTTTTTTTTTACATTTCATTTAGACCAGCCATACTCAACCTTTTTTTTATAGGGGCCACAAACACGTTTCAGTCATGGTGTCGAGGGCCGCAAGCAAAAATTATTTAGGTCTTAATTAAAACGTAATTCCATGTTAACGATGTAGTTACATTATTAATGAAAAAAGAAGTTTTAACAAAGATGTTTATAAGATTTAATGCGATTTATGATACTGTGAACACTTTTTCAAAACTTTATCAAGATCTGGCTTGTCACTACATGCTATCCTTATAACATCATACAGATGAGAGTCTGTAAGTTTGTTTCTGTAAACGTTCTTTGTGTAATTAATTTTTGAAAAAGACGATTCGCACACATACGTAGACCCAAAGAATGTTAGTAGGATTTGGGCACACCTTTGGACTTTTGGACGCTTTTATATTTTTGGGGAACAAAAAATCGCTGATAGCGCTCGGCTCACATTCCCGTTCTGAAACACCCTTTCTCTGATGGGCGCGAAATTTAAAATGGTTTACAATAAATTTGTAACTTTAGATGGGCCAATAACAAAGGCCCGGCGGGCAGCATGCGGCCCGCGGGCCGCTGGTTGAGTATAGCTGATTTAGACATTCAAATTTTGTGTCGTTTATCAGTCCAGTGTAAATTAACCCTAACGTCTTTATTTAACCAATATTTTTTATTTACTTCCAGACTTGCAGAGTTATTGTCGGGAAAAAACCAGTAGTTCTATTGTATAATCGTCTGCTCATCGTGTTTAAACACGGTCTCTCTACAAAATGACCAGTGTGGACAAATATTTAAATGTCAAATACAAGTTGAAGTCTTCAGAAGATTTTGAAGAATATATGAAGTTTATCGGTGAGTTGTGTGCTTTTTTTATTTTTAATATTAGGTTGTTAGTTGAATTGTTGGTTTTGTTGTTTACTGCAGCATTTCCATAACCATAGTTACGCCGTGACTCACGGCCTCGTCTACCATGTTGGGAAGAGTGAGGTAACACCATAGTATTTCTGCCGGGTACTAAAAGCCCAGTCAGGCCAGGGCCAGGGCCGAGGGCCAGTTGGGACAGTTCCGCTGGTATGCCTTTAGGGAGTAGCACTAAATAGGGTGTCAAAGTTAAAGTATCTTGGCCATATAGTAAAAGAAGACTTAAATGATGACTGTGACATAGAAAGGGAGTGGAAAGCGTTGTCAGTCCGATGTTATACAGGAAAAAATTTGAACTAGTCCGCAATTTTTTTTTGGTGGTTCAGTATGAGTAATAGAACACATTTCCATTAATTGTTCAATACTTATTTTTTTCTTTTTTTTATCCGACTTAAAATCAGCAAAATATGGACACAATCTGTTCGTAATAACATCAATGAAAGCGCGCGATGGCTGGCCCACGCGGCCGTCCGGGAGGGGGTTGTAAAGTAAATTTTTCCTACTGCAAACCTGCGGGCCAGCATATTGTACTTAAGAACACGCACGGTGTACTAAAGAAATAAAAATCACTCTAATGGCATATTGCCAGTCATTGAACACGTGCAGCCTGTGGGTTAGACATACGCAGAGGGCTTACAACGTTCTCCGTGTCCAAAATAATAACACTTTTAGAATAGTTCATAGTTATTTATTGATAATAGTAATTAATATAAGTCACATAAAAAATTACATTCATTATTAAAATTTATTATATTCATTTGTAATAATTTTTCTTTTTTAATACTGTTGGGGCTCAGACTAATTCTTATCCTTTCTTTTGGTCTGAGTGTTGGGGGTCCATATTGAGGCTTCCGAGTTTCTGTAGTGCATCAGGCATGTTTGCTGAAGCGAGAACAGATAGTTGAAATGTCAATATGAGGAAGCGAACGGCATCCCTGATGCATAGGATTAGGGGAGGAACAATGTCTATGACGTCGTAAAAAATCACAATGTTTTGTCTGTGAATTCGATAAACGACATAGAATCTGAACATTTATTTTACGTACAAGTACAACCAATATAATATATTCGGAGCGCTATCGTCTTCTTTCGATTATGTCGTTGTCGATTTTGCAAGTAGACCCCAGGCTCTGTTTACAGTTGGTTTATGCAATTTACTGTAAAAATATAAAATAAATCATTTCATTTATTAATTTCACATAAAAATAGATTATTTCTGATCACTTGAATTGAATCATGATGTCGAAATGATTTTTATTTCATCATAATCGTAATCTACTACGAAAGTATGTATTACAAAAATAACAATCAGTTTTTTTTATTATTGATAAACGTACTTCCTGGTTTAATAATTAAGGTGGCCACTGACGATGCTTCCCAACGTGTGAATGGCGTGGCCGCATTCCAAAATCTGTCCGTGAATGTTGAAAACGTATGTTATTTGTAGAACAAGTCAAGCTTTTATGGATGTCGTCATTGAAACGACGTCCGAATAGGGTGTTTGACAATTTTTGAAAATGTACGTAAAACGATGGCGAAACATCCAATTAAAGCATTCACTAAAAAATAATTACTAAAATATGCTTGTAAAATTAAATAATCAAGATTTTAAATTCTCATTTTAAATTTCGCACTAAAACGCTAAGTCACGTGACATTATCGTCAACCTACGTCACTGTTCTAGTTCCGGTCAGTGTTCCGGTCAGTGTTGCCGGAATTCCCATAAAAGTATTATACGCTTACTAAAAAGGTACGAATTTGACAAAAAGTAAAAAATCGGAACGTGGTTTTTTTTTATCACATGAGACATGACTAAAACGTTTTGTAGTTTGTGTTTGAATCACGCTCATACAAAACAAAAGCTTTCGGATTATGAGAGCGAGGGAATTTTCAAAATAGTAACAACAATAATCACGTCGCAAATGACACTTTTTCAGTCTTAATTTTGGTGCCGATGTGCCTTGAGTTCTCCTTCGTCTTGAGTAAGGAAAACTAACGAGTGACGGAGATATTTTGCAACTATGAATACCACGTAGGAAATATTTTTTGAGTGAGGTTGAGTGGAATCTAGTGACGCTTGAGGAAACAACTTAGAATATGGGTGTCAGTCCCATTGGCCTCAACTGACCATCTGGCCATCGAAAGAAATTTCATTCGATCGCAGGCCGCTTCCAGCCGCGTCTTCAGTTCGCGATTTCTTGCTACATACGATGGGTTTGGCCGGATGGATTTGACCGGACTGTCCAGATCTGTCCACCTCAACGGATTTCACTGAAATTCATACAGAATAGCCACGTTGAGCTCACTTATGAATCCGCAGTAAAATCTCTAATTTGGAATTTTAATTCCTTGTTCTTTTACATTTGGGCTGATTTCGCTTTCTTGGTCGAGAATCACATGAAAAAACTTTCTAAAATATTCGTAGTCTTCGTGTTGCTATAACGATTTAAATAATTTGTTAGTATAATTCCGATACATAATGATTAGAAGTTGGACTTTTATTTTTCAATTTTTCATGTTCTATTTTATTTCTAATACACCGGCCATCTTCTCAACTTCATGTCGTACGTGGTGCTAGCGGTGTCCACTGTGTCCAGGTCGACGCCCTTATTGTATATAGATATATCATTTTTAGAATAATGTTTTTGCTGATTTTATTCTCATAAGTCTTGTTAGACTAGAAGACAACATAATTAATTGGAAAACGTTATAGTCATGATGATTTATTCTTCTAAGAATGTTTCAAAGTGAACAATTTATTATGTGAATTGCGTAATTAATGAACCAGAAGTAGTTAGGTATACACAATACAAACCTGCGTTGGTTCTACAGACTTGTACTAGATGAGATCCCAAAATATAATAAAAGCTGTCTTGCTATGTGCGTACGTATCTATAATAAATTACCGAATACATTAAAAATACTTAATTCCAGGCTTTTTAAGAACAAATTGTACAAATGGCTGAATAAAAATAATTTCTATACTATTAGGGAATTCTTAGATCAAAGACTATAATGTCTACAATTTTGCACGCTTTAATTTTAAGCAAAACATGAATGATCATATATTTAAGTTTATAACACCTTTTTATACCACGTTTTATGCAAATAAATATATTCTATTCTATTCTATTCTAAGAATAGATTCATCAATGTTATGTTTTTCCTCTTACGTATGCATGGTGTTTTTGCGTTTTTTTTTTTACCATAACTCTCTTTTATTAAAACAAATAATAAAATTTTAGTAGTAGTAGAGCTCCTTTGTGAAAGAGCTCGTCCGAGGAAGTATTACCAGATTACCACCGTACCTACTTCTCCGCCAAATAGTGATGCTTGTATTGCCGTGTTTCGGCCTGAAGGGTATGGGTGCTGGTGAAATTACAATCACATGAGACTTTCCATCTTCATATCTCAGTTTGGCGAACCGACTTGCGGTACCATTTAGGCAACAGCCTAGGTGGTATTACAGTTGTTATGGGCAAAGGTAACCGCTTAACTTCAGGTACTTTAGTACTATTCGATATTCTGTGCTTCAGGTGGGCCTTGAGCTCGTTTCGCCATCCTATACTATAAAGAAAACTATTGAATTTTTTGTTCGCAATGAATTCTAAAAGTTATTTTTTTGAATAATTTGGTGGTTGTTTTTAAACACATTAACTACATTTGCTCCTATAACACATAATACATTAAAAAATTGTGAATAATAATACTGAAAGAACAGATTTAATATCATGAATTTGAATCCTTTATTATTAAAAAAAATCAAGGGTTTTTTTTGTTGTTTAGGATTCACATAATAATATTAACGACTTATCAAATTGATTGTTTTTTTTTTGTACATCAGAATTATTATTGTTTTAATACTTAAACGCACAAAATATGAAGTTACAATAGTGTTAATGTTAATTCCTCTAAAAAACTAGGTCGTCAAGCTTGAAAGCAATGTGCAGCACCGTTCTCCCGCCCACAAATATACTGGGTGTAAGGGGAACGCTTCCGAAAATGAAGATAGGTGCTGGTGATTACTGATACGAAAACACGAAAAAAATGCGATTCTTTTTTTAGATTTACATAACATAACCAGCTTTGGGCAGTTAGTTAAAAGTCATACATAATGAAAAATACAAAATAAAAAATAAAAAACTATTAAATATTAGCAGTAGTCGTCTCTGCGGCGTAGGCCTAAACGTTTTCACACCTCTCTTTCTCGTGCCTTATTTACTTACGGCCGTAATTAATATCCAATCTATCCACGATTTACTCTACTAAAGATATAAATTTGACATATTTGTATGGAAATTATATATAATTATATTTTTTTTTTTTTTTTTTAGCCCTTTGAGTACTCTTTCATAATGCGCACAGCCAAGTTGTGGAATTCACTGCCGGCATATGTATTTCCGGACACTTATAACCCTAACGCCTTTAAAGCTGGAGTGAATCGGCACCTAATAGGTTTGCTCGCTCCATCGTCGACCACATCCTGACAAAGCTGTCTAGATTGTGGTCAAGAGCAGATCCATACATCATAAAAAAAAAAAAATGGAGCTTATGTCAAATTCCTATCTCTAGTAGGGCAAATCGTGGATAGATTGGATATTAATTTCGGCCGTTAATTATAATTCAAAAAGCGATCCGCCGCGTCTTCGCAGGGTAGCAGTTATAGCCTTTAACCTTCTTGGATAATCCCTCTTTCTATTGTTGAAAACCGTATGAAAATCTATAGTTTCGAGGTTAGCCCAAACAAGCACGAACTCAGCGCGGCAAGGGACTTTAATTTATAATAATATGTAGTGTTGTACTTAGTGAAAGTAGCGCCAGTGACAGAGAACTATCATGGTATGGACATGTGATGAGGAGGAATGAAGAGCATGTTACGAGGAAAGTTTTAAGTATGAATGTGGATGGCTATAATAAAAGAGGCAGACCGAAGAAAACATGGATGGATTGTGTGAAAGATGATATTAATAGAAAGAAAGTGAACACGGAGATGACGGCTGATAGAAATATTTGGAAGAAAAATACATGCTGCGCCGACCACAAATAAATTGGGATAAGGGCAGGAGGATGATGATGATGATGATGTAGTGATGTGATAGTGATGTACTGTACCGATACATAGAATAAAATCAACAACCATACAGCCCAATAGATGCCTAATGTTGAATATAACTCAGCACTAAGCTGTAAAAGGATCTACATCACTTTGCCAAAACGTTACTTTAAGATTTATTTATTTTTAATTTTTTCCACATTATACCTTCTAATAATTGTGGTTTGTGAAATGAGAAGATCTAATCCTCGGACGAGTAATAAAAATGGCGGACGCAATCTCGCTAAGAAAAGATTGAAGCACTTAGTTTTTTCCTGAACCCACTATAATTTCGACATAATTTTAACACACTATCATCATCCTCCGAGCCTTTTCCCAATTATATTGGGGTCGGCTTCCAGTCTAGCCAGATGCGGCTGAACATCAGCATTTTACACGGAGCGACTGCCATCAGACCCCCGCAACCCAGTTACTGGGTAATACTGACATTCGGAGGTTAGACCAGTTGTCAGACTTTCAGGCTTCTGACTACCCGTAACGACTGCCATAGATATTCGTATGACAACCGGGACCGACGACAGCTTAACGTGCTCTCCGAGGCACGGATTTAAACACACTAGATACCTATATATTGTTATTTTATTTATGACACTACGACAATGACTACCGTCACACGAGATTTTTTGCGTAATCGTGGCTTTTTGTCTTACTATGGGTGTGCTAGTGTGCGTGCCAGCCCGTACTTTTAAGCGAGCCTTCTTACTATGGATGCTTCGCTTTTTGTTTAGCGAGATTCCGTCCACCTTTTTTTATTGGTCCACGATGCATACAATAAATTCTGCCATTAGCTGAGGCGGGGAACTGCAATCCGATTGGCCCTACCAAGGCGGCTATTAGGTAAGCACTAACGCGGCCGTTTTGACGCTTCATGTAAGTGGTTGAAACTGATTTGAAGATTTCAAGTGGCGACCTACTTTAGTGAAATTTCATAGATGTGTTGCAGACATCGGTCGCCTGTTATGAAACGCCTATGGGCTGTATGGTCGTCGAGTAAAATGAATCGATTTACGAACCCTACATAGAGCTACAAACCTACAACCAACATTCGATTTTAGTATTAATGGAACAGAATCTGAAGTAACTCTAACAATAAAGCAAGGTTCATGTTAACATGACCTTGGATGGAAGCAATCCTAGGATCGCAGTCTACTTCCGTACACAAGCTAACGAGGCGACGATAATCGTACTATAAAGTAGTTTTCTTAGAATAATTATGCTAAGAAACGCAGTAGGCGCACGCGGAGTGAAGAAAATTCAAGTTGGCCTTGGCCACATCCAGTACAGCTTAAGCCGTGTATCCTGCGACAAAATCTAACAAAACATTCTAACAAAACATGTTAGCAAACCATTCCCGTCTCCTGCGATTTTATAGAAAATGTCAACAAATAATGTTAGATGACTTTTCATCATTCACCTAAAATGAATTCAAAGGAGAAAGATGAACTAATTTTTTTTGAAGTTATTATAATAACAAAAAAAACCGATATCGCGTTAGATCTTAATTTTTGATTTTATTCATGTAATCTGACTATAACACATCCCAAATTGATGGGTGTTGTGACAACACTCTTGTCTTTATTACAATTCATTTTAGTTGTGACAACACTGTTGTCTTTATTACAATTCATTTTAAAATTTTCAAACAAAATATTGTATAGGTACACACACAAGCGAGAGAGCGCAGAGACGTCTGTTATGCTCGAGAGCAACGGTGAAAATGTTTTCCATTCCAGTTGGATAACATGCGTGTTTTGTTAGGCCTAACAGATAGGCCACGCCCCCATTTTGTTAGAATAACATGTTAGATGTTAGAAGTAACAAAAATATGGTCGCAGGAGACGCGGCTTTACGCGGCCCTTGTGTATGTAACACGTCGATTGTTTATGTGTAACTTTGAGCGGAACTTTGAATGAAACTATAACTCTATTTCTTATTACTCTAAGGTAGTTTTATAAAAAAACTCATTGCTAGTATTTTAATTATTTATTTAGCCTTGAAGGTAAAATAACTCGTAACATTATAATAATTGCCTCGTTCTGCTAAGATAATTACAGGATTTTTTTGTAAGGAGTGCGGATAATTTGCATAGTGGTTTAGCGTCTGTTCCTTATCGCAACCACACTAATAAAATGTTCTTTAAAAGTAAATAAAAAAAAAGACGTGTGGCACTCGGAGACTGCCCCGGTAAAGCTATTGCATAGCATTTTTTATGTAAATACAAAGAGGAGGTGCCCTAACGCCGAAACTATAAGCAGGCATGAGTCACCAGATTGCGGGGCGAAGAGGGGGATTACGCATGCGCAGTAACGCCGATACAACCAATGCCACCTAGAGGCGATTTGCAGAACTAAAGAGACAAGCGTGATATTTCAAAAAGTCATTAAAAGTTCTGCTATTCATCGATAGATGGCAAAACTAAAAAGTATCACCGCTGTGCCGGTCGGAGTGGGGGGTGTTAGGTTATTTTCGTTACGGAATTTCTGGATTCGGTCTCCACGCTCAAGGCCCGCGATAGAAGCTATGCAATAGCTTAAGCGCAGTAACGCCGATACAACCAATGCCACCTAGAGGCGATTTGCAGAACTAAAGTTCACACACAGTTCTTGAAGACGGCATGTGATATTTAAATCAGCCATTTGCTGTCCGATTTTGGTGATAGGCAGAGTCCCAAAGAAAGATTGGGAGAACCCAAGCAGGGATTAAGCAGGGATTACAAGTCAGGATGTAGCACAGGCGGTGAAAAGCATGAAACGAGGAAAGTCCCCCAGCCATGACTCACTGAGTATTGAACACTTGCAATATGCAGGACACCACTTGCCAAGGGTGCTCGCTATGCTTTTCACCTTCTGTGTAGGACACTCATACCTACCTGAAGCATTAATGAGGACTATAGTTGTCCCTATTATTAAGAATAAGACAGGGGACGCGTCCAGTTTGAGCAACTACAGACCTATATCGCTTGCAACTGTGATAGCTAAGATACTGGATAGTGTGATTGATAAACATTTAGATAAACATCTCATATTACATGACGCTCAGTTCGGTTTTCGCTCCGGGCTGTCTACTGAAACAGCAATATTAAATCTCAAGCACACTATCCAGTATTACACCAGCAGGAACACACCAGTCTACGCATGTTTTTTGGATTTATCGAAGGCGTTCGACCTGGTTGCGTATGACAAGCTGTGGCAGAAGTTGTCAAATGAGACTGAACTTCCTGACAAACTCACATCGCTCCTTAAGTATTGGTATGGCAATCAGCGTAACAATGTCAGGTGGGCGGGGTCACTATCGGATACGTATAGGTTGGAGTGTGGCGTGAGACAGGGTGGCATAACTTTGCCTAAGCTCTTTAACCTGTACGTGGATGGGCTGATCCGTGGGCTCGGCAGTACCCATGTAGGCTGTTCTGTTGATGGAGTTTTTGTTAACAATATAAGTTACGCTGACGATATGGTGCTGCTGAGCCCATCGATCAGTGCCCTAAGGCGCTTAATAAAAGTGTGTGAGTGCTATGCGGAGGCCCATGGGCTCAGGTATAATTCGAGCAAGAGTGAAATGATGGTGTTCAAGTCAGGTACGAAAAGCTATGACACCGTCCCGCAAGTCACATTGAACGGCAGTGCTCTCAAGAGAGTGCCGCAGTTTAAATACTTGGGCCACTGGGTCACCGAGGCCCTCACAGACGATGTGGATGTAGAGAGGGAACGCAGGGCATTGTCAGTCAGAGCTAATATGCTGGCCCGTAGGTTCGCACGTTGCACTGCACAGCTGAAAGTAACCTTATTCAAGGCGTACTGTCAGTCGTTTTATACGTGCAGCCTATGGGTGAAGCATACGCAGAAGACTTATAGTGCCCTGCGTGTCCAATACAATAATGCGTTCCGGATGTTGATCGGGTTGCCACGCTTTTGTAGCGCATCAGGTATGTTCGCAGACGCAAAAGTAGATGGCTTTACAGCGATACATCGCAAGAGAATAGCGTCCCTGATGCGCCGCTTGCGGGGCAGCCCCAACAGCTTCCTGCAACTCATTGTTGGAAGAATGGACACTGACTGCTCCTTTATGAAGTGCTGGACAAAAATTCATGTAGCCCGTTCCTGAAACAGTGTTTCCATTAGTATAGGACATATTGTATTTTTTCTGTATGACATTTTATTATTATTATTTTTTTTGTTGCATGACATATTGTTTATTATTTTTATTGTACGGATTATTTTATATTTGCATGACATTATAATTATTATTTTATTATTATAGATATGGATAATTTTATAATTTATTGTAATTTATCTGAAATAAATGAATTGAATTGAATTGAATTAAACAGTCCGCTGTCACATCCTTATTGTTTCATCATCATCAACATCATCATTTCAGCCGAAAGACGTCCACTGTTGGACATAGGCCTCCCCAAAAAGGGGGGATATGCCATAATCGCCACACTTGGCAAGCGGGTTGGCAATCGCAGTTGGTTGGTTAAATACTCAGAGAACGCTGCTGCCCATCCTCTGGCGAATCCCTTATAGAATAATAATAATAATGAAACTGCCAAGTAAACCAACACAATCAATTGCCGTCGAAGTTGTAGGTACGCGGCCGACGAATGCTTATTACGAAAATACACTACAATGGTCTATCTCAAACGCCACTGTCGGTGCGTAGTGCGTATAAGTATATTATCTATGGTCGGTGCTAAGTATTTGTAACAGCGACGACGACGCTAGTGACGGCGATGACGAGCGACGGCGTTTGTATAAGTTTGTAACAGACTTATTTTGATTTACAAAATAAACAGTAAAAAAGTTCTTGAGAATTTAATATCGCAAAATACCTCTTGAGTCTTAATTAGATTATAAAGTATGTAGGTAGGTATTCTTAATTATCTGTATTTATTTCATGAACGTACGCGCGTCGTGATACAATTAGCATTATTATTTAATTACATAAAAGCACTTGTGAGGATCATTTTCCTATGACGTGTTTTTAAATAAAGCCGTGGCTATGCGGCCACGAAAGAAATCATCCTATATTTTCTCATGATTCTTTGTTAATGGTCATTTAATTTAATTTCATTTGCTTATGTATTATAAGTATGTATTTACAAAAAAAAATAAAAAAATAGTATTATATCCATTGTCTAGTACCCATAGCACAAGCTCTGCTTAATTTGGGACTAGATGGTGCTGTGTAAAAATATCCCAAAGATATTTATTTATTTAAGTATAGAGTATGTTCTTCCAACTAGGCTGGGTCTAATTGCATGGCAGGCCACAGTTCAACAGTAGATGTCAGTCGTTTGTATAAGAGCTCTTTCACACTAGCGTTTCTCCGGCGTAGGCGTTTGATAAACGTATACGCAACGCAGATGCCACGTTGTCGAATGTAAACTGCGCTTGTAACTTGTAAATGATAATACCAAACTAAACCGCGATCGTAGGGCGCCTGCACGACACTAGTTGTCACGCCCCCTCACACTGGCGTTTCTCCACCGGCGTCTGCGCTGACCATACGTTAATCGAACGACTAAAATGTACCCTAAAATTCATGCTAACTGCGCGTCACATTATGCTTGCGAGATTTAGAATTCGGTGACGTCATCCCATTCATATCGTCAATGTCCAGTACGTCAGTACTAGTTCGCATGTAGCGCGGTAGATGTCGCTAGTTTTTATGAGCCTCTATTCCCCTACTGCAAGGAAAAGGCCTACCTTCTCTTTGCCTACTTTTAAAAGGTCTACACTCAGTGAGTTAAGACACTATACTGGGCAGTCAACTTAGTGGTAAATCTTTGGTACTACAGGAGAGAAGATGAACATGGGACTATAACATAACTGGCGTAATGTGGATGAACTAAACACCTCTGCCTTCCCCTTCGGAGAAATACAGGGTGATGTTATGTAGAAATAAAAGCCTAATCAAATACCTGTCTAATTTCCAGGAGTCGGCCTCATAGCGCGCAAAGCTGCGAACGCAGTCAGTCCTGTCGCAGTGCTGACGAAAGATGGCGACACCTACACCTTCACCATGTCCACCACCTTCAGGAATATCATCAACAGCTTCAAGTTTAACGAGGAGTTCGAAGAGGAAAGACCTGACGGGACTAAGGTGAGGATTATGTTAATTTACTTCATTTTTGTACTGATTGAAGGCCGAAATTGACTCGGAGATAATGACGTTTAAAAGAGAAAGACACGGGACACACTTACCGCGCGTGGTACCTACTATAAAGCCGAGTCTATGGACCTAGATGCGTTCAGTCACCCACTTGCCATTGACTGGGCACAAATCCAGACTCCAGACTGCTACTGAGAATTTCCTAATGAAAAATCCAATAACACTTTGCTCGACCCGGGAATCAAACCCAGGAACCCACAGCAGTCGCACTTGCAACCACTAGACCGACGAGGCAGTCACTCATGTGATGGTAATTACACATGTGGCGGTTTTTTACACATCGAAATTCTTCCATGCTTCGGAAATGTGCTAAGCTGTTGGTTCTTGTTTTCATACAAATATCTGTGTTAGTTGTTTCAACCTACAGACAGACCAAAAACAACCCTGACTGATCTGACATACCTTAGGACATTTAAAGAAATAAAGAAAAATCGTTTATTTCCGCAAGAAACCAGCATGCAACAATACGTTTACACAAAAATTAAACAATGTCTAAAAGGAAAAAATAAAAGATAACAACAACAAAAGTTAAACAAAAAACTTGATTTTCTGTTAAAATTATGGTCATTACACGCCACAGCTGGCAATGAGGTCCCCCTTCAGCTCACTCATTTGATACACCAGTAGGTAGGTAATTGCTGTATCGAATCTTGAAAGCTTAAGCAACTAACATTCCAAAAAAAAATTTTGAGTTAAATAGATAATCTGCCAGCAAATCTTTTTAGAGTATAGATACTTATTACGTTGATCGTCTTGCTGCCAAAAAAAATGCCCTCATAAAGCAGGCAGCAAACACTGGGGGTTAATCTTTTAAATAATGAAGGAATAAATCAGTTCGCAACACAGACGGTGTTGCTAACAATCTAGAGAAGCCAAAAAAACTATGCTTCTTCGTGAACCAGCGCTCACGCACACACATGCACCTCAAACCGTGCTCACCCCTCTCAGTACACATGTCGCGGCATCGTCCAGTAAGCATCGCGAAAGCATCCTTCAGGTGTACGGTGTGTTTGTGAGCTCTGGTTGTACACACGGCTACACATCAAGCTGTAAAAAACCAGTAAAGGCTGACCTCGCGTTGGAAGGAAAACCTATACAATGCGAGGTCAGCTTATACTGGAAATTTACACCTTGATGTGTAGCCGTGTGTACACAAGGAGCATAGTTTTTTTTTGGCTTCACTATGATTGTCGCATCACTTCGTCTATATTTCGCAAACGAAGAAATGGCAATTTTATTTCAATTTTACCATTTCAATAGTTTAAATATGTATATATTTGAGCACATGGTATAAACGTAACGTGGTAGGTCACAGAGATAAATAATGTATGAGCTTTGTAGTCAACAGGCATGAATAGATTTGCATGCAATTTTAACCCCACAAATACGTATACATTGTTTAAACCACTACTGAGTACTGTACCTATAGGACCTAATAGAGTTTGTAGAAGGTGAAGCGCTGTCCACATGTCCACATATTTCTGGGTCAGGGCCATCCGACCGTCCGGCCCGTGGTCCTGGGCATACAAAATTGGGTAAACAACAAACGGCCCGGGCGCCCGGAAGGCCCTCACTCGGTAATATTTGGACAGCGCTACACAAATGCCATATTCTTGAATGGTTTGTCTACAGAACCTGTGAATTTTTGTGGCTGATGATGTGAAGATGATTGTTTTTTTATGGGTTACAAGGGCAAAACGAGCTAAAAGCCCACGCGGTTACCTTTGTTCGTAACAACTGCAATACCCCCAAGGCTGTGTGCCCTTTGCACTGTAACACAGCTATGCAAGCATCACTGTTTGGCTTCAGAAGTAGGTACGGTGGTAATACTTCCTCGCACGAGCTCCATCACAAGGAGCTCTTCTACTACTATCTTGAAAGATTGTCTCAGCTCTTGCCTTAAATCAGTCGCTTAGAGTAATAAAGCCGTTGAGGAACGAGGTATCCTGTTCCTCCAACACAAAGGGAGGATCCTCGGAACAGGCTGGATCTACGCCTGGCGGGCTACCGGGGCTACTGCCCAACGGTTGATGTTGGGTGCTTGTATACAACGTGTATCAGAAATATAGTAAAAGTTTTTCAGGTCCAGAGTGCGGTAGCCACGCAGCCAGCTCTGAACTTCTTCAACTTCAACTCAGGCTGAGTTCACTGCTGGACATGAGCCTCTCCCAAGTTGCGCCACAACACTCGATCCTCTGCCTTCCTCATCCAGTCCCGCCCAGCCACGTTCTTCAGATCGTCGGTCCACCTAGCCGGGGGTCGCTCTACGCTGTATTTTCCGATTCGCGGTCACCACTCAAGGACCCGTCTGCTCCAGTGGCCATCGGTCCTTCGACAAACATGGCCAGCCCACTGTCACTTCAGCTTACTGATTCTATGAGCTATGTCGGTCACTCCGGTTCTTCTCCGGATAATCTCGTTACGGATTTTATCCTTCAAAGAAACTGCAAGCATAGCTCGCTGAGCGACTTTAAATTTGTAAACTAGCCCAACTGTCAGTCTCCAGCTCTGAACTAAGTAAGCCTAATTCCTGCTTCGATAGCCACTCAGTCTTCAGGAACTAAACAGCTAGGGAGGATTGAAGGGAGATAGCAACGCAGTCCATTTCAACTACTCACATAGGGTTGCCGTATAACTTATTGTAAAAAGTGTAATATTAAGTTACAAGCCAGAAAAAATGAATGTTCAAATATCAACGGGCCCTTTAATTTTCCCCACCAGCAACGCTACATACATTATTTCTTATTTTTCAGGTAAAATCCATAGTGACAGTAGACGGAGACTGCATGATACAGACACAAACAGAGAGCAACGGAAGAAAATCCGTACACGTGCGGACTTTCACACCAGAACTCCTAACAGTGGTGAGTTCAGGGTTGATAATTATAAGCCTAAAGGTATCATTATATATATATATATACCAAGTCCCAGAATAATAAATAATAATAGGTACGACCGGTAGCTGGTTCTCAGACAACCTTGGATAGAAAATTAATTATGACCGTGGAATTTGTAATTATAGCCAGCTTTCATTTGAGATACCTTAGGGCCCCTGCACACTAGCGTTTCTCCGGCGTAGGTGTTCGATAAACGTATATGTAGCGCAGACGCCGCATTGTCGCGCTAGCGTTGCGTATGTGTCCTACGATCGCGGTATAGTTTGGTATTATCATTTACAAGCGCAGTACACAAGCGACGCAACGCACACGTCGTGTTGTCGCGGTGTCGTTTATCGAACGCCTACGCCGGAGAAACGCTAGTGTGAAGGAGCTCTTAGGCTGACGAATTTTTGAGTTTCGAGTCTCTGCCTCTTTTGTCTTAGCCATCCACATTCATAATTAATTGCTTATTATAATTATGTAGGAGTCTGCTACAATAACATTATTATTTATTTATTTATTTATTTAATTCTTTATGCACAACAGGGTACAAAGGCGGTCTTAACGCCATAGGCGTTCTCTACCAGACAACCTTAGGGTAATGCAGAGACAAAGAATAGGGTAGATGCACCAGTAAAGTAGTAAAATATGTTTCGTACTACGGACTTATAATTACATATAATAAAAAATAAATAAAATAGATAAATACATATGTACATTATACATATAATAAAATATATATATTATACATACCTACATATATAACTATAAATATATAACATCAAGATAATTCAAAGTCGAGCTAATGTATTGGCAGTTTCTAAATCCATAATTTGATATGCATGTTGAAACAACTTATTCAATAATATGTGCAATAAAAACTGTTGGTTATCATTTCATATGATTCACTAGAAGGGACAAACTGTGTAGGAACATTTGAGACGAAATAAGAGATTTATTTTATTTTATTTATTTGGGAAAACAAACAATTGTACTTTAGGTATAATGTATTACGGTAAGGTTTAACAACTAGGTTAACGTACAATGCACGACGTTTCCACAAATTACTTTTGCAAAACTGTGTAAAATATTATTTGAATTTCAATTTCGTAAACATCATTAAACATGAACTGAGACAATTCATCATTCATCATCATTTCAGCCGAAAGACGTCCACTGCTGGACATAGGCCTCCCCAATGGGGGATATGCCATAATCGCCACGCTTGGCAGGCGGATTGGCGATCGCAGTTGGTTGTTTAAATACTCAGAGAACGCTGCTGTCCATCCTCTGGTGAATCCCTTAGTCGCCTTTTACGACACCTATGAGAAGATATAGGGTGGTGCAATTCTTTACGTCCGGCACCACACGGAACTGAGACTATTAATAATCTGTTTTTTTATAGCTATTGTGAGACAAAATAAAGATATCTATGTCAACAAAGTTTTCATTGTAGTCTACGAAGTGGAGTGGCATTTGTCCGGCTCGTAGTCGTAGCAAAAACGACCGCGTGCCTTTCTTTTAATTACAGTTAAAGTAAATAAGTTATTAATTAATGTTGTAATTATAAGTTTTAATACTTTCTTCTATGTCGATTAGCACAACACTACAAGTAAATAACATCACTATTTGTGAATGTCAATTCTGTCTTGTCTGTGGTAATCTCTCAACTATTAAACCACCGCCGGTTCACTTCCATAGAAAATATTTTTGCTGTAGAGCGAAGGGGGAAAATAGAACCGCGTCCTCCGCGCACCGCATTCCTCCCCCGCGGTGGCCTGGGTCGCCGCCATCTTTGACTGGTTGTAGTTAGCTGTCAGTAGTAGCGTCAGTTAGTTATTTTTTCTCCTGTGAGTAAATAAATTCCGTAAATTCTGTTGTTTTCGTCGAGTTTTTGTAATTGATTTTCCGAGGATTTAATTAAAGTCGTTTATTTTTGGTGCAAAACTATAAACGGAGAGCAACAATTATGCGGACACCAAAGTGCTGTGTTGTTGGTTGTAGTAATAAGCGAGAGGACGCATTTTTACATTATTTCCCCGTGAGTGATGATATTAGACTTAATAAGTGGTTGGACTGTATAAACTCTGAAAATCTCAAAAATGTACCGAAAGTAAAACTTGCTAAACTCTCGGTTTGTCACATACATTTTGAGAAAAGGTTTACCAGGCCGAATTCCCGACTGAGGTATGGTGCCTACCCATCATTGTTTACACCTGAGGAAATTACCAATGGGGTTCCCGCACTACACATTGATGATATTTGTAAGTAGCCTAAAACGATATTAACTGTTTTTTTTTAAATATTGTTCATGCTAATTCAATATAAAATGTATAAGTCAACTGTCTTTAATCCCATTTCAGCCAACAAATGTGAAGAAATAACCAAGAAAAGACATTCAGACCATTCCTATTTCAAAGATGAAGAACCAATTCCAAAGGTTGCGAGATTCAGTGGTAAGCCACCAAGAAATACAGATTAAATATAAAAAAAACACTAATACTTATGACTTATACTAGTATAATAATTATGGCAATGATGTATGTATATGTTGTTACAGCTTCAGCCTCCACATGCAAGGACTCTGGTCATCACTTTGTAGAAGAATCACCTTACATTACTCATCCATTGACCAGCTCTCAAGCAAAAGGTTGGTTACTTGTAAATGTCAATTTTGCCATGTGCCATTTTTTGCACAGAAGTATGTAGTAAATGTGGTCTTAATGTATGGTATTTATATGTTTTTACAGCTTCAGCCTCCATATACAAGGACTCTGGTCATCACTCTGCAGAAGAATCACCTTATAGTGCTCATCCATCTACCAGCTCTCAAGCAAAAGGTTGGTTACTTGTAAATGTCAATTTGCCATGTGTCATTTTTTGCACAGGAGTATGTAGTAAATGTGGTCTTAATGTATGGTATTTATGTTTTTACAGATTCAGCCTCCATATACAAGGACTCTGGTCATCACTCGGCAGAAGAATCACCTTATATTGCTCATCCATCTACCAGCTCTCAAGCAAAAGGTTGGTTACTTGTAAATTTCAATTTTTGCCATGTGTAATTTTTTTGCACTTGAGTACATAGTAAATGTGGTCTTAATGTATGGTATGTATATATTGTTACAGCTGTAGCTTCCATATGCAAGGACTCTGGTCATTATTCACCAACAGAATCAATTTTAATTGCTCATCCATCAACCAGTTCTCAAGCAAAAGGTTGGTTTCTTGAAATAAGTTTTTATTATTATTGTACTAAGTTTTCGACATTTTATATTGTATAAAAGTGTGTTAGTGTGTGTTTGTTAGTGTTATTGGGTTTTTTCATTAGGAAATTCTCAGTAGCAGCCCGGAGTATGGATTTGTGCCCGGTTAACGGCAATAGGCTCGCCTCCTATTACATGGGACTATAACATAACTGGCGAAATGTGGATGTACTATACACCTCTGCCTACCCCCTCGGGGAAATACAGGCGTGATGTTATGTTATGTTATATTGTATAATTGTTATACTGGATAAAGTAGCTTTCTAATAGTGAAAGAATTATTAAAATCAGTAGTTTTAGAGTTTATCGATTACAAACAAACAAACAAATCTTTCTTCTTAATAATATTAGTATAAATAGGCTTGTGTTGGACCACTATCTCACAAAGTATTAAGCAATGAAATGGTTGACAATAGTGCATGCTTACCTAGCTATTGAATGCTACTTTAACCTAATCAATTGAAACTTGAAGACTCCTTGGTTTATGAAACACACACACATAACACATAATATCACGCCTGTATTTCCCCGAAGGGGTAGGCAGAGGTGTAATAGTACACCCACATTTCGCCAGTTATGTTATAGTCCCAAGTAATAGGGGGCGAGCCTATTGCCATTGACCGGGCACAAATCCAGACTCCGGGCTGCTACTGAGAATTTCCTAATGAAAAAACCCAATAACACTGCCCAACCCGGGAATCGAACCCAGGACCCCACGCTCGTCAGTTGGGCTTGCGACCACTAGACCAACAAGGCAGTCAGCAACTGGTAGCTGTTTATGAAACACTGACTCCAAATTATAATCTCAAATGAATATTGATAATGAGATGAAGTTTTTTTGCAGGCCCAGGTTTGATTCTCCTAAAAACACCAAAGGCATCAAGAAAAAGACTAATAAGTAAAATAAACCAATTAACACCCAATTGTGCAAAGCTGTATAAGATATACAATAAATCTAAGCACCAAATTGATTATCTGAAGAGGGCAAAAAGGGCACTGAAATTTTCTAAGGAGAACTCTTTTGAAGAGCTTACTTGTAAGATGAACCCATATGCTAAGCAAATAATGCAGATGCAAATAAACCTTTGTATGAAAAAGAAACAGGCCCACAGATTTACAGACTCTGAAAAACTAATTGCACTATCTATTATGAAACAGAGCCCAAAGTGTTACAGATTTCTACGGAAAATATTCATCTTACCTTCAAAATCCACATTGAATAAGCTAATATCACAGCTGAATATTGAAGTTGGGATAAATTCTGTGCTTATTGAAGTAATGAAGAAAGAGGTATGTCATTTTCAAACTTATGTGTATAGTGTGATATATCCCACATGTGTCTAGTGCACAATGAAAAAGTAACATTTATTTTGTTTTCAGGTTGCCACATGGAACACTAACAAAAAATTTTGCTCCATAATTTTTGATGAGATGCACCTTGATGAACGGCTAAGTTTCAATCAAAACAAAGATAATATTAATGGATTTGTGCACTTCGATCAAAAACATAAAGAGTTTGCAGACCAAGCTCTTGTCTTTATGTTAAGAGGAGCTGTATATAAATGGCAGCAACCATTTGCCTTTTACTTTTGTAAAGGTGCAACTAATCCAGCTGAGCTGAAACGCATAATAAAAAAAGTTGTCACTGCATCCATAGAGATTGGGCTTAGGCCCATTGCTACAATCTGCGATCAGGGATCGACATTTCGCAGAGCTCTTGGGGAGCTTCAACAAGAGACAAGGCGAGCACAACTCATTGCAGATCTGCCAACAGGTTGGTAAAGAATACACATACTACTCATGCAAATAAAGAATGGGATTGGAAATGGCGGCACTTTTACTGTTCTATGTGCCTCTCACTCTCACAATACTATATGTGTGAGCGAGAGGGGAATACAAATGCTACTATTTTCAGTCCCATTCTTTATCTGTGCCAATAGCACATACATAGACCATACATCAGGATATCATAACATTAAACATTTTTTGTTGAATTTTAAATTCCAATCTAATTTATAATTATTGTCTTTCAGATGACACTGTGGAGTTATGCGGACTAAAATTAAACATTATCTACGACCCCTCACACATAATTAAGGGTTTCAGAAATAACTTCCTTAACAAATGTATTAAATTGGATGGAAAAATTTCCAAATGGCAGGATATTGTAGACGTGTATTTGACAGACTGTAACCATGCTGACTCAAGACTTCTTCACAAACTTAATGATCATCATGTCATTCCTGAGAAAATGAGCAATAGAAATAAAATGAAGGTTTGTATTTTCTTTGCATTCCAAAACAACTTTAATACTATTTATAAATGAACTTCTCACTTGACCTAACTGTCTCATTTTGGAATGGTAGTATGTTCCTGTGATGCTACTGTTGATTTGGAAACCTAGTTGCTTGGTCAATAATTAAGTATATGCCATGCTAATAAAAACGGCCAATTTATACTGCACAGTAAAATGATGTAGTGCACGGTATTACTAATAAACACCCAGTTTATTGTTTACTGCATTGCTTTTCAGATTTGTAAGCATTAATTGAAATGAAAAATTTGCAGGTCAAAACTGCCGCGCGTGTGTTCAGTTCCACCGTATCTGCTGCCCTTTCGTATACTTCACAGTTTTGTAAGTTTTTTTTTCTATACTATTAAAAAACTATCTGAGCCATATCTTGTTAAAGATATATTTGAAAAACTGATAAGATGTAACATAAGCTGGGGCCTGGGGACCTTTGAAGGGGTGAATGTACTTATCATAAAGAACAACTTTTTCTATGGTTTGTGCTAGGGCTACTGTTTCCTACAACAGTCATCAATGTTGCTCGACAACATGTCAAAACAGCAGATTTTTTGTTTTCACTTTATTTTTTTCATAAATCTATTATTACATGACAGACCCTGTTTTTTTTTTCAGATGGTAAAAAGTCATATTAATTTTGTAATTGGTTAGGTGGGCTCCTATTCTTCTTTTCTTTATTTTGACTATGATTCTATGATATACTACAAACCTTAAATATAATCATTTTCTATTTCCAGCTCACTATGCCGATGGAAGACCAGTGAGTGACACCATGCCAAACACAGCAAAAACAGTGAAGTTTTTCGACAACCTATTTGACAGCATCAATGGTGCTGCCCTCCACCATAAGCATACAAAAGGAAAGGACCTGCGGAGGGCAGTTACTTCCACAACTAAGCACCATTCATTCTGGAAGGACGCCATTAACATTTTAGAAAAAATTCAATTTCTGGATGAAAAAGGCAACACAATATCAGTGCCCACATTAAAAAGCTGTGTTACTACCTTGAAAAGTTTAATGAGGCTGTGGCAGTTCTTTCAAGAGCAGGGTCTAAAAGTTATGCGTCCTCGCTATTTCAACTCTGATCCAGTTGAAAACTTTTTTGGGCAAGTGAGGGCGTATAACTTCAGACACAATGACCCAGACTGCTACAGCTTCATTTGCACATTCAGATCACTTCTGATAACACGGATGATCAAATTTCACAATGATACATTTAACTGTGAGGATGATCGGGCAGACCAACTTTTGAGCATGTCTCAAATTTTAAAACTGAAAACAAGTTCCACTTTTGAAGCCGAATGTGAGACTGAAACAACCTCACCAACTTCACCAACTCGGTCAAAGTCAAATTTGCCTGATCATCCTGACAATGTGAATGAAGTTGTCAATCGGGCAAGACAACAACGCCTGGAAGTCCATTCTCGGGCGTACACTGCCGGATGGGTAGTGAGAAAAGTGTTAGAAAGAACTCCCTGTGACGAATGTAAAAATTTATTGACATCTGAATCACCTCTTCAAATTCATGAATGGGTGAGTCACAGGGAGTACAACCAATGTAAAAAGCGACTAAGCTACCCATCTGAGAAAGCAGTTCGGTGTTTCGGCACAGTTATGGAAACGACAAATAATTTTCTGGAAAATAGCCCTCACATAAATTATATCTCCAAAACTATTTTAAAAGAAATTAAATCAAAAATGACGTACGAAATAAACTGCCCGAAACACCGAAACAATCAATTTGCATTAATTGTTGTGAAATTTGCCATCCATAACTGGTGTAACACAATTAATAAAATTTTAGGGGGAACCGATATTGTGCGGCTCGAAAAACGAGTGGGGGTACTGCCGCAAATTCAAAAAATGGCGTATGAAAAATATATAAAAAAACTGAAAAATAAATCAACTAAAAAATGTTCTGTTGTTTAAATTTTAATATCCCAGACACAGTCCAGTACTGTACGTACCTAACAGTATGGGTATAAAGGTGAAATTCATTAGGTGACATTTTTGGCAAAAATCAGTTTTTTTTTCCATCCAATTCCCTATCAGCCGAAAGTGATGTATATTTTGCTAAAAATGTCACTTAGTGAATTTTACCTATAAGCCCACGTAAATATAATAAAACATTTAGTACCTACCTATCTATACACTAGTATCATTTATACCTATCTACCTATAGATATATAGATACTGAAAACCTACCTACTTGCAAATGTCAAATTCTATTTTCCCCCTGCTACAGATTACTTAATCGATGAAAAAATTTCAAGGCAGTCGTCCGTCTGATACGTAGTATCTTCTAAGTAGTCTGTGTATTAAACACAGTTCTAAACTTTCTCTTATTTTCATTTAATAATTTCATCAGGTTATGGGCCCAGATGCCCCTGATTCTTCCAAATTAAATAGTAAAAAGCTAAAGTCAGTAAAAGTAAAAGTTATCAAAGTAGTATTTTTGTAAAGTAGTTCAGTTTATCAAGTATAACCTAAAAATCGGAACGTGGTCGTGTAGTGGTGCAATTGTGCAACCTTTATCAGCAAAAATGTCTTCAAATCATACGATGGCACTGATTGAAAAGCTGACTGGAAGAGATAATTATCCTACATGGAGATTTGCAGTTCAAACATATCTTGAACATGAGGATTTATGGAGTTGCATCACTTCAGTCGAAAAAGTTGACTCCAAAATGGACACGAAAGCGAAATCAAAGATAATTTTACTGGTTAATCCCATCAATTATATACACATACAAGAGGCTAAGACAGCGAAGGCGGTGTGGGATAATTTAGCTAAAGCTTTCGATGACAAAGGATTGACACGCCGAGTTGGATTGTTGAGAGATTTGATCACCACAACACTTGATGGCTGTCAAAACATTGAAAATTATGTCAGTAAAATTATGACAACTGCCCATAAATTAAGAAACATTGGTTTCATTGTAAACGACGAATGGCTAGGAACCTTGTTACTGGCTGGCTTACCCGAGATGTACCAACCAATGATTATGGCACTAGAGAGCTCCGGTGCGGCAATCACAGCTGATTATGTGAAGACTAAGCTTCTACAAGATGTTAGAAACTCAGAGTCTGCTGCACTTTATGTTAATAGAAACAAGAAAAATAACATGCAGCATGCCAAACAAGCTTCAGATAAATTGAACAAATCTAGCAAAGGTCCAAGGTGCTTTGTATGTAATAAATATGGGCATATAAGTAAATATTGTAGAAACAAACAGAAGGAACAAAAGTCAAATGAGAACTCTGGCTACGTTGCTGTCTTTTCTGCAACAACAAGCAATGACAGTGGCTGGTTTATCGACTCGGGAGCATCAATGCATTTAACAATGCACCGTGACTGGCTCTATGATGAAGTTACACCTCCAGTTAGCACGATTAAAGTGGCTGATGACAAGAAACTTATAGTGAAAGCTTGTGGCAAGGTGAATTTAAATGTGATTGATAAGAACGGCAAGTCTGAAATGATTAAGGTACAGAATGTTCTCTATGTTCCTGAGCTAGCCATCAACCTTCTTTCTGTAAGTCAAATAATAAAAAGTGGCTGTCAAGTGCAGTTTGACGAAGAAGGCTGCAGGATATATAATAAAAATAATGAGCAAGTAGCAGCTGCAAAATTAACAAACAATATGTACCGGCTAAATATACATACTATTCCAGCATACATATCTGCAGCAAAAGATAATGATTGTTACCTATGGCATCAGAGAATGGCACATCTGAACTTTGAAGACCTAAATAAATTATCTGAAAGAATAGGAGTGAAAATGGAGAATAAAGACAAAGTAATATGTATATCATGCTTGGAAGGAAAACAGACAAGAAATCCTTTTCCTTCAGAAGGTTCCCGAGCAAAAGCCATGCTAGAACTTGTGCACTCAGATGTCTGCGGTCCCATGGAGGTCGAGTCCCTTGGAGGAGCACACTACTTTGTGACATTCATCGATGATTTCTCCAGGAAAGTATTTGTTTATTTAATAAAGAACAAATCAGATGTGTTTGAGAAATTTAAAGAATTTAAGGCCTTGGTTGAAAATCAACTTAATTTATCTATAAAGACTCTCCGAACAGATAATGGTAGAGAATATTTAAGTAGTGAGTTTAAATTTTTCTTAAAAAAATATGGAATTACACATCAAACATCCACTCCCTATACACCCCAACAAAACGGGTTAGCAGAAAGGATGAATCGCACCATTCTAGAGAGAGCTCGCTGTATGCTTATTAATGCCAAATTACAGAAGCAGTATTGGGCAGAAGCAGTGTCAACAGCAGCATATATCACCAATCGCTGCCCATCAAGAGTTTTAGCATTTTCAACACCTGAAGAGTTATGGACCGGTGAAAAGCCAAATATTAGCTATATGAGAATCTTTGGATGTGAAGCAATGGTGCATGTACCAAAAGAAAAAGCCAAAAAGTGGGACACTAAGGCAAGTAGAATGATATTTATTGGTTACAGTGAACAGACTAAAGGTTACAGGCTTTTAGACCCTAAAACTAAAAAGGTTTTAATTAGTAGAGATGTGATATTTCTGGAAAATTCTGTTAAAAGAAATTATGCTATGCTACCATTATCAGAGTCACCATCAGAACCTGTTAAAAATATAAATGATTCTATCAATAGTGACATAACATTAGAATCATCTGAACAAAATGAAACAAGTGATGACTCTTATCACTCCGATGAAGGATCTTTATATGAACCAAATGAAACAATAGACCTAACAGAGATAAATAGAAATATAACAACAAGATCAAGAACAGGAATACATAAAAATTCAGTTAATACATATATATGCACAGATGACATTTCAGAGCATCAGGACACCCCTCAAACATACAGTGAAGCAATATCTTCAGATAATGTGAATGCGTCAAAGTGGAAACAGTCAATAAAAGATGAGTTAAAAGCACATGAAGAAAATAAGACATGGCAATTAGTGGAAAAACCAAAAGGAGTGCGGATAATTGGCTGTAAATGGGTTTTCAGAATAAAAGACCAGCCATCTGGCCCGCTATACAAGTCAAGACTATGTGCCAAAGGCTGTGCACAAACACAAGGAATAGACTACACTGAAACGTTCTCTCCAACTGTAAGATACGATTCTGTTAGAGTTTTACTTTCAGAAGCCGCTCAACATAACCTACAAATAGTTCAGTTTGATGTCAAAACAGCATTCTTATATGGAGATATAAAAGAAAACATATACATGACATCACCAGAAGGTTTGGAAGCTTCATCAAATCTGGTATGTAAACTCAATCGTTCACTTTATGGTCTGAAACAAGCACCTAGGTGCTGGAATCACAAATTTGATAGTTTACTAAAGAAATTTGGTTTTGAAAGTAGTCATGCAGATAGATGTGTTTATATTGGAAATGTAAACAATAACAAGGTATACTTGTTATTGTACGTTGATGACGGTCTCCTACTATCAAGCTCTAATGATTCAATAAAAAATGTCATGTGCGAGTTGAATAAAAATTTTGAAATTAAACAATGTGTACCAAAGAATTTTGTAGGTTTACAAATAGAAAAGTCCGAAGGATGCATATTCATTCACCAATCTAAATATATTGAGCGATTATTATATAAATTCAATATGCAAAATGCTACTTGTAACAACATTCCAGTAGACCCTCATACCTCACTGGAGAAAAGCTCTGTGGCGCCAGATAAGGATATTCCATATAGAGAAGCTGTTGGATCACTAATGCACCTGGCTACAGTAAGCAGACCTGATATCATGTATGGAGTCAGTCTGGTGAGTAGATATCTCAATAGTTATGATCACACTCATTGGAATGTCGTCAAGAAAATCATGAAATATCTAAAAGAAACCAAGGATTATGGTTTATGTTACACATTATCACCGCATAACAAAGTTGAAGCTTACAGTGACGCAGATTATGCCAAAGATACATGTACACGTCGGTCACTAACTGGATATGTTTTCATAAAAAATGGAGCCGCCATAACATGGGCAACACAACATCAACAGAGTGTTGCTTTATCTACTACCGAAGCTGAGTTTATGGCTGCATGTTCTGCTACAAAAGAAGCTATTTGGTTAAAAAGACTGTTAATTGAAATAAGTGCATTTAATCAAGATTCAGTGTGTTTACATGTAGATAATCAAAGAGCAATCTGTTTAATTAAAAATGTGGACTATCATAAACGCTGTAAACATATAGATGTAAAATATAACTTTATTAAAGAAAAGTTTGTAGAGAAACAAATAGATTTAAAATATGTGTGTACAAAAGAGCAATATGCTGATTTATTTACAAAAGCTCTTCCTAGAGATAAATTTCAATATCTTAGAAGTAAGATAGGGGTTTTAAAACTTAAATAATTATTTTCTTTAAAACTTTAGTGAAAACGCTTTTGTTTGTTTTCTTTTAAAATTTTCTTTAGGCAAGAGAGTAACTTTGATCAAATTATGTATGTAGGTCAAATCGAAAGTAGTGTGTAGTTATATCTTTAGGTTGTGCATACTGTTTTAAAGTTCTTGATAAAATTGTGAAGAAAGGTAAAAATTTGGTAAGAGTGTTGTAATTATAAGTTTTAATACTTTCTTCTATGTCGATTAGCACAACACTACAAGTAAATAACATCACTATTTGTGAATGTCAATTCTGTCTTGTCTGTGGTAATCTCTCAACTATTAAACACAG
Source organism: Asteroscopus sphinx (assembly GCA_949699075.1). NCBI lineage: Eukaryota > Metazoa > Arthropoda > Insecta > Lepidoptera > Noctuidae > Asteroscopus > Asteroscopus sphinx. The sequence continues at coordinate 5,608,313 of OX453021.1, read as the reverse complement.
TTCTAAACTTTCTCTTATTTTCATTTAATAATTTCATCAATTAATACAATACAATTTATTATTTACTAATCCATGAAGCATCATTGTTTGAAGCAATAGACGTCTAGATTGCAAAGTAATAATTTTAAACTTTTTGAGTGACTTCTCATAGGACAAGCGTACAAGACGGCATCGGCAAGATCTTATCTCATTGCATCAACAGCCAATCACGTGACTCAGACTTGACATTCATTAAGAAAATACGTGTCCCCTGTGTGTCTTTATTATCTTTATCATGATATACCTGATTACATGTGTGTGTTAGCTGGGTTAGGTTTAGGAAGGAGTAGGATTTAGGAAATCTAATTAATAATGTAATAGAAATGTTATCTGCTGTCTTTTACTACGGGAACGCCGGTTTTCCGCCACCAACACATAAATAAGCAATCACGCCCATCATTATCCAATTTTGACGTCTGTGGTCTAGTGGTTCGAGTGTCGGACTGCTGATCACCAGGTCGTGGGTTCGATTCCCACAGGACACAAATATTTATGTGATGAACTTAAGTGTCTGTGTTCGTCTGGGTGTTTTTTATGTATTATAAGTATGGATTTACAAAAAAAAGTATATAAGTATTATATCCATTGTTTAGTACCCATAGTACAAGCTCTGCTTGGTTTGGGACTAGACGGTGCTGTGTCAAAAATGTCCCAAAATATTTATTATTATTCAATGCAAAATAAATTAAGCCTAAAAGAACCGCTGCTAGATATGCTGCTAAATACAATTTTAGTGACTCTGCGTCCAAAACAGCACTGATGATCAAGCAAACGGTTCGCGAACTCGTGTCCTAAGAGACACCTGTACGCGGCGACAAATTCACGCACCTTTGCCACTTCTATTACCTTTATTTAGATTTCTATGGTGGGCCCTTTAGTAGAATCGAATTTAATAAATTGCCTCCCTCGTTGGTCGATTCCCGGGTCGGGCAAAGTGTTATTGGGTTTTTTCATTAGGAAATTCTCAGTAGCAGCCCGGACTCTGGATTTTTGCCCGGTCAATGGCAATAGGCTCGCCACCTATTACATGGGACTATAACATAACTGGCGAAATGTGGGTGTACTATACACCTCTGCCTACCCCTTCGGGGAAATACAGGCGTGATGTTATATTCTGAATATAATAAATGCTATAATGTTTTTAGAAGTTATTTAATTTTACTTTAAATTGTTTCAGGTAACGACAGCCGATGGCTGGGATGGAAAATGCGTTAGAATTTACGAAGTTGTCAAAGATTGATGATTGTAATAAAAATAGAAGAATTCTTAGTCAATATTTTGTAATTGTGATCTATGTACACAGACAACTCAGCCCAATAGTTTTTGCATTAGCTCTCTAGCTTCGTGTAAGATGGCCACGCTCTATTTTATATACGAATGATGAGTGATGCACTATTTTGACTCTGAAATAACCAATCACAATAAGAGTTATTAAACTAACATGGTCACTACTCACTAACACTCTGGCACTAAAACAACCCTAACGCCTTTAAAGCTGGAGTGAATCGGCACCTAATAGGTTTGCTCTCTCCATCGTCGACCACATCTTGACAAAGCTGTCTATCTAGACACACAAACCACAATCCACACCACAATATTGTGGTCAAGAGCAGATGGGCGATTCGAATCACTTAACTCGAATAACTCGAGTTATCCTTTGAACTCGTTGATTCGAATTCTACAAAACCCAGTTGATTCGCTCGGCTCGGTAACTCGCTCTCCCGGGCAAGTGGCAGGTTGCGGTAAGCGAGCGAGTGAGGCAGCGAATACCTGCGAACTACGAGTTCAAGTAAGAAAAAAATATCAGGTGGTGCGAAATCGCCACGATTCGTGTAAACGAATAAACTCGATCAATCACATGACTCGCCCGATTCGACGCCGCTCGCTGACTCGGATGGCTCGCTGTTTATGGCCAACTCGGTGGCTCGAGTCGGCTCGATATATTAGAAACATACGCGTCGCATTTGCACCACGTGTTTGATATTGCCGACCGAGTCGAATCAACTCGAATCGTGATTCGAATCAACGATCACTAGAACTCGAAAGAATCGAGTTGGAAAAAAAAAGGAAACGATTCGTCGCATCGCTAAGCAGATCTTTATATCCTAAAAAACTTTACAAATACTTCAGTTTCCCCGTAAACATGGCGCTTGTTGTTGGCCGAAATATCGGGAACTCGTAAAAAAGGATTTATCACGGTTTCTATATGCCGTGGGACGTGACTTATAATAGGTAATACACAACTCACTGTGTGCCTTGACACCCCTCTGACTAGTACATACATACTATCATGCTTGTTTCCCATTGGGGTAGGCAGACTAGTGTTGATATTACCTATACATACTTTAATACTCCGTTGACTCAGCGACCTACAATGTGTCACCTCCAAAATAAAAGAACGCCACTTGCCTCGATCTTTTGAAGCTTTTGAATCTTCTTGAAAGTCTCGAAGATCGGATCCAGCAATATCTCGGGTAATGGTAACCAACGGGGAGTCATCTTGTCGGTCGAGTCTAAGAGGCTCTTCAAGGGCTTTTGGTGATATTTTTGCCGTGGTTACAGATATTAGTAAACCGCTGTATGAAAGATTGAAAAATAAATAAATAAATAAATTTTTGTTTTACACAATTTTTGTTGTACAGTAAACACTTACAAATTAAACAGTAGTAGTTATACAATTTCTCGGTATGAAGTGGTTGTTTGAACTCTGGAAAAACAGTGCGTATGGATTTTTTACGGATCTTTAAAAAAATATTGTGAATAACTAGGTACTTTAAGTTTAAACCTATAAAATTGTACCTATATTTAAATTAAAAAATAACACCAAATACCATTCCCAAATTCATTAAAGAAGCAGTCTATTGGGCTTAGTTGTCATTGTCAATGTATAACTTAAGGGTGGTTATTAAATTATTATACAGCTGGTTCTGAAAATGTTGATGTTTTATTCTTCTTTTTCTATCGTGTTGGCATGGGCTAACATAATGATAATAGCTCATCAATCAACTCAGCCTATCGTAGTCCACTGCTGGACATAGGCCTCTCCCAAGTTGGGCCACAACACTCGGTCCTCTGCCTTCCGCATCCAGTCCCCCCCAGCCACGTTCTTCAGGACGTCGGTCCACCTGGCTGCGTTTGCCGATTCACGGTCTCCACTCAACGACTCGTCTGCTCCAGCGGCCATCGGTCCTTCCACATACATGGCCAGCCCACTGCCACTTCAGTTTACTGATCCTAAAAGCCATGTCGGTCACTCCGCTTGGGCTGGGCAGCATTTGGCGAACTTCGCCGAGTCTTCTCGTCGCCTATACGGCAAAGTTTGAAGACAAAGGTCTTCAACCAGGGCGTCCTGCCAGTCATGACTTACGGTGCCGAAAATCCGTAACGAGATTATTCGGAGAAGAACCGGAGTGACCGACATAGCTAATAGCTCATGCCGTGGGGAAAAGATTAGTCAGCAGGTTGGTAGCGGGGTCGACTGCCCAGGGTGCACCGGACGATCACACGTGGAGACTCTTTTAATGCACCCCATACTGCCTCAGACATAGGATGTTTTTATGTTGAGCAGTAAAGAGGATTTGTATTGTATTGTATATTTTATTAATAAGTAAATACTGCCGTCCAAAGAAAGAGGGGCGCATCTCCATTAAATGTTTTATTACGCCCCTTTTTCTTATGTGGGCTACACACCAGGTCCGGCTGGACAGATTTGTCCAGAAGGCGCAGACAGATTACTCCGGAGGCGTGTAGACAAGTCGGCCACGGCCACGCCTCAGTCCCTGCCACCTCAGTCCATCCAGACATCACATCAAATTTTATTCGATATTGAGGCGATGAGGCCTTCACACGTTGAGGCGGCTAGGCAGATCGGCGGCCGGACAGATCTGTCCGGTCAAATCCACCCGGCTAAAATTGTCGTGTGTAGGATGAAATCCCAAACTGAAGGCGCGGCTGGAGGCAGCCTGTCATCGAATGAAGTTTCATTCGAAGGCCGGATGTCCTGTTGAGGCCGCAGGGACTGAAAGCGACACCCATAATTTTAGTTATTTCCTCAAACGTTTCTAGCCTCAAACTTCAATGGTTCCTATAAATAATATCAAAATCAGGCTGTCTCCGCCGCGCCTTTAATTCCCGTTCTTGCTAAACACGGTAAGGCCGCTGGCCGGACAGATCTAGTCTGTCCAGTCAAATCCACTCGGCTAAGCCCGTCGTGTGTAGTAAGAAATTGCAAACTAAATGCGAGGCTGGAGGCAGCCTGCCATCGCCATTCAGGCCGGATGGCCTGTTGAGGCCGCAGGGACTGAAAGCGATATCCATAATCTTAGTCATTTCCTCAAACGTTTCTAGCCTCCGCTGTTCTCTTGTGGTCATACTAATTTGTCATATCAGTATGACTGCGAGGATAAAGAAGTCCTCGTGGTCATATTTATTCATTTATTTAAATATGCTTTATTGTACACCATAAAATACATTACATTGAACATTATAACAATTTGTGAGTGGGGTTCTTGGCGAAGGTCTGTGTTCGTAGGTGGGTCAATAAAACGTAGAGAGTTCACAATACAAAGTCTTGTATTCGAGTATCACAATGGCAGGTTATTATTATAATCACACTGGACACTGGTGAACTAAAACTACGGTACGATAATATATACATTGACAGATTGACCGATGCGTGATTCGCGGTAGCGCGCAGGAGTCTGACTGAGACGCGTGTCGGCGAGAGCGGCGGGGGGCCGGTTTCCGCCGTTACACGCGTTCTAGAATGATCTTCGGCCCTCTGATTGGTGGAACCGACGCGGAAGACATTACGGCGAGGGACGCGAGGTTTGGTGGGAGCGATGGGGTGCGTTCCGAAATATGGTCACGTTATATCCTCCCCCTCCGAGTCACAAAATCGTCCCGGTGGTGGCTCGGCAAACACAAAATTACGGGGCCGTTCACGAGGGTTCCGAGGCCGTACTGGAGCTGAGACCTGACTAGACCTATACGACTTTAAACAGAAGTAAGAAACTTACCAAAATTCTTTTGAATTTAAATCAGTGACTTCATAGGTAGGAGAACTAACTATTTCGCTTACACAATAGTGTCCATCACGCATGAGTTTGCGGGTTTTACCTTTGAATTAGTGCACAGAAAAAGTCACCTACTTGGTAGTTTACAGTCTGTCGGGTTTTATCAGCACATCACTTCCTATCGGCCTGATGACGTTCAGCCCTATCTCTAATGATATCGCAATTGTCTAAAAATCGACGGAGATATGGGGTGATCGAGAAAGGAACTTTTCACGCATTGTAAGCGGTATGTGGAGCTGTGGCCGTTCGCTGTCCGAATCTGGAAGGTAATGGCAGGGAACACCTTGGTTCATTATGAAACATCAATCTGTCTTACCTTACCATTGAGTGTCGACTGGTCCGGTGTCTTCAAGGCTGTGGATTTTCTTAGCAACCTCGGGATCGTCAAGCTGCTCCTTACAAAGGTCAGCTGGACTTACATGGTAAGTCGACGATGACACTACAGACATCACAACTTTCTATGTTGGCATTGTCGCACTGAAGACGGCGTAAGGCGTTAGCCACAGAACAGACTTTAAGAGAATTTACGAAAGTCTGCGATATTATATTTAAATGAGACACCTATCAGGCGTTTTGAGGGTTAAGAGTCACTTTAATAAAGAATGAATGAGTGACTGTAAAAACAATTTTAACTGATTTTATACAGGTGAGAGAAAATACGGAAAACTCGGGACTGATATGGGTGGATGATCTCTAATATCAGTAGGCGGTACAGAATACTGTGTTAGCACTCCCCCTGGTCCGAAGACATCCTCGTTGCGTTGGAAGAGAGAAGCTGGACTATTACGTTCGAGAGGGCTCAGCATCGTACCCTCGTCTTCTCTTAAAATTTCCGCGGAAGAACAAGTTGCGAGGTTAATGGGGTACTCATACCCCAATGGGTACACTTCTTTAGAATCATGGAAGTGCCATGTGGAAGTAGCAAAATTAATATCCAACCCAGCTGCTGTTAAAAAATCTATACCCAACAAAGTATCATTATGAGTAGCATCCGGAAACACGAAAAATTCTATATTGACGCTCTTACCTTTTATATTGACTTCCAGTGTAGTTGACAGCATTTGGCGCATTGGTGCTGAACCATCGGCGAGCTTGACACGCATAGAGCTAGACGTGAAGACTTGATTATGCTGTTTCAGTAACGCGTAGAGTGAGGATCCGGCGATAGTTCCCTTGGCCGCGGTGTCGATTAAACCCGTTCCATGGATTCCTAAAATCTCAATACCTAAAATAGGTCGTCGCGGTGTGCCGTTAGGCAGAGAACTTAATGATGAAAAAGTTATAAACGTCTCATTCTCGGATTTCGTGGTCCCCCTACCCGGTATACTAATTTCCGGATTTTGTCCTGAAGAATTCATAGTCACCCTACTAGGTAGACTAGTTTCCGTGTTGTGTCCCGAAAAATTCATGGTCACCCTACTACGTGACGGACACTGATAAGAGCGAGTATTATTATTAAAATTATTACTATTAATGACGCACTGGTTATCAACCGATTCCCTGGGAAGCGCTGATTCAAATTCACTAGGTACACAAGTGCGGTTATGGGGCTCCCCCTGCATAACAGGTGGGGATAAAGATGTAAACAAATACCTATCATCTACACGACAAGCAAAACTTGAACCTTTTTGTTTATTATGACGTTTATGAACATTAACGTTATGGTTAGAGACAAAATTATTTACGGGGGGTGTACATGCATTATTATGCAAAATAGAACCCGGTTCTGTAGTGGTGAGCGTTGTATCCACATATACACAATTAGAGCTCTCAGAATAAACACTACAAGTAGGAGAACACGAGTCAGGTACAGCCCCAGTACAGACCATAGGAGAAGAAACATTGATGTTACTGTTACTCACCTGGGTGGACGGCTTACCGTACGATGATGCACCCGGGGTCATCGACCTTCGCGATCGCGATGTATTAGGCATAAAATCGATCGCGCTAAAATTTGAATTGCACTTAGAGCAATTAGAACGCACCACTCCGCTCTCGCCGCAACCGTAACACGATATCTTATTACTATTATTACTGTTTACGTTACTATTACGAGAGTCATTAACGGTTTGTACTAATTTTCGACACTGATCACGTGTATGTCCGTAATATTTACAATAAACGCAATATCGTCGTTTCTCGGCGACTGGAGTGATGTTGGAGGCGACGCTCGGCGTGTCTTGACGTGAGGCAGGCTCCGTTGATGTAGGTTGACGAGAACTCGGTGCTCGCTGCGTTTCTGACCGCGACGTTGCCGGTGGAGGCGATTTGAACCGTGCGCGGGGAGCAGTGGCGCGCGCGTCGGCAGCACCCTTTGAAGTGTCGGCACGCGTCTGAGATTCCTTTGTGGATTCCTCGATACTCCGAGCTTTTAGGAGGAGACTATTGAAGTCGGAGAATTCCTCTCTTCGTAACCTTTTTCGCATTTTATGATTGAGTAGTCCGTATATCATGTCTAACTGGACTTTTTCAATGAGGTCACCGTTTGGTAGACGCGCTAGCTGGGCCCGTGCTTTGGCCACGAACAACTCCGTACTTTCTTGAGGTTGCTGTGGTTTGGAAAACAGCTCTACGTAAATACGATGAGGAGGACGGCTGTCTCCGAAGGCACTGCGTAAATATTGGACAGCGCTGTCCCAGGTACTGACGGTGGCCTTGACTCCCTGCCACCATGTGGCCGCGTCATGCGTAAGTAGCATTGATAGCCCCCGTAAGGCGTTGGCTTCGTTGACGTTCGCGCAGTCCTTGAATGCTTCAATAGCATCGACGAAACCGTCGAGGGATTCCGTTGTCGCTCCGCTGAAACGAGCCTTGCAGGTGGCGAAGTTTCCAGATGCAGGTTGAGCGGTCGACGGCGTGGGTGTGGCTGGCGCGGCTGGAGCCAGCGCGGGCGAACAAGATGGCGGCCGCGCTTCGATGACTCTTGTGAGTAGCCGCTCGAAGTTCTCGGCCTGGGCTTGCTGTAGAGACGCCATTATTGAGGCGAGGTCGCTCGCTGTGATGGGCGTCGGCGCTTCGGCCGCGGGCGCGCGGGGCTCCGCTGGCTCTGGCGTTGCAATCTCTTCATCTTGCTCTGAACCGACGTCGAAGGGATCCGTCTGATGACGTTGTTGACTACGCGTTGTAGAACGTGGCATTTTACACAAGAATCACACCAATACACACGGAACACAGTTAGCACTTCGCCCACTCGTTGGGCAGCCAGTATAACAATTTGTGAGTGGGGTTCTTGGCGAAGGTCTGTGTTCGTAGGTGGGTCAATAAAACGTAGAGAGTTCACAATACAAAGTCTTGTATTCGAGTATCACAATGGCAGGTTATTATTATAATCACACTGGACACTGGTGAACTAAAACTACGGTACGATAATATATACATTGACAGATTGACCGATGCGTGATTCGCGGTAGCGCGCAGGAGTCTGACTGAGACGCGTGTCGGCGAGAGCGGCGGGGGGCCGGTTTCCGCCGTTACACGCGTTCTAGAATGATCTTCGGCCCTCTGATTGGTGGAACCGACGCGGAAGACATTACGGCGAGGGACGCGAGGTTTGGTGGGAGCGATGGGGTGCGTTCCGAAATATGGTCACGTTATAACATGCATTTAAAAAGTGTACCTACTCATCATACTGTGTATCAGTCAACGATGCCTTCAAGGGTTCCTACAAACAATTTATCAAAATCGGTATTCTTAGACATTTCCTCAATGTATCTTGAGGAAATAAATAAGGCCGCAACGGATAATTGTATGGGTCGTCGTACATATTCCATAAATTGGTAAAATCGGACATTTTTCAGAATAAAAACAACAATAATAACGTCGCAAATGGCACTTTTCCAGTCTTGAAGCCTTCCAGACAGGCTTACTTAAGCTTGGTCGCAATATACCTTCAGGTCTTCAAATTCAAATTCAAAAGTTTATATTTCGAATAAACATTTAGGGTCAGGTGGGGTAAATGCGAGTGCCATAGCTAAACTCACAAGTTGTACCAAAGACCATTTTTTACTCAATAAGAATTTAGTATTCATATTTACTGTGTGAATCAAGCATGTATTAGGCTATTATTTCAATAAATTAGTTTAATTAAAATCACTATGTAAATGGAAAAAGAATACAACTAAAGAACCGTGACCTACCTATTACATTTACCCGGTGTACAGGGGGAAATGCAATAACGTTATTAAATTCCTTAGTATTGTACATAGATTCAAATCAGGGGTAATGGCAATAAAATACGCAAATGTTATTAACCTTTGGTTTTTATTTAAAAGAGATAGGCGAAAAACTTACAGAGCTGTAAACTTTTTCTTATAAACTAAACAATGATTTTTAAATCAAGCTAAGTGTTGCTTATGATATATTTATATTTTTGAACTTGAAATCAAAGTACATTATACCACGCTTTGTAGTGTCTGGGTTAGGCAATATTTTAATTATGTTTTCAGCATGATCAAATCACTGTCTTCTATTATAGGAAATAGAAAGGTGCAGTGATCAAATGAATGTCTTCTAGTATAGGAAATATAAAGGTTATACCCTTACGTGGTACAAACTTTATTTCCCAACGACTGTCCATTTTGTGTTGTACAACACCTACGTAATATTTAAGTCCATTATTGAGAGCATTTTACTATCACCCATTTGTGAGATTTTGAAGTTCCATTGCCTCCACACATTTGCCCCTAGCCCACGATATCAGTGGGCAAATGTAATAGCGACCATTCCAAACATACCTGCAACAATAAAATAAAAATACATATTCAGATCAATTACTATTAACACCAAATATTATCACAAAAAAAAAAAAAAAAAAAAAAACTTACATTCTGATGAAATCCGATTAAAAGTTAGGTTATCAATTTAAATAACACCTGGAACGGACGTCACTCAGAAAATTAAATGTTACTCAGTCGTCTGTCGGCCAATCAGTGTCGGTAAGTGGGCGGTATGTAGCCACAGACATATGGCACGGTTTTCAGAGATGGCAGAACCAGTTTTTTTTTAAACAAAGCCACAGATAATATAATACAAAGCCAACAAAACTTTGTATTACTTTTACCCCGCTATTGCACTTACCCCACTTGACCCCATAGATTATACACTAATATGGAAACTTGACCCTACCTACATGCACTTTCAAAACGTTTAGAATCTTCTATACTATAATAAAACTGTAAAGGTCGAAAAGTCTGTACATTGAGTTTTTTTTCGCGAAAACCGGCTAGGGGGACTAGAAATAAGCTATAGAACACGAATCAATCGTTTAAAAAATTTATGTCTGTCTGTCTGTCTGTCTGTCTGTCTGTCTGTCTGTCTGTTTGTTACCTCATCACGTGAAAACGGCTGAACGGATCGTAATGAAACTTAGCATTTGTATTGGTATTAGTCTAACTTAAAATATAGGGTATGTTTTATCAGAATCGGTTGAGTAGATCTAGCGATACAGCTTGACCCCTCTATTGTATTAAGTTGCATACAAAGTAGAGGTCATGATTGTTGGTTGGTTGCAGGTTGCAGGTTCCTAAAAATACAACTGAATTATATTAGTATTATAGAAAATATAGAATAACATAACATAGCCCATCACTGTCCCGCTGCTGGGCATGGGCCTCTTCTTGGAATGAGAAGAGTTATGAAACTAGAAAATATAGAATAACATAACGTAGTCAACCCATTACTGTCCCACTACTGGGTATGGCCCTCTTCTCAAAATGAGAAGAGTTAATGAACTGGATATTATTAGTATTCTAGAATAACATAACATTACCAGCCCATTACAGTCCCACTGCTGGACACGGGCCTCTTCTCAGCATAAGAAAAGATGTGGTTAGTGTTATAGAATAACATAATCAGCCCAATTACTTCCCACTGCTGGGCACGAGCGTCTTCTCAGAATGAGGGAGTTTAGGGCTAATTCCATGAAATTCCATCACCTTAGCCGGTTGGTTGTAAAAACAAAATATATTATGGTCGGTAAATAGTGTAATCGTCTGTGTAGGCGCTTATATGTATATATTTGAAGACATTGTGTTCATAATTATGACACGATGTTATTTTCCGACATCCACGCGGACGGAGTCGCGGGCACAGCTAGTCTATAATAAACCACGTTTAACTGGATTACATCGCGTATAGAATCTAGTTGCAACTTCTTCACCTTGAGTAAGGAAAACTGGAAAACTATCAAGTGACGGAGATTTCTACAACTGTACTGAACTGAAGGACCGATGGCCGTTGGAGCAGACGAGTCCTTGAGTGGAGACCGCGTATCGGCAAACGCAGCGTAGGGCGCCCCCCTGCCAGGCGGACCGACGACCTAAAGAACGTGGCTGGGGGGCACTGGATGCGGAAGGCAGAGGACCGAGCGTTGTGGCGCAACTTGGGAGAGGCCTATGTCCAGCAGTGGACTGCGATAGGCTGAGTTGATGATGATGATGATGATGAATACCACGGAGGAAATATTGTATTGAGTGAGGTTGGGTGGAGTCTACAAACGTTTGAGGAAACAACTTGGAATATGAGTTTGAGACACACCTCCGGCCAAATGCGGCTGCGCTTTCGGGCCGGATCCATCCTGGCCTGACCTTATAGTATTTTGCCTGTGGCAGAATATTTATTCATAAAACTATTGCCTATTAACATGGTGCGTAACATATTGATCATCACCATCATCACCATTTCAGCCGAAAGACGTCCGCTGCTGGACATAGGCCACCCCCAAGCATCGCCACAACGACCGGTCCTGCGCTTTCCGCATCCAGTGAATTCCTGCGACCTTCACCAGGTCGTCGGTCGATCTTGCTACCCACGCTGCGCCTTCCACTACCTACGCGTTCGCCACTCCAGAACTTAATAATAAATATACAACGTGTATCAGAAATACGTGAGCTCATTCAGGGCAAAATATAGAAGAAATTTTACTATGGCACACCGGTTTTTTTTTTCGCGATTTCAGTGTTGGTCCCATAGTAAAAGTTGTTCGATATCACCCGCAGAATAAGCTCTTCAAATATGACCATGCATTTCTGTTGTATACTGCTGCATATACTCTTTGGTCAACACTGGCCACTTTTAGAATAGTTCATCTGTATGAAGCAAATATGAAGTGTTTGTCTTCGGTTTTTAAATTCGGCTGTCATTACTTGGTTTTTGTTCTGAATACATGTACCCCATATGTACCCCATGTACACAGCCCATGTACGCACGGCTACACATCAAGCTGTACATTTCCAGTATAAGCTGATCTCGCATTGTACGGAAAGCCTACTACAACGCGAGGTCAGCTTGTACTGGAAATGTACAGCTTGATGTGTAGCCGTGTGTACCTGTCTGTAAATCTCAAAGACATTTCCATACTGACGTAAGTATAATAACTCTATGGTAAATCTATATAATAATATGTTTTTTATAGTTTCGTCATGTCCGTCCGTCTGTCCGTCTGTCCGTCTGTCCTAATCATCTACAGCTTAATAACTTCTACAGTTATAAACAAAAGTAAATGAAATTTTGACAAAAAATGGTATAGATATAGATCTCAATTTTAAAAGAATAAAAAAAATTTGATTACGTATTTTAGGGGTGACGTACATACGTGTGAAATGGGGATGAATATTTTTTTTCAATGCATCCCTTTGTGTGGGGTATCATTGAATAGGTCTACTAACATGAAGGTAATGTTTCAGACACAAGTTTTTTATCAGGTATACCATCTGCGAAATACAGTTCGCCAAAGTGGCTTGCAATGTGTCCCCCCCTGCCATTTCTAAACTATGCAACGTAGAAACTTATAATCTTCCACATTGATAGACCTTAATAAAAACTCTCTTTTAAAATTATTTTGAGTACAATATGATTATAAATTTTTTAGTTATAGTGAGAAAACTGCAAAATACTTAAGACGTCCTAGTTCAAAGGACATTGACCTTAGATAAAAATGGTTTTAGCAAATAATGCTCCTTTATTTATTTTCTATTTAAAAAAATCACAAAAAGTAATTTTTTGTTATATTGATATGACACACTTCTTCAATTTAGCTTCTTAAATTTAGCGCTAGGTGGCGCTGTTTTCAAAAACTAAAATAGCAATGATTAATATTCGATTTGATTCGTTTGTAATTAGACCTACTTAAGGAACCCTATAATACTGAGCATGGCCCGACATGCTCTTGGCCGGTTTTTTTTATTATACTCCTACATTCTAAGATCAAACCTACAACAATTTCTGATACTTACACGTCGTATAGCAATTGAATAACTCGAAAATAAATTTACACAAATATACCTTAAATTATTATTTTTATATATCTTCGTTATCGTTTAAACGATTATCTCGTAATTATGTAAGTAATCAGTGATAGCAAGTACATGTATGCATGTAGTTACTCACAATCTGGAGCGGACATAGCAACAATAAATTATTGTGGATTTTGTGTGAAGTGAAGTGAAATTGTATTTATTTTACCTACAATCCATATCCTCTATCTATCATCTTGCCGGGGGCCCTGGCCTATTGGCTGGTGACACCCTTGGCAACAAATACTATGATTTTATTATGTCGTAACTATCATACTTACTTTCACTAAGGGTAGTCAAGGATGGGGTGCTGGCCAGAAAACCTCCACGTGTGCCTGACGGCTGCTTGTCCTTCTGGACACGTGTGGAGGGAACGGCAGTTATTTGGCCGGTGCATCCTGGGTACGGGCAATACAATCCTTTCGAGGGATTAACCTTCGGGGGATTTTATTACCTGTGGCGAATATTCTGGCGCGGGAGGGGCACGTTCTGGGCCAGTGGGGAGTTGCTCCACGTGTCCCTCTGTTGCCGACAGAGGGCACAGTGGAGGAGCACGGGCGGGCCCGGTGTGCACTCACCCTGCCACTGGGCAGGCAGCGGGGGGACTGTCTTTCCCTGCCCCCGTCGATCTCGTAACACCAGGAGTGCCCGCTGATTAGTGTTCTCGCGCCTCTTGGGACAAAGGGTCTTAGCTTCACCGCCCGGACCGCGAGGAAGAAAACCTCTATAAAAAATTACGGGAGGTAGGGCCTGCGAGCAGCAGACTCGGGGTAGTCTGCTGCCCGACCAGCAGCTAGCGTAGCTGGCACAGCTGGCGTAGTTGGCACAGCTGGTAAAGGCCCTTGAGGTGAGGTGGCGTGCAGTGTTCCGTCTGCGCCACCAAGGAGGGTGCGGCCGACGTTAGGCTGCACCGGTAGAAGGGGCTCGCCTGCTTGTGGCTGGCCGGGACCTGTCGGGGGTGGTTGTGTGAATACTCACGGGTTCCCACGCCCCCGGCTAAGGTAGTTGAAGGAACACCGTGGTGGTTTTAGTCGGTAAGAGTCCGACACTGGCTCGCCTACCCCGGGCGGAGTGCGTCCATTAGGATTTCCCCACGGCAAAAAAAAAAAAAAGAGGTAGTCAAGGATGTAAAAAGATTGGGTATCTCTTTGTGCTGTTTGTAGGAAATTTCTCCAAAAACAATTGCCTGAATGACGATTCATCGAATAAAATTCCCCGAAAACTGAGTAACGAACAGCTTTTAGATCTCATAATAATAACTAACAATAAGTTAATAAAAATTGCATACGTGTACGCACGGCTACACATCAAGCTGTAATTTTCCAGTATAAGCTGGGTGTGGTGTAGTAGTTATAAGCTATATTTAATCTGTATTATTAAGACAATATATTCAGTCTATTAGCAGCTAACACGCGTTTCACTTGTCTCCCAAATACACCACCTTACATGGCGACCGTGACAGGACACAGGAGAGCCTGTAGGTGCGCGCGTGTTCCATAAATGGACTCGTAACGTGTAATAGTAACTCGATACTGTGTGCGGACTTTGGGTAAAGATGGAATATTTCATTGCAAGTCGTATTGCGCATTTGACCTGTTCCAGTTTGTCATTTTTTTATAATAGTTTTGAGCAACAAAATGGGTGCCCGAAGTTCTAAAGAAGAGGTTATCATAGCCCAGACTGCCGGAGTTGGTTCGAACCTTGCTCGAACAGAACAACTGCACGAGACGACTAACACGATTCTCGTAATTATATGCACAATATTGGCAATTGGCATATTGGTGGTTATATATAAATTGTACAAACGATGCCATGCCAAGCAAATTGAGAGAAAGTTGGATCAGATGACGCTGAAGAGGTATTCCAGTCTCCTTAAAAGGGCCCAGGCTCAAGTAACCAGTCACCAGCCACAATTGGGAAAACCAGAGGTCATCGTGTAAAATGGCGTACCTATAACATCAAGACGTGCTTTTGAATTATATCGGGTGTGATATCAAAATCAACTAAAAATATCGAGTGTTCTTGTGCGGTATATAGATATAAACACGGAAAAATTCACTGAAATGAACTGTAAGTAGAGCAAGGTAGTATCCACATCATTATTAAAAATTAAAAACATTATTGTGTGATTCCTTATGATTTTAGTATTATTATTTTATCTTTTGGTGTTGATATACCAAGGTATTTGTGTTATTTTAATTTATACTCTTAAAATGTTTATAAAATATTGTAATGATAATATGATATGGCAGAGGAATTGGTTCTAATATTAAATGAGCTTCAAAATATAAGAAAGTATCTGATTAAAATCGGTCCCAGCCGTAGAGTAGGTAAGATATTAGAAACAAAGAAAAACGAAGCTCAGAATGTGTTAGCAAAATATAATAAATATTTAGATACATATAAAAGAAAAGTTCCGACAAAAGAAATATCATTAATTAGTAAAATTTGTGAAGAGTTTAATATCTTATATTCAGAAGTAATTTTATTGTGTAGTGACGAAACGATCGAGTTAGAATCCTCTTCTAGCAAAATGGCAGTGGAAACTTTTAATTTGAAAATTGCTTTGAGCCTTCTGCCAGTTATGAATAATACTGAGGACAATACTAAACAGTTAATTGAGAGTAACGATTATTATAATTCCTTATTAAGTAATTCTGAATGTAAACAAAAATTAATACAATTTGTTTTAAAGAATAGATTGTCGCAGCAAGCTAAGTTAAAATTAAAATCTAAATATGATACTGTCGATGAGCTTATAGTGGATATGCAAAAGTTATTATTACCTCAAAAAAGTCACACGGCTTTACAAACTAAATTGCAGCAATGTCGGCAGAATAATAAAAGTATTTCAGATTTTGGTAAAGAAATATCCGAAATATTCGTGGACTTGACAATCTCGCAGGCCGGTGGAAACTCGAGTAATTACGACGTTTTGAGACCGTTGAATGAAAAAATTGCGATTAAAAGATTTGCTGACGGCCTACGTGATCGTCGTTTGAGCACATTCGTAGCAGCGCGTAATTTTTCTTCTTTGACAGAAACCATTCAAGCAGCGCTGGACGAGGAGGTATCTTCTCCTGGTGGCTCAAACGATTTTATGGGTATGTACAAACAAACTTTTTATCCATCTAGGAGAGCTCGCGGGGGGTTCAAAGCGCAACAGAATTCTGGTTCAAGAGGACCAATGCAAAATGTATACTCGAATCAGCAGCGAGATCCTCAGTCGCAGGTGCAGAACTTTTCAAATAATTATCGTGGTAATAGTTTTAATAACCGTTTTCGTGGCAGAGGTAGGCAAAATCGAGGTCGTGGTTTTAGATCGCAGAACAACATAAACATCATAGCACGAGCGCACGGGCCTAGTACGAGTTTGACACTTATGAATACTTTCATCGTTTTCGTCGACTTTCATTCATAAATCAGTAGTTTCTCCTCGTATCCGCCAGGGGCGCTCCTGATTAATGAATGAAAGTGGATGAAAACTATAAAAGTATTCGTAAGTGTCAAACTCGTACTAGGCCCCCAGATCTCGCATTGTACGGAAAGCCTATACAATGCTAGGTCAGCATAAACTGGAATGTACAACTTGATGTGTAGCCGTGTGTACCTACCTAGTTGAAATAACTGAAAATCTCATAAAGGAGTCATTACACTCATTAGTATGAACAACTTTTACTATGGAACTAATCCAGAATCCGCGAGACAAAAATCAGCTATTGCCTACATTTTGTCGAGTTATGCGAACTGATGTATGGTGCCCCAGTGGTTTATGCTGTGCGTGTTCTGGCAATCGTTCACATAAAATTACATACATACAGAACATCACGCCTGTATTCCACGAAGGGGTATGTAGTAATACCTCTTTACTTACCTACCTCGCCAGTTATAAGTCCCATATAATAGGGGGCAAGCCTATTTCTAATAACCCGGAAAAAAATCCAGACTCCGGGCTACTACTAAGAAAAAACCCAATAAGACTTCGTTTGACTCAGGAATCGAACCCAGGAACCCACGCTCAGCAGTCGCGCTTGCGATCACTAAACTAACGAGGCAGTCACATGGAATTTGATAGACAAATGGGTACATAATTATTTATTGGAGTGCAACTCAATGCTCGACTTTACAAAAGCCTATTTTGAAACCTACAAGATTGGTCACCAGAACCACGGGAATCCAAGTAGATAAGGAATGAGTTGGCAACAAATTATTTCTATTAATTCGTTATTAATCATTATTTTTATCAAAACTATTATATGGTTAACAGATAAAAATAATTGACTCACTATTTTCGACACTGATTTATTTTTACAATCGATCATGTCTATTTTTAATCCGTTTGCATCATAATTGATTTCAAACATTATTGCTTAATTTTCTTTCCAAATATTTCTTTCTATAATAAACTAAATAAAAGCAATCGTATTTTTGCTGTAGGTAGGTACTATCATTAGTTATTATCACTTATCGCGTTCATATTGATAAGGTTAGCGCCGATAAAAATGCAGACTTCAAACATACTACAAAGTGCACTATCCGCGCCCTGCAAAGAAAAAAGATAATTTTAATACTTTGATCGGGGTCATAATATTTCACCTAAATATTTGGCTTACCTTTACAATACAGCAGTATATCAGAAGGTGAATTTTTTACGGCAACGTGCCTTTATTTTTGTGTTAACATTAAATTTAACGCTCCTATCATTTAAGAAATAAAAACAATACGAGTACATAGTACCAATTACCTATAACATAATCAGCCCATCGTTCCACTGCTGGGCAAAGGCCTCTTCTCTAAATGAGAAGGTTAAGGCCTTAGTCCACCACGCTGGTCAGTTGGAAGACTACACACATAATCGAGAATTGTATTGTATGGTGCACTCTCGGGTGTGCAGGTGATACCTATGCAGGATAATAATACAGGCGCCGCTGTAGGTATTTATTTTTATTATTATATCTCTGAATAGTCCATACCCGCAAATTCGCCCTCGGAAACAGTTTATCTTACCGGGTTAAAAGTAGCCTATTATGTTAAATCGGGCTATGGCCTGTCTGTATGCCAAATTCAATCCAAATTTGTTCAGCCGTTCCAGCGCGAGCGTGATTGAAGGACAAACAAACATCCACACTTTCACATTTATAATATTAGTAAGATTTTGTCATTGTACTAATTGTATCTCCTTCTTGTTCATATGTGTCAATGGGTCATATTATATTCATGTACATTTTTATTGAAGTAAAACTTTAGGCACGCTTGACTTGGGGGGTAAGCTGGTGAATGTGTTACGAAAAGTGAGGCGAACGGAAGGGGTAGTGCGGGACGCGGGGAACGAGGCGCGCGTGACGGCCGGCCACGACACAGCGCCGGCAGAGCAGACGTGCGCCGCGCCGCCATTCCTTTGTTCTCATTGAAATAGTATTGAGAGAGATATAAGTTAGTGAAGTTTTACTTCAGTCGTGTGCTCTAAGGCACACTCGTTTTTAGGGTTCCGTACCCGAAGGGTGCCAAACGGGACCCTATTACTCTCGCTACGCTCTCCGTCCGTCCGTCCGTTCGTCCGTCCGTCCGTCCCTCTGTCTGTCACAGGGCTGTATCCTTGTAACGGTAATAGATAACCAGTTGAAATTTTCACAGAATATGTGTTGCTATGAGGGGTATCACTACAAATATTGAAAACAAAAAAAAGTCTTAAACCAAAGGGGGTCCCCATACAAGAAACCTCGAAAAACATGCATTTTTTCAACGTTTTTGTTCCTGCTCTATCTTCAAAACGGTCATACATACCAGCGTCAAACTGGGTTTGATTATAGTGCATACTATGTAGTTTAGCAACAAATACTAAAAACAGGGCAAACATAGACAAATGTGGTGGTACCTACGTAAAAAAGAGATGTAAAAATCCACATTTCGCGCATGATCGTTGATGTCTTTTGATAAACTCTCGTAAAATTAATCAGTTCCTATAGGGTATCAGGTCGATGGATGGTACGGAACCCTTACTGCGTGAGTCCGACTCACACTTGGCCGGTTTTTTTATTTTTATTGATTATAAAGAAAGGCGTAGGTATCAAGGATTTAGAACACCAGAATATGGATAGGTTCATAAAATTCGAAATATCATTATAATACTTTGAGTAAATATGTACTACGTCAGGTCAACACATCATCAAAACACAACAAACATCAAACAATTGGAATGAAACATCATCATCATCATCATCATTGCAGCTGAATGACTTCCACTGCTGGACATAGGCCTCCCCCAAAAGTGGGAGGAGGATATGCCATAATCGCCATGCTTGGCAGGCGGGTTGGCGATTGCATTCGGTTGGTTAAATACTCAGAGAACGCTGCTGCCCATCCTCTAGTGAATCCCTTAGTCGCCTTTTACGACACTCATGAGTACAGATAGGGTGGTGCAATTATTTATGTCCGGCACTGTGGTGCCAAGGAACCAAGAAACGATAGGAGAATGAAACACTTTTATAAAACCACTGGATAAAAATTATTAAGAGGTATTATAATATTGGTACCTTCTCCTACCAAACCAAGAAAACACAAAATATAAGAACATTCTGGTAAAAAAAATGAAATCAACCTTTATCGAGAAATAACTAATCGTTCAAGAAGATATAAATGAAGATATAATATTGGTGTACATCGCATGATGTCCAATATTTATAGGAAATGATAACACTTATCGAGCAAATATAATATTATATAATGTAGGTAGGTATACCACTTTCTAAATTTTTTTTTCTTTTAGTACGTTAATTATGTAATTAATTAGTGCATAAGTACTAATTATCTCATCATTATCATCATCATTTCAGCCGAAAGACGTCCACTGCTGGACATAGGCCTTCCCCAAGCATCGCCACAACAACCGGTCCTGCGCTTTCCCCATCCAGCGGATTCATACGATCTTTACCAGGTCGTCGGTCCACCTTGTGGGGGGCCTACCCACGCTGCGCCTTCCAGTACGCAGTTACCACTCCAGAACTTTACTGCCTCATCGGCCATCCGTTCTGCGAGCAATTGGGGCCCTGCTTCGGGCTATGTCGGTTACTTTCGTTCTCCTGTTTATCTCCTCATTTCTGATTCGATCACGCAGATTACTAATTATCTCAGATACAGTGTTTTAACAGGATTAACAATGAGAGAAGTAGTGGAACATGTTGTGAAAGAGTTCATCTAGAAATACAGTTCCAACATACTTATTTATATCGCCAAGCAGCATCGCGTTATGTTCCGGTTTGAAGGATATGAATAAAAATAAAGTAATAGGTATACCTACACGAGACTTATACACTTTGCATCACACCTGAAACCTGTTGAACGCCTGGTATAGGATCTCCTAGATAGACGTGATCTAAGAAATAATTTAGTTGATAATGGTTTCCACTTAACATCAGGTTGGATATTGTCAGTTCTAGTACTTTATAAATCTTATCTATAATCATCATCGTTCATACGTCCTTTACTCTTATTACGGCTCAAAAGGATTGGATGATCAATAGCAATTAACTTAAATCAACAATGTCATACAAGCTACATAACGCCAATAGCGGTCTCCACACGAATAGCGATTGAGTACCTACCAATAAAGAGCAAGGATAAAAGTAAAAATAGATTAAATGTGATAATAAGCACCACTGAACTGGATTATGTGAAAGATGATATTGATAAAAAGAAAGTGAACACGGAGATGACGGCTGATATAGATGAAGAAAAATACTTGCTGCACCGACCTCAAATAAATTGGGATAAGGGCAGGAGGATGAATAAGCACCACTGAACTTATAAATGTTGAAAAGAATTCTAGACTTATTGCTCATCTAGGCGAAATTATTACACTGTCAGATTATCCACGTTATCCAACAGTACAAAATGTAAGGCAACTGAAGCTTCAAATGCTGTTAGTTTAGAACAATGTGAAGACAACAATTAAGAGGTTAATGCTGCTGTCTCCAATAAAATCCATGAAAAAGAAAGCACGCTAATCTTAAGCATGATTCAAAGTATCAAAACAGAATCTAGTCAAGGGAAATATGAGTTTACTTTGACTGTTGCTAAAAGAAATTCTGTCACCTCGGATTTAGGTCAAGCTGAATGCTTAAATGATTCACTTTTTATCTAAGGACACGGATTATCCACTTAACCAAAAATAAAACTGCTCTAGGTATTCTGTCAGCCAGTAAACTTCAAACACACCTTAAAAAGATTAAAGGCGCCACCAGTACCCGTCGAGATCGAGATGCAATAAAACCTTATCATTTATTACGCGAGCATTATCTATATCAGGGGATTAGTGCAACGGTATATAAAACACGCCTAGCCCCCCATAGCCTCTTAGTTTGCAGTTGTTCAAGTAACCAAACCAGTTAACATGGCTTTCTTAGGCAAGGAATACAAATTTGAGAAGCAGGAGAACTATGAAGAGTTTGTCAAGGGTTTGGGTGAGTCGATAATTTCGTAATTTTGTTTATATATTAATTAACATACATACATTATATTTAAATTTTCCGTACAATGCTGGGCACCGATTTGGCTTTGTCCTTTGAAACCGCTGCCTCCCATTTATTTATTCAGTAGCAAGAATTTGGAGGTTATCGTGATAATGGACTACTCATATTGCTTGGATAATCGATAACTATTTGAGAAAGGAATGCACTGCAGAAAGTTGCATCGGATAACCCCCAGAATTTTGGATACTATCGGCAAAAAGTGTTAGGATAATGAAGCCTTCTTTGATTACGAACAAAATATAAAAATGGGAGAGTGACTGAATATATTTTTCAACAGCCTTTAAAGCTTCAGATAAAGTTTACTTGATAGGTCAAAGTCTTCATTATCAACATCAATCGCAATGAGATATCGATGCCAAGAATTATGTTAATCAGATAAAAGCATTTATTCAGTGTTTATATCAGAAAAGCCTTCAACGTGACCAACTTGCATACAGTGATTGATGACATTCAGTGAAGTACTAGGTCATTTCGTTCACAATTATCCTTGCGTGGTAAGATAGGAATAATACAACCTTTAGTTTTCAAAATCAGGCAATCATAACGAAAACAGGGGGGACCTTGTGGTAGACTGCTCACTAGCGATATTTTTAGACTTTGCATAAAATTATCTGACGATCAAGTTACATTATTGCTGATAATCATTATAAAAGTAATTAAAAAATATGTTTTTCTATCAAGTCAATATTGTAATTAACAAAACTTCATTGTACGATGTTATCAACATTATTCTTCTTGCTGTCTTACCCCTCTAGGAGCTACGCGAAGCTTGAGGTTTTAAAATAATTTTGCATGTAGTGCAAAGCTTTTAGAAATTCGGCCAATGCTAAGGTTTTGCGCACTAACTAGCCTGACCACGAACAGACTGTGGTAATCAAAATAAATGTCCTTGGCTCCTGACCTAAAGACTGACTGACTACCTACCGACTATCACATAAACTAATGATAAAGCAACAGATGTCTTTGGATAGAGAAAACTTTACTGCTGACTTTGGCTGCCACAACCAGAATTCTTGAACCATTTTATTCTAGATTTATTGACCTAGACCTAATCTTCAACCATTGCCTTATTTCCAGGTCTGACCCCAGAGCAGACACAAGCTTACATCAACTACAAGCCCGTGCAGAAGTTCGTGTTGAATGGAGACACCTACTCCTACGTTACTGACAGTCCTCAGGGCAAGAAGGAACTCACCTTCAAGAATGGAGTGGCTTTCGACGAGAATGTTATTGACCGTACCGTGAGTAGCTTTTATAATAATTATCATAGGTACCTACCTGCAGTTTATGATAACATTGGTGACACACTTTTCTCCAAAAGAAAAACTGTCACTATCTCATTTTTATTTTTTATAAATAAAATAATGTTGTACAGTGGACCGCACGTCAGTGAAAATACTTGAACTACGAAAACTGTTCTTACTGCTTACGAAATAAAGATCAAACTGTAATCACTGACGTGCGGTCTACAGTACAATAAAGGCCATTGTTTACATATCTGCTATAAGATCTGTCGTGCTGTGTGGATCTGAATACTGGGCCGTGATGAAGACGGATGAAAAGAGATCGCATGTAGCAAAGTAAAGAATGTTGGAAGTGTGGAAGGACGAGAATGGATAAAGTAAGAAATGAATACATTAGAGGGAGTTTGAAACTGGCGTCAGTGTAAGAAAATTTTTAAGGTAATCTTTTGTGTTGGTATGGTATGTGATGACGAAGGATGAAACGCATGTGACTAAAAGAGTGTTGAATATGAATGTTGATGGATGGAGAGGGAGATGGAGACCAGAAAAAGATGGATGAATTGTGTGAAGAATGATATGAATGGAAAGGGAGTGAATGAGGAGATGACGGTTGACAGAGAAGAATAAATAAATATTTTTCGGACATTTTTACACAGCACCATCTAGTCCCAAACTAAGCAGAGCACAAGTGAATGAAAGTAGAAAGCACATTGCGCTGACCCCAATTAAATTGGGAGCAGGGTAGGAATATGATGATGATGTTGTAGAATCGGATAACTACTGCAGCGTTCACAGGACCAAATCTTCACATGCAACCACATCTAGAATAGAAAATATTACTTAATATTACTTATCTCCTTACCTTTTCAGAACTCCGTTGGGATCGGCTTCCAGTCTAGCCAAATGTGGCTGAATGTCTGTATTTTACACAGAGCCACCAAACTAAACAAACCCGCGATATTAAGTTAAACTTTGACAGATTGCATCACCTACCTAACTAAACTTTTTAATCGCAGTAATGATATCGATTCTTTTTTTACTTGATGCTGATACTCTTAAGAATAGGTTTAATCAATACCCTGGTAGTGTAAACACAACAAAGTTACATCCGAACAGAAATTAGAATTTCATTCGAAGCCCAATTTGAACCCACATTTTTCATTAAAAGTCAGAAAACCAGTATACTTAATGTTAATACTTTTTTAAGATTTGTGATCACTCTCTTCAACTCTGACTTCATGTAGTAAAAACAAAATTGTTTATATCCTAGAAAGCTTCTCAGGATTCCTCCCACAGTTATGGTATAGTTTTTATTCCTATTGAAGCAAGCTATATCAACTATTCTTATTTCTACTTCCAGTGCAAGACCACCTTCACCATTGACGGTAACACCGTCTCTCAGGTGCAGAAGTACGACGATGGCACCGATCTGACTGTCGTCAGGGAGTTCTCTGGCAACGACATGGTTGTGGTAAGTGACTTTGACTATTTGTACTTCTCCATTATTATCATCTTAATGGTTAAGTGGTAGCATCTGCTGGTTTTAATATGCTGGATTTAATTACCAGGTTTTTTGATTTAATTACCAGGTTCAGCAATTGTTTTTATTGGGAATTGGAAATCGTCCATTTGCATTTTCCCTGTGATTGTAGTAAGCCGCTTGCCAAGGTCGGGAGATTCTTGAAGATAAAGTGACTTTTAGTAGCCTCATGTTCACGTTTTCGGTTCGGTTTGGTTAACATTGAGCAACTCTTATCTCTTACCTTTGCAACTCAAATGGCAGACATCAACATTTTCGTTTGTTTCGCTCAACGACCGGTCCTGCGCTTTCCGCATCCAGCGGATTCCTGCGAC
Source organism: Asteroscopus sphinx (assembly GCA_949699075.1). Lineage (NCBI taxonomy): Eukaryota > Metazoa > Arthropoda > Insecta > Lepidoptera > Noctuidae > Asteroscopus > Asteroscopus sphinx. The sequence goes on along the minus strand of OX453021.1, from coordinate 5,583,282 downwards.
CTTCACCAGCAGTACTATTCACAAACGTTCGAAAAGTTTCCGTTTCCGAAGTGAAATTAGACCGGGAAACGAAACAAAACGACCGCTTCCTGCTACCACGAACGCTGCAAAACATTCGAAACGCCAGGAAAATTTTAATAATAATACACGATTTAATCCGGTTAAAAAAATAGAATAGCCTTTCCGATCCGTTCGGTTCTGGTTCGAGCTCTGAACCAAATCAAGCTAATGTCAATTCCTAGAAAAATGCTGTAGGATTTGACACTAACTCGATTTCAAATTCGATTGATACAGCGCTCGATCCAATCGGGAGTAAGGCCCCAGTACCGCGCGCGAATCGCCCGCATTGTGACATGCTCGCCCCGATTTTATACGGTTATCAGATTTCCAGTAGAAAAAAAAGGATACCAAAATAATTTATTCTTTTCTCTTTCAGACCATCAGCACGAGCAAATGGAGCGGTACCGCCCGCAGATTTTATAAGGCTTAAATTATTATAATATCGAATAATATTTATACTATCATTACTTTCGGACATAAATCTATTTAAATTTTCTTAAACTGTTGTTTTAATTGTTCATAAGCACCAAAGTGTATACAGGTAGTGGAATTCAAGTAACTTTTTTTCGAGTTATTCTTAACATCTTCACAAAAATTTATACCTATTAGTGGGTTGGGAAGTGGAATAACTGTTGAATGTTTTCCTGTAAGTATGCGTACTGGAAGGCGCAGAGTGGCTAGGCCCCCCACAAGGTGGACCGACGACTTGGTGATGGTCGCAGGAATCCGCTGGAATGAATAAAAATAACCATGTGTATACTTAGAATAGCAGCGTTATTATTTTAAGACTGTATACCACGTATTGAAATAACTGAAAACCTCTTAAGGGAAATGTAGCAGCCCATCAGTAAAAAAAATATTACTCGCTGAATACACATTTATCGAAAATTAGTTTTTAACAATTGAAGTACAGGTACTGTAGTTTAATCAGAAACTATTAACTCTGTAAAATATGGTTCGCTGTAATAATTGTAAAAAGAAAAAATGCCAAAAGTGGCCGTTTTTCTAACTTTTCTAGCTACAACTACAGTTAAGTATAATTTACAGAGTTAATAGTGTTTGAGTACTTCAACCGTTAAATACGAATTTTCGATAAATTATGTATTATTTACCAAGCCCCTCAGAAAGTATTGCGAAAAAAAGTTTTTATATATGGGAGACTGGCCAGTTATAATGTTTTTCGAAAATATGATTATTTATAAGTAAAAATAAGTAAGTTCCAATTTCAAAATTTCCCTCCACATTTTTTGCGAGTTAATTCAAAGTATTGTGTCTCACTGAAATATGGATCTGCGCCGGGAACATTTTAGAGCTATGATTTTATACGATTTCAAGTGTCGCCTGAAACCGGATGAATCGTACGATAGACTTCAAATGGCATTCATGGATGAAGGCCCTTCCAAGGCAACCGTGTATCGTTGGTATAACGAATTCAAGCGCGGTCGACCAACTTTGGGGGATGACGAAAGAAGCGGTCGCCCTTTGACGGCTGTTACCGAAGAAAACGTGCTAGCAGTGAAAAATTTAATCCAAGACAATAGGCGAATTACATATCAGGAGATTCAACACATATTGAAGATTGGATCGGGAAGCGTTCACGAGATTCTACACAGCCATCTTCGCGTGAGGAGGATAGTATCACGCTGGGTGCCGCACAACCTCACCGATGCTCAGAAGCAGGCCCGGGTGGAATGGTGCCGTGATATGCTTAACAAATTTGAAGCAGGCTCGTCTCGGCGTGTTTACGACATCGTTACAGGTGATGAGTCCTGGATTTATCAATACGACCCAGAAACCAAGCGCCAGTCGACTGTTTGGGTGTTTCAAAATGAGCCAACGCCTACCAAAGTGAAGCGATCTAGAAGCGGGGGTAAGATTTTGATCGCTAGCTTTTTTAATTTGACTGGCCACTTGGTATCAATTCCCTTACGGGATCAAAGAAGCATTAATGCCGAATGGTATACTACCAAATGTTTGCCAGAAGTTTTCTCTGTTATAAGCAACAAGCGACCAAACACAGGGCTCCGCGGGCTACTGCTCCACCACGACAATGCAGCTGCGCACACCGCACTCAAAACGAGGGACTTCCTGGACAGCACGCCAGTCAAACTCCTGGGTCACCCTCCTTACAGCCCTGATCTAGCACCGTGTGACTTCTTTTTATTCCCAAAAATAAAAAATCAGCTCAAAGGGATACAATTTTCGTCGCCGGAAGATGCGCTGGCTGCGTTCGAGCAGGCTGTAAACGAGGTGTCTGCGGCGGACTGGAAAAAGTGTTTTGAAAACTGGTTTAGGCGCATGAATCTTTGTATAGAGGCTGGTGGAAAGTACTTTGAAAATATTTGATAAAAATATATGTACGTATAGAACAATTTTTTTTAGTTTCGCAAAACTTTCTGAGTGTCCCACGTATTTATTTACTCAAAAAAAAAACATACATTTGGCAGATACAGTGTAGAACATAAACCAGTTTAAGTTTTTCTGTACACACGGCTACACATCAAGCTGTACATTTCTAGTATAAGCTGATCTCGCATTGTATAGGTTTTCCTTACAACGCGAGGTCAGCCTTTACTGGTTTTGTATAGCTTGATGTGTAGCCGTGTGTACACCGCTTGGTCCGTCGACATTCATTACAACAAGATGTGGGTGGGTGAACACAACGCATCGCGCTCGCTCGCCCCGTGCAAAAATTCTCAAATACCCTCAACTAATTTATATTACTTCTCAATAGCAAATTGCTTACAAAAATACAGCATGTTTTTTTTTTCTTAATGCTATAAAATTATAAGTCATTATTAGGTTTTAATTCCCCTAAAAGGTGTTTTTTAAGTTTAGATTTTATGTTGTTTCGTGTTATGTCATTTTTTATTTTTGGTTTTTGGTGGTAGTTTGTTTATTAGGTCTGATATAATATAATTTAAACGTAGCTTTCCATAAAAATTGGTGAAATCAGGTTTTATAAGTTGTGTGTGTGTACTGCGGAGTGTCATGCTAGGCTTTGTGTTATATTTTCGTAATTTTTCGTCAAAGAAATTTTCTATTAGTAATGTGTGTTTTACTTTTTCGTGTATAAGAATAAGTTTACAATAGTGGAACAGATCACTGTAATTATTTTCAAATTGCAGCTTTATTTTGCGAGGCACAATGGCTTTTAAAATACGTAATTGTAGCTGATAAATAAGATTTAGATGTGTTCTATATGGGCGACCGTAGCTACTTAGTCCGTATGATGTTATGGATTCGCCAAGAGCTTTGTAAAGTGTGAGCAAAGTGGAGTAAGGTATTTTATTTTTAAGGTAGGTTTTTTATTCAGCGAGTATCTAATATTTTTAAACTATTGCATAGCTTCTATCGCGGGCCTTGAGCGTGGAGACCGAATCCAGAAATTCCGTAACGAAAATAACCTAACACCCCCCACTTCGACCGGCACAGCGTTGATACTTTTTAGTTTTGCCATCTATCGATGAATAGCAGAACTTTTAATGACTTTTTGAAATATCACGCTTGTCTCTTTAGTTCTGCAAATCGCCTCTAGGTGACATTGGTTGTATCGGCGTTACTGCGCATGCGTAATCCCCCTCTTCGCCCCGCAATCTGGAGACTCAGGCCTGCTTAGAGTTTCGGCGTTAGGGCACCTCCTCTTTGTATTTACATAAAAAATGCTATGCAATAGCTTTACCGCGGCAGTCTCCGAGTGCCACACGTATTTTTTTACTGATGGGGGCGCCACTTGGCTGCTACATTCCCCTTAAGGGGTCATTGTACCCATCAGTATGAACAACTTTTACTATTGGACCATGATGGGACCAATAGAAAATGAATCGCGAAATAAATAGGTATCAGCGGTTCCCTACGTTTGTGTTCACATAAATTGACAAAATGTTTTTTGAATTTTCAGAATTTGTCCTATCGTACACCTGTTTTTTAGGGGTTTCAGGAATTTTCCTAAAGTAAAAGTTGTTCATACTGATGAGTAACATGACCCCTTAAAAGGGACCAGTTATTTTAATAACACGTTGCATAGCAAGTTAGCAACAACTACACTTTGGCCGAAAGCCCGGACATATAGAGTCCCTACGACCCGCGACTTCAAGAACGTTCAAAACCTTAGCTCGGGACTTAACTAAGGTTGCCCACACCTGCTGTATGAAATCATCATCAGTCCATCACTATCCCGCTGCTCGGTACGGGTCTCTTCTCGGTAAAAGAAAGGTGGTTCACGCTTTGTAGGCCAGCCCGCCTCGATAATAATAATGGTATATTGTAGGGTTAGAATACTTAGGGCCGTATTACAGAACGTTTTTCAAGTATAGTTTGATCTTCAATCAACGGATAGAATCACAGAATTAGATAGAATGGCCATGTGGGCAGGGCGCGCGTGGCAGCACCATGCACCATAGTGCAGCAGGATATTTCAAAGCCTTTCTCAGCACGCCTTATGACTTGTTTCTATAAATACTGTAACAAAAACGCGCAAAAATACCTTATCGTACTGTTTGTAACTGCAGAAACAAAAGCTGTAAAGTACATGTGATTAAAAAAAAAAAAAAAATTATGCCGTCAAAATGTAAGGCGTAGTTTGTTCGGAAAGTTGCCACGCATGAATCGCAAGTAAAATTGTAGTTACAACCCATTGAATTAAGAAACCTATGGAAGTGGCCCATTCTTCTATATCCACCTAGTTTATACAAATATCTATTAAATCGTTATTGAATTATGAAACTATTCTTTGTCTCTTGTTAACCAACGTGTTATGTCGTCTGGTGAAAGAGATCGCATGCTATTTGTATATTCTCTCTTTGGCAACATCTTTACGGGATGTCAAAATACCTACGCCGCGTGGCAACCCCGCTTACCCCGCAATGTGGCCCATAGTACACGAGCTGTCAAGTAAACAAACTAGGGCTGTTGATATTTTTTAAATATCAGATTTTCGATCTATCAATATTTTTAAATATACAATCGGAGTTCGATATATTGAAAAAAAAAAAGATATTTCGATATATTGGCCAAATTTCATGATTCTAGGTCAATGCGAAGTACCCTATAGGTTTTTTATGTGAGTTTGCGAGTATCAAAATGTGACATAGCCGTATGATTGCCTTGACCTAGAAGCTTGATTTTTTACTTGTAAATGATTTTAATCAGTACACATCTCTGGTACGAAACACGAGCATCGATATCGATACTTTTTAGTTTTGATTACTTACTTCCCTAGCTATGGCCACCATAACGGTGGCCCGGATATTGTAGGTATACCACGCTTATTTCGTAGGTATTACTGGTCCATAGGTACAAGTCAATGTTACAACCATTCTATCTATTTCTGTGGATAGAATCGTTATTTGAGCCTCGGTCTTATTCCAATACGGTACTTATAAACTTCAATTCAACAACATAGCTCACGAATTTAACCTGAAATAGGGTAGAAATCTCTACTGTGATCACAGATCAAATCTCTGCTCAAATACGTGACAGTATAAAATAAAGCTAAACTCAGCTGAACTGTGATCAATGAATCTTATGCTTGAGGAATATTCTATAATTAAATCCCTACTCAAAACTAGTTATAAACATTGATCAATGCTTGAGTAACATTTTGTAATACGCGCCTAGTGTGGAAAAATAATAAAAAATATTTGGGAAAAAGGCTACGCAGTATAATTAATTTTAAGAACAAAGTAAAACAGATGTTTTTCTTAAAGCGTTTTTAAAATAATATTGCATTGTCATTCAGTTCTGTACAATCAGCCGCTGTGTATGGCATTCGTGGACTACGAGAAGGCCTTCGACTCCATCGAAACTTGGGCAGTTCTGGATGCTCTTCAGCGATGTCACATTGATGAGCGGTATATAGAGATGCTGAGATGCCTATACAACGCTGCTACCATGACTGTTCAGCTCCAGGACCAAAAGACGAAGCCAATCCAACTGCGCAGAGGGGTGAGACAAGGGGATGTAATATCCCCGAAATTGTTCACTAACGCGTTGGAGGACGTCTTCAAGACACTGGACTGGACTGGACAGGGTATCAACGTTAACGGCGAGAACATCTCACATCTCCGTTTTGCCGATGACATCGTTGTAATGGCTGAGTCGCTGGAACAACTGGGCGAAATGCTGCACAGCTTAAACGGAGCCTCTCGACGTGTCGGTCTCGGCATGAATCTGGACAAGACTAAAGTCATGTTCAATATGCATGTCATGCCGAGGCCGATATTCATCGAAGGGTCGACACTCGAAGTTGTAACGGAATACGTCTACCTAGGGCAGGCAATTCAGCTTGGTAGACACAACTTCGAGAAAGAAGCCAACAGAAGGATCCGTCTGGGCTGGGCAGCGTTTGGCAAACTTCGCCGAGTCTTCTCGTCGCCTATACCGCAAAGTTTGAAAACAAAAGTCTTCAACCAGTGCGTCTTGCCTGTCATGACTTACGGTGCCGAGACGTGGACACTGACAGTTGGGCTAGTCCACAAGTTTAAAGTCGCTCAGCGAGCTATGGAGCGAGCTATGCTTGGAGTTTCTTTGAAGGATAAAATCCGAAACGAGATTATCCGGAGAAGAACCGGAGTGACCGACATAGCTTGTAGAATCAGTAAGCTGAAGTGGCAGTGGGCTGGCCATGTCTGTCGAAGGACCGATGGCCGCTGGAGCAGACGAGTCCTTGAGTGGAGACCGCGAATCGGCAAACGCAGCGTAGGGCGCCCCCCTGCCAGGTGGACGGACGACCTAAAGAGCGTGGCCGGGGGGGACTGGATGCGGAAGGCAGAGGATCGAGCGTTGTGGCGCAACTTGGGAGAGGCCTATGTCCAGCAGTGGACTGCGATAGGCTGAGTTGATTGATTGATTGATTCAGTTCTGAGCTATGTTTAAAGTTTAAAGTCTCTAACTCATCGGGAAGTTAGTTTGCATGTACCGAACAGTCGAACAGACAGACAAGAAAGCGAGCTAATAATAAAAAACAATGTATAAAATGTTATTTTGTAAGAGGAATTGTTAATTGTGTTAAATTTGGGAAATAAAGGCTTAATTATTATTATTAATTATTATCATGGTCGGTTGTTGGTCATTCAGTAGCAGAATCAACAGTCATTAAGTCTTTCCTACACACATTTGTGCGTAGTTGTGAGTTTATATTAAGAACATGTAGGTACACGTTTCTTGGAAACACTGTCACGCGGATTATCAAGCAATCCCTAGTTAACATCACTTTCAAAATGGAATACAGTCGCGATGAGCTCGTTATGGTGAGTTCAACTAGCCTGATTCCTGATTTTCTTAATCCTTCTACAGACTTTTTGTGGTATTGCTTGTGGTCCTAAAATGGAACCTTGATCGTATTTGAAAAGCAATAGTATCCATAAAATAAAATCTGCTAAGGGTCACACAGATCAAAAAGAAATGGCTCCACCAAGTATGCTGTTAAAAATAGGCTACCCTCTTTTTGGTGTATCCCGGGACCCAGTTGGATATTGCCTGACGATGTTACTCATCGAGAATATTCCTACAAAAATTATCAGTATTTTTGATCAACGTAATTGAGCATAATGCTACATTAATGGTGTAAATAAATTAAACGAGCAAAAAAAAAACGCGATATGATCCGGTTAAACTTGTTTTATTATAGTTCAATGTTTATTAGATAATATTTAAACGTATACCAAATTATAATTTTGCTCTTATTTTCTGAAGTTGGTTGTTTTTTTGTTATACAATGAGGCACTGTCGGTACCTAACTGAAGCTTTTACTATATGGTCTAGCCTAAACATAATAATATCATAATTAATTAGTTTACTTCAGTGAATTTGCCTCATTCATTAACCTACGATTAACCTACATTGTTCTATCACAATTCTTTCCAAATCTGTAACAAACCATTGTACGATTACTATTTGAAAATAGTATAGCCATAGAGTTTCTTGCCGTCAAGAGACCATAGAACCAACTTTTTGGAACGGTGCACCTAGATTCTTTACGTTTTGAAAGTGCATGTAAATACTTATTCGAAAAAAAAAACTTGAATTTGTATCGATGAAACCAATTTCTCCTGTTAAACACGAAAAGCGATAATATTATACATATAATAAAAAATACAATAAAAAATATAGTCTCAATAAAGTAAAAATAAAAAAACTTTCGTAATCTATATAAGTACCTACATACTAGCATTCTAATGAACTGTACGCTAACTAATATTGATTATATTATTTACAACACTGTAACTCGTGACTGAATTATAGTATTAATATAATCGTGCACGGTTTTATGCATGTCATCTCACGCCAGCTATAAGTGTAAGACAAGGGCTTAGACAAATAAGCTAGTATTTATCATTATCTCATCATCAACAGCCATTGGTAGTCTAGTGTATAAAATGTGAATTTGATATGTAACTAACGCAAAACCGTTTAAAGGTAACGTAATATAGGTACCAGTCTTACAAAAATGTTTAGATTTCACTCAGAATGCTGTTGGGGCTGTGCCACGCACGCAACCCAGTACTGATGCACAACGCTTAACTTAACTTCTAAAGGGGACTAATAGTAGGGGAGGTACCGTTGCATTTTTGTAAGGAATTTCATACCGATTAAACTTCATTCCTAGTAGTTGATTAATGATCACTAATCAGCAAAATGAGCGTCAGTCGCCGCACCCGCGGTGGAGATAATAGTTACAGCATCTGAAAGTTGTAAAAAAAATTTTTGCTTCGAGTGTTTTCATACCGCGCCAAAATTTCTGGGATGAATATTCAGATCATTTTGAACAAAAAATAAATAATCAGTTGTATGGAAGAGGGGGGATTATACGTCAGTTTCGTATTTGAACATGTAATTTTTTTTATAAAAAAAATTAATTTCATACTTCATGAAATTTATACAGATGAAAATTCATACCTTTAAAGTAATAAAAAAATAGTCAGCTATTTGTATACCGGGGGAAACACCTTCAGTTAGCGCCATAAACATGCTGTTCTCTCAGTACATCTGAGCGTTGCATAGTCACTTTGACAAATGAACTGACGATTTTCACACACACAAACAATTAGCTGATGGTTAATTTCATTGCTGTCGACAGAAAAAAAGAAAAAAAAAAAAAAATTGTTACATTTTACACAGCACCATCTAGTCCCAAACTAAGCAGAGCTTGTGCTATGGGTACTAGACAATGAATATAATACTTATATACTTTTTTTATTGTATATACATACTTATAATACATAAGAAACACCCAGACCAACACAAACACTTATTATAATAAAATGGACTTGATTATTTTTAGGACTGGGTCCCAAACAGCACGCAACACTGTAAAAGATAATGATATTGTGAGTGATTACTGCGTGCACCGAAACGATTTTAATTAATAATATTGTACGGTAGATTAAAATATTTTTTTAGAAATATTTGTAAAGACGCTTGTCATCTTAGTCTACCTGCGACCACGAAATGCTGCAAAGCTTTCGAAACGACAGGGAAACCAATTTAAATAATATACGCGATTTAATCCGGTTAAACTTTGTTTTATTATAATGTGTAGTGATCGCGAAAACCTAAGAAGTTATTACAAACACTTATGTTTATCACACAAATATTTATGTCCTGCGGGAATCGAACCCACGATTATTTCAATTTAAATAAGTATTGTATTAATTTAACACTAGTTATGCCACTTTATGCTGTGAATGACAAGTTGTCAATAGATTTTTCACATTCGTTTTGGTTTTTAACTAAACAGAGAAATATACAGCATGACATAACAAAGGACTTATTCAAGAATATGGTAGAATGTGCGTACATAAGAAAGTAGTGTTAAAAAAAATTCCCACGATAAATCAACCTCAGAAACCTTCATCGATATTTATAATTAAGTATGAATGCCTATAAAATGAAGTATCGCGTGACATTAATAAGATTTTATATCTTCGATTCCAGTGCCGCTTTCTTCAGAACTGGCAGCAGCATCCCTTATTACTACCTAAAACTTGCATAAGTTTTGTTGCGTGATTTTTCTCTGCTACATTTCCTGAATTCTTCAACAACATTTCTTGCAAGTTACAAATACCTACACAATAATAAAAAAAACTAGTCAATACAATTAATAAGTATAACATTATTAATGTAAGTATAATAAATTCTCAAGAAGTTTGCTGCATTTGTAGGAACAACCTGTATCAACACAAATACTACCCTCCACCACTTTGTTTTAAGGCCCTGTCCCTTCGTGAAACTCCAAAAAAGTACATTGTTTCTTTCCATTTTTCGTCATCATTTCTTGAAGTAGGGAGAATGGAAAAAATATATGGTGGAGTTGAGAAGTTTATGTATCCATTTTGAAAGATCGATACACGATTTAAATAACTTCGCTTGATAGAAAAAAAATCCAAACATACCCAATTTTTGACACTTTGAATTCATTTTATGACGAAAATTTCTATAGAACATGATTTTGAAACTTACACGATATATTTTATCGCAAGCCAAGTAATGCATTTCAGAAAAAAAAAATGATAAAATTACATTAATTTAATGTTTTACATAACTAATTGTTATCACGCGCCTTAGTGCTCCAGCTCCCCATTGCACACCACAGTCCACCCCGAGACAATTCGTGCAGGGACAGGGCCTTAAAAGACGGCTCGCGCAGTTACCGGTATTCGCTCCTTCATAATGTAGCTAAATATTATCTGGTATCACCCACATTGTACCTATTTAATATCCTACCTTGTTAACTATATTTTTTTATTTACTTGTTTGCGTAGTCGATGATACTGATGAACGGTAAAACTCTAATGAGTTTATGTTTACATCATTAGAATTTTTTTATTTTTTTATTTATTATTTCATTATTATACCACTGAACAAATAAATAAATAAATAATAATAATACATTGATTTGTATCGGAAAGTAGTCTTGCTCATTCTTGTTAGGGTTCCGTATCCAAAGGGTGCCAAAGGGGACCCTATTACTCTCGCTACGCTGCCCGTCCACCCGTCCGTCTGTCTGTCACATGGCTGTATCTTTTGGACGGTAATAGGAAAAGAGGCCGGTTGAAGTTTTCTCAGAATATTTGTTGCTATAACCCCTCTCACGACAAATACTAAAAATAAAATAAATCTAAAGCCAAATGGTCTAGTTAAAGTAAAAGCAAAGCCATACAAGAAACTTCGAAATACATGCATTTTTATCAACGTTTTTGATCCTGCTCTATCTTCAAACGGTAGTACAAACCAGCGTCAAACTTGGTTTAATTATAGTGCATACTATGTAGTTTAGTAACATAATAATATACTAAAAATAGGGCAAACATAGACATATGTGGTGGTACTGCGTAAAAATGAGATAGAAAAATTTATATTACGCGCACGGTAAGTTGATGTCTTTTGATGAACTCTCGTAAATTAAATAATTTTCTATGAGGTATCAGGTCAATGTGTGGTACAGAATCCTTACTGCGCAAGTCCGACTCGCACTGTGCTGGTTTTTTATTTTTACAAAGTTTTTCGTATTAACACTCGTCATTATTTGTAGTTCTATTGAATTGAAATTCTGTATATTTTTGTAATGAACTTCTGTAGTCCCAACATACCGACTACTACAAACTACTACTAATAAAAACTTGTTATATTTTATTTTCATCTTCCTTAATTGTACGGTGTATCAATCTGTACAATTCCTATTATTTTATGTCCACCTATATCATGTGACCGTTACTTATTGTAATTGCATTTAATTTGAAATAAATTAATAGAAATTCTTATCGAATTCACAGCATAAAGTGGCATAACTAGTGTTAAATTAATACAATATTTATTTAAATTGAAATACAGATTAATTTTATTGTTAACAACAATGAAAATAACCATCAGCTAATTATTTGTGTGTGTGAAGATTGCCAGTTCATTTGTCAAAGTGACTATGCAACGCTCAGATGTACTGAGAGAACAGCATGTTTATGGCGCTAACTGAAGGTGTTTCCCCCGGTATACAAATAGCTGACTATTTTTTTTATTACTTTAAAGGTATGAATTTTCATCTGTATAAATTTCATGAAGTATGAAATTACTTTATTTTATAAAAAAAATTACATGTTCATATACGAAACTGACGTATAATCCCCCCTCTTCCATACAACTGTTTTTTTTTTTTTTTTCAAAATGATCTAAGTTATCATCCCAGAAATTTTGGCGCGGTATGAAAACACTCGAAGCAAAAAATTTTTTTACAACTTTCAGATGCTGTAAATTTTAGCTCCACCGCTACTTGAGTAGCTGACCATCAGATCGCAGATCTATGACGGCAAAACTATTAGCGTTATGATTTTCAGCCAGTATGAAATGACTTATTGAAATGCAACGCTGCCTCCCCTACTATAAGGGATTTACCAGAGAATGGGCAGCAGCGTTCTCTGAGTATTTAACCAACCAACTGCGATCGTCTACCCGCCTGTTAAGCGTGGCGATTATGGAATATCGCCCTAAAATTGGGGGAAGCCTATGTCCAGCAGTGGACGTCTTTCATATTTATTAATTTCATCAATTCAATTTCAAAGTTTTTTTACAATGTTCTTAAAATAAAACGTAAATACATAACTAATACAATTAAATTTTAATATAAAACAATCAAATTTATTAAAATTAAACTGAAAAAGTGAAGATTTCTCTGATTAATAATATTGATTTATGTTTTTTTTTTGACCCTACCATGGAGAACAGAAAGGAGTGGAGGTGTTGCAAAGCAAAATTATTTTCTTCGTGGACCCTACTAATCGATTTCATATATTTGGACCTACCATAGAAATCTAATTAAAAAGGTGAACTATTTAGGTTTCTATGGGGCCTACCTATTCTACCTATTGATATAAAGTCTATGTTTTTTGTTTCCAAAACGACTGAAATTTCATCGTGTATACAGGGCGTCCCATGGATATGCCACATGGAACGAAAGTACCTTGAATATTGTGGATGGAACATTTTACTGAAAGAAGATATTATTTGAATTTAAAAAACAATTTAAACTGCATTCATAGATATTTAAATAATTACATGGTTGTTGGGAATCGAACCCAACAGCGTCGCGTGGCGACAGCGCCGGCAGCACGGCTCACCGAGACGTGTGATTCACCACCAGCCAGCGGCGTGCTCGGCGGGCCGTCACGGGCCCCGCCCGAACGGACCGACACTCGCCAAAGAGTATATAATGACACTCGCGCTCGGACACCACCTACGACGGTCGATTCTAGCTATTTTTTATTAATCATTGTTTGTCCGGGACAGTTAAGAATTGTAGTTCTATTGGCAATAAACCACGCCTATTACCTAAATACAGTCCGCTTATTTACAACACCCAATCTATAACAATGGTTGAACCGGAAATCGAACCTGTTACATGAGAAAAATTACCTGTAGCTTTATCATACCGATCGAAAGGCTTCATTATAAGAATTATTTTTTTAATAAAATAAAAGGAAGACCATGAATTTTAACATTTTTGATACAAAATTAATCAATTTATCAAATGCTCAAAATGAGTCCCTTCCTGTTGAATACAAAGTCGCACTCTTTTGATTATTTTAGCAAAAAATAATCCATCCCTACAATTTTAGTGCTGACATATTAGACGAAATCAAAATTTCTATACATGTTTAATCGTGATCTCGGAACGGGAAGACTCAAATACAAAGAAGTGTAACACGTAAACAAAGACAGTTCTAAAAATGTTGCCATCCCTTTCTTGTATCTACTATTAATAAAAGAGAGTCGCAGTTTGAAATAAGTTTAGTTCGTGAACAAGAGAATTGACACCACTATCGTTCGCTTTTACTAATAGTAGATAGGTACAAGAAAGGGATAGCAACAATTTTAGAACTGTCAAATTAGTCTAAATTTAGATTTGCATACAATTTTAGTCGATATCTCGGAACGTGTCCACTAAAATACAAAGAAATGTAACTTGTAAACTAATTTTACAGTTAATACTAGTTTAAAAATTAGTCTACATATAGATCTCAATTTTAAAAGAATAAAAAAATCTTGATTACTTACGTATTTTAGGGGTGGCGCCCATACATGTGAAATGGGGACGAACATTTATTTTTCGCTGCACCCCCTCGTTTGGGGTATCATTGAATAGGTCTACTAAAATGAAGGTAATGTTTCATACACAACTTTTTTATCAGGTATATCATCTGCGAAATACAGCCCGCCAAAGTGGCTCGCAATGTGTCCCCCCCTGCCATTTCTAAACTATGCAACGTAGAAACGTATAATCTTCCACATTGACAGACCTTTATAAAAACTCTCTTTTAAAATTATTTCGAGTATTAAGTGATTATAATTTTTTGAGTTAGAGTGAAGTTAGCTTCTTAAATTTAGCGCTAGGAGGTGATGCTGTCTGCAAAAAATAAAATAGCAATGATTAATATTCGATTTGATTCGTTTGTAATTAGACCTACTTAAGGAACCCTGCAATACAGAGCATGGCCCGACATGCTCTTGGCCGGTTTTTTTATATATACTATTAGTAAGATAGTTTAAAATAAGTTTAGTGTGTGAACAAGAATCGACACCAATATGTATTTTGATAATAATCAGCGGTTCACAATTTTTCATTTTACCTTTATCATATCCGTCCGATTAGCGTTAAGATATAAGTCTGGGTATGGCCGATTGTACGTCATTCAGTAAAAGAGTCAACAGCCAATATGTCTTTTTTCAACAAGGACTACAGTTTTGTGAAGCAGGAGAACTTTGAAGGATTCCTGAAATTTGTCGGTATGTGTGTTTCTTCTATTTTAATGTGGAATCGTTTAAATCACAGAAATAGATAGAATGTGGCCCATGTGGGCAGGGCGCGCGTGGCAGCACCATGTACCATAGTGCAGGATATTTCAAAGCCTTTCTCAGCACGCCTTATGACTTGTTTCTATAAATACTGTAACAAAAACCCGCAAAAATGCCTTATTGTGCTGTTTCTAACTGCAGAAACAAAAGCTGTAAATTACATTTTATTTAAAAAAAAAAGTGACTTCAAAAAGTAAGGCCTAGTTTGTTCGGAAAGTTGCCACGCATGAATCACAAGTAAAATTGTGATTACAACCATTATATCTATATCTGTGGTTTAAATTGTTTGAAATTTAAATACAGTATGTAACAAAACCCTGTTGTTCCTGTGAGCTACGTCATCAGAATCGATATTCATACGTAAGGAAACATACTACTCTTTTTGAAAAACTCTTCAATAAAAATAATCTAATTAAATATTAGAAGTCACTATATCACTTTCAATTTACAGTTAATAATGATTTAATATTTAATTTGATTTATTTTTATTGATATAATCACTGAGTTTGTTGAGTTTTGAGTGATATAATCACTTTAAATTTACAATTAATAATGATTTAATATTTAATTTGATTATTTTTACTGAAGAAATGTTCCAAATGAGTTGTGTCCTTACGTATGAATGAATATCGATTCTGATAACGTAGCTCACAGGAACAACAGGGTTTTTTTTACATAGTGTACACACTATCTACCCTGTTGTTATATCACTTCAATTTAAATACTGCAAATTACAATTTGCAGTATTTAAATTGAAGTGGTGATAAAAATAGACGATAGTAATAACTACCTACTAAAATGGATTACGTGTCAAAAAGTTAGATGTTTCATTCCTGTATTACCGGTAACGTTTATTTTCCTGGGATAAAAAGCCTATTTATTTATCCGGGGCTCCGGGGTATGGTCTATCTGTGTGCCAAATTTCATCCTAATCCGTTTAGCTGTTTTAGCGTAATTGAGTTACGAAAATCACACAAACTTTCACATTCATAATATTATAAATAGGATAGGATACTAGGATATGATATGAATAACATTTTCTTAAGTGTCCCTTCAATAACCAACTTTTTATCAATCCAGGAATCCCTGAAGAGAAGATCCAGGCCCTCTCCAAGTTCTCACCCAACCAAAAGTTGGTCAAGGACGGTGACAGCTACACCTACGTCACCGCAGGTATCGATGGACCTAAGGAGATCAAATTCCAATCTGGTGTTGAGTTCGATGACGTTATTGGCGCTGAAAAGACCCCCGTAAGTATTTTGGAATTTCGTACTTTAGGACCAAGGAGTTTAGCTTCATAAAACTATGACATTTTGATTATTTTGTTTGTCAACTTAACTTGATTCAATAAGCTATTCGTATCTTCTAATCATGAAGTTAGAGTAAATACTTCTAATAATGAAACAGCTCCCATAGCCAAGGTGAAAATCTACAATCGTCAACGCTAATAGAAAACCAGAGACATGACATTTACCGCCGGTAAAGGTACAAAACATTCAAAATGTATGGGAATGACATATCTCAACGAAAAAGTCATTAGTTGAGATATGTCATTCCCATACATTTTGATTGTTTTCTATAGCGTTGACGATTGTAGACTGTCACCTCGGCTAGGGGGGCAGTACCATAAAGTTATTATACTGACGTCAGTATACAAAGTCTTTGGGCAGGACAGAGAGCAGGAATTTTACAACAGTCAAATTATTTTACGTATTTTACACTTCTTCATATTTTTAGTGGCACGTTCTGAGATCACGACTAAACTTGTATGAAAAACTTTATTCCGACAAAATTGACAGCACTAACATTGTTGCCATCCCTTTCATGTATATACAGTTAGTAAAAGAGAGCGATAGTTTAAAATAAGTTTAGTTTTTTAACATGAGTATCAACACCATTGTCTTTTCTTCAAAAACTGTTAACAATGCTTAAATTTATGAAAACCGTATCCAGGTATTTATAATAGAGTCTAAGGGACTTCACTCATGACGCGACGCGATGCGAGCGATATAGCATCGATTGTCGACTCGAGTTGTACGTACGCTCTAATTGATACCAAAAATATTTCCAACAGATTACTAGTTGCGCAAGAGAAGTCACTCATCGATATCCCGAACAGAGAATCGCGTGCAAATTGAAACAAGTGCCAGCGCTCGCACGCCCCCGTACATTTATTTGAAATTGGATCGCAGGTCATTATAACGTACATGCAATTCGATATCGAGCAGATCTGTGAGCGATATCGTCAATGCATGCGATCTTGTCTGAAGACATTTGCGATTTTCAATACATTTTCTTCAAACACATGTTGCGATATCTGACCGATATCGGCAATCGATGCAATTCTGCGTCGCGTCACGCCATGAGTAAAGTCCTTTAGGCTTACATTGACAGACGAATCTAAGCACAGAAATAGATAGAATAGCCAAGTGGGCAGGGCGCGCGTGCCAACACTCTGCACCATAGTGCAGTGCATTTCAAAGCCTTTCTCAGTACGCCTTATGACTTGTTTCTGTGAATACTGTAAGAAACATCTAACTGCAGAAACAAAAGCTGTAAAGTACATTTGATTAAAGTTAATTTTTAAAAAATAATGACGTCTATATGAGAGGCGTAGTTTGTTCGAAAAGTTGCCACGCATAAATCGCAAGTAAAATTGTGATTATAACCATTCTATCTATTTCTGTAAATCTAAGCGTGAACTATAGCTTCCAACTGTCAAATAGCACTGCATTTTGACAGTAAAGTTATCAGTGATCTCCGCTCAAACACCTAAGCAGCTGACAGTTTAGAATAAAGCTAAACTCGGCTGAACTGTGAACAATGAATCTATGTTTGAGTATCTTCTAAAATTAAAGCTCAACTCAAAACTTGTTTTAAGTAGTGATCAAAGTTTGAGTTTCATTTTGTAATACAAGTCCAAAGGATTTATTCAGAGATGAATCTAACTAAGTGTGAACGAATGCTTCCTACTGTCAAATAGCACTGCATTTTAACAGTAAAGTTGGAAGTATGTTCACGATTCGATTTATCTCTGAATGTATCCTTTGGACCTGTATTACAAAACGAAACTCGAACATTGAGTTGAACTTTAACTTTAGAAAATACTCAAGCATTCATTGTTCAGCGAGTTTAGCTTTATTCTAAACTGCTTTATTCTAAACCCCTGCTTAGGTGTTTAAGCGGAGATCAGATCACTCTAGTGTGGTCAGGACCACGGTTGAGTCTGTACTAAAAAAAAACCTCTGAAATGTTGGCAAAGCTGTGAACGAAAAAAAAAACAAACAGCAAATTTTCAGCACTGTGTGATATAGACATATCAGCAATAGTGCTGCTCGTCTATAATCAATAAAAGAAATAAATAAATATCTGAAATCTGAGAAATCTGTATTTCTTTGCTATTTAAGGTTATAATCATGTGTTATGTTGTTGATTTGAAGTTTATAATTACCATATTAGAATAAGACCGATGCCCAAGTAACGATTCTATGTTTAAGTAGTGATCAGGTAAATAAAGATCAAACTGTACTTGAGGAACATTTTGTAATGCGGACGTAAAACTATTCCAAGCAATATTTATTTTGATAGAAAATCTACAAATAAAATTGTATTATCTTCAGATTAAGACCACGTACACCGTCGATGGCAACACTGTGACGCAGATCGTCAAGGGTGACAAGGGTGCAGCTACCTTCAAGAGGGAGTACAATGGCGATGACCTCGTTGTGGTGAGTTATAATATTATATATATAATAGTTTGTTAGCATCACGGAATATAGGAAACTAGTGGAAGGGCCAATTTTGATTACTTACTTAGTACGGGAATCAGTGTCTCCAAAATCACACATTTACAACTGAAATAGTATAATTAACAATACACAGAAAACTAATATGCGATTGGGTCAATTTTTTTTTTTTTTTTTTTTTTTTTTTTTTTTTTTTTTTTTTTTTTTTTTTTTTTTTTTTTTTGACTAGTATAGACTACGAAAGCACAGAAAGTTTCCTCAGTATTATTACCTCATCATATCTCCTTCTAAATGCAAATCCATCACACTCAGAAAACATAGGCCACCTTACTGATTCTCACCCATACACACATACCCTACTCACCCATACACATACACCCCAACCTCCAACACCCACCATACCTCCCACACACACCATACCTCAATCACAAATACAAACATCGTTAAAATCACACTATCACACATACATAAACATCTAAGTACACAAACACATACATACTACTCTATATAAAATTGTTATTATTGTAATTTTTGTTTTTCTTTTTAAATTAATAATTGTTAGTCTGATGAAAGAGACTAGACTCCACGACACAGGGAATCCTAGTGTGGAGGCTAGTGTTCTAAGTATTGTAACTCTGCTTTTGATCAATAAAGATTTTTTTTTATTTTTTATTATTAAAATTCAGATTGGGCCTAACAATCATATAATGTTTCTTTTTTGAATTCATTCTTAATACAAGTTATAATCTATATAGTATTTCACGTAAGCGTTCGAGATTAGTATTGTTGCGGATCTCCGCTTAATTGTGACACGTGCTTTAGCAGTGTGGCACTTACATCTTGTTTTATATATTCCATGGTTAGCATCAAAGACAATACAAGGTCCTGGAATGGAACCCTGGGTCACTGGGGCCAAACAATCATATTATGTTTCTTTTTCTAATTCAATCTTAATACAAGTTATAATCTATCTATACAGTACTTCACGTAAGCGTTCAATATTAGTGATTGTTGCGGATCTCCGCTTAATTGTGCCACGCGTGCTTTAGCAGTGTGGCACTTATATCTTGTTTTCTATATTCCATGGTTAGCATCATCCATTTTAAATCACCACCAAATAAGAAGAGTTGTGGTCCTGAAATGGAAGCATAGGTCACTGGATTCCAGTTTAGGACCACTATCTTACTAGGAACATAATTGTATCCTCTGGTTTACAATATATGACGCACAAGCTGCTACGAGTCATTTAGATTGACATTTACAAAACGTTAAACGTCACAATAATTATTCAGTATCCTATTGCATGCATTTACTTTCAGAAATCTCTATAATTATATTTTTCTTTCTTTTTCAGATCATCACAAGTGATGGTTGGGACGGTGTTGCCAAGAGATACTACAAAGCTGCTTAAGTTATATTTTAGTTAATATTTTATTTATTTTTATAATTAATAAATAATAAAATAATATTTCATGTTTTTTCACACACGCCGAATCTCGGTAAATTCTATTCTTATCCTACTAAAAGCACACTGTCAATTTTTTTTTATCCTTCTTTCCTGTCGCAGATCTGCTGAAATAAATTTATTTTAGAAATAAGTAGGACCTTTGTTCTCAAGTGTCTGTTGTTGCTCCAATGAATAGAATACATTCAGTGACATTCACATCATTAACAGTGTACAAAAATAAATAATAAGTAAATAAAAATAGGAACCGTACATACCACCAAAAAAAAATACAAAAGAAGGTGCAATTTCATTTTGGTTTTTTTTTAAATAATAATACTTTTACTATATGAGTTTGGCGTCAATATTTATAACTGAACGTTTAGTTCTCTGGAAGCGTGTGAGAAGATAATTTTGTGAGCATACCAGAGTTATGAATAAATGTATTTTATTGTAATAGCAGGAGCAAGACTGAGGTGGATCTTTCAGAGCAATTTTAACATTGAAAATGTTTTTTCGATCGGTCCGGTAGGGGCCAGTTTTTGGAAATACTGCGAATTTGCTTTATCTACGGAAGTTTTAGGAGTATCAAAATAATTAAGATATCAAAATGCGCATAATAATAAGGGCTACAATACAAAAAACTTAATTTTTTGTAAAAAACAAAACCTTTGAAAAAAATTGAAAGTACTGTAAAATGTGGGCGTTTTTTTGTCGGCTCTTCTCATGCAAACGCTCATAATTCAAGAAGTTACCAATATTTTTTCAAAATGAATAAAATCCCCGAGGTAAGTATGACTCTACTCTACAGTTTAAAATAATTTAAATGTAAAAATAAAGACTAGTTAGCTTTACCCTAACGTGGAGCGTGCGCGCGCTTTGATATAATTTGTGAAGAGGTGCTTGTGCACGCGACGTGAAAATTGTTTTTTTAATAAAAAAAAATTGACTAAATATTAGTAGGTCATTGGGCCCCATTGTATGAAAATTATACCCAAGGCCTTCAGAAAAAATAAATATAGGATGTATTATGTTACAGTCTAAGGTCCATAACGTTGGGCATCCTAGGTTTGACCAACGGTATTCGGCAAACCCCGAAAAATATTCTAATTTCGGCTTTTGACAGATATAATTTTATTCTATCGTAGAAATACCTAAACTTGGTAGTCAAACGTCGAAAGTAAAATAATCTGTTTCGGACTTTGCATAATCTATCTTAGAAGTGACTGAAATGAGGCAGTCAAAGGTCAATTTGACTAAGCGGTTGGTTGAAAGTAGTTTTGTATAAAATTCACGCACTCTGACTGCACGTGGTCAGACTTTGTGCTACCCTTGAGTGTTTTTTTTAATTTATGAAGCCAGATGCTCGCGAAGGAGCTCCTGAGTGTAACGAGTGTACGAGGCCATAGCGTAGCGAGGGAGGGGAGGTGGCGTCGTAGCGAGCCGCCGACCTCTGACCGTAGCTATGGTCGAGTGTGCGAAGGAAGCGAAGGGTCGACAAAGCGAGTCTTCTGGCGGAATAAACTCAGAAATACTTGCAAATGCTTGGGAGAGAGTTTTTACTGTAACACCTTTACCTAATTTAGGTCTGACTTGTCAAACTCCGATTTCATCAAATTGAGTTTGGCGTTTGATTAATTATCCATGTTAGTCTCTCCTAGGATTAGACAAAAATTCGTTAGTCAAAGGTTACACACAATAGGTTTGGAATTTGACTTTGTAAGTATTATTATCAAATGTTTAAAATATAACACTAACATAACACAATAACAATATTTGTTTACGTTTGTTTTACGATAAACCGCACCTAAAAATAACTGGGCGAGTAGCTGGCACTATGGCTATTAGATATTCTGTGCTATGGCGCTAAAAAAGTTGATGAAAAAAGAGAGGTCGCAAGCGCATAGGCAAGACAATTGTGTACTTTGTGCTATTGTGTTCCTGTTTTTTTTTGTTCCGTGATTGTGTTTTGCATTTACCGGCCCATGAACATACGAATGGTTAAGTTGAAACACACGCAAATCAACTTATTATCTGCACGTGTGCCGTGTAGCTCAGTTCATTCAGTGAGTCAGTCAGCAGTATTATGCCGTCTGTACTCGAGGATGGTCAAAAACTCATTAGGCAAAAAAAAATTGTATCGAGTATGTATTTATTGTTTATTTCTTTTTCTAACGCTATAACTGAGTTCATTTTCAATGCACTTCGAAGGTCGTGTAATGCACGAGATCTGTGTTTTTTTATTTTTATAATTTTTTTATTAGATATAAACAAAAAATAAAGTTTAACTAACTCAAATATCAACGGAATATCAAGTCGTTTTTCAGTTTTCTCATATATACATATATAATTTTTAAGCTATTGCATAGCTTCTATCGCGGGCCTTGAGCGTGGAGACCGAATCCAGAAATTCCGTGACGAAAATAACCTAACACCCCCCACTCCGACCGGCACAGCGGTGATACTTTTTAGTTTTGCCATCTATCGATGAATAGCAGAACTTTTAATGACTTTTTGAAATATCACGCTTGTCTCTTTAGTTCTGCAAATCGCCTCTAGGTGGCATTGGTTGTATCGGCGTTACTGCGCTTAAGCTATTGCATAGCTTCTATCGCGGGCCTTGAGCGTGGAGACCGAATCCAGAAATTCCGTGACGAAAATAACCTAACACCCCCCACTCCGACCGGCACAGTGGTGATACTTTTTAGTTTTGCCATCTATCGATGAATAGCAGAACTTTTAATGACTTTTTGAAATATCACGCTTGACTCTTTAGTTCTGCAAATCGCCTCTAGGTGGCATTGGTTGTATCGGCGTTACTGCGCATGCGTAATCCCCCTCTTCGCCCCGCAATCTGGTGACTCATGCCTGCTTAGTGTTTCGGCGTTAGGGCACCTCCTCTTTGTATTGATAAAAAATGCTATGCAATAGCTTTACCGCGGCAGTCTCCGAGTGCCACACGTCTTTTTTATTCCACATAAATGGTGTACAGTAAACACTTACAAATAGCACTAAAACTAATTATACAATTTCTAGGTTAGTATGAAGTGTTTGTTTGAACTCTGGTACCCAATGTAAGATTTAACTTGTGTTATGGGTACCAGCGCTCTCATTAATTGAATCAATAGGGAGTTACATTGATTGCATCAGGAGGTGGTTACAGGGTATATGCAGTTGAGTAATGAGGTAAGTAAAATTAAGTTACAGGCTTCAACATAGGATAAATAATAAATAAATAGTAATACAGCTAATAATAGTGTTAAAGCCCGAAGCCTCGTAGCGAGCACGCGCGTGCCGCGTTGGGGTGTTTGTGAGTGTGTATGTGTGAAGGGGTGTGTGTGGTGTGAGGTGGGTTAGTGGGTGTGAGAAGATATGATAGTGTGATTGTGATACTAAAATTATTTTAAATCGATATTTTTAATAGAATTTCTGTTTCGTCATAATTTAGTGACAGTAGCCACTTGATTGAGTAGAATTCTTATACTTTTTTGTCGCATCGGCGCGGCGGGGCTGTGTGGTTATTACAAACGCGTTTGGTCTTGCGGCATAATATGCATAAGAAAATTTTACACACTGCAAATAAACAATTTTTTTGTTTTGCGTAACCTGTTTAATTTTGGCCAAAGTTGTAGATCAAATATTATTCAGGATCGTGATTCAAAGTTAGTATTCGGAGGTTTCGGGTATTTTTCAATTACCCTTATACAACATGTTGATCAGTATCCGTGCCATATTTAAGGAGGTGAGTATATTCACCTCCTTAAATATGGCACTGATTCTGAAAACGAATCAATAAAAAAATCAATAGCAATTTTTTTTTATCGTAAACTAGTGGCTTATTCCCATGAGCTCCAATTCTATTGTTCTCGTCAAAAAATGTTTTCATACATTGGTTCCCGAGAGCTCCAAATTTTGTAGAACAAACTAAATAAATATTAATATACCTACCTATTTTTATCCCGAGAGCTCCAAGCGAAATCGTGTATGGTTAGCAAAATAAAACGCTTATGGCTTACATTCATATTTATAATTTGCTGAATATAGTTTAAGGCATCAGTCACAAATCGACCTTAGGTTACACTTATAGTGTGAAATTCAAGAGTGAAAAATAGGTAATTGAAAATTTCTGTCATCACAAATCGACCTAAAAATGTATAAACATCAATTACAGATAAGTTAAAAATAGCCAGGAATCAATGTTTCTGATATCAGAAATCGGCCTTATGTATATTTAAAATGAAAATGATTTATAAGTAAATAAAATATGCCACGTTGGTCTAGTGGTTGCAAGCACGACTGCTGAGCGTGGGGTCCTGGGTTCGATTCCCGGGTCGGGTAAAGTGTTATTGGGTTTTTTCATTAGGAAATTCTCAGTAGCAGCCCGGAATCTGGATTTGTGCCCGGTTAATGGCAATAGGCTCGCCCCCTATTACATGAGACTATAACATAACTGGCGAAATGTGGGTGTGCTATAAACCTCTGCCTACCCCTTCGGCGAAATACAGGCATGATTTTATGTTATGCTAAAATATGAAAAATCGGTTTCTGATTTTACACGTCGATCTTAGATATTATTATGCTACTGGTCAGGTACATAAAATATAAATTGCATCAAAAGTAAAATAAAACACAGTTTTGGATATCACAATCTTCGATCAACCTTATGCTATACAAAAAAAACGTAACGAGACGCAGCGACGATGGCGGTGTGGACTGCATGGTCAGACTTTTTTTTTTTTTTGCTGTGGAATAATCCTCATGGACGCACTCCGCCCGGGATAGTCGGAGCCAGTGTCGGACTCTTACCGACTAAAACCACCACGGTGTTCCTTCAACTAACTTAGCCGGGGGCGTGGAAACCCGTGAGTATTCACACAACGACCCCCGACAGGTCCTGGCCCGCCACAAGCAGGTGAGCCCCTTCTCCCCGTGCGGCCTAACGTTGGCCGCACCCTCCTAGGTGGCGCACACGGAACACTGCACGCCACCTCACCTCATGGGCCTTTACCAGTTGCGCCAACTACGCCGGCTGTGCCAGCTACGCCAGTTGCTGGTCGGGCAGCAAACTACCTCGAGTCTGCTGCTCGCAGGCCCTACCTCCCGTAATTTTTTATAGAGGTTTTCTTCCTCTCGGTCCGGGCGGTGAAGCCAAGACCCTCGGTCCCAAGAGGCGCGAGAACACTACTCAGCAGGCACTCCTGGGATTATGAGATCGACGGGGGCAGGGAAAGACAGTCCCCACGCTGCCTGCCCAGTGGCTGGATGAGTGCACACCGGGCCCGCCCCTGCTCCTCCACTGTGCCCTCTGTTGGCAACAGAGGGACACGTGGAGCAACTTCCCACTGGCCCAGAACGAGCCCCTCCCGCGCCAGAATATTCGCCACAGGCAATAAAATCCACCGAAGGTTAATCCCTCGCAAGGATTTTATTGCCCGTGCCCAGGATGCACCGGCCAAACAACTGCCATTCCCTCCAGACCAGTCCAGAAGGACAAGCAGCCGTCAGGCACATGTGGAGGTTTTCTGGCCAGCACCCCTGCATGATCAGACTCACATCTCACAGTTCTCCGTTCGTTAGTATGATTGCTTCGTCAAATAAAAAATAAAAAACATCTTTAACGTATTAACTTGTATGCAATCTGTACCTTGAAATCCTTGGAGCTCATGGGACTGATTTTTTAAATTATATTACAATATTTTTTCGTTTTAGAGCCCGTGGGAAGGAAATCCTGGAGCGCGCGGGAATAAGCCCTCCCTCCGAGTGTCGCGGACGACCCAAAAACGACGCATGCGAAACCACCAAAAAAAATGGACAGAATTTTCCGCCCTTTGACAATGCCACCGGTGACTTATTTT
This sequence comes from Asteroscopus sphinx, assembly GCA_949699075.1. Classification (NCBI taxonomy): domain Eukaryota; kingdom Metazoa; phylum Arthropoda; class Insecta; order Lepidoptera; family Noctuidae; genus Asteroscopus; species Asteroscopus sphinx. The sequence goes on along the minus strand of OX453021.1, from coordinate 5,557,333 downwards.
CAAAGTCGTTCGGGATTTATTCTCAAAACTTCGCTATGTTTCTAAGTGAAAATTTGGTTATTAAATAACCATATATTTTTAGATGCTTTAGCATATTATTTATCATTTGCTCTAGAAATATGGCACAGTTACAGATCAACATCTTATATTATAAACATAACATAACATCACGCCTGTATTTCCCCGGAGGGGTAGGCAGAGGTGTAATAGTACACCCACATTTCGCCAGTCATGTTATAGTCCCATGTAATAGGGGGCGAGCCTATTGCCATTGACCAACACAAATCCAGACTCCGGGCTGCTACTGAGAATTTCCTAATGAAAAAACCCAATAACACTTTGCCCGCCCCGGGAATCGAACCCAGGACCTCACGCATTATACGATCTTGTATTATAAGTTCATTATATTCCTAAAATGTTAGGTTTTAATCTATGGTAATACAAGTGCAGTTTTCAGAAGATGTACAATCATGAGGAGTGACTAGTGAGTATCATATCTGTCTGATTAGCGTTAAGACATATAAGCCTCGGTATGTCCGATTGTACGACATTCAGTTCCAGAGTCGACAGCCAACATGTCCTTCCTTAACAAGACCTACAGTTTTGTGAAGCAGGAGAACTTTGATGGATTCCTGAAATCTGCCGGTATGTGTGTTTCTTCTGCTTCAATGTCATCACAGAGTATTTCAAGTTCGTTTCATTGAATTTGTTCATAAAAGGCATGTTTTCAAGTGTGTTTAATTTTTAATTTTGAAGTGTTTAATTGTTGTACCGTGTGGGGCCGGACATAAAAAATTTCACCACCCTATCTCTTCTCATGAATGTCGTAAAAGATAACTAAGGAATTCACCAGAGGATGTGCAGCAGCGTTCTCTGAGTATTTAGCCAACCACCTGCAATCGCCAACCCGCCTGCCAAGCGTGGCGATTATGGCATTTCCCCCCCATGGGGGAGGCCTATGTCCAGCAGTGGACGTCTTTCGGCTGAAATGATGATGTGTTATAGTCCCATGTAATAGGGGGCGAGCCTATTGCCATTGACCGGGCACAAATTCAGACTCCGGGCTGCTACTGAGAATTTCCTAATGAAAAAACCAAATAACACTTCGCCCGACCCAACAAACATCCAACCAACAACCAACCCCAACCAACCAACTAACCACATTTTATCAATTTAGGTTTACCTGAAGACAAGATCCAGGCCTTTCTCCAGACTAAGCCTACCCAGAAGCTGGTCAAGGATGGTGACAGCTACACCTATCATACCACCGGTCTCGATGGTGTCAAGGAGCTCACTTTCAAGTCTGGTGTCGAGTTTGATGACACTGTTGGCGCTGAAAAGACCCCCGTAAGTATTTTAGACTTTCGTACTGACCAAAAGTACGGATGCAGACAGGATTGGGGATACATTAAAAGAGCCTCCACGAGTGACGATATTTAATTGATCGTCCGGCGCACCCTGGGCAGTCAGCCCCGCTACTAACCTGCTGACTGGCTAATCTTTCCCCACGGCATGAGCTGTTATCATTATGTAGCTCATGTCGACACGATATCAGCAGGATGGTACGGATCACGAAATGAGCTAAGGCCTACCTGATATTAAGTAGTTACCTTAGTATATAACAACTGCAATACACATAGGCTATTTAAATGGTAACCCAAGTCACTTTTTCCAAACTAAGATATAAAGATAGAAAGTGTCATGTAATTGTAATTTCACCAGCACCCGTAACCTTGGCGGCCCCGGAACACAGCAATGCAGTCATTTGAAATAGTGGTGTGAACCGGTTCTCAAAAAACCGGAACGCACCCAAATGTGTTTTTTTATTTTTTTTAAAGCGTGTATTTTCTTCCCATATATATAGATTTAGAGTATTTTGAATAACCGGAGTATATCCGGATAATCTCCGGTGATTCAATAGAATCTTCTCATAATCTCCGGAGGCTGAAATTGCCTCCGGTTCACACCACTAATTTGAAATATCGTCTTAGAAAACTTTTAACAATGCCATAACATTATGAAAATTACACACAAATCTACATAATCTGACAGACAACGTACAGCCTAAGCCGCTGGGTTTAGGAGAATAACATTTTGCACAGGATTTCTTTCGATGACTTAGGTGAGCACTTAGAAAGGTTTTTTGAAAATTCACCACCTAAGGTTGTTTAAATGTTTGAAAGAAGAAAACACGGGAAGCCATGGCGCCCGTGCGTGCGTGCGGCGTCATCTAGTCCTAAAAAAACTAAAATTATTTCAAGCTTCTGCTTTATTTATTTCACATAACACTGTGTTCTAGAAAATGTACAAACAAATTTATTTATTTATTTATCCCAATCACCACTACCGTTACAGGACACTCCCAATGCGGTAGTGTGGTCCTTAATTATGCCAAACATAACACGTACAATGTAATTTTTGTGGATTCAAATTGTTTTATCTACAGATCAAAACCACCTACACGATTGATGGCAACACTGTGACGCAGTCCGTCAAGCATCCCCGGGGTAAAGCTACCTACAAGATTGAGTACAATGGCGATGACCTGGTTGTGGTGAGTTTTCAGTTTGATGACATCAGGCAATCGAAAAATATAAATAGAGGATAGTGTATAACAACAAAGATAGTTCGATTTATTTAGTTGGGTATCTTTACTTGCCATATAAGAAGAAAATAGTAGTCCTTAAGGAAAGCTGGGTTACTAATTAGGACATGAATTGTATCCCCTAGTGTACAATTCATGACGTATCAACTGCTAAAGGTCACATTTATATTAATTTTTGTAACTCTAGCTCAAACTATAATACAAGGTATTGCTGTACCGTAGGTGCATTTACTGTCACAATCTCATATTAAATACACAAACTCATACATTATATTTTCTAAGCACATTGTTTTACCATTATCTTATTTTTTCAGACCATCACATCTGACACTTGGGACGGCATTGCCAGGAGATACTACAAAGCTTGAGTTATGTTTTAGATAGTGTTTTATTTATTTTTATAATTAAAGACTTAAATAATTATTCAATGTATTTTTTTTACAAATGCAGATTCTCGTTAAGTTATACTGATATACACACAAAGAATCAAAGAACCCTCCATCACAGAATACTAACACATATAACTACTAACAATACATAAATTGATTATTTTACAAATAAATAAACAAATATTTTTGGGACATTTTTACACAGCACCATCTATTCCCAAACTAAGCAGAGCTTGTGATATAATATATAATACTTATATACTATTTTACTTATAGACCAACACGCGAGTACGCAAAATACACGCTTGAACGTGGAGTTGCGGAAACCAGCCCGTTATACTATACTAGACCAACACAAATACTCATGTTCATCACACAAATATTTGTGTCCTGTGGGAATCGAACAAACGACCTCGGGATCAGCAGTCTGACCCTCGAACTACTAGACCACAGACGTCGTCACGTCAAATGATAACCTTCTTCTTTTTGAAGTCGGTTAAAAACTAAGAGTACAATGAGATATTGATACAACTTCGTCTTGGCTAAGCAAAGTGAGCGCTACGGCGCCGCCGGCGCGCGGCGCGCCGATTTTATATTTGTTGCAAAGGACTATAATTTTATACAGTACCTTTTATTTACGATGTTGTAATAATAATAACACTAACTATGTAGCCCTTGTCAAACCAATACATCAAACAAATGCTCCATAATGACATTGAAACTGAAAAAAAAATGCACACACATGTGCAGATCAATTATATTGGGTTGATTATAGTAAGACGATTGCAAGGATATAATTCAGAGAGGATCAGTAATGGAACTATGGCATGCATCAAGCAATGGATCGATATGGGCTGGAAATATGATGATGAATAACAATTTAAATCATTGAAGACCATTCGTTCAAAATAGTACCACACAACAACACACACACACACAAACCCCCCACGCACAAATACCCACAAATCAACCACCATACAGCCCAATAGACGCCTAATGTTGAATATAATGCGTACAATAAATTCTGCCACTAGCTGAGGCGGGGTACTGCAATCCGATTGGCCCTACCAAGGCGGCTATTGGCTAATCACTAACGCGGCAGTTTTGACGGCTCATGTAAGTGGTCGAAACTGATTTGACGATTTCAAGTGGCGAATAGTGGCGATCCACATTAGTGAAATTTCATGGATGTGTTGCAGACATCAGTCACGCGTTATGAGGCGTCTATAGGCTATGTGGTCGTTGCCACAAATACAGTTACTTAAAAACTGATGTTTGTTTTCTTTCATTAATATAGTAACCACTGCTGAGCGTGGGGTCCTGGGTTCGATTCCCGGGTCGGGCAAAGTGTTATTGGGTTTTTTCATTTTTGAATTCCACTGCTGGACTTAGGCCTATTCCACGTTGCGCCACAACACTCGTTCCTCCGCATCTAGTCCCCGAGCTACTTTCATCAGGTCGTTGGTCTACCTGGCTGAGGGGTGCCCTACGCTGCGTTTGCCGATTCGCGGTCTCTACTCAAGGACTCGTCTGCTTCAACGGCCATCGGTCCTTCGACAGAAATGCCCCGTCCACTGCCACTTCAGCTTACTGATCCTACAAGCTATGTCGGTCACTCCGGGGATATGGTAAAAACGGGGATTTGATCAAATCCCTAAGAGATTTACAGGAGATGTTAAAATAACTACTCTGTAGGATACTGAAATATTGATAGTTTCTCTATCGGTAGTTCACTATAGATAGTTGAGTTTGAAAATTAGTTATCCAATCGATTGGATTGAATTGGAGATTGGGCTATCGATGGTATCGATAGCGTGGTACGTGCTAATACTATCGACATATAGCAATAGCACGCAATAGGTAATATCCATAGTAGTATTGGACACTAATAGTGATAATGCTATCGATAGTATAATACAAAACTATCAATAGTATCGAAGCCTATACTATCGATAGTGGTCTATATTTCGTTAGTATCGCTACTATCAATAGTACAGCCACTGTCGGTGTTCAATACTATTGATAGTATCGATACTATTGAAATATCTTTAGTCTAACGATACTATTGTTTTTTCGTTGACTATCGATAGACTATTGATAGTGGACTATCGATCGGCAATACTATTAGAAATGATTCTTTGTTAATGTTTCACCGAATGCTTGTTTTAAACATATAATTTAGTAATTAAGAATCCCGGGAAGGAATTTTTGTGTTCTTGGGTTCAAATTATATTGTACTCTACACTAACTTATTATGATACTATTATTTACAACATTTTAATTCGAGGTCAGAATTAAAGGATTAATTACTATGATCGTGCATAATTTTGTTTTATCTCTCACCAGTAATTTCCAAGTGCAGTAAGTACCTACATAATGCATCATAATTCTTATCAGCAATGTCAGTAATCTCGCTATCACTATAATCAACTGACTAATTGTTATTTGTGTTTTTATTATGCAAAATGTTATATAATTATTACAAGATGGCACCAAACCCTTTCTTAAGGCGCTACTAAGAGCTAAGTGGCGCCCCCATCAGTAAAAAAAATATTACTGGCTGAGTACACCATTTATCGAAAAATTGTATTAAACAATTGCAGTACAGGTACTGTAGTTTAATCAGAAACTATTAAGAGGCTAACAACACCCAAAAAATCAGACTTCTGCGGTCACTGTCGTTTTGTACAGAACTGAAAGAGAGGCAACGAGAGCAATGCACCGCTCAACTTGAATGAAAATTTACATTTTTTTTTTTAACAAAACTAAAAGCATATTTGAAAAACAGAAACAACTATGTTTTAGATTATTGTCTTTCTTAAATGTTTTCTTAATTTCATTTATAATATTTGGTAAATAATAGAGATTGTTTCATAGACTTATATATTACTAGAGGATTGTTTGCTTTAAAGCATGTTTTAAGAGGTTAGTTTACAATTATTTTCTATTGAGAAAACTTCATGAAAACGTGTTTTGGGTACAATAGCGTTTTAGAAAATACGATCAAGATAAAAAAAAATATTCTCTTATAGATACACTATTCAGTTTGTGAAAAAAAAAATGTTTTTAAAAGGAACCTATTTGGGGTATTTGGGTGTTGTTAGCATCTTAACTCTGTAAATTATACGTAGCTGTAGTTGTAGACAGAAAAAGTTCGAAAAACGCCCACTTTTGGCACTAGAGTTAATAGTTTCTGATTAAACTATAGTACCTACCTGTACTTCAATTTTTAAAAACTAATTTTCGATAAGTTATGTACTCAGCAAGTAATACTACATGCGCCTTAAAAAAACTCGGTCTTTTGGAAGGATAAAATAAATTCATAAATTCCTTAAACTCTTTGGCGAATTGCAATCTAAAATGATTACACTATAGGAAAGATGGAATGCCAACCGAAGTACTGTACCGAAAAGTACCGTCATTATCAAACCATTACTGTCCCACTGCTGGGCATGGGCCTCTTCGAAGAATGAGAAGATTAAGGCCTTAGCCCATCACGCTGGCGTAGTGCGGGTTGGTGTACAAAAGTACCGTAACCGACGAATAAAAAAATACATCCACTGTCACTGTCAAAAGTTCCCGACCCTGGTATGCCGTAAAATATATGTAGATGATGATAGTCACTGACAGTCAAATTTATGGCGCTACTAGCAGCCAATTGGTGCCTATGGTGGAGCCAATCAGTAAAAATAATTATTCGCTGAGTACAGTCGACTGCACGTCGGTGGCATTAGCAGTATCTCTATTTCGTAAGCAGTAAGGGCGGTTTTTGAATTGAAGTGTTACCACTGTCATGCAGTCGACTGTACATCATTTACCAAAAGTTCCGTTTTAACAATTGTAGTACAGGTACTGTCATTCAATCAGAAACAGAAATTAATACTGTAAAATATAGTTCGCTGTAGTTGTAGATGGAATTAAAAAAAATAATTAACAAAAACAAAAAACCCGACTGCGTGTAAAAATAACAGAAAAGATATAAACAAGACTTATCAACACGCAGGCGGAGGCTACGTATGTTTTTGGTCATGAATTACATAATAGTTCATAGGTAGCCTCCGCCTGCGTGTTGATAAGTCTTGTTTATATCTTTTCTGTTATTTTTACACGTGTTATATAATGATGACCCTTGCCTGCGGAACGCTAAATTATTGAAGCGATGACACACTCTACAGCGAACTGCACCGTGAGATCGCCTGATCAGCAATTCGGTAGCGTGTGACCGATGTTGCGCAATACTAATAATTCAATATTAAATTAGCATACCTACTCGTCACTCTTGTTTCTCATATCGAACATTTGTCACGCACCTTAGTTTTAGACCGATATATTGTAATAATTATATCGATTAAATTTTTAAGTTAATTAAATCGGTTTCATTTTGTACCCTCGGCTGCAGCCGTACGTAATTGGCGCAGTCGGTAGGATACTCGCGGTCGGTTTCGCGTAATAAGGAAGATTTCCGTGTCGTAAAGCCGCCCGTGTGGCTATCCAGCCACTCCAGAGTATACCGAATCTACACGTCGTGCTGCATCTAGGTATCCAAACATTGATAGCGCAAAGAAGCCGATTTAATGTTCATGTAAGTACATTAGATTCTTTCTAGTGAACGCTTACTCCTAGCCTGTACTAATATAATTTTCCAAAATTTTCTTTCAACGAAAATCCAGGAACCCTAGGTTAGTTAGAAATAGTAGAGAATCAATTTTAGATTCGAGAAGAATATTAGTTTAGATACATTATTTGAGGAAACAGAATCGCATTTCGAGAAAATGTCTTTGAATATAGATAGTATTTATAGAGCATTCCGGTTGGTACCCGAGTTCGACGGAAACCCGAATGTGCTGACAAGGTTTATTCAATTGTGTGATCAATTAGTTAAGGAATATTATAATGTTCAAAGTGGTTCTGAATTAATTAATACGGCAGTCATTAATGATAAATTAAATAAAGTTGTAAGGTCTGCTGCTCTCTTAATCAATTCAAACGGTATAGCAAGTGATTGGAATGGAATTCGTAGATGTTATTGGCCAAATATGAAAGATCATATAGCCAAGTATATCAATGATTGTAGAATATGTGGGCAAGCAAAATACCATCGTAATCGAATAAGACCACGGTTTAAATTGTACCTCCACCAACGAAACCTTTTGAGGTTGTACATTTAGATTTGCTAAATGTTGAAACAAATAAGTACCTTATTATAGTAGATGCATTCTCTAAGTATGGTCAAGCATACTTCATGAGAGATGCTACAGCTAAAGCGTTGTACAAGCCTTAATAAAGTTTTCTACTCATCATTCTATATAGAACCATGCTATATTTAAGGATATGATAAATAGGCTAGGTATGTTATACTATAAGAATAAAATCATAGATATTAGTTTCAGGGAATATTTTAATATAATTAGACTAGATTACTACTATAATGGGAATAGTATAGTGTTATTTATCAAATTTCCAGTAGTTTATCCTACTAACTTTATCCTTTATAAATTGTCCCTAGCTCCTAATAGTGATAATAAGGTCCTAATTCCAACTTACCCTTTCATAGCAGTTCACGAAAAAGATCTATTGTATATAGAGACAGAATGTCCGAAGTACCATCACGGTCATCTTTGCGAGGACAACATAAGTCACCACCACGGCAAACAGTCGAACTGTATCCAGCATCTTATACTGCACCAGCAAATTCACGATTCCTGTGAATTCACATCAGTTATCCTGTTTTCTGAAGCCATGGAGCAGTTGGACGACCAAAATTTTATCATGAGCTTTCCTAAACCAACGAAAGTTCGTTTAACTTGTTCTGAAGACCAGTACAGAATGCTGAAGTGAAGCTATTTATCTATTGTACCCAAAGAATGTGTGCTAAAGACTACCTCATTTACTGCAAGAAATCTTCATGACCAAATCAAGGGAAAGATATTGAAAATTATAGACTTGCCAATCATGAAGGAAAATCCATACAATTCAACCAACAAAAGAAAATCACTGCTGAAATTGAAGTTAATGCAAAGGATAAGAAGGCCTGCAACACAGAAATTATGGAAAAAAATCAAGCTACACCATCGACACTATTTTCAACTAGAGTTTTTAAATAGTTGCCGATCTTGCGGAGGGAGATGTTATATAATGATGACCCTTGCCTGCGGAACGCTAAATTATTGAAGCGATGACACACTCTACAGCGAACTGCACCGTGAGATCGCCTGATCAGCAATTCGGTAGCGTGTGACCGAAGTTGCGCAATACTAATAATTCAATATTAAATTAGCATACCTACTCGTCACTCTTGTTTCTCATATCGAACATTTGTCACGCACCTTAGTTTTAGACCGATATATTGTAATAATTATATCGATTAAATTTTTAAGTTAATTAAATCGGTTTCATTTTGTACCCTCGGCTGCAGCCGTACGTAATTCACGCAGTCGGGTTTTTTGTTTTTGTTAATTAATTTTTTTATTTTAATTTTTTTAGTTTTGTCATGTTTTATTTATCATACTATTAATGTTTTTTTTGAAAAGTCAAATTCATTTTTAACGTTGAATATTTTGTTGTTTTTTAGCATTTTTCATTCCAAATTACATTTAAACATATAAGTTGTATATATTTTTGTAAAGCATTTATAAAACCCTTTATTTTGATATCCCACTCGATAGTTTTTGATGGAAAAAAAAATTTTTTGAAAAGGTAATATGGCGCCAAAAAGCGGCCATTTTGATTTTTTAAATTTTGATGTACCCAGTGTCACTCTCAGAATTAAGACGAATCTAACGATACCTCTCAATCTTAAATCCATCAAGCCGTTTAGGCCACAGAGCGTGCCAAAGAAATATACATACATACATACATACACTCGAAAAACATAACCCTCCTTCTGGCGCAGTCGGGTAAAAATGCGAAAAAACAGCCTCTTTGTCCACTTTCAAATCAAATAATTTTATTTGTATGAAATGTGGTGTTACAATAAAATTTTAGTTTTTCCATCTATAACTATATTTTATATTTTACAGAGTTAATAACTATTTTCTGATTAAACTACAGTACCTTTCCTTCAATTGATAAAACCGAACTTTCGATGATGTATATATATATATATATTCAGCGTGTAATTATTTTTTGCTATTAGCGCCTCACTCAACATCATATTTTTTATACACTTTCTTAAACATTGTCTTTATATTTTATTTTCAGATTATCATCATGCAGTAGGTGTCTGCTCTAGGTACTTATTCGTGGATGGGTATTGGTGGGATGTCCCACGTGTGTAATAAATAATAATAACAAAACAAGAAAAATATTATTTTCTGAACTCATAATTTCAACTACAGCTGATCACGGATCCAACATCCTGGGCCGGCCGGGCCGTTAACTGGAACTGGAATTTACTAGAGGAGACACCTTGAATCTAATGTTTGTAGCACGTTTCAGAGCTCCTGCACTCTCACTCACATAATCACGCTCGCATCGCGCGTGCTCCGCGGCCAGCAAGTTGCGCGATATTTTTTGTTCGGAATGTCTACTCTAGTACGTAGTACATATTACCTCAGAGATAATAAACCATTTTTCTTTCTTTCTTTCAACAGCTACATGACGTCTGCTTGCCAACCCGCCTGCCAAGCGTGGCGATTATGGCATATCCCCCCCTTAATTGGGGGAGGCCTATGTCCAGTAGTAGACGTCTTTCGGCTGAAATGATGACGCCTGCTTTGATATTTGTATTTTTTGATAATCAACGGTTCATCATTTTTGCATTTACTTTTATCATATCTGTCTAATTAGCGTTAAGATATATAAGCCTGTGTCTGTCCGATTGTACGTCATTTAGTAACAGAGTCGACAGCCAAAATGTCTTTTCTTAACAAGACTTACAGTTTTGTGAAGCAGGAGAATTTTGAAGGATTCATGAAATTTGTCGGTAAGTATGTGTGTTTGGTTGAATAAATTATTTTGCCAACTGTTGATTTGTATAGGTTCGATTGATGATTAAGCACCCTTTTAGAAAAAAAACCTCAAAACTTTTTATTATTATGTCATGTGACTCACATATTATACGGCATAATTATATTCAACTATTATTATTATTATGTCTCCCTATTCTTTTCCACTTCTCTTTAACTGTGGCTGCTATGGACCAGTATTTTTGGAAGGAGTCCAGTTTATCCCGCCATCTTCGTCTGGGCCCTTCGCTTTACCCTGCAGTGGGACAGTATAGGCTCTTAATAATAATAACAAGTATTAGTTATTATGTCTATTTTAGGTATAGTTTGTGTAAAAATTATTTGTTATTTTTGTTGTGTTTTTGTATTGTTGTTGTTATTTTCTACTCTATCGCATTGGCTAGTCTGTAATGATAGATATAAGTTGTGATAAATAAATAATAAATAAACTGTTTTGTCTGCTTTGCGGACAGTGCCCTTGCACTTATTAAGTTTTTATTTAAATTCCTCTTTACATGCAATGCAATGGTGTTCAATTTCTTGTTCACCAACTAAACTTAATTTAAACTCTTTACATAATCTTATTCTAATATTGAAAACAAGAACGAGTTAGCAAGAATTTTAGAACTGTCAAATTAGTTTACGTATTACCTACATTTCTTCGTATTTTAAGTGGGCAAGTTCCAAGATGACGACTAAACTTGAATAGAAAACTAAATTCCGACTAATTTGACAGCAATACAACAGTTGTCATCCCTTTCTTGTATCTACTGTTAATAAAAGAGAGCTATAGTTTAAAATAAGTTTAGTTTGTTAACAAGAGAATAAACACAAATATTTACTATATTTATAGCATAATATAAGAACATTTTCTAAAGTGTCACTTTAATAACCAACTTTTTATCAATCCAGGAATCCCTGAAGATAAGATCCAGGCCCTCTCTAAGTTCACACCTAGCCAAAAGTTCATCAAGGATGGTGACAGCTACACCTACTTCAGCGCAGGCTTCGATGGACCCAAGGTGGTCAAATTCCAATCTGGTGTCGAGTTTGATGACTTCAGTGGCGCTCAAAAGACCCCCGTAAGTATTTTGGAATTTCATCATGCTGCGGAGACACCCCACCTAGGCTATTCCGTCCACCCAGCCAGCCAGCCATAGGGTAGTAACCTGACCTAAATACCATCCCATATCTCTATGGGCCGCTACCCTGCAACCTCGGCAAACCCCCGATACCTCACGCCTCTTGCGAGTCGCTGAGAGGATTACCGAGGGTTGGAATTTTGTACCTTAGGACCAAAACGGAACTCATTAAACTATTATTGGAGACGGCCACATTTGTTGAATATAATTTGATAGAAGTGACCATAGTTTTACAGTTAGAACTAATGTCTGCTTATCAGGAGCCAAGTGGGTAAGTTAAATAAATTAAAGCCAAATTAAGACTCTGGAACCAACCATAAGAGTACTATAATTTTTAAGGGTTAATGATTATTAAGTACTTCAATATAATTACAAGAGTCAAGTCAGGTTATAGGACATCCAACTGCTTCGATGTCTGCCAGCAAAGAAGAGGAGGAGGAGGAGTGTGGAGGCACACCTGGCACACGTTAAATGATGTTTATTTAATTTTTCTAAAGCATTACCTAACTAATTGTCACATTTGTCTCTAATACAATAATACATAATTTAGTTTTACTGTATTTATATTTATTTGCTAGTTTTTACCTGTGGCCTCACTATCGGGACCCATCCGAAAACCAGCGCTGCAACATTTCGGTGTTGTAGCATATGCTGAGATGGGGGCCTTTTTTAGTCTCATACAGGCATGTAAATTTTAAGTTTATTGTTAATACCTATACTATTTTTAGATTTTTTTTTCTCTCGCCTGTACCGAGACTGAAATAAATATTTTCTTTCATTCTTTTATTCTTTCAAAGTAAATTGCGTGCGCCAACACCTCCCACCGCCCACGTCATCTCAACGCAGGAGATCAAATCCTCCTCCCCCAAGGTCATAGTCGACTTTATGATTGACTTGCAGCTTGAGGAAGTGCTGTAATGCTGCAAGAGGCGTCACAATAGATCTTATCAGGTCGCAGTGGCTTAGGGGCGTTCAAGACCCCTACCTCTTTCCTCAAAATAATAACTCCCACCGCTGACGATAAAGATGGCTGACTTTGGTTGGGAGGCCCAGTGTTGCCATTTTTCTCGACTGACTCCTTACACTATTGTATTTATTGTCTGTCTTTAAAAACTTTTTAATATTATGAAAGCTATTCCAAGTATCTGCTTTATTTATTATCTAATGCCTACTTATTTCACTAGAAGATTTGATAGCAACATTATATTATCTTCAGATCAAGACCACGTACACAGTCGATGGCAGCACTGTGACGCAGATCACCAAGGATGACAAGGGTGGCGCAACCTTCAAGATGGAGTACAACGGTGATGACCTCGTTGTGGTGAGTTATAAGTCTTAAATAACCGCCACACAAGAGAAGTGGTCCGGAAATGGAATCCTGGGTCACTGGATACAATTTTAGGACCACTATTTTACTGGGACCTTAAAAATCCTCTGGTTTACAATCGATGATGCACAAATTGTTTAATTAGGCATTTGCAATTGTTGCTGTATCGTAGTGTGTGCGTTTACACTCACAAACATAACACCTATCAATTATATTTATGTCATAATCCCAAATACATAATGTATGTACATAAAAACATAATATTTTAATTTTCAGACCATCACAAGCGACGGTTGGGATGGCGTAGCGAAGAGATACTACAAAGCTGCTTAAGTTATATTTTAGTTAACGTTTTATTTATTTCCTAAAATTAATAAATAATTAAATAACATTTCATGTTTTTTCACACACGTCCAATTCTATTAGCACACTAATTACCAGTACACAGTCTACATTTATTCGATCCTTGTAAAAATTAGCAGCACCTCTGTTATGTATGTAGGCTATAATCTCTATTTTTTGTGTACCATTCATCAAAGGGGTCACTGACAGAATTGGTCATATCTTGAAGCGTGCTTCTATAAAAACCTATTTCAAGCCCCAAAGAAAGATCAGCCAACTCCTCAGACCGGTGAAGTGTCACATTCCCTTACAAGATGCAGGGGTCTACAAGATTGATTGTGATTGTGTGTTATCATACAAAGGGCAAACAAAGCGTAGTATAGCCACTAGAATTAAAGAACATATTATAGCTGACGTCAAGAACAGACGCTCCACAAAGTCTGCAGTGTGTGAACATGCCCTGGACAATCCCAACCATTTTCTTCGATTTGATAAACTATGGCGAAGGAAAACCGATATGTACCTAGAATGAAAATTATCGATAGTCCAAATATATTTAAAAGTAGATTAAAAAAGCTTTTGTTGGAAGGGTGCTTTTATTCAGTGGATGATTTTAATATTAAATGTAGGTCTGTGTGTTAAATACGTGGGACACTCAGAAAGTTTTGCGAAACTAAAAAAAATTGTTCTATACGTACATATATTTTTATCAAATCTTTTCAAAGTACTTTCCACCAGCCTCTATACAAAGATTCATGCGCCTAAACCAGTTTTCAAAACACTTTTTCCAGTCCGCCGCAGACACCTCGTTTACAGCCTGCTCGAACGCAGCCAGCGCATCTTCCGGCGACGAAAATTGTATCCCTTTGAGCTGATTTTTTATTTTTGGGAATAAAAAGAAGTCACACGGTGCTAGATCAGGGCTGTAAGGAGGGTGACCCAGGAGTTTGACTGGCGTGCTGTCCAGGAAGTCCCTCGTTTTGAGTGCGGTGTGCGCAGGTGCATTGTCGTGGTGGAGCAGTAGCCCGCGGAGCCCTGTGTTTGGTCGCTTGTTGCTTATAACAGAGAAAACTTCTGGCAAACATTTGGTAGTATACCATTCGGCATTAATGCTTCTTTGATCCCGTAAGGGAATTGATACCAAGTGGCCAGTCAAATTAAAAAAGCTAGCGATCAAAATCTTACCCCCGCTTCTAGATCGCTTCACTTTGGTAGGCGTTGGCTCATTTTGAAACACCCAAACAGTCGACTGGCGCTTGGTTTCTGGGTCGTATTGATAAATCCAGGACTCATCACCTGTAACGATGTCGTAAACACGCCGAGACGAGCCTGCTTCAAATTTGTTAAGCATATCACGGCACCATTCCACCCGGGCCTGCTTCTGAGCATCGGTGAGGTTGTGCGGCACCCAGCGTGATACTATCCTCCTCACGCGAAGATGGCTGTGTAGAATCTCGTGAACGCTTCCCGATCCAATCTTCAATATGTGTTGAATCTCCTGATATGTAATTCGCCTATTGTCTTGGATTAAATTTTTCACTGCTAGCACGTTTTCTTCGGTAACAGCCGTCAAAGGGCGACCGCTTCTTTCGTCATCCCCCAAAGTTGGTCGACCGCGCTTGAATTCGTTATACCAACGATACACGGTTGCCTTGGAAGGGCCTTCATCCATGAATGCCATTTGAAGTCTATCGTACGATTCATCCGGTTTCAGGCGACACTTGAAATCGTATAAAATCATAGCTCTAAAATGTTCCCGGCGCAGATCCATATTTCAGTGAGACACAATACTTTGAATTAACTCGCAAAAAATGTGGAGGGAAATTTTGAAATTGGAACTTACTTATTTTTACTTATAAATAATCATATTTTCGAAAAACATTATAACTGGCCAGTCTCCCATACATAAAAACTTTTTTTCGCAATACTTTCTGAGGGGCCTGGTAGTATATAAGCTCACCTCATACTGACAAAATATTTTGATAGTTTTGTTCTAATTTGTACTAAATATTTATGACATTTTTAATAATCTTTGACTAATTATAATCTAATTATGTAGTAACTACCACATTCAAATACAATTGAAAATTGTTCATGAATAAAAATAAATAAAAATAAATAAATAAATAAATAAAAATGCTCCGTGAGGCTATTGAAATTAAAAAACATCCTAATTTTAATAGAAAAGATGGTTCGCAGCTATCACCTGTTTGGAACCCAGTCCTAAAAATAATCAAGTCCCAAACAGCACGCAACACTGTAAAAGATAATGATTACTGCGTGCATCGAAACGATTTTAATTAATAATATTGTACGGTAGATTAAAATATATTTTTTAGAAATATCTGTAAAGACGCTTCTCATCTTAGTCTACCTGCGACCACGAAATGCTGCAAAGCTTTCGAAACGTCAAGAAAACCAATTTAAATAATATACGCGATTTAATCCGGTCAAACTTTGTTTTTTTATAATGTGTAGATTACTACACATTGTAATAAAACAATATAATAATAATAATATTTAAAATATTGTTTAGCTTTGGAACCGCCACACCAGGGCCGTGGGTCACTCCACGCCCCCCATGTGGAAGTGCATCCCACTGGTTGGAAACCACTGTATTAGGACAACGCCTTTTCTGGCTTCAGTTACTAAACTTTTTATTCATTAACAATTCACAATGGTTTCGATTCTCTTGTTCACGAACTAACCTTATTTTAGACTATCGCTCTCTTTTACTAATAGGTAGTAGATACAAGAAAGGGATGGCAACAATTTTAGAGCTGTCAAATTAGTCAGAATTAAAATTTCCATACAAGCTTAGATGTGATCTCGAAACATGTAACACGTAAACTAATTTGACAGCACTAAAATCCGGTAGTTGACTACAGTCAAAAATTACCAAAAATGACACCTATATTATTTAGAAGAAGGTACAGAAAGGACAACATTGTAGAAAGAATAAACAAAATCCATAAAAAATGGGAGAGATACACGCTTTTTAAATTTTTGGAAGGGGCATTTCGCTGTCCTAGTCGTGCGAAACGGACAATGTTCAGAGAGATGTCAAGTTACTATGAAGGTTTTGAACAATGACGTCATTCTTCAATAATGCTGTCTCTGTCTAGTGAATAAATTTAAATCGCTTATAACTTGGACATTTTATTAAATATTTTAATAGTTTTTCCACTGTTGCTTATTTTTCTTGAAAATTTTTCGAGATTCCTAATAAAAACTAATAATAATAAAATAAAAATAATAATAATAAAAATAATAGTTGAATAATAAAATAATTTATATTTCAGATTGCAAGTATAATTAAATTTATAATTATATCGATTATAAATTATTATACTCGTATCAATAGGTACTCGTATCTTATCTTTTGGTACAACGATACGAAATTCCAAAATACTTATTGTGTATTTGTTAATATTCTTTGAGTTGTTCTTTGCATGTAGACATTTTTGAAAAAAATATTTAAAACAATATAATTGTCAGTGAATGAATGAAATTAAATACAATTAACCCATCATGCAACGTAAGCAATTTTTTTTTTATTGAGTAATGAGTAACGCTATCAATCTATTGCAAAATGGCTACAGTCTTTTCTATTAACTTTATCAAATCTACCTGATAAGCGTTAAGATATAAGCCTCGGTTTGTCAATTTTACGTCATTCAATTACAGAGTCCACATTCACAGCCAATATGTCTTTCCTTAACAAGACTTATACTTTAGTGAACCAAGAGAACTTTGATGGATTTCTGAAATCTGCCGGTATGTGTATTTCTTGTGCTTCAATGTCATCATCACAGAGTATTTCAAGCTTGTTTAGTGGAACTCGTTTATTTAAGTCAGTGTGTTTTATTTTGGATTTTACAGTGTCGATTTGTTGAAATAGTGATAAGGAAAAATTTGTGTTTTTCATATGAAGATCAATTTCATTAAAAATAATTAATGTCTTTTAAAGTTGATTGATTTAAAGTTCCACTAGATGTGGAAAGCGCAGCATCGGTCGTTGTGGCGATGCTTGGGGGAGGCCTATGTCCAGCAGTAGACGTCTTTCGGCTGAAATGATGACGTTGAAAGTTCATTTGCTATAATCACGGAATTTTCACTGTTTTTATAATCTCTGATTATTTTTCGTTGGAACAAATTTTTATACCTATTAGAATGTTTCCAATTATAATACCTTTGATTTATTAAAATTAGTAAATATTCATTAAAATTGCATTTTAAAATAACCTGGTAAAAATTGACAAAACCTTTGAAATCAATTACATAATATTAAAGCTATATTTTTTAAGAAAAATAATTGAATAGTAGCACACTATAACACCTAGCACCCTTTTAATAAATGAGCCTTGAATTTACTATTTATTTGTTTAAAATTCAATATGTACACACGGCTACACATCAAGCTGTACAAATCCAGTATAAGCTGACCTCTTATTGTATTGAAAGACTATACACAATGCAAGGTCAGCTTACACTGGAAATGTATAGCTTGATGTGTAGCCGTGTGTACTATGCCTTATGGCTACATATACCTGAAATTTCGATTGAATATCCAACTTACCTATAGCTTATTAATAACCAATCAATCTAGGTTTACCTGAGGACAAAATTCAGGCCCTTCTCCAGAACAAGCCTACCCAGAAGCTGGTCAAGGATGGTGACAGCTACACCTACCATACCACCGGTCTCGAGGGTGTCAAGGAGCTCACATTCAAGTCTGGTGTCGAATTCCAAGACACTATTGGCGCTGAAAAGACTCCCGTAAGTATTTTGGAATTTCGTACCTTTGGACAAAAAGTGTAGCTTCATAAAACCCTTGTATTTGTTGTCTTTTCAATGGTATAGGATTGCAAAACTAGCTGAAGGACCACCTGATGTTAAGGGTAGGTTATCCCAGACCCGAGAAATGTATGGCGGAATGGACACAAACTGCACGAGCCGTTCCACTCATTTAAATTTAATTTAAAACAAACCCAAAATATATCATGAAATAATCCATTAAAATCACTTAAAAAAATGTTTTCAATTCATGCGTTTTTTTTGCATTTCGTTCTATTATAGAGAACGTGTAATTTTTTTTTAATTAGTTTTTCTTAGAAATCTCGAAACATTTTCAAGAAACATAAGTAACAGTGAAAAAACCAATAGAATATTTAATAAAATGTCCAAGTTATAAGCGATTTAAATTTGTTCACTCTAGTGAACAATCAAAGACAGCACTATCAAAGAATGACGTCATTGTTCAAAGCCTTCATAGAACCTTGACATCTTTCTGTACAATATACCTACGTTTAGTACGACAAGGACAGAAAATGCCCCCTCCAAAAACTGTAAAAGAGTGTATCTCTTCCATTTAATCATGGATTTCATAACTTTTTTCGAAAATTTGGTCGTTTCTGTACCTTGTTTAAAGTAATATAACATTTTCGGTATTTTTAACAGTAGTCAACTAGCGGATTGGAATAAACGAAAAATGCTTTTAAAATCGGCATTGTTTCTGTATTTTTTTCGATTGAGCAGAGTAAATGTTTCGTGTTTTGAACCTTTGATATCACTAAAGCAAGAATGTATCTGTGACATACATTTTTTCTGGGATTAAATATCACAATTCAACTATTTAAAAATGCACTTAAAATTCTCACTGGTACACAACAATGCAAACGCTTAGTCAATTTTATTTCTATCAAAACTTTTAACAATGCCTTAATATTTTGAAACCCAGGACCTAACTCCTTTAAAAAACACAAAAATTAACACAAGTTTTTGCTTTATTTATTGTATACATTACAGTGTCTTGAAAATGTACTAACAATATGTATAAATTATCTTCAGATCAAGACTACATACACGGTCGATGGCAACACTGTGACGCAGACTGTCAAACATCCCATGGGTATTGCTACCTTCAAGAGGGACTACAATGGCGATGACCTGGTTGTGGTGAGTTCTAAGTTTGATACCATCAATCAATCACTTTATAGTACAAAAACTGTTATTATTTGCCGATGTTATCAATACTATCGATAGTATCGATAGTTTTGATGCATTACTACCGATATTTTTTATGCAATACTATCGATGTATCAATAGTTCATATGCAATACTATCGATAGTATCGATAGTTTTTATGCAATACTATCGATAGTAAAGTCACTATCGGTGTCCAATACTATCGATAATATTGTTATTTGCGCATAGTATTTCCGCGTAGTACGCTATGCCTCTATGGCCGAAAAGTTGTGTAGTTGCGACCGCGTTCTGGAAGGCGCAGCGTGGGTAGGCCAAGGTTGACCAACAACCTGGTCAAGGTCGCGGTAATCCGCTGCATGTAGAAAGCGCAGAATTAGTCGTTGTGGCAATGCTTGGGGGAGGCTATGTCCTGCAATTAAGGTTAACCTGCTGTGGTTCTTTGTGTTATATTTCTATGTAATAATGTATCATCATCTTTTATTTTCAGACCATCACAAGTGACAGTTGGGACGGCGTTGCCAAGAGGTTCTACAAAGCTTAAGTTATGTTTTAGTGTATATTTTATTTATTTTTATAATTAAAGACTTAAATAATAAATCACTGTTTGTCTTAAAAATCCAGTTTCTTATAAATTTGGACCCGGCAGACATCACCCGGCCCGGAAAACAAGGCTGTATTAAATATGATATTTCAAATTTATCAAAACAATTTTTAAAAAAATTGTGGATCCATAATTACTACTAACGAATCTACGGTTGAGAGGCAATAAAAAGTACCGCTTAAAATTATAAATGTTGTCAATTGTTAAGCAAATCAAATTTAGTTGACACACCGACTGCAGTGCCTCCTACCGGGTCGATTTGTGAATTCAATCCTTGCAGGGGTCCACTCGAAAGTACACAAAAAATATAATTGAAATCCTCCCTGACGTTAAGGAGAAGATTAGTGACACACCGACTGAAGCGCCACCTAACGGGTCCAATTGTGTTTTCAAACCATTCAGGAACCTATTAAAATATACACAGAAAATTTCATCCAAATCAGTCCCGCCGTTTAGGAGGAGTAAAGTGACAACCACACGTACAGAAGAATTATATTATATAAAGAAGATACACACAATTAACCATAGGATGCCAACACACCATGACTACTAAAAAAACATAATTGATCATCAACTCAGCCTATCACAGTCCACTGGTGGACATAGGCCTCTCCCAAGTTGTGCCACAACACTCGTTCTCCCAGCTACCTTCTTCAGGTCGTCGGTCCAACTGGCTGGAGGACGCCCTATGCTGCATTTGCAGATTCGCGGTCTCCACTCAAGGACTCGTCTGCTCAAACAGCCATCGGTCCTTTGACAGACAAGGCCAGCCCACTGCCACTTCAGCTTACTGATCTTAGAAGTTATATTGATCACTCCGCCGGAAATCGAAAATCTCTTCTCGGATAGTAAATGTTGTATACATTACAACGTATATCAGAAATAGTGGCCATATTTGAAGAGCGCATTCAGTGAGTGCTATCAAACAACTTTTACTACGGGCACAGTATATCTAATAGTACTATGTTACGGGGTCAACCCTTTTTTATCTACGGGTATTTTTTTTTCGCAATTTTAGGGTTGACCTTGCAAACGCACCGTAGGGCGCCCCTCAGCCAGGCGGACTGACGACCTGATTAAAGTAGCTGTGGGGGACTGGATGCGGAAGGCAGAGGACCAAGTGTTGTGGCGCAACTTGGGAGAGGCCTATGTAAAACAGTGGGCTGCGATAGGCTGAGTTGATTGAGGGTTGACCTTGTAGTAAAAGTTGTTCGATGGCACTCACTGATTAAGCTCTTCAAATATGACCACGCATTTTCGATACACGTTGTATATATTTTTACAAAAAAACTAACAGTACTTACCTACAATAAGATGGTACAGTCAGAAGCAATAATATCTGCCTATCGACGGTTTTAAAATTGCAAACAATAGCTGTCTGACTATGGATAGAACGGAAAGTGTCTATGTATAATGTCCGTTTTGCGCGAATGTAGCGCATATCTTACCACACTTCGTGACTCTGTACCTGTATTCGTTGTTTTAATTTAAATATGAAAGGAAGGATACTGGTCCTGTTTGCTATTTATTTGTGACACTGAGGTCATTAATGTCACCAATAAACAGCAATCAGAAACATCTACTGTCAGGAGATTGAGATTTAAAACATTGAGATTATTTTGGAACTATATTTTGAATGTTTTTAATTACGAGAATTGTCCTTCAGATATTTATTCCTGTAGATTAGGCCAGATAAACATTATTGGCGGCTTTAATAAAAAAAAAAAAAATTTTTTTCACATAAATTCATAAATAAATTCATTTTTATAAAATCCACATAGGCAAATATTATTGCTTCTGATTGTACAACTTCGTGTTCGCTAACACAGCATGGTACTCTGAGAGTCCGGAAGAATGCCGAAATCGAAGAGCTAGTGGACGAGCCTAACATCATTGGCGTAATCAAAGCACAACGTCTGCGATGGCTCGGTCACGTCGAACGCATGGGGGAGGATCAAGGAGCCAAGAAAGCGTATCTAGGCCAACCAACCGGACTTAGACCAGTAGGTCGCCCCAGATATCGCTGGGGAGATGCTGTGGAGGCTGATCTGCGTGAGCTTCAAGCTACCAAATGGCGAGATATCGCGCAAGATCGAGGAAAGTGGAGAGTTCTCGTTTCGGAGGCCATGACTCACTTTGGGTCGCTGAGCCAGAGGAGTAAGTAAGTAAGTTTTGGCTAAGCAAAGTCAGTGACGGGTGGGAGCCGTTCTCTGAACGAGGCCCGGACGAGGCACTTCACAACATTTTGTATGAAGTAGGTGGAAAGCAGTTCTAGCTACAGTATGCCTAATATAACTTTGCCCCTCTGAAAACAGACTTTGCGAAGAGCCATGCAGGTGCAGTCTCGTAATAAGTTGGAGCAGGACATAAGGATGCATCGTACATTAACGAACGACTGAGACAGCGAGAACATGCAGTCCCCGCCCTCTTGCCATCATCATCTTGTCATCTTGCTGTGCATGCGCACTACTGATTTGGTTGCAAAATTGACTATTGCGCAGCCACCTGAGTGGCAGAGTTATTTTTGGGAGAATTGCACACCGAGCAGTATGCATGCAGTATCCGAGTCCAATGCCGCTGGATGTAGCATGAACTGTTTTCCGTCTGCTTCATACAAAATGTTCGTGAAGTGCCTCGGCCGGGCCTCGTCCGGGCCTCGTTGGGGGCATGGCGCGTGGCCACCTCGGGTACCGAGTCACGGTGTAGCATAAATCGTCCTTTATAGTGCGAGTCCTTGGTGCGCAGGGTGCGGGCCAGCTCCAATACTGTCCTGGCGATGATTGCTGGGCGACTGGACTGCCCTTACATCAGGCACTGCTGTAAGAGACATGTTGCTGGGAGTGCCTGAATTTTATTATTATAATTATGAATATCTTGTATGCGTCTGTTTGTATCTTTTATGTCTGTTTTGTTTCCGTATTTTATGTCATATGGGCTTTAATATGGGTAAATACCTGATATAAATGCATTTTATTTATTTAGTAAGCAATCTTGGCATTTATCTTTATTCAAACAACTACTGATAAAATATAATTAGTAACTAGTTCTTTAAATATATAAAAAATATATAAAAAAAATCTGATGTCATTTTATAATTATTATTGACGAATTGCATTAAAAAGACATGCCAAGATTGTTTACTCAATTTGTCATAAGACAAGTTAGAAAAAATAGAATATAGGTCCCAAGACGCTGCCCTGCGGGACACATATTATTTACCAACATAATACTTGATAACAGCCGTGCCATTGTACCTACTACCTATAATTACCACATTATTTCAAATAATTGAATGATTTTAATTATTTGATTTGTGTTGTTTATCATATGGATAATTATTATAACGGCCTGTTGTTTTGTGATGCCTATCTAGCGATGGACATTTATATTATTGGGCTGATGTAATTAACACAATAATTACCTATGTTTGTATGTTGTTATTCTTCACTAAAATTTAAATGTTTGGTGAATATGTTTTAACAAAAAATGGCTATTCGAAGATGGAGAAAACCTACTGATGTCAAAATTAAGAGCCTTTACGCCTGTGATGTAGATATCGGCTCTTCTAATCCCGTGATTTTACTGTTATATTGTGGTAGGTATGGAATTATCGTAATCAAAATATTTTGAAAATGGCTTAGAATAGTTTGTCTGTCAAAACGGTGCACAAACAGATGCTCACCAATCGCAGCAGAGATGGTAATATAATCACATGAACTTTTACCTCCACGCAAAAGACATGCCTTTGCCTCCACGCCTCTATATCTGATGAATGGCCGAGTTGACCGGTACTAGAATTAGGAAGGTAGGTACCATGAGTTATAGTAAATGTTATGTATTATATATATACATATATATATGAATGTATATATTCTTATGTATCTATTATATATACTTAAGTATCTATATATTATTTATATTATTATTAGCTAGTACTGTATGTAAATAGAGTAGGTTTAATTTATGTTGTACACTTGTTTCTATCCTCTACATTCAACATCTCTCTATCGATCTAAGGTTTGCTGTTAGAAAACTCAGTTCTGAGTTAAGCTCGCCGATGTACATAAACTTTCCTACTATAATATAAATGTATATTTGTGTGTACAATAAAGAATAAGGAAGGTAGGTACCCGGAGGAATTCCCAAAAAACTAGTATGGTTTCCGAATTTTGGAGCTATTGAGGAATAAAAACCAACCAAGTGCTGTTGGACTTGCGCAGTAATGGTTCTGTATCACCCGGCTACTTGGTACCCTATAGAAGCTGATTTAATTTATTCGTCATCATGAGAGTTCGTTAAAAGACTTCAACGCGCCTTGCGCAATCAACGTGTCATCATCATCATCATCATTTCAGCCGAAAGACGTCCACTGCTGGACATAGGCCTCCCCAAGCAGTTTGGGGGGATATGCCATAATCGCCACGCTTGGCAGGCGGGTTGGCGATCGCAGTTGATTGGTTAAATACCCAGAGAACGCTGCTGCCCAGCCTCTGGTGAATCCCTTAGTCGCCTTTTACGACATCCATAAGAAGATATAGGGTGGTGCAATTCTTTTCGTCCGCCATCACACAGAAGTTTTCATCTCCGACGAAATGATTTTACCAACGATAATTGTCCGGTTTTACGATCGTTTACCCACAATTCCAGAAAATTTTTCGTGTAATCAGCTGTTTACATTACATTACATAACATCATGCCTGTATTTCCCCGAAGCGGTAGGCAGAGGTGTAGTACACCCACATTTCGCCAGTTATGTTATAGTCCCATGTAATAGGGGGCGAGCCTATTGCCATTGACCATTGAGCTGTTTGATCAGAGAATTAACGTTTATGAACACCTGCCTTAGATAAGTTTACCTACTGTTTATTGTATTGTATACAACATGTAATAGAATGAAAGCAAAACCTCAGACACCCCAATTCGAATATTATAAAATTAAATACTATCTGCCCCCCTAGCCAAGTTGACAATCTACAATCGTCAACGCTATAGAAAACATTCAAAATTCATAAGTACGGTAAGTACGGTAAATGTCATGTCTCTGTATATATATGAGATATGCCATTCCAAAGGTTGTATATCTAACGTTACAAATTGATATATAGGTAATATAACACACCTAATCTATACTATAATAAAACTGTAAAGGTCGAAAAGTCTGTACATTGAGTTTTTTTTTTGCGAAAACCGGCTAGGGGGACTAGAAATAAGCTATAGAACACGAATCAATCGTTTAAAAAATTTATGTCTGTCTGTCTGTCTGTCTGTTTGTTACCTCATCACGTGAAATCGGCTGAACGGATCGTAATGAAACTTAGCATTTTTATTGGTATTAGTCTAACTTAAAATATAGGGTATGTTTTATCTGAATCGGTTGAGTAGATCCAGCGATACAGCTTGACCCCTCTATTGTATTAAGTTGCATACAAAGTAGAGGTCATGATTGTTGGTTTATAGCAGGTTCCTAAAAATACAACTGGATGCTATTAGTATTATAGAAAATATAGAATAACATAACATAGCCCATCACTGTCCCGCTGCTGGGCATGGCCCTCTTCTTGGAATGAGAAGAGTTAAGGAACTGGATATTGTTAGTGTAATAGATTATCATAACATAATCAGCTCATTACCTTCTGCCCCACTGCTGGGCACGGACCTCTTCTCGGAACGAGAAGAGTTAAGAAACTAGAAAATATAGAATAACATATCGTAGTCAACCCATTACTGTCCCACTACTGGGTACGGCCCTCTTCTCAAAATGAGAAGAGTTAATGAACTGGATATTATTAGTATTCTAGAATAACATAACATTACCAGCCCATTACAGTCCCACTGCTGGACACGGGCCTCTTCTCAGCATAAGAAGAGATGTGGTAAGTGTTATAGAATAACATAAGCAGCCCAATTACTTCCCACTGCTGGGCACGAGCGTCTTCTCAGAATGAGGGAGTTTAGGGCTAATTCCATGAAATTCCATCCCCTTAGCCGGTTGGTTGTAAAAACAAAATATAGTATGGTCGGTTAATAGTGTAATCGTCTGTGTAGGCGCTTATATGTATATATTTGAAGATATTGTGTTCATAATTATGACACGATGTTATTTTCCGACATCCACGCGGACGGAGTCGCGGGCACAGCTAGTCCATAATAATAGTAATTCTCTCCTACTTTTTGCTGTGCTCGTCAGGGTCCATAATTGATTCAATTCAATTCAATTCAATTCTTTATTTGCGTGAATATTGTTACATAGATGGTAACCTACCATCTAGATGATACCTAACTTTACCACGTAAAATGTACATTGTGGACTGCAATAAAGAATTTATGAATTAAAAGAGTAAGAGAGAAGAAGAAGAGAAAGAGAAGACTCTTACTTACTCTTATAAGAGTATAATGGGCATTCTCAATAAAGCGGGTTGCAGACCAAGAGCTAAGCTAAGTTAGCTTAGCTTTTTTTTTTGGGACATTTTACACATCACCATCTAGTCCCAAACTAAGCAGAGCTTGTGCTATGGGTACTAGACAATAGATATAATACTTAGATAACTTTTTTTTTTAAATATATACTTATAATACATAAGAAACACACCCAGACCAACACAACACTCATGTTCATCACACAAAGATTTGTGTCCTGTGGGAATCGAACCTACGACCTCGTGATCAGCAGTCCGACACTCGAACCACTAGACAGCAGAGGTCGTCTGCTCTGGCCACTCTCACGGTGGCTCTACCGCTCTACCACCTGCCTGTAATTTTTCATACTAGTGTGCCGACAATTATCAAATTACTTTAGATTAGCTAGCTTAGCTTAGCTTCGGCATAGCTTAGCTCTTGGCCTGCAACCCGACGAAGAACTGCTTTTTGCCAAGATACTTATACCGTTGGCTCAGCTGCCCAAAATGTATCTTGGCCTCTGAAACGAGAGCCAAGATAGGATACGAAAAACCAGTCATGCCACGTAAGCGATTTAGATATAAACTTTTTATTGACGAATGACTAACGCAATCAATCTATTACAAATAATGGTCACAATATTTCTCTTTACTTTTATCATATCTTACTGATTAGGGTTTAAATATAAGCCTGGGTATGTTTAATTGTTCATCATTTAGTAACAGAATCAAAAGCGAATAATTATTTTTAATAATTATGTCTTTCCTTAACAAAGAATACACGTTAGAGAAGCAGGAGAACTTCGATGAATTCCTGAAATCTGTCGGTATGTGTGTTTTTTCCTATTTAACGGTTGAAATTAGTATAAACAGCAGGGATGTTATGGATATGAAATTTTAGATCTGGATACTGATATGGATATAGGAATAATATTATACCGGTTTCAGATACGGTTACGGATATGGAATTATTTCGGATTATCTGTTAGTTTATGGCATATCCCCCCTTTTTGGAGGAGGCCTATGTCCAGCAGTGAATGAATTTTGGTTGAAATGTTGATGATGCTGATCCGTTAGTTTAGGATAGTTTCGGTTATGGATATTAGATTTTAAAGGAATTGTAAAACTAAAAGAAAAAAGCAATAAAAATACCAAACAATGCAAGGGACGCGCGCGGCTACAGTGTCGGCTCAGCCGGGTTTTAGTTCTTAAACATTCTCATTTAGACTCCTCTCCTATCAAATTTTTTCGGAACATTTATATCGGATTCGGTTACGGTTACAGATAGATTTTTATTTCGGATATCCGATAGTTTCGGTTACGGTTACGGAGCTCCATAACATCCCTGATAAACTGAGACCCGCCCCGGATTCGTACGGCTAGCACTGATCATCTAAAGCCTCCTTATTTATGTTGGTGAAAACCGTATAAAACTCAATACAGTAGTTTCTGAGAAACCGAACAAACAAACACGAACTAAGCGTTGCGGGGACTTAAATTAAATAATAATATAAAATTCATTATTAAATTATTATTATTTCATTAAATAATATAATTATTTTTTTTGACGACCTCTGTGGTCTAGTGGTTCGAGTGTCGGACTGCTGATAACGAGGTCGTGGGTTCGATTCCCACAGGACACAAATACTTGTGTGATGAACATAAGTGTTTGTGTTGGCCTGGGTGTGTTGCTTATGTATTATAAGTATGTATTTACAAAAAAAAGTATATACGTATTATATCTATTGTCTAGTACCCATACCACAAGCTCTGCTTAGTTTGGGACTAGATGGTGCTGTGTAAAAATGTCCCAAAGATATTTATTTATTTATTTACTGATTAACAATTGGTTAAAATCTTTAGATTTTTCTTTCTTTATTATGATTCATGGCGGTTGTTTAACTACTGTGTATGCTTCGAGGACAGCGAATTGAATTTCATTGAAATTGATGAATAAAGACACTGGTGTTGATTCTCTTATTTACAAACTAAACTTAACAACTAAAATAACTAACTTAACTATTCATATCTTTTTCTTATAGTGAAAACAAGAAAGAGATAGGAAGAGTTTTAGAACTATCAAATTATTTTAAGTGTTACAATCCTTGTATTTTTTATCGGCACGTTCTAAGATCACGAATACACTTCTTAGGTTTTCGCGATCACTACACATTATAATAAAACAAAGTTTAACCGGATTAAATGGCGTATAATATTTAAATTGGTTTCCCTGACGTTTCGAAAGCTTTGCAGCATTTCGTGGTCGCAGGTAGACTAAGATGACAATCGTCTTAAATCGTCGTCGTCGTCGTCGTCTTCGTCGTCTTCTTATCATATTCCGACAGAATTG
Organism: Asteroscopus sphinx; assembly: GCA_949699075.1. NCBI lineage: Eukaryota > Metazoa > Arthropoda > Insecta > Lepidoptera > Noctuidae > Asteroscopus > Asteroscopus sphinx. Next base: position 5,528,245 of record OX453021.1, on the reverse strand, counting down.
GTCATATCTTGAAGCGTGCTTCTATCAAAACCTATTTCAAGCCCCAAAGAAAGATCAGCCAACTCCTCAGACCGGTGAAGTGTCACATTCCCTTACAAGATGCAGGGGTCTACAAGATTGATTGTGATTGTGGGTTATCATACATAGGGCAAACAAAGCGTAGTATAGCCACTAGAATTAAAGAACATACCTATAGCTGACGTCAAGAACAGACTCTCCACAAAGTGTAACATAGTGTGTGAACATGCCCTAGACAAACCCAACCATTTTCTTCGATTTAATAAACCACAAGTTCTGCCGAAGGAAAACCGATATGTACCTAGAATGCTCCGTGAGGCTATTGAAATTAAAAAACATCCTAATTTTAATAGAGAAGATGGTTGGCAGCTACCACCTGTTTGGAACCCAGTCCTAAAAATAATCAAGTGCCAAACAGCACGCAACACTGTAAAAGATAATGATATTGTGAGTGATTACTGCGTGAATCGAAACGATTTTAATTTAAAAATATTGTACGGTAGATTAAAATATTTTTTTAGAAATATTTGTAAAGACGATTGTCAATTTTTTTATTTGTAATGTAGTTTTTAAGATTTTTTTAATATTACTTATTGTTATTTTTTACGCTAACATGTGGCAGGGTGAGGCATTAATAATTATTTTTATAATAACAAACAGTGTACAATTCACGAAACAAATAATATATTTGAATTGAATGTAAATAACTAAAAAGTAAAAAATAATCCTTGTATGTATTTCAAAATCTTAACATAAACCAAAATTTTGAAGGTGGCGCGTGACTGTCCCTTTGCGTCATGTAAATATAATGTACTGTCGAGCGCTTATCTATAGTAAATAAAAAACAGTTTATGCGAACATACATGAAAAACACGCGCCGCCTTCAAAATTTTGGTTTATGTTAAGATTTTGAAATACATACAAGGATTATTTTTTACTTTTTAGTTAAGGTTTTTGAAGTCGGTTTTATTTTTTGTTAAAAAGTTTTTATTTCATACTTTTTTTAGTTGAGAATTCACAGAAAAACGAAACTATTAGTAGATCATCTAGGTAAGCGAAGCTAAATTAAACTGATTTATTGAAGCTGGTTCAAAAACTACTCGACCTATGTCAATAAAATTTATATGGGACCACCGCGCGGACTTCCTCTACCAAATAAAAAAACAACCACGCAAATCGGCCCATAAATCTCGGAGTAATCGGTGTACATACATGAAAAAAAAAAAAAAAAAAAAAAAGCCGCCGAATACATAACCTCCTCCTTTTTTTGAAGTCGGTTAAAAATAAGACTTAGCTTGTGAACCTTGTTTTTTAATCTAGGTATTCCTGACGACAAGATCCAGGCCATCCTCCAGTCCAAGCCTACCCAGAAGCTGGCCAAAGATGGTGACAGCTACATTTACTCCACCACAGGTGAAGGTCCTGCCAAGGAAGTCACATTCAAATCTGGTGTCGAGTTCGATGACACTATCGGCGCTGAAAAGACCCCCGTAAGTATTGTGGAATTTCCTACCTTAGGACAAAAAGTTTAGCTTCATAAAACTAATATACAATGTCATCAAATTAGTTGGCGAAACTTCGCAGACTTGATTTATATCGATATCTAATGATAATAAACAAAAAAATACATGATTTTCTGAAGTCATAATTTCAACATTTTCAACTACAGTCAGCTGATCATGGGGTCAACGGCCACACGGCTCTCTAAAAGTATTTTTTTACGTATTTAAAAACGATTGTAGTGTTATGGTTTCTGATATGTCATCAAATATACAATTTAAACCTACAAGGTCACGCGTCCGGTGGCTGTTGATCCCGTGATCAGCTGACTTGGATAAAATGATGAGTTTAGCAAATTATATTTTTTCTTGTTTTATTATAATTAGATATCGATACGCATCACGTCGGTGAAGTTTCGTCAACTAATTTGATTTAATCTTATATTTTGTGTATCTTTGAGAATCCTATCCTACTTCCAACTAATATTGTGAGTATTTGTGAGGATGTATGGATGTATGGACGTGTGGATGTTTGTTACTCTATCACGCAAAAATTATTGTATGGATTTTAATGAAATTTGGCATACAGATAGAACATAACCCGTATTAACATATAGGTTTTATCCCGGGAAGATGAACAGTTCCCGAGGGATGTGCAAAGTCAAAAGTTTTTATTTCGAATAAGGCTACATGCACTTTCAAAACGTTAATTATGAATCTAGCTGCACGATTCCAAAAAGTTGTTCCTATGGAGAAGAGCCGGCAAGAAACTCCATGGATATACTCTTTTAAAATAATAATAGTAGAATGATTTGTTACATGATTCATTGAAAAGAATTGTGTGAGAATAATGTAGGTTAATGACTGAGACAAATTCACTGAAGTAAACTAATTATAGATTAATAATGATTTTTAATTTTAGGCTTGACCATGATAGGAGGGAACCCAACGATCCGATACTCTATGCTATGCCATTAATAGCTACATTATGTTCACATATACAGCGATCAATTAAAAAAAGGTGTTAATAAGAAACTTAAATGTCAAAAAATGTTGACGATCTCTGTGGGTTCGATTCCCACAGGACACAAATATTTGTGTGATGAACATGAGTGTTTATTTATTTATTTATTTATTTAATTCTTTATGCACAACAGGGTACAAAGGCGGTCTTAACGCCATAGGCGTTCTCTACCAGACAACCTTAGGGTAATGCAGAGACAAAGAATAGGGTAGATGCACCAGTAAAGTAGTAAAATATGTTTCGTACTACGGACTTATAATTACATATAATAAAAAATAAAAAAAATAGATAAATACATATGTACATTATACATATAATAAAATATATATATTATACATACCTACATATATAACTATAAATATATAACATCAAGATAATTCAAAGTCGAGCTGAATCTGCTAAATTGTTTTCACGGAAATATTTCCTTAACTTATTTTTAAAGGCGAGCCGACTGTTACTGAGCCGAGTGTTTGTGTTCGTCTGGTTGTTTCTTATGTATTATAAGTATGTATTTACAAAAAAAAGTATATAAGTATTATATCCATTGTCTAGTACCCATAGCACAAGCTCTGCTTAGTTTGGGACTAGATGGTGATGTGTAAAATGTCCGAAAAATATTTATTTATTTATTTTAAAATGTGATAAACGATAAACGAACGAAAAGTGCGATAAAAGACATCTCCGCGGGTGAAGCCGCGAGCACAGGCTAGTTCTTAATATTGCTTTGTAATACGCAAACCACATCCAAATCCTTAAAAAGTAAAATGATGTTTAAGCAATAAGCATTTTTTTTTTTTAAACGCTGTTTTTTTTCTAGATCAAAACCACCTACACGGTTGATGGCAACACTATGATGCAGACTGTCACACATCCCGATGGTGGTGCTAGCTTCAAGAGGGAGTACAATGGCGATGATCTCGTTGTCGTGAGTTCTAACCTTAAAAAAATACTATAAAGACGTCAATAACTAGACACGCGATCTCATATAAATAAGCAGCATGTTTCAAATTCAGTTAACGCAACCGTTGATAAAATTTACGTGTTCGCGAGACAGCTGTCAAGTGAACTAATGACAGATGACAGTTTGGTTCCGGAACCATAACTCGTGTAACCATGTTGTTCTTCTAAACAGCGCAAAGTAGTAGGTACATATATATCGACGAAATACTATGATACATTTTTGTGAACGATCGTTAAATATTATCAAGGAAAGAAGTAGTGGAACTCTACTGATATTCAGAAACGAATTTAAGCGTAAACTCATGCGTCCAACTGTCAAAATGCAGTGCTATTTGACAGTTGTAACCATGAGTTCACGCTTAGATTCGTCTCTAAGACTTCTATTCAGAGACGAATCTAAGCGTGAACTCATGCGTCCAACTGTCAAAATGCAGTGCTATTTGACAGTTGTAACCATGAGTCACGCTTAGATTCGTCTCTAAATGTAAGCCTAAATGTAAGCCATAATGCCAAAATAATAACTAATATCTCTATATCATTTTAGTTTATCGGCTTTACAATCTTGTAGATTGGGTATAGATAGCATGTAGAGAAATTATGATTTGTTTTATTCGCAACCTCGTTCATCGTGAGGATTAATTTAATCGATTTTTTATGCTTTTCATTTCACGCTAGTTGAAAATGACAGACTTTGCACCCAATAAAATAAGCGCTTACTACTTAGCATGACCTCATCGTCATAATTCCACTTTAGAAAAAACCGGCCAAGAGCATGTCGGGCCATGCTCAGTATTATAGGGTTCCTTAAGTAGGTGTAATTACAAACGAATCAAATCGAATATTAATCATGGCTATTTTAGTTTTTGCAATAATCGGCAGCATTCGCGACTCAGAGCGTGTTGTTAGTAGCGCCATCTAGCGATAAATTCAAGAAGCCAAATTTAAGAAGTGTGTCATGTGAAAGTTATTTTTTGTGATTTTTTAAAATATAAAATAACTAAAGGAGCATTATTTGCTAAGATCATTTTTATCTAAGGTCAATGACCTATGTCACGTAAGACGTCTTAAATAGTTTTCAGTTTTCTCACTATAACTCAAAAATCAATAATCACATTATACTCGAAATAATTTTAAAAGAGAGGTTTTATAAAAGTCTATCAACGTGGAAGATTACAAGTTTCTACGTTGCATAGTTGGAAATGGCAGGGGGGGACACATTGTAAGCCACTTTGGTGGGCTATATTTCGCAGATGGTACACCTGATAAAAAAGTGATGTATGAAACATTACCTTCATTTTAGTAGACCTATTCAATGATACGCCACAAGAGGGGGAGCAGTGAAAAAAAAATGTTCATCCCCATTTCACATGTATCGGCGCCACCCCTAAAATACGTTATCAAGATTTTTTTATTCTTTTAAAATTGAGATCTATATCTAAACCATTTTTTACAAAATTTCATTTACTTATGTTTATAACTGTAGAAGTTATTAAGCTGTAAAGGATTAGGACAGACGGACAGACGGACGGACATGACGAAACTATAAGGGTTCCTTGTAGGACTACGGAACCCTAAAAAGGGATGGCAACAATTTTAGTGCTGTCAAATTAGTCGGCACGTTCCGAGATCATGACTAAACTTATATGGAAATAAATGTTTATTCCAACTAATTTTAAAGCACTAAAATTGTTGCATCCCTTTCTACAAGACCTTCCCCCTTCCTACTATTATTAAAAGAGAGCGATAGTTTAAAATAAGTTTAGTTTGTTAACAAGAGAATCAACACCATTGAATGATGATGTTGGATGTAGGATTACGGTAAAGTCAAGCGCACATCGATGCTGAAAAAAACAGTGTAAGAAGAGCTAAAAAAACAATGTAAGCAGAGCCTATCTTATATGAAAGTTACATACTGTAACGTCAATGAAACACGGGGGTCAGCAACAGACTGGTTTATTGCAAACTTAAACTAACCTACCCACCACCATTCCTTATAATCAGCGACCGATCGTCACACATACTAAGCCAGTTTCGCTTATAATGGTTTTGTTACCATTGATATGAGGTTCACTGTACCTTTAATAATAGTAAAGACCGGCTGACAACGCCAAGAAAATATCATTTTCATTTAAAACTTTGCACCACACTAGGATAGGTAGATTCTGTATCATGACTGAATTATATGCACAAACATATTGTCTCGGACGAATAAAAAAGGCGGACGGAATCTCGCTAAACAAAGACTGAAGCACTTAATTTTTTCCTATACCCACTATAATTTCGAAAGCATTTTAACACACCAGATTTATACTGTTATTTTATTTGTGACACAACAACAATGACTACCGTCACACTAGATTTTTTGCGTAATCGCGGTTTTTTTGTCATACTATGTATTTAACATACTATGGTGTGGTGTGTGTGTGGCCGTACTATTAAGCGAGCCGGCTTACTTTGGATGCTTCACTTATTGTTTAGCGAGATTCCGTCTGCCTTTTTATTCGTCCGAGTAGCATCGTATCACATACATATTTATAATAACGCTATCATTTTTTTTTTCAGACAATCACAAGAGATGGTTGGGACGGCGTTGCCAAGAGATTCTACAAAGCTTAAGTTTAATTTTAGTTAATGTTTTATTTATTTTTATAATAATATACTAAAATAATGACAATGTTTTTTTAAAACATTTAAATGCTTATAATTTTCTTTTGCGGTAACACATAACCTTTTATCCTAAACCCCTCACAATCCCCTAAAAGTCAATAGATATATTCACAACAAATGATCTTCTGCTATCAGCCGAATCTTTAAGTTTTGCAGGTGTTTTCAGTTCTATAGGGCATAATGCAGTCTTTTATCTTAATTATTATCAGCAATAATACTAATTTAATTAAAACTATTATCATTATAAATCAACTAACTTATCTATTGTTTTATTACACCATAATGCAAAAGGCTGCGATGTCATTATGAGACTCCAGAACGATACTCAAGCGTTGATCACTGTTTAAAACTAGTTTTGAGTTGAGCTTTTATTTTAGAACGTCCCTCAAGCAGAGATTTGTTGATCACAGTTCAGCTGAGTTTAGTTTCGTTTTATATTGTCACCTGTTTCGATATTTGGGCAGAGATTTGATCTGTAATCACTCAAGTGTAGTCCTGACTACGCTTGAGTAGAGATTTCTATTATATTTCAGGTCAAATTCGTTTGTAATGTTGTTGAATTAAAGTTTATAATTACTGTTCTGGAATAAGACCGATACTCAAGTAACGATTCTATCCTTAAGTAGTGATCAGGTGATTGGAGTTTAAACTGTACTTGAGGAAGCTTCTGTAATACGAACCTTAGTCCTTTAAAGTTCACGCGGACGCCACCCTAATCCTACCTATTATAAAACTGTGAAAATAGTGTTGTTTCTCATATTCAACTTAATTTAAACGATTCATATATTTTTCTAATAATGAAGACAAGAAAGAGATATATAGCTAGAATTTTGAACCGTCAAATTAGTTTACACTACACTTAGTGGGATATATAAATAAGTCTATGTTTAGTCGGCATGTTCCAAGATCACGACTAAACTTGTATGGAAATTATAATTCCGACTAATTTGACAGCACTAATATTTTAACATCCCTTTCTTGTATCTAGTATTAGTAAAAGAAAGCAATAGTTTAAAAAAGGTTTAGTTTGTGAACAAGAAAACCAATATCTGTTTGTTTGTTCGATCATTACGCTAAACTACTGCAACGATTTTGATGAAACTTTTTGTATTTAAAATTGTAATGATTAGTTTTAAAAAGTGGCGTGTGTCTAAAACCAAAAACAAAAAAATTGCGGTTCCTGTGGGATGAACTGAAGAAGCACGGGAGCGAAGCCGCGGGTATAGTTGCCGGCACGAGTCGTGAGCACAGATTCCACTGCGTAAATGGTCGAATCACTGTTCACAGTACAGCATATCAGAAACGGGCATTGGCAGGCATTGGCTTAAATATATGATAATGCATAACTTAATATACGTAGAAAACGGAATACTAGAACACGGTGACGACAGAGACTACAACGCAGGTACAATTTGTGCTCACGTCTCGTGCCGGGAACTATATAGGCTTGTAAGTAAAAAACGACTCGCGCTCAGACGGCTCTTTAGCTCATTTGACTCGGTCACTGGCGTTTTAGAGCATTTTCTAGTGTATTTATTTCGAAACATTATTAATACTTACAAAATATTTCGAGTAAAATTTTTCCTGCTCGCTCCGCTCAATAAACAGGCTTCGTCTCACTAGATTTTCGCAATATACTTGAACCTAATTTTTTCGGGCTCGTTTCGCTCGTTCTAAATATAGCATATATCATGGTAGGAAAATATTCTTCCCATGATTTTCAGTATTCTTTATGTCTTACTAGAACTGACTGTCAATAGGCTCACCTCCTATTACATAAACTGGACTGTAAAATAACATACCTATACTATTACATAACTGGCGAAATGTGGGTGTACTATACACCTCTAACTACCCCTTCGGAGAATACAGGCGTGATGTTATGTTATGTTAGAACTGACTGTACCTATTCTAATTTATGCAAATTCCTATTAATGGTTAATTTAATATCTACTGGGTGGGGGCTAGGCAGAAAACTGTGTAAACCCATGTACCTCTACCTAGACAAACGCTAAAGGTGAGTTTTGCGAAACCCGAAAAATGTAGTTGTATAATGTTGTTGTTGTTGATGTAGTTGTTGTCGAAAAACTTGAGGCTTCTGATGCCAATGCATTCTACAAAATTTTATGATAAATCTTTTACTGTTCAGGCTGTGCGTCTGTGGAATGAGTTACCTGGGTCTATACGGCGAGCTCAGTCACTGTTTTCATTAAAACAATTAGTTAAAGAATACTACCTTTCCAAATAGATCGTTATTTATTAAGACATTGCCTATGTATCCAATCTCTATTCTAAATTGTAAGATTATTTATATATATATATTATATATATTTATGATACCTATATGTGTAATACATTTTGTGCTATTTATTTATTTTAGTTTAGTAGTATGCCACGGACTGCCCCCATTATCTAGATCTTACGTTCTCTTTGTCCATCCAAAGGTTGTCTGGAAGATATCGCTTTTAGCGATAAGACCGCCCATGTACCCATAATTTATACGTTGTTCCTGTTTACTACTATTTTCATGGTGTACAATAAAGTATATTCTATCTATCTATCTGTCTATAACGGGCTGGTTTCCGCAACTCCACGTCTAAGCGCGTATTTTGCGTACGGGTGGGAAGTTACTCGATCCGACCCAACCCTGTATTAGCGACCTCAGGCCAGTTTAAAAGCACATGAGCTGTTGTCTCGTCTTCCACCATGCCGGCTCTGCAGTCGGCTGTCTGTAACACCTAAGACAAACAGATGCTTCTTTACAGTCGGAGGGCTTGTTTACAGTCGGAGGGCTCGTTTACAGTCGGAGGACTTGTTTACAGTCGGAGGGCTTGTTTCGTGAAGCGGCCGTCAATTGTAGGAACTGCCTCCTTGGCCTCCGTACACTCACCATGGTCTTTCCATGGTTTTCGGTGTTTGTCCCTGGTGCGTTTCCTTACCAGGTTGCGTAGGTACCCGATTTTTTTTATAGCAAGTTTGTTATAATGTAACACCTAAGACAAAGAGAAGCTTGTTTACAGTCGGAGGGCTTGTTTCGTGAAGCGGCTGTCAATTGTAGGAAGTGCCTCCTTGGCCTGCGTACACTCACCATGATCATGGTCTTTCCATGGTTTTCGGTGTTTGTCCCTGGTGCGTTTCCTTACCAGGTTGCGTAGGTAAGGTACCCGATTTTTTTTATAGCAAGTTTGTTATAATAGTAATAGCTGAGCTATACGGCTGCTGCCCTATATGCATCGCGGTTTTGATTCCCACACGGAGAAAATATTTGTAACAAAGAGATAAGGATCTAGGGTCACCCTCTTAAGGGGTCCTTATCATACTCATCAGTATGAACAACTTTTACTATGGGACCAACCCCGAAGTCACGAAAAAAAAAACCTACATTTGTATCATCATCATCATCATTTCAGCCGAAAGACGTCCACTGCTGGACATAGGCCTCTCCAAGCATCGCCACAACGACCGGTCCTGTGCCTTCCGCATCCAGCGGATTCCCGCGACCTTCACCAGGTCGTCGGTCCACCTTGTATAAATCATTTGTATTTGTATAAATGGACAAAATGTGGGGAACACCGAATATTATTTTTGCGATTTCAGGGTTGGTCACATAGAAAAAGTTGCTCATACTGATGAGTGCAATGACCCTTTAAGAGGTTTTCAGTTATTTCAATAACACTTAGATGAAGATTTCTCAGGAAATTATTATAGAACGGCTTGGTTAGGGTTTTGTATAAATACAGTTTGACTTTGTCCGTTATCGAAATGAGATTCCACTCGAGAAAATTCCATAATCTCATGAGAAAACTTCCTCTTATCTGTTGGTTAGACAATCAATGGTTCAGAATTTGGGCGTTTACGCATGTAATATTCGTGTTTGTAAAACCAACTCAACCATTCACCCTAGTCCTAGTCATGCTGGACATAGGTCTCTCCCAAATTGCACCACAACACTCAGTTCTCCGACTTCCGCTAAACGTAGTGGTTGTATACTCTTTGATTTCCGCTATCAGTCCATCCCAGCTACCCTTTTCAGGTAATTCCTGGCTGGGGGCATCTTGCGCTTGCCGATTCTCTGTCTCCACCAAAAGACTCGTCTGCTCCAACGGCCATCGGTCTTTCGACAGACATGGCCAGCTCACATGTATATGAGCGAGTTTAAGTGACCATGTTGATGATAGCTTGTAGCTTAATGATTGTTGTCCTATCTCCATTTGGTATAAATGTATGTATAGTTGCCGGCACGAGTCGTGAGCACAGATTCCACTGCGTAAGTGGTCGAATCTCTGTTCACAGTACAACAGACTAGAAACAGGCACTTTCATTGCCTTAATTATATGATAATGCATAATTGAATATACATAGAAAACGGAATACTAGAATACAGTGACGACATAGACTACCACACAGGTACAATTTGTGCTCACGTGCCGGGAACTATAGGTATATATATATTATAATTTATTTATTGTAATTGCATGTAAGTTTATGATTTTATAAGGTAAATTATGTATGTATTATATTATTTATTGGTTAAATTAAAATACGTTTATTCTCAGACAAAGTCCATAGTGTTAGTAACAATTTGCTTATTATCTAGTGTTAGTAAACAGTACAATTTAAAATGGTGTGGAGCTGCATCCACCTCTGTAGCATTGGTGAATCCCACCTATCTGCGAACACACTCAGAATAGTGTTGGAACTGCCGCGGGTACGTGTCATCAGGGAGGCACACCTTTTTCTAATAATGGCGGTGAAACCATCAATATTATTATCAGCGAACATCCCCGATGCACTGCACCGCCACGGCAGCCTCAGCAGTACTCTCAGTGCATTATTATATTGGACACGCAGGTCGCTGTATGTCCGCTGAGTAAAGTTGACCCACAGGCCGCACGTGTAGAAAGACCGACAATAAGCTTTAAACAATGTTACTTTGACTGGTTTCGTACATCGTGCAAACCTGCGGGCCAGCATGTTACAACGGACAGCCAGCGACCTACGTTCCCTCTCAATATCACAATTGTCTTTAAGGTCTTCGGTGACCCAATGGCCCAAATATTTAAATTTTCTCACTCTTCGCAAGGACAATCCGCATAGTGAGACATTAGGAATATCTGAATATGTCAGATTGCCTGCTTTAAAGACCATGAACTCACTTTTTGTAACATTATATTTGAGCCCATGGTTCACCGCGTACGATTCACATATAGCGATCAACCGCCTCAGCGCACCGATCGATGGGCTCAGCAACACCATGTCGTCAGCATAACTAATATTATTAATATTTACTCCGTCAATATGGCATCCGATACTGGTGCTGCTGAGCTCAACGATCAGTTGGTTCATGTAAAGGTTGAAGAGCCGGGGTGAACTTAGCCCCCCCTGCCTTACCCCGCACTCCAGTTAAGCCACACCCTAAGTTAGTTTAGTTTAATTAGTTAAGTTTCCAACTTTTAACTGTTAACTGCACTAATAACTACCCTGTGTTTCTTCAAAGACATTCCAGTCCATTCAATCGCAACATTTATGTCGTCTGTTCAGCATCGTAGGCGTCGTAGTTAGAGTCTAACCACGCTAATTGTATAGGATATATGTCAACGCTGTTAACAATAACTATCAAAACCGTTGCTGTAAATTTAGGGGGCGCAACATTCAAATCTTGCATGAGCACCGTGACCTTAGGTACGACACTGTGTCCATTTATCGCCCAAGAAGACGCTGCAAAGTCTTAGGTTATCCAATAGACCAAAAACGATGACCTAAGTAAGTTTTCTGAGCCTAAAATCACTTCCTTAAATACTTACAGGATCTTATCAAAATGCCCTTGTCAAAAGTCCCTACGAAATGTTGTTAAAACCAAATCACAAGCGAATTGAGGTTAAAGGGCCGCATAATCTTTGTGGTAAACGTTAAAAATTGGTTGCTATGGGCTTTTAAACGATAGGCTATCATATCTGTTAGTGAACTATTACAGTGTCTGAACTGAATTATTATTCAGTAGTGACCACACCTTCATTAGATAACTACCTATTGCAGGTTATATGAACTTTGATTAGTTTATCTTCAAGTGCTATTAAGAAGGTAGTTTTTATCATGGACGAATTAATAAACGCAGACGGAATCTCGCTAAGCAATAAGTGAAGCACCCATAGTAAATCGGCTCGCTTCACATTGACACCCAATACTAAGTCTAATAGCCACCAAATCTCGTGTAACAAAGCAGCAAATCTCGTGTGACGGAAGTCGTTGTCGTAGTGTAACAAATAAAATAAAACTATGCCCTCTGGCTTGGACGAATAAAAAAGGCGGATGGAATCTCGCTAAACAATAAGTGAAGCACACATAGTAAAACGGCTAGCTTAAAGTACGGGCTGGTACGCACACATTTACACCCATAGTAAGACAAAAAGCCGCGATTAAACAAAAAATATATATCTCGTGTGACGGCAGTCATTGTCCTAGTGTCACAAATAAAATAACAATTTAATATCTGGTGTGTCAGCTGTTGAAATTATGGTGGGTTTAGGAAAAAATTAAGTGCTTCAATCTTTTCTTAGCGAGATTTTTTTTTTTTTTTTTTCGAATGGGCTCTCGCAGGTGGGACCGAAGTCCCATTTCTGCTTAACCGGACTTAGTTGGCGGAGAGTCCCATGTGGGACTCCATTCGCCGAAGGTTTTTTCCCTACATACTTACAAACTAGATGCGCGCGGCATCAATACCGCGCGCAAGCGGGCGCCCCCCAAGGGGGGGGCTCGAACCTCGCTAGGGCATTGCAGGGGGACCCCGCAGTTCCTATGTCCCCCTAGCAGCCGTTGCTGCATCGAATTGGTTACCTCGAAAGTAGCGGACTTTCGGTCCCTATCGGGTGACGTGCTAAACGCCGTGAAGCGGCAAGCCTCGCCGGCGAGGCTAAGACCTACCTAGAAAACCTAACCAGTGGCTACGCAATAGCCTGCTCCTAGGAACTACTCTAGAGCATAGGGCCGGTCTCGCGTGACGAGATTATCTCCGGTTGCTTACACCGTGAGGGCGTCCCCAGGGGGGAGCTCGGACCTCGACTCAGGGTGCAGCAGGGGGACCCCGCCACTGATCCCCCCAGCAGCCGGTGCTGCGTCGGCATGTGTTTCTGTTTCTCGAGAGTCGGACTCTCGGATTCTGTGTGTGTGTCGCGTCGGTCCTCGCCGGCGGGGACGATATTTTGGACGACGGCGTCGGAGTGTGCTTGTACTTTTATCTGACTCCTGGAGGAGTGTAATAGCGTCATCGGGCTCAATGAGTGTGTGTCTGGGACGTCGGGTTTTGCTAATAGCAGATGGCTGGTAGACGGTGGCCGCCACGACCAAGGGGTTGGGGTGCTTGGGAGCGGAATCGAAATAGCGTTTTGAGACACGCTTGAAAAACTGCTTGATGGTCGGCAGTTTGAGGTCTAGGTGGAGGTCGACGTTGCGTACGTACCAGGGGGCGCCTACGGCCCTTCGCATGAAACGGTTTTGGAGGGTTTGTAGTATGTGAATTCTTACCGGCTTAACGTGTGCGAACACAACGCTAGCATAGGCGAGTATGGGGCGGATACAGGTGGTGTATATCCTTACTTTGAGAGGAGTGGGCAACTTACTGTGCGCATTGAGTAGGGGGTGGAGACGTCCGAGGACGAAGGCGGCACGGTTTTTCACCTTGCGGATATGCGGTCTGAAAGTCAGTCTACGGTCAAGGATCACGCCAAGGTATTTGGCTTCTCGTTGCCATGGGATCTGTTTTCCGAACATTGAGACTGGTACGCTTAATTCTTTACGATACTGTGACAGGGGTCTCTTATCGAAGAGGACCGCTGCACTTTTTTCGGGATTTACTTCGATTCTCCATTTCCGGAACCATTCACCTAGGGTGTTGGCCGCGGATTGGAGGGTACGAGAAATGGCGACATGGGTCCTGCCGGAGTAATAGATTGCCGTGTCGTCGGCGAAAAGGGCCATACGGGCTGCACCGCATTTTGGAATATCGCTGGTGTACAGCGTGAACAGTAGGGGGGAGAGCACGGAGCCTTGTGGCACACCGGCGTGAATGGGATGGGGGGTTTTCTTAGCGAGATTCCGTCCGCTTTTTTTATACGTGCGAGCCCTCTGGTGTGTTCAAATTCTGTCAAAATTTTAGTGAAATTAAGTGCTTCAATATTTCTTAGCGAAATTCCGTCTGCCTTTTTTATTCGGCGGTTTTTATATTTTTTTTTCAGTTACAAGAACGGGTTCCTTTTACTGATATGATCTATTAATCAGTTAAGTAAGTAGGGCACTATGGCAAGATACGAACTTAGTAGGGCACGATGGGCAAACATTGTGAGGAAACACCAGTGATCCATACCAACTATTAGATATTCTGTGTCCATACAGTTCTCAAAGGTGTCTGCAGTCCGCTAACCCGCACTAGACCAGAGTGGTGGACTAAGGTAGCCTTCTCGTATTGAGAAGAGGCCCGTGCCTAGCAGTGGAAGAGTAATGGATGGTAATGGGCTGGTTATGTATGTTATGTAGGGCATTATGGAAAGTGTTTTTTTTAGTATCTCTAAAAGAAAACGTAATTAAAACGACGTTATTAAAATTTCAAGCTTGTTTTCATTCCCGAGCTCAGACCAAGCAAAGTGCCAAAAAGTACCACGGCCATCTCCTTGTACGGTCGACTGCACGTCAGTGTTAACAAGTTTGACATTGACAGCACCTTTATATCGTAAGCAGTAAGGGCGGTTTTCTAATCCAAGTGTTACCACTGTCATGCAGTTGACTGTACCTATCTTTTTTTTCACGACTGCAGAGTTGGTAGTGGTACCATCGGAAAATTTGTGCAAAATGACGAGCAGAGACTGCCCTTGTTTTTGATATTTTCCAATTAACTACCCTGTTTACAGGATGATTTTGGATTTATTAACAACTCTTTAAGGGATTGTTCTCATCAATTAGAACAACTTTTACTAAGGGACCAACCTCCGATACTATTTGATCGTAGAGACCAACCCCAAAAACGCAAAAAAAGTCTTCTGTTCACTATATTTCGCTGCTTTGCATGAATAACGACACAACTCGAACTTTTTTTTAAAATTTTGTTAAGTACATAATAACGAACAGAATCCAGTGATCATTCGTTTTGTGTACTTACTTAAATTTAGATTTTTTTGAGTTGTGTGTTATTCATGCAAAGCAGCGATTTGTGTTCACATAACGGCCAAAATTAATATCCGATCTATCCACGATTTACCATACTAGAGATAGAAATTTATTTATTTCATATTTTGATGAAGCTTATGTCAAATTCCTATCTCTAGTAGGGCAAACCATGGATAGATTGGATATTAATTATGGCCGTAAATCGACAAATAATGTAGGGATCCCAACAGCAGATTTTTTCACGATTTCGGAGTTAATCCCATAGAAAAAGTTGTTCAAATTGATGAGTACAATCACCCTTAAAGGGTTGCTAACAATGATATTACATACTTATGTAAAATCATTGGTTGCTAATGAATTCAAAATCATTCTGTAGAATCCTCGACGAGCAATTCTACTCTACCGGAATTGTGTTTTTGGTACAGTCTAACAATTAGATAAGTATACAGGCTCACCAGATGTAGGTAAATAAAGTTTTCTCAGAGATTATGAATGTTTTCGAGTGGAATATCATTTCAATCATGGACAAAGTTCAACTGTATTTATACAAAACACTCTTCCTCTTCTTCGTCGTTTCGCTCTTGACAGAGCGGTCGTGGCCATCATGTACAATAGTAAAAACAATAATAATAATAAAATAGCAATAGCCGGGGGCTGCTGTAGCTCGCCTTGCGATGCCTCGCCACCCTTCCCTGCTTTCGGTTAGTCTGGTGCATTCATGTAATGGCCGGCCCACGGCAGACATCATCGCATAAAAGGCCTTCCGTGCACTCTTGAGCCCTCTATTCTGCCCTGTACGACAAGTCGCTTTATAGAGTTGTGACTATGCAGCGATACATGGCCGAAAAAATTGAGGATGCGGGATCGCACCTACCAAAGTCGATAGACGCTGTTTGATGCCGAGTTCTTGGAGTATGGAGACATTTGTTCGATGCCCAGTCCACGGTATCCCAAGCATTTTCCTCCAGCACCACATCTCCAGAGCATCTATCTTCTTCGTTTCAATTTCCCGCAGTGTCCACGTCTCAGCCTTCAAAACCCTATTCAAACATTTATTATAATTTCTTGAGAAATCTTTATCTATCTGGCGACCTATTTACCATTTTCTTCAATTTGATAAACCACAATTCCTGGCGAAGGAAAACCGATACTTACCTTTACAAGTTGTTCATCTGTAACCGTGCCATATTTCTAGAGCTCATTATCCTCCGAGCCTTTTCCCAATTATATTGGGGTCGGCTTCCAGTCTAGCGAGATGCGGCTGAACATCAGTATTTTACACGGAGCGACTGCCATCAGACCCCCGCAACCCAATTACTGGGTAATACTGACATTCGGAGGTTAGAACAGTTGTCAGACTTTCAGGCTTCTGACTACCCGTAACGACTGCCATAGATATTCGTATGACAACCGGGACCGAAAGCTTAACGTGCTCTCCGAGGCACGGAGGGGTCTCGATGTGTAACGAAACGGTCACCCATCCACAGACTGACCGCGGCAAGTGCAGCTTAACCTTGCAGATCGTACAATCCGCGTAGTCGTTGCATCGCTACGAGCCCGAGCCATATTTCTAGAGCTAATGATAAATAATGTGCTTAGTCATCTAAAAATGACTAAGCACATTATTTATTATATATTATTTATGTACCCTTTGTTGATACTAAATACCTACGCCCTAAACACAGAGCTGACTTTAATTTTTTTAAAGCAGACTATAAAAACATAATTTTAGAGCTAATAAAACTTTTTAACAAAAAATTGAACCGACGAAAAGTGAAACTGAAAAGCGAAAAATAACTAATTATGAGTCGGCGCCAAACGAACTTTTAACAAGCAAAGTGCGTGTAAGTTGCAAGTGGCCGAGCGGAGTTTTGGAAAGTTATTGTTTATCGTTGAAAATTTCACGTTGTATTTGATGTGACGTTGTTTTTACTATTCATTTAAAGTAATTTAATGATCTTCGTTGATTGGTTGTTTGGCGCCGACTCATAATTAGTTATTTTTCGCTTTTCAGTTTCACTTTTCGTCTGTTCAATTTTTTGTTAAAAAGTTTTATTTTTCATTTTTTTGTGGTTAAAATCTAACTCCAGGTCTCCATTATGTCGTAGTGTCTAGAACTATATTTATGTGTGTCAAGTTTCAACAGAATCGGTTAACAGGTAAGAATTCAGTGGGTGAACAAACACTCATCCCCTGTTTTACTACCCTTAGGGGTGGATTTTGATTTTGAAATTTAAATGGGACCAACTTCGAGGTATACCCTATTCATTAAAAAAAGAATCATCAAAATCGGACCACTCTGTAAAAAGTTATGCGTGGTCATACATAAAAAAAAAAAAAAAAAAAAAAAATATACGCGTCGAATTGAGAACCTCCTCCTTTTTTTCGTCGGTTAAAAAATACGAACTGGTTAGAGTTGTTCAGTGATATGAAAGATATAAATATAATGGTATCTAAATTTTATGAGATTCTTACTAATATTGTTGTAAAATTCGTCCCTAAACACGTGCCCAAAAGGTCCAAATACCCCCCTTGGTTTAGTTTTACACTTATAAAACTTTTGTCAGAAAAAAACAAATGTAGAATAAGATATAAAAAAAATCATAATCCTAGGGATAAATATGAATTTAAAGTCTTGAGAGGCCATTATCAATTATTATTACAGAAAAATCTTAGTGAGTACAAAACAAGGATAGAATCTAATATATCTAAAAACCCTAAGCAGTTCTGGCGTTATATTAAAGATAAACGAAAAGGTAGAACTACTATCCCATCGTCAGTCCATCTTAACAATACCGTTGTCGCTACTGGGGCTCAAATTGCAGATACCTTTGCCACCCATTTTTCATCGGTTTTCTCTAGTAATAGCCAACATTTGACACCAGTTGAAACTTCCATTACTAATTATAACTCATATATCTCTCTACTTCATTTTAATGAAATAGACATATGTAATAAAATAAAAAAGCTTGATATATTTAAGGGTGCTGGTCCTGACAATATTCCCCCAGTTTTTATAAAACGTTGTGGGCCCGTGCTATCACTACCCTTACGTATTTTATTTAACTGCTCTTTAAAATGGGGTGTTTTTCCAGAAGAATGGAAAAAAGCCAGGATTGTCCCCGTGCATAAGAAAGGTGACAATTCAGATGTTAAAAACTATCGACCGATATCAATTCTTTCCAGTTTCCCTAAGATATTTGAATCCCTTGTATGTCCAGCTATTTCGCTCCACGCTAATTCATGTATCTCAACACATCAACATGGGTTCATGTATGGTCGCTCCACTGAAACTAACTTGGTAACATACTTAAACGATCTTTCACGAGAACTTGATAGTGGACGTCAGGTGGATGCCATTTACACAGATCTAAGCAGTGCTTTTGATAAAGTTGATCACTCTCTGTTAGTAAGAAAACTGGAACTAATTGGTATTGGTGGAGCTTTGTTGCGATGGCTGGAGTCTTATCTGTCAAAACGATCTCAGTTGGTTGCAGTGGGAGGATTTGAATCTCGCTCTTATTATGCTACTTCAGGAGTTCCGCAAGGGTCTCATCTTGGTCCCATACTTTTTCTCATATTTATCAATGACCTCACCTCTAATATTCAATACTGCAAGTTCTCCATGTACGCTGATGATCTTAAAATCTATAGAACTGTCGAAACTTACGAAGATATGACACACATTCAAAACGACCTAAAGAATATTAACCTCTGGTGTATTAATAATGGTATGATCCTTAACGTCTCCAAATGTCATTACATTTACTAGGAAAAAAAATCCCTTAACATTTGACTTCAAGCTGCAGGGTAAAAAATTGGAATCACTTTGTGAAGTTAAAGACCTAGGAATTATCATTGATAGCAAACTGCGGTTCACATCCCATATTGACTCAATAGTAAAAAAGTCAGCTCAGATGCTCGGCTTTCTTAAACGCAACTCTAACGGTTTTAAGCGACCTCAAACCAAGCTACTTCTATACAAAACATTGGTTAGAAGCAATTTAGAATATGCTTGTATAGTGTGGAGTCCTTCCTATACCGTTCATTCTCAGCGTATTGAACGTATACAACGTTCATTCACACGCTCCCTGGCTTTTAATACCCATGGTATATCCCACAGATGTCCTTACGACCACCGGCTATCGTTCTTTAAAATGACATCGCTGCGTAACCGTCGCATAATGCATGATACTATATTTTTGTATAAAATTCTCAATGGTAAAATCGACTGCAGCCAACTTTTAGCACAAATTCCCTTAACAGTTCCCCGTAATTTACCCCGTTCCGCCGTAACCATAACTTTTTGCCTTCCATTCTGTCGCACAAATATTGGTGCACACGGTCCTCTTAATCGAATTTTCAGTCAATTTAACACACTCAATCATCATCATAGTTCTAAATTAGATATATTTCATGACACCTTGGGTGGCATTCGAAAAATCATATTTGAAAATTTTCGTGTAACTTCATGACATTGTTTCTCTTTATTTTTATTGTATTTTTATTGTATAACATCCTGCTTGTAAGTTTTACTTAATCGTCTTATAAATTATTGTTTAGTTTAATTTTGCAGAAAACGTTGTCGTATTTTTAGTTTTTATAACAAGGTTCCGTTTATTTTTGTACTTCTTTTAAAAACTTTATTTTTATTTTTGACCGGGTAAGCATAATGATAAAACAGCTCCTATGAATGTTATGTACGCCTTTAATTTGTTTAAGCATCGGATAATGTACCTGTAATATTAGAATAAGATAATGTCTGATGTTTATAACTGTTGGTGTATTATTAATAATAAATAAATAAATAATAAATAAATAAAAATACTTAAAAAATTCTACGATTATTTAATACCCATCACTAAGAAACATAGCGAGGGTTTGAGAATAAATCCCCGAACGACTCTGAAATTAAGCCATCGGTGGCATTGTCAAAGGGTGGAAATACCTGAAAAAAAATTTGGTGGTTTTGCACGCATCGGAGAGGTAATTTGCTGGTTTACAAGGGTAGCTATTTAATGGGTTTTTTGTTTGTTTTGGTTTTTATTGATTCGTGTTCAGTATCAGTGGTATATGTCACCTCCATAAATATGGCACGAATACAGATCAACACGTTGTATAGAATGCTCCGTAAGACTATTGAAATTTAAAAAAAACATCCTAATTTTAATAGAGAAGATGGTTGGCAGCTACCACCTGTTTGGAACCCAGTTCTAAAAATAATCAAGTCCCAAACAGCACGCTACACTATAAAAGATAATGACATTGTGATTGTGAGTGATTAGGTACCTACTGCGTGCATCGAAACGAAGTCAAAGTCAAATCATTTATTTTTCAATTAGACCATTTAGCAGGCACTTTTGAAAGTCGACAGTGAAAAGTGAATGAAAACTGCCCATTCCAAAATGTAAATTCATATGGAATAGAATGGACAGAAGAAACTCCATGGTTACATCTTAGTCTTCCTGCGACCACGAACGCTGCATAGCATTCGAAACGTCAGGAAACATGCGATGTAATCCGGTTAAACTTTTTTTATTACAATAAATTGTGGTGAATCTTTTCTTTGTGTAGGTACTCAACAATCTATGTGCGGAGATAACTACAACCTTCTTAGCGGAGATAACCAACTAGACTTCTTTTTTTTTTGCTGCGAGGAGGAAACCTTCAAAAGGCCACCGGCCTCATGGGGGACGGAGGCTGGGTTGTGTGGGATTCTTACCCACTAAAACCTCCTCAGTGGCCGTCTACAGCATAATAAGGGGAGACTTCGGGAAATTAATATACCTCCGGAGCCCTCCCTATGCTACGCCTGTAAGGCATGTCTTAAAGGAGACTATTTGTCTCCTTGTGTCCTTCCCGGTGCACATGGCGTCATGTGACCATATTAGCGTGCCGCCGCCATCCCAGAAGTCACTTAGTGGACAATCAGAGCCCCCACTCTGAAGGCCCGTGACCTCGAAAGCCCCCCGCACTTCAGTCGAATCGGTCGGGCGGGGGTTACGACGATAGCCCGGAAGGGCTAGGTGCTGGAGCGGTTTCCTCCCCGGCTCCGCCTTCTCCGAGCAGGATCAGCACTCTCTCGATCCCGCTCAGCAGTCTCTTTCTGAACCATGACGGTCTCACAGAAAGAGGCTACTTCCCTCCAATTTGTTGTCTCTGCCAGCATAGCCGACACTACTGCTGGCAGAGAGAGATCTTGCCCGATTTTGTCAACCAGGATCTGCCGCTCAGAGTTCCACGCAGGACAATGCGCAAGCGTGTGTTGAGCGGTATCCTGGTCACCTCCACAATGGTGGCAATTAGCCGTAGCCTCGCGTCCGATCCTATTCAGGTATTCACCGAAACAACCGTGTCCGGTGAACACCTGAGTAAGGCGGTAGGTGACGCACTCACTCCTACTCAGCCAGGCCTCGAAGCACGGCAGGATAGCTTCGATCACGCGCTTAACCCCTAGACCCCTACACGTACCTAGTGTAGGTACCTACCTACATACCATAAAATTATTATACTACTATAGGTACCTAAGTAGTATAAGTTTATGTGTTTGTGTATACACTTACGCTAGTATAAGTTTATGGTACCTACATACCTACACAGTACCTACATAGGTACTTGAGTGCTAGAAAGGAGTGTGGAGATCTTAGAAGAAACAGCGTGACGGATTTAGAACTGCAAAGTCATTATGATGTGACTCGAAATCGTACCGTCATCATGATCAAATGATTAAGCGAACTTTTGCGAATTTGATAGCAAAATAAGAAATTACGTAGGTACCTTGGAACCTTACCTTTACCTTGGTATTATTTTGATAAGATAATAAAATTAGTCAACGTGGAACGTATTAAATCATCTTTATAAATAGGTAATAGTGTAAGAGTACTATAGGTAGTATTATATTATCTGTGGCAAGAGCTTACATTTATAACTAAGTACCTACCTAAAGGTGGGCACTGACGATGTATCCATTCGGACGTCGTTTTAATGACTACTTCCAAAAAAGCTTAACTTGTTCTAAAAATAACATGCGTGTTCAACATTCACGGCTAGATTTTGGAATGCGGCCACGCCATCCGGACTTTTGGATGCGTTGTCAGTGGCACCCTTAAAGGGTGCAGGTGCCACCACATTTCTGTGGGTGCCACTGACGATGCATCCAACAGTGCGAATGGCGTGGCCACACTCTGTGGCGTAGACGCATTCCAAAATCTGTCCGTGTATCACAGATAATATAGGTAATACTATAGTACCGTGAATGTTGAAAACGTATGTTATTTTTAGAACAAGTCAAGCTTTTTTGGATGTAGTCATTAAAACGGCATCCATTTGGACGCCGTTTTAATAACTCGCGTTTTAAGGCATCGTCAGTGCCCTCCTTAATATGAAATGGTCCGTGCGAGAACTGAACCCGCGACCCTATTAGCGCATGAGCCTAACCCCCAAATACTCAAACGCAACTCAATTTTAAGTGACCCTAACCTTTTGACCGCAATGACACCTATAGAAGACAAATAATTTCGTATCCCGAGCGCCACGACTTTAACTTTATACTAATCTCCATACAATGTTTGTCTTCTATAGAAGACGTGGCGCTGAAGGCACGAAAATCTTTACGACGCCGCCGCCGTGGCGGTCAAAGATAATACAATAGTTTAGTGGCGCTGAAAAGGTTAAGTAAGTCTTATGCTGGCACTATAAGGTGCATTATAGCGACAGAATGATTTTAAGAAGTGTCGATTGAGTATTTGGGGGTAGGTATGTATATAAGGTGTTTGTGGGGCTTTATTTACGTCCAGATTACGTAGCGTTTTGCAAACCTCCTTCTGGTGAATGCACAGACCAGTAAACCTCTAGACGCCGACTAGCCGGACACCCCCGGTCACAACGCTTATGCAGTAGCACTGCAAATCATACGCCGCGCCGCCAATCAGGACGTCAGCATAGAACAGGTAATAGTCTTCTCTTTTCTTATGACGTCAGTCTGTCAGAGAGCGGCACCAATCATACGGAATCATACCACCGAACTTTTAAGCCGACCAATCATAACGTACCGTCCGCCCCCCAAGCCCCACCAACATTTTACGACTACGTTCTCATGCAAAACTTTGTTTAAGCGGCGTCTTGAGACTAGTACTGGTTACTTGTCTGTGGCTGACCAATAGACCAATAGATGTCTCGCATACATTTGGAGGAGGAGGTGTTGCGCCACCAGCATCTAGAGGCGAAGATTCCGCAAAAAGACATGCAAACAAGTTTGTTCTTAGCGGTGTGGGCCAATGACCCATCATGTTTCAGCAGTGGAGGTAGTGAGGGGCGACAGAAGTTCAATTCAACCGACTTCGCCAGTGACCAAAAGGCTTTACTACCAAGAAATGAAAAGTCAAAGTAATTTTCCTCCTCCTTTTATTCTACATACATCAGTTTTATGGGTCGATTTCACAGCCTACGAATGAAGTTACACTAATGAGATTGTGACACAGATGATATCCAAATCACACTAATGATGTGGATATTTTTATTGGTTTAAAAATGTAAATTAAGTCTTCTTATGAACAATATTAAAACCTTTGATATCGAAACAACAATTGATAAACTTTTTTACAATTTGTTAACAGTAATCTTCATCAATATAAATAAGGCTAAACTTACTTTGTAAACCAATAAAAATATGCATGCCAATAACGTGATTTACATTTCATTTGTGTCATGATCTCATTAGAGTAAAATCATTTGTGGTACCCAATTTTATGTGAAATCGACCCTTAATATTTTAAGTTAACATTCAGTCAGGTCTAACCAAATTTAAATCACAGAAAACACATAAAGAACATTCCAGATCCAAATCAGACCGTGCTGTAGAACCGCAACTCCGACACAGTAAATAATCATCCGTCATTATAGGAGTTAATGTCTGCATACAAAACATGTTCAAATGCCCATGTCTACAAGTAAACCCGTCTATTTTATCATCACAGCACTGACACACATATTCGCAACTATTCTCTAAAGCGTTCAATATGTTTTTGTCAAAATCAATTTCGGTTTTATATTTTCTAGAATAAAATTCCAAATAATTTTTGCTTCCGTACAGAGATTCCATGTCTATGTCATCTAGTTTTCCAACCTTTTGACATTTATTGTATAAATTGTCGAGTAATTTCTGTGCATGTAAATATAATATCTTTTCTTTTACAGTTTCTGCTGAAGTTTCAGGCAATACTGGTCCAGAATATATCCGTAACACTCTTTTTAAGTTAGCGATGTATGTCATGAGGATGAAATAGATTTTCAGCTTATAGGCATCATGGGAAGATGCAGCGTACAATTCATTGAAGTCTAACTGTGGATTTATTTTCAGCTTTGTGATTTGAAACCTCAGAAGTTCAACACAATCCCAGTAATAAGTTAATTTCTTCATCGGATTATTTAAAAGAGTTGGTAACATTGATTCTAGTTTAGAATCTGTACTTAAGAAAATTATTTCCATTTTTTGGGCTTCTTTTCTGCAAAGCACTCTTCTGTCTACCATTGCTAAAGCACACACCAGATTATTTCTAGAAAACCTTAGACTGTACAATTCGTAAGTTGAATATGGATCTTTTATATCTAATTGAGCAAGATCTACATTTAAATTACCATTTATATATGTGATATTTATTTTATATATTTTGACATTAACAGTAGCTAAATAAATGCCTTCTTTTGTAAAAGTTATGTCTGTAATTCGGTGATCATTAACATTGTTTAGGTATTGTGATAGAATTGTTCCGTTTTCATCAATAGCTTGTACTAATAAATGTCTATGTTTACTGCATATGAATATAAGCTTATTGTCAATTACAGTGTAATTTAAGCCTACAGTTATCATCCGGTCTTTATGTGGCCAGAGTGCATAAGTATGTAGAAGTGTTATAATGTTTTCTTCTTCTTGCAAATCAAAGGCATACATTTGTCCCAAAACATTGGTGCATATTAACCAAAATGTGTTCCCAGATTTTGGTATCCATTTCATTCTCATTATTTCTTCCATATCAGTTTCTATGCGCCCTTTCGTCTTTACAGTATTCATATTGTTGTATATCTGCCATATTAAAACTGTGCCATTTTTCTGTGCAGTAACAAAGTAGCATGAGTTATCTGGGTTTAATTCTTGTGCCCAGCATATTGCAGATGTTTCAACAATATGTACATTTTCTTTTAGTTCTTCAAAAAATCTTGGCTTGTTGTTGAACTGTAGAACCTTTTTGATATATGGAGATAAGCTCAGTACACTTTTCCATTGTAGTTGCTGCTGGGCAAAAATTTCAACACCTCCAATGTTATTTAGAATAGCGAAAGCTGATTCGTTTTTCACGAAAGTTTGTGGTGACCATTTAGTCATCGTGATACTAGTCATTTCTTGAGTGAGAGATGGATTATGTGGCCAGTACGACGAGTTTACAATCATCTCTGTGTAATCGACATTCCTCATTCCAGATTTCATAAATTTACTGTTTTTACACATCTCTGTCGCAGGACTGTCTGTAGGACTATATACGGAACTTTCTTTAAAATCTATATTCCTTTCCAAGCACTTTAAATTGTAGGAAAATTCGAGAAAATTCACACGTTTGTTAGTTCGTACAGTTAAAACTGAATTACGCCATGACAAGTAGGCTGCTTCGTTTTTTATTATGGTTATATATCGCTTGGTAAGTTCGTAGAAGGTTTCTTGTCCCATTTTAATTATTGGCTTTTATTTTTATCGAAATAAAAACGCACATTGTTTTCAAAATAAACAATCGCACAACGTACATGTGATCTTGACAGTACTTGACAGTTGACACTGACAAACTAGTGATGCACATCGAGTCCACTTTTACTCGAGTGACATCGAATAAAAACGCACTCGAGCGAAAAAAATATAGACTTGAGTTCAATCGGACTCTAGTCACTCGCCAATCACTCACCGAGACATGCGAAACGATGTGTTTTTAACCGACTTCAAAAAAAGGAGGAGGTTATGAATTTGGCGGGTTTTTTTTTTTAAATTCAAAAATGCTTTTCCATTTATGTTTGTTATTTGGTTTTATGAATAGACCATATTTGTATTTAATTTATTTAGTTATTATAATTTAGTTAAGTTATAGAAAATATTTACAAACTATAAAAAAGTCTTTCCGTCAGAATTAATAATGGTGAATAGAGTTTAAAATATATCAGACCACATACTTAATATCAAACACTTTTTTTGCATGATATAATTAATACAAACTGACAGTAATGAATAATACTGACTAACGAAAAAAAAAAAAAAGTTCAATTTTTTAACTTATTTGACTCGTTTATTAAATGGGACTACCTCGGGAAAATACCCTTTCAAACAAAAACATTTTTTTTAAATCGTTTCACAATTATTGACCAATAAATCGATGAACATACATAAAAAATACATACAGTCGAACTTAAAGCTCCTTTTTTAAGTCGTTAATAAAACCACGATATCTACAAATTAAAACGTATATCCATTTTAACCCGGAAAACAACACAATTTTTCTGAAACAACTATCGATAAGTACTATAATCACATAGTTGACATCTACCTAGAGTAGTAAAGCGACCGTCATATTGTATGTCTCTGACGAATGTGACCGAGAAAAATGGACATATTCTCTATTTGACCGGTCACATTCATCAAATATTGTCATTATGGACAAGTTGAATTTAAACGGTACTAGGTAGTATTATTTCTATGACCGATAGTTATTTAGCATTAGGAAATAACAGGACAGTGAGTTTATTAAAAAAACTAAAATAGATGGTAGAGATGTTTAATTGAAATGATAGCATTAACTGATTATGATTTGAGTGAATTTATAATAACAACACGACTATTTCTTTCACTCATGCCTTAGCAAAAAACATCAAAGGCTTGCATACCTATATTTCGTCAAACCGCTGGACTCCTGCACCTCCGCCCACACCACAGAATAATAATATATGTAGGCGGTAATATACCACTAGCGGTGGGTAATCTTTATTCCAGTAAGTGAATTGATTCACTTATTCCGACTCCGGTTCCGGTACCGGTTCCCCTTAGTTATTCATTTATTCCATTGGCACCGTTGGCTCCATTGGCTCACTAGCTCATTTTGGTTCCACAAATAATGTGTAAGCCTTTGATGTTTTTGCTATGACATGACTGAAAGAGATGACCGTGTTGTTATTATAAATTCATGCCGCACAAAATTTCGTATTTTTCCAAGTTTGAATAGAACTTTTTGACACATCTGTGTTGAAAAACTGACTAAAATGTTATAACTGAACTAAAACTGTTTACTGTGCTCTATATTTTAAAGAAATAATGTCGTAAATAGTCGAAATTTATTTTAGAGATAAGCAGTAGGTACCTTTGTGCTCAAGTGTTTGTTCTGTATGTTATCTATAATAAATGTGTTGTGTGTACATAAATAAATAAATAAATAATTGTCGATTGCAAACAAAGAAATAATATATGTCCATCGTGACAATAAATGTCGATTGTGACCGAGCATTTATTATAAATGACGGACGCTTATAGCGTATGACCGTCATTTTACAACTCTACATCTACCACACTAAATTATATTTCTGTAACGAACACAGACCTACGTAACGAACAACATACAAGGCAGCCATATTATCTAATTGACATTTCAAAATCGACACATTTTTTTCGTATGTCAGGGGCCTTACTCCCGAATGTAATACATACATATATAATGTTCTTGCTCCCGACTGGTTCGAGCTCTAATCACCAAATACAGCTAATGTCAATTCCTAGAAAAATGCAGTACGATTTGACACTAACTCGTATTCAAATTCGATTGATACATACAGTGATACAGCAGTCGATCCAGTCGGGTCGGGAGTCGGGAGTAGTATAATGCACAGATCTAATAGGGATACTGTTCTGTGGGAGTAAGGCCCAAGGTATCCACCAATCCACCATAGTCAAAGGATTTTTATACTCTTTTATGCCTATTTGTAATTACTATTTTTGGCTGTTACATAGATTATTTGTGTTATACAAAATGTATAAGAACTACACAGCAATTCAAGCAATCATTTACAAGCGGCCTTTCCTGCCAAAAATCGACTTTACCCAAATCAAATGAGATTTCGGCTATTTTTGGATTTACGAGCTGGGAGCACTTCGGTTGCTGTCATGTCAAGGGGCGGGAAAATTCGTAAAGATCGTGTTGTGGATTTTTTATTATGTTCAATGATTACGACTGAAGGACATGTATCCATGGTCATGAACAAAATTTAAAAAAAAATGTCATGTCAAGCCAGCGTTGCCAGACGTGCGATAATTATCGTAAATTTACGATAATTTCAAGTCCTTTGCGATAAAAAAATATTGCAAGGTATCGCACGATAGTTTTCAAAATCTACGATGATTTAAGTAGCACTGCGATAATTTTGAGGCAAAGTTATAACAACCAAAATTAACATTAAGCCAAGGCATAAATTCTCGTATCTTTCACTCACTATGTGTGACGCATATGAGTATATGACAGACTGAACAAGATGTACAAAAAAGACCGAAAAAAACTATGTTTTGCTTTCAACTACATACCTGCATCCTGTTCTCTGTTCTACTCATTTATTTTATTCGGTCGTTGTTCGTCGGTCGGTCTGTGTCAGTTCCTAGTTCAGTCAGACCTAGAGTCAGACAGTCAGACTGAGTGCTATTGTATTAGTTATCTGTTTTTTATGGCCGGCTTTGCATTGTTTCGTTTTAATTGTTGCACGCTGCTTACTATACCATCGACACGAAGAAGAAGAAGACTGGAACAATAATAAATTTTCATTTAATTTTTCCATGAATTTTCTGATTTTATTTATAACTTATCTATAAATCAAAATTAATTTTTCTTTGTTTGTCCCGTACGAGTTCTTATAACATTCATCCGATTGCAATGACAATCTTGGTGAGTTGTTGTGCGAGAGCCCGCGAAGGTTTTTGTAAAACAAATATAGCTTCGCAACGCATGCCGGGCACAGATGGTGTTTAAAAATAACACACTAATCGTTAGAAGCTTTGGACATAAACCTTAAAATATCAATATGATTACAATTTTGTATAAGAAAGCGTATGCGATAATTATACGATATTTTTTTCCTAGATCTGCGATAGTTTCAAACTTGCCATCTGGCAACACTGTGTCAAGCAATTAAAAAAAATAAAGTCATAACAAAAACACGTTGAATTGAATCGTGGACCGTGGTGGAAAATAATCAAAAGAATAGATTCATTCTACATTAATTTTGATTAATGTATTAATGGTGCTAAGTAGTATACCAACCTACGACGATGGGGAAAGGACGCTATAATGCAAAGGCGCGGCAGGTCGTCAAGACGAACATTGATAATTCGCAAACTAATGAGGTAATTTTTTTTTCATATTATTGAATTACTTTAAGGTATCAATCTTTAATACCTATTATTTTATGTCCACGTTTATCATGTGTTTATTACTGTTGTAATTGCTTTAAGAAATAAATAAATACACTAAATAATTTTGCGTTTTTGAGCTGTTCTATTTGTTAAGAAGGTAGGGTATACCCACCAATCTGTATATTTATAATAATAATTTCTTAAATAATACATGTAGAAGACCTACCAAGGCTTTTCATAAATCCTCAGTTTTATAGCTCAATTACAATTGAATCCATAATTATGCATATTGTGCACATGACATTCGCACAGCCAAGTTGTGGAATTCACTGCCAGCATCTGTATTTCCCGGCACTTACAACCCTAACGCCTTTAAAGCTGGAGTAAATCGGCACCTAATAGATCTGCTTGCTCCATCTTCGACCACATCTTGACAATGCTGTCTAGATTGCGGTCAAGAGCAGATCTATATCTCATAAAAAAAAAAAAAAACATTCTATAGATTTTGCCCATGGAATAATACCCACAATGTCATGTTTTTCACAATTTTGATTCTACTTTATTTAAAAAAAATTGCATTGAATTACCTCACATTCCTACCATCTGCACATCTTTTGAAATGTGTCTGTAGTAGATATGAGGACATAGGATCATCATCATCATCATCATTTCAGCCAAAAGACGTCCACTGCTGGACATAGGCCTCCCCAAAGCACGTTGGGGGGATATGCCATAATCGCCATGCTTGGCAGGCTGGCTGGCGATTGCATTTGGTTGGTTAAATACTCAGAGAAAGCTGCTGCCCATTCTCTGGTGAATCCCGTAGTCGCCTTTTACGACACCCATGAGAAGAGATAGGGTGGTGCAATTCTTTGTGTCCAGCACCACAATGAACAGGACATAGAATAGCAGAAATTAAATTCTATCAACTTCACGATTCAGCCTTTATTAGATAGGAATAAAATACTATTACATGAACAATCTCTAAAATCTATCTCTATATATATCTATCTATCTAGCTCTCTCTCTCTCTCTCTCTCTCTCTCTCTCTCTCTAGCTCTCTCTCTCTCTCTAGCTCTCTCTCTCTCTCTAGCTCTCTCTCTCTCTCTAGTTCTCTCTCTAGCTCTCTCTCTCTCTCTCTCTCTCTCTCTCTGCGTCGTTGGTCTAGTGGTCGCAAGCGCGACTGCTGAGCGTGGGGTCCTGTGTTCGATTCCCAGGTTGGGCAAAGTGTTATTGGGTTTTTTTTCAGTAGGAAATTCTCAGTAGCAGCCTGGAGTCTGGATGTGTGTCCGGTTAATGGCAATAGGCTCGCCCCCTATTATATGGGACTTACAACATAACTGGTGAAATGTGGGTGTACTATACACCTCTGCCTACCCCTTCGGGGAAATACAGGCGTGACATTATGACATTATCTCTAAAACTGATAATTTTACAATTACACTCTCGTGATAAAAGCTTGAAAAAACATATTATTTCAAACCTCTTGATATCTACACCCTTACTTTAAATCCACCAGAAAAAAATGAAGGGTAGTCTCTGCATCATCATCATTATGAACAACTTTTATTATGGGACCAACCCTGAAATTGCGAAAAAAATATCAGTTGATCCTTGCATTTGTGTTCCCATAAATCAACAAAATGATCAGCTGATATTTTTTTTACTATTTCAGGTCATTCCCAAAATAAAAGTTGTTTATAATGCAGAGACTACACTAAATTTTTTTCTGGTGATTAAAAAATAGTGCTGTATATTAATGTTAGAAAAGCAAGCATCCTATTTTCTTTTTAGGATGCCTCATCCGCAGAGTTTACGAACTAGCAAGGAGGTTCTATGACACCACAATCTGTTTAATCTTTTTCAGATTCAACTGGAATTTGCTTCTAATGAATATGGAGCCAGCGATACTAGCAATCTCCTGGCTCTGCCTTCCAAAAAACGAGACACTAAAGTGGTCAAAGAAAAGAAAGAGAAGACCCGGTTCCTGTCAAAAGCACAAAGGAAAAGATTAGAAAAGATTGTTGAGAAGAAACAGAAGAAGGAAAATGTAAGTATTATTTATTTATTTAAACTTCATGCAACATGTGTACGTTAGCGGACTTAAGGGGAATGTAGCAGCCAGATAGTGCCTCCATCAGTAAAAAAAATATCATTTATCGAATATAAATCGTATTATCGAGTAATAAAGTTTTTTAACAATTGAAGTACTGGTACTGTAGCTTAATCAGAAACTATTAACTCTGTAAATTATGCTTCATTGTAGTCACAGCGTTGACACTCCGTGTACGTGTGAACTAGCTCGCCGGTGACCTTGAGCAAGCGTGTGACAGCGATAGGCCTTGGCTGAGGCAGCCTAGAGACTGCCCGTTCCATACGCCGCGCATCGCGCACGGCCCCCGCGCTCGCCCCGACCCGCACACATAGCCGCGAGCAATTTTACGAGCACACATGCTTAAGTGTCGCTTTTTGTCGTTAGTATATATTCTATGCTGTAGTTGTATATAGAAAAAATGACAAAAGTGGCCATTTTTCGTAGTTTTTCTATCTACTACTACAGCGAAGTATAATTTACAGAGTTAATAGTTTCTGATTAAACTACAGTACCTGTACTTCAATAGTTAAAAACGAATTTTCGATAAATGATGTATTTATTTATTTTATTTCTTTATTAAATTTATGCACACACAGAGAAATAATAATAAAATACATAGAAATTAATAGTACAAAGGCACTGCTTATTGTAATAAGCAGCACTAATTATTATTAGAAGATTATAATAATCGGTACATTTCACTAAAATTACACCAACGCAGGAAATTTCACTCATAAAACACCTTATTTTATTTGTTGTTAGTTCTTATTTTATGGTTTTCTTAACATTTCCCGCCACCAAACATCCCATCTTAGTGCTTGACTTGCTAACCCCTTTCTACTCTACTCAGTTCCAGACCGTGACCGAAGAGACATATTCCTCAATCTCTGTAACATTTATTTTATTTATTTATAGCCTTTTATCAGCCTTTTATAATACTAAGTAATATTTAACAAAAATATTTTCATCTGCGGTATACTTTTATGAATTTTCTGTGTGCCTTCGGGCAAAGGCCTCCAGTCTTCTCCACTCTTCCTTATCCGATGTGGCTCTGGTTCAGGTCCTACCAGCCATCTCTATGATTTTGTCCTCCCAGCGTTTTAATGATCTTCTTCTGTTTCTCTCAGGTTTGATAGTTTTGCTCCATTTCTGGGCCCTCTCTCTCTTTCCCTCTTGTGTCCAGCCCACTTTTATTTAAGTATCTTTTTATTAAATAAGTTTTTTTTATTTTTTATAAACGGGCATGCGTTTGACCGCCACCTCACCTGATGCTAAGCGATGGTGCGGTCGACGATGGTTCACGCTTGCCCAGCAAAAACCTATTCACTCGAGCCTTGAAGACCACCAGATTATACTTCAAGAAGTAAACAAGAAATTCCACTCTTTAGCAGTACGCATGATAAAGTTATTAGCAAAACGGTCTGTGTGTAAGGGTGGAATATCTACCACATAACGGTGGTGCATCGCCGTGCGTCTGGTCGTCTGATAATGGAAATGGCATGCATTCCCGAAATGCATTCGATAAAAAACCGATAGGCTACCAACACTGCGCCGATGCTCGAGACTTTGTAGTTTGGCATCGACCAGCGCATCGTTGCCAACGAGCCTCTCGGTTATTAAAAGAATAAAGTGAAGTCTCCTTTAAGAAAAAAACACATTTTTCTAGTATTTTCCATTAATGAAGCATTGCGGTGGGGCAACCTGTATAAGTAACACTTATCTTGAAATTATTGTTTCTTTGTTATAGTTAAGTACTCCATTAATTGGTTTTTATTCCAGCGAGCATCCCTTCTAGAATCCCTATCGCAAGTACAAGCCACTCCAGAAGAATCCGAACAGTTAACAGGCATATCTGCAGTCCAGACTATTGGGCTGAGGAGGCTGAATGAACTTAAATTGGAGCTATCAAGCCAGGAGGTCTCTGAGGAGACAGAGAATAAAAAGTTTAGCAGTATTGCAGGTATGTATGAGAAATATGTAGTTTAAAAAATATTAAAAAAAGCTTTTCTCAATACTTTTTTATATCAGACAAAATATGTCAAACAAACAACCAAAAAACATTTAACATGTAATGTCTCGAAACTTGTCATATGAAACTAATGTCACAACTTGTTTTGTTGATTGTTACGTTCGCACTGCAGAAAACTGGGTAAATTCTGACAGATTTTAAGATTTATTGTTGGCTGTGTTTGCACTGAATAAAAACTTATACATTGACATGTTTGTCTATAGATTTGTCACGGCTGACGTTCGCTCTGATGCTTAATCATGTCTCGCAATTTGTATAAATATCGTTTTTTGTGTTTTCCAATGAGGTCGGTAAACATGTATGGCCGAAAGCAGACACTTTATATTATCTGTGCTTTGAAGTTTATCGAACTATGACAATGATTTCCACAGATCTATTAATGATTTCCATGTTTGTGAAATATTTGTCATGTAAGATTTGTCTCGAGACATTTTGATTCGAAATTTATTGTGAAACATGTCAAATGCGAACGCGATTCGATACATTGACAGAAAATTGACTTTTCAACATGTTTTTATGTGAATGTTTCGTCAGTGCAAACTCACAGTAATATTCCAAGAGATTTGATGTGAATACTCTTATCGAGTTTAGGTGCTGGATTTTTTTATAATGGTGCCGATTCTCTTGTTTATCACACTAAACAAATTTTAATCACGCTGTAGGTATATCTTTCTTACAAACATCATTGAAAAAGGACAGAAAATATTCAGAACTGTCAAATTAGTCTATGGCCTTGTAAATTACGGGAATATAGTCGTGAGTCGTGACCTAAAAAGATGGCGACTAAATTCACGTAGAAAACAAGCAACTGGACTGAATTTGATAGGACTAAATACTTCTACCCTTTTCTAATGTTTTTAGTTAGAAAGAGACGTTATGAGATTAGTGCGGTGAACAAGAGAATCGGCACCAATATCAGCGTTATGTAGCAATAAAATTGTTTGGCAATCACATATTTGTATAATTTTTTATATTCCTGTTTTTTGCACCATGTTTAAGGCAAGTGATGCACTCCATGGACAATAAACTAGTATAATAGCTTAGATAACTTATTCATTACCTAAATGTATTTACAGGGGCCAAAAAACGTCTCCGACTTCTTAAAATGGACAATGCAGAAAAAATTAAAAAGAAGAAATATGATCCAAATGTAGTTGGTCTTGAAGAATCATCTGAAGAAAGTTCTGCAGAATCTGAAAAAGATGATGATGATGATGAACCAGAAATTGTAAATGGGGATGATGTTATCGAAAATGAGACTGTAAAAACAGTTGATGAGGTTGAAATTACTAAAACAGAAGCCAAAAACGAAGTTACTGATGCCAATGCTCCTATAAAATACGAAAACTCATTAGAAGATTCAAATAAATCGAATAAAAAAGAGAAAAATAAAGAAGCCATTAAAAACAATAAAAAAGAAATTAAAGATGAAAAGAAACCTTTGCTTGAGCATGCAACAGTTCATGTAGAAGTGAAAAGAGACCCTAAGATTCAGGTAGCAAGATTGAAATTGCCGATACTGGGTGAAGAGCAAAGGATTATGGAGTTGATCAATGAGAATGAATTTCTTATTGTTGCTGGTGAAACAGGTAACAAAATATTTATAGTTAATGTTTAAAATATTTATATAGAAGTTTTTTATTTATTTAGATTTCCTTGTAAGACCACCACAATAATCACTTGCAAATACTAACACAAAATAAACTTACAATTTTAAAATCTGTGAAATGCATGAAGAAGATGGACTAAAATGGAATTAATATAATAGAACGATGAAATTAAATGAAATAAAATAAATGAATAAAATTAAATGCAATAAACGAAATAGAATTAATGAAATTGTTACATTAAATGCGGTTTTTGGTCTTTCATACTGACGTCATTGTTTTTTTATGCGTATAAATAGTTCAAGACTTCATACTGTTTGAACAATTATTTTCAGGCAGCGGCAAAACCACACAAATCCCCCAATTCCTCTACGAAGCTGGG
The DNA here is from genome assembly GCA_949699075.1 of Asteroscopus sphinx. NCBI lineage: Eukaryota > Metazoa > Arthropoda > Insecta > Lepidoptera > Noctuidae > Asteroscopus > Asteroscopus sphinx. Next base: position 5,492,386 of record OX453021.1, on the reverse strand, counting down.
TATGCTGAACACAAGATGATAGCCGTGACCGAACCACGCCGAGTTGCAACCGTCGCTATGTCGGCGCGAGTGGGACATGAGCTCGGTTTGAGCAGCAAGGAGGTTTCGTATCTGATGCGGTTTGAGGGAAATGCTACTAAAGATACCAAGATCAAGTTTATGACTGACGGTTAGTACTGGTACTTTGCAGTGGCGAAGGGTCAATATTTTCAGAAGGGAAGCCTAAAAATCCCAAAATAGCTAAGATCGCACGTTAATAAAATAAAAAAACTATTTAACAAGTTTTAATTTAAATTTACATTCTTTTTTTGTACTTTAGAATAAGAAATTATAATTATTAATATAAACGGTTTCACTCACGTTATTTCATCGGGTGTGCCCGACCAGTTTCGAACTCGAACGGAGCCCTTAATCATGAGCTGGTTACGCGGCGGCGTCGCGCACCAAACTAGCATAGAGAGCAGGTCTTCTCGGCGCCCCCGCCAGGGGGCGCGAGGATCGGTCTCGGGATTAAATCCCTTTACCGAGGTCGCCATCTATGCCCGTAAATACGGGCATGTCCTTGGGTTGGACCTCTGTCCAAGCATAATAGCTGTGCGCCGCCTACCGTAAGGCTGGCGGGCAACACAGCTTTGTGAATAGTTGCTATATGTGTTCCTGTAGGAGCGCCGCGCTCACCGTTTTCACGGAAGCGCTTCTTCACGACGCCTTGGCGGTCAGACCCTACCGGGTGAGACCCCCGGTTACCCAGGGGAGGCCCAGCAAAAGCCGACCAGCGACAAAGGCGTCGACTTAAGCGCCCTCTACAGGGGGATGCTGACCTCCGCTTTCGACGCAATCGGACTAGCCAATCACGTTTCGAGCTAAGAGGCCGTAGTATGTGTTTGAGCAGTTTGTACTGTGGGTAACACTGCTCAATGTTTACGTATGAATGCGCGCCCACGCATTCTACGTGTGAGTATAAATGCATGTACAGTTATGTGTGTCTGTGTTTAGTGCGCTCCGTGCCTATATTAACTTAGCACACGTCGCGCACTGGGATGCATGTTATGTTTGTAAAGTGCTCTGTGTTTGAATAAGTCACGTGTTAACCATGTTATGACTTACTCAGGCGTCAATCCGGTGGGTGGGAGCGGAGGAGGGCGACCTTGCTGGCGGCCGCAGTTGCATGTCCCGCCACTCTCGGTGGCTTAGCCGGTTGTAAACAACGTGGCCATTCCACCGAGAATGACGGGTACCGGGTCCTGTCCAGCCATCAGGGCGTGCAGAACGTCCTGTAGGACCCGGATAACAGCCCCGAGGATATACTTCTTGTATTCCTCGGGCGTTGTGGGCACTCCATGTCCCGCCGGTGCTGCTCCACTTTTGTGTTGCTGCTGGCGCGACTGCAGGGCATCTTTTTTGTTGGGCAGCGCTTGTTTTGAAGTTTGGGGAGCGCTCGTGGTAGCGATCGGATTCAATTTTGGTGGTGGATTCACATTTGTCTTCACGGCGCCCCCTTTCACGGTGGCAGCAGCAGTGGAGATCTCGGGTTTTTCCGGCGGGGGAGGGGGGGCAAGGTCGCACTGGGCTTGCGCGCCCTGTTCCTCTGCCTCGGAAGCTGCGGGGCGAGCCTTCCGCTTCTTCCCTCCGCGCTTCCTTTTCCTCCGCTCCTTGGATTCAGTATTTTCTCCGCGCTCTTTTGGCTCGTTTGCCGCCGCCATAAGCGTCGCACTCTGCGTCTCGTCGGCGCACGGCTGAGGCCTTGTGTCAACCTGAGCGCGTGGCCGGTGCTCAGTGGACTTGGCGACGGTGCCCGCCCGCTTGTTGCGTGCCTCTCGCTGGTAGACGGGGCACCTGAAGTTATTGGCGGTATGGGGGCCTGCGCAGTTTGCGCAGGTCGGCGGCTCTTCTAAACTAGCATAGAAACGTTGTTGATCTGTATTTAAGCAATTCCTAAAGGGAAGCCGGTGGGAATCGTGTTATATGGACCCTTCGCCACTTGTACTTTGCACATTTCAAGATAATTTGCGAGTTGCATGCTGTTTGGGCAGAATTTTCACGCATCTCCCAGCGTTTTCCGGAGTCATCCAATCGATAGTCATCTTAGCGCTTTAGTAAATTTGTTTATTTCAACTTGATGTATTAGATTAAATATCAACACAGGGAGCCAAGATTGTATGCAGCCACTGAGTGGGGCCTGGTGACCTGTAACACAGGTTTTTACGAACCCACAACAGGCACCAGCTCTCACAATGTGAACTATGTAGTCTTGTACCTATAATAAATGTGTATATAATCCATTGTGAGAGGAATAAATGAATAAATTATTATTATTATTATTATAGACAATCAACCGGGCCTATGGTTTTGTTTTACTGTTTGTCATACCAATCTTTATTTATATATTTACTCATCCAATCAAAATTTCTACGTGAACCGAACGGTCCGTAGCCGTCGTCGATTAAATGGTATTTTTTTCCATGTCAATCGCAAAACAATCGAATCGACGAACTACCGTTAGCTTAGTTTGGGGACATTTCACGGCCCATGGAGAGATTCCCGTGTCGTAGACATATCTCGAACTCGACATAATGTCGAAACAAAGTGGCGAATGTCGATTGAACACATATTTTCGTATTTTCGGAATGTCACGTTAGAGATATGTCTACGCCCAGCACTCGACATACAAAGAGTGCTTCATAGCAATCGATATTACTGGCAAAATTCTTCGTAAGTATTTAAAATTAGAGATTATCTCGAATCAAACATTTATTTCTGTAACGCTAGAATTGGGTCCAGCCTGGGCCGCCCAGGGGATATGTCAAGAATTTGTATAAATACTAACATTATCACTGCGGAAGTGTGTGAGTGTGTATCCACGTTGGCGAAACCGTGGGGGCCCTCTAGTGTCTTCATATTAAGAGGCTGACAACACCTAAAAAATCAGACCTCTGCGGTCACTGTCGTTTCGTACAGAACTGAAAGAGAGGCAACGAGCCAAGGGACGTCGGATACGCCGCTCAACTTGAATGAAAATTAACATTTTTTTTTTTTAATAAAACACTAAAATCTTATTTGAAAAACAGAAACAACAAATGTTTAGATTATTGTCTTTCTCAAATGTTTTCTTAATTTTATTTATAATATTTAGTAAATAATAGAGATTGTTTGCTTTAAATAATGTTTTAAGAGGTTAGTTTACAATTCTTTTCTATCGAGAAAACTTCAAGAAAACGTGTTTTGGGCACAATCAAAAAAAAAAAAAAAATTTGTTTCAGAAAATACGATCAAGATTAACATATATTTTTTTCACTGCCACAAACTGAATAGATACAGCTTAAAATGTTTTTAAAAGAAGCCTATTTGGGGTATTTGGCTGTTGTCAGCGTCTTAAGCCTAGGGTCCCAAAATTAGGTGACTTTTTGAAAACATTTGCTGATTCGAATAAATGCTTGATGAATGTCAAATTTAGATATATCTTTTTTTTGAACCTTTATTTATTATTTGACTAGACAGTTACATAATTGGTTGATTTCTGTTCGTTTTTTTTTTATTTATTTTTTGCATTTTTAGAGATTTTGTGCGTTTTTAGAGATTTTTCGAATATTTCTCCTTTATTATTTAAGTTAGCTATATAAAATTTATGCAGATAGGTAGATAATAAAGTTTATTAAATACTAGAGGAAATTTGTATAGATTGTTTAGCATTCTTGTAATAAAAAGAAAACTGTTTTGAGAATTACGTTATTTAATTCCGTGGTAAAAAAAAAATGATTTTCTCGTAAATGAGTTCTATTGTAACTCGCATAAAATTGACGAGAGCGGCCCGTAGTTGCGGTGTGTAAGGGGAGTGCGAGGGTGGGAATTACGTTTTGAGAGCGTCCTCTTATTTTATTTTTTATACCTGATGTTAAGCGGTTACCTTTGCCCATAAAAACTGTAATACCACCTAAGCTTTTGCCTAAATGGTACCGCAAGTCGATTCGCCAAACTGAGACATGAATATGGAAAGTCTCATGTGATTGTAATTTCACCGGCACCCGCACTCTTCAGACCGAAACACAGCAATGCAAGCATCACTATTTGGCGGAGAAGTAGGTACGGTGGTAGTACTTCCCTGGACGAGCTCTTTCACAAAGGAGATTTACTACTACTAAACTCAATAACTTAAACTCTCAACCTCTTAACTTCAGTATCAAGGTTTTTCTTCCAGGTGTACTTCTCAAGGAGATCCAATCCGACTTCCTCCTCAGCAAGTACTCAGTAGTGATCATAGACGAAGCCCACGAGAGAAGCGTATACACCGACATCCTACTAGGTCTTCTATCCAGGATCGTGCCTTTGGGAAGGAAGCGAGGGTCTCCATTGAGGCTTATCATCATGTCTGCTACTTTGAGGGTTGAAGACTTTACGGAGAATACTAGGCTTTTTAAGCAACCACCTCCAGTTATTAAGGTAGGGAGATTTAACAAGTTTTTTTTTTAAACCCAATTATCATTTTATGTGAATTAATTTTCTTTTTATTTCAATTACAAATCCATTAATTAATTGTGTTTCGATTTTATTAATTGAATTCTAAAATCCCAAAAGTAAATCAATTTTTTTTCATCGCTGACGTCACCCAAAGACGTCCCATAGTGGAGGATAATTTAGATACCACGAGCAGTGTTCACGGTAGCTTAGTGGCCAAAGCACTGGCGTACTGAGCCAGGAGTCGCAGGTTCGAATCCTGCCTCGTGAGCGATTTTTTCTTTCCACAATTTAAAAAAATCAATTTAAATTTAAGTGTTTGATATCCAGTTGAAACAACAGACAGGTCCGTGTGGTGCCGGACTGGTCCGTGTGGTGCCGGACTTAAAGAATAGCACCACCCTTATCTCTTCTCATGGGTGTCGTAAAAGGCGACTAAGGGATTCACCAGAGGATGGGCAGCAGCGTTCTCTGAGTATTTAACCAACCAACTGCGATCGCCAACCCGCCTGCCAAGCGTGGCGATTATGGCATATCCCCCCCTTAATTGGGGGAGGCCTATGTCCAGTAGTGGACGTCTTTCGGCTGTAATGATGATGATGATGATCCAGTTGAAACCTTCAAAATACAGATGAACGTGTTACTAATTCCATTTGATGAATGATTGTTTAAGAAATTGATCTAAACAGGGTTGTATACATTTCTAACAAAATCTACTGAAACGTACCTTAATCCTACTTCCTACTAATATTATAAACGTTAAAGTTTGTGAGGATGTATGGATGTTTGTTACTCTTTCACGCTAAAACGCCTAAACGGATTTGGATGAAATTTGGCACACAGATAGACCATAATCCGGATTAACATATAGGCTATAGGGATGCACGACAAATCTTTCTGTGATAAGCCTGATTACACGCGGACAAAGCTTAGTAAAATTATTTTGTTTAGGTAACTCAGGAAAATTTCGCCTGTCTTCTTTATTTAAATTCAATTTAAATTATTATTTATTTCATCATACAAAAAAAATAATATCATCCCTTTTTCGCCTTTCTTGATAATCAATGCAAGACGTCTCCGACTTCTTAAAATCTATATACTATAATAAAACTGTAAAGGTCGAGAAGTCTGTACATTGAGTTTTTTTTCGCGAAAACCGGCTAGGGGGACTAGAAATAAGCTATAGAACACGAATCAATCGTTTAAAAAAATTATGTCTGTCTGTTTGTTACCTCATCACGTGAAAACGGCTGAACGGATCGTAATGAAACTTAGCATTTGTATTGGTATTAGTCTAACTTAAAATATAGGGTATGTTTTATCTGAATCGGTTGAGTAGATCCAGCGATACAGCATGACCCCTCTATTGTATTAAGTTGCATACAAAGTAGAGGTCATGATTGTTGGTTGGATGCAGGTTGCAGGTTCCTAAAAATACAACTGGATTCTATTAGTATTATAGAAAATATAGAATAACATAACATAGCCCATCACTGTCCCGCTGCTGGGCATGGCCCTCTTCTTGGAATGAGAAGAGTTAAGGAACTGGATATTGTTAGTGTAATAGATTATCATAACATAATCAGCTCATTACCTACTGCCCCGCTGCTGGGCACGGACCTCTTCTCGGGACGAGAAGAGTTAAGAAACTAGAAAATATAGAATAACATAACGTAGTCAACCCATTACTGTCCCACTACTGGGTATGGCCCTCTTCTCAAAATGAGAAGAGTTAATGAACTGGATATTATTAGTATTCTAGAATAACATAACATTACCAGCCCATTACAGTCCCACTGCTGGAGACGGGCCTCTTCTCAGCATAAGAAGAGATGTGGTTAGTGTTATAGAATAACATAATCAGCCCAATTACTTCCCACTGCTGGGCACGAGCGTCTTCTCAGAATGAGGGAGTTTAGGGTTAATTCCATGAAATGCCATCACCTTAGCCGGTTGGTTGTAAAAACAAAATATAGTATGGTCGGTAAATAGTGTAATCGTCTGTGTAGGCGCTTATATGTATATATTTAAGATATTGTGTTCATAATTATGACACGATGTTATTTTCCGACATCCACGCGGACGGAGTCGCGGGCACAGCTAGTGGTAAATAAATACCACAAGACCAACATCAAAAGTACTTTTCCCAGTTTTCTCCAGTACCGTAGGTACGCGTAACATAACTGTGCCGCTGTTAAGTGAGAAACAGGTGGCTGCGCAGTAGTCAATTTTACAACCAAATCAGTAGCGCGCATGCGCGGTAATGGCGGCAAGACTCTGATAGGTTGTTCATCTGAGTGGCAAGATGACGGGAGACCGTCTGTTCTCGCTGTCGCAGTCGTTCGTTAACGTTCGATGCATCCTTATGTCCTGCTCACACTTATTACGCTACTGTACCTGCGCGGCCCTTCGCAAAGCCTGGTATCAGAGCGGCACAGTTAAATTACGCGTACTGTAATAATAAATAAATATTTTGGGATATGTTTACACGACACCATCTAGTCCAGTGGTTCCCAAACTTATTTTGTCGAGAGTTCAGTCGATGTCTAAGAGTCCTCCTAGCTAGATGAAATTACAAATCGCCCCCCAAGCCTTTACACAACGCCCCCATTTTTTTTCTGGGTATCTTACCGTCCTCCTTTAGGCCTGCAGCACCCACAAGGGGGCGTTATCGCCCACTTTGGGAATGGCTGATCTAGTCCCAAATTAAGCAGAGCTTGTGCTGTTGGTACTAGACAATGGATATAATACTTATATACTTTTTTTTTCGTAAATAAATACTTATAATATTAACACAGGGAGCCAAGATTGTATGCAGCCACTGAGTGGGGCCTGGTGACCTGTAACACAGGTTTTTACGAACCCACAACAGGCACCAGCTCTCACAATGTGAACTATGTAGTCTTGTACCTATAATAAATGTATATTTAATCCATTGTGAGAGGAATAAATGAATAAATTATAAATTATAATACATAAGAAACACCCAGCCCAACACAAACACTTATGTTCATCACACAAATATTAGTGTCTGTGGGAATCGAACCCAATGATCAGCAGTCCGACACTCGAACCACTAGACCACAGACGTCGTCAAATGTTCTATGTCTTTCATACTTAAATTAGTGATGCATTATCTTCTACAGATAGAATCCAGGCAGTTTCCGGTAACGACTCACTTCAACAAGAGTACAAACAGTGACTATCTGAAGGAGGCTTATAAGAAAGCTGTCAAAATACACACAAGGTTGCCTGAAGGTGGAATTCTTATCTTCGTTACGGGACAGCAAGAGGTAAAACAGATTTTTCATTTCGTTTCTTCTGCATTATGTAGTGTATAGTTGCTTTTTTTTCAGCAAAAGCACTAGAAAGGGTGGGTGAATATGGGTTTTGTGTTTTGTAGTTGAAGCCCAAAAAGTGTTTTTAGGTTTCCATAGTTCTATAGTAGCACGAGTTGTGAGCATAAACTGTACTTGTGTGTTAGTCTTTGTTGTCAACGTGATCTATTATTCTGTTTTCTATTCATATTCAAATAAGAATTAAAATAAGTCCTAAGTTTAATAATGTTAATGGTGTACAATAAAGAATATTCTATCTTCTATCTATCTATAATATTAGCTAAGCGAGTGGGTTCGGGGGAACGCGGCTGGGAGGGACTGGATGCGGAAGGCAGATGACCGAGTGTTGTGGCGCAACTTGGGAGAGGCCTATGTCCAGCAGTGGATTGCGATAGGCTGAGTTGAAGAGCGGGTTCGATTCCCTGGTCGGGCGAAAAGTGTTGTTGGAATTTTTTGTCAAGAAAATTTCTCGAAATTAGTACTCAGTTTTCAGAATAAAATTTAAATAAAAATATTTAGAGGCTGCCCTCAAAGTTTTATCTGCATAAAACTTTCAATTCGCATCTGTCCTCATTTATAAGTTCGGGGAAAGACGACACGAAAATTCCCATCTGCCCCCATTCGGGTACTGAAAAAAATATTTCAGGTATTAATTCCCATGTGTCCCCATTTATAAGTTTGGGGACATTACACGAAAATTTCTATCTGTCCCCATTCGGGGACGGACACTCGGGGACAGATGGGAATACTCCCTTTTTTCAAAAAAAGTAAAATTGTGTCATATTATATTGTCTTCACTGCCTCGTTGATCTAGTGGTCACAAGCGCGACTGCTGAGCGTGGGATCCTGGGTTCGATTCCCGGGTCGGGCATAGTGTTACTGGGTTTTTTCATAAGGAAATTCTCAGTCCGGAGTCTGGATTTGTGCCCGGTTAATGGCAATAGGCTCGCCCCCTATTACATGGGACTTATAACAACTGGCGAAATGTGAGTGTACTATACACCTCTGCCTACCCCTTCGGGGAAATACAGGCGTGTTGTTATTTTATGTTATATTGTCTTATATTATTTTAGATAAACTACCTAGTACGTAAACTAAAAGCAGCCTTCCCGTACCGTAAAGACGTTGACTACTCCAAGCTGATAACGAAGAAAAAGAAGGTGTCTGATGCTGATGCTGCTCTGGACTCAGAACCTGAGGATATTGAGTCTGATGATGACGAGGTAAGGATCCGAGTACGATGTGACGTTGTCAGAGATGAGTGATAGGTAGATATCGACGGATTTGCCTGAGAAATAATTCAATAGAGAGGTTTAACCTGATCAGTACAGACAGCGTACCCCATGCAGTACACGGCTATTATTTAACTATCTTGTCTACCTCGCGGACAGTTAAAATATGAATAGGTTAGTAGGTAGGTTATGCGTTCCGCCAAGGAGTGGAATTCTTTGCGTCTATGTTTCCTGATAAGTCTAATAATCTGGTGGTCTTCAAGGCTTGAGTGGCTCGAATAGTAGTAGTAGAGCTCCTTTGTGCAAGAGCTCGTCCGGGGAAGTACTACCACCGTACCTACTTCTCCGCCAAACAGTGATGCTTGCATTACTGTGTTTCATTCTGAAGGGTACGGGTGTCGGTGAAATTACGATTACAAGAGACTTTCCATCTTCATGTCTCAGATTGGCGAACTGACTTGCGGTACCATTTAGGCAACAACCTGGGTGGTATTGAAGTTGTTATGGGCAAAGGTGACCGCTTAACAGGCCTTTAGCTCGTTTCGCCATTCTATACTATAAAATAAAATAAAATAAAAAAAGAATAGGTTTGTATTGTTATTGAGGAGACCTTTACCACGCAGTGCGACAATTTAGGGTAAGAAAAAGAGGAATAGCGTTAACTGCAAAATAAATATCACAGAAAATCGTTTGGCGAAGTTTCTCAACTGCAAAGCAACAAGAAAAACGAAGGTTTCCATATCACTGATGAACAAATTAACTTCCGTGCCTCGAAGATCGCGTTAGGCTTCAGTCCCGGTTACCATACGAATATCTATGGCGTTCGTTAAAGGTAGTCAGAAGCCCGAAAGTCTGACAACTTTTTTTTTTTTTTTTTTTTTTTTTTTTCTCCGTGGGGAAATCCTCATGGACGCACTCCGCCCGGGGTAGGCGGAGCCAGTGTCGGACTCTTACCGACTAAAACCACCACGGTGTTCCTTCAACTACCTTAGCCGGGGGCGTGGGAACCCGTGAGTATTCACACAACCACCCCCGACAGGTCCTGGCCCGCCTCAAGCAGGCGAGCCCCTTCTCCCCGTGCGGCCTAACGCTGGCCGCACCCTCCTCGGTGGCGCACACGGAACACTGCACGCCACTTCACCTCATGGGCCTTTACCAGCTGCGCCAACTACGCCGGCTGTGCCAGCTACGCCAGCTGCTGGTCGGGCAGCAGACTACCCCGAGTCTGCTGCTCGCAGGCCCTACCTCCCGTAATTTTTTATAGAGGTTTTCTTCCTCGCGGTCCGGGCGGTGAAGCCAAGACCCTCGGTCCCAAGAGGCGCGAGAACACTACTCAGCGGGCACTCCTGGGGTTACGAGATCGACGGGGGCAGGGAAGGACAGTCCCCCCGCTGCCTGCTCAGTGGCAGGGTGAGTGCACACTGGGCCCGCCCCTGCTCCTCCACTGTGCCCTCTGTTGGCAACAGAGGGACACGTGGAGCAACTTCCCTCTGGCCCAAAACGGGCCCCTCCCGCGCCAGAATATTTGCCACAGGCAATAAAATCCCTCCAAGGTTAATCCCTCGCAAGGATTTTACTGCCTGTGCCCAGGATGCACCGGCCAAACAGCTGCCGTTCCCTCCAGACGTGTCCAGAAGGACAAACAGCAGCCGCCAGGCACACGTGGAGGTTTTCTGGCCAGCACCCCGAAAGTCTGACAACTGGCCTAACCTTAGGATGTCGGTATTACCCAGTATCTGAGTTGCGGGGGACTGATGGCAGTCGCTCCGTGTAAAATACTGATGTTTAGCCGCAACTGGTTAGCCTGGAAGCTTGAAGGTTGTTCCCGCGTCACAAATATCTTTTCCATGACCTTTTTAAAATAACTTTTAATGCATGCTGCTCGTTACTCCTATTTATGCTAACTCCTTTAAACTTAATCTGCTAGGAATGGCGTATATTTCAATAGTGCTTTGGTAGAACTCAAACATAACCTCACGAATGGTCAGTCCAATAAGTACTGAAACTGTTTAGGTGGTTTCACATCGGCAAGGCCGTGGATGGGCCGAGCCAGAATTGATTGTGTGGCAAAATTTCAATTCTCGTCACGCCCGTCTTTGGTGTGAAAGGTCTAGATGCACGAGAATGCGCGAGGCGAGAATTGAAATATTTGTTGGTACAACATTTAACTTTATTGCTGTAGGAATAGAGTATTTATTATATTGCAAAACGGATACACAAATCTCGCACCGGCTATCGAGGTCCCGCGTGGTCTCGCTCTGCCAAGCGATGTCTCGCGCCGACTGTTTCTTCTATTCGAGAGTTTGAGGTGTGAAAGGGTCAAGCGAGATTTGAATTCACGCCCATCCTATCCAATCCTCGCCTCGCCGGTTTGAAACCACCTTCAGGCTATTAATAAAAAAGCCTGTAATGTTTTTTTTCACCATTTTTTTAGGTAGAAAAAGAAATGAAACGTGCCCGGAAAGCGCGTAGGAGAGCTAAACAGAAGGCCAAGACGTTGCCTAAGATTAACTTGGATGATTATGACATGCCAGAGGATGATGGTCAAGCTGATCTTGTTGATGATGATGAGGATAGCGAGGGGCATATTAGTGATTCAGGTTAGTTTGATTATAGATAATATAACGATTAAAATTGTGGAAAGAAAAAAACGCTCACGAGCAGGATTCGAAACTGCGACTCCAGGCTCAGTACGCCAGTGCTTTAGCCACTAAGCTACCGTGAATAAGGTACCGTGTAAGGTTTTTTCTATTTACAATTTAAATCGTTAGATTTCGCTTCGCATGCGTAAATGCGTTATCTACTACTATTATAAAATTGTTAAATGTCAGTTGTCTGTTTGTTTGTTTGTTTGTTCCAGCATCACTATAAAACTACTAGACCGATTTTGTTGAAAGGGTTTGTGACTAAAAACTTATGATTTGACTTAAAAACTGGTATGTATTTTACCTCGCTACGATGACGGGAACCGGTGATTTTTAATTATATTTTTCTACAACATTTTGCATACATTAAGGTGAATAAGGCGCTCATATCCAGCTGTCATTCGCACGCATGCGCTCTAGTGCGCGCCTCCATAGAGAAAATACGGCTGCTAAAGATATTGCATTAAAAACTTTTTGCTCGGGCCGAATTGTACAGAGTAGAAAAAAAAAATCTGTCGTATGTGGGTGGTGCCATCTTGGAAATGCAGTCTTTTGAGCCAACCGAAAATCGGAATCTTTCGACTTACAGACAAGGACCGGAAGCTACCTCTAAATTGCGATTTCTCTAATTTTTTGTATGAAAAGCAATAAAATTTAGAAGTACCTAAACGTTGTTATATTGTATCCATCTTAATATACGAATAAGCATAAAGTTATCTTGGTGTAACTAAAAAAATACTATTTTCAGTCTACAATTTTTAATTACCTTCTTCTTCAAGTATATTATCTTATCTTCTTAACTATTATAATCTTAACTATTATAAAATTGTTAACGTCTGTTTGTTTGTTTCTTTGTTCCAGCATCACGCTAAAACTACTGGACCGATTTTGATGTTTTTTTTTTGTTTGAAAGCTGATGATCTGACTTAAAAACTGGTATGGGTTTTGAGAAAGAAAGAAAGAAAGAAAAAAAGAAAAAAAAAATTCGTGGTTTGCGTACTCACCCGACAGATTGAAGCTTCTATGCATTTGCACGAGCGGATAGTAATGTACGATGGAGTGGAGTGGAGTGGAGTGGACAGGGGATGGGACTGGGGATGGGACTGGGGACGGGACAGGGGACGGGACTGGGGACGGGACAGTGGACGGGACAGTGGACGGGACAGGGAACGGAACATGGGACGGGAAATAGGACGGGACATGAGACGGGACATGGGACAGGGCAGTGGGACGGCACATGGGACTGGACATAGGATGGGACATGGGACATGCGACGGGACGATAGTGATAGAGTGAGATAGTGGGACAGTGGAACAGTAGGACAGTGGCAGTGGGACGGTGGGACAGTGGGGCAGTGGGGTAGTGGGGCAGCGGGGCAGCGGGACAGCGGGGCAGTGGGCCAGTGGGGCAGTGGGATAGTGGGGCAGTGGGGCAGCGGGGCAGTGGGGCAGTGTGGTAGCGGGGCAGCGGGGCAGCTGGGCAGCGGGACGGTGGGGCAGTGGGGCAGTGGGTTACCGGGGCAGCGGGGCGGCGGGGCAGCGGGGCAGCGGGGCAGCGGGCCAGTGGGGCAGCGGGGCAGTGGGTTACCGGGGCAGCGGGGCGGCGGGGCAGCGGGGCGGCGGGGCAGCTGGGCAGTGGGGCAGCGGGGCAGTGTGTTACCGGGGCAGCGGGGCAGTGGGGCCGTGGGATATTGGGCCAGTGGGGCAGCGGGGCAGCGGGGCAGTGGGGAAGAGGGGCAGTGCGAAAGCGGGGCAGCGGGATAGAGGGGCAGCGGGGCAGTCGGGCAGTGAGGTAGAGGAGCAGCGGGGCAGTGGGGCTGCGGGGCAGCTGGGCAGCGGGGCAGTGGGGCAGCGGGGTAGCGGGGCAGTGGGGTAGCGGGGCCGCGGGGCAGTGGGGTAGCGGGGCAGCGGGGCAGTGGGGGACAGTGGGGCAGTGGTATAGTGGGGCAGTGGGGCAGTGGGGTAGCGGGGCAGTGGGGCAGCGGGGCAGCTGGGCAGCGGGGCCGTGGGGCAGCGGAGCAGCGGGGTAGTGGGGCAGCGGGGCAGTGGGGCAGTGGTGTAGCCGGGCAGTGGGGCAGAGGGGCAGCGGGGCAATGGGGCATCGGGGCTGTGGGGCTGCGGGGCAGTGGGGCAGCGGGGCAGCTGGGCAGCGAGGCAGTGGGGCAGCGGGGCAGCGGGGCTGTGGGGCAGCGGGGCAGCGAGGCAGTGGGGCAGTGGGATAGTGGGGCAGCGGGGCAGTGGGGCAGCGGGGCAAAGGGGCAGCGGGACATCGGGACAGTGGGACAGTGGACTGGACTGGAATGGACTGGACTGGACTGGACTGACGTGGGTTAGCAGAATTTAACGCGAGCGGAGCCGCGGGTAAAAGCTAGTAAATAATAAAACATATAAATAATTTATATTTTATATTGAAAGCGTAGGTATACAAAGCGGATATGACAATATGACAAAAAATGAAATTTTATACGCATCATCATTACAGCCGAAAGACGTCCACTACTGGACATAGGCCTCCCCCAATTAAGGGGGGGATATGCCATAATCGCCACGCTTGGCAGGCGGGTTGGCGATCGCAGTTGGTTGGTTAAATACTCAGAGAACGCTGCTGCCCATCCTCTGGTGAATCCCTTAGTCTCTTAGTTTTATACGCATAAATAAGTTGTTTATCGAAAATAAAAATAAACTAATTTATAAACAAAATAAATATTAAAACATCGAAATAATAAGTAACCCATTTGTAATCATCTGTAATCATTGAGAGAGTTTAAAATCATATGGACTCGCACAGGTCTTTGACCTAACGATCTTTTCCTAGAAAAATGGTCCTACATTCAAAATTAATGAAATTAAAATAATTTCCTGTGGCTAAGCTGTTACCTGGATTTGATTGATTTTTTGTGTACCGTCAGAGGACGTAATACTCTACGTGGTTTTATTTAATGTCGTATCGTCATATCCACTTTGTATAAAGGAACAGAGGCTTCCGAATAGGGAATTTGACTTGATCACATAGAATCACTTTTGAGTCACACAGTCCTTATCTAATATTATTTTGTACCTGCCACCCTATAATGACCAAATAAGGTAATGGTGATTTTTATTATTATTATTATATCATCGACCATACACCCCATACACGCCTCATAATAGGTGACCGATTTTTGTCATCACCATGGTATAATAAGATGTTTCACAAGTTATTCTCTTCCCGCAATAACAGCGCGATGCCTCCAAGCTATGTCAAGATCAGTGTTGCCATTGATTGATATCTTCAATATACTTAAGGAGATTTTTGTTCATAATGAATTTAAAATAAATTCCTAACTAGCCTAACTATTTGTTATCTGGTGTTATTCATCTAATTAGTTATTAAAGGAAACTGTATAAAATTACTAGTACAAAAGTGATTCTTTATAGAAGCAAGTAAATGAAAAAATGCATTTTGCTCGGGTAATTTATTTTCACAAAGTGGCAGCACATCAAACTGACAAGTGTCACGCTAACAGCCCGCTGACCGTGACAATTACTGTACAGGGTAAAAAAAAAAAAAAAAATTAAAAAAAAAATATATATATATATAAAGAAAGAAAGAAAATATTTATTTCAGTCTCGGTACAGGCGAGAGAAAAAAAAAACTAAAAATAGTATATTAACAATAAACTTAAAATTTACATGCCTGTATGAGACTAAAAAAGGCCCCCATCTCAGCATATGCTACAACACCGAAATGTTGCAGCGCTGGTTTTCGGATGGGTCCCGATGGTGAGGCCACGGGTAAAAACTAGCAAATAAATATAAATACAGTAAACCTAAATTATGTATTATTGTATTAGAGACAAATGTGACAATTAGTTAGGTAATGCTTTAGAAAAATTAAATAAACATCATTTAACGTGTGCCAGGTGTGCCAATTAATTAATATATGTATAAATGAAGTTTTCTCAGAAGATTATGGATGATTTCGAGTGAAATAGCATTTTAATAACGGACAAAGTTAAACTGTATTTATACAAAACCCTAATCGATTCATTCTATAATAATTTCTTGAGAAATATTCGTCTATATCTGGCGACCCTGTATACTAATTGCTTTGTTAGACTGTACGTGTAATGTAACAGGATTCGTTCAAGGGATTTTGTCGTCAAAATGTATCATCTCCCTTATCGTGACCATACCTCGGACATAATTAATTGTAAGCATTATATTGAACAATAGGTGTCTACTGGGCTGTATGGTCGATGGTTTCCATCGAATATGAAAAACATTTACGACCTTTTCTTCTCCCTCAGACGCCGAAGAAGACTCCCTAACTGCATCTATAAAATCCTGCCGCCAACCCCTATGGGTGCTCCCTCTATACTCTATGTTAAACGGCAGTAAACAAGCGCGCGTGTTTAACCCTACTCCCGCCGGAGCGAGGCTGTGTGTAGTTAGTACTGATGTAGCTGAAACCTCGCTTACTATACCAGCTGTAAGATACGTTGTGGATACTGGGAAGAAGAAAATGCGGTGAGTCTTGGATTTTTTTTCCACAAATTATACTGGGTGGTTTATGTCTTAAATCACTAGGATTATGAACTCACTAGGAGCGGCAAACTCGGGTGCCTGGACACTGTGGCATTAGGGGCAACGAAACCGCTGATGAACTGGCTAGAGCTGGTGCTGAAAGCCCCACTGTGGGCCCGGAGCCAATCTGTGGCATTCCTAAATGCACCACTACAGCCTACCTTAAAAACTGGGGAACTGACCAAATGATTAGCCTTTGGGAAAAATCCCCAGGCCAAGAACACTCGAAAGCGCTACTTGTGGGCTTCAAAAAAAGGTTTACGAAAGAAGCGCTTTCTTTGAACAAGAATCCTGACAAGAACCCTTACTGGGCACTGCAAGCTGAACAAACTCCTTCACAGGATGGGCCTCAGTGACAGTTTGCAGGTTTTGTCGCGAAAAGGATGAGACGCCCATCCATATCCTATGCGAATGTGATGCAGTGCACCACATCAGAAGCCAGCATCTTGGAGGCCACGTCATCTCAACGCAGGAGATCAAATCCTCCTCCCCAAGGTCATAGTCGACTTCATGATTGACTTGGCGCTTGGGGAAGTGCTGTGATGCTGCAAGAGGCGTCACAATAGATCTTATCAGGTCGCAGTGGCTTAGGGGCGTTCAAGACCCCTACCTCTTTCCTCAAATAATAAATATGTCTTGAAAGTTCATCTTATTAACTGAAAATCCAAATCTGAATTTAACAAATCGCCTTAAAATGTTAAATACAAGATATTCTTTTAAGACTAAATCACAAGAATGGTTAAATGGAAATAATTTCTATAGTGTAACAGAATTCCTTAAAAAGAAATAATGTTTCTACTAAAATTTTGCATGCTATGTATATTCTTAGCATAACATGTTTACTCTTTACGAACTATACGACCTTTTTATACCATGTTTTTAAGCAAATATCATCATCATCATCATCATTTCAGCCGAAAGACGTCCACTGCTGGACATAGGCCTCCCCCAAGCATCGCCACAACGACCGGTCCTGCGCCTTCCGCATCCAGCAGATTCCCGCGACCTTCACCAGGTCGTCTGCCCACCTTGTGGGGGCCTACCCACGCTGCGCCTTCCAGTACGCGGTCGCCACTCCAGAACTTTACTGCCCCATCGGCCATCCGTTCTGCGAGCAATGTGCCCCGCCCACTGCCACTTAAGCTTGGCAATTCTTCGGGTTATGTCGGACTCTTTCGTTCTCCTGCGAATCTCCTAATTTCTGATTCGATCACGCAGGGACACTCCGAGCATAGCCCTCTCCATTGACCTTTGAGTGACTTTGAGCCTTCTTATCAGGCCCATTGTGAGCGACCACGTTTCAGTGCCGTAAGTAATTACTGGCAACACACACTGGTAAAAGACTTTCTTTGTCTTGAGACGCTGCGGTATTTTGGACGAGAAGATATTGCAAGATAATTACAAGAATGGTTAAATGGAACTTCTATAGTGTAACAGAATTCTTTGAAAAGAAATAATGTTTATACTAAAATTTTGCATGCTATGTATGTTCTTAGTAAAACATGTTTACTCTTTATGAATTATAAGACCTTTTTATACCAAATTTTTAAGCACATATTCTGTTCTATTCCGGACTTGAAACCGGTATTTTGAAAACCCTTAAATAAGAGTTTTTAAACATGTTTTTCTAAATCTGTCGCTCCGTCCGGAATCGTTTTAAGACCGTTGTAGCCGCTCAAATTAACCTGGTTAATTCAAAACGAAGCAGGCGGCGCGCCGTTGACAGCACATCGCTCCGGTGTTCCGTCATTCTATCTCGCTCGCACTACTGCAAGTCACGTATACGACTAATTTACCTAGATGCATGCAGCAGGATGTGATCCGGGATGCGGTGAGCGGGTGAAAGGAGCGACCGAAATTATTTCTGTTTTACCGGTGTTTCGATCAGGGGCCGTATTATGAAGTGTTAGAATCATCATTGTTCCGTTTCGAGAGAGAGACTGAGCTATAAATGACGTATAGCGCCATCCCTCTTCGCACCCAAACAATGATGGCTTTATCGCTTCATAATACGGCCCCAGGAACCCATTCAAAAAGGTTCTTTAGCAATGATCAAAATTTTTGCGAATTGGGTCGCTCGTAATCGAAATGAAAATGCTCTTTTTGACAATGTATGGCGCCGCTCGAAACCAGGTTTACAAGCCCTGCTGAAAATGTTGTGTAGTGATTGCTTATCAACCAAACCATCGATCGTACCATTGCATACAGGGAATTTTCCGGAAAAAGAGACTGTAAACAACTTTTTCCACAGCGTATACGACCACATAACCGGCGCAAGCGCATGGCGTATCGTTTGGACTTCACAAGCGAGCGCAGAACAACGCGCCGGCAGAGCGGGACGAGTCAGTTCCGGACACACATACCGACTGTACAGCAGTGCGGTGTTCCAGCACGAGTGTCCTGCACAACACCCGCCTGACCTGTGCAGGCGGCCCGTCGACGATCTCGTGCTGACTATGAAATGCATGGGCATCGATAAGGTAATTATTAGACTAGAGCAATGCAGTATTTCAGTACTAATGTCCTGCATAACACCCATCTGACCTCTGCAGGTGGATCGTTGACGATCTTGTGCTGACTATGAAATGCATGGGCACTGATAAGGTAATCATTCAAACAATTGGACCTGTTGTTATCTAGTAGTAGGCTTTCGGCACAGAATACCTAATAGTACTACGTACAGAAATGCCACTCACCGCCCCCCGCCAATTTAAGATTCCTCGCCCGCGCCCCGCCCCGCCCGCGGTTTGCCTGCAAATGGATTGCAAGATTGCAATTATGATTTATTTATTTATTTAACAGCTGCCTACTGTACCTACAGTTGCCCAACACGTACAGTAGGCCAAGTTATAATTTAGGTACATATATAATGGATGTCAATCGCCAGTCATACAAGCACGCCATCTCTGAGAACTACTGAGAAGCGCTTGGAACCCAGTCGGCATTACGAGCAGCGAACATCCCTAACCTACACGTGTGTGTGCGTTCGTATACAACGTTATCTTGTGTATGTAGGTGGTGCTAGCATTTATATTGTATTGAGTGTCCGAGGTGTGCTTTCGGGTTTCGGGTGCCGCGATGTCGTTTGCTGCTGTTTGAGACACACTCATTGGTTGTTCTCGCCTGTAGCTCGCTAGTAAAATTAAATTATATTACTTCATTCCAGGTTGTAAACTTCCCGTTCCCCACGGCTCCGGATAGAATGCAGCTGCGTTTAGCTGAGAAGAGGCTGGAAGCTCTGGGTATTCTTGAGAAGCCGCCCATGAGGAATATCAGGAAGGATGAGGAAGAGGTCAGAATTTAAAGGAAATTGTGACTATTTTTAACTATAGACGACAATCATTTACAGTTCCGTTTGGTGCCGGACATAAATAATTACACCACCCTATCTCTTCTCATGGGTGTTTTAAAAGGCCACTAAGGGATTCACCAGAGGATGGGCAGCAGCGTTCTCTGAGTATTTAACCAACCAAATACGATCGCCAACCCGGCTGCCAGGCGTGGCGATTATGGCATATCCCCCCAACATGCTTGGGGGAGGCCTACCTCTAGCAGTGGACGTGTTTCGGCTGAAATGATGATGATGACGCGAGTTATATTTTATTAAAAAGGACCAACTTAAAAATTACCAAACTGAATTTATTATTCGGCGTGAAGGACCAACAACTTGAGAATTATTTTTCCCCCAGACTTAAGCTATCTCTTTATCTGATTTACTTAACAATGAAATAAACATACTTATATTTTTCTTTGGCAGGTACTAAAAGTGACTCCTCTAGGCAAGGCAGTGTCAGCGTTTCCTCTGCTCCCTCGCTACGGCAAGATGTTAGCTCTGAGTCATCAGCAGAATCTGTTACCGTATACCATCGCACTTGTCTCCGCCTTGACTGTCCCAGAGGTAAGTAACCATATATTCATAAATCACAATATTTTATTTTACCAAGAAACTTTGAAAATAGACTGCTCAACATTCTGCATAACTTTTACAAAGAGACTAACTCTGGAATTGGATATCGCATTGCAATCATTGAAAATATCCGGAGAAGAACCGGAGTGACCGACATAGCTTGTAGGGTTAGCAAGCTGAAGTGGCAGTGGGCTGGCCATGTCTGTTGAAGGACCGATGGCTGCTGGAGTAGATGAGTCCATGAGCGGAAACTGCAAATCGGCAAACGCAGGGTAGGGTACCCCCTCAGCCAGGTGGAATGATGACCTGAACAAGGTAGTTGGGAACTGGATGCGGAAGGCAGAGGACTGAGTGTTTTGGCGCAGCTTGAGAGAGGCCTGTGTCCAGCAGTAGATTGATAGGTTGAGTTGATTGAAATTCATCCACCCTTTCGAGTCCATGTGCTTACTGCAAATCAGCAAACGCAGCGTAGGGCGCCCCCCAGTCAGGTGAACTGACGACCTGAAGAAGGTAGCTGGGGGGACTGGATGCGAAGGGCAAAGGACCGAGTTTTGTGGCGTAACTTTGGAGAGGTTTATGTCCAGCAGTGGACTGTGATAGGCTGAGTTGATTGAAATTGGTCCAGCCGTTTGGGAGCTACAAAACCATAGACAGAAATGGCGTGAAATTTATAACACCACTCGTTTTTTTACTTGCTTGCATTGCTGTGTTTCGGTCTGAAGGGTACGGGTGCCGGTGAAATTACAATCATATGAGACTTTCCATCTTCATGTCTCAGTTTGGCGAACCGACTTGCGGTGCCATTTAGGCAACGGCCTAGGTTGTATTGCAGTTGTTATGGCCAAAGGCACACCTCGGCCACTCAATACAATATCAATGCTAGCACCACCAACGAACACAAGATTACGTCTTTATACGAATGCACACACGTGTAGGTAAGGGATACTTGCCGCTCGTAATGCCGACTGGGTTCCAAGCGCTTCTCAGTAGTTCTCAGAAATGGCGTGCTTGTCTGTCGCTATCGACAGGCGATTGACATCCATTGCAATATTGCAGTCCAATTGCCGCCAGACTGCGGGTGCGTGCGGGGCGCGGGTGAGGAATCTTAAATTGGCGGGGGGCGGTGAGTGGCCGTTCTGTACGTTAGTACAAAACATAGATAGTAGTAGATAGTAGTGGATAGTAGATATTCTGTGCCAAAGGTAACCGCTTATCATCAGGTGGGACTATAGCTCGTATTGCCAAAAAAAAACTGTCAGTTATTTGAAGTCGTTTAAAATTTTTCTTCATTAATATATTAATTCCAGCCATCTCCTTTTGCCAGGTAATGTCGAGCAAGCCAGACAGTTGGCCGGCTACCGGTAACGTTTTACTGCTGGGTGATCCGGGTGTATTGCTGCGAGCTATTGGAGCAGCGGAATACGCGTATGTGAAGGGGGAAGAAGAACTGTTCTGTGCCAAATATGGACTGAGAGAAAAGGTGAGTGTAGATTTGTCTCTTATTTCTAGCACACTTCGGCCACTCAATACAATATAAATGCTAGCACTACCTACATACACAAGATTACGTATGTATACGAACGCACACACACGTGTAGGTTAGGGATGATCGCCGCTCGTAATGCCGACTGGGTTCCAAGCGCTTCTCAGTAGTTTTCAGAGATGGCGTGCTTGTATAGCGACAGGCGAATGACATCCATTGCAATCTTGCAGTCCAATTGCCGGCCAACTGCGGGTGGGTGCGGGTGAGGAATCTTAAATTGGCGGGAGGCGGTGAGTGGCCATTCTGTACGATAGTACTATTAGGTATTCTGTGTTTCTAGTCTGACTTTTTATACATACTTAATTTGCTAGTAAATTATGAATTGAATAAAAACATTGATTTATTGAATGAAGGAGTTCTGCACGTTCTTTTGCTAGAAGTCGTCAAGGACTTTCTTCGTACATGCGTCTTCATTTTCTGTTTTTACTCAAAATTCCGAATGTTTCAAGTACTTAATGATTTCATCAATGTTTTTCACACGTCCAATGTGTGTAGTTTTAATTGTAATTTTGTGTTATGGTTTAACTGTGAGTGCACTGACGAAACATTCACATAAAAACATGTTGAAAAGTCAGTTTTCTGTCAATGTATCGAATCGCGTTCGCATTATCACATAACTTGTTAAAACGAAACTTGTTTGACATTTCATAGTCTATTGACATGTTTCACAATTAATTTCGATACACTTTAAAGTATCTGCTTTCGGCCATACATGTTTACCGACCTCATTGGATAACACAAAAAACGAGATTTTTACGAGTTTTGACACATGATTAAGCATCAGTGCGAACGTCAGCCGTGACAAATCTGTAGACAAACATGTCAATGTATAAGTTTTTAGTCAGTGCAAACACAGCCAACAACAAATCTTGAAATCTGTCAAAGAATTTACCCAGTTTTCTGCAGTGCGAACGTAACAATCAACAAACAAGTTGTGACATTAGTTTCATATGACAAGTTTCGAGACATTACATGTTAAATGTTTTTTGGTGCAAACCCACAGTAAGGAATTCCCAATCTTGCGTTTGTATTATTTGCGATTTTTGTTTGTATTTTTTTTTTATCTTGTATTGTATTTAATCTTACATATTTATTTTACACACGTTATTCTGTCGACGCCGGCTGTCGCTGAAAACCAGCGTTGTGGCTCTGCTCCGTGCATGAGGCACAGCAATATGCTGACCGAAGGCCTTTTTGCGCGGATGTGACGCATATCTTACCACACCACTTGGCTCTGTACCTCTATTTGTTCTATGTTCTTGAATTTTTTGGTGATATTGTGCGTCACTTTTGACGCAAATAATTTTTTTTTCTTTGCTTCTTTTGTAGAAAATAGACGTCAATCTGATGAGAGTTCAGAGGAAACCAGTTTAGTTATTCTTGTTGGCTTTTGGATTGGTGACCAAAATACGTTTCATTAAGGCAGGTTGACCCTGCGACTCACTTTATTAGTAGGCTTTTTTTTAAACATTTTAAATTGCAGAAGCACTACATGGCCATTTTACATACAAATGTAGAATAAATGACACTTTATTTAAATTATCACTAATTCGTCCAGTCAACTATTTCACCAGGGTATCAAAGAAATACGCAAACTCCGCAAACAACTAACATCAGAGATCAATCTCAGCGTGGCCGGAGTGGATGTGACTGTGGACCCTAACATGAAGCCTCCTGATGATAACCAGGCCAGGTTGTTACGACAACTAGTGCTTAGTGGACTAGGAGACCAGGTTGGGAAGAAGATAGCTCTTGAAGAAGTCAAACAAGGTCAGTAAGATATAAAAATACATTGGACCGAAATCCACACACATAAAAATTGTTGCTCTATTGTTCCGGATATAAAGAATTGCACCACCCTCATCTCTTCTCATGGGTGTCGTAAAAGGCGACTAAGGGATTCACCAGAGGATGGGCAGCAGCGTTCTCTGAGTATTTAATCAACCAACTGCGATCGCCAAGCCACCTGCCAAGCGTGGCGATTATGGCACATCCCCCCTTAATTGGGGGAGGCCTATGTCCAACAGTGGACGTCTTTCAGCTGAAATGATGATAATGATGATGATGATGATTGAGCCCGCGATCTAACGTACAGATGTCAAGTTGCGTTGTCAGGAAAACCAATTTAAATAATATACGCCATTTAATCCGGTTAAACTTTGTTTTATTACGACGGCGTTTTTTTTTGTATAGTGTCATCATCATCATCCTCCTGCCCAGTATGTATTTTCCTTCCATACATCTCTATCAGCCGTCTTCTCCGTGTTCACTTTCTTTCTATTCATATCATCTTTCACACAATCCATCCATGTTTTCTTCGGTCTGCCTCTTTTCTTATAGCCATCCACATTCATACTTAAATATTTCCTCGTAACATGCTCCTCATTCCTCCTCATCACATGTCCATACTATGACAGTCGGTTACATAATTTTGTATAGTGTGTAGTCTGGAAAAAAATATGATTGATGAAAATATGACAAAATGTAATTGCTTTTTTCAACCGACGAAAAAAAGGAGGAGGTTCTCAATTCGACGCGTATATCATCATCCTCCGAGCCTTTTCCCAATTATATTGGGGTCGGCTTCCAGTCTAGCCAGATGCGGCTGAACATCAGTATTTTACACGGAGCGACTGCCATCAGACCCCCGCAACCCAATCACTGGGTAATACTGACATTCGGAGGTTAGACCAGTTGTCAGACTTTCAGGCTTCTGACTACCCGTAACGACTGCCATCGATATTTGTATGACAACCGGGACCGACAGCTTAACGTGCTCTCCGAGGCACGGAGGGGTCTCGATATGTAACGAAACGGTCACCCATCCACAGACTGACCGCGGCAAGTGCAGCTTAACCTTGCAGATCGTACAATCCGCGCAGTCGTTGCATCGCTACGAGCATATATATATATATATATTTTATTTTATTTTTATGTATGACGCATATCTTTTTACAGAGTGGTCCGATTTGGATTAATTCTTTTTTTAATGGATAGGGTATATCTCGAAGTTGGTCCCATTTAAATTTCAAAATCAAAATCCACCCCTATGGGTAGGAAAACAGGGGATGAGTGCTAGTTCACCCACTGAATTCTTACCTGTTAACCGATTCTGTTGAAACTTGGCACACATAAATGTCGTTCTAAACATTTCAACATAATGGAGACCTGGAGTTAAATTTTAGCCACAAAAAAACATAAAATAAAACTTTTTAACAAAAAATTTAACCGACGGAAACAGAAACTAAAAAGCGAAAAATAACTAATTATGAGTCGGTGCCAAACAAACAATCAACGAAGATCATTAAATTACTTTAAATCAATAATAAAAACAACGTAACATCAAATACAACGTGAAATTTTCAAAGATAAACAATAACTCTCCAAAAATGCGTTATCCGCTCGGCCACTTGCAATTTGCATGCACTTTGCTTGTTATAAAAGTTTGTTTGGCGCCGACTCATAATTAGTTATTTTTCGCTTTTTAGTTTCTGTTTTCGTCGGTTAAATTTTTTGTTAAAAAGTTTTTTTAAACATTGACTTTATCTCACAACAGGCGAAGACAAACGCAAATTCAAATATGCGTACCACTGCGGCGAATTAGAAGAGCCAGCCCATTTACACTCGCAATCCATTCTCCGGAAGACCATACCAGAATGGGTGGTGTTCCAGGAGCTGTATGAAACTGGTGGTGATGATCGGAAGAAAATGGTGATGAGGAATGTTACTGCTATAGAGCCGGAGTGGCTGCCTTTATTGGTGCCGCAGCTTTGTAACTTAGGTAAGAATTTAGAAGCTTATTTCTAGATTTTAAAGGGCTCTGGGATCAGTAGCAGCCCGGAGTCTGGATTTGTGCCCGGTTAATGGCAATAGGCTCACCCCTATTACATGGGACTATAACATAACTGGCGAAATGTGGGTTTACTATACACCTCTGCCTACCCCTTCGGGGAAATACAGGCGTGATGTTATGTTATGTTGCTGGGATTAAAGGAAGCATTTCCTACTGTTATGCTTTCGCTGGGTGCTCGGTAACACATTGATTCGGCTCTCATAACTCACTGAAAGCTGACCCTAACACAATCGGAAGTGGCTAGGCTGATTTTGTTTTCTTGATTCTATTCTAATCCTACTTTTACTATAAATGCGAAAGTATGGATGTTTGTTTGTCTTACAATCACGCTGAAACGGCTGAACGGATTTAGATAAAATTTGGCACACAGACTATGTCCTGGGAGCTGCAATATGTCTGCTTGTATTGTACATTTTTTTTAAAAATCGTTGCTTAGCAAACAACACCGCTCAAGTCGTTTGGCGATTTTTTTTTGTAAAGTTTAAAGAAATTATGCTGGGCCTCGGGCCTCTTCTCAGAATGAGAAGGTTAAGACCTTAGTCCACCACGCTGGCCTAGTGCGGGTTGGTAGACTACACACACAATCGAAAACTGTATGGCGCTCTCTTAAATGTGCAGATTTCCTCACGATGTTTTCCTTCACCGTTAAAGCAAGTGATAGTCGAACTCTGATCCACACATGAATTCAAAAAGTCAGTGGTGCGGGCCGGGTTTGAACTCAGACCCTCCTGCATGGAAGGCAAGCACTCAATCGTTCATGACATAATGACATAAGAAATCATAATTGACTAAATTATTAAACTATATTTAAAAAGCATATCGGAATTGCTTCTAAAATCAATTAATAGTACATTCCAAATTCCAGTCCAGGCCAAAACTAAAGCAATCGACGGCCGAGTAATATTGGAAGGACGAGGCAAAGCTGAGTACACACGGCTACACATCAAGCTATACATTTCCAGTATAAGCTGACCTCGTATCGTATAGGTTTTCCGTACAATATGAGGTCAGCTTATACTGGAAATGTATAGCTTGATGTGTAGCCGTGTGTACCACCGTGGTTTTATAAAGACGAGGCGCAAGCCGAGTCCTTTTCAACTAAACGAGGCCGTTAAGGGCGCGTTTGCATATCAGGCAAAATTATGCTGTTTTTCGGTACATTTTAAGGCATAACCAAACAAAATCCAATATAACTAATAACTACCTCGTATAGATTGGTTCTTCATCTTCAAATGATAGGAACTTGATCATCGAAAATTTTAGTTTTTTATAATGTAAAATCGATCTGTCGTTGTCATTTTTCCTAAAATTAACGATACCGGGTTGAGTTTAGGTACATTTTTTGTGCTATTATTAACATATTTTACTATTTCTAAAAATACTATTTGTTGGCAAACATATTCAATTCTTAATGCTAGGTTTTCTTTTATATCTAAATGCTACAAATAGTAGCAGAAAAAATTAAAACCGAAACTTATTTTTTCACATTTTTTGCTCTCCTGGGTGAATCTTAAGCTATTGCATTAGGGGTTATTTTATTTTTGATATATCTTGATTTATTGCACAAGCATTTTGAATGAAACTTTAGTCCGCGCGCGACCGCCGTCGAGAATGGACACGTATCGCTTGTTTGGAGCGCCTCGAGTTGAAAAAGATCGCTGTACAACACAAAATATTCGATAAACAAAATTTGATACTTGTCAAAGTAAGATTTTTATTCTATTTTATTTCGCTATAAAAAGTATGTAAGTAGGGTTTCTAAAAGCCTATTCGTCCTGGACTTGGAGTGACCTGAAGGTGTACTTCGGTGACTGCTACTGGAACTCCTTGACGTGTTGTACTAGGTGAGCTGAGTTTGGGCTCGTTTTGTTAGTTATGATGAGACCTTACCTCCGGACTTGGTGGTGTGACCTGAAGGTGTACTTCGGTGACTGCTACTGGAACTCCTTGACGTGTTGTACTAGATGAGCCGAGTTTAGGCTCGTTTTGTTAGTTATGATGAGACCTTACCTCCGGACCTGATGGAGTGACCTGAAGGTGTACTTCGGTGACTGCTACTGGAACTCCTAGACGAGTTGTACTAGGTAAGCCGAGTTTAGGCTCGTTTTGTTAGTTATGATGAGACCTTACCTCCGGACCTGATGGAGTGACCTGAAGGTGTACTTCGGTGACTACTACTGGAACTCCTAGACGAGTTGTACTAGGTAAGCCGAGTTTAGGCTCGTTTTGTTAGTTATGATGAGACCTTACCTCCGGACTTGATGGAGTGACCTGAAGGTGTACTTCGGTGACTGCTACTGGAACTCCTTGACGTGTTGTACTAGGTGAGCCGAGTTTGGGCTCGTTTTGTTAGTTATGATGAGACCTTACCTCCGGACCTGATGGAGTGACCTGAAGGTGTACTTCGGTGACTGCTACTGGAACTCCTTGACGTGTTGTACTAGGTGAGCCGAGTTTGGGCTCGTTTTGTTAGTTATGATGAGACCTTACCTCCGTACTTGATGGAGTGACCTGAAGGTGTACTTCGGTGACTGCTACTGGAACTCCTTGACGTGTTGTACTAGGTGAGCCGAGTTTGGGCTCGTTTTGCTAGTTATGATGAGACCTTACCTCCGTACTTGGTGGTGTACCTACCATAATTTTATTACAAAGAAATACGTAAAAAAAAATGAATCTTTCAAAGTATCAAAATGAGTTCACTAGACTACTATTCTCGCAGTTAGCGAGCGTACACTTGTGTGTATGACCCGTGTCAATGTAGTAGTGCGATTCTGTACCTATCAATTTTGAGAACGCGTCCTTAATTGTTATTTCGGCCGAGACTTGTCTAGTACTTTTCTCTCATTTGCGAGGCGCGTTCGCGCACGGTTCTTGTTCTATTTTCAAAGTTTAGAAAAAAAAATGCGCATTCAGCCTTTGTATGTATGATAAATATAACACACATAACATAACATCACGCCCGTATTTCCCCGAAGGGGTAGGCAGAGGTGTATAGTACACCCACATTTAGCCAGTTATGTTATTGCCCCATGTAATAGGAGGCGAGCCTATTGCCACTGATAAATATATTGTAGCTAAAAACACCCAATTTATGTAAGTGTGTATACTTAAAAACCTCGCTAGCATAATTTAAAAAATAAAATCGTTGCGAACGGAAAAGAGCCGATTGATGTATTCTTTATTTTGAATAATGAACCAATTTCCGAGCAAGTGGGAGAAAATATATATTTTTACGGCCCTCCTGAAAAAGAGTTTGCTAAGTTACGACATGCGAAGCTGATTTTTCTACTAACAATGTTTCTATAACTCAGGCGAACCTCTCGACGATCCACCTCCTCGATACGACGAGAAGTCTGGCCGTATCAAGTGTCACTTCAAAGGCACTTTCGGTAAAGCTGGATGGGAGTTACCTATCGCAGAAGTCGACTATCCTGACAAAATTGAGAGATACAGGTTAGTTTATTTTTAATAGTGGTCATATTTCTAGAAGTTTGCTGTACCAAAACATACAAACCTCCTGTAAAATTTAGAAAGGTAAAAACTTGCTGGTTTTTAACCGACTTCAAAATTGGAGGAGGTAATGTATTCGGCGTGTTTCTTACTATAGATATGCGCTATATTTACATGACGCTCACGATATTTGATTGTGAAATCTATGTACATACGTAAAGAAAGGGTCAATCACGCGCCGCCTTCAAAATGTTGGTTTGAAAAAAAATTGAAATACATTTAAGGATTATTTTTTTCTTTTTAATCAAGGTTTTTGGAGTCGGTTTTTGTTTGTTAAAAAGTTTTGACGTTGGATATCGAGTTTCAGTTATCTGAGAGGCTAATTGGTGATGAACTGTTAATAAAATCTAAGCTACAAAACTTAGCCCATAGACGCACAGTTGCTTGTTTGTCGGTGTTCTACAAGCTGTACTTTGGAGAGTGTGCTCAAGAGCTCCATAAGCTTATTCCGCCATCTCCTTTCTTTCATCGGACTACACGACGCACTGCAGGATATCATCCACATTTGGTAGAAATCCCTACTATCAGGATCAGTCAACTTTTAGAACTCTTTCATAATGCGCACAGCCAAGTTGTGAAATTCACTGCCTGTGAAATTCAATCTGTATTTCTGGGCAATTACAACCCTAACGCCTTTAAATCTGGAGTGAATCGGCACCTAATAGGTTTGCTCGCTCCATCGTCGACCACATCTTGACAAAGCTGTCTAGATTGCGGTCAAGAGCTGATCTATATCTCATAAAAAATCTTGATTTTAGAAAAACAGAATTGGTCAAAATAGTCGTGCTTGATTTCGTAAGAAAGTTAAAACTGAATTTTTTACTTTTAAAATAAACAATTTTATTAACCCCCGACAAAAAAGAGGGGTGTTATGTTTTTGAGGTGTGCATCTGTGTGTCTGTCTGTGGCATCGTAGCGCCCAAACGGATGAACCGATTTTGATCTAGTTTTTTTTTTTTGAAAGGTGACTTGATCGAGAGTGTTCTTAGCTATGATTCAAGAGAATCTGTTCAGCCGTTTGAAGATAATCAGCTCTTTTCTGGTTGATGAAGAGATATGAGCAACTTCAACAGTGGCCTGATTCACAAACGTTCGAAAAGTTTCCGTTTCCGAAGTGAAATTTGACCGGCAAACGAAACAAAACGACCACTTCCTGCGAAACAAAACGACCACGAATGATGCAAAGCATTCCAAATATCAGGAAAAGCAATGTTAATAATAATACTCGATGTAATCCGGTCAAACTTGTTTTATTACGAAAAAATACGATTTGAGAATCGAACGCATTCGGAAACGCTGCTCATAGTTCTTTAATTTTACATCGAGTGCTTTCCGACAACAAATGGCTCACGGGAGAGTTTCCATGAATTTCGCGTTACGTTTCCGAATCCGTTCGGTTCTCAAATCGTTTTGTTTCTTAATAAAACAAGTTTAACCGAATTACATTGCGTATTATTATTGAAATTGGTTTTCCTGACGTTTGGAATACTTTACAGCATTCTTGGTCGCAGGAAGTGGTCGTTTTGTTTTATTTGCCGCTCCAATTTCACATCGGAAACGGAAACTTTTCGAACGTTTGTGAATCAGGCCACAGGTCTGATCGATTCGAAATTAAGTATCCTGTTACTTAAAGATATTGCAAAAACAAGGTAACTTTGGCCTGATGCTGCAGCATCACCTGGAACCTGCAGGATACCCAACTCCTCATCAACTTATAGAAGAGGTATAGTGTTTGGGTTCATTGGAATGGTTACAATGATTAAATAATAGATAGATGGTGATAAGGGTTTGATGATGGAGCAGGAAAGAAATGAGCATACATTTGTGAGGGATTCTAAGCTACTTTTACTCGTTTAATCGTTTTTTTTTAAATTGTTTATTCAACGAAAAATTACACAGTATACAATATCAAACATCCTGCCAAACTGAAGAACAGTTTGTCGGCAGTAACATATGAAATGGTGTAAGATGTAGTATCGTTTGTGGCGAATTAAGTACTCGTCTGTGTCGGTTGAGTCCGCGTGCGCGCGCATCCGCTACGGTCGGTGTAATTCGTATGAATGTGTAAAGTGAATTGGTGTGTCGGGGGTTTTCTAAATTTTCTTGATTTATATTATTTTAGTTAAGAATCTAACTGGACGATTTTGCAAATAAGCACCTCAGTATAATATCACCGATTAAAGTATTAAGACTCTTCATTCTTGTTTATAATCTTTACTAATTAAATTTTTTTCCACAGATGGTTCGCCCGATTCCTCCTAGAGGGCACAGTTTTCCCAAAACTAAAGAAATACACTTCCTCCCTCTTATCCCCTCCATCCACAATGGTGAAGAGTTGGGCGAAGCTACAGCCGAGAACCGAAGTGCTTCTCAAAACGCTGATAGCGAAGCGGGCTGGAACTAAAGAAGCATTGAAGAGTGTTTGGGAAGTACAGAGTAGTTGTAAGTATTGATATCGTTATAATTATTATAATAATACTTATTTTTGGAACTAAATTACTTATGGGGCTTGCAGTATTTGTGTTATTCGGGAGAAAGTGTAGCGTCAAGTCACTCTAATTAGCGTTATACCGATAGGACATTGAATATACGGACATAGTTGGCAGCCGACTTCATCTTTAAGCGCCATCTAGTGGGCAACGTCAAAGTTACAGCTAACTATTAAATAAAACATACAAAAATATATGTGTTACTGGGGATCGAACCTGGGTTCTGTGGTATTTCAGTCCGACGCAAGATGTTTCCTGAAAGAAAAAAATTAATTAGTCTTGTTATAGGCGAGAGAAAAAAAATTACACATCTTAAGTATACTCATCATATATTGACCTCTGTGGTCTAGTGGTTCGAATGTCGGACTGCTGATCACGAGGTCGTGGGTCCGATTCCCACAGGTAACAAATATTTGTGTGGTGAACATATAAGTGTTTGTGTTTGTCTGGGTGTTTCTTATAAGTATGTATTTACAAAAAAAAAGTCTATTGTCTAGTACCCATAGCACAAGCTCTGCTTAGTTTGGGACTAGATGGTGCTGTGTAAAAATGTCCCAAATATATTTATTTATATTTTATTTATTTATATTTGATCGTTGGTCCCAGCCACAGAAATAGATAGAGTAGAATGGTTGTAATCACAATTTTACTTGCGATTCATGCGTGGCAACTTTCCGAACAAACTACGCCTTACATATTGACGTCATTAATTTTTAAAAATGAACTTTGATCAAAAGTCCTTTACAGCTTTTGTTTCTGCAGTTAGAAACAGCACAATAAGACATTTTTGAGGGTTTTGGAACGTAGTTCCTTATTGCGCGTTGTGAAAGGGGGCTAGACGGAAAAAAATCTCTTGAAAAGTTGTAACGACACTTTTTGCTATAGTAAGCTATTGTAAGCCGTGCGGCGTGCGCATGTTTCTCTGTCTGACTCTCTCTCTCTCTCTTATAGAAAGCAAGCCAGATATTACCTAATTTTTTTATTTTTTTTATTTTTTATAATATAGGATGGCGAAACGAGCTAAAGGCCCACCTGATGTTAAGTGGCTACCTTTGCCCATAACAACTGCAATACCGAATCGAAAAGAACTTCGTTCCATCTGGGTGTCCCTTGACACCTCTCAAATTTTTTGTTACAGTATTTACAGAAACAAGTCATAAGGCGTACTGAGAAAGGCTTTGAAATGCCCTGCACTATGGTGCAGAGTGTTGGCAAGCGCCCTGCCCACTTTTCCATTCTATCTATTTCTGTGGTCCCTGCAGTCTCCGCACTCATCGTTCCTTGTTCATTCGAGCAATATCTCCCGCCCATCTCCACTTAAGTCTAGTTCTTATGGACACTACATCTTTGCATTTTGTTTCAGTTCTTCTTGACGAGTATCTGAAATGGGTGCCAGAATCTGCTCACAACGAAGTTAGTTTGTATTGGCCTCCTTTATAATTAATAATAATAATATTGTAAAAGTAAATATGTACTGTAAATATTGTAAATAGAATATATTGTTTGAAATTATGAAATGTAGTTTATTTCCTTACAGCTTTATAGGGCCAAATGTTTTAATACATTTTGGTATAGTCTGTGTCAATCCAATTAAATAATTAATGTAATTGCTACTTACACAAATTTCAACTTTACGTAGATGAAAACTAAGTTGAATTCAGAATGACAAAAACAGTTGAAAAGATCTTGTAAATATTTACATTGCAAAGGAAATTGATGTTTGTGTCTTGATAAATAGGGTTTCTAATCCGAAATCATGTAAATTGTTAATTGGATTGACATAGACTTTACCTATTTATTGTATTAGGTAAGTGCATTATAGAATAGAATATAATAGAATAGATAGAATACAATACCTTTTTTATTGTTGTATGCTTATTCTTAGTTGTCTAGTGGTTCGAGTGTCGGACTGCTGATCACGAGGTCGTGGGTTAGATTCCCACAGGACACAAATATTTGTGTGATGAACAAGGAAGGCAGAGGACCGAGCGTTGTGGCGCAACTTGGGAGAGGCCTATGTCCAGCAGTGGACTGCGATAGGCTGAGTTGATTGATTGATTGAACATGAGTGTTTGTGTTGGTCTGGGTGTTTCTTATGTATTATAAGTATGTATTTACAAAAAAAGAAGTATAATATCATTTATATCCATTGTCTAGTACCCATAGTACAAGCTCTGCTTAGTTTGAGACTGGATGGTGATGTGTAAAAATGTACCAAAAAATATTCATTTATTGTACTCATTATGAACAACTTTTTCTATAAGACCAACCCTAAAATCGCGAAAAAAAAGTCAGCTGATTCCTACATTTGTGTTCACATAAAACGGCAAAATATAGGGAACAGCATTTTTTTTTTTGCGATTTCAGGGTTCGTCCCATAGTTAAAGTTGTTCATAATGATGATTAAAATGACCCCTTAAGGTGAATGCTACAGGGTAGCCCGCGAAATTCAAAATTTCTTACGTTTTTTGCAAATTGTAGCTCTATTTCGCGTGGTATATCGGTCGAAATATGATTCGCGGTAGTAATAACAACATATCTACTGAATAATATTTATAAAAAATATTAACCTAACTCTATAAGCTGTACAAGCTCGATTATATTAATTTACGATCAGATTATCGATTATCGAGCTCCTAGAGCTTATAAAGCTAGGTATATATTTTTTCAAGTATAATTCAGTAGATATATTGTTATTTCTACCGCCAATCGTATTTTGTTTGTTATACAACTCAAAACAAAGCTACAATTAGCAAAAAACGCAAGATATTTTGAATTTCGCGGGCTACCCTGTAGCATTCACCTTAAGAGGTTTAGTATAAACTAAGAATAAGGTTGTGTAGGTAGGTAAGTATATTATTCTGTTTTTTGAACACAGAAACCAAGAATTCGTGGCATTTCAAGTAATACACTAGTTAGGTTAGTAAACAATAACTGTAGAAAGTAGAATAAAGTACCTACCTAGTCTTTTGCTCATCATCATCATCATCATCATTTCAGCCAAAAGACGTCCACTGCTGGACATGGGCCTTGCCCAAGCATCACAACGACTGGTCCTGCGCTTTCCGTATCCAGCGGATTCTAGCGACCTTCATCAAGCCGTCGGGCCTTTTGCTCATACGCAATAAAATGTAATTTTACCATAATAAAGTAATAACTGGTGATAAAATTGAGAATGCCTAGTAATGACAGGTTATTATAATAATCATCATCATCATTTCAGCCGAAAGACATCCACTGCTGAACAAAGGCCTCCCCCAATATGCCATAATCGCCACGCTTGGCAGGCGGGTTGGCGATCGCAGTTGGTTGTTTAAATACGACCTCTGTAGTCTAGTGGTTCGAGTGTCGGACTGCTGATAACGAGGTCGTGGGTTCGATTCCCACAGGAAACAAATATATGTGTGATGAACATAAGTGTTTGTGTTGGTCTGGGTGTTGCTTATGTATTATAAGTATGTATTTACAAAAAAAAAGTATGTAAGTATTATATCCATTGTCTAGTACCCATACCACAAGCTCTGCTTAGATAATGCTGTGTGAAATGTCCCAAAGATATTTATTTATTTATTAATTAAATACTCAGAGAACGCTGCTGCCCATCCTCTGGTGAATCCCTTTTAGTCTGCTTTTACGACACCTATGAGAAGATAGAGGGTGGTGCAATTCTTTACGTCCGGCACCACACGGAACAACAATTATAATAATAAGTAGCATTATTGTAATAATAACATAAGCAGAGTGGCTATCTAGTTGCATTTTCTTTAATGAAATGTTTTTTACCGTGACTCTCCATTAGGTACCTATATCAAAAATATAACTGTGTAGTTTTTGGCTTCCGTATTTCGTGTGAGAAACCCATCAAAGGTTGTTCAAAATATTACGGGTATGTGTAACTATTTTTCGATTCGAAATATTAAGCTAACAGGTTGTTTTTGGGTACCTATGTGAAAAATTACACATAACATAACATCACGCCTGTATTTCCCCGAAGGGGTAGGCAGAGGTGTATAGTACACCCACATTTCGCCAGTTATGTGATCAATCAAGTCAGCCTATCGCAGTCCACTGCTGGACATAGGCCTCTCCCAAGTTGCGCCACAACGCTCGGTCCTCTGCCTTCCGCATCCAGTCCCCCCCAGCCACGTTCTTTAGGTCGTCGGTCCACCTGGCAGGGGGGCGCCCTACGCTGCGTTTGCCGATTCGCGGTCTCCACTCAAGGACTCGTCTGCTCCAACGGTCATCGGTCCTTCGACAGACATGGCCAGCCCACTGCCACTTCAGCTTACTGATCCTACAAGCTATGTCGGTCACTCCGGTTCTTCTCCGGATAATCTCGTTACGGATTTTATCCTTCAAAGAAACTCCAAGCATAGCTCGCTCCATAGCTCGCTGAGCGACTTTGAATTTGTGGACTAGCCCAACTGTCAGTGTCCACGTTATGTTAGTTATGTTATAGTCCCATGTAATAGGGGGCGAGCCAATTGCCATTAATAAAAAATAAAAAAAAGTTACACGGCAGTAGTATATAAGGATTATAAGGTTCTACATTATTAATCCGAAATATTTGAAGTGGTGAATCTACTCATCATAACAAACAACATATACTATGGGATCAACCCTGAAATCTCGAAAAAAAAATCTGTTGTTCACTTAAATCGATAAAATGTAGGGACCAGCTGATTTTTTTTGATGAAACAAATAGTTACTTTTTGGCGTGAAAGTACTTTTGTAGGCTTATAAAGTTGTTTCTATTAATAAAAAGACCTTGGAGCACAAAATAGTATTTTTTGTGTGCAAATTAACGTATAATTTAAAACAAGCTTTCGATGCGTGTTTGGCGAGACAGCGTTTAAAATTTAAATGCCCAGTGAGCGGGTGTTTCATTTATTTTCCACAAAACAATGTTTAACATCTGTTTGCTAAGGCGCTGCTCTCAGAAAACGGAAACAAAGGACCCACGCACCCCTACTCAAGGGCGGATCCAGCCTTTGTTGCATAGGCCACAATATCTCTGAATTTCTATGTTTAATGGCAAGAATCGATGTACCACCAGATATAATAGTGTTAACGGAGTGCTGGCTCTCTTGTAATAAAATAATTCCTCAAATTGACAACTATACAGCGATATCTTCCACAACATGCTACAACCAGAATGATGGGATTGTACTATATTCTAAGAACGGTTTATCCTGCAGTACTTCTGAACCAATCTTCCCCGATGCAAATTGCCTTGTATCTAACATACAAAATACTATAACACTTATATCTGTGTATAGGCCACCAGCTTTCCGAAATACGGATATTTTCGTTAAGTTCTTAAATAATTTGCTTGAGTCGCTCAGTAATAATAAACATATTATACTAGTCGGTGACATAAATATTGACATTAAACAAAACAGTACAGATTCTAACTCTGTTACATACCTAAATTTTATTTCATCACATGGTCTTCTCCAGGCACACTCATTTCCGACAAGGCTTGAAAATTGTCTGGACCACGTGTTAATAAAATCAAAATTTCCATGTACAACTCTGGTTATAAAAAATAGCTTAACAGATCATTATAGCATATTACTAGCTGTGGATTTCAAAGATCGAAGACACAGTGGCCAATATAAACGAACTTATACAAAGTTAAACTACGGTGAAATTTCCTCTCAACTGAAACAAGCGGACCTCCAAATAGTGCTGAATTCAAGTGATCCAAATAATGCTGCTACATTGTTAGTTAATACACTGAGTGAAATCATCATTAATAATACTATCACCCGTAATGTCCCACGCCGTAAAACTCCCATTAAGCCTTGGCTCACCTCTGGTCTATTACGTTGTTTGAGAACTAGAGACAAAATGCATGAAAAGGTTAAAAAATCCATCGACAATGAAGTATTGAGTCTGACGTACCGTAGATATAGGAACTTTTGTACTGCCTTACTTAGAAAACTAAAATCGCAATACGAACGCACTGAGCTTGAAAAGGCAGGTAAAACAAGTGTTAAAAAAACCTGGGAGGTGATCAACTCTATAACTAATTTAAAATCTAAAACTAAAATCACAGAGGAACTTTTTTCACACGCCCCATCACCAGCATCTGCAGTCGACGCTATTAATGATTATTTTTCTCCCGTTGGGGAAAACTTAGCCAACACCATACTACAAAATAGTAAAGAAGTTCCAACTCAATGTACGCACAAACCGGAAAGTCCTTTGTCATCCTTTGTTCTGTTGGAGACTGATCGTTCTGAAGTTATCACAATTATAAACTCCCTTAAAAATACTGGCTCTGTTGGGTGGGACAAAATACCTGCACTAGTTCTTAAACAGAATCAGGATATTCTTGCTGACCCTATTGTTCACATATGCAACCTTGCTATATCTAAAGGTAAATTCCCTAGCGTCTTTAAGGAATCCATCATAACACCTATATACAAGAATGGTGACAAAACGGTCTATAGCAACTATCGTCCAATCTCGATCCTTCCTACGCTTTCTAAAGTTCTAGAGCGAATTCTCAATAATAGACTCACGGATTATTTAGAAAGTAATAACTTTATCTCACCTAACCAATTTGGCTTTAGAAGAGCGAGATCGACAGCCGATGCCGTGTTCGAACTCACAGACACCATAGTCAGAAAATTGGACTTAGGGCAAAAGTGCCTATCAATCTTCCTTGACTTGGCCAAAGCCTTCGACACGGTATCAATTTCACGCTTGGTACAAAAACTTGAACTGCTTGGGATAAGAGGCATGCAGTTAAAATTATTCGAGGACTACCTAACGGGTAGGACTCAACGCGTACGATTCGGTGATTTTATCAGTAACCCTCGCAATATTAATTACGGTGTCCCGCAGGGAAGTATACTTGGCCCGACTCTCTTCCTAGTGTACATCAATCAGTTATGCAACATGTCGATCAAAAATGGTCGTATAATAACTTTTGCCGATGACACTGCTTGTGTATTCTGGGGAGAGAGTTGGGACGATGTTTTCAAAATTGCGCAGGAGGGATTTAACCAGGTCTCTTACTGGCTTCAGGAAAATTTGCTTAGTCTCAATACCAGAAAAACCAACTATCTAACTTTCTCGATCCGGAACTACACCCAACCACTAGACGGGTTCAATATCCAAGCTCACTCTTACTTATGTTGCAATGTATTG
The DNA here is from genome assembly GCA_949699075.1 of Asteroscopus sphinx. Lineage (NCBI taxonomy): Eukaryota > Metazoa > Arthropoda > Insecta > Lepidoptera > Noctuidae > Asteroscopus > Asteroscopus sphinx. The sequence continues at coordinate 5,453,691 of OX453021.1, read as the reverse complement.
TCTACCCTATCTTGTTCCTGTTCAGTTATACACAGAGTACCTAGCATAAAATACCTTGGCGTAATGATAGACAATAACCTATCCTTCGAGCCTCATATTCGTCTGCTTTCGGCTAGATTGCGCAAATTGATAGCCATTTTTAAGAATATTCGTCACGCTGCAAGCTCTAATCTGATAAAGGTCATTTATCTAGCTCTTTGCGAATCCCTTATTTCCTACTGCATAGATTCCTGGGGAGGTGCAGCAATCACTCATTTAATCACAGCTGAAAGAGCTCAACGAGCCATACTAAAGGTAAGTCAATTTCGTCCATTCATGTATCCTACAGTAACATTATACCAAGATAGTAACGTCTTAACAGTGAGACAGCTTTTTATTCATAAGTTAATGCTTAGGTATCACAAACGTATCGATGTTATTTCTATACATGCTAGTGAAAACAAGCGTCGTCATTATCAGGTGTTTAATGCACCGAAATTTAGAACCTTCTTCACGAACCGGTTCGCATGCTTTCTAGGCGGTTTCCTCTATAATAAAATCAATAAAGAATGCAAATTGACGAAACAAAATTCCTACAAATGTAAAAAAAACTCTTTTTAATTGGCTACATAGCCTCAACTATGACGACACTGAAAGTCTTCTGACCGTTGTGAGGTGAAGCTATCAAATTCCATTTATTGCTTATATCTTTATACTGATTAACACACACACAACACACACACATGAACACACACACATACACACACACACACCCCATCTCACACACCTCTGACACATATGACACACTTCACACTTCGCAATATACACCTTGTAAACTATACACGCTATACACGCGCGTCTCTTTTTATTTCCCTTTTTTCTTGTTTAAATATTTGCAGCTATCTACCATAAACACAATTTATTTTTGTCTTACTGTACAATATTTATGTGTAATTTAACCGTTTTATTCATGAACATATTGTGTAATGGGGGTGAACACTGATGCCTATAGTACAGGCTGCGGCCTAGTTTAGGTATCAGCGTCCTTACCTTCCTGAATGTCTTATACCCAATTTTCTAATTATTCTTTGATTATAACTTGTACAAATACTGTATTGTGTGGGTTGCAAATAAATAAATTTATATTTATATTTATTTATATTTATTTGTGTCAGGGGGGGGGGTCGCGTACTTATATCCAGCCCCGGATCAAAAATTGTAAAAGGAGGGTGTAGAGTCGCCTTCTTGGAAAAAACTTTCAACCAATAAAATTCTAGGATTTTCGTACTTTTTGCTAAAACATGAATTTACGTGAATGTTAGAGCATTAGATTTTCTCTTTGCAGAATATTAATGTAACAAAATAGTTAGTAACAAATACACCAAAAAAAAAGAAAATCTCAGTCTTGGCTTTGTATTAACTACAGAATAGCTGTTTACAACATACGCCCAGTAGACAGAAGAAGGGTAGAAACATAAGCGCGAGCGAAGCGAGCGCGAAAATTGTTGGACTGTTCACTAACAAACTGATTAGATATTCACAAAAGCATAGATATTCCGTCCGTCGAAAGTGTACCTATTTATTTGAGCTCAACCTGTTCTTGCGGCGTCTAGAGCGGCTTCAGCGTAAATAACTAATATAAGAACGATCAGAAGGTAGGAGTAAAACTATGGCATTCTTTTAACAATACGTTTATTTTTCAACAGATTAGGGTGTACGATCGTAGGTTATGGAAATTGAATATAAACATTTTGCCAGGCATAATATAATTATAATTATTTTAATACGTAGCACATTCTGCTGAACATCTCAAAATATTATCTACGAATCCACAAAAATAGAATAAAATAACGGTCACAGTAAGATTATTATTTAAAGAATATATAACCAAATGACATTAACTTACATGAATTCCTGCTACAACAGTTTACTATTACGACCACTCAGCTCGGACGTCCATGCTCGAATGCCGCGGTTCTCAGTTCCCCGCCACGTACAATACCAACGAGTGAATATTGATCGAGTCGATGGTTAAGCGAGTGAATGAAATCAGCCAGGAATCGATGTGTAATCGATTTATTTTTGGCGGAAACAGATTTTTATATAAAAACAGTGTTTATAATTCTGAATTATCTAACAGACGGCCGTCCTGAGAGAGGAATGTCCCCATTCCTTTCCGGCCATTCGAGCATGTTTGTATGTCTCTATACAATTTAACTACCTTAATTTAACCTTAAATATCATTGCTTTATATTTATAATTAATTTAACTTAAACTTAACCTCAACCATCAGTGCTTTACATTTATAATTACTTTAACTTAAGTGCTTTATATTTATAATTACTTTAACATAACATTAACCATCAGTGCTTTACATTTATAATTACTTAACCTTAACTATCAGTGCTTTATATTCATAATTACTTTAACTTAACCATAACTATCAGTGCTTTATATTTATTTGTAAAGTTTAGTAAACTATCATACTAATTAGTATAATAACATTTATGATACCTAATAATAATTTCTACATACAAATATGAAAATAGTCTTATTCTAATCTTAATATATAAAACAAAGTCGGGCTAGTTACATCATTTATAACTCAAGAACGGCTGGAGCGATTTTAATGAAATTTGGTATAAAAACATATAGGCTTTGTATCCCGGGAAGATGAACAGTTCCCGAGGGATACGCGATAAACGACATTCACGCTGGCGAAGTCGCGGGCATAGGCTAGTTTATAATAAACGCTATTGTGAAATACAAAACATTTTACAATATCTTCTTTTTAGCTCCGAATGCTCTGATTATACCTTATTATTAAGTTTATATAATCTGTGTTGTCCCTTTTTGTCATGTCATGTGATTATGTTGTAGTTACCTGAAAACAGATGTGTAGGTATTAGTTCCATGCAAGATAAACCACATTTATTTTTGATACATAGTTACAAAAATAATTAATTGCCAATATATGAAGTTAAATGGTTGATTATAGAACCAATAAATGAAAAGTCATATTTAATCAAATCAATTTTCATTCAGAAATATTTATTGATAAATTGCCGTTCATACGAGCTTTTAAGTTAATTTATTTACCAAAAGGTAAAGAATAAAGTATAAATTAATAAATTAGTAATTAAATGATAGCAAACTGCTTATACGTTACGTATTGTATTTCAGTATCTTTGTGTATTGTGACGAATACCGCTTGTACTTCGGAATCTGTCATTGTTACTGACTACAGCTTGTACATCGGCCTCGGTCGTCTTAATTATTGTGACGAACACCGCTTGTACTTCGGAATCTGTCATTGTTACTGACTACCGCTTGTACATCGGCCTCGGTCGTCTTAATTATTGTGACGAACACCGCTTGTACTTCGGAATCTGTCATTGTTACTGACTACCGCTTGTACTTCGGCCTCGGTCGTCTTCATTATAGTGACGAACACCGCTTGTACTTCGGAATCTGTCATTTTTACTGACTACCGCTTGTACTTCGGCCTCTTTCGTCTTCAGTATTGTAACTGAACACCGCTTGTACTTCGGAATCTGTCATTGTTACTGACTACCGCTTGTACATCGGCATCACCAGTTGTGCAAAATGGAGCACATACTGGCAAGTGGCTCCAGGGCAGCATCATGTCTTACGATCACGTCAAGACAATTCTGCAACAATGAAACTGGAAAAGGTTTTTGGGAAGGAAAGTCGGGAATTGTCAGCTATGTGTAAAAGTCATTAAAATATTATCACTGTCTAGACTCTAGACTAGATCACTACCTTGTTTAGAATCCAAGTTGTCACTATGTTCGTTATTTGTGTTGTTTTCATGAAAGTCACCGTCTTAACTGTCGGTCTTGAAAGTCCATCCATCGTTTAAGTTAGTCTGCGGGATAAATACTTTTGTATTTGCGTATTTGTGTATTTTTATAAATACTTTTGTTTTGTTTAGAGTCCTTTAATACTAGAGACTTCATAACGAACGGTCATTTTGTAGAACGGCAGTTATTTTGAAAGGACCCCAAAATTTTGGACGTAACTTTTTACTCTTGTCATTTGCTGGGTTATGATGATTAGGGATCATTACCAAGTAATTCCATTTAAAGAATTTCGTAATTCGTAAAACATAATTATAAAACTAGAAATAAAAAACAAATGTATAGACATCTTTCGTGAGGTAGTGTGTAGATAGATAGATAGATAGAATATACTTTATTGTACACCATGAAAATAGTAGTAAACAGGAACAACGTACAAATTATGGGTACATGGGCGGTCTTATCGCTAAAAGCGATATCTTCCAGACAACCAAAATGTACAATTTTACAACAAAATACCTTCTAATATATTGCAATTAAATGAAAGAAAATTTGAAACTTATATTGTACACTTTGTAAGCAATCATATTATGAATTAATTGACTATATTGAAGATAAGAATGTTTGGAAATATGCTGATCGTGCTCCATAGGACAATCTAGACAAAATCAAACTGGTTGCTAATTTTATTATATAGTTCTAGTTTATTGTTTTTGTGACATTGATTATTTAAAAATGATGATATTTATTCAATTTTGTGATTATTCTGGTTATAATTTATACAATTGATCCTATTTGAAATACCGTCTACGGCTACAATTTTAAAATGTGACCACCATGTAACTATCATTATAATTACTTACAATGGCTAAATTTGTAATATGCTGTTATTATGTATTATTTATTTATATTTATTTAAATATGCTTTATTGCACACCATAAAAAAAACATTACATTGAATATGCATTTAAACAAAAATAATATATATATGTAATATGTATATTTTCATATGCATTTTTTTTTTATTATTTATTTATGTATTATTAAGTTAATAGATTTAATGTATGTTATCAATAGTAAATTACATGGCATTTTATCTAATTTTTTTTTTTTTTTATGTTAAATTAAGACTGATTTAATATTAAAAGTATTGTTTTGATTTTGTACTGCCGACTGCATTCGGGGATGGCACGACAAACCAATCGGAGCGCATTGTAGAGAATGTAAGAATAATGGTGGGGGTAACCCCACTTGGTTGTCCTGCCAGCTGGCGAACGCAGTCGTGGATGGGACATCAAGGTACGAGTACCAGATTTCCAGTAGAAAATTGAAGAATAATCATAACCTGTGTATTTGGTAATTTGTGTGTTTTGGAAAATTATATCAAGTAAGTACATTGACAAGTGTTTATTATTTCTACTCCTTATTTTACTTTCAAGAGTCAAGAACCCGAATAACAGTTAATCCTTCATATTTAAATTATTTTAGATTCCGTACGAGAGTCTACATGTAGATATACAAAATATTGTTAAACGATTAATACAAGATTAACCATGGAGTTTCTTCTGTCCATTCTTCTCCATAGGAATTTACATTTTGGAATGGGCAATTTACAATTTACTTTTCACTGTAGACTTTCAAAAGTGCCTGTTAAATGGTCTAATTGAAATAAATGATTTGACTTTGAATAACCAACGCGCAATACGTGGCATCAAATCTCGTTTTGCAAAATTCAACGCGTTGCAGTTGGTAAATACTTTGAATGGAATACCGATAACGTATATACGAAACTTTAGTGATAGGATTACCGCGGGAGTTTCTATTGGGCCTATGAAGTAGGATGCCGCCTACCCCTAATTTACTAGCATCGCAATGTACTTTGGTTATAAAAGTTACAGGTCAGACCTGTGTAATTCGTTCCTAAAGAGATATCTACACCACTTATTCCGGCTATATAAACATCTGATTTAACATAAACTTTAGTTTTTCCGCCTCGGCCATCTCCCAAGTAGCGTCATACTACTGCTAGTTTTGCACACTAGCAATTCGGGTAGTTCAGTTAAATTTTTACCAATAAGTAAATCAGTCTTTAAATATACTTAACGCGTCTATTAAACTTTGCATGACATTATTTTCTTTGTAACTTCTTCGACGTCGTGTAGAACAACGTGATTTGGCTGAAGACCGGACCGTGCAGCGCGATCTACGCTTGCTGCCACAAGATTCAAAGGAACTTGATGTAAATACATAGCTTGATGGTGATCTTCTGCCATCACTTAGTTTCCAGTCTCTACCGCGTGAGCGATGTCGGCAAGCGTGCCTGTTTTCCAATTTAAGAGTAGAAAGTCTCTCGGACGATTGTGACGAGTTTGTGCTTCTAACGTAACTCATACTAAACCGGGAAATACGCGCACGGTTCCTTCGCTTCGATCCCTCGTGCCTATGAGACGCGAACGTATAACTTTAGAAGAAACCGGCGACGGCCTTTTAGAGCTACTACTACGTCTGGCAAAGAGAATATAACCACTACGATCTGGTTAATTGTGTATATGGGTTCGCTAGTTCTGCAATCATTTTTTTTTTTTGACATGTCTTAATATATTAATCTTTATTACTAGTCAGTATTGAATGTGTCTTCCTGGTGTTGGTTGAACATTGCGCCATCTATTGTAATTTTAGAATAACATAGCTTTCCATAGCTTATAACATTAAAATATTAATTTATACTCTGACTCAGGCCAATTATTGCTTAATTATAGCAATTTGTTATTTATTGTTCCCTGTAAGTTTCATAAATTGTTATAGTTCTAACTATTGTTATATTTCTAACTATATCGCATAAAGTTACTATACTGAGTATAATTAATGTCTATGCTATATCGATGCTTACAACGCCACCGACTGCCATTTTGAGTAACTGCCCGGCAGTTTATACAATTAATTACTTTTATATTATGAAATTGTTTGAAATAAATATTCTTTATTTCCAGAATTTGCTATATAATTTATTAATCATGAAATTCTGTAAATCATACCGATTTCTGTTGTATTTGTTGTACTTTGCAAAGATCATCAAAGAAGATACCTTTTTATATTTACAAGATTTTGTTTAATTAGATCCATGTTATAAATAATGTTAATATTATGATAATTATAATTCGAATATTCTAATTAGATTAATGAAATGATTAATTTAAATGTTGTTAATTTAATTTTGTGGTTCTGATAATTCCGCTTTATATTGTTTCATATTTAAATATCTGGTATGAGTTGTTGGTTTATATAATGTTTAGAGATTATCTAAATTAATATTAGTTTTTATTTTAGTGTTCATTTATAAATTAAAATTTATTAGTGATTATTTGTGTTGTACCTACTGTACCTAGTAATATCAAGATGGAAACTGCGCGGGTACTCATTCTGCTTGAAAAACTTTTTCTTCTGGGCAGTTTATGTAATAATCGGGAAAATACATAATTTGGAGTAATGATGATAATTACATGGGACTATAACATAACTGGCGAAATGTGGGTGTGCTATTACACCTTTGCCTACCCCTTCGGGGAAATGCAGGCGTGATGTTATGTTGTTGTTGTTGTGGAGTAATGAGAAATTTATTTCTTGATGAATCCTGATGAAACATTGGGCTACACGCGCCGACATGTACGTACCAGTTTAGTTTCTTTAGATCGACTTTTCGCCTTTCGGCCGACGTAGCTTGTTCGATAGTATATGGTGGCGTCAAGCTCTCTTGATCAGACATTGTTGTAATCAAACAGTCTACTAAAGTCAATTCAAGTCCCAATCATATGGAATAGTGATAGGTCGGTAATAGGAAAGTAATATGTAATTAGAATAATGTTTACACAACAAAATACACAGCATGATATTGCTATTCAATGCAATATCAATCATATATTAATATTATCATTATTTATTCTATGAATCATATTCATCGGAAAGTAATTTTAAAGTCTGATCGAAAAGGAAAAACATAAATGAAACGGTTTATTTGTACGAAACATTGTACATACTGGTGTTACATAAGGTAAGTTCTGCATGTACCGCCAGCTAGCTGGCATACAAAATAAAAGATATATGAAGTTATTTATAAACTAAAATAGCAAAGCAATTAAAAGTGGCAGGCATAGATTATGTAATAGTGCTTATAAACATAGTTGTACTATAATTTCATTTGCTGTATGTATACCCAGAATAAAAAAAAACGATTTTAAGAGCGCTTATATGAGCCCGGAGTGCAGCCCCGGCATGATGCGTGCGGAAACCCCTCAAGGCTATACTTCTACCTACCTACACCCCCATAGAGTATCCATGGCTTGGTGTGTGTAGGGAAAAACAAATACGGAAACGTTCTTATATGCATTTAACACCTACATCTCCATAGAGTAGCCATGGCAAGACGCATGCGTTTATGCATCGTTATAAACAGGGAAAGCGCGTGTACCTCCAGAGAGTAGCCCCGGCAAGGTACATACGGGTTCCCCTAATACTAGCTGCCTGCGTCACCATAGAATAGCCATGGCAAGACGCATGCGTTTATGCATCGTTACAAACGGAAAGAGCGTGCACACTTCCGAATTCAAATTGTATTATAAAAGCGCTTTAACCAAACCAATATCCCGCTCGTACCCCGGAGTGTAGCCCCGGCAAGATGCGTGCGGAAACCAGTCAAAGCCATATTCCTACCTACACCCCCATAGAGTAGCCATGGCTTGGTGTATGTAGGGAACAGCGAATACGGAACCACTGTTATAATGCAATTAGCGCCTACGTCTCCATAGAGTAGCCATGGCAAGACGATTGCGCATATGAATAGATATAAACAGGGAAAGCGCGTGTACACCCAGAGAGTAACCCTGGCAAGATACATACGGGTTCCCCAAACCTAGCTGCCTACGTCTCCATAGAGTAGCTATGGCAAGACGCATGGGGCGTACAAAATTAAGATCTCAAAGAGTGGGTACACAGTAAAATATTAAAATAGTTTTTATTTTCACTTGTTTTACAAACACATATTGCTTCGCTATATTGTAACCGTTATTTTATCCGAAAAATACTAATGTTGCAATGAAATTAGAAAGTTAGTGAGCGTTGTAATCCCAGTTCTGATTTATAAGAACGATCAGAAGGTAGGAGTAAAACTATGGCATTCTTTTAACAATACGTTTATTTTTCAACAGATTAGGGTGTACGATCGTAGGTTATGGAAATTGAATATAAACATTTTGCCAGGCATAATATAATTATAATTATTTTAATACGTAGCACATTCTGCTGAACATCTCAAAATATTATCTACGAATCCACAAAAATAGAATAAAATAACGGTCACAGTAAGATTATTATTTAAAGAATATATAACCAAATGACATTAACTTACATGAATTCCTGCTACAACAGTTTACTATTACGACCACTCAGCTCGGACGTCCATGCTCGAATGCCGCGGTTCTCAGTTCCCCGCCACGTACAATACCAACGAGTGAATATTGATCGAGTCGATGGTTAAGCGAGTGAATGAAATCAGCCAGGAATCGATGTGTAATCGATTTATTTTTGGCGGAAACAGATTTTTATATAAAAACAGTGTTTATAATTCTGAATTATCTAACACTAAATATAAATAAATAATTCATTCAGGCTATGGCAGTCCCTCACCTGGATGGCAATGAAATAGAGAGGTTGAGCGCGAGAGTAGCGAGCGCGATTTTTTTTGGTATTTTTTAACAAACCCAGTTTTTATTTACTTTCTTGAGTTTTAAGAGCGTTTTGATTAAATTTTGTTTTTCCATTCCGATTCCGATTTTCAAAAAATAAATTACTCAACTTATGTCAACTAATATCTATGTTTAAGTTTCTTGAATTCTTTTTACTCGGTCGAAGTTTTATAAGGCTAACATGGTAGAAAGTAGTTATTTCTGTTATTGATGGTTAGCTAAATATTCAATCGACATTGACGCGACGGGGAGATTGGAGAAGAACCTTGCGGCGCAGACGGTGCGCCAAAATCAAACTTTAAATCACGCGAATATTATTTACATTGAAAAAAATTACTAAATTGAACTCGCATCCCGTTGTTCGGATGCGAGTTCAATTTAGTAATTTTTTTTGTATCTTGTAACAACATACATACATTCATTCATTCAATGAGCATTCATTTAGTAAATTATGTAAGTACGCAAACAAAAAACTGTGGTTGACCTAGGCCCAGGGGGGGTCATGACCCCCATGACCCCCCCCCCCCCCTGGATCCGCCCTTGCCCCTACTGCGCGCGAGCTTTTGTTTCCGTGCTCTTACCTGTGCTCTTACGGCCAAAATTAATATCCAATCTATCCACGATTTGCCCTACTAGAGATGGGAATTTGACATAAGCTCCATACAAAATATGTCAAATTTCTATCTCTAGTAGGGTAAATCGTGGCTAGATTGGATATTAATTTTGGCCGTTAGGCGCTACACTTTTTTATCCAATACGGAAAACCCCAGGAAAGGTTTCAATACAGCCAGTTGCAGGTAGAACTGGTTTGATGAAACAAGTATATTTTGGCGTGAAATGTTTCATTTTAGTAAAAAAAAAGTAATAAAAATGTAAATTAAGTACTTTTGTAGGCTTATAAAGTTGTTTCTATTACTTAATAATAAAAAGACCTTGGAGCACGAAATAATATTTTTTATGCAAAATAACGTTTGATAAAACTAAAGCCACTGATAACATTCAAATCGTCACTAATAAATTATTATTAGAAAATTATGAAATGACCACAAGCGAATTTTAGGGGTTAGACAAGGGCGAGACACTTTAAAACAGACGTTCTGGGCTGTTAAATATAAACACGCAGCGGAAGCGTGTTTAACTCAAGGTGAGTGAAAGACCGACGACGACGACGACGACGACGACGACGACGACGACGTTCTCTAAACCGACGAGCATGCATGACGAGGTTAATGGACGTAGATGAAGCGAAAGAGGTGTCAGGATCGTAGCAGGTGGAAATCCATAGCCTCTGCCTACACCAATGGGAAACAGGCGTGATAATATGTATGTATGAGTGAAAGACGTGGATTAGTAGTAACAATTTTCTAAAACATCTGTTGGACACAACTAACGCCCGTATAACAGAACGATACTCAAGCGTTGATCACTGTTTAAAACTAGTTTTGAGTTGGGATTTGATTTTAGAACGTTCCTCAAGCAGAGATTTATTGATCACAGTTCAGCTGAGTTTAGTTTTATTTTATACTGTCACCTGTTTCGGTATTTGAGCAGAGATTTGATCTGTAATCAATCTAGTGTGGTCCAGACTACGCTTGAGTAGAGATTTATATTCTATTTCAGGTCAAATTCGTGTGTTGTTAAATTAAAGTTTTTTTTTTATATTATAGGATGGCGAAACGAGCTTAAGGCCCACCTGATGTTAAGCGGTTACCTTTGCCCATGACAACTTCAATAACAACTAGGCTGTTGCCTAAATGGTACCGCAAGTCGGTTCGCCAAACTGAGACATGAAGATGGAAAGTCTCATGTGATTGTAATTTCACCGGCACCCGTACCCTTCAGACCGAAACACAGCAATGCAAGCATCACTATTTGGCGGAGAAGTAGGCACGGTGGTAGTACTTCCCCGGACGAGCTCTTTCACAAAGGAGCTCTACTACTACTAAAATTATTATAATTACAGTATTGGAATAAGACTCTCAGAAAGATACTCAACTTTAAACTGTACTTGGGGAACCTTTTGTGATACGGCCTAAAACGTGGTAAAATATTTTTTGGTAAGACCGTTAATGTCCGGGCGGACTTTACCCGTGACCTACTGTCACAAATGGATCGATAGCTACAATAATACTCTAGTCGTTGACCTAGGGACATTGAAGGGTACATACGTGTATTATCTTGAATTCTCGCCTGTTGCATAAAGAGTAGCAACTAGGTACATTATGAGATTTATGAGCACATTCTTGCGCACTCGAAAATTACATCAATAAAGAAATTCTGGCCGTCCCTCCAAAGTCACTTCAGTACCCATTCAGTCGCGAAGGAGAGTGCACGCGCGTTCGTGATGAAAAATATAGATTATAAATAAATACGCTCGAATATTAATAATTGCAAAATGCTTGTTCTGTGTTGTTTGACTTTTTTGTTTGGGTATACCAATGGATTTGCGTTGCCGTTCGAAGGATTATATAAGCTGGATATAATACATTATAATGATTTTCATGCTAGGTGAGTTTCATATTTTTTTGTAGCAAATTTTTTTCAGGTGTAAAAGACCCCGGAGATTTAGAAGGTTAATAACTTAACAAGTGAATAACGATTTAAATTGTGGAAAGAAAAAATCGCTCACGAGCAGGATTTGAACCTGCGACTCCTGGCTCGAATCCTGCTCGTAAGCGATTTTTTCTTTGCACAATTTAAATCGTTAGATTTCGCTTCGCATGCGTAAATGCGTTAAAAATAATAAAAAATAAGTGAGTGATCATTAAAATGGTAATTATTCACTGCCTACTAAGAAAATCAATATTTATACTCCGATAATGTAAGGTCGACTCTATTTATTAATAGATCTAACTTGGCCGGTTTATCGATTCCAAAGTTATTTGGTAATCAATCAAATTATCAGTTTTTTTTGAGTCGTCACTGACTTATTATTAATTCTACTTAACATTTTATGGAAGGCTAAAACAGGCTACTTCATCTGTACCACTATCTATGATAGAGCTACCTAAGGGAGGCTTTCTACTAGAGTTGTGTGAGCAAGCCGAGTGGTGAGTGAGGAAAACATTCCACCAAAGGCTTGCTTCATTTCCTTACAACCATATTCTAAGAACTCTAAACCTCGAAATCTCCCCGACTCTGACTCAATCGAGTTTTTCTTGAGGATTACCTCAAGGAATCCTCGAAATTGGTATTAAAGCTCGCATCTTGAGGATTCTCGAATGAGTTTTAATTGTATGGAGTATCGTATAAATAATACAGGAACCCTTGGAAATTCATAATATATGTAACTATAACAACATAACATAACATCACGCCTGTATTTCCCCGAAGGGGTAGGCAGAGGTGTAATAGTACAACCACATTTCGCCAGTTATGTTATAGTCCCATGTAATAAGAGGCGAGCCTATTGCCATTGACTGGGCACAAATCCAGACTCCAGGCTGCTACTGAGAATTTCCTAATGAAAAAACCCGATAACACTATGTAACTATAACATTATGAAAAAATCAGCATTATCAACTTCCTGCCCTTATTTCCGGTAACTTGGTGTCGGCACAGCACTTATTTCTCGTCTATACAACGTGTATCAGAAATGCGTGGTTATATTTGAAGAGTTTATTCAGGGGATGCTATTGAACAACTTTTACTATGGGACCAACACAGAAATCGCGAAAAAAAAACCAGCTGATCCTTAGATTTTGTCGAGTGACATCGATGATTAAGTAGGGATCAGCTGATATTTTTTTCGCGATTTCAGGGTTGGTCCCATAGTACAAGTTGTTCTATGCTATGCCCTGAATGAGCTCTTCAAATATGACCACGTATTTCTGATTTTTCTCTATCAGACGCATTCAGAAAAAAAAACCGGCCAAGAGCATGTCGGGCCATGCTCAGTATTATAGGGTTCCTTAAGTAGGTGTACAAACGAATCAAATCGAATATTAATCATGGCTATTTTAGTTTTTGCAATAATCGGCAGCTTTCGCGACTCAGAGCGTGTTGTTAGTAGCGCCATCTAGCGATAAATTCAAGAAGCCAAATTGAAGAAGTGTGTTCAACATAACACAAAGTTACTTTTTGTGATTTTTTCAAATAGAAAGTAGCTAAAGGAGCATTATTTACTATGATCATTTTTCTCTAAGGTCAATGACCTTTGAACTAGGACGTTTTAAGTATTTTTCAGTTTTCTGTCTATAACTCAAAAAATTATAATCACATTATACTCAAAATAATTTTAAAAGAGAGTTTTCATAAAGGTCTATCAATGTGGAAGATTATAAGTTTCTACGTTGCATAGTTTAGAAATGGCTGGGGGGGGGACACATTGCAAGCCACTTTGGCGGGCTATATTTCGCAGATGGTACACCTGATAAAAAAGTGATGTATGAAACATTACCTTCATTTTAGTAGACCTATTCAATGATACCCCACACGAGGGGGTGCAGCGAAAAAAATTTTTTTTTTCCCATTTCACATGTATGGGCGCCACCCCTAAAGAACGTAAAACCTATTTTTTTATTCTTTTAAAATTGAGATCTATATGCAGACTATTTTTAACAAAATTTCATTTACTTATGTTTATAACTGTAGAAGTTATTAAGCTGTAAAGGATTAGGACAGACGGACAGACGGACGGACATGACGAAACTATAAGGGTTCCTTGTAGGACTTCGGAACCCTAAAAACGAGTGTGTTTTACACCCGTATCTATAAACAAGTAATTACTTGTTGCTAAGTAATTTCTTAGCAAAGTGATTACTTGACGATATAATTCTTCATTATGATTATTATGAAATCTTATTCCATAGTCAAGTAATGTACGTTACTTAAGCAAATGCTTGACTAAGAATATGGCAGCATTTGTATTTGCCTCTCGCTCACACGTATATTATTGTGTGAGCGAGAAGCACATAGAAAATAGGATTTAGAATTTCCGCTATTTTGTATCGCAATCTTTACCTGCGGGAGTAGTAACTGTACTTATGTGGCTATTGTGTATATTTGAAGGGTATCATTTTTGCGTATTCAAGTTCTATTTATTTAAGATTCCGTTATTCTCTGTCATTCATAACAACACTTTACAAGAACGAAAGTAACCGACATAGCCCGAAGAATTGCCAAACATAAGTGGCAGTGGGCGGGGGACATTGCTCGCAGAACGGACGGCCGATGGTGGCCCCACAAGGTGGACCGACGACCTGGTGAAGGTCGCGGGAATCCGCTGGATGCGGAAAGCGCAGGACCGGTCGTTGTGGCGATGCTTGGGGGAGGCCTATGTCCAGCAGTAGACGTCTTTCGGCTGAAACGATGATGATGATGATGAAACGATGTAGTACAATAGGTACCATAAGAAAACTTGCACAATTTAAAGGGCTCCAAAGAGTACAGAGGCCGGGGTGTGTGGGGTATTTCCCGCACTAAAACCTCTCCGATGGTTATCTTCAGCACAGTAAGGTCATTCCGGGGACGTTATAGGTATCTATGCCAGAGCAGAGCCCTTTCTGCGCAATGCTTGTAGTCACGTCTCAAGGTAGATCACTTTGAACCTACATAAATTGATGCAAGACAAATTTATGACAGGTCTACATTTAGAGGAGGCAGCACAAACTAGTGTCGGCTTTGTTTCCAACTCGGCCTATCGCAGTCCATTGCTGGACATAAGGCTTCTCCCAAGTTGCACCACAATACTCGGTCATCTGCCTTCCGCATCCAGTCCCCCCCAGCTACTTTCATCAGGTCGTCGGTCCACCTGGCTGGGGAATGCTCTAAGCTGCGTTTGCCCGTCTCCACTCAAAGATCGTCTGCTCCAACGGCCATCGGTCCTTCGACAGAAATGGCCAGCCCACTGCCCCATCAGCTTACTGATCCTTCAAACTATTTCGGTCACTCCGGTTCTTCTTCGGATAATCTCGTAACGGATTTTATCCTTCAAAGACACTCCAAGCATAGCTCGCGGAGCGACTGAATTTGTGGGCTAGCCTAACTATCAGTGTTCACGTCTTGGTACCGTAAGTCATGGCAGGCAGGACGCACTGGTTGAAGACCTTCGTTTTCAAACTTTGCGGTATAGGCGACGAGAAGACTGCGAAGTTTGCTAAAAGTTTGTCGACTTTGTGAGCTACCTACTCAAATTATCATGCCTTTGGTAGGTGTTATGTTATGTATATTATTTACAAAATGGTACATCACGAAAAAATACAATAATACCCATTGTCATTGAGGATACAAAAATTCCAATAAAATTTTCACTATGTGAAACATTTTCAATTACTTTTGTGCCAATTACTTTCGTCCGGAGAAGAACCGGAGTGACTGACATAGCTTGTAGGTTCAGTAAGCTGAAGTTGCAGTGGGCTGGCCATGTCTGTCGAAGGACCCATGGCCGTTGGAGCAGACGAGTCCTTGAGTGGAGACCGCGAACCGGCAAACGCAGCGTAGGGCGCCCCCCTGCCAGGTGGACCGACGACCTAAAGAACGTGGCTGGGGGGGACTGGATGCGGAAGGCAGAGGACCGAGCGTTGTGGCGCAACTTGGGAGAGGCCTATGTCCAGCAGGGGACTGCGATAGGCTGAGTTGATTGTTTTTGTGCGCGCGCGGGGCCCCTAGCCGATGCGGGGCCCCTAGGCAGTTGCC
The DNA here is from genome assembly GCA_949699075.1 of Asteroscopus sphinx. Classification (NCBI taxonomy): domain Eukaryota; kingdom Metazoa; phylum Arthropoda; class Insecta; order Lepidoptera; family Noctuidae; genus Asteroscopus; species Asteroscopus sphinx. The sequence continues at coordinate 5,437,517 of OX453021.1, read as the reverse complement.
TACTCTGCCTAATGGTTAATCCGGCCCTGGGTACATGTCTGCAGAAGTCTAGTCCCTGATGAGTGTTGTTACAAATCCATATACCTACCTATATTCATGCAACAGTTGTTACAATTCCATATACCAACGTATAATATTGCAACAGTCCTTAGATTAATAACAAGCAACATTCGTTATTATTATACCATTCAATGTTACAATCTATGGATACAATTGTGTATTAAGTAGGTAGTTATACAACGTGTATCAGAAATGCGTAGTCATATTTGAAGAGCTTACATAACATAACCAGCCCATTACTGTCCCACTGCGGGGCACGGGCCTGTTCTCAGTACGAGAAGGCTAAGGCCTTAGTCCACCACGCTGGCCTAGTGCGGGTTGGCAGACTACTGATACACACCATTGAGAACTGTATGGAGCACTCTCTGGTATGCAGGTTTCCTCACGATGTTTTCCTTCACCGTTAAAGCAAGTGATAATCGATTATAAATCCGCACATGAATTCGAAAAGTCAGAGGTGCGGGCCGGGATCGAACTCACACCCTCCTGCATGGAAGGCAAGCGTTCAACCACTAGGCTATCACTGCTTATTGAAGAGCTTATTCAGGGGATACTATAGAACAACTCTTACTATGGGACCAACGCTAAAAACGCGAAAAAAAATCACCTGATCCTTACATTTTGTCGAGCGACATCGATGATTTAGTAGGGAACAGAAAATATTATTTCGCGATTTCCGAGTTGGTCCCATAGTAAAAGTTGTTCTATGCTATGCTCTGAATGAGCTCTTAAAATATGACCACGCATTTCTGATACACGTTGTATAGACAGGTTGATCCCATCACATTGATAACTAATTTTTATCAACTATCCTTATCTTTAGGAACGTTGAAGTGCGAATAATCTTTTTACCTATCAAAAGTATGTAAATAAAAATAAAAATTTAAATTTTGGACATTTTTACACAGCCCCATCTAGTCCCAAACTAAGCAGAGCTTGTACAGTCTAACAAAGCAATTAGTATACCTACAGGGTCGCCAGATATAGATGAATATTTCTCAGGAAGTTATAGAATGGTTTGATTAGGGTTTTGTATAAATACAGTTTAACTTTGTCCGTTATTAAAATGATATTTCACTCGAAAACATCCATAATCTTCTGAGAAAACTTCATTTATATCTCTCTACCAAAAAAACTAATAATACTAATTGCTTTGTTAGACTGTACTATGGGTACTAGACAATGGATATAATACCATAGAATAGGTAATAATATATAGAATAGGTAATAATACTAGTTTCTTATGATAATACTTACATACTTTTTTTTGCATATACCTACATAGGTACTTAGAATAGGTACATAAGAAACACCCAGACCAACACAACCACTTATTTTCATCCACAGACATATTAGTAAAAAATATAGACTAAGTGCTGCGAACAACCATAGTGATGCCAACAAAAACCGTGCTCCTTCATGTACAACCAGTGCTTACGTACACACCATGCACTTGAAGGATATTTGTTTTCGCGATGCTTACTGAAAGATGCCGCGTCATGTCAACTGAGAGGGGTGAGCACGGTTTAAGGTGCATGTGTGTGCGTGAGCACTGGTTGTACATGAAGGAGCACGGTTTTTGTTGGCTTCACTATGGTTGTTCGCAGCACTTAGTCTATATTTTTTACTATGTCTGTGTTTTCATCACATAAATATTGGTGTCTTGTGGGAATCGTACCCACGACCTCGTGATCAGCAGTCCGACACTCGAACCACTAGACCACATCTGTACTCATGTACGGTCGACCGCACGTCGGTGGTAACACTTTGACATTAGCAGCATCTTTATTTCGTAAGCAGTAAGGGCGGTTTTCGAATTTAAGTGTTACCACTGTCATGCAGTCGACTGTACTTTCTATCTGTATGTAAATGAGGTGTCTCTATATCATATTGACGTTATTTAATCACATAAAGGCCCAATTAGCAGGTGTTTTCAGCATGCGAACAAAAACATTTTTTCTTTTTAAATAATTGCTCCACAATCTCTCTCTTCACATCCTCAAAAACCAGCACCTGGTACCTACTTTGATTAAGTTTTTGATGTGCCCGTACCCCAGCGGCCTGCAGTCTACGAGTTTATCCCCTTGAGGTTTGCGCCCCCATGGCTGCCGCCTCCGCGGTCAACTCCTAGCTACGTACGACGCTGGTCGCGGGCATAGGCTAGTGACGAAATAAATACAAATAATAATTTCTTAGGTTTTCGCGATCACCACGCATTATAATGAAACAAGTTTAACCGGATTACATCAAATCAAATCAATTATATAACAAAGTCCCAAACAGCAAACAGCACGCAACACTGTTAAAGATAATGATTTAATGACATTGTGAGTGATTACTGCGTGCATCGAAACGATTTTAATTAATAAAAATTGTACGGTAGATTAATAAATTTTTTTAGAAATACATCTGTAAAGACGCTTGTCATCTTAGTCTACCTGCGACCACGAACGCTGCAAAGCTTTCGAAACGTCAGGAAAACCAATTTAAATAATATACGCGATGTAATCAGGTTAAACTTGTTTTATTATAAATACAAATAAATTATGTAGGCCTTTCTCTTCCTAAGTCAGTCATCGTACGCGTTTATGAATATTTCTTGTTGTGGTCAGATTAACAACGAGTCAACGACCTTGATACCGTTCTCAGCTGTTCTCTGCAGATAAATGTCAAGATGCTGTGACGAAATCTCCACCGGTATTTATGCGACTATCTGTGTTGTAGGTATATTGTCAAAGGCTAAGTACATCATTCATTTATCGTAAATTCGTTTTTAACAATAAGTACAGGTACTATGGTTTAACCTGAAACTATTAACTCTGTAAATTATAGTTCGCTGTAGTTGTAGATAGAATAAAACCGGCCAAGTCTGGGTCAGACTCGCCCATTAAGGGTTCCGGACCACCCATCGACCTGATACCCCATTGAAACTGATTTAATTTACGAGAGTTCAAAAGATATCAACGCACCGTGCGCGAAATATGAATTTTTGCATCTCTTTCTAAAGCAGGTATCACCACATATGTCTATGTTTGCCCTATTTTTTTATAGTATTTTTTGCTAAACTACATGGTATGCACTATAATCAGACCAAGTTTGACGTTGGTATGTAGGTATTACGGTTTTGAAGATAGAGCAGGAACAAAAACGTTAAAAATTCATGTTTTTCGAGGTTTCTTGCATGGGGACCCCCTTTGCTTTGAGAAATTTTTCATTTTTAGTGTTTGTCGCGATAGGCACCATAGTAACACATATTCAGTGAAAATATCAACTAGTTATCTATTACCGTTACAAAGATACAGCCCTGTGACAGACAGACGGACGGACGGACGGACAGCGTAGCGAGAATTGGCACTCTTCGGGTACGGAACCCTAAAAAGTGCCAGAAGTGGCCGTTTTTCGCATTTTTTCTATCTACAACTACAGCGAACTATAATTTACAAATTATGCGAAAAACGTGCCTACCGAGAAGAGGTCAGTGCCCAGCAGTGGGACAGTAATAGACTGATTATGTTATGTTAAAGGTATTTCATACTGCTGAAATTATTAATCTATTTAATCAAATTTTTTGTTTGAAACGGACCGATAACTCACCCGAAGGTTGAGATTAGTAATCTTTTTATGCAATCTTCTCATCAAATCTCGTTTCAAACGTAAACCGACGATGATTTCAGGCTTAAACTATTGATTCTGGACTAGAGTTTAGCTTGATTATTAATTCCGGCAGTAGGTAATATTCATCATTTTATTATTTTTAACGCATTTACGCATGCGAAGCGAAATCTTAAGATTTAAATTGTGGAAAGAAAAAATCGCTCACGAGCAGGATTCGAACCTGCGACTCCTGGCTCAGTACGCCAGTGCTTTAGCCACTAAGCTACCGTGAACACTGCTCGTGGTATCGAAATTATCCTCCACTATACGTCTTTGGATACCACATTTCGATACCACGAGCAGTGTTCACGGTAGCTTAGTGGCTAAAGCACTGGCGTACTGAGCTAGGAGTCGCAGGTTCGAATCCTGCTCGTGAGCGATTTTTTCTTTCCACAATTTAAATCTTTTTTAATATTCATCATGTTTACTAAACAGATCAATAAACAGTATTTGCCATAATAAGAACCATTAATAACAACATTAGCGTTGATAATGTGTTTGGAAAATCATCATCAAAAAAAAAAAAAAAACATCAAGTCCCAAACAGCACGCAACACTGTAAAAGATAATGATAACTGCGTGCATCGAAACGATTTTAATTAATAATATTGTACGGTAGATTAAAATATTTTTAAGACGCTTGTCATCTAGTCTACCTGCGACCACGAAATGCTTTGCAGCTTTCGAAACGTCAGGAAAACCAATTTAAATAATATACGTAATTTAATCCGGTTAAACTTTGTTTTATTATAAAATCATCATCATCATCATTTCAACTGAAAGATGGACCGACGACCTGGTGAAGGTCGCGGGAATCCGCTGGATGCGGGAAGCACAGGACCGGTCGTTTACGGAAAATAAATATAAATAGTTAATTGAAAATGTTATGCAATGCAAGTCAAAACCTGAGGTCAAAACAATTAAATGTAGGTAAACTGCCGTTAGTAAACTGTGCGGTTAATTCAACTGGTAAACCCTTTGTTGTTAATATTATTTAACTTAAATAGTTCCTGGTTGTTGAGTTTAGTTATAAAGTAGTTAGGCACGTATAGTAGATGTTTAGGTAGGTAACCATTCTATAACATACCCACCACAGAAATAGAGTAGAATGGTTGTAATCACAATTTTACTTGCGATTTATACGTTTTTTTTTACTTTCGAACAAAGCAATTTTACTTTCGAACTATCGTTTATCCCACAGAAATAGAGTAGAGTAATCACAATTTTACTTGCGAATCATGCGTGGCAACATTCGAACAAACTACGCCTTACATATTGACGTCATTAATTTTTAAAAATTAACTACTTTACAGCTTTTGTTTCTGCAGTTAGAAACTTCACAATAAGGCATTTTTGTGGGTTTTTGTTACATTATTTATAGAAACAAGTCATAAGGCGTGCTGAGAAAGGCTTTGCCCACATGGCCATTCTTTCTATTTCTGTGATACCCACTCTGGATTATGGAACAACATTTCTTAGCCAGTATAAATAGTTTAAAGGGGGATACAAATTAATGACCTATCTTTCTAGTATCTACTATGGCAAACAGGCGTGATAAAAATACCTATGTATAATACACCGCATGCATACCATACCATACCATGCATGTGTATGCATGTGCATTCACTATTCAGTTAAATGTAGACAGAAGCCAGAATCACTAACATCAGGAAAAAATAATATTTTCACTTTCCTGTTATGACGTAGGTTCAATCTTAGTCATCAACATACGATATTGTACTCGAGTATGGTATGGTCCATACATTGAATAAAATAATACAATGTCAGTGACATCATTAAGACTATGTTCTATTTTTTCTCTCTAGTCTTATTTAGTAAACAATCTTAGCACGTCTCTTTATTCAAATAACTACTAATAAAATATAATTACTAGTTTTGTACATTAATTAGGTAAAAAAAATATTTAGTGGGCGAAATCGACACCAATATTAACAAATATTGGTGTCGACGTAAACTAATTTGACAGTTCTAAAATTGTTGCCATCCCTTGTATCTACTATTAGTAAAAGAAAGCGATAGTTTAAAATAAGTTAAGTCCGTGAACAAGAGAATCGACATCATTATGTCTTTTAATAAATATTATTGACGAATTGCATTAAAAAGACATGCCAAGATTGTTTAGTAAATAAGACAAGTAAGAAAAAACAGAAATTACACTCGATGATCACAACGTGATCACAACCATAAATATTTGTTTTTATGTGCTCTTTCCAATATATTTTTCTATCATGACGGCATGAGTTATTATCATATTATGGCTGGTGCCATGGTATAATAAGAGGTGAAACATCTTATTATGGCTGGTGCCTACACCCAGTGCTGCCACCTTAGTGATTTTACCATTAGAACTGGTGGTTTGGGACACCCTGTTGGGGGGCAAAATTTGTGTCTGGTGGCTAGTGGTTTTCTGTAAATTACTCAAACTAAATATACTGAAATTAGTGTTGATTCTTTTGTTCACAAACTAAACTTATTTTAAACTATTGGTCTCTTTTACTAACAGATGTAAGAAAGGGATAGCAACAATTTTAGTACTGTCAAATTAGTCAGACAGATTTTTTTTTTTTTTTGGAATTGTCTCTCGCAAATTCGGTACCCAAAATAGGTACCCTAACTGCTTAACCGGGCGGGTGGCGGAGAATCCCGTTAGGGTCCATCCGCCGAAAAAACAGAATGAAGTTTTCCATTCAAGTTTAGTTGTGATCTCGGAATGTTTTGACAAAAAATACGAAGAAGACATGTGTAATACGTAAATTAATTGGACAGTTCTATTATTATTGCTATCCCTTTCTTGTTTTTACTATTGGAAAAGATGTGGAGTTTAGAAGTTAGTCGGTGAACAAGACGATCAACACCATATAGTAAGACTAAATTAGTTTAATTTGTAAACCACAGAATTATTATCACCAATATGTCAATTTATATTCAATACTTATTGGCTTAGAAACAAAAACAACTATTTGTTGGTACTCGTAGAATTTATGAGCTATTTCAGGAGTTAACAAGGTGACGCTTTTCCAAACAGTAAACACACATAATACTATTATGGCGTTTTGATGACCTAAGGCCGCCGCCCCAACACAAGCGGAGCGGAGCTTTTAGTACAGTGAGCAGTCTAAAGCAAAATAATTATTCTAATACTAGCTTTTACACGCGGCTTCGCTCCCGTATTCTTTATCTTACAGGAACCGTGCATTTTTCCGGGATAAACTAGCAATTAAAAGGTTTTCACACATTACGGAGACTCGACAACAATCCAACACAACCGTTCCAACTCTAATTTTCGGTTCAGCATCAGTTGAAACTATTAACTCTTTTAAACTTAATTCGCTGTAATTGTAGATAGAAAAATTAGCTAAAGTGGCCGTTTTTCACACTTTTTCTTTCTATAACTACTGCGAACTGTATTTTATTGAGTTAATAGTTGCTGATTAAACTATAGTTAAGTACCTTTACTAGTACTCAGCGAGTAATATTTTTTTACTGATTGGGGCGCCAGTGTTCTGCAGGAAGCCCCTAAATTGTCAAAGTCGGAATCGGCACTCAGTATGGGCGCAGTGGCGAGTCGCGTCTTCGTGGGTGAACCGCTTACGACGTTTCCACACCGCTATTGCTTTCTATGTGACAGAAGCTTTATCATCGCAGTTGTGGAGCTTCCACCTTCTGTGTTATTCCGGACAAATATTACGATAACCTACAAATGTTTGTTTACTGTTTAAATTATGATAGGCACATAGACATATTATGAAACGAAATAATTCAATAATACGAGTCCAATGACTCGTGTCTCGAAGTTTTTATAGGTACCTACTCAGTATGAATCAGCATGTTTTGTCAAGTATTATGGGATTTTGCCACGTTTTTATTTAAGGGCGTCCAATGGGGTCCAGGGGGGCGGGGTCATGGGGGTCATGACCCTCCCTGGGCCTAGGTCAACCACAGTTTATTTTCCTGTTTACACAATTTACTAAATCAATGTACAATGAATGAATGAATATATGTATGTGTTATATACTAATGCAACACACATAAAATTACTAAATTGAACTCGCACCCAAACCTGAACATTCATTGTAAATAAATAAATAAATATTTTTGGGACACTTTTACACAGCACCATCTAGTCCCAAACTAAGCAGAGCTTGTGCTATGGGTACTAGACAATGGATATTATACTAATATGTAGACAGGGTTATTTGTAAAACACCGTTAACCTTTCAGGACTATGTTACTAACATCATAATCAATAACTTTTGTTCCATGACTTTTTACAAAACATAATACATTTAGTAAAAACTAACCTTCAAGATTTTGTTGTCCTATCTAACACATTTCAACTCTGTATTTTTCTGTACGACAACGCGACGCAAGCGCATCAAAGCGACCAACCGACTGAGGGCCGCCCATAAATAGGTCAAGTTCAAGCCCCGCCGCCCTAACCCCGCTCCCCTCGCTATTTAACTATCGCGCTTTCTTTTGCTTCGCATGGACTTCGTAACATTTAGAGCGTTCAATTTAAATATTTTAATTTTTGTATGAAAATCTAATGAACTAAAATATGATGAATTTTTCAAAAGATAGTAACATAGTCCTGAGAGGATAACGGTGTTTTACAAATAACCCTGTATATTTTTTTCCTAAATACATACTTATAATTTTTATAATACATAAGAATAATACATTATAGTTACATACATTGTGAATAATATTCGCGCGATTTAGTCTGATTTTGCCAAACCGCCCGCGCCGCAATGTTCTACTCCAATCTCGGCTGCGTCACTATCGATTGAATACTAACCCCCAGTTCTTGGAAGGCTGATCAATTTGATCTATTGTCAACTCTAATGTCAGCTTCTGTGATTGGCCGGTGAAAATGTTACCAACCAATCACATCGCTTGACCTGAGATTTGACAGTCGATTAGTTAATTTTTGCGTTAATTAGCCTTCCAGAAACTGGGGGATAGCTAACCATCACAGCGGAAATAACTACCTACTTAACTACCATACCACTACACTACTACTACTACTACTACCATAACCACTACCACTCCACCACTACTCCACAACCCCGGTTCTACTTGCCATAACTGGCGAAATGTGGGTGTACTATACACCTCTGCCTACCCCTTCGGGGAAATACAGGCGTGATTTTATGTTATGTGTTATGTTGTTAACTACCATGTTAGCCTTATAAAACTTTGCCCTATTTAAAATAATTCAAGAACCTTAAAACATCGATAATAGATGATAAGTAATTAGCTATAATAAAACAATGTTTATCCGGATTAAATCGCGTATATTATTTAAATTGGTTTATCTACACTCGTATCGTAAAATTCGAATTATGAACTCGAAAGTAATGTCATAATGACATACTTTACGCACATGCACCTGTTATGAATTTAAAAAGTTTCATTACGATACAGTTTGCTGAACAAAACAATGCGGTAATTTAATTTTTTTTCCATAACCGCACACTTCAGCCTAACTAAGGAGTTTTTAATGCCACTTCGACCTAACCAAGGAGTTTTCAAACCTTTTTTTTAGCAGTCGTACAGTTTGGCACCAATGAGTACACAAAATTCAGGGTGGCGCCACTTGTCAAACATTGAAAATTTTTATCGTTTAAAATCGCGTTTTTGGCAGAACTTTTGATTGTCATATTGCTTTTAATTATATTTAAGTGTTTACAGGCATATTTTTTGTATGATAAAACAGAGATTGACGGAATCCTGACAAGGATAGAAAATTAGTTCCGATTATAATGTTGTCACCAGACTATATTTTATTATCTGTGTAGGCGCGCACCAGCGCGCGTGCGCGGCCGCGCGCCTGGCCTACTGGATATGGACATCGTTACTTGTAAATTTATTGTTATTGTTTACGTTATTATTATGGTTTTGTATGTCGAAAGTTTTATTCTGGGCAAAAATATCTGACTACAGCAGTGATACTGAACTGAGGAGAATATGACCCCGCCTGAATTTCTGGAGGCAGCAACGTAAATGACGAACAATCTTTTACCAGAGAAATCAAGAAAAACAACGACAATGTTACTAAGATTTTGACTTTGGTATTTTATTTAAAATTGTATGAGTGTAGATAAAATAGTGTATGAAACTGACATAATTAGGTATTAAAACACTCGTGTGATACTATTAAAAACCTCGCCTACGGCTCGGTTTTTAAACTCACACTCGTGTTTTAATAACCCCTATTATGCAACAGTTTCATAAACTACTATTTCCAGACGTTTCGAAAGCTTTACACATTTCGTGGTCGCAGGTAGACCGATGAGATGTATATGATGTGTATGGATGTGTAGTGATCGCGAAAACCTAAGGAATTATTAAGTAATTAGTTTTTTGAAAACCGGAATGGATAAATAACATCCCAATTAAATAATCTCCAAAAAATTCAAGTAAATATAATCTGTGTTTGCAAAAAAGTACCAGGCAGGATGCACTGGTTGAAGACTTATGTCTTCACCAAAGACATTTTTAATACCTTTATGGTCTTCACACTTTGCGGTATAGGCGACTCGGGAACTTACCGATGCCTAAAAAACAATTATGAAAGAAAAAAATATACTCCCAAATATTATTCAAAATATACTAACTAGGCAGTCTTGGTTCATTCTGTTACATGTTGAATAGGGTCCAGTACACGATGAGCTTTTTCTTCCAGATTCGAAGAAACCTCAGTGGACACTCCAACCTGTCGATACAACAATAACTCCTGCATCGGAGGCTTCCCTCGCCTCTACCAGGAGATCCACACTCTCCTGCAAGAGAAGCCCGACTCCATAGTCCTGAACGCAGGAGACAGCTTCCAGGGAACCTACTGGTATACGCTGCTAAAGTGGAATGTTACGCAGGAGTTCATGAATTTGATACCGCATGATGCTCATGTAAGTGTATTTCTTTTAGAGTTTCATACCCAAAGTCCGTCTGTCTGTCACAGTCACAAGGCTATATATTTTTAACCATAATAGATAGCCATTTGAAACGTGTTTTTTTTTTCGGCCAAAACTTGTACAAAACAATTCCAGGGTCACCAGATATGAATGAAGTTTTCTCAGAAGATTATGGATTAAAGCACAGAATAACTAAAAGTACTATCGTTAAGATTCCTCACCTGCCAATTTAAGATTCCTCACCCGCACCCCGCACTCACCCGCGGTTTGCCGGCATTTGGACTGCAAGATTGCAATGGATGTCAATCGCCAGTCGCTATACAAGCACGCCATCTCTGAAAACTACTGAGAAACGCTTGGAACCAAGTCGGCATTACGAGCGGCGAGCATCCCTAACCTACACGAGTGTGCGCGTTCGTATACGGACGTAATCTTGTGTATGTAGGTGGTGCTAGCATTTATATTGTATTGAGTGGCCGGGGTGTGCCTAAAGTAATAAATAATAAAATGTTCATTTTCATAAAATTGTTACACTGTTACAAGTAACAATATACATTAAAGAATGAGAGTGTAACACACTGAATATGTTTCAAAAACTTAACGCTGAGCTAAACATAATAAAGATTAAAACAATAGGTGATCAACACAACACACACACAACATCACGCCTGTATTTCCCTGAAGGGGTAGGCAGAGGTGTATTAGTACACCCACATTTCGCCAGTTATGTTATAGTCCCATGTAATAGGGGGCGAGCCCAGCGTTGCAAACTGCACCATCACCTTTGTAGCTAGATCTTTTGCAAAAGTTGCCAGATCACCAGATTTTACCCTGCAAAGTAGCTAAAGTAAAAAAAATACTAGAAATATGTAACTTATTTCAATGTAACATTAAAATCTTTTAGCTATTTTTTTGAAGTTGTAGCTGACGGCGTTGAAAATTTGCTAGATCTAGCTATAAAGTAGCTAAGTTGACGTCACTGGGCGAGCCTATTGCCAATAATATATATATATATTTATAGGGGATCAATATAATAAATATTATGATTATGTTTCAAACACAATGTAAAAATTGTTTCTGAATAAATTGAATTGAATAAAAAGATACATAATAAAAAAAAATTTTTTTTGAAGTAAGTACCACTAAACTTTTTGTATTTATTTTTTGTATACCTATAGATAGAAAATAAAAATAAAGTTATAACAAACATGAGCACAGTACTAACAATTGGCGGTCTTATGGCGTAAAGCAATTTATATATTATATATATTTATTATTTATTTATATATATTTTTATATCATTGTTTCTTGTATGTAAACTACATAATCTATATCTATACTATAATAAAACTGTAAAGGTCGAAAAGTCTGTACATTGAGTTTTTTTTCGCGAAAACCGGCTAGGGGGACTAGAAATAAGCTATAGAACACGAATCAATCGTTTAAAAAATTTATGTCTGTCTGTCTGTTTGTTACCTCATCACGTAAAAACGGCTGAACGGATCGTAATGAAACTTAGCATTTGTATTGGTATTAGTCTAACTTAAAATATAGGGTATGTTTTATCTGAATCGGTTGAGTAGATCCAGCGATACAGCTTGACCCCTCTATTGTATTAAGTTGCATACAAATTAGAGGTCATGATTGTTGGTTGGATGCAGGTTGCAGGTTCCTAAAAATAAAACTGGATTCTATTAGTATTACAGAAAATATAGAATAACATAACATAGCCCATCACTGTCCCGCTGCTGGGCATGGCCCTCTTCTTGGAATGAGAAGAGTTAAGGAACTGGATATTGTTAGTGTAATAGATTATCATAACATAATCAGCTCATTACCTACTGCCCCACTGCTGGGCACGGACCTCTTCTCGGAACGAGAAGAGTTAAGAAACTAGAAAATATAGAATAACATAACGTAGTCAACCCATTACTGTCCCACTACTGGGTATGGCCCTCTTCTCAAAATGAGAAGAGTTTATGAACTGGATATTATTAGTATTCTAGAATAACATAACATTACCAGCCCATTACAGTCCCACAGCTGGACACGGGCCTCTTCTCAGCATAAGAAGAGATGTGGTTAGTGTTATAGAATAACATAATCAGCCCAATTACTTCCCACTGCTGAGCACGAGCGTCTTCTCAGAATGAGGGAGTTTAGGGCTAATTCCATGAAATTCCATCACCTTAGCCGGTTGGTTGTAAAAACAAAATATAGTATGGTCGGTAAATAGTGTAATCATCTGTGTAGGCGCGTATATGTATATATTTGAAGATATTATGTTCATAATTATGACAAGATGTTATTTTCCGACATCCACGCGGACGGAGTCGAGGGCACAGCTAGTAGGTACAATATATTTTTGAAGGAAACAGGCAACATTATTCCTAAAGAATTTTTGATAAAATATGAAAAACATGTACTTACATTAAATTTCCGAAAAATTCTTGTGGCTGTAGGAATTTTTAAGGAATTTAACAGGCTTTCTACAAGTGGATAAGGAATCGTAGGAACCATGAGCATTTATTACAACAAAAATGCATAAGGAATTAGGTACGTTGTGTAGGTGATAGTGATACGAAAAAAAAAGCTTGCAACTAATTCCTTTTGCCAAACAAGATGGAAAAAACCCCTAAAACATTCTTGTGGTCAGCAGTCATACCTGAATCATTCTTCTGCTGAGTTTTCTTTCAACGAACACCTCGTTTATAGATGTAGGATTGTTTGTCCACATACTGGGTGTCAGGGAAATGGTCCCGAAACTGAAAGGCTATTATTATGCTACCTAAACACAAACGAATACCAATAACCATTAGCCTTATACTCATTGTTTGAGTGATTTGGTATTTTGCAAACCCGCAATGTGAAGCGTACAAAACTCGGGATCAATGCCGCGCGTACTTAGCCTAGGTAGGTTTAGTAGTAGTAGGTTAAGTAGTAGCGTAGGTACGCTCACTACGACACGGACTGCGTATGCGAGCGGATGTCGTTCACCCCTAGCGCCAGCTGATATTTTATTTGAATTACATTGCGAACTTTTAAAAAATCAGTAAATAAATGGGGTTTTTTTGCAAATCAGTTTTATGTAACTGCCCAAAGCTGGTAATGTAAGAAAAATGCTAAAAAAATATGAAAAAAATTAAAAAAAGAATCGCATTTTTTTGTGGTTTCGTATCAGCACAGATAATATATGACTATATTAGTAGTATCAGTAATCACCAGCACTATCATCTTCGTTTTCGGAAGCGTTTCCCTGAAACCCAATATACATTTTTTACGTTTGTGACAAACATTTGCTTGCCTTGCACTTTGCCTGACATGTGTACCAATTTTTTTTTTACTTCTGTTCTCCAGGCAATCGGCAACCATGAGTTTGACGACGGCCCCGAAGGGTTAGCTCCATACTTGTCAGCATTAAAGGCACCAGTGTTAGCAGCTAACATGGACACCAGTGAAGAGCCAGTGCTGCAAGGGCTGTACAAGCCTCATCATATCATCAAGAGGAAAGGAAGGAAGATTGGGCTCATTGGACTGATCACTCCTGATACTGCGGTAAGTTATAAACATGACATAATCATCATCAACCTATCGCAGTCCACTGCGACATAGGCCTCTCCAATAGTCTTCTTTGTCCTCGCCTTTTCCCGTTAGGGTCGGCTTTTTTAATAATGCAGCGCCATTTATCCCGATGGTAGGCATCATCCTTCCTAAGGCCTGGCTTCTTCATATCCCTATGGATATTCGTCAACTAGGTGGATTGAGGTCTTCCTCTTCCTGTTTTCTTTGTAGCCATGGAAAGGCACTTTTCACGACATGGTCTTCGTGTTACGTGACCGTGCCATCTCAGCCTGGATTCAGCGAGTTGCCGCGCAGATGGCTATAATAGTCTCCGTTGAGATTGGTCGCCGTAACCGAAATACTGTGAAAAAAGACCGCGAGGGCATTATCTAAATTATAATGTCGACTTACTTCGGTATGTGAGAGGGAGTTATAAATTAGCGCATAGCGAAAATTCGAGATGTAGTATAGATTGTTGACGACGACGACGACGACGACGTGATGACGACGACGACGACGACGATGACGACGACGACGACGACTGTGGTCTAGTGGTTCGAGGGTCGGACTGCTGATCACGAGGTCGTGGGTTCGATTCCCACAGGACACAAATATTTGTGTGATGAACATAAGTGTTTGTGTTGGTCTGTATGTTTCTTATGTATTATAAGTATGTTTTACAACAAAAAAAAGTACATAAGTATTATATCCATTGTCTAGTACCCATACCACAAGCTCTGCTTAGTTTGGGACTAGATGGTGCTGTGTAAAAATGTCCCAAAGATATTTATATTTATTTATTTATTTATCGTCATGGTATGGACATGTGATGCGGGGAAATGAGAAGCACGTAACGAGAATTTTTTTGATTAAGAAAATAGGAAGACCAAAGAAAAGATGGATGGATTGTGTGAAAGATGACATGGATAAAAAGAAAGTGAATACTGACATGACGTCTGATAGAGATGTAGATATAGAAGAAAAAGAGATGCTGCACCCATCACAAATGAATTGGGATAAGGACAGCAGGATAAATGATGAATAATAAATAATAATAATAATATTATTAATGTTGACATAATTATTGTAAATTTCCTCTATGAATAATACTCCAATAACTTTTATAAATTGATTAAGATATAATGTTATAAAACTATTATTATAATTAAAATTATTACCTAAATAAAAACTAAACTATTAAACTGATTTCTGACACACAGGCTAGATTATAGCTTAGTTCAGAAACCAGAGCTTTCAACAAATTATGAACTTATTTAGTGTCAAATAAATAAATAAATAAAAATAAACAAATGTTTGATAATAATAATGGCATGTTTATTCATGATTTTATTAGTCTGTAAGTGATTATATTATTTTGTAGTGCATGTTTGGAACTCAAATATTGTTAACATCTTCTTACAACATGTATGCAATAAACCGATTGATCGATTGATTGATTGATTACCTCGGATTACTAACGATATCTTTTATTTTGTCATCTTCAAGTGTAGAACGTTAATAATAGTTCTGTTGAGATGTCAAAACAGTATTTATCAGTTAGATCTGTGGCGGCAAATGACGAGATACTACTCGTGTTAGTACTTATTTCATCAAGTCATTGTGATGTGAATCAGGTTAATACAATGTATCCGACTATTAAGGAGTGCATAAAAAGAGTTTTCATGAGTGAATACACTTATGAATGTCGGGTGCATCCTGTTGGAAAATTTACTCATTTTGAGAAGAGACCTGTGTCCGGCACTGGGACAGTAATTTAAGAAAAAAAAATACTTAAAATTCACACGATAACTCACAAAATAATAAAAATTTTTTTTTTTTTTTTTTTAAATCATTAAATTTTATTAAGGGGTTTTTATCCACACGGATATGCCAACCCCATAGTACCTTATACACTGTCTGATACATACATATTTGATACAAATTAACAAGAAGAGGAAAAAAAAAACACTGACTAAGCAGCAAACCACACAACTGTTTTGCAGCAACTGACTGATTATTTCCTAAAATAGTCAATACAAGTCCAACGTCTAGTGAATTCAACTTTAATACTTTCATAACAGATTCTCTTTTTTTTTTTTTCACACAATCCATCAGCAAATGCTGCACATCTTCTAATTTATTACATACATCACAATTGGGAGATGCCACCTTCCGCATTAGGAATGCAAATTTTGCTGAAGGATAGTGCCAAGAACTAAGTCTCAGCTTGTTAACTTGCCCTCATCAAACCATGGCGCACGAGGAGGCTCACTCTGAATTATTTTGTACCATATACCTTTTTCTTTAGAAATCTCATCAAAGTAATCTTTCCATTTGTTAATAAAACACATAGATTTAAATTTTGAAAAATATTCCCAATGGTCCGGTAAATACGAAATTTCACTACCTACTTCAACAGCTAACTTTGATATACGGTCAGCCTCCTCGTTGCCTTTTTTTTGCCAGTGATATGACACAAGTAGTGGTTTAAATACGTATGCTGTACCAGCTTGTATAGTTTTATGGTAGCGTAACTCTGGCACATTCTTACAATTCATTTACTAGAATCTTGTGTCGGTTGACTGCCTCGTTGGTCTAGTGGTTGCAAGCGCGACTGCTGAGCGTGAGGTCCTGGGTTCGATTCCTAGGTCGGGCAAAGTGTTATTGGGTTTTTTCATTAGGAAATTCTCAGTAGCACCCCGGAGTCTGGATTTGTGCCCGGTCAATGGCAATAGGCTCGCCCCCTATTACATGGGACTATAACATAACTGGCGAAATGTGGGTGTACTATTTCACCTCTGCCTACCCCTTCGGGGAAACACCGAGAGATGTTATGTTATGTTGTGTCAGTTGTACAAAAAGTTCGTGATTAAAGACATTAATTTGAAATAATTCCTACGCGGCCTTTTAATGATCGTATAAACGACACACTTCGCGTGTGAAATATTAATTATAGGAATGACTTCCTAGCGGAAATATCCGTTTACGTGTTGTTTTTCCACGTCCACAAATCTGCCGCATTTAGAAGAAGTCACAAAGCTCATAGAGAAAGAGTTCGTCTAAAGAAGCCATACTTATTTCTGCTGACCAACATAATTGCTGTATTTACTTTTAAACTTTCGCGTTGCATTCATCAACTCGGCCTATCGATGCTGGACATAGACCTCTCCCAAATAGCGCCACAACACTCGGTCCTCTGCCTTCCGCATCCAGTCCCCCCCCAGCTACTTTCATCAGGTCGTCGGTCCACCTGCCTGGGGGGCGCACTACACTACGTTTGCCGATTCGCGGTCTCCACTCAAGGACTCGTCTGCTCCAGCGACCATCGGTCCTTTGACATACATGGCCAGCCCACTGCCATTTCAGCTTACTGATCCTACAAGCTAAGACTTACTCCGGTTCTTCTCCGGATAATCTCGTTACGGATTTTGTCCTTGAAAGAACTCCAAGCATAACTCGCTCCATAGCTCGCTGAACGACTTTAGATTTGTGGACTAGCCCAACTTTTAGTACGTCTCGGTATCGTAAGTCATGACAGGCAGGACAAACTTCGCACAGGTCGAAGACTTTTGTGTTCAAACTTTGCGGTGTAGGCGACGAGAAGACTCGGCGAATGCTGTCTGAATTTTAGTGACTCTGCGAGTGACTCTCCAACCATGTGAGAGGCTTCCTGTAGGGTATAAACTCCTCTGGCCTACATGGAAGTCCCTAAACCGATTGCGGACCCAGGTAGGCAGATGCAGGCTTAACATGAGCAAGTGGGGCTATATAGATCAAACAGCTACACCCTGCATGTGTGGCATTGATCCTTAATCAATGTCACATTTGCTGTGCTGCTCCTTGTGTCCAAGCACTTGCACATTAAGTGACCTTATCAATGCCACAGAACCGGAGTGACCGACATAGCTTGTAGGATCAGTAAGCTGAAGTGGCAGTGGGCTGGCCATGTCTGTCGAAGGACCGATAGCCGTTGGAGCAGACGAGTCCTTGAGTGGAGACCGTGAATCGGCAAACGCAGCGTAGGGCGCCCCCCTGCCAGGTGGACCGACGACCAAAAAACGTGGCTGGGGGGGACTGGATGCGGAAGGCAGAGGACCGAGCGTTGTGGCGCAACTTGGGAGAGGCCTATGTCCAGCAGTGGACTGCAATAGGCTGAGTTGATTGTTGATCAATGCCACAGACAATGCACAAGACGTGGCAAATTTCTGGGCCAGCAGCGTGTGATTACTATGCCACTACCAGTATTTTCTTTGTACCGTCGACACGAAGAAGAAGAAGTGACTCTACGGCCAAAACGGCACTCATGATCAAGCAAAGGGTGTCCTACGAGACACCTGTACGCGGCGACATTCTATTACCTTATGTTATTAGATTTATGGTTGGTTGGTATGGTTTGAGTGTAACGATGTTTACCCTTACACCCAGCCTGTATATTATTATGTTTTGTTCACTACAGCAAAACCGTATCGCAATAAAACAAGAATATTATCCACATCATTAAAATTTACTTTCTGGCTTTAACATCGTTTTCAGTGCAGTTGAGTAAATAATACAGTTGACATAATATTAAGCTAGACAGAAGAATACGACGCGACATTAGTAACAAGAATGCAGCTCAAATAATTTTGTGAATTGAATATGTATTTGGAAACAGTTGAGGAGAACGTTGCACTAGGCACTGTCGTTCTTGTCATATTCCATACATACATACATATTATCACACCTGTTTCCCATTGGGGTAGGCAGAGACTATGGATACCACTACCACCACCTCCACCTGCTACGATCCTGACACACCTCTTTTGCTTGATCTACGTCCATTAACCTCGTCATGCATGCTCTTCGGTTTAGAGAACTCTTAACCTGGTATTTTTTGAGAACGTCCGCGATTTGACGCCATATTCCAACATTCATATTTATTCATTCATATTTTGATTCGTCATATTCCGACTTTTCAATTTTTCAAAATAATTCAACTTATAATCTACCTAGTATTATGTGTGTTCCGTGTGGTGCCGGACGTACAGAATTGCAGCATCCTATCTCTTCTCATGGGTGTCGTAAGAGGCGACTAAGGGATTCCCCAGAGGATGGGCAGCAGCGTTCTCTGAGTATTGAACCAACCAACTGCGATCGCCAACCCGCCTGCCAATCGTGGCGATTATGGCTTATCCCCCCTTTTTGGGGAGGCCTATGTCCATCAGTGGACGACTTTCGGCTGAAATGATGATGATGATAATGATGATTTATTTTATATCTCTACCTACTATTTTGAAAATTTTGTCTCCACACAGTGGTGAAAACGATCACTTTCAAGATCCTAGTAGTAAGCCTATGGTCTGTGGAATGGGTATCACATCTGGGCATCGCCGTATACAGGGCCGTCTTAGGCCGTCCAGGCGGACCCCTTGCCCCCTTAGGCATAACAGAGCACTTATGTTCATCATACAAATATCACATAGTAGTGATCGCGAAAACATAAGAAATTAAAATGATTATGTTGTTATTTGCAGAAACTCTCATCACCTGGTAAGGTGAAGTTCACTGACCCTAAAGAGGCTGCGAAGAGGGAAGCTCAAGCGTTACATGAACAAGGAGTGGACATCATTATACTGCTGTCACATTGCGGACTTGAAGTTGACAAGTAAGTGCTATATCAGCCTTTAAAAAAACCAGCCAAGTGCGAGTCGGACTCGCGCAGTAAGGGTTCCGTACCCCTCAACGACCTGATACCCCAAAAAAACTGTTTTAATTTACGACAGTTTATCAAAAGACATCAACGAACAGTGCGCCAAATATGAATTTTTGCATGTCTTTCTTACGCAGGTACCACCACATATGTCTATGTTTGTCTTATTTTTAGTATTTGTTGCTAAACTACATAATATGCACTATAATCTGACTAAGTTTAACGCTGGTATATATTACCGTTTGGAAGATAGAGCAGGAACAAAAACGTTGAAAAAAATGCATGTTTTATGAGGTTTCTTGTATGGGGACCCCCTTTAGTTTTAGACTTTTTTTTGTTTTTAGTATTTGTCGTGATACACCTCATAGCAACACATATTCTGAGAAAATTTCAACCGGTTACCTTAATAGGTCACAGGGCTGTATCTTTTGAACGGATTACCGTTCAAAAGATACAGCCCTGTGACAGACAGACGGACGGACGGACCGGTCCCGTTTGGGACCCTTCGGGTACGGAACCCTAAAAAGCTATTCAAAATGACCGCATTCTTGTTCTTAGCAAATCGATGGCAATCTTAATTCTGTCAACCCAGAACTTATCTATTTATTCATTTATTATATTCTTTATTGTACCATCACAACACGGGAGTGTTTAGCCACTTGCTAAAATTCTTAATTCGGCCGTGTTGGCAAATCGGACAAAGTCGGGTATACTTTATATACATGAAAAGGTTGCCGGCCAAGTTAAGATGATAAGCAAGTGGCTCAACTTTCGCGTGTTGTGACTGTACATACACCAAACAAAGACAGCTGTGGTAGTCTACGCAGGGGCGGCCCTAGGACGGTGTAAAAGGTGAAACCACCTCGAGCGCCGTCTTAGGGTGGCACCGAAAATGCAGCTATAGATTGTCTGCAAAAATAATAGAGGTGTATGGGTACCTTAATACAATACAACTTAACAATATAATAACACAAAGTTTAACCGGATTAAATCGCGTATATTATTTAAATTAGTTTTCCTGACGTTTCGAAAGCTTTGCAGCATTTCGTGGTCGCAGGTAGACTAAGATGACAATTGTCTTTACAGATATTTCTAAAAAAAGCGAAAACCTAAGAAGTTATTAACTTAACAATATTTTCTAAAGGACCATTTACAATATTTTGGGTGAGTTAGCGGGTCAGACTCAAAATAACTAAAAACACACTGAATTGGTAATATCTACAACGTGTTATTGAAATAACTGAAAACCTCTTAAGGGGTCATTGTACTAAAAAAAAAAACAAAATTCAAAACATTTATTTGCAACTAAGTGAACCTACAATGTGTGTGTATTGCCAGTAATTACTTACGGCACTGAAATGTGGTCGCTCACAATGGGCCTGATAAGAAGGCTCAAAGTCACTCAAAGGGCAATGGAGAGGGCTATGTTCGGAGTGTTCCTGCGTCATCGAATCAGAAATGAGGAGATTCGCAGGAGAACGAAAGTAACCGACATAACTCGAAGGATTGCCAAACTTAAGTGGCAGTGGGCGGGGCACATTGCTCGCAGAACAGATGGCCGATGGGGCAGTAAAGTTCTGGAGTGGCGACAGCGTACTGGAAGGCGCAGCGTGGGTAGGCCCCCCACAAGGTGGACTGACGATCTGGTGAAGGCCGCGGGAATCCGCTGGATGCGGCGCAGGACCGGTCGTTGTGGCGAAGCTGGGGGAAGCCTATCTCCTGCAGTGGACGTCTTTCGGCTGAAATGATGATGATGATGATGATGATGAAGTGTACAATGTAGGTAGTTCTTATTTTATGTAAAATACATTAGGAGGCACTTATGACAAGTTATGACTTAGCGGCCTTCTACAGGCGCAAATTTGAGGGCTTTCAATAAGTTATGTCAGTTAATTTCTATTAGTTAATTGTTATTGGTTAATTGTATTAGATAATTTATATAATATGTTTAATTAATATGTAAATAAGATAATTTAATTAGTTAATTAATGTTAATGACTTTAACTAAATAGACTAAATAGTGTTAATGACAGTGATTTAATTAGTAATTTATTATTAATTAGATAATTAGGTATTTAGTTTAAATACTAAGGTATAGTAACACAGTAATTCTAGTATCTTATATTTCTTATCTTCATACTCATCAGTATGAACAACTTCTACTGTGGGACCAACCCTGAAATCGCGAAAAAAAATCAGCTGTACGTACTTACCCTAAATTTGTGTTCACATAAATCGACAAAATGTAGGGAACAGCTGTTTTTTTTTTCGCGATTTCAGGATTGGTCCCTTAGATGCACGAAATGCTGCAAATCTTTCGAAACGTCAGGAAAACTAATTTAAATAATTTACGCGATTTAATCCGGATAAACCTTGTTTTATTATAATGTGTAGTGATCGCGAAAACCTAAGAAATTATTATGTATGTACCTATACTTATTGTACATCAATCTAAGCCATCTCGTAAGACAATAATAACGGAAAGATGTGACTTATGCTTAGCACAAAGTGACAAGAAAATAACATCTTGTCTATTCTACGATCTACAACAGACAATGTTATCAAGAGTTTGATCTGAGAGTCCATTGTTCTGTCACGAGATAACGCAGGATGCAATAAAATTACTCAATTAGACCATAACTACAAGGCCATAAGTACAAGCGATAATTCTGATTAAATTGAACATTGTAGGGTCTGACCACGCTATCTCTGCAGTGGAATTATGGGAATACCGTAAACAACAACTAGGTATCAAAATCTCTGTAATGATCTTATTATTCCAATGCCTAGTTTTTACTCGTCTATACTTACAGTCTTACAAAACTAACATTATGATGCGATGAAGCAATTATCCAATAGGCATCCCATGCAAGGCACATGTTTATCGTGCCTCGGAGAGCACGTAAAGCCGTCGGTCCTGTAGGTCTACTCGCGTTTTACGAACGACAAACGAAGTACGAACTTTCGTTCCGACTGATACTTACATAATAAAGATAGGCACATAAAAAAGGCACAATTAAGATAGACTACGGTTCATAGTCGTATACAATTTACCGGAGATGAGAAAAACAAACGTCAAAACACGATCATCGCATGCGATAAGGGAACGATGGTTGACCGGAGTAGCAAATTGTGCGATGAATCGTACGATTTATCGAATATCGTCGAACGGGAGTAGACCCCCTGCGCCTGGTCTCTCTCCGGTCGTGTCGAATTGCCGTCCCATCGGATTATGAGAGTGAGGGAATAGAGAGTGCACCTGTGTTTGCGCACACACTTGTGCACTATAATATGTCCCGCGCAGATGGCTAGTCTCCGTTGAGATTGGCCGCCGTGACCGAAATTCGGCCGGGAGTACATTTTTTATTATTTATTTATTACATGTTTATACAAAGTGTATTTAAAATGGGTGGTCAGACAACGTGTTATTAAAATAACTAAAAACCTCTTAAGGGGAATGTCAGCCAAGTGGCGCCCCCATCAGTAAAAAAATTATCACTCGCTGAATTTACCGAAAATTCGTTTTTAACAATTGAAGAACAGGTACTGTAGTTTAATTAGAAACTATTAACTCTGTAATATATAGTCCGCTGTAGTTGTAGATATAGTAATTGCCAATAGTGGCGGTTTTTCGCACTTTTTCACAGACGCATCTGGCTAGACTGGAAGCCGATCCCAATATAATTGAGAAAAGGCGCGGAGGATGACTTCTGATACACCTTGTATAGTAGTGGACTCTGCTAGCTATTTTTTCATTTATGAGAATATTCGGTCATTAAGATTACCAGAAAAAAATATGGCATCCCCTTTAAGAGGAAATGCGGGTGGTCTTTTCTCCATACAAACGCTCTCGACTGTTTTCTGTCTGGTTTATAACCCTAGAGAAATGATTTGTTACAGTAAAATAAATATCAACTTTTTCTATGTCTCTTTCGTTTTTGTTGATAAAAAATATTTCTAGAAGCCCTCAAACATTATCAAAATTTGCTCTTTAGACCGCTGTCTACAGGGGCTTACAGCCTTACTTATAAAACCAACTAATTATCTTCTTAGCAACCAATTAACTAATCACTACTTATCTGCTTAATTAATGATGAAATATTTTCTAATCAAAAACATAATTAGGCTAATGAAAGTTTGATGAAACAAAATACAATTTTACTCTGTCAACACCGCCAGATGTTGACAGCATAAAATATTTTTTGTAGTGAATGTCCTGCCTAAAACGTTTATAATAGCAACATTTCGTCACTCGATTTAAAAATAAAAAAGTTCAACCGTCAAAAAGATTGTTGTTTTTAGGGTTCCGTACCCGAAGGGTGCCAAACGGGACCCTATTACTTTCGCTACGCTGTCCGTCCGTCCGTCTGTCTATCATAGGGCTGTATCTTTTGAACGGTAATAGGTAGCTGGTTGAAATTTTCTCAGAATATGTGTTGCTACGACCCCTATCACGACAAATACTAAAAATAAAAAAAGTCTAAAGCCAAAGGGGGTCCCCATACAAGAAAACTCTAAAAACATGCATTTTTTTCAACGTTTTTGTTCCTGCTCTATCTTCAAAAC
Source organism: Asteroscopus sphinx (assembly GCA_949699075.1). Taxonomy (NCBI): domain Eukaryota; kingdom Metazoa; phylum Arthropoda; class Insecta; order Lepidoptera; family Noctuidae; genus Asteroscopus; species Asteroscopus sphinx. Next base: position 5,413,049 of record OX453021.1, on the reverse strand, counting down.
GGTAATACATACTGTCGTCAAACTTAATTATAGTGTATACTATGTAGTTTAGCAAAAAATACTAAAAATAGGGAAAACATAGACATATGTGGTGGTAGCTGCGTAAGAAAGAGATGCAAAAAAATTCATTTCTCGCATGGTGCGTTGATGTCTTTTGATGAACTCTCGTAAATTAAACCAGTTTCTATGGGGTATCAGGTCGATGGGTGATACGGGACCCTTACTGCGCGAGTCCGACTCACACTTGGCCGGTTTTTACTGGGGCTATTCACAGGCTATTCAGCGATAGTTTCATCAAATACCTAATTTTCAAAAAGTCTCTCTGCCCGCATTTGCTCAAATAAATGTATTTACTACTTTTTGTTCTCCAGGGAAATAGCTCGCGACTTCGCCGAGCACATTGACATCATAGTAGGAGGTCACACTCACTCGCTCCTCTGGAACGGAGTCGCCCCTAGCGGGGAGGAGGTCGCTGGACCGTACCCTGTGTTTGTCGAGAGCACTGCTGGTAAGAAACATCAGGTAAGGCCAAACTTTCACTTCGGATACGGAAGCATTTTGGATGTTTGGGAATAGCACTGCAAATACAAGGTGTCAGGGAAACGCTTCCGAAAACGAAAATAGGTGATAGTGCTGGTGATTACTGATACGAAACCACGAAAAAAAATCGATTCTTTTTTATGATTTTTTAATATTTTATTTTGCATTTTTCGTTATGTATGAGTTTTATTTAACTGCCCAAAGCTGGTTATGTATGAAAAATGCAAAAAAATATTATGAAAAAATCTAAAAAAAAAAACGCATTTTTTTTCATGGTTTCGTATCAATAATCACCAGCACCTATCTTCGTTTTCGGAAGCGTTCCCCTTACACCCAGTATTTATGGTCCTAATACTTCAGCTGCCGACATAGCTTGTAGGATCAGTAAGCTGAAGTGGTAGTTGGCTGGCCATGTCTGTTGAAGGACCGACAGCCGCTGGAGCAGACGAGTCCTTGAGTGGAGACCGCGAATCGGCAAACTCAGCGTAGCCCCCCCCCCAGTCCCTCTCGTGCTATGCCTTTGGCACGTCCCGGGAAAACAATATTGTTCCTCCCACAGTAGCACGCTTGGTGGTCACCACGTGCTGTCCTCCCTAGGGTCGCTTAATAGACGACCCGGCGTGGCCCAATGGAGTTCCCAGTAGCTCCTCTATTTTGTGTAGAGGATGGCCACTGTGTGGTTTTAGTCGGTATTAGTCGGTAAGAGTTCGATATACCCCTCTGCCGTCCCCAGACGGAGGGTATCCATGAAGATTTCTACACGAAAACAAAAAAAAAGAGCGCCCCCCAGCCATGTGGACCGACAACCTGATTAAAGTAGCTGAGAGGGACTGGATGCGGAAGGCAGAGGGCCGAGTGTTGTGGCACAATGTGGGAGAGGCCTATGTCCAGCAGTGGACTGCGATAGGCTGAGTTGATGATTGAAGCCTTTCGCGTCCAATCCACCCCAGCTAGCTTCTTCATCGTCGGTCCATCGGCGGCGTCCTACAGTTCAAAGCAAGACATCCTAGGACGTTCAAATATCTAATCAAAATTTGGTAGCTAACAACTTGTTTCTTTGAAAACTAACCTAATTACTTCAGTTATAATCATTAATCCAACCTCTAGCTAATAGTTATTATTGTTCTATTTAAAACCTTACTCGTATTCTTGTACTGAGTAACTCCTTAACTTATTAAACTTGTTGTCCTATTTAACTTGTTTTCCTTGGAAGAGACTGGACCTCACGACACAGGGTATCCTACTGTGGGGACCAGTGAAACTGTATAACTGGTTTAAATGGTTTTAAGTGGTATAATTTAGTGCATAAGTGAATATATGTAATACTGAGTTATGTAGAAATTGCACTTGTATTTGTAACTGAATAATTTTTTATCTTTTATCTTTTTTTAAACTTGGCACAGATAATATAAAACTTGGTAAACTTAATTCTTTAACAATCTTCCATCATTGCAGGTGTTAATAGTGCAGGCTTCAGCCTTCACCAAGTACATGGGCAACCTGACCGTCTACTTTGACTTCCGCGGAGACTATGTCAAGTGGGAAGGAAACCCGCTGTTCCTGGATCGCTCCATACCTGAAGGTATAACACACACACACACATAACATCACGCCTGTATTTCCACGAAGGGGTAGGCAGAGGTTTAATAGTACACCCACATTTCGCCAGTTATGTTATAGTCCCATGTAATAGGGGGCGAGCCTATTGCCATTGACCGGAGACAATTCCAGACTCCGGGCTGCTACTGAGAATTTCCTAATGAAAAAACCCAAGCACACTTTGCCCGACCCGAGAATCGAACCCAGGACCCCACGCTCAGCAACCACTAGACCAACTAGGCAGCCGAAGGTATAGTTCTTGGCAAATCTAAAGTTACAAGCTGCGAGCAGGAATCGAACCTGCGACTTTGTGGTTCAGTGCAATAGACGTTCTAGCCAACTGAGCTATCACTCCTAAAAGTGTTAAACTCATGTTACGGCCGACGCGACAGATTTGCTCGGCCGACGCGCCGCGGCGTCCAACTGTATGAATGGTTGGATGGTAAAACTATGGTGACGACTTTTCAAAACTGTTTCGATATTTTTCGGTATACAATGTGTTATTGAAATAACCTCTTTAGGGGTCATTGTGCTCATCAGTATGAACAACTTTTACGGGGCCAACTTTTATAAGGCTACTCCACAGAAATAGATGGTTGTAATCACAATCTTACTTGCGATTCATGCGTGGCAACTTTCGAACAAACTACGCCTCCCATATTGATATAATATTTTTTTTAAATTAACTTGTAACTTAAAAAAAATGTACTTTACAGCTTTTGTTTCTGCAGTTAGAAACAGCACAATAAAGCATTTATGCGGGTTTTTGTTACAGTATTTACAGAAACAAGTCATAAGGCGTGCTGAGCTTTGAAATGCCCTGCTTGAAAGGTTTTGAATGCTTTTTTTTCGCGATTTCAGAGTTGGCCCTATAGTAAAAGTTGTTCATACTGATGAGTACCCCTTAAGGGGTTTTCAGTTATTTTAATAACACCTTATATAGTTTCCGCAAATACTATTAACTCGGTATGTAATTACTTACTCTCTTCATATAGTAGTGTAGGAGAGCTCTTTGTGAAGCAGCTCGCCCGGGGAAGTACTACCACCGTACCTAGTTCCCCGCAAAATAATGATGCTTGCATTGCTGTGTTCCGGTGTGAGTGTACGGGTGCCGGTGAAATTACAATCACATGAGACTTTCCATTTTCATGTCTCAGTTTAGCGAACCGACTTGCGGTACCATTTAGGCAACAGCCTAGGTGGTATTGCAGTTGTTATGAACAAAGGTAACCGATAGGCCTTTAGCTCGTTTCGCCATCCTATAATATATAAAAAACATATTGAATTACAAAATTATCAACAATTGATAAACCTAGGTTATTTATTTTTAGATCAACCTCAAAATTATTGTTTATTTATAAGATTGCTATTTGCACTTGATAACCTCAGATGAGAAGCGAACTTGACGTTTTATTAGCATTGCTTCATTTAGCATGACCTTATTTTGACCATAATCATCGATGTAAGAGTTCGTTCTTAAGAGGCCTTTCACGTTTCGCAGCTGTCTCGCTCTAATTTTAAACCTTTTTTTAAAGATTTAAAGAGATTTTAGGCGAAATTGAAAAATGTATTGTATGAACATCCTTCAGAGTGTCATCACAAATATTTAAACAATGGTTTTATTTCCATACATGATTTATACTGGGTGTAAGGGGAACGCTTCCGAAAACGAAGATAGGTGCTGGTGATTACTGAAACGAAACCACGAAAAAAAATGCGATTCTTTTTTTAGATTTTTCATATACATTTTTTTGCATTTTTCATACATAACCATACCAACCATAGTCCGTGTGGTGCCGGACTTAAAGAATAGCACCACCCTTATCTCTTCTCATGGGTGTCGTAAAAGGCGACTAAGGGATTCACCAGAGGATGGGCAGCAGCGTTCTCTGAGTATTTAACCAACCAACTGCGATCGCCAACCCGCCTGCCAAGCGTGGCGATTATGGCATATCCCCCCCTTAATTGGGGGAGGCCTAAGTCCAGTAGTGGACGTCTTTCGGCTGAAATGATACATAACCAGCTTTGGGCAATTAAATAAAATACATACATAGTGAAAAATGCAAAGAAAATAAAAAAATCGAAAAAAAGAATCGCATTTTTTTTCGTGGTTTAGTATCAGTAATCACCAGCACTATCACCCATCTTCGTTTTCGGAAGCGTTTCCCTGACACCCTGTATAGAAAGAAAAATAAAGTTTTTTTCTCTCTCTACCTTTCCTTCTAAGCATTAAATAAAGACGAAAATATGTGTTTCAAATATTTGTAATGTTACCGTGAAGGATGTTTATAAAAAACGGTTTTCAATTTCGCCAAAATCTCTTGAAATCTTTAAAAAAGTGCTGAAATTAGGCTATGAAACGTCAAAAGCGTGAAAGGTGAAAGGTAAATAGTTTCCATTTCACTCTACATTCCGCATCATGACATCCAGTTTTGCATCACTTGTTTTATGTTCTTCTCGGTTTAATATTGGGTTAAATCTTCTTCTTCTCATTTATCTTCTCTTCTATAACAGGTAGGTTTACCAGATACCCCAAAATATTTCCTGTCCTGTTTCCAATAACCTTATAATTATGTAATTTTCCTATACTAATGTACTGAAAATATACAAAATGAATAATATAAATACAGTTCTCGATGGTGTACACGACGGACTATAGTCAATCCGCACTAGGCCCACGGGGTAAACTAAAGTAATGGGAAGTAATGGGTTGATGAAGATGATATTAAAAAGTTTAAAACCTCGTTTCACTGCAGCATACGTAACCTCTCCCGCACTTCTTACTTTTCGATTCGAATGTGTGGATTAGAATTTGATTATCAATTGTTTTAATAGTGAAAGAAAGCTTCGTGAGGAAACCTGCACACCTGAAAGTGCTCCATACAGTTCTTGATGGTGTGTGTAGTCCACCAACCCGCACTAGGCCAGCATGGTGGACTAAGGCCTGACCCTTCTCATTCGGAGAAGAGGCCCGTGCCCAGCAATGGGATAGTAATGGGTTGATTACGTATAATATGTATGAGTAACCATCGCGTCGCTCTAAAGTCCTTGACTCACAGCACCCGATCCGTCCCGCCGTTACGATCCCAAGGCCTTTACTCACAGCGCCCAATGCGTTCCGCCGATACGACCTGACGATGCGACCTGCAGGCCAATTCACGTAACTAAAGAAGTCCAGTTGCAGTGCAGTTGCATTTAAGTTTCGATCAAAACGATGCTTTTCGTATTCTCTTACCTACAGCAGTCACTGTCAGAAACAAACTGCAGCGTCACTGCAACTTGATCGGCGCGTCATAAAATTGCGTGAATTAGGGCCCTGAACGCATGCGTTCTCTGTAACTAATGGCTGCCCGTGTATGCCTCCCCACTGCCTGCGGTCTTCCTGCGGTAGATCGCAACGCGTTCAATGGATCGCACGCCGCTAATGCGATCTTTGTCTCCGGTGACTGAGATCGCGTGATCAGCGTAGCGTTATGACATTTTCCACGCTACTATCCCAAACGAAATCTTGAAATAGAATGAATGCTTAATGTATCGCAGAACAGATCGGAGCCATTGTGAAGAGCCTTGAGATCCGATTCAACCAGACATTGGTCGTGTTCCACCTGCTCAGTTCACCTGGGTGGACACCTTAATTGCTAAGTGACAGAAAATTTTAAAACGAGCTGAGGCCTTTATGGTGAACTACAGGCAATACAAATTGCCCGTGGTTCACCCAGGTGAACTGAGGTGGACTACAGGCAATTCATCGTGCCCGTGGTTTACCCAGGTGAACTGTGGTGGACTACAGGCAAGAAAAAGTGCCCGTGGTCCACCCAGATGAACAAAGCAGGTGTACCACGACCTTAGACTGGATTCAACGATCAGTTCTGAAGACACACACATTCTAGGATCGTAAAAGCGCAACGGATCGGTTACTGTCTGTGAGTCAAGGCATTAAGTGCATGTTGTTCCTTATCTGTTATCCAGTCCGCAGCATTCTGTTTATTACGTCACGCTTGGAATTTGCTTGAATATTTTTGTTCTATACATTCCAGACCCCATAATAAAAGAGAAGTTAGCCCCCTACGCGAAGCGAGTCCATGAAGCAGAAAACGTGCCTGTGGGGTCCACAGTCCACACCATGAGATTCGACGAGTGCGTTTTCGGGGAGTGCACCATTGGAGATATGCTGGTCGATGCGCTGCTGGAGTTTGTAAGTAAACACTTTTATAGCTTGTAGACGGTCATAGCCAGCCCGCTGCCAATTCAGCTAACTTATCCTATAAGCTATGTCGTTCACTCCTGTTTTTCTCCGGATAATCTCGTTACGGATTTTGTCCTTCAAAGAAACTCCAAGCATAGCTCGCTCCGAAGCTCGTTGAGTGACTTTGAATTTGTGGACTAGCCCAACTGTCAGTATCCATGTCTCGGTACCGTAAGTCATGACAGGCAGGACGCACTGGTTGAAGACTTGTCTTCAAAATTTGCGGTATAGGCGACGAGAAGATTCGGCGAAGTTTGCCAAATGCTGCCCTGCCCAATCGGATCCTTCTGTCCGCTTCTTTCTCGAAGTTGTGTCTACCAAGCTGAATTACCTGCCCTAGATACACGTATTCCGTTACAACTTCAAGTGCCGACCCTTCGACGAATATTGGCCTCGGCATGACATGCATATTGAACATGGCTTTAGTCTTGTCCAGTTGCGTCGCATAAGGTTAACGAATAAGAAAAACCGGCCAAGTGCGAGTCGGACTCACGCAGTAAGGGTTCCGTACCTCTCAACGACCTGATACCCCATAAAAACAGATTTAATTTACGAGAGTTTATCAAAAGACATCAACGTACATGTCTTTCTTACGCAGGTACCACCGCATATGTCTATGTTTGTCCTATTTTTAGTATTTGTTGCTAAACTACATAATATGAACTATAATTAGACCAAGTTTGACGCTGGTATGTATAACCGTTTTGAAGATAGAGCAGGAACAAAAACTTTGGTTTTAGACTTTTTTTTGTTTTTAGTATTTGTCGTGATACACCTCATAGCAATACATATTCTGAGAAAATTTCAACCGGTTACCTATTACCGTGCAAAAGATACAGCCCTGTGACAGACAGACGGACGGACGGCCGGACAGCGTAGCGAGAGTAATAGGGTCCCGTTTGGCACCCTTCGGGTACGGAACCCTAAAAATGGATTATGATCAACACTTTAATGATTCTTAGAAAAATATATTTTTAGAGCTGCATGACTTAATGTACTTTTTTCAGAAACTAGTTATTGAATTTAAGTTATTTTGTTTTCAGGGTAAAAAGACGATTTCTTCAGACCACCATTACATGTCATTTATTCAGCGTGGTAACATCAAATCTTCGATTATGCAAGGAAGTGAGTGAGAACTTCTAATCACACTAACAGCACGGACGAATAAAAAAAGACGGACGGAATCTCTTCGACAGCATTTTAACACACCAGACGGCATATTTATTTTATTTGTGACACTACGACAGCAACTTCCATCACACGAGATTTGTTGCGTAATAGCGGCTGTTGGACTTACTATGGGTGTGAATGTGTGCGTGACAGCCCGTACTGAAAGTAGCGAGCCGACTTACCATTTCAATTTCAATTTATTTTTTATATTGTGGTACATAGGTAAAATAAAGATATTAAATACATTTTGTTGTGCTGCTATGACCCGCCGTAACTGGCATACAATAAATTTACAACAGGACAAATTCTTACAGTAAATATTAGGTTAATAAAAAATAAAAAATATCAAATTTAAATTATAAATACTATAACAAACCAAAATCATTTAAATACATTTTAAAATGTTTGTGTGTACCTACCCATTAATAAAAATTAAAATAGACAAAATGGATATTTATATTATGTCAAACAATGAAATAAAATCAAAATGTCAATATCAAAATTTCAAAAAGTCAAAAATCAAAATTTTGTCACAAAAATTTACATTATGCTCATACCATTAATTTAATTATAAATTAGTATCATTTAAAAAATCCTCTGTTGAATAATATGTCTTCTCTACTAATAAAATGAATAGTTTAATTTTAAATTGTTGTATACTCTCTGCATTTCTTAAATATTTTGGCAGTTTATTATATATTTTAGGGGCCATTGCGAACTATGAGTGCTTTACTTATTGTTTAGCGAGATTCCGTCCACCTTTTTTATTCGTCCATGACCAACAGATTTTGTTTCTTCAGAATAATTCTATAAACATCCTTCAGGGTCACGTCACGAATATTTATACAAAGGTTTCATAGCCATATGATTTACATATAAATAAAAGCAAAGAATTATATTTTTTCTCTCTCCTCCTTGTAAGCAACAAATCAAGACGAAAGTTTTAAATAATCGTATGTATTAGTGAAGGAGGTTTATATTTTTTTTCATTTTCGCTTAAAATTACTAGAAATCTTAAAAAAAGTGCTAGAATTAGAGCGAAATGGCTGTGAAACGTGAAAAGCCTCTCCATGCGCGCGCAGCAATGGTTGTGCGCGTCAACAATGTTGTTTATATTTTATTTTAATTTGCCATAATAGGGACTGACTAACTTTTTTTTATTAGTTATTATTATTTATAATAATAACGAGATTCATCTCATTTCGAGATTTATCTCGAAACCTTTTCAAGAAAAATAAGCAACAGTGAAAACACCAATAAAATATTTAATAAAATGTCCAAGTTAGAAGCGATTTAGACAGAGACTTTCAAAGTATGACGTCATTGTTAAAAACCTTCATAGAAACTTGACATCTCTCTGTACAATGTCAGTTTTGTACGACATCATCCTCCTGCCAATTTATTTGTGGTCGGCGCAGCATGTATTTTCCTTCCATACATCTCTATCAGCCGTTATCTCCGTGTTCACTTTCTTTCTATTCATATCATCTTTCACACAATCCATCCATATTTTCTTCAGTCTGCCTCTTTTCTTATAGCCATCAACATTCATACTTAAAACTTTCCTCGTAACATGCTCCTCATTCCTCCTGATCACATGTCCATACCATGACAGTCTGTTGCTACTTAACTTCTCTGTCACTGGCGCTACTTTCAGACTCCCTCTTACATATTCATTCCTTATCCTATCCATTCTCGTTACACCACACATTCCTCTTAACATTCTCATCTCAGCTGCATGCACTTGCCTTTCATTAATTCCTATCGTAGCCCAACATTCCAATCCATGCAGGACAGCAGGTCTTATCATGGTTTTTTAGATTTTCCCCTTCAGTTTAAGGGGAATTCGGGAGTCACATGTAGTTCCCGTGACCTGCCGCCATTTCAACCATCATCATCATCATCATCCTAGCCCGGTATCACCCACTGCTGGGTATAAGTAAGGAGGCCTCCTTTCGTTTTTGCCAGCCTCTTCGATCTTTTGCGTCCCTCATCCAGGTGTTTTCTGCGGCTTTGGCGATATCATCAACCCAGCGCGCTTTCGGACGGCCCGGGTTTCTCCGACCTGACCTTGGCCACCACTCAGTCAACGCTTTACTCCATCGGCCATCTCTACCCCGAGCCATATGTCCCGCCCAACTCCACTTTAGCTTAATTGCCCTATCACCGACGTCATAGACTTTCGTCCGACGACGGATCTCGGTGTTTCGGACTCGGTCGAGAAGATTTATGCCGAGCATAGCTCGCTCCATGGCCCGTTGTGCCACTCGCACTCGGTGCACAGCCTCCTTTGTAAGCGTCCATGTCTCGGCACCATAAGTCATAGTTGGCAGGACACACTGGTTAAATAAACGTGTTTTTAGGCACTGAGGGATTCTCTTTGAACAAAGGACATCTTCCAGCTTTCCAAATGCCGCCCACCCGAGCTGCCATTTCAACCATCCTGTGTTAATTCGGTGCTTGACGGTCCGGTCTATTTTGCCATCGCTTTGCACAAGTGAAAGTCGGAGCAGACTTTCACGACAAGGACAGTAATACCCCCTCAAAAAATTTAAAAAGCGTGCATCTCTTCCATTTTTGCATGTTTTTTTTTTCTACAATGTTGTCGTTTCTGTACCTTCTTTTAAATAATATAAGATTCTTGGTATTTTTTAACAGAAGTAAACTAGAGATTGTACTTGTTTGTTATTTAATTGGTTTTACGGTTTTTGTTGGTTACAAAAGAATAATCTTTCTTTTTCCATTTCCAGTAATAACCGAAGGCTCAATATTCGAGCTGCTCCCGTTCAACGACCGTGTGGAATCCTTTGAGCTGGAAGGCAAGTATGTCCGCCAAGCTCTTGAGCGGAGCGTCAGCGATGCGTGGGCAATTAGCCCCGCTTTCAAAGGACCTTGGCTGCTGCAAGTTGCTGGTGAGTTTCACATCTGTACGGTCACGACCACAGAAATAGATAGAATGAAAAAGTGGGCAGGACGCGCGTGCCAACACTCTGCACCATAGTACAGTGCATTTCAAAGCCTTTCTCAGTACGCCCTATTACTTGCAAAAACCCGCAGATGAAGAAACAAAAGCTGTAAAGTACATTTGATAAAGTTAATTTAAAAAAAAAAATGATTTCAATATTAAGGCGTAGTTTGTTAGAAAGTTGCCACGCATGAATCGCACAAGTAAAATTGTGATTACAACCATTCTATCTCTATCTATTATTGTGGTCACGATACTTCCCGGTGGTACATTTTGTCGACAAAATCCCTTGAACGAATCCTGCTACATTACACGTACACACGGCTACTCATCAAGCTGAACATTTCCAGTATAAGCTGACCTCGCATTTTATAGGTTTTCCTTACAACGTGAGGTCAGCCTATACTGGATTTTTTACAGCTTGATGTGTAGCCGTGTGTACCTTAATTCTCGCGTTATAGAGATAAATGTCTAATTCGAGGTAATCTCTAATTCTAAATCTATACGAAAAATGTCGCCGGTAATGTCAACTACTTTCTACCACTCTTTGTATTAAAGGAAATATTTCCGTGAAAACAATTTAGCAGATTCAGCTCGACTTCGAATTATCTTGATGTTATATATTTATAGTTATATATGTAGGTAATTATAATATATATATTTTATTATATGTATAATATACATAGGTATTTATCATTTATTTTTATTTTTTATTATATGTAATTATAAGTCCGTAGTACGAAACATATTTTACTACTTTACTTTACTGCATCTACCCTATTCTTTGTCTCTGCATTACCCTAAGGTTGTCTGGTAGAGAACGCCTATGGCGTTAATACCGCCTTTGTACCCTGTTGTGCATAAAGAATTAAATAAATAAATAAAGCGCTAGCCGTAGACATATCTCTAACGTGACATTCTGAGAATACAAAAAATATATTTTCAATCGACATTCGCCATCTTGTTTTGACATTATGTCGATTTCGAGATAATGTCTACTACGCGAGAATCACCCCCCTGGCGTACTGAGCCAGGAGTCGCAAGTTCGAATCCTGCTCGTGAGCGATTTTTTTATTTTCACAATTTAAATCGTTAGATTTCGCTTAGCATACGTAAATGCGTTAAAAAAAAAAAAAAAATTGGTAGGTACCTTAGAAATACGTAACAAGAAGTTTGCGAGAGACTGGAGTCCGTACTAGGGAGAACTCTGTTACAGACATAGACCAGTAAGCCTCTAGACGCCGGTTAGTTGGACACCCCCGGTCACAACGCATATGCTCTACCACTGCATATCATACGTCCATCCGCCAATCGGAACGTCACTCAGTCAGCGAGCGGCACCAATCATAAGGAATCATACCACCGAACTTTTGAGCCGGCCAATCATAACGCGCCGTCCGCCCCCCTGACCCCACCAACGTTTTACGACTGCGTTCGAATACAAAACTTTGTTTATGCGGAGTCTTGAAGCTTACTGGTCTGTGGTTACAGATCACCAGGCCCTCACCCTAGTTTTAAATTTATACATGTACACACGGCTACACATCAAGCTGTACATTTCCAGTATAAGCTGACCTCGCATTAAATAGGTTTTCCTTACAACGCGAGGTCAGCCTTTACTGGTTTTGTACAGCTTGATGTGTAGCCGTGTGTACAACATAATTATCACCATTATTGGTAATAAAAAAGTACTTAAGCATAAATATAAAATACTGTAAGTACATATTTTTAAAAAGATTAGAAACAGGATTTTTTTCTAGAAATAAAGTAGGAAAAGTATTCGTATTGCCATTTTAATCTAAAAAACTAAGTTTCATTTCCCCTAATTTCACTTAGGATAATATAACTGTGCCGCTCTGATACCAGACTTTGCGGAGGGCCGCGCAGGTACAGTAACGTAATAAGTGTGAGCAGGACATAAGGATGCATCGAATATTGACGAACGACTGAGACTGCGAGAACATGCGGTCCCCGCCATCTTGCCACTCAGATGAAAAACCTATCAGTCTTTCCGGCATTAACACGCATGCGCGCTACTGATTTGGTTGCAAAGTTGACTACTGCGCAGCCACCTATTTCTCACTTAACAGCGGCACAGTTATAGTACGCGTCAAAGAATTTTCACCCAAGATAGAATGCGGACGGAGAAATTTAAGAACTTCAAAAATGAATAATATCCCGTTCATATAAGGTCCAAAATCTTTTATCAAAATCAGGGAGAAAATACCGGGAGAGCCCGGTTTTCTGAGATAGCATTACCGAGAGCCCGCTGTCCCTTTCCTGCATGTATGGACACCCTATAGAAAGAGACAAAGGGCTCCCCAATCATCGGACAGAGTTTTAGTCAGCCGTCCGCTTTCCAGCTTGATATATAAGTTCCTTGGTACGCGTACTGTAGTCCTAATTTGAGTACGTCCAGTACACCTTGGGCTGTCGCGAGTTGGTCAACAACGCTAAGTGATCAGTAAGAAATTATATTTCTCTTTCAAACTCTTTTACTCTATAGATACTCTATCGTCATTTTATCTTCATTCTAGGTCTTCAAGTAACGTACAACTTGTCTCTCCCCGAGGGTCACCGCATCAGCTCCGTGACTGTTGGTGATAAAAGGATTCCTTTAGTTGATAACGAAGTATACCTGGTGACTGCGCCGAAATATCTATCTGATGGTGGTGATGGATTCTCTGTAAGTAACTATGGATTACGATTATTTACATATTTTTATTTATTTACGGATTATTTTGTTGTTGACGATTATGTATACCTAGGACAAACTGTCCAGCTAGGTAAGTCCAACTTCGAGAAAGAGGTCAATCGTCGAATCCGACTCGGTTGGGCAGCGTTCGGGAAGCTACGCAATATCTTCTCGGCCAAAATACCGCAGTGTCTCAAGACGAAAGTCTTTGACCAGTGTGTGTTGCCAGTAATTACTTACGGTACTGAAACGTGGTCGCTCACAATGGGCCTGATAAGAAGGCTCAAAGTCACTCAAAGGGCAATGGAGAGGGCTATGCTCGGAGTGTCCCTGCGTGATCGAATCAGAAATGAGGAGATTCGCAGAAGAACGAAAGTAACCGACATAGCCCGAAGAATTGCCAAACTTAAGTGGCAGTGGGCGGGGCACATTGCTCGCAGAACGGATGGCCGATGGGGCAGTAAAGTTCTGGAGTGGCGACCGCGTACTGGAAGGCGCAGCGTGGGTAGGCCCCCCACAAGGTGGACCGACGACCTGGTGAAGGTCGCGGGAATCCGCTGGATGCGGAAGGCACAGGACCGGTCGTTGTGGCGATGCTTGGGGGAGGCCTATGTCCAGCAGTGGACGTCTTTCGGCTGAAATGATGATGATGATGATGAACTATGGATATTTTTATGTAATACGTTGGCAGGCCAATGGCTCACCCAATGGAAAGTGGTTAGAGCCTCCTATACTGGGTGTCAGGGAAACGCTCCCGAAACTGAAAGGCTATTATTTATTATACTACCCAAACACAATCGAATACCAATAACCATTAGTTGAACTCATTGTTTTAGTGATTTGGTATTTTGCAAACCCGCAATGTAAAGCGTACAAAACTCGGGATCAATGCCGCGCGTACACACGGCTACACATCAAGCTGTACATTTCCATTATAAGCTGACCTCGCATTGGTTTTCTTTGAAACGCGAAGTCAGCTTATACTGGATGGCTTGTACAGCTTGTTGTGTAGCCGTGTGTACCTAACCTACCTACGCTCGCTACGACAGACTGTGTATGCGAGCGGATGTCGTTCACCCCTAGCACCAGCTGATATTTCATTTGAATTACATTGCGTACTTTAAAAAATTAAGTAAATAAATTCTCATCGACTTGGTACATCTTTGGGTGATGTCAGCGATATCTTATTAAGAAACAGTGTTTCTTAACCGACTCGACTAACTTTGCAGTTAATTCAAAGTCGTATAGATATTTTTTTTTTTTTTTTTTATCCTTTATATTTCGCTTCGCATGCGTAAAATGCGTTAAAATAATAAAAATAATTAGTAATCGCAAGTAAAATCGCAAAAACCTAATAAATCATTATGTTTGTCCTTATTCCAGATGTTCAAAGACGGCAAACAAAATGTGAGAGACATCGGACGCGACCAGAAGATTCTGGAAGCCTACATCAGAGGCCATTCGCCTTTGGACATCAAAACCGATGGAAGAATAATTATAAATAGTTGACTAAATTAATTATAGTTTAATTAAAAAAACACGGAGTAGTAACAAATGGAGATTCAAAGTATAGCGCGATCGAATAAATTTGTCCTCGGATGAATAACGTGACAACCCGGGGTGCCGCGAATTGTCGTAACATAGCTTAATCACTTAACAAATTATTTACTCCATTTATTAAGAAAATTCAAGAAACGGTAACCTTTAAATCTGTAAATCTTAATTCACTAAACTGATATACAATCTCACATACACTTGGGAAAATATAAGATGCAGCACATCTGATTGACATCTACTAGATGTGAATCTAGCATGCTTATTTAAGTAGGTAAACATAAATTATTTGCTTATGCTAATTAAATTAGGTGTAGGTATACAAAAAATAAATATTGATGTTACGGTAAAGTATATAAAAACTGAAAGTTATATTTAATTAATTATTTCTCTGAGTTTAGACCTGACTGAGGCGACAGAACCAGAAAAGATATCTATTTCATCACGAATGGAGTTGGCAAGAGAAAGCATACGGGATATGGGTGAAAACTGACCTATATTAGTACGATTAAAAGGATTAATGGGATTTGTCAAAATATTTTATAGGATTTAAAGGAAAACAGCAGTTTTGTCATGATCAAAGACGTATGAAACTGCGCCCACCGACGGGTTACCGCGTTTTGTCATCCGAGGGCAAATATACGCTGCGCTATTTTGTGATTTGTGTGCGTTTGATTCTAAAGATGTATGTGTGTGAGTACTTCAATTGTTTACTTCTCTGTGATACATAGTGACTCCTGTACACAATGGGTGATGATTTGCTATTTAAAACTATGATATTTTATTGATAATTAAGTAAAGGCTATTTCGGCATGCCTTCAAAATTAAATTGGATTCACCTGGGACGAATAAAAATAGCGGACGCAATCTCGCTAAGAAAAGATTGAAGCACTTCGTTTTTTCCTAAACCCACTATAATTTCTAAATATATAAGTATTAACTTCTTAGGTTTTCGCGATCACTACACATTATAATAAAACAAAGTTTAACCGGATTAAATGACATAATGATATGCCGTGAGGCTATTGAAATTAAAAAAAACATCCTAATTTTAATAGAGAAGATGGTTGGCAGCTGCCACCTGTTTGGAACCCAGTCCTAAAAATAATCAAGTCCCAAACAGCACGCAACACTGTAAAAGATAATGATATTGTGAGTGATTACTGCGTGCATCGAAACGATTTTAATTAATAAATATTGTACGGTAGATTAAAATATTTTTTTAGAAATATCTGTAAAGACGATTGTCATCTTAGTCTACCTGCGACAACGAAATGCTGCAAAGCTTTCGAAACGTCAGGGAAACCAATTTAAATAATATACGCGATTTAATCCGGTTAAACTTTGTTTTATTATATACAACGTGTATCAGAAATGCGTGGTCATATTTTAAGAGCTCATTCAGGGCATAGCCAAGAACAACTTTTACTATGGGACCAAACCTGAAATCGCGAAAAAAATATCAGCTGTTCTATACTAAATCATCGATGTCGCTCGACATTATGTAAGGATCAGCTGTTTTTTTTTCGCGATTTCAGGTTTGGTCCCATAGGAAAAGTTGTTCGAAAGCGTCCCCTGGATAAGCTCTTCAAATATGACCACGCATTTGTGATACACGTTGTATATTTTTTTTTTATATTGAAGGGAACTTAAGGTAATAAAAGTGATAAAGCGTGAACTTATCGCCGCGTACAGGTGTCTCGTAGGACACCAGGGCGCGAACCGTTTGCTTGATCATCAGTGCTGTTTTGGCCGCGGAGTCACTAAAACTGTATTTTGGAGCATATCTAATAGCGGATTTGAGGGGCTCGTAGCTAAGCACTAGGCCAGCGTGGTGGACTAAGGCCTTAGCCTTCTCGTACTGAGAAGAGGCCCGTGCCCAGCAGTGGGACAGTAATGGGCTGGTTATGTAGCTAAGCAATGACTGCAAGGATTGTAAGATCTGCAAGGTTAAGCTGCACTTGCCGCGGTCAGTCTGTGGATGGGTGACCGTTTCGTTACACATCGAGACCCCTCCGTGCCTCGGAGAGCACGTTAAGCTGTCGGTCCCGGTTTGTCATATGAATATCTATGGCAGTCGTTACGGGTAGTCAGAAGCCTGAAAGTCTGACAACTGGTCTAACCTCCGAATGTCAGTAATACCCAGTAACTGGGTTGCGGGGGTCTGATGGCAGTCGCTCCGTGTAATACTGATGTTCAGCCGCATCTGGCTAGACTGGAAGCCGACCCCAATATAATTGGGAAAAGGCTCGGAGGATGATCTAATAGCGGTTTTTTTTTTCTTAGTTTATTTTGCATTGAATGCTAGAAACATGGTGGGCGTACTTGCGTGTTTTTATGTGCTGGTAGCGGCAAGCAGGTGACAAGCGATCCGGTGTTAAAAGACGGTACCTAACATTTCTATAACCTTATTATTTAGTTTTCTATGGTTGGTCCCTTAATAAAAGTTGACCCCTTAAGAGGTTTTCAGTTATTTCAACAACACGTTTTATAACGTCATGAGTTTTCGGAACGGTCACCTTTGTCCATTGTGTATAGAAGTCTCTTTAGGCACCTGATTTGAAACTTAGCTACATTAAGACAAAGTATGATTTTAAATATTGTGATATGATCTTTTAGAACTGCTATTTTCATCGCTGTTAAATAGTGATTTTGAACGCTTTTTCTAATTTATCCTTATATTTTGTGCCCTGTGTAGAACTAGAAGTGATTTTTATATAAAAAAAATAAAAAATAGTATTGGTAACCTTTGATTGGCTAAGACAGCCTGGCTTCTGTTTTCTGATTGGCAGAAACATCTTACAAGTGCCCTTTGCCCAGCTTTTGTTGTCTGCTTGGCTAATGCAAAATAAAAGCGGCCGTTTGATTGGCTGTTAAAGCTGAACTGCGTTCATTGATTGGTTAAAATGTCTGCAGTAGTACCGATGCGATAATCAATTTTCGGAAGTGATTTTAATTGCTTCGTCTTCTGTTTCTTAGTATTCTAGAATTTTAATGGTTCTGATTTTCTTGTATGTGGTATACAAGAAAATCAGAACCATTCGAATGAGAGCCCTAAACTAATTTTAATCACGTTATAACAACTTTTTTATAAAAATATCATTGCAAAAGGAAAAAACATATTTAGAGCTGTCAAATTAGTCTATGCCCATGTAACTTGTAATTTACAGGAAAGTAGGAATGACCTATGAAGTGACAACTAAATTAGCTTTGAGAACAAGCAAATGAACTAATTTGATAAGACTAAAATAAATAATTATATTGTATCCTTTTCTAATGTGGTAATTAAATACTGTAGGGAAACTTCTACATTAGCTACCTACATGTTTTTTGAATTATAGAATTTTTCTATTTTACTTTATTCTTATCAAAATGAATTGAAATATGTTTTTTTCAAGTGGAATTATCATCTTCCGTTCCGTCACTCCTAATTTAATAAGGCTAAAATAAATATTATCTTCTATCCTTTTCTAATGTTGTTTTAGAAAGAGACATACCTAATTACCTATACAACATGTAACAAAAACCCTGTTGTTCCTGTGAGGTACGTTATCAGAATCTATATTCGTACTAAAGGACACAACTCATTTGGAAAAACTCTTCAATAAAAATAATCAAATTAAATATTAAATCATTATTAATTGTAAATTGAAAGTGATATAGGTAATCACTCAAAAATCACTCACTCAGTGTTTATATTACTAAAAATAATCAAATTAAATATGAAATCATTATTAATTGTAAATTAAAAGTGTTATAATCACTTTTAATAATGATTTAATATTTAATTTGATTATTTTTATTGAAGAGTTTTTCCAAATGACTTGTGTCCTTACGTATGCATATCGATTCTGATAACGTACCTCACAGGAACAACAGGGTTTTTGTTACATGTTGTATGTAGCGAGACTAACTTAGTTTAGTTTGTAAACTACAGAATCAGCACCATTATTATCCTTTGTCTATGGACATTAAAGTTTTTGTTATAACCGATTTGAAGAAATTTTAAAAGTACTTGGAAATACCTATTTCTTGTTTTTCTCTAAATAAACTTTTATTTTTTCACTTTCATTGCCATTTTTAGACAATTAATGTATTAATAACTTCTTAGGTTTTCGCGATCACTACACATTATAATAAAACAAAGTTTAACCGGATTAAATCGCGTATATTATTTAAATTGGTTTCCCTGACGTTTCGAAAGCTTTGCAGCATTTCGTGGTCGCAGGTAGACTAAGATGACAAGCGTCTTTACAAATATTTCTAAAAAAATATTTTTATCTACCGTACAATATTATTAATTAAAATCGTTTCGATGCACGCAGTAATCACTCACAATAAATATCATTATCTTTTACAGTGTTGCATGCTGTTTGGGACTTGATTATTTTTAGGACTGGGTTCCAAACTGGTGGTAGCTGCCACCCATCTTCACTATTAAAATTAGGATGAAATTAAAAATTAAATAATATACGCGATTTAATCCGGTTAAACTTTGTTTTATTATAATTAATGTATTGCTGTTGTTAAAAGGAATAATTTATATTGTTTTTTTGTTATCTGTAATTATTGTTTCCTAATAAATTATTTTGGACAGTCACTGTGTTGTTCATTCGAATACCTTAAACTTATGGAATAAATAAATCATTAACTGTGAGGATAGATGTTCATGGAACCCAATTCAATTAAACTAGAAATGCCGCATGCAAGAGTTCCAAGCATAGAAATAGATAGAGTAGAATGGTTGTACTTAATCACAATTTTAGTTGCGATTCATGCGTTTTTTTTTTTTTTTTGCAGTTAAACAGCACAATAAGGCATTTTTGCGGGTTTTTGTTACAGTGTTTACAGAAACAAGTCATAAGGCGTAGGTACTGAGAAAGGCTTGAAATGCCCTGCACTACGGTGCAGAGTGTTGGTACGCGCGCCCTGCCCACTTTTCCATTCTATCTATTTCTGTGGGACCAACTGAAAATCGACGCTGGGTATTCTAGTGCCCAGAAAAATACCGAGTTGGCAATCTATTCAACGACACAAAAACATATCATATTATACCTAATAACTTCTTAGGTTTTCGCGATCACTACATATTATAATAAAACAAAGTTTAACCGGATTAAATCGCGTATTAGTCTACCTGCGACCACGAAATGCTGCAAAGCTTTCGAAACGTCAGGAAAACCGATTTAAATAATATACGCGATTTAATCCGGTTAAACTTTGTTTTATTATAATATCATATTATGTTTGTGTCTCGTTTTTTGATCATTAATAGTCGGCGTTTATCAACTGCACAGCACTACAAAGGATTTTTGTAAGGTGCTTCCAAAAATTCTTTGCTGTGCCGTGACGTTGATGAGCGCCGATCCGTTCCGTATGGTGACGGACGTAAAGAATTGCACCACCCTATTTCTTCTCATGGGTGTCGTAAAAGGCGACTAAGGGATTCACCGGAGGATGGGCAGCAGCGTTCTCTGAATATTTAACGAACCAACTGCGTTCGCCAACCCGCCTGCCAAGCGTGGCGATTATGGCAATTCCCCCCTCCCCTTTGGGGGAGGCCTATGTCCAGCCACTGTCCAGCAGTGGACGTCTTTTGGCTGAGATGATGATGTTGATACAAATTCCCCACACTAATGCTGCAGACTGATAGATAGACATGTCCTCTAATAAGGGTGTTTTCCTTTGGAGCACAGGCAGAGGGACACCTGTATGTATCGGTATCGGTAGAGCAATAAAATTGGATTACAAAATGTGTAATTAGTTTTTATTAGGGTTACGGACCCAAAGGGTGCTAACGGGACCCTATTACTAACGCTACGCTGGCCGTGCGTCAGTCTGTCTGTCACAGGGCTGTATCTTTGTAACGGTAATAGATAACCAGTTGAAATTGTAATAGAATATCTGTTATTATGGTGCCTAACACGACAAATACTAAAAATAAAAAAATCTAAAACAAGGGGGTCCCCATACAAGAAACCTCGAAAAACATGCATTTTTTTCAACGTTTTTGTTCCTGCTCTATCTTGAAAACTGTAATACATACCAGCGTCAAACTGGGTCTGATTATAGTGCATACTATGTAGTTTAGCAACAAATACTAAAAATAGGGTAAACTTAGACATATGTTGTGGTACCTACGCAAGAAAGAGATTAAAATTCACATTTCTCACATTTCTTTTGATAAACTCTCTATGGGGTATCAGGTCGATGGGTGGTACGGAACCCTTATTGCATGAGTCCCACACGCACTTAGCTGGTTTTTAGGGTTCCGTACCCGAAGGGTGCCAAACGGGACCCTATTACTCTCGCTACGCTGTCCGTCCGTCCGTCCGTCCGTCTGTCTGTCTGTCACAGGGCTGTATCTTTTGAACGGTAATAGGTAACCGGTTGAAATTTGTGTTGCTATGATGATTGTCAGAATATGTGTTGCTATGAGGTGTATCACGAGAAATACTAAAAACAAAAAAAAGTCTAAAACCAAAGGGGGACCCCATACAAGAAACCACAAAAAACATGCATATTTTTCAACTTTTTTTGTTCCTGCTCTATCATCAAAACGGTAATATATACCAGCGTCAAATTTGGTCAGATTATAGTGCATATTATGTAGTTTAGCAACAAATACTAAAAATAAGACAAACATAGACATATGTGGTGGTACCTGCGGAAGAAAGACATGCAAAAATTCATATTTCGCGCGCTGTCCCTTGATGTCTTTTGATAAACTCTCGTAAATTTAATCAGTTTTTATTGGGTATCAGGTCGTTGAGAGGTACGGAACCCTTACTGCGCGAGTCCGACTCGCAATTGGCCGGTTTTTTAATGGTTGTCTTCCACAGTCCATGCTCTTATCTGCTTTTAACCGACTTCAATTTTTTTTTATGTTTGTTACCTCTGGGCCCGCAGTCTCGACATAGATAGCGATCGCTTTGCGACCGAAATCGGTCGCTAAGTCCTAACGATCCGAAAATAACGATATTTTGTAGTCTCTACAGTAAAGCTATCGATTTTTATCGTTATCCTAACGAACTTTTTCGCAAAGTTTACGATTTCTCGTAATGTTAACGAAATACTTTGCGACCATTTTGGACAGCCCGCAAAGTGTTCGTTAGGATCGTTAGCTGTTATTTCGTTGTTTTTCGGGGCTAAAAAGAAAAAATCAACAACATATTATAGCGGAAGCTAGTTTTACATAATTATTATCATAATAATTTATTGTAAAAGATGTTATTTAATCAAAATATTTTTATATCTTATTTCATTGATGCTTGGCGCAAATACCAGGCCCCTCAGAAAGTATTGCGAAAAAAAGTTTTTATATATGGGAGACTGGCCAGTTATAATGTTTTTCGAAAATTTGATTATTTATAAGTAAAAATAAGTAAGTTCCAATTTCAAAATTTCCCTCCACATTTTTTGCGAGTTAATTCAAAGTATTGTGTCTCACTGAAATATGGATCTGCGCCGGGAACATTTTAGAGCTATGATTTTATACGATTTCAAGTGTCGCCTGAAATCGGATGAATCGTACGATAGACTTCAAATGGCATTCATGGATGAAGGCCCTTCCAAGGCAACCGTGTATCGTTGGTATAACGAATTCAAGCGCGGTCGACCAACTTTGGGGGATGACGAAAGAAGCGGTCGCCCTTTGACGGCTGTTACCGAAGAAAACGTGCTAGCAGTGAAAAATTTAATCCAAGACAAAGGCGAATTACATATCAGGAGATTCAACACATATTGAAGATTGGATCGGGAAGCGTTCACGAGATTCTACACAGCCATCTTCGCGTGAGGAGGATAGTATCACGCTGGGTGCCGCACAACCTCACCGATGCTCAGAAGCAGGCCCGGGTGGAATGGTGCCGTGATATGCTTAACAAATTTGAAGCAGGCTCGTCTCGGCGTGTTTACGACATCGTTACAGGTGATGAGTCCTGGATTTATCAATACGACCCAGAAACCAAGCGCCAGTCGACTGTTTGGGTGTTTCAAAATGAGCCAACGCCTACCAAAGTGAAGCGATCTAGAAGCGGGGGTAAGATTTTGATCGCTAGCTTTTTTAATTTGACTGGCCACTTGGTATCAATTCCCTTACGGGATCAAAGAAGCATTAATGCCGAATGGTATACTACCAAATGTTTGCCAGAAGTTTTCTCTGTTATAAGCAACAAGCGACCAAACACAGGGCTCCGCGGGCTACTGCTCCACCACGACAATGCACCTGCGCACACCGCACTCAAAACGAGGGACTTCCTGGACAGCACGCCAGTCAAACTCCTGGGTCACCCTCCTTACAGCCCTGATCTAGCACCGTGTGACTTCTTTTTATTCCCAAAAATAAAAAATCAGCTCAAAGGGATACAATTTTCGTCGCCGGAAGATGCGCTGGCTGCGTTCGAGCAGGCTGTAAACGAGGTGTCTGCGGCGGACTGGAAAAAGTGTTTTGAAAACTGGTTTAGGCGCATGAATCTTTGTATAGAGGCTGGTGGAAAGTACTTTGAAAAGATTTGATAAAAATATATGTACGTATAGAACAATTTTTTTTAGTTTCGCAAAACTTTCTGAGTGTCCCACGTAAATCTAATATCCAATAATATTTGTCTTATATCCAATTTAATAATAAATAAAATAAATTAATTTAAAATATACATACACAATATACACATATTACGACTACTTTACTACCTATACCTATTATAATTTCAACAATATAAAAAAGTACAAAATATAGATTTAAAATATAACATAAAAAGTGAACTTAGGCGTCGAAGAACTTCTCATATTTTATATGAATTATTATAGATTTGTAGTAATTAAAATAATAAACACATTAAATTACAAATTATGTTTATTTGCAAATGAAACAAGTGTAACTCCTATTTTATTTCGCAGCCTGAATAAATCTGTTCGTTTTTTGTTTACAGCTCCTTATAAGTTATAACTAAATCTTACTTGCTACCTGCGCCCATCACCCGTCCACTTTTTTGAAACAAAAGCCAATGGTCTAACATCTGGCGTTACAATAGTCTTTACCTAAATAGTAGATACAAACCATTTTTTCTACTCCACATTCACGATTTTAAATTGCAAGCAAAATAATATGATTTACCCAGTAAATATTTCAATGTTTTGGAATTTAATACTATTGACAAATTTAACATTAGTTTAGTAGTGTCCTTTGATATTTAACAAGTTAATTTAATTATAAAAACGAGAAAAGCTAATTTAAAGTTACGATAAAAAAAAGTAAGTTTTACATCGTTTTTATAAAATTTTCAACGAAAATCAATTATTTTTAAAAGATCATGTCTACTAATTTCTCCATTAATTCAGGGAGATTTTTTTTATGGCCAATATTTTTCTACGAAATCGTCGAACTATGAATAGGGTTTTCGCTAGCATAACGACACCGTAAAGCAAAGATAATTAACGATTCTGCGCGTTATCTCGGCTGTAGAGACTTGCATTTATCGTAAGCATCGTTACTGCAACCGACGTTTTTCGTTATTATTTAGCGATCGGTAGTTTGCGACGGCATCGCTATCTATGTCGAGACTGCAGGCCCAGAACTCCGTCATTAATAAACCGATTTGGAAAATCAGACAGGACAGGCTTGCCTAGTGTGGGGCCACTGGATGATTACTTATTCTGTAATGTTGTTTCTTGGCAAATAAATGCATTTATTTTATTTTATAATTTTTTTATTCGAAAGGATATACTTCCAGATTGGTCCCATTTTTAAAGTTTAAAAATTAAGTTAATGTGGAATTGAGGGAACTCCTCAAATATAGCGATTTAGGTATTTTATCAACTAATCAAGCATTTGTATTCAGAAAGTATCATTTGGTAAAGATCAGATGAAGATCTTCGGAGGTAAAGAAGGGAAATCTTCAATCAACGACAGCAATTCATCCTGGATTGCAGCAATCACTCGATTCACTCACAACAATTTATTGCCAAAATTAATTTCAATTTCAATTTATATTTTATTTATTTGCTAACATGGGTACAAAATGGTGTTATAAATTTTATAATAATATAAATCATCGCCATACTATAGCTTTCGCCATGCATTTTTTTTACAAAACAATCAATTATGTCATGTTATTATATTATGTTATTATTATTATATTTAAATCTTAAATCAATTATGTATTAGTTATTTCTTAAAAAGTATATTATTATTATCATATATTGTGAAATAATAAAAATGTTACCTACACACACAAAACCACACGAATAAGTTAAAGTCTAATTATAGTGTTATAGTTAATATCCAATCTATCCACGATTTGCCCTACTAGAGATAGAAATTTGACATAAGCTTCATACAAAATATGTCAAATTTCTATCTGTAGTAGGGTAAATCGTAGATAGATTGGATGTTAATTTTGGCCGTTAGTTAAATTCGGATTTATATTTTTAGGATCTTATTTTATTCAATTCCTTTTTAGACGACATTGTTTTATCTCTGTGTTTGCTGAAAATAATCCTCTTTGTCTATTGTTTGTGCTCAGTTTAGTTAATGGTTGAGTTATTTTATTTTAAGATCATTTTGTTTGAGCCTTTAAGAGCTCTGAATTTTTTTAATGTAAGTAATTTGTTTATTTGTGAAAATTCAACGTTTTATACAGTCAAGCGATTACCAGCGGTGACCAAAAAGTATAAGTAGAGCTTTTCTTGTATGAAACTTTCATACTAACCCAGTTTCGCTTATAATGGTATACCATTGACATAATGTGGTTGGCCGTATTCTTATTCTTTACTAGCTGTGCCCGCGACTCCGTCCGCGTGGATGTCGGAAAATAACATCGTGTCATAATTATGAACACAATATCTTCAAATATATACATATAAGCGCCTACACAGACGATTACACTATTTACCGACCATACTATATTTTGTTTTTACAACCAACCGGCTAAGGTGATGGAATTTCATGGAATTAGCCCTAAACTCCCTCATTCTGAGAAGACGCTCGTGCCCAGCAGTGGGAAGTAATTGGGCTGATTATGTTATTCTACAACACTAACCACATCTCTTCTTATGCTGAGAAGAGGCCCGTGTCCAGCAGTGGGACTGTAATGGGCTGGTAATGTTATGTTATTCTAGAATACTAATAATATCCAGTTCATTAACTCTTCTCATTTTGAGAAGAGGGCCATACCCAGTAGTGGGACAGTAATGGGTTGACTACGTTATGTTATTCTATTTTTTCTAGTTTCTTAACTCTTCTCGTTCCGAGAAGAGGTCCGTGCCCAGCAGTGGGGCAGTAGGTAATGAGCTGATTATGTTATGATAATCTATTACACTAACAATATCCAGTTCCTTAACTCTTCTCATTCCAAGAAGAGGGCCATGCCCAGCAGCGGGACAGTTATGGGCTATGTTATGTTATTCTATATTTTCTATATTACTAATAGAATCTAGTTGTATTTTTAAGAACCTGCAACCTGCATCTAACCAACAATCATGACCTCTACTTTGTATGCAACTTAATACAATAGAGGGGTCAAGCTGTATCGCTGGATCTACTCAACCGATTCAGATAAAACATACCCTATATTTTAAGTTAGACTAATACCAATACAAATGCTAAGTTTCATTACGATCCGTTCAGCCGTTTTCACGTGATGAGGTAACAAACAGACAGACAGACAGACAGACAGACATAAATTTTTTAAACGATTGATTCGTGTTCTATAGCTTATTTTTAGTCCCCCTAGCCGGTTTTCGCGAAAAAAAACTCAATGTACAGACTTTTCGACCTTTACAGTTTTATTATAGTAATAGAAGATAGATTGTACACACTTAATATACGTGGGACACTCAGAAAGTTTTGCGAAACTAAAAAAAATTGTTCTATACGTACATATATTTTTATCAAATCTTTTCAAAGTACTTTCCACCAGCCTCTATACAAAGATTCATGCGCCTAAACCAGTTTTCAAAACACTTTTTCCAGTCCGCCGCAGACACCTCGTTTACAGCCTGCTCGAACGCAGCCAGCGCATCTTCCGGCGACGAAAATTGTATCCCTTTGAGCTGATTTTTTATTTTTGGGAATAAAAAGAAGTCACACGGTGCTAGATCAGGGCTGTAAGGAGGGTGACCCAGGAGTTTGACTGGCGTGCTGTCCAGGAAGTCCCTCGTTTTGAGTGCGGTGTGCGCAGGTGCATTGTCGTGGTGGAGCAGTAGCCCGCGGAGCCCTGTGTTTGGTCGGTTGTTGCTTATAACAGAGAAAACTTCTGGCAAACATTTGGTAGTATACCATTCGGCATTAATGCTTCTTTGATCCCGTAAGGGAATTGATACCAAGTGGCCAGTCAAATTAAAAAAGCTAGCGATCAAAATCTTACCCCCGCTTCTAGATCGCTTCACTTTGGTAGGCGTTGGCTCATTTTGAAACACCCAAACAGTCGACTGGCGCTTGGTTTCTGGGTCGTATTGATAAATCCAGGACTCATCACCTGTAACGATGTCGTAAACACGCCGAGACGAGCCTGCTTCAAATTTGTTAAGCATATCACGGCACCATTCCACCCGGGCCTGCTTCTGAGCATCGGTGAGGTTGTGCGGCACCCAGCGTGATACTATCCTCCTCACGCGAAGATGGCTGTGTAGAATCTCGTGAACGCTTCCCGATCCAATCTTCAATATGTGTTGAATCTCCTGATATGTAATTCGCCTATTGTCTTGGATTAAATTTTTCACTGCTAGCACGTTTTCTTCGGTAACAGCCGTCAAAGGGCGACCGCTTCTTTCGTCATCCCCCAAAGTTGGTCGACCGCGCTTGAATTCGTTATACCAACGATACACGGTTGCCTTGGAAGGGCCTTCATCCATGAATGCCATTTGAAGTCTATCGTACGATTCATCCGGTTTCAGGCGACACTTGAAATCGTATAAAATCATAGCTCTAAAATGTTCCCGGCGCAGATCCATATTTCAGTGAGACACAATACTTTGAATTAACTCGCAAAAAATGTGGAGGGAAATTTTGAAATTGGAACTTACTTATTTTTACTTATAAATAATCATATTTTCGAAAAACATTATAACTGGCCAGTCTCCCATATATAAAAACTTTTTTTCGCAATACTTTCTGAGGGGCCTGGTACATTTCTATTTTAGTAGGAAAGTTCATGTACATCGGCGAGCTTAATTCAGAAATGAGTTTTCTAACAGCAAACCGCGATTAGAGCGATAGAGAGATGTTGAATTTAGAGGACAGAAACAAGTGTACGAAATAAAATAAACCTACTTAATTTACATACAGTACTAGCTAACATAACATAACATAACACCACGCCTGTATTTCCCGGAAGGGGTAGGCAGAGGTGTATAGTACATCCACATTTCGCCAGTTATCTTATCTTAACTATTATAAAATTGTAAACGTCTGTTTGTTTGTTTGTTTGTTCCAGCATCACGCTAAAATTACTGAATTGATTTTGATGATTTTTTTTTTGTTTGAAAGCTGATGATCTGACTTAAAAACTGGTATGGGTTTTGAGAAAGAAAGAAAGAAAAAAAAAAAAAATCGTGGGTTGCGTCCTCACCCGACAGATCGAAGCTTCTATGCATTTGCACGAGCGGATAGTAATGTACGATGGAGTGGAGTGGAGTGGACAGGGGATGGGACTGGGGATGGGACAGGGGACGGGACTGAGGATGGGACAGGGGACGGGACAGTGGGACAGTGGGACAGTGGGACAGTGGGACAGTGGGACAGTAGGACAGTGGGACAGTGGGACAGTGGGACAGTGGGACAGTGAGACAGTGGGACAGTGGGACAGTCGGACAGTGGACTGGACTGGACTGGACTGGACTGGGACTGACGCGGGCATAAATCCAGACTACGGGCTGCTACATGCTGCTACTGAGAATTTCCGAATGAAAAATCCCAATAACACATTGCCCGACCCGGGAATCGAACCCAGGACCTCACGCTCAGCAGTTGCGCTTGCGACCACTAGACCAACGAGGCAGGCAGTACTATCTAATAATAACATAACTAATATATGGATACATAAAAATATTTACACTCATAAATATATAATTATATACATATATATATAATACATCTATGCTTTTTTATATTATAAAGCTGAAGAGTTTTATGTTTGTTTATTTGTTTGGTTGAATGCGCTAATCTCAGGAACTACTGGTTGGAATAAAAAATTATTTTTGTGTTGGATAGTCCATTTATCAAGGAAGGCTATATAAAATCACACTACGACCAATAGGAGCAGAGCATAAATGAAAAATGATGCAAAAACGGAAAAAAAATATTCCTTTTTAGAGCTTCCGTTGCGTGCGCTGCGTAAACGGTTAAAGTTACGCAAAAATCATCAATGACGGAATTGTTTCCCTTTAAAAATTCCGCGACAGAATATGTCTATCTTTTATAGTTGACTCAATATTACCCTTTTTATGGTAATCAAATTTGTTCTAAATAATGCATTATTTCCGAAGGTGTTTTCATAAACATGATATTAATCCCTAACCAAGTAAATACGTTATTCATCACAAGTATTTAATTTTGAACAAAATTGCTATTGACATTATTTGATTTCAATGAATATCTTAAGAGATATCATGGTTTTAAAATATACATATTTAATTTTACCCTTATGATCCAAAACATAAAAAAGCAAGGTACACTGGCCAAAGCATTCGTATGTTATTCATTATAACCAGCAGGAGTAAGAGATATTAAGCACCAACGACAGTAGTTCCGGCGAATCCACATCAACTCGCAGAAGTCTACCAAAGTTCCCGAGGGATGCGCGATAAAGACTTTTATTATAATTTATTGTACACACATATAAACATTATTATTACAGTAGGAAAGTTTATGTACATCGGCGAGCTTAACTCAAAAATGAGTTTTCTTACAGCAAATCTTAGAGCTATAGAGAGATGTTCTGTTCTTTCTGTGATAAACCGTGTAATTACGCGAGCGAAGCATCGGGCAGAAGCTAGTTACTAATAATACAATACTATATATTTTTATTAGTCTAGTAGTACTTAATAACACCCATTCTAAAACAGTCGAGATTTCACATGTTTCGGGACACCAAAATTCAAAATACGGGATTCAGGTCTAAAATAACTAATCAATTTTTTTTTTTTTTTAAAGAAATCAACAATCAAATTTGAACAAAAATGAGCCAAAATCGACAAGCTTAAAACAAACATAAACCCATTCTTAAGGCATTCTTAAGCAAAAAAATATTATATTTATTATTGTATCGTATTTGGGGGCACGGTAATGCCCTCGCCAAGTCAAGTGCAAAGCCAGCACTGCCGTAATACCTTTTATGGAATTTGTTTCGCCCAATATGCCAGTTCCAGACAATTTAAATTCCATTTTAGGTCTCACGTGAATCCACGTTTAAGCCGACGTAAGGGGCTAACTTATTCTTGTGTTGTCACGCACAATAAAATCAAAACATAACAAACATTTTGAATAAACTCGACGTTGAGTATAATGTTCTGTGGCTCGTGACCACGGCCAATGCAATTTACATTTGGTCACCCCAGACCACAGATTCATGAACAAAGTTACAGAAAAAATCGAGGTTGTCAAAAAAACATGCTTATACTTGAAATAAATATTCACAATATTTAAATAGCCAAATCATCGTTTACAGTCAGTGTTTAGACACAACACGCTAATAAAGGTCCAACACGGAACCCACATCATATTTATTATACGAAAAAAGCAAAAAATAACATCGCGTAACGTACCATCAAAAATACCACCCATAACCGTAAAAAAGAATCTTTTTCCCCTTTCAAAAAAGCCTGTTTCATTTTTTTCATTCGACCGAAGGCAGGGTTTGTATTTATGCCAAAGTACAATGAACAATAGAAATAAGTTAAGCATGCAATACTGCTAATACTACACGTATTTTCACTGCTATGCGTTTGTTTAGTGCTCAACTCTTTGCCTTTGCTTGTCTAAGCATGGCTTGTGTGTAAAAAGTTATTACGCACACAATGAAACTTACATTTGCTTGAGTGCTTAAACACCTAACTCTTTCATTGACTGTACACAAAAAAAAACTCCATCTGGTAAATGGCGGGTGCCTTAGTTCTAATGAGAGTGAAGGCACATCCATATTTGACACCTTTGCCATTGTATTTTCCGAGAAAACCGGTGTGATGAATGAAAAATAGGCTTCGCCGGTGAGCCGGAATTTTTTGACCTAAAAATTCCGGCTCAGTGAAAGGTAAGTATCGTTCGTAAGATCTTGTGATAACAAACCAACCCAACCAGCAAAGTAGTCCGTTAAGAAATGCATTTATCACTAAAAAGTGATGATAAAGCGTTATTAAAGTAACCGTTATGACCATGTGTCTATAGTAGCGAATTATACAATATTTTAGCTGTATATTATTAAACAGCATTTTAGTAACAATAATAAGTGTTGTAAACGTTTACATCGACACCATATCGTCGCCTCAGTGCTTGAATGTCCAACCGGCCATTGACCAAATTTTACAGGAGACGTTTTTTTTAGTTTATTATTGATTTAAGAGAAATATTTTAAAATATTTGATGATTTAAGAATAATGTAACACATCTTTATGTTAATATCTTTATCGTAATTTAGTATTATGAGTATAATACGGATATTTTTTCATTTACTTGTGGAGGTTGGACAAAATGACAAAAACAAATTTATGAAAATGGAGGTTGGATATAATGACATGGAGATAGACCATTAAATCCCTGAGAGTTCAGTGCTTGTTTGTCCAAACTACCATTATACATATTTATAGATTATTATTAGAATTATAAATGATGACATTTTATGCCTTTTATTGTGTAGTCAACACATGATTTTATTTATTGTATTTTAAATTTAATTTAATTAATTAATGGTATTAAGCAAATTTATTTATAAATTTAACGTAATTAATCAAATTAATTAAATAGATTTTTTTAATTCTTGTATAATATATCTATATTCATACATTTTAAACCAGCCCATTATGTATAAAAATGCCTTGACTACACATGATTTTATTAATAACTTTTTAAATTAAATTAATCAAATTAATAAATGGAATTATGCAAATTAATTAATGAATTTAACGAAATTAATCAAATTAATTAATAAAATAAAATAAATAGATGAATAAATAATTAATTATCTTGAATACAACAACATAACATAATCATCGCAGAGGTGTATAGTAACACCCACATTAATAAAATTAATTAACGATAGGTAATAAAAATTAATAATTATTAATCATCAATTATCATCAATAATCCTCAAATTAATCATTAATTATCATTATTAATTTTTTATCATTAATTTATTATTAATAATTTATAATTAATTTGATATTTTTTTAAATTCTTGTATAATAAAATACATTTATAACCAGCCCATTATGTATAAAAATATAAAAATAAAAATTCCTTTAGTCATTTATCCTATTTACATATTATTTACATTTTAAAATATAACTTAAAAATAAATACAAACTACTAAAAACTGTATTTTGCAAATTTTTTTTTTTTTTTAAACAAAAGTAAATAAAAATTATGTAATTATTTTACTGTATAATATTTATATAGTAGATAAAAAAATGTACATCTATTAAAAAAAAAAAATTGGGCTAAATAAATAATGTGTGGAGAGTTTTCAATACAATCGATCAGATTCATCCTGTATATGACATACCAGCTAAATTCTAACACAGAAAAATAAAATTATATCAATGAAATGCCAACGTACCTTTCTAAATCCAGTTCCACCAGTTTTTAATAGTTTTTCTTAGTTGCTACTACTTGCTACTAACATTCTAAAACACTACATTTGAATAAATATTATTTAAACTATTAGTTTATCGCAGAAATATTAGAAACGCCGTTAACTCGTAAACAAAATAAACACTATGCAAGCCAGATGACGAATACGTCACAGCGAAATACTTGGCTGCGATTTGTTGGCCGATGGAGATTGGACACACAAGCACGCAAAATGATGTTTGGGAGCGTTTTTTTGAGCAAATTATGGAGTTTGAACAAACAAGCACTCAAGACAATTTTTGATTTGGAGATAGGACATTTTACTTTTATTTTTTGTGCATGTTATATCAAAGATAAATTGAAATAAATTAAATTGTATAGGACGTAATCACCTTTTCTATGTTTTTAAACCAAAAAGTCGTTTTCGGTAAAATTGGTCGCCTTTATCACAGTACTATAACTGACGCCACTACATCAATAACAGAGCCATCTTGTATTATTAAAGATTTACACGATACTGTTTTGAAGCAATTTTGTGTTATTGTAGCTTGCAAATGAGTATTATAGTACAAGTGTTTAAATAGTATTCAAAACACAACTATAGAACAATAATGTACTGTTGCTGATTTTTACATCACTGTTAAGTATCGAATTTGTGAGATAAAATCCAAATAGCTACTATAGTGACAATGTCATAGCTGTCACGAGTATACTCTTTTAACACTGAAAGGTCATCAAAACACTATTTCGTAACTTGTATATCTCATAGTAACGTTACAGAGCTTTTATCGCTTTTATTGGACTTTTACGTTACATAAAAGTAGTATATTACTAGTTTAAGCAACCTAAACATCCTATAAAAGAAATTTAACATTACTGCCTGCTCCTTATTATTGTCTGCTCGTGACCACGGCCAATACAACTTGACCGAAACGTCAAGGTTAGTCAAAATGTTCGTTATATTTTGATTTAATTGTGCGCGACAAGTCCCGTAAACTTAGTTCAATATGAGTGAAATTCGCGAAAGTTTAAAAACTTCTAAATTTAACATTGTTTTTACAACGTAAATCCCGCGTTTTGTTTATAAACTGGCTTCTGTGTATATGCTAATGCTGTGTATATGTTAATGTTTCTAAATATTCAGACGATGATAATGATAATGCAGAGTGATAGGATTATTATTCTGCGTAATATGCCTCGACAATCAAGTGGTTTAATCTAAGATGTACCAAGGAACCCTATTTTTATCATGGCTACCGATGGCTGTCACTGCTGTGCACTAATTAAGCCTATAGTAAGCACCTTTTTATCCGTTAATAGCAACATTGGAGACATTACCATGTTTTAATTAATTTTAAATCAAGGGGGGGCATTAAAAAATTGTTAAAAAATACTAACTACTTTATCAATAAATTTTTATGACTGTCTATCTAAGATAACACTGATTTCACAAGTCGTGAGTGGCATATTGCTTATAGTATTATCAATTTACTTGCCAAGAAATAATCTTTAATTTAATTTCACATCAAACCCACAATCTATACGAGAAATGAAACTAAATTAAACTGTACTATAAAAGATCCCCGATCTCTACTATTGTACAAAAAAGTCCATTAATAGAGTCGTGGTGGCTTTTTTGTGACTGTATTGTGATGAAAGCGCCACAAAATCACTGTTAAAACCTTGAAAAGATTTTTACGACATTATTATAATACAAGTATAGTACTAACATGTGATGTATGTAGCTACAATAACATGGCTTTGTCACAAAATTGCTATGTAACTGCGCCAAAACCTGCCTGGGTAAACGTTTACATCATTGTTATAGGACATATTTGATACACTAAATAGTGTGTCCGAAAACGTTCTCTCGATTGCTATAGTACACATTTTTGCTGGTTGGGAAATACTTGGTCTAAAATGAGTAATAACATAAGGAAGGCTAGTCGCTTG
Source organism: Asteroscopus sphinx (assembly GCA_949699075.1). NCBI lineage: Eukaryota > Metazoa > Arthropoda > Insecta > Lepidoptera > Noctuidae > Asteroscopus > Asteroscopus sphinx. The sequence continues at coordinate 5,378,545 of OX453021.1, read as the reverse complement.
ATGGTCATTGCTATGAGGCAAACAATTAAGGCGCCAATTGTAAAACGAAGCATGAATGCAACTGCAACTGTCATGTCATATATTGACGTCAAATGGATGTTCGTGCCTCGGAGAGCACGTTAAGCTGTTAGTCCCGGTTGCCATACGAATGGCAGTTGTTATGGGTAGTCAGAAGGCCGAAAGTCTGACAACTGGTCTAACCCCCGAATCTCGGTTTTAACAAGTAACTGGGTCTTGGGGGTCTGATGGCAGTCGCTGCGTGTAAAATACTGATGGTCAGCCGCAACTGGATAGACTGTCAGCCGACCCCAACAGAGTTGGGACAAAGGCGAGGAGGATGGTGATGATGGTTACAATGTATGAAATGACATTTCTTAAATCTAGATTCTGTTGAAGCATAATCGTAATGGCTGCACTATATATAGTGTTCAGCGTTCGTTTTTTATAATGTTATTTTTATATTTCGAAAGTGATATTTTTATTGAGTGACAAGTACAGTCAGGTCAATTAACATATTGAGCATATAAGTACAGTCAGCAGAAATGATTTGTAGCTGTATAAGTACAGTCAGTCAAATTAATTGGTAGCCTTGTCCGATTAAGGGGAGGTTGTTGAAGCATAATCGTACTGGCTGCACTACAGTGTTCGTATTTATAATATAATTTTAACATAACATAACATAACATCACGCTTGTATTTCCCGAAGGGGTAGGCAGAGGTGTATAGTACACCCACATTTCGCCAGTTATGTTATAGTCCCATGTAATAGGGGGCGAGCCTATTACCATTAACCGGGCACAAATCCATACACCGGACTGCTACTGAAAATTTCCTAATGAAAAACCCAATAACACTTTGCCCGACCCGGGAATCGAACCCAGGACCCCACGCTCAGCAGTCACGCTCATCTCATCATCATCATTTCAGCCGAAAGACGTCCACTGATGGACATAGCCCTCCCCCAAAGGGGGGATTTTCCATAATCACCACGCTTGGCAGGCTGGTTGGCGACCGCAGTTGGTTGGTTAAGTACTCGGAGAACGCTGCTGCCCATCCTCTGGTGAATCCCTTAGTCGCCTTTTATGACACCCATGAGAAGAGAAAGGGTGTAGAAATTCTTTACGTCCGGTACCACACGGAACAACGCAGGCGCAAGAACAACCATGTTCATTAAATCATACTTTTCAGCGCCATACTCTTAATCAATTAGAATAATAGCCACCTTGTAACTCCGGTGCCAGTATATTTTCTTAAGAATTCTCATTTAAGAGCACAACATTGTATAGGTACGTAGTGAGATCCAGTTAAATTCACACTCCGTTCTAAAATTTAATTATCTGTTGCAATAAAGAACAATTTTTAGCTTAGATCATATAAAGGTAGACATGAAAAGAAGGCTTTTCCGGGGAAGTACTACTATCGTACCTACTTATTTCTGCCGCAATGCTTGCGTTATTGCCATATGTTCCAGTGTGAAGGAAGTCCTTTTTTTTTTGTCATCAAGTGATGCAGACTACAAATAGGGGAATACTGTGTCACTTTCTGGTCAAAGTACAGTCTAACAAAGCAATTAGTATACAGGGTTACCAGATATAGATGAAGATTTCTCAGGAAATTATTATAGAATGATTTGATTAGGGTTTTGTATAAATACAGTTTAACTTTGTCCGTTATTAAAATGATGTTTCACTCGAAAACATCCATAATCTTCTGAGAAAATTTATATCTCTCTACACTGTATACTAATTGCTTTGTTAGACTGTACATAGTCAAAGCCATTTACACGACAAGAAGACCGATGCCGATGAAATTAAAATCACATCAGATTTTCCATGTCAGTCTCAGATTGGCGATTGCGATTTTTTTATATTTCAACAAACTACCGGTTACGGTTAAAAAAATGCAGCCCTGTGATACACAGACGGACGGACGGATGGAGGAATGGACAAACGAGCGGCGGCGTAGGCTTAGTAATATGGTCTCGTTGGCACCCTTTAGGTACAGAACCTTATAAATTATTCCACTTAACTAGTTGAACTGGAAGGTTGCCCCAACTTTTGGGAAAAGGCACTCAAAATACTATAGGTAACCTACCTACCTTCCTACTTTTTACAATCCAAGATTTTTAATACCCACTTATTATTTTTATTCGCTTTATGAGGACGAGTGGATGGTGACAATTTCTCATAATGTTGTGAGCTATGAATTTTGTATGAAGTATGAGCATTGCATTCATGTTTTTATTAGAAAACTGTCATGGCCGTCGTTCTAGATTTAAAAATTCGAGGGAATCGTTGCGTCGACCGGACACCATTGACTGATTATGAAGATATGTTAAGTACACAGGTCAACTGCTACTAATTCAGGATTGTTGGCATCAATAAAAAAAAATCTAAAGTAAATAACATACATTTTAATAAGTACACATGGGGTGCATGGAAGGAGCCTCCCCGAGTGACGTACCACCTGACTTTTTACGTCCGGCGCATCCTGGGCAATCGACAAAGTCTTCTCCTGTCGATTGGCGAATCCTTTCACTACGATGGCAAATAAAAAACGGCCCCTTTCGGGGCCAAACAGTCCTCTCACAAAACCTGCCTTGTGCGTAATCTCGATCAATATCGAAGGGTTCTCAAAGAATAAAGCAGATATTTTATCTGAATTATCTCGAAACACACATTGCGATATCCTATGTGTCCAAGAGACCCATCGGGATGCAAATCAGGGCAGGCCATACATTCCTGGACTGACACTTGTCGCCGAGATCTGTCACCCAAAGCACGGTAACGCAGTGTTTGCTGCTCCCGGCGTAAGTATAGTCTCTGCGAAGTGCTCTTCCGAAAATAGCATAGAAATAATCAAATTAGACCTTGGCAACTGCACTGTAACATCAGTATACAAGCCCCCTAGCACACCTTTCCTCTTCGTACCACCTTCAAATTTTAACTGTCAGCCTACAAAAATCATCGTTGGAGATTTCAACAGCCACAACACCAGCTGGGGTTATCGTAACTCGAACACGGATGGTCAAGCAGTTGAAGAATGGGCAGAGGCAAACCATCTGTCATTGATCCATAGCCCAAAACTACCGTTCTCTTTTAATAGCGGTCGATGGAAACGCGGAAACAATCCAGACCTTATCTTCGTCAGTGCAAGCTCCCTCGGCTCCCAAAGCAGGGAGACCGTATGCCAGCCTATTCCTCGAACCCAACATAGACCGATCATGTGCAGTATCCAGTCCCTCATCTGCCCAGTGAATATCCCATTTAAACGCCGATTCAACTATCTTAAAGCTGATTGGAAACAATTTTCTGGTTCTATAGACGCTGAACTCCAAAATATCTCACCGGTTCCGCAAAACTACGACAAATTTGTGGATATTGTATCAATTAAATCTAGAAAGTGTATCCCCAGAGGCTGTTGCACTTCTTATGTTCCAGGGCTGACCCACGAATCTGTTGACTTGCTAAGGAACTATGAGTGTCTTTACAGTGATGATCCTTTCGCTGAAGATACTGCTGAAGCAGGTGAGATATTAATGTCACAGATAGGCAAAAAACGGCAAGAAAAATGGATTGACACGGTTACAAACATCAACATGACCCACAATAGCAAAAAGGCATGGACCACCATTCGTAAACTCACTAGTGAACCTCCACCCCCGACCATTCCTAGTTCAGTTACGGCTAATCAAATAGCTCACCAACTAATTTTAAACGGCAAACCACCAAAACAAATGAGTAGAGTCCCTAAAACTAACAACTTCTCAACAAATAGCGAGTCCATATGCAACCCATTCCAGCTAACAGACATCATTTTAACTATTAAACAATTGAAGTTAGGCAAAGCTTCTGGAGTTGATAATATTTCAATTGAATAAATTAAACATCTGGGCCCTGTTTCTGTGTCGTGGCTGTGCAAATATTTAACAACTGCTTGGAGTCAGCAAATATACCTCGCCTTTGGAGGAAATCTAAGGTCATTGCCATTCCCAAACCAGGGAAACCAGTTGATGACCCTAAAAACTTCCGTCCTATCTCCCTGTTATGCCACACTAACAAACTTTTTGAAAGATTACTGTTGGCTCGCCTTACAAACATCGTGGATCCAAAATTGATACAAGAGCAAGCTGGATTTAGACCTGGGAAATCTTGCTGCAGCCAAACCCTAAACCTCACCCAACACATTGAGGACGGGTTTGAAACTGAGAAAGTGACGGGAGCAGTATTTGTGGATTTGTCGGCAGCCTACGATACAGTAAATATAAAACGTTTGCTGTGGAAGGTAAACACCCTAACAGGAGATTTTAAACTCTCTCAAATCCTTCGTGAGCTTCTCGGTAACCGGAGATTCCAGGTAAATGTTCTTGATGACAAAAGTAGGTGGCGAGCTCAAAAGAACGGTCTGCCTCAGGGCAGTGTGTTGGCTCCACTTTTGTTTAACATCTACACAAAAGATCAACCATCAAGTCCAAACACAACACGCTTTCTGTATGCAGATGACCTGGCACTAACTTGTCAAGCCTCTGGTTTCGAGGATGTCGAGACCTATCTCTCAGCGGCTCTAAACCTTAGCCAGTATTACGCCGACAATGCCCTAAAACCGAACCCCTCAAAAACGCAATCATGCAGTTTCCACCTTCGCAACAGACAGGCTGGTCGAACTCTAGAAATATCATGGGAGGGAGCGACAATCACCCACAATAGTCACCCAAAATACCTTGGCATAACTCTAGATCGATCCCTCAACTACAGAACAAATTGTGAAAACATTAAAAAAAGGTGCATGCCAGAAATAATCTACTTCTTCGCCTTACATCCACTAAATGGGGAGCTACACCTCAAGTCCTGCGAACGACCGGAATGGCGCTCTGTTTTTCTGCTGGGGAATTCGCCTGCCGAGTATGGGGCCGCTCCGCCCACGCAAGGTTAGTGGATACAGCTCTAAATGAAACGTGCCGGATTATTACTGGTTGCCTTAAACCGACCCCGGTACGAATGCTGTATCCTCTCACTGGCATTGCTCCTCCTGATGTTCGAAGGACAGTAGCAAGTCGCATTGAGAGATCAAAAATAGAAGACGAGCCACGTCACCCAATGCACAACTACAGCACAGTGCCTCAAAGGCTTAAAAGTCGTAAAAACTTTTTCAGGTGCGTGGTTCCGGCTGATAACAATGCTTCAAAAGAAAGGTGCGATCTCTGGCGACAAACGTCTGAACCACCTGTTTACTTCATAAAACCATCGGAAACCCTACCACCTGGGCATGTACTCCCGTGGTCAACTTGGAAATCCTTAAATAGACTTCGGACCCAAGTTGGCAGAACCAAAGATAATCTCCAAAAATGGGGGTTCACGGACGGTTTGGATGTCCAGTGTGAGTGCGGCGTCACTCCGCAAACAATGGCTCACCTTATATCTTGTACCGCGTGCCGTCACCTGCACGCGTGAGGAGCTAATGACCGCCAACCACAATGCAGTGCGTGTTGCGGAACACTGGGCCAACCAAATTTGATAAAATTTGCCATCGACTCGCTAAGAAGAAGAATAAGTACACAGTTATTTATAGAGACCCATGCCGGGGGGCATGGGTCTCTCCCCCACTTTACGCCCCTCAAAGGGGCGCGTTCCACTGAATGGGAACAGGGAATCCATGGTTTAAAAGGATGTCAATGTTATTCACAATAACAATAATTGACATTCATATTTTGTGATTATAATTAGACTTATAAGAATTATTTAGGTACCTAAATTATAACTTGGTGTTGGGCAACTGTAAGTACAGTAGGCAGCTGTTAAATAAATAAATAAAAACCGGCCAAGAGCATGTCGGGCCATGCTCAGTATTATAGGGTTCCTTAAGTAGGTGTTACAAACAAATCAAATCGAATATTAATCACGGCCATTTTAGTTTTTGCAATAGACGGCAGCATTGGCGACTCAGAGAGTGTTGTTGGTAGCCTCTAGATGGCGCGCGCTATACAGCGCCAAATGCAATAGACGGCAGCATTGGCGACTCAGAGTGTTGTTAGTACTAGATTGTATTGCTAGATGGCGCCAAATTCAAGAAGTTTGTCATGTCAACAACATAACACAAAGTTACTTTTTGTGATTTTTTCAAATAGAAAGTAGCTAAACGAGCATTATTTGCTATAACCATTTTTCTCTAAGGTCAATGACCTTTGAAGTAGGACGTTTTAAGTATTTTTCAGTTTTCTCTTTATAACTCAAAAATTTATAATCACATTATACTCGAAATAATTTTAAAAGAGAGTTTTTACAAAGGTCTATCAATGTGGAAGATTATAAGTTTCTACGTTTTATAGTTTAGAAATGGCAGGGGGGGGGGGACACATTGCAAGCCAGTTTGACGGGCTATATTTCGCAGATGGTACACCTGATAAAAAAGTGATGTATCATACATTGCCTTCATTTTAGTAGACGTATTCAATGATACCCCACATGAGGGGGTGCAGCGAAAAAAAAAATTTCATCACCATTTCACATGTATGGGCGCAACCCCTAAAATACGTAATCACGATTTTTTTATTCTTTTAAAATTGAGATCTATATCTAAACTATTTTTTAACAAAATTTCATTTACTTATGTTTATAACTGTAGAAGTTATTAAGCTGTAAAGGATTAGGACAGACGGACAGACGGACAGACGGACGGACATGACGAAACTATAAGGGTTCCTTGTAGGACTACGGAACCCTAAAAAAGACGTGTGGCACTCGGAGACTGCCGCGGTAAAGCTATTGCATAGCATTTTTTATGTAAATACAAAGAGGAGGTGCCCTAACGCCGAAACTCTAAGCAGGCATGAGTCACCAGATTGCGAGGCGAAGAGGGGGATTACGCATGCGCAGTAACGCCGATACAACCAATGCCACCTAGAGGCGATTTGCAGAACTAAAGAGACAAGCGTGATATTTCAAAAAGTCATGAAAAGTTCTGCTATTCATCGATAGATGGCAAAACCAAAAAGTATCACCGCTGTGCCGGTCGGAGTGGGGGATGTTAGGTTATTTTCGTTACGGAATTTCTGGATTCGGTCTCCACGCTCAAGGCCCGCGATAGAAGCTATGCAATAGCTTAATAATAAATAACTAAATGCGTGCTGTTTATAGTCAGTAATATATTATCATAAACTTATAGTGAAGGTATAGAAGGGCACCAAGGTTGGCCAGACAATCATTATTATACTTACGAGTGTATCTGCGGAACCTTGGTTTTGTAACTACGTTGGTGATTACAAGTTGCATAATAACATAAATACAACACACTCATACATTGACAAATCTTAAGTTTTTAATTGCATTGCTGAGCAAGGTTAAGACCCAGCCTGGTTGGAGGATACTTCTTTCAATAATTTCTTAGGTTTTCGCAATCACTACACATTATAATAAAACAAGTGTTAAACGGATTACAACGCGTACCTATATTAATTAGGTACATTGGTTTTCCTGATGTTTTAAAAGCTTTGCAGCGTTCGTGGTCGCACAAAGACTAAGATGACAAGCGTCTTTACAGATATAAAAACAAAACTTCCGTAAAAAAAAATATGGACCCAGAAAATTTGTTTAGTGTTTACAAGTACAAGGTACTGCTTATTTATAAAGAAATCTTTTCCAGAAAATCTGCGAGAGGATAATGGGAAAGAAAGGAAACGTATACAGAGTTTGAAAAGGGATGAAGAAGAACTTTAAAATTATTTATAGCTACATTAAAAGTACCAAAAACGAATACATGTTACAAAAATTAACTATATTATAACACATACCTGATACATAAATAAATAATAGTACATCGTGAGTCATGTCAGAACATGTCGAGGCTTGAAATTAAGCAATTGACGGCCGAGTATATATTACTTCCAAATTGATTTTAAAAGTTCCTTTTTAACTAAACGAGGCCGTTAATTGCTATTTCGGCCGAGACTTGTACAGAAATTTTCTCTCATTTGTGAGGAAACAATACACAAATTAATTCAACAGTATCTAATTTTCATTCGCGCCAATTCGTCCGCGCGCGGTTCTTGTTCTATTTTCAAAGTTTTGAAAAATAAATGCGCATTCGGCCTTTAGAATGATAAATATTTTGTACCTAGGTACCTAAAATCTCAGATTACGTGCCTTAACACACCTAATTTATGTAAGTGTCTACTTAAAAACCTTGCTTGCATGATTTAAAAAATAAAAACTGTCCAGCAATTTCTATCGTGTTAGATATTGCTGGCATGTTATTTCGTTGCGTACGGAAAAGAGCCGATAGATGTATTCTTTTTATTAAATAAAGAACCAATTTCCGAGCAAGTGGGAGAAAATATATATACCTATAATCTTACACTTAAGTTCAAACACAAATATATAAAACAACAATGAGGAAGAGGAAAGAACCTTAGGGCGATTTTTAAATACTGAAACTGAATTCAGAATTAGCAAGCATGCGCCTGAAATAAGAAAATGCTCGTTTAGTTAAAACGGACTTCGGAAGTACTCGACTTCACCCAGTCCTTCCAATATTCCTCGGTCGTCAATTACTTTATTTCAGATCTCGACAGTAAGGTCACACCTCGGACACTCAATACAATATAAACGCTAGCACCACCTACATAGATACACAAGATTACGTCTTATACGAAGGTCACACGTGTAGGTTAGGGATGCTCGCCGCTCGTAATACCGACTGGGTTCCTAGCGCTTTTCAGAGATGGCGTGCTTGTATAGCGACTGGCGATTGACTTCCATAGCAATCTTGCAGTCCAATTGCCGGCAAACTGTGGACGGGTGCGAAGTCCGGGCGAGGAATCTTGAACTGGTGGGGGGCGGTAAGTGGCCGTTCTGTACGTTAGTACTATTAGATATTCTGTGGTAAGGCACTATTTTTTACGTGGGGAAATCCTCATGGATGCACTCCGCCCGGAGAAGCCGGAGCCAGTGTCGGTCTCTTACCAAATGAAACCACTTCGGTGTTCCTCTAACTTTGGTATGGGATGATTTGGGATGACTTTAGGATGGGCTCTGCATTATCCAATCCCCCCGACAGAGAGGAACACCAGTCCTCGTTCCTCCAAAGGTATTTAATACTACATCATGTTGATCTGTCACCATGCCATATTTAAGGAGGTGACTATACCACTGATACTAAACACGAATCAATAAAAAATCAACTCGAAAAATAATAATGTAATGCCTATTTGTAAACAAACAAATTCCCTGCGTGTGTCGCGTGCGGCACAAAAACGATGCGAGCGAAACCCTCGAAAAAAATTGTAGGGGTATTTCCACCCTTTGACAATGCCGCCGATGACTTATTTTCAGAGTCGTTCGGGATTTATTCTCAAACCCTCGCTATGTTTCGAAGTGATGGGTATTAAATAATCGTAGAATTTTTCAAGTCTCTCTCGGGTCGTGTCGGATTGCCGTCCCATCGGATTATGAGAGTGAAGAGTGCACCTGTGTTTGCGATAATATGTCTCACGTAGATCATCGCGCCGTCTTCGTTGAGATTGGCCGCCGTGACCGAGAGGACATTATTATTAACGGTAAGTAAAGAAATAAGGGTCTAATTCTATCAAATAACGGTCATTAGTCTACATTTTTTGTTATTTGTAAATACATAAAATACTTTAGTTTTTTGTTGAAAAAACTTCTTTGTTAGGTCACGGTTCAAAAGATATTCGTTTAATTTTACCAATAGACTTTCAAAACCAAGGCCAAATATATCAGACAATAGAACGTACTATCTATAGTTGCAAATAAAGTTATTTTAGTGCAACGGAACCTTGCGGTTGCGACCCGGGGGTGTATTCGCAAAATCGATATATCGTGATATTTGTCGCTTCGAAACCTACTCTAAGGCCGGTGTTAATCAACGTTAATTCTGGAAATATAGGTAAACGGTCGATTAACCAGAAAATTATCGTTGGTGAAATCAAGCATAAGTAACGTTGATTTAAACACTGAGGAAGGCGCAGCGTGTGTAGGCCCCCCACATGGTGGACCGACGACCTGGTGAAGGTTGCGGGAATCCGCTGGATGCGGAAGACGCAGGACCGGTCACTGTGGCGTTGCTTGGGGGAGGCCCAGCAGTGGACGTCTTTCGGCTGAAATGATGATGATGATGAACCACTGAGGTAATATGTACTACGTACTAGAGAAGACACCTCGAACAAAATGTTTGGAGCACGTTTTAGAGCTCCTGCACTTTCACTCGCTTATCCACGCTCGCCACGCGCGTGCTCCGTGGCCAGTAAGTTGCGCGATATTTTTTGTTCGTAATGTCTACTCTATTTATACGAAGCAACGAACAATTCCTACTAATCGTCAATCTTCGGTTGGTAACCCTACTGGAAATAGTAGTAAAAAATGTAGTAGTTGGAAATATCATTGTCATCCCTATTTCTTTTATTTTTGACTCATCCACTCCGAACATTGTCTATGACGTCGTAAAAAATCACAATATTTTGTCTGTGAATTCGATAAACGACATAGAATCCAAACATTTATTAGAGAAGAATACGACCGATATATTCGGAGAACTATCGTGTCGTTTCGATTATATCGTTGTTGATTTTGCGAGTAGACCCCCGATGTCGTAGTTAAGGGGATTGCAGCAGCCAAGTGGCGCTCCCATCAGTAAAAAAAATATTACTCGCTGAATATTTATTTTATCGAAAATTGGTTTTTAACGATTGAGGTACAGTAGGTCTACTCGCGTTTTACGAACGACAAACGAAGTACAAACTTTCGTTCCGACTGATACTTACATAATAAAGATAGACACATGAAAAAGGCACAATTAAGATAGACTACGGTTCATAGTCGTATACAATTTACCGGAGATGAGAAAAACAAACGTCAAAACACGATTATCGCATGCTATAAGGGAACGATGGTTGACCGGAGTAGCAAATTGTGCGATGAATCGTACGATTTATCGAATATCGTCGAACGGGAGTAGACCTCCAGGTACTGTAGTTTATTTAGGCAACAGCCTATGTAGTATTGCAGTTGTTATGGGCTAAGGTAACCGCTTAACATCAGGTGGGCCTTTAGCTCGTTTCGCCATCCTATACTCTCTATTATTCTGAGCCTATACTATATTCTCAGTAGCAGCCCGGAGTCTGGATTTGTGCCCGGTCAATTCAATGGCAATAGGCTCGCCCCCTATTACATGGGACTATAACATAACTGGAAAAATGTGGGTGTACTATTACACCTCTGCCTATTCCTTCGGGGAAATACAGGCGTGATGTTATGTTATACTATATAAACAAAAGTGTATACTAAGTCTAAGTAAGTATAGATCCCATTTAAACATAAATGTGTAAAAGGGGCCTAGTTCGGCACAAAGAAAGTGCAGCATTATCGGCTTCTCCGATAAAAGAATTGATATCTAAATAAGTGCCAAGTACTGTGTGGAGGATCTTTAAATCATAGCCGCTGAAATGTAAAACGTTCTTCACTTGTTTTAAAAGAAAGTTTGTTAGATTCCTTGCCAATGGATAATTGTAAAATTTGGCAAGTTTTCACAGCTCAAATTTTAATCATAGATACATGCAAATAATTGGCTATGAAAACTAAGACAATCATTATTATATTGATTATTATTTAAGATCTTTATAAAAAAAAGAAGACGTGGCACTCGGAGACTGCCGCGGTAAAGCTATTGCATAGCATTTTTTATGTAAATACAAAGAGGAGGTGCCCTAACGCCGAAACTCTAAGCAGGCATGAGTCACCAGATTGCGGGGCGAAGAGGGAGATTACGCATGCGCAGTAACGCCGATACAACCACCTAGAGGCGATTTGCAGAACTAAAGAGACAAGTGTGATATTTCCAAAAGTCATTAAAAGTTCTGCTATTCATCGATAGATGGCAAAACTAAATAGTATCACCGCTGTGCCGGTCGGAGTGGGGGGGTGTTAGTTTATTTTCGTTACGGAATTTCTGGATTCGGTCTCCACGCTCAAGGCCCGCGATAGAAGCTATGCAATAGCTTAAAAACAACTGAAACGGTTTTCCTGTTCCGGAAACCAAGCAAAATTAAATTAAATTAAATTAAATTAAAAAAAAATTAAATTAGCCTTTGATTAAATTTTTAATTGCATTTTATTGCCAAAAACAACGCAATAAAAGTAATAATTATCCATCTGACAGTTAAGATACTAAGTTACAAAAATATTCTTGACCTATCCTCTAAAAAGGTCACAACGGAATACTAAAGACTTTTTTTAAAATGTTTTGATATCATTATCAACGAATTTTTAGAATCAAACCAATGTCATATGCATCTACGCTTCAGCTATATTGGAGTCAACAAACAATACAATAATTCTTTAACTTCTACGATTGCAAAAAACATTAAACATAACAAAAACAGAGACAATTTTAGAACTGGCAATAAAACTAGTAAGTTTATAATTGCTGAACTCTATAAATGAGGAGATACGCAGAAGAAATAAAGTAACCGACATAGCCCGAATAATTGCCAAACTTAAATGGCAGTGGGTGGGGCACATTACTGGTAGAATGGATGGCCGATGGGGCAGTAAAGTTCTGGAGTGGCGATTGCTTACTGGAAGGCACAGCGTGGGTAGCCCCCCCACAAGGTGAACCGACGATCTGGTGAAGGTCGTGGATATCCGCTGAATGCGGAAAGCGCAGGACCGGTCGTTGTGGCTATTCTTGGGGGAGGCCTATGTCCAGCGATGATGATAAAAGCTGAAGTTGTGCGAAGCGTATACTGTAATCTGTACATTAAATCTACGGATACAGGTATTCAGGTAGGTATTAGTTACCTGTCGGGATCTAATTCATCTAATAGGCCTGACTTGATACATGTATGTACGGTCATAGAATATTTTTTCTTATGGTACGGTCATGATATTTCACAGTGTTACATTTTGTCGACAAAATCCCTTGAACGAATCCTGCTACATTACACGTACCTACCGCTGCCATTGAAAATTGAGTGCAAGCGATTTTAGCCTTAGTGGTGGTTCACCGGAAAGATTTCTGACTGTATATCTTGATAGTCGATACTTGTAAAACTGTGCAACGTCAAAATTCACGAAATTAAGAGCTCCTTCACACTAGCTTTTCTCCGACGTACGTGTTTGATAAACTTATGTGCAGCGCAGACGCCGCGACAGCGTTGTCGCTTGTATAATGCACTTTTAATTTATATTACCAAACTAGTATAGTATTATATTATCTGTGACCAAACTATACCGCGATCGTAGGGCGCTACGCTAGCGTGACAGTGCGATTTGTGCGTCGCGTTAACGGGATGATAGTTTTATTATTTTACACATTCATTTTTTTTAAAGTATGAAAAAAATTACGAAAAATTATTTTCATTATATATAAAAATGTTATAAAAAACGATTTACGAAACAACCGAGTATGCATTTATTGTAGTTCGACACTAATTCTTTATAAATATATAAACGAAACTTTGAGATAACGTAAGGTTTTGGCGTAACACGCTTTTCTCTCCATACATAAAATAACTTCAAATTGCTGTATATCTGAAAATACTTTTAAAACCAAAACGAACATTTTCGAAGCATCAAAGTATGTTTTTATTATAGTTTGGCATCTCTTCTATACGAATCTATAAATGATTCTTTGAGGTATTGTGAGGTTTTAGCGTAAAACACCAAATTTCATTTTATCTCCAACTGACGATTTTTTATTGCATAAAAATGATTTTAATTTTTAATTTTGATTGATGTATCTAACTAACACTATCAAGATGTATTATAACAACTATAACCACTCAATCAGAAACAATAAGGTTTACTTACTTACTTAAAATCCAAATCGAAGATTTTCGAAGCAAAAGAGTATGTATTTATTGTTGTTTGGCACTAGTACTATATGGATCTATACACAAAACTTTAAGGTAATGTAAGGTTTTGGCGTAAAACGCCAATTTAACTTTCCCTCCATACAAAAAAAAACTTCAGATCGCTATATCTTTGAAAATACTTGTTGAATGAAAATACTGAAGCAGCATTTTTTATTTGCATTGATGAGTAGAATCCGAATCCGTTATAATATTTACAAAAAACGTATTTCATTTTTATGCAACCCTAAGTCCACTAGCGATAGATTTCGTTCCATAGTGGCGCGCGGTGTCTGTGCTGCGCATACGTTTTTCAAACGCCTAGGCTAGAGAAACGATAGTGTGTGTGTGACCTCACGATTAGGGAGATTAGGGTTACGGCAAGCGCGCACTAGCGGTTATTTAAATGGAGCTCAAAAACGCCCGCCTGCATAGAACGTATGAAAATTTTTATAAAGTCGTGCTGCTTTACTAACCACTCATGCGCTAACTTGTTTTTTTTTTCACTTATTCTAATTTTAATTTCTTTGATGTAACCTTGTTTTTAATGTCAGTAGTGCCAGTACCTACATTGCATGCAAAGATTTTGATTTAAAATGTATTTTATCATTTTAGGGAAGAGCGCTGATGTCTGAAATACAGATATTCAATTATCTAGTTCAGACACAGATGTCTTTGTCGACTTATTTTAGAATAAGCATATATAATGTAAACATAATTAGATTGTAAGTTTGTTTTTGTTGGAAACAAATGTATTTTTTTTTTTCATTATTTTAATCGCTAGTGTGTGCTTACCTCTACCAGCTAGATGTGTAGGTATCTTTTTATCATCAGTTATAAAGTTAATAATCTAGCTAAGTGGGGGGGCCTGCTACGAATAAATATATTTGAAGAGAGACAACCACGTCACATTTCTCTTATTAGTATGATACCGACGCATTCTAAATTCATGTTACGTAGGTACTTTTACTTACGTAAATAGAAAGTGAAATCGCAGCACCGACACTTAATAAAAACAAAAATGTATGTAGGTACTTCATTGTTAATGGCTTTTAAAATAACTGCCTAAATAAATGTTTATGACATCTCTTTCTTCCGTAGGTACCACCATATATGTCTATGTTTGTCCTGTTTTTATTATTTGTTGCTAAACTAAATAGTATGCACTATAATCAGACCAAGTTTGACGCTGGTATGTATTACCGTTTTGAAGATAGAATAGGAACAAAAACGTTGAAAAAAATTCATGTTTTTCGAGGTTTCTTGTATGGAGACCCCCTTTGGTTTCAGACTTCTTTTTGTTTTTAGTATTTGTCGTGATACACCTCATAGCAACACATATTCTGTGAAAATGTCAACTGGTTATCTATTACCGTTACAAAGATACAGCCCTGTGACAGACGGACGGACAGCGTAGCGAGAGTAATAGGGTCCCGTTTGCACCCTTTGAGTACGGAACCCTAAAAAACCACCAATTGTGATCGTAAGAAGAACTATTCTTTATTTTATGCCGTAAATGCGACAGTGCGTGAGGTCCCAGGTTAAAATTTTTGGTCAAATTTAACGTCAACGTGACGGCGACTAAATAATCCTTATGATGAATCCTTTCGATCGGTATGATAAAGTGATTATTTTTCTCATGTAACGGGTTCGATTTCCGGTTCAACCATGTAATTATTTAAATATCTAAGAACGCAGTTTAAATTGTTTTTTAAATTCAAGTAATGTCTTTTTTCATTAAAATGTTCCATCTACAATATTCAAGGTACTTTCCCTCCATGTGGCATATCCGTGGGTTGCCTTGTATAATGCCTATATGCTTCAGAAGGAAGCCGCAGAGCGAGATCGGGAGAAGGCCGATCCCGCTCGGAGAAGGAGGCGCCGGGGAAGCAACCGCTCTGGCGCACGGCTCAGATAGGGTGAAGGACCGCATCCCCTGCCAACACATCTGGCAAGGGACCTTCGGTATCGTAGACGCTAAGAGTGGGGGGACTTGAGGCGTCTATTAAGCGACCCTGGGGAGAACAGCAGTACGTGGTGGTCGCGTGCTACTGTGGGGAAAAAAATATTGTTTTCCCGAGACGTGCCAAAGGACCCCGCGTCCAGTGGAGTACCCGGAGCTCCTCTATTTTGTGCAGAGGTTGGCCACCGTGTGGTTTTAGTCGGTAAGAGTCACAGGTAAGAGTCCAACATACGCCTCCGCCATCCCCAGATTGAGGGTATCCATGTGGATTTCCATCCGAAAGCAAAAAAATAATGGTATTTTATATAACTAGTTCGACTTAATACATATTATTAGGAAAGTACTATTTTTTGTGCCTTTGCCAAATGCTATATTTAGTTTTCTGGCATTGAATTCAACGTAATTTTTGCGTCACAAGAAAACGTTTTAGGCGTGATTTAATATTTTTTAGGTTATTTCCTAGTTGTGGAGTGCCAAAAAGATTGTTTTTTTTTGCTGGAATAAGTAACAGGCATGAAAATAAACAACAAGCTGGAAAACTGAGTAAAAAGAAAATTAAACGTTTTGATTTATTTTTTCAATCAGCAATTTTGTTAGAACGATGGTATAATAGATTTCTAAAACCACTAACCACCATGCAACTATCCTAAGCTTAATATTTCCAATAACAGACAATCAACGATTTTCAATGGTAATCCGTCAGTATACGATAAAATTTACAAACTTACGGAACTAAATCGCGGAACTAAATAGTTCTCCATTTTCAGCCTTATTGCTACGTATATAAAGTTTACAGATTTATACGTTTTTTGGTTTCGCTGTGTTTTTACAGATAAAATTGGCAGTGTACAAGAAGTAGATTGTCCGTGCAGTCATATTTAAACTTTGAATAGCGAATGTCGTGGCGAAAATAATAGTAAAAAGTAAAAGGATATAAACATTTTTATTTATTTTTACATTTTTGTGATTTTAGTATCTTTATTTTAATTTTTTATTGTTAATTATTTAGGTATTTTTAAAATGTTGTCTTGGTGTTATTATTTGTTTTGTGTGTGTTTATTGGCTGTCAGTGCAAATGTGATCCGCAGCAATGATTTGTATCAATTGGATATAGTGCATTACAATGATTTTCATGACAGGTGAGATATAGATTGTTTTTACTTAAGATTTTTTATCCAGATCGATAACCAGTTTTCTCTCAATATTTTAAATATATTGATGAATGGCATACTTCTAAAGTATGCCGTTCAATTCTTCTTATTTATTGTCAATCCTTTTGGAAGGCGAAATTTTGGAAAACGACTGTATTTTTTTTGACAAACAACTATTCCGATTTATCAAACATTTTAAAATTATTTGTTATTATAATGACTAGGAACCTTTTTTTTTTCCGAATGGACTCTCGCAGAATTGGTAGGTACCCAAAATAGATACCCTAACTACTTAACCGGGCGGGTGGCGGAGAATCCCGTTAAAGACTCCAACCGCCAAAAAATTTCCCTAAACCTAACTTATAAACTAAAATCGCGGTTGCAAAACCGCATAAGAGCGTCCCCCAAGGGCGGGCTCGGGCCTCGGCTTACTGGGGCATTACGGGGGGACCCCTCCGCTATGTCCCCCTGGCAGCCGTTGCTGCATCGGGAATAGTTTTTTCGTTAGTGGCGAACTTTCGGTAGGTATATCGGGTGGGAGACGCGTTTCGCGAATCGCCGTTAAGCGGCAAGCCTCGCCGGCGAGGGCGAAGACCTACCTAATCCTAACACAGTGGCGGTTAAGCCTACTCCTAGGAACTGCTCAGGGTGCAGCGGGGGGACCCCGCCACCGGTCCCCCCTGGCAGCCGCTGCTGCATCGTGTTGGGTTTCTCGAGAGTCGGTCTCTCGGCATCTGTGTGGACGTCGCGTAGGTCTTCGCCGACGGGAACGATAGTTAGGACGACGGCGTCGGAGTGTGCTGTAGGCCTAGTACGAGTTTGACACTTACCGATACGTCCATCGAATTCGACGACTTTCATTCATTAATCAGTAGCGCCCCTGGCGGATACGAGGAGGAACTAGTAGTTTATGAATGAAAATCTACGAAAACTATGAAAGTATTATAAAGTGTCAAACTCGTACTAGGCCCCCTGGTGTCATTATTGGACTCCTGCTGAAGTGTGGTGTCATCATCGGGTCCTATTAGCGCGTGCCTGGGACGACGTATCGTGATGATAGCTGAAAGCTAAGGTTGGTGGCCGCTACAAGCAAGGAGTTGGGATGCTTGGGGGCGGAATCGAAATAGCGTTTCGAGGCACGCTTGAAATACTGTTTTATGGTGGGCAGTTTAAGGTCCATGTGGAGATCATGGTTACGGAAGTACCAGGGGGCACCTACGGCCTTCCACATAAATCGGTTTTGAAGATGACTAGGAAGCGGAGAGCGTACCTATAATAAACCGTCTGTCTTGTTTGTTGTCATTCTATCTCAGTCTTTGAACGAAACAAGAGTACCCACAGACTATTAATAGAACGTGTATCTATTATGGATTAGAGTAATATATTATCTGTAGTCACGCGGATTTCGGGAATGCCCGACTAGCTACGACTTTGACCGATGCCTTTTTACGCAAAAAAGTCATGTGAGGAGGTCACGCGCCAATCCTCGAACGAGGTCAATGATTCAAGTAATTGAGATAAATATTTTTCAAGTTATAAATTAGGTTAATGACATAACAAAAAATTAAATAAAAAAAAATAAAAATAAAAATTAAATAAAAAAATAAAATAAAATAAATAAATAAATAAATTTGATATTTTCAACGCATCGGTCATTTTTATAAAGAAAGCTGTCACCGCTGAGGTTTAACATGAACATATAATTGTAATTTAATTTCGGGTAATCTCTTGAGTGTATCTATCTCTTGCATGTTGTATCCACTTCTAGAAGGATAAGCACTTGGTCATGTCCTTGAAACCACTACTATATTGTTAACAAAAAAGTGTTTTATCCAGTTTAGTGGATCATTAAAAAAAAAAAAAAAAAAAAAAAAAAAAAAAAAAAAAAAAAAAAAAAAAACAACTAAGGTCGCAAAAATAACTGGTTTGGTGCAGCGAATGTAAAAAAAGTTTTTATTTTAATTTTATTTAGATTTATTTATCATCGAAATAGCATATAGCCATAGAAATCTTAATAATATGCTAATAAAAGTGGCAAAGTGTTGTATTATTATACTGCTGCATATACTCTTTGGTCAACACTGGCACAGGTAATATAATACTATAGGTACTAGACACTGGCCACTTTTAGAATAGTTCATATAGGTATATGAAGTGTTTATTTTTGTTTTTTAATTTCTGCTGTCACTACTTGGTTTTGTTCTGAATACATTTTAAAATTATGTAAATCTATCACAGAAATCTATAAATGTTTTTTATTATACTCCTACATTCAAAGATCAAACCTACAACACAAAGGCACGTGAACTTGTCGCCGCGGACAGGTGACTCATAGGACACCAGGGCGCGAACCTTTTTGTTGATCATCAGTGCTGTTTTGGACGTAGTCACAAAAATTTAATTTTTCAGCATATCTAACCGCGGTTTGTTTTTTAGGCTTAATTTATTTTGCATTGAATGCTAGGAACATGGCGGGCGTAAGTTGGTAGCTGCAAACCGGCGACACGCGTTCCGGTATTAAAAGTCATAGATAACATTTCTATTACCTCATTATTACGATTTCTATGCATATAAGAATATTCCTTAGAAGAGAGATTTCTATGTTCATAAGAATATTCTATAAAAAATTAATTAGGCATTTATACAAAACCAACAACTTAATAAGTAACAGATCTATCACATAGGTACTTATGTATTATTAAGACGAACGCTATTTCTGTCCGTCAGTTTTTACGTTTAGTTCTTATAAACTGCGTAATAGATTTTGATGCGGTTTTACCAAGTTTTTTTCTTCTACAACATGTTGATCTGTATTGGTGCCATATTTAAGGAGGTGACTATACCACTGATACTGAACACAAATCAATAAAAAAATCAATACCAATTTTTTATATATTTAAATACCTATTCAACCAGTGCGTCCTGCCAGTCATGACTTACGGTGCCGAGACGTGGACACTGATAGTTGGGCTAGTCCACAAATTCAAAGTCGCTCAGCGAGCTATGGAGCGAGCTATGCTTGGAGTTTCTTTGAAGGATAAAATCCGTAACGAGATTATCCGGAGAAGAACCGGAGTGACCGACATAGCTTGTAGGATCAGTAAGCTGAAGTGGCAGTGGGCTGGCCATGTCTGTCGAAGGACCGATGGACGTTGGAGCAGACGAGTCCTTGAGTGGAGACCGCGAATCGGCAAACGCAGCGTAGGGCGCCCCCCTGCCAGGTGGACAGACGACCTAAAGAACGTGGTTGGGGGGGACTGGATGCGGAAGGCAGAGGACCGAGCGTTGTGGCGCAACTTGGGAGAGGCCTATGTCCAGCAGTGGACTGCGATAGGCTGAGTTGATGAAATACCTATTTGTAAAAAAAAAATGTTCCGTGTGGTGCCGGATGTAAAGAATTGCACCACCCTCTCTCTTCTCATGGGTGTCGTAAAAGGCGACTAAGGGATTCACCAGAGGATGGGCAGCAGCATTCTCTGAGTATTTAAACAACAAACTGCGATCGCCAACCCGCCTGCCAAGCGTGGTGATTATGGCATATCCCCCCCTTTGGGGGAGGCCTTTGTCCAGCAGTGGACGTCTTTCGGCTGAAATGATGATGATGATGACCTATTTGTAAACACACAAATTACCTCCATGTGTCGCGTGCGACACAAAAACGATGCGTGCGGAGCCACCAATACAATTTGCAGGTATTTTCACCATTTGAGAATGCCGCTGATGACTTATATTCAGAGACGTTCAAGATTGATTCTCAAACCCTCGCTATGTTTCTAAGTGAAAATTTGGGTATTAAATAATCGTAGAATTTTTTAATTCTTTTTAGATGAATAAGCACATTATTTATCATTTGCTCTAGAAATATGGCACGGTTACCGATCAACATCTTGTATAAATTTAAACCCATTGAATTTTAAAACCAGTTAATCTTAAAGAAACCGTATTTTTTCCCTTTTAGGTATTATAATTACATTTTATTGATTTGTTTTAATACCTACCTATTAGAGCTATATCTATCAAAATCTCTGTAATTATCTTATTATTCCAATGCACAATTAGTTTTGTCAGAGTAAGTAGGTAAGTAATTACAGACCAGTAAAGTTTCTCTTAATTGGAATAATAAGATCGTTACCTACATATATTTTGTTTATTATTGTATACGTTGTTGCTATAATTCCTATACAGAGTTAGCGTGATGCTCTGGGGCGCAGGGCAGAAAACCTCCACGTGTGCCTGACGGCTGCTTGTCCTTCTGGACACATCTGGAGGGAACGGCAGTTGTTTGGCCAGTGCATCCTGGGCACGGGCAATAAAATCCTTTCGAGGGATTAACTTTCGGGGGATCTTATTCCCTGTGGCGAATATTCTGGCGCGGGAGGGGCCCGTTCTGGGCTAGTGGGGAGTTGCTCCACGTGTCTCTATGTTGCCAACAGAGGGCACAGTGGAGGAGCAGGGGCGGGCCCGGTGTGCACTCACCCTGCCACTGGGCAGACAGCGGGGGGACTGCCCGCTGAGTAGTGTTCTCGCGCATCTTTGGACCGAGGGTCTTGGCTTCACCGCCCAGACCGCGAGAAAGAAAACCTCTATAAAAAAATACGGGAGGTAGGGCCTGCGAGCAGCAGACTCGGGGTAGTCTGCTGCCCGACCAGCAGCTGGCGTAGCTGGCACAGCCGGCGTAGTTGGCGCAGCTGGTAAAGGCCCATGAGGTGAGGTGGCGTGCAGTGTTCGGTACCGGTCGGGGGTGGTTATGTGAATACTCACGGGTTCCCACGCCCCCGGCTAAGGTAGTTGAAGGAACACCGTGGTGGTTTTAGTCGGTAAGAGTCCGACACTGGCTCCACCTACCCCGGGCGGAGTGCGTCCATGAGGATTTACCCACGCCAAAAAAAAAAAGCGTGTTGCTCTAAACTTAAGATATTGCTTATTTAGTAGACAAGATTAAATACAAGTACCAACTGGACTAATGCCATATGCTTTTCATTCTGAGAAGAGGTCCGTGCCCAGCAGTGGGACAGTAATGGGCTGATGATGATTAAATACAAGAAGAAAAAAAAGTAGGTACCTAAGTGTAACGATACACCTGCCGAGAGTAGCGTCTAGCGTATGACACATCAGCCTAAATTTCGTCGCATTCGGCGTAGCGCTGAACCTTTCGTCGAGCGTCTATTTCCGCGAAAACGCATTCAATGTATTTTGCATAGCAAGCGACACATCACGCGATACGTTACGCGACCGGTGTTGACACCGACCGATGACGACGCCACGTAATTTTCCGTCACGTGGCACGCTGAACAAGACGCCGCGTCATGCCGAACGTTCAGCGCGTTAGGTGTGTCATGCCAACCAAATACCATAAATAAAATAATGTCCTCCCGGCCGAATTTCGGTCACGGCGGCCAATCTCAACGGAGACTAGCCATCTGCGCGGGACATATTTTAGTGCACAAGTGTGTGCGCAAACACAGGTGCACTCTCTGTTCCCTCACTCTCATAATCCGATGGGACGGCAATTCGACACGACCGGAGAGAGATCAGGCGCAGGACCGACGGCTTTACGTGCTCTCCGAGGCACGAAGGGGTCTCGATGTGTAACGAAACGGTCACCCATCCACAGACTCAACCAAATACTACGACGTCTACGACCGATAGTTCAGCCGGTGAAGTGTCGGCGACGCTACTCTCGGCGACGCTACTCTCGGCAGGTGTGTCGCTACACTAATGAAAATTCACATGAAACGATAGTTTAATTGCTTGTGGTGAAAAAGGAACATCAATTGACAACATCCTGTAATCGTCTGTTGTTGACACACACAAGTCATTAACTGATTTTAGTTTGTAATCGACAACAGTCAGGGATTGCCTAAGTGTACAGCGAGTTGTGATTGGTTATTTTATTATGTGCCAAGGTGCAACAAGTTGTAATTATATACTATCACAAATTTTAAATTCCACCTAAAGAGCTACCTTTTACAAAAGCAAAAAATCGAGCAAAATCTATATTACAAATGAAATACCTTAGTAATTACGTTATATTTATGACATCGCTCATCAAGTTAAAAGAATCAAAATTTTTAGTAAAAAATAGCCACATTCGCTTGCTATAACTATCGTTATTATTTATTTATACACTCATACACAGTACACACCTATAACAGACTACACAGGGATACTAGAGATTTATATATTGGGGGAGGCCTATGTCCAGTAGTGGACGTCTTTCGGCTGTAATGATATATTGTGTCTCATCATTAGCAAACCCTTGATGAATGTTGATTTCTATTTAAATTATTATAATTTATAATAATCATTTAGGTATGTGATAATATAAAATATTTGTAACACTATATACACACACAAACACCCACACCACGCACACACAAACACCCCCCCCCACACACAACACACCCACTCTCTTATATTATTCTGCTTTATTTGTTTTGGGTATATAGTCATTGAATGCTTTTGCTGGCTTGGCACCCGCTCGTCACTTGGGGTTGACACTGAAAATCAGCGCTGTGTTGTGACTCACGTTACAACACAGCATCATGCTGAGTCTCAACCTCATTGCCGCAGCTACGACATGTACCATATAATTATGTTTAAGTTAAATTATTTTTTATGCGTACCTACCGCATGTCGTCTTGTGGCAATAAATCATTTTTCTTTCTTTCTTCTTTCTTTCTAATTACCAGTGTCGTAGCTAAGGTCATGAGGGCCCACAACTTATTGTACCTTGGCACCACAGACATAGCATGTCTGTACTTGGCACATAATGAAATAACCAATCACAATTCGCTGTACACTTCGGCGATCCCTGACTGTAATGTTGGGCGGATGGAGTCCCTAACGGGATTCTCTGCCACCCGCCCGGTTAAGCAGTTAGGGTATCCATTTTGGGTACCAATGCTACGAGAGTCCATTCGAAAAATAAAATAAATAAAACCGACTTCAAAAACCTTAACTAAAGAGTAAAAAATAATCCTTGTATGTATTTCAAAATCTTAACATAAACCAAAATTTTGAACGTGGCGCGTGACTGTCCCTTTGCGTCATGTAAATATAATGTACTGTCGAGCGCTTATCTATAGTAAAAAACAGTTTATGCGAACATACATGAAAAACACGCGCCGCCTTCTCAATTTTGGTTTATGTTAAGATTTTGAAATACATACAAGGATTATGTTTTACTTTTTAGTTAAGGTTTTTGAAGTCGGTTTTATTTTTTGTTAAAAAGCTTTTATTTCATACTTTTTAGTTGAGAATTCACAGAAAAACGAAACTCATCATCAGCTAAGATCATCTAGGTAAGCGAAGCTAAATTAAACAAATTTATTGAAGCTGGTTCAAAAACTACTCGACCTAAGTCAATAAAATTTATATGGGACTACCGCGCGGACTTCCTCTACCAAATAAAAAAACAACCACGCAAATCGGCCCATAAATCTCGGAGTAATCGGTGTACATACATGAAAAAAATAAAAAACCCGCCGAATACATAACCTCCTCCTTTTTTTGAAGTCGGTTAAAAATGACTGTAATGTTGTCGATTACAAACTCAGACACTGTTGGTCTGTGATTACAAACTAAAATCAGTTAATGACTGTAATGTTGTCGATTACAAACTCAGACACTGTTGGTCTGTGATTACTGTGGTATTCGGGATAAAATAAGAACACAATAATTTGGTATTTAGGTATACACAGCACTTGGTGGAGTGATGGGCTCAACGTCCGCTCCACACGATATGTGAAACAGGAGTGAACTAGTGAGTGAGGAGCGGGGCGTATATACAAGGTGAGAGCGGGGCGCCATCCCCACCAGTTGCCATGCATATATTTATTTAGAGTCAATACAACAACCATTAATAGTATTCGCATAACAGATAGTTAATCAAGTAAATACAATCAGTAATGATATTTCATATTAGTATTATTTAGGCAAACATCACAATTACAAACTAAAATCAGTTAATGACTGTAATGTTGTCGATTACAAACTCAGACACTGTTGGTCTGTGATTACAAACTAAAATCAGTTAATGACTGTAATGTTGTCGATTACAAACTCAGACACTGTTGGTCTGTGATTACAAACTAAAATCAGTTAATGACTGTAATGTTGTCGATTACAAACTCAGACACTGTTGGTCTGTGATTACAAACTAAAATCAGTTAATGACTGTAATGTTGTCGATTACAAACTCAGACACTGTTGGTCTGTGATTACAAACTAAAATCAGTTAATGGTGTCGATTCTCTTGTTTATTTTAATCTATTGCTCACTTTTACAAATAGTAGATACAAGAAAGGAATGGCAACAATTTTAGAACTGTCAAATTAGTCGAAATTTAGATTTCCATACAAGTTTAGTCGTGATTTTAGAACGTGCCCACTAAAATACAAGGAAATCTAACACGTAAACTATTTGACAGTTCTTAAATTGTTGCCATCCCTTTCTTGTATTTACTTTTAGGCCCGTATTCCAGAACGATACTCAAGCGTTGATCACTGTTTAAAACTAGTTTTGAGTTGAGCTTTGATTTTAAAACGTTCCTCAAGCAGAGATTTGTTGAAATTGTTGATCAAAGTTCAGCTGAGTTAAGTTTCGTTTTATATTGTCACCTGTTTCGGTATTTGGGTAGAGATTTGATCTGTAATCACTCATGTGTGGTCCAGACTACGCTTGAGTATAGATTTCTATTCTATTTCAGGTCAAATTCGTGTGTTATGTTATTGAATTAAAGTTTATAATTACCGTTCTGGAATAAGACCGATACTCAAGTAACGATTCTATCCTTAAGTAGTGATCTGGGGCCCTAGTACGAGTTTGACACTTACCGATACTTCCATCGAATTCGATGACTTTCATTCATAAATCAGTAGCGCACCTGACGGATAGGAGGAGGAACTACTAGTTTATGAATGAAAACCGACGAAAACTATGAAAGTATTATAAAGTATCAAACTCGTACTAGGCCCCCAGGTGATTGGAGTTTAAACTGTACTTGAGGAATCTTCTGTAATACGGGCCTTAGTAAAAGAGAGCGATAGTTTAAAATAAAATTAGTTTGACAACAAGAGAATTGACACTAATGACTTGTCTGTTTTGCTGACTAATCTAATTGATGAAAAAAAAGTCAGTCATCAATCGTGATACCTCTTGTAACTAACTTATCTTCGAGGAAGGTCGGGTTTATTATTACTGTAATAAAAAAAACTACTTCGTTTTTGTTACTTCAATGGCAAAAACTTAGGGGCTTTACTCATGGCGCGACGCGACGCAGAATTGCATCGATTGCCGATATCGGTCAGATATCGCAACAACATGTGTTCGAAGAAAATGTATTGAAAATCGCAAATGTCTTTAGACAAGATCGCATGGATTGACGATATCGGTCACAGATCTACTAGATATCGAATTGCATGTACGTTCTAATGACCTGCGATCCTATTTCAAATAAATGTATGGGGGCGTGCGAGCGCTGGCACTTGTTTCGACTTGCACGCGATTCTCTTCTGTTGCGCAACTAGTAATCTATTGGAAATATTTTTGGTATCAATTAGAACGTACGTACCTACAACTCATGTCGACAATCGATGCGATATCGCTCGCATCGCGTCGCGTCATGAGTAAAGTCCCTTAGAAGTTATCTAAGTAACTCTTGTAGCGTCCTCAAATAATTGATGAATCAAATGAATTACAAACGAATACTTATAATTTACGTTGTTTTTTTTAAAACAGAGCGAATAAAAATCGCGCGACAAAAAATCGTTGTGCGGACTCTCTATGCCTAAATCTCAGTGCCTTATTCACGCACTGAGATTTTTTTTTCCTCCGCGATTTTTAATCACCAGTGCGGGCACACAATATATAATTCCATGTGTTACAGATTTTGCAATATAAAATCGCGCGAGTAAAAACGCTGTGCGGGGTAGGCCTTAGAAACTTTTTTAAAACATCGTAGGCACTGAGTCAATCCGCTCGTTTAGGTAATAAAATTACAGATTTATGAGCATGTTTTAAGACTTAAAAGTATTCTGTCACGTTTTAAGCATTCCGTACGTATAAATTACAATGTATGGGTTAGTTGCCAACATAATTAATGATAAGGAAAATTTTACTATGCAACTTGATTTTTTACGACAGGTTAAATTCAAGACAGCCTTGATGAGGGTTTTTACCTGTGGTTTTCACACAAAAAAAGAAACAAATATACAGCAAACAGTCATTGTTGACTGTCCGAACAGTCAAGGCCCGTGACGGTGGTGCGTGCAGTGTTTCTCGCGCGCCAGTCGGGTCTGTCAGGAGGAGGGTGCGGCTGCGGCTGACGTTGCAGCATTGCGTCTGAAGGAGCTCACCTATTAGTTGTGAAAGGGGCTCGTGACTAAGTGACAAGCGTGTGGATTGTACGATCTGCAAGGTTAAGCTGCACTAGCCGCGGTCAGTCTGTGGATGGGTGACCGTTTCGTTACACATCGAGACCCCTTCGTGCCTCGGAGAGCACGTAAAGCCGTCGGTCCTGCGTCTGATCTCTCTCCGGTCGTGTCAAATTGCCGTCCCAACGGATTATGAGAGTGAGGGAATAGAGAGTGCACCTGTGTTTGCGCACACATTTGTGCACTATAATATGTCCCGCGCAGATGGCTAGTCTCCATTAAGATTGGCCGCCGTGACCGAAATTCGGCCGGGAGGACATTATTTATTATTATTAGTTGTGAGCCGGGTCGTGTTGATTTGTTTTTGTTTTTTGTTTTGCGAGTAGTTTTATGGCCTGGTTGCTTAGACATTCTAGCCAAGTCTTTAGTTTACTCACGCCAGTGAAGTGATGGAAACTTTAGTAGGTTTCTGATGAGAAAATACAAAAGTTACGTTTTTCTACTTTGTACCATTTACCCACACTTGTACAAGTGTTTAAAACATGTGGTTTAAAACACTTTGTTTTGAACATGCCAACCCTGCTCATAACAGGCGACCTAAGTCTCATCATCATCATTCATCATTCCAGCCGAAAGACGTCCACTGCTGGACATAGGCCTTCCCCAAGCATCGCCACAACGACCGATCCTGCGCCTTCCGCATCCAGCGATTCCCGCGACCTTCACCAGGCCGTCGGTCCACCTTGTGGGGGGCCAACCCACGCTGCGCCTTCCAGTAGGCGGCCGCCACTCCAGACTCCACTTTACTGCCCCATCGGCCATCCGTTCTGCGAGCAATGTGCCCCGCCCACTGCCACTTAAATTTGGCAATTCTTCGGGCTATGTCGGTTACTTTCGTTCTCCTGCGAATCTCCTCATTTCTGATTCGATCACGCAGGGACACTCCAAGCATAGCCCTCTCCATTGCCCTTTGAGTGACTTTGAGCCTTCATATCAGGCCCATTGTGACCGACCACGTTTCAGTACCGTAAGTAATTACTGGCAACACACACTGGTCAAAGACTTTCGTCTTGAGACACTGCGGTATTTTGGACGAGAAGATATTGCGACCTATATCTGCAACACATCTATTAAATTTCACTAATGTAGGTCGCTACTATTCGCCACTTGAAATCTTCAAATCAGTTTCGACCATTTACATGAGCTGTATAAACTGCCGCGTTAGTGATTAGCCAATAGCCGCCTTTGTAGGGACAATCGGATTGCAACAGCCTCAGCTAGTGGCAGAATGTATTGTACCTACGCATTATATTCAACATTAGGCGTCTATTGGGCTGTATAGTCTTTGGTTGGAACTCAGGCTTTTCATGAAATGAAGGATGCGAGCGCTAAACACCTAACACTTTTTTTATAAAGATATATATTGTGGAAAGAAAAAATCGCTCACGAGCAAACTTTTTTTATAGTATAGGATGGCGAAACGAGCTAAAGACCCACCTGATGTTAAGCGGTTACCTTTGCCCGTAACAACTTCAATACCACCTAGGCTGTTGCCTTAATGGTACCGCAAGTCGGTTGTCGGTTCGCCAAACTGAGACATGAAGATGGAAAGTTTTATGTGATTGTAATTTCACCGACGCGTACCCTTCAGACCGAAACACAGCAATGCATAGACTTATATATTACTAGCGCAGCAATGCAAGCATTACTGTTTGGCCGCAAAAGTAGGTACGGTGGTAGTACTTCCCCGGACAAGCTCTTTTACAACGGAGCTCTACTACTACTAAAATAACAATTGACGAATATTTCGGTTTGTGTATCTATGTTTGTATGGCGTGACTGATACACGTTGACAAGAATATACGCACGACCTTCACATCCATTGTGTTTCCCACAGCACCTATTGTTCAAGAAAACTGTTGTTACGCAGATACAGTATTCAAGGAATTCTTTCCATTTTGCTGTTGGTTTCAATAATTCAATGGACCAATACACGTATAATTGGTACATTACTGTCGAGGCCTGAAATGAAGCAATTGACGGCCGAGTAAGTGAAAAGGAAGGCCAGTTGCTATTTCGGCCGAGAATTGTATAGTACTTTTCTCCCTGCGCGGAAAAAATACACAAATTAATTCAACAGTATCTAATTTTCATTCGCGCCAATTTGTCCGAGCGCGGTTCTTGTTCTATTTTCAAAGTTTTGAAAAAAAAAAATGCGCATTCATCCTTTGTAATGATAAATATTTTGTACCTAAAAACACCTAATTTATCTAAGTGTGTACTTAAAAACCTCACTAGCATAATTTAAAAAATAAAACCTGTCCAGTAATTTCTCTTTGTACTTAATGTGCAAATAAAATATTGTAATTCTTAGAAATTATAATTATTTTATATCAAATTAATTATAACGAACTTATTTAACTAAGCTTTGCCCGCGGTTACGTCGGAATAAAGTAGCTTTCTAATGGTGAAATAATTATGAAAATCGTTCAGTAGTTTCAGAGTCTATCGGTAACAAACAAACAAATAAATCTTTCCTCTTTATATTATTATTAGTATAGATTATAATATTAGTATAGATATAGATAACCCGAAGCATGTCTAGCTGTGGCAATAAATAGATTTTCTTTCATCTTCTTTTTTTTTCTATATTAAATTGCAATTGTTTTATACCACGTACAATTATTGTATAGTCACGAATCACGATCCTTCCCGGTAATAAATTTTGTCGACAAAGTCCCTTGAACGAATCCTGCTACATTACACCTTCAATTAGAAAACCGTCCTTACTGCTTACGAAATAAAGGCGCTGTCAATGTCAAATTGTTACCACTGACGTGCGGTCGACCACCTACGGCTGCCGTCGAACACTGAGCGCAAGCGATTTTAGCGTTAGTGGTGATTCACCGGAAAGTTTGCTGATAGTACCTATACTCGTTGATTTTGACCAAATTTTACCCTTTGATTATGTTCTTATACATATAAGACAAATTTTTGCATGGTGAAAGGTTGAAATTATGCAATACTTTGTACAAACACATGTAATGCAAATAAAGAATTGAATTGAATTCGTCTCATTGATTTTATTGATGGCAATATCTTCATACTTACTCGATTTATATGTAGATCAATTACAAGTAAAGGAGTAAATAATAGGTAGGAGAAAAAGTCTTTTCGTATTTTGTATGTATAAAATTGAAAAAAAATCTCTTTGGTTATATACTGTTTGTATCTGGCTGGTTTTAATATCAATAAACACAAGAAATTAAAAATTAAATAAAAAGTAAAAATAAATTTCCCGCCATTTTTCAATTGTTTTTCTGTCCGCCAAAAATAGTGAATGTAAGGAAGAAATTCGATACATTCTGAAGTTTTATTACAAAAATTTTAAAAATATGATTCAACCAGCGAAAAAAATTTGGGACGGTTATGGACCTAATGCAGTATCAGAAAGAGTAGCACGAAGTTGGTTCAAGCGTTTTTAGTCCAGGAATTTTGATGTCAAAGATGCAGCTCGCTCTGGTCGCCCTCATACGGATAAAATTGATGCCATTTTTAAAAAGGTGGAGCAAGATGCCATAGTCTGTTTCGGTCCCTTCAGAATTCTTTGGATAGTGTTAGGTTAACATCAAGAGAGGACTGAATGTCTCTGAACCTACACGATGGCAACAAGTTATCGAACAAAATGGCATATCATTATCATAATCATCCTCCGAGCCGTTTCCCCAATTATATTGGGGTCGGCTTCCAGTCTAGCCAGATGCGGCTGAACATCAGTATTTTACACGGAGCGACTGCCATCAGACTGGCACATATATATTATAATAAAAAGAAATTAAACTTTGAAAAACAAAATGTCTTGGATTTTTATATAAAATATACATACATACATTCATATTATCACGCCTGTTTCCCATTGGGGTAGGCAGAGACTATGGATTTCCACCTGCTCCGATCCTGACACACCTCTTTCGCTTCGTCTACGTCCATTAACCTCGTCTCGAAAAAAAAATTAAAATACGAAGAAAATTTCCCCGACCTAATATAATCACAAGTACATTTTATAGTGGAGACGTTTTTGAGTTAGATTTTGTACAAGACCGTGCATCTATAGTATATTTGATCGAAGTATCTTTTAATTATCATTGCCTAAATATAATTCCCTTTTTTTATTTCACCCAGATTTGAAGAAACCTCAGTACTCCATACAATATGCAAGTCCAACGATACATCCTGCTTGGGTGGCTTCGCGCGCCTCTACCAAGAGATCCAAGTCTTACTCCAGGAGAAGCCAGGAGCTTTACTCCTGAACGCAGGAGACACGTACCAAGGCACGTATTGGTATACGCTCCTGAAGTGGAATGTAACCCAGAGGTTCATTAATATGCTGCCGAATGATGCTCATGTAAGTAATGAGGATTTAAGATTAAGATACAGAATTTTTACAATTTTTAGTGTATTGTACGCAGGCGCGTGGTAGATTTAAGCGTGTGCCACACGCAGTCTTAGTCCACTGCTGGACATAGGCCTCTCCCAAGTTGCGCCACAACGCTCGGTCCTCTGCCTTCCACATCCAGTCCCCCCCAGCCACGTTCTTTAGGTCGTCGGTCCACCTGGCAGGGGGGCGCCCTACGCTGCGTTTGCCGATTCGCGGTCTCCACTCAAGGACTCGTCTGCTCCAACGGCCATCGGTCCTTCGATAGACATGGCCAGCCCACTGCCACTTCAGCTTACTGATCCTAAAAGCTATGTCGGTCACTCCGGTTCTTCTCCGGATAATCTCGTTACGGATTTTATCCTTCAAAGAAACTCCAAGCATAGTTCGCTCCATAGCTCGCTGAGCGACTTTGAATTTGTGGACTAGCCCAACTGTCAGTGTCCACGTCTCGGCACCGTAAGTCATGACTGGCAGGACGCACTGGTTGAAGACCTTTGTCTTCAAACTTTGCGGTAGACGCAGCAGACGCTTAATTAATGGATATAGTTGGAACTGTATTAAAACAAAACACTGTCCAAAACTTTTCATAATTTACTGAGACAACCTCGTCTATACAAGGTGTAATTAAAATAACTGAAAAACTCTTAGGAGGTCATTGTACTTATCATTATGGGGCCTTCCCTTAAGAGGTTTGCAGTTATTTCAACACCACGTTATATTTTCTAATGAAACTTTTTCTTCAAGGCTCTAGGTAACCATGAGTTCGATGATGGAGTACCAGGGCTAGCTCCATACGTTAAAGCTCTTCAGGCACCAGTGCTTGCTGCCAACTTGGTCGTTAAAAAGGATTCAGAGCTCCACGGCCTTTATGTACCCCATGTGGTGATAGAGAAGAAAGGGAGGAAGATTGGAATAATTGGACTTATTACTAAGTCGACTGAGGTGAGATTATTCGAAATCAATAACCATTTATTCAAATACTACCCTATGCGGCTTCCCCGCATATAATTCGGTTTATCCAAAGAGTAAGTATTTTAATGTCTTTGTAAGTATTTTAATGTCTTTGGGTTTATACAATGTCATTTAAAAGTATATACAAGATGTTGATCTATAGCTGTGTCATATAATATTTCTAGAGAAAATAATAAATAATGTGCTTAGTCATCTAAAAATACTTAAAAAATTCTACGATTATTTCATAAATTTTCACATTTTATTTTATTTTTATAGTATAGGATGGCGGAACGAGCTAAAGGCCCACCTGATGTTAAGCGGTTACCTTTGCCCATGACAACTTCAATACCACCTAGGCTGCTGCCTAAATGGTACTGCAAGTCGGTTCGCCAAACTGAGACATGAAGATGGAAAGTCTCATGTGATTGTAATTTCACCGGCACCCGTACCCTTCAGACCGAAACACAGCAATGCAAGCATCACTTTTTGGCGGAGAAGTAGGCACGGTGGTAGTACTTCCCCGGACGAGCTCTTTCACAAAGGAGCTCTACTACTACTAGAACTTAAAAAAATAGCGAGGGTTTGATAATAAATCCCGAACGACTTTGAAAATAAGTCATCGGCGGCATTGTCAAAGGGTGGAAATATCTGAAATTTTTATTTGTGGTTTCGCACGCATACACACGGAGGGAATTGGTTTGTTCGCAAATAGGTATTTAAATTATGTTTATGGTATTGTTTTTTTTTATTGATTCGTGTTCAGTATCAGTGGTATAGTCACCTCCTTAAATATGGCACGAATACAGATCAACATCTTGTATATGCCATACCCTAACAGAACATATGAAAAAAATGTTCCGTACGCAGCAGCACCACAATACATTACTTACGTTACTTTCGCGTCATAATTGGAACACTTTCTAAAAACACAAGACGGCATTTTAGTTTTTTTGTGGTCTCCGGTCACACTCGGTGCCAGAATTTACGCGGATTAATAGAAAAACGTCCTAATTAGGACGTTTTCGAGTCTTCAGTTGCGAGTGCAAGTAACATATCTGTACTTTTGAATCTCATTGGGTTTATCACAGAAAGACGTTGGCGTGCATCTCTCGGGAACTGTTTATTTTCCCGGGATAAAAAGTAGCCTTGGTAATCCGGGTTATTATAGTACGTATAACCTAAATGTGTGCCAAATTTAATTCAAATTCGTTCAGGCGTTTCAGCGTGATTCAAGGACTAAACAAATATGACGAATCCTGAATCGCGCAAGCAAAAAAAGATCTGACGCGCAGTTACGAGTTATATGGATGCCCAACATCAACCGTTGGGCTGCAACCGACCAGGCAATAAACCCAGCCTGGTTGGAAGATCCCCTTTTAGTGTTGGAGGAATAGGAATATAACCGCAATGTTTGTTTTAGCTCGTTTCAAAAGCGGAAGGGGTCACATTTTTGGACCCCAACCCGGTGGTCCAGAAAGAAGCACAGCTGCTGACTGAACAAGGAGTCGATATAATTGTGGTGCTGTCCCATTGCGGTCTTTGGGATGACAAGTAAGCATTGAAATTTGAAATAAATAATTATAATAATCTAGCGGTCCCGGCAGACGTCATCCTGCCCAGAAAAGCAGCGTCACTTACTGGGTCCAATTGTAAATCTAAACCATCGTTGAATCCACTGGAATACACTCAAAAAATTTCATCCATATCGGTCCAGCCGTTTAGGAGGAGTGCAGTCCCACACGCACAGAAGAATTATATATATTACTAGCTGACCCGGCAAACGTTGTTCTGCCATATAATTTTTTTCTGGATAATGACACCCTATTCACCTAGCGGTATGAAATATACTTTACGACCTATTCTCATACCTACCAAATATACATCAAGAATTTTATAAAAATTGGTTGAACCGTTTCGGAGGAGTGCGACTACAAACACCGTGACACGAGATTTTTATATCATCATCATCATCATCATCAACTCAGCATATCAAAAT
The DNA here is from genome assembly GCA_949699075.1 of Asteroscopus sphinx. Lineage (NCBI taxonomy): Eukaryota > Metazoa > Arthropoda > Insecta > Lepidoptera > Noctuidae > Asteroscopus > Asteroscopus sphinx. The sequence continues at coordinate 5,343,806 of OX453021.1, read as the reverse complement.
CAAAATCAAAATCAAATAATTATAAATATCTTTGGGAAATTTTTACACAGCACCATCTAGTCCCAAACTAAGCAGAGCTTGTGGTATGGGTACTAGACAAAATGTTTTTTATGTTTTTTATTTCAAATAAACCTAATTACAGGCACTTTTGAAACGTCAGGCTCTAGTTGCACGGTTCCAAATTGTGGGTCCTATGGAGTCCACAATTTATATCACAATTTATACAATATTGCAGTCCACTGCTGGACATAGGCCTGGATTTTTATATACACGGTGAATTTTCGTTGGTTTTGGAAACGAAAAGGAGTTATTGTACTCATCATTATGAACAACTTTTACAATGGGAACAACCCCGAAAACGCTAAAATTAAATCAGTTAATGCCCGGTTAATGGCAATAGGCTCGCCCCCTATTACATGGGACTATAACATAACTGGCGAAATGTGGGTGTGTAATTACACCTCTGCCTACCCCTTCGGGAAATACAGGCGTGATGTTATGTTATGTTAAAATCAGTTGTTCTATAGAGAAAAAAATATCATTTATGTGTACACAAATTGTAAGGATCAGCTGATATTTTTTTCGCGATTTTAGGGTTGGTCCAATAGCAAAAGTTGTTTATAATGATGAGTACAATGACCCCTTTTCGTTTCCAAAACCAACAAAAATTGATCGTGTATAAGAATAAGACAACTTTTAGCTACTTAGTTTAAAGCAGACATTTAAAGATTACCGTATCAAAATCTTCGGTATAAAGTAACGATATCACAACCAAACATTATTAAAGTTTAAAATAAGCTATACTTCAGGATTATGGCCAGAGTGTTACTTTATCGACTTATAGACGATTTAAATGCAAAGGTAGCCGCGATCCACTATATTTTTCCAATAAAGTTGTCATTCCATGAAGAAGTGCATACGACGGTTCCAATAAAATGGTGAAATATAATGTTGAAGTGAATCGGGGTGGATGGTGAAAATAATGGCGGATGACGTTTATATTGAATATTTTAATAGTTATTATATATATATTTTATCGTGATTTGGGTTTGAATTTATATATATTCTCATGGGTGTCGTAAAAAGCGACTAAGGGTTTCACCAGAGGATGGGCAGCAGCGTTCTCTGAGTTTAACCAACCAACTGCGATTGCCTACCCGCCTGCCAAGCGTGGCGATTATGGCATATCCCCCCTTAATGGGGGAGGCCTAAGTCTAGCAGTGGACGTTTTTCAGCTGAAATGATGATGATGATGGGTTTGAATTTGGTGCCAACATCGATCAAATATACTATAGATACACAGTATTATACAAAATCAAACCCAAATAACGTCTCCACGATAAAGTGTACTTGTAATTATGTTTACGACAGCGACAAGTACAGTCTAACAAAGCAATTAGTATCCAGGGTCGCCAGATATAAATGAAGTTTTCTCAGAAGAATATGGATGTTTTCGAGTGAAATGTCATTTTAATAACGGACAAAGTTAAACTGTATCTATACAAAACCCCAATCAAACCTATCTATAATAAATTCCAGAGAAATTTTCAACTACATCTGGCAACCCTAGATACTAATTGCTTTGATAGACTGTACGACACTCCATCCTTTGTTTGCACATTTGGAGTACCTATAGTTTTTATTAATTTTTTACACATTTTTTTCACATAGCAGAATCGTGAAGCGACGGAGAGCAAAACTGTGCACGCGACTGATTATTGCACAGTTTTGATCGTGCATCTATAATATTTGATCGAAGGGTGCCAAGGACCCACTAGATTCAATTTTTTTGAATGAATAAGGACTAAGTATTGTAGTAGGTATTAATACCTGAATTGTAAAAAGATAAAGATAGTTAATATTTTTAGACACACCTTTTTATTCGTTCACTTTAATTCAAGATACCTATCATCAATAAGTATTGGCGTATTTAAAAACACATAGGTAGGTACTTAGAATTAGTTTAATTTACAGATGTTGGCAAACTTAGTAGTAAACCAGCTTTGTTAAATTTCATGCAATTTGAAGTGACGTAAAGCAAATCATTTCGGTTTGGAAACTGTTTTAATTAAATTAGTAAATTAATTGCGATAGTGTTTCTATTTGAATGATAAATTTAATGCTGTTTGTTTGATTTAACTGCTGTGGTGTGTATTAGCTTAGTTTGTAAGCCACACTTAATTATAATTAGGGCTGGCTAATGGCTATGTTATAACGGTATGATTTCAATGACAAAGCATACTAAATAATCATCCAAATTTTGGACAAAAGTGACGTAATTAAAAGTTTTGAATCAACTTACTTAAAATAGTCGGAAGGTCAGATAAATACTATTCTTTTTAGGGTTCCGTAGTCCTACAAGGAACCCTTATAGTTTCGTCATGTCCGTCCGTCTGTCCGTCTGTCCTAATCCTTTACAGCTTAATAACTTCTACAGTTATAAACATAAGTAAATGAATATTTGTCAAAAAATGGTTTAGATACATCTCTCTCTGTGGGGTATCATTCAATAGGTCTACTAAAATGAAGGTAATGTTTCATACACAACTTTTTTATCAGGTATACCATCTGCGAAATACAGCCCGCCAAAGTGGCTTGCAATGTCCCCACCCCCCCTGCCATTTCTAAGCTATGCAACGTAGAAACTTATAATCTTCCACATTGATAGACCTTTATAAAACTCTCTTTTAAAATTATTTCGAGTATAATGTGATTATAAATTTTTGAGTTATAGTGAGAAAACTGCAAAATACTTAAGACGACTTAGTTCATAGGTCATTGTCCTTAGAGAAAAATGATCATAGCAAATAATGCTCCTTTAGTTACTACCTATTTAATAAAATCACAAAAATTAACTATGTGTTACATTGATTTAACTTACTTTAAAATTTAGCTTCTTAAATTCAGGGCTAGTGGCGCTGTTTGCAAAAACTAAAATAGCAATGATTAATATTCGATTTAATTCGTTTGTAATTAGGAACCCTATAATACTGAGCATGGCCCGACATGCTCTTGGCCGGTTTTTTTTATTTTATAAGTGTACTAAATACAGACATTTTCACTCAAATTTCAAAGGTGCTATCTCGTATTTCAAGTAGACCATTTACACTTATGAATTTTCGAGGAAATACTGACATGTTCTAAAATGAATAAATATTAGGGACAATTTTACACAGCACCATCTAGTCCTAAACTAAGCAGAGCTTGTATGGGTACTAGATAATGGATATTACTAAAGTATATGCATTTTTTTGTAAATACATACTTATACTACATAAGAAACACCCAGACCAACACAAACACTTGTGTTTATCACATAAATATTTGTGTTCTGTGGGGGTCAAACCCACGACCTCGTGATCAGCAATCCGACACTCAAACCACTAGACCACAGACATCGTTGTAAAATCTATAACTTTCATACGGAGGAAAACGGGCAAGAAACTCCATGGTTTCACTTTTTCAACACTACAGAGTATGTATTAAAAAGATAATAAATTATAATCGTCTAAATAGGGCTTAATACAGAATTTATTTAATACTGCATATTAAAATAATGTCTTAGCTGCTTCCAACGACACTCGTGGGAATAAATTTGATTGATTATAAGGCTATGTCATTATTTTAGTTTCCGGTACCTATGTTGTTATACAAGCAGGCAAAACGACACCATAGTGCACCATCTTGACATTGACGTCATAATGGTTAATACCATATCCTACCATAGCCGATTCGTATCATTTTTAACCACAGATGAAGTACCTATTTATCTGTGTTTTTAACCGATTTAAAAAAAAGCAGAAGGTTCTCAATTCAATTCATTTATTTCATGTATTTATTCATTTTTTTTTACTTAATTAAATACAGACCTATTTATTACTACTATATTATAGTACTGTATTGTATTTAATTAAGACCTATTTATAACCTGTGTATCACAAATATGTGATCAGCCTCATAGCATACAAAATTACAAATGTCATAAAAATTACAAATTACAATACAATAAAAATTACATATAAAAACATTATTGATGTCAAAATTTAACACATTATCAAGAATAATTAATAATATGATATTATAAAATATATATAATAAATTAATTAATTAATTTATTATTATTATATTATATTTTTTATTAATTCGATGGTATTTATTTTTCATGTTTGTTACCTCAGAATAAGTCTCAGAACTCCGTCATATATAAACTGATTTGGATAATCCTTCTTCTATTTTAAAGGATATACCCCATTTTGGATGTACCCCTAGATAGGTCCCATTTTTAAAATATTTGACAAACAAAATGACATGTTATTTTTTTTTTTTATCATTTACAAATATTTTTACAACCTATGGTTTTTTTTTTTTTAAATACATTACTGTTGAGGCCTGAAATGAAACAATTTACGGCCGAGTAATATTGGAAGTACGAGGCGAAGCCGAGTACTTCCTAAGTGATTTTAATTAAACGAGGCTGTTAATTGCTATTTCGGCCGAGACTTGTATAGTACTTTTCTCTCATTTGCGAGGAAACAATACACTAATTAATTCAACAGTTCCTAATTTTCATTCGCGCCAATAAGTACGTCCGCACGCGGTTCTTGTTTTATTTTTAAAGTTTTGAAAAAAAAAAAGCGCATTCAGCCTTTATAATGATAAATATTTTGTACCTAAAAACACTTAATTTATGTAAGTGTGAACTTAAAAACCTCGGTAGCATAATTTAAAAAATTAAAACTGTCCAGCAATTTATATTATTGTCGTGTTGGATATTACTAGCCTTTTATTTCGTTGCGTACGGAAAAGAGCCGATTGCTGTTTTTTTTTAATAATGAACGAATTTCCGAGCAAGTGGGAGAAAATTATTTAATTTATTATTTATTTATCAAAATCTAGTTCTGATAATGGGAACCATGTGGAATTGAGGGAAATCCTTCAATATTATAGGCATACATATAGCGATTTTGGTATTTTCATCAAAAAGTCAAGCATTTGTATTTCGAAAGTAGTATAGAAATAGGTAGCCGGATCTCTGCTGGGGATTCTTAGCACCCCCTTACGGTACTGAAACGTGGTCGCTCACAATGGGCCTGATAAGAAGGCTCAAAGTCACTCAAAGGGCAATGGAGAGGGCTATGCTCGGAGTGTCCCTGCGTGATTGAATCAGAAATGAGGAGATTCGCAGGAGAACGAAAGTAACCGACATAGCCCGAAGAATTGCCAAACTTAAGTGGCAGTGGGCGGGGCACATTGCTCGCAGAACGGATGGCCGATGGGGCAATAAAGTTCTGGAGTGGCGACCGCGTACTGGAAGGCGCAGCGTGGGTAGGCCCCCCACAAGGTGGACCGACGACCTGGTGAAGGTTGCGGGAATCCACTGGATGCGGAAGGCACAGGACCGATCGTTGTGGCGATGCTTGGGGGAGGCCTATGTCCAGCAGTGGACGTCTTTCGGCTGAAATGATGATGATGATGATAGAAATAGGCTGGTTATGTTGTAGCAACGTTTTTTTTCCCAAATATTAACTCGAACTTTTTTTCAGGCAAATGGCGAAGGAAGTGGGTGAAAACATAGACATAATAGTGGGGGGTCATACACACAGTCTGCTCTGGAGTGGAGAAGCTCCGAGCAAGGAGTCAGTGTCGGGACCCTACCCCGTACTGGTTGAAAGTGAAGCGAAGCCTGGGCATAAGGTTGGTTACTATGTTTATAAGATTTCTAAAGGATCAAAAAACACATATACAACGTGGATATGACAATACGACAATAAATGAAAACACGATTACTAATATACAAGGTGTTGATCTGTAATCGTGCCATATTTCTAGATCTGATGATAAATAATGTGCTTAGTCACCTAAAAATACTTTAAAAAATCTACGATTATTTAATAACTAAATTTTCACTTAAAAACATAGCGAGGGTTCGAGAATAAATCCCGAACGACTCGGAAAATAAGTCATCGGCGGTATTGTCAAAGGGTGGAAATACCTGCAAATTGTTTTGGTGGTGTCGCACGCATCGTTTTTGTGTCGCACGTGACACATGGGGGGAATTTGTTTGTTTACAAATAGGCATTTAACAAAAAAAATTTTTTTTGGTATTGTTTTTTTTTACTGATTCGTGTTCAGTATCAGTGGTATAGTCATCTCCTTAAATATGGCACGAATGCAGAACAACATGTTGTATAGAAGCATTAATAAATTGTTTATCGCAAATTAAGAAAAATGAAATTTTTGAACAAAATAAATATTAAAACATCGAAATAATAAGTAACGCCACTTGTAATAATTGAGAAAGAGAGTTTAAAATCATATGGACTCGAACAGGGCCCTAATTATCGCGTTATAGAAATAAATGTCTTATTCGAGATAATCTCTAATTTTAAATCTCTACGAAAAATGTCGCCGGTAATGTCAACTGCTTTGAAGCACTCTTTGTATTTAGAGCGCTAGGCGTAGACATATCTCTAACGTGACATTCTGAGAATACGAAAATTTATTTTCAGTCGACATTCGCCATCTTGTTTCATCATTATGTCGAGTTCGAGATACCCCCCCTGGTCTTTGACCTCACGATCTTTGCCTAGAAAAATGGTCCTACATTCAAAATTAATGAAATTAAAAAAAAACTTGTGGCAAAGGTATTAACTGGATTTGATTGATTTTTTGTTACGGTCAGGGGACGTGATACTCTGTACGTGGTTTTATTTAATGTTGTATTGTCATATCCACTTTGTATATATCTAAAGGACATTGCTAAAGTTCCATAGTGCCCTGCCTTTTGAAGTTACGATTAAAAGGTGATGCTCACCGTATAAAATTCGATTAAGGCAATGTGGTGCAATCTATTTTGATAAACGGACAGTATTCCATAGATGTTTATTTATTAAAATATTAATTATTTTGAGGTTATGTTTTGCTTGCAAAACTTGGGTCAAACAAATAGTTGCCTAGCAACTAAACAGTTTTACTCTTCTATTCAGACGTAAAGGTGCTAAAAAGTGATTGGCTATCTTTAAAAATGGTGCCATCCCTTTTTTTTTCACAAAACCATAGAGTAGGTACTTACAAAGCACTGGTCACAAAATTATGAAGTCAAATGGAGTATCATAGCCACACACGTTATTATTGTGTTGATTTAATAACTTAAAATATAAAACGTTTACTTTACTATCCGCGCATTAAATACGATGAATAGTACTTAAGTAATAAAAAAATACGCATGTAATTGTCGCATATTTTTTTATCTTTCTAACACGCTCAGGCTATTCAATATTCTTTCACATTAATCATGTGCCCTACTCAGTATAATTAGGGTTTCAAAAATCTCATTTTGTGAGCTTAGTTTTAATTATGTTCAAAATGACCTTAAGTATAACCAATTAGTGTTAGTAGTCGCCCGTTCAAAGTGTTCTAAATTATCTTTGGTTATTTAAAAGCAACGATATTAAATATAGTAAGTGTTTTAATGTCTTTGTTTAAAACTAATTAGTTACGCGAAGTGTGTAAAATTGTACGTCATGTAGAAACAATGAAGTCAATCAACCATTGTGCAATAGATGGTGGTGGAAACTAGCCTTTGCTCGCGGCTTTGCCTGCGTATAATTCGGTGTATCACAGAAAAACGCTATAGCGCATCCCTCGGGAACTGTGTATCTGTGTAAGTAAAGTATATGAGTATTATATTTGTTCCGTGTGGTGCCGGGCGTAAACAATTGCACCACCCTATATCTTCTCATGGGTGTCGTAAAAGGCGATTAAGGGATTCACCAGAGGATGGGCAGCAGCGTTCTCTGAGTATTTAACCAACCAACTCAGGAACTCATTTAATTAACTACCGTTTCGAAAAGATTGTTTACAAAATTGAATTGACACGGACGTCATCGGTGGCCTACAGTCCTATTATAACACACATTTGGCGCGTGTACAGTCTAACGAAGCAATTGGTATACAGGGTAGAGAAATATAAATGAAGTTTTCTCAGAAGATTATGGATGTTTTCGAGTGAAATATCATTTTAATAACGGACAAAGTTAAAATGTATTTATACAAAACCCTAATCAAACCATTCTATAATAACTTCCTGAGAAATCTTCATCTATAACTGGCGACCCTGTATACTAATTGCTTTGTTAGACTGTACAAACGCCATTTGTTTGTATGTAAGAGTAGTAGGCACGTAGGTATGGAGTGCCTGGGGTCTGACCTTATTTAAAGCTCCAGAGATGATGCTTGGCGATTGCTGTTGCATATACGTTTATTATTTTTCAGGTATTAATAGTAACAGCATCCGCGTACAGTAAGTACCTCGGCAACATGACTGCGTACTTCGACAGGCAAGGAGAGCTGCAATCGTTTGAGGGATCACCCGTCTTCCTGAACAGGTCCATCCCTGAAGGTATCTATTTGATGCTTTTTTGCTCGTGAATTACAACTCTAAAACTTGAAAATAATGTTTAACCTTGCCCCGCAGGCCTTACATAGGTAATTTATATTACACACGCTCCACATTCATAGCCGCGAAACCACGAAAACGATGAACATTGCTCAAAAGACCAATTCTCGTAATAAGAAACATTCAAAATATACCAGGCCCCTCAGAAAGTATTGCGAAAAAAAGTTTTTATATATGGGAGACTGGCCAGTTATAATATTTTTCGAAAATATGATTATTTATAAGTAAAAATTTGTAAGTTCCAATTTCAAAATTTCCCTCCACATTTTTTGCGAGTTAATTCAAAGTATTGTGTCTCACTGAAATATGGATCTGCGCCGGGAACATTTTAGAGCTATGATTTTATACGATTTCAAGTGTCGCCTGAAACCGGATGAATCGTACGATAGACTTCAAATGGCATTCATGGATGAAGGCCCTTCCAAGGCAACCGTCTATCGTTGGTATAACGAATTCAAGCGCGGTCGACCAACTTTGGGGGATGACGAAAGAAGCGGTCGCCCTTTGACGGCTGTTACCGAAGAAATCGTGCTAGCAGTGAAAAATTTTATCCAAGACAATAGGCGAATTACATATCAGGAGATTCAACACATATTGAAGATTGGATCGGGAAGCGTTCACGAGATTCTACACAGCCATCTTCGCGTGAGGAGGATAGTATCACGCTGGGTGCCGCACAACCTCACCGATGCTCAGAAGCAGGCCCGGGTGGAATGGTGCCGTGATATGCTTAACAAATTTGAAGCAGGCTCGTCTCGGCGTGTTTACGACATCGTTACAGGTGATGAGTCCTGGATTTATCAATACGACTCAGAAACCAAGCGCCAGTCGACTGTTTGGGTGTTTCAAAATGAGCCAACGCCTACCAAAGTGAAGCGATCTAGAAGCGGGGGTAAGATTTTGATCGCTAGCTTTTTTAATTTGACTGGCCACTTGGTATCAATTCCCTTACGGGATCAAAGAAGCATTAATGCCGAATGGTATACTACCAAATGTTTGCCAGAAGTTTTCTCTGTTATAAGCAACAAGCGACCAAACACAGGGCTCCGCGGGCTACTGCTCCACCACGACAATGCACCTGCGCACACCGCACTCAAAACGAGGGACTTCCTGGACAGCACGCCAGTCAAACTCCTGGGTCACCCTCCTTACAGCCCTGATCTAGCACCGTGTGACTTCTTTTTATTCCCAAAAATAAAAAATCAGCTCAAAGGGATACAATTTTCGTCGCCGGAAGATGCGCTGGCTGCGTTCGAGCAGGCTGTAAACGAGGTGTCTGCGGCGGACTGGAAAAAGTGTTTTGAAAACTGGTTTAGGCGCATGAATCTTTGTATAGAGGCTGGTGGAAAGTACTTTGAAAAGATTTGATAAAAATATATGTACGTATAGAACAATTTTTTTTAGTTTCGCAAAACTTTCTGAGTGTCCCACGTATATACGCTGCAATAAGATTAAACTTTTGATACTTGGAGGAATAAAAAAGGTGGATGGAATCTCGCTAAGAAAACATTGAAGCACTTCATTTTTTCCTTAACCCACTATAATTTCGACAGCATTTTAACACACCCGACATCATATTGTTATTTTATTTGTGACACTGTGACACAGTGACTACCTACCGTCACAAGAGATTTGTTGCGTAATCGCGTCTTTTTATCTTACTATAGATGTGAATGTGCGTGCAAGCCCGTACTTTTAAGCAAGCCGTCTTGGATGCTTCACTTATTGTTTAGCGAGATTCTTCCGTCCATGTTTTGATAGATGATAATGAAATGGTTAAAATGACTGATGTACTGATTTCAGTACATCAGTCATTCGTTTCTTCTATTTAGAAGTCGCAGGTTCGAATCTATGTAGTTAGAAAGCAATTTTTTCTTGCCACAATTTATAAATTTCGTTAATAATAACTTTTTTTCACAGATCCAAAAATCAAGGCTCTTCTCCAGCCGTATACAGACAAGCTCCACAACTTAGTCAGTGAAGTGGTTGGGTACACCGACGATGATCTAGATATGGAGCAGTGCGCTTCACACGAGTGCGCTCTGGGCAATCTCATCGCGGACGCTTTTGTAAATACTGTAAGTACCATCTTTCAATGCTTTTTTTGAACACCTAGAATTAAAAAAATAACATTTAAACTCCTCAATAAGCCTGATTGTCACATTTTTGAGAACCACGACATGAAAAACATAGTTACAAATACAGCATAAAATGAGCAGTTTATACTTTGAGTTGCCTAATAACATTTTGCAGTGTGGTATTATTTCTTTCAAAAACGTTGGTTTCGATTCTCGAATAAACAAACTGAAAATAAACAATAAAACTGACAGCTGTATCCAAACTAAAGAAAGAAAAAATATTTATTGCCTTAGAAAACGACCTGCGAAAAAGAAAATAAATCTAATCTAGCAAAATCTAGCTTAGTCTTAAGCTAGAGGTTGCTCGATTTTGATCACAGACCAGTAAGCCTCAAGACGCCACATAAACAAAGTTTTGCATGAGAACGCAGTCGCGCGTTATGGTTGGTCGGCTCAAAAGTTCGGTGGTATGATTGGTGCCACTCGTTGACGGAGTAACGTTCTGATTGTCGGCAGGGCGTTTGATATGCAGTAGTACTGCATATGCGTGGTTACCGGGGGTATCCGGCTAATTGGCGTCTACAGGCTTACTGCCCCCCTAGCCAAGTTGACAATCTACAATCGTCAACAATCAGAAAACAATCAAAATGTATGGGAATGACATAATTATCTCAACGAATTACTTTTTGTTGAGATATGCCATTCCCATACATTTTGATCGTTTTCTATTAGCGTTGTCGATTGTAGATTGTCAACTTGTCTAGGGGGGCTGGTCTACGTGGGAGTCGTGCGGTCCATGGCCCTCTATGGGGTGCCTGTATGGTCACACCGACTGTCAGGCGTCCAGCGCTCAAGGGCTAAATTCAACAGCCTGCAGCGCAAAGTGGCCATACGGATCGCACGAGGATATGGCGCGAGCGCCTGGAAGGGCCGCAGTATGCGCACAAGCGAGTGGTTGAAGCTGTCCTGCCGTGCTTTGAGGCCTGGCTGGAGAGGAGAGAGCGCGTCACCTACCGGCTTACTCAGGTATTCACCGGGCACGGTTGCTTCGGTGAGTACCTGAATAGGATCGGACGCGAAGCCACGGAAAATTGCCACCATTGTGGGTGTGACCAGGACACCGCACAGCATACGGACACACAGACCTGGTCAGCTTGATTGGGCAGGATCTTTCTCTGCCAGCAGTAGTGTCGGCTATGCTGGCAGATCCGACGGCTTGGAGGGCCATGGCTTCCTTCTGTGAGACCGTTATGCTTCAGAAGGAGGCCGTAGAGCGAGATCGGGAGAGGGCCGATCCCGCTAGGAGAAGGAGGCGCCGGGAAGGCAACCGCCCCGGCGCAAGGCCCAGATAGGGCGACAGGTCACATCTCGTGCCGCCACATCTGGCAGCGGACCTTCGGGATCGTGGACGCTAAGAGTGGGGGGACTCTAGGCGTCTTTTAGACGACCCTGGGGAGGACAACAGTACGTGGTGGTCGCGTGCTACTGTGGAGAAAACAATATTGTTTTCCCGGGACGTGCCAAAGGCATAGCACTAGAGGGGCACCGGCGCGGTCCAATGGAGTTCCCGGAGCTCCTCTATTTTGTGCAGAGGATGGCCACCGTGTGGTTTTATTCGGTAAGAGTCCGACATACCCCTCCGCCGTCCACAGACGGAGGGTATCCATGAGGATTTCCACCCGAAAACAAAAAAAATAACAAAAAAAAAGGGGGGCTGGTCTGTGATTTTGATTTACTTTGTTTATTGCAGGTTTTTGACGATTAAAAATATAATTGCAAAGGCCCTTCTGTTTTATCTCAATCACTACAACATTGTTTTTCGACTTTTTCAGACGAACGAGTTACATCCTTCTAAACTCCACTCTGTCTCATTACTTCAAAGAAATATGATTCGCAGTTCTATGTCGAAAGGAGGTGTGTGAGTAAGATTTTCTATAATGTAACGAGCTGGGACAAAAGGTGGAAAGTAATAAATAAATAAAAATTTATTTTCCAAAAAGTTATTATATAACGTGTTATTGGAATAACTCAAAACCTCAGACACCCCAACTAGTTTTTATTATAATAGATTGATATGGAAAGTAATTATTAATTTTCATTTATTATTGTAGAAGATATTTGTAATTTTTGATATCATGGTTACTCTAATCGATTCATAGCGCTAGATTCATTCGCGAACGTGCGACGCTCTCGACGCTACTGTGTCAGGAGGTGAATAATCTCTTAAAATTAAGGTAAGTTTTAATAGTTATAGGAAACAAATGTTAGGTTTCCGTCACACGTTTTTACTGGGTCTCGCTCGCCTTTGCGCTCAGCGACGCGTCGTCGTATGAATCTTTTAGACTCGGCATGGTATAAAATTTTTTTTTGGTAAAAATGAACCTATGTTAAAAAGTAGTGTAATGGATTCTACTCTCGATTCTGAACAAAATAGTTTCAAGTTTTGAGTTAATTCAATAGCACGTTGTATACAGTGTACCTAACTCTACCAAATTATTAGCTGAGGTCCATTCAAGGAGGAGGGGGGAAAGTACTCATCATAATGAAAAATTTTTACTATGGGAGCAACCGTAAAATCGAAGAAAAAAAACATCTGATCCATTTCGTCGAGCGACTTCGATGATTTTCAAAAGCTGGTTTTTGGGTTCCTTACCCAAAGGGTGCCAAACGGGACCCTATTATTCTCGCTATGCTGTCCGTCCGTCCGTCCGTCTGTCCATCTGTCTGACACAGGGCTGTATCTTTTGAACGGTAATAGGTAGCCGCTTAAAGTTTTCTCAGAATATGTGTTGCTATGACCCCTAAATAAAAAAAGTCTAAAACCAAAGGGGGTCCAAGGGGGGGGATATAAGAAACCTCGAAAAACGTGAACTTTTTCAACGTTTTTGTTCCTGCTTTATCTTCAAAACGGTAATACAGACCAGCGTCAAACTTGGTTTGATTATAGTGAATACTATGTAGTTTAAAAAAAAGTGGGGTAAACATAGACATATGTGGTGGTACCTGCGTAAGAAAGAGATGCAAACATTCATATTTCGCGCACTGTGCGTTTATCTCTTTTGATGAACTCTCGTAAATTAAATCAGTTTTATATGGAGTATCAGGTCAATGGGTGGTACGGAACCCTTACTCGTGAATCCGACTTGCAATTGGCAGCTTTTTTCAGCATTATTTCTTAGCAATACCAACTATTATTTGTTCTATGGCAATACTTCTTAACCGACTTCAAAAAGAAGAAGGTTATTTTACATATTTTATTTGTTCTATGGCAATACTTCTTTTACATATTTTCAGAAATCACAAAAGGCACAATTATCAATATGTCACCGTTCACAAATAAAGTGGTGACAGTTATTATCGGTGGACGAGACCTCATAGATGCTTTGCAGAAATCAGTTTCCTACCCGTGGAAACTCAAACCTTACGCTGGTCCCTACACACCACATTTCCATGGTGAGATATCAATCAAATCTAGTTTTAAAAAGTCATCTAATCTTGATTCTCGCTCTGTAATAAGCCTTGGGCTTGATTCACATGTGGAAGACAATAAGTGTCGCCTGTGGATAGATGTTTTGTATCTGAGTCTTTGTACATAATTATGGAAAAACACCCTCGATCGAAGCGTGGTGAGAAACGCCCCACTACCCGCCTATTTAGGGTAACTTTGACCACCATTAAAAGTATGATTTGGTCGTAAAATTATCATTAAACTAAATACCTACCGTTGGATTGGATTCTAAACCGGTGAATACGTTTAAAAAAAGTTTTCGAGTCACTTATTATAATTTTTATTTGAGACAGAAAATGTTATTGTGAAACACAGACCAGTGGGGTAATTGTGTAATGCATTCACATTGACATCAGCTTTCATTTTGAAATTACAGCAATATTCATTGCGTGGTACGTAGTTGTCAACATGACGTATTGTCAAAACACACAGAGCAATGAACATTGAAATCCAGATGATTGCGATCGCGAGTGTGTTACGCAATTCGGCAGCTGACCAGGCTTACCTCAAGACGCCGCTTAAACAAAGTTTTGCATGAGAAAGCAGTCGTAAAATGTTGGCGGGGACCGGGAGGCGGACGGTGCGTTATGATTGGTCGGCTCAAAAGTTCGGTGGTACGATTCCGTATGATTGGTGCCGTTCGCTGACGGACTGATGTCCTGATTGGCGGCGGGGCGTATCATATGCAGTGCTACTTCATATGCGTGGTGACCGGGGGTGTCCGGCTAATCGGCGTCTAGAGGTTTACTGGTCTGTGTTCTGAAAGGCCACAGATACCCTGGTTGACTGTAATTGTTTTCATTTTGAAGGTCTCAAGGTGAAAATCAACACAACAAAAGCTGAAGTGGTTGATATACTATTGAAAGTAGGCGGTGAGTATAAACCGTTCGACATGGACGCAGACTATCAGCTCATCACTTTGGACTTCCTCGCGAGAGGAGGGAATGGGTTTAAGGTAAGCATAGCACCCACTGTGGCAAATCAATAGGTACAGACAGTGGACCTAACGTCAGTGGTAACACTTGAATTACGAAAACCACCCTTCATCATCCTCCGAGCCTTTTTCCCAATTATATTGGGGTCGGCTTCCAGTCTAACCAGATGCGGCTGAACATCAGTATTTTACACGGAGCGACTGCCATCAGACCCCCGCAACACAGTTGGGTAATCCTGACATTCGGAGGTTAGACCAGTTGTCAGACTTTCAGGGTTCTGACTACCCGTAACGACTGCCATAGATATTCGTATGACAACCGGGACCGACAGCTTAACGTGCTCTCCGAGGCACGGAGGGGTCTCGATGTGTAACGAAACGGTCACCCATCCACAGACTGACCGCGGCAAGTGCAGCTTAACCTTGCAGATCATACAATCCGCACAGTCGTTGCTTCACTACGAGCCCCTCTTACGAAAACCACCCTTACTGCTTAAAATATAAAGTCGCTGTCAAAGTCAAACTGTTAAAACTGACATGGAGTTGACTATACATATTATTCAAATCAAATCCTTTTATTTGCATGAAATGTAGTACAAGTAAAGGTTGTTACAATAAAATGTGAGTTCTACACATTTCACCATTTCCGGGCACTGTACCCTTTTAAGATGCTGGCAACACCTAAATCCATCCGCTTGATTTTTTTGACGAATCCGTTTAAATTATTATAATAATATGGGTAAATAAAATATAATTAGTAAACATATTTGTAAATTTTTCGTTGATCCCAAAATACATTTGAAATCGAATTAAAGTATGCTTAAGCCCAAAAAAATACTTTAAACGCTGAATCCGATCACACCATAGAAATACAAATAATAAGGTAATAGAAATGTTATCTACTGTCTTTCACTACCGGAACGCGTGTCGCCGGTTTTCCGCTACCAACATATAAATACGCAATTACGCTCACCATGTTTCTAGCATTCAATACAAAATAAATCAAGCTTAAAAAATCCGCTGTTGGGTATGCTGCAGCATACAATTTTCGTGGCTTTGCGTCCAAAACAGCACTGATGATCAAGCAAACGGTTCGCGAACTGCTGTCCTATGAGACACCTGTATGCGGCGACAAGTTCACGCGCTATTTCCACTTCTATTACCTAATTGACAATTTTTTTAATATCGACAAGACCAAATACATATGTTTTAATCTCCGCGCCGAATTAAACCTTGACAATCTTAATACTATTATTGCACACGAATGTGTCAATGACGAATATTGCTCTTGTGTAGAACTAGAACGGGTTAAAACCATAAAATATTTGGGCATTACAATTGATAGCAAATTAAACTTCAAAGAACACATTAGGGTCCTATGTGGTAGAGTTAGAAAACTAATTTATGTTTTTAAACAACTTCGACATGCTGCCGACCCTATCCTTCTCAAGCGGATATATCTCGCTCTTTGCCAGTCTCTCATAGCGTATTGTATAACTGTTTGGGGAGGAGCTCCAAAAACCACTCTACAGCCTATTGAGATAGCCCAACGAGCAATTCTTAAGGTTTGCACTTTTAAACCCATATTATTCTCTACTAAAATGCTTTATCAATTTTGTGAAGTACTGACTGTGAGACAATTATTTTTATTAAAAACTATATTACTACAGCATAGTAAATTAAAATATAATCCTCAAATTTTAAACAAACGCAGACATGATATGGTCTGCCCACAACCCCTTTCATTTAAAACTACATTTAGCACAAGATTCGTGAGCTGTATTGGACCCTACATTTACAATAAACTCAATAAAATACTGAACATATATCCCTTGACCAAAGATCAATGCAAGAAAAAGGTATCAGATTATATACAGAAACTTTCGTATGAGGAGACGGAAGAGCTGCTTGTTGTACCGAGATAAAAGGCTAGTATTTACAAGCAATATCCATCATACAATCACGAAATGCACGTATGCTCTCTTACACACCCCACTCAGACAACACAAACACTACTAACACACACATATACATTACACATCCCACACACAATCTAAACATCTTTTTTAATTTTTATCGTAGTTTTTATTTTCTTTTATTGTTATTAAAAAATGAAACTGATAGTCAAGTAAATTTAAATAATTTTAATATGCTAAAACTTAAGTAAATTAAATTGTAATTGACATCCGAGGGGAAGCACTGAATGCTGAAATACAGGCTATGCCTAGTTTGGCTTCAGAAGCTCATATCTGTAGTGCATGTACCTACAATTTTATAGGATAGCATTTAAACTGTAAAATACTGTACTATTTCTTTTTGGCAAATAATTAATTTATTTTATTTATTTATTTAATTATTTAGATTTCTATGTAACACACTTTTTATTCATTTCCATACTTATAATTTCTGAATTCAATACTGACTTAGTTAATCCATCTACAAATGTACAATATTTACAACACAAATATAAAATACAAGTACCAAATAAAATTATATAAAAAGGCGCGCTTACGCGTCAAAGTATTCCTCCACACCGCTGTCATCTGGAAAAATGCTCAGAAGACTGGCAGCGTTGCCACGTTGAATGGCAACGCTTATTCTTTGGCCAAAGAACAAACCAGCCCTCTGGTCACGCGAAGTGTCGACCAGCCTCTTAGCGATTTCCTTGAAAAGGATGCGCGCACTTGGACCCCATGTCCCGAGCGTTTCGACCCCATACGGCTCAAAATCATAGTTACCTGAGAGGTTATATATTAAAATAATACAGTCATACATTTTCTTTTCAGATGTTAAAAGAACACGGACGCAATATGACCCTGGTAGGCTTAGATTCAGAAGTTATTGAGAAATATATTAGAAAAGCGTCACCAATCACACCGTACTTGGACAACAGACTTACCTTAGTTAGTTGATAAGAAACAAGTTTTCGTGTTTCAACAAATAAAGTATTTTCAATGATTTTATCGTTTTTGTTACCTACCCCTATGTTTTTTAATTTTTTAGCTATTGCATAGCTTCTATTGCGGGCCTTGAGCGTGGAGACCGAATCCAGAAATTCCGTAACGAAAATAACCTAACACCCCCCACTCTGGTGATACTTTTTAGTTTTGCCATATATTGATGATTAGCAGAACTTTTAATGACTTTTTGAAATATAACGCTTGTCTCTTTAGTTCTGCAAATCGCCTCAAGGTGGCATTGGTTGTATCGGCGTTACTGTGCATGCGTAATCCCCCTCTTCGCCCCACAATCTGGTGACTCATCCTGCTTAGAGTTTCAGCGTTAGGGCACCTCCTCTTTGTTTATTTATTTATAGAAGTACAGCCACATCACGTACATTAAAATAATCACTATACTCTTAACTAATCTGTAACTGGTCTGATGTACATGACAATAACGGCGTACATAACACTTATAATTATTTGGCTATAGGCTACATAATTCGCCAAAGAGAAGTAAAAATTTAAATTACATGTTACACAATTACATAATATAGGCAAGTGCATACATTAAAACTAAAACAAATATAAACTGGTTTTGATATTTTGATTCAGCCCGAGTATTCAGGCTAAATCAAAATATCAAAATCAGACTAAATCAAAACTTTGTATTTACATAAAAAATGCTATGCAATAGCTTTACCGCGGCAGTCTCCGAGTGCCACACGTCTTTTTTATTTTATTTTTAACGGGCTTGCGTTTGACCGCCACCTCACCTGATGCTAAGCGATGGTGCGGTCGACGATGGTTCACGCTTGCCCAGCAAAAACCTATTCACTCGAGCCTTGAAGACCACCAGATTATACTTCTCGGGAAACACTGACCCCGGCAAGGAATTCCACTCTTTGGTGGTACGCATGATAAAGCTATTAGCAAAACGGTTCGTGCGTTAGGTTGGAATATCTACCATATAACGTCGGCGCATCGCCGTGCGTCTGGTCGTCCGATGATGGAAAGGGCTTGGGGAATTAAAGTGTGCAATTCCAACGCACACTCACCGAAAAAAACTAATGTAAAAAACAGAAAAAAATGGCCACACAGTCTCTATCTTTTTGAAGCGGGGAGTAATCCGAGAAAAAACGTCAGCGTTAACTCGCGCGCGCTTTCTATCCGCGCTTGCAAATGCACAGCCTTTAGCTTAGCTCAGGCGTCCCACGCCGCTACCCGATTTTTTTATTTTGACAAGTCCACCACAAGTTCTAAACCACTGCAACACCTGTACGCTAGGATCTACAATGGGGCCATGATTATGGAGGTGACTAGGATACCGCCCAACAGACGCTTGCAGTGTCCTGCGTGGAACTCGGAGAGGCAGGTCGACAAAATCGGGCAAGATCTCTCTCTGGCAGCGGTAGTATCGGTTATGCTGGCAGATACCACAAATAAGAGGGAAGTAGGCTCTTTCTGTGAGACCGTCATGGTTCAGAAAGAGGCTGTGGAGAAGACGGCGCCGGAGAGGCAACCGCTCCAGTGCCTAGCTCATTAGGGCTACACGCTGCACCTCCTGCTCTGTCAATAGGAAAGGTAATTCAAATTATTTATTTGCCAGAATATGGTACAACCAAAACAAGCGACAAGGAATCCCTCGTTCCGTTCGGTAGACCGAATGATAAGATTTTTTTAAATTTGTTTTTTTTTTCTTTTATTCACAATATTGTCCATTGTCTTCAATGGGGGCTGGGGGCTCTATATATCCACGGAGCCCTGGGCTGCAGCCCAAAAAGCTCTTATATAGATCCGCCCCTGAATATATAGCTTACCGCTGGGACCGCGCGCTCTTGCGGCACAGACTCCGTGGGGCCTAGGCGTCACGCGTGCGGCGTGCGACACGCGTTCGCCTTCGCCACGCCTCATAAAAATATATTTTAATGTTTTTTTACGAATTTTTTATTGGGCCACACTTTCAAATTTCGTTTAATCGAATTAGAACCTTAAATATATTATAAGATAGAGTTTATTTTCGCCTGGGGACGGCGTGCACCGGAGGGTACGCCGGTGCTCAAAGGAGGTCGCATTTATGGACATCACTGGGTACGCGGGAAATCAAGCGGTACCGGGGGTATTATCTTGAACACAACGAAATTGCTTACAAAAGAAATTATGAGGAACTAGCTGACACCCGCAGCTTTGTTCCTGTGGTAAATATAATGAGAAAGAAGTATGTAGGTAATAAGATGTAAGAAACACCCCTATGTTTGAGGAATGAAGATGAAAAGCCTCATCCATCTTGATAATGTTTCATTTGTCTTTCTAGTTTAACTGGCCTTAAGTTTTGAAGTGCATCAATCTCAGTAGCTAACAAAGATGCCAAGTTCCCAATCTCGACAATAACCTAAAGATCACACAAACTGCTGACCGGTAAATCCCTAGCCCAGACATTGTTTTCACTTAAAAGTTCATTTAAAGGTCCATCTTCATTATGAAGAAAGAAACATCGGCATGAATTTTGCGATTGTAGTCACGGACGAATAAAATAGCGGATGGAATCTCGCTATGTTAAGATTAAAGCACTTAATTTTTACCTAAACTCACTATAATTTTGACAGCATTCACATAAGACACATATTGTTATTTTATTTGTGACACTACAACAGCAACTACTGTCACACGAGTTTTTTTGCGTAATCGCGGCACAAAAGTACCACAGTGTAAGACGCTTTCTTAAAAAAGCGTGCCGTCTTACACTGTGGTCTTACTATGGGTGGTTCACTTATTGCTTAGCAAGATTCCGTCCGCCATTTTTTATTCGTCCGTGATTGTAGTAATTTGTTTAATGCTCGGGTATTTGTAGACAAAAAAAATCGTGATTGTTGTCATCCGCAGAGTACTTCACTGTGCGGGCGACAACAATCACGATATTTTTTTCTTTACGCACGCTTGACTTAGTTGACTTAGGAGAGTAAGCTGATGAATGCGTTACGAAAAGTGTTACGACAAGTGTGATCCGGCGAGGTGAATGGACGCTTGACTTAGGGAGTAAGCTGGTGAATGCGTTACGTTACGTTACAGTAAGTTGAAGTAAAACTTATTTACGGACGCTTGACTTGGGGAGTAAGCTGGTGAATGCGTTACGTTACGTTACGGTGAAATAGTATTGAGGGAGATATAAGTTTGTGAAGTTTTACTTCAGTCGTGTGCTCTAAAGCACACTCGTTTTTTTCTCTTCTGTACATTTACCTACTCCATACTCCAAGAACTCAGCATCAAGCAGCGTCTATCGACGTTGGTACGATCGCATCCTGAAAGGATGATTGCCAAGTCCTGCCCTGAACATGACCAGCTAAGTTACGTTCATAGTTATTCAACGTAACTTTGTCACAGATTGATGGTATAAACAAATCTTAAAGCGTTGGCCTAATACAACGTGACTACGCGACATCGCATGTTCGCGCGAATTTCGTTCCTGAGAACCAGCGATCAAACATTCTGGTGTGGAATAGGTGTCTTAATTGACAATCGCACGATACTAATGCCTAATGCCATGTCACGAACAATATTCGCGCGAACTTGCGATGGTTAGCCGGATACCCTCAGCCGCAAAGCATATGCAGTCTGTAGCACTGCATATCATACGCTCCGCCGTCAATTGGGACGTCACTCAGTCAGCGAGCGGCACTAATCATAAGGCGGCGTCCTCCGCCCCCAGTTCCACGCCAACTTTTCACGACTGTGTTCTTATGCATAACTTTGTTTATAAACGGCGTCTTGAAGCTTACTGGTATGTGGACACGCCCCACTGGTTGGGAAACACTGTATTAGGAACTTCTTAGGTTTTCGCGATCACTACACATTATAATAAAACAAAGTTTAACCGGATTAAATCGCGTATATTATTTAAATTGGTTTCCCTGACGTTTCGAAAGCTTTGCAGCATTTCGTGGTCGCAGGTAGACTAAGATGACAAGCGTCTTTACAAATATTTCTAAAAAAATATTTTTATCTACCGTACAATATTATTAATTAAAATCGTTTCGATGCACGCAGTAATCACTCACAAATGAAAATGAAAATGAAATGAAATGCTGCAAAGCTTTCGAAACGTCAGGGAAACCAATTTAAATAATATACGCGATTTAATCCGGTTAAACTTTGTTTTATTATTATACTGTATTAGGATTTAGGACAACGCCTGATACTGCGAATATTCACAATGTACCTATATCGGTCAGTTCTTTCAATAATGCGCGATGGGGACAGACCTTAAAATTATAAATTCGCTGAACATTCCAATCGGATCCCATTGATTAATCTAATTTATGATTCATTGAGTTGAAAACTTAAATCGTTTAAATAATCCCAGTCTTGGAACTTATTAAAGTTTAATTGTGATTATTTTTCAGCATCAGTAGTTCTGAATGAAATGTTTTAATCAATGAAGATTATTTTTTTATTTTTAACGCATTTACGCATGCGAAGCGAAATCTAATGATTTAAATTGTGGAAAGAAAAAATCGCTCACGAGCAGGATTCGAACCTGCGACACCTGACTCAGTACGCCAGTGCTTTAGCCACTAAGCTACCGTGAACACTGCTCGTGGTATCGAAATTATCCTCCACTATACGTCTTTGGGTGACGTCAGCGATATCTTATTAAGAAACATTGTTTCTTAACCGACTCGACTAACTTTGCAGTTAGATCAAAGATTTTTTCTTTCCACAATTTAAATCATTAGATTTCGCTTCGCATGCGTAAAGGCGTTAAAAATAAAAAATAATTAGTAAGGGTGCATATATCTATACGACTTTGATCTAACTGCAAAGTTAGTCGAGTCGGTTAAGAAACAATGTTTCTTAATAAGATATCGCTGACGTCACCCAAAGACGTATAGTGGAGGATAATTTCGATACCACGAGCAGTGTTCACGGTAGCTTAGTGGCTAAAGTACTGGCGTACTGAGTCAGGAGTCGCAGGTTCGAATCCTGCTCGTGAGCGATTTTTTCTTTCCACAATTTTAATCAATGAAGATTAATTAACTCAAATAAAGCCATACATACACACATATTATCACATATTTCTCCTATTGGGGTAGGCAGAGACTATGGATTTCCACTTGCTACGATCCTGATACACCTTCGCTTCATCTACGTTCACTGACCTGCTCATGCATGCTCGACAGTTTAGAATGCCCTTAAGCTGGCATTTTTTGAGAAAATCTGCGATTTGCATTTTGCATTTTTTCCGTTGCGGCACAGGTAACTGTTCCGGCCTTCAAATGGTTGCAGTACTGTTCTGCTAACTGCTCTGCCTCATTGCCGGGCTGCCCTCGTGTGAACTAGGTGCTACTACTGTTATTTCTGGGTCTAGTATGTAGATTAGAATGACGTTGGTTGGTGTACGCTAGAGCGAAATTTTTAGTGGTACGCTAGTTGGAAAACTCATTAGGGCGAAATCCATTGTATCAAATGACACTGGATCGATTGATGTTTGTGCGAACGACGCTGGAGCGAAAAACGTTTTCAGTGGTACGCTAGATCGAAAACTCTTTAGGACTAAATCCACCGTACCTTATTTCTTCTATAGTATTAGTTACTTTACGCGTTTTCAGTGACAGAATAACATTTTTTCTTTTTGCTTATTTTTCCCGAAGAAAGGGTTTTTCTACTACATACCCACATTTTCGTACTTAGTGCTTTACTGCACGCGCTACGCAATTATACATTTAGGTTGAACTTTCTATTAAATATGTTTTCTCTTTGTGATAAAATAAAATTTCACATGCATAACAAAATAAATAAATACATTTAGCTTATTTTCTTCTTTTTAATATCATTATTCCATATATTCTATGTGAATGTGATGCAGTGCACCGCATAAAAAGCCAGCACCTTGGAGGCCACGTCATCTTAACACAGGAGATCAAATTCTCCTCTCCCAAGGTAATAGTCGACTTCATGATTGATTTGCAACTTTGTGAGGTACTGTAACACTGCAAGAGACATCTCATTAAATCCCACCAGATCGAAGTAGCTTAAGGGCTTTAAGGAACCCAACCACTTTCATCAACAAAAAAAATTTGCAGTGCAGGAGTAAAAAAAAAACCAGATCAAGTTATAAAAACCAAATCTGCACGAATTGCAAAAAAATTACTAACCAAGAGAGCAACCGAATGTTTCCATCAGTCGTGTCCAGTTTGAACGTATATAAATATCAGGTGCCGATAAAAATGGCCGCGGTTCCCGAAACCGAACAGCCTTTTAGTAGTGCTTGTAAAAAGTTAAAAACTCTTCGGCGTTTTGGAAGGTGAACCGCTACTTTGCTAAATGCCTAGTTGTAGTATGTAGCAATTAGGTAACTGTTCGGTCATTTAGTGTCTAAAAAATTAAGCCGCTCTTTCAGTTTTGGAACGAAGTTCCTTGTCGCGGCTTGCGGTAGGTGTGATTCGAGAGAAAATGTAAGGTCACGTCAGATTTTTACTATTGAGTAACAAACATTCACAAACGTCCTTTCATTTGTCCTTTTTACCTTAAACGGGGCGTTAAACTTCAACTTAAGGTAACAGCTGATATTACAACGGGTTTTGGCATTTTTAATTTAAGAGCATGTTGATTTGATAATGAGTTGAATGTTGAATCTAATTAATGTTAGTCAAATATTGAACGACAGATGGTGACCGATAGGATAACCAAAATTCTGTTTTTTTTTTTTATAATTGAGTATTAATTACTTTATGGTAAAAAAAAAAACAAGCAAAGTGCAATTAGAAAGAAAGAAAAAATATTTATTGCCACATCAAGACATGCGGTAGGAAAACATAAAAAAGAACTTCTTACATTTTTGGAATTATGGTGATACATAGTTGTAACATCATAAGAAAAGTTTGCATGTCGTAGCTAATAATTAACTAACTATTACTTTTACAGTTCAATAAGTGGACGGACAATATGAAAGTTGATAATATGGGTAGAAAGGAAGTAAACACGATTTTACACCCCCCCCAAAATTAGTTAAAGACAGGAGGACATTGATACAGTTTACCAAGTTTTACGTTTGAGCATGGACGAATAAAAATGGCGGACGGTATCTCGCTAAACAATAAATGAAGCACCCATAGCATAGAATATAATTATATAATACTAACGATAAGAAGCGACACTTAAGCATGTGTGCTCGTAATATTTCTCGCGGCTATGTGTGTGGGTCGTGGCGAGCGCGGGGGCCGTGCGTGGTGCGCGGCGTGTGGAACGGGCAGTCTCTCGGCTGCCTCAGCCAAGGCATTTACGCGATCGCTCAAGGTCACCGGCGAGTATGCTCACACGTACACGGAGTGTCACCGCTGTGCCCATAGTAAGTCGGCTCGCTTGAAAGTACGGGGTGGCCTGCGCATATTCACACCCATTATGTAAGTCTAACAGCCGTGATTACTCAACAAATCTCGTGTGACGGAAGTGGTTGTCGTAGTGTCACAAATAAAATAGCAATATGCTGTCTGGTGTATTAAAATGCTGTCGGAATTATTTAAAAAAATATTGCTTAAGTTTTTTCTTAGCGAGATTCCGTCCGCCTTTTTTTATTCGTTCGTACTTTTGACGTCTACTATAGAGCAGTTCGGGACAATGTTTTAAATACAGAAATTTTAATTATTTATATAATTTAGATTTAAGTGGTTTTTTTTTCATGATGATGATGATGATGTGGTTTTAACCACCACCTGAGAGTGCTCCATAAAGTTCTCAATGGTGTGTGTAGTCCAGCAACCAACCCAACCCGCACTAGGCCAGCGTGGTGGACTAAGGCCTTAGCCTTCTCGTACTGAGAAGAGGCCCGTGCCCAGCAGTGGGACAGTAATGGGCTGGTTATGTTATGTTAACTACGCTCGTGTATTTAAAAGAGCCTCAAAGATTGACGATATTTAATTAATCGTCTGAGCAGTCAGCCCCGCTACCAACCTGCTGACTGGCTATGGCTATAGCTATAGAGCTATAGCTTTCACATAGGGGCTTGGCTCCGTCGCGCGCGTAGTATACGTGCATGAGAACGGGGGACGGGCACCCTGCTTCACCTCACAACCACACCTCGGCCACTCAATACAATATAAATGCTAGTACCACCTACATACACAAGATTACGTCTATACACGAACGCGCACACACGTGTAGGTTAGGGATGCTCGCCGCTCGTAATGCCGACCAGGGTCCTCAATCTTAAAACAAATAATCGGGTACAACAGCTTTTACAACGCTGCAAAAATACGTAGTACTTCGAATACTTGTAGATAACAGGTAAGATGGTGGTTTTTAATTTAGTAGCATTATATTTGTTATTGTTACAGACTAAAAGTAATAGATGGCGGATTTACCAAATTTAAGAAACGAGATACTGTAATAGTTTATTCAATATCGGATAGATGTCGCTACATGACCCCATATTTGATAATTGTTCCAAAGAGATTATGATTTCATTTCACGAGATAATTTTACTGATTTTTCACGAAATGTTATTATAATAAATAAGTATCTTTTTCAGAGCCTTTTTTGTTGATTCTTGAACATTAAAGTATTCTACTTTTACTGATTTTGACTGATTGATTATAGTGCTAAAATTCGCAAGTCAGTAACAAGTGTTAATAGCAGTACTATCTTGCGGTCCGATTTATAAACGCAGGGCGTAAGTTCGATCCTCAAGGAATGATTCTCTTTTTGCATTTTTTATTTTTAGTTCTGTTGATGTACTAACAGCAGTTACAAACTAAAAGTATCAGATGGCGCTAGTAAACGGTTACCAGTTTTGTGGTGGAAGATTGGTCTCTATTTCAGTATATTATAATGTACTCTATTATAATGTACTCTATTATAATGTACTCTGTGATGCCGACTGAGTTCTAAGCGCTTCTCAGTAGTTTTCAGAGATGGTGTGCTTGTATAGCGACTGGCGTTTCACATAATTTGCAATCTTGCAGTCCATTTGCTGAAGAATCTTAAAATGGCGGGGGGCAGTGAACGGCCGTTCTGTACGATAGTACTATTAGGTATTCTGTGTCGCAACTATCGTTCGTTGCGATGTCAACCAAACGGCGCGTACAACTATACTATTTTGTGGCAAATGGTTGAGATTTGGCAAAAACTAGAGTTTTTGTGTAGACTAAGGAGTGGTGCCGGAACCTAAACCTTTATATACCACCACGCCTTAGTGTTGAGTAGGATTTATAAGAGCCAATACGTTTGTCCCGTATACGACAGAAAATTTAACCCCAAGGGCGTGAAATAGATGACAAATCTTTTCTCCTGGATCGATTCACTCAAACTTGGGGAAAACAATCTTTAATGAAACATCCTTTCGTTTTTTAAAAAATATTTTTAAAAGAGAATGCAATAGGGTTATAAATTTTGTATGGGAGAATATTATTGCGTACCTGGATTGTGTCGAAACTCGGTATAAATAATCTTTAAAGCAACGTGTTTTTGAATTTTTCGAAAATTAAATTTAACGGAGGTAAAAAGGGGTGTTGATGAAAAATCTTCCTGGGTCACGCACGCTTGGCACAAATACTCTTCAAATTAAATAATAATAAAGAAGAAAAAATATAATGATGATGATAAAGTATTTTTCTACGACGGGGAACACAGAAATAGATAGAATGGTTGTAGTCACAATTTTACTTGCGATTCATGCGTGACTGGGGGGGACTGGATGCAGAAGGCAGAGGACCGAGTGTTGTGGCGCAACTTGGGAGAGGCCTGTATCCAGCAGTGGACTACGATAGGCTGAGTTGATGAACTTTCGAACAAACAACGCCTCCCATGTTGACGTCATAATTTTTTTTAAATTAACTTTAATCGAATTACTTTACGGCTTTTGTTTCTGCAGTTAGAAACAGCGCAATTTTGCGGGTTTTTGTTACAGTATTTACAGAAATAAGCTATAAGGCGTACTGAGAAA
The DNA here is from genome assembly GCA_949699075.1 of Asteroscopus sphinx. Classification (NCBI taxonomy): domain Eukaryota; kingdom Metazoa; phylum Arthropoda; class Insecta; order Lepidoptera; family Noctuidae; genus Asteroscopus; species Asteroscopus sphinx. Next base: position 5,315,952 of record OX453021.1, on the reverse strand, counting down.
GGTTTGGAATTCCCTGCACTCTGGTGCAGAGTGTTGGCACGCGCGCCCCACCCACTTTTCCTATCTATCTTTTTCTGTGGGGAACACTATACGGGGTAAGTTTAAACTTTTTACGCAGGCAAAGTCGCAGGAGCACTTTAATACAATAGAAAAATAAACGGAAAAACAAAGCTCTGCTTCACTATTAATAAATTTTCCCTCAATCCTAAATCCATGAAACCTGGCATCACTACTTTCACCAACCCTCATTGCTATTCACTCCCCTTAAATCTCTTGGAAACGTAATTCTCTTTTAGTTTTAACAATTAATTTTAATATATGGTAATGAGTTCTTGGTGTTTCTAAGGTAATCAGGACCGGCTGTCGTACTGTCCACCTGGCTACAATTTTCAAATCCAGTCAGGTAAGAATTTGTTTGGGAACATAGATATAGATTCCTTGGAAGTGGCAACCGAGCTTTCACCATACAAATATCTTTGGCAGTCGATACGGGTAGTCAGAAGCCTGAAAGTGTGACAACTGGTCTGTTTGAACTGTTAACCAGTCAATCATACCCAAACGCTGGATGTTAAAATCTCCGTTTGTTTTGCCGTGTACTGGCCTCACGCGCTAAGTGTAAAACCGAAAATACAACAAAATACACAGATTTTTTTAATATATCTACACTTAACCCGATTCCACACACTTTGCACATCAATTTAGAGACACTCCACAGTAGTTTATTTCACCGCAATTACCGCAAATAAATAATTTCGGGAGCACAAAATTTTTGCTGCGTCCCGTAGCCGTCCGCTGCTTGTAATGCCCGTGAGTCTACTTGTAACTCCACCCGATGGTTTTTTATGGACCATGTGCCGCAGAATCCCCCAACCCCGAATAATAATACAGAAATAAAATATGATATTTTAATACAATACAGAATATAGATTTTATTACAATGGAGATGGTGTGTACGCCGCCGCGCCGCAAGGTTATTTGTCGAACCATTCGATACCTTTAATACGGTGATTCCCGCCTATACTACACGTCTACTAAGCCTAACCCCCAAACGTAGTATTACCCAGTTGATCTGATGGCAGTAGCTCCGAGTAAAATATTGATATTCAGCTGCATCTGGTAAGACAGGAAACCGACCCCAACATAATTGAGAAAAGGTTCGGAGAAAGAAGGTACTGAAAGCTCATTTACAGTCAAAAACTTCTAAAATTGGAACAAACTTTGTACTTTTTATTCCAGAAAGATAAACAATTTCAAGGGATGTGCGATAAACAACATCCACTTGGGCATAGCCGCGAGTGACCTGTAGTGGCTGTAGTTCTTAATATTTTCTACATTTTCTCAATGTTGTTTTTAGGAAAGAGATTAGTGTGATCATAATAAGTTGAGTTCAGTATACAAGAAAATCACCACCAGTATTCTACCAAAATAAGAATGAGTAACTTATGTGTGTATTCCTGTTAGATAAATAAAACAAGGGCTATGTGTCAAGTAGGAACAAAGAGCTTGTCGATTCGACGTGCGCAAAATGATCACATCGCCTCAAGCACGTATGCACTTCAATAGTTACTATACTCTTTGGCCCACTTTATACATGTAATATAAAGAACTAGTAAGTTGACCATTAGTATTTAACCAACCAACTGCGATCGCCAACCCGCCTGCCAAGCGTAGTGATTATATTATATGCCCCCCCATTGGGTCCAGCAGTAGACGTCTTTCGCCTGAAATGATGATTATGAGTATGTTTACTTGATTAGCTTCTTGCTTCTTGGTGGGCGTGAGAAAAAATTAGGAACTGTGCCGTGTTTATTGTTTTTTTCTGGAGTGGCGACCGCGTACCGGAAGGCGCAGCGTGGGTAGGCCCCCCACAAGGTGGACCAACGACCTGGTGAAGGTCGCGGGAATCCGCTGGATGCGGAAGGCGCAGAACCGGTCGTTGTAACGATGCTTGGGGGAGGCCTATGTCCAGCAGTGGACGTCTTTCGGCTGAAATGATGATGATGATGATAATAAGTGGGAGAAAATCGGGAACACCTAAACATCTCCCTTGTTTATGAAATCTATAGTAACAAGGTGGTAAATAAACATTTACCAAGAACCTTATCTAGAGACCCAACATCTGTGTTTTTGAATTTTTATCACGAAACTTGGAACATGGCAATGGGCAAGTTCTCTCAGAGAATTCGATTGTACACGCCAGCTTTAGCGAACGGCCCGCAAACTTGTAAGGACTAGGTAAACCACTGATTATGCTAAGTCTCTGTTTGTTGTATTTCATTAAGTTGGATTTATTGTTTAGATTTTCTGTGGGAAACATTTTAGAAAATTATTTGAGAGGGAATCATTATTAATAAATAAAATATTTATTGATCAAAGTAGAGTTAGAAATAATACATAGGTCACTAGCCTCCATACTAGGATTCCCTGTGTCGTGGAGACTTAGTCTCTTTCATGAGACTAACAATTAGGTAATTTAAAAGAATAACAAGAATTCCAATAAATAACAATATTGTTACTATAGAATTTGTACCTATCTTATGTTGTTTGTGTACTTAGATGTTTATATGTGTGTGTGTGATGTTAACTATGTTTGTACACACGGCTACACATCAAGCTGTACATTTCCAGTAAAAGCTGACCTCACATTATATAGGATTTCCGTATAATGCGAGATCAGCTTATACTGGAAGTGTACAGCTAGATGTGTAGCCGTGCGTACTTCTGATTGAGGTATGATGTGTTTGGGAGGAGATTAAGGTAAGGCTATTCTATCGGTATATTCATAAGATATTGCCTATTCTATCGGTATATTTATGATTGAAACCTCGGACGAATAAAAAGGCGGACGGAATCTCGCTGAACTAAGATTGAAGCACTTATTTTTTTCCTAAACCCACTATAATTTCGAAAGCATTTGAACACACCAGACTTATACTGTTATTTTATTTGTGAAACTACAACAATGAATACCGTCACACTACATTTTTTGCGTAATCGCGGCTTTTTGGCGTACTATGGATGTGAATGTGTACGTGCCGGCCGCGGCCGTGTCGTACTTATAAGCGATACAATGGATGCTTCACTTATTGTTTAGCGAGATTCCGTCCACCTTTTTTATTCGTCTGAGATTGAAACTAACAGTTTCGGTAAATTCATATAAATTATGAAAAAGATTTTGACAGAAGTTGGAACAGTTTTTCTATTGATCCATGGTCCCTACAGAATAACTTTCGATTTGAACAATATTATTAGAACCCCGAAATAAAATATGATATATAAGTACTACTGCAGAATACGTGGGACACTCAGAAAGTTTTGCGAAACTAAAAAAAATTGTTCTATACGTACATATATTTTTATCAAATCTTTTCAAAGTACTTTCCACCAGCCTCTATACAAAGATTCATGCGCCTAAACCAGTTTTCAAAACACTTTTTCCAGTCCGCCGCAGACACCTCGTTTACAGCCTGCTCGAACGCAGCCAGCGCATCTTCCGGCGACGAAAATTGTATCCCTTTGAGCTGATTTTTTATTTTTGGGAATAAAAAGAAGTCACACGGTGCTAGATCAGGGCTGTAAGGAGGGTGACCCAGGAGTTTGACTGGCGTGCTGTTCAGGAAGTCCCTCGTTTTGAGTGCGGTGTGCGCAGGTGCATTGTCGTGGTGGAGCAGTAGCCCGCGGAGCCCTGTGTTTGGTCGCTTGTTGCTTATAACAGAGAAAACTTCTGGCAAACATTTGGTAGTATACCATTCGGCATTAATGCTTCTTTGATCCCGTAAGGGAATTGATACCAAGTGGCCAGTCAAATTAAAAAAGCTAGCGATCAAAATCTTACCCCCGCTTCTAGATCGCTTCACTTTGGTAGGCGTTGGCTCATTTTGAAACACCCAAACAGTCGACTGGCGCTTGGTTTCTGGGTCGTATTGATAAATCCAGGACTCATCACCTGTAACGATGTCGTAAACACGCCGAGACGAGCCTGCTTCAAATTTGTTAAGCATATCACGGCACCATTCCACCCGGGCCTGCTTCTGAGCATCGGTGAGGTTGTGCGGCACCCAGCGTGATACTATCCTCCTCACGCGAAGATGGCTGTGTAGAATCTCGTGAACGCTTCCCGATCCAATCTTCAATATGTGTTGAATCTCCTGATATGTAATTCGCCTATTGTCTTGGATTAAATTTTTCACTGCTAGCACGTTTTCTTCGGTAACAGCCGTCAAAGGGCGACCGCTTCTTTCGTCATCCCCCAAAGTTGGTCGACCGCGCTTGAATTCGTTATACCAACGATACACGGTTGCCTTGGAAGGGCCTTCATCCATGAATGCCATTTGAAGTCTATCGTACGATTCATCCGGTTTCAGGCGACACTTGAAATCGTATAAAATCATAGCTCTAAAATGTTCCCGGCGCAGATCCATATTTCAGTGAGACACAATACTTTGAATTAACTCGCAAAAAATGTGGAGGGAAATTTTGAAATTGGAACTTACTTATTTTTACTTATAAATAATCATATTTTCGAAAAACATTATAACTGGCCAGTCTCCCATATATAAAAACTTTTTTTCGCAATACTTTCTGTGGGGCCTGGTATATGTTGTGTGTTGGCAAGCATCGGAAACACTCGTATTGTAGATTGCAAAAACAATTGGCAAAAGCTATTTGGTCCTAAAAAAACACTCAAAATTGCGAGTGTTTTTTTTTGGTTTTTTGTTTGCCGATGCATAATATTTAAGTATTCTGCAGTACTGTAAATCATTTGATATTGAGCTAACTTCCGAACACGAACACGTCGTATGTAGTACAACCAGCTATAAATTTAGTCACGTTCAATCATAGATTTGACATGTACTGTCAAATCTGTGCGTTCAATGGAATCGCACTTTAAATTATGCAAAGAATAAAAAAAACCGGCCAAGTGTGAGTTGGACTCACGCAGTAAGGGGTTCCGTACCACCCATCGACCTGATACCCCATAGAAACTGATTTAATTTACGAGAGTTTATCAAAAGATATCAACGAACGTACACGAAATGTAAATTTTTACAACTCTTTCTTACGTTGGTACCACCACATACGTCTAAGTTTGCCCTGTTTTTAGTATTTGTTGCTAAACTACATAGTATGCACTATAATCAGACCAAGTTTGACGTTGGTATATATTACCGTTTTGAAGATAGAGCAGAAACAAAAACGATGAAAAAAATGCATGATTTTCGAGGTTTCTTGTATGGGGACCCCCTTTGGTTTTAGACTTTTTTTTTGTTTTTAGTATTTATCGTAGTACTCCTCATAGTAACACATATTCTCTGAAAATTTCAATTGGTTATCTAATACCGTTACAAAGATACAGCCTTGTGACAGACAAACGGACGGACGGACGGACGGACAGCGTAGCGAGAGTAATAGGGTCCCGTTTGGAACCCTTCGGGTAAGGAACCCTAAAAATAAGGGACGATTTTTAACGAATTTTTAAACCAAATCTAATCAAATGTCTGTATTTGTATTTAAAATAGAAGTTACTACTTCTGGTATATATATTTATACTAATATGCTAGAATCACTCTAAAATATATAGACGAAGTTCTGCGAACAATCATAGTGAAGTCAAAAAAAACTATGCTCCTTCGTGTACAACCAGCGCTCACGCACACACCATGCACCTAAAGGATATTTGCTTTCGTGCTGCTTACTGGACGAAGCCGCGACATATGTACTGAGAGGGGTGAGCCCGGTGTGCACTCACTCTGCCACTGGGCAGGCAGCGGGAGGATTGTCTTCCCTGCCCCCGTCGATCTCGTAACCCCAGGAGTGCCCGCTGAGTAGTGGTCTCGTGCCTCTTGGGACCGAGGATATTGGCTTTACCGCCCAGACCGCGAGGAAGAAAACCTCTATAAAAAATACGGGAGGATGGGGCCTGCGAGCAGCAGACTCGGGGTAGTCTGCTGCCCGACCAGCAGCTAGCGTAGCTGGCACAGCTGGCGTAGTTGGCGCAGCTGACATAACTGGTAAAGGCTCTTGAGGTGTAAAGTTTTAGGTGCATGTGTGTGCGTTAGCACAGGTTGTAAAAACAGGAGCGTAGTTTTTTTGGCTTCACTAGATTGTTCGCAGCATTTCGTCTATATTTTTTATTATGTTTGTGATGACAGAAGAAAAATTAACAAATAACTTTTGTGAAAATGTATGACTCATGTAAGTGACCCATCGCGGTTCAGGATATCTTGTAAACCAGCTATTTTACAACTCAGTGCCTTGTACGTGATTTCTGGAAATTGTCTACGTGTTACATACTCGTAGGGTAGTCTCAGTGCTGTGTCGTTACCTACTTACGTGACGTCATTTTCAAACTTCCGACTCACTTTGGTACAACTTCCTGCCACGCAAATGGGTTAGGTATTTGCAAATGTGTATAAAATATTTTAGTCTTGGAAAAGTACGAGGAATCTTCTGTACTTCTTCAAGCTATCGTTTTACTGGTTTTTTGTGTGGTTAGCGCCAACTAAGAAGTATTTGTTTGAAAATCCATCTCTAAAGTGGTGATAAAGTTTTTATGAAGAAAACACGGGATCGAAGCAACGGGTATTAGCTAGTCTATACCTATAAAACAGTAATATAACTGATTGACTGACTGACAGACAACGAACAGGCGGACCTAGAAATATGAAATTCAGAGAAAATTTTCCTTGAGGACACTAGAGGTGCTCATAAGAGGGACTGTTTTTAAAATCCCTCTCTAAAGGGGTGAAAAGGTTGGTAATGTTTTTAAGAAGAAAACAGGGGAGCCAAGTCAAAATGTCAAAATAAAAATAAGGTAAAAATAAGCATAAAGTTGTCGTCGGCATGCCCATGCCAAAAGAGTCATGAATCTGACCAGCGACCACAGTTGGTTTACAACTTTTTTGTAAAATTATCTTATGTGACTTCAACTAATGTGACATCGCTAATAAAATACACCAAATAATCTAACGCGACGTCGCGACGTCGCGTTAGATTATATAGGATCGACGCGTCGTCGTTCCAGAGCTCTCAATGCCCGATGTCAATATTTCCTGAAACGTCAAAGCTGTACCTAAAACGTTGTTATTTGACTAATAAACAGGAAGCTGCGGGTTGGATAACAGATAAGGAACAACTTGTACCAAGAGCGACGCTAAGCGACACGATGGTTGCACGATTACCCAAATCCAATCCAAACACCAGACAAAATCCAGACACCAGCCAATGGGCCAGGGAGGGGCAAGATGATAGATAGAGGGTATGAATTGTGAGTAAAATAAATACGATTTGTAAAGTTTTAATCGCTTACTACAAGAAAAAAATATCTTAATCAAAACATGATGTTCTTAGGATTTTTGTGATGTTTTCGACTACTTTATCATTAAAATCTTGATTCGAATCTCTAGGGGCAGCTGCCACCCTTGCTCTCCCCTGGCGACGCCCATGATACAAACAAGGCACGTGCTTGAAAGTGCGCATGCATTTTTAAAATCGTGTGGACAATATTGGACGGCTCATGGCAGACTTGACCAAGTCTGTCCATCGTATTTGCAGTCTTCCACGCACTCTTGAGCCCTTCATTACCATGGAACTACAAAATAAGTTCAGTACCCTGCACGACAAGCCACTCTGTGGAATCATGACTACGCCACGAAACATGGCCGAAGAATTTGAAGATGCGGGATCATACCAAAGTCGATAAACACTGCTTGATACCGAAGAAACAGTGGTTTGAAACTCCGTCCACGATATTTCAAGCAAACAAAAAAAAGAAAAAAGAAAGTATTTAAGTATTATATCCATTGTCTAGTACCAAGTAGTGTCTAAGCAGAGCTAACTAAGCAGTTTGGGACTAGATGGTGATGTGTAAAATGTCCCAAAAATATTCATTCATTCATTCATTTATTCATTCATTCATTTATACATTTATTCATTCATTCATCTCCAAAGCATCTATCTTCTTAGTTTCAATTTCTCATAGGATATTATAGGAGTTTAATTAGGTTCAAAGTTTTTTTTTGGCCCCCTTACCGAAATGGATCAATGACCTGATGAAAGTACCCAGGACCGATGGCCGTTGGAGCAGACGAGTCCTTAAGTGGAGACCGTGTATCGGCAAACGCAGCGTAGGGCGCCCCCCTGCCAGGTGGACCGACGACCTAAAGAACGTGGCTGGTGGGGACTGAATGCGGAAAGTAGAGGATCGAGTGTTGTGGCGCAACTTGGGAGAGGCATATGTCCAGCAGTGGACTGCGATAGGCTGAGTTGATGATCTTTTCAAAGTTAATACCAAATACTCCTAAAACGGTATTCTGCAGCGCCAAGTCGCATCCACAGATAATGGTATATAAGGAGATCGGGCAAGCTACCTAGTTAGCATGGAGTCCGAGTGTCGCAAGCTTAACTTACGCACACAACTCATGAAACGCTTTAACAAATTACAACAAAAAGCACGCTTACATATAAAACACACACACACCTGTATCCTTATGCTTCTTACGGCATTTTAGAAATAAAAGAAAGTTTTCTCACCAACTAGCGCGCATACTTACTCGGGTACAACTGGCGGTGAACTATGGCAGTGTATGCCCACTGTGCATACAACGACCGTCAGCCTTTACACGGCAGCTTGTCCTCTCTCTAGTATTCTGTTGCTCTGAGGTCACGTTGCTTTCTATACTCGCTTCACCTTATTTTGTTTGTACGTATCACAAGCTAGTACCCAGGGGTGCAAAAGACACGCTTTGCCGCTGTCAAATAAGATAGAGTCATGGGGGACCGCGGTGCACCAAACTTACGTGTGGTTGACTTTAACAAAGGATTGAAGCAAAGTTCAGTTTTATTGTGGTAATAGAGTTTTTGAGGAGGGATTAACATAGCATTAAGTTATAGTATTTAATTAATATATAGGTATATTATAATCATCATCATCATCATTTCAGCCGAAAGAAGTCCACTGCTTGACAAAAGCCTCCCTCAACATGCTAGGGGGATATGCCATAATCACCACGCTTGGCAGGCGGGTTGGTGTTTTTTTTTTTTTTTCGAATCGACTCTCGCAGAATTGGTACCCAGAATGGATACCCTAACTGCTTAACCGGGCGGGTGGCGGAGAATCCCATTGGGGACTCCATCCGCCGGCGGGTTGGCGATCGCAATTGGTTGGTTAAATAATCAGAGAACGCTGCTGCCCGTCCTCTAGTCCCTTAGTCGCCTTTTACGACACCCATGAGAAGAGATAGTACCTCTTCTTTCTTTTATTCTTTACGGTCTGTTTTTTCTATCTTGTCTTTTTAGTAAACAATCTTGGCACGTCTCTTTATTCAAATAACTGCTGATAAAATATAATAACTAGTTCTGCACATGTAATTAGGTTAAAAAATGCTATTTAGTCTGTGAATTTGTTAACATACTATTCACGGATTGCATTAAAAAGACAAAATAAATAAATAGGACAAGTAATAAAAACGTCCGGCACGACACGGAACACACATTATAATAGTACATACATTTAGTTAAAGAATACTACCTTTCCAAATAGATTGTAATTTATTATGACATTGCCTATGTATCCAATCTAAATTGGAATCAAATCCAATCCAATCTAATCTCTATTCTAAATTGTAAGATTATTTATATATATATTATATATATTTATGATACCTATATGTATAATATATTTTGTGCTATTTATTTATTTTAGTTTAGTAGTAAGCCACGGACTGCCCCCATTATCTAGATCTTACGTCTTCTTTGTCCATCCAAAGGTTGTCTGGAAGATATCGCTTTTAGCGAGACCGCCCATGTACCCATAATTTATACGTTGTTCCTGTTTACTACTATTTTCATGGTGTACAATAAAGTATATTCTACCTATCTATCTATCTACATTATGACACAAGTGAGCTAATTTGGTCATTATACTCAAGACTGGTTTACAGCCAAGAGTATAATGAATAATGCTCACGCACTTCATATACGTTTTTCAACAGCAGTGATGTAGCGACAGCGGCAATAGCCTAGTGGTTGAACGCTTGCCTTCCGTGCACGGGGGTCTGAGTTCTCACCCGCCTTTGACTTTTCAAATTCATATTTGGATCAGAATTTGATTATCACTTGAATTATCGGTGAAGGAAAACATCGTGAGGAAACCTGCACACTTGAGAGTGCTTCATACACTTTTCGATGGTGTGTGTAGTCCGCCAACCCGCACTAGGCCAGCGTGGTGGAGGCCATAACCTTCTCATTCTGAGAAGAGGCCCGTGCTAGTGGTGCTAGTGGTGTGAACCGGAGGCAATTTCAGCCTCCGGAGATTATGCGGAGATTTTATTGAATCACCGGAGATTATCCGGATGATCTCCGGTTATTCAAAATACTCTAAATCTATATATATGAGAAGAAAAAATAAGCAAAAAAAAAAATATATATATATTTTGGCACATTTGGGTGCGTTCTGCAGCAAATGAAATAACCGGTAGTTTTGTGAAATCACCGATTAGTCTCCGGTACTCACTCTAACCGGTGATTATCCGGTTTTTTGAGAACCGGTTCACACCACTAGCCCGTGCCCTGCATTGGGACAATAATGAGCTGATAATGATGATGATATAACATTCCAGGGGTTTGAATTTCACTCCCTCATGTTTTACCCTTAGAAGAAATACTGTCTAGAAATAAGTATACCTACATTTCATTTGGAATACATTACCATCCTTTTACGAAACCGTCTAGTAATTGTATAGCCGTATTCATTTATCATTTCAATATGTCAATTTAAATTCCCCACACATTTAGAGGTATTAAAGTCACTCAACTCCAAATAATCCCTCTTGAAAACCTTGTCAAAGAAACACATCGAATGTTCGAATTTCATTTTAAAATATTTATCTACACGCTGAGTTTTTAGTTGTTATGGAAAAATATTGAATTATTAAAGAATTTATTACTAAATAATAGTACCACCGAACCAGGAGTCGCAGGTTCGAATCCTGCTCGTGAGCGAAAGGACATTGATAAAAATAGCCTTAAACTGTTACAAAGATGAACAATATATGAAAATTACATGCGAATTTTTTCGTTTCATAAAATATATTGTATTTAATGCGGACAGTACAAGAACCATTCTTTATATTATAAGGAGTATCAATAAATTAGTGACGTAACCGGATAAAATTGTATCATCTATGATATCTGTGTATCATCCATATTTTTATTTCGATACTCTATAGTCTATGATTCAATGTTATAGACTCCTTTTCACATAAGAAATTCCAAAAAATTGGCATCGACTGACAACTTGACGACAATGGAGGTTGTTTGACATAACAAAAAAACAAAACATGACATCTTTTGACATCTTTTGTAGCACAGATATCTGTGATTATATGTGTCAAAATCTAAAATTATATTTAGTACTGTCATCAACTTTAATTTGTAACGCCTTAAGGCGGAGTCACTAAGGCTCTTTAGCAATGTCCTTTCTTTTCTCAATTTATATAATTCATTAAACATCAAATGCCCCACGCTATTAAATTCTAATATACAGCAAACAAGTATTACTGTTTAAAGGCGAAAAAAAAAAGAGCCTCCACGAGTGACGCTATTTCATTGATCGTCCGGCGCACCCTGGGCAGTCAGCCCCGCTACCAACATGCTGACTGGCTAATCTTTTCCCCACGGCATGAGCTATTATCATTATGTAGCTCATGTTGACACGATAGAAGAAGAAGGCGAAAATAGGTGAGGCGGTAGGTAGTATATCCCACATACATACATACATATTATCACGCCTGTTTCCCATTGGGGTAGGCAGAGACTATGGATTTCCACCTGCTACGATTTAGTATATCCCAGGACGAACTTAATCGTAATTACCAGAATAAATTAAAAGAAAGGGTTGTTGGTTTCTGTAATATAATAACAGAGCGTTGAAAAAGTTTCTGTAGGTATTTCTTAAGAAACAGTGGGTCATTGTGTAACGCACTCGCAATCACAATAGTTTTAAACAACTGTTAAATGAAATGGTAACATTTTTTATCCACACTCGTATCGTAAAATTCGAATTATGAACTCTAAAGTATTGTCATAATGACATACTTTACGCACATACACCTGTAATGAATTTAAAAAGTTTCATTACGATACAGTTTGCTGAACATAACAATGCGGTAATTGAATTTTTTTTCCATAACCGCACACTTCAGCCCAACTAAGGAGTTTTTAATACCACTTCGACCCAACCAAGGAGTTTTCAAACCTTTTTTTTTGCAGTCGTACAGTTTGGCACCAATGAGTACACAAAATTCAGGGTGGCGCCACTTGTCATACATTGAAAATTTTTATAGTTTAAAATCGCGTTTTTGGCATAACTTTTGATTGTCATATTGCTTTTAATTATATTTAAGTGTTTACAGGCATATTTTTTGTATGATAAAACAGAGATTGACGGAATCCTGACAAGGATAGAAAATTAGTTCCGATTATAATGTTTTCGCCAGACTATATTTTATTATCTGTGTAGGCGCGCGCGAGCTCGCGTGCGCGGCCGCGCGCCACGGCCTACTGGATTTGGTCATCGTTACCTGTTTTATTGTTATTGTTTACGTTACTATTATGGTTTTGTATGTCGAAAGTTTTATTCTGGGCAAAAATATCTGACTACAGCAGTGACACTGAACTGAGGAAAATATGACCCCGCCTAAATTTCTGGATGTAGCAACGTAAATGACGAACAATCTTTTACCAGAGAAATCAAGAAAAACAACGTCAATGTTACCAAGATTTTGACTTTGGTATTTTATTTAAAATTGTAAGAGTTTAGATGAAATAGTGTATGAAACTGACATAATTAGGTATTAAAACACTCGTGTGATACTATTAAAAACCTCGCCTACGGCTCGGTTTTTAAACTCACACTCGTGTTTTAATAACCCCTATTATGCAACAGTTTCATAAATTACTATTATTTTACAAAATTTTCTTATTTATGTTATTGATCTTCACTTCCAAAACGAATAAAAACTCAGTGTGTATAATGTACATTTTAATACTTATGAAAAGAATACGGTATTGGCTAATTATGCCAAATCAATTTCATTAATAATGTTTTCGAAAGCTTTTTGTCAGCAAATTCGGTACATTAATAGGGACGGGCTAGGTAAACGATGCGATGCCGAATATTCGGCTGATTTACTATTCGGAAATATGAAAATTAATTAGTTGCCAGTTGTTTCGGAATTCAATGCAATAGGTGTTGACTTTTCTTCGTGGTGTTGACTCATTTACCCTATTTTATTATTACATGGTCATTGCTAATTGGGTTATGGTTTCAAATATCTTGAGTATTGGGCTGAATAAGTAATAAAATAAACCTTAAATTTAGAGAAATTACTTTGTTACCTGTATCATAAAGATATTGTGTTTAGATAAACATTTCGGATTATCTTGATTGGAAAGACAGTTGAGACAAAAAATTTGGATCGCCAAGTAGCTACATCCATTTAATTTAAATATTATTGTACTTTTTTAACACTAGCTTCTAATCTTGACGTCATCACTTGTTTGAAGTAGCAGGAAAATTAACTGTATCACTTTTTACCAACTTTAAAAAGATACTGACTTCATCACTTATATCAAGTAGCTTAATATAATAATTTGTAGCACAAAATCATTTGTATCGTTATCAAAATATCTAAATTATTTTGGCATTCGGCAAATAATACTAGAATGGGTAAAAATACACAAGTAAATGACAACACTAAAGAAAATATCGTGACTTTTGGCACTGAGTGTGTATAAATCTCGAGTTGGAGGAGGTTCACCTATCTCCTGTGAGGAGGGGTGGCACATTTATTATCTGTTACCTATGTAATGGAGCATGTTTTATTTTCACACCTAAAAGTATTTGTAGGTTTTTAGCTTATCAACAAGACAATTTACTTGGGAAATTAAATAAAAAAATATAAAAAAATTCTGGGACATTTTTACACAGCAGTCCCACACTAAGCAGAGCTTGTACTATGGGTACTAGACAATGGATATTATTATTATATACTTTTTTTTTGTAAATACATACTTAGTTGTTCTTCATCATCATCATCATTTCAACCGAAAGACGTCCACTGCTGGACAAAGGCCTCCCCCAAAGGGGTGGGGGGGGGGGGGAATATGCCATAATCGCTACGTTTGGCAGGCGGGTTGGCGATCGCAGATCGCAGTTGGTTGTTTAAAAACTCAGAGAACGCTGCTGCACATCCTCTGGTGATCTGCTGTTGTCCTTATTGCACTTATTTGTGGCCGAGCGCTCGAAAAGCGACAGAGATCGGATCGTGTTACTTGTGATATAATGTCAACACCAGTATAAGTATATTATCTATATATGGTCAACACAGTTGCTTACGTTGCGAGACGACGATTCTTACTCCACAGATAAATAACAAACGGAAGAGGAATTTAAATATTGAACTTTTCATTTCATTTTTAGGGTTCCGTACCCAAAGGGTGCTAACGAGACCCTATTACTCTCGCGACGCTGTCCGTCCGTCCGTCTGTCTGCCACAGGGCTGTATCTTTGTAATGGTAATAGATAACCAGTTGAAATTTTTAGAGAATATGTGTTACTAAAAACAAAAATAAGTCTAAAACCAAAGGGGGTCCCCATACAAGAAACCTCGAAAAACATGCTTTTTTTTCATCGTTTTTGTTCCTGCTCTATCTTCAAAACGGTAGTACATACCAACGTCATACTTAGTCTGATTATACCGCATACTATGTAGTTTAGCAAAAAATTCTAAAAATAGGGCAAAAATAGACATATTTGGTGGTACTTACGTAAGAAAGAGATGCAAAAATTCACATTTCGCGTAGTATCGTTGATTTCTCTTGATAAACTCACTAAATTAAATCAGTTTCTATGGGGTATCAGGTCGATGGACGGTACGGAACCCTAACTGTGTTAGTCCGACTCACACTTGCCCGGTTTTTTCTTATTTATTTTTACAATAGAAGGGGCAAACAAGCAAGCGGGTGACCTGATAGTAAGCGGTCACTGCCACCCATGGACATTGCGTTGCCTAACTCTTAAAAAGACGTACATATAGCTTCGTCTAATTTTTTCGGGAAAATCGCCGACTGAAGCTGTTTTCACAGTTTTGAAAATCAAGGCAAAAAAAATTGTATTTCCCTCCGGACAGCGCAAAATGAGCCTCTCAAGATTCACCCGAATACGGTCTGTTTCTCTATTGGATGTTGCTGAAGTCACCTGAAGACATATCTAAGTGCAAGTTAAATTTGATACCACAAGCAGAGTTCACGGTAGCTTGGCGGCTAAAGCACTGGTGTGCAAATGAACCAGGGGGTCTACTCCCGTTCGACGATATTCGATAAATCGTACGATTCATCGCACAATTTGCTACTCCGGTCAACCATCGTTCCCTTATCGCATGCAATGATCGTGTTTTGACGTTTGTTTTTCTTATCTCCGGTAAATTGTATACGACTATGAAGCGTAGTATATCTTAATTGTGCCTTTTTTATGTGCCTATCTTTATTATGCAAGTATCAGTCGGAACGAAAGTTCGTACTTCGTTTGTAGTTCGTAAAACGCGAGTAGACCTACAGGAGTCGCAGGTTCGAATCATACTTGCGAGCGACTTTTTGTTTCCCCAATTTATATCTTTAGTTCATCACCATCATCAACTAAGCCTATCGCAGTCCACTGCTGGACATAGGCCTCTCCCAAGTTGCGCCACAGCACTCGGTCCTCTGCCTTCCGCATCCAGTCCCCCCTCAGCCACGTTCTTCAGGTCGTCGGTCCACCTGGCGGGGTGGCGCCCTACGCTGTGTTTGCCGATTCGCGGTCTCCACTCAAGGACTCGTCTGCTCTAACGGCCATCGGTCCTACGACAGACATGGCCAGCCCACTTGCACTTCAGCTTACTGATCCTACAAGCTATGTCAGTCACTCCGGTTCTTCTCCGGATAATCTCGTTACGGATTTTATCCTTCAAAGAAACTCCAAGCATAGCTCGCTCCATAGATCGCTGAGCGACTTTGAATTTGTGGACTAATCCAACAGTCTGTGTGTGTCTCGTATCTTTAGATTACCTGAACCTAACTATGATTGTACTCATCTGTGAAAGGTGCATTAAAAGTAGTACCTGAGCTAGTAGTAGTTGGCGGGAATTTATCACAGACATAGTAAAAGATATAGACTAAGTGCTGCGAACAACCATAGTGTAGCCAACTAAAACCGTCCTCCTCACGTACACACCATGCACCTGAAGGATATTTGTTTTCGCAATGCTTACTGGAAGACTAAAAACACATTTATTTAACCAGTGTGTCCTGCCAACTATGACTTATGGTGCCGAGACATGGACGCTTACAAAGGAGACTGTCCACCGAGTGCGAGTGGCTCAACGGGCCATGGAGCGTGCTATGCTCGGCATAAATCTTTTCGACCGAGTCCGAAACACCGAGATCCGTCGGCGGACGAAAGTCTACGACGTCGGTGATAGGGCAATTAAGCTAAAGTGGAGTAGGGCGGGACATATGGCTCGGCGTAGAGATGGCCGATGGAGTAAAGCACTGACCGAGTGGTGGCCAAGGTCAGGTCGGAGAAACCCGGGCCGTCCGAAAGCGCGCTGGGTTGATGATATCGCCAAAGCCGCAGGAAACATCTGGATGAGGGTGCCACAAGATCGAAGAGGCTGGCAAAAACGAAAGGAGGCCTATACCCAGCAGTGGGTGATATCGGGCTAGAATGATGATACTGGAAGATGCCGCGACATGTGAACTGAGAGGGGTGAGCACGCATGTTTAAGGTGCATGTGTGTGCGTGAGCACTGGTTGTACATGAAGGAGCACGGTTTTTGTTGGCTTCACAATGGTTGTTCGCAGCACTTAGTCTATATTTTTCACTATGTCTGTTTGTTACATGTCGTTTCTAGTACCTTTTAGAGCATCCTCAAATTGTTTATTAAGGAAAAGAAAAAAAAAACGTTTCACCGGATTTGATGTAGCAGAGTTGTTCAAATATTTGTAGCATCTTCATGCCGCGATGCCGGTGGTACAGATATCATTAAGACTGAGTTATAAGGAAAAAGTCGGAAATATTACGTACCCTTGCGATTTGAAAGTAAAGGGAAAAAATGAGGCTGTTAAAATGGTTTGTAAAATAACAGACTGAAATTGAAAACAAAAGAAAATAAGATATAAAGAGTGAAACAAAAAAACTGGCGAATTGCGAGTCGGTGTCACGCAGTAAGGGTTCCGTACCACCCATCGACCTGATACAGTGATACCCCAAAGAAACTGATATGCAAAGACATCAACGCACAGTTCGCGTTTTTTTTTTTTTTTTTTTTATGTATGGCCACTCATAACTTTTTACAGAGTGGTCCGATTTTGATAATTCTTTTTTTAATGGATAGGGTATATCTCGAAGTTGGTCCCATTTAAATTTCAAAATTAAAATCGACCCCCTAAGGGTAGGAAAACAGGGGATGAGTGCATGTTCACCCACTAAATTCTTACCTGTTAACCGATTCTGTTGAAACTTGGCACACATAAATGTAGTTCTAAACACTTCAACATAATGGAGACCTGTGGCCTGATTCACAAACGTTCGAAAAGTTTCCGTTTCCGAAGTGAAATTTGACTGGCAAATAAAACAAAACGACCACTTCCTGCGACCATGAACGCTGCAAAGGATTCGAAACTTACGTAATTCGGTTAAACTTGTTTTATTAAGAAACAAAACGATTTGAGAACCGAACGGATTCGGAAAAGCAACGCGAAATTCATGCAAACTCTCCCGTGAGCCATTTGCTGTCGGAAAGCTCTCGATGTAAAATTAAAGAACTAATGAATAGCGTTTCCGAATGCGTTCGATTCTCAAATCGTTTTTATTCGTAATAAAATATGTTTGACCGGATTACATCGCGTATTATTATTAACATTGCTTTTCCTGATGTTTCGTATGCTTTGCATCATTCGTGGTCGCAGGAAGTGGTCGTTTTGTTTCGTTTGCCGGTCAAATTTCACTTCGGAAACGGAAACTTTTCGAACGTTTGTGAATCAGGCCACTGGAGTTAGAATTTAGCCACAATTTTTTTTTTAATGAAACTTTTTAACATAAAATTGAACCGACGAAAACAGAAACTAAAAAGCGAAAAATAACGAATTATGAGTCGGCGGACCGGTGGAGGGTGCAGAGTCTGCAGTTGAACACTACGCAGCATTGTCGACATTGCACAGACCCTCTGAGAAAAATCAGAAAATATGAGTTCTTACCTCTGTCCGGTTTATAATGGGCCTAATCAACACTGCCCGAGTGACGATGGACACTGTTGAATGATTTCATTTAGTTGCGTACTTTGCCCAACTTCAATTGGGCATTGCTGACATTGCTTATTTTATTCTACGTGTGTAAAGTGTAAGTCCGTTATATACCGAAGAGCTTTGTTGTACAAGACAATAAAAGTCATTTTGGTCACAAACTTATCTTCATCATCACTTCAGCCAAAAGACGTCCACTGCTGGACATAGGCCTCCTCCAAATGGCCTCCTCTACTATGTCAAAATCACCACGCTTGGCCGGCAGATTGGTGATCGCAGTTGGTTAAATAAATACTCAGAGAAAGTTGCTGCCCATCCTCTGGTGAACCCCTGTAAATTATTTACTGTGATTGTTTTTAAAATTTTAGCAACATACTATTTAGTTATACTTAAAATCCTCGCGCTCTCTCACACAAATGTATTGGTTTACAACTTAAACCCAAGATCTAAGGCTGTTTCTAAACTGTCCGTTAAATATGAAAGCCGACACATTCTCTTTTATTACGCCTATAAAGGTGAGCTTAGTAAAAGCGATGAGTAAACTTTAAACTAATCCAACCTATGTTTAAAACGACAAACCCCGGATATAAACTGAGGTTACGTTAAGTCAAATGACGTGAAGGTACAGAGGGAAGGTACAGATGGTTTGGGGTGCTGGCCAGAAAACCTCCACGTGTGCCTAACGGCTGCTTGTCCTTCTGGACACGTCTAGAGGGATCGGCAGTTGTTTGGCCGGTGCATCCTGGGCACAGGCAATAAAATCCTGTCGAGGGATTAACCTTCGGGGGATTTTATTGCCTGTGGCGAATATTCTGGCGCGGGAGGGGCCCGTTCTGGGCCAGTAGGGAGTTGCTCCACGTGTCCCTCTGATATCAGCAGAGGGCACAGTGGAGGAGCAGGGGCGGGCCCGGTGTGCACTCACCCTGCCGCTGGGCAGGCAGCGGGGGGACTGTCCTTCCCTGCCCCCGTCGATCTCGTAACCCCAGGAGTGCCCGCTGAGTAGTGTTCTCGCGCCTCTTGGGACCGAGGGTCTTGGCTTCACCGCCCGGACCGCGAGGAAGAAAACCTCTATAAAAAATTACGGGAGGTAGGGCCTGCGAGCAGCAGACTCGGGGTAGTCTGCTGCCCGACCAGCAGCTGGCGTAGCTGGCACAGCCGGCGTAGTTGGCGCAGCTGGTAAAGGCCCATGAGGTGAGGTGGCGTGCAGTGTTCCGTGTGCGCCACATAGGAGGGTGCGGCCGACGTTAGGCTGCACGGGGAGAAGGGGCTCGCCTGCTTGTGGCGGGCCAGGACCTGTCGGGGGTGGTTGTGTGAATACTCACGGGTTCCCACGCCCCCGGCTAAGGCAGTTGAAGGAACACCGTGGTGGTTTTAGTCGGTAAGAGTCCGACACTGGCTCCGCCTACCCCGGGCGGAGTGCGTCCATGAGGATTTCCCCACGGCAAAAAAAAAAAAAAAAAAAAAAGGTACAGATGGTTTAAGGAAAGACTGTCTATTATAACTTCGTTTATAATGGTGTTTATTCTCTTGTTCATTAACTAACTTATTTTAAACTATCGCTTTCTTTTACTAATAATATAATACAAGAAAGGGATTTTAAACACATAGGTAAATAAGTTGTTTATCGAAAATTAAAAAAAACTAAATGATTGCTACTAGAATCGAGTTATGTGTTAATATTTAATTTTTTATTGTTTGCATCATCAACTTAGCCTAACGCAGTCCACTGCTGGACATAGGCCTCTCCCAAGTTGCGCCACAACACTCGGTCCTCTACCTTTTGCATCCAGTCCCCCAGCCACCTGCTTCAGGTCGTCGGTCCACTTGCACCTGTCTGATTTTTGCATAAAGTGCATTAAATTTAGTACAATTTAAATAATTTAAATACCTTTAAGTATTACCAATTAACGGATGGCCGATGGGGCAGTAAAGTTCTGGAGTGGCAACCGCGTACCGGAAGGCGCAGCGTAGGTAGGCCCCCCACAAGGTGGACCGACGACCTGGTGAAGGTTGCGGGAATCCGCTGGATGCGGAAGGCGCAGGACCGGTCGTTGTGGCGATGCTTGGGGGAGGCCTATGTCCAGCAGTGGACGTCTGTCGGCTGAAATGATGAATGATGAATGATGATGATTACCAATTAATATGATCAGCCAATAAACTCCAACTGCTTAAACTGCTTCAAAGTTCGGGTTTGTTAGACCAAAAATCTGAGAGCTCTTCCCAGTTTCCATTTTCTTATAAAAATGTATTTTCTTGAGCTCACAAGCTGGTGGCGCCCCCCTGCCAGGTGGACCGACGACCTAAAGAACGTGGCTGGGGGGGACTGGATGCGGAAGGCAGAGGACCGAGCGTTGTGGCGCAATTTGGGAGAGGCCTATGTCCAGCAGTGGACTGCGATAGGCTGAGTTGCTTACAAGCTGGTGAACTGTTATCCAAAAATGTTTGTTGTAAATTCTTAAAATCATAAGAATGTTTTGAGAGGGTGAAGACGGGTAAAAATGCAACAAGTTAGAATGTTGATGCTCAAAATTGCATTCAAGTAGCTTCCGAGTGGGTTTCAGAATGCGGTTTTGAAAAGATTTTAAATTACGGAACAAGAAAACAATCACTAAAGAATTTAGATATTATTGCAATTTTTGATGAAATCTTTATAAAAGTCTTAAAAGGTGTATGTGAGATCGATTATACGTAATAGATTATCAAGTGAAAAACGCTTTGAGTACGGAATCCAAAAAAATAGAAATGATCTTTTACTAATTCATCTCACATTTTTTTATTAAGTAGGTACCCCAAATGCACTTACCGTAACATAACCTAAGTATACACTCAACCCTTCGTCCACCAACTCTTTTGAGCGTACGTAATTATTCATGCAGTGCGTTTTACGTTTGTTAAACGCTAATCAACCCTCGTTGTGGGTCTCAAAGGCCTCGGACAGTTGCGGTTTCACATGTTTGTACCGTTATGTTTTCGCAGCGTACAGAGGGTTAGGGAGTCATCACATTAACATAAAATTCAGTGTATCAAAATATTGATATGTATTTATTTTCCACATGTGTACCCGATCTAAAAAAATATGTTGTTACTATTTATTTGACCTTTTGATCTGATGAAAGTACCTGGGGGGGGTCTATGTCTATATGAATATAGGCCTCTCCCAAATTGCGCCACAACACTCGGTCTTCTGCCTTCCGCATTCAGTTCCCCTCAGCTACTTTGATGATGACTATTTGATGAGAGGCTGAGTTGATGATGACTATTTATTTCTCCAATGTTTTTTTTTTCCGTACAATGAAGAAACTAAAACCACAGTGAAATTTAACTATTGTATTATTTGAATGTATTATACTATGTCGGTCAAAGTCCACTACCTACTATTTCTATTTACCCTCTTTGAAAAACATTAAAGTGACGTTCTTAATAATTATTCCACCACAATTTTATGCCTAGTCCACATTACCGCAATTTGCCGAATACTCGTAGTACGAATATTCGATACAGCGACTGTACGAATTTTGTACAATCACTATACCTCCGAATAGTATATCCATCCGTCAAAATAACATACCTACATTTCTATTATTCGGACAATAATAGTGATTAAAGGAATTAGCTGGAAAGTCCAAGTCTAAGGTGTGTTATAGCGACATCACAAATATTTACGAATACGTAACCTATTTAAACAGATCATTCGTTAAATATTGCTTAAAACTAAAATTCTCATTATTATTCGAGTAGGTATAGAACAGACAAAAATCGTCAAAAGCAATTATGTGGCAAAGTTATTATGTTACCTGACCTTCAATTAAAGTATCAATACTATTCAATACTAATTGCCACTTAAATGTATGCCACAACTAGAAGAACAAGCACTACAGATAACAAAAACCTATTGTAGTTCAAGAGGTAGCAACCTAGCAACTACAGTTGTTACCCTAGCTCACACAAGGGCTTATTTTGCTCTACTTAAAACAAATAAAGCCTTCACATCGCTTAAGCTCCTTTCTAAGAACCCCACAAAGAATTCCCTCCTTGTATAAATTTATAGCGAGCTTTATGCACTAAAATTTTCATAAACATGTTACCAAAACAATGCCATTTTTAATAATTCATCTTCGCATAATACGCATGCGTTAGTTCCGAACTCGACGCATGCGTACAACGCGGAGCAAGATGGCAGACACAACCAGATTTGAGGACTCCAACTAAAATGTTTTGCCTATAATAATTTGGATTTTGTTCTCGAATACGAATTGTAGAATACACAATAGAATCGTATTTTGAAAGTGAGGTGTAAAAACTTGGCGGAATGTAAAGTGTAATGTGTAAAACAGATTGAGTTTTGGTGTTGGATATTTAGTAATGTTGACAGATCTGTGGCAATCATTGGAAATGTGTGACTATGGAATAATATTAGAATTGTCTTTCCTATCATTAACAATTTGATGTGTACTGTCCAAATTAGAGTATTGTAAATTGATTGACATAGAACATTGGAACGAAGATCCCGAAATGTAATGAAGAATTGTTTCTGGATGTGACAAAATCTTTGAGTTAATAAGGTAAGTCTTGATTGAAATAATTAGATTTGTAATATTTCTTCATGATCCATGCTTTATTCTAATATTGTTTTTATTTATTCTGGAATAATTCTAACGTATGTGGATATCATTTTATGTCGTTATGTGAGTGCGGTGTCTTTCTCAGATATTCATATTAATGAATGTATTGCAACTAATATTATTACAATTTTATTTAATGGGTTATCACTGACATTATTTGACTTTGTTTCTCGACTAAACGAATCAAATATTCGCCTTAACAACAAGGTTTATTGACACCATTAGAAGCCATTAGTCGCGAATATCAACGATCGATTAATTTACTTATAAACTTTGACAGAGTTTTTACTTGGTCTATGCTTATAAAGAAGAAAAGTCATGCGCAATTGTAAAAATATAGATTTACATCTAGCCATAGAACGTCTAGCTAAACACGTAGGTATTGACATTTCAGGACGCCCTTAAAATATCGAATGTTTGACCCTGAAAAATATTGTTGACAATACTTACATAAACAGGGGCTCGTAGCGAAGCAACGATTTTGTGGAATGTACGATCTACAAGGTTAAGCTGCACTTGCCGCGGTCAGTCTGTGGATGGGTGACTGTTTCGTTACACATCGAAACCCCTCCGTGCCTCGGAGAGCACGTTAAGCTGTCGGTCCCGGTTGTCATACGAATATCTGTGGCAGTCGTTACGGGTAGTCAGAAGCCTGAAAGTCTGACAACTGGTCTAACCTCCGAATGTCAGTATTACCCAGTAACTGGGTTGCGGGGGCCTGATGGCAGTCGTTCCGTGTAAAATACTGATGTTCAGCCGCATCTGGCTAGACTGGAAGCCGACCCCAATATTTTTTATTTTATTTTATTTATTGAGGGATAATAAACAGCTACAACATAAGACATCAATTATAAGGTTAGCAAATTTGTATAAGGTAATGTTGCAGCCCACTACATTATCCACAGATAATACAATAAAATTAAGCAGTGGGTGCCACTAGGTGGCCAGTAAAATAGCAATTAAACTTAATTAGATTACATTCTATCAAAATATAATTGGGAAAAGGCTCGGAGGATGATGATGACTTACTTAAATGCATAAGCAGCTCATTTTTTTCCCACTGTTGGGCATGAGCCTCTTTTCCAAATGAGAATGAGGCCTTAGTCCACCGCGCTGGCCTAGGGCGGGTTGGTAGACTACACACACCGCACCGTCGAGAACTGTATGGAGCGCTCTCAAGTGTGCAGGTTTCCTCTCGATGTTTTCCTTCACCGTGATACGCAAGTGATAGTTAAATTCTGATCTGTACATGAATTCGAAAAGCCAGAATTGCGAGACGGGTTCAAACTCAGACCCTCCTGTTTTTGACACCGATGCATGGATAGGTTTTACACACACCCCCAAACACATCCTCACAGCCCCTCTTCCCCCCTCACAACCCATTTCCTACACACACTCGCACACGTCCCCCCTCACACCTAACACTCACACGTTTTCACACTCACCCCTACAAACAGTTTTTCCACTAAAAATAAGTACTACCTACTTACCTATATGTAATTATGTAAACCTACTCGATGGACGGATAGATGACCCCCATGTAACACAGTTTCTTCCTAGCACGGGGTGGGGGGGGGGGGTCATTGACCAAACCTGTTTGCACCTGTAAGTCCTACGCTATAAATGTTGCACATACATTGTACATTAATTTGGAAATAAATAATAACATTTATTAAGAATAAAACCAGTGGAGTCGAAACCGCGACTTTTAATTCAGAAGCCGATCGCTCAGGCACTGCGCCAATCGTCAGTGTAATCGGATGAGTTTAAAATTGTCACCACATTAGGTTCGGTGTTTAGTGGAGGGTGGGGGACGAGCACATTCGGCTATGTCAACCTATTTGGGCTATAAACAGAAAGTATCAAAGGATTTCCACCCGAAAACAAAAAAAGGAATCGGTACCCAGTGTAGTGGCAGCCACTTCTCATTACGACGGCGGTCGACCTGTTTGCCACATACACAGACATAGCAAAAAATATAGACGAAGCGCTGCGAATAATCATAGGGAAGCTAACAAAACCATGTTCCTCCATGTATATACCAGCGCACACGCACACCTATGCACCTGAAGATATTTATTTTTGGCGATGCTTACTGGACGATGCCGCGACATGTGTACTGAGAGCGGTGAGCACGGTTTGATGTGCATGTGTGTGCTAAGCGCTGGTTTGTACATGGAGGACCACGGTTTTTGTGGCTTCACTATGATTTTTTGCAGCAATCGCAGTACTTCGTCTATATTCTTACTATGTCTGTGGCCACATAATAAACTATTGAAAGAAGCAAGAAAGAAAGAAAGAAAAATGATTTATTGCCACAACAATACGACATGCGGTAGATGAAAAAAAAATGGATTTACGTTCTTTATGTTTTGTGGAAAAACAACAATGCTAACGTAATATAGGACCTTAACCTATCATAAATGATCTACATATTTATGAATAAGATCGTAAAAGGGGTCATGAATTTTTTTACGAGAATATTATTAAGTCGGAAACACCTTTATACGTTTCCATTATTTTACAGGTACTATAAAAATAAAACTGAGTACCGAAAACTAGTGTAACTTTGGTCTTGCAGTGGCGTGCATTGCATATTGACGATGAAGGTGACAACACCTAACTGTAATTTTATTACTATCAACTTTTTACTTTATACAATAAATAGTAAGTTGGTTTTTCTTTGTAAAGTAAGTAAGTAAGTAAATTATTTATTCACCAGAAACTTAGCCTATAGGTACATCAAAATCTTATTAGGTATAGTTAGGTAATTATGGCTATTTACAATCAGGTAAGATCCCTGCCCTACAAACTAGGAAAACCTGTATCTTGTAGGACAGTATTGGGTTGACCACTTTACAAAATAAAATAATATGTGTAACAATTTTGAATATAACATTATACAATTTGTTTAGTAGTAAAAATGCATGAGATTGTGTGGATGTGGGTTTGGGGGATGTGTATGAGAGTGTGTGGGGATATGTGTATGTAAGTGAGTGTGTTTGTTGGGGTGTGTTTGTGTGAGTGCACAGCTGAAGGGTTGTAAAATATATTTATTAAATGTTAATAGGTGCAACTGGTTCTCCCGTTTTAATATAGTTAAGATTCAGTAACAAATTTAATAACATTTTGTAACATTTATACAGTTAGGAAGTACTGTCCCTTTATCGTCAATATAGGCTCCAACGTTGGGACGAGTGTTAGCCCTTAATCATGCCTAGCGTCCACACGTTGGAGATAATGTTAGTTTGGTCTCGTCAAGGCCAATGTAAAGACGTCTGAAAAAGACGTTGCACTGAGCACTTCAAGATTATTGAATGCTGTCAATTAAAATAACACTATGGTTAAACAATGGACGTCGTCTTTGAAAATTGTTTTGGCAAACAAGAAAATGTCATTATTATTTGTTAATAAACATAAAGATTTTTTATAGAAATTGTATAACTATTGTGTCCATCCACGCGGGTGATATTTTCAAGACGCGCTGACCGTAGGAACAAGCTGATTCGATGCACCTTACTGCAGGAGTGCTGCGGCAAGACTGAGCAAACCGCCAAAGTGTGGACGCATCGCCAACGTTGGCGCATAATTCCTTTGATAAAACCGACACGCGACGGTCAACTGCCAACGCTCGCCCCAAAGTTCGAGCCAATGACAATTTCGCGATCCACACGTTGTCGAATAGCGTTGGCGCTAACGTTCGGGCCAACGTGTGGAGCCGGGATTTGACGAACGACAAACGAAGTACGAACTTTCGTTTCAACTGGTACCTACATAATAAAGATAAGCACATAAAACAGGCATTTTGTGTTTTGAGTTCTGACCCTCAATAATGAAAACATGTAAATGACAAGAAATAATCTTCCTACACACTCCATTTCCTTTTCACCTTAAAAAGCCATTACGGCATCAATTTATACCATCAACATTAATATAATAAATAGGCGAAGTTTGTTCTTTCGTAACGTTTTAACGTGAAAAGTTTTAGTTCAATACAAAACTTGCTCACCTGTATTATTTATATGATGAACAATTTTATTAACAGTACGTGTATTAGGTGCCTTTAGCTTATTAGTTTGAAATTAGTTTTTATTTTAGGATTCTAAATATATATAAAAAAAAACATATTTTTTTAAAACAAGTAAACCTTTCTCATTCTGAGAAGAGGCCCATGGACAGCATTGGGTCAGTCATCGATCTATACTATGTAACATATACCTATTTCGATAAGTTCAGTAATGGGCTGATTGTGCTCTCAATTCCATCACGATAACCGTAAAAAAACACTTTACCTTTGTTATCTTCTTATCTTACATAACATAACCAGCCTATTGCTGTCCCACTGCTGGGCACGGGCCATGGACGCTATAAAAGTTGTTAATTTTTTGCATTCAATTTCATAGAGCGTCCAAAACTCGGCGTATCGGGCGCGCACCCCTTACGCTTGTTAATAACTAGTCCCTTTCCACCAAGTGGCGTTCTTTTTTCCATCTTGTACAGTATTTTCGTACATATTTCATACTACTCCATCAAATACACGGTATTTCTACGTATTCTTCAAATCGGATCTCGGAGACCCTTTTACTTATTGTTCGTCTTTGCTCTATCTTTACTTTGAGCTTTTTGAATCCTATTTACAGCGAGCTTTGGACTTTTGCTTTCACGTTTTCTTTTATAGATTTAAGGATAATAAAAGGTTCACGTAATTTTGTCGTAACAAATAAATT
Source organism: Asteroscopus sphinx (assembly GCA_949699075.1). NCBI lineage: Eukaryota > Metazoa > Arthropoda > Insecta > Lepidoptera > Noctuidae > Asteroscopus > Asteroscopus sphinx. The sequence continues at coordinate 5,288,264 of OX453021.1, read as the reverse complement.
AAACCATCAATTACAACGACGTATGTGGTGTAGTGGTTCGAGTATTGGACTGCTAATCACTAGGTCTTGGGTTTGATTCCCACAGTAAACAAATATTTAAGTGATGAATATAAGTGTTGATGTTGGTCTGGATGTTTCTTATGTAATATGGGTATGTATTTACAAAAAAAGTATTTATGTATTATACCCATTGTCCAAATACCCACAGTACAAGCTCTGCTTAGTTTGGTGCTGTGTTAAATATCCCAAAATATTTATTTATTTAATTATAATAAAACAAGTTCAACCAGATTACATCGCGTATGTTATTTAAATTGGTTTTACTGACGTTTCGAAAGCTTTCCAGCGTTCGTGGTCGCAGGAAGATTATGATGACAAGCATCATTTGACGACCTCTGTGGTCTAGTGGTTCGAGTGTCAGACTGCTGATCACGAGGTCGTGGTTTCGATTCCCACAGGACACAAATATTTGTGTGATGAACATCAGTGTTTGTGTTGGTCTGGTTGTTTCTTATGTATTATAAGTATGTATTTACAAAAAAAAGTATACAAGTATTATATCCATCGTCTAGTACCCATACCACAAGCTCTGCTTAGTTTGGGACTAGATGGTGCTGTGTAAAAATGTCCCAAAAATATTTATTTAAAAAAAAATAAAAAAATAATCATCTTTTTGATTTTTGAGATATTTGTGGTGATCGCGAAAACCTAAGAAATTATTATTTAATCATGGTAAAATTCCGTGTGGTGCCGGACGTAAAGAATTGCACCACCCTATATCTTCTCATGGGTGTCGTAAAAGGCGATTAAGGGATTCACCAGAGGATGGGCAGCAGCGTTCTCTGAAGAATTATGCAACCAACTGCGATCGCCAACCCGCCTGCCAAGCGTGGTGATTACGGCATATCCCCCCAAACTGCTTGCGGAGGCCTATTTAGAGCAGTGTACGTCTTTCGGCTGAAATGATGATGATGATGATGATGACATTAATTTATTGAATACTGACATTTTCTTAAATGGTGAAGTTATAATAAGCGCCCGGGGCGCGCGTCGGGCACTCACCTCTTACGCTGCGTTTCGGAAGCTCTATAAAATTGTATGCAAGGGATTATGTCAAGCGCTGTCGTCTGTCAAACAAATCTCATAGCGCCCGTTTCCGGCGCATGTCGGGCGCTTGTTATAGCTTTATCCAAACCAATTAATTATTTTCTTAAGCCAAGAGCAATCTTTTTTAAGCAAGAAATGTTTTCTAGGCGTAAGAAAATATTTACTTAACATAACAACATAACATCACGTCTGTGTTTCCCCGAAGGGGTAGGCAGAGGTGTATAGTACACCCATATTTCGCCAGTTATGTTATAGTCCCATGTAACAGGGGGCGAGTCTATTGCCATTGACCGGGCACAAATCCAGACTCCGGGCTGCTACTGAGAATTTCCTAATGAAAAAACCCTATAACACTTTGCCCGAACCGGGAATCGAACCCAGGACCCCACGCTCAGCAGTCGCGCTTGCAACCACAAGACCAACGAGGCAGTAAAACAAAATAAATTTTTACTTGATTTAAAAAAATTACAGTCTTCAACACCGATATAGTAAAAAATATAGATGAAGTGCTGCCAACAATCATAGTGCATGGTGTGTGCGTGAGCGCTGGTTTATACACGGAGGAGCAAAGTTTTGGTAGCTTCACTATGATTGTTGGCAGCACTTCGTCTATACTTTTTACTATGGCTGTGGTCTTCGATAAATTTTCATGACTCAAGAATACTTTCACTGAGGTAATATGTACTACGTACTAGAGTAGACATTACGAACAAAAACTATCTCGGAACTTGCTGGCCGCGGAGCACGCGCGGTGCGAACGTGGCTAAGCGAGTGAGAGTGCAGGAGCTCTAAAACGTGTTACAAACATTTTGTCCGAGGTGTCTTCTCTAGTACGTAGTACATATTACCTCAGTGTTTATCTTAAATTTTTTTCCCGTGTTGTTGTTGCAGCTGTTATGAGCAAAGGTACTGCTCATCTTCAGGTGGGCCTTTAGCTCGTTTCGCCATCTCTAGTTATGGTTTTAAAATCATAATCATCTTTCAACCAATACACCCGATAAGCCCATCAACATTGTACAACAAGCTGGGAAGTTTTTTTTTTTTTTTTTTAATTATTTAGGATGGTGAAACGAACTTCAGTTTGCATCAGGTGGGTCTGGAGGTCTGATGTTAAGCGGTTACCTTTGCCCATAACAACTTTATTACCACCTGGGCTGTTACCTTAATGGTACCGCAAGTCGGTTCGTCAAACTAAGACATAAAGATGGAAAGTCTCATGTGATTGTAATTTCACCGGCACCCGTACACTTTTTTTCGTAACACTTTCTTTTTATTCTGGGTCCACGCTTATGAGCAACATTTTGACTCCAAATGACCTTAATAACCTTTCTTAAGTAACAATCCCATATTAATAAGCATTCTACCCTTTCAGGATACAAAGATAACCGATCACCATCAACATTTATAACCTCCACACACTCTTTTAGGGTGGAAACAGACTTGTAACACACCATGCCACGTGACGTCAATGTAGAAAGAAAGAAAAAAAAAAGCGAGGTTAAGCTGCACTTGCTGCGGTCAGTTCTTGGATAGGTGATCGTTTCGTTGCACATCGAGTCCCATCTGTGCCTCGGAGAGTCGTTTAGGTCTAGGTACCGGCTGTTATACGAATATCTATGGCAGTCACTTGGACGAATAAAAAAGGCGGACGGAATCACGCTACACAAAAAGTAAAGCACCCATAGTAAGACTGCTCGCTTAAAAGTACGGGCTGACACGCACACATTCACACTCATAATAAGACAAAACGCCGCGATTACGCAACAAATTTCGTGTGACGGTAGTCATTGTTGTAGTGTCACAAATAAAATAACAGTATATCTAGTGTGTTAAAATTATGTCGAAATTATAGTGCATTTAGGAAAAAAAACGAAGTGCTTCAATCTTTTTTAGCGAGATTCCGTCCGCCATTTTTTATTCGTCCGAGGGCAGTCATTACGGGTAGTCAGATGCCCGAAAGTCTGACAAACTGATCTAACCTTAGGATGTCGGTATTACCCAGTAGCTGGGTTGCGGGGGTCTGATGGCAATCGCTCCGTGTAAAATACTGATGTTCAGCCGCATCTTTTTAGACTGGAAACCGACCCCGTTGGAATTGCGAAAAGAGTCTGAGAAAAACTACGATTACTTCTGTATCTGTATCTTCTGCACATGTACAGTGGACTGCATAACAGTGGTAATGCTTGAGTTAGAAAATCGCCCTTATCGCTTTCGAAATAAAGGCGCTGTGAATATCAATCTGTTTCCAATGACGCGCTGTCGACCGTACCGTAGTGACGATATTTCGGCGCACCCTGGGCAGTTAGTCCCGCAGTCATCATGCTGACCGACTCATATTTTTCCCAAGGCATGAGCTATGACCATTATCTAGCTCATGTCGACAATCATTCTCTTCTATCAAGAAGAAGAAGACTTCTCTATTGTAATTCCGTTTACAGAAACAAATCTTCACGTGCACCATGCATCCAGACTCCAGACTAATTTATTCACCCAGACATTGCCCACATTTTCATCTCGTGAAGTCACGTGTCTTCATTTTGGCCAATAAACACGCGTGGGATGGCGTCGTGGGTTACATGTGTGCTGCTACCTTTATCCTTTCCATTACCATTTTAAATTTTCACATCACCAATTCTATAAAAAGTAACGGCACTTCCAGACTATCTGAACGACTTCGCGCGTCTCAAACCGGTGAGAGATTATCAATTTGACTTTCATAACAGCCTAAAGTAATGTCCTTAAGCTGAGTAAATGGACCGAAATTGATAATAAAATTAATTTACTTGCTCCCTAAAACGAGTTTTGGAGGAAGAGAGCGAAATTTATTCGTCTTTATTTTAGCGTTGTCGTCGATACAATAGCTTTTGTTGCGTGGTTGTATTGTTTAAGGTTGTCTGGTGCTGCCTTTATAGATTATGTACTTGTCTAATAATGAATCGTGTGTTTATATACCTTCATTATATACTTTGGTGAACAAAGGGATTGATATTGTGTTTTTGAATTAAAATATAATCGCGCGCGGTGAGTTAGAAAGGGGTTTTGATTTCCAAACTTCTATTACAAAGTAAAGGTAAAAGACAAAGAATAGTCAATTAATGTGCCCAGTTTCTATAGCCAAAAACAGTAAATTTACCTAAATTAACTGTTTTTGGGTATAAAAAATTCAGAGTTTTTATTGTCAAAGTGGCAAGTGGCGAGTGTGTTTGTTTACAAACAGACTCGCTACTTGCTTAAGGATAAGGAGGTCTACTATGCGCAACTATGAGTTTCAGTATTAGTAGAACGCCTAGTGAAATAGCTCGTCCGGAGAAGTAGTACCAGACCTATTTCTGCCGCCAAACTGTAAAGGTGGTTTCATACCGGCGAGGCGAGGATAGGATGGGATTGGCATGAATTGAAATCTCGCTAACCCTTTCACACAGAAAAAAACTGTTTCACACAAATTATCTTATTCTTTTTGAAGTCGGTTTTTAGGGTTCCGAGTTCCGAAGTCCTACAAGGAACCCTTATAGTTTCGTCATGTCCGTCCGTCTGTCCGTCTGTCCTAATCCTTTACAGCTTAATAACTTCTACAGTTATAAACATAAGTGAATGAAATTTTGTTAAAAAATTGTCTATATATACGTGGGACACTCAGAAAGTTTTGCGAAACTAAAAAAAATTGTTCTATACGTACATATATTTTTATCAAATCTTTTCAAAGTACTTTCCACCAGCCTCTATACAAAGATTCATGCGCCTAAACCAGTTTTCAAAACACTTTTTCCAGTCCGCCGCAGACACCTCGTTTACAGCCTGCTCGAACGCAGCCAGCGCATCTTCCGGCGACGAAAATTGTATCCCTTTGAGCTGATTTTTTATTTTTGGGAATAAAAAGAAGTCACACGGTGCTAGATCAGGGCTGTTAGGAGGGTGACCCAGGAGTTTGACTGGCGTGCTGTCCAGGAAGTCCCTCGTTTTGAGTGCGGTGTGCGCAGGTGCATTGTCGTGGTGGAGCAGTAGGCCGCGGAGCCCTGTGTTTGGTCGCTTGTTGCTTATAACAGAGAAAACTTCTGGCAAACATTTGGTAGTATACCATTCGGCATTAATGCTTCTTTGATCCCGTAAGGGAATTGATACCAAGTGGCCAGTCAAATTAAAAAAGCTAGCGATCAAAATCTTACCCCCGCTTCTAGATCGCTTCACTTTGGTAGGCGTTGGCTCATTTTGAAACACCCAAACAGTCAACTGGCGCTTGGTTTCTGGGTCGTATTGATAAATCCAGGACTCATCACCTGTAACGATGTCGTAAACACGCCGAGACGAGCCTGCTTCAAATTTGTTAAGCATATCACGGCACCATTCCACCCGGGCCTGCTTCTGAGCATCGGTGAGGTTGTGCGGCACCCAGCGTGATACTATCCTCCTCACGCGAAGATGGCTGTGTAGAATCTCGTGAACGCTTCCTGATCCAATCTTCAATATGTGTTGAATCTCCTGATATGTAATTCGCCTATTGTCTTGGATTAAATTTTTCACTGCTAGCACGTTTTCTTCGGTAACAGCCGTCAAAGGGCGACCGCTTCTTTCGTCATCCCCCAAAGTTGGTCGACCGCGCTTGAATTCGTTATACCAACGATACACGGTTGCCTTGGAAGGGCCTTCATCCATGAATGCCATTTGAAGTCTATCGTACGATTCATCCGGTTTCAGGCGACACTTGAAATCGTATAAAATCATAGCTCTAAAATGTTCCCGGCGCAGATCCATATTTCAGTGAGACACAATACTTTGAATTAACTCGCAAAAAATGTGGAGGGAAATTTTGAAATTGGAACTTACTTATTTTTACTTATAAATAATCATATTTTCGAAAAACATTATAACTGGCCAGTCTCCCATATATAAAAACTTTTTTTCGCAATACTTTCTGAGGGGCCTGGTAGATCTCAATTTTAAAAGAATAAAGAAATCGTTTTTACGTATTTTAGGGGTGGCGTCCATACATGTGAAATGGGGATGAATTTTTTTTTTCGTGTGGGGTTTCAATGAATAGGTCTACTAAAATGAAGGTAATGTTTCATACACCATTTTTTTATCAGGTGTACCATCTGAGAAATATAGCCCGCCAAAGTGGCTTGCAATGTGTCCCCCCCCCTGCCATTTGTAAACTATGCAATGTAGAAAGTTATAATTTTCCATATTGATAGACCTTTGTAAAAACTCTCTTTTAAAATTATTTCGAGTATAATGTGATTATAATTTTTTGAGTTATAGAGAGAAAACTGAAAAATACTTAAAACGTCCTAGTTCAAAGGTCATTGACCTTAGAGAAAAATGATCATAGCAAATAATGCTCCTATAGCTACATTCTATTTGAAAAAATCACAAAAAGTAACTTTGACATGACACACTTCTTAAATTTGGCTTCTTGAATTAATCGCTAGATGGCACTACTAACAACACGCTTTGAGTCGCGAATGCTGCCGATTATTGCAAATACTAAAATAGCCATGATTAATATTCGATTTGATTCGTTTGTAGTTACACCTACTTAAGGAACCCTATAATACTGAGCATGGCCCGAATTGCTCTTGGCCGGTTTTACTTTTTTTTAAAGTTTATTTTATCTTTCTTTCTCTTCTTTCTATACCTGAGACGAGGAGGAATCGCAGTGTAAGAAAAAAGGTCACCCACTCACGAATTAACCACAAACCCCTTTGTCATTGTTTGAAATGAGAGGAAAAGACATGATACGCAAAACATATTGTTCTTAAAAAACATACATCACACATGGCACATCCACAAAACACGCCTTTTAAAATATTTTCAATTGTGCCAAATTCCGGTCATAAAAGGATCGTTTTTTCGGTATCCGGGGTCCGAGTTCGCATAACGGATGCCCGGGTGAGGCCCCAGTTAAAAACTTTGACCTATCCTTTTCAATATTTCTCTTTGGCATTGTTTTAAATGTACGACTTCTGGTGTTAAAGTACTTTTCTGAACAACTTTTTGTTTTAGGAAGGATTTTTTAATTTTATTTTGATGATTATAAGTTACATATAATAACTTCTTAGGTTTTCGCGATCACTACACATTATAATAAAACAAAGTTTAACCGGATTAAATCGCGTATATTATTTAAATTGGTTTCCCTGACGTTTCGAAAGCTTTGCAGCATTTCGTGGTCGCAGGTAGACTAAGATGACAAGCGTCTTTACAAATATTTCTAAAAAAAAAAAAATTTTATCTACCGTACAATATTATTAATTAAAATCGTTTCGATGCACGCAGTAATCACTCACAATATCATTATCTTTTAAAGTGTTGCATGCTGTTTGGGACTTGATTATTTTTAGGACTGGGTTCCAAACTGGTGGTAGCTGCCAACCATCATCATCCATATTTTTTTTTTTTAGAAATATTTGTAAAGACGCTTGTCATCTTAGTCTACCTGCGACCACGAAATGCTGCAAAGCTTTCGAAACGTCAGGGAAACCAATTTAAATAATATACGCGATTTAATCCGGTTAAACTTTGTTTTATTATAAGTTACATATACTTATGTAAGTTTGTGGAAAACTTCGCCGAGTCTTCTCGTCGCCTATACCGCAAAGTTTGAAGACGAAGGTCTTCAACCAGTGCGTCCTGCCTGTCATGACTTACGGTGCCGACACGTGGACACTGACAGTTGGGCTAGTCCAAAGATTCAAAGTTGTTCATCGAGCTATGGAGCGAGCTATGCCTGGAATTTCTCTGAAGGAAAAAAAAGGCAAGGTGCACTTGTTTGCCCCTCTGTTCGGAGATCCCCCTGGAAGGAGTACGGCTCATTCCACCACGTCTGGCCGCGTCTTGGCTTGCCGCATTGACGTCTGCCATGTGAGGAGGACCCATTGAGTTATCAGTTTGGCCCAGTGGACGTGTGACATGCGGCAGATATGTCCAGCCCAATTCCACTTTAAAGTGGCAACCTTCCGGGTGACGTCAAACTCCTATTCTTGTAAAATAAATAACAGAGTCTTATTCTTGTATAACAGGAAACTCTAATTCTACTATAATAAATAGCAAACTCGTATTCTTGTATAACAGGAAACGCCTATTTTTGTATAGTATAATGTATAATAGCAAAGTCCGAACCTATAAAACGAAGCGCCATTCAATACGCCATATAGTACGCAATAATACGATATATATCTCGTTTTACAGGTCATCCAGGGACCAAATTAACCAATACCACTTCATTACAACCATAAAATCTATTCTGATAGGTTTAGCATACTGTTAAGTACCTCTACCTACCTATATATTTATATGTGTGTGTGTGTCTGATAGCTGTGTGCTATGTAGGTACATACTTCTAGGATAAATATATAAACATTTATATCCAATTTAATTTCCACTTACTAACGTCTTTGGGTGACGTCAGCCAATAATGCGTTACCGTGAAGGTAGCTTAGTGGCTAAAGCACTGGCGTACTGAGCCAGGAGTCACAGGTTCGAATCCTGCTCGTGAGGGATTTTTTCATTCCACAATTTAAATCGCAAGATTTAGCTTCGCATGCGTAAATGCGTTAAAAATAATAAAGTTATTACATACTAGGATAACAAAATCTAACAGCTTCTTTTAATTTTAAATATTTATTCATTAACTCCAACACATCGTTGAATTTGCATTGCAACTCACTTAAATACAGTTTTTATCACATTTCAATTCATCATCATCAACCCAGCCTGTCGCAGTCCACTTCTAGACTTAGACCTCTACCAAGTTGCGTTTCAATTCTCGCTCGACCCATCCACGCCACGCCTCGCCGGTGTGAAACCACCTTAGACCAAAGATACCTCCGTGTGAACTCCACGACAAAACAAACTACTGTGAAATGTATTCCACTCGTATTAACAAGTTGAAAGTTGTCATTTAGCTTGTGCCCCCTCAAGAAGAAATAGTCAAAGACACCATTTTCTTATCTCCCTTTTCAATACCAAAGGACTTCAGAAAGTCACTGTCTTTGATTTTAGTGCGGAAGGTTGAACATGATTTGAATTTTGACAATAGGCACGTCAAAAGGGTTAAATTAATTATAGACGTTGTCAGTGATTCGTGTTAGGGTTTAAGTTTGGAAAATGAGAACAATGGAGCCGAACCAGGAGGCTTAATAGGTGTATTCCAATTGTTTGATTGAAGATGTTTGTCAATTAATTATTTGTTAAGTCGGCGTTTATTTTGAGATTTTGATCCGTACTCATCTAAAAATAAAATAGATGTAGCAGAAATCTTTGCCGTACAAAAATGAAATAACGTATATTAGCAACCGAATAAGTCTCAACACAAAGGAGCTCTGTCTCTTGAACTAGGAAGCAAACTGAACCTATAGAATCTCAGGAAACAGTGGATAGGTGTAAGTCTATATTCTATACACAGACCAGTAAGCTTCAAGACGCCACATAATCAAAGTTTTGCATGAGAACACGTCGTAAAATGTTGGCGGGGTCCGGGGGTTGGACGGCGCGTTATGATTGGTCTGCTCAAATTTTCGGTGATATGATTGGTGCCGCTCGTTGACGGAGTGACGTACCGATTGGTAGCTGGGCGTAAGATATGCAGTAGCACTGCAGCATATGCTTTGTGACCGGGGGTGTCCGGCTAATAGGCGTCTAGAGGCTTACTGGTTTGTGATTCTATATACTTGGTGTAAGGGGAACGCTTCCGAAAACGATGATAGGTGCTGGTGATACTGATACGAAACCACGAAAAAAAAATGCGATTCTTTTTTTTACAAAAAAAAAAACTAAAATAAGAATCGCATTTTTTTTCGTGGTTTCGTATCAGTAATCACCAGCACTATCACCTATCTTCGTTTTCGGAAGCGTCTCCCTGACACCCTCTATAACCTAAATGTAAGTCTCTCAGACCAACTTTCTATTGGTCTGTGGTCTGTGTAAGTATATTATTTTTGATGTAAATAGAAAACCACACTAATTCTAGCAAATGTTTGTTTTATCAAACGTGTGATTAAAAAAATAAACAGAAGCATAACGAGATAGATAGATTTAAAAAAAGATTTCCTCTAAAAACGCACACGCACTGCTCTACTTACCGCGTGCAAAAAAAATCGAATCTAGCTTAAAAATAGAGGCGTACCACTTCGGCGGGTTCAGTCCAATTTCAGAATACTACACAGCTTCGAGTGTCAGTAGCTACTGTTCAATTAAATTGGACCCTGTCTGGCATTCCGACGGTGCTTGTCCAACATGAGTCTCCGTGCACCGCCACGCGAATATTTCGCTAGGTAACCAGGAATTTCTGCATTTAAACCTTGCGTATTTTCCTGAGACATTGTCGGAACTTTCGACTTTAAATACGATGGTAATTGAAATACTGGACATTGTTCGTGTGTTATTATGTGGGTCATATAAATAAAATGTACTCGGATTAACATGTATAGTTTAACTATTTAGTTTAGTTTAGTTTTGTGAACAACACAAACCCATTCAAGTACACACACACACACACATATTCACCTGATGTGAATGTGGCATATAATTAGTTAGTTTTTTACCACTTTTTAGGAAGACCTGTTTAACAGTAGGTCTTTGCGTTTCTGTGTAATTTGTGAACTGATTCCCTATATACAGGCATGCCTACATTGGGAAACCAGTGATTCAACTGCAACTTTTTGCTACGATTGATGTAAACAAGTTATTAGTGCGGCGACGGAGCAATCACCTAGCACCCGTAACACAGGTTGACTCCTAGCTCGGGACTGGGTCTTGCTCTGTCACCCACGTAAAATTCCAGATGTATCTGTCGCTCAATCTAGTACTTAAGTTGACCTGTACTCATACGTTTATAAATAAAATTCATGATTTTTTTTTATGATTTAAATCGTGGAAAGAAAAAAATGGCTCACGAGCAGGATTCGAACCTGCGACTCCTGGCTCAGTACCAGTACGTCAGTGCTTTAGCCACTAAGTCAAGTTAGTCAAGTTGGTTAAGAAACACTGTTTCTTAATAAGATATCGCTGACGTCACCCAAAGACGTACAAAAAAGTGGAGGTTTATTTCGATACCACGAGCAGTGTTCACGGTAGCTTAGTGGCTAAAGCACTGGCGTACTGAGCCAGGAGCCGCAGGTTCGAATCCTGCTCGTGAGCGATTTTTCTTTCCACGATTTAAATCGTTAGATTTCGCTTTGCATGCGTAAATGCGTTAAAAAATTATATAATCATGTATAGTTTAATTCACCAATATGGACACAGTATACAGCATTTACAAGGGAAAGCATAGTTTGATTACGTCAAACTCAAAAAGACAGTTGACAACTAATTGACATTGACGGATTGATGTTTATGTTCAGAAACTTTTCTTTTTTTTTTTAATTTATTCATGACCATGGATACATGTCCTTCAGTCGTAATCATTGAACATATTATACTTATATACTAGTAAAGTAATGGAAACTTTACTAGGTTTCTGAGGGGATGATGAGATAATACGAAAGTCATGTTTTTCAACTTTGTACCATTTATCCACACTTGTACACGTTAACGAGCACTTAACATTTAATAATCCACCATTATTACACATTAACACTCGAAGAAACACAAATTTTCCACAACACGATCTTTACGAATTTTCCCGCCAACCTCTGTTCAGAAACTAACAGTTCGAAGTTGCCCTACTTTTTTGTTTTTTGTGCGGTCAAGATTTTTGGATTATTTTTGTGTATAAGTAAATTACGGGTAATGCAAGTAAATCAATTCAAATCAAATTCAAATGAATTATTTTTGCTCGGCCTCAAATAAGTGCAATAAGGACAACTGCAGCTACCACTGAGTAGCCTTATTAAATAAGTGCAATAAGGACAACTGCAGCTGCCACTGAGTAGCCTTAGATAAATAAGTGCAATAAGGATAACTGCAGCTGCCACTGAGTAGCCTTAGTAAATAAGTGCAATAAGGACAACTGCAGCTGCCACTGAGTAGCCTTAGTAAATAAGTGCAATAAGGACAACTGCAGCTGCCACTGAGTAGCCTTAGTAAATAAGTGCAATAAGGACAACTGCAGCTGCCACTGAGTAGCCTTAGTAAATAAGTGCAATAAGGATAACTGCAGCTGCCACTGAGTAGCCTTAGTAAATAAGTGCAATAAGGACAACTGCAGCTGCCACTGAGTAGCTTTAGTAAATAAGTGCAATAAGGACAACTGCAGCTGCCACTGAGTAGCCTTAGTAAATAAGTGCAATAAGGACAACTGCAACTGCCACTGAGTAGCCATAGTAAATAAGTCATAGTTCGAGGTTTGGCTTTCGACTATCTTCTCCTCCGAAACTGTGTTAATTTAAAACGATTTAAAAGATGTTTATTTCATAAACTGATAAAGGAAATGTACTGTGTGTGTTCCTTTTTCATTAACAGTTGTCAAATTAATATACTAGGCCTCTGTAGACAGCGGTATAAATAGGCAATTTTGAGAATTTTTGAGGGTTTATAGAAATAGTGTATCAACAAAAACGAAAACATATGGACATCGAAAAGTTAATATTTTTTACTGTAAAAAATAATTGCTCTAGGGTTATAAGCAAGAAAGAAAACAGTCGAGAGCGTTTGTATGGAGAAAAGGCCACCCGCATTTCCTCGTAAGCAAAGTAATTCTATTTCCATAAATAAACGTAACTAGTTCTTTAAATACAAAAGCGGATGCGTCGTGAAGTGGTGTGTCAGAAAATACAATAGGCTTTCTGTCTCGAATACATAATACAATGTTCTCATTGCGCTGCTTCGCTGTCTCGTCGCTAGCGAGGCAGCCTTGCGAACACAGCCTGTATATACCTAAGTAGCATAATAGTACATCCTGTATAACTATGTAGCATAATAGGAAATCCTTTACACTAAAGTAGCATAATAGTACATCCTTTATACTTAAGTAGCATAATGGTACACTCTGTATACCTATCTTAGTAGTAAAATAGTAACAGTAGTAGTAGAGCTCCTTTGTGAAAGTGCTCGTCCGGGAAAGTACTACCACCGTACCTACTTCTCCGCCAAATGGTGTTGCTTGCATTGCTGTGTTTCGGTCTGAAGGGAAACGGGTGCCGGTGAAATTACAATCACATGAGACTTCCCATCTTCATGTCTGAGTTTGGCGAACCGACTTGCGGTTCATGTTGTTGTTGCGGATATGATGAAGTTCAAGATGGCTGTCAGCCATTGTAGCGGTGATCCGATCAGGGCGAGGCACGTCGGTGTTGGGAAATTGGTATTTCTTGACCTGGTGTGAAAGAAAGGAAGCCGTCTTCAGAAAGTATAATAACTAACTGCTTAGAACTCCACACACATCAAATAAGACTTTCCATCTTCATGTCTCAGTTTGGCGAACCGATTTGCGGTACCATTAAGGCAACCAAAGGCAACAGCCTAGGTGGTATTGCAGTTGTTATGGGCTAAGGTAAACGCTTAACATCAGGTGGGTCTTTAGATCGTTTCGCCTCCCTACACTATAAGAAAAAAGTGAGGCCAGCATCTCTAGTGGTGTATTATACAACCATTTTCGATCTACCTAGCTATATCATGAACATGATGTGCCTAGCTATATCATGCCAGTTACAAGGCGGGTCGTCAAGCGTTTGGCTTTGATCGATATGCCTAATTGTAACCAACTTTTTCACGATATGCCTAAGCGTGTCAGGCCAATAATGAAATTGCACCAGCGGGGCAATTGTGTAATGTATTCACTTTGACATTAGCTTTCATTTTGAAATTAAAGCAACATTCATTGCGTGGTCGGTAGTTGCCGATAACACGGATTGTCAAAACATACGGAGCAATGAAAATTGAAATCCAGATGATTGCGATCGCGAGTGAGTTACGCAAATCGGCAGCAGATCTTGATGTGGCTAGGCAAAACATGATATAGGCCTGATTTTACGGTCCCCTTTTAGACAGATATACCACGGGAGAAAAGCCTCGAGCCTCAGCTGGTAATTAATAACAGTCTGCTGTGTTCTGGTTTTAAGTTCCTCAACGTTTCTGCTAGTTAATGGAGCGGCGAAGCGTTAATGCTCAACAAATTGAATATGTGCAACCTTACTGCGCAAAGTGGACTGCATATTTGAGCGCTGGATTTAAACAGACGCCTCATTTGACGTATGAAAATTGCACGAGCGATCTAAAGAAAGTAAATGCACGTACCTTGAGCACCACTGCCAGTGACACGCACCTGCTCCTCCGGAACTTCTCGTGCGCGGATGGTCTCTCTCACATACTAATTTTGTTGACTTTTTGAAGTAAAACTTCTTTAGGCATGCTTGACTTGGGGGTAAGCTGGTGAATGCGTTACGAAAAGTGAGGCGAACGGAGGGGGTAGTGCGGGACGCGGGGAACGAGGCGCACGCGACGGCCGGCCATGACACAGCGCCGGCAGAGCAGACGCGCGCCGCGCCGCCATCCCTTTGTTCTCATTGAAATAGTATTGAGGGAGATATAAGTTAGTGAAGTTTTACTTCAGTCGTGTGCTCTAAAGCACACTCGTTTTTTTTTGTAATACAGGTAATGTATGGAAGCAGGTGATAGTATATGGAGCGGAGCGAATGCGGTTTTAAATTAATTTATTTTTTATGCGGTGGATCGCAGTGATCACAAGCGGATTTTTTTCTATATATAACTTGTTTTTTCACATATTACTTTTTTTGTGTCAGTATTCACTGACAAAGAGAATATACGCACACACTCACTATGTTTACAGCAAAGGTTTACAGCGGTGCGGGTGCGGCGGCCAGCAGGAAACATATCGCTCATGAGGTTTACTAGCAAGAAGGATTTAATTTAGATTTAAATCACTTCTAGTGAGAGGGTCGCCACCCTCTTACAAACTACCAGTTACAAAATTTACAAAATAGTAAATAGCTTTGCCACTTGGGCGGTGGAAAAATCGTCAACTAACGTTGGAGCTACAGTCATAATAATTACATAGAACAGCATGCTTTTAAAATGGCAGTCTAAAGCCTCGTACGCACTAGGATATCTACATTTGTCTCTAGACGTTGTATCAAGGCACGGTCTCATGAAGTCATTTCATGTATCGAGGAATATTTCCTGACAAAAGCAGGCCAAGGAGGCACTTCCTACAATTGACGGCCACTTCACAAAACAAGCCCTCCGACTGTCAAAACAACAGCTGCGTACAGTCACAGTTGACCTAACATTCGTTGCCTAGAAAAATGGTCCTACATTCAAAATTAACGAAATCAAAATAATTTCCTGTGGCTAAGCTATTAACTGGATTTGATTGATTTTTTGTGTACGATCAGAGGACGTGATACTCTGTACGTGGTTTTATTTAACGTCGTATTGTCATATCCACTTTGTATGTGTGTAAGAGAAATTCGGATTAAAAATCGAAAGGACTATAATCGCGGCACGGTGTGATGGTGTTTTTGACGTTTGTTTGCTCATGGAGATCCTTAAATATTGACAGCTACGTATGAAGGAACAATTGCCGTACTTTATTGTCAATAGTGATGCACTGCTACAGCAATATAATTTTTCGAATTTGGAATCTATTATTCAAATTCAAATTATATTTATGTCTACAGTTTTTTCACGTATGTCACAGAAAATTTGATTAAATAGCGATTAAACAAAATGGCTAGACGTTATATTTATTGAATAATTTGGTATATTATTTAATTTATATGAATATTATTCATAATATCCATATAAAGCACCACATACTGCCCCCATCTATTTTTCACGTCTTCCTTGTCCATCCAAAGGTTGTCTGGAAGATAGCGCTATTAGCGATAAGACCGCCAATGTACCCTTATTTTACATGTTAGTCCTAAGTTTAATAATGTTATTGGTGTACAATAAAGAATATTCTATCTATCTATGTAATAGCTAGTTGGAGTTGGTATACTATGGTTGGTTGACTATATTTTTAGATAATAATTTGAAATGTGTCACAACACTATTGGAAAATGTCAAAAACGCCATCATAGCGTGCCGCGGGTATAAAGACTTGTCGTCCCTCTCTATCCCACCATAGAGATTTTGATAATCGATGCTAACTCCCAACTTATTTCGGCGCCTTGTTTAGCTACAACCGCATCAAACTCGTTATGAAACCGCCAGAAGTTTGTATGAACTTCGCTACTTGTCTGAACACCGTTTTTACTTCAGATCCGGATTTGAGTTCGGAACTAATCGGCAAGTTCCGCCCAACTTCGGATGCTGTTCCGTCTAATACGTGTAAGGAAAAAGTTTTTGTAGCTAAATGTTTTGTAGTGTAGTTTAGTGGATGGGAAATTAATTTATGTAGGTAGTTATACTATGAATATTAAAAGTTTTAAACTGTAGGAAGGGTATAATCTTCATCTATAAAGAGGGATGTCTTGGGATGCATCAACGCAGAGTAGTGTTGCTTGACAATCGATAGACTATCGATTGTCTATCGATATTATCGCAAAACCCCCAATCAATCATACTATCGATAGTATCGATCGGAAGGTATCCAACAATACTATCGATAGTATCAAACTATTGTTACGATTTGTTGTTTGTTTAAGTTGTAAATTAATAATAATTCATTTATTAAAGACAACAATCGGTCCAGTGATAGCTATTACTACTTACTTTAGTTAAATTAATTTACGTATTTTGTGTAATGTAAAGTGTGTAAGTTGCATGCTGTGTAACAACATAACATCACGCCTGTATTCCCCGAAAGGGTAGGCAGAGGTGTGATAGTACACCCACATTTCGCCAGTTATGTAACAGTCCCATGTAATATAATAATAATAATGTGTGTGTGTGTGTGTGTGTGTAATGTAATGTGTGTATGTAGGTTGTGCATGCTGTGTATTATATGGCAAAATGTGTCTATGCACCTATTTAGAATGTACCATCCTCTGTACCACATTATAAGCAAATAAAGTTAATTTGAATTTGATACTATCGATAGTACCGATTGTTTGAAATCAAGCAATACTATTGATACTATCGATAGTATCGATACTATCGTGCTATCGTTTAGTTAGTATTGAAATATAACTATCGGTGTTCATTGACGTCATTTTACCATGAGTTTATCTTTTTAGAAAGTTTATTTTCCTAGCTTCAGTATTGGTACACATCACACTGTTAGAGTGTACCTACTTAACCATTTTTTTAATAATCTTATACATCAATACTATCTAAACGATAGCACGATAGTATTGATAGTATCGCATGATTTCGAACAATCGATACTGTCGATAGTATCGTAAGAATAGCTTGATACTATCGATAGTATTTCTGGGGGTCTACTCTCATTTGACGATATTCGATAAATCGTACGATTCATCGCACAATTTGCTACTCCGGTCAACCATCGTTCCCTCATCGCATGCGATGATCGTGTTTTGACGTTTGTTTCTCTGATCTCCGGTAAATTGTATATGACTATGAACCGTAGTCTATCTTAATTGTGCCTTTTTTATGTACCTATCTTTATTGTGTAGGTATCAGTCGGAACGAAAGTTCGTACTTCGTTTGTCGTTCGTAAAACGCGAGTAGACCCCCTGTATACCTGCTAATCGATATTATCGATAATATCGATATGCCTATCGATAGAATGACTGATTTTAGAGGAGTAATATCGATAGATCGATAGTCAATCAATTTTTATGCTACACTAACGAAGAGCCGAAACTACTCAAGTTAGTAACACGAAATTTGGTCAGTAGGTTCCCTTTGTAACGTTACCCTAAGGGGATTTATATTACGACTAGCTTGTGTCCGCGGCATCACCCGCGTGGATGTCGTTTATCGCGCATCCCTCGGGATCTGTTCATCTTCCCGGCATAAAAAGTAACCTATATGTTTATTCGGGTTATGTTCTATCTGTATGCCAAATTTCATTAAAATCTATACAGTAGTTTTTTCGTGAAAGAGTAACAAACATCCATAGATCCTCACAAACTTTCACGTTTATAGGATAGGATTTTATACTACTTTTACTATGGGACCAACCAATGCGTTAAAAAAATCTGCTGTTCCCTATATTTGTGTTCACATACCTCAGATATTCTTTTGGTCTGAGTCACATACCTAAATCGACAAAATGTAGGGAACAGCTGATTTGTTATTCAGGATTTCAGGGTTGGTCCCACAGCAAAAGTTGTTGATAAGGATGATTACTTTCCAGTTTTTGTATACAACGTGTTATTAAAATAACTGAAAACCTCTAAAGGGTCATTGTACTCATCATTATGATGATGATATGAACAACTTTTACTATGAAACCAATCCTGAAATCGCGAAAAGAAAATCTCTACCTTTGCGACAAAATATATGGGGAAGAGTTGTTTTGTTTTCGCGATTTCAGGATTGGTCCATTAAAGTTGTTCATACTGATGAGTACAATGACCTCTTAAGAGGTATTTTCAGTTATTTCAATAACATTTTGAATACATTCTGTATATGGACAAAACCTATTCTTTGTTAAAACAAATTACCAAGAAAATTCACATTAAAAAACACACACGTATCCACAAATCCAGCGATTGAATATAACATTCACATTCAATTCAACATAACGCGATCCTACTAAAATTTTATTATCAATTTCTGAATTTATGTCCGTATATCCCTGGAATCCTCCCGCGTAATGAAATAAGTCATTTAAATTGAAATAGAGAATTCAATGGTTGAACATTAGGTATGGCGGTAGCTAAAATGCGGTAATATCGGATTATATCTCTGATTTATGCAAAATCTTTATCGACGACACCTGAAATTGGAAATGGGTGGCGTTCCATTACTTCGGGAAAGTATTGGATCGATTTTTTTGGGTGGCTCTTTGATTTCTGAATTGATTCTGGAATTTGGATTAAATTGTTTTTGTAGGGGAGAGATTATAATAATAATGTAAGAGACTTCTACAAATAAACACAGAATAAATACCAACATCTATTTAATCAAGCAATCGATAACTGTAGAATACAAATCTCTGAATACTTAGCCGTTATTTAAAACAAAATGCACACGTTAGCCATAATTGTTACTTTATCTATCAATTTCAAATATAAGAGTACACTGCTTTATTATAACTCAAGGAGATGCTACTTGCGCTCCATTCGGAAACGAACTGCCCGAATCTCGATTATCATCATAAAAGTGTCGCCCCACCATTGCCCCGTAAGCTCGCAACGGACCAATGACGGCACCAGTATAGTCAACATTAATACTTTTACCAATTCAAACGTAATTTACTAGGTGACTAACAAAGTAAGTTTTAAATAAATATTACAAATTAGTAATTAAATATCACATTAGAATAATACATTTTATAATTAAATAGGTATGTCTGTCCCAAAGCGACAACAATAATATTATTATTTTGTAGTATATAATATAATTTATATGTGAATTTAGTTCAATAAAGGAAATAATATATAATCCAAAAAAAAATCGGATCAAAGTATCCATATTGTGTTTGTAGCATAAAATAGATTTTAAAGTTACGCGAATTACGCTTATATTTAACTATGTTTACGGCAGTTTATTATTATTATCAGCCTGTAGTGTCCCACTGCAGGGCAAAGGCCTCCCTTCCCTTTTTCCACATGTCCCTATCTTTTGCCTTCTGGGGCCAATCCTTCAGATAGGAGTCAAATTCGTCCCGCCATCTCCTTCTGGGCCCGCCGCGTTATCGTTTGCTGCTGTCTGGAACCCTCTGTGTGGTTGTTTTCGCCCATAGCTCCTCCGGCATGTGGCAGATGTGACCAGCCCAGTTCCACTTAAGCTTGGCATCTGTTTGGTAAATCAGCAATTAGTGTTTTGGAACGCAGTATAGAATTTCTTACACGATCAGTAAGTCTATCTCCTAGGATACTGCGTTCCATTGCTCGCTGACAAACTCCAAGTGCGGACTTTTGACGCTTTGTCAGTTACGGCAGTTATATTTTAAAAAACCAACCGTGGGTAGGTCGAGAAAACACCCGCCGCTCAAAACGATGACACCCGCAATCAAGAATATTCAGTGGATGATTTTAATGTAATTAAATTTTAGTATAACTATTCCCGCATACGTCACTCTGCTCGTGACCACGACTAATGCAACTTGGTCGAAACGTTGAGGCTTGTCAAAATGTTTGTTTTGCTTTGATTTATACAGGGTGTCAGGGAAACGCTTCCGAAAACGAAGACAGGTGATAGTGCTGGTGATAACTGATATGAAACCACGAAAAAAAATTCGATTCTTTTTATAGACTTTTTCATATTTTTTTTGCATTTTTCATTATGTATGAGTTTTATTTAACTGCCCAAAGTTGGTTATGTATGAAAAATGCAAAAAAAAAATATATGAAAAAATCTAAAAAAAGAATCGCATTTATTTTTCGTGGTTTCGTATCAGTAATCACCAGCACCTATCTTCGTTTTCGGAAGCGTTCCCCTTACACCCAGTATGTGCACGAAAAGTCCCATCCCAACATAGTTCAGGATAAAATAGCTTATTACCTAGTGTTAGTACCGATCACACTTCTCACAAACTGCTTTGAAATAAGATAGTCGAAGCTCTCAGCTACAGTTCTCAGTTGTTAGATACTGTCTCTCACTCTCCTCAGTAGCGAAGTTGTTTTTTTGTGAATAATCGCGTAAAAGCCGTTAAAATGTGCTTGCGCAAACATCTCCAACGCACTGCTTCTAACTGCAGAAACAAAAGCTGTAAAGTAAATTTGATTAAAGTTCATTTTTAAAAATTTAAAATTAGGCGTGGTTTGGCCGAAAGTTGCCACGCATGAATCGTAAGTAAAATTGTGATTACAACCATTCTATCTATCTATTTCTCTGGTCTTAACTGTCAACGTTCAGTGAGCGCTTATCGGCTTAAGCCTACATTAGATAAATGCCTTTGCACGTAGAACATTTTATCCATGATTGATTTTAGTAAGAAATATATTTATATAATATAATAATTATTTGTTGTAAATCTCAGCAAGCATTCTATCAATCTTTCAATGTTTCTTTTAAAAGGCAATTTGTTATTTCTGAACAGCTAGGTAGGTAATCGTTTTATTTGCATTTCTTCGAATTTTCATCCATTTTGAATATTAAAGAGCTAGAAAAGACTTGAATACCTAAGTAAATTCGTCATTTTGCTAAACGATTTTCTTTACATCTATTCCATTTAAATTGATCTGCTTTAGTCCAATTTACTCCTTTTGACTGAAAGCTTAAGGCTGGTGTCTACACCAGCAACCTACTTTGGGTTGTTCTTCTCTTTAGGGTAACGTACCTCAAAAGAAAAAAAAAAAAGGTACGCTTGTAGGATCACTTTGTTGTCCATCCGCGTCTGTCTGTCTTGTCTGTCCGAATTTATCGAGAACAGATTAAGGTATCCAACTGAAATTAATATCAAATACTACCTAATATCTATTGCTCCACAACTGTGTAAAAAAAAAGTTTTTAACTTAAAGCTATAAAGAGTTACGGCCTTTCAAAGATTTTAGGTCACTGACTCATCAAAACTTATGGGGCACTTCCCGTTAACATAGGATATCAATTCGGAAATTAAATTTGGCTTAAAGCATGGTCTTGTAACACAAATAAAGGAAAAAAATATAAAAATGTATAGTTCTTAATTAAATAGTTACTTAAAGACTAAAAATAAACGAATACAATTTTTCTATGTGACGTTTTTAGGTTTTATTTCTGGAATTTTGACTTTATCATGAAACGAAGATACTCTATTGAGTATAGAGGGTCATTGGAAAAAAATGGAACTCAAGAATTACAATTGAAGACATCAAGTTGATAAAGGTGATTTTTTCTCAAGTCCCCAAAAGTGTAAAATGAAGGTTTTATTTTACACTTTTGGGGACTTGAGAAAATAGGTGCATTATGACATCATCATCATTTCAGCTGGAAGACGTCCACTGCTGGATAAAGGCCTCCCCCAAGCATTGCCACAACGACCATTATGATTTATGACATAATTATTTATATTGTATAATTATAAATACCTTCATTTAACAAGAAAAACCTCATTTCAGAATAATATAATTCCCGTTCATCAACTGCGATCTTCAATTTAGTTTTTAAAAAGAGCAATAAATAAATTGTTGGCAAAAATACCAAACAAACAAATGCTACACAACAGGATCCTCTGTCCTCTGTGAAGTGTATATTGATACACAAAAGGTACACAAATCTCTTTCGCAAACATACAGTTTCCGATTAAATAATAGCCCACGCAAATATTTGTTCCATGTGATAACTTGGATTGAACCTTGCCTCGACGCAAAACTAGAACCTGTACTAGAACTAACTACTTATTTGGTACATAGATATAGAACAAAGAAATCTGAATAATACGGTAATATAAATTTTATCAACCGACTCCAAAGAAAGGAGGAGTTTCACAGTTTGACTGTATTTTATTTATTTATTTTTTATTACATTAAATTTGTTACCTCACTCGAACTCTCTCATTACGAACTCCGTCATTTATAAACCAATTTCTAAAATTCTTTTTTTATTTGAAAGGAAATACTTCCAGATTGGTCCCATTTTTATCAAAATCCAGTTTTGATGATGGAATCCATGTGGAATTGAGGGAACTCTTCAAATATTATAATGGCTTCTTTCCCAAAAAGGGGTCATTGTACTCATCACTATGAACAACTTTTACTATGGGACCAGCCCTGAAATCGCGAAAAAAAATCAGGTGGTCCCTACATTTGATTGATTTAAGTGAACACAAATGTAGGGAACAACTGATTTTTTTTTCGCGATTTCACAGTTGGTCCCAAAATGGTTGGTCCCATAGTAAATGTTGTTCATAATGATGAGTAGATTCACCACTTCAAATATTTCGGATTAATAATGTAGGACCTTATATACATAATTATGCTGATCGTACTATTTTACTTAGCGTACGGGTCATCCGCAGTTTAATGTCAACCGATCTATTGTAAAGATATAAATTGTGGATAGAAAAAATCCAGGATTCAGGATCCTGCTCGTGAGCGATTTTTTCTTTCCACAATTTATATCTTTAGATTTCGCTTCGCATGCGTAAATGCGTAAAAAAAAAAACATTGTATGCTGAACTGGCTTAGTAAGTAAGTTTCAATCAAGACAGGTTCTGTTTATACTGGATATGTTACCATTGATATGCGCTCGATTGTTCCTGTCCTATCAATTCGACGTCTAAGCATCTTATTCAAGACAAGAGCTCTCGAGCTGCAAGCAGTTAATGGTCTCAGTGCCAGCCTCTATACGATTATTGTCATCTGCTATCACGGTGCACTGCTCTTAGCTATATGGTTGACAGATTCTGGTATTGATTTTGGTATACCACGTTTAGATGGATTAAGTTTACAGAATAACTACTTAGGTTTTCGCGATCACTACACATTATAATAAAACAAAGTTTAACCGGATTAAATCGCGTATATATAATTTAAATTGGTTTCCCTGACGTTTCGAAAGCTTTGCAGCATTTCGTGGTCGCAGGTAGACTAAGATGACAATCGTCTATACAGATATATAAAAATGAAAAAATTAATCTACCGTACAATATTTATTAATTAAAATCGTTTCGATGCACGCAGTAATCACTCACAATATCATTATATTTTACAGTGTAGCGTGCTGTTTGGGACTTGATTATTTTTAGGACTGGATTCCAAACAGGTGGCAGCTGCCAACCATCTTCTCTATTAAAATTAGGATTTTTTTAGGTTCCGTAGTCCTACAAGGAACCTTTATAGTTTCGTCATGTCCGTCCGTCTGTCCGTTTGTCCGTCTGTCCTAATCCTTTACAGCTTAATAACTTCTACAGTTATAAACATAAGTAAATGAAATTTTGTTCAAAAATGGTTTAGATATAGATCAATTTTAAAAGAATAAAAATATCTAGATAACGTATTTTAGGGGTGGCGCCCATACATGTGAAATGGGGATGGGAGTGATTACTGCGTGCATCGAAACGATTTTAATTAATAAATATTGTACGGTAGATTAAAATATTTTTTTTGAAATATCTGTAAAGACGATTGTCATTTTAGTCTACCTGCGACCACGAAATACTGCAAAGCTTTCGAAACGTCAGGGAAACCAATTTAAATAATATACGCGATTTAATCCGGTTAAACTTTGTTTTATTATAATATTAAGTTTACAGGTTAACATTAGTAACTTGTCTTAAATTATTATTCATGATTCTAACTAGCTAGTGTCATAAGATTAAATAATGACACGAGTGTAGAATGGAAACTCGTGCTCCAGACACGTTCGGATTCTTCACGATAGTATCCAACCAAGTGATAGCACTACATTGTTGATTGTTATTTGTGGAAGAAAAAAAATCTTACTAACCTTCTGGCGCACCCTTTAAGGTTACGATCAGTCAGGGGCTTGCGTGCGTCACCTCACACACGCACGCTCATTTGCGCCTACCGCCAGATGCGGTCATGACAACAAAATATTGTGGTGTGTTTGTGTCTAAAAATAACTCTAAAACAATGCGATAACCTTGGATTATTTAGTTTGACGTTCAAAAATGAGGAGAGATAAGTGAAATTTTTATTTCAACATTTATTTTAATTTCCAAAATTTTCTCTCGACTTTCCCAAAATAATCTTCACCACATTAATTAATTTCACAAGCGACTAGCAACAACAATGTTCTCAAAATGTGTCTGCAACGAAAATATGCTTTGCAGTTGCATTTTTAAAGGTTCAGTAGAGTTGCCCTGTTGGTAATAGTACTTATATTGAAGAGATAGTTTCAACTTTTGCGAGGTCTAATTGCTCAATAGAGAGAGCCACTGTAGAATGTGGAGAATGGTCGCAAGGTATTCGCCACTACTGTTTGTTTTGTCACAATATAGATGAGTACAGAAAGTCCACTCTATTAAAATCTCTCTCGATCTTTTTCGGAAAGAATTGCCATCCCTAGTATTATGTCAGTACGTCAGTAGGTGGCAAAGGTAGGTGGTCAATACCACCGAGACCACGGAATCGAGACATTATTATGTGTTTAGCTCCGATAGACTAGACTTACCCTTATACCATAGGCAATAGTTTGTTTATATTAAGTGTTGTCAGTTGTTGATTTTAATGTAAATATACTAATTTGTCATAAAATTATAAAGTATAATGTATTATTTTATTATTTTTATCGCATTTACGCATGCGAAGCGAAATCTAAAGATTTAAATTGTGGAAAAAAAAATCGCTGACGAGCAGGATTCGAACCTGCGACTCCTGGCTCAGTACGCCAGTGCTTTAGCCACAAAGCTACCGTGAACACTGCTCGTGGTATCAAAATTATCCTCCACTATGGTACGTCTTTGGGTGACGTCAGCGATATCTTATTAAGTGTTTCTTAAACGACTCGACTAATTTTGCAGTTAATTCAAAGTCGTATAGATATGCCCACCCTTACTAATTATTTTATTATTTCTAACGCATTTACGCATGCGAAGCGAAATCAAAAGATTTAAATTGTGGAAAGAAAAAAATCGCTCACGAGCAGGATTCGAACCTGCGACTCCTGGCTCAGTAAGCCAGTGCTTTAGCCAGTTGACAGTTGGAAGCATGAGTTTACGCTTAGATTTGTCTCTGAATATACTCGTAAGCCTGAGTGATGCATGATTAAGTTTGTATTTTTTGGGTTAAAATTTCGTAACTTGAGTGAAGTGGACTTTCTGTACCACTCTGTACTGTGCAGATATTTGGCTATGTACTCTGGTCTCCAGAGAGGTAATGTTTCGAGGGTGCTTGGCCGCGGGTAGGTGTAATTGTGATCTAGAAATTCAGCTCCCTATTACTGCTACATACGACTTTGTTTGGAGCTTGGCATACCTAGCGCTGGTATTGGTCGTAACATAAGGGGGTTGAGGTTTTGAGTCTTTATTAAGTTTGTATCTAGTCTCTCATCTGGTAGCTTTTTTCTAAGGTCGACTAGAGAGTAGTACTTTAGTACTTTAGTAGTAGTAGAGCTCCTTTGTGAAAGAGCTCGTCCGGGGAAGTACTACCACCGTATCTAATTCTCCGCCAAATAGTGATGCTTGCATTGCTGTGTTTCGGTCTGAAGGGTACGGGTGCCGGTGAAATTACAATCACATGAGACTTTCCATCTTCATGTCTCAGTTTGGCGAACCGACTTGCGGTACCATTTAGGCAACAGCCTAGGTGGTATTGAAGTTGCTATGGGCAAAGGTAACCGCTTAACATCAGGTGGGCCTTTAGCTCGTTTCGGCATCCTATACAATATATAAAAAAAAAAAAAAAAGATGTGGCTAAAATCTTGAAATAGATTGAAATACTGTTGATAGATGGTAATATATATATTTTTTATTTCAGAAAAAAAAAAACTATTTTTGTTTGTAATACTTAAAAAACTATGTTAGTAATCGTTTATACCAATGTACAATTATTATACAAAAATCAAAAATAAGACAAATATAATAAAATAAAATAATACGTTAAATGCAGTTTAAATTAAAATTTAAATGTGATAAAAGAGAGATGAGATTAAATTAATAAAAAAAAAATCCTTTTCTTATTTATTATTTCATCATCATCATCATCATTCCAGCCGAAACACGTCCACTGCTGGACATAGGCCTCCCCTAAGCATGTTGGGAGGATATGCCATAATCGCCACGCTTGGCAGGCGGGTTGGCAATCGCAGTTATACTCAGAGAACTTTTATATCATTTTGCCATTATCATAAAAATATATAATTTAGTGAGAATCCTTCAAGGTTTCACACGAAAGGTTTCGGTGTTAGATGACGTAGAAACGTGACATTTTTCTCACCAAAATAGGGTTCGGTAAAGTTCCTAGTTGTGTCAAGGAAATACGGATATCTTTACCATTTAGAGATAAATAAATATGGTTTTGATTTCAAGGGAGTGTACTTTTCTGAATAAATCAGTATTATGAGGGTTGATCGTAACAAAATATCAATTCATAATCATAGTCCGCTGTTCACTAAATACTTTCCAAATCATTAATGTTGTACTAGATATTTGAACACTTCTTTGGTTTATCAATTAAATTTAGGTAGAAAATTGTGCTGTAACCTTATAAAAAAAACTATACTCTATTCGCCGAGAAAAGCTAATATACGGTGCCCTCTTTTGCACAATTGTATGGAAGTGAAAAGGACGCACTATCACCGTTATTGGTCAGTGGGCGTGATCATTATCTAAAAATGTTAGGATGCGTTTATATTGGTGACTACAAGCCAGCTACTTATTTATATTAATCATATGTCATCATAATTAACCTACAAACACTCTTTACTTTTTAAATTCAGCTCTTACAAAATAAAATTATATTGTGTTATTTATTTTGTCTTATTATTAAGTATTTTTACATGATTACATGTTAAGTTTAAAAAAATCGATAGTCTTTCTCCGCGAACAAAGTATAGTATCCGGGACAGTAGCGTATAATTACTGGACACGGAACCAGGTGAAAAATTCCGGGGCTTTCCCGGATTTTCCGGCCATCTGGCAACTCTAGTCATATTTGATTTCGATTCTCAGCAGTGAGGTAATGACGAAGAAGAAGAAGAAGACCTGGGAGGTGATTCTCGCCTCGTAGACATTATCTCGAACTCGACATAATGTCGAAACAAGATGGCGAATGTCTATTGAAAATAAATTTACGTATTCTCAGAATCGATCATTGCGATCGCCAACCCGTTGGCAAGCGTGGCGATTATGGCATATCCCCCCTTATTGGGGGAGGCTTTTGTCCAGCAATTTAGGCTGAAATGATGATGATGATTCTCAGAATGTCACGTTAGAGATATGTCTATGCCTAGCGCTCTAAATACAAAGAGTGCACGAGTGGTTCATAGCAGAGAACATTACCGGCGACATTTTCAAAATTAGAGATTATCTCGAATTAGACATTTATCTCTAAAACGCGAGAATTGGGGCCCTGAGAGTGCGTGTGAGTGTGTGTGTTTCGAGTTGTATAATTTTTTTTTTTTTTACTAGCATATTGATTCAAATTTCTCATTTAGATTTTAAATACACATTTGTACGCCTGCGTCGCCTGCTGGCATAACATAGCGGACTCTTTATTGTATTTAAGAACTTTATATTATTTTTTGTACCTATGTTACAAAAATGAATAAATGACTTATGACTTAACTCTCAAAATCTCATGTCCTTTCAATGAAAAGTGGTTACAAGTTTATAATGACTAAATTGTTGTTCAATTGATGTCAAACAGAAAAAAATACAGATTTTCATCCAGCACTGCTTACATTTCTGTGTTCCATTGTAAAGGGTACGGGTTCCAGTGAAATTACAATCACATGAAGATTTCCATCTTCATGTCTCAGTTTAGCGAACGCGGCTTGCAGTATCATTTAGGCAATAACCTAGATGGTATTGCCGTTATGGGCAAATATACCCGCTCAACAGGAGGTGGGCCTTTACCTCGTTTCTCCATCCTATAATAATTATAAGTAAAAGATTTTTGCTTGTAAATAAATGCACCAATCGACTCATTCCCTCGTTCCAGAAAACATTGAAAACAAAAAAAAAACATCGAGAAATTGCAAAACCATCAGTTACAAAGTATTTTAAAATGTTCATTCCTATAAATAATTTAATGAGGACAAATGTAAAAATAAATATTTAAAACAAAAAAATGCAACGAGAAATTGATACCAGAAATGAATAACTCAATGAATCCAAAACCATCAATTTCAAAGTATTTAAAATGTTCATTTCAATAACCAATTTAAATAAGACAACCGTAAAATGCTTATAAAGAAAATATCTTTTGAATTCAATGTAGTGGAATCAAAGAGATTCGTTGGACATTGATATAAGTCCCTTAATGGGGTAACTTCACCAATTATTTAGTTGCCTCTTAATAAATACAAAGGTGATTAACTTGGTTTTATTTATGGCAGCGTTTCGCTAAGTTATGTTCTCAATTTGTAGGGAAATGTAGGATTTCAGGAAAGTTTATGTGGCTCTGGGTTTTGTAGGTTATTAGGCAATATTCTCACTTTTAAACTCTTGTAACTCTTGTATTAGATACTTGAATTAATTTTATGTAATAAACAATAATAAAAACAATGATAATAATGTTTATTTGTGAATTAAATAGTTCGTAAGTAGCCTCCGACTTAGTGTTATGATTTACTACTAAAAAAAATTTTTAAATAGCTACGACTGGTTTACATCTTCTCAGTTCTTTTTCACGCAGTCGGGTTTTTGGTTTTTTTAATTAACTTTTTTATTTCTAATTTTTAAGTTTTGGCTTAAACACCTTCCTTTAGTTCTTAGTGTGGCCTGTAAATAAATACACCCATCAATAAATATCATCACTACATCTTACAAATCTATAAACATCGTTCTATTTACCAGAACAATGTAGATACATTATACACAATTTTCAATTTGTGTAATTTTTAAACGGAGCTTATGGCTGTAAAATTATCAAAGAAACATCATATTGATTCTAAAAGACCTATTCAGTGATACCCCACATAGTAGTACGCAATTATTATTTTTGTCTCTACCGCCAAAAAAAACAAAACCTAGCTATAACCATCGCACAATTTAGCCGAATCGATAGACACCTCATTCATTAAAATCCATCGAAGCATTGAGATGCTTCGAGGGTATAAAGAATCCCACATACATACATACATAGATATATATACATAGATACACGTGAAAAACATAACCCATAATAAATAAATAACCTATTTTAAAAAGAGTATATCCACGGAGTTTTTGGCGGTTCTTCTCCATAGGACCCACAATTTGGAACCGGGCAACTAGAGCCTGACATTTCAGTACTTGTGCCTGTGCCTGTGTTGGTTTATTTGTAATAAAAAACATTTGAATTAAAATTGCCAGAAATTTATAATATTTTTAACCAACGAAAAAAAGGACGAGGTTCTCAATTCGACGCGTATATTTTTTTTTTTTTTTTTTTTTTTTAAATGTATGACCACGCATAACTTTTTACAGAGTGGTCCGATTTTGTGATTCTTTTTTTAATGGATAGGGTATATCTTGAAGTTGGTCCCATTTAAATTTCAAAATCAAAATCCACCCCTAAGGGTAGTAAAACAGGTGATGAGTGTTTGTTCACCCACTGAATTCTTACCTGTTAACCGATTCTGTTGAAACTTGACACACATAAATATAGTTCTAGACACTACGACATAATGGAGACGTGGAGTTAGATTTTAACCACAAAAAAATGAAAAATAAAACTTTTTAACAAAAAATTGAACCGACGAAAACAGAAACTGAAAAGCGAAAAATAACTAATTATGAGTCGTTTTATTGTTAATATAATTTTATTGTTATTGTTTCTACAAAATGCAGTGATAGTCTAGCGATTAAATGCTTGCAGGAGGCCATGCAGAAGGGTCTGAGTTCGAACCCGGCTCACACCATTAACTTTTCAGATTATGTGCGAATCAGAATTTGACTAACACTTGCTTTAACGTTGAAGGAAAACATCGTGAGGATACCTGCACACCAGAGAGTGATTTATAAATAGAAACCCACAGTAGGCCAGGATGGTGGACTAGGGCCTAATTACTTTTCATTCTGAGAAAAGGCCCGTGCCCAGCAGTGGGACAGTATGAAAAGAAAACAAAGAAAGAAAGAAAAAATATTTATCTGCTTCAAAAATGACGCACAAAATTACCAAAAAATTCAAGAACACAGAACAAATACAGTTACAGAGCCAAGAAGTGTGGTAAGATATGCGTCACATCCGCGCAAAACGGCCACCGCTCAGCATATTGCTGAGCGGTGTGCAAGATGTTATTGTATGGGCTAGATGTTTTCATTACTTTCGTTACTTGCCTCAGTTTTCTTACTCTGGCAAAACAAGTCAAAGGGAAATGGCTCATTGGCTTCATATGTATGTAGGGTTCGAGGATAAAACGATGATGTTTTAGATGAAAAAGAAATTTAATACTGAACACGGATCACAATTTTAAAATAATAAATCTTATAGAGCAACGTCTTTTCTATGCCACGGCTATTCGTCTTTTTTTTTTCTTCCGGAAACCTTTCACTCGTCACTTCCGTTCATTCGTCAATCTGTTCGGATACATTCACACAATTCCACATGTATCGTAAGTACAGTAGGCAGTTGTTAAAATAAATAAAAGAAAAGTTAAGCAAAAAACTTAGTTAAAATCGTAGGTACCAAATAAGATAAGATAAGATAAGGTAATGTTTATTTGTCATAACATGAGTATACACACAGAGTATGCAAGTTGTACAAAATTATTATAAGATCTATCATGTTATACCTTTACGGCATACAAATATAATTTTATTAATGGAGATGTCATTAATCAAATATGTAGAAACTTATACAATACAATACTGAATTCACAATGATAAAATATTAAATTAATGAGAAATGATTAAATTATTAAAATGTTAACTACAATAATGTCTAAATCTATACTGTAAGTGTTAATAAATTTATGTCAATTTTTAATAGTATCCTAACATTCAATCAAAAATTCCTTAATGTCATAATATACTTTGTCTGCAAGAAAGTTTTTTATTTTTGTTTTTAATAGCTTTGCATTTAGCTCCTTCCAACATTTCGGCAACTTATCATAGATTATAGGAGCCATGCAAAATACACTATTATGCATAAGAGTGGTTTTAGATTTGTGAAAGCAGAGTTTAGTATTATCACGCCTGTTTCGACTTACTACATCTTCTAACCGAGGAAATAAGTTTGAAATAGTTCACTGGTTACGAAGTACCAAATGTCTCAGTTGTGGCAGGCCTCTCTTCCTTTATAATTGCACAGTAATTCAAAATGTTGTTACTAATACTACATATGAATACAATTTAACTCACAGCCAACTGCTTACTGACGACCACAGAATAGGTGATATGGTCAAAATGTCACACTAACTTCATAACTTAGTTAAGTATCCTAACATGATAATTATTATCCTGTGTACCTGCTGCACTGACAGGGTTGCACACGTACAATCTGCACAATGCTCGGAACTTGGTCTACAATCACACCGTCCTGTAATCCTGTAATTGTGTGTCTCTAATGCAGATATACAACGATATTGTTCGGAGTTGTGCGGTACTGCAGCAACTTGTCCTCGTAATAAAGTTCTAACTTCACGTAATGGGCTGAGAATCATTGCTTTTGTTTTTATCTGGTTTAAGACATTTATTTCTTACTAGAGGGCGCCCGTGGCTTTGCCCCCGTGGATGTCGTTTGTCACGCATCCAACGCAACTGTTTATCTTCCCATATTAGTTCGACGTTTATGACTTCCTGGTACATATTTTGCCAATTCATCATTCATCATTTCAGCCGAAAGACGTCCACTGCTGGACATCGGCCTCCCCCATCCATCGCCATAGCGACCGGACCTTAACCAGGTCGTCGGTCCACCTTATAGGGTGAACCATTTTGCCGAGTGGTTGTCTTTAAATAATTTCTTTGTCGTTTTACGCTCATCCCTTGGGAACTGTTAATCTTATCTATTAATCTGTTCTGTACTTAGGATTAAAGGTAGACCATAACCCGGGATAATATATAGGCTATCTGTGTGCCAATTTCTTAAATCGTCTAAATCCGTTCAGCTGTTACGACGCAAAGATGTAACAAACAAAAAACGATTTTTTTCGCGATTTCAGGGTTGTTTTTTGGTTTATTATGATGAGTAGATTCACCACTTCAAATATTTCGGATTAATAATGTAGGACCTTATATACACAAACACTCATAAAATTTCGCATTTATAATATTAGTGTGATAAAAATATACATTTATTTGTCCGAAAAACACTAGATTAGCTTAAAGTAGGTATAATAAAAATAAAATTAGAGAATGAAAATAAATGAATTTTTGTTCATTTTAGTTCAACGACGCGAGGTCTGTAAACGAAAGTCTAGTAACTTTATTCTGAATGCTTAGTAGTAAAATAAATCTAAGCTTAGTCTAAAATAAGTAAACAAAACAAAAACAAATTCGGCTGGAAACTCACTGTCAGCTCGAAACCGGAGACACGGCCTAAAAACCTAAACGGGAAAAATAAACTGTATAACTTTTATGAATACTTTCACTGTTTGCAAAGCAGAAAATATAGTTAAACAATCTCCTTGTATGTAACATGTGTGGAGCCGGAGTAATTAAAATATGGGTGCCCCATGTTCATGATTTTATTGATTATTTTGATTGTCATTTTTAATTTTCATTATTTTATTGTAATAAATTCGTGTCTTTGTGTTCACGGTAGCTTAGTGGCTAAAAAACATTTCGCATGCGTAAAATGCGTTAAAAATAATAAATAAGTAATAAATTATTTAATTTATACGATTTTGTGACAATTTTTTTCTGACACGTTGTTCAGTCGACATATACTATGTATTATCTTAAACACATATCTGACATTATAAAGTATTATTCTGTTTATTCACCAAAATACATATTTTTAAATTTTAAATTATTCTACTAACAAAAAGAAATAAAAACATTTAAAAATAGTAGCCCGCTGGTATAAGGAACAGGGTCCAAGCTACCGGCAGTCAGGGCCTCAGAGAGAAGAACCTCCTAATTATACGCCCGTGTCCCGAAGTACCGCTTTCTGTCTCAAGCCCTTGACCCAGCTGCCTAATGTTGGTCGAGACTCTTTGCAATTATTCCATTGGCCGAAACGACAGTCGGCACGATGACTGCTGAATCAACATCCCACTTATCGACAACCTCGTGTGCCAATTTTATATTATTATTCACGTTATCAATATAGAATGCTAGCTACCTCCACTATGATGTCCGGAGCTAACAAGATTTACCGTTGACGGATATGTCAAGGAAGACATTATCATCAATATAAAATGTTCACACATTTGGATACATTGAATAATTTATATGGTAGACATTGCACCCTTACAGATTAACGGATTTGCTAATAGCTTTAACATGCGTACCGCTAAAGAGTGGAATTCTTTGCCCAACAAAAACCTATTCAGTCGAGTCATGAAGGCCACTTCATGATTCGACTGAATAGGTTTTTGTTGGGAAAACGTGTATCATCTTCGACCGCATCATCACTTAACATCAGGTGAGGTGGTGGACAAACGCTTGTAAAAACTTGTACGAGTATCACAAATCCACAATATTTAGACAGTATTTTGTTCCATTATTTTTGCATCATATGCTAATATATCTTACTTTATCTTTAGAGAAATTCTTTTCCTTTTATTACACCCGCCTCTTTCTGGTAAAGCAGTTTTATTCTGCCGAATTTGGGTTTATATAGACCTCTGAGCTCCAACGCTCATTTCAAACTAATAAAAATAAACAAACCTACTCTCTTTTGTTTCAGATGGATTTCTTCTGCTACATCGCTATAAGATTCACAAGAAGGTTCCTGAAAATTTCGCTTATCATCTATTTGTTCTTATAACATGCTCCAAACCTTGAACTCATGAAGTCGAACATGGACAAAAGTTTAAAGAAGAAGAATAATGTGAACGGAAAATATAAGAAAAATGGCAAATCTGAGAATTACAGGATCGATGAAGACGTCATCACAACATGCTGTCTCTGTGTCAAGACCAAAAAGAGTAAGAAGAAGAGCTTTATCGCAGGATGTGTCACAAATCTGGGCATTTTCACGCTACTCCTCGCTTACACCCTCATTGGTGCTTTCATATTCTTGGCTATCGAAGGAGGAGCAGCTAAGATTCACCAGAAAACTCTTGCTACAACTTCGTATCAAGCATCTGAGAAACAAAAGTCAGTTCCTCTGTCAAAACTAAATGGGACTATCAGTCAAGCTAGTGCAGAATTGAGGTCCCAAACTGTTGAAAGCATTTGGGAGATTACGGTGTCTTTAAACATTTTGTATAAGGAGAATTGGACGAGGTTGGCAGCTCAAGAAATTGCCAGGTTTCAGGAAAAGCTGGTGGCGAGAGTAGCTGCTGATGTGTCAGCTCAGTATGGAGGAGCGAGGGCTTTGGAGTCAGCGCCTGCGTTGGTAGTTGACGATTATGAGTGGAACTTCGCGAAAGCGTTCCTTTATTCTCTGACTGTCCTCACTACTATAGGTAAGATATAGTTTTATGATGTATATTTTGGAAGAATTGTATTCTATTAAGGGAATATCAGCAGTATACTACTACTTAAAGGCAACTTTGTTATGGTAAAGACACCAAACGACACCAAGATCGCTGTGCAGCAGCCTTTGACTAAAGCCTATCATAACATCATTATCAGCTCATTCAAGATCCCTGTTATACGTAAACCTTGTAATGAAGCGAAATGGCTACGCTGAGATTATAATTATCAATATTATGGTGAAGCGGTTTTAATATTGTATTTTTTTCACAGGTTACGGTAGCGTGGCGCCAAGAACAGCATTGGGGAAGGCAGTCACGATAGGGTATGCTGTTATAGGCATTCCTCTAACACTCCTCTACCTATCCGTAGTAGGTGCTCTTCTATCTAGACTTGCTAGAAGTGTATTTAGCAGAGCACTGTGCTGCTGCATATGCACAAAGTGCGGGTATTGCTGCCTTGATGAGAGAACTATGACCAGCAAAGAGAGAAAGGAAAAAGTAAGAAGGCAGGATGACTACAGACACCAAACGTTGCATCTTCAGGAGCCGTATTATGTTAGGTCTCCATCAGGTACAATAATATCAGCATCGCAAGCGCATAGTGTCAGCACAAATTCAATTAAGGACAAGACTCAAGGCTTAAGCTTCCTAAGAGACTGTGATTCAATGAGTTGCACTGATACAGATTCTAAAGTTTCTTTACGAGGGTTCTCCATCCTAGCTCCTATTTCTTTATGTTTGGCGGCTATTTTTACTTATATTTTCTTTGGAGCTCTGGTTTTGTATCAGTTGGAAGGTTGGAGTCCCATAGATGGAGTTTATTTCTGCTTTATGAGTCTTAGCACGATTGGCTTTGGTCATTTGGCTCCCGGTGCAACTCAAAAGAATGGAGCCTCAACTGGCACAGTTTGGTTCTGCTCAATATACATCATGACTGGTCTTGCTCTTACTGCCATGTGTTTCAATGTTCTACATGACGAGATTGTCCATCGATTGAGGCATCATGAGAAGGTTTTAAAAGCAAATAACCAGAAGGTCCTAACTTCGGAGTTCCTTCATCGATCTTGACGAGATGAAAGTGGGAACCTGACTGATGATACAATGATTCATTCTGAAGGAGAATCATTACCAGAGGTTTTGCATCATGTCTCCAATCCCC
Organism: Asteroscopus sphinx; assembly: GCA_949699075.1. Classification (NCBI taxonomy): domain Eukaryota; kingdom Metazoa; phylum Arthropoda; class Insecta; order Lepidoptera; family Noctuidae; genus Asteroscopus; species Asteroscopus sphinx. Next base: position 5,251,906 of record OX453021.1, on the reverse strand, counting down.
GTTGCGAAGGAGGTGCAGTGCGACGAAGCGTGTATACCTTGAAGGAGGTTAAGGAACCGGAGAGGGTGACTCCTATGTAGGTTGGTATACCTGATTTCGTTCATGCCCTTGTAGTACAGTTTGATTTTAAAGACACTCTAGAATTGAAGGATTTGATAACCAGTCTCAGATTTACCAAACTTAAAGTAAAGAAATGACTGACCTTATGTGTTAATTATTTTAATTAGTTGAAATATTAAGTAGGTATTATTAATATAGGACAGTATACTTGTTTTTAAAAGTAAGGTAAGCTAAGTGAGGTTATAAAAACGTATAATTAGTTTTAAGATTTAATAAATAATGTAAAATGAAGGTTTTTTGTACGTAGAAATTATACATTAGAGCGTTTGAATAATTTATTGTATTGTTGTAATTCATAGAATTATGGAAATATGCCAAATTATATTGTACAACGTATGATATTGATAGTTTGTATTTCTAATGCGTATCATATAAAACTAAATTATATGAAGCAGTTGTAAAACGACTGTTTAGCTGTTTCTGATGATTGCCTTGGTTTGAGCAAAAATTGCTCGCAAAAATTTCGATGAATTTCTCTGATCGAGGCATACGCAAGGCGATATAGGCCACATAAACTGGGGAATCATCGTCGTTGGTACCAAAGCAATTTCATTGGCCGAAATGTATTCGACAATATTGGTCATCGGAATTCAACTAATTCTGATTATTTGTGATAAGTACGCCATATGTTTTTGTCAAGCCTGTGTCTCCTTATTGGGCGTCGTTTTTAACTCATTCCGAGGCAGCCTCGAAAAGAGTTACAGCTCTAAATGTTGACTTCAAATTTTTTAATTTATTAGTGAAGTGATACAATTTAATAATTCTATATTTTGTATTATGGTTTGTGAATGAAAAAAGTTTCAGAGTTATAAAAATCCCTTGCCATGAGTAAAAATAGAGATGTTAATTATTAAAGTGTGAGATAACTATGTCAATATTTATTTATTTATGAAATTGTATGGAATGTAAAAAATAACATCTTTGAAATAGAAAAATAAAGAATTTAAAATTAATATCGTGTAGAATTATTTTATTATTTTTAACGCATGTCCGCATTGGAAGTTATATTCGATACCACGAGCAGTGTTCCCGGTAGCTTAGTGGCAAAAATACTGGTATACTGAGGCAGGTGTCGCAGGTACGAGTCCTGCTAGTGAGCGATTTTTTTCCACAATTTATATCATAGTATCGTGTACCTACATAATTTTGGCAATAAACTTATTTTAAGGTATCGCTCTCTTTTACATATAGTAGAAACAAGAAAGAGACGCCAACAATTTTAATGCTGTCAAATTAGTTGGAATTATTTCCATACAATTTTAGTCGTGATCTCGGAACGTGCCCACTCAAAATACGAAGAAAACTGTTACACGTGAACAAATTTCACAGCACTAAAATTGTTGCCATCCCTTTCTTGTATCATCATCTATTAGTAAAAGAGAACGATAGTTTGAAATAATTTTAGTTTGGGTACAAGAGAATCAATACCACTATCCAGTATCTAAAAACTAAAATTAGTCTGATATCTGAGTGTGAAATTCAGGTCTTGTTTCATCTAATTACCTCTTGATATATAATGTTACCGATAAGACCAATATACAGCTGCTATACAACATGTTTCGTGTGGTGCCTGACGTAAAGAATTGCACCACCCTATATCTTCTCATGGCTGTCGTAAAAGGCGACTAAGGGATTCACCAGAGAATGGGCAGCAGCGTTCTGTGTATTTAATCAACCAACTGCGATCGCCAATCCACCTGCCAAGCGTGGCGATTATGGCATATCACCCCCTTGGGGTAGGCCTATGTCCAACAGTGGACGTCTTTCGGCTGAAATGATGATGATGATACAACATGTCAGCGGTTCCCCTAGTGGGGAGCCTACCCACGCTACGCCTTCCAGTACGCGGTCGCCACTCCAGAACTGTACTGCTCCATCGCCCATCCGTTCTGCAAGAAATGTGCCCCGCCCACAGCCACTTAAGTTTGGCAATTTTTTGGGCTATGTCGGTTACTTTCGTTCAGTGATGGTTGCGGAATACACTGGATGCGGAAAGTGCAGGACTGGTCGTTGTGGCGATGCTTGTGGGAGGCCTATGTCTTGCAGTGGACGTCTTTCGGCTGAAATGATGATGATGATGATACAACATGTAATAGAATAAACGCAAGACTTGAAAGTAATTTGTTGAAGAATCGATTACTATGGTTTTTATACCATGTTAAACTTTTCACAAAATAAAAAAAAATGCCCTTTGGATACTAAGGATAAATACGTGTATCAGCGGATCCCAAGTAACTCCTTGAGGTCCAGGAAGGCCAGCGAAATGGGTTCCGACGTGACAGGTTACCCCTAAACGGCATCTCGCAAGTATCCAGCAACCAACTCAGCAACACCCATGCCTAAAAACCATGTAATTTTGTGATTGTGACGGAAAAAAATACCTGATAGTATTTTTAATATCGAGAAAGAAGCTGACAAAAGGATCCAGTTGGGTTAGGCAGCATTTGTCAAACTTCGCCGAGTCTTCTCGTTGCCTATACCGCAAAGTTTGAAGACGAAGGTCTTCAACCAGTGCGTCCTGCCTGTCATGACTTACGGTACCGAGACGTGGACACTGACGGTTGGGCTAGTTCACAAACTCAAAGTCGCTCAGCGAGCTATGGAGCGAGCTATGCTTGGAGTTTCCTTGAAGGATAAAATCCGTAACGAGATTATCCGGAGAAGAACCAGAGTGACCGACATAGCTTGTAGGATCAGTAAGCTGAAGTGGCAGTGGGCTGGCCCTGTCTATCAAAGGACCGATAGAGCAGACGAGTCCTTGAGTGGAGACCGCGAATCGGCAAGCGCAGCGTAGGGCGCCCCCCAGGACGACCTGATGAATGTAGCTGGGGGGGAGTGGATGCGAAAGGCAAAGGACCACGTGCTGTGGCGCAACGTGGAAGAGGTGTATGTCCAGAAGTGGACTGTGATAATTAGGCTGAGTTGATGAAGTAAGTATGACTGTTTATAAAAAAAATGAAAAAAAAAAAAACAAAAGACGAAATACACACACGATACACAAGAAACTGAAACAATATCAGACCATTAGCACCCGGAATTGATAGCTTAAATTAGCGTCCTGTTATTACACTCCGGGGTATATTGGACCCCGTAGCCCGAGGCGAAATGACGGCCATAAGTGCCCATTGTCCGGGACCCCAGTGTTTTGATTTATCATTGGAGGGTTGAGCGCAGTTTATAATTAAGGCAAGTAATGTATGTGTATTGCGTTTTCAGTTCAAGGCCGTTGAGATGAGTAATTGATTGAAGTAAAACTTCTTTAGACATTCTTGACTTGGGGGTAAGCTGGCGAATCCGTGACGAAAAGTGAGGCGAACGGAGGGGGTAGTGCGGGACGCGGGGAACGAGGCGCGCGTGACGGACGACACAGCGCCGGCAGAGCAGACGCGCGCCGCGCCGCCATTCCTTTGTTCTCATTGAAATATTATTGAGGGAGATATAAGTTATAGAAGTTTTACTTCAGTCGTGTGCTCTAAAGCACACTCGTTTTTTTTTGTTACACTTGCTTATTCCGTATTATTTGGTAAATTAAACAAATACATTATCACGCAACCCTCTGGAACTGTTTATTTTCCCGGGATAAAAAGTAGCATGTATGTTAATCCGGATAAAACAATCCAAATAACGACCTTGTGTACGTAAAATACGTCAATTAACTCTTGATTATCACAATAATTTTAATACACAGTTCAAGACAGTACACAAAAACTTTTGAAAGCCTGGCTTTCGCACAAGCCACACGTATCTAATTATTGCACCGGAAAGAGAGTAACAAAACAAAAGTTGAGTTAAACCAGACGCTTTGTTTGTACTTGTGTTAGGAGGATATCGTGGCGGGAACATGAAACAGTCGAGTGATTTCATATGAATTTATGTTTTGTTATTGGTGTGTAGGAATTTTCGTAGAAAATGCCTATGGAAAGGAAGGGAACATTAATATTTAGATAAATGTTATTAAGACGGACATCAGCTGCAACTGAAAAGGAAATCTCTAAAGTTCCATTAAATCCCAGCCTATGGAAGTTATGAATAAAAGATGATGCTCACCATATACAATTCGATAAGGGCAATATGTTGCAATCTTGATTAATAAAGGGATAGTACTCGACAGAAGTTTAATTCACTAATATATTAGCTATTTTGAGGTTATGTTTTGCTTACAAAGCTCATGTCAAACAAGTGGTTGCGTAGCAACTAAACAGTTTTACTGTTCTAATCTTATAGAATGACGTGAAGGCATTCGTGAAGGTGCCAAAAAGAGATTGGCAATCTTTAACAGTGGTGCCAATATATTTTCAGAAAACCATAGAGTGAGGCTTTCCATCTTCATGTCTCAGTTTGGCGAACTGACTTGCGGTACGATTTAGGCAACAGCCTAGGTTAGGTATTGCAGTTGTTATGGGCAAAGGTAACCGCTTAACAGCAGGTGGGCCTTTAGCTCGTTTCGCCATGATATAATATATTTAAAAAAAAGTTCAGTGCCCTAGTGGGACAAAAATGGGCTGATTATTTATATTGCTGATACTGAAGTCACTCCCATCCTTCGAGTGAGAAATAAAAAAACAGTAATTTGAACCTATTTTTGCCTAGTTCTACCCAGGGTGCCAACTGAAAATCAGCGCTGGGTGTTCTACGCTGCCACATGCTGAGTTGGTGACCCTTTTGGATTGGCCATGCCCGGCAGCAACTTCATGTTTACTTATGTCTAATTTTAGTCATTTTATTGATGTTATTGTTGTACTTGCTGTCACTGCCCTATGTCAAAAGTTTTTTTCTTTCTTCTTCTTTCTTCCTTTACCCCAAATCCTTAAACATCTACCATTTTTCGGACTCTTCATCGCAATTAACAAATTCCTCAGGATTAATACCCGAATAATTTCCTCAATATTTTTGAACCAAAAAGCGTAAAAAATACAACGGTTAATGGCTATATACGTACAGGAGATAAAACGAGAGGAATTAACGAGGGCGGACGTCCATCATTACCGGAATAACCGAAGATTATGGAAGCAAGACAGATGTGCCAAAAAATTATACTGTGTAACTAGTTCAGCTTTTTACAGATCATACCTGGATGGAAGGTAAACATTGCAAAAAGCTTGATTATTTAGGTAGACTAAGTTCATCTTAGCCCAATGCTGTACTGAGCCTAACAGAAAAAGAACGGTACCAATTGAAAAAATAATAATAATTGAACATTACCTGACGCCCGTGTCTTAGCTCTCGTGTTTTATTCATCCTTTTTACCCCTTTACAAATAAAATTTCAAAAAAATCCCTCCTTGGTGCGTTTTAAGGGGTACCTACTTCTAATTTTAAAATCTCTAAGTCCAGTGGCTTAAGGCGGGTACAGACTGCTGTAACGTAACATGCAATCATAGACCAGTAAGCCTCAAGACGCCGGTTAGTTGGACACCCCCGGTCACAACGCATATGCTCTACCACTGCATATCATACGTCCATCTGCCAATCGGAACGTCACTCAGTCAGCGAGCGGCACCAATCATAAGGAATCATACCACCGAACTTTTGAGCAGGCCAATCATAACGCGCCGTCCGCCCCCCTGACCCCACCAACGTTTTACGACTGCGTTAGAATACATAACTTTGTTTATGCGGAGTCTTGAAGCTTACTGGTCTGTGCATGAAATGTAACATGAATGGAGCATTTCAGAAGTGTAGACGCAGCGCGCGCACAAACCGAGCATGTACCTACTCGCGGCGCATCACTATTGACAATAAAGTCGGCTATTGTTCCTTCATAGCTGTAACATTTACGGATCTTCATGAGCAGGCAAACGTCAAAAACGCCATCATAGCGTGCCGCAGTTTTTAATGGACCTTTTTAGGGTTCCAAAGTCCTACAAGGAACCCTTATAGTTTCGTCATGTCCGTCCGTCTGTCCGTCTGTCCTAATCCTTTACAGCTTAATAACTTCTACAGTTATAAACATAAGTAAACGAAATTTTGTTAAAAAATAGTATAGATATAGATCTCAATTTTAAAAGAATAAAAAAATCATGATTACGTATTTTAGGGGTGGCGCCCATACATGTGAAATGGGGATGAAAAAATTTTTTTCGCTGCTATCCCTCGTGTGGGGTATCATTGAATAGGTCTACTAAAATGAAGGTAATGTTTATACATCACTTTTTTATCAGATGTACCATCTGCGAAATATAGCCTGCGAAAGTGGCTTGCAATGTGTCCCCCCCCTGCCTTTTCTAAACTATGCAACGTAGAAACTTATAATCTTCCACATTGATAGACCTTTGTCAAAACTCTCTTTTAAAATAATTTAGAGCATATTGTGATTATAAACATTTGAGTTATAGAGAGAAAATTGAAAAATACTTAAAACGTCCTAGTTCAAAGGTCATTGACCTTAGAGAAAAATGATCATAGCAAATAATGCTCCTTTAGCTACTTTCTATTTGAAAAAATCACAAAAAGTAACTATGACATGACACACTTCTTAAATTTGGCTTCTTGAATTTATCGCTAGATGGCGCTACTAACAACACGCTCTGAGTCGCGAATGCTGCCGATTATTGCAAAAACTAAAATAGCCATGATTAATATTCGATTTGATTCGTTTGTACACCTACTTAAGGAACCCTATAATACTGAGCATGGCCCGACATGCTCTTGGCCGGTTTTTACTGTGATATCACATCACTTTTAATTCTGTATTCCAAGGCAATACCCATTGAAAATGTACGGAAAAAATATTCGAGAACAGCGTTTACAAATTGAAAATACAGAAGCGTTATTGTTGGCACGTCATGACGTCACGTTGCAATTTCGAAAATCAGCCGTAGTGTGGCATTGTAGATGCTAACTATAGATGACCCCTACTTAGGGTTACTCTTGGCTGCCTGACAGCTGCTGGTTCTTCTCGATACGTCTGGAGGGAACAGCAGTTGTTGGGCCGGTGCACCCTGGGCACGGGCAATAACTTTTCTTAGGACCGGCGGATCTTATTGCCCGTGGCGAATATTCTGGCATGGGGAATATCAATCTGGGCCAATGGGGCGTGACACCGCGTGTCCCTCTGAAGTTAGCAGAGGGCACAGTGGAGGATGAGGGATAAGGAAGAAAACCTCTATAAAAATCACACTATATGGCCACACACCTTGTCACGGGAATCAAAAAAAAACGAAAAAAAAAAAGTTGCCCAAAAATTGCTCCAGTGAAATAAAAATTAACATAACATAACATCACGCCTGTATTTCCCCGAAGGGGTAGGCAGAGGTGTAATAGTATTCCCACATTTCGCCAGTTATGTTCTAGTACGATGTAGTAGGGGCGAGACTATTGCCATAAAAAAATATAAAAAAATTGTCCGAACAAAAGCCACGTTTTCTAAATTTCGAATTATTTTTCACCAAATGTGTGTTCGAGAATAACTAGTAAGCGATTGTGTGGATTTATTGTAAACTCGCTGGCGATTTTCACGGCAGAATAGCCTCAAATTGCTCCGCCTCCGATGTAATAGCTTTCTGAGCTCTTGTTATTGCCCAGTTTTGGATATTGTGCCGTGTTATTAAAACATACTGTTGTTTTATGTTGATCTCCGAAAATAAGCAGCTGGGGATCCAGTCAAAATTTTAAAAAAGAAATAAAAAATCTGTATTGCATAGTTGGTGTTTGAATTTCAAGGAAGATATGTAAAACCCGTTTGTTGTATTTTTGTCAGTTTTGTTTTGACAGAAAAATATTGTTGTTGTGTTGTTTGTGGTTGTGTTTTGTTTGTTGTTGTTGAAATTTTTTATTGTGATTGTTTGTGTTCCATGCTAACACCAAATTTGCTTACCCACGCTGCGCCTTCCAGTACGCAATCGCCACTCCAGAACTTTACTGCCCCATCAGCCATTCGTTCTGCGAGCAATGTGCCCCGCCCACTGCCACTTAAGTTTGGCAATTCTTCGAGTTATGTCGGTTCCTTCGTTCTCCTGCGAATCTCCTCATTTCTGATTCGATCACGGAGGGACACTCCGAGCATAGCCCTCTCCATTGCCCTTTGAGTGACTTTGAGCCTTCTTATCAGGCCCATTGTGAGCGACCACGTTTCAGTGCCGTAAATAATTACTGGAATTACTGGCAACACACACTGGTCAAAGACTTTCGTCTTGAGACACTGCGGTATTTTGGACGAGAAGAATCATCTAATCTAACTAATATGGACATTTAAGCTAATGGGACGTTAATACTGAGAAAATATCACGAAATAAAATGATGAAAAGACTTGCTCTGTAAAAAAAAACTTTATTTAAATTATAAAAAACGTGATGAATGTTCCTTTCAAAGACAGTTTTCTTAGAAATACAGGCATAAAAGCTATGAATGTAACATTTAATTAGAAAAACTATCCCTATCGCTTAAGGCCATCACTGTTATCAATTTCTATTCAATTAAGAATCTCGCAATAAAAGGCAATTTATTTTTGTCTTTTTAAGGCGGTCAGACTTGTGAATTTATGTAATAGAAATAGTAAATTATTTTATTATTTTTAACGCATTTTACGCATGCGAAGCGAAATCTAAAGATTAAAACTGTGGAAAGAAAAAATCGCTCACGAGCAGGATTCGAACCTGCGACTCCTGGCTCAGTACGCCAGTGCTTTAGCCACTAAGTGTTCACGGTAGCTTAGTGGCTAAAGCACTGGCGTACTGCCTGCGGCATCCTGCTCGTGAGCGATTTTTTCTTTCGACAATTTAAATCTTTAGAAATAGTAAAAACAAATTTTAACTTTTTTGGTCAACTTGTACAGGGTTATTTTTATATACCAAAAACACATTTTTTTGTACTATAGGACGGTAGAACGAGCTAAAGGCCCACCTTGATGTTCATGCCGTTTGGGTGAACATATCACTGACCGCCACTATTTTGAGTGCATTTACTTTTAATAAATAATGAGTTACATGTTCAGACGTAAAACAAGTGATTAGTCATTGACCAAGTTAATGAACCATAAATTTTAGAGGGTATATTTCAACAGAATACACAACTAAATGAGACAATATTGCTAATTTTATTTCAAAGTTCTGCTTGTTAATTTTATCAAACGGACGCGACAGGTCAAAATCAATTTAAGACAAATCTATTATATTGAACTTTCCCACTGGATAATGAAACCTTAATACAGAGAAATAAAATCGCTTTTTGATTGACAGAGGTCAAAGAAAGCCTCTAACGCGAACTAGCCTTTAACACATTAACAATAGGGTTGCTTTTTGAGCGGTCCAATCAAAATTTCGTGGGACCTCATTGAAATGATTTAAGGCCAGGAGTTTTTCGAGTGTGAACTTTAAATATTGTTTTGAACGCAAACGCATGAATGGATTTAATGGAATTTTGTGAAATAGAAAACTGACCTGTTCTGATATTGTTTGGATAACGCCTTTGTTCAGTTTTGTTGTTGATTTTGTTTACAAAGGTCGGCAGGCGAAGTTGGAAATCTTTTGAAGTACAAAATATAGGAAGGAGTTCATTCGATTTTGTAATGTTTATATTCCTAGTCTCAGACGAATAAAAAAGGCGGACAGAATCTCGCTAAACAAAGACTGAATGAAGCACTTAATTTTTTACCAAGCCCACTATAATTTCGAAAGCTTTTAACACACGAATGTTATTGCTTCTGGCGAATATTCTAACGAAATACGGATCTTATTGCTTGTGGGGAATATTCTGGCGCGGGAGGGGCTCGATCTAAGCCAATGGGGAGTGACTACCTGAAGTTAGTAGAGAGCACAGTGGAGGATGAGGGATAAGGAAGAAAACTTCTATAAAAAATTACGGGAGGCGGAGGACTCGCGGTAGTCTGCTGCTTGGCGTAGCTGGCGCGGCTGGTGTTGCTGGCGTGGGTGGCGAGGCTTGTGAGGCTTGCGAGGCTGGCGTGGGTAGCGTAGTCCCCGTGGCTGGCAAGGCTGGCGAGGCAGGCGTGGCTGGCGTGGCCGTGACATCGGCGTTTTAGCTACGTCATAGCGGGGCCCGTGAGGTGGCGCGCAGCGTTCCGTGTGCGCCGCCGGGGAGGATGCCTATTTCTGTGGAAGCTACCAACGTTAGGTCGAACAGGGGGCCCACCATGGAGGAAGGGCTCGCCTACTTGTAGCGGGCCGGGTCCTCTCGTGGGTGGGTGTGCGAATACAGAGGGTTCCCACACCCCCGGCCAAAGGTAGTTGTCCGACACTGGCTCCGCCGTCCCCGGGCAGAGTGCGTCCATGAGGGCCCTACGAAAATAAAAGGTTATACAGGTTAAATATATCAACAAATTGTAGTCCCCTAAAATTTCGTTAATTTCGTTGTAAAAATATTATTTCATAATTTTTTGTTAATTTCTTTTTTAAGTCGATTTACTTTTGTTTATTACTTTTTTATTCTTCTATGGTAAACGCATCAGGCGGCCGGCATCTTTGCCCTTTAATTCAATGATTGTAGCAATATTTTCTAAACATAAATAAGTACCAGCTGCAGTAAATCTACCTATCCAAAAGGCAACTCCATACCACAAGTTACCCAAACTGAGCAGCGGTATACATACACTCAAAACTTAGAAATAACTCAGACGAAGAGAAACTTGGTCGCATTCATAAGCTTTGCATATCGTTTTCCGCTCATAAGTTTAAGCCCCTAAGTTATGATAACAGGTAGATTGAGATTCACTTAAACTGGAAAATTTATGGTTTTATAAATTAAAGTTATAGTTGGTCGGTTTCTAGCTACTCTATTCTGCTGTATGTAGTCCACAGCTGGACTAAATCAGGGTTGCTAGATCGAGTTTCTGAATTTTCCCTATATTCATATATTTTTTCCTCTAAATTACATGTTTTGCAACATTTTCCCAATTTTTTTTCAAACAGGAAATATTACAAATTGAAGAATATAACACAACATTTATTCAAAAATAGCTATAAGAATATTTTATAGTCTTTCGTGGATGATATTTATTATTTTCGATACTATTTGTCTTCATTCAAACCCTCAATTATAGAATGTTATGGTGACGATCATTAACTAATGGCAAGGTGGGTGATGAACACTCAAGGCAAGGAGTAGGCACATGGTGCAGTTTTTTAGTGGAAGCAAGCCTCACACACTTTCCCCCAGGAAAGTTTCATGTGATTGTAATTTCACCGGCACCCGTGCCCTTCACACCGGAATACAGCAATGCAAGCACCACTGTTTGGCGGCAGAAATAATGTATGTACTTTTCTGGACGAGCTCTTTCTCAAGGAGTCCTATAATCCTACATGATGGTCATGAAACTCATGAATGACTAAATACGTAATTTCATCAAAACTAATTTTACTTTAGCGCAAGTTATACGGTTCGCCAAAACTTCCGACTGACAAAATCATTTACTTCTTTGCAAAGACCCAGTTAGCTCGGAGGCTGAAAACTGTCACTCATTATATAAAAAAATATAAATATTAATATTTTTGGGACATTTTTACACAGCACCATCTAGTCCCAAAATAAGCAGAGCTGGTGTTATGGGTACTAGACAATGGATATAATACTTAAATACTTTTTTTTTGTAAATACTTACTTATAATACATAAGCAACACTCAGACCAACACAATAAACACTTATGTTCATCACACAAATATTTGTGTCCTGTGGGAATCGAACCCACGACCTCGTTATCAGCAGTCCGACACTCGAACCACTAGATCACAGAGGTCATCAAAACAAACAATGACATTGATGTTACTTAAAACAACCTCCGTACCTTATCTAAGTAAGGAAAAATCGTATTTCTTTTCGGCTTGTAATAAGTCAAAAAATAAAACGTCCCTGGATGGAAGAGACAGTACAATAAATAAATACCTTTGCGACATTTTTACACAGCACCATCTAGTCCCAAACTAAGCAGAGCTGGTGCTATGGGTACTAGACAATGGATATAATACTAATATACTTTTTACCCGACTGCGCCAGAAGGAGGGTTATGATTTTCGAGTGTATGTATGTATGTATGTATGTATGTATGTATATTTCTTTGGCACGCTCTGTAGCCTAAACGGCTTGATGGATCTTAGCTTGAGAGGTGTCGTTGGATTCGTCTTAATTGTGAGAGTGACACTGGGTATATCAAAATTATAAAAATCAAAATGGCCGCTTTTTGGAGCCATTTTATGTGACTTCTAAATATATTTTTTGCTCAAAACCTATCGAGTGGGGTATCAAAATAAAGGGTTTTATAAATGGTTTACAAAAATATATACAACTTATATGTTTAAATGTAATTTGGAATGAGAAATGCTAAAAAACAACAAAATATTCAACGTTAAAAATGAATTTGACTTTTAAAAAAAAACATTAATAGTATGATAAATAAAACATGACAAAACTAAAAAAAAACAAATAAAAAAATTTACTGCGTACTACCACAGATAATATAATACTATACTACGTATGTTTTTGGTAATGAATTTCATAATAGTTCATAGGTAGCCTCCGCCTGCGTGTTGATAAGTCTTGTTTATATCTTTTCTGTTATTTTTACACGCAGTCGGGTTTCTTGTTTTTGTTATTTATTATTTTAATTTTTCGGTAAATACAACATCCAGACCAACACAAACACACACATTTTTATGTCCTGTGGGAATCGAACCCACGACCTTGTGATCAACAGTCCGATCCTCGAACCACTAGACCATTGACGTCGTCAAAACGTATTATAAACGTCTACAGTTTTGTCGATCTCATGAAAAAGTCTTGCTATTTTAAATTCAGAGAACTTTTCGTCTTGCCTAAATAATTCTGAATGCCGCTCGTAGCTTCAGGAAAAGTAACACAATTAGTTGTACCTACTTTAACGCAAATCCATTCCAAACCAAACAAAGCCACGTAAACGGGAAAAAAATTCAAAACGCACATAGTCAACCCTTCCACTGCTATTTGAAAACGTTTGTCGATGCCATCTGATTATGTAAAGTTCCCGGTACACGGTGGCAGAGACGCTGTGGAAACAATAGCATTCTCTTGAGCTTAGGATACACGAGAGGAAAGTCAATATGGTAGAAATGGTAAAATAATTTTGTGCGATGGTGGAAATGTATCTCGAAAAGTTGGCTTCTAAAAATATTGTTAAACCACAATAGACCGTGAATAATCCAGCAAATCTGCTAATAGACTTACGACTGATTGTAGATGAAAAAAAATAAAAAAAATAAAAAACTTAGACCACGTATGAATAACAGTGCGCAAAAATTAAAGATTAAAAAATTGTGACTCTTGGCTTTGGCTGGTAAAAAAAGGTTATAAAATATTAGGGACTTTAGCACAGGAATGAAATAAGTAAGCGTGTGTTATTTCGTAAGCTTACTGCTTGGCGGTTTTCTGACTCAGGTGTTGCCACTGTCATGCGGACGACTGAATTTTCTTTATATTTTATGTCAGCTGTACCTACTTTCTTTATATTTTATATGTTTTTTTTTGTTTAACTTTTTTTTGTATACCCACCTGTTAGTTATTTGTTGTTAAATTGTTTTTATTTCTGATGCGATATTATTTAAATGTTGCGCGCCATTAACTGTGACAATAAACCATTTTTCTTTCTTTCTAATAAAGGCCACCTTAAAAAAATAAGCATATATATAAAATAAAAACCTAAGCTAAGTGTAGGACCTAGTCCTTCGTTTTCTAAATGCAATGAAAACATCGATGTAAGAGATAAAAACAAATGCACAACATAATGATTAGTACGAGAATAATAATCTGCACAGTCTAATTAAATCTAGCTGAAGGTATTAGTTCTCTAGCTCAATATTTACTGCCTAGAAAACGCTATTCCCTAAGTGAGCCGGTTACCAGCTTATAATACACTATTCCAGCTTGCGTAGCCTCGTGTATACCAGGCTTTACGGATTTTATGAGCTTCCACCCAAGCTAGTGGTTTGTGGGACGAATATTTTACCGATAAATATCTTTAAGACATTCCTTTTCTGTTTATCGTTAGGATTTTGCTGATTCTCTTAACAGTTTTTCTTTTAAACCGTTTTTTTTATAGCGGGAATATTGTCTGCGTTGAGCAAGATTGCGATCCCGCGATTTCCCCCTCTAGTCTTGTTTTTCTGCGAATGGGAACATTAGTGTTGGCATTTAAGTAAATTGGTGATTTCGGTATTTCTTTTACCTGTGGCGGTGGAAGGGTTGTGTTAGATTTGCTCAGAGAAATCTAAATTAAGAGATTTGCCTAAGTACCTACTGTTTGTTCCATCAATGACATAAGTATAACCTCGGACGAGTATCTATAGAAGGCGGACGGAATCACGCTAAACAAAGACTGAAGCACTTAATTTTTTCCTAAACCCATTATAATTTCGAATGTACAGATTATACTGTTATTATACTGTTATTTTATTTGTGACCCTACAAAAATGACTACCGTCATACTAGATTTTCCGTGTAATTGCGGCTTTTCGGCATACTATGGTTGTGAATGTGTGCGTGCCGGATCGTACTTTTAAGCGAGCCATGATACCATGGATGCTTCACTTATTGTTTAGCGAGATTCCGTCTGCCTTTTTTATTCGTCCGAGACTATAACGATATTAATAATATATTGGTTGAGTTTTGTTTAGGATTTTATGAACATTAAAAGTATTTTTAAACCATTAAAAAATATACAAGTTGAAACAAATAGGTGTACTTGTACTTGGTAACCTAAATCATTTTTTTCTGTAATAAAATAGACTGGTCATCATGACACAGGGTATCCCAGAGTAGATTCCAGTGTTATATTATGTAATCCAATGGTTTTTTTTTGGAAATTTAATAAAACAGAAAATGTAATTGTACATTATGATACAAGTGAGCTAAGTTGACTATTATACTCGAGGCTGGATTGCATAATGGAGCTAAGAGTATAATAGTCAATGCTCACGCGTGTCATACGACGTCAACACACTTGCGATGTGTGCGAGGAAAAACACACATAAACATATTTTTGGTTATTACAGGCTGATGATGATAAAAAATATACGAAAACATTTATCTATGTCTAGCTAAGATCAAAACAGATTAAAAAACTAGACCAAAAATGCAAATTAATAATATAAGCTCTACAACACTAGATAATCCACACAAATCCAAGCGAATTAATTAATTTTAGATTGAGCATCAATAGTTATTAGCGCCTAGCAGTTTACTGTAATGGAGGTAATATAATCCTGAATTACAGTGGAAACTATTAGCGTGGTGTTTAATTACATTTCTATGTAAATCTGAATATATAAATATATTTGAAGATATAAATTGTGGAAAGAAAAATTCACTCACGAGCTGGATTCGTACCCGCCACTTCTGGTTCGAAACACCAGTTCCTTAATAAAAACAAAAATTTAAAAAAAACTGCTGAGACCTACATTTCTGTTCACATAAATCAATAAAATATCATCTGTGTTTTTTCGCGATTTCTGGATTGGTCCCATAGTAAAAGTTGTTCATACTGATGAGTACAATGACCCCTTAAGAGGTGTTTAGTTATTTCAATAACACGTTGTATACAACCTTAAAACTGCTAATTTAAAGTAAATTACAGGTCAATTTGCTGCATTAGACGCTTTAACGGGTAAGGAAAACATCGTAAGAAAACCTTTCCACCTGAGAGTGCTCCATACAGACCATACAGTTCTCGATGGTGTGCATGGGCGCCGGCAGAAATAATTTCCAGGTGGTGCAGATTTTAGTTTTCTTACAATCTTTGCCGTATATGAATGTTAATAAAAAGATGAAATTTTAGTCGGAATGTTCGAGACATTTACAAATTTCTGACTATTCATTATGAATTTATTTTATAGGTCCCAGTCGTCACGGCTCACACCTATTTGTTCACGACGATCGAAATTTAAAAATTCTAAGTTGGTGGGCCAAGTACCGGGATCGATATTAACCGATTTCCATTACTTCTCTGAACGCACCCTTTAAAGTACCGCTACTCCACACCAGATAGCACCAGCATAAATGGGATGAACTTAACAGAGAAAGCGCAATACAGTTTCTAAGCAGTGCGAAAGAGACCGACTCTTGTCAAAGTTGCTTTTTAAATGAGAATTGTGTAATTACTACCTACTAATTATTGTGAATAAAAAAATGATTTCCAACAGACGGCTTTTTATTTCAATAATTCCTGTTGATCCCGAGATTCCCAAGGGGTGCAAGTGCACCCCCTGGCACCCCCCTGCCGGCGCCCATGTGTAGTGTAGTCCGCCAACCCGCACTAGGCCAGCGTTGTGGACCTTCTCGTACAGAGAAGAGGCCCGTGCCCAGCAGTGGGACAGTAATGGGCTGATTATGTTGTTATGTAAAAATTCAACTAGTTATCGTGTGATTCTGAATCGGGGACCAGGAGTCGCAGGTTCGAATTCTGCTCGTGAGCGAATTTTTCTTTCCCCAAAAATTTATATCTTTAGATTTCGCTCCTCATGCGTTAAAGCGTTAAAATAATAAATGTTTTATTTATGACTAGACGAAATTTATGAGATGATTAAAAAAATACTTGAGTAAATTCTAAACATCTGTTACGTAACTCACTTTAATTTATTTTTTGTGTTCTAGAAGACAGTTAGATTATTATAATTAGTAATGTAAATTTTTTGTGTTTGGTTGGGTGTTTATTACATAATTATCAGTGGTATATTCACCTCTAGTGTGTCAGGATCGTAGCAGGTGGAAATCCATAGTCTCTGCCTACCCCAATGGGAAACAGGCGTGATAATATGTATGTATGTATGTATATTCA
Organism: Asteroscopus sphinx; assembly: GCA_949699075.1. Lineage (NCBI taxonomy): Eukaryota > Metazoa > Arthropoda > Insecta > Lepidoptera > Noctuidae > Asteroscopus > Asteroscopus sphinx. Next base: position 5,235,036 of record OX453021.1, on the reverse strand, counting down.
CCTCTACAGCACTATTTTTTAATTACCCAACCTTACTAGAATTTATGCATAATTATGAGCAGAGCCCTTAAAAAAATCAGTGATAATTGTAGTAATTTCCATCCTATAAATTTGTACACCATCTTATGGTAGGATAGAGACCACTCATTAGACTATAACACCTATTTTACCTATGTTCATCATCCTCATCATCATCATCATCATTTCAGCCGAAAGACGTCCACTGCTGGACATAGGCCTCCCCTAAGCATCGCCACAACGACCGGTCCTTTGCCTTCCGCATCCAGCGGATTCCCGCGACCTATGTTCACAAATTAATAATTTTTATTTGTTTTTTTTTATGAAATGGTGAAAGAAATCAGTTGTAAGGAACATAAAGCATAAGGCAGGCCCCTTCTCCCTGTGCGGCCTCAACATCGGCCGCACCCTACTCCTGCCTGGCGGGCAAGGAACACAATGTGCCACCGTCACGGGCCTTGAATGGCCACCCGCAGGCCCACTCTTAGAGTGGGCCTGCGGGTGGCAGATACTTCCCGAAGCAACCATGCCCCGAGAGTATATGCGTTAGCTGGTAAGTGAAGGCGCCATGACGCCTCTCCAACCACTCCTCCATATCGGGCCTTAACACCACTATTGTGGTGTGACCTATCTTACGCATCCTTGCCAGGTTAATTTTCTCTAGCGCGTACGCACCTAGCGCTCACATTCGCAAAAAAATTGAAAATTGCTTTAAAGTTTCCCTTGATTTAGTAATGATTTACTGTCAGATAATAAAGGGCTGTTGTGTAAATAATAGACATTCAAAAGGAAAATAATGAGGTTTTAAGAGAAAAAATATCAGAGATGTAGACATACTTACATCACTGCTTAACCCCAATGGTCTTCCATCACGGAAAAGGCCGCTTATCGCACAATGAAGAGCCCCACCCATGCATGCATCTATTCAGTTTTTATTGTGGCCCGTTTCCCATTGTTTTTTGGGCAAAAGGAAAAATGCATGTTTTTTATTCGTGTTATGGTGTAAAACGCGGTTAGCAACTAAATGGTCATGTTATTGTTGTATTACATAGGGCACACTGAAAGTTCTGCGCTCCTGGTCGCTCATGATTGAAAGAATATCAAATGTTATATTTTTTAAACATAAGAAATCGTCCATTGATTTTAATAAGTTTTGCCGGGAAGTCGCGTGTCAATTGTTTTTATCACAAGTTGAAGTTCGTCGTCCGTAGCAAAAAAATTATTAGCGTGAATAAATTTTAGAGTAATGATTTTTTATGTTTTCAAACGTTCTCTCTCTCTCAGCAAGATTGCCCTGCTTATCTTCAAAATGCTTTTGGAGGGGAAGTAGCTCATTTGAGCACCGTAATGCGTTGGTACGCAGAATTTGATCACGACCGTGTTTCTCTACATGATGAAATTCGTGAAGGTCGGCCCTCAACTGCGATCACTGAGGAAAATGTGGCTACCGTCAGGCGACTAACTAAAGAAAACCGGTGTGTCACCTATAAGGAGATTCGAGGACATTTGAAGATTGGTATGAGAGCCGAATATAAAAAATTACATCAACATAGTAGGTGCTGTATCTGCTGATATTTGACGACGTCTGTGGTCTAGTGGTTCGAGGGTCGGACTGCTGATCACGAGGTCGTGGGTTCGATTCCCACAGGACACAAATATTTGTGTGATGAACATAAGTGTTTGTGTTGGTCTGGGTGTTTCTTATGTATTATAAGTATGTATTTACAAAAAAAAAGTATATAAGTATTATATCCATTGTCTAGTACCCATATCACAAGCTCTGCTTAGTTTGGGACTAGATGGTGCTGTGTAAAAATGTCCCGAAGATATTTATTTATTATTTATATACAACGTGTATCAGAAATGCGTGGTCATATTTTAAGAGCTCATTCAGGGCATAGCATAGAACAACTTTAACTATGGGACCAATCCTTAAATCGCAAAAAGCAACTGCTGTTCCCTAGAATATCGTCGATGTCGCTAAAATTGTCGACAAAATGTTTGGATCAGCTGATTGAAAACTATCCCAATCGATTTTGCTAGTAGTTCTGAATCAATTTCTTTAAGATTTGTGCTATATTAGAAACAACCTCATCTATTAAGCGACCCTGGGGAGGACAGCAGCACGTGATGGTTGCGTGCTGCTGTGGGGAAACCTTGTTGTTTTTCCCGGGAAGTCCAAAGGCGTAGCACTTGAGGGCGCGGTCCACTGGAGTTCCCGGAGCTCCTCTATTTTATGCTAAGGATGTCCACCGTGTGGTTTTATTCGGTAAGAGTCCGACATACCCCTCCGCCCTCCTCAGACGGAGGGTATCCATGAGAATTTCGACTCGAAAACAAAAAAAGGTATAACTTGTAAGTTAACCTAATTGATCATTTAGCGTGCTATTATCATAGTTTTTTTACAACAACATTTTCAATACAATTGCCTACCATTCATCATCATAATTTTTTTTTTTTTTTTTTTTTTTTATGATAAATAGATCTGCTCTTGACCGCAATCTAGACAGCTCAACCAAAAGACGTCCACTGCTGGACATAGGCCTCCCCCAAGCATCGTCACCACAACGATCGGTCCTGCGCCTTCCGCATCCAGTGGATTCCCGCGACCGTCACCAGGTCGGTGGTCCATCTTGTGGGGGGCCTACCCACGCTGCGCCTTCCAGCCAAAACCATTACCACAACAAAACTATTCACCCTAATTATCGTAAGAACTACATCAATTAATTCACATCGAACCCTCAATGACACACTCCCCTTCAATTGCTGCTTTCATTTGGTGTCAATGATTGCAAATGACCGTCTTTTTTAGGGTTCCGTAGTCCTACAAGGAACCCTTATAGTTTCGTCATGTCCGTCCGTCTGTCCGTCTGTCCGTCTGTCCTAATCCTTTACAGCTTAATAACTTCTACGCCCGTACCGGTTTTTTCGAACAGAACAACGGTTTAGATAAATAGCTGCGAAGGACCATATGTTGAGACCTGTGCCCGCTAACCCTAAGCTGGGAACTTAGTCTTAATTGAAATGACTGTATGCTGGTTGAACTGATATAATACCGAGAATATAGGTAAATAAATACACGTAACCGCGGCGCGACAATGAAATTGCGAGGATAATAGCGACGTATGGTCGGCCGTGTCACGTTCCGGTGAATGCTGGCGCAACCGGCGACGAGTGGAGCTCGGACAGGTGCGCCCCGCGCACCCCTCAGCCCCCTCGTGTGCTCGTGCGTCACCAGTTATAAACATAAGTAGATGAAATATTGCTAAAAAATAATTTAGATATAGATCTCAATTTTAAAGGAATAAAAAATAGTGATTACGTATTTTAGGGGTGGCGCCCATACATGTGAAATGGGGATGAATTTATTTTTTTCACTACACCCCCTCGTGTGTGGTATCATTGAATAGGTCTACTAAAATGATGGCAATGTTTCATACATCACTTTTTTATCAGGTGTACCATCTGCGAAATATATCCCGCCAAAGTGGCTTGCAATGTGTCCCCCCCAGCCATTTCTAAACTATGCAACGTAGAAACTTATAATCTTTCACATTGATAGACCTTTATAAAAACTCTCTTTTAAAATTATTTCGAGTATAATTTGATTATAAATTTTCGAGTTATAGAGAGAAAACTTAAAAATACTTAAAACGTCCTAGTTCAAAGGTCATTGACCGTAGAGAAAAATGATCATAGCAAATAATGCTTCTTTAGCTACTTTCTATTTTTAAAAATCACAAAAAGTAACTTTGTGTTATATTGAAATGACACACTTCTTAAATTTGGCGCCATCTAGCGGCTAGTGTCAACACTATCTGAGTCGCTAATGCTGCTGTCTATTGCAAAAACTAAAATAGCCATGATTAATATTCGATTTGGTTTGTTTGTAACACCTACTTAAGGAACCCTATAATACTGAGCATGGCCCGACATGCTCTTGGCCGGTTTTTATTCAGGCTTTCATGTTCCATCTCTCTCCCACCCTCCATCTAAAGTAAGAGTGAGAGAGTCGGCATAATTTCTCACTCCTATGTAAGGTTTACACTGGGTACGTCTACGGCTCCCTCCAATTATGGCGATTTACGACTATGGTGGATTGTTCCGTGGTGAAGGTTTGGCACATAGAGTGGATGGAAGAGACAGTACCATGAAATTGATGTTACTTATAAAACCTCCGTTCAGTAAGGAAAAATCGTATTTCTTTTCTGCTTGTAATTAGTCAAAATATAAAACTTCTGAATAACCCCTATTTTAAGTAACAGTTTCAAAAACTACTATGACATATAAAAAAACTATATTATTTAATTAGTTTTACAAAAGCTATTTTTGCCTGTTAAAATTTGTTATAAGTACCATTTTGATGAAGATGACGTCACAATATGGCGGAAATTCATTAAATTTCTTACTTGAATCGCATAGTATATTCTGTGCTGGTTGACGGCAGTTCACACAAGGCAGGTATCACAATCTAAGAAAACTAGTTTTATGCTGACAGACGACAGCTAATATGAAGTTTAGCAGTGAATACTGTGAATATTTACGAACAGTGACAGTGATACTGTAGCGACATCTATTTCGCTACATGGGGATTAATACTGACGTAGTAGATGACGTCACAAAACTTTAATCGCGTAAGCTGAATGTGACTCGTAGTTAGCATAAATACAAGCCCCCAACATCAACCGTTGGCAAACTGTGCCGTTGGGCAGTAGCCCGCCAGGCGCAAACCCAGCCTGGTCGGAGAACGACCCTCCAGGAACATGATGCCTCGTTCGTCCACAATACTATACACTGAGGCCATACGCTTTCGCGGCACAGACTCCGTGGGACACTGGCGCCACGCCTCATAAAAAACATTTTTTATATTTTTATACGATTTTTTTGTGGACCACACTTTCAAATTTCGTGTAATCGAATTAGATCCTTAAATATATTATAAGATAGGGTTTATTTTCGCCTGGGGACGGCGTACCCCAGAGGGAACGCCGGTGCTCCAAGGAGGTTGCTTTTACGGTCCCTTTGGGGATAGGTTTTAGTAGTTTAATAATTATAATTTTTTGTTTTAATCTTTGTTTTTGTTTAGCTCTAATAATAATTCTTTTTTGTTTTTTTTTGTTTAGCTCTTAGGCTCTTCTAGCTCAACTATATTCCTGTAGAATGCCAACAGCAGGTACAAATTAAGGGCGTCGCGGTGTACAGCTTTATTTATTTACTTCAATTTAAGGTTAGGACACCATAATGACCCCACTTGGCTTTTAAAAGGTCTTATGGTGTTTTATAGGCGCCAAATTTACCAGGCCGATACTATGGACTAAGGCTTAAATGCTTCTCATTTTGAAAAGAGGTCAAGATTCAAAGATTTATTTTGCCAACTATGTGTACATATTAGTGTTAGGATATAAACATAGTTCTTATAAACTCAGCAGTGAGAAAGTACAGGGCTAATTATGTTTATGTTTTCAGAAGTCTTTCGCAGTCCACATTCAGATTTAAGCCTGTCCATTGGGACAGGCTAGATTGCTAGTATAAACCCATTATTTTTCTTAAAAACTTCACTTCATTCGACTGGACTTTATCATGATTATTTTTGGGGAAAAGATAGGCTCTTAGACACAACAATCTACTGTGACGTATATCTTGCAATGTTACAGCACCTCCCCAAGTTGCAAGTCAATTATGAAAATTACCAGTCCTTGGGGATGGGAGATTTGATCTCATGAATTGAGATGACATGCCCTCATATTATCATCCTTTTTGCGACAGAACCTGCAAACTGTCGTATCACTTAGTCCCTTAGTGAAAGTGTTTATTCAGTTTGCAATACCCAGTAAGGGGCTAGCTTCTTATGAGGTTTCTCTGGAATCCAATTGGAATATAATAAACTGAAGCCGTGGTATGCATGCAAAAAATATAATCACTGTTAGAGCAATAGTTGAACCATGGAGGATTATCCGAACTAATACCTAGGTTGTATGGACTTGTGTTTGTGCCTATGATATTGTTCCCACCTTTTTCACTTTTACACTCTTAAATTCACAATATACCAACCAGACGTTGAAATGAAAGTTTTTATACGAGTTTTGATTTGTAACCGTGCCATATTTCTAGAGCAAATAATAAATAAATAATATAAAATAAAATTTCTTTATTCCAGGCAATGCATGAGTTTGATGTCATACACATACACCCATATCACATATTATACTTACGTACAATAAGAAAATTAGAATAAAAATAAAAAATAAATAAAAATAATAATAAAAAATAAATAATAGCAATTTAAAAAGAGTATATCCATGGATTTTCCTGCCGGTTCTCTTCCATAGGACCCACAATTTGGAACCGTGCAACTAGAGCCTGACGTTTCAAAAGTGCCTGTAATTAGGTTTATTTGAAATAAAAAACCATTTGAATTTTGAATTTTTCGAATTTAACAAATGTGCATAGTCATCTAAAATATTTAACTAATTCTACGATTATTTGATAACGAAAGAAAGAAACATAGCGAGGTTTTGAGAATAAATCACGAACGACTTTGAATGAAATGACTTTGCTCCTTTGTGAAAGAGCTCGTCCGGGGAAGTACTACCACCGTATCTACTTCTCCGCCAAATAGTGATGCTTGCATTGCTGTGTTTCGGTCTGAAGGGTACGGGTGCCGGTGAAATTACAATCACATGAGACTTTCCATCTTCATGTCTCAGTTTGGCGAACCGACTTGCAGTGCTATTTACGTAACAGCCTAGGTGGTATTGAAGTTGTTATGGGCAATGGTAACCGCTTAACATCAGGTGGGCCTTTAGCTAGTTTCGCTATCCTATACTATAAAAAAAAAAAGTCTTCGGCGGGTTTGTCAAAGAGCTAAAAATTCTGCCCATTTTTTGGTGATTAGCACGCATCGTTTTTGAGTCGCACGCGACCCACGGGGGAATTTGTTTGTTTACAAAATTGGTATTGATTTTTTTATTGATTCGTGTTCAGTATCAATGGTATAGTTACCTCCTTAAGAGGCTGACAACACCTAAAAAAATCAGAACTCTGCGGTCACTGTCGTTTCGTGCAGAACTGAAAGAGAGGCAACGAGCCGAGGGACGTCGGATACGCAGCTCAACTTGAATGAAACTTAACAAATTTTTTTTTTAATAAAAAACTAAAAGCTTATTTGAAAAACAGAAACAACAAATGTTTAGATTATTGTCTTTCTCAAATTTACTTAATTTTATTTATAATAAATAATAGAGATTGTTTGCTTTAAAGCATGTTTTAAGAGGTTTTTTTCTTTTTTTTTCTTTAATACTTTTCTATCGAGAAAACTTCAAGAAAACGTGTTTTGGGCACAATACAGTTTCAGAAAATACGATCAAGATTAACAAATATTTTTTTCACTGCCACAAACTGAATAGATACAGCTAAAAATGTTTTTAAAAGAAGCCTATTTGGGGTATTTGGCTGTTGTCAGCGTCTTAAATATGGCACGGACACAGATCAACATGTTGTAAACTATAGCTGTCCCGTATAACCACGAAGATTATTTTCAAAAATAAGTTATACAGTCTACATTACTTGTTTTGCTTAGCTATTATAAAATTCAATATATTTAAGAGCAGACATGTAATATCAAGTTTATTGTGGTACTCTTAAAATCAGCAGTTTTGCATGATTTCTATTGCGAGAGCTTTCATGCTGGGGAAGGCGGCTATGTACTTATAAAATAGGGTTGGCGGTACCAGATTTGATACGAAACTAAACTTTTGTTAAAGTTTTCATCGACCTATAAGTACAACGTGCTAGTATCAGAAATGCGTGGTCATATTAAAACTCATTCTAAAACAGATAAAACCATCAAGAGAGAAAGCTATATTTCCTCTTACCTCTTTGTCACAGCTATGACAATGCAATAGTAGATTGTTACACAAGGAAAGAAATAAATAATTTATTTGCCACAAACTAGGGACACAAAATAATAAATAAAAAGTGTAGATTTACATAACATTGTGTGCCCCACGGCTGTGCCAAATAGGTCCAGTTCAGCATATGTCAGGTCACTAGTACCTGACGCTGGTTTTCAACTGAACCTATATGAGTAGTGACTGAGACGGATGCAAATAAGTTCCATGAATATATAATTGTTGGTAGGTATTTAAAAAAAAAATACTTTCAATTTTAAAATATAAAATAAATATAATATGGTATACGTAAGTATAGATTAAATAATGAGAAAACAACAATAATAACATGACTACAGTTGATTGAGTGAATAAAAAACAATACACATAACTGACATAACACACATATACAAAGGTATTTCAAATAATTGATTCATTTAAAATGATCATACCAGGCCCCTCAGAAAGTATTGCGAAAAAAAGTTTTTATATATGGGAGACTGGCCAGTTATAATGTTTTTCGAAAATATGATTATTTATAAGTAAAAATAAGTAAGTTCCAATTTCAAAATTTCCCTCCACATTTTTTGCGAGTTAATTCAAAGTATTGTGTCTCACTGAAATATGGATCTGCGCCGGGAACATTTTAGAGCTATGATTTTATACGATTTCAAGTGTCGCCTGAAACCGGATGAATCGTACGATAGACTTCAAATGGCATTCATGGATGAAGGCCCTTCCAAGGCAACCGTGTATCGTTGGTATAACGAATTCAAGCGCGGTCGACCAACTTTGGGGGATGACGAAAGAAGCGGTCGCCCTTTGACGGCTGTTACCAAAGAAAACGTGCTAGCAGTGAAAAATTTAATCCAAGACAATAGGCGAATTACATATCAGGAGATTCAACACATATTGAAGATTGGATCGGGAAGCGTTCACGAGATTCTACACAGCCATTTTCGCGTGAGGAGGATAGTATCACGCTGGGTGCCGCACAACCTCACCGATGCTCAGAAGCAGGCCCGGGTGGAATGGTGCCGTGATATGCTTAACAAATTTGAAGCAGGCTCGTCTCGGCGTGTTTACGACATCGTTACAGGTGATGAGTCCTGGATTTATCAATACGACCCAGAAACCAAGCGCCAGTCGACTGTTTGGGTGTTTCAAAATGAGCCAACGCCTACCAAAGTGAAGCGATCTAGAAGCGGGGGTAAGATTTTGATCGCTAGCTTTTTTAATTTGACTGGCCACTTGGTATCAATTCCCTTACGGGATCAAAGAAGCATTAATGCCGAATGGTATACTACCAAATGTTTGCCAGAAGTTTTCTCTGTTATAAGCAACAAGCGACCAAACACAGGGCTCCGCGGGCTACTGCTCCACCACGACAATGCACCTGCGCACACCGCACTCAAAACGAGGGACTTCCTGGACAGCACGCCAGTCAAACTCCTGGGTCACCCTCCTTACAGCCCTGATCTAGCACCGTGTGACTTCTTTTTATTCCCAAAAATAAAAAATCAGCTCAAAGGGATACAATTTTCGTCGCCGGAAGATGCGCTGGCTGCGTTCGAGCAGGCTGTAAACGAGGTGTCTGCGGCGGACTGGAAAAAGTGTTTTGAAAACTGGTTTAGGCGCATGAATCTTTGTATAGAGGCTGGTGGAAAGTACTTTGAAAAGATTTGATAAAAATATATGTACGTATAGAACAATTTTTTTTAGTTTCGCAAAACTTTCTGAGTGTCCCACGTATTTCCTTTCCGTTGCGTATCTATCAAAAACTGCCGCAAATGTCTCTTAAATGTGTTTATCGTGCTGATTGACCTAATAGGCGGTGGCAGGTTATTCCACACTTTAGATGCTGCGTAGCGGAACGTGCCTCTAAAGGCTGCTGTACAATGAGGCTGAGTCGAGAGTTGCAAGGGTCGAAAGGACTCAATTCCCATACGAGGTATTTAGGCTATAATCCGAGTAGGAATTGATGACTTTCACCTGCGTTAAACACTACTTTTCATTTCGAATATAAGGAAAGTAATAAATAGTAGTTTTTCCAAAATACATAATTTCTTGGATATACAATACAATACAATACAAATACTCTTTATTGTACACAAAAGAAGATAGCAACATATATGACTATGGATATTCGCCAGTTCATAAAATCATTGAATTTATTATTTACCTTTGAAGTTTCTGGCAAAAGATTTTCGATTACTGTATTTGCCTCGTCTTTCACCAAATCTGGGGCCAACATTTTAGAATCAATTGAACTAATTTTTAATCAAATATTAGTCTATAAAACCGAGATTTAAAATGTCGGTACAGACAGAGTTAATATCCCGGCAAATTATGTAGTTTTTTTTAATTTAAAATATGGAACACACCACCCGGCCGTCCCGCTTAATAGGGTTTTTTTTTTATTCACACTGGCTGTTTATACACTCACGAGACCGCAGAATTTTTTTTATCGATATTTTTCTTAATTATGTTATTCGTAGCCGACTATCTATAGTTCAATTTTTAAAATTCATTCCCGCCCTAGGGAGGGAAGCAATTACTATGAGTCTTTCCCGCCCTAGGAAGGGAAGCAGCGTCTTCCACCCGCTACTCGCATCAAACAAACACTAGTTTCCGAGTATGAGAAATGAAAAGTTACTTTTCTTATGATGTTACAACTATGTATCACTATAATTCCTAAAATGTTACGAAGTTATTTTTTATGTTCACCTACCGCATGTCATCTTGTTGTGGCAATAAATTATTTTCATTTCTACTATTTTCTTTTGTTTGTTAAATAAATTAGAGATGCGCCGAATATTCGTTTGGTATTCGGTATCTTTTCCACTGCTTGTATTCGGCCGAATAATTTGGTTTTGCTGCCGAATATATTCGGTTAACACATTTCTATTTTCTTGGGTACATGACAAGGTGTAGAACTAAAAGACAAAACTTCTTATGTAAGATTTATGTTATATTATAAGTCAAAGAAAACTTATTTATTTCTTAACCTATAGTTAGTATAGTCTTTTAAACCTTAAATCAATATCTATTTACGCGGCAAAAAAATGTAATGGTAAACTGAATAATTCGGCCGAATATCCGGTTCGGTAAAGGTTAAACCGAATAATAATCGGTATTCGGTTATTCGGTGAAAACACTATTCGGCGGATCTCTAAAATAAGTATTTAAATTAATTTTTACCATTCGTGTGAGATTGACATATTATACTTATATATTATAAGTATGTATTTATAAAAAAAAGTATATAAGTATTATATCCATTGTCTAGTACCCATATTACAAGCTCTGCTTAGTTTGGGACTAGATGGTGCTGTGTAAAAATGTCCCAAAAATATTTATTTATTTATTTAGTGAAACGTGGTGACCTACATCGTTGACAACGTTATTTCAATAATAACTTTGGAAAAAAATAAACAAACCAACTGCCATCCCTGCACTCACAGATATTGAAACACACATAGATGACGTCGAGAGGTTTATATTCATATACATATTGTTTGCCTTTCCGTGTTTCCATTCTAGAGATGCAAGGACAGGATTCTTTAGTACTTGCGGACAAAATTTCATTACATTTAGCATTGAAGATTTTTAGTAACAGAATGTGCTTACGATGCGAAATATATACAACGTGTTATTGATTGACGACCTCTGTGGTCTAGTGGTTCGAGTGTCGGACTGCTGATAACGAGGTCGTGGGTTCGATTCCCACAGGACACAAATATTTGTGTGATGAACATAAGTGTTTGTGTTGGTCTGGGTGTGTTGCTTATGTATTATAAGTATGTATTTACAAAAAAAAAAAAGTATATACGTATTATATCCATTGTCTAGTACCCATACCACAAGCTCTGCTTAGTTTGGGACTAGATGGTGCTGTGTAAAAATGTCCCAAAGATTTATTTATATTTATTTATTTATTGGAATAACTCAAAACCTCAGACGCCCCAACTAGTTTTTATCATAATAAATTGATATGGAAAATAATTATTAATTTTCATTTATTTTTGTTGAAGATATTTGTAATTTTTCATATCATGGTTACTCTAATCTATTCATAGCGCTAGTTTAATTCGCGAACGTGCGACGCTCTCGACGCTACTGTGTCGGGAGGTAAATAACCTCTTAAAATTAAGATAAGTTTTAATGGTTTTGGGAAACAAATGTTATCCAAAAGTTTATATCACACTTTTTTATTGGGTCTCGATCGCCTCTGCGCTCAGCGCCGCTTCATCGTATGAAACTTTTAGACTCGGCATGGTATGAAAATATTTTTTTGGTAAAAATGAACTTATGTACTACACTATTTTATAAATAGTGTAATGGATTCTACTCTCGACTCTGAACATACTAGTTTCAGGTTTTGAGTTAATTCAATAACACGTTGTATAAATGGATGTTTTTTTAGCATAGTGACGGGAATTAAAGTTTTTTGAAGAAAAAATGTGATAGTAGGAGTAAAAAGATGTTAAAAAAAAATCTGAGATCTTTTTGAGTTCTGATTTTGCAATATATAAATTTTGTAATTGTGTAATCGTGTGGTGCCGGACATAAAGAATTGCACCACACACTTCTCATGGGTGTCGTAAAAGGCGACTGAGGGATTCACCAGAGGAGTGGCAGCAGCGTTCTCTGAGTTTTTAATCAACCTACTGCGATCGCCAACCCGCCTGCCAAGCGTGGCGATTATGGCATATCCCCCCAACATGCTTGGGGGAGGCCTATGTCCAGCAGTGGACGTCTTTCGGCTGAAATGATGATGATGATGATATAAAGATTTAAATTGTGAAAAGAAAAACTCGCGTTTGACGAACGATAAACGAAGTACGAACTTTCGTTCCGACTGTTACCTGTACAATCAAGATATGGAGATAAAAAAGCACAATAAAGATAGACTACGGTTCATAGTCGTATGGGGTGCTGGCCAGGAAACCTCCACGTGTGTCTGACAGCTGCTTGTCCTTCTGGACACGTCTAGAGGGAATGGCAGTTGTTGGGCCGGTGCACCTTGGGCACGGGCAATAAGTCTCCTTTGGACCGCGGGACCTTATTGCCTGTGGCGAATAGTCTGGCACGGGAGGGGCCCGATGTGGGCCAGTGGGAAGTTGCTCCGCGTGTCCCTCTGAGAAAGCAGAGGGCACTATGGAGGAGCAGTGGCGGGCCCGGTGTGCACTCACCCTGCCACTGGGCAGGCAGCGGGGGGACTGTCCTTCCCTGCCCCATCGGTCTTGTAATCCCAGGAGTGCCTGCTGAGTAGTGTTCTCGCGCCTCTTAGGACCGAGGGTCTTGGCTTTACCGCCCGGATTGCGAGGAAGAACACCTGTATAAAAAATTACAGGAGGATGGGCCTGCGATCAGCAGACTCGGGGTAGTCTGCTGCCCGACCAGCAGCTGGCGTAGCTGGCGTAGGTGGCGCAGCTGGTAAAGGCCCGTGAGGTGAGGTGGCGTGCAGTGTTCCGTGTGCGCCACAGAGGAGGGTGCGGCCGTTGTTAGGCCGTACGGGGCAAAGGGGCTTGCCTGTTTGTGGCGGGCCGGGACCTGTCGGGGGTGGTTGTGTGAATACTCACGGGTTCCCACGCCCCCGGCTAAGGTAGTTGAAGGAACAGTTGGTGGTTTTAGTCGGTAAGAGTCCGACACTAGCTCCGCCTACCCCGGGCGGAGTGCGTCCATGAGGATTTCCCCACGGAAAAAAAAAACGGTTCATAGTCGTATGTGATTGATCGTAGATTAGAAAAACAAACGTCGAAACACGATCATCGCATGCGATATGGGAACGATGCTTGAGCGGAGTAGCAAGTTGTGCGATGAATGGTACGAATAATCGAACATCGTCAAACGCGAGTAGACCCTCAGGATTCGAAATTGCGACTCCTGTGCCCCGATTCAGAACCACACGATGACAAGTTGTCGACCGTTTCGTTTGATGATTCACGCAACGAGAGAAAAAGAGATAACAATTGTCAATTGGTTATCGTGTGGTTCTGAATCGGGAAGCTGGTTCGAAAAACGTTCTCCGGACCACTGTAGACAAGAGATTTGTCTACGGAAGAGTAGATAAAACTGCATTGTATAAAACTTTATCTGTCATTTTGTCTATTCTTTCGTAGACAAAACCCTTGTCTGCAGTGGTTATGCTACGCCTGCTGGTGATTTAAAATACCTAATAAATAATTATTTCTTGTAGGTTTTCGCGATCACTACCTATTATAATAAAACAAGTTTAACCGGATTACTAAATAATTAGAAAGGTTTTTTTTTTTTTTATTATTAATTGGGTTTTTTTTTTTTTCATGTTTGTGCTTTGAATTAGAAAGGTTAGGCACATCTATAATCTATATGACTTTAAATGAAGTGTGTAGTCCATTTTCCGCCAAACTGTGGGCGCTTGCGGGGTGCGGGCGAGGAATTTTAAATTGACGAAGGGCGGTGAGTAGCCGTTCTGTACGTTAGTTATTCTGTGGTGATAGCAAAAAATACTAAATATTACAACTTTTTTTTTATAGTGTAGAATGGCGAAACGAGCCAAAGGCCCGTTGCCGCAAGTCGGTTCGTCAAATTCAGACATGAAGATAGAAAGTCTCATGTGATTGTAATTTCACCGGCACCCGTACCCTTCAGACCGAAACACAGCAATGCAAGCATCACTGTTTGGCGGAGAAGTAGGTACGGTGGTAGTACTTCCCCGGACAAGCCTTCCACAAAGGAGCTCTACTAATACTAATAAAAACGTAAAGAAGCGAAACTCACCTCCCTCGCGAGTTTAATGTCTTCTGCAAAGCAGAGGTACAGTTAGAGGTTTGTACGCTGAACTGATTTATCGTATTTACGCGCACTTACAAAGATGTACGGGTAGGCTTACTGTACCAGTGTACATACATTATGCCAATCGCACGATGGCATGATACGAAAACTTTGCACTACAGCGGCTGACAAAATTGCACTCATATGATTTAATGTTTTAGCAAAGATTAAGTTTGTAAAGTACCCAGTATTATAGTTAGCATAAACAGAGGGTGGTTTATCGACTACATATTTACCTAATGACGTTAGGCGTTTTAAAATAATTACTCGCTGCATGAGTACTTAATTACATACATAATATACTACATAATTACCCACATAATTTATCAAAAAATCGTTTTTAACAATTGAAGTATAGGTACTGTAGTTTACAACCCCGGTTAAGAGTTAAGCCTTTTGAAGGGGTAAGCCGTTTATGAGGTTACCTTTATCATGATGTAAGTCCTTAAATGGTTTCTATGCTTGAAACCCAGTAAAAGGGTTAAGGGTTTTGTTTGGGTTACCATATGGTTATTCAATAAACTTGTGCGGAGTAGGTGGTGGAGCACCATGCACCACCGTATTTTTTTTTTTTTTTTTTCGGTGACCCGGGATACTAATTTTTTTGTTAGACTGTACTAAAATCTTGCATAGATTTAAGTTTACAATCAACGCTACCCAACCACACAGTTCCCAATTCGGACGAATTAAAAAGGCGGACGGAGTCTCGCTGAACAATAAGTGAAGAATCCATAGTATGCGGCTCGCTTAAAAGTACGGGCCAGCACGCACATATTCACATCCATAGTGTGCCAAAAAGCCGCGATTACGCAAAAAAACTAGTGTGACGGTAGTCATTGTTGTTGTGTCACAAATAAAATAACAGTATAAATCTGGTGTGTTAAAATGCTTCCGAAATTATAGTGGGTTTAGGAAAAAATTCAGTGCAGTTCAGTCTTTGTAAAAAAAAAAGATAAATAAGATTCTGAGAACAGAATCTTCCTCGCAATTTACCAGCACTGCCGCTAAAATGTAGCAAAGTGTCCGAGGCTCTGAACACACTACATCACTAATTGATACTAAAACTTACATGCCACGATGGTAGCGACATTTTAGCACCGTTAATGCACTTGCAGAGCAAATAGCTTGGACCTTGTTTAGTAATTAATGGTCGTTTCGAGCCAAAAGTAAAGGAGATTGCTTCATGCACTTTGTTGTGAGTAGAAAATTTAACACTTTTATTTGCGAAGATTTCGTAGGGTAGTGATTTGTGGAAAAAATTGAGCAGTCGACGACGTCTGTGGTGTAGTGGTTCAAGGATCGGACTGTTGATCACGAGGTCGTGGGTCGATTTCAACAGGACACAAATATTTGTGTGAAGAACATAAGTATTTACGTGATATGTGTAGATGGTGCTGTGTAAAAATGTACCAAAATAAATAAATATTAATAGCTCATAGCGTGGAAAAAAGATTAGCCTATCAGCAGGTTGTGGTAGCGGAACTGACTGCCCAAGATGCGCCGGACGTTCAATTAAATATCGCCACACGTAGAGGCTCTTTTAATGCACCCCAATTAGAGCAGTTATAATTGAGGAGACAAAGATCAAAAGGTACGGAAGGATATGTTTGGTTTTGACGTAACCTTCGTTTTGTTTTTGCTTTCTACCCAAAGATATGTGCTGTTATGTTCAAAAATGATTTGGAAAATGGTGAATTTTATCAATTTATTTTTGAGTCGAAAAAGTAAAAAAAATATCAAAAGTCAAAAGTGGATAATTGTAACCTTTTGATTCCGCTGGATGTGGAAAGCGCAGGACCGGTCATTGTTGCGATGCATAGCCTATGTGCAGCAGTGGACGTCTTTCGGCTGAAATGATGATGATGATGATGATCCTCATCTAAATTGATAGTGGAAAAAGTATATAATTATTATATCCATTGTCTAGTACCCATAGCACAAGCTCTGCTTAGTTTGGGACTAGGTGGTGCTGTGTAAAAATGTCCCAAAGATATTTATTTCTTTTATATTGTATGTCCGATTCCCGGTAAGTAACAGATAAGGTAATCCGTGTTCTCTTGTGTGTTTTCAAATAGGAATAAGTACCTATAGAATTACAGAAATGTATATAATAAATACTTTGAATTTCACACTTATCAATTTATTTGTTCAGCGTGGCGTTTTTTATTATAATAGTATAATAAAATCTAATATACGGGTTAAAATCCAACACTAATACTTAATTGACATTGCAGTTTTTAGCTCTTTACTGACCTCAATTTCGATCGAGACTGCTGCACCTTTAAAATTCTCCGACGGGTGGAACTTTGGTCTTGGAATCGAATTCTTGAGAACTTCGCGGTCGATACAGGAACCAAAAAAAAAAAGAAAATTATTTATTTCCACCACAAGACATGCGGTAAGTTCATAAAAAAACAAACTTTAATAGCAACTACAAATGCTACGAAATTTCTTTAATGATTTAATTTTGAACTTTATAGGTAAAAAGTTATGCGTGGTCATACATTAAAAAAAAAGATACGCGTCGAATTGAGA
The DNA here is from genome assembly GCA_949699075.1 of Asteroscopus sphinx. Lineage (NCBI taxonomy): Eukaryota > Metazoa > Arthropoda > Insecta > Lepidoptera > Noctuidae > Asteroscopus > Asteroscopus sphinx. The sequence continues at coordinate 5,217,775 of OX453021.1, read as the reverse complement.
ACCTCCTCTTTTTTTTTCGTTGGTTTAAAAAAAGATACGCGTTGAATTGAGAACCTCCTCCTTTTTTTCGTCGGTTAAAAATCAACAGCGAATAAGTAAATGGAGTTAATTAAATGACCCCTCTATGCCATAATTACTAATCTATGCCCGATTACAGTCCATTGGAGATTTCGGCATATAAATCAAATTTAGCCGAACTGCCTACCACGTGATGCGGAGTAATGCATTCGGTAGAATTATCGATGATAATGCTGTATCATTGCCTGTAAAATGGGAGCTGTTTATGCCGAATTTAGGGGAGAATAACGGTGGTAGTATGAATGTATTGGCATAAGCTCTTAAGCCCGTATTACAGAGTGTTCCTCAAGCTTTGATCACTGTTTAAAACTAGTTTTGAGTTGGGATTTAATTTTAGAACATGCCTCTAGCAGAGATTTATTGATCACAGTTTAGCTTTATTTTATACTGTCACCTGTTTCGGTATTTGAGCAGAGATTTTATCTGTCATCACTCTTGTGTGGTCCAGACTACGCTTGAGTAGAGATTTCTATTCAATTTCAGGTCAAATTCGTGTGTTATGTTGTTGAATTAAAGTTAACTTTAAAGTTAACGGTAATCATAACCGTATTGGAATAAGACCGATAGTCAAGTAACGATTCTATCCTTAAGTAGGGATCAGGTGATTGAAGTTTAAACTGTACCTGAGGAACCTTCTGTAATACGGGCCTTAGCCTTCGATAAATGTACTATAGATGGTCTTGTACAAAATCAAACGCAAAAAACGTCTCCCCAATAAAGTTTACTTGTAATTATGTTTATGACAGCGAAAAGTACGACACTCCATCCTTTGTTTGCACATTTGGAATATAGCTTTTATTTATTTTTTCTACACATTTTAGCATCGTGAAACGTCTCACCGCTACTAGCGCGGTCGTGAAGCGGCTGAAAGCGAAACTGTGCCCGCAAAGGATTATTCGTTAAACAGTTTTGATGGCGCCGTTTTTCGAGCGGCGATCGGGCATCTATAGTAGGTATATTTGATCGAAGCTTTCAATAATGAACTTGGACCTCATTCTACATAAAGCATCAATATATTCCAAGTTATGAAACTGAATTTCAGGTGTCTAACTGCAGTCGCTCCGAGAAAAATATGTATATGCAGGCTGGAAACCGATTCCATCATATTTGGGAAATGGCTAGATGAAAGAAGCAGCCATAAAGCCATATTTACTAATCTTACCGTACCTATTTCTGACACCAAACAAAAATATATAAATAAAATAAATATTTTGGACATTTTTTACACAGCACCATTTAGTCCCAAACTAGGCAGAGCCTGTGCTATGGGTACTAGACAATGGATAATAATACATATATACTTTTCTTTCTAAATACATACTTATAATAGATGCTTATAATACATAAGAAAAACCCAGACCAACACAAACACTTATGTTCATCACACAAATATTTGTGTCCCGTGGGAAACGAACCCACGACCTCGTGATACAGCAGTCCTCGTGATAAACAGTAAGAGTGACTGGCTCTAGTAGGTACGAGCAAGTTAGGCGATGAGTGAGCGAAGTTGTGCTGTGCCAGGCTAGCTTAAGCAAAATGAAATAAAAATCAATAAAAAAATATTAAATTTATTAAATCAATTAAATTAAATTAAGCTGCTCACATGGGATTGACACTGAAAATCAGCGCTGTGTTGTGATCCACGTTACAACACAGCATCATGCTGAGTGTCAACCTCTTTGCCGCAGCTACGACATGCAAAGTAATTTTTTTTTTTTTTTTTTTGCCGTGGTGAAATCCTCATGGACGCACTCCGCCCGGGGTAGGCGGAGTCAGTGTCGGTCTCTAACCGACTAAAACCACCACGGTGTTCCTTCAACTACCTTAGCCGGGGGCGTGGGAACCCGTGAGTATTCACACAACCACCCCCGACAGGTCCCGGCCCGCCACAAGCAGGCGAGCCCCTTCTCCCCGTGCGGCCTAACGACGGCCGCACCCTCCTCCGTGGCGCACACGGAACACTGCACGCCACCTCACCTCACGGGCCTTTACCAGCTGTGCCAACTACTCCAGCTGCGCCAGCTACGCCAAATGTACCAGCTACGCCAGCATGCCGCCAGGCCAGCATGTCAGACACCGTCAGAGCCACCGACACGAATTGTTCGCCCAGCCGTAATGTCGAACTGTCTCCAGGGCAGAGTCCCCAGTGTGTCGTATCTTAAAGGCGCTCAACGCCCTCCTGGTTGCTAACCCTGAATGCGATGTGTTTGCGGACGGATGGAATAAAATTTTGCTAGTATGTCTGATGTTCTGTGAGAGAATGTATGCGAGGGTGTCCACTGTTCCATGTTAAGGTCATAGGTATATGTAATTTTGTCATATAAAATTTGTCATATATCATCCTCCGAGTCTTTTCCCAATTATATTGGGGTCGGCTTCCAGTCTAGCCAGATGCGGCTGAACATCAGTATTTTACACGGAGCGACTGCCATCAGACCTCCGCAACCCAGTTACTGGGTAATACTGACATTCGGAGGTTAGACCAGTTGTCAGACTTTCAGGCTTCTGACTACCCGTAACGACTGCCAAAATTTGTCATATATGTAAATTGTAATATCATCGTTATATTGTGTATCGTTTCTATGTTAATTAATGTAATTGGTTTTTGTACCGTGTTAATTAACTATAAATAAATAAATATCTAAAAATAAAATAAATATCATCTACGCCAGCTGTGTCAGCTACGCCAACTATGCCAGCCACGCCAGCTGCTGGTCGGGCAGCAGACTACCCTGAGTCTGCTGCTCGCAGGCCCATCCTCCTGTAATTTTTTTATAGAGGTTGTCTTCCTTGCGGTCCGGGCGATAAAGCCAAGACCCTCGGTCCCAAGAGGCGCGAGAACACTACCCAGCAGGCACTCCTGGGGTTACGAGACCGACGGGGACAGGGAAGGACAGTCCCCTGCCTGCCCAGTGGCAGGGTGAGTGCACACCGGGCCCGCCCCTGCTTCTCCACAGTGCCCTCTGCTTTCTCAGAGGGACACGTGGAGCAACTTCCCATTGGCCCACATCGGGCCCCTCCCGTGCCAGAATATTCACCACAGGCATTAAGGCCCCCCGGTCCAAAGGAGACTTATTGCCCGTGCCCAGGGTGCCCAACAACTGTCCGTGAGTTCCGTTCCCTCCAGACGTGTCCAAAAGGACAAGCAGCCGTCAGACACACGTGGAGGTTTTCTGGCCAGCACCCCATGCAAAGCTACTTTTCTCATGTTGTTACAACTATGTATCACTATAATTCCTAAAATGTAAAAAGTTAATAAATAATAATAATAAATAAATATCTTTGGGACATTTTTACACAGCACCATCTAGTCCCAAACTAAGCAGAGCTTGTGGTATGAGTACTAGAGAATGGATATAATACTTTTTTTTTTGTAAATACATACTTATAATACATAAGCAATTATATCTTAAAACCACTATAACTTCGACAGCATTTTAATCCACCAGACGACATATTTTTATTTTATTTGTGACACTACGACAACAATTTCCGTCATACGAGATTTTTTGCGTACTGGCGGCTGTTAGACTTACTGTAACTATGGGTGTGAAGGTGTGCGTGCCAGCCCTTACTTTCAAGCGAGTCAACTTACTAAGGGTGCTTCACTTATTGCTTAGCAAGATTCCGTGTCCGTCCGTCTGTCCGCCTCTCCGTCTGTCCGTCTGTCCGTCTGTCCGTCTGTCCTAATCCTTTACCGCTTAATAACTTCTACAGTTATAAACATAAGTGAATGGAATTTTGACAAAAAATGGAATAGATATAGATCTCATTTTTAAAAGAATAAAAAAATCTTGATTACGTATTTTAGGGGTGGCGCCCATACATGTGAAATAGGGATGAAAATATTTTTTTCGCTGCACACCCTCATGTGGGGTATCGTTGAATAGGTCTACTAAAATGAAGGTAATGTTTCATACACAACTTTTTTATCAGGTATACCATCTGCGAAATACAGTTCGCCAAAGTGGCTTGCAATGTGTCCCCCCCCCTGCCATTTCTAAACTATGTAACGTAGAAACTTATAGTCTTCAATATTGATAGACCTTTATAAAAACTCTCTTTTAAAATTATTTCGAGTATAATGTGATTATAAATTTTTGAGTTATAGTGAGAAAACTGAAAAATACTTAAGACGTCCTAGTTCATAGGTCATTGACCTTAGAGAAAAATGATCATAGCAAATAATGCTCCTTTAGTTACTTTCTATTTAAAAAAATCACAAAAAGAAACACACTTCTTAAATTTAGCTTCATAAATTTAGCGCTAGGTGGCGCTGTTTGCAAAAACTAAAATAGCCATGATTAATATTCGATTTGATTCGTTTGTAATTAGACCTACTTAAGGAACCCTATAATACTGAGCATGGCCGGACATGCTCTTGGCCGGTTTTTTATTCATTGATATGCTGTTGACTACCCATCCTAAAACTAGACCTAGCCTAGGAAAGGAAAACCTTTAAAAAAATGTCAGCCCACCTTTTCCAAATCACATACAAAACCATACAACACTAAATTAAATTTTATACAAAAGTCACATTTATCATCCGATTTATTGAAACAATTTGTGAAAAGTTGCAAAACACTGTCCGTAGCATAAAAGTTACATTATTTGTACAACAAATGCAGTATGTTGGAATGATTTACTGTTGGACGCAACTTTAATATTGTTTGTAACAATAAAAATTATACAGCGAGCTATTTGATAGGCCGCTTTAAAATATGGCCTGATATTGTTGTGTTTTATGAGGAAAAATGTTTTTCGAACTGAAAAGGAAAGTACCTAGTGAATTGAACTGTGCCGGCCGAGACCTTTTTAACTAAACGAGGCCGTTAATTTCTATTTCGGCCAAGAATTGTAATCGTACTTTTCTCTCATTTGCGAGGAAACAATACACAAATTAATTCAACACTATCTAATTTTCATTCGCGCCAATTCGTCCGCGTGCGGTTCTTGTTGTATTTTCAAAAATTTGAAAAAAAAAATGTTCATTCAGCCTTTATAATGATAATATTTTGTACCTAAAAACACCTATTTTATGTAAGTATGTACTTAAAAACCTTGGTAGCACAATTTAAAAAATAAAAATTCTCCAGCAATTTATATTATTGTCGTGTTGGATATTACCGGCCTGTTCGTTGCGTACGGAAAATAGCCGAATTGATGTATTCTTTTTTTTGGAATAATGAACCAATTTCCGAGCAAGTGGGAGAAAAGAATATTAATTTTGCTTAGTTATAGATTTTTTGCTGGAAATTAGGTAATCCATTGAGTTTTTTTGTGTTATCTAAAGATGCTAAAGTATTAATCGAATTATAATCTCAGATTTCCCTGGACTTTACGTAAATAAAATTAACTTTGAACCCGTTAATGGGCCAACCCACCGGGACTACACTCGTGCCGTGTGGTGCCGGACGTAAAGAATTGCACCAACCTATTAATTCTCATGGGTGTCGTAATAGGCGACTAACGGCCAAAATAAATATCCAATCTATCCACGATTTACCCTACTAGAGATAGAAATTTGACATATTTTGTATGGAGCTTATGTCAAAGTCCTATCTCTAGTAGGGCAAATCGTGGATAGATTGGATATTAATTTTGTCCGTAAGGGATTCACCAGAGGATCTGCAGCAGCGTTCTCTGAGTATTTAACCAACCAAGTGCGATCGCCAACCCGTCTGCCAAGCGTGGCGGTTATGGCATATTTTTTGTGGGAGCCTTGCGTCCAGCTGTGCCTTGCTTGCGTCTTTCGACTGAAATGATGATGTTGATGATGCTTGTCTTAAATAATAAGGCACAGGTGGTAAATAAACGGCCATTTACCGGTCTGAATTTTAGGCCGGCGACAAAAACTAAAAAAAATACCAAGAAAATGTTACCAAAATTGAGGACAAAATTCATAAATATAGAATGCAGTAGTCATCGTGCTTACTAATACAATGCTGTTGCGTTAACATCAAAATTGTAGTATGTATTTTAAAATAAGAGAAAACTATTCTAAGATACCTTTTATCAATTCACCAACGAACCGAAATCACACCGCACAGAAAATAAATACCAATAAAAAAAAAAGTTAGTCCGCCATTTCTACTACTGAACAACATCACTAAATTACTCAGGACCACGCAACAAACTTTAATAAACATAGGTTCGACAGAGGCCGTCGTCGACGTCAATTGATTTATAACTGACGAGGCGAGGCTGCGATCTTTGTGCCTCGTCCAACAGTATTGACAACCCTGCGTTGTTGTAGGGCTGCCTCGGATTACCAGTATTTTATTTAAGTTACAATTTGAAGAGCACCGTCAACCTATTGAGGTGACGCGACGCTGCAATATTTATGCCTCATCCGACAATATATACAACCCTACGCTTTTGTAGGGCTGCCTTCGTTCAAATCATATATTTTTACAAATAAAGGACCATTCTTCTTTCATTTTGTCAGCACGCGCTATACGATAATAGCTCACGCCGTGGTAAAATATCCGCTGGTCAGCAAGTTTTTAAGCGAGGCTAACAGGATTACCGGACGTACTTACGTAAGTATCGTCATTCGTCGGTACTCTTTAAATGTAATCCAATACCTCAACTTGTTAACAACTGCACTGCAAGTCTCCTAAATACCTGTTAAGTCAATCATTATCAATCTATGTTAAGGCTATTACCTACTTTTTTACATGCTTATAGCACTTCACTTGTTACTAAATAACTGACCAACTAACTATGTAAGTAAATCTTGGAAATGGATTTTAACCTACTTCTAATTATTGTCTTATCGATTTGAAACTTTGCAAGTATATATCCGGATGACAATACAATAATTTGGTACCATACAGACGAGTCCTTGAGTGGAGACCGCGAATCAGCAAACGCAGCGTAGGGCGCCCCCCTGCCAGGTGGACCGACGACCTACAGAACGTGGCTGGGGGGGACTGGATGCGGAAGGCAGAGGACCGAGCGTTAATTGTGGCGCAACTTGGGACAGGCCTATGTCCAGCAGTGGACTGCGATAGGCTGGGTTGATTGATTGATTGAAGCTGATCTGACGATGGACTACGGTACCTCTAAAAGCGTGTTTTATTAGTTTTTTAAACTATTAATTTATTTTAAATAACACCGTAATAATAATTCTTATTATATTTTAGCTGGACTGGAGCCCTGAGACAGCGAAACGGGGTCGCGGCAGACCACGCAGGAGATGGAGAGACGAGCTCGATGTCTTTCTCGATGACAGCTGGCAGGAGGCGGCACAGAACCGCGATAGATGGAAGGAATTGAGGGAGGCCTTTGCCCAGCAGCGGGACAGTACAGGGTAACAAAAAAAAAAAATTTGCTTGTTTTTTAAAATAATATAAAAACTTCTTCATGTCAGCATGTCATGGGTGTCAGCCCTACAAACAGTTGCGTGTAAAACGCAGGACGCACTGTTGGCCGGTGCTTATCGCGCGGGCGCCAGCTTCATGTTTTATGGAGCTCTCTCGCTGGCATGCACTACTTGTTGTTTTTTTTGGCTACGGGACCCACTAATCAATGAACTGGATATAGGTTTTTTGTACATTTTGGTTTTCGTGGTATAGGGTTGAAGGGTAATGTATTTGTCATTAAGTCTTGAAGTTGAGATGAAGTGAAGAGATGTCATCTCAAGTTGCCAAGTTGATCCATCTTCTCTTTTAAAATTTGGATGTTTTTCATTACTATAGCCTCACGGAGCATTCTAGGTACATATCAGTTTTCCTTTGCTAGGACTTGTGGTTTATCAAATAAAAAAAAATGGTTGGGTTTGTCAACGTCGGGAAAACCAATTTAAATAATATACGCGATCTAATCCGGTTAAACTTGTTTTATTATAATGTGAAGTGATCGCGAAAACCTAAGAAATTATTAGATGTCATCTCTTTCTTCTTTTTTGTTTAAATAATCTGTTTGACTAAATCCCATAGAAAAAGTTTATCAGGAAAAATGATCAACTTTTTTGCCAAACGGATTGGTGACTTTCGGACTTCTGACTAATCGCCCAAAGATATTCGTGTGGCAACCGGGATTGAAAGAAAAAGAAGCCTTTATTTATTTTCTGAGAAACATAAGGTACTAGAAAAATACATCTTCTTTAAGAATATATCTCTAAAAATCTCTATATAAAAGTGAATTGTATGAGGTGTCTACATATAATACTGGTAAGTTTTTCTCCGAGTGTTATAAAATTCCACGTAGCGTATCGGATCGGTGCGCTGACGTGATATAGGAGGCACCACATTTCCTATCGGGAGAGAAAGAGAAAATTTAAACCCGATTCCAAACATTTTCTTTGTTAAAAGTTCGGTTTTTATTTGTTAGACGTGGAAAGTGTGGGATAAATTAAATGAAAATTAAGTTTAGTAACGGTACGTAGCCAAGACGATGACACTCATGGTACGGTTGTCGACATAGCCTACAGGATTAGCAAGCTGAAGTGGCAGTCGGTCGGCCACATAAGCCGAAGAACCGATGGCTGTTGGGTTAGACGTGTTCTTGAGTGGAGACCGGGAATTGGTAAACGTAGCGTAGGACGTCCTCAGTGGAGCGATGATAAATTATTTAATTTCCACAAAAAACCATACAATGTTACCAAACCACAGAAATAGATAGAATGGCCAAGTGGCGCGCGTGCCAACACTCTGCACCATAGTGCTGTGCATTTCAAAGCCTTTCTCAGTACGCCTTATGACTTGTTTCTGTAGATACTGTAACAAAAACCCGCATAATGCCTTATTGTGCTGTTTCTAACTGCAGAAAAAAAGCTGTAAAGTACATTTGAATAAAGTTAATTTAAAAAAAAATAATGACGTCAATTTGGGAGACGCAGTTTGTTCGAAAGTTGCCACGCATGAATCGCAAGTAAAATTGTGATTACAACCATTCTGTAGATAGAATGGTAATAATAATAAATAATAATAATGGTAATGATAATGGCGAATGGAAAATATGGTTTGTTACACAGAAATAGATTTCTGTGTACCAAACCATATTTTCCATTCGCCATTATCGTGAATGCAATTATTCAATGCAAATACCCACACAACAAACTTACAAAACAAAACACGCTACACTTTCAAACAACAGCAATACAAAGTAACCGCAATTCTTTTAAAAGAATAGCGGAATATCGCGCAAGTTTCAGCGATATAAATATTTATAGACGCGGCTGACTCATAACGACTATTGTTTATTGGGTAGATAAGGGTGGGTGATGGATTTTCGCGAGAATAACTGTGATTCTATACCTGTGTGGATGTTTGTTTGTACTTTGGACCAAATAAATGAATGAAATGAATGATAAACCAACGAGAGATGTCCATACTCAGCTCTAAAAATACGAGCTGACCCCTCAAAAAAAACCTTCTTGATCACAAATTACGATCTGCAAGTTATGAACGAAAATATTCCGTTTCTAACTTTAGCCTATTTTAGTAGGTTACCTTTATCAAGGAGAATCGTTTGAACGATCAATTAAAGGGATTTATGTGGTAGTGTCAAAGGTGGTGACGAAACGGTAGACCTAGTTCAAATAAATAATACGTACTATAAGCGCCACCTTGTGACAGGCTCGTTTACAACAAGTATCAGAAATGCGTGGTCATATTTTAAGAGCTCATTTAGAGCATAGCATAGAACAATTTTTCCTATGGGATCGACCATCACAAAAAAATCGAATACACAAAAAAACTGCTGTTCCCTAGAAAATCATCGTTGACCCCATAGTAAAATTTGTGCTATGCCTTCTTCTTTTTGAAGTAAAACTTCTTTAGGCACGCTTGACTTGGGGAGTAAGCTGGTGGATGCGTTACAAAAAGTGAGGCGAACGGAGGGGGTAGTGCGGGAAGCGGGGAACGAGGTGCGCGCGACGGCCGGCCACGGTGCCTCGCCGCCATTTCTTTGTTCTCATTGAAATAGTGTTGAGGGAGATATAAGTTAGTGGAGTTTTACTTCAGAGGGACACGTAGAGCAACTCCCCACTGGCCCAGAACGGGCCCCTCCCGTGCCAAAATATTCGCCACAGGCAATAAAATAAAATCCCTCGAAGGTTGATCCCTCGAAAGGATTTTATTGCCCGTACCCAGGATGCACCGGCCAAACAACTGCCGTTCCCTCCAGACGTGTCCAGAAGGACAAGCAGCCGTCAGGCACACGTGGAGGTTTTCTGGCCAGCACCCCAACTGCAATAACACCTAGGTTGTTGCCTAAATGGTACCACAAGTCGGTTCGCCAAACTGAGACATGAAGATGGAAAGTCACAAGTAATTTCACCGGCACCCGTACCCTTCACACCGAAACACTGCAATGCAAGCATCACTGTTTGGTTGCAGAAATAGGAACGGTGGTTGTACTTCCCCGGACGAGCTCCTTCACAAGGAGCTCTACTACTGCTAATTATTCTATTGTAATTATTTTTTCGCAGGAAAACGAAGGTAACCGACATAGCCCGAAGAATTGCCAAACTTAAGTGGCAGTGGACGGGGCACATTGCTCGTAGAACGGATGGCTGATGGGGCCGTAAAGTGCGACCGCGTACTGGAAGGCGCAGCGTGGGTTGGCCCCCCACAAGGTGGACCTACGACCTGGAGAATGTCGCGGGAATCCGCTGAATGTGGAAAGCGTAGGACCGGTTGTTGTGGCGATGCTTGGGGGAGGTCTATGTCCAGCAGTGGATGTCTTATGGCTGAAATAATGATCAACATCATCAACTCAGCCTATCGCAGTCCACTGCTGGACATAGGCCTCTCCCAAGTTGCGCCACAACGCTCGGTCCTCGGTCCGGAAATGATGATGATGAATTATTTTTTATTCCATAAAGCAAGCAGGGTAATCTAACAGTTGTACATTTTTGTGGAAAGAACTGAAGGTCGTAGGTTCGAATCCTGCTTGTCATTGGATTCCCTTCCCGTTGGCATGCTTTGGCGTAGGGAACTATAAAAATCTTTAAGCTAAATCAATTCTTCGTGCTAAAATATCTCAAAAGACATAGTACTACTAATATACCTTTATCTCTGATGTCTGAAGGTTCAATTATAAGAATTTAGTACCCCCTCGGGCGTCTGACAAGCGGCTAGCAAGTCATAAATTTAACATCCCTCGCTCTATGAGATAGGTAGGGAATCTATTAAGTTTTACTATTTCTTTCTTATAATGAGGTGGAAATGTTTCAAGGTGAGTCGTGTTTTGATGTGTAATGTGGTTTTTATGAGAAACTCATACTAATATTATAAATGCAAAAGAATGAATGTTTTTTTGTCCTTCAATCACGTTGAAACGGCTAAACGGATCCCCATGGTATAATAAGATGGTGAAACATCTTATTATACCATGAGTATCCCCATATATTAGACTTCTGTGATACCTGCCGCCGCAACGCCGCAATGCATTTTCTCTATAGCCGCGGCCGGTATTAAAAATAACATATTAATTAAACTAATAAAAACCGGCCAAGTGCGAGTCGGACTCGCGCAGTAAGGGTTCCGTACCTCTCAACGACCTGATACCCCATAAAAACTGATTTAATTTACGAGAGTTTATCAAAAGACATCAACGTACAGTGTAGTACTTTTCTCTCATTTGCGAGGAAAGAATACACAAATTAATTCAACAGTATCTAATTTTCATTCGCGGTGAATCGTCCGTGCGCTGTTTTTGTTCTATTTACAAAGTTTTGAAAAAAAAATGCTCATTTAACCTTCATAATGAAAATATTTTGTACCTAAAAGCACATAATTTATGTAAGTGTGTACTTAAAAACTTAGCTAGCATAATTTAAAAACCGGCCAAGTGCAAGTCGGACTCGCGCAGTAAGGGTTCCGTACCGCTCAACGACCTGATACCCCATAAAAACTGATTTAATTTACGAGAGTTTATCAAAAGACATCAACGTACAGTGCGCGAAATATGAATTTTTGCATGTCTTTCTTACGCAGGTAACACCATATATGTCTATGTTTGTCTTATTTTTAGTATTTGTTGCTAAACTACATAATATGCACATATATCTGGCCAAGTTTGAAGCAGGTATATATTACCGTTTTGAAGATAGAGCAGGAACAAAAACGCTGAAAAAAAAATTTTTTTTCGAGGTTTCTTGTATGGGGACCCCCTTTGATTTTAGACTTTTTTTTGTAATAGGGTCCCCTTTGGAACCCTTCGGGTACGGAACCCTAAAAACGAAGGATTGATGATAATAATAACTACAAATAGACCAATATTTGGATACATGTTTCGGTTCACTTTTCCTTCGGATGATAAAATTTACCCCGAATTATTTTTTTGCCGCCTAGCGCTATTTTGTTTGTATTTTCATTTATTATTATAAAGCCTGGTAGGCCTAATAAGTAGATTTGAATACTTCAAATAGGTAGTGTTTAAATTGTTCTTACTATAATTACGATAAATTTGAACTGAACATAAAGACACCCTCAAAATAAAAATTGTAAAACGAAGGTGTAATGATTATGTCTGTGACTGCCTCGTTGGTCTAGTGGTTGCAAGCGCGACTGCTGAGCATGGGGTCCTGGGTTCGATTCCCGGGTCGGGCAAAGTGTTATTGGGTTTTTTCATTAGGAAATTCTCAGTAGCAGCCCGGAGTCTGGATTTGTGCCCGGTCAATGGCAATAGGCTCGCCCCCTATTACATGGGACTATAACATAACTGGCGAAATGTGGGTGTACTATTACACCTCTGCCTACCCCTTCGGGGAAATACAGGCGTGATTTTATGTTATGTTATGTTAATAATTTTGTTATTGTACCTACTTTTGTAGAAAAATAAATAAATAAACAAACAACATGGATCCGGGAGGTCACCCTGGCGAGACGCCGACTTGCCCAAATAAATATCTTTGAATCTTAGTTACCGTGGGATAAGCGATAAGTATTTCTGTGATAAGCTGAATTATGCGTGGGAAAAGCCGCTGGCAATGTCTAGTATTACTTTTTTAAAAAACTGTGTATAAGTTGATTAAGACAGCTGGCACATTTGTGATTGCAATATATTAGTGACTAGCCTTTGCCCGCACACGATTTGGCTTATCACAGAATAACTTATCGCGTATCCCTCGGGATCTGTTTATTTTCCCGGAAAAAAATAGTCTATATATTATATCCTTATGCTATCCTTGTGCCATATTTTATCTTAATCCTTTCAGCCATTTCAGCGTGATTGAAAATCAAACAAACTTTCACATTTATTATACGAGTAGGATTAAACAAAACAAAGTAACTGAAGATTTATTATAATTATACAATGCTTCATCCGAAGGTAGCAAATGGCTTGGCACTTGTAGCTGATAAATAGGCAGAAAGTTGTTCCCGATCCCCATGAATTTATTTTTGTCATCCTTTACACAGCCAGGAACAACATGGTACAATTTGTTATTCAAATACAAGATGTTGATCCGTAACCGTGCCATATTTATAGAGCAAAAAAGAAAGAAAAAAAACAGAAAAAAAATTTTTTAGGACATTTTTACACAGCACCTTCTAGTCCCAAACAAAGCAGAGCTTGTGTTGTGCTATGGGTACTAGACAATGGATATTATAATTATTATATACTTTTCTTTTGTAAATACATACTTATAATACTTGAAACACCCAGACTAACACAAACACCTATGTTCATCACACAATATTTGTGCCCTGTGGGAATCGAACCCACGACCAGTCCAGACCAGATCAGCAGTCCGACCCTCGAACCACTAGATCACAGACGTCGTCAAATAAAAATAATAATGTGCTTAATCATCTACAAAATACTCGATTATTCTACGATTATTTAATACCCATATTTTCACTCAAAAATATAGAGAGGGTTTGAGAATAAATCCCGCGAAACTCTGAAAATAAGTCATCGGCGGCATTGTCAAAGGGTCGAAATACCTGCAATTTGTTTTGGTGGTTTCGATACTCTGTGGTTTCGCACACGACGCACGGAGGGAATTTGTTTGTTTACGAATAGGTATTTAAATAAAATAAACATAAATTGTTGTTGTTTTTTTTTCGTGTTAAGTATCAGTGGTATAGTCACCTCTTTATGTGGTACGGTCGACCGCACGTCGGTGGTAACACTTTGACATTAGCAACATCTTTATTTCGTAAGCAGTAAGGGCAGTTTTCGAATTGACGACGGTTGACAAACGTGTTTTTTGAATTGTTGACGGTTTTTTTACCACTGTCATGCAGTTGACTGTACTAATACAGATCAACATGTTGTATCTAGAACATGGATATTAACATAGCACTTTGACAAGTCCTTAGTCCAAATTCCAAAAAATGTTTTTACACGACTGCCCAAAAAAAAGAGAGTGTAATTTACCCAAATGCCTTCAATAACTCCATTTATAGATCCCATTATTGCAACAGTCGAAACGCGCGAATATTTGCCATATTACGAGAAAAAAGTAAGTTAGTTTGCCCACCGACTTTGACTAATGACCACACATTCGGGAGGTCCGACGCATATTGCGCTGATGTGAACTTAGATACAATGGAGTAGACTTTGATACAAGAAAAATTTATGAAAAGATTGTGTTTTACGTGCCATTTCTTTTTTGGCAGGCTCTCCTATGAACACATTAGATATACCTACCTAGTGTATTAGTCGCGCAGATAAAGAATGGGGTTGAAAATGGCGGCAGTTGTATTTGCCTCTCGATCACACGCACAGAATTGTGTGAGCGAGAGGCAGATAGAACAATAGAAGTGCTGCTATTTTCAATGTCATCCTTTATCTGCGCGAGTAGCTTATTAACTTTAAAAATAATAATACTTGAGGAAATAACTAAAGTTAAAGATACTTTCTTTACTGGAGCGTCATTGACGTAACATGATAACTATGTAAATTCTTCAAAAAATCTAATTTGGTGCAGTTCATACTTTTGCAGCTATCATCATTTTATTTTCTGTTAGTGTTTTTCTGCTCAAAAATAAAATAAAAATACTTTTTTAAACTTTATTGTGGTGTCAGATCAAACAAAACGCACAGACAAGCAGTTGATGCACAGATGCAGTGAAACAAATCATGACAACTTGTTTAGGGAGTTATGAATTATTCCAATATCTTTATTAATTGCAGCTCCATGTCATCCATTATTCTATCGGAACATGTATAAGCAGAATTTTCGAGCCACGCGCGCTATTTTCATTTTGATCAGTCATTCCATATATCAATCTTCTATGTTATTGTCTTAAAAAGCTTTTTCTGTTCGATTGTTATTATAAGTGTTACTGTTAGAAAGAAAGAAGAAAGAAAAATGGTTTATTGCCCCAGTTTACGACGCGCAACATTTAAACAACAGTGATACAAAACACAAACAGGTGGGGTTATAAAGAAAGTCAAACAAAAAAAAACATAGGTAAAATATAAAGAAAGGACAGTTGACATAAAATATGAGAAAAGTATAGTTACTGTTACAACAATGTAGATCATCGATTTAAGAGTGGGAATTAGCTTATTGGTAGAGTTGCCATAATTTCCAGGAACTAATACAGGACGTTTGTGGTTGAATGTGCGTACAAAAAAATAAAAAAATAAACACGATAAATCATGCGTACATGCTCGCGCACACTCTGACTGTCTAGGGGTCCGCTGGCTAGTAGAAAAGGCGGCAAATATGGCAATAGCGAGCAATGAACATTTCGTTACATGACCGTTTCGTTACAGATCGAACCCCTCCGTGCCTCGGAGAGCACGTTAAGCTGTCTGTTCCAGTTGTCATACGAATATCTATGGCAGTCGTTACGGGTAGTCAGAAGCCTGAAAGTCTGACAACTGGTCTAACCTCCGAATGTCGGTATTACCCAGTAACTGGGTTGTGGGGGTCTGATGGCAGTCGCTCCGTGATGTTCAACCGCATCTGGCTAGACTGGAAGCCAACTTCAATATAATTGGGAAAAAGGCTCGGAGGATGATGAGCGAGCAATGAACATTGCCATGCTATGTGGATCACATTACAGTATGCAAATTTGATTTGCTAGCGTGGAACATAGTCCACGGTAATTGATTGACGGCAACTACTCACCCTGTAATCACAACATATTATTATCATAAATTCAGGGCGCGCTGAGTTCGTGGTTGTTGGGGCTAATCTCAGAAACTACTGAACGGTTTTCATACGGTTTTCACCAATAGAAAGAGGGATTATCTAAAAAGGTTATAGTTTATAATTGCTACCCATATGAACCCGGGGCGGGTCACTTGTAAAATAATAATTTTATAAACATGCGATTACACTGTCAGACGCGATAAAGTCCTACGATATTCGTAAACCTCTGAAAGTCTCTATCAGATAAGTGGTCTGCTTTCTGTTAGAAAGCTGTACATAACATATACGGTCTTGAAAAAACACAAGACACTTCCTTATGATGCAACAATAATATAAAAAAGACAGAAAGACATGATTGCACAAATCCCGCAAACTTAAACTAAATTCACCGCTATACAATAAAATACACGCGCAGCTCAGTTATATAATAGGGTAAACAAAGACACACAAACTAAACACACACACACACATATAGTTCATGTAGTGCTAGCAGAATGGATGAAACCACTTACTTATGCAGAAACTGAGGCACTCCTACAATAAATGACATAACTCACTAAAAACCCTCAACACACACTGTCACACACCCACACACGTACCTCCACACCCACACGCACCCCATCCACCACACACATGCATTCCTCACTTGAAAACACCCCCACCCATATACAATATCATAATAATTAGTATGTATAAAGATAAATAAATAAATAAAGGAAAATTATATTGAAGAGCGGAGTCTCCTAATACAGGCATTAAGGAGGCTCCAATCACCAACTATATAATGTTACCTATATCGTGTTGATGAAGTAATCCTTTTGTATTTTGTATTGTATTTGTATTTTTGTAAGTTTCAAAAGTTTGAAGGGTTGTATGTAGAAAGTGTTCACGCTCATCTAATTCTGGATAATTTCTTGCCGTAGTAAATACCGGTGCCAAAAGCCTTTAACTACAATTAAACATCAAAATATAAATAATCCAGCAAGCCATCTATATTACAAGGCAGTTAAACTGCGCGTGTATTCAGCCCATTTATCTTGCCAGCCAGCAATGGACCTTGACGAGGAGCAATGCATCAATGTATCCATACATAGGTATAGGTTTTACACTATTATACAGGTTGTTTCTAATTCGTATATTTTAAATAAATTACTTGATCTATTATTGGAATATATTGACCCTGAATTGGAATTTTAAAAAAGCTGTGTCACTTGGTAGTATTATTCTTGTATACAAAGTGTAATTGAAATAACTGAAAATCTCTTAAGGGGTCATTGTACTCATCAGTATGAACAACTTTTATTGTTGGACCAACTCTGAAATCGCGAAAAAAAATCAGCTTTACATGAGTTCACATATTTTGACAAATGTAGGGAACAGCTGATATCTATTTCGCGATTTCTAGTTTAGTTCCATAGTAAAAGATCTCCATACTGATGAGTACAATGACCCCTAAAGAGGTTTTCAGTTAATTTAATTACACGTTGTATTTTACTTTTTGTAAAAAAAAAAAACGATTTAATCCAAGAAATACCCGGTTAGTAAGTCTAATACAGTTTAAACCCTATACTTAGATGTTTTCTAATTCATGTTATTCTTTCAAACATCGTGATCCACTGTTAACACAGATCAACACTAACCATCCATGAAATACCCGGTTCGTTAGTGTTGATCTGTGTCAACGGTGGATCACGAGGTTTGAAAGAAAGAAAGAAAAACTTTTATTTGGCCAGAACAGTGACAGGACAGCACAACAATAACATTATTAAAAATACTAAAGATATAAGAAAAACATGAAGTTGCTGCCGGGCATGCCCATGCCAAAAGGGTCACCAACTCAGCATGTGCTGGCGTGGAACAACCAGCGCTGTTTGAAAGAATTACACGAATTAGGAAACAGCCTGTATAGCCGAAATAGGTTTTAGACTGTATGTTCTACGGTCGACTGAAGGAGGATATCCTGGAGCAAGTGCTTTTAGAATTTCTTGGTAGTTAGTAGTAAGGAAGGGTTAAAGAAGAAGAAAGAAAGAAAAATGGTTACTACAGCCAGAGGCACACAATAACAATAATATACAATAATTATTAAGTATACGAAGCGAGTGTGGATGGAAGAGTTGGAAGGGGACGACCTCGGCGAACGTATCGCGATCAAATCGCGGATGTTCTCAAAAAATGCCAGGTTAAGAGTTCTCTAAACCGAAGAGCATGCATGACGAGGTTAATGGACGTAGATGAAGCGAAAGAGGTGTGTCAGGATCGTAGCAGGTGGAAATCCATAGTCTCTGCCTACCCCAATGGGAAACAGGCGTGATAATATGTATGTATGTATGTATGTACAATTTCAAACAACACAGACTCCTAAAAGTATAATTGTGTGCCCCGCGGCTGTACCAAATAGGCTCAGTTCAGCAAAAATGCCAGACAACTAGTGTCTGGCGCTGGTTTTCAACTGGACCTTGTTTGAAAGTGTCACGGACGAAAATCAGTTTTACAGTGAGTAAACTAAAAATAGATAAAAAATAATAAGAAAGTTTTTGTAAGCTTTCCACTGATATTTAAACTTGTTATATTATAATCTGTAGTGATCGCGAAAACCTAAGAAATTATTACTAGTGATAGATTAAATATTTTTGTATACAACGTGTTGATCTGTATTCGTGCCATATTTAAGAAAATGACTATACCACTGATACTGAACACGAATCAATAAAAAAATCTAATCAAAAAAAATTTAATGGATATTTTTTTGAAAATAATTTTCACTATACAAGATGTTGATATGTAACCGTCCCATATTTATAGAGCAAATAATAAATAATGTGTTCATCTAAAAATACTTTTAAAATTCTACGTTAATACCCAAATTTTCACTTAGAAACATAGCGAGAGATTGAGAATAAATCCCGAACGTCTCTGAAAATACGTCATCGGCGGCATTGTCAAAGGGTGGAAATACCTGCAATTTTTTTTTGTGGTTTCGCACGCGTCGTTTTTGTATCGCACGCGATACATGGAGGGAATTTATTTGTTTACAAATAGGTATTTAAATATTTAAAAAAAAAATGGTATTGATTTTTTTATTGATTCGTGTTCAGTATCAGTGGTATAGTCATCTCCTTAAATATGGCACGAATACAGATCAACACGTTGTATACAAAAATATTTAATCTATCACTAGTAATAATTTCTTAGGTTTTCGCGATCACTACACATTATAATAAAACAAGTTTCAAAAAGTATACGAAGCGAGTGTGGATGGAAGAGTTGGAAGGGGACAACCTCGGCGAACGTATCGCGATCAAATCGCGAATGTTCTCAAAAAATGCCAGGTTAAGAGTTCTCTAACCCGACGAGCATGCATGACGAGGTTAATGGACGTAGATGAAGCGAAAGAGGTGTGTCAGGATCGTAGCAGGTGGAAGTCCATAGTCTCTGCCTACCCCAATGGGAAACAGGCGTGATAATATGTATGTATGTAAGTTTAAAAATCAGTGGAAAGCTTACAATAACTTTTGAAACTCCTGTTTTTGGCAAAGAATAGTCATAAATATAAATATCTTTGGAACATTTTTACACAGCACAAAACTAAGCAGAGCTTGTGCTATGGGTACTAGACAATGGATATAATACTTATATACTTTTTTTTTGTAAATACATACTTATAATACATAAGCAACACCCAGACCAACACAAACACTTATGTTCATCACACAAATATTTGTGTCCTGTGGGAATCAAACCCACGACCTCGTTAACAGCAGTCCGACACTCGAATCACTAGACCACAGAGGTCGTCAACCTCCCCACACCCCATTTTTACTGTGGAGTTTGGATATCTTTTGGCCAAAATTAATAACTTATAATGAACACTAGCCAATTTGCCCTACTAGAAATTTGACATAAGCTCCATACAACTTACGTCAAATTTCAATATTTATTTATTATTTATATTTATTTCAATTTTCTCTAGTTGGGAAAATAATGGATAGCCTAGCAGACTGCTGTACCCCGCGGTTTCACTCGCCATTTAATTTGAAAGAAATCGGATTATTTATAAATAATTTAGATTTTTCTACGCTATTAGTTAATAATAATATACTAAAATCATTTATTTAAAAAAGCACTGGTATGTACAAAGCGGTTGTTTTCAAACTAGGCAACTGTATATTGAGAATGTTGGCTGAGTACCACTTACAAAAAAAAAAAACTTTACACAATAGGTCACATTGTCCTACATACATACAATGTTGGCCTACATAGGCCTACATTGTCTTTGTCTTCGTAATAGATCACAATTTCAAAAAAAAAACAACTCACCGAATACATAACCTCCTCCTTTTTTTGAAGTCGGTTAAAAACAACTTACAATAATTCCTCATTCTAGTTTCATTGTTCCGTAAAAAATCATTCTGTGTTCCATCCCTAGGTTATATTTCTATGCAGTCAAGTATAAAGCCACGATATCGTTCCAGTTGCAGATATTGCTTGGATTTTTATTTTCTAAGATATTGTAATGTCTATGTTATATTTAGATGGAATACTTTTCAGGTAGTGCAGATCGGAATTGGACTATTTTCTGTTACAGTTCCTAGGTTGCGAACAATGTTTTAGTTTTGTATTGGTTTGTATATTTTATTTATTTTATTATGTACACACACAACACTACAGCACAGTACTATAGTAACTGTAGTACAGTCTAACAAAGCAATTGGTATCCATTGTCGCCAGATATAGTTGAAGATTTCTCTGAAAATTATTATAGAACGGCTTGATTAGGGTTTTGTATAAATACAGTTTAACTTTTTCCGTTATTAAAATGATATTTCACTCGAAAACATCCATAACCTTCTGAGAAAATTTCATTTATATCTGGCAACCCTGGATACTGATTGCTTTGTTAGACTGTACTAATAATAGTATAATAGTGTAGTATAGTTATTTATGTAGTAATAGTATTTATGTAGTAGTAGTATTTATGTAGCACAACTAGAGCCTGACGTTTCAAGTGCCTGTAATTAGGTTTATTTGAAATTAAAATCATTTGAAATTGAAAATATATTTTTTAAGTATAATGTACCTAATAGTAGTAGATTGCCTTGTTGATGTAGTAGTGACTCCTAAACGTGGGGTCCTGTATTTGATTCCCGGGTTGGGAAAAGTGTTATAGGGTGTTTTAATTAGGAAATTCTCAGTAGCAGCCCGGAGTTCGAATTTGTGCCCGGATTACATAGAACTTATAAGTTATAACATAACTGACGTAATGTGGTTGTACTATACATCTCTGCCTACTCTTCGAGGACTACAGGCGTGATGTTATGTATGTGTGTGTATGCGATAATAGTAGCGTAGCTCCCGTATTTTCAAAGCCTAGAGCGAAATAATTTACACTGAAGAATGTAGTGTAGAATATTTATTATGTTATTGCGTCACGCGAAGCGTCCTTGAATGCTATACCACAATCAAGGGACTTTTTTATAGCTCTTCAAACAACTCAGCCAATCGCAATCCACTGCTGGACATAGGCCTGTCCCAATGGCACCACAATACTAATTGGTCTTCTGCCTTCCACACCCAGTCCACAGCTACCTTCTTTAGGGGGTCGATTTCACAGCCTACGAATGAAGTAACACTAATGAGATCGTGACACAAATGCTATCTAAAGGACACTAATGATGTGCATATTTTTATTGGTTTTAAAAATGTAAATTAAATCTTCTTATGATCAATATTAAAACCTTTGACATCGAAACAACAATTGATAAACTTTTTTACAATTTGTTAACAGTAATCATCATCAATATAAATAAGGCTAAACTTACTTTGTAATCCAATAAAAATATGCATGCCGTTAGCGTGATTTAGATTTCATTTGTGTTATGATCTCATTAGTGCAAAATCATTTGTGGTACCCAATTTTATGTGAAATCGACCCTAGGTCGTCAGTACATCTGGCTGGGGGGTTCCCACGCAACGTTTGCCGATTCATGGTATCCACTACAGAAATAGATAGAATGGCCAAGTGGGCAGGGCGCGTGTGCCAACACTCTGCACCATAGTGCAGTGCATTTCAAAGCGTTTCTCAGTACGCCTTATGACTTGTTTATATAAATACTGTAACAAAAACCCGCAAAAATGCCTTATTGTGCTGTTTCTTACTACAGAAACGAAAGCTGTAATGTACATTTGATTAAAGTTTATTTTTAAAAATTAATGACGTCTATATGGGAGGCGTAGTTTGTTCCAAAGTTGCCACGCATGAATCGCAAGTAAAATTGTGATTATAACCATTCTATCTATTTCTGTGGTCTCCACAAATTTTTAGTGAATTTTTCTGCCACAGACAGACAACGAAGCAAGTCAAATAAAAGCTTTTAATGAAATACGAGTATCTATATCAAAACATAGGTTTACATATCCCTGAGTAAACCCACGCAAGCAAGCAGTACATGGCAGTACCAACAAGAGATAAAAAGCTTACAATTTGCGGTCGTATTGATTTGGTCAGCGCTTTGCCTTGCCGTATTTAACTCTGGATGTACTCTAGGATTCCGTTTCAATTAGACCGTTTGGTTTCCCACAAAGAAACTTCTAATCCAGATTTTAAGAATGAATTATTGCTCTTAGGTTGATATATTTCTTCATACGTACAATTTTTTGCTTTAACTTTTATCACGCTTCCCGTTAAGGAGTGTAATTCCTCGCCGATACACAGATACCGGATTTGTTATACAAGATGCTGGTCTGTAATCGTGCCATATTTCTAGATCTGATGAAAAATAATGTCATTAGTCACATAAAAATACTTGAAAAATTCTACGATTATTTTATACCTAAATTTTCACTTAGAAACATAGCGAGGGTTCGAGAATAAACCCCGAACGACTCGGAAAATAAGTCATCGGCGGCATTATCAAAGGGTGGAAATACCTGCAAGTTGTTTTGGTGGTGTCGCAAGCATTGTTTTTGTGTCGCACGCGACACACAGGGGGAATTTGTTTGTTTACAAATAGGTATTTAACAAAAAAAAAAATTTGGTATTGATTTATTTTACTGATTCGTGTTCAGTATCAGTGGTATAGTCACCTCCTTAAATATGGCACGAATACAGATCAACACGTTGTATATGTCGTAGGATAATCGGACAGATCGAATCTTTGCGAAAATCCTAGGATGATTGCAAAATACCTGATAATTGCAATCTCAAAAAGATTTTCATTATCATACGAGCTATTATCAGGATCATTGCAAAAATCCCAGTTTGCTTATGACGATTGGAAACTTTAACGCTGATTGGCTAATCTAAGAGTCGATTTATAACATCTTCTTTCTGGTTGGTCAGATGAAGATGTGGCTCGAAGGCGAAAGAATGTAGCCGTTAGCCAATCAGCGCATCCGTCAGTGCATAACGTACATATCAGCCAATCAGCGGTCATAACGTGAGCGGTTTTTCGCGACTTACCTAAGATAAACTGGATTTCTGCAATGATCCAGAAAAGAGATCGGATGAAAGCGAATTTTTTTCTTAGATTCCAATTATCGGGTTCTTTGCAATTGTCCTAGGATTTTCGTAAAGATGCGTTTTTCCGATTATCTTACGATATGTACCTAGACGTAAAAGCAAAGCAAAGTACCTATCTGGCCGGATAACTCTCGGATCCGGCCGGATTGAAAATCGTGCTGAGTTGGAATCCCTAGTCAGGAAGCTGCGAATAATTTACAATACATACATACATACATATTATCACGCCTGTTTCCCATTGGGGTAGGTAGAAACTATGGATTTCCACCTGTAACGATCCTGACACACCTCTTTCGCTTCATCTACGTCCATTAACCTCGTCATGCATGCTCGTCGGTTTAGAGAACTCTTAACCTGGCATTTTTTGAGAACGTCCGCGAATTGATCGCGATACGTTCACCGAGGTCGTCCCCTTCCAACTCTTCTTTTTTAATTTACAATAAAAAACTGTCATACCATCTGAAATTCTACAGAACCCGAACAAATCCTCACATTTAACTTGACCGTTTATTTTTCAATATAGTACAATTTGAATCGAGCAAAACAGTTTAGAACACAAATAAGCTTACAAATTGTGTTTACTTAGTACAACGGCGCCGAATCGTGATATACTCGTACATTGCTGCGTTTACAGAGGGTGTGTTTCGATATTGAATGCGATAGTGGCACAGGTCAACCATATTTGTTTGGAGATAAACAAAAGGCTAATGACCAAAATTCATGTTTTTCACAGACATACCGTGAAAAATATAGACGAAGTGCTGCGAATAATATAGTGAAGCCAAAAAACTATGCTCCTTCGTGTACAACCAGCGCTCACGCACACAAATGCACCTCAAACCGTGCTCACCCCTCTCACTACACTTGTCGTGGCATCGTCCAGTAAGCATCGTAAAATCAAATATCCTTCAGGTGCATGTTGTGTGCGTGAGCGCTGGTTATACACGAAGGAGCATAGTATTTTTGGCTTCACTATGATAGTTTGCAGCACTTCGTCTATATTCTTTACTATGTCTGTAATGTTTTTTTCTATTTGTGGTGGCAATGAAAAAAAAATATAACGTTTTAACTAGATATGCCTACCGAGTTCAGGTTTTGTTTCCACCGAGTAATCACTGAAGTGGCAGTGCGCTGGTCATGTCTGTCGAAGGACCGATGGCCACTGGAGCAGACGAGTCCTTGAGTGGAGACCGCAAATCGGCAAATGCAGCGTAGGGCGCCCCCCTGCCAGGTGGACCGACGACCTGAGCTGGGGGGACTGGATGCGGAAGACAGATTACCGAGTGCTGTGGCGCAACTTGGGAGGTCCAGCAGTGGACTGCGATAGGCTGAGTTGATGATGATAAGTAATCAGTCGGCCGAGGTACTCGGTTTAGGTTTTCGCAGGTTGATACGTGATCGCGACAAGACCACCTCTGGGCCGACCTTCCCGCCGAAGATGCTCGCCCATCAGTCACTTATTATTTGTCTACAAACTACAAATAATACACGGAATGCGTTTAATTTCTTTTAACCAGCTTTGAGTGTAAAAACCACAGAAATAGATAGAATGGTTGTAATAAAAATTTTACATGCGATTCATGCGTGAAAAGTTTTGAACAAACTATGCCTCCCAAATTGACGTCATCAATTTAAAAAAATAATACTTTAATCAAATGTACTTTACAGCTTTTGTTTCTACAGTTAAAAACAGCACAATAAGGCATTTTTGCGGGTTTTTGTTACAGTATTTACAGAAGCAAGTCATAAGGTGTACTGAGAAAAGCTTTGAAATGCCCTGCACTATGGTACAGAGTGTTGGCACGCGCGCCCTGCCCACTTTTCCATTCTATTCTATCTATTTCTGTGGTAAAAACCTAACAAGTGCTGGTTAGATGAAAACAGTTTATACATGGAGTTTCTTGCCGGCTCTTCCACCATTTTTTTGGAACCGTGCTGCTAGATTATTAATGTTTTATTTGGGGTGCATTAAAAGAGTCTCCACGAGTGATGATATTTAATTGATCGTCCGGCGCACTCTGGGCAGTCAGCCCCGCTATCAACCTCCTGACTGGCTAATCATTTCCCCACGATATGAGCTATTATTATTATGTAGCTCATGTCGACACGAAGAAGATGATTAATGTTTCGAAAGTGCATGGAAAAGTGCGTGCCTATTCAAAATAAAAACTTTATTCTTATTTATTTTCATATCACTAAAATATCACTAAAATCTACATTATTATCCTCTCATCTGTGGAAGTCCGCCATTTTGGCAATTTTGAATAATGGCGGATCTGTGGAACCGTATATCGGTCTTTCCACAGACGGGGACCGGACGCCTACCTCTGTGCCTTTAAATCGCGATTTCCCTAATTTTTGTATAGAAAGCACTAAAAACTAGTTAAAAACACTTAAACCTTATTAAATTTGCTATTATACTGTATCCAAGAAGGTATGTCGGAATGTATGTACTCGGTCGAGGCACGAAAAAAGATCATGATTGTGTTCTGACCCATTAATTTTGTTTTTCACTAACAAAAGGGTCAAAAACACTCTATTTTATTCAAACTTGACACTGAACAACAAAACTATTCACACGTAAATTAAACTCTACCCTCCAAAAAGTCAGTAAATCAATAAAACATTTTACCTTTAAATAAACAGCAAAAATTTCGAGTATCGGACGCAAAGAGGATAAAACAAACAGCCAGGGTCCGAGGTCCGAGGTCCAAAAGGGTTGGGCATTTATAAGCCCACTAGTGTAATTAATTTCTAGTTTCAATTGTTAATTTGCTCTATAGGGATAACACGGAGCAAATATCGTACGAGTGGCGCGGACACACTGTTTGAACGAATGGCAAGCTGTTAAAAATATTTAATTATTTACTAGGTGGTTCCAGAGGCTTCGCTCACAGCACCACCTATTGGGTCCAGATTTTATGATTTTCTTTTTTAGCATATTTACATTAAGAATATGAGTCAATTTGGTCCATAAATATATCATCATCATCAGCCCATTACTGACCCACTGCTGGGCACGGGCCTCTTCATACAATGAGAAGGATTCAGGCCTTAGTCCACCATGCTGGCATATTGCAGGTTGGTGAACTACACACACCATCGAGAACTGTATGGAGCACTCTCAAGTGTGCAGGTTTCCTCACGATGTTTTCCTTCAACGTTAAAGCAAGTGTAAATCAAATTCTGTAAATAAATATACTATTATAAATTGTTAAAACTTGAACACAGTGCCACCTATCGGCTCATAGTATAGCTATGAATCAAATATTGTGTGAACATGACCTCAATCGGTCAAGTTCTTCAGATTATATAATTGATTTATTAATATTATTGTTACAATAGAAATTGACCACGCTAAATCTGCAGTGGAAAACAATAACTATCAAAATCTCTGTAATGATAAAACTAATACCCGGATAAAACTAGGTTTACCCGTTATAAAAACTGTCACCTGGTAACCTTACCCGCGAGTCGCTAATAATATATTTTCTTTTGTATTTACCTTATGTCCCGCCGCTTCAAAGGTAAAGAAAAATCTAGTTCATAAATTGTTGGCCATTTTCTCCAGCAGTGTGTCCCTGTGTAAATGAGGGTACAGTTATTTGAGTTTCATTTTCTAAGTGTCGTGTTTGGCGGTATGTTTGTGTTGAAGGGCCAATGGTCACAAGTTTGTACTACAACACTAATCATACTATATCCTTTTGTTACTCAAATTAACAGTATTTCGATTGAACTTTCATTTTGTTGAAATTTTTTGTGTTAATTTATTTATTTTATGGTTACTGAGAAGAGTTAATTGTTGCATCAGAAAAAAATATCTGAGTTTGTTGCTCACCTGCGCTTGTTTCATAAAAATTATAATAAACTTACATACTTTATACCTACAGCTAGACTGGATGAAGTTAGTTAGTAGTAGTAGAGCTCCTTTGTGAAAGAGCTCGTCCGGGGAAGTACTACCACCGTACCTAAATCTCCGCCAAACAGTGATGCTAGCATTGCTGTGTTTCGGTCTGAAGGGTACGGGTGTCGGTGAAATTACAATCACATGAGACTTTCCATGTTCATGTGACGATGACGACGACAACCTCTGACGACCTCTGTGGTCTAGTGGTTCGAGTGTCGGACTGCTGATCACGAGGTCGTGGGTTCGATTCCCACAGGACACAAATATTTGTGTGATGAACATGAGTTTGTGTTGGTCTGGTTGTTTCTTATGTATTATAAGTATGTATTTACAAAAAAATAAGTATATAAGTATTATATCTATTGTCTAGAACCCATACTACAAGCTCTGCTTAGTTTGGGACTAGATGGTGATGTGTAAAAATGTCCCAAAAATATTTATTATTTATGTGTGTAATTTACGATTTTTTTTTACGATTTTAATTAATGAAAAATAATTGTACGGTAGATCAGAATAATTTTTTGAAATATCTGTAAAGACGCTTGTCGTCTTATTCTTCCTGCGACCATGAAGGCTGCAAAGCTTTCGAAACTTCAGGAAAACAACCAATTTAAATAATACACGCGATGTAATCCGGTTAAACTTGTTTTATTATAATTTTACGT
Organism: Asteroscopus sphinx; assembly: GCA_949699075.1. NCBI lineage: Eukaryota > Metazoa > Arthropoda > Insecta > Lepidoptera > Noctuidae > Asteroscopus > Asteroscopus sphinx. The sequence continues at coordinate 5,189,540 of OX453021.1, read as the reverse complement.
CATGTATCGCAAGTTGCACTGTTTCGAGTCATGTCATAACTCGTAACAGCAGGGTTATTCTTAAAAATAATTCCAATTTCAATCCAATACCCAATGTCAAAAAGTTACAAGAATGAATGGGTATTTTTGATTAAGAATATACACAATACACAATTTTAATTCTAATAAGGTTTAATTAATTCTAAAAACACTCAATTTCAATTTTTTTTTTTTTCCCACTTTTTCTTTTTAATAATTGATCAATTGTATTGTTTAACTAATTCCTAGTAATGCTATAGTGGCACTTTTTAACAAAATTTAACCCTGTTTACATGTGGATAATGTAGTGGGCTGCAATATTGTTAATATTTCGTTAAACCTATATTTTTACATGTACACACATATTGTAGCTGTTTATTGTCCCTTAATAAATAAAATAAAATAAATTCATTGCAAATTTTAGATGCGGATTGCGGATGTCCATGGGCGGCGGTGATTACTTACCATCATGTGACGTGCTTGCTTGTTTGCCCCCTCTAAAGCACTATTCTATCCTGCAATATACATAGCAATTATTCTTTTTAGCGTTCCGTACCCAAAGGGTGCCAAACGGGACCCTATTACTCTCGCTACGCTGTCCATCCGTCCGTCTGTCTGTCACAACGATGTATCTTCTGGACGGTAATAGGTATCAAGTTGATATTTTATCAGAATATGTGTTGCTATGACCCCTATCATGACAAATACTAAAAATAAAAAAGTCTAAAACAAAAGGGGGTGCCCATACAAGAAACCTTGACAAACATCAATTTTTCTTGACATTTTTGTTCCTGCTCTATCTTCAAAACGGTAATACATACCAGCGTTAAAACTTTTTTTTTTTTTTTTTTTTTTTTATTTTTTTTTTTTTTTTTTTTTTTATTTGTTCAGTGGTATACATAACAAAAACATTCTAAAGATGTAAACATAAACTCATTAGAGTTTTACCGTACATCAGTATCATCGACTATACAAACAGGTAAACAAAAATATAGTTAATAAGGTAGGATATTACATAAGTACAATGAGGGTAGATACCAGATAATATTTATCTACATTATGTAGGAGCGAACACCGGTGACTGCGCGATCCGTCTTTACAAACTGGTGGAGGGTAGTGTTTGTGTTGATACAGGTTGTTCCTACATATGCAGCAAACTTTTGAGAATTTATTATACTTACATTAATAATGTTATTAATTGTATTGACTAGTTATTTTTATTATTGTGTCTTTGTAACTTGCAAGAAATGTTGTTTTAATTTAAATTTTATGTTTTTTTTTGTTATTTTATCCCTTAGAGACTTGTTCTGCTTATAGTGCATACTATGTAGTTTAGCAACAAATAGCTTTGTTCTTAAGTGACCCCAAAAACAGAAAAAATCCCAAGGTTACATAACAAAACTAGAACAAAATAAAGAATAAAACCCAGAAATCTCTCAATTAGAGAATCTTACAGGTGGCTTTCATATAAAAACTGCTATAACTATAATAATCTACAACTCGTTTAAATACACTTACACAACAAAAGCCACATTACTTTTCTCGTTTATATTTATTTCTAAAACCTTTTACAAAATATTATATGACTTTCCACTTTAAGCTGGAGCTCAATTTTCAAAACACTCGAAATTTTTACAAAACACACGTCATATTTGTAAGTGGTTTTGCAACGAGTGCTATCAACCCTTGTGATAATTTTGTTTGTTATAAAAAAATCATCCTACAATATTGGCTTTTCTTGTAAATCAGTGTTAAATAATATCGAAACAAGTGTGGTACTTGTTACATAAAACAATTAGCTAATAAACGTACCTACGTACGTACGTACGTTTTTGTATGTTAATATTTTGTATGTGGTCATGAAAAATGTACTTAAACACAACCTAAAGTAAATCATTGCTGCATTTTATTTAAAGAAATTACGAGTAGACTTATTTAAGAGTGATTTGTGATATTCGTAATTTTTTTATTTGTTATTCGAAAGAAGTGGTTTCTGAGAAAAAAACTCGAACTTGAGGCTAGCATAACGAGTGATTCAAAAATAGTATACTGAAAATGCTTTTATGTTAAAATTGTAATGTGAATTTCAAAGAGGCTGCTTAAATTAAAATGAACAGCATGTAATACAAAATTCTTTTCTGCTAACAAAGGACTGTATTTCAAACAGAATTTAATAATCCTGTACAAGATAGTAATGATAATAATAGAGAGAAAATGAAGTTTTTATTTTTAATAAGGAATGTTTAAAGAGTGCGCTGTTTGCAACTCCAATTGAAATATATATATTTTTTTTCTACTTTCTCCGAGTTTTTTTTCCAATTATGTTAGGTTCGGCTTCCAGTCTAACCAGCCAGCTGATTCAGGGGGTCTACTTGCAAAATCGATTTTCAATATATCGTGACATTTGTCGTGTCGGAACATACTCTAACCCCTAGTTTCTAAAAGGCTGATCAACGCAAAAATTAACTAATCAGCTGTCAAAACTCAGGTCAAGCGATGTGATTGGTAGTTAAAATGTTTGCCGGCCAATCACAAAAGCTGACATTAGATTTGACAATAGATCAAATTAAGCAGCCTTCCAGAAACTGGGGGTATGTCAGGTCGATTTAGCTATCGATCAAACGAAGTAACGAAAGATTTAAATCGAACATTTTCGGTCGTAACCCTACCCTTAGTTGTAAGTAAATATCATTTTTTAGGGTTCCGTAGACCAGGAACCCTTATAGTTTCGTCATGTCCGTCCGTCTGTCCGTCTGTCCGTCCATCCTAATCCTTTACAGTTTAATAACTTCTACAGTTATAAACATAAGTAAATGAAATTTTGCTAAAAAATAGTCTAGATATAGATCTCAATTTTAAAGGAATAAAAACATCGTGATTACGTATTTTAGGGGTGGCGCCCATACATGTGAAATGGGGATGAATTATTTTTTTCGTTACACCCCCTCTTGTGGGGTATTTATAGTATAGGATGGCGAAACGAGCTAAAGGCCCACCTGATGTTAAGCGGTATCCTTTGCCCATAACAATTTCAATACCACCTAGGCTGTTGCCTAAATGGTACCGCAAGTCGGTTCTCCAAACTGACACGTGAAGATGGAAAGTCTCATGTAATTGTAATTTCACCAGCACCCGTACTCTTCACACCGAAACACAGCAATGCAAGCATCACTATTTGGCGGAGAAGTAGGTACGGTGGTAGTACTTCCCCGGCTTACAAGCAGAGCTTGTATTATTATTTATTTATTTATATATATATATGTTTTTATTGTACACTTGTACTATGGGTACTAGACAGTACTAGATAATGGATATAATACTTATATACTATTATTTTTGTAAATTCATAAATTTTAATTTTATTTATTAGGGAAAACAAACAATTACACACTTCACATGATTAATCAAAGTAATTACATAAGAATACGTCAGCGTGCAACTAACAACGTTATCCAAATTTTATCATTTATATTGTCTATGACGTCGTAAAAAATCACAATATTTGTCTGTAATTTCGTTAAACGTTAAAGAATCCGATCATTTATTAGAGTAAGGTACGATGGACATTCTCGGAGCACAAATGTGGACCCAACTTTAAAATGCATTTACGTCTAAAAATAAGTGTCATTTAAGAATTCGGGGTCTTGCTCTGAAATTGTTGAACTAAATCAACAAAAATATTTAATTACTGTCAACAATAAGTCCATAAAATGTTACCACCCACGTGCTGCGTATGACTTGTAAAAATGAGATATATCGTCGCTACGTGTTCTCTTCTTCAACGCATCATCAATCTTCACTACGCTTAGGGATTTAATTAAATTTGCCACTGACTCAGTTACGGGGTCTCAGATGTAAAATTTGTGGAAGAGATACATCACACACACACCACCAAAATTTTATTGTTTTTTTATTTTATTTTAATGAATTGAGGCATGCGAAGCGAAATCTAGAGACATAAATAGTGGAAAGAAAAAAATAAATAAAAAAAGCTAAGCAAAGTTAGTCGAGTCGGTTTTTTCTTTCTATAATCTTAATCTTATCTTTTGAATTGAATTGATTTTAAAGAAATATCGGACTTTATCCAAAGAGCTTGGATAAATTACATTAAATATTGGAAATACGAAATTTTACGTAAAGGAGACATCATTTTATTTAAAACAAAATAATAGCTGTAAAATAATATCTTGTTAAGGAACAATGTTTCTTAATAAGATATCGCTGACGTCACCCAAAGACGTATAGTGGATGATAATTTCGATACCACGAGCAGTGTTCACGGTAGCTTAGTGGCTAAAGCACTGGCGTACTGAGCCAGGAGTCGCAGGTTCGAATCCTGCTCGTGAGCGATTTTTTCTTTCCACAATTTAAATCTTTAAAATAATAGCTGTCAAAAATTATTAAAAAATCTCTTGTCTGAGCTGGGAATCGAACTAACACGATCGTGAAGACGTACTGCTGGCGTCTGTTGATAGATCTTGATAGGGTCAATAACATAGATAAAATCTGTCCAACAAATATATCGTCTAAAATTAAAGGATGCCCATGAAATATGGAGAATCAAAAAATAAAATAAAGTGTTTTGGCTGTCCTTGTATAATTTTATTGAAATGTTTTTATTTTTTTATTTTTTATTCTTAACGGGCTTGCGTTTGACCGCCACCTCACCTGATGTTAAGCGATGGTGCGGTCGACGATGGTACACGCTTGCCCAGCAAAAACCTATTCACTCGAGTCTTGAAGACCACCAGATTATATTTCTCGGGAAACACTGACGCCGGCAAGGAATTCCACTCTTTGGCGGTACGCATGATAAAGCTATTAGCAAACCGGTTCGTGCGTAAGGGTGGAATATCTACCATATAACGGTGGCGCATCGCCGTGCGTCTGGTCGTCCGATAATGGAAAGGGCTTGGGGGAATTAAATTGTGCAATTCCAACGCACACTCGCCGAAATGCATTCGATAAAAAACCGATAGGCTAGCAACTCTGCGCCGATGCTCGAGACTTTGTAGTTTGGCGTCGACCAGCGCATCGTTGCCAACGAGCCTCTTGGCGCGCCTCTCAATCGACTCGAGAGCCGCCAGTTGATATTTAGCCGAACCATCACAGAGATGAGAGCAGTACTCCATACAGGACCGAACTTGTGCTTGGTACAAATTGAGCAGCTGTTCAGGTGTGAAGTACCGCCTCACCTTAGAGAGGATGCCCAGCTTTTTGGCAGCAAGTTGAGCCTTGGACTCTATGTATGAGCCGAAGTTTAGGGTGGATGTTAGTGACACGCCAAGAAGCTCAAGGTGGTCAGTTATCGGCACGGATGCATCACAGAAAGTTGGAGTAAGTTCAAATTGACTCCGTTTAGCAGAAAACAGGCACGCCTGGGTCTTAGCAGCATTGAACTTGACCAAGTTAGCATCACCCCATTCGGAGACAACTTTCAGGGTCAAGTTCAAGCGTTCAACCATGGCCTCTCTAAGAGACTGGATTTGCGTCCGACTCGCTCGTGCATTGGATGTGTAACTCTCAACAACGGTGCTGTCGTCTGCGTACCCAAAGGTGCCGGGTCTTAGCAGATCATTTATGTGGAGCAAAAACAAAGTTGCGGAGAGTACTGAGCCCTGAGGGACCCCGGCATTTATAGCCAATTGGTCGGACGTGCAGCCGTCAATGACAACTCGGATCGACCGATCCCTCAGGAAGTCTGAGATCCAATTACACAGATCAGTAGGCAGGCCGAATGAAGGAAGCTTGTTTATAAGGCTATCGTGCCAGACCCTGTCGAAGGCCTTCGAGATGTCAAGAGAAACGGCAATCGCTTCTCCGTGTTTCTCGATGGCCTCGCTCCAAATGTGGGAGGCATACGCAAGAAGATCTCCGGTAGACCGGTTTCGGCGGAAACCGTATTGTCGGTCACTCAGAAGGTCATTAGCTTCAAGGTATCCTAGGAGCTTGTTATTAAGTACTCGTTCCATACTCTTACAGAGTATGGACGTTACTGAGATGGGCCTGTAATTAGCAGGGTCAGCACGACTGCCCTTTTTGGGCACTGGTTGCACATTAGCCTGCTTCCAGGATTTCGGCACTTTACCAGTCACCATCGAGAGACGAAATAGGCGTGTCAGGATCGGAGACAATTCAGGCGCACAGGTTTTAAGGACTATGGCTGGTATACCGTCGGGGCCACTGGCTTTGTTCACGTCAAGATTGCGTAGCGTTTTACGGACCTCCTTCTGGTGGATGCGAATATCCGACATACAAGTCTCACATCCATTTTGTGGAGAAGGGGGTGTAGCGCCACCAGCATCGAGACGTGAAGAATCCGCGAAGAGAGAGGCAAACAAGTTTGCCTTCTCCTCAGCAGTGTGGGCCAGTGACCCATCAGGCTTCAGCAGTGGAGGTAGTGAGGGGCGACAGAAGTTCGATTCGACCGACTTCGCCAGGGACCAAAACGCCTTACTACCCGACGGGTAAGAAGCAAGTTTGTTACCTATTCGGCCTATGTGGTCAAATCGAGCTCTGCGCAAAGCCTTCTTACAGGACTTGGCAGCCTTGTTGAAAGCTCTCTTCTTCTCGCTTAAGTCCTTAGTTTTGCGGTTTCGAGCGTCGACCCACTCCAGGTATGCCGTGTGTTTCAGCGCCTCAGCGCTTCTACACTCGGCCCCAAACCATGGACGAGCTTCGCCAGACATTGTTACATCAGAAAATGGAATGTAATACTCCATCCCCTGACGCAACACGTCCGTTATGGCGCTTGCACAAACTGAAGGATCATCAGAAGAGAAGCAAGTCGGCTGCCAAGGATAAGATGCAAAAAACGACCGCATCTCATCCCAATCTGCTGCTTTGTACCGCCACACTCGCCGGATGCCTCTAGGGCTGGGATCGGGCGGAGAGTAGACGGATACAGATTTCACCAGACAGTGGTCAGAACTACCTAAGGGTGATGATACCGACAAGGAATACCGGTCTGGATCAGTTGTCAGCAGAAGGTCCAAACAGTTGGCTGTGTGCGACTCAACATCAGGCACCCTCCTTGCCCCTTGGACCAGCTGGGTGAGATTTAACGCTAAAGCCAGCTTTCGCGTCTCTCTCCCTGCGTGGTCAGTTATCTGGTATGGGAAAAGCCACTCCTGGTGGTGGGCATTGAAATCCCCCAGAATCACTAACTGGGCCGAAGGGTACCGTTGCTGGGCCGCATCCGCCGCCTCACTAAGGTACTGTGTGAGCCTGGTTGTCTCCTGATCTTCGCTATGTGAACGGTAGACGCAGGCATACAGAATTTTCTCCATGCCTGTGTCAACCAAAACCCAAAGTATGGAGAAACTGGGATCTTCAAGGTTTCGGAGACGCCGATAGCAGATGTCGTCCCGGGCGTACAGGCATACGCCCGCACGTGGTTTGAAGTTGTGCTCCAGGGTAAACCCTGGGTAGGAAAGGTACGACACGTCAGACGGACATCCGATCTGCGTCTCCGAGAGAAACAGGAGTGATGGTTTATCAGTCTCGAGGTGGTGGAGGACTGCAACGAGATTTGAGTGCAGACCTCGGATGTTGTGGAGGTGCACTTTGAGAGAGAGGGAGTGCAGCCGCTGTGAAACCATTTTTCTCTTGCTTCTCTTTATAGATGTACCTAATAAATGTACCTAAGCTATATTAGATTTCGTGATCTAGGAAACAACGTTTGTTGGAGTGATTTAATCCTCATTATTGACATTTAGTGATATTTTTGATAACCGCATTGAACATCAGGTAGGCATTTAGTTCGTTTCGCCATCCAATACTACAAAAAAGATAATATTGACATTTATCACATTCAAGGACGATTTTGTTGTCCATAATTTCTAATTGTTTTTGAAGTAAAACTTCTTTACGCACGCTTGACTTGGAGAGTAAGCTAGTGAATGCGTTACGAAAAGTGAGGCGAACGGAGGGGATAGGTGGGACGCGAGGAACGAGGTGCGCGCGGCGCCCGGCCACGACACAGCGCCGACATATATACGCGTGCCACGCCGCCATTCATTTGTTCTTATTGTTTTACTCCAGTGGTGTGGTCTACAGTACACTCGTTTTTTTTTATGAAACCTTGTCTAGTCTTCGTTAATAACCACGCTCGCTGTAAACGAAGCTCCTTCCTATTACCTCTTCCAGTAAATCTTACGGCAAAGTCAAAGGCGTACGAAATACCACCTTAGTAACATTGTAATTAATTTAAAAATAAATTAACCAGATTACTGGAGACAGTCTGGCTCTAGTAAATTGTGTAACGCAAGCCGAACTTACTGAAATGATGTGTGGTTTAATTACATTGTGAATTCAAGTCGCGTATACCTGTCTGGTTTAGTTCAAGCTAGTTAACGCATTCGGTTTCGTATGGTGCCGGACATAAAGAATTGCACCACCTATTTCTTCTTATGGCTGTCGTAAAAGGCGATTAAGGGATTCACCAGATGGGCAGCAGCGTTCTCTGAGTATTTAATCAACCAACTGCGATCGCCAACCCGCCTGCCAAGCGTGGTGATTGTGGCATAAGAAGAAGAAGAATGGCATATCCCCCCAACATGTTAGGGGGAGGCTTATGACCAGCAGTGGACGTCTGTCGGCTGAAATGATGATGATGATAAACGCATGTGGAGCCCGTGGTATGGCGATAAAAAGTATCCAGGACATGGTTAATCTGCCGTTCCGCTTTTTCAGCGTGATTGAAGGACAAACAAACAAACATCATTTGGTATTTATAATATAAGTTGGATTTTTGAGTCTTGAAAAATAACACTTACTTACTTACTTACTCCTCTGGCTCAGCGACCCAAAGTGAGTCATGGTCTCCGAAACGAGAACTCTCCACTTTCCTCGATCTTGCGCGATATCTCGCCAGTTGGAAAAATAATAATCTTTAGAAATTATGTTTCAAACATTAACTTATTTTAAGAGTTATTTTATTATTTTTAACGCATTTATGCATTCGAAGCGAAATCTAAAGAAGCATATAAATTGTGGAAAGAAAAAATATTAGAGGAAAAATTATGAGATGAATGATGATGAAATGATGAGATGACGATGGTAAGATGTCCCTAACGTCACCCAAAGAAGTGGTCAGTGGAAGTTAAATTCGATACGACGAGCAGTGTTCACGGTAGCTTAGTGGCTAAAACACTGGTGTACTGAGCCAGGAGTCGCAAGTTCGAATCCTGCTCGTGAGCGAATTTTTCTTTCCACAATTTATATCTTTAGATTTCGCTTCGCATGCGCAAATGTGTTAAAAATACTAAAACAATATTCCCTAATATCCCTCAAACCGCATCCAACCATTCATCAACAGCTTCGTAACGTTCTCATTAGTCACAAATGTAATGTACTTAAGGCAAACATAATCTTGTGTATTAATTTAAGAGGAAGCTCGTACGGTACGTGTTTCGTATATTAATTCTTTGTTAAGTGGAATACTTGTTTTACTTCTAATATAAACGAGTGCAAGTGGAAATAGTGTACCTATTACTCATATCTTAATAAACTATAGGTAATTAAAATCTTAACCTATACTCAGTTCGACGAGAAAGACTCGCTCTCTATTGCACAATTGTATGGAAATGAAAAGGACGTACTATCACAGTGAAGAACCATGATTGGTCAATGGACGTGAATATTCTAAAAAAAAACGACTGTGCTTTACGACCATACGACTGAAGTAAAACTTCACTAACTGATATCTCCCTCAATACTATTTCAATGAGAACAAAGGAATGGCGGCGCGCGCCTCGTTCCCCGCGTCCCGCATTATCCCCTTCGTTCGCCGCGCGTAATTTCGTAACGCATTCACCAGCTTACTCCTCAAGTCAAGCGTGCGTAAAGAAGTTTTACTTCAAAAATGTTAGGGTGCGTTTATATTGGTGACTTCAAGCTACATATTGAAAAAAAAAAAATTAAATTGTATGTGATAATCACTAGGTAGGTGTAGGTGTCTACTTCTCCGGACGAGCTCTTTCACAAGGAGTACTACTAAAAATAAAATAAACCAATACAAATAAATATCTGGATAGCCATAGTACCATAAACGCCTATATATCTTCGCTCAATACAATTTGACGACATTTTCCGAAGCAGCTATTCTTGGAAATGCTCAAATAACTGTGACACAGATAATTTAATCCTATAGTAACTGTGAACATAGTAAAGTTCCGTTCCACATCTCTTACAGGCAATAAACAGCACAAATTGGACAGTTGCAGTCTTGCTGAGCTAGACTTTATCACCGTATTACGTTTAAACATTTGATTGTGTTACGGAGGAGACGTGGACACTCGAAGTACGGCTGGTTCACAAAGAACAATGTCCATTCCCCATACATGCGTTGACCTGTCACTCAATTTTTTATTTTGCTGGGTTCTTCCGATCATTGGTGTTGTATTAGTACCATTCATGTCTACTATAAATAATGATCTTTTTTTTCTGGGAAGCCAAGGAAAGTTGTTATATCAAAATGATTTTTGATATAACAACTATATATATTATATTTTTTTTTTTTGTAATTGTGAAAAAATTGTAGGTAGGTTATGTCGAGGTTACACCTGCGCATATTTTATGAAAATTATGCTAGGGCCACACTTACATATATCGTAACGAACCTTCTTGAAGACGAAATCATGACTCGACCAAAGAGAATATAATCACTAGGTACGTTATAGACGCAACTACAAGCTAGCGATTGTAGATAATATCTAAATTAATAATGTTTCGTTTTGATAATTTATTGGGTGCGTTCAGTTATGTCACCCGATGACGCACGGGGCGTACTTTGAACGTTCAGTTACTCAGCTGGTCGCATAGAAATAATGAGTATTGAAGTTGGTATTTTCAAAATTCAATTTAATGTTTTCTAGGCTTCTATTTAAAATTATAGTAAGTGTTTTGAAATCAACTCAAAATTAGCATTTTTTAAGATATGTCATATCACTAGAACCGCCAATTGCCTAGCAGGTCAAAACTGGACATTGTTCTTTAAAGTCACTCAGCGTGCAGAAAGGAGGCTCGGAGTTTCTCTGCGGGATCGGATCCAAAATGAGGTGATCCGACAGAGAACAAAGTTGTCGACATAGCCATATGCCATATTAGTCGAAGGACCGATGACCGTTGGGGTAGACGTGTTCTAGAGTGGAGACTGCGAAACGGAAAACGTAGCGGAGGACGCCCTCAGGCTAGGTGGAGTGCCGATCTATGCAAGGTGGCTGGTGGAAACTGGATGAGAGTGGCTGAGGATAGAAGTATGTGGCGTGCTATTGGAGAGGCCTTTATTCAGCAGTGGAATGCGATAGGCCGATGATGATGATGATGATGATGATTTAATTGTGTATGTAAGTCTATATGTATTATTGTAAGTAAAGTCAAGGACTTGAATAAGTTTATAGTGATGTATTATGGCAACATTAAATATTATTATACAGGTACAGTGCATTAGAGTGCAGAAGCTTACTGGTCTGTGAGTGCATTATAATAAATAAAAATAAATAAATATTTTTGGGACATTTTACACATCACCATCTAGTCCCAAACTAAGCAGAGCTTGTGCTATGGGTACTAGACAATGGATATAATACTTATATACCTTTTTTGTTATTGTTGTAAATACATACTTATAATACATAACAAACAACCAGTGGGGTAATTGCGTAATGCATTCAAATTGACATTGTTGTTGTTGTGTTGATTGCTGATGTTGATGGCTATAAGAAAAGAGGGAGACCGAAGAAAATATGGATGGATTGTGTGAAAGATGATATGAATAGAAAGAAAGTGAACACGGAGATGACGGCTGATAGAGATGTATGGAAGAAAAAAACATGCTGTGCCGACCCCAAATAAATTGGGATAAGGGCAGGAGCATGGTACAATAAGATGTTTCACCAGGTATTCTCTTCCCGCAATGACAGCGCGATGCCTCCAAGCTACGTCACGATCAGTGCTGCCATTGATTGATATCTTCAATATACTTAAGGAGATTTTTGTTCATAATGAATATAAAATAAATTCCTAACAGTTATTCATCTAATTAGTTAATAAAGGAAACTATATTAAATTACTAGTTAAAAAGTGATTCTTTATAGAAGAAAGTAAATGAAAAAATGCATTTTGCTCGGGTAATTTATTTTTACAAAGTGGCAGCACATCAAACTGACAAGTATCACGCTAACAGCCCGCTATTGGCTCCACGGCCGATGACGTAGTACGGAGGCAATCACGTGACCTAGCTGTCACGGGAAGAGACTACCAGGTGTTATTATACCATGGGCAGGAGGATGATTCACATTGACATCAGCTTTCATTTTGAAATTACAGCAATATTCATTGCGTGGTACGTAGTTGTCAATATGACGGATTGTCAAAACACACAGAGCAATGAACATTGAAATCCAAACGATTACGATCGTGAGCGAGTTACACAATTCGGCTGCAGACCAACACAAACACTCATGTTCATCACACAAATATTTGTGTCCTGTGGGAATCGAACCCACGACCTCGTGATCAGCAGTCCGACACTCGAACTACTTGACCACAGAGGTCGTCAATAATATGAATTATTTAGCGAAGCAGTGACCTACCTTAAATCTAAGATGAATTCTACATTGAATCTGAAACATAAACATCACTACCTATCTACTAAGCCTTTTATAATAAATATGCGTACATAAAATAATTTCAAAACACATTATAATGCAAATTGTTGAACCTCTGCACTCTGCACTGCTGGCAAGTCCGAGCTAAAACAAAAAAGAGAGAATAATACCTGATTAAAAACCAAATTGTTTTAGTAAGACCTTTCGTGGCTTGCATTTTAAATCTTTGTTAAAAGACACCGGAGTCACATTTTACATTTTAAATGATGAAAACTACGTACCTACTTATAAATTAGGTAGGACCAACGCTTTTATTTACTTTCAAAAAGAGAGTTGGCTGAAAATTTTCTTTAAAATTGTATGTACCGCTTTAACCACGTTAGTATAATAAGTGTTTCACCTATAATCGGTGTTTAAAGTTCCAGCTGTAGCCCTTTTTACCCGACTGCGCGACAGCAAAGACAAGGTTATGTTTTTTACCCAAATGCGCGACAGCAAAGATCAGCACCATCTAGCCCCAAACTAAGCAGAGCTTGTGCTATGGGTACTAGACAATGGATATAATACTTATATAATTTTTTTTGTAAATACATGCTTGTAATACATAAGAAATACCCAGACCAACACAAACACTTATGTTCATCACACAAATATTTGTGTCCTGTGGGAATCGAACCCACGACCTCGTGATCAGCAGTCCGACCCTCGAACCACTAGACAACAGACGTCGTCTTTGTACGTATCGTACTCGTAATTGAACGATATTTATAGATTTTTAAGATATGGTGATGATATTTTTTCATGGGTGTATTTATATAAAGGCCAAACCAAGAACCAAAGGAAGGTGTTTAAGCCAAAACTTAAAAATTAGAAAGAACAATGGCAGATCCCCATACAGATTTTAGCTGAGGTCAACGAGTAGCGTTTAGAAGTAAAAAAATCATAAACTAGTCAGCATTACTTCCTGACCAACCTTTGTACCAATATAATTAGTAGGAGAAAGTCTTGAAAATAAGATATTGCATTTTGAATTTTTGAATATTTTGACGTTGTGAGACGTTATTTGATTTTAGTTTGATATTTTATCTAACCACATTTCGCACGATACATGAAACGAAAAGTACCTTTATTATGCGTACCTATGAATGTATGGTCTATAATAATATAAGTATACGTTATTTATGTATAGGTAGTACTTTTGTTTTATAAAGATCAGTGTTGTAGGCCTCTCAATCCTCTAGACGTTCTAAATGGTGAATATCTAATGTCTTGCAGCAGCATAACCCAAGTAGGCATGCACAAATCACTGATTACTGTGGCATAAATTGCGCGTGGAAATATCTCCAGTAGAATAGAATAGTCCAATGTGCAGTTCCGGTCGAATAAAATAGAAAAATATAATTTTTCGTACAACACACAAGAAAAATACGAAAAAAGCAAAGCATATATAAGTATACGTGGGACACTCAGAAAGTTTTGCGAAACTAAAAAAAAATGTTCTATACGTACATATATTTTTATCAAATCTTTTCAAAGTACTTTCCACCAGCCTCTATACAAAGATTCATGCGCCTAAACCAGTTTTCAAAACACTTTTTCCAGTCCGCCGCAGACACCTCGTTTACAGCCTGCTCGAACGCAGCCAGCGCATCTTCCGGCGACGAAAATTGTATCCCTTTGAGCTGATTATTTATTTTTGGGAATAAAAAGAAGTCACACGGTGCTAGATCAGGGCTGTAAGGAGGGTGACCCAGGAGTTTGACTGGCGTGCTGTCCAGGAAGTCCCTCGTTTTGAGTGCGGTGTGCGCAGGTGCATTGTCGTGGTGGAGCAGTAGCCCGCGGAGCCCTGTGTTTGGTCGCTTGTTGCTTATAACAGAGAAAACTTCTGGCAAACATTTGGTAGTATACCATTCGGCATTAATGCTTCTTTGATCCCGTAAGGGAATTGATACCAAGTGGCCAGTCAAATTAAAAAAGCTAGCGATCAAAATCTTACCCCCGCTTCTAGATCGCTTCACTTTGGTAGGCGTTGGCTCATTTTGAAACACCCAACCTGTAACGATGTCGTAAACACGCCGAGACGAGCCTGCTTCAAATTTGTTAAGCATATCACGGCACCATTCCACCCGGGCCTGCTTCTGAGCATCGGTGAGGTTGTGCGGCACCCAGCGTGATACTATCCTCCTCACGCGAAGATGGCTGTGTAGAATCTCGTGAACGCTTCCCGATCCAATCTTCAATATGTGTTGAATCTCCTGATATGTAATTCGTCTATTGTCTTGGATTAAATTTTTCACTGCTAGCACGTTTTCTTCGGTAACAGCCGTCAAAGGGCGACCGCTTCTTTCGTCATCCCCCAAAGTTGGTCGACCGCGCTTGAATTCGTTATACCAACGATACACGGTTGCCTTGGAAGGGCCTTCATCCATGAATGCCATTTGAAGTCTATCGTACGATTCATCCGGTTTCAGGCGACACTTGAAATCGTATAAAATCATAGCTCTAAAATGTTCCCGGCGCAGATCCATATTTCAGTGAGACACAATACTTTGAATTAACTCGCAAAAAATGTGGAGGGAAATTTTGAAATTGGAACTTACTTATTTTTACTTATAAATAATCATATTTTCGAAAAACATTATAACTGGCCAGTCTCCCATATACAACGTTATTCTTTGTATACCTGCATCCTGAAATTACTTTGTTCAGAATCACTAGGACAATCGATTTATAGTGAAAAAACATAGTGTTATATTTTTGGAAAAAAATCTTCAACTTTATTCAAAGTTTGGATACCTATTTTATTTGTACTACACCTCGAGTCGGCACGCTGATTTTATTTGTACCTACTGCACCGCGAGCCGCCGTCGCCGCTTTGATGTAGCCGACCGACAACCAGTCGAACGCCGCCGCACGCCACACCGGCGCCGCGCCGTCCGCGCCGCCTGACCCTCCCCTGCCCCCGTTCGCCGCCGCCGCTTGCGCTGAGGGCGAGGGAGAATTTCGCCAAATCGCCAGTCTTACGAAGTTCGCTCAGGTGTTTAGTGTACAAGAGAGTGTGGAAGGGCGCTGCGATCTCGTGATCATATTTTTCGACAATGGCATTTCAGTACACAAACCAACAGTCCTCCGAGAACCTCCCTCGCAGTTTTTCGAAGCCCAGGAATGCACTATCAACACGATGGTGCCAGCGGCCATTTTTCAGTCAGTCGGGCAGTTCCTAAATCAGGAATATGGTGACAGGTGGATCGGCCGCGGAGGCCCCGTTCCCTGGCCCGCGAGGTCCCCTGATCTCACTCCACTTGATTTCTACCTAGTTTACACAACTGAACCATCTACGGTGACAGAACTTACCGGTCGCATCGGAAATAGCTTTGCTGTATTAAAAAGTGATACCTACGTATTAATAAAACTAAACAGAAATTTACGTAGATAGGTACCTAAACGTGCTCGACTTTGCATTCAAACAGGTGGACTGTGATTTGAGCGAATGCTACAATACGTTTATGTGTAATGTGTAACGATGAGACACCTAGTGATAGTGATCAGTGTACAATAATCTACTTACAAAACAGTCCGGGGACATCGTTGTAGATACCTACTCTTTCTTTACTGCAAGGTGGTTCGAAACCGACGCAGATGGTATGTACCTACCTACCTACTTTGAAACCGACTAACATGTAAAGTCGACTGCATGACAGTGGTAACACTTGAATTAGAAATCCGCCCTTACTGCTTACGAAATAAAAACGCTGTCAATGTCAAGTTGTTACCACTTACGTGCGGACGACGGTACCTAAAAACGCTTTCAATGTCAAGTTGTTACCACTGACGTGCGATCGACCGTACCTACCAAGCAGGTAGGTAGGTTTTACAAAATGTCAATAATAAGGTCGTGATTTCAATAATTTTTCCTAACGTCTAGGTAAGTACGGTCAACCGCACGTCGGTGGTAACACTTTGAAATTGACAGCATCCTTATTTCGTAAGCAGTAAGGGTGGTTTTCGAATTGATGTGTTACCACTGTCATGCTGTCGACTACCTACGTAATTATTTATTATTTTAACGCATGCGGAGCCATAAGTACCTATGTACTTATTTTGTTAAATAATTATGTGTAATGAACATTAGCAATATTTAAGTTATTATCATAGCACCAGCTGTCCCATAACAAGTCGAACATCTTACGTAAAATAAGTACCTACGTTTCATTGATCGAATTACCTTACTAGGTAGGTACCTATCTAAGAGGGCATAGACCCTTACTGTCAGTGCATTTTGTTTGGGGCAAGCAAATTTCGTTTTAGCCGGTAATTAAGTATGTAGGTGCACTTTGATCCGAGCGGCGCGGCGCGGCAGTGTCCAAATCTTACGTACGAAAAGCGGATAATTAAATCAGCTGTTTATGAAAAAACTGTTCATAGTAAGCCAATTTTTTTTTCACCCATAATTTTTTGAATATTTTAACTAATTGGGGTGTATAGGGATGTTGGTAAAGAAAGAATAACGTTGTATAAAAACTTTTTTTCGCAATACTTTTTGAGGGGCCTGGTATATAGTAATCTATGGCAAAGCGAGTGACAACTAGTGATGCCGCTCTATAGGTGACTATACTATACTTATTGATACAATATCGATAATCCAGTAACAGTGCGAATATCGATAGTATCAGTAGAGCAGAATGAAATAATACTGTAGATAGTATCGCACGTTAATAGTGTATCGATACTATCGATAATATTGTCCTCCTAGACGAGTTAAATATCGACAGTATCGATTATTTTAGACTATAGATAGATGGCTGTTATGCAATAGTTCCGCCTACATTACCTACGTATTAAACGATATTATCGACCATTTTGTTACTATCGACTATGTCAAACTATCGATAGTATCCATAATATCATTAATAAGTACTTGTAGAATACATATACTATCGATACAATCGATACTATTAGACATGATCAATAGTATTAACAGATTTAGCGCTTCTTCTTCTATCATGTCGACATGATCTACATAATGATAATAGCTCATGCCATGGGAAAAAGATTAGCCAGTCAGAAGGTTGGTAGCGGGGCTAAATGCCCAGAGTTGCGCCGGGCGATCAATTAAATATCGTCACTCGTGGAGGCTCTTTTAATGCACTTGCATTTAGCACTATCGATAGTATCGATGCCCTAACTGATTTTCAAGGTCAACTATCGATAGCAGGACTATCGATATTTCGGCATCACTAGTTACAACAAGTGACTTGACAGAAAATAGAATGTCACATAAACAAACAGAGTATTTTTCTTCTACAACAACGGAACAAGTAATGACCAGCTATACCCAGTGTTGCAAGCCCTAATTTTAGAAAATTGGTAGGTTGTGCCAAAAGTTAGTAGAAATTGGCAGAATTCAGAACGAAAAATAGGTAGATCTACCACCTTAAATTCGATTTTTCAGGATTAAAAATACGTAAAAACTGTTCGAAAAGATCTTATTTCATACATCGCTTCTATCAGAGGCCATGATAAAGGACTAGAAACAAGACAACATATTAAATGTACCTACTATTATTATAGGTATTTTATTAACAAAGTTATGAAAATCTTAGCACATAATTCGCCCTAATTTTCGCGCAATAAAGAATGAGATTGCAAAAATGGTGGCATTTGTATTTGCCTTTTGCTCACACTTACAGTATTGTGTGAGCGAGAGGCACATAGAACAACAGAAGTGACGCCATTTTCAATCCCATTCTTTAACTGCGCGAGTAGTATCAAGAAAAATTGTTTTGAGAAAATTAAGATCTTTAACCGTAGATAGGTAGACTTGAGTCAAAAGGTAGATCTACCAATAAGTGGTAGAGTTGACAACACTGGCTATGCCACTTACAGCGTTATTGATACCTAATTTGAAAGAGCGATTTCGTACAGCAATCATTTTTTTATTTGTTGTTGATAGGTTCCCGTATTCGCGCGTATTATTTTGTTACTTTTCACTACCAAAAAGTTTTTTCTGTCTTGGCTAAAAGGCTAAAAGGCCTTACGCCCAAAGTACCGTAAAAGAAAAAAAAACATTAATGGCATCATGCATAGACAACAAATAGCATTATTTTATTTAAACGAAACCGAGATAATGCCTTTAAATACTTATTTTTTCCACAGACTTCTACAACTAAAGTTAATGTGCTGAAAAATCGTAGAAAATAATTTTAGTTAGATTACTGAAGATCACATTCTTAAACGCAATTTTTTTTCCTACTGATGATTCGCCTTTGTTCTTTCAATTTCAATTTCAATTTATTTATTTCTTCAAAAATAATAATGTTAACATAAGTAATTTAAACATCCGTAGGTATACTTGACATTGAAAGTTAACAAAACAAAAAAAAAAGTTAATTTAAAAAACCAAAAACCCGACTGCGTGAAAAAGAACTGAAAAGGTGTAAATAAGACGTAGCTATTTACAATTAAATTAGGTTTTTTTAAATTAAATTAATTTACATAGTTCGTAGGCTACTCCGACTGCGTGTTATGATTTGCTACTGAAAAATTTAATTTTAAATAGCTAGTAGATGTGCCTACCCTTACCCTATTTTTCTTCCCACAATTCATATCATTAGATTTCGCTCAAAATAACAAATAATTTATTTATGTATGCGTTATTGTACATCTTAAAATATCTACATTACATTGAATATGCATTGAAACTATTCTACAATTGATCGCGATTAACGGTTTCTTCCAGGCAATCCACTGTTCTCTTTCATTACTAAATCCCCTCGCTGTCCTACTACGTATGGACACCGAAGTAACATTTTGCATATTAATGTATGTAAATAATTGTTCAATCGAATCGCGACATATTGAAGGCAGCCGGCGTGCGGCCGACAATGCACTCAATTAGAATCAGCGGCTATTGTCCAGTGCTACAATTGTATTAGCATGAAGAAATAGTAGGAAAAAAGGGTGTAGAAATGCATGTTTTGATTGTAGATTATTTTATTAGATATTTAATTAGAGTAGGTACTTTACCAGGGTGCTTTAAATATTGCTAAATCATCGTGAAATTATGTTTTATGTGGTCACTATCGTTGCCAAATACAATGTCCCTTTTTTCAGCAGTCTGAAGACGAGTCCCGCCAGCACCCTGAGCGGGAGACGCTCAATATCTCGGTTTTTCATCTAAGTAGCTAATTTGTCGCGATAGGTATTAAAAGAATCGGTCAGCAAAGAAGCACACGAGGTAAGCAAAGCTATACCGCAAAGATTGAAAACGACGGTCATCAACCAGTGCGTTCTGCCCGACTTACGGTACAAACGCCCATGTCCAGCAGTGGACTGCCATAGGCTGAGTTATGATGACACGAGAGAAGCGGGTGACTGCCGATTGTAAACACGTTTTCCGAGCCAGTTTTGTCACACTGCAGAACAAAGGGCTCCATTCGAATCTTTTACTTTTCTGTCTATGGTGATTTGTGGCCAATCCACCAAATAGGAGTCTAGGTCATCTCGCCACCTCCTTCTGGACCAACGTTTTCGTTTTCGGCTATTTGTTACCACTGCTAAGCATTTTTATGCGACCCGATTTTTTCGCTCAGGCCCACTTTTTTTTCATTTTAGTCCAGATATTTAGAAATACATTGGTTGTCTGGTAGAGAACGCCTATGGCATTAAGACCACCTTTGTACCCAGTTGTGCATAAAGAATTAAATAAATAAATACAGATGGCAACGGATGATCTAGAATTAGGTGTAGCAAGCGCTGCCGTCTGTCGATCAATTTTCATAGCATCGGCGCACGCGGCGCGTCGGGCGTGCGGCCCGTTTGCTTATTATCTAGTCCCTTACATGACAATATTAGTTCCCAAACTAAAGAGATAAATCCGATGAAACTTTACGGTAGCTTTTACTAGGTATTTCGTTCATGTATCGTTTCGCTCTGAAGTTTTATGGTACTCGAACGAATGAGATAACTCCGAAAAAATTTCATGGTAGCTTTTACTTGGTATTTTCATGGTAGACCTACAGGATACCATAATAATATAATCTAATATTACCTCGGACGAATAAAAAATGGCCGACGTATCACGCTAAGAAAAGATTGAAGAACTTCGTTTTTTTCCTAAACCCACTATAAATTTGACAGAATTTTAACATACCATATATTTATTGTTATTTTATTTGTGACCCTACAACAGTGACTACCGTCACACGAGAGTTGTTGCGTACCTAAACGCGGCTTTTTGTCATACTATGGGTGTAAATGTATGCGTGCCAGCCCGTACTTTTAAGCGAGCCGTCTTAGAGATTCCATCCGCCTTTTTTTATTCGTCCAAGAGTATTACTTTTAGTCTCAATCTGCGTAAGAAATCAGCTAGATGACCACTGCTATTTATTATCTCTGTTGTTGTTTTAGCAAAACAAAGAAAAAAGGAACCGCACAATAATTTCCACGCATCCTTTCCCGCCGATTGTCAGCCAGTGATCATACAAATGGATCGCTTGCCTGATTACTTGCAGCAACACGGCAAGAATGGAAACATGCATCTGGGACACAACTTACTACTAGCGTTGCAGCGTTGCCGAAGTATCGATTCAATTCACTACAAATTAAATTCAAATATTTATTTGCTTTACCTAGGTGTTACAAATAATTTTGTGGGTAGTTCAGCATATTTTGTCATAACATAATGACATGCAAATATTAGTGTTCACTATAAAATTACATTTTGTTTATCTTCCAAATATTCATTGACTTAGTAAAAGGCTTTTTCAATGATCAATTTACGCAGAATTCGCTTGAAGCGTGTCATTGGTAACTCTCTGATCTGGGCTGATCTGAGAGTCTGGCTGATAGTTTCATTATAGATAGTTTACCTTGAGGATTAGTTACATTAGCGATTGGCCTATCAATAGTATCGATACTATCGATAGGCCAATCGATTTTAATATGAAATACTAACATCTATTGCCTCATAGTCGTGTAAAAAACTAGTTTAAAAGGTTACGGCCTTTTAGAGATTTTAGGTCTCTGACTCATCAAAACCTATGGGGAATTTCACTTTGACCTAGAATTTAGTACTTAAAGAAGACTCTACATACCCTCTGTCTGGGGATGGCGGAGGGATATGTTCGACTCCTACCGACGAAAACCTTACTTACATGTTTATTCTATCCTTTTGATTTTCAACTAAAGATATTATTTACATGTAGGAACTCAATCAAATTGGCTTGCTCATAACACGACGCCACACACCGAAGTCGGTAACAAAACATGAAATTCATGGAAATTTCATCGTCATGTATTTTGCATGCATCTATTTGGAATGCTTCATGCATACCACGATTGAGCCAATTCCGTGTTCGTAACTATATGATTGAGATATAGGTTTTGACCTAAAATTAAATGTTGAAGCTTTCGTGTGACGGATTCCTGTTAAACTAAATGTTGTTTAGAGTCAACGACTATACAGCACATAGACGCCTCATGACAGTCGACTGATGTCTGCAACACATATATGAAATTTTACTAATGTAGGACACCACTATTCGCCACTTAAAATCTTCAAATCAGCTTCAACCACTTACATGAGCCGGCAAAACTGCCGCGTTAGTGACTAGCCAATGGCCGTCTTGGTAGGGCCAATCGGATTGCAGTACCTCGCCTCAGCTAGTGGCAGAATTTATTGTACGCATATCAACAATCGAAAGTAACCGACATAGCCCGAAGAATTGCCAAACTTAAGTGGCAGTGGGCGGGGCACATTGCTCGCAGAACGGATGGCCGATGGGGCAGTAAAGTTCTGGAGTGGCGACCGCGTACTGGAAGGCGCAGCGTGGGTAGGCCCCCCACATGGTGGACCAACGACCTGGTGAAGGTCGCGGGAATCCGCTGGATGCGGAAGGCACAGGACCGGTCGTTGTGGCGATGCTTGGGGGAGGCCTATGTCCAGCAGTGGACGTCTTTCGGCTGAAATGATGATGATGATGATGATATCAACATTAGGCGTCTATTGGGCTGTATGGTCTTTGTTTCGATTACTTTCAGGAAAGGAGGATTGGAGAGATACTTGTGTGACGCACTCACAATGACAAATACCACAGCCAAACTACTGAGTCATCGTCCATACAGCCCAATAGACCCCTTATGTTGAATATAATATGTACAATAAATTCTGCCACTAGCTGAGGCGTGGTACTGCAATCCAATTGGCTCTACAAAAGTGGCTATTGGCTAATCACTAACGCGGAAATTTTGACTGTTATAACGTGACCATATTTCGGAACGCACCCCATCGCTCCACCAAACCTCGCGTCCCTCGCCGTAATGTCTTCCGCGTCGGTTCCACCAATCAGAGGGCCGAAGATCATTCTAGAACGCGTGTAACGGCGGAAACCGGCCCCCCGCCGCTCTCGCCGACACGCGTCTCAGTCAGACTCCTGCGCGCTACCGCGAATAACGCATCGGTCAATCTGTCGTGCGTATACCTACCTTTATATTATCGTACCGTAGTTTTAGTTCACCAGTGTCCAGTGTGATCATAATAATAACCTGCCATTGTGATACTCGAATACAAGACTTTGTATTGTGAACTCTCTACGTTTTTATTGACCCACCTACGAACACAGACCTTCGCCAAGAACCCACACTCAAACTGTTATACTGTTCAAATAAGCGGTCGAAACTGATTTGAAGATTTCAAGTGGCGAGCAGTGGCGACCTATATTAGTGAAACATAAATGTGTTGACAGACATCAGTCGCCTGTTATGAGGCGTCTATGGGGTGTATGGTCAATGTACTGTGCCAATTGTGTTGTCAAAATTAGAACACTCAAATAAACAGTCCCGCTGCCTGCCCAGGAGCAGCGTGAGTGCACACCGGGCCCGTCCCTGATCATCCAATGTGCCCTTTGATAACATGAGCTGGACACGCGGAGCAACGTCCCACTGACCTAGATCAGGCGGCCAGGCCCCTCCCGTTCCATAATAATCGCCACCACAAAAGTTCCTCGAATAAGAGTTATTGCCCGTGCCAAAGGTGCACCGGCCCAACAAACTGCTGTTCCTTCCAGAGGTATCAAGAAGGACCAGTAACCATCTGGAACATGAAGGGTATTCTGGCCCAGCACTCCATAACTTTTATAACATCAAATAGCTCCACCTGTGCTTTAGTTTAGTTGACTGCCTCGTTGGTCTAGTGGTTGCAAGCGCGACTGCTGAGCGTGGGGTCCTGGGTTCGATTCCCGGGTCAGGCATAGTGTTATTGGGTTTTTTCATTAGGAAATTCTCAGTAGCAGCCCGGAGTCTGGATTTGTGCCCGGTCAATGGCAATAGGCTCGCCCCCTATTACATGGGACTATAACATAACTGGCGAAATGTGGGTGTATTATACACTTCTGCCTACCCCTTCGGGGAAATACAGGCGTGATGTTATGTTATGTGCTTTAGTTAGCTATTCAATAGCTATTGTGATTACTCACAACATGCCAAAATGCATCTTGAATGTTTAAAACTTCATTACAAAATGGCCGCAAAAGGCTTCCCACATAAACCACACGAAGCTTCCCACGGAATTGGATTTTAATATTAATTAGAAAATGCACCGACAGTCACACTTTTTAACCGACTTCAAAAAAAGGAGGAGGTTATGTATTCCGCGGGTTTTTTTTTTTTTCATGTATGTACACCGATTACTCCGAGATTTGTGGGCCGATTTACGTGGTTGTTTTTTTATTTGGTAGAGGAAGCCCGCGCGGTGGTCCCATATAAATTTTATTGACTTAGGTTGAGCAGTTTTTTAACCAGCTTCAATAAATCAGTTTATTTTAGCTTCGCCTATCTAGACGATCTGCTCATTGGTTCGTTTTTCTGAGAATTCTTGGCTGATATGCGTGTTTTTTTTTCACGATAGTGATTGGACGTTTGGAAGAACATGAGCGAGACCTTTGCCCAGCAGTGGGATAGCAAAGGTTAATAAAAAATATTATTCTCAAATTGGTTATATAAACATTTATGAATCAACCCTCGCAATTATTAACTAAAAAGCATGAAATAAAAACTTTTTAACAAAAAATAAAACCGACTTCAAAAACCTTAACTAATAAAAAGTAAAAAATAATCATTTTATGTATTTTAAAATCTTAACATAAACCAACATTTTGAAGGCGGCGCGTGATTTTCATGTACGTTCACATAAACTGTTTTTAGGGTTCCGAAGTCCTACAAGGAACCCTTATAGTTTCGTCATGTCCGTCCGTCTGTCCGTCTGTCCGTCTGTCCGTCTGTCCGTCTATCCGTCTGTCCGTCTGTCCGTCTGTCCGTCTGTCCTAATCCTTTACAGCTTAATAACTTCTACACTTATAAACATAAGTAAATGAAATTTTGTTAAAAAATAGTCTGCATATAGATCTCAATTTTAAAAGAATAAAAAAATTGTTTTTACGTTCTTTAGGGGTGGCACCCATACATGTGAAATGGGGAAAAAAAAAAATTTTTCGCTGCACCCCCTCGTGTGGGATATCATTGAATAGGTCTACTAAAATGAAGGTAATGTTTCATACACCACTTTTTTATCAGGTGTATCAACTGCGAAATATAGCCCGCCAAAGTGGCTTGCAATGTGTCCCCCCCCCTGCCATTTCTAAACTATGCAACGTAGAAACTTATAATCTTCCACATTGATAGACCTTTGTGAAAACTCTCTTTTAAAATTATTTCGAGTATAATGTGATTATAATTTTTTGAGTTATAGACAGAAAACTGAAAAATACTTAAAACGTCCTAGTTCAAAGATCATTGACCTTAGAGAAAAATGATCATAGCAAATAATGCTCCTTTAGCTACTTTCTATTTGAAAAAATCACAAAAAGTAACTTTGTGTTATGTTGACGACACACTTCTTAAATTTGGCGCCATCTAGCGGCGTCGTACAACACTCTCTGGGTCGCCAATGCTGGCGTCAAGTGCCGTGTATTACATTTGGCACTGTATAGCGCCATCTAGCGGCTACTGACATCACTCTCTGAGTCGCCAATGCTGCCGTCTATTGCAAAAACTAAAATAGCCGTGATTAATATTCGATTTGATTTGTTTGTAACACCTACTTAAGGAACCCTATAATACTGAGCATGGCCCGACATGCTCTTGGCCGGTTTTTTATTATAGATATGCGCTCGGCTGTACATTATATTTACATGACGCCAAGGGTCAATCACGCGCCGCCTTCAAAATGTTGGTTTATGTTAAGATTTTAAAATACATACAATGATTATTTTTTACTTTTTAGTTAAGGTTTTTGAAGTCGGTTTTATTTTTTGTTAAAAAGTTTTTTTGATAATGTTTTTCTAGGGGAACTACCTACGACGAATGTTATAATAGGTAGGATACAATGAAACGGCTGCACTGACATCTACTATAAGGCCTAGACTTTTTTTTTATAACTTAGGGGGGCAAACGAGCTAGCGGGTCACCTGATGGGCAATCTCCGCCGCCCATAGAAATCTGCAACACCAGGGGAGTCATTGATGCGTTTCCGACCTTTTAAAAAGACGTATGCTCGTTTCTTGAAGGCTCCCATGTCGAATTGTAAACCGGAGATGTGCAAAGCAGAGAGATGTGTTGTAAATAACCAATCATCATCATCATTCATCATTTCAGCCGAAAGACGTCCACTGCTGGACACAGGCTTGCCCCAATGGGGGATATGCCATAATAACCACGCTTCTAATTCGCCACAGGCGGGTTGGCGATCGCAGTTGGTTGGTTAAATACTCAGACAACGCTGCTGCCCATCCTCTGGTGAATCCCTTAGTGGCCTTTTACGACACCCATAAGAAGATATAGGGTGGTGCAATTCTTTACGTCCAAAAAAAACTCGGCTCGCTTAGCTGACAATCAAAAAACAAACAATCAACAATCACATGAGACTTTCCATGTTCATGTCTCAGTTTGGCGAACCAAACAGCTAGGTATTCAGGTAACAGCTGTTACCTAAATGGTACCGCAAGTCGGTTAGCCTAAGTGGTATTGTAGTTGTTATGGGCAAAGGTAACCGCTTAACATCAGGTGGGCCTTTAGCTGGTTTCGCCATCCTATACTATAAAAAAAAAAGCTTCAACGGATACGGTTGAGCAGAGAAGAGAGATGTCTCATATTTGTACAATTTGTGATCAAAGCAGAGATATGAGCCGTGCCTCGCAAGCAGACAGCACTCAGCAGAGATGAGGGATGTGAACGACGTACGGTGAGCAGCATGCGGCGAGCAGCACCGCTGGTATCTCCACGATGACACAAAATGAGCCAGCAGCGCCCGAAAAAAAACAACATCCAACGCTCGCCGCACGCAGCTCGCAGCTCCGCTCTAGCCAGTACACATCTCTACTCCAGTCTAGCCAGTACTCATCTCCGGTGGATAACACCCTGGTTGCTAAGCATCTCCTCTCCTCTCCGTTTTGCACATCTCAGCTTTGGTGGAAACTGGACCTTAAACTATGTAGGTAGGTACTAGTTTAATAGATGTCAGTGAACGGCTGGGACTGAATTACAGGAATATATTTATTTACTTTAGTCTTTTGTTTTACATACAGCTAATCATACAGTTATACTACTTTTAATAAAGTATTATCTATGCCAATGCGTTGCAATGCTAACTTTTTAATGTCCAAAATATTCGCAGGCGTGCTCACTGAAACTCACCAATTTCATCGTAATCGGGTTGTATAGGAACGCGAAACAAAGAAACATTAATTTATTTAGATATACATAAGACAAATATGGCTGACCTGCAGGCGTAGCATGACCACTGTAGACAATAGAGATTTGTCTACTGAATAATGGACAAAACTACATTGTATAGAAATGTATCTGTCAATTTGTCTATTCTTTCGTAGACAAATCGTTTGTCTACAGTGGTCATGCTACGTGCTACGCCTGCAGGTTCGTAGATTCACTAACGGCCAAAATTAATATCCAATCTATCCACGATTTACCCTTGTTGAATTGTATCCAATCTCGGATAAACGCAGTAGTTAATTCATTTTATTTTAATACTTAACCTTGCTTTTTAGGTTACTAAGTGCCTAATTTCTCTATTAATGTTTTTACTTACCATTACAGTATTATATTATCTGTGCCATTACTTATAGATAGATAGAATAGATAGAATATTCTTTATTGTACACCAATAACATTATTAAACTTAGGACTAACATGTAAAATAAGGGTACATTGGCGGTCTTATCGCTAATAGCGATATCTTCCAGACAACCTTTGGATGGACAAGGAAGACGTGAAAAATAGATGGGGGCAGTATGTGGTGCACTTTCATAAAATTTACTAATATTTAATATAATAAATAAATAGATATTTACCTACCATAGAAAATATTACATGTATAAATAAAATAAATTCTAATATATATCCATAAATATATACCAAATATATACAATATATACAAATGTAACAACAAATAATATTCTTTAATAAATAACAAAATAAAATACGTGTATATACCAGTGTAGCAACATCTCACTAAAATAACAGTTTATACAGAGAGGTAATGTTCCTTTACAAGTTTTTTAAAAGAAGCTAGCGACTGAGCACGTCTTATAGGCACAGGTAACGCATTCCATAAACGAGCAGCTTGGACTGTGAAGGATTTGTCATAGAATATGGTTGAATGTGCTGGCATCTGAAGTCTCAAGTTTTCCGATGATCTTAAGTATCAAGTATGTGTGTCATGAAGGAACATAAAACGTTCTTTGAGATAAATGGGGGTTTTAGGATTAAACAGAGTACTGTAGAGAAGCGATAAAATATGAGTATTCCGGCGAAGCCGTATTGGAAGCCACTTGAGCTTAGTACGAAATTCGGAAACGTGATCATATTTGCGCAAGCCAAATATAAATCTGATACAAAAATTTTGGAGTCGCTCAAGCTTGTCTAATTGTGCCTGTGTAAGATCTAGATAGCTGGCATCGGCATAGTCAAGGATTGGAAGAAGAAGGGATTGGGCAAGCGCAGTTTTGGTAGCAGTTGGGAGGAAATTGCGTAATCTCCTCAAGGATCCCGCTGACGCAAACAATTTGCGACTGAGTTCTTGCAGCTGATGACCCCAAGAGAGGTTTCTGTCAATGTGGATCCCAAGGTTTTTGACTGAGTCACTTAGAGGTATTGTGGTACCATCAAATATAATTTGAGGAAGTTGTGACCAGTCGATTCTGGAAGTCAGCCAAGGGCTGCCGACAACAATGACCTGAGTTTTCGTAGGGTTAATCTTTAACCCGTGCGCTGTACTCCATTCAGATATACGAGCTAAATCAGTATTTATCATTTTAAAAGCTTCCGACAATTCATTTAAAGGTGCTTGCGAATATATTTGCAAGTCATCTGCATAAAGGTGGTAGGATGAGAGAAGTTGATTTGAGATTGAATTAATGAATATTGCGAAAAGTAAAGGAGAAAGAACGCCCCCCTGCGGTACGCCGGCAGAAGTATTACACCATGAAGAAAAACTTCCCTCAATGGAGATACGTTGTCGGTGGCCACACAGGTAACTATGAAACCAATCAATTGCTGTTGGAGATATGTTGAGAGAGCGCAGTATGCCAAGCAGGATATCGAAATCGACGGTGTTAAAGGCACTTATCAATTAATATACCTACATTCCTTATCTTGTTTCTCAATCATCAATCAATCAACTGAACCATTAGTCTCAGGTTCGAATCCTGCTCGTGAGCAATATATTTCCATAATTTATATCTTTATATTACATCAAAAAAAAAAAAAAAACTTTCTTTAACTCCGAAAATCGGCCACTTTTGGCATTTTTTTTATCTACAACTACAGCGAAGTATAATTTAACTTTTTGATTAAACTACAGTACCTGTATTTCAATAGTTAAAACGAGTTTTCGATAAATAATATATTCAGAGAGTAATATTTTTTTTACTGATGGGGGCGCCACTTGGCTACAGTAAATGCGTTCTCTACTCGATTATTTTACAAAAATTAAATTTTTGTCTATCGTCCAACAATCTGACACATCTCTCCTAACTCCACGTTTTTAATTGGATATGCTTAATTAAAAAGAAAACAATAGTATGGTACCTATAGTAAAATAATATTAACAAGGTACCTAATTTAATTTGATTATGTCGTTTGATTATTTTTTGTATGAAAATCACGTACCTATTCTTTTCAAACATTTCTAATAAGTAGAAAGAAAAAATTTGAATGTATGTCACGCCAAGATCATGACGCCAAACCTTCAGACGTTCTTTGAACTGAGAATAAATTAATTTTAAATAAGTAACTTTACTACTAAAATAGCAGTATTTAAATAGCATTAACTACGTAATCATTACGTTTAGCATAATAATATATTATTAACTTCTTAGGTTTTCGCGATCACTACACATTATAATAAAACAAAGTTTAACCGGATTAAATCGCGTATATTATTTAAATTGGTTTCCCTGACGTTTCGAAAGCTTTGCAGCATTTCGTGGTCGCAGGTAGACTAAGATGACAAGCGTCTTTACAAATATTTCTAAAAAAAATATATTTTAATCTACCGTACAATATTATTAATTAAAATCGTTTCGATGCACGCAGTAATCACTCACAATATCATTATCTTTTACAGTGTTGCGTGCTGTTTGGGACTTGATTATTTTTAGGACTGGGTTCCAAACAGGTGGTAGCAAAAACATCCTAATCTTAATAGAGAAGATGGTTGGCAGAGATATTGTGAGTGATTACTGCGTGCATCGAAACGATTTTAATTAATAATATTGTACGGTAGATTAAAATATTTTTTTTAGAAATATTTGTAAAGACGCTTGTCATCTTAGTCTACCTGCGACCACGAAATGCTGCAAAGCTTTCGAAACGTCAGGGAAACCAATTTAAATAATATACGCGATTTAATCCGGTTAAACTTTGTTTTATTATAATATATTATTAGCTCATTAGAGTAGGTACTTATGATTTATCCTCTTGACCACATTAATAAAAATTCATACAGAAGCTAAGCTAGCCGCTGTGTTACACTCACACATAGCGCGGCGATATGTGCACGTATTCACCGATGTGTTCACGTACGCTCTGCTGTGGTAAGAACCGGTTTGCACCGGCTCAACTTGGCTTCTGTATGGATTTTTATTCATGTGCTCTTGACATAAAGATGCCAATCGCTTTTAGTTGACGTGATCACAGCAGTGGGCGGCAGCGATCTCTCGCTTCCGGCCGTGGTTCTGTCTATGGTCGGGAGCGAGAACGCTTGGGAAGGCGTGGTCTCCTTCTGCGAGGAGATGATGCTAGCTAAGGAGGCGGCGGAGAGGGTTCGAGAGGCCATGACCTCTCTTCCCATCTGCAGGAGGCGACCTGAGCGTCGTAGGAGGGCGTATTCATATACCTCCAGCCACCCTAGGTGTGGGCCTGCGGGCGATGGACTCGGGTGGCCCGCCACCCTACCAGTCAAGGCCGTGACGGTGGCGTGTAGTATTCCGCGCGCCCCAGTCAAGAGGAGGGTGCGGCCGTTGTGGTTGCCGCACGGCGTGTAGGGGAAATCATCCTTTAATCGTTTTTTTTTTTTTTCTTTTAAATTATGGCGATAGCGTTTAGTACCTTCTGAAAACCAGCCAGGAAATATTTGAACACACTCCAAACTCAGGTTGGCCGAAGCAATTTTTTTTTTTTTCAAGGTTGGATAGTGGAAATATAATATGGTGCTCTTCCATAAACGATAGGACACAAAATACCTATACCCTGCATGCCCACAGACATACAGCGCAGATATCAGGGCACGCACACAGACATACCAACCACCTAAACGACCTAAAGAACGTGGCTGGGGGGGACTGGATGTGGAAGGCAGAGGACCGAGTGTTGTGGCGCAACTTGGGAGAGGCCTATGTCCAGCAGTGGACTGCGATAGGCTGAGTTGATGATGACACAGACATAGTCAAAAATATAGACGAAGTGCTGCAAACAATCATAGTGAAGCCAACAAAATCTTGCTCCTCCGTCTACAAACCAGGGCTCACGCACACACCATGCACCTGAAGGATATTTGTTTTCGCGATGCTTACTGGACGATGCCTCGACATGTGTACTGAGAGCGGTGAGCACACCAGTTTTACTTGCATGTAGTGAGCTTCCATAATAAAATCATTGTTTGTATGTATGTGCGTGAGCACTGGTTTGTACACGGAGAAGCACGGTTTTTTTTTTGACTTCTCTATGATTGTTCGCAGCACCTAGTCTATATTTACCACATAAGGATCCTGATTACAACCCTTACAGGGCACTGTAAACTGAACAAACATCTACACAGGCTGGGCCTCACCGAAACCACAGTTTGCAGATTTTGTCGCGGAAAGGACGAAACGCCTATTCATATCCTATGCGAATCTGATGCAGTGCATCACATTAGAAGTCAGCATCTTGGAGGCCACACAATCACAGATCAGATCCTCAAACCCCAAGGCAATAGTCGACTTTATGGTTGGCCTGCGGCTTGGAGAGGTGCTGTAGTCTACTATTAGAGGCGTTACAATAGATCTTTTAGGTCGCAGTGATATAAGGGACTAGCAAAGACCTTCCCTCTTTTTCCAAAATAATGATAATAGTCTATATTTTTTACTACGTCTGTGCTTAAAGTATGAAACTCTTCGTTCCACATTAGCTTATATTTTAATCACATAATCCTCCTCTTTTTACTTAATTCCTTTGTCAGACCAACATTAATTTCATTAAAATTCAAAGCAAAGTAAAACAAAATAATAAAACATTAGATTTTTCATGTTTAGTTAGTATTCAAAACACGCTGCGTATTCCAGAATTGTGTTTATTACAGCACAGAATATAAAATAAATTATTACCTTGATATTTTTTATTGTAAACGATCCATGAAGACTGTGTTGTACATTTGCATTCTTGTTTGTAGCATTTTGTTTGATTTTAATAAATAACAAACACTAAAACCTGTAGCTGTTTTTAAGTCACATCCATTTTTCCTACTGCATCTATTTCAGAAGATTGTATTACCGCTCCTTTCTTGTTCGAAGCATCGTCTCATTTTCATAAGTAATTCAACAAAAATCTATGGCGGTAGGTTCACCAAATATTTGCACATGTATCTTATTACTATCAGCCACGTTAGAAAAGCAAATGCGACCACCACTATGTCCCCGAAATCGATGCGTAACACCATAATATTCCTTGCTCATATTTTTCGTCTTTTCAACATCCGCACTTATTCGAAAGAACATTGCAGACGAAGAAAAATAATAGGACCAGTACGACCAGCGATCCTACTACTGTCAGAAATTGGTTTAGGGAAAAAACCAGTCCACAAGCTTTCGCCATGACTGTGGCTCACATATTCTCGCCTATGTTCCTTGGAAGTATTTGCACATCCAGCTCATGACAATCAGCAAAGTAACAAATGCGAATGCAATCAGTATCACTTGTAACAGGTCTATATTATAGCACACATTGGATTTCCTCCCCATAGCTTCACCTTCCACTGGTAATATGGCAGACGACCAGGAAAAGCAAAACTAAAATCACTACAGAGCCAATCACCATAAGAAGCTGATTTAGGTTGAAAGTAAGTCCACAGTCTGTATTTTTGGCTTTACCCATAGTTCATCTTCTGACGCCAATCATAGTACCGAAGTACTCGACCATTATTCGGAAATCTTACATTATTTGTACGTGTTTTTGTAAACATTAAATATTTTAATTTTAGTATTTTTTGAATGACATTTTCGATTTTGACATTATAGACGTAAAACGAGGAAAAAATTTGACAGGTATCCCTCTTTGGTTTGGCGGTTGAAAATACTTTTTGCCCAAGTGTAAGGAGTTGAGTTTGAAACTAACGAGTATTTTTTTTAACAACGATAACATTTTTATTGAAAATAAATAGGTTAAACAAAACAAAATTAAGACCAACTTTGTACATTACATAATTATTAATTACTGTAATTTCTAAGTTTTTCAAACATTTAGAAAATGCTAGGCTTCCATTTTTTTTCCCGATTTCCTGAAAAATAAACAAAATGACAATGTATTAAATATATCTTACAATCAAAACACAAAATATTTCCCAAATCAATGCCATCGTAGCATAACGTACAATCTAAAAAATTAGCACGACACTCAAAAAATACACGCATAATGTGCAAAACGCAAAATGAGCATAGCACGCACAATGTGCAAAACGCAAAATGGGCACAACACGCAAAATATGCAAAAAAGCCTATGTCACGTTCCACGTAAATAAAATCCTACTTAGCAGGCGAAGCCTCGGCTTCGAGCAGCGAAGCTCCCCAACAATAATGAACAAAACTGATGGTTTGATAGCTGCTAGGTAGGTTAGACTACGTTAGAACCGTACTAAACCACGAGCGAGCCGAGCGACCGAAGCGAGCGGTGTTGCGGCAGCGGCCGGCGAGTGCTATAAGCGATTTTCTTATACCATCCTTTCAATTACCCTTACGGCACTAAGTGCAAATTAATGATATTAGACTTTACCGGCTCGTGTAGAACTTGGCTTAGGCTTTCTTGCACATTTTGCGTGTTGTACTTATTTTGCATTAGGCACATTTTGCGTTTTGCAATTTATTTTTTGTACATTTTGAGTATTGACTCATTTTGCGTATTGCACATTATGTTCAGAAGGGAAACTAATTTGAAGCAAATCAGTAGCGTCGATGCATTAGTTTTATTGACTTTTACGATAGGTATTTTAGCACCCACCATACCATCTCAAACGTAAAAATATTTTGATTCTCAAATAACATCATAAAATAGGTTATTTGGTTTTCAATATGTATGTACCTGCATGATACAGTCATTTGCTTGAATTAAAATCAATAAGACTAGTTTTTGAATTGGAATTGGTTTTACGGCCTGTTTCACCTTGTTACATTTACCGAATGTAGCTCAATCAAGAAGACGGAAGTAGCAGAAATATCAGGAAATGCGTTAAAGTTAATTGACAAAACCTATACAAACCCAATTCAAGGATTTATGTTTTATTAAAAAATATACCTTCACCACTTACCTTATTCTACATTTTTACTGCTACAATTTTATTTACAGTAATATTCACAATATTTACAACGAAAACTTAATTCTCGTTCCACCATTATCTCTCTCTCTCTCTCTCTCTCTCTCTCTCTCTCTCTCTCTCTCTCTCTCTCTCTCTCTCTCATATCGTTTTCTGAAGGATATTGTTCATATAGTAGATTTGACGACGTCTGTGGTCTAGTGGTTCGAGTGCCGGGACTGCTGATCACGAGGTCGTGAGTTCCATTCCCATAGGACACAAATATTTGTGTTTGTGTTGGTCTGGGAGTTTCTTATGTATTATAAGTATGTATTTACGAAAGAAATGAATATAAGTATTATATCCATTGTCTAGTACCCATAGTACAAGCTCTGCTTAGTTTGGGACTAGATGGTGCTGTGTAAAAATTTCCCATGAAAAAAAGTATTTTGTAAATAAATAACTAATTGTTATAATAATTAAAAATAATTTTGGGACATTTTAAAAAGCACCATCTAGTTCCAAACTAATTGGAGCTTGTAGTACTATGGGAACTAGACATAATGGATATAATACTTATATACTTTTTTGTTATTGTAAATACATTGCTTATAATACATAAGGAACACCCAGACCAACGCAAACACTTATGTTCATCACATAAATATTTGTGTGCCGTGGGTAATCGAATCCACGACCTCGTGATCAGCAGCCCGACACTCGAACCACTAGACCACAGATATCGTCAAGATTCAAGTATGACAAGGGCTGCGTTCATTTATATCGCCCGACGTCGTCGGACGACGCTCGGAGCGTTGTTTGGGCGTTCGTTTGTATGATCGCTCTGAGTAACTGAACGATTAAGTACGCTCCGTGCGTCGTTGGGCAATATAAGTGAACACAGCCAAGGAGTTCAATGTTTACAGTTTATCTGCAAGATCGGTAAGATTCTTCCACGGTGACGCAAGTCGGAGCGAGACGTCTATGCGTCTTTGAATAGAGACGTGCGTCTATGTGACAGCCGTGGGCTATGCAGAGTGCAACTCCGTACAATTCAGTGCGTTGCGCGATAGTAAATCGTTCTGACGCGTGTCGCTCCGACTTGCGTCAACGTGGGAGAATCGCCTAGTCATGGCGTTCAAAAACTCCATTTAAACCAAAGACTTTTTGGTAACTCTATGATTTAAACCAATCAGGGTTACCTACTCGTTTGAAAATGATACCGTTCAATCCAAAGACTTTGTATAACTTGGTAACTCTATGGTTCAATCGGAATTCGACAGTTTGTAGTTTTGAAAGCAAAAACTCGGTATGTACTATTTGAAAAAAAAAAAATCTTCAGAAATACAAACTAAAACGTAAAAATATAATCCATGTATGATCCAACTTTATGAAGGCTCCTTTTTTGAAATCGGTTAAACATTAACGCCAAATCGGTTGAATTTTCTCTAAATAAAATTAAAATTGTGTATATTGTGATATTTGTTTCAAAAGAACCTACCTATTTATTATGTTCTTGGCATTTTTTAATATCGGAATTGAATTGAATCGTAGTTATTTTCAAAAGTAATCTTGTATTTATTTTTCAATTTACATTGGTGTCGATTCTCTTAATTTAAACCATTTATCTTTTTCTAACAGTAAAAACAAAGAAACAGATGGCAAGAATTTTAGTTATGTCAAATTAGTTTACAGGCTTCTTCGATTTTTTATTGTCACGTTCCGAGAGAACGACTAAAACTTGAATGGAAAATTTAATTCCGTCTAATTTGACAGCTTTAAAATTGTTGCCATCACGTTCTTGTATCTACTATTAGTAAAAGAGAACGATAGTTCCAAATAAGTTTAGTTTATAAACAAGAAAATCCACACCATTATCTAAATCCCAACACCAAAGGTTAATTAAATACACGTAAGAATTATCACGATATTTATTATGATCCAAAAATTTATACATTCCCATTCTATTCTAAACATACCTACGTATAATTATGTCAGTCAGCTAAATGCATGCTAAGTACGTGCTAAGTACCTACGATCACAGCCGACGCCATGATGAAAGTTAGTTCGCAACTTTTTTGGTATCACAATCATTTTTCAGTACCATACGTACATAATAATATGTCGTAGGATAATCGAAATAATCGGATCTTTGTGAAAATCCTAGGACGATTGCAAAGGACCGGATAATTGGAATCTATGAAAGATTTTCGTTATCATCCCAGCTATTTTTAGGATCATCGCAAAAATCTCAGTTTGTTTAGGGCGATTGGAAACTTGAACGCTGATTGGCTAATCTAAGAGTCGATTTATTAACATCTTCATTCTGGTTGAGAACATGGCTCCAAAGACGAAGGAATGTAACCGTAAGCCAATCAGCGCATCCGTCAGTGCATAACATTCATATCAGCCAATCAGCGCTCATTACGTGAGCGGTTATTCGTGACGAACCTAAGATAAGACAGTTATTTTTTTTTTTTGGGTCATTTTTTTTCACAACATCTAGTCCCAAACTAAGCAGAGCTTGTACTATGGTTACTAGACAAAGGATATAATACTTATATACTTTTTTTTTTAAATACATAGTCATAACACATAAGAAACACCCAGACCAACACAAACCCACAAATGCTTTGTGGGTTTGTGTTGGTCTGGTCTTGGTCACACAAATATTTATGTCCTGTGGGAATCGAACCCACGAACTCTTGACCAGCAGTCAGACACTCGAACTACTAGACCACAGACGTCGTCAAAATTTTTGCAATGATCCAAAAAATAGTTCGGATTATAACGAAAAACTTTCCGGTCCTTTGCAATCGTCTTAGGATTTTCGCAAAGATCCAATTTTTTCGATTTTCTTACGATACATACATGAATAAAAAGTATCAACCCTTTCTCTTAAAATTACCTTTGACTGTGACACAGCGACCATTGAGCATTTAAAAACTCAACATCAAAGAAAACTCATCCCAATAGACCTCATTACAAATTATTTATCGAAAGCAATCGCGATAATCGATAACCCCATGGGGTTGCAGAAATGCACAGCGAGTTGTGATTGGTTATTTCATTTC
The DNA here is from genome assembly GCA_949699075.1 of Asteroscopus sphinx. Taxonomy (NCBI): domain Eukaryota; kingdom Metazoa; phylum Arthropoda; class Insecta; order Lepidoptera; family Noctuidae; genus Asteroscopus; species Asteroscopus sphinx. The sequence continues at coordinate 5,151,783 of OX453021.1, read as the reverse complement.
ATGCTGAGGTGCAAGCAATCTGTGATTGGTTATTTCAAGATAAATTTTTTGACAAGTTACGTCATTTGACTAAAGGATGGGGCGTCCTATGTGAGAAAATTCGCATGAACTCACGCGAACGCGGTGCGGCGCGATATGGCTCATGTGGCGTAAAAATACCAAACAGCCCTTATATGGTTAATATTCTACTCTTACGCACGAAGCTCTGCCTATACTTTTATTAAATGCGTACCTAAGGAGTGGAATTCCTTGCCAGCGACCGTGTTTCCCGACGTATAATCTGGTGGTCTTCAAGGCACGAGTGAATATGTTTTTGCTAGGCAAGTGTGCACCATTTTTGAACGCACGAACGCTAAACATCAGGTGAGGACCTCACCTGATGGTGGTGGTCAAAAGCAAGTCCATTTTGGATAAAATAAAAAGGCGCAGCCGCGGTTACCGCGCGTGTTCGCTCACGTAAGTAAGGCACTTTAAGTGGCCGCAACTCTTTGATATTTTCGAGCCGCACCGCTTTCGCGTGAGTTCACGCGAATTCGCTCACATAGGTCGACCCGTTAGCTACCAGGATAGTCCTCCTAAGCGTTCTATTGGGCTAAGTTATCTGTGCTAAGCATTTAATATTCCCACGTTAAGCTAATATAATGGTCAACGTAATAATGACTATATTTTATTATTAAATTTTCTTTGGTTATTGAGTGTAGTGCCAAAATTACTTATATTTAAGACAAGCAAAGATACGGACGTAGCGCAAGAAATAAATTATTGTACAACTTGTTAGTATTCCTGATATGTTCCTTTAAATTAGTTTCTAAAAATCTAAGGCGTGACATTTTATGCCGAGAATAAAAGAAAAATGAAGCTAAACAAATACTACCACATACTGACACTTAATCCTTTTATCTAGCACTGTGTTGGAAAAGCATAGAAATTAGAAAGCTCATGTGAAAAAGACCCGCAAAAGAAAAGAAGCAGTGATCGTTTTAAAATCTTATTGTTTTTTGTACTTCTTGATGACCCTTGAGCGGCTGGTTTCCATAGACCTGGTTACAAGCCATACGGCGGCACCATAGCTGCAATCTTTGATGCAATTGAGGACATTAACGAATGCTGCGTGGGGGGCGTATCCTGGAGTCCTTGAGGCTGTTCCAACCAGATTAAGCGCTTCTTGAACGAATCGTTTGGCAGATGGGGCGAAGAGGGATTTCTTGCGAATGCCAGACATATTTGTGCAGACAAAGCCTGGCAGAATGGATTGGACAATGATGCCATGTTTACTGTATTCCATATCAATGCCCTCGCTGAACTTGTCGACGTAAGCCTGTGGGAGAAAAATGTATTGCTATAGAGGCTAACACTTGGGATTATTATTTAGGCTATTAGGCTAATAAATGCTAGATATTTTCGCTTTTGTATGGGTGTGATGTATCTGTTACGTAGTAATTATTATCTAATCTGTGCCCCAACCTAAATTATTCACTCGTTTGTTCTATCGTTCTTGAAAGCATTTGTAGCCTCTTAAGGCCCAACCTAAATTTAGAACGATATACATGACGACCCAATGTACTAAAAATAGGTGAAAGTAGTTGAGGCCCAGACTTCAATTTGTAAAAATTTACCTAAATCAGCCTTACAACCTAAAACAGGTACATCAAATGCAAATTGAGCGAAACAAAGTTGTCGTTTACTACTGTTTTTATGTATTGTTTACATACAGTTGTTTATTTTAATATCATAACCATGATGTTTTAGTGGTTATTTTTATAACAATATCTTTGTTTTTATTGTAAACAATATTTTTATAGAACTACTTTATATTGTTCTTGTATTTTTGTTAATAACTTTGTTTTTTCTCTAGCAAAACGAACACAATTGTAATGTGTAGACTGTGTTTATTATTCTCTCATCACTGAACTTAGTGAACTTAAAAATATAAGTGAGTTATCTTTGTAACTTTAACTTTTGAACAACAATTTTGTAGTAAGACATTAAGTCAATCATTGTTGTCATACTTTTTAAGATATAACTTTGTAAATTATTATTGCATCTTCTCTTTGCTTTACGATTGAAGAATTATTCTTTTGAATAATTTTAAATCATTTCAAATTTGACTTTTTAAAATAAACTTTTATATTTACGGATATCAATCGGCTGTTTTCCGTACGCATGGCAATTTCCGAGCAAGTGGGAGTATATTTATTATGCACTATAACTGGGTGAACGAGGGATATATTCAAATACAGGGTAGAAGACTGATGCGTAAAAATATGAAAAAAAATAATGAAAAGAAATATTCCTTGAGCATAGCCGTACAAGAACCCTCGAAAAACATGCATTTTTGTCAACGTTTTTGTTTCTGCTCTATCTTCAAAACGGTAATACATACCAACGTCAAACTTGGTCTGATTATAGTGCATAGCAATTTAGCAACAAATACTAAAAATAGAGCAAACATAGACATATCTGGTGGTACCTGCGTAAGAAAGAGATGCAAAAATTCATATTTCACGAACGGTGCGTTGATTTCTTTTGATGAACTCTCGTAAATTAAATCAGTTTCTATGGGGTATCAGGTGGATGGGTGGTACGGAACCCTTACTGCGCGAGTCTGACTCGCACTTGGCCGGTTTTTTTACCTTTATCTAGCACAATTTATCTAAAATCCAATAACATTTGCTTTACGATTGAAGAATTATTCTTTTGAATAATTTTAAATCATTTCAAATTTGACTTTTTAAAATAAACTTTTATATTTAACCTCAAACTTAACCTAACTTTGATTATTTTATGGCCTTTTTTTTATATATTTTTTTTGTTTTAGGTAGACCTTAATCTTTTCATACTGAGAAGAGGCCCGTGCTCAGCAGTGGGACAGTAATGGGCTGATTATAAAATAAAATAAATAAATATCTTTGGGACATTTTTACACAGCACCATCTAGTCCGAAACTAAGCAGAGCTTGTGCTACGGGTGTACTAGACAATGGATATAATACTTATACTGGGTGTAAGGGGAACGCTTCCGAAAACGAAGATAGGTGCTGGTGATTACTGATACGAAACCACGAAAAAAAAATGCGATTCTTTTTTTAGATTTTTTTATATCCTCTATACTGGCAAGGTCACGTATTCCGGCTGCGATGACGTAGTACGAAAATGGCGGCTTCCGAGATCGGCCGGAATATGGCTGTTTTCAATTTTGTTGCCCATATGCTGTAATTCGCGCCATTTTAAGGCATTTTTAAATTATTTAATAATATTTGTTATACAAAATGATTCGTTATTTATTTTTGAATTTCGTTATTCCCGCCATTTTAAATGTTGGTAATGTTGCTAGGGTTGCAAACAATTTGTACGTGACCTTGAGTGACAGACTTTGACCGTGACCTTGGGGGCTTGCCAGTTATGACATATCGCGCAAGATGGCGTTGCCAATATAGAGGATAAATATTTTTTTGCATTTTTCATACATAACCAGCTTTGGGCAGTTAAATAAAACTCAAACATAAGAAAAAATGCAAAAAAATAAAATACTAAAAAAAGAATTGCATTATTTTTTCGTGGTTTTGTATCAGTAATCACCAGCACTATCACCTATCTTCGATTACGGAAGCGTTTCCCTGACACTCTGTATTTTTTTTTTTGTAAGTACATACTTTTAATACATAAGATTTTTTTTTTTTTTTTTGTAATGATCCACTAAACTGGATAAAACACTTTTTTGTTAACAATATAGTAGTGGTTTCAAGGACATGACCAAGTGCATTATGTTTTTATGTTTATGTTTTTAGGTAGTGAGGCCGATATTTGATGATTTAAAAAGCTTGCTTGGGTATGAACGACTACTGACCATATTAAACAACGTGTTATTGAAATAATTGAAAACCGATTTTTCGCGATTTCAGGGTTAGTCCCATAGTAAAAAAAAATCATAATGATGTACAATGAACCCTTAAGGGATTTTTAGTTATTTAAATACCACGTTTTATAAAAAGATGGATATATATTTTACCTTAGTAGCTGCATACACAGTGAGTAGTGGACTAGGTATCACTGAAGAAGCGGATCCAATGTTGATGAGAACTCCCTTCCCACGCTGCACCATAGAAGGCAGGACCATTCGTGTCATGCGGGTAGTTGACACTATGTTAGCCTTCAAAAGTGATGATACGGTCTTGTCCCTGTTAAAGAGAAGTGCTGTTAAAGATTCTGATATTATATTCTTTATCTTCTTTTATTTCGGTACATTTATTGAGGACAGAGCGTGGCATGGGAAAAGATTAGTGTAAATAATAGTACATACATTACTGTCCAGACCTGAAATAAAGCAATCGAAGTGATTTTAAATGCAATAGAGCCAGCCGAGTCCTTTTTAACAAGATATGTATAGTACTTTTCTCTCATTTGCGAGGAAAAAATACACAAATTAATTCAACAGCACCAAATTCCCATTCACGCCAATTCGTCCGCGCGCGGTTCGTTTTCTATTTTCAAACTTTAAAAAATTCGCATTCAGCCTTTAAAATAATAAATATCGTGTACCTAAAAACACCCAAATTATGTAAGCGTATCGCTAGCATAATAAAAAAAAACTGTGCAGCAATTTTTATTATTATCGTGTTAGAAATTGCTGGCGTGTTATTTCGATGCGTAAAGAAAACAACGGATATCAATCGGCTGTTTTCCGTACGCATGGCAATTTCCGAGCAAGTGGGAGTATATTTGTTATGCACTATAACTGGGTGAACGAGGGATATATTCAAATACAGGGTAGAAGACTGATGCGTAAAAATATGAAAAAAAAATAATGAAAAGAAATATTCCTTGAGCATAGCCATACAAGAACCCTCGAAAAACATGCATTTTTTTCAACGTTTTTGTTTCTGCTCTATCTTCAAAACGGTAATACATACCAACGACAAACTTGGTCTGATTATAGTGCATAGCAATTTAGCAACAAATACTAAAAATAGAGCAAACATAGACATATCTGGTGGTACCTGCGTAAGAAAGAGATGCAAAAATTCATATTTCGCGAACGGTGCGTTGATTTCTTTTGATGAACTCTCGTAAATTAAATCAGTTTCTATGGGGTATCAGGTGGATGGGTGGTACGGAACCCTTACTGCGCGAGTCTGACTCGCACTTGGCTGGTTTTTTTACCTTTGTCTAGCACAATTTATCTGAAATCCAATAACATACTGCTTTAAGCAATATTGCATACAAATAATACCATTTTAATATCAGACCATCGAAACTAATATCACAATTGGATTACTTTCATATTTGAGCAAAGTTTTTCGAATTAGCACCTCGTATTTTATTTGAAAGAATTGTAACAAATATGGCTGCGTATTGAGAATTTTATTTCTCTCAAATTATCGTATTGAATTGCAAAATTGAATGTCTTAAGGGCTAAGGCAGATAGAAGATTTTTGGCAGGGTTTTTATGCTAATATCACGTACGCGACTTTTTGGATGTCATGGAACGTGTTTTGATTAACGGGTATCATACATAGCATCATGCCTGTATTCCCCGAAGGGGTAGGCAGAGATGTGTAAAACATACACCCATCCACATCTCGCCATTTATGTTATACGTCCCATGTTATAGTTATTTATTTGTTAAACTTGGACTAGATTACATGGAAGGATTTTAGCACAGGCTTACAATTTATAATAAGGGGATATTGCCACTAACCGAGCACAAATCCAGACGCCGATTTTTTTTACAGTAAATTTATATGTATCGTAATTAGTTAGAGAATTTTAATATACCATTTAAATGACTGCCATGTTTTTTTTTTGTAAAATGGGTGCTCAGAGGACATCAATGTCCTCGGGATGTGTATGAAAATAGTGGTTTGTCTACTAACGTCCAAAATTAATATCCAATCTATCTACGATTTACACTACTAAAGATAGAAATTTGACATATTTTGTATGGAGTTTATGTCAAAATCCTATCTCTAGAGATAGGTTTTAATTAAAATGATTAATATCCAATCTATCCACGATTTGCTCTACTAGTAGGGCAAATCGTGGATAGATTGGATATTAATTTTGGCCGTAAGTAACCACATTTTTTCATGGAAATCTTCAGTGTGGTGGATATGACATAAATAAGTAATCATTTTTTACGAATAGTTAATTAAAAGATAAAGTCGTATTTATCCATGGCAGGGTACAGAGGTAACTTTTTGTATTGATTATGAGATAGCAAACTTTTTTTTTTTTTTTTGTTAATTGAATTTTAATTATTGTATTAATATAGAATCCGCTGGATGCGGAAGGCACAGGACCGGTCGTTGTGGCGATGCTTGGGGGAGGCCTATGTCCAGCAGTGGACGTCTTTCGGCTGAAATGATGATGATGATTAATATAGTAATTTTTTTTTTTTTTTTAATTAGGTTCTCAATCTGGACGTTACGACAGTACATTCAATAATTAACATTATATTCATTTATATTGTAAATGCTTACGGTTTGTATAAATTGTATAGAGGTCTAAACTAACTTATTTTTAAGTGGCTTAATTTTAGGGAAGAGCGCTGTTGTCTGAGAGACAGATATTCCTCATCTAGTTCAGAAATTGATTATTTTAATTAGAATATAGAATTAGTGTAAATTGAATGTGAATGTATTTTTAAATTGTATGATGTATCTTTTTTGCACAATAAATTTATTATTATTATTGAAACATGATAACAAAAAAAACCGGCAAAGTGCGTGTCTGACTCACGCAGTAAGGGTTCCGTACCACCCATTGACCTGATACCCCATAGAAACTGATTTAATTTACAAGAGTTCAACAAAAGACTATGAATGAAATAAGAAAATATGAATTTTTGCATCTATTACTTACGCAGGTACCACCACATATGTCTATGTTTGTCCCATCTTTAGTATTTGTTGCTAAACTACATAGTATGCACTATAATCAAACTAAGATTGACGCTGGTATGTTTTACCGTTTTGAAGATAAAGTAGGAACAAAAACGTTGATAAAATTGCATGTTTTTTGAGGTTTCTTGTATGGGGACCCTTTGGTTTTAGGTTTTTTTTCTAGTGTTTGTCATGATAGGCATCATAGTAACACATATTCTGTGAATATTTCAACTGGTTATATATTACCGTTACAAAGATACCTGTGACAGACAGACGGACGGACGGACGGACGGACAGCGTAGCGAGAGTAATAGGGTCCCGTTTGGCACCCTTACGGTACGGAACCCTAAAAAAAGGTTGATTGACCCATAAACCGTTTGACTAAAATCGTTCACGTGCAAGAGCCCTTCAGATAATTCGCAAATATTGTAATATGTATTCAATGTCGAATGATTGTTCATGCTGTAGGTCGACGAGAACATTTTGGGTTTTAATAAAGGTCACTTTTATATGAGAGCTGTTAAGCTGGTTTTCTCTTTGTGTTTAATAACAAGCTGGTCTTTAAAAGGCACCCACTTTAACTTGTGTTAAAAGTAAATTAAAGGAACACAATTATATTTTTACTGGTTCTTGGCCTTGTAACTGAAGATGTAAGTACTTGGTTAAGTGTGTAAAGGTGTAGGTACAGTCTGACAGAGATAAGTACCTATCCAGGGTTGCCAGATATAGATGAATATTGCTTATAAATAATTATGATAGAACGGTACGACACTTCAATAGCGTTAGTAAAATATACCTACTTCTATTCTGGGTGCAGGTTATTTCTCTGCTTATTATGGTACTTTAACATAGGTATAACGCTAGGAGCCATCAGATAAGGTGGTTGCGTTCCAGCCAATGATATTTAAATGTACAGATATGTTACTTGCACTCGCAACTGAAGACTCGAAAACGTCCTAATTAGGACGTTTTTTTCTATTAATCCGTGTCAAGTGAGCCGCCGAGCGTGACCGGTGACAAAAAAAAAATAAAAGCCGTCGTTTGTGTACAGAAAGTGTTCTAATTATGACGCAAAAGTAACTTAAAGTAACTAACTTACTTACTTTGTACTACTTTATGTGTATTGTGCTTGTGCTGCATTTTTTTCGTTCGTTTTGTTAGGGTATGGCATATCTATACTTTTAAATATCATTGGTTCCAGCCATTAGCCACGACTACCTAAGGCGGATGTATCTACATTATATCACTAAATGATGCTTCACTACTTGACTGATACATCGTTAAGTGATACAGTGTAAATACAGGCTGATGACAGACTAAGTGATGTTCACTAAAATTACACATAATTCAGTGAAGAAAATCTGAAGAAATATAACCCTACTACCTACACAAAACTTCAATAATCCTTTATAAAAAATTTCAAAAGCAACTTGTACGGTGCACGTACATGAGTTAAATTGTAGGTATTTGTGTAACTAGTAGGCTCGCGTATCTGCACTTACATCGGGACCTACATTTAAAACTGCAGTGACACATGGCGGAGCATAGATGCTACATTTATGTTAAAGATTTTATTAGTGTTCAATTAGACGTGGTTTGGGTCGGACAACTTGCATTTTCATTTGGACTCATCCCCGTTGGGCACTCACTGACATTCTGACAATCTGCATTGCATTGACAATATTAATGTTTGGTTGCACTCAACATTATTTTTTTTGGTCCTTCGTATATTTTGCAAGTACAGTCCGATACATCGGTCAGTAAAACGTCGCGTGTAATCTGTGTCGTGTCGTGTCATACCGTGCCGCGTGTGTTGCCGTGCAGGAGCATTCGAGGGGGTTGCAGCGATCCAGATTCCAGAGCGACACATTGCAACTTTCAAGAAAATCATATCGAGGTAAAGCCTTCAAACTCGACACGACTTCTCAATAGCCGGGAGTTTGGCTCGGCTAATATCGCGGAAAACCTGAACTTTTGTGACGTGAATTCGCCGATTCGATCGCAGGTGCGCTATAAGTGCAGAATTGAAATATTCTACGTTATTGCTGGGAGATTATTTGTGACGTGGCGGTGAATTTGGAGATTGGAATTCGAGGTTTATAAACGTTGAAACGGAGCTTTATGATATTATGGATACCTACAGAATTTGAAAATATGAGAGAAATGGAATCATATTGATCATAATTTTTTATTTTATATTGTTCTTTCGTTCGTAGTCACCTCGAGTATGCCTCTCAAGTCTGGAATCCTAATTACAATATTTATATTAATCGCATAGAGAGCATACAAATATTTTTTTTAAGGTACATTCAATTTCGGTCAAATTCATATCTGCCCACTTACCATGTTCGCTGTAAAAAGTTCCACATGCTTCCACTTTATGAACGCAGAAATATATCAGATCTGGCATATCTTCTAAAAATTATAACTGGATCGACTGACACTCCCGAGTTGTTGAACAGGATTGGGCTGCGCGTACCTCATGCGTTTCTGCGTAAACCAGACTTGTTGCATGTCCCCGCCGTAAGAACAACGTACAGACAGAACTCCTCCCTTGTAAGGGCGTGCCAAATGTACAATGCGACCTGCCGGGAAGTTGACATCGATCTATTCGACATCAGTGTCTCCAAACAAAAAAAAACTCTGTGCGACCACTTTTTTGGTCAGTTTTAATATACTTTTCAATTTGCTGTCTGCTACTACCATCTTTATTTCTATCTTTACTCTGTTAATTGTGAAAACTTGTAATTGGTCTTATTTACGTTGTATATTGGCCCCTCGTATTAATGTTTGACGCATTTCTAATGATTGTACTCTACGGTTATAATTCGAGAGGTTATCTATAATACTTGTCTAGCTGTAAGTTTTCCGAAAAATAAAAAATAAAATAAAATAAATAAATAAAAGACATAAGAAAAATAGACGTCCAAGGTATATGTAAGTTCACCCTAGAGGCTTATTTACGCGGAGGGAGCTTTTTGATGCGAGTGTCACGATATCTCTTTCTTTCACACCAAAAAAGATAAAGTCAAAACGAATCTTGCTTGGCGAAACTTCTTCTTTAAATCAGAAACGACTTAAGATACTTAAGGTGATGAAAAGGTCTATCAGGTCACAAACATTAATGAATCGCCATCTTACGCATGAAAACATAGTTTCTGTTTTCGAGAGATACGACTCCGTCTGGGGAAGATGGACGGGTAGTGCCAGACTCCTACCGACTAAAACCACGGATGAATTTGCTGTCTCGAGCTTCATGACCTATTTTGTCGACTATGTGTTCCCGACAGATACCTCAGACACCGTCAGAGCCACCGACACGAATTGTTCGTCCAGCCGTCATGTCGAACTGTCTCCAGGGTAGAGTCCCCTGTGTGCCGTACCTTAAAGGCGCTCAACGCCCTCCTGATTGCTAACCCTAAATGCCATCCGTCCGCAAACACATCACATTTAGACTCCAGTCAAACTTGAGTATGTCTGATGTTCTGTGAGAGAATGTATGCGAGGGTGTCCACTGTTTAATGTTAATTAAATATGTAAGATAAACACAACAAACTACAATGTACTGTGACAATAAACTATTTTTCTTTCTTTTCTTTTCTTATATCGTGTATCTTTTCTATGTTAATTAATGTATTTGGTTTTGTACCGTGTTAATTAACTATAAATAAGTCTGTGTCTGTGTTTCTTCAAGGCTCGATTGAATAGTTTTTGCTGGGCAAGCAAGTACCATCGTCGATCGCACTATCTAAAGTTGCGGTCAAACGTAAGCCTATTCACTTAAATGTCATGCTGATGGTGGCGTTAGTGTCGGGTCGTTAAGTTCCCTTCAATATGGTTGAGTTAAGCGATGGCTGATGCTCGCGTCATGCTCGAGAACGGGTGCCGTCTGTCGGGACAGGTCGGCTTCTACATACTATGGCAACTCTTTATACGTTTATTTCTAAAGGCATTATACTCACTTTTAAACTCTTGTTTATTTCTGATATTAACCTACATTATAATCACATTATTTGAATAAATTTGATGTAATAAACAATAACCTATTTTAAAAAGATTTTATCCATGGATTTTCTTGCCGGTTCTTCTCCATAGGACCCACAATTTGGAACCGTGCAACTAGAGCCTGACCTTTCAAAAGTGCCTGTAATTAGGTTTATTTGAAATAAAAAACATTGAAATTGAAATATTAGGAATAATACATCCCATAGGGATACAACAATGTTTCCCCGACAGGAGCACGTGACCTCCACGAGCTAACTCACTTAGGGTTGAAACACAAAACTGCGACGCGAGATTGCAGTAACCTACGTGCTCGCACGACGCTTCGCAAAAAGTTGCAACATGATTCGCGTCGCGGATCCCTTCTATATATGAATGGTTACCATGGTTACTCGAACTATGGCCAGCAAGACGCTTTGCCGCACGAAATCCCAACGCATTCCTACGTAGCAATTCGCGTCACACCTTTCTGAGTTGCAAACTCGCATCGTGCCGAATCCCAGTTTTGTGTTTTGACCCTTACATATCAGATCAACAAAATACTTTTTTTATTGCATAGGATGGTGAAACAAACTAAAGAACCACCAGATGTTAAGCGGTTACCTTTGCCCATAACAACTGCAATACCAACAAGGTTTTTGCCTAAATTGTATTGAAAATCGTGTCCACCAGACTAATACCTAAAGATGGAAAGTCTCATGCGATTGTAATTTCACCGGCACCTTTCGTACCGGAACCCAGCAATGCAATCATCACTGTTTGGCGGAGAAGTAGGTACGGCTCTTGTCTCTTTCGTATTATTTTACCAGAATAAGAAAAAAAAAGTTGAAAACTTACCACTCCGGCAGGTCCAAGAAATATTCAGGATAGGGATAGGACATTCCAACATTGTTGACCAGGGTTCCAATCTCAAGGCCAGCGATTGCTTCAGCAATGGTATCGTAAACTTCTTCACCGGCGGTGAAGTCTGCTTGGATGACCTTCGTTGCTACTTGGAATTCTTTTTCTAGAGGAACATTGAATTTATTAGGTTAAGATTCTTGCAAAATATGGAATTACAATATTTTGTGTTAATTCCGCCAAACTAGTTTGCGTCCAAGCGGTCGACGATTCAACACTTCGAGGATTTCCCATGGTAGGGTGAAACACGTGTCTAGTATCGGTTTGGTTTGTGAACTGCATAATATATGATATATGATGTGCATATATTTGTAAGCGGGATACTGCATCCAAGCTTGACGAACTAGTTTGGCGGAAATAACACGTAATATTGTAACTGCATATTTTGTGTCATGGATTTCAACAAAATAATTTTCTGCCTGATTTCATTCCTGATCAAGATTCTTAGTTTAACTATGGGATCAACCCTAAAATCCAACTTATGTACTTTACCCAAAATCATATGCAAATAAATGATTTCTATTCTATTCTATTCTAAAATATCGGCTGTTCCATACAAACCCATTGATGTCGCTCGACAAATAAATAAAAATAAAAAGTTATACGTTGTGATGAGTATGCATGAGAGATGCAATTTCGAAGAGTTGATTAAATAATTATTTAATAAGGAAAAAAAAATCTTAAACCAAAAACGTCAGAGAAACAGATTTAAGACTAAATACACTGAAAGAATAATTTTGTAACATGAAAAAGGCGACAAATAAATAAATATATATTTTTGGGACATTTTTACACAGCACCATCTCGGAGCTTGTGCTATGGGTGCTTAACAAAGGATTATACTTTTATATACTTTTTTTTAATAAACTGAAGCTATAAGTAGCCAAGCGTAGCGCGTGTAGCGTAATTCGAGATGTGCAGCGATTCAGTTTAGCTATTTTAACAAAAACTTGATCAATCAATCAATCAATCAATCAAAATTTTTATTTGTGTACACAGGTAATTTTAGTGTTAGGTACATTATAGGTAGTTTCTCTGTGTGCTGCCACAGGTGGCGTACAAATCCGTCTTGGTTTCTAATAATTAAAATTTAGCAACTTTTGAAGCAGCTAAACTAATCAGCAATTATTTTTCAGTGTGTAAATTACTTATCATGTTATTTACCTATCTCCTGAGCTGTTGCCGTCAGTTTTTCCATTGTCCGGCTGACTAGAATAATATCAAGGCCCCGGGAGGCCAACTGAAACAAAAAGATTACAATTAATATACGTTATAGGGGATCGTGTTCTTATTGTTATTCTTTATTGTTCACCAGAAAAATACAGTATTCATCATCATCCTCCTGCCCTTATCCCAATCTATTTGGGGTCGGCGCAGCATGTCTTTTTCTTCCATACATCTCTATCAGCCGTCATCTCCGTGTTCACTTTCTTTTTATCCATATCATCTTTCACACAATCCATCCATCTTTTTTTGGTCTACCTCTTTTCTCATAGCCATCCCCATTCATACATAAAAGTTTTTTCGTAATATGCTCCTCATTTCTCCGCATCACGTGTCCATACCATGACAATCTACTGCATCTCAACTTTTCCGTCACTGGCACTTAATTTCTTATCATATCCATTCTCGTTACACCTTTTTCATTCCTCTTAACATTCTCATCTCAGCTGCATGTAATTGCCTTTCATTCCTCCCTTTCGTAGCTCAACATTCCGATCCATACAAGAAATCAGGTCTAATCATGGTCTTGTATATTTTCCCCTTTAGTTTAAGGGGAAAATACAGTATTAACTTACAATTATAAATTACATGTACAAAGGCGAACTTAACTCAAAAATGAGTTTTCTACTAGCAAACCGTGTTGTTCCGTTGGTACCGGTCGTAAAGAATAGCACCATCCTATCGCTTCTCTTGGGTGTCGTAAAAGGCGACTAAGGGATTCACGAGAGGATGGGCAGCAGTGTTTTCTGAGTATTTAACCTACCAACTGCGATCATCAACCCGCCTGCCATGCGTGGCGATTATAGCATATCCCCCCCCACTTGGGGGAGGCCTATGTCCAGCTGTGGACGTCTTTCTGCTGAAATGATGATAGGGAGATCTATAGTATAATAATCGTGATTCCTGATACATTGAATGCATTGTATATGTCTTAGGATAACTGACCAAATCAAATGTTTGCGAAAATCGATTGGACAGGTGTGCGCCCTTTGAGGTCACGGGTGTCCAGAGTGGGGACTTCAGGCGTCCACTGGGTGATCTCAGGGATGACGGTGACACGCTGTGGTCCTGTGTCGCCCTATGCTTTCGCATCGAGGTGTTCAGGGAGTCTCCCCTGGGACGTGCCTTACAGGCGTAGCACAGGGGTGGGGGGGGGGCACCGGTAGCATACTCATTCCCGGAGTTCCCCCACTATTGCGCTGAAGATGGTCACCGGGGTTTTAGTGCGGTAAAAATCCCACACACCCCAGCCTCTACCCCACGAGGCCGGTAGCGTTTTGAAGGTTTCCTCATAGAAAATAAAATAAAAATAAGTACGATTGCAAAAGACCGGATACCTAGTTGGAATCCAAGAAAGATGTTCGTAATTATACGAGCTATTATCAGGATCATTGCAAAAATCCCAGTTGGTTTAAGAATATTGGAAACTTGAACGCTAATTGGCTAACTTAAAGTTAATTTATAACATCTCTATTCTGGGTGGTCAGAATATCATCATCATCAATCCATTACTATCCCACTGTTGGGCACGGGCCTTTTATTAGAATAAGGATAAAGCCTTGGTCTACCACGCTGGCCTATCGCGGGTTGGCGGACTACACACACCATCGATAATTATATGGAGCACTCTCAGGTGTGCAGGTTTCCTCACGATGTTTTCCTTCACCGTTTAAGTAAGTGATAATCAAATTTCTGATCAACACATTAATTAAAAAAGTCAATAGTGCGGGCTGGGTTCGAACTCAGACCCCTGCATGGAAAGCAAACGCTCAACCGGTAGGCTATTACAGCTGTCGGTCAGAAGGATTGGTTGGTTTTGGTTTTTTTATAAGGTAGTATACATATGTAATGAGCGCATCTCGCCGTTAAACTTGATAGTTTGGCGAGTTTTCTAGTTAAGTAAAACTAAAAAAATTGTACCTGTGGTGATAAAAAAAGAAAAGAAAATGGCACTTCATAAAGGTCTATAGTACAGACGTAGAAAAGTAAAGAAGTGACAGGTAGAAGGTAGGTAGAAGAGCAATAGGTATTAATTTTGTTAGGTTTAAAGATTTTTTTTTCTCATAAGAACTTATAAAACAGTTCGCTTATAATGAGATACAAAAGTACTTATAACTAAATTATATAATTTTAGCCTCTAGAGCGTTGGAAATGTTACAGTGTACATACATAATTCTTAAGCTTAGTTTTGAACACATTATGTTATCACATTCTTTTAGATCCTCTGGTAATCTTGTTCAACAATTGTTTAAAATTTCGTTTTAGTTGTTAAACATTTTGTTTAACAGTTTGTTTAAAACAAATCAGATGTGATTATACATCTCTACAACATGTTACAGAAAGTTGTAGTTATATTTGGCAAGCTAATTCATTTTGTCGCAATTCAATCAATCGGACGACGAGCGAAACGAACCCGGCCAACCAGGTTTGGTTAACCCGGTTGAACCCGGTATGCGTGAATTTTTAACTTGGTTAACTCTGTTTAGAATCTAACCGAGTCGGCCCATCACTAGTATAGCGTTTATTGTTCAGTGGCGCCTGACAACAGAATAATTTTAATCTATCTCAGATAATACGTATTCCTTTATGCGTCTCCATAGTTAATACTGAGCAAATACTTGTATATTGTCGTGAGCTTGTCTCGATATTCGAATATTACATATTTGCTTCACGATTAGGGTCGTCACTCATCGCTTATGCCTCGTCAGAATTAATTAGAATAGTTTTAGTAATTTGTAGGCACGCAATACTTTGACTATTCAGACAAATTTATCAACGATTAAGCTTCGGTTTTGAATTAATGGTTCTTCAATTTGTCATCTTACGTGTGAATTTAATATTGCTAATTTATCTACTGATAAACGATGCGATGTGTCAAGTTAGTGATGATTAGATATAACACACAAAACCAATGATATATAAAAGTACAGATATGTTACTAGCGCGCGCAGTCTGAAGACTCGAAAACGATGTTTGCTATTAGTCCGCGTCAAGCAACCGGCAAGGCAAGGTGCCGAGAGTGACCGCTAACAAGATAAACTACAATGCTGTCGTATGTGTCCAGAAAGTGTACTTATTATGACGCAAAAGGGATCTCAAACTAATGTGTATGTGAGCTGTCATTGCGTACGGAACATTTTATCCGTTTGTTTTATTGGGAATAACATAGCAATGCTTTTAAATATCATTGCACAAAACACTAAATTCAGATATCAATTTATTTTATCTGTAATAATAATTAGATAGGTACATAAATCCCATGCATGAATATACGTTTGCATTTGTGTTAAAAATAATTACATAAATCGTCTTATTTTAAGGTTCATTTAAGAGTTCACAGTCCAGTCTTTCCTATAAAATTAATGATTTAACATTTAAATTGATACTATTTAAATGAGTGACAACCGCATACTCACATAGTATTATAAGTAAACCAACCCCGAAAGAATATTATTGATATTGTAGTGTTTGTTACATCTACGAAAATTAATGACAATTTGTTTACTCTCACAGAATAACGTAGGTAACTGTAATTTTGTATGTACCTAAGTGGGCCTGTGTAATTTTAATTTGGTAGAGTATTGACGGATAAAAAAAAGGCAAGGAATCTCAATATATAATAAGTGAAGCACCCATAGTAAAACGGCTCGCTTAAAAGTACGGGCTGCGCGCACATATCCACACCCATAGTAAGACAATCAGCCGTGATTACGCAAAAAATCTCGTGTGACGGTAGTCGTTGTTGTAGAGTCACAAAAAAAATAACAATATGCCATATGAAATTATAGTGGGTTTAGGAAAAACTGAAGTGCTTCAATCTTTTCTTAGCGAGATTCCGTCCGCCTTTTTTTATTCGTCCGTGGGGGCGAGAGAAACTATTGAGTTCAAAATAGTTATTTGACTAATTAAAAGGGTAAGTTTTCTTTGGATATGTGCACCCTTAAGGCGCAGTCTCATTGAGAGCTATTAACTATAAGTAGGGAGATGCAGGCTTAACATGAGCAAGTGGGGCTATATAGACCAAACAGCTACAGCCTGCATGTGTGGCATTGATCCTCAATCAATGTCACACTTGCTATGCTGCTCCTTGTGTCCAAGCACTTGCACATTGAGTGACCATATCGATGCCACAGACAACGCACAAGACGTGGCAAATTTCTGGGCCAGCAGCGTGTGATTACTGTGCCACTATCAGTAAATTTTTTGTACCGTCGACACGAAGAAGAAGAACTATTAGAAAAAAAATAGATAGTGACTTATTAACTATTAGATAGTTGGCTAATAAACTAATAGCCAATGGTGGTCACATTAATTGGTGAGCATAGAGCTCATGGGTGAGCTACTAACTATAAAACAGTTAAATATAGTAGTTATGTCCATAGATGTCAAACTGCGAGCGAGTAGACACTAACTACACTAGTCACAGTATAGTGTAGTAGCCGAGCTGGAATTTTAGTAGATATTAAAATAAATAAATAAATAGTTGGTACATTTTTCCACAGCACCATCTAGTTCCCAACCTAAGCAAAAAACAAGTTAACTATTATATTGCCATTTCTGTCTAACGTTGAAGATCAAATTGCAGTTTAGTTCTTAAACTTCAAAATAGCTCCTAGCTACTAGTTAATAGCTCTCAATGGAACCGCACCCTTATTCACAACCGTCGGAAAGTATTTCGAATCCGAAAGAAGTAACGATATTCACTAATTCGAAATCAAAATAAATTTTTTTTCGAGGTTCACTGGTTGACAACGCGGCGTCCACCCGTGGACCACCTGTCGACAACGAGTGGACGCCGAACGTTGAGGTGGTGCTGGTCAGGTGACGGGTGGCTCTAATGAGCTGTAATCTTAACACTGCTGAATTACTTACTGACTGAAAATACATTCACAATTTAACTTTTAAACTGTAGGAGGGTAATAAATAATTTGATAATAAAGTTGTTTTTTTAATACCACGTTTTTAAAACAAAATTGAGTTAGTATTGCATTCATACTACGTATATATTATATTGAATACGTCTACCTAGGGCAGGCAATTCAGCTTGGTAGACACAACTTCGAGAAAGAAGCCAACAGAAGGATCCGTCTGGGCTGGGCAGCATTTGGCAAACTTCGCCGAGTCTTCTCGTCGCCTATACCGCAAAGTTTGAAGACAAAGGTCTTCAACCAGTGCGTCCTGCCAGTCATGACTTACGGTGCCGAGACGTGGACACTGACAGTTGGGCTAGTCCACAAATTCAAAGTCGCTCAGCGAGCTATGGAGCGAGCTATGCTTGGAGTTTCTTTGAAGGATAAAATCCGTAACGAGATTATCCGGAGAAGAACCGGAGTGACCGACATAGCTTGTAGGATCAGTAAGCTGAAGAGGCAGTGGGCTGGCCATGTCTGTCGAAGGACCGATGGCCGTTGGAGCAGACGAGTCCTTGAGTGGAGACCGCGAATCGGCAAACGCAGCGTAGGGCGCCCCCCTGCCAGGTGGACCGACGACCTAAAGAACGTGGCTGGGGGGGACTGGATGCGGAAGGCAGAGGACCGAGCGTTGTGGCGCAACTTGGGAGAGGCCTATGTCCAGCAGTGGACTGCGATAGGCTGAGTTGATTGCATTCATCCAGTCCAGAGCTTTTTATAAAGCTTGAAGTATTTAGCTCATAGGGAAATTATGTACAGATAGACAAGACTGAATTAAAAATCAAGTACCTATAGTAGCAAGTAGATAGGTAATTAAGGTAGCCACTAACATTTTCCGAATTATTAAATATTTTAAATTTAAATAAAGGCTTTATTTACAATGTGATTAACATAATTAAGCCTCTAACAGCGATGCCAAGTCTCGTGTATATAGACACCACTTATTATGTTGACCTAGAACAAATTAATGTGTATTTTAATTACGTTCATACGTCTATTTACTTTTTATTAATAACGGTTTTAGCAAACACTTCAATTAATATAAGCATAAAATGTATACAATGTTGTTTTTTGTATATTGAAAACCTGAACACTGCAAAAAGATTTCCCTCAGAATTATCCGGGTTTTTTTTCCAAATCACAATACTACATGATTTACAGTTACTTAAAGGAGTTTAGTAGTAGTAGAGCTCCTTTGTGAAAGAACTCGTCTGGAGAAGTATCACCACCGTACCTAGTTACCTAGGTACCTAGGTACTTCTGCTACCAAACAGTAAAGCTCTAGACATACGGCGAGTGGAACTGAAGCGGGGCGGAACTGAAGCGAATCGCCAGCGTGCGTTGTCGTGTTCTAAAGTACTGAACTGTATTAGATAGTGCACACAGCGGTGTCCTGCCAAGCGAGTTGACGGCGTGACTGTTCTGCCGCCGCTCAACATACAACATGGTATAAAAAATACCCTAATCTCTAATTTAATCTATTCAGGTTCAAGAGTTCAAAAAGAACGGTCGACTCTTTGTGTCACGTTATCAATTATCATACATTTTCCTGTACAACAATGAGTGCCACATACATACACACAAGCTTAGTATGCGTAGTAAATAGAGTCAGCTTCATTTTCACTTTCACTAATACCAACTAATCACGAATTCAGCCTGACACGCTGACCGGCTGGGTATAGTGTAAGTGACAAGTACTAAGCATTAGTTACTAAACTCGTGTAAACGTAGCATTATCTTTAGTGACATGTTACTACTCTCCTCTTTGTCACTGTCAGTGCAGTATAATACAGATTTTCTCGGTTTATTTCGTTACCGAACATTTTCAAAGCGCCTACGGCTAAACGTTCGCTCTGTAGCTGAACCGTGGATGCAGATAATTCAAACGTAGGCGCTTGGTAAATATTTGGTACCGGGTACCGCATCGAAAACGATAAAACACGGATGAGGTAGTGACCGACGACCTGAAGAAAGCAGCTGGGGCGGACTAGATGCGGAAAGTGAAGGACCGAGTGTTGTGGCGCAGTTTGGAAGAGGCCTATGTCCAGCAGTGGACTGCGATAGGCTTGTAGGGACACTGCTGATGCATGGGTTTAGTACAAGGCGCTTAATTGTATTAGCGCAGCGCAGCAGTCGTCTCCCCGCAGCCATACAGTTAGGTCGTAATTATGCGTAGTTATAATGTAGTATATTTAATTGTTTAACATGTCTGGTACCACAAGTAAAGTTTATATATATTTCAATAAGTGCTTCATTACAAAGACTTCCCAACCCCTCCCCTTAAAGTGGTGACCCCGACGTGATGTTTAAACAAAAAATTGATGAATAAAATTGATGAGTGAATTTAGATGCGTGACAGGATAAAAAGGTACATTGTATATTTTATTTTGTACGACTAAATTAACGAGAAAACTTTAATATTTATAACAAAACAGCTAAGCAATGCTTATTATCATCGAGTTCAAAAAGTGTATAATGTACCACTTAAATGTTTATTATAAGTAAAATTTATTCGTAGTAACACGAAAACTTTACGTATATTGCTGCTTTGAATACTTATAAAGAACTTGTTGAAATACATTAAACATTTTTTACTTAGTTTTTTTTTCTCATTACGTAGCGAAATTATTGCCTCTTGAACTTTTATAAATTGCGTACAATTCAGGTTTATTATACCTAGGGAACTGTCGAATTTGATATTATAAATCGTCGCCCTAGTGCTTGAATGGCCAATCCACCAGTAAGCAAATTCGGATTATTTCCAAAATCATTTGGAATTGCGTTTTTTTTCCCCAAAATCCCCACTGCCCTATGCTACAAAATCACAGTGGGGATTTTGGGAAAAAAATCCCCACTGACTTAATTAAATAGATTTTTAACTACTTCTTTATTGTGTAATGATTTATTTTATTAGTGTTATTTATAAAGTAATTTAATGTTACATGAGAACTTTTATTAATTTATTATTAATATTATGAGACATTTTGAAAATCTATGGTGATTAGGAAATAATTAATTTTTTATTCTATTAATTATTATACTTAAAATATTAATTGTATGATGCGAAGTATTCTTTCGAAAAAATGGTCGGTTAGCTTTTCAAGCACTAGGAGAAATGGTACCATAGGTATGTACCAAACAAACCGCTAAAAGATGTGGTGTCGAGACCTCCCACCAAAGAGATTTAATAGATCTAGTAAATATTTAACGTCTTTGCCTCCCAGTCAGTCAGTCAGTCTGGATTTGTGCCCGGTCAGTGACAATAGGCTCGCCCCCTATTACATGGGACTATAACATAACTAGCGAAATGTGGGTGTACTATTACACCTCTGCCTACCCCTTCGGGGAAATACAGGCGTGATGTTATGTTATGTGTTTGCCTCCCACAGACTACAAACCTACAACGCTGGACTGGGTTACCGTATCTACTACCACTTTACTGTACCTAATCGTGTAAACCAAGGAAAAAGCTGCGAATAAGGTATTAACTCAGATTAATACAGATGGAACGTACGGAACAAACAATGTGCGGCCGGAATTTAGTTATGTGTGCGTGACAGCACTGTAGATACACGTGCGTCAATGTGCGTTTAAGGTTGCCAGGGTAGTGAAAAAAACCCACCACTGTTTTAGATGGAATAATAGGATTATTGTTATTAATTAACATTTATTATCGATCGGTGTGAGTAAAGAGTTAATTTAAAACGTTTTAGTTGACACCGACCAATGATAAAATGATAATTAATTATGTCTAATTTAAATCGAATCAAGCTTATTATTTTAACAAAATTTCTTAGCTCCAACTAGCTCCACCTAGTTTTACTCGTGGTAAATACCTATCACCCCTCTTACTGGTGGCGGGAATCAAACCTGCCACCCGATAATCTTAAGGAGCTGATATCTCGGGAACGGGCAGAGATAACTGAATTCTGACCACATTTTTGCCCCCCTCTGCCACCCACTAAACCTTGTCCCTCTAAGCCACCCATACATAAAAAATCCCCCACTCCATTCCTCCCCTCCCCAAACCCAAAGCACTATCTAGTTCCACCCGCGGGAACACGTTTCCCCTCTCCTGCAATACTTAACCTTATCCTCACTCATCCCATCCCCTCTCAATTTCATCCCCCCCTCAAGTTCCCCCTCTTCACCCCTCGACTTCGTCCATCCTTCAACACCTCCCAACCACGACGACGTACCCGAACTCCTACCCTTGTCACTTCCCCTCTTGTCCCCCCACCCACCGCTACCCAGAGGGGAAGCTGGAGGGGTGGGTGGGGGATGTGAGCATCTACGTCAACCCCCTCACCAATCTCCACGCCATCCCCCTCACCAATCTCTACGCCAACCCCTCATAATCCCTCCTCACCCCCCAACTTCATCCCCAAACCCTCCCCCAAAAGTTTCAAAGTTAAATTTTATTGTTTTGTAATATCTTTTAAAATTAAAGTTACAACTCGTTTTGCACCCTGTTTACCCTTAATTTAAGGAAAATATTTCAATCTAACTTGGTAACACTAACGGATTTTTAGTAACGTTTTGTGTTCCTAGTCATGAGTAATAAATAACATGGAAAAATAATATTAAAACGGTCTAAATATCCAAACTTACCTATGAAACGAAACACCGTCTTCCTTCTTTTGTTTTTGGGAACAATTTTTACAATGTTTAATTACGCAAGACGGCATAATTAGCATGAAAACTCGCAACACACTTGACGTACCAACCTCACGACGCTTTATTTCGTACTGACGCCAGTTTGTATTTGCAATTGAATTTGTATTTACTTGGTTTGCCGCACATTGTTTGTTCCGTACGTTCCATCTGTATTAATCTGAGGGTATTAAAACCCTATGGGAAATCTACAACAAGAAAAGTTCAATGAACAATATTGAGCGATGATACCACGAAGATAGGTTCAATAAGCAATATTGAGTGGTGATACTAATAAAGAATGATACATCACCTGTCTTGCGTACTCCTTTCCGATACCATCGGTGCATCCCGTAACCACTGGAACAAAGAAAATCTATTGTTAGAAAGACGTTGTTTGGTCTTTGATTATATACCTCAAGATCTAACCTAGCGGAACATTGAATTGATGCTGGGTGTGCAAATGTATAAGTGACATTGACAGCGATGGGAGTGTTGATACATAAAATCTTTTTACCCCTGATATCAAACAACTGACCACGACCACAGATAATATAATACTATCCACGACTAAAATAATAAGGTAATATTTACCTCAGTAGATTGGTACCGCTTTCAGGTTAAAATATAACTAACTATGTGTGATTAGATGCTCAATGTGGAAAGTATAATATAGTAAAATAAAAAGGAATAAAATTATTTATTATACAAATCGCTTTTACAAATCGGTTATTTTCAGTATTATGTTATTAAAAAAATTAAATGACATAATAATTTCTTAGGTTTTCGCGATCACTACACATTATAATAAAACAAAGTTTGACCGGATTAAATCGCGTATATTATTTAAATTGGTTTTCCTGATGTTTCGAAAGCTTTACAGCATTTCGTGGTCGCAGGTAGACTCAGATGACAAGCGTCTTTACAGATATTTCAAAAAAAAAAAACCTACCGTACAATATTATTAATTAAAATCGTTTCGATGCACGCAGTAGTCACTCACAATATCATTATCTTTTACAGTGTTGCGTGCTGTTTGGACTTGATTATTTTTAGGACTGGGTTCCAAACAGGTGGTAGCTGCCAACCATCTTCTCTATTAAAATTAGGATGTGAATAAATGATATCATTTCTTAAATGTCTACCTCTGAGAAGAAATACCGAAATAAACTCTTGACAACGTTTGTGGTGTAGTAGTTCGAGTATCGGACTGCTGATCACGAGGTCGTGATGGGTTCGATTCCCACAGGACACAAATATTTTTATGTGATGAACATAAGTGTGTGTGTTGGTCTGAGTCATCAACATAGGCATGGACATAGGCCTCTCTCGAATTGCGCCACAACATTCGGTTATCTGCCTTCCGCATCTGGATGCGGAAGGCAGGATGAAAGTAGCTGGTGGGGTCTGGACCCCACCAGCTACTTTCATCAGGTAGTCGGTCCACCTGGCTGGGGGCGCCCTACATTGCGATGGTTTGCCGATTCGCTGTCTCCACTCAAGGACTTGTCTGCTCCAGCGACCATCGGTCCTTCAACAGACATGGCCAGCCCACTGCCACTTCTGCTTACTGAGCCTACAAGCTATGTCGGTCACTCCGGTTCTTCTCCGGATAATATCGTTACGGATTTTATCCTTCAAAGAAACTCCAAGCATAGCTCGCTCCATAGCTCGCTGAGCGACTTTGAATTTGTGGACTAGCCCAACTGTCAGTGTCCACGTCTCGGCACCGTAAGTCATCACAGGTAGGACGCATTGGTTGAAGACCTTTGTCTTCAAACTTTGTTACACTCTTTCAGTTTATCAAATGTTTCATATTTGCCCCGACCAAAATTTGGCATATGGACACTCCATGGAAATATGCTTCTCACTTTTTTCGAAAATTTAATAACCCACTATAAGCCATGGAAAAGGATTTTAATCGGCTACCATCAGGTCTAATATCACCCACCCATCCTTAATTCATAAAACCGAAGCCACATGTTCGCACCATCTTTTGCTCATAACCCTGCAAATATTTTGCATCCCAACCCATACCGTGCCGTAATAATATTCGCAGATAGTGCTGAATCAACACGGGCCGATTGTACCGGTATTAGCATAATTTGTAAATGATACTGGGTCGGGAGTCGAGGTATACCGCATGAGCTTGCATATTGATGGAAAAGCAGTTACGTTGCATTGGCAATGTTACTATGTTGAGAGGCCGCGTTTCGACCTGCAAGAAAATTCTTACAAGAAATGTCTGACACTCTGACTAACAAAACTGTCACAATTTCTTCAATTTACTTCCATCCTACTCGTAGAGATATTCAGACATTGTCTTAGGCATTTTCTACTAATTGATGTTAGGGTGAAGCAGGTAGAAACGTGGCCTCAAACAATTTTTTTTATTTTATGTGACGATTTGGCAGCGCCTAAGACTGTTAAGTTTACTGGCAATATACAAGACGGTTCAATGAGCGCAGTAGCTAAGTGACTGGCTTATTAACAGTTTTACACAGTAAACACCATTTTTAAAAGCTTTTAATGTTTGTTAGTTGGTTTAGGTCAAATCTTGCTAGCCAAATTTAAAGCAGTTCCCATTATCAGAATTGGCTGAAATTTGGTACACAATATGTCAACCCGATGAAAATGCAATATTAACACACCAGTCTAGAAGCTGATCTGATGATGGAGCCGGAAGGTGGTCACAGGATCTCTGCCGTAGTAACCGTTGACACAACACACCGAGTTTGGGTTACAGTACCAAATCCTGTCTTATAAAAGCTTGTTTTGAAAATTGTATTTATCAACTAAAAACTTATTTAACTCAATTACGTGTGCAGAACTAGTAATTCTCGCCCCTATTACATGGGACTATAACATAACTGGCGAAATGTGGGTGTACTATACACCTCTGCCTACCCCTTCGGGGAAATACAGGCGTGATGTTATGTTATGTTATGAACTAGTAATTATATTTTATCAGCAGTTATTAAAAAACGGACCAAGTGCGAGTCAGACTCACGCAATAAGGGTTCCGTACCACCCGACCCACCCTTCGACCTGATACCCCATAGAAATTGATTTAATTTACGAGAGTTCATCAAAAGACATCAACGTACAGTGTGCGAAATATGAATTTTTGCATCTCTTTCTTACGCAGGTACCACCACATAATATGTCTATGTTTGCCCTATTATAAGTATTTGTTGCTAAACTACTTAGTATGCACTATAATCAAACCAAGCTTGACGCTGGCATGTACGTGGGACACTCAGAAAGTTTTGCGAAACTAAAAAGAATTGTTCTATACGTACATATATTTTTATCAAATCTTTTCAAAGTACTTTCCACCAGCCTCTATACAAAGATTCATGCGCCTAAACCAGTTTTCAAAACACTTTTTCCAGTCCGCCGCAGACACCTCGTTTACAGCCTGCTCGAACGCAGCCAGCGCATCTTCCGGCGACGAAAATTGTATCCCTTTGAGCTGATTTTTTATTTTTGGGAATAAAAAGAAGTCACACGGTGCTAGATCAGGGCTGTAAGGAGGGTGACCCAGGAGTTTGACTGGCGTGCTGTCCAGGAAGTCCCTCGTTTTGAGTGCGGTGTGCGCAGGTGCATTGTCGTGGTGGAGCAGTAGCCCGCGGAGCCCTGTGTTTGGTCGCTTGTTGCTTATAACAGAGAAAACTTCTGGCAAACATTTGGTAGTATACCATTCGGCATTAATGCTTCTTTGATCCCGTAAGGGAATTGATACCAAGTGGCCAGTCAAATTAAAAAAGCTAGCGATCAAAATCTTACCCCCGCTTCTAGATCGCTTCACTTTGGTAGCCGTTGGCTCATTTTGAAACACCCAAACAGTCGACTGGCGCTTGGTTTCTGGGTCGTATTGATAAATCCAGGACTCATCACCTGTAACGATGTCGTAAACACGCCGAGACGAGCCTGCTTCAAATTTGTTAAGCATATCACGGCACCATTCCACCCGGGCCTGCTTCTGAGCATCGGTGAGGTTGTGCGACACCCAGCGTGATACTATCCTCCTCACGCGAAGATGGCTGTGTAGAATCTCGTGAACGCTTCCCGATCCAATCTTCAATATGTGTTGAATCTCCTGATATGTAATTCGCCTATTGTCTTGGATTAAATTTTTCACTGCTAGCACGTTTTCTTCGGTAACAGCCGTCAAAGGGCGACCGCTTCTTTCGTCATCCCCCAAAGTTGGTCGACCGCGCTTGAATTCGTTATACCAACGATACACGGTTGCCTTGGAAGGGCCTTCATCCATGAATGCCATTTGAAGTCTATCGTACGATTCATCCGGTTTCAGGCGACACTTGAAATCGTATAAAATCATAGCTCTAAAATGTTCCCGGCGCAGATCCATATTTCAGTGAGACACAATACTTTGAATTAACTCGCAAAAAATGTGGAGGGAAATTTTGAAATTGGAACTTACTTATTTTTACTTATAAATAATCATATTTTCGAAAAACATTATAACTGGCCAGTCTCCCATATATAAAAACTTTTTTTCGCAATACTTTCTGAGGGGCCTGGTATTACCGTTTTGAAGATAGAGCAGAAACAAAAACGTTGAAATTGCATGTTTTTTGTGGTTTCTTGTATGGAGGGGTCCCCATTTTGTTTTAGACTGTTTTTATTTTTAGTATTTGTCGTGATAGACGTCATAGCAACACATATTCTGAGAAAAATTTCAACCAGCTACCTAGTACCGTTCAAAAGACCTTGCCTTGTGACAGAAAGACAGACGGACGGACGGACAGCGTAGCGAGAGTAATAGGGTCCCGTTTGGCACCCATCGGGTACGGAACCCTAAAAATCAACATAAAAAAGACATGCCAATATTGTTAAGAATAAACAGAGTGTACCTAAAAAAAACCTCCTCGAGTAATTGTATTCTGTGCTACATATCTACTCCTCTTTTGTGTAGGTAGGGTTAAACTAACCTGAGACGTAAGAATGGCAGTCAAACGCTCAATCAGTACCCCAATCATGTCATCAAAAAGTGTGTCAATAAGATGTACTGATACAGACCTATAGTGTGTCTATAGACCTACTTAGTTAATGGGCCGATTTCACAACCTACGAATGAAGTTACACTAATGAGATCGTGGCACAAATGATATCCAAATCACACTAATAATGTGCATATTTTTATTGGTTTAAAAATGTAAATTAAGTCTTCTTATGATCAATATTAAAACATTTGACATCGAAACAACAATTGATAAACTTTTTTTACAATTTGTTAACAGTAATCTTCATCAATATGAATAAGGCTAAACTTACTTTGTAAACCAATAAAAATATGCATGCCATTAGCGTGATTTAGATTTCATTTGTGTCATGATCTCATTAGTGTAAAATCATTCGTGGTACCTAATTTTATGTGAAATCAACCCATTAATAATTATGTTTGTCGAAGTAACAATTAATAAGTAGGTTTAGCACATGCGAACGAGCCATGGTCAAACCATTTGTCAAGGTAAAGGTTAACGACCGACGACCGATTAGGCTCTTTATTCTGCAAATAGTTCAAGTCGCACATTTTTAGGGTTCCGTAGTCCTACAAGGAACCCTTATAGTTTCGTCATGTCCGTCCGTCTGTCCGTCTGTCCGTCTGTCCGTCAGTCCTAATCCTTTACCGCTTAATAACTTCTACAGTTATAAACATAAGTAAATGAAATTTTGACAAAAAATTTAATAGATATACCAGGCCCCTCAGAAAGTATTGCGAAAAAAAGTTTTTATATATGGGAGACTGGCCAGTTATAATGTTTTTCGAAAATATGATTATTTATAAGTAAAAATAAGTAAGTTCCAATTTCAAAATTTCCCTCCACATTTTTTGCGAGTTAATTCAAAGTATTGTGTCTCACTGAAATATGGATCTGCGCCGGGAACATTTTAGAGCTATGATTTTATACGATTTCAAGTGTCGCCTGAAACCGGATGAATCGTACGATAGACTTCAAATGGCATTCATGGATGAAGGCCCATCCAAGGCAACCGTGTATCGTTGGTATAACGAATTCAAGCGCGGTCCACCAACTTTGGGGGATGACGAAAGAAGCGGTCGCCCTTTGACGGCTGTTACCGAAGAAAACGTGCTAGCAGTGAAAAATTTAATCCAAGACAATAGGCGAATTACATATCAGGAGATT
Organism: Asteroscopus sphinx; assembly: GCA_949699075.1. Lineage (NCBI taxonomy): Eukaryota > Metazoa > Arthropoda > Insecta > Lepidoptera > Noctuidae > Asteroscopus > Asteroscopus sphinx. Next base: position 5,123,035 of record OX453021.1, on the reverse strand, counting down.
CAACACATATTGAAGATTGGATCGGAAAGCGTTCACGAGATTCTACACAGCCATCTTCGCGTGAGGAGGATAGTATCACGCTGGGTGCCGCACAACCTCACCGATGCTCAGAAGCAGGCCCGGGTGGAATGGTGCCGTGATATGCTTAACAAATTTGAAGCAGACTCGTCTCGGCGTGTTTACGACATCGTTACAGGTGATGAGTCCTGGATTTATCAATACGACCCAGAAACCAAGCGCCAGTCGACTGTTTGGGTGTTTCAAAATGAGCCAACGCCTACCAAAGTGAAGCGATCTAGAAGCGGGGGTAAGATTTTGATCGCTAGCTTTTTTAATTTGACTGGCCACTTGGTATCAATTCCCTTACGGGATCAAAGAAGCATTAATGCCGAATGGTATACTACCAAATGTTTGCCAGAAGTTTTCTCTGTTATAAGCAACAAGCGACCAAACACAGGGATCCGCGGGCTACTGCTCCACCACGACAATGCACCTGCGCACACCGCACTCAAAACGAGGGACTTCCTGGACAGCACGCCAGTCAAACTCCTGGGTCACCCTCCTTACAGCCCTGATCTAGCACCGTGTGACTTCTTTTTATTCCCAAAAATAAAAAATCAGCTCAAAGGGATACAATTTTCGTCGCCGGAAGATGCGCTGGCTGCGTTCGAGCAGGCTGTAAACGAGGTGTCTGCGGCGGACTGGAAAAAGTGTTTTGAAAACTGGTTTAGGCGCATGAATCTTTGTATAGAGGCTGGTGGAAAGTACTTTGAAAAGATTTGATAAAAATATATGTACGTATAGAACAATTTTTTTTAGTTTCGCAAAACTTTCTGAGTGTCCCACGTAGATCTCAATTTTAAAAGAATAAAAAAATCTTGATTACGTATTTTAGGGGTGGCGCTCCGCTCATACATGTGAAATGGGGATGGAAATATTTTTTTCGTTGCACCCCCTCGTGTGGGGTATCGTTGAATAGGTCTACCAAAATGAAGGTAATGTTTCATACACAACTTTTTTATCAGGTATACCATCTGCAAAATACAGTTCGCCAAAGTGTCTTGCAATGTGTCCTCCCCCCTGCCATTTCTAAACTATGCAACGTAGAAACTTATAGTCTTTAACATTGATAGACCTTTATAAAAACTCTCTTTTAAAATTATTTCGAGTATAATGTGATTATACATTTTTGAGTTATAGTGAGAAAACTGAAAAATACTTAAGACGTCCTAGTTCATAGGTCATTGACCATAAAGAAAATAAAAGAAAATACTTTCTATTTAAAAAAATCACAAAAAGAAACACACTTCTTAAATTTTGCTTGATAAACTTAGCGCTAGGTGGCGCTGTTTGCAAAAACAAAAATAGCAATGAATAATATTCGATTTGATTCGTTTGTAATTAGACCTACTTAAGGAACCCTATAATACTGAGCATGGCCCGTCATGCTCTTGGCCGGTTTTTTAAATTTATATAAGCGAAAGCTGCTCTAGTTAGTTTACAAATAAAATTTAAAATTTGACATATTAATATTTAATTAGAATAATAATTATAATTCTAAATCATTTGACATTATATTTCTCTATATTTTTTTTATTATTGTGATAATATTATTGTAAATTATAAAACTCAGTACCTATTCATGACTTATTCTAATTTTTTTTTAAATAATTATGAGACATTCAAACACAATGAGAAATTCATTTTTTTTTTTAAATAATTATGAGACATTCAAACGATGAGAATTATTTTATTATTTTTAACGCATTTACGCATGCGGAGCGAATCATACGATTTAAATTGTGGAAAGAAAAAATCGCTCACGAGCAGGATTCGAACCTGCGACTCCTGGCTCAGTACGCCAGTGCTTTAGCCACTAAGCTACCGTGAACACTGCTCGTGGTATCGAAATTCTCATCCACTTGGCACGTCTTTGGGTGACGTCAGCGATATCTTACTAAGAAACAGTGTTTCTTAACCGATCATTCATGTACAATGAAAATTGTTCATGAATAAATAAATACACCATCGACCATACAGCCCAATAGAAGCCTAATGTTGAATATAATGCGTACCTACAATAAATTCTGTCATACAGCTGAGGCGTAGTACTGCAATCCGATTGGCCCCACTACCAGTATAAGTATATTATCTATGGGCCCCACCAAGACGGCTATTATTGGCTAATCGCCAGTTTTGCAGTTTTGACGGCTCACATAAATGGTCGAAACTGATTTGATGTTTACAAGTGGCAAAGAGTGGTGACCTACATCAGATCTATTAGTCAGGAGTTTTGACAAACATCGGTCGCCTGTTTCCTGTTAGCTGTTATAAGGGCGTTTATGGGCTGTATCAGCTGACATAGTTAGGCTTTTTGGAGGCGTCTCCTGCCTAACTATACGGTGGCCGGTGATTTTTTTGGCTTTTTACATTTAACAAATCTTAATTAGAAGTTAAGACGATTTGATGATAAATGATCAAAAAACGTGGATTTACAAATAATGATGTTTTATCTTAAGCAGTGATAGCCTAGTGGTTGATTCAGATTCAGATTCATTTATTTGTTATAAACATAGGTTACAGTGATGTCAAAAAATATAGAAGTTTCACTATGTTTCGCCTTGGTAGGCATACAAATTTTTAAACAATGTAAGATATTTAAACACTAATAACATGCACAGTATTGTCAACTTTTTTTATAGGTTATATAATCCAATGAAATTAAAATTTAAACAATATATAATGTCAAATATACTCTACATAGCCACTTGATGGAAATATGATAACAATTCATAGATATCTATCTGTCAAACTAGTTTAATAAACAAATCGGATTCAAAGCATGATAAAACAATATAATCTAATTAACGTCAACAACGAGTAATGTCATCTGTTATCTATAAACTCTGTTATTGAGTAGTACGCTTTTTCCAACAGAAAGTCAGTAAGCACTCTTTTAAAATCGTTGAACGCTTGCCTTTCATGCAGGAGGGTGTGTGTTCGATCCTGGCCCGCACCTCTGACTTTTCGATTTCATGTGCGGATTTATATTCGATTATCACTTGCTTTAACGGTGAAGGAAAACATCGTTGGGAAACACCTGAGAGTGCTCCATACAGTTCTCAATGGTGTGTGTAGTCCGCCAACCCGCACTAGGCCAGCGTGGTGGACTAAGGCCTTAGCCTTCTGATACTAAGAAGAAGCTTGTGCCCAGCAGTGGGACAGTAATGGGCTGGTTATGTTATGTTTGTTATGTTTTATATTATAATTTTAAAGCGAAGACACAAAATCTGTGGCTGCCTCAATATTATATTTTTCCTCTTCTGTCGTGTGACGTATGATGACCTATACAATGATAATGGCTCATGCCGTGGGAAAAAAAATTGCCAGTCAGCAGGCTGGTAGCGGGGCTGACTGGCCAGGTTGCGCCGAACGATCAATTAAATATAGCCACTCATGGAGGCTCTTTTAATGCACCCCCTGGTAATGATTTAAGCCAAAGTTTCATTTTCAATAAGTTGATGTGTTTCTTCCCAATTTTAGCCAAAAGTTGACTGGCTGGTATGTCAGGATTTCTGGTTTTAGGACCTGACAAGTGACAACCCTAATAAAATTGTAGGTATGAAAAATCTGAAATTACTTTCAATTAAAATAATTAAATAAATACCTACATTAAATTAAGCCAAGACTACAATGGAACGGAAGGTAAACAAAATAATTTCACTTACATAACACACTTTCACACTAAACTCGTTTTTATAGTATTGTGTACTATTTCAAATTAAACCTTATCGTAACGTGTTAAGTAACAGATTAGCGTGAATAACTGACATGGCGGTGAAAGTTATCGACATGTTATTATGATTCACCGTGACTGGACATTGTGATTATAGAATAACTGTTACTGTAGTAAAACTTAACCATCTTTAAGCCTTATTGACCGGTCACGTGACCCGTAAATATAAGAAATAAGCACTCCCATTCCTCATGCACGTGGGTGTCGTACATATTATAAACAAAACGAGTGAACGAAAAAACTTCACTAACTTATATCTCTCTCAATACTAAATAAATAATAAATATAAATAAATATCTTTGGGACATTTTTTACACAGCACCATCTAGTCCCAAACTAAGCAGAGCTTGTGCTATGGGTACTAGACAATGGATATAATACTAATATTCATTTCTTTCGTAAATACATACTTATAATACATAAGAAACACCCAGACCAACACAAACACTTATCTTCATCACACAAATATTTGTGAATCGAACCCACGACCTCGTTATCAGCAGGCCGACACTCGAACCATTAGACCACAGAGGTCGTCAAACGATTTCAATGAGAACAAAGGAATGGCGGCGCGGCGCACGTCTGCTCTGCCGGCACTGTGTCGTAGCCGGCGCGCCTCGTTCCCCGCGTCCCGCACTACCCCCTCCGTTCGCCTCTCCCGATCATACTTTTCGTAACGTTTCGTAACGCTCTCGCCAGCTTACTCCCCAAGTCAAGCGTGCGTAAAGAAATTTTACTTCAAAAATTGTGCTCGCACCTATCTCTTTTGCCCCTACAGTAATATACGAAACGTAACTCTCTCTCTTTCTATATTCACTAACTTATATCTCCCTCTCAACTTCCGTTCGCCTCGCCCCATCAGACTTTTCGTAACCCGAAAACACTTTTCGTAACGCATTCACCAGCTTACTCCCCAAGTCACCCAGCTTACTCCCCAAGTCAAGCGTGCGTAGAGAAGTTTTACTTGAAAAACCAGCAAAGAGCGAGTCAGACTCACGCAGTAAGGGTTCCGTACCACCCATCGATACTTGTATGCGGCCACTTTAGATTATATACTTTTTTTAGTTTTTAGTATTTGTCGTAATATGCACCATAGCAACACATTTTCTGTGAAAATTTCAACTGTTTATCTATTACCGTTACAAAGCCCTGTGAAAACACGGACGGGTGGACGCACGGTCGGACAGTGTAACGAGAGTAATAGGGTCCCGTTTGGCACCCTTTGGGTACGGAACCCTAAGAATAACTCAAAGGGATCGAACTTACGATCCTCATGCATGGAAGACAAGTGTCTAATCGCTAGGGGGGCGTCCATAAATTACGTGAGGTGTTTTTTTAATTTTCTGTCCCTCCCTCCCCCCCTGGTGAGATGTCGTGAGATTTTATTCAAACCCCTCCCCCAACCCCCAATCTCACGTGAGATTTTTCAAAATGTGGGTTTCTTACGTAAACGCGTTGGATTGTTATTGTAAAAAGAAAAAAAACATTGCTTCGTGCTTTTATTTACGACTAGTTAATAAGACTAGTAATCAATATTGCTGAGAGTTTAATTATAAGTGTAATAAAAATTTAACAATAGAATACTTAAATCATAACTACTGTGATTAAAAAAAGAATATCTACTCTAATTCAGTCCATGGAGAATCATGCGCGGTCTCAAGAGAGACTATTGGAACCGACATGTCCATATGATTTTCAGTAAAATCATCTGCTCCTTCAACTTCGTTCTGATCTAGCCACTCTAAGCCGTTGGCGCTTGCGCACAGTAACTCATTAGCTCGTCTTGTGACAATCCGCGAGGGTCGCACTTTGCGGAACATACGCGCTTGCTTAGCTGGTGCAATGTGGGCTGCTCGCCTTCGTTCGGCTGACAGTACACACACACAGGCACGAAAACAAAGGACGGGCTACACTGTACCGTAAATTCAGATTAAATTGAGCTATTTGGTATAAAACAAATATGGTGGTTTGACAGTCAGTAGATGTATAATGTCGAAGTATGAATGAAATTATTTTCTTTCGAAAGAATAAAGAATGATTTTAATCGTATTACGATAACGCTTAAGATTAAATCTTAAGCATGTACAATCTGGATTAAATGGACCAAAATAGTTTTTTTTTTTGTTGCAATCAGAAGAAAAATTGCGTGATATTTGCCGAGACCCCCACTCTCTCCAACGTAAGATTAGATGAGACTCGACCACCTCCCCCCCTTAAACATCTCACGTATTTTATGAACGCCCCCTGGGCTTTTACGCCATTTGTCACTTTTTTAATTGGCTCTGAGCTATTACTTTTTCATAACCCTTCAGCCATAGTTAACAAAAACCGTAACGATACACCTGCATACTTTCCCAAAAATGTAATACCTCACAGAATTAATACATATTTATAAGCTAAAACGCCATTACGCTAGCTAAAAACGCGGTCTTTATACTCTCACATCAAAAAGAAAATAAAAATTTATTTTATTTTACATCACCACATTAAACGTACTACGAAACTCACTTCACTTGTGACATTTTAAATGGAAACTTTTATTTCTTTTTATCGTCCTAGGCATTCCTTTGTAGCGACATCTATAAATAAATAAATAAATATTTTTGGGACATTTTTACACATCACCATCTAGTCCCAAAGTAAGCAGAGCTTGTGCTATGGGTACTAGACAATGGATATAATACTTATATACTTTTTTTTGTATATACATACTTATAATACATAAGAAACAACCAGACCAACACAAACACTCATGTTCATCACACAAATATTTGTGTCCTGTGGGAATCGAACCCACGACCTCGTCATCAGCAGTCCGACACTCGAACCACTAGACCATAGAGGTCGTCAAATCATCTATCCGCTACATGGAAATTTTATGTATTTATTTAAACTTCATGCAACATGTGTACACAGGCGGACTTAATGCCTTAGGCATTCTCTCCCAGTCAACCTTAGGGTGATACAGAGATGACAAGGCAATATTGATTCAATATTGATTGGTGAAATTTTCATGTATGTACACCGATTACTCCGAGATTTCTTGGCCGAATTACGTGGTTGTTTTTTTATTTGGTAGAGGAAGCCCACGCGGTGCCATATCATATATGTACACGTATACCGTTTTTTTCGCTCGACTGTACATTATATTTACATGACACTCATGATGATTGATCGTGAAATACATGTACATACGTTAAGAAAGGGTCAATCACGCGCTGCCTTCAAAATGTTGGTTTATGAAAAGATTTTGAAATATATAAAAGGATTTTTTTTCACTTTTTAGTAGAGGTTTTTGAAGGCGGTTTTTTTTTGTTAAAAAGTTTTTATGAAAAGTTTTCAAGTTTTTATGTTCTCATCAACTCAGTCTATCTCAGTCCACTGCTGGACATAGGCCTCTCCTAAGCTGCGCCGCAACACACGGTCCTCCACCTTCAGGTCGTCAGTCCAACTGGCGGGGGCCCCCCCTACGCTGCGTTTGCCGATTCGCGGTCTCCACTAAAGGACTTGTTTGTTCCATTTTGTTCTCTGTTTGTGGCAATTACCGATACATTTTCTATCTTTCTCGCTTGGACCCTTTACTAACTCAAAATAATTGGAATTAATTGACATTGACACTAACAAAAGCCCCTTTTAAGTGGGTCAAACACATGTTAGAGTACTTGTACTGGCACATCACTTTGTCAGTTCGACACTAACCCTTATCAGCTGATCTGAAGTTAGTGTTAACTAATCACAGTAATCACTTAACATGGGATTGATTAGTTATTTATAACGCGGTCGTGGGTTCGATTCCCACAGGACACAAATATTTGTGTGATGAACATAAGTGTTTGTGTTGGTCTAGGTGTTGCTTATGTATTATAAGTATGTATTTACAACAACAAAAAAAGTATATAAGTATTATATCTATTGTCTAGTACCATAGTACAAGCTCTGCTTAGTTTGGGACTAGATGGTGCTGTGTAAAAATGTCCGAAAGATATTTATTTATTTATTTATATACCATGACCGTTGAGCTCACGAAATAAAGAAGCATGTGGAAATGCCCTTACGATTATTGAGTACGGGAAAAAGTGTCGTCAAATCACACATTGACACTCGGACGAATAAAAAATGTCGGACGGAATCTCGCTAAGAAAAGATTGAAACATAACATAACAAGAAAAGATTGAAGCACTTAGTTTTTTCCTAAACCCACTATAATTTCGACAGAATTTTAACACACCAGATATACAGGGTGTCAGGGAAACGCTTCTTAAATCGAAGACAGGTGATATAGGGTCCTACATTATTAATCTGAAATATTTGATGTGGTGAATCTACTCATCATAACAAACATCATTTACTATGGGACTAACCCTGAAATAGCGAAAAAAAAAACAGGCGGTCCCTACATTTTATCGATTTAAGTGAACACAAATGTAGGGACCAACAGATTTTTTTTACACCCGGGTTGTTGTGTCGGTGGAGTGTTGGAGGGAGAAGGCCACAGCGAACCTACAGTCGCCTGCATGACAGTGGTCTTCTTCTATCGTGTCGACATGAGCTATATAATGATAACAGCTCATGCCGTGGGGAAAAGATTAGCCAGTCAGCAGGTTGGTGGCAGGGCTGACTGCCCAGGGTGCGCCGGACGATCAATTAAATATCGTCACTCGTGGAGGCTCTTTTAATGCACCCCAATGACAGTGGTAACACGTCAATTCGAAAACCGCCCTTACTGCTTACGAAATAAAGATGCTGCTAATGTCAAAGTGTTACCACCGACGTGCGGTCGACCGTACTGCAAGTCTGGAACCAAATCGCGGACGTTCTCAAAAAAGGCCAGGTTAAGGGCACTCTAAACCGACGAGCATATATGATCGTAGATGAAGCGAAAGAGGTGTGTCAGGATCCATAGTCTCTGTCAACCCCAAAAATAAATGGGAGTGATTATAATATGTATTTCATTAGCGCAAGACAAAAGCAAACAAGACCTTGACAAAAGACACAACAACAGGCCCCGAAACCGCCAAAATGAAGAAAACCGCAATATTTTAATTAACTAAAAGCCAAAGCAAATGTTGAGTCTTAAATACTAAAGGAATTATAATATTAATAAAGTCACGCAAAGTTTCTATCTCAGACTCCCAGGGAATAAGTGAAATGCGCGCAGGAGACCAGTTTGACACCTGCAATAAGAAACTCGAACGCCCGCCCGTAAGAAGTGTTCAAAAGTTTAAATACCCTCAATGTGTAAATAAACAGAAAACTTATGGAGCGGGCTACGAAATGAGCGGGAAATGTGTGTATATGCAACGTACGTCACAGATAGTTAAAATGTCATCATGCTCCGAGCCTTTTCCCAGTTATATTGGGGTCGGTTTCCAGTCTAGCCAGATGCGGCTGAACATCAGTATTTTACACGGAGCGACTGCCATCAGACCCCCGCAACCCAGTTACTGGATAATACTGACATACGGAGGTTAGACCAGTTGTCAGACTTTCAGGCTACTGACTACCCGTAACGACTGCCATAGTACTATAGTATTATATTATCTGTGGCCATAGATATTCGTATGACAACCGGGACCGTGCTTTCCGATGCACGGAGGGGTCTCGATGTGTAACGAAACAGTCACCTATCCACAAACTGACTGCGGCAAGTGCAGCTTAACCTTGCAGATCGTACAATCCACGCAGTCGTTGCTTCGCTAAAATGTAAAATGTAAATCATGTGACCATTAAGAGGAAATTCGGTTGGTCTTTTCTCCATACAAACGCTCTCGACTGTTTTCTTTCTAGTTTATAAACCCAGAGCAATGATTTTTTTGAATAAAATAAATATTAGCTTTTTATTACATGGGACTATAACATAACTGGCGAAATGTGTGTGTACTATTACACCTCTGCGTACCCCTTCGGGGAAATACAGGCGTGATGTTATGTTGTTATGTTATGTTAGCTATTTATATGCCCCAATGTTTCGTTTTTGTTGATAAATTATTTCTAGAAGCCCTCAAAAAATCTTTAAATTGCCTATTTAGACCGCTGTCTACAGAGGCCTAGTGTATAAAATTGTCAGCTATTGTTCATACTGATGAGTACAATGACCACATTAGAGGTTTTCAGTTATTTCAATAACACGTTGTATATTTATGATACATATGTGTAATGTATTTTGTGCTATTTATTTATTTTAGTTTATAAACATGCATTAGTACGCCACGGACTGCCCCCATAATCTAGGTCTTACGTCTTCTTTGTCCATCCAAAGGTTGTCTGGAAGATATCGCTTTTAGCGATAAGACCGCTCCATAATTTATACGTTGTTTCTGTTTGCTACTATTTTCATGGTGTACAATATAACTTATTCTATCTAACTATCTATATAAATAAATGTCTTTTGAGACATAATTACACAGCACCATCTAGTCCCAAACTAAGCAGAGCTTGTACTATGGGTACTAGACAATGGATATAATACACATATACTTTTTTTTTTTTTTTGTAAATACATGCTTATATACATAAGAAATTCTTCATGTCTCAGTTTGGCGAACCGACTTGCGATGCCATTTAGGCAACAGCCTTGTTGACGCTAAAAGTGGGGGGACTCGAGGCGTCTTTTAGACGACCTTGGGGAGGACAGCAGTACGTGGTGGTCGCGTGCTACTGTGGGGAAAACAATATTGTTTTCCCGGGACGTGCCAAAGGCATAGCACTGGAGGGGCACCGGCGCGGTCCAATGGAGTTCCCAGAGCTCCTCTATTTTGTGCAGAGGATGGCCACCGTGTGGTTTTAGTCGGTAAGAGTCCGACATACCCCTCCGCCATCCCCAGTCGGAGGGTATGCATGAGGATTTCCACCCGAAAACAAAAAAACAAAAAAAAGGTGGTATTGAAGTTGTTATGGGCAAAGGTAACCGCTTAACATCAGGTGGGCCTTTAGCTCGTTTCGCCATCATACACTATAAAAAAAAAACAAAAAAAAAAAACACACCCAGACTAAACAAACACTTATGTTCATCACACAAATATTTGTGTTCTGTAGGAATCGAACCCACGACCTCGTCATCAGCAGTCTGACACTCGAACCACTAGACCACAGAGGTCGTCAAATCTATCTATATATCTATGTAGGTACTATGGAGTTTGTACTTTTGTATTTATAGGTATGCAGACTCGTTTGCTGGCGTCATGATGACGAACAAAATGCAACGTATTATTATTTATATTAGTGTATCTAGGTCAAATAAAATGAACTACTAAATAGATTGATTGCTAAATAAGCGTTTTGATAATTACGAAGAGGAAATAACACTACATAGACAAATCAATTGGAATGTAATAACTTAACTACATATTTTTAGCCTCGGACAACTAAAAAAGGCGGAAGGAATCTCGCTAAACAATAAGTGAAGCATTCATAGTAACACGGCTCGCTTAAAAGTACGAGCCGGGACGCACATATTCACACCTATAGCACCCCACAGTAAGACAAAAAGCCGCGATTACACAACTAATCTCATGTGACGGTAGTCATTGTCGTAGTGTCACAAATAAAATAACAATATACGTGGGACACTCAGAAAGTTTTGCGAAACTAAAAAAAATTGTTCTATACGTACATATATTTTTATCAAATCTTTTCAAAGTACTTTCCACCAGCCTCTATACAAAGATTCATGCGCCTAAACCAGTTTTCAAAACACTTTTTCCAGTCCGCCGCAGACACCTCGTTTACAGCCTGCTCGAACGCAGCCAGCGCATCTTCCGGCGACGAAAATTGTATCCCTTTGAGCTGATTTTTTATTTTTGGGAATAAAAAGAAGTCACACGGTGCTAGATCAGGGCTGTAAGGAGGGTGACCCAGGAGTTTGACTGGCGTGCTGTCCAGGAAGTCCCTCGTTTTGAGTGCGGTGTGCGCAGGTGCATTGTCGTGGTGGAGCAGTAGCCCGCGGAGCCCTGTGTTTGGTCGCTTGTTGCTTATAACAGAGAAAACTTCTGGCAAACATTTGGTAGTATACCATTCGGCATTAATGCTTCTTTGATCCCGTAAGGGAATTGATACCAAGTGGCCAGTCAAATTAAAAAAGCTAGCGATCAAAATCTTACCCCCGCTTCTAGATCGCTTCACTTTGGTAGGCGTTGGCTCATTTTGAAACACCCAAACAGTCGACTGGCGCTTGGTTTCTGGGTCGTATTGATAAATCCAGGACTCATCACCTGTAACGATGTCGTAAACACGCCGAGACGAGCCTGCTTCAAATTTGTTAAGCATATCACGGCACCATTCCACCCGGGCCTGCTTCTGAGCATCGGTGAGGTTGTGCGGCACCCAGCGTGATACTATCCTCCTCACGCGAAGATGGCTGTGTAGAATCTCGTGAACGCTTCCCGATCCAATCTTCAATATGTGTTGAATCTCCTGATATGTAATTCGCCTATTGTCTTGGATTAAATTTTTCACTGCTAGCACGTTTTCTTCGGTAACAGCCGTCAAAGGGCGACCGCTTCTTTCGTCATCCCCCAAAGTTGGTCGACCGCGCTTGAATTCGTTATACCAACGATACACGGTTGCCTTGGAAGGGCCTTCATCCATGAATGCCATTTGAAGTCTATCGTACGATTCATCCGGTTTCAGGCGACACTTGAAATCGTATAAAATCATAGCTCTAAAATGTTCCCGGCGCAGATCCATATTTCAGTGAGACACAATACTTTGAATTAACTCGCAAAAAATGTGGAGGGAAATTTTGAAATTGGAACTTACTTATTTTTACTTATAAATAATCATATTTTCGAAAAACATTATAACTGGCCAGTCTCCCATATATAAAAACTTTTTTTCGCAATACTTTCTGAGGGGCCTGGTATATCTGGTTTGTTAAAATGCTGTCTAAATTGTAGTGGGTTTAGGAAAAAATTATGTGCTTCAATCTTTTCTTAGCGAGATTCCGTCCGCCATTTTTATTCGTCCATGGTTTTAGCAGTTATTAATCTTTTTCAAGACGATGAGGTAGTTTCCGTTTTTGGGCTACCAATGAGTTTCACCAATACAGATGCAGATGTAGTAGGTAATGTACCGTAAAATGCTCCAACTTTGGCCGCCAATTTTCTCAAATTAGCTAAATTTTCAACACACACTGAGTCGGTTTTCGAGTTGAGAAATCTTAGTTTAGCAGTACTTAAGTATCATTTGAGCATGGTTTTGTAAAAAAACTTTTTTTTTTCGAATTGATATATCGCATGTAGCACCGAAGTACTATTGCTGCTTAAACTTTGCTCAAATGATTCTTAAGTATGAATTCTCAACACGGAATCCGGCTGACTGACACTTCATAACTGAACTAATAATTAGTTTTTATAAAATCTCCCCAAATACGGAAATCATAGCTATTATGGTTTAAAAAAAACAGGCTAAGTAGGGCTATGTGGGAAAAGTTTGTAACACAACTAGCGTTTGATAAACTAAAGAATAAACTCTTCTCATTTTTGTTGGACTAAAGCTTAAACTCTTCTCATTTTTGGAGAGAGCCATGGCCAAAAGTGGAACAGTAATGGGCTAATTATGCTTTGCATAAGACAAAAAAGGCAAGTAAGAGAGATATTATTATTATTATTTCACTAGTATTATAAAATATGCGAAAGCATGCGAAAGTAATATTGGTTTTTACTTCAATCACGCAGGCTGTCCGTATTTGGGTCATATTTGGCATACAGATAGACCATATCTTGGGTTAACACACAAAATACTTTTTATCTACACATCGGAACTGATGCCGTGGGCGTCAGCTAGTATTAATTAGAAGGATGGCCAGTAATGGCCAGCTGTTTGGGCAAATTTGCCATTTCAGCGGTCACTGTTAATTTGTCACCCGCTTGTTTCATAGCCCACTTTACATAAGTAGCACAAAACTTTAGTAGCAAAGGTAACATTTCTTAGTTTAAAGCTATGAACAAGTTTTACTTAACTCTAGTACTACTTATAAGTCTTTATTTAATAGCTTACTACTTCTACAAGTTAGTTTTCTTGGTAAATTTTTAGGGATCCGTAGTTCCGCATCCAAAGGATGTCAACGGGGCCCTATTATTCTGCTTACGCCGTCTGTCCGTCTGTTTGTCTATCACAAAGCTGTATCTTTTTAACCACAATCGGTAACCAGTTGCAATTTTCACAGAATATGTATTGTGTTATGGCCTCTATCATAGCTAATACCTACCTACTAAAAATAAAAATAGGCTAAACCCAATGCACTCCCATTGGGTTTAGCCCCATACAAGAAACCTCTAAAGAAATGTATTTTTGCAACGGTTTTTAATCTTGCTCTATCTTGAAAAAATAAAAATCAAGGGGCAGGCTTTTTCCCAGCATTGGGATGTTACAGGCTAACAGTAAAAATGATGTAAGTAATTGGATTATTCTCAAATTGTATTTTCCTGTTATAAATATTGCATGCTGTGAAACGGCCAAATATGTGGAACGTACATTTATTTAATAATATCCTCTCTGCACCATATTTCACACAATAAATGATTAATAAATAAATAAAACGATAATACGAACATAAGTCTAACTTGGTATAATTATACTGCTTACTCTGTAGTGTATCAACTAACTAATAAAAATTAGGCAAATACCAGGCCCCTCAGAAAGTATTGCGAAAAAAAGTTTTTATATATGGGAGACTGGCCAGTTATAATGTTTTTCGAAAATATGATTATTTATAAGTAAAAATAAGTAAGTTCCAATTTCAAAATTTCCCTCCACATTTTTTGCGAGTTAATTCAAAGTATTGTGTCTCACTGAAATATGGAGCTGCGCCGGGAACATTTTAGAGCTATGATTTTATACGATTTCAAGTGTCGCCTGAAACCGGATGAATCGTACGATAGACTTCAAATGGCATTCATGGATGAAGGCCCTTCCAAGGCAACCGTGTATCGTTGGTATAACGAATTCAAGCGCGGTCGACCAACTTTGGGGGATGACGAAAGAAGCGGTCGCCCTTTGACGGCTGTTACCGAAGAAAACGTGCTAGCAGTGAAAAATTTAATCCAAGACAATAGGCGAATTACATATCAGGAGATTCAACACATATTGAAGATTGGATCGGGAAGCGTTCACGAGATTCTACACAGCCATCTTCGCGTGAGGAGGATAGTATCACGCTGGGTGCCGCACAACCTCACCGATGCTCAGAAGCAGGCCCGGGTGGAATGGTGCCGTGATATGCTTAACAAATTTGAAGCAGGCTCGTCTCGGCGTGTTTACGACATCGTTACAGGTGATGAGTCCTGGATTTATCAATACGACCCAGAAACCAAGCGCCAGTCGACTGTTTGGGTGTTTCAAAATGAGCCAACGCCTACCAAAGTGAAGCGATCTAGAAGCGGGGGTAAGATTTTGATCGCTAGCTTTTTTAATTTGACTGGCCACTTGGTATCAATTCCCTTACGGGATCAAAGAAGCATTAATGCCGAATGGTATACTACCAAATGTTTGCCAGAAGTTTTCTCTGTTATAAGCAACAAGCGACCAAACACAGGGCTCCGCGGGCTACTGCTCCACCACGACAATGCACCTGCGCACACCGCACTCAAAACGAGGGACTTCCTGGACAGCACGCCAGTCAAACTCCTGGGTCACCCTCCTTACAGCCCTGATCTAGCACCGTGTGACTTCTTTTTATTCCCAAAAATAAAAAATCAGCTCAAAGGGATACAATTTTCGTCGCCGGAAGATGCGCTGGCTGCGTTCGATCGAGCAGGCTGTAAACGAGGTGTCTGCGGCGGACTGGAAAAAGTGTTTTGAAAACTGGTTTAGGCGCATGAATCTTTGTATAGAGGCTGGTGGAAAGTACTTTGAAAAGATTTGATAAAAATATATGTACGTATAGAACAATTTTTTTTAGTTTCGCAAAACTTTCTGAGTGTCCCACGTATAGACGTGTGTCTGTGTGGTGATATGGAACCAATAGTGCGCAAGTCTGACTCGGATTGACCAGTTTTTAATTGATCAGTTCTCGTTTTATAAAAATAAAAAAAAGTATTCGTAGTAGTTTTATAAAGTTTACTTACTTTAAGAGTAAATAAATACTTAAAAAATAAAGAGGAAAGATTTGTTTGTTTGTAATCGATAAACTCTGAAACTACTGAACCGATTTTAATCATTTCTTTCACCATTAAGAAGCTACTTTGTACAGAAGTAACATAGGCTATATTTTATTTCAGTACGCAGGCGAAGCCGTGACAAATCTCAAGTGGAAAATCTTATTTTTTAGATTTTTTTAATGAGATTTTTAAAAGAAAATAATACAAAATGTCGTAGGACGAATTACAGAATTGATAAGTAACGTGGATGGCTAGAAGAATAGACTAGAAAACCAATTTTCAAAAACTAGCTCAAGTATTCAAATAAAACTTTTAAGTAATAGTAGAACTCAACATTGGCCGCAGTAAACAGAATTACGAAGTTCGTAGTTTCAAAAAAGGCGAAGAAAATTTAACAATAAAGAGTTTACAACTTTGTCCCCAAACCAACGTAAAAAATAGGTACAGTTTAAGACGAATATAAGAATACTTTTGCGACCAAAGAACAAGCATTTACATATTTAAATAACCGTTTAAGTCGAGGTCTAATTTGAATTCCGTTGTCGAAAAAAAAATACATTTCTTGGAAACAAGTCTGTGTATAAGAGTTTGGAAAGTTGTATTGCAGTTACAGGTAAACAGAATTCGACATTTACCCTCATGATCAGATTATAAATACGATTTTCAACTCCTAACAAAAAAAAAGTTAACTCAAATAAATATAATTTAGTCTAGATGTTTCTATTAATAGGGCATAGTTTTTATGGTATAGGATGGTAATGTTAAACAGTTAACTTTGCACATAATAACTGCATATCATTATCAGATTATAAATACGATTTTCAACTCCTAATAAAAATAAAAATAAAAGTTTACTCAAATAAATATAATTTAGTCTTGATGTTTCTATTAATAGGGCATAGTTTTTATGGTATAGGATGGTAATGTTAAACAGTTAACTTTGCCCATAATAACTGCATATCACCTAAGCTGCTGTTTAAATTATATTGCAAGTCGCGTTTATTGATTATGGCATATCCCCCCAACGTACATATGCTTGGGGGAGGCCTATGTCCAGCATTGGATATCTTTCGGCTGAAATGATGATGATGATGATGCAAGTCGCGTTCACCAAACTGAGACCTAAGGATGGAAAGTCTTGTGATTGTCAATTCAGTAGTTACTGAATAGTAAATATCATGGAGAACAGCTTTCTTTTCTTCGTGGTAAATATGCTTAACACTTTTGAGCACACTAAAGTCCTGTACAGTCGTATTTAAAATAAATAGTACATTACTATCGAGGCCTGAAATGAAGTAATTTACGGCCGAGTAATATAGTACTTCCCAAGTGATTTTGAAAGGACGAGGCGCAAACCGAGTCCTTTTTAACTAAACGAGGCCGTTAATTGCTATTTCGGCCGAGACTTGTATAGTACTTTTCTCTCATTTGCGAGGAAACACAACACAAATTAATTCAACAGTATCTCATTTTCATTCACACCAATTCGCCCGTGCGCGGTTCTTGTTCGACTTTCAAAGTTTTGAAAAAAAAATGCGCATGCAGCCTGTATAATGATAAATATTTTGTACCTAAAATCCCCCAATTTATGTAAGTGTGTACTTAAAAACCCCGGTAGCATAATTTAAAAAATAAAAACTGTCCAGCAATTTCTATTATTGTCCTGTTGGATATTACCGGCCTGTTTTTTCGTTGCGTACGGAAAAGAGCCGATTGTTGTATTCTTTTTTTTGAATAATGAAACAATTTCCGAGCAAGTGGGAGAAAAAAATTGTTTCAAAAGTGTTCATCATCACTATAATTATGTAAGTATCTACCTACTATTTGTAAGATATTTTACAAAACACAAGTAGTTTTTTTGTAATATGATCACGCTTTTATGATACATGTTATGTATTTACTTATACATAAAATATTTCGGTGATTAACTAAAGGTTAACAATCTTGTTAATGAATTATTGTCTTTTATCAACATCTGCATTAAGAAAATCTTAACTAACTAAAACTTACTAATGAATTTTATTATACTTACGTAAATGTTTTGTGAGTTCTAGGTAATTACTTAATAATTGCATTTTGTACAAAACATTTATATCTATTTATTTAAAAAAGAGGTAAAAAGACAATTACCTGTCTTTTTACCAGAGTGCTGCAATCAATCTAGTGAAGCCAAAAAAATATATGCTCTTCCGTGTACAACCAGCGCTCACGCACACACATGCACCTCAAACCATGCTCACCCCTCTCAGTACACATGTCGCGGTACCGTCCAGTAAGCATCGCGAAAACAAATATCCTTCAGGTGCATGGTGTGTGCGTGAGCGCTGGTTGTAAACGAAGGAGCATAGTTTTTTTGGCTTCACTATGATTGTTCGCAGCACTCCGTCTTTATGTTTTACTATGACTGTGTTGACGACTAACTATTTCCGAGTAACAAGGTTAAAATGCGATGGAATGGTCTCACGATAACCACGATGCGTGCACATATTTATCAGATAAGCACGCGGTTACGTTGACAGAGATAAGACATAACGCGTGATTTTACAAGAAGACTGTTAAAATCTTCGCCATGTGCTGAAGAATAAATAAAATATCCTTTCAAGTATATTATCACGCCTGTATTTCCCCAACGGTATAGGCAGAGGTCAATGATATTTAAAAGTATGGATATGCCATACCCTAACAAAACAAACGAAAAAAATGTTCCAACTCATTTGGAAAAACTCTTTAATAAAAATAATAAAATAAATCATCATCATCATCATCATCATCATCATCATTTCAGCCGAAAGACGTCCACTGCTGGACATAGGCCTCCCCCAAGCATCGCCACAACGACCGGTCCTGTGCCTTCCGCATCCAGCGGATTCCCGCGACCTTCACCAGGTCATCGGTCCACCTTGTGGGGGGCCTACCCACGCTTACGCACTTTAATAAAATAAATATTAAATCATTATTAATTGGGAATTGAAAGTGATTATATTACTCAAAACTCACTCACTCAGTGATAAAAATAATTTAATTTAATGTTAAATCATTATTAATTGTAAATTGGAAGTGTTATAAACACTTTTAATAATGATTTAATACTTAATTGTATTATTTTTACTGAGGATTTTTCCAAATGAGTTGTTTCCTTACGTATGAATATCGATTCTTATAACGTAGCTCACAGGAACAACAGGGTTTTTGTTACATGTTGTACAATGTGTAAGGGAAAGAGTAGCACCTATGAGTAGGTTCAACCGCCACTTTGTGAGGATTAGGTAGGTCATTTGCAAACCACGACCCGCGAAACGCATAGCCCACCTTAGCATACTGAAAGTTCTTTACTTTTGAGAAAACACTTTCTAATGCAGCAACCAGGGGGTCGAGTGGCGGGGTCTCCCAGCAATGCCCTAGGCCGAGGTCCGAGACCTTCCCTGGGGGCGCCCTTATGCGGTTATTGTAATCGGTTTTAATTTGTAAGTTAGGGAAACTTTTTCTGGCAGATGGAGACCCTAACGGCACCCTCCTCCCCCTCACTAGTCTGGTTAAGCAGCAATAGTACCTAGGTACTAAGTGCAAAATGTCCCTTCGAAAAAAAAAGTCGCCTCAATGAACGCTTATAAAGTACCCATAGGTATTCTAGCTTTTGTATGGGAGTTATGTATCTGTTACGTAATAACTATTATCTAATCTGTGTCCCAACCATGGAGAACAGAAAGGAGCGGAGTTGTTGCAAGGCAAAATCTCTTTAGAAAGAAGCGTCGCCTGAATGCGGGTGACAGGGGGACGAGGTTCAGCAATGGCTCCACCTCACTATGGAAAATCCGCCCATTATTAGTAAATCCATCTAGCGGTGAAATGAATTATCACAGCGTAACAGCATTATAAATTTTCCATTTTAGTTTGTCTATTCGCCACTGTGGCGTACAAAGCACATTATTTTATTCCAGAACATTCTATGAGCGTTAGTGTGGTGAAAACACATTAAAATTTATAATACTGTAGGCATCGACTATACATACCATTTTAAACCATATTTAAACAATTTATTTTGCCACACACATAAAATGTACATATTACATGAAAAGGTAACAGGACAAATTACAGAGAACACAACATGTGTACTACATAATATGTGTAGCAAGGGATCCAGCTCAGTACTTCCTGTGCATGTAGGTATACACAGCACTGATTTTCAGCTGGTCCCTACCATCTGTATAACTTAAAAGCACAGAATATCTAATAGTACTAACGTACAAAACGGCCACTCACCGCCCCCCGCCAATTTAAGTTCCTCATCCGCGCCCCACACGTGCCCGCAGTTTGGCGGCACATTGGACTGCAATATTCAATGGATGTCAATCGCCAGTCGAGTGCGTTACGTAATATATTTTTTGGTGTTTGTAGTTGTATTTTAATTGAAAATGGTAGTGTATTGTGCTTTACACGGATGTGTGTCTACATCTAGACAAGGAAACAGAAGATTTTTTCGATTTCCGAAGGATGAAATAAGGTAAGCCGCAATAAAACCTTTATAGGTAGAACTACAGAACAGCGAGCATTTAATTTTACAATTAAACGATTTTTTTGTACTTTGCCAGTTATGACAAAAAGGAAAAAATAATTTGCTTGTAATGCTTGAAAGCAGATTCCTTTGAGTACCTATTTATTGTATTTTATTAAAGGTAGGTATCTACTTAACGCGAGAGTTTAATGTTACTTATGATTAGAGAGGAATCAATTATTATGAATTGTAATGCTTGCAAAACAAAACTTAATCCGAGATTCGGTATATTCAATGTCATACGGTCCAATAACCGCCAATTTAAATCGTTTAGGCGTAAATTTTTCAGTGTGTGTAATATATAATTTCTTTAATAATTTATTAGGTTTTCGCGATCACTACACATTACAATAAAATAAATTTTACTGGATTACATCGTCAGATACAACCGATGCAATTTACGCGATGTAATCCGAAATAAAACTATCAATTTACTGCAGCTAATTAAAAATACTAAATTATTTTCTTCGCCGCCCGTACAAAGTCACTGCGTTCGTGCGCAAGAATAACTTTCGCTACACATGCTAACGCCATCTCTGAGAACTACTGAGAAGCGCAGTCGGCATTTCGAGCGGCAAGCAACCCTATTCATTCACGTGTGTGCGTGTTTGTATAAGACGTAAGCTTGCGTAAGTAGGCGGTGCTAGCATTCATATTGTATTGAGTGGCCGGGGTGTGTTAAAAGTGAAATTAACGCGCACAATAAAAAAAATCAAGTAAATGAAAGTAGACATTTGACATCAAATAACACAATATTATTAATTTTGGAATTTTACTGCTGTTAGACATTAAAATTTATTTTAAGTAAATTATGTTTATAATACAACATCGTATATTTGTACTTATTGGAGGAAAAAATATAGGAGATGGCTTAGCGGGCGTACCCCTCTCAGGCCGTCTCGCCAATGTTTAAGGAGTACAGCTCCGAAAGGTTTATAAAAACAAGTTGAACGTCATCTTGACTCAAATTATAGAATCGTTAGTGCAAACAGAGCTCCCGAAAATGCCAAATTGTGCGGTATTTACTTGCAAATAAGTCCAAAACTTTAAATTTGAAAGAAATCTAAGATTTTCAAAACAACAAATTTAGCGCACTAGTCTCGCTAAGGAGTGCGGATCTACTTTTATGACGATCGGTATTCCCCATGAGACTACTCCTTTATATATTCAATAATGAACTAATCTAGTGAGGAGTCCATTTCCGACTTTACGTCGTAAGCCTAGTACGGAGAAAGTAAAAAAATGTTAATCTGATATCGATAGTCGATAAATCATTTGAATAAAAATTTATTCGAGTATACATTTTAGTTAGTAGTAGTAGTAATAATCCTAATAGTTATTATACCAATTTCGAAAGCGAATTTGTCAGTCCGTTTAATTCTTTTTCTTCTCGTTAAAACTATTGAACCGATTTTAATGTGATTTGAAAAACGTCATGATATAACAATGTAGGGGATAGTATAATATTGTTTTAGCAATATACACTTGCTCCTTGTGTCCAAGCACTTGCACATTGAGTGACTTATCAATGCCACAGACAACGCACAAGACGTGGCAAATTTCTGAGCCAGCAGCGTGTGATAACTGTGCCACTATCAGTAAATTTATTGTACCGTCGACACGAAGAAGAAAAGCAATAAACATAACCAGCCCATTACTGTCCCACTGCTGGGCACGGGCCTCTTCTCAGTACGAGAAGGCTAAGGCCTTAGTCCACCACGTTAAGTATAAGTTTTAGCAATAATAATTGATTTTGTTTTTTTGTTGTGGTAATAAATCATTTTTCTTTCTTACTTTTAATACTTTTTTTTTGTATATTTTGAATGTTATTGATGTGACAATCATTATTTTTCGAATATTTGTCATTGATATTCGCGGATGCGAATATGAATACGAATATACAGTTTTCAAATCTGGTGCCATTCATGTATGACTAAAAGTTGACAGCAGATAGCAGCTACACCACGCAAGTTTATTTCGGGAATTGCTGAGCTAATCCGAACTAAGCTGATGGCTGATAGCGATAGATTGAAAACAAGTTTAGTGAATTTTGAGGTTAGAGTGTAAAATAAGTGATTTGTTACGAGAAAATCAAGGTAAAGTAAAGACTTATAAAAGACATAATTGCACGACTAACTTCCCCTCAAAATGTTGTTTTCTTTCTGATATTTTTATTTTACAGGTATTTTGTGTGTCGCATACCTACACAATAAATGTATCTAAATTATCAGTCCGCTACGTTTCACAAAAAAAAAACACGTTAAGGCATGGTAGAGTGAATGTATTTAATTAGAAAATAAACGTTTTTAACTTTTTATTTATTAATATTGTTAATTAATAGTCCTATTTTACAGCTGTAGAATTTCCGAATAGACAATGTAAATCATACATCTATTAAGAATTTTATCGATATTGATTTTCTCGATTACGCGATTTTGACAAAGTGTGAGTGAATTTTTATTCTGTGTGTACGTTTACGTATGTGTGCGACTGTATTGACAAAAATTATGTTTGCTTTATTGTGATTTTGTGCATGTGTGTAACCCTCTCCTCCCCCTAAAAGTGGCAAACGAATATGTTCGAGATTTCTTAACTATGGCTACTCCCTTCAATAATTACTCTGAGATACACCCCGTAGACACCTCATAACAGGTGACCTGTGTCTGTCAACACATCAGTCTAATAGGACTGATGTAGGTCGCCACTATTCGACACTTGAAAACTTTAAATCAGTTTCGACCACTTATGTGACTGATTAGACAATAGCCGCCTTGGTAGGGCCAATAGGATTGCAGTACTTCGCTTCCCCGTACTTCAGCTAGTAGTAGTAAACAGAATTTATTGTACGCATTGTATTCCACATTAGGCGTCTATTGGTCTGTATGGTTGATGAATGTAGGTAACTTAAGTAGTATTTTGGGATCGTTTTTTTTTTTCAACATAGTGTGAGTGTCTACAGTATGGAACAAAAACCCCGTTGTTTCTGTGAGGTACGAAACAATTAAATCAAATATTAAATGTGATATTAAAGTTACATAATCACTTTCAATTCACAATTAATAATGATTTAATATTTAATTTGATTATTTTTATTGATATAATCACTGAGTGAGTAAGCTTTGAGTGATATAAATAAAAATAATAATAAAATCATTTATTTTCAGATTTGCATCCATTTTGTATTTATAATCACTTTCAATTTACAATTAATAATGATTAATATTTTAATTTCGATTTCAATTTTGATTTAGATTTTTGTAATAATATTGATTCTGATAACGTACCTCACAGGAACAACAGGGTTTTTGGTACATATTGTATAAGCTTAAACCAAATTAACTGTCGAAACTTCACAGACGTGATGGGTATCGATATTTTATAATAATAAAACAATACAAATAATATTTTTTTAGACTTGTAATTTCAAGTGAACTAATCAAGGGTCATGGGATGCGTGACCTTGTAGGCTCACATAGTATCTTCAAGAAATGCATTCAATAAACAACCGATAGGCTAGCAACTCTGCGTCGACGCTCGAGGCTTTGTGGTTTGGCGTCGACTAGCGCATCGATACCAATAAAACACCTCTTGGCATACTTCTCTATCGACTCGAGAGCTGCAAGCTGATATTTGGCCGAACCATTTGGTCTGTTACCGGCACGGATACATCATGGAAAGTTGGAGTCAGTTTGAATTGACTCCGTTTAGCAGGAAAAAGGCACGCCTGGGGTTTAACAGCATTTAACTTGACCAAGTTAGCATCACCTCATTCAGAGACAGCTTTCAGGGACAGGTTAGTAAGTTATAAAGTAAACCTAGTGTTGTCGTTGTTAGTAACCAGGCTCAATAAAATAAAAAATAAATCGGCTGACATGAATATATTATTATTATACCTACTCGTTCAAAAACTGGTACTTTTTATTTTTACGATCATGGCAACATTTAAATCGCCTTACGTAGTACAATTTTCTGACGTCACCCTCCCGAAATGGCGGCAAAGCAAGTCTCAAGACGTTTTGTATCACGTGATCAACAGTTTAAAAAAACGACAATCGAGAAAATATTTTTTTAGAATACATTTAAATAAATAAAAAACTTAGTGAATGTTAATCTTCAACATAAAATCTACGTTGTGTGCAATTTTCATAATATTTGACAATGCCAGTCAAACATTCAACAATATTATTCAATCTTTCATCATCATACATTAAACATGCAATAATTAGTACATTAGATAAAAATAGATGTGGTCTTGCTGGTATGATGCACACATTTTTTATGATCAGTTATTACTAGGGATGTGACTTAGCTGTAAAAAAAAGATTAATTAATCATCGATTATTTTAAGTTTCATCAAAATCGATTACACAAAAATAGATTTATTTGAAAATATTAAAATAAATAAAAATATCAAGAACAACATTAAATCAATTTTACAACAGTTATTATTACTTCAGAGCCAAAGCTGAAGCTTTCGTTTATTTTCTTATTTTTTTACGACATATTGCTTGGTAAGGAATTAAGAAACAAGAAGCTTCGGCAACCTATTTGGTTTGGTGCTAGACATCTGTGCACAAAAAAAAAGGATCCGAACACAAATTTATTTACGAAAAAACAAAATAAAATGAACGAATCAACGAATGCGGAACAAGAACTTAAATTATACTGAAGATTGGAACAAAATGAATGAACTCAAAAAACTCAAATTAATGAGTCAGTATCAATAAAACTTTTGACTTGACCTTTACGAAGACATAGTAGAAAAAAATCGAAAACACACGACGCTTAAAGTAAAAAATCGATTTCTAAATAATCGATTTTTCTAGAAATAATAATTGACCCAAAAAATCGATTGAAAATTAAAAATTATCTATTTTTTTAATAATCGATTAATTTTTCACATCCCTAGTTATTACTTCTACTCCCCGACAGATGGCACTTCTTATTTTATATTCCTCTTATTTCATGTAACTATGTAATTTTATCTATGAAATAACTAACATTTTAGAAAGTAAAATGAACTAGAACAATTTATTTATTTTATATAATAGTTTTTTTTTCATAATATGCAGAATATGCTTTGATAATGTTAAAAACATGTTATCGGTGAAAAGTGGATAGAATGCATCTTTTCGACGACAGATGTCTCTAGCAATAATTTGGCGATGAAACGAGAACATTTATGTTTTAAAATTGAAAATATAAATATATGGGACTTGTACATGAAATGTAAGCCATCAATATGTTTTAGTATTGATTCTGAGAAATTTTTACATGCAACAACAGCGCATTTCATTGTTAAAACAACAAAAATACTCAAAATCTATTAAAATCGAACAGAACCGAACTCAGTGAAGATTGATTTGAAATTAAGCTTTGCGGCTCCGCCCACTGTGACGTCATGACCAAATTGAAGGCGCATGACCAAATTGCCTTGCAGCACCTCCGCTCCTTTCTTTTCTTCGTGGTCCCAACCTTAATTATTCACTCTTTCATTGTATCGTTTTTGGAAGCATTTATTATATCAATATGCGTCTACGTAATTTCTGAATTGCATTCATTTACAGGTGCATAATGTTTATATTTCAATATGGCATCATATTTTATCGAAACGAAGCAAGCAATATTGAATTCGCAATCGCCCTTTCTGACCTTTATTTTCATTAACACATTCGTTTACAAAAAGACCTTCATTCTTTTAAAACAAGTATTGTATTATTCAGCACAAAGGTAGGTTTTTTTTTACAAAAATAAAGTTGCAAATATGTTTATTTATTGTTTTATAAAATAAAGTAAGTATTCAGATCGGATTATTATAGCAAGCAAGCATTTATCTAGGTCATCAAAGATTATTTTCTTTCACCTATCTTTTATAGAGGATCTCTCATCTCATCGCTTTGCTTCATAGAGGGCAAGTAGTTTAAAAGTTTAAATATTAGAAATATGCAGTTATACTTAAAGTCACTTCATTTTGTTTAAAAATATGAAATTCTGCATAGGTACACAGATTATTTAAAAAAATCTTGCCTGAGCTGGGAATCGGACCATGTATATATTTTATAGCTTCTGTTGATAGATCTTGATAGGGTCAATAATAAGAATAGAATCTGCTCAGCAAACATAGTGTATAAATTAAAAGAAGACCATGAAATGAGGACAACCAAAAAAAGTATTTTTTGCTGCCTTGGTAGTAAAATGGTCCTTAGTATCATTTTATTGAAATGCACCTCTAAGATATATTAGATTTCATGTCAGAGTGAGAATTATCGGGTGAGAATTATACATATAGTAAAAAAAATAACACGATTTACTGTCTTGTTTTGCAAGTTCGCATCATTGAGTCAATTAAAACGACATTCCCTTTCCAAAAGAGAGATAAAAGGATTCCAAAACTAAGTAGGTATTAATTTCGAAAGTAAGTATGTCATGACATTGCCTTTAAGAATATAAAAACTTGCCGTTGAGTTAACGATGATCGACTAATTACTTAAAGGCATTTTTGCGCAATAAACAGTTATACCAGTTGTGTTACGGTCACGGAATAGTTATGTTATGGTCAATGTTGTTATATCAGCAAACTAATGATTGAAAGAGAAAGTGACTCCAGCTTTCTATGTCAATCGCGGAATGCATAAACTAAATCCCGAATTACGAAATTAACCGAATGGTTCCGAACCTGACCGAATGGTTTCGAACTTGACCTAATGCAACGAGGAAGATGGAATCGAGTGTTTTGGGTTGTGGTGCAACTTGAGAGGCTTTGAGATGCAATACGGATGGCAGGCATAATTATTTTGTTTTTAGAGTTCCATACTCAAAGGGTGCCAACCTAGCCCTATTATTCTGCCTACGCCATCTGACCGTCCGTCCATCTGTCAATTTCGTCCATCCATCCGTCAATTCCGGCCATCAATCTTGGTGTCATCATCATCATTTCAGCCGAAATATGTCCAAGTCAGTATTGCTAGACATAGGCCTCCCCGAAGCATCGCCACAACGACCAGTCCTGCGCTTCCCGCATCCAGCGGATTCCCGCGACCAGGTCATCGGTCCACCTTGTGGGGTATTTACACACGCTGCGCCTTCCAGTACGCCGTGTTGGTGTGATTGTAGCTTCGATAAATAATAATTATTGATCGAAGGATTGTAGGGATATAAGGGAACACAGAGACTAGTGCGGTGGTACGGAAGGTTCGTTCTCACTAGTTCTACTAAACAGTTCTACGGTAGAACCAATGGGTTTTTTTTCTCACTAGTCCTACGATATAATGTGTTACAGAATAGTAGAACTAGTGGGACTCTTTTTTTCCACTTATTCTACACAGTTCCACGGTAGAACTAACGAGAGTTTTTGTTCTGTTTTTGTTCTCACTAGTCCTACAATACAATGTGTTATAAAATAGTAGTAAAAAAAGTTTCAAGTAGGTAGACCCTTACTGCACGAGTCCGACTCGCACTTGGCCGGTTTTTGTGTAATAGTTAGGCACTCTCGATGGAAAGTGATAACTGCCGCCTATAAACACTTACAGCATAAAGAGGATAGCGTTGCCAACCTTAAGGTATCCCATACACGCTCCGGTATAACTGACAAGTCTGCCTGCGCTGGTACACCTGTGCAGGTAGATTGGAGCGTGTAAGTGAGTAGACCTGTGTAGTTATTTAAGGGCCAAATCACAAACGATTCTTTTAGGCTTAGCATCGGCGATCGGCAATTTTTCCGACTGCATCGATGCTATATCGCATTTTGGTGATTTGCTGCGTTCGATCGTGACATCAAAATCCCGCGTTTTAGCAACTGCATCGCCGCTACATAGCGTTTTGAAGACTAAATTGCTGTATTGAAATCGCGTATTTCATTGACTGCAGCCATGTTCCGGAGATGCTAAATCCTCAATAAGTTGCTGCGACTGGCATCCGAATGTATGCGGAGTGTAGCGTTTAGTTGCTGCATCGAGCGCCCAAACAGCGACATGATCGCCGCGACTGGAGTTTATGTGTGCGGATTGAAGCGTTCGGACAAGGAATCGAGCTTCCGAAAAGCAACCAAATCGTTGATCGCCGATGCAGGATGCTAAAAGTAGCAAGTCTGCTTTAGCTCTAAGTCTGTGCAGGAAACTGGAGCAAAATCGAATAACTTTTAATGCCTGCATGTTGTCGTCGTCATTCGATGCCATAGCTTGCCCCACATACTACGTCGCTTTCGCGTCGTCAGGTATGCCTGCGCTGGTGCACCTATCAGGTACAACTGGAGCGTGTGTGGCTGGCTTTAGAGATAAAATCGAAAAGTCTCATTAGCCTTGTTGACTTGCTAACATTTTACCACGATATGAGCTATTTTCTATAGCTCGTAAATAAATATTCCTATGTAGGTACTCCAAACGTATTGTTGAAATAAAACTATATTAATTACATTATTTCCTTATTGATTTAAATAGGTATGGTACCTACTTTAGTGGATATTTTCCATGTACAGTCAAGCTCAAATCGATGGTTAAAAAACCAGTTTAAGCAGAGCTCGTCGTGTATGGAGATTACATACTAAACCAGTTTCGCTTATAATGGATTTGTTACCATTTATACGCGGTTTACCGTACTTGTTGCTGTTTTTATTGTAAGGCAAAAGTTGTTTTTATTGAAATTGCATTTTAAATGGATGTAAAAGGAGGTACCTATTCAGTTTCCTCATTGGCAACTACTTTAAGGTCTAAGTAATATGTTTGTAGGTAATTTCTTGACAGAAAAATTTCAACAACACTCGAAAAATTTCTCAGTAGCAGCCCGGAGTCAAGAAATTGGCGGTGCTACACCGCCGTGCCACGGAGAGCACGTAAAGCCGTCGGTACTGCGCAAGATCTCTCTCGGATCATGTCGAATTGCCGTCCTATCGGATTATGAGAATTAGGGAATAGAGAGTGCACCTGTGTTTGCGTACACATACTACAGCACATTTGCGGCGTATTCACCAGACGTGTACGCACCCGACATTATGCTGGCTTTATTTATCTGTGTTGTTTGTGGATAAGTTTACAAATGCCCAGACCTAGAACTACTAGGTATCAGTAGGTCATAGGTACTCATATTTAAATGTCCCGTGCGCGAATCAAACCTGTGACTGTAGCAGCCAATTGCATAGCCAGTAGACCTCAAAGAGGCATTCAATAATGAGTGCTCTACATTTTTTGAATAGTTCACCCCTGCACCGCAGTCTAAATTAATACAGTGTACGCCCATGGGTACTATTCCCACAGAAAACTAGAGCTAAGTAGGTATCTACGGTATCTAAGATTTTGAAGGAATTGATTCTGTTTATTTGCAGGTAACTGGGTAGGTATGTGTCATCATCATCACCATTTCAGCCGAAAGACGTTCACTGCTGGACAAAGGCCTCCCCAAGCATCGCTACAACGACCGGTCCTGCGCTTTCCACGTCCAGCAGATTCCCGCGACCTTCACCTGGTCGTCGGTCCACCTTGTGGAGTGCTTACCCACGCTGCGCCTTCCAGTACCTACGCGGTTGTCACTTCAGAAATATTCGGCATTTATGTATAATATATACCTACATAAAAAGTGGTATGCCTAGTGGTTGAACGTTTATCTCCCATGCAGGACGGTCTGAGTTCTAATTCGGTCCGCACCTCTGACTGTCATGTGTGGATCAGAATTTGATTATCACTTGCTGTAACGGTGCAGGAAAACATCGTGAGGAACCTGCACACCTGAGTGCTCCATACAGTTCTCGATGGTTTGTGTAGTCCGCCAACCTGCACTAGGCCAGCGCGGTTGATTGAGGCCTTACCCTTCTCATACTCAAAAGAGTCCCCTGCCTGGTGGTGGAACAGTAATGGGCTGATTATGTTATGTTATACCAATATAGGTACATACCTACTACCCAAAACGAGTGAAATATTTTAACCAATCGAACTCTGTACTTAAATCAGCAAGTCACGTTAAATTCAAGAATCGTATTGTTCAAACCGAAGCTAGAATCAGTAAATAGGTAAATGGGTAAATGTTAATCACAACGAAAAATTTAAAGAATAATAATGATAGGTACCACTTCCTCGTTTTCGCTTGCGTTCTTATCAGTGTATTTTATATTTTTACACACTAATAACTATTTATTGGTTGCCGTTTGTAGCTATCTTACGATCTTAGTACCGAAACGCACCAATATTGATCGATCCGAACTGCATTACCGTGAACTTCCTACGGAAAGGTCAGCGACCCGCATTATTAATTAGGAAGTAGGAAAAATCACACGCATTATTGCATTGTCGTTATCTTATGGGTGTTTGATAAGATCACACACCAATTTAGTAGGCACATATAAAGAGGTTTACAGCTACATAATGAATATAAAAACACTTACATGCCCATTTCCCTTTCGATTTGAAATCCACTTTGTATAACATAGGTCCAATAGCATAAGTAGACAATGCTCCATAAATTAGCTGCGCCGCTTTTATAGCTATTATGCCAATAAACACACATATACTATATTCCACTAAACCACCATTCAAATCTAATTTAACCATTTTGATTAATTATTTTTTTCGATAAACAAAAGTGAGAGGTTACGCCGCCGGAGAGAGTCGCGTCGTCGCGTCACCGTTTGACACAATTCGCGCATGCGTACTAGCGGTCGAAGAAAGTTGCCTTGCGCATTGAATGAACGAAGCGAGTGAGTGAATCGAGTGGCAGCCCGAAAATAGTCGAGCGGGGCAGTCGAATTATTTGAGGGAGATAGATATAAAATAAAGTGCTGTCTCGCTCCGCGAGCTGATAAAAGAAGTGCGACATTGTACATGTCATCGAAATGATTAGGAATGGCTGGAATTAAATAAAAATATGCAACATTTTAATCCAATATCGTTTTAAAAAGCACCAAAGTATCATCATTTTAGCCAAAAGACGTCCACTGCTGGACATAGGCGTGAGGCCAAAAGAGGGTTAAGAAAGTATACAACGTGTTATTGAAATAACTGAAAACCTTTTAAGGGGTCGTCTTATACATCAGGATGAACAATTTTTGATATGGGCCCAACCCTGAAATCGCAAAAAAAAAACTGATGTTCCCTACATTTCTGAGCACATAAATCGAAAAAATGTAGGGATCAGCTGATTCGTACCTAAATAGGTATAAGCAATATGTATTTACGAAAAGAAATACCCACGACAGAACGGAGAAGGTATATATGCGTTTAGGGTGAGAGGTTGTTTTTGTTTAGTTCTCTGAACGATTAATGACGTAAAAACATGCATCCATATTTTGTCGGCGATTTCCCTGAAAAACTCGCTTCAAGAAAGGGTGATATTATTGTACCATGCCATGGGTAAATCAGAGTAAATCTTAACAATTCCTTCATAACCGGTAACCAAGAATACCGATATCAAACTTTGGTAACAGAATAACCCAGCTGCCCCAAATCAAAATCCATTAAACGAATTTTTTTAGGAATGCGTAAAAACATAAGTCGAGACAGCCCTTGAAAAGTTTATATTATTATGTAGGTAATACACTCAAAAACCCAGCAAGTCCCTAAAACTTGATAGGCCTTGCTAGGTATTGAATTGGTCAAAGTATCTTACTAGCTTTTTACAGAGTCTAAAGTAGTGACGAAAAACTTTAAAAATTGAGGTTAGGCATGGGTAACTCCGGACCCATCTATATCTTCGGATATAAATACACCCAAATTGGGATACATCCCAAAGCGGATATGTATTACTACTTCACTTTCAAAAAAATAAACATATCCTATATCCGATTAACTCCGACGCCCGACATTCGACACTGACGACAACGATAAGGAACGATAAACTAATTTTAGATAATCACTGTACAAAATAATACAAAAAAAAAAAAAAAAAAAAAAAAAAAAAAATTATAATAATACAAAAAAACTGTATAATACTTGATTTTTAAATACGCCTTTCATTTTTTTATTTGATAGACAGTCCTTAGCCTGTAAAGTATGAAAGGAAATCAGTTATTATGTTACTGTGTCACATAATCGTCGGCTACACTACAATATATCCAGCCTCACTCCGATAGATTTATTTAGAAGCCGGAGTTATCAGAAATTGATTATCACTTGCTTTAACGGTGAAGGAAAACATCGTGAGGAACCTACACACCTGAGAGTGCTCGATACAGTTTTCGATGTTGCATTGCGTTTCCGTTTTTTAGGGTTCCGAAGTCCTACAAGGAACCCTTATAGTTTCGTCATGTCCGTCCGTCTGTCCGTCTGTCCGTCTGTCCGTCTGTCCTAATCCTTTACCGCTTAATAACTTCTACAGTTATAAACATAAGTAAATGAAATTTTGACAAAAAATGGAATAGATATAGATCTCAATTTTAAAAGAATAAAAAAATCTTGATTACGTATTTTAGGGGTGGCACCCATACATATGAAATGGCGATGAAAATATTTTTTTCGCTACACCCCCTCGTGTGGGGTATCGTTGAATAGGTCTACTAAAATGAAGGTAATGTTTCATACAGAACTTTTTTATCAGGTATACCCTCTGCGAAATACAGTTCGCCAAAGTGTATTTCGCTTGCAATGTGTCCCCCCCCCTGCCATTTCCAAACTATGCAACGTAGAAACTTATAGTCTTCAACATTGATAGACCTTTATAATAACTCTCTTTTAAAATTATTTCGAGTATAATGTGATTATAAATTTTTGAGTTATAGTGAGAAAACTGAAAAATACTTAAGACGTCCTAGTTCATAGGTCATTGACCTTAGAGAAAAATGATCGTAGCAAATAATGCTCCTTTAGTTAATTTCTATTTAAAAAAATCACAAAAAGAAACACACTTCTTAAATTTAGCTTCATAAACTTAGCACTAGGTGGCGCTGTTTGCAAAAACTAAAATAGCAATGATTAATATTCGATTTGATTCGTTTGTAATTAGACCTACTTAAGGAACCCTATAATACTGAGCATGGACCGACATGCTCTTGGCCGGTTTTTTTAAACTTATAACGTCTTGCTTTCCTCTGCTAGTTAACTATGAAACCAAATCCGTACATCCAAACTGAATATAAACTTATATGCTATCGAAGTTATTAAGTACTCACTTTGCCTTCGATACAGAGCTGGAGCCAGGTTAAGAGATAATAATGTACAGGTGCTTATTTTTTTCTCCTGTGAATCTCCTCATTTCTGATTCGATCACGCTGGGACACTCCGAGCATAGCCCTCTCCATTGCCCTTTGAGTCACTTTGAGCCTTCTTGTCAGGCACATTGCGAGCGACCACGGTTCAATGCCGTAAGTAATTACTGCCAACACACACTGGTCAAAGACTTTCGTCTTGAGACACTTTGGAGATAAAGAAAGGAACTCCTCAATGGATGACAGCAAATCATCGGGGATTGCAGCAATCGCTATCATCACTAAAAATAGAAAAATAAAATGAACTTAAAAAAAAACTAAAAACCGACTTCTAAAATAATAAAATAATTTGTGTGAAACAGTTATGGAAGTCGGTGACAATTTTTTCTTAAATAAAACCGAATCAAATGCACCTACTTCCTAAACTGTTCCACTCAAATTTTTTTTTTTTTTTTGAAGTCGGTTTTTAGTTTTCTTAAGTTAATATTTTACGGTAAGTATTGCTGTTCAGGATCATCACAATTATTGTTAATGAGGTACATAATTATGTAGATTATTAACACATTAATATTAATGCAATAATTTGCAAGTCCACAAAGATACAGATTTCCTGTAAAAAAAATTATGATGTTGAATAGACTGATCCTAATAAAATGCATAATATTCGGTCAAATTTTATAACGCTGACTGTATGGCACTACCCATTTGGCGCGTGCTTCAGTGGCTTTAGATATTAGATTGCGTAAAGTGGTATTGGGTTCTGTTGTTAGGATACCTGTTCTGAGAAGTTCATCATCATCATCATCATCATCATTTCAGCCGAAAGACGTCCACTGTTGGACATAAGCCTAGGCATAGGCTCCCAGGCATATGTTGGGGGGATATTCCATAATTACCACGCTTGGCAGGCGGGTTGGCGATCGCTTTGGTTGGTTAAATACTCAGAGAACGCTGCTGCTCATCCTCTGGTGAATCCCTTAGTCGCCTTTTACGACACCCATGAGAAGAGATAGGGTTGTGCAATTCTTCATGCCCGGTACCACACTGAACGTCTGGGTGGTTAGAATTTTTCAATTCTTATTTCTTGTAATTATAAATCAAATCCATAGTTTCTCAACTTCTTTAATTATTAACTAAATAGATTTAAAATTTCAAGTGATTTTTATGTGCTTCATCATCATCATCATCATTTCAGCCGAAAAACGTCCACTGGTTGACATAGGCCTCCCCCAAGCATCGCCACAACGACCGGTCCTGTGCCTTCCGCATCCAGCGGATTCCCGCGACCTTCACCAGGTCGTCGGTCCACCTTGTGGGGGGCCTACCCACGCTGCGCCTTCTAGTACGCGGTAGCCACTCCAGAACTTTACTGCCCCATCGGCCATCCGTTCTGCGAGCAATGTGCTCCGCCCACTGCCACTTAAGTTTGGCAATTCTTCGGGCTATGTCGGTTACTTTCGTTCTTCTGGGAATCTCCTCATTTCTGATTCGATCACGCAGGGACACTCCGAGCATAGCCAATAGCCAAGGGCAATGGAGAGCCATTGCCCTTTGAGTGACTTTGAGCCTTCTTATGAGGCCCATTGTGAGCGACCACGTTTCAGTACCGTAAGTGATTACTGGCAACACACACTGGTCAAAGACTTTCGTCTTGAGACACTGCGGTATTTTGGACGAGAAGATATTGCGTAGCTTCCCGAACGCTGCCCAACCGAGTCGGATTCGACGATTTACCTCTTTCTCGAAGTTGGACTTACCTAGCTGGACAGTTTGTCCTAGGTATACATAATCGTCAACAACTTAGAGTGTAGATTCTCCGATGTTTATGTGCTTAAGTATGATCAATGGTAAATAATAATAAGTCAATAAAAAGACAAACAAAAAGAGCTCAGACTCCGTTGGATTGGTCACGTGGAGAGAATGGGAGAATATTGACATGCGAAGAGAGCCTCTCTGGGTCGATCGAAAAAGCCATGACGTCCAATCGGTCGCCCCAGATATCGCTGGAGGGATGCGGTAGAAGGCGATCTTCTGGAGAGCTTGGGATTGGGGGGAGACACTGCCAAAAATCATGGCAAGTGGCGTTCTCTCTTTTCAGAGGCCAAGATACATATCGGGTCGCCGAGAGAGAGTAATAAAAAGACTATTCAAAATAATATAAACTAAAATTAAGTAGTACTTTTTGACTGCCTCGTTGGTCTAGTGGTCGCAAGTGCGACTGCTGAGCGTGGGGTCCTGGATTCGATTCCCGGGTCGGGCAAAGTGTTATTGGGTTTTTTCATTAGGAAATTCTCTGTAGCAGTCCGGAGTATGGATTTGTGCCCGGTTAATGGCAATAGGCTCGCCCCCTATTACATGGGACTATATAACATAACTGGCGAAATGTGGGTGTACTATATAACTCTGCCTACGGGGAAATACAGGCGTGATGTTATGTTATGTTACTTTTTGAACGTGGAACAATAAAATAAAAATAAGAATATAATAAATAAATACGAGACAGCCCCTAAAACCCACCCACAGAAATACATAGAATGGCCAAGTGGGCAGGGCGCGCGTGCCATACTCTGCACCATAGTGCAATGCATTTCACAGCCTTTCTCAGTACGCCTTATGACTTGTGTCTGTAAACACTGTAACAAAAATCCGCAAAAATACCTTATTGTGTTATTTCTAACTGCAGAAACAAAAGCTGTAAAGTACATTTTGATTAAAGTTAATTAAAAAAAAATTATGACGTCAATTATATGGGAAGCGTAGTTTGTTCGAAAAATTGCCACGCATTAATCGTAAGTAAAATTGTGATTACAACCATTCTATCTATTTCTATATATCTTCTCGTCCAAAATACCGCAGTGTCTCAAGACGAAAGTCTTTGACCAGTGTGTGTTGCCAGTAATTACTTACGGTACTGAAACGTGGTCGCTCACAATGGGCTTGATAAGAAGGCTCAAAGTCACTCAAAGGGCAATGGAGAGGGCTATGCTCGGAGTGTCCCTGCGTGATCGAATCAGAAATGAGGAGATTCGCAGAAGAACGAAAGTAACCGACATAGCCCGAAGAATTGCCAAACTTAAGAGGCAGTGGGCGGGGCACATTGCTCGCAGAACGGATGGCCGATGGGGCAGTAAAGTTCTGGAGTGGCGACCGCGTACTGGAAGGCGCAGCGTGGGTAGGCCCCCCACAAGGTAGACCGACGACCTGGTGAAGGTTGCGGGAATCCGCTGGATGCGGAAGGCACAGGACCGGTCGTTGTGGCGATGCTTGGGGGAGGCCTATGTCCAGCAGTGGACGTCTTTCGGCTGAAATGATGTGATGATGATGATGATCTATTTCTGTACTTCCACCTCTTCCAAGCGTATCATTTCTGTAATGTAAAATTAACAACAGGCCTCCAAAACGCTAGATAATCCATTATTTAGCCTCCCAGAGATCTCTGTCCCAATTCCACAATGTCCAGACATCCATATCCATTTACTAATGACGCCGCACATTAAGTTTTGCGTCGTTGATTCTTACGGCTGTGTTTCGGTTGGTTGTCCAACCGAGACCTTATGTTGGGCGAACTACATCGTTTCCTTGTGTAGCAAGGTCAGTATTTTTGTTTTTAATAAGCTTGTTTTTTGGATTCATGTACGGATCAAAATTTTAAGGAAAACGTCGTGAATAAACCTGGACATCTGAGAGTGCTCCATACAGTTCTTGATGGTGTGTCTAGTTTGCCAACCCGAAGTAGGCCAGCGAGGTGGATTTGGCCTCAATTCTTCTCATTCTGATAGCAGTGGAACAGTAATGGGCTGGTTATATTTATGGATATATAAGGTTGTTTTTAGAGGCTTGGTCCTGTAATAGAACTGACTTAGTGGCGTTTTCATACAAACACTTTAACACTTCGATGTACCAATAGTCAATCTGGCACCGTTGAAGAGACTACTACAACCCAAGTCTCGATCGAATTGAAGGCTTTCCCCACAAGGTGGACCGACGACCTGGTGAAGGTCAGAGGCATCCGCTGGATGCGGATTCCGCAGGACCGGTCGTTGTGCTGATGCTTGGGGGTGGCCTATGTGCAGCAGTGGACATCTTTCGGCTGAAATGATGATGATGATGGTGAAGGTTGTTTTTCACTAAACTTGTAATATATGACTGCCACGTTGGTCTAGTGGTTGCAAGCGCGACTGCTGAGCGTGGGGTCCTGGGTACGATTCCCGGGTCGGGCAAAGTGTTATTGGGTTTTTTCATTAGGAAATTCTCAGTAGCAGCCCGGAGTCTGGATTTGTGCCCGGTCAATGGCAATAGGCTCGCGCCCTATTACATGGGACTATAATATAACTGGCGAAATGTGGGTGTATTATACACCTCTGCCTCCCCCTTCGGGGAAATACAGGCGTGATGTTATGTTATGTTATGTTGTAATGCACCCTGATGATCTTGCTGGTTTCATTTCATTTCTCATTTTCCATTTTCATGTCTCAGTTTAGTGATCGCGTTTTTCAATACCATTTAGGCAACAGCCTAGGTGGTATTGCAGTTGTTATGGGCAAAGGTAACCGCTTAACATCAGGTGGGCGTTGAGCTCGTTTTATCATCCTATATTTACTTTAAAAAAACCTATTGCCCAAAGATAAGTCAATTGGTTACTAATTGTGAGAACATTTAGAAGATAATTAATTGCCTTCCTCACAGTATCTGATACAAAACAATAGATATGTCACATAACACTGATTGCGGTGCAGAAAAATTATCGTGAGGAAAACCATGTGTCCAATAGTTTGAATTCGCCAAAACGCAGTTAGCGAGCATCCCAGACAGTCCATAAGCTAAGTTGAAAAATAGCAGTTTGGATGCCGTCTTTGTGTAGAAGATTTAACTTCAACGAAACTGTTGACAACGGTGCAGTTTGTTTGCAATCGGTGTGCTTCAAACGACTGAAGAATAAACAGTTGGGCAACAGTTTCAATTCTTATCACTGCACAAAAACCCCATTCAAACTGTGATCTTTTTTTTTTTTATTCTTAACGGGCTTGCGTTTGACCGCCACCTCACCTGATGTTAAGCGATGGTGCGGTCGACCATGGTACACGCTTGCCCAGCAAAAACCTATTCACTCGAGTCTTGAAGACCACCAGATTATATTTCTCGGGAAACACTGACGCCGGCAAGGAATTCCACTCTCATCTGGATCTGGTAGCTAGCTTGCAGTTCAAATGCACTTCGTCTGCAAAGACCCTTCACCCCTGGTCTGCTGAAGGGGAATATAGAAGCCAAGTGGCGCCCCGATCAGTAAAAAAAATATTACTCGTATATGTATTCATACATCATCTATCCAAAACCCTTTTTTAACAATTGAAGTACAGGTACTGTAGTTTCATCATCATCATCATCATTTCAGCCGAAAGACGTCCACTGCTGGACATAAGCCTCCCACAAGCATCGCCACAACGACCGGTCCTGTGCCTTCCGCATCCAGCGGATTCCCGCGACCTTCACCAGGTCCTCGGTCCACCTTGTGGGGGGCCTACCCACGCTGCGCCTTCCAGTACGCGGTCACCACTCCAGAACTTTACTGCCCCAACGGCCATCCGTTCTGCGAGCAATGTGCCCCGCCCACAATTCTTCGGACTATGTCGGTTACTTTCGTTCTCCTGCGAATCACCTCATTTCTGATTCGATCATTAGTAGTAGTAGTTGTAGTTTAATTAGAAACTATTAACTCTAAATTATAGTTCGCTGTAGTTGTATATACAAAAAGTGCCAAAAGTGGCCGTTTTTTGCATATTTTGTATCTACAACTACAGCGAACTATAATTTACAGAGTTGATAGTTTCTAATTAAACTACAGTACCTGTACTTCAACCGATAAAAAAGGATTTTCGATAAATTATGTATTCAGCGGGTATTCATTTTTTTACTATTGGGGGCGCCACTTGGCTACTAAATATCCATGCGAGACATAATGTATTTTTTTTCTGGTATCAAAAAGTCGTTCTTTCTCCTCTATACACGAGGCTTTTGCTTTCCTGAGAGACAAATCGTCGCCTCAGTGCTTGAATGTCCAACCGACCATTGACCAAGTTTTACCGGAGATGTTTTGTTTAGTTTATTATTGGTTTAAGAGAAATATTTTAAAAACTTTGATGGTTTAAGAATAATGTATAGTATATATTACATTATTCTTAAATCTTCAAAGTTTAAAAAAAGTTTCTCTTAAATCAATAATAAACTAAAAAAACGTCTCCGGTAAAATTCGATCAATGGTCGTTTGGACATTCAAGCACTGAGGCGACGAAATCTATAAGTTGATTTCATCATCTTAATTTCAGCCAAAAGACACCCAGTGTTGGACATAAGCCCCAAAAAGAGGGGAATATGCTATAATCGACACGCTTGGCAGGCGGGTTGGCGAGTTAAGCTGATTAAGCTATGTCTATAATATAAATATCTAAGAATAAGATCCTATATATCCGTCTCCGTATCTTTGATATTATTACCTCTTAAACGAATGCAAATAAACCCAACTTTGTTTATTCATGTTCTGATTACACATGAACAAATATTAGTTTCTTGTAATGGATGTTAATATGACACAAATAACCTTCACGCCCTTGATGATTGAAGGATAAATAATTATAGGTGTATTGTACAAACCTATACACATAGCACCCCAAAACAAGATTCAAAATAATTTCAGCTTACAAAAATAATTTCTGCAAAGCCTCTTTGACATAACTAAACGCAGAGATGTAAATTGACCCAGTTAGCATTCTCGTAATTAAATAGGGTTTCACACAGCTTGGAATGGGGGAGTTATAACTCTGAGGTTATAACCTAGAATCGTTGTGCGTAAGGGAAGCAACGATGCGATCTGTTTGCGGGGAATTCATGAACCATAAACAAACTACTCTCGTTGTGGCGAGCTGTTTCTGTAAATCCATATTACAAGCACAGATATAGTAAAAAATATAGACGACGTGCTGCGAACAGTCATAGTGAAACCATCAAAACCGTGCTTCTTCGTGTACAACCAGCGCTCACGCATACACATGCACCTCCAACCTTGCTCACCGCTCTCAGTACACATGTCGCGCATCGTCCAGTAAACATCGCGAAAGCATGCCTTCAGGTGCATGGTGTGTGCGTGAGCGCTGGTTGTACACGAAGGAGCATAGTTTTTTTTTTTGCTTTACTATGATTGTTCGCAGCACTTCGTCTATATGTACCTAAATAATGTAGGTATTTCACAAAGTTTGGTATTGAATCAAATACTTACCTAATCGGGTGTAGCAATAGTGGGTGTCCAATGCTAAATCAATGCACCAACATGCTATATCACTTATACTAGATAGTTCTGGGAAAGAAGCAGTAGAGTAGAGTTTAGTAGTGTAGTAGTAGAGCTCCTTTGTGAAAGAGCTCGTCCGGGGAAGTGCTACCACCGTGAAATTGTACACCATGAAAATAGTAGTAAACAAGAACAACGTATAAATTATGGGTACATGGGTAATTACCTTAATTTCACTGTCGATAAAGTTACGTTAGCTTTTTGGTCATTAGCTCTCTCTCGTACTACTACTACCGTACCTACTTCTCCGCCAAATAGTGGTGCTTGCAGTGCTGTGCTTCGGTCTGAAGGGTACGGGTGCCGGTGAAATTACAATCACATGAGATTTTCCATCTTCATGTCTCAGTTTGGCGAACCGACGTGCGGTACCATTTAGGCAACAGGCTAGGTGGTATTGCAGTTGTTATGGGCAAAGGTAACCGTTTAACATCAGGTGGGCCTTTAGCTCGTTTTGCCATCCTATAGTTTATAAAAAAAAAGCTGAAAAGTTACTAAACAATGTAGATCGACCCGCATGCAATTATGCACAGTGCATACTCCTAGTAACGTATGAGTCTGCATAGAGACCATGTAAAGTTAGGATAAAATAATAGGTACTGCATGCACAACTTTGTTCCAAACTCGTAATAGGTGCTTCCATTAGATATAAACCCACTGTGTGGAGCTAAGAGTATGAATGAGATAAGCTATTAGCAGTAAAGAACGTTTTTGTGAGTGTGACAGAAGTTTAGCCGTGTAAAGGTAATCTATTTCGCATTTCGGTGAGTGTGCGTCGGAATTGCAGGATCTAATTCCCCCAAGCCCTTTCTATCATTGGATGACCAGACGCACGGTGACGCGCCACCCTCACATGTTAGATATTCCACCCTTACGCACGAAGCGTTTTGCTAATAGCTTTATGATGCGTATGCGCTAAGGCGTGGAATTCCTTGCCGACGTCTGTGCTTACCGAAGAGTATAATCTAGTCGTCTTCAAGGCTCGGCTCGATTAAATAGGTTTTGGGAATGCGTAAACTATCGTCAACCGCACCATCTGGTGAGATGGCGGTCAAACGCAAGCTTATTACGAATAAAAATATATGTAAATAAATAGATTTAATAAAATACCAGTTGTTATCTTCCTGCCCATTTGTGAACAGTGGTGACTCAATAATTGCATATACCTCGTGACAATGAACGTTTAAGCTCAAGTTCAAATAATTATTTGTAATTTTGAATCAGTAAATGGCAGACATAAAAATTAACTTTCTTACTTTTTGTTTATTTATTTAATATGTACACAAGACAAATTTAGCATGATAAAATATACAAAACAGGCACTTGAGCAAAAAGCTCTTTCATAATATTAGGTAAGTTTAATGCTACCTATGTTAAGAAAATAGTTTACTAAATAAAATTTTGCTAACTACCTATATTCTTGCGTTCCTCTGGATGCCGTAATAAATAAATACTGCCATGATAATTTTAATGGAATCATTATAAGTAAAGTCAAGATAGTTCGGGATCTAGGAGTTCTGTTTGACTATAAATTAACATTTTCCGATCACATAGACTTTGTTAGCACGAAATCTTATAAAAATTTGGGATTCGTTCTTAGGTCGTGTAAATTATTTAAAAACATTGAGGCTCTTAAATCGGTATATTTTGCGTATGTTCGTAGCGTCCTAGAATATGCGTGCCCAATCTGGTCCCCCCAATATATAATAACTGTAAATCACAGACTATAATGTAGAACAAAAAACCGATGATGTACCGTAATAACCACAGATCATGT
Organism: Asteroscopus sphinx; assembly: GCA_949699075.1. Taxonomy (NCBI): domain Eukaryota; kingdom Metazoa; phylum Arthropoda; class Insecta; order Lepidoptera; family Noctuidae; genus Asteroscopus; species Asteroscopus sphinx. Next base: position 5,080,353 of record OX453021.1, on the reverse strand, counting down.
ATTGTTTATGTCCAGTGTTGTCAGTTGTCAATTTAATTTTAACTATACTAATTTGTCATGGAATGGTAAAGTATTATGTATAAGTATTGTAGTGTGTGCGTCAAATGGAGCGCAAGAATAAAATCTTTTTCTTTCTTTCTTCTTTCTAATATATCATATATAAAAATCAACTAGAAATAATTCAAAGAAAATTTATTAACCACCTTAACTATCGTCTCCGCAAACCTCCGATGTCCTATGAAAATAGTTGTCGGACACATGGTCTGCTAACACTTGATGAAAGGCGTAAAGTACTAGATATGTGTTTGCTATACGATATACTTAATGGACGCCTGGATAGCCCGGAGTTAGTCGCGCAGGTAACTTTTAACACTCCCTGACGGCGCACTCGTCACACGACAATGTTACACGTGCCTCGGCACTCGACTAATTACGCCCAAAATAGTGTACTGACCCGTATTGCTCGAACTTATAACTTACTAGGATAGAGAAAATTCGCCGAAAATTTCGCTAATCGCCGAAATTCGCTAAATGTCATAAGATTAATTTTGAGAAAACGTTTTTTTGTAGGCAGACATTAAATCTAATATTTTTTAGCAAAATGGAACATCATATATTATTGCAATGATTAATAAGGTTGCTGATATAGAAAATTCTGCAAAGAAATGTTATATCGCAAAAACTCGCCAAAAATTTATAGACAGGGTCAGACCCTGTCTATAAATTTAACAGATTTCAACGTTAAAATCCAAGCAAACCAGCAAGGTATCATAAGCTTAACTATGATATATCTTCCACTAGATACGGTCCTGATTCAGTTCCAATCTTCACAAGCAGACTGGCTGTAATATATTGACTTTAAGAACAATTTTCATTAGCTCAGTGACAGTTATAGAATGGATTCCAAGGATTTTACCGACACTTATTCTCAAGATCGTTATACTTGAGGTGTCGGTAGAATGAAAAGCTATGAGAATATTATGTGAACGGGAAATACTAAGACCAACAGGTCTAGTAGCGCGACTACTAAGCATGGGGTCCTGGGTAGACTTTCCATCTTTAGGTATCAGTTTAGTGAACGCGATTCGCGATACCATTTCGGCAATAACCTAATCGGTATTGCAGTTGTTATGGGCAAAAGCAATGGGCCTTCAGCTCATTTCGCCATCCTGTGCCATCTGGGAGTGCCATCGCAAACGATTCTTCACGAGATACTGAACAAACTAATTTCTCAAATTGCGTAAACAAAAAGTAACATTGTTAACGTTATTCTAAGGTTGTATACATGTTGTGTTCTCTGTCATTTGTCCTGTTACGCTTTTTATAATGTATATTTTATGTGTGTGTGGCAAAATAAATGGTTTAAGTTTTGCACAGGACTTTCTTTTAATGTATAATGTAAGTGACTAAGATAGGATTTTTGAAAATCATATAGGGTATAGGATTCACTGGCCACCTATACAAAACCACAACAACATGTGTGAAAAAAAGAAATGTGGCACTCGGAGACTGCCGCGGTAAAGCTATTGCATAGCATTTTTTATGTAAATACAAAGAGGAGGTGCCCTAACGCCGAAACTCTAAGCAGGCATGAGTCACCAGATTGCGGGGCGAAGAGGGGGATTACGCATGCGCAGTAACGCCGATACAACCAATGCCACCTAGATGCGATTTGCAGAACTAAAGAGACAAGCGCGATATTTCAAAAAGTCATTAAAAGTTCTGCTATTCATCGATAGATGGCAAAACTAAAAAGTATCACCGCTGTGCCGGTCGGAGTGGGGGGTGTTAGTTAGGTTATTTTCGTTACGGAATTTCTGGATTCAGTCTCCACGCTCAAGGCCCGCGATAGAAGCTATGCAATAGCTTAAGCGCAGTAACGCCGATACAACCAATGCCACCTAGAGGCGATTTGCAGAACTAAAGAGACAAGCGCGATATTTCAAAAAGTCATTAAAAGTTCTGCTATTCATCGATAGATGGCAAAACTAAAAAGTATCACCGCTGTGCCGGTCGGAGTGGGGGTGTTAGGTTATTTTAGTTACGGAATTTCTGGATTCGGTCTCCACGCTCAAGGCCCGCGATAGAAGCTATGCAATAGCTTAAAAACACTTGTTCCTATGTGAAGTTTTGATAAACGCATCTTTGTAAAAATTTATTAATTTACATGGAAAATGCTTGTAATACAAGGCTTGTAACTTTTGATAAACAGGGCACTGTTATATTTTCTTGTACACGCGGCTACACATCAAGCTGTAAGAAACCAGTATAGGCTGACCTCGGGTTGTAAGGAAAACCTATACAATGCGAGGTCAGCTTATACTGGATATGTACAGCTTGATGTGTAGCCGTGTGTACATTTCAAGTCCATCCAATGGTTATCTAGAAGAAATTGCTTTAAGCGATAAGACCGCCAATTGTTAGTACTGCGCTCATATTTGTTATAACTTTATTTTTATTTTTATGATGTGCAAACAATAATGTATACTCTACGTGGGACACTCAGAAAGTTTTGCGAAACTAAAAAAAATTGTTCTATACGTACATGTATTTTTATCAAATCTTTTCAAAGTACTTTCCACCAGCCTCTATACAAAGATTCATGCGCCTAAACCAGTTTTCAAAACACTTTTTCCAGTCCGCCGCAGACACCTCGTTTACAGCCTGCTCGAACGCAGCCAGCGCATCTTCCGGCGACGAAAATTGTATCCCTTTGAGCTGATTTTTTATTTTTGGGAATAAAAAGAAGTCACACGGTGCTAGATCAGGGCTGTAAGGAGGGTGACCCAGGAGTTTGACTGGCGTGCTGTCCAGGAAGTCCCTCGTTTTGAGTGCGGTGTGCGCAGGTGCATTGTCGTGGTGGAGCAGTAGCCCGCGGAGCCCTGTGTTTGGTCGCTTGTTGCTTATAACAGAGAAAACTTCTGGCAAACATTTGGTAGTATACCATTCGGCACTAATGCTTCTTTGATCCCGTAAGGGAATTGATACCAAGTGGCTAGTCAAATTAAAAAAGCTAGCGATCAAAATCTTACCCCCGCTTCTAGATCGCTTCACTTTGGTAGGCGTTGGCTCATTTTGAAACACCCAAACAGTCGACTGGCGCTTGGTTTCTGGGTCGTATTGATAAATCCAGGACTCATCACCTGTAACGATGTCGTAAACACGCCGAGACGAGCCTGCTTCAAATTTGTTAAGCATATCACGGCACCATTCCACCCGGGCCTGCTTCTGAGCATCGGTGAGGTTGTGCGGCACCCAGCGTGATACTATCCTCCTCACGCGAAGATGGCTGTGTAGAATCTCGTGAACGCTTCCCGATCCAATCTTCAATATGTGTTGAATCTCCTGATATGTAATTCGCCTATTGTCTTGGATTAAATTTTTCACTGCTAGCACGTTTTCTTCGGTAACAGCCATCAAAGGGCGACCGCTTCTTTCGTCATCCCCCAAAGTTGGTCGACCGCGCTTGAATTCGTTATACCAACGATACACGGTTGCCTTGGAAGGGCCTTCATCCATGAATGCCATTTGAAGTCTATCGTACGATTCATCCGGTTTCAGGCGACACTTGAAATCGTATAAAATCATAGCTCTAAAATGTTCCCGGCGCAGATCCATATTTCAGTGAGACACAATACTTTGAATTAACTCGCAAAAAATGTGGAGGGAAATTTTGAAATTGGAACTTACTTATTTTTACTTATAAATAATCATATTTTCGAAAAACATTATAACTGGCCAGTCTCCCATATATAAAAACTTTTTTTCGCAATACTTTCTGAGGGGCCTGGTATCTATCTATCTAAGGGGGTTAAATAGGGGATGAAAGTCAGATGGTTCCTGAGATGTTACCGAAGGGAAATCCCACCGAGAACATGGAATGAAAAATAGAACAACCGATGTACATAAACTTCCCTACTGTAATATAAATGTATATATGTGTGTTCAATAAAGAAAAATAATTCCTCAAATCTTAAAAAAATCACTCCATTGAAATTTTAAGTCTAAATGCGTTTATTATCAAAAATAAGGTTTTATCATTAATTAAATTCTTCATAATTGGTCTCATAAGATCGCTTGCCCGGCGTTTTCACTCGACAATTGAAACTCATGAATAACAATGAGATTTACCCCTTAGGTAAAACCCCTCAGAGAGGGTAGCGTGAATATTCTAGGGAAAACTCGTAAACGGTTTGTGACTTTACTTCGTGAATTTTTCAAGAGCTTTTTTTAAAATATTTCTGGAGGAATTAAGGGAAGGAGTTTATTGTTTTGTAAACAGAAAAGTATAATAATGATTAAAATATGTGATAATTATTGCACAAAACCAATTTATGAAAAACAAAAGTCACACGCGGGTACACTTTATGTTTATGCATGTTATCATCCAACAAATAATCACGGAAATATTCATGTTTATTTTGTCACATAGTTGCTGTTTGTGACATCGATGGAATTGTACGAAACAGCAGTTTTTTTTACATGTTATCTATACCGTGAAAAACTATACTTATAGGTTTTTTTTATTTCGCAATATCTTCCTAGTATTTTAGGCACGAAATTTTTACGTAGAAATTATGACGAAGAAAAGTACATTTTATTAGAATACCAAAAATCTTTTTTTTTGGAAAAACATAACCTATCAGCATACTACATACAAACATAGACTGCCTCGTTGGTCTAGTGGTTACAAGCGCGACTGCTAAGCGTGGGGTCCTGGGTTCGATTCCCGGGTCGGGCAAAGTGTTGTTACAGTCATTGAATGCTTTTGCTGGCTTGGCACCCGCTCGTCACTTGGGGTTGACACTGAAAATCAGCGCTGTGTTGTGACTCACGTTACAACACAGCATCATGCCGAGTCTCAACCTCATTGCCGCAGCTACGACATGCACCATATAATTAAGTTATTTTTAACCGACTTCAAAAAAAGGAGGAGGTTATGTATTCGGCAGGTTTTTTTATGTGTACCTACCGCATGTCGTCTTGTTGTGGTAATAAATCATTTTTCTTTCTTTCTTTCTTTCGTTCTTTCTTTATTGGGTTTTTTCAGTAGGAAATTCTTAGTAGCAGCCCGGAGTCTGGATTTGTGCCCAGTCAATGGCATTAGGCTCGCCCCTTATTACATGGGACTATAACATAACTGGCGAAATGTGGGTGTACAATACAGTTCTGCCTACCCCTTCGGGGAAATACAGGCGTGATGTTATGTTGTTATCAGCATAGATCATAATCTATCCCAGCGATTGACACACAAAACAAAAGACTTTTTTTGTTATTATTAAGGTGAAAAAATTATTCCCTCGAAACGCTAATTTCATCAAAAAATTTAAGTAAAAAGCCGTTCGAGGTAAAAACGTAGCCAAAACCTCGCGGAACGACGTGCTTCCTGAATAACAAAAACCGGCCAAGAGCATGTCGGGCCATGCTCAGTATTATAGGGTTCCTTAAGTAGGTGTTACAAACAAATCAAATCGAATATTAATCATGGCTATTTTAGTTTTTGCAATAGACGGCAGCATTGGCGACTCAGAGAGTGATGTCAGTAGCCGCTAGATGGCGCTATACAGTGCCAAATGTAATACACGGCACTTGACGCCAGCATTGGCGACCCAGAGAGTGTTGTACGACGCCGCTAGATGGCGCCAAATTTAAGAAGTGTGTCGTCAACATAACACAAAGTTACTTTTTGTGATTTTTTCAAATAGAAAGTAGCTAAAGGAGCATTATTTGCTATGATCATTTTTCTCTAAGGTCAATGACCTTTGAACTGGGACGTTTTAAGTATTTTTCAGTTTTCTGTCTATAACTCAAAAAATTATAATCACATTATACTCAAAATAATTTTAAAAGAGAGTTTTTACAAAGGTCTATCAATGTGAAAGATTATAAGTTTCTACGTTGCATAGTTTAGAAATGGCAGGGGGGGGGACACATTGCAAGCCACTTTGGCGGGCTATATTTCGCAGTTGGTACACGTGATAAAAAAGTGGTGTATGAAACATTACCTTCATTTTAGTAGACCTATTCAATGATACCCCACACGAGGGGGTGCAGCGAAAAAAAATTTTTTTCCCCATTTCACATGTATGGGTGCCACCCCTAAAGAATGTAAAAACTATTTTTTTATTCTTTTAAAATTGAGATCTATATGCAGACTATTTTTTAACAAAATTTCATTTACTTATGTTTATAACTGTAGAAGTTATTAAGCTGTAAAGGATTAGGACAGACGGACAGACGGACAGACGGACAGACGGACAGACGGACAGACGGACGGACATGACGAAACTATAAGGGTTCCTTGTAGGACTTCGGAACCCTAAAAACATACAGTTTTCTCTCCAACAATTTCTGTATTCTTGAAAACTAGTCTTTGATGCGTAAAAGATAATAAACGATTTACATTTCAAAGGTTTCATCGTATTTATCAGCCGACGCAAAATTGGCAATTTCGTGTATAATATATATAACACGAGAACGTTTTTTCTCTCATATTTTAATTTCCATCTTAAGAGTTCCGTAGTACTACAAGGAACCCTTATAAGATCGTTCTGTCCATCTATTCGTCTGTCCGTTTGTCCTAATACTTAACTTCTAAAGTTATTTATGCATGAAATTTAGCATAAGAATAGTTTAAATATAGATCTCAATTTTAAAAGAAGAAAAATAATCGTAAATGTATATTTTGGGAGGGCTCCAATACTTCTGATATTGGGAAGAAATTTTTTATTTTTTGTTTATTTTTTTCGCTGCACCCCTTCATGTGTATCATTGAATAGGTCTATTAAAATTAAGGTAATAATTCATAGGTACATCATTTTTATCAGGTGTAGCGTTTGTGAAATATAGTCCGCCAAAATGGCTTGCAATGTGCCCCACCTCCACCCCTGCCATTTCTGAACTATACAATGTATAAACTTATAATCTTCCACGTTGATAAACCCTAGTCTTCTTCTTCTTCGTGTCGACATGAGCTAGGTACATAATGACAATAGCTCATGTCGTGGGGAAAAGATTAGCCAGTCAGCAGATTGATAGCGGGGCTGACTGCCCAGGGTGCGCCGGACGATCAATTAAATATCGTCACTCGTGGAGGCTCTTTTAATAAACCTTAGTAAAAACTTTCTTTTAAAATTACGCAGGTGAAGCCGCGGGCAAAGACTTGTGATTGTATAAACTATTGAACACTTCAGTGAACTTTTGAAATTTCCAAAAGTGGAAAAAAAAACATTAAATATTAGCTATTTCAATCAATGCAATATATTCGAGGTTGGGGTGAAATTAAGATAAACTCGTGTGAAAGATAATAATAATCACCATATTCCAATATACACAATTACAAGATTAGGGTTAATAAAATGAGATGAAAATAATAGGATTTGAGTCACGCGCACGATATATATATAAGATAATGTCGTAAGATAATCGAAAAAATCTGATCTTTGCGAAAATTCTAGGACGATTGCAAAGGACCGGATAATTGGAATTTATGAAAAAATTTCGTTATCATCCGAGCTATTGTTAGGATCATTGCAAAAATCCGGCTTATCTTAAGTTAGTCGCGAATAACCGCTCACGTAATGACCGCTGATTGGCTGATATGAACGTTATGCACTGACGGATGCGCTGATTGGCTTACGGCTACATTCCTTCGTCTTTGGAGCCATGTTCTAACCAACCAGAATAAAGATGTTATAAATCGACTCTTAGATTAGCCAGTCAGCGTTCATTTCCAGTCGTTCTAAACAAACTGGGATTTTTGCAATTATCCTGATAACAGCTAAAATCTTTCTGAGATTCCAACTATCCGGTCCTAGGATTTTCGAAAAGATTCGATTATTTGTCCTATAGCGTAATTATACACTACGTAATCTAAATATATAAAACAAAGTCGGGTTAGTTACATCATTTATAACTCAAGAACGGCTGGACCGATTTTAATGAAATTTGGCATACAGATAAAACATACCCGGTTTAAAACATAGGCTACTTTTTATCCCAAGAAGATGAACAGTTCCCGAGGAATGAGCAAGAAACGATATTCATGCGGGCGAAGTCGCGGGCATAGGCAAGATTGTAATAAAATATATGATCAAACAATTCAATGCGGTGGCGCATTTATGATTATGATAAACGGTGGTTGACCCGTACACAATAGTTAAGTAGTTCTTCGAAAAATCACAGCAGTATTCATTAGAAATTCATCTTGAAATTCAATTCAATTTCAATTTGAAAATCAGTATTCCTAGCATTTTTATTATTGTTTTTGTTTTGACTGTAAATCACAGACTATAATGTAGAACAAAAAACCGATGATGCACCGTTAACCACACAGATGTATTGTTTATGTCCAGTGTTGTCAGTTGTCAATTTAACTGTAACTATACTAATTTGTCATGGAATTGTGAAGTATTATGTATAAGTATTGTAGTATTAGGTTGATGTGTGCGTCAAATGGAGCGCAATAATGAAATATTTTTCTTTCTTTCTTTAGACAAATAAACCACGTCGCTTTTTCGAAGTCGCGCAAATGCGACCTCATCCATCGAGCATGAGATTGAAAATAAATAAACCCCAGCCAGGTATAAGCAACTCAAAATATATCTCAATTCACAAAGCTAGCTTCGCAGCAGGAAGCGTGCGACTTTGTCAAAGTGACTGCGACGACACGACGGCGACACGTACACGACACATTACTCGGTGCTCGCACGTGTTGCATTTACAATTTATTTGAAATTCTTGAGTTGAAATTCTTTTCCTTTAAAGAAGCCTTTAAAGGGGACTTGGAAAAACGCGTACCGTGTTTCGGTATTGATAAATAATGGATAGGTAAGAGCACAGAAACAGATAGATAGAATGGTTGTAATCACAATTTTACTTGCGATTTATGCGTGGCAACTTTCGGACATACCACGCCTCCCATGTTGACGCCATTAATTTAAAAAAAAAAAATTTTAATCAAATTTACTTTACAGCTCAATTTCTCTTTTTTAGGGTTCCGTACCCGAAGGATGCCAAACGGGACCCTATTAATCTCGCTATGCTGTCCGTCCGTCCATCCGTCCGTCCGTCCGTCCGTCCGTCCGTCCATCCGTCCGTCCGTCTGTCTGTCACAGGGCTGTATCTTTTCAACGGTAATAGGTAACCGGTTGAAATTTTCTCAGAATATGTGTTGCTATGAGGTGTATCACGACAAATACTAAAAACAAAAAAAAAGTCTAAAACCAAAGGGGGTCTGCATACAAGAAACCTCGAAAAACATGCATTTTTTTCAACGTTTTTGTTCCTGCTCTATCTTCAAAACGGTAATATATACCAGCGTCAAATTTGGTCAGATTATAGTGCATATTATGTAGTTTAGCAACAAATACTAACATAGACATATGTGGTGGTACCTGCGTAAGAAAGACATGCAAAAATGCATATGTCGCGCACTGTGCGTTGATGTCTTTTTGTAAACTCTCGTAAATTAAATCAGTTTTTATTGGGTATCAGGTCGTTGAGAGGTACGGAACCCTTACTGCGCGAGTCCGACTCGCATTTGGCCGGTTTTTATTTTTTTCAATTCTCAGTAGCAGCCCGGAGTCTGGATTTGTGCCCGGTTGATGGCAATAGGCTCGCCCCCTATTACATGGGACTATAACATAACTGGCGAAATGTGGGTGTACTATACACCTCTTCCTACCCCTTCGGGGAAATACAGGCGTGATGTTATGTTATGTTATGTTATAATTTTAATCAAATTTACTTTACAGCTTTTGTTTCTGAAGTTAGAAACAGCGCAATAAGGCGTTTTTGCGGGTTTTTGTTACAGTTTACAGAAACAAGTCAAGGCGTACTGAGAAAGGTTTTGAAATGCCCTGACTTTGGTGCAGAGTGTTGGCACGCGCGCCCCGTCTACTTTTCCATTCTATCTATTTCTGTGGGTAAGAGAAAAAAATATGTTTATTTAAAAAAATAGCACAGCACTTCAAAAAATAGTATTTCGTACTTTAGATCGTTATTAAGTGTAATATGTCGATGCAAATCACCAGTAATTATGTTTATACTGAATAAAAATTATTTTATTATTTTTAACGCATTTACGCATGCGAAGCGAAATCTAACTATTTAAACTGTGTGTGTGTGGTTGCCTGGAAGAAATCGCTGATCGCGATAAGGCCGCCATTTGTACAATAGTTTAAATGCATATTCAATGTAATGTTTTTTATGGTGTACAATAAAGCATATATAAATAAATAAATATATAAATAAAGAAAAAATCAATATTAATTACATGAAAATGTATATAGTTGCTATTCCTGGAATGCCTCATGTCGGAAGTCAACAAGCAGATTGTTTTTGAAAAAATAATCCCCAAAGGTACAATACTAATACAAATCCTCTTTATTGCACAACATAAAAAACACGACAAATATAAGTTTATAATTTATCATGTTTTTTGTGTTTCCTACCTAATGGGATACTTACCTATCTAATGGGATTTAAATGTAACGTAGAAGTAAATAAATGGTTAATGGTGTGGTAATAAATGGTTTAAATGGTTTAGAAGTCTCTGACTTTAAAGATAGTTTGTATCGTAAAATATAATTGAAATACAGGTTATCAATAACTCTACTTTCAATGATCACTAAGTATGATTCTGGCTATAAATAAAAAACACAGGTAGGTACATATTAAAACTAAGGGCCGTTATCATATCAGCGATAAAGGTAACAAAACACAAAGGGTCCAAAAGGCCAACGTTTTCATTGGGTTCAATCAGATAGTAAGCCGATCAGTTGAAATATAACCGTTCATGGTGATTGGTGACAAAATGTACATACGAGCCACAGACATAATACGAGCATATCGCCAGGAAATTAAATAAAACCAGGCAAGTGCGAGTCAGACTCGCGCAGTAAGGGTTCCATACCTCTCAACGACCTGATACCCCATAAATAGTAGATTATACAACAAGTGAAAAAAGAGGGAATTTAATTCGAGGGACTAAGTTGGATCCCGAGCAGCGAAGGATTCTAAGATTGAACCACGAGCGAAGCGAGTGGTTCAAAAATAGAATCCTGAGCGGAGCGAGGGATACAAGGCCCGAGATGAAATTTTTTTTCACGAGTTTTGTACTCTACTTTTTACCATTGACTGCGAGAAAATAAATAGTGGTATATAGCATGACTGGGTGCATGAAAGACATATTCAAGAATATGGTAGAATGTGCGTACCTACACATAAAGAAAAAAAGATGAAAAATATTCTACGACAAATCACGCGTAGGTATAGTAGTCAAAATGCTCGCGCAAGCTCTGACTTTTCGGGGTCTGCTGTCTAGTACAAAAGGCAAAGAGGGTGAAAATAGCCACCGATGGACACTGACCTAGCAAGGTGCATCACCTCACTGCATGAAATTTTGATTTGTAAGCGCGGAATAGTGTCCACAGAAATTTATGAAATCGATTTTAAAATATTTCAAAAATTATGGTACAATTTTTTAAACATATTTGGAACGAGAATCAAGTACTAAACATCCTCGTTCAATAAGTCTCTCGTTGAACCAGCTAACCTGTAGTATTTATTTTTTCTTAATTTAAATTTGATAGCTCCATCCAGCCAGCCAGTACGCGGTCAACACGTTTTATTCATTTCTTAGTACATAATTCGTGCTTGTTCCAAATTCAAAATGTTTTTATTCTCTTGTGAGTAAAAGAGAGTTTTATTCACTGTTATCGATGAATAAAATGCCCTTTTTCGAGTGGCAATGGTAAAAAACTGATTTATTTTACGAGAGTTTATCAAAAGACATCAACGCACAGTGCGCGAAATATGAATTTTTGCATGCCTTTCTTACGCAGGTACCACCACATATGTCTATGTTTGTCTTATTTTTAGTATTTGTTGTTAAACAACATAATATGCACTATAATCTGACCAAGTCTGACGTTGGTATATATTACCGTTTTGAAGATAGAGCTTGAAAAAAAACGTTGAAAAAAGTGCATGTTTTTCGAGGTTTCTTGTATACGGACCCCCTTTGGTTTTAGACTTTTTTTGTTTTTAGTATTTGTCGTGATACACCTCATAGCAACACATATTCTGATAAAATTTCAACCGGTTACCAATTACCGTTCAAAAGATCCAGCCCTGTGACAGACAGACGGACGGACGGACGGACGGACGGACAGCGTAGCGAGAGTAATAGGGTCCCGTTTGGCACCCTTCGGGTACGGAACCCTAAAAAAGTGATCACCATCATCATCATTTCAGCAAAATTCAAATCAAAATCAAAAGTGTAATATCTTGTAACTAATACATTAGCAACGTGGTCTTGATTGCAAATGCTCTTTAATTTTCGCAGGCGTTCGAACATGCTCCCGGACGTTGTAAGCTCGTCTTTCAAAAAATTAATTACTTCACTAAAGATTTAAATTGTGGAAAGAAAAAATCGATTTTTTCTTTCCACAATTTAAATCTTTAGATTTCGCTTCGCATGCGTAAATGCGTTAAAAATAATAAAATAATAACTTCACTACCTGAAACTTTATCCTATTTAAGTTTAACCGACTAAAAATTACTGCCGCTTCCTAAAAATTCTAGCGCTACTCTACTACTTTAAAAACTAGGAGAGTGTTACACTAGCGGGACATTCTCATACAAAATTACTGAGAATGAGGGTAGTTCAAAATTATATCTGGAAGTTAATAAAGTGATGCTTTTACTGAATTAATTTCCTGTAAACTTCGCTTAAGCGAATGGTTTTTTTTTTTTTAGGTCAAATAAAGGACTTTATTTATTTATTTATTTAATTCTTTATGCACAACAGGGTACAAAGGCGGTCTTAACGCCATAGGCGTTCTCTACCAGACAACCTTAGGGTAATGCAGAGACAAAGAATAGGGTAGATGCACCAGTAAAGTAGTAAAATATGTTTCGTACTACGGACTTATAATTACATATAATAAAAAATAGATAAATACATATGTACATTATACATATTATAAAATATATATATTATACATACCTACATATATAACTATAAATATATAACATCAAGATAATTCAAAGTCGAGCTGAATCTGCTAAATTGTTTTCACGGAAATATTTCCTTAACTTATTTTTAAAGGCTGTTAGCCATCCTGATTTCCTGAGGAAGCGCATTCCATAATAGGATAGATTGCACGAAGAATGTAGAGTGAACGAAGTCAGAGCGGTGAGAAGGACATTGGAGAAGACGATTATTAGTGGAGCGGAGATATTTAGTATGACTTGTACATAGATACTGAAAATGAGAAGTTAAGTAAGAAGGAGAATTGGGAGAGAAAAGTAAAGAGAATAGAGTAGTTAATGCCCTCATATGCCTACGTTGGCGGATAGGCAACCATTTTAGAAGCAAACGATACTCAGACACATGGTCATATTTACGAAGATTAAAAACGAATCGAATGCAGTTGTTAAGAAGCCGGTCAAGTTTGTTGAGAAGAACTGCATTCAGGTCAAAGTAGCACACATCACCATAGTCAACAATTGGGAAAATCAAGGCTTGTACAGTAGTATTTGGTGGGAGGAAGTTTTTCAGGCGATAGAGCGACCGTAATGTTCCCGTAACTCTCTGGCTGACACTCGCCACTTGGTTTTGCCAGCTTAAGGTGGTGTCAATATGCAAACCAAGGTCTTTGACACTAGGGCTGAGTGGGATGACCATGCCATTAAATATAATTGAAGGAAGTGTTGCACAGCTCAGTTTGCAACTACTCCAGTGACTCCCTATAACGATGGCTTGACATTTATTAGGGTTCACTTCAACCCCAAACATATCAGACCAGTTTTTTATTGCCATCAAGTCACAATTTATGGGACTTCGTACAAAATTAAGCCTTTCATGATAAATATTCTGGAAGTTCAAGTCTGATCTATAAAATAATACGCAGAATTTATTGTACTTTTGCACAATTATTGAGATCCTCAAAACCAAAACCACCACTTGAGGATCTCAAAAATCTTAAAAAATAAAAAACTATTTCAAAAATAATAAAATAATTTGTGTGAAACAGTTCAGTAGTAAGGCAGAGGACCGAGCGTTGTGGCGCAACTTGGGAGAGGCCTATGTCCAGCAGTGGACTGCGATAGGCTGAGTTGATTGATAGTTCAGTATGTAGGTGCTTTTTATTCGGTTTGATTTAAGAAAAAAATTGCACCGACTTCCTCAACTGTTACACACAAATTATTTTATTCTTTTGAAGTCAGTTTTTTTTTTTTTTTTTTTCTGTTTTTATTGGCATTAACAATAGAAAGACAAGTAATTGCTGCAATCCTCGATAATTTGCTGTCATCCATTGAAGAGTTCCCTTCTTATTTCCGAAGATCTTCATCAAATCTTCACCAAATGATACTTTCTGAATGAAAATGCTTGATTTGTTGATGAAAATACCAAAATAGCTATAGGTATGCCTATAATATTTAAGGAGTTCCCTCAATTCTAAATGAATTCCAGTATCAGAACTAGATTTAGATAAAAATGGGACCAATCTTGAAATATATCCTTTCAAATTAAAATAATATTTCCAAATCTGTAAATAAATGACGGAGCTCTGAGGTAACAAACGTATAAAATATATATATATATGTACAGTGTTGCGTGCTGTTTGGGACTTGATTATTTTTAGGACTGGGTTCCAAACAGGTAGTAGCTAAAAAAAAGTCCTAAAAATAATCAAGTCCCAAACAGCACGCAACACTGTAAAAGATAATGATATTGTGAGTGATTACTGCGTGCATCGAAACGATTTTAATTAATAATATTGTACGGTAGATTAAAATATTTTTTTAGAAATATCTGTAAAGACGATTGTCATCTTAGTCTACCTGCGACCACGAAATGCTGCAAAGCTTTCGAAACGTCAGGAAAACCAATTTAAATAATATACGCGATTTAATCCGGTTAAACTTTGTTTTATTATAAAGTGTAGTGATCGCGAAAACCTAAGAAGTTTTTATGAAGTCGGTTAAAAAGGCAGTTAATAAATAAAAAAAACTAAGTCTTATTGCCATAAAATAATCTATTTATTTATATTTCCAGTTTAGTAGTCAAGCAAGTTGTCTAAGTAATAACTTCATGGACTGCAAGAGCAAGATATGCGCTAGCCGCAGTCAGCCCGTGGACAACACGTGGCAACCGGGACCGACAATGTCAGTCCCGGTTACCAGACGAATATCTATGGCAGTCGTTACGGGTTGTCAGAAGTCCGAAAGTTTGATTACTGGTCTAACCTCCGAATGTCGGTAGTACCCAGTAACTGGGTTGCGGAGGCCTCATGGCTGTTGCTACGTGTAAAACACAGATATTCAGCCATATTTCGTTAGACTGGAAGCCGACCTTAACATAATTGAAAAGAAAAAGAAGAAGCAGAAATGAGCAGATCCCATAAAGTCAAAGCATAAACAGACTAGTCTATAAGCAAATCTGATCCTAATTTGCTTATAATCTTAAGAACTTGGCAATGCAAATACGAATTAATGTATCCTAACACCTAAACTTTCCTTTTACACCATGGAAAAGCCTTCAACGATACGTAAACTCAACACATTTAAGAAAACACCTTCCAGGCAGCTTAATTAAATTAGAACGGGAACATTCCACAACTTCTGAAGCGTATGACAGCCAGTCAGGAGTTTGAAGAAACTTGTAAAACGGTTGATGAGATATGCTGATGATATGAGCCATTTATGTGGGCCCATGAATACGTAAACTAAGGAGGGGAGGGGAACTGCGAGCAATATTTTGAAGATTTGTACTTCTCTGAGACTTGGTATTAAAATAAGAGAAAAAAAAAAACGAGTAGGTAGTGAAAATTGCACCATCGCATAAAACGTTACTTTTTAGTAACGCAATTTGAAAAAAATAGTTTGTTCAGATCATAAGAAGAATTGATTTGGATGTTTTTTAACCAACTTCAAAAATAGGAGGAAGTTCAAGCTCTCTTGAGGGAGGAGGAAATAATTTAACACTCAATAACATTATTTTTATTGATATAATCAGAGTGAGTGAGTTTTGAGTGATATAATTACTTTCAATTCACAATTAATAATGATTTAATATTTATTTTTATTGAAGAGTTTTTCCAAATGAGTTGTGTCCTTACGCGTGAATATTGATTCTGATAACGTAGCTCACAGGAACAACAGGGTTTTTGTTACATATTTTATAGAGCTTATAGATATACTTATACTATAGAGGCTTATGTTAAAGCAAACGTTGTAAACATTTTGCACCAAAAAAAATACGAACAAAAGCTTGTTTTGAACCTCTCTTCTTTAAGTTAAAGTTAACTTAACCACCTGTTGTTTTATGTAAAATACTTACTAACGACTTAACTTCACGGTCTGTCTCGTGCATTAGACGGTAACTTAGAAACTTACCTTGCAAATGCACTTAACTGAAAAAAATTAGTTAAAGAATACTACCTTTCCAAATAAATTGTAATTTATTAAGACATTGCCTATGTATCCAATCTCTATTCTAAATTGTAGGATTATTTATATATATATTATATATATTTATGATACCTATATGTGTAATATATTTTGTGCTATTTATTTATTTTAGTTTAGTAGTACGCCACGGACTGCCCCCATTATCTAGATCTTACGTCTTCTTTGTCCATCCAAAGGTTGTCTGGAAGATATCGCTTTTAGCGATAAGACCGCCCATGTACCCATAATTTGTACGTTGTTCCTGTTTACTACTATTTTCATGGTGTACAATAAAGTATATTCTATCTATCTATCTATCTAACTGAGGTACTTCTAGAATATATTTAACATAACATAACATCACGCCTGAATTTCCCCGAAGGGGTAGGCAGAGGTGTATAGTACACCCACATTTCGGCAGTTATGTTGTAAGTCCCATGTATTAGGGGGCGAGCCTATTGCCATTAACCGGGCACAAATCCAGACTCCGAGCTGCTACTGAGAATTTCCTAATGAAAAAACCCAATAAAACTTTGCCCGACCTGGGAAAAGAATGAGAAGAAGAATAAGAATATATTTATTTATAAATAAATGTTTTTTGTTTGAAGCTAAGCAATCGGCAAGCTGTGATAACCTTTTTTAGCATTTTTTTTGTTTGCAAGGAAGAATCCTTCAAGAGGCTCATAGGGGATGAAAGTCTGGGATTTTTACCCACTAAAACTCCTCGGTGGCCGTTTTCGTTTTTTAGTGTACTGAAGACGGCCACCGAGGGGCTGTGTCTGACACATCCCTTCGCCGTCCCCAAACAGAGGGTATCCATGAGGATTCCTACCCGAAAACAAATAAAGGGCGGGGAAGCTGTAATATCCTAGCGGTTGAGCACTTGCCTGCCATGTAGGAGGGTGTGAATTCGAACCCGGTCCGCACCAGTGACTTTTAAAATTTATCTGCGAATCGGAATTAGATTATCATTTGCTTTAGCGGTGAAAGAAAACATCGTGTGCACACCAGAGAGTGCTCTATACAGCTCTCAATGGTGTGTGTAGTCCACCAACCCGCACTAGGCCAGCAACCTTCTTCTTCTGAGAAGAGGCCCGTGCCCAGCAGTGGGACAGTAATGAGCTGATTATGTTATATTACGTTATAAGTTTGACGTCATACACATACCCCCATATCACATTATTATAATTACCTACAATAAGACAATCAGAATTAAAAATAAATAAATGAGTTATTAATACTTACTTCATTAATTAATCATTGAATTTTTATAAATTAGAGAATAATTAACACTGCTCGTGGTATCGAATTTAACTTCAACTTACTACGTCATTGGGTGACGTCAGCGATATCTTATTAAGAAACAGAGTTCCTTAACCAACTCTACTAACTTTGCAGTTAATTCAAAGTATAGATGGATCTTAAAATGAATATGGACAAGACAAAGGTTATTTGTTGAATTCCCATATAGCACCCATTCCCGAAAGCATCGGAGAATCTACACTCGAAGTTGTTGACGATTATGTATACCTAGAACAAACTGTCCAGCTAGGTAAGTCCAACTTCGAGAAAGAGGTCAATCGTCGAATCCGACTCGATTGGGCAGCGTTCGGGAAGCTACGCAATATCTTCTCGTCCAAAATACCACAGTGTCTCAAAACGAAAGTCTTTGACCAGTGTGTGTTGCCAGTAATTACTTACGGTACTGAAACGTGGTGGCCTGATAAGAAGGCTCAAGGAGAGGGCTATGCTCGGAGTGTCCCTGCGTGATCGAATCAGAAATGAGGAGATTCGCAGGAGAACGAAAGTAGCCGACATAGCCCGAAGAATTGCGAAACTCAAGTGGCAGTGGGCAGGGCACATTGCTCGCAGAACGGATGGCCGATGGGGCAGTAAAGTTCTGGAGTGGCGACCGCGTACTGGAAGGCGCAGCGTGGGTAGGCCCCCCACAAGGTAGACCGACGACCTGGTGAGGTCGCGGAAATCCGCTGGATGCGTAAGGCACAGGACCGGTCGTTGTGGCGATGCTTGGGGGAGGCCTATGTCTAGCAGTGGACGTCTTTCGGCTGAAATGATGATGATGATAGATGTGCCTACCCTAATTAATTATTTTATTATTACATGCAGCATGAGTAGGATTCGAACCTGCGACTCCTGTCTTAGTGGCACCTAGCTTAGTGGCTAAAGCACTGGCGTACTGAGCCAGGAGTCGCAGGTTCGAATCCTGCTCATGAGCGATTTTTTCTTTCCACAATTTATATCTTTCTATCCAATCCTCATAAGCCAGCTTAGTGAACTGACGCTTTAAACTTCTCGTACTGAGAAGAGGCCCGTACTCATCAGTGAGACAATAATGGACTATTATGTATATGTGTAATGCAATACACACGACGACGACTGCCTCGTTGGTCTAGTGGTTGCAAGTGCGACTGCTGAGCGTGAGGTCCTGGGTTCGATTCCGGGGTCAGGCAAAGTGTTATTGGATTTTTTCATTAGGAAATTCTCAGTAGCAGCCCGGAGTCTGGATTTGAGCCCGGTCAATGGCAATAGGCTCGCCCCCTATTACATGGGACTATAACATAACTGGTGAAATGTGGGTGTACTATTACCCCTCTGCCTACCCCTTCGGGGAAATACAGGCGTGATGTTATGTTATGTGTTATGTTATGTAATGCAATAATAATATTTATTAACGGTAGCAAAGAACTTTCACACTTAAGATGAGTCCTAAGAGTCCTCAAAGCACACACCTTCTCCTTTATGTTATAGAAAATTCTCACAAGTCTTTTGACAAAGCAAAACCCAGCAGTGAAACCCTAAAACAGCATTAAGCATCATTTAGTTCTGTGAAACTAAAGTGAGGGGGTATAACAGAACTTGAGAAAAAGGTCGACACGACGAGAGCCCTACGGTCCTGCTGTGAATGAGACATCCTTTAGTGATGTAAAAAGTCCCGCAAATACTAAAACGACTAGCGAGGAATTTCCGGAATGGGCAAAAAATCCCGGGATGTTCAAGATTAACTTTATTTTTTACCGGAATCTCGGTAAAAGAGTATCAACAACACTAGGTTTTGTGACGTTCATAAAATCGACACACATCACTTAGGTACCTACTATATTCTAAGCAAAAAAATTGTGATAAATATATAAAACAATTACAATGATTGATATCGGATTAGAACCACCATCTGCGATGAATCGTGTAAATAGTTAGTTTATTCCAAAAAGACATATCGTATCGTATGTTCCGTGTGGTGCCGGGCACAAAGTATAGCACCAACCCATCTCTTCTGGGTGTCGTGAAAGGCGACTAAGGGACCAGGCGACCAGAGGATGGGTAGCAGCATTCTCTTGAGTATTTGGTCAACCAACGGCGATCGCCAACCCGCCTGTCAAGCGTGGCGAATATGGCATATTTCCCCGATTTTTTGGGGGAGGTCTATGTCCAGCAGTGGACGTCTTTCGGCTGAAATGATGGTTATGACGATGATGATTATCGATATAGGATAAGAACCACCTTTTGCGATTAATCTTGTTAATAGTTCATTTATTCCAAAAGGACATTAAGCATTATCATACCATTTAACCTTCTCATTTTGAGAAGACCCCGTGCCCAGCTGTGCGACTGGGCTGATGATGATAGTATTTAAAAAATTGCAGCTTTCGTCTGTGTAACTACACGTGTGATAAAAGTGTGTGCAAATAAGTACAGACGTTCCACACTCAAAATCCCGGTGTAATTCCACTTCCCGGGAATTAGTGACTTTCACCCACACTAAGTTCACGGCACGAGGGCGGTGTGACGCAAAGTGGTGCACTCTCCCTGTGCTTTGTGATACACGTAGAAAAAGTAGTACATTTTAATTTTAGTCTTGCATCTCGTTTATTTTATCTTTTCACAGTTAATGTTGTTAGATAGAGCTACTTTCTGATCAGAGAAAGTAGAAAGATTTTAAATATACGTGTTATTGAAGTAACTGAAAATCTCTTAAGGGGTTATTGTACTCCTCAGTATATGAACAACTTTTACTATGGGACCAGCCACGAAATCGTGAAAAAAAAAAACAGCTGTTTCTTACATTTGTGTTCACATAAATCAACAAAATGAAATCACGCACGCAAGTTAGCATACAACGTGTTATTGAAATAACCGAAAAACTCTTAAGGGGTCATTGTACTCATCAGTATAAACAACTTTTACTATGGAACCAACTATGAAATCGCGAAAAAAATCTGATGTTCCCTACATTTGTGTTCTCAAAAATCGAAAAAATGTAGGGATCAGCTGATATTTTTTTCGCGATTTCAGATTTCGTACCAGAGTAAAAGTTGTTCATACTGATGAGTACAATGACCCCTTAAGAGGTTTTAAGTTATTTGAATAATACCGTAGTATGTCGTAGGATAATCGAAAAAATCGGATCTTTGCGAAAATCCTAGGACGATTGCAAAGGACCGGATCATTGGAATCTATAAAAGTTTTTCGTTTTCCCGAGCTAATTTTAGGATCATTGCAAAAATCCAGATTATCTTAGGTTAGTCGCGAATAACCGCTCACGTAATGAGCGCTAATTGGCTGTCATGAACGTTTTGCATTAACAGATGTGCTGATTGGCTAAATACCAATAATATAAATAATAATAATAATAATATTCCCATGTACCCATTATTTATACGTTGTTCCTGTTTACTACTATTTTCATGGTGTACAATAAAGTATATTCTATCTATCTATCTATCTATCCTTCGTCTTTCGAGCCCATTGAGGAAATATGTACTACGTACTAGAGACGACGCCTCAAAGTTTTTTTTTGTAGCACGCCTTAGAGCTCCTGCACTCTCACTCACTTAGTCTGTGCCAGGCCGCTTGCCGCAATGTGACGTGACAGAGTGCTAAGTTTCATTACCTAAATATGCCTTCGTGTGTATTGAGATACTGTTCTAACAACTCGAGAAACATAGGTAAAAGTCAAGGAGTGACTTTTCATCAGTAAGTTCTAAATATTATCTTTTAACAAACGTAATTTAATTTAATTGTATCAATTGTGAATTATGGTGACGCGTCACAGAGGTGGCGGCCATGTTTCGGTGATAGTCTAAGCGCAGACGTGACACTATCCAGTTATAATACCAAATGGCCATGTATTTTACCCGTATTTTCAATTAACTTACGGTATTTTTTCGTATTTTTTTTTTAATACAATTTTAGTAGGTTTCTTTTAGAAGTGTCATTTCCTCAATGTTCGAGCCATGTTCTGACCAACCGGAATGAAGATGTTATAAATCGTTAGCGTACAAGTTTCCAATGGTCCTAAGCAAACTGGGATTTTTGCAATGATCCTGAGGATAGCTCGTATGATAGCGAAAATCTTTCTTAGATTCCAACTATCCGGTCTTTTGCAATCAACCTAGGATTTTCGCAAATATTTGATTTGTCTGATTATCCTACGACATTGTACAAGCGCCCAACATTTACCGTTGGGCAGTAGCCCACCAGGCGTAACCCAGCCTCGTCGGAGAATCCTCCCTTTGTGTTGGAGGAACATGATACTTCGTTTCTCCACACGCTCAAAATGTATTTATTTTTAAGCATAGATCGATTTGTTTTTATTGATTGTTTTTTTTTTTGGGATTGGTTAATATCATACCGATGTGCAAGCGACATTTGATTGGTTATTTCCAGAATATAATATAATATAATATAACAAAAAAGAATAGAACAGACTAAAACAGAACAGAACAGAATAGAATAATCCTTTTATTTTTTGGATTTCGTTTGGTCACTGGTGATAATCGATTATTTATCTTATAACGCGTAGAGGCAGATACATGACTACTAGAAGACTAGAAATACGTACTGTATACTGTACCTACTGGCTTATTTACAGCCAAAAACCATCTTTAATCCATCCTTGCAGTTATACTTTACAAAATTCAATGCGAGGTTTCTGCAAGGAGGCACTGAATATAAATAGAATCACAATACTTGCAACTCTGAGCCCTCTTGACCTACCGAGCTGATATTACTGTGAAAGTGTACGGTAGAAGTTTGAGTTCGAACAAAACTGAGTGATAGTAGAGCGCCTTGTGAAAGAATTCTTCCGAGGAATTACTACTACCAGGAGTTTTTAAATGACGCTCGCATCTCACGCGCCGCGCTGCCTTGTTTGTTGCCGGTAGATCTAGAGCAGGGCAAGAGCAGTGGAGTTTTCCAGCAGGCCGGCTCTAATATATGTTGCGTCGTGTTTCATATCGTTTCTTGTAAAACAACTTGCGCAGGCCCGCCTTCAACCTGCGCTGCTACCTTTACTGACCTTTTTTTAACCGACCTCAAAAAAAGGAGGAGGTTCTCAATTCGATTGTATGTTTTTTTTTACCCGACTGCGCCAGAAGGAGGGTTATGTTTTTGTATGTTTGTTACCTCAGAACTTCGTCATTTTTAAACCGAAAATCCAGTTTTGATGATGGGATTCATGTGGAATTGAGGGTACTCCTCAAATATTATAGGCATACATATAGTGATTTTGATATATTCATCAACAAGTCAAGTATTTGCATTCAGAAAGTATCATTTGGTGAAGATCTGATGAAGGTCTTTGGAGTTAAAGAAGGGAACTCTTCAATGGATGACAGCAAATCATCTGAGATTGCAGCAATTGCTTGTCTTTCTATTTTTAATGCCACTCGAAATAGAAAAATATAATAAACTTTGAAAAAAAGTAAAAACCGGGTTTAAAAAGATAAAATAATAAAATTTGTGTGAAACAGTTTAGGAAGTCGGTGCCAGTTTTTTCTTAAATCAATCCGAATCAAAGGCACCTACTTCATAAACAGTTTCAAACTAATTTTATTATTTTATTCTTTTTGAAGTCAGTTTTTACTTTTTTTTCATGTTTTTATTTATTTATTTATTTATTTATTTATGTACACACAACACATTTTAATATAGATAACATACAGAACAAACACTTGAGCACAAAGGTACTGCTTATCTCTAAAAGAAATTTCTTCCAGCAGACCTGCGACAGGAAAGAAGGATAAAAGAAAGACGTAGACACAGTGTGTGACATTGAATACATACTAAATATAAACATACTTGCGATGATAAATTATAAACTACGTATACCAATAAAAATATATATATAATAAATAAAAAAATATGATATTATAATCAACACCGAGAAAATAAACAACTTATTAAATTAGACGTTCAATGTTTTTATGAGATATAGATCTGCTCTTGACCGAAATCTAGACAGTTTTGTCAAGATGATCGACGATGGAGCGAGCAAACCTATTAGGTGCCGATTCACTCCAGCTTTAAAGGCGTTAGGGTTGTAAGTGCCCGGAAATACAGATATAATAAATAAAATAAAATACAGGTAGTGAATTCCACAACTTGGCTGTGCGCATTCTGAAAGAGTTCTCAAAGCGTGACTTGCTTTGGTCTGTACGGTCTTTTAACTATAAAACTTCTGTAGTTCATCTACAGGTGAGATGAAGGAAAATTTCCTTTTTAAAATTCATGAGATGAAATTGCCGATGTTGCTGTCGATATTATACGAGGCAACGGTGATCATCTCCCCGGATATTTACTGACAAGTATTGGACTCTTTTTAAAATTAATAGGATTGTTTGAATTCATGGTATAGTCATTATGTTAGCACTTTGTGAAATTCAACCATGGTTCTTACTCTCAACCATGGTTATACATCCTGTTCAATCATGGTTATGACCACAGAAATAGCTAGAATGGCCATGTGGGCAGGGCGCGCGAGGCAGCACCATGTACCGTAGCGCAGGTTATTTCAAAGCCTTTCTCAGCACGCCTTATGACTTTTTTCTATAAATACTGTAACAAAAACCCACAAAAATGCCTTATTGTGCTATTTCTAACTGCAAAAACAAAAGCTGAAAAGTACATTTGATTAAAAAAAAAAAAAAAAAAAATTACGTCAAAATGTAAGGCGTAGTTTGTTCGGAAAGTTGCCATGCATAAATCGCAAGTAAAATTGTGATCTATTTCTGTAGTTCTTACTCTCAACCATGGTTATACATCCTGTTCATTAATGGTTATACATCCTGTTCAATCATGGTTATGACTAATCATCAGCCCATTACTGTCCCACTGCTGGGCACGGGCATCTTCTCAGATTCAGAAGGTTAAGGCCTTTGTCCACCACGCTGGCCTAGTGCTGGTTGGCGGTTGTACACACACACAATCGAGTACTGTATGGAGCACTCTCAGGTTTGCAGGTTTGTTTTCCTTTACTGTCAAAGCAAGTGATACCCAATTTCGATCCACACATAAATTCTAAAAGACAGTGGTGCGGGCTGGGTTCGAACTGAGACCCTCCTGCATGGAAGGAACTCAACCATTAGACTATCACAGCTTTTTAACCAAGAAATGGTAGACAAAATTTTTAGACTGCTTTAAGCAATTACAAAATTACAAAAACTGGCCAAGTGTGAGTCGGCCTCACGCAGTAAGGGTTCCGTACCACCCATCAACCTGATACCCCATAGAAACTGATTTAATTTACGAGAGTTTATCAAAAGACATCAACCACCGTAAGTGAAATGTGAATTTTTGCATCTCTTTCTTACGCAGGTACCACCACATATGTCTAAGATTGTCCTGTTTTTAGTATTTCTTGCTAAACTACATAGTACGCACTATAATCTGACCAAGTTTAAAGCTGGTATGTATTACCGTTTTGAAGATAGAACAGGAACAAAAACGTTGCCAAAAATGCATGTTTTTCGAGGTTTCTTGTATGGGGACCCCCTTTGGT
Source organism: Asteroscopus sphinx (assembly GCA_949699075.1). Lineage (NCBI taxonomy): Eukaryota > Metazoa > Arthropoda > Insecta > Lepidoptera > Noctuidae > Asteroscopus > Asteroscopus sphinx. Next base: position 5,055,095 of record OX453021.1, on the reverse strand, counting down.
TTATTTTTAGTATTTGTCGTGATAGACAACATAGTAACACATATTTTGTGTAAATTTCAACTAGTTATCTATTAACTATTACGTTACAAAGATACAGCCCTGTGACAGACAGATGGACGGATGGACGGATGGCCGGATGGACGGACGGACGGACGGACGGACAGCGTAGCGAGAGAAATAGGGTCCCGTTTGCACCCTTTGGGTACGGAACCCTAAAAACTAGTATCGCTTGTAATCGAAATTAGACTAATTATGTCTGAAAGTCGCTCGGGGCTCGTAGCGATGTAACGACTGCGCGGATTGTACGATCTGCAAGGTTAAGCTGCACTTGCCGTGGTCATTCTGTGGATGGGTGACCGTTTCGTTACACATCGAAACCCCTCCGTGCCTCGGAGAGCACGTTAAGCTGTCGGTCCCGGTTGCCATACGAATATCTATGGCAGTCGTTACGGGTAGTCAGAAGCCTGAAAGTCTGATAACTGGTCTAACTTCCGAATGTCAGTATTACCCAGTAACTGGGTTGCGGGGGTCTGATGGCAGTCTCTTCGTGTAAAATACTGATTTTCAGCCGCATCTGGCTAGACTGGAAGCCGACCCCAATATAATTGGGAAAAGGCTCGGAGGATGATGTCTGAAAGTCGCGTTTTTGTGGGAAAGTCATGTGTATAATATGTTTACTTTTTTACCTGACTTAACGGCAACATTTTTTTTTTTTTGTGCTCATCTATTGTTAGATATCTTTCGTATAATATAACTTTCATTCCCCTCCTTTTATAATAAGTACTACAAAATGCCTCAATTTTCGATGTTCACGTATGCAACATGACTGGCTAAAGGAGGGACATATTCTAGAATATGGTAGAATGTGTCAACAAAAAATTAACAAAAATGTAAAAAAAAACACGCGATAAATCACGCGTACAAGGAAAAAATGCTCGCGCAAGCTCTGTCTCGGGGTCTGCTGGTTAGAACAAAAGGCGTAGGGGGTGGAAATAGCAACCGATGGACACTGCCACGCTAGGTGCATCACCTCACTGCATGAAACTTTGATTTGTAAACGCGGAATAGTGTCCATGGTTATTGATGAAATCGATAATCAAAGATTGCCATTTTTTATACATATTTGGATCGAGAATCAAGTACTGAACATCCTCCATCCTTCAATAAGTCCCTCGTTCAACCACCCGTAAAGAAAGAAAGAAAAGAAAGAAAACCTTTTATTTGGCATAGGACAGTGCCAGCACAACAAGAAACAACAAGAAGATATTACGCCTCCATTCAAACGCAAATGAATAGGGTGTGTCCGTTCACATAAACATAAAATAACATAACCATCTAATGACTGTCCCACTGCTGGACATGGGGCTCTTCTTATAATGAGAAGGCGTATTAGTGCCTGTTTACATGTGCGCTGTTTATTATGTTATCATAAATATGGCAACCTAGGTTGATAATTTTGGGTTTTACCGTATTAAGTGATAGTGGCAAGGGGTCGTGACCCTAGTATACAGGATGATTCATTTAAATGGGTCAGTGGGAAGATATCTTAAACTGGATAAACTGGATTGAGCTGGAGAACTGAAATCACGGCGTCGATTTACGAGTTTCACTGCATTCAAGGGTTTTTAGAAACCTGATGAAAGTTCGGGAATCGAACCCAATAATTTTTATTTATTAAATTTATGCACACACAGAGAAATAATAATAAAATACATAGAAATGAATAGTACAAAGGCACAACAAGGCAAAGGGTTTTTCTTGAAAAAACTCAAGTCGTGTCTCGTGGTAATTGAATTTTCAGGAATTAATCTTTCTATGTAACTCATGTCTAAAATAGGAAAAAAATGCAAAGAATTTTCACAAATTAACTTAATAAAATAACCAGGGAGGTCACAGGATTAATTAAAATTGTTCTTTTGGGGTAGCACCAAAGATGGTATTCATCAAAATAGCTATGAAATCGTAGGGGAATTTATAAACAGCAGTCGTAGAAAGCATAATAATAACACAAATTACCCACATAAATTACAAAACCCAATCAATGTAATATCAATAAATAAATATTTTTGGGACATTTTACACATCACCATCTAGTCCCAAACTAAGCAGAGCTTGTGGTATGGGTACTAGACAATGGATATAATACTTATATACTATTTTTTTTGTAAATACATACTTATAATACATAAGAAACAAAACCAAAACAAAACATAAATTGAAACATATATTGCAAAAATAGTAAATTATTGCATAAATGTGACAACGACGGCTACCAGTTTGAACTTTATTCTTTCAAATCAATACACAATTGCAAAGAAATATTTTTCTACTCGTTGTTGACATTTCCGGGGTTCCTTCATAAGATTTATTCCTGATAACCTAAACTACCAATTACTTTGATAAAACGACCTCAGATTTTTGCAAGGAATATGACTGGGTTCGACTACCGCGCTTTGCTTTGCATCAGGTTTTCGAAAATCCTTTAATGAAATTTTTCATTACTCTAAAACGTCATAGTTCTTTAGCACAAAATACTCTTACTCTCTTTTAAGTATGTATTAACGAAAAAAAAAGTATATTAGTATTTTTTTTACCATCTAGTCCCAAACTACTACTACTACTTTATAATAAAACAAAGTTTAACCGGATTAAATCGCGAAAACCTAAGAAATTATTACTAGTACTACTAGAATTGTCTAGTGCTTTGTATAGACAATTCTAGTACCCATAGCACAAGCTCTGCTTAGTTTGGGACTAGATTGTACTGTGTAAAAAGGACACAAAAATATGTATTTATTTATTTTAAGATTTCTCCGCACCGACCCAACGAAGTGAATCATCCTGTATTACTGTACCTATGTATAATGAATTGCAACGCAGTGTTTTATCATTTTGCGCCCAGTTTTTAGTGTTCTTTGTTCTGTCATAGTAGGAACATAATATAACATTTGTTATTGAGTTGATAAAGGAGATAATAAAACATATTTGAATACAATTACACAGGTAAGCTGTTGAGTTATATATAGTACATTACTGCCGCGGCCGGCAATAGGAGCATTGCTGGACGAACGTAAAGACGACGCCAAGAGCAAGAGCCAAGGCTTGTATAGTACTTTTCTCAAATAATGCGCTGAAATTCAAACCAAGTAGTACCGTAATACCTATATAAATTCTAGAATCAATGACGAACAACAAAAATTATTTTCCTCGCGTCAATATGTTAATTTCTTTCTTTTTTACTTTAAACAGTTCTATTTGCAAGCCAGTTCGAAATTAACATAAAATCTTTGATAAGTAACCTACTTGGTTGCTATTTTTCAGAGTAAAAAGTTCATTCCATTTTTAAATAACATGACAGATATATGTTTTCATAGTAATTTATTTGGCCGCTAAACAGGACAGATATGGATTTTCATACTAATATTGCCAGCTGCTGCTCGCGTGTAGTTTACCAGTACAGCAATTTCGATTTATCTCGAAGAACGTTGTCAAAATAATGTTCGAATTTCAAAGCATGTTTGAGAAAATTATTTTTTCTCCCACTTGCTCGGAAATTGGTACATTATTCAAAAAAAAGAATGCTACAATCGGCTCTTTTTCGTACGCAACGAAATAACAGGCCGGTAATATCCAGCACATAGACCAAGTAAAAACTCAAGACAAATTCCAGCGGAACATTGAATTGATGCAGGGTCTGCAAATGTATGAGTGACATTGACAGCGATGGGAGTGTTGCTAGATAAAATCTTTTTACCCCTGATATCAAACAACTGACCACGACTAATATCAAGTCTTTAAATAATTAATACGATCCAATTATGAGAAGTCACGGAAAGGGATTGTTTAGCAAATTGACTGTCAATTTAAATTTTCCGTATATTACTAATCACAATTATTGTCATTTGTTATCAGTATACCAACGACTAGGATCAGGGCTAGAAAGGCAAAATACGGCAAAATTTGTGTCTCAATTTGCTAAATAATTTGTGTCCCTGGCCGTACATAGAATATAACTATATAATAAAAAATTGTTATTTGCTACGCAAGACTGTAAAGTTGTTATTTAGCGCGTTTTCTTCTATTAAAGCAAGCGAAGGATTTAATATTGAATTCTAAAATATAATCAAACAAATGTAAAGGCACGAGACGTAAATAATTTTGCAGCCGTGCAAAACACACAACTTTTCATCTCACTGCAGCGAAGTAAATTCTAGATGTAAGAAAAACAATTGAAATATAATTTATCAGGGTTTAATTATTCATAGTAGTTACTTAAAAAATGGAACATTATACTAAAACTAAAAATAAAATTACTGCTGTTGGTTGGATACTTGTGTACTATTCCTTGGTAAATTATTTGCAAAATTATCAAAAATTACTCATTTCATTAGATTCCATTGTGGTAGATGTAAAGGATTCATTATGTTGTTTTAATAGAAATTTTTACCCGACTGCGGCGCAGCACAAAAGGATCCCTAGTAGTTTAGTCATGTATAAATCATGCTCAACAAAGTGTTCGCTACAAATGAGTGAATAATTGGATGGTGACCAATTATTTTCATTTATGCTATTACGTATTACTTCAACCCACTCTTTTTTTCTGTTATGGTCTTTCGGAAAGCTAAAAAGTAAAAAAAGCGTAAAAATAACATGACGATTAATTTTACCCGATTTCTGGGGTAAATTATAATTTATTAACATGCAACACAGGAATATTCCTTGCCGCGGTAAGGTTACAAGAAAATGAATTGTAAACATTAAAATATGATTAAAATAAATTACTAACTTGTGAAAAGTAATTCCATCTGATTTTTTATGCGCTGTAGAATTATTTTTGCACCGTTTTACGTGGGACACTCAGAAAGTTTTGCGAAACTAAAAAAAATTGTTCTATACGTACATATATTTTTATCAAATCTTTTCAAAGTACTTTCCACCAGCCTCTATACAAAGATTCATGCGCCTAAACCAGTTTTCAAAACACTTTTTCCAGTCCGCCGCAGACACCTCGTTTACAGCTTGCTCGAACGCAGCCAGCGCATCTTCCGGCGACGAAAATTGTATCCCTTTGAGCTGATTTTTTATTTTTGGGAATAAAAAGAAGTCACACGGTGCTAGATCAGGGCTGTAAGGAGGGTGACCCAGGAGTTTGACTGGCGTGCTGTCCAGGAAGTCCCTCGTTTTGAGTGCGGTGTGCGCAGGTGCATTGTCGTGGTGGAGCAGTAGCCCGCGGAGCCCTGTGTTTGGTCGCTTGTTGCTTATAACAGAGAAAACTTCTGGCAAACATTTGGTAGTATACCATTCGGCATTAATGCTTCTTTGATCCCGTAAGGGAATTGATACCAAGTGGCCAGTCAAATTAAAAAAGCTAGCGATCAAAATCTTACCCCCGCTTCTAGATCGCTTCACTTTGGTAGGCGTTGGCTCATTTTGAAACACCCAAACAGTCGACTGGCGCTTGGTTTCTGGGTCGTATTGATAAATCCAGGACTCATCACCTGTAACGATGTCGTAAACACGCCGAGACGAGCCTGCTTCAAATTTGTTAAGCATATCACGGCACCATTCCACCCGGGCCTGCTTCTGAGCATCGGTGAGGTTGTGCGGCACCCAGCGTGATACTATCCTCCTCACGCGAAGATGGCTGTGTAGAATCTCGTGAACGCTTCCCGATCCAATCTTCAATATGTGTTGAATCTCCTGATATGTAATTCGCCTATTGTCTTGGATTAAATTTTTCACTGCTAGCACGTTTTCTTCGGTAACAGCCGTCAAAGGGCGACCGCTTCTTTCGTCATCCCCCAAAGTTGGTCGACCGCGCTTGAATTCGTTATACCAACGATACACGGTTGCCTTGGAAGGGCCTTCATCCATGAATGCCATTTGAAGTCTATCGTACGATTCATCCGGTTTCAGGCGACACTTGAAATCGTATAAAATCATAGCTCTAAAATGTTCCCGGCGCAGCTCCATATTTCAGTGAGACACAATACTTTGAATTAACTCGCAAAAAATGTGGAGGGAAATTTTGAAATTGGAACTTACTTATTTTTACTTATAAATAATCATATTTTCGAAAAACATTATAACTGGCCAGTCTCCCATATATAAAAACTTTTTTTCGCAATACTTTCTGAGGGGCCTGGTACGACATACGAAGGCATTTTAAGATTTTTTTCAAAGCTCTTTGACAGTTAAGTGTCGTGGTGACACGTTCGGTGATTCGAAATACAATAAACAGTTCGGCTTGGTTTGAATGTGAGTGTGTGCGTAATTCGCGTGTACTACGCAAATCGGCAGGGTTTTGAATGTATCAAATTTTTGTTCTTGACAGTTGGTCTATAGGTATCTTGTCAAAGATCCAGCAGGACAATAATAGAAATTGCTGGACACTTTTTATTTTTTAAATTATGCTATCGAGGCTTTTAAGTACACAATTACATAAATTGGGTGTTTTTAGGTACAAAATTTTTATTATTATACAGGCTGAATGCGCATTTTTTTTTTCATTTTTTGTTAATAGCACACGAACAGCGCGCGGGTGTATTGGTGCGAATGAAAATCAGATACTGTTGAATTCATTTGTGTTGTGTTTCCTCGCAAATGAGAGAAAAGTACTGTACAAGTCTCGGCCGAAATAGCAATTAACGGCCACGTTTAGTTAAAAAGGACTCGGCTTGCGCCTCGTCCTTTCAAAATCACTTGGGAAGTACTCGGCCGTAAATTGCTTAATTTTAGGCCTCTACAGTAATGTACTATTACTATAGAGAATGTACGCAGGCAAAAGCTTATGGGTAGTATTTAATTTTTTTTAACCTAACTCCTCCTAAACGACTAGACCGATTGGGATGAAATTTTGTGTTTATATTTCAATGGTTCTATATTTTATGTTCTTTTTCCAAATAAGGACTTCCCTCTACAGTCTTTCGTCTCCATCATCAGGCCCTCAATGACACTCATAACCCAGCTAGATTTAAAGTTCTCATCAAGATGAATGAAATAAGCACAAACACGAGGTAGATAAGCACGAGGCAGTAAAGTTCTGTAGTAGCGACCGCGTACTGGAAGGTGCAGCGTGGGTAGGCCCCCCACAATGTGGACCGACGACCTGGTGAAGATCGCGGGAATTCGCTGGATGCGGAAGGTGCAGGACCGGTCGTTGCGGTGATGCTTGGGGGAGGTCTATGTCCAGCAGTGGGCGTCTTTTGGCTGAAATAATGATGATGATGATGACGAGGTAGCTGCTGTAAATCATTGAGAAGTTCCCTCGACTGTCTTCCGTCCCTCTATTATGTTGTAGGGTCATCAGAACTACATAAGTGTGCTAATTTTCAACAGAATCGGTTAACAAGTAAAAATTCAGTGTGTGAACAATCAATCATCCCCTATTTTCCTACCATTACGGGTGGATTTTGTTGGCATAAATTTCGAGGTATACCTTATCCAATAAAATAGAACCATCAAAATCGAACTACTCTGTAATAAGCTATGCGTGGTCATACAAAAACAAAAATATACGCCTCGACTTGAGAAAGCCCTCCTTTTTTTTCGTTGGTTAAAAATTACTCTAGTAGGTATTATTAGGAATCTGCGGAGTAAAATGGCAACACTGCGCTATGACAGATTGACACCCCACCAAAGTCGGCCATATTGATTGTCGGCGGTTGGAGCGGGGCGCGCACTACGCTGCGGGTCGTTGAACAAGACGGACGTTCTATAGCCCGACACGACTTATCCTGTTATTTCGTAATATTGAATATTGATGTAATTACTTACTAATACCTAAACTAAAAAAAAAAAAAAAAATTGGATAAAATCCGTAACGAGATTATCCGGAGAAGAACCGGAGTGACCGACATAGCTTGTAGGATCAGTAAGCTGAAGTGGCAGTGGGCTGGCCATGTCTGTCGAAGGACCGATGGCCGTTGGAGCAGACGAGTCCTTGAGTGGAGACCGCGTATCGGCAAACGCAGCGTAGGGCGCCCCCCTGCCAGGTGGACCGACGACCTAAAGAACGTGGCTGGGGGGGACTGGATGTGGAAGGCAGAGGACCGAGCGTTGTGGCGCAATTTGGGAGAGGCCTATGTTCAGCAGTGGACTGCGATAGGCTAAGTTGATTGATACCTAACCTAAAAATACAGTGCTCTCATGGTTGGCTTTGAGAGTCTTAATGTGAATATTATTGAACATACCCGCCTACCCCTGATAAGCAGACATTACTTTTTAACTGTAAAAGTTTGGTCACACCTATACATTTTTATCCTATAAACGTGCTTGTTGCTAATAGTATTAATTCAATACTATGTTTTGTCTCTGCATTAACCTTGTAAAAGGCTACTAGCATCGAGTTCACCTTTGTAAATATTTTTATGCAAACACTAGAGGGCTTCTCCCACATTGATGTCGGGTATTACACATTATGTTGTGTTAATTCTACTTGTTTTTGTAAAATTTTGTGTAAAAGTATTGTTGCACGCTGGTTTTTGTGGCAATAAATGTTTTTCCCTTTCTTTCACATTATTCGAGAACTGTTTATCTTCCCATGATAAAAAGTAGCTAATATATTAATTTAAAACGTAGTCTACCAGTGCGCCAAATCTCATCTAAATTCGTTGAACCGTTACGCTGAGAAGACGTAACAAACATACAAACACCTCACAAATTTCACATCTAAATATATAAAACACAGTCGGGTTAGTTTTACCATTTATAACTCAAGAACGGTTGAACCAATTTCAGTGAAATTTGGCACACAGATAAAACGTAACTCGGATTAATATTTAGGCTACTCTTTATCCCGGGAATATGAATAGTTTACGAGGGATGTGCAAAAAACGTCATTCACGCGGGCGAAGTCGCGGGCATAGGCTAGATTAGTGTTATTATAATGTTATTCTGTTTTGTTACAGAATGATTAGATTACTTGTTTTCGCAGTGTTTTTATTCTTAGCAAATGCTAATAATTCAATCGAAGATGATTTTGAGCTGTTTGAGGAAATAACAGCAACTACTAATCCTACGCCTCCAACTTCAAGCCAAACTCCAAATGATTTCAAAAAAATCTATAAGTCGGACCGAGCTGACCTTGTTACCCGACCATTGCCCGAATGGTATGATGAAGCTAAAATAGGCATATCGCTGCACTGGGGCCTCTATTCTGTGCCCAGTTTTGGTACAGAGTGGTTTTGGTACAATTGGAAAGGTAATCTTTAATTGAATGGACTATTTTATCTTAACTTATCTTATTCTTTTCAAGTTGTTGATCTGTAACCGAGCAATATTTCTAGAACAAATGATAAATATTGTGCTTAGTCTTCTAAAAATACTTGAAAAAATCTACGATTATTTAATACCCAAATTTTCACTTAGAAACATAGTGAGGGTTTGAGAATAAATCCCGTAAGACTCTGAAAATAAGTCATCGGCGGCAATGTCAAATGAGTATGATAATCTCATGATAATCTATTGAGTTTAAAGTGGGATAACATGTTAGACATTAGATAGTCTGGTTGTCAACTTGTCACAGACAGCTTGCGGCTGTGTTACCTGTCCCAAATTTCAGCTTGTCAGGCAACACGAGCAGCTAGTTCGAGTAAAAACAGAACACAAATTGAATAGCTGCCCCTGGGCTCATGTCCTCAACACATGTACAACTCAACTAACTCAACTCTTTGCTCAACTAAACTATATATTTGTATTTATTAGTATATTTTATGATATACAAGTGTTGATCTGTAACCGTGCCGTATTTCTAGAGCAAATGATAAATAATGTTCTTAGTCATCTAAAAATACTTGAAAAATTCTTCGATTATTTAATACCCAAATCACTTAGAAACATAGCGAGGCTAGGGTTTGAGAATAAATCCCGAATGACTGAAAATAAGTCATCGGCGGCATTGTCAAAGGGTGGAAATACCTGCAAAATGTTTTGGTTGTTTCGCACGGATCGTTTTTGTGTCGCACGCGACACATGGAGTGACTTTGTTTGTTTACAAATAGGTATGACTTTACTACTTAGAGAGACAGCACCAACAGTGTCCTGTCCATGTTGATGATCACGGATAGGCTTGTCTATCCGTATAACAAACGTTGCGCTGTCACGTGCACGAGTGTAGGTATAGTTTTCCATGAATAAAATACTAACACATCGCTCACTGAATACAAAAGGGCCACAAATCAAAAAGCATATATTTTATACGACGGCCAAAACAAAATTCAGACCACGAGTTTTTTAAATATTTCATAATTTTTATTTGGTAATATAACATGTTAATATATCATTAGATGCGTTTTTACGTGCTCTATCGATTAAAAACACAAACATTTTAATAGCTGTTTCTCATGAAGCTAAAAACGCACAAAAGTCCGTTTTGTATTCAATATTTGGATCAATGTCATAAAAATTATGTCAAAAATTAAATTAAATTTTATAAAAATAAATACTTTATTAAATTTTCTTCGTAATAATTATATTATTCTCAAAAGTCTCATATTAGTGATAGGTAAAACATAGATAACTGACAGACGATAAAATTAAACTCTATCTAAAATAAATGAAAACATCCGCAACTAAAGAAACTTAGCTTCTATTTACTTATAGTTGGATAATATAATTGAGATCAAATTGGTACGTGACTATTATATTATTCAAAATGACACATCTCTAAAACTTTAACATTATTCATTTGAACAATTTTATTCATAAAATATAACGTTATCGTTTTATAGGCATAAAAATCACATTAATTAACAAAATACTCGAAACACAACCGGCCGTTAAATTTTTGTCTTGTTGTTGCAGATAACTGCCTCGTTGGTCTAGTGGTTGCAAGCGCTACTGCTGAGCTTGGGGGTTCGATTCCCGGGTCGGGCAAAGTGTTATTGGGTTTTTCCTTTAGGAAATTCTCAGTAGCAGCCCGGAGTCTGGATTTGTGCCCGGTCAATGGCAATAGGCTCGCCCCCTATTACATGGGACTATAACATAACTGGCGCAATGTGGGAATACTGTTACACTTCTGCCTACCCCTTTGGGGAAATACAGGCGTGATGTTATGTTATGTTATGTTGCAGATAAACTGCCTCTGAAGGTTCAAATCACCGCTTTGCCAGTAATTATTAAATACATTTAATCTTTCTTCAAATGAAAATTGGTTTTGACATTTCAGTTTGCAATGCTTTTCCACTGTTTCTTAGTCTTGGTTTTGTTTCTCTTCCATGATTCTGGATAAGCTTTCCTCTTTCGTGATAATGGCTGAGGGCCCACGCTAGATGGTTGACTGTCAGTGCTAGGTGACGGAGTATTAACGCTGGATGGATGTGAATCTGTATTAGGCGGCTGAGTATCTAAATCAACGGGTAGATTATTATAGATGAATGGCTGAGGTGTAGAAACACGAGAAGGTCCGGGTTGGCGTGAAACATAAAATTGTGCAGTATTCAGTTTTGGCCGTACATCATCCTCCGAATCAGAAGATCTATCATAGTTAGGTTGAAAAATGGGATCCTTGACACACTGTCGTCTGAAGAAAAATCTGCATTTGATGACCTATTTAATGTTGTAAAATCGCCAGATTCTTCGCTTTCAGAGTCACTATCAGAGTCACTTGAGTTGCTACTTGAGTCGCTCGGTTCAACGACTTTTCCTGACATTTTTTTATGTGCTGCTACAGATTTTATATCATTATCTCCATCCTCAAGCCATGATAGATCAAGCTGACTGTCTGGAATGGAGTTTGTATCTAAAGAATCATTGGATAGCGGGTCTGGTTGAAGGAGTGCTGGAGTTTTAGGTTCTGTTGTTTCTTGGATGTTCTGGGTAACTGAAGTTTGATCACTATCTGATTCTTGTTTGGAGATCGCCATGTTCAAAATTAATCGTGCTCTGCTATTCATTCTGTAAGCGATAATTAATTAGATTAAATAAAAATAGTAATGGGTCAATTAGAATATAAATTCTTATATACGAAACGTTATTATTATATTGTGTATTATAAAATAAAACTAAACACAGAGGCTCTTTCTTCATTGCCAAATATTTAACACTATTAATACCTATTTATTTATCCGACGTTTTGAAGTTGTTGCATCAACGCTGTACAGGTATGGATTCATTATATTATACTTTACCTAGCCTAAACAGGTATAAAAAACGTTAAATATTATGAAAATACTGACTCACTGACTCACTATTTGTTATAGTACTTATTATTTATAACTCTAAAGCTAAAAAGTTAAGCAAAGCTAAAACCACGATACATTCTTATTTGCATTATCATCAGCCTATTGCAGGCCACTGCTGGATATAAGGTGACTCCAATTATTATTAGATCTGTTAGTGGAAAGTTAGTATGATTCTAAATTTAACGACATAAGCAATTGCTATAGCGTTTGCTTTAATAAAACTTTTGCTTTGTAAAACAGCCGTAGAAAACACAGTATAGCATAAAAAAATATAATACAAAAATATAACAATCATAAATTATTTCCATACATAACGGACACATTTCTAAACATTCCACAATAGCCTTCAAAAAATAATTATTATTCCATGCAAAACGAACGCATTTCAAATATGGCCCTGTTGTATTATAAAATATAATCAAACTTACACGATATTTGAATGCAATACAGAAGCATTTCGAATAATGGCCCTGTTGTATTACAAAATATGATTAAACTTACTTGTTGTTTGAATGCAAAACGGTCGTTTTCCAAAATATGGCACTTTTTCAGAGAACTATGAACACACACTGCAGTATTATTTTGAGTTGTGGCCTTTTTGCATGCAACTGACGTGCGTTCGCGTCGAGTTTCGGGTCGCAACAGACAAAATGGCGGCCTTGCACTGAAGTTAGCAAACAAAATGCTCCAATGCAAAAATGGCGGTCAGTCAGTTTGAGAATAGTAACGCGAAAATGATGGGAGTCTTTTTCTAATCAAAAACTTTTGTCAATTTAGACCTCATTTTTGCAATAAAATCATTTTGAGATTTTTTCGACTTGTGGCCCTTTTGTATTCAGTGAGCGACATATAGGACACCGCTAAGAATAGCCCTGAGTCTGTACAAAGATAAAAAATGTACGACGGTTACATTTATATTTTTTCATTACATACTATTCATCGTATTTAATGCTGTCCGCATCAGTAACATTTTTTATTTTAAAGAGATAATCAACACAATAACAACGTGAGCGGCTATGGTAATCCATTTGACTTCATATATTTTACCAATCCCTTATAAGTACTCTATTGTTTTATAATGTATTATGTTGGCACCACTGTTAAAAAAGCCAATGATATCCAACCTCTTGTTACTACCTTCACCATGTATTAGAATAGAAGAATAAAAGTTTTTCTAAAAAAAAACATAATTTCACAGATACGATAACAATGGGTCAACAGTTGAAAAGATTGCGGTCATTTATATTCTATTTTTATTATATGTAATTATAAGTCCGTAGCACGAAACATATTTTACTACTTTACTGGTGCATCTACTCTATTCTTTGTCTCTGCATTACCCTAAGGTTGTCTGGTAGAGAACGCCTGTGGCGTTAAGACCGCCTTTGTACCCTGTTGTGCATAAAGAATTAAATAAAATAAATAAATAAATTTGGGATAAAATATCAACGGAACCAGTAAAGCGAAGGCCAAATCTTATCGACCTGCGAGTATAATAAAAGGCAATTTAGGTGTTATCAAAAAAATTGCAGCAGTGTCCTCTATATTTACTATATACTGCAAACGTCAATGTAATGGAATGTCAAGTTTGAGGCCTGTATACAGTAGAGGAGGAGATTGCCTTGTTGGTCTAGTGGTTGCAAGCGCGACTGCTGAGCCTGGGGTCCTGGGTTCGATTCCCGGGTCGGGCAAAGTGTTATTGAGTTTTTTCATTAGGAAATTCTCAGTAGCAGCCCAGAGTCTGGATTAGGCTCGCCCCCTATTACATGGGACTATAACATAACTGGCGAAATGTGGGTGTGCTATACACCTCTGCCTACCCCTTCGGGGAAATACAGGCGTATTGTTATGTTATTTTATACAGTAGAGGTCCTTGAGAGAGAAAGAAAGTGAACACGGAGATGACGGCTGATAGAGATGTATGGAAGAAAAAACATGCTGCGCCGACCCCAAATAAATTGCGTTTAGGGCAGGAGGATGATGATGATGATGATACAGTAGAGGTCCTTACAAAATAATAACTGATGAGGGAAAAAGGTACAAAAAGATTGAGTAGCAATAGATTTTCATTTGCATCGACACGTGATGTAGAAAAATTAAGAGCTTGTCATAAGAAAAGTTCAAGTTTATTTTGTGAAAGTAGAGGAGATAATAAATAAGAAGAGATGGTGTAAGTACCGTAACCGACGTGGACACTGACAGTTGAGCTAGTCCATACATTCAAAGTCGCTCAGAGAGCTATGGAGCGAGCTATGCTTGGAGTTTCTTTGAAGGATAAAATCCCTAACGAGATTATCCGGAGAAGAACCGGAGTGACTGACATAGCTTGTAGGATCAGTAAGCTGACGTGGCAGTGGGCGGCCATGTCTATCGAAGGACCGATGGCCGCTGGAGCAGACGAGTCCTTGAGTGGAGACCGCAAATCGGCAAACGCAGCGTAGGGTGCCCCCCCGCCAGGTGGACCGACAACCTGAAGAAGGTGGCTGGGGGGACTGGATGCGGAAGGCAGAGGATCGAGTGTTTGTTTACGCTACTTACACATCAACTCAGCCTATCGCAGTCCACTGCTGGACATAGGCCTCTCCCAAGTTGCGCCACAACGCTCGGTCCTCTGCCTTCCGCATCCAGTCCCCCCCAGCCACGTTCTTTAGGTCGTCGGTCCACGTCGGTGTTGGCTTTTTTTTTTTTTTTTTTTTTTCGTTTTCCGGTGGAAATCCTCATGGATACCCTCCGTCTGGGGATGGCGGAGGGGTATGTCGGACTCTTACCGACTAAAACCACACGGTGGCCATCCTCTGCACAAAATAGAGGAGCTCCGGAAACTCCATTGGACCGCGCCGGTGCCCCTCTAGTACTATGCCTTTGGCACATCCCGGGAAAAACAAAAAATTTCCCCCACAGTAGCACGCGACCACCACGTACTGCTGTCCTCCCCAGGGTCGCTTAACAGACGCCTCGAGTCCCCCAACTCTAAGCGTCCACGATCCCGAAGGTCCCCTGCCAAATGTGGTAGCAGGGGATGCGGCCCTTCGCCCTATCTGGGCCTTGCACCAGGGCGGTTGCCTCCCCGGCGCCTCCTTCTCCGAGCGGGATCGGCCCTCTCCCGATCTCGCTCTGCGGCCTCTTTCTGAAGCATAACGTTCTCGCAGAAGGAAGCCATGGCCCTCCAAGCCGTCGGATCTGCCAGCATAGCCGACACTACTGCTGGCAGAGAAAGATCCTGCCCGATCCAGCTGACCAGGTCCCGCCGTTCGGAGCCCCACGCAGGGCACTCCTCCAGCGTATGCTGTGCGGTGTCTTGGTCACACCCACAATGGTGGCAAATTGCCGTGGCTTCGCGTCCGATCCTATTCAGGTACTCACCGAAGCAACCGTGCCCGGTGAATACCTGAGTAAGTCGGTAGTGGCCTGGGTGTTTCTTATGTATTATAAGTATGTATTTACAAAAAAAAGTATATAAGTATTATATCCATTGTCTAGTACCCATAGCACAAGCTCTGTTTAGTTTGGGACTAGATGGTGCTGTGTAATTATGTCTCAAAAAATATTTATTTTTATTTATTTATTTTTACTGTTACTTGTAGTTGTTCATGAAGAAACTTACCATAAGAGATTGGTTGAAAGTAGTTCTGTATAAAATTCGCACACCCTAACTGCACGTGGTCAGACTTTGTCCTATCACTAGGGTTTTTTAAAATTCATGGAGCTAGAAGCTTGTAATGGAGCTCCTGAGTGTAACGATTGCACGAGGTCAGAGCGTAGCGAGGAAGAGGTGGCGAGTGCAGCGATGATTTTATGTTATGTTAGTATTTGTTGCTAAACCACATAGTATGCACTATAATCAGATCAAGTTTGACACTGGTATGTATTACCGTTTTGAAGATAGAGCAGGAACAAAAACGTTGAAAAAATGCACGTTATTCGAGATGTCTTGTATGGGGACCCCCTTAGGTTTTAGACTTTTTTTATTTTTAGTATTTGTTGTGACAGGCAACGTAGTAACACTTAGTCTGTGAACATTTGAACTGGTTACCTATTACCGTTACAAAGATACTGCCCTGTGACAGACAAACGGACGAACGGACGGACGGACATTGTAGCGAGAGTAATAGGGTCCCGTTTGGCACCCTTTGGGTACGGAACCCTAAAAATGATGAATCCTTGAATATATAAATGTTATACCTGCCCTGTTATATGTTTTGCCCGGTTAATGTCAATAGGCTCGCCCCCTATTACATGGGACTATAACATAACTGGTGAAATGTGGGTGTGCTATACACCTCTGCCTGCCTACCCCTTCGGGGAAATACAGGCGTGATGTTATGTTATGTTATGTTATACCTGCCAGCCGGTATCGTTAGTTACCTGTATAACATAAGGGTGCCTTATGATTTATTTCCTTCCTTGTCCACTCAATAAATACTTGATGTTAAATAAGTATATTTTCACAGCCCAATGAACACTTAAAACTGAGCCAAAGATGATAAAGTTACTGTTGCTGTTATTTTTATATAAAAACATAGACACCTGGGTCACGAGGGGGTCCCCATACAAGACACCTTGAAAAACGTGAATTTTTTCAACGTTTTTGTTCCTGCTCTATCTTCAAAACGGTAATACATACCAGTGTCAAACTTGATCTGATTATAGTGCATACTATATAGTTTAGCAACAAATACTAACCAAATCAAATCAAATCAAAATTCTTTATCTGTCTCAAATTATTACCAGTAACAAAATTGAGGCAGTCCCAGTAAGTAATAAACAATACTTGTGTTGGGGCTGTCTCGCTTCTTCCCTTAAATTATACTTTATACATAATAACAATGAGACCATTATTAAATACAATTCAATTTTATTTAATTTAAATTAAACAATTAGAAAAGCATGCAATATTACGTGTGTGTGTTGTGTGTGGTGGGTGGGTGTGCTGAGCGCCAATTCTCGGGATAAAAAATGTTCAAAAGTAGTTTCGATAAGTACCTTCAGTCACAAAATAACGTCTAACGTGAAACTTCTTGTAAATTTTTCGTAATTTTTTTGTTGGCTTCGCTATGAAGATTCGCAGCACTTCGCCTATATTTTTTACTATATCTGTGCCTTCAAAACACAAATTACTCCTCAAAGTCTCATCGCCAACTTTTAATTGAAGTTTCATAATAAAATATTTATTTTTATACCAAAAACAACTTGGATGATATCCTCAAGTTTTATTAACTGAAGACAATGAGTGAAACTTGCATCGTGTTTACTTTATGGCCTCTTCTGTTTATGGCCTTATGGCTTTTATTTATTATATTACAGCCCATAAAGTATCGATGTAAACAGTTTTAGTGATTAGTTTTTATACTTATTTATGTATGTTGTATTTTGTAGTATCTATAGGCTGACAAAACGAGCCAAATGTCCTCTTCGTGTAAAGCGCCTTTTCCCAAAAACAAATAAGTACAATACCACCCAGGCTGTTCCCTAAATTGTACTACAAGTCGCGTTCATCAAACTGAGACATGAATATCTCATGTGATTGTACACAGCAGTGTAAGCATTATTGTTTGGCGGCATAAATAAGGTACTGTGGTAGTATTTCCCCGGATCCCACACGGTAAAAAATAAAATACTTTTTTGGGAGATTTTTACACAACACCATCTAGTCCCAAACTAAGCAGAGCTTGTACACACGGCTACACATCAAGCTGTACAAAACTAGTAAAGGCTGACCTTGCGTTGGAAGGAAAACCTATACAATGCGAGGTCAGCTTATACTGGAAATTTACAGCTTGATGTGTAGCCGTGTGTACTATGGGTACTAGACAATGGATATAATACTTATATACTTTTTACCAATGCAGCAACGGCTGGCAGGGGGACATAGCGGCGGGGTCTCCCCACAATGCCCCAGTAAGCCGAGGTCCGAGCCCTCCCTTGAGGGACGCCCTTATGCGGTGTTGCAACCGCGATTTTAGTTTATAAGTTAGGTTTAGGGAATTTTTCGGCGGATGGAGTCCCTAACGGGATTCTCTGCCACCCACCCGGTTAAGCAGTTAGGGTACCTATGTTGGGTGCCGTCTGCGAGAGACCATTCGAAAAAAAAAGTATTTCCCCGTACGAGCTTTTTAACAAAGAGCTCTGTCAATCAGTGGCGAAGGGTCCATACCATATAACACGATTCCCCTTGGCTTCCCTTTACGAATTGCTTAAATACAGATCAACGACATTTCTATGCTAATTTATTGTTCTAAAGTACAAAAAATAATGTAAAATTAAATTAAAAGTTGTTAAATTATTTATTTATTTTAGTAACGTGTGATCTTAGCTATTTTAGGATTTTTAGGTACCTACGGCTCTCCTTCTGAAAATATTCACCCTTTGCCACTGCTATCTATATTTATCCTATACTATAAAGAGGAAAAAAAAATCTTTGTTTTTTTGTAATCGATACATTCTGAAACTACTGATTTGAACCTATTTCAATAAATATCATCGTTGGTCGACGAAATTTTGTCATCTTAATTAATAGTCTTGGTGGAGCCAGGTAGTTGTTAACCGAAATGTTAATAACTACCTGTCTCCATTCATCATTCATTGTTTTTTTTTTGTCTGTGTTCATTTGAGGAACATATGAATGAGTCATTGTCTTTGTTTCATTTTAAATTGGTGTGCACAAAATAGAAACAATATTCGCTAAATTATTGAAGAATTGCAAACACAGAAATAGCCAACTGCCAGTGGAATACCTTTATAAGTATTCATAACAATAATACATTTTATTTTCACAAGTAACAATGACTCAATGTGCTAGTAACAATATTACTTAATAACTATGTTAGAATTCCTATTCTATAAACTTAACTCCCTTCATCTCAGTGGCGCCCCCATCAGTAAAAAATAATTATAATAAAACAAAGTTTAACCGGATTAAATCGCGTATATTATTTAAATTGGTTTCCCTGACGTTTCAAAAGCTTTGCAGCATTTCGTGGTCGCAGGTAGACTAAGATGACAAGCGTCTTTACAAATATTTCTAAAAAATTATTTTAATCTACCGTACAATATTATTAATTAAAATCGTTTCGATGCACGCAGTAATCACTCACAATATCATTATCTTTTACAGTGTTGCGTGCTGTTTGGGACTTGATTATTTTTAGGACTGGGTTCCAAACAGGTGGTAGCGAAAACCTAAGAAGTTATTATAAAAAAATAATTACTTGCCGAATACGAAATTTATCGAAAATCTGGTTCTACAGAATTGTAATAAAGGTACTGTGGTTTAACCAATTTCAATTCAATTTATATTGTGATTTATTCAACTTTTATTATAAGAAACTATTAATTCGGTAAAATATAGTTCGCTGTGGTAGTAGATAGAAAAAATGCGAAAAACGGCCACTTTTGGCACTGAGCTGTAGGGAGCCCCAAATGAAATCTAACACAAAACACAACACCAACAATTTTAGACACACAAACTCACTCATCCACTTAAAAAAAAAAATTAACATACATACATGCCCACAGTGCCCACTATCACACTCAGGATGCTGATGATGATATTATGATGTTGAAAAAAATCTTAGCAACCATAAAATGGAACTGGATTGGCCACATCTGCCGCATGCCGGAGGGGCTATGGGCGAAACTCACAACAGAGTGGATCCCAGACAGCCGAAAACGAAAACGCGGTAGGCCCAAAAAGAAACGGCGGGATGAGCTGGACTCCCACTAGGATTAGCCACAAATTGCCATACACCGCGTAAAGTGGAAGAAAGGAAGAGGGGCCTTTGCCTTGCAGTAAGACAAAACAGGCTCGTAAAAAAAAACAAATGTGCTTTAGAGCACACGACTGAAGTAAAACTTGCTAGCGCTGTGTCGTGGCTGGCCTAGCGCACGCCTCGTTCCCCGAGTCCCGCAATCCTCCGTTCGCATCACTTTTCGTAACGCATTCACCAGCTTTCTCCCCAAGTCAAGCGTGCCTAAAGAAGTTTTACTTCAAAAACCATAAAGAAAGATGGTCGATACTTTGCACTACATAATCCACTCAGTTTTTGCCATTCAATAAAAGTCCATTAGTAATAAAAATATAGCACTCACAGATATTCCACTCGATAGTCCGACAGGCACTCGTTGACGTGCCAAATTGAATATTATGCGCAAATTGAATCCTGTATATACCTGTCAACTGGATTCATATTTAGTTAACCTTCTACAGCTGGAAGTCGATTTGAACTCACCTACGATTTCAAATGCACTCAGTTTTTCTGTAGCGTATGTTTGATTTGTAAACGACAGATCACTTATTTGCTTTGTAAAAACTTCTAAAGTGAAACAAGTTAGTGATCTTAACTACACCTTGGTCATAAGACCTCTGTTTGCTTAATTAGATTTTCGTTTGCTGCTGCTTAGTTGTCAGCAGTGATAGCCTAGCAGTTGATGATTGCCTTCCATGCAGGAGGGTCTGAGTTCAAACCCAGCCTCCACCTCTGACTTTTCAGATTCATGTGCAGATCAGAATTTGATTATCATTTGCTTTAACGGTGAAGAAAAAAATCGAAACCTGCACTCCATATAGCTCTCAATGGTATGCGTAGTCCGCTGACTGGCACTACGCCAGCGTGGTGGACTAAGGACTTAACTTTCTTATTTTGAGAAGAGGCCCATACCCAGCAGTGGGACAATAATGGGCTGATTATATTATTATTATGTTATGTATGTTAGTTTGCTGATAGATTATCCCGCAAATACTCAAACGAACTAAATTTTAAGTGACTCTTAAGTTTCACAGCTATCACTGTCACTCTCAGTTGCATTAAAGCGACAGAACGACTTTTAAGAACATCTTAAAGTTAAGCGACGTTTGAACGTTTTTCTCTCAAATAACACTATAACACTCAGTTCTCTCTCTGCCATATCCAATTTGCCGTAGCTGTCTTATTCTAGCTCAATATACTTAGCTACTTTTTATTAGATTTCTGTAGACATCAAAACTGACTAAACATTCCTCTTCAAGATATTTAAGGCTTAGGGACTTTACTCATGACGCGACGCGATGCGAGCGATATCGCATCGATTGTCGACTTGAGTTGTACGTACGTTCTAATTGATACCAACAATATTTCCAACAGATTACTAGTTGCGCAGCAGAAGAGAATCGCGTGCAAGTCGAAACAAGTGCCAGCGCTCGCACGCCCCCGTACATTTATTTGAAATAGGATCGCAGGTCATTAGAACGTACATGCAATTCTGATCTGTGAGCGATATCGTCAATCCATGCGATCTTGTCTGAAGACATTTGCGATTTTCAATACATTTTCTTCGAAAACATGTTGTTGCGATATCTGACCGATATCGGCAATCGATGCAATTCTGCGTCGCGTCGCGCCATGAGTAAAGTCCCTCAGACTAAAATTCTCATCATAAACCTCGCTTCTACCATACATGCATCAAATGACCCATTGTAGCCCAAAAATAGAAGCAAGATGGTCTTCATAAAAATCGTACAACATGTAACTCGTAGTAAGGCCCATGCCCACTTCACACGGTCAGAAGGCAGTAAAACGTCCTCTACATCAGCAAGATTTTATGCTCACTAGCTTTGTGAAGTTTTTGCATTTCATGTGGTTTATTTATGGCCCCAGTTTTCTCATGTAACTAGATGACGTGGTATAGACATTAGAAAGAAAGAAGAAGAAAGAAAAAATCTTTATTTGCTTCAAAAGTAACGCACAAAATTACTAAAAAATTCAAGAACACAGAACAAATGCAGGTACAGAGCAAAGAAGTGTGGTAAGATGTGCGTCACATCCGCGCAAAACGGCCACCGCTCAGCATATTGCTATGCCTCATGCACGGAGCAAAGACACAGCGCTGGTTTTCAGCGACAGCCTTTAAACAAATTCTAGAAAGAAAATAATTGTGGAAAGAAAATTTCTGGTTCAGTCACAGACCAGTAACCCTAAAGACGCCACATAAACAAAGTTTTGCATGAGAACACAGTCGTAAACTGTTGGCGGGGACCAGGGGGCGGACGGCGCGTTATGATTGGTCGGCTGAAATGTTCGGATATGATTGGTGCCGCTCGCTGACGGAGTGACGTCCCGATTGGTGGCTGGGTGTGAGATATGCAGTGCTACTGCATATGCTTTGTGACCGGGGGTATCCGGCTAATAGGCGTCTAGAGGCTTACTGGGAGGCTTACTGGTCTGTGGCTTCAGTACACCAGTCGCTTTAACCGCTAACAGCCAAAATTAATATCCCATATATCTACGATTTAATATTAAAAAATATGTATAATTTCCATCTTTAGTAGGGTAAATCGTGGATAGATAGGATATTAATTTTGGCCATAATCCACCGTGCACTTGGCTCGTGGTATCGATGTTTGCCAGGCTGTAACATTTCGGTTTTTCAGACTTAACAGTTGCTTGTTTTTTAACCGACGAAAAAAAGGAGGACGTTCTCAATTCGACGCGTATATATATACCAGGCCCCTCAGAAAGTATTGCGAAAAAAAGTTTTTATATATGGGAGACTGGCCAGTTATAATGTTTTTCGAAAATATGATTATTTATAAGTAAAAATAAGTAAGTTCCAATTTCAAAATTTCCCTCCACATTTTTTGCGAGTTAATTCAAAGTATTGTGTCTCACTGAAATATGGATCTGCGCCGGGAACATTTTAGAGCTATGATTTTATACTATTTCAAGTGTCGCCTGAAACCGGATGAATCGTACGATAGACTTCAAATGGCATTCATGGATGAAGGCCCTTCCAAGGCAACCGTGTATCGTTGGTATAACGAATTCAAGCGCGGTCGACCAACTTTGGGGGATGACGAAAGAAGCGGTCGCTCTTTGACGGCTGTTACCGAAGAAAACGTGCTAGCAGTGAAAAATTTAATCCAAGACAATAGGCGAATTACATATCAGGAGATTCAACACATATTGAAGATTGGATCGGGAAGCGTTCACGAGATTCTACACAGCCATCTTCGCGTGAGGAGGATAGTGTCACGCTGGGTGCCGCACAACCTCACCGATGCTCAGAAGCAGGCCCGGGTGGAATGGTGCCGTGATATGCTTAACAAATTTGAAGCAGGCTCGTCTCGGCGTGTTTACGACATCGTTACAGGTGATGAGTCCTGGATTTATCAATACGACCCAGAAACCAAGCGCCAGTCGACTGTTTGGGTGTTTCAAAATGAGCCAACGCCTACCAAAGTGAAGCGATCTAGAAGCGGGGGTAAGATTTTGATCGCTAGCTTTTTTAATTTGACTGGCCACTTGGTATCAATTCCCTTACGGGATCAAAGAAGCATTAATGCCGAATGGTATACTACCAAATGTTTGCCAGAAGTTTTCTCTGTTATAAGCAACAAGCGACCAAACACAGGGCTCCGCGGGCTACTGCTCCACCACGACAATGCACCTGCGCACACCGCACTCAAAACGAGGGACTTCCTGGACAGCACGCCAGTCAAACTCCTGGGTCACCCTCCTTACAGCCCTGATCTAGCACCGTGTGACTTCTTTTTATTCCCAAAAATAAAAAATCAGCTCAAAGGGATACAATTTTCGTCGCCGGAAGATGCGCTGGCTGCGTTCGAGCAGGCTGTAAACGAGGTGTCTGCGGCGGACTGGAAAAAGTGTTTTGAAAACTGGTTTAGGCACATGAATCTTTGTATAGAGGCTGGTGGAAAGTACTTTGAAAAGATTTGATAAAAATATATGTACGTATAGAACAATTTTTTTTAGTTTCGCAAAACTTTCTGAGTGTCCCACGTATATATTTTTTTATTTATGACCACGCATAACTTTTTACAGAGTGGTCCGATTTTGATGATTCTTTTTTTAATGGATAGGGTATATCTCGAACAATGTTTAATCTATTTTTCTTTTTATTAATAATTTTACAGCTGGAATTTGATGGGTGTGGTTTTAAATCATTTGTAACATTATTGCTAGAGGTTGATTCTATTGTCTCAAGTTGCAGTTTAAATTAGTTGGAACAGATTTATTTAAACTACTGCAGTTCAACTGCTCAATAGAAGCAGTATTTTTAGCCAACTGCTTGGCTGTGTCAAAAATACAATAAGACAGTGACTTTGCTATCTGTCGTCTATAAAATGTAGAAAGATAATAGTTATCTTCATGCAAAAAAAATGTTTTCCTAATTATTAAATTAGTGTCAATAAAATCTATGTTTGAGCTATATAAAGACATGGTATGTAGCTTCATGTTACACTTATATCTAAGGTCATTTTCTGCCTGTGACAAACTTTTGCTGTAAGGAAATGCAAACAGGACGATTTTATTTACACTTAACTCTGATAAACAATCAAAATACTTTTTAATTTTGCCTATGTTTGCATTTCCCCTTCTCCCAATAAAAATAATTAAATTTGTGGATTGATGATGATATCTCGAAGATGGTCCCATTTAAATTTCAAAATCAAAATCCACCCCTAAGGGTAGTAAAACAGGGGATGAGTGTTTGTTCACCCACTGAATTCTTACCTGTTAACCGATTCTGTTGAAACTTGACACACATAAATATAGTTCTAGACACTACGACATAATGGAGACCTGGAGTTAGATTTTAACCACAAAAAAATTAAAAATTAAACTTTTTAACAAAAAAATTAACCGACGAAAACAGAAACTGAAAAGCGAAAAATAACTAATTATGAGTCGGCGCCAAACAACCAATCAACGAAGATCATTAAATTACTTTAAATAAATAATAAAAACAACGTCACATCAAATACAACGAAATTTTCAACGATAAACAATAACTTTCCAAAAATGCGTTCTTCGCTCGGCCACTTGCTACTTACACGCACTTTGCTTGTTAAAAGTTCGTTTGGCGCCGACTCATAATTAGTTATTTTTCGCTTTTCAGTTTCTGTTTTCGTCGGTTCAATTTTTTGTTAAAAAGTTTTATATTGTAATCAAAAGCTCTAACGAAATCTACGTCTGTCCATTAACTCATGATTAGCGTATTGTTAAATTTATACACGTTTTGTCCAAAGCACTATAAAAATAATGATATTTTTAGCTACAGAAAACAAAACTGTCGCATCAAATTCTTAGGTCCGTATTACAAAACGTTCCTCAAGTACAGTTTAATCTTTAGTCACCTGATCACTACTTAAACATAGAATCCTTACTCAAATGTCACTCTTATTCCAAAAAAGTAATTATAAACTTGAATTTAACAGCTTATCACACGAATATAACCTGAAATAGCAAAGAAATCTGTACTCAAGCGTGGTTTCGAAGACACTTGACTTGAGTGATTACAGATTAAACTGCTCAAACACCTAAGCAGATGACAATCTAGAATAAAGCTAAGCCCAGCTGAACTGTGATCAATAAATCTATTCCTGAGGAATATTCTAAAATCAAAGCTCAACCCAGAATTAGTTTTAAACAGTTATATCAAAGCTTCAGTTTCGTTCTATATTAAATTCGTTAATTTCTAAGCTTAACCTCTACCAACCCCAGCATGTACAATACATAGATATGTCAACTAATTCAAGATAAGACCCAACATTAGACCGGCGAACTTTTCCTTTGGGAACCCTGTACAAAATGCATAGTTATTCCCTCAACGAATGTAAATTTGTTAAGAGTATTATTTAAAGCATGATAATGTGTCTAGAATAGTTTAGAAGACGTTTGTAATCTGTACGTTTAAATTATGAAATTTTAAAGCTTTTAAAAAGAAAATACAGGCTATACAAGCTGTTCCATCGTAATGCCGCATGGAGGGAAAGTAAGATTTTTACTTACTTGTCTGAATTTTATAAAAAAAAAAAAATCTGCATTCTTATATTTTTCAAAAGTATCTTGCCTGGGTCTGGAATACCACTGGTCATAGTCACGAGCAGACTGATGCAGACTGATGATGGCTGACGGAATCTTAGCGAGTTTCAAAAATTGAGAACAAAAGTGAAGCACCCATACTAAGGCCCGCTCAAAAGTACGGGCTGGCATGCACACATTCACATCCATAGTAAGACAAAAAGCCGCGAATGCGCAACAAATTTCGTGTGACGGTAGTCATTGTCATAGTGTCACAAATAAAATAACAATGTTTATCTGGTGTGTTTAAATGCTGTCGAAATTATAGAGGGTTTAGGACAAAAATATTTTTTTTTTTCGAGATTCCGTACGCCTTTTTTTATTCGTCCGAGGTTGCTTGTAAGAGTTGTGAGTAATTATGTGGTTTTAAATAGTAAGTACGGGTGTGTATTGTATAGTAGAAGTGTGCGTTTAAACAAAAAGCGCTTAAAAAAGTCTAATTAAAATAAAAGCGTATAAGCACGCTTTGTGATTAAAGCAGATTTCGTTTAGACTTTTTCGTAAACCAAACTTATGCTTTCAATAGTACGATTGAAATGTAACCTTATTTCTATGACCATAAGACTCAATTTCAAAGTTGACTGGTGGTGGTTT
Source organism: Asteroscopus sphinx (assembly GCA_949699075.1). NCBI lineage: Eukaryota > Metazoa > Arthropoda > Insecta > Lepidoptera > Noctuidae > Asteroscopus > Asteroscopus sphinx. The sequence continues at coordinate 5,028,460 of OX453021.1, read as the reverse complement.
GAAACCGGCAGAATTAAATTTTATTCGTTTACGTAAAATTTGTTTAGAGAAAGCACTTTTTTATTTTGTTGATTATTTTCGTATCGTTTAAACATTTTAAACGTTTTTGACCTTGATTGATTTGCTTTTGCTTTGGCGCTTAGTTTATTTTTCGTCGTCAACGAGTGAATGCGTTTTTGAATGTTCTCCTTGGTAATTACGCGACGATTGTAGTTTGTTTGTATAGTTTTTAGTGAACTTTGTAAATAGTTTAAATGTAAATAGAATAGTGTAATGTAGATAAATAAAAGTCAATTTTTTTAGAAGTGAAAAACGAAAAGCGGCAAAAGCGTAAAAAAATTCGTTGCCAGAAAAAAGCACAACGTTTAAACACGCTTACGATTTTAAGTCGTTTTTCCCAACTTTATTGTATAGTATGGAAAAATGTTGTTGGGGTGGGCTTGCAAGTGTACGGGAGAGTGTGCGTGTGTGTATGTGGTAGGTAATACAAAGACAGAGCTACACTTGAAACTTTTAAGAATTTACTTTCAAATTATTATTAAATTTAATTGGAAATCACTGAAGCTGCTAATTAATAATCTATCTTATAACTCAGTAACTACCGCTTACAGTCCAATCAGAGTAAAAAAAGTTGGAACAGAAAGCTTTAGCTAAATTCTTTCGAAGTTCGACTTCAAAGATTAAAATCTATGAAAAATAGTTTGAATGTTTTAATGATTTAAAAAAAACAGAGATAATTAAAAACGAGACTATTGAATATCTGAAATATTTCATTTTAAATTTAATTTTATTGATTTTTACGAGTCAGCTGGTCGTCGGTCACGTCACAGAAACATTAAATAGCGACTTCGCATCATAGATGTGACAAACGAAATTAAATACACGACAAATGTTAGGACGACAGTACGATAAGTCGACCATCAGTGGTGTGACAGCATCATCAGCACGACGTACTTTAGGACGACCGATTGTTTTCTCGACAAACGGTAGGATGATGGAACTTTTGATCGACGAACGAGAGTGTGATACAACTCTCGCTCGACAAACTAAAGCGTGACAAACATTTCTGTTTTAAAGATATAAATTATGGAAAAATAAAATTTGCTCACGAGCAGGATTCGAATTCCTGGTTTGGTACACCAGTGCTTTATCTGCTAAGCTATCTTGAACTCTGCTCGTCGTATTGAATTAAACGATACTTAATCTTGTACACAGTATTTAACAACACACATAACATAACATCACGCCTATAACTTTTGTGACTTTTATTTTATTTTTCTACAAGTCTATATTGTGAACATTATTATTTATGAATCTACTGACGTGTAAATTAATGAATTTACAATTAAATGAATATGAATATGAATATATTTCCCCGAAGGGGTAGGCAGAGGTGTTAGTACACCCACATTTCGCCAGTTATGTTATAGTCTCATGTAATAGGGGGCGAGCCTATTGCCATTATCGGGCACAAATCCAGACTCCGGGCTGCTACTGAGTATTTCCTAATGAAAAAACCCTATGAGTGAATGCAATAGGCCTTGGCTGAGGCAGCTGAGAGACTGCCCCACAGAGTACATTATAATATACTGAAATAGAGACCAATCTTCCACCACAAAACTGGTAACCGCTTACTAGCGCCATCTGATACTTTTAGTTTGGAACTGCTGTTAGTACATCAACAGAACTAAAAATAAAAAATGCAAAAAGAGAATCATTTCTTGAGGATCGAACTTACGCCCTGCGTTTATAAATCGGACCGCAAGATAGTACTGCTATTAACACTTGTTTCTGAATTGCGAATTTTAGCACTATAATCAACCAGTCAAAATCAGTAAAAGTATAATACTTTAATGTTCAAGAATCAACAAAAAAGGCTCTGAAAAAGATACTTATTTATTATTATAATATTTCATGAAAAATCAGTAAAATTATCTCGTGAAATGAAATCATAATCTCTTTGGAACAATTATCAAATATGGGGTCATGTAGCGACATCTATCCGATTTTGAATAAACTATTACAGTATCTCGTTTCTTAAATTTGGTAAATCCGCCATCTATTACTTTTAGTCCGTAACAATAACAAATATAATGCTACTAAATTAAAAACCACCATCTTACCTGTTATCTACAAGTATTCGAAGTACTACGTATTTTTGCAGCGTTGTAAAAGCTGTTGTACCTGATTATTTGTTTTAAGATTGAGGACCCTGGACTGCCCGTTCCACATACCGCGCACCGCGCACAGCCCCCGTGCTCGCCCCGACCCGCACACATAGCCGCGAGCAATTTTAGGAGCACATATGCTTAAGTGTCGCTTCTTGTCGTTAGTAATATTCTATGGTTTGGTGGAAATTATCCTTAAGACTAAATAAAATTTTCTGATTCTACGAAGAGTTTCGTTGCCCAGCACTGGGACAGAGCGCTGATTATTCTAAACAAACTTAAGTAACAAATTCTTGTTTATAACTTACATACCCCAGACAACTTAACACGATTTCCCGAAAACAAGTTATGAATTCAATTTTGAAAAGCGTCAACCTGTTTTTATATTCATACGAAAAATCCACTAGAGGACGCCGCTATAGTTTGAAGTATTCCTTGGGGTATGCGGGTATGCAAAAACAATATAAGTTTTGGACTTACCTACATAATTTTGTAGCGCTAGGTTTTTGCGCTTATTTTTCTGTTAGGCGTATGTACACTCTGTTTTTAATAACCTCTGATAAAATATAAATACTAGTTTTGAACATGAAATTAGGTTAAAAAATATATAGTGCGTAACATTGTTAATATAATGTCTTTTGATAATTATTAAGGTGAATGCTACAGGGTACCCCGCGAAATTCAAAATTTTTGGCGTTTTTTGCAAATTGTAGCTTTATTTAAAGAAAGAAAGAAAGAAAAATTTTATTTCAGTCTCGGTACAGGCGTGAAAAAAAAAAAAAATAGTATATTAACAATAAACTTAAAATTAACATGCCTGTTTGAGACTAAAAAAGGCCCCCATCTCAGCATATAAATAATAATAATATAAATTTACGATCAAATTATCGATTTTCGAGCTTATGCAGCTTATAGAGCTAGGTTAATATTTTTTATGAGTATTATTCCTTAGATATATTGTTACTATTTCCGCCAATCATATTTTGACCGAAAACACAACGCGAAATAAAGCTACAATTTGCAAAATATACAAAAAAAATGAATTTCGCGGGCTACCCTGTAGCATTCACTTTAATGACGAATTAAATTAAAAATGCGTGCTAAGATTCTTTACTAAATAAGACAAGTAAGCATAAAATATAGTTTAGAAGCTAAAAGTTTGGGGGAAATTAAATGGTAATCCTACTAATATAATAAAAGAAGTACTTATGATAAACTTTGTGAAGATGTTTGGATGTTTATTGCTCAATCACGGTGTAGAAGTAGAACGGATGTGACATAATTATAGGCTACCTATTTTTCATCCCGGGAAAATAAACCGTTCACGAGTGATGCGCCATAATTCTATCTGTGAGTACCCGAATTATACGCGAGCGAAGCCGCGGGAAAAGTCAAGTAAAACTAGTAGACACAGGCTTGCTGAGCAAAGGGTCGCGATTTTGATACAATTCCGGACAAAAAATATTACTTTCAAAGTACGGTATTTTTAGGTAAGTGCACGATTTTTAGGGTTCCGTACCCGAAGGGTGCCAAACGGAACTATTACTCTCGCTGCGCTGTCCGTCCGTCCGTCCGTCCGTCCGTCCATCCGTCCGTCTGTCTGTCACAGGGCTGTATCTTTGTAACGGTAATAGATAACCAGTTGAAATTTTCACAGAATATGTGTTGCTATGAGGGGTATCACGACAAATACTGAAAACAAAAAAAAAGTCTTAAACCAAAGGGGGTCCCATACAAGAAACCTCAAAAAACAAAAACATGCATTTTTTCAACGTTTTTGTTCCTGCTCTATCTTCAAAACGGTCATACATACCAGCGTCAAACTTGGTTTGATTATAGTGCATACTATGTAGTTTAGCAAAAAATACTAAAAACAGGACAAACATAGACATGTGGTGGTACCTACGTAAAAAAGAGATGTAAAAATTCACATTTCGCGCATGAACGTTGATGTCTTTTGATAAACTCTCGTAAAATTAATCAGTTTCTATAGGGTATCAGTGGGCCTAGTACGAGATTCACACTTACGAATACTTTCATCGTTTTCGTCAACTTTCATTCATAAATCAGTAGCGCCCCTGGCGGATACGAGGAGGAACTACAGATTTATTAATGAAAGTCGACGAATACTTTGAAAGTATTCGTAAGTGTCAAACTCGTACTAGGCCCCCAGGTCGATGGGTGGTACGGAACCCTTACTGCGTGAGTCCGACTCACACTTGGCCGGTTTTTAATATTGTTATGGCTAAATAAGCATTTTTTTTTTTCAACATTTTGAAAATGGAACAAGAACCGCGCGCGGGCTAATTGGCGCGAATGAAAATTAGATACTATTGAATTAATTTGTGTATAGTTTCCTTGCAATGAGAGAAAAGTACTATACAAATCTCGTCCGAAATACCAATTAACGGCCTCGTTAAGTATTTAAATCACAATAATAATATTACTCGGCCGTCAATTGCTTTATTTCAGGCCTTGACAGTATTGAACTGTAATGTAATCAACAGCTATTAAAATGTAGTATTTCAAATTGAAGTTGAAATAAATTGCACCCTAACTTCTTGTTTAAACAAAAGGATCATCAAAGGAGCTCGAAATCATCATCCTCCGAGCCTTTTCCCAATTATATTGGGGTTGACTTCCAGTCTAGCCAGATGCGGCTGAACATCAGTATTTTACACGGAGCGACTGCCATCAGACCCCCGCAACCCAGCAACTGGGTAATACTGACATTCGGAGGTTAGACCAGTTGTCAGACTTTAAGGCTTCTGACTACCCGTAACGACTGCAATAGATATTCGTATGACAACCAGGACCGACAGCTTAACGTGCTCTCTGAGGCACGGAGGGGTCTCGATGTGTAACGAAACGGTCACTCATCTACAGACTGACCGCGGCAAGTGCAGCTTAACCTTGCAGATTGTACAATCCGCGCAGTCGTTGCTTCGCTACGAGGAGCTCGAAATATCCTCATTATTATATCACATAACACAAATATAATATGAAAATTCGTACCTGGTTACAAAACGAAAATATAAAGCGGTGGCAAGAGGCCTGAAAATGTAATATCACTCACAAAACCCGACAATTGCTGCTCATGAATTTTAAAGAGGTATTTTCTTTGATGGAAAGTGAACTCAATCTTTCGAGATGAGTAGAGGGAAAACATGAGTAGTTATCAGACAGGGAATTTTTACTTATTTTTTCATTTCAGCCTTGCGGAGTCCATCAAAAAATATTTTCTAAAAGGAGGCAATTTTTTCTTATTATAACGAAATGCGGAACACAGCGATTTCTCTGGAATTTACAGGCACATGAGACTTTTTAACTTTATGCCACCACTATACAGCCCAATAGACGCCTAATGTTGAATATAGATAGATAGATAGATAGAATATACTTTTCAAAACACTTGCTCGTAAAGTGGCTCTTATTGCATCGCTTTTAGGTTCATAATGTGGCTTATAACGCACGCGTGCTTTTTAGGGTCCCGTAACCGAAGGGTGCCAAACGGGACCCTATTACTCTCGCTACGCTGTCCGTCCGTCCGTCCATCCGTCCGTCCGTCTGTTTGTCACAGGGCTGTATCTTTTGAACGGTAATAGATAACCGGTTGAAATTTTCTCAGAAAATGTGTTGCTATGAGGTGTATCACGAAATTACTAAAAACAAAATAAAGTCTAAAACCAAAGGGGGTCCCCATACAAGAAGCCTCGAAAAACATGCATTTTTTTCAACGTTTTTGTTCCTGGTCTATCTTCAAAACGGTAATACATATCAGCGTCAAACTTGGTCTGATTAAAGTGCATACTATGTAGTTTAGCAACAAATAATAATAATAAATAAAATATAGAGATTTAAGATAGATATACGTAAATAAAACTACCAGAAATGTCGTCAAACTGTGATTTTGGTCTCAGTGCTGCTATCTAGCGTCCAATAGCGTAATAAAGTTTGACAATGTCAAACATTGCAATACGTTGTAACTTCCTTTGTTGCTATTTTTTCGAAGTAAAAAGTTCGTTCCATTTTTAAATAACACGACAGATATGAGTTTACATAGTATTTTAGTATTTTAGTTGGCCGCTAAACAGGACAGATATAGATTTTCACATAACATTGCTGGCCGCTCCTTGCATGTATTTAACCATTACAGCATTTTCGATTTATCTCGAAGAAGGTTGTCAAAATAATGGTCGAATTTCCAAGCATGTTTGAGAAAAAGTTATTTTAATCATCAGGTTTGAGACTGCGTAAATAAAATAATGGATAATGATTAATTATATGACGCCAAAATCAAGTACAATTAAATCAATATTGTTTAAAAGTATATCACCGTCGTCGGTCAGCTAAAAGTCTGTAAGTATACGTCCATAGCAACTATTGAATTTTTGCATTATTCTCGACTATTCTTCAACACAGACCAATAAGGCAGAAGACGACACTTAGCCAGATATCCCCGGTCACCAAGCTTATGCAGTAGCAATACATAAAATTCGCCAATCGGGACGTCACTCCGTCAGCGAGTAACACAAATCATACCACCGAACTTTTGAGTCGACTAATCATAACGCGCCATGCGGCCTCTGTCCCCCGCAAACATTTTACGACTGGGTTCTCATGCAAAACTTTGTTTATGCGGCGTCTTTGAACTTAGTAGTCTGTGTTCTTCAATAATTAAGTATCGCACAAACCAGCAGAATATAAGAGCCAAAGCCTGAACAGATAACCTACCAAGGCTAACAATTTATATCGAAGTTACCGCCAACAAAATATAAGAAACAACGGATTTCAAACCGATAAAGACAACCCGAAAGAACTTTAAACGAAGCATAACAATAATAAAAAAAAAGAATTAACATAAACAAAAAACCCGACTGCATCTAAGAATAACAGAAAAGATATAAACAAAACTTATCAATACGCAGTCGGAGGCTACGTATGTTTTTGGTCATGAATTACATAATAGTTCATAGGTAGCCTCCGCCTGCGTGTTGATAAGTCTTGTTTATATCTTTTCTGTTATTTTTAGACGCAGTCGGGTTTTTTGTTTTTGTTAATTAATTTTTTTATTTGTTTTTTTTTTTTTTTTTATTATGTTTTATTTATCATACTATTAATGTTTTTTTTTTAAAAGTCAAATTCATTTTTAACGTTGAATATTTTGTTTGTTTTTAGCATTTCTCATTCCAAATTACATTTAAACATATAAGTTGTATATATTTTCGTAAACCATTTATAAAACCCTTTATTTTGATACCCCACTCGATAGGTTTTGAGCAAAAAAAAATTTTTGATGTCACATAAAATGGCTCCAAAAAGCGGCCATTTTGATTTTTATAATTTTGATATACCCAGTGTCACTCTCACAATTAAGACGAATCCAACGACACCTCTCAAGCTAAGATCCATCAAGCCGTTTAGGCTACAGAGCGTGCCAAAGAAATATACATACATACATAAATAAATACATACATACCAGGCCCCTCAGAAAGTATTGCGAAAAAAAGTTTTTATATATGGGAGACTGGCCAGTTATAATGTTTTTCGAAAATATGATTATTTATAAGTAAAAATAAGTAAGTTCCAATTTCAAAATTTCCCTCCACATTTTTTGCGAGTTAATTCAAAGTATTGTGTCTCACTGAAATATGGATCTGCGCCGGGAACATTTTAGAGCTATGATTTTATACGATTTCAAGTGTCGCCTGAAACCGGATGAATCGTACGATAGACTTCAAATGGCATTCATGGATGAAGGCCCTTCCAAGGCAACCGTGTATCGTTGGTATAACGAATTCAAGCGCGGTCGACCAACTTTGGGGGATGACGAAAGAAGCGGTCGCCCTTTGACGGCTGTTACCGAAGAAAACGTGCTAGCAGTGAAAAATTTAATCCAAGACAATAGCTGAATTACATATCAGGAGATTCAACACATATTGAAGATTGGATCGGGAAGCGTTCACGAGATTCTACACAGCCATCTTCGCGTGAGGAGGATAGTATCACGCTGGGTGCCGCACAACCTCACCGATGCTCAGAAGCAGGCCCGGGTGGAATGGTGCCGTGATATGCTTAACAAATTTGAAGCAGGCTCGTCTCGGCGTGTTTACGACATCGTTACAGGTGATGAGTCCTGGATTTATCAATACGACCCAGAAACCAAGCGCCAGTCGACTGTTTGGGTGTTTCAAAATGAGCCAACGCCTACCAAAGTGAAGCGATCTAGAAGCGGGGGTAAGATTTTGATCGCTAGCTTTTTTAATTTGACTGGCCACTTGGTATCAATTCCCTTACGGGATCAAAGAAGCATTAATGCCGAATGGTATACTACCAAATGTTTGCCAGAAGTTTTCTCTGTTATAAGCAACAAGCGACCAAACACAGGGCTCCGCGGGCTACTGCTCCACCACGACAATGCACCTGCGCACACCGCACTCAAAACGAGGGACTTCCTGGACAGCACGCCAGTCAAACTCCTGGGTCACCCTCCTTACAGCCCTGATCTAGCACCGTGTGACTTCTTTTTATTCCCAAAAATAAAAAATCAGCTCAAAGGGATACAATTTTCGTCGCCGGAAGATGCGCTGGCTGCGTTCGAGCAGGCTGTAAACGAGGTGTCTGCGGCGGACTGCAAAAAGTGTTTTGAAAACTGGTTTAGGCGCATGAATCTTTGTATAGAGGCTGGTGGAAAGTACTTTGAAAAGATTTGATAAAAATATATGTACGTATAGAACAATTTTTTTTAGTTTCGCAAAACTTTCTGAGTGTCCCACGTACACTCGAAAAACATAACCCTCCTTCTGGCGCAGTCGGGTAAAAATACATCAGAAAAACATGCCAACGCCATGCGAGAAATAAAATGAAAGTTCAATACTCAGAAAACATGGCTTTAGTCACCGACGAATAAAAAAGGCGGACGGAATCTCGCTAAGAAAAGATTGAAGCACTTATTTTTTTAAATCCCACTATAATTTCCACAGCACTAACAGAAAATATTGCTCGCGATACAGCGGGGCAACGCAACCGGCGTGATGGGTACGTTTCGTTCTGAGGCTCATGCTTCACGAAGAATTAGGTATTTTAATTAACCTCTATACTGGCAAGATCACGTATTCCGGCTGCGATAACGTAGTACGAGTGTAATTTTTAGAGTTCCGTACCCAAAGGGTGCTAACGGGACCCTATTACTCTCACTACGCTGTCCGTCCGTCCGTCTGTCCGTTCGTCCGTCCGTCCGTCTGTCCGTCCGTCCGTCCATCCGTCTGTCTGTCACAGGGCTGTATCTTTGTAGCGGTAATGGATAACCAGATGAAATTCACAGAATATGTGTTAGTATGCGGTATATCACGACAAATACTAAAAACTAAAAAAAGTCTAAAATCAAAGGGTGTCCACATACAAGAAACCTCGAAAAACATGCATTTTTTTCATCGTTTTTGTTCCTGCTCTATCTTCAAAACGGTAATACATATAAAAAAAACAAGCCAAAAAAAATATAACAGCGTCAAACTTGGTCTGATTATAGTGCATAAGTGCATACTATGAAGTTTAGCAACAAATACAAAAACAGGGCAAAAATAGACATAATTATGTGGTGGTCCACGCTCAGCAGTCGCGCTTGCAACCACTAGACCAACGAGGCAATCAAAAAAGACAAAAAGTAGCTTTAAGCTAATCCGGATTATGTTCTATTTGTGTGCCCTTCATCCAAAACCTTTCAGCCGTTACAGCGTGATTGAGTAACACACATCCAAATATCTAAACATCCAAACATATTCCCAAACTTTCACATTTATAATATTAGTAAGATTAGTTGGAAGTAGGATAGGATATCATTTCGAAAAGAAGACAATTTTTTATTATTACAATGAAATGCAGCTCTCATCGATTTCTCTTGAATCGTAAGTATTTTTAGTAGACATAAATTTTCAGGAAAACGCCAAGACCTGTAATAATAATCTTTTTGTGATTCTTATCATCAACTCAGCCTATCGCAGTCCACTGCTGAACATAGGCCTCTCCCAAATTGCGCCACAACGCTCGGTCCTCTGCCTTCCGCATCCAGTCCCCCCCAGCCACGTTCTTTAGGTCGTCGGTCCACCTGGCAGGGGGGCGCCCTACGCTGCGTTTGCCGATACGCGGTCTCCACTCAAGGACTCGTCTGCTCCAACGGCCATCGGTCCTTCGATTCTTATCACTGTATATAATTATGTGGATAATAAATGAGACCACTCTTCATTAAAGTATCTAGATTTATTATCCAAAAGTCCAAAAGCATGACAATTTTAATAGCAAAAACAATGACGTACCAATTCTAACAGACCACTGACAGCTGCCCCGTACTGGATGGTAAACATCGAAAAAAAAAAGCCATTTGAATTTTTTTCAGAGAAATAGATAGAATGGTTGTAATCACAATTTTACTTGCGATTCATGCAACTTTCGAACAAACTACGCCTCCCATAGTGATGTCATAAATTTTTAAAAAATAACTTTAATCAAATGTACTTTACAGCTATTGTTTCTGCAGTTAGAAACAGCACAATACGACATTTTTGCGGGTTTTTATTACAGTATATAGAAAAACGAAGCTAACTGATGTTCTTCAGTATGCCTTAAAACTACAGTGGAAATGGGCTGGGCACCTAGCCCGTTATACCGACAAAAGATGGACTATAGAGGCAACCCGATGGACAGGACCCAGCGGTAAGAGACGACAAGGGCGACCTAGAAAACGTTTGGCAGACGATATTATAGCGACAGCAGGAGATCAATGAATGAAAGAAGCCGCAAACAGAAACAACTGGAACAAGCTGGAGGAGGCCTACACCCGAGAAGGGGTTCCTATCCCAAAAAAAAATTAATAGCAAGAGTGATATGTAAATATGATCAAGGATAAGAAATAAAAAGGCTTATTATTATTATTATTATATAGAAACAAGTCATAAGGCGTACTGAGAAAGGCTTTGAAATGCCCTGCACTATGGTGCAGATTGTTGGCACGCGCGCCCTGCCCACTTGGCCATTCTATCTATTTCTGTGGGTTTTTTGGATCATTTCACGATTGCTTAGTAGACGTGTGGTTTGATTCTCAGGTTGTTAAGTGGCTTTACAAAAATATTGCGTATTAATCTCAGGTTTTATATTGACCCCACTTAGATCGCTATATCCGCTAGATTTTAATACAAATTAATTCAAAGCAATACAAACTGAATATGTTGTCTTTTTTATCATTTTATCAAACAGTATGATTAATTATTGTTGCAGCTACCTTTGAGCTCAAGTATCCTTTTTATGTTTTATATCGTAAAATGTGATGTATTTACATAAATAAATAAATAAATACATTATTTTTGTCTTTTAAAATCTTCATAACTTCACCTACACATCTCTGCCTCGGATTCAAAGCACCCAATACACATGAAGACAAACAAACTGGGTTCACAATACGACTACATACAAGTTTATGTAAAAAGAAATGACCCAGTGCATTAGTGAAACGGATGCGTCCCCGTCTGTGTAGCAGATGAGACCTAGCTAGTGATGTGACAAACTCAAAGCTATCGATAAAATAAAGAAAAAGTAATAATGCAGTATCTCAAGACGAAAGTCTTTGATCAGTGTTTGTTGCCAGTAATTACTTACGGAACTGAAACGTGGTCGCTCATAATGGGCTTGATAAGAAGGCTCAAAGTCACTTAAAGGGCAATGGAGAGGGCTATGCTCGGAGTATCCCTACGTGATCGGATCAGAAATGAAGAGATTTGCAGGAAAACGAAGGCTACCGACATAGCCTGAAGAATTGCCCAATTTTGTCTCGTAATTTGTATATCGCTCAAACTTGTATCTCGCTCTTCTTCAAGTCCATCTGAACTGTCGACGACTAGGGGTCTTCTATGGTGATAATTAAAAAACTTACTATAACTACTAATAATATGATTAGATTTGATTTAAACACGATACAATTGTATATAATATTTTATTTTATCGACAAGCAACTATCGAATTTGATTCATGCACTATCAAATGTCGTGCCAGAAGATTATTATCCCAGAGATTACCATTCCGCGAGACACAGCCAAAATACTAAAAAGAGTTGCAAATCTGCATCGCTGACTCCGAAATTAGGTGAATACTTTATTTTCATTCCTTTTAGTTTTATGAGGTGAGTTGAAGTTAAAGTGGTGTTATATATTCCATTTTTTGGTTTCTTACGTGTCAATAGTACTCATGCAGTTCACACTATATGCATGTGATATTTGACCACCTTTATGGCGTTGTTTGTGGCTTCGTTTATACCTTGTTTATACTATAAACAGTGTGAGTTTTCATAAAGTGCACATTTGAAATTGGGTGAAATTGAAATTGGCTGTTCTAGACATAATTTTGAAGAGGTCAATCGTCGAATCCGACTTGGTTAGGCAGCGTTCGGGAAGTTCGCAATATCTTCTGGTCCAAAATACCGCAGTGTTTCAAGATTAATGTCTGTGACGCTTGTCATCTTAGTCTTCCTGTGACCACGAACGTTGCAAAGCTTTCGAAACGTCAGGAAAACCAATTTAAATAATATACGCGATGTAATCCGGTTGAACATGTTGAAGTAAAATTTCTTTACGCGCGCTTGACTTGGGGAGTAAGCTGGTGAACGCGTTCCGAAAAGTAATTTCGCGTTACGAAAAATCTGATCAGAAAAGTTAGTGAAGATAGAAAGAGAGAGAGTTACTTTTCGTAAATTAATGTAGGGGCAAAAGAAAGAGGTGCGAGTACACACATTTTCTTTTTTTTACAGGTGCAAGCAATTTTTTTTTGTGAAGTTTTACTTCATTCGTGTAGTCTAAATAAAGCACACTCGTTTTTAGGGTTCCGAAGTCCTACAAGGAACCCTTATAGTTTCGTCATGTCCGTCCGTCTGTCCGTCTGTCCGTCTGTCCTAATCCTTTACAGCTTAATAACTTCTACAGTTATAAACATAAGTAAATGAAATTTTGTTAAAAAATTGTCTACATATAGATCTCAATTTTAAAAGAATAAAAAAATCATTTTTACGTATTTTAGGGGTGGCGTCCATACATGTGAAATGGGGATGAAATTGTTTTTTTCTCTGCACTCCCTCGTGTGTGGTATCATTGAATAGGTCTACTAAAATGAAGGTAATGTTTCATACACCACTTTTTTATCAGGTGTACCATCTGCAAAATATAGCCCGCCAAAGTGGCTTGCAATGTGTCCCCCCCCTACCATTTCTAAACTATGCAATGTAGAAAGTTATAATCTTCCACATTGATAGACCTTTATAAAAACTCTCTTTTAAAATTATTTTGAGTATAATGTGATTATAAATTTTTGCCGTGTGGTATCCGGCAAATAAAAAGAATAGACCACCCCCCCTCTACCCATGGGTGTCGTAAAAGGCGACTAAGGGTTGAAATCAGGAGGATGGGCAGCAGCGTCCTTCTGTGCACTAACATCGTGCAACATCACCCACTGCGGTCACCAACCCGCCTGCCCAGCGTGGTGACTATGGGCATACATCCCAATGAACGCACAACCAAAAAAACGGCCCCCAGTTCCCGGTGGTCCCTCTATTCCCGACTACGGTAGCGGTCGCGGTAACGGTGGGACGGGGGGTGCGAAGAATCCCCGGGTTACGGCAGGCTACCAAAACCGACGACTATATCTGGCAGCGTATAATGGACAAACGTTGAGACTGGACCATCACCTCGCCGAGCTTGAAGTAGAGTTAAGTCATATAAAATGGCATATACTGGGGTTATCCGAAGTCCGTAGAGAGGGGGAGGACACGATAACCCTGGAGTCAGGACACTTACTCTACTTCCACGAAGGTGATCAGCTCTCCCAAGGTGGTGTTGGTTTTCTTGTCAATAAGGCCCTCGTGAACAACGTTGTGGAAATCGGTAGTGTGTCGACACGGGTAGCGTACCTTGTACTAAAGCTAAATGATAGGTACAAGCTGAAAATAGTGCAGGTATATGCGCCGACCTCGACACACTCTGACGATATAGCCGAAGCGATGTACGAAGACATAGCTAAGGCTATGAATAGTACCGCTAAGGCTCACTACAACGTTGTTATGGGGGACTTCAACGCTAAAGTGGGAGTACAAGAACGCGGCGAATCGAAAATCGGACCTTACGGTTTGGGGCGCAGAAACCACAGGGGCCAAATGTTGGTCAACTTCTTGGAGTCCCAGGGGCTCTTCTTAATGAACTCCTTCTTTAAGAAGAAGCCCCAAAGAAGATGGACCTGGAAAAGCCCCGATAAGGTGACAAGGAACGAGATAGACTTTATCATGACGGATAAGAAGCACATATTTAGAGATGTCTCTGTGATCAATAGGTTCAACACCGGAAGCGATCACCGACTTATCCGAGGCACTCTAAATATCAATTTTAGAGCTGAAAGAACGCGCATGATTAAGTCTACTCTCCGACCTTCGCCGCTCCAAACCAGTTTGGGCTCCGAAAGGTTCCAAGCGGAACTTCAAAATCGATTCGACTCGCTGGAAACCACTGGCAATATTGAGGAGAAAACCAACACCGTAGTCAAAACATTGCAGGAACTGTCTCGAAAATTCTTTCCGCCGCAGCGTGGAAGCAAGATGCCCAAGCTTTCGACTGAGACTCTCGATCTGATGAGGAAAAGACGGGAAATGTCAGCCGCGCATTCGTTTTCATCAGATAATAGGTCCTTAAACCTACAGATTAGGAAGCTGATGCGACGTGACCTCCGCCGCTCCAACACCCGCGCCGTTGAGGCTGCGATTGAGCAAAATAGGGGGTCGAAAGTTTTCGCTCAGCAGCTAGGGAGGACCCATCTGATGAAACTGAAAGCCGCGGATGGCAAAATTGTCACCTCTAAGATCGAGATGCTTGATGAGGTCGAAAACTTCTATGGGCATTTGTATTCCACGAAAACGGCGAGACCAGCGGTTCCTAGCAATGACGACAAAAGAGCCCAGCTCACGCGCCATTACACCGAGGATCTTCCGGACGTTGACCAGGGCGAGATTAGGGCGGCCCTCGAGCAGCTTAAGAACAACAAAGCTCCGGGCGATGACGGAATTACTACTGAACTCCTAAAAGCAGGCGGGGCTCCGGTCCTGAAGGAGCTACAGAGTCTGTTTGATTCCGTCATCCAACAAGGCTCTACACCGGAGGCATGGAGCGGGAGTGCGGTGGTACTGTTCTTCAAAAAAGGGGATAAAACCCTTCTGAAGAACTACAGACCCATCTCACTCCTGAGTCATGTGTACAAGCTGTTCTCGAGGGTCATCACGAATCGTCTCGCCGGAAGACTCGACGAATTCCAGCCACCAGAGCAAGCTGGGTTTCGAAAAGGCTACAGCACCGTAGACCACATCCATACTGTTCGGCAGATCATACAGAAGACTGAAGAGTACAATCAGCCGCTGTGTATGGCATTCGTGGACTACGAGAAGGCCTTCGACTCTATCGAAACTTGGGCAGTTCTGGATGCTCTTCAGCGATGTCACATTGATGAGCGGTATATAGAGATACTGAGATGCCTATACAACGCTGCTACCATGACTGTTCAGCTCCAGGACCAAAAGACGAAGCCAATCCAACTGCGCAGAGGGGTGAGACAAGGGGATGTAATATCCCCGAAATTGTTCACTAACGCGTTGGAGGACGTCTTCAAGACGCTGGACTGGACTGGACAGGGTATCAACGTTAACGGCGAGAACATCTCACATCTCCGTTTTGCCGATGACATCGTTGTAATGGCTGAGTCGCTGGAACAACTGGGCGAAATGCTGCACAGCTTAAACGGAGCCTCTCGACGTGTCGGTCTCGGCATGAATCTGGACAAGACTAAAGTCATGTTCAATATGCATGTCATGCCGAGGCCAATATTCGTCGAAGGGTCGGCACTCGAAGTTGTAACGGAATACGTCTACCTAGGGCAGGTAATTCAGCTTGGTAGACACAACTTCGAGAAAGAAGCCAACAGAAGGATCCGTCTGGGCTGGGCAGCATTTGGCAAACTTCGCCGAGTCTTCTCGTCGCCTATACCGCAAAGTTTGAAGACAAAGGTCTTCAACCAGTGCGTCCTGCCAGTCATGACTTACGGTGCCGAGACGTGGACACTGACAGTTGGGCTAGTCCACAAATTTAAAGTCGCTCAGCGAGCTATGGAGCGAGCTATGCTTGGAGTTTCTTTGAAGGATAAAATCCGTAACGAGATTATCCGGAGAAGAACCGGAGTGACCGACATAGCTTGTAGGATCAGTAAGCTGAAGTGGCAGTGGGCTGGCCATGTCTGTCGAAGGACCGATGGCCGTTGGAGCAGACGAGTCCTTGAGTGGAGACCGCGAATTGGCAAACGCAGCGTAGGGCGCCCCCCTGCCAGGTGGACCGACGACCTGAAGAACGTGGCTGGGGGGGACTGGATGCGGAAGGCAGAGGACCGAGCGTTGTGGCGCAACTTGGGAGAGGCCTATGTCCAGCAGTGGACTGCGATAGGCTGAGTTGATTGATTGATAAATTTTTGAGTTATAGTGAGAAAACTGCAAAATACTTAAGACGTCCTAGTTCATAGGTCATTGACCTTAGAGAAAAATGATCATAGCAAATAATGCTCCTTTAGCTACTTTCTATTTGAAAAATCACAAAAAGAAACTTTGTGTTATGTTGACACGAAACAATTCTTAAATCTGGCGCCATCTAGCGGTGTCTAACAACACTCTCTAAATCGCCAATGCTGCCGTCAATTGCCGTCTATTGTATTTGGCACTGTATAGCGCCATATAGCGGCTACTGACAACACTCTCTGAGTCGCCAATGCTGCCGTCTATTGCAAAAAATAAAATAGCCATGATTTTAATATTCGATTTGATTTGTTTGTAACACCTACTTAAGGAACCCTATAATACTGAGCATGGCCCGACATGCTCTTGGCCGGTTTTTTATTTTATTATTATAATGGTAGGTATTGTCACCACGTTCGATCTGATCACAAAGACAGGTTAAACCGACAACGAGCCAGTTGCTCGTTTACGGCTTCAAATATTTAGCTCGACAAATGGCTGGTAATCCGGCCAACTGTTGGTCGTTAAAACTTCATCAGTCCAGGATTCAAGGCAAATAGTGATTGCAGGTAAGGTTAATCTAAGCAGAATATTTCCTCTTAAATATTTTTTTATAGTATAGGATGGCGAAACGAGCTAAAGGCCCACCTGAAGTTAAGCGGTTACCTTTGCCCATAACAACTTCAATACCACCTAGGCTGTTGACTAAATGGTGCCGCAAGTCGGTTCGCCAAACTGAGATATAAAGATGGAAAGTCTCATGTGATTGTAATTTCACCGGCACCCGTACTCTTCAGACCGAAACACAGCAATGCAAGCATCACTATTTGGCGGAGAAGTAGGTACGGTGGTAGTACTTCCCCGGACGAGCTCTTTCACAATGGAGCTCTACTACTACATCACATCATCTTCCTGACCATATTTTAATTTATTTGAAGTCTGCACAGCATGTCTTTCTTCCATACATCTCATCATCATCATCATCATTCCAGCTGAAAGACGTCCACTACTGAACATGAGCCTCTCCTAAAGGGGGGAATATGCCATAATCGCCACGCTTGGCAGGCGGGTTGGCGATCGCAGTTGGTTGGTTAAATACTCAGAGAACACTGCTGCCCATCCTCTGGTGACCCCTTAGTCGCCTTTTACGACACCCATGACAAGTGATATGGATGGTGCAATTCTTTATTTTTATTTATTTATATTATTGAGGACCTCTAACAAAAGATATACACAAAAAATCACAAGTGACAGATACAGGATTCTATCTGGTGTACTCCTTCACTTACGGGAGGCCACAGCATGCACAAATTTAATGACTGAGCTAAGTATCTACAACACATACACACTCAACTAATAACAAAACAATATGTAGGTAATACATATATCTTCCCGCTCTCAATCGAGTCAGGCACTTTTTACATTATTTATATTATTTTTACATATATATAAAACAACAGTTAATTGATTATGATTTAAGTAAATTCTTTTATGTTCGGCATCACACGGAAAATCATACATCCTATATCATACACATCCCATCATACACCATACATCTACATAGGGTTGTTTGATGGAGTTTCTGAATTTTCCCCTTATTCATATATTTTTTCCCCAAATTGGTACAATTTGCAAAAATGGGGATAGCCCCATTTTTTTTCAAACAGAATTTTTTTTTATTGAAAAATATATGACAGTGTTGTCGAGTGTCGATTCTCTTGCTCACGGACTAAACTTATTTTAAACTATCGCTCTCTTTTACTAATAGGAGATAAAAGAAAGGGATGGCAACAATTTTGGTGCTATCAAATTAGTTGGAATTAGAATTTCGTTACAAATTTAGTCGAGATCTCGGAACGTGTCTACTAAAATACAAAGCAATGTAAGGAGCTAGCTAGCAGCTTAATTAAGACATTTAATTTAAAGTTTATGGGTAAAAACAGATGACCGAAACAAACATATTAAATGAAATGCAAATAAAAGATTAAAATTCACTTAATTAGTGAGCGAGTGAATGAAAGAGTGGTCATTATAAATTCATTCAATTTTAATGTGGAATCATACAATCTAGCACATCGTGATTGATGATTGATGCACTATCCGGTTTTAAAGCAATCTGTTCTTTGTTTTACTCATTTACTTACTGAGATTTGATTTATTTATTATTAATACACCAACACCAACAACGTTTGTTGAATTCTTGTTTAGTTTAAGGTATTTTTATATCCATTCAATATATTTTTGGTCTACAGCTGTTAATTACTGCGAATATACTAGAAACAGTTTCTAAATTTTCAAAAAGTTCATCTAAATCACAATCCATCTTCGTTGCTTGAGAGAAACTTACGTATGTGCCGGTTTAAGGGCCCGAATTTCGACTACCTAAATTTAGGGGAACTTTTAACGTTTAGGTGAACCCTAACTGTTGGTGAAACAGAAACCATCTCCTAACCGCCCTCTAACCATGCTTAGCGGATCCTTTAAAGTTAGGGGATGTCGGTGAAATCGGGTATAAGTCCTGTTGCATATGAGTCCTGTCGCAGATGGGTACCGTCGAAGTTAAGGCTTGTGGCAGTTCCGTCTTAAGCGGTAGTCTCCGTCGAACTATCGCTGTCGCTTTGCAAGCGCTCGCCGTTCGGCCCCAAATAAGCCGATCGAAGATAAGCCGTGTCGAGGATAAGTCCTGTCGCGGATGGGTACCGTCGAAGTTAAGTCTTGTGGCAGTTCCGTCTTTAGCTGTAGTCGCCGTCAAACTATCGCTGTCGCTTTGTGAGCCCTCGCTGCTCGGTCTCAAATAAGCCGATCGAAAATAAGCCGTGTCTAGGATAAGTCCTGTTGCTCATGAGTCCTGTTGCAGATGAGTACCGTTGAACATAAGGCTTGTGGCAGTTCCGTCTTAAGCTGTAGTCTCCGTCGAACTCACCGTTCGGTCTCAAATAAACCGATCGAAGATAAGCCGTGTCGAGGATAAGTCCTGTTGCATATGAGTCCTGTCGCAGATGGGTACCGTCGAAGTTAAGGCTTGTGGCAGTTCCGTCTTAAGCGGTAGTCTCCGTCGAACTATCGCTGTCGCTTTGCAAGCGCTCGCCGTTCGGCCCCAAATAAGCCGATCGAAGATAAGCCGTGTCGAGGATAAGTCCTGTCGCGGATGGGTACCGTCGAAGTTAAGTCTTGTGGCAGTTCCGTCTTTAGCTGTAGTCGCCGTCAAACTATCGCTGTCACTTTGTGAGCCCTCGCCGCTCGATCTCAAATAAGCCGATCGAAAATAAGCCGTGTCTAGGATAAGTCCTGTTGCTCATGAGTCCTGTTGCAGATGAGTACCGTTGAACATAAGGCTTGTGGCAGTTCCGTCTTAAGCTGTAGTCTCCGTCGAACTCACCGTTCGGTCTCAAATAAACCGATCGAAGATAAGCCGTGTCGAGGATAAGTCCTGTTGCATATGAGTCCTGTCGCGGATGGGTACCGTCGAATTTAAGGCTTGTGGCAGTTCCGTCTTTAGCTGTAGTCGCCGTCAAACTATCGCTGTCGCTTTGTGAGCGCTCGCCGCTCGGTCACAAATAAGCCGATCGAAAATAAGCCGTGTCTAGGATAAGTCCTGTCGCACATGAGTCCTGTTGCAGATGAGTACTGTCGAACATAAGGCTTGTGGCAGTTCCGTCTTAAGCTGTAGTCTCCGTCGAACTCGCCGTTCGGTCTCAAATAAACAGATCGAAGATAAGCCGTGTCGAGGATAAGTCCTGTTGCATATGAGTCCTGTCGCGGATGGGTACCGTCGAATTTAAGGCTTGTGGCAGTTCCGTCTTTAGCTGTAGTCGCCGTCAAACTATCGCTGTCGCTTTGTGAGCGCTCGCCGCTCGGTCTCAAATAAGCCGATCGAAAATAAGCCGTGTCTAGGATAAGTCCTGTCGCACATGAGTCCTGTTGCAGATGAGTACTGTCGAACATAAGGCTTGTGGCAGTTCCGTCTTAAGCTGTAGTCTCCGTCGAACTCGCCGTTCGGTCTCAAATAAACAGATCGAAGATAAGCCGTGTCGAGGATAAGTCCTGTTGCATATGAGTCCTGTCGCGGATGGGTACCGTCAAAGTTAAGGCTTGTGGCAGTTCCGTCTTTAGCTGTAGTCTCCGTCGAACTATCGCTGTCCCTTTCCGAGCGCTCGCCGCTCGGTCTCAAATAAGCCGATCGAAAATTGGTGGGGGTTCTGAAAAAACGCAGTAAATAATGGTTGGAGGTTATTTATATACACACTGCACTTAACAAACACTTGGATTGTAATCCAAATTATGATCTGTTTGCGGATGATTGGAAGAAGATTCTCTTAGTATGCCTGAAGCATTGCGAGAGAGATTTATGAAAAATGTGTAATTCACTATGTATTTTATGTGTCATTCCTCTATATTTAATTACTGTAATTGGTTGAAGACCGTTGTAATTAAAGTAAAATAAATAAATAATTTTAATATGCTTTTAAATGCAATTTAATTAATTAGAAATGAATTTGGTTACGTTTTTGTGTGCATGTAGCCCGATATCACAGAGTAAGGATGTATCTATACAGATGTATACTGTGCAGATACGCAAGTTGTCGTAGTTTTATAAATAACTAGAGTTCGTGCGGGATAGCAGGACAATAGCGGACGATGACTATTGCTTTAAAAATATTTTTTTTTAACAAAAAATTGAACCGACGAAAACAGAAACTAAAAAGCGAAAAATAACAAATTATGAGTCGGCGCCAAACAAACTTTTAACAAGCAAAGTGCGTGCAAGTTACAAGTGGCCGAGCGGAGAACGCATTTTTGGAAAGTTATTGTTTATCGTTGACAATTTCACGTTGTATTTGATGTAACGTTGTTTTTATTATTTATTTAAAATAATTTAATGATCTTCGTTGATTGTTTGTTTGGCGTCGACTCATAATTTGTTATTTTTCACTTTTTAGTTTCTGTTTTCGTCGGTTCAATTTTTTGTTAAAAAGTTTTATTTTAAATTTTTTTTTGGCTAAAATCTAACTCCAGGTCTCTATTATGTTGAAGTGTTTAGAACTACATTTATGTGTACCAAGTTTCAATAGAATTGGTTAACAGGTAAAAATTAAGTGGGTGAACAAGCACTCAAGCACTTATTTTCCTACCCTTATGGGTAGATTTTGATTTTGAAATTTAAATGGGACCAACTTCGAGATATACCCTATCCATTAATCCTATCCAAGAATCATCAAAATCGGACCACACTGTAAAAAGTTATGCCTGGTCATACATAAAAAAAAAAAAAAGATACGCTTCGAATTGAGAACCTCCTCCTTTTTTTCGTCGTTTAATTAAATTATAGTTCTTAAATCTAGACAAATGCTTGAGCATCTCTCTAGAATCTGGGCTTAAGAATCATCTTTTAATTGGCTTGAATTCAGAAAAGTACATTAACATTCCGTTACAGTAAACAAAATGGGAGTAAAAGTTAACTCATATACAAACTCAGATTACTTTTTTGATTAACTACGCAGCGCTTATTTGCCAACTTGTTAAATTTGGACCTCTTCATTTGAACTTGTATCAAGGTGTCTGACAATTTTGTGACTCTTTTGAGCATTTCCAAGAAAGTTATGTTTTATTTTACTTGCAGAGACGTCCCATTTAAAAGTTTTGTGATTTCTAAATAGGTTTGTTAAGCGTAGTATTAAAGTTGTTTTTGGGGCATAAAATTAAAATATATCTAAGGCTGTTTTTATGATAATAGATGGACATTAAATGTTACGTTTTTAGGGTTCCGTACCAGAAGAGTGCCAAACGGGACCCTATTACTCTCGCTACGCTGTCCGTCCGTCCGTCCGTCCGTCTGTCTGTCACAGGGCTGTATCTTTTGAATGGTAATAGGTAGCAGGTTGACATTTTCTCAGAATATGTGTTGCTATGAGGTGTATCACGACAAATACTAAAAATTACAAAAGTCTAAAACCAAAGTGGGTCCCCATACAAGAAACCTCAAAAAACATGCATTTTTTTCAACGTTTTTGTTTCTGCTCTATCTTCAAAATGGTAATACATAACAGCGTCAATCTTGGTCTGATTATAGTGCATACTATGTAGTTTAGCAATAAATACTAAAAACAGGACAAATATAGACATACGTGGTGGTACCTTAGTAAGAAAGAGATGCAAAAATTCACATTTCGCGTACGTTCGTTGATGTCTTTTGATTTACTCTCGTAAATTAAATCGGTTTCTATGGGATAGCAGGTAGATGGGTGGTACGGAACCCTTACTGCGTGAGTCCGACTCATACTTTTCCGGTTTTTTTTTTTTGTTAGTTTTCCTTTTAGCATGTTGATTAGGTTAAGGTCCTACTCAGAGCTAAGTGGCGCCCCCATCAGTAAAAAATAATTACTCGCTGAGTACATCACTTATCAAAAATTCATTTAAAAAAATAAAAAACCAAAATGGCGGCCATGAAATGCAAAATGGTGGTAGAGACCAAAAAATAATTTCATGTATTACTATGGGGGTATCACTGAATAGGTCTTTTAAAATCAACATGATGTTTCTTTGATAATTTTACAGCCATAAGCTCCGTTTAAAAATTACACAACCAGAAAATTGTGTATGATGTACATTTCCGACTATAATTGTTCTAGTAGATTGAACGAGGTGTTTATAGAGTTTTTTTATTTATTTTTTATAGTATAGGATGGCGAAACGAGCTAAAGGCCCACCTGATGTAAACGGTTACCTTTGCCCATAACATCTGCAATACCACCTAGGCTGTTGCCTAAATGGTACCGCAAGTCGGTTCGTCAAACTGAGACATGAAGATGAAAGTCTCATGTGATTGTAATTTCACCGGCACCCGTACCCTTCAGACCGAAACACAGCAATGCAAGCATCACATCAGTTGTAAGAATTATAGTGCTAATATTTTATCATCATCATCATTTCAGCCGAAAGACGTCCACTGCTGGACATAGGCCTCTCCCAAGCATCGCCAATATTTTATAGGTGTTTTATTTATCATAGGCCAAACCAAGAACCAAAGTAAGGTGTTAAGCCAAAACTTAAAAATTAGAAATAAAAAAGTTAATTTAAAAACCAAAAAACCCGAATGCTTCTAAAAAGAACTGAAAAGATGTAAACAAGACATAGCAGCAATTTTAAATAAATTTAAAATTTTCAGTAGGAAATCATAACACGCAGTCGAAGGCTACCTACGAACTATGTAATTCACAAACATACATATTATTATTATTTTGAGGGAAGAGACCCCTAGGTCTTGAACGCCCCTAAGCCACTGCGACCTGATAAGATTTATTGTGACGCCTCTTACAGCATTACAGCACTTCCCCAAGCTGCAAGTCAATCATGAAGTCGACTATGACCTTGGGGGAGGAAGATTTGATCTCCTGCGTTGAGATGACGTGGCCTCCAAGATGCTGGCTTCTGATGTGGTGCACTGCATCACATTCGCATAGGATATGGATGGGCATCTCATCCTTTTCGCGACAAAACCTATCCATCCTGTGAAGGTGTTTGTTCAGCTTACAGTGCCCAGTAAGGGTTCTTGTAAGGATTCTTATCTGATTCTTGTTCAACGAAAGCGCTACTTTCGTTCGTAAACCTTTTTTTGAAGTCCACAAGTAGCGCTTTCGAGTGTTCTTGGCCTGGGGATTTTTCCAAAGGCTAATACTTTGGTTAGTTCCCCAGTTTTTAAGGTAGGCTGTGGTGGTGCATTTAGGAATGCCACAGATTGGCTCCGGGCCCACAGTGGAGCTTTCAGCACCAGCTCAAGCCAGTTCATCAGCGGTTTCGTTGCCCCTAATGCCACAGTGTCCAGGTACCCATCCTAGTGCCACCGGGTTTACCGCTCGTAGTGAGTTCAATAGCTGGACACACTCCTTTACAAGTTTGGATACAATTTCCTCTGAATTTAAGGCTTTTAATGCTGCCTGAAAGAAAATAAAGAATAGCACCACCCTTATCTCTTCTCATGGGTGTCGTAAAAGGCGACTAAGGGATTCACCAGAGGATGGGCAGCAGCGTTCTCTGAGTATTTAACCAACCAACTGCGATCGCCAACCCGCCTGCCAAGCGTGGCGATTATGGCATATCCCCCCCTTAATTGGGGGAGGCCTATGTCCAGTAGTGGACGTCTTTCGGCTGAAATGATGATGATGATGATGAATGCTGCCTAGCTGTCAGAAACATACATAGCCTCCGACTACGTGTTATGATTTGCTACTGAAAATTTAAACATTAAATAGCTGCTACGTCTTGTTTACATCTTTTCAGTTCTTTTTAGAAGCAGTCGGGTTTTCTGGTTTTTAAATTAACTTTTTTGTCATATGTTAACTATAGGTGTGAAAGTGTGCGTGCTAGCCCGTACTTTTAAGCGAGCCGTCTTACTATGGATGCTTCACTTTTTGTTTAGCGAGATTCCGTCCGCCTTTTTTTATTCGTCCAAGTATGTGCCCTTAAACATTGTGAGCGCCGTAAGTTTATAATAAATTCAGCGAGATTATAAACAGTCGACACATTGTGAACGGATTATACAGTTCATAATAAAACGCAAATATTTTCGATCGTTTGTATATATTTAATAATAAATGATTTATTTTATAAATCAAGCATAGTCTTAAATGTATGTAAATCCATTATACGTGTATAACATAAATTGGTCTATGTATAAAAAAAAACTGGCCAAGTGTGAGTCGGACTCACGCAGTAAGGGTTCCGTATCACCTATCGACCTGGGGGCGTACCATGAACTTTAAAAATATTTGCCATGTGCAGGGCAGTCCAACTCGGCATGTTAACCTGACAGGTTTCATGTTTGTGCCATGTGCATTTCCCGTTGACCTGCATCAGGTCAACTTTTGACCTGCTACATAGTCTCTGAACAGTATGCCGGCAGCACATACTATATAAGATCATTAAAAACAGACGTTCTGAAATACTTGAGCGGTTTTACGGTTATTATAGAAATGAAATATGTTTTCAAGATAACAGTTTAAAAAAAAAAGAGTGATGAAAGAAACATTGATCCGTGGCAAAAAAGGAATTTCACGTTATTTATGAGAGCGAACGCCCTTCCACATCCACATATAAAAACTTTGAACAAAAATGTTTACAAATTAGACACCACATTTATTTTCGAACGCATGAAGTACATGTCAAAGGACAAAAAGTAGAATTTACGAGGTAATTTTGAAATTCAAGTGGATAGCAAAATTTTGTTAACTTTAAAGATTAGCTTATTAACTGAAATGAATATAGACATTTGTGTTGTGGCCGTGTCTGTGAGTGGTGGTACCTAAGCAAGTGCGGTGACTTATAACTATGGCTTTAAGACGAGTTTCCTACGAGCAATTGGAAACTCTGTGGGATTTTTTGAATACCCACAGAGACATCGCTATGGGCTACAATAAAAGTGCTCAAGCTCGGGAAATGTCCCGAAGAATGTGGACTGAGGTGGCTGCAAATCTGAATTCGGTTGTTGGTGGTGCTAACAAGGATTGGAAAACTTGGGCAGCTGTAAGTTTTATAATTATAAACGTAATTGCCTGAATTAAATATAATATTTGTTAACCAACTATTTAAATATTTATAATTTTCAGTATTGGATAGGGAACAAAGGGAAGTTGAAAAGAAAATGTGCCGCTATTCGAACATCACAATCACGCACAATTCAATTCAATTCAAAACTTTATTGCTGAACAAAGTAGGTACATAAATATACATTGCAAGATGTTGAGTGAATGTGCAGTTCACTATGTTCTACCAATTAAGGCATGCAAAATTATGTTATAGTAGACAAATTATAATGATTATGTATGAATATAATATTATTATTATTGTTAGGTGGGGGACCATGCGAAATACTTGCCATATCAGATATTGAAAAAAAATATCTTTCAATTCTTGGTGAGGACTATGGTGTGGGTCTTCCAGGAATTCAAGTGAACCCATTTGACACAGAAAGCACTCATGTAAGTAATATTTTTTTTTAATAAAAAATATTTCAAATTCCAACTTTATTAAAGTAGCAATGGAGTCAGTAGTTACTTAAATTTGTTATTACAATAGATGTAATTCACAAATGTCACATAAATACAATGAAAAGTTTGAGATCACTTTAAAACTCTCACATACTTAATCAAAACATTTAAGCATAACATTAGTAACAGATTCTGTGATGAAAAACAAGCAATTACTTTTTGTTTTAATACACAATATCTATAATTAATAATAATACCCTAACCTACCTTAATTAGAACCTACATGTAATGCAATAATACAACAATTATGCAATACAATACATTTGTATTAAACATAATAAAAATACACTCTAAGACAACTTTAAGACTTGATTTTCTTTTAATCATTTATTATTTAGAATGACATACCTAACTACTTGTTACATAATAGAGTTACTAAGTTTCGTATTATGTATTTTCAGGCATCAACATCAAGTGCTTCTCAAGATGAGTCTCAATCTATTCTTTTAATACCTGAGCGCATAGAAGTTGTAGGAGAAAACATTAATGTTGGACCATCCCTGCAAGTACTGTCAATACCAGACACAGAAGATCTTGTGCTCCGACCTTCAAGTACACAACCCATTCAGCCAGCCGAACCAATGACTTCTACTCAGTCTCGGAGACACCGGCGTCGCTCAGCGCCTATGTCTCAAGAGATGACAAGAAGAGCTCTCGCCGATTCAAGCCGTTTGCGAGCAGAGGCTACACAAGAAATAAGCAGAGAATTAAAAAATGTTGTAAATGTTCTGTCTCGTATAGCAGCAGCATTAGACAGCATAAACAATAGCTAATAAATTCCCTACTTACATTTATACTTTAAAACATAAATTTACTAATGATGACAAAATTGTATATTATATTAAACTTACTTACACATTTTAACAATGTAAGTACTCTTATTAATACATTACTAATAAAAAAATGGTACTAAAATTATGATCTTACATTCTAGGTTACTTGTCGGCGTGCCCACAAATGAGCAATAAGCTGTCTTCTAGTAGAGAGGCCGTCTTGCAGTTCAAGATGTTGGGCTCTCGTAGAAGAATGTGCCTCTGAAGTGCTGTCTGTCATATTGTGAGTAGAAGGTTGCATTTGTGTTTCTTGCATAACTTCTTCAGAATTCAACTCCTGCACAGGGACATTGCATCTATTGCAAATGTTGTGCAATACAACACAAGCATTCACAATAGATGCCGCTACTTGAGGCTCATAATGCAGAACCCTATGCACAAGTAGGCATCTAAAGCGTGCTTTAAGAAGGCCAATTGTTCGTTCCACCACATTACGAGTTCTCACGTGCAATCCTGTGTAGTAAGCGTCAGGTGAATCTGGAGGAGCATCTATAATCGGAGTCATCATGGTCTTCCTTAATGGATATCCAGAATCACCTACAAAAAAAAGGAATTGATAATTGACTTTTAAATATTATCTGAAAATCTTTAAACATATATACTCAGAACAACTTTTTTTGTATTTACATACCTAAAAGCCACATGTTATTTAACTCTTCCATATGACTTTTTAATGGGTGGTTGGTCCATATAAATGAATCGTGAGTTGCTCCTCCATTGCTGGCATCCACACTAATAATTTCCATGTCTGAGTTGCATATCTAGAATTGTAGTAATTTTATTAATTTACAAAATAACACAAACTGACTTTTTTCTTGTTTCAGGAGGATATATGTTTCGTGGATTACAGAGGAATATTAAATAACTTTCTTTATCTTCTTATAATACTATTTCTCTTGTTAGATGGATGGCAATTATGAAATTATTTAATGTTAAAGCCTTTTACGTAGGATGATAGTTTTTAAATTGACATATAATAATATCACACCATTTGTTGTATAAATGGGCTGTAATTTTAATGTATGTAATAATAATGTTTTATTCGTTTTTTTAGTCCACTCTGTGTGTGTTACATTAAAATATGTTTGTAATATAAAATGTAATTAAATAATAAAGACACCTACCACTTGCACATTTAAAGAATGATATTGTTTTCTACGGTAAAAACGTTATTCATGATGCATTGGCCGTTTTATTGCTACATGGGTTCCATCAATGCAACCTAAAACTCCAGGCATACCAAACATGTTTGAAAATCTGAAATAAGTAAAACAGATTTGTGCTGTCACATTCAGAGTAAAATAACATATTGAAAACAAAATAATCTGACTGTACTTACCCCATCGCATTTACTCGGCGTTCGCTAGGACCAGCTGGGAATTTTATATATTTTCGGCGAAAATGTGGTAAATTTAAGCATTTTGTTACTTCAGCCATTGCAGTTGATACTGTTTGCTGTGCAACAGAATGTACAGCGATATCACCCGTTGGTCTTTGGTATGAACCAGTCGCGTAAAAAGATAATGCTATTAAAACCTGAAATCAAGGAGGTACAGCATCAAGTAGGATATTATTTTGAAAATTAGTCCGATAAATAGATGCATAAATAAGTACTAACCTTGACCTCAATCGACAAATCTGTTGATTTTGTAGGGTGTGACATGAAAGCTTGTAGCTCATTACAGAGTTCAAGTGCAAGCTCTTTAGTTAGCCTATAGCGTTTAACAAAAGCATTGTCCGGCATCTCGAATGGCTTGATTGAGTTTCTCAGAACATTTCTTTGTATTTTAGCATTTTGTTTAACGCTATTGCAACGACTATCTTCCTCGAGAAACTCAAAAATTTCATCTTCATCACACATCTATAATAAACGATAAACACAGTGCTTAAAGATGATTTTCTATGTTTTACAATACTTTAAAATAACGCCAGAATAATATTTTACGCACATTTTAAAAACAACTTACGTTTTTGTATTTAAATTAATTAAAACAGGTCAATAAATGTTAGTTTCACTCGGCTGCAAATTCTGACGACAGGGCAGTTCAATTGTTGAATGTTTAAATGTCAAAAAAGACTTGATGGTAAGGATATGTTGCAGGTCAGCCTGCTGAAATGCTGTGACGTAGCACTCGCCGGCTTAGGTCACGTGATCGCTGACTCGCCTGCTATTTGGCGCGCTCATGGTACAAACTAGCACGACAGGTTATTTTTCGTCTAAAATTGACCTGCTATAAGAGTGCATGGTAGGCCCCCTGATATCCCATAAAAACTGTATAAATTTACAAGAGTTCATTAAAAGACATAAACACGGGCGGCGTGGCGCGAAATATGAATTTTTGCATTTCTTTCTTACGCAGGTACCACCACAAATGTCTACATTTGCCCTATAATTAGTATTTGTTGCTAAACTATATAGTACGCACTATGATCAGACCAAGTTTGAGCCTGATATATATTACCATTTTGAAGATAGAGCAGGAACAAAAACGTTGAAATAAATGCATGTTTTTCGCGGTTTCTTGTATAGGTACCCCCTTTGGTTTTAGACTTTATTTTATTTTTAGTATTTGTCGTGCAGCACATATTCTCAGAAAATTTCATCCAGTTAGCTATTACCGTTCAAAAGATACAGCTCTGTGACAGACGGATGGACGGACAGCGTAGCGAGAGTAATAGGGTCCCATTGGCACCCTTCGGGTACGCAACTATAATGATCAAGTAATGTCTTGAAGGCGGAACAACAGGATAAATATTTGCAAAGCACACTATACTTGTATCATGTGAATTCATTTGTTCACAGCTAGATGTTAGGCCACAGATTATGTTCAAGATGCGATATTCCATTCACAAGAAAAATTTAAGTATGAAAGTGGCTAAGAAAATAGGCAGACTAATAAAACAAGATAGACAGGTTGTGTAAAAGATGATAATATGAATAGAAAGGATATGAACAGCTGATGTAGATGTACGGAAGAAAAAACATGCTACGCTAACCACATTTGGATAAAGGCAATGTTGGGTTACGATAGGGATAAATTAAAGGTACATGTACATACATACTTCTATAATTTTAAGGAGGCTTAGTTTTCAGTATATTAAAACTTAGTTTTAATTAGACGTTTATTTCTTTAAATGCTCTCGTATAACATAACTGACGGCAAATTTTGATAGGAAGTGTTTTTTTTTTACTTTAAAAAAATCTGACAGATCTATCAGTCTAAATCTGACTCATAAAGACAGACTAATATTTTTTTCTGTTTCTATTTCTTGGCATGTCTGCTCATAACTAATTCAAGGACATAACAATTTGGAGGAAAAAACTGTTTTTGAAATTATACTGGAGACTACAATAGGTTTAATTTAAATTAGTAAATATTTATTCTAATACACATTAATAAGAAAAATATTTCCTAAAAATAGCTTTTTTCTCCAAGATATAGTTCCATCGTTAAGATTTAATCCTTCAAAACACATAAAAATTTAGAATTAATAGTACGGCTATTTATATGTAGCCATTTTCAGTACATTTTTAGTATAAGCTGACCTCACATTGTATGGAAGCAAGAACCTCGACATTTTGGCAAATGCAACTTGGCCGAAACGTCGAGGTTAGTCAAAATGTTTGTTGTGTTTTGATTTGATTGTGCACGAAAAGTCCCGTAAATATAGTTCAATATTGCGAAAGTTTAAAAAATTGTACTATAGTATTATATTATCTGTGCACAAAGATATTATGTGTGTACAAAGATTTTCCATTTAAACGGTCACGGTCTCTTGCGAAAACCAACTATACGCACAGCCTCTCAGAAGTCATAGGCATAAAAGTCATCAAGTCGCATCTGCTCGTCTACTCTTTAAATCTTTCAATACAAGTGACAAGTAGTTTGGACAACATTATATTAGCGATCTTAGTGGACGTCAGTCGTTTACGGATACGTGCTTTATCAGGTGAGTAGCTTATATTTTAAAAAAATTAGGTTTTTTTGTTGTTTTGGTTTTGTGCAAGTTAGTTTTTTTGGTACGGTGAAGTGTTTTCTTTTCTCTGTGTTTATGTAAGGTAAAGAAATATGATAACTGTTTTGGTTTTAGTAAATCAGTTATTTACCGGTACAGGCCCCCTAGCCAAGTTGACAATCTACAAACGTCAACGCTATAGAAAACAATAAAAATGTATGGGAATGACATATTATTATCTCAACGAGTGACTTTTTCGTTGAGATATGTCATTCCCTTACATTTTGATTGTTTTCTATAGCGTTTACGATTGTAGATTGTCAACATGGCTAGGGGGGCAATATTGATAGTTTAATTTAATAAAGTACTTGATGGTGAGGTAAATAATCTTAGTTCAAACATTTGCATTCAACATAGTATTTTATATTTTTCAAGTAAGCAACAATTCAATTACCATTTATTTCTATTGACACTTAATAAACAATAACATTTAATTGTTCATTGTTTAATAAGATAATCTACATGTTTGTGCATATTTAATGTAGTTTTAACATAGTTTACACACAGACTAGGCAATAATCTTCTCGTCCAAAATACCGCAGTGTCTCAAGACGAAAGTCTTTGACCAGTGTGTGTTGCCAGTAATTACTTACGGTACTGAAACGTGGTCGCTCACAATGGGCCTGATAAGAAGGCTCAAAGTCACTCAAAGGGCAATGGAGAGGGCTATGCTCGGAGTGTCCCTGCGTGATCGAATCAGAAATGAGGAGATTCGCAGGAGAACGAAAGTAACCGACATAGCCCGAAGAATTGCCAAACTTAAGTGGCAGTGGGCGGGGCACATTGCTCGCAGAACGGATGGCCGATGGGGCAGTAAAGTTCTGGAGTGGCGACCGCGTACTGGAAGGCGCAGCGTGGGTAGGCCCCCCACAAGGTGGACCGACGACCTGGTGAAGGTCGCGGGAATACGCTGGATGCGGAAGGCACAGGAACGGTCGTTGTGGCGATGCTTGGGGGAGGCTTATGTCCAGCAGTGGACGTCTTTCGGCTGAAATGATGATGATGAATGATGAGGCAATAATCATAACTTTGAATACCTACTAGTACTACTAGTTTAGTGTTTTCTAGTTTGAATAGTAGTACTTTTAGTAGTAGTAGAGCTCCTTTGTGAAAGAGCTCGTCCGGGGAAGTACTACCACCGTACCTACTTATCCACCAAATAGTGATGCTTGCATTGCTGTGTTTCGGTCTGAAGGGTACGGGTGCCGGTGAAATTACAATCACATGAGACTTTCCATCTTCCTATCTCATTTAGGGTGCATTTAGGCAACAGCGTAGGTGGTATTGCAGTTGTTATGGGCAAAGGTAACCACTTTAAATCAGGTGGGCTTTTAGCTTGTTTCGCCATCCTACACTATATAAAAAAAATACTGTCAGAATAAATCTATACTAGTAATTATAAAGAGGAAAGGTTTATGTCATTGTTTGTAATCGATAAACTCTGGAACTACAGAACCAATTTTAATCATTCTTTCACCATTCAAAAGTTACTTTCTCCAGAAGTAACACAGGTTATATTTTATTTCAGTACGCGGGCGAAGCTGTGGGCAAAGCCTAGTCTTTCATAATTGTCTTCCAAGTAGATCATGCTCCAAGCCTTTTTCCCAATTATATTCGAGTCGACTTCCAGTCTAACCAGATGCGGCTGGACATCAGTATTTTACACGAAGCGACTGCCATCAGTCCCCCGCAACCCAGTTACTGGGTAATACTGACATTCGGAGGTTAGACCAGTTGTCAGACTTTCAGGCTTCTTTATTTAATCGTATGGCATCTTTATAGGCTATCTACACGCTGAAATTTGAGTCGCTTAAATCCCGAAAAGGGGTGAGATTCTTTAACCATATGGTGGCGTCAGGTGTAAGGGTGAAAAGATCCTCTGGAGAGCCAGGGTACGACAATAAAGGACATCGTTGGATTATATGGTCCACAGTCATTCAGGCTTCTGACTACCCGTAACGACTGCCATGGATATTCGTATGACAACCGGGAACGACAGCTTAACGTGCTTTCCGAGGCACGGAGGGGTCTCGATGTGTAACGAAACGGTCACCCATCCACAGACTGACCGCGGCAAGTGCAGCTTAACCTTGCAGATCGTACAATACACGCAGTCGTTGCTTCGCTACGAGCCCCTCAATTCTTCAATTATTCAATGTCTTTCAAGTAGATGTCTTCACTAAATGTGTTCTACATTGCTATACAGCCAAATAGATTAATATTAATTTAACAATTATTGTGATATTTGGACTTAAATATCTAGTTATTCAGGCATTTCACTCCTCTTATGTACCTTGAGATTTGTTTGACAAGACCTTGCAATCCAAATAGCTAAATAATTATTCTTAAGTTCCTGCTAAAAACCGTACAATATAAGTCTACTATAACGACTTAAGACTACAAAGTACAATTTTAGCAAAATCGAGTTTCCTTATAAATGAGGTCAAACTAGATATTACACAAATGAATATGAGTGCCAAAATACTACTTACTATTCTTATAACGCCTCTTTTATGGCATAGAATGGCGAAACGAACTAAAGGCTCACCTGATTTTAAACGGTTATCTTTGACCATAACAACTGCAATACTTCCTAGGCTGTTGCCTGAATAGTAAGTCGCGTTTGCCAAACTGAGACATGAAGATGGAAAGACTCGCGTGATTGTAAATTCACCGAAACCCCTACCATTTGCACTGGAACACAGTAATGCAAGCATCACTGTTTGGCGGCAGAAATGGGCACGGTGGTAGTATGTAGTCAGAAATCTATCCGGTGAACCACAACTAAGGCTAAAATCCCTTGAATTCAATGTTCGATGGCAGCCGTAGTTACGTGTAATGTAGCAGGATTCGTGCAGAGGATTTTGTCGACAAAATGTACCACCGGGAAGTATCGTGACCGTACTTTCCCGGACGAGCTTTTTCACTATGAGCTAGGGTTATCGGTTTATGGAAGTCGGAGATAGGTATACCTTCCAAAATATTATGCCAGGTACAGACTAACCAAACGTATGCTATCAAAGACCACCAAGCGAACGCGAGCGAATCAATGTGGTGTATGCACACCACAGCCCGCGAAATTCATAGAAAATATTAACCAAGCTCTATAAGTTCTATCACGATCGATAATATTAGTTTATTATTAAATAATCGATTACCAAGCTAGTATGGCTTATAGAGCTAGGTAGGTATACAACGTATATCAGAAATGCGTGGTCATATTTAATGTTTTTTTTTTTTTTTTTTATGTTTTTTTTATTCGCCTCGTTGGTCTAGTGGTTGCAAGCACGACTGCTGAGCGTGAGGTCCTGGGTTCGATTCCCGGGTCGGGCAAAGTGTTATTGGGTTTTTTCATTAGGAAATTCTCAGTAGCAGCCGGAGTCTGGATTTGTGCCCGGTTAATGGCAATAAAAGTCAAGTTTAAAGTCGCTCAGCGAGCTATGGAGCGATCTATGCTTGGAGTTTCTTTGAAGGATAAAATCCGTAACGAGATTATCCGGAGAAGAACCGGAGTGACCGACATAGCTTGTAGGATCAGTAAGCTGAAGTGGCAGTGGGTTGGCCATGTCTGTCGAAGGACCGATGGCCGTTGGAGCAGACGAGTCCTTGAGTGGAGACCGCGTATTGGCAAACGCAGCGTAGGGCGCCCCCCTGCCAGGTGGACCGACGACCTAAAGAACGTGGCTGGGGGGGACTGGATGCGGAAGGCAGAGGACCGAGTGTTGTGGCGCAACTTGGGAGAAGCCTATGTCCAGCAGTGGACTGCGATAGGCTGAGTTGATTGATTTGATTGAATGGCATTAGGCTCGCCCCCTATTACATGGGACTTACAACATAACTGGCGAAATGTGGGTGTACTATACACCTCTGCCTACCCCTTCGGGGAAATACAGGCGTGATGTTATGTTATGTTATTTTATATTTAATGAGTTCATTCAGGGGATCATCATCATTTTAGCCGAAAGACGTCCACTTTTGGACAAAGGCCTCCCCCAAAGGCGGGGGGATATGCCATTCAGGGGATGCTATCGATTATCTTTTACCAACCAACCAACCCTGAATCGTTCTTCTTAATCTTACTTTTTAATAACATAACATAACACACGATGTTAATCACGCCTGTATTCCCCCGAAGGGGTAGGCAGAGGTGTATAGTACACCCACATGCCGCCAGTTATGTTATAGTCCCATGTAATAATGGTTTAATTAAATAAGAAATCATGTATTTTTGATTATGTACCTATTGTATTTTATGATGTGTAGTAATATTGTATCAACATTTTTACGTTATTATTATAATTTTTGTTATCGTGTACCTGCTGAAATATTCAGACACAATTGAAATTGTTAGTGAATAAATAAATGAAATGAAATGAAATGAAATGAAATGAAATGAATAGGGGGCGAGCCTATTGCCACTGACCTGGCACAAATCCAGACTCCGGGCTGCTACTGAGAATGTCCTTATGAATAAACCCAATAACACTTTGCCCGACCCGGGAATCGAACCAAGGATCCCACGCTCAGCAGTCGCACTTTTTAATAATATGTGGAAAATATCGTTGCCATTAACAAGTTTTTTTTTGTTTATAATTAGGTATATTTTTTTACTAGTTAAGTTATTTTAGTTTAATTAGTTAAGTTTCCAATATCATTTAAGTGCACCGGTAACTACCCTTTGTCTCTTCCATGACATTCCAGTCCATTCAATGGTTGTCTGGAAGAGATCGCCGTGGAGCGA
This sequence comes from Asteroscopus sphinx, assembly GCA_949699075.1. NCBI lineage: Eukaryota > Metazoa > Arthropoda > Insecta > Lepidoptera > Noctuidae > Asteroscopus > Asteroscopus sphinx. The sequence goes on along the minus strand of OX453021.1, from coordinate 4,992,086 downwards.
TAAGACCGCCAGTTGTACACTAGCGCATAAGTAGTTATTTAAGAAATTGATATAATCTTGTTGTGCAATAAAGAGGATTTGTATTGTATTGTATAATACCAACTAATGTGTAACCGTTTATTTTCCCAAACAAATAAAATAAAATAAATAAATCCTGAATTCGCAAAAAAAACAGGTGATCCTTACAGTTTGTCGAGTAACATAACATAACCAGCCCATTACTGTCCCACTGCTGGGCACGGGCCTCTTGGGGTGCTGGCCAGAAAACCTCCACGTATGCCTGACGGCTGCTTGTCCTTCTGGACACGTCTGGAGGGAACGGCAGTTGTTTGGCCGGTGCATCCCGGGTACGGGCAATAAAATCCTTTCGAGGGATTAACATTCGGGGGATTTTATTGCCTGTGGCGAATATGCTGGCGCGGGAGGGGCCCGTTCTGGGCCAGTGGGGAGTTGTTCCACGTGTCTCTCTGTTGCCAACAGAGGGCACAGTTGAGGAGCAGGGGCGGGCCCGGTGTGCACTCACCCTGCCACTGGGCAGGCAGCGGGGGGACTATCTTTCCCTGCCCCCGTCGATCTCGTAACCCCAGGAGTGCCCGCTGAGTAGTGTTCTCGCTCCTCTTGGGACCGAGGGTCTTGGCTTCACACCCGGACCGCGAGGAAGAAAACCTCTATAAAAATTACGGGAGGTAGGGCCTGCGAGCAGCAGACTCGGGGTAGTCTGCTGCCCGACCAGGAGCTGGCGTAGCTGGCACAGCCGGCGTAGTTGGTGCAGCTGATAAAGGTCCATGAAGTGAGGTGGCGTGCAGGGTTCCGTGTGCGCCACCGAGGAGGGTGCGGCCGACTTTAGGCCGCTCGGGTAGTCGGGGGTGGTTGTGTGAATACTCACGGGTTCCCACGCCCCTGGCTAAAGTAGTTGAAGGAACACCGTGGTGGTTTTAGTCGTTAAGAGTCCGACATTGGCTCCGCCTACCCCGGGCGGAGTGCGTCAATTAGGATATCCCCAAGGCAAAAAAAAAAAAAAAAAAGGTTCGCCAGATATAGATGAAGATTTCTCAGGAAGTTATTATAGAATGGTTTGATTAGGGTTTTGCATGAATACAGTTTAACTTTGTCCGTTATTAAAATTATATTTCACTCGAAAACATCCATAATCTTCTGAGAAAACTTCATTTATATATCTTTACGCTGTATACCAATTGCTTTGTTAGACTGTACTATGGGGACTAGACAATGGATATAATACTTATAATATACTTTTTTTTTGTAAATACATACTTATAATGCATAAGAAACACCCAGACCAACACAAACACTTTAGTTCATCATACAAATATCGTCAGAATGCTGGCGTTCATTTACAGCGAACAGCGAAGGCGAGCGAGCGTGCAGTGTCCATCGGCGAAAATCACTGTTTTCCTTAACTTGCCTTCGTTCGGTTGGTCTGTAGCCAGCATAGGGGTTTTACCCTATTTAAAAAACTTAACATTTTACCTTTGCCTTGTTTATACATCCTAGAAATATGTCTATTTGTAAAAAAACATCCCCATTTATTTTCAAAATTCTCCGATAACCCAAATAGCCGATCTCGGCACAAATATCCTCTGAGCTTACCAAAAATAAAATTAGAAGTATTTAAAAGAAACGTGTATTGCATGTCGATTAAAATATTTAATCACCTACCCCAGAATCTTAGTAAACTACCTCTGAAATTATTTAAAAAGGCATTATTCAAATTGTTATTAAATAAAAATTATTATTGTGTAAATGAATACTCAGAAGATAAGTCGATAATATTTACAATATAGATAAAATACCAATATAATTATGTTAGCCTGATTATGTACCTAATGACATTTTGTTATTTTTAGTTATTTTTAAAATGTCTATTATGCACCCCAAATATGTTTGCACGTCATACGTGACAGGATATGTTAGAACACGAAAATTTTGTAACACCTAGTTATGTACCATATTCTAGCAAATAAATATACTGAATTGAATTGAATTGAATTATACATGCTGAAATTTGAGTCGCTTAATTCCCGAAAAGGGGTCATTGTACTCATCATTATGAACAACTTTTACTATGGCACGAACGCGGAAATCGCGAAAAATTAATCAGTTGGTCCCTATATTTGTGTTCACTTAAATCAATAAAATGTAGGGACCACTTGATTTTTTTTTCGCGATTTCAGGGTTGGTCCCATAGTAAAAGTTGTTCATAATGATCAGTACAATGACCCCTTTTCGGGAAATAAGCGATTCAAATTTCAGCGTGTATGTCGGACTCATAACTACCCACACGGTAGTCACCACAGCACAAAATAGATAAGCTCCGGGAACTCCAATGGATCGCGCAAGTGCCTCTATAGTGCATGTTGTTAAATCCTAGTAAACAATATTAAATACGTCATCATTTAGCACCTGTCTGTATCATATTAAAGTATCAAAAAGCGAGTCAAAGTCTCGCAGCACAAATTGACGACCAATGTGTTTGTTGATATATTAGACACACATGCCATGGTCAAGCATAAACGGTGTGTTTGCTTTCTAACTAACGTGAGCATGCAAATGTTAGCTGTACATGGCAAATGTTTGATCAAAAGTAAAGCTTGTTCCTGGGTTGAGTGTTATAATCGTAGATACCTTAACCCACTCCCTGTCCATATTATTTGAAACCTCTGTGTTCTAGTGGTTCGAGTGTTGGACTGCTAATCACGAGGTTCGATTCCCACAGAACACAAATATTTGTGTGATGAACACAAGTGTTTGTGTTGGTCTGGATGTTTCTTATGTATTATAAGTATGTATTTATAAATTTATTATATCCATTGTCTAGTACCCATAGTACAAGCTCGGCTTAGTTTAGGACTAGATGATGCTGTGTAAAAATTACCCAAAAATATTCATTTATATTTATTTATTATATATGTATAGCGCGACTGCTGAGCATGGGGTCCTGGGTTCGATTCCCGGGTCGGGCAAAGTGTTATCGGGTTTTTTGATTAGGAAATTCTCAGTAGCATCCTGGAGTCTGGATTTGTGCCCGGTTAATGGCAATAGGCAGTTATGTTATAGTCCCTATTACATGGGACTATAACATAACTGGCGAAATGTGGGTGTATACTTGTGCCTACCCCTTCGGGGAAATACAGGCGTGATGTTATGTTATGTTATGTATAGTGATACAGGGCGATTGTTTAACAATTGTTTCTGGTTTTTGGGCAGTGAACGAGTTATACAACGTAATTTTTTGTTTACGCAATTTGAGAAACTAGTTTATTCAGAATAACGAGGAAAATTTATTAGGATACTTTTTTTTTTACATCACAAAATTACATGCTTTTAGAGTTACTTTAAGTTCCCCAGTTGGTAGCGGAGAAAGTGAAAAATAATAGGGACTACCTGATGGACGGAAAATAATCGAGCCTTACTTCTTGGACGTTAAGGACCTATTGACAATCCACTGATGTACTGAATGTAACGTTGTATATATATATATTTATTTATTTTTTTTTTTTTTTTGTATAGGACTTTGGTGTTTCTTTAATTTGTTGTGGATAATCACTGTAGTATTTACGTTTCCTGATGGGATTTCCCATCGGTAACATCTCAGGAACCATCCAACTTTTCACCTCCTATTTAACCCTTTTAGGGGATGAATTTTCAAAAATACTTTCTTAGTGCTCACCTCCATTATACAAAGTTACTTTTTGTTTACGCAATTTGAGAAACTAATTTGTTCAGAATCACGAACAGAGATTGGGTTTTTTTTTTACTAAATCACAAAATTGCATGTTTTTATAGTCACTGTAAGTCCCCCAGTTGGTAGCGCAAAAAGTGAAGTATGTCATGCAGGGACTACCTGATGCATGGTAACTAATCGAGACGAAATTCCTGGACCTTAAGGACCTATTCACGATTCGCTGATGTACTGAATTTACCATCATCATCCTCCGAGCCTTTTCCCAATTATATTGGGGTCGGCTTCCAGTCTAGCCAGATGCGGCTGAACATCAGTATTTTACACGGAGCGACTGCCATCAGACCCCCGCAACCCAGTTACTGGGTAATACTGACATTCGGAGGTTAGACCAGTTGTCTGACTTTCAGGCTTCTGACTACCCGTAACGACTGCCATAGATATTCGTATGACAACCGGGACCGACAGCTTAACGTGCTCTCGGAGGCACTGAATTTACCATAATAACCAATAATGATTTCATCTTCCGATCTTCTGAGTTGTCGTCCCCGTTTCCTTTTTCTGTCTCTCGGGTACCACGTCATCATGGTTTTACTCCATTTATCGTAACGACTGTATTAACTGCTAAATAAAAGCGATGCAAAATTCGAATAGCTGCAAGATCTTATCACCCAAGCTTCAAGTATGAACGCTTCTTATCAATTAGCTGTAGTACGGCAGACATTACGTCAATGACATCAACATATTGGATCATGATCACTGACCAATGACAATGTCCACTCATAGTTCAAACTAATGTCTTTATACGTACACTGAGGACCACGATGGCTGCTCTTTGATGTTGGTTATTATTATTCCTTTATTCATCTAATACATATTATTATTATTTTGGAAAAAGAAGTAAGGTCTTTGCAAGTCCCTTATGTCACTGCGACCTAAAAGATCTATTGTAACACCTCTAATAGTAGACTACAGCACCTCTCCAAGCCGCAGGCCAACCATAAAGTCGACTATTGTCTTGGGGTTTGAGGATCTGATCTCATCAGCTGAGATTGTGTAGCCTCCAAGATGCTGACTTCTAATTTGGTGCATTGCATCACATTCGCATAGGATATGAGTGGGCGTTTCATCCTTTTCGCGACAAAATCTGCAAACTGTAATATCTGTGAGGCCCATCTTGTGTAGATTTTTGTTCAGTTTACAGTGCCCTGTAAGGGTTCTGATGAGGATCTTTATATGGCAACACATATTATTAAAAAATTTAAATGTTTCGATAAAAAAAAAAAAAGAAGTAGCCCACCGGCATCGGGAACAGGGTCCAAACTACGGGCGGCGGTCAGGGCCTACGAAAGAGTCATAAGTCTACGAAAAGAGAATACCGCAAGGATTCATTTAAATACAACATACGAAAAGGAAATATAGTACGTTCGACCGCACGTCAATGGTAATAATTTGACATTGACAGCGCCTTAATTTCGTAAGCAGTAAGGGCGGTTTTCTAATTCAAGTGTTACTACTGTCATGCAGTTGACTGTACCTAGTTTAGAAGTTTTTTTTTAAATGTACTATTTGAACATTATGTAATTTAGTCACGTCCACAACTCTATATTAAATGTTATTACACTAATAAATCTAATAAACAATAACATTTTCAAAAAAATGTTTTTTATGTGACGTTTTATAATTATTACGACAATAAAAAACTGTCGCGAGGTAAACTACTATAATTTATGTGTTTATGTAGTGACTATTGTAATTGTAAGGGGCTCGTGGCTAAGTAGCAAGCGTGTGGATTGTACGATCTGCAAGGTTAAGCTGCACTAGCCGCGGTCAGTATGTGGATGGGTGACCGTTTCGTTACACATCGAGACCCCTTCGTGCCTCGAAGAGCACGTAAAGCCGTCGGTCCTGCGCCTGATCTCTCTCCGGTCGTGTCGAATTGCCGTCCCATCGGATTATGAGAGTGAGTGAACAGAGAGTGCACCTGTTTTTGCGCACACACTTGTGCACTATAATATGTCCCGCGCAGATGGCTTGTCTCAATTGAGATTGGCCGCCGTGACCGAAATTCGGCCGGGAGGACATTCATTTTATTATTATTGTAAAATAGTAATTATCCTGCATGATTGAGCTAAAATGATGTATTACTTTGTGTGTGTTATGTTCCTTCGTGTACAACCAGCGCCCACGCACACACCATGCACCTGAAGGATATTTGCTTTCAGCGATTACTGGCTGATGCCGCGACATGTGTACTGAGAGAAATGAGCACGGTTTGAGGTACATGTCTGCGTGAGCGCTGGTTGTACACGAAGGAGCATAGTTTTTTTTTGGCTTCACTAGATTGTTCGTAGCACTTCGTCTATATTCTTAACTATGTCTATGGAAAAAACGAAGTGCTTCAAACTTTTCTTAGCGAGATTCCGTCCACCATTTTTTATTTGTCCGAGGTCGAGAGTTTAAAAAAGCGAATACCTCCGCTTTTGTAATGTAATGCTCAACATAAATTTTTTTATTGTTACATTATATTGTACACACGGCTACACATCAAACTGTACATTGCCAGTATAAGATGACCTCGCATTGTTTAGGTTTTCCGTACAATGCGAGATCAGCTTATACTGGAAATATACAGCTTGATGTGTAGCCGTGTGTACTTCTCCGCAATTTCTTACCGACTACCACCAAGACTGCGCTTGTACAATCTCTCCTTCTTCCCATCCTTGATTATGCTGATGTTAGCTATCTCGATCTTACAGAAGACCAACTTAATAAACTTGAGCGGCTTCAAAATTTCTGCATTAGTTTCATATTTGGTTTGCGCAAATATGACCATGTTTCTGATTTCCGCGTTAAGCTCAAGTGGTTACCTATTCACCTTCGCCGGAATGCTCATATCCTTTATCTTCTTTATAACGTGCTTTTCTCTCCTTCTACTCCCCTTTACCTGAAGAAACGTTTGGAAATCCTCTGCAAGACTCACACGCTATTCCTTAGGTCATCAAATAATTTAAGACTGAAAATGCCAATGCATTCCACAACATTTATTGACAAATCCTTTACGGTTCAGGCTGCTCGTTTGTGGAATGCATTGCCAGTGCCTATTAGAAGAGCGCAATCGCTGCCAGTGTTTAAGAGTAGAAGTGGGCGTTTAAACAAAAAGCGCTTAAAAAAGTCTAATAAAAAAAAAAGCGTATAAGCACGCTTTGTGATTAAAGCAGATTTCGTTTAGACTTTTTCGTAAACTATTGAAATGTAACCTTATTTCTATGAACATAAGACACAATTTCAAAGTTGACTGGTGGTGGTTAGAAATCGGCAGAATTAAATTTTATTCGTTTACGTAAAATTTGTTTAGAGAAAGCACTTTTTTATTTTGTTGATTATTTTCGTATCGTTTAAACATTTTAAACGTTTTTGAACTTGATTGATTTGCTTTTGCTTTGGCGCTTAGTTTATTTTTCGTCGTCAAGTGAATGCGTTTTTGAATGTTCTCCTTGGTAATTACGCGACGATTGTAGTTTGTTTGTATAGTTTTTAGTGAACTTTGTAAATAGTTTAAATGTAAATAGAATAGTGTAATGTAGACAAATAAAAGTCAATTTTTTTAGAAGTGAAAAACGAAAAATGGGCAAAAGCGTAAAAAAATTCGTTGGCAGAAAAAAGCACAACCTTTAAACACGCTTACGATTTTAAGTCGTTTTTCCCAACTTTATTTAAGAGGCTTGTGAAGGAGCATTATTTGTCGCTATGAACATGTTTCTTCTCCTGTATGTGATCGTTTTTAATTACTTTACCGTTGCTTATTATTTATTATATAGACAACCCCATTTTCTGTCCAGTTCATTCTTGTCCATCCTAAGGTTGCCTGGAAGAAATCGCTGATCGCGATAAGGCCGCCATTTGTACAATATTTTAAATGCATATTCAATGTAATGTTTTTTATGGTGTACAATAACGCATATATAAATACATAAATAGTACGCACTTTCTTCCCCGGAAGATTATTAGTTCTCAACAAGAGTGATTTTATCTATTCAAGTATTTCATTTTGAATGACAGGATAAGGAACAGTTTGATGAGATCGTTGCGGTTTACTGGTAGATGTCCTACTGATAAGGGTTGAGAAAGGTACGTTTCGGTCGTCTGGTCAAGCGGAAAGGAAGGATTTATAGCGAAAATGTTTGAGGAAGTGTCGAGGTTACACCTTAAAAAATTATTTATGTACAGTGTTTTGTCCTTTAAAAGGTCAGGTACTTGTAGCAAGCGCGTACTACTACGGCAAATTATAGTTCGCTGCAGGTAGTTGTAAATAGAAAAAGTGCCAAAAGTGGCCGTTTGCCACACTCATGGTTGTAGCTGATATTTTAAAGGGGATTAATGGTAGTATATAATATGGATCTGGAAAACATTGTCAATAATGAACATATACATATTTTAGTGGAGGCGCTCGTAGCGAAGCAACGACTGTGCGGATTGTACGATCTGCAAGGTTAAGCTGCACTTGCCACGGTCAGTCTGTGGATGGGTGACCGTTTCGTTACACATCGAGACCCCTCCGCAACTCGGAGAGCACGTTAATCTGTTGGTCCAGGATTGGCATACGAATATCTATAGCAGTCGTTACGGGTAGTCAGAAGCCTGAAAATCTGACAACTGGTCTAAGCTCCGAATGTCAGTTTTACCAAATAACTGGGTTGCGGGGGTTTGATGGCAGTCGCTTCGTGTAAAATACTGATGTTCAGCCGCATCTGGCTAGACTGGAAGCCGACCCCAACATAATTGGGAAAAGCCTCGGAGGATGATGATGATGATACACATTTTAGTGGTAATCTACCTTTTACGACATCTAAAGTCAAGAGATCCTATTACCTATTTGCTAAAAACAAAACAGCAAACTCTTAAAAAGAAGTAGGTAGTTTGTTGTCAAAACTGTATTGTTACTTGTTTTTTACAGATCAAAAATGGAAGAGATACCCTATCATCCACTGATTACGGTGACAAAAGAATCGGTGAAGAAGGTACGGCAGCAATGTGATATAGATGATGTGAAGAGGATCAGGGAGTGCCTAGACATTGTCGAAGAATGGATTAAGAAGCAGGACCATCTGGTGGAAGGGAGCAAGTATTTAAGTAAGTTCCTGTTGCTGAGTATTCTGGATTATCATGAATCATTATACTCAGATTCTTTTCCCAATTATATTAAAGTCGGCTTCCAGTCTAGCCAGATACGGCTGAACGTCAGTATTTTACACGGAGCGACTGCCATCAGACACCCGCAACCCAGTTACTGGGTAATACTGACATTCGTAGGGTAGACCAGTTGTCAGACTGAAAATGTTTACCATGGAACTTATTCCGTGATGTTTACTGTACTGTCCTCATTAAATACGATAAATTTTAATAGGTAGTAAGTAATGAAATAATATGCAGGTATTTGTCCTACATATCTTTGTACTAAGGCTATTCTTAGAGATGTCATTTCTATCTTTGTTTAATCGTGGATAGATAGAATAATAGTTTGGCCGTAATAGTACATTATGACACAAGTGAGCTAAGTTGACTATTATACTCTAGGCTGGATTGCAGCGGGGTGCTGGTCAGAAAACCACCACGTGTGTCTGACGGCTGCTTGTCCTTCTGGACACGTCTAGAGGGAACGGCAGTTGTTGGGCCGGTGCACCCTGGGCGCGGGCAATAAGTCTCCTTTGGACCGGGGTACCTTATTGCCTGTGGCGAATATTCTGGCATGGGAGGGGCCCGATGTGGGCCAATGGGAAGTTGCTCCACGTGTCCCTCTGAGAAAGCAGAGGACACTGTGGAGCAGGAGCGGGCCCGGTGTGCACTCACCCTGCCACTGGGCAGGCAGCGGGGGCTGCTTGTGGCGAGCCGGGACCTGTCGGGAGTGGTTGTATGAATACTCACGGGTTCCCACGCCCCCGGCTAAGGTAGTTGAAGGAACACCGTGGTGGTTTTAGTCGGTAAGAGTCGGACACTGGCTCCGCCTACCCCGGGCGGAGTGCGTCCATGAGGATTTCCCCACGGAAAAAAAAGCTGGATTGCAGCCCGAGCCGAAGGCGAGCTCGTAATGGAGCCGAGAGTATAATAGTCAGTGCTCACGCGTGTCATACGACGTTTTTCAACACATTTGCGAGGAAAAAAACATACACACATTTTAGACAAATATTGAATTTGTGAAAAATGGCGCGCGGATTACTGTAATCGCATGATGACATATTACAGCTATGCGCGCGCAGGTGGTCGAAGGAAACCGCCAAACAGCCTAATATTAAAAATATAATAAATTGTTTTTTTCATTTATAACACAAATTAATGTTAATTTGTTGGCAAAAATTAATAATTTGATAAAATTAATGAAATGTTTACTAATCATATTTTAATTAATACAGTAGATTTATTCCCAAAAATTTTAATTTTGTTTAGGCATAAAAACTCTTTGATGCGATTTAAAAATAAACTGTAAAGTAAAAAGCACTAGTGCAATTAATTATATAATGTAAAAAGCACGCGTGCGTTATAAGCTACATTATGAACCTAAAAGCGGTACAATAACAGCCACTTAACGAGCAAGTGTGTTAAAAAAAAAATGTTTCTTTTTTGTACATAAATATCTATAAATTGATATCTCTGAATAAATGTATTATTAATGATGGCTATTATCATTTCTGGACAGGGAATAGATTAGATAGAGTGGTGCAGGTCAATGATATGATGATACAAAAATAAAGTAAGTACCATGTAGATCCAAGATCCTACAGACTAGTGACCAAGACTCTAATCAACAGATAGTGAGACAACCATATAACTTGAAATTGTAATTTTTTTCAGCCAGAACAATTTTAGAAAGAGTATTTCTAATCTCGAAGGGATCAGTGGAGGGGACAAAGAGGAGGGTAGAGAGGCTGCTGACGTCGCGAGGTATGATGCCAGAGCTCTGCATGAACAGGACTGTGGAAGAATTTGAACCTCAGTGGGATGTTGTGTAAGCTATAATTAATTAAAACACTCATTCAATAAGCCACACGTGGTCCTGGGTGGTGTTAAATGAATAATAACGCCAGGTCTTTAGGTGGACTTCCATGGGTCGCGGCCGATGTGACACATATATCGACTAAGAACTTCTTTTTTTTTGAGGCGGAGAAAATGACTTTCGCATGTCACACCACCCGGGGAGGCGGTGTGAGTATGTGGGACTCACATCCACTAAAAAATCAGCCATGTGCCTATTCTCGCCTTGGGTGGATGGGCTACGAGAACTGCAATGCATGGAATTCGCGCCCCATCCAGCGCGGCCCACTTCAGGGCCTTCCACTTCCAACCTAAACTCTCCTTCAGCGGATCGACCAAGGACTTTTTTTTTTTTGAGGCGGAGGAAATGCCTATCACATGTCACGCCATCCGGGGAGGTAGCGTGGTTATGTGGGGCTCGCACCCACTAAAAACTCCGCCGTGTACCTACTCTCGCCTTGGTGTATGTGCCGTGAGAACTGCAATGCATGGCATTCGCGACCCATCCAGCGTAGCCCTTTTTCGGGTCCCTCTTCCTATAATGACGCTCTTTAGGCGATGTCCGGGCACACTTGGGACATCACCACAACTCAAAGGCCGTGCAATGCGGAGGACTGACTCCCCAGTCTATCGCCCGCTGGCATAGAATATATACTAACGAAAAGAAGCTACACTTAAGCATGTGTGCTCGTAAAATTACTCGCGGCTATGTATGCGGGTCGTGGCGAGCGCGGGGTCCGTGCGTGGTAAGCGGCGTGTGGAACGGGCAGTCTCTCGGCTGTCCAGCCAAGACACAGCGGTGACAATTGTATTCACGCACTCGCTCAAGGTCACCAGCGAGCGAGCTCACACGTATACGGAGTTTCATCGCTGTGCCGCTGGCGTCTGTTAGGGTTGTATCAATTCGGCGTAAAGCCGCCTGCGCCGACCTGTCCTCCTGCGATCGACCAAGCCCTAAGCCAAGCCAAACCAAGTCAACTGAAGCTCTTTGAGCTAAACTTTAGTTTTATTTAAAATGCCAGAGGTTCCAAGACCTTTTTATTAACAAAATCCCCGTTAATACTCAATATTTTACAATTTACCATTGTTCATAATAGCCATGAACTATCATCATGATCTGTCATGATGATGTCTTATTAGGTTTAAATATGACCCAGGCCCTTGAAAATGTTCTTGACATGCCAAGTAGGTATACAAAAAACAATGACACACTTTGGTAAAAAACTGTTCTCTCGCTTGAAGCATCAGTGAAGTGTTGCCAATCAAAAAAATCAACTAAAGAAAACATTTGTGGTTTTATGTGAATGAAAAAATCACAAAAGAATTAATGTCAAGAAGGTATTACTGTAAAATATTTGATTAAGTGAGTCTTCCGAATGTCAGTTACCAACAACGATTTCGTTGGTTAACAAAAAGTTTATTTAAGATCAATTAAAGGAATATTACGGTTATACAACTTGTTATTGAAATAACTGTAAAGCTCTTAAGGTGTCATTGTACTCATCAGTATGAACAACTTTTATTCTGGGACCAACCATGAAATCGCGAAAAAAATAGCTGTTCCGCAGTACAATGCCACCCAAAATACGGGACAAACTGTATTTTTTTCGTGATTTCAAGGTTGGTCCCGTAGTAAAAGTTGGTCATACTTATGAGTAAAGTGACTCCTTAAGAGGTTTTCAGTTATTTCATTTATACGTTGCATAGGTATGTAGTACGTACCTAGCTAAACTAATAATTGTCCCCTAAGGCGTTATAGGCTTGACTTGACTTCTATTATTATAGACGAAATGCTGCGAAATTCTCAAATCGTGCTCACTGCTTTCAGAACACAATTCTCGGCATCGGCCTGTAAGCATCGCGAAAGCAAATATCCTTCGGGTGTATGTGTGAGCGCTGGTTGTACACCATAGTGCAGGGCATTTCAAAGCCTTTCTCAGTACGCCTTATGACTTGTTTCTATAAATACTGTAACAAAAACCGACGGAAGAAACGAATTATAAGTAAAAATGAGAAAGGAACCTACTTCATTTTTCAGAAACTACGTGCCTCTACCAAAGTTGCATCCATCAGACCAGTCCAGGGTGATGGTAACGCAGTTCTTGACGGAGAAACTGGACCCATTCAGCATCCTGACTTACTTCAGATACTGCTTTTTGGTATGCCATATTTTCAATAACAATTTCTTTTTTATTACACGGCGCAAGGTTTAGAAAAAAAAAATACGGGAAGACTTTATGGTTATCCATCATATTTTTTTGTGTGTCAATGATCAAATTAAAAAAGAATACCACAGAGCATTCCAGTTAGTGCCGCAACCAAATTATATATATATTTCATGGAAATGCATGTTTTTTTAAACAGCTTATATGCAACGTGTAGGTATTTTAAATAACTGAAAACCTTTTAAGGGATCATTGTACTTATCAGTATGAACAACGTTTACTATGGGACCAATATAGAAATCTTGAAAAAAAAAACAGCGTTTGCCTGTATTGTGTCCAGTTATGCCAACAAATATATGGAGAAACATTTTTTTCGCATTTTCTGGATTGGTCCCATAGCAGTCCTTTCTCTAAAAATGGATGTTTGTTGGGGTCGTCTTCAAGAAAACAGGTTCTGTTATATTGATTCTACGTTTTATTTGTCTATTTTTTACAAGTTTGAGATTAAAATATTCGCGACAGATTTTTTGCGTCCGCGCTCTTGTCGTCAGTTCGTAGTAGAGAGAAAGTATATCTGGCTGTCAGCTGTCAGCTGTCAAAGTTAGACGTCGCCGGTCGAGGCCGCTATTGTCACGTTCCACCTCTTCCGCTCCGACGCCGGTTGGATTTGAGACGTTCAACGCGTTCCAGTCGCATTGTAAACATCCTCCCCCCCCTTGGGGACGTGTTCCCCAAGGAGCTCTTGGGAATCTAGTTGTGTTAGTCTAGAAACGGGCCTATGAATGACGCCGCTCTTTGTTTTCACGTCGACCACTCTGCATACGCCATCTGCTCCTGGATATAGTTTGACAATCCGGCCCATGAGCCATTTCATAGGTGGCAGCTGATCGTCCAGAATGAAGACTAGGTCGCCAACACTAACGTGGTGTTGTGCATGCTGCCATTTGACGCGTTGCTGCAGAGTAGATAGATAGTCCTTTGTCCATCGAGACCAGAAATGTTGTCTTAAGCGTTCAATCAGCTGGTATCGGTTGATGCTGACTCGCTCGGTGACAGGTGAAGGCAGTGAGGTCAATGGCCGACCCACAAGGAAGTGCCCAGGTGTAATAGCTGACAGATCAGAAGGATCAGCAGACATTGAAGTAATCGGACGCGAGTTCATAATAGCCTCAATCTGCACAAACAGTGTGTACAACTCTTCAAAAGTTAAACTAGAGTTACCCGCTATCCGTTTTAAATGAAATTTTGCCGTTTTGACTCCCGCTTCCCAGATCCCGCCGAAATGCGGTGCATATGCAGGAGAAAATTTAAACGTGATGCCTTCCTTGCTCGCGTAGTCGCTAACCGATCGTTCACTATTCTTAAGCAGTCTGTTCAGTTCGTTATTGGCTCCTACAAAGTTTTTACCATTATCACAGTATATTGTGTCAGGTTTACCACGTCGTGAGATGAATATACGCAAGCACAAGATAAAGGCATCGCTACTTAAGTCGCTCACGACTTCTAAGTGCACAGCTTTAGTACTAAAACAAACAAATATGCATAAATAGCACTTGGAGGTCTTAGCACCACGGCCCTTTCTATTTAATATTAGAAAAGGTCCAGCAAAATCAGTGCCACAAGTCTCGAATGGTGGAGCAGGAGTTACACGAGGTTGTGGTAAGTTACCCATTATAGGGTTTAAAGGTTTAGCTTTAAATCTCTGACATCGTACACACTTTCTAACGGTAGTCGCAGCTAACACCTTGCCACCTGTGGGCCAGAATTGCTCACGAATAGAACTCAACAGTTGCTGAGGGCCACAGTGTAAGAGACGAAGATGTTCTTGCTCAAATAAAAGTTTAGAGAAAGTGTGTTTGGGGTCAAGTAATATGGGGTGTTTTTTCCCATAAGGACAGTGGGATGCATTTTCAATCCGTCCACCGACACGTAATACACCATGTTGATCCAAATATGGGTTTAAAGAGAGAATCCGTGACTTAGAATTTAGTTTATTTAAAGTCTTAAGTGAATGAATTTCCTTTGAAAAGCTTTCGCCTTGTGAAGCTTTAGCTATAAGCATCAGTGAATTACTCAATTCAGAACAAGTAAGTTCACCATTTAGTTTAGTATTATTTTTTCTAATGTTATTTATAAATCTTAGTATGTAAGCGTATATTCTTTGCAATTTGTATAATTTAGAATATTTTTCAAATGGTACAACATCATTAGGTAGGGTTTTAATATTTAAACTTATTTTTGTTTCAGGTAAAGTTACAGAAGTAGATTTAGACTGGGGCCATTCATGTTCAAACTTGGCCAGAAAGGAAGGACCATGCCACCAAAGGGTATTACTAAAAAGAAGACGTGGTTGAATGCCCCTAGACGCCATATCAGCAGGATTATATTCGGTAGGTACATGACGCCAAGTAGTTATATCAGTTAGATCACGAATCTGTTCAATCCGACTGCAAACATAAGTTTTAAGGGTTTTAGGTGGAGTGTGTAACCACCCTAAAACTATGGTTGAATCTGTCCAAAATACTGAGCGTGAAATCTTAATTTTTAAAGATTGCAGAACTTTAGAATGTAGTTTTGCACCAAGTAAAGCGCCTAACAATTCTAGACGTGGAATTGTTTCAGTTTTTAAGGGAGAAACTTTAGTTTTTGCACATAATAAGTTACATTCAACTTCACCCAAGTTATTCGTCGATTTTAAGTAAATACATGCACCATAGGCATCTTGTGAGGCATCAGTAAAGCAATGAACCTCTATATAGGTTGGGGAGTTGCAGAGAATATACCTAGGTACCTTAATATGAGCAAAATTATTAGTCTCTTTATAGAATTCTATCCATGAGTTCTCCATCTCCTTCGAAATTTCATCATCCCAGTCTATTTTAAGTAACCAGAGCTTCTGTAAAAATATTTTATGAAAAATAGTGCAGGCAGATAAGAGGCCTAATGGGTCGAATATGCGACACGAGTTGGACAGTATAGAGCGTTTCGTAATTTTAGGAATAGGTTTAATTTCGACTGTAAAGTGCAAAGTGTCAGAGCTAGGTGTCCATTTTAATCCTAACACAGAGGATTGCTTACTAAAGTCTTGAGATTGATCAGTCATTTGTATATCATCAAAAATATCAGGAGAATTTGTTCTAAATTTACGCAAAGGAAAACCACCCTCAGAAAGTTTTTTAATTACTCCTGAAAGAGTAGATTTTAACACAGATTTTGAGTCTGAACCAGTATACAGGTCATCAACATAAAAGTCATGTCTTAACGTATTAGCAACAGTTTCATCAGAGCACTCCATTGCAAGTTGTATAAGACACCTAGTACTAAGATACGGAGCTGAAGCTGTTCCATACGTGACAGTATTTAGTTGCAAGGTTTTGAGTTCTTGATCTTTGTCCTCTCTCCAGAGTATGAGTTGCAGGTGACGCTGGGATTCAGTAACCATAACCTGTCTGTACATTTTTTCCACATCACCTGTCACTACATAGGTATACTGACGAAACCTGAGCAAAATTGCCATTAAATCATCTTGAACTACTGGCCCAACAAATTGAATATCATTAAGTGATATGTTTGTAGAAGTCTTACAAGAGGCATCGAAGACTACTCTTAAGCGAGTAGTCTCACTGCTTTCACGAATTACTGCGTGGTGAGGTATATAGTAACCGAAAATAGGACGGCTGATTTCGGTAAGATGGCCTAATCTTTTATATTCATTAATGAAATCTATATACTCATTTTTAATGTTAGATTTATCTAATTTCTTTTCTAAATTAAAGAAACGCCTTTTAGCAATAAGATAAGAGTCCCCTAGAGCCTCATTAGCGACTTTCCGCAAGGGCAGTTTGACACAGAATCTGCCATCTTTCAGGCGGACCGTATTTTCAATAAAATGATTTTCACAATATTTTTCATCCTCAGAAAGCAAAGTATTTTTTGTTGGCAAGTCAAGAATATTTTCAACTTCCCAGAATTTAGTCAGAGAATCTCTAATTTCTTGAGAAAAGTTAGAATTAATGGTAGTAGCATGGCCCATACCACATGGACCAGACACTAACCAACCCAGCTTGGATTTCTGTAAGGTAGGTTTATTTTTCCCCAACTTAATTAGCTTAGAATCTACAATTTCCCAGTAAACATCAGCCCCTAGTAGTAGATCAATTTCAGATGGGCAGTAGTAGGTTGGATCTGCTAGTTCTATAAACTCAGGAAGATCCCATTGAGAAGATTTTAACTGTATATCACACTTTTTATTAGTATTTGTTAATTTATTATTTATTCCAGCAATTGATATATTAGTATTAGAACAAGTCAGATTCATTTTCTTTTGCATACTTTCAGTTATAAATGAAGACTGACTTCCATTGTCTAGAAGAGCTCTAACAATGAATGTTTTATTAGATCGGCTATCAACTAATTCCACCTGAGCAGTACATAAGAGAATTTGCCCGGGAATTTGCACGGAGAGTGATATAGGATTGAACATAGTGACAGTAGACGTCTGAGAGGACTCCGCCACTTGAGGAAGTGATGTCACAGAAGAAGTATCAACAGGTAAGTTTGTTTTATCATTATTGGACTGTGATTTATGCAGTAATAAATTATGTCTTTTGTTACAGATTTTGCAAGAATTATGTTTGCAGTGAGCCGAGAAATGACCAGGGCGTAGACAATTATGACAGAGCTTGTGCTTTGAAACTTCATTGTATCGAGAATCCAATGACATCTCTTTGAATTTATCACACTTATAAAGTAAATGATCTTGCGAACATACAACACAATTTTTTACGTTTGTCGAAGAAGAAACAAATGATTTTGTGTGCTTATTGTCCTTATTATAAGAAGATGAACGTTTTTCAGTTTTGATTGATAAATCATTCTTGCTATACTGCAAGGTTTCTAGCACGTCAGCACGATTACGCAAGAAACTATAAAACTCCTCAAGTGTTGGAGAAGTAGGAATAGTACTCCTGTGTTCCTCCCATTTGCGACTTGTAACACCATCTAGTTTCGTGGCCATTATAAAAACAACTAAAGTATCCCAGTGAGTTGTAGGTTCATTCAAAGAAGATAAGGCACGAAGATTTTTAGCGTAGTAATCTATCATATAGCGAAGTGACTTGTAATTTTCCTTATTAATTGCTTCAAAATTCAGAAGAGCCATTAAATGATTATTTGTAAGTATACGATTGTTGTCAAAGCGCTCGATAAGCAAACTCCAAGCCAATTTATAATTGGTACCAGTGAACTCTATTGACTTTATTATATTAGATGCGCCTGCCTCTAACGAAGAACGTAGGTAATGGAACTTGTTAATATCAGGAATAGTATCATTATTGTTAACTAAAGAATCGAAAGTGTCACGAAATTCCATCCACTTTAAATAGTTTCCATCAAAAGAAGGCAGCTGTATGGTAGGCAGCTTTATGCTATAGTTTCGGCTAGTTATTGAATGAGAATTAGCATTTTCAGGTAGTACAATACTAGGTGCAAGACTATCAATTAACACTTGAGCTTTAGCAATGTTTGAACAAAAGTCACTCTCAATTACATCATTCTCTTCTAACTGTTCAGGTTCTAAACCTTCAATTTTAGTTTTTAAATTATCAAACTGGTTTAATAACTCTCTGAATCTTGACAGTTTTATCTCAGTTTCAGCGAGTATTTGTTTAGAGATGCTTTCAGCACCTATCAGCATAACAGTATTTATATATTTTGAAAATATAGTTATTCTAGCTTTCATCGTTCCACGTTGCTGAATAAGAGGTTTTAATTCAGCAGCCATAATGAAAAGCACAACAAATTGAACAGACTGTTAAAGATTAAGTAGGTATACAGTACCAATTCTGGTAACAGGTATCTCGGTTAAAACAAAAATCAAAAGCCAAACCGTGCAAGTCGTGCAATAGCTACGACAACCACTCGTCAGTCAGCAACTCGCACACGAGCAAAGCAGGCCACGCAGCACAGGACGCAAGCTGTGAAGTGCAGGCAGGTGTCTTTCTTTTTAGCAGAGCATTCCAACAGGACCCAAGAAGCAGGTGCACACGGCGAATCTGGAAAATGCCAGGGTGGTCCCGTAAGCGAAATGCAAGCAAAGTTAGGTAGAAGTAGGGTCCTAGGTATGAACCTAGGTTC
Organism: Asteroscopus sphinx; assembly: GCA_949699075.1. Classification (NCBI taxonomy): domain Eukaryota; kingdom Metazoa; phylum Arthropoda; class Insecta; order Lepidoptera; family Noctuidae; genus Asteroscopus; species Asteroscopus sphinx. The sequence goes on along the minus strand of OX453021.1, from coordinate 4,973,054 downwards.
TTGTCATATAGTAAGGAAAATCGACACAGAAAGTAATTTCAGTCTGACTCCATAGATATTTTAATCATTTAGATATTAGAAATACGGTTGTGATCGGGCTTTGAAGTAATTATTTTGCAATGAACACTGTTAGGCAGACTGCAGCATTAAGAAAACTGTAAAATAAATAAGATACTAAAACTGGGCGTACTTCCCTGTAAGTAGTAACCAAAAAACACACGTCACACACAAGCCATTTTCATCCGTTGAAGTAGCAGCCGTAGCAGGAACAATGCGGCTGCATCGTAGTCTCAATCTTCAGTTTTTTCTTTAATCACGTCGGGGTCACCAAATGTTGGGGTCGTCTTCAAGAAAACAGGTTCTGTTATATTGATTCTACGTTTTATTTGTCTATTTTTTACAAGTTTGAGATTAAAATATTCGCGACAGATTTTTTGCGTCCGCGCTCTTGTCGTCAGTTCGTAGTAGAGAGAAAGTATATCTGGCTGTCAGCTGTCAGCTGTCAAAGTTAGACGTCGCCGGTCGAGGCCGCTATTGTCACGTTCCACCTCTTCCGCTCCGACGCCGGTTGGATTTGAGACGTTCAACGCGTTCCAGTCGCATTGTAAACAATGTTGACTATGTAATTAATTAATGATTTCTTCCTAAAGTGATCATGTAACCTCATAAAAGAGAATAGAACTTAGATTTACTGTTGTACTTATCGATAGTGGGTGCGGTTCACCAAATAATCTTTGACAGATAGCAGCTGACATCTAGTTGTTACGAGCTGGACCGCACCCAAGCTGGGCATCCGCGGGTTGCGGGGGACGCATGGGGCGTTGCACCGACAGGGCAATTGTGTAACTGCATCGCAGAGACATGACAGTTACCGCCTTCTACCGGCGGTAAATGTCATGTCTCTGCTGCATCGTAAACAACAAAATGTCTATTTTGACGTTTGAATCCGGAAAAATGATACAATTCGAATTGCGTAACAACAAAACTGTTGATTATGATGTCGGAGGAATTCATTATAAAATAAAATGAATGATAAAGCTTAAAGAGGAATGATATCGTTTAAAGAGGAATGAAGGAAGCAAAAATTACAAGATTGTGTCTGTCGTATAAATTAATATTTGCAGAGCGTTTATTATGTCATTTACATCATAATGAAGTCCCTCTATGTCGTTACACAATTCCAATGTTTGATTGCGATGTTATCAACATCGTCTTCAATTTTACATCAAAATTAAACTGTCAAATGAGTTACGCAATTGCCCTGCCGGTCTGTTTAACTATTTGAGAAAACGTGACTCGTCTTTTTGAATTTGAGTTAGAAACTAGACTGAATTCCTGGTGTTTGTCTGTCTTAATATTTTAAATAATTTCTGGAACATTGATTATGTGTTTTTCAACATACCTTTATAGATTGGGGAATACAGGATAAACTTCGATTACACTCCTTCAGAAAGATTTGTGATTGACCTGACCAACATACACCTGGGTCTGCTCGGTAAAATAAACCCTATCGTCGTAAAGAAAGCTGAAGTTTTGTGTACTGTGAGTATTTGTTTACCTTTTATTTCTGAATAAGGGTTAATTTTAAAATTATTTTTTTCCTCAAAGCCTTGTCAGGATCTCTATAAAAGATTTTGGGAGAACGCCTGGTTGATTAGTGATTGCAATGCGACAAAATACTTGTAGTTGATTGGTAATTTCATTGCGACCCGATCAGACCTCGAAGCCGAATCGCTCATACATCGACAAATGAACCTAAGTTAAGAGTTAATCGTATAAGGTTGGGGTAAATTTCAGAATGAGTTTTTTCCCCAAAGATTTTCGCCAGGACCTCTACAAAAAAAATTGGAAAAACGCCTGGTTGATTAGTGATTGCAATGCGATAAAATACTACTAGCATAAATGCTGCTATCGGCCGTTGGACCCGATCAAACCTCGAGTACGAATCGCTCATACATCGACAGATGAACCTAGGTTTAGAGTCAATCGTTCAATAATATGGTGGCCAAAATTTCCTCTTATGAATTGAAATGAAGTGAAGTAAAGATTAAAATGAAGAGGAAGAGAGGAAAAACTATCGTTAACAATCTCACAACCACTTTCTAACGGTACCCCATGATTTGTACATATGTATTGTGGGCTTACCACTAGCTGGCGTATGTATTCTTATACGATGTTTGACGACTTCTGTGGTCTAGTGACTGGAATATAGGTGGTCAAGAAGAGAATGCTATAGAACCTTTTTTTTTGTTTTTTTTGCCGTGGCCAAATCCTCATGGACGCACTCCGCCCGGGGTAGGCGGAACCAGTGTCGGACTCTTACCGACTAAAACCACCACGGTGTTCCTTCAACTACCTTAGCCGGGGGCGTGGGAAACCGTTAGTATTCACACAAACACCCCCGACATTTCCTGGCCCGCCACAAGCAGGCGAGCCCCTTCTCCCCGTGCAGCCTAACGTCGGCCGCACCCTCCTAGGTGGCGCACACGGTACACTGCACGCCACCTCACCTCAAGGGCCTTTACCAGCTATGCCAGATGTGCCAGCTAGGCTAGCTGCTGGTCGGGCAGCAGACTACCCCGAGTCTGCTGCTCGCAGGCCACATCCTCCCGTAATTTTATATAGAGGTTTTCTTCCTCGTGGTCTGTGCGGTAAAGCCAAGACCCTCGGTCCCAAGAGGCGCGAGAACACTACTCAGCAGGCACTCCTGGGGTTACGAGATCGACGGGGGCAGGGATGGACAATCCCCCCGCTGCCTGCCCAGTGGCAGGGTAAGTGCACACCGGGCCCGCCCCTGCTTCTCTACTGTGCCCTCTGCTGGCATCAGAGGGACACGTGGAGCAACTCCCCATTGGCCCACATGGGGCCCCTCCCGTACCAGAATATTCGCCACAGGCAATAGGATCCCCCGAGGGTTAATCCCTCGAAAGGATTTCATTGCCCGTACCCAGGATGCACCGGCCTAACAACTGCCGTTCCCTCCAGACGTGTCCAGAGGGACAAGCAGGCGTCAGACGCACGTGGAGGCTTTCTGTCTAGCACCCCATGCTGTAGTACCTAACCCAACATTACTTTTGTACTTGCTGTCTTTTCTATGAGTGCTGTGTGTGGTGTGTGTCACGTGTTATGGGCATACATATAAGAAAATTTATTATTGTATTGTGTGTTTACTGTATGCTATATATGTATTGCTGCTGGTATACCATAAATAAATAGTGGTTCGAGTGTCGGACTGCTCATCACGAGGTCGTGGGTTCGATTCCCACAGGACACAAATATTTGTGTGATGAACATGAGTGTTTGTTTTGGCATGTTCATCACACGTTTTTCTTATGTATTATAAGTAGGTATGTATTTAGAAAAAAAAGTATCTAAGTATTATATTTAAACCATTTAAACCATTTATTTTGCCACACATACACAAAATATACATATTACATGCAAAGGTAACAGGACAAATTAATGAGAACACAACATGCATACAACATAATATGTGTGGCAAGGGATCCAGCTCAGTATTTGCTGTGCATGTAGGTATGCACAGCCCTGATTTTCAGCTGGTCCCTCCCATCTGTATATCTTAAAAGTGAAATTATAATTATATCCCTTGTCTAGTACCCATAATACCAGGCCCCTCAGAAAGTATTGCGAAAAAAAGTTTTTATATATGGGAGACTGGCCAGTTATAATGTTTTTCGAAAATATGATTATTTATAAGTAAAAATAAGTAAGTTCCAATTTCAAAATTTCCCTCCACATTTTTTGCGAGTTAATTCAAAGTATTGTGTCTCACTGAAATATGGATCTGCGCCGGGAACATTTTAGAGCTATGATTTTATACGATTTCAAGTGTCGCCTGAAACCGGATGAATCGTACGATAGACTTCAAATGGCATTCATGGATGAAGGCCCTTCCAAGGCAACCGTGTATCGTTGGTATAAAGAATTCAAGCGCGGTCGACCAACTTTGGGGGATGACGAAAGAAGCGGTCGCCCTTTGACGGCTGTTACCGAAGAAAACGTGCTAGCAGTGAAAAATTTAATCCAAGACAATAGGCGAATTACATATCAGGAGATTCAACACATATTGAAGATTGGATCGGGAAGCGTTCACGAGATTCTACACAGCCATCTTCGCGTGAGGAGGATAGTATCACGCTGGGTGCCGCACAACCTCACCGATGCTCAGAAGCAGGCCCGGGTGGAATGGTGCCGTGATATGCTTAACAAATTTGAAGCAGGCTCGTCTCGGCGTGTTTACGACATCGTTACAGGTGATGAGTCCTGGATTTATCAATACGACCCAGAAACCAAGCGCCAGTCGACTGTTTGGGTGTTTCAAAATGAGCCAACGCCTACCAAAGTGAAGCGATCTAGAAGCGGGGGTAAGATTTTGATCGCTAGCTTTTTTAATTTGACTGGCCACTTGGTATCAATTCCCTTACGGGATCAAAGAAGCATTAATGCCGAATGGTATACTACCAAATGTTTGCCAGAAGTTTTCTCTGTTATAAGCAACAAGCGACCAAACACAGGGCTCCGCGGGCTACTGCTCCACCACGACAATGCACCTGCGCACACCGCACTCAAAACGAGGGACTTCCTGGACAGCACGCCAGTCAAACTCCTGGGTCACCCTCCTTACAGCCCTGATCTAGCACCGTGTGACTTCTTTTTATTCCCAAAAATAAAAAATCAGCTCAAAGGGATACAATTTTCGTCGCCGGAAGATGCGCTGGCTGCGTTCGAGCAGGCTGTAAACGAGGTGTCTGCGGCGGACTGGAAAAAGTGTTTTGAAAACTGGTTTAGGCGCATGAATCTTTGTATAGAGGCTGGTGGAAAGTACTTTGAAAAGATTTGATAAAAATATATGTACGTATAGAACAATTTTTTTTAGTTTCGCAAAACTTTCTGAGTGTCCCACGTACAAGCTCTGCTTAGTTTGGGACTAGATGGTAATGTGTAAAATGTCCCAAAAATATTTATTTATTTTATTTTATTTATTTACACCCCTACTTTAAAATAACCAGAAAAAAATTAAGGGCAGTCTCTGCTCATCATTATAAACAACTTTTATTATAGTACCAACACTGAAATCCTACATTTGTGTTCATTTAAATCGACAAAATGTAGGGATCAGCTGATATTTTTTCGCGATTTCAGGGTTTGTTCCGTAACAAAAGTTGTTCATAATAATGAGTACAATGACCCCTTTTCAGGAAAAAAAACCCATTAAAATTTCAGCGTGCATAGAGTTTCTTTCTTTACATCGAATTATTTCATTTACAGGAAGGCATCGGCACTAAAATCAAGGGTATCCACATTTTGAACGCACCACCTTTTATTGATAAACTGGTTTTCCTTCTGAAGCAAGCTCTTAGAGAGAAGGTGGCAAACCGAGTACATGTTCACAGTAGTTATGAAGACCTCCAGAAGCACATACCTAAGGAAATCCTGCCTAAAGACTATGGTGGTGATGATCAGTCCGTGGCTAAATTGAGCGGTGAGTACTGAACTAGGAAAGATAAAGCTGCAGTGATAGCCATTCGTTTTGAGGAGGAAAGACCGGCTTCGTGGGGGAGAAGCTGGGGTATTTAGGATGTTTAGCCCACTAAAACCTCCCCGGTGGTCATCTTCAGCACAATAGAGAGGGGATTCCGGGAATGGGTTATGCTATCGGCGCCTCCCTTTTACTACGTCTATAAGCCACGTGCTAGGGGAGACTTATGTTTCCTTGAACACCTTCCCGATGTGAAAGCATGCATGGCACGGGACCACCACGTGCCACATGCAGTGATAGCCTAGCGGTTGAACACTTGCCTTCCATGCAAGAAAGTCTAAGTTCAAACCTGGCTCGCACCTATGTCTTTCGAAGAATTTGATTATCACTTACTTTAACGGTGAAAGAAAACATCGTGAGGAAACCTGCATACCTGAGAGTACTATTAAGTTATTGGTGGTATGTGTAGTCCACTAACCCGCACTAGGCCAGTGTGGTGGACTAAGGTCTGAATCCTTCTCATTTTGAGAAGAGGCCCGTGCCCAGCGGTAGGACGGTAATGATTATGTTATTTTAACGACCTAGAATACCTTCTTATTTTGTAGAAGCTGTTACGTCCACAGTAGGACATCAGTACTTCACAGATGAAATTAAATCTTGTCTGGCAAAATCTCTTCTAACATATTTTGTTTTTACTGAGCTAGGGGTAAAATCATTTGAAGTCACGAGCATTCAGAGTGCGATATCTGAATGTCTTCGAAGTGACCTCTGCGAAGGCAGCGGGACGCTGTAGTCGCATGCCACCGTGTGTGGGAAGGTTTTACAGGGAGACAAATAGTCTCCCTCAAGACGTACCTTTACAGGCATAGCGTAGGAAGGGTTCTCGAGGCGTAGTACAAATTTATGCAGTCCCCTCTTACTGTGCTGAAATCGGCCACCGGGATTTTAGTGGGTAAAAATCCCACCAGCCTTTTCAGCCTTTTGAAGGTTCCATCGTCGCAGTAAAAAAGGGGTAAACTCATTATCTTCACATGAAAGCCGGCAAATAAATAAATGCAGTATGATCACGTATCATTGTTATGTAGGTAATAATGCTGGTTTTTTATACCTGATGAAAAAAAAACAGCTATTTCTAATGACAGTAATGGAAGAAGAAAGAGTAAACTTTTTTTGCCTAAGACGATGTAAATTCTTAAGAAATTAAACAAAACCATCAGACCACATCATGTAGGTGCATTTAGGTATAAATTTTACTAACGATAAAATATTATTTACACAGAACAATGGAAGGAGACTCTAAGAACTGAAGAAGCGAAGAAACTGATATCAGACACAGAAAAGTTAATCAGTGATGAATCGAAGAGACAAACTTCAAAGTTCAACGAAGAATACATGGGAATGCCAGGGTCCTTTAGAAAATTAACAGTAGATTAATAAGTTCCAATAGGTTCCTAATACTATAGTCACTTGAGCCTCCGTAGACTACAAGCCTAATTTGACATCCGATAATTAGTCAATTATGAGTCAGTCATTTTTATATGAAAAATTTAGCAAATATGCGGGCTTCCGTAAGTCCTCATACCTATTAGGCTGGCTTTGGAGCAGTGCGGATTTACCTGCGGAACATCCGCGCGGAGCTCCGGAGCGGAGAGACATCAGAACATCGTTTTACTTTGACGCAGATTGTTCCGTGCTGGACTCGCTTCACGCGGAGTCCGTACAAGGCAATACTCAGAGCACTGCGGACTCTAAGCATGCGGACGACCCGTAGGCGGGGGGTCCGCATATGTATCTGCATTGCTTGATACCAGCTTTAGTACCTAAACCAACTAAACTATCGTCTGATCAAAAGTCTGTATTCTGCGGTCTGTGGGTTGGGGAGGCTGATGAAACGGTCCGTATTAATAAATCGCATTTTTATGACTGACAAACGAATACTGATTCTTTTTGTATCTTATAAAAAAAATGATATAACAGTAGTACAGTACGTTGCGATCCAATATTCATGTCAGTTTCCATCGTAAAGTTTTGATGTCACTTGAAACGCAATTATATGATGACGTTTACATTGTGACAGCTCACGCTGCTCTCAAGCGGCCATGTTGAGAGTGGTTTATTAATACGAGCCTTATGGCCAAATTCTCAAATAAAACTCATTTTTAAGCCACCGTTATGTATAAGGCGTTGTCCTAATACAACGCGACTACGCAACACTCACAAGTTCGCGATAATTTTGTTCATGCGAGCCTGCGTTCAAACGTACAATAGGCCAATTCACGTAACTAATGAAGTGCAGTTGCACTGCGGTTGGTTGCAGTTAAGTTTAGATCAAAACAATGCTTTTCGTATTCTCATAACAGTCATTACTATGGCCATCGCTGTCAGAAACGAACTGCAGCGTCACTGAAATTTAATCAGTGCGTCATGAAATTACGTGAATTACGGCCCAGATGTCTAATACTCGTATGTCCTTAAAGACAATAATCGCGTGACAATATCTCACGTTACGCAAAATGCGTGAAAAAAATTCACGTAAACTTGCGATGCTAGCGTAGTCGCGTTGTATTAGGATAACGCCTAATTCTTTCACAGTTACTTTACATTGTAGCAACCGAACTACGTTTGAACCCCGTAAAGCCGTTGAATATTCGGGAGTTACAGATGGTGTAATTTGGGAATCTAATTATCCTGTCAGGGAAAATTGAAGTTGTAGATAAATTATAAAAGGGTAGTTTTAAATATTTTATTATTGAACTTATTTTAAAAGGTATTATTGAATTTGATGGGTGTGATTTTAATGGGAAATTAGATGGTAAAATTAAACCAATTGATAAATAAGTTAGGTCACTCTATTTTTAGAATTACTTTATAAGAATAATCCATAATCTCTGCCTACCCCAATGGGAAACGGGCGTGATAATATGCATGTATGGATTTCATGAGAAATGCGCTTTTGTTCGATTAATGGAAGGCAAGGCAACTAGACATAACAGTATATTTGCCCATGTACCCATATTTTAAATGTTGTTCCTATTTACTACTATTTCCATGGTGTACAATAAAGCGTATTTTATCTATATATCTATGTATTTTTTCATGTGTAGATCAGAAATTTGATTATCACTTGCTTGCCGGTGAAGGAAAACATAGTGAGGAAACCTGCACACCTGAGGGTGCTCCATACAGTTCTCGATGGTGTGTGTAGTCCACCAACCCGCACTAGGCCAGCGTGGTGGACTCAAGTGTGAAGGCCTCAACCTTCTGATGATGATGAAACAATAAAATGATGTGTGCAGTCCGCCAATCTGCACAAGGACAGCGTGGTTGACTAAGGCCAGCATCCTACCATACATGGTCTATACCCAATACCCAATACTTGTAAACAACCTATTTCTATAAATGGGTTGTTTACAAGTAAGTTTTTAGTACATGGAAATTAATACAAAGATAAAGTTTTTTTTTGTTGTTGAGATGTACTACCTATTGTTAAATATTTTAATTAGTGCTTGTTCTAAAAACATATTCACACGTAAAGGAGTAAATATTTTCTGCCAAATTCAGTGAGAAAACATTTATAATTGTTTTTATTTTTGTTATTATTGTATATTGCATTTGTAATGCAGATTCTCTTGTAAGTAAATAAATATGTTTGGGACATTTTTACACAGCCCTATCTAGTCCCAAACTAAGCAGAGCTTCTATGGGTACTAGACAATGGATATAATACTTAAATACTTTTTTTTTAATACCTGCTTATAATACATAAGAAACAGCCAGACCAACACAAACATAAATCACACAAATATTTGTGTTCTGTGGGAATCGAACCCACGACCTCATTATCAGCATTCCGACACTCGAACGACTAGACCACAGACGTCGTCATGTCATTAGGAATGTATTGGTAGGATATGGAACATTGTGCATATTATAATATACTAGCTGACCCGGCAAACGATGTTCTGCCATATAAATTACTTCTTGATAGGGACACCCTAATGCCCTAATCACCTAGTACAGGGGTCAGTAATCTGCGGCTTGTGAGCCACATGCGGCTCTTTGGATGTGAAGCTGCGGTTCTTTAGTTCCATACAAAAATATTATTTATTTCATAAAAAAAACAACATTTAAATATCGTTCTGAATCGATTAACGTGGATAAGGTACCATTGCATTTCTATCTCTCAACCACTTGTACTCGCTTTTCACCGCACCCCACCCCCGTGACACGCGTGGTCACTGTCGTCAGTAAGTCGGAAGCCCTCGAATGACGCCGTCGTCGGATGTCCATAACATAACATAAAATCACGCCTGTATTTCCCCGAAGGGGTAGGCAGAGGTGTAATAGTACACCCACATTTCGCCAGTCATGTTATAGTCCCATGTAATAGGGGGCGAGCCTATTGGCACTGACCGGGCACAAATCCAGACTCAGGGTTGCTACTCAGAATTTCCTAATGAAAAAACCCAATAACACTTTGCCCGGATGTCCATGTAGGTTTTAATTCGCTTTCGACGCAAGACAGATTGGCGTCTTCACCTGTGCTTTGGCTCTGACGTATAGTTTGTTGTTTCAAGTAGAAGAGGACGGCAGCAGGCAACAAGAAAACATTTTGTGGCTCTTTAAAAAGTTAGAAATTTTGTAAATTGTAATTTTTGACTCTACCGACTCAAAAGGTTGCCGACCCCTGACCTAGCGGTATGAAATATATCTTATATCTACCAAATATACGTCAAAAATTTCATAAAAATCGGTAGAGCAGTTTCGCAGCAGTGCAACCACAAACACCATATAATATACAACGTGTATCAGAAATGCGTGGTCATATTTTTAGAGCTCATTCAGGGCATTGCATAGAACAACTTTTACTATGGCACCAACTCCAAAATTGCGAAAAAAAAATCAGCTGATCCTTACATTTTATCGAACGACATCGATGATTTAGTAAGGAACAACTGATATTTTTTTCGTGATTTCAGGGTTGGTCCCATAGTAAAAGTTGTTCTATGCTATGCCCTTAATGAGCTCTAAAAATATGAACACGTATTTCTGATACACGTTGTATGTCGTGTGTGTATATGTAGTGATCGCGAGAACCTAAAACATCATCAAGCAATTCGTTTTTAAATTATATATCAAAAATAACTGGATAAACAATTCACCTGAGTAATTATATTTATGTAAGTATAATTTATGTATCGTATTATAAATTTTAATGTTACTTATAACTTAAACTTATTTAAGTAAAAATTAACTTGAAAATAAATTATTGTTTTTTTTTTAAGGACCATTTTAATCCAAAATGCTTGAAAATGAACATTAGTTATTTTTTATCCTAAATGGTGCGCATTTGACCGTAACCTCACGTGCTGTCGACGATGGTGCACGCTTGCTGAGTAAACACCTATTCAATCATGCCTTGAAGACCAACAGATTATACCTATTCGAAAACAGATAAATGGATAACGTAGAAAGAAATAGAAAGAAAGAAAATGTGTAATAAACACATAGGTACAAACAATAAAATTAACAAAAAGGAAAAGAACTTTAAGAAAATATGTACATGCTGAAATTTGAATCGCTTATTTCCCGAAAAGGGGTCATTGAACTCATCATTATGAACAACTTTTACTATGGGACCAACCCTGAAATCGCGAAAAAAAATCAGGTGGTCCCTACGTTTTGTCGATTTAAGTGAACACAAATGTAGGGACCAAGTTGGTCATTTTACTCATCACTATGAACAACTTTTACTATGGGACCAACCCTGAAATCGCGAAAAAAAAATCTGTTGGACTTGTTCATAGTGATGAGTAAAATGACCCATTTTTTTATGAGTTTTTGAAATTAATAATTATTTCAATTTATTTATTTCTTCAAAAATTCGGAAAAGAAGCCATTAAAATTTCACTCATGCCTTGAAGACCAACAGTTTATTATACCTATTGCGAAACAGAGAAATGGATAATGTAGTGCAATGAATACGTAGATCCTCATTAGTGCCAGGCCTATCTCAAGCCGTGTCTCCTGCGACCAAAATCTAACAAAACATGTAAACATTTTGCTTAGGCCAATCAAATGTCGCCAAATAGCTAGGCCACGCCCCCATTTTGTTAGAAAAACATGTTAGATAAATGTTAGATGTTAGAAATAACAAAAATATGGTTGCAGGAGACGCGGATTCCGTTGCAAAATTTTTTTTTGGGCCTATGGCCTTTTTCTCCTTTCCATCTTCCGCTTTAGCTATCGCCTGCAGGCGTAGCATGACCACCGTAGACAAGATATTTGTCTACAAAAAATCGACAAAACTACACTGTATAGAACTTTTTTTATTTAAATATACATGGTGTCAGGGAAACGCTTCCGAAAACGAAGATAGGTGATAGTGCTGGTGATTACTGATACGAAACCACGAAAAAATGCGATTCTCTTTTATGTAATTTTTTTTTGCATTTTTCATTATGTATGTGTTTTATTTAACTGCTCAAAGCTGGTTATGTATGAAAAATGCAAAAAATTATATATGAAAAAATCTAAAAAAAGAATCGCATTTTTTTCTCGTGGTTTCGTATCAGTAATCACCAGCACCTATCTTCATTTTCGGAAGCGTTCCTCTTACACCCAGTATATTTTAGGACATTTTTACATAGCACCATCTAGTCCCAAACTAAGCAGAGCTTGTGCTAAACAATAGATATAATACAACGTGTTATTGAATTAACTCAAAACTTGAAATGGTTTGTTCAGAAACGAGAGAAGATATTTTCATATCATGCCGAGTCTAAAAGTTTCATACGACGACGCGGCGCTGATCGCAAAGGCGAGCCAGACCCAGTAAAAAAAATTGTGATGGAAACTTTTGGGTAACATTTGTTTCCTGAAACTATTAAAACTTGAGGTTATTGACCTCCCAAAAGAGTAGCGTCTAGAGCGTTGCACGTTCGTGAATGAATCTAGCGTTATGAATCGATTAGAGTAACCATGATAACAAAAAATAAAACTTTTTAACAAAAAATTGAACTGACGAAAACAGAAACTGAAAAGCGAAAAATAAAATGAAGCTTTTAGTCTTTTCCTAACTAAACTAATTTAAATAACTAATTATGAGTCGGCGCCAAACAAACAAGCAAAGTGCGTGCAAGTTGCAAGTGGTCGAGCGGAGAACGCATTTTTGGAAAATTATTGTTTATCGTTGAAAATTTCACGTTGTATTTTATTTTATGTTATTATCACCTTTATGTTGTTTTTATTATTTATTTAAAATAATTTAATGATCTTCGTTAATTTAATTTTTTTTGTGGCTAAAATCCAACTCCATGTCTCCATAAATGATGTTGTAGTGTCTAGAACTACATTTATATGTGCCAAGTTTCAACAGAATCGGTTAACAGGTAAGAATTCAGTGACTGAACAAGCACTCATCCCCTATTTTCCTACCCTTAGGGGTGGATTTTGATTTTGAAATGATTACAATCATGATACAATGAAATGGGACCAACTTCGAGATATCCATTAAAAAAAGAATCATCAAAATTGGACGTCTCTGTAAAAAGTTATGCGTGGTCATACATAAAAAAAAGAAAAAAATAAAGATACGCGTCGAATTGACCTCCTCCTTTTTTTTCGTCGGTTAAAAATTACAAATATCTTCTACAAGAATAAATTTAAATTAATAATTGGGCAGCTGGGTCAAGGGCTTGATACAGGAAAGCGGTACTCCTGGATACGGCGCGTATCGTCTGTAAGTTCCTCTCTTTGAGGCCCTAACCACCTAAAAACCTAAAGGAATAATAATAAATCATTCATTTATTTCTCCACTACATAAAGGATTTTTACAGTGTAAACGATTAAAACAACAACAACGACAACAACAACATGATCTCCGCCGCCACTAATAACAACATTGAAGTGGCCACTTTTTATTGAAATAATATTTGAAGTTAATTGAACCATTGACATCAAAGAGAATAAAACCACATTGTCATAGTGTTAAGAACATCACTACGCCCGGGCGACCGCGGCCTGAGGTCTGCGGGCGCGGGGGCGCGGCGGCAGGCAGAGCTCGACCGGCCAGCACAGCACTACGTCATCGTCCGTCTTACCGAGCGCATACGTATTAAGCGCGTTTAAATATCATAGTTTCGAATCATGTAACCATTTGTTATTTCCCTTCATTATACAGTCCGCTATTATTGTTATCAAGAGTTTTCATTAGTTCTACTACCACCCGTAGGATACATGTCCCACTTCTTTCTACATAGTAAAAAATATAGACTAAGTGCTGCGAACAACCATAGTGAAGCCAACAAAAACCGTGCTCCTTCATGTACAACCAGTGCTCACGTACACACCATGATCCTTAAGGATATTTGTTTTCGCGATGCTTACTGGACGATGCCGTGACATGTGAACTGAGAGCGGTGAGCACTGTTTAAGGTGCATGTGCGTGCGTGAGCGCTGAAGAAATTTTTCTTGGCTTCCCTATCTTTAAATAGGTACACAATTTTTTCCTTTTACCTTCACTAAATGGTGTGTATAATAAATGTACTAATACCGTAAATGCGTATTCTATTAGTATTCTGTCTGGACTGCAGACGAACACAGATCCACCTCGCACAAATGCCGCAGCCAGCGACGACACAGCCCCTAGACGCCACATAACAGGCGACCGATTTCTATCACACATAAGGGAAAAATCCTGTATGTAAGCCGCCACTCAAACAATTTGAATCAGTTATGACCACTGCTGTGAGCCGTTGACACTTCCGTGTTAGTGAACACAAAATTTACAAATAAATGTTATAATGACTTCTTGCACAGTACGATTGTGTTGTAAAAACAGCAAGACTTTGAGTGTCCAGAAAGACGGCATAACATTTCATCGTTAAGTTAATAATGTCATTATCCAATTAGATTTTTCAACTGATTTAATATTTAATGAGAGTTCATCTTATACTGGTTAATTCGCAACGGACACCAAAGGTGCAGACGGCACGTTGATGTCTTTCACAAAACATCTCTTTCTTACGCAAGCACTTAATACACTATCTCTTTCCCTCTATTTAATTGTCAATGTAACTAGTGATGTACTAAATCTGTTATCGATGAAACAAAGTTCTCCATACTATCAACGAAATTGAAAAATATAGGTAGTAGAATATTTTGCAATCTACAAAAAGAAAAAAAAAAACTACTAATCTAAAATCAGCTGATCCTTACATTTTATCGAACGACATCGATGATTTAGTAAGGAACAACTGATATTTTTTTCGTGATTTCAGGGTTGGTCCCATAGTAAAAGTTGTTCTATGCTATGCCCTTAATGAGCTCTAAAAATATGAACACGTATTTCTGATACACGTTGTATGTCGTGTGTGTATATGTAGTGATCGCGAGAACCTAAAACATCATCAAGCAATTCGTTTTTAAATTATATATCAAAAATAACTGGATAAACAATTCACCTGAGTAATTATATTTATGTAAGTATAATTTATGTATCGTATTATAAATTTTAATGTTACTTATAACTTAAACTTATTTAAGTAAAAATTAACTTGAAAATAAATTATTGTTTTTTTTTTAAGGACCATTTTAATCCAAAATGCTTGAAAATGAACATTAGTTATTTTTTATCCTAAATGGTGCGCATTTGACCGTAACCTCACGTGCTGTCGACGATGGTGCACGCTTGCTGAGTAAACACCTATTCAATCATGCCTTGAAGACCAACAGATTATACCTATTCGAAAACAGATAAATGGATAACGTAGAAAGAAATAGAAAGAAAGAAAATGTGTAATAAACACATAGGTACAAACAATAAAATTAACAAAAAGGAAAAGAACTTTAAGAAAATATGTACATGCTGAAATTTGAATCGCTTATTTCCCGAAAAGGGGTCATTGAACTCATCATTATGAACAACTTTTACTATGGGACCAACCCTGAAATCGCGAAAAAAAATCAGGTGGTCCCTACGTTTTGTCGATTTAAGTGAACACAAATGTAGGGACCAAGTTGGTCATTTTACTCATCACTATGAACAACTTTTACTATGGGACCAACCCTGAAATCGCGAAAAAAAAATCTGTTGGACTTGTTCATAGTGATGAGTAAAATGACCCATTTTTTTATGAGTTTTTGAAATTAATAATTATTTCAATTTATTTATTTCTTCAAAAATTCGGAAAAGAAGCCATTAAAATTTCACTCATGCCTTGAAGACCAACAGTTTATTATACCTATTGCGAAACAGAGAAATGGATAATGTAGTGCAATGAATACGTAGATCCTCATTAGTGCCAGGCCTATCTCAAGCCGTGTCTCCTGCGACCAAAATCTAACAAAACATGTAAACATTTTGCTTAGGCCAATCAAATGTCGCCAAATAGCTAGGCCACGCCCCCATTTTGTTAGAAAAACATGTTAGATAAATGTTAGATGTTAGAAATAACAAAAATATGGTTGCAGGAGACGCGGATTCCGTTGCAAAATTTTTTTTTGGGCCTATGGCCTTTTTCTCCTTTCCATCTTCCGCTTTAGCTATCGCCTGCAGGCGTAGCATGACCACCGTAGACAAGATATTTGTCTACAAAAAATCGACAAAACTACACTGTATAGAACTTTTTTTATTTAAATATACATGGTGTCAGGGAAACGCTTCCGAAAACGAAGATAGGTGATAGTGCTGGTGATTACTGATACGAAACCACGAAAAAATGCGATTCTCTTTTATGTAATTTTTTTTTGCATTTTTCATTATGTATGTGTTTTATTTAACTGCTCAAAGCTGGTTATGTATGAAAAATGCAAAAAATTATATATGAAAAAATCTAAAAAAAGAATCGCATTTTTTTCTCGTGGTTTCGTATCAGTAATCACCAGCACCTATCTTCATTTTCGGAAGCGTTCCTCTTACACCCAGTATATTTTAGGACATTTTTACATAGCACCATCTAGTCCCAAACTAAGCAGAGCTTGTGCTAAACAATAGATATAATACAACGTGTTATTGAATTAACTCAAAACTTGAAATGGTTTGTTCAGAAACGAGAGAAGATATTTTCATATCATGCCGAGTCTAAAAGTTTCATACGACGACGCGGCGCTGATCGCAAAGGCGAGCCAGACCCAGTAAAAAAAATTGTGATGGAAACTTTTGGGTAACATTTGTTTCCTGAAACTATTAAAACTTGAGGTTATTGACCTCCCAAAAGAGTAGCGTCTAGAGCGTTGCACGTTCGTGAATGAATCTAGCGTTATGAATCGATTAGAGTAACCATGATAACAAAAAATAAAACTTTTTAACAAAAAATTGAACTGACGAAAACAGAAACTGAAAAGCGAAAAATAAAATGAAGCTTTTAGTCTTTTCCTAACTAAACTAATTTAAATAACTAATTATGAGTCGGCGCCAAACAAACAAGCAAAGTGCGTGCAAGTTGCAAGTGGTCGAGCGGAGAACGCATTTTTGGAAAATTATTGTTTATCGTTGAAAATTTCACGTTGTATTTTATTTTATGTTATTATCACCTTTATGTTGTTTTTATTATTTATTTAAAATAATTTAATGATCTTCGTTAATTTAATTTTTTTTGTGGCTAAAATCCAACTCCATGTCTCCATAAATGATGTTGTAGTGTCTAGAACTACATTTATATGTGCCAAGTTTCAACAGAATCGGTTAACAGGTAAGAATTCAGTGACTGAACAAGCACTCATCCCCTATTTTCCTACCCTTAGGGGTGGATTTTGATTTTGAAATGATTACAATCATGATACAATGAAATGGGACCAACTTCGAGATATCCATTAAAAAAAGAATCATCAAAATTGGACGTCTCTGTAAAAAGTTATGCGTGGTCATACATAAAAAAAAGAAAAAAATAAAGATACGCGTCGAATTGACCTCCTCCTTTTTTTTCGTCGGTTAAAAATTACAAATATCTTCTACAAGAATAAATTTAAATTAATAATTGGGCAGCTGGGTCAAGGGCTTGATACAGGAAAGCGGTACTCCTGGATACGGCGCGTATCGTCTGTAAGTTCCTCTCTTTGAGGCCCTAACCACCTAAAAACCTAAAGGAATAATAATAAATCATTCATTTATTTCTCCACTACATAAAGGATTTTTACAGTGTAAACGATTAAAACAACAACAACGACAACAACAACATGATCTCCGCCGCCACTAATAACAACATTGAAGTGGCCACTTTTTATTGAAATAATATTTGAAGTTAATTGAACCATTGACATCAAAGAGAATAAAACCACATTGTCATAGTGTTAAGAACATCACTACGCCCGGGCGACCGCGGCCTGAGGTCTGCGGGCGCGGGGGCGCGGCGGCAGGCAGAGCTCGACCGGCCAGCACAGCACTACGTCATCGTCCGTCTTACCGAGCGCATACGTATTAAGCGCGTTTAAATATCATAGTTTCGAATCATGTAACCATTTGTTATTTCCCTTCATTATACAGTCCGCTATTATTGTTATCAAGAGTTTTCATTAGTTCTACTACCACCCGTAGGATACATGTCCCACTTCTTTCTACATAGTAAAAAATATAGACTAAGTGCTGCGAACAACCATAGTGAAGCCAACAAAAACCGTGCTCCTTCATGTACAACCAGTGCTCACGTACACACCATGATCCTTAAGGATATTTGTTTTCGCGATGCTTACTGGACGATGCCGTGACATGTGAACTGAGAGCGGTGAGCACTGTTTAAGGTGCATGTGCGTGCGTGAGCGCTGAAGAAATTTTTCTTGGCTTCCCTATCTTTAAATAGGTACACAATTTTTTCCTTTTACCTTCACTAAATGGTGTGTATAATAAATGTACTAATACCGTAAATGCGTATTCTATTAGTATTCTGTCTGGACTGCAGACGAACACAGATCCACCTCGCACAAATGCCGCAGCCAGCGACGACACAGCCCCTAGACGCCACATAACAGGCGACCGATTTCTATCACACATAAGGGAAAAATCCTGTATGTAAGCCGCCACTCAAACAATTTGAATCAGTTATGACCACTGCTGTGAGCCGTTGACACTTCCGTGTTAGTGAACACAAAATTTACAAATAAATGTTATAATGACTTCTTGCACAGTACGATTGTGTTGTAAAAACAGCAAGACTTTGAGTGTCCAGAAAGACGGCATAACATTTCATCGTTAAGTTAATAATGTCATTATCCAATTAGATTTTTCAACTGATTTAATATTTAATGAGAGTTCATCTTATACTGGTTAATTCGCAACGGACACCAAAGGTGCAGACGGCACGTTGATGTCTTTCACAAAACATCTCTTTCTTACGCAAGCACTTAATACACTATCTCTTTCCCTCTATTTAATTGTCAATGT
This sequence comes from Asteroscopus sphinx, assembly GCA_949699075.1. Taxonomy (NCBI): domain Eukaryota; kingdom Metazoa; phylum Arthropoda; class Insecta; order Lepidoptera; family Noctuidae; genus Asteroscopus; species Asteroscopus sphinx. The sequence goes on along the minus strand of OX453021.1, from coordinate 4,954,176 downwards.
AACTAGTGATGTACTAAATCTGTTATCGATGAAACAAAGTTCTCCATACTATCAACGAAATTGAAAAATATAGGTAGTAGAATATTTTGCAATCTACAAAAAGAAAAAAAAAAACTACGATTTTAAACATTCAATCTTTATATACCTATAACAGCCAGGGAGTCTACTCCCGTTCAACGATAAACGAACTTTTGTTCCGACCGATACGTACACGATAAATGATATATGTACCTTTTTTAGGGTTCCGTAGTCCTACAAGGAACCCTTACAGTTTCGTCATGTCCGTCCGTCTGTCCGTATACCCATCTGTCCGTCTGTCCTAATCCTTTACAGCTTAATAACTTCTACAGTTATAAATATAAGTACATGTAATTTTGTTAAAAGATAGTTTAAATATAGATCTCAATTTTAAAAGAATAAAAAATGCGTGATTATGTATTTTAGGGGTGGCGCCCATACATGTGAAATGGGGATGAAAATATTTTTTTCGCTCCACCCCCTCGTGTGTGGTATCATTGAATAGGTCTACTAAAATGAAGGTAATGTTTCATACAGCACTTTTTTATCAGGTGTACCATCTGCGAAATATAGCCAGCTAAAGTGACTTGCAATGTGTCCCCCCCCCCTGCCATCTCTAAACTATGTAACGTAGATATTTATAATTCTCCACGTTGATAGACCTTTGTAAAAACTCTCTTTTAAAATTATTTTGAGTATAATGTGATTATAAATTTTTGAGTTATAGAGAGAAAACTGCAAAATACTTAAGACGTCCTAGTTCAAAGGTCATTGACCTTAGAGAAAAATGATCTTAGCAAAGAATGCTCCTTTAGTTAGTTCCTTTAGTTAGTCCTTTAGTTAGTTCCTTTAGTTAGTCCTTTAGTTAGTTAGTGTTCCTTCGTGACACACATTCGAGGCTTTTAAGGTCATCAGAAAACCTCACGTTGGCGATACCATCGCATTCCACAAATTTCTTTGGTAATTCTTTTACAGTTCAGGCTGCTCGCCTGTGGAATGCTTTGCCAGTACAAGTGAGGCGTGCTCAATCTTTGCCTATATTCAAAAAACTGGTAAATGATCGCTACCTATCATCACTGTAATTTCCGGCAGGTACATTATGTAATATTTAGACATATTGTATTGTATTTATTATGTTTATTGTATCTTATATTTATGTAGTTTTGTTATAGATATATGTATAGTATTTATGTTATGTAGTATATGTATTCTATTATGTTGTTACACTGCGTACTACCCCTCTCTTTACTTGCCCATATTGTCCATCCTAAGGTTGTCTGGAAGAATTCGCCTTGAGCGATAAGACCGCCCATTGTACATGTGTTCTATATAAGTCATATATGTTGCTATCTTCTTTTGTGTACAATAGTATTTGTATTGTATTGTTGAAAAAAAATGACTTTCCTTCGTACGTACGTATTTTTACATTTATTACGTATTACTAATTACTACATATTTAACTGTCGAAAACATTGAAAATTTAAAATTAACTAATAAAATTACAGTAAAAACTAAACAACAAAAGAAGGGTCTTTTGTTGTACAAACAAAATTATAGATCTCAAACGATTTTAAACCTAATTGACTACTAAGTTAAGTTAGAAATCGTAAAAATAAAGAATGTCGCTAGCTAGCTACCAATAGCCAATAGCTATTTTACTTGGTCAGCTCACGGCAGCGCGGCGGCTGCCCGCTACACCGTAAACTTGTTGGTTATTCGAAGCAGTAGCCAATAGCTAGCTATCGTGTAGACAGATATCGTAGCCATTGATCGAAGTAGCCATGGCTATTTGTTGAATAGCCGCTATTTAGCTAGTTATTAGAGTAGCTACCCACTTCTAAGCCTTACTCCTAACCCCGCCTGGATCGAGTGCTGTATCAATCGAATTTGAATTCGAGTTAGTGTCAAATCGTACTGCTTTTTTCTAGGAATTGAAATTAGCTCGATTTGGTTCAGAGCTTGAACCAGTCGGGAGTAAGGCCCACGATGTTAATTTACAACTTCCACACGGACAGGGTCACAAGCACAGCTAGGAATGAATAATTTAGTAAAATAACAACTTTTGTGTCACATTCGATTTTATTTAAGATTTGCACGGATGTGTAATATTTCTCCATGAAGCTACTTGGTCTTTTACTTCTTTCGAAGGCCTCTTTGCGAGAAAAATCCTCAATTAAAATCAATCGCACTATTACATCCCTGAAAATGTTTGGTTTTGTTAAAACCTATTAAATATCACAATAATACTGTCAAACGCGGTTTGACACGTAAACACTGAAAAAATTACTTAGTACTATCAGAATTTCGCTTTCAATTACTACTATAATAAAATAATAAAAAAGATTTCAATATCCAAAAGAGACCTCTTGAGCAGTCGCATAATTTGAGGTTACATTAACGACAATTGTACAGTTTACTGTCTAATTCAACATTGTTTATATAAAAACAATCAGAAATATATCAAATAGGTTAGGTAAGGTTAGAACTGTGAGCGAGCGAAGTGAGTGGTGCCGCGGTAGCTGCTAGCGAGTACTAGAAACAAATTACAGTTAGCGTCCAACAAATTCCGCGCGCTAAAAAGGGACAGCGAATGTGAGCGTGCGAGTATTTTAAAAGGTCGTAAGCACCGAATCATTTACTTGTACCTGGCACACGTTAAAGGACGTTTATTTTATTTTTTAAAGCATTACCTAACTAATTGTCACATTTGTCTCATATACAATAATACACAATTTAGGTTTACTGTAATTATATTTATTTGCTCGTTTTTACCCGTGGCCTCACTATCCGAAAACCAGCGCTGCAACATTTCGGTGTTGTAGCATATGCTGAGATGGGGGCCTTTTTTAGTCTCATACAGGCAAGTCAATTTTAAGTTTTTTTTGTTAAATGTTATTTTTAGTTTTTTTTTTCTCTCGCCTGTACCGAGACTGAAATTTTTTTTTCTTTCTTTTTCTTTCTTGTTTATTACACGAAAACTACTCAATCAATCAAAAAATTGACTTACACAATTGAAGAAATAGTTATTACCTACATATCAAAATAAAAATTATATTGAAATACCGTAGGGTGTCTGAGATCCTGGACAAAACGTGTGCAAAACAATGAATTTTCATGTTATTTTTCCGTCGAGTATTTTTTTCCAACCGTGTTTTTACGGTTATGCAAACAAAGAAAAAATTTCAAAATTTAATTATTTCAAAACCTCTAACTCGTAGCTTTCGTAGATATACGAGTTCTGATACGAGTTTGGTGAGCAAAATCCGTGCTGAGGCCTCTTAATTTATATTTAAATATATACCTATTTGACCTTATGAAAATTATAAATCAATTCTCCTTTTGTGGCGAAACGAATCGTCGGAACAGTCTCTTAGATATTAATCGATTTAAATAATTCATCATAAAATTGAGCAACCAAAACAAACTTATATCATTTTGCGAACGGACTTCGTGGATAACAGTATAGATAGACTTACATACAATGGAGTCTGTGGAAGAAACAATACTATATAAGTTTAACCCTAATACTCTTGTGGAGGTAAGAAAAGAACTGAATTTGGACCGTGATGGAATCGTCAAAATGTTGGATTGTTTTGAAGATTGGATTGCTAAGCAGAATCATTTTACCGTGAAAAAATTCAGTAAGTTTCATTTCATTTTGTTAAAAATAAAAACAATAGTTATTTGTTATACAAGAGTGCAAAGTTGCTTTTTAACCGCGTGCTCAATTTTGATGACCGAGCAAGCGAAGGATTCTAAAATTGAATCACGAGCGCAGAGAGTGATTCAAAAGTTAGAATCAAGAGCACAAGGTGAAAAATCTTTGCACTCGAGTACAACACGTAATTTTTCATCCCACCTCAGCGAGGAATTGACTAAATGCAAAAAAATACATTTACAATCACAAGATAATTTTATTTCAGTTTAGGTATTAACTACTACATTATGATAGGTAAGTATTGCAGAATAATCTTTAAATAATAACAAATAATACTTAGGTATAATTAAGAAAAATTGAAAGTAACGTTGCTACAGTTACTTAAGTTGAGAGTAATATTTTTGTTAGGTACTGTAATGTTGGTGTTAGTGACTTGTGTACTGTTTTTCGGTAAACTATCTGTCATACTTAATAGTTGTACCGATTCATCGGATTCCCTTGGCGTAAATGAGCAAAACGTTTTCTGAGAAAGTTTTGGTTCCTATATCTAGTCGCCACATGGTAAACATATCGTACTGTTTCAAATACTTCTCGCGTGATTGTTGAGGGAGAAAGCTTATTTGTGCATTATTAACAGTTTCAGTCAATTCTATTGGCGTCAAATAAACTTCCTCGTCGCTAGAACCACTCATTTTAGGGTAATAGATCTGTATCTGTATCATCATTTCAGCCGAAAGACGTCCACTGCTGAACATAGGCCTCCCCCAAGCATCGCCACAACGACCGGTCCTGTGCCTTCCGCGTCCAGCGGATTCCCGTGACCTTCACCAGGTCGTCGGTCCACCTTGTGGGGGGCCTTCCCACGCTGCGCCTTCCAGTACGCGGTCGCCACTCCAGAACTTTACTGCCCCATCGGCCAACCGTTCTGCGAGCAATGTGCTCCGCCCACTGCCACTTAAGTTTGGCAATTCTTCGGGCTATGTCGGTTACTTTCGTTTTCCTGCGAATCTCCTCATTTCTGATAGTATAGCATAGTATTAACGTGTTTATATAAAATGTACGCTGAGCGACATTGTTGTGCTTTATAATACTAGCTTTAAGCTATATCATAGCGTAATCTGAACGGTCCTTAGTGAAATAAATGAAAAATGAAATTTACAGAACGACATTACATGGAAATGTGTATATTATATGGAAAAGGATCACTAGAAAAAGCTAAGATCATGTTGGATAAACTTTGCACGTTGAAAACATTGTTGCCGATTTTTTTCTCAAAACATAATCCCAAGAAAGAAATAATGGACACATCTGGATTCTTGTAAGTATACCATATTTTATTAGTCTAATTTATTTCCAGGAAGGTTCAAGTCTATTATGCCTAAAAAGCCTGATATATGATGAACATAATACGCGTTTTTAAGATTTAAAAAACCTAACTCATTCCCTTTGTACGGTCGACCGCACGTCTGTGACTGTCACTTTGACATTAGCTGCATCTTTATTTCGTAAGCAGTAGAGGCGGTTTTCGAATTAAAGTGTTACCACTCTCATGCAGTCGACTGAAAAACTGACTGTATGAATGTCATTCATACAATAATGTATGATTTACACCAAAGACATTTCTATACTGATTACACCGACCAGCGCAGCGCGAAGCGCGTCATAGAGCATGCGTGCCACAGAATTAGATAGAATGGTTGTAATCAATTTTACTTGCGATTCATGCGTGGCAATCTTTCCGAACAAACTACGCCTTACATTTTGACGTCATTATTTAAAAAAAAAAAATTTTCATCAAATCTTAGACCAACAGAAAAAAGGTAGACAGAGTACCGCGCTGTCACAAGGAAGCAGGGTAAAGGAAGCTGAATTTGAAATAGGAAGCTGATCGCGTTCCAGTGCGACGCGAGAAACCGAACGCGCTAGACGTCACATTGACAGTATTGTTTATGGTCTTAATATGCCTTTCTGTGTTGTGAAAACGTGTAAAAATAACTCGCTGACACAAAAAAAGCCTTGCGAGATTACATTTCACAAAGAAGTACTTGATTTTACGTAATTTTAAATTATAAATACAATAAAATTTCGTAATGTACTGTTGGAACACAAAACCTGACGTATTGTTATCGGTGTAACCAGCAAATCGACATCAAAAATACCCCCAAAATACGGGTGACGTTTGGACGTCTGATGGTGTTATTAGTATTAGTAACTTTCGTAATTTGGCCATCGGTTTGATGTTTTTATTTATTTTGAACCTTTCATATAGTACTTAATTTAATTACGATGTGTTATTTCAATGGCTTAAAACTTCAGACACCGTAACTTATTGTAATAAATTGGTATGGCAAGTAATTATTTATTTTCATCAATCACACAAATCAATTATTGTAGAATTTACAACGTATTATTGAAATCACTGAAAACCTCTTAAGGGGTCATTGTACTCATCAGTATGAACAACTTTTACTATGAGACCATCCCCGAAATCGTGATAAAAATCATCTGTTAACTGTTACCTACATTTGTGTTCACATGAATCGACAGAATGTAAGGATCAGCTGATTTTTTTTCGCGATTTCTGGTTTGGTCCCGTAGTAAAAGTTGTTCATATTGATGAGTACAATGACCCCTTAAGAGGTTTTCAGTTATTTCAATAACACGTTGTAGTGGTGATTTTTGTTGTCATACTTATTCTAATCGACGCGTCCTACTCTGCCCGCCGCACACCCCCGCGGCCATTTTCAAAGGATAATAATATCACTATTATATGATACACGTGATCACGTGTATCACGTATGTATAATTTCTCCGACATAAACCAGAAAACAAATTGAATAAGGTCTGTTAATGAAAAGTACCTAAAGATAAGATTCCATCATACTTTATGGACATAGGCCTGGGGGAGGCCTATGTCCAGTAGTGGACGTCTTTCGGCTGTAATGATGTTACTTTATATCTAAATTAGATGGTATACCCAGAAGTCGGTAAGAAAAGACAGTATTACCGGAAATTAACACAACACAAAGGTTTTTAGTATTATTCTCTTTTATTAAACGTATCATTAGAAAAATATGTTTTATTTACATTGCTACATATATTCCTCAAAATATAGGTAATATTTAATATGTGAAAATGGGGTAAATTTGTTTTCGGTGGCAACATTTTTTACTAAGCACACAGATGCATGGCAACTGCGTGCGACACAAGGTCACGCACACAAGTTTGTAAAGCATGCATCACATCTTTGAACGCTTTTGTTAACACATGCGCCGTCTACCTTTTTTCTGTTGGTCTAAGCATCAAATGTACTTTACAGCTTTTGTTTCTGCAGTTAAAAACAGCACAATAAGGCATTTTTGCGCGTTTTTGTTACAGTATTTATAGAAAAAAGTCATAAGGCGTGCTGAAATATCCTGCACTATGTGCATGGTGCTGCCACGCGCGCCCTGCCCACATGGCCATTCTATCTATTTCTGTGACGCGCGCGCACGCGGCGGCAACCGACTGCGACTCGTACACACCGCTACACATCAAGCTGTACGTTTCCAGTAAAAGTTGACCTCGCATTGTATAGGCTTTCCGTTCAATGCGAGATCAGCTTATACTGGAAATCACAGACCAGTAAGCCTCTAGACGCCGATTAGCCGGACACCCCCGGTGACCACGCATATGCAGTAGCACTGCATATCATACGCTCCGCCGCCAATCGGGACGTCAGTCCGTCAGCGAGCGACACCAATCATACGGAATCAGACTCCATTCGCCGAAGGTTTTTTCCCTAATCCTACATTTAAAACTAAAGTCGCGATTTCAATACCGCAAGCGGGCGCCCCCCAAGGGGGGGGCTCGAACCTCGCTGGGGCATTGCAGGGGGACCCCGCCGTTCCTATGTCCCCCTAGCAGCCGTTGCTGCATCGGAATGGAATTTTTTTTCTCGAAAGTGGCGGACTTTCGGTATATCGGGTGTGTGTGTAACGCGCTAATCGCGAATCGCCGTTAATCGGCAAGCCTCGCCGGCGAGGCTAAGACCTACCTAAACCCTAACCAGTGGCTACGCAATAGCCTACTCCTAGGAACTACTCTAGAGCATAGGGCCGGTCTCGCGTGACGAGATTATCTCCGGTTTTTATTCTTTTAAAATTGAGATCTATATCTAGACTATTTTTAACAAAATTACATGTTCTTATGTTTATAACTGTAGAAGTTATTAAGCTATAAAGGATTAGGACAGACGGACAGACGGATAGATGGACAGACGGACGGACATAATGAAACTATAAGGGGTTCCTTGTGTAGGAATTACGGAACCCTAAAAAGTACGCTGGCTGAAGAGTTAAAATTAAATATCTTTGCCGTTTATATACCGATACCCAATAAACCACGTACTTGGCATGTGTGTTTACCTCTCGCTCCACACTCTCATCCCTAAAGTTAATAAAATAGTATGGTTTAGTTTTTGATAAAATAAACATATTTTATAATATTACGACCTAAAACTAGAAAAATTGGATTTAGAAAACTAAAATCTCGAAATGGTTTTGGAATCAGAATAAATTACTTTTTACTTAACAAACCGACTTACGTCACAAAATATTGTAAACAATTGACGCAATTTATTCATTTTTTTTGGTGGCAATTGAAGGAGTAATTAGTATTATGTTTAGGAAGCTGTAAAAAACTTAATTTTAATTATTATTGCTCAAGTTGCGTGACGTTCTTCGTAATAGATAGATAGATAAAATTTGACAAAAAAAAGCAAAAAACGAGAATGACAGACTAACGTTAGCTACTAGAAAGAAAGAAAGAAAGAAACATTTATTTGACACAAAGCACATAGATAAACAGACACAATTCAACAGGAACATAATTAAATATACAAAAAACGGATCATCGATGCTGTGTGTCTAGCGACTGTGCCAAAAAGGTCCAGTTCAGCATAAATGCCAGGCAACAAGTGCCTGACGCTGGGTTTCAACTGAACCTTCAATCGTAAACGTGACGGATGTGATTTTATTAATAAAAATTATAATAATTGTGATTCCTTTATATGAAAATAAAATATAAAATAAAATAAATTTAAAACTGCAACTTAAGCGTATGTAAAGTAAATAATGAAGTAATAATACATACATTTTAAATATATAGTCAAAGTCAAAGTCAAAGTCAAAGTATTTTATTGTGAGACAGTGGTTAAAAGGTGTTATTACTAAAGAGCATGGTGTGCGATCTCACTGCTCGACCATGTTAGGCGTACAATAATTTATAATAAAATTTATAAAACCATTCAATTAAATAAATAATAATAATTTAACAGACAGATAAAATATACGATCTAAAATTGCAATAAATAAGATTAAAATTTACATAAAAAGTATTATAAGTAAGTATAATGTAAGTATTATATAAAAGTAAATAAATTGTTTTTAAAAGTAACAAAATATAATTTACCGTTGCCTATGCATTATTAAACAATACCTACAAGTAAGCATATTAAAATAATAGAAATGTACTACCGGAATTATTACTAAAGGCAAGCGTCGATCTATCGTACGTATTACGTACGTATTATTGTACGCATCATACGGATCGCATTCAATAAATACATATACCTACCGTAGTGCGTCCACTTATTTGCAGCGTACGGTAGTGTTGCATAAAAATCGACTGTCGATCTATCGATAGCCGCCCCCCTATAGTATAGATAGTACAATGACCCCTAGTGAGGTTTTCAGTTATTTCAATATCACGTTGTATAATGTTTAAAATTTTGTTTAATAGTTGTGTTGTTTTTATTTTTCAGGATACAAACAACGATGCCAAAACTAACGAAGGACAATTACAGAGTACAAATTATTAAAGTTATGTCTACTGACTTCGATACAGACGGCGTGTTAGATTTCCAAAGATTTTCTATAATGGTAAATAATCTTAACGAACAGTAATCGAAACCGATTACACGGTTTTGTGGGGCAAAGACATACAATACAATACAATACAATACAAATCCTCTTTATTGCACAACAAGATTATATTAATTTCTTAAATAACTACTTATGCGCTAGTGCATAACTGGCGGTCTTATCGCTCCACGGCGATCTCTTCCAGACAACCATTGAATGGACTGGAATGTCATGGAAGAGACAAAGGGTAGTTACCGGTGCACTTAAATATCGGAAACTTAACTAATTAAACTAAACTAACTTAGCTAATAAAATAAATATACCAAAATATACATACATGTATTATCCTCTATAACATCATAAACTTACACACGATTACAATAAATAAATATAGCTATATATATATACCAAATGAATATAGGACAACAACATACTCATGTCATTGCTGGGACAGATAATGCTCCTTAACTAATCGCTTAAAAATAGGTAGTGATTGTGCACGTCTAATCCCTACAGGTAACTCATTCCACAAACGAATAGCCTGCACAGTAAAGGACTTATCGAGGAAGGACTTGTCGATATACAGTATGAACTAATACCTACAACGTGTTATTGAAATAACTGAAAACCTCTTAAGGGGTCATTGTACTCATCAGTATGATCAACTTTTACTATGGGACGAACCCTGAAATCGCAAAAAAAAAATCAGTAGTCCTGTAGTTTTTGTCGATTTATGTGAACACAAATGTAGGGAACGGATGATATTTTTTTCGCGATTTCAGGATGGGTCCCATTGTAAAAATTATTCATAGTGATCAGGCCAATGACCCCTTAAGAGGTTTTCAGTTATTTCAATAACATGTTGTATACAATGCAGCCTTTTCGTTTACTCAATTTGAAAAACTGGTTAGTTCAGATGACGAGGAGAATCGATTGGGCTTTTTTTTTATAAATCACAAAACATGCTTTTATATATTATAATAATAAATAATAAATAAAATTTATTGACACCAAAAAATTATTCCGTTACAGACATGGTTATATGACTTATAAGATAAAAAGCTAATAGGAAAAACAATGCAACATGGGAGCATCTGCAGCCGAACTAGGTGAAAAACCTGTATCTTGGCATACAGCGCCAAACCCCTCAGTTTATGAGACAATATATTATTATAAAATTTAAGCCAACAAGCACAAATTTGTTATACATTATTAATTAATTTTAGTATGATTAAGTAAACATAATTGAATTAAAAAATAACTTAAACTAAACGTATAGTAAGGTGTGAGAGAGAGAGTGAATGAGTTGAGTTAATGTGTTTGTGTGTGTTTTATGTGTGAGTAGTGTGTATGTGTATTATTTTGCAATCAGTGCCAAAAAGTTTTTTATTTTTATTGATATAATTTGAAGTTAGTCAAGTATGGTTATTCAAGTACAGTTAGCAGCAATTCAGTTTCGTCATAAGTTAAGGTTAATAAGTATTATAGCCACTGTAAGTCCCCCAGTTGGTAGCGGAAAAATTGAAGAATGTCATGCAGGGACAACCTGATCAAGACGAACTACCTGGACCTTATGGACCTATTCACGATCCGCTGATGTACTGAATTTAACTATAATAACCAAATCGAGTTTCAAATTTTTTTACATTTAATAATATGTAACATGGTATAAAAACTGTCCCAATCGATTCTCCTGGTGATTTAAAACAAACTGGTTTCTCGAATTGCGTTAACAAAAAGTAACGTTGTATAAATAAATAAATATAGAGATGTATAAATTGTACTGAAACAAGTTTATCCGGTTTACATCGCATAGGTATATTATCTATAAATTAATAGTTTAAAAAACACTAGAAAACACGCTTTATAAATGCACGTAAAAATAAAACACTACATGTACAGCCCCCCTAGCCAAGTTGACAAAAGTTGACAATCTACAATCGTCAACGCTTAGAAAACCATCAAAATGTATGGGAATGACATATCTCAACTAATGACTTTTTCGTTGAGATATGTCATTCCCAAACATTTTGACTGTTTTCTATTAGCGTTGGCGATTGTAGATTGTCAACTTGGCTAGGGGGACAAGTCTATATACATTTTATACAGGCAACTATATCAATATTTACACTATTCAATATAATAATAATAGGTTTGTTATAACCTTGAAACCTGATTGTGTTCAAAGTCCATTACGTGGCCTTTCTAAGTGCAAACACGACTATGATACGATATTCCATCATGGAATGCCAGTGCCTATCTTCCGGCTTCATCATCAGACCTTGAAACCAAATCGTGGTCAAAGTTCATTGTAAGACTTTTCTAAGAAATCCAAAACAGCTATGGTACGATTTTCCATCATGAAGTTCCAGTTCATATTTTCCGGCTCCATCATCAGATCAGTTCGACAGTACCATATTATTGTATTGTCATCAGAACTACATACAGCTGCCAATTTTCATTACGCTACGACCCTTGGAAGATGGTTAAATTAGTTACCTTAGATTCCATTACATAGTTAGTGACATACAGGTCGACCTAATAAAAGCGTATTAAAAATGGTTTTCCTGACGTTTTGAAAGCTTTGCAGCGTTCGTGGTCACTATAATATGTAGTGATCGCGAAAACCCGAGCGAGAGAAAAAAGCGAGGTACTTAGTATATAGTACCTCAATGCGAAAACCTAAGAAATTATTAGAGAAGCATAAGCACAAAAAATTAAATTACCCATAAAATTTTAATTTATAACTTTTGTATTAATATTTTTTCTTTTTGTCAATAAATTTTAACATTAACATCAAGGCTTTTTTTTACAGCAAATAGGTTCAGAGATCATTACGATCAACTTTTACTATGGGTTCGAATCGAGAAAAGAAAAACAGCTGATCCCATAAATTTGTGTTCATATAAATCGACATAGGGATATACCATAATATGGGGAAACACCAGTATTTTTTTACGCGAGTTCACGTTTATCCCATAGTAAAAGTTGTTTATAATGATGAGAACGATGACCACTAAGAATAGGGTTGTTTAGGGTCTTATTACACCGAGACGCCACGGTTGCGGAACCGTGGTGTCTATACTGGCGGCCGAGTATGTGAGACGCCAAACAGCGATTTGACTGATTGTGCAACCGACGCGGTTGAGCCGCCAGTAACATTTTGAGCACGCGTCGGTGCTGGTTGCAGATGTCGTATTCTCCCTAGAGCTGTACACATTTTGTAAGCAACGTGACCGGCAGGGCAATTGTGTAACTGCATCGCAATCAACAAAATGTCAATTTTGACGTTTGAATCCGGGAAAATGACACAATTCTCCCTAGAGCTGTACACATTTTGTAAGCAACGCGACCGGCAGGGCAATTGTGTAACTGCATCGCAATCAACAAAATGTCAATTTTGACGTTTTAATCCGAAAAAATGACACAATTCAAATTGCGTAACTACAAAACTATTGCTTACGACGTCGGAGTTATTCATCATGAAATTAAATGAATGATAAAGCTTAAAACGCATACTTGCAGCAGCTTACTTGCATAGCGAAACGATCATACATAACGTCATTTACATCGCAATGGATTTCCCTCCTGACGTCATTTACTTCATAATGAAGACCCTCTTATGTCGTTCATCATCATCATCATCATTTCAGCCGAAAGACGTTCACTGCTGGACATAGGCCTCCCCCAAGCATCGCCACAACGACCGGTCCTGCGCCTTCCGCATCCAGCGGAATTCCGCGACCTTCACCAGGTCGTCGGTCCACCTTGTGGGGGGCCTACCCACGCTGCTCCTTCCAGTACGTGGTCGCCACTCCAGAACTTTACTGCCCCATCGGCCATCCGTTCTGCGAGCAATGTGCCCCGCCCACTGCTACTTAAGTTTGGCAAGTTTGGCTTATGTCGTTACATAATTCCAATGTTTGATTGCGATGTTATCAACATCGTCTTAAGTTTTACATCAAAATTACACTGTCAAATGAGTTACGCAATTTCCCTGCTGGTTACGCCGCCATGACGTCTTGATTTAACAGTGCCTATACTCATCCGTACATGTAACTAAATGATTTTAATTTACAGATGTGTGAATATGGGAAAATTCATGACTATGCTCTTGGTGCCATTTTAATAGTAGACTGCAGAGACGTGAATCTTATCAATTTAGTTGCTAAACTCAATATCGTGAATCTTAGGAATACGATGACGGTAGTAATGGTGAGTGTTTTTTTGTCCCATGTTTTTGCATGTTTTCAACGCAAAAATTGTTATAAAAATATTTTCAGTATTTTATTATCTTAAGGGGCATGAAGCAATCAAGTGGCGCCCGCATCAGTAAAAAAAATATTACTCGCTGAATACATCATTTATCGAAAATTCGTTTTTAATAATTGAAGTACAGGTACTGTAGTTTAATCAAAAACTATTAAAAAAAAAAAAAAAAAAAATATTGTGCCAATAAATATACATAACATTGGTTGGAGCCCTAGACCTCACACTAGGATTCCCTGTGTCGTGGGGTCTAGTCTCTTTCAGTTCAGAAGACATAGTTGACACGGTTCAGAATGAATTTAATGGTCAATGATAACAAAAACAGAAAACAAAAATAACAGCTAAAAATATTGGTATCTTGTGTATGTGTGTGGGTGTGTATGTGGGGGGTTGTTGTGTGTGTTTTTTGTGTGGGGGGTGTTGTGTTGTACTCTGTAAAATATAGTTCGCTGTAGTTTCAGATAGAAAAAGTGCCAAGTGGCCGTTTATCGCATTTTTTTCTATCTACAAGTACAGCAAAGTATAATTTACAGAGTTATACCTGTACTTCAATCGTTAAAAACGAATTTTCGATAAATGATGTATTCAGCGAGTAATATGTTTTTATTTTTTGTATTTTTGTATGGCTGCTACATCCTTCTTAACGTAGGTATTTACGCATGCGGATCGAAATCAAAACATACAATAAAACAGATTGCGGTAAAAAAAAAACAGCCGACTGCGAGTCGGTCTCGCGCCGTAAGGGTTCCGTACCACCCATCGATCTCATCAATCAACTCAGCCTATCGCAGTCCACTGCTGGACTTAGGCCTCTCCCAAGTTGCGCCACAACGCTCGGTCCTCTGCCTTCCGCATCCAGTCCCCCCCAGCCACGTTCTTTAGGTCGTCGGTCCACCTGGCAGGGGGGCGCCCTACGCTGCGTTTGCCGATTCGCGGTCTCCACTCAAGGACTCGTCTGCTCCAGCGGCCATCGGTCCTTCGACAGACATGGCCAGCTCACTGCCATTTCAGCTTACTGATCCTACAAGCTATGTCGGTCACTCCGGTTCTTCTCCGGATAATCTCATTTCAGATTTTATCCTTCAAAGAAACTCCAAGCATAGCTCGCTCCATAGCTCGCTGAGCGACTTTGAACTTGTGGACTAGCCCAACTGTCAGTGTCCACGTCTCGGCGCCGTAAGTCATGACAGGCAGGACGCACTGGTTGAAGACCTTTGTTTTCAAACTTTGCGGTATAGGCGACGAGAAGACTCGGCGAAGTTTGCCAAATGCTGCCCAGCCCAGAGGGATCCTTCTGTTGGCTTCTTTCTCGAAGTTGTGTCGACCAAGCTGAATTGCCTGCCCTAGGTAGACGTATTCCGTTACAACTTCGAGCCATCGATCTGTTACCTCATAGAAACTGATTTAATTTACGAGAGTTAATTAAAAGACATCAACGTATCGTGCACCTATTATGAATATTTGAATCTCTTTCTTTCTCACTAGTCCACCACACATGTCTATGTTTTCCCTTTTTTTAGTATTTGTTGTTAAATTACATAGAATGCACTACAATTACACCAGGGACATCCCTATAATATATACATAACATTATGGATATGAAATTTCGGATCTGGATACGGTTACGAATATAGGAATAATATTATACTGGTTTCAGATACCGTTACGGATATGGAATTATTTCGGATTATCCATTAGTTTCGGATAGTTTCGTTTATGGATATTATATTTTTATGGAACTGTAAAAGTAAAAGAAAAAGGCAATAGAAATACCAAACAATGCAAGGGACGCGCGCGGCTAGTGTGTCGGCTCAGCCGGAAAAAAATTAAAACATGTCATAACATGTATCATTTAGACTCCTCTCTTATCAAAATTATTCGAAATTTTTAAATCGGATTCGGTTACGGTTACGGATAGATTTTTATTTCGGATATCCGATAGTTACGGTTACGGTTACGGAGCTCCATAACATCCCTGCTATATATTACTGTTTTGAAGAAAGAGCAGGAATAAAACCCTTGAAAAAAATACATGTTTTTCGAGGTTTTTTATATTCCCCTTTGGTTTTAGACTTTTTATTTTTAATATTTGTTGTGATAGCAACATAATTCTGTGAAAATTTCAACTGGCTGCCTATTACCGTTCAAAAGATACAGCCCCATGACAGACAGATGGATGGACGGACGGATGGATGGCCGGACAGGCAGCGTAGCGAGAGTAATAGGATCTCGTTTGGCTCCCTTTCGGTACGGAACCCTAAACAGGCTGTATTGCTTTATTGCAACGAATTTTAGGTTCTTCAGCTTTTTTCACACACTGTTGTCTACTTTTCTTACTTATTTCTCCTCTCACAGCAGACGCTGGTAGAAATGTCATTGAAATAAGCAGTACCTTCAATGCTGTCTCCCTTCATTTTTTGTTGGGTATACATAAATTATAAATAAAAAAACTGGCCAAGTGCGAGTCGGACTCGCGCAGTAAGGTTTCCGTACCTCGCAACGACCTGAAACCCGATAAAAACTGATTTAATTTACGAGAGTTTATCAAAGACATCAACGTACAGTGCGCGAAATAGAAAGAAAGAAAGAAAGAAAATTTTTTATTTAGCACAGAACACAGGACAGCACAACAATAACATTAATAAAGATACTAAAGTTAATAGGTAAATAAAATATGAAGTTGCTGCCGGGCATGCCCATGCCAAAAGGGTCACCAACTCAGCATGTGCTGGCGTGGAACATCCAGCGCTGATTTTCAGTTGGCACCCTGCAGTGACACACGGACGAAGGAACTGTGTTTATAGATAATAATAACTAAGTACATGTATCGGTCTAGGGTAAAAAAATGTATTTAAATAAATAATAGTTATTTAAAAAAAAAATATTAAAACAATATTGAAAATGTATATTAAAATAAGGCATAAGAATAAAAAGGAAAATGCGCTGGATGCGGAAAGCGCAGGACCGGTCGTCGATGCTTGGGGGAGGCCTATGTCCAGCAGTGGAAGTCTTTTGGCTGAAATGATGATGAATTTTTGCAAGTCTTTCTTACGCAGGTACCACCACATATGTCTATGTTTGTCTTATTTTTAGTATTTGTTGCTAATCTACATAATATGCACTATAATCTGACCAAGTTTGACGCTGGTATATATTACCATTTTTTAAGATAGAGCAGGAACAAAAACGTTGAAAAAAATGCTCGTTTTTTGAGGTTTCTTGTATGGGGACCCCCTTTATTTTTTTATTTTTTTCTTTGGTTTTAGACTTTTTTGTTTTTAGTATTTGTCGTGATACACCTCATAGCAACACAATTTCTGAGAAAATTTCAACCGGTTACCTATTACCGTTCAAAAGATACAGCCCTGTGACAGACAGACGGACGGACGGACGGACGGACAGACGGACAGACGGACGGACGGACGGACGGACGGACGAACGGACAGCGTAGCGAGAGTAATAGGGTCCCATTTGGCACCCTTCGGGTACGGAACCCTAAAAAGGCATCTTTGACGAGAACTTTTGAAAAAACAAGGCGTAACTAATTACCTTTTCCATAAACACTTTTTCAGGAAGGCCATGGATTGAGAGTTAAAGGGATATACGTGATATCGTCATCAAAATCAATAGACGTATTCATTACAATGCTGAAGCAAGTTGTCAGTGCGAAAATTGGTGGGCGGATAAGTGTGTACAAAAGCGTAGAAGATTTGTATGACCTGGTACCGAAGGAAATTTTACCTAAAGACTATGGTGGTGAAGAGAAGACACTGAAAGAAGTTTATGGTATGTGAACTAATCTCTCTCTTTATCTCTCTTCTAACAGCCTATTAAGTCCGTACCAATCTGGGTTCAAAGTAGCTGCCTATTCAGCGTCGTCGAGATAGTCACATCCTTTCCTTACTCTACTCCGTTCTTCACAATCCTGTGATTCATCCATCTATCATTCCATCATATCTTCGGGAACGCTTTGAGTATCTTGTCCCCACGGGAAAGTTTTTGCGCAGCACACGAGCTATCAAAGACCACCCAGCTGCCACCAGATGCAAATTGTGGACTGAAAAGCAACCTCCACCTCCTGGCTTTATTACTCCACAGGAGAAGTTACCACCAGGACACGATCTACGGTGGTCAGTGTGGAAGTCACTTAATCGCCTTCGCACCCAGGTTGGTCGCTGTAGACTTAATATGTGTGAATGGGGGTTTAGGGACCCTAGTCTAGCACACTGTGACTGCGGTGACTCAGAGCAATCCATGTTGCACTTGCCAACGTGTCCCTTGTGCTCGAACACCTGCACAAGAGATGACCTATCCTACCTCCTACCTACCTCGCTGCCACTGAAAACGCCATTGAAGTGGCCACTTTTTGTTCCAACAATATTTGAATCATTAAGACGATAAGAAGAAGAAGGGGAAAGCCCTGTCGCTCATCATCTTCCCTTCTCCTCCGTATACCTCATCACACAACTAGCTGTTACAATGCTTCCTTCACCATTCGTGCAGTGCGCTTGTGGAATTCGCTTCCACACTCTTTACGCGAGAAGTATTGGGGAGCATTACCTCTCAACGTAAGTTATATGTATATATTGTATATTTATTATATATCTGTATTTATATATACAATTAACTGTGCTTATATACATGCTGAAATTTGAATCGCTTATTTCCCGAAAAGGGGTCATTGTACTCATCATTATGAACAACTTTTACTATGGGACCAAACTTGAAATCGAGAAAAAAAAAACAGTTGGTCCCAACATTTGTGTTCCTTCTGACTGCATGATTTTTTTTTCGCGATTTCATGGTTGGCCCCAAAGTAAAAGTTGTTCATAATGATGAGTACAATGACCCCTTTTAGGGAAATAAGCGATTCAAAATTCAGCATGTATTTAAGTACTTGTATACCTATTATTTAATTATTATTTATTTATTTATATTATTACTAGCTTTTACCCGCGGCTCCGCTCGCGTTAAATTCTGCTAACCCACGTCAGTCCAGTACAGTCCAGTCCACTGTCCCACTGTCCCACTGTCCCACTGTCCCACTGTCCCACGGTCCCACTGTCCCACTGCCCCACAGTCCCACTGCCCCACAGTCCCACTGTCCCACTGTCCCACTGCCCCACTGTCCAACTGCCCACTGCCCCACTGCCCCACTGTACCACTGCCCCACTGCCCCACTGCCTACCGCCCCACTGCCCCACTGCCCACCGCCCCACTGCCCCACTGCCCCACTGTCCTACTGCCCCACTGACCTCTGCCCCACTGCCCCACTGCCCCACTGTCCCACTTTCCCACTGCCCCACTGCCACACCACCCCACTGCAAACTGCCCTACTGCCCCACTATCCCACTGCCCCATTGCCCCATTGCCCACTGCCCCACTGCCACACTGCCCACTGTCCCGCTGTCCCACTGTCCCACTGCCCCACTGCCCCACTGCCCCACTGCCCACTGCCCACTGCCCCACTGCCCCACTGCCCCACTGCCCCACTGCCCCACTGTCTCACTATCCCACTGTCCCACGGATCCCCTGTCCCACTGTCCCACTGCCCACTGCCCCTTTGCCCCACTGTTCCACTGCCCCACAGCCCCACTGTCCAACTGTCCCACTGCCCAACTGTCCCACTGTCCAACTGTCCCACTGTCTCACTGTCCCACTTTCCCACTCTCCCACTGTCCCACTGTCTCACTATATCATTATCGTCCCATGTCCCATGTCCTATCCCACTGTCCCACTGTCTCACTATCTCACTATATCACTATTGTCTCGTCCCATGTCCGATGTCCTGTCCCATGTCCCATCCTATGTCCAATCCTGTCTCGTCCCATGTGCCGTCCCACTGTCCTGTCCCATGTCTCGTCTCATGTCCCGTCACATTTCCCGTCCCATTTCCCGTCCCATGTTCCGTCCCCTGTCCCGTCCCCTGTCCCGTCCCCAGTCCCGTCCCCTGTCCCGACCCCAGTTCCATCCCCTGTCCACTCCACTCCACTCCATCGTACATTACTATCCGCTCGTGCAAATGCATAGAAGCTTCGATCTGTCGGGTGAGTACGCAACACACGAATTAATTTTTTTCTTTATATCTTTCTTTCTTTCTTTCTTTCTCAAAACTCATACCAGTTTTTAAGTCAGATTATCAGCTTTCAAACAAAAATCATCAAAATCGGTCCAGTAGTTTTAGCGTGATGCTGGAACAAACAAACAGACGTTTACAATTTTATAATAGTTAAGATTAGGTAGTAATGTAAATATGTTAATATTTTGGTAAAGTAGGTTTAGTTTCTGTTGTACATTTGTTTCTGTTCTCTAACATCAACATCTCTCTATCGCTCCGAGGTTTGCTGTTAGAAAACTCATTTCTGAGTTAAGTTCACCGATGTACATAAACTTTCCTACTGTAACATCAATAACAGTCAACAAATTGGAATCATAACCCACCCAGCCGATAATTCGTGTGAAATTGTCAAAACAGTAAAAATTCTTCTTATTAGCATCGTGATGCACTTAAGACATTTTGAATATGAGGAAACTGTGTTAATACGGGTCAGAGGTTTTGAATTTCGAATTAAATGTCGTTCCGCATAGTTTACCTATAAAAACGTAGTAAACAATTTTTTTTTTCAAAACCCTATACTAACACTTTTCATTCCAGAAGAATATTAATCAAATTAAAAGAAATTAGTAAACTAACTATCACTGCCCAAAAAAATTTATATCATGTTTGCTGCCAGGGAAATATCTTTAAGCGAAACTCGACCTAATTGTATTAGAATGTTTGTAGAAAATTAAGCTTATGCTGGGTCATAATTCCGTTTGGTCGAGTGTATATGTGCATGTACAATAAAGAATAAGAAATAAATTTGAACATTTTAAACTCTAAATCTGTATATTCAAGAAATTGCATTATTAATTGGTTCGATTCCCGGCTCCCACGATTCAGAATCATACGATTATCAGCTGTCGACCGATTCGGTCTCTTTTTCTCTCGTTGCGTGAATCACCAGACAAAACGAGATAACAAACCAAACCGGTCGACATCTGCCCCAATAGCCAAGTTGACAATCTACAATCGTCAACGCTAATGGAAAACAATCAAAATGAATAGGAATGACATATCTCAACGTAAAAGTCATTCGTTGAGATATGTCATTCCCTTAAATTTTGATTGTTTTCTATAGCGTTGACGATTGTAGATTGTCAACTAGGCTAGGGGGGCTGGTTATCGTGTGGTTCTGAATCGGGAAGCTAATAAGCTTTTAAAAAAATATAGTGTACGCGGTTATTGCTATTTTTTTATATAAACAAATGAATGTTTCCTTTTTGTGAAATTTTCTATTATTTATCTTCAATATCTTATCTTAAAATATAATAAAATAATTAATTATTGTATAATTCTTCTGTACATGTGTTTGTCACTTAACTCCTTCTAAACGGCTGGAGCGATTTGGATGAAATTTCGTGTGTATATTTCAATGCTCTCCGCTCGGCGCGGCTCAAAGTGGACGTGTGCTATTAATTAGTTGGACCTATGTTAAAAATTCAAGTGAATTAAATTGTGATTGGTTGTTTTTGTCAATTTTGAATTCCTTGTTGCTCTTGTGGAGTTTTAATGGACGAACTCCTCCCAGTGGGTGTGATCTGAAAGAGACAGTTTTATATCTCGGTGTTTCAACATTGAAAAAGTGGCGGACACAGGGTCACCACACCGAGATTCGAACCGCCGGTTCGAGGATCGAAAGTCGGACGTCACGCCCACTGAGCCAACGGTACACTAGCAGCAGCGTCGAATTAACGATCCCTGTGCTACGGGCGACTACAAGTGCTACGCGCGGCCTACGTCATCACTGTTGCTACTAGCTCGCGCTCGCTACGCGCTCCAACCATCTACGCCTACGCGCCAGAGTGTGTTGACGACATCGGCTACGCTGCGTTCGCATGACAGTGACTACACGTCTGCTTTAATATAGTAATTCATTATAACTTTGCTAATTTGCTAGTAACTGTAAACGCAATAACAAGAATTGCAGGATGCCAAACGTCAACCGCACGCCCCCGCCGGCTCAAAAAGGTAAATTAATCCATACTCAATCAAAATCGGACACAGACTTGCCAGATGCGGTGGAGGAAGGTGTCGAGTCGAGTCAAAGCGTAACTTCTCGCCATAAACGTCCTCGTATTTTTGGTTCTCCATCAGACGAACATGATCCCTCGAAAGCCTTTCTAACAAATTTTAAGAATGATCTAATGATAATGCTTGAAGACTGGAAATCAGAGCAAAATAAAACTTTGAATCAGTTAGTTACAGACGTCGCCCAACTGAAAGTACAATGCTCTAATATACAACAGACTAATAATGAAATAGAGAAGTCGATTGTGTCCCTAAATCAGGATTACGAGGACATTTTGGTTAAGGTATCTCAACTAGAAAAATCACAGGATGAAAACAAAAACTGCATCAACAAACTTGAAAAACAATTTCAGGAACTTCAACAAAAGTGTCGCCCTTCTGCAATTGAGATCAGGAATGTACCGGCAATGCCGAATGAGAATATAAACGATCTCCTGCAGATTGCTGCACGCTTGGGACAGATTGCCCAGATGGAAGTTTCTAGCTCCAATATTCGAGATATCTACCGATTACCTGGAAAGCCTGGTCTCACTAGATCAATATTTATTGAATTTTCCACTGTCTTTTTTAAAAACAACTTCTTAACTGCAGTACGCAACTACAACAAAGAACGCCGTATCGAAGAGAAGCTGAATACAGAGAACATTGGTATCACGGGCGAAAGAAAACCCATCTATGTTGATGAACATCTACCTCCAACCTCTAAAAGACTGTTCTACCTTGCCCGTGATTTCGCTAAACGCAACAACTTTGATTTCTGCTGGATATCAAACGGAAAAATTCTACTTCGTAAGAATAGCAATACAAAGGAATCTCATATTATAAAAACAGAACAGAGCTTGTTGGATTTAGAATCCAAAAAATGACTCTCGTTTAGTTTTATTTCATGTTTTCGTTTCAATTGGGGTCACTGTAAGACTTTATACATTTCATTTAATCATCAAAATATATTTTTTGTATCTTTTAATATTATATATAGTAATAAGAAAAAATCTTGCTTGTTCCAAAATCATATCAACTTTAACCGATTGCGTTTAATTGTAGTAAAAATTACTGTTTTGTATTATTGTCATAGTGAGATAACAGCTGTGACTGACATTTTCCTGTATGTACAGCAACGTAAACATATATCATTGCCTATCGATATAATTTTGATCAGTATCTATTTATGCATAATCTTGGTTACGTTGCCTTTATATCATAATATTTTATTTAAAAATGACTGATCAAATAAATAATGTTGCCACTGAAATTGATAACTTCAAAGTGGCTAGCTCCCACATTTGCACACCGGATCAGTGTTCTGAGCTTGTTAGGAATCCTAATAATAATTTAAAAGTTATACACATTAATATAAGAAGTATAAATAAAAATTTAGATCAATTTATATCCGTACTGTCTATGATAAAATTTGAATTTGATGTACTCATACTATCAGAATGCTGGTTAAAAGGGTCAGGCCCACCACCCTATCTCGATAATTACTCATCTCACGCTACTACTAACAACCTATTACAAAATGATGGAGTTGTATTATATGTGAAAGCCGGACTTGGGGCTACGATAACTGAACCACCATTTTTAGATGCCAATTGTCTAGTATGTACTGTAGGTAATACTGTCATCATCGGTCTTTATCGGTCACCTTCTCGTTCGGATCTAACCGAATTCTATCGCAGTCTAGAAACAGTAGTATCTTCTTTTAAATCATTTAAAAATATAGCGATGATAGGAGATATTAATGTTGACATAAAAGAAAACAACAATATCGATCGAAACTCTAATGATTATTTATTATTCACAGCGTCTTTAGGACTATTACCAGCACATGTGTTTCCTACAAGGCTTGGAAACTGCATTGATCATATTTTATTAAAAACGCACACACCAGCAATAGCGATCATACTAGACACCCACATCACAGACCATCTACCCATAATTTTATGCTTGAAACAACACAAGACACTATACCATAATAGTAATAAAATCATAACTCGTTTAGACTATGCTTCTATTAAAGAGGATATTGACAAATGTGATTTTAGCCCGGTCACTAATGAAACTGACGCAAATATTGCTACTGATAAATTGATCACGATTATTCAAAATATAGTAATCACACACACCACTCAAAAGAAAGTCACTAGGCGAAAACGTATTTTGAAACCGTGGATCACTGAAGGTATGCTACGGTGTATACGAAATCGCGATAAAATGCATCTTAGACTGCGAAAAAATGAGAATAATACTATGCTCCTCATCACATATAAAAGATATCGCAATTTCTGTAATACCCTTCTCAGAAAATTAAAACGTGAGTACGAAAAAGAACAGTTCATTAAGGCCCAAAAAAACCCGAAAGCAATGTGGGAACTTATCAACTCAATTTCAGGTAGAAAGTGTCAGTCACAGCCAGCTATGGAGCTCTTGAACCTGTCAGCTGATGCTAAACTCTCAACCAACTGTGTAAACCAATACCTGGTTAACATTGGAAAGGACCTGGCTTCCAAGGTGGTTCCACCAGATAGTTCGTTACTTCGTGACACGAGTCGAATGGTTTCGCAATGTAACTCTCTTGGGATACTACCAGTTAGTCAGGATCAAGTGGCCGCGATAATTGCTTCACTTCGATGTAATTGTGCAATTGGCTGGGACCAGATCCCAGCGTTAGTAATTAAGCTTTCAAGTAAAGCTTTAGCAGCTCCTATTACGCACATATGCAATGCTTCAATATCCACTGGTGTATTTCCAAGCAGCTTGAAAAAGGCTTTAGTTACTCCTGTGTATAAGGGTGGGAACAGAGAGCAAGTTACGAATTATAGACCTATTTCGGTGCTGAGTGCATTATCAAAAATCCTGGAAAGAATCCTCAATAACTGTTTGACTCAATATCTCTCCAAATTTAACATTATCTCGGAAAACCAATATGGATTTAGAACTGGTGTGTCGACAGAAGACGCTGTTACAAATTTTAGTGAGGCAGTAGTTAGTAAAATGGACAAAAGTCACAAGTGCTATGGTATATTTTTGGATCTATCAAAAGCGTTTGATACTGTCTCTGTTCCAATCCTTATATCCAAATTAGAGCTTATTGGGGTTCGCGGTGTGTCTTTAGATATTTTTAAGGATTATCTGTCTAATCGTACACAGGCAGTAAAGATTGATGCAGTTGTGAGTGAGGAGGAGCAGATTGAATATGGGGTCCCTCAGGGGAGTATTCTTGGCCCCACGCTATTTTTAATATACGTCAACGACCTGTGTAAAATTACTCTTAAAAATTGTAGTATTTTTACTTATGCCGATGACACAGCCCTATTAGTGTATGGAAAAAACTGGTTGGAAGCCAAGACTCAGGCCGAGAATAATCTCAGAGAAGTAATGCTATGGTTATCTTTAAATCTACTTACTCTAAATGTAAATAAAACAAAATTTATACGCTTCTATCTCCCTAATTCTCCTGTGCCATCACTGGAAACCACATCACTCACTGCTCATAGTTGTACTAGTTCAACAACAACTTGTTCTTGTCCGCCCTTAACAAATGTTTCTAAAATAAGATATCTTGGTGTAATAGTCGATGAACGATTGAACTGGCGTCCGCAAGTAGAAACTCTTACGGGACGTGTCAGAAGATTAATTTATGTTTTTAAAAATCTCCGTCATTCTGCGGACCTATCGGTAATGTACACAGTTTATGTAGCATTATGTGAATCAATTCTTAGTTACTGTATTCCTGCATGGGGCGGGACTTACATAACCTTGTTTTTGCAGTTGGAGAGAGCTCAAAGATATCTCCTCAAGGTTATACATAGCAAGCCACGTTACTATTCAACTACAGAACTGTACAAGGAATGCCAGGTCTTAACAGTTAGACAATTATTCATTTTCCGCACCATGCTCCGACGACATTCACAGCTCCCCCTTAGTGATAAGGTTTTACAAAAAAGGCAAGGTGCACTCGTTTGTCCCCCTGTTCAGTGTAGGACAGCTTTCGCATCACGACAGTTCAACGCATTGAGCTCCAGGCTTTATAACAAAATAAACAAAAAGATCTCACTATATAAACTTAATAAGTACAACATTAAAAAAGATTTAGGTTATTGGTTGAAGTCATTAAATTATGACGAAACAGAAGAGCTTATAAAAATTGTAGAGTAAAAGATAATTGATGTTAATACATAATAACATGTTAATACATAATAATATATAAAAGTAATACCTATATATTTTAGCAGTAATCCTAAACCAAAATTGTAGCATTGGACTGAATTGCATTGTATTAATTTATCAAGTAAGAAATAATTCTTTTAACATTGCTTTGTACAATTTAGGGTCCACAAACTAATGTGATTATATTATTATAATATTATTATATAAAAAGTGTAGAGCGGAGAGCCGCCGACTCCCGAAATACGAGCATGTCTCAGTTTGGGCGTCAGTGTGCTATTGTATATGATGCACTAAAAATGTGTAAAATAAATAAATCTTTGAATCTTTGAAATCTTTGAAAAAAATAAATCTTTGAATGGGTTCCTGGATGGTTTGAAAATACAATTGAACTCGATAGGTGGCACTGCTGTCGGTATGTCACTGATCTTCTCCTAAACGGCAGGGACGATTTTAATGATATTTTTTGTGTGTTTGAGTGGGTCCCTGTAAGGTTTGAATTCACAAATGGACTCGGTATATGGCGCTGCAGTTGGTGTGTCACTGATCTTCTCTTGAACGGCAGGGAAGATTTTAATGATATTTTTTGTGTATGTTTGAGTTGTTTGTACCCTGCAAGGTTTGAATTCAGAAATGGACCCGTTAGCACCCCGTTAGGTAGCGCTGCAGTCAGTGCGTCACCTTTGACATATAAAATATAATATTTATGTGGCGCTGCTTTTCCAGGCATGACGTCGTCTATCTGCCGGTTTCCTCCATATCCCGTTTGTTTTTTCCACCATTTAACTATAGCCAACAGTCAATATAGTATACATATTTAGCTAAAGTGGCGTCGATTCTCTTTTTCACGAACTAAACTTATTTTAAACTATCACTCTCTTTTACTACTAGTAGATACAAGAAAGGGATGGCAACAATTTAAGTGCTGTCAAATTAGTTTACGTGTTACATTTATTTGTATTTTAGTGGGCATGTTTCGAGATCACGACTAAACTTGTATGGAAATCTAAATTAAATAAATAAATAAATAAATATCTTCGGGACATTTTTACACAGCACCATCTAGTCCCAAACTAAGCAGAGCTTGTGATATGGGTACTAGACAATGGATATAATACTTATATACTTTTTTTTTGTAAATACATACTTATAATACATAAGAAACACCCAGACCAACACAAACACTTATGTTCATCACACAAATATTTGTGTCCTGTGGGAATCGAACCCACGACCTCGCGATCAGAAGTCCGACACTCGAACCACTAGACCACAGAGGTCGTCAAAAAAAAAAAAAAAACCGACTAATTTGACAGTTCTAAAATTGTTGCCATCCCTTTCTTGTATGTACTGTTAGTAAAAGAGAGCGATAGTTTAAAATAAGTTTAGTTTGTGAACAAGAGAATCGACACCGGTACCTATAAATCACTAGACTGGTGATAATAAACGTATCTTAATCAATAACATTTTCTGACTTCATTAACATAATTCTTCTTCCAGACAACTGGATGAACGTTCTAAGTGAAGAAGAAAATGTGGCATACTTCAGGGAGATCTTCAAAGCTCGCACTGATGAGAAGTACCGACTGATTGCCAAATACAACGACGAGATATTAGGGCTGCCAGGGTCTTTTAGGACCCTCACAGTAGATTAACATTTATTCAACAACAACCCTGCCGTCTGCCGTCAAACCGATACGGACTGAGTGTGGAAGGATTGTGGCGTGAGCAACGATATTTAAAAGTCCAGATATGTTACTAGCGCGCGCAATCTGAAGACTTTCCGCGTCAAGCAAGGTGCCAAGCCTAACCGGTGGCAAAAAAAAACAAACATGCTATCGTGTTTGTACAGAAACTGAACCAATTATGACTCGAAAGTAATTTAAAGTAACTAACTTACTTAATACTAGTTTATAAATATAAAAATAAATTCATTTATTTCAGATAATCAAATCCATAGAAAAAATACATGAAATAAAATTTTAAAAAATTATGTCACATGTAAAAGCATGATAAAACAAATTAATTAAATTATAATTTATGAGTTAAATGATTAGTACCCGAGAATATTCTATTTATTATAATAAAACAAAGTTTAACCGGATTAAATCGCGTATATTATTTAAATTGGTTTCCCTGACGTTTCGAAAGCTTTGCAGCATTTCGTGGTCGCAGGTAGACTAAGATGACAATCGTCTTTACAGATATTTCTAAAAAAATATTTTAATCTACCGTACAATATTATTAATTAAAATAGTTTCGATGCACGCAGTAATCACTCACAATATCATTATCTTTTACAGTGTTGCGTGCTGTTTGGGACTTGTTTTTTTTTTTCTACGTTGTTTTTTTTTGTTTGGAACCCAGTCCTAAAAATAATCAAGTCCCAAACAGCACGCAACACTGTAAAAGATAATGATATTGTGAGTGATTACTGCGTGCATCGAAACGATTTTAATTAATAATATTATACTATATATAAAATATTTTTTTTAGAAATATCTGTAAAGACGATTGTCATCTTAGTCTACCTGCGACCACGAAATGCTGCAAAGCTTTCGAAACGCCAGGGAAACCAATTTAAATAATTTACGCGATTTAATCCGGTTAAACTTTGTTTTATTATAATGTGTAGTGATCGCGAAAACCTAAGAAGTTATTAATATTCTATTTTTTTTTCATTGTTATTATTTATATTTGTGTGTGCTGCCGCCGTGTACGGAAAGTTTTTTTCGGTTGTTTTCTTAGGGTTTAATATATCTATACTTTTAAATATCATTGGGCGTGAGCAATTAGTGGTGTATTGAATTAGGTCACCGAGTGTTTATAATTGAAACACAGATTGAGATCCAAACCAGAAACAATATAAACTAACACAAAAGGTCCAGAATTCCCCATTAGATATTGTTACTGTGTAGAAAATGAGGGAAGAAGCGAGGCAACCCCAACACATGTATTGCTTATTACTTATTGGGGCTGCCTCAATTTTATCATGTAATGATTTGAAACAATAAAGATTTTTGAATATTTTAACCTGTGTTTGAACTTTTCCGTTATTCTTTCATCATCCTCCTCCCCTTTTCCCAACTATGTTGGGGTCGGCTTCCAGTCCAACCAGATGTGGCTGAACATCAGTATTTTACACGGAGCGACTGCCATCAGACCCCCGCAACCCAGTTACCGGGTAATACCGACATTCGGTGGTTTGACCAGTTGACAGACTTTCAGGTTTCTGACTACCCGTAACGACTGCCGTAGATATTCATATGACAACCGAGAGTGACACATTAACGTGCTCTCCGAGGCACGGAGGGGTCTCGATGTGTAATGAAATGGTCACCCATCCACGGACTGACCGCGGCAAGCGCAGCTTAA
Organism: Asteroscopus sphinx; assembly: GCA_949699075.1. Taxonomy (NCBI): domain Eukaryota; kingdom Metazoa; phylum Arthropoda; class Insecta; order Lepidoptera; family Noctuidae; genus Asteroscopus; species Asteroscopus sphinx. The sequence continues at coordinate 4,924,655 of OX453021.1, read as the reverse complement.
CCTCGCAGATCGCACAATCCGCGTAGTTGCTACTTCGCCACGAGCCGCTCTTTTTCGAGGCGAGGAACATTATGATCAACTCTTTCACAATGTACTATTCGCAAAAATATTTAAAGACAAGAGAAGAAGTATTCCTAATTGTATCGAGATCATAGACGAAGTGCTGCGATCAATCATATTGAAGCCAAAAAAAACTGTGCTCCTTCGTGTACAACCTCGCTATTTGCTTTCGCGATGATGCTTACTGGACGATGCCGCAACATGTGTACTGAGAGGGGTCAGAACGGTTCGAGGCGCATGTGTGTGCGTGAGCGCTGGTTGTACACGAAGGAGCATAGTTTTTTTGTCTTCACATCGAGATAAGAACCGGCCAAGTGTGAACCAGACTCGCACAATAAGGGTCCTGTACCGTACCACCCATTGACCTGAAACCCCATAGGAGCTGATATTCATGAAAGTTTACCAAAGTTACAGCACTGTGCGCTGATGTGTTGAAATCGTTTCTGAATGGAAATGCTTGATTTTTGATAAAAATACCAAAATCGCCAAATGTACGCCTATAATATTTGAGGAGTTCCCTCAATTCCACATGGATTCCATTATCAGAATAGGATTTTGATAAAAATGGGACCAACATGGAAGTATATTCTTTCAATTATTATAATTTCTTTAGAACCTGTAAAAATAGTTGAAAGAAGGATTAATAAATTAATTATTTATTTAAAAAAAAAACCAGATCGGTTTATAAGTGACAAAGTTCTGAGGTAACAAATATAAAAATAAATAAAAATACAATTAAATTGAGAACCTCCTCCTTTTTTTTAAGTCGGTTAAAAGGTTGCGTTTATGATGATCCATAGATCTGCATATATCCTTTCAGCATTTCAGCGTGATTGATGGACAAACAAATTAACAAACATCCATATTAGTATATAAGCACCTATTATATCCATTGTTTAGTACCCATAGCACAAAGCTCTGCTTAGTTTGGGACTATACTGTGTAAAAATGTCCCAAAAATATTTATTTATACTTTCGAATTAATAATATTAGTAGGATTATGGCAAACTGAACAGCATAGATTCTCCTAGACTACAGATGTCCTAGAAACTGTCTTAAGCTTTCAACAAACGGTCACCCATCCTCATACTGACCGCAATAAGCGTAGCTTATTTTTTATTTTAGTGGTTGCAAGCGCGACTGCTGAGCATGAGGTCCTGTAGGTCTACTCGCGTTTTACGAACGACAAACGAAGTACGAACTTTCGTTCCGACTGATACTTACATAATAAAGATAGGCACATAAAAAAGGCACAATTAAGATAGACTACGGTTCATAGTCGTATTCAATTTACCGGAGATGAGAAAAACAAACGTCAAAACACGATCATCGCATGCGATAAGGGAACGATGGTTGACCGGAGTAGCAAATTGTGCGATGAATCGTACGATTTATCGAATATCGTCGAACGGGAGTAGACCTCCAGGGTTCGATTCCCGGGTCGGGCAAAGTGTTATTGGGTTTTTTCATTAGGAAATTCTCAGTAGCAGCCCGTAGTTTAGATTTGTGCCCGGTTAATGGCAATAGGCTCGCCCCCTATTACATGGGATTATAACATAACTGGCGAATTGTGGGTGTACCATTACACCTCATCCTACCCCTTCGGGGAAATACAGGCTTGATTTAATGTAATGTTATGTGTTATGTTATTAATTATATATGTATACAAGATCTGTAACCGTGCCGTATTTCTAGAGTAAATGATAAATAATGTGCTTAGTCATCTAAAAACACTTGAAAAATTCTACGATTATTTAATACCCAATTTTTCACTTAGAAACACACCGAGGGTTTGAAAATAAATCCCGAAAGGCTCTGAAAATAAGTCCTTGGCGGTATTGTCAAATATCCACCCATATAGTTAGTTTATATATATCCAGTTATGTTATATTTCGGTAAGCATGTATTATCTTAAATATACTTATAATTTTGATATATATATTAATAAGCTTTTGTTTTTATTTTAGTTATTTATATAGTATTTTCTCTATAGTACACCGCCAACTACCTGTTATATTTTCTTGTACATTTCAAGTCTATCCAATGGTTGTCTGGAAGAAATTGCTTTAAGCGATAAGACCGCCAATTGTTAGTACTGTGCTCATGTTTGTTATAACTTTGTTTTTATTTTTATGGTGTGCAATCAATAAAGTATACTCTATCTATCTATCTATCTATACCTGCAAATCGTTTTGGTGGTTTCGCACCCATCGTTTTTGTGTCGCACGCGACACACGGAGGGAATTCGTTTATTTACAAATAGGTACTTAATTTTTTTTTTGTATTGATTTTTTTATTGATTCGTGTTCAGTATCAGTGGTATAGTCACCTCCTTAAATATGGCACGAATACAGATCAACATGTTGTATAGTTGTACTATCGACACGCTTGTAAATTAACTTTAAATAAACATTCCAAAGGCAATAGTTAAATACCTTCGAACCCATTATTTTCTGAGTCATAAAAACTCGTGTACCTAAACTAGTTCCTGGATATAATTAGATTGAATTATGTATCACATCTACTATTTAAGCTGATGCCACACCTGTCGGAACCGTACACCGCAAGCGCTCTATTTTAGAATATCGCTTATTAAATCCTATGTAAGGTTTAAATAATTTTATTTCTCATAAGAACTTACAAAACAGTTCGCTTATAATGAGATACAAAAGAACTTATAACTAAATTATATAATTTTATCCTCTAGAGCGTTGGAAATGTTACAGTGTAGTACATACATAATTCTTTAGCTTAGCTTTGAACACATTCATGTTATCACATTCTTTTAGATCCTCTGGTAATCTATTGAACAGCTGTGCACCTTCATACGATAACGTTTTCTGGCCGTAATTAGTCCGTGGTTTCAATAATTGGAGTTCATTTTTGTTCCTTAGGTTGTGTTATTGTTTTTTTGTGTAGCTGTATGTTCGATTGGATGGATTTAGTGGTGATATTTTTTACAAGAATGCAAGTGTCAGATTCATCATTTTAGTTTTTTCATAAATTATTTTTGTTGGGGGTAAATATTTTTTGTTGGTTCTATGTACAGTCTGAAATCTTTCCGGAGAATCACCACTAAGGCTAAAATCGCTTGCACTTAATGTTCAAAGGCAGCGGTAGCTACGTGTAATTTAGTAGGATTCGTTCAGGGGATTTTGTCGACAAAATGTACCATCGAGAAGGATCGTGACCGTACCTATAGTCCATTTCTAGGGCAGGCGGAAAAACGAACAATGACACAAAGTGTGATGTTAACATCGAAAAGAAACGATACTTATCACTATTCATACAATTCTTTATCGCTTATCCATTTTAATTAACCGCGTTTAATTACGGGATAAGGACTCAGTGATTTTCGCATGTATTACATAAAAGAAAGAAAGAAAAAATATTTATTTGCCTCAAAAGTGACGCACAAAATTACCAAAAAATTCAAGAACACAGAACAAATACAGGTACAGAGCCAAGAAGTGTGGTAAGATATGCGTCACATCCGCGCAAAACGGCCACCGCTCAGCATATTGCTGTGCCTCATGCACGGAGTAAAGACACAGCGCTGGTTTTCAGCGACAGCCGGCGTCGACACAAATTCACAATGCAATAACGTAGATCAGTGAGGCCTGATGTTGGTAAATAACGATAAAATTAAATTAAATTAAATTATGATACTTTATTGTACACACAAATACACATTAATATTACAATAGGAAAGCTTATGTACATCGGCGAGCTTAACTCAAAAATGAGTTTTCTTACAGCAAACCTTAGAGCGATAGAGAGATGTTGATATATTATTAGAGGATAAAAACAAGTGTACAACAGAATAACAAAAATTTTGACTACATAACTTATCTAACAGGATTAAACTATTTACAAGTAAAATAATTATATTAAGATATATATACTTATATACATAAATAGGTACATACATATGTACATAAAATACATACATATATATATATATATAAAAAATAAATAAGAAAACTAACATAACTAACATAATTGGCGAAATGTGGGTGTACTATTACACCTTTGCCTACCCCTTCGGGGAAATACAGGCGTGATGTTATATTATGTTGTGTTGTTACATAAAACTCGAGCTTCGATCACTTTTTGAAACTAGTATTGAATTGAGCTTAAATTTTAGTTTGTTTCTTAAGCATACATTCATTTATGATAGTTTAGCTGAATTCAGCTTTCTAGTTGTAGATTCGGGTTTTTCATCACGTAAGTGTGGTCAGACAGCGCTTGAGCACATATTTTATACCTATAACAGGATATATTGTAGTTGAAGTTTTTAATCACCATAATATATTAGAACAAGATCGATGCTCAAGTAACAATTATATACTGAACCCGTGATCAGGTGATTAAAGATCAAACTATGCTTGAGGTATCTGTAATGTCACGTCTCATGTTTTGCATGAGACGTGGGTAAGCCAACTCAAAGGTCGTTGTCCGTTTTTCTGCCTGACCTAGAAACAGACTACAGTCTCGCATACATAACTGCACCGTACACATAATTGCTGATGAAGTAATTAATTCCCTTGAAATCCGAAATGCGTCACAATCACAAATCGTGTGTAATCGTGTGTGTGAGGTGTGCGTTCAGCTTTATGAAACTTAATATTCATCTTATTAATTATGGCGCGTTTTTTAACAATCAGTGTACATTCAGTTGCTACACTCTCATGTTAAATTAACGGCGAGTATGGACTCTATTTATAAGGCAAAAACGTTCAAATTCCTCGCATTCACTAATGCCGCACATTATCCGCGTTGTTTGTTTGTTCACTTAATTCAAAACTTAATCGCCAATTCAATAGAGTTCATTTTTATTATAACAGCGCAGTTGGTAGACACATTTGCGTAATCCTCGGTGGTTCCTTGGTAATTCCGAGGAATATAAATGTTTTTGACTAGTATAAATAGAGACCAGACTCGTCATTAATAAACTTCTGGCAGATGCAGACCCTAACGGGACTTTCCGCCACGCTAGTCCGGTAAAGCAGCCAGGGTACCTAGGTACCGCCTGCGACAAAGTCCATTCGAAAAAAAAAAGCCATTAATGAACATGAGAATCATCATCATCATCGCCATAAACTTAAGGCACAAATCCGGCCACACATGGAATATTTCTCTCATCTCTGGGCTGGAGCACCCGAGTACCTCCTCCTTCCACTTGACCGCATTCAGCGTAGAGTGACTCGAATCAACGGCGACTATATTATTTCCAATCGGCTTGACCCTCTGCGAAGAGACGTTGCATCCCTATGTATCCTCTATCGCACTTACAACGGGGAATGCTCAGAGGAATTGTCGACCTTATACCAGCCGCTTCACCATCACTTCCACCATAAATCTAAATTCCATTCTCAAAATCTTGATGTTTGGCGGTCAACTACTGTACGTTTCCACGTCATCTTCTGCCTCGTACAGCAAAACTGTGAAACCAACTCCCGTCAGCGGTTTTCCCAAAACAATTCGACATGGGAGCCTTCAAGAAACGAGCGTACGTCTTTATAAAAGGTCGGCAACGCAACGGCGACTCCCCTGGTGTTGCGGATGTGCATGGGTAGCGGAGATTGCTTACCATCAGGTGATCTGCTTGCTCGTTTGCCCCCATATGTTATAAAATAAAAAACCGGCCAAGAGCATGTCGGGCCATGCTCAGTATTATAGGGTTCCTTAAGTAGGTGTAATTACAAACGAATCAAATCGAATATTAATCATGGCTATGCTTTTTTAGTTTTTGCAATAATCGGCAGCATTCGCGACTCAGAGCGTGTTGTTAGTAGCGCCATCTAGCGATAAATTCAAGAAGCCAAATTTAAGACGTTTGTCATTTCAAAGTTACTTTTTGTGATTTTTTCAAATAGAAAGTAGCTAAAGGAGCATTATTTGCTATGATAATTTTTCTCTAAGGTCAATGACCTTTGAACTAGGACGTTTTAAGTATTTTTCAGTTTTCTCTCTATAACTCAAAAAATTATAATCACATTATACTCGAAATAATTTTAAAAGAGAGTTTTCACAAAGGTCTATCAATGTGGAAGATTATAAGTTTCTACATTGCATAGTTTAGAAATGGCAGGGGGGGGGACACATTGCAAGCCACTTTGGCGGGCTATATTTCGCAGATGGTACACCTAATAAAAAAGTGGTGTATAAAACATTACCTTCATTTTAGTAGACCTATTCAATGATATCCCACACGAGGGGGTGCAGCGAAAAAAAATTTTTTTTCTCCATTTCACATGTATGGACGCCACCCCTAAAATACGGAAAAACGATTCATTTATTCTTTTAAAATTGAGATCTATATGTAGACTATTTTTTAACAAAATTTCATTTACTTATGTTTATAACTGTAGAAGTTATTAAGCTGTAAAGGATTAGGACAGACGGACAGACGGACAGACGGACAGACGGACAGACGGACAGACGGACAGACGGACAGACGGACAGACGGACAGACGGACAGACGGACAGACGGACAGACGGACAGACGGACAGACGGACAGACGGACAGACGGACAGACGGACAGACGGACAGACGGACAGACAGACAGACGGACAGACGGACAGACGGACAGACGAACGGACATGACGAAACTATAAGGGTTCCTTGTAGGACTTCGGAACCCTAAAAATGAGAGCGCGGTTGCCGCACGATTTTTTTGCGCCGTATAAACGAGAGCGCGGGCGCGCGGTGACCGAACGTCTACCGCGCGACTTCTGCACGATTTTTTTGCGCCGTATAATCGCAGCCTTATTATGTGGGTTTATTTCGGCCTGATAACATCTAAAACCGGTTTTCATATATATATCTCTTTTAGTTATTCATCGGACATCAAATCAAAATCGAGTTTTAATATTTTACTGAGCTTCGAGGAGTACAGTTTACGATGGATTCTATAAAAGAAACTCCACTTTTGAAGTTTAGCCCTGATACTATTGAGGAAGTGAGAAAAGAACTGAATTTGAGTCAAGATGAGATTAATAAGATGTTAGATAGTTTTGAAGAGTGGATTGTTAAGCAAAATCATTTTAAAACGACAAAATTCAGTAAGTTTTTTTTTTCTTAAAAATTTACTAGAACATACAGATGTGCTCTGTGTCTTAGAAAAAGTCATATAGGATATGTCGCTGCTATCTAGTTAAAAAAATAAACTGACTTATAAAAGTGATTTTAACGTCCAATTTGTAGAATAAATTATTTGAATTTGAATAAAAAAAATAGGGTTGCCAGTAAACCTAAATCTTCAAGTTTATTTATTTATTTATTGTACACCATAAATACATTACATTAAATAAGCATTTAAACTATTTGTATGATTTTACTAATTATATAGACATGAAACGGATATTCAATAACTACCTGTCCGGTATTTGGCGAAAATTACTATCCAGCCGGATACCGGATAATAAGCCCAAAATATGATGGTTTATTTTTAAACAGTTTATAGCAAAGACAAACAACAAATATTGTGTTCCTCCAAAATGAATTTAATGAATACCTATTCATTAAATTCATTTTGGAGGAACACTGATTAATGATAATGATAATATAATTAACATAATAACATAATATAATTTAATTTTCTATAAATTTATGTAGTAATCAAATGTCGGTAGAAAAGAAGTCGGTTAAAAAATAGAAAAAAAAAATCTTAGTAGGTAGGCAAGTGTTAATTTACTTCAAACTAGATAAAATTTAGTTAATTTAGTTTTAGTTATCTGAAGCATAAGTTGTGTGTGGGTAGGATGAGTTAGTGTGTGAAAGTGTGGGGGAGGGGGCTGAATGTATTTGTGGAAGGGGGTGTGTACATGTGAGTAAGAGTGTTTGTGTAGTATTTTTTAAGTTGGAGAGAGAAGTAACTCTTCTATTTCATGGTAGTTTTGTTCCATTAACCAAGTTTTCACTCTAGTTTTACATTGATGTAAGATAAGCTTGTGTATACTGCATTAAAGGATTTTTCAAAAGTGTCTTTCCTGAGCCGGGAAATGAACCTTCAAGTAACCCAAAAAATGTAATCCTGTATTTGTATGCAACCAATCGATATATTCGAGAAAACTCCCGGTTTTTTTTCTCACATGTAGAGATGAAAAGCAGAGCGGCCGCAATTTTCTTTTCCTTTTTTTGCTTTGAATCCCACGTTACAGTTAGGATTCTACTATAAAATCCTTCGCTCCACTCTGGATTCAAAATAGCGCACTCGGCATAAAAATATGATTTTGCTTCCTTGTGAAACAATGTACTATTTTATTCACATTTAATTTATTAAGGAATCGCAATTATTTCTTCAAACCTTGATTTCGTCAACGATTTTTTTTTTGCAGGCATATACCGGATCTATTTAATTATTATATCTTTGACGACGTCTGTGGTCTAGTGGTTCGAGGGTCGGACTGCTGATCACAAGGTCGTGGGTTCGATCCCCACAGGACATAAATATTTGTGTAATGAACATAAGTGTTTGTGTTGGTCTGGGTGTTTCTTATGTATTATAAGTATGTATTTACAAAAAAATAAAAGTATTTAAGTATTATATCCATTGTCTAGTACCCATAGCACAAGCTCTGCTTTGTTTGGGACTAGATGGTGCTCTGTAAAAATGTCCCAAAAATATGAAGATAGAACTAATTTTTTCCATTAACTAAACTACAGAAAGTCAGAAAGAATTTTTTTTTTCACCTGTAACATTTTTTATATATTTGTTTCCAGGTCGGCATTACTTGGAAACATCAATTGTGAACGCAAAAGGATCTCTGGAAAGGGCTAAGACCACGTTAGACAAATTGTGCACTTTGAAAACGTTGCTGCCAAATTTTTTCATTAAACATGACGTCAAAAAAGAATTAACAGATATAACTCGATTCGCGTACGTATTAAATATCGCTTTTTTGCCTCGGGGAAATCCTCATAGACGCCGCAACGACGCAGACTCCGCCAGAGTTGACAATTCTGAAAATTTTTCCCCATTCTCAGTGGAAATATCCTAAATTCACCCATAATTATGGGAAAACTGTAAGGAAAGGAAAATGTAGCAGCAAAGTGGCGCCCCCATCACTAAAAAAAATATTACTCGCTAAATACATCATTTATCGAAATGTCGTTTTTACCAATTGAAGTAGTACTGTAGTTTAATCAGAAACTATTAACTCTGTAAATTATAGTTCGCTGTAGTTGTAGATAGAAAAAATGCCAAAAGTGGCCGTTTTTCGCAATTTTTCTGTCTACAACTACAGCGAACTATAATTTCCAGAGTTAATAGTTTCTGATTAAACTACAGTACCTGTACTTGAATCGTTAAAAACTAATTTTCGATAAATATTGTATTCAGCGAGTAATATTTTTTTACTGATGGGGGCGCCACTTGGCTGCTACCTTCCCCTTGAAACAGTCAAAGGTTTTGCGTATATTATTATGTTTTTTACTTTTATAACTTTATGCTGTGACAAAGCAACAGTGACTGTGTTTATGTCATGAATAATTACCCGAGCAAAGTGCATTTTTTCATTTACTTGCTTCTATAAAGAAGCACTTTTTTTCACATGACAGCTAGGTCACGTGATTGCCTCAGTACTACGTCATTGGCTGTGGAGCGAATAGTGGGCTGTTACACTAGACGCTTTGATGTGTTGCCACTATGTGTTATTAAATTACCCGAGCAAAGTGCATTTTTTCATTTACTTGCTTCTATAAAGAAGCACTTTTTAACCGACGAAAAATAATTAGGAAGTTCTCAAGTCGACGCGTATATTTTTTTTATGTATGACCATGCATAACTTTTTACAGAGTAGTCCGATTTTGATGATTCTTTTTTTATTGGACACGGTATACCTCAAAATTAGTCCAATTTAAATTTGAAAAACATAATCCATCCCTAGGCATATAGAAAATAGGGGATGATTGATTGTTCACCCACTGAATTTTTACTTGTTAACCGATTCTGTTGTAACTTGGCACACATAAATGTAGTTCTGATGACACTCCAACATATTGGAGACCTGGAGTTAACGTGATGTTAGAGATGGAAGTCGAGGGAACTCCTTAATAGTTTACAACAGCTACCTCGTGTTTAGGCTTATTTCATTCATCTTGATGAGAACTTAGGACAACAAAAAATACTACACAATAATAATAATACTACTTTACTACTTAAATTAAACTTAACTTTAACTTAGTGTGCGGAAACTTTTTACGTACCAAAGTCTACGCAGGTTCCACCGTAAAACCATCCCCTACTTACCAACTTGAAAGAAAAGAGTAAAGCATTGTCCTGTACCCATAACTAAAGCACGTGTTGCTAGAAAACGATACGACTATTTGGCACCGAAACTGTACAACATTATTGATGGCTTACATGATATCAAAAATCTTAGCAATTTCCAAGTAAAGAAAATATTATCGAATGGTTAAATAAATACTCCTATGACGAATTGGAAAGTCTTCTGCAGGCCATCATAGCAGCTTAGGTGATGGCCTCTGTTGTCCCTACGCCGTTATCACGTTAGTATGCCAACACATGCATCCCTATCATACAATCACTTCCACCACATACACATGATTAACATATACTCACATTCAGAATAATCAGTCACGTCCAACACTCACACACTCACCCCCACCATCATACACACTCACATTTACACACTCTCAATCAAGTCACAACACAGCCCACTACACAAAATGCAACACACAAACAAGTGTACAAACCATGTATTTTATTAATGTATAATTATTCTCTAATTAGTTCACCATTATATTTTTCTTTTTGTTTTGTAATACTAATGACCAGCCTTATACTGTACCAATAATTGGCAAGGAACTAACTTCCACACAGGGATAACCTAATTTTGGAGTCAGGGACTTATTTAAATTGTTATGTGGAAGTCAATAAAGTATTTACTAAATCACATTAGTAAAGGAACACTACTTGTCAATCTGTTTCACTACTTCTTCATGATCATCATCATTTCAGCCGAAAGACGTCCACTGCTGGACATAGGCCTCCCCAAGCATCGCCACAACGACCGGTCCTGCGCCTTCCGCATCCAGCGGATTCCCGCAACCTTCACCAAATCGTCGGTCCACCTTGTGAGGGGCCTACCCACGCTGCGCCTTCCAGTACGCGGTCGCCACTCCAGAACTTTACTGCCCCATCGGCCATCCGTTCTGCGAGCAATGTGCCCCGCCCACTAACACTTAAGTTTGGCAATTCTTCGGGCTATGTCGGTTACTTTCGTTCTCCTGCGAATCTCCTCATTTCTGATTCGATCACGCAGGGACACCTCGAGCATAGCCCTCTCCATTGCCCTCCACTACTTCTTGAAATTGCTCAACTACTACACTATATATTTGTATTTATTATTATATTACATGATATATATTTCTCATACTTATTTAAGTAAAATCCATGTACTTTATATTATTATATTTAAGTACGTATATTATGTACGAAACGTACCTACTTTTACACCGTACCTACCCACGATCGGTTCCCATTGTTCTAGTCCATCCAAAGGTTGTCTGGAAGAGATTGCCTTGTGCGATAAGACCGCCCATTGTATTTATTTAAACTTTCTGTAAACTGTTGTCTTTGTTTTCGTTTGGTGTAAATTAAAATAAAGAATATAATAAATAAATAAATAATAATAAGATCTAGCTGGGATAACGTTATCGCAAAAACTCATGCTCGGTAGATACATGATAAAATCTATCGGATGGAACGACACTAAAATGGTTGCTTAAGTACCTACCTTGTTTTGTAAACTTTGGCACGGAACATTAAAAACAACAGAACCTGTTTCTGCCTAAATTAATGATTTAGTACCTACACGGAAAGGCTGTTTTTTGTTATGATATATCATAAGGCCGCGTATGCACTGACGAACTTTTTTGCGTTACATGATACAACAACCAATGACATTTTAAAAAGGAGAACAACATAGAAATCTATACTATAAGGTAATAGAAACGTTATTATTAATATAAACGGTTTCACTCACGTTATTTCATCGGGTGTGCCCGACCAGTTTCGAGCTCGAAGGAGCTCTTAATCATGAGCTGGTCACGCGGCGGCGTCGCGCACCAAAAAAAATTTTTTTTTATAATAAAGGTTATCTACTATCTTTTACTACGGGAACGCATGTCGCCGGTTTCCCGCCACCAACACATAAATACGCAATTACGCCCACCATGTTTCTGGCATTCAATGCAAAATAAATTAAGCCTGAAAAAATTCCGCTGCAATATACTATTTTAGTGAATGCGTCCAAAACAGCACTGATGATCAAGCAAACGGTTCGCGCACTGGTGTCCTATGAGACACCTGTACGCGGCGACAAGTTCACGCGCTTTTGCCACTCCTATTACTTTTATTGAGATTTCTATGGAGTATTATTTATTTATAATCAAACAAAGTTTAACCGGATTAAATCGCGTATATTATTTAATTGGTTTCCCTGACGTTTCGAAAGCTTTGCAGCATTTCGTGGTCGCAGGTAGACTAAGATGACAATCTAAGATCAAGAAAGACTAAGATCTATATCTAGACTATTTTTTACAAAATTTCATTTACCTATGTTCATAACTGGAGAAGTTATTAAGCTGTAAAGGATTAGGACAGACGGACAGACGGACAGACATGACGCAACTATAAGGGTTCCTTGTAGGACTACGGAACCCTAAAAACGTATATAATCACAAGTTTTTAAATATCTATCTTTTTGCTTAATGTAACATAACATAACATAACATCACGCCTGTATTTCCCCGAAGGGGGAGGCAGAGGTGTAATAGTACACCCACATTTCGCCAGTTATATTATAGTCCCATGTAATAGGGGGCGAGCCTATTGCCATTGACCGGGCACAAATCCAGACTCCGGGCTGCTAATGAGAATTTCCTAATGAAAAAACCCAATGACACTTTGCCCGACCCGGGAATCGAACCCAGGACCCCACGCTCAGCAGTCGCGCTTGCAACCACTAGACCAACGAGGCTAAATGCTTAATGTAATTAAACTAAATTACGCACGCAACGCAACTCACTACTTGCTCACTGCTTCCCAAGCACTAAAACAAATGCAATAGGTATTTATTCGTTATTCCTTCGTACGTAATCGTAGGTTTTCGCAAAATAGAAATTTATAAACAAATGGGAATATAAAAAGAGTGAAAGAGATCATGTTGCGGCCGCACCATAGAGGAAATGAATATAATAGAGGGGAATTGTGGGCGGGATAGGCGCGCCGCGCTTCTGAGCAGACGCGCTAATTTAACCAAAATCCGCGTCACAGCTTAAACATTGCGGCCAGGCTGTGACAGAGTACGTTGCTGTGCGAAAAAATAATAATTATGCCGTCTTGCGCCATTATATCATGCCGAAAAAGAAGCGAGGTGTGTAGTTTAACTAAAGGAGGGATTTCTTTTCATCGGTAAGTCTAAAAACCTTTAATTAGTTGTGATATTTGCAAATATTTTCTTAGTATTATGTGATTCATGACAAAAACGATGTTATCGCAAACTGATAAAACATTATACATTGCTTATAAAACATGGATATCGACTTTCACTACGTGAGTAACCGCGTAATGTATTGCGTTTCTTTCGATGTCGCCTTCACCTTATTTGCCTGACTGTTACCAAAATCCCCGCGTATCGATAGTGTAGTAACATATTGAATGCATTATCGATATAATTAATTTGGTGTATACTTTCTGTTTTAAAATAAATATTCCTCATTTTTATTACCCGACTGCGCCAGAAGGAGGGTTATGTTTTTCGAGTGTATATATGTATGTATGTATGTATGTATGTATGTATGTATATTTCTTTGGCACGCTCTGTGGCCTAAACGGCTTGATGGATTTGAGATTGAGAGGTGTCGTTAGATTCGTCTTAATTCTGAGAGTGACACTGGGTACATCAAAATTTAAAAAATTAAAATGGCCGCTTTTTGGCGCCATATTACCTTTTAAAAAAAAAAAATTTTCCGTCAAAAACTATCGAGTGGGGTATCAAAATAAAGGGTTTTATAAATGCTTTACAAAAATATATACAACTTATATGTTTAAATGTAATTTGGAATGAAAAATGCTAAAAAATAACAAAACATTCAACGTTAAAAATGAATTTGACTTTTCAAAAAAAAACATTAATAGTATGATAAATAAAACATGACAAAACTAAAAAGATTTAAATAAAAAAATTAATTAACAAAAACAAAAAACCCGACTGCGTGTAAAAATAACAGAAAAGATATAAACAAGACTTATCAACGGCGGGTTTTTTGTTTTTGTTAATTTTTTTATTTTTATTTTAAATGCATAATAATTTTATTTTTAGGTAGATTCTTTGTCGAAATTATTTATTCGCAATTTCGAGTTTTGATATTTATCAATTATCATAAACATAAACCACATTAAAAAAAGTAAAAACCGACTTAAAAAAGAATAAAATAATAAAATTTGTGTGAAACAGTTTAGGGAGTAGAGTGCCTTTGATTCGGATTGATTTAAGAAAAAATTAAAAAAATAATAAATTGCTGCTGCTGTCATCCATTGAAGAGTTCCCTCTTTATCTCCTATGACCTTCATCAGATCTTCACCAAATGATTTTTTCTGAATGCAAATGCTTGACTTGTTGATGAATATACCAAAATCGCTATGTGTATGCCTATAATATTTGAGAAGTTACCTCAATTTCACATTGATCCCATCATCAAAACTGGATTTTGATGAAAATGGAACCAATCTGGAAGTATATCCTTTCAAATAAATTAATAATTTTCAAAATCGGTTTATAAATGACGGAGTTCTGAGGTAACAAACATACAAAAAAAAAACATACAATTGAATTCAGAACCTCCTCCTTTTTTGAAGTCGGTTAAAAATCGGGTTTTAGGCTCGGTTTCCACCAAAACGCAAAGACGAGATGTGTCGCAAGCCATCAATAAGACTGCGTTAGATATAGAATAGCTGGTTGACTGGGAGAGAAAGCCAAAGGCATTAAGTCCACCTATGTACATGTATTGTATGAAGTTTAAATAAATAAATAATGTTGAAGCTAGGCGGTGAAATATGAAAATAACGCAATCCTATTGGTTGTTCGACACATATCCTCTCCTCTTCGTTTTGGTGGTTAAATACCTTTGTTATGTATGGAGTTTGGATTACACCCGGTTTTAACAAGTGCTTAAGGGGAATGTAGCAGCCAAGTGTTGCCTCCGTCAGTAAAAAAAAATATCACTCGCTGAATACATAATTTATCGAAAATTCGTTTTTAAAAGTTGAAGTACAGGTACAGGAGCCCTACCACAACCTCTTATTACGATTCAATTGAGGACCTAAATTGATACGCTTTGCTTTTTCGTACCCTGACATCGAATACGCGTGACACTTTTCACACTTTTGGATCAGCCAGAACAAAGTCTAAACTGAGTCGCAAATCTTGCTTTCGTTCATTCTATTCGTACCGGGACCTCGTTTGCACGGTCTGAACTGGTTCGCTATCTGTCAAATAATACGACTCAATTAAAGTTGATATATTCTTAGTAAGAAGTGAATAGTTTTCGTTATTGTATAACAAAGTTAAGTAAAAGTTTAATAATTTAAAGGTAATTCGTGTCTTATGTTAATTATAAAACTTAAAAACCTAGTATGATATTAATTAATGTGATAATTACATAAAAGTGACTTTTCCTAAAAATACTTTTTTATTATTTTAGATGTCTGACAATTCTATTTTATTTGAGTTTATGGAGTGTGATAATAATGAGGAAAGTAGGTACTTCATGCTGCAATCAAACATGGGAAATAAAGGAACAGCCGGATTTATTGTTCAAATGGAAGAACAAGACTTCATTATGGGAGCCAGCTTTCTAAACAATTATTTTTCTTAGATCTGTGTAATGAACTAAGACCATTATGGGACCTCTTAAAGGTAAGAATCATAAATATTTTAAGACTTCTCCTTCATAATACATATACCTATGTAACAAAACGAAAAACTACCGAAAAGATGTAACTATCTAAGTAATAATATTAAATAGGTATGTATTGCATTGTCTAATAGGATTAAGTGATGAAAAAAACAGATTATCTACCTAATAATCATCATCATAATCATTTCAGCCAAAAGACGTCCACTGCTGGACATAGGCCTCCCCCAAGTAGGGGAGATATGCCATAATATAACTATCTACCTAGTTAATAATATAATACCTACTATTTGTTACAACAAAGGTGTACACACCAGTAACAATTATAAAATCTTAGGAACAACATGTCACTATATATAATATTAACAACCTGCTACGTCAACCTATCTTAGTCTACTTCTAAATACCCATATGGATTATATATAGGTACCACGAATAACTTATGAAATACCAATAATAAACCAATTTATTTCAGATATTGACTGCTCTGTTGTTTTATGGAACAAGGGCACATCCAAGGCCAAAAGGAAACATGAGTGCACATCACAGAGTAGGTACATTGTAATCACATTAAGGGTGTTGCTAGCCAATGACCCAGGTTCGGGCAAGATGATGGATAGAAGCTATGAGTTGTAGGTAACAAATACAATTAGTAAAATTTCAATTGTTTACTAAAAAACAAAATAGGTTATTGGCATTATTAATATTTTTCTACAATAGAAAAAAAAAACTTTGTGCCTATGTGCTTTATTCAATATGATACCTATTAGAATTCTCTGTGTGTACATAATTTTATAAATGAATATTTAAGTAGGTACCTACTTTCTTATAATGTAATATACAACGTGTTATTGAAATAACTGAAAACCTCTTAAGGGGTCATTGTACTCATCAGTATAAACAACATTTACTAAGGGACTAACCCTGAAATCAAGAAAAAAAATATCAGGTGTCCCCCTACATTTTTGTTCACATGAATCGATAAAATGTAGGAATCAGCTGTTTTTTTTTCACGATTTCAGGTTTGGTCCCATAGTAAAAGTTGTTCATACTGGTGAGTACAATGACCCCTTACGAGGTTTTCAGTTGTTTCAATAACACGTTGTATATTATAATGTGAACTAAAGGTGCTAAATAAAGACTCATATAAATATATAATTGTTTTTATAACAGATAAATGTAACATGTTGCAGGAAATTCTTATTACGATGACATCAGTAATAAATGCAGCTCCCGGCACACCAGAGTGCCACTACACAGACTTGAATATCCAGGGAGTAAGTGTCGTCAGAAGGACATTGGGTGTCTCTTAGCACATTTTCTTTGTCTTCGAGTGTAATACTTAATCTGTAAAAAAATAAATTTATCTTATTATGCTAATCCATTTAATAAATTAATATTCTTAGAACCCTATTTTTACTAATAATGCAAATGTTACGATGTTTGTAACTCAATCACAACGAAACAGGTTAGGATGACTGATTGGGATAAGAATATGTCCATGGAATACGACAGGATTATTTTTATACCAGTCATCCCAAGGCAGAAATAGTAAAACTTCTAATAACAGTTAAGTAATTTAGTTTAAAAAATAAATAATAACATCTAAAGGGTTGCATGGTAAAATAAATGAAACTTACTTCTTGAAATGGCTATCCATACTCCAAGCAATCCAGAGCCATCAGACTGGTCTCCTGCAGTCTTTTGCGGAGAGAAGCTTTTATATTATTTGTAGTAATTCCAGTCTGTGCCTAAAATTAAATAATATATTTTTTAATTAATTATTGGGCAGTCAGTCCCGCTACCAACCTGCTGACTGGCTAATCTTTTCCCCACGACATAAGTTATTATTATTATGTAGCTCATGTCGACAAGAAAAAGAAGAAGAATTAATTATTCTAAGTACCAAAAGAAACCAAATAATAATAAATCCTTGTTCAATTTTTGAAAAGTTACAGTGAAGTTTTAGATTTGAACCATATTTTCATGACAATATGTTAAAAAAAATTGTGATAGCCTTGCAGTTAAGGCCTTAACCTTCTCATTCAGAGAAGAAGAGTACCCAGCAGTGGGACAGTAATGGACTGCTTATGTTAAAGATAGATAGAAGATAGAATATACTTTATTGTACACCAATAACATTATTAAACTTAGGACTAACATGTAAAATAAGGGTACAACTAACTATGTTAACATAGGTACCTATTTCACCAAGCTAACAAACTCACTCTTATAAATATGGGTTTAACTCTACGTACCTTGCACCATACTTTCCAATCCTTTACTACCATCACTGTGGGGAATCTAGCTTAGGGCTACTCCTTTCCAAATCTTGCGTAATCCTTGGCTTGGGGCGATTTATTGTAGCCCATTGTTGTATTTAACCCCCATAGGTTGAGTTGACCAAAAATAGCTGCGGCGGGTGGTTTCACTGATAACTGATACACTATTAAAATATTTCACCACTAATGTAAGCTTGGCGATTAAATGTTAATACAAGATCTATATGTGTGTAGGTACCATTTACACATGACAAATAACCCCATTGTTAAATCTATAACATAAAGCAAACAATCAGTCGGTGAATAAACAACTTCTAAATCACTTCCACAGACATAGTAAAAAATATAGACGAAGTGCTGCGAACAATCTAGTGAAGCCAAAAAAACTATGCTCCTTGTACCTCAAACCGTGCTCACTCTCTCTCACTACACATGTTGCGGCATATCGTCCAGTATACATCGCAATAGCAAATATCCTTCAGGTGCATGGTGTGTGCGTGAGCGCTGGTTGTACACGAAGGATCAGTTTTTTTTGGCTTCACTATTTTTATTCGCAGCACTTTGTCTATATTTTTCACTATGTCTGTGATCACTTCAAAACAACTATTATAAACAAACGCGTTGATATGACAGGTACGTACTAAACCTTATTTAAAATTGTACGTCTTCCTGTTTATAGTTAAATAGGAATTTTTCATACTTCAAATCACCGAGTAGATTAAAAAAAAAGACGCGTTCATTCAATATGTGACTATTTTATGCACTAATAATTATTAATTAAGTTTTTTTATACTTAAATATTAAATAATGTAATAACCGTAACTTTCCGTAAGTTCGCAGAGTTTGATTTCAGAACGCTATCGAGAGAATGAAATCCAATATGCGATATTCGTATAGCGTTGTCTCTTTCTAACACTGAGAAGCAGAACAGGACCAGAGACAAATTTCATTCATTCATTTTATGAACGAAAGATTCAATTCAGGTTTAGTATTAACAAGGTCATGGTACGAAAATTAGCGATCCAATACTTGACTCTAAATTGAGCTGCATCGGAATTGGTTCGCTACATAAAAGGTTGTGGTAAGGCTCCTGTAGTTCAATCAGAAACTATTAACTCTGTAAAATATATTTCGCTGTAGTTGTAGATAGAAAAAATGCCAAAAGTGGCCGTTTTTCGCATTTTTTCTATGTACAATTACAGCGAAGTATAATTTACAGAGTTAATAGTTTCTGATTAAACTACAGTACCTGTACTTGTATTCAGCGAGTAATACTTTGTTTACTGATGGGGGCGCCACTTGGCTGCTATATTCCCCTTAAACGTGGTCTAAACTTTCGTAATAAGTGGCATATTATTTTATTTTTAGTTTTCAATACAATACGATACAAAAACAATTTTTTACAAAAAACTAACAAATTTTGACGACTTTAGTATGTTGGGCAGTAATTATTTTATATGTTACGATTTAAAAAGAAAACCAATCCGTAAATATGCAGAATTGTATATCTTATTTACGCAAAACACCAAACCAGGTCTTATAACAAATTTAAAGTAGGTTAAAAATCGAAAAACTACTTTTTATTTTTCGCCATACCTCGCGCTGCTTGTTTTAAAACGTGTCAGACGTTATTTTCAATAATTAAGTATATCATGAAACAGTAACTTTCCAATTCCTTATGTAGGACAAATTATTTTTATTCCAAGACCATGTGCGAAAATCGTTGAAAATATCGATAACATTCATAAAATTGGTTTTTTGTACATGGACATCACTAACGACCTGTTCGAATGTAGTGGTGCGTTCGCACATGGTTGACGTTTATGTGTGACAGACGTGACAGCTAATAGTAGGGCCGCGTTCAGTATTTAGTGCACGCGTATGCGTTTAGATATCTAGATACAAGCTAGATACAGTGCTTATGTAGTAGTGAGACGCATAGTGGGAGAGTTAGGCGACACGGGTTTCCGAAGAAACTGTGTACTATACCAATTCCATTCTTATTCAAGTATTCCGTGGGCCGCACGCATCGATTGCGTGA
The DNA here is from genome assembly GCA_949699075.1 of Asteroscopus sphinx. Taxonomy (NCBI): domain Eukaryota; kingdom Metazoa; phylum Arthropoda; class Insecta; order Lepidoptera; family Noctuidae; genus Asteroscopus; species Asteroscopus sphinx. Next base: position 4,904,323 of record OX453021.1, on the reverse strand, counting down.
CGCACCCCTCTCTCTCCCGCGTGCTTATCTTCACTACGCGCCGAGTGGGCACTATGCGGTCAGCCCACACTTGTCTGTGCCACCCTTAGATTTATAATCAAAAGTGCCACCCGGCCGAGCTTCCTCAGCATACTGCACGCACGCACGGTCGAGTTATTTACGAAAAGCGGGACTGAGCCATAGAATTAGACTGAGCCTGTCCCGCGCGGGTCATTTAATTAAAAAACTTTTTAACAAAAAATTTAACCGACGAAAACAGAAACTGAAAAGCGAAAAATAACAAATTATGAGTAGGCGCCAAACAAACTTTTAACAAGCAAAGTGCGTGCAAGTTGCAAGTGGCCGAGCGACGAACGAATTTTTGGAAAGTTATTGTTTATAGTTGAAAATTTCACGTTGTATTTGATGTTACGTTGTTTTTATTATTTATTTAAAGTAATTTAATGATCTTCGTTGATTGTTTGTTTGGCGCCGACTCATAATTTGTTATTTTTCGCTTTTCAGTTTCTGTTTTCGTCGGTTCAATTTTTTGTTAAAAAGTTTTATTTTAACTTTTTTTGTGGTCAAAATCTAACTCCAGGTCTCCATTATGTTGTAGTGTCTATAACTATATTTATGTGTGCCAAGTTTCAACAGAATTAGTTAACAGATAAGAATTCAGTGGGTGAACAAGCACTCATCCCCTGTTTTACCACCCTTAGGGGTGGATTTTGATTTTGAAATTTAAATGGGACCAACTTCGAGATATACCCTATCCATTAAAAAAAGAATCATCAAAATCGGGCCACTCTGTAAAAAGTTATGCGTGGTCATACATAAAAAAAATAAAAATAAAATAAAATATATATATATATACGCGTCGAATTGAGAACCTCCTCCTTTTTTTCGTCGGTTAAAAATAGGGACGTCCCGCCAGAATCGGGACGTCTGGCAACACTGGGTCAACCGTATATCACACTGTGTTCATCAAAAGTGTTCTTGGTGATCAAATTTGTACTTCCTATATCATCATCATCATTATTTCAGCCGAAAGACGTCTACTGCTCCCCCAAGCATCGTCACAACAACCGGTCCTGCGCCTTCCGCATCCAGTGGATTTCCGCGACCTTCACCAGGGCGTCGGTCCACCTTGTGGGGGCCTACCCACGCTGCGCCTTCCAGTATGCAGTCGCCACTTCAGAACTTTACTACCCCATTGGCCATCCGTTCTGCGAGGAATGTGCCCCGTCCACTGCCACTTTAGTTTATCAATTCTTATTTTCTGTATACACCAACATTACTACATCACTGTCATCCATTTCCAACGGCGGCGGTGGAGCCATGGCTGTTGAGACAGAGTAAAAACGCAAACGCACGCGAGTGTTTGTGCGCAAACTCGAGGCAAACATGAGTCGAACTGTGTTTGTGTTCGGTTTACTAATTTGCATCCATCCAAGTACGTACGCGGTTTTAAGAAGTGGATGGTAGTGATGTAATAATAATGTTACGCAACGTAAATCAAAGTTCTCCGAACACCGTACATATAGAACGTACAAATTGGATCGCAACGAACATTTTTGACGAATACAGTGTTCGATGTTGGTTAGTGGTACGCACATGCATGCATCTTCTCGTCCAAAATACCGCAGTGTCTCAAGACGTCTTTGACCAGTGTGTGTTGCCAGTAATCACTAATTACTTACGGCACTGAAACAAGGCTCAAAGTCACTCAAAGATCAATGGAGATGGCTATGCTTGGAGTATCCCTGCGTGATCGAATCAGAAATTAGGAGATTCGCAGGAGAACGAAAGTAACCGACATAGCCCGGAGAATTTCCAAACTCAAGTGGCAGTGGGCGGAGCACATTGCTCGCAGAACGGATGGCCAATAGGGGCAGTTAAGTTCTGGAGTGACGACCGCGTACTGGAAGGCGCAGCATGGGTAGGCCCCCCACAAGGTGGTCCAACGATCTGGAAAGCGCAGGACCAGTCGTTGTGTTAATGATTCGGGGAGGCCTATATCCAGCAGTGGACGACTTTCGGCTGAAATGATGATGATTATGATGATGTACATGAAAAGAAAGTGGTTGCTTATCATGTAACCCAGCAAATTTGTTCGCCAGTGCGTACGCAGCTTAATATTTATGAATAATGTGCTTTTTTTATAAACCTCTCTGCAATTTTAATTTGTTTATTATATTATGGCTTAGCCTAGCTGATTTTAAAAGATAAATTCATGATGAAATGGTTATTTTTGTAACCCCATTTAAAATCTTCTAAATTTAATACAAGTTTTATTTTAGTCTGGATCTAGGTTTTTCAAAACATTTCACTGAGAAACCAGTTTATGCAGAACTTCTGTTGTATGAAACTGACAAACAAAGCTAATGTTCCCGTAAAATGGTTTTGTTCCGCTTATAATGATATGCGGTTGATTGTACTATTCACTTCTACGTATTTTTAGGGTTCCGTACCCAAAGGGTGCCAAACGGGACCCTATTACTCTCACTACGCTGTCCATCCGTCCATCCGTCCATCTGTCTGTCACAGGGCTGTATCTTTGTAACGGTAATAGATAACCAGTAGAAATATTCACAAAATATTGGCTACTAATTACTATGGTGGCTGTCACAAAAAATACTAAAAACAAAAAAACAAAAAAAACTAATGGGAAACATACGAGAAACCTCGACAAACATGCAATTTTTTCAACGTTTTTGTTCCTGCTCTATCTTCAAAACGGTAACATAATAGTATAGTATCAAACTTGATCGGATTATAGTGTATACTAAGTAGTTTAGCAACAAATACTAAAAATGGTGTGGTGTCGGACGTAAAGAATTGCACCACCTTATATCTTATCATGGGTGTCGTAAAAGGCGACTAAGGGATTAATCAGAGGATGGGCAGCAGCATTCTCTAACGGCCAAAATTAATATTCAATCACGATTTGCCCTACTAGAGATAGGAATTTGACATAAGCTCCATACAAAATATGTCAAATTTCTATCTCCAGTAGGGTAAATCGTGGATAGATTGAATATTAATTTTGGCCGTAAGTATTTAACCAACCAACTGCGATCGCCAACCCGCCTGCCAAGCGTGACGATTATGGCATATCCCCCCAAGCTACTTGGGGGAGGCCAATGTCCATCAGTGGACGTCTTTTGGCTGAAATGATGATGATGATGATACATACGTGGTGGTACGGTTGACCGCACGTCAGTGGTAACACTTTGACATTAGCTGCATCTTTATTTCGTAAGCAGTAAGGGCGGTTTTCGAATTGAAGTGTTACCACTGTCATGCAGCAGTCGACTGTACGCATTATATTTAACATTAGGTGTCTATTCAGTAGCGTTCATTGCATATAGGCAATTAGGCAGTACCCAGTGCCTTCCTCATTCAAATTCAATAGTGGTGTAACTTTATCTTTTTTCAATGGACGATGATCGACGACCTCTGTTGTCTATTGGCTACGCAGGTAGCGTAAGAAATAGATACAAAAAATCATATTTCGCTTACGGTGCGTTGTTGTATTTTGATGAACTCTCGTAATTGGACTGTACTGTAGCCATAGATGGTGTGCAGTGCCATAACCCTCATAATCATAATCATAATCTTTTTTAAATAATATTATTATTTTTTCAGAGTACACGGAACATCGCCAACGCTTTCGAATGATAACTACAGGGTGTATATTAATAAAATAATTTCCAATGACTTCGATTCAGCCCATATGATGGATTTACATAGATTTCTAATACTGGTGAATAATTATTCTTATTTCAAAAATCTTATGATACTAGTTGTTCGAGCTCGCGACAATCGTTTTGACGAACGACATTTTTATATGAGCAAAATGTGTCGATTTAGACACATTTCGCTCATATAAAAAATGTAAAGAACTGTATTCACAGAATGTAAAATTGGCAATGTGCGTATCTTTTCCAAACCGAAATCATATTTTTGTTCAACAATGACCCTTGAACGTACAGCATCAATATTTTTTTCTTTTCCTGTGTATAATATTAGTATAGATTGATTTACTAATCATCATAGTCAGCATAAAAAATGCAGTTGCTCCCTACAATATCATGGATGTCGCTTGACAAAATGAATGGAACTGCTGATATAATTTCGCGATTGTCCCCGTATTAAAAGTTGTACGATCACCCTCAGAATCAGTTCTTCAAATATGTCCACGCATTTCTGATACACGTTCCACATTCGTTCAGCTGTTTCAGTGTAATTGAAGGACAAGTCATCCTAAACCAAACAAACAAACAAACATCCATACTTTTGCATGCAGGTATAATATTAGGTAGGTAAGGGACTTGTACGTCGCCTATACCGCAAAGTTTGAAGACAAAGGTCTTCAACCAGTGCGTCCTGCCAGTCATGACTTACGGTGCCGAGACGTGGACACTGACAGTTGGGCTAGTCCACAAATTTAAAGTCGCTCAGCGAGCTATGGAGCGAGCTATGCTTGGAGTTTCTTTGAAGGATAAAATCCGTAACGAGATTATCCGGAGAAGAACCGGAGTGACCGACATAGCTTGTAGGATCAGTAAGCTGAAGTGGCAGTGGGCTGGCCATGTCTGTCGAAGGACCGATGGCCGTTGGAGCAGACGAGTCCTTGAGTGGAGACCGCGTATCGGCAAACGCAGCGTAGGGCGCCCCCCTGCCAGGTGGACTGACGACCTAAAGAACGTGGCTGGGGGGGACTGGATGCGGAAGGCAGAGGACCGAGCGTTGTGGCGCAACTTGGGAGAGGCCTAAGTCCAGCAGTGGACTGCGATAGGCTGAGTTGATGATTCGTTCAGCTGTTTCAGTGTAATTGAAGGACAAGTCATCCTAAACCAAACAAACAAAAAAACATCCATACTTTTGCATGCAGGCATAATATTAGGTAGGTAAGGGACTTGTACCACCGCCGACGATGAACGAGAAGCGAGTAGAGCTAGAAACTAGAAACGAGTTAGCAACCAGCGAGAAGCGAGTGTACCAACATAGCTTGTAGGATCAGTAAGCTGAAGTGGCAGTGGCTGCTGGAGTAGACGAGTCCTTGAGTGGAGACCGCGACTTGGCAATAGCAGCGTAAGGTGCACCCCCGCCAGCTTGACCGACGACCTGAAGAAGGTGGTTGGGGGGGACTGGATGTGGAAGGCAGAGGACCGAGTATTATGGTGCAACTTAGGAGGCCTATGTCCAGCAGTGGACTGCGATAGGCTGAGTTGATGATGTTGATGAAAAGCGAGTGTATAGTTCCGATAGTTTTGTCACTGGGCTATAGCGAGTGTACGAGTGCGATGGGTGACTACTCGTACCACTCGCTCGGGCGGGTTACTGTTGTAGTAGAGAAACATCGTTGGTAGTCTCTCGGCGAGTGTTCTGACTGCAAAGCGAGCATCACTCAGCGAGTGTTATCTTTGATAGCTTTTGTCGCTGCTACAAACTAGTGGAGAGAGAGTTCTTGCCGGCAGTGTAAGCAGTCAGTGGTCAACTATTAATATGATTTTTTTTTAACTAGTGCGCAATTTTTTTTTTGGTTGTTCTTTTTGAGTAATAGAACACATTTCCATTAATTGTTCAATACTTTTTTTTTTTTTATCCGACTTGAAATCATCAAAATATGGACATAATCTTCTCATTATCATTATCTTCCTTTTATAACAATCCTTATGATGAAGCCTTTCGATCGGTATGATAAAGCTACAGGATGATTATTCTTCTCAAGTAACGTGTTCGATTTCCGGTTCAACCATGCAATTATTTAAATATCTATGAATGCAGTTTAAATTGTTTTTTAAATTCAAATAATGTTTTCATTCAGTAAAATGTTCCATCTACAATATTCAAGGTACTTTCCCTCCATGTGGCATATCCGTGGGATGCCCTGTATGTGTCTCTTTTATTCACACCGGATCTATATATATTATACGTTGTTTGAGCGAGAAAGTACAGCCGATAGTTCGTCCTTTCCTTGTCAGTGGTGAGAAAAGTGCCCAAGATGTATTTTAATTCCAGATGAGTGAGTACGTCAGGGAATACGACTATTCTCTCGGCTTCATCATCATAATAGATTGCAGAGATGTCAACCTCATCAATTTTGTTACAAAATTCAATGTCGTGGATCTCCGACACACAATGTCTGTTTTAATGGTAAGATTTACTCATTATTGTTCCGTGTGGTGTCGGACGTAAAGAATTGCACCACCCTATAATATCTTCTCATGGGTGTCGTAAAAGGCGACTAAGGGATTCACCAGAGGATTGGCAGCAGCGTTCTCTGAGTATTTAACCAACCAACTGCGATCGCCAACCCGCCTGCCAAGCGTGGTGATTATGGCATATCCCCCCAAGCTACTTGGGGGAGGCCAATGTCCAGCAGTGGACGTCTTTCGGCTGAAATGATGACTCATTATTCTTTCTCGTAGCCTTTTCACAATAACGTTAGGATCGGGTTCGAGACTGACCAGAGGCAGCTAAATATTATTTTTATAAATTTTATGTAGATTTGGCCGTATAACGTCAGAAACGCAAAATCACAGAAACGTAAAATGTCAACTTCGCAAAATGGCACGCAAAATTTCTGTGATTACAGAGTCCCAAAATAATAGAAATTTAAAATGTAAATTTTTCAAAATGATTGAATGACAAGTTCTCAGAATGACAGAAAAGACAACAATTAATTATATTAAAATTCCAAAATCAATGACGGACACAACGACTTACATATAAATCAATGGACGGACAATGATAATTTTTCACGCGTCAGTATCATGAAGTTGGATGGTCAAATGTTCAATTATTTTTTACTTTAAGCAGCTCTATTTGCAAGCCAGTTCGAAATTTAAAGAAAATCTTTGATAAGTAACCTCCTTGGTCGCCATGTCTTGGAGTCTCGGAGTAATAAGTACGTTCTGTTTTTAAACTTCACGACAGACAGTTTTCATAGTAATTTAATTGGCTGCTAAAAAGGACAGATATTTATACTAACATACACAGGATTTTCATACTAACATTGCCGGCCGCTGCTCGCATGTATTTGACCAGTACTGGTTTGGTTGTCAAAATAATGCTCGAATTTCCATGCATTTTTGAGAAAACGAATTATTTGAACGAGTGCATGTTTTGCTTGAGTAACTAAATAAAGACGCTGTGTACATTTTTTATCAGAGTCTGTCACTATATTTCTACTACCTCTTCCAGGAAGGCTACGGATTTAGAATCAAAGGAATCCATGTAATATCATCATCGAAAGCAGTAGATCTTTTTGTATCAATGCTGAAGCAAGTTGTCAATGCGAAGATAGGTGGTCGAATCCATGTGCATCAAACTATTGAAACTGTGCATGAACATGTGCCGAGGGAGATCCTGCCCAAAGATTTTGGAGGTGAAGAGAAGACTCTGAAGGAGGTTAATGGTATGTATTCTTCTTGATAACATGAAATAATATGTGCAGCAGTAAAAGCAATGGTAATCTTGCGGTTGAACGCTTGCTTTCCATGCAGGAGGATTTGAGTTTGAGCCCAGCCTATTATTCTAAAGTGGTCAGTGCACAAACCACTTAATAAAAAATCTCCAGACATCCGGATTTTTTTTTTAAGTTATGTCAATGGGAACATATTCCAAAATTAAATATTATAGTCTAATTTTAAGCAGTTTATATCAAAAGGTAACTGAGATTCTGGTCTTTGCAATACCGCTTCTAAAGGTGGTTTCAAATTGGCGAGGTGAGGATTGGATGGGATGGGCGTGTATTGAAATCTCGCTGACCCTTTCACACCGAAAGATGTATATCGCGAGCTCGCGCTGTGCTGCGCCGTCTCGCGCCGACCAACACCGGCTGGCGATGTACAGTAAGCTGCATTAATTGGTTATCCCACTTACGAACAAACTCTCGAATAACAGGCGTAACCAATTAATGACGCTGTGTGTACGTACATCGCGTCGTGGGTCAGCGCTTGTCTTGTGCGCTTGTCTTGTGCGCTTGTGTTGTCATGTATGATGGTTTCAAAATGTTGGCATTGTGTTAACGATTACTTGAAAATATTGAAAAGTCTACTAAGCGCTAAGGGTCATAGGGGTAGGCACAGAAATAGATAGAATGGCCATGTGGGCAGGGTGCGCCAGGCAGCACCATTCACCATAGTGCAGGATATTTCAAAGCCTTTCTCAGCACGCCTTATGACTTATTTCTATAAATACCTACTGTAACAAAAACCCGCAAAAATTATTGTTCTGTTTCTAACTGCAGAAACAAAAGCTGTAAAGTACAATTAATTAATTTTTTTTTTTTTTTTTTTTATATAATGACGTCAAAATGGAAGGCGTAGTTTGTTCGGAAAATTGCCACGCATGAATCGCAAGTAAAATTGTGATTACAACCATTCTATATATTTTTTCGGGGGTAGGCATCGTGCTACGAAATCGCAAAAAGCACATAGAATCCAATTAGACAGTCCAGTTGTGACTATACTGATTTTATTTTATTTTTGCAGAACACTGGATCAACGTTTTAAGTTCAGCAGAAAACGTGGCGTACTTCAGAGATATCTGCAAAGCTCGAACGGACGAGAAGTACCGGCTGACTGCCAGCTACAACGACCAGATATTAGGGATGCCAGGGTCTTTTAGGACCCTGACAGTAGATTAAAGTTATTTAAAGAAAAACTGCACACGTTGAAAATCTAAAATCTGTATGTGCCAATTTTTTCTTTAATAAATACTTTATTTACGGACAATATAATCCAATACAAAACGATTTTAGTTACAATGAGCCTTATAGACTATGTTAGTACCTACTTATATTCTACTACGGACAAGGTGGTTTTTATAAGATGCCGCACTAAAGGGCTCTCATCATGCCTATCGGCAATAACTTTCAATAGGCTGCAGTTGCCGCTGCCCCGCAATCTAGTGAGCAAAGATGCATTCTTTTTGCGCACGACCGCTGAGAAACTGTCTGTTCTGGCTTGCGCAAACATATTTGGTGCACTACAGTAACGTGGCAGCCGCAACAGCGCCCTGAAAGCATTGTTATATTAGACTCGCAACGCATCGGCGGGACGTTTGGTACAGCTAAACCATAGGGCACTCGAGTACAGCGATGTGCAGTATGCTTTAAAAAGTGTGATTTCTTGACGTATAGTTTTCTTTGTTTGCACGACACATTTAGAGATTGTAAGGCATTAGTATTTACTAGCCAATGACCGCGGCTTTCGCGTGAATGTCATTTATCGCGCATGCCTCAGGAACTGTTTATCTTTCCGGGATAACAAGGAGTTTCTATGTTAATTTAGGTTATGTTCAATCTGTGTACAAAATTTCATTCAAATCCGTTCAGCCTTTACAGCGTGATTGAGTAACAAACATCATCATCATCATCATCATTTCAGCCGAAAGACGTCCACTGCTGGACATAGGCCTCCCCCAAACATCGCCACAACGACCGGTCCTGTGCCTTCCGCATCCAGCGGATTCCCGCGACCTTTACCAGGTCGTCGGTCCACCTTGTGGGGGGCCTACCCACGCTGCGCCTTCCAGTACGCGGTCGCCACTCCAGAACTTTATTGCCCCATCGGCCATCCGTTCTGCGAGCAATGTGCCCCGCCCACTGCCACTTAAGTTTGGCAATTCTTCGGGCTATGTCGGTTACTTTCGTTCTCCTGCGAATCTCCTCATTTCTGATTCGATCACGCAGGGACACTCCGAGCATAGCCCTCTCCATTGCCCTTTGAGTGACTTTGAGCCTTCTTATCAGGCCCATTGTGAGCGACCACGTTTCAGTACCGTAAGTAATTACTGGCAACACACACTGGTCAAAGACTTTCGTCTTGAGACACTGCGGTATTTTGGACGAGAAGATATTGCGTAGCTTCCCGAACGCTGCCCAACCGAGTCGGATTCGACGATTGACCTCTTTCTCGAAGTTGGACTTACCTAGTTGGACAGTTTGTCCTAGGTATACATAATCGTCAACAACTTCGAGTGTAGATTCTCCGATGTTTACGGGAATGGGTGCTATATGGGAATTCAACATAACCTTTGTCTTGTCCATATTCATTTTAAGACCCACTCTATCAGAAGCTCTACTGAGGTCATCGAGCATTGTACCGAGGTCGTCCATGGTCTCAGCCATGACTACGAGTAACAAACATCCAAACATACTATGAGTAACAAACATCCAAACATATTTACAACCTTTCACATTTATATTAGTCATCAAATCAGCCTATCGCAGTCCACTGCTGGACATAGACCTCTCCCAAGTTGCGCCACAACACTCGGTCCTCTGCCTTCTGCATCCAGTCCCCCCCAGCCACGTTCTTTTCACGGTCCACCTGGCAGGGGGGCGCCCTACGCTGCCTTTGCCGATTCGCGTTCTCCACTCAAGGACTCGTCTGCTCCAACGGCCATCGGTCCTTCGACAGGCATGGCCAGCCCACTGCCATTTTAGCTTACTGATCCTACAAGCTATGTCGGTCACTCCGGTTCTTATTATTATTTATATTTACTAATACGTATCCTACTGGATACGTGTATTTTCATATGAAAAATATTCCTAATTTTTATGGCACATATAGACCCTTCAGATTTTCAACCCTTGGCTTGACAAACCATATTGTGGGCAATTATGCACCACGCCACAAATTTTACAGTCAAAATGCTATCGCGATCGTTTAATTAGGATATTTTTCAAGAATAAATTCCCAGAATAGCATTTTCTGAGAATCATAAGATAGGAATGGGACACAATAGGGGATTACAAACAAAATAAATGGAAAATGCTTCTTGTAAAAAACATCGATACTCAGTCCTATGGTGGAACTGAAATTATGAAATAAATAAACAAAATGATATTTAAAATAAAATAAATTGTTGCTGAAAATGTTTTATTTTGTCGTTTTATTAAAAGGGCCTCGGCCCTTTTAATAAAACGACAAAATAAAACATTTTAACATTAACCTCGGTTAATAAAACGTGTATGCTGATCGGACAAATAAAAAGGTGGACGGAATCTCACTGAGAAAAGATTGAAGCACTTAATTTTTTCTTAAACCCACTATAACTTCGACATCATTTTAACACATCAGATATAATATATTGTTATTAAGCTATTGCATAGCTTCTATCGCGGGCCTTGAGCGTGGAGACCGAATCCAGAAATTCCGTAACGAAAATAACCTAACACCCCCCACTCCGACCGGCACAGCGGTGATACTTTTTAGTTTTGCCATCTATCGATGAATAGCAGAACTTTTAATGACTTTTTGAACTATCACGCTTGTCTCTTTAGTTCTGCAAATCGCCTCTAGGTGGCATTGGTTGTATCGGCGTTACTGCGCATGCGTAATCCCCCTCTTCGCCCCGCAATCTGGTGACTCATGCCTGCTTAGAGTTTCGGCGTTAGGGCACCTCCTCTTTGTAATTACATAAAAAATGCTATGCAATAGCTTTACCGCGGCAGTCTCCGAGTGCCACACGTCTTTTTTGTTTGTAACACTACGATAATGACCACTGTCATACGAAATTTGTTGCGTAATCGCGGCTTTTTGTCTTACTATGACTGTGAAATTGTGCGTGCCGGCCCGTATTTTTAAGCGAGCCGTCTTACTATGGGTGTTTCACTTTTTGGTTAGCGAGATTCCGTCCGTCTATGATGCTGATCGAATAACTTTATATACCTATTAGGAGCACGTTTCCATTATGCAAGTGTCTTGCATGCATGTTTTAAGTTGCATGCAACTTGAGTAGTGGAAATGTAAACCTTTTTGCAAGGTGCAGGTTGCATGCATCGGGTAGTTTTAAACTTGCATAAACAACGTGTTACTGTCGCTAGCTTGCAAGTGTTATGAAAGTGGTGCGTACATGTTAGTTGCATGCAAAACTTAGCCACAAAGCTTAGCCCATAGACGCACAGTTGCTTGTCTGTCGGTGTTCTACAGGCTGTACTTTGGAGAGTGTGCGCAAGAGCTCCATGAGCTTATTCCGCCATCTCCTTTCTTTCATCGGACTACACGACGCACTGCAGGATATCATCCACATTTGGTAGAAATCCCTACTATCAGGACCAAGCGCTTTGAGAATTCTTTCATAATGCGCACAGCCAAGTTGTGGAATTCACTGCCGGCATCTGTATTTCCGGGCACTTACAACCCTAACGCCTTTAAAGCTGCAGTGAATTGGCACCTAATAGGTTTGCTCGCTCCATCGTCGACCACATCTTGACAAAGCTGTCTAGATTGCGGTCGAGAGCAGATCTATATCTAATTTAAAAAAAAACACTTCCAGGCGAAGTGCAAGCTCTAGCTTTAGCTAGTTTGCACGCAAAAGTGACGTCATACCTGCATTTTTTTATATTATGGGATTGTGAAACAAGCTAAAGGCCCACCTGATGTTAAGCAGTTACCTTTGCCTATAATAACAGCAATACCTCATAGACTGTTGCCTAAATGTTACCGCAAGTCAGTTCGCCAAACTGAGACATGAAGATGGAAACTTTCATGTCATTGTTATTTCACCGGTACCCGTACCCTTCGTACCGGAACACAGCAATGCAAGCATCACTGTTTGGCGGCAGAAGTAGGTACGGTGATAGTACTTCCCCGGACGAGCTCTTTCACAAAGGAGCTCTACTACTACTAAACAAGATCTTGCATAGTGGAAAGACGCCTGAAGGCATTGTTTTCTGCCGGGGAGGTTGGAAGAGAATGCAGAGCGATCCCACGACCTCGGCATAAGTTAGTAAGAGGAACACAAGGGTTCAAGTCAGTAAGAGAAGTTTATAAACTTTCGCGAATTTCACGCATAACATAACATAATCAGCCCATTATTGTCCCACTGCTGGGAACGGGTCTCTTCTCGGAATGAGAAGGTTAAGGCCTTAGTCCACCACACTGGCCTAGTGCGGGTTAATGGACTACACACACCATCGAGAACGGTGTGGAGCACTCTCTGGTGTGAGATTTCCTCACGATATTTTCCTTCACCGTTAAAGCAAGTGATAATCAAATTCTGAATTCTGAATTTCACGCATATTGAACTATATTTACGGGACTTTTCGCGCACAATGAAATCAAGACAAAAGAAACATTTTGATTAACTACGACGTTTCAGCCAAGTTGCATTGGCCATGGTCACGAGCAGACTGAAGTATGCGGGTCTCATCGTCTTGAGCGGCGGGTGTTTTCTCGAACTACCCTAAGGTTGTCTGGTAGAGAACGCTTATGGCGTTAAGACCGCCTTTGTACCCTGTTGTGCATAAATAATTAAATAAATAAATAACTACCCGCGGTTGGTTTTTCGTATCGTAGCAGTCGAAATATGTATCCGTCGAGGTTAGTCAAAATGTTTGTTTTGTTTTGATTTCATTGTGTGCAAAAAGACCCGTAAATATAGTTCAATATTAGTCAGTAAGAGTCCGACACTGGAATAAAAGGAAATGAAATGATTTATTCTGCGAATTAGATGTTAATTGAAGTCACTTTGTAAAAGTCGGTTTTATTAAACACTAGAAAGCGTCGACAATTCCTATGTGAAAACCTCAGAGAAGAAAGGCCGAAACAAATAAATGAATAACGTTTATTTCACCAACAATTTACACAACCACTTATAGCAAATCTTAAGGGCTAATATTTACGTATACAACATGGGAGCATCTGTATCCGAACTCAGGGATCTAAGTCTCATTTAAAGTCCTTTATCTTGTATTCAGAATTTGTGTGAGAACAATGCAGGGCAACGGCAACACCTGGACTGACCTTTTGAAGAAAGGGCGAGGTCAATTTGAATAGACCTATCCCAACTGATGGCATGAATGCATCAGCGATAGCTATGCGATGCACGATAGTGCATCGTGTAGCTCAAACTTATTTTACGGAGCTCAACGTAGTATATATTCTATGACATTTCTACCAACCAGGGGGGTGATTCTCGCGTCGTAGACATTATCTCGAACTCGACATAATGTCGAAACAAGATGGCGAATTTCGATTGAAAATAAAATTTCGTATTCTCAGAATGTCACGTTAGAGATATGTCTATTGTGTACCCCTAGCGCTCTTAATACAAAGAGTGGTACATAGCGGTTGACATTACCGGCGACATTTGTCGTAGAGATTTAAAATTAGAGATTATCTCGAATTAGACATTTATCTCTATAACGCGAGAATGAGGGCCCAGGACCATTCAAATCGGCCTTAAAAATATAAACCGACAGACAGTTATCATACTACAAGTTGTTTTATTTTGACGTTGACAGTAGTCTAGTGATTCGAGTGTCAGACTGCTGATCTCGAGGTCGTGGGTTCGATTCCCACAGGACACAAATATTTGTGTGATGAACATAAGTATTTGTGTTGGTCTGGATGTTCCTTAATTTTTCATTTTTATAATCTTTATATGAGCGGACTTTATCAGCCTGGATTATGTAGCCCCGTAACAACAATGTACAATTTATTTAAAAACTAATACATTTATGTTATCTATTTAATCAATAATGCAATTCACCCTAAGATCTGAATCTGATCTGATCTGATCTGATTTGATCTGTGTTCACTGTATCCTTGTGAGATACAATGAACACAGATTCCCGGCTTCCTCTGAAAATGGTCATGCCAGGATGCTATTACCTAATCCTACGTTGTGGCTTAATTTAATGACCTGCCTGCGCATGGGCTCGTTCCGGTCACATTCAAACAAAATATGATGGATATCGTCCAGAACCTGGCATACTTCACAGTTCGGCGATACCAAAAGTATGTATTTAAGAAAAAATAAGTATCTAAGTATTATATCCATTGTCTAGTACCCACAGTACAAGCTCTGCTTAGTTTGGGACTAGATGGTGCTGTTTAAAAAATATCTCGTTAATATTTATTCATTTACTCTATTTCGTTTTGGCACAGATATTATAATACAATACTAGTTTTGGTAAAGATGCAACAGAACAATATCTTTCGGTGAGCCTGTAACATATAAATGAGCAATAAGAGATATCTACATTCAAGCGAACGTTAATCGATTTGATACTATTAAAATATTGTAAGGCGTTGACCGCGCAAAATCTTCGTCGTTAACAATGATTAAAAATAGCAAGCCCTTTCCATAATTTGACAACCAAACGCACAGCGATGCACCACCCTTAAGAGGAAATTCGGGTGGTCTTTTCTCCATACAAACGCTCTCGACTCTTTTCTTTCTGGTTTATAATCTCAGAGCAATGTTTTTTTAGAGTAAAGTACCTAAATATCAGCTTTTTCTATGCCCCTGTGATTCGTTCTTACTGATAATAAATTATTTGTAAAAGCCATCAAAAAATCTTTGAATTGCCTATTTAGAACGCTGTCTACAGAGGCCTAGTGTATAAATTTGATAACAATTAGTAAAAAAAGGAAAAACATAGCGGCACAGTACAAGACTTAGTTAAGGACAATTGGTCCAATTTCGGAGGAGAAAATAGTCAAGAGCCAAACCTCAAATCATGACTCTTTTATTAAGGTTATTCAGTCAGATCTGCAGTTGTCTGTTGTTGTTGCACTTACTTGAGTCAAAGCACACAGCAGCGATAGTTTCTTCAAATACCTAATCTTCAAAAGTCTCACTGCCCGCATTTCCTCTTATATTATATGTTAGACATTCCACCCTTACGCACTAACCAATTTGCTAATAGCTTTATGCGTACCGCTAAAGAATGGAATTCCTTGCCAGCATCTGTGTTTAACATAATCAGCCCATTACTGCCCCACTGCTGGGCACGGGCCTCTTCTCAGTACGAGAAGGCTTTAGGCCACCAAGCTGCCCTAGTGCGGGTTGGCGAACTACACACACCATCGAGAACTGTATGGAGCACTCTCAGGTGTGTAGGTTTCCTCACGATGTGTGTTTACCGATAAG
The DNA here is from genome assembly GCA_949699075.1 of Asteroscopus sphinx. Taxonomy (NCBI): domain Eukaryota; kingdom Metazoa; phylum Arthropoda; class Insecta; order Lepidoptera; family Noctuidae; genus Asteroscopus; species Asteroscopus sphinx. Next base: position 4,888,441 of record OX453021.1, on the reverse strand, counting down.
CAAAGTCGAACGCAAGTCCATTTTGAATTTAAAAAAAAATGCAAAATGCTAAATTAGGTACCTACTTAGTATCAACACATGTTTGGAATTTGAGTATCTCTTGCTTTAACGGTAAAGGAAAACATCGTGAGGAAACCTGCACTCCTGAGAGTGCTCCATATAGTTCTCGATAGTGTGTGTAGTCGGCCAACCCGCACTAGGCCAGCGAGGTGGACTAAGGTTTTAACCTTCTCATAACATTCTGAGGTCCGTGCCCAGCAGTGGTACAGTAATGGTCTGATTATGTATCTTGTGTCAATCATCATCATCATCATCGTTTCAGTCGAAAGACGTCCACTGCTGGACATAGGCCTCCCCGAAGCATCGCCACAACGACCGGTCCTGCATTTCCCGCTATTGTAATACAATTTGTTGATTCAATCTGAAGTAGCTGTAGCATCGTGGTAATTTTATTGGTAATTTAGGTTATAAGAAATAAATTAAATTTCTGTATGAATTGAGTACGTGAATGTTCTAAAAATTTAGGTTATCAGAAATAAATTCAATTTCTGTATTAATTGAGTACGTGAATGTTCTTAAAATTTGGTTTATCAGAAATAAATTCAATTTCTGTATTGAGTACGTGAATGTTCTTAAAATTTGGTTTATCAGAAATAAATTCACTTTCTGTATTAATTGAGTACGTGAATGTTCTAAAAATTTCGGAGTCAATATCGGCCTTAAAATTTAAAAAAAAACTGCGATACTACTACAAATTTTCAATTTTCGGGCTTGTGCTGTGTGAGACATTGCCTCGCTTCTTGGCAAATTTCATGTCTCTAGGTCAACGGAAAGTAGCCTATTAGGTTTTCATGTGTTCATGAGTTTGTAAGTCTTCTTCTATCGTGTCTACATGAGCTACTTAAAGATGATAGCTCATGCCGTAGGAAAAAGATTAGCCAGTCAGCAGGTTGGTTGTGGCGCTGACTGCCCAGGGTGCGCCAGACGATCAATTAAATATCGTCACACGTGGAGGCTCTTTTAATGTGTTCATGAGTTTGTAAGTATCAAAATAATTGACACAATAAATTGCCGTATTTTTTGCATGCGATAACTAAGAAGCTTGAAGTTTTTACGCATCCAAGGGACCGTACACCGTGACCGTTAACCGTAGATATTAATTTCACTCGATACCTCTACCCGTTTCTGATAAAAAAAGTTCTTGACAGATGGATAGACAGACAGACAAGAATGTGATCCTAAAATCACGCTTTTAAATTTCCTTCCTGATCAATTTTGCAAAATTTTAAAAATAAATCTTTACTTTTTTATTTGAAACCATTATAATCTCGTGACGTCTGTTATCGTCAATGGTTGAAGAGATCTAGCCTCTCATGTTTTGGTCAAGCATTAACAAATAAGCGTGTAATATTTACACTCAAAAAACTCAATCTGGAGACGCATGTAAACACTTTTATACATTAATTGTATGACATCATTCGTCTGCGCCATTTTAGAACATCAAATAACTTTGTTATTTTGTTAACAGGTATTATAATTGTTACAAATTATAACTCTTCAATGGTTTTCAATAGGAAATTAATTTAATTGATTAATTTTTGTAGTTTCTGTTGTTGTTGTTTAAAAACAGCGTTTTTTCCAAGGTTTATGTAAATCGGTCACTGTATTCTGATACAAAAGATTCGTATTTCTTTCATAAATGCACGTTTAAAGAGACGTTAATATTATTAAAAGTTGTAAAACATTTATATCATCATCATCATATCACTGCTGGCACGGATCTCTTCTCAAAATGAGAAGGTTAAGGCCTTAGTCCGCCACGTTAGCCTAGTGTGGGTTGCGGACTACACACATCATCACGAACCATATGGAGCATTCTCAGGTGTGCTGGTTTCCTCACGATATTTTCTTTCACCATTAAAGCAAGTGTTGAGGTCTGTGTGTGTGTGGGTCAAGTGTACCATACAAATAATGGTATTTTGTACACCATTAAAATGTTAAACAATAGGTAGTGTACGAAATAAAAATGCGTGGGAACTTGAAACACTACTTTTATTGCAATTATTGCATTTACAACAAAGAAGCACAACCGCCAGCGAACTCATTTAAAACAGGAAGGGCAAATTTTATTCATCTACTCAACTCAGCCTATCGCAGTCCACTGCTTGACATACGCCTCTCCCAAGTTGCGCCACAACACTCGGTCCTCTGCCTTCCGCATCCAGTCCCTCCCAGCCACGTTCTTTAGGTCGTCGGTCCACCTGGCAGGGGGGTGCCCTACGCTGCGTTTGTCGATTCGCGGTCTCCACTCAAGGACTCGTCTACTCCAACGGCCATCGGTCCTTCGACAGACATGGCCAGCCCACTGCCACTTCAGCTTATTGATCCTACAAGCTATGTCGGTCACTCTGGTTCTTCTCCGGATAATCTCGTTACGGATTTTATCCTTCAAAGAGACTCCAAGCATATCTCGCTCCATAGCTCGCTGAGCGACTTTGAACTTGTGGACTAGCCCAACTGTCAGTGTCCACGTCTCGGCACCGTAAGTCATAACAGGCAGGACGCACTGGTTGAAGACCTTTGTCTTCAAAGTTTGCGGTATAGGTGACGAGAAGACTCGGCGAAGTTTGCCAAATGCTGCCCAGCCCAAACGGATCCTTCTGTTGGCTTCTTTCTCGAAGTTGTGTCTACCAAGCGGAATTGGCTGCCCTAGGTAGACGTGGTATGTCTACATGTATGTCCGCCGAAACTGTCAGCATTGTGTGTCGTGATTCAGCATATCTTGTTACGGACAGCGACGTTACGAAAAACCAACCGCGGGTAGTTCGAGAAAACACCCGCCGCTCAAGACGATGACACCCACATACTTCAGTCTGCTCGTGACCACGGCCAATGCAACTTGACCGAAACGTCGAGGTTAGTCAAAATATTTGTTATATTTTGATTTAACACTCACCGCCCTAAGGTACGCCGGCGGCCCACAAATATTCCAGCAATACACGCCACCTAGACTTTCATGTTTGGAGTTTAGCGGGCCATATGGGCGGCCAGCGCACCACAAAGTTCGCGCCAAAATGTTTGTCTAGGTTTATGTCGCTATTCAATCACTGCACGCCAATCATAGAAATAAATAAGTTGCCCGCCGGCCGCCCACGTGGCTTGCCTGTGACGGTGTATTCAGGCGCTTTTGTGCAACGAAGTCAATGTCGATTGTTTTCGTCAAGTTTTCACGACATTTCGGGAAGTGACAGTGATCCAAATTATCGGGTAAAATAAATTCTGGAAAATCACAACAACTTGACCAGCGAAATAGAATAATCAGACGTAGATGCATTCACTGTAATAAAAGAACAGAAGTGCAGGAGAAACAAGCGTGGATGCACGAAACCTATTGAGGAAATTGAACACAGTCTGTCTACAATTGCCCCACACAACCCAACGTGTGCGCGGATTTTTTTGCAAATTTGCATCGATAATTATTTTTTTAGAGTTGTTGATGATGATTGGGACAATAAATAAAAATAGTTTTTTGCCTATAACTACCTTTTTATAATTGAATATTTAGTCATTTATAAATCCTTCTAATTGTAAGGTAATCACTTCGTTCTTTTTTTAAATTATTGATCCGGAAAAAAGCTACTCAAATATTTAAATAGCTTACCTATAGCAGCACGCCACGTGTGATAATATTGCTTTGAATTTAGGGGACCACATGGCCTGCACGTAAAAAATATTTTGTGCCCGCCGGCGGCCCACTTGGCGTGCTACAGAAGTTACAGCTTTCTAAATGTGGCTTGCATTCAAATAAATATAGTGACCCGCCGGCGGCCCACATGGCGTGCCCTAATAGAAATTCAGAATTATTCATGGCAGTGAGAGTGTTAATTGTGCGTGACAAGTCCCGTAAACTTAGTTCAGGAGAAAATAAGAAAATAATTTTCCAAATCGGTTTATAAATGACGGAGTTCTGAGGTAACAAACATAAAAAAAATACAGTCGAATTGAGAACCTCTTCCTTTTTTTTCGTCGGTTAAAAACAAGATGGCATCATTTCCTATGTGACTATTTCTGAGAAGAAATACCGTAACAAACTCAGGGATAATAACCTCTCTTAAAGTCCAGATATGTTATATTAAGAATTTGTCTGAGGACAATGCAGGGCAACCACACCTGAACTGGCCTTTTGAAGAAAGTGCCTGGTCTGTTTGAGTGTACTTGTCTAAACTGATGTCCCAAGTCGTGTAACTCAACCATCATCATTCATCATTTCAGCCGAAAGACGTCCACTACTGGACATTGGCCTCCCCCAAGTAGCTTGGGGGGATATGCCATAATCGCCACGCTTTGCAGGCGGGTTGGCGATCGCAGTTGGTTGGTTAAATACTCAGAGAACGCTGCTGCCCATCCTCTGGTGAGTCGCCTTTTACGACACCCATGAGAAGATATAGGCTGGTGCTATTCTTTACGTCCGACAGCACACGGAACACGTCCGACACCACACGGAACTCAACCAGACCTTAGGGAGCTCAACGACCCGACGTATAATACTACTACCTGTCAGGACTACTCAAATAGGCCATAGAAACCCAAACCACCAGACAGTTATACTACAAGTATTAAATCTGAATAGACATAGTAGTCATGAGGCTGAGACCATGGAGGACCTCAGAACAATGCTTGATGACCTCAGTAGGGCTTCCGATAGAGTGGGTCTTAAAATGAATATAGAAAAAAAAAAAAAAATAATAAAAAAAAAAAAAAAAAAATCGTTTATTGCATAAAACATAGGCACAAGAAATTGAACTCTTGACTTCCAAACTAAGTAGAACTTGTATTATGGAAGTCAAGGCGCTCTCTATCAGAAGTAATTATTACAATAACGCGAGGAAAGGATGCATGCAGAAGGAAAAATAATAATAATTAATTTTTAGGTTTTACAAAAACAAATAGAAACAGAAATTTTAGATCATAACAGAAATTTTATGATACGTAACTAAAGCTGTGGTGGGTGTGGTGTGATGAGGTGTGTGATAAGTTGTGTAGTGTGTGACGGTTTATATAGGATGTGAGTGTGTATGTGATGTGGAGTGTGTGCGTTTTGGGTGGTGTCTGTAACAATGGAATGTGTTTGATGTGAGATTATGACGGAGGTTTTAGTAGTGCCTCAATTTCTTCATAATTTAAGCTCATCAACCATTCAGTCATAGTAGACTTCACTTTATATTTAGTCAGGTGATAGATTTGAAGTTTTTTATTAGATTGGTTGTACAAGTAGTTAGATATGACCTTAAAATGCCTCTGGGCTAATGAGGTTTTGTGTATGTGAGAATGGAGAATGCTTTTTACACGACGTTGTCTGTTGGTGACTTCGAAGGTTTTGGATGAGTGTTTACGCAATACTGTTAGTAAGATGAAAAGTTTCCTGACGGTTAGAAGCTCACAGTCCTCATAAAGCGTAGTCGTGGGATATCGTATTGGCTTTGAGGTGATAACTTTTAATACAGCTCTTTGAGCTCTCTCTAGCCTAATCATTAGAGTTTTACAGCAGCCACCCCATGCACATATACAATATGTTATTAGGGATTGGCAAAGAGCGAAGTAAACTAGTTTGAGTGTCTCTGCGTCCGCACATTTGTTAAGTTTTTTAAATATGTAGATTAATTTTCTAACACGTCCTGTAAGAGAGTTTACATGAGGAGTCCAACTGAGAGTGTCATCTATCAAAACGCCAAGATATTTAACACAGCTACTTCTAGCTAGAGTCAAGCAAGAGCAGTTGTGATTTTGGTCAATGCAATTATGGGCTTTAATTGTAAAGGACAGTGGCAAAAGGTAACTTTTGAGAGCGAACGGAAGATAAATAGACTTAGAGACATTCAATGTTAGTTGATTTTCTGACAACCACGACATGACCGTTTTAAGTGCACATTCTGCGTTATTCTGTGTCTCCACCCAAGTTGCTCCATTTATAACTAGAGCCGTGTCGTCTGCGTATGTAAAAATCTTACAATTAGGTATTGACAGTCGACACAGCTCATTAATGTAGATAAGAAAAAGAGTAGGACCAAGAATCGAGCCCTGAGGAATTCCAAATGTCAGATCTTCTTCACCACTCACAAGTGAACCAATTTTAACACATTGAGTGCGATCTGTTAAGTAGTCCTTGAAGATTTTTAGTGGATCTCCACGAATACCAATTCGTTCCAGTTTATTGATAAGTATGGGGACAGAGACAGTGTCAAACGCCTTCGACAGGTCCAGAAAAACGCCAAGACATTTACGCTTATTGTCTAAGTTAGTAACAATTTCATTGGTCAGGTCCACGACTGCATCTTCAGTAGATACTCCCCCTCTAAAGCCATATTGATTTTCCCCCAAGATTTGGTATTTAGCCAGAAAAGAAGTTAACCGTTTATTAAGAAGTTTTTCTAGTATTTTAGATAAAGATGGAAGAACAGAAATAGGGCGGTAGTTTGTGACACTGTCTCTGTCTCCACTTTTATAAATTGGATGAACAATAGCCTTCTTAAAAACCCTAGGGAAAACACCTTGAGATAATGATTGATTACAGATATATGTAATGAAAGGAACAAGCTTGAGGAGACAAGATTTCAAAATTTTTGTCGGAATACTATCCCAACCAGTTGCACTATCATCCTTCAAGCCGTTGATGACTGAGATTACCTCACTTTCGTCAACATCAGCTAAAACCATAGAGTTTGAATTAGTGTAGGAGGACCCAGAAAAAAGAGATGAATTTTTTGGGTTATTCAGAAAATTCATGGCAAGGTTTTTTCCAACGTTAGAGAAGAAATTATTTACTGCATTAATAGACAATTTTTCATCGTGGAAAGAATTTAAGAGATCAGTAGAGCTACTGGGGGTACGAGATATATCAGTTATTTTTTTAATAGTTTTCCAAGTGTCCTTCATACTGTTTTTAGATTTTTGGAGTTCTGTTTTGTCATGATTTTTTTTTAATTTTTTTAGTAAACCATTACAGAAATTACGATAGCGCGAGTAAGTTAACTTTAGTGTGACATTATTTAAGTCTTTTCTAAGCTTCATATGCATCTTATCGCGTAAATGGATACATCTGAGTAAGCCGGGAGTGATCCAAGGTTTCCGAATTATTTTTTTATATGGAACTTTTATACAATGAGTATTTTTGGCAATAATGTCCGATATTGTATGAACGAGAAACGCGGCAGATTCATGGGCAGTGAGGTAAGTGAAAACTGAGGAAAAGTCAGCTTCATTTAAGGCATTTATAGCATCATCGTAATTTGTTCTAAGAAAAGTGGCTTGTGGGGTGTGCTGAGGCTTATTATTGCTTAGGGATACGAGGGAAGGATTATGATCTGTAATAAAAGTATCGATTACTAAAGCAGTAGAAGGAAAATTGGTTTTGAGTATAATATGGTCTAAGCACGAGTTTAATCGGGTGTTCAATTGATGGGCAGGTAGCATACCATGGTAGGCAATAAAATTTAAGTACTGGGTAGTTACACCACTTGAGTTATTTACCGAAATATTAATATTGATATCACCCATAAGGCAAATAGTATTAAAAGCGTTAAGGGACAAGAGAACTTGGTCTAGACTGTTTATAAAGTTGTCTATATTTTTGAAAGAGGGTGATCGATATATAGCCACCACGGCCAGATCCGTGCCGATCTTACAGACTAAGCAGTTTCCGTCCAAAAAAGATGGTTCAACCACAGAACAATTTAGTGTACGGTTTATGTAAACGACCACCCCATCGTTTTGGTTATTATTTTTTTTTGTGAAGAAGGAATTAAATCCATCGAGATGAGGGATGGTATTTACCTTTGAGAGCCAACATTCCGACAAAATCACAAAATCCAGGTCTAAACCAATTTCCCTCAATAATACTTGGAGTCCGTTGAAATTGCAGTTTATGCTGCAGATATTTAGGTGTAATAATTTCAAAGATGCAGTAGTGTTATCGATATGTTCAAGGCATTTGTCAGGGGCACAAGTATAGACACTTGATATATTAATAGACTCGATTTCACTTGAAATATTATTGCAATTTATGTTAAGCATTGATGGTAGATTTGTCTAAGCCAATCTCTGACAACATATTTCCAGCTGAAGTAGGTGAACCCAATACCAAAAGAAATTTTATTTTAAGATAGTCTATTACTAAACAGCAGTTTTGCAACATTGCATTCTTTTTGCATTTATGTTTTTTTAAATTAATTGAGATTAAACAATAATTTACTGTCGTTAAAGTGTTTAGGGTGAGGTATGTAAGTTTTAGTTTAGTGTAATTAGTGTGTGTAATTTTGTATTGGATTTGTGTATGGATGTTGAGTACATGTAATACAATAAGCGGTAGACTGTCTGCGAAAGTTAAGAACAAGTTATGATATGATTTAATTAAATAAAAGTAACTGTTGCTAATTGACAGGTTAATAGCAAGTCACTTTTGGTTGCAGAGTTTTTCCAAACATTGCTTAGTTTTTATGTTGATCGATTTGAGGCCGTCTTCTTTGCGCAATAGTATATTCCCATTTGCTGTCCAGCAGTACTTAAAGCCATTTGCGCTGGCAAACGCACGTGATTCAAAAAAGAGTTTTCTTGTAGTCGAGCACAATCTTTCAGAGACATAGATTGGTGTTCGAGAGCCAGTCAGATTGATATGCTCGGTGTTTAATTTATCTGAGTTATCATGGTCCTTGTTGAATTTTCGAGCCGCAGCGAGTACGCTATTTTTCAGTGTGACAGTCTGGAACTCTGCAATGATGGACCTTTTGGTGCCTTGTTTATTGGGGATACTATACGCATCTCGCACATCAGAAAACTGGATATTAATGTCAAGAGCTTTACACGTATCAATTACGATGGAAGGCACCGGTGGAGAATTTTTCTCTGATGGTGGCAGGTTTCTGATTTCAATAGTTGAGCCACGGGTGTTAGTTTGTATGTCATGTATTCTACTCTCCAGATCGCTAATATGATTTAATAAATTTGAGCGTTCCTTAGCAAGACCTTCAACACTACATTTAATTTCCTCGTACTTAGTATTTGAAAACGAAATACTTTTTTCCAGAAGTGTTTTTTTTAAAATTAGATATAGATCTGCTCTTGACCGCAATCTAGACAGCTTTGTCAAGATGTGGTCGACGATGGAGCGAGTAAACCTATTAGGTGTCGATTCACTCCAGCTTTAAAGGCATCAGGGTTGTAAGTGCCCGGAAATACAGATCATCAACTCAGCCTATCGCAGTCCACTGCTGGACATAGGCCTCTCCCAAGTTGCGCCACAACGCTCGGTCCTCTGCCTTCCGCATCCAGTCCCCCCCAGCCACGTTCTTTAGGTCGTCGGTCCACCTGGCAGGGGGGCGCCCTACGCTGCGTTTGCCGATTCGCGGTCTCCACTCAAGGACTCGTCTGCTCCAACGGCCATCGGTCCTTCGACAGACATGGCCAGCCCACTGCCACTTCAGCTTACTGATCTTACAAGCTATGTCGGTCACTCCGGTTCTTCTCCGGATAATCTCGTTACGGATTTTATCCTTCAAAGAAACTCCAAGCATAGCTCGCTCCATAGCTCGCTGAGCGACTTTGAAAATACAGATGCCGGCAGTGAATTCCACAACTTGGCTGTGCGCATTATTAAAGAGTTCTCAAAGCGCCTGGTCCTGATAGTAGGGACTTCTACCAAAGACAAAGGTTATGTTGAATTCCCATATAGCTTCCATTCCCGTAAACATCGGAGAATAACTCCGGAGAACTCGCAGTTGTTGACGATTATGTATACGTATGACAAACTATCCAGTTAGGTAGGTCCAACTTCGAGAAAGAGGTCAATCATCGAATCCGACTCGGTTGGGCAGCGTTTGGGAAGCTACGCAGTATCTTCTCGTCCAAAATACCGCAGTGTCTTAAGACGAAAGTTCTTAAACAGTGTGTGTTGCCAATAATTACTTACGGCACTGAAACGTGGTCGCTCACAATGGGCCTGATAAAAAGGCTCAATGTCACTCAAAGGGCAATGATCGGAGTGTCCCAGCGTGATCGAATCAAAAATGGGGAGATTCGCAGGAGAATGAAGGTAACCGACATAGCCCGAAGAATTGCCAAACTTAAGTGGCAGTGGGCAGGGCACATTACTCTCAGAACGGATGGCCGATGGGGCCGTAAAGTTCTGGAGTGGTGGCCGCGTTCTGGAAGGTGCAGCGTGGGTAGGCCCCCCACAAGATGGACTGACGACCTGATGAAGGTCGCGGGAATCTGCTTGATCCGGAAAGCGCAGGACCGGTCGTTGTGGCGATGCATGGGGGAGGCCTATGTCCAGCAGTGGACGTCTTACGGCTGAAATGATGATGAATGATGATTAAAATATATGAATGATAAATAAATAAATTCAATATAAAGCAAAATAAATTAGTCTCAGTTGTGTGAAATTAATTTTTATTTTTCTTTCACCGGCTTTAATAAGAAACAAAGGAATCTAAGCAAATACTTGTGGACTATTAACAGTATACTTCTATTAGGTACCAATACATTGAGCAAGTTTGAAACCTATGTTTCATGTGATCGTGTCTACCGTTTGCCAGTAGACACGGGATTGCTTCTAAGACGTACAAGAGTCTGAGTTACATCTGTTACGCTGGATTCTGTCTTAGAAATGTAATTCGTCCCACAAGATAGACAGACAGAATATGCTTTATTATTGTACGCCATGAAAATACCTCGACTGCCTTGTTGGTATAGTGGTCGCAAGCACGACTGCTGAGCGTGGGGTCCTGGGTTTGATTCCCGGGTCGGGCAAAGTGTTATTGGGTTTTTTCATTAGGAAATTCTCAGTAGCAGCCCGGTGTATTTATTTGTGCCCGGTTAATGGTAATAGGCTCTTTACATGGGACTTATAACATAACTGGCGAAATGTGGGTGTACTATACACCTCTGCCTACCCCTTCGGGGAAATATGGGCGTGATGTTATGTTATGTTTAAACATTTTAATATAACTAATAATAGTGGGATTACAATAATTAAATAACCTATCTACAAATGTACAATATTTACAACACAAATATAAAATAAAAGTACAAAATAAAATTATATAAAAAGGCGTGCTTAGGCGTCAAAGTATTCTTCCACATCGCTGTCATCTGGAAAAGTGCCCAGAAGACTGGCAGCGTTGCCACGTTGTATGGCAACGCTTATTCTTTGGCCAAAGAACAAACCAGCCCTCTGGTCACGCGAAGTTATGTTAGGTTATGTTATGAAAATAGTAGTAAACAGGAACAAAGTATAAATTATAGATACATTGGCGGTCTTACCGCTAAAAGCAATATCTTCCAGACAACCATTAAAATCAATTAAAATCTATTAAAATAATATAAGATAGTTGCAATCGCAAGATAGTACCTACACAGTTAGAGTATTTTATTTATTTGTCTGCTCGTGGTATCAAATTTAATTTCCACTTTGAATCCATCTTTGGGTGACGTCAGCTACTTCTTATTAAGAAACAGACTGTGTCTTATGTATAAATTAAATTCGATACTATGGACAGAGTTCACGGTAGCTTAGCGGATAAAGTATTGTGTGTCGTAGGTACTAATTCCGCTCGTGAACGAATTTTTTATTCCACAATTTATATCTTTAGATTTCGCTCCACATACGTTAATGCGTTAAAATTATAAATAAGTCTGTATTTTTTTGGTCTAACTCAGTTGTCGATATCTCTTTATAGTTTCAGATAAAATATTTGGGTAGATTGATGCAACTTACGTATTTTTTGCTTATTTTTCGTGTGTAATACGCACAATACTTTGAATTAACTCGCAAAAAATGTGGAGGGAAATTTTGAAATTGGAACTTACTTATTTTTACTTATAAATAATCATATTTTCGAAAAACATTATAACTGGCCAGTCTCCCATATATAAAAACTTTTTTTCGCAATACTTTCTGAGGGGCCTGGTAATTTATCCCAACTTGAACATCATTGATTATTTTTTGTGTATAATAACAGTATTAGTATTTCCTTTATTAAATCCATACATACTTATTATTTACATTTTTAAATATTTAATTTAAAAAAAAACGTTTAAAAATTTAAAAATAGTGGCCCACCGGCATCGGGAACAGGGTCCAAGCTACCGGCGCGCCGGTCACGGCCCCAGAGAAAGGAACTTCCTCACAATGCGTGCCGTTTCAAGGAGTTCTGCCTTCTGCATCTGGCCCTTGATCCAGTCGCCCAACGCGAGCCTCCTTAGGTGTTGATCGAGGCTTTTGGCTATTAAGCCAAGTATTAGTATTATTATTAATTTGATGAAACTGGAGCTAACCCAAGAATGTTTTGCATCGAAGCCTGGTACAACTCGATATAAACCCGTTTAATTTTATTCAAAGATATATATATTTATAGATATATATATATATTTTTTTTCCTCTAGATTATTAATCCTGCACCAAATTTCATTCCTTTTTAATAAATTACCGTTAGTTATTAATCTGCCCCCCTAGCCATGTTGACAATCTCCACAATCTGCAGTCGTCAACGCTAAAAGAAAACGATCAAAATGTATGGGAATAACATATCTCGACGAAAATTTTCATCAAAAGAAATTATTTTGTTTTATGATATAGTGGCATTTGTATCAGTAGACACTTTATAAACCTAAAAAGGTAAATTATTTTTGATAAAACTTACCAAGTTTTATAGTATTTATGAAATTAATAACAAATAACAAGCACGAAAATAAATAAATATTTTTATTACAACACCTCTGGGGTTACTCTTGAAAATAATTCAAATTTCAATCCTATACCAAAGTCAAAAAGTTACAAGAATTAATGGTAATTCTTGATAAAAAATATACACATTACACAATTTTTATTCTAATAAGGTTTAATTAATTCTAAAAACCGAAACCGATCCGATTGGGCTGGGCAGCATTTGGCTAACTTCGCCGAGTCTTCTCGTCGCCTATACCGCAAAGTTTGAAGACAAAGGTCTTCAACCAGTGCGTCCTGCCCTGTCAGACTTTAGGTGCCAAGACGTGGACACTGACACTTGGGCTAGTCCACAAATTCAAAGTCGCTCAGCGAGCTATGGAGCGTGCTATGCTTGGAGTTTCTTTGAAGGATAAAATCCGTAACGAGATTATCCGGAAAAGAACCGGAGTGACCGAGATAGCTTGTAGGATCAGTGGCAGTGGGCTGGCCATGTCTGTCGAAGGACCGATGGCCGTTGGAGCAGACGAGTCCTTGAGTGGAGACCGCGAATCGGCCAACGCAGCGTCGGGCGCCCCCCGCCAGGTGGACCAACGACTTGAAGAACGTGGCTGGGGGGATTGGATGCGGAAGGCACAGGACCGAGTGTTGTGGCGCAACTTGGGAGAGGCCTATGTACAGCAGTGGACTGCGATAGGCTGAATTGATGATGAATTCTAAAAATACTCAATTTCAAATAAATTTATTGCGAATTTTGCATTTAAAAGTACGATAATTATGACATTAGCCGAATGCCGATCATTTTTATGAGTAAAGCAAGTAAGGCCTTCCGTGTGCGCCGCCTAGGAGGTTGCGGCGAACGTTAGGCCGCACGGGGAGAAGGGGCTCGCCTGCTTGTAGCGGGCCAGGACCTGTCGGGGGTGGTTGTGTGAATACTCACGGGTTCCCACGCCCCCGGCTAAGGTAGTTGAAGGAACACCGTGGTGGTTTTAGTCGGTAAGAGTCCGACACTAATTCCGCCTACCCCGGGCGGAGTGCGTCCATGAGGATTTCCCCACGGCAAAAATAAAAAAAGACGTGTGGCACTTGGAGACTGCCGCGGTAAAGCGATTGCATAGCATTTTTTATGTAAATACAAAGAGGAGGTGCCCTAACGCCGAAACTCTAAGCAGGCATGAGTCACCAGATTGCGGGGCGAAGAGGGGGATTACGCATGCGCAGTAACGCCGATACAACCAATGCCACCTAGAGGCGATTTGCAGAACTAAAGAGACAAGCGTGATATTTCAAAAAATCATTAAAAGTTCTGCTATTCATCGATAGATGGCAAAACTAAAAAGTATCACCGCTGTGCCGGTCGGAGTGGGGGGTGTTAGGTTATTTTCGTTACGGAATTTCTGGATTCGGTCTCCACGCTCAAGGCCCGCGATAGAAGCTATGCAATAGCTTAAGCGCAGTAACGCCGATACAACCAATGCCACCTAGAGGCGATTTGCAGAACTAAAGAGACAAGCGTGATATTTCAAAAAGTCATTAAAAGTTCTGCTAGTCATCGATAGATGGCAAAACTAAAAAGTATCACCGCTGTGCCGGTCGGAGTGGGGTGTGTTAGGTTATTTTCGTTACGGAATATCTGGATTCGGTCTCCACGCTCAAGGCCCGCGATAGAAGCTATGAAATAGCTTAAAAAGCGAGTAAGGCCGATTAGTTTTTTGTTAAGTATTATAGACAATAAGTTTTTTTTGGTTTTTCTCTCCAGAAAAGTAGCAATTTTTGAGTTGTACCATTTGACACAGGAGGCACAGAATTATTCATGACTTTGACCTTATAAGATCAGTATACATATTACACGTCGTGTTCAACAAGGTGTATGAATGTCAATAACATAATATAGAGTTTACACAACGATATTTCAATTATATTTACACAGATCTTAAGATGATATAAATAAATACACGAAATACGTTTTATCGAGTAGATTTTTTTATTTTACGACGTCTGTAGTCTAGTGGTCGGACTGCTGATCACGGGGTCGTGGGTTCGATTCCCACAGGACACAAATGTTTATGTAATGATCATAAGTGTTTGTGTTGGTCTGGGTATTTCTTATGTATTATTTATTTATTTATTTAATAGCTGCCTATAATTATAAGTATGTATTTACAAAAAAAAAGTATATAAGTATTATATCCATTGTCTAGTACCCATAGTACAAGCTCTGCTTAGTTTGGGACTAGACGGTGCTGTGTAAAAATGGCCCAAAAAATTTATTTATTTATTTATTCAAAAGAGGATAGTTTTTGGAGGTCGAATACAACATTCAACTAACGTCATTCGTTACGTGATCATTTTATATTACTTCTAGCAGATGTATGCGGCTTCGCTCCCGTGGTTTGTTAATAACCGCAGATAGTGACATATTGGGTTCGATTCCCGGGTCGTATTTCCGTCAAGAAAATTTCTCAGTAGCAGCCCAGAGTCAGGAAGTTGTGTGTGCTACACCCCCGTGCCTTGAAGAATACGTAAAGCCATCGGTCCTGCGCCTGTTCTCTCTCTGGTCATTTCGGATTGCCGTCCCATCAGATTATGATGGTGAGGGAATAGAGAGTACACCACAGAAATAGATAGAATGGAAAAGTGGGCTGGGCGTGCGTGCCAACACTCACACCATAGTGCAGCGCATTTCAAAGCCTTTCTCAGTAAAAAACGCCTTATTGTGCTGTTTTTAACTGCAGAAACAAAAGCTGTGAAGTACATTTTATTAAAGTTATTTTTTTTTAATTAATGACGTCAATATGTAAGGCGTAGTTTGTTCGAAAGTTGTCACTCATGAACTCTTGGATCGCAAGTAAAATTGTGACTACAATTACAACCATTATATCTCTAACTATTTCTGTGGAGTACACCCTGTGTTTGCGCACACACTTTTGCATCAAGTGTTTCTTATGTATTTTAAGTACGTATTTACAACAAAAAAAAGTATTATATCCATTGTCTAGTACCCATAGTACAAGCTCTGCTTAGTTTGGGACTAGATGGTGATGTATATAAAAACTTTTTAACCAAAAATAAAACCGATTTCAAAAACCTTAACTAAAAAGTAAAAAATAATCATTGTATGTATTTTAAAATCTTAACATAAACAACATTTTTAAGGCGGCGCGTGATTTTCATGTACGTTCACATAAACTGTTTCGTAAGTCGGTTAAAAATGTCCCAAAAATATCTATTTATTTAATTATGTCCCGCGCAGATGGGTAATCTCCGTTCATATTGGCCGCCGTGACCAAAATTAAAATGATAAGTGTTTGATGCGTTAATTCCGGGTTATGGTCTATCTGTGTGACAGATTTAATCCAAATCCATTCAGCCATTTCAGCATGATTGAAGTAAAAATAAATAAACAAAAAAACTAAACATTACAGGATTAAGATGTTACAACAAAACGGGTTTCGATAGTTTTTAAGCTATTGCATAGCTTCTATCGCGGGCCTTGAGCGTGGAGACCGAATCCAGAAATTCCGTAACGAAAATAACCTAACACCCCCCACTCCGACCAGCACAGCGGTGATACTTTATAGTTTTGCCATCTATCGATGAATAGCAGAACCTTTAAAGACTTTTTGAAATATCACGCTTGTCTCTTTAGTTCTGCAAATCGCCTCTAGGTGGCATTGGTTGTATCGGCGTTACTGCGCTTAAGCTATTGCATAGCTTCTATCGCGGGCCTTGTGCGTGGAGACCGAATCCAGAAATTCCGTAACGAAAATAACCTAACATCCCCCACTCCGACCGGCACGGCGGTGATACTTTTTAGTTTTGCCATATATCGATGCATAGCTGAACTTTTAATGACTTTTTAAAATATCACGCTTGTCTCTTTAGTTCTGCAAATCGCCTCTAGGTGGCATTGGTTGTATCGGCGTTACTGCGCTTAAGCTATTGCATAGCTTCTATCGCGGGCCTTGAGCGTGGAGACCGAATCCAGAAATTCCGTAACGAAAATAACCTAACACCCCCCACTCCGACCGGCACAGCGGTGATACTTTTTAGTTTTGCCATATATCGATGAATTGCAGAACTTTTAATGACTTTTTGAAATATCACGCTTGTCTCTTTAGTTCTGCAAATCGCCTCTAGGTGGCATTGGTTGTATCGGCGTTACTGCGCATGTGTAATCCCCCTCTTCGCCCCGCAATCTGGTGACTCATGCCTGCTTAGAGTTTCGGCGTTAGGGCACCTCCCCTTTGTATTTACATAAAAAATGCTATGCAATAGCTTTACCGCGGCAGTCTCCTAGTGCCACACGTCTTTTTTGTTACTGGATTGAAGTAGGTTTTATTGTAGAACTTGAAATAAAGCTTGAACCCTCTGTCGTATGCCATCACATACAAAGACCAGTTCAGGAGTCACTGGTTGTTTTCAATTCAATTCAATTTCACACTATATTAAAGTAACCGGTATTATAAAGATATCAACAAAACGATTCAAAAACATTTTGATTTTTGTTTATATTTACTAATATTATTTTTTTAAAGTTTGCATGGTTGCTCAGAACCGTAATCCTAAACGATTCTTACTGCTTTTTTTGAATTTATGCTTTAGCATCGTTCTAGAATTTTGAGATGTGTTCCTTGTAATAAAGCCAAGATTCAAATGCACAGAGAAAACCTAAAACGTGGATGATAGATATTTTTTATTGTATCAGGCAAGTGAAGCCGAGGACGTCTCATTGTGTAGTTTCATGTAATAATATGATTAAAGAATTCACCAATAAAATATTCAAAAAAACCTGCGCTCAGTTTCAATTTTGACGCAAACAGCTACACATAACTCTAAGACTTAAATCTATACTCTGTACTAATATTATAAAGTGGAAAGATTTGTATTTTTGTGTGTATGTTTGTAATGAATAAACTCAAAAACCATTGTGCCGATATCAAAAAAAAAATCACCATTAGAAAGCTACATTCACCTTGAGTAACATAGGCTATATTTTCATATCCACCCGTGCGAAGCCGGGACGGGCCGCTAGTCATAAATAATATATAATAGGCATAGCATAGCTACAGCGCTAGTCAACGCTGGTTTTCAGCACGCTCCTTAGGCTCATATCATAGAAAAAAATACACTGTATTGCAGATCCATACTGAAACAAACAAAAAACAAACATTACGAACTATGATAAAATAATAAAAACCAATCAAAACGTTATGCATACCTACAAAAAAACCTTCTAATAAATGGTTAGTTAACCAGAGATAGTACAACACCACTCACTGACCGATCGAAGGCGACTACCTCTCCCCCGGCGTGCAGGAGACGAACAGGGCATCGTAGGTACGGCAACCTCCAGCCATCCTAGGAGTGGGCCTGCATACGACGGACGTAGTCCAGCTTCTCGACCAGTCAAGGCCCGTGATGGAGGACTGGTGGTCTGAAGGAGGGTGCGGCAAACCTTAGGCCGCACGGCGAGAAGGGGCTTGCCTACTAGTGGCGAGCCGGGAACTGTCGGGGGTGGGTGGAGACTGCAGATCGTATCCCATTCCCCCGTTCAAAAAGGTTAACAGAGAAACACCGTGGTAGTTTTATTAGATAAGAGTCCGATAAAACCACCACTGATAAAAACAAAGAAAAAAACAATATTTTTATAAAATAAATTAATACAACTAATAAAATGACTCCTCCTCTCTTCTACTTTTTCCTGTGCCCGACAGGGCCCACTTACGATACCTAAATTATAAAGTAACACCTAATTATAACACTCGTGGAGTTGCAATAAATGTATTGAGTATTGCCTTTCTCCCGAGTTCCCGACTGGATCGAGTTTTGTATCAATCTAATTTAGTGTAAAGTACCTTTCTCTAGGAATTAATATTAGCTCGATTTGGTTCAGAGTTCGAACCAGTTGGGAATAAGGCTCCTATTTCCGAGTGCAGTCACGCAAAAAAAAAAATACCAATCGTACTATCGGTTTTCCTTCGCTTTTTAGAAAAACCGATTATGTTGTAACACAAACAAGTTAATAATGATGGCCAAAGTCGACGAAAACTACGAGTATAATAAAACAACTTCAATAAAAGTTAACACCAGTGTGTTCCGCATTCAGTTTATTGTGAACCAATCAACAGTACAGTCGTTACCATGGAGTGTTTGCAAAAAGATAGGATGCTGAGGTTTCTACCTGATACCTTGGAAGCTGTGAGAAAGGATCTGAACCTGGATCAGCCGGGAAGAGCCGCTGAAGCTGTAGATATTCTGGACGATTGGGTGAAGAAGCAGCCCCATTTTGTAAAGAAGGATTTTTGTAAGTAGCTAGAATATGATACCTGTATTGTATTGTTTTTTTTTGTTTTTCGGGTACAGTTGACAACCCCATTTTCTGTCCAGTTCATTCTTGTCCACCCTAAGGTTGCCTGGAAGAAATCGCTGATCGCGATAAGGCCGCCATTTGTACAATAGTTTAAATGCATATTCAATGTAATGTTTTTTATGGTGTACAATAAAGCACATATAAATAAATATAAATACAATACTTTGAAAAAAACCGGCTAAGTGCGAGTCGGACTCGCGCAGTAAGGGTTTTATACCTCCCAACGACCTGATACCTCATAAGAAATGATTTAATTTACGAGAGTTTATCAAAAGATATCATCGTACAGTGCGCGAAATATGATTTTTTGCATGTCTTTCTTACGCAGGTACCACCACATAATTATGTGTATGTTTGCCTTATTTTTAGTATTTGCTGCTAAACTATATAATATGCACTATAATCTGACTAAGTTTGACGCTGGTATACACGCTTGATTGATTTAAGTGAACACAAATGTAGGGACCAACTGATTTTTTTTTCGCGATTTCAGGGTTGGTCCCATAGTAAAAGTTGTTCATAATGATGAGTAAAATGACCCCTTTTCGGGAATTAAGCGACTCAAATTTCAGCATGTATATTACCGTTTTGAAGATAGAGCAGGAACAATAACGTTGAAAAAAATGTATGTTTTTTGAGGTTTCTTGTATGGGGACCCCCTTTGGTTTTAGACTTTTTTTTGTTTTTTGTATTTGTCATGATACACCTCATAGCAGCACATATTCTGAGAAAATTTCAACCGGTTTCGTATTACCGTTTTATCGTTCAAAAGATAGCCCTGTGACAGACAGACGGACGGACGGACGGACGGAGCGTAGCGAGAGTAATAGGGTCCCGTTTGGAACCCTTCGGGTACGGAACCCTAAAAATGGAACTCATATAGAATCGATTTGTTGTCCATCTGTCAGTCTGTCAAGACCATAGAAATCTAAGTAATCAGGTAACAGAAATGTTATCTACAGTCTTTTAACACCGGAACGCGTGTCGCAAGTTTGCCGCTATCAACACATAAATACGCATTTACCCCAAACATGTTTCTAGCATTCAATCCAAAAAAAAATGAGCCTAAAAAAGTCCCCAGTAAAAAAAATCCGCGTCCAAATAAGCACTGATGATCAAGAAAAAGTGTGTGGTGCCGGACGTAAAGAATCTTCTCAAGGGTGTCGTAAAAGGCGACTAAGGGATTTACCAGAGGATGGGCAGCAGCGTTCTTTGAGTATTTACCAACCAACTGCGATCGCCAACCCGCCTGCCAAGCGTGACGATTATGGCATATCCCCACAAACTGCTTGGGGGAGGCTATGCTATGTCCAGCAGTGGACGTCTTTCGGCTGAAATGATGATGATGATAGACAGTAGATGTCAAGCCGAGATGGGGAGATGGGGGAGGCCTAAGTCCAGCAGTGCATATCTTTCGGCTGAAATAACGATGATATGATGATCCAAAAAACGGTTTGCACACTGGTGTCTTACAAGACAGCTGCACGCAGCGACAAGTTCACGCGTCTTGAGCACTTCTATTACCTAATTTTTTTAGATTTTACCTTATTATATTTAGATTTCTATGGTCAAGATGCTTTCTATTCAGAACGGGTTGAGTTATCAAGTTGAAATGGATATTAAATACAAACTTACGTTCCCTTGGAGATGTAAAAAAAAAACCGTTTCTAAGTCAACGCAATCAAAAGGGAAGGTAGTACCCCCCCGCTGCCTGCCCAGTGGCAGGGTGAGTGCACATCTGGCCCGCCCCTGCTCCTCCACTGTGCCCTCTGTTGGCACCAGAGGGACACGTGGAGCAAAACCCCACTGGCCCAGAATTGGCCCCTCCCGCGCCAGAATATTCGCCACAGGCAATAAGATCCCCCGAAGGTTAATCCCTCGAAAGGAATTCTGTTGCCTGTACCCAGGATGCACCGGCCAAATAACTGCCGTTCCCTCCAGACGTGTCCAGAAGGACAAGCAGCCGTCAGGCACACGTGGAGGTTTTCTGGCGAGCACCCCTTATTCGCAAACTTATTTATTAAAATCTAACCTATAGTTAAATGATATGATTTGAATTTAGTATAATTTTGTTTTTATTTTATACTTTTAATTGTTAAATTAATTTTATCTGACATATAATATTTATTTCCTATGGTACTTCCCGTTAACGTAGAATCATGAAAGGACAATGCCCACAGACGGGCCCATTTTTGGCACCATGTCAAAACTAAATTTTATTCAAAAATTATGTATTATTTTTTCATGTTTATTTGTTCTTTATCAACATTTCTTTCACCCTAGCATTGAAAAACATAATAAATATGTATTAAACTGAATCGTAAGTATATCCTCCATTCGATATCTGACTATTTCAACAAATAATCAGAATCGATTCTAAATATCGATACTTCTATAAATTCACTTTTACTGTGTTTCAGATGCTATTTTACTAGACTTATCATAATTATACAAATACAAATATTTTTATTTTTATTTGTTAATTAATTGATTTCTTATTTTTTCTTTCCACAATTTATATCTTTATATTTCGGTTCGCATGCGTAAATCCGTTAAAAATAATAAAGAATCACGCATATGACATCAAATCAAAAGAAATCGCAAAACATATTTTTGAAACCTTTTTTGTACAGAAAAATAAGATGATTCTTTGCTTTAAAATACCTATGCATTTATTGTAAATATTGTTATAATCATTTTAAATTAATTGAAATATTACTTTGAAATCGATATAAATGAATACACCCAAAAACTTGAAAAGCTTATCCAATGTTATTTAAAAAATACGTGCAAAATCGTTTTTGAAAATCGATTAACAAAGTAATTATATCTTGCAACATCATACATGATGTCTGGATGTCCTTATGGGTGTGTTCAGTTATATCGCCCAACGATGCACGGAGCGTACTTATCAATCATTTATGAAGTTGGAAAAAATTAGATTTCTCTTAAACCGGGATGAAAAAATTAAAATCGTTTGCAGAGTAATAAAAGATAATTCTTGGTCTACAAAATAAGACTAAAACCGCCGTGACATAGCAATTTTTTTTGAGGGGCCTAAAGCTCCTAAGAGAATGGACAATGACCTTTAACAAGTGAAGAACGAGAAGAACGGCTGGATTGATTTTAATGAAATTTGGCATACAGATAGAACATAACCCGGATTAATATGTAGGCTACTTTTTCCCGGAAAGATGAACAGTTCCCGAGGGATGCGCGATAAATGAAATTCACGTGGGTGAAGTCGCGGGTATAAATAAATAAAATAAATAAATATCTTTGGGACATTTTTACACAGCACCATCTAGTCCCAAACTAAGCAGAGCTTGTGGTATGGGTAATAGACAATGGATATAATACGTATATACTTTTTTTTTTGTAAATACATACTTATAATACATAAGCAACACACCCAGACCAACACAAACACTTATGTTCATCACACAAATATTTGTGTCCTGTGGGAATCGAACCCACGACCTCGTTATCAGCAGTCCGACACTCGAACCACTAGACCACAGAGGTCGTCGTATAGGCTAGTATTCCATAAAAAAACTTCCATTTGCAGTTAAAGCATCGACTGTCACGTAGACCGATGTATAGGACAATATGTTTTTTGACTGCATTGTTTAATTTGCCCTTTAATCCAACTTACCTTTTTCGTTAGAGCAATGTGCGGTCCTTCCTATAATTTATGAATTACAGTAAGTTAATTATTAATATAAATTAAATATACCTTACTATAACTATTGCTAGCTTTACCCACACTCACGGTTTTGCTATTCTTGTATACTTGCATGTATCTTAACAAAATAGTAATGTATAAATCACAAAGCTTGTACAATTTTTTTGTGTCATTTAAACGGGGAAGGAACTGATTTCTGACACACAGGCTGAATTATAGCTTAGTTTAGAAATCAGAGCTTTCAAAAAATTATGAACTTATTTAGTGTCAAAAAAAAAAAAAAAAAAATTGCCGCGAACACATAATATGTGTGATGGTACCTGCGTAAGAAAGAGATGCAAATATGAAAGACATCAACGCGCACCGCTGCATCTTTAGTGAATTCTCATAAATTAAATCAGATTTCTGGAGTATCAGGTCGATTGCCGGTACAGAACCTTTAAGTGCGATTCGCAGATGACCGGTTTTGTTAATGAAAACAATACAATACAAAAACTGAACATAACTGGTAACTTATACTGTGTGTCAATTTTTTTTTTTTTTATCTTAATACACTTTTAATATGAGAAAACACACATAACACATGATCCCACATATTACCCAAGCAACGACCATACAGCCCAATAGACGCCTAAAGTTGAATATATTGCGTACAATAAATTCTGCCACTAGCTGAGGCGGGGTACTGCAATCCGATTGGCCCTGCCAAGACCGCTATTGGCTAATCACTAACGCTGCAGTTTTGACATGAGCCGTCAGCCGTAAGTGGTTGAAACTGATTTGAAGATTTCAAGTTATGAATAGTGGCGACCTACATTAGTGAAATTTCATAGACGTGTTGCATACATCGGTCGTCTGTTATGAGGCGTCTATTGACAGTATGGTCGTTGTACCTAAGTCACAATTTCACAAACACACATGAGTGTGTTGTGTGTGTCATATAAATGACACAAAAAAAAATTGCGAACTTTAATAAAAGGACAAATTAGAACACAACACTGTAAAATATAATGATATTGTGAGTGATTACTGCGTGCATCGAAACGATTTTAATTAATAATACTGTACGGTAGATTAAAATATTTTTTTAGAAATATTTGTAAAGACGCTTGTCATCTTAGTCTACCTGCGACCACGAAATGCTGCAAAGCTTTCGAAACGTCAGGAAAACCAATTTAAATAATATACGCGATTTAATCTGGTTAAACTTTGTTTTATTATGACAAATTAGAAGTTTTTTTATTTCTTAAGTTGATGTTAATTAAACTTATTTTGTTCTGCCTTCAATGTCGAGGACTTAGACCAAAATCAGCTCCTTTAAGAGCCCTCTTACATATTTTTGACAAAACAGGAAAAAGCTATTTTGTCCTCAAGAGAACTCTTTGTGCAAGATTTCATCCGGGGAAAAGCTTTTTTGTCCCCAAGTAGTGTCTCTGAACGTTTTTAAGAGAAAAATCAAGGAGATTTTTTTCTCTAATTAAACTTACTAATCATACATACATACATATTATCACGCCTCTTTCCTATTGGGGTAGGCAGAGACTATGGATTTCTACCTGCTACGATCCTGAGACACCTCTTTCGTTTCATCTACGTCCATTAACCTCGTCATGCATGCTCGTCGGTTTAGAGAACTCTTAACCTGGCATTTTTTGAGAACATCCGCGATTTGACTAGTCATACTAATATTACGCAATATGTAACAAAAACCCTGTTGTTCCTGTGAGGTACGTTATCAGAATCGATATTCATACGTAAGGACACAACTCATTTGGAAAAACTCTTCAATAAAAATAATCAAATTAACTATTAAATCATTATTAAAAGTGATGATGTCACTTTCAATTTACAATTAATAATGATTTCATATTTAATTTGATTATTTTTATTTATTTATTTTATTCTTTATGCACAACAGGGTACAAAGGGGGTCTTAACGCCATAGGCGTTCTCTACCAGACAACCTTAGGGTAATGCAGAGACAAAGAATAAGGTAGATGCACCAGTAAAGCAGTAAAATATGTTTCGTACTACGGACTTATAATTACATATAATAAAAATAAATAAATACCTATGTACATTATACATATAATAAAATATACACATTATACATACCTACATATATAACTATAAATATATAACATCAAGATAATTCAAAGTCGAGCTGAATCTGCTAAATTGTTTTCATGGAAATATTAATATTAATTTTAAAGGCGAGCCGACTGTTAGCCATCCTGATTTCATGAGGAAGCGCATTCCATAATAAGATAGATTGCACGAAGAATGTAGAGTGAACGAAGTCAGAGCGGTGAGAAGGACATTGGAGAAGACGATTATTAGTGGAGCGGAGATATTTAATATGACTTGTACATAGATACTGAAAATATATATAATATAATTGCATTGATATAATCACTGAGTGGGTTAGTTTTGAGTGATATAATCTCTTTCAATTTACAATTAATAATGATTTAAAATTTAATTTGATTATTTTTATTGAAGAGTGATGATTTACGATTATCGATTCTGATAACGTACCTCACAACAGGGTTTTTGTTACATGCTGTAGGTAAATGTGAAAGTTTGTGTGATGTTTCGATGTTTGTTACTCAACCACGATGCAACAGCTAAACAAAATTGAATTAAATTTGCCACACGGATAGACTATAACTTGTGTGCAAATATAGGCTACTTTTATCCTGGAAAGATGAACAGTTCCCGAGGGATGTGCGATAAACGACATCCACGCGGGCAAAGTCTCGAACACAAGATGCTACTAGTATCATCATCATCATTTCAGCCGAAAGACGTCCACTGCTGGATATAGGCCTCCCCCAAGCATCGCCACAACGAACGGTCCTGTGCCTTCCGCATCCAGCGGATTCCCGCGACCTTCACCAGGTCGTCGGTCCACCTTGTGGGGGACCTACCCACACTGCGCCTTCCAGTACGCGGTCGCCACTCCAGAACTTTACTGCCCTATCGGCCATCCGTTCTGCGAGCAATGTGCCCCGCCCACTGCCACTTAAGTTTGGCAATTCTTCTTCTTGTATTTTCATGGCGTACAATTAAGAAGAACAGTACCTATAGCTGTTTTTCGGATTAAAGGGTGTTCGATATAATTCGAACACCCGTTTGCTGATCTAGCTAATCTATTTGGCCGCGTCGAGTGCGCGCCGACATCAGTGCATATTCGGACAGCAACCGGGTGCATTCGCTTTCCATTTACATAAAAATCATCATTTTAGCGTAGGTTTTCATAGTACCGGAATAAACTATTTTTACCATCAAATCCAATCGTTTTACTTAGCAGCAGTTAATTACCACTTAGGTCGCGACCCCTACATTTTGATCCGGCTCGAAGGACCAAAATGTAGTAAGCGACTCAAATTTCAGCATGTATATACCCCGACGCATAACAAAAGTTATTACTGTATTTTTACATACTTCTTATTATCAACTTCTGATGCATCGAATGTAATAATAATATATTATTATCTTCTTAGTATAGTTTCTTAGTAGTGTGAGAATGCTGGTATAACACAAAATCTTTAGTTGGATATTTAATTTCAAACTAATACTACCTAATTGAATATGTTTTATACCTACAAATATCTATATGCACGTTGTTTGTAACTGTTTGTATGTATATTTAAACAAACAAAACAATTAAATTTATTATTATATTATAACCTTGTCTTTGCCGTCACGCATTCAAGTAATTAAGTATTTTAATGGAGAGTAAAAACCAGCAAAATTTTAATGAAACAAGACTTGAGCGATTCGAAATGAAAAGCTGTACCTAATTTTGCAACCAATGATTTCTAAAAGATCTAATATTGTCTGATCCGTGCATCGAACCAAACGCCGATCAATCTCTCTCTGTATTTTATAAAAAGAACGTTTGTCTTCAAAACGTCATTACCTAAATATTTTATTGTTTATTCTTGTAGGTACCTATTTAAATAAAAAATATGTGACACCAGTTCACCGTTTATTTTTGTAAAGGTTTTTCTACTTTTTAACAAGTTCAAGGAGACTATTAATTATAGTAAATTCAAGTCCCATACCTAACCACAGCTTTCAATAACTTAAAAGTAATTGCTGTCACAGCTATTAATATTTCTTGTTCTGTAAAATTTCCTAAAGGCGGTGCATAATTATGTAAAAAACAACGTAATTCGACACACAGACCAAAACAGTATAAAGCCTGTTTTTTCTCTCTTGTCTTATTTAGTAAACAATCTTGGCATGTCTCTTTATTCAAACAACTACTGATCAAATATAATTACTAGTTCTGCACATGTAATTAGGTCAAAAATGTAAAAAAAAAACATGCCAAAATTGTATACCTACAAAAAAAAAAAAGATACGCGTCGAACTGAGAACCTCCTTTTTTTTGTCGGTTAAAAAACAGCCAAGTGCGAGTCGGACTCACGCAGTAAGGGTTCCGTACCACCCATCGACCTGATACACCATAGAAACCGACTTAATTTACGAGAGCTCAGTTCAATTTTTGCCCCATCGGCCATCCTTACGCTGAGTCAAATGTCCTGCCCAATCCACTTCAGCTTAATCGCCCTATCACCGACGTCGTATACTTTTGTACGACGATGGATCTCGGTGTTT
Source organism: Asteroscopus sphinx (assembly GCA_949699075.1). Taxonomy (NCBI): domain Eukaryota; kingdom Metazoa; phylum Arthropoda; class Insecta; order Lepidoptera; family Noctuidae; genus Asteroscopus; species Asteroscopus sphinx. Next base: position 4,861,036 of record OX453021.1, on the reverse strand, counting down.
CGGACTCGGTTGAGAAGATTTATGCCGAGCATAGCACGCTCTATGTCGCACTCGGTGGAGTCACCTTTGTAAGCGACCATGTCTCGGCACAACAAGTCATAGTTGGCAGCACAGTTTAATCTCGCAAAGCTTGCAATCCACGTGGTTATGACTTAGCCACGAGTCGAGCCAGCCATATCTTGTGAGGATTAAAATTTGTTTTCGAGCGAATGTGTTTGTGTGTTGATGCCCATTGCCTACACGTGTTTGTTTCAAGTTTCAATGTCTTTACTGCGAAAAGGTCACGGTTATTATAACATCAATCGATGATGTTGATCGACAAACTTGCCGTTTTTTTCTAGCGTCTAACCCAGCATCAGCAATCTACTTAATTTACTCATGTTTTATGTTTAAATTGAGTTTTACATTCGTTTAGTCGTTAATTTTATGGCATCTTGTAATTAAAGAAATAAATCAATAAATACCGTTAATAAAAATAAAAATCTTTGATTGTAATTTATTCGGAAACGAAGCTTCTATAGCTTGCGCGCTTGGCCGCCACGCCGCCAGGGATTAAAATAGCGCGCGACTGCATATCTTGAACACACACACAGCTCAGCTCGCGCACGTTCTATCCGCGCTTGCAAATGCTCAGAAGCTTTGCTATTGTTGGGCATTTGCCGACGTCACCCGTTTTTTTTGTGTTTTTTTTTGTTGGAGTTCTACAATAGATAAATAATGTAATATTTGCTTTCAGCTCGAGAATATCTGGAGAGGGTGTTGGTTACAGCCAAGGGGTTGGTGGAAAGGGCTAAAAAGAGGCTAGACAAGCTATGCACGTTCAAGACTTTGATGCCAGAGTTCTTTACTTTTAACGATGTCAAGAAAGAATTTGAACCTCTCAACCAAGTAATGTGAGTAGGTACCTACCAATATTTACCATTTCCTGGCTGCGGCTTCACCCGCGTAACGACAAGAAGGTGCGCGGCGTGTGGAACGGGCAGTCTCTTGGCTGCCCCAGCCAAGGCCTATTGCATTCACGCGCTTGCTCAAGGTCACCGGCGAGCGATCTCACACATACACGGAGTGTTACCGCTGTGCCCGCGTACTGGTTTATCGATTATAAACAAACAAACAAATCTTTCCTCTTTATAATACTAGTATAGATAGTAGTGGTAGATAGTTCCGTGTGGTGCCGGACGTAAAGAATTGCACCACCCTATATCTTCTTATAGGTGTCGTAAAAGGCGACTAAGGGATTCACCAGAGGAAGGGCAGCAGCGTTGTCTGAGTATTTAACCAACCAACTGCGATCGCCAACCCACCTGCCAAGCGTGGCGATTGTGGCATATCCCCCCAAACGTCTTTCGGCTGAAATGATGATGTTGATGATAGACAGTAGATGTCAATCCTGTTCAGGAAAAATATTGTAAGCGATATAATGTAGGTTCATCATTTCAGCCGAAAGACGTCCACTACTGGACATAGGCCTCCCCCAAGCATCGCCACAACGATCAGTCCTGCGCTTCCCGCATCCAGTGGATTTCCGCAATCTACACGAGGTCGTCGGTCCACCTTGTGGGGGGCCTACCCACGCTGCGCCTTCCAGTACGCGGTCACCACTCCATAACTTTACTGCCCCATCGGCCATCCGTTCTGCGAGCAATGTGCCCCGCCCACTGCCACTTAAGTTTGGCAATTCTTCGGACTATGTCGGATACCTTCGTTCTCCTGCGAATCTCCTCATTTCTGATTCGATCACGCAGGGACACTCCGAGCTTAGCCCTCTCCATTGCCCTTTGAGTGACTTTGAGCCTTCTTATCAGGACTATTGTGAGTGACCACGTTTTAGTACCGTGGGTAATTACTGTCAACGCGCACTGGTCAAAGACATTATTAATAATTAAATCAACCCTTTTATAGAAATGATCAAATCATGTGTATCCATTATAAATTAAAGGGATAGGAAAAGTATCTACATAATATGATCAATAGGTTCAATGACATTTTATAAATATCGCTATAGGATATCAATGTTTGCATTGTATGTTATTGTGAAGTTATAAAAATATAAATCTTCATTTCTTTTTATCAGCTTCATTATGTCAAAACAACTGCCTCGACTGATTGCCTCGTTGGTCCAGTGGTTGCGAGCGCGACTGCTGAGCGTGGGGTCCTGGGTTCGATTCCCGGGTCGGGCAAAGTGTTATTGGGTTTTTTCATTAGGAAATTCTCAGTAGCAGCCCGGAGTCGGGTTTTTGCCCGGTCAATGGCTATAGGCTCGCCCCCTATTACATGGGACTATAACATAACTGGCGAAATGTGGGTGTACTATTACACCTCTGCCTACCCCTTTGGGGAAATAAAGGCGTGATGTTATGTTATGTTATTGTCAAAACATGTCTGTATAATTTACTTTTACTTAATAAATACAGACACAGTATTTATTTGTTCAGTAAAACTGCACGTTGATAACCTACAAAAACTGGCCAAGTGCGATTCGGACTCGCGCAGTAAGGGTTCCATATCACCCATTGACCTGAAACCCCATAGAAATTTATTTAATTTACGAGATTCATCAAAAGACATGAACGCACAGTGCGCGAAATATGAATGTTTGCATCTCTTTCTTACGCAGGTACCACCACATATGTCTATGTTCGTCCTATTTTTATTTTAGTATTTGTTGCTAAACTACACAATATGAACTATAATCAGACCAAGTTTGACGCTGGTATGTCTAACCGTTTTGAAGATACAACAGGAACAAAAAATTTAAATTAAAATTTAAGTTTTCGGAAACAACTCCATAGTTTTATTACAGTAAAATGTTATTATTACTCAATTATAGAATTCCTAGACGATAAATACATTTTGTATCGTGGGTGTGTGTTGCTATTAAACCTGTGATGAAAATAGAAGTGAGATGTCTGATTTGCCAAGACCTACGAAACAAAGTCACTTCACGAGGTTTTCACTCCCGTTAGACTATAATGAAAAATCGTTTAATAAAATATTAAGGGCCACAGCACATTGATCGACGACGATGTTGTCACTCAGCGAGCTATGCTTGGAGTTTCTTTGAAGGATAAAATCCGTAACGAGATTATCCAGAGAAGAACCGGAGTGACCGACATAGCTTGCAGGATCAGTAAGCTGAAGTGGCAGTGGGCTGGCCATGTCTGTCGAAGGACTGGTGGCCGCTGGAGCAGACGAGTCCTTGAGTGGAGACCACGAATCTCAAACGCAGCAAAGGGCGCCCCCCGCCATGTGGGACCGACGATCTGAAGGTGGCTGGTGGGGACTGGATGCGGAAGGCAGAGGACCGAGTGTTGTGGCGCAACTTGGTAGAGGCCTGCGGAAGGTAGAGGACCAAGTATTGTGGCGCAACTTGGGAGAGGCCTATGCCCAGCAGTGGATTGCGATAGGCTGAGTTGATTCATGTGCGGATTTATATTCGATTATCACTTGCTTTAACGGTGAAGGAAAACATCGTGAGGAAACCTGCACACCTGTGAGTGCTCCATACAGTTCTCAATGGTGTGTGTAGTCCGCCAACCCGCACCAGGCCAGCGTGGTGGACTAAGGCCTTAGCCTTCTCGTACTGAGAAGAGGCCCGTCCCCAGCAGTGGGACACTGGTTATGGAGTTGATGATGTTCATACAAGAAGCATCGTCGGAAACTAGATAATAATAATACATTTTTATTTGATCTATTATAATAGGACCACTGCTCATCTGCCACAAATGACACCACAGCACCAAAGAGTGTATATGATCAAAATAATATCTGACAACGTGGATTCGTCAGCGATGTTCAGCACCTACAAATATATGATTGCGGTAAGTTAAGACCATCTGTAAATTGAGTCAAAGTTCAGGAAAAAGCTTTTGTTAATCCAATGTCCACACCCACACACAAACTACAACCCATCTCCCCTATACATTCCAAATTCACTCACAAATACTCATCCCTCTCATATTCATCACGTAAGTAACTATACTGTCAGAATTTCTGATATCTGACTACCCGTACTGCCATAGATATTCGTATGACAAACGAGACTGACAACTTAACATGTTCTTTGAGGCACTCAGGAGGTCGATGTGTAACAAAATTAATGGTCTCCCATTGAGGGACTTACCGTGAAAAGCACAGCCTAACTTAACTCGCAGATCGTACAGTCCATGGGGCTGTAGCTTAGCCTTGTCGGCCAGGTCTTGTCTCTGAGCTCTCCTATTAGTCTTTTGGAGGCACTCCAGGAAAAGCAACTGAGCGGGACAGCAACTGAAGTATTTCAAAAACCATTTCTTCATATTTTTGACAGTTGCAAATACATTAAATTTTATTCCACGAATAGCAACAGAAAGATTTGAAACTAAAATTTTCATTTTACTTTACTTAAAATTCTTCTCAACTTTTTCAGCTGAGCGAATACTTCTTGCAAGCCGAATACTGTACTGGTTTCCACATTGTCATGGACTACTCCGAGAGCAATATCTTGAGTTTCGTGACCAAAGTCAACCCTTTAGAGCTTAGACAAATTATTACTTTAATGACTGTAAGTATTTAGAATAACAAAATAGTAATACAATAGTACACACGGCTACACATCAAGCTGTACAGTTCCAGTATAAGCTGATCTCGCATTGTACGGAAAGCCTACACAATGCGAGGTCAGCTTATACTGGAAAAGTACAGCTTGATGTGTAGCCGTGTGTACGTAAAATTTCAGGAAAGACCGTTTTTGGAGTTATGGCTGCTTTTTTTAGCGAGTTATGTAAAAAAATACGACAGCGAATTTTTTGTGAAGTTTTTTTGATAGGTAACATTATAAGTAGATTTTCAGAAACTCAATCAATTTTTTTTTAATAATTTCATTTAATTTGACGATCATAAAAATAAAACCTCCTTTCTATATTTAGCTTCCCTGGTTTCTTCAGTATTAACTACTTACCATTGTTTTTCTGTTTCCAGGAAGGCTACGGCTGCAGAATAAAAGGTATCCACGTGATCTCATCCTCCAAAATGGTGGATACGCTCATAACTTTACTGAAGCAGGTCTTCAGCGCCAAGTTAGCTGATAGGATACATTTACACAAAACTACTGATACGTTGTCAGAGTATTTGCCTGCAGAAATCATGCCGGCTGAGTATGGTGGAAAAGAAAAGAGTTTGTTGGAGCTGAATAGTAAGTGCCTTTTCAAAATTTTAACACGTTTCGCAAATGCTATCTGACTATGAATGGAACGGACACGGTCGAGAAAAAAAAAGTACTCCGCGTCACATGTAACGAAAGTGAAGCACCGTAAGTAAGCCGACCCGGCTTGTTTGTATATATGCCTAACGCACACACTTACATCGTAGTTCGCCGATCGCCATTACGCGGTGTTTCGTTTCTCAAATTACTCACACAGTTTGGTATGGTGGTTCACTTTCGTTACATGTGGCGCGGAGATCTTCTTTTTTTTTCACGTCCGTGAGAACGGATAAATATGTGCGCATGTAAGTCCACCCAAAAACCTATAGTCATATGATTTTTCTTGCGGTTTGGGACAGATAGATATTATTGGCGGTTTTAGATCCGTCGATAGGAAGATATTGCTTCTACATGATAGTTACAACGTAATCGTACCATAGTTGTGAGAACCACATGTCTATGAAATTGTTCTAGGGTGATCGATGTGTAATATAATGTCCAATAACACATACCTAGATTTGGTAATAAAATAGAAATGTTAGCTACACAAAACGTGTCGATTTCTTGTAACACATACGGAGTAACATTTAAATTTATTTATTTCTAACAAGTTTTTTGTTTTGAATTTGTATTTTTTTGTTAGTGAATTTGTTTTGAATTTGTATTTGTTTTTTTGTGGGTCTATTCTTTACACCTCTGCCTACCCCTTCGGGGAAATACAGGCGTGATGTTATGTTATGTTGTTAAGAATTTTTAAATTCAAATCAAGCAGTAATTTTAAATTGCACGTTTCGAAAGTTATTTCCATAATCTAAACGGGTAACAGTGATTTTTTTACGAAAACCACCCTCACCTAATTTCGTGATTTAGAAAAAAAAACATCCCAATCGATTCTGAACAAACTCGTTACTCAAATTGCATAAACAAAAAGTAACGTTGTCTAGTACGCACGGCTACAGATCAAGCATACATTTCTAGTATAAGCTGGGCCTCTCATTGTACGGAAAGCACTGTAGAGTGCGAGATCAGCTATACTGGATTAGTACAGCTTGATGTGCAGCCGTGTGTACAAGCTCTGCTTAGTTTGGGGCTAAGATGGTGATGTGTAAAAATGTCCCAAATATTTAATTATTATTCCTTTTTATTCATCATCTATATTTTCTCCTTACAGAAGCTTGGTTAGAAATCATCAGCTCCAAGGAGTTCGTGGAATACCTGAAGCAAATGAACGAAGCAAGAACGGATGAATCTTTCAGACCTGGAGGCAAATTCAATGAAAATTATATAGGCATGCCTGGTTCTTTCAGGGCTTTGACTGTGGACTAATCTTTTAAAGGACAACTAGTATAACAGTATAAATAAAGAAACAGCATGACTAGATGCATGGAGGACATATTCAAGAATATAATAGAATGTAAATGTACTGTAATATAATGTACTTTCCTACTGTAATATAAATGTATATCTGAGTGTACAATAAAGAATAAGAATAAGAATAATGTGCATACATATAACAAAAACTGTAGCGACATCTATCTCGTTACATGGAAACTAATACTGACGTAGTCAATGGTGTCGTTTCTCTTGTTCACGAACCAAACTTTTTTCCACTATCGCTCTCTTTTACTAATAGTAGATGCAAGAAAGGGATGGCAACGGTTTTATTGCTTTCAAATTAGTTTACTTGTTCTACTTTTTCGAATTTTTAGTCAGCACGTTCCAAGATCACGACTAAACTTCTATGGAAATTTTAATTCCGTCTAATTTGACAGCGCTAAAATTGTTTCCATCCCTTTCTTGTATCTACTATTAGTAAAAGAGAGCGATAGTATAAAATAAGTTTAGTTTGTGAATAAAATCAATGTCATTGTATAGATCTGTGGTCTTCTCAGGACTCCTTTTTATACTTAAGAAGCATTTACAAGTAACATTGCCTTCTATCTTTTTATTTTGACATTTCAATATCATTATTGTCTTTTAGGTATCTAAGTTAACATACCGTAAAATGTTCCAACTTTGCCCACACAGCACTACTTTGCCTATATTTTAGTCATAAGTAAACTATTAGGTATAGCTATGATTTCTGTTCTAGGGAATATTATTTTTATAACTGTGGTTCTGGCAATAATGTTATGAAGTATCAGTTTGAGTCAAAAATTCGATTAATGCCATTAGGCAAAGTAGGGCTATGTGGGCAAAGTTGAAGCATTTTACCTAATAATTTGTAATTTAATTACAAAAATGTAGTATTGTATCTGGAAGGAGGTATTTTAATATTCATAATATTTAAGCAAATCCACAATATGTTATTTAAAAAATTTAATTAATCTATAAGCATTTTGTGAAACAAAATATAGGTATAATAATAATATAGGTACTTAAATAATAAGTTTGTAATTAAGTGAAGCCAAATAAAAATATGCATAATAAAAAACTGGTTTTACTACAATTTTTGGGTTGGTAGGTAATTAGAATTAAATAATAATTACAGTCTGAAAGTATGAAAGGCTTTTTTAGCAATGGCCATTTACTGGCTCATATTATAATTGGGTATTTACTTTTAAGCCCTAAAGAAAGTATGATCGAATTTCAAAGAATTTTAGATTGAAACAATGAAATATTAAATTCAAAGGTAACTAGAATAAACATAAACATTCATGAAGAGAATGGACTTAATAATTATACTTTGCTTGCTAAACATATTATTTATTTATTATTATTATGGACATCCAACAAAGGATACACAATTATTATCAAGCAACATTTAAATTATGAATAAGTTGTGCTCCCCACAGCTAAGTGTCACCCGCATCGGTAAAAAAATAATTACTCGCTGTGTAGGTACCAAAGACTTTGTATAACTTTGGTAGGTACATCATTTGTCGAAAATCTGCTGCCGAATTGCGTAACTCACTCACGATCGCAATCATCTGGATTTCAATGTTCATTGCTCCGTGTGTTTTGACAACTCGTCTTATCGGCAACTACGTACCACGCAATGAATATTGCTGTAATTTCAAAATGAAAGCTAATGTCAAAGTGAATGCATTACACAATTGCCCTACTGGTTGCACATAATTGAAGTAAAGGTACCTATTGTAGTTTAATCTGAAACTATTAAATCATTAAAATTATGTTCGTCGTAGTTATAGGTAGAAAAAATTCTAAAAACGGCCACTTCTGGCACTTTTTTCTATCTATAATTACAGTATATGGTACTACTTTTGCAGAATTAATAGTTTATGATTGAACTACAGTACAGTATGCGTAATTTCACTTGGCCGGAGTCACAGCGGTGAACGGTGGTGGTCTTGTCGTTAGTATATATTCTATGCAGGAGTGAAGTTACGCACTGCTTAGTACTATTAGATATTCTGTGGCACTGCGCTTGTTTCGCAGCCTCCCGCCTCCAACTAACACCCATGAAATGATAACTGCGACAGTTTTGTGACGATTTCACTTCAGTCAAGATAGATTGCGCGTGCTGTACCTTTACTTAAATTCTGTGCAATCAGATTTTCGATAACTAAGCGATTTCTTATGTATTATAAGTATGTATTTACAAAAAAAAAAAAAGTATTTAAGTATTATATCCATTGTCTAGTATCCATAGTACAAGCTCTGCTTAGTTTGGGACTAGATGGTGATGTGTAAAATGTCCCAACAATGTTTAAGAATATTTAAGATATTTAAGATCTAAGTTTTTTTTTGTTAAATATATTTTTTAATAAATAACAACATTATTCTGGTTGGTCAGAACATGATTGAAGAGACGGATCTGAGTTTTATGGAATCTGAAAGTTGGGTTCCAACAGATTCCATAATCCTGCTTTACATGCATGACTACACATTTGTCCACACCAAATTCCATCCTAATGGAATTACTGAAATTTTCAGTTACTTTCAGTAACTCCACCAGGTGAGAATTACGGGGGTCAAATAGTTTCAAATCATCCATGTAAAGAAGGTGGAATATCACCTGACTACCTCTTCTCAACCTATAGCCCCGCCCTGAGCCCTCTAACAATGTGCTCAAGGGGTCAAGACTAAGCAAACCACAGTGGGCTTAGACTATCGCCCTGGAATATACCGCGCTCAATCCTGATTGGTTCTCCACTCCCCCGTGTCTGTCGACATCCTGGATAGTGAAAGACCGCCTCCATTGCCCCATACACGACTCAAGGAAGGTGCGCAGAGTTGCATTAACCTTATACAATTCCAGCACCCTCATGAGCCATGTATGTGGCACAGAGTCGTACGCCTTCTTGTAGTCTATCCAACATGTCGACAGATCCTTTCTGAAGCGGCGTACCTATTGACTAATGGTCATGTCTATAAGGAGCAGTTCCTTAGTACCGCGAGACCCATTCCTACATCTATTCTGAGAGGCAGACATAATTGAATTACTATCTATGTGATGGTTAATTTTTAACCAACTTAAAAAAAAAAAGGGGGTTATATATTCGGCGGGTTTTTATTTTCTTTTTTCATGTATGTACACCGATTAGTCCGAGATTTCTGGGCCAATTCACGTGGTTCTTTTTTTATTTGGTAGGGCAAGCCCGCGCGGTGGTCCCATATAAATTTTATTGACTTAGGTTGAATAGTTTTTTAACCAGCATCAATAAATCAGTTTATTTTAGCTTCGCCTACCTAGATGATCTACTAATAGTTTAGTTTTTCTGAGAATTCTTGGTCGATTAGCGTTTTTTTTTAACGGTAATGATTGTACGTTTGGAAGAACATGAGTGAGACCTTTGCCCAGCAGTGGGAAAGCATAGGTTGATAAAAAATATATTCTCAAATTGGTTCTATAAACATTTATGAATCAACTCTCGCAATTATCAACTAAAAAGTATGTTTTTTTTTTTAACAAATACATAACCTCCTCCTTTTTTTGAAGTCAGTTAAAAATTAAACCGATTTCAAAAACCTTAACAAAAAAAAGTAAAAAATAATTCTTGTATGTATTTCAAAATCTTTTCATAAACCAACATTTTGAAGGCGGCGCGTGATTTTCATGTACGTTCACATTAACTGTTTTTTACTATTGATATGCGCTCGACTGTACATTATATTTACATGACGCAAAGGGTCAATCACGCGCCGCCTTCAAAATGTTGGTTTATGAAAAGATTTTGAAATACATGCAAGGATTATTTTTTACTTTTTTGTTAAGGTTTTTGAAGTCGGTTTTTTTTTTGTTAAAAAGTTTTTATTACTCTCAGAATGGATGTAAGAACCTTATAGACCGTCGGTAAGCAGGTGATCGGCCTATAATTTTTTGGCTCCACGGTATTACCTCATTTATGGAGCAGGTGGGTGATTCCTGTCGTTAGGAACCAGTTTCCAAGGATGACTGGAACTGAGACACTAAGCGAACATGCGAACTATGCAGCCATTTTAACCAAAAATTGTGTAGACCATCCGGCCCTGGAGACTTCGAGTTAGGCATCGGACGGACTGCACTGGCCACATCCTGGGGGCTAATGCTGATAGTGCCCATGTCTGGTATGAGTTCAAATGCTCGCTCCATATTCCGCATCCAATCACCCTCGGTGTGACTGATAGGCATCAACCAGATGCCGCGCCAAAATGAACTCATGGCGCTTTCATCCAGTTTTCCATTCCATTCTCAGTAGCAGACCGGAGTCTGGATTTGTGCCCGGTCAATGGCAATAGGCTCGCCCCCTATTACATGGGACTATAACATAACTGGCGAAATGTGGGTGTACTATACACATCTGCATACCCCTTCGGGGAAATACAGGCGTGATGTTATGTTATGTTCCATTCCATACAGTTGCACGTCATCCACACCTTGGTCTGGCCACTCCCAAGCTCTATACACCTACCTTTCATCGCTTTGAAACATGCAATTCTGGGTGTACCGCTCCACTCGCCGCATAAATCTCCTTATTATTATTATCAAGCCACAGGACGATTATGTATGTTGGAGCAACTTTGAGGTGTGAGTACGTCACTGAATGTAATCGGTGTAGGTCAGTTTTCACTTTAGCGTGTAAAGTAGTGCGTGTGCTACGCATATTTGCGCCTAAGTAAAACCTAGTAGCAATATGCGTAGGAGATGCGAGTTGCCCAACGGTTGATATTGGGAGCTTGTATATACAACGTGCTATTGAAATAACTCAAAATAACTTAAGGGCTCATTGTTTCTCATCAGTATGAACAACTTTTACTATGGGATCACACCCGAAATCACGAAAAAAAACAGATATTCCCTACATTTATGCTTACATTAACAGACAAAATGTAAGGAACAGCGGTTTTTTAATTCGCGATTTCAGCGTTGGTCCCTTATTAGAAGTTGTTCATACTGATGAGTATAATGCCCCCTTGAGAGGTTTTCAGTTATTTCAATAACACGCTGCATACTAAGTAACGTGTCATACTCTACTTGCGTGATTAAGGATTTGTGTCGTCATCAACTATGCCAGTGTTAGTTCCGATGTAGCTCGATAGATGTCACTACATTAAGTTCTTTAAGTGAAAATAATGGTGCATAATAAAGTGCGCCAACAGATTTTCTGGTTGTAAATGTATCAAGTTCCATGAAATATCGGCGTCACCGCAGGCGCTGGTCTTGCAAACCTAACAGTTCATTGAATGCAGCTCATTTCCATATGAAATGGATAATAATATGATCATTGGATCACACAAACAGCTGATCCCTACACTCGTGTCCACATAAATCGTCAAAATGTAGGGATCAGCTGATTTTTTTTCGCGATTTAAGGGTTGGTCCCATTGTAAACGATGTTTATAATGATGAGTACAATAACCCTTTAATTTTGATTTTGAAATTCATTTTTTTGGTGTTGTTTGCAAATTGTAGTTTTATTTCGCGTTGTAAGGCGATCTTCTGGAGATCAGAGCCAGTGATTGGCGAAATACTGCCAAAGATCGCGGCAAGTGGCGTTCTCTCGTTTCGGAGGCCAAGACACATTTTGGGTCGCTGTGCCAGCGGAGTAAGTAAGTAAGTATTTCGCGTTGTATATCGGTCAAAATATGATTGGCGGAAATAATAACAATATATCTACTGAATAATACTCGTAATAAATATTAACCTAGCTCTATAAGCTGTACAAGCTCGAAAATCGATAATTTGATCGTAAATTAATATTATCGAGCGTGTACAGCTTACAGAGCTAGGTTAATATTTTTCATGAGTATTATTCAGTAGATATAATGTTATTATTTCCGCCAATCATATTTTGACCGATATACAACGCGAAATAAAACTACAATTTCCAAAAAACACCAAAAATTTTGAATTTCGCGGGCTACCCTGTATCATTCAGCGCTGCAACATTTCGGTGTTGTAGCATATGCTGAGATGGGGGCCTTTTTTAGTCTCATACAGGCATGTAAATTATAAGTTTATTGTTAATACACTATTTTTAGTTTTTTTTTTTCTCTCGCCTGTACCGAGACTGAAATAAATATTTTCTTTCTTTCTTTCTTTTCATTCACCTTAAGGGGTTTAATACAAACTAAGAATAAGGTTGTTTATTTTTTAATCATCCACAAAACTTTAAGAGAAGTCTCTGCTCACATTATGAACAACATTTACTAACATGAAATCGCAAAAAAAAAACAGCTGTTGCCCTTTTTAGGGTTCCGAAGTCCTACAAGGAACCCTTATAGTTTCGTCATGTCCGTCCGTCTGTCCGTCTGTCCGTCTGTCCGTCTGTCCGGTCTGTCCGTCTGTCCGTCTGTCCGTCTGTCCTAATCCTTTACAGCTTAATAACTTCTACAGTTATAAACATAAGTAAATGAAATTTTGTTAAAAATAGTCGACATATAGATCTCAATTTTAAAAGAATAAAAGAATCGTTTTTCCGTATTTTAGGGGTGGTGTCCATACATGTGAAATGGAGAAAAAAAAATTTTTTTCGCTGCACCCCCTCGTGTGGGATATCATTGAATAGGTCTACTAAAATGAAGGTAATGTTTGATACACCACATTTTTATCAGGTGTACCATCTGCGAAATATAGCCCGCCAAAGTGGCTTGCAATGTGTCCCCCCCCCTGCCATTTCTAAACTATGCAATGTAGAAACTTATAATCTTCCACATTGATAGACCTTTGTGAAAACTCTCTTTTAAAATTATTTCGAGTATAATGTGATTATAATTTTTTGAGTTATAGAGAGAAAACTGAAAAATACTTAAAACGTCCTAGTTCAAAGGTCATTGACCTTAGAGAAAAATTATCAAAGCAAATAATGCTCCTTTAGCTACTTTCTATTTGAAAAAATCACAAAAAGTAACTTTGAAATGACAAACGTCTTAAATTTGGCTTCTTGAATTTATCGCTAGATGGCGCTACTAACAACACGCTCTGAGTCGCGAATGCTGCCGATTATTGCAAAAACTAAAATAGCCATGATTAATATTCGATTTGATTCGTTTGTAATTACACCTACTTAAGGAACCCTAAAATACTGAGCATGGCCCGACATGCTCTTGGCCGGTTTTTTTTAGTATAGGATGGCGAAACGAGTTAAAGGCCCACCTGATGTTAAGCGGTTACCTTTGCCCATTACAACTTCAATACCACCTGGTCTAGGCTTTTGCCTAAATGATACTGTAAGTCGGTTCGCCAAACTGAGACATGAAGATGGAAAGTCTCATGTGATCGTAATTTCACCGGCACCCGTACCCTTCAGACCGAAACACAGCAATGCAAGCATCACTATTTGGCGGAGAAGTAGGTACGGTGGTAGTACTTCCCCGGACAAGCTCTTCCACAAAAGAGCTCTACTACTACTAAATTGCCTACATTTTATCGGTTTTTATGAACACAAATGTACGGAAAAACAGTTTTTTTTCTCGCGATTTGGTTTGTCCCGTAAAAGTTGTTTTTAATGATGAGCAGAGACTATCCTACAAGTTTATAGGTAACAAAAAATAGGGGTGTATTGTCAATAATGCAGGATTCATGCAGAAGGATCTGAGTTCGAATCCGGCCCGCACCACTGACTTTTCGAATTCATGTGTGGATCAGACAACGACCATACACCCCATAGACGCCTCATAACAGTCGACCGATGTCTGTGACTAATAAAACAAGTATAACCGGATTACATTGCGTATATTATTTAAATTGGTTTTCCTGACGTTTCGAAAGCTTTGCAGCGTTCGTGGTCGCAGGTAGACTAAGATGACAAGCATCTTTACAGATATTTAAAAAAAAAAAATTTAATCTACCGTACAATTTTTATTAATTGAAATCGTAAAAGATAATGACATTGTGAGTGATTACTGCGTGCAACGAAACGATTTCAATTACTAAAATTTGTACGGTAGATTAAAATATATTTTGTTTTTGAAATATCAGTAAAGACGCTTGTTATCTTAGTCTACCTGCGACCACGAACGCTGCAAAGCTCGAAACCTCAGGAAAACCAATTTAAATAATATACGCGATATAATCCGGTTAAACTTGTTTTATTATAATGTGTCGTGATCGCGAAAACCTAAGAATTTAGAAAGAAGAAAGAAAGAAAGAAAATATTTATTTCAGTCTCGGTACAGGCGAGAGAAAAAAAACTAAAAATAACTTAACAAAAAAACTTAAAATTGACATGCCTGTATGAGACTAATAAAGGCCCCCATCTCAGCATATGCTACAACACCGAAATGTTGCAGCGCTGGTTTTCGGATGTTATTATATATATTTATAAATTTATTTAATATTTATTATATTAAATAAATTTTACTAGGTTGCCACTATTATATTCCATATTAGGCGTATATTGGGTTGAATGGTCGTCGGGATCAGAAATTTGACTATCACTTGCTTTAACGGTGAAGGAAAACATCGTGAGAAAACCTCCACACCAGTGCTCCATACAGTTTTCGATGGTGTGTGTAGTTCGCCAACCCGCACTACGCCAACAGCGTGGTGGAACTTCTCATTCAGAGAAGAGGCCCATGCCCAGCAGTGGGACGGTAATGGGCTGATGATGATTGTTGTCAATAAAAAATAATGTTCATTATTACTTTTAAGATTTATTATAATAAATAAAACAAAAAATAGTTATTCACAACAAAGGAGATGGCCCAAAAAGTACCCAAGCCTAGCAAAAAAGTTTAGTATTTCAGATTTCATAGTTAAAATAATAATAATAATATTCTAATGATCACCATCGACTAACGCCTGGTTCCTATAATCTACCATTACCGACGGTCACTCGTTTTTTCCTTAAAAAACGTCAAATATTGACATTAAGTTTGAAGTTTTTTCAAGGAAAAACGAGCCGTCGTCGGTAAAAGCAAATTATAGGAACCCAGCGTAAGGGATTCACCAGAGCATGGGTAGCACCGTTCTCTGAGTATTTAAACAACCAACTGCGATCGCCAACCCGCCTGCCAAGCGTGGCGATTACCGCATATCCCCCCATTTGGGAGAGGCCTTTGTCCAGCAGTGGACGTTTTTGGGCTGAAATGATGATGATGATGATGATCACCATCGCCCAAATGAGTAGCAAACATATTTTTTCCCAATGAAGTTTTTAGGCTTTCATGATAAAATCTTATATAAGGACCAAAATACTACGTGTCTGTTTAGATTTTAGCACGATTTTAGACACAGACATTTTCAGAGTTTTCTAAAATCAACAACAGCATAACTGGCGAAATGTGAGTGTACTATTACACCTCTGCCTCCCCCTTCGGGGAAATACAGGCGTGATGTTATGTTTGTTTTGTTTTGTTTGTTTTTCTAAAAAGTCATGAAAATAAAATGTTATTTATCCGCAAGATGGCGCCACGGTCAATCGGAAACAAAAATGGAGTCAATATATTATTGTTTTATCTCTAAAATCTGAGGTACCTACCTACAAAACTTTCGCGCCGGACCTAGGTTAATTTTCTATGGGATTTGGGCCATCTCTTTGTCTATTTTAAAATCTAAAAGTAGTCTCGAAGATATCTCTATATTAGCCATAGAGGAAAATAATATAAATAGCCAATACACCATTAAATTAATTATAAGACATATTCTATGTACACACGGCTACACATCAAGGTGTACATTTCCAGTATAAGCTGATCTCGCATTGTATAGGTTTTCCTTGCAACGCGAGGTCAGCCTTTACTGGTTTTATACAGCTTGATGTGTAGCCGTGTGTACAAGGTCCTTTTAAGAGTTGTACGTACTCATAATAACGAACAACTCTTAGTAAAGGAGCAACCTGAAATCTCGAAAAAAAAACAGCTGTTTCATATTTTCGAGCTACATTGTCCATGTTCATAACAGTTGTTATGATGAGTACATTCACCCCCTAAAAGGGTGTCAACAAAGTATAACAAAATATTTTCCTCCCACTTGCTCGGAAATTAAATCATTATTTAAAAAAAAGAATACATCAATCGGCTCTTTTCCGTACGCAACGAAATAACAGGCCAGTAATATCCTACACGACGATAACATAAATTGCTGGTCAGTTTTTTTGTATTATGCTAGCGAGGTTTTTTAAATACAAACTTATATAAATTAGGTGTTTTTAGGTATACGATATTTATAAAGGCTGAATGCGCATTTTTTTCAAAACTTTGAAAATAGAACAAGAACCACGTGCGGACGAATTGGCGCGAATGAAGATTAGATACTGTTGTTGAATTAATTTTTGTATTGTTTCCTCGCAAATGAGAGAAAACTACTATACAAGTCTCGGCTGAAATTAATAAAATAACATTATTAAGAGTATTTGACATCTCGTTTTTATATTATGTATTCAAATATTCAATTACATAAAATAACTCATTAAAAAGTATTATTTATTTCACACAATAAAAGCAAACTCTCACTGTCTCAAGCTCTCAATTCAACCTAAACATGAACCAAACATATTTAATTAACGATAACCACTTGTCATATATTTTATGTCCTCTTGAAAAAAACCTACTCCAGAAAAAAAACTGCTTTTTTTCAGTTTTTGAAAAAAAAAAAAAACATTTTTTTACAGCTCTATGCATGGTCATATTTCGAAAGCTCATTCAGGGCATAGATTTAAACCAATTTTTATAGGTAAGGCAACAACCCTGAAATCATGAAAAAAAATGTTGGTTCATAGAAAAGTGCTATACCTCTCGACTGATATGTATGGAAGGGCTAAAGTTATTTTTCGCGATTTCAAGGTTGACCCAGGAACAGAGTATGCAGTAGACAAAATAAAGCAGGATTCAGATTTGGGAGACAGAATTGGGAGAGAAGAGTGAAGAGAATAGAGTAGTTAATGCCCTCATGTGCCTACGTTAGCGGATAGGTAACCATTTTCTAATTTCATTTTCTTTCCTTTTTTCATTTTCCAATTTCTGGGCCAGCAGCGTCTGATTACTGTGCCACTGTCAGTAATTTTTTGTACCATCGACACTAAGAAGAAGGGTCATGACTTCATAGTCGTAGTTTGACGACGTCTGTGGTCTAGTAGGTTCGATTCCCACAGGCCACAAATATTTGTGTGATGAACATAAGTGTTTGTGTTGGTCTGGGTGTTCCTTATGTATTATAAATATATATTTACAAAAAAAAAATGTATATAAGTATTATATCCACTGTCTAGTACCCATAGTACAAGCTCTGCTTAGTTTGGGACTAGATGGTGCTGTGTAAAAATGTCCCAAAAATATTTATTTATTTATAGTAAAAGCTGACCGATAGCATTCGCTGAATGAACTCTCTAAATATGATCACACATTTCTGATGCACGTTGTATTATGATCACACATTTCAGATGCACGTTGTATTATGATCACACATTTCTGATGCATGTTGTATTATGATCACACATTTCTGATGCACGTTGTATTATGATCACACATTTCTGATGCACGTTGTATTATGATCACACATTTCTGATGCACGTTGTATTATGATCACACATTTCTGATGTACGTTGTTAATGTAATTAGTCTACACTCAGATTTCTAAAGGATCCAGGCATGCCTAAATATTCTGCATTGAATTTACCTTCATGTCTTTTCGTTTCATCCGTGCAAGCTTTTTTCATCATCTTCATGTATTCCACGTGCTTTTCTGTACTCATTTCTTCAATCCATTCATCTGTGATCAGAAATTCATTTGGTATACAACAGTGTTAAGATCTTCTTTGGTTCATTTCATTTTGTTTTAATAGTTTAAAACTTCCGAATATTTAGCCTCAATTAAAGATTGTAATTAATAATAATTTTAGACAATATGTTATAAACAGTTATCTAAACATTTAATATTTATTATTATCATTGTACTCATAATTACCAACAACTTTAAATGAAAGCAGCGATTGTATAAGCTATCAATTAATGTTGTCTGTATTTCTCCATAGATTAGCACATAGATCAATGCATTTTCAGTGAACATTTTTATTATACACCCCTATTTTTATAAGGTACCAAAAAACAAACAAATAACAATGAACAAATTTTACTATGGTACCAACCCTGAAAACGCGAAAAAAAATCAGCTTATCCCAAATTTTTTTCGATTTATGTGAACACAAATGTAGGGATCAGCTGATATTTTTCCGCAATTTTTGGGTTGGTCCTATTGTGAAAGTTGTTCGTAATTATGAGTACAATGACCCCTCTTCGTTTTCGAACCGACAAAATTTTCAGCATGTATTAAGTATGATGAAAATTATAAGTGTAATTTCTGCTATTAGTTCACTGAGGTAATATGTACTACGTACGGTCGACCGCAAGTCGGTGGTAACACTTTGACATTAGCAGCATCTTTATTTCGTAAGCAGTAAGGGCGGTTTTCGAATTGAAGTGTTACCACTGTCATGCAGTTGACTGTACGTACTAGAGAAGACACCTCGAATCAAATGTTTGTAACACGTTTAAGAGCTCCAGCACTATCACTCTGACGTATGTGGTCTAGTGGTGCGAGTGTCGGACTGCTGATCATCAGGTCGTGGGTTCGATTCCCACAGGACACAAATATTTATGCGATGAACGTAAGTGTTTGTGTTGGTCTGGATGTTTCTTATGTATTGTAAGTATGTATTTACAACTACAACAAAAAAAAAAAGGTAAATAAGTATTATATCCATAGGCGAAGATATCCCGGACGTCAGCCTGTACGAGATTAGGATGGCTCTGAAGCAGCTCAAAAACAACAAGGCACCGGGTGATGACGTAATTACGGCCGAACTCCTGAAGGCAGGTGGAAAACCGATTCTTAAGGCCCTTCAGAAGTTGTTTGATTCCATCATTTTCGAGGGAAGAACGCCACAGGCATGGAGCAGAGGTGTGGTGGTACTCTTCTTCAAAAAGGGCGATAATGCTCTACTGAAGAATTATAGGCCCATCTCACTTCTGAGTCATGTCTACAAGCTGTTTTCGAGAGTCATTACGAACCGTCTTTCGCGCAGGTTTGACGACTTTCAGCCTCCCGAACAAGCCGGTTTCCAAAAAGGCTTTAGCACCATAGACCACATACATACGCTGCGGCAGATTATACAGAAGACCGAAGAGTATAATTTGCCTCTTTGTTTAGCGTTTGTGGACTACGAGAAAGTCAAGCCAAGCCAAGCAAAGCTATTCGATCGAGACTTGGGCGGTACTACAGTCTCTTCAACGGTGCCAGATTGACTATCGGTACACCTAAGTGTTAAAGTCTTTGTATGAAAACGCCACTATGTCAGTCCGATTACAGGACCAAGCCTCGAAACCTATCCTTCTGCAGCGAGGTGTGAGACAGGGAGATGTGATCTCTCCGAAACTGTTCACTGCTGCATTGGAGGATGTCTTCAAGGTACTGGACTGGAAGGGGCTAGGCATTAACATACACGGCGAGTACATCACTCACCTTTGGTTTGCCGACGACATAGTAGTCATGGCTGAGACCATGGAAGACCTCGGTACAATGCTCGATGACCTCAGTAGAGCTTCTGATAGAGTGGGTCTTAAAATGTATATGGACAAGACAAAGGTTATGTCGAATTCCCATATAGCACCCATTCCCGTAAGCATCGGAGAATCTACACTCGAAGTTGTTGACGATTATGTATACCTAGGACAAACTGTCCAGCTAGGTAAGTCCAACTTCGAGAAAGAGGTCAATCGTCGAATCCGACGGAAGGCACAGGACCGGTCGTTGTGGCGATGCTTGGGGGAGGCCTATGTCCAGCAGTGGGCTTTCGGCTGAAATGGTGATGATGATGATGATGATGATCCATTGTCTAGTACCCATATTACAAGCTCTGCTTAGTTTGGGACTAGACTGTGCTGTATAAAATGTCCCAATTTTTTTAATTTTATTCATTTACTATTTACACTCACTTAGCTCGCACCACGCGTGCTCCGCGGCCATCAAGTTGCAAGATATTTTTTGTTCGTAATGTCTACTCTAGTACGTAGTACATATACCTCAATGTATAAGTTTTGTAAATTTTCCTATATTTATTACATACCTAACAATATATGAATAGATCTCTCGGTCCCACCGTACTCAACTGGCAGTATTTCTTTAGGTACGACCTTATGAAGGTCTTCTAGTGTGGGATACACGTGCATTCTGTTTCCAATCTTCTCACTAACAAACTGCTTCACAGTTTTTATTAATATTTCTACGGCTTTTGAGTCTGTTAGTAAGTGTATGTTTTTCAATCTTGCACCGAAGCCTTCCTGTAATATATATATTTAGTTATAAATAACTGATGTTGATGTTGTTGATGTTGACGTTAGGAACATTTTGCCATTCTTCCAATGCTTTGCAGGCATTATAATGAATTATCTTAATCCAATAGTTTGAACATACTTGCAAAATTACACAATATCAAAAAATTACACAATATCAAAAAATGTTCCAACTCATATTAACAAAATAACTTCTTAGGTTTTCGCGATCAGTACACATTATAATAAAACAAAGTTTAACCGGATTAAATCGCGTATATTATTTAAATTGGTTTAAATGTTGGTTTTAATGCTGCAAAGCTTTCGAAACGTCAGGGAAACCAATTTAAATAATATACGCGATTTAATCCGGTTAAACTTTGTTTTATTATCATATTAACAATATAATCAATGTATTGAACTAAGTTTACGGGACTTGTCGCGAACAATTAAATCAAAATATAACATATAATATATAACATATAATATAATACGATATATAATACAACATATAATATAACATATAATATAATATTAGTGAAATTCGCGAAAGTTTAAAAACTTCTATAATCAATGTAGATAGATAGATAGAATATACTTCATTGTAAATCATGAAAATAGTAGTAAACAGGAACAACGGGTAAATTACCGGTACATGGGCGGTCTTATCGCTAAAAACGATATCTTCCAGACAACCTTTCATCATTTCAGCTGAAAAACGTCCACTGCTGGACATAGGCCTCCCCCAAGCAATTTGGGGGGAAATACTAATAATATAATTAAATAATAATAATAATAATATAATTTGAAGACAACCTTTAAATGTATATAATTATTAATTACAATGTATACAAAAAAAATAAAAATATTTATGAGGCAAAGGAATCAATGCCATACATCCAAATCATTGCATTATTTAGTTGATTGAAACAATCTAATTTTGTTTTAATTTTTTTTAAATAACACTTAAGTGTATACTTATGCTTTAAAAAAAAAGCAGTTTTTTTATTGCTTCGTTAAGTAAAACTAATAAAAATATCTGGTTTTAAAATATTTATTTATTAAATAAGAATGCTATAAATTTTTTTTTTTTTTCGTTTTCGTTTATTTCTGACATTAACCTATACATTATACTCTCATTATTTGAATGAATTAGATGTAATAAACAATAATCTATTTTAAAAAGAGTATATCCATGGAGTTTCTTGCCTGTTCTCCACCATAGGACCCACAATTTGGTACCGTGCAACTAGAGCCTGACGTTTCAAAAGAGCTTGTAATTAGGTGTATTTGAAAAAAAAAAAATTGAATTAGTTGACACTCCGTCGGTGTGTTCCAACCCGTAATATATTAGCTATTTTATTATTTATATCCTTTTACATTTTGTTTATTCAAATTCAGTGTTAATGATGTAAATGTCTGTTTTTGTTCAAATGATTTATCAGTAACGTCGTCCCGCGTCTCATTAAAAACTAAAAATAGACTAAAACACGTTTTTATTTTAAAAAGTAAAAAACAGAACAGTGGAAGATGGTTTGTTTCAGACATAGGTTTCAGGCAAATTAACTTACTAATGATCTTTGATTTACGTCAAAGCTTATTGTAGATGACGTCAATATCAATCCATTAAATATTTCATATCATTTTTTTTTAAGTTAATTCGAAGATTCTATTGTATGCCTTATGAGGTAAATTGTGCTGGCCAAAATTATTATTGTAAGATCTTTTATGTACCACAATTAATGCAATAAAGTTTATTTCTATTTCTATTTCTATCAACAAGGAAACTCGAATAAAAATAACAATAGATTTTTATTTTATTTTTATTGTGTACATGTATTAAGTATAAGGTATACAGCGCATACGAGGCAGTAGCGGGGATGTAATATCCCCGAAATTGTTCACTAACGCGTTGGAGGACGTGTTCAAGACGCAGGACTGGACTGGACAGGGTATCAACGTTAACGGCGAGAACATCTCACATCTCCGTTTTGCCGATGACATCGTTGTAATGGCTGAGTCGCTGGAACAACTGGGCGAAATGCTGCACAGCTTAAACGGAGCCTCTCGACGTGTCGGTCTCGGCATGAATCTGGACAAGACTAAAGTCATGTTCAATATGCATGTCATGCCGAGGCCAATATTCGTCGAAGGGTCGGCACTGGAAGTTGTATACGTCTACCTAGGGCAGGCAATTCAGCTTGGTAGACACAACTTCAAGAAAGAAGCCAACAGAAGGATCCGTCTGAGCTGGGCAGTATTTGGCAAACTTCGCCGAGTCTTCTCGTCGCCTATACCGCAAAGTTTGAAGACAAAAGTCTTCAACCAGTGGGTCCTGCCTGTCATGACTTAAGGTGCCGAGACGTGGACTCTGACAGTTGGGCTAGTACACAAGTTCAAAGTCGCTCAGCGAGCTATGGAGCGAGCTATGCTTGGAGTTTCTTTGAAGGATAAAATCCAAAATGAGATTATCCGGAGAAGAACCAGAGTGACCGACATAGCTTGTAGGATAAGTAAGCTGAAGTGGCGGTGGGCTGGCCATGTCTGTCGAAGTACCGATGGAGTAGACGAGTCCTTGAGTGGAGACCGCGAATCGACAAACGCAGCGTAGGGTGCCCCCCTGCCAGGTGGAACGACGACCTAAAGAACGTGGCTGGGGGAGATTGGATGCGGAAGGCAGAGGCCCGAGCGTTGTGGCGCAACTTGGGAGAGGCCTATGTCCAGCAGTGGACTGCGATAGGCTGAGTCGATTGATTGATTGAGGCAGTAGGAACAGTATTCAGTAGATCTATGTATCTCAGTGCATGGAATCTTGCTTGAAATAACATCAATCGTTATCCGACCAAATTGACGAGTACTGAAAATGCTCAAACGTCGTTTGACCACTACATATTTTGAATTTAACAGTATTATCTTCGACTATATGCCATCGGGTAAAAACAGATGTCGCTAGGCTAATGATCTGTGTAACAAGGTACAACTTCATGCACTGTTGCCTAAAAAAGGGTAATAGATGGCGTAAATTTAAAATTCGAACTTACAGTCAATTATTTACCAAATTACGTTTTCCAGTTTATTTACTTTTGTTTTCTGTATGTTTAATTTGCCTATTTAATAAGAAAACTTTACAAATCTTTTTCCACAATATTATGAAAGTATAATTATGTTTGAAAACGTAATTTGGTTTATAACATCAACATTAAAACTTATCAATCGTTTTTTTCTAATTAGGTATATTATTATTTTTAACACATTTACGCATTTGAAGCGACATCTAAAGACAAATAATTTTATTATGAAAAGAAAAGTAATCATCACAGAAAGACGTAACTGAAAGCTAAATTCACCAAATATAGTAGAGGTTACAGCAGTAGTGGCTTCAATGTTAGATTTGAGAGATAGAAGTTGTAGGTTCGAATCCTGCTAACTACTAAACTTTTTGCATTATTTTTTTATTTAAAAAAAGGATGAATAGAGAGCCATCTAGCGATTCCGAAGTGAAATGAAGTTGTAGGTCCATACTTTAAAACCAGAGGCGCCACTTGGTCTATACCTCTATTGGGGTCGAGTTTCCTCTCTATTTCAGTATATTAAAAAGTACTCTGTGATGTATCTCGTGCGGATTGCCCCATCCAAAATAAATGGATGCGTATACCAATAGGTGTTGACTTACATAGTGTATAAGATCTTACTAACACAATTTATTGTAATCTTGGGATTGTTTTTAATTTATTATTGTAATTTTATTTTGTTTTATAGTGTACAAATTATGAATTTTTATCTAAAAATAAACTGATTAATTTAATTTAATTATTCCCATCCAGTTCAAATATATAATTTATCATTACTTTAAATTCATGCCTTTTTGAAAGAAATTAAAATATTAATAACATTTTTATAAGTTAGTAAAAATTTATCAAAAAATTTCGGTCTTTGGCCTTGGTAGTCCAGTTTTCTCCTGTCGTCTTCTTTATCTCTTCTAGCCATATTTCGAGGGCTCTATCACTTTTTCTTTTCCCCAAACGAGCTAGAACAGTTTGTTACTTTTTAGTCCATTTGACTATTTTGACATTTGAGGTGCATGTAATCGCAGATCTATGTTTAATTAAAACTGATCGGAGTAGCTAAGTGAGGGATGAATATTACGATTAATACAGGCTCAATCTTAGAACAAATAATCCGGTACAACAGCTTTTACAACGCTGCAGAAATACGGAGCACTCCAAATGCTTGTAGATAACACGTAACATGGTGGTTTCTAATTTAGTAGCATTATTTTTGTTACTGTTACGGACTAAAAGTAACAGATGGCAGGTGTTACAAATTTAAGAAACGAGACACTGTAATAGTTATATAAATAGTTAAATATTCGATAGATGTCGCTACATGACCCCATATTTTATAATTTCTCCAAAGAGATTTTAATAAAACAAAGTTTAACCGGATTAAATCGCGTATTTTATTTAAATTAGTCTTCCTGCGACCACGAACGCTGTAAAGCTTTCGAAACGTCAGGAAAACTAATTTATATAATACTAGCTGTGCCCGCGACTCCGTCCGCGTGGATGTCGGAAAATAACATCGTGTCATAATTATGAACACAATATCTTCAAATATATACATATAAGCGCCTACACAGACGATTACACTATTTACCGACCATACTATATTTTGTTTTTACAACCAACCGGCTAAGGTGATGGAATTTCATGGAATTAGCCCTAAACTCTCTCATTCTGAGAAGACGCTCGTGCCCAGCAGTGGGAAGTAATTGGGCTGATAATGTTATTCTATAACACTAACCACATCTCTTCTTATGCTCAGAAGAGGCCCGTGTCCAGCAGTGGGACTGTAATGGGCTGGTAATGTTATGTTATTCTAGAATACTAATAATATCCAGTTCATTAACTCATCTCATCTCAGTGGGACAGTAATGGGTTGACTACGTTATGTTAATCTATATTTTCTAGTTTCTTAACTCTTCTCGTTCCGAGAAGAGGTCCGTGCCCAGCAGTGGGGCAGTAGGTAATGAGCTGATTATGTTATGATAATTTATTACACTAACAATATCCAGTTCCTTAACTCTTCTCATTCCAAGAAGAGGGCCAGGCCCAGCAGCGGAAAGAGGGCCATACCCAGTAGTGGGACAGTAATGGGTTGACTACGTTATGTTATTCTATATTTTCTAGTTTCTTAACTCTTCTCGTTCCGAGAAGAGGTCCGTGCCCAGCAGTGGGGCAGTAGGTAATGAGCTGATTATGTTATGATAATTTATTACACTAACAATATCCAGTTCCTTAACTCTTCTTATTCCAAGAAGAGGGCCAGGCCCAGCAGCGGGAAGAGGGCCATACCCAGTAGTGGGACAGTAATGGGTTGACTACGTTATGTTATTCTATATTTTCTAGTTTCTTAACTCTTCTCGTTCCGAGAAGAGGTCCATGCCCAGTAGTGGGGCAGTAGGTAATGAGCTGATTATGTTATGATAATCTATTACACTAACAATATCCAGTTCCTTAACTCTTCTCATTCCAAGAAGAGGGCCATGCCCAGCAGCGGGACAGTGATGGGCTATGTTATGTTATTCTATATTTTCTATAATACTAATAGAATCCAGTTGTATTTTTAGGAACCTGCAACCTACATCCAACCAACAATCATGACCTCTACTTTGTATGCAACTTAATACAATAGAGGGGTCAAGCTGTATCGCTGGATCTACTCAACCGATTCAGATAAAACATACCCTATATTTTAAGTTAGACTAATACCAATACAAATGCTAAGTTTCATTACTATCCGTTCAGCCGTTTTCACGTGATGAGGTAACAAACAGACAGACAGACAGACAGACAGACAGACAGACATAAATTTTTTAAACGATTGATTCGTGTTCTATAGCTTATTTCTAGTCCCCCTAGCCGGTTTTCGCGAAAAAAAACTCAATGTACAGACTTTTCGACCTTTACATTTTTATTATAGTAATAGATAGATAGATAGATACGCGATTTAATCCGGTTAAACTTTGTTTTATTATAATGTGTAGTGATCGCGAAAACCTAAGAAATTATTAGATTTCATGAGATAACTGTGTTGATTTTTTTACCAAATATTACAATATTAGATAGGTATCTAGTTCAGAGCTATTTTTACAAATTTTTGAATACTTCGTAGTATTTTACTTTCAGAGATTTTTGATTATAGTGCTAAAATTTGTAATGCAGAACAAGTATGGATAGCAGTAAGATCAAGCGCTAAGATTTGTTTGCGCAGGACGTGGGTTCGATCCTCAACAAATATTATTCTTTTTAAATTTTTTATTTTTAGTTCATTTGATGTACTTCAGCAGTTTTCGTACTAAAAGTATCAGATGGCGCTAGTAAGCGGTTACCTGTTTTAAGTTTTTTTTTTCATTTTTTTTTCTATTTTGTGGTTGAATATTGGTCTCTTTTTCAGTATATTACGATGTTCTGTGTGGATTAATCGGATGTCGTCAAACGCGAGTAAGCCCCCAGGCATGGACGGATAAAAAGGCGGACGGAATCTCGAAATAAACCTACTATAATTTCGAAAGCATTTTAACACATCAGATTTATACTATTATTTTATTTGTGATACTACAACAATGACTACCGTCACACTAGATTTTTTGCGTAATCGCAGCTTTTTGGCGTACTATGGATGCTTCACTTATTGTTTAGTGAGATTCCGTCCGCCTTTTTTATTCGTTCGAGCCCCCAGGTACGTTATGATGGCGTTGTTGGCAGACTACACACGCCATCTACAGCCACATTATTTTTGGACACCTCAAACATGGCGTGTAAAAAAGTATAATGGAAATTTTATACTTACAACTAAAATAGACATAAATTGTTGTAGCTCCGTTAAGTTCATTGTTGACACAAGATCTAGTAGATTTAACTGGCTGAAGTCATCGATTATTATGAATCCATTAACATAATCATTAGCTTTGATATACTCAGCAAGCTGAAAAAAAACATATTTTTTTTAAATATGCCTTCACGAGTGAAACATAAATAGCTAGATCGCGTTTATTTTAAAATTGCGCACCTCTCTATTACTCTTTTCATAGAATAATGTTACTTTGGTATGAATTAAATAATTGGGTAGAGGGGCAAGTGTTGCCAACCCTATCAGAATCAAAAGCAGCAAAAACTCTTAAAAATAAAAACGGTTTAAGATGAATGGCACAGGGTAGCCCGCGAAATTCAAGATTTCTTGAATTTTTTGTAAATTGTAGTTCTATTTTGAGTTTTATATCAATAAAATTACGATTGCCTCGTTGGTGTAGTGGTTGAAAGCGCGACTGCTGAGCGTGGAGTCCTGGGTTCGATTCCCGGGTCAGGCAAAGTGTTATTGGGTTTTTTTCATTAGGAAATTCTCAGTATCACCCCGGAGTCTAGATTTGTGCCCGGTTAGTGGTAATAGGCTCCCCTATTACATGGGACTATAACATAACTGGCAAAATTTGGGTGTGCTATACACCTCTGCCTACCCCTTCGGGTAAATACAAGCGTGATGTTATTTTATGTTATGTTAAATTACGAATTGCGGTAGTGATAACAATATACTCATTGAATAATATTTATAAAAAATATAAACTTAGCTTTATAAGCTCTACAAGCTCGATAATCGATAATTTGATCATAAATTAATATAATCGAGCTTGTATAGCTTAAAGAGCTAGGTTTACAATTATTTTTTTTAACGCATTTTACGCATGCGAAGCGAAATCTATAGATTTAAATTCCAGGAGGAGTCAGGTTCGAATCCTGCTCGTGGGCGATTTTTTCTTTCCACAATTTAAATCTTTAGCTAGGTTTATATTTTTATGAGTATTATTCAGTAGATATATTGTTATTACTGCCGCAAATCATATTTCAGTTTATATACAACGCAAAATACAGCTACAATTTGGAAGAAACGCAAGAAATTTTGAATTTCGCAGGCGATTTAGATTTTTTAACCGACGGAAAAAGGAGGAGGTTCTCAATTCGACGCGTAGATTTTTTTTATGTATGACCACGCATAACTTTTTACAGAGTAGTCCGATTTTGATGATTCTTTTTTTAATGGATAGGGTATATCTCGAAGTTGGTCCCATTTAATATTTAAAATCAAAATCCACCCCTAAGGGCAGGAAAACAGGGGATAAATGTTTGTTTACTCACAACTTGGCACACATAAATGTAGTTCTAGACACTACAACACAATGGAGACTGGAGTTGGATTTTAGCCACAAAAAAAATAAAAATTAAACTTATTTACAAAAAATTGAACCGACGAAAACAGAAACTGAAAAGCGAAAAATGAAATGAAGCTTTTTAGTCTTAATAACTCATCTCCTAACTAAACTAATGTAAATAACTAATTATGAGTCGGCGCCAAACAAACAATCAACGAAGATCATTAAATTACTTACTACTTATAAAAATAAAATAACATCAAATACAACATGAAATTTTCAACGATAAATAATAAGTTTCCAAAAATGCGTTCTCCGCTCGACCACTTGTCTTGTAACTCGCACGCACTTTGCTTGTTTGTTTGGCACCAACTCATACTAATTATGAGTTATTTACATTAATTTAGTTAGGAGAAGAGTTATTAAGACTAAAAAGTTTCATTTTTATTTTATCAATTATCAAAATCTCTCTATTGCTCTAAGGTTTGCTATTAGAAAATTCTACTCCTCGATGATCATAAAGTTTGCTACTAATATCATACATGGTATAAGTTATTTTTGTATAGTGCAAACTATAAACACCCCAACAAGATTTTCATAAGAGCTCTCTAAGATATTTTTTTCTGAATTACAAAGTTTTATGCTTTTAGGATTATATTCAGAAGCGAATCTTAGCGTTAACTTATGCTTCCAACTGTCAAAATGCAGTGCTTAAGCAAAGATTTGTATTCAGAGACGTTCGGAGGCGCGAATGAAAATTAGATACTGTTGAATTAAATTGTGTATTATTATCTCGCAAATGAGAGAAAAGTACTATTGGCTATGTGCATGACAGGGGCGCCACCTAGCGGCCGCAATAAGGAATGTATTTTCAGGAACCGTGAATTATTTTAACAATTAGTTATTAAGCCATGTTTTGATAATATCTAAAATCAGGTTAAAAATTCAGAGAAAACTACCAACATCTCAAGGGATAAAAAAACAAAAAAAAACATAAAATTTAAATTAAAAAAAAAAAAAAAAAAAATTTAATTCAGACCTTCACGATCCATAAAATTTAAAAATATACACATTTATAAAAACAATTAAAACAACATTTCTTGCAAGTTACAAATACACAATAATAAAAATAACTATTCAATACAATTAATAACATTATTAATGTAGGTATAATAAATTCTCAAAAGTTTGCTGCATTTGTAGGAACAACCTGTATCAACACAAATACTACCCTCCACCACTTTGTTTTTAAAGACTGCTCGCGCAATCACCGGTTTTCGCTCCTCCTTCATAATGTAGCTAAATATAATCTGGTATCTACCCTCATTGTCGACCGACGACCTCTGTGGTCTAGTGGTTCGAGTGTCGGACTGCTGATAACGAGGTCATGGGTTCGATTCCCACAGGACACAAATATTTGTGTGATGAACATAAGTGTTTGTGTTGGACTGGGTGTTGCTTATGTATTATAAGTATGTATTTACAACAAAAAAAAAAAGTATACAGGGTGGAAACTTTCAGCGGGGCAGTAAGAGGAAGTACCTTATCCATTGCAGCTACGCAAAAATGGTCTTAGGAGACTATCCATATTTTTTTATGGAATATTGATCCCCATTCACAGTTAAAAAAAAAATACTGTTAGCAAGAAAATAGCCATTTTACACAAAAACATTTTTTGATGCCAATCGATCCTGTTTCTAATACTGATCAAAAACTTCTATGGGACCAACCATCGTTGGAGTACTCGAAAAGTCACAAATTGCAAAAAACTTATCCCGTACGTTTTGTATGAAAATTTTACGCAAAAGCTTTTTTAGTGACGGTTGAGATCTTTTTGTTGACTGAATAAAAAGATAAGTTTAAAAACAATTCAAATTTCGAACTCGTTATTATTAAATAAAAAACAATCTTGACAGTTGGTTGCGTCCATAGACCAGTAAGCTTCTAGACGCCGGTTAGCTGGACACCCCCGGTCACAACGCATATGCTCTACCACTGCATATCATACGTCCCTCCGCCAATCGGAACGTTACTCAGTCAGCGAGCGGCACCAATCATAAGGAATCATACCGCCGAACTTTTGAGCCGGCCAATCATAACGCGCCGTCCGCCCCCCTGACCCCACCAACGTTTTACGACTGCGTTCGAATACAAAACTTTGTTTATGCGGAGTCTTGAAGCTTACTGGTCTGTGGTTGCGTCAGAAAAGCTCTGAGTGTGTTGTGGATTTTACATTAAGTGCATAATTGGACAGAACAGCTGTCCAATTATTAATTAGACAGCTATTCTGTCCAATTAATTTATTATTGTTTAGAGAAAAATGACCTCCAATTTAGAACGTTTAGACTTGCTAGAAGCATATTACGTAAATAATAAAAATACAGCTCTTCTGTCTAAGCTTCCTGCGTACGGACTTCCCGAGAGATTATGCTCATGGATAGCCAGCTTCCTTACGGACCGGAGCATTAAGGTCGTGGCTGACGGTTCATGCTCTGAATTGATGCCCGTGGATGCTGGTGTCCCACAAGGCTGTGTGCTATCCCCAACTTTGTTTATTCTGCATATCAATGACATGTTGCGCATAAGCAACATTCATTGCTATGCAGATGACAGCACTGTGGATGCACTTTACTCTGGCCAAGCTAATCTCTCGCGTGAACATGTCGTGGAGTACCGGAATGGACTTGTGTCTGAAATTGAGACTTCTCTGGAGCGAGTCTCTGAGTGGGGCAGACTAAACCTAGTCCACTTCAACCCCACTAAGACACAAGTCTGCGCGTTTACCGCTAAGAAGACCCCATTTGTCGAAGCACCTCACTTAGAGGGCACTCCCCTCTTAGCTACGCCAAAATTGGGAATTCTAGGCGTCGACGTATCGAACGACGTTCAGTTTCGTGGTCACTTGGAGGGTAAAGCCAGTATGGCTTCCAAAAAACTCGGGGTGCTTAACAGAGCGAGACAATATTTCAGACCGGCTCATCGCCTAAAACTTTATAAGGCACAAATCCGGCCGCACATGGAATATTGCTCTCACCTCTGGGCTGGAGCACCAGAGTACCTACTCCTTCCACTTGACCGCATTCAGCGTAGAGCGGCTCGAATCGTCGGCGACTATGCTATTCCCAATCGGCTGGACCCTCTAGCTTTGCGAAGAGACGTTGCATCTCTATGTGTCTTATATCGCATGTACAATGGGGAGTGCTCTGAGGAATTGTTCGACCTTATACCAGCCGCTGACTTCCACCATCGTACCACCCGCTATAAATCTAAATTCCATCCTCACCATCTTGATGATTGGTGGTCAACTACAGTACGTTTCAGACGCCACTTTTTGCCTCGTACAGCAAAACTGCGGAACCAACTTCCGTCAGCGGTTTTCCCGAACAAATTCGACATGGGAGCCTTCAAGAAAAGAGCATACGTCTTTTTAAAAGGTCGGTGACGCATCGGCGACTCTGGTGTTGCGGATGTCCATGGGCTGCGGAGATTGCATACCATCAGGTGACCCGCAGGCTTGTTTGCCCTCCTATGTTATAAAAAAAAAAAAAAAAAACATCGGCTGCGTTAGAATGGTATAGGATCAAATATCCAAATCGTCATGTGCCAACCAGAAAGGTTATTACAAATCTTTTAAGAAATCTTGCAAAAGGTGGCTCTTTCAAGAAAAAATCTGTATGCTACCCATAAAATATAAATAAATATACTAGATGAAAATTTGATCATTTCTGTTCTTACACTTGTCAAAGCTTATCCCGAAATATCATCAAGAGCAGTCGCTGAAGAAGTAGGTGTCTCACATCATTTTGTGCTAAAGATATGGAAGAAGTACGGTTATAAATGTTACCGACAGGGGCGACTAGTTCAAGCCTTACATTCAGGAGATGCCGCTCGAAGACTTACTTTTTGCAGGTGGTTAAGAGGAAAAATAAGCAGAGATTACCATTTTCTGAATTTTATATTATGGTCTGATGAAACAAATTTTTCTAATAATGGAATGTACAACCGGCGAAATCACCATTATTGGTTTAGAGAAAATCCTCTCAGATTTCGCGAAACACATAATCAAGTGCGATTTTCTTTTAATTGTTGGAGTGGTATAATGTGGAACCGAGTGGTGATGGTGGAATTTTATAAAGGCACCTTGAATTCCAACATTTATAACAACAGAATATTAGAGAATCTTGAAAACCTCGTCGATGATTTACCACTGTCGGAATCAAGAAGAATGTTTTTTCAACAAGATGGTGCTCCACCTCACAACAGCCGCAGTACGCGTTCGACTTTGAACCGACAGTTTGGTGATCAATGGATAGGAACACATGGTCCTATTTCTTGGCCAGCGCGTAGTCCAGATCTGACGCCTCTAGATTTTTTTTTTGTGGGGCTACCTGAAAACTGAGGTTTACAAAAAGCAAAACGATAGTGTTCAAGAACTTAAAGACTCACTAACCACAATTTTGTATGGAACTCACACAAATAAATTGTCAGCAGCCACTAGGTCGGTACAGAAACGAATCAATTTATGTATTCGTCAAAATGGCGGTCATTTCGAGCACTTGATATCGTAGGGCAAGAAACAGCAATATTTTAAATAAGAATAACATCATCAAGTTATGTTAGTTAATAAAAAAAGGAAATTAATACGCCTTGTTTTTGATATGTGTAAAATTCTACGTGATTATTTGTCTTTTATCTTATTTTTTGTATTTCAGTTAAACAAATTCTTTACGAAATGTAAGGGAAAAGTTTTTTGCAATTTGTGACTTTTTGAGTACTCCAACGATGGTTGGTCCCATAGAAGTTTTCAATCAGTATTAGAAACAGGATCGATTGGCATCAAAAAATGTTTTTGTGTAAAATGGCTATTTTCTTGCTAACAGTGTTTTTTTTTAACTGTGAATGGGGATCAAAATTCCATTAAAAAATATGGATAGTCTCCTAAGACCATTTTTGCGTAGCTGCAACGGATAAGGTACTTCCCCTTACTGCCCCGCTGAAAGTTTCCACCCTGTATAAGTATTATATCCATTGTCTAGTACCCATAGCACAAGCTCTGCTTAGTTTGGGACTAGATGGTGCTGTGTAAAAATGTCCCAAAGATATTTATTTATTTATTTATTGTATTTATTTATTATCCTACCTTGTTAACTATATTTTTATTTACCTGTTTGCATAGTCGATGATACTGATGTACGGTAGAGTTTTTCCAAATGAGTTGTGTCCTTACGTATTAATATCGATTCTGATAACGTAGCTCACAGGAACAACAGGGTTTTTGTGACATGTTGTATTATAATAAATATTCAAAGATGTACTTACGATTATACTGTATTGGTAACACTGCATTAATATCTCAGATGTGAAGTTCTTAGTAGTGACATTAAAAATTAACACTCTGTATAAGTCCTTTGTAACAATTGGCAGCGGCACCAGTCGTCTGTAAAAGAGAATAAATAATAATAATACTCGTTGGTCTAGTGCTACACAATAATACTCGTTGGTCTAGTGCTACACGGTGAGCAACCAGCCTCCCCACCAAGGTGACCTTGTTGGGAGCATGGTATACTAAGATGTTTCACCAGGTAGTCTCTTCCGGTGACAGCTAGGTCACGTGATTGCCTCCGTACTACTTCATCGGCCGTGGAGCCAATAATGGGCTGTTAGCCAGTTTGATGTGCTGCCACTTTGTGAAAATAAATTACCCGAGCTAAATACATTTTTTCATTTAAGTACTTGCTTCTATAAAGAATCACTTTTGAACTAGTAATTATGAAAACTTCAAATCAGTTTCGACCACATATGTGAGCCGTCAAAACTTCTGTATTAGTGATTAGCTAATAGCCGCATTGGTAGGTCCAATCGGATTGGAGTACCCCGCTTCAGCTAGTTGACGGTATTTATTGTACGCATTATATTTAACATTAGGTGTCTAGTCTATTTGATGTTGGATAGGTATCTTGTTAGTTTTTAAACTGTGTTTCATCTATGAGAAGGATAGATGATTGTGTGTCGAATATGATATTTATTTTACTTACTAGTTTAATTTTTTATAGTTTTTAGGGTTCCGTACCAAAACGGTGGAAATGAACCCTTATGGTGTGACTCCGCCCGTCCATTCGTCTGTTTACTTTTCTGTGCGTTGGTCACAATGCAACATATTTCAGCAACTGCTAATGCTATCAATTAAATATTTCATTTTCATTTCAGACTAAAGGCCTCCTCCAATGGGTGGTATATGCCATATCTCCACGCTTGGCAGGCGGGTTGGCGATCGCAGTTGGTTGGATAAATAATCAGAGAACACTGCTGCCCATCCTCTGGTGGAATTTAGTATTTGGACTAGTTTTAAATATTGCTTACTCAACTTGATGGAAAATAAAATAAAATAAAAACTTTTTTCATTGTGAAAGGGACCGAAATGCGGGGTCGAAATTTCAAAGAAGGGATTTTAGTGCACTTGGAGCTACCACATAAAAGGGCTTTATTTGCACATTCCAAAACAATTAATTTTTTTATACTGCGTATTTTTCGACTTATTATGAAAAAAAAAAACGTTCGCCCCACCCGTATATCTTATATAATAAGATATTTTATCTTATCTTCTTATCTTATCTTATATCTTATTTTATCTTGCCTTCCTTGTCCATCCAAAGGTTGTCTGGAAGATATCGCTATCAGCGATAAGACCGCCAATGTACCCTTATTTTACATATTAGTCCAAGTTTAATAATGTTATTGATGTACAATACAGAATATTCTATCTATATATCTATATACCTAACCACATTATAGAATAAATAGAATAAGAATATAATATTTTTTATTGTATAAAGGTTACAAACAAATTGGGTTGAGGTCCTAGACTCACACTAGGATTCCCTGTGTCGTGATATCTAGGCTTTTTCATTCGTTAGCACATTAGTATAAAAAGTGGTGATAAAAAATGGTAGGTACACAGTTATTATGCGTATTTTTTAACACAATTTCCTTAGTAAAAGAGTCTGTTAGAATTGCAAACTCTACAACGTGTATCAATGCGTGGTCATATTTGAAGAGCTTATTCAGGGCATAGCATAGAACAACTTTTACTATGGGACTAACCCTGAAATCGCGAAAAATACAGTTGATCCTGACATTTTGTCGAACGACCTCGATGATTTAGTAGGGAACAGCTGGTATTTTTTTCGCGATTTCAGGGTTGATCCCATAGTAAAAGTTGTTCTATGCTATGCCCTGAATGAGCTCTTAAAATATGACCACGCATTTCTGATACACGTTGTATAATGATACAGAAATTACAAAAGTATATCGCTTAATCATAAAAAGTACATACACTATCTCCGCAATGTTATTTAGTTCCATCTTGACATTCGTCTTTGTGAAGAACTTCGGTATAAGCGTCTTCATCGTACACAGACTATCAATCTGCTTCTTTGATTTCTCCACCGAACCTTTGCATGATACCAACGTCTTCTCAAAGTAGTCCCTGGCTAGAAGAGTTAGAAATTTTATTAACGATAAAAAAAAATGCATTTATTTCAGGTAACTGGCAACCATAAGACAACCATACAGAAATAATAGATACAAACAAGACACTAACACAAGATATACATAAATACATTATAATTATGATATTTAGGCACACCTAGTAAATTGTCTGTTACAGCAATGCCTGATGTAAGGGTAGTCCATTCGCCTAGAAATCATCGCCAGGACATTGGAGCTGTCCCGCACCCTGCGCACTTAGGCCCGTATTACAGAAGCTTCCTCAAGCACAGTTTAAACTCCAATCACCTGATCACTACTTAAGGATAGAATCGTTACTTGAGTATCGGTCTTATTCCAGAACAGTTATTATAAACTTTAATTTAACAACATAACACACGAATTTGACCTGAAATATAATAGAAATCTCTACTCAAGCGTAGTCTGGACCACACTTGAGTGATTACAGATCAAATCTCTGCCCAAATACCGAAACAGGTGACAATATAAAACGAAACTAAACTCAGTTGAACTGTGATCAACAAATCTCTGCTTGAGGGACGTTCTAAAATCAAAGTTCAACTCAAAACTAGTTTTAAACAGTGATCAACGCTTGAGTATCGTTCTGGAATACGGACCTTAGAACGCGCACCGCTTGCGCATGGTGGTGTGGAAACAGTCGGTGCGCGCCTCCGCAAACATGCCCAAATATTGCCTCAATATCGCCCCGAATGCATTACTGTATTGTACACGGAGGGTACTGTAAGCAGCTTGTGTGTAGGAAACCCATAGGCTGCACGTGTATAGAGAGGTGCAAAAGGATTTTTTTATTTTTAGCTTAATTTATTTTTTCATCTTCACTTGATATGAACAACGTGCAAACCTAAGAGCTATGATTTTAGCTCTCATAATACACTTAGCTGATGCTTCGCTTACAGCGCCACCTATCGGGGTCAGGTTTTGTAATTTTCTTTGGCACTAAGCCAACTTATACCAGGTGTAATTGAAATACTTGAAAACCTCTTAAGGGCTCATTGTACTTACTATTTATTATAAACAACTTTTACTATAGGACCAAGATGAAAAAAACAGCTGCATTCATTGAAAAGCGAAAGGGTTCCTGCGTGTTACGCAATGAAGGGCAGTATCTTGTTTCAATATACTTTAATAATAAAATGAGATTATAATGTACTAGGTTAATGTTATAGATAGGTATATCGAGGACGATGTTCTTGTCCGTGGTCGGGAACGGAGTAAGTGTAGTAGGAAGGGGTCGAGCCAATGATTAGTAATATACAAGTCTATGGGTCGAGCGCTTGGAAGGGATGTTTGGTGGAGGGATATGTTGGTGTGAAAGAGATGGATGATATTAAACAGAGATAGGAATAATAAAATAGACTAATAATAATACAAACAAATTTCAATTTCAATTTATTTATTTCTTCAAAAATAATAATGTTAATATAAGTATTTTAAACATGATTTTATTATAAAAAAAAAAAAAAAAATATTATATATATTAATTAATTTTATTTTTATTTTTATTATAATATACCCGATTTCAAAATCAATAAAAATAAATATTGTACGGTAGATTAAAATATATTTTTAGAAATATCTGTAAAGACGCTTGTCATCTTAGTCTACCTGCGACCACGAAATGCTGCAAAGCTTTCGAAACGTCAGGGACACGAATTTGAATATATACGGGATTTAATCCGGTTAAACTTTGTTTTATTATAATATGTAGTGATCGCGAAAACCTAAGAAGTTATTTTGTGATATTTTTACAAAAGACAAGTTGGTATAGATGGTTTTATCGATTATTTTCCTTATTAAGATGCAAGTATTAGTAGTATATGTAAAATACTTGCATCTTAATAAGGAAAATAATAGTATAGTTGTTTAATATTCATTAGTTTTGTTTCATTGAAAATTTTAATGGTTGGTGTTAAATATGGATGGTGAAAAAGTATTTTT
Source organism: Asteroscopus sphinx (assembly GCA_949699075.1). Classification (NCBI taxonomy): domain Eukaryota; kingdom Metazoa; phylum Arthropoda; class Insecta; order Lepidoptera; family Noctuidae; genus Asteroscopus; species Asteroscopus sphinx. The sequence goes on along the minus strand of OX453021.1, from coordinate 4,822,535 downwards.
ATGATTTTATTTTGTATTCTTCGAAGTTCCTGTAATTTAGTTTTAGCAGCGTTGCCCCAAATTTCTATGAGATAAAGTACGTGCGATTTGACTAATGAGTTATAGATAGTGTACCGCATTTTCCTAGGTAGACAGTGGGAAATATTGGGAAGTGATCCAGTAAGTGCTGAAAGTTTATTTTTGATGTGATCTATTTGCGTATGCCATGTCAAGTAGTTGTCCATTCTTAAGCCAAGGTATAAAACGTACAATAAAATGTCGAATATTTTGATCAAAATCTGGTGGTTTTGGTACCACGCCGGACCAGATCAGTTAATCTTTATTATTTTTTAGGGTTCTGTACCCGAACGGTGCCAAACGGGACCCTATTACTCTCGCTACGCTGTCCGTCCGTCCGTCCGTCCGTCCGGGCTATATCTATTGAACGGTAATAGGTAACCGGTTAAAATTTCCTCAGAATATGTGTTGCTATGAGGTGTATCACGACAAATACTAAAAACAAAAAAAATCTAAAACCAAAGGGGGTCCCCATACAAAATACCTCAAAAAAAATGAATTTTTTCAACGTTTTTGTTCCTGCTCTATCTTCAAAACGGTAATATATACCAGCGTCAAACTTAGTCAGATTATAGTGCATATTATGTAGTTTAGCAACAAATACTAAAAATAAGACAAACATAGACATATGTGGTGGTACCTGCGTAAGAAAGACGTGCAAAAATTCATATTTCTCGTACTGTGCGTTGAAGTCTTTTTATAAACTCTCGTAAATTAAATCAGTTTTATGGGGTATTAGGTCGTTGAGAGGTACGGAACCCTTTCTGCGCGAGTCCGACTCGCAGTTGGCCGGTTTTATTTCATAAAATTTTGTGTCAATACCATTCCCATATATTTATTCCTGTAAATTATGAATTATATTTACATTACACAAAGTAATAATTAATTTATTGATAAGTATTAATTGTATATTTATTTATTTATTTAAATTTATTTATTCGAGTAACATAGACTCATAGTGTTAGTAACAGATTGCTTAGAAACTATGTTAGTATGTACATTTTTGATACCGTTCCTGAGAACACTACCGCAAGGTCACAGGTCCAGCTGAAACCTTGCAGCAGAGGTTCAGAAACACACAGTCTAGCCTGCTAGCTAGCGTCATTAGGATGCTGTTGTTGCTGGCCCGAACCCTACGGACCAGGGATGCACATCGCTTCCGCATGACTGCATAGAAGCAGTCTGTGCGAGCAACCGCACCGACCGTATAGGTCATTTAAAATGTCGTTTGCCAGACTCCACATCAGTAAATGTTACCAATGAAGTCACCTCAGTTGCAGAGGGTTATGGATGAATATAATATTATTCCCTTTATTCACTGATACAAACTTATAATTTACGTTTTTAAATATTCATTTATAATATTATTATTATTATTTTTCATTTTTTTTTGTCTACCTGTACTGTCCCACCGCTGGGCAAAGGTCTTCCCCATATTCTTCCAAACTTCCCTATCAGTAGCTTCTTCTTCTTATTCAGTCCAATTCTTGAGAAACATGTCCAGATCGTCCCGCCGAGGAAACGCCTCGGCCTACCCCAGCGACGAATTCCTTCCTGAGGCACCCAATGTGTAGCGATCCTTGCCCACCTTTCTGGATGCATTCTGCTGATATGGCCCGCCCATTCCCACTTTAATCTGGGAGACTTGTTGCCTACATCGGCAATACCAGTCTTGGAGCGTATCGTGGTGTTACGAATAATATTATTATTGTAGTATTATTATTATTGTATGGTATCAACTTTAATAGGTAACCATAAGTTACTTACTGAAATCCTTTTTTATAATGTGATCCTGTTTCTGAACCCATTCCTCCAGGATATTGATGGCCTCTTCAAGTCTTCCCGGTTTGTCCAAATCGTGGATCTTCCTTACTTCCTTTTTAGCACCAAGAGGCAGTTTCAACAGATCATGGTTTTGAATCACCTCCATTTTTGATAGATATTCCTTTCACTCAACGTTAGTGAACTCCAAAATAAAAATACAAATTGAATGTTGTTTTTACGCTGCTGATTTATAAATGTTCAACTAACCACTTGTCAATGTTAAAGTTTTATACTAGTTTTATTGTTCACTGATATTTTTTACCATTAATTCCGATGCTCTGTCTCCAACTGGATTCTTTTATTACTGGACCTGTATTTATACTTATAAATTCATGCAAAAACCGGCCAAGTGCATGACAGGCCATGCTCAGTATTATAGGGTTCCTTAAGTACCTACAAACAAATCAAATCGAATATTAATCATGGCTATTTTAGTTTATGCAATAGACAGCAGCATTGGCGACTCAGAGAGTGTTATTAGTAGCCGCTAGATGGCACTGCATAGCGCCAAAGGAGAACATTCAGCGTTCATACATTTTTGGGCCTTTTCTCAAAGTGCCGGCCAGAAAAAAAAAATTATAAATTGTTAGAACTATTCATTTTGAGCAGTTATTATTATGGCACCAAAGCTGTAGGGTCATTCTGTGACCTACTATACGGGTTCGAAAAATAGAGATTTTCATACGAGATTTCGTCATTTTGAGCAACAATTGGTCATTTTGAGCAATTGTTATTATGGCACAAAAGCTGTGGGTCATTCTGTAACATTTTCTACAAGAGTTTGTCTGCAGAGCAATTGTTATTAAGACACAAACAACGCATAAACGCAAGCTCAAGTGCACAATAAGCTTCCTGTGGACTATATATCAGTTTCTCTGATTGCTCTACCCCAGTGTGAGAGTGAGCGGAACAGAGACATTCAAAAATATCACTGGATGTGAGTTTAGATTTATTTGATTAGTTATCCATGCGAGTTTACTTTCATCGGATGGCTAGCTGCTTGCGTTGCATTGACATCTATCTGGCGAAGTCCGATCAAAGAATGTGGCATATCATGATGTGCCTGGGCATTTCATAAAATGGGGCTTTATTCATGAGTTGACAAACTAATACCTACGATAACTTAAAATCGCGGACGTACTCAAAACATGTCAGGTTAAGAGTACTCTAAACCTACGAGCATGCATGACGAGTGTAATGATTGTAGATGAAGCGAAAGAAGTGTGTCAGGATCGTAGCAGGTGGAAATTCATAGTCTCTGCCTACCCCAAAAGGAAACAGGCGTGATAATATGTATGTATGCATAACTTAAAATGCAAAACGTTTGATTATTTGCCCAACCATGTTTGGGTATCAGCCATATCGACCCCGTAGGGTAACCAAAGTATTAATAAAGAAAAAAGAGAGCATCTAGGGTGCTAAAGTGAGCGAAAAGAACCCGAAAATTGTGGCACCCTGACTCGGATAGGTTAGGTTTCGGTCGCTGCGCTCGCTCACTAGACCCCGTCATTCCCTTCGATTTTATGTACGGATACATTATTACAATCACATTTCCACGTTTGGCGAACGTGACTTGCAATACCGTTTAGGCAACAATCGAGGTGGTATTGTAGTTATTATGGGAAAAAGTTGCTCATCAGGTGGGCCTATAGTTCGTTTCACCTATCATAAATACCCTACCCCTATAGGATCGATATGCCAAAACATGGCTGAGCAAATCGTCAAACATTTTGCATTTTACGTAATGGTGTGTATATAGCTGGTTAATTCATCAAATAGCTTCGTTTCTTAAAGACACAAATAGGCACATCATGATCTGCCTAATTGGACTTATTATTACGATTGGACTTGGACAGATAGATGTCAATAATACGAAATAGGTAAACTTCCGTTTTTTAATGTCTCTGTGTCGCTCACTCTCACAATGGGGTGGAACGAGTAGAGAAACCGGTAGATATAGTCCACAGGTAGCTTATCGTGCACTAGAGCTTGTTTATGCGTTGTTTGTGCCTTAATAACAGTTGGTCAAAATGACAAGCTCTTGTATGAAACTATCACAGAATGACCCACAGCTTTTGTCCCATAGTAAAAATGGCTCCAAATGACCAATTGTTGCTCAAAAGGATGAGCTCTCGTATGAAAATCACTATTTTTTTAAACCTTAAAACAGAACAGAGAATCACCAGCTTTTTGAATGTCTTTGTCTCGCTCGCTCTCAATCGGGGTGGAGTTAGCAGAGAAACCCACTGGTTTCGTATATGCGTATATGCGTCCTGCTGTAAATGAGCTTTTTTTAAAAATGTTAATTTTTCAAAGCCTTATAACAGGTCACAGAACGACCCCACAGCTTTTGTGCCGTAATAAAAATTGCTCTAAATGACCTATTGTTGCTCAAAATGACCAGCTCTCATATGAAATTATCTGTTTTTCGAAACCTTGTACCAGGTTGCAGAATCACCCCACAGCTTTGGTGCCATAATAAATATTGCTCCAAATGACCAGTTCTAACGGTTTATAGCATTTTTTTTCTGCCTTTCTTTCAGAAAAGGCCATAACACAAAGTTACTTTTTGTGAATTTTTAAATAAAAGTAACTAATGCAGCATTCTTTGCTAAGATCTTTTTCTCAAAGGTCAATGAACTTTGAACTAGGATGTCTTAAGTATTTTTCAGTTTTCTCTCTATAGCTCAAAAATTTATAATCACATTATACTCAAAATAATTTTAAAAGTTTTTATAATGTTCTATCAACGTGTAAGATAAAAAGTTTCTACGTTGCACAGTTTAGAAAAACTTTTTAACCATAAATAAAACCGACTTCAAAAACCTTAACTAAAAAGTAAAAAAAAATCATTGTATGTATTTTAAAATCTTAACTTAAACAACATTTTTAAGGCGGCGCGTGGTTGACCCTTTGCGTCATGTAATGTACAGTCCAGCGCAATATCTATAGTAAAAAACAGTTTATGTGAACGTACATGAAAATCACGCGCCGCCTCCAAAATGTTGTTTAAGTTAAGATTTTAAAATACATACAATGATTATTTTTTACTTTTTAGTTAAGGTTTTTGAAGTCGGTTTTATTTTTTGTTAAAAAGTTTTTATTTCATACTTTTTAGTTGAGGGTTGATTCATAAATGTTTATATAACCAATTTGAGAATATATTTTTATTAACCTTTGCTATCCCACTGCTGGGCAAAGGTTTCGCTCATGTTCTTCCAAACGTCCAATCACTATCGTGAAAAAAAAACACGCATATCGGCCAAGAATTCTCAGAATGAGGAACCAATGAGCAGATCATCTAGATACGTAAAGCTAAAATAAACTGATTTATTGAAGCTGGTTAAAAAACTACTTAACCTAAGTCAATAAAATTTATATGGGACCACCGCGCGGACTTTCTCTACCAAATAAAAAAACAACCACGTAAATCGGCCCACAAATCTCGGAGTAATCGGTGTACATACATGAAAAAAAAAAAAAAAAAAAACCCGCGGAATACATAACCTCCTCCTTTTTTTGAAGTCGGTTAAAAAGGCAGGGCGGGACACATTGTAAGCCACTTTCGTGGGCTATATTTCTCAGATGGTACACCTGATAAAAAAGTGATTTATGAAACCTTCATTTACCTTCATTTTAGTAGACCTATTCAATGATACCCCACAAGAGGGGGTGCAGTGAAAAAAATATGTTCATCCCCATTTCACATGTATGCCACCCCTAAAATACGTAATCACTATATTTGCATTCTTTTAAAATTGAGATCTATATTTAGAAATTTTTTTAACAAAATTTAATTTACTTATGTTTATAACTGTAGAAGTTATTAAGCTGTAAAGGATTTGGACAGACAGACAGACGGACAGACGGATGGACAAGACGAAACTATAAGGGTTCCTTGTAGAAACTACGGAACCCTAAAAATGGTGTCTGTTTTTTATGTATTATTTTATTATTCTATTTCGTTTTTGTTCTAATAAGAATATTTTGAATATCACATTCATACAACCTTCTCATAATTGGCAACTAGTTTTCAATATGTTCGCATAAGATGTCCTGTTCATAATATAATAAAAAGTTGGTAGGTGAAAAAAAGAAGAAGAAAAGAAAAAGAAAAGAAAATGAGAAGAAAGAAAATGTAAGTTAATGCACTGGAAGATAAAACACACAATAATGCACTGGAATATTGTAAAAGTGAATGTTCACCTGTGTTAGGCAGATTTATTTTGTCGACTAAAACAAAATGTTTTTTTTTAAGTTGAAGCCACTTGTATGTAAGTAAGTAAGTAAACTTTATTGTTTCTGATTGAGTGGTTACAGTTGTTATACATACATGATAGTGTTAGATACATCAATCAGCCCATTTTGGGCATACAATTTTTTTTAGGATAGGCAATATTATTAGTTGTCAAATCTAATAATGCATTATACTTAATAACAATCAAATTAAATTATTTATACATTAAAAAAACTCCTTAATTGTATAGAAACATTTTTCAGTTAGCCATTTTTTTAACTTTATACGAAATAATCTTAAGGGTTATTCTCTTAGAGTCTGGGGTATTTTGTTATAAACTTTAATACACGAAGAGTCTGGGGTATTTTGTTATAAACTTTAATACACATAAACATACAATTTCTGTGGTAAAGGATAGTTCTACACTTTAGTACAACTATCTTTGTACCATTAGGTTAGGTTAGGATTTCTATGTTCTGGTTTTTCTCCGTTATTTTTAGCATATTTTCACTTTATTCTTATAAAATATTAATAAGAATAAAGTTACACTATTTATTAGTGCATTGAATTCTCAAACAAACGTCAGCCACTTTTTGAAATGGACTCACTAAAACTTTGAGATGGTAATTTTTTTACGATCCCAGGTACCAATATTGAATTAGTTTGTTTTTAATGAGTACCAACTTGAAAAAATTCTAAATTCAAATGTTTTTTTATTTCAAATAAACCTAATTACAGGCAATTTTGAAAGGTCAGGCTCGAGTTGCACGCTTCCAAATTGTGGGTCCTATGGAGAAGAACCGGCAAGAAACTCCATGGATATACTCTTTTTAAAATAGGTTATTGTTTATTACATCAAAATTCAATTAATGTGAGTATAATGTAGGTTAATATCAGAAATAGACAAGACTTTAAAAGTAACAATCTTAGATTCTATGGTGACACAATTCTAGTGACAATATAGAAATAAACGTAAAAAAAGTTGCCAAAAGCTTGAGCGCCTTAAAAATTTCTGTTTATGATTAATATTTGGTCTTCGCAAATATGACCATGAGCAAACACGTATTTATTCAGTAGGTACCTAAGTTTTTTTATCATAAAAATACCATTCCTTTTTTGTTATTTTCCATGTTATTTTATCATCGATTGGGATAAGATGCAGAATGCAAAACTGGAATGTAAGTTGAAAAAATAACATTTTAATGGATCATCATGACCAAGTTACATTTATATTTTATGAAGAATAAATTGTTTGATGTACATGTTTATATACATGCGTAAAATACATGTTTATATAATTATCTATTTATTTACATTAATAGTCAACATTAAAAAAAAAATTCAATGTGAAAGTTAAAAAAATACGACTGCAAAAAATATTTTATGGTCATCTTTATTGACCTATAACTTTGTCCGGTGTACTTCTATCGGAAATGTTCCTACAGTTGTACAGTCAAGTTTGTTTGCCCTTTTAAATGACATATATTTCATCTTTGTTGAATCTGGCCGGGTCTTAAAGGAAATCCTTCCAATGCCCTTTCGTACTAAACTCAAGTGGCTACCTCTTCGACTTCATCGGAATGCTCACAATCTTCATATTCTTTACAGTATCCTATACAATCCCTCAGCTCCCCACTATCTTAAGGAATGATTCAAGTTCCTTCAGGAAACACATTCATAGAATTTTTAAAGTCATCTGAAAACTTTACGTTAGAAATAACTTTCGATTTTTTTACAGTACAAGCTGCTCGCCTGTGGAATGGCCAAGTGCGAGTTGGACTTGCGCAGTAAAGGTTCCGTACCACCCATCGACCAGATACCCCATAGAAATTGATAAGAGTTCATCAAAAGACATCAACGCACCGTGCGCGAAATAGTAGATTATTACACAAGGGTCGAAAGGAATCAATTCCCATACGAGGTATTTAGACGCCCGAGCGCAGCGAGGCCGGCTATAGTCCGAGTAAGAATTGATGACTTTCACCCGCGTTAAACACTCTACTTTTCATTTCGAATATAAGGAAAGTAATAAATAGTAGTTTTTCTAAAATACATATTTTATTGGATATTCGCCACTTCATAAAATCATTGTATGTATGTACGAATTAATATCCCGGCAAATCATGTAGTCTTTTTTAAATTTAAAATATGGAACACACCACGTCACCACCAGCGCTGCCGTGTCACTCGCAGGTCTGTTATCTTAAGATACATGAGTTACGCGTAACAGGTCTAAATCGTATTTTTTCATGATCCTCTATCACCCAGTAAAATAATATTTTAATTAACTATCACCAATTAGTCACAATTGCCTATCACCTAACTCCTGAAACTATGATTTTGCCATTGTCAGTCATGGTAAAATACTGTATCTTAAGTTACATCAATTACGCGTGACAAGTTGCGAGCGCATCGAGCAAATCCTAACTCTGCTAACTACTAGATACAGTATTTATCCGTGACTGTAGTGCGCGTATTAACTGATGATGATGTGGATATTATGAGAGCTTCATTAACAAACATGTTTCTAAAAGTAATAGCCCTCGGCAACATGATAGTATTTATGGACCAGCTGAAAAAAATAACTACCTTTCTGAAATCATACATACATACATATTATCACGCCTGTTTCCCATTGGGGTAGACAGAGACTATGGATTTCCACCTGCTACGATCCTGACACACCTCTTTCGCTTCATCATGCATGCTCGTCGGTTTAGAGAACTCTTAACCTGGCATTTTTTGAGAACATCCGCGATTTGATCGCGATACGTTCGCCGAGGTCGTCCCCTTCCAACTCTTCCACCCACACTCGCTTCGTATACTTGTTTCGTCAATCTCCTCTCGTCCATCCTCTCTATATGTCCAAACCATCTTAACATACCTTTCTCAATCTTTGTCACTACATCTTCTTTCACTCCACAACGCTCCCTTATCATGTTATTCCTTACTTTATCTCTCAAAGTTACACCACACATACTTCTCAAAGCTCTCATTTCTACTGCATTTATTCTGCTTTCATGTTTCTTCTGCCATACCCAACTTTCACTACCATACATAAGTGTAGGCACTAACACTCCCCCATGAACAGCCAGCCGTGCCTTTTCCGACACTTTGCGGCTGTTCATGAAGGTGTGTAGTGCCCCATTCACCTGATTACCAGCACTCACTCTCCTTTTAATGTCCTTCACATGCTTGCCATCTCTCGTAAACATGGAACCCAGGTATACAAAATCTTTCACTTGTTCCACCTTTTCGTCAATCGTTTCTGAAATCAATAGGTGGATTAAAATAATCGCGGTCGAATATGCAGGAGTAATGTTCACAAACCTATTTTTGTTGGTTAGTATATCAGCTTGATGTATCTCATTTACCGGGTTTTTGATAAGTGTACGTACTTGAAAATAATTTCCAAAAGCCTTCAAAATACGCACTGTCTGTGGTTGGTTTTCCACTGGTTATTTTATGAAAATGTATGTTAATCAATTATTATTTTATTACACAGGAAATTAAAGTACCTGGCACCTTAAATTATGGATTTCAGTCATGGTTTCAGAGTTTCAGATAATTTCAGAATGCGCGAATTGTGCTTAGATAAAACGAAGCTTCGTTGGTATTTTTTACTGTTTGACGTTTATTCAATAACTACAAAATTTGTATAAAAAAGTGCAGTTATAAATGCAGTTTATGACGATACCCAAAAAACTGCCACCATTACCTTATTTTCAAAATAATCACCTTATGTTGCTTCGAGGCTAGTAGTTCTGGTCTATACTTTTCTTTTAAGTATTTTTTGGTCTTACTATTCTGTTATCTTAGCTGGACCCTAGTTTTATTTATGACAACTAATTTGCGTAAAATTTCTTATAAATCGGCATCAAACAAAAAAAAAATTGCGTGAAGTGCTTAGCCGGTTGTGTTTTAGTTTGACTCAAAAGGGCATCGGTATCTTTCTCTTAGATACCCTGGGAAATCAGAATTTATGGCATATATTGCTCCTTTATCACTTTTTAAAAACATCTATTACATAGCTATCTCTTTAATATTTCATTATTGATTTCTTACCATCAGATTCAATATCTTTCCGGTGTTTTGTGCTATAGTGGAAGTTGAAGGCTATTTACAGTAGAGGACATATTCAACGCTCTGTCTACTGGGATTTAATTCAGCTAACTGATTTTTAACTACAGCATCGGATGCAATAGATTCTCCTTATTCCGTCACTATGTTGTTTTGTGCTATTTTGGACAAAATTTAAAACGGACACGTACTGACAGCCCATTGTTGAGATATTTTTATTCGAATGCAAGAAATTTATCACCTGACTCTGATTAAATCCTTCTAAGTCTGGAAGCAAAAGTAATACAACAAAGACTTTTAGCGTAAAATCATCTGAAGGGTTGACTACTATAATGAGATCAAAAGCATTTCGATTGCATTATTATTTTTATATAAGACCGCGAACTTTTCAATCCACGTATTTAGGCATTAAGAATAGTTGAATTTTGAAGATGCTCAACTTACATAGTCGTCAAGAAATCATACGATGAAAAATAATTCAAAGATTTGCATGTTTATTGCAAAAGTGTGTTGGACTTAGTTAAAAAAGAAGTACCCCGGGAAGTAAGGCGAAGGAGTGTAAGTGCAAGAAAGAAAGCAGACTTAGATGCAGATGTAGATTTAGATAAGATCTTACATATCTAGGATTTAGTTTTGTTTTGTATCTAAAATTATTTTGATAATACTTAGTTCTCATTCCAATTTTTATGTTAGTTATGAAATTAATTAAGTTTATTATTTAAAAGTTATCGAATCTTGGTTAGAAGAAGTTTTCGTTTTCGTTTTACTTTTTGACTCATTAAAAAAGATATTTTAATGCATTTGAAAATTTGAGTTTTTACTAGATAAGTCATAAGTCATTATTAATTTGTTTAGATGAGTACTATTTTTTCTATTCCTTTATAAACTAATTTAATTTAATACTAAATAATCAGTCAGACAAACTTTAGTTAAATATACCTGTGTTTAGCAAAACATTCCATATTACACTTGTTGCGGCTAAGTCACGTATCTTAAGATACAGAGCACCGCGTAACAACCATTGTATAGAGAGCTTGTTACACCTATCTCTGTTATAGCTAATAACTCTGAAAATGTCGAAGTTTTCAAAAATCTATAAATTGCCCGGTTTTCCTCAGACTTTAATACAACCAATTATGTAAAAATATTTCCCGAAAGTTTTGAAACATTTAAGATAATCGCAATTCATCATCCTCCGAGCCTTTTCCCAATTATATTGGGGTCAGCTTCCAGTCTAGCCAGATGCGGCTGAACATCAGTATTTTACACGGAGCGACTGCCATCAGACCCCCGCAACCCAGTTACTGGGCAATACCGACATTCGGAGGTTAGACCAGTTGTCAGACTTTCAGGCTTCTGACTACCCGTAACGACTGCCATAGATATTCGTATGACAACCGGGACCGACAGCTTAACGTGCTCTCCGAGGCACGGAGGGGTCTCGATGTGTAACGAAACGGTCACCCATCCACAGACTGACCGCGGCAAGTGCAGCTTAACCTTGCAGATCGTAAAATCCGCGCAGTCGTTGCATCGCTACGAGGCAATTATCTGTAAAAAACTTTAAACGGTGATATCTCAAAACTATGTTTCGTGAGATACAAGAGATAGGCCTGACACGGCAGAGCGGCGCCAGGCCATCCCGCTTAATAGCTGGTTTTTTTTTTTAAATTCACATTGGCTGTTTAAACACTCACAAGACCGCAGCATTTTATTTTATCGATATTTTTCTTCATCATCATCATCATTACAGCCGAAAGACGTCCACTACTGGACATAGGCCTCCCCCAATTAAGGGGGGGATATGCCATAATCGCCACGCTTGGCAGGCGGGTTGGCGATCGCAGTTGGTTGGTTAAAAACTCAGAGAACGCTGCTGCCCATCCTTTGGTGAATCCCTGAGTCGCCTATATTTTTCTTAATTAGGTTATAAATTTCGTAGCCGACTGTCTATAGTTCTATTTTTAATAGTAGATTTTTATACAAGGGTCAAAAGGAATCAATTCTCATACGAGGTATTTAGACGCCCTCGCTGCGCTCGGGCGGCTATAGTCCGAGTAAAACACTCTACTTTTCATTTCAAATATAAGGATAACGCCGCAGTAGAGGTTGCAACATTTTGGCCTTGCCAAGTCTGACAAAAGATCAGTCGTACCACTGACACGAAGAAGGAAAGTAATAAATAGTAGTTTTTCTAAAATACGTATTTTCTTGTATGTTAGCTACTTCATAAAATCATTGTATGTATTTAAGTATCGTTACTTTGAAATTTCTGGCAAAAGATTTTCGATTACTATTTTTACCTCGTCTTTAACCGAATCTGGGGTCAACATTTCAGAATCGCTTGAACTCATTTTTAATCAAATATTAGTCTATAAAACTGAGATTTTGAATTTCGGTACAGACAAAGTTAGTATTCCGGCAAATAGGGTGTTTGACTGGTATCGCCAAAACTTATGAAAATTGCACACAACGTAGATTCTAGGTTGACGATTAAGTTTTACCAAGTTTTGTTAATTTAAATGTATTCTAAATATTTTATTTTCCTGTTTGAAAATTCGTTTTTTTAATCTGTTGATCACGTGATGCAAAACGTCTTGAGACTTGGTCGCCATTTAAAGTGACGTCAGAATCTTGTACGACACAGAGCGAGCTAAATGTTGCCATGATCGTACATTTTTTTATTATAATAACATATTCATGTCAGCCGGTTTATTTTTTATTTTGTCGAGCCAGTTTATATAATTTATAACTTACTAACAATTAAACTTATGAGCAATTGTACGTAATGTGAACGTAATTTACAAGCTTTTGCTTTGTATGTGCGTGATTCAAACACAACATACAAAACTTTTTAGTCATATCTCATTCCAGAAATAAAACTACGTTCTGTTTTCCGCGCTGGCACCGCTACAACCGTCTCGAAGGATATATAAAAATTTAACGAAAACTAAAAGCAATATCAAAATAAAATAACTCTCGACATCGCCTTCTAACTACATACACTGCTTCGTAAACTGGAATCTAAGTTTTTCTCAGATTTTTTACATTTCCTCAAATTCGTATCTTTTTGGTGAGCATGTCGTACTTTTAAGGGAATTGATACTGGCAACACTGACCGGAACAAGTACAGTGACGTAGTTTGACGATAATGTCACGTGACATAGCTTTTTGGTGCAAAATTTAAAACGTGAAATAAAAATCTAGATTATTTAATTTTAAAAGAATATTTTAGTAATTATTTTTTAATAAATGCTTTAATTGGATGTTTTGCCATCGTTTAACGTACATTTCAAAATATTGTCAAACACCCTATTGTATAGTCTTTCTTAAATTTTAATTATGGAACACCCCGCGTCACCACCGGCGCCGGGCCGTCCCGCTTATAGGTTCTTTTTTTAATTCACACTGGCTGTTTATAAACTCACAAGACCGCGGCATTTTTTTTCGATATTTTTCTTAATTATGAAAATAAATTTGTAGCCGACTATCTATAGTTCTATTTTTAAAATTCATTCTCGCCCTAGGAATCAGCGTTTTCCACCCGCTACTCGGATCAAACAAACACTACTTTCCGAGTATGAGAAATGAAAAATGAATTTTCGCATCTCATTCTTACGCATGTATCACTACATAATGTCTATGTTTGCCCTATTTTTATTATTTATTGCTAAACTAGATAAGTACGCACTATAATCAGTCCAAGTTCGTCGCTGGTATGTATTACCGTTTTGAAGATAGAGTATGAAGAAAAAACGTCGAAAAATTGCATTTATTAGAGGTTTATTGTATAGGCTTTGGTTTTAGACTTTCTTTAGTTTTTAGTATTTGTCGTATTAGGCACTATAGCAATACATATTCTGTGAAAATTTCAACTGGTTATCTATTACCGTTACAAAGACAGACAGACAGACAGACGGACGGACGGACAGCATAGCGAGAGTAATAGCACAATAAAGTGGAATATGTACAAGATAAGTAATAACATTAGTTATTGCTATTAATAGAATAGACACACCAATAGTACTATTAGGTATTCTGTGCTACTACTATATTTTGTTCTATGACTAAACTAACCTTTGACGTTTGTGGAATAGTGCTTCGAGTATCGGACTGCTGATCACAAGGTCTTGGGTTCGATTCCCACAAGACACAATATTTATGTGATGAACATAAGTGTGCGTTAATCTGGGAGTTTCTTATGTATTATAAGTATATTTTTACAACAAAACAAGTTTGTAAGTATTATATCCATTGGGTAGTACCCATAGTACATACTAGCGTCGACCGATCAGTTGAGGTAGCGGTCAAACGCAAAAAAATAACCTATAGAGTATGCAGACCAAAGACAGAGCAGAGACAAAAAATGTTTAGCAAAATACATATTTATTTTCAAAGATTCTTGTACGCAGATTTGGATTTAGCTTATTTTAAAAAAGCGGTGGTGCTGATGGTGGTGCTTCCCACCACTTCGTTCCCATGGTCATCATCATTCTCCGACTCTTTTACCAATTATATTGGGGTTTGCTTCCAGTCTAGCCAGATGCGGCTGAACATCAGCATTTTACACGAAGCGACTGCCATCAGACCCCCGCAACCCAGTTACTGGGTAATGATGACATTCGAAGGTTAAGCCAGTTGTCAGAATACCCGTTACGATTGCCATAGATATTCGTATGACAACCGGGACCGACAGCTTAATGTGCTCTCCGAGGCACGTAGGGGTCTCGATGTGCAACGAAATGGTAGATGTATCTTCGTGATTATTGTAATTTATTTAATCGTATGACATCTTTATAGGCTATCTATACATCTATATTATTTTATTCACAATGACAAATTGAGATTCTTTAACCATATGGTGGCTGTAGTATTATGGAGATGTAAATCAAACACCGTCTAAAGAACAACTGATTTATTGTACCATATTTTCAGATACCTACATACATACATACATACATACATATTATCACGCCTGTTTCCCATTGGGGTAGGCAGAGACTATGGATTTCCACCTGCTACGATCCTGACACACCTCTTTCGCTTCATCTACGTCCATTAACCTCGTCATGCATGCTCGTCGGTTTAGAGAACTCTTAACCTGGCATTTTTTGAGAACATCCGCGATTTGATCGCGATACGTTCGCCGAGGTCGTCCCCTTCCAACTCTTCCATCCACACTCGCTTCGTATACTTGTTTCGTCAATCTCCTCTCGTCCATCCTCTCTATATGTCCAAACCATCTTAACAAAAATACCTACATAATATATTATAAATATAATAGTTTATTTAGACATACCCACAACATCTCCCTCTTCATAACTAACACAACAAACAATTCAATAGATTAAATATAACACATTTACAATTTAGAATATAAATATATTTTTGACATACTTAGTTATTTATTTTTATCATTCATTACATTTTATTTACCATGCTAATATATATTTATATATATATATATTTTTTTATATATATATTACTATTCAATAAAAAATATCCTTGCATGCATTCATTTAACATCAACATAAAATAGACCTAACACGTTCATTAGACCTAATTATGCTATAACATGAGTAATAAAAATATTAATTAGGTAACAATATATCCAAAGATGGCAGAAGTTTGGCAAACTTCGCCGAGTCTTCTCGTCGCCTATACCGCAAAGTTTGAAGACAAAAGTCTTCAACCAGTGCGTCCTGCCTGTCATGACTTACGGTGCCGAGACGTGGACACTGACAGTTGGGCTAGTCCACAAGTTTAAGGTCGCTCAGCGAGCTATGGAGCGAGCTATGCTTGGAGTTTCTTTGAAGGATAAAATCCGAAACGAGATTATCCGGAGAAGAACCGGAGTGACCGACATAGCTTGTAGAATCAGTAAGCTGAAGTGGCAGTGGGCTGGCCATGTCTGTCGAAGGACCGATGGCCGCTGGAGCAGACGAGTCCTTGAGTGGAGACCGCGAATCGGCAAACGCAGCGTAGGGCGCCCCCCTGCCAGGTGGACGGACGACCTAAAGAGCGTGGCCGGGGGGGACTGGATGCGGAAGGCAGAGGATCGAGCGTTGTGGCGCAACTTGGGAGAGGCCTATGTCCAGCAGTGGACTGCGATAAGCTGAGTTGATATCCAAAGATAGCAGTGAATAAGACTTCTTTAACATGCATATCGCTGCGGCGGGCGTACGACCCTACCGCTTCGCGTAACATAAGTAGTTGCTGCCGTTGCTGGTGCCGCGACTAGCTCCGGCCCAGCAGGTGGTGAGCTTGGCCTGAACGAACTGTTAGCGTCCGATGAGTTCTTAGCGTCCGATGAGTTCAAATCGTCCCAGTCAATAATGGCTCCTCTACTTCGAGTGGAGGTGCCATGCGGGAGATCAGGCCCTACGGTTTCCGGTAGCTTCAGTAAATGATGACGATTTCTGCGATAAACACGGCCATTTTCAGCTTCAACCCAGTACGACCTGTCGCCCCGCGCTTTGCCGACTACTCTCGAATTAACCCACTCATTTTTATCCCTTAAACGGATTTTTTCATTTGGCTTTAGCGGTGCCAAACTACGCGTACCGCGATCGTATTGTTTTTTGTATTTCCGGGTTATTTCTTCCCTGTGATGCTTAAAATCTTTATTATCTATTATTTTCCGTTGTAAATTCTTATCACTAACGGGTAAACGAGTGTTGAGGCGACGGCTCATAAGAAGCTGTGCTGGAGAATACGACTCTGCTGTAAGCGGAGTGTTTCTAAAATTGAGCAGTGCTAGTCGCCAATCCTCACCGCTCTCGCACGATTTTTTAAGCAAAGACTTAACCGTGCGTACATTACGCTCTGCCAAACCATTTGACCTCGGGTATAAGGGTGAACTCGTCACACGCTCAAAACCCCATGACTCACCAAAACTTTTGAACTCCTCAGAAGTAAAGTGAGTCCCATTATCACTCACAATTTTTTTAGGTATACCGAACCTGGCAAAAATATCTTTTAATGCGTTAATTACAGAGCCGCTTTGTAAATTGGGCAATTTTACTACTTCTAAGTACTTAGAATAATAATCGACAACTAGAAGATACTGTTTTCCCCTAAATTCAAAAATGTCAGCGGCGAGGACCTCCCAGGGCAGCTCGGGCAGGGCATGCGGCGCGAGAGGCTCGCGCGGGCTGGCCGCACGGTGCCGCTGGCACGTCTCGCAGGCCTGCACGCAGCGCGCGATGTCGGCCACCACATAACTTCACGCGCGCGACGCTGACATTTTTCTATTCCCAAATGCCCTTCGTGTATACGACGAAGCATTTCCTTCCGTAGCGAAGACGGTATAACTACACGTTCGTTTCTAAATAAAATTCCATTTACCTCATGTAACTCATTGTGTACATCCCAAAAAGGCTTAACTATATCGTTAGCGTCTTTCTTATTGGCTGGCCAACCCTTACTATAATAAACAAGCAGGGCACACAACACCGTATCTTTTTCAGTCTCATGTTTGATTGTGCTCAACATCTCCGGAGTCGCCTGAACATTTTCATACAAAAAATTTACGTGTACCTTAACATCCCTATCAACGTCATCGTCTGAACCAGATTCCGTGGCTGCACGAGACAATGTGTCCGCTATAAACAACAACTTACCCGGTTTATATATTAACTCAATAGGATAATGCTGTAATTTTAACAGCATACGCTGTAATCGAGCTGGTGTCTCATTAAGTTGTTTTTTGATAATCGCCTCTAAAGGCTTATGATCACTCTCTACTGTGACTATGTCGTGCCCGTAAATATATTGGTGAAAGCGTGTACACCCAAAAACAACTGCTAGCAACTCCTTCTCAATCTGCGCCCAGCGCCCCTCGGCAGTGCGCGCGGCGTAGGCGACGGGGCGGCGCCTGCAGCAGGCACGCGCCCAGCCCGTGCGAGCTGGCGTCCACTGACACCGTCACCGGCTCATGCGGCGAATAATATTTTAAAACCGGCGCACTACTTATTTTATGCTTTAATATTTTAAATACCTTATCATGTGACTGTAGCCAAATAAACTCAATATTTTTTCGTAATAGTTCTCTTAACGGCACCGAAATTTCCGAATAATTTGGTATAAATCTAGAAAGATAGTTAGTAACCCCGAGGAATCTTTCTAACTCTTTTTTATCACGCGGTGTTGGCATTTCTTCTATCGCTTTAATACGATTTTTATCGGGCGTCATACCATTAGCATCGAAGTTATGCCCTAAATAATTAACACTAGTTGCTCCAAAAATACATTTGTTTTTATTAAATTTCACCCCATTTTCTTTTGCCCGTCGAATCACTTCCTTCAACCGCTCATCGTGTATTTCACGCGTTTCTCCCCAAACCAGAATATCGTCGATAAATATTTCTACCCCCTCCATTTTAAATATTTTGACCATCTCGAAATGAAAAATTTCCGGAGCACAGTTTATTCCGAATGGCATTCGTAAAAATCTATATCTACCAAAAGGTGTAGAAAAAGTGCATAATTTTGAACTATCTTCCGTTAATCTAAGCATCCAAAACCCTCTATTTGCGTCTTACTTTGAAAAAAATCGAGCCCCAGAAAGATTACTAGAAATCTCATCTAGAGTTGGAAGCTGAAAATGACAACGTTTTACTGCACGATTCAAGTTTCGCGGATCCAAACAAACACGTAAACTCTTATCCGGTTATTCTACAATTACTATGTTTGAAACCCAATCCGTCGGGCCCTCCTCCTCGGTAATAATATTTGATTTAATCATCGATTCAAGTTCATCTTTTAGGCGTGGTCGCAATTTTATTGGAATTTTACGTGATGCACTCACCACCGGCGGTACCGACGTATCAATCTGTATTCTACATTCGGTAGGCAAACAACCTATACCCAAGAACAGTGAATCATCAATGTCAATTTTATTGATCAACAATTGATCAGTTCGTACTAACATATTTAAATTTATACAACATTGCAAACCAAGTAAATTATTACAATTCACGTCCAACACAAATAATTTTTCAATGCAACTTTGATTATTATATTTCAATAATGCATCAAAATATCCCATAACCGGTAAACTATTCTTACTAATTTCTAAAAGTACTGTATTACATTTTTTAAGTTTATGTATATTGAATCCTGATTGCTCATAACAACGTCGTGACATAATGGATGCATCCGCCCCACTATCTAATTTAAACTTTATGACCACTCCATTAACGTTAATCTTCGCGCACCAAGACTCACGCGTAGTTCCCAGAGCATCTATAGACACATTATACATAATTAGCTCACCGCTATCGACGTCACTGTCCCCGCTGCCGGCCTCGCTGGCCGGCGACGCACCGTCCTCCTCCACCTGTCGCGCAAACCTTACGCGGCAACACCTAGCGAAGTGGCCAATCCTTTCACAACGATAGCACTTAGCCAAGAACGCTGAACACTTATCGCGATCCCTATGCCCATAGCCACATTTTCCACACACACTATTATAAGACCGTCCGATAGGCTGTGCCGACGCAGGTACTGAGTACGTTGGTTGGCGCACCCCGTGTGCGTGCTGCGCCCGGTTTCGATGCATGACGTGTTGCGGCGCGCGGGCACAGAGTATACCAGAGAGTAAGCTTCTAAAGAACGTGCAAAATTTATACCTATTTTGGTAGGGTTGGCACATGTGGATGAAATGAAATTAACAAAACGTTTATCAGCTTTTTATTATGTAATATTTCTGACTGTACCTACCTCTACAACGATAAATTAAATGAGTATGCGAAACCAGATTTTCATAAAAATGGGACCAATCTTTCAAATAAAAATAATTTTTGAAATCGGTTTATAAATGACGGAGTTCTGAGGTAAAAAACATAAAAATAAAATAAAAAAAACGGTTGAATTGCAACCTTTTGAAGTCGTTTAAAAATATAACCCTCCTTCTGGCCCAGTCGGGTAAAAATATAGACGAAGTGTTGCGAACAATCTAGTGAAGCTAAAAAAAACTATGCCCTTCGTGTACAATCAGCGCTCATGCACACATACACCTCTAACCGTGCTCTCCCCTCTCAGTACACATGTCGCTGCATCGTCTAGTAAGCATCGCGAAAGTAAATATCCTTCAGGATCAGGAGTATAATATTATCTGTGGTTGTACACGAAGGAGCATAGTTTTTTTGGCTTCACTATGATTGTTCGCAGCACGTTGCTTATATTTTTTACTATGTCTGTGTTATAAAAATAATATATATAGTTATTCAATCACTAATAGGTAGGTACCTAGGTATTACCTACGTAATTCGAATCATAAACACCAATATCATCTGGTATTAATAGAAAAAAAATACTCGTATAGTCGTTAATTTTGGTCTTGATCGCACCATTTACGAGATAGGTGCACATACATAGTATGTGCAACTTACTAAAAAAAAAACACAACCATTTACGTTCGATACCAAAACGTTTTATTCACCACCGTGTTAAGTTTTCTTTCGAAATTGAGGTAGGGATTAGGTTATGTATGTAAGAGGTATCTATCTACCACATTAAAAATAATAAATTATAACCAAGTTGCTACTTACCTATTGGAGTCTTTGGGATGATTAAAAAATGATATGTTTTTATTCGTTCTATTATTGTTCATACACACAGTACAGTAAACCATATTTACACTTTTTTAAATTAAAACACTATTATTCTTTACTCATTAAATCAAAACGTGAAACGAAAACAAAGACGACGTGCTAGATGTACGCCCTTAGCTTGAGCACTGGCTGAGCCGGTATAAACCGGTTTCACTGCGTACGCGACGAGCCGCCAGTGCTCACGCACACACGCGTCTTATGCTTGTAGTAGTGTACCTATCATAGAGCAGTTGTATGAAGCTTACTCTCTGGTATACTCTGTGGCGCGGGCCCCGCCAGCGTCACGGTCGCCGCGCGTACGCAGCTGCTCCACAGAAGTGGGCTGCGGCCGCACCGCACACGAAACCGCTTGTTGTCCGGCCCGTTCCGCCGCCTGGCACCACTCAATCGCTTCATCAAATGTTACTGACGATTTTGCAAGTAATTTTTCTCTCATTTGCAGATTTTTTATTCCTCGAATGATTTGAGTCAAAATTAGACTTTTCTTTAAGGTACCGAACTCACAATTTTTACTCTGTACCTTCAGCACTCCTAAAAATGTATCAAAACTGTTTTCCTTCTGGTACGTTTCAAAAAATATGTGCCTTTCATAATTTGTATTTCGTTTTGGATCACAATATTCACAAAACTTTTGACAAATCGTATCGTAACTTTGTTTCTGAGTCTCGTCAATGTCAAGTTCTTCATAAATCTCACGACCATATTTACCAATAGTGTGCATAAATAGTGCGCATTTTTCTTTGGATGACGCCGATTCTTTTCCCGAAGCCAACAAATAATATTCAAATGCCACTTTAAATTCTCGCCAATTGGTAGCCATATTGCCTTCTTGTTGCAACGCCTCCGGTTGCCGTATAGACATACGAAACTTACTAATATCCGCATTCTCACCCCCCGTTCCAGACTTATCTTCACTCATTGTGGATATGAACACCCCAAACGTATTTTATAAGGACAATAAGCACCAACTAGCCACACCTGACACCATGTAGTATTATGGAGATGTAAATCAAACACCGTCTAAAGAACAACTGATTTATTGTACCATATTTTCAGATACCTTACATAATATATTATAAATATTATAGTTTATTTAGACATACCCACAACAGTGGCGTCAGGTGTAAGGGTGAAAAGATCCTCTGGAGAGCCAGGGTGCGACAATAACGGACATCGTTGGATTATATGGTCCACAGTCTGGTCCTCTTCGCCGCACTCACAGAGGCTGGAGTTGCTCCATCCCCACTTGTATTTGAGGTAATTACATCTTTCGTGTCCCGTTCTCAGTCTGTCGGGCGTACAAACCATAAACCCCACTGCAAAGTTGCCTGGCTTTGGCTTACCCCGACATTTGTGGTGCCGATTATCTATACTTACATATAATAAAATCGTAGAGATGAAAAAACTGTACATTGAATATTTTTTGAAAAAAATCACTGCTGCGAATACTAGGAACGATACTGATGCCAAAACTACAATTTTTAGAATTTCTGTCTGTTTGTCTGTTCGCTTCGCATGCATAAATTAAAAATAATAAAATAATTGGTACGGGTAGGCATATCTATACGACTTTGAATTAACTGCAAAGTTAGTCGAGTCGGTTAAGAAAAACTGTTTCTTAATAAGATATCGCTGACGTCACCCAAAGACGTACAAAAGTGGAGGTTAATTTTAATACTACGAGCAGTGTTTACGGTAGCATAATGGCTAAAGAACTGGTGTACTGAACCAGGAGTCGCAGGTTCGAATCCTGCTCGTGAGCGATTTTATCTTTCCACAATTTAAATCGTTAGATTTCGCTTCGAATGCGTAAATGCATTAAAAATAATAAAATCATAGATTTACCTAACTTTTTATAATAACATGAACATGAAAATCTATCTTATGTGAACATCTAAACTAATTACTAATTATGAGAAGGAATAATGAATGTATAAAAACTAAATATTTATAATGAAATAATACATAGAAACCAGGCACAATTTTGCATGAATCTGCATTAATAAATACAGGTCCGGTAATAAAATAATCCAGTTGGAGACAGAGCATTGGAGTAGGCAGTAAAAATATCAGTAAAAAATAAAACAAGTATTGAACTTTAAAATAAATAAGTAATTTACAATTTGATCATTTATAAATCAGCAGCGTAAAAACAACATTCATTTTTTGATTGCATTTTGAAGTTAAGTATCGTGCAGTGAAAGGATTATCAAAAATGGACGTGATTCAAAACCATCATCTGTTAGCACTGCCTCCTGGTGCTATAGAGGAAATAAGGAAGATCCACGATTTGGACAAGCCGGGAAGACTTGTAGAGGCCATCAGCATTCTGGAGGAATGGGTTCAGAAACAGGATCATATTATCAAAAAGGATTTCAGTAAGTATCTTATGGTTATATATCTTATGGTTATATATCTATTCCTGATCTCTCTACGGTCGTGTCGAATTGCCGTCCCATCGGATTAGGAGAGTGAGGGAATAGAGAGTGCACCTGTGTTTGCGCACACACTTGTGCACTATAATATGTCCCGCGCAGATGGCTAGTCTCCATTGAGATTGGCCGCCGTGACCGAAATTCGGCCGGGAGGACATTATATATCACAGTTTTACTATCTATACAGTTGCGCGACGAATGTACATGCGCAGGGCAACGGCGGGGGCCTTGCGAGGCGTCGGGAGACGCGGGCCGCGACCCTACAACTCACTTAGACATAGGGATCGCTCGACGCGGGTTCACGCGATAGTGTTTTTAAATTATTGTGATTTTAAATACAGTTTAGTAAGTTTTATTGAGTACAATGGTGAACACAAACTGTTCTGTATATGGATGTAGTTCGACTTTTTAAAAGAACAAGAATCTAAAATTTCATACATTTCCCCGTGATGCGTAGGTAGGTACCCAGGTAGGTACCCAGGTAGGTGATAAGAATAAATCCGCATGAAGTTTCGAAAACATATAATAGGTATTAACTAATACCTGTTTTTAGGGTACTAATAATATAGTATTCAAGTCATCGATCTATAATAAAACAAGTTTAACCGGATTGTATCGCGTTGCGTTGCCGTTAAACTTGTTTTATTATAATGTGTAGTGAACGCGTCATCATCATCATCATTTCAGCCGAAATACGTCCACTGCTGGACATAGGCCTCCCCCAAGTATCGCCACAAAGACCGGTCCTGCGCCTTCCATCCTTCGGGCTATGCTCGGAGTGTCCCTGCGTGATCGAATCAGAAATGAGGAGATTCGCAGGAGAACGAAAGTGACCGACATAGCCCGAAGAATTGCCAAGCTTAAGTGGCAATGGGCGGGGCACATTGCTCGCAGAAATTATGGCCGAGAGGGCTCGTAGCGAAGCAACGACTGCGCGGATTGTACGATCTGCAAGGTTAAGCTGCACTTGCCGCGGTCAGTCTGTGGATGGGTGACCGTTTCGTTACACAACGAGACCCCTCCGTGCCTCGGAGAGCACGTTAAGCTGTCGGTCCCGGTTGTCATACGAATATCTATGGCAGTCGTTACGGGTAGTCAGAAGCCTGAAAGTCTGACAACTGGTCTAACCTCCGAATGTCGGTATTACCCAGTAACTGGGTTGCGGGGGTCTGATGGCAGTCGCTCCGTGTAAAATACTGATGTTCAGCCGCATCTGGCTAGACTGGAAGCCGACCCCAATATAATTGGGAAAAGGCTCGGAGGATGATGATGATGGGGCAGTAAAGTTCTGAAGTGAACGCGTAAACTTAAGAAATTATTATTCTTATTCTTTATTGTACACACATATATACATTTATATTACATAACATTTTTATTATGATTATGTATTCAAGTCAACTTTTTCGCACTATGCGTCATAGATCGCAGGTCAGTGAACTCTTCATCATCATCATCATTCCAGCCGAAAAACGTCCACTGCTGGACAAAGGCCTCCCCCAAATGGGGGGATATGCCATAATCGCCACGCTTGGCAGGCGGGCTGGCGATCGCAGTTGGTTGTTTAAATACTCAAAGAACGCTGCTGCCCGTCCTCTGGTGAATCCCTTAGTCGCCTTTTACGACACCCATGAGAAGAGGGAGGGTGGTGCAATTCTTTACGTCCAGCACCACACGGAGTGAACTCTTATCGGATCTATTTTAGTTTCAAGCATTTAAATCTTTATGAACAGCAACCGCAATAGAAAAAAATATATTTATGAGAATAATGTTATTTTAAATAATTATTTAATTTTATATACAACGTGTTATTGAAATAACTGAAAACCTCTTAAGGGGTCAATGTAGTCATCAGTACGAACAACTTTTACTATAGGACCAACCCGAATTCGCGAAAAAAAAACCAGCTGATCCCTACATTTTGTCGATTCATGTGAACAAAATAGTAACAACAGATTTTTTTTGCGTGATTTGGTGATTGGTCCCATAGTAGAAGTTGTTCATACTGATGAGTACAATGACCCCTTAAGAGGTTTTCAGTTATTTCAATAACACGTAAATTTATGAAAAATCATCAGTAGCAAAACGTCAAACCTTCGATTTCGGGAGAATAAATAGGTTATAGAGAGAGAACCATGGCATACAAGAGGGACCCAGGGCACTCCGACTCGGATAGATTAAGTTTAAATACCTACCTCGTATCAATGTTGTCGTTTTAATATTTAATATTATTGAGATTCGTAATTTTATTTTTATTAATTTGCATGCCGCCATGCCGTAAGGCTGAACATGGAGATACCAATATACTATGTATAACATAATACATCAATAATCATATTATATCTCAAATTTAATAAATTAATTGAATTAAATGATCATTGTTATATTCCCAATTTTGTGACAATTTTCGAAGGAAAGCGTTAGTACCTACACGAGTTGCGGCATCGCCCGACATCAAAGGCGTCCGACAACTGTTATATTGTTAAACTGTGTTATATATCTATTAAAGTGGAGTTAAGTTGGACTAGTTTTCCGGATGCCGTCTACATTGTGGGCCCAAATGACTGTGGAACCAGCAAAGCGGTATTGAAACAGACCGCGAAGGCGAAGGACGAACTAGACTTCCAGCATCGGCATGCTGGCGTAGCTGGCGTAGCTGACACAGCTGGCGTAGCTGGCGTAGTGGGCGCAGCTGGCATAGCCGTTATAAGCCCGTGAGGTGAGGTGGCGTGCAGTGTTTCGTGTACGCTGCCTAGGAGGGTGCGGCCAACGTTAGGCCGCACGGGGAGAAGGGGCTCGCCTGCTTGTGGCGGGCCAAGACCTGTCGGGGGTGTTTGTGTGAATACTCTTGGGTTCCCACGCCCCCGGCTAAGGTAGTTGAAGGAACACCGTGGTGGTTTTAGTCGGTAAGAGTCCGACACTGACTCCGCCTACCCCGGGCAGAGTGCGTCCATGAGGATTACCCCATGGCAAAAAAAAAAGTCTACCAGCATCACCGTGTTCCTTGGATCATGACTGCACCGGTGCGGTCGTAGTTCAATTCAAATTCAATTAAATTCAAATGTTTTTTTTTTATTTCAAATAAACCTAACTACAGGCACTTTTGAAACGTCAGGCTCTAGTTGCACGGTTCCTAATTGTGGGTCCTATAGAGAAGAAGAAACTCCATGGATATACTCTTCTTAAAATAGGTTATTGGTTATTGTTTGTTCCGTGTGGTGCCGGACGTAAAGAATTGCACCACCCTATATCTTCTCATGGGTGTTGTAAAAGGCGACTAAGCGATTTATCAGAGGATGGGCAGCAGCATTCTCTGAGTATTTAACCAACCAACTGCAATCGCCAACCCGCCTGGCAAGCGTGGTGATTATGGCATATCCCCCCAACATATGCTTGGGGAAGGTCTGTGTCCAGCAGTGGACGTCTTTCGGCTGAAATGATGATGATTGTTTATTACATCAAATTTATTCAAATAATGTGAAGAACCGGAGTGACCGACATAGCTTGTAGGATCAGTAAGCTGAAGTGGCAGTGGGCTGGCCATGTCTGTCGAAGGACCGATGACCGTTGGTGCAGACGAGTCCTTGAGTGGAGACCGCGAATCGGCAAACGCAGCGTAGGGCGCCCCCCTGCCAGGTGGACCGACGACCTAAAGAACGTGGCTGGGGGGGGACTGGATGCGGAAGGCAGAGGACTGAGTGTTGTGGCGCAACTTGGGAGAGGCCTATGTCCAGCAGTGGACTGCGATAGGCTGAGTTGAATGTGAGTATAATGTAGGTTACTGTCAGAAATAAACAAGAGTTTAAAAGTGAGAATATTGCCTTTAGAAATAAACGTAAAATAGTTGCCATAGTATGTAGGAGCTGACCTGTCCCGACAGTCGGCACCCGTTCACGAGCATGACGCGAGCATCAGCCATCGCTTAACTCAACCATATTGAAGGGAACTTAACGACCCGACACTAACGCCACCATCAGCATGACATTTAAGTGAGCATGTGAGTTCCCGAAGCAATTCTATTTTGTGCTGAGGATGGCCATGGTTTTAGTCGGTAGGAGTGCGACACATCCCCCCTTCCTCAGACGAAGGAGGGTCCAGGGATCCATGAGGATTTCAACCAGAATACAAAAAACCGGCCAAGTGCGAGTCGGACTCGCGCAGTAAGGGTACCTCTCAACGACCTGATACCCTATAAAAACTCATTTAATTTACGAGAGTTTATCAAAAGACTTAAACGTACAGTGCGCGAAATATGAATTTTTGCATGTCTTTCTTACGCAGGTACAACCACATATGTCTATGTTTGTCTTATTTTTAGTATTTGTTGGTAAACTAAATAATATGCACTATAATCTGACCAAGACCCTGGGTCCCGTTTGGCACCCTTCGGGTACGGAACCCTAAAAAGGACAAACTGGGCTAAAAGATTATTTCTCAACTGGCCTTTACAAAACTGTAGGTGCGGTTGACCGCACGTCTGTAGTAACCGTTTGACATTGACTGCGCCTTTATTTCGTAAGCAGTAAGGGCTGTTTATGTTAAAAAGTTTTTATTTACGATTTAAACAAGAGTGGTTAATATACAACGTGTTATTGAAATAACTGAAAACCTCTTAAGGGGTCATTGTACCCATCAGTATAAACAACTTTTACTATGGGACCAAACCAGAAATCGCGAAAAAAATATCATAAACAGCTGGTCCCTAGGTTGGATCCATAGTAGAAGTTGTTCATACTACATAATGAGTACACTGACCCCTTAAGGTTTTCAGTTACTTCAATAACACGTTTTATAGGCTAGTGAAGGCGAACAGTGACACCGCAGTGACAGCTCTACAAGCTCGAAAATCAATATTTAGATCGTAAATTAATATTATCGAGCTTATACAGTTTATAGAGTTAGGTTAATATTTTTTATGAGTGTTATTCAGTAGATATATTGTTATTACTTCCGCGAATTATATTTCGACTGATATACAACGCAAAATAGAGCTACAATTTGCAAAAAACGCCAGAAATTTTGAATTTCGCGCGCTACCCTGTAGCATTCACCTTAAAGTGAACGCCAGCTAAAGAGCACGGCCGATCGCGAGCGAAGGCCTTTGCTGCCTTTCGCTAGCGTCCATCCACATTGTACGATGAACGTGCGCATTCGTTCGGTAGCCTTTTCTTGCCTTCGTTTGCTTGGTCTTTATCCGGACAAACCAACCATTGCCGGAAACAAAAACGGTTCTCAATTTTCCAAATTCTCAAGCTCATAATATGTTGCTCGGAAATTGGTTCATTATTTAAAAAAAAAAATACATTAATCGGCTCTTTTCCGTACGCAACGAAATAATCCAACACGACAATAATATAAATTACTGGACCGTTTTAATTTTTTTAATTATGCTAGCGAGGTTTTTATGTATGTACATACTTACATAAATTAGGTGTTTTTATACACAAAATATTTCTTATTTTATTTATTTATTTATATATGCTTTATTGTACACCATAAAAAACATTACATTGAATATGCGTTTAAACTATTTATGGAATCGTACGACAAGGATTAAGAAGTCCGCGTCGTTCGACCAATCGTAATACAAGGACTTGAAAATCCTCGTCGTTCGACCGGTCGTAATAGAAGGACTTGAAAATCCTCGTCGTTCGATCAATCGAACCACGCCTACTTGGAAAATGTATGTCCGCATGGTTCGACTTTGGAATAAATAAATAAATATCTTTGGGACATTTTTACACAGCACCATCTAGTCCCAAACTAAGCAGAGCTTGTGCTATGTGTACTAGACAATGGATATAATACTTATATACTTATTTTTTTTTGTAAATACATACTTATAATACATAAGCAACACCCAGACCAACAAAAACACTTATGTTCATCACACAAATATTTGTGTCCTGTGGGAATCGAACCCACAACCTCGTTAACAGCAGCAATCGGACGAAAAGGATTTAAAATTCCTCGTCGTTCGATTAATCGAACTGTGCGATCGGACCACGCGGCCGGAAGGCAAATGGCGGCCTTATCGCGATCAGCGATTTCTTCCAGGCAACAACAACAACTTGGAAAAGAAAGAACTGGACAGAAAATGGGGTTGTCAGATGTGCAAATTCGATACATAATTTAATAATATAATAAAAATAATAAAATACTATACTACTACTATAAAGTAACAACAAAAATATATTCTATAAATCCTAATACATAAATACTATATGCATATATACATATAAATAATAAGCAACGGTAAAGTAATTCAAAACGACCACATACAGGAGAACAAACATATTCATACATACATACATATTATCACGCCTGTTTCCCATTGGGGTAGGCAGAGACTATGGATTTCCACCTGCTACGATCCTGACACACCTCTTTCGCTTCATCTACGTCCATTAACCTCGTCATGCATGCTCGTCGGTTTAGAGAACTCTTAACCTGGCATTTTTTGAGAACATCCGCGATTTGATCGCGATACGTTCGCCGAGGTCGTCCCCTTCCAACTCTTCCATCCACACTCGCTTCATATACTTGTTTCGTCAATCTCCTCTCGTCCATCCTCTCTATATGTCCAAACCATCTTAACATACCTTTCTCAATCTTTGTCACTACATCTTCTTTCACTCCACAACGCTCCCTTATCATGTTATTCCTTACTTTATCTCTCAAAGTTACACCACACATACTTCTCAAAGCTCTCATTTCTACAAACATATTCATAGCGACAAATAATGCTCCTTCACAAGCCTCTTAAACACTGGCAGCGATTGCGCTCTTCTAATAGGCACTGGCAATGTATTCCACAAACGAGCAGCCTGAACCGTAAAGGATTTGTCAAAAAAAATTGTGGAATGCATTGGCATTTTCAGTCTTAAATTATTTGATGACCTAAGGAATAGCGTGTGAGTGTTGCAGAGGAATTCCAAACGTTTCTTCAGGTAAAGGGGAGTATAAGAAGAGAAAAGCACGTTATAAAGAAGATAAAGAATGCGCTTTTTTTTTCAGAAATTTTAAAATAGTACTAGAACCTCGCGCGGACGAAGTGGCGCGTATGAATATTAGATACTGTTGAATTTATTTGTATATTGTTTCCTCGCAAATGAGAGAAAAGTACTATACAATCAACTCAGCCTATCGCAGTCCACTGCTAGACATAGGCCTCTCCCAAGTTGCGCCACAACGCTCGATCCTCTGCCTTCCGCATCCAGTCCCCCCCGGCCACGCTCTTTAGGTCGTCCGTCCACCTGGCAGGGGGGCGCCCTACGCTGCGTTTGCCGATTCGCGGTCTCCACTCAAGGACTCGTCTGCTCCAGCGGCCATCGGTCCTTCGACAGACATGGCCAGCCCACTGCCACTTCAGCTTACTGATTCTACAAGCTATGTCGGTCACTCCGGTTCTTCTCCGGATAATCTCGTTTCGGATTTTATCCTTCAAAGAAACTCCAAGCATAGCTCGCTCCATAGCTCGCTGAGCGACTTTAAACTTGTGGACTAGCCCAACTGTCAGTGTCCACGTCTCGGTACCGTAAGTCATGACAGGCAAGACGCACTGGTTGAAGACTTTTGTCTTCAAACTTTGCGGTATAGGCGACGAGAAGACTCGGCGAAGTTTGCCAAACGCTGCCCAGCCCAGACGGATCCTTCTGTTGGCTTCTTTCTCGAAGTTGTGTCTACCAAGCTGAATTGCCTGCCCTAGGTAGACGTATTCCGTTACAACTTCGAGTGTCGACCTTTCGACGAATATCGGCCTCGGCACGACATGCATATTGAACATGACTTTAGTCTTGTCCAGATTCATGCCGAAAGAAAATACTATACAAGTCACGGCCGAAATAGCAATTAACGGCCTCGTTTAGTTAAAAAGGACTCGGGTGGCGCTTCGTTCTTTTAAAATCACTTTGGGAGTACTCGGCTTCGCTTCGTACTTCCAATATTACTCGGCCGTCAATTGTTTCATTTCAGGCCTCGACAGTAATGTACTATTATTTTCTTAGCTCAATAAAACTTTTTAAGAAAAATTTTTACCGACGAAAACAGAAACTGAAAAGCGAAAAATAACTAATTATGAGTCGGCGCCAAACGAACTTTTAACAAGCAAAGTGCGTGCAAGTTGCAAGTGGCCGAGCGGAGAACGCATTTTTGGAATGTTATTAGTTATAAGTAAGTAGTAGTAGTAGTTTAAGTTGTTAGTTATTGTTAATCGTTGAAAATTTCACGTTGTCTTTGATGTGACGTTGTTTTTATTATTTATTTAAAGTAATTTAATGATCTTCGTTGATTGGTTGTTTGGCGTCGACTCATAATTAGTTATTTTTAGGTTTTCAGTTTCTGTTTTCGTCGGTTAAATTTTTTGTTAAAAAGTTTTATTTTTCATTTTTTTGTGGTTAAAATCTAACTCCAGGTCTCCATTATGTCTTAGTGTCTAGAACTATATTTATGTGTGTCAAGTTCCAACAGAATCGGTTAACAGGTAAGAATTCAGTGGGTGAACAAACACTCATCCCCTGTTTTACTACCCTTAAGGGTGGATTTTGATTTTGAAATTTAAATGGAACCAATTTCGAGATATACCCTATCCATTAAAAAAAGAATCATCAAAATCGGACCACTCTGTAAAAAGTTATGCGCGGTATATACATAAAAAAAAAAATATACGCGTCGAATTGAGAACCTCCTCCTTTTTTTCATCGGTTAAAAATTAAAAATGTTTCCGCAGAACATAATCCTCGGGCTCTTTAAATACTTTAACTTTACTTTACTTCCAGCCAGGGACTACTTGGAGAAGACGTTAATATCATGCAAAAATTCGGTGGAGAAATCGAAGAAGCAAATTGACAGTCTGTGTACAATGAAGACACTCATGCCAAAGTTCTTCACAAAGACGAATGTCAAGATGGAACTACATGATATTCTGGAGATAGTGTAAGTACCTTTTAGATAAATCGATACACTTTTTAAATTTCTATATCATTCGAGTTTGCATTTTTAACTTATTGTATTACTACTGTGGTGTTACTTAGTAAGGAAATTGTGTTCAAGAAATAAAAATGTATCCGACGCGATAGATGCCATAAATCGTGACTTCAATCAACTCAGCCAATCGCAGTCCATAGGCCTCTCCCAAGTTGCGCCACAACGCTCGGTCCTCTGCCTTCCGCATCCAGTCCCCCCCAGCTACGTTCTTTAGGTCGTCAGTCCACTTGGCAGGGGGGCGCCCTACGCTGCGTTTGCCGATTCGCGGTCTCTACTCAAGGACTCGTCTGCTCCAGCGGTCATCGGTCCTTCGACAGACATTGCCAGCCCACTGCCACTTCAGCTTACTGATCCTACAAGCTATGTTGGTCACTCCCGTTCTTCTCCGGATAATCTCGTTACGGATTTTATCCTTCAATGAAACTCCAAGCATAGCTCGCTCCATAGCTCGCTGAGCGACTTTGAATTTGTGGACTAGCCCAACTGTCAGAATCCACGTCTCGGCACCGTAAGTCATGACTTGATAGCCATAAAAACTGGTCTGATATATTTGGGGTTGAGGTGAACCCTAATAAATGTCAAGCCATCGTTATAGGGAGTCACTGGAGTAGTTGCAAACTGAGCTGAGCAACACTTCCTTCAATCATATTTAATGGCATGGTCATCCCACTCAGCCCTAGTGTCAAAGACCTTGGTTTGCATATTGACACCACCTTAAGCTGGCAAAACCAAGTGGCGAGTGTCAGCCAGAGAGTTACGGGAACACTTTTTTTAACTTTTTTTTTGAGTTGTGTCGTTATTCATGTAAAGCAGCGACGTGTAACAACTACAGTACGTGCAATATAGGCCGGCCTGAAGTTGTCACACGACCGTCGCAGTAATCGTTTTTTGGGTGTAATTGATGGTAAGGGGCGGGAAAAACACGCACAGTGCCTAACTTCAGGCGCGTACTGTACGTATCAAGGCAGCTATTGGCTAATCAAGTACGCGGACGTTTTGACGGCTCACATAAGTGGTCGAAACTGATTTGAAGTTTTCAAGTGGCGAATAGTGGCAACCTACATCAGTACTACATCATTGATGTGTTGATAGAAATCGTTCACCTGTAATAAGATAAGATAAGATAAGATAAGATAAGATAAGATAAGATAAGATAAGATAAATATTTATAAATTTTTTTTGGTCGTGGGTTCGATTCCCACAGAACACAAATATTTGTGTGATGAGCATAGTGTTTGTGTTGGTCTGGGTGTTTCTTGTGTATTATAAGTATGTATTTAAAAAAAAAGTATCATCATCATCATTTCAGCCTTAAGACGTCCACTGCTGGACATAGGCCTCCCCCAAGCAAATGTTGGGGGGATATGCCATAATCGCCACGCTTGGCAGGCGGCTTTTTTTTTTTAAAAAAAAAAGTATAATAAGTATTATATCCATTGTCTAGTACCCATATTACAAGCTCTGCTTAGTTTGGGACTAGATGGTGCTGTGTAAAATGTCACAAAAAAATTTTTTTTTTTTTTTTTTTTTTCTCGCCACAATATTACACTTAAAATAACATTTCTTATGTAATGAGACGCCGATGCTATCCAACCATCCATCCACCATCCGCAAACAAGTCACAGTCGGGATTGGCGCACAGGAGAGCCATGAGTGCTGAGAAAGCCACATTATAATAATTCAAAGTAATATCTATCAAAAGTTTGTACAAAAATGTCTAATAACGCACCTCCTGACCGAATTTCGGTCACGGCGGCCAATCTCTATGGAGACTAGCTATTTGCGCAGGCATGATATATTATAGTGCACAAGTGTGTGCGCAAACACAGGTGCACTCTCTATTCGCTCACTCTCTTGATCCGATGGACGGCAACTTGACACGACCGGAGAGAGATCAGGCGCAGAACCGACGGCTTTACGTGCTTTCCGAGGCACGGGGTTATAGCACCGCCCACTTCCTGGCTCCGGGCTGCTACTGAGATTTCATTTGTATAGAAAAATCATTTTTTACCTACCCGGGAATCAAACCCAAGATCCTAGCATGCTTAGAAGTCGCACTTGCGACCACTAGACTACTAGACCAACGAGACTACTAATATTGTTATGTATTATTATTATTAATTCTTTTACAGATGGCTGGTGCCACTGCCAATCGTAACAAAGGACTTTTACAGAGTGCTAATGGTTAACATCAATCCTAAGAACTTCACATCTGAGTCATTTATGCTGTATTTCCAATACTGTTTAATAGTAAGTAATTACATCTATTGAACAATAAACAATTGCCACATAACCAACTGAACAACATTCGGACAAAATGAAAATAATCCATAAAGTTAATTCAAAATGACGGGCATTCCCTTTAAATGACAATAGGTACCTTCCTATCCACTAACGTTCATTCCTGCCGGAATCTACAGTCTTTAAGAGGCTGACAACACCTAAAAAATCAGACCTCTGCGGTCACTGTCGTTTCGTACAGAACTGAAAGAGAGGCAACGAGCCGAGGGACGTCGGATACGCCGCTCAACTTGAATGAAAATTAACAATTTTTTTTTTAAATAAAAAACTAAAAGCTTATTTGAAAAACAGAAACAACAAATGTTTAGATTATTGTCTTTTTCAAATGTTTTCTTAATTTTATTTATAATATTTAGTAAATAATAGAGATTGTTTGCTTTAAAGCATGTTTTAAGAGGTTAGTTTACAATTCTTTCCTATCGAGAAAACTTCAAGAAAACGTGTTTTGGGCACAATACAGTTTCAGAAAATACAATCAAGATTAACATATATTTTTTTCATTGCCACAAACTGAATAGATACAGCTAAAAATGTTTTTAAAAGAAGCCTATTTGGAGTATTTGGCTGTTGTCAGCGTCTTAAGGAGAATGCTACAGGGTAGCCCGAAAAAATTCAAATGTATTGGCGTTTTTTGCAAATTGTAACTTTTTTTCGCGTTTTATATCGGTCAAAATATAATTGGCGGAAATAATAACAATATATCTACTGAATAATACTCATAAAAAATATTAACCTAGCTCTATTAGCTGTACTAGCTCGATAATATTAATTTACGATCAAATTATCGATTTTCGAGCTTGTAGAGCTTATAGAGCTAGGTTAATATTTTTATATATATTGTTACTATTTCCGCCAATCACATTTTGACCGATATACAATGCGAAATAAAGCTACAATTTGCAAAAAAACGCCAAAAAAATTGAATTTCGCGGGCAACCCTGTAGCATTCACCTTAAGGAAATAATGCCAGTGGATTTGCAAGAGCGAGAAAGAATGATGCGCCAACTGATCAAGCGCGACGCGTCCTTCGCGACGTGAGGGATGGCGAGGTTTTAATACCATCATTCTTTCTCGCTCTTGCAAATCCACTGCCGTTCATTCCATAAAGACTGTTCAAACAGGAAGCGTACCTAACGCGCGTCAAGACGTAATAGCGTCGCATACTAGTGCTGCACTATAGCGCTGCATTGTGTTTTACTATTGAAGTAGATACCTGTCAAAGAGAGCGCGCGCGCTAGAAGCAGGCGACGCTCTATCGTGATGTCAGGACGCGGCGTTGTAATTTATTACAGAATTTGTCATTGTACGCCCGGCGTTCTTGCGTGAATTTTATGATTATGACTGAAAAACCGATAGAATGTGTTGATATGATGATAGGTCTCGACACAAACGATGATAGTTTTCAAAATCTTTTCTCTTATTAATGTTATAATGTGTACAGAAGTAATAATTCTTCTACATCTGAATCCCGTGAAATTGTGACAAATACTGCTTTGGTAACTGGTAGCGCTTGTTCTAAGAACGTTGGGCGTCAAACCTGTTTGACATCCAAAGTACGCGACGTCATGACGCTACGTTATTGACGCCTTGACGCGCGTTAAGTACGCTTCCTGTTTGACCAGAACTTTAGTATCTGATCGACATTTAGGCAAAATTAAAATAATTCATAAAGATAATTCAAAATGACGGGTATTCCCTTTAAATTACAAAAATTCTCATAAAATTATAGGATTATTACCATCCACAGACACACAAGACCGTGGCAGCTTATGTTATGCTTACTCATGTTTCACTCGTGAGTTAGTGATGCCGCTCCATAGGCGAATATTGTAAAAATATCGAGAGTCTGTCGATAGTCCAGTAATAGTGCGAATATCGATAGCGTAGCATGAGGTGATACTATTGATAATTTGATGGTATCGATAGTATAGCACGTCAGTATTGGAAACGCAAACGATTATATCGATACTATCAATAGTATTACTTATCATCTTTTAGAATAGAATAGAATAATTTTATTTCTCAGTATATGGTAGGTACATTGATGTCTTACGATATATATGGTGTCACATATACTACCATTGCTGGTGTAGAAATATTACGTAGGTTCATTACAGGAATAAATAACATTATTATAATATTAAATTTAGCATTTTGGATTACAATAATTTTAACAGATTAATAGACTGACACTCATATTAGGAATTACATTAATAACAATTTCTTTAAATCTAAACCTACAATGTCAAAATATCAATTACAATTACTTTGACTAGTTAAATATCGATACTTTTGACAGCATCGATTATTTTAGACTATCAACAGATGCCTATTATGAAATAGGTCCCTCTACATTACGTATGTATTGAACGATACTATCGAAAGTTTTGTTGCTATCGACTGTGCCTACTATCAATAATATCGATAGTATCATTAATATCAATAGTAAACATTTTTAGAACACAAATACTATCAATAGTATTGATTCTATCGATAGCACAGACACCATTTACGTCTAATACTATCGTTACCATTAGAAATAATCAATAGTAACACATTTTGCGCTTTCAATACTATCGATACTACTGACAGTATCGATATCCTAACTGATTTTTAAGGTTAAATATCGATAGCAGGATTATCGATCTTTCGGTATCACAATCGGGAAGGCATATTTTTACAACCTTTTATTTAACTCGCATTGTTTGTTAGTTGGTTTAGGTCAATTCTAGCTAGCCAAATTTAAACTAGTTCCCGTTATCAGAATTGGCTGAAATTTGGTAAACATATATATAATATGTAAATCCGATGACGTTGCAATATTATGGTGTTTAGAAGCTGATCTGATGATGGAGCCGGAAGGTGGTCATAGGATCTCTTTTGTAATTACGTTGACACACCGAGTTTGGGTTACAGTACCAAATACGTGTCTTATAATAAAAGCTTGTCTTGAAAATTTAATTTTTGAACAAAAATCTTATTTAAATTAATGATGTTTTTTCAGCTTACTGAGTATATCAAAGCTAATGATTATGTCAATGGGTTCATATTAGTTGAAGACTTTAGTAAGTTAAATCTGCTAGATCTTATGACAAAAATGAGCGTAACGGAGCTACAACAATTTATATCTATTTTGGTTGTAAGTATACAATTTCCTTTAATCTTTTTTTATACACCATGTTTGAGAGGTCTCCAAAAAATTTGTGGGTATGGGTGGTGTATGCAGTCTGCTAAAAACGACGTCAAAGCGTACCAGTAGGTCTACTCGCGTTTTACGAACGACAAACGAAGTACGAACTTTCGTTCCGACTGTTACCTGTACAATCAAGATAAGGAGATAAAAAGGCACAATAAAGATAGACTACGGTTCATAGTCATATACAATTTACCGGAGATCAGAGAAACAAATGTCAAAACACGATCATCGCATGCGATGCGGGAACGATCGGTGACCGGAGTAGCAAATTGTGCGATGAATCGTACGATTTATCGAATACCGTCAAACGGGAGTAGATCCCCTGCTGTCGTATTCTTCTGAATACGACACGATAGCCAGTTATCGCCCGGTTCGGTTTGTTATCTCGTTTCGTCTGGTGATTTACGCAACGAGGGAAAAAGAGAGATTCGGGGAGTTGGGGTTCTACTCGCGATATTCGATTAATCGTAACATTCTTCACGCACTTTTCTACTCCGATCAGCCATCGTTTGGATATCGAATGCGATGATCGTCTTTTGAACTCGCGTTTGACGATATTCTATTAATCGTAATATTCATCGCACACATCGTTACTCCGATCAGCCATGCTTTCCATAATATCGTATGCGATGATCGTGTTTTGAACTCGCATTTTACGATATTTGATTAATCGTATCATTCTACGCATACTTTGCTACTCTGATCAGCCATATTTTCGATATCGCATGCGACAATCATGTTTTGACCTCGCGTTTGACGATATTTCTGTAATCGTAACATTCATGGCACACTTTGCTACTCCGATCAGCCATCGTTTTGATAACGATTGCGATGATCGTGTTTTGACCAAGCATTTGATGATATTCAATTAATCGTTACATTCATCGCACACTTCGCGACTCCGATCAGCCATGCTTTCGATAACATCGTATGCGATGATCGTGTTTTGACCTCGCGTTTGACAAGATTCGATAAATCGTCACATTCATCGCACACTTTGCCACATCGATCAGCCAACGATTCAATATCGCATGAGATGATCGTGTTTTGGCCTCGCGTTTGACAAGATTCGATAAATCGTCACATTCATCGCACACTTTGCCACACCGATCAGCCATTCATTCGGTACCGCTTACGATGATAGTTTTTTGACTCAAAATACTGTACTCCGGTCAATCACATACGACTATGAACC
The DNA here is from genome assembly GCA_949699075.1 of Asteroscopus sphinx. NCBI lineage: Eukaryota > Metazoa > Arthropoda > Insecta > Lepidoptera > Noctuidae > Asteroscopus > Asteroscopus sphinx. The sequence goes on along the minus strand of OX453021.1, from coordinate 4,783,612 downwards.
GTGTTAATCGAGCATTAAAACTTATACAACATGTAACAAGAACCCTGTTGTTCCTGTGAGCTACGTTATCAGAATCGATATTCATACGTAAGGATAGGACACAACTCATTTGGAAAAACTCTTAAATAAAAATAATAAAATTTAATATTAAATCATTATTAAAGTGATTATAACACTTTCAATTTACAATTAATAATGATATAACATTAAATTAAATTATATTTATTGATATAATCACTGAGTGAGTGAGTTTTGAGTGATATAATCACTTTCAATTCACAATTAATTAATCAAAATCAAAATGTTTATGTGTTGTGTTGTGTTTTTTTTTTTTTGCAAATGTGTTGTGTCTTTCTTACGCATGAATATTGATTCCGATAACGTAGCTCACAGGAACAACAGAGTTTTTGTTACATATTGTAGAGATGAATTATGAGTTGTCCAATTACAAAACAGTTCTAATTATTCGCACAGATAAATAGGAAGCTACAAACGCGCTTGCCAATAAGAGCGCGTTATGTTTAGTCGAAAATTTGTGAAATTCAGACGTTATTACGCCTATACAAACTTATTCCTAGTTTATACTAAAGCTCTTAAGGGGTCTCTGTACTCATAATTATAAACAACTTTTACTATTGGACAAACCCTGAAATCGCGAAAAAATATCAGCTGGTCCCTACATTTGTGTTCACATCAATTGACAAAATGTAGGGATCAGCTAATTTTATGTTCTATTCAAATTTCTGTCGCATTTTGAAGCAGATAAGGTTGAATTTCAATTGTTACTAAATAAGCCGTTTCGCCGCCACTATGCCGGTTTGCGCTGACAACAGAAATCTAAATAATAAGGAAATAGAAATGATATCCAGTTTTACAGGAAGGCTACGGTGCAAGATTGAAGAGCATACACGTACTAACAGAGTCAAAAGCCGTAGAAATATTAATAAATACTATCAAGCAGTTTGTTAGTGAGAAGATTGGAAACAGAATGCACGTGTATTCCACACTAGAAGACCTTCATAAGGTCGTACCCAAAGAAATACTGCCTGTAGAGTATGGTGGGACCGAGAGATCTATTCATACATTGTTTCGTAAGTAATAATTATAGGAAAATTTACAAAACTAATAGCAGAAATGACACTATTTTTGCTGAAAATAAGGTTTTTGCTGAAAATCAGCGCTGCTGGCACTAGGTCCGTCCTAAGCCACAGCATTATGCTGAGCAATGACCTACATTTTTGCGCACATGCGACGCACAAAGATCACAGCAGTATTTATAATACCTACATTTTTTTTATTATTGTTTTTGTTTTGATTTGACTAACTGTAAATCACAGACTACCTATAATGTAGAACAAAAAACCGATGATTACCGTTATAACCACAGATCATGGTCCAGTGTTGTCGGTTGTCAATTTAACTGTAACTATACTAATTTGTCATGAAATTGTAAAGTATTATGTATGAGTTTTGTAGTGTGTGCGTCAAATGGAGCGCAAGAATAAAATCTTTTTCTTTCTTTCTATTGATTTTCGTCACACCTAATGTAACTCCTCATAAATGCATGGTTGTCATGCATGCACGAACATACAATAGTATGACTACCTTAACTTTACTATATTTTAGTTTGATTATTGTACTTTGTACTAGACATGGGACGGGTAACGATTTTGCCGATTTTATGTCTGATTGGACATAAGGTGTAATATTTCTGCTTCTAGGTTTCTTCAATGAAAACTCCAATAACTCTAATTTTTTTTTTTTTTTTTTTTTATAAGAGACAACGTTCTTGACTGATCGGATAAGTGAATTTTGATAATTCTCCAACTTTATTTACTTTCTCCACCATAATGTAAGCGCCTGAAAAAATTATATTATTTGAGTTACTACAACACATTGCTCTTGTAAGAACGTAAGGCACTGGCGACATCTTCTCACCCGTTGAAAGGCTTGTCTTTCAACTTATTAAATCTTCCTGTGTGGGCAGAAGACAAATCTTACAAGCGCGCGACGAATTAAGCTTCTCGTCGGCTACTCGTGAGAAATCATCGGTGCCAGGGAACATGTGCTTCACACGTACGCTTCACTCATATACGCACGAGTTCTCTAATATTATTTGTATTAGTTTTCCAAAGTGGTGCCGAGTACCCGGCATGGTTAATACCGGGTACTCTGCTGGGTACCCGGCAGCGCTGACATACTGTGATGCGTGCGTTTCACGATGTTACAAAGTTCTGACTAAGTATTTATTGACGCCCGCAAGTTCTGTTTACAGCGAACATGGAAGGGAACGCCTATTTTCAGAGACAAGATTAGTCTATAAATTAAAAGAAATCGCTTTGATACCAATTATGCGAAAAAAAAATCGAATTCATGTGCGGATTTATATTCGATTATCACTTGCTTTAACGGTGAAGGAAAAAATCCATCCATCAGAGAGTGCTCCATACAGTTCTCAATGCTGTGTGTAGTCCGTCAACCCGCACTAGGCCAGCGTGGTGGACTAAGGCCTGAGCCTTCTCATACTGAGAAGAAGCCCGTGCCCAGCAGTGGGACAGTAATGGGCTGGTTATGTATGTTATGTATGCGAAAAAACTGATGTTTTTACACTATCATTTGCTCATTTTAAATATTAAAATAATACAGCTATGTTATTATTTTTTCCTTTAAGACATTTGGACTCGATAAATTGTTTTTATTTTTCAATTACTATATTTTGTTATAATAAATAATAAATAATAATTTTATTTACGAGAAACTGATTTAATTTACGAGAGTTCATCAAAAGACATCAACGCACTGTGAGCAAAATGTGAATTTTTGCATCTCTTCCATACGCAGGCACATATGTCTATGTCTGCCCCATTTTTAGTATTTGTTGCCAAATTACTGCATAGTATTGTTACGACGGAGGGTTAAGCAGAGTGGACTGAAATACTTCAACCTCGATTTTCCTGGACTTAGAGACGTTTTCAGCAGGCTGAAATGCATTTTCAGTCCGTATCAGAGGAGGCTCTATCACATACCAAAGAATCGAAATTTTGAGTAAGTTGCCGTTGTTTTCAGGCGCCTGAAACATGTTTTCAGGCCGTTTCAGGAGCCAACAAATCCGATGCCGACATTTCCTGAAATCCCATTTTCAGGCGTTTTCAGGACCCCTTATGGCCATTTGACACCCACATGTAAAATTGTTGATGAGTGAGCGAGATAGAGCTAAATATCAGACAAGGATAGACGAAGAACCTCCTGGAAGAGAGTGAGCAGGATAGAGCTAATATAAGACAAGGATAGACGAGATTCGACAAGCTTCGAGAACATTCCATTCTAGAAGTGAGTGAGTGAGATAGAGGATAGATGAGGTTCGACGAGGTTCGAGAACTTTCTATTTCGAGAATGTGCAAGTGAGAAAGAGTTATCTTATGACAAGGATAGATGACGTTCGAGGACTTTCTAGTACCACGATTCGCGGCCTATATAAACGGCGCAGCTCAGCGCCAGGAGTTCAGTTTGAGTTCAGTTTGGATCAAGCGATACAAGCGATAACATCGAAGCGATATTCGGAGCGATTTAACTAGTAACTTTGTGTAGTAATAAGCGATTCAGTGTAATTGTTCAGTAATAAAGTGTTCTCTACGCATTTAATCGGCTTTCTATCTATATACGAACCCCCAGCTCGTAACATTTGGTGTCAGAAGTGGGATAGAAAATGCCGATTACGCCAAGAGAGGAGGAACCGACTGGTAATGAAACGCCGAGTCGGATGCAGACGAGACAGTTAACGGCAAGACAGACAGCTCAGGACGCATCAAGAACTATGAGTCAGGAGGAGGTCGTCCAACAGGGACCTCAGCCTCAAGGTGGGAATAACGATATTACCAGCTTATTCAATTTGATGCAGCAAATGGCAAGAATGCAGGAAGAGCAATTACGAGAAACACGCGAACTAGTTACAAGGCAGAAAGAGCAAGTACGCGAAACACGCGAACTAGTTACAAGGCAGAAAGAGAAAGTACGCGAAACACGCGAACAAGCCACAAGGCAGGAAGAGCAAGTACGCAGACAGGAAGAGCAAGCCGCAAGGCAAGAAGAGCGGTTCTGTAGAATGGAGAAGATATCTGAGCGAGGAGCAATATTGGAGGAACTCTATCTTTCTTTTAAAAATAAACAAGATGAGGTAGAGATTAAGGTTGATCAAGCTGTCGTTAGTGAAGCAGACATATCCGAACAAGATGATGCCAATAAGAGCCAGGAATCGGACGATGACGAATATGAAGCAAATGATGGTGAAGATGAAGTTAACATGTGTCAAGAAACTGAAGATGACTCAGAAGATACAGATGGCACGTTCAACCCGAGCGGGTCGGAGGAGGACGATAGCAACTTCTACCCGGAGGTGGGCAAGGGAGTGGTGGGCGCCACACAGCGCCGCAAGTCGCTGAGCCGCTGCCGCTCCGATGGCGAGCCCGCCAAGCGCGACCGCAAGGTCAAGGGCAAGAAGGGATGGCCAAGTAACCTGAGTCACGGTCGAAAAGCAGAGTCAAACAGCGAAGAAGAAAGTAAAAAGTCGGAGAATGAGAGCGAGAACGAGTCCGGAAGCGATACAAAGGTGTCCGAGCAGGAGCTCAAGTCGAAGCGTGGGCGGACAGCGGCAGCAGCACCGGCACTCGTGGCAAGAGGCCGCAAGGGTGCGCTGGCTAAGAATGTCAACGCTAAGGCCACGCCCGTCAAGCGGAAAGCACTCACACCACCTGCACAGAAGAAGGCACCCGCTGCCAAAGACGCGGGGCCACCAGCGAAGAAGAACAAGAAGGCTTCCTCAGACAAGAAGTACGGCGAGGGCAGCGTGAAACTCAAGGAAGAAGGTAGCGCCGAGGAGTCCAACACGCCCGTCGACGAGAAGACCAAGTGGCCGCCCACTGACGAAGAGATCAAGACGTATGACCCTGGAGGGTGCAAACCTAATTGGGATGGGCCGTCACGAAGATCAACGACGTCGCTTACCGAATTTGAAAGGAAGGACGTAATCAACCGAAGATTGTACACATTGATCGACTGGCCCGGTACTATGGAGACAATGATGCTCGGGACGAGCATGTCTTAGGAGGGGGTAGTGTTACGACGGAGGGTTAAGCAGAGTGGACTGAAATACTTCAACCTCGATTTTCCTGGACTTAGAGACGTTTTCAGCAGGCTGAAATGCATTTTCAGTCCGTATCAGAGGAGGCTCTATCACATACCAAAGAATCGAAATTTTGAGTAAGTTGCCGTTGTTTTCAGGCGCCTGAAACATGTTTTCAGGCCGTTTCAGGAGCCAACAAATCCGATGCCGACATTTCCTGAAATCCCATTTTCAGGCGTTTTCAGGACCCCTTATGGCCATTTGACACCCACATGTAAAATTGTTGATGAGTGAGCGAGATAGAGCTAAATATCAGACAAGGATAGACGAAGAACCTCCTGGAAGAGAGTGAGCAGGATAGAGCTAATATAAGACAAGGATAGACGAGATTCGACAAGCTTCGAGAACATTCCATTCTAGAAGTGAGTGAGTGAGATAGAGGATAGATGAGGTTCGACGAGGTTCGAGAACTTTCTATTTCGAGAATGTGCAAGTGAGAAAGAGTTATCTTATGACAAGGATAGATGACGTTCGAGGACTTTCTAGTACCACGATTCGCGGCCTATATAAACGGCGCAGCTCAGCGCCAGGAGTTCAGTTTGAGTTCAGTTTGGATCAAGCGATACAAGCGATAACATCGAAGCGATATTCGGAGCGATTTAACTAGTAACTTTGTGTAGTAATAAGCGATTCAGTGTAATTGTTCAGTAATAAAGTGTTCTCTACGCATTTAATCGGCTTTCTATCTATATACGAACCCCCAGCTCGTAACAGTATGCACTATAATCCGACCAAGTTTGACGCTGGTATGTATTACCGTTTTGAAGATAGAACAGGAACAAAATCATTGAAAAAAATGCATGTTTTTAGTGGTTTCTTGTATGGGGACCTAAACATAAAAAAAGTTTAAAACCAAAGGGGGTCCCCTTTAGTTTTAGACTTTTCTTATTTTTAGTATTTGTCGTGATATTTGTCACAGCAACACATATTCTGAGAAAATTTCAAACATCTACCTATTACCGTTCAAAAGATACAGCACAGTGACAGACAGACGGACGGACGGACAGCGTAGCGAGAGTAATAGGGTCCCGTTAGCACCCTTCGGGTACGGAACCCTAAAAAGTAACGGATCCGCTGGGTACCGGGTCCAAACCGGGTGGGTATCCACGGGTTTTCCATGTCTACTTTATACCATCATAGAATTCTGAAAATCGAAGTAGTTTATGCTATATCGGCTATAATGATGACCCTGAGGGTGAGAGCTTTTAAGACAGGCTATTGAATTATTTTAGTTTAGGCTTTGATTGAAATTTTCGTAACACTAAATAGCTACGTATGTAATTTGCCTCTTCTGTTTAAGAGCCCTCTTACATTTTTTTGACGAAATAGCAACGAGAAGTGGATTTTTGGCGTTTTAATTCAACTAGATATTATAAAGATCTATAGAACCATGACTGAATTAGATATCGCGATACTGAGCCCAAGATAGCGTGGTACTGAGCCCAGGTCGTCGTGAGCGTAATAGTCTTTTGATTTTTAATTTTTGATTAGATTTATTTAATTATTTCCATATTTAATTTTATCATGTTGGCAAAAGTCTGAACTTTCTTGTGGTATTTGTTTTTAGATAATTTATTTATTTACTTTTGGAGAAAATTGAGGTTTAAAATACCTATTTTCTGGTTAGAAAATAAGTATTTTGAAGTAGCCATTTATTTAGCTGGACTGGACATATTAAAAAGTTATTATTAGTATCAATGGAACCGTATTCCGAATATTATGGTCTATTTTTAAACAGTTTATAGCAAATGGTAATTGAGATCCAGGACTTTAAATTACCGCTTCTTAGCATTTAACCAACTTTGGAAAAAAATTCAAACCCCTTTCCAACTTTGGAACTTATATTGACACTACCTTTAACATAACTGTAAAATAACTGTTTTACGTATCTGTTTCTAAAATGTATTATTGTATTAATTACAACATTTACAACCTTTAGTTAAGCCTAAAGATTTCGAAGTTTTCTAACATATAACATAAAATCAAGCACAGAAGACCTTAACGCTGTTGTAATACCAAATAAATTTGTGATTACAGATGAATGGATTGAAGAACTGAGTACAGAAAAGCACGTGGAGTACATGAAAATGATGAACAAAGCTTGCTCGGATGAAACGAAAAGACATGAAGGAAAATTCAATGAAGAATATTTAGGCATGCCTGGATCCTTCAGAAATCCGAGTGTGGACTAATAATTAGTCTTTTCAAAAACAATGATATTCTAATGTTTCTAAGGTGCAAATTAGCATGCTTCGCCTTACAAAAAGTAGCAAATTTCCACCTTATCGTCATTAGGATACAACTGTTTTTGGACAGACACCCCTTAATTAGGACATATATAACGAAATACGTGGTCATATTTGCAGAGCTCATCATTGTATGATCTGTGAGATTAAGAGGAATTGCGGTTGGTCTTTTCTCCATACAAACGCTCTCGACAGTTTTCTTTCTAGTTTACAACCCTAGAGCAATGTTGCTTGACAGTTGACAGTAAAATAAATATTACGTCCCTATATTTTAGTTTTCGTTGATAAATTTATTTCTAGAAGCCCTCAAAAATTCTCAAAATTGCTTATTTAGACCGCTGTATGCAGAAGCCTAGAGTATAAAGGACATTGATAAAAATAGCCTTAAACTGTTACAAAGATGAACAATATACCAAAATTACATGCGAATTTTTTCCTTTCATAATATATTATATTGTATTTAATGCGGACAGTACAGGAACCATTTTTAAGGGTCCGTAGTCCTACAAGGAACCCTTATAGTTTCGTCATGTCCGTCCGTCTGTCCGTCTGTCCGTCTGTCCTAATCCTTTACAGCTTAATAACTTCTACAGTTATAAACAGAAGTAAATGAAATTATGTGAAAAAATGGTTTAGATATATCTCAATTTTAAAAGAATAAAAAAATCTTGATAACGTATTTTAGGGGTGGCGCCCATACATGTGAAATGATGATGAAAATGTTTTTTTCGCTGCACCCCCTCGTGTGGGATATCATTGAATAGGTCTACTAAAATGAAGGTAATTTTTGATACACAACTTTTTTATCAGGTATACCATCTGCGAAATACAGCCCGCCAAAGTGGCTTGCAATTTGTCCCCCCCCTGTCATTTCTAAGCTATGCAACGTAGAAACTTATAATCTTCCACATTGATAGACCTTTATAAAAACTCTCTTTTAAAATTATTTCGAGTATAATGTGATTATAAATTTTTGAGTTATAGTGAGAAAACTTGAAAATACTTAAGACGTCCTAGTTCATAGGTCATTGACCTTAGAGAAAAATGATCATAGCAAATAATGCTCCTTTAGATACTACCTATTTAAAAATATCACAAAAGGAAACTTTGTGTTATATTGATAACACAAAGTAACAGCGCCACCTAGCGCTAAATTTAAGAAGTGTGTCTTTAGAATTTAGCGCTAGGTGGCGCTGTTTGCAAAAACTAAAATAGCAATGATTAATATTCGATTTGATTCGTTTGTAATTAGACCAGTAGGTCATAGGGTTATAGGGTTCCTTAAGTATAAGGAACCCTATAATACTGAGCATGGCCCGACATGCTCTTTGCCGGTTTTTATATTTTAAGGAGTTTCAATACATTAATGACGTAACCGGATAAAATTGAAATCATCCATGATATCTGTGTATCATCCATATTTTTATTTCGATACTCTATAATTCTAGACTATGGATCTAACGAGTATGATCCTGATCACAGATCAGATGCGGCTACATCAGTGTTTTACACGGAGCGACTGCCATCAGACTACCGCAACTCAGTTACTGGGCAACATTTTGAGGTTAGACTAGTTATCAGACTTTCAGGCTGTGACTGTAAATAAGCATACGTAAGCATGCTACTATTCCCTACAAATCAAATGACTAGGCGCAGAAAGGACATAGTTTGTGGAATGAAGCCGAATAGGACTGCTCTCGCTAGTAGAAGTTTTCATATTAATAGTTCTCGTCTATACAACCATGTTAACGGGATAGTATTTATTTATAATCTCACTAAAAATAAATGCAAAAAAGAAATACTGGATACAAACATTAAATTACCAAGAAACTGAAAATCTGCTCAAACCCCTACTCGATTAGAAGACTTACGGACACTTACACAAACAACGCATACTTACACCTACTACACTATTTTTTTTTTTTTTTTTTTTTCGTGGGGAAATCTCACATCCAACTACACACCGTCCACATACACACACATCCTACTTTAGCAACTGTGTAGATAACTGTGATTTAGTTTTACTTTATATACAAACAATTTTTTTAAATTTAATTTAATTATCTCCCAATTAATTTAATTATTTTAGTTTTAATTCATATTATTCTTTTGTAATAGTTTTACCGTGAAAATAAATGGAAGGCGCTGCTGCTTGTGATACAATGTTTTTTCATTAGTACAGGTACCAACGTTACCTTTTTTTCTGTAAAGATATTTTTAAAAATTAACTTTAATCAAATGTACTTAACAGCTTTTGTTTCTGCAGTTAGAAACAGCACAATAAGGCATTTCTGTGGGTTTTTGTTACAGTATCTACAGAAACAAGTCATAAGGCGTACTGAGAAAGGCTTTGAAATGCACTGCACTATGGTACAGAGTGTTGGCACGCGCGCCCTGCCCACTTTTCTATTCTAGCTATTTCTGTGATCGGGGCCGTGTCCTGTATAGGTGATTCAAGGTAGCACAATATGGTGTTGTGCTATACAAAGTGGAGATGATAATACGACATTAGATAATATCATGTACATAGTATCACGTTCTCTGACTGTAGACAAAAAACTAACCAAATCAAGTTAATAGTTAAGCCACAGGAAATTATTTTACTTTTATTTATTTTGAATGTAGGACCATTTTTCTGACATAGATCGTTAGGTCAAATACCTGGATGGTTATTCTCGCGTCGTAGACATTATCTCGAACTCGACATAATGTCGAAACAAGATGGCGAATGTCAATTGATAATAAATTTTCGTATTCTCAGAATGTCACGTTAGAGATATGTCTACTCCTAGCGCTCTAAATACAAAGAATGGTTCATAGCAGTTGACATTACCGGCGACATTTTCCGTAGAGATTTAAAGTTAGAGATTATCTCGAATTAGATATTTATCTCTACAACGCGAGAATTGGGACCCTGTGCGAAACTATATGATTTTAAACTCTTTTTCTCAATTATTACTGTTCTCTAAAAATGCCAGGTTAAGAGTTCTCTAAACCGACGAGCATGCATGACGAGGTTAATGGACGTAGATGAAGCGAAAGAGGTGTGTCAGGATCGTAGCAGGTGGAAATCCATAGTCTCTGCCTAACCCAATGGGAAACAGGCGTGATAATATGTATGTATGTACAGATGATTAAAAATGGTGTTACATAATATTTCGATATTTATAATAAAACATAGTTTAACCTGATTAAATCGCGTATATTATTTAAATTGGTTTCCCTGACGTTTCGAAAGCTTTGCAGCATTTCGTGGTCGCAGGTAGACTAAGATGACAAGCGTCTTTACAAATATTTCTAAAAAATTATTTTAATCTACCGTACAATATTAATAATTAAAATCGTTTCGATACACGCAGTAATCACTCACAATATCATTATCTTTTACAGTGTTGCGTGCTGTTTGGGACTTGATTATTTTTAGGACTGGGTTCCAAACAGGTGGTAGCTGCCAACCATCTTCTCTATTAAAATTAGGATGTTTTTTAATTTCAATAGCCTCACGGAGCATTCTAGGTACATATCGGTTTTCCTTCACCAGAACTTGTGGTTTATCAAATCGAAGAAAATGGTTGGGTTTGTCTAGGGCATGTTCACACACTGCAGACTTTGTGGAGCGTCTGTTCTTGACGTCAGCTATATGTTCTTTAATTCTAGTGGCTATACTACGCTTTGTTTGCCCTATGTATGATAACCCACAATCACAATCAATCTTGTAGACCCCTGCATCTTGTAAGGGAATGTGACACTTCACCGGTCTGAGGAGTTGGCTGATCTTTCTTTGGGGCTTGAAATAGGTTTTGATAGAAGCACGCTTCAAGATATGACCAATTCTGTCGGTGACCCCTTTGATGAATGGTAGAACAGCAGGTCGACGATCAACTGTGCTGGGTTTCAGGCGGCGTTTGCGATGGGGATGTGGAGCTTGCAAGTTATTATGCTTGAGAACATGCTTCACATGGTAAAGTTCCCCTGCCAGGTGCCTGGAAAAATAAACAAAAGTGCTCGGACGAATAAAAAAGGCGGACGGTATCTCGCTAAACACAAAGTGAAGCCCATACTTTTAAGCGAGCTGTCTTACTATGGGTATAGTGAGACAGCTCGCTTAAAAGTATGGTCTGACACGCATACATTCACACCCATAGTGTGCCCATAGTAAGACAAAAAACTGCGATTACGCAATAAATCTCGTGTTGCGGTAGTCATTGTTGTAGTGTCACAAATCAAATAACAATAGGTGTGTTTAAATGTTGTCGAAATTATAGTGGGTTTAGGAAAAAATTATGTGCTTATATTTATGTTTTTAGCGTGATTCCGTCCGCCTTTTTTTTGCCAAAAGTTACGTAATTTATGTCATTGGTGTTGATTCTCTTGTTCACAAACTGAACTGATTTTCTAACTATTGCTCTCTTTTACTAATAGTAGATACATGAAAGGGATGGCAACCTTTTTTGTGCTGTCAAATTAGTCGGAATTAAAATTTCTATAGAAGTTTAGTCGTGATCTCAGAACATGCCCACTACAAATACAAAGTTAGCAGAGGGCACAAAGAAGGAGCAGGTACGAGGAAGAAAACCTTGCGGGCGGCGGACTCAAGGTATTCTGCTGCCTGGCGTAGCTGGCGTGGCTGGCGTGGCTTGTGTGGCTGGCGTGGCTAGAATGGCTATGCCCGCCATTCCAGGCTGGTGTGGCCTTGACATCAGCGTATCAGCTGTGACATGGTAGGGCCAGTGAGATAACGCTTAGTGTTCCATGTGCGCCGCCCCGGGGAGGGTGCGGCCAACGTTAGGCTGCACGGGGAGAAGGGGCTCGCCTGCTTGTGGCGAGCTGGGACCTGTCAGGAGTGGTTGCGCGACTACAGAGATTTTTCACGCCCCCGGGCAAAGGTAGTTGAAGGAACTCCGTGGTGGTTATAGTCGGTACGAGTCCGACACTGGCTTCACCGTCCCCGGATGGGGTGCGTTCATGAAGATTATCTAATGGCAAAAATGGAATAAATTACTTTTGCGTCATAATTGGTACACTTTTTGTACACACACGAAGGCATTATTGTTTATTTTTTGTCACCAGTCACGCTCGGTGCGGCTTTTTGCGGCAACTAATAGCAAAACATCACAATTAAGACGTTTTCGTGTCTTCAGATTGCACGCACTTGTAACATATCTGTACTTTTAAACATCACTGACTAGGATAAATACCAAAACAGTCTAGTTGTACTTGTAGCTAACGACTATTGACCTTGAGATTCTAGCTCAGATATCCCGAGTAGTTTTTAAGTTCCCACCTATGGAGTTTTTGCAATTTAAAAAAACTTGGCTTCCTAGTAGTAAAAAATTTAGCTGTAAGTTCGACCACTGTCTATCATTTTATATGTTTACCAAGTGAGTGTAAAATAATTGGATGAAAAAATTAATAGTTTAAAAAACACTAGAAAAACACGCTTTTATAAATGCACGTAAAAACAAATACGACTATGATACGATATTCCATCATGGAATGCCAGTGCCTATCTTCCAGCTTCATCATCAGACCTTGAAACCTAATCGTGGTCAAAGTTCATTACAAGACTTTGCTAAGAAATCCAAAACAGCTATGATACGATTTTCAATCATGAAGTTCTAGTTCATATCTTCCGGCTCCATCATCAGATCAGTTTGACAGTACCATATTATTGTATTGTCATCAGAACTACATACAGCTGCCAATTTTCATTACGCTACGACCCTTGGAAGATGGTTAAATTAGTTACCTTAGATTCCATTACATAGTTAGTTACATACAGGTCGACCTAATAAAAGCGTGTTAAAAAGGTGATTTATATACCACGTTTTTTAAACGAAAGTGATTAAATATTGCGTTTTCATCCAGTTCTGAGCCACGAGTTCGTATGTTTAAAGTTTCAAGTCTTTAGCTCATTGGGAAGTGAGTTTAAAATCGATAACAAAATTTGTACCGAACAGACAGACATGAAGGAAAGCGAGTTAATATAAATGTGGTAATAATAACTGGTTCTGATGTTAGTCTGTTACCAACCTTCAATGTTTTAGGGTTCCGTAACCAAGGGTGCCAACGGGACCCTATTGCCATCTACCTACGCCTTCTGTCCGTCTGCTTGGTCGTCTATCTGTCATAGGGCCTGGGGTCTTCACAGCGAGCTACCACGACTACGCCATCCGCAGGCCCTTTCCTAGGGTAGCTGAAAGTGGTACGCCTTCTTGTGGCGCCTGGTCGGTCTTCTTTGAGAGGGGATAGATGTCGTTGCCTCTGTCGTCGCCTTTGCGAGCATTAGTTCCTCGTAGGAGACGACGCCCTCCAAAGCGCTCTCTGTCCCGACCATAGACAATGGACAGCTACCGCAGGAAGCGAGAGATCGCTGCCACCTCATCATCATCATCATCATTTCAATCTGAAGACGTTCACTACTGGACATAGGTCTACCCTAAAAGTGGGGATATGTCATAATCGCCACGTTCGGCAGGGGGTTGGCGATCGCAGTTGGTTGAATAAATACTCAGAGAACGCTGCTGCCCATCCTTTGGTCCCTTAGTCGCCTTTTACTACACCTACGAGAAGAGATGGGGTGGTGCTATTCTTTGTATCCGGCACAACACACTCTTCTTTTTGTTCTTCCAAATCATGTAAAAAACCATTGTACAATTTATTACTTGAAAAGAGTATATCCATGGAGTTTCTTGCCGGTTCTTCTCCATAGGATTGCCGGTTCTTAACGTTTTGAAAGTGCATGTAAAAGCTTATTCGAAATAATAACTTTTGTATTTGAATTTGACACGGAACAGTGCCGCCTACTGCAGTATTATTACTGCACTAGGCAGCAACGATCTCTCAACCTTAGGTTCACAGCACTGCGTGGCCCAAGCTGGGCATACCGCCAACGCGTGCAGCGCCTTGTTCTCAGGGCAGCTCTCACAGTAATGACACTCGGACGTCGACTCTTGGCCTATTCGACATAGATAAATATTCTTTCCGAAGCAGCCGTGCCATGAGATTATCTGCGTCATTCGGTTTGGTGACGAAGCCTTTGGTGTTTACCACTTATAGTATAACCTGTGATAATTATCATGAAAACTCCTTTGTCGTACCTGCCAATTACATACGTGGTACGAGAAAATACTGCAATTATTTAGATCATAATTGCAATATTAAAACTGAGTTTTAGAGTTCCGTAATTTAAAAGGACAATTTTTATACCTACTTGATCTTGTTGAAACGAAGTTTCTTATAGGGGCTTGCGGTAAGTGTGGTTCAGGAGAAAATGTAGCGCCACGTCACGCTAAGATTTGCGTTATACCCATAGGGTACATTGAATACACGGACAGAGAGTTGTCAGCTGACCTCACCTTGAAGCGCCATCTGGTGGATAGCGTCAGTTACAGCTAACTATTAAATAAAACATACAAAGAGACATGTTTTTCTGGGGAAATATTAAAGGCATACATATAGCGATTTTGAAATTTTCATCAACAAATCACGCATTTGCATTCAGAAAGTATCATTTGGTGAAGATCTGATGAAGATCTTCGGAGATAAAGAAGGGAACTCTTCAATGGATGACAGCAAATCATCGGGGATTGCAGCAGTCGCTTGTCTTTCTATTCTTAATGCCACTAAAAATTGAAAAATAGAAGGTACGTTTGATTCGGTTTGATTCAAGAAAAAAATTGGCACCAACTTCCTAAACTGTTTCAAACAAATTATTTTATACTTTTTGATGTTGGTTTTTACTTTTTTTAAAGTGTTTTTTTTTTCAAGTTTTTTATGAGTATCCTGGTGAAGGTCGTGGGAATCCTCTGGATGCGGCAAGCGCAGGACCGGTCGTTGTAGATATACTTGGAGGAGGCTAATGTCTTCAAAATTTTCAGCTGTTTTCGATGTGTTGCTATTAAATTCTACGATTACACATTAAATATTATAAGAACATGACAATAAAATCAAAATGTAAGCATGACTTCATTTATTACCTTATCACTCGGATAACAAGTCTATTTATGACATGTGGGATTTACAGCATCTTTCTATAATGCATTGTCTGTATCATGGTAGCACTGATTTTCTTTTTTTGCAGATATAAAAAAAATAAGAGAATAGACTGTCCCGTTTGACTAGTATTATTTGGATTTAATTTATTTAGTACGGAATAATCTTTCTATCTCCAACTCACACTTGCTCAAACATAATTTCCTTACCATCGTAAACCTAAACAGAGTTAGAAGAACCACATAAATAGCGACAATCATTCTTATGAACGCTTGTCAAGATAAAATTATTCAAGATAGCTAATTTAATCTCGCAACTATCTGAATAACTATAGTATCTTCATAGTTTCTCGCTGTAGGTTTACGAGAAAAAAAAATTGTGCACGTTTTTTCCATCTTTGACAAGATGAGTTGTCATTGTCGCATCCTTATCGGATAAGGAGGGATATAGCAATATTTTGTTTTGTATCAGTTCTATTTTAAATCGAAATAATTCTTCTTTAGTTTCTGATGAAATATTTGGTTCGTTTGGTTTATATTATCTTCTTGATTTAGGCGATTTGGTTTTGTTTCTGTTTGAAGTTCTACTCCGGATGATATTGCAGGTATGTTGTACTTTTCTATTTTAGTTAGTGGTTTTGTGTCATTATCATTCACTGTCTGCATTTTCAAGGTTTTCTACTTATGACTGCCTCGTTGGTCTAGTGGTTGCAAGCGCGACTGCTAAGCGTGAGGTCCTGGGTTCGATTCCCGGGTCGGGCAAAGTGTTATTGGGTTTTTCATTAGGAAATTCTCAGTAGCAGCCCGGAGTCTGGATTTGTGCCCGGTTAATGGCAATAGGCTCGCCCCCTATTACATGGGACTTACAACATAACTGGCGAAAGGTGGGTGTACTATACACCTCTGCCTACCCCTTCGGGGAAATACAGGCGTGATGTTATGTTATGTTATGTTATGTTATGTTCTACTTATGACATTACATTTTTGTCGTCATATCGCATTCATTTGTGGACTCAAACATACGTAGTTTCCTGACCTTATATTATTATTTAATGTCTATTTTAATACTTTAGCATACCTGCTTTGTATTGTTTAGTATTTTCTAATATCGGACGTTGATATCTGGGACAATAAACAATTTTTCTTTAATTCTCTGTAAAACTATTACACTACACCTTAATATACAATATTACAGTAGACCGCCTCGTTGGTCTAGTGATTGCAAGCGCGACTGCTGAGCGTGGGATCCTGGGTTCGATTCCCGGGTCGGGCAAAGTGTTATTAGGTTTTTTTATTAGGAAATTCTCAGTAGCAGCCCGGAGTCTGATATTGTGCCCGGTTAATGGCAATAGGCTCGGTCCCTATTACATGGCACTATAACATAACTGGCGAAATGTGGGTGTGCTATACACCTCTGCCACCCTTCGGGAAAATACAGGCGTGTTGTTATGTTATGTTCCCATATTACTGTTCACGAAACAAAGACGCTGTCAAAGTCAAATAATGACGTGAATTCGACTACATGAAACTGAAAATTTTCAAAAGGGAAAGAAGGCATGATGATAATACAATTAAAGTTTTCTCAAAAAGCAGTAGTGGGAACGCATATAAAAACTGGCCAAGTGCGAGTCGAACTAGCGCTGTAAGGGTTCCGTACCACCGATCGACCTGATACCCCATACAAACCTGATTTAATTTACGAGACATCAACGTGCAGTGCGTGAAATATAAATTTTTGCATCCCTTTCTTACGCAGGTAACACCACATTTGTCTATGTTGGCCTACTTTTATTATTTTTTGCTTAATTACATAGTAGGTATGCACTATAATCAGACCAAGTTTGACGCTGGTTTGTATTAGCGTTTTGAAGATAGAGTGGAACAAAAACGTTGAAAAAATGCATGTTTTAGAGGTTTCTTGTTTGGAAAAAACTCTTTGGTTTTTATTATTTACTAGCTGTGCCCGCGACTCCGTCCGCGTGGATGTCGGAAAATAACATCGTGTCATAATTATGAACACAATATCTTCAAATATATACATATAAGAGCCTACACAGACGATTACACTATTTACCGACCATACTATATTTTGTTTTTACAACCAACCGGCTAAGGTGATGGAATTTCATGGAATTAGCCCTAAACTCCCTCATTCTGAGAAGACGCTCGTGCCCAGCAGTGGGACGTAATTGGGCTGATTATGTTATTTTATAACGCTAACCAAATCTCTTCTTATGCTGAGAAGAGGCCCGTGTCCAGCAGTGGGACTGTAATGGGCTGGTAATGTTATGTTATTCTAGAATACTAATAATTTCCAGTTCATTAGCTCTTCTCATTTTGAGAAGAGGGCCATACCCAGTAGTGGGACAGTAATGGGTTGACTACGTTATGTTATTCTATATTTTCTTGTTTCTTAACTCTTCTCGTTACGAGAAGAGGTCCGTGCCTAGCAGTGGGGCAGTAGGTAATGAGCTGATTATGTTATGATAATCTATTACACTAACAATATCCAGTTCCTTAACTCTTCTCATTCCAAGAAGAGGGCCAAGCCCAGCAGCGGGACAGTGATGGGCTATGTTATGTTATTATTCTATATTTTCTATAATACTAATAGAATCCAGTTGTATTTTTAGGAACCTGCAACCTGCATCCAACTAACAATCATGACCTCTACTTTGTATGCAACTTAATACAATAGAGGGGTCAAGCTGTATCACTTAATCTACTCAACCGATTCAGATAAAACATACCCTATATTTTAAGTTAGACTAATACCAATACAAATGCTAAGTTTCATTACGATCCGTTCAGCCGTTTTCACGTGATGAGGTAACAAACAGACAGACAGACAGACATAAATTTTTTAAACGATTGATTCGTGTTCTATAGCTTATTTCTAGACCCCTAGCCGGTTTTCGCGAAAAAAAACACAATGTACAGACTTTTCGACCTTTACAGTTTTATTATAGTATAGAAGATAGATAGATAGATTTTAATATTTGTCATGATAGGGGTCATAGCAACACATATTCTATATCTAATATAAAGAACACATGAACAAATTGTCTTCCTCTTAACTGAAATTAAGAAAAGTTATTGGACGCATTCTTAGAACATTTTTACATAGCAATTTAGGTTAAAATTAAATTAAATTAAATTACTTATTAGCCTCATGGCTAGGTTGTAATTCAAATAAAGTATCTTAAAGGTACTTTATAGTAAAAAAAAAACAAAAAAATCACATATTCTGAGAAAATTTTAACCGGCTACCTATTACCGTTCACAAGATAAAGCTCTGTAACAGACAGACGAATGGACGGACGGGCAGCGTAACCAGAGTAATAGGGTCCCGTTTGTAGGGTTTTGTACGAACCCTAAAAACCAATCAACTGTATTAAATGTTCCCAATTGACATAAACATATTATTACTGACGATGCATTGTGACCTTTATGTGATGTAAGGTCAGGAATTAATACCTAGATGATTTTCTCGGGTTATTAGGGCGAGGCTAAACGATTTTATCTAGTACACGGACAACAGCTGATTTTCTTGTATTAATATGTACAACGTAATTGTGATCCAACACACCGTCGCCACAGAACAAAATTAAATAATAGTGCTACGTAAAGAACGGGCTCTCACCTCCTCCCACCGTTCCGACTTACCTTACCCCGCCTGGATTTCAGAACTTACTTAATTTGCTCTAAGCGACGCGCGTTGTACAGTCTACTGCATGGCGGTGGTAACACTTGAATTAGAAAATAGTCCTTACTGCTTACGAAATAAAGGCGCTGTCAATGTCAAACTCACCACTGAGGTGCGGTAGACCGTACGTGAGCGTTGTGTTTTAATTCGTTTTGTGTAAGTAGTGAAAAATACTTACTAATTATCAGTATTATATTATCTGTGCTGATTATATTAATAGAGATAGTAGTTACTTGTGCTATGTTTTCATTTTTCAAAGGATGAATTAAAGTAGTTACTTGTGCTATGTTTTCATTTTTCAAAGGATGAATTAAAGTAGTTACTTGTGCTATGTTTTCATTTTTCAAAGGATGAATTAAAGTAGTTACTTGTGCTATGTTTTCATTTTTCAAAGGATGAATTAAAGTAGTTACTTGTGCTATGTTTTCATTTTTCAAAGGATGAATTAAAGTAGTTACTTGTGCTATGTTTTCATTTTTCAAAGGATGAATTAAAGTAGTTACTTGTGCTATGTTTTCATTTTTCAAAGGATGAATTAAAGTAGTTACTTGTGCTATGTTTTCATTTTTCAAAGGATTAATTAAAGTAGTTACTTGTGCTATGTTTTCATTTTTCAAAGGATGAATTAAAGTAGTTACTTGTGCTATGTTTTCATTTTTCAAAGGATGAATTAAAGTAGTTACTTGTGCTATGTTTTCATTTTTCAAAGGATGAATTAAAGTAGTTACTTGTGCTATGTTTTCAGTTTGCAAAGGATGAATTAAAGTAGTTACTTGTGCTATGTTTTCAGTTTGCAAAGGATGAATTAAAGTTAAGGAGCTTGTCACATTTATGGGTAATTTTACTGTAACAAAACGTGTTTATTTTGGTCTGTATTTAACACATTCGATTGCGATAATGACATATTTATAATTAAGACTGCAATTTAATTAACAACATTTTCGAATAGATTGTGTACAAATTGAATTGACACGGACGTCATCGGGTGGCCGCAGCCCTATTACACACACATTTGGCGCGTATACAAACGCTATCTGTTTGTATGTAAGAGTAGTAGGCATAGAAATCAACGCGGATGCATGGAGTGTCTGGGGTATGCCGTCGGCTAAGTGTAGAGACGTGAAAAAATTACAAATATTTGGGTGTTGCATGTCTAGGCATTAAACTCTTGTTCGATGTGACAATCACATAGACGAGAAAGACCTTTTTTGTTTTCGTGTGTAAATACTCTTGGATATCCTCTGTCTGGGGTAGGTGGAGGGATATGTCAGACTCCCACCAACTAAAACCACACGGTGACCATTCTCAGCAAAAAATAGAGGGCTCCGGGAACTCTCTTGGACCGCGCCGACGCCCCTCTAGTGCTACGCCTTTGGCACCTCCCGGGAAAACAAAAAGGTCAGGAACGAAGTCATCCTTAAAATTCATATATTTTGACCGGTTCATTATAATGCAAAATTTTGCAACTATAACACAAGCAGTATTATAGTAGTAGTAGAGCTCCTTTGTGAAAGAGCTCGTCCGGGGTAGTACTACCACCGTGCCTACTTCTCCGCCAAATAGTGATGCTTGCATTGCTGTGTTTCGGTCTGAAGGGTACGGGTGCCGATGAAATTACAATCACATGAGACTTTCCATCTTCATGTCTCAGTTTGGCGAACCGACTTGCGGTACCATTTAGGCAACAGCCTAGGTGGTATTGAAGTTGTTATGGGCAAAGGTAACCGCTTAACATCAGGTGGGCCTTTAGCTCGTTTCGCCATCCTATACTGTAAAAAAAGAAATAAAAAAAAAGCAGTATCTAGTATTTTAGTGGTAGTAGAGCTCCTTTGTTAAATAGCTCGTCCGGGGAAGTACTACCACCGTACCTACTTCTCCGCCAAATAGTGATGCTTGCATTGCTGTGTTTCGGTCAGAAGGGTACGGGTGCCGGTAAAATTACAATCACATGAGACTTTCCATCTTCTTGTCTCAGTTTGGAGATCCAACTTGTGGTACCATTTACGCAACAGCCTAGGTGGTATTGAAGTTGTTATGGGCAAAAATAACTGCTTAACATCAGGTGGGCCTTTAGCTAGTTTCGCCATCCTATACTATAAAAAAAAGGAAACATCATGCGTCGGACCGAGATACCACAGGGCCCAGGTAAATCCCCAGTGAAACTTAGCTAAAACTGTGACGTTACGTTAGGTGAGGACGGCTGACAACTCTGTCATATATTCATAAGTATAACGCAAATCATAGCGCGTTGTGACGCGACGTTTTTCCCAAATCACACCTTCTGCAAGCCCCCATGAAGAGCTTCGTTGCAATATTGTTACCCCCACAGCAGAACGCAACCACTATGTGCTGCTGTCCTCTCCATAGACGCCTCGGGTCCCCCCACTCTAAGCGTCCACAATCCTGAAGATAGATGAGAAACACCTACTACTCTAGGGATGTTATTATTTCCATGTCCGGCAGACAACCTCCACATACCGGCAGGGCAATTGCGTAACTCATTTGACAGTTTCATTTTGATGTAAAATTGAAGACGAAGTTGATGACATCGCAAGAAAACATTGGGATTGTGTAACGACATAGAGAGACTTCATTATGAAGTGAATGACGACAGGAGGGAAATCCATTGCGATGTAAATGACGTCATGTATGTTAAATCACGTTTCGTTATGCAAGTAAGCTGCTGCAAGTATTTAAGTATTTATTTATTTTCAAGAAAACATGGTTTTACATTATAAATGTGACACTGCATCACACACTAGGATACCCTGTGTTGCAGGATCCAGTCTCTTTCGACACGTCGTAAATGAAATTGGTTTAACACAATTAGTTGCGTATTTTAATACAATAATAATAAATAGTATGCTTTTTAAGCTTTATCATTCATTCAATTTCATGATGAATCCCTCTGACATCGTAATCAACAATTTTGTGGTTACGCAATTCGAATTGTATCATTTTTCCAGATTCAAACGTCAAAATTGACATTTCGTCGATTGCGATACAGTTACACAATTTTATTACCCTGCGGGTTATTTCTAATTCTTTCACTAGTTTTTAAGAGATGACTACACTCGCACTCATCACAATGATATTTAAAAGTTCATATATGTTACGGCGCTTGCAATCTGAAGACTCGAAAACGTCCTAATTAGAAAAAAAAAGAAAGAAAGAA
Organism: Asteroscopus sphinx; assembly: GCA_949699075.1. Classification (NCBI taxonomy): domain Eukaryota; kingdom Metazoa; phylum Arthropoda; class Insecta; order Lepidoptera; family Noctuidae; genus Asteroscopus; species Asteroscopus sphinx. The sequence continues at coordinate 4,761,312 of OX453021.1, read as the reverse complement.
AGAAAAATATTTATTTGACACAACTGAGACACATACAAAAGAAAGGATATACATAAACAAGAAATAGATATAGTGAAGAAGTAACAAAGCGACGAAAAAGTCATTGACAGTCATACGCCATGTGTGTCTCAAAATTGTGACAAATGGGTGTCCAGCTCAGCATATTGCCAGGTTATTAAACCTGACGCTGGTATTCTGCTGGATCCCTGTTGTGACGTAGGATGTCGAGCAAACTACAGATTAGTAATAGTTAGTGAGTGTGTGTGTATTAGGACGTTTTTCCATTAATCTGCGTCAAGTAAGACGTCGAGCGTGACCGGTGACAAAAAAAATTACTAATTTGCCGTCGTATGTATACAGAAAGTGATCCAATTATAACGCGAAAGTAACTTGAGGTAACCAACTTACTTACTTTGTGCTAGTTTAAGTGTATTGTGCTGCCGCTGCGGACGGAACATTTTTTCCGTTTATTTTGTTAGGGTATGACATATCTATACTTTTAAATATCATTGACTCATCATTACAAAAAAAACTTATACTATGGAACCGACCCTGAAATTTCTTAAAAACTATCAGATGATCCCTACATTTTGTCAATTTATGTGATCACAAATGTAGGGATCAGCTGGTTTTTTTAGAATAAAAAATAACCCTGTGTTTTCCCCTATGCGGGTTATAATACGGTATAGTAATTTTTTTTATTTTTTTTTTGGGTATAGTAATTTTGACAATTGTTTTTCAAGAAAGAACAAACAAACAGACAGAACATTCTGTCTGTCTATTCGGTACAAATAATGCAATAAATAAACAAATTTCCCGCTGAGCTAGATACTTGAAACTTACAACATAACTTATAACTGGATGACAATGCAACTTTTTTTTTTTACATTAACCCGCTATAGTTTTAAAAACGTGTAACCTACATACTTACCGGGTAAAATGGAGTGAATAGGGACAAAAGTAGGCAAGGATCTTAACACTGAAATTTGATAATTTCTTGCCAACAAAAATTTTAAAAAAAAAGTTGAGAGGTGTCAAGGGACACCCGGATGGAACGAAGTTCCTTTCGATTCGGTATTGCAGTTGTTATGGGCAAAGGTAGCCACTTAACATCAGGTGGGCCTTTAGCTCGTTTCGCCATACTATATTATAAAAAAAAAAAAAAGGGTCGTTACAACTTTTCGTGAGAATTTTTTCCGTCTAGCCCCCTTCACAACGCGCGATAAGGAACTACGTTCCAAAAATCTGCCATAATTTGACAAACATTCTAGTCTTTATGGGCAATATCTTATTTCAATGTTAAAATCCTTACCCACTTTTGTCCCTATTATCCCCTGCATCCTTATTTTACGGAACTTAAAAAAACGTAGTCATAATAGTACATTATTACTATTAGTAATCTTATCATATCTATACTCACTTAACAAGCTCTAATTCAACACTTTCACACACACACACCCCTAACACTTTCACACTCTCACTAAACACTTTCACACTCACACTCTCAGCACTTTCACGCACTACACACTCTTTCATACGCACACAAACATTCAAATTCGACACATTCGCACAACTTCAGCATTTTTATTTATTACATAACATAACATAACATCACGCCTGTATTTTCCCGAAGGGGTAGGCAGAGGTGCATAGTACACCCACATTTCGCCAGTTATGTTATAGTCCCATGTAATAGGGGGCGAGCTTATTGCCATTGACCGGGCACAAATCCAGACTCCAGGCTGCTACTGAGAACTTCCTAATGAAAAAACCCAATAACACTTTACCCGATCCGGGAATCGAACCCAGGACCTCACGCTCAGCAGTCGTGCTTGCAACCACTAGACCAACGAGGCAGTTTTTATTTATTATCCTTTTTAGGGTTCCGAAGTCCTACAAGGAACCCTTATAGTTTCGTCATGTCCGTCCGTCTGTCCGTCTGTCCGTCTGTCCGTCTGTCCGTCTGTCCGTCTATCCGTCTGTCCGTCTGTCCGTCTGTCCTAATCCTTTACAGCATAATAACTTCTGCAGTTAAAAATATAAGTAAATGAAATTTTGTTAAAAAATAGTCTACATATAGATCTCAATTTTAAAAGAATAAAAAAAACGTTTTTCCGTATTTTAGGGGTGGCGTCCATACATGTGAAACGGAGAAAAAAAAATTTTTTTCGCTGCACCCCCTCGTGTGGGATATCATTGAATAGGTCTACTAAAATGAAGGTAATGTTTGATACAGCACTTTTTTATCAGGTGTACCATCTGCGAAATATAGCCCGCCAAAGTGGCTTGCAATGTGTCCCCCCCCCTGCCATTTCTAAACTATGCAATGTAGAAACTTATAATCTTCCACATTGATAGACCTTTGTGAAAACTCTCTTTTAAAATTATTTTGAGTATAATGTGATTATAATTTTTTGAGTTATAGAGAGAAAACTGAAAAATACTTGAAACGTCCTAGTTCAAAGGTCATTGACCTTAGAGAAAAATGATCATAGCAAATAATGCTCCATTAGTTACTTTCTATTTAAAAAAATCACAAAAAGAAACACACTTCTTAAATTTAGCTTCATAAATTTAGCGCTAGGTGGCGCTGTTTGCAAAAACTAAAATAGCAATGATTAATATTCGATTTAATTCTTTTGTAATTAGACCTACTTAAGGAACCCTATAATACTGAGCATGGCCCGACATGCTCTTGGCCGGTTTTTATTATTACGTTTTGTTATTTGGTCAGTTCATAATGATATCATAAAATACAGTACCGACCCCGGGAATGCACTTTGTTAAACTGTAAATAGTATCATAGGATTCAACGAGACAGGCTTGTCCTAGTGTGGAATCCACAAGTTAATTGTTTCCTTATGTAATACCTACTACTTACGTGGGACACTCAGAAAGTTTTGCGAAACTAAAAAAAATTGTTCTATACGTACATATATTTTTATCAAATCTTTTCAAAGTACTTTCCACCAGCCTCTATACAAAGATTCATGCGCCTAAACCAGTTTTCAAAACACTTTTTCCAGTCCGCCGCAGACACCTCGTTTACAGCCTGCTCGAACGCAGCCAGCGCATCTTCCGGCGACGAAAATTGTATCCCTTTGAGCTGATTTTTTATTTTTGGGAATAAAAAGAAGTCACACGGTGCTAGATCAGGGCTGTAAGGAGGGTGACCCAGGAGTTTGACTGGCGTGCTGTCCAGGAAGTCCCTCGTTTTGAGTGCGGTGTGCGCAGGTGCATTGTCGTGGTGGAGCAGTAGCCCGCGGAGCCCTGTGTTTGGTCGCTTGTTGCTTATAACAGAGAAAACTTCTGGCAAACATTTGGTAGTATACCATTCGGCATTAATGCTTCTTTGATCCCGTAAGGGAATTGATACCAAGTGGCCAGTCAAATTAAAAAAGCTAGCGATCAAAATCTTACCCCCGCTTCTAGATCGCTTCACTTTGGTAGGCGTTGGCTCATTTTGAAACACCCAAACAGTCGACTGGCGCTTGGTTTCTGGGTCGTATTGATAAATCCAGGACTCATCACCTGTAACGATGTCGTAAACACGCCGAGACGAGCCTGCTTCAAATTTGTTAAGCATATCACGGCACCATTACACCCGGGCCTGCTTCTGAGCATCGGTGAGGTTGTGCGGCACCCAGCGTGATACTATCCTCCTCACGCGAAGATGGCTGTGTAGAATCTCGTGAACGCTTCCCGATCCAATCTTCAATATGTGTTGAATCTCCTGATATGTAATTCGCCTATTGTCTTGGATTAAATTTTTCACTGCTAGCACGTTTTCTTCGGTAACAGCCGTCAAAGGGCGACCGCTTCTTTCGTCATCCCCCAAAGTTGGTCGACCGCGCTTGAATTCGTTATACCAACGATACACGGTTGCCTTGGAAGGGCCTTCATCCATGAATGCCATTTGAAGTCTATCGTACGATTCATCCGGTTTCAGGCGACACTTGAAATCGTATAAAATCATAGCTCTAAAATGTTCCCGGCGCAGATCCATATTTCAGTGAGACACAATACTTTGAATTAACTCGCAAAAAATGTGGAGGGAAATTTTGAAATTGGAACTTACTTATTTTTACTTATAAATAATCATATTTTCGAAAAACAGTATAACTGGCCAGTCTCCCATATATAAAAACTTTTTTTCGCAATACTTTCTGAGGGGCCTGGTATACCTAATACTATCTACCTGTAATGTACCTCTTAAGGAAATGTAAAAACTACAGTTATTTTTGGCAAATAAATGATGATGATTGTGACACAAGTGAGCTAACACCGTACATTACAATATAAATTATCTTTATCTCTATCTTTATCTAAGATGATCATTATACTCGAGGCTGGATTGCAGCCCCAGCCGAAGGTAATAAAGCCGAGAGCATAATGAAAATGTCTCACACGTTTCATACGATGTTTTTCAATACACCTGCGAGGAAAAAAAATCATAGACATAGTTTAGAAAAAATATTAAATTTGTGAAAAATGGCGCGCGGATTACTGTAATCGCACGGTGACGTATAGGTATGCGCGCGCAAGTGGTTGAAGGAATCTGCCAAACAGCCTAGTATTAAAAATATAATAAATAGATTTTTTATTTATAGCACAAATTATTGTTCATTTGTTGAGATAAATAAATAATTTGATGAAATGAAATGTCCATATTTAAATTAATACAGTTGATTTATTCACAAATGTTTAATTTTTTTTTAAGACAACTCTTTTCATCCCATCTATTCGAAAAGGACGACTTGGTTCGCCTTTAAGTGTACCCAAAGGTGGTGTTTTCTTCAAGAAACTTTTAGCGGGCAGTAATGAGTTTTTAATCATAAGTGCGCCGCAATTATATTTGCCGCGCACTTTTTGAATTTGGAGGATGTTCGTGTTCAGCGCCAAAGAAATCGAATGCAAATATTGTTTGAATAAAGACTGGCTGGTACGACGGCCCATAGTCGCGCCGCTGGCTGAATAAAAAAAAAAACAAAACGCGTGTACTGCAGCCCGCGTTTTCGTCAATTTTCACGGATTGTTAGAAATTCATGGTTTTGTTTTGAAAAATGAATTCTTCAAGTGACAGTGAAAGTATAGAATTAATTCCTGAAAGTATCAGAATTGACGCAAGAAATGTGATGGATAATCTAATTACCTGCAAAATCGCGGGAGAAATATATGAAAGCCTATGGTAATTTTATTGAATGGAGAAATGCAAGAGGCGCCAAGAATTTTTCAGAATCTGTGTTTTTGGCCTACTTCCAGTACTTAGCTAAAACTAAACAACCTTCCACTATTTGAAGTACCTACTCAATGCTAAACGCGTGCGTTATAAGCTGCATTATGAACCTAAAAGCGGTGCAATATGAGCCACTTTACGAGCGAGTGTGTTGAAAAATAAATAAATAGGTAAGATGTTTTATCTATTTCCTTATAAGTGCACAATCCCTTGAAATATATTTTAAATATTTAATTAAGGTGATCTTCTTAAGAGAGCTATTTACCCTTCCTGGAAGGATTAATATTGTCCTCTCAAGCGATTAATTAATCAAATAAGTTGATTCACAATTGGTAAGCTTGACAAATCTGATCCCCTGATAATTTCCTTTAAGAAATTGACCCCGTTATTTAGAGACAGTTTGTTGGTACCGGTATTTAAGGTCCTACATTATTAATCCGAAATACTTTAATAAGTACACTATGGCCCGTATTACAGAAAGTTCCCCGCGTTGATCACTGTTTAAAACTAGTTTTGAATTGGGATTTAATTTTAGAACATGGCTCAAACAGAGATTTATTGATCACAGTTCAGCTGAGTTTAGCTTTATTTTATACTGTCACTTGTTTCGGTATTTGAGCAGACATTTGATCTGTAATCACTCTGGTATGGTCCAGAATACACTTGAGTAGAGATTTCTATTATATTTCAGGTCAAACTCGTGTATTATGTTGTTGAATTAAAGTTTATAATTACCGTATTGGAATAAGACCGATACTCAAGTAATGATTCTATCCTTATTAAGTAGTGATCAGGTGATTGAAGTTTTAAACTATACTTGAGGAAAGTTTGGTAATACGGACCTATGAATGGTGAAGAAGTCATATAAAGGGTCAAATTTACTTTTATATTTTACTAGCCTATGCCTGCGAGTCGCAGGCTGCGACTTTGACCGCGTGAATGTCGTCTCGGGAACTGTCCATCTTCTCAGGAAAACAAGCCTATATGTTAATCCGAGTTATGTTCTATCTGTATGCCAAATTTAATTAAAATCCATACAGTAGTTTTTGCGTGAAAGAGTTTATAATATTAGTAGGAAGGATTGTTAATCCTACTTGTTAATACTACGAAAGCATGGATGTTTGTTTTGATTTTTAAATTAACATGTATTGTCATTTGTGTTAAATTAACGTCTGATTGTTGTATAATTTTAAATTGAATTTTATTTTATTTTATAGCTTATCTCTATATTAAATTTACATTTTATTTTTGTGTCGCTTATCTATATACTTATAACATTCAGTTTTCGTGCTGGAGGAAGTCTTTAGAAAGCTGACAGTTGGCTGGGCGGAGAGGGGCATTATGGTCGGACATAGGAGATTGTCCAATCTCCGTTTTGCCGATGATATTGTCCTTTTCGCAGCTTCAGCTTCCGAGTTGACTCAGATGCTACAAGATCTGAGCATAGCAAGCCTCGAGGTCGGACTTCAAATGAACATGTCAAAGACCAAGTTGATGACGAACAGTTCGTATCGCAGTATCACAGTGGGGGGTGTGGAGGTTGAGTACGTCGATGAGTATCTCTATCTAGGTCAAATAGTCTCTTTCCAGGCAAGACAAAATAAGGAAGTTGCAAGACGCACCGAAAATGCCTGGAAGAGCTATTGGGCCATGAAAGAACTCATGAAGGGTAATCTTCCTCTGTCCCTTAAGAAGAGACTCATGGACGTATGCATTCTTCCCATCCTCACGTATGGTTCTCAAACATGGTCTTTGACAATTCAACAGAGGACCACGCTCGAGGTTTGCCAGAGAGCAATGGAACGGAGTATTCTGGGAATTAACCTTGTTGACCGGATTAGGAATACAATCATCCGTTCCAGGACAAAAATAACTGATGTCACTCGGAAAGCTGCCATGCTGAAGTGGAACTGGGCTGGACACATCTGCCGAATGCCAGACGACCAATGGGCCAAACGTACGACCGAATGGGCCCCCACAAATGGCAAACGCCAACGCGGCAGGCCCAGACGGAGATGGCGGGATGAACTGGACAACTTTCAAAAAGACTGGTCCTTATTAGCCACAGACAGAAAGAGGTGGAAGGAGAGTAGGGAGGCCTTTGCCCTGCAGTGGGACTGTACAGGCTCTTAATAATAATAATAATAATTCAGTTTTATGAAAATGACGTGTAATTCAGATTACCAATAAATTACTACTGACTATTGTTTATTGTTTATGACAGCAATTCATCCGGGATTGCAGCAATCGCTTGTCTTTCTATTGTTAATGCCACTCAAAATAGAAAAATAAAATTAACTTTAAAGGTGGTTTCACACCGGCTAGGCGTGGCGTGGATGGGCCGAGCGAGAATTGAAATTTGTATACCAAAATTTCTATTCACGTCACGCCCATCTTTGGTGTGAAAGGTAGATAGGCGAGGATGTGCGAGGCGAGAATTGAAATATTTGTTGGTACAACATTAAACTTTATTGCTGCATGAATATAGTATTTATTACATTGCAAAACGGTACATCGCGAGAAGGCAAGTTAGTTTCAAGTTAGGAATTTTGCCATGCATGTGTCAATAAACTCATTAGTTTTAAATGGTTAGGGTTAAATATTTCCACGCCTATTGTCGGTAGAATATGTGTGACTATTATAATTTATAACTTTAAGACCTCGATGTACCATGTTCTTGGAAATAAATATATAAATAAATAAATAAGGCGCGTCCCGGCGCCTGGTCGGCGCAAGACGGTGCGTGCTCGCGATGTACAACTTTCTGTGTGAAAGGGTCAGCGAGATTACAATTCACGCCCATCCCATCCAAGCCTCGCCTCGCCGGTTTGAAACCACCTTAAAAAGGTAAAAACCGACTTCAAAAAGACTAAAATAATTTGTGCGAAACAGTTTAGGGAGTAGGTGCCTTTGATTCGGTTTGATTAAAGAAAAAATTGGCACCGACTTCCTAAACTGGTTCACACAAATTATTTTATTCTTTATGAAATCAATTTTACCTCTTTAAAGTTAATTTTATTTCTATTTTGAGTGGCATTACCAATAGAAAGACAAGCGATTACTGCAATCCCGGATGATTTGCTGCCATCCATTGAAAGGTTTTCTTCTTTATCTCCGAAGATCTTCATCAGATAATAATTTCTAAGGTTTTCGCGATCACTACACATTATAATCTACTATATGGATCTACTTAGTTTGTGATCTAAAATAAAGATTTTTATATATATATATATATATATATAATAAAATATAGTTTAACCGGATTAAATCGCGTATATTATTTAAATTGGTATTCCTGGCGTTTCGAAAGCTTTGCAGCATTTCGTGGTCGCAGGTAGACTAAGATGACAAGCGTCATCAAAAAACCAACCATACCAAACCACCATAACCATACCATACCTATGCGTATATTATTTACCTATTTAAATAATATATGCTATTTACGGACATAATTAATATCCAATCTATCCACGATTTGCCCTACTAGAGATAGGAATTTGACATATTTTGTATGGAGCTTATGTCTAATTTCTATCTCTAGTAGGGTAAATCGTGGATGGATTGGATATTAATTTTGGCCGTTAATCCGGTTAAACTTTTTCTTCATCAGATTTTTACCAAATTATACTTTCCGAATGCAAATGCTTGATTTGTTAATGAAAATACCAAAATCGCTATTTGCCTATAATATTTGAGGACTTCCCTCAGATCTACATAGATCCCATTATGAGAGCTAGATTTTGATAAAAATGGGACCAATCTGGAAGTATATTCTTTCAAATCTTTGATAAAATGATTCAAGAAATGTACCTAATTAAGTATTTTTTATGTGCACCTACCGCATGTCGTCTTGTTGTGGCAATAAATAATTTTTCTTTCTTTCTTTCTTTCTTTCAAATAAAAAAATAATTTTCCAAATCGGTTTATAAATGACGGAGTTCTGAGGTAACAAATTTAAAAAAAACAACCGAATTGAGAACCTCCTCCTTTTTTTGAAGTCGGTTAAAAAGTAAAGCAAAATCTTACTAAAAACCTCGCCTAAGTAATTTTTTTTTGTTTTTTTTCACATATTTGTAAGGCTTTTTCAAAAACACATATTTCCTGGAACAAGTTTCATGAAATTTACGCGCACTAATTTTCGTTGAATATTATCGCGTTCTCACTTGCTCGTTAGTCAACAGGCATTAAGTTGGACGAAACAACAAGCTATTAGGCAAACCAGGACCGGTCTTTTAAATGTCACAAACGGAATGAAAACAAAAAATGGCAAAAGTTTCCTCGTCTGTAATCCACCTAAACAATACATGTAGCTTGTCTTGAGTATTGAATTACTGTGTTTAAGCTGAGCTGGCGTCAATAATCAAGAATACGTACTTCGTGGAATGTTACAGGTACCTATTTTGCATAATAAATACATATAAAGTAGCCTGGACTACTTTTTTCGTTGACTTTAATACGTTACATAGTCAGAGTCCATAAAGACTAGGCAACTGGACGCAACTAAATGTTGCGACAAAATTATGTAAAAATATTGTAAGAATTCTTGTTAAAGGCTGCGTCTAATGCAGCAAATTGACCTTTAATATACTTTAAATTAGCAGTTTTAAGGTTGTATACAACGTGTTATGTAAATAACTAAAAACCTCTTAAGGGGTCATTGTACTCATCAGTATGAACAACTTTTACTACGGGGCCAACCCTGAAATTGCGAAAGAAAATCTGCTGATCCATTTTGTCGATTTATGTGAATACAAATGTACGGATCAGCTGATTATTTTTCGCGTTTTCGGGGTTGGTCCCATAGTAAAAGTTGTTCATACTGATAAGCACATTGACCCTATCAGAGGTTTTCAGTTATTTCAATAATTCGTTGTAAATGTATACTTCTTGCTCATCAATAATAAAGTTTGACAAATTTTTCTAAGCATTATTATTTTAGGAATTCGCTGTACATGCTTTAATGCAATTCTGTTGTTGACAACCTGTATTTATTGACTTGTAGCATATCTAAGCATATTAATACTATTAAACGATGGAAAACTGATAAGATTTTAATTACACTTATCCATTTAAATTAAAAGCCATATTAAATTTGATTCCCGTTCCAATAACCTGACTCCGAGGTGGTCACGTCCAATTAATTCAATGGAACTGTTTATATGTAGAGACATGGGCAAAAATGGACTCTGTAAATCATTATTTGTTATTAATTTAAACTTTTACGTGTTTCCCGAAAAGTATAATCTGGTGGCCTTCAAGACTCGAGTGAATAAGTTTTTGCTGGGCAAGCGTGTATCATCCTCGACCGCACCATCAGGTGAAGTGGCGGTCAAACGCAAGCCCATTTGATATAAAAAAAACAGTGTTAAAATTTGTAGAAATATGTATTGTTAATCTGAGTATGTATTAGCATTTTGACAATACTGTCATGCAATAGTGATGACGTCTTGAAGGTTAATACCATAATGACGAGTTCTAAGTTCATTGCGGTCCCCAAGGCCTTTCATTGTTATAAATACGTTGAAGAAAATACAAGTATGTGTTGACTATTGATCTACCAGCTTGTATTTTATGGAGATGTACATACAAATATGACATAGTTACCTTTGATAGTCCATCCTTACGTACGAAGCCTTTTGCTAACACTTGTTATGCGTATATGGACTTCCTTGCGGCGCCGGCGTCTGTATTAAGTGAATAAATGTTTGCTTGGCAAGTGTGCAGATTGCACACTCGGCCATCGCTAAGCGTGCGATTGCTGAAAAACAGGTTCGCGTGAGATAGTATTCCAATTATGTCTGAAATTGCTGCATTAAATAGGTTAACATCAGGTGAGGCAGCAATCAAACGCAAACCCATTTTAAAATAAAAATAGATATTGTGGGCAGCGGTGATTGTTTAAGTACAGGTGACATGCATCCCGGTTTGCCCCCTCTATTTGTTGCAATGCACATTTTACCCATGAAGATCTCCAATGTCTCTATAGAATAATTTTTGATAATAAAATTGTATATTATTGTTATTGTCAGCCTCTGACTGTAGACAATAAACCATTTTTCTTTCTTTCTTTCTATAACTAGCGAATTGTAGGATTATACTGTACACCTTTGCATACCCCTTTGAGGAAGGCAGGCGTGGTGTTATTTAAGTATGTTTATCCGCGACTTGGTTATGATCTATGAAACGATGTACTGTTGTTGATTTTAAGCTATTGCATAGCTTCTATCGCGGGCCTTGAGCGTGGAGACCGAATCCAGAAATTCCGTAATGAAAATAACCTAACACCCCCCACTCCTACCGGCACAGTGGTGATACTTTTTAGTTTTGCCATCTATCGATGAATAGCAGAACTTTTAACGACTTTTTGAAATATCACGCTTGTCTCTTTAGTTCTGCAAATCGCCTCTAGGTGGCATTGGTTGTATCGGCGTTACTACGCTTAAGCTATTGCATAGCTTTTATCGCGGACCTTGAGCGTGGAGACCGAATCCAGAAATTCCGTAACGAAAATAACCTAACACCCCCACTCCGACCGGCACAGCGGTGATACTTTTTAGTTTTGCCATCTATCGATGAATAGCAGAACTTTTAATGACTTTTTGAAATATCACGCTTGTCTCTTTAGTTCTGCAAATCGCCTCTAGGTGGCATTGGTTATATCGGCGTTACTGCGCATGCGTAATCCCCCTCTTCGCCCCGCAATCTGGTGATTCATGCCTGCTTAGAGTTTCGGCGTTAGGGCACCTCCTCTTTGTATTTACATAAAAAATGCTATGCAATAGCTTTACCGCGGCAGTCTCCGAGTGCCACACGTCTTTTTAGGGTTCCGAAGTCCTACAAGGAACCCTTATAGTTTCGTCATGTCCGTCCGTCTGTCCGTCTGTCCGTCTGTCCTAATCCTTTACAGCTTAATAACTTCTACAGTTATAAACATAAGTAAATTAAATTTTGTTAAGAAATAGTATAGATATAGATCTCAATTTTAAAATAATAAAAAAATCGTTTGTACGTATTTTAGGGGTGGCGTCCATACATGTGAAATGGGGAAGAAAAATTTTTTTTCGCTGCACCCCCTCGTGTGGGGTATCATTGAATAGGTCTACTAAAATGAAGGTAATGTTTGATACATATCTTTTTTATCAGGTGTACCATCTGCGAAATATAGCCCGCCAAAGTGGCTTGCAATGTGTCCCCCCCTGCCATTTATAAACTATGCAACTTAGAAAATTATAATCTTCCACATTGATAGATCTTTGTAAAAACTCTCTTTTAAAATTATTTCGAGTATAATGTGATTATAATTTTTTGAGTTATAGAGAGTAAACTGAAAAATACTTAAAACGTCCTAGTTCAAAGGTCATTGACCTTAGAGAAAAATGGTCGTAGCAAATAATGCTCCTTTAGCTACTTTCTATTCGAAAAAATCACAAAAAGTAACTTTGACATGACACACTTCTTAAATTTGGCTTCATGAATTTATCGCTAGATGGCGCTACTAACAACACGCTCTGAGTCGCGAATGCTGCCGATTATTGCAAAAACTAAAATATTCATGATTAATATTCGATTTGATTCGTTTGTAATTACGCCTACTTAACCTAGCTTAGGAACCCTATAATACTGAGCATGGCCCGACATGCTCTTGGCCGATTTTTTTTAAAGAACAATCGCCCATAACTTGTTGCAACTTAGTCGCTCTGTTTTAGCGCACCAGTCGCATCGTTTGTGGAAATCCTTTTTTGTTACATAATAGTTTTAAAATATGTTTTAGCGATAGGCAGTCTAGTATTAAACCAGTCGTATACAACGTTGCAAGGTTGGTGATTTATCTTTATATTTTATTTAAATTATATTATTTCGTTGTTGACAGTGCGGAAGAATATATTAATTTATTTGACGATTTATGTACATTATAGAGAATTTATAATAGGTAACATGTTTAAGACTAAGTTATAGGAATTTGAATGTTTGTTAAATATTTCTAAATTATTTAAACGTTTTTTTTTTTATGACAAAGCAGTGTAGTCTTGTTTGTGCTTGCTTACTGTGCAACGGGTATCGAGTTTTTTTTTTTGAATGGACTCTCGCAGATGGTACTCGAGATAGGTACCCTAACTGCTTAAACGGGCGGGTGGCGAGAATCCCGCGCTATGTCCCCCTGGCAGCCGTTGCTGCATCGGGAATGGGTTTCTCGAAAGTGGCGGACTTTCGGTATATCGGGTGGGTGACGCGTTTCGCGAATCGCTGTTAGCGGCAAGCCTCGCGGTTAAGCCTACTCCTAGGAACTACTCTAGAGCAAATGGTGGGTCTCACGTAACGAGATTATCTCCGGTTGAGACACCGTGATCCCCAGGGGGAACTCAGGCCTCAGCTCAGGGCGCAGCCGGGGGACCCCGCCACCGGTCCCCCCGACAGCCGCTGCTGCATCATGTTGGCTTTCTCAAGAGTCGGACTCTTGGCATCTGTGTGGACGTTGCGTAGGTTCTCGCCAGCGGGGATGATATTTAGGACGACGAGGCGTCGGAGTGTGGGTATCGAGATCGGTTAGCTCCTTTTTTTCTAAATGCTAAATTCTTGTTTTTGTTTATTTATTTCCAATAACCTACATCATTCTTACAGTATTTGTATGTTGTTTTTTGTGTTGAACAATTATTTTAAAAACATAACCCTCCTTCTGGCGCAGTTGGGTAAAAATAATATATCCATGGAGTTTCTTTCCTGTTTTTCTCCATAGGATCTACCATTTAGAACCGTGCAACTAGAGCCTGGTGTTTCAAAAGTGCTTGTAACTAGGTCTATCTATACTACTATCGCGTGTTTTCGCGTGCGTGCCACGGTACCAAAAGCAAAGCACTAGAGGGGCACCGGCGCGGTGGTATTTTGTGCAAAGGATGGCCAACGTGTAGTTTTAGTCGGTAAGAGTCCGACATACCCCTCCGCCGTCCGACAGAGGGTATCCATGAAGATTTCTACACGAAAACAAAAAAAAAAACTATGTATACTAACCATTGTAATTACGTGCATATAAGTTTTTAAACTTTCGCGAATTTCACTCATATTGAACTATGTTTACGGGACTTGTCGCGCACAATAAAATCAAAACATAACAAACATTTTGACTAACTATTTTGTTACGGACAGCGACGTTACGAAAAACCAACCGTGGGTAGTTCGAGAAAACATCCACTGCTCTAGACGATGACACCCGCATACTTCAGTCTGCTCCACAGAGTACTTTTTAATATACTGAAATAGAGAGGAAACTCGACCCCAATAGAGGTATAGACCAAGTGGCGCCTCTGGTTTTAAAGTATGGACCTACAACTTCATTTCACTTCGGAATCACTAGATGGCTGTCTATTCATCCTTTTTTAAAATAAAAAAATAAACACAAAAAGTATAGCAGATAGCTGGATTCGAACCTACAACTACTGTCTCACAAATTATTAAATAGGCAAATTAAACATACAGAAAAAAAAGTAAATAAACTGGAAAACTTAATTTCGTAAATAATTGACTTTAAGTTCGAACTTTAAATTTACGCCATATATTACCCTTTTTTAGGCAACAGCGCATGAGTTGTACCTTGTTACACAGATCATTAGCCTAGCGACATCTGTTTTTACCCGATGGCATATAGTCGAATATGATACTGTTAAATTCAAAATGTTTGTGGTCAAACGTCGTTTGAGCATTTTCAGTACTCGTCAATTTGGTCCGATGACAATTGATGTTATTTCAAGCATTTTGTACTAAGATTCCATACACTGGTCTGCTCGTGACCATGGCCAATGCAACTTGGCCGAAACGTCGAGGTTATATGTTTGTTATATTTTGATTTTATTGTGCGCCACAAGTCCCGTAAACATAGTTCAATATTACGTACATATAAAACGTGTTATTGAACTAACTAAAAATCTCTTCAGAGGTCATTGTACTCACCAGTATCAATAACTTTTACTGTGAAACCAACCCAGAAATCGCGAAAAAAAGCAGCTTTTCGCTACGTTTTTGTTAACATAAATCGATAAAATATAGGGAACAGCTGTTGTTTTTTTCGTGATTTCAGGGTTGGTCCCATGGTAAAAGTTGTTCATACTGATGAGTACAATGACCCCTTAAGAGGTTTTCAGTTATTTCAATAACACGTTGTATAACGTTCTCAGAGACATGACATTTACCGCCGGTAAAGGAACGTTCTTGATACTAACACTAATAATAAGTCAGTAATGTCAATGTCAATGTCAAGACTAATGGTCATTTACCTACAGTAGAATGAATGTAAGACCTATGTACACATGAATGCAATAAAAAGTTTGAGTTTGTATTTAATATTAATGTAATTATAATACAATTTATGCAAGGCTCGAGTGAACAGGTTTTTGCTGGGCAAGCGTGAACCATCGTCGACCGCACCATCGCTTAAAATCAGGTTAGGTGGCCGTCAAACGCAAGCCCGATAAGAATTAAAAAAAAAAATGTTTGTTTGTAATAGATAAACTCTGAAACTACTGAACCAATTTTAATAATTCTTCCACAAAAAATAATAAAATTAAATACCGTAAAATGCCTACCGTAACTTTGCCCACAAGCCCTACTTTGCCTGAGGCATTAACTTAATTTTTACACGCACTGACACTTTGTAACTGAACCAAATGTTAGCGTTGTCATAGTTTTTAAAGCTCCCCAAGTACGGAAATCATAGCTATTATAGTTTACTCAAAAACTAACTAGGCAAAGTAGGGCTTTTGGGTCAAGTTAGGGCAGTTTACAGTACCTACTTTCAATTTACAATTAATAATGGTTTAACATTAAATTAAATAATTTTTTTGATATAATCACTTAGTGAGTGAGTTGTGAGTGATATAATCACTTTTGTAATTATTTGATTTTATTATTTTTATTAAAGAGTTTTTCCAAATGAGTTGTGTCGTTACGCACGAATATTGATTCCGATAACGTAGCTCACAGGAACAACAAGGTTTTTGTTACATATTGTCACAGACCAGTAAGCCTCTATTGTATACATAGCAATGAAAACTGGAATCAACATGATTACGATCGCAAGTTACACAATTCGGCAGCTGATTTTTTCATTTTGTAATCACTTGCGATATTTAAACTACAATTCTAACATATTTTTTCGTATATTTCAGAATTGGTGATTATCATCAAATTGACTATTAATTCTTAAGATCAAGCTGGTGGTAGAAAAATATATCAGCGATAATGGAATACATATCAGAACCAGAGAATAAATTAATAAGATATAGTCCACAAGTAGTAGAAGAAATAAGAAGAGAAAATAACTTTGACAAGAAAGAGAACAGAGAAGAAGCCATCGCTATAATAGACCAATGGATTAAAACGCAAGACCATTTAGTGAAAAAAGATTTTAGTGAGTACGAAAATTATTTAACTTAACTTATACAACGTCAATTATGTAATATTTAGACATATTTTATTGTATTTATTATGTTTATTGTATCTTATATTTATGCAGTTGTGTTGTATATATAAGTATAGTATATGTATTCTATTATGTTGTTACACTGCGTACGGGAAGTTCATGATGAACTATAATAATTTTCGAGAAATGTAAATATTTTGCATATTTGCTTGTGTAGGAACAAAACGTTTACCGTAAATAACGAATAACACTATGAAGTTAAACATAAATAAAAAATAAATAAATAGTACTGTAATTTATTTATTAATATTTTTTTACTGTGTTATCATTAAACTTTTGATAATGTACACCTTCTACCGAGTAACTAGGCTGTAATTGGCCATGTCCTTTTACATGTAGGCAGTGAAGGTATAATAATATATTGTTAGAAAATAAAATGACCTGAATTTTGTATGCTTAAAATAAACGACTCGCCGTACACAGATAAGTCCTTAGCGGTTTTCGTGTACGGCAATATCATTGATCGTGTAGGTAGAACAATGTATATTTGAAATAAAAAAATAATGACCTTAAGTGTCACAAATAAACGGCAAACAGGACAGCCTAACATCAGCAATTTTACACGGAGCGACTGCTAAGTGCTATCAGAACCCCGCAACTCAGTTACTGGGCAACCCTGACATTCGGAGGTTATACCAGTTGTCAGACTTCCAGGCTACTGACTACCCGTAACGACTGCCGTAGATGTTCGTATGACAACCGAGACCGATTGCTTTCCGAGGCACGTGATTAATATTACAGCTTTCTAGTACTAAGAGTCTCTGAGATAACCTGTAGACAGACAGACAGACGGACGGACATCATGAAACATGGATATGACAATACGACATTAAAAAAACCGGCCAAGAACATGTCGGGCCATGCTCAGTATTATAGGGTTCCTTAAGTAGGTGTAATTACAAACGAATCAAATCGAATATTAATCATGGCTACTTTAGTTTTTGCAATAATCGGCAGCATTCGCGACTCAGAGCGTGTTGTTAGTAGCGCCATCTAGCGATAAATTCAAGAAGCCAAATTTAAGAAGTGTCAAAGTTACTTTTTGTGATTTTAACAAATAGAGAGTAGCTAAAGGAGCATTATTTGCCATGATATTTTTTCTCTAAGGTCAATGACCTTTAACTAGGACGTTTTAAGTATTTTTCAGTTTTCTCTCTATAACTCAAAAAATTATAATCACATTATACTCGAAATAATTTTAAAAGAGAGTTTTTACAAAGGTCTATCAATGTGGAAGATTATAAGTTTCTACGTTGCATAGTTTAGAAATGGCAGGGGGGGGGGACACATTGCAAGCCACTTTGGCGGGCTATATTTCGCAGATGGTACACCTGATAAAAAAGTAGTGTATGAAACATTACCTTCATTTTGGTAGACCTATTCAATGATACCCCACACGAGGGAGTGCAGCGAAAAAAAATTATTCATCCCCATTTTACATGTATGGATGCCACCCCTAAAATACGTAAAAACGATTTTTTTATTCTTTTAAAATTGAGATCTATATGTAGACTATTTTTTAACAAAACTTCATTTACTTATGTTTATAACTGTAGAAGTTATTAAGCTGTAAAGGATTAGGACAGACGGACAGACGGACAGACGGACAGACGGACAGACGGATGGACATGACGAAACTATAAGGGTTCCTTGTAGGACTTCGGAACCCTAATAAAACCACGTACAGAGTATCACGTCCTCTGACGATATACACAAAGGACATTGCTAAAGATCCTTAGTGACTCCGCCCTTTGGCGTTACAAATTAAAGTTGATGCTCACCATATACAACTCAATGAAGCCAATGTATTGCAATACATTCATAAACACGGACAGTACTAAATATAATTTTAGATTTTTATTTTTTTTACTATTTTGACACATATAATCACAGATATCTGTGCTATTTTGATGTCATGTTTTGCTTTTTTTGTTATGTCAAACAACCTACATTGACGTCAAGTTGTCAGTCGATGCCAATTTTTTGGAATTTCTTGTGTGAAAAGGAGTCTATAATATTGAATCATAGACTATAGAGTATCGAAATAAAAATATGGATGATACACAGATATCATAGATTATACAATTTTATCCGGTTACGTCATTAATGTATTGATACTCCTTAAAATATATATAAAAAACGGTTCTTGTACTGTCCGCATTAAATACAATATATATTATGAAACGAAAAAATTCGCATGTAATTTTCGTATATTGTTCATCTTTGTAACAGTTTAAGGCTATTTTTATCAATGTCCTTTATCAAATCCAGTTAATAGCTTAGACACAGGAAATTATTTTAATTTCATTAATTTTGAATATAGGACCATTTTTATAAGCAAAGATGCAAGGTCAAAGACCTGTGCAAGTCCATATGATTTGAAACTCTCTTTCTCAATAATTACAAATGATTACAAATGATGTTTTACTTATTATTTCGATGTTATAATATTATTTTCATAAGTCACGAAGAAGCAGGAGAAAAAGCCCAAGATGCAGTTAATCTTGTGTATAACTGGACAAAGAAGTGGCGCATTAAGCTCAATGAATCCAAGTCGGTCCATGTCGACTTTACAAACAAAAAGTTCAAGTACCATCCAGTGTTCATAAATAACCAACCAATACCACACGCTAACACAGCTAAATACTTAGGTATGACGCTTGATGCTAAGTTACGCTGGAAGGCTCACGTCAAGAAGAAGAGAAAAGAATTGGGCTACCGCCACAAAAATATGTATTGGCTCCTTGGTAGACATTCTCAGCTATCAATACATAACAAGCTATTGTTGTATAAGCAAGTTCTAATGCCAGTATGGACTTATGGCATACAACTATGGGGTTGTACCAAAGAAACTAACATAAAAATAATACAGCGTTTCCAAAACAAAGTTCTCAGGGACATCGTGAACGCTCCCTGGTATATCAGAAATGAAGATCTTCACCGGGACCTCAAAATGGATTTCGTTAAAGATATCATCCAAAAGTATGCCGAAGCTCATGAATATAGACTTCATCATCATGTGAACGTTGAGGCTATCCAGCTCCTCGACAACACAGGCTTAGTGAGGAGACTGAAAAGGACAAAGCCTTTTGAGTTAGTGTAGTGTTAAAATTAAAATAGTGATGTAGACAATATTAATTAAAGACACATGAAAAAAGTGACTTCGCCTTAAGAGACGCTAAGATAGTGCCAGTGGACACATTCTTAGAAATAATATTATTTTCTAGCAGTTTAAGTTAGCATAAAATTACTTATTAGTCTTGTAGACTAGATCGTAATTATATTAAGGTACCAATAATTAACTATTAAGACCTTAAACATAAAAAAAAAACTTTTTGCTATGAACAACCTATTAATGTGTTTAAAATGCTTCTGTAGACTAGTAATAACAGTGTTTTCATTTATTGTCGTATCGTCATATCCACGTTGTATATAAAAACAAGATCGCCAAGCAATATAGATTACCTTACGTACGAACTATTATTATTAATGAAGAAGGTTCAATTGTGTACTCGGCAGTAAACGTTTTTATTCTGATGTAATTTGCTGTGTTGTCAATAAGTCAATAACATTATTGAATGATTTTGTTGATCGCTCAAAGTACGGTTCAATAACATGTAATTAGATATGCTTCATTCCTTTAGAAACAAAAAATTACCCCAATGTTGAAAAACAGATTTATTATTCTGTTAAGGCCCTACTAAGACCTAAGTGGAGCCCCCATCAGTAAAAAAATAATTACTCTCGGATTCATAATTAATAATAATAAATATTTTTGGGACATCTTACACAGCACCATCTAGTCCCAAACTAAGCAGAGCTTGTACTATGGGTACTAGACAATGGATATAATACATATATACTTTTTTTGTTGTAAATACATACTTATAATACATAAGAAACACCCAGACAAACACAAACACTTATGTTCATCACACAAATATTTGTGTCCTGTGGGAATCGAACCCACGACCTCGTGATCAGCAGTCCGACACTCGAACCACTAGACCACAGACGTCATCAAATTTAAATTTCTGATGAGATTCCATATTTTTAAACCCCCTTTTTCAGAATGACCGACATCAGCTTGTGTGATTTGATGATTGTGATGTTCATAAACGTCAAATTATGTGATCATCAACTCAGCCTATCGCAGTCCACTGCTGGACATAGGCCTCTCCCAAGTTGCGCCACAACACTCGGTCCTCTGCCTTCCGCATCCAGTCCCCCCCAGCCACGTTTTTCAGGTCGTCGGTCCACCTGGCGGGGGGGCGCCCTACGCTGCGTTTGCCGATTCGCGGTCTCCACTCAGACAGACATGGCCAGCCCACTGCCACTTCAGCTTACTGATCCTACAAGCTATGTCGGTCACTCCGGTTCTTCTCCGAATAATCTCATTTCGGATTTTATCCTTCAAAGAAACTCCAAGCATAGCTCGCTCCATAGCTCGCTGAGCGACTTTAAATTTGTGGACTAGCCCAACCGTCAGTGTCCACGTCTCGGCGCCGTAAGTCATGACAGGCAGGACGCACTGGTTGAAGACATTTGTCTTCAAACTTTGCGGTATAGGCGACGAGAAGACTCGGCGAAGTTTGCCAAATGCTGCCCATCCCAAACGGATCCTTCTGTCGGCAAATTATTGTTATTAAATATATAAATTATTGTTGTCAAATTATGTGATGGTGATGAGCATTTAACTAGTAATTAAATTATTTTTGGATGTAACGTTTGCGAATAGAAGGCCACAAGACCTGTTTCCTGTAATTTTAGTCTAGTATTATAGGAAATTTTAGATAATTTGAATTAATGATGTTTTTTAGGGTACCACAAAAAAAACAGATACATGATAGAATCACTTTGTTGGCCATCTGTCTGTCTGTCGGTCTGTCCGTCCGACTAAAGATAAATATAATGATACGGATCATTTATTTGATCATTATCATTATTATTTTATCAGAATATGTAAGAGGGAGTCTGAAAGTAGCGCCAGTGACAGAGAAGTTAAGTAGCAATAGACTGTCATGGTATGGACATGTGATGAGGAGGAATGAGGAGCATGTTACGAGGAAAGTTTTAAGTATGAATGTTGATGGCGATAAGAAAAGAGAGAGACCGAAGAAAATATGGATGGATTGTGTGAAAGATGATATGAATAGAAAGAAAGTGAACACGGAGATGACGGCTGATAGAGATGTATGGAAGAAAAAAACATGCTGCCCAACATAAATTGGGATAAGGGCAGGAAGATGATGATACGGATCAAATATTTGTCAAACAAACGTTTACATACAAATCAAGTACGCAAGATGTAAAAATAAAACAAGCACGTACATATTTATTTTGCTTATGTTTTGAATATCGGTTCCCATTTTTCTTTAGAACAGCTAACTTTTATGATTTTAAAAATCTATTGCCGAATAGTACTGTAAAAATTAAGTTTCTAACTCGGCCATTTAACCGAGATTTTCTTGACTGACTTGACCCGTAACATAATTAAAGAACAAAAAAGCTATGGACTTTCAAAGATTTTAGGTCACTGACTCATCAAAACCTTTCGGTAATACCGGCTACTACTTTATTTGAATTATAATTTTATTAACCTTGAGGCTGATAAATAATTTAATAATAATCTAAATTACTATGTAACTTTAAAATCTAGTTTGAAACACCATTTTTTTAAGTTTGTGTAACAAGTTTCTAGCTTACCTAGATAAATATAACGTTTTAACTGAAAATTGAACCGACGAAAACAAACTGAAAAGCGAAAAATAAAATAAAGCTTTTTAGTCTTAATAACTATTCTCCTAACTAAACTAACATAAATAACTTATTATGAGTCGGTGCCAAACAAACAAGCAAAGTGCGTGCAAGTTGCAAGTTTAAGTGAAAATTTCACGTTGTATTTGATGTTATTTAGTTTATATTATTTCTTTAAAGTAATTTAATGATCTTCGTTGATTGTTTGTTTTGCGCTGACTTATAATTAGTTATTTACATTAGTTTAGTTAGGAGAATAGTTAGTAAGACTAAAAAGCTTAATTTTTTTTTTCTTTTTTAGTGTTCCGTAGTCCCACAAGGAACCCATGAAATTTTGTTAAAAAGTAGTCTAGATATAGATCTCAATTTTAAAAGAATAAAAAAATCGTGATTACGTATTTTAGGGGTGGCGCCCATACATGTGAAATGGGGATGAAATATTTTTTTCGCTGCACCCCCTCGTGTGGTATATCATTGAATAGGTCTACTAAAATGAAGGCAATGTTTCATACATCACTTTTTTATCAGGTGTACCATCTGCGAAATATAGCCCGTCAAAGTGGCTTGCAATGTGTCAGGTCAAGTGTCAGGGGGGGGGGGGGGGGGCTGCCATTTCTAAACTATAAAACTTAGAAACTTATAATCTTCCACATTGATAGACCTTTGTAAAAACTCTCTTTTAAAATTATTTCAAGTATAATGTGATTATAAATTTTTGAGTTATAGAGAGAAAACTGAAGAATACTTAAAACGTCCTAGTTCAAAGGTCATTGACCTTAGAGAAAATGGTCATAGCAAATAATTCTCCTTTAGCTACTTTCTATTTGAAAAAATCCCAAAAAGTAACTTTGTGTTATGTTGTTGACATGACAAACTTCTTAAATTTGGCGCCATCTAGTAATACAATCTAGTACTATCAACACTCTCTGAGTCGCCAATGCTGCTGTCTATTGCAAAAACTAAAATAGCCATGAATAATATTCGATTTGATTTGTTTGTAACACCTACTTAAGGAACCCTATAATACTGAGCATGGCCCGACATGCTCTTGGCCGGTTTTTTTTAATAATATTGGATGGCGAAACGCCCTAAAGGCCCACTTGATGTTAAGCGGCTACCTTTGCCCATTTGAAGTGTCTAGAACTACATTTATGTGTGCCAAGTTTCAACCAGGTAAGAATTCAGCGGGTGAACAAGCATGTAAAAAGTTATGCATGGTCATACATACAAAACGAAAAAAAACACGCGTCGAATTGAGAACCTCCTCCTTTTTTTTCGTCGGTAAAAAAATATGCTGTTTTTTGTTAGTAATTTGATATTGAGAAGCAATATAAAGGACATCGCTAAGAATAGCCCTGAGTTAGTACAAAGATAAAAAATGTACAACAAATTATATTCGTAGTTTCTCGTTACTTACTCATCATCCTCCGAGCCTTTTGTCCAATTATATTGGGGTCGGCTTCCAGTCTAGCCAGATGCGGCTGAACATCAGTATTTTACACGGAGCGACTGCCATCAGACCCCCGCAACCCAGTTACTGGGTGATACTGACATTCGGAGGTTAGACCAGTTGTCAGACTTTCAGGCTTCTGTCTACCCGTAACGACTGCCATAGATATTCGTATGACAACCGGGACCGACAGCTTAACGTGCTCTCCGAGGCACGTAGGGGTTTCGAGGTGTATCGAAACGGTCACCCATCCACAGACTGACCGCGGCAAGTGCAGCTTAACCTTGCAGATCGTACAATCTTACTTTTCATCGTATTTAATGCAGAAAGTACAGTATTTTTATTTTTATTAGAATTGGTCCTTTCCTTTTCTTTTTTCATTTCATTTCCTTTTTTTTGTGGCAATAAATGACTTTAGTTTTTTTTTCTTTCGTTCTTTATATCCTTTCTTTTTTCGCTGGATCCTTTTCCTATTTACTTACAAAATCGTTTATGTTAATTTCAGCTAAAGGCTTCTTGGAAAGATGCATAATAACTTCAAACGGTTCGCTAGAGAGGGCGAAGATGCAAGTAGACAAAATGTGCACTTTAAGGACCTTGATGCCAAAATACTTCCAAACAATGAATCTTATTAAAAGTGATATTTTGTCGTTACTGGAGAAAGGGTGAGTCATTTTTTTTTGTCTTGATTGCCTCGTTGGTCTAGTGGAGTGGCTGCAAGCGCGACTGCTCAGCCTTGAAGGAATATTCCTTCAAGGCTGAGCCCCACGTCCTGGGTTCGATTCTCGGGTCGGGCAAAGTGTTATTGGGTTTTTTCATTAGGAAATTCTCAGTAGCAGCCCGGAGTCTGGATTTGTGCCCGGTTAATGGCAATAGACTCGCCCCCTATTACATGGGACTATAACATAACAGGCGAAATGTGGGTGTACTAATACACCTCTGTCTACCCCTTCGAGGAAATACAGGCGTGATGTTATGTTATGTTGTTTGTTATATTTAATGGCAATAGGCTCGCCCCTTATTACATGGGACCACAGAAATAGATAGAATGGTTGTAATTACAATTTTACTTGTGATTCATGCGTGGCAACTTTCCGAAAAAACTACGCCATACATTTTGACGTCATTATTTAAAAAAAATAGTTTAATCAAATGTACTTTACAGCTTTTGTTTCTGAAAAGAAAAGAAAGAAAGAAAGAAAAATAGTTTATTGTCACAGTTAAAGACGCGCAACATTTAAAACACAGTGATAAACACAAGCAAGCAACTTATAGGTGGGGTTACATAGAAAGTAAAAACAAAAGACACATAGGTAAAAAATTAAGAAGGGACAGTCGATACAAAATATAAGAAAAGTATAGTTGACCGCATGACAGTGGCAACACCCGAGTCTGAAAACCGCCCTTACTGCTTACGAAATAAAGGCGCCGCCAGAGTCAAACTGTTACCACTGACGTACGGTCGACCGCACCTAAAATTGCAGTTAGAAAGTTAGTTCCTTATTCTGCAGTTAGAAACAGCACAATAAGGCATTTTTGCGGGTTTTTGTTACAGTATTTATGGAAATAAGTCTTAAGGCGTGCTGAGAAAGGCTTTGAAATATCCTGTACTATGGTGCATGGTGCTGCCACGCGCGCCCTGCCCACATGGCCATTCTATCTATTGCTGTGCATGGGACTATAACATAACTGGTGAAATGTGGGTGTGCTATACACCTCTGCCTACCCCTTCGGGGAAATACAGGCGTGATGTTGTTTTCTTTCAATAGAGGATGTCGTTTCGAGAAATCCTTTGCCAATAATAACTGCTACACCACCTAGGCTGTTCCTTTAATTGTACTGAAAATCGTGGACGCCAAACTGAGATATGAGGGTGGAAAGTCTCATGTGATTGTAATTTCACTGGCACCCGTAGCCTTCACACCGGAACACAGCAATGCAAGCAGTGCTGTTTGGTGGCAGAAATAGGTACGGTGGTAGTACTTCCCCCACATAAATAGATAGAGAAATAGATATACGAGTAATATACTCTAACCATTCCTGTGACTTCCCCGGACTCTCTTTCAGAGCTCTCTTTCACATGGAGCTGTAAAACTACGTGAATAAACAGCTGTCCTCGGACGAATAAAAAAGGCCGACGAAATCTCGCTAAGAAACTCTCTCTTTCTTTAAAAAAACTCTCTCTCTTTTTAGTAGTAGTAGAGCTCCTTTGTGAAAGAGCTCGTCCGGGGAAGTACTATCACCGTGCCTACTTCTCCGCCAAATAATGATGCTTGCAATGCTGTGTTTCGGTCTGAAGGGTATGGGGGCCGGTGAAATTACAATCACATGAGACTTTCCATCTTCATGTCTCAGTTTGGCGAACCGACTTGCGGTACCATTTAGGCAACAGCCTAGATGGTATTGAAGTTGTCATGGGCAAAGGTATCCGCTTAACATCAGGTGGGCCTTTAGCTCGTTTCGCCATCCTATACTAAAAGACTGAAAGACAATTTTTTTCCTAATCCCACTATAATTTCGACAGCATTTTAACACAGCAGATATAATAATATTGTTATTCATTTGTGACGCTACGACAATGACTACCGTCACACGAAATTGCCACGTTGTATGGCAACGCTTATTTTTTGGCCAGAGAACAAACCAGCACTCTGGTCACGCGAAGTGTCGACCAGCCTCTTTGCGATTTCCTTGAAAAGCATGCGCGCACTCGAACCCCATGTCCCGAGCGTTTCGACCCCGAACGGCTCAAAGTCTTAGTTACCTGATAGGTTACTATATTTGCGCCGCTTGGGGTCGCTTGTATCCTAAATTGGATCTGATTGCGGACTTTCAGGCTTCTAAATACCTGTTTAGACTGCCATAGTTATTCGTGTGTCAAACTGGGACTATATCTCCAAGGCGCGGAGAGGTCACGATTACACACGATGTCTAAACAGCAGCAATGTCACTTTCCTGACTCATGTCACCAACTGCCACTAAAGTCTCTTTCAATTATCTCGTCATTTTCTTGGTTTCTGAAAAGCGAAGAATGCTCAAAAGTATAAACTGTACTGTAAGGAACCTAACTAAAGGCCTATGAAATTAAAAGCAGCGGACTGTAATACTGTTATAATAATTACGACAAGTACAAATAATAGAATTGGCTCTGAGTGCGCGCGCGCATCGTCCGTCAAGTTCGGTAGCGAAGTGGAGTTGGTTTCCACGCCCGCGCACATGAATGCGCCCCCCGCGCCGCTGTCTCGTCGCCGTGACGTCACCAGCCGAGCCACCGTCCGATGATAGCCGACGGCGCCCGAACAGTACCTTAACTGTTCTTTAATTCATCATCATCATTTCAGCTGAAAAACGTCCACTGCTGGACTAAGGCCTCCCATGCCATAATCGCCACACTTGGCATGCGGGTTGGTGATCTTCACTGTTTTTAATTGTAGTTCTTTAACTTTTTCACCGCCAATGAATGAATGAATGAATGTGTTTTTCACTTATAGAAGACAAACGATTTCGTGCTCTCAGCGCCACGACTTTATAACTTTTTACTAACGTCCACACAATATTTGTCTTCTACACAAGTTGTTGGTCTGCAACCGTGCCATACGTGGGACACTCAGAAAGTTTTGCGAAACTAAAAAAAATTGTTCTATACGTACATATATTTTTATCAAATCTTTTCAAAGTACTTTCCACCAGCCTCTATACAAAGATTCATGCGCCTAAACCAGTTTTCAAAACACTTTTTCCAGTCCGCCGCAGACACCTCGTTTACAGCCTGCTCGAACGCAGCCAGCGCATCTTCCGGCGACGAAAATTGTATCCCTTTGAGCTGATTTTTTATTTTTGGGAATAAAAAGAAGTCACACGGTGCTAGATCAGGGCTGTAAGGAGGGTGACCCAGGAGTTTGACTGGCGTGCTGTCCAGGAAGTCCCTCGTTTTGAGTGCGGTGTGCGCAGGTGCATTGTCGTGGTGGAGCAGTAGCCCGCGGAGCCCTGTGTTTGGTCGCTTGTTGCTTATAACAGAGAAAACTTCTGGCAAACATTTGGTAGTATACCATTCGACATTAATGCTTCTTTGATCCCGTAAGGGAATTGATACCAAGTGGCCAGTCAAATTAAAAAAGCTAGCGATCAAAATCTTACCCCCGCTTCTAGATCGCTTCACTTTGGTAGGCGTTGGCTCATTTTGAAACACCCAAACAGTCGACTGGCGCTTGGTTTCTGGGTCGTATTGATAAATCCAGGACTCATCACCTGTAACGATGTCGTAAACACGCCGAGACGAGCCTGCTTCAAATTTGTTAAGCATATCACGGCACCATTCCACCCGGGCCTGCTTCTGAGCATCGGTGAGGTTGTGCGGCACCCAGCGTGATACTATCCTCCTCACGCGAAGATGGCTGTGTAGAATCTCGTGAACGCTTCCCGATCCAATCTTCAATATGCGTTGAATCTCCTGATATGTAATTCGCCTATTGTCTTGGATTAAATTTTTCACTGCTAGCACGTTTTCTTCGGTAACAGCCGTCAAAGGGCGACCGCTTCTTTCGTCATCCCCCAAAGTTGGTCGACCGCGCTTGAATTCGTTATACCAACGATACACGGTTGCCTTGGAAGGGCCTTCATCCATGAATGCCATTTGAAGTCTATCGTACGATTCATCCGGTTTCAGGCGACACTTGAAATCGTATAAAATCATAGCTCTAAAATGTTCCCGGCGCAGATCCATATTTCAGTGAGACACAATACTTTGAATTAACTCGCAAAAAATGTGGAGGGAAATTTTGAAATTGGAACTTACTTATTTTTACTTATAAATAATCATATTTTCGAAAAACATTATAACTGGCCAGTCTCCCATATATAAAAACTTTTTTTCGCAATACTTTCTGAGGGGCCTGGTATTTCTAGACCAATGATAAATAATGTGCTTAGTCATCTAAATATACTTGAAAAATTCTACGATTATTTAATACCCAAATTTTCACTTAGAAACATAGCGAGGGTTTGAGAATTAATCCCGAACGACTCTGAAAATAAGTGATCAGCAGGGCCCCGAGTCTGCTAATTGACAAACGCCTCAGTTGGGTGTCGGTAGAGTGTCAGTGGAATAGTTTTAGCCATTTGGTATTCTACTAGTTATTTTGAGACCAATGGCTTTCCAATGACTTTCCACTGAACTGCCATTGACTACAATTCAACTGCCATTGGACTATTTGCTATTCTGCTGTTATTTGACGTTTCCCACAATCGTCTTACGATGATTTTTTTGCCATCATATTTTTTTTAAATAATTTTTTTTTGGTGATTTTAGCTTTGGTCCCATAATAAATGTTTTTCATACATCGGATGTGTACAATGACCCCTTAAAGGGTCATTGTACATATTCGTTTTTTTTTTTGCGTTTTCAGGATTGGTCCCTTAGTAAAAGTTGTTCATACAAATGAGTACAATGACCCCTAAAGCCATTTTCAAGAACACGTTTTATGTCTATAGTATTGCCGGGTAGTACCTACGCTAAAAACGTAAACGTAAAAGTTGTTCATACGGATGAGTATAATGACCCCTTAAGAGGTTTCATTAACACGTCGTATGTCGATAGCATTACCGCGTTGCACGCTCAAAACGTAAACGTAAAAGTTGTGCATACGGATGAATATAATGACCCCTTAAGAGATTTTCAATAACACGTTGTATGTCGATAGTATTACCTCGTAGTACGCTCAAAACGTAAACGTAAAAGTACCAAAAGTTGCTCATACGGATGAGTATAATGACCCCTTAAGAGGTTTTCAATAACACGTCTTATGTCGATAGTATTACCGCGTAGTAAGCTAAAAACGTAAACGTAAAAGTTGTTCATACGGATGAGTACAATGACCCCTTAAGCAGATTTCAATAACACGTGTGTCGATGTATAACCGCGTAGCGTAGTACGCTATCGATATACCTACTTTGGGGTCATTGTACTCATTCATGTGAACAACTTTTACTATGGGACCAACCCTAAAATCGCCAAAAAAATCTGCTCTTCCCTACATTTGTGTTCACATAAATCGACAAAATGTAGGAAACAGCTGATTTTATTACGTTTGATGTGTTTTAATTATTTTATAGACATGAAAATTTTGTAGGTAATATCAACAAAATCCTTAATTTATATATTCCATTGATAATAACTTAAAAAAAGTTTGATAAAAAAAATAATTAATTAACAAAAACAAAAAACCCGACTGCGTGTAAAAATAACAGAAAAGATATAAACAAGACTTATCAACACGTAGTCGAAGGCTACGTATGTTTTTGGTCATGAATTACATAATAGTTCATAGGTAGCCTCCGCCTGCGTGTTGATAAGTCTTGTTTATATCTTTTCTGTTATTTTTACACGCAGTCGGGTTTTTTGTTTTTGTTAATTAATTTTTTTTTTTTTTTTTTTTTAATTTTGTCATGTTTTTTTTATCATACTATTAATGTTTTTTTTGAAAAGTCAAATTCATTTTTAACGTTGAATATTTTGTTGTTTTTTTGTAGCATTTTTCATTCCAAATTACATTTAAACATATAAGTTGTATATATTTTTGTAAAGCATTTATAAATCCCTTTATTTTGATACCCCACTCGATAGTTTTAGAAGGAAAAAAAGTTTTTCGAGGAGGTAAAATGGCGCCAAAAAGCGGCCATTTTAATTTTTTAAATTTTGATATACCCAGTGTCACTCTCAGAATTAAGACGAATCTAACGACACCTCTCAATCTCAAATCCATCAAGCCGTTTAGGCTACAGAGCGTGCCAAAGAAATATACGTACATACATACATACATACATACACTCGAAAAACATAACCCTCCTTCTGGCGCAGTCGGGTAAAAAACAATACAACTACTAATGGTAGATTTAAATGGGCAACATCGATTTGAAAATAATTGATATCCCATTACCATTCTATTGCCATTCCGACGAAATTGACATTTAAGTTTTAGCAGAATACCCATTTTGTCATAGTTGTATAGGAGTGTCAGTAGGATGTCGGTGGAATGGCGATGGTTGGTTGACGTAGTTGCTTCATGTTCCAATAGTTACGTAAACGACGTAGCGGACTTCGCTTCAAGTAACATAAGCTAAGTTGGCTATTTATTATACTTGAGGCTGGATTGCAGCCCGAGCCGAAGGCAAGGGCGTAATGGAGCCGAGAGGATAATAGTCAATGCTCACGCGTGTCAAACACACGTGCGAGGAAAAAAACAAATGAACGTATTTTAGGCAAATATTGAATTTGTGAATAATAGCGAGCGGATCACTGTAATCGCACGGTGACGTATACCAGGCCCCTCAGAAAGTATTGCGAAAAAAAGTTTTTATATATGGGAGACTGGCCAGTTATAATGTTTTTCGAAAATATGATTAAAAATAAGTAAGTTCCAATTTCAAAATTTCCCTCCACATTTTTTGCGAGTTAATTCAAAGTATTGTGTCTCACTGAAATATGGATCTGCGCCGGGAACATTTTAGAGCTATGATTTTATACGATTTCAAGTGTCGCCTGAAACCGGATGAATCGTACGATAGACTTCAAATGGCATTCATGGATGAAGGCCCTTCCAAGGCAACCGTGTATCGTTGGTATAACGAATTCAAGCGCGGTCGACCAACTTTGGGGGATGACGAAAGAAGCGGTCGCCCTTTGACGGCTGTTACCGAAGAAAACGTGCTAGCAGTGAAAAATTTAATCCAAGACAATAGGCGAATTACATATCAGGAGATTCAACACATATTGAAGATTGGATCGGGAAGCGTTCACGAGATTCTACACAGCCATCTTCGCGTGAGGAGGATAGTATCACGCTGGGTGCCGCACAATCTCACCGATGCTCAGAAGCAGGCCCGGGTGGAATGGTGCCGTGATATGCTTAACAAATTTGAAGCAGGCTCGTCTCGGCGTGTTTACGACATCGTTACAGGTGATGAGTCCTGGATTTATCAATACGACCCAGAAACCAAGCGCCAGTCGACTGTTTGGGTGTTTCAAAATGAGCCAACGCCTACCAAAGTGAAGCGATCTAGAAGCGGGGGTAAGATTTTAATCGCTAGCTTTTTTAATTTGACTGGCCACTTGGTATCAATTCCCTTACGGGATCAAAGAAGCATTAATGCCGAATGGTATACTACCAAATGTTTGCCAGAAGTTTTCTCTGTTATAAGCAACAAGCGACCAAACACAGGGCTCCGCGGGCTACTGCTCCACCACGACAATGCACCTGCGCACACCGCACTCAAAACGAGGGACTTCCTGGACAGCACGCCAGTCAAACTCCTGGGTCACCCTCCTTACAGCCCTGATCTAGCACCGTGTGACTTCTTTTTATTCCCAAAAATAAAAAATCAGCTCAAAGGGATACAATTTTCGTCGCCGGAAGATGCGCTGGCTGCGTTCGAGCAGGCTGTAAACGAGGTGTCTGCGGCGGACTGGAAAAAGTGTTTTGAAAACTGGTTTAGGCGCATGAATCTTTGTATAGAGGCTGGTGGTACTTTGAAAAGATTTGATAAAAATATATGTACGTATAGAACAATTTTTTTTAGTTTCGCAAAACTTTTTGAGTGTCCCACGTAGGTATGCGCGCGCAGTTGGTAGAATGAAACCGCCAAACAGCCTAATATTAAAAATATTATTGTGATGAAATTTATTATTTATAACATAAATTAATGTTAATTTGTTGACAAACATAAATAATTTAATGAAATTAAATGTTTATATAACACTAATTAAATAGTTGATTTATTCACAATTTTTTTAAATTTAGTTTAGACATAAAAATATTTTGCTGCTTTTAAAAAATAAGCTGTAAGTAAAGTAAAATTTAAAAGGCACTAGTGCGATAATATAAAGTAAAAACCACGCGTGCGTTATTATAAGCTATATTATGAACCTAACAGCGGTGCAATAAGAGCCACTTATCGAGTGTGTTGAAAAATATATGAAACATTTCAAACTTAAAAAAATCTGCTGTTCTCTACATTTCGTCGATTTATGTGAACACAAATGTAGGGCCGCGAAATCGGGAAAATGTAGGGAACAGCTGTTTTTTTTCGCGATTTCAGGGTTGGGTTCATAGTAAAAGTTGTTTATACTGACGATAATATATATGTCGATAATATTGGCAGGTACCACGCTATCTATACTATCGATAGAGTAACTGATTCTCAAAGTTAGCTATAGATACTATCAAAGCGATCGTTGCTGACCGTATTGATAGCTTTTTATGCAATACTATTCATAGCACTATTAGTGTCCAATACTATATAGACACTAACGATAGTATTGCTATATTATGTCAATAGTCAATAGTACATGCCAATCAATTGTGTAACTGATTCTCAAGGTCGGATCTCTAGTCTAAAATTGAATATTATCGTCGAATTAAATTACTACATTACACAATTCAACTTTATTTTACAAAAAAAAGTTCAATTGTTACAACAATAACTACAAAAAAGGTATGTTTGCAAAATGACCTCTCAGTTGTAGTTCGATGGCAAAAAGTCATTGAGAGACGATTGTCAGAAACGTCAAATAACGAGTAGACTACCGAAACTTAAGCTATCGAGAAGACATTGATACACTATTGGTTTACAGAATAGCAAATAGTCCAATGGCAGTTGAATGGTAGAAACGAATGGAATAAAAATGAAAATGCTATGCTGTGTTCTATAGGTATGTACTATGTTATTTGTGTGCCTTTCAAGGTTAAACATAGTGTGACTTAATATTTTAATTTTCCACAAAGTTTTTAACTTTTACCTAGAGGTTTTCAATAACACGTATATCAATAGCTTACTACGCGGTAATACTATCGACATACGACGTGTTATTGAAAACCTCTTAAGGGGTCATTGTACTCATCCTTAAAAACAAATTTTACGTTTGCGTTTTTTGTGATTTCAGGATTGGTCCCATAGTAAAAGTTGTTCATACAGATGAGTACAATGACCCCTTAAGAGGTTTTTAATAACACGTTGTATGTCGATAGTATTGCCGCATAGTACGCTAAAAATGTTAACGTAAGTTGTTCATATGGATGAGTATAATGACCCCTTAAGAGGTTTTCAATAACACGTATGTCGATAGTATTGCCGCGTAGTACCTACGCTAAAAACGTAAACGTAAAAGTTGTTCATACGGATGAGTATAATGACCCTTTAAGAGATTTCAATAACACGTATGTCGATAGTATTGCCGCGTAGTACGCTAAAAACGTAAATGTAAAAGTTGTTCATACGGATGAGTATAATGACCCCTTAAGAGGTAAGTAATATAAATTAGTTGAGGGTATTTGAGAATTTTTGCATGGGGCGAGCGAGCGCGATGCGTCGTGTTCACCCACCCACATCTTGTTGTAATGAATGTCGACGGACCAAGCGGTGTACAGAAAAACCTAAACTGGTTTATGTTCTACACTGTATCTGCCAAATGTATGTATTTTGTTTTTTTTTTTGTGGAAATAAATAAATAAATATCAATAAAATCCTTAATTTAAATATTTCATTGATAAAAACTAAAAAAAAAGGTTGATAAAAAACAATACAACTAATGGTAGATTTTAATTGGCAGCATCGATTTGACATTACCATTCTATTGACATTCCGACGAGATTTAAGTTTTAGCAGAATACCCATTTTGTCACAGTTGTTTATGAGTGTCAGTAGGGTGTCGGTGG
The DNA here is from genome assembly GCA_949699075.1 of Asteroscopus sphinx. NCBI lineage: Eukaryota > Metazoa > Arthropoda > Insecta > Lepidoptera > Noctuidae > Asteroscopus > Asteroscopus sphinx. Next base: position 4,726,690 of record OX453021.1, on the reverse strand, counting down.
AATGGCGATGGTTGGTTTTTTAGTGTTATTAGCAGACTTGGGGCCCAGTGGCATTGTCAAACGGTGGAAATACCTGCAAATTGTTTTGGTGTTTTCGAACCCATTGTTTTTGTGTCGCACGGAGGGAATTTGTTTATTTACAAATAGGTAATTAAATAATATAAAAAAAATTGGGATTGTTTTTTTTATTGATTCTTGTTCAGTATCAGTGGTATAGTCACCTCCTTAAATATGGCACGAATACAGATCAACACGTTGTAGATATGTGGCTCTGAGGGCACGAAAACCTTTTCGGTGCCATGAAAAACGGTGAAAAGCACAGTTTTAGGTTAAAACCATCTTGATCTAAGCTTGCTCTAAATCCTTTTAATATTCCTTTTTTAGGGTTCCGTACCCAAAGGACGCTACGCTGTCCATCCGTCCGTCCGTCCGTCTGTCTGTCACAGGGCTGTATCTTTGTAACGGTAATAGATAACCAGTTGAAATTTTCACAAAAAATGTGTTGCTATGAGGTGTATCACGACAAATACTAAAAACAAAAAAAGTCTAAAACAAAACCTCGAAAAACATGCTTTTTTTTTCTACGTTTTTGTTCCTGTTATATCTTCAAAACGGTAATACATAGGTACCAGCGTCAAACTTGGTCTGATTATAGTGCGTACTATCTAGTTTTACAACAAATACTAAAACCAGGGCAAACATTGACATATGTAGTGGTATCTACGGAAGAAAGAGATGCAAAAATTCACATTTCGCGTATATACGTTGATGTCTTTTGATAAACTCTCGTAAATTAAATCAGTTTCTATGGGGTATCAGGTCGATGGGTGGTACGGAACCCTTACTGTGTGAGTCCGACTCATACTTGGCCGGTTCTTTTTGTATGCTGTGGGCGAACCTTATACAATAAATAAATAATACGTCTTAAATATGTACCCACACGTGGTTTCATTATTTTCCAGAGACTTCTGCTTCGTTCCAACACTTACGAAGGAATACCACAGAATCATTATTATCAGAATTAAAGCTGACTCAAAAATCAAACAAAATGATTTTACGTTGCTGTTTAGATTTCTTGTCGTTGTAAGTATTAGACCATCTTCTTTTTATTAACCTGTCTAAGGTTCATATCGACACCATCGGCGTGGTCCATTTGAGTTCCCGGAGCTGCTCTATTTTGGGCTGCGGATGGCCACCGTGTGGTTTTAGTAGGTAGAAGTCCAACATATTCCTCCACCTTCCCCAGAAGGAGGATAACCATGAGGATTTTCACCCAAAAACACAAAGATTAGGCACAGGATAATTTTAAATGATCAAGATGAATACTGTTGCCATGCCATTTATAATCATAATATCAACTGAATGAATGAATGAAAAATTTATTTGCTTAAAACATGAGTATACAATACAATGCGAAAGCACATGCATGTAAGGTGTTTAAATAGTAGGTATAGCAGCTACAATATTTTGCCACTGGGGGCGTACAAATACTTTTGATTCTAGGTTACATTGACACTTGCAAAAATATGCAATTCTTCTTGTTCTACATTATATAAAATAAATTACCTATTGCAGAAGGACACAATAAGTATAAAAAGATATGAAAATCGAATATAATGTCAATGTAATAAAATTAGGCTAACAATGTCATAATAGGTAAAAAAATGGGAATAGGTAGAAAATTAAAACAATAATATAAATGAGATGTCAAAAATACAGTTCGTCGGAGAACAGGCATACAAACACATATCTACTCGTTACACACACATTGAAATAATTACTAAGTACTAAGGTCGTGGAATGTTGCGTGCGATCATTTAGGAACTCATTGATGTCATAGTAACATTTTCCCACAAAAAATTTTTTTTTAATGAATTTTAAATAAATTTGTATTTAACTGTAATTTAACTGATACGATATATATCAAAATAATCTCTAAATTTCAGGTTGCCGAATACTTGAAATCCAATGACTACTGCCGAGGGTTCACGCTGATAGGTGACATTTACGACACCAGCGCTGCCGATGTCCTATCCAAGCTCAACTTAGTCGAGTTGCAACAGTTTATACCCGTCATTACGGTAAGTTTGTTTATATGTCTAATTTACATCAACCTTCTGGCTTTATGCTAATTTATTTTAGGGTTTGCGCCACATGTGGGTTTTCTTCCGTATATCACTATTTACTGAGATTAATGTGTGGAGTGACAAGAATGGATAAAGTAAGAAAAATGTGAAGTCACGTTGAGTGTCATAGCCGCTCACGTTATTATTGTGTAGAAATAAAAAATGTTTACTGTAATATCCACATTAAATACGTTATTAATAGTAATGAAAAAATACGCATGTAACTGGCGTATTTTTTTATCTTTGTAATAGACTGAAGCTATTCCTAGGGATGTATTTTCCAAAGCTTATCATTTTTAAATCCCTCCCCACAGAAAACAATAGACCAAAATAATCACATATACACTCCTTTCTTTTCTTCGTGGACCTAATAAACAAACTACCACCAAAAATAAAAAATGACATAACACGAAACAACATAAAATCTAAACTTGAAAAAACCGACCAAGAGCATGTCGGGCCATGCTCAGTTTTTTTTTTTTTTTTTTCTTTTTTTCGAATGGATTCTCGCAGGTGGGACCGAAGTCCCATTTCTGCTTAACCGGACTTAGTTGGCGGAGAGTCCCATGTGGGACTCCATTCGCCGAAGGTTTTTTCCATACTCCTAAATACTTACAAACTAAATACGCGGTCAATACCGCGCAAGCGGGCGTCCCCCAAGGGGGGGGCTCGAACCTCGCTGGGGCATTGCAGGGGGACCCCGCCGTTCCTATGTCCCCCTAGCAGCCGTTGCTGCGTCGAATTGGTTTCCTCGAAAGTAGCGGACTTTCTATCTTTCTATCTTTTTTTCTTATCTATCGGGTGACGTGCTAAACGCCGTTAAGCGGCAAGCCTCGCCGGCGAGGCTAAGACCTACCTAAAACCTAAACAGTGGCTACGCAATAGCCTGCTCCTAGGAACTACTCTAGAGCATAGGGCCGGTCTCGCGTGACGAGATTATCTCCGGTTGCTTACACCGTGAGGGCGTCCCCAGGGGGGAGCTCGGACCTCGACTCAGGGTGCAGCAGGGGGACCCCGCCACCGGTCCCCCCAGCAGCCGGTGCTGCGTCGGCATGTGTTTCTGTTTCTCTAGAGTCGGACTCTCGGATTCTGTGTGTGTGTCGCGTCGGTCCTCGCCGGCGGGGACGATATTTTGGACGACGGCGTCGGAGTGTGCTTGTGCTTTTATCTGACTCCTGGAGGAGTGTAATAGCGTCATCGGGTTCAATGAGTGTGTGTCTGGGACGTCGGATTTTGCTAATAGCAGATGGCTGGTAGACGGTGGCCGCAACGACCAAGGGATTGGGGTGCTTGGGAGCGGAATCGAAATAGCGTTTAGAGACACGCTTGAAAAACTGCTTGATGGTCGGCAGTTTGAGGTCTAGGTGGAGTTGGACATTGCGTAAGTACCAGGGGGCGCCTACGGCCCTTCGCATAAAACGGTTTTGGATGGTTTGGAGCATGTGAATTCTCACCGGCTTAACGTGTGCGAACACAACGCTAGCATAGGCGAGTATGGGGCGGATACAGGTGGTGTATATCCTTACTTTGAGAGGAGTGGGCAGCCTACTGTGCGCATTGAGTAGGGGGTGGAGACGTCCGAGGACGAAGGCGGCACGGTTTTTCACCTTGCGGATATGCGGTCTGAATGTCAGTCTACGGTCAAGGATCACGCCAAGGTATTTGGCTTTACTTTGCCATGGGATCTGTTTTCCGAACATTGAAACTGGTACGCTCATTTCTTTGCGGTACTGTGACAGGGGTCTCTTATCGAAGAGGACCGCTGCACTTTTTTCGGGATTGACTTCGATTCTCCATTTCCGGAACCAGTCACCTAGGGTGTTGGCCGCGGATTGGAGGGTACGAGAAATAGCGACATGGGTCATGCCAGAGTAATAGATTGCCGTGTCGTCGGCGAAAAGGGCAATACGGGCTGCACCGCATTTTGGAATATCGCTGGTGTACAGCGTGAACAGTAGGGGGGAGAGCACGGAGCCTTGTGGCACACCGGCGTGAATGGGATGGGGGGAGGAGAGAGCCCCTTCTATGCGATAGCGAAAGGTACGATTCGATAAGTAGTCTCGGATGATGAGCACGAGACGATGTGGCACATTCATAGTGTACAGCTTATATAATAAGCCGTTGTGCCACACTTTATCGAAAGCCTTTGCCACGTCGAAAAAGAGAGTACCGGTCATTTGACCGCGTATGAAGCCTGCAGTGATGTGTTCTACAATGCGGTGCAGTTGATTAACGCAGCAGTGCTTTGTACGAAAGCCAAACTGCTCGTCGAGAAGGAGTTTATTTGAGTCGGCGAAATCTTTGAGTCGCTTATAAATAAGCTTCTCGTAGATTTTACCGAAGACATTGAGGAGACTAATCGGCCGGTAACTACTCGGCTCGGCTTTTGGCTTGCCCGGTTTGGAAATACCGATTACCGTAGCTTGTTTCCAAGCCTGGGGAAAGATGTTGTTTTTAAATGCCGCATTGAAGATGACGGTCATTAGAGCGATTAGGGTGGCAGGGAAACGTTTTAACACCTTATTGGTGATGCCGTCTGCGCCTGGGGCTTTTTTGGGCTTTAGATCCTTGACTATAGAGAGAACTTCGTCAGGGGTAATCGGTGGGAGCGGGTCATCAGGGTCATCTATTGGGGGGGGGGAGGGCTGACCTACGCTCTACTTCTGAATTTACCTCGTCAAGGTGGGTTTGGCTTACGGGAAGCGTACTGAGAGTGCATTGGGACGATTTAGGGGGGGCATAGTTGCCGTGGTCTCGCATTTGAGTCTGCGTTGAAGTGCCCAGAAGGCTACATGAGACGGTTGGATTTCGCTGACTTCCTTGTCCCAGCGATCCTCGCGTACCTGAGCTACACGTCTTTTTACAGTATTCTGCAAAGAACGCATATGGGCACGGTTGGCTTCGTTGGGAAAAGCGTCATAGGCACGGATGGCCGCGTTCCTCTCGGTCCTCAACTCATTGCCATGCTCAGTATTATAGGGTTCCTTAAGTAGGTCTAATTACAAACGAATAAAATCGAATATTAATCATTGCTATTTTAGTTTTTGCAAACAGCGCCACCTAGCGCTAAATTTAAGAAGTGTGTTTCTTTTTGTTATTTTTTAAATAGAAAGTAACTAAAGGAGCATTATTTGCTATGATCATTTTTCTCTTAGGTCAATGACCTATGAACTAGGATGTCTTATGTATTTTTCAGTTTTCTCACTATAACTCAAAAATTTATCATCACATTATACTCGAAATAATTTTAAAAGAGAGTTTTTATAAAAGTCTATCAATGGTGAAGACTATAAGTTTCTACGTTGCATAGTTTAGAAATGGCAGGGGGGGGGACACATTGCAAGCCACTTTGGCGAACTGTATTTCACAGATGGTATACCTGATAAAAAAGTTGTGTATGAAACATTACCTTCATTTTAGTAGACCTATTCAACGATACCCCACACGAGTGGGTTGCAGCGAAAAAAAAATGTTCATCCCCATTTCACATGTATGGGCGCCACCCCTAAAATACGTAATCAAGACTTTTTTATTCTTTTAAAATTGAGATCTATATCTATACCATTTTTTGACAAAATTTCATTTACTTATGTTTATAACTGTAGAAGTTATTAAGCTGTAAAGGATTAGGATAGACGGACAGACGGACAGACGGACGGACATGACGAAACTATAAGGGTTCCTTGTAGGACTACGGAACCCTAAAAACACCTTTTAGAGGAATTTAAACCTAATATTGACTTATAATTTTATAGCATTAAGAAAAAAAAAACATGCTGTATTTTTGTAAGCAATTTGCTATTGAGAAGTAATATAAATTAGTTGAGGGTATTTGAGAATTTTTGCACGGGGCGAGCGAGCGCGATGCGTCGTGTTCACCCACCCACATCTTGTTGTAATGAATGTCGACGGACCAAGCGCTGTACAGAAAAACCTAAACTGGTTTATGTTCTACACTGTATCTACCAAATGTATGTATTTTTTTTTGTGGAAATAAATAAATAAATAATCAAAGTGTTTGTTAAACTATGTTTTCCTTTATTACATCGACCGATTATAATAATGAGTTTAAATTATGTTATGCAAATCTAGTTAAAGGTCAGGTTACAAGTCATATAATTGCTCGTATCCTTCAAGAAACTTTTGCACAATTTGCAATTTTATTAGTTTATAATTATATCTGCTTTATAATGTATATACTTCTACCATAATTGAGTGAATCTATTAACTGCTAATTTGCAGTCTTTCATATGATTTGGAGGCCGTTTAAGCAGGAACTTGGTCCTCTCTGGTCATTTGACAGGCATAGCTTGTTGACCAAGCCGAGCGAGGTCCTTTAGCTAACGCTGCCTATCAGCACTTTGTCCATCCATCTATCAGAACCTTATAACTTCTAATTCAAATAATATAGTTACTTACTTCAAAACCTCACATATCACTGAAAATAGTATTCGAAATTATAATTTGAGTCCATGTCCATACATGCAGGGCATTTTTTTTTTTTAATAACAACAACATAACATAACTTCACGCCTGTATTTCCCCGAAGGTGTAGGCAGAGGTGTATAGTACACCCACATTTCGCCAGTTATGTAATAGTCCCATGTAATAGGGGGTGAGCCTATTGCCACTGACCGGGCACAAATCCAGACTCCGGGCTACTACTGAGAATTTCAAAATGAAAAAACCCAATAACACTTTGCCCGACCCGGGAATCGAACCTAACTAAACCCAAGTTTCAAGTTCTACTTATGTATCTGGGGCATCGATGAAAAAATGAAAACAATAATTTTTGTAAGTATTTTAAGGTTATAGATTAATAATTTGATGGACACCCAAACTCGCATTTTTGGACCTATTTTGTCTTGGGGTCTATTTGAAAAACGGCTTTTCGTCAAAAGTTGCTACTAATGGGTCAGGGGTACCCAAAAAAATAATCGCCACGCTTGGCAGGCGGGTTGGCGATCGCAGTTGGTTGTTTAAATACTCAAAGAACGCTGCTGCCCATCCTCTGGTGAATCCCTTAGTCGCCTTTTACGACACCCATGGGAAGATATAGGGTGGTGCTATTCTTTACGTCCGGCACCACACCTTCCAGTACGTAAACAACTTACTACTTAATACTAAGGGCCTGTTATATCACCACCTGGTAGGATAACTGCTAGATAAATTAGAAAATATAACAAGATTTGTATGAAATTATCTACCAGTTAAGTTATCCGGCTTTTATCAGGAGGACTGGAGGGAAAACAGGACCAAAATGTTACGAATGAGATAAACGAAAAAAAGTAACAAAAAAAAAGACGTGTGGCACTCGGAGACTGCCGCGGTAAAGCTATTGCATAGCATTTTTTATCAATACAAAGAGGAGGTGCCCTAACGCCGAAACTCTAAGCAGGCATGAGTCACCAGATTGCGGGGCGAAGAGGGGGATTACGCATGCGCAGTAACGCCGATACAACCAATGCCACCTACAGGCGATTTGCAGAACTAAAGAGACAAGCGTGATATTTCAAAAAGTCATTAAAAGTTCTGCTATTCATCGATAGATGGCAAAACTAAAAAGTATCACCGCTGTGCCGGTCGGAGTGGGGTGTTAGGTTATTTTCGTTACGGAATTTCTGGATTCGGTCTCCACGCTCAAGGCCCGCGATAGAAGCTATGCAATAGCTTAAAAAACAGTATTTTCTATGTTTTTGAACTCTGCTGTACATTTAAGGGTCAATTTTCAAATAAAATGAGATGTTTTTACTCTATCTTTACAGGAAGGCTATGGCACGAAAATAAAAGGAATAATATTCTTAACCTCCTCAAAATTCATCGACGGTTTTGTCAGGATCGTGAAGCCATTATTCTCCCAGAAAATAGCCAGCAGGATCCATGTAGCTACTTCTGTTAGTGGCTTGCAAGAGTTCTTTCCTGTGGATATTTTACCTGAAGAATATGGTGGAAAGGAGAAACCTTTGCAAGTTTTACATGGCAAGTAAAGGCTTCTGTCCACTAAGCCGTGCCATTCCATGACCGTGCTATGAACGTAACCGTATTGGCATATGCAAAAACGTATTCTTTGTATGAATTAATATGAAACAACGCCAATTAGACCACAGAAATAGATAGAGATAGAATGGTTGGCAACTTTCGAAAAAACTACGCCTTACATATTGACGTCATTAATTTTTAAAAATTAACTTTAATCCATTGTACTTTACAGCTTTTGTTTCTGCAGTTAGAAACAGCACAATAAGGCATTTTTGCGGGTTTTTGTTACAGTATTTACAGAAATAAGTCATAAGGCGTACTGAAAAAGGCTTTGAAATGCCCTGCACTATGGTAGTGTGTTGGCACGCGCGCCTTGCCCATTTTTCCATTCTATCTAATTCTGTGCATTATTAGACCGTTCCTTCATCGACCAACTCCGTAGCGTGCCATGACAGGACCGAAGTCGAATTCACGACGAGAATATTTGGATACGTTGTTGATACTTTCTAGTGTATGTCGTGTTTTTTTTTCGTGCCTGATATGTTCATAGCACAGTCATGCTATGGTACGGCGTAGTAGGCAGAAACCTTAAATAGTTTCGTAGGGTGGTTTCTATCGTGTACAATAAAGAGTATTTGTATTGTGTGGTGCCCATGTTATCTTGTTATTTTATGAACCAGTTCATTTTGTTACCCTCAACCCTCAACGTATATAGAGGATTGTCATATGTGTTTAACGTGTGTATCTGTCTGTAGAATCGTAGCTCCCAAACTGATGAACCGATTTTTATTTAGTCTTTTTGTTTGAAAGATGACTGAATCGAGAATGTATGATTAAAGAATATCTGTTCAATCGTTCGAAGATCATCAGCCCGTTTCTAGTTGATGAAGGGGTGTGAGCAACTTCCACAGGTCTGCTCGATTTTTATTTTTATATCCAACTAATTATATTGCAAGAACATGGTGACCTTAGCCTTATGTTGCATTATCACCTGGAATCTGCATGATCGAACTCGTCACCAACTTACAGCAGAGGTATCGTGTTTGAGCTCATAGGTACCTAAACGATGGATTGTGATTAAGGTCAGATGATAAAGCAGTAAAATAAATGAAAATAAATTGATGAGGGATTGTAAGCTACTTTCACTCGTCGATACGAAATTTTGGTATACCTACAATATAGTAGGTATCGGTTGTGGCAAATTTATGTATGAATGTGTAGATAGAAATGTACAAAGAATATGCTATATTTTACATAATTAAAATAGCAGTAAGCAGGAACAACGTATAAATTATAGGTACATTGGCGGTCTTATCGCTAAAAACGATATCTTCCAAACAACCTTTGGATGGACATAGAAGACTGAAGACGTGTGTAAAGTGAATGAAATAATAAATGTGTGAATGGGTCGTGCCGCGGGTTTTCTAAATTTAATCTTGATGTTCTTCGGATGTCTTATTTGTGTTTCGTAAAGTGGAATCAGGCCACAGGACTGTCTGTCTTTTATTAAAGCAAAGACGTCAGTTACAAAGACACACGCCTCAGAATATCCGTTGGGCGCGGGTGACGTTTAAGTATGTCAATCAATCAACTCAGCCTATCGCAGTCCACTGCTGGACATAGGCCTCTCCCAAGTTTCGCCACAACCCTCGGTCCTCCAAGGTCTCTTTAAGTAGGTATGTAGCCCGCGTAAACCTTCTAGTATTCATCATCATCATCATTTCAGCCGAAAGACGTCCACTGCTGGACATAGGCCTCCCCCAAGCAAGATTTTTGGGGGAATATGCCATAATCGCCACGCTTGGCAGGCGGGTTGGCGTTCGCAGTTGGTTGGTTAAATACTCAGAGAACGCTGCTACCCATCCTCTGATGAATCCCGTAGTCGCTTTTTACGACACTCATGAGTAGAGATAGGGTGGTGCAATTCTTTATGTCCAGCACCACACGGAACTTTTTATCAATATCCAGATTTAAAAAAAAAGTCATGACGATAAGAAAATAAGTTCACTTGTGCGACCGCCTAGTGTAAGATTCTGAGTTTTGCAGAGTGATTGGATTTTGCTATTATGAAATTCTAGGTTTTTTTTTTTTTTTTTAATGGGCTCACGCATAGAAATCTTAATAAAGTAATAGAAGGGGCAAAAGTGCGTGAACTTGTCACCGCGTACATGTGTCTCGTAGGACACCAGTGTGCGAACCGTTTGATCATCCGTGCTGTTTTGCGTCCAATCATATCTAACAGCGGTTTATATTTTAGGCTTAATTTGTTTTGCATTGAATGCTAGAAAGTGAGCGTAATTGCGTATATAAGGGTAGCAAACCGGCGACACTGTCGTCGTCGTCGTGTCGTGTCGTCTGGCGACAGTAGATAAAATTTCTATTACCTACCTTATTATTATAATTTCTATGGGCTTGCGCGTTTGACCGCCACCTCACCTAATGTTAAGCGATGGTGCGGTCGACGATGGTACGTACAAGCTTGCCCAGTAAAAACCCAATCACTCGAGCCTTGAAGAAAACCAGATTATTCTTCTCGGGAAACACTGACGCTGGAATTCCACTCTTTACACGCATGATATGGTTGTAAGAAATGTATTCTCAATAAAAACACAAAGTCACTTACTTGAGAAAAATGTTAACTTAAGCTATGATGGTACAGTTGTTTTTTTTTATCCAAAAAATTGTGGTTTACCCATCCAGTGCTTTCATTATTTTACAAAAGAGTTGTCCGAAATTACATATAGTGCTAGCTCAGTTTTGAATGCATTAAATGAGCTTTGATTTTTAATACGTGAGGGTATTTTATTATAGAGTTGTGCTCCTTCATAAGTTATAGTTTTTTTTCCATAGTTGGATCTAATTTTTGGTAAAACTAAGAAACTAGCTCGGCGAGTGCTACGTTGGGGGTAATCTGTTTTAGTTTGGTGAAAGATATGATAGTGCGGATACTTTTGTTTAGAGCCTTTCGGATTAAAATACATGTGTTATAAGTATATAACTGAATGATGTTCATTATTTTAGTTTCTTTATAAATATTATTTGTTGGTGTTAAATATGGATAGTTAAAAATCATTTTTATTACTTTGTTATGTGCAATTTGCATGATAAAGCAAACCTGGCCTGATAAAAGTAGCTGGGGGGGGAAGAACTAGATGCGGAAGGCAGAGGGCCGAGTGTTGTGGTGTATTTTGGGAGAGGCCTATGTCCAGCAGTGGACTGCGATAGGCTGAGTTGATGATGTTGATGATAAAGCTCAGATGATAAAGTGCAAACTTCAGAATATCGACGTAGTATAGAGCTTAATATTAGGCTAGAAAAATCTTGTAGACTTCTTTAAAAATAAACTAATGTACATGAAATTACATCCTAATATATATTTTTTGAATTTTCAGACAATCTAGTCAAGACTTTGTCTTCAGAAAAACATCAGAAGCTTATGCAGGAGATGAACATAGCCTGCACGGATGAAACCAAAAGACAACTGGACAAGTTCAACGAAAAATATATGGGGATGCCTGGGACGTTTAGAACATTAAGTTTGGATTAGATACTATGATACAGTAAAAATTCTTTCCCGGTCAAAACATATTCTGACTGATCACAACAGTCAAAACTAGTTCTGACTATAACAATTTTGGTCAAAACTAGTTTTGACTGAGAAAATATTAGTCAAAACTACTTTTCACTGAAAAATATCGGTCAAAACTTGTTTTTACTAAGACTGTTAGTCAAAACCACTTGTGAACATCGGGGTCATTGACACTGACCCTAAGCATGCAAGCAATGTTTCTTAATTTGCTCCGCCAGAAGACTTCTTGGCTTTGGAAGCTACTGGCTCCACGCTTTTAATAAATACTTTAGGGGTAGGACAGAGTCTGACCACAGTCATGCAGTGGTGGTGCGCTTAATCTATTTAAGACATTTCGACCTACATTATAAGGTCATTGTACTTAACACCATTTTTTTTTTATGAATCTGGGATAAAGATGTCAAGAAGAGAATACCGTAGTAACACAACATTATTTTTGTATTTGCTGTCTATTATATGAGTGCTGTGTGTACCTGTTATGGGCAATGGGCATACATATAAGAATAGTAGTTTATGAAACTGTTGCATAATAGGGGTTATTAAAACAAGTTAGGGTTAGGGGTTTTTAATAGTATCACACGAGTGTTTTAATACCTACTTATGTCAGTTTCATACACTATTTTATCTAAACTCATACAATTTTAAATAAAATACCAAAGTCAAAATCTTCGTAACATTGTAGTTGTTTTTCTTGATTTCTCTGGTAAAAGATTGTTCGTCATTTACGTTGCTGCATCCAGAAATTCAGGCGGGGTCAGATATTTTTGCTCAGAATAAAACTTTCGACTTACAAAACCATAATAATAACGTAAACAATAACAATAAATTTACAAGTAACGATGACCAAATCCAGTAGGACGTGGCGCGCGGCCGCGCACGCGCGCCTACACAGATAATAAAATATAGTCTGGCGAAAACATTATAATCGGAACTAATTTTCTATACTTGTCAGGATTCCGTCAATCTCTGTTTTATCATACAAAAAATATGCCCGTAAACACTTAAATATAATTAAAAGCAATATGACAATCCAAAGTTCTGCCAAAAACGCGATTTTAAACGATAAAAATTTTCAATGTATGACAAGTGGCGCCACCCTGAATTTTGTGTACCTACTCATTGGTGCCAAACTGTACGACTGCTAAAAAAAAGGTTTGAAAACTCCTTGGTTGGGTCGAAGTGGCATTAAAAACTCCTTAGTTAAGCTGAAGTGTGCGGTTATGGAAAAAAATTTAAATTACCGCATTGTTTTGTTCAGCAAACTGTATAATGAAACTTTTTAAATTTATTACAGGTGCATGTGCGTAAAGTATGTCATTGTGACATTACTTTCGAGTTCATAATTCGAATTTTACGATACGAGTGTAGATAAAAGTTATTATTGTATTGTGCTGTTTTCTGTATGCTATACAAATTGTAACCGAACGGGTATACCTATCCAAAAGTGGTGAAGAGTCAAAGACATTTCTATACTTACGTCAGTATAATACCTTTATGTGAAGAGTACATTTGAATGCAAAAACTTCTATACAAAATTTCAACCCAAAATAAATCACTCGATAAAATTAACCCAAATTTTTGATTTCATGAGTTTATTGAATTCAAATTAAAAAAAAAGTGTCACTACACTACGCAGGTCATTTTATTTTCACGTCAGTTGCTGATATTATGATGTATTTTATTTGAGGAAAGAGGTAGGGGTTTTGAACGCCCCTAAGCCACTGCGACCTGATAAGATCTATTGTGACGCCTCTTGCAGCATTACAGCACTTCCCCAAGCTGCAAGTCAATCATGAAGTCGACTATGACCTTGGGGAGGAGGATTTGATCTCCTGCGTTGAGATGACGTGGCCTCCAAGATGCTGGCTTCTGATGTGGTGCACTGCATCACATTCGCATAGGATATGGATGGGCGTCTCATCCTTATCGCGACAAAACCTGCAAACTGTAGTATCACTGAGGCCATCCTGTGAAGGTGTTTATTCAGCTTGCAGTGCCCAGTAAGGATTCTTGTCAGGATTCTTATCTGATTCTTGTTCAACGAAAGCGCTTCTTTCGTAAACCTTTTTTTGAAGCCCACAAGTAGCGCTTTCGAGTGTTCTTGGCCTGGGGATTTTTCCCAAAGGCTAGTACTTTGGTCAGTTCCCCAGTTTTTAAGGTAGGCTGTAGTGGTGCATTTAGGAATGCCACAGATTGGCTCCGGGCCCACAGTGGGGCTTTCAGCACCAGCTCTAGCCAGTTCATCAGCGGCTTCGTTGCCCCCAATGCCACAGTGTCCAGGCACCCAACCTAGTGCCACCGAGTTTGCCGCTCCTAGTGAGTTCAATAGCTGGACACACTCCTTTACAAGTTTGGAGTCAATTTCTTCTGAATCCAAGGCTTTTAATGCTGCCTGGCTGTCAAAGATGAAGATTCGCCTATTAATATAGGTCCTCTGCAGACTTAAACGGACACATCCAATAATGGCAAATAATTCCGCTTGAAACACGGTGGTGTACTGGCCTAGGTTGGCGAATCTTTATTATGATTGGAGTTTCTCCTATGTTCTTAATATGTAGAGAAAGGATTAAAAACCCTTACCGTATAATTTGTTATCATCCAAAGAAGCCGTGCACTTGATATGTATATACCCTTTCCGTTACACGTTGTATATGTATTGCTGTTGGTGTACCATAGATACATAAAATGAATCTGTTTTGTCCGATAGAATTAGTCAAAACTACTTTTGATTGGAATTTCAGGAAAAACTAGTTTTGAATTTTTTCGTCAGTCAGAACTAGTTTTGACCGGGAAAGAGTCTTGACTATTACATATAGATTAGATCTTGTGTTAGAAAATGTATGTAGTTTTTTTTTCATTATTAGTAGCCCAGTCTTTTAAAATTCAAAGAATTTTATGTCATAGCTAGCTTAGCAACTTAGATAGAAGAAAAGTTTTTGGGTATGGTGGGTTCTAATACGTGGGACACTCAGAAAGTTTTGCGAAACTAAAAAAAATTGTTCTATACGTACATATATTTTTATCAAATCTTTTCAAAGTACTTTCCACCAGCCTCTATACAAAGATTCATGCGCCTAAACCAGTTTTCAAAACACTTTTTCCAGTCCGCCGCAGACACCTCGTTTACAGCCTGCTCGAACGCAGCCAGCGCATCTTCCGGCGACGAAAATTGTATCCCTTTGAGCAGATTTTTTATTTTTGGGAATAAAAAGAAGTCACACGGTGCTAGATCAGGGCTGTAAGGAGGGTGACCCAGGAGTTTGACTGGCGTGCTGTCCAGGAAGTCCCTCGTTTTGAGTGCGGTGTGCGCAGGTGCATTGTCGTGGTGGAGCAGTAGCCCGCGGAGCCCTGTGTTTGGTCGCTTGTTGCTTATAACAGAGAAAACTTCTGGCAAACATTTGGTAGTATACCATTCGGCATTAATGCTTCTTTGATCCCGTAAGGGAATTGATACCAAGTGGCCAGTCAAATTAAAAAAGCTAGCGATCAAAATCTTACCCCCGCTTCTAGATCGCTTCACTTTGGTAGGCGTTGGCTCATTTTGAAACACCCAAACAGTCGACTGGCGCTTGGTTTCTGGGTCGTATTGATAAATCCAGGACTCATCACCTGTAACGATGTCGTAAACACGCCGAGACGAGCCTGCTTCAAATTTGTTAAGCATATCACGGCACCATTCCACCCGGGCCTGCTTCTGAGCATCGGTGAGGTTGTGCGGCACCCAGCGTGATACTATCCTCCTCACGCGAAGATGGCTGTGTAGAATCTCGTGAACGCTTCCCGATCCAATCTTCAATATGTGTTGAATCTCCTGATATGTAATTCGCCTATTGTCTTGGATTAAATTTTTCACTGCTAGCACGTTTTCTTCGGTAACAGCCGTCAAAGGGCGACCGCTTCTTTCGTCATCCCCCAAAGTTGGTCGACCGCGCTTGAATTCGTTATACCAACGATACACGGTTGCCTTGGAAGGGCCTTCATCCATGAATGCCATTTGAAGTCTATCGTACGATTCATCCGGTTTCAGGCGACACTTGAAATCGTATAAAATCATAGCTCTAAAATGTTCCCGGCGCAGATCCATATTTCAGTGAGACACAATACTTTGAATTAACTCGCAAAAAATGTGGAGGGAAATTTTGAAATTGGAACTTACTTATTTTTACTTATAAATAATCATATTTTCGAAAAACTTTATAACTGGCCAGTCTCCCATATATAAAAACTTTTTTACGCAATACTTTCTGAGGGGCCTGGTATTTGTGCTAATACAGAAAGTTATAATTATATTTATTTAAGAATTTAGCGCAACATAAATTGTTATGTAAACGAAATTATTTATAATACTCTGTAAAATATATTGGTTTTGGATCAGTGTTCTTAATAGAGTAATTAAAGTATTTGTAATTTTTTTATTAGTAGTATAAGTTGGTTGAAATTACTCTTAAGCTGTTGTGGTTGATATTAAACACTTTGAACAAAGCATTTTTACTAACTTCAATTTATTTATATTTATAAAAAAACAGCCAAGTGCGAGACGGACAGACACACTAAGGCCCGTATTACAGAAGGTTCCTCAAGTACAGTTTAAACTCCAATCACCTGATCACTACTTAAGGATAGAATCGTTACTTGAGTATCGGTCTTATTCCAGAACGGTAATTATAAACCTTAATTCAACAACATAACACATGAATTTGACCTGAAATATAATATAAATCTCTACTCAAGCGTAGTCTGGACCACACTAGAGTGATTACTGATCAAATCTCAGCTCAAATACCGAAATAGGTGACAGTATAAATCAAAACTAAACTCAGCTGAACTGTGATCAACAAATCTCTGCTTGAGGAACGTTCTAAAATCAAAGCTCAACTTAAAACTAGTTTTAAACAGAGATCAACGCTTGAGTATCCTTCTGGAATACGGGCCTAAGGGTTCTTTACCACCCATCGACCTGATACAGATGTTTTATCTCACGAAAGCGGGTGAGCCATACTTGTGTGTGTAAATGTATACATGCACATTGTCTTTGCGTGCGTAAGTTCGGGAGCGCTCAGTTTTGGCCGAGTTTTGTAGTTACGCACACAAGAGCGCGTGTCTATACCAGTGATGTAACGAATGTCATTTTTTGAACTTTCGCGAATGCGAATGCGAATTTTCAGTTTTTGTTAAAATTTGGCGCCAATTGTCTACGGCTTGGTGGCAGACTCGAGGTGCGTTCCGTTGGTATTTTGTTCCGAGAATTGCCAAGTTGGTTGGTCTATTCGTAAACAAAACAAGTGAATTTTGAGGTTACAGTGTGAATAGTTATTTATTAACATGAGTAAATCGATACCATCGCAATCCACAAATTTCTTTGGTAATAGGGAAGGTGACTATTTTTTTTTCATTAGTTTTTATTAAAAATCTCGAAAAATTTTCAAGAAAATAAGCAACAGTGAAAAAACCAATAAAATATTTAATAAAATGTCCAAGTTATAAACGATTTAAATTTGTTTAATAGACAGAGAAAGCACTATTGAATAATTACGTCATTGTTCAAACCTTCATAGTAACTTGACATCTCTCTGAACAATGTCCGTTTCGTACGACAAGGACAGAAAATGCCCCTTCCAAAAACTTAAAAAGCGTGTATCTCTCCCATTTTTTTATGGATTTTGTTTATACTTTCTACAATGTTGTCCTTTCTGTACCTTCTTTTAAATAATATAACATTTTTGGTAGTTTTTGACTGTAGTCAACTACCGGATTCTTTTACAGTTCAGGCTGCTCGCCTGTGGAATGCTTTGCCAGTACATGTGAGGCGTGCTCAATCTTTGCCTATATTTAAAAAACTGGTAAAAGATCACTACCTATCATCACTGTAATTTCCGGCAGGTACATTATGTAATATTTAGACATATATTGTATTTATTATGTTTATTGTATCCCATATTTATATAGTTTTGTTATAGATATATGTATAGTATTTATGTTATGTAGTATATGTATTCTATTATATTGTTACACTGCGTACTACCCCTCTCTTTACTTGCCCATATTGTCCATCCTAAGGTTGTCTGGAAGAAATCGCCTTGAGCGATAAGACCGCCCATTGTACATGTGTTCTATATAAGTCATATATGTTGCTATCTTCTTTCGTGTACAATAAAGAGTATTTGTATTGTATTGTATTGTATTGTAAATCAACTTTTTGTGAAATATGGACTTATTTTACACTTTGCGATGCTGAACGAGCTAAATGCAAGCTGTGTAACAATGAATATTCAAGAAAAAGAAGAACTACAACTACTAAGAGAATAGTGAGAATAGAGAATGTGTTTGTTTGATCATTATTTTTAGTTTTGTTCAGAAGATGATTATATAACATTAGTAAAAACTTAAGTATAAAACTGTAAAAAAAATCATAGAAGAATTAGTTTTTGTTTGTTTGCATTACATTGTACACTTTTTGTCTTCTAAGTTCTATTGAAAATTTAATTATTAAGCTTCATTGCCCAAAGTAAACAGACATACATACATATTATCACGCCTGTTTCCCATTGGGGTAGGCAGAGACTATGGATTTCCACCTGCTACGATCCTGACACACCTCTTTCGCTTCATCTATGTCCATCGGTTTAGAGTACTCTTAACCTGGCATTTTTTGAGAATGTCCGCGATTTGATCGCGATACGTTCGCCGAGGTCGTCCCCTTCCAACTCTTCCATCCACACTCGCTTCGTATACTTGTTTCGTCAATCTCCTCTCGTCCATCCTCTCTATATGTCCAAACCATCTTAACACACCTTCTCAATCTTTGTCACTACATCTTCTTTCACTCCACAACGCTCCCTTATCACGTTATTCCTTACTTTATCTCTCAAAATTACACCATACATACTTCTCAAAGCTCTCATTTCTACTGCATTTATTCTGCTTTCATGTTTCTTCTGCCATACCCAACTTTCAATACCATACATAAGTGTAGGCACTAACTCTCCCCCATGAACAGTCAGCCGTGCCTTTTCCGACACTTTGCGGCTGTTCATGAAGATGTGTAGCGCCCCATTCACCTGATAGTAACCTTTTTTTTTTTTTTTTTTTTTTTTTGTTTTCGAGTGGAAATCCTCATGGATACCCTCCGTCTGGGGAGGGCGGAGGGTTATGTCGGACTCTTACCGACTAAAACCACACGGTGGCCATCCTCTGCACAAAATAGAGGAGCTCCGGGAACTCCAGTGGACCGCGCCGGTGCCCCTCCAGTGCTACGCCTTTGGCACGTCCCGGGGAAACAACAAGGTTTCCCCAACAGCAGCACGTGACCACCACGTGCTGCTGTCCTCCCCAGGGTCGCTTAATAGATGCCTCGAGTCCCCCTACTCTTGGCACCCACGATCCCGAAGGTCCCCCACCATCATTTGGTGGTGGGGGATGCGGCGATTCGCCCTATCTGGGCCTTGCACCGGGGCGGTTGCCTCTCCGGCGCCTTCGTCTCCGAGTGGGATCGGCCCTCTCCCGATCCCGCTCTGCGGCCTCCTTCTGGACCATGACAGCCTCGCAGAAGGAAGCCACGGCCCTCCAAGCCGTCGGCTCTGCCAGCATAGCCGACACTACTGCTGGCAGAGAAAGATCTTGCCCGATCTCGCTGACCAGGACACGCCGCTCTGGGCTCCACGCAGGGCACTCCTCAAGCGTGTGCTGTGCCGTGTCCTGGTCACTCCCACAATGGTGACAATTTGCCGTGACTTCGCGTCCGATCTTATTCAGATATTCACCAATGCAACCATGCCCGGTAAATATCTGAGTAAGCCGGTAGGTGACACGCTCACTCTTGTTCAGCCAGGCTTCAAAGCACGGCAGGACAGCTTCAACCACACGCTTGTGCACGTACTGCGGCTCTTCGAGCCGCTCGCGCCACAACTCGAGCGCGTGTTGTCGCTCCTGCCGTCTCAGCATTTCAAACGCCCTTGCAGGCGCGCTCTCACCGCTTTGGCGGATGACGCGGATCCGGTCGTAGACCCTCGCGTCCATATCCGCCAAGATGTCCAACGGTGGGAAGCGTGCCAGGACAGTTGCCGCCTCATAGGATATCGTTCGGTATCCACGTGCAATCCGTATGGCCACTTTGCGCTGCAGGCTGTTGAACTTTGCCCTAGAGCGCTGGACGCCTGACAGTCGTTGTGACCATACAGGTGCCCCATAAAGGGCCATAGACCGCACGACACCTGCATAGAGGCGACGAACCTCCTCCCGAGGTCCCCCGAGATTGGGCAGCAGTCTATGCAATGCACCTGCTACCCTTTCGATCCGGGGAACTAGGCGGTTGAAATGCTCTTTGAAGCTCCAGCGACTGTCCAAGATGAGGCCAAGGTACCTCATGTGTTGGCCCACCTGGACTTGCGCGTCACCAACGCGAACCGTCGAGCTGGGTGGTTCCCTGCCACGCCGCATGTTGTGGAACCATAGCGCCTCAGTTTTATGTGGCGCTATTTGCAGACCCAGCTCGTGGATTTTAGTCACGACTCTTGCCACACCAAACTCAGCAAGCCGGATGGTCCCTTCAAAGTTGTCTCCACCAGCCAGCACTAGAGTGTCATCAGCGTAACAAACCACGCTGACGCCGACGGGGAGGTCAACACGCAGGACCGCGTCGTATGCAAGGTTCCACAAGAGCGGCCCAAGTACCGATCCCTGTGGAACCCCGCAACTAATTCCCCTGTGATGAATACAACCGTCCCTACCCACATAGCGGATGTGCCTGTCACGAAGATAGGCCCCGACAATGCCTTGCAGGTAGGGAGGCACACAATGGTGTATAAGTGCCTCCCTAATCGCACCCCAGGGCAGAGAGTTGAAGGCGTTGACGATGTCAAGACTTATCGCCAACGCAACTCCACCCCGGGACACTGCCTGCTCCGACAGCGAACGGACACGTAGAATCGCATCCACTGTAGATCGCCGCTGCCGGAAGCCATACTGACTATCGGCGAGGTCGGGACCGACCCGCGACAAGTGCTCAACGAGGCGTTCGGCAACTATTCTCTCGAATAGCTTGGATGCCTCATCGAGCAGGCATATGGGACGGTATGCAGAAGGAGAATCTGCAGCCCTGCCTTCCTTCTTTAATAGGACCAATCCGGCTTCCTTCCAGCCGGGGGGGAACACGCTCTGACGCAGACAGCTTGTGAACAGCCGCCGCAGCCTGTCCCCCAGAGCAGCCATAGCCAGCACCCAAACCCGACCCGGACACCTGATAGTAACCTAGTGATAGTCATTCCAAAGTAAAATAATAAATAAATAGTACCAAATGATAAAGTGAAGACTGATAATGTACTTACGAGGTTAAGTTACTATCCTTGCATTAGAAACATAAGAAATTAATGGATTTTGATTTTATTAACCTACAATTATCTTCAAATTGTTTTTTTTTTCTGATATTCATATTCGCAAAACATTCGCAAAAATCTTGCGAATGCGAATGCGAATATGCAAAGTATGCGAATATTCGTTACATCACTAGTCTATACGTATTATAACTACGGGACTTTACTCACACGCGACGCGATGCGAGCAATATCGCATCGATTGTCGATTCGAGTTGTACGTACGTTCTAATAAAGTCCCTAAGAGTATGGCTCACCCGCTTTCGTGAGATAGAAAACTTTTTAACAAAAAATAAAACCGACTCCAAAAACCTTAACTAAAAAGTAAAAAATAATCATTTTATGTATTTTAAAATCTTAACATAAACCAAAATTTTGAAGGCGGCGCGTGATTTACCCTTTGCGTCATGTAAATATAATGTAGGTACAATCGAGCGCATATCTATAGTAAAAAAAAGTTTATGCGCCGCCTTCAAAATCTTGGTTTATGTTAAGATTTTAAAACACATACAATGATTATTTTTTGCTTTTTAGTTAAGGTTTTTGGAGTCGGTTTTATTTTTTGTTAAAAAGTTTTTATTTCATACTTTTTAGTTGATTATTGCGAGGGTTGATTCATAAATGTTTAAGTAACCAATATGAGATTTTTTTTTTATTAACCTTTGTTATCCCACTGCTGGGCAAAGTCTCGCTCATGTTCTTCCAAACGTCCAATCACTATCGTGAAAAAAAAAACACGCATATCAGCCAAGAATTCTCAGAAAAACGAACCAATGAGCAGATCATCTAGATACGCGAAGCTAAAATAAACTGATTTATTGAAGCTGGTTAAAAAACTACTCAACCTAAGTCAATAAAATTTATATGGGACCACCGCGCGGGCTTCCTCTACCAAATAAAAAAACAACCACGTAAATCGGCCCACAAATTTCGGAGTAATCGGTGTACATACATGAAAAAAAAAAAAAAAAAAACCTGCTGAATACATAACCTCCTCCTTTTTTTGAAGTCGGTTAAAAAACAACTGTACCTCGTAGAGACTGATTATATTTATGAGAGTTCACCAAAGGTGCAGCACTGCACATTGATGTCTTTCATATTTGCATGGTTTTCTTAACCAGGTACAACCACACATGTCTGTATTTGCCTTATATTAACTTACATTCATCAATTACGTGGGACACTCAGAAAGTTTTGCGAAACTAAAAAAAATTGTTCTATACGTACATATATTTTTATCAAATCTTTTCAAAGTACTTTCCACCAGCCTCTATACAAAGATTCATGCGCCTAAACCAGTTTTCAAAACACTTTTTCCAGTCCGCCGCAGACACCTCGTTTACAGCCTGCTCGAACGCAGCCAGCGCATCTTCCGGCGACGAAAATTGTATCCCTTTGAGCTGATTTTTTATTTTTGGGAATAAAAAGAAGTCACACGGTGCTAGATCAGGGCTGTAAGGAGGGTGACCCAGGAGTTTGACTGGCGTGCTGTCCAGGAAGTCCCTCGTTTTGAGTGCGGTGTGCGCAGGTGCATTGTCGTGGTGGAGCAGTAGCCCGCGGAGCCCTGTGTTTGGTCGCTTGTTGCTTATAACAGAGAAAACTTCTGGCAAACATTTGGTAGTATACCATTCGGCATTAATGCTTCTTTGATCCCGTAAGGGAATTGATACCAAGTGGCCAGTCAAATTAAAAAAGCTAGCGATCAAAATCTTACCCCCGCTTCTAGATCGCTTCACTTTGGTAGGCGTTGGCTCATTTTGAAACACCCAAACAGTCGACTGGCGCTTGGTTTCTGGGTCGTATTGATAAATCCAGGACTCATCACCTGTAACGATGTCGTAAACACGCCGAGACGAGCCTGCTTCAAATTTGTTAAGCATATCACGGCACCATTCCACCCGGGCCTGCTTCTGAGCATCGGTGAGGTTGTGCGGCACCCAGCGTGATACTATCCTCCTCACGCGAAGATGGCTGTGTAGAATCTCGTGAACGCTTCCCGATCCAATCTTCAATATGTGTTGAATCTCCTGATATGTAATTCGCCTATTGTCTTGGATTAAATTTTTCACTGCTAGCACGTTTTCTTCGGTAACAGCCGTCAAAGGGCGACCGCTTCTTTCGTCATCCCCCAAAGTTGGTCGACCGCGCTTGAATTCGTTATACCAACGATACACGGTTGCCTTGGAAGGGCCTTCATCCATGAATGCCATTTGAAGTCTATCGTACGATTCATCCGGTTTCAGGCGACACTTGAAATCGTATAAAATCATAGCTCTAAAATGTTCCCGGCGCAGATCCATATTTCAGTGAGACACAATACTTTGAATTAACTCGCAAAAAATGTGGAGGGAAATTTTGAAATTGGAACTTACTTATTTTTACTTATAAATAATCATATTTTCGAAAAACATTATAACTGGCCAGTCTCCCATATATAAAAACTTTTTTTCGCAATACTTTCTGAGGGGCCTGGTATATACTTACTTACTTACTCCTCTGGCTCAGCGACCCAAAGTGAGTCATGGCCTCCGAAAGGAGAACTCTCCACTTTCCTCGATCTTGCGCGATATCTCGCCAGTTGGTAGCTTGAAGCTCACGTAGATCAGTCTCCACAGCATCTCCCCAGCGATATCTGGGGCGACCTACTGGTCTACGTCCGGTTGGTTGGCCCAGATACGCTTTCTTGGCTCCTCGATCTTCCCCCATGCGTTCGACGTGGCCGAGCCATCGCAAACGTTGCGCCTTGATTACGCCAATGATATTAGGCTCGTGCACTAGCTCTTCGATTTCGGCATCAATTATATACATGCTGAAATTTGAATCGCTTATTTCCCGATATGTGGTAATTGTACTCATCATTATGAACAACTTTTACTATGGGACCAACCCTGAAATCGCGAAATAAAATCAGGTTGTCCCTACATTTGTGTTCACTTAAATCGATAAAATGAGTACAATTACCCCCTTTTCAGGAATTCAGCGATTCAAATTTCAATATGTATAAGCACCGAAGAATTGCCAAACTTAAGTGGCAGTGGGCGGGGCACATTGCTCGCAGAACGGATGGCCGATGGGGCAGTAAAGTGCTGGAGTGGCGACCGCGTACTGGAAGGCGCAGCGTGGGTAGGCCCCCCACAAGGTGGACCGACGACCTGGTGAAGGTCGCGGGAATCCGCTGGATGCGGAAGGCACAGTACCGGTCGTTGTGGCGATGCTTGGGGGAGGCCTATGTCCAGCAGTGGACGTCTTTCGGCTGAAATGATGATGATGATGATGAAGCACCGAACATGCATTGTTCTTACGAAAAGGCAAGTCGGATTGGAGACTTTGTGAAAGAGCTCGTCCGGGGAAGTACTACCACCGCACCTACTTCTCCGCCAAATAGTGATGCTTGTATTGCTGTGTTTTAGCCTGAAGGGTACGGTTGCCGTAATTAAATGAATTACAATCACATGAGACTTTCCATATTCATGTCTCAATTTGACGAACCAACTTGCGGTACCATTAAGGCAATAGCCTATGTGGTATTGCAGTTGTAATGGGTAAAGGTAACCGCTTAACATCAGGTGGAATAGAAGGTGAAGGTGGTGGTGGTGGTGGTGGTGGTGGTGGTGGTGGTGGTGCTGTTGGTGTGGTGGTGGTGGTGGAAGGTGGTGGTGGGTGGAAGGTGGTGGAGGTGGAAGGTGGTGGAGGTGGTGGTGCAGGTGGTGGTGGAAGGTGGTGGGTGGTGGTGGTGGTAGGTAGGTGGTGGTGGTGGTGGTAGTAGTAGGTGGTGGTGGGTGGTGGTGGTGGTGGTGGTGGGTGGTGGTGGTGGTGGGTGGTGGTGGTGGTGGGTGGTGGTGGTGGTGGAAGGTGGTGGTGGTGGAGGTGGTGGTGGTGGTATAGAATCTGTATGCAAAATTTTATCTCAAAACAAATGACTAGATTTTTGTTTCCCAAATTGTTGATTTCATTCGTTTATTAAATTCAAATTATAAAAAAACGTGTCACTGTACTAAGAAGGTCATTATCTTTTCACGTCAGTTGCTAATATTAAGATGTAATGACAGTTGGTATGTATACAACGTAACATAACATAACATCACGCCTGTATTTCCCCGAAGGGGTAGGCAGAGGTGTAATAGTACACCCACATTTCGCTAGTTATGTTATAGTCCCATGTAATTGGGGGCGAGCCTATTGCCATTAACCGGGCACAAATCCAGACTCCGGGCTGCTCCTGTGAATTTCCTAATGAAAAAACCCAATAACACTTTACCCGACCCGGGAATCGAACCCAGGACCCCACGCTCAGCAGTCGCGCTTGCAACCACTAGACCAACGAGGCAGTCGTATACAACGTGTTATTGAAATAACTGAAAACCAGTTAAGGGGTCATTGTACTCATCAGTATGATCAACTTATACTATGGGAACAACCCTGAATTCGCGAGAAAAAAATCAGCTGATCTCTACATTTTTCGATTCATGTGAACAAAAATGTAAGGGGATACCCGTTTTATTTTTTGCGACTGAAATCGTTCGTCCCATAGTAAAAGTTTTTCATAATGATAAGTACAATGAACCCTTAAGAGTTTTTCAGTTATTTCAATAACACGTTTGATACATGTTGTATAATCGTTGGTTCGTCTGTTATTGATCGTGTAACCTCTAAAGACTTGACTTGTTTGAGTTTGTTTTTAGGTAAAGTTGAGTGAGTTCGATAAACTCAAAAGAACCTACGTAAAAATATGTTTTTGATTTTATACAAGCCAAAGATACAAAATAACTTTTTAAGATCATTCATGATCATTTATTGCAGTGGCTAGAGAGGAGCCATTTGGTGGTTGGAGAGGTGCCATGGTGCCTTCAAATACCAGCTGATAACTGCCATACCACCTAGACAACACAGTGGTGGTCAAAACTACTCATAGGTACTAATCTAGAGCATAATCGGTCTCGGAAGCTGCTGTCATCACCTGGTCTATTAAATTATAAAACTATAGATAGATAGATAGATAAAGTATACTTTATTGTTTGAACACCATAATAATTAAAACAAAGTTATAACAAACATGAGCACAGTACTAACAATTGGCATTTTTTGTTTTAAATATGTCTCATATAAAATGCTACAAAACCTTTTACTATGTAAAAATGTGCATGTGTTCGAATATATTATTGTAGGTTGTTGTGATTCGTGGAATTGGTGAACGTAGGCCAGTTTAAGGTTGCGCAAAAATTACCTTTTCAACAACTTCAAGATAATAAAAGCTGTAATATGGGTATGTATCAGATAAATACCTGTTGTCACTTGTATAGCTAAGGCCGCGTTCAGGTAGGAAGACCGCAGCCGGTGCCGGTCCACCGGCGCTTATTGCGCCGATAAGCGCAGGTAGTCAGCGTACAGTTTTCATAAACGCAAATAATCTCCGATCGGGTCCGATGCGCGTTGTACCCCAGAGGATAAATTATAGAATTCCCTACCTCTACCAGCTTCCATTATGTAGTGAAATCGGTGCCGATAAGCACCGTTGGATCGGAGCCGATAAACGCTGGTGGATCGGCGCTGGCTGCGGTCTTTAGCTGACCGCATTAGAGCCCACCATCACACCAGTGTAATATTATGTATAAGTAATTATTCATAAGTTGTTGTGTGCGTCAAACCAAGTGCAGAAATAAAACCCTTTTCTTTCTTTCTATCAGTGCCACCATAGTGCCTGTACTGGCAGCCGAGTGTATGAGATGCCATACCATCATCATTATCATCTTTATTTCAGCCGAAAGACCTCCCCAAGCATCGCCACAACGACCGGTCCTGCGCTTTCTGCATCCTGCGGATTCCCGCGACCTTCACAAGGTCGTCGGTCCACCTTACAGATGCCATACAGCGGTATACATGTGACTGGTAGCACGACCAGCGCGGTTGAGTCGCCAACTCGCCAGTAACATTCTGTGTACGCGTTGGTGCTGTTTGCGCGACCATATTGGTTGCACAATCAAGTGGGCGATAGGTGTGGTGCCCTCTCTAGAGCTGTATTCATTTTGTTGGCAGCACGACCTTGTTGCGCTACCATGGCGGCTCGGTATAATAGGGCCCTTAGCTATGTTATTAACAACAGTTACCTATTTAAAAATCTAACTGATACACAATACTAATATCTTCAAATTGTTGAATACTTTTTGATATTCATATGACCTCCAGACACTCATAAATCTGAATCAAGGCTATGATGATGACTATGATAACTACTTTTTTTTTTCATTATAGGTATTCTTACTTTTTTCTTACCTGATTTTGGATTTTGGACTGGATGCGGAAGGCAGAGGACCGAGTGTTGTGGCGCAACTTGGGAGAGGCCTATGTCCAACAGTGGACTGCGATAGGCTGAGTTGATAACAATACTTTTTTTGTATAAAAGGAGTTTTTGTATGCTGTTGTAATATAGTGTTGAGTATGAATGTTTGGCGGACCGTAAGAACATTGCATTTTTGGTATAGGTCAAAGGTAGGGTAGAGCCTTGGACGGAAAGTGGCAACCTTAAGTATGGCCCTCTGAGCCACCTCAAGTGGCTTGAGTATGGTTTTTGCAGCTCCACCCCAGCTAGTAATACAGTAAGAGACTACTGTCTGACACATGGCAAAATAGACGGAGCGTATTACAAAAGTGTTAGCAACGTGTCTGAGTGTTTTGTATAAATAAATAAGTTTACGAACTCTACCAGTTAGGTGAGTAATATGTGCCCTGAAGTTGAGATGCTTATCAAGGGTAATACCAAGGTACTTAATTGTATGGGGTGCTGGCCAGAAAACCTCCACGTGTGCCTGACGGCTGCTTCTCCTTTTGGACACTTCTGGAGGGATCGGCAGTTGTTTGGCCGGTGCATCCTGGGCACAGGCAATAAAATCCTGCCGAGGGATTAACCTTCGGTGGATTTTATTGCCTGTGGCGAATATTCTGGCACGGGAGGGGCCCGTTCTGGGCCAGTAGGGAGTTGCTCCACGTGTCCCTCTGATATCAGCAGAGGGCACAGTGGAGGAGCAGGGGCGGGCCCGGTGTGCACTCATCCTGCCACTGGGCAGGCAGCGGGGGGACTATCTTTCCCTGCCCCCGTCGATCTCGTAACCCCAGGAGTGCCCGCTGAGTAGTGTTCTCGCGCCTCTTGGGACCGAGGGTCTTGGCTTCACCGCCCGGACCGCGAGGAAGAAAACCTCTATAAAAAATTACGGGAGGTAGGGCCTGCGAGCAGCAGACTCAGGGTAGTCTGCTGCCCGACCAGCAGCTAGCGTAGCTGGCACAGCCGGCGTAGTTGGCGCGGCTGGTAAAGGCCCATGAGGTGAAGTGGCGTGCAGTGTTCCGTGTGTGCCACCTAGGAGGGTGCGGCCGACGTTAGGCCGCACGGGGAGAAGGGGCTCGCCTGCTTGTGGCGGGCCAGGACCTGTCGGGGGTGGTTGTGTGAATACTCACGGGTTCCCACGCCCCCGGCTAAGGTAGTTGAAGGAACACCGTGGTGGTTTTAGTCGGTAAGAGTCCGACACTGGCTCCGCCTACCCCGGGCGGAGTGCGTCCATGAGGATTTCCCCACGGCAAAAAAAGAAAAAAAGAAAAAGGTACTTAATTGTATCGGTCGAGGTAATTGATGGACATGTGTAAGGGGACGAAATGACTTGGCAGGTGTGCTTTTAAAATTGAGCTTGTAAAGTAATGGGTGTCAAGGGTTGTGATGTTGACTTTAACGAGAATGTGATGAGTTTGATTTTATTGGTGTTTAGAGTGAGTGAGTGAGAGATAAGCCAATTGTGTAACATGTCAAAACCAGCTTGAGAAGTTGCTTGCAGCTTGGTCCAGGAGTCATCAAAAAAGGTAATTGCCGTATCGTCGGCAAAAGATGAATTGACAATGTTACCAGAACTAAGGTTAATGTTGCATAGGTCATTAATGAAGACCAGGAACAGTGTGGGGCCCAATACACTACCCTGTGGGACTCCATATGAAATGGGCAACTCGTCGCTCAGGCAACTGTCAATTTTGACTATCTGTCTACGGTCTGAGAGGTACGATTTAAAAAGTTGGAGCTGTGTACCTCGAACGCCTAAACATTCTAGTTTAGATAAAAGGCAGGGGAGAGGAACGGTATCAAATGCCTTAGCAAGATCAATAAACACTGTGAGGCATTTTTTGCGTTTATTAAGTTTATCGACGATACCAGTTATCAGTTGCAAGGCTGCATCAGAGGTAGATTTTTTCTTTCTGAATCCAAATTGATTTGTAGATAATATATTATTGCATTCAAGATAACAGGTAAGTCTGTTGTTGAGGAGTCGTTCCAAGATCTTGGATAAGGCAGGTAGTACCGCAATAGGGCGGTAATTATTAACGACAGCACGATCCCCTCCCTTAAATATGGGATGAATAATGGCCTTTTTGAAAGAAGATGGAAAGGTAGCAGTGACGAAACAAAGATTGTATATATGGCAAAGTATAGGCGTCAAAATTGAAGAGTACCTTTTTATTATGATTGTAGAATACTATAGATAGTATCGATATTATGAAATTATTGTTACGAATGTTCGAAATCATGCAATACTATCGATACTATCGTTCTATCGTTTAGTTATTCCAATATAAATCTCGGTGTTAATTGACGTCATTTTTACATTGACCATTATCTGTTTAAAAGTTTGAATCGGTTATTTCAAAAACCTCATATTTAAGTCACTGAATTATAATTTTTCAAGAATCAATAAAAACTTTTTCATGCACAAAAAAATGAGTTTTAAAGGACTTATTTTAGTATTTGAGTGGTAAAATATTTAAATAGCGAATTAACTTCACAGTTTATTAAAGAAATAATGAAAAAAACAAAAAAAACTTTACTTTACTTCATTAATAACGGACATTCATACATACATGTTGTTTTAGCAAGAAATAGGGTTACCTAGTTGTATATAATTTAACCAAAACAATTGTAGTAATCATATTTTTTATTGTTTATTATTGAAAATTACACTTAAAAATCGGGAAGCTACGCAATGTCTTCTCGTCCAAAATACCGCACTGTCTCAAGAAAGTCTTTGAACAGTGTATGTTGCCAGTAATTACTTACGGCACTGAAACGTGGTGACTCACATCACACAATCTTACGTCTTTTGTCATAAATAAATTCCAAAATTTTATAAATAATTTAATATGCAGACTTATTACTAACATAAAATGTGTTTTTATCAATATTTTTCCAGTGACTAAAATATTATGATGAATTATTGAAATAATACCTACGACGATTTTTAGGGTTCCGTACCCAAAGGGTGCCAAACGGGACCCTATTACTCTCGCGACCTGTCTGTCCGTCCGTCCTTCTGTCTGTCACAGGGCTGTATCATTTGAACGGTAATAGGTAGCTGGTTGAAATTTTCTCAGAGTATATTATGTTGCTATGACCACCTATTACGACAAATACTAAAAATCATTAAAAAACTAAAACCAAAGGGATCCCCATACAAGCAACCTCAAAACATATACCTACATTTTTTTTTCTACGTGTTTGTTCCTGCTTTATCTTCAAAACGGTAGTACGTACTAGCTTCAAACTTTGTCTGATAATAGAAAATACTATGTAGTTTAGCAACAAATACTAAAAAGTAGTACTAGCGCAAACAGTCATATGTGGTGGTACCTGGGTAAGAAAATTCATATTTCGCTCACGGTACGTTGATGTCTTTTGATGAAGTCGACAGGTGGTACGGAACCCTTAATGCGCGAGTCCGACTCGCACGTGGCTGGTTTTTGTATTTCATGACGTCTTAACTTTTAGCTAGTTTTTTTTCTGATATAATAGACTATTGTTTAAAAGATGATAAAAAATTTAAGTTGATCTCAGATGTTGATACACCTAACTGGGTGAACGAGGCATCAAAAATATGGTAGAAAATCTATCAATATCATCATCATCATCATCATTTCAGCCGAAAGACGTCTACTGCTGGACATAGTCCTCCTCCAAACAGCGCCACAACGACCGGTCCTGCGCCTTTTGCATCCAGCGGATTCCCGCAACCTTCACCAGGTCGTCGGTCCACCTTGTGGGGGGCCTACCCACGCTGCACCTTCCAGTACGCGGTCGCCACTCCAGAACTTTACTGCCCCATCGGGCATCCGTTCTGCGAGCAATGTGCCCCGCCCACTGCCAATCAAAGCAAAGTTTAGCAATTCTTCGGGCTATGTCGGTTACTTTCGTTCTCCTGCAAATCTCCTCATTTCTGATTCGATCACGCAGGGACATTCCGAGCATAGCCCTCTCCATTGACCTTTGAGTGACTTTGAGCCTTCTTATCAGGCCCATTGTGAGTGCCCACGTTTCAGTGCCGTAAGTAATTACTGGCAACACACACTGGTCAAAGACTTTCGTCTTGAGACACAGCGGTATTTAATAAAATAACCTACTGCGATATCCTATAATATGTATAAAAAATACCCTGGGCCCACCTGGGCCGACTATCAACGGCCAAAGTGCAGCGGAGCCGATCGGAACTTGTCGGTGCTTATCAGCGCTTGTTCATTCCGTAGTACAGACAAAATTTAAATACTCGTGAAATTGGTTAACCAATTAGAAAACACCAACGCTGCGTAGCAAAAGTCTCAGCCGCTGCCGCTGGAGTACGGAAGCGTGTTTGCAAAATAGAAGAAGACGTCACACCAATCAATTTAAACACCTTATGGTCATTGCATAAGGTAGATTATATTTTTTTCAAAACTTCGGGTGTTTAGGTTATTCGTCTCTGTGTGTCTGCGTGAACCAAGATTTACGACGCGCCTTATTTTTTGTGTCGTACTATAAATAAATAAATATCTTCGGGAAATTTTTACACAGCACCATTTAGTCCATCTATACGCCGACTACCGGTGCAGCTGGCCATTAATAAGGGCCAGTGGATCGGCGCCGGCGTCCATGTTCCTACCTGAACGCGGCCTTAGGTGGCAACACTTGATTATCCTGCCAACACTAAATAACCCAAAACATTGAGAATTATCGTTAAAAATATAATTGTTTAAAGGCAATAACTGCTAATGGCCATGTTTGTAGTACTTAATTATTACCTTATGACAATTTTTAATGAGGTTGCAAAATGTTTATATTATAAAAAGCAAAATACATACCTATCAACAGCTTTATTCAGATACTTAATTACCACACCTAGTATCATTTTATCAAAAGAAACTTAAACTTCAACGTCATATTTTCGCAACAGATCCTTTTGACAAATTAATACCATTATACGTTGATGTCTATAAATAGAAAAATCTATGAAAGGTATTACAATGACGAAAGCTAATTTTTTTTTTGCAAAACGAGCTAAAAGCTCACCGGATTTTAAGCGTTGTAATAAAACAGGTTTAATAGGATTTCATCGCGTATATTGTTTAAATTGGTTCTCCTGTTGTTTCGAAAGCTTTGCAGCGTTCGTGGTCGCATAAAGACTTAAAAATATAATAATAAAAATAAAAAATAAGAAGGAAGAAGGTAGATTAAAAACATTTTTTTGTATATATGGTCTTCCTGCGACCACAAACGCTGCAAAGCTTTCGAATCGTCTGGAAAACCAATTTAAACAATATGCGGTATGCACGACGTAATCCAATTAAACTGGTTTATTTTATAATGTGTAGTGATCGCAGAAATATAGTAAAAGTGATCGCGAAAATCTAAGAAATTATGATGTTAAGTATTACCTCAAACGAAAAGATTTTTCGTCCCAAATTTATTTTCAGAGACAGTAAAATGCAATCTGGAACTGAAAAAACCCAAATCATTGACTACCTTTTTTTAGGAAGGGGAAACCTTCAAAAGGCTGCCTCCATGGAGTGCGGAGGCTGGCTTTATGGGTTGTGTGGGACCTCCCCGGTGACCATCTTCAGCACAAGATTCCAAGAATGTGATATGCTTCCAGAGCCTTTCCTGTGCAACGCCTGTGAGGCAAGTCTCAAGGGTCTTGTTTCTCATGTACACTATCTCGATAAGGTATACATAGTAAGACATGCGTGCCACCGTCAATCGTGAGGTCATCTAGTGGGCACTTAAAGGCCCCAAAAAAAACAAAATACATTGATAACCTACTCATTGTAT
The DNA here is from genome assembly GCA_949699075.1 of Asteroscopus sphinx. Lineage (NCBI taxonomy): Eukaryota > Metazoa > Arthropoda > Insecta > Lepidoptera > Noctuidae > Asteroscopus > Asteroscopus sphinx. The sequence goes on along the minus strand of OX453021.1, from coordinate 4,693,525 downwards.
GTATGTGATTTTTTTTTTTCTTAACTGATTTGTGTTTGACCGCAATAAATAATAATTGTTTTTTTTTTCAAGAAAAAAAAAACAATTATTATTTATAATATTAAATTTCCCACTGTAGGGCAAAGCCCTCCAATCCCTCACTCCTTTTTTTTCGGTCACTGTTTTGCTCTTTTGTAATAAAAATAGGGATATATCCTCTTGAATGTGAAAATATTTGGAGGCCATCGTGCTGTTCGATATTGTCCACAGCCATTTTGTTGCCATAGACCTAACTAGCACACTATTTTATGCGGTTCCTCGCTCTGTTAATGTGGGAAAAGTTCGTGCAGGTACCCTGTTGGCGGTATACGCATGTCGGACAAATTCTGGCTTACGTTGCCCTATTAATCGGATGTTAGAATCCTACAATAACAGGTTCATAGATATTGACATATTTACTTTCTCAAAAATTTTTAATGTTTTATTTTAAACAAATTTGGTACTCCTGTAATTTATGTCTTACTAGCTGTGCGCGCGACTCCGTCCGCGTGGATGTTGGAAAATAACATCATGTCATATTTTATGAACAAAATGTCTTCAAATATACATGCTGAATTTTGAATCGTTTATTTCCTGAAAAAAAATCAGTTGGTCCCTACATTTGTGTTCACTTAAATCGATAAAATATAGGGACCACCTGATTTATTTTTCGCGATTTCAGGGTTGGTCCCATAGTAAAAGTTGTTCATAATGATGAGTACAATGACCTCTTTTCGGGAAATAAGCTATTCAAATTTCAGCGTGTATACATATAATAAATAATAAATAAATAAATATTTTTGGGACATTTTACACATCACCATCTAGTCCCAAACAAAGCAGAGCTTGTGCTATGGGTACTAGACAATGGATATAATACTTATATTATTATACATATTTTTTTTGTAAATACATAACATACATACATAACTGGTGATCTTCTTGTGTTCGTCACGCACTGTTGGGGCGAAGCTATCGAGAAACATGGCGAAGCCTTAGCTGTGTCTTTGGATATCTCGAAAGCTTTCGACCGGGTTTGGCACGCAAGTCTGCTGAACAAGCTTCCAGCGTACGGCATCCCACCTGACTTTTGCACTTGGATAGCTGACTTTTTGAGTGAACGGTCCATTCGAGTGGTCATTGACGGCTGCTCCTCTGACCTCTTGGCCATAAATGCCGGAGTTCCTCAAGGGTCTGTTCTCTCTGCGACACTTTTCCTGCTTCACATAAATGACCTGCTTCAGTTAGGTCTTATTGGCTACGCAGATGACAGTACTATCACAGAGAGATACCTGTCCAGTGTGAGAGCCAACCAACGGGAAATCTGTTCTCTACGAGAGGCCATGATAGAGCGGACTAATTCGACCTTAAATCTCGTTTCCCAGTGGGGAGATGACAATCTGGTCAATTTTAACGCCTCTAAAACTCAGGCGTGTCTTTTCACCGCAAAACGGAGTCCATTCCACCTGGCTCCTACTTTCCAAAGTACACCTATTAGCATCGCCGACCACCTAGACCTTCTTGGCATGGAGTTGTCACCTAACCTCAACTTCGGCACCACAATCGAGGCAAAGGCTCAAACTGCGGCCAAAAAGTTGGGCATTCTTAACAAGGTGAAGCGATACTTCACTCCTGGACAGCTTTTCACTTTATATAAAGCTCAAGTCCGATCGTGTATGGAGTATTGCAGTCACTTGTGGGATGGCTCCGCCAAATACCAGCTTGCGGCTCTTGACTCGATTCAACGCAGAGCTGAGAGGTTAATTGGTGATGAACTGTTAGCAAAATCTAAGCTACAAAGCTTAGCCCATAGACGCACAGTTGCTTGTTTGTCGGTGTTCTACAGGCTGTACTTTGGAGAGTGTGCGCAAGAGCTCCATGAGCTTATTCCGCCATCACCTTTCTTTCATCGGACTACACGCCGCACTGCAGGATATCATCCACATTTGGTGGAAATCCCTACTATCAGGACCAAGCGCTTTGAGAACTCTTTCATAATGCGCACAGCCAAGTTGTGGAATTCACTGCCGGCATCTGTATTTCCGGGCACTTATAACCCTAACGCCTTTAAAGCTGGAGTGAATCGGCACCTAATAGGTTTGCTCGCTCCATCGTCGACCACATCCTGACAAAGCTGTCTAGATTGTGGTCAAGAGCAGATCTATAAATCATAAAAAAAAAAAAAAAAAAAAAACATACTTATAATACATAAGGAACAACAATATAAGCGCCGACACAGACGATTACACTATTTACCTACCATACTATATTTTGTTTTTACAACCAACCGGCTAAGGTGATGGAATTTCATGGAATTAGCCCTAAACTCCCTCGTTCTGAGAAGATGTTCGTTCCCAGCAGTGGGAAATAATTGGGCTGATTATTTTAAGTTATTCTATAACACTAACCACATCTCTTCTTATTCTGAGAAGAGGTCCGTATCCAGCACTGGGGCTGTAATGGGCTGATAATGTTATCTAATTCCACTGTTATTCTATCAACTCAGCCTATCGCACTCCACTGCTGGACATAGGCCTCTCCCAAGTTGCACCACAACACTCGGTCCTCTGCCTTCCGCATCCAGTCCCCACCAGCCACTTTCTTCAGGTCATCGGTCCACTTGGCGGGGGGGTGTCTTACGCTGCGTTTGCCGATTCACGGTCTCCACTCTAGGACTCGTCTGCTCCAGCGGTCATCGTTCCTTCGATAAACAGGCCAGCCCACTGCCACTTCAGCTTACTGATCCTAAAAGCTATGTCGGTCACTCCGGTTCTTCTCCGGATAATCTCGATACGGATTTTATCCTTCAAAGAAACTCCAAGCTTAGCTCGCTCCATAGCTCGCTGTACGACTTTGAATTTGTGGATTAGCCCAACTGTCAGTGTCCACGTCTCGGCACCGTAACTCATGACAGGCAGGACGCAATGGTTGAAGACCTTTGTTTTCAAACTTCGCGGTATAGGCGACGAGAAGACTCGGCAAAGTTTGCCAAATGCTGCTCAGCCCAAACAGATCCTTCTATCGGTTTCTTTCTCGAAGTAGTGCCCACCAAGGTCGAACGTAAGCCCATTTTGGAATAAAAAAAGAAATACAATTGATGTCAATAAAAAAATAACAAATAACACACTTAACACAACAGGTAAAAATTCAAAAAACTAAACAACTGAATATTTGAAAAAAAAGAAAAAGAATACTGAATACCTTACTTTAAAAATATAATAATGTAGCTCGGTCGAATAGTAAATGGCGGACGGAATCTCGCTAAGAAAACATTGAAGCACTTCGTTTTTTCCTAAACCCACTATAATTTCAACAGAATTTTAACACACCAGATATATCTTGTTATTTTATTTGTGACACTACGACAACAACTACCGTCACACGAGACTAGTTGCGTATTCGTGGCTTTTTGTCTTACTATGGGTGTGAATAGGTGCGTGCCAGCCCGAACCATAACAATAGACAATAATACTTATTATCTATTTTATGCCCGAACCGTACTTTTAAGCGAGCCGTCTTACTATGGGTGTTTCACTTTTTGTTTAGCGATATTCCGTCCGCCTTTTATATTCGTGCTCAAAATAAAACTAACCATTTCTGAAGTAGGAGTATACAACGCGTATCAAAAACGCATGGTCATATTTTAAGAGCCCAGTCACGGCACAGCATTTAAACTTTTACTCAAATCCAACCCTGTCTCCCTAGCCAAGTTGACAATCTACAATCGTCAACGCTATAAAAAACAATCAAAATGTATATGAATGACATATCTCAACGAATGACTTTTTTGTCAATGAATGTTAGTCCATCCATGCATATCGCATCGGTTCACACAGTTTAAAGCTTGCTAAAACAAACAAAAATTAAATTAAAAGAATCGATGGCCTAATCGATTCCGTGCATACATACACCCCTATTTCACCCGGTACAACTCTAATAACGTCATTCAGTTTGGAGTCGTCTAATCTACATTCTGCAAAAAGAAGTTGGGATGGCAGGGCGCGACCCTTGGCTGCGCTCTGTCTTAATGGGTGGGTGGGTGATAAATATCTCGGATGTAATATCTCGTATAGTTATGGTTGAACTTCACTTACAGGTAAGTTCTTTTAACCATAAATTATACTTCTATATTACATCCGAGATATTTCTTAACAAAGGTAGATGTTTAGCGACTTTTGCGGAATGTAAGGTCAAGTTTACATCAAAATAATGGTTTTTCTTGTTAATTTATCAACAACAAAAAACCTAACTTTTATAATATTCAAAATCAGTACATTCTGTAGTATGTGTATTTGCAATCGCTAATAAGATACATTGAACACAGCCCCGGTGAAGGATATGTCTGTGGCTGATATCGCAAAAAAAACAGATTTTCCCTAGAAAATCATCTCTGTTGCTCGAAAATGTAGTTGTCCTCGTAGTAAAATTTGTTTGATAGAATTCCTTGAATGAGCTCTTAAAGTATGACCACGCATTTCTGATACACGTTTAGGTTGAGAAGCCACGATGAAAAGAAGAATTTAAACCTAAATTGAATTGGAAGCACCTACTTCAGAATAAGTTATTTTGAATTCTATGCATTTCTGTTTTTTGAAGTCAGTCTTTTAAAGAGATCAATAATAGTGTTTTATGCAGAAACCACAAGCCGCAGCGTGCGATGATTTATGGTTAATTGGGAATACCGTACTATCTACTTTGAGGCGGCGAGACTCTGAGCCGAAACAATTCCTTGGGATCTGGAAGCGAGAGTAGGTCCTCGTGGCTGAGTGGGACGAACGACCCGCGCGACCCAACGCAAGGCACGCTACAATGGTGGTGGTAAGGCCCGTTTTGGAGGAATGGCTGAAGAGGTGTCATGGCGCCCTCACCTACCGACTGACGCAGATACTCTCGGGGCATGGTTTCTTCGAGAAGTTTCTGTGTTGTATAGGCCGGGAGGTGATACCCGAGTATCTTCACTGCGGGAGTTGCCTCGAGGACACGGTGCAGCTCACACTGACGGAGTGCCCAGCTTGTCTTATAATGTCCTCCCGGCCGAATTTCGGTTACGGCGGCCAATCTCAACGGAGACTAGCCATCTGCGCGGGACATATTATAGTGCACAAGTGTGTGCGCAAACACAGGTGCACTCTCTATTCCCTCACTCTCATAATCCGATGGGACGGCAATTCGACACGACCAGAGAGATTAGGCGCAGGACCGACGGCTTTACGTGCTCTCCGAGGCACTAAGGGGTCTCGATGTGTAACGAAACGGTCACCCATCTACAGACTGACCGCGGCTAGTGCAGCTTAACCTTGCAGATCGTACAATCCACACGGTCGCTACTAAGCCACGAGCTTGTCTTACGCCGTGCCGTAACCTAATCACTGTAGTAGGTGACTGCGATCTCTCGCTTGCGGCCATGGTTCTGTCCATGATCGGGAGTGAAAGCAGTTGGGAAGGCGTAGTCTTGTTCTGCAAGGAGGTGGTGCTTGCAAAGGAATCAGCATAGAGGGTTCAAGAGGCGATGACCTCTCTCCCTACCCACAGGAGACGGTACGGGCATCGCAGAAGGGCTTACGCTGACCTCCAGCCATCCTAGGAGTGGGACTGCGGACTTGGGACTCGGGGTAGTCCACCGCCATAACAGTTAATGCTGGTTACGGTTATGCAAGTATTCCGTGCACACCAGTCAGGAGGAGGCTGCAGCCGACACTATGCTCCACGAGGAGAAGGATCTCGCCTACCAGGAGAGAGCCGAGACCTGTCGGGAGTGGTAGGAGAGTACAGATCCTATCAGACGCCCCCGGCCAAAGGTAGTTAGGAGGACACCGTATTATCACACCTCGGATACTCAATACAATATAAATGCCAGCACCACCTACAAATACAAGATTACGTCTGTATACGAACGCACACACACGTGTAGGTTAGGGATGCTAGCCGCGGGGTGCTGGCCAGAAAACCTCCACGTGTGCCTGACGGCTGCTTGTCCTTCTGGACACGTCTGGAGGGATCGGCAGTTGTTTGGCCGGTGCATCCTGGGCACGGGCAATAAAATCCTGCCGAGGGAGTAACCTTCGGGGGATTTTATTGCCTGTGGCGAATATTCTGGGGCGGGAGGGGCCCGTTCTGGGCCAGTAGGGAGTTGCTCCACGTGTCCCTCTGATATCAGCAGAGGGCACAGTGGAGGAGCAGGGGCGGGCCCGGTGTGCACTCACCCTGCCACTGGGCAGGCAGCGGGGGGGACTGTCCTTCCCTGCCTCCGTCGATCTCGTAACCCCAGGAGTGCCTGCTGAGTAGTGTTCTCGCGCCTCTTGGGACCGAGGGTCTTGGCTTCACCGCCCGGACCGCGAGGAAGAAAACCTCTATAAAAAATTACGGGAGGTAGGGCCTGCGAGCAGCAGACTCGGGGTAGTCTGCTGCCCGACCAGCAGCTGGCGTAGCTGGCACAGCCGGCGTAGTTGGCGCAGCTGGTAAAGGCCCATGAGGTGAGGTGGCGTGCAGTGTTCCGTGTGCGCCACCTAGGAGGGTGCGGCCGACGTTAGGCCGCACGGGGAGAAGGGGCTCGCCTGCTTGTGGCGGGCCAGGACCTGTCGGGGGTGGTTGTGTGAATACTCACGGGTTCCCACGCCCCCGGCTAAGGTAGTTGAAGGAACACCGTGGTGGTTTTAGTCGGTAAGAGTCCGACACTGGCTCCGCCTACCCCGGGTGGAGAGCGTCCACGAGGATGTCCCCACGGCAAAAAAAAAAAAAAAGAAAAAAAAAAAAAAAGGGATGCTCGCCGCTCATCATGCCGACTGGGTTCCAAGCGCTTCTCAGTAGTTCTCAGAGATGGCGTGCTTGTATAGCGAATGGCGATTGACATCCACTGCAATCTTGCAGTCCAATTGCCGTCAAATAGCGGGTGCGTGCGGGCGCGGATTGGCGGGGGGCGGTGAGTGGCCGTTCTGCACGTTAGTACTATTAGATATTCTGTGGTATTATAGTGGCTTTAGTCGGTAAAACTCCGACACTGGCTCTGCTACCCCGGTCGAATAGGAAAGATGATAATAAAAATAAAAAAATAAAATAAGCAACAACAACAACCATTAAAATATTCAACAAAATGTCCAAGATATAAGAAATTTTATTTTTTTCACTAAACAGAAACAGCACTATCAAAGTATGACGTCATTGTTCAAAACCTTCATAGAAACTTGACATCTATAGGTACGATTTCCGTTTAGCACGACAAGGACAGAAAATGCCCCCTCCAAAAACTTTAAAATAATAATAATAGTAAATGTTTTTGGGACATTTTACGCATCACCATCTAGTCCCAAACTAAGCAGAGCTTGTGCTTTGGGTACAAGACAATGGATATAATACTTATACACATTTTTTTTGTAAATACATAGTTATAATTCATAAGAATCACCCAGACCAACACAAACACTCATGTTAATCACACAAATATTTGTGACCTTGTGATCAGCAGTCCGACACTCGAACCACTAGATCACAGAGGTTGAGGTTGTTGTAAAAGCGTGTATCTCTTTAATTTTTTCATGGTTTTTATTAGGGTTCCGTACCCATAGGGTGCCAACGGGACCCTATTACTCTCGCTACGCTCTCCGTCCGTCCGGCGTCCGTCCGTCGGTCTGTCTGTCACAAGGCTGTATCTTTATAACGGTAATAGATAACCAGTTGAAATTTTCACAGAATATGTGTTACAATGGTGCCTATTACGACAAATACTAAAAACTAAAAAAAGTCTAAAATTAAAGGTGGTCCCCATACAAGAAATCCCGAAAAAAATAATTTTTCCTAACGTTTTTGTTCCTGCTCTATCTTTGAAACGGTAATACATACTAGCGTCAAACTTGGTCTGATTATGGTGCATACTATGTTGTTTAGCAACAAATACTAAAAATAGGACAAACATAGACATAAGTGGTGGTACCTACGTAAGACAGAGGTGCAAAAATTCATATTTTGCGCACGGTGTGTTGTTGTCTTTAGATAAAATCTCGTAAATTAAATCAGTTTCTAAGGGGTATCAGGTCGATAGTTGGTATGGAACCCTTACTGTGTGACTCCGACTCGCATGTAGCCAGTTTTTTCTTATTTTCACAAATGTTGTCGTTTTTGTACCTTTTTTTAGGGTTCCGTAGTCCTACAAGGAACCCTTATAGTTTCGTCATGTCCGTCCGTCTGTCCGTCTGTCCGTCTGTCCATCTGTCCATCTGTCCGTCTGTCCGTCTGTCCGTCTGTCCTAATCCTTTACCGCTTAATAACTTCTACAGTTATAAACATAAGTAAATGAAATTTTGACAAAAAATGGAATAGATATAGATCTCAATTTTAAAAGAATGAAAAAATCTTGATTACGTATTTTAGGGGTGGCGCCCATACATGTGAAATGGGGATGAAAATATTTTTTTCGCTGCACCCCCTCGTGTGGGGTATCGTTGAATAGTTCTACTAAAATGAAGGTAATGTTTCATACACAACTTTTTTATCAGGTATACCATCTGCGAAATACAGTTCGCCAAAGTGGCTTGCAATGTGTCCCCCCCCCTGCCATTTCTAAACTATGCAACGTAGAAACTTATAGTCTTCAACATTGATAGACCTTTATAAAAACTCTCTTTTAAAATTATTTCGAGTATAATGTGATGTGTGAAATTTTTGAGTTATAGTGAGAAAACTGAAAAATACTTAAGACGTCCTAGTTCATAGGTCATTGACCTTAGAGAAAAATGATCGTAGCAAATAATGCTCCTTTAGTTACTTTCTATTTTAAAAAATCACAAAAAGAAACACTTTAAAAATAGAAACACAATTTAGCTTCATAAATTTAGCGCAAGGTGGCGCTGTTTGCAAAAACTAAAATAGCAATGATTAATATTAGATTATTCGTGGCTGGGGGGGACTGGATGCGGAAGGCAGAGGACCGAGCGTTGTGGCGCAACTTGGGAGAGGCCTATGTCCAGCAGTGGACTGCGATAGGCTGAGTTGATTGATTGATTGAATATTCGATTTGATTCGTTTGTAATTAGACCTACTTAAGGAACCCTATAATACTGAGCATGGCCCGACATGCTCTAGGCCGGTTTTTAATAATGTAACATTTTTGATATTTTTTAATAGTAGTCAACTACCGGATTGTGTTCATGAGGTTTTCCCTCCCGAAATCATTAGATTGCCATCTTTAACTTTATAATAATTATTTTGCAATACTTGTAACTCAATCTAGTGAGCTGTTTGTCATTGAAACTTCCCATTATATATCTCAAAGTCGATCTTAAAAAAATAAAAAAGAAGGATTTTTTAAATTAATTTAGGTACGGGCACGATCCTTCCCCGGCGGTGGTACATTTTGTCGACAAAATCCCTTGATCGAATCCTACTACATTCCACGTAGCTACCGCAGCCATCGAACTTTAAGTGCAAGCGATTTTAGCCTTAATGGTGGTTCACCCGAAAAAAATCTGACCGTACCTAATCAGTATAAGATTACACGTGATCATCATCGGAAAATATTTACATTATGAAGTTTCCGTGTGGTGCCGGACGTAAAGAATTGCACCAGCCTCCCTCTTCTTATGGGTGTCGTAAAAGGCGACTACGGGATTCACCAGAGGATGGGCAGCAGCGTTCTCTGAGTATTTAAACAACCAACTGCGATCGACGGCCAACCCGCCTGCCAAGCGTGGCGATTATGGCATATCCCCCCATTTGGGGGAGGCCTTTGTCCAGCAGTGGACGTTTTTCGGCTGGAAGGATGAAAGGGCGAACTAAAAATTTCATTTTCATATTATTTGGAAAAACAAGTTAACAGTGCAACAGTTTTTGGCCCCACCAGTACTCATATATGTAGCACCATAAGTATAATAACTAACTACATAGTAGCGAAACTGTGCGTTACGGTAAAAATATACTAGCCTACCGCTCAAAGCTGCTTTAAGCAGTCCCCTACGCAATTTCTTATTGCTAGCCTACGCACTTTCTCTGGTGAACGAGGGAAATTGCGGGGTGAAACGTGATGAAACGCGCTGTTTGGCGGCTTTGCGCAACTTCAAAGGAAATTAACTCCCATAGTGTTATTTATTAAACTATGATAGCACTTAATCATTGCATTTTATTAACCTCTTGTGTTGGGATTGTCTGGAATACCAGATACAATAAACATCCATTATGTCTCGCGTGGATCCACGTTCGTGGCATACGAGAGCATAACAATCTGTTATCTGCACGCACAGTGGTCTGTTGTTGTGGTACTGGTGTAAACATCTAGACGCGGACTAGCTGGATACCCCCGGTCACCAAGCAAATGCAGTAGCACTGCATATCATACGCCCCGCCGCCAATCGGGACGTTACTCCGTCAGCGAGCGGCACCAATCATACAACCAAATTTTGAGGCGACCAATCCTAACGCTCCGTCCACCCCCCCCGGTCCCCGCCAACATTTTACGACTGTCTTCGTCTTGAGGCTTACTGGTCTGTGTCTGCACGGAATGACCTTGATTAATAATAATCTTCAAGTGCAGTCAAGGGAATCAACTAGTGTCACTACAATACTGCCGTGTCCGGCCTATCTCTTGTATCTCACGAAACATAGTTTTGAGATATCACCGTTTAAAGTTTTTTACAGATAATTGCGACTATCTTAAATGTTTTAAAACTTTCGGGAAATATTTTTACATAATTGGTTGTATTAAAGTCTGAGGAAAACTGGGTCATTTATAGATTTTTGAAAACTTTGAAATTTTCAGAGTTATTAGCTATAACAGAGATAGGTGTAACAAGCTCTCTATACATTGGTTGTTACGCGGTGCTCTGTATCTTAAGATACGTGACTTAGCCGCAACTAGTGCAATATGGAATGTTTTGCTAAACACAGGTATCTTTAACTAAAGTTTGTCTGACTGATTATTTAGTATTAAATTAAATTAGTTTATAAAGGAATAGAAAAAATCGTACTCATCTAAACAAATGAATAATGACTTTTGACTTATCTAGTAAAAACTCAAATTTTCAAATGCATTTAAATATCCTTTTTAATGAGTCAAAAAGTAAAACGAAAACTCAAACTTCTTCTAACCAAGATACGATAACTTTTAAAACAAATAAACTTCATTAACTTCATTAACTTCATAACTAACATAAAAATTGGAATAAGAACTTAGTACCTATTATCAAAATTATTATATATACAAAAAAAAAACTAAATCCTGGATATGTAATGTATCAAATTAGTTGTCAAAAATGAAACTAGGGTCCAGCTAAGACAACAGAATAGTAAGACCAAAAAATACTTAAAAGAAAAGTATAGACCAGAACTACTAGCCTCGAAGCAACATAAGGTGATTATTTTGAAAATAAGGTGGCAGTTTTTTGGGTCTAAGTCGACTGCTGATTAAAGGGTATCGTCATAAACTGCATTTATAACTGCACTTTTTTATACAAATTTTGTAGTTATTGAATAAACGTCAAACAGTAAAAATTACCAACGAATTTACTAAAAACTGTTTGGTTTTATCTAAGCACAATTCGTGCGTTCTGAAATTATCTGAAACTCTGAAACCTTGACTGAAATCCATAATTTAAGGTGCCAGTTGGCTTTTCATTGTCTTGTTTAGCACCTATTTACTTTTATTTCCTGTGTAATAAAATAATAATTGATCAACACACATTTTCATAAAATAACCAGTGGAAATCCAACCACAGACAGTGCGTATTTTGAAGGCTTTTGGAAATTATTTTCAAGTACGTACACTTTTCAAAAACCCGGTAAATGAGATACATCAATCTGATATACTAACCAACAAAAATATTTGTGAACATTACTATACATACATACATATTACATATTTGTTTACATATTTGTGTGATGACCATAAGTGTTTTTGTTGGTCTGGGTGTTTCTTATGAATTTTAAGTATGTATTTACACAAAAAAAAAATGTTTATAAGTATTATGTCCATCGTCTAGTACCCATAGCACAAGCTCTGCTTAGTTTGGGACTACATGATGCTGTGTAAAAAAATGTCCCAAAAATATTTATTTTTATTACTCCTGCATATTCGACCGCGATTTTTTAAATCCACCTATTGATTTTAGAAAGGTAGTTAATTTTCTTCAGCTGGTCCATAAATACTATCATATTGCCGTGGGCTATTACTTTTAGAACCATGTTTGTTAATGAAGCTCTCATAATAAATCACATCATCAACAGTTAATACACGCACTACAGTCACGGCTAAATACTGTATCTAGTAGTTAGCAGAGTTAGGATTTGCTCGATGCGCTCGCAACTTATCACGCGTAATTGATGTAACTTTAGATACAGTATTTTACCATAACTAACAATGGCAAAATCATAGTTTCAAGAGTTAGGTGATAGGCAATTGTGACTAATTGGTAATAGTTAATTAAAATATTATTTTACTGGGTGATAGAGGATCATGAAAAAATACGATTTAGACCTGTTACGCGTAACTCATGTATCTTAAGATAACAGACCTGCGAGTGACACGGCAGAATAGTATATACAGCATGGTGTTTTTAAACCCATTAGAATTGGTCGATGTGAAGAAATCTAACATTTAGAAATAGAATGTTCGAAGTAATTTTGAAATAATTATCCAATAAATAGAACTTTAAAAAAAAGTAAAAACCGACTTCAAAAATAACAAAATAATTTGTGTGAAATACGTGGGACACTCAGAAAGTTTTGCGAAACTAAAAAAATTTGTTCTATACGTACATATATTTTTATCAAATCTTTTCAAAGTACTTTCCACCAGCCTCTATACAAAGATTCATGCGCCTAAACCAGTTTTCAAAACACTTTTTCCAGTCCGCCGCAGACACCTCGTTTACAGCCTGCTCGAACGCAGCCAGCGCATCTTCCGGCGACGAAAATTGTATCCCTTTGAGCTGATTTTTTATTTTTGGGAATAAAAAGAAGTCACACGGTACTAGATCAGGGCTGTAAGGAGGGTGACCCAGGAGTTTGACTGGCGTGCTGTCCAGGAAATCCCTCGTTTTGAGTGCGGTGTGCGCAGGTGCATTGTCGTGGTGGAGCAGTAGCCCGCGGAGCCCTGTGTTTGGTCGCTTGTTGCTTATAACAGAGAAAACTTCTGGCAAACATTTGGTAGTATACCATTCGGCATTAATGCTTCTTTGATCCCGTAAGGGAATTGATACCAAGTGGCCAGTCAAATTAAAAAAGCTAGCCATCAAAATCTTACCCCCGCTTCTAGATCGCTTCACTTTGGTAGGCGTTGGCTCATTTTGAAACACCCAAACAGTCGACTGGCGCTTGGTTTCTGGGTCGTATTGATAAATCCAGGACTCATCACCTGTAACGATGTCGTAAACACGCCGAGACGAGCCTGCTTCAAATTTGTTAAGCATATCACGGCACCATTCCACCCGGGCCTGCTTCTGAGCATCGGTGAGGTTGTGCGGCACCCAGCGTGATACTATCCTCCTCACGCGAAGATGGCTGTGTAGAATCTCGTGAACGCTTCCCGATCCAATCTTCAATATGTGTTGAATCTCCTGATATGTAATTCGCCTATTGTCTTGGATTAAATTTTTCACTGCTAGCACGTTTTCTTCGGTAACAGCCGTCAAAGGGCGACCGCTTCTTTCGTCATCCCCCAAAGTTGGTCGACCGCGCTTGAATTCGTTATACCAACGATACACGGTTGCCTTGGAAGGGCCTTCATCCATGAATGCCATTTGAAGTCTATCGTACGATTCATCCGGTTTCAGGCGACACTTGAAATCGTATAAAATCATAGCTCTAAAATGTTCCCGGCGCAGATCCATATTTCAGTGAGACACAATACTTTGAATTAACTCGCAAAAAATGTGGAGGGAAATTTTGAAATTGGAACTTACTTATTTTTACTTATAAATAATCATATTTTCGAAAAACATTATAACTGGCCAGTCTCCCATATATAAAATTTTTTTTTTCGCAATACTTTCTGAGGGGCCTGGTAGTTTACGAAGTCGGTGCCTTTGATTTGGTTTAATTTAAGAAAAAAATGGCACAGACTTCCTAAACTGGTTCACTCAAATTATTTTATTCTTTTTGAAGTAGGTTTTTACTTTATTTTAAGTTTATTGTATTTTTCTATTTTTAGTGGCATTAAAAATAGAAAGACAAGCGATTGCTGCAATCCCCGATGATTTGCTGTCATCAATTGAAGGGTTCCCTTCTTTATCTCTGAAGATCTTCGTCTGATTTTCACCAAATGTTAATTTTTGAATGCAAATGCTTGTTTTGTTGATGAAGGTACCAAAATTGCTATATGTATGCCTATCATATTTGAGGAGTTCCTTCAATTCCACATGGATCCCATTATCAAAACTAGAAATTGATAAAAATGAGACCAATCTGGAAGTATATTCTTTCAAATAAATAAAGAATTTTCCAAATCATTTTATAAATTACAGAGTTCTGAGGTAACAAACATTTTAAAAAATACAATCGAATTGAGAACCTCCTCCTTTTTTGAACTCGGTTAAAAAGTAATAATAACTACAATAAAAATTAAAACAAAACTCAATTGCAACATGAGAATTGAACGTCCAGAATAATGATAATTTAAATTTTAATATTTATGACATGTGACACAATATTGTTTTGAATTATTTAATTTACTGCTCAAATTGTTTAATTAATAATTGAAATGTTTGCATGCCGTAAGGTAGAATGTACTGGGACTTTTTATGTTTTTTCATCTTATGTATGTACCTACATTGAACGCAAAGTAAAGATGATTTTGATTTAGATTTTTTGACTAACGTTAATTTTCCTTCAACAACTGGCAAGTAATTTTATTGATGTAATTTATAGTTTCGGTTATGAGAAATAATACTTAATAAGTAAAGTATCATGAATCATCCTGTATATTAAAGTACTAACTATAAAAGCGATTGACCATTTTTCCTTCATTCCATACCGCGATCACACGTCTACACGATTTAATCAAACAAAAATAAAAATGGAGGAAATAAAACCGAACCCAATTTTGGAGTTTAGTGAAAATCATTTAGTGAAAGTAAGGAAATGCTTCGGTTATGACGATGTTAATAAATTGAAGCAAGATATCGATCATTTTCAAGAGTGGATCAGCCTGCAGAATCATTTTGTGAAAAAGGATTTCGGTGAGTTTTTATGTAATTTCTTCATTAGCATAGCTACTAAGTTCAATTCAATCGTCTATTGTGAATAAGTCAAGTGAATATTTTATTATTTTTAACGCATTTACGCATGCGAAGCGAAAAGAAATCTAAAGATATAAATTGTGAAAAGAAAAAATCGCTCACGATCAGCCCCCCTAGCCAAGTTGACAATCTACACAATCGTCAACGCTAGTAGAAAACGATCAAAATGTATGGGAATGACATATCTCAACGAAAAAATCTATTACTACAGCATATTACTACAGCATATTTTTTTACCGACGAAAAAAAAGGAGGAGGTTCTCAATTCGACGCGTATATATTTTTTTTTTTTTTTTTTTTTTTTTTTTTTATGTATGACCACGCATAACTTTTTACAGAGTGGTCCGATTTTGATGATTCTTTTTTTATTGGATAGGGTATATCTTGAAGTTGGTCCCATTTAAATTTCAAAATCAAAATCCACCCCTAAGGGTAGTAAAACAGGGGATGAGTGTTTGTTCACCCACTGAATTCTTACCTGTTAACCGATTCTGTTGAAACTTGACATACATAAATATAGTTCTAGACACTACGACATAATGGAGACCTGGATTTAGAGTTTAACCACAAAAAAATGAAAAATAAAACTTTTTAACAAAAAATTGAACCGACGAAAACAGAAACTGAAAAGCGAAAAATAACTAATTATGAGTCGGCGCCAAACAACCAATCAACGAAGATCATTAAATTACTTTAAATAAATAATAAAAACAACGTCACATCAAATACAACGTGAGATTTTCAACGATAAACAATAACTTTCCAAAAATGCGTTCTCCGCTCGGCCACCTCCAACTTACACGCACTATGCTTGTTAAAAGTTCGTTTGGCGCCGACTCATAATTAGTTATTTTTCGCTTTTCAATTTCTGTTTTCGTCGGTTCAATTTTTTGTTAAAAAGTTTTATTCAAAGTTCATTTGTTTATTTTTCTATTTTAAGTGCCATAAATAATATATAGACAAGCGATTGCTGCAATCGCGGGTGATTTGGTCATCCAGTGAAGAGTTCTCTTTATCTCCGAAGATCTATCTATTATCAGTTCTTCACCAATTTTAAATGGGACAACCTCGAGAGAAAACTCTTTTAAACATTTTTTTTTTATTAAAATCAGTGTTCGTACATGTCGCAAGATAATAGGACAATTCGAATCTTTGCGAAAATCCTAGGATGATTGCAAAATACCGGATAATTGGAATCTCAGAAAGATTTTCGCTATCATACGAGCTATCATCACGATCATTGTACAAATCCCAGTTTGTTTAGGACGATTGGAAATTTGAACGTTGATTGACTAATCTAAAAGTCGATTTATAACATCTTCATTCTGGTTGCTCAGAACATAGGTCGCGCTTATCAGGGGTGCTGGCCGGAAAACCTCCACGTGTGACGTCTGTTATTAGCGACTAACCTAAGATAAGCCGGATTTTTGCAATAATCCTAAAAATTGCTCGGATGATAACGAAAAACTTCATAGATTCCAATTATTCGGTACTTACTCATTTTTGAAATTGGTTAAAAAAAGGTAAGTCAAGATTGTGTAGTGGTATGGAACCCTGCGAGTCCGACTCGCATTTGTATGGTTTTTTAATTTATAATTTTTGTATTGAGACGATTCGTATAGACGACGTTGTTTGAAATAAAAATACTTCACTGTGATCTATACTAATATCTATATCTACACAAATATAATAAAGCTAAAGAGTTTCTTTGTTTGATTGTTTGTTTGTTTAAGCGCGCTAATCTCTGAAACTAAAAGTCTGATTCAAAAATTATTTTTGTATGTGATTGTCAAATTCTTGAGGAATAGTATAGGCTATTTAACATTACGCTAAGGTCTTTAGGAGCAGAGGAAAAAGAAAAAAAGGTCAGAAAAAATGCCAAGCGAAATCTAAGTAATAGCGCGGGCGGGCGATGCGACGCGCGGCGGGTGAAACTGCTGGGCACATATTATGATAGGTACAACTTACGGGCTTGTTTCCACTTTTAATCAGATTAACAAGCCTTGCACATGCGCAACTGGTTAGACTGGATATCGTCCCTGACTTATATGACCTCATAAGGGAAAAAGGTGCATGTAAGTCAAAGGTAAAGAGTACGGTAATAAATAAAATTTTATTTGTGGAAAAAAGAACGGTTGTGAGCTCCATTCAAACCCGTAACTCGCTAAGCTGCCACAAATTCTGCTCATGATGATAACATAACATAACATAACATCACGCCTGTATTTCCCCGAAGGGGTAGGTAGAGGTGTATATTACACCATTTTGTGTAGTGTATATTACCACATTTCGCCAGTTATGTTATAAGTTCCATGTAATAGGGGGCGAACCTATTACCATCAACCGGGCACAAATCCAGACTCCAGGCTGCTACTGAGAATTTCCTAATGAAAAAAAAAACCAATAACACTTTGCCCAACCTATGCTCATGATGATTTTGTTGAATTTTATTTCTCATTGACGGTAAATAATAAAATAAAACTTTTTAACAAAAAATGTAACCGACGAAAACAGAAACTGAAAATCGAAAAGTAAAATGAAGCTTTTAGTCTTTTCCTCACCAAAACTAATGTAAATAACTAATTATGAGTCGGCGCCAACAAACAAGCAAAGTGCGTGCAAGTTGCAAGTGGCCGAGCGGAGAACGCATTTTTGGAAAGTTATTGTTTATCGTTGAAAATTTCACATTGTATTTGATGTTATGTTGTTTTTATTATTTATTTAAAGTAATTTAATGATCTTCGTTGATTGTTTGTTTGGCGCCGACTGATAATTTGTTATTTACATTAGTTTAGTTAGTTATTTTAACCGGATTAAATCACGTCTATTATTTAAATTGGTTTCCTTCGATTTGATAAACCACAAGTTCTGGCGAAGGAAAACCGATATGTACCTAGAATGCTCCGTGAGGCAATTGAAATTAAAAAGCATCCTAATTTTAATAGAGAAGATGGTTGGCAGCTACCACCTGTTTGGAACCCAGTCCCAGTCCAGTAAAAATAATCAAGTCCCAAACAGCACGCAATACTGTAAATATAATGATATTGTGAGTGATTACTGCGTGCATCGAAACGATTTTAATTACTAAATATTGTACGGTAGAATAAAATAATTTATTAGAAATATCTGTAAAGACGCTTGTCATCTTAGTCTACCTGCGACCACGAAATGCTGCAAAGCTTTCGAAACGTCAGGGAACCAATTTAAATAATATACGCGATATAATCCGGTTAAACTTTGTTTTTATTATAAGTACCTAATGTGTAGTGATCGCGAAAACCTAAGAAATTTGTAGGTTAATTTCAAAAATAAACAAGAGTTTAAAAGTCAGAATATAAAACATAACATAACATCACGCCTGTATTTCCCCGGAGGGGTAGGCAGAGGTGTATTAGTACACCCACATTTCGCCAGTTATGTTATAGTCCCATGTAATAGGGGGCGAGCCTATTGCCATTGACCGGGCACAAATCCAGACTCCAGGCTGCTACTGAGAATTTCCTAATGAAAAAACCCAATAACACTTTGCCCGACCCGGGAATCGAACCCAGGACTCCACGCTCAGCAGTCGCGCTAGCAACCACTAGACCAACGAGGCAGTCAAGTGAGAATATTTTCTTTATAAATTAACCTAAAATTGTTGCCATAGTCTAGTATAGTATTATATTATCTGTGCCATAGTTTAGGAGCTGACCTGTCCCGACACATGGCACCCGTTCACGAGCATGACATGGCTGATGCTCGCGTCACGCGAACATCAGCCATCGCTTAACTCAACCATGCAGTATTACCTAATTCATACCTAATGATGACATCTGATGACACCTACTCGTATAATATTAACATGAATCTTTAAGGATGAATGTCTACTTATACACTATTATGAAGGTATTGATAAATAGTTTTTTTTTTATTATACAACGTGGATCGACATGCGTAGTCATATTTAAAGAGCTAGCTCAAAGAGCCGTATTACAAAAAACAAGAACTACAAGAAATCTGCGTTTTAAGCTGCTTTTTGGCGTCGTGGATCTCTGTAATGAAAGAGTTTATTAAAAATTTTGATTGTGGAATATGATAGTTGTATCCGTTTTTCAATAACAAGTTGAATACGACTGAAGTTTTAATTAAATACAGCCTTATTAGCTTTTACATCTCAACTCAGCCTATCGCAGTCCACTGCTGGGCATAGGCCTCTCCCAAGTTGCGCCACAACACTTGGTCCTCTACCTTCTGCATCCAGTCCCCCCCAGCCACGTTCTTCAGGTCGTCGCGCTCCTCCTGGCGGGGGGGCTTCTACATACAAATGACAAAATCACAAGAGGCTCAAAAGGCTCTGAAGAACGGTCGAGCGGCTACAACTACAGCCGATGCATCCATTCGGACGCCATTTTAATGACTAAATCCAAAAACCAGGTTATTGCGAGTCGGACTCGCACAGTAAGGGTTCCGTACCACCCATCGATCTGATACCCCATAGAAACTGATTTAATTTACGAGAGTTCATCATAAGACATCAATGCACCGTGCGCGAAATATGAATTTTTGCATCTCTTACGCAGGTAACACACACACATATTATTATTATGTCTCTATTTGCCTTATTTTTAGTATTTTTTGCTAAACTCCATAGTATGCACTATAATCAGACCAAGTTTGACGCTGTTATGTTTTACCGTTTTACAGATAGAGTAGGAACAAAAACATTTAAAAAAAACATGTTTTTCGAGGTTTCTTGTATGGGGACCCCCTTTGGTTGTAGACTTTTTTTATTTTTAGTATTAGTCGTGATAGGCACCATAGCAACACAATATTGGTCTGTGAAAATTTCAACTGGTTATCTATTACCGTTACAAAGATACAGCCCTGTCACAGAAAGACGGACGGACGGACAGCGTAGCGAGACTAATAGGGTCCCGTTTGGCACCCTTTGGGTACGGAACCCTAAAAAGCTTGACTTGTTCTAAATTGAAATCATTAAACATTGTTTTCAACAATCACGGACAGATTTTGTAATACCGCCACGCCATTTGGACTGTTGGATGCATCGTCAGTGGCACCCTTATGGACCGGTCAATAAGAGCTGGTTTGCTTTGCAACCAGTAAACTGTTTTTTGCCGCAATGAGGTGCGCTGACTCTTATACGTGGCTTTTTTTACAGATCGAGATTTTCTGGAGCGCTACCTCATCTACAGCAAAGGGTCCATTGAGAGAGCGAAGCAGCGCTTCGATAAACTATGCACCTTCACCAGTTTGATGCCAGAGTTCTTACAAAACTTCGACATAAGAAACGAATTCGCGCCGCTGTTTCATATATCGTAAGTTATAAACGTACCTACCTAAAGTTCATAAGATTAATTAATATAAATATGGTGATTGTAATAGAGACAGATACTTAAGGTGAATTCTACCGGGTAGCCCGCGAAATTCATAATTTACGTTTTTTTTTTGTAACTTGTAGCTCTATTTCGCGTTGTATATCAATCGAAATATGACTATATCTAAATAATAAAATAATATTATTATAATATCTACTGAATATTTTTTTTTTGTAAACCTATACCGTCCTACCACTAAAATAAAAAAACCTTTTATTTGTCATTTCCAGCAACACATGCATACTACCAAAGCCGACGTCTGACAACTACCGTGTTCTGATATCGAATGTAACTGGAGAAGATGACAGCAAGTTTGAACTAATTTCATACTACAGATATTTAATTGTGGTAAGTACTACTCCACCAAGACTAAAAAAACCACCGGCTGGTATGTGGTACACCCACCCGCTTGGAAAACTATTTAAATTAACAAAAATTGTACGGTAGATTAATAAAAAAAGCTGAAATATACACATGCTTGTCATCTTAGTCTTCCTGCAACCACAAACGCTGCAAAGCTTTCAAAACATCAGGAATACCAATTAAAATAATATTTGCGATGTAAACTGCAGGGCAATTGCGTAGGTAACTCATTTGACAGTTTAATTTTGATGTAAAATTGAAGACGATGTTGATAACATCGCAATCAAACATTGGGATTGTGTAACGACATAGAGGGACTTCATTATGAAGTAAATGACGTCAGGAGGGAAATCCATTGCGATGTAAATGACGTCATGTATATTAAATCACATTTCGTTCTGCAAATAAGCTGCTGCAAGTATGCGTTTTAAGTTTTATCATTCATTCAATTTCATGATGAATCCCTCAGACATCGTAATCAACAGTTTTGTAGTTACGCAGTTCAAATTGTATCATTTTTCTGGATTCAAACGTCAAAATTGACATTTTGTTGATTGCGATGCAGTTACACAATTGCCCTGCTGGTCAAAATTGTTTTGGTAGGTATTGCAGTTGTTATGGGCAATGTTGGTAACCTGATATCAGTTAGTCAGATGGCCGTTTAACTCGTTTCGATACTAACGTTAAAAAGTATGAAATAAAAACTTTTTAACAAAAAATAAAACCGCCTTCAAAAACCTTAACTAAAAAAAAGCCGCGGAATACATAACCTCCTCCTTTTTTTGAAGTCGGTTAAAAAGTAAAAAATAATCCTTGTATGTATTTCAAAATCTTAACATAAACCAAAATTATGAAGGCGGCGCGTGACTGTCCCTTTGCGTTATGTAAATATAATGTACTGTCGAGCGCTTATCTATAGTAAAAAAACCGGCCAAGAGCATGTCGGGCCATGCTCAGTATTATAGGGTTCCTTAAGTAGGTGTAATTACAAACGAATCAAATCGAATATTAATCATGGCTATTTTAGTTTTTGCAATAATCGGCAGCATTCGCGACTCAGAGCGTGTTGTTAGTAGCGCCATCTAGCGATAAATTCAAGAAGCCAAATTTAAGACGTTTGTCATTTCAAAGTTACTTTTTGTGATTTTTTCAAATAGAAAGTAGCTAAAGGAGCATTATTTGCTACGATAAATTTTCTCTAAGGTCAATGACCTTTGAACTAGGACGTTTTAAGTATTTTTCAGTTTTCTGTCTATAACTCAAAAAATTATAATCACATTATACTCGAAATAATTTTAAAAGAGAGCTTTCACAAAGGTCTATCAATGTGGAAGATTATAAGTTTCTACGTTGCATAGTTTAGAAATGGCAGGGGGGGGGACACATTGCAAGCCACTTTGGCGGGCTATATTTCGCAGTTTGTACACCTGATAAAAAAGTGGTGTATGAAAAATTACCTTCATTTTAGTAGACCTATTCAATGATACCCCACACGAGGGGGTGCAGCGAAAAAATTTTTTTTTTCCCCATTTCACATGTATGGGTGCCACCCCTAAAGAACGTAAAAACTATTGTTTTATTCTTTTAAAATTGAGATCTATATGCAGACTATTTTTTAACAAAATTTCATTTACTTATGTTTATAACTGTAGAAGTTATTAAGCTGTAAAGGATTAGGACAGACGGACAGACGGACAGACGGACAGACGGATAGACGGACAGACGGACAGACGGACAGACGGACAGACGGACAGACGGACAGACGGACAGACGGACAGACGGACAGACGGACAGACGGACAGACGGACAGACGGACAGACGGACAGACGGACGGACATGACGAAACTATAAGGGTTCCTTGTAGGACTTCGGAACCGTAAAAAAACCGTTTATGCGAACACATGAAAAACACGCGCCGCCTCCAAAATTTTGGTTTATGTTAAGATTTTGAAATACATACAAGGATTATTTTTTACTTTTTAGTTATGGTTTTTGAAGGCGGTTTTATTTTTTGTTAAAAAGTTTTTATTTCATACTTTTTAGTTGATAATTCACAGTAAAACGAAACTATTAGTAGATCATCTAGGTAAGCAAAGCTAAATTAAACTGATTTATTGAAGCTGGTTAAAAAACTACTCGACTTAAGTCAATAAAATTTATATGGGACCACCGCGCGGACTTCCTCTACCAAATAAAAAAACAACCACGCAAATCGGCCCAGAAATCTCGGAGTAATCGGTGTACATAAATGAAAAAAAAAAAAAAAACAAAAAAAAAAAACTCGCCGTATACATAACCTCCTCCTTTTTTGAAGTCGGTTAAAAATGCTGAAACCACACATGCAGGGTATTGAGGAGTATTTATGTTATTTTATTTTACTTTTGCGTTGTGGAGTGAAAGAAAATGTAATGACAAAGATTGAGAAAGGTATGTTAAGATGGTTTGGATTACTTTGGATGTATAGAGAGGATGGACGAGAGGAGTTTGACGCAACAAGTATACGAAGCGAGTTTGGGTGGAAGAGTTGGAGGGGGATGACCTCAGCGAACGTGTCGCAATCAATTCGCGAACGTTCTCAAACAATGCCAGGTTAAGAGTACTCTAAGCCGACGAGCATGCATGACGAGGTTAATGAACGTAGATGAAGCGAAAGAGGTGTGTCAGGATAGTAGCACGTGGAAATCCATAGTCTCTACCTAAAACAGGCAAAACAGGCGTGGTAATATATATTTATGTATGTTTATTTTAGTTTATCGGGACCACAGATATAGTAAAAAATATAGACCAATGCTGTGAACAATCTAGTGCAGCCAAAAATATATGCTCCTCTGTGTACAACCAGCGCTCACACACACATATGCATCTGAAACCGTGCTCAACGCTCTCAGTACATCCTTCAGGTGCATGGTGCGTGCGTGAGACCTGGTTGGACACGAAGGAGCAAATTTTTTTTTGCTTCTCACTCACGTCTCACTTTGTCTATATTTTTTAATATCTCTGTGATTCAGACATAAAATAGTTACACATTACTTAAGTGTTAATAAAACAAAATTATCGCGAGGTCTCGAATATAATATTTGCGTAATTTTTTATTGGTATTTTATAATTAAATGGTTATCGTCATGACGAATAAATTTTTAGAGTAGTAAATCCTTTTTCACATTTAAATTTCTGTGACATGATTATTAATTTCTCAATTAACTGCAATTATTTTATTTTAAAAATTGTATTTTTTTTTTTTTCATTTCTCATACTCGGAAAGTAATGTTTGTTTGATCCGAGTAGCGGGTGGAAAACGCTGATTCCCTTCCTAGGGCGGGAATGAATTTTAAAAATAGAACTATAGATAGTCGGTTATGAATTTATTTTCATAATTATGAAAAATATAAAAAAAAATGCTGCGGTCTTGTGAGTGTGTAAACAGCCAGTGTGAAAAAAAAAAACCAGCTATTAAGCGGGACGGCCTGGCGCCGCCGGTGGTGACGTGGTGTGTTCCATATTTTAAATTTAATAAAAAAGACTACATAATTTACTCGGACTATAGTCTAAATACCTCGTATGGGAATTGATTCCTTTCGACCCTTGTATAACAATCTACTATTTTGTTCCGTGTGGTACTGGACGTAAAGAATAGCACCACCCTTATCTCTTCTCATGGGTGTCGTAAAAGGCGACTAAGGGATTCACCAGAGGATGGGCAGCAGCGTTCTCTGAGTATTTGACCAACCAACTGCGATCGCCAACCCGCTTGGCAAGCGTGGCGATTATGGTATATCCCCCCTATTAGGGGAGGCCTCTGTCCAACAGTGGACCTCTTTCGGCTGAAATGATGAAAATGATGATTTTGTACATCATTTCGATGGTAACAAAACTATTATAAGCAGAGCAATCACGAGACATCCACCTACACTGACTAGGAATTTAAGAAAGCCACTAACTTATCATGGAATATTTCCGAAACCACGCAAGTTAGCATCTTGAAGTAGAACGCAAAATTCAAGTGTATTTTCAAAACAAACACGATTTGTTAAAGTTAACTTGTGTGGTTTAGAAGATATTAAAACAAGTCAAACCGGATTACATCGCGTATTAAAAACCAATTTAAATGATAACATAGGTACACGATGTAATCCGGTTAAGCTTGTTTTTATTATAACACGTTGTATAGTAAATTCCTACTCTGAATGTGTTGATTGGTGACCACAAACACTTTTTTTTTTTAAATCCGCTGATAGGGAAATATAGGGGAATATAGGGATATTTCGTCAATTCATGTGAACAAAAATGTATATTGACCCCTTAAGAGGTTTTCAGTTATTTCAATAACATGCTGTTAGGTATTGGTTTTATTGTGTGTGTGCATTTGTATATTTACGTTGTTATTGTGTGTGTGTGTATAATAAAATGTATGGTAGAAAAATACATGCTACACCGACCCCAAATGAAATGGGATAAGGGCAGGAGGATGATGTATGCAATGTGTGTATAATATTTATTTTATATAATTTCCAGTTGGGTCACTACATGCTTCATAACGATTACTGCAATGGCTACGAAATAGTTGGAGACACCAGGAACATCACAATTGGCACTGTGAGGAAACTAAATCCTATTATCATCCACAAGGCCCTTACTTTGATTGTTGTAAGTATAATTATTATCTTTGCAATTTTCCGGCATATTAATCGAAAGAAACAAAAATGTTGGTTCTTCCTTGTATATCGTAGGATGATCGGAAAAATTGGATCTTTGCGGAAATCCTAGGACGATTGCAAAGGACCGGATCACAGAAATTGATAGATAGAATGGAAAAGTCGGCGGGGCGCGTGTGGCAACACTATGCACCAGAGAACAAGGCATTTCAAAGCCTTTCTCAGTACGCCTTATGACTTGTTTCTGTAAATACTGTAACAAAAGCCCGCAGAGATGCTTTATTGGGCTGTTTCTAACTGCAGAAACAAAAGCTGTAAAGTACATTTGATTAAAGTTAATTTAAAAAATTAATGATGTCAATATGGGAGGCGTAGTTTGTTCGAAAGTAGCCACGCATGAATCGCAAGTAAAATTGTGACTACAACCATTTTATCTATACGTTAAAATTGCAATATCATCGACATAATTTATGCATGTTTTTTTTTGGTTTGTTAACGTAAAATAAAGAAATCTCAGGTTCAATCTTTATTTTATTTCTTAAGAGATAAGTGGCGCACGAATTAAAAAAAAAAATTGCTGAGTACATCTTTTATCGAAAATTCATTTTTAATAATTGAAGTACAGGTACTGTAAATTAATAAAAAAACTGTTAACTCTGCAAATTATAGTTCGCTGTAGTTAAAGATATAATAAAATGCAAAAACTACGGCGAACTTATAGTTTACAGAGTTAATATTTTATGTTTAAAATTACAGTACTTGTACAGTCTACTGCATGACAGTGGTAACACTTGAATTTAAAAATCATTCTAACCGCTTACGAAATAAAGGTGTTGTCAATGTCAAACAGTTGAAAACAATTTACATGGTAAATATCTCGTGATATATAATAATCAGCATGTTACGAGGAAAGTTTAAAGTATTAATGTGGATGGCTATAAGGAAAGAGGCAGACCTAAGAAAACATGGATGGATTGCGTGAAAGATGATATGAATAGAAGGAAAGTGAACACGGAGATGACGGCTGATAGAGATGTTTGGAAGAATAATACATGCTGCGCCGACCCCAAATTAATTGGGATAAGGGCAGGATGGATGGATTGTGTGAAAGATGATATGAATAGAAAGAAAGTGAACACGGAGATGACGGCTGATAGAGATGTATGGAAGAATAATACATGCTGCGCCGACCCCAAATAAATTGGGATAAGGGCAGGATGGATGGATTGTGTGAAAGATGATATGAATAGAAAGAAAGTGAACACGGAGATGACGGCTGATAGAGATGTTTGGAAGAATAATACATGCTGCGCCGACCCCAAATAAATTGGGATAAGGGCAGGATGGATGGATTGTGTGAAAGATGATATGAATAGAAAGAAAGTGAACACGGAGATGACGGCTGATAGAGATGTTTGGAAGAATAATACATGCTGCGCCGACCCCAAATAAATTGGGATAAGGGCAGGATGGATGGATTGTGTGAAAGATGATATGAATAGAAAGAAAGTGAACACGGAGATGACGTCTGATAGAGATGTTTGGAAGAAGAATACATGCTGCGCCGACCCCAAATAAATTGGGATAAGGGCAGGATGGATGGATTGTGTGAAAGATGACATGAATAGAAAGAAAGTGAACACGGAGATGACGGCTGATAGAGATGTTTGGAAGAAGAATACATGCTGCGCCGACCCCAAATAAATTGGGATAAGAGCAGGATGGATGGATTGTGTGAAAGATGATATGAATAGAAAGAAAGTGAACACGGAGATGACGGCTGATAGAGATGTTTGGAAGAAGAATACATGCTGCGCCGACCCCAAATAAATTGGGATAAGGGCAGGATGGATGGATTGTGTGAAAGATGACATGAATAGAAAGAAAGTGAACACGGAGATGACGGCTGATAGAGATGTTTGGAAGAATAATACATGCTGCGCCGACCCCAAATAAATTGGGATAAAGGCAGGAGGATGATTATATAATAATCGCAGACCAGTAAGCCTTTGGACGCCGATTAGACGGACACCCTCGGTCACTACAAGATAATACCTAATAACAAAAAAAATTAACCGACGAGAACAGAAACTGAGAAGCGAAAAATTAAATGAAGCTTTTAGTCTTAATAGCTATTTTCCTAACTAAACTAATGGAAATAACTAATGATGAGTCGGCGCCAAACAAACAAGCAAAGTGCGTGCAAATTGCAAGTGGTCGAGCAGAGAACGCATTTTTGGATAGTTATTGTTTATCGTTGTAAATTTCACGTTGTAGGTATTTGATGTTATTTTGTTTTTACATACATACATATTATCACGCCTGTTTTCCATTGGGGTAGGCAGAGACTATGGATTTCCACCTGCTACGATCCTGACACACCTCTTTCGCTTCATCTACGTCCATTAACCTCGTCATGCATGCTCGTCGGTTTAGAGAACTCTTAACCTGGCATTTTTTGAGAACATCCGCGATTTGATCGCGATACGTGCGCCGAGGTCGTCCCCTTCCAACTCTTCCATCCACACTCGCTTCGTATACTTGTTTCGTCAATCTCCTCTCGTCTATCCTCTCTATATGTCCAAACCATCTTAACATACCTTTCTCAATCTTTGTCACTACATCTTTTTTCACTCCACAACGCTCCCTTATCATGTTATTCCTTACTTTATCTCTCAAAGTTACACCACACATACTTCTCAAAGCTCTCATTTCTACTGCATTTATTCTACTTTCATGTTTCTTCTTCATTTTGTTTTTATTATATCTTTAAAGTAATTTAATGATCTTCTCATGGGTGTCGTAAAAGGCGACTAAGGGATTCACCAGAGGATGGGCAGCAGCATTCTCTGAGTATTTAACCAACCAACTGCGATCGCCAACCCGCCTGCCAAGCGTGGCGATTATGGCATATCCCCCCCTTAATTGGGGGAGGCCTTTGTCCAGTAGTGGACGTCTTTCGGCTGTAATGATGATGAAATGATCTTCGTTGATTGTTTTTTTGGCGCCGACTCATAATTAGTTATTTACATTAGTTTAGTTAGGAAAATAGCTATTAAGACTAAAAGCTTCATTTTATTTTTCGCTTCTCAGTTTCTGTATTCGTCGATTAAATTTTTTGTTAAAAAATTTATTTATATTTTTTTTGTGGCTATAATCTACCTCCAGGTCTCCGTTATGTTGTAGTGTCTAGAACTAATTATGTATGCCAAGTTTCAACAGAATCGGTTAACAGGTAAGAATTCAGTGGGTGAACAAGCACTCATCCCCTGTTTTTCTTCCCTTAGGGATGGATTTTGATTTTCAAATTTAAATGGGTCCAACTTCGAGATATACCCTATCTATTAAAAAAAGAATCATGTAAATCGGACTACTCTTTAAAAAGTTATGCGTGGTCATACAAAAAAAAAGATATGCGTCGAATTGATGAGAACCTCCTCCCTTTTTTTTTCCGGTTAATAAAAGTAACTAACTCGTACTCATAAATCATTTGCAATACTTTCAGGAAGCCTTAGGCCAAAGAATGAAGAAGATACATATGATAAGTGGATCCAAACTCTTCGACACCATCCTCGTGATCTTCAAGCAAGGTCTTAGCGCAAAGCTAGCTCAGAGACTAGTAGTCCACAGTAATGTTGAATCATTATACGATTATATACCCAAAGATAACCTGCCGAAAGACTTTGGAGGGAATGAGAAGAGTATACAGGAGTTAAGCGGTAAGAGAATATTTTTAAGATGCCTGAATATCTCTGTTACTGTTAGGTACTGTTCGTATATACAACGTGTTATTAAAATGACTCAAAACCTCGAGTAGAATCCTACTAATATTACACTGAGGTAATACGTACTACGTACTAGAGTAGACATTACGAACAAAAAATATCGCGCAACTTGCTGGCCGCGGAGCACGCGCCGCGAGCGGGGCTAAGTGAGTGAGAGTGCAGGAGCTCTAAAACGTGCTACAAACAATCTATTCGAGGTGTCTTCTCTAGTACGTAGTACAACATATTATTACCTCAATGTAATATTATAAGATTACGTGAAAGTTAGTGAGGATGTATGGATGTGTGTTTGTTTATTACTCTTTCACGCAAAAACTACTATATGGATTTTAATGAAATTTGGCAAACAGATAGAACATAATCCGGATTAACTTATAGGCTGCTTTTTATCCCGGGAAGATGAACAGTTCCCGAGGGATGCGCGATAAACGACATTCACGCGGGCGAAGTCGCGGGCATGGGCTATTGAAGATATTTGAGAAAAGACAAATTCGCTCCCGAGCAAGATTCGGTACACCAGTGGTTTATCCGTTAAGCTACCGTGAACTCTGCTCATGGTATCGAATTTAAATTCCACTTGCGTACCACTAAAGAGTGGAATACCTTGCCGGGGTCAGAGTTTCCCGAGAAGTATAATCTGGTGGTCTTCAAGGCTCGAATGAATAAGGTTTTGCTGGGCAAGCGTGAACCATCGTCGATCGCATCAGGTGAGGTGGCGGTCAAACGCTAGTTACACAAGCCCGTTAAGAATAAAAAAATTAAAAAAACTTTGTATCCGTCTTTGGGTGACGTCAGCTACATCTTTTTAATAAACAGACCGTCTTCCCTAACCGACTTGACTAACTAATCACTTACTAATCCGCATGCATTAATGCGTTAAAAAAAAATTGTGGCGACCGCGTACTGGAAGGCGCAACGTGGGTAGGCCCCCCACAAGGTGGACTGACGACCTGGTGAAGGTCGTGAGAATTCACTGGATGCGAAAAGCGCAGGATAGGTCGTAGTGGAGATGCTTGGGGGAGGCCTATGTCCAGCAGTGAACGTCTTTCGGCTGAAATGATGATGAAGATGATAAGTAGAATGGTTTACACTGTTTAATATAGGTTAATTTATAGGCTCGCCCCCTATTACATGGGACTTATAACATAACTAGCGAAATGTGGGTGTACTATACACCTCTGCCTACCCCTTCGGGGAAATACAGGCGTGATGTTATGTTGTTATGTTAATTTATACCAAAAACTATTTTTGTATTATGCCACGACGCTGAGCGCGAAATCGATGCCTTCATCAACTCAGCCTATCGCAGTCCACTGCTGGACATAGGCCTCTCCCAAGTTATAGGTAAACATATCACGTCATATTATTATCCTTTGAGAAAAGTTGCGAGGGTGTACTGTGGGGAAAGCAGGGCGCGTCGATAAACATGACAAAAAATTAGCTATATTATCTTCCACGATAATTTATGAAAATAAATAATTACTTGGCATATAAATTTATTTAGCGGAAGGCAGAGGCAGAGGAGAGGACCGAGTGTTGTGGCGCAACTTGGGAGAGGCCTATGTCCAGCAGTGGACTGCGATAGGCTGAGTTGACAGTTGACATATGAATTTCTAACAATAAAATTTGTTGTGGTATCTAAGCTTTTGAGTAATTATTTTATTATTATTAACGCATTTATGCATGCGAAGCAAAATTTATCGATTTAAATTATGGAAAGAAAAAATCGCTCACGAGCAGGATGCTTTGAGTTATTTTAATAACACATTGTATAAGAATCAAAATCAGAATCATTTATTGCTTAACTGTTACAAAGTGCGCAGTTGACATAGCAGAGTGAGTTAGTGTGAGTAAGTGTGAATGTTGTAGCGTTTTATTGCCATATAAGTCCGTCAGACGGTGCGGTAGCCTGAGCAAAAAAATATGCCAATATTAAATAAACAATATGCCAATATTAAATAAACAATATGCCAATATTAAATAAACAATATGCCAATATTAAATAAAAAATATGCCTGTAGTAAATAAACAAGCAATGTGTCACAACGCTGAAGTATTTCAAATCGATTTTTTTATTTTTTATTTATTCATGACCATGGATACATGTCCTTCAGTCGTAATCATTGAACATATTATACTTGTATCCTAGTAAAGTGATGAAAACTTTACTAGGTTTCTGAGGGGATGATGAGATAATACGAAAGTCATGTTTTTCAACTTTGTACCATTTATCCACACGTGTACACGTTAAAGAGCACTTAACATTTAATAATCCACCATTATTACACATTAACACTCGAAGAAACACAAATTTTGGAAAATAATAAAAAATCTACAACATGATCTTTACGAATTTTCCCGCCAACGCCCATTTCAAATCGAATATACAATATGTTTCCATCCCTATAGTAATTACTGAAGAATTATGAATGAAACCTTCAAGACTTGTACAAATGTAAATGTCATCTATCATGTGTCACCCTGTCAATTATCAGTCTCGTTCAGAGATTTGACATCTACCGCCGTAGAAGGTGGTAGATGTCAAATCTGTGGTCTCGTTATACATCAATTGTTTATTGGAGATTAAAATACGTAGTTTCGAAATACCACTATTCGTCTATTTTTTTATGATCTATAATAGTTGTAATCAAATACTATGGTTGAATTGAATAGTTAGTAAGAAGAAATGTGTGTGGTATTATCTCCATTAAAATAGATAAGTGATTTTTTTAAGTAAAATAAATAATAACATCAGCTTTTTCTATGCCCCTATGTTTCGTTTTTGTTGATAAATTATTTCTAGAAGCCCTCAAATAATCTTTAAATTGCCTATTTAGACGGCTGTATACAGAGGTCTAGTGTATACATTTTAAAACTATTAATGAAAAATGAAAAACATAGCGACACAGTAGGTACGCATTCTTCTTATTCAAATTATGAAATATCATTCAAATTGGTCCAGTTACGGAGGAAAAAATAGCCAAGAGCCAAACCTCAAATTATGTCAGTTGTCAGTTGGCAGTTGTCCTTATCACATTTACTTGAGGCAAAGCGAGAGCGATAGTTTTTACAAATACCTGATCTTCAAAAGTCTCTCTGCCCACATTTCTTCTTAAACAATCAATCAACTCAGCCTATCGCAGTCCACTGCTGGACATAGGCCTCTCCCAAGTTGCGCCACAACACTCGGTCCTCTGCCTTCCGCATCCAGTCCCCCACAGCCACGTTCTTTAGGTCGTCGGTCCACCTGGCAGGGGGGCGCCCTACGCTGCGTTTGCCAATTCGCGGTCTCCACTCAAGGACTCGTCTGCTCCAGCGGTCATCGGTCCTTCGACAGACATGGCGAGCCCACTGCCACTTCAGCTTACTGATCTTACAAGCTATGTCGGCCACTCCCGTTCTTCTCCGGATAATCTCGTGAACAACAATCATTAAAATTAAAATTAATTAATTAAATTAAACAATCATTATGTTTAAAAGTTATTCCTTTTCTGTTCCCAGAGATGAATTTCAAAGAAGTAAGCACAGATGATCATATAGCAAAAGTTAAGAAGATGGAAGGCGCTTCTACCAACGAAACTCTTCGCCTGTCTTGTAAATTCAATGAGGATTATTCCGGCATGCCCGGATCCTTCAAGACTTTATGCGTAGACTAGATTTTAGAACCTAAGTAGTGTTTTCCTTTGTAAATGGTGAAAGACTTTTTAGTTGACAATTTTTTACTCCCACTTTTGGATTGGTTTATCACCTTCAAATTAAACTAATCAGCTGTTTGCAACACAATAAATAATTGTAACGTCAAACCATGATAATTGAAGGGTTGAAAATCTAGAGTCTATGTGGAATTTTTTTTTTTTTTTTTAATGAATATACATGTTAAGTACAGTTGAATTACGAAAACAGCTCTTTGTTTTTACGAAATAAAAATGTTGTCAAGGTAAAAATGTTACCATTAAAGTGCGGTTGACTGTACCTACAATGCCTAACAATAAAAAAGGAGTCGTAGAAACAAAGAAAAATGGCACATAGGCCCTTTAGATTTTCAACGCTGGTTGTTAGTACTTTAGTTTACCATTAAAATTATAGCAGTTAGTTAACATGAGATCTGACAGTAGATTAAATTGATCAGGCGCTCAAAAATCGGGGATTTGCTAAATAATTGGCAATTTCCGATTCATCTACTGCAGAACTTCAGATCATAAAATACTAGGGGTATTTTTTCTATCTAGCTACCACCGGCGGTATTTAGTCACCTTAGTTCACGACATGAAAATTGAAGGGTACAAGCAAAGAACAGGATATGCCCACAAGTCGATCAAGAGAAAAACGCATTTAAAAATTGGAATGCTGCTAGTTCATTATTGAGAACAATGGATGTTGAAACTGTTTCTTGTAACAAAACGGTACATAATAAAAAATCTGGCGATTGCAAACGAAAGTTTCATAAACATTGCCTTTAAAAATAATAAAAATGTGACATTCCATGTTCTTTTCCTGTACCCTTCAAATTCAATATACGGCGTTTGATGGTTGAAAGGTTTCCATTGGCAGGGTGAGTCTTCTCAACCCTTAGACAGTCTTAAGAAGGGGAACCACCTTTATTTCACCCCACCCCACCCTTCATAAAATTACATTAAATTTTTTCATGGCTTTTCTCTTGTCAATCTTTGAGTCGTAAGAACCAAATCAACTAAAATAAATCTTTTAATCACCAATCGCCGTGTATTGAACCCAACATCAGTGACTATTGCCTTACATTTTGATGGTTTAATGTGTAATTTTCAATGTGATGGAGACTAGAGGTGTTCTAATAAATCAATGGTTTATTAAAATCTAGAAGATATTCTCTATAGATTAACAGCAAAATAATCGAACAACTAAAACCTTTTTAATTGATAACTCAAAACGAACGTAAATTATAAAGGACCTACGTTAATTCGCGAAAATTGCTAAAATTCTTGTACTTTTTTTAAAATATTTACTCTAAAAAGTTTTTGATATTTCGATAGTTTGTCTTTGATCAACTGAAAACCGTTTATTGAATGGGGATGGCAAATTTATTTTTAACAAGCATTTTGTCAAGGCGGGATGTGCCCTGCATCACCATCAGCAATGATCAGAATCAGCAATATATAGTTCCCGGCACGAGACGTGAGCACAAATTGTACCTGCGTTGTAGTCTCTGTCGTCACCGTGTTCTAGTATTCCCTTTTCTACGTATATTAAGTTATGCATTATCATATATTTAAGCCAATGCAAGTGCCCGTTTCTGATCTGCTGTACTGTGAACAGTGATTTGACCATTTACGCAGTGGAATCTGTGCTCACGACTCGTGCCGGCAACTATATGTGCGTTTTTCTATGTTCTAGTGACTAAAAACTACAATATACCAAAGGGAGGGGGTGAATAAAAAAAATGTGCATGTGATATTATCCTCCAATTTGCCACGGCCATCTTGCGCGATCTGTCATAACTGGCAAGCCCCCAAGGTCACGTCAAGGTCACGCAAGGTCATGTACGATTTTTTTGCGACCCTAGCAACACTAGCAACATTTAAAATGGCGGGAATAATGAAATTTAAAAATAAATAACGAACAGTTTTGCATATCAAATATTTTTCAAATAATTTAAAAATGCCTTAAAATTGCGCGAATTTCAAAATATGGGCAACCAAACCGTATCCAGCCATATTCCGGCCGCCGCCATTTTCGTAATACGTCATCGAAGCCGGAATACGTGACCTTTTATTGGCATCATTGTGTAGATTGTGTGTGTGTGAACGTGGCTGGGGGGGACTGGATGCGGAAGGCAGAGGACCGAGTGTTGTGGCGCAACTTGGGAGAGGCCTATGTCCAGCAGTGGACTGCGATAGGCTGAGATGATTGTGTAGATAAATCTACAGTAGATTCTTGGGACCATGTGACATTAGTATGGGACATTCCACAGAAATAGATAGAATGGTTGTAATCACAATTTTACTTGCGATTCATGCGTAACAACTTTTCGAACAAACTACGCCTCCCATATTGATGTCATTATTTTTTTTAAATTTACTTTAATCAAATGTACTTGTAGCTTTTGTTTCTGCAGTTAGAAACAGCACAATAAGCCATTTTTGCGGGTTTTTGTTACAGTATTTACAGAAACAAGTCATAAGGCGTAGGTACTGAGAAAGGCTTTGAAATACACTGCATTATGGTGCAGTGTTGGCACGCGCGCCCTGCCTACTTCACCATTCTATCTATTTCTGTGGGACATTCCTTCATAGCATTTTTATATTTAAAATAAACTAGAATTTTTGTAAATCTTTTTTTTAACATTATTTTTTCTTACGATTTAAATTGTGGAAAGAAAAAATCACTCACTAGCAGGATAGTAGTGTTTTCTTTCCACAATTTAAATCGTAAGATTTCGCTTCGCATGCGTAAATGCGTTTAAATAATAAAATAATTATTTTATCTATTGAAATAGAATTTGGTAAGTCGATCAACCTAATTTTCGTAAAATTTTCTTCATGCCGAAATCTATAATCGCATATTCATATATATTTTTTGTCAGTAATTTTACTAAATTAATTAGCATGTTAAACTATTATTTACAATGACTGTGATAGCAACAATTGATTTTTAAAGGATTATAATATATGGGATATGTAGGTATTGTATGAAAATGGTGATTTTTCCTGGATGGATCACTGGATGACCACATTTTTTCATGAAATTTTTCGTTTTATGGGTATAAGTAATCAATTTCTATGAAGAGTTAATTAAAAGATAAACTCGTATTTACCCTTGGCAGGAACACTGGTAACTTTTTAAATTGATTATCAGTTATAACCAACCAAAAATGGCGGACGGAATCTCGCTAAAAATAGATTTAAGGACTTTCATTTGGCTATAACCCACTATAACTTTGACAGTATCTTAACACACCATCTAATTGTCATTTTATTTGTGACACTACGAAAAAAACTTCCATCACATGAGATTTGTTGTGTAATCGCGGCTTTTAGGCCCGTATTACAGAAGAATACTCAAGCGTTGGTCTCTGTTTAAAACTAGTTTAAAGTTGAGCTTTAATTTTAGAACTTTCCTCAAGCAGAGATTTGTTGATCACAGTTCAGCTGAGTTTAGTTTTGTTTTATACTGTCACCTGTTTCGGTATTTGAGCTGAGATTTGATCTGTAATCACTCTAGTGTGGTCCAGACTACGCTTGAGTAGAGATTTCTATTATATTTCAGGTCAAATTCATGTGTTATGTTGTTGAATTAAAGTTTATAATTACCGTTCTGGAATAAGACCGATACTCAAGTACCGATTCTATCCTTAAGTAGTGATCAGGTGATTGGAGTTTAAACTGTACTTGAGGAAGCTTCTGTAATACGGGCCTTAGACTAACTATGAGTGTGAATGTGTGCGTGCCAGCTCGTACTTTCAAGCGAACCGACTTACTATTGGGTGCTTCACTTATTGTTTAGCGAGGTTCCGTCCGCCTTTTTTTATTCGTCCATAAATATTATATTATATATTATTATTATATTATATTTATATTCGTTTTTTTTTTCCACGTAGTGACAAAAAAGTTGATTTACCCAAGTATGTAATATTATAATAAAAATAACAGTTTTCAAGTAGTGTTGTGGTTTCTGTGATACTATTTATTTTATAGATTAATGGCCAATGGAAAATGCATTTAGGTGTTATGTATTAAAAAGTTGGAGGCCAGGTCGGGAGGAAAAAATAATAATAAATAATGTTGAAATAATTTGTTTTTCATTTCCTAGCACATTTATAAGGGACGTCTACTTTGTACCTACTGATTGGTACAAGTTAACAAGTTGTTGGTTCGATTTCAACATCGGAAATAATATATGTATGGCCTACATACAGATAGCTGTTTCAGGCAGGCCTACGCCACTCTATACTAGCAAACAGATTTATTTACCAACACTAGGTATTACAGAAGTGAGGCTTTCGCATATTATGGACTATTTAGACGAGGCCAATTGTCGAAATATGTTTTTGGCGTATCAAACAACGAGATTTGAGTGAAGAAAAAATATCACAAAATTTAAAGTCTGTCTGAGTAGCATTATTTCAGTGATGTGTATGAAACTATAGATCCGAATGAAGCTTAGAAGAAATTCTATGAAACATTTAAATTGTTTTATGATTTATGCTTCCCCTTTAAATTAAAAAAACCACCAGAAACCTAAATAGATATCTCGGGGAATAAAAAAGTGTACTACAAAGAAAAGAATGCTTCTATGGATCCAGAGACTGAAACCTACTTTTATAAATAAACTAAAATATACACAATATAACCAAAGACTTAAAATAATAATTAAACTCGTACAACTCGCCCAATAACTACAGAATAAAAACATCCACAAATATTCCCAAAATTACTTGGCGAATAATAAATAATAAACAATGCCAGCAATATGAGAGTATTTCACAAATAAAAATCGATAGTAATAATATAATAACTGATCCACAAACAATATGTGATTCTTTTAACAATTATTTTATACACAAAATTACACCATTATCCGGACATGGAACAAAAGTAACAAAATATATTAATAACAATTGTCAATCAATGTTTATGGCGCCAAGCACTCCTTCAGATATTATGACGATCATCACCCAGTTAAATAACAGAAACAGTGTGGGCTATGATGAGATATCTACTAAAGTTATAAAGTCTGTAAAGTAATGTATTTCTAATCATTTAAGTCACATAATGAATCTGAGCATTGACGCTGGAGTTTATCCCAGTGGATTAAAAACATCAATTGTTAAACCAATTTTTTAAAAAGAAGATCCACTACGTATGTAGTATTACAGGCCAATAACGCTCATACCTATAATGTCTAAAGTTTTTGAAAAATACATTTATAAACAAATTTATGATTACCTAGAAAAATATGACATGCTAACTGAAGAACAAAAATTTAGACGAAATAAAACAATTAACAGAACAATTTATGACTTTTTAAATAACATTATGTCTAAAGTAGATGTGAGAACCCCAACTTGTGCAGTCTTCTGTGATATGACTCAGACCTTTGATTACATGGATCATAAAATCTTATTGGCCAAACTTAATACCTACGGTATTAGAGGTAACGTGTTAGAAATTTACTTATTTACGAGATAGAAAACAGTACACAGAATTAAAAAAAGTAAATGCTTCTAGACTGGAAGTCAGCTTTAAATCTCAACTGCGAGTAGTCAAGTTTGGAGTTCCACAAGGCAGTGTCCTGGGCCCCCTATTATTTATAATATACATAAATGACCTGCCTAAAGCTAGACCAATGTCACTATTTGCGGACGACAGTGCCGTTATAATTAACAATACAAATAATGACCTTTACGAAAATGACATTAATAACACTTTGACAAATTTAATTGAATGGATGACAAATAATAATTTTAAAATAAATTTAAGCAAGACTAAATTAATACATTTCAGCCAAAGAATACCACCGCAGCAAAATATGAACATAAACTATCAAAACAATAAAATTGATGTAGTGGAAGCCACAACATTTTTAGGTTTGACGATAGATAGACAGATGAACTGGAAGGCTCTGATAACTTATGCAAAAAGATAAGCAAGTCAGCATATGCATTATATAGGCTTGCATCAGTTATTAATAGAGACGCTTAGCTAATGGCATATCATGGGGTATCAATCAATCAACTCAGCCTATCGCAGTCCACTGCTGGACATAGGCCTCTCCCAAGTTGCGCCACAACACTCGGTCCTCTGCCTTCCGCATCAAGTCCCCCAGCCACCTTCTTCAGGTCGTCGGTCCACCAGGCAGGGGGCGCCTCTAATCACTCTGTGTAGAGCAAAAACAAAACGATTAGGCATTTAATGTACTTTCAAAATGTTAATACAGAATCTAGTTGCACGATTCCTAGAAGTTCCAAGAAGGACTAGAGAAGAGCTGGCCAGAGATTCCAGGGTTAAAACATAAAACTACGATGCGACGTCGCAACGCAGAAATCCACGAGCTTGCACGAGCGACGCTTCATCGCGACGCGAATCATGTCGCAAAAACTTGCGACATGATTCGCGTCGATATATCAATGGTTACCATGGTTACTAACTATGGCCAGCAAGACGCCTTACCGCACGAAATTATTATTGCATAGTATCGCATCGCAGCAATTAGCGTCGCAGTTTTGTATTGGAAAAATGTGAGGTGCCAGGCCGAGTTTAAACCGCATGGTAGGACAGAGTTATCACAAAAAGTCACACACGAAAAGAAAACTACACAAAACAAAAATGATTAATGACTTATCGTTTAAGTCCTTCAAAATGATTCATAATTACCAGAAGAAAGACGATTCAAAAACAACATCACTAATATTCTACACGACAATTTTTTTTATCAAAAAACTATAAACGTCAAGAAATACAAAACTTCTACTTCCATAAGCCTTTTTTACCTTCAAAAATGTTTTTGAACTTTAACCTTGTCTTTTAGCAGAAAATGTAATGAAAAACTTTGTTTTGTTGAACAATACAGAAAAGAAAAATAAATGAAACTACACTTAAATAATTTAAAAAACCGGCCAAGTGCGAGTCGGACTCGCGCAGTAAGGGTTCCGTACCTCTCAACGACCTGATACCCAATAAAAACTGATTTAAATTACGAGAGTTTACAAAAACACATCAACGCACAGTGCGCGAAATATGCACTTTTGCATGTCTTTCTTACGCAGGTACCACCACATATGTCTTTGTTTGTCTTATTTTTAGTATTTGTTGCTAAACTACATAATATGCACTATAATCTGACCAAGTTTGACGCTGATTTATATCACCGTTTTGAAGAAAATGCATGTTTTTTGAGGTTTCCTATATAGGGATCCCCTTTGGTTTTAGACTTTTTTTGTTTTTAGTATTTGTCGTGATACACCTCATAGTAACACATATTCTGAGAAAATTTCAACCGGTTACCTATTACTGTTCAAAAGATACAGCCCTGTGACAGACAGACGGACGGACGGACGGACGGACGGACAGCGTAGCGAGAGTAATAGGGTCCCGTTTGTCACCCTTCGGGTACGGAACCCTAAAAAGTTACGTATTTATTTCTACACTGCAACCAGTTTTCAACGTCAGAGGATAATTATTATTAGTATTAATTACTTCATATCGGTGTGTTCAGTTTCCTTATTTTTTAAAAAAAAATTTTAGTTTTTGTCTAAAAGTTAAACAAAGTTCAGGGCGGAAATAAAGGGTTTTAATTTTTTACCAGTCAATTTTATTATTCACCATCTATAACAGTTAACAATCGAAGAAAAGGAAAATACAAAAGGAGAACCTTATATTTATTAATAATATAATTGGTAATTATTGGGAAAAGGGCTCGTGGCTAAGTACTAACCACGTGAGTTTTTTTTTATATTATAGAATGGCGGACCGAGCTAAAGGCCCATTACCTTTACCCATAACAACTGCAATACCACCTAGGCTGTTACCTAAACGGTACCGCAAGTCGGTTCGCCTAACTGAGACAATAAGATGGAAAGTCTCTTGTCATCGTAATTTACTGTATCCTTCACACTAGAACACAGCAATGCAAGCATCACTGTTTGGCGGGGCCGAAGTAGGTACGGTGGTAGTACTTCCTGCACAAAGAGCTCTACTACTACTCTGATAGTCGCGGTCAGTTTGTGGATGAGTGACCGTTTCGTTACACATTGAATCCCCTCCGTGCCTCGGAGACCATGTTAAGCTATCGGTCTTGGTTGCCACAAGAATATCTATGGTCATAGGTACTTAGAAGCCTGAACGTCTGACAACTGTTATAATTCTAGAATGTCAGTATTGCCCAGTAACTGGGTTGTGGGGGTCTGATGGCAGTCGCTCCGTGTATAATACTGATGTTCAGCTGCGTCGAAGCTGATCCCAACATTGTTGAGAAAAGGTGAGGAATAAGAAGAATCTGTACCTATTAGAAATAGTACATTACTGCCGCGGCCGGCAACAGGAGCATTGATGGACGAACGTGAAAATGTAGGCCGAGGTACACATACGTGAGTCCATGAATGTCAGGTTGCGGCCAAGGCTTGTATAGTACTTTTCTCAAATAATGCGCAGAAATTCAAACTAAGTAGTATGTAAATTCTAGAATCAATAACGAACAACAACAAGTTTTCACGCGTCAATAAGTTCATTTGTTTCTTTTTTATTTTATCAAACAGCTATATTTGCAAGCCAGTTCGAAATTTAAATAAAATCTTTTTTAAGTAACCTCCGTGGTTGCTATATATTTTTCAGAGTAAAAAGTTCGTTCCGTTTTTATTTAATTATCACGACAGATATGAGTGTTTTTATAGTAATTTATTTGGACGCTAAACAGGAATGATATGGATTTTCATACTAATATTGCCGGCCGCTGCTTGCGTGTATTTGACCAGTACAGCAATTTCGATTCATCTCGAAGAAGGTTGTCAAAATAATGGTCAAATTTCCAAGCATGTTTGAGAAAAGGTATTTTTTGGAAAGATAACTAACCTAAGAAAAGGTTCGTCATTACCACAGATAATATAATTACCATAGAAATCTAATTAATTACCTTAATATTTCGATTTCTATGGTTATTACCTTGACAATGGTTACCTTAGAAAAATTAGGAAAACTCAGGTATTTGCATAGAAATCTAAATAATAAGGTAATAGAAATGTTATCTACTGTCATTTACTACGGGAACGCATGTCGCCGGTTTTCCGCCACCAACACATAAATTCGCAATCACGTCCACTATGTTTCAAGCATTCAATGTAAAATAAATGAAGCCAAAAAAAAATTGCTGCTAGATATGCTGCAAAATACTATTTTAGTGACTGCATCGTGGGGTGCATTAAAAGAGCCTCCACGAGTGAAGATATTTAATTGATCGTCCGGCGCACCCTGGGCATTCAGTCCCGCTATCAACCTCAACAATATCAACTCAGCCTATCGCAGTCCATTGCTGGACATAGGCCTCTCCCAAGTTGCGCCACAACGCTCGGTCCTCTGCCTTCCGCATCCAGTCCCCCCCAGCCACGTTCTTTAGGTCGTCGGTCCACCTGGCAGGGGGGCGCCCTACGCTCCGTTTGCCGATTCGCGGTCTCCACTCAAGGACTCGTCTGCTCCAACGGCCATCGGTCCTTCGACAGACATGGCCAGCCCACTGCCACTTCAGCTTACTGATCCTACAAGCTATGTCGGTCACTCCGGTTCTTTTCCGGATAATCTCGTTACGGATTTTATCCTTCAAAGAAACTCCAAGCATAGCTCGCAACTATCAACCTGCTGACTGGCTAATCTTTTCCCCACGACATGAGCTATTATCATTATGTAGCTCATGTCGACACGATAGAAGAAGAGTGACTGCTTCCAAAAAAACACTGATAATCAAGCAAACGGTTCGCGCACTGGAGTCCTAAAATACACCAGTCCGCGGCGACAAGTTCACGTGCCTTTGCCAATTCTATTACCTTAATTTAGATTTCTATGAGTATTTTTGTTCAGGCGTTA
The DNA here is from genome assembly GCA_949699075.1 of Asteroscopus sphinx. NCBI lineage: Eukaryota > Metazoa > Arthropoda > Insecta > Lepidoptera > Noctuidae > Asteroscopus > Asteroscopus sphinx. Next base: position 4,650,564 of record OX453021.1, on the reverse strand, counting down.
CAATTTAGGTATATTCTGTTTTTTTTTCTCTTGCTTGGCACGTTTTTTTTTATTCAAATAACTACTGATAAAATTTAATGACTAGTTCTGCACATGTAAGTAGGAAAAAAAAAATTATTTAGTGTGTGAAATTGTTAACATTATGTCTTTTAATAAATGTTATTGACTAATTAATTAAAAAGACATGCCAAGATTGTTTACTCGATAAGACAATAAGAAAAAGCAGAGATTATATCAAAGATTTATTTCTCACGTAGATCCACGTTTAGGCAGACAAGGGTTTAAAAAGGTTAACAAACCTTTATTTGTTCATGCATACAAAGACATTTTAAAAACCAAAATCAATTAGACAATGAGTGTTAAAAAAAAATGGCTAATGGATTCTTTAAGAAGATTTATTATTTGTCACTTGGTCACGATTAAAGGTTTGTTAAACTTTTATTATAAAATAATAGCTTGACTATATCTAGGTATATGAATACCTTTTTTTATTCAACCCTTGTTTAGGCGCCGACTGCCTCGTTGGTCTAGTGGTCCCAAGCGCGACTGCTGAGCGTGGGGTTCTGGGTTCAATTCCCGGGTCGGGCAAAATGTTATTGGGGTTTTTCATTAGGAAATTCTCAGTAGCAGCCCGGAGTCTGGATTTGTGCCCGGTTAATAGCAATAGGCTCGCCCCCTATTATATGGAACTTATAACATAACTGGCGAGATGTGGGTGTATTATACACCTCTGCGTACCCCTTCGGGGAAATACAGGCGTGATGTTATGTTATGTTGTTATGTTTAGGCGCAAACGCCTAGTCGATTTTTGATAGCAAATCACACTGCACGTTATTTTCTCATACGTAGGTAGTTTCATAAAATTGTTAACTTAAAATTTATTTTAGATCACCCTCAATGTAGAACTTGTAAGAATCTGGATTACACGTATACGACCAGGAAGACTTAGATTTTTATTTAAATATCTACCAGCCAAACGTACCTAATTACTGGAAAGGAGGAATAATTCTAAACATGGTCCTTCGAGCCGCATTCACGAGGGAAGTGATCAGCGTTTATTTTATTGTGTTGAATACTCATTACTCTTTTGCAGTTTCATTGTGACACTAGGTACCCAGTGGATAGCCTAAAACTACACTATTTTGTGTATTCTAAGCAGAAACGAGGTTTATCTTGTAAATTCAATACCTATTATTGTTGTTTCCTTAGTTTTAAACATGTATTTACTGGATTATTTGGCATACATTTTATATTGTAAAAAGTGAGTAATTTTTAGGGTTCCGTACCCAAGGGTGCTAACGGGACCCTAATACTCTCGCTACGCTGTCCGTCCGTCCGTCTGTCTGTCACAGGGCTGTATCTTTGTAACGGTAATAGATAACCAGTTGAATTTTTCATAGAATATGTGTTACTATGAGGAGTATCACGATAAATACTAAAAACAAAAAAAAAACAAAAACCAAAGGGGGTCCCTATACAAGAAACCTCCAAAAACATGCATTTTTTTCATCGTTTATGTTCCTGTTCTTTATATAGGGTATCAGGTCAATGGGTGGTACGGAACCCTTACTCTGTGAGTCCGACTCACACTTGGCGGGTTTTTGCAAGTCATTCATGTCATTCGTCGTACCTAATTAATTAGTGCATACTTTCAACATAGTATTTCCATCTTAATATTGTAATATCATTGTAAAATCATAGTTAATCAGTTTTATTGTAAGCATACCCAAGTTTTATAAAAGTACTTACCAGAATCATACCTTAATTGTCCTATTAGGCCATCAATCATTCAACTGTTGTACCTGAAAAATTAAGAGTTTATTCTAATTGTAAATCCTAACAATTCCAGGCAAACCGGATCAGTCTCGGGCTCTCAAAATGACGGACAAAGAGGAGAAGGAGCTAACCAAGAAACGAGCCAGTTTTAAAGGCCGTCTTACTGTTTTTGCCAACTATCTAACCGAGTTGCAGCTAAGAATAGGCAAGATTGAAAATTTATATGAACAATATGACCAAGTGCAGTTGCGGTTAGAGTACCTAGTCGATGATATAAGTCTGCTAACTGTTGCGAGGAATGAGTTCGAAACATTATGCAGGAAAAAAAAACTAGTGGGCAATGTTTTTTTGGTGGTTCAGTATGAGTAATAGAACACATTTCCATTAATTGTTCAACACTTTTTTTTCATTTTTTTATCCGACTTAAAATCAGCAAAATATGTACGGTCGACCGCACGTCGGTGGTAACACTTTGACATTAGCAGCATCTTTATTTCGTAAGCAGTAAGGGTGGTTTTCAAATTGAAGTGTTACCACTGTCTTGCAGTCGACTGTACACAATCTGTTCGTAATAATGATGTTATGCGGCTGCGGGTATGCATCGGAGGTACAACCCCCTCCCGGACGGCCGCGTGAGCCAGCCGTCGCGCTCTTTCATTGATGTTATTACGAACAGATTGTGTCCATATTTTGCTGATTTTAAGTCAGATAAAAAATAAATAAAAATAAAAGAGAATTGAACAGTTAATGGAAATTAGCAGTTCTATGGTAGTAAAAAGTGAAATTTTTAAATAGTTTACATGGTTATCAAACTGGTAATCAGAAACAGCGAAATTCAGTGGTGCATACGAGAATTGGCTTTAATTTCACGACATACTCTAGTCTTATACATTCGAACGACGACATCGCGGATATAAACAAGTTTCATTATAATATTTTCTTAGGTTTTCGCGATCACTATTAGATTGGTTTCCTGACGTTTCGTAAGCTTTGCAGCGTTCGTGGTGGCAGAAAGAAAAAAGCGGTCGTGTTTGGAACCCAGTTCTAAAAATAATCAAGTCCAAAACAGCACGCAACACTGTAAAAGACAATGACATTGTGAGTGATTACTGCGTGCATCGAAATATTGTACGGTAGATAAAAATATTTTTTTAGAAATATCTGTAAAGACGCTTGTCATCTTAGTCTACGTGCGAAATGCTGCAGATCTTTCGAAACTTCAGGGAAACCAATTTAAATAATATACGCGATTTAATCCGGTTAAACTTTGTTTTATTTTATTGTGTAGTGATCGCGAAAATCTAAGAAATTATTATGAGAATATTGCCTTTAGAAATAAACCAAAAAAGAGTTGCCATAGTACGTAGGAGCTGACCTGTCCCGACAGATGGCACCCGTTCACGAGTATGACGCGAACATCAGCCATCGCTTAACTCAACCATATTGAAGCTGAAGTCATTGTCATGCAGTCCTGAGCTATGTTTAAATTTTCAGTTTAGAGACTCTCGGGAAGTTGTTAATCGATTGCAAAATAATTACCGAACGGACAGACATGACTGAAAGCGAGTTAATTATACACGCTGAAATTTGAATCGCTTATTTCCCGAAAAGGGGTAATTGTACTCATCATTATGAACAACTTTTACTATGGGACCAACTCTGAAATCGCGAGAAAAAAATCAGGTGGTCCCTACATTTTATCGATTTAAGTGAACACAAATGTAGGGACAATTTTTTTTTTTCGTGATTTCAGGGTTGGTCCCATAGTAAAAGTTGTTCATAATGATGAGTACAATGACCCCTTTTCGGGATTTAAGCGACTCAAATTTCAGCATGTATAAACGTCGTAAAAATGGGACATAATCGTCGCAGTCATCGTACGTAATAAGTAGGTGATCACCGCAACCTTTAACACCAGAGATGATACCTATACTGCTCGATAACCTACCGAGATACCTACTCGGAGTAGACTACTCCTACCTTTGGTTAAGTCGTCAAAGCTTCAAGAGATTGCCATTCGGAGTAACTGGGTGCTGGCGAATTATCTTCTTACCTGTACTTACCTACCAAAAATATAAATAAATAAAAACACAAAAACAATGATTTGCGTCTTGAGATGACGCACATATCCGCAAGATAACAAAATGTTAAGTATAATAAAATATGAAAAAACAGAAACAAACTTAATAAAATTTTGCTCTCAATAATGAATTGTTTTTTTTTAAAGTATTACGTAGCTGTAGGTGCCTTTATTTTAAATAATGTGATGTACAAACTGGTAATTTTTTTTATGATTAACGACCTGCCTCAAGGTTTTAGTTATATTCTCGCGTATTTTGACTTTTTTACCTATAGCGCAGCTGGTAAAGGCCCGTGAGGTGAGGTGGTTTGCAGTGTTCCGTGTACGCCACCTAGGAGGGGGCGGCCAACGTTAGGCCGCCTGGGGAGAAGGGGCTCGCCTGCTTGTGGCGGGCCGGGACCTGTCGGGGGTGGTTGTGTGAATACTCACGGGTTCCCACGCCCCCGGCTAAGGTAGTTGAAGGAACACCGTGGTGGTTTTAGTCGGTAAGAGTCCGACACTGGCTCCACCTACCCCGGGCCTAGTGCGTCCATGAGGATTTCCCCACGACAAAAAAAAGAATGGTGTCCTCATTTGCATATGCTGATATGGTGCGATGCTGTCCCAAAGTTTCATTCTAACGAAGCCTTGAAGACCATTGATATGGTTGTCTCATGTTCGATTGAAGGTGGTAACTCAGATTTGATGAAAAGGTTGCAGGTTCATAGAAATTCGACAACATTTTAAAAAGACCGAAATAACAATCATTGCCGATTCGGATTCGTTCGGCCTACAAGCGAGGTAATCTGATACTTGTATATGAATTGCTTATTTTTAAAACGTAGTGTCTCAACATCCAGACAAACCTGTGTAAGGTTTTTGTGATGTTTTTTTTACAATAATTTTTGTGTATGTTTTAAGTTTAATTAATTAAAAAAAAAATATGTCGTGCCGGTTGAAACATTGGTGAACCATGGGTGATTTTGCGTCCTAAAAAGGAATAAATGAATATTTTTGAGACATTTTTACACGGCACCATCTAGTCCCAAACTAAGCAAAGCTATGGGTACTAGACAATGGATATAATACTTTTTTTTTTGTTAATACATACTTATAATACTTAAGAAACACCCAGACCAACACAAACACTTATGTTCATCACACAAATATTTGTGTCCTGTGGGAATCAAACCCACGACCTCGTGATTAGCAGTCCGACACTCGAACCACTAGACCACAGACATCGTCTAAATAACAATGAGGAATGAAACAAAAGTGATGATTATATGGGACCTTTATGAAAGTATTACCAGGTATCTGGGATTCACCAGTGCATGGGCAGCAGCGTCCTCTCAGTATAAGCAATCAACCGCGATCGCCAACCCGCCTGCCAAGCGTGGCGATTATGGCATATCCCCCCAAAAATGACCAGTGGCGATGCTTGGGGGAGGCCTATGTCCAGCAGTGGACGTCTTTCGGCTGAAATGATGATGATGAAAGTATCACATTAATATGCATTATAATTAAAAACAAACTCATGTAAAGAAACACATTTTCACTATATTATTCGATTTGAAATGTTGTTGTAATATTGTATAAGTTTATGATCTTATAGAGGACTAGCTGTGCCCGCGACTCCGTCCGCGTGAATGTCGGAAAATAACATCGTGTCATAATTATGAACACAATGTCTTCAAATATATACATATAAGCGCCTACACAGACGATTACACTATTTACCGACCATACTATATTTTGTTTTTACAACCAACCGGCTAAGGTGATGGAATTTCATGGAATTAGCCCTAAACTCCCTCATTCTGAGAAGACGCTCGTGCCCAGTAGTGGGAAGTAATTGGGCTGATTATGTTATTCTATAACACTAACCACATCTCTTCTTATGCTGAGAAGAGGCCCGTGTCCAGCAGTGGGACTGTAATGGGTTGGTAATGTTATGTTATTCTAGAATACTAATAATATCCAGTTCATTAACTCTTCTCATTTTGAGAAGAGGGCCATACCCAGTAGTGGGACAGTAATGGGTTGACTACGTTATGTTATTCTGTATTTTCTAGTTTCTTAACTCTTCTCGTTCCGAGAAGAGGTCCGTGCCCAGCAGTGGGGCAGTAGGTAATGAGCTGATTATGTTATGATAATCTATTACACTAACAATATCCAGTTCCTTAACTCTTCTCATTCCAAGAAGAGGGCCATGCCCAGCAGCGGGACAGTGATGGGCTATGTTATGTTATTCTATATTTTCTATAATACTAATAGAATCCAGTTGTATTTTTAGGAACCTGCAACCTGCATCCAACCAACAATCATGACCTCTACTTTGTATGCAACTTAATACAATAGAGGGGTCAAGCTGTATCGCTGGATCTACTCAGCCGATTCAGATACAACATACCCTATATTTTAAGTTAGACTAATACCAATACAAATGCTAAGTTTGATTACGATCCGTTCAGCCGTTTTCACGTGATGAGGTAACAAACAGACAGACAGACAGACAGACAGACAGACATAAATTTTTTAAACGATTGATTCGTGTTCTATAGCTTATTTCTAGTCCCCCTAGCCGGTTTTCGCGAAAAAAAACTCAATGTACAGACTTTTCGACCTTTACAGTTTTATTATAGTATAGAAAGAATAGATATAGATAGAAGATATAGAAGATAGATAGAAGATAGATAATACATGTATGTATATTTTGGTATATTTATTTTATTTTACTAGCTAAGTTAGTTTAATTAGTTACCCTAGTTAAGTTTCCGATATTTAAGTGCACCGGTAACTACCTTTTGTCTCTTCCATGACATTCCAGTCCATTCAATGGTTGTCTGGAAGAGATCGCCGTGGAGCGATAAGACCGCCAGTTGTACACTAGCGCATAAGTAGTTATTAAAAAAAATTATGTAATCTTGTTTTGCAATAAAGAGGATTTGTATTGTATTGTATTGTTGAAATCTGAGTAACATAACAACATAACATCACGCCTGTATTTCCCCGAAGGGGTAGGCAGAGGTGCATAGTACACCCACATTTCGCCAGTTATGTTATAGTCCCATGTAAAAGGGGGCGAGCCTATTGCCACTGACCGAGCACAAATCCAGACTCCGGGCTGCTACTGAGAATTTCCTAATGAAAAAACCCAATAACACTTTGCCCGACCCGGGAATCGAACCCAGGACCTCACGCTCAGCAGTCGCGCTTGCAACCACTAGACCAACGAGGCAGTACTAGACCAACGAGGCAGTACTAGACCAACGAGGCAGAGTAATTCTAAAAAAAACTCCGATTTGGAATAACTCTGAATCTACTTGATTTTGGAGATAACATATTATGGAGGGTTCAAATTGTTGCATATTACCGCTCTTATCAAACCTTGCAACTGTAGCTTTGTGGATCTGAATAGTTTGGTCGAGTAACAGACAAAACATAACAGGTGTTGTGCATCCCTAAAACGTATGCGCAACACTAGTAATCGCGTTGGCCTCTGTGACTTTTAACACAACAGTCTTCCCGAATTGTATCTATCCTTCAGGAATAGGTACATACTTTATCCCCAACTAGGGGTTCCGGCTGGTTTTCTACGTTCCGTCTGGTTTTCTACGTTCCGGCTGGTTTTCTACGTTCCGGCTAGAGTTCTACGTTCCGGCTAGAGTTCTTCGTTTCGGCCAGGATCCGGTCACGTCCCGGCTGACTGCTGACTGCTGATACATACCGTTCCTGACCCCGCTGCAACCACGAGGCAGCGTCTATTTGCGGTCCGCGGCTGCCGCCGGCCTGCCCGTATCATCCACGTGGCGGGGACAAGGGATGGTACCCTTTCCATGTTCCTTCCAAAGTGCGCAAACGCTCAGTTAGTAATAGCATTACCCGCGACCAAGCCGAGTTTTCTAAAATAAAATAAATGTATTAAATCTTCGAGCGAGACCTCCTCTACACACTACCCTATCGGTCACTGTGATGCCTAACACCGCAGTGGTACCTACTTATCTTTGTAAAGGACTGCGCAGCTACATGTGCAGCCTCTACCATTACACAACTTTCAAGGAATACGTGGAATTATCAGTACTCAAGGGTCGTAGTCGCAGCCCCGCAGTCTGCAGGCTGCTGGGGCACGGGGTCATCAAGAACTTACCCAAAATTATAACACGAGTTTATGCCGTTTTTGTCGTAACCGATAACCTTGGAGATGATGCTGACATGGAGAGGGAGCGCAGAGCATTGTCGGTCCGGGCGAACATGCTGGCCCGCAGATTCGCTCGATGTACGGACGCAGTGAAAATTACCTTATTCAAAGCGTACTGTACATCTCTGTACTCAGCGAGTCTGTGGTTCAGATATACCCAAAAGGCCTACAATTCTCTGCGCGTCCAATTTAACAATGCCTTTAGGGTGCTGTTACGTCTTCCACGCTTCTGCAGTGCATCAAATATGTTTGCTGAGGCACGCACAGATAGTTTTGATGCTATCTGGCGTAAAAAGGCAGCTTCACTGCTGAGCAGAATCCGTGGGAGCAGTAACAGCATCCTGAATAGATGATAGATACATGATAAGTAATAGGTTTGAGAGCCCTCTGTTGTGGAATCTCATCCAGAGGACTAAGTCACTTGTAGTTATTAAATACTAATATAATTTTAAGTTCCTACTAACAATAAAATTATGTAATGGATCTAGTTGTCCGAATAAAGAATTTCATTATTATTATTATTCCATTTATTAATTAAAGTACACATTTTTTTACATTTTTAAACATTTTTACAAAAAAAGAAATAAAAGCATTTAAAAATATATAAAAACAGTAGCCCACCGGCATCAGGAACAGGGTCCAAGCTACCGGTGGTCAGGGCCTCAGAGAGAGGAACTTCCTAACAATACGTGCCGTGTCCAGAAGTACCGCCTTCTGTATCAAGCCCTTGACCCAGCTGCCTAATGAGAGCCTCTGCAGGTGTTGGTCGAGACTCTTTGCGATTATCCCATTGGCCGTAACGACAATCGGCACGATGACTGCTGAGTCAACATCCCACATGTCGACAACCTCGTGTGCCAAGTCAAGATATTTTATTTCTTTATCTTTTTCGGCCTTCACGAGATTCCCGTCATGCGGGACGATGACATCAACAATCATCGTGCGGCGTTCCAATCGATCTATCATCACTATATCAGGCTTATTGTGTACAATAGTCCTATCAGTGATGATAGACCGATCCCAGTATAACGTGACATGACCATTTTCGAGAACTGGGTCGGGCACATACCTGTAGTATGGTACTTCAGTATCCACAAGGCTGTATTTCAAGGCAAGTTGCTGGTGGATAATCCTGGCCACCAGGTTGTGTCTGTGCAAATACTCGCCGTTAGCAAGACGAGAACAACCAGAAATAATATGTCGGATGGATTCCCCGGGACAGTGGCATGCCCGACATATGTCAACTGTGCCGTCCTTTACAATATATTTCCGGTAGTTGTTCGTCATGATAACTTCGTCCATAATCGCACAGACAAAGCCTTCGGTCTCCCCGAAGAGGTCACCGAAACGCAGCCAGGATACGGACGCTTTAAAATCTACATCGGGGCCATGAAGAGCCCGGTAGAAGCGTCCGTGAAGCTCCTTACCCTGCCATACCTCCTTGCGGTCATTGGTATCCAGTACCACAGGTTTGCGCCAGTTCTCTTTAGCCAAAGAGAGCGGGGTGAGTCCCTTGTCCACTGCAACAACATCTCGGTGCATACCCACGTCCAAGTGAAGGAAATATTCCCTTAGACTGCACACCTCACGGTTGTGGAGGGTCTTTGCATTTAAAAAGCCACGACCCCCACACTTCCGCGGGATGTACAGCCTCATCACCGATGACCGTGGGTGATGCATACGATATGCCGTCAGTAGTGTGCGGACTTTCCGATCCAGGGCGTCAAGACCCGTCTGAGTCCACTTGAGTATACCGAAGGAGTACATCAAGACCGGCATGACCCAACCGTTAAAGGCGCGCACCTTGTTTCCGCCTGATAAAAGACTATTGAAAACCTTTTTCAGGCGGCCAAAGAAGCGCTCCTGCAACGATTGCATCATATCGGCCTGGTTGATGCCTAACGCCTCCGCCATACCCAAGTATTTGTAGGTGTCGGTTGGGGAGAGGGACCCAAGATGTGTAGAATCCGAGAGTTGAACACCCTCGGATTCCACAATCTCACCATGCTTTACATGCATGACTGCACATTTGTCCACACCGAATTCCATCCTAATAGAATTACTAAAGTTTTCAGTTACCCTTAGTAGCTCCATCAGTTGCAAGTCGGTGGGGGCAAACAATTTAAGGTCATCCATATAGAGCAGGTGAGATATTACTTGACCTCCTCTTCTCAACCGGTAGCCAAGCCCCGACTCCTCCAGCAAAGTACTAAGAGGATTCAGGGCCAAGCAAAACCACAAGGGACTCAGACTGTCACCCTGGAATATTCCCCGCTCGATCTTTATTGGTTCTCCGTTACCTTGAGGCTGCCGACACGCTGGATAGCGAAGGACTGTTCTCCATTGCCCCATACACGACCTCAGGAAGGCGCGTAGAGTTGTATTAACTTTGTACAACTCCAGCACCCTCATGAGCCATGTATGTGGCACTGAGTCGTAGGCCTTCTTGTAATCTATCCAACATGTCGACAGATCCCTTCGGGATCGACGAACCTGTTGGCTAATGGCCATGTCAATGAGAAGTAGCTCTTTGGTACCACGAGACCCGTTCTTACATCCATTTTGAGTAGCAGACATGATGGAATTACTATCAATGTGATGACTAAGTTTTTCCCTCAAAATGGACGTAAGAAGTTTATAGACCGTTGGCAAACATGTGATCGGTCTATAATTTTTGGGTTCCGTGGTACTACCCGATTTATAGAGCAGGTGGGTTACTCCTGTAGTTAAGAATTGTGGTAACGACCCAGACTCTAAAGATGACTGGAATTGTGAGGCCAAGCAGGCATGTGAGCTGCGCAACCATTTCAACCAGAAGTTGTGCAGTCCGTCCGGGCCCGGGGATTTCCAATTGGGCATTGGTCGGACTGCACTGGCTACGTCTTGGGGAGTGATGACAATCTCCTCCATATCACTTATTGGCTCACATGCCTGCTGGATCTCCTGCATCCAGCCACCCTCGGTATGAGCAACAGGCACCGACCAGATATTGCGCCAGAATGCACTCATGGCATCATTATCCGGTAGATGCACGTCACCCACACCTTGGTCAGGTCGTTCCCAGGTTCTATAAACCCACCTTTGGTCGCTTTGGAACATGCAGTTCTGAGTATAACGATCCACACGTCGTCTGTATCTACGGATACGACTAGCCCATGCACAAACTTTCTGCTTCAGTAAGTCAATGCGCTCTGTGACACGAGATAAGTATTCTCCAGGACTGACATCAGTCCCAGAGAACGCTCGTCTCACAAAGCGCATCACTCTTGGTCGTCTATTGCCCTCCCTGAAGCAGATGAGCTTACCGATAAGCACCCTGGCTTCGCTAATACGCTGCTCAATCCTGCACTGCCAAGCTGGTACAGCTGATTTAGGTCGTGTAGCTCTCTCAGTATTTGGGAATTTGACATGAGCTACACGACATGCCGCGGCAGCCGCACAGTACAGAATTGAGTGCGTATCTTGAAGATCTTCACTATTTTCAAATAAATTTGATAATTGCGAATCCAGGGCACATACCAGCGCTCTATTACGGTTGTGCATAGGCAAACGCGGCAACCGTGGCCTATCGGTAGGTGGTATCGATCGATATTCCCGAAGTGCATCCTCCAAAGCACTTCTCAATATTTCATTATACTGGGTGTCTGCAGATATAGCTGTGTCCCCCTCCTCTTCGTCAACTTGATTAGACCCCAACGCATTTATAGGGGTTACACGTGGCCGCGTCGATGGCTGCGGCGTGGGAGGGATGACATGGCTACTCTGCATTTCAGAGCGTAGCCGATCAAGTGCAGTGTCATCCAACCTATGATCCCGTTGAATGACACGCACCTGATCCGACAATCGTTGCGCCGAGACATTAACAGCTGGTTCAAGAGCCTGAAACAAAGCGAGCATTCGGCCACGGTACGCGGTCAGATTAGTTCCTCCCTCTGTAGCCCCAAAGTATGCGCGCATGACGTTTTCGTTCATTGCATACGTCCATCGCATGCGCTGCACACTTCCACCGGGAGCGGGGACCCCGTCAGAGGCTGGTGGGCCTCGAGGTCCTAGGCTGGCCGGCGGTCGGCGCCCTCCTCGCCGTCGTGCAGGTGTTGGTGACGACGGTGGGGAGAAATACTCGTCGCTCGAGCTCGACGCAACTGCAGCGGCCAGCGTCACAGCACTCACTGTGGGGCTGGATTCCGGCGGCTGCGGGGCGGAGCTGAGCGACGAGGCCGAGGGTGGTGGACGTGTGGATAGTATTCTGGCCTTACTTCTCGTAATCATGTTCCATTCGTTGCTTATTTTCTTAGTATGAGGCTCTTGATTTGTATGTCAGCTGTCATGTTTCTAGTCGATGAATTTTTCGTTATAATTTTATTGTTTTTAATGAGGTTTTTATATTTTCTTCAATCGATCTAGTCACCATTGTTGTTTATTTTATAACGTGGATGTAGTAATATATAAAAATTGTTGGAAAAACGATTTATTTGAGATCAAGAGAAAATCTGTGTTGACACTTTCGAGTGTTGCCAGTTATTATTATTATTCCATTTATTCATTTTCATATACTTATTTATTACATTTTTAAATATTTTATAAAAATAAAAACACAAAACATTTAAAAATATAAAAAATAGTAGCCCACCGGCATCGGGAACAAGGTCCAAGCTACCGGCGGTCAGGGCCTCAGAGAGAGGAACTTCCTCACGATACGCGCCGTGTCAAGAAGTACCGCTTTCTGCATCAAGCCCTTGGTCCAACCGCCCAACGAGAGCCTCTGAAGGTGTTGGTCGAGGCTCTTGGCTATTAAGCCATTGACCGAAATGACTATCGGCACAATGACTGCCGAGTCAACATCCCACATGTCGACAACCTATTATTATTATTATTATTATGCTTTTTTCTTCCTACAAAATAACTTTTGGGGTACGCAAAATTCAAATCTTGCCCTGGACGCTCGTAAGTATTATATTTTCTTTGCTCGTGAACTTAGCTGCGACACTGCCAGTGACCCTAAGCTACAGCTTAATCGTATACATACGATTCGTCATAAGCATTTTGCTTTAAAAAAAAAAATTTAAGAGGTGTTTAAGTGTGTTTTAGTATGAATAACAGACTTATACAGTAAAGAAATAACTTGTTTACGTATACCTACCATAATAATCGTGGAACAATACAATACTCTTTATTGTACACAAAATAAAATAAAATAAGCAACATGCATGACTTTTGTAGAAAATATACAATGGGCGGGCTTATAACAATAACAATACTTAGTTGTCAATATTTTTATACCTGTATGATGTTTATATTTAGATACATACATAAACATCATGCCGTATAACTTGAAGGGGTGGCCAGAGGTCTGGTGTATAGTACACCCACACTTCGCCAGTTATGTTATAACATTATTATTATTATGTTATAAAGACGACGACGACGACAACGACGACGACGACGTCTGTGGTCTAGTGGTTTGAGTGTCGGACTGCTGATCACGAGGTTGTGGGTTCGATTCCCATAGGACACAAATATTTGTGTGATGAACATAAGTGTTTGTGTTGGTCTGGGTGTTGCTTATGTATTATAAGAATGTATTTACAAAAAAAAAAGTATACAAGTATTATATCCATTATCTAGTACCCATAGTACAAGCTCTGTTTAGTTTGGGATCAGATTTAACCCGCTAATTTAAGAGCCACTTATACAAATTTTATGCAAAATTTTAGGAAGTTGGTAAGGCAAACCACTGATAAACCGGAAACCGATTAATTCCATCAATCGCTATTGCGAAATATGTCCAGTAATATTATTACCCATATAAGGTCAAAACACAAGGTTACCGATGGTAATAAACTAGGATTATTTTACAAGTTTGAATATGGTGTCTGACCTTACTATGACCTTACTCTAGAACTTGACATTTAGAAATTAAGGTCAGCGGCACGTCTTCCGTTTTTTTAATTATTTTTTTCGAAGTTTGGGTCAGTAACCTGTTGGTTAGTGGGTCAGTATTACATGCTTTTTCTTATTAATCCTACTTCCTACTTTATCCTAATAATATTAAAAATGTGAACGTATGTTGTTTATTTCTGCTTATTATGTTTATGCTCACTTATATGTCATGCTGATGGTGGCGTTAGTATCGGGTCGTTAAGTTCCCTTCAATATGGTTGAGTTAAGCGATGGCCGATGCTCGCGTCATGCTCGTAAACGGGTGCCGTCTGTAGGGACAGGTCAGCTCTTACATACTATGGCAACTCTTTTTATTTTTATTTGTAAAGGCAATATTCTCACTTATAAACTCTTGTTTATCTCTGACATTAACCTACATTATACTCACATTATTTGAATGAATTTGATATAATAAACAGTAACCTATTTTAAAAGCAGTCTATATCCATGGAGTTTCTTGCCAGTCCTTCTTCATAGGACCCACAATTTGAAACCGTGCAACTAGAGCCTGACGTTTCAAAAGTGCCTGTAATTAGGTTTATTTGAAATAAAAAACATTTGGGTGAAACTTGATACACAGACAGAGCATTTCCTTAAGTTGTATCCCGGGAAGATACACAGTTACGGAGGGATGCATGATAATGTTTCCCTGTGATAAACCAAATTATATGCGGGCCAAGCCGCGTGCAATGGCTGGCTATTAATATAATGATTGATGTGTAATAACAATCACATGTGACTTTCAATCTTCATGTCTTAATTTGGCGAACGTGACTTGGCAATAGCCTAGTAAGTTATGGTTAAAGGCAACCGCCTTTAGCTCATTTCGCCATCCGAAACAAAAAAAAAAACAAGATTAAATCATCACAAAATGCGTCGTCGAAACAAATATTATTTATGTAATATTTGACCTACTGCCGGACAGTCACAATTTAGAGCGAGAGCAGTTCACGTCCTATTACACCAATCGTATTGCCAATCAGCGTTTCACCAATCACATTGCAAAGTGTTATAAGGAAAGATCCGTGTAACACCAATCATATTGCAAAGTCTTAGAAGGAAAGATCCGCGTTACACCAATCAAATTGCAGTCTTATAAGGAAAGATCCGTGTTACACCAATCATATTGCAAAGTAATAGAAGGAATGATTCGCGTTACACCAATCAAATGTCAAATTTTTAGAAGTAAAGATCCGTTTTACACCAGTCATATTGTAAAGTCTTATAAGGAAAGATCCGCGTTACACCAATCAAATTGGATTTCAATGGATATTGCAAGCAGGATTATTATAGTACTGATGTTTTTTTTCATCAGACCATGACTCCTTCGTAAATAAATATGACCGTGTGTAATACCCAGTATCTTTGATTTGACATTGCAAATAAAAAAATCGGCCAAGTGTGAGTCGAACTCACGCAGTAAGGGTTCCGTACCACCCATCGACCTGATACCCTATAGAAACTGATTTAATTTACGAGGGTTTATCAAAAGATATCAACGAACATACGCGAAATGTGAATTTTTGCATCTCTTTCTTACGTAGGTACCTACCACCACATATGTCTATGTTTGCCCTATTTTTAGTATTTTGTTGCTAAACAACATAGAATGCACTATAATCAGACCAAGTTTGACGCTGGTATGTATTACCGTTTCGAAGATAGAGCAGGAACAAAAACGTTGAAAAAAAAATGCATGTTTTTCGAGGTTTCCTGTATTGGGTACGGAACCTTAAAAGTCAGACAATACAAAAAATATGCTTTTGTATGGGATACAAAGGGTCAATTATCACTTGCTTTTGATTATTACATAATTTAACAGTGGAGGAAAATGCCGCGAGTAAACTTGCGTACTTGAGAGTGCGCCATACAATTTCCGACGGTGTATAATATTATATATATTATACAACATAATACCATGGGTTTATATTATACAAACTAAACAAAAAGTCTGTTATGAATGCAAACTTAATTTTATTAACTTAGTTATTTTAGTAACCATATTAACTTAAAAATTTAACTTTAAAAAAAAACATTAGTTTTTTATTTTATTTGTTTGGTAAAATAAACGGTTACACTTTAGTTGGTATTCCACATAATAATAAGCTAAAAAAAAAAATTAATGTATACCCAACGAAATTTGTTAATGTATAGCCAACGAAATTTTCGTAGCGAAGCAACGACTGCGCGGATTGTACGATCTGCAAGGTTAAGCTGCACTTGCCGCGGTCAGTCTGTAGATGGGTGACCGTTTCGTTACACATCGTGACCCCTCCGTGCCTCGGAGAGCACGTTAAGCTGTCGGTCCCGGTTGTCATACGAATATCTATGGCAGTCGTTACGGGTAGTCAGAAGCCTGAAAGTCTGACAACTAACCTAACCTAACCTAACCTAACCTCAGAATGTCAGTATTACCCAGTTACTGGGTTGCGGGGGTCTGATGGCAGTCGCTCCGTGTAAAATACTGATGTTCAGCCGCATCTGGCTAGACTGGAAGCCGACCCCAATATAATTGGGAAAAGGCTCGGAGGATGATGATAGCCAACGAAATTTTCCACATATGATTAAAAAGTAAAATTAAGAAGAACGAGGTGCGATTCTAATTACGTCAAAAACTAAAAAAAATGTGGTTAAAAACAACACTAATTACTTACTTTAAAAAAATTGGTTGAGTTTAATGTACTCATTGTTGAAGAGCCAAATAAATAATTAATTAAAAATTTACAAGCAGATATAAAAAAAAGTTCTTATTTTTGTTGGAGTAGAGGCGTGTATGTCACACAGCACATACAACGCCGTCATGATATATATTTACATAAGAAACAGTCAAACTTCGTTTTTAGTATAAAATATTAAAAATATGTAACTGTTTCTGTTGAATTGATAAAGACTAGATTACAATTGTGCTAAGTTAATTAATTGTTCTTAAAGAACGAGTAAAGGAACAGTCTAATCTAAATCTAGGTAAAATATACAAAATACAATAATTATTTATACACTTTTATACAGTTAGTTACTAATACATTATTTGTTTTATGCTAATACAAAAACAATTTTACTTTTTAACAATATTATTTATTTTTAACTTTGCAATAAAAATAATAATTAAATACTCACAGTATTTAATTATTATTTTTATTGCAAGAATAAACAGCTTATTTTACGTTTGAACAATAAAATTATTTAAGTTGTAAAACAAAACAGTAAAATTATGTACTTATATAGTAAAATAAAACAGTAAAATTACACATGCTGTATTCAGAGTTTTCCATAACGAATTATTTATTATAGTACTCTTTATTGTACATAATTGTACCAAACACCAGTTATAAAACACAAATAATATAGAGATTCGCTTCGCATGCGTAAATGCGTTAAAAATAATATAATAACAAATAATATAATTATGAGACCGTCATGGTGTATGTTCATATGTACATTTTTTACAAATATTAATAATGGTATAATCACAGATACTATACTTTTTTATATTTTATGTCAACTGTCCTTTCCTTATATTTTACCTATGTGTTGTTTTGTTTTACTTTATTTCTAACCCCACCTGTTAGTTAGTGCTTGTGTTTATCACTGTTGTTTAAATGTTGCGCGTCGTTAATGTGACAATAAACCATTTTTCTTTATTTTCTTTCTTTCTTTCTAGATATAGATAGAATGGCCAAGTGGGCAGGGCGCGCATGCCAACACTGCACTATAGTGCAGCGCATTTCAAAGCCTTTCTTAGTACGCCTTATGACTTGTTTCTGTAAATACTTTAACAAAAAACCGCAAAAATGCCTTATTGTGCTGTTTTTAACTGCAGAAACAAAAGCTGTAAAGTACATTTGAATCAATCAATCAATCAATCAACTCAGCCTATCGCAGTCCACTGCTGGACATAGGCCTCTCCCAAGTTGCGCCACAACGCTCGGTCCTCTGCCTTCCGCATCCAGTCCCCCCCAGCCACGTTCTTCAGGTCGTCGGTCCACCTGGCAGGGGGGCGCCCTACGCTGCGTTTGCCGATTCGCGGTCTCCACTCAAGGACTCGTCTGCTCCAACGGCCATCGGTCCTTCGACAGACATGGCCAGCCCACTGCCACTTCAGCTTACTGATCCTACAAGCTATGTCAGTCACTCCGGTTCTTCTCCGGATAATCTCGTTACGGATTTTATCCTTCAAAGAAACTCCAAGCATAGCTCGCTCCATAGCTCGCTGAGCGACTTTGAATTTGTGGACTAGCCCAACTGTCAGTGTCCACGTCTCGGCACCGTAAGTCATGACTGGCAGGACGCACTGGTTGAAGACCTTTGTCTTCAAACTTTGCGGTATAGGCGACGAGAAGACTCGGCGAAGTTTGCCAAATGCTGCCCAGCCCAGACGGATCCTTCTGTTGGCTTCTTTCTCGAAGTTGTGTCTACCAAGCTGAATTACCTGCCCTAGGTAGACGTATTCCGTTACAACTTCGAGTGCCGACCCTTCGACGAATATTGGCCTCGGCATGACATGCATATTGAACATGACTTTAGTCTTGTCCAGATTCATGCCGAGACCGACACGTCGAGAGGCTCCGTTTAAGCTGTGCAGCATTTCACCCAGTTGTTCCAGCGACTCAGCCATTACAACGATGTCATCGGCAAAACGGAGATGTGAGATGTTCTCGCCGTTAACGTTGATACCCTGTCCAGTCCAGTCCAGCGTCTTGAAGACGTCCTCCAACGCGTTAGTGAACAATTTCGGGGATATTACATCCCCTTGTCTCACCCCTCTGCGCAGTTGGATTGGCTTCGTCTTTTGGTCCTGGAGCTGAACAGTCATGGTAGCAGCGTTGTATAGGCATCTCAGCATCTCTATATACCGCTCATCAATGTGACATCGCTGAAGAGCATCCAGAACTGCCCAAGTTTCGATAGAGTCGAAGGCCTTCTCGTAGTCCACGAATGCCATACACAGCGGCTGATTGTACTCTTCAGTCTTCTGTATGATCTGCCGAACAGTATGGATGTGGTCTACGGTGCTGTAGCCTTTTCGAAACCCAGCTTGCTCTGGTGGCTGGAATTCGTCGAGTCTTCCGGCGAGACGATTCGTGATGACCCTCGAGAACAGCTTGTACACATGACTCAGGAGTGAGATGGGTCTGTAGTTCTTCAGAAGGGTTTTATCCCCTTTTTTGAAGAACAGTACCACCGCACTCCCGCTCCATGCCTCCGGTGTAGAGCCTTGTTGGATGACGGAATTAAACAGACTCTGTAGCTCCTTCAGGACTGGAGCCCCGCCTGCTTTTAGGAGTTCAGTAGTAATGCCGTCATCGCCCGGAGCTTTGTTGTTCTTAAGCTGCTCGAGGGCCGCCCTAATCTCGCCCTGGTCAACGTCCGGAAGATCCTCGGTGTAATGGCGCGTGAGCTGGGCTCTTTTGTCGTCATTGCTAGGAACCGCTGGTCTCGCCGTTTTCGTGGAATACAAATGCCCATAGAAGTTTTCGACCTCATCAAGCATCTCGATCTTAGAGGTGACAATTTTGCCATCCGCGGCTTTCAGTTTCATCAGATGGGTCCTCCCTAGCTGCTGAGCGAAAACTTTCGACCCCCTATTTTGCTCAATCGCAGCCTCAACGGCGCGGGTGTTGGAGCGGCGGAGGTCACGTCGCATCAGCTTCCTAATCTGTAGGTTTAAGGACCTATTATCTGATGAAAACGAATGCGCGGCTGACATTTCCCGTCTTTTCCTCATCAGATTGAGAGTCTCAGTCGAAAGCTTGGGCATCTTGCTTCCACGCTGCGGCGGAAAGAATTTTCGAGACAGTTCCTGCAATGTTTTGACTATGGTGTTGGTTTTCTCCTCAATATTGCCAGTGGTTTCCAGCGAGTCGAATCGATTTTGAAGTTCCGCTTGGAACCTTTCGGAGCCCAAAACTGGTTTGGAGCGGCGAAGGTCGGAGAGTAGACTTAATCATGCGCGTTCTTTCAGCTCTAAAATTGATATTTAGAGTGCCTCGGATAAGTCGGTGATCGCTTCCGGTGTTGAACCTATTGATCACAGAGACATCTCTAAATATGTGCTTCTTATCCGTCATGATAAAGTCTATCTCGTTCCTTGTCACCTTATTTGGGCTTTTCCAGGTCCATCTTCTTTGGGGCTTCTTCTTAAAGAAGGAGTTCATTAAGAAGAGCCCCTGGGACTCCAAGAAGTTGACCAACATTTGGCCCCTGTGGTTTCTGCGCCCCAAACCGTAAGGTCCGATTTTCGATTCGCCGCGTTCTTGTACTCCCACTTTAGCGTTGAAGTCCCCCATAACAACGTTGTAGTGAGCCTTAGCGGTACTATTCATAGCCTTAGCTATGTCTTCGTACATCGCTTCGGCTATATCGTCAGAGTGTGTCGAGGTCGGCGCATATACCTGCACTATTTTCAGCTTGTACCTATCATTTAGCTTTAGTACAAGGTACGCTACCCGTGTCGACACACTACCGATTTCCACAACGTTGTTCACGAGGGCCTTATTGACAAGAAAACCAACACCACCTTGGGAGAGCTGATCACCTTCGCGGAAGTAGAGTAAGTGTCCTGACTCCAGGGTTATCGTGTCCTCCCCCTCTCTACATTTGAATAATGTTAATTTTTTTAAATTAATGTCGTCAATATGGGAGGCGTAGTTTGTTCGAAAGTTGCCACGCATGAATCGCAGGTAAAATTGTGATTACAACCATTCTATCTATTTCTGTGGGTAAAATAGTATACCAGGAGCAGATGAGTCTTTGACTGAAGACCGCGAATCGGCAAACGCAGCGTAGGGCATCCCCCCGACCGATGACCTGAAGAAGGTGGCTGGTGGAGACTGGATGCGGAAGGCAGAGGACAACACTTGGTTTGTGGCGCAATATGGGATAAGCCTATGTCCAACAGTGGACTGCGATAAGCTGGATTGATGATCGCCATCCTCCTTTTCTTCCATTTCCCAATTTATTTGAGATTGGCTCAACAAGTCTATTTTCCTTTTCTTCATCAACATCAACTCAGCCTATCGCAGTCCACTGCTGGACATAGGCCTCTCCCAAGTAGCGCCATAATCCGCATCCAGTCCCCCCAGCCACGTTCTTCAAGTAGTCGGTCCACCTGGCAGGGGGGCGCCCTACGCTGCGTTTGCCGATTCGCTGTCTCCACTTAAGGACTCGTTTGCTCCAGCGGCCATGGATCCTTCGACAGACATGGCCAGCCCACTGCCACTTCAGCTTACTGATCCTACAATCTATGTAAGTCACTCCGGTTCTTCTCCGGATAATCTCGTTACGGATTTTATCCTTCAAAGAAACTCCAAGCATACTTACAAGCTTACATAGATTTTGAATTTGTGGACTAGACCAACTGTCAGTGTCCACGTCTCGGCACCGTAAGTCATGACAGGCAGGACGCACTGGTTGAAGACCTTTGTCTTCAGACTTTGCGGTAAAGGCGACAAGAAGACTCAGCTTCCTTTCCTTACATAATAATTATCTCTTTTAGACGTTATTCTGTGTTCTCTTTACTGTCTCTGTTTGTCTGTTCTGTACAAATTTTGCAATCGATTTTTAACTAACTTTCCAATGAGTTAAAAACTTAAAACGCTTTCGTTTAAAAAAGCAGTATATGAAAAACAAACATCAAATTATATTCCTTCGATTTTATATTTTTTAACCGACGAAAAAAAAGCAGGAGGTTCTCAATTAGACGCGTATCTTTTTTAACCGACGAAAAAAAGGAGGAGGTTCTCAATTCGACGCGTATATATATTTTTTTTTTTTTTTTTTTTTTTTTTTTTTTTTTATGTATGACCACGCATAACTTTTTACAGAGTGGTCCGATTTTGATGATTCTTCTTTTAATGGATAGGGTATATCTCGAAGTTGGTCCCATTTAAATTTCAAAATCAAAATCCACCCCTAAGGGTAGGAAAACAAGGGTTGAGTGTTTCTTCACCTACTGAATTCTTACCTGTCGTCGTCGTGTAATCGATTTTGTTGAAACTTGGCACACATAAATGTAGTTCTAGACACTACAACTAGACACTACAACATAATAGAGACATGGAGTTAGATTTTAGCCACAAAAAAATTAAAAATAAAACTTTTTAACAAAAAATTGAACCGACGAAAACAGAAACTGAAAAGCGAAAAATAAAATTTTGCTTTTAGTCTTTTCCTAACTAAACTAATGTAAATAACTAATTATGAGTCGGCGCCAAAGAAACAATCAACGAATATCATTGAATTACTTTAAATAAATAATAAAAACAACATAACATCAAATACAACGTGAAATTTTCAATGTTAAACAATAACTTTCCAAAAATGCGTTCGCCGCTCGACCACTTGCAACATGCACGCACTTTGTTGGTTTGTTTGCCGTGTGGCGCCGACTCATAATTAGTTATTTACATTAGTTTAGTTAGGAAAAGACTAAAAGCAAAATTTTATTTTTCGCTTTTCAGTTTCTGTTTTCGTCGGTTCAATTTTTTGTTAAAAAGTTTTATTTATGTAATGATCACGCATAAATTTTTACAGAGTAGTCCGATTTTTATGATTATTTTTTTATGGATAGGGTATATCTTGAAGTTGGTCCCATTTAAATTTCAAAATCAAAATCCACCCCTAAGGGTAACAGGGGATGAGTGCTTGTTCACCCAATGAATTCTTACCTGTTAACCGATTCTGTTGAAACTTGGCACACATAAATGTAGTTCTAGACACTACAACATAATGGAGACCTGGAGTTAGATATTAGCCACAAAAAAATTATAAAATAAAACTTTTTAACAAAAAATTGAACCGACGAAAATAGAAACTGAAAAGCGAAAAATAAAATGAAGCTCTTAGTTTTTTCCTTACTAAACTAATTTAAATGAAAATTATGAGTCGGCGCCAAACTAACAACCAACGAAGATAATTGAATTACTTTAAATACCAGGCCCCTCAGAAAGTATTGCGAAAAAAAGTTTTTATATATGGGAGACTGGCCAGTTATAATGTTTTTCGAAAATATGATTATTTATAAGTAAAAATAAGTAAGTTCCAATTTCAAAATTTCCCTCCACATTTTTTGCGAGTTAATTCAAAGTATTGTGTCTCACTGAAATATGGATCTGCGCCGGGAACATTTTAGAGCTATGATTTTATACGATTTCAAGTGTCGCCTGAAACCGGATGAATCGTACGATAGACTTCAAATGGCATTCATGGATGAAGGCCCTTCCAAGGCAACCGTGTATCGTTGGTATAACGAATTCAAGCGCGGTCGACCAACTTTGGGGGATGACGAAAGAAGCGGTCGCCCTTTGACGGCTGTTACCGAAGAAAACGTGCTAGCAGTGAAAAATTTAATCCAAGACAATAGGCGAATTACATATCAGGAGATTCAACACATATTGAAGATTGGATCGGGAAGCGTTCACGAGATTCTACACAGCCATCTTCGCGTGAGGAGGATAGTATCACGCTGGGTGCCGCACAACCTCACCGATGCTCAGAAGCAGGCCCGGGTGGAATGGTGCCGTGATATGCTTAACAAATTTGAAGCAGGCTCGTCTCGGCGTGTTTACGACATCGTTACAGGTGATGAGTCCTGGATTTATCAATACGACCCAGAAACCAAGCGCCAGTCGACTGTTTGGGTGTTTCAAAATGAGCCAACGCCTACCAAAGTGAAGCGATCTAGAAGCGGGGGTAAGATTTTGATCGCTAGCTTTTTTAATTTGACTGGCCACTTGGTATCAATTCCCTTACGGGATCAAAGAAGCATTAATGCCGAATGGTATACTACCAAATGTTTGCTAGAAGTTTTCTCTGTTATAAGCAACAAGCGACCAAACACAGGGCTCCGCGGGCTACTGCTCCACCACGACAATGCACCTGCGCACACCGCACTCAAAACGAGGGACTTCCTGGACAGCACGCCAGTCAAACTCCTGGGTCACCCTCCTTACAGCCCTGATCTAGCACCGTGTGACTTCTTTTTATTCCCAAAAATAAAAAATCAGCTCAAAGGGATACAATTTTCGTCGCCGGAAGATGCGCTGGCTGCGTTCGAGCAGGCTGTAAACGAGGTGTCTGCGGCGGACTGGAAAAAGTGTTTTGAAAACTGGTTTAGGCGCATGAATCTTTGTATAAAGGCTGGTGGAAAGTACTTTGAAAAGATTTGATAAAAATATATGTACGTATAGAACATTTTTTTTTAGTTTCGCAATACTTTCTGAGTGTCCCACGTAAATAATAAAAACAACATAACATCAAATACAACGTGAAATTTTCAACGATAAACAATAAGTTTCCAAAAATGCGTTCTCTGCTTGAACACTTGCAACTTGCACGCACTTTTCTTGTTTGTTTGGCGCCGACTCATAATTGTTATTTAAATTAGTTTAGTTAGGAAAAAACTAAAAGCTTCATTTTATTTTTCGCTTTTCAGTTTCTATTTTCGTCGGTTACATTTTTTGTTAAAAAGTTTTATTTTTTTCTTTCTTTCTATCTATCTTTTTATTGTATATTTTTATATTTACACTCATCATTTTTATCTTTAGAATCCTGATGATATTTTAAGCCTCTCCAAGGCTAAAAAGTCTATAGTGAGGATTTCTCACTTGCCCAATCATCAAGGCTAGTTATCTGACTTATCAGTAATAGCAAATTACTAATATGTGCAAATATTTATGATGGATTGTTTATGTTTCGTAACTGTCATATTAAAATAAAGATACTTTATTTATTTATTTTTATTTTAAACAGAATGAAATGCACATACACTCATACACCCCCACACACAAAAAACACCCCCACACACCCATCAATCACACGCATTCAACTTCATACTCGAATAATTTTTTCACATTCTCGCAAACTAAATACATACATTCATTCATATTCGCATTCCAACTAAACACAGAGTACATTCTTCTTCTTCTATCGTGTCGACATGAGCTACATAATGATAATAGCTCATGCCGTGGGGAAAAGATTAGCCAGTCAGCAGGTTGGTAGCGGGGCTGACTGCCCAGGGTGCGCCGGACGATCATTTAAATATCGTAGTACATTTATACTGCTCCAGTCTAGCACAAGTAACGAGTACCAAATATCTAGGCGTAACACTTGACAATAATCTTTCCTTCTCACTTCACATAGAGCTTCTACAAAAAAGAGTGAGAAAATTAATTTATATTTTTAAAACCCTCCGCCATGTAGCTGAAGCCCGAATCCTAAAACAAGTTTATTACGCTCTATGTCAATCGCTTCTAAGTTATTGTATATCATCCTGGGGTGGTGCGCCGAAAACACTTATTCTTAAACTAGAAAGAGCACAAAGGGCTATCCTAAAAGTGAGCACCTTTAGAAAGTACACATACCCGACTACCGAACTTTACAAAAATTGTAAAGTATTGACTGTAAGGCAACTTTTTATATCGTATACAGTACTCATCCAACATGCTGCAACCCCGTTTCGAAAAATCACTAAAAGGCGTAAGGACATAATTTGTGAAACTAAAAAAGGAAATTTCACACACACTAAAAGGTTTAATTATTTCTTGGCACCTACCCTTTATAATAAAGTGAATAAGCTGCTCTCTATTTACCATCTCTCTAGTCGTGCTTGTAAAAAAGATATTAATAAGTGGCTTCTAAGCCTGACTTACCAAGAGACAGAAAATCTTATTACTCCAATGGTGTAGCACATTACTACCCAACCATATTAGAGACACATACACCCCACTCCACACACACACTACTCTCTCAACATACACACATACACCCCCAAACTCATGCACACCCACCCACATACACCCCCCCACACTCAGATACCACACCCACATACGCATATGAAAGTTTTCATTAGCTTTAAGCATAATTTTAATTTAATTTAATTTTTCGTCAACTTTAACATGTAATTACCTATTTTGGATTGCCACGAAAAACTGCAAAAAATTTATTGTTATCATGTACTCACATTGGGGATAGGGACTGGTATCTTTAACACAGGTTACTTCGTAATCTAGCTAAGATGCCAGTTGCGATCCATATTGTAATCGTAAAACCAAAAATCACTGCCATGAATTTTATTTGTGTTATCCTAAGGTTTTATATTACTGTGTGTATTAATAAAATAAATAAATAAATAAATACATACGGAAAACTAATCACGTTTTGTGTTATTGTCTTTTATTTTTCTTTATTTCTTATAATTTGTAGGTACGTCCTATGTATTTGGCTGTACTTGTATTTAATTTAGACTTTAACTTGGAAAGCAGAACTACCTAATACAAGCAAACATTTGCTTAAAAAGTGGTTCCCAATGATGTAATGAAATAGTATTACAAGTTGATGAAATAAACATTTTATTTATTTATTTTATTTATTACTACAAAAAAAAACATGCAATTGGCAGATTAACCCCCAGTTTCTGGAAGGCTGATCAATTTGATCTATTGTCAAATCTAATGTCAGCTTCTGTGATTGGCCGGCGAAAATGTTAACAACCAATCACATCGCTTGACCTGAGATTTGACAGTCGATTAGTTAATTTTTGTGTTGATCAGCCTTTCAGAAACGGGGGGATAGTGTAGAACGATGATATTTAAAATTATAGATATGTTGTTGCGCGTGCAATCTGAAGACTCAAAAACGTCCTTATTGGGAAGTTTTGCTACTAGTCTGCGTCAAGCAATGCGCCGAGAGTGACGTGTGACAAAAAAAAACAAAAATGCCGTCATGTTGTACAGAAAGTGTACTAATTATTATGACACGAAACTAACTTAAAGTAACTAACTTACTTACTTTGCACTAGTTTATGTGTATTGTGCCTCGTTGGTCTAGTGGTTGCAAGCGCGACTGCTGAGCGGGTCCTGGGTTCGATTCCCGGGTCGGGCAAAGTGTTATTGGGTTTTTCATTAGGAAATTCTCAGTAACAGCCCGGAGTCTGGATTTGTGGTCAATGGCAATAGGCTCGCCCCCTATTACATGGGACTATAACATAACTGGCAAAATGTGGGTGTACAATTACACCACTGCCTACCCCTTCGGCGAAATACAGGCGTGAGGTTATGTTGTTATGTTATGTAGAACATAAACTTGTATCCATCATAAATATTTGCATATATTAGTAATTTGCTATTACTGATAAGTCTGATAACTAACCTTGATGATTGGGCAAGTGAGAAAGCCTCACAGACTTTTTAGCCTTGGTAAGGCTTATAGTATAACATTTTTATACTTGTGGCCATGTATAAAAATAGAGTATAGAAAACAAAAAGATTTCAAGTCTGTTACTAATTTATTATACCTACCTATATAATCAACTCATTACTGTCTCACTGCTGGGCACAGGTTTCTTCTCAGAATGAGAAGATTAAGGCCTGGCCTAGTGCTCGTTGGCGGGCTACACACAATCAAGAATTGTATGGAGAACTATCAGATGTACAGGTTTCCTCACGATGGTTTCCTTCACCGTTAAAGCAAGTGATAATCAAATTCTGACTGAACCATGCAGTTATCGTTAGTAGTAGTAGTGCTTTTTTTTATTTATAGTATAGGATGGCGAAACGAGCTAAAGGCCCACCTGATGTTAAGTGGTTACCTTTGCCCATTACAACTGCAATACCACCTAGGCTGTTGCCTAAATGGTACCGCAAGTCGGTTCGCCAAACTAAGACATGAAGATGGAAAGTCTCATGTGATTGTAATTTCACCGGCACCCGTAACCTTACAAACCGAAACACAGCAATGCAAGCATCACTATTTGGCGGAGAAGTAGGCACTGTGGTAGTACTTCCCCGGACGAGCTCTTGTGAAAGAGCTAAGTTCATCCAGAGAAGTACTACCACCGTACCTACTTCTGCCACCAAACCACACATCGGAAACTCAATACAACATGAATGCTAGCACAACCTACATACACAAGTTTACGTCTATATACGAATGCGCCCACACGTGTAGGTTAGGGATGCTCAGTAGTTCACAGAGATGGTGTGCGACTGGTGATTGACATCCATTGCAATCTTGCAGTCCAGTTACCGGCAAAACGCGGATGGGTGCGGGGTGCGGATGAGGAATCTTAAATTGGCGGGGGCGGCGAGTGGCCGTTCTGTACGTTAGTATTATTAGGTATTCTGTGACCAAACAGGGATGCTTGCATTACTGTGTTCCGGTGCGAAAGGTACGGGTGCCGGTGAAATTACAATCACATGAGGCTTTCCATATTTAGGTCCTAGTATGGCGAATGCGTACTGGAAGGCGTAGCGTGGTTAGGCCTCCCTCAAGGTGGACCAACGACCTGGTGAAGGTCGTGGGAATTCGTCGGATGCGGAAAGTGCAGGACTGGTCATTGTGGCGGTGCTTGGAGGAGGTTTATGTCCAGATGAAGATGTGATGGCGAATGCGATTTCCCAAAAAAAAATTTTTCTCTTCGATCTGTTTTACTACGGTAACTTTATCACGTGCTACTTTTTCCAGACGAAAAAAAAGATATTTGTTAGATTTCTAAAGGTTGACAATACCGGAAAAACTCATTTGTGGCAATGAAAACTGCAAGGCTTCAACCCAAAATAATTTTCATCGCCAATCGCTATCAGAGACAACATAAAAAAATACAGCGTAAGTCTTGGACGAACCATTTTGATTCGTCCGAGGCGTAAGTAAATTTTTTTGTATACCGAAGAACGTATACAAATGTAATAACAGTACTTGACAGAGCAGACTATCATATTATTATGTCTACTTAATCCTTATAGTATAATGGATCAATAAATATTAGTGGTTACTTTTTTTTATAATGACAACTCGTTAAACACAAACAAACAAAACATAAAAAAATTGTGGTTTCTTTGACATTTAAATTCACAAGTAAAACCACTGATTTAATAATACATTACAAGTTTTAAAATACATAGTCAATACATTCATTTGGTTCGGAATCATAAGATTGACAAAAATCTTACCGCTACATTACTTATTTTGACTTTCAAAATGGATTTATTTGAAGTCGGTTAAGTAACTTTTATAACTGATTTCCTAAAAAGGAAGAGATACTCAATAAAAAAAACAAATATACAAAACAGTTATTATGTTGTTGTTGTTGTTGTAGTGTTATTGTGTGTACATAAATTATAAATAAATAAACTGTCTGCATACATTTTTTCTATGTACGTTTGTATATGTGTGTTTTTTGTATATTTCCGAGATAGCCATAATTTTTTTAGCTTTGAAACTCTTTAATGACGAGAAGTATACCACGAAACACGAAACTTCAATGACGACAAGTATACACATTGTGGTTGGTTTACTGTACCGAAGATAAAATTAATAAAGTATACCTGCTCACTTTACATGAATTTCGAAGATACAGCAATGGCAATCTTCAATGATGAAAAGAAAGAAAAAAAAAATGGAAAAGTGAAAGAAGATGAAGTAGATTAAAGTTCTTAAGAAAACTATGCAGCACTAATAGGATTAGGGACAGTCAACAGACTGCATACTATGCAGTATATGATATGATATACAAAGTGGACATGACAAAATGACATTAAATAAAACCACGTACAGAGTATCACGTGCTCTGACTGTACACAAAAAAGACATTAAATAAAACCACGTACAGAGTATCACGTGCTCTGACTGTACACAAAAACGACATTAAATAAAACCACGTACAGAGTATCACGTGCTCTGACTGTACACATAACGACATTAAATAAAACCACGTACAGAGTATCACGTGCTCTGACT
Source organism: Asteroscopus sphinx (assembly GCA_949699075.1). NCBI lineage: Eukaryota > Metazoa > Arthropoda > Insecta > Lepidoptera > Noctuidae > Asteroscopus > Asteroscopus sphinx. The sequence continues at coordinate 4,620,853 of OX453021.1, read as the reverse complement.
GTACACAAAAACGACATTAAATAAAACCACGTACAGAGTATCACGTGCTCTGACTGTACACATAACGACATTAAATAAAACCACGTAGAGAGTATCACGTGCTCTGACTGTACACAAAAAATCACTCAAATCTATAATAGTTTAGCCACACGAAATTATTTTAAATGTAGGAACATTTTTCTGGCATAGATCCTTAAGTCAAAGACTTGTGGAAATCTATATGATTTAAAACTCTTTTTCAATTAAGTATTACAGATCATTACAAATGGTGTTACTTATTATTTCGATATTTAATTCATTTTGTTGAAAGAAATAGTTTTTTTTCAATTTAAGATAAACAATTTATTTATGTTTAAAATGCTTCTGTAAACTAGTAATAACTGTGTTTTCATTAATTGTCATATCCACGTTGTACAGTTGATATGCATCAATGGTAACTATAAGTAAGTATATATGGTGGTATAAGCGGATATGTCAGTTTTATACAAGACAGGCTCCGCTAAGGCCGTGGTCTGTTACAAACGCCATCGGCCGCGTCCGGGGCGTGACGCTGTACGCAGTGTACGCGGCCTATGAATGCTTATTATGGAAATGCACTATAGTGTCGTTAGTATAATTATATTCTATGCTATAGTCAGAATATCTAATAGTACTATAGTACTATAGTACTATAGCATACTACTAAACATATATAGTATAGTATAAATAAATAAATATAAATATCTTTGGGACATTTTTTACACAGCACTATCTAGTCCCAAACTAAGCAGAGCTTGTGCTATGGGTACTTGACAATGGATATAATACTTATATACATTTTTTTTTGTAAATACATACTTATAATACATAAGCAACATCCAGACCAACACAAACACTTATGTTCATCACACAAATATTTATGTCCTGTGGGAATCGAACCCACGACCTCGTTATCAGCAGTCCGACACTCGAACCACTAGACCACAGAGGTCGTCACTACTATACACTACACTACTACACACTACGTACACTACACACACACTACAACACACTACACTACACACTACTACTACTACTACACTACTATATATCTAGTATAGTAGACTACTATAGCATAGTACTGTATACATAGTATTATGTTATGATAGTCTCTCACAAACGCCTGACGCGACGCACCGCGTCAAGCGTTTGAGATAGACCACGGCCTTTTACTAGTTTTATTACCACCGATCTGCGGTTGTCTTTACTCCTGTAACATGGGCTTATAGGCACAAATCTTCACATGCACTCTCATCATCATCACATCATCATTTCAACCGAAAGACGTCCACTGCTAGACATAGCATAATCGCCACTCTTGGCGATCGCAATTGGTTGAATATTACCCAGAGAACGCTGCTGCCCATCCTCTGGTGAACTAGTCGCCTTTTACGACACCCACGAGAAGAAATGAGATGCGATGGTGCAGTTCCTTGTGCCGGCACCACATGAAACATGCACTCTCAGTGCCAGAAAAAATATCTGTTGGTCATCCAATTGTTTTAAAGTGTAGGATGGCGAAACGAGCTAAAGGCCCACCTGGGAGTCTACTCCCGTTCGACGATATTCGATAAATCGTACGATTCATCGCACAATTTGCTACTCCGGTCAACCATCGTTCCCTTATCGCATGCGATGATCGTGTTTTGACGTTTGTTTTTCTCATCTCCGGTAAATTGTATACGACTATGAACCGTAGTCTATCTTAATTGTGTCTTTTTGATGTGCCTATCTTTATTATGTAAGTATCAGTCGGAACGAAAGTTCGTACTTCGTTTGTCGTTCGTAAAACGCGAGTAGACCTACTGGTGTTAAGCGGTTGTCTTTTCTCATAACAACTGCAGTATCACCTAGGCATAGACTTATATAGTAGGCTGTTGCCTAAATGGTACTGCAAGTCGGTTCGCCAAACTGAGATATCAAGAAGAAAACTCTCATGTGATTGTAATTTCACCGGCATCCGTACCAAACAGTAATGGAAGCATCACCGTTTGGCGGCAGAAGTAGGTACGGTGGTAGGTACTATGAAATATCTTTCCGGTGAACCACCATTAAGGCTAAAATCGCTTGCACTCAATGTACCTCGGCAGCCGTAGGTACGTGTAATGTAGCAGGATTCGTTCAAGGGATTTTGTCGACTTAATGTACCACCGGGATGTAACGTGACCGTACTTGCACCGCGCGGAAATCAATCCTACAACCCGATACCTTTCATCTTTATAGGTACACATGGCCACACACCAAGCTGTAATTTCCCGACATAAGCTGATCTCGCATTGTATAGACTTTCCGTATAAAGAGAGGTCAGCTTATATTAGAAATGTTATAGTTTTATTTGTAGCCATGCGTACCTACATATTAATACTATTTTTATCCAACGTGTTATAAAAATAACTTTAACTGAACTGAAACCAGTTTGTTCAGAATCGAGAGTAGAATGGTTTACACTACTTTTTAATGTAGGATAATATTTACCAAAAAAAACTAAAGGTTCCAACCTACGAGACCCTGAACGCAAGACCGGTGCCTACGTAGGTAAACAGAACACGTCATATCATCCATTCACAACAACGAGGTGCTGCGTGGGGAGAGCAGGGTGCGTCGATTAGAATAAGTGTGACAATAAAAATTACCGATATCTTCCACAATAATTAATGAAAATAAATAATTCATCATCATCATCATCTTTTTAGCCGAAAGACGTCCACTGCTGGACAAAGGCCTCCCCCAAGTATCGCCACAACGACCAGTCCTGCGCCTTCCGCATCCAGCGGATTCCCGCGACCTTCACCAGGTCGTCGGTCCATCTTGCGGGGGGCCTACCCACGCTGCGCCGTCCAGTACGCGGTCGCCACTCCAGAACTTTACTGCCTCATCGGCCATCATTTCTGCGAGCAATGTGCCCCGCCCACTGCCACTTAAGCTTGGCAATTCTTCGGGCTATGTCGGTCACTTTCGTTCTCCTGCGAATCTCCTCATTTCTGATTCGATCACGCAGGGACACTCCGAGCATAGCCCTCTCCATTGACCTTTGAGAAATAATTACTAGATAACAATCAATATACAACGTTCCTTTCTGTTTAAGTAATTTGAGAAATTAATTTCTTCAGAATCACCGGGAGAATCGATTGAGATTCCACTTCTGGATACAGTAGCTTTCTAATGCTGAAAGAATGATTAAAATCGGTTCAGTCGTTTCCGAGTTTATAGATTACAAACAAACAATTATTAGCATAGATATATATATTAATCATCATCATTCATCATCATTTCAGCCGAAAGTCGTCCACAGCTGGACATGGCCTCCCCCAAGCAGTTTGGGGGGATATGCAATAAACGCCACGCTTGACAGGCGGGTTGGCGATCGTAGTTGTTTGGTTAAATACTCAGAGAACGCTGCTGCCCATCCTCTAGTGAATCCCTTAGTCGCCTTTTACGACACCCATGAGAAAGTATAGGGTGGTGCAATTCTTTACGTCCGGCACCACACGGAACTATAATAAAGGAATAGATATTAATACGTTATGATTTTTTTTTGTCATCTTGACAATAACATTTTAAATACAATAAATACTTTTACTTTACTTTCCGTGTGGTGCCGGACGTAAAGAATTGCACCACCCTATATCTTCTCATGGGTGTCGTAAAAGGCGACTAAGGGATTCACCAGAGGATGGGCAGCAGCGTTCTCTGAGTATTTAACCAACCAACTGCGATCGCCAACCCGCCTGCCAAGCGTGGCTATTATGGCATATCTCTCCAACATATGCTTGGTGGAGGCCTATGTCCAGCAGTGGACGTCTTTCGGCTGAAATGGTGATGATGATGATGATGAAATACTTTAATAAATCCTACACGTTTTCCTAAAATTTTCTTCAGATTTTTCTCGAACGTTCTAAAATTGATCATTAACTTAATCATTGCTTTTATTTATCGTTTCAAGAAAAAATACTATTATTACTATACGTACCAGAGTTGTTAGCAAAAACCTTGGAGGTCAACTTTTCGCTTCATATTTATAAACTTTACTGACAGAGAACCAAAACTCGACTGTGTGTCCTTTGCATTAGACGTGTGCGAAATTTAAAAAAAAAACATTTTTTGCCAAATATTGTTCTATTGAGTTTAACAATTATTGCAAAAGTTTTTGTATAAGCAGTGGTAGTTTTTAATATATATAACAAACAAAGTGTGAGTTTTCAGTGATTAATTATTAAGGTGAGTGTTTATGCGAATGTAATAAAATCAATAAAATCATAACAAAATAGAAATAAAAATGACCAAATTGTTGGATTACTGAATCAAAACTTCATCGGAATTATAATTGCAAATTGAAATAAAAAATATTTTAAGTAGTAATTAGGAACGTGGTATCCAATACTTATAATTCTGAAATAACAAACAATGTACGTCAAATGCAAGTGGCATTAAGATTTTGTCACCAACGCAGGACTAAGAAAGTGCTTAGTGAAAGGCAAATTATAAGACTCATTAAACATACCTACATGGAAAAAAAATGTATAAGAATGAATTTTTTTTCAACTTGTTTAACATAGGTAGTTAACCCGTCAACGGGCGCAAGGCCGCCGGCTGTGTCGAAACAGTACATCATTTATTGTCTCATTAGCAGACCTTTGATGATAAATAACTTTGATTCCACTCACCATTTTTCGCTATAATTATGTTTATTATTTCTTGGTTTATACAACTTGTAACAGAACAAACGCAAGACTTCACAGAACAACCCAATTAGAATTATTATGAATACTATTTGGTAATACCATTGACATCTAAAATAATAAGATAATTCATAATTCATAATCTTTTTTGACATATTACTTTGAACATTTTATAGAATTCCCTGACTCCTGCGCTAGTATAATTACTGTATTACAGGAGCCAGTGTGTTCTCCTTAAAAATAAGTTACAGGATTTTGTGATTACAACAAAATAAAAATAAAAAGGAAATCATGCAATGATAAAATAAAGGTAAAAACAAAAAACAAATTGGGGAAAAAAGTATTGTCTGTTAATGGTAAAGTGAAGGTTTATACGTGTTTAGGTATATGGGGTGTGTGTGCGTGTGTAGTGTTCGTGTGTGGTGTGTTGGGTGCGTGGGGTGTGTGTGTAAGTATAGTATATAGTATAGATTCAAGAAGCTAGGAAAACATAATGTCTTTGTGCGAAGGATGTTTTAACCCACCCTGGGTTACCACCGGGCAGTGAAATATTCTCTTAGTCATTTCTGGTAATGTTGGCACAGTTCTACTTTGGTATCTTTTAACAATTTCAAATATGAATAATTTTCTGACCGATAATACACTGGCTTTCTCATACACCAAGGTCGTTGGGTGTCTAAACGGCAAGTACATAAGAACTTAAGGAACCGCCCGTTCAGCAGCAATGAGGGAAGTTGTACCTGCACCACCCCAAGCACATATGCAGAACCTAATCAAGCACTCACACATCGCTCTGTAGGTTTGGATAAGGAGTTGTTGGTTGGCCACTGCTCGAAGGTTTTTAAACACAAAGATCATTTTCCTTCATTTTGGCGATAGGCTCGCCCGCTATTACATGGTACTATGACATAACTGGCGAAATGTGGGTGTACTATTACATCTCTGCCTACCCCTTCGGGGTTATACAGGCGTGATGTTATGTTATGTTTATCATTTTCCTGATCCTTGCAGCCAAAGATGCTAACCAAAGATAGTATGAAAGTGGTAAAGTCGCGTAAACTTATCGCCGCATGCAGGTCTTGCTACTATCGGTATGTCGTCTTCCTGTAGTTTCCTCTCTTTCTTTTTCCAGTCTTTGAGTACCATTCTGTCACTAGTTTTGTCCATATTTATTTATTTCATCTGCTCATATGGCCTGTCCTGTCCATCTACACTTTAGTTCTTTAATTATTTTTGCGATGTTTTTCTTAGTTTTGTTTTTCTTTTTGATATGGTCTTTTCACATATTTTCTTTAAGTTAATCCATAGATACTTCTTTCCATGTCTTGTTTGACAGGCAGTTAGTTGCTTAGGTTATTTTCTGTATCTAGAGTGAAAGCAGTTATTTTTAGGGTTCCGTACCCGAAGGGTTCCAAACAGGACCCTATTACTCTCGCTACGCTGTCCGTCCGTCCGTCCGTCCGTCTGTCTGTCACAGGGTGTATCTTTGTAACGGTAATAGATAACCAGTTGAAATTTTCACAGAATATGTGTTGCTATGAGTTGTTTCACGACAAATACTAAAAACAAAAAAAAGTCTAAAACCAAAGGGACCCCCCCCAAATGGGGACCCCCATACAAGAAACCTCGAAAAACATGCATTTTTTCAACGTTTTTGTTCCTGTTCTATCTTCAAAACGGTAATACATAATAGCGTCAAACTTGGTTTGATTATAGTACATACTATGTAGTTTCGCAACAAATACTAAAAACAGGACAAACGTAGACATATATGGTGGTACCTACGGAAGAAAGAGATGCAAAAATTCACATTTCGCGTATGTTCGTTGATGTCTTTTGATAAACTCTCGTAAATTAAATCAGTTTCTATGGGTTATTAGATCGATGGGTTGTACGGAACCCTTACTGCGTGAGTCTGACTCACACTTGGCCGGTTTTTTTCACATATTTTGCTATTTGTTTTCACACATTTTTTTTCCTAGAAATATTACAGTAACCGATCACAGACCATTTTTGTCTACACGCTATAAAAGTCACCGTTAAAATTATTTTGCAATTTTCAAAATTCTCCTCTCACCAAAGACCGTGATAATTGATTCGACTTTTCGCAATAATTGATTCGACTTTTCGCAATAATCTTGTATGATCACACTTCTATGACATAACAATTAAAGTTTGTTACGTTAGAAAAAACAGGAAATACCTTGTTGCAAGCCTTGACAAATTTATATCTATGGCAATGGCAGAAATCGTTATTTTTTTAATTAATTTAGCTAAAACGACATTGCTCTTGAGAATAATAAATTAAAATGCCAAAATGTTTATGTGCTTTGTTGATAATACTGTCCATATCTGCATAATGCTTTTATATAGGCAGTATTTGCATATTTTAATCATTTTTTTGTTCAGATAGGTCAATAGAACTAGGTGTTTGTCATAGTAAGATTAGGCTCTGGATATTTTTTTCTTGGGTCCAGTTGGCACATCTCGTAGTGTTTGCCTCTGTCAATTGACTGAGTGCGCTAATAAAATATATTGTTACGTCTTTACTTGGTGTTATGCAACTGATTTGGACATTGATAATTTCTAATTCAAATAATATTACCTGCCCACTTTTTTTTCAAAGGTGGCACGATTTTTTTGTTATGTTCTAATCGTGGCATCAACACATTTCTGATTAGATTATAAATTATTTGTTATAAGATCAGTAGAAGATTATTTTGTTTTCATTATCATTATAATGTAGCAGTGGTTTTTAAATGATTTTAGGGTCTACTCCAAGTTGTACAAGGTGCGGTATCTTACACCAAATTTCATTTGATCGTCATAATTTACTAAATCTAAGATCATTATTAGCTTAGATAAATGGACAAGATTTAGAGATGATTGACTACGTTAGACCCTTTAGAAACATTATTAATGATAGTAATTTAGGTAATCAATATACTAAGTTACATGATTTTGGTAATATATCTTCATAATACTAGGCTGATGACCTGAATAGAGAAATTGCGGGGCGTTGGTGCGTGCAAGCGTTGCAAGAGGTTTGATTTATGTATGAAGACATTTGTAACTGTGTCTAGTGGTGCAAAGGTGACTGACAAATGGAAGGTTCTGGGTCAACTAGTTAGGTTAAACTTTGGTAATAGCAAGGAGTTTGGAGCTGTGTTTTATATAATTTATGTTAATACAGAAGCAATCGTGTCACTCGCAGTAATAGAGTTCTTTGTGAAAGAGCTCGTCCGGGGAAGTACTACCACTGTACTTCTGCCGCCAAAAAGTGATGCTTGCATTGTTGAGTTCCGGTGTGAAGGCTTTGGGTGCCGGTGAAATGACAATCACATAAGACTTTCCATCCTTAGGTGCCAGTTTTGCGAACGTGTTTTGAAATACAATTTATGCAACAACCTAGGTGATATTGCAGTTGTTATGGCAAAGGTAACTGCTTAAAAACGGGCCATGGAGCGTGCTATGCTCGTTATAAATCTTCTCGACTGAGTCCAAAACACCGAGATCCGTCGTCGGATGAAAGTCTATGACGTCGGTGATAGGGCAATTAAGCTAAAGTGGTGTTGGGCAGGACATCTGGCTCGGCGTAGAGATGGCCGATGGAGTAAAGCCTTGACTGAGTGGTGGCCAAGGTCAGGTCGGAGAAACCCGGGCCGTCCGAAAGCGCGCTGGGTTGATGATATCGCCAAAGCCGAAGGAAACACCTGGATGAGGGACGCACAAGATCGAAGAGGCTGGCAAAAAAGAAAGGAGGCCTATACCCAGCAGTGGGTGATACCGGGCTAGGATGATGTTGATGATGAACTGCTTAACATGAGGTGGGCATTAAGCTCGTTTTTTTATGCTTTATAATACCATAAACAAGTCTTTGGTGTAAAACCTGACGATGATGTCTAAATGTTAATTCAAAATCGTTCCTAACAGAAATAATTTATTCTGTACCGTAGATTCGTTAAGGGACACAAATATTGATGCAGAAGCACTAAATTTACTGAAAAAATATCTGTGTTTTACAAATATTATTATTATTATTTTATATATTTTATATATTTCCATCCAATGGTTGTCTGGAAGAAATTGCTTTAAGCGATAAGACCGCCAATTGTTAGTACTGTGCTCATGTTTGTTATAACTTTGTTTTTATTTTTATGGTGTGCAAACAATAAAGTATACTCTATCTATCTATCTATTGTTTTTTACCGACTTTATAAAAGGAGGTTCTGTATTGATGGTATCTTCTCCTTGCGTGCCAATGGTTCACACTTTTTTCATGTAATATTCGGCCACTTCTATGGCGGTGCTCGTGGCTTCGTTTAGGTCGGCTGTTGTACAGTTGACAGGGCACAACGGACAAGTAAGCAAATGGGCCATGGACTGAATGGGGACCGCACAATCGCATTAAGTTTTTGAGTAGTCTCGCATTCCCCATTTGCACAAATGTTCTCTGCAATGACCGACTTGAGTCCGGAGCTGGTTGAAGGATTTCCAGACTGGCCACGGGAGATCGTGACCTGGGGGCAGGTGTTCTTGCGGTACTACAAAATCAGGTGGTGGTGGGAGCTTTTCCTTACACAACTCATCTCCAGCCTAGTTATGGTATATAATGCGAAACGCAATACTAGCCCAGAGCTACGAGTCCCACCTGATTTTAAATTACCTTTGCCCATAACAATTGCATTACTTCTTAGGCTTTTACCATAAATGGTACTGCAAATTGCGTTCGCCAAAGTAAGACATGAAGATGAAAAGTCTCATGTGATTGAAATTTCAACGGCACCCGTACCATCACTGTTTGGCTGCAGAAATAGGTACGATGGTAGTAATTCTCAGGAAGAGCTCTTGTACAAGAAGTTCTACTATCCACGAAGCCTATCGCTACATAATCAATAGAACCGTCGCTCATACTATTTTAACCAACAGTTAAAACACAGAAGGCATGCATGCATACGTACAATGCAATTTTACCTAATAATTACTGTTGTTACACACACACTATCAAACTGACCTAAAAATAATTAAATGCATGCATCATTAGAAACTCACAACTATGTTACTTTAATATCGTCGGTATTATTATAGGAACTTAAACTACAGTTGTCACGTGGATGGATCTACTTGAAAATCACTCAACTGACTTCGAATCCTATCGGAAAGATGTTGATCTTGATAAATGGCGTTACATTAACAAAATGGCGACAGAGTGCGGTTGTGGGTATGACCTTCAAACTATGCCTCACTTTATACCCTGTTCTTTGTTTCTCTTGCCCAATACCTGCAAGTTGAGCGACCACTGTGCTGCCACTGATAATGCCGTAGGACTTGCAAAGTTTTCGGATTGCCAAGTCTAACAAAAATCTGTCGTACCGCTGACACAAAGAAGAAGAAAACGTGGATGGGTGACCAATAAAATTAAGAGCCTTATTACAAAAAACACAGATTTCGTCTCAGTGATAGATGTGTTTATTTTAAATGTTGTTAGTGGAATGTGATAGTTTTATTCATGTTGTAGTTACAAAATTTTGTAGAATTTTCATTTATTGCGTCTAAGACTAACAATAACCGCCTTTTATCCCCGCCGCCACTTTATTTCAACGTCCTGAAAATAGACCTTATAAAAATAGATCATAATATTCGGAATATGTTCCCAATGATACAACATTTACTACTTTTTTTTTAAAACCTCCAGTTCCGCTAAATTACCACTTTAAAATACCTATCGCAACGCTCAGTACCACCCGATTTGGGCTCAGTATCGCGATATCTAATTCAGCACTGGAAACAATAGGTCTTTTTATCGAATTGAATAAGAATGCCTAAAATCCACTTCTAATTTTTGTTTTCGTCATGATCATTTTATGCCTCGAAAAAAGCACGTTCAGCAGAATAGTCAAAAGCCCAAAGATTGTTTTGTGCAGAAATACTTGATATTATTCAGCCTGGACCTCAACATTATTATGTAAAGCTAAGATAACAATGACTAAATCAATACTATTGTTTCAGATGTCGGTAGACGACTTACATATATTCTTTCCATACACCAAGGAAGATGTACAGGAGATCAGAAAAGAACTTGGCTTGAAGGAAAGCACTATAGAGGAAGATGTGGACGCTATTGTCGAGTGGTTTCATAAGCAGCCGCATTTAGTCGAAGCTGGCATAGGTAAGATAATTAGTAATACTAACAAAGGTATTGATATGGATTTCAGAGGTGAATATTCAAGAATCTTAAGAAAACTTGAAGAAAGTCATTGCCATAATCTCATATTTAAGAATAATACAAAGTTATGGTTTTGAAAAACCAAAACTATATCACTGCCGTCAAGTAAGCATGAGACAAGAAACAAGCATTTGAAAATTATAATGTTATGTTTTCAATTTTTTTCAAGGTTTTTTTTGAGATTTCACCGTTAACAATTTTATTTTAGTAATCAAAGATATAATCATTTCTTAGGTTTTCGCGATCATTACACATTATAATAAAATAAAGTTAACCAAGAAATGCTGCAAAGCTTTCGAAACGTCAGGAAAACCAATTTATATAATACGTACGCGATTTAATCCGGTTAAACTTTGTTTTATTATAATCAAAGAGATGTTAAAGAAATCAATTTAATATCAAAATCTTGTCGGTGAAAAGCTATTTATCACTAAAATGACGACAACGAATTCTTATTACCTTAGATTTGTTTAATTTATATTTGAGGTTAGCTTATAGACTACTATTTAGTAGTCTACCTTTTTTAGGGTTCCGAAGTCCTACAAGGAACCCTTATAGTTTCGTCATGTCCGTCCGTCTGTCCGTCTGTCCGTCTGTCCTAATCCTTTACAGCTTAATAACTTCTACAGTTATAAAAATAAGTAAATGAAAATTTGTTAAAAAATAGTCTACTTATAGGTCTCAATTTTAAAAGAATAAAAAAATCGTTTTTACGTATTTTAGGGGTGGTGTCCATACATGTGAAATGGAGATGAAAAATTTTTTTTCGCTGCACCCCCTCATGTGGGGTATCAATGAATAGGTCTACTAAAATGAAGGTAATGTTTCATACACCACTTTTTTATCAGGTGTACGATCTGCGAAATATAGCGCGCCAAAGTGGCTTGCAATGCGCCCCCCCCCCTGCCATTTCTAAACTATGCAATTTAGAAAGTTATAATCTTCCACATTGATAGACCTTTGTGAAAACTCTCTTTTAAAATTATTTCGAGTATGTGATTATAATTTTTTGAGTTATAGACAGAAAACTGAAAAATACTTAAAACGTCCTAGTTCAAAGGTCATTGACCTTAGAGAAAAATGATGTTAGCAAATAATGCTCCTTTACCTACTTTCTATTTGAAAAAATCACAAAAAGTAACATTATCGCTAGATGGCGCTACTAACAATACGCTCTGAGTCGCGAATGCTGCCGATTATTGCAAAAACGAAAATAGCCATGATTAATATTCGATTTGATTCGTTTGTAATTACACCTACTTAAGGAACCCTATAATACTGAGCATGGCCCGACATGCTCTTGGCCGGTTTTATATATATTATTTACAATTATTGTTTTTTTTTTCGTCATTGTATTTTTATTTTTACTTACACGGGAAATAATCACGAACAGTGAATACCTACATGTATTGTTAATGATGTTGGGTGTTTCTCATGGATTAAAACTATATCAAAATTTTGATTTTCATACAGTTTTAGCATCACATGTGGATTTTTTGTTCAAAAAATTAAGGCAACTAAATTCTCGTACAAATAAATAAACTTCAAAATACATCAATTTTAGGGATTTTGCTCTGAGAGGAAATTAAAACAAATTCTCATTTTGAACCGACTTCAAAAAAAGGAGGAGTTGTGTTTTTTTTATGTTTGTCTCAGAACTCCGTCAATTTTATTATAAACCGATATCGAAAATTATTTTTCTATTTGAAAGAATAAACTTTCAGATTGGTCCCATTTTATTTTCATTCAAAAATCAGTTTTGATGGTGGGATCCATGTGGAATTGAGGGAACTCCACAAATATTATAGGCAAATATATAGCAATTTTGGTATATTCATCAACGAGTCAAGAATTTGCATTCAGAAAGTATCATTTGATGAAGTTCTGATGAAGATCTTCAGAGATAAAGAAGGGAACTCTTCAATGGATGAGAGCAAATCATCCGGGATTACAGCAATCGCTTGTCTTTCTATTGTTAATTTTATAGGATAGCATTTAAACTATAAAATACTGTACTATTTCTTTTTGGCAAATAAAAAAATATTTATTTATTTATTATTATTTATTTAATGCCACTCAAAAAAAAAAAAAAAAAAAAAAAAAAAAAAAAAAAAAAAAAAAAAAAAAAAAAAAAAAAAAAAAAAACCTACTTCAAAAGTTTAGGAAGTCGGTGCCAGTATTTTCTTAAATCAAACCGAATCAAAGGCACCTAATTCCTAAACTGTTTCACACAAATTTTATAATTTTATTCTTTTTGAAGTCGGTTTTTAATTTTTTTTATGAATACTAATAAAAGGCACCTGATCATGAAACATTTGACTCTAGCTGCACGGTTCCAAATGGTAGGTCCTATGGAGAAGAACTGGCAAGAAAATCTATAGATATAGTCATTTTAAAATTATTGTTCGATACAATAAATGAATTCAAATAATGTGAGAAAAATGTAGCTTAATGTCAGCAATAAGCAAACGAGATTTAATTTTGTAGTTAAGTAAATAAGTATGATACAACATTGAATTTCATACATACACATTGGATTTATGTAGTACTTACTCTTTCTGCTGTAGAAAGTCTTTCTCACCAAGATTTCTATTTATCAGAATTTCCAAAAGAGAGATATTATCATAAAGACAAATTTTGATTTCAGACAGAGACTATGTGGAAAGAATGCTGATTGTAACAAAAGGATCAATGGAGAAGGTAAAGCGGAGAATTGACAATTTCTACAAATACAGGCTGCTCTCGCCAGAGATAATACAGAACAGAGAAAAAGTTTTATCAGATTCTGAAGATTTGTGGACTTCATAGTAAGTCCTTTTAATGATAACTTTATCATCATCAGTAGCCTACAGCATATCACTAATGGACATTAGGCCTCTCCAATAGCACGCCACTGACCTCGGTCCTAGGCAACTCTCATCCAGCCTCTATCAGCCTTCTTACGAGGGCGTCTCAAGCTACGTTTGCAAATTGGCGGTCTCCATTTAAGAATATGTCTACCCCAACGGTCATCGCTTCATCAGCTAATATGGCCGGCATTGCCACTTCAGTTTTCTTATCCAGTAGGCAAAGTAGTGTGCCTTCCGCTGGATGCGGAAGGCACAGGACCGGTCGTTGTGGCGATGCTTGGGGGAGGCCTATGTCCAGCAGTGGACGTCTTTCGGCTGAAATGATGATAATGATGATGAAGTGCGTATTCTATACTCAGACCAAAATAATAAGATAGACGCAGCGCGAAGAACTAGTAACTGAAACCAGAAAAAGGTTTACTAAATAGCAAAGAAGTACCTACTATTCCGCCCACAGTGTATGCGAGCCGCGATCGGGAGTGTGTGTCTAATCCACGAGATCAAGACCAAAAAAAATAGATTGACGCTCCCAATTGCGGTTTGCGAAATCTGTGGGCGGAATAGTAGCAAGTAGGTACGTACTAGGGCATGCAGTTTCATACATTTTCAGTTTCGAAATTGGCTTATGAAATTGGCCTCATCAGTTTCGAAATTTCGAAATTGTGGGTAATGTTTAAAACACCTAATAACTAAGCCTATCGCAGTCCACTACTGAATAAAGGCTGCTCCTAAGTTGCTCCACAGCAAAATAACCTTTATCTTTTCCATCCTGTCCACCCCAGCTACCTACTTTAGGTCGTCGGTCCACCTGGCTGGAGGGCGCCCAACGCTGCGTTTTTGCGGTATTTACTGAAAGATTCGTCTGCTCCAACAGCCATCGATCTTTGGTAGACTGGCCTACCCATTGTCACATTAGCTTGCTAAATCTACAGCCTATGCTACTCTCTGGTTCTTTCGGATAATTTTATCCTTCAATGAATCTCCAAGCATAGCTCGCTCCACAATCCGCTGAGCGACTTTTGAATTTGTTGTCTAGCCAAACTGTCAGTGTTCGTTGACGTCTCGGCATTGTAGGTAATGACATGCAAGAGTAGTATAAACTAACTACTAGTCTACCAACCTGAATAGAACAGCTCCCTAACTACCTATGTGTCTACATAGGTATATTATTATTGTTATAGGTACATTCCTGCACAACCTCTAGCGTCGTTTCTTTGAAGAAGACCGCTTGGGCTTGGCACGCTGCGCAACATGCGTTTTGAACATGATCTTGTCTACCATAGTCTTGTCCAGATTCATACTAAGACTGACACAATAAATGACTATATACTGTATGCTAAGTAGCATCTCGCTCAGCTGTTTCAGAGACTGCCATTACAATAATGTCATCGGCAAAGTGGAAACGTGAAATGTTCTCGTCTTTTCCATCACAACCCTTCTCCGTCTAATCCAGTGTCTTGAAGACGTCCTCCAAGTCATCAGTGAACAGTTTCGAAAGAGTATCGCCCGAAGGCCTTCTCGTAGTACACAAATACACAGCTGCTAATTGTTCTCTTCAGTCGTTCTTCCAAATTTCCGAAAAGAATGGTCTACGATGCTATCCAACTCAACCCATCTGTCTACTGCTGGACATTTTTGGTCTCTTCCGAGATTCACCACAATACTCGGTCCTCCGCCTTCCGCATTTATTCCATCCCAGATAGTTTTTCCAGGTCTTCAGTCCACCTGATTGGGAGCGTCCTAACCAACATTTGAAGATCTCCATTCAAGGACTTATTCACTGCTACTCCAGCTTGTTGATTCTACAAGCTATGTCAGTCACTTTGGTACATTTTTGAATAATCTGGTCACGGATCTTATTTTATCCTTCAAAGAAGAGCTTGCTGCGCAAGTCTAAATTTGTAGACAAGCCCAACTGTCAGCGTCCACGTCTCGACACAGTAGGCCATGACCCGCAGAACGCGCTGGTTAAAACCTTCTGTTTTCAAACATTATGGTTTAGGCGATGAGAAGAAGGCGAAGTTTTCGAAATGCTGCCCAGCCCAACTGGATCATTCTGCTGATACTTATTTGAAGTTGTATCTACCAAACCGAATAACCTGCCCTAGATACCTGCACAACTTCGAGGGAAGTACCTTCAACGAACCTCGGCACGACATGCATAATATGGATATTGAACATGACTTTGGTCTTGTCCAGATTCATGCCGACACGATGCTGTAGCCTCTTCTAAACCTAGTTTTCTTTCGATTCGTGGAGTCTTCTGACGAGATAATTTGTGACGATCTTGGATAACAGCTCGTATACCCAGTATAGGTGTTAAATTTCTTTGTATTTTAGTGGGCATGTTCAGAGATCACGGGTAAACTTGTATGGAAATGTTAATTCTGACTAATTTAAAAATGGGTTCTTCGAAAGTCATAAATTCAGCTGCTGATAAAGATTCTAAGTCGTTTTAAAATGCAGCCTGCTGGTGGAAAAGTTCTAGTTACTAATCTACAGCAGATGTGAGAGTTCTATTGACAATTTAACATTACACAGTCTTTAAATAAATAAATTTCGAAATTTCGAAAGTAGGGGTGTTAATTTCGAAATTGAAAAACATGCAAATAAGGTCCGAAATTTCATAACTATGAAGTTTCGAAATTTCGAAATGCATGCCCTAGTACGTACACTTTGCCATTTAAAATTTCTTTTCCTGGCTGCAGTTACTAGTTCTACGACTACGACTTTATTGTTAAACAAAAAAAAAATTAAGCAGTTATTTCACAGACAAGTGTGTGGGCACGGAATCTTTAGTTTGAATCTCGTTAAGAAAAGATTCACTTCGTTTTTTTCCTAAACCCAGTATAATTTCGACTTAATTTTAACACACCAGACATATATTGTTACTTTATTTGTGACGCTACGACAATGAATACCGTCACACGAGATTTGTTGCGTAATCGCGGCTTTTTGTCTTATTATGGGTACAATTATATTATCTGTATTATGGGTGTGAATGTATGCGTGCCAGCCCGTACTTTTAAGCGAGACGTCTTACTATGGGTGCTTCACTTTTTGTTTAGTGAGATTCTGTCCGCCTTTTTTATTCGTCCAAGATTGCGAGTTTAACATGCTCTTGTCCGGTTTTTCTTCAAAACTGTTTACATTTAGCTAAATATTAGAACCATTGAAATGTATTATCTCTTTATGAAATCTAATAACTTCTAAAAGACGTCACACTGACAATTACAATTAAGATAATAATAATGATTTATTTATCCACTTAATTTTCAAACAATAGCCTTGACGTCAAATGGTACTTTATCAGATTTACCAAAAATATACCTACGTAATGGCTTTTTTTTATACTAATTACTTCTCGGTGGAATGATTTAATTAAAAAAAGTTTTCTTCTTCATTCATCGTCATCGTCACCATTTTAGCCGAAAGACGTCCACTGCTGGACATAAGCCTGCCCCAAGCATCGCTACAATGACCGATCCTCCGCTTTTCACGAATTCCCGCGACCTTCACCAGGGCCCTACAACATAACTGTCCCACTGCTGGGCACGGGCCTCTTCTCAGTACGAGAAGGTTAAGGCCTTAGTCCTCCACGCTGGCCTAGTGCGGGTTGGCGGACTACACACACCATTGAGAACTGTATGGAGCACTCTCAGGTGTGCAGGTTTCCTCACGATGTTTTCCTTCACCGTTAAAGCAAGTGATAATCGAATATAAATCCGCACATTAATTCGAAAAGACAGGTGCGGACCGGGATTGAACTCACACCCTCCTCCTCCAGGCAAGCGTTCAACCACTAGGCTGTCACTGCTTTTGGGCCTAGGCTTTAGGGCCCTAATTCACGTAATTTCATGACGCGCCGATTAAGTTGCAGTGACGCTGCAGTTCGTTTCTGACAGCGATCGCCGTAGATAAGAGAATACGAAAAGCATTGTTTTGATCGAAACTTAACTACAACTGAACTTCTTTAGTTACTTGAATTAGCCTACAGGTCTTCGGTCCACCTTGTGAGGGGTCTACCCACGCTGCGCCTTCTAGTACGCGGTCGCCACTGCAGAACTTTACGGCCCCATCAGCCGGCTTTTCCCCACGGCATGAGCTGTTATCATTATGTAGCTCATGTCAACTTGATAGAAGAAGAAGTCCGTCAGCGGGCGGCACCAATCATACGAAATCATCTCACCAAACTTTTGAGCTGACCAATCATAACGCGCCGTCCGCCCCCCGGTCCCCGCCAACATTTTACGACTGTGTTCTAATGTGAAACCCTGTTTATAGGGCGTCTTGAGGCTTACTGATCTGTGCTTTATGGTTATAATTGTTTTTCTCTGTTACAGCCTCCAAATTTCGATGCCAAAGCTGTTCAAAGGCCATAGAGTCACTGTGGTCAAATTCATAAACTCTGATCCAAATGCCTTCTCCTGTGAAGCCTTCTTAAGAAACACATTCATGGTATGTATTTATGCAAACATCTCCAATGACCTAGAGACTTGATTCTTTAAACATAGCTCAGAACCGCGACTGCCCCGCGGTTCAACTAAACTGCTCTACTGAGTTGAGCAGTTGAGCAGTGGGTCATATTTAAGTAAGAAGTTTTTTGCTACCCCCGGCTCAACTACTGAACTGCTCTACTAAGTTGAGCAGTTGAGCAGTGGGACATCATATATTATATATGTAAGAAAGTTTTTGTTCCCCACGGCTCAACTGAACTGCTCAACTAATGCTTGACCACTTATAATTTATTAATATGATCTATTTTAAATAAATGACATTATGAGTGTCACCGATTGTCGTAGTTATTTGTCATGATTATTTCCTTGGTATTTTCGTTTGTAAATTTCAATTTGATTACAATCTATCAATAACCTAAAACTCAACTATTTCGAGTTGCGCATTTTAGTTGAACCGTGGGGATTCCCCACGGCTCAACTATTTCGAGTTGCGCATTTTAGTTGAACCGTGGGGATTCCCCACGGCTCAACTATTTCTAGTTGAGCATTTTAGTTGAGCCGTGGGGAACTCACGCTCAGAACTGGATGTCAATTTTTTCATCGTTCTTTTTCTTCGTGTCGACGGTACAAAAAATTTACTGATAGTGGCACAGTAATCACACGCTGCTGGCCCAGAAATTTGTCACGTCTTGTGCATTGTCTGTGGCATTGATAAGGTCACTCAATGTGCAATTGCTTGGACACAAGGAGCAGCATAGCAAGTGTGGCATTGATCCTCAATCAATGCAGGCAGTAGCTGTTTGGTATATATAGCCCCACTTGCTCATGTTAAGCCTGCATCTGCTTACCTGAGTCCGCAATCGGTTTAGGGTCTTCCATGTAGGTCAGGGGAGTTTATACCTTACAGGAAGCCTCTCACTGGGTTGGATGTAGTTTGCAGGTGGCGGTAATTTTTCCAGCCACAGTTTTCGACGAGCCTCAGCTGGAGAAGCTTGTAGAGCCTCAGTTGATTTAAGGAAACTGTGGCGGCTCTTTAGGCTTTGTGTTGTGGTGGACACCAAAGAGAGGGTGCCTTGTGTCTGACACCTGCTTTTCTTTCTCCACTGCACACGCTACGTCCCTTCGGACCATTGGGGGCGCGATGCCGGCTGTTGGATACAGCATATTGAACGGCGTTGGTTTGAGGCAGCCCGTAACTGTCTGGCACGTTTCGTTTAAGGGAAAATCTACCTCTTTTGCGTGGTTGGAGCGTTTCATGGTTAAAGACTAGGTATATAAAAAAAACCTCGTTTATCGTTGATTTAGTTGTTAAAATCGTATTTTATTAAATATGCCTCGGAGAGCATGTTACACTGTCGGTCCCGGTTGTCATACGAATATTTGTGGCAGTCGTTACGGGTAGTCAGAAGCTTAAAAGTCTGACAACTGGTCTAACCTCCGAGTTTCAGTATTACCCATTTTTGAGGTTACGGGGGTCTGATGGCAGTCGCTCCGTATAAAATACTGATGTTCATGAGAATGATTCGTCAACATTTACAAAAATAGTTAGGTAAACTTCATTTGTGTACATTCTAATTTACAATAATATTTTGACAGAATAATTAATTTTAATTAAGTGTAAAATTTTATGTGAAATGAATACACGGTCCATGTCAAAATTCACAAAAGAATAACGGGATTTTTTTTACTATTATTTTTGCTTGCGTAAATTATTATTATTCATTTGACGACCTCTGTGGTCTAGTGGTTCGAGTGTCAGACTGCTGATAACGAGGTCGTGGGTTCGATTCCCACAGGACACAAATATTTGTGTGATGAACATAAGTGTTTGTGTTGGTCTGGGTGTGTTGCTTATGTATTATAAGTATGTATTTACAAAAAAAAAAAAAGTATATACGTATTATATCCATTGTCTAGTACCCATACCACAAGCTCTGCTTAGTTTGGGACTAGATGGTGCTGTGTAAAAATGTCCCAAAGATATTTATTATTATTATTATTAAAATAACTGACCTATTTGTTATCTTGTTTTAATAATTAAAATGAATAATAGGTACTTATAGTATGAACGTTTTTTTTTATTTGGTGAAATCAGTCTGTTAGCCAAGCGTGATATAAAGGTCTTTTAGTAGCTTTTATTGTGGGTTTGCATAAAAAAACATTTAACATGTAATGTCTCGAAACTTGTCATATGAAACTAATGTCACAACTTGTTTTGTTGATTGTTACGTTCGCACTGCAGAAAACTGGATAAATTCTTTGACAGATTTCAATATTTGTTGTTGGCTGTGTTTGCACTGACTAAAAACTTATACATTGACATGTTTGTCTATAGATTTGTCACGGCTGACGTTCGCACTGATGCTTAATCATGTGTCAAAACTTGTATAAATCACGTTTTTTGTGTTATCCAATGAGGTCGGTAAAGATGTATGGCCGAAAGCAGATACTTTGAAGTGTATCGAAATTTATTGTGAAACATCTCAATACACTATGAAATGTCAAACAAGTTTCGTTTCAACAAGTTGTGTCATAATGCGAACGCGATTCGATACATTGACAGAAAACTGACTTTACAACATGTTTTTATGTGAATGTTTCGTCAGTGCAAACTCACAGTTAGACATGCGTGACCATCAACCACACAGCCTAATAGACACCTAATGTTGACAAGGCGAACAATAAATTCTGTCAACTAGCTGAGGCTTTACTGGAATCCGATTGGCCCTACCAAGGCGGCTATTGGCTAATCACTAACGCGGAAGCTTTGATAAAATAAAATAAAATAAAATAATAATAAATACTATGGGTACTAGACAATGGATATAATACTTATATACTTTTTTTTTGTAAATACTTACTTATAGGTAATACATAAGAAACATCCAGACCAACACAAACACTTATAAAGATATAAATTGTGGAAAGAAAAAAAAAAAAAAAAAAAAAAAAAAAAAAAAAAAAAAAAAAAAAAAAAACGCTCACGAGCAGGATTCGAACCTGCGACTCCTGGCTCAGTACGCCAGTGCTTTAGCCACTAAGCTACCGTGAACACTGCTCGTGGTATCGAAATTATCCTCCACTATACGTCTTTGGGTGACGTCAGCGATATCTTATTAAGAAACATTGTTCCTTAACTGAACAGTGCAGCAGCAGTGTAGCAGTGTTCACGGTAGCTTAGTGGCTAAAGCACTGGCGTACTCAGCCAGGAGTCGCAGGTTCGAATCCTGCTCGTGAGCGATTTTTTCTTTCCACAATTTATATCTTTAGAATTCGCTTCGCATGCGTAAAATGCGTTAAAATAATAAAATAACAAACACTTATGTTCATTACACAAATATTTGTGTCCTGTGTGTATGACTCGCGACGACGCGCGATAGTCGTAACTGATTTAAAGTTTTCAAGTGGCGAATAGTGGCCTACATTAGTGCTATATCATTGATGTGTTGGCAGACATCGGTCGCCTGTAATGAGCTGTCTATGGGGTGCACAGACCAGTAAGCCTCTAAACGCCAACTAGCCGGACACCCCGGTCACCAAGCATATGCAGTAGCACTGCATATATAACACGTTATGAAATAACCCTTAAGGGGTCATTGTACTCATTAGTATGAAAAACTTTAACTATGGGACTAAACCTGAAACCGCGAAAAAAATAACAGTTGATCCCTATATTTTATCGATTCACGAATGTGCTTATATTTTTTTCGCGATTTCAGTTTTGGTCCCATAGTAAATGTTGTTTATACTGATTAGTACAATGACCCCTTAAGAGGTTTTCAGTTATTTCAATAACACGTTGTATGATATCCCCGCCGCCAATCGTGACGTCACTCCGTCAGCGAGCGGCACCAATCATACCACCGAAATTTTGAGCCGACCAATCATAACACGCCGTCCGCCCCGCCAACATTTTACGACTGTGTTGTCATACAACTATGTTTAAAAGCGGCGTCTTGCTGATCTGTGATGGAATGTTTGGTCAAAGTGCGTGACTAATGTCACGTTTGGCTAAAAGATCGGTCACCTTTCCACAGACTGACTGCTACAAACGACAAGCACAGCTTATTACTAACCTCACCTCACAGATTATACAATCCTAATACATAGGTAAAACCATGGTATAATAAGATGTTTCACCAGGTATTCTCTTCCCGCAATGACAGCGCGGTGCCTCCAAGCTACGTCACGATCAGTGCTGCCATTGATTGATATCTTCAATATACTTAAGGAGATTTTTGTTCATAATGAATATAAAATAAATTCCTAACTAGCCTAACTATTTGTTATCTCGTGTTATTCATCTAATAAGTTAATAAAGGAAACTATATTAAATTACTAGTTAAAAAGTGATTCTTTATAGAAGAAAGTAAATGAAAAAATGCTCGGGTAATTTATTTTCACAAAGTGGCAGCACATCAAACTGACAAGTGTCACGCTATTGGCTCCACGGCCGATGACGTAGTACGGAGGCAATCACGTGACCTAGCTGTCACGGGAAGAGACTACCTGGTGTTATTATACCATGGGTAAAACAATAACAACATATTATGTACCAATACAATTTTTTTTTACTTATCCATTCTTGTATCCAATCTTTCGTTTTCTCTTGATATCATCATCCTCCTCGCCTTTTCCCAACAATGTTGGGGTCAGTTACTTTCCACGGAGTGACTGCCATCAAAACCCCGCAACCAAGTTACTAGGTTATACCAACATTCGGAGGTTAGACCAGTTGTAAGACTTTCAGTCTTCTGACTATCTGTAACGACTACCATAGATGTTCGTATGGCAACCGGGACTGACACCTTAACGTGCTCTCTGAGACACAGAGGGGTCTCAATGTGTAACGAAATGGTCACCCATCCACAAAACTGACCGCGGCAAGTGTAGCTTAACTTCGCATATATCCTATCCAGTACCCATCTAACTTCATTTTATTTTAACTTTCCAGCTCGGTGACATCAGGATGAAACACGACTACTTCCTAGGCGATATCTGGGTCCTGGATATGAAGCACGCCACCTTTGCACATCTACTCAGACTAAACCCAGCTTTAATGCAGAAATCAGCACATTTGTTTCATGTAAGTAAAACTGAATTTATATTCATCATCATCATCATTTCAGAATAGGCCTTCCCCAAGCATTTCTATAACAACAGGTCCTGTGCTTTCCGCATCCAGTGGATTCCCGCGACCTTCACCAGGTCGTCCATCTTGTAGGAGGCCTATGCCCCTTCCAGTACGCGGTCGCCACTCCGGCACTTTACGGCCCCATCGGCCATCCGTTCTACGAGCAATATGCCCCGTCCACTACCACAATTATTCGGGCTATGTCGGTTACCTTCGTTCTCCTGCGAATCTCCTCATTTCTGATTCAATCACGCAGGGACACTCCGAGCATAGCCCTCTGCATTGCCCTTTGAGTGACTTTGAGCCTTCTTATCAGGCCCATTGTGAGCGACCAAGTTTCAGAGCCGTAAGTAATTACTGGCAACTCACACTGGTCAAAGAATTTATATTATTGTAGTAAATAGAAAACCATTTAATTAGGTATATTATTTCTAGCGTCGTAACCTTCGGATTGTCTGTTTACCAAAGACTCTTCGCGCGTTATGAAACATCTGTTCCAATACTTTACAAGTTGTTATATTTGCTTTAATGCCCTCTGTAAAAGGACAGAATTGTTAATTAAACTCATTTATTCCACCCATATTATGACAAGTTATTGGAGGCACCAACATTACAGCCTGCCCTCCTAGCCAAGTTGACAATCTACAATCGTCAACGATAATAGAAAACAATCAAAATGTATGGGAATGACATAACTCAACGAATTACTTTTTCGTTGAGATATGTCATTCCCATACATTTTGATTGTTTTCTATAGCGTTGACCATGGTTGCGGTTGCTCTATGAGCGTTGATGATTGTAGATTGTTAACTTGGCTAGATTGATCTCTGAATGTTTCTGATTTTTGGAATAATTTTGATGTTTCAGTGAAGATATTCTATTATCATATTCTTGTTGATAGGATTTTTTTATGATCTGCTCTTGACCACAAGTCTAGACAGCTTTGTCAAGATGTGATGATGATGATGGCGTATCTTATACTCCGATTCTTTTAACCTTCTGACCGCCACGTTATAAAATTAAAAGCGAGCTTTCAGCTCAGTCAAGCTACGAATTTATCACGTTTTTTTAGAAAATACTCGAATACGACTTGATTAGAAGCCAAATATTGTCAGCATAACTGGATGAATGAGGGATATATAAATATTCAAAAATATGGTAGAATGTGCGTGTGTAAAAATGTTGAAAAAAACCCCACAGTAAATCACGCGTACAGGAGACAAAATGCTTGCGCAAGCTCTAATTGTCTAGGGGTCTGCTGGCTAGTATTATAGATGGAGAGGGTGGAAATACTGACCGATGGACACTGCCGTGCTAGATGCATCACCTTTTTAGTACCATTTTTAAACATATTTGAAAAGAGAATCAAGTACTAAACATCCTCCTTCAATAAGTCCCTCGTTCAACCAGTCAAACTGTATAATAAAAAAACATAATAATCTTTCACGAAGGGAAAGAAAATGTTTGACTCCAATAGAAGTACATGGCGGCCAAAAGTTTAATTACTTTTCAAAACAGTCCCTGAAAGGTTAACTGTCCCCTGGTAACACAACTTACCATCATAAAATTCATTTTCTAACAACCAACTCTTCTATTCCAGGAAGGTCTCGGTCTTAGAATACACTCCATCCACGTTCTAAACGCGACCAGTCTAATCCAACACGTCATCAGCTTCATGAGGCAGTTCTTCAGCCCAAAGATAATCGACCGTGTGGTGGTACATGAGTCTTTAGATGACCTGCACATGAGCGTCCCAAAGAGATACCTGCCGAAAGACTATGGAGGCGAAGAACCGGCGATGACTGAGTTTAAAGGTAAAATAATTATTTATTAAACAATTTGTAACAAAACCCTGTTGTTCCTGTGAGCTAAGTTATTAGAATCAATATTCATTATTCATGCGTAAAGACACAACTAATTTGGAAAAATTCTTTCATAAAAATTATAAAAATTAAATATTTAATAATTATTAATGGTGAATTATTGAAAGTGATTATTTCACTCAAAATTAAATTCACTCACTCAGTGATTATATCATTAAAAATAATTTTATTTAATGATAAATAATTTTTAATTGTAAATTGAAAGTGATATAATCACTTTTAATAATGATTTCATATTTAATTTTATTATTTTTACTGAAGTGTTTTTCCAAATGAGTTGTGTCCTTGCGTATGAATACCGATTCTGATAGCGTAGCTCACAGGAGCAACAGGGTTTTTGTTTCATACTGTATTTTGTGTTAGTTCCCCGTTTGTGTGTCTTTGCACTGTTATTTAAATGTTGCGCGCCGTTAACTGGGATAGTTAACCATTTTTAGGGTTCCGTACCCAAAGGGTGCAAACGGGACCCTATTACTCTCGCTACGCTGTCCGTCCGTCCGTCCGTCTGTCTGTCACAGGGCTGTATCTTTGTAACGGTAATAGATAACCAGTTGAAATTTTCACAGAAAATGTGTTACTATGAGGTGTATCACGACAATTGTAAAAACAAAAAAAAGTCTAAAACCCATACAAGAAACCTCGAAAAACATGCATTTTTTTCAACGTTTTTGTTCCTGTTCTATCTTCAAAACGGTAATACATACCAGCGTCAAACTTTGTCTGATTATAGTGCATCTATCTAGTTTAGCAAAAAATACTAAAAACAGGACAAACATAGACATATGTGGTGGTATCTACGGAAGAAAGAGATGCAAAAATTCACATTTCGCGTGCGTACGTTGATGTCGACTCACACTTGGCCGGTTTTTTTCTTTCTTTCTTTCTTCATATCATACGAGATCCAAGGCAGCCTCAAAAGGGCAAACACGACATTAATGACCAAAGTGTCACAAATAAACGGCAAACAGGAACATAACTGTCACGAGATTTAGATTTAGGGTCGGTATTTCAATAGCCAGTTAACTTTTAACTGAGGAATAAGTTTGACATTTTGATAGTTGTAGTATAGAAAATCTGTCAAGACGTCACATTTATTCCTCAGTTAAAAGTTATTAGACTATTGAAATACCGGCCCTTAAAATACTGAGATTAGTTTGGAAGTATATTTTGAACGTTTTAAATAACAGATTTGGCCTTCAGGATTTTTTTAAGATGGAGTAAAGACTTGAGACAGCATCCTTTATTAGCTCTAATTTTTCCGATTTTTTTCTTCTTTAATCTGACTTTCTTTATTTAGCCTCTGGGGTTAATAAGGCCCTGTGTGCCATATTGCTACTACCCGTATCAGATGTGGGCTTGCAGATCTAGGACTGAGAACGATACAGATGTTTTATCTCACGAAAGCGGGCGAGCCATACTTGTGTGTGTTTGTACATGCACATTGTCTTTACGTGCGTAAGCTCAGCGTCTGCTACACATTGACAAACCAGCCTCCCCACCAAGGTGACCTTGCTGGTTCTAAACCAGTAGACACTAGACAGTGGTTTGTCACCAACCACCCACCAAGGCCACCTTGGTGGGGAGGCTGGTTGCTCACCGTGTAGCCCACGCTTAGTTTTGTAGTTACGAGCACAAGAGCGTGTGTCTATACGCATTACAACTACAAGCATAGCTTACCCGCTTTTGTGAGATAAGACAACTGTACAAGTTTCCTAATACTTTATGTCTGCCATAAATATGGACGTAGTAAAAGGCGGTTAAGAAATTTTGCAAAGAAGGCCAGCAGTATCTTCTTGTGTCAATCCATTTATCAATGGTATCTTTCTTTCAATTAAAATAGTTTTTCGTAGTAGAAAATCTCCTTGTGGAAGAGGTCTTCCGGAGAAGTACTTTCACCGTACCAATTTTCTGCTGGCAAACATTAACGCTTGTTGTTTCGGTGTGAAGGATACGGGTGCCGGTGAAATTACAATCACGTGAGACATTCATGTTGTCTTGTTGTGGCAATAAATCATAATTTTTTTTTTTTTTTTTGCTATACCATTTAGGTAACAACCTAGGTGGTATTGCAGTTGTTACGAGCAAAGTTTAACTGCTTATGGTACAGCACGCACTGCGGTTTATTCCCGCCCGTGGTTGTGAAGGTAAACAATTTAGCCAATCAGGTTTCTCAATTCAGCCGCAATTTTTTTCCTGCGGCTGAATAGAGAAATCTTATTGGCAATTATTTTTTATACAGATTCAAAAACCGCAACCACAGTACATGCTGGGCCTATGATCAGTTGGGCGTTTAACTCATTTTTCAATTCAATGCCATAAAAAATACCTAATACTCATGTTTTTTTACAGATAAATTTGAAAAAGAAATGAGAAGCACGATCACGAAGCAATTCCTACTAAATTCAATGAATATGGTTTCAAATGAGAAGAAAAGACCAAACTCTGACATCAACGAAGAGTATCTGGCTGGCTCTTTTAGGAAATTAGATTTCGATTAATTTATCTTTAGTTAATTTTATGTTAATATTATTATCATTCAAATTATTTATAGGTATGCCACCGACATACTTATATCAACCACGACACGGGGTGTTTTTTTTGTCTGACTGAATTAATATAAAAAAGAAGTGTCAAGCCAGCCAGCAATGGCCGTTCGATAAAAAGGTATATCATGCCACTAGTGGTAAGCTAAGAAATAATGCTACCTGTTCTGCCGCAAGTTATTAGCTTTTAAAATTGGTTCCTTAACACAATTAATTTATGGTTCAATTTTAATATACGTATAGTAGTGCCATCAGCAGTATTTTTTGGCTGCGTACCCCTTGGTTTGGCACCTATGCTCTCTCGTGGGGGCTTCAAGAGTGGCTCTCAGACCTCCCTTGCTGGGTGTTCCCCCCGGATGGTGCTACGACTCCATTTCAACATTTTCACTGGTTACATCCTAACAGCAGAACATATTTTTTGATGTTCTTATTTTATTTTATTAACTTTTTTTGTTGGTATTGGCAGAATAGGATTATTTCTTAGCTTACAATACAATACAATACAAATACTCTTTATTGTACACAAAAAAAATAAGCAACGTATGTGACTTATATAAAAGAATATGTATGTACAATGGGTGGCTTACCACTAGTTGTAGGATATTCCTTTTTATCAAATTGTATCCGGTGGCTAGCTAGACTATTTTAATTATAATATAAAAAACGCGTGGAGCTTATACATTTGACACATGTCAAATGCATAACTTCCCCTTTTTTGTAGCCGGTTTAAAGAAATCTTCATTTTTAAGCACTGAAGTTTTCATAATCATAATCATTTATTTTGCTCATAAAACACGGTACAAAATTTCTAGTAAATGTTTTATTAAATAATGTGAGAAAGAAAAATTATTATTTAAATGGAAATAAAAAAAAAAACGTTTCAAAAATATACAAAAAGCAACCAAGAAATATAAAATATCGCAAAGATTTTTACTGTAGATTAATTTTAAGTTCAAAAAGATAATTATGTAATTTAATAATATGTAAGTATCATTAATTATAATTAATGTTTACAATTTAGGGTGATGTTATTACTATTAAGTTTACTTTTTAAATAAAACGCAATTTTGAAAAATTATAATTTCTGAAAATTATAATTATTATACTGTTCCAACAGCAACACATGTCATAAAATATGTACCAAAATAAAAACTTATTTTAAACAAATCTTGTTGAATTATTTAAAGACCAAGTATTTTACAACCCTGTCCAAAATGAATATTTACTTAATAACTTTAGGTTTTCGCGATCACTACACATTATAATAAAACAAAGTTTAACCGGATTAAATCGCGTATATTATTTAAATTGGTTTCCCTGACGTTTCGAAAGCTTTGCAGCATTTCGTGGTCGTAGGTAGACTAAGATGACAATCGTCTTTACAGATATTTCTAAAAAAAATATTTTAATCTACCGTATCGAAACAAAACGAAACATCAAACGAAAAACAAACATCGAAACGATTTTAATTAATAATATTGTACGGTAGATTAAAATATTTTTTTAGAAATATCTGTAAAGACGATTGTCATCTTAGTCTACCTGCGACCACGAAATGCTGCAAAGCTTTCGAAACGTAAGGGAAACCAATTTAAATAATATACGCGATTTAATCCGGTTAAACTTTGTTTTATTATAATGAATATTTACTTGTTAAGTTGGTGTGTGTATAAGTTGGTGTTTAGTTATTTGTGTAATTTGGTGTGTGTATAAGTTGGTTTTTAATTATTTGTATTAGTTGGTATTATGTATAATCATGGAACACCAAATTATGCAACGTGTAATTCAAATAACTAAAAAACTCTTAAGGGCTCATTGTACTCATCAAAGTTGTTCATAATAACAAGTTTTCCTATGGGACCAACCCTGACATCGCAAAGATGTTCTGTAGTATAGTACCTACATCTTATGATTGTATGTTGTTTTATAAGTTGAAGGTTCATAATTTAAATAATAGATACAAAAACTACAATAATTTCTCACAGTTTACATGATTTTCTAAACATGTGGATACATTCAATTTCTTTTCTCTGTGTGTGAAGATGGGTATGTGTGTCATGTTTGCGTGGAAGTGTGAGGTGTGTGTATGTAGGGTTGTAGTTGTTATGGGCAAAGGTACTTAACACCAGGTGGACCATTAACTCGTTTTGGCATCCTATACTTGGGCGGGTGCCATAAAAGATAACAGGAAAGCACAGAAAGAAAAAAACATGAGATTTCATACAATTTTAAGTATATTTATACCATTAATAACAATTTTTTAATTGTCTAGCAAAATATTTCTTTACACAGGAAAATATAATGAATCGTGTAATATCTAACTAATTAAATACGAGTCACGTGTAAATGTTACTAAAAGATTATTCAAAACAATAACTTATATCTTCCAATCAAATTAAATGGTTTTTATTTTGTTTCACATTTAGATATCCGGTCTTTTTATGTGAAAACACATTTCAATTCACATCTTTGTTTTGAACCTCTTGATTACGTAATTTATTATTTATGATTATGTTACTTTTTCACTCACAATTTCACACGTGCAAAGATACCGAAAGATGCAAAGATAAATAATACAAATTATATATACAACGTGTATCAGAAATGCGTGGTCATATTTGAAGAGCTTATTTAGGGGATGCTATCGAACAACTTTTACTATGGGACCAACCCTGAAATCGTGAAAATAAAATCAGCTGATCCTTAAATTTTGTCGAGCGACATCGATGATTTAGCAGGGAACAGCTGATAATTTTTTCGTGATTTTAGGGTTGTTCCCATAGTAAAAGTTGTTCTATGCTATGCCCTGAATGAGCTCTTAAAATATGACCACGCAATTCTGATACACGTTGTATACAATAAAAATGTACTTTAAAAATTTGTCCATAGGACTAAACTATTGCCCTCTTTTATTAACAGTAGATACAAGAAAGGGATGGCAACAATTTTAGTGCTGTCAAATTAGTTGACTTGTTATATTTCTTTGTATTTCAGTCGGCACGTTCTGAGATCACGACTAAACTTTATGGAAATTTTAATTCCAGCTAATTTGACAGCATAATTTTTTTTACCATCCCTTTCTTGTATCTAATATTAGTAAAAGAGAGCGATAGTTTAAAACAAGTTTAGTATGTGAACAAGAGAATCAAAACTAATGTCAGTGAAAAATATTTATAATTTATTGTAAAAAAAAAACACATCCGCTTGCTTTACAAACAAAACATGTGAGATGGCATGATTGTTAGTAGATATATTTTATTGGTGGATGGCAACACAAAAAACAATACACTTCTGAAAATTTAATTGAAGAAGGTGATAAGTTGTAGTATATTGTGCAGTGCTTGTGCAACGAACAGTCAACCAACAGACAGCGCGTGCGCATATAATATACTTATTTGGTGCGACAAACCACAATACGATAAAGTTTCAGGGTAATCTATATTCCCGTTTGATAAAAGAAAAAAATGGGACATTAACGTGCATTTATACCTGAGCTCGAGAGTATCAATACCCACCATACCACATGCCATGCATTTATTAACTTACTTGTTAATACTGACCTTTATTTAATCGTGTAGCAACCAGTTGCTCAATTAGCAAATGGATAAAAAAGCCATAAGGCGTTGAACTGACGACGCGGCGTTACGTTCTTTTTGAGTTTGAGTAATCGAGTACGTGACATGTATTATACTTATTCACAACGTCATAGCGTAGAGGGGTTCGCTGCCAGAGGCACAAACCTTATAGGGAACTCGCAGCCTGCAGGCCGATGGGACGCATAAAGAAATTCCAAAATTAAAACTCGATGCTATTCTATTCATACCAAATAATTTTTGGCGGGTGCAAAAATCAAGTCTTGCTCTAGACGTAAGTTTAGGGGGGCGGGCCAAATATAAATCTTGCCCTAGACCAGGGGTCGGCAACCTGCGGCTCGCGAGCCACGTGAGGCTAATTTGGATGTGAAGCTGCTGCTCTTTAGTTCCAACCAAATATTATTTATTTTATTTTAAAAAAAAAACATTTAAAAATCGTTCAGAAGCGTTTAACGACGATTAGGCACCATTTCTATCTCTCAGCCACTTGTACTCGCTTTTCACCGCACCCCACCCCCGTGACACGCGTCGTCACTGTCGTCAGTACGTCGTATATTATGCAAGTAGGTACTATTTATTGTTGCCAAGAAAAAAAATTGTGGCGCTTTAAAAACTTTGAAATATTGTAAATTGTAATTTTTGACTCTTCCGACTCAAAAGGTTGCCGACTCTTGCCCTAGAATATGGTTTTGGGGGCGCAAATTACAAATCTTGCCCTAGATTTGTTTGAGGGACCTGCAAAATTCTAATCTTGTCCAGAGCGTAAGTTTTGGGAGCGCAAAATTCAAATCTTACTCTGGTCGTAAGTTTTGGGGGGCGCTAAATTCAAATCTTGCTACGACACTGCCTATTTGACATGACTTGACATTAGTTTTGTTCCATTTTCTATATTTTCTGCAATTCACGTTTTCAATGGTTCAAAAAGAACGCCATCGCCTCCACGCCACGCTTAAGGCCTGAAATTATTTATAATTTACGTACACACAAAAAAATAAAAAGGAGATAGCATTAATTATATTATCATACTAATAAGTTTTCTTCTGTTCAGTAAAATGGGAAAAAAATCAAATAATACCACCACAGGACTATTCAAATCATTTTTAATACACACATTTAAACCTACATTATCCCAAAATAGAGCTAAATAAACTATAGTAAAGTCTTCTTCTATTCTATAACTTATCTAAAGTATACACATTCACTAAGTTTAAGAGAATTAACTAAAATATCTTTCGGTTTTAACCACGGAATAAAAAAATCAAGGGAAAGTGACATACGGCTAAAGAACTCGTGGCACAATTAAGCAAAGATCCACAACATTAACTTAATCGTGCTTAGTTTCCCGCTGCGACACTATGACGTCTCGAATGCTTACGTGAAATACTAGATTATACCTTATTGTGTAATTATAAGGTGTAAAATGATAGCAGAACTTGTATTAAATTACCACTGTGTGTAAAATTTTGATAATTTTTTAATTTATTTTATTTAACAACACTAGTATTAAGTTTTAATAAAAGAAACATTGTATAATTGCTAGGCCCCATTGAATTTTAAATAAACCCAATCATATACTTAATTGTTTATTTTTGCTTTATAATGTACTATTTCAATTGTCTATGTCAATGCCGTCTGTCGGGACAGGTCAGCTCCTACATACTATGGCAACTCTTTTTACGTTCATTTCTAAAGGCAATATTCTCACTTTTAAACTTTTTTTTTATTTCTAACATTAACCTATATTATACGAGCACATTATTTGAATAAATTCGATGTAATAAACAATAACTAATATAAAAAGAGTATAACCATGGAGTTTCTTGCCGGTTCTTCTCTATAGGACCCACAATTTGGAAGCGTGTAACTAGAGCCTGACGTTTCAAAAGTGCCTGTAATTAGGTTTATTTGAAATAAAAATATATTTGAATTTGAATGTTGATATTGGCGACACTTTTTCCCGTACTAAGTAATCGTAACTTCAACTTATTTTCTTTATTTCGTGGTTTTAACTCTATCTAAACTAAACTAAAAATTGTCAAGCAAGCTAAATATTCAATACTAGCCTATAGCTACCTACTTTCAGGTATCACAAAATACAAGTACCTCCTGTTTTTACATTTTGAGGACATTTTTAAAGTGTAATTTTGCGTATTTTTAAATGCATTTATAATCTAACTTAATCTTAATAACGCCTGTACTTCAGATCACCATGTCCCCAAGAAAAATTAGTTTAACTTAATTGTAACAAACTGGGCGGAACAACTCAAATAATTACCGTGTATAAAGAAGGATCCCTACTATCAGAACCAAGCGTTTTGAGAACTCTTTCATAATGCGTACACCGTACAGCCAAGTTGTGAAATTCATCTGTAATTCCGGGCACTTACAACCCTAACGCCTTTAAAGCTGGAGTGAATCGGCACCTACTAGGTTTGCTCGCTCCATCGTCGACCACATCTTGATTAAGCTGTCTAGATTGCGGTCAAGAGCAGATCTATATCTCATAAAAAAAAATGGGAAAAATAAAATAAAGGTAAGTAACAAAAAAAATGTTTTTTTTTAATATACAACGTGGATATGACAACACGACAGTAAATGAAAACACGGTTATTACTAGTCTACAGAAGCATTTTAAACACATTAATAAGTTGTTTAGCGAAAATGAAAAAACGAATTTTTTAAACAAAATAAATATTAAAGTATCGAAATAATAAGTAGATACACCATTTGTAATCATCTGCAATAATTGAGAAAGAGAGTTTAAAATCATAATTCTGGATTCGCCCAGATCTTTGACCTAACTATCTTTATCAGAGAAATGGTGCTGCATTCAAAATTAATAAAATTAAAATAATTTCCTGTGGCCTATTAACGGGATTTTATTTATTTTTTATGTACAGTCAGAGAACGTGATACTCTGTACGTGGTTTTATTTAATGTCGTATTGTCATCTCCACTTTATACAACATGTAACCGAAAGGGTATATCTATCCGAAACTGATGAAGAACTGAAGAGTACACCTGGTATAGAATCTCTATGCAAAATTTTAGCCCAAAATAAATTACTCGAAAAAATTATTCCTAATTTTCGATTTCATAAGTTTATTGAATTCAAATAATGAAAAACGTGTCACTGGACTATGAAGGTTCTTTTCACGTCAGTTGCTATTGTTAAGATATACGTTCTGGAGATCGTACTGTCCATGGCCCTTTATGGGGCTCCAGTGTGGGCGGACACCCTGATGCCGGGCAATGTCACGCTGCTGCGCAGGCCGCAGCGTGCGATGGCCATCAGGGTGATTCGAGGGTATCGTACGGTCTCCTTTGGGGCGGCGAGCCTTCTAGCCGGATCAATGCCCTGGGATCTGGAGGCGAGGGACCTTGCGCTGAGGTATCATCAGAGTGAGGACCCACCTGATCGTAGCGAGGTCCGCCAGATCCTAGTGGCCGAACGGGAGGAGCGACTTGCGCAACTCAGCGCAGGGCACGCCGCAATAGCGGCGGTAAGGCCCGTCATGGAGGAGTGGCTGGAGAGGGGCTATGGCGCCCTCACCTACCGGCTGACGCAGATACTCTCGGGGCACGGTTGCTTTGGGAAGTATCTGTGTCGCATAGGCCGGGTGCTGACTCCCGAGTGTCATCACTGCGGAAGCTGCCTTGAGGACACGGCGCAGCACACACTGGCGGAATGCCCAGCTTGGGCCACGCAGCGCCGTCAGTAGGCGGCAGCGATCTCTCACTTCCGGTCGTTGTTTTGGCTATGGTTGGGAGCGAGAACGCTTGGGAGGGCGTCGTCTCCTTTTGAGAGGAGGTGATGCTCGCTAAGGAGGCGGCGGAGAGGGTTCGAGAGGCAACGACCTCTCTCTCCACCCGCAGGAGACGGACCGAGCGTCGCAGGAGGGCGTACGCCGACCTCCAGCCACCCTAGGAGTGGGCCTGCGGGCGGCGGACTCGAGGTAGCCCACCGCCCGATCAGTCAAGGCCCGTGACGGTGGCGTGTCGTGTTCCGCGCGCGCCAGTCAAGAGAAGGGTGCGGCCTATGATGCCGCACGGGGAAAAGGGGCTCGCCTACTAGTGGCGAGCCGGGACCTGCCGGGGATGGTTGGACGACTATAAGTTTCCCACGCCCCCGGCCAATGGTTGGAAGAGGAACACCGTGGTGGTTTTAGTCGGTAAGAGTCCGACACTGGCTCCACCTTCCCCGGGCGGAGTGCGTCCATGAGGAATTACCCACGTAAAAAAAAAAAAAAAGATATACGTGCTAGTGATGTGTAAATAGTTTGTAGTGTTTGGTTTCTTATGTTGGAATTTCTCATATGTTCCTAATATGAAGATAAAGGATTTTAAACTCTTGTCGTATAATTTGTTGTCATCCAAAGAAGCCGTGCACTTGATATGTTTACATGTTGAAATTTAAATCGCTTAATTCCCGAAAAGGCGTCATAGTATTCATCATTATAAGCAAGTTTTACTATTGGACTAACCCTGAAATTGGGAGAAAAATAATCTGTTGGTCCCTACATTTGTGTTCACTTAAATCGATAAAATGTAGGGACCACCAGTTTTTTTTTTCCCAATTTCAGTGTTAGTCCCATAGTAGAAGTTGTTCATAATGATGAGTACATCTATACCGTTTCCGTTAAACGTTGTATATTGAAAAATACGTGTGAATAGTACAGATTATAACATAGCAAGCTTTTATTTTTATAACTTAATCTAAATTCTAATTATAATTATAACTTAATCTAAATTCTAATTATAATTATAACTTAATCTGAATTTGATAATTTAATCTAATTCTAATTTTCTGAAGGAACCTTCCACACCGAATGCGTCAGTTATCTTCGGTGCAGTTGTTCTCTTGGCTTCGTCTACATAAAAGTATTTGTCGTGATTTTCGTAAAATTGTTTCCATGTTTCCGATTGTAAGGTTTCACACCACATGTCTGGAAACAATAAAAAAAAGTTACTTTTCGTGGTTTTGGGCCAAGACTGACTTTTCTGCACGTTTTATCTTCCTTTGAGCCTTTTCCTAATGATGTTGGGATCGGCTTCCAGTCTAACCAGATGCGGCTGAACATCAGTATTTTACACGGAGCAACTGCCATCAGACCCCCGCAACCCAGTTACTGGGTTATACCAACCGCGATATCCTAAGGTATGACTACAGACAGTTGAGTAGAATTTCAGGCTTCTGACTACTCGTAACGACTGCCATAGATGTATGGCAACCGGGACCTCGTGCTCTTTGAGGCACGGAGGCACTCTCCTATACTTTTTATGATTAACTTAAATGGAAATGTAACGAAATGCACATATCAAAGTGAAAAATCTAAAAGACAGCGGTAGTTGGAATGTCTGGGTGAGTATTAGATCCTGGCCCACTCTAAAGTAGTTTAAATACTGATTCTTCAAATTCATATGCAGATTAAAACAATTGCAGTAACGATGAAGAAAAACATTCTAAGGAAACTTTGCACG
This sequence comes from Asteroscopus sphinx, assembly GCA_949699075.1. Classification (NCBI taxonomy): domain Eukaryota; kingdom Metazoa; phylum Arthropoda; class Insecta; order Lepidoptera; family Noctuidae; genus Asteroscopus; species Asteroscopus sphinx. The sequence goes on along the minus strand of OX453021.1, from coordinate 4,583,990 downwards.
CCTGATGGACCTATTGAAAAACCTAAACCTTTTTTTAAATCAGGGACCCGTGCCAAAAATGGGACAGAAATGGCTTGATTATGTTTTAACCAAAGAGATTCAATATAATTAAATATTTTAATGTCTTTGGTTTTTATGTTGTGAAGGAAATCCTTCAAGTCAGAGATTATCTGTGCTTCAAGTAATTGTAAATGTCATTTATCACTTGTCACCCGCTACGTGTACAAAGCACCATAAGCACGCTAACTGATCCAGACAAAGCAGAGATTTGATCTGTAATCACTCTAGTGTGGTCCAGACTACGCTTGAGTAGAGATTTTTATTATATTTCAGGTCAAATTCGTGTGTTATGTTATTAAATTGAAGTTTATAATTACCGTATTAGAATAAGACCGATACTCAAGTAACGATTCTATCCTTATGTAGTGATCAGGTGATTGAAGTTTAAACTGTACTTGAGGAACCTTCTGTAATACGGGCCTTATAGTAACAGTTGATATTCATCAATACTCACCAGATATATCTTGAACAGTCATCTTTGCCGTACCACCGAGGTCTGTAGGAAAAACTTCTCTAGGCAGCACCTTGAATATGTTCTCGAAGCCTTCGTATAAGTGCAATCTTTCTGCATGTTTGGATTTCATAATTTTCTTGAAAAGGGCCAAGATGGAGTGACCGAACGCTGGGACGTTGACCATATGTAGGCCTTTTATCTTAATAGCGTAGCACGACTGTGGATGAAAACAAGTTGTATGTAAATGTTGAACTCATTTTAGAGAAACTCTTTCTACAGGTGCGGCACGCTATGATGGCGTTTTTTACGTTTGCCTGCTCATAAAGATCCAAAAAGAATATAACCACTACGTTTAATAAAGATCCGTAAATATTGACAACTACGTATGTGCTACGTACTGGCTACGTATGAAGAAACAATTGCCGTACTTTATTGTCAATAGTGATGCACTGCTACACCAATGTAATTTTTCGAATTTCGAATATATTATTCAAATTCAAATTCTATTTATTTCTACTGTTTTTAGGGTTCCGTACCCGAAGGGTTCCAAACGGGACCCTATTACTCTCGCTACGCTGTCCGTCCGTCCGTCCGTCCGTCTGTCTGTCACAGGGCTGTATCTTTGTAACGGTAATAGATAACGAGTTGAAATTTTCACAGAATATGTGTTGCTATAAGGTGTATCACGACAAATACTAAAAACAAAAAAAGTCTAAAATCAAGGGGTCCCCATACAAGAAACCTCGAAAAACATGCATTTTTTCAACGTTTTTGTACCTGCTCTATCTTCAAAACGGTAATATATACCAGCGTCAAACTTGGTCAGATTATAGTGCATATTATGTAGTTTAACAACAAATACCAAAAATAAGACAAACATAGACAAATGTGGTGGTACCTGCGTAAGAAAGACATGCAAAAATTTATATTTCGCGCACTGTACGTAGATATCTTTTGATAAACTCTCGTAAATTAAATCAGTTTTTATGGGGTATCAGGGGCCGTATTATGAGCTTTTAAAAAACCATGCAAGTTCCAGGCAATCCATTTAACTGCCTTGTAAAATGTCGTATTATGACATGCGTAAACCTGGCTGACTTCTGGATGGATAAGTTGTCTATGGCTGTCTTTTAACTTTTGACGGTGATGTTTAGGAACAAGATTAATTTTTTTGTCGGTAAGTTACGGTTTTAATTTTGTAATGTATTGATATTAAAAATTCAAAATATTAGTTGCATGAACACAAAAGTATAATTAAATATTTAAAGCATCGTATTTTGCCTACAACAAAAATAATAATGTGTTGATTTTACCACATTTTACTAAATGTATATTTATATGAATGGTTCACGGTGTTACGCTTCCGAACGACACCCCATTTAAAAGTCAGCGGGAAGTTAATCGTAGGTGGGCAAAGAGTATATAATCACTACGTTTAGTAGATGGGAACAAAGAGATTTCAATACATCTTATTATTTTCTTATTACTTTAAATTAATGTTTTAAACAATACGTATTAGAATGGCGTAAGTGCTATGTGTGATGTTATTTGGCTTAAAATATGTAATAAAATACAAAGAAAATAATTTTACATTTCATGTTATTTAGTTCAGACACAGACATAGTAAAAAATATAGACCAAGTGCTGCGAACAATCCTACTGAAGCCACCAAAACCGTGCTCCTCCGTGTACAAACCAGCGCTCACGCACACACATGCACATCAAACCATGCTCACCGCTCTCAGTACACATGTCGCGGCATCGTCTAGTAAGCATGGCCAAAAAATATATCTTTCAAGAGCATATGTGTGCGTGAGCGCTGGTTTGTTCACGGAGGAGCACGGTTTTGTTGGCTTCACTATGATTGTTCGCAGCACTTAGTCTATATTTTTTAATATGTTGTGAATGTCTGCCTTGAAGCGTCGCTTTCCAGAAACGCAATTACTTCGTAATAATCGTACATGTTAGTGGTAGAGTTATTATTGTGGATTATTATTACCAAATCTTACCAAACGAACTCAAAGCAATTCAATAAAAGGTACTCTAAGACAGCTTTTACTGACTGGTTTCTAATGTCACTTATTGACTGAAAAAAACAGAAATGAAACGTCAAATCAGCGTTCATAATACGGTTATCGCCAGTCAGCCAAAATACGGGCAGAAGTCGGCTTGTAGTGTCACGTGACCGCTGACTCGCTGGCAATTGAGTTACTAATACGAATTTGCCAGGCAGTTCACTTTACAGCGAGAACTGCCTGGAAATAAGAGTTCATAATAAGGCCCCTGGTCGTTGAGAGGTACGGAACCCTTACTGCGCGAGTCCGACTCGCACTTGGCCTGTTTTTTTTATGTATGTCACAGAAAATTTGATTAAATAGCGATTAAACAAAATGGCTAGACGTTATGTTTATTGAATAATTTGATAAATTATTTACTTTTTAACCGACTTCAAAAAAAGTAGGAGGTTATGTATTGCGCGGGTTTAATTTTTTTTTTTTTCATGTATGTACACCGATTACTGGGATTTATGGGCTGATTTACGTGGTTCTTTTTTTATTTGGTAGTGGAAGCCCGCGCGGTGGTCCCATATAAATTTTATTAACTTAGGTTGAGCAGTTTTTTAACCAGCTTCAATAAATCAGTTTATTTTAGCTTCGCCTATCTAGATGATCTGCTCATTGGTACGTTTTTCTGAGAATTCTAGGCCGATATGCGTGTTTTTTTTTTTCACGATATTGATTAGAGGTTTGGAAGAACATGAGCGAGACTTTGCCTAGCAGTGGGATAGCAAAGTTTAATTTTTTTTTTTAACTCGAACTGGTTATATAAACATTTATGAATGAACCCTCGCAATTATCAACTAAAAAAGTATGAAATAAAAACTTTTTAACAAAAAATAAAACCGACTTCAAAAACCTTAACTAAAAAGTAAAAAATAATCATTGTATGTATTTTAAAATCTTAACATAAACCGAGATTTTGAAGGCGGCGCGTGATTTTCATGTACGTTCACATAAACTATTTTTTATTACTATAGATATGCGCTCGACTGTACATTATATTTACATGACGCAAAGGGTCAATCACGCGCCGCCTTCAAAATTTTGGTTTATGTTAAGATTTTAAAATACATACAATGATTATTTTTTACTTTTTAACCGACTTCATTAGTTAAGGTTTTTGAAGTCGGTTTTATTTTTTGTTAAAAAGTTTTCGTAGATATTATTCATAATACTTACTTGGAGTTGGTCAAAGTAATAAACCTGCTCCCCTAGCCAAGTCGACAATCTACAATCGTCAACGCTAATAGAAATCAATCAAAATGTATGGGAATGACATATCTTAACGAAAAAGTCATTCGTATAGATATGTCATTCCCATACATTTTTATTGTTTTCTATAGCGTCGACGATTGTAGATTGTGAACTTGGCTAGGGGGGCTGGTCCCAAGCCCTAATAATTTGAAATGTGTCACAACACTATTGGAATATGTCAAAAACGCCATCATAGCGTGCCGCGGGTATATGTCTTGAATAAAGCCTGCATCCGGGATACCTAATACTGGGCCCACACTACTTTCTTTACGTACTGTTCGATTTACGTACCTACTATTCAGAATTAGAAAGTACATGGATCGACTTGTATGGGAATTTAGGTCCAGGAAAAGACTGAGCTGTGACTGAATAAAACCTAGGTTAATTTCAAGTATAAAATTATGGCTTATAATAATTTTGCGATTTCCGAGCAAGTGGGAGAAATAGTACATTACTGTAGAGGCCTGAAATTAAGCTATTTACGGCCGAGTAATATTGGAAGTACGAGGCGAAGTCGAGTACTTCCCAAGTGATTTTGAAAGGACGAGGCGCAAGCCGAGTCCCTTTTAACTAAAGGAGGCCGTTAATTGCTATTTCGGCCCAGACTTGTATAGTACTTTTCTCTCATTTGCGAGGAAACACAACACAAATTAATTCAACAGTATCTCATTTTCATTCACGCCAATTCGCCCGCGCGTGGTTCTTGTTCTATTTTCAAAGTTTTGAAAAAAAAAATGCGCATTCAGCCTATATAATGATAAATATTTAGTACCTAAAAACACATAATTTATGTAAGTGTGTACTTAAAAACCTCGGTAGCATAATTTAAAAAATAAAAAGTGTCCAGCTATTATTAATTAGCAACTATTTTTGTCCTGTTGGATATTACCGGCCTGTTATTTCGTTGCGTACGGAAAAGAGCCGATTGTTGTATTCATTTTTTTTTTAATAATGAACCAATTTCCGAGCAAGTGGGAGAAAAAGTATTTTTATTATATTACTATGCCCATTAACAGCATTTAAGTAACAGTTACATTTTATTTTACTTGTGGGCTCATTTCGTCCAGTATCTTTTATTATTAAGGGCCGGTTTTTCAATAGTCTGATAACTTTTAACACAGGAATAAATGTGACTTTTTGACAGGTTTTCTAAATTTTTTTATAGTAAAGGATGGCGAAACGAGCTAAAGGTCCACATGATGTTAAGCGGTTACCTTTGCCCATAACAACTGCAATACCACTTAGGCTGTTGCCTAAATGGTACCGCAAGTCGGTTCGCCAAACTGAGACATGAAGATGGAAAGTCTAATGTGATTGTAATTTCACCGGCACCCGTATCCTCAGACCGAAACACAGCAATGAAGCATCACTATTTGGCGGAGAAGCAGGTACGCTATACTACAACTGTCAAAATGTCAAAATTATTCCTCAGTTAAAAGTTAACTGGCTATTGAAAGACCGACCCTAAGCTAACATCTTAATGGAATCTGTGAACTAAAGACAGCATCTAAGGAATTATCGATTGATGTAACCTACCAGCTTGCACTAAAATTAAACCAAGTAAACCACCATTGTGACTTAAAACCAAAACCTGTCTAATTATAATAAAATAAGTTTAACCGGATTACATCGCCTTATCACCATCATTATCATTTCAGCCGAAAGACGTCCACTGCTGGACATAGACCTCCCCCAAGCATCGCCACAACGATCGCTCCTGACCCGACCCTTCCGTATCTAGCGGATTCCGGCGACCTACACCAGGTCGTCGGTCCACCTTGTGGGGGGCCTACCCACGCTGCACCTTCCAGTACGTGCTCGCCACTCCAGAACTTTACTGCCCCATTGGCCATCTGTTCTACGAGCAATGTGCCCCGCCCACGGCAATTCTTCGGGCTATGTCGGTTACTTTCGTTCTCCTGCGAATCTCCTCATTTCTGATTCGATCACGCAGGAACACTCCGAGCATAGCCCTCTCCATTGCCCTTTGAGTGACTTTGAGCCTTCTTATCAGGCCCGTTGTGAGCGACCACCTTGAGACACTGTGGTATTTTGGACGAGAAGATATTGCGTAGCTTCTCGAATGCTGCCCAACCGAGTCGGATTCGACGATTGGCCTCTTTCTCCAAGTTGGAATTACCTAGCTGGACAGTTTGTCCTAGGTATACATAATCGTCAACAACTTCGAGTGTAGATTCTCCGATGTTTACGGGAATGGGTGCTATATGGGAATTCGACATAACCTTTGTCTTGTCCATATACATTTTAAGACCCACTCTATAAGAAGCTCTACTGAGGTAATCGAGCATTGTACCAAGGTCCTCCATGGTCTCAGCCATGACTACTATGTCGTCGGCAAACCGAAGGTGAGTGATGTACTTGCCGTTTATGTTAATGCCCCTTCCAGTCCAGAACCTTGAAAACATCCTCCAATGCAGCAGTGAACAGTTTCGGAGAGATCACATCCCCCTGCCTCACACCTCGCTGCAGAAGGATAGGTTTCGAGGCTTGGTCTTGTAATCGGACTGACATAGTAGCGTTTTCATATAAAGACTAACAGTTCGATGTACTGATAGTCAATCTGGCACCGTTCTTCTTCTTCTATCGTGTCGACATGAGCTACATAATAATAACAGCTCATGCCGTGGGGAAAAGATTAGCCAGTCAGCAGGTTGGTAGCGGGGCTGACTGCCCAGGGTGCGCCGGACGATCAATTAAATATCGTTACTCGTGGAGGCTCTTTTAATGCATCCCGTACAAGAACCACCGCAAAAAACACACCACCGAACCGTTGCACCGGCACCGTTGAAGAGACTGTAGTACAGCCCAAGTCTCGATCGAATTTTTGAATTTTATTATTAAACTTTTTTTAATTCTCAGTAGCAGCCCGGAGTCTGGATTTGTGCCCGGTCAATGGCAATAGGCTCGCCCCCTATTACATGGGACTATAACATAACTGGCGAAATGTGGGTGTACTATTACACCTCTGCCTACCCCTTCGGGGAAATACAGGCGTGATGTTTTGATATATTAAACTTGTTTTATTATAATGTGTAGTGTCGGCGAAAACCTAAGAAATTAATAAGTCTTTTATTCTAAGAAGACACCTAGCAGTTGGGCACTCATGAGCTGATGAGCTAATTTATCTAAAAAAAACTCACCGTAATATGATGATATATTTTGGAGATCAAAAGTGGTGTCATTTGCATGGCATGGTTGAGGGTAGCGTTGCTGAAGTCGAAGATCCAGTGATCTCCATGTGTGGTCTCGTTAAACATCCTGTAGTCTCCCATCAGAAAGCCTAGCTTAGCCGCGTCGAGGACTACCATGTCTGGGTTCACTATCCTGGAGACGAAGAAGGCAAAGATCAAGGACTAAAAAAAACAAGGGGAAGTGGCATACGGCTACCGAACGCGTGGCATAATTAAGCGCAGATGCGCAACATTAACTTAATCGCGCTTAGTTTCCCGCGACGCTATGACGTCTCGAATAACATAAACAAAATCAGCCCATTACTATCCCACTGCTGGGCACGAGCCTCTTCTCAGTATGAGAAGGTTAAGGCCTTAGTCCACCACGCTGGCCTACACACACCATCGAGAACTGTATGGAGCACTCTCAGGTATGCAGGTTTCCTCACGATGTTTTCCTTCACCGTTAAAGCAAGTGACAATCAAATTCCGATCCTAGTACTAGATTCCTAATACTAGATTATATCATAATGTGTAATTTGAACGTGTAATATTAGTTTATGAAACTGTTGCATAACAGGGGTTATTAAAACACGTGTGTGAGTTTACAAACCGAGCCCACGCTGCTTACGAGCAGGATTCGAACCTGCGACTCCTGGCCCAGTACGCCAGTGCTTTAGCCACTAAGCTACCGTGAAGACTGCTCGTGGGATAAGACGTAGGTACCATAGTGGAGGATAATTTCGATACCACGAGCAGTGTTCACGGTAGCTTAGTGGCTAAAGCACTGGCGTACTGAGCCAGGAGTCGAAGGCTCGAATCTTGCTCGTGAGCGAATTTTTCTTTCCACAATTTAAATCGTTATTTATTTTACTCAAAAAAATCATAGCTCTGGGAATATACGTGGGACACTCAGAAAGTTTTGCGAAACTAAAAAAAATTGTTCTATACGTACATATATTTTTATCAAATCTTTTCAAAGTACTTTCCACCAGCCTCTATACAAAGATTCATGCGCCTAAACCAGTTTTCAAAACACTTTTTCCAGTCCGCCGCAGACACCTCGTTTACAGCCTGCTCGAACGCAGCCAGCGCATCTTCCGGCGACGAAAATTGTATCCCTTTGAGCTGATTTTTTATTTTTGGGAATAAAAAGAAGTCACACGGTGCTAGATCAGGGCTGTAAGGAGGGTGACCCAGGAGTTTGACTGGCGTGCTGTCCAGGAAGTCCCTCGTTTTGAGTGCGGTGTGCGCAGGTGCATTGTCGTGGTGGAGCAGTAGCCCGCGGAGCCCTGTGTTTGGTCGCTTGTTGTTTATAACAGAGAAAACTTCTGGCAAACATTTGGTAGTATACCATTCGGCATTAATGCTTCTTTGATCCCGTAAGGGAATTGATACCAAGTGGCCAGTCAAATTAAAAAAGCTAGCGATCAAAATCTTACCCCCGCATCTAGATCGCTTCACTTTGGTAGGCGTTGGCTCATTTTGAAACACCCAAACAGTCGACTGGCGCTTGGTTTCTGGGTCGTATTGATAAATCCAGGACTCATCACCTGTAACGATGTCGTAAACACGCCGAGACGAGCCTGCTTCAAATTTGTTAAGCATATCACGGCACCATTCCACCCGGGCCTGCTTCTGAGCATCGGTGAGGTTGTGCGGCACCCAGCGTGATACTATCCTCCTCACGCGAAGATGGCTGTGTAGAATCTCGTGAACGCTTCCCGATCCAATCTTCAATATGTGTTGAATCTCCTGATATGTAATTCGCCTATTGTCTTGGATTAAATTTTTCACTGCTAGCACGTTTTCTTCGGTAACAGCCGTCAAAGGGCGACCGCTTATTTCGTCATCCCCCAAAGTTGGTCGACCGCGCTTGAATTCGTTATACCAACGATACACGGTTGCCTTGGAAGGGCCTTCATCTATGAATGCCATTTGAAGTCTATCGTACGATTCATCCGGTTTCAGGCGACACTTGAAATCGTATAAAATCATAGCTCTAAAATGTTCCCGGCGCAGATCCATGTTTCAGTGAGACACAATACTTTGAATTAACTCGCAAAAAATGTGGAGGGAAATTTTGAAATTGGAACTTACTTATTTTTACTTATAAATAATCATATTTTCGAAAAACATTATAACTGGCCAGTCTCCCATATATAAAAACTTTTTTTCGCAATACTTTCTGAGGGGCCTGGTATACCAGAAATAAAAATAAAAGACCACCCGCATTTCCTCTTTGTAGCGTTGGACATCCCCTGGCCAGATGAGCCGATATCTGAAGGAGGTAGCTGATTTGATCGAGATATGGAAGATCGTTACTCGCCATTTTTAAAGCCCAAAAATATTATATAATGAACAGTAACATGAACTGATTTTTTATTAGGGAAGCACAGACTTAGGAAAAAATATAGACGAAGTGCTGCGAACAATCATAGTGTAGCCAATAAAACCGTGCTCCTCCGTTTAAAAACCACCGCTCACGCACACACATGCACCTTAAACCGTGCTCACCCCTCTCAGTTCACATGTCGCGGCATCGTCCAGTAAGCATCGCGAAAACAAATATCCTTCAGGTGCATGGTGTGTACGTGAGCACTGGTTGTACATGAAGGAGCACGGTTTTTGTTGGCTTCAGTATGGTTGTTCGATGCACTTAGTCTATATTTTTTACTATGTCTGTGTAGGTAAGTTAATTGTTTTGCCTGGGAAAAGTTCAAACCTCACAAAATTCTCATTACTGAAGTTTTAGATAAGTTTTTCAATGTTCTTCCGTTGTTTTATGTATTTTTTTTAAATAAGTAAACGAAAGCTGTTTAAACGCGGAAAATCGAGGAGCTTTTTATTTGAGAATTATGTGACTTATCCGTATCGAGATTATCCGGAGAAGAACCGGAGTGACCGACATAGCTTGTAGGATCAGTAAGCTGAAGTGGCAGTGGGCTGGCCATGTCTGAAAAAAGACCGATGGCCGCTGGAGCAGACGAGTCCTTGAGTAGAGACCGCGAATCGGCAAACGCAGAGTAGGGCGCCCCCGTGCCAGGTGGACCGACGACCTAAAGAACGTGGCTGGGGGGGACTGGATGCGGAAGGCAGAGGACCGAGTGTTGTGGCGCAACTTGGGAGAGGCCTATGTCCAGCAGTGGACTGCCATAGGCTAAGTTTATATGACTTATACGGTCTCTACTGATTTTTATTAAACTTATATTTTTATTGACATTGTGATTTACTGTTTTATTTTATTTTTATATTTAAGTTTTTTATTAAACCTATTAAAATTGAAAAGATAAAAGCTTTTGAAAAGATAATGTTAAAGGAACAACAAAAATGTGTTCTATTCTATCATACCTACGGAAAGCCTAACTAGCTAAAAACAAGTTTATTCACAAACAGTAACCTAACTTTGCTTAAAACCGAGATATAAAACAGGAGAGACGTCGTACGTCTGTTAAAATTTTCACGAACTACCCTCTGACAGTGTTAGCTGCTTGTAAACGAACTTGGCTGGCCACTTCTGAATATTTGACGATGCCTGCCCCGTTGCAGGGTTGGTAACAAATTCAAAGTGCATTGTGATTCTCGACCGTTATTTTGAATTTCTGTTGTGAATTTATGGTGGGAAGCAAGCTTTCAGTGGTGTTAATAAATGTTTTTTTCATGCAGTGATTTTGGCGCCCTGATGGGCTCTTATCCTACTTTCTAGCTTAGCTTCGAAGCTTCTTAGTTTAGCTAATTAGCAAACTTAAAGCAAATATAGATTTTTCTAATAACTCGACTTGATCTAACCCTAGAGTGCTCGCGCTATGAGCATTTTGCCGCTCTTGGCTAATAAATGTCATTAGTTTGTAAACTATGAACTCGTCAAGCTCAAGAGTCCCAGTAGCTGCCTCTCCGTGTCTTACCTACCTATATTCTAAGTTTGAAAACAATTAATGCGTGGAAGACCGCGCAAAGAAAGAATTGCTACCTGCGGGTCGCGTGTGGCGGCAAATTGCTCACAGCGCGACCACTCGCGTGTTTATTTTATTTTATTTTTATTTATTTAGCACACCAACAGCATTATCACAGCAGTGCATACCAGGCCCCTCAGAAAGTATTGCGAAAAAAAGTTTTTATATATGGGAGACTGGCCAGTTATAATTTTTTTCGAAAATATGATTATTTATAAGTAAAAATAAGTAAGTTCCAATTTCAAAATTTCCCTCCACATTTTTTGCGAGTTAATTCAAAGTATTGTGTCTCACTGAAATATGGATCTGCGCCGGGAACATTTTAGAGCTATGATTTTATACGATTTCAAGTGTCGCCTGAAACCGGATGAATCGTACGATAGACTTCAAATGGCATTCATGGATGAAGGCCCTTCCAAGGCAACCGTGTATCGTTGGTATAACGAATTCAAGCGCGGTCGACCAACTTTGGGGGATGACGAAAGAAGCGGTCGCCCTTTGACGGCTGTTACCGAAGAAAACGTGCTAGCAGTGAAAAATTTAATCCAAGACAATAGGCGAATTACATATCAGGAGATTCAACACATATTGAAGATTGGATCGGGAAGCGTTCACGAGATTCTACACAGCCATCTTCGCGTGAGGAGGATAGTATCACGCTGGGTGCCGCACAACCTCACCGATGCTCAGAAGCAGGCCCGGGTGGAATGGTGCCGTGATATGCTTAACAAATTTGAAGCAGGCTCGTCTCGGCGTGTTTACGACATCGTTACAGGTGATGAGTCCTGGATTTATCAATACGACCCAGAAACCAAGCGCCAGTCGACTGTTTGGGTGTTTCAAAATGAGCCAACGCCTACCAAAGTGAAGCGATCTAGAAGCGGGGGTAAGATTTTGATCGCTAGCTTTTTTAATTTGACTGGACACTTGGTATCAATTCCCTTACGGGATCAAAGAAGCATTAATGCCGAATGGTATACTACCAAATGTTTGCCAGAAGTTTTCTCTGTTCTGTTATAAGCAACAAGCGACCAAACACAGGGCTCCGCGGGCTACTGCTCCACCACGACAATGCACCTGCGCACACCGCACTCAAAACGAGGGACTTCCTGGACAGCACGCCAGTCAAACTCCTGGGTCACCCTCCTTACAGCCCTGATCTAGCACCGTGTGACTTCTTTTTATTCCCAAAAATAAAAAATCAGCTCAAAGGGATACAATTTTCGTCGCCGGAAGATGCGCTGGCTGCGTTCGAGCAGGCTGTAAACGAGGTGTCTGCGGCGGACTGGAAAAAGTGTTTTGAAAACTGGTTTAGGCGCATGAATCTTTGTATAGAGGCTGGTGGAAAGTACTTTGAAAAGATTTGATAAAAATATATGTACGTATAGAACAATTTTTTTTAGTTTCGCAAAACTTTCTGAGTGTCCCACGTATAGACAGACACTAAAAAGTATAACTTACATAGTGATTACACAAATTATAGGCATGCATGACATTGAATATAAATGTTATAGCAGAGACTACAATAATTAAGTATACAATTTTGAAAAGTTACTGTTAAAGAATGTAGTTAATAAATGTAGTAATAATAACAATACCATTGAGAAATAACATTAGTTCATTAGGACATGTCTGTACGAAACAAATTTCATACAAAATATATCGATAGTCTTATCTAACTGGATGTATCTTTCATTATACAACCTTGCCATGCGTATAAGAGGGCTATTAAATGTAGTATTTAAGGTCGAGGTTGGGATTTCAAATATATGATGCTGTCGCATAACACGCTTGCTAAACCTAAATTAAAAATAATTTATCAATTCTGCATCAATGCAGCCGTTTATAATTTTGTGAAGAATTAGTAGGTCATATATATTTCGTCGTTTCTTTAAACTTAATAGTTTAAAATGTATCAATCTATGATTATACTCGGGAATAGCTTTACGGATGCCATTTCTTATACACAAATACCTAACAAAACGAGCCTGAATGGATTCTATACTGTTTGCGTAAGATACATAATAAGGAGACCATATAGTGGAACAATACTCCAGGGAGCTTCGGACCAAAGCGTTATAGAGCAAAATAATGCAGCTGTTGTTACGAAACGGTTTGGACATACGAATTATAAAACCTAGCATTTTATTAGCTTTAATCACCAGACTATCTATATGATAGCGAAAAGATAGAGATGTATCAAAAAGAACGCCTAAATCACGAATGACAGAAACTCTGCCCAAATAAGCTCCATCTATATGGTATTAAAATTCTACATATTTTACTTTATTTGTGAATGTTATGTATTGACATTTTTTAACATTGAGTGACATTCTGTTATCAAAACACCACTGCTGAAGGACATTCAGATCGTTCTGTAGTTCTACACAATCATTCAATTCTGATATACTACAATAAATTTTCAAGTCATCCGTATGTTGAAATGTTATTAATTTTTCATTGTTTTTGTGCTCGTTTTAATCATTTCAGCCGAAAAACGTCCACTGCTGGACAAAGGCCTCCCGCAAATGGGGGGACATGCCATAATCGCCACGCTCGTTTTAATGTAAATATAATATTTTTAAAGGTTTTAGCGATCACTACACATGATAATACAACAGTTTAAACCGCATTACATAGCGTATATTATTTAAATTAAATAATAAATAATTTAAAGTAATTATTTATTTATTATTTTAATATACGCGATGTAATCCAGTATGGACATAGTAAAAACATATAATTTTGTTATAATTTTTAAGTTCATTTTATTTTATATAGGTTAAGATAAATCTGTTCCAAAAAAGTAATGACTTTTCCCAAAGATGATTATAAGCCAAATTTTTCTGAAATTTATTAAATGACTAGCATAAATATAACCTTTTCTAAACCTTTATGTTTCGTTTTGTCTATTGTATAAACATTTATACATTTTTGCAACTACATATACAAGAAAAATGCATTTTAATATGTGCGGCAAAACGCTCCACACGCGACTACTCACGTTTCACGGAAAGGCGCGACTACTCTAGGGTTAAATAGGTATGGACCATTGTCTTGACCATAAAAATCTAAATAAAGATAATAGAAGTGGCAAAGGCGCGTGAACATGTCGCCGCGTACAGGTGTCTATTAGAACACCAGTGCGCAAACCTTTTGCTTGATCATCAGTGCTGTTTTGGATGCAGATTTTGTATTTTGCAGCATATCTAGCACAGGACCTTTTTAGGCTTAATTTATTTTGCATTGCTACCTGCAACCACGAAATGCTGCAAAGCTTTCGAAACGTCAGGGAAACCAATTTAAATAATATACGCGATTTAATCCGGTTAAACTTTGTTTTATTATAATATAATATTTTAGTTGTAAAACTTGAGAAAAATATAACAATTAAAAAATTAAGCTTTTCTTAACATTGGTACAGTAAGTACGTGACTTACTGTAACAATCTTTAGTTTGAAGTACATACTGCAACAATGATTACGAAATGAGTTTTCTTTTAAATAGAATCACGAAAATAACACTACTCTCAATCACAAATTTATAATAAATAATTGAAAAGTTTGCATGCCGTAAGATATAATTTATTAGGACTTATCGTTGTGTTTCCCTCCACTTTTAATTTCATGAACTCAAAATAAATATGATTTCATTTGATAATTTGAAGTCCAGGATTATGTTTTTGTATTTCATGACATGACACAATATTGTCACAGATTGCTCTGTATAATTTAATTTAATTGCCTGTTAAATGGGTGAAAAGTTTGCATGCCGTAAGGTAGAATGTACTGGGACTTATTTATGTGTTTTCAACTTATGTATATACCTACATTGTACGCAAATAAAGACGATTTGATTTGATTTGATTTGATTTGATTCACTCCGCTTTCATATACACGTACATAACATAACCAGCCCATTACTGTCCCACTGCTAGGCACGGGCAGTGGCGTGCATTGGCCTACTTCACTTGAATTTAATTGTGGTGTAAGTTATTGATTTTTTCATGTAGGAAGATTAATTTAGCATTAATAGGTCTATTTTAAGATAAATAATCATCGTACTCTGAAAAAAAGATAATAACTTACACCACAATTGAATTTGAATGAGGAAAGCAGTAGGTATTGCCTAATTGCCTATATGCAATGCACGCCACTGGGCACGGGCCTCTTTTCAGTATGAGAAGGCTAAGGCCTTATTCCGCTTTCATATGCTTACCTGAAAAGTAAAATCCGGTGATTCTCAGCAGTCTTCATTGGAGGGACGACCCAGTATCCTTCCTTCAAATACTTTGCACAGTTAGCTGATAAAGGAGCTCTGCCTACTAGTAGTTCAGGCATCTTATTCCTTGCTGAAAAGTAGTTATCTATTTTCTCTTTGCTTTGTTCCACGCTGAAGCCACGCGTCTTTAGGTGGCCGAGGATCATTTGGTCGTCTGGAATGGGAGATAATTTGGTAAAGAAAGTGCTTTTGTTAGTTTCGTATTGCCTCGCTCCGGACACGCATATAACCGAGTTGATTAAATTGCTTACTACTCTTATATTATCTGGCGAGATGACATTTAAAAATATTCCACGATAAATCATGCGTACTGGAGTAGATATGTTCACGCTCGCTCTGACTGTATAGGGCTCTGCTGGCTAGTTCAAAAGGCTGAGAGGGTGGAAATAGAGACCAATGGGCTCTAGGTGCATCACCTAACCACATGCAATGTAAGCGCAGAACAGTGTCCGGTACATGATGAAATCCATTTAAAAAAAAAAAAAAAAAAGGTAGGTACCATTTTTTAGGGTTCCGTACCCAAAGGGTGCCAACGAGACCCTGTTACTCTCGCAACGCTGTCCGGCCATCCATGCGTCCGTCCGTCTGTCTGTCACAGGGCTGTATATTTGTAACGGTAATAGATAACCAGTTGAAATTTTCACATATGTGTTACTAAAGTTGAGGGGCTCGTAGCGAAGCAACGACTGAGCGGATTGTACGATCTGCAAGGTTAAGCTGCACTTGCCGCGGTCAGTCTGTAGATGGGTGACCGTTTCGTTACACATCGAGACCCCTCCGTGCCTCGGAGAGCACGTTAAGCTGTTGGTCCCGGTTGTCATACAAATATCTATGGCAGTCGTTACGGGTAGTCAGAAGCCTGAAAGTCTGACAACTGGTCTAACCTCCGAATGTCAGTATTACCCAGTTTCTAGGTTGCGGGGGTCTGATGGCAGTCGCTCCGTGTAAAATACTGATGTTCAGCCGCATCTGTCTAGACTGGAAGCCGACCCAAATATAATTGGGAAAAGGCTCGAAGGATGATGTGTTACTATAGTTCCTATAACGACAAATACAAAAAATATAAAATTCTTAAACCAAAGGGAAAGGAAACTATACAATAAATATTGAACTAAGTTTACGGGACTCGTCGCGCACAATTAAATCAAAATATAACAAACATTTTGACTAACCTTGACGTTTCGTATGTGCCATAGCCGAACATTTGCTCGATTCAGGACCAAACCATTGGATTGAGCTAGCTACACGACCCAAAAATCTTCTCGACTGATCGTCATTACTATCGCAGAATTGTACGAGAAGCGATTGAGATAAAGAATTGAGATGAAGATGGATATAGGTTGTCCTCCTCGTGGAATCCGGTAATTGAGAAGTGTTCGCGTCGTGGTATGTCTACATGTATCTCCGCCGAAACTGTCAGCATTGTGTGTCGTGATTCAGCATATCTTGTTACGGACAGCGACGTTACGAAAAACCAACCGCAGGTAGTTCGAGAAAACACCCGCCGCTCAAGACGATGACACCCACATACTTCAGTCTGCTCGTGACCACGGCTAAGGCAACTTGACCGAAACGTTGAGGTTAGTCAAAATGTATTTTGTAGTAGTATTTTGATTTAATTGTGCGCGAAAAGTCCCGTAAACTTAGTTCAATATGAGTGAAATTCGCGAAAGTTTAAAAACTTCTATACAATAAATCTCGAAAATCATGCATTTTTTTTCAACGTTTTTGTTCCTACTCTATCTTCAAAACGGTAATACATACAAGCGTTAAACTCGGTTCAATTATAGTGCACACTGTGTAGTTTAGCAAATAATAATAAAAAATAGGGTAAACATACACTTATGTGGTGGTACATTCGTAAGAAATAGATGCAAAAATTCATATTTCGCTCACGATGCGTTGATGTCTTTTGATGAACTCTCGTAAATTAAATCAGTTTCTATAGGGTCTATAGGTCAATGGGAGGTACGGAATCCTTACTGCGTTAGTCCGACACGCACTTGGCCGGTTTTTTTGTACATTGCCCGCGTATAATTCGCTTATCGACCTTTGACGACCTCTGTGGTCTAGTGGTTCGAGTGTCGGACTGCTGATAACGAGGTCGTGGGTTCGATTTCCACAGGACACAAATATTTGTGTGATGAAGGGTCTGAGTGTGTTGCTTATGTATTATTTATTTATTTACAAAAAAACAAAAAGTATATAAGTATTATATACATTGTCTAGTACCCATACCACAAGTTCTGCTTAGTTTGGGACTAGATGGTACTGTGTAAAAATGTCCCAAAGATATTTTTAAGCTATTGCATAGCTTCTATTGCGGGCCTTGAGCGTGGAGACCGAATCTAGAAATTCCGTAACGAAAATAACCTAACACCCCCACTCCGACCGGCACAGCGGTGATACTTTTTAGTTTTGCCATCTATCGATGAATAGCAGAACTTTTAATGACTTTTTGAAATATCACGCTTGTCTCTTTAGTTCTGCAAATGGCCTCTAGGTGGCATTAGTTGTATCGGCGTTATTGCGCATGCGTAATCCCCCTATTCGCCCCGCAATCTGGTGACTCATGCCTGCTTAGAGTTTCGGCGTTAGGCCACCTCCTCTTTGTATTTACATAAAAAATGCTATGCAATAGCTTTACCGCGGCAGCCTCCGAGTGCCACACGTCTTTTTTTTTTTTTTTTTTTTTATTATTTATCACAGAAAGACGCGCATCCCTCGGGAACTGTTTACTTTTCCGGGAAAGAAGTTGCCTATAGGTATTTTAATCCGGGTTATGGTCTATCTGTGCGCCAAATTTTATCCAAACTCGTTCAGCCTTCTCAACGTGATTGATAACGAACAATAAATATCCAAATCCACTGAAGTTTATATTAATAGACGGCGTCGCTTTTACAGGGAACACGGTCAAGTCCTAACAGCATTTTGAAGATTTTATTGGATAAAATAGATTCGCCAATCCTGAATCACTTCATGCCGGTGCTGGTTAAGCAGAAGTGATTACACTACTCGGGTTTGGCTGTAATAATTACAAGTTTTTAGACTACCTAGGTATAATACTAACATAGTCTTAAGTCATTTATAACTAACACATTATGGATCATTGTCAATAATAAGTATAATGAATTATACAATAAATTATGATTATAATAAATGATATTAATGGGTCTACCACTATTAACATAACATAATATAACACATAACATAACATCACGCCTGTATTTCCCCGAAGGTGTAGGCAGAGGTGTATAGTACACCCACATTTCGCCAGTTATGTTATAAGTCCCATGTAATAGGGGGCGAGCCTATTGCCATCAACCGGGCACAAATCTAGACTCCGGGCTGCTACTGAGAATTTCCTATTGAAAAAACCCAATAACACTTTGCCTGACCCGGGAATCGAACCCAGGACCCCATGCTCAGCAGTCGCGCTCGCGACCACTAGGCCAACGAGGCAGTTTTTACAGTTATTATTAGACCACATAACATAACATCACGCCTGTATTTCCCCGAAGTGGTAGGCAGAGGTGTATAGTAAACCCACATTTCACCAGTTATGTTATAAGTCCCATGTAATAGGGGGCGAGCCTATTGCCATCAACCGGGCACAAATCTAGACTCCGGGCTGCTACTGAGAATTTCCTAATGAAAAAACCCAATAACACTTTGCCCGACCCGGGAATCGAACCCAGGACCCCATGCTCAGCAGTCGCGCTCGCGACCACTAGGCCAACGAGGCAGTTATTACAGTTATTATTAGACCACATAACATAACATCACGCCTATATTTTCCCGAAGGGGTAGGCAGAGGTGTATAGTACACCCACATTTCGCCAGTTATGTTATAAGTCTCATGTAATAGGGGGCGAGCCTATTGCCATTGACCGGGCACAAATCCAGACTACAGGCTGCTACTGAGAATTTCCTAATTAAAAAACCCAAAAACACTTTGCCCGACCCGGGAATCGAACCCAGGACCCCATGCTCAGCAGTCGCGCTTGCGACCACTAGACGTACGAGGTAGTTATTACAGTTATTATTAGGCCACTATTAACATAACGAAGATTATGATAGAATTATTTCTACATTATTTATATTTTACTTGGATGTCAAGAAAGTATGTAGTAGCGACCGCAATGACGCGCAAAAACTATCAAAGACGGTGATGTGACGAAAACAATACGACGTGTACTTAATTATGGCAACATCCGCTTTGTAAATATTGCGTGGACAATAGACTGATGATATGGCTGATTAAGATAATAATATGTTTATTAAAATGACAGTCTAGACGTAAACACAAATCTAACCTATCAACAATGCCAGTTTAATTTAGTTTCCCAGCTCTTATTCACCATTATTATTATTAAGATCCTATACTTCCCACTGCAGGGCAAAGGCCTCCCCACTCTTTTTCCACCTCTCTCTATCTGCGCCTGTTATGGACCAGTCTTTTTGGAAGGAGTCCAGTTCATCCCGCTATCTCCATCTGGGCCTACCGCGTTGGCGTTTGACATTTTTTGGGACCCATTGGGCTGCAAGTTCGACCAATTGATTATCTGGCATGCATATGTGTCCAGCGAAGTTCCACTTCAGCGTGGCAGCTTTCCGAGTAACGTCAGTTATCTTCGTCTTGGAACGGATATTTAATGCCCAGAATACTCCGTTCCATTGCTCTCTGACAAACCTCGAGCGTGGACCTAAGCTGATTTGTCAAAGACCATGTTTGAGAACCATAGGTGAGGATGGGAAGAATGCATAATGTCCATGAGTTTTCTTTTAAGGGACATAGGAAGATCACCCTTCAGGAGATCATTCATGGCTCAATAGCTCCTCCAGGCATTTTCAGTGCGTCTTGCAACTTCTTTATTTTGCCTTGTCTGGAAAGAGACTATGGTCACCAATTTAACATAATTTAAACTATTCATATCTCTTTCTAGTAGTGAAGACAAGAAAGAGACAGCAATAATTTTTGAACTGTCAAATTAGTTTACGTGATACATTTCTTCGTATCATTTCTTGGTTTCTATTACACGTTCCGAGATCACGACTAAACTTGAATGGAAATTTTAATGACAGCACTAAAATTGTTGCCATCCCTTTCTTGTATCTACTATTAGTAAAAGAGAGCGTTAGTTTTAAATAAGTTCAGTTTTCAGGTTTTGTATTAAAACAAGGAATTATAATTTTGTGAATGTAATTTTATTTTTCAAATAAATAAAAAAAAATCTTATTTATTTATTTAGATTTTACAAACAACTACCTGACGTCCACAGGATTCTGTGTCCTATACCTGACGTCCACAGGATTCTGCGTCCTATACCTGACGTCCACAGGATTCTGTGTCCTATACCTGACGTCCACAGGATTCTGTGTCCTATACCTGACATCCACAGGATTCTGTGTCCTATTTATTTATTTACTTTATGTACACACAAGAAATACTTTTTAATAATAATATGTATACATGTAATACTGCCTATTTCTTTAAGCAACCTCCAGCAGAAATTCGAGAGGAAAATTCCTAATTCAGATCCAGGTTTCAGGCTGTAACTATACCAGAAAATTTTATCATGACAAAGTATTAAAGAGTCAGAAAAACTCACTTAAGGAATTTATAAAATTATTTTACATAAAAACAAAACAAGCATTTTTGTAAACATTGAAAAAAAACTTTTCTAGAGAACATAACTTTCCCAAGTACGTCAGTAATTTATTTATTAATAATTATTCTAGCCTTGGTAATGACTGGAGGATATATCTTCATAACTAGTTAATTATATTACAGAAGCGAATATCCTGCGTCATGTTCACTACATGACGCAGCTTGGTTTCAGTTTTTATTGTTTTAATACATGGTTAACTACTGGTATTTCCACGATTTCAAGTTATTAAACTCCACCACAGTTCTGAGAAAATAAAATATCAAGTTGGAAAATAACTTGAAAAATACCTACTTATAGTAGCCGGATGAGTCGTGAGCACAGATGGACAATAGTGGGGGCAAGTTTGCGCATGTACACTTTCGACCAAAATTATTTAGTATCTTTGTTGACTACATTTCACCGTTAGCGTTTTATAAGGATTATGGATAGTTATAGAAAATACAAACTTTCTCGAATTTCACCCATATTATGATTTTGAAACACAGATGATTCATTTGATGACTCAGCACATTATTTATCATTTGCTCTAGAAATAAGGCACGGTTACAGATATAAACATTTTGTATACAACGCGAAACAGAGCTACAATTTGCAAAAATCGCAGTAAATTTTTAATTTCTACCGTGTAGCATTTACCATACTAAAATTTAATCTTCTCATTAGTAGAAGATGAGTTTTCCCAACTATAGAACAGAAGTTGACAGATTTGCTTCTGTGTTGTAGCCAGCAAATAACTTAAATAAAGATGGTGCCATTGCGCAATGCGCATGTTACTTTAAAAAGGTTACATACAATCGTTTAAAATTGATGTTTGTAATAAAACAAAGTTTAACCGGATTAAATCGCGTATATTATTAAAATTGGTTTCCCTGACGTTTCGAAAGCTTTGCAGCATTTCGTGGTCGCAGGTAGACTAAGATGACAAGCGTCTTTACAAATATTTCTAAAAAAATATTTTAATCTACCGTACAATATTATTAATTAAAATCGTTTCGATGCACGCAGTAATCACTAACAATATCATTATCTTTTACAGTGTTGCGTGCTGTTTGGGACTTGATTATTTTTAGGACTGGGTTCCAAACAGGTGGTAGCTGCCAACCATCTTCTCTATTAAAATTAGGATGTTTTTTAATTTCAATAGCCTCACGGAGCATTCTAGGTACATATCGGTTTTCCTTCGCCAGAACTTGTGGTTTATCAAATCGAAGAAAATGGTTGGGTTTGTCTAGGGCATGTTCATGTTTTTATTGATGTTTGTGTTAGTACCATAGAAATCTAAATAATATAAGCTAATAGAAATGTTAACTACTGTTTTTTACAACGGGAACGTATGTCACTGGTTTTCCGCTACCAACACATAAGTACGCAATCACGCCCACCATGTATTTAGCATCCAATGCAAAATAAATTAAGCCTAAAAAAACTAGATTCCGCCGCTAGATTTGCTGCAAAATACAATTTTAGTGGTTCTGCATCCAAAACAGCACTGAATGTCAAGCAAACGGTTTGCGCACTGGTGTCCTAAAATAGACCTGGGCCCTAATTCACGTAATTTCATGACGCACGGATCAAGTTGCAGTTACGCTGCAGTTCGTTTCTGACAGCGATCGCCATAGATAAGAGAATATGAAAAGCAATATTTTGATCAAAACTTAACTGCAACTGCTCTGCAACTGCACTTCTTTAGTTACGTGAATTCCATCTGTACGCGGCGACGACTCAACGCGACTTTGCCACTTCTATTACCTTTATTTAGATTTCTATGGTTATTTCTGACATAAAGGATAGAATCGTTTTAATCGATCACTGCGCTAAATCAAATTATTTGCCGCGCACTATAAATGTTTTCGTTACTATACTAAAATATGTATAGCAAACACTGCCGATTAAATAAAATTGATTTATTATGTTGCCCGAAACATAACAGTTTATGATTAAGTATTATTTTTTAATAACGGTCAAACCGGAATCAAATGTCAATAACCTAAAAATTGACCTGTGATTCATTTTTGACCGAGGAGGTTCTCAAGTCGATGCGTTTATTTTTTGATTTTTTTTTGCTTAACAGGTGTCTTTGTTAAGTGGCCCACACACCAACAGTATAATTGTGCAATATTAATATTGCAGAATTATTATTGTATCGTCCCAATATTCATTTGTATTTCAATCTCACCCCTAAACCACAGAATATCTAATAGTACTAATGTACAGAACGGCTACTCACCGCCCCCCGCCAATTTAAGATTCCTCGCCCGCGCCCCGCATGCGCCCGTAGTTTGACGGCACTTGGACTGCAATCGTGCTATGGATGTCAATCGCCAGTCGGTACACAAGCATGCCATCTTTGGGAACTACTGTGAGCGCTTGGAACCCAGTCGGCACTACGAGCGGCGAGCATCCCTAACCTATACGTGTGTGAGCGTTCGTATAAAGACGTAATTTGTGTTGGTGGGACTAGCGTTCATGTTGTATTGAGTGTCCGAGGTGTTCCTAAACGGTCAATATCATTGCGCAATTGCAAATATTGCACAATTATATTGTAGGTGTATTTAAGGGCCGCCTTTTATACTTACAAGAGACTATTCTTACGTAATTAATGGTCACTAATTAGTTAGTCATTACTGTTATGATTCCACTGCTGCACCTCTTCTAACAATGAGAAGGATTTTGGCCTTCAAAGTCAAAGTAATTTTTTATTATTTCGAATAAGCATATACAGGAGATTCACAGGAAAATGAAAGTAACCGACATAACCCGAAGAATTTCCAAACTTAAGTGGGCGGGCACATTGCTCGCAGAAGGGATGGCCGATGGGGCAGTAAAGTTCTGGAGTGGCGACCGCGTACTGGAAGGCGCAGCGTGGGTAGGCCCCCCACAAGTTGGACCGACAACCTGCTGAAGGTCACGGGAATCCGCTGGATGCGGAAAGCGCAGGACCGGTCGTTGTGGTGATGCTTGGGGGAGGCCTATGTCCAGCAGTGGACGTTTTTCGGCTGAAATGATGATGATGATGATGAAGCATTTACAAGCACTTTCAAAACGTTAATTATGAATCTAGTTGCACGGTTCCGAAAAGTTCGAAGCAGAAATAAAAACAGCTGTTTCTTACATTTTGTCAATTAATTATATTTTACCATTATATGATTGCATAGGCTTCAACATATCTGAATGTGAACATTACAGAATATCAGATTTTTTTTTCCCGATTTCGGGGTTGGCCCATAGTAAAAGTTGTTCATGCTCATAAGTACAATGACCCTTTAAGAGTTTTTGGGTTATTTAAATAACACGTTGCATAAATTATTTCTAATTTCTGAACGCGACGTACCTACAACCAGCTGTCACCTTAATCACGTTCAGAAATTAGCCCAATGATAAATTTTATTATGTTTATTTTTATTATATCAATCAATCAATCAACTCAGCCTATCGCAGTCCACTGCTGGACATAGGCCTCTCCCAAGTTGCGCCACAACGCTCGGTCCTCTGCCTTCCGCATCCAGTCCCCCCCAGCCACGTTCTTTAGGTCGTCGGTCCACCTGCCAGGGGTCGCCCTACGCTGCGTTTGCCGATTCGCGTCTGCTCCAACGGCCATCGGTCCTTCGACAGACATGGCCAGCCCACTGCCACTTCAGCTTACTGATCCTACAAGCTATGTCTGTCCGGTTCTTCTCCGGATAATCTCGTTACGGATTTTATCCTTCAAAGAAACTCCAAGCATAGCTCGCTCCATAGCTCGCTGAGCGACTTTAAATTTGTGGACTAGCCCAACTGTCAGTGTCCACGTCTCGGCACCGTAAGACATGACTGGCAGGACGCACTGGTTGAAGACCTTTGTCTTCAAACTTTGTGGTATAGGCGACGAGAAGACTCGGCGAAGTTTGCCAAATGCTGCCCAGCCCAGACGGATCCTTCTGTTGGCTTCTTTCTCGAAGTTGTGTCTACCAAGCTGAATTGCCTGCCCTAGGTAGACGTATTCCGTTACAACGTTTTATTATATATTATATTTTTATTAAAAAATATATTTTATATGGCCAAAACTGATCCCTAGGCACTTACGATAAATTTAAACGCCATTCAGAATTCTCTAAATATCCTATTTTTGTGTACAAATCAATGTATCAACTCGTGATTCCTTCGCGAGATTTGACATTACAAAGAGCACATTGACGTGATGTGTCAAAGAGATATTGCGTGAGTTAGCGGACTAACATAACATAACATAACATAACATCATGCCTGTATTTAGATTATAAAATTAGCGGACTAATTTTATAATAATAACTAGTTTTTGCCCGCGACTTTGTTGGCGTGGAATGGTTACTTTGAGAAGCATTTTTATTTTTCTTATGATACTTATAGCGGGCGTAAAGTTAAATATATATTTATATTTTGAAAATATGATTTCTCCTAAGATATTCATTGTAATCAAATGATGTCAAGGGCAATTTTGTTCAAAATTAAATACTTGTGATGAATAATGTATTTATTTGGATATAAGGATTTATACCAAGTTTATGCAAACACCTTTTTAGGGTTCCGAAGTCCTACAAGGAACCCTTATAGTTTCGTCATGTCCGTCAGTCTGTCCGTCTGTCCGTCTGTCCGTCTGTCCGTCTGTCCTAATCCTTTACCGCTTAATAACTTCTACAGTTATAAACATAAGTAAATGAAATTTTGACAAAAAATGGAGTAGGTATAGATCTCAATTTTAAAAGAATGAAAAAATCTTGATTACCTATTTTAGGGGTGGCGCCGATACATGTGAAATGAGGATGAAAATATTTTTTTCGCTGCACCCCCTCGTGTCGGGTATCGTTGAATAGGTCTACTAAAATGAAGGTAATGTTTCATACACAACTTTTTTATCAGGTATACCATCTGCGAAATACAGTTCGCCAAAGTGGCTTGCAATGTGTCCCCCTGCCATTTCTAAACTATGCAACGTAGAAACTTAGAGTCTTCAACATTGATAGACCTTTATAAAAACTCTCTTTTAAAATTATTTCGAGTATAATGTGATTATAAATTTTTGAGTTATAGTGAGAAAACTGAAAAATACTTAAGACGTCCTAGTTCATAGGTCATTGACCTTAGAGAAAAATGATCGTAGCAAATAATGCTCCTTTAGTTACTATCTATTTAAAAAAATCACAAAAAGAAACACACTTCTTAAATTTAGCTTCATAAATTTAGCGCTAGGTGGCGCTGTTTGCAAGAACTAAAATAGCAATGATTAATATTCGATTTGATTTGTTTGTAATTAGACCTACTTAAGGAACCCTATAATACTGAGCATGGCCCGACATGCTCTTGGACGGTTTTCATTTATGCTCCGCTCCTCTTGGTCGTAGAGTGATGTTATATAGCCTAAAGCCTTCTTTGATAAATGGACTATTCAACAGAAAAATATTTTTTCAGTTCCAACCAGTAGTTCCTGAGATTAGCGCGTTCAACCAAACAAACAAACTCTTCAGCTTTATAATATAATAAGTGTAGATGTCAGTTGATTTACGTAAGATTTGATTTCCTTATTATATTTTTTTCTTAGTCATCCGGAAAATTAGGTCCTTGACTTTTTCAAGAGTTACTTTCTAAATACATACGCATGCAGTTAGTCATTATGTTATTATGTCTTCAGGAAGTGAATTATCAAAGTCATGAAAAGGTTATGTTTTTGGCTTGGACGAATAAAAAAGGCAGACGGAATCTCGCTAAACAAAAAGGAAAGCACCCATAGTAAGACGGCTCGCTTAAAAGTACGGGATGGCACGCACTTATTCACACCCATAGTAAGACAAAGAGCTGCGATTACGCAACAAATCTCGTGTGACGGTAGTCATATACTGTCATATTGACACAAATAAAATGACAATATATATCGTGTGTGTATTATGTCGAAATTATAGTGGATTTAGGAAAAAACTAACTGCTTCAATCTTTTCTTAGCAAGATTCCGTCCGCCATTTTTTATTCATCCGGGGTTTTTAGTTCTTTGTTTTCTAGATTTAATGTAGGTAAACAAGAACTTTAATTAACCTTCAAAGTTGGGTTTTTATACTGTTACATTCAATAGACTGGATATTTGTTATAAAAGTAACCCTACTAACTAACAATAGTCAGTACTTTTTAGGGTTCCGTACCCAAAGGGAGCCAAACGGGACCCTATTATCAGGGTTCCGTACCCAAAGAGTGCCAAACGGGACCCTATTACTCTCGCTACGCTGTCCGTCCGTCCGTCTGTCTGTCACAGGGCTGTATCTTTGTAACAGTAATAGATACCCAGTTGAAATACTAAAAATAAAAAAGGTCTTAAACCAAAGGGGGTCCGCCATACAAGAAACCTCGAAAAACATGCATTTTTATCAACGTTTTTGTTCCTGCTTTATCTTTAAAACGGTAATACATAACAGACATACAAAAAAATATCATGGTCCGCTAGTTGGACATTGCATTAAAACGTCATTTAAAGAAAACCGGCCAAGTGCGAGTCAGACTCACGCATTAAGGGTTTCGTACCACCCATCGACCTGATACCCCTTAGAAACTGATTTAATTTACGAGAATTCATCAAAAGACATCAACGTACCGTGAGCGAAATATGAATTTTTGCATAAATTTTTTTTTTCTTCTTTGTTTGCTGTATTTTAGTATTTGTTGCTAAACTACATAGTATACACTATAATCAGACCAAGTTTGACGGTACAAATTGGATTTGACAATACGACATTAAATAAAACAACGAACAGAGTATCCTAACCCCTGACCGTATACAAAAAAATCACTCAAATCCAGTTTAACAGCTTAGCCATTATTCATCGAAGCTTAGCCACGAGAAATTATTTTAATTTCATTAATTTTGAATGTAGGACCATTTTTCTAGGCAAAGATCGTTAGTTCAAAGACCTGTGCGAGTCCATATTATGATTTTAAACTCTTTTCTCAATGATTACAGTGATACAAATGGTGTTACTTATTATTTCGACGTTTTAATATTTATATTAAAAAATTTCGTGTTTTTAATTTTTGATATTCAACTTAGTTATGTGTTTAAAATTCTTCTATAGACTATTAATAACCTTGTTTTCATTTATTGTCGTATTGTCATATCCACGTTGTATATTACCGTTTTGAAGATAGAGCAGGAACAAAAACGTTGAATAAAATGCATGTTTTTCAAGGTTTCTTGTAAATTTCAACTGGTTATCTATTACTACTACCATCCACTACTGTTGGTACTGAGCCAGGAGTCACAGGTGCGACTCCTGGCTCAGAAAAAAAATCGCTCACGAGCAGGATTTGAACCTTCAAATCCTGCTCGTGAGCGATTTTTTCTTTTCACAATTTAAATCTTTAGATTTCGCTTCGCATGCGTAAATGCGTTAAAAATAATAAAATGGTTATCTATTACCGATACAAAGATACAGCCCTGTGACAGACTGACGGACGGATAGCGTAGCGAGAGTAATAGGGTCCCGTTTGGCACCCTTTGGGTACGGAACCCTAAAAAGGTACAAAATATTTATGACTAATGTTTTTTTAGGTACACAAAGATCTTAATGATAAGCTATCCACCCGTCAAAAAAATAGATTGAAACACGACAATTTCAACCTCATTATATGACTTGTAAAGCCCTGTTGAAGTTAATCGACACTTCGCTTGACCAGAGGGCTGGTTTGTTATTTGGCCAAGTTTTGGTTTGTTTTTTATTTGTTAATGAGCGTTGCCATTCAACGTGCAACGCTGGCAGTCTTCTGGTCAGTTTTCCAGATGGCAGCGATGTGGAGAAATACTTTGACGCCTATTCGCGCCTTTTTATATAATTTTATTCTGTACTTGTATTTTATATTTGTGTTGTAAATATTGTATACAGCAGCGTGTAATTGAAATAACTGAAACCTCTTAAGGGGTCATTGTACTCATCAATATGAACAACTTTAACTTTGGTATCATAGTTCCTGAAATCGCAAAAAAAGTCTGCTGTTCCCAAAGACATTTCTATACTGGCTGTTCCCTACATTTGTTTACATAAATCGTCAAAATTTAGGGAACAGCTGTGTTTTGTTTTATTGTCCATCCTACGGTTGTTTGGATGAAACACAAACCAATAAGCCTCAAGACGCCACTTAAACAAAGTTTTGCATGAGAACGCAGTCGTAAAATGTTGGCGGGGACCGGGGGGCGGACGGCGCGTTATGATTGGTCGGCTCAAAAATTCGGTGGTATTATTCCGTACGATTGGTGCCGCTTGCTGACGGACTGACGTCCTGATTGGCGGCGGGGCGTATGATATGCAGTGGTACTGCATATGCGTTGTGACCGGGGGTGTCCGGCTAGTCGGCGTCTAGAGGCTTACTGGTCCGTGGGAAGAAATCACCTTGAGTGATAAGACCACTTGTACAAATCTTCTATACAAGTCATATATCTTGCTTATTTTCTTTTGTGTACAATAATAGTACCTACATTATGATACAAGTGAGCTAAGTTGACTATTATACTCGAGGCTGGATTGCAGCCTGAGCCGAAGGCGAGGGCGTAATGGAGCCGAGAGTATAATAGTCAATGCTCACGCGTGTCATACGACGTTTATCAACACATTTGCGAGGAATAAAAAAAAATTACACATTTTAGACAAATTTGAATTCGTGAAAAATGATAAAACTGGCGCGCGGACCGCGCGGTGACATACAGCTATGCGCGCGCAGGTGGTCGAGGGAAACCGCCATACAGCCTAATATAAAAATATTATAAATTGTTTTTTTTATTTATAACACAAATTAATATTAATTTGTTGACAAAAATTAATAATTTGATGAAATGAAATGTTTATATAGCATATTTTAATTAATACAGTTGATTTGTTCCCAAAAATGTTTAATTTAGTTCAGGCATAAAAACTCTTTGCTGCGATTTAAAAATAAATTGTAAAGTAAAATGCACTAGTGCAATAATATAATGAAAAAAGCACGCGTGCGTTATAAGTCACATTATGAACCAAAAAGCGATGCAATAAGAGCCACTTTACGAGCAAGTGTGTTGAAAAGAGTATTTGTATTTTAATGTATTGTAAAACCCTTTCTAAGTTACATTATTTCTTAGAATGTGGTTACTTCAATTTTATAGGCAGAGTGGTTTGGGATGTCATGTACGTTATCTGTTAGTCAGTCAATCCGTCAGTCACGGAACTATTTTTTAAACATATATTTTCAAGGTGACATGCCAACATAGGTAAGTCAAATGGAATATACTTGCGTGTCTATTTCTTACCTAACTGCCAAAATTGTTTACTTAACTAGTGGGTAGGCATATTGATTCGCATATTTTTTTACTATTTAATTATCGCATACCATTCGGTGATCAGGTTTCTCATAATGGATTCTTATTAAAGACTTATACCTATTATTATACCATTTTGCATAATAACCTTTTCATAGTTCGCTCAACCAATTTGATTTATCCATAAAATTTTGCCTTAATAAAAACTAAAAAAATATGGGATTTTTTTATTTTTCAGCAATTGTATTTAATTACTTAGAACGTTATCATTTAAAATGACTGACATGTCAAAAACTGTTTTTAAATGATTGTAATGTGTACTCAAGAATTCAGGAGGTATCAACTCAGCCTATTGCAGTCCACTGCTGGACATAGGCCTCTCCCAAGTTGCGCCACAACACTCGGTTGTGGCGCGTATAGGCGACGAGAAGACTCGGCGAAGTTTGCCAAATGCTGCCCAGCCCAAACGGATCCTTCAGTCGGCTTCTTTCTCGAAGTTGTGCCTACCAAGCTGAATTATCTGCCCTTCTTGACGTCACTTCGAGTGCCGACCCTTTGACGAATATCGGCCTCGGCATGACATGCCTATTGAACATGACTTTAGTCTTGTCCAGATTCATGCCGAGACCGACACGCCGAGAGGCTCCGTTTAAGCTGTGCAGCATTTCGCCTAGTTGTTCCAGCGACTCGGCCATTACAACGATGTCATCGGCAAAGCGGAGATGTGAGATGTTCTCGCCATTAACGTTGATACCCTGTCCAGTCCAGTCCAGCGTCTTGGAGACGTCTTCCAACGCGTTAGTGAACAATTTTATATTTATTTTTTATTTTTTTATTTTTTTGGGAGGTATGTATGTATTAATTTTGTCCACTGAGTAACCACATTTTTTCATAGAAATCTTAATCTATGTTTAGTGGGTCATCATCATCAGCATCATTTCAGCCGAAAGACGTCTACTGCTGAACATAGGCCTCTCCCAAAAGGGGGGATATACCATAATCGCCACGCTTGGCAGGTGGGTTGGCGATCGCAGTTGATTGGTTAAATACTCAGAGAACGCTACTGCCCATCCTCTGGTGAATCCCTTAGTCGCCTTTTACGACACCCATGAGAAGAGATAGGGTGGAGCAATTATTTATGTCCGGCACCATATGGTACTGTCCGGCACCACACAGAACAGTTTAGTGAGTGTGACACTTGTAATCAATTTTTATGAATAGTTAATTATAAGATAAGTCCTTATTTACCCTTGGCAGGTACACAGGGATCGCCAATCCGCCTGCCAACCGTGGCGATTATGGCATATCCCCCAGTGGCGTGCATTGCATATAGTAATTAGGCACTGCCTAATAGGCAGTACCCAGTGCCTTCCTCATTCAAATTCAATAGTGGCGTAAAATATTATTTTTTATTCAAAGTAGGATGTATATAGACCTATTAATGCTAAATTAATCTTCCTACATAAACAAATCAATAGCTTACACCACAATTAAATTAAAATGAAGTAGGTCAACACATGCCACTAAAATCCCCCCAAACTGCTTGGCGGAGGTCTATGTCCAGCAGTGGACGTCTTTCGGCTGAAATGGTGAGGTACACAGGTAACTTTTTAACATAGTGACAAAAAAATTGATTGTCTCAGTTATGGTATGCACCAATCATTATTGCGGCTGTGAAGTTAGCGCTGTGCAGCGCCCGCACCCTCAATAGACACCCGCGCACTCTAAATTTTGCTACTGCGCAGCTATACGCCTAGTGTTCACACCCATCATAAATTTTGGTGCGTACTTTATGAAAGTAAAAAGTGATCATTTAATAAAATCAATAACACGTTAAAAATAAAATAAAAAATCATAGAAAAACATAAATTAATATAAATTATATTTAACCGTTCTTCGTTTTAATCCATTCACTGAGGATGACAAAGAAGTGATCTTTTATTATGCATCCATACACTGGGCCTATTAATCAACCTGGTGGCGCGTTTTTATTGGTGAACCAGATCTAAACAACTTTTTACGATCCTGACATTATAAAAGATCGGTAGTAATTCCACCCTTACGCACGAACCGGTTTGCTAATAGCTTTATCATGCGTACCGCCAAAGAGTGGAATTCCTTGCCGGCGTCAGTGTTTCCCGAGAAATATAATCTGGTGGTCTTCAAGACTCGAGTGAATAGGTTTTTGCTGGGCAAGCGTGTACCATCGTCGACCGCACCATCGCTTAACATCAGGTGAGGTGGCGGTCAAACGCAAGCCCGTAAAGAATAAAAAATAAAATATGCATTGATTCAATCTTATATTTAGGAGTTGACTTTTTAAAAGTCAGGCGGGAATTAAGTCAATTTGGCGAAAAAATATTGAAACCTAAGTTATATTGCGGAGAACCAATATCCATTGAAAATTTTAGTAATTTTCAATTCTATAAAATTAGACTACTCTTGTTAGTATCAAATAGTGTGTGTAGTGTCAGATATCCTGAATTTTGACTAGCTACAATGCATTAATATGTCATGT
The DNA here is from genome assembly GCA_949699075.1 of Asteroscopus sphinx. NCBI lineage: Eukaryota > Metazoa > Arthropoda > Insecta > Lepidoptera > Noctuidae > Asteroscopus > Asteroscopus sphinx. The sequence goes on along the minus strand of OX453021.1, from coordinate 4,551,267 downwards.
GTCAAAAACACTGTTTATGTAGCTGTGTAATAATTTTTTGACTTTTTATTATTTTGTGACATTTGAATTTGAGTCTTGACCTTTATTTTCTATTGTGACTTTATTTTATTTTTGTATAATTTTATATTATGAACTTAACACCTACTTATTAAGACTATGGTAATATGTAATGATTTATAAAACTACTAACGTGTAAACTGACTTTACAAATAAACTAATATTTGACGACCTCTGTGGTCTAGTGGTTCGAGTGTCGGACTGCTGATAACGAGGTCATGGGTTCGATTCCCACAGGACACAAATATTTGTGTGATGAACATAAGTGTTTGTGTTGGTCTGGGTGTTGCTTATGTATTATAAGTATTGTGTATTTACAAAACAAAAAAGTATTTAAGTATTATATCCATTGTCTAGTACCCATAATACAAGCTTTGCCTAGTTTGGGACTAGATGGTGCTGTGTAAAAATGTCCCAAAGATATATATTTTTTTTTTTTTTATGTCATTACTGTGTCAAATACTTTGTGTGAGTGTAGTGTCGAATTTCCTGAATTTTGTCTAGCTACACAGTGCTTTATGTTATGACTGTGTCAAATACTTTGTGTGAGTGTAGTGTCAAATTTCCTGAATTTTGTCTAGCTACACAGCGCATTATGTCGTGACTGTGTCAAATACTTTGTGTGAGTGTAGTGTCAAATTTCCTGAATTTTGTCTAGCTACACAGTGAATTATATCATGACTGTGTCAAATACTTTGTGTGAGTGTAGAGTCAAATTTCCTGATTTTTGTCTAGCTACACAGCGCATTATGTCATGACTGTGTCAAATACTTGGTGTGAGTGTAGTGTCAAATTTCCTGAATTTTGTCTAGCTACACAGTGCTTTTTGTTATGACTGTGTCAAATACTCTGAGTGTAGTGTCAAATTTTCCGTCTTTTTCCAACTTTATCTGTTGTTTTTATTTGTACGATAACCTGAGGAAATTCTTTCTGCATATTATTTTACCCATTTTAAGCTTATGTTTATGATTTTGTTTTTAAGGCCTTAGCCTTCTCATACTGAGAAGAGGCCCGTGCCCAGCAGTGGGACAGTAATGGGCTGGTTATGTATGTATGTATGTAAGCTTATGTTTGTTATACCCACCAGATTGTTTTACAAAAAAATAATACAACCGTTTCAGGCGATGTCGGTAAATTAAACCTATAAAAAAATCTATTGTTTGGGTTTTAGATAGTCTAGCAACGATTATATTAGAAGATTACTCACGTAATTGTCCTTGCGGTAAATGCGGCTGCTTTTCATACCACTCTCGAATATTGGAGATCATCTCCTCCAAAGCCTTAGGAGTGATGTTGTAAATCTTCAGTAAAATATCCAGATCACCATCTCTGATGTTCAACATTTTATGCGCGTTCAGAGAGTAATTGAAGTTTGGATACTGTGGAAAAATTGCGGAAATTAAAACAAGAAGACGATTCTGGAACATTCTGTCCTAAATTACAATCACATGAGACTTTCCAACTTCATGTCTCAGTTTGGCGAACCGACTTGCGGTACCATTTAGGCAACAGTCTAGGTGGTATTGCAGTTGTTATGGGCAAAGGTAACCACTTAACATTAGGTGGGCCTTTAGCTCGTTTCGCCATCCTAAATTGTATTTAAAAAAAAAAAAATAATATATATTAACAGTTTACTGTTATTTTAATAACTCAAGACACACCAACAATTTTTTATTGGAATAAATTTATATGGCAAGGGGTCATTGTACTCTATTAAGACATTGCCTATGTATCCAATCTCTATTCTAAATTGTAAGATTATTTATATATATATTATATATATTTATGATAAATATATTTTGTGCTATTTATTTATTTTAGTTTAGTAGTACGCCACGGACTGCCCCCATTATCTAGATCTTACGTCTTCTTTGTCCATCCAAAGGTTGTCTGGAAGATATCGCTTTTAGCGATAAGACCGCCCATGTACCCATAATTTATACGTTGTTCCTGTTTACTACTATTTTCATGGTGTACAATAAAGTATATTCTATCTATCTATCTATCTATCTACTCATCAGTATAAACAACTCTTACTATGGGACCAACCCTGAAATCACAAAAAAACATATCAGCTGTTGCCAACATTTTGTCGAGTTACGTGAACATTGTGTTCATATTTGATTAACTATACAGTAGCTATCTGTAGTGTAACCACTACAACCAAGTTTGACTCTTGGACGATTCGTCCGAGGTTTGACTTGTATACGTAACGATTTAAATTGTGGAAAGGAAAAACGCGCTTACGAGCAAAATTCGAAACTGCGACTCCTGGCTCAGTACGCCAGTGCCACTAAGCTACCGTGAAAACTGCTAGTGGTATCGAATTTAACCTCCTCTTGGATACGTCTTTGGGTGACGTCTGCGATATAAGATATCGCTGACGTTCACTTCGCATGCGTAATTGCGTTAAAAATAATAAAATAATTAGTAAGGGTAGGCATATCTATACGACTTTGAATTAACTGCAAAGTTAGTCGAGTCAGCTAAGAAACACTGTTTCTTAATAATATATCGCTGACGTCACCCAAAGACGTATCCAAGTTGATGTTAAATTCGATACCACGAGCAGTGTTCACGGTAGCTTAGTGGCTGAAGCACTGGCGTACTGAGCCAGGAGTCGCAGGTTCGAATCCTGCTCGTGAGCGATTTTTTCTTTCCACAATTTAAATCGTTAGATTTCGCTTCGCATGCGTAAATTCGTTATAAATATTTTAATTAATACAGTTGATTTATTCCCAAAAAAATAAAATGTTTAGGCATAGAAACTCTTTGCTGCGATTTAAAAATAAACTGTAAAGTGAAAAGCACTAGTGCAATAATATAATGTAAAAAGCACGCGTGCGTTATAAGTTACATTATGAACCTAAAAACGATGCAATAAGAGCCACTTTACAAGCAAGTGTGTTGAAAAAATAATAAAACAATCTTGTATACGTGTTATTGATATAACTCAAAACCTGAAACCAGTTTGTTCATAATCGAGAGCAGATTTTTTACAATACTTGTTAATATAGGTTAAATTTTTTGACGCTGAGCGCGAGACCAATGCTTACGTAGGTGAACAAAACACGCCATATTATTATCCTTTGGGAAATGCCGCTGGGGAGCGGGGCGAGGCGAGTGGGGTGCCATATTTTTTTTTAGATTTTCCTCTCTCTGTTTTCTTATTTATTTATGTACACACAACACATTTCTTCTTTGTGGCTATAAGATTTCTGAAGTCGGTTTTGTTTATAACTATAATAAAAAATAAAAAATATTTTTGGGACATTTTTACACAGCATCATCTAGTTCCAAACTAAGCAGAGCTTGTGCTATGGAAACTAGACAATAGATATGATACTTGTATACTTTTTTTTTTGTAAATACATACTTATAATACATAAGAAATACCCAGACCAACACAAACACTCATGTTCATCACACAAATATTTGTGTCCTGTGGGAATCGAACCCACGACCTCGTGATCAGCAGTCCGACACTCGAACCACTAGGCCACAGAGGTCGTCTACGTACTATGTATGATCAGTTATTTATTTTTTAACTCAGTGTATCTGTTACTTGCGTCAAATAAATAGATTTTTCTTTCTTTCTTCTTTCATTTTTTTTTTGAAAAAAAATGAAAAATGAATTTTAATAACGTGGTTGCGATAAAGAACATGTCATTATTTTTTCATCATCATTTCAGCCGAAAGACGTCCACTGCTGGACATAGGCCTCCCCCAAGCATCGCCAGTTGTACTGGTCATGTTGGGGGGATATGCCATAATCACCACGCTTGGCAGGCGGGTTTGCGATCGCAGTTGGTTGGTTAAATACTCAGAGAACGCTGCTGCCCATCCTCTAGTGAATCCCTTAGTCGCCTTTTACGACACCCATGAGAAGATATATGGTGGTGCAATTATTTACGTCCGGCACCACAAGGAACAAATACAATACCTATGCTAAAAAATAATTATCCTCCTTTATAGAACATAATGTTGATTAGTTTTTGTTACGTATTTAATTACATGAAGAAAATGTGGTTTTTTTTTAGAATTTTTATTGGTCTCCTGAATAATTTCAATTTTCAAGTTGTATGACACAGGAGGCACAAAACTGTAGCAACTTACCAGGCCCCTCAGAAAGTATTGCGAAAAAAAGTTTTTATATATGGGAGACTGGCCAGTTATAATGTTTTTCGAAAATATGATTATTTATAAGTAAAAATGAGTAAGTTCCAATTTCAAAATTTCCCTCCACATTTTTTGCGAGTTAATTCAAAGTATTGTGTCTCACTGAAATATGGATCTGCGCCGGGAACATTTTAGAGCTATGATTTTATACGATTTCAAGTGTCGCCTGAAACCGGATGAATCGTACGATAGACTTCAAATGGCATTCATGGATGAAGGCCCTTCCAAGGCAACCGTGTATCGTTGGTATAACGAATTCAAGCGCGGTCGACCAACTTTGGGGGATGACGAAAGAAGCGGTCGCCCTTTGACGGCTGTTACCGAAGAAAACGTGCTAGCAGTGAAAAATTTAATCCAAGACAATAGGCGAGTTACATATCAGGAGATTCAACACATATTGAAGATTGGATCGGGAAGCGTTCACGAGATTCTACACAGCCATCTTCGCGTGAGGAGGATAGTATCACGCTGGGTGCCGCACAACCTCACCGATGCTCAGAAGCAGGCCCGGGTGGAATGGTGCCGTGATATGCTTAACAAATTTGAAGCAGGCTCGTCTCGGCGTGTTTACGACATCGTTACAGGTGATGAGTCCTGGATTTATCAATACGACCCAGAAACCAAGCGCCAGTCGACTGTTTGGGTGTTTCAAAATGAGCCAACGCCTACCAAAGTGAAGCGATCTAGAAGCGGGGGTAAGATTTTGATCGCTAGCTTTTTTAATTTGACTGGCCACTTGGTATCAATTCCCTTACGGGATCAAAGAAGCATTAATGCCGAATGGTATACTACCAAATGTTTGCCAGAAGTTTTCTCTGTTATAAGCAACAAGCGACCAAACACAGGGCTCCGCGGGCTACTGCTCCACCACGACAATGCACCTGCGCACACCGCACTCAAAACGAGGGACTTCCTGGACAGCACGCCAGTCAAACTCCTGGGTCACCCTCCTTACAGCCCTGATCTAGCACCGTGTGACTTCTTTTTATTCCCAAAAATAAAAAATCAGCTCAAAGGGATACAATTTTCGTCGCCGGAAGATGCGCTGGCTGCGTTCGAGCAGGCTGTAAACGAGGTGTCTGCGGCGGACTGGAAAAAGTGTTTTGAAAACTGGTTTAGGCGCATGAATCTTTGTATAGAGGCTGGTGGAAAGTACTTTGAAAAGATTTGATAAAAATATATGTACGTATAGAACAATTTTTTTTAGTTTCGCAAAACTTTCTGAGTGTCCCACGTATGTTTATTATGTCGTAAATAAAACAAATATTTTTCAATATCATTGATAAAATACCTAAATATGTGTACATTTTATACATTTTTTAACTACATCTAGTTAAAAAAAAAAAATATCATGAAAATTATACTTATTAGTACCTCATTCATCATTACAGCCGAAAGACGTCCACTGCTGGGCAAAGGCCTCCCCAAGCTGTTTGGCGTGGCGATTATGGCATATCCCCCATATGCCATAATCGCCACGCTTGGCAGGCGGTTTGGCGTTCGCAGTTGGTTGGTTAAATACTCAGAGAACGCTGCCGCCCATCCTCTGGTGAATCCCTTAGTCGCCTTTTATGACACCCATGAGAAGATATAGGGTGGTGCAATTCATTACGCACGGCACCACACGGAACGTAACGTACGTAACGTATTAGCACCGACCTACCTGTAGCTTATTTAACTTTGCTATAATTAGTTAATATTTTTTATACAATATTAATTATTAGTTTTTTTTTTCTATTATAGGGTAGCAAAGCGAGATAAAGGCCCACCTGATGTTAAGCGGTTATCTTTGCCCATAACAACTGCAATACCACCTAGGCTGTTGTTTTTTAAACGGAGACATGAAAATGAAAAGTATCATAAATAATCTCAAGATCTATAAAAAGGTGATCCTACAAGAGCTTATCTCTTAAATTAAATTAATTCAAAGATTGATTATTTGGACAGCAAAAAAATCTATTGCGTTCGTTTTAATAATTAATTATGACTAAAATAATAATAATTACTACAAGTACTAACCACAGTTCCGTCACCGACCGTCATTTTGCACTTATTGTTTGAATCACGAACGTACACAACACACTATGTCCTCGCCACACAATCTGACAAACTCTGAACCACACAGGCCACTATCAATTTATTATATCAGCGACACTGCAAAGTAAAAAAAAACTTTACGTCGCGTTCTATTTTTAGAATCATAATTATAACATTTATTTTCTTTATTCATAATAATTTCGTTTCTATAATTTTATTAGGTTTAGGTTTAAAGAATCTTTATTCTCAAAAAGAACATTCAGTTCACTTATATGAGAAGCTTACATTATTCTTAAAATTACACATAGGTCGTCGTTTAAATATGAAGCAGCTATCTAATCTACAAATTCATACAATAGTTAGTTAATTAGTTAGTTAGTTAATTTTATTATTATCACGATATAGTTTTAAGATATTCAAATAGTAAAATAAAGGTAATTTTATGCATAGGTAGGGCCTGACTTACGGTGCCGAGAAGTGGACACTGACAGTTGGGCTAGTCCACAAATTCAAAGTCGCTCAGCGAGCTATGGAGCGAGCTATGCTTGGAGTTTCTTTGAAGGATACAATCCGTAACGATACTATCTGGAGAAGAACCAGAGTGACCAACATAGCTTGTAGGATCAGTAAGCTGAAGTGGCAGTGGGCTGGCCATGTCCGTCAAAGGACCGATGGCCGCTGGAGCAGACGAGTCCTTGAGTGGAGACCGCGAATCGGCAAACGGAGCGTAGCGCGCCCCCTCGCCTGGTGGACCGATGACCTGAAGAACATGGCTGGGGGGGACTGGATGCGGAAGGCAGAGGACCAACTGTTGTGGCGCAACTCGGGAGAGGCCTATGTCCAGCAGTGGACTGCGATAGGCTGAGTTGATGAAGGCCTGACTGGGTGCCAGATTCAGGGTGTTCAACTGCCCGATCAGTCAAGGCCCTAGTGTTCCACGCGCGCCTGTCAGGAGGAGGATACGACCGACCGCACGCCGCCGATAGGCCGCACGGGCAGCCTAGCCGGGACCCTGTAGGGGGTGGTAGGAGAATGCAGAGCCTATTCCACGCCCCCGCTCAAAGGTGGTTAGAGGAATACTGTGTTGGTTTCAGTCGTTAAGAGTCAATTGTATAACGTAATACACAATATCATGACAATACAACCAAGCAAAGTTCATAATGTAATAAACAGACTTTGTCCAATTTATTACAAAAATATCAGCCTGACCCTGCGTAAAAACAACATTATATTTATACCGGCATCTATTTTTAAACCAATTTTATTTCTAGTTGACGACTCGAACTCGTTGTTGACGCGGCTAAAAGGCATGTTGTCTCACCTTTAATCCCATTTTCCAAACAAAGATCGTATCTTTTTAGTTGATGATAAGTCCAATAGTGAGCAAAGCGAGTTCGGGAACTTGAGACACCCCAACACGGATGGGTTAAGTTTGAAGGGGATGACGGGGCCTAGTGAGCGAGCAAAGCGGGCGAACAGAGCACCTGCCATTCCTTTCGTGTTCAGTTTTTAGGGTTCCGTACCCAAAGGGTGCCAAACGGGACCCCATTACTTTAACTTACTTCTTGTGAACGGTAATAGGGAGCTGGTTAAAATTTTCTCAAAATATGTGTTGCTATGGCTCCTATCACGATAAATACTAAAAATATAAATGTCTAAAACCAAAGGGGGTCCCCATACAAGAAACCTTGAAAAACATGATTTTTTTCAACGTTGTAGTTCCTGCTCTATCTTCAAAACGGTAATTCATACCAGCATCAAACTTGGTTTTATTATGTGCTGCATACCATGTAGTTTGGCAACAGATAATAAAATAGGGTAAATATAGTCATATGTGGTGGTATCTGCGTAAGAAAGAGATGCAAGAATTCATATTTTGCTCACGGTGCGTTGATGTATTTTGATGAACTCTCGTAAATTAAATCAGTTTCTATCGATTATCAGGTCGATGGGTGGTACAGAACCCTTACTGCGCGAGTCCAACTCGCTTTTGGCTGGTATTTTAAACCATGCATCGACCAACATCTTCCCCCCTTCCCAATCAAAAATCATAATGAAATAAAATTATGTTAAATGTTGATTAGATCATATAAATGTTATACAAAATGAACATTAAAATATTTAACCATTAGTTGAAATGTATGTTATAATAATTGTTACTTATACGAAATGAAATCTGTATTTTAATAATTGTAAGTTATACAAAATGATGTGTTTATGTATGTATATCTATGTGCTTTGTGTTTCTTTCTTTCTTCTTTGTTATATTAATTGTAAGTTACACAAAATGAAATTTGAGCATTCAAAATTATTACATTAAAATGTTTATAATAACGATGATTACTGAGCGGTCGACCAAGGGTTCGGGGATTGTCTGGTCGTCGTCGAGGGCGTGAAAATAAAATCCAAAGCATACCCTATCCTATTTAATACTATAAACGTGAAAGTTTGTGAGGGTGTATGGATGTGTGGATATATTTTGTTACTCTTTCATGCAAAAACTACTGTATGGATTGTAAGGAAATTTGGCATACAGACTTTCGCGAATTTCATTCATATTGAACTATATTTACGAGACTTGTCGCGCACAGTAAAATCAAAACATAACAAACATTTTGACTAACCTCGACGTTTCGGCCAAGTTGCATTAGCCGTGGTCACGAGCAGACTGAAGTATGCGGGTGTCATCGTCTTGAGCGGCGGGTGTTTTCTCGAACTACCCGCGGTTGGTTTTTCGTAACGTCCAGCACGATATGCTGAATCACGACACACAATGCTGACAATTTCGGCGGACATACATGTAGACAAAACACGACGCGAACACTTCTCGATTTCCGGATTCCAATAGTTGAAATTTTAATATTTCTTTATCTCAATCGCTTCTCGTACAATTCTGGGACAGTAATGACGATCAGTGGAGAGGATTTTCGTGTCGTGTAGCTCAATCCAATAATTTGGTCCTGACTCGAGCAAATGTTCGGCTATGGCAGATTTGTCTATTTGTATTTTGTTGTTTTGATTTTATTGTGCGCGACAAGTCCCGTAAATATAGTTCAAGATAGATCATAACCTGGATTAATAAAAAGGTTTTTTTTTCAACAAGTGCGCAATTTTTTTTTGGTGGTTCAGTATAAGTAATATAACACATTTTCATAATTGTTCAATACTTTTTTTAATTTTTTTATCCGACTTGAAATCAGCAAAATATGGACACAATCAAGTATGAAGGAAAAATTGGAATTACTATTACAAATAACTTCAGGTCAAAAAAAAAAAAAAAAAATTAATTTAATTTTAAAATTTAAATTTAAAAAAATCTAGTTTGAATTTTGATAAAATTAGCGGTCAGTAACCGTCGTAGATAGATACTTACGTCGGCGCATCGAGCAAGCGAACAGCTGATACCTAAAAACTTTTTAACAAAAAATTGAACCAACGAAAACAGAAACTAAAAAGCGAAAAATAACTAATTATGAGTCGGCGCCAAACAAAATTTTAACAAGCAAAGTGCGTGCAAGTTGCAAGTGACCGAGCGGAAAACGCATTTTTGGAAAGTTATTGTTTATCGTTGAAAATTTCACCTTGTATTTGATGTTACGTTGTTTTTTTTATTATATATTTAAAGTAATTTAATTATCTTCGTTGATTGTTTGTTTGGCGCCGACTCATAATTAGTTATTTTTCGATTTTTAGTTTCTGTTTTCGTTGGTTCAATTTTTTGTTAAAAAGTTTTATTTTAAGTTTTTTTGTGACTAAAATCTAGATCCAGGTCTCCATTATGTTGAAGTGTTTAGAACTACATTGATGTGTGCCAAGTTTCAACAGAATCGGTTAACAGATAAGAATTCAGTGGGTGAACAAACACTCATCCCCTGTTTTCCTACACTTAGGGGTGGATTTTGATTTTGAAATTTAAATGGGACCAACTTCGAGATATACCCTATCCATTAAAAAAAGAATTATCAAAATCGGACCACCCTGTAAAAAGTTATGCGTGGACATACATAAAAAAAAAAAAAAAAAAAAAGATACGCGTCGAATTGAGAACCTCCTCCTTTTTTTCGTCGGTTAAAAACGCGTCGCTGCGCCCGCGTTGGCGCGTGACCATAAAATCAATTTCAAAGTAGTAGTAGAGCTCCTTTGTGAAAGAGCTCGTCCGGGGAAGTACTACCACCGTGCCTACTTTAACGCCAAATAGTGATGCTTGCATTGCTGTGTTTCGGTCTGAAGAGTACGGGTGCCGGTGAAATTACAATTACATGAGACTTTCCATCTTCATGTCTCAGTTTGGCGAACCGAATTGCGGTACCATTTAGGCAACAGCCTAGGTGGTATTGAAGTTGTCATGGGCAAAGGTAACCGCTTAACATCAGGTGGGCCATCCTATAATATAAAAAAAAAAGTAAACATCTATCGTAAACGATAACTTTATTTATTATTACTAAGACAACAAAATAAAAAAATACGTGTTTATTAAAATTCCCTTAGGTTCATTTTGTCAAAATTTGCGCACTGGTTAATTTTTTTTCCTGTATAGGTTACTTTTTTTATCTCGGGAAGATGAACAGTTCCCGAGGGATGCGATAAACGACATTTACGCGAGGTCACGGGCATAGGCTAGTAAGTTATAAAATAAGTAAAATTGCTGTCTTTTGCCTTGTCGTTTTTTTCTGTGAAGAAGACAAAAACCCCTTATGTCTCAATAATCAAAAAATCTAAAATCAAAATCAAAATGTTCTTTTTAGTAACTCATAAATATTTTGCTTTACAATATTAGGAGTCTTCCTTTAAGCAACAATATGCTTGTTTTGGAAGAAACCACTCTTCCGTAGATTTATCTTCTAATATAATATAAGGCACTGAAGTTTTAATTAGATACAATTCTGTACACCCTTAGAAGAAGGCTGTCTTCTGGCATGATAAAATAAAACTTGAGAGAAAAGAAAATTATTAAGATTGCGCGAAGTGTGTGTTTGTTTGTGTGTAATTGTTGTATGTGTTTTTCTGTATGTGTGTAGTGAGTGGGATGTGAGTTGGGGTGTGTTTATATGCCTCAGGTGTCTGTGTGAATTTATGTGAATATAAGTGAGATATGATATACGAGTGTGGTTTTGGTTAGCCCTACGATCTTATCTTGGGGTCGGAAGACGCTGTTCACAGCGTTTTCCACTAACCGTAATAATGATAATTAACCTGCGTAATCATAATTATCATTTCAGCCGAAAGACGTCCACTGCTGGACATAGGCCTCCCCAAAGCAGCGCCACAACGACTGGTCCTGCGCTTTCCGCATCCAGCGGATCCCCGTAACCTTCAGCAGGTCGTCGGTTCACCTTGTGGGGGGCCTACCCACGCTACGCCTTTTAGTACGCGGAAGTGTCTCTATTATAATTTGTTGCATATATTTGTTGGAGAGCCGTTTGGACATGCTTGTAAACTACGGATGTTGTGGATCTTGTCTTCCTGAAACCATTTTGACAGTCATAAAGAATGTTTTATTTAAAAAAAAAGTTTTTCTCTTGCACGTAGCCTTTTCAAAGACTTTGAAAAGGTCGGCAACAGAGCTATGGGTGTATAATTATTACGGGTGTCAACATCGTCTTTTTTGTGTATGGGTTTTAGCAGGGAAATTTTTTGCAAGTCTGAAATTATCCATACTGAGCTATGGTTTATTAAGAAGCTGAGTGGAGTTGAAAAATTCTAATTAATAATATATTAATTTTTAATATAATAGTTTTATTTATTTTTCTAGAATTTCTAGACCAAAACCTGGATACGCCCATGTTGTGTACAAGAATCACGATTCATCTCATAATTTATCCATCTTACTATTTCACTGGCACTGTATACAGTTACATTTTAATAAGAATAACAATCTATACTTTCTTTAGAGTTTTTTGTTTGTATGTAACTTTGATTGTTTTATTGAACGCGCTAATTTCAGTAACTTAAATCTGTAGAAATTTTTTGTTTGTTTGTTTGTTTGGTTGAACGCGCTAATCTCAGGAACTACTAGTTGGAATTTAAAAATTCTTTTTGTTTTGGATAGTCCATTTATCGAGGAAGGCTATAGGCTATATAACATCACGCTACAACCAATAGGAGCGGAGCATTAATGAAAAATGTTGCAAAAACTGGAAAAAATATTCCTTTTGAGACCTTCCGTTGCGTGCGTTTCGTAGATGGTTAAAGTTACGCAAAATTCATTAATGACGGTATAGTGAGTGAGTGAGTGAGTGTGTGAGTGAGTGAGTGAGTGAGTGAGTGAGTTAGTGAGTGAGTGAGTGAGTGAGTGAGTGAGTTAGTGATTGAGTGAGTGAGTGAGTGAGTGAGTGAGTGAGTGGGTGGGTGGGTGAGTGGGTATGGGTTTGAGTGAGTGGGTATGGGTTTGAGTGAGTGAGTGAGTTTGGGTGAGTGAGTGAGTGACAGAGTGAGTTAGTGAGTGAGTGAGTGAGTGAGTGAGTGAGTGACAGAGTGACTGATTGACAGACTGACTGACTGACTGACGGACTGTCTGACTGACTGACAGTCTGACTGACTGACTGTCTGACTGACTGACTGTCTGACTGACTGACTGACTCACGGACTGACTGTCTGACTGACTGACGGACTGACTGACTGACTGACTGACGGACTGACAGACTGACTGACTGACTGACGGACTGACTGACTGACTGACTGACTGACTGACTGACTGACTGACTGACTGACTGACTGACTGACTGACCGACTGACGGACTGACTGACTGACGGACAAGTATATTTTATTTATGTAATAGAAACTTATTTACAAACTACAAAATAAAATGATACAATATTTACACAGTAGAAAATAAAATGATATAAAAAGGCGCGCCTAGGCGTCAAAGTATTCCTCCTCACCGCTGTCATCCGGCATAGTGCCCAGAAGACTGGCAGCGTTGCCACGTTGAATGGCAACGCTTATTCTTTGACCAAAGAACAAGCCAGCCCTCTGGTCACGCGAAGTGTCGACCAGCCTCTTAGAGATTTCCTTAAAAAGGGATCGCGCACTCGGACCCCATGACTCTAGAGTTTCGACCCCAAACGGCACAAAGTCATAGTTATCTGATAGGTTACTATATTTGCGCCGCTTGAGGTCCTCCGCAGAAACAGCGGCAGCGCCAGCACAACCAGCCGAGCTAGAAAGATGTGAAGGAGCAAGGGTGTCGACGCACGTTGCGTCCCACACCAGAAGCCTACCCATCTTCCATGGCAATAACGACATGCCATCTGGTCTCTTCCCATCGTCTCGTACCAAGCCGTTGGGTTCTAAAACAGCTGGTATGCCAACGGTGGCTGGAGCATGACGAATAATGTCATTAATGCTAGCGTGTCGTGCTAAGCGCCCCGCGCAACAGGACAGGCCATGGTGTCCTAGGCTGTCGACAAGTTCACCGCAATGGCACCGGTGTGGAGCAACACAAGTTGCGCCCAAGCGTAGGCATAAGGGATTACCTACTAATATAGTTTATTAAGTATTACTAACAAAGATATGGATCTGTGTACTGTGACTCTAGTCAAAACTCTAAGAACTTTCAAACACATGCACAAACACCTAGATTCAGCACAGCCATAGAAATCTCAATAATAAGGTAATAGAAGTAGCAAAGAGGCACGTGAAGTTGTCGCCGCGTACAGGTCTCGTAGGACACCAGGGCGCGAACCTTTTGCTTATTATCAGAGTTGATTTGGACGCAGAGTCACTAAAATTGTATTTTGCAGCTTGGACGAATAATATAATAAGAAGAATCCATAGAAAGACGACTCGCTTAAAAGTACGGGCTGGCACGCACACATGCACACCCATAGTAAGACAAAATGCCGCGATTACCCAACAAATCTCGTGTGACGGAAGTCATTGTCGTTGTGTCATAAATAAAATAACAATATACAACGTGTATCAGAAATGCGTGGTTATATTTAAAGAGCTCATTCAGGTGATACTATCGACCAACTTTTACTATGGGACCAACCATGAAATCGCGAAAAAATAATCAGCTGATCCTTACATTTTGTCGAGCGACATCGATGATTTAGTACGGAACAGCTTATATTTTTTTCGCGATTTCAGGGTTGTTCCCATAGTAAAAGTTGTTCTATGCTATGCCCTGAATGAGCTCTTCAAATATGACCACGCATTTCTGATACACGTTGTATATCTGGTGTGTTAAAATTATGTCGTAATTATAGTGGGTTTAGGCAAAAACGAAGTGCTATCTTTTCTTAGCGAGATTGCGTCCGCCATTTTTATTCGTCCGAGTTTTGCAGCATATCTAACAGCGGAATATTTTTGGGCTTAATTTATTTTGCATTGAATGCTAGAAACATGGTGGGCGTAATTGCGTATTTGTGTCAACACACAAATACGCAATTACCAACGTAGTGGAAAACTGGCGACATGCTTTCCGGTATTACAAGACAGCAGATACCATTTCTATTACCTTATTATTTAGATTTCTATGAGCACAACTATCTGTAGGTCAGTAGTAAAGTCAGTACCTATTGGTTAGGGATGCAGCGATACGAGTAAATACTCGATACATTTATTTCGCCTCCAAGTACTTTTGGTATCAATACTTTGGAACTGAGTTTGAAAGTAGCGCCAGTGACGGAAAAGTTGAGATGCAGTAGATTGTCATGGTATGTATGTATTGTATGGTATTTTATTTACTTATGTGACTTATAATAATTACTATTATCAATAAATAACTATGAACTATGAACATTTGATGCGGAAAATTAGGAGCAGGTTCCGAAAAAAGTTTTGTGTATGTTGTATGTTTTGTGTATGTTTGGCTATAAGAAAAGAGGTAGACCAAAGAAAATATGGATGTATTGTGTGAAAGAGGATATGGATAAAAAGAAAGTGAACACGGAGATGACGGCTGATAGAGATGTATGGAAGAAAAAGACATGTTGCGCCGATCTCAAATAGATTGGGATAAGGGCAGGATGATGATGACTTTGGAACTGAGTACCAAGTAGGTATCGGTCAAAAGTACTCGTGTCAGTATTTGGTGCGCGAAGATTAGTCTGGTTGAAAGGACATTTATATTTTATTACGTACTTTTTTAATCTAGATGAAGTTATAAGTGGAATTTGTATGTATCACTTTTTTACTCTATTTTATTGAAGATTTGAATGCATCTTTTTCTAATTTTATGCAGTTACCCTTGTTTTTCTATGACAGAGAGAAAAAACAGTTCGCTAGCCACCATATTTATTTCGTCATTCGTCAATCAATTAATGTAATCCTAACCTTTGCTTTCATTGTCATCGATTTTTATTAATGTGTACGATTCAAGAGTGTTCTGTTTTCAACAAAATGTCAATGTTTACTTCTGTTTTCATTTGTCTTTAATCCTATGAAAAAATTGACAGATACGAGTAGTTATCGATACAGGTACCGATACATAACGATCTATACCAGTGGTCGTCAAACCGCGGCCCGCGGGCCGCATGCTGCCCCAGCTAAAGTCTAGTGTGGTCCGCAACCCTATTTTATAAGATCTATCTAGCACTAAACCATATAGAATGATGTTATCAGTAACTAAGAGACCATCAAAGAAAACAATTTTGGCTTCACATGGTTTGAGTTTGAGCTTGATTGTAGAACAAAAGTGTTTGACCGTTTCTCAGATCGTAAATTACTGTACTTACTCTGTGCTCAGATCATAAAAAAAGGATCGTAGGCACCTACGAAGGAAGTGCGAGAGGGACGGACGTCTTCAGCCCGTGCCACGCCGGTTCAGGTCATGTCAGTGGTCAGTGTCGACCCCTAGTATAATGTTCCTTGGTGTCAACTATGAAGTAAGAATGGTGTAGACTGTCGAATTTGGATGTGGAATTGTGGATCGTGCACTGAGTTACGTTTGTCGTGTTATCAATCTTGATTAATTTACCTATTCTTTCGTATTGCAATTATCTGCGATTACAATGGATAGTTTGTCGCCAAAAATTGCCTCTAAAATAAAGTTAAGTGACAAAAATACCGTTATAGTTTGTAGTCTTAACAATAGGTACTTATGGTTTCTCCACGGGATCGGAATCTACGTAAGTAAAGCTGTGGGGCTGTAGTTAATTTATATAGGTGACAAATTAATAATTATGATCGGTACCCATGCGGCCCGAGGTGCCGTCCCGCATGATTTGTAATGGCTCTTGGAAAAAAAAGTTTGACGACCACTGATCTATACGGTATCGATACCTCAGTGGTATCGTTTCTTCCCTACTCTTGGTTATTAGGAAGTATCCACGACTGGTCCTCTCACCTTTAAACTTAACCATTATAAAAAAGTGTGCATAATGAGATCAAAAAATCTCCAACCAGCATAATAATATGTAAATTGTATGCTGTTGAGGAAAAGCAGCGCCAAATCGGCAAGGAAGGATATCATAAAACAAAATGTAGCAAAACCTGCATAGTGAGTAATTTTAAGGCCAAATAAGAATCATGATAATGAAGAATTTCAAGTTTTTAAATAAAACAAGTTAAAAGAATACATCAACGTGCCTTGTACTGGGTGTCAGGGAAATGCTCCCGATACCGAAAGGCTATTATTGTACTACCTAAACACAATCAAATACCAATAACCATTAGCCTTTTATACTCATTGTTTTAGTGATTTGGTATTTCGCAAACTCGCAATGTAAAGCGTACGAAACTCGGGATCAATGCTGCGCGTACCTAACCTACCTACGCTCGCTACGACACGGACTGCGTATGCGAGCGGATGTCGTTCACCACTAGCGCCAGCTGATATTTTATTTGAATTACATTGCGAACTTACGAATTTGCTTACTTGCGCGTACTGGAAGGCGAAGCGTGGGTCCCCCCCCACAAGGAGGACCGACGACCTGGTGAAGGTCGCGGGAATCCGCTGGATGCGGAAGGCGCAGGACCGGTCGTTGTGGTGATGCTTGGGGGAGGCCTATGTCCAGCAGTGGACGTTTTTTGGCTGAAATGATGATGATGATGATGAACCGAGGCGAGCTTGCAAATCATGAGGAGATGCATTGCGTTTTATTATGGTTTCATTCGATATAAAAAAAAACATGTATTTACTTGTGTAAGTCACTTGTTCAACTAGTTATTACTATAACAGGTATTTTTACGAGATTCTCGTGTACGAGATTGCATGCACAATGGGGAGTGCTCTGAGGAATTGCTGACATCGTACCACCCGCCATAAATCTAAATTCCATCATCATCATCTTGATGGTTGGCGGTCAACTACTGTACATTTTACATGCCATTTTTTGCCTCATACAACAAAATTTGTCAACAGTTTTCCCGAATGAATTCGACATGGGAGCCTTCAAGATAAGAGTACCTATACGTAATAACTTCTTAGGTTTTCGCGATCACTACACATTATAATAAAACAAAGTTTAACCGGATCAAATCGCGTATATTATTTAAATTGGTTTCCCTGACGTTTCGAAAGCTTTGCAGTATTTCGTGGTCGCAGGTAGACTAAGATGACAATCGTCTTTACAGATATTTCAAAAAATAATAATTAATCTACTGTACGTACAATATTTATTAATTAAAATCGTTTCGATGCACGCAGTAATCACTCATAATATCATTATATTTTACAGTGTTGCGTGCTGTTTGGGACTTGATTATTTTTAGGACTGGGTTCCAAACAGGCGGCAGCTGCCAACCATCTTCTCTATTAAAATTAGGATGTTTTTTAATTTCAATAGCCTCACGGAGCTTTCTAGGTACATATCGGTTTTCCTTCGCCAGAACTTGTGGTTTATCAAATCGAAGAAAATGGTTGGGTTTGTCTAGGGCATGAGATTTAATCCGGTTAAACTTTGTTTTATTATAATGTACCTATACGTCTTTTTTAATGGTCGGCAATGCATTGGCTTTATTCCTGGTGTTGCGGATGTCTATATACCAGGCAGCGGTGGTTGCTTACCATCAGGAGACCCGCTTGCTCGTTTGCCTTCCTATGTTATTAAAAAACACAAAGGCAATAAAGTTTTTTTTGTAACCCTTTTGTTCCCACGGACATGATATCGCGCGAGGAAACAAAATAATTCTTTTGTTTAAATAATTAGCGGAAATGTTAATGTTCTTAAAAATGTCGACATACAATAAAAGTAGTAAGGTTGACCGCACGTCTGTGGTTACTGTTTGATATTGACAACGTCTTTATTTCGTAAGCAGTCAAGGCGGTTTTCTAATTCAAGTGTTACCACTGTCATGCAGTCGACTTTACCTAACCATCTCAGACCAAAACGTATAAGAACGTGTACAAGAATTACGAGCCATCTCGTGATTTATTTAAAAATAATATAAAATAAATAGACATCGCTGCAAAGAAATCCAAATAAGTGAATTTAGATTATTATAAAAAATAATAATATGTTTGTAACAAAAAAGGACAGAGGATCTAAAAACCACCCGAGATTCCCAAAATTCGTATAAAAAATATTACCCTCCTTCTAGGGCAGTCGGGTAAAAAGACCAAAATACTCGTGCAAAAAGACCAAACACAAATCAATATTCTTAAACCAGAATCGGATTTAAGCAATTCTGAATTTAGTTTGACATATTATTCATGTTTATCGAGTGGAAAAACCGGTAGTATAACATTTTGAGACAAATGAAAGAAACCAAGAACACAAAACTCATAATTATGCGGAAACGCCTAGATGTGGAACAAATACCTTTAGGCTTGAAGCCAGTCTGTAGGCTTGTTGTACGGACAGCAACGTAAGTAGATGATTAATATCATAGACTCAATTAATGTTTTAAAAACGTGTCGTTCATTGGGAATTTGTAATGAAAGATATGACTAAATCCAACGAATTTACAACCCAATAAACGCCTAATGTTGATTATAATTCGTACAATAAAGTCTGCAATCCGATTGGCTCTACTAAGATGACTCGGTTTTGACAGCTCATGCAAGTGGTCGATCCGAATCCTCCTCCACCATGGTCATAGTCGACTTCATGATTGACTTGCAGCTTGGGGAAGTGCTGTAATGCTGCAAGAGTGGTCGAAACTGATTTGAAGATTTGCAAGTGGCGAATAGTAGCGACCTACATTTGTGAAATTTCATAGATGTGTTGCAGACATTGGTCGCCTATTCTAAAGCGTCTATGGGCTATATGGTTGTTCATTAAATCTGACTTTATGAAGCAAATCCCACTAATATTGTAAATGTGAATGTTTGTGAAGATGTATGGATGTTTGTTACTCAATGACGCGTTACAAGTTGAATGGATTTGGATGAAATTTGGCACACAGATAGACCATAACCAGGATTAACATACAGGCTACTTTTTTCCCGGGAAAATTAACAGTTCCTCACTCACTCCTGACTTAATTGTTTTGCACTCACTTGCGGGCAAAGCCGCGGGCATAGGCTAGAAATGTATTATTGTATATTTAAAAAAAAACTGAGTTATACAATGAACTTTTACAATGAATGACACATAATGATATATCATAATACCGATTATTACTTATGGATGGTAGTGAAAGTTGGGTATGGTTGTAAGATTATTTATATATATATTATATATATTTATGATACCTATATTATGTGTAATATATTTTGTGCTATTTATTTATTTTAGTTTAGTACTACGCCACGGACTGCCCCCATTATCTAGATCTTACGTCTTCTTTGTCCACCCAAAGGTTGTCTGGAAGATATCGCTTTTAGCGATAAGACCGCCCATGTACCCATAATTTATACGTTGTTCCTGTTTAATACTATTTTCATGGTGTACAATAAAGTATATTCTATCTATCTATCTATCTATGGCAGAAGAAACATGAAAGCGGAATAAATGCAGTAGAAATGAGAGCTTTGAGAAGTATGTGTGGTGTAACTTTGAGAGATAAAGTAAGGAATAACGTGATAAGGGAGCGTTGTGGAGCGAAAGAAGATATAGTGACAAAGATTGAGAAAGGTATGGTAAGATGGTTTGGACATACAGAGAGGATGGACGAGAGGAGATTGACGAACCAAGTATACGAAGATAATGTGGATGGAAGAGTTGGAAGGGGACGACCTCGGCGAACGTATCGCGATCAAATCGCGGACGTTCTCAAAAAATGCCATGTTAAGAGTACTCTAAACCGACGAGCATGCATGACGAGGTTAATGGACGTAGTTTTTTTTTTTTTTTTTTTTTTTTTTATGTTATAGGATGGCGAAACGAGCTAAAGGCCCACCTGATGTTAAGTGGTTACCTTTGCCCATAACAACTGTAATACCACCTAGGCTGTTACCTAAATGGTACCACAAGTCGGTTCGCCAAACTGAGACATGAAGGTGGAAAGTCTCATGTGATTGTAATTATCATATAATATCATAAATGAAGCGAAAGAGGTGTATCAGGATCGTGGCAGTTGGAAATCCATAGTCTCTGCCTACCCCAATGGGAAACAGGCGTGATAATATGTATGTATGTATAATACCTATTAGTCTTTAAGGTATTCATCATCATCATCATTTCAGCCGAAAGACGTCCACTGCTGGACATAGGCCTCCCCCAATGGGGGCAATATGCCATAATCGCCATGCTTGGTAAGCGGGTTGGCAATTGTAGTTGGTTGGTTAAATACTCAGATAACGCTGCTGCCCATCCTCTGGTGAATCCCTTAGTCGCCTTTTACGACAGCCACGAGAAGATATAGGGTGGTGCCATAGTGGTGCAATTATTTACGTCCGGCAGGCACTACATGGAACGGAAAAATATTTTTTACTCTATCCTAATTTGTTACAAAAATATATTATTGTCCATGTAATTTTTTCATAAATCACTTTTGAATCCTTGGACAGTGTTAACTTACTTTGGTTGCTGACTGTACATCTGTACATAAACAAAAATTATAAAAAACATTTTCCCAGCAAAGTCGTCAACCAACTAGTTTGATTGTACGGGAAACCATGGTTGTTGAACTTTGCCAGGTATAGACAATTATAAACGTGTGTATATGTATTTTTTTTGTATTTATTTTTGTATATGTATATATTGGCACATTTGGCGCGAGTATTATAATTAATATGACCTATAAGAACAATGTGACCTGCTGCCGAATTGCGTGACTCACTCGCGATCGCAATCATCTGGATTTCAATGTTCATTGCGCCGTGTGTATTGACAATCCGTGGTATTGGCAACTTTGTATCACGCAATCAATGTTGCTTTAATTTCAAAATGAAAGCTAAGGTCAAAGTCAATGCATTACACAATTGCCCCACTGATATTGTATGATTGAAAACATTGCACACTTTGATAATAACAATCTTTATTCACAAATGTCATCAAAAAATCAACATTTTTATTCAGAAATGAGGATACATTTTGGGAAAGAAAACAAGAAGTTTTTCCTATTTACAAAAAAATATAAAAAAAACTTCGAAAGTTGTTGAAATGAATAACAAAACACTTTTATTTAGAATACCAAAATTATTTTACAATTTGACGACATCTGTGGCCCAGTGGCTCGATTTTCGGACTGCTGATCACGAGGTTGTGGATTCGATTGCCACAGGACATAAATATTTATATGATGAACATATGTCAGTCTGGGTGTTTCTTAAGTATTAAGTATAAGTGTGTATTTACAAAAAAAAGTAGATAATTATTATATCCAATAATATATCTAGTACCCATAGTACAAGCTCTGCTTTATTTGGGACACGATGGTGCTGAGTAAAATGTACCAAATCTCATTGAGCTAACTAATCAATTGCAGATATTACGATTTCAAATTATGCTCTGTCATAGCAACAAAACAATGCTACATAAATACCTCAACTAGATAAGTATAACCGACAGCATTCAGTGCCAAGAATGACCCTTGCCGGTAGGGCGTGCCCAATCGTGAGTTATGACCGAAGCAGAGGTCAGCAACGGCCCTATTGTCCAGCGATTAGCAATTGATCCCACATCTGGCCAACCCTATTGTGTTTGGTGAGTGTGGATTAATTTTGGAAGCTATACTTAATTATTGTATCGTACTGTAGCTCGTGGACCTTTTTTTGAGGAGTGGCCTGTATATAGATTTTAAGAAAATAAGAGAAAATACTAAAAATAGTATGAGACCTAATTTGAATCCTTGTTTAGTAAAAAGTAATCCTAATTCCACCAACCTTAAGCTCCTCCCGTATCCTGGATCAGATCAGGCTTGCTGGTCCAAGAGGCAATTCGCTTGCAAGTGGATAGAAGTACTTCACTCTGGTCTTCTAGAAGTGCTTTTGAGGACACAAATTTAGGCACACACGAGAGTTATGTAGGTATAGTTCGCTCTGATACGATCAGAGGACACATATAATAAAAGTAGGCTGATAAAGGCGAGCACGGCTCCGCAACACAGCTTCCTTTACGGCAGTTGAACGTCAACTCGTCATGCTAAGATGGCGGCGCGGCGAGGGCGTCACCGTCACTTCACCAAGAGTGAGGGTAGAAGAATAATGCTGAATGGATATAAAACTACCTTAAACTAAACAAGGATTCAACATACCCCCCACCGAAATCACTATGATGATTTCTCATATATAAAGAAAAAATAGAAGATATAAAATGAATAGGCTGGCTACGAGCCAGAAGATGCTTAGATCAGGATGGTTACGAACCTTGATAAGCAATATGAATAATAGGAAAATAAACAATGGACTAGGTAATTCTAAAGTAGAAATGTACCTATAACTTACGTATCTAATTTTGTTTAACTAAAAGGTAACATAATGAAAACTAATTTGCACATGGTAGTGGGCAAATTTTGTTTACTGGTCTTTTAAAACTGTTATTTTTTGTTCGTAAAGTAACGACGCGAACAATATTGTCAACACCGGGATGCATTTTATCAAGTCTAGCCAGCGGCCATGCGGATGGGCGCATGACATTTGATTTAACAAGAACCAAGTCTCCTTCCTTTAGATTGGGTGGCGACAAAACCACTTCGCTCTCTGTTGCAGAGTTTGAAGGTAATCATGCGACCAACGTTTCCAAAATAATTGGGTAATTCTTTGAAGCAATTGCCAACGTGACAACCTACTCAAAGAAACATCCTTTGAGTCGTATTCTGGAAACGATAGCATACTCTGACCAATTAAAAAATGACCAGCAGTGATCACATCAGATTCTTTAGGGTTATCTGACATTGGACAGAGTGGGCGTGATTCTTTATTGGGCTGAAGTCTAGTTGAGGGTAACGTACCCATCTTTGGTTCAACAGATGTTGGTTAAAATTTGAAACATTCAGCGCATTTTGACAATACTGATCGAATAACATGACGACCATTTTACAATCTAATATTTCCTAGATAGGATTCCGTGCAACATGCGCGGGCCTACATGCATATAAAGTTTATAATAATCTATTAAAATAAAAGTCGTATGACAAGCTTTGGGCAAAAGCATATGCTTGGTACCATAAGACAAGTCGTCAGCCTGTGATATTCTACCCCCCACCCTGAGGAACTTATCATCATCGACGAAGGGTGAACGTTTACGCATGGAGACTACGTAGCCTTTCTTTAAAAGCGTAGTTATTTCAGCGTGTAAATGATTTATTTGAATTGCTCGAATTATAGAATCACGAGCTTGAGAAACCTCAAGGGTTGTACGAGGCCCTGTGACTCTTTGTTTTAATTTTAAATAATATTTGTAATGAAGGTACCAAGCGATAAACCATTGTAATTTATTAAAAGACGAAATTTTATTAAATATTAATTCTTCTAAATTATTTTTGGAACTTTTACTGTTGTTGTCAATTGCACTAAAACAAAAAGTGTCGTAATTTGATTTTAATTCAGGTACTTTGTTCTCGTCTACAACATAATATGATTTTATAGACCACAGATCGCGTTCTTGATATGACCATGAAGGATCACGGATCCATTCAGGAGCAAATTTTACAAATTGATCGGGCAAACTGCCTCGTGAACAAATATCAGCAGCATTGTCCTCACTGCTGACATGATACCAACAGTTAGGTTGCACAGTATCAGTTATTTGGCTGACCCGATTTGCAATGAAAGTTTTTAGTTTGTATGACGGCGTCTGAAGCCATGACAGAACAACCCTAGAATCGCTGAGTGTAATAATTGAACAATCTAATTCTTTTATATTTTTTACGACAAAATTAACAAGCTTGGAGAGCAGCATGGTTGCCATAAGTTTATGTCTAGGGATCGA
Organism: Asteroscopus sphinx; assembly: GCA_949699075.1. NCBI lineage: Eukaryota > Metazoa > Arthropoda > Insecta > Lepidoptera > Noctuidae > Asteroscopus > Asteroscopus sphinx. The sequence goes on along the minus strand of OX453021.1, from coordinate 4,526,790 downwards.
CATCAATGGTTTCATCGGAGCAACCTTTGATTTGCTAGTTAGCAACCGAACTTTGTCATTGCCCGCATTATCAGTGCTGCGAACATGAATACAAGCTGCGTAGCCTAGGGATGACGCATCACAGAAGGCTATAAGCTGAACTGAATTAAAATGTATTAAAAATAAATGTCGTTCAATTCGCACCTCTGAAAGACTAGGCAAGGTTGAAAAGAATTTATGACAATGTTCTTTTAATTCGGTTGGTAAATAATCGTCCTATTGTAAACTTAATTTCCACAAGTCTTGCATAATACACTTGGAAACAAACGTACATGGCGATGGTTTTAATAAAATTGGAGAAACGTATCGGCTAGTTTCGTCCCTAGAGTAATTTTCACTAAATATTTTTTCAGCAAGAACGTCTTGCGGATTTGAACGTTGAACCTCGCACGGCGAAGTTTCAACTTCACAAAATCGTTTGAGAGAATCATTGAGGAGATTTTCCTCGACAGTAAACGTTACTGCATGCAGGGAAGTAGTGGCAGTGGTCACGTGAAGGTCATTATTTCCTGACTGACAGAACCTTCCCGTTATCACATAACCAAAAATGCTACTTAACGCGACGGGTATATTAGACCCAAAATTTAATTTCTTTCCGTCATAAATGTACGGAAAAATATCACCGGCTAAAATTATATCTATTTTTGATCGGTTATAAAATTGCGGATCAGCTAATATTAAATTTCGATATTCCTCAATTACATTTTGAGGTAATTGTACTGTAGGCAAATCTCCAGTTAATTTAGTAAGCACAACAGCGTCAATATTAAAATATGGTTCATTACTATGACGCGGTTTCATAGTAAACGAAGTCATACCATGATTTTTTACACTTTCACCCGCGATTCCAAAAATATCAAAATAACATTTACGCGTTGACAACCCTAAGCGTTGTAAACAATCAATAGAAATAAAGTTAGTCTGAGCGCCAGAATCTATCAAAACACGACACGGCTGATAAGAATTGGTTTGATCTAAAATGTGCACCACTGCTGTACCTAATACGACTGTGCTAGCGTGTGTATGAACAGAAGCGGCATGGCTACTGTTACTCACACAGCTAACGTTCTGTGCGGGAGCACTCAGTGACGTCTGTGGTGACGATAATTTTGCATTAGATGCGCTCGCGTCGCTGTGGTGCGATTGGTGCGAACTCAAAACCGGTTTGTTATTGTCAAGATGCAATAATACGTGATGTGATTTCTGACAAACTAAACATTTAAATTGACTCTTGCATTCATTAATCGTATGGTTCTGTTTAAGGCAATTATGACATAACTTAAGTGCATTAACACGGTCAATGCGTTTATGAGTGGATAATTCACGGAATTTGTCACACCTAAATATCATATGATCGCCGTTACAATGCCAACATGAAAATGTGTTCTGAGAAGAAGATGCATGAGTGAATGATCTTGTTTTATCAGTTTTGTTAAATGGCTGCCGTTTATTTTGTTGCAAGTTCACGGAACTTGAACTACTGGTGTAAGACTCAGAGTGATCGAGCACTTTAATATGATTGTGAACAAAATTTATCAAATCATTGAAAGTTGGAACAGATTTTTGATCCAAACTTTGTTCAAATAATTTTCTTGTTTGAGAATCTAAGGCGCGAAGTGCAATGTGACACATTGCATAACTATTCAAGTTTTCAATTTTTAACGCTTGAATTGCTTTAAAAGAATGCTCAAATGTTTCAATGAATGTATTTAATTGAGTTGAAGACTCCTTATTTATCGGCGTAAATCCCAACATTTTATCCATGTACCTACCTAACAACATGCGGTTGTCTTGGTACTTATCAAGAAGACTTTTCCAGACTAAATCATAATTACTCGCAGTGATTGGTAAACTTTTGACAATATTTAATGCACTGCCTTTAGTACAGGAAAGTAGATAATGGTACTTATCGATGTTTGGTATGTGTGGTTGGCTATGTACCAGTGAACAAAAGGTCTCATAAAATGTTGTGAAGTTTTCAATATCACCGTCAAACGTGAATAATTCTAACTTCGGTAATCTCGGACGGGATTGATTTACGGTTGGAGTTTCAAACTTTACACTATTTACGGTTGCATTTTTTAATTTATTTGCAAATAATTTTATTCTAAAATAAATATCATCGAAACTTTTTAATTCGTGAATTTGTATGGTAGCATCTGAATTCGATTCGAGTTCAGTTTCAAAGATTTTAAATACAACCTTTCCGAATCGTTTACGCACTTCATCAATGTCTGAGACACGTAACAAAAGTAACTCCTGTTTATCAGGTGTGGAAATGTCTTTTGACATTTCATAAACATGTTGCAGCTGCTCAAAGAGTACTTCTTTTTCTTGGTTTAAGTATGCTATCGATTGTGATACATCTTTTTTAGGAGGCATGATTACGTTCAAACGTTGAAAGTTGACAATATTATTTTAATGTAGGTAGGTACCTACTATGGTTCTAGAAAGTTCAAAGTGCAAATTAGATACGTAAATTACTGAAGATGCAATTGTATTATGATTGATTAATTATAATATATGAAATGATTTTATACACACTAAATACCTATAATTTACGTACGACGTAAATATATTGAGGTATTTAATGATGACCGAATGTGATGAAAATACCGATTTTTATGAAAATAGGTACTGATATCCGGCTCGAAGGCCAAAAAATGTAGCTCGTGGACCTTTTTTTGAGGAGTGGACTGTATATAGATTTTAAGAAAGTAAGAGAAAATACTAAAAATAGTATGAGACCTAATTTGAATCCTTGTTTAGTAAAAAGTAATCCTAATTCCACCAACCTTAAGCTCCTCCCGTATCCTGGATCAGATCAGGCTTGCTGGTCCAAGAGGCAATTCGCTTGCAAGTGGATAGAAGTACTTCACTCTGGTCTTCTAGAAGTGCTTTTGAGGACACAAATTTAGGCACACACGAGAGTTATGTAGGTATAGTTCGCTCTGATACGATCAGAGGACACATATAATAAAAGTAGGCTGATAAAGGCGAGCACGGCTCCGCGACACAGCTTCCTTTACGGCAGTTGAACGTCAACTCGTCATGCTAAGATGGCGGCGCGGCGAGGGCGTCACCGTCACTTCACCAAGAGTGAGGGTAGAAGAATAATGCTGAATGGATATAAAACTACCTTAAACTAAACAAGGATTCAACACGTACCAGGCCCCTCAGAAAGTATTGCGAAAAAAAGTTTTTATATATGGGAGACTGGCCAGTTATAATGTTTTTCGAAAATATGATTATTTATAAGTAAAAATAAGTAAGTTCCAATTTCAAAATTTCCCTCCACATTTTTTGCGAGTTAATTCAAAGTATTGTGTCTCACTGAAATATGGATCTGCGCCGGGAACATTTTAGAGCTATGATTTTATACGATTTCAAGTGTCGCCTGAAACCGGATGAATCGTACGATAGACTTCAAATGGCATTCATGGATGAAGGCCCTTCCAAGGCAACCGTGTATCGTTGGTATAACGAATTCAAGCGCGGTCGACCAACTTTGGGGGATGACGAAAGAAGCGGCCGCCCTTTGACGGCTGTTACCGAAGAAAACGTGCTAGCAGTGAAAAATTTAATCCAAGACAATAGGCGAATTACATATCAGGAGATTCAACACATATTGAAGATTGGATCGGGAAGCGTTCACGAGATTCTACACAGCCATCTTCGCGTGAGGAGGATAGTATCACGCTGGGTGCCGCACAACCTCACCGATGCTCAGAAGCAGGCCCGGGTGGAATGGTGCCGTGATATGCTTAACAAATTTGAAGCAGGCTCGTCTCGGCGTGTTTACGACATCGTTACAGGTGATGAGTCCTGGATTTATCAATACGACCCAGAAACCAAGCGCCAGTCGACTGTTTGGGTGTTTCAAAATGAGCCAACGCCTACCAAAGTGAAGCGATCTAGAAGCGGGGGTAAGATTTTGATCGCTAGCTTTTTTAATTTGACTGGCCACTTGGTATCAATTCCCTTACGGGATCAAAGAAGCATTAATGCCGAATGGTATACTACCAAATGTTTGCCAGAAGTTTTCTCTGTTATAAGCAACAAGCGACCAAACACAGGGCTCCGCGGGCTACTGCTCCACCACGACAATGCACCTGCGCACACCGCACTCAAAACGAGGGACTTCCTGGACAGCACGCCAGTCAAACTCCTGGGTCACCCTCCTTACAGCCCTGATCTAGCACCGTGTGACTTCTTTTTATTCCCAAAAATAAAAAATCAGCTCAAAGGGGATACAATTTTCGTCGCCGGAAGATGCGCTGGCTGCGTTCGAGCAGGCTGTAAACGAGGTGTCTGCGGCGGACTGGAAAAAGTGTTTTGAAAACTGGTTTAGGCGCATGAATCTTTGTATAGAGGCTGGTGGAAAGTACTTTGAAAAGATTTGATAAAAATATATGTACGTATAGAACAATTTTTTTTAGTTTCGCAAAACTTTCTGAGTGTCCCACGTACTTTGTTAATTTTTTAGGCATAATAAATGAATGTGATGATATTTAGCTGTCTCATTGTTGAATTAATAAGTACCTATTAGAAACACGATTAAAAAATAACATACAATCGAATTGAGAACCTCTTTTTTTGAAGTTGGTTAAAAAGGCAATGCCTGTGGGTAGTATCGCTAAAAACAAGGTCCCACAAGTTTATCACGCCAGTAATTCGTGTCATTAGTTAAAATATTTTTTTCTAATAACAAAGAATCTTCCCCGGATAAAAAACTAACAAAAATAAATATTTTTGTTTTGTAAGCATATCCAAAATGTACGCCATTGTTTTTCTTGTCTTATTCAGTCTACAATCTAAGCATGTATTTTTAATGCAATTCGCCAATATTCGCGAAAAATAATTATTAATAGACATTATAGTAACATTTTCACACACTAAATAACATTTTTTTACCTAATTACATGGTGCAGAACTTGTAATTATATTTTATCAGTAGATATTTGACTAAAGAGACATCCCAACATTGTTTTTTTTGTTTGGTAAGCATAATCAAAAATGTACGCCATCTTTTTTCTTGTCTTATTCAGTAAACAATCTTGGCATGGCTTTTTAATGCAATTCGCGAAAAATAATTATTAATAGACATTATAGTAACATTTTCACACACTAAATAATTTTTTTTTATATTTTATCAGTAGTTATTTGACTAAATAGACCTACCAACATTGTTTATTAAATAAGAAGAGAGAAAAACAGATCATAATGTTGCAAATACAGTGTTGCCATATAATATACTGTACTGATTTATACAGAAGTGTTGAATTAGTGAAAAGTGAAATTTTAAACTCAGTATCAAAGGACTAAATTCACGTTTCCTATCTCTTAATTAATGAGGAGACATATTACCTATTATAGACTAATCAATTGACAAACTGCAGTTACGAAGCATCGCTAATTAGCTTGAGTGTGATAGATTAGTCCGTAGAATATACTGTTATCTTTACGTGTAGTTTATACCTTGTATGGTTTAGTTATGATTGTACGTTAATTTTATGATAAATCTTTTACTGTTCAGGCTGTGCGTCTGTAGAATGAGTTACCTGTGTCTATACGGCTAGCTCAGTCACTGTTTTCATTTAAATAATTAGTTAAAGTATACTACCTTTCCAAATAGATTGTAATTTATTAAGACATTGCCTATGTATCCAATCTCTATTCTAAATTGTAAGATTATTTATATATATATATTTATGATACCTATATGTGTTATATATTTTGTGCTATTTATTTATTTTAGTTTAGTACTACGCCACGGACTGCCCCCATTATCTAGATCTTACGTCTTCTTTGGCCATCCAAAGGTTGTCTGGAAGATATCGCTTTTAGCGATAAGACCGCCCATGTACCCATAATTTATACGTTGTTCCTGTTTACTACTATTTTCATGGTGTACAATAAAGTATATTCTATCTTTCTATCTATCTACGTTTCTAAGGAAACTTATATAAAGTTATAGTTACCGTGTTCTAAATCGATTGCAATTAATCTTTTGAGTAATTTTTTTTTTAAACGTGAACGGTCGACCGCACGTCAGTGGTAACACTTTGACATTAGCTGCGAATTGAAGTGTTACTACTGTCTTCAGTCGACTGTACGTGACGTAACCAGTATAAGCGGATCTTGTCTTGTATTAAACATATATACGAAGCCAGTTCCATTTATAATGATATGTGGTTAACCGTACATAGTAGATGGAATGGAAATCGGTAAAGTGCAGATAATATAATAATATTTTTCTCCCACGTGCTTGGAAATAGGTTCATTTAAAAAAAAAACTACATCAATCGGCTCTTTTATGTACGCAAAATAAACACGTAAATTAATAAATAAATAAAAAATCCAATTTAAAAAAAAAATATATATCCAACACGACAATAAAGTAGATTGCTGGACAGTTTTTATTTTTTTAACTATGCTACCGCGATTTTAAAGTACAAACTTACATAAATTATGTGTTCATAGGTACAAATATTTGTCATTATAAAGGCTGAATGCGCATTTTTTTTTTATATCTTTGAAATTAGAATAAGAACCGCGCGCGGACGAATAAACATTAGATACTGTTAAATTAATTTGTGTAACGACCTCGTTTAATTAAAAAATTTAAAAAATTTAAAATCACTCCGAAAGTACTCAATTCCAATATTACTCAGCCGTCAGTTGCTTTATTTCAGGCCTTGACAGTATTATTAAACTCGAATCATCGACATGAAGAAGAAGAAGAAGGACTTGACCACGCCTTGACAGTAATGTACTATTTTACGTATTCAACGAGAACATACCGATATTTCTCCTTCAATACCTATGTCCCTTGGTTTTTTGTTTAAAAATGTGTTCTTTGATTTAATTGATGTCTCACTGTTAAGAGTCCCTTCCCGTTCCGCAGTCGCCTTGGTTCAGCCACAAAAGTCGCACGCCATTGGCGACTTTTGGAGTTCTTGGGTAGATAAACAATCCCAAAATTAAATGTCCAGACTCCAGATCCAGATAGCATCTGCAAAACACAACATTTTATTACTCTTTTAATACGATGTTCGAGCTAATTCTCATTGTAACTGACTTTGACAATATCGACTACAAGATCCACAATAACACACGTCAAAGCTTTCCTTATCTGTTGCTTAAATTAAGCTATTATCACCTTTATTCCCATTTTCTTAAAGTTCCCTTTCATGCTCATTGAATGCACAAAGTGCAGACCTCATTTTGCGGTCAACGTAACCTCTAAGAGTAGGGGAGTAAGGACTATTTTTACTTAAAAAAAAAGAAGTATATTTTGCTAAAGTTCACAGTGACTCAGACATTGCAATTGGATACCTATGATAGTGTAATGGAGGTTTGGATACGCATTTCGAATGGGAAAACTAATCTGGTTGCTACTAGCTCCATTTAGTGGTAGACTTAACAAGACTGTTTGGCTTTTGTGCTTCTGTGAGATGCATAATATTATCATCAGGCTGCACAATTCCACGAGTGTAGAGGCTTCGTTTTCTGGCTCACAACGATTCAAAGTCAAAGTCAAAGTATTTTATTGTGAGACAGTGGTTAAAAGGTGTTATTACTACAGAGCATGGTGTGCGATCTCACTGCTCGACCATGTTAGGCGTACAATAATTTATAATAAAATTTATAAAACCATTCAATTAAATAAATAATAATAATTTAACAGACAGATAAAATATACGATCTAAAATTGCAATAAATAAGATTAAAATTTACAATTAATTATTCATATAAAATTACAACAATTGAAAAAAACAAAAATCATAAAAATTAAAAGTGTTACATAACTTATTAATATTATGTCATATTACCTGCATCAAAAAACTAAAACGATTAATCGTACCAATCTTTTAAATGGTGAATCTTTCGGATAAAAACTCATTAACTGTATAATACGGCCTAGTTACTAAAAAATCATTCAACCTTTTCTTGAAAATTTGAGCACTTTCGACCTCTCTTATTTGCTTTGGTAGATTATTATATATTCTCGAGGACATGCCAAAGAAGCTTTTGGAATATAAGGCTGTTTTCGAGGGCATATTATTTACGACTTTCGGCGATTTTCTTTACAATTTTCAGCAGGCGATAGTTCAGTTAAATATATAAAAGAGGCCATATCAATTCTTCTAGTCAGACAAAAGCCTATTCTCGTATTATTACGAATTAGAAGAAAACTAAAAGATAATAAAAGACTTATACATAAAGATACTTATAGACTGCCTCGTTGGTCTAGTGGTTGCAAGTGTAACTGCTGGGTGTGGGATCCTGGGTTTGATTCCCAAGTCGGGCAGTGATACTGGGTTTTTGGGTTTCTTTCATTAGGAAATTCCCAGTAGCAGCCCGGTGTCTGGATTTGTGCCCATATAATGACTATAGGTTCGCCCCCTTTACATGGGACCGATAACTGGCGCAATGTGGGTGTACTATTATATACACCTCTGCCTACCCTTTCGGGGAATACAGCCGTGATGTTATGTATGTGTGTGAAATAATTATGAAAGTGAATTTAAAAAGAAATCTTTCAATGAATTTCTGTCGATGCAGATTTCACATTCTTCCTCTATTTGAGGGGAGAAAAACGGCAGCCTTATGTTTGGCTTACCTAACGATATATCTGATAATCTCGAGTTGACTAGAAAAATTGTTTCGGTCTGAAGGGTACGGGTGCCGGTGAAATTACAATCACATGAGACTTCCCATCTTCATGACTCAGTTTGGCGAACCGACTTGCGGTACCATTTAGGCAAAAGCCCAGGTGATATTGAAGTTGTTATGGGCAAAGGTAACCGTTTTAAAGAAGACGGTTTTTTTTTTACTACTACTTTTGTGTGAGTTTTTTGTGTTTGCTCAGTATTTTTTTTTTATTCGAGACTTCACTAAAATTTCTCTGTAGGTAACTAAAAACAAATAGTTCACACCTAAGCTTCCTTCAAACACATCTTCCAACTACAATAATTTATTTACAACGATCTTAAAACTACCCTACAATACATAAACGCTATTCTAAGCATTTAACGGACCCTAGCGGTTACTGACCAAGAGAATTTCTAATACGCTACCCAAATTGAAGAACATTGGCATATTTAGTGGTATCTCTCAAAGCTTTATTAATGAACTTGCTGTTAAGGTTATCATCAAAATATAGCAATGTCTGGTTAATGGAAAGGGATTCTGTCATGGTGGAAGATAATATTTTGAAGCCAGGATTGAGTCATACCGAAATTGGAATGTCCTGGCTCTGAAACTGGTTTGTTTTTAATGCCTGTTGATAGTAATAGTAATAAAATTTTATTTCTCTCTTCACAAAGGTGGGCTTAGTAATATAAATAGGTACCTTAGAATTATGTAACAGATAAGTGCGTATAAGCTCCTTTGCGAGAGACTGGAGTCCGTACTAGGGAAAACCCTGTGTTACGGATCACCAGGCCCTCACCCTAGTTTTAAGTATATACATGTACATTATTTTGTCATTATTAAAGGTAATAAAAAAGTACTTAAGCATAAATATGACTTGATGGAAGAGAAAGAGCATTATAATATAAGTACATGCAGGTTGACAAACAAGTGGGATGTGTGGATGTTTATATGTATAATTATGTGTGAGTTTGTATGAGAGTTGTTAAAGTTCCATATTGTGTGAGGAGTGTATATTGGAGTGTGAGTGATATGAGGTGCAATGTGTGTAAGTGAGTGTGTGGTGAAGTTGATCCTTGAATACAGAAGCATCCACATTATCATTGCCTATATATGAAAAATAAATATAATAAAATAATGAATGTGGTGCCGGACGTAAGGAATTGCACCACCCTCTCTCTTCTCATGGGTGTCGTAAAAGGCGACTAGGATTCAGCAGAGAATGGGCAGCAGCGTTCTCCCAGCTGCGATCGCCAACCCGTCTGGCAAGCGCGGCGATTATGGCGTATCCCCCCCTTTGGGGAGGCCTTTGTCCAGCAGTGGACGTCTTTCGGCTGAAATGATGATGATAATTCCTCGATAATTAATTATGTACTTATGATATTTTTACATATTATTATAAGATGCTATTTATGAAAAGAAAAAAATTGTCTACATGACGGACTTTAACACCAATTGAAAAAAATATTATTTATTGGTTGCGTAGTTAAAAACTAACCGTGGAAAACAACTGACAAAAAACTTTTATTGTAATGCAATGGATAGGTAAACATTGTGAATAGTCGTAATATTTATGAAAACATAAATGTAAGAAAAAAACTCAGGAAATTCCAAATACTTATTTCTGTCCCAACCCCAGACATAGTATAAAATATACATGAAGTGCTTGTGGACAATCATAGTGAAGCCAAAAAAACTATACTCCTTCGTGGACAACCAGCGCTCACGCGCACTCCATGCACCTGAAGGATATATAAATAAATAATATATAAATAATAATAAGGATATTTGCTTCAGCGAAGCTTACTGGACGATGCTGTGACAAGTGTACTAAGAGGGGTGAGCACGGTTTGAAGTGCATGTGTGTGTGAGCGCTTTTTTTTGGCTTCGCTAGATTGTTCGCAGCACTTCGTTTATATTTTTTACTATGTATTTTTTACTATATCTGTGGTCCCAACTTGGAAAAACCCAACACTTGCTACAAAGCCGCGGTCACTATTAGTAAGGCGAAATAAATATCTAGGTATTTACGTCAAAACCCATCGTTTTAAATTCCCCTTTTTACTACTTATATTTTTATTTGCGAAGCGTGAAGTGACGTTCTCATCTCACCGCGGTACAAATTGCGTTTGCAATCCAATTTTGTACTGAAGTGTCATGTGACGTGAAAATTTTTCCACGTTTGCTCTCGTGTGAGGTTTTATTATATTTGTACCACTTATCAGCTTGTAGATTAGTTGGTCCTTTTGTACGGCATACGTTTTGCACTTTTCAGAAATTGTAGTACAGACTGTGGAAACCTTTAGAAAATAAAGATGGAAAAGTGATTTATTGACCACGGTAACAATAACATTATGTAAAATTTTAGCACTAAGATACAACTTAATCCTAAAGTATCGTTATGTGCCCCACAGCTGCGCCAAATATAGGCTCAAACTCAATTCTTATTCTTATTCTTCAATGCACACAAGAAAATCACAACAATACATACTTATGCAACGTGTATCAGAAATGCGTGGTCATATTTGAAGAGCTTATTCAGGGGACGCCATCGAACAACTTTTATTATGGGACCAACCCTGACATCGCGAAAAAAAATCTGCTGCTCTGCTGCCTTACATTTTGTCGAGTGACATCGATGATTTAGTACGGAACAGCTGATATTTTTTTCGCAGTTTCAGGGTTGGTCCCATAGCAAAAGTTGTTCTATGGTATGCCCTGAATGAGCTCTTCAAATATGACCATGCATTTCTGATACACGTTGTATAATTGAGATTTCTACCAGCAAATCTTTGAGTGATAGAGCAAATATAAAATGTAAAACTGAGGAAAAACTTTCAGTGTAGGTAGCCCCTGAGCGTAGGACCCACCAACCCATACAAAAATATTATTGTTTCGTAATCTCGTTAATATTTCCTACATATTTTCATGTAATTTGCATGAAAATAAAAAAATTACAAAGAGGGTAGAAAAATATTTTTGCAAATGGCGGCAATTTTGAATTTCGTCAACTTTAAACCCTAATTAAGACGTAAAAATTGTATGAAGATATCAAAAACGGTACAAAAATAGAATAATAATTTATTCTACTTGCATATTGATGGTTATTCAAAAAAATAATCGTTATTCATATACAAAAAATAAACCCTTTTTTAGCGTTAGTACTTCCGATAAAAAATTCCCGACATATGTGTGCTTTTATATAAAAGCACACTAAGTGGTTTTTTTATTTATTTGAAATTTTGGTTGCCTTGCGCGTTTAAATGGTAGCCCTGTTATTCCTGAACAACATAACATATAAATAAGATTGATAGATGGCTTTATCTCGTAGCAAAAGACGATAAGATAAGACTTGATAAGACTTGCCGCCAGGCGGCAACTATCGCTTTCGCCCAAGGCATTTTTTTACCGTCCGCTGCCAGCTAACGCTCTAGTGGGTAGGTACCTTTATAACTAATGTTCATTTACAAATTATAAAATAACATTCCAACAACGACGTCAATAAACATTCCGACAGTATAATGATAATAATATAATATTCATATAAATATAAAAAAATACATACATACATATAACTGAATTATACCTACTTATATATACCTATATGTATAAGTAGGTATAATTAAGTTATAAGTAGGTATAATTAAGTTATATAGTTCCGTGTGGTGCCGGACGTAAAGAATTGCACCACCCTATATCTTCTCATGGGTGTCGTAAAAGGCGACTAAGGGATTCACCAGAGGATGGGCAGCAGCGTTCTCTGAGTATTTAACCAACCAACTGCGATCGCCAACCCGCCTGCCAAGCGTGGTGATTATGGCATATCCCCCCAATATATGCTTGGGGGAGGCCTGTGTCCAGCAGTGGACGTCTTACGGCTGAAATGATATATACCTATAATATACCTACATAGGTAAATAAAAATATCACATTTAGTAGGTACCATATCGCGTACATACATTTTACAGTTAGCATCAGTTGGCTTCGTCCACTTTGCCATTACATTTGTATCAGGCACTATCGTCAAATTAGGGTGAGCTTACACTTGGGTCCATTTCATTCTATCCGGTCTTGTGCGTGACCAATCTATCATTCAGGGGCAAATATTCAAAGCTAAGAGAGTATAAATTATTCGTTCATTCTACTTATTCATCTTCTATACGAATAAATGTATTCATGAATATACATTGTAGGGATAAGGGATTTAGAGATGAATTACAGTAGTACAGTCATGGATAGTAAAATTATTAGGGAATTCATTTCTAAAAGATTTAAAATAATCGTCGAATAGACTGACGTTGTAGAATTCAGGTACAGTACATAATATAGGTTTGATAAAACAAAATTTTATTTACGCGAAACACGTGTCGAGTATCGATTTGGTTTGTGTTTTGCATAATCTTCTGTATGTGGATATATTTTTGGCCGGGTGCTGCATATTGCATTTAAGCTTGACGACCGCGTTTTTGACAGAATTAACACTAAACATTTTAACTCCATTTGAATGTCAAAAAAACCAAAAGTATCCCTTTCTTCAAAACTAAAAAATCCAGCCCCCCCTCCTCACAAAACGCTCAAATTTCACACCTACACATCAACTAAACATCCTTCATCAAGTAAATATATAATAGAACTTACCCCCTCTATCAGATACCTAGGAATAGTGATCGACCAAAATATGTCTTTTAAAGAACATATACATATGCTCTCCGCCCGGGTCAGGTAGCTAATATTTATTATGAAAAAACTTTGTGACTGCACATCAAAGGCAATTCTTCGTACGGTTTATTATGCTATTTGTCAATCTGTAATCCAGTATGGCATTTCTGTGTGGGGTGGAGCCGGAAAAACAGTTTTAATGGAACTCGAAAGAACGCAGCGAGCACTCATCAAAGTTATGCTGAAAAAGCCATTTTTCTACCCGACAGACACACTTTACAAAGAATTCACAGTACTCAGAGTGCGTCAACTTTTCATTCTCACTGGAACGTTAAACACTCACAAATATCTACGAAGTAGACCAGACTATCAAGCTATCTCATCTAAACGCATTTTTAAAATACCTCTTCCTCAAGCCGCTTCCCGTTTGTCTAGACGTAGCCCAGCATACCTGCATCCAGCTGTGTACAACATAGCCAGCAGCTACTGTGATATTAACAATGAAAGGACATCGTCAGTAAAGAAAACGGTCACAAAATGGCTACCAAGTTAACACATAATGAGACAGAAAACATAATCAAACATTAACACTTTCATACATAATACAATCAGATATACACACAATCACACACCCATGCATCTTATTCTCATACTTTCCAAATATTTTACACATAATTACGTCACGCACATACAGCCCTAAAATCAAACAACGTATATTGTAATAACTAACCCATTTTCTTTTCTTTTATTATGATCTCATTTTTAGGATTCCGAAGTCCTACAAGGAACCCTTATAGTTTCGTCATGTCCGTCCGTCTGTCCGTCTGTCCGTCTGTCCGTCTGTCCTAATCCTTTACAGCTTAATAACTTCTACAGTTATAAACATAAGTAAATGAAATTTTGTTAAAAAATAGTCTACTTATAGATCTCAATTTTAAAAGAATAAAAAAATCGTTTTTACGTATTTTAGGGGTGGCGTCCATACGTGTGAAATGGAGAAAAAAAAATTTTTTTCGCTGCACCCCCTCGTGTGGGATATCGTTGTATAGGTCTACTAAAATGAAGGTAATGTTTGATACACCACTTTTTTATCAGGTGTACCATCTGCGAAATATAGCCCGCCAAAGTGGCTTGCAATGTGTCCCCCCCCCTGCCATTTCTAAACTATGCAATGTAGAAACTTATAATCTTCCACATTGATAAACCTTTGTGAAAACTCTCTTTTAAAATTATTTCGAGTATAATGTGATTATAATTTTTTGAGTTATAGAGAGAAAACTGAAAAATACTTAAAACGTCCTAGTTCAAAGCTTATTGACCTTAGAGAAAAATGATCTTAGCAAATAATGCTCCTTTAGCTACTTTCTATTTGAAAAAATCACAAAAAGTAACTTTGAAATGACAAACGTCTTAAATTTGGCTTCTTGAATTTATCGCTAGATGGCGCTACTAAAAACACGCTCTGAGTCGCGAATGCTGCCGATTATTGCAAAAACTAAAATAGCCATGATTAATATTCGATTTGATTCGTTTGTAATTACACCTACTTAAGGAACCCTATAATACTGAGCATGGCCCGACATGCTCTTGGCCGGTTTTTAATATTAGTATAACTACTTAGAATATTAACTAAATACTTAGTAAACTAAACTACCTACTTAGTACATTTAAAAATATTCTCTTAAAATGAGAATTTAATTGATTTATCATTGGTTTCTCACTTGAAGTTTATATTTTAATAAATAAAAAATAATAAATATTTTTGGGACATTTTCACATCACCATCTAGTCCCAAACTAAGCAGTACTTGTGCTATGGGTACTAGACAATGGATATAATACATAAATTGTTTTTTTTTGTTGTATTTTATTTAAATTGTTGTTTTTTGATATGTATTTTTTCCTTTATTTTAACCAACAACTAGTCTAAAACTGCTGTTACTTGGTTCCCAAGATAAAACTGCTGTTACTTGGTTCCCAAGATAAAACTGCTGTTACTTGGTTCCCAAGATAAAACTGCTGTTACTTGGTTCCCAAGATAAAACTGCTGTTACTTGGTTCCCAAGATAAAACTGCTGTTACTTGGTTCCCAAGATAAAACTGCTGTTACTTGGTTCCCAAGATAAAACTGCTGTTACTTGGTTCCCAAGATAAAGGCTTGCCTAGTTTGGGAACCACTCCTAAATGCTCAACAGAGCTAACGACTAGTTACTTATTGCTACCTGCTTTAAATTGTTAATAATAAATAAATATCTTTAAGACGTTTTTACACAGCGCCATCTAGTCCCAAACTAAGCAGAGCTTGTGCTATGGGTACTAGACAATGGATATAATACTTAAATACTTTTTTTTTTTGTAAATACATACTTATAATACATAAGCAACACCCAGACCAACACAAACACTTATGTTCATCACACAAATATTGAGAATAATAAAATTGTTAAATTGTTAATTTCAATGTTATGTTTTGTGCTTTATGTAACGCAGTAAATAAACTATTTTATTATTTTTTATTTATTATAGTAATGCAATGCTTGGGGGTGGCCTATGTCCAGCAGTGCATGTCTTTCGGCTGAAATGATGATGATGATGATGATGATATTGCATATCAAAGGATCAGATTTCTGTCCGATAAATTGTGATGATGTCACCCAGGATCTAGTAAGGGGGCGTCCATAACTTACGTGAGGTGTTTTTTTAATTTTTCTGTCCCTCCCTCCACCCCTGGTGAGATGTCGTGAGATTTTATTCAACCCCCTCCCCCATCCCTCAATCTCACGTGAGATTATTCAAAATGTGGGTTTCTTACGTAAACGCGTTGGATTGTTATTGTAAAAAGAAAAAGAAACACAACACAACAAATATGGTGGTTTGACAGTTAGTAGATGTATAACGTCGAAGTATGAATGAAATTATTTTCTTTCGAACGAATTAGTGAATGATCTTAATCGTATTACGATTACGCTTAAGATTAAATATTAAGCATGTACAATCTGGATTAAATGGACCAAAATAGTTTTTTTTTACTTTTGTTTCAATCAGAAAAAAAATTGCGTGATATTTGCCGAGACCCCCACTCTCTCCAACGTGAGATTAGATGAGATTTGACTCGACCCCCCTTAAACATCTCACGTATTTTATGAACGCCCCCTAAGTAATATTTTATATTTCAAAGAAGAATAAAACAACTAGAATGGTGCTTATATGCAATAGCATTAAATATAATGCGTGTAAAATACCAAACGTAAAGGCCACATCACGAAACAAATTTAATATTTGTATCAAAGGACCAAAATACTTCTTGCATACACGAGTGTGTATGCAAGCAAGTAGGTACAATAATATACCATTTACCTGTTCAAAGAGATTCCAACATTTTCGATATAAATTATTATTATAAAGTGGCTCACAGAAATACGAAATACGGGTAAAAGCAGCATTTGTGGTAGCAGTGTGTAATTCATACAAGAATATGCATTTGGGAAACCAACGCTTTCTATGCAAATGATTTAATTTCAGACGCTTTTTACTGACTGGTTGGTGCTGGTGGCATACCTATGTCAAAGAGTTCAGTAATAAGACGGGCATTTATTGTAGTGATCATAAATTGAGATATCAATCTTAAGCAGTGGACACGAACGGACTAAAATAATAATAATTTAAAATAAAAATGGGACATTTTCACGCAGCACCATCTAGTTCCAAACTAAGCAGATATTGTAGGTACTATGGGTAATAGACAACGGATATAATACTCAAATACTTTTTTTTGTAAATACATACTTATAATACATAAGAAACACCGAGACCAACACAAACACTTTAAGTTCATCACACATAATATATTTCTGTCCTGTAGGAATCGAACCATTAGACTACAGACGTCGTAAAAAAAAACATCCTATATCGTGTATCGATGTCGTGTGTTGTGTTGTCGTCGCATAAAATTTCTTTATTTCAGACAAGGCATAAGTTTAACGTCATACATATACACCCATATCACGTTATTAAAATTACATACAATAATAATACTACCAAAACACACATAGTTACAACAACCGTCGCATTGCTGCCACATCTGGGAGGACAGCGGCCTTTTAGGATCATGAACAATTAAGCGATCCTGATGAGGACGGCAGTACGTGCGGTGATCACGTGTTGCTGGGGGCAATGTTGTTTTCTTGGGACGTCCTTTAGCATTAAAGCGCATACGCATATGCATTTATGCGTAGCATTGCTTTTTCACCCACTGAATTCTTGTTAACCGATTCTGTTGAACTGACATCTGACATCTGTTGAACTGTCATCGAGGGTCTGATGATGGAGACGGAGTAAGTAGTTTAGTGTAAATAAAAATTAAGTAGTTAGTAATTAGTAGATTTTAGCTATAAAAAAATTTAAAATAAAATATTTTAACAAAAAATTGAACCGACGAAAACAGAAACTGAAAAGCGAAAAATTAAATGAAGCTTTTTAGTCTTAATAACTATTCTCCTAACTAAACAAATGTAAATAACTAATTATGAGTAGGCGCCAAACAAACAATCAACGAAGATCATTATATTTTCATTAAGATCATTTTTAGGGTTCCGTACCCAAAGGGTGCAAACGGGACCACATTACTCTCGCTACGCTGTCCGTCCGTCCGTCCGTTCGTCCGTCCGTCCGTCCATCCGTCCGTCTGTCTGTCACAGGGCTGTATCTTTGTAACGGTAATAGATAACCAGTTGAAATTTTCACAGAATATGTGTTGCTGTATCACGACAAATACTAAAAACAAGAAAAGTCTTAAACCAAAGGGGGTTTTGTAAATCTTAAATTTTACTGGAAAATCTTAGGATTTACCGTAGTTCGAGCTTTTACAATAACATAATATACCACACACACACAGGTAGGTACCTAACTTGCGACTCGCAGCTCTCCGCTTTACATACAGATCATTTTCAAAGTAGACGCGTGAAGAAAAACATTCTGACATGATTCAATTTATTTCAGAACTGTAAAGACACGGGAAAGCCAACCTTGTAAAATATTTACGTGTCTTTTGCCCCTTGCTACCCCATAATATATTCAGAAGTTGCCGAGAAAGGTTTTGTAAAAATATTTAATATGGAATGTTTATTTTTTGGAGCGGCTATAAGAGTTGCTGAGGATGATATTTTTGTCATGACAGGTATTTTTGTATTTTTCATGATAGCTTGTAGAAAATATAAGGTGATTAAGCAAATAAATCTTCATTGGTAGTTGCCGAAAAGTTTGTCACGCAGTGCCAGGTGCCTTAAAAATTGGTGCGTGGTAGGCGTATTATTAACTGGAGTTTGCTCACTTTTTTAAAAGCCTAAGGTTTTCACCATATTTTAATTTTTGATGTGATGTCCAGAAAATTATATAAAATGTAATAATATTATAATTCATAATATAACATAAACATCACGCTTGTATTCCCCGAAGGGGTATGCAGAGGTGTATAGTACAACTACACTTCGCAAGTTATGTTGTAAGTCCCATGTAATAGGGGGCGAACCTATTACTATAACCCGGGTACAAATTAAAACTCC
This sequence comes from Asteroscopus sphinx, assembly GCA_949699075.1. Taxonomy (NCBI): domain Eukaryota; kingdom Metazoa; phylum Arthropoda; class Insecta; order Lepidoptera; family Noctuidae; genus Asteroscopus; species Asteroscopus sphinx. The sequence goes on along the minus strand of OX453021.1, from coordinate 4,507,874 downwards.
AGACTGCTACCGAGAATTACTCAATGAAAAAACCCATTATCACTTTGGCCGACCCGGGAGTCGAATCCGCGCTTGGCAGTTGCCCTTGCGACAGCTAGACCAACGAGGCAGTCACTAGACCAATGAGGCAGTCACTAGACCAACAAGGCAGTCACTAGACCAACAAGGACTACCTTGTGACTACACTAGATCAACGAGGCAGTCAATAGATCAACGAGGCAGTCACTAGACCAACGACGCAGTCACTAGACCAACAAAACAGTAACAACAAGCGAATAGACTGTTTATATGCTTGTAAATAGAAATTCATCAACACATCATCATTTCAGCCGAAAGACGTCTACTGCTGGACATATTCCTTCCCAAGCATCGCCACAATGACCAGTCCTGAGCTTTCCGTATCCAGTGGATTCCCACAACCTTCACCAGGTCGTTGGTCCACCTTGTGAACTTTTTTTTCCGAAGAGGAAACCTTCAAAAGGCTACCAGTCTCATAGGGAAAAGGCTGGGGTGTGTGTGGATTTTTACCGCACTAAAACCTCCCCGGTGGCTATCTTCAGCACAATAGAGGGGGGACTCCAGGAATGGGTTATATGGGTTATGGTCCCCTGTGCTACGCCACTAAGGCACGTCTCAGGGGAGACTTTTGTCTCCATGAACACCTTCCCGGTGCTACAACAAATGGTGGCATGAGACCACCGCGTGCCAAAGCCCCCACTTTGGACGGCCACCCACGCTGCGCCTTCCAGTACGCGGTCGGTACTCCAGAACTTTACTGCCCCATCGAAATATAAATTACTTACTACTAATACTAGAATTCGTGAAGGACTTGTAATGTTGTGCGTCGGGTATTTCAGCTCCCTCAAAATATGGTTGAGATCAGCCATCGTGTAGATGACTGACGCATGCGTACCAACAGATGGGACCGTTGCGATAGGTCCACTCAAACAGACCTGGCACTTGCTTCTAAAGGCCAGTCCAGGAGTTGCCATGCAATATTCTCACACAATTAATACAACATGACATATCTGGGCTTTAAAAGAGACTTTGATCCCTGAGTTTGTTTCGGTATTTCTTCTGCCGATGCTATCTAGTTTAAAAAAAAAACTGAACTGAAATGTATAGCAACCCGCGCGGCCTCTACTTACCCGATTCGAGCGTCCTGCGGACGTATACCGCTAGTACATATATCATTAATCTGTGGTATACCGCATTACCGCCGCGCTATGTCGACAGTGCGTACGTGTCACTCGTATGAGTTCCTCTCTTTTACACGCGACGAAATGAGCTGCGTGCGCATGCTGCCTTCGCGCTGGATAACCATTAGGCGGTGGCACCGTTCGCCAGTTAGTTTAGTCAGGCGCCCGACACTTAGCTGTGCACTTGTGTCACGCGTACGCGCCGTTCGATATACGCGCTAACCGCCTACACGTTACCTTTTTAGAATTAGGGCTTCGTTCCCTCTGTATTGTAATTGTAAATACTTAGTGTTGAATCCAATACACTGTTAAAACCCCTGAGAACTCTATTTATTCAGTCCCTCTCCCATTAATGTAATTTTAACATACAATTTGCAGAATAAATAATTTATTTTAATTTCAGAGTGAATTTGATATCAAACATATGTGCCAATCTTGGCATCAAGATCTACTGTCATCGCAGACAAATCTAGAAGATCTATTGATATTGAGCAGTAAACGTTTACTCATCAAAAATACACCTGCAAACTTTACTTGACTTATCAACACCGTTTTAAAAAAATCTATCAAGGACCCTCGTTCCTTCAATTCGGGGAATAAACATAGACGAGACACGTCATGACCTCAAAACAGACGCGACAAATGGTTTATTCATGAGTGAAGTGCCTTACTTTGTGCCTACACATAGGTAGTGATCTCTCTGAGGAGTTAATAGCAACGCTTTTTGCGTATGTCACTGAGAATTATCGCATGATAGTTTCATTTTGCTTTTAGTCCTTGTAAAAATGACGTAGTTTCGAGTACTTCAAATTCATATTATTTATTTTACATATTTGTGTCGATTCTCTTGTTGACAAACTAAACTTATTTTAAACTTTCGCTCTCTTTTACTAATAGTAAATGCAAAAAAGGGATGGCAATAATTTTGGTTCTGTCAAATTAGCAATCTAGTAATTGTCTATGTTAGTAGGTAGTATTATATTAGCATTATATAATACTACCTACTAACATGGTTTTGAAGAAAATTGTTACTAACATAAATGGAGATTCTACGAATAAATAAATGAATTGAATTGAAATTAGTTGATGTATTCCACTTCTTTGTATTTTTAATGGGCATGCTCTGAAGTCACGACTAAATATAATGGAAAACAATCTTGGCATGTCTTTTTAATGTAATTCGTCAATAATAATTATTAAAAGACATGTGATGACGATATCACACACAATTTTTTTTTATCCTAATTACATGTGCAGAACTAGTAATAATTTTTTTGAATAGTTATTTAAATAAAGAGACATGCCAAGATTGTTTACTAAATAAGACAAGAGAGAAAAAACAGACCGTAACTAGTAATTACCTCCGTAGAGCTATTCATATTATTTTAATTAAAAAAAAACACTTTTCCGATACTAGGAAGAGAAGGAAATAACCGCTAGTATGAAACATCTCAACCAGTTCAATGATACTACAACAAAATGAAAACTAAATAGACGAGCGGCCCGCAGCTAAAACTAAGCAAGCGCTCGCGTTCTAAAATAGAAAGGTGTACGGCCGGGACTCGAACCCGTTAGGAGTCAGGCCACAGTAATCCTCTACGTTCTAGCTAAAGCACGGACTTGCCTCAAAATATGGATAGGATTATCCTGGTATGAGGAGATCATACGGCTGCAAATTTGGTACGGTACTGCTTGGTAATTATACACATTGATCGGTAAGTCTCTAAAGTATGTTTCAACAGCTACAGAAGAAATAAATTATTTATTTAGGGTTTATAATACATTAAAATATATGTAATACTTGAAGAGTTCGACTCTCCACCATCTGGATCCATCATCACATCAGCTCGGTGGTACGAAATTATTGTATTTTCATCCGGATTAGTTACATACACTTACAACAAAGTTTCAAATCAATACGATAATTTAGAAGTGGTTAAAATTGACTCCCAAGATTTCGCACCTTTGTTAAAAATCCGAATAAACTCAAAAATCATGTTTGTGGAGAAATCACCTTTAAAGTTTAAAATTTAAACGCGATTATCTTACAAACATGATTTTTGAGTTAATTCGGTTAGTTAGTTAATTACAAGTGAAGCTAATATAAGCGTGTTAAATAGTTGGTGTTGGGGGAGGCCCGACAGAAGCCAAGCTTCTATGTATTTGCAAGTGCGGATTGAACGTTCGGTTTACTCCCCGGTGGAGGGGCGGCGGTCAGGCGCGCAACAGCGGTATAGATTATAGTAGTTTCACTTTAATATAGAAGCTTCGCTTTAAAAATAACATGCTTGTACGAGACCAAAAAGGCTGCGACACCGAAATGTCAGACACTGGTGTTTAGGTATATTTTAATCGCTAGAACTACAATTGATTATTGACTCAGATTATCAGATTAATGATAATCTAATTGATTGTTATTGTAGACTGTATCTACAATAACAATCAATTAGATTATCATTCATCATTCTTGGGACAATTCATGGGCAGAAACAGGTGATCGAAGACAGTGGAATGATTAAATGAGCAATCTGAAGCAACTTACCTACCACCTACCCTTCGATAGGATTTTAGCTGTGGTGTAAAATGTTACTTCATGTTTTATGTCAATAATAGCCAAAACGGTGCAATTTTAAAATATTTTTTTTCTCATTGTAATCCAATGAGCGGTTTCTAACATAATAACATACCGTATTTTTCCGATTCTATAGTTTTATTACGTACATTGTTAATGAAAAAATGTTTGCGTAAAAACATTTTGTTTGTAAACCTTCAATTTGAGAATTTCATAATTTTTTGTATGGCTTTCACATTTACGTATTCAGAAGATGATCCTATGTTAATAGAGAGATTGTGTAAAAAAAAAAGGATTTCAATAATTTTATACATGCTGAAATTTGTGTCGCTTATTTCCCGAAAAGAGGTCATTGTACTCATCATTATAACAACTTTTACTATGGGACCAACACTGAAATCACGAAAAAAATCAGCTGATCCCTACTGTTGATCTAGGTATATCCATGCCATATTTAAGGAGGTGACTATACCACTGATCATCATCATCATTACAGCTGAAAGCCGTCCACTGCTGGACAGAAGACTCCCCCAAGCATGTTGGGGGGATATGCCATAATCGTCATGCTTGGCAGGCGGGTTGGCGATCGCAGTTGGTTGTTTAAATACTCAGAGATCGCTGCTGCCCATCCTCTAGTGAATCCCTTAGTCGCCTTTTACGACACCCATGAGAAGAGATAAGGGTGGTACAATTCTTTACGTCCGGCACCACACGGCACACTGATACTGAACACGAATCAAAATAAAATAGAAAAACAAAGAAAGAAACATTATAATGAACGGTTAAACAGATCTTAACGTAGCCATAACAAGCCAAAGGTTTAAAAAGAAAAGTTCTAACTTTAGAGGACTTTGTATGATTTATTCGATGTTTCACCGTTGTACACTGGCAGCACAGACCAGTAAGCCCCTAGACGCCTATTAGCTGGATACCCCCGGTCACAAAGCATATTCAGTAGCACTGCATATCTTATGCCCAGCTTTTGTCTTGATGGAATTAATACTTGATTAAACAGCCATTTCTAAAAAGTGAAAAGAATTTTTATTTTGGCCCTCACATTTTAACATGAATTAAAAGTACAAGATGAAAATAAACAAAGTAATTTTCGGTACCACTTCTGTAACCACGTCGTATTTCCTTAATTTTCCCCAGTGTATACCCAGCCTAACACAAAAAGCTGTTCGGCCACCTTTCGTCTCATTGTCAAATCTCAACTAGCAACGAAAACTCAAGAGCAATAAAATATTTCTTACACGAAAACTGTATTATAAAGTTGAATAACAGCCGTTATTAGGCTTTATTGCTCCAAACGCTGTTTATAGGACGTCCTTAATTCCTTATTTCGTACTTTTGCTGTAACGTTATAATGTTTACAGCAATTTTATGGACGCAGGAGTAAGATGATCATTTTCTTTAATGTAAAATGTTACTTTATTTGACTTTGAGTTTTATTGTCTAATTTTTGTTTTGGGAAGCGGTTCGCTATTGCTAACGAAGAATAACTTTTTATTTGACATTGCCCCTCTCTACATGGAAGGAAGTTTCACATCTTTACAAGGTTTTTACTAAAATAGTAGTAAACAGAATAGATTATTTAGGTTAAAAGACAAGCTTTTCAACGGGCGGGAAGATGTCGCCGCCAGCGCCTTACGTTTTTACGACAGCAATGTGCTGTTGTAACAGAATAATATATTTCTGTCAGGCGCTAAAATATTAGCGCATAATTTTATTATGATGGTGGAAGTAAATAAAGTTAGAAAAATATCAAAATTGACTTGTTCATTGTCCGATCAGTTGAGAACGTTGTCCTTTGTAAAAATTCTAAAATAAAATATTGTAATTGGAGTTATTGGAGTTTTCATTGAAGAAACCTAGAAGCAGAAGAATTACACCTTATATCCAATCAGATATAAAATTGACAGAGATAAATTAGTCAGTTAGATCTCAACCAGCCTCCTGAGCAGATAGATTTCCGCAGCGGCTCATCATCTAAATTCCCTTAATCAACTCATAGAAACGTGTTTTGCTAATTTAACCTACGGCTTTAGCATTTGTGGACTATTCCAAAGCATTCGACAACCTTAACAACAGTATATGAGACTGCTATCCGCCATGACTGGAGAGAGATCAGGCGCAGGTACGGTGGCTTTACGTGCTCTCCGAGGTACGGGGGTATAGCACTGCTGACTTCCTGACTCCGGGCTGCTACTAAGAAATTTTCTTTACACAAAAATCCTAATAAAACTTTTTGGCCAACCCGGGAATCGAACCCAGTACCTCACGCTTAGCAGTCGCGCTTGCGACCACCAGACCAATGACATAGAATATACACTAACGACAAGAAGCGACACTTAAGCATGTGTGCTCGTAAAATTGCTCGCGGCTGTGTGCGGGTTGGGGCGAGCGCGGGGGCCGTGCGCGGTGCGCGGCGTGTGGAACGGGCAGTCTCAGGGCTGCCCCAGCCAATATATTGCATGTATACGCGCTCCCTCAAGGTCACCGGTGAGCGAGCTCACACGTACAGGGGAGTATCACCGCTGTGCCAACGAGGCAGTCAAAACGCGTACTAAACAGCCGCTGAAGTCCTGTTTTTCATGAAAAACGTAAGTAAATATGCACAGAAAAGGATTAAAAAGGACAAAACGTGAAGGACCACAATCAGTTTGTTGCTTCCCATGTCATAATTAAGAGCGGGTTTGCTTAGGACAATTTATTGTTTGATGTTGAGGCTGGTGAAATTAAAGATGAAAGTGTTTTAGTAAAAAAATGTTCGTTGTCATTAAGAGGGTAAAATTTGAAAGCTGCAATAGAGTAATTAAAGTATAAAAATAAAAATACTTTTAAATATTAGTTATATTGAAAAATAAAAAGAATTTTTTACCAACACAGTTTATATAGGTATTCACAAAAATGTTTACCATTTTTTTGACTTAAAAACTCTTAAAATAAACTGTAAAGTAAAAAGCACTAGTGTGCCATAATGTAAAGTGAAATGCACACGTGCCTTATAACCTGCATTATGCACCTAAAAGCGGTGCAATAAGAGCCATTTTGCGAGCAAGTGTGTTGAAAAAATCTTTATTCCAAAAAGTGGAGATGCACTGCTGAAATATAGTTCATTTTTCAGTCTAAGAGGAAAACAAAAAAAGGTAGTAAAAGGCAAAGGAATAAAACAAACGCGAAGCCACTGTCTGTGTTGAGGTTATTTTCGTTCGAGTGTTAGAAAGAAATGGAGCTGGGATATTTTTTGAATTGGAAATTCGGTCTGAATGCATGATCTGTGAAAGATATTTTATTTCGTTAGTTTTTAGTGATTGCAGTGGATGAGGAATGGTATCAGAAAGGTGTTGATTTATACATGATTACTTTTTATTAAAAAAAAACGTTGCCGAATCCTAGTACTTACCTATATCGCCTATATCGTGGGTGCACTATAACTAAATTATTATTTTACTATCAACTATCGTTTATCCCACAGAAATAGATAGATAGAAGATATAACATACAATAAATACTAAATATACAAGGTGTTGATCTCTAATCGTGCCATATTTCTAGATCGGATGATAAATAATGTGGTTAGTCACCTAAAAATACTTAAAAAATTCTACGATTATTTAATACCTAAATTTTCACCTAGAAACATAGCGAGGGTTCGAGAATAAATCCCGAACGACTCGGAAAATAAGTCATCGGCGGCATTGTCAAAGGGTGGAAATACCTGCAAATTGTTTTGGTGGTGTCGCACGCATCGTTTTTGTGTCGCACGTGACACATGGGGGGAATTTGTTTGTTTACAAATAGAAATTTAAGAAAAAAAAAAAAATTTTTGGTATTGTTTTTTTTACTGATTCGTGTTCAGTATCAGTGGTATAGTCAAGTCACCTCCTTAAATATGGCACGAATGCAGAGAAACATGTTGTATATCATTTCGTAGGTTACTGCGAATCTTGCGTTTGTTTAAGGTGATTGCACCTTAACAAACGCAAACATGGAAAACTTTATTACATTTCCATTTTTATATAACGTAAACTTATTACATAAAAAATTGAGTAAAAAAAAAATTAAAACATTGTTTAGAACTGAACTTCGTTAATTCAATTCTAATGTAACTTTGTATTTGAGAGAAAACTTTTTTATCACGCCTCTCCGTTAAAAAAAAGAAACAAAAGGATTGCCAGTTAAATTATTATTGTTACGAGTTTATTTTTATTTTTTTCGCATAGCCAACAATAAGCAACTAGGGCGGCCGGTAAGGCTGTATACATGAAGATTTTTTTAATGTTTTTTTTTAATTTGGTTTTTTAATTGCGTTTAATTAGGGTAGGTATTTTAGTAGTACAGTCGACCGCACGGCGGTTTTCCACTAGTAATGGTGGGGTATGTAGACTTCGAGCAGCAGCCTGCCCGATCAGATAAAGGACTGCAGGCAAACTGATCTGACTGACTGAATATGTGGGGCCCACAGACATAGTAAAAAATAAAGACGAAGTGCTGCGAATAATCATAATGAAGCAAAAAAAAACTGTACTCCTTCGTGTACAACCAGTGCTCACGCACACACCATGCACCTGAAGGATATTTCAAAATTGTAGCATTGGATTGAATTGTATTGTATTCGTACTTAAGTTTCAGTGTAATGTGTGTGTGTGTGTGTGCGTGTGTGCGGGGGTGTGTTTGTGTTTGTGTGTTTTGTTTTTGTTTTGTGTTTCATTCTTTTAACATTGCTATGTACAACCACAGATAATATAATACTAGTACAACTTACAACGTTGGTCTAGTGGTCGCAAGCACGACTGCTGAGCGTGGGGTCCTGGGTTCGATTCCCGGGTCGGGCAAAGTGTTATTGGGTTTTTTCATAAGGAAATTCTCAGTAGCAGCCCGGAGTCTGGATTTGTGCCCGGTCAATGGCAATAGGCTCGCCCCCTATTACATGTGTTACGCAATGAAGGACAGTTTCTTGTTTTATAATAATCTTTTAATAATAAATAACAAAATGAACTTATGATTATGTACTATGTTAATGTTACAGAGATTGAGAACGAGAACGATGTCTCTAGATCGTGGTCGGGAACGAAGTGAGTCGAGTAGGAAGGGATCGAGCGGTTAGAAAGGATGTTTGGGGAAGGGATATGTTAGTGTGAAAGAGATGGAAGATGTTAAACAGAGATAGGAACAATAAAATAGACTTATGACTAATACAAACAAATAAGGCTAGTGCTAATATATAACACATGGGACTATAACATAACTGGCGAAATGTGGGTGTACTATTACACCTCTGCCTTCCCCTTCGGGGAAATACAGGCGTGATGTTATGTTATGTTATGTTATGTTGTTAGTACAACTTAGGGTCCAAAAATTAGGGTGATTAAGAATAAAAAATAAAAATAAATACAGCGGAGAGCCGGCGTCTCCCGAAATAAGAGCACGTCTCAGTTTTGGAGTCAGTGTGCTATTTTATATAATGCACTGTACAATCATCATAAGTGTATGTCTACATGTATTTAATTTATTTTACTCTTTGAACAAATAAACATTATCTTATCTATTTGCTTTCGCGATGCTTACTGGGTGATGCTGCGACATGTGTACTGAGAGCGGTGAGCACAGTGGTGTGTCCGTGAGCGCTGGTTGTACACGAAGGAGCGTTTTTTTTTGGCTTCGCTATGATTGTTCGCAGCACTTCGTCTATATTTTTTTGCATGTCTGTGGTGGGGCCCTTAAGTTAAGGTGTAACATTGTTATCTGTGGTCTTTTTATGGGGTGAATGTACTCATCATAACGAAAAATTTTAACTATAGGAGCAACCATGAAATCACGAAAATAAATCTGTTCCACATAGTAAAAGTTAAGTCACCCACACAGACATAGTAAAAAATATAGACGAAGTGCTGAGAACAATCTAGTGAACCCAAAAAAACTATGCTCCTTCGTGTATAACCATCGCTCACCCCTCTCAGTACACATGTCGCGGCATCGTCCCGTAAGCATGGCCAAAGCATATATCCTTCAGGTGCATGGTGCGTGCGTGAGCGCTGGTTGTACACGAAGGAGCATGGTTTTTTTGGCTTCACTATATTTTGTCTATATTTTTTACTATGTGTGTGGTCAGTCCTTAAAAAATCACCACTAATAATGTGGCACCTTATTTGTTAGAAATCACATAGAAAGCTTCAAACAAAACAGGAATCAATTTTAATTTAGCCCAAACATTCATTATAAAACAGCCCTAAGGCAGAATTTACACCTCTTTACTAATTAAGATAATGCTTCGCAATAAAGATTCGTTGGAACAATTCTGCAGGTACCTATAAAAAGGGTTTGAATTTGTGAAGCACAAAATTTATTATTGTTTTAGAATTTTCGGGAGCGTTCCGATTGCTATCTCTGTGAAAGAGGAGATTTTTTTGTTTTTATTTTTTTGTTGTTGCTGGTGATAATTTGGCGTTAATTTTTAGATGATGCGAAAAGGGTTGTACCTTTTTTTTCTACTACTACTATTTTAGCAGCTTTTTACTTTTTTGTATGGAATGTCTGTTCATTATATTTATATGAAGCGTGTATGTACGGAAACATAAATAATTGTTCAAAACAGCGGAAGATATATGTTCTAGAAATTGGCGTGACTATACAGACCTGTACTAGATGAGATCCCTAGGTTAACAAAATATAATAAAAGCTGTCTTGCTATGTGCGTACGTATCTTTAATAATTTAACTAATACATTAAAAATACTAAATTGCAGGTTGTTTAAGAACAAATTGTATGAATGGCTGAATAATAGTAGATACATTACTGTCGAGGCCTGAAATGAAGCAATTTACGGCCGAGTAATATTGACTTCTCAACTGATTTTGAAAGGACGAGGCGCAAGCCGAGTCCTTTTTAACTAAACGAGGCAGTTAATTGCTATTTCGGCCGAGACTTGTATAGTACCTTTCTCTCATTTGCGAGGAATTTATAATTTATATGTGTCGATAAAAGTTGTTCATACTGATGAGGACAATGACCCCATAAGAGGTTTTCCGTTCTATCAATAACATGTTGCAGCATTAAGAGTATGCTTAACACAAAATTAAACTAAAAAGATCGTTAAACCTGAGCAAATAAATTTGAAAATATCCATTTAATTAATGGTTAAAAAACTAAAGAAATACGCTAAAATACTGCACTTACTGATGAGTAAAAAGTAATTATTGTCTCTAAGATAATATTTTAAAAAACATTTTTTTTTGCCTGGTAATGTAGCTTCCCACGGTGCGTGATTTTACGGACTACCACGCAGCGAAGGAGCTGGCACCGGCACCGCAGACCGTAAGAAGAGCCTAGGTGCAGTGCGTGGCTGTCCGAGATGCTATCCTAGCTATTCATAATATCATCCTTAAGTGTGCCACTGACAATTCATCCAACAGTCCGAATGCCGTGGCCGAATTCCAAAATCTGTCCGTGAATGTTGAAAACGTATGTTATTTTTAGAACAAGTCAAGCTTCGAATTTCTTCTTTCTTTTTACAAGTCAAGAATCGAATTCGCTTGCGAATCCATGTGCGGATGCGGAATCCGCACAGGAATCAAGTCAGAGGTGCGGGCCGGGATCGAACTCAGACCCTCCTGTATGGAAGGCAAGCGTTCAACCACTGTGCTATCACTACCCATATTATTTATATTCGATTATCACTTGCTTTAACAGTGAAGAAAAACATCGTGAGGAAACCTGCACACCAGAGAGTGCTCCATGTATTGAGAACTGTAGTTCTCAATGGTGTGTGTAGTCCGCCAACCCGCACTAGGCCAGCGTGGTGGACTAAGGCCTTAGCCTTCTCGTACTAAGAAGAGGCCCGTGCCCAGCAGTGGGACAGAAATGGGCTGGTTATGTAAGCTTTTTTGGATGTAGTCATTGAAACGGCGTCCGAATCGATGCATCATCAATGCCCACTTTTAGAATCACGCTCCGTGGAAAGCCACTTTTGCAAGTATCAAACTCACCAACCTCTTGAATTGAAGCCTCTAAAAATTGGAATCAGCATTTATACAATACATGTTAATTTAATCTTAAGATTGCCGTCAGACAATCAACCTACCTATAACTATGATCACCAAACTAAGTTCAAGTTAAGTTTACTAAGCTGGTTAGTTTAAGTGCTTGCTTGATTTATGACGGTATACCATATGTGGTATCCTATGGCTATGGTAATTATTATTTTGGTTAACATGGAACTTTATGGGAAAATCTGTGTCTCTGAATTTATTGCTTAGTTGTCGTCTTCATACATTTTTTTTACATAATAATAGTATTAGTAGGTAATTGCAATTATTTTATTTTTCATGGAGGAAGTTTTTGACAAATTAATAGGTCACCATACCTCTTCTTGCGGGCGTCGTTAAATGTGAATAACGAGATTATACATAATGTACAATAACGAGATAATACATCATCAACAGGAACTCAGCCTATCGCAGTCTACTGTACTCGGTGTACTTAGAGGTATGTAACTCAGCTCAGAACCGGTTCAAATATACAGATCAATAAGCTTGAGCTGTTGAGCTGCAGCTCAATGTCAAATTACGCAGCTCACGGCTCAAAGAATAGTATCTATCTGTGCGACCACTTTTGTTGCACGGAAGATAAAATATGTCTATATAGATAAAAACCTGTTTGAACCGGTGAGCTGGAGTGGCGACAGATCCGCGGTGAGTCGAAGAGTCAGCGAGCGAGCGCAGCTCAAACAGATTGAACGGTCTTTAAGCTCAGCGACTCGCATCACAGATCATAACTCGAAGTAGGCAGATACACAAATTGAGCTGATCTGTGAGCCGGTTCACAGCTCCGGCTCACTACCCTGAACCGTGAGCTGAGCTGCAGCTCACGCATTTTTGTTGAGTTACCCATGTCTAGGTGTACTGTACAATTACGCCACAATATTCGGTCCTCTGCTTTCCGCATCATCCCCCCCAGCTGCTAATAAGATAGATAATACATATATGCATGCTACTGATATAGATAATACATACTTAATTAATAATAGCAAGATTATACATAATGTATAGTAACGAGATTTTACATAATGTATAATAACGAGATTATACATAATGTATAATAACGATATTGTACATAATGTAAATGGCAGTATCGTCCTTGCATCTGCTAATAACAACAATATGAGATGAGCCAATATATCTGTCCATTACTACAGGTGCGGCACGCTATGATAGCGTTTTTGACGTTTGCCTGCTCATGAAGATCCGTAAATATTGACAGCTACGTCATCATCATCATCATCATTTCAGCCGAAAGACGTCCACTGCTGGATATAGGCCTCCCGCAAGCATCGACACGACGACCGGTCCTGCGCCTTCCGCATCCAGCGGATTCCCGCGACTTTCACCAGGTCGTCGGTCCACCTTGTGGGGGGCCTACCCACGCTGCGCCTTTCAGTACGCGGCTTAGTATGGGACTAGATGGTGATGTGTAAAATTTCCCAAAAACATTTATTTATTTATTAATTATTTGTGTTCACTTAAATCAATAAAATGTAGGGACCATCTGATTTTTTTTTCGCGATTTCATGGTTGGTCCCATACTAAAAGTTGTTCATAATGATGAGTACAATTACCCCTTTTCGGGAAATAAGCGATTCAAATTTCAGTATGTATAAAAACTCCAAGCAAAACCTGAAAACAAACTCACCTATTTCTACACCTATAAAAATTACTTAATATTGCTAGGTAATAAAATTAACGCTTCATCCCTTTGTTTTATTATGTACTAAAAGGTACATTTTATAATACCTGTAATAAAATTACAACATTTTCTAAATTTTATGTAACCCACTGAACGAGGCATTTCAGGAAATTCCAGTTGGTTTAACAAGTTTCTATAATATTTTAATCTGGAGATTTTGTTTTTATCAGTGTTCGAATACATGTTCGTATATGTTTACCAATAATAATACAAAGCATTAATAACGAATAATAATTATACTGTATAATAATAAAATAATAATGTAAGTTGAATAATAATGTAAGTTTAATTATGAACTCTTTTATAATAATACTGTGTAATCATGGTCACAATAATAATAATTTACAATAATAATAATGTAGGTAATGTAATAATAATACCAGGCCCCTCAGAAAGTATTGCGAAAAAAAGTTTTTATATATGGGAGACTGGCCAGTTATAATGTTTTTCGAAAATATGATTATTTATAAGTAAAAATAAGTAAGTTCCAATTTCAAAATTTCCCTCCACATTTTTTGCGAGTTAATTCAAAGTATTGTGTCTCACTGAAATATGGATCTGCGCCGGGAACATTTTAGAGCTATGATTTTATACGATTTCAAGTGTCGCCTGAAACCGGATGAATCGTACGATAGACTTCATATGGCATTCATGGATGAAGGCCCTTCCAAGGCAACCGTGTATCGTTGGTATAACGAATTCAAGCGCGGTCGACCAACTTTGGGGGATGACGAAAGAAGCGGTCGCCCTTTGACGGCTGTTACCGAAGAAAACGTGCTAGTAGTGAAAAATTTAATCCAAGACAATAGGCGAATTACATATCAGGAGATTCAACACATATTGAAGATTGGATCGGGAAGCGTTCACGAGATTCTACACAGCCATCTTCGCGTGAGGAGGATAGTATCACGCTGGGTGCCGCACAACCTCACCGATGCTCAGAAGCAGGCCCGGGTGGAATGGTGCCGTGATATGCTTAACAAATTTGAAGCAGGCTCGTCTCGGCGTGTTTACGACATCGTTACAGGTGATGAGTCCTGGATTTATCAATACGACCCAGAAACCAAGCGCCAGTCGACTGTTTGGGTGTTTCAAAATGAGCCAACGCCTACCAAAGTGAAGCGATCTAGAAGCGGGGGTAAGATTTTGATCGCTAGCTTTTTTAATTTGACTGGCCACTTGGTATCAATTCCCTTACGGGATCAAAGAAGCATTAATGCCGAATGGTATACTACCAAATGTTTGCCAGAAGTTTTCTCTGTTATAAGCAACAAGCGATCAAACACAGGGCTCCGCGGGCTACTGCTCCACCACGACAATGCACCTGCGCACACCGCACTCAAAACGAGGGACTTCCTGGACAGCACGTCAGTCAAACTCCTGGGTCACCCTCCTTACAGCCCTGATCTAGCACCGTGTGACTTCTTTTTATTCCCAAAAATAAAAAATCAGCTCAAAGGGATACAATTTTCGTCGCCGGAAGATGCGCTGGCTGCGTTCGAGCAGGCTGTAAACGAGGTGTCTGCGGCGGACTGGAAAAAGTGTTTTGAAAACTGGTTTAGGCGCATGAATCTTTGTATAGAGGCTGGTGGAAAGTACTTTGAAAAGATTTGATAAAAATATATGTACGTATAGAACAATTTTTTTTAGTTTCGCAAAACTTTCTGAGTGTCCCACGTATAGTTCAATTGGGTTCATCTATACTGGATTTTGGCATGCTTAATACAAGCAGAATATAGCACTGTTCCTAAACTACCAATTTTATATCTGGTACCACCTGTATTCTACGCAAATAAATGATTCTTTATTTCTATAATTTTAATTCGTATTTCAAACCCGACCCACACCTCCGACTTTTCGAATTCATGTGCAGATTAGAATTTGTATATCACTTGTTTTAACGGTGAAGGAAAACATTGGGAGGGAACCTGCACACCTGAGAGTGCTCCATACAGTTCTCGATGTTATGTGTAGTCTGCCAACAGTGCCAACCCGCACTAGGCCAGCGTGGTGGACTAAGGCCTTAACCTTCTCATACTAAGAAGAGGCCCGTGCCCAGCAGTAGAACGATAATGGGCTGATTATGTATATTATGTAAACCGTATTTACACAAGCATACCAATATGAAAAGCCTATAAAATAATAAAGGATAAACGTTTTATACTAATTGCTATTCAGAACGCTGTGAAGGGATAAAAAGTATAATAATTTTGTTTCTCAAGTGTTAAACCGTGAAAAAAATGTTTATTAGCATATCTCCCTTTAGGCTCTCCGCAAACGTGGACACTTCAGTTCTCTTGGGTATGTATATTGTGAACAAAAACCACCAGCAATGAATAATTTTGTTTAAATAATTTATATAGGCTATGTATTATGGTATCTATGTGTTTCACTGTGTACTTGCCATCATAGCCCTAAAGTGTGCGGTGTAAGCAATCACCAGCAGTGAATAATTTTGTTTTAATTATTTGTACAGGCTATGTACTTATGTATCTATGTGTTTCACTGTGTACTCGCCATCATAGCCCTAAAGTGTGCGGTGTAAGCAACTACCACCCTGATACGAGAAATTAAATAAATATCCTTCTACCTATAACATTGTAATAAAATAAATTGCTCCGCACTTACATTTATTGTTTTTTGACGTTTCTCACTCTTGTCCGTATTATTACAGAACGTTCCTCAAGTAAAGTTTGATCTATAATCACCTGATCACTACTTAAGCATAGAATCATTACTTAAGCATCAGTCTTATTCCAATACGGTAACTATAAACTTCAACCCGATATTAATAAACCATGAAATAGTAAGGAAATCTGTGCTCAAGCGCTGTCTTGACTATAGATCAAATCCTCGCTCAAGAACTAATCTAAGTAGGTAACATTTAGAATAAAACTGAACTCTGCTAAACTGAGATCAATGAATAAATACTTAAGGAATATTTTAAAATTAAATCACAACTTAAAACTAATTTAAAACAAAGATCTAAGTTTCGTTTCGTATTACGGGCCTCTGAATTCTTTGTTTTGTTCATAGTTGCGTTTACACATACAAATCTTGACACTGGCACTGTAAAAACACTTTAGGTCATCGGTTTTCTGTGCAGTAATCTAACCATTTTCAGCGGGAAATCCAACCTATTTGCCATTTGCGGTTTTTGTAACGGTATCTAAATGTTGGTAGAAAAAGTATCTTCGTTTGTGCGCTGCCTAAAAGGAGGGCTGAAACCTATTAATTATTTTGTTTAAAGCGTTTTAAGGTTATACCGCCCGGTGAACACGAAACAGGGTAATTTAATTTAATTCATGTTAAAAAGTTTAAAATAAAATGTACGTAGTTTATCAGAAGGGATCCAATTCCCACACAGTCCTTACTTAGATAATTTTTGAAATTTTTTAATTATTTTACTTAGGTGTTTGTCTATCTATTTGTTTAGCTGGTACAAATATTTCATATGCCATGTACTTTGTTGCTGATAGCTAAGTTGTGGCGAAGACTAGGGATATAAAAAGGGAAAGCAAACGATAAAGCGTGTGTTCACCAGAGCTTTTTAATGACAGAACAAAAATATATATAAAAAAACAAAACATGTATATAAAAGATTAAAAATAATATATTGATGAGAACCAAGAAGGTCGGACTAGCAACATATTTTATATTATTATATTTAACTATATTATGTACGAAACGTATCTACTTTTACACCGTAACTACCCACCGGTTCTTCTTCTAGTCCATCCAAAGGTCTGGAAGAGATTGCCTTGTACGATAAGACCGCCCATTGTACTTACAGAATCTATCTGTAAACTACTGTCTTTGTTTTAGTTTGGTGTACAATAAAGAATATAATAAATAAATCATCATCATCATCATCATCATTTCAGCCGAAAGACGTCCACTGCTGGACATAGGCCTCCCCCAAGCATCGCCACAACGACCGGTCCTGTGCCTTCCGCATCCAGCGGATTCCCGCGACCTTCACCAGGTTGTCGGTCCACCTTGTGGGGGCCTACCCACGCTGCGCCTTCCAGTACTCAGTCGCCACTCCAGAACTTTACTGCCCCATCGGCCATCCGTTCTGCGAGCAATGTGCCCCGTCCACTGCCAATTCTTCGGGCTATGTCGGTTACTTTCGTTAATAAATAAATATTGGAAGTAAATTCTGTGCCAGCATTCATAATCCAATAAGGCTGAAATATTACATACACCAGCATTATTATTACAGAGCCAGCTTGCAAAACTGAGGACCGACGATGGCAGAGTCGTATCCTCCAAGCCAGAGCTATTGAAGGAGGTCGAGAAGTTCTATGGACAGTTATACACGTCCACCCGGACACCCGCTGTAAATCGGGCTCACGACCCAAGAGCTAGATTGACCCGACACTATACCGAAGATATCCCGGACGTCAGCCTGTACGAGATTAGGATGGCTCTGAAGCAGCTCAAAAACAACAAGGCACCGGGTGATGACGGAATTACGGCCGAACTCCTGAAGACGGGTGGAAAACCGATCCATAAGGCCCTTCAGAAGCTGTTTGATTCCGTCATTCTCGAGGGAAGAACGCCACAGGCATGGAGCAGAGGTGTGGTGGTACTCTTCTTCAAAAAGGGCGATAATGCTCTACTGAAGAATTATAGGCCCATCTCACTTCTGAGCCATGTCTACAAGCTGTTTTCGAGAGTCATTACGAACCGTCTTTCGCGCAGGTTTGACGACTTCCAGCCTCCCGAACAAGCCGGTTTCCGAAAAGGCTTTAGCACCGTAGACCACATACATACGCTGCGGCAGGTTATACAGAAGACCGAAGAGTATAACTTGCCTCTTTGTTTAGCGTTTGTGGACTACGAGAAAGCCTTCGATTCGATCGAGACTTGGGCGGTACTACAGTCTCTTCAACGGTGCCAGATTGACTATCGGTACATCGAAGTGTTAAAGTCTTTGTATGAAAACGCCACTATGTCAGTCCGATTACAGGACCAAGCCTCGAAACCTATCCTTCTGCAGCGAGGTGTGAGACAGGGAGATGTGATCTCTCCGAAACTGTTCACTGCTGCATTGGAGGATGTCTTCAAGGTTCTGGACTGGAAGGGGCTAGGCATTAACATAAACGGCGAGTACATCACTCACCTTCGGTTTGCCGACGACATAGTAGTCATGGCTGAGACCATGGAGGACCTCGGTACAATGCTCGATGACCTCAGTAGAGCTTCTGATAGAGTGGGTCTTAAAATGAATATGGACAAGACAAAGGTTATGTTGAATTCCCATATAGCACCCATTCCCGTAAACATCGGAGAATCTACACTCGAAGTTGTTGACGATTATGTATACCTAGGACAAACTGTCCAGCTAGGTAAGTCCAACTTCGAGAAAGAGGTCAATCGTCGAATCCGACTCGGTTGGGCAGCGTTCGGGAAGCTACGCAATATCTTCTCGTCCAAAATACCGCAGTGTCTCAAGACGAAAGTCTTTGACCAGTGTGTGTTGCCAGTAATTACTTACGGTACTGAAACGTGGTCGCTCACAATGGGCCTGATAAGAAGGCTCAAAGTCACTCAAAGGGCAATGGAGAGGGCTATGCTCGGAGTGTCCCTGCGTGATCGAATCAGAAATGAGGAGATTCGCAGGAGAACGAAAGTAACCGACATAGCCCGAAGAATTGCCAAACTTAAGTGGCAGTGGGCGGGGCACATTGCTCGCAGAACGGATGGCCGATGGGGCAGTAAAGTTCTGGAGTGGCGACCGCGTACTGGAAGGCGCAGCGTGGGTAGGCCCCCCACAAGGTGGACCGACGACCTGGTGAAGGTCGCGGGAATCCGCTGGATGCGGAAGGCACAGGACCGGTCGTTGTGGCGATGTTTGGGGGAGGCCTATGTCCAGCAGTGGACGTCTTTCGGCTGAAATGATGAATGATGATGATGATTACATACACATGAATGTAATACTGATACAAATAAAATGACTTTTGATAAACTACATTCAAATTGCGCGCTATCGGTAACGCGACTGTCTGTCAAGATTGAGGTTTAGGGTTTGTCTTTCAGGTCAGATAAATGGTTTTTATTTAAGGTATTTCTTGGTAGGAATCATGAGAATGATCCCGCTTTTGTTCAAATTATTCATTTGTCATTTTCACTTCCTTTCTAACCTTAATTATTATATTTTACACGGTCCATCTACTTTATCGGCAACTCGAGTTGGGACATTGAACCCGGTAATCAGCTGGTTACATACTTTAAAGGATGTGATACTCTCACGAACTTGGGGACCCTACATCTTTTTCTAAACAACAGTATCTGATTTTCAAGAAAAATCAGTAGACTATTCGGATTATAACAAAAAGAACGATATTATATTATATAGACAGCCATACTCCACTTATCAAAACATTAGAAAAATTACTGCAAAATAATCATAGTTACCAGATTTTAAAATAACTTCCCGACGAGCTAGAGACTTGAATTTTTAAAAATATTTCAGAATTGGATGACTGTACAATATTCATTCACTTTCGTTTTTAATAAAGTGTGTTATTTCTATTCTTTCTCCAAAATGATATTTAAACATGTAAATAAGTAATAGTCAAACACCCAATTCGAACCAATTTCCACCCTTACATCTGCTCTTTTATAACAACCTACATACAAAGCGTTGGTTATTGTTAGAGTTTCGTTGGACTCAATATGCTGATAAAGTTCCCAAGTTTCGAGTCTTAAATTAATTTCACACTTGGTAAATTGTCTGCCTCTACAGGAAATTTACCGCTTCCACACTGTTTTCTTGTTTAGGTCGCTACGAAGCTATTGCTGTGGCGATGTTTTTGGTATCACGATGAGGGAATGTGACGTGATTACTTTCTCTATGTAAATAGTAGAGGATGGTCTTGAAGGAGAAAATGGATTCGGTGTTTTTGGTATCACGATGAGGGAATGTGACGTGATTACTTTATCTAAATAAATGGTAGAGGATGGTCTTGAAGGAGAAAATGGGTTCGGTGTTTTTGGTATCACGATGAGGGAATGTGACGTGATTACTTTCTCTAAATAAATGGTAGAGGATGGTCTTGAAGGAGAAAATGGGTTCGGTGTTTTTGGTATCACGATGAGGGAATGTGACGTGATTACTTTCTCTAAATAAATGGTAGAGGTTGGTCTTGAAGGAGAAAATGGGTTCAGTGTTTTTGGTTTCACGATGACGGAATGTGACGTGATTAATTTCTCTAAATAAATGGTAGAGGATCGTCTTGAAGGAGAAAATGGGTTCGTTTCATGTCCTGCTCGTGGGCGATTTTTTCTTTCCACAGTTTGTATCTTTGGATTTCGCTTCACATGC
The DNA here is from genome assembly GCA_949699075.1 of Asteroscopus sphinx. Classification (NCBI taxonomy): domain Eukaryota; kingdom Metazoa; phylum Arthropoda; class Insecta; order Lepidoptera; family Noctuidae; genus Asteroscopus; species Asteroscopus sphinx. The sequence continues at coordinate 4,487,026 of OX453021.1, read as the reverse complement.
GTAAGATGCGTTAAAAGTAATAAAATAATCATTCATCATCATCATCATCAGACAAAAGACGTCCACTGCTGGACATAGGCCTCCCCTTGGCAGGCGGGTTGGCGATCGCAGTTGGTTGGTTAAATACTCAGAGAACGCTGCTGCCCATAATCTGGTGAATCCCTTAGTCGCCTTTTACTATACCCATGAGAAGATATAGGGTAGTACAATTCTTTACGTCCGGCATCGGCACCACACGGAAAATAATTATTATTAATCTTCAATTAGTTTACTTCAGTGAATTTTTTTCAGTCATTAACCTACATTATTCTCAAACAATTATTTCCAAATAATCATGTCACAAATCATTGTAATATTATTATTTGAAAAGAGTATATCCATGGAGTTTTTTGCCGGCTCTTCTCCATAGGACCAACTTTTTAGAACCGTGCAACTAGATTCATATTTAACGTTTTGAAAATGCTTGTAAATGCTTATTCGAAATAAAAACTCTTGACTTTGACTTTGACTTTGAAAACATGGAATAGAAACATAATGATAATGTCGGTAGAAGAGCTATATGCACCACAGAGATGCTAAAAAATATAGATGTAGTGCTACGAAAAACCATAATGAAAGATTTAAATTGTAGAAATAAAAATCGCTCACGAGCAGGATTCGAACCTGCGTCTCCTGGCTCAGTACGCCAGTCCTTTACCGTGAACACTGCTCGTGGTATCGAATTTAACTTCCACTTATACTTGTTCACACCATGCACCTGAAGGATATTTGCTTTCGGGATGCTTACTGAACGATGCTGCGACATGTGTACTGGCGAGAACACGGTTCGAGGTGCATGTGTGTATACGAGCTGAGCGCTGGTTGTACATGTACACGAAGGAGCACGGTTTTTTTTTATTCACTAATATTGTTCGCAGCACATCGTCTATATTTTTTACTATGTCTATGGTTGGGACAGAAATAAGTATTTGGAATTTCCTGTGTATTTTTCTTCTTACATTTATGTTTTCATAAATATTACAACTATTCACAATGTTTACCTATCCATTGCATTACAATTAAAGTTTTTTGTCAGTTGTTTTCCACGGTTAGTTTTTAACTACGCAACCAATAAATAATATTTTCTTCAATTGGTGTTAAAGTCCGTCATGTAGACGTCATGAGAATTATTGTACAAGCTTCTAGTGATGGATAGTAAGCCGTTATTTTTTACTTTTGGAGATTTAGTATTCATTTAGGCTGACGTGCACCAAACACTACGTTATGGTATCTGTCAAAGTTAATTTTAACAGTAACATTAACAATGACCACAGAATTTAACTATTTTTGGTTGCACCGGCATGTAAAATGTAAAAGTTAAAGGGTGCATCACACAATTTGAAATGGTGTACCGTTGCGTGAACTAACCCTCATTCTCCCTTTCTTTCAGATTCATCTTATAGTGCAATACCCGTCTCACTCTAAATCTTTGCATGGTTCAGTTACTCTAAAATTATCTTTGACTCATTGACTTAAGATGTATTTAGATGTTTCTTGAGATGTTTTTTTTGGTTTTTGGATGGTTTTTTTGTGCATTTGGGAAACATGTGATTTACTGATTGAATAGTGCTCATTATGAAACATGTAAATCTTTTTACCTGACTGCAACGAAGCCCAAAAGAAAGGTAAATGTCTACTAATTACACCTGAGTTACACCTCTAGATTAAACGCGTGGGATTTGTTTACAGATAAGTTTATTGCTAACTTTCAAATAGAAATAGGAAGGTATCTATCAACATTGCTTATATGATTATATTTATTAATTAGTTTATCGTGTTTTCAGAGAGAGAAGTGTTAATTTTAGTAACAATAATTATGTTCCTTAATTACAAACCCATTGTAGAAAAATACAAGAATATTTTACAGAATATATTTTTTTACAGATGGAAAATAAGGAGGCCACAAGAGAGCGTCAGCAAATAAAACGTACAGAAGGAGCCCGACCTCCCATCACTCCCTCCAGGATCAAAAAATGTTAATGACTGGCTTAGATCCATGATGTTGACCTCAATAGATGGAATCGCATTATGATGATGATATTGTGATAACTCCAAATTCAGTTTGGCCAAATATCTCGGACGAAATTCATTATATTATATCGTTATATGATTTCTTTCACTAAAACAGTATTTTATGTATTAAAATCATTTATATGTTAAAATTGCATAGCAGTTGACATAAAACAAACTGCATTTTAACCGTAACTATAGCCGTTAACCACCCGAAGTTGAGCGGTTAATGTTATCGTTAAATGTGACGTCATTTTAACCGTTGTTAAATTGGTGCAACCCGTATTTCGCTTAACCAGAGATTTGACAGCTGGTGCGGCATTGGTTATCGTTATAGTTACTTGGTGCAACCCAGCCTTAGACCTTCAATTTTTACAATGACGATACCAATACATTCGATAAAGATAAATTCCGAAAGATTATTTGTCTACAAAATATGTAAAAAAAAACAAGTTTTTACACATTAGATGACGGACAAATTAACCTAGTAGGCATGCGAATTTTTGTGAACATATTTTTAAAATCTGAATTAGCTTAATTCTATGAAAAAATCTACTCTAGCTCTAAATATTACAAAACGTTAAGTGAACAATAATACAACACACATCCTGCTCGTGAGCGATTTTTTTTCATTCCACAATTTAAATCTTTTAGCAAATATATATGAAAATTGTATAACATTACCAAGGAATGTGATTCCGACATTTTTCTTCCAGATCGTAAAATGTATAATGATTTGAAATATTGATAAGAGGTTATCGTTCCTTCATGGTCGTTTTTAACACAATTATCATCAACAGTTCAGCCTATCGCAGTCTACTGCTGGACATAGGCCTCTCCCAAATTGCGCTACAATACTCGGTCCTCTGCCTTTCGCACACAGTACCCCCCAACCACCTTCTTCAGGTCATCGGTTGAATTGAATTGAATTGAACTCATCTGCTCCAACGGCCATCGGTCCTTCGACAGAAATGGCCAGCCCTCTGCCACTTCAGCTTACTGATCCTACAAGTTATGTCGGTCCTTCTCTGGATAATCTCGTTACGGATTTTATCCTTCAAAGACACTCCAAGCATAGCTCGCTCTATAGCTCCCTGAGAGACTTTGAATTTGTGGACTAGCCCAACTGTCAGTGTCCACGTCTCGGCACCGTAAGTCATGACAGGCAGGAAGCACTGGTTGAAGACCTTTGTCTCCAAACTTTACGGTATAGGCGACGAGAAGACTCGGCGAAGTTTGCCAGATGCTGCCCAGCCCAAACTATTATCAAAGAACTTATAAACAAAACCAATCATATAGAACTACTTCAATTTCAAAAAGGAACAAAACTGTAGATATTGAATTCCTTCCAGAATAACTCTTTAGTTTAAAGTTTGTCATTGCTGCAAGTTTTGTGAGGACTGCTATGAATCAATAGTTCCATAGTTTCCAAGAACTGGTTGGTCCCTTCCGATCAGTTCTTGTTTTGTTTCAAATATTACTTGAGTATCATTTTGTTATTTGTTTCTATAAGAGCTTGAGCAGAATTCTCAGTGGAGTCAAAAACCTTTATTTTATAAACGCTGTCTCAGACCAAAAGCATAAGATAGGCGGAGCGCGTAAAACTAGCGAATGAAGCCAGAATAAGGAATACAAAAAAAACTACTTCAAAAACCTTAACTTAAAACTAAAAAATAATCCTTGCATGTACTATTTCAAAATCTTTTCTTAAACCAACGTTTTGAAGGCGGCGCGTGATTGACGTTTTCTTTACGTATGTACATGTATTTCACGGTGAATCATCGTGAGCGTCATGTAAATATAAGGTATAGTCGAGCGCATATCTATGTTAAAACAGTATAAGTGAAGTAAGTACATGAAAATCACGCGCCGCCTTCAAAATTTTGGTTTAGTGGTTGATTTTGAAATACATAGAAGGATTATTTTTTACTTTTAAGTTAAGGTTATTGAAGTCGTTTTTTTTTGTTAAAAATTGTTAAAAAGTTTTTATTTCATACTTCTTAGTTGATAATTGCGAGGGTTGATACATAAATGTTTATAGAACCAATTTGAGGATATTTTTATGAACCTATGCAGTTCCACTGCTGGGAAAATGTCTCGCCCATGTTCTTCCAAACTTCCAATCACTATCGTTAAAAAACACACGCAAATTGACTAAGAATTCTCAGAAAAACTAAACTATTAGCAAAAGCGAAACTGTTAAAAAAACCTCCTCCTTTTCTTTTAAGTCGGTTAAAAATGGCAAAGGAGTACGTACTATAATTCCTCCCACCGTGTTCGCGAGCCGCAATCTTGAGCGTACGTCTAATCCTCAAACTTAAGAATACGATTGATACTATTGATAGGTACTCAAGACCGCGGCTTGCGAACACTGTGGGCTGGAGTAGGTACTCCTTTGCCATCTGCGGAAGCGGCGTGCGTACTTGCGGGAACCCCCCCGTGGGACTTGGAGGCCCTAGTGCTTGCCGAAATTTACCAAAAAGGAATGGACCACCAGGCCGAAAGCGGTGGACGCCCGTTGCCTGAAGTCATTAAGACGTGGCGCAGAGAGGAACAAGCTGTCGTACTGGAGCAGTGGAGGGAGAGGCTGCAGACGCCCAATGCCGGGCACTAGACCGTGGGGGCTATCCAGCCGATTCTCGAGGAGTGGGTGCGGAGGCGACACGGGACGTTGTCCTTCCGTCTGGTGCAGGTTTTGTCGGGGCATGGATGCTTCGGCAGATACCTGCACAAAGTGGCGAGACGGGAGGCTACTCCCGTGTGCCACCAGTGTGGCTGCAGTGAGGACACGGCCTACCATACCCTGGCGCACTGTCCTGCTTGGGCGGTGCAGCGCCTTGCTCTGCAGTTGGAGGAGACCTCCCACTGCCGGCCGTGGTCAGGGCCATGGCTGACAGTGGGGGGGGCTTAGGATGCAGTCGCGTCCTTCTGTGAGGATGTCATCTCGCAGAAGGAAGCGACGGAGCGGGTCAGGGAGGAAGACTCCCTCGCTGATCCGATCCGCCGCAAGAGGACGGGACGGCGTAGGCGGCTTTACAACGACCTGATGCCGCCCTAAGAAAGGCCAGCGGGTGATAGATTGGGGAGTCTATCATCCGCATGGCACGGCCCTCGAGCTGCAGTGATGTCCCAAGTGTGCCCGGACATCGCTAAGAGAGACTTAAAGTTAAAGGTGGAAGGCCCTGAAATGGGCCGCGCTGGATGGGTCGCGAATGCCATGCAATGCAGTTCTCGTGGCCCATCCACTCAAGGCGAGAGTAGGCACACAGCGGAGTTTTTAGTGGGTGCGAGTCTCACATACCCACACCGCCTCCCCGGGTGGTGTGATATGCGATAGGCATTTTCTCCGTCAAAAAATAAAAAAGGTACTCCTTTGCCATTTTGTATTCCTTTTGCTGACTTCAGTTGTTAGTTCTACGAGCTCCATCTATCTTATTCTTTAGGTCAGAGAAGCTATAAAAATAAAAGAGTTTTATCTCCTAGAGTTATTTCAATAATTAAAAAAAAAAAAATAGTCCAAATTACATGTTTTTAGACTGCCTCGTTGGTCTAGTGGTCGCAAGCGCGACTGCTGAGCGTGGGGTCCTGGGTTCGATTCCCGGGTCGGGCAAAGTGTTAATGGGTTTTTTTCATTAGGAAATTCTCAGTAGCAGCCAGGAGTATGGATTTGTGCCCGGTTAATGGCAATAGGCTCGCCCCCTATTACATGGGACTATAACATAACTAGCGAAATGTGGGTGTACTATACACCTCTGCCTACCCCTTCGGGGAAATACAGGTGTGATGTTATGTTATGTTTACAAGTTTCTGGATTTTTAAATTTCCCATGTCTATTGTTTTTACGTTGAAACCAACGTTTGAATAATTTGATATAAACTAATAACTTCTTAGGTTTTCGCGATCACTACACATTATAATAAAACAAAGTTTAACCGGATTAAATCGCGTATATTATTTAAATTGGTTTCCCTGACGTTTCGAAAGCTTTGCAGCATTTCGTGGTCGCAGGTATTTTTTTAGAAATATTTGTAAAGACACTTGTCATCTTAGTCTACCTGCGACCACGAAATGCTGCAAAGCTTTCGAAACGTCAGGGAAACCAATTTAAATAATATACGCGATTTAATCCGGTTAAACTTTGTTTGATATAAACTGTAAAGTAAAAAGCACTAAAGATTTAAATTATGGAAAGAAAAAAATCTCTCACGAGCAGGATTCAAACCCGCGACTCCTGGCTCAGTACGCCAGTGCTTTAGCCACTAAGCATCGTATAGATATGCCTACCCTTACTAATTATTTTATTATATTTAACGAAAAAAAAATCTAATCAGAAAAAAAAATGCATTAAAAAAAAAACGTTTTTTTTTTCTTTCCAGAATGTAGTCGTTAGATTTCGCATCACATGCGTAAATGCGTTAAAAATAATCAAATAATTAGTAAGGGTAGGCATATCTATACGACTTTGAATTAACTGCAATGTTAGTCGAGTCGGCTAAGAAACGCTGTTTCTTAATAAGATATCGCTGACTTCACCCAAAGACGTACCAAAAAGTTGAGGTTAATCTCGATACCCCGAGCAGTGTTCACGATAGCTTAGTGGCTAAATCACTGGCGTACTGAGCCAGGAGTCACAGGTTCGAATCCTGCTCGTGAGCGATTTATTCTTTCCACAATTTAAATCGTTAGATTTCGCATCGAATGCGTAAATGTGTTAAAAAAAAAAACACTAGTGCAATAATGTAAACGCACGTGCGTTATAGGCTGCATTATTTACCTAAAAGCGTTGTAGTAAGAGCCACTATACGAGCAACGAGCAAATGTGTTGGAAATATTATATATTTTCACTTATAAATTAAAATTGAACTTCAAAAGAAATTGTGAACCAATCAAACATAGAGCAAACATTCAATTACGTGATTTATCAAATACAAACACTATCCAGATTAGATACCTACATAAATCCAGACTTACACCCTAATGACTAAAGGTCATAAGTACAATCAGTTACTTCAAGTAAAGTTTGCTCAAAGTACGCAAGAAAATTTAACAAGTAACAACGTGAAAGAAAACTCGTAATTCGTATATCGAGTTACAAATTCTTCATACCCTCGCTTCTCACCGTATCGTATCCATAATTAACGCTGATATTTATTAGAAAATATAATTTTCCTCACATCCACGCGAATTCGAGGCACGTAATACAATTATATGACAATAGACTTAAAATTACTTCGAGCGCCGAGGACCAAGATGTCTCGCGGTATGAATATTAAAAATAGGGTTTGTGCCATACGAAAATATATCTTATGCACGAGAGAATAGCGATGAAATTTGAAATGAAAAAAAGCAATGAATTAAAAACATTGTATATAAGTGAGCGTACTGAAGAAGGTTACACAAACTGAGCTTATTCGAGTGTTTAAAAGTGATATGTTTACATCCTGATCTTCGTATGGAAGAAAATGAGAATATGTTGCGATTTTGGTCATATTTCGTAATTTTATGTGCTGGAGAAAAACTTACTAACGTTGAGAGGCAAAAAAATGCTCAAATTGTTCTTTATTATGTTAAATAATAATAATAAATAATAATAAAATGTTTATTTTCATAAAATATCTTTACAGAAAAAAAAGGTAACGTTGGTACCTGTACTAATGAAAAAACATTGTATCACAGGCACCAGCGCCTTCCATTTAGTTAGACAGTAAAATTATTACAAGAAAAATAATGTGAATTAAAACTAAAATAATTAAATTAAATTGGGAGAAAATTAAATTAAATTAAAAATTATGTTTGTAAAACTAAATCTACATTACACAGTTGCTAAAGTAGGATGTGTGTGTATGTGGACGGTGTGTAGTTGGATGTGTAGTGTAGTAGGTGTAAGTATGCGTTGTTTGTGTATGTTTGCGTAAGTCTTCTAATTGAGTAGGGGTTTGAGCAGATTTTCAGTTTCTTGGTAATTTAATGTTTGTATCCAGTTATATACATATACAAAAGTTGTTGTTGTAGTTGTTGTTGTAGTTGTTGTTGTTTTAGTTGTTATATACTATGATCAGCAAACTCTTTGCCAAGTGTGATGATCATAGTACTTAATATCTATATATTTGTAGTTCGTTTGGAATAACAAAGCAATAGAGGACGGTGACCCCTCCTTAATTATACCTTCTGATTTTTTTAATGTCAACGATAACCATGGATACAATTTTTTTCGCAAAACGTGTGATATTATTGTCGATGGTAGTAGTAGTAGTGGTCTTGTTGACAACAAAGTCATTACAAAGCAACCCGTGTATAGTGTATACGCTAGCTATCTAGCTAATAATAATAATAGCTAATCTGTCATCAACGTCATCTGACGTTGATGACAGATTAGTATGAGCAGTAATATTGTTTATAAATTGCAACTTCAGAATAAAAGTCGGGTCAGTGTCCGCTATTGCCATGTTATCTTCCATGAACTATAAGACGCTGATGTAATGTTCAGCAGTTGTCATAATTTAGCTTGATGAAACACAGCTCGTAATAGTCATAGATGAGATTCAAGAATTAAGATAAGATAAGATAATGTTTATTGGGCAACATTATTACAAGTTTAACATGGTACACGAGTGCGACCGTAGCTGCAGTAGTATGCACTGTGTCGCAGCAACTATCGCCCACCTCCAGATTCTATAGGAATACAATGCAATAACCGTGCTTATCGGATCCAGCGGGTTCCCACGACCTTCACCAGGTCATCGGTCCACCTTGCCTACCCACGCTGCGACTTCCAGTACGCGGTCGCTACTCAAAAACTTTACTGCCCATCGGCCATTCGTACTGCGAGCAATGGGGTTGAATAGATAGATAGATAGATAGAATATACTTTATTGTACACCATGAAAATAGTAGTAAACAGGAACAACGTATAAATTATGGGTACATCATAAGGGTCTTATCGCTAAAAGCGATATCTTCCAGAAAACCTTTAAGAAGATAAGAAGGCTCAAAGTCACTCAAAGGGCAAAGGAGAGGGCTATGCTCGAAGTATCCCTGCGTGATGTACAGTGTAGGATACGATGGACTATCAACGAAAGTTATGAAATCAGTAGCGGGAGAAATATCTACACATTTAAGTCACATAATAAATCTTTGCATAGAGACTGGTACTTTCCCAGAACTACTTAAAATATCTACAGTTTGACCATTATTTAAAAAGGAAAATAAGGAGCTAATGAAGTTCTATAGGCCAATATCACTTATTAGTATAATCTCAAAAATATTTGAAAAATATCTGTATAAACAATTGTATAGTTACTTAGAAAAACACAATATACTAGCTAATGAACAAAAAGGGTTCAGAAATGGTAAAACCATAAACTTGGCGTTATATGATTTTCTACATAATGTCATACAAAAAGTAGATAAAAATATACCTGTATGTACAATATTCTGTGACATGACACAAGCTTTCGACTATGTTCGTCACGATATACTAATTGAGAAACTAGAAGCATATGGCATTAGGGGCAATGTCTCAAATCTCATTCAATCTTATATAAGCAACAGAAGACAGTTTACAGAAATATCAGCAATAAATAAAAGCACAAAACGTAAAGAAATCTATAAATCAACAGAACGCATAGTTAAATTTGGTGTACCTCAAGGTAGTGTCCTAGGCCCACTCATGTTTATATTGTACATTAATGACTTACCCAAAATCATCGACCACCCAATAAAACTATTTGCCGATGATAGTACTATTACAATCGCATGTAAAAATAAAGACACATATGAAGCTGACATTAATAATTCTATAGTGTCAATGATAAAGTGGTTGGAAAACAATAATCTAAAGATAAATCTTGAAAAAACTAACATTATGCATTTTGCCCAAAGATCAACCATTCCAAATGTTAATGTGCACTATCGTAACATACACATAAGTAAAGTTGACACAGCCAAATTTCTTGGAGTAACAATAGATAGTAAATTAAACTGGAAAGCACATACAGAAGCCCTAAGCAAAAAAATTAGTAATTCTACATATGCACTGTATAAATTAGCCCCAATAATAAATGTTAATGCACTGCTAACTGCTTATCATGGCTTAGTATCCTCTAACTTGAGATAGATATGTAATATAGAAAGAATAGTTAATAATGCATATTAGTAGTTTAATAATAATTAATAATGTTCAAATTAAAAGTTAATAAAGTTAGTTTAAGTTAATATTATTAGTTAAGTTAATAATTCATAGTTAATTAGCATAGTTTATAATTTGTACGCCGTAAAGGCAAAACATGACTGATATTTATAATGAATTTTACCATCTTGCATGCCCTGTGTGTGTATACTCATGTTTTAAAACAAATAAATGATCTTGATCTTGTATCTTGTGATCGAATCAGAAATGAGGAGATTCGCAGGGGAACGAAAGTAACCGACATAGCCTGAAGAATTGCCATATTTAAGTGGCAGTAGGCGGGGCTCATTGCTCGCAGAAAGGATAGCCGATGGGGAAGTAAAGTTCTGGAGTAGCGACCGCGTACTGGAATGCGCAGCGTGGGTAGGCTGACAGTAGGGTAGACAAGGTGGACCGACGACCTGGTGAAGGTCGCGGGAATCCGCTGGATGCGGAAGGCGCAGGACCAGTCGTTGTGGTCACGCTTGGGGGAGGCCAGGTCCAGCAGTGGACGTCTTTCGGCTGAAATGATGATGATGACTCGTGGAGGCTTCTTTAATGCACCCCTCACATTCACACACACACCCCCACACAGCCCGTAATAGCCTTTGATAAATTCAAAATTTTCGTTGAATTTTAGCTTTCAGCCTTAAACTGTCGACGTCTGTGGTCTAGTGGTTCGAGGCTTGGGCCGCTGGTCACGAGGTCGTGGGTTCGATTCTCACAGGACACAAATATTTGTGTGATGAACGTAAGTGTTTGTGTTGGTCTGGGTGTGTTTTTTGTGTATTATAAGTATGTATTTACAAAAAAATAAAATATGTAGGTAAGTATTATATCCATTGTCTAGTACCCATAGTACAAGCTCTGCTTAGTTTGGGACTAGATAGTGCTGTGTAAAAATGTCCCATAATATTTTTTCATCAGAACCATCTGAGTTATTTTTTTTCCAAATCCAAACTGCCTTTACCTGGATACGAACCGCCCTTACTGCTTATGAAATAAAGATGCTGCTAATGTCAAAGTGTTACCACCGACGTGCGGTCAACTGTACATTTTATTTGAATAAGCTATCATTCTTAGTTTCCGAGATATTAAGGTTTTTTTGGTGACCCGGATGCATTGCTCTCGAGTGAATTAGGTACGTATAGTATGAGTAATGGTTAGTCAAATGGTTACGGTATCATAAAGTTTCATAAATATTCATAGAAATATTTTTTTTCCTCATTCACCATTTTATTTTTAGCATGCACCTTACACATAATTGTACCTGTACCTTCATTACAACCGTGTCACGTCAAAAAGAACCACCTTCAGAACTCCTAACTCCAGACACGACAAAGTCTCACTCCATGCCCTCAATCACGTCAAGTATAATGACGTGGAAAAAGGTTTTGTTCCGTACCTTGAATACTTGAAAAATAATAATTACTGGCAAGCACTGCCGTTGTGAAGATAAGAGTTCTTCTCTTACAGAATAATGAGAGTCTCGTTTGCAAGGGTCAAGTGACGCAAAAACATTTGAAATTGTTGTACACGTATAGGTGTTTTGTGCATGACTGTACTTTGTGAAGGTGACATTGAAGGATTTTTGGATTTTTGTTAATTTTTTTACCACGTTTTTACTAACTCGCGTTCTGTCATGTCTGTCTGTTCGGTACAAATTTTGCAATCGATTTTATACTAACTTCTCAATGGGCTAGAGACTTGAAACTTTAAACATAGCTCAGGGGGGTGATTCGCGCGTCGTAAATAATTTGTAGTCGTCGAAATTATCTCGAACCCGACATAATGTCGAAACAAGCTGGCGAATGAAAATGTTGATTGAAAATAAATTTTCGTATTCTCAGAATGTTACGTTAGAGATATGTCTACGCCAAGAGTGGTTCATAGCATTTGACATTATCAGCGACATTTTTCGTAGAGATTTAAAATATCTTTCTTTGTACTTAGTGCGCTAGGCGTAGACGTGACTACGAAAATGTAATTTCAATCGACATTCGCCATCTTGTTTCGACATTATGTCGAGTTCAAGATAATGTCTACGACGCGAGAATAACCTCCCAGGACTGACATGCAATATTAACTCGCTTCCTTTTTAAAAACGTGGTTAAATCTTTGTCATCAAAAAATATTTTCATATGGTTGATCCTCTAACATACATGTCATAAGTCATTTAATGTCCCACTGCTGGGCATGGGTGTCTTCTCCGAATCAGAAGTATTCAGGCCTTATTCCACCACGCTGGTCTACTGCGGGTTGTTGGACTACACATACCATCGTGAACTGTATGGAGCACTGTCAGGTGTACAGGTTTCCTCATGATGTTTTTTTTCCTTTACCGTTGGAGCAAGTGATAATTAAATTCTGATGCTCACAGAAATCTGTAATGTCAGAGGTATAAGTTCCTACATCATGTAAACAAAATGTGGGCTGGGTGCACCACTACATACATATAGACTCACACAGCTATAATAAAGTTATATTGTATGCCACAGACCGACGGAGAAAGAGCGATACGTTTACGTACGGTAGCGCGACCAAGACTAGCATCAGCCTCTCTGTCGCGCTGCATACCACCATGAATTAATTAATGGCAGAATGAAGAAACCACACATGGTTTTTCTACAAACATTACTTCTTCGTAACGACGTCTGTGGTCTAGTGGTTCGAGTGTCGGACTGCTGATCACGAGGCTCGGTTTGAACTCAGACCTTCCTGAATTAAAGACGAGAGACGAAGAGCGTTCAACCAACAGGCCGTCAATGGTTTACGAATACAATCCAGTCTCCCGAATTTCATCGTCAATAATAAATTTAGCAATTCCACTCAAAATATGACCCAAATCTTCATAGTTATAGATTCCGATAAAACTTTAATAATATAGTTTAGAACTTATTTAAAGAACTTTATCACAAATATTACGAGTTTAGAAATAAGAGGCATTCTTACTTCTCGGATCCCATGTCAAACTGTCGTCGAAGAAAGACGGCGATTTATTAAACCGGGAAGTTTTCACATATCTTATTTAGAAAGCTTCATATCTGTCGATATATTGTGCTGAAATTATTTTGAAGGGAAAATGAATATATAAACTTCCCACTTATGATTGTAATTTTGGTATGGGTGGGCCGTGCTTATTCATCAAGCATGAATCTAGATTTATGAACTGTCATTAAAATTTCTACAATGACGTCAAACAAAATAACCGACATGTAAAGAATGCCAGTTGTTGAATGTACGTAGATTAATGCTTGAGCATCACAAGTTTTTTGTTTTGTACTGTGCAAGTGAAATCACATGAAATATTTTGAATAAAGTGTCAACTGTAAGTCTCACAAATAAATAAATATTACAAAATATGGAGTTACAATATTAAGTGTTAATTCCATAAAAACTCACTAAAAACTAGGTCGTCAAGCTTGGATGCAACATGCGAGATTCCGTCCTCCTTATTTTATTCGTCCATGCTTAAATTTAGATCATCAGCGGATCGTATCCAGGTAAAGGCAGTTTGGATTTAGAAAAAAAATAACTCAGATGGTTCTGATGAAAAAATATTATGGGACATTTTTACACAGCACTATCTAGTCCCAAACTAAGCAGAGCTTGTACTATGGGTACTAGACAATGGATATAATACTTACCTACATACTTATTTTTTTATGTAAATACATACTTATAATACACAAGAAACACACCCAGACCAACACAAACACTTACGTTCATCACACAAATATTTGTGTCCTGTGGGAATCGAACCCACAACCTCATGATCAGCAGTCCGACACTCGAACCACTAGACCACATAGGTCGTCAATGGATTCGGACTATAAAAAAAAAATAACGTTTTATATTTTCATACAAAAAAAAAAGGAAATTCAAAGCATTTATTTGCAAGTAAGTGTACAGTGTAGTTCTTACTTATGTAAAATACATTAGGAGGCACTTATAAGTTAGGGCCTTTTACAGGGAGGGCTTTAATAATAATGTATTTATATTAGTTAATTATTATTGGTTAATTTGTATAAGATAATTTATATTTAAATAAGATAATTTAATTAGTTAATCAATGTTAGTGATTTATTTATTTATTATAAATTAGTTAATTAGGTATCCATTTTAAATTAGTAAGGTATAGGAACACAGTTGTAGTATCTTAGGAGACGGACCGGGCGTCGCAGGAGGGCGTACGCCGACCTCCAGCCAGCCTAGGAGTGGGCCTGCGGGCGGCGGACTCGTAGCCCGCCGCCCGATCAGTCAAGGCCCGTGACGGTGATCAAGAGAAGGGGCTCGCCTACTAATGGCGAGCCGGGACCTGCCGGGGATGGTTGGACGACTATAAGTTTCCCACGCTCCCGGCTAATGGTTGGGAGAGGAACACCGTGGTGGTTTTAGTCGGTAAGAGTCCAACACTGGCTCCGCTTTCCCAGGGCGGAGTGCGTCCATGAGGATTTCCCCACGTAAAATAAAAAATGTTGTAGTATCTTATAATAATATTAAATCTTGGTAGATCAAATCCTGAGGCGGTATGTTCAATTGCCTCCAAACAAAACCTTTTTAAATTTTCTTATAATTAAACACCAAGTTAACAAAATAACTTCCATGATTAAATTAATTAACCCAACAATTTTGAAGTAAAAAAATATCCATCTTAATTTGCATCCCTATTTTAAACGGCAGCCATATTAGATGCCCAGTATAATACTCGACTATTTTAATGTCTTTTTGTCCATCTTCCCCAACTGACAAAGTTATCTCGTTAAATGCACCGAGAGTTTGCAAGACAAGAGGCCAAGTTTGGAAACTAGGACCAGTGTAAGATGAGCTCATTGAACTCCTAAAGATGTATTAAAAAAGTTTCAAATGTAAGTAGACGAGAGGTCTATGTAAATTGGCCATTTATCCCATTCCGGAATTTAGGAGGTTTATATTTGTCTTGGTTTGAAGAAAATTTTAATTTTTGTGCATTGCTTAATTTTTGCAAATAATTAATTTGCGGTAAGAAAGAAAGAAATATCCATTTCGCACCACAGACATTGTAAAAATAGACGAAGTGCTGCGAACAATCATAGTGAAGCCAACAAACCAGCGCTCACGCATACTTTTACATCAAACCGTGCTCACCGCTCTCAGTACATACGTCTCGGCATCTTCCAGTAAGCATCGCGAATACAAATATCCTTCAGGTGCATGGTGTGTGCGTGAGCGCCGGTTTGTACACGGAGGAGCACAGTTTTTTTGGCTTCACTATGATTGTACGCAGCACTTCGTCTATATTTTTTACTGTTTGATTTCGGCATAAAGCACAGTGATACGGGTAGTGGGGCGTTTCACACCACGCGTGGTTCGAACCGCGGTGTGAATCACTCAAGTACTCATTTTGAATGGGTCCTTTCGAACCGCGGTGCGAAACGGCCAAGACCTTTTTTATAATGGGCTGATTCGGACCGCGGTGTGAAACAGCCCAGTACTCTTTTACAATGGAGTGATTCGGACCACTATGAAAAATATTAAAAAACTAGTACGTTTTGAATGTTTTTTGTACAGACGGGTAGAAAAATGTTTAGTGAAAAATACCAAACAAATCGAATTAAATACATAATATAATTCATAATATATAAAATACATATTAAAGTTTGTTATTAATTTAAATAATAATTATTACAAATCAAATACACAGATACAATTTTGTAGAGAAAAAAATTAATTGATAGATACTATGTAAATTTCGTAAAGGTTTGATATCCATCATAACTTCGTCATCATCATTTCAGCCGAAAGACGTTCAATGCTGGACATAGGCCTTATCTTAACTTACAAATGTTGATTTTTTTTGTTAAGAAACGGCCGCTTTTTCATGTAGGCCTACCCTACTCTGCGTATTGTTTTGCGAAAATGCAAAACGTCAAGACCAAGACCCCAGCAAGGCCCTCATCATCATAATTTCAACCGTAGACATCCACTGCTGGACAAAGGCCTCCCCCAAAGGGGGAGGATATGCCATAATCACCACGCTTGGCAGGCGGGTTGGCGATCGCAGTTGGTTGTTTAAATACTCAGAGAACGCTGCTGCCCATCCTCTGGTGTATCCCTTAGTCGCCTTTTACGACACCCATGAGAAGAGAGAGGGTGGTCCAATTCTTTACGTCCGGCACTACACGGAATCATCAGGATTCCAAAGATAAATATGATAGGTGTAAACGAAAAAATGTCAGGGTGCAATCTCAGGCAGCTCAGCCTAGATCTTATTTTGTCTCGGACAGTATAGGAAGGCGTTACAGACGCAATAGGCGTCATTTGGTTAAAATAGAAACTAACTCACAGCACGCTAACATTGTCCCAGGTTGTAGTAAACAGGAGCCTATTAACAGCGATGACAAATGGTCCAGTGCTGAGAGTGACGATGATGGTTCTACGGAGACCAGTGATTTGTTGAGCAAACCTAGTGGAAATGCACGCACGGTGCGCTCGGCGGCTATCATACAAAAATAGTACAACTTAAAAAATAAATAAAATTAAAAGCATGAATACTAATGTTACTACATTGTATTCGTTTGAGTAGTTTATAGTGCAAATTGCATGTAGTGATACAGTATTAATAGTAAGTAATAAAAAAATAAAAAAACATATCATTAATATGTTATTATTACTATTATTTGTTCTATGTTATTACTTAATATATTGTATCCGGCAATGGTGTTAGTAAAATAAGGGAATTTTAAAATATTATAATTTAATTCATATTTGCATAGGTATATTTATTATTGTTCAGTATCATACATATTTGTTTCCTAGTTTAAATAAATAATGTAATGATGCTATTCCACAGAATTTAGTACAGTCAACTGCATGACAGTGGTAACACTTCAATTCGAAAATCGCCCTTACTGCTTACGAAATAAAGATGCTTTCAATGTCAAAGTGTTACCACTGACGTGCGGTCGACCGTACCTATTTTAAAATATTGTATTTTTGTAATAAAATATACTTTAAGATTTTTGGGGAAAGATATTGTGTATGGTGTCGGTATTTGTGTACAACTAATTAAATTGTACTACCTGCTATTAATAAATATTAGTCTTGGTCAAATCTGCGTATCATTCACATCTAGCCTAAAGGCGAAAAATCGCCTAACTTGGCAACACTGCATGGGCAACACTCGGTACAAAATTAACAATATGGTCTTGCAGTCTTGCAACTAGCTTGTCTTGAGAAACACTTAGTCTATAGGAAGGCCGCATCCTGTCCTCTCTGGCTACCTTTTTCAGGTCGACGGTCTATCGTGGCTATCTTACCTGTTTTACCAACAACAAAACTCTCTTTCCCCCCTTTTCCAATTCTCCGAAAAAGTCTCTAATCTTTAAGTTCAAAAGTTCGTTAAAACAAATTCGCTGTAATAAGGACGGTCTAAGCAAAGATTCAAAAGAAATAATCTTTTAAAACATCTCTTCTTTTACTTTAGTGAAGTTATAACGAAGTGTTAAGTAGCTGAATAATTTAGGTTTATCGATATAATTTGAACGTTTTTGTAAATATTTGTTTGATAAATTCGTCTTTACCTGTATAATTTCATGTTTGTCTATTAACAAAAGACCATACTTATCGCTTTCTTTAACGGTGAAGGAAAACATCGTGAGGACATTTGCGCACCTGAGAGTGCTCCATACAGTTCTCGATGGAGTGTGTAGTCCATTATCCAATACTAGGCCAGCTTGGACTAACGTTTTAACCTTCTCATTTTGAGAAGAAGACTGTGCCCAGCAGTGGGAAAATAATAGCATTTACCCACAGGCATAGTAAAAAATATAGAAGTAGTTCTGCGAAAATCTAGTGCAGCCTAAAAAAAACGATGCTCCTTCGTGTACAACCAGCACTCACGCACACACATGCATCTGAAACTGTGCTCACCCCTCTCAGTACACATGTCGCGGCATCATCCAGTAAGCATCATAACCAGCCCATTACTGTCCCACTGCTGGGCACGGGCCTCTTCTCAGTACGAGAAGGCTAAAGCCTTAGTCTACCACGCTGGCCTAGTGCGGGTTGGCGGACTACACACACCATTGAGAACTGTATGGAGCACTCTCAGGCGTGCAGGTTTCCTCACGATGTTTTTCTTCACCGTTAAAGCAAGTGATAATCGAATATAGATAGCCTAGTGGTTGAACGCTTGCCTTCCATGAAGGAGGGTGTGAGTTCAATCCCGGCCCGCACCTCTGTCTTTTCGAATTCAGTAAGAATCGCGAAAGCAAATATCTTTCAGGTGTATGGTGTGTGCGTGAGCGCTGGTTGTACACGAAGGAGCATCTTATTTTTTTTTTGTCTTCATTATGATTGTTAGCAACACTTCGGCTATATGTTTTACTATGTCTGGGCATTTACCTTAAAAGGAGTGTTGTATCCAAGTGGCGCCCCCATCAGTAAAAAAAATATTACTCGCTGAATACATCATTTATATTATACTATTATATTTTTTTTTACTGATGGGGGCGCCACTTGGCTGCTAAATGCGCCTTAAAACTAAGATGGTATCGAAACAACTCTACAAGTAATGTACATAACATAATCCATAAATGAAGCAGCAAAGTAACTGAAACTGTTCTGTGATATTTTCTCCTGAATGTGGTGAAACCAATGTATGCATTGTCAACAGTTTACGAATCAGCGCGGTGTGGAGTAGGGTAACCAATCTACCAGTGATTTTCGAAATTAGCAGGTAGGCATTCTTTAAAATGTATGAACCAAAAAGTAGGCTGATAAGTGTACATAAATTAGATCTGTAGGATTATATCGATGGCTTAATTATCAGACTTTGTAACTCTGTTTCGACCACTTCCTATGAGGAGGAAAAAGTAGTCTACTGAAATATTTTTAGGGCACCATTTTAAAGTTTTTGATTGAATAGGTAGACGAAATTACGTCTTTCTTTTGTCTTTCTTTCCTGTCGCAGGTCTGCTGAAAGAAAACAATTTTAGAGATAAGCAGTAGCTTTGGCTCAAGTGTCTGTTTTTTTATGTTTTCTATCATAAAATTTTAATATATTGGGTTTACATAAATAAATATTATCATCATCATCATTTCAGCCGAAAGACGTCCACTGCTGGATATAGGTCTCCCCCAAGCATCGCCACAACGACCGGTCCTGCGCCTTCCGCATCCAGCGGATTCCCGCGACCTTCGCCAGGTCGTTGGTCCACCTTGAATAAATATTATATTATTATTTTATATGATAGTCAATAAAAACAAAAAAAATACAGGAGATAAAGTAATGTATTGAAATAACTTCTTCTTGGAATAGTGAAAAAAAAACAGCTGTTTACGACAAAGTTATCGATTTTCGCATGTCGTCTTGTTGTGGCAATAAATATTTTTCTTTCTATTTTGCTTGACAAAAAGTATGGATCAGTTTTTTTTCGCGATTTCTGGGTTGCTCCCATAGTAAAAGTTACTAGTTATGATAAGTGCAGTCGACTGCATGACAGTGGTAACACTTGAATTAGTAAACCGCCCTTACTGCTTACGAAATAAAGGCGCTGTCAATGTCAAACTGTTACCACTGACGTGCGGTTGACCATACATTCACCTTTTAAAAAGACCTTAGCTAATAATGTTACATCTTATACAAGATGTTGATCTGTATCCGTGTCATATTTAAGGAGGTTACTATTCCACTGATACTGAACACGAATCAAAAAAAAAATCAATACCAATTTTTTTATTTTTAAAACCTATTTATAAACAAATAAATTGCCCCGTGGGTCGCGCGCGAAACTAAAACGATGCGAGTGAAACCACCAAAATATATGCAGATTTTTCCGCCTTTTTACAATACCGCCGATGACTTATTCTCAGTCGTTCGGGATTTATCTCAAACCCTCGCTAATGTTTCTTAGTGAAAATTTGGTTATTAAATAACCGTAGAATTTGTTAAGTATTTACAGAAATTTTAGAAATATGGCACGGTTACAGGTCAACAACTTGTATAAGTGGAGGACATTTTCACGTCCGACGTTTTCTCTTCTGTATGGCTACCCTACAGTTGAGGGTGAATTCCGCATGTTTTTACACCTCCATCCCTTATTGGATTTCTTTCATTGCCATCTATAAGTGGTAATAAAGATTCTAGAGAAGGAAGAATAGGTTGGCTCTATAAGACTTATGTATAACCTTTACGCCCTTTCTACTTGAATTGTGTTTTTTTGGCAGTATTGCATTCATTGCGTGGAACTTTATTGCTCCAACTTCGATAGACTCTACTACTCCGGCTTCGACGGACAAAACACTTCTTAAAGAAAAAACTTCAAATATGCGCAGAAACCTCGTAAAACATTATGCATTTTTTTATTATTATGAAATGAAAACCGCATTTGACCGCTACCTCACCTGATGTTAAGCGATGGTGCGGTCGACAATAGTGCACGCTTGCCCAGCAAAAACATATACACTCGTGCCTTGAATACCACAAGATTATACCTATCGGGAAACAGACGCGGGCAAGGCATTTCACTCCTTAGCGTAACGCATCATAAAAGGTTGTGTCACTTAATTTTTACCTCACCTGATGTTAAGCGATGGTGCGGTCGCCAATAGTGCACGCATGCCCAGCAAAAACATGTACACTCGTGCCTTGAAGACCACAAGATTATACCTATCGGGAAACAGACGCGGGCAAGGCATTCCACTCCTTAGCGTAACGCATCATAAAAGGTTGTGTCACTCAATTTTTACCTTACTTGATGTTAAGCGATGGTGCGGTCGCCAATAGTGCACGCTTGCCCAGCAAAAACATAAACACTCGTGCCTTGAAGACCACAAGATTATACCTATCGGGAAACAGACGCGGGCAAGGCATTTCACTCCTTAGCGTAACGCATCATAAAAGGTTGTGTCACTTAATTGGTTTTTTGTTTATTTATGTAAAATACAACTTGAATATACCAAATGAACATTATTATTGTGACTTATTAGTCTATAAATACTAACATACGATGTTGCACACGGCTACACATCAAGCTGTACAAAACCAATAAAGGCTGACCTCGCATTGTAAGGAAAACCTATACAATGCGAGGTCAGCTTATACTGGGAACGTACAGCTTGATGTGAAGCCGTGTGTACAATACACATAATTTGGTTAAATTAAAATTCTAATAAGTACAATTCTAAAATATTGTATTAGGTATTTGTTTTTTATTCTTGTGCGCGTAAATTTCACTTTTAAGTTATATAAATCGCGGACGTTCTCAAAAAATACCAGGTTAAGAGTACTCTAAGCCAACGAGCATGCAAGATGAGGTTCATGAACGTAGATGAAGCGAAAGAGGTGTGTCAGGATCGTAGAAGGTGGAAATCCATAGTCTGCCTACCCCAATGGGAAACAGGTGTGATAATATGTATGTATGTAAGTTATACATCTGTATAACTGCCATCTGGCAGGAACCAGCTGAAAATCGGTGCTGTGCATACCTACATGCACAGCAAATACTGAGCTGGCCCCTTGCTACACATATTATTTTGTATACATGTTGTGTTCTCTGTTATTTGTCCTGTTACCTTTTCATGTGATATGTATATTTTATGTTTGTGTGGCAAAATAAATGGTTTAAATGGATTAAAAGTGTTAGAAAAACGCTTCTTGCGTAAGGGTGGAATATCAACCGCATTGCCATCCGTCCGGTCGTCCGATCCTGGAATGGGCTTATGCAATTCCAACGCACACTCACTGAAATGCATCCGATAAATAACCAATAAGCTAGCAACTCTGAGCATTGATAGCCTAGTGGTTGAACGCTTGCCTTCCATGCAGGAGGTCGATCCCGGCCCGCACCTCTGACTTTTCGGATTCATGTGCGGATCAGAATTTGATTATCACTTGCTTTAACGGTGAAGGAAAACATCGTGAGGAAACCTGCACACCTGAGAGTGCTCCATATAGTTCTCGATGGTGTGTGTAGTCCGCCAATCTGCACTTGGCCAGCGTGGTGGACTAAGGCCTTAACCTTCTCATACTGAGAAGAGGCCCGTGCCCAGCAGTGAGACAGTAATGGGCTGATTATGTTATGTAGCAACTCTGCGCCAATATTCAAGGCTTTGCAATGTAGTGCTGACTAACGCATCTACACAGTAAACTTGCATTCACTTATTCTATTCTATTTTATTACTAAGCACATTTTATTCTAGTTAAGTATCTTTCCAAGTGGCGTCAACGGCCAGTTGAGACTGCAACATAAAAACACTTTATTCTTACTACAGTATTTAAGTCTTAATAAATAGAGAATAGTGACAGATAAACTGCTAGTAACATTGTAGTTTCAGTCAGTATTTACTGCAAAAAGGTAATTGTGTTCATAAAAATAGATTTCGTTTGTTGGACTGTTTGTTGGTATATTTTCCGTTTTAATCTACATATTATTGTGGATTTTAGATAAACATATTTTTTGTTATTGGTTTCTTCTTTTTATAATTCTAGCTTATTTAGTTTATAGTCAGAGTTCAGTTTACATAAATAAACTCACTCTTTTGTCTATGAGAATAAAGCACAATGCCCTTTAATGTATGGCGCTTACTACCCATTAAAAGTCGATATGTCACAACCAAATCCAGTGTATTCAAAGGAGAATAAAATGTTCTTTCTGTATAAATAATTTTTTTAGATGAGTACCAGCAATTCGCATTTTTTAGTACTTATTTAATAATTTGAGGTTAAGTTGGAGAAAATAAAAACGAGAAAATTCAACATTTTCATACTTCGATTGAGTGTAGGCACTTAAATTCATGTTGTAAACAACATAATTGAGGCGTCTTCTCTAGTACGTTGTACATTATACCCACAGACAAGTAATACCTCAATGATATAAAGTGACAATGGAAAAAACACCAATAAAATCGCAAATCCAAAAATACTCCGCAAAAGCTATCACCACCCACTTTCCCCATAATCCCCCTAAAAAAACTTCAAAAAACGTTAAAAAGAAACTTCAAACTATTAGTAAAGGCACACGACACACATCTTTACGTGGTAACGCTTCGAGCCTTTGTAATTTCCCCGGGGATTCCGCTCTAAGGCTCGGTTCCGCGAGGGCTGTTTAATCAACGCTCTGCTTATGTTCCGGGCAAGATTACTGTATAACGGGATACCTGATGCCGTAACTAGGTGTGTAGGTATGTACAGGTGTGTAATTTCAAATTGTTCTCCCATAGGATTATACTAGAGTTACGTGGTAGGTCTCATGATTTAATAATACACTCGGGGACATATTTAAAGGAACAGGTTTGTGAACCATCTACAACGTGTTACTGAAATACCTGAAAACCTCTTAAGGGGTCATTGTACTCATCAGTACGAACAACTTTTACTCTAGGACCTAGCCCGAAATTGCGAAAAAAAAACTGATCCTTACTTTTTGTCGATTTATGTGGTCTTTGGACTTCAATATTCTTGATCTACATTTTTTTTCAACACACTTGCTCGTAAAGTAATCTTATCTTATTCTCTTATTGCAACGCTTTTAGGTTCATAACGCATCCTGGGTCCGACTATTATAATCTCGGCTCCATTACGCCCTCACCTTCGGCTCGGGCTGCAATCCAGCCTCGAGTATAATAGTCAACTTAGCTCACTTGTATCATACTCGTAATGTACTTTCTAGAGTCGTGGTTTATGTCGGCTTCTTGCACAGACTGTTTAGTTTCGATGGATGCTGAAGTATATTTGATGCTTACTGGACGATGCCGCGACATGTGTACTGAGAGGGGTGAGCACACTTTGAGGTGCATGTGTGTGCGTGAGCGCTGGTTGTACACGAAGGAGGACAGTATTTTTTGGCTTCACTATAATTGCTTGCAACAATTTTTTACGATGTCTGTGAGTAGGCCAAAGTAATTCAATTAATTGTCGGTAATTGGACTTGATAGACGGTTACCCGGGGTATTTGGGGATAGCCGTCATTCTCTCATAATTCCATCATAAATAATTTTTGTGAGGAAATTTGGCTCCATTAAATTCTGTGCTTAAAAAATAAAAACTTGTTAACAAAAAATTGAACCCACGAAAACAGAAACTGAAAAGCGAAAAATAATATGAAAGTTTTTAGTCTTAATAACTATTCTCCTAACTAATGTAAATCACTAATTATGAGTCGGCGCCAAATAAACAAGCAAAGTACGTGCGAGTTCCAAGTGGTCGATCGGAGAACGCATTTTTGGAAAGTTTTTCGTTGAAAATTTCATGTTGTATTTCATGTTATTTTATTTTTATTAGTAGTAAGTAATTTAATGATCTTCGTTGACTGTTTGTTTAGCACCGACTCATAATTAGTGATTTACATTCGTAAGGAGAATAGTTATTAAGACTAAAAAGCTTCATTTTATTTTTCGCTTTTCAGTTTCTGTTTTCGTCGGTTCAATTTTTAGTTAAAAAGTTTTTTTTTTATTTTTTTTGTGGCTATAATCTAACTCCAGGTCTCCATTATGTTGTAGTGTCTAGAACTACATTTATGTGTGCCAAGTTTCAACTGAATCGATTAACAGGTAAGAATTCAGTGGGTGAACAAGCACTCATGTTACCTACCCTTAGGGGTGGATTTTGATTTTCAAATTAAAATGGGGCCAACTTCAAGATATACCTTATCCAATAAAAAAATAATCATCAAAATCGGACTTCTCCGTAAGAAGTTATGCGTGGTGATACATAAAAAAAATAAAAAAAATACGCATCGAATTGAAAACCTCCTCCTTTTTTTCGTCGGTTAAAAATAACTACCTATGGCTTGGCCTATTTCTAGCAGTGACTGTGATAGTCTGTTTAGTGTGTAGCTAGCCTTACACCGTATTGTAGTGTATTATTATGTAAGCTTAGGTTAAGTCAGTACAATATAGTGACTTGAAGTGAGAACACGTCTCCTTTATAAACACCCAAACGGTGTGGACCTTACACCGAATTGATGATGTTTAGCCTTGTAAACAAAGAATTTCCACGATCAAACATTATTCTTGGCTGGATCATCGGAGTACCTACTCCTTCCACTTGACCACATTCAACACAGAGCATCCTCATTTGACTGGGGAACCCAAAAAACAGTGAATTTCTACTTATCTACACTATCTACGTCTACACTAATATTATAAAGAGGAATGATTTGTATTTTTGTGTGTATTATTTATTTATTTATTTGTTCAGTGGTATACATAACAAAAACATTCTAAAGATGTAAATATAAACTCATTAGAGTTTTACCGTACATCAGTATCATCGACTATGCAAACAGGTAAACAAAAATATAGTTAACAAGGTAGGATATTAAATAAGTACAATGTGGGTAGATACCAGATAATATTTAGCTACATTATGAAGGAGCGAACACCGGTGACTGCACGAGCCGTCTTTAAAAACTGGTGGAGGGTAGTATTTGTGTTGATACAGGTTGTTCCTACAAATGCAGCAAGCTTTTGAGAATTTATTATACTTACTACCTCGTTACTGCCTCGTTGGTCTAGTGGTTGCAAGCGCGACTGCTGAACGTGAGGTCCTGGGTTCGATTCCCGGGTCGGGCAAAGTGTTATTGGGTTTTTTCATTAGGAAATTCTCAGTAGCAGCCCGGAGTCTGGATTTGTGCCCGGTTAATGGCAATAGGATCGCCCCCTATTACATGGGACTTACAACATAACTGGCGAAATGTGGGTGTCCTATACACCTCTGCCTACCCCTTCGGGGAAATACAGGCGTGATGTTATGTTATGTTATGTTATTATACTTACATACTTACTTAACATTATTAATATATATAATGTTATTAATTGTATTGACTAGTAATATATGTTTGTAATGAATAAACTACTCAAAAACTAATGTGCCGATTTAAAAAAAAAATTCACCATTAGAAAGCTACATTCACCCTGAGTAACATAGGCTATATTTTCATGTCCACCCGTGCGAAGCCGGGACGGGCCGCTAGTCTGTAATAATTAATAACTTAGCAATAATAGATTATTATGAGATACTATTCTATTTTATTTTCCTATGGCCTAGACCGAATCTAAAAAATTTGCTCCAACGAAAACAAATTGATAACGCATTTAACCCCTCGCTTCCTACATTAATATTCGAGGCCCACTTTTCTACTTAGATGATTTCGGCCACTATCTATCCCATATTTGCCCCTATTTCCCCTAAGGTAGGTTGGAAATATCGAAGACAAAATCGGGCAATCCTTACCAGTGTAAGCATTTCAGATTGAATGTTTTCCTATAAGTTCCATGAATGTTAAAGTGAGGGAGAATTTTTGGGCCACGTTCGGAGCTTTGTGTGGGAATAGCAAAATTATTTGGTGAAATGGTGTGATATTTTTTTGTATATCTACTGTGTGGTTCCTTAGTGATGACAGGTTAAATTTCTTCATTAGAGGTGATTGACGGCCAGAATTAATATCCTATCTATCCATATCATATCTATGATTTCCCTACTAGAGATAGAAATTTGACATAAGCCCTAACATTTTATGTCAAGTTTCTATCTCTAGTAGGGCAAATCATGGATTAATAGGATAGGTTAGGCTCCCAAAATGAGGTGACTTTTGAAAACATGCTGAGTCGAACACAATATGCTTGATGAATTTCAAATTTAGATAATAATATATGTTTTTTTCAACCTTTATCTATAATATTGTTTGGCTAGACAGTTACGTGGCTAATTTTTGTTCGATACTTTTATTTTTCGAAAATCTGCGTTCTTAGAGATTTTTCGAATATTTCTCCTTTATTATTTAAGTTAGCTATATAAAATGTATGCATATAGGAAGATAATAAAGTTTATTAAATACTAGTTAGAGGAAATTTGTATTGATTGTTTAGTATTCTTGTAATAAAACGAAAACTGTTTTGAGACTTACATCATTTAATTCCGTGGTAAAACTTGCGAGAATGATTTTCTTCATTCACGCATTCACGCTTGGCAGGCGGGTTGGCGATCGCAGTTGGTTGGTTAAATACTCAGAGATCGCTGCTGCCCATCCTCCGGTGAATCCCTTACTCGCCTTTTACGACACCCATGAGAAGATATAGGGTGGTGCAATCCTTTACATCCGGCACCACACGGAACTATATGGTCTATATGTGTGGCAAATTTCATGCAAATCCGTTCAACCGTTACAGCGTGTTGAAGAACAAACAATCAAACAGTTTCGCATTTATAATATTAGTAGGAATTCCTAAGCACTTGTAAATATTTTAGGTGTGTTGGAAAAACAATTGGGTAAAAACAGTAACCCTTTAAAATAAATTTTGACATTAAGTTAAAACATTGTTTAGCACAAAACAAGTTTTTTTTGTCAAAAATGACTATCCATTAATACTTTTAGAAACACACGACGTTATACGTCATAACAATGAAACTTATTTTGTCTCGTCGTGTTTCCTTGAAAGTGTTATGTCTTTGAAAAATCTTGCAAATAGCGAACAATTTAATTTCATATAAGACCGATGGTAGTGGTAAATCAGCGGGAATTGACCGCGTCAGTCAACCGTACGAGATGACCCATTATTAACTTTGTCCGACCACACCGTGTTGGAGCTACGGAGATTTTCCTTGTCTATTATTTCAATCAAGAGATTATGTTATCAATAAGGGAGAAAAGCCAAGATTTTATGACATTACGAAGGTGGAGGGGCTCGTAGCGAAGCAATGGCTGCGCGGATTGTACGATCTGCAAGGTTAAGCTGCACTTGCCGCGGTCAGTCTGTGGATGGGTGACCGTTTCGTTACACATCGAGACCCCTCCGTGCCTCGGAGAGCACGTTAAGCTGTCGGTCCCGGTTGTCATACGAATATCTATGGCAGTCGTTACGGGTAGTCAGAAGCCTGAAAGTCTGACAACTGGTCTAACCTCCGAATGTCAGTATTACCCAGTAACTGGGTTGCGGGGGTCTGATGGCAGTCGCTCCGTGTAAAATACTGATGTTCAGCCACAACTGGCTAGACTGGAAGCTGTCCCTTATATAATTGGGAAAAGGCTCGGAGGATGATGATGACGAAGATTCTAGAAATAAAATAAAATTATTTATTCTGCAAATAGAATTTCAAAATCTTTTTTAAAACTAATTTCGTTTAAAAACTAGGTGACGACTTTTGAAAAGAAAAAAATCAGGGATCAAAATCTCTTTTAAAGTCCAGACAAAAGTATCTTTTACCGGTCACAAACAGTAAAAAATATAGACTTGGTGCTGCGAACAATCAAGGCCAAAAAAAAGTATGCTCCTTCGTGTACAAGCAGCGTTCACGCACACACATGTACCTGACTGGTTACGCGACCAGCGTGGTTGAGCCGTCCGTGACATTCTGTGCACGCGTCGATACTGCAACCAATTTGGTTGCGCAACCAAGCGGACGATAGATGTGGTACCCTTCGTAGAGCTGTATGAATTTTGTTGGCAGCGCGACCTGCCCCCCTAGCCAAGTTGCTAATCTACAATCGTCAATGCTATAGAAAACAATCAAAATGTATGGGAATGACATATCTCAACGAAAAGTAGAGTTATTAAGAAATACTGTATTATGATATCCTATGGTGTCTAAAAGAAGTAGTATTGCTAGTAAACTATTTTGTAATGGTGAATAATGGTGTTTTGGGTTAGAAATATATATTGTGAATTAAATAAATCTGTATATGGCTACGAAGTTGTTTTTTATGTATGTCTTTTAAGGCTAGGCTCCCAAAATGAGGTGACTTTTTGAAAACATATGCTGAGTCGAACACATGCTTGATGAATGTCAAATTTAGATTCATGTTTTTTTGAACTTTTATCCATCGTTTGGCTAGACAGTTACATAATTAGTTGTTTTTTGTTCGATACTTTTATTTTTTGAAAATCATGCGTTTTTAGAGATTTTTCGAATATTTCTCCTTTATTATTTAACTTAGCTATATAAAATATATGCAAATAGGAAGATAATAAAGTTTATTAAATACTAGCTAGCGGAAATTTGTATAGATTGTTTAGTATTCTTGTAATAAAAAGAAAACAGTTTTGAGATTTACGACATTTACTTCCGTGGTAAAACACGCGAGAATGATTTTCTCGAAAATGAGTTCTATTGCAACTCGCATAAAATTGACGAGAGCGGCTCGCAGTTGCGGTGTGTAAGGGGAGTGCGAGGGTGGGAGCGTCCTCTTAAATACCTGATTCTAACATCATTCGTTGAGATATGTCATTCCCATACATTTTGATTGTTTTCTATAGCGTTGACGATTGTACATTGGCAACTTGGCTAGGGGGGCTGGTTGCGCCGCCTTGGTGTCTCAGTGTATTTACGTTGTTAAAACTAATAGTCTTTTTGCTTAGTTGGTCATGCAAACTGAAATAAATTTAAACGATTGCTAGCTTAACCATAAAATTAATAGTTTTTTATTACAATAAAACTAAAAGTGCCAAAAATCGTAGTTCGATAGCGATTTGAGGACAATTTTGTTACAAGATTTAGCCCTTGACCGTGCTAGCCAGCCGCAAGAGATGACCATTATTAAGTTCATTCTTCTCACTGGCACTGTATTGGAGTTCTAACAAAGATTTTCCTCGTATTGTATTTTATGTGGTAATAAATTTAATGACCTTTTATCCTTGATCGTCTTTGCTAGTTAAGTGCTTTGGTTTTTTTTAGTTGAGATTGTCGATACTTAATTACATTTTCTCAAACATGCTTGGAAATTCAAACATTATTTTAACAACACTTCGAGATAAATCGAAAATTGCAGCCGGCAATTTTAGTATGAAAATCCATATCTGTCCTGTTTAGGGGCCAAATAAATTACTATTAAAATTCATATCTGTAGTGTTATTTAAAAATAGAACGAACTTTTTACTTCGGAAAATAGCAACCAAGGAGGTTACTTATCAAAGATTTTATTTAAATTTCGAACCGGCTTGCAAATAGAGCTGTTAAAGTAAAAAACCGGCAAAGTGTGAGTCGGACTCACGCAGTAAGGGTTCCGTACCACCCATCGACCTGATACCCCATAGAAACTGATTTAATTTTCGAGAGTTTATCAAAAGACATCAATGAACGTACGCGAAATGCATTTTGCATCTCTTTCTTCCGTAGGTACCACCACATATGTATATGTTTGTCCTGTTTTTAGTATTTGTTGCTAAACTAGATAGTATGAACTATAATCAGACCTAGTTTGACGCTGGTATGTATTACCATTTTGAAGAAAGAACAGCAACAAAAACGTTTAAAATATGAATATTTTTGAGGTTTCTTGTTTGGGGACCCCCTTTGGTTTTAGACTTTTTTTTTAGTATTTGTTGATACACCTCATAGTAACACATTTTCATCATCTATTACCGTTACAAAGATACAGCCCTGTGACAGACAGACGGACGGACGGACGGACGGACGGACAGCGTAGCGAGAGTAATAGGGTCCCGTTTGCACCCTTTGGGTACGAAACCCTAAAAAGAAACAAATTAACATATTGACGCGTGAAAAAATATTGTTGTTCGTCATTGATTCTAGAATTTACGGTGTATGACTCGTGGACCCACCAATTTGACCCACCAGTGGTACATAGGTACTACTTAGTTTGAATTTCCGCTCATGATTTGAGAAAAGTACTATACAAGCCTTGGCACGTTCGTTCATTAATGCTCTTGTTGCCGGTCTTGGCAGTAATTTAATATTATTTGAGGAGAATAATGATCTTAGGCCGTATTATAAAGTGTTAAAACAATAATTGTTCCCGTGTAAAGAAGGATGGCGCTATACGTCATTTATAGCTCTGTCACGCTGTTGCAACGGAACAATGATGATTCATACACCTCATAATAAGGCCCCTGAGCGAAAAAATAAAGCACCTATACTGTAAACAAGGAATTGCACTGCGCATGACAACGCATCCTATCGCAGTCCACTGTTAAACATAGGCCTCTCCCAAGCGCGCTCACTGGGCAAGTGTTATTGTAGAAATAAACTCGATCAAAAAGTGTATAATTTTATTTTGTAATTGTTTGGTAAATTGGTCGGCGGCCCACCCGGTGGGCTGGTTTACTATCACCTACCAACGTATAATTGAAATAACTGAAAATTTCATAAGGGGTCATTATACCTACTACTCATTAGTATGAACAAAATTGGCACATACTGCCAAATTTCGGACGTCGGGCTGCTACTGACATCTCATCTGGATTTTTGACAAAAAAATCCCACGCTGTATACCAGATGTTATTGAAATAACGGAAAATCTCTTAAAGGGTCATTGTACTCATCAGTATGAACGACTTTTACTATGGGACCAACCCTGAAAAAGCGAAAAATAATCTGCTTTTGCATACATTTATGTTCGCATAACTCGCCAAAATTTTGTAAACTGCTGGATTAGTCCCATAGTAAAAGTTGTTCATACTGATTAGTACAATGACCCCTTAAGTGGTTTTTAGTTATTTCAATTACATGTCGTAGATAGTGAAAAACCAGTTTAAGCGGAGCCTGCTTTGTATGAAATTTAGAAAATAAGCCAGTTCAACTTAAAACGGTTTTGTTACCATTGAAATGCCGGTTGACTGTACTTCCATGAACAATCTCTGTCACAATGAACACTACTACTACTATATATAAAGCTCTTATTTTCTTCTTCAGTATCAACTGTTACATGTTGGCTTTCTCATCATCACAATCAGCTATCGATTACGAAACTGTTATATTGATTTGCACAGATAAATATAAAAATGCCCAATAGGAGCGCGCTTTGGTGCCTTTTCGTTGGATAGCGCAATGCCAAGCTCATGTGTTGCATTGGTTAAGCAAATGGAGCGCGTTATGTGTAGTTAATTGACGGAATTTATTCCAAATAGACTGTGATTACGTCTCTTTTATAATGTAGCAGCCAAGTGACGCCCCCATCAGTAAAAAAAATGTTACTCGCTGAATACATCATTTATCGACAATTTGTTATTAACGATTGATGTACAGGTCATCATCATCCTCCGAGTCTTTTCCCAATTATATTGGGGTCGGCTTCCAGTCTAGCCAGATGCGGCTGAACATCAGTATTTTACACGGAGCGACTGCCATCAGACCCCCGCAACCCAGTAACTGGGTAATACTGACATTCGGAGGTTAGACCAGTTGTCAGACTTTCAGGCTTCTGACTGCCCGTAACGACTGCCATAGATATTCGTATGACGATTGATGTACAGGTACTATAGTTTAATCAGAAACTATGTATTAACTCTGTAAATTATACTTCGGTGTAGTTCACAGAAAAAGTGCGAAAAACGGCCACTTTTGGCATTTTTTTATCTACAACTGCAGCGAACTATATTTTACAGAGAGAAACTAAAAAAAAATTAAAAACGAATTTTCGATAAATTATGTATTTTTTTGACTGCCTCGTTGGTCTAGTGGTTGCAAGCGCGACTGCTGAGCGTGGGGTCCTGGGTTCGATTCCCGGGTCGTGCAAAGCGTTATTGGGTTTTTTCATTAGGAAATTCTCAGTAGTAGCCCGGAGTCTGGATTTGTGCCCGGTCAATGACAATAGGCTCGCCGCCTATTATATAGGACTATAACATAACTGGCGAAATGTGGGTGTACTATACACCTCTGCCTACCCCTTTTCGGAAATACAGATGTGATGTTATGTTATGTTATGTATTTTTTTACTGATGGGGGCGCCACTTGGCTGCTACATTCCCCTTAAAAGTGTTTAATGCTGGAGGCATTCAGCACTGCCGGACACTAGTCCCTTCTTAAAACAAGAAGGTCCTTAGATCTTGGTCCATCTCAATAACCTTGTGCAGGTAAGCAGCCTTCTGATTATATCACAGTAAATATCAAAATACCCTCCAACAATAAATAATAAACCTCACTATTACGCCATAAACCTTCAAACAAAGATTGCCACTAAATATTTTATTTTCTGATACACAATACCTCATCTCCCAACATTTCCCGTATCAGGGGTGTGCGGTAATAATTTTCAATTGGCCCTGGAATGTGTTCAGTATACTTCCATGAATAAATATGAGCGTTTCGTATTTAACGTCATGTTAAAGGAAATGGTTTTTCTTACTTTTTATAGCAATCGATTTTATGTTTAGAATTTTCTTTGAGATATAGAATAAAAGTATCTATTTTTTTCGTGGTAAAAATTATGGGAGAAACAATGACGTTCTAAAAGAGAAAGACACGGGACACACTTGCCGTGCATGGTCTTACAAATCTGAGTCCATGGACATGGATGCGTTCAGCTATCGTGCTGGACAACGGCTTGAATGCACGTATGCATACATTGGTTAGAGTTTTTACAACGAAAATACGTAATAAAAAATGCCATCCCGTGCATTTATTCAATGCACAAATCACTAAAAGTTCAAAAATAAGACACATGAAATTACTTTTTACGCGTATGTATACTAAAAAGTAATATTTGTGTAAAAACCATGTGTGGTTTCTTCATTCCGCCATTAATTCATTCATGATGGAATGCAGCGCGACCGAGAGGCTGCTGCTTGTCTTGCTCGCGCCACCGAGCGTAAATGTATCCTTCTTTCTCTGTCGGATTGTGACATAAAATGTTACTTTATTATAGCTGTGTGAGTCTGTGTGTATGAAGTGGTGCACCAAGTCCACATTTTGTTTACGTGATGTAAGAACTTATCGAGTCTTCCTCATTTAAAACGTCATTGGGGATAAACATTAATATTACTGCTTTTAGATGACAAGATCTACGAGGTTAAGCTGCGCTAATTACGGTCAGACCCAGTGCTTATTTCATTGCACATCAAGACCCGTTTGAAGACAAAGGTCTTCAACCAGTGCGTCCTGCCTGTCATGACTTACGGAACCGAGACGTGAACACTGACAGTTAGGCTAGTCCACAAATTCAAAGACTCTCAGCAAACTATGGAGCGAGCTATGATTAGAGTTTCTTTGAAGGATAAAATCCGTAACGAGATTATTCGCATAAGAACCAAAGTGACCGACATAGCTTGTAGGATCAGTAAGCTGAAGTGGCAGTGGGATTTCCATGTCAGTCAAAGGACCGATGGCCGCTGGAGCAGACGAGTCCTTGAGTGGAGACCACGAATCGGCAAAACCCTGTGTAGGGCGTCCCCTAGCCAGGTGGATCGACGACCTGATGAAAGTAGCTGGAGGGGACTGGATGCAGAAGGCAGAGGCCCGAGTGTTGTGGCGCAGCTTGGGAGAAACCTATGTCCAACAGTGGACTGCGATTGACTGAGTTGAAGATAATGATGATTGAAACTATGCGCTTAAATAAATATTGTTTTCTTTTCAGCTCACTTTCAAAAAGATAAACAAACATTATATTAAATTCTATCGATAAAATATCTCGTTTATGTAGTCAAATGATCGTATCGCAGTCTAAAAGCTGAATATCTATTATGATTACAATATGCACGGCTCACCACACATTGGGTCCAGGAATATTCAATATCCCCTATAATCTCCTATTTATTTCTGAGTAGGTAAATGTTTCAGAAATATTAATATGTTTTTTGTATCCTCACTGGCTCGAGACAAGGGAAAAGAAAAAGTTTTTAGCTTTACATTATACGGTGGTAAAAGAAAAAGTTTTTAGCTTTACATTATACGGTGGTAAAAGAAAAAGTTTTTAGCTTTACATTATACGGTGGTAAAAGAAAAAGTTTTTAGCTTTACATTATACGGTGGTAAAAGAAAAAGTTTTTAGCTTTACATTATACGGTGGTAAAAGAAAAAGTTTTTAGCTTTACATTATACGGTGGTAAAAGAAAAAGTTTTTAGCTTTACATTATACGGTGGTAAAAGAAAAAGTTTTTAGCTTTACATTATACGGTGGTAAAAGAAAAAGTTTTTAGCTTTACATTATACGGTGGTAAAAGAAAAAGTTTTTAGCTTTACATTATACGGTGGTAAAAGAAAAAGTTTTTAGCTTTACATTATACGGTGGTAAAAGAAAAAGTTTTTAGCTTTACATTATACGGTGGTAAAAGAAAAAGTTTTTAGCTTTACATTATACGGTGGTAAAAGAAAAAGTTTTTAGCTTTACATTATACGGTGGTAAAAGAAAAAGTTTTTAGCTTTACATTATACGGTGGTAAAAGAAAAAGTTTTTAGCTTTACATTATACGGTGGTAAAAGAAAAAGTTTTTAGCTTTACATTATACGGTGGTAAAAGTTAAAGAGACAAAAGAGTTTTTAAGTGGTTTCTAAAGGAACAATATTAATTTGTAGCAGTAGGTAACTAGGCACATACGCATAAAAAGACAGAAGAATTAATTATTGTCCCAGCGAAAAACTAACGTAAAAAATATACATTATTTATTTATTTAAACTTCATGCAACATGTGTACATAGGCGGACTTAATGCCTTAGGCATTCTCTCCCAGTCAACCTTAGGGTGATACAGAGATGACAAGGCAGGTGCAATATTGATTCACGACACAAAACAAGATGAGAAATAAATTACCACTAAAACAATAGATAAACATACATAGGTATATATATATATAACATACAATAAGTACTAAATATATATAATAATATACTATTATAGTCATAGATAAAATACTAATGAGATGATTCTGCCAAAATTTTATCTAGAAAGAACTTCCGAACTTTCCTTTTAAAAGAGTCCCGACTGGTGGCCATCCTAAGCTCGGGAGGTAGCTCATTCCAAAGAAGAATTGATTGAATATGAAAGGATGAGTGAACAAAATTAGAGCTATGATAAGGGCAATGTAGAAGACGATTATTAGAAGACCGTAGGTTTCTTGTGTGTGTAGAGCATAAATATTGAAAGTGGGGAGTTAAGTAAAGAGGGGGGAAAGGAGAATTAAGTAAAGAAAAAAGCGTAGTCAAAGCACGTACTTGTCTCCGCTGACGAATGAGCAACCATTTAAGTTCAGACCTATATGAAGAAACATGATCATACTTTCTCAGGTTGTAAATGAACCTGATACAATTGTTAAGCAGCCGGTCGAGCTTACTGAGTAAGACTGAAATCAAATCGTAGTAGCACATGTCACCATAGTCGATTATAGGAAGGACTAGAGTCTGCACAAGCATTATTTTGGTCTTGGCGGGTAAAAAGTTCCTCAGGCGGTAGAGGGAACGCAACGTACCGTTGACTTTTTAGCTTACCTTGGTGACTTGTATGTGCCAGTTAAGTGAAGAATCAAAATGTAAACCAAGG
The DNA here is from genome assembly GCA_949699075.1 of Asteroscopus sphinx. NCBI lineage: Eukaryota > Metazoa > Arthropoda > Insecta > Lepidoptera > Noctuidae > Asteroscopus > Asteroscopus sphinx. Next base: position 4,450,621 of record OX453021.1, on the reverse strand, counting down.
TTTTTGACGCTAGAGCTGATTGGAATGACACTGCCGTTATAGAAAATTGCTGGGAGGATTGCATTACTATAAGGTCCTACATTATTAATCCGAAATATTTGAAGTGGTGAATCTACTCATCATAAAAAACAACATTTACTATGGGAAAAACCCGAAAATCGCAAAAAAAGAAAAATCTGTTGGTCCCTACATTTGTGTTCACTTAAATCGATAAAATGTAGGGACAATCTGGTTTTTTTTTATCATTTCAGGGTTATTCCCATAGTAAAAGTTGTTCATAATGATGAGTAGATTCACCACTTCAAATATTTCAGATTAATAATGTAGGACCTTATAAATGACTTAAAAAAGATAAAGGCATAATTGCACACCAGGCACGCCACAATAGAGGTGGTAAGGCCCGTATTAGAGGAATGGCTAGAGAGGCACTATGGTGCCCTCACCTAACGGCTGATGTTGATACTCTTGGGGCATGGATGCTTCAAGAAATATCTGTGTCGCATAGGCGGCGGGAGCTGAAACCCAAGTGTCACCACTGAGGGAGCTGCCTCGAGGACATGGCGCAGCACACACTGGTGGAGTGCCCAGCATAAGCCACGCAGCGCCGTGACCTCATCGATGCAATTCTGAGACACACATGGCGCATGACTGTCAATGACTTTTTCCTCGCTTTGTTACTTCTTCACTATATCTATTTCTTGTTCATGTATACCTATCCTTTCTTTTGTATGTGTCTCAGTTGTGTCAAATAAATATTTTTCTTTCTTTCTTTTTATTTTATGCAGTAGGCAACAGTGATCTCTCTCTTCCGGCCGTGGCTCTGTCCATAGTCAGAAGCGAGAGCGCTTTTTTTTTTTAACTTAAAACATACACAAAAATGATGAAAGCCGAAGAAGCTGAAACCGAAGCCGCTTGGGAAGCCATCGTCTCATTCTGCGAGGAGGTGATGCTCACAAAGGAGACGGTGGAGAGGGAGCGAGAGGTGACCACCTCTCTCTCATTCTGCAGGAGACGGACCTGAGTAAAAGTCAGCATATCGATCTGCGATGTAAAACGATGCATAACCGTGAATATTTTTTTTTTTTTTTTAATTTAAACGCCATGTTCAAATTACATTTTATGAGCGAATGACGAAACATCTCACGTACAATTTTTATACCATCAGTAACATCCAAAAACATTATTTCAAACCACTTTTCACATTTAAATGACAGTTTTGATCCCATAAACTGCCAGTAAAGATCATAAAATACCTCTATTGTGGACTATCCATAGCAATATTATACACAAACTTGAATACAATGGCTATTTGATTTTCATTATAGCCCATTCTCACTTGAGTTTATTGTTTCATAGTAATAAATACGGGCTATTGTCTCAATATCTTGCTATTTAATAGATGGATAGTATTGTCTTTAAGGGCCCTATTACATCGAGACGCCACGGTTACAAAACTGGTCGCTCAACCGTGGTGTTTATACTGGCGGCCAATGTGCGAGAAGACGGTATCACGACAATTCTACCCCAAGACAACCAGACTCCGACAATTCGACCCCGTCAACCCGACTCCATGACAACTCAACCCCATGACAACTCGACCTCGATAACTCGACTCGGACAATTCGACCCCGATAACTCGACTCGGACAAATCGACCCCGACATTTCGACTCGGTGTCAAGTTGTCATAGGACGAGTTTACAGGGTCAAGTGGTTGGGGTCGAGTTGTCATGGGTCTAGTTTACGGGGTCAAGTTGTCATGGGTCAAGTGTACGGGGTCGAGTGGTCGGGGTCGAGCAGTCGGGGTCGATCTGTCGGGGTCTAGTTGTCATAGGTCGAGTTTACGGGGTCGAGTTACCGGGGTCAAGCTGTCGGGGTCGAGTTGTCATGGCTCGAATTGTTGGGTTCGAGTTGTCGGGGTTGAGTTTTCGGGATTGAGATGTCATGAAGTCAAGTTGACGGGGGTGAATTGTCGGGGTTGGGTTGTCTCGCGGGCGAGTTGTCGTAGATTCTGTGAGACACCATACAGCGCTATACATTTAACTGGTTGCGCGACCAGCGCGATTGAGCTGCCAGTAACATTCTGTGCACGTGTCGGTGCTGGTTGCGCGACCAAGTGAACGATAGGTGTAGTACACTAACATGGTGTCTCGGTGTAATTCAATTCAATTATTTATTTGCATAAATATTCAATATTTAATTATAAAAAAAACCTTAAATAAAACTACACCTAAAGCTAAAAACTAATAAGGAGTATCAAAATATCCCTCCGCGTCGCATTCAACTGGTAACATGCCCAGAAGACTGGCAGCATTGCCGCGTTGTATGGCAATGCTTAATCTTTGACCAAAGTAAAGGCCAGCCTTCTGGTCACGTGAAGTGTCGACGAACCGCCAAGAAATATTTCTAAATAAAAGGTGGGCACTCGGACCCTACGACCCGAGGGTTTCTACCCCAAACGGCTCGAAAATATAATTGTTACTAACTAAGTTATTATATTTTCGCCGTTTGAGGTTCTCTGCAGCGGCAGCGCCAGCACAGCTTGCCGAGCTAGGAAGAAAAAAAAAAAAAAAAAATAGATAAATATTCATACATAAGATGGTATACTTAAATTTTAATTTAACATCATAACATTACGCCTGTATTTCCCCGAAGGGGAAGGCAGAGGTGTAATAGTGCACCCACATTTCGCCAGTTATGTTATATAGTTCCATGTAATTTTAATATGATATATAATATTTGGCCTAAAATAGGGCATGCAAATATTTTAGCTTAAGATATCAATTATGGTACTGGTAAGTAAGTGTAGTAGGTAAGTACCTATAGATGTTATGAAAATATTTAACTATCAACATAAATAAATCCCATTGTCTGGCTTTAACCATTATACAAAATAATCACTTAAAAACTAATTAAAAAGACAATAGAAAAGTTTGCAAATAACAGAACTCAACCATCATTTGTGCTGAAGTTACAGTTATTGTACCTTTTATATACAAGAGTTTTAATGTCTTACTATGCTGTTTAGAAAAATAAAGTATCAGCTGCGTCAGCGAAAAGTTTTTATTTGTATTCGGATATTTCTTAATTAAACTACATATCTGTTGCCAACAAATGTTTGGAAAAATAAATAAACTTAAAACTATAATAAAAAGTTCGTTAAGTTAGTTTCTTTCTTCACAGAAATAGTGTACCTATTACATTTTCACAAATTTTATTTTCATAAATAAATCCTACTAATATTATAAATGCGAACGCATTGTTTATTTATCATTTATTTTTTTGTTTGTCATTCAATCACACTGAAACGGTTGGACGGATTTAAATAAAATTTGGCACACAGATAGACCAAGTCTTGGATTAACACATAGGATACTTGTTATCGTCATATCATAGGAACGAAGCCGCGGGCACGAGCTAGTATTATACAGTATGTAACAAAAACCATGTTGTTCCTGTGAGCTACGTTATCAGAATCGATATTCATACGTAAGGACACAACTCATTTGGAAAAACTCTTCAATAAAATTAATTAAATTAAATATTAATTGTCAATTGAAAGTGATTATAATAAACAACAAACAAGGCGCAGGACTGGTTGTTGTGGTGATGCTTGGGGGAGGCCTATGTCCAGCAGTGGACGTCTCTTTCGGCTGAAATGATGATGATGATGATGATAATAAACAACATTTACTACGGGAGCAACCCTGATGTCAAAAACTGTTTTTTTTTTTTTTTTTTTTTTATAGTATAGGATGGCGAAACGAGCTAAAGGCCCTATTACCTTTGCCCATGACAACTTCAATACCACCGAGGCTGTTGCCTGAATGGTACCGCAAGTCGGTTCGCCAAACTGAGACATGAAGATGGAAAGTCTCATGTGATTGTAATAATTTTTTCGCGATATCAGGTTTGCTCCCACATAAATAGATAGATAGAATGGTTGTAATAACAATTTTACTTGCGATTCATACTAAGCAACTTTCGGACAAACCACGCCCCAATTGTTGACGTCATTAATTTTTTAAAATTGACTTTAATTCACCAGAGGATGGGCAGCAGCGTTCTCTGAGTATTTAACCAACCAACTGCGATCGTCAACCCGCCTGCCAAGTGTGGCAATTATGGCATATCCCCCCTTTGGGGGAGGCCTATGTTCAGCAGTGGACGTCTTTCGGCTGTAATGATGATGACGATGATGAACTTTAATCAAATTAACTTTACAGCTTTTGTTTCTGCAGTTAGAAACAGCACAATAAGGCATTTGTGCGGGTTTTTGTTACCGTATTTACAGAAACAAGTCAAGGCGTACTGAGAAATGTTTTGAAATGCCCTGCACTATGGTGCAGAATGTTGGCACGCGCGCCGCGCCCACTTTTCCATTCTATCTATCTATTTTTTTGGTTGCTCCCTTAGTAAACGTTGTTAGTTATAATGAGTAGATTCACCACTTAAAATATTTGCTACTATTAAAGTAGGACCTTTAAACATATTCTTACAAATTTTATTTTCATACATTAACTCAAACATAATTCCTAAATTAACACTAATATTATTGATGCGCTCGTTGTGGCGACGCTTGGGGGAGGCCTATGTCCAGCAGTGGACATCTTTCGGCTGAAATGATGATGATGATGATTAACTTTATTCAAATGTACTTTACAGCTTTTGTTTCTGCAGTTAGAAACAGCACAATAAGGCATTTTTGCGGGTTTTTGTTACAGTATTTACAGAAACAAGTCATAACGCGTACTGAGAAAGGCTTTGAAATGCCCTGCACAATGGTGCAGTGTTAGCACGTGCGCCCTGGCCACTTTTCCATTATATCTATTTCTGTGGTTAAAACAGTAGGGCTGGTAACACTTGCCTTGAGGCTAACCGACGGCAGACGATCGATTAACTGAGCGAAACGGTGGTATCAATGCTACCACTGTCATTTGTAACTAAACGATGGGTTAGGTTAATCGATCAGCGTACAGTCAACAGTAAAAGACGACGAGTTATTTGGTATTTTGATATTAAATTAATATCCTACAAACAAAAGTGGTTCTAAATTTATGAACGTACAGTTCTATCTACTCTATCGTACATTCAAGTTTCAATTCATAAAATTTAAAGTTTCATTTCGTTCATAAAATTAAATTCAATGTTGACTGCACTTAGCTATAGGGTTCATACGGTTCAATTTTAGTTGACCAACATAGTTATGTTGTTAAAAAAATTGTATTAAGCATTTTGTTGTTTCATCATCATTCATCATTTCAGCCGAAAGACGTCCACTACTGGACATAGGCCTCCCCCAAGCATATGTTGGAAGGATACGCCATAATCATATGCCATATGTTGTTTCAATTTGATTGAAAGTCAAATCAATCTATATCTACACTTTTGTCAAATAAATGTTTTTCTTTCTTTCTTTTATAATATTTTTACAAATAAATAAATAAATATTCCTGGGACATTTTTACACTGCACCATCTACCCAGTTTTTTTTTTGTTGTTTTAAATACATACTTATAATATATAAGAAACACCCAGACCAATAAACAAAACAAAACACAATTTATGTTCATCACACAAATATTTGTGTCCTGTGGGAATCGAACCCACGACCTCGTGATTAGCAGTCCGATACTCGAATCCACGGAATAAAAAAAACAAGCTCGAACCTCTAGATTACAGACGTCGTCATATGTAAATAAAGTTACCTTGCCACACGGACGAATAAAAAATGGCGGACGGAATCTCGCTAAGATAAGATTGAAGCACTTCGTTTTTTCCTAAACCCACTATAATTTCAACAGAATTTTAACACACCACCCAAGCCAAGCCAAGTTGAAAATCTACTGTAGTATTGTAGTTGATTGTCAACTTGGCTAGGGGGGCAGATACATATTGTTATTTTATTTGTGATACTAGGACAATGAGAACCGTCACACGAGATTTGTTGCGTAATCGCGGCTTTTTGTCTTACAATGTATGTGAATGTGTGCGTCCTAGCCCGTACTTTTAAGCGAGCCATCTTACTATGGGTGCTTCACTTTTTGTTTAGCGAGATTCCGTCCGCCTTTTTTATTCGTCCAAGCCTTGCCTTAAAATAGTGGATTCTGACAGCTACTTCTTGTTTTGTATTTCAATTGTTACATATTCAAGATTGTTATTCATATCCTTCGTACCTACTTCCTACCCAAATAATATCGTAAAAAAAAAATCCTTTAATAAAAAAATATCTAGACAAAAATTTACCTTGCCTTTAATACCCTACCCTTCCAGTATGAATAAACACGGATATTTTCGAGTCTACCTGACGTAGGCGATTGTCTAGACAGTTTGTTTTCATCCCTGTCACCCCCATATGTCGACAACAGGCGGATGACATATCTGTTTTTCATATTCCGTTGATATTTTCTTGTTGGCAGATTCGAGAGCGGATTTTCAGGTACCTGACTCAAGTAGTGATTATAAATACAAAATATTTGAATAGAATACATCGTTTTGCATGGTAATTTCTTTTTTTGTACATGTCACCCCATAATTATGCCGACAACGGGCAAATAACATATTTATGTGTTTTTCATATTCCGTTAATATTTTCTTGGTGGAGAGATTTTGAAAGCGGATTTTCTTACAAATACGAAATTTTTTATCACATTAGCATAGTCTAAAGAACTTTCACCTAGTTTTTACGCTATGACATTAGTTTTCATGAAATTAGTGTACATGTATGTTATTTAGCGAGATTATATTCTGCTTAAATTCTTTGTTTATATTGTTCTTTCAATTTAAGTTTTTTTTTTAATTTTTTTTTACCTGATGACCTGCAGATCTGTCATGTTTTTATCCTGCCTGGCAGTCATGAAAACGAATAGGGTTTTGATAAAATTGGGGTTCTTTTGTTCCCGGGTCTACCGGTCTTAATAGTACTATTTCCGAGATTTCCTGGAATCAGGATTTCGTAAGGTCTCTTTAAAAATATTTTTCATTTTTAATTAAAACGAGAATTTGTAATTCAAATATACTGTTATCATACGTACGGTCTTGTGTCGCGAAGACGTGGGGTGTGATTCTCGCGTCGTAGATATTATCTCGAACTCGACATGATGTCAAAACAAGATGGCGAATGTCGATTGAAAATAAATTATCGTATTCTCAGAATGTCACGTTAGAGATATGTCTACGACTAGCGCTCTAAATACAAAGAGTGGTTCAAAGCAGTTGACATTATCGGCGACATTTTTCGTAGAGATTTAAAATTAGAGATTATCTCGAATTAGACATTTATCTCTATAACGCGAGAATTAGGGCCGTGGTCTTGTGTCATGGTTTGTGGTCTTGTCTCGTGGTTTGTGATCTTTTGTATCGCAAACGTGTGATCTTGGGTCGCGTTTCAAGGTCTTGTATTGCGATTTGTGGTCCTAAGTCACGGGGTTGTACTCTGTCTTGATAATTTTCTGTTTGTCACGATTATTGGACTTGTGTGGCGAACGCATGGTTTTGCGTTGGGGTTCGTGGTTTTGTGTCGTGGTCTTGTGTCGCAGACGTGTGTGTGCGACATGTGGTCTTATTAAAGCTGCAACGGTCAATCATTGACAATGGAATTGATTCTCTTGTTCTCAGACAAAACAAATTTTTAACTATCGCTCTCCTTTACTTATAGTAAATACAAGAAAGGGATGGCAACAATTTTATTGCTGTCAAGTAAAATGGCAACAATTTTATTGCTGTCAATGTTAGTTGAGTCATAATCTCGGAACGTGCCGATAAAAATACGAAGAAGAGAAACTCGTAAACTAATCTGACAGTTCTAAAATTCTTGCTATCTCTTTCTTGTTTTCACAACTAGAAAAAGACATAAATAGTTTAAATTACTTAAGTTGGTGAGCAAGAGAATCATCATCCTCCGAGCCTTTTTCCCAATTATATTGGGGTCGGCTTCCAGTCTAGCCAGATGCGGCTGAACATCAGTATTTTACACGGAGCGACTGCCATCAGACCCCCGCAACCCAGTTACTGGGTAATACTGACATTCGGAGGTTAGACCAGTTGTCAGACTTTCAGGCTTCTGACTACCCGTAACGACTGCCATAGATATTCGTATGACAACCGGGACCGACAGCTTAACGTGCTCTCCGAGGCACGGAGGGGTCTCGATGTGTAACGAAACGGTCACCCATCCACAGACTGACCGCGGCAAGTGCAGCTTAACCTTGCAGATCATACAATCCGCACAGTCGTTGCTTCGCTACGAGCCCCTCTGGTGAGCAAGAGAATAAACACAAATATATTGCCAAGTGTGAACTTTAACATAGTAATATGCCATAGTCATAATATTACTAACTATGTTATTATACCCACAGAAAGCAAGTCAGGTAGCTAATTCCCAACTAGCCACATATATTCAGAAACTTCATCATACCCCTTAAATATTTCGCCAACTCAACCCTAGGGACGAAAAGACAGTCTATGTATTTTCCTCCCTTTAAAGTAAAAGTTACATTACGCCTTGGACGAATAAAAAAGGCGGACGGAATCTCGCTAAACAAAAAGTGAAACACCCATAGTAAGAGAGCTCGCTTGAAAGTACGGGCTGGCACGCACACATTCACACCCATAATAAGACAAAAAGCCGCGATTACGCAACAAATCTCATGTGACGGTAGCCATTGTCGTAGTGTCACAAATAAAATAACAATGTATAGGTATCTGGTGTGTTAAAATTCTGTCGAAATTATAGTGGGTTTAGGAAAAAACGAAGTGCTTCAATATTATCTTAGCGAGATTCCGTCCACCATTTTTTATTCGTCCGAGCATTACGCCGTCAAATAAATTCGTTCTGAATTCATCATTCCTAACTTCAGATCTTTAGTCATTTTTTTGCGACAAGGGGTGAACTTTTCGACTGATGACGTCATGTATGAAAAATGGCGCAGTTCGTGAATTTCTTGATAAATTAATATTGTTAGGAGGTAGGGAGTGTGAAGGTGAGAAATTTCATATTTACGAAATGTGAAGAGAGAAATATATAATTTTGTTAGTGAAACGAAATGTGGGATATTTAATTTTATTTGGTGTGATATGTTACGACACCAAAACACATTAGACTACACGAGGATTGTCTATTTAAAATAAAAATACTTAGATATGTATGCAGAAGAGACGAAAAAAAAATCCATAGATATTCTTTTAAAATTTAATAATCAAAAAATAGTTCCGCGGCAGCAGTCGAAACCCCCTAAAATAGACTTCAATAACTCGGAAAAGCAATACTTGATAAAAATAAACAACTATCGTCAACAAAACCAAGATAAAAAGGCTAAAAGACCCAAGAAAATTCAGTCAGAAAAAACCAAACGAGCAAAACCTACACTTATGTAAAATAACACGAAATGAACACAAGCTCTAACAAGGCTCTGCGGGCTAGATTCAATCTTTAGAAAACGTATTGAATCTGTTCGGTTAGCGAGGGCTGAGACAAAATGGTTTCACCAAGTGTATACTAGAAAATCTATGCAAAATATTCGTTTCAAGGATATGTTTCAAAGAGGAAAATCTGCGTATTCTTTTCCTTTTTGATATTAATTAAGACGTTACGTTACGATACGTTTACTAGAAGTGACTTGTGGCGTTGCTCGCGTATAAGGTCGTTTTTTTCTATAAATATCTTTGGGACATTTTTACACAGCACCATCTAGTCCCAAACTAAGCAGAGCTTGTGCTATGGGTACTAGACAGTGGATGTCTAGTACCCATACACATACTTATAATACACTAGCTGTGCCCGCGACTCCGTCCGCGTGGATGTCGGAAACTAACATCGTGTCATGATTATGAACAGAATGTCTTCAAATATACATATAAGCGCCTACACAGACGATTACACGATTTACCGACCATACAATACAATACAATACAAATCCTCTTTATTGCACAACAAGATTATATTAATTTCTTAAATAACTACTTATGCGCTAGTGTACAACTGGCGGTCTTATCGCTCCACGGCGATCTCTTCCAGATAACCATTGAATGGACTGGAATGTCATGGAAGAGACAAAGGGTAGTTACCGGTGCACTTAACCCATACCACATTTTGTTTTTACAACCAACCGGAATTTCATGGAATTAGCCCTAAACTCCCTCATTCTGAGAAGACGCTCGTGCCCAGCAGTGGGAAGTAATTGGGCTGATTATATTAAGTTATTCTATAACACTAACCACATCTCTTCTTATGCTGAGAAGAGGCCCGTGTCCAGCAGTGGGACAGTTATGGGTTGACTACGTTATGTTATTCTATATTTTCTAGTTGCTTAACTCTTCTCGTTCCGAGAAGAGGTGCGTGCCCAGCAGTGGGGCAGTAGATAATGAGCTGATTATGTTATGATAATCTATTACACTAACAATATCCAGTTCCTTAACTCTTCTCGTTCCGAGAAGAGGTGCGTGCCCAACAGTGGGGCAGTAGATAATGAGCTGATTATGTTATGATAATCTATTATTACACTAACAATATCCAGTTCCTTAACTCTTCTCATTCCAGGAAGACCAGACCAGCAGCGGAACAGTGATGGGCTATGTTATGTTATTCTATATTTTCTATAATACTTATAGAATCCACAGTCGTATTTTTAGGAACCTGCAAACAACCAACAATCATGACCTCTACTTTATATGCAACTTAATACAATAGAGGGGTCAAGCTGTATAACTGGATCTACTCAACCGATTCAGATAAAACATACCCTATATTTTAAGTTAGACTAATACCAATACAAATGCTAAGTTTCATTACGATCCGTTCAGCCGTTTTCACGTGATGAGGTAACAAACAGACAGTGTCTGTGTTACTTGGGCTATGTTTTGGAAATATGAAACAGCTTTCTGATTTGCACATTACATAAAAACATACTGTGATTCGCCATCTGTTTCACAACGTTGATGCTTACGGTAATATCACAGAATATCTAATAGTAATATCCTCTTACTCGTCAATCAAACTGTTTCTAAAAAGATGCTTCCTAATTCATAGAATACTTACCTCTTTGATTATACGTGAACGTTAATGAATTAATAAAAATGTATTTGTTTAAAACATGAGTATACAATACAATGTCAAAGCGCATACATGTAAGCATGGTATAATAAGATGTTTCACCAGGTATTCTCTTCCCGCAATGACAGCGCGATGCCTCCAAGCTACGTCACGATCAGTGCTGCCATTGATTGATATCTTCAATATACTTAAGGAGATTTTTGTTCATAATGAATATAAAATAAATTCCTAACTAGCCTAACTATTTGTTATCTCGTGTTATTCATCTAATTAGTTAATAAAGGAAACTATATTAAATTACTAGTTAATAAGTGATTCTTTATAGAAGAAAGTAAATGAAAAAATGCATTTTGCTGGGGTAATTTATTTTCACAAAGTGGCAGCACATCAAACTGACAAATGTCACGCTAACAGCCCGCTATTGGCTCCACGGCCGATGACGTAGTACGGAGGCAATCACGTGACCCAGCTGTCACGGGAAGAGACTACCTGGTGTTATTATACCATGCATGTAAGGTGTTTAAATAGTAGCTATAGCAGTTACAATGTTTTGCCACTGGGGGCGTACAAATACTTTTGTTTCTAGGTTCCATTGACACTTACTAATTCAATGCAATGCGATTCTTCTTGTTCTACATTATACAAAATTAATTACCTATCGCAGAAGGACACAATAAGTATAAAAAGGTATAAAAATCTAATATGATGTCAATGTAATAAAATTAGGCAAAAAATGTCATGATAGGTAAAAAAAAAAACTATTCTAAAAAACATGTCAGTAGAAAATTAAAACAATATTACAAAATAATTTATTTATTTATTATAATCTTTATTGTACAAACACCAAACAAAAACAATGACAGTAGTTTACAGATACATTATGTAAGTACAATGGGTGGTCTTATCGCACAAGGCAATCTCTTCCAGACAACCTTTGGATGGACTAGAATAATAATAAATAAATATTTTTGGGACATTTTACACAGAATATACATAATACGTATACAGAGATTTCGTTTTTTATAGTATAGGATGGCGAAACGAGCTAAAGGCCCTATTACCTTTGCCCATGACAACTTCAATACCACCGAGGCTGTTGCCTGAATGGTACCGCAAGTCGGTTCGCCAAACTGAGACATGAAGATGGAAAGTCTCATGTGATTGTAATAATTTTTTCGCGATATCAGGTTTGCTCCCACATAAATAGATAGATAGAATGGTTGTAATAACAATTTTACTTGCGATTCATACTAAGCAACTTTCGGACAAACCACGCCCCAATTGTTGACGTCATTAATTTTTTAAAATTGACTTTAATTCACCAGAGGATGGGCAGCAGCGTTCTCTGAGTATTTAACCAACCAACTGCGATCGTCAACCCGCCTGCCAAGTGTGGCAATTATGGCATATCCCCCCTTTGGGGGAGGCCTATGTTCAGCAGTGGACGTCTTTCGGCTGTAATGATGATGACGATGATGAACTTTAATCAAATTAACTTTACAGCTTTTGTTTCTGCAGTTAGAAACAGCACAATAAGGCATTTGTGCGGGTTTTTGTTACCGTATTTACAGAAACAAGTCAAGGCGTACTGAGAAATGTTTTGAAATGCCCTGCACTATGGTGCAGAATGTTGGCACGCGCGCCGCGCCCACTTTTCCATTCTATCTATCTATTTTTTTGGTTGCTCCCTTAGTAAACGTTGTTAGTTATAATGAGTAGATTCACCACTTAAAATATTTGCTACTATTAAAGTAGGACCTTTAAACATATTCTTACAAATTTTATTTTCATACATTAACTCAAACATAATTCCTAAATTAACACTAATATTATTGATGCGCTCGTTGTGGCGACGCTTGGGGGAGGCCTATGTCCAGCAGTGGACATCTTTCGGCTGAAATGATGATGATGATGATTAACTTTATTCAAATGTACTTTACAGCTTTTGTTTCTGCAGTTAGAAACAGCACAATAAGGCATTTTTGCGGGTTTTTGTTACAGTATTTACAGAAACAAGTCATAACGCGTACTGAGAAAGGCTTTGAAATGCCCTGCACAATGGTGCAGTGTTAGCACGTGCGCCCTGGCCACTTTTCCATTATATCTATTTCTGTGGTTAAAACAGTAGGGCTGGTAACACTTGCCTTGAGGCTAACCGACGGCAGACGATCGATTAACTGAGCGAAACGGTGGTATCAATGCTACCACTGTCATTTGTAACTAAACGATGGGTTAGGTTAATCGATCAGCGTACAGTCAACAGTAAAAGACGACGAGTTATTTGGTATTTTGATATTAAATTAATATCCTACAAACAAAAGTGGTTCTAAATTTATGAACGTACAGTTCTATCTACTCTATCGTACATTCAAGTTTCAATTCATAAAATTTAAAGTTTCATTTCGTTCATAAAATTAAATTCAATGTTGACTGCACTTAGCTATAGGGTTCATACGGTTCAATTTTAGTTGACCAACATAGTTATGTTGTTAAAAAAATTGTATTAAGCATTTTGTTGTTTCATCATCATTCATCATTTCAGCCGAAAGACGTCCACTACTGGACATAGGCCTCCCCCAAGCATATGTTGGAAGGATACGCCATAATCATATGCCATATGTTGTTTCAATTTGATTGAAAGTCAAATCAATCTATATCTACACTTTTGTCAAATAAATGTTTTTCTTTCTTTCTTTTATAATATTTTTACAAATAAATAAATAAATATTCCTGGGACATTTTTACACTGCACCATCTACCCAGTTTTTTTTTTGTTGTTTTAAATACATACTTATAATATATAAGAAACACCCAGACCAATAAACAAAACAAAACACAATTTATGTTCATCACACAAATATTTGTGTCCTGTGGGAATCGAACCCACGACCTCGTGATTAGCAGTCCGATACTCGAATCCACGGAATAAAAAAAACAAGCTCGAACCTCTAGATTACAGACGTCGTCATATGTAAATAAAGTTACCTTGCCACACGGACGAATAAAAAATGGCGGACGGAATCTCGCTAAGATAAGATTGAAGCACTTCGTTTTTTCCTAAACCCACTATAATTTCAACAGAATTTTAACACACCACCCAAGCCAAGCCAAGTTGAAAATCTACTGTAGTATTGTAGTTGATTGTCAACTTGGCTAGGGGGGCAGATACATATTGTTATTTTATTTGTGATACTAGGACAATGAGAACCGTCACACGAGATTTGTTGCGTAATCGCGGCTTTTTGTCTTACAATGTATGTGAATGTGTGCGTCCTAGCCCGTACTTTTAAGCGAGCCATCTTACTATGGGTGCTTCACTTTTTGTTTAGCGAGATTCCGTCCGCCTTTTTTATTCGTCCAAGCCTTGCCTTAAAATAGTGGATTCTGACAGCTACTTCTTGTTTTGTATTTCAATTGTTACATATTCAAGATTGTTATTCATATCCTTCGTACCTACTTCCTACCCAAATAATATCGTAAAAAAAAAATCCTTTAATAAAAAAATATCTAGACAAAAATTTACCTTGCCTTTAATACCCTACCCTTCCAGTATGAATAAACACGGATATTTTCGAGTCTACCTGACGTAGGCGATTGTCTAGACAGTTTGTTTTCATCCCTGTCACCCCCATATGTCGACAACAGGCGGATGACATATCTGTTTTTCATATTCCGTTGATATTTTCTTGTTGGCAGATTCGAGAGCGGATTTTCAGGTACCTGACTCAAGTAGTGATTATAAATACAAAATATTTGAATAGAATACATCGTTTTGCATGGTAATTTCTTTTTTTGTACATGTCACCCCATAATTATGCCGACAACGGGCAAATAACATATTTATGTGTTTTTCATATTCCGTTAATATTTTCTTGGTGGAGAGATTTTGAAAGCGGATTTTCTTACAAATACGAAATTTTTTATCACATTAGCATAGTCTAAAGAACTTTCACCTAGTTTTTACGCTATGACATTAGTTTTCATGAAATTAGTGTACATGTATGTTATTTAGCGAGATTATATTCTGCTTAAATTCTTTGTTTATATTGTTCTTTCAATTTAAGTTTTTTTTTTAATTTTTTTTTACCTGATGACCTGCAGATCTGTCATGTTTTTATCCTGCCTGGCAGTCATGAAAACGAATAGGGTTTTGATAAAATTGGGGTTCTTTTGTTCCCGGGTCTACCGGTCTTAATAGTACTATTTCCGAGATTTCCTGGAATCAGGATTTCGTAAGGTCTCTTTAAAAATATTTTTCATTTTTAATTAAAACGAGAATTTGTAATTCAAATATACTGTTATCATACGTACGGTCTTGTGTCGCGAAGACGTGGGGTGTGATTCTCGCGTCGTAGATATTATCTCGAACTCGACATGATGTCAAAACAAGATGGCGAATGTCGATTGAAAATAAATTATCGTATTCTCAGAATGTCACGTTAGAGATATGTCTACGACTAGCGCTCTAAATACAAAGAGTGGTTCAAAGCAGTTGACATTATCGGCGACATTTTTCGTAGAGATTTAAAATTAGAGATTATCTCGAATTAGACATTTATCTCTATAACGCGAGAATTAGGGCCGTGGTCTTGTGTCATGGTTTGTGGTCTTGTCTCGTGGTTTGTGATCTTTTGTATCGCAAACGTGTGATCTTGGGTCGCGTTTCAAGGTCTTGTATTGCGATTTGTGGTCCTAAGTCACGGGGTTGTACTCTGTCTTGATAATTTTCTGTTTGTCACGATTATTGGACTTGTGTGGCGAACGCATGGTTTTGCGTTGGGGTTCGTGGTTTTGTGTCGTGGTCTTGTGTCGCAGACGTGTGTGTGCGACATGTGGTCTTATTAAAGCTGCAACGGTCAATCATTGACAATGGAATTGATTCTCTTGTTCTCAGACAAAACAAATTTTTAACTATCGCTCTCCTTTACTTATAGTAAATACAAGAAAGGGATGGCAACAATTTTATTGCTGTCAAGTAAAATGGCAACAATTTTATTGCTGTCAATGTTAGTTGAGTCATAATCTCGGAACGTGCCGATAAAAATACGAAGAAGAGAAACTCGTAAACTAATCTGACAGTTCTAAAATTCTTGCTATCTCTTTCTTGTTTTCACAACTAGAAAAAGACATAAATAGTTTAAATTACTTAAGTTGGTGAGCAAGAGAATCATCATCCTCCGAGCCTTTTTCCCAATTATATTGGGGTCGGCTTCCAGTCTAGCCAGATGCGGCTGAACATCAGTATTTTACACGGAGCGACTGCCATCAGACCCCCGCAACCCAGTTACTGGGTAATACTGACATTCGGAGGTTAGACCAGTTGTCAGACTTTCAGGCTTCTGACTACCCGTAACGACTGCCATAGATATTCGTATGACAACCGGGACCGACAGCTTAACGTGCTCTCCGAGGCACGGAGGGGTCTCGATGTGTAACGAAACGGTCACCCATCCACAGACTGACCGCGGCAAGTGCAGCTTAACCTTGCAGATCATACAATCCGCACAGTCGTTGCTTCGCTACGAGCCCCTCTGGTGAGCAAGAGAATAAACACAAATATATTGCCAAGTGTGAACTTTAACATAGTAATATGCCATAGTCATAATATTACTAACTATGTTATTATACCCACAGAAAGCAAGTCAGGTAGCTAATTCCCAACTAGCCACATATATTCAGAAACTTCATCATACCCCTTAAATATTTCGCCAACTCAACCCTAGGGACGAAAAGACAGTCTATGTATTTTCCTCCCTTTAAAGTAAAAGTTACATTACGCCTTGGACGAATAAAAAAGGCGGACGGAATCTCGCTAAACAAAAAGTGAAACACCCATAGTAAGAGAGCTCGCTTGAAAGTACGGGCTGGCACGCACACATTCACACCCATAATAAGACAAAAAGCCGCGATTACGCAACAAATCTCATGTGACGGTAGCCATTGTCGTAGTGTCACAAATAAAATAACAATGTATAGGTATCTGGTGTGTTAAAATTCTGTCGAAATTATAGTGGGTTTAGGAAAAAACGAAGTGCTTCAATATTATCTTAGCGAGATTCCGTCCACCATTTTTTATTCGTCCGAGCATTACGCCGTCAAATAAATTCGTTCTGAATTCATCATTCCTAACTTCAGATCTTTAGTCATTTTTTTGCGACAAGGGGTGAACTTTTCGACTGATGACGTCATGTATGAAAAATGGCGCAGTTCGTGAATTTCTTGATAAATTAATATTGTTAGGAGGTAGGGAGTGTGAAGGTGAGAAATTTCATATTTACGAAATGTGAAGAGAGAAATATATAATTTTGTTAGTGAAACGAAATGTGGGATATTTAATTTTATTTGGTGTGATATGTTACGACACCAAAACACATTAGACTACACGAGGATTGTCTATTTAAAATAAAAATACTTAGATATGTATGCAGAAGAGACGAAAAAAAAATCCATAGATATTCTTTTAAAATTTAATAATCAAAAAATAGTTCCGCGGCAGCAGTCGAAACCCCCTAAAATAGACTTCAATAACTCGGAAAAGCAATACTTGATAAAAATAAACAACTATCGTCAACAAAACCAAGATAAAAAGGCTAAAAGACCCAAGAAAATTCAGTCAGAAAAAACCAAACGAGCAAAACCTACACTTATGTAAAATAACACGAAATGAACACAAGCTCTAACAAGGCTCTGCGGGCTAGATTCAATCTTTAGAAAACGTATTGAATCTGTTCGGTTAGCGAGGGCTGAGACAAAATGGTTTCACCAAGTGTATACTAGAAAATCTATGCAAAATATTCGTTTCAAGGATATGTTTCAAAGAGGAAAATCTGCGTATTCTTTTCCTTTTTGATATTAATTAAGACGTTACGTTACGATACGTTTACTAGAAGTGACTTGTGGCGTTGCTCGCGTATAAGGTCGTTTTTTTCTATAAATATCTTTGGGACATTTTTACACAGCACCATCTAGTCCCAAACTAAGCAGAGCTTGTGCTATGGGTACTAGACAGTGGATGTCTAGTACCCATACACATACTTATAATACACTAGCTGTGCCCGCGACTCCGTCCGCGTGGATGTCGGAAACTAACATCGTGTCATGATTATGAACAGAATGTCTTCAAATATACATATAAGCGCCTACACAGACGATTACACGATTTACCGACCATACAATACAATACAATACAAATCCTCTTTATTGCACAACAAGATTATATTAATTTCTTAAATAACTACTTATGCGCTAGTGTACAACTGGCGGTCTTATCGCTCCACGGCGATCTCTTCCAGATAACCATTGAATGGACTGGAATGTCATGGAAGAGACAAAGGGTAGTTACCGGTGCACTTAACCCATACCACATTTTGTTTTTACAACCAACCGGAATTTCATGGAATTAGCCCTAAACTCCCTCATTCTGAGAAGACGCTCGTGCCCAGCAGTGGGAAGTAATTGGGCTGATTATATTAAGTTATTCTATAACACTAACCACATCTCTTCTTATGCTGAGAAGAGGCCCGTGTCCAGCAGTGGGACAGTTATGGGTTGACTACGTTATGTTATTCTATATTTTCTAGTTGCTTAACTCTTCTCGTTCCGAGAAGAGGTGCGTGCCCAGCAGTGGGGCAGTAGATAATGAGCTGATTATGTTATGATAATCTATTACACTAACAATATCCAGTTCCTTAACTCTTCTCGTTCCGAGAAGAGGTGCGTGCCCAACAGTGGGGCAGTAGATAATGAGCTGATTATGTTATGATAATCTATTATTACACTAACAATATCCAGTTCCTTAACTCTTCTCATTCCAGGAAGACCAGACCAGCAGCGGAACAGTGATGGGCTATGTTATGTTATTCTATATTTTCTATAATACTTATAGAATCCACAGTCGTATTTTTAGGAACCTGCAAACAACCAACAATCATGACCTCTACTTTATATGCAACTTAATACAATAGAGGGGTCAAGCTGTATAACTGGATCTACTCAACCGATTCAGATAAAACATACCCTATATTTTAAGTTAGACTAATACCAATACAAATGCTAAGTTTCATTACGATCCGTTCAGCCGTTTTCACGTGATGAGGTAACAAACAGACAGTGTCTGTGTTACTTGGGCTATGTTTTGGAAATATGAAACAGCTTTCTGATTTGCACATTACATAAAAACATACTGTGATTCGCCATCTGTTTCACAACGTTGATGCTTACGGTAATATCACAGAATATCTAATAGTAATATCCTCTTACTCGTCAATCAAACTGTTTCTAAAAAGATGCTTCCTAATTCATAGAATACTTACCTCTTTGATTATACGTGAACGTTAATGAATTAATAAAAATGTATTTGTTTAAAACATGAGTATACAATACAATGTCAAAGCGCATACATGTAAGCATGGTATAATAAGATGTTTCACCAGGTATTCTCTTCCCGCAATGACAGCGCGATGCCTCCAAGCTACGTCACGATCAGTGCTGCCATTGATTGATATCTTCAATATACTTAAGGAGATTTTTGTTCATAATGAATATAAAATAAATTCCTAACTAGCCTAACTATTTGTTATCTCGTGTTATTCATCTAATTAGTTAATAAAGGAAACTATATTAAATTACTAGTTAATAAGTGATTCTTTATAGAAGAAAGTAAATGAAAAAATGCATTTTGCTGGGGTAATTTATTTTCACAAAGTGGCAGCACATCAAACTGACAAATGTCACGCTAACAGCCCGCTATTGGCTCCACGGCCGATGACGTAGTACGGAGGCAATCACGTGACCCAGCTGTCACGGGAAGAGACTACCTGGTGTTATTATACCATGCATGTAAGGTGTTTAAATAGTAGCTATAGCAGTTACAATGTTTTGCCACTGGGGGCGTACAAATACTTTTGTTTCTAGGTTCCATTGACACTTACTAATTCAATGCAATGCGATTCTTCTTGTTCTACATTATACAAAATTAATTACCTATCGCAGAAGGACACAATAAGTATAAAAAGGTATAAAAATCTAATATGATGTCAATGTAATAAAATTAGGCAAAAAATGTCATGATAGGTAAAAAAAAAAACTATTCTAAAAAACATGTCAGTAGAAAATTAAAACAATATTACAAAATAATTTATTTATTTATTATAATCTTTATTGTACAAACACCAAACAAAAACAATGACAGTAGTTTACAGATACATTATGTAAGTACAATGGGTGGTCTTATCGCACAAGGCAATCTCTTCCAGACAACCTTTGGATGGACTAGAATAATAATAAATAAATATTTTTGGGACATTTTACACAGAATATACATAATACGTATACAGAGATTTCGTGAAAATCAGTTTTCTCTTTGAACCGTATCAATAAGAGTCAGCAAACACAATATCTACAGAACGCAATACCAAAACTAGTTTTCTTCAAAAATTATCATAGAAGAGCAATAAAATGGATGAACAAGTAAAATAAAAAGGGAACAATCTATTTCAATATAGGGCGCTATTTGTCTTCCTCACTCTCAACCCTTTCGAAGATCTTGTATGTAATACTAGCGTTTATTTTTATTACCTTCACCCCACTATCGATTTGATTGCCAAGGTTCTCTGCCAAGAACCTGTAATAATATTGACTAGCCTGCCAAATGTGGTACAAAAACATTACTCCAGACTTTTCAAATTCGTGTGTAGTTCAGAATTTGCCTACGAGAACTTAAGGAGAATGAAGCAGCCAAGTGGCGCCCCCATTAGTAAAAAAATATTACTTACTGAATACATCATTTATCGAATATTCGTTTTTAACAATTGAAGTACAGGTACTGTAGTTTAATCAGAAACTATTAACTCTGTAAAATATTCGCTGTAGTTGTAGATAGAAAAAGTGCCAAAAGTGGCCGTTTTTCGCACTTTTACTATCTATAACTACAGCGCCACCGTAATTTTATTTTTTAAAGTACTTACTTACTCCGCTGGCACAGCGACCCAAAATGTGTCTTGGCCTCCGAAACGAGAGAACGCCTCTTGCCGCGATCTTTGGCAGTATTTCGCCAATCACTGGCTCTGATCTCCAGAAGATCGCCTTCCACCGCATCGCTCCAGCGATATCTAGGGCGACCGACCGGGCGTCGCCCTTTTGATCGACCCAGATAGGCTCTCTTCGCATCTCGATCTTCTCCCATTCTCTCCACGTGACCAAGCCAACGGAGTCTGTGAGCTTTTGCCTCTCCTATCACATTTGGTTCAGCCACGAGCTCTTCTATCTCAGCGTTCTTCCTGAATCGCCAGGTACCATCCGGTCTCTGCACAGGACCCAAGATCTTAAGTACGTTTTTAAAGTACGATCATAGCTATTTTAGGATTTTTAAGTACCAACGGCTTCCTTTCTGAAAATGTTCACCCACAGAAAATCTATCTAACCTTTAGTTGGATTTTCTATATGTTCACCCTTCGCCACTGGTATCTGGGTTGCGGGGATCTGATGGCAGTCGCTCCGTATAAAATACTGATGTTCAGCCATATATGGTTAGACTGGAAACCGACCCCAACATAATTGGAAAGTGGTGGAGGAAGAAAGAAGTGTGTGTAATACGTTAGATTGAACCAGGTCCGCGTAGTAAACTCATGTAGCATCCATTCTAAAAAAGGACCCGTGCGCAGCTATAGGATATTATGGGCTGATTATGGTATGGTGCTATACTACAGAATAGATATAATAGTCATCATCATCATCATTTTAGCCGAAAGACGTCCACTGCTGAACATAGACCTCCGCCAAGCATCGCCACAATGACTGATCCTGCGTTTCCCGCATCCAGCGGATACCCACGATCTTTACCAGCTCGTTAGTCCACGTTGTGGGGGTCTACCCACGCTGCGCCACTCCAGAACTTTACGGCGCCATCAGCCATCCGTTCTGTGAGCAATGTGCCCTGCCCACTACCACTTAAGTTTGGCAATTATTCGGGCTATGTCGGATACTTTCGTTCTCCTGTGAATATCTCCATATAACTACTAGCCTACAATACGGCCAGGCAACCACCCCACGTGACGTGCGTCCTCGAAACCCACCGTGCAGCCTCGAGGTGCTTGGGGTCACAGTGAGCGTTCCCTATCGATGCCATTGTGTGTTACAGTACGCGCAATTTAATTTGGCCAGTGTGAATTTAGGCACTGTGCAGGTTTCTCCGCCTCACACCTTCAACTGACACCCATAAAATTACCTATTTATTGCGACAGTTTTGTGTCAATTTCACTCCGGCCATGGTACATTTCACGTACTATACACGTCATTGCGCATTTGTTCTTAAATTAACACGGTTGTATGGAGTGTCCGGGGTTTGGCTTAACTATTATTCTTCTCTCTATATACTCTTGTAAGATCGAAGAGGCTGGCAAAAACGAAAGGAGGCTTATACCCAGCAGTGGGTGATACCGGGCTAGGATGATGATTATATACTCAGGTTTTAAGTTTCCTTTCTTGAATTGGCCAAATATTGAGGTTTCATACATTATTTGTATAGTACCTATGGATATTTTTCCGTGTGTTGCCTGACACAAAGAATAGCACCGCTCCATCTCTTCCTATGGGTGTCGTAAAAGGCGACTAAGGGACTAGAGGATGGGCAGCTGCAATCACCAACTTACTTTCTAAGCGTGCCGATCAAGTGATATCCCCCCTTTTGGGGGAGGCTTATGTCCAGCAGTGGACGTCTTTCGGCTAAAATGATATTATTTATAACGTAAATTAAGCCTATAATAGACTACTCCATCAAACCAATCCACTCTACCACCATAAGACCACTCCAGCAAATGCCTCTCCAAAGCAAACGAACCTCAGCTTTGGATTCTCTACCTCCCACTTGTCGTATGAATATAACCATTGTTTTTTATAACAGGGATTCGTCGGGGAAAATAAAGATGCTTATTTTCCTTTGTGATGTGTGTTGAAAAAATAAAATTATGAGCGACGTTTTTGATGTCAAAATGTATACATAATTTTATTTGTATTTTATCCATGTTTATACCTCAGACCAAATTCTCTTGGTCTGCGGCTTATACTTACATTATTTGATGCTTCCTCATTTATCAAACCTTTGAAATACTTACTTTTACTCCTTCATGGTACACCAGGATTCTATGCATCTTCCTTCTTCCTTTTTGGATTTCGTAACCAAATGGTACCATATCAACAGCCTGCCATTACTCTGCTTACGCCACCTATCCTTCTGTCCGTCCATCTGTCTGTCTGTCACAGGGCTGTATCTTTAAACCATAATAGATAACCAGTTGAAATTCTATTATGGCCAAAATTAATATCCAATCTATCTACGATTTACCCTACTAGAGATAGAAATTTGACATATTTTGTATGGAGCTTATGTCAAATACCTATCTCTAGTAGGGCAAATCGTGGATAGATTGGGTATTAATTTTGGTCGTTAGAGTAAGTATTACTATAGCTATGCCATATACTTAATATATAATATTAAAAAGTATAAATCTAGAAGACCCTCCCGTCCCTCCCTTTTCCCTGTACAAAAACCACTAAAAAAATGCATTTTTTAACGTTTGTTTGTTTCTGCTCAATCTTAAAAACAGTAATACGTACAAACCTACAACTTGATGTAATTGTGGGGATTAGTTTATACTTTAATAGTTTAACAACAAGAAATAAAATAAGGCAAACACAGACAGTGTGCTGGTACAGAACCCTTAAAGCGTTGCGGTTTTTCTTTCTTTTTGATACTGTTGTGTTAAGTTATAATGTCGTTTAGAATTTGAACTTGTGCATTATCAATAACAGTTATTTTATTTGATACTTTCTGTTATTTATTGTCTCAGAAAGCTACGTAAGAGCCAATAAAAGAAACATCAGTAGTATGTCATGTTCAAAACTGCGTCATGTTCCAAAATGTTGCTATTTAACATCAATTGTTAATTACAAAAGATATAAAAGATATAAATTGTGGAAAGAAAAAATGACAATCGCACTACACTCCTGGACATTTGCATAAATTGAATGATATTTTTGCTTGTACGATAAAAAAATTGATTTTGTGTTTTGTGTTCTCAAATGTATATATTATAGTATACAACGTGTTGTTGGAATAACTCAAAACCTCAGACAACCCAACTAATTTTAATTATAATAAATTTACATAGACAGTAATTATTAATTTTCATTTATTATTGTAGAAGATATTTAAAATTTTTGGTATCATGGTTACTCTAATCGATTCACAGCGCTAGATTTATTCACGATCGTGCGACGCTCTAGACGCTACTGTGTCAGAGGTGAATAACCTCTTTAATTGAGTTTTAATAGTTTTAGAAAACAAATTTTACCCAAATGTTTCCATCACACTTTTTAACTGTGTTTCGCTCGCCTTTGCGCTCAGCGCCGCGGCGCGCGCCGTCACACGAAACTTTTAGACTCGGCATCGTATGAAAATATTTTTTGGTAAAAAATAATCTATGTTAAAAAGTAGTGTAATGGATTCTACTCTCGATTTTGAACTAACTCGTTTCAGGTTTTGAGTTAATTCATTAACACGTTGTATATTAATAGGCTAGTAAATAATAGTGTACAAATAATTTCATTTTTTTTTATTAAACTTATATTTTTTACAAAGAAACTATTCACATGAAATCATTACAGTTACCTTGATATTAACAGTTGACAAATAGATCCGATAAAAGATGTCAGACATCAGTTTCTATCACTAATTATTAATAACAATATTTACAACATTATTTACATAATTACAGTTGACAAAAGTAAATTCGACAAAGACATTAATGATATTCCATAAAATTGTAAAACTAAGATTTCACAGCCAGAAAAAAAACAACAGAAAATAAAATCAATTAAAACCCTCAAGTCTTATAGATTATGTGTTGACATGCTCCAGCATTTCTGGCAACGCATTGTATGCGACCATATTACCAAAACCTTTAGGTTCTTTTTTGGTTACTATTGCAACAATTTCTTCTTCTGGTGGCGGAGGTGGAAACTCTGCATTTGGATCCGCGGCCGCTGTTATATCATCTACACTAAGAACTACTTCTCTATTGTCAATTTCAATTCTGTTACGCTCTAAAGAACTATCTTCCATAATGCTGTACAAATTTTCTGACTTACTTTTACTATACATTTGTCAGGAATTCATGTAGAAAGGGTCGTTTATATTGACTCCATCATTGACTGTGTTTCCCTTTTGGGACCATTGTTTTTGCTGATGCTTTATCCTATAAATAATTTCGTCGTGTATAACTCCGAAACACATGGCTGTTAATGCCAAACCTGTTAAAGTATATGCAGAACAGAACCATAAGGTTGTTGACTTAATGGTGTAATACCTAACACCATTGATAGTTGTATAAGTCATACCAGGAACAATATTACCGAACCCAATGGTGCTTAACGCCATGAAACAGAAATAGAAACCATCTATGATACCTAGATTGTCAATCTTAAATAAGACAACTGCTCCTATTACTATGTATATAAATATTGCTGCTAAACATAAAAGTACGGGAGCTAGTATGCTCAAACCATGCATTGAAAGCTTTGAGTCAGTATCAGGCCAGCTGATGATATCATCTTTAGCTGTACTCGTTGTTGGTCTTTCTGAAAGAGACAGGTCTTTCTGACTGTCAGGTTTTAACACGTAACATTCTTCAGTGGGTGTTTTGCTAGTGTTTTGACTGTTCAGGATTTCTTCTTGTTGCCTCTTCATCTTCATTCTTCGTTCCTTCTCTGCCATTCTTCGTTCGTCGTAGCAGCAGTAGCCACAGTTTGAACAGAGACAGCAGCAGAGGGCTCGACTGAAGACGCTTCGAGCCATTTTGGAGAGAAGGGAGCCGACACTCGATAAGTAGACCAGGGTTAGTGGTATACCGATCAGTGCGTATATGATTGTTACGCCTTTACCGAGTATCGTTCTCGGTGCAATGTTGCCATAACCTGTGAAAGAAAATATAGTATTACTACTAGACCAAGACAATTAGACAACTAACTGGTATACGGGTAACTCTCCCGCTCACCATACGTTCGTCTCAGTACCCGAAATTTTGCCTTCCATATCCCCTCTTAATTGGGGGAGGCCTATGTCCAGCAGTGGACGTCTTTAGGCTGAAATGATGATGATGATGATCCCACATATTTGCGGATGACGTCACGATTGATAGTTGTTTATTTGTCTTCCAGGGTTACTTTTGAAAATAATTCCGATCCCAGTCCAATCCCAAAACAAAAAGTGACAAGAGTAAATAGGTATATTTGAATAAAAATACACACAATACAATACACTTCAATTTCAATATGGCTTAATCATTAAATATTAAACGAATTTTTGCTTACTTTTCAGTTAAAAGTACGGATTGACTTTACAATCAATGCCGATCGATCGGAATTCTTTTTAAAAATTGCCCCTAATCAGCTGACATCACAATATTATTTGCTGCTTATTGAATTTAATAATGTAATGTAAAAAGAGGGATAAGATGTAGGAAATTGTCTAAGATACTAGTTGTATATGGCAGTATATATAATACTAGCTTCTACCCGCTGCTTCGCCCTTTCGGGGAGGCCTTTGTCCAGCAGTGGACGTCTTTCGGCTGAAATGGTGATGATGATTTAAAAAAACCGTATCAAAATCCGTCCGAGATCCGTTGAGATCTAAGCATACGTAGGGACAGACAGACGGCGGGAAGCGAGTTTGTTTCATACTATGTAGTGATAGTGATATATTGTGAGGTATTAGTCAAGGCAACCATTAATTCCTAACTTTTATATAATTAATTATAATCTGTATGTACGGATGAACATACTCAATGTAACTTAAATCTCAGCTTCTTGTTTGGTTTTAAATTATCCGTAGGTACACATTATATTAGGATTACAATGTACGGAAAGCCTATGCAATGCGAGGTCAGCATAAACTGGAAATGTACAGCTTGATGTGTAGCCGTGTGTACACCAGTAGTAACACTAACACTTTATGCTGGCCATAATCATTCTACAGAGTAAAAACCGGCCAAGAGAATGTCAGGGCCATGCTCAGTATTATAGGGTTCTTTAAGTAGGTCTAATTACAAACGAATCAAATCGAATATTAATCATTGCTATTTTAGTTTTTGCAAACAGCGCCACCTAGCGCTAAATTTAAGAAGTGTGTCATATATCGATATGACACACTTCTTAAATTTAGCGCTAGGTGGCGCTGTTACTTTGTGTTATCAATATAACATAAAGTTTCTTTTTGTGATTTTTTTAAATAGAAAGTTACTAAAGGAGCATTACTTGCTAAGATCATTTTTCTCTAAGGTCAATGACCTATGAACGTATTTTTCAGTTTTCTCACATTAACTCAAAAATTTATAATCACATTATACTCGAAATAATTTTAAAAGAGAGTTTTTATAAAAGTCTATCAACGTGGAAGATTTCAAGTTTCTACGTTACATAGTTTGGAAATGGCAGGGGGGGGGCACATTGTAAGCCACTTTGGTGGGCTATATTTCGCAGATGGTACACCTAATTAAAAAAGTGATGTATGAAACATTACCTTCATTTTAGTAGACCTATTCAATGATACGCCACACGAGGGGGCGTAGCAAAAAAAAAAATTTCATCCCGATTTCACATGTATGGGCGCCACCCCTAAAATACGTTACCAAGATTTTTTTATTCTTTTAAAATTGAGATCTATATCTAAACCATTTAAAAAAAAAAAATCATTTACTATTATTAGGACAGACGGACAGACGGACGGACATGACGAAACTATAAGGGTTCCTTGTAGGACTACGGAACCCTAAAAAGTAAGCACCAACACTTACTCAGAATTACTTTTACAGTTTTAAAATAAAGTATGCAAAATTCTCACCTATAGTTGTTAGTACAGTAAGCGAGTAGAAAAAAGCAAGCGCCAAATTCCATTCGTGTTCTTCATAATGGTTTGTGATGTCGCTACCGAATTCACCGAGCGCCATCTCTCTGTAACTGACGCCGTACTGTGACGCCATTTCAGTAGTTACTCTTTGTACCAGCTCGTTTTGAAATTTCAGAATCTCCTGTGCAGCCAATCGTGTCCAATTCTCTCTGTACAAAATATTTAGAGACACTGTTATTTCCCAAATATTTTCAACCGCTCTGCTTCTGGCGTCCCAAAAGTAATTTGCTGACAAAGTTAGATTTCCATAATCATATTCTTCGTCTGTTTTTTTGTTCGTACTATTCTGATCTTTATGGCTAAGTTTCTGTCTGTCTGGAAGTATTCTTGGCCTTGCTGGGACTTCTGCTCCGCCTTCTATGGCCAAGAAAATGAATGACCCCAAAAACGTGTATGCTAAAAGTACGACAAATATTACGATGTTAGTCAGAGAGCCTATAATGAATTGTTTTCTTCTATACTTAGTAGTTTTGAAACAAAAGCAGCAAACAACTTTTTGGCGTGATGTTTGTGCTCTTTTTCTGCTATTAGATACCATTGAGTCGCCGTCTTGGCATCTGTCCAAAGGGATCCCTCCATTTAGCGAGGGCTTTGCCAGTGTGTACTGTTCGAACCGGCTGATTGCTTCTTTGTCCAATACCACATGATCTATATCCATTTTGGTGTGTTACATTCTACCTTTGTTTGACGTCATTATATCGGCTCATCTGTAACAAAAGAGAAAATGCTATTAGATATAAAAGGTAAATAATGTTCAGTTATATTTCCGGTTGTAATCTATTTCGGGAATGAACGAAAACATATTTTATTTTCACTATTGTCTAAGGTATCTTTTTTATTGATTCTTAAACCATGTTTACGTTAGTGGCGAACTGAATTAATTGTACGTCAATCAATAATGAATCTTGATTGGTAGTGACAGGTAATCTAAATACTATGTCAGGTTTAGATGTCAGGACTCTGTCTCAACCAGAATAAATTACTCGTCTGGTGTACAATATAATTATGCAAAAAGAACATACTAAATTCTTCAAACATGATACTTTTATCAAGTGAAATTAAGCCAAAGTAGGGTAAGAATATGAGCACCGTAATTTTGTGAATTTCAGTGGAACTGTCAATAATTTATCATTTGTAAAGATATGGAATCAGGTACAACAGTTAGCGGTGGCCATTCAATCAACGCAAAACGGCTTTTTTCATTAACAATTTTTCATTGCTCAAAAAACAGTTAAAAAATGTATGCCAAAAAGCCGTACGAATTTGAGGCAACATTGCTCATTATCCAGAATGTACGCTTTATACAAAAAGCATGACATGAGCATTGACTTATTCCTCTCATCTGTAATTTCTCTAAAAAAAGCTGTGATGGACATTCAGTGATAAATTAATCATTCATACATATTTAAATTCACTTAATTTAAGAAATGTTTTGTGTGTCAAGTCATTTGTTTTGATTTCATACAGACCATTAATGGTCCACTTTATTTTAATCTCTGTAAGTTTGTTGCTTTATGTAACTAATTTTTGTATTAATATTAATTGCGCTTAATTTATGGCATGCAGTGCTCTTCTGTAAGTAATGGGGCACTTAGAATAAGTTTGAAATGTGAAAAAAATTTCATGTACAGTGTACTCATTGTTGAAGAGCCAAATAAATAAATAAATAAAATAAAATAAATATACATTTGACAAAAGAACAACTTACAAAAAAACATTTTTTTTTTAAACCAATTCAATTTTATTTCAATACACATAATTTGCATTTTTTTTTTAATAAATCGGTTTTAAACGCCATGGTACCAAGACGTTAAAATTGGAGAAAATGATAAAAACACCGTTTCCAAAACTACAGAAAACAGCTTATTCAACCTGTTATGTGGCGGACAAAATTGTTACATTACATCGACACGAAAACCGTCAATGACCCAACGCTAAGAACAGTCACTCTGCATAAGTTCAATTTTTTAACCGACGAAAAAAAGGAGGAGGTTCTCAATTCGACGCGTATATTTTTTTTTTTTTTTTTTTTTTTTTTGTATGACCACGCATAACTTTTTACAGAGTGGTCCGATTTTGATGATTCTTTTTTTTATAGATAGGGTATATCTCGATGTTGGTCCCATTTAAATTTCAAAATCAAAATCCACCCCTAAGGGTAGTAAAACAGGGGATGAGTGTTTATTCACCCACTGAATTCTTACTTGTTGACCGATTCTGTTGAAACTTGACATACATAAATATAGTTCTAGACACTACGACATAATGGAGACCTGAAGTTAGATTTTAACCACAAAAAATTGAAAAATAAAACTTTTTAACAAAAAATTGAACCGACGAAAGCAGAAACTGAAAAGCGAAAAATAACTAATTATGAGTCAGCGCCAAACAACCAATCAACGAAGATCATTAAATTACTTTAAATAAATAATAAAAACAACGTCACATCAAATACAACGTGAAATTCTCAACGATAAACAATAACTTTCCAAAAATGCGTTCTCCGCTCGGCCACTTGCAACTTACACGCACTTTGCTTGTTAAAAGTTCGTTTGGCGCCGACTCATAATTAGTTATTTTTCGCTTTTCAGTTTCTGCTTTCGTCGGTTCAATTTTTTGTTAAAAAGTTTTATTTATAAACCAGCTCTTGACACGATCTATAATTGCAGAGTCATGGCGATTCATAAATTTGTATTTAGACCACTCCAATATAAGTTTAAGTTTATTTGACCAAAAAACAAAGTAACAGAAATATACTTTATAAGATGAACATTAATATCATTATAATCTGCAGGAAACTTCCCCTGTTGCACATACATATTTGTAGTTCTCCTTCATTAATTATAACTAAAGATTCCAATCGCATCTATCTAACAGCTATCCTTCACTTCCTAGGTAAACCGTGATACCTAAATAATATCTAGGTCTCGGATGAATAAAAATGGCGGACGCAATCTCGCTAAGAAAAGATTGAGGCACTTCGTTTTTTTCTAAGCCCACTATAATTTCGACAAATTTTAACACACCAGATTTATACTGTTATTTTATTTGTGACACAACAACAATGACTACCGTCACACGAGACTAGTTGCGTAATCGCGGCTTTTTGTCTTACTATGGGTGTGAATGGGTGCGTGCAAGCCCGTACTTTTAAGCAAGCCGTCTTACTATGGATGCTTCACTTTTTGTTTAGCGAGATTCCGTCCGCCTTTTTTTATTCGCCCAAGGGTTTAATTATTATTTTTCTCGCAGATCCAAACCCGAACCATCAAACTCCTATTTAATAACCGCCGCAATACCTCAACATTTAAGCCAATAACCACCCTACTACTTAAGTGGGTAGTAATTTTTCAAAGTCTCTTCAAAGGGGGGGATGTGACAAATGGAGAAGTATAGACTTAAAGGCATGATTAATGATCGCTCGATATCCTGTCATGTGTCTCGAAACAAGTTATCTGATGTAATAGCGACAGTTTTTGTGGGGAGCGGTGTTATTGAATTCGTTTTTTTTTCCTTATGGCAACAATTGTATTTTGAGGCGTGAATTTACTCATCATAGCCAACAAGTTTTACTATGGAAACAAGCCTGAAAGAACGGCTAGTTTTGTCGAGTTTGTCCAGTGACAAAATGTTTTGGAACGCTTATCTTTTTTTGACAAATCAAAGGATGGTTCGTATTCGATGGTTGGTTTTCATTGGTTAGAAAAAGAAAGAAGAAAAAAAATGTGTTTAGTGGCACAAACATTAAGATTAACAGAAAAGAGCCATAATAGTACATTACTGTCGAGGCCTGAAATGAAGCAATATACGGCCGAGTAATATTGGGCCGAGTACTTCTCAAGTGATTTTGAAAGGACGAGGCGCAAGCCGAGTCCTTTTTAATTAAACGAGGCAGTTAATTGCTATTTCGGCCGAGACTTGTATAGTACTTTTCTCTCATTTACGAGGAAACACAACACAAATTAATTCAACAGTATCTCATTTTCATTCACGCCAATTCGCCCGCGCGCGGTTCTGGTTCTATTTTAAAAGGTTTGAAAAAAAAAAAAACTGCGCATTCAGTCTGTATAATGATAAATATTTTGTACCTAAAACACCTAATTTATGTTAGTGTGTACTTAAAAACCTCGGTAGCATAATTTAAAAAACAAAAAGTGTCCAGCAATTTATATTATTGTCCTGTTGGATATTACCGGCCTGTTATTTCGTTGCTTTTTTTTGAATAATGAACCAATTTCCGAGCAAGTGGGAGAAAAATAAATAATATGTAAGTGCCAAAGGGCCACCAGACTCCATCTAGTAAGGCTAAAACTACTGGATATTCCCTTAGTGTTTTTGTGACATTGTGGAGTGTGTTTCTTACTCGCACACCGAATTTACTCAATAGTATAGTAAAGATAGAATTTGTTCATACAATTTATTATATGGATTAGCAAAATACGCATATTTTAAAATGGAAGAAAGTGTACGAAATATTTCAATGTAATCCAAAAAAACTAATCTTCATGAGTATCTGGCCGTAACCTCTGGAAAACCTTTACTATTAAGACAAAAATGTGAATATTGCTATAACAGGAATTTCTTTCCTTGTCTTTTAAATTACGAGGAACTTTATTAAGGTCATAAAATATACTTCTGTCAAGGGAACCTCAAAAGTGCCGATAAAGTTAATAAGACCAATTTGTGACAGTATAATTAGTTTGATTCGACTTTGATAATTTTTTGCTGTCCCTTAATTGATGTTCTTATTTGGTTTCTAAGTAATTTTTGTTGGTAATTTAAAGTGTTTTTTTGCTCTAGATAAGGAAATAGGCAAATTATTTATGGTAAAATCGAATTAGTTACTACACATGTATAGTTACGTTATGGGTATATACTGATATCTAATGACGACAAAAGAAGAAAAACTTGATTTTCTAGACTCATCATTTCAAGTCAACTGATCACGGGATCAACGACCGAGTTTTATATAGTTTTTAAAAAAATACCAGAAACCATAACACTACCATTTTTTTTAAATACGTAAAAAATACTCGTGTCATGCGGCCGTTGACCCCGTAATCAGCTGTAGTTGAAATTACGAGTTCAGAAAATCAATTTATTTCTTGTTCTATCATCATTATATGTATATCGATACCCAACACATCTGTGTAGTTTCGCCAACTAATTAAAGACGTCGTATAGAATAGGATAGTTACTGTGTATGGCATATTTCCCTCTTTTGGGAGAGGCCTATGTTTAGCAGTGGACGTCTTTCGGCTGGAATGATGATGATTTTGATGATGGTAGTTTTATGTTAGCAAGCGCTCATACACAATCAGCTATTGAGCATTTAACCCTACATAGATACAAGTGACAAGTGATCAGCCACCACGATCTAGGCCTCAGTAGCCACCGCGCCGTGATCTGGCCGCCTAATACAACTGCAACCCGGAACGTCCGGCTGCAACTAGTTTTATATAAGGTACATGGCCGCGTGGACTTGTACTTTGACAAAGGGGAATGCCTGCGCTTGGCGTCTCCTTTCCATGTTACTCAATAGCCTAATGCATATGTAGTCTTACGGCACACCTCGGACACTCGATACAATATTAATGCTAGCACCACCTACAAAAACAAAATTACGTCTATATACGAACGCACACACACGTGTAGGTTAGGGATGCTCGCCGCTCGTAATGCCGACTGGGTTCCAACTGTTCCAAGCGCTTCTCAGTAGTTCTCAAAGATGGCGTGCTTGTTTAGCGACTGCCGATTGACATCTATTGCAATATTGCAGTCCAATTGCCGGCAAACCGCGGGTGGGTGCGGGGCGCGGACGAGGAATCTTATATTAACGGGGGGCGGTGAGTGGCCGTTTTGTATGTTAGTACTATTAGGTATTCTGTGCTTACGGTTCAAACCACGCTGCAGTGTGTGTGTGTGTGTGTGTCTTTGCGATATTTTCGTTAACCGTACGGTACGTAGATTACAAGCCCTTGTAAGCAACAAGAAATATCCTATTAAGGAAAATACTCTTTCGTGAAGAAAAACACTGAAACAAATAAATAATACAGAGTCGACAAAATCATAATTTTGGAACAAGGTAGCAGGTACGTTTTTCGTAACAAATTACTTGTACAAAATTATTTGTACTCCAAAAATTCACGACAATTTCAAAAGAGTCTCTGTTTAGAAAATAATAAAATCATAGTCTCCGTCGTTTTCAATCTTTAAGGTACAGTAACTTTTTCACTTACAAAAGGTCGGGGTACGAAATCTTTGAGAAACTTTGCCTTCCATTTTAGAAGAATGGTAAACTTTCAGGCGGAGAGATTGATTTTTTGTTGTAGGTACGTATTTCTTTTTAGAGTAACAATTGAAAATATTATTTCATTTTTGGCGTTATATTATGATATTTTTTCAAGGTCTCATTCTTTTGTGCGTCACTTTTGTAGCAAATAAATATTTTTTCTTTCTTTCTTTCTTTTGCAGTTATTTCAATACCTGTGGAGCAAAATCTAAATACATAATGTAAATCGTGAAAAGGAAAATACCACAGAAATAGAATAGAAAAGTGGGCAGGGCGCAAGTGCCAACACTCTGCACCATTTCAAAGCCTTTCTCAGTACGGCTTATGACTTGTTTCTGTAAATACTGTAACAAAAACCCACAAAATTGCCTTATTGTGCTGTTTCTAACTGCAGAAACAAAAACTGTAAAGTACATTAAATTTGATTAAAGTTAATTTAAAAAAAAAAATTACGTCAATATGGGAGGCGTAGTTTGTTCGGAAGTTGCCACGCATGAATCGCAAGTAAAATTGTGATATCAACCATTCACGAAAATATGTTCACGAGCAGGATTTGAAACTACGACTTGCTTTAGTACACCAGAGCCACCAAGCCACCGTGTACTCTGCTCGTGGTACACGGAATTTAACATCAACTTTGAATGTCTTTGGATGACGTCAGTGTATTATAGCCTAGTACATTATCCAATTTCCTAGTCTGGGTATAATAATAATATAATAACACAATAAGCCTGATACAATGGTGATAGATCAGTCAGAGCGCCGCGCGGTGATTGTTGATGTCATCATCGTCAAGCATGACGGAAGGCCGAAAAAGATAAAGAAATTAGACATCTTAGAAATAATAAAATAATAATAAATAACTCTTGACTTGGCACACGTGGGTCTCAACATGTGGGATGTTGACTCAGCAGTCACCGTGCTGATTGTCGTAACGGCCAATGGTCTCAAAGACAAGAGCCTGGACCACTATCTTAAGAGGCTCTCGTTAGGTGACTGTGTCAAGGGCCAGATTCAGAAGGCAGTTCTCCTCGACACGGCACGTATTGTGAGGAGGTTCCTGTCTCTGGAGCCCTAATCACCGGTAGCTTGGACCCTGCTCCCGATGCTGGTGGAACGCATTTTTTTTTACTTTTTATAAAAAATATATTTAAAAGTGTAATTTATGAGCTATCAAAAGAAAAAAGGAAAAAATATGAATAGATTACCCATGCATAGTCGCTTCTAGATATTCATTCTATAGTATTTTTTTCTAAAAGAAAGAAAGGCAGTTTTTTTGTCCCAGTTCGCAACGTGCATCATGTTAAAATAAATACACGTAAAATATGAAAGTAAGATGCTATCACCGTTTCAATTAAACTATCCACCCAAATAATTATCTCGTGGTCGCAGATGGCTTACTTCGGTGAACATCTACATAAAACTATTAAAACCTTTATTACCTAAATAGATAAAGTACCAGGTTTATAATGTTAGTACTTCTAATTAATTAAGTTGAATCTAAGTTAGTCCAAAAATACTTGGTTATGATCATAAATTGTAAAGTTTTAGTTCACAAACAGATGTTCTCATTTCAAACAAAGTTAGTTGATAAAATTGAGGTGATTTTATTTTACTATTTTCTTAATTATTTTTTATGGACAGACCTAGAATTTTTTCCCTTATTATGTAAGAAAAGGAGAAGAATTTTAATTGGCGTTATATCTGCCTCACACGTAAAGATTTGCGTAGGTATAGACATGTAGGTACAAATATGCAGTAATATGTAGTGACCACAGGCGGTTCAAGTATCATCATCATCATCATTTCAGCCGAAAGACGTCCACTGCTGGACATAGGCCTCCCCCAAGCATCGCTACAACGACCGGTCCTGCGCTTTCAACATTCAGCGGATACCCGCAACCTTCACCAGGTAGTCGGTCCCCCTTGTGGGGGGCCTACCCAGTACGCGGTCGCCACTCCAGAACTTTACTGCCCCATCGGCCATCCATTCTGCGAGCAATGTGCCCCGCCCATCTTCATCATCATCATCATTTCACCTGAAAGACATCCACTTCTGGACATAGGCCTCCTCCAAAAAGGGAAAAAGGGGAAATAAAAAACAAGAACAAAAGGGGGATATGCCATAATCACCACGCTTGGTAGGCGGGTTCGCGACCGCAGTTGGTTGGTTAAATACTCAGAGAACGCTGCTGCCCATCCTCTGGTGAATTCCTTAGTCGCCTTTTACGACACCAATGAGAAGATATAGGGTGGTGCAATTCTTTACGTCCGGCACCACACGGACTTATTCTCAGCCAAGGACTAAATTCAAATGTAGCTAAGATAATAAACAATAAAATCTCCAATACTTTCGATCTCCATATATTTGATTTTGAGGTAACGTATGCACATATTTCACATTTACTTCAAAGGTTTCCATACTGATAGATGAAAACCTCAAGTTTTTTGTTTATTGTATAAATTTTTGTTTTCTGAACACGTAGAGGCGATTTCATTGATCGAGGGATGTATGTATCGCGTGAATTCGTTCGATTTTTCGAATAAAATATGTGTTTGTATGGGTGAGATGGATTGCGTTTTTGCTACCTGAGATGAAGAAATATAAAAAAGAAAGAAAACGGTTTTATTTCTGTGCTCAATTTGACGCAGGCAACAACTTATCTAGAGTCCGTCTTATATTTAGATTTACCAAAATATACGTACGTATCGTATAATAAATGTACGTACGTAAAACATTGTAAAAACTTAGTAGGTAATTAAAAAGCTGTTATAAAATACCAAAAATCTTATATTATTTAAAAGAAGGTGCAGAAACAGCAACATTGTTGAAAAAAATCATAAAATCCACGAAGAAATGGAAGAGAAACCAGCTTTTTATATTTTTAGAAAGGTAATTTTCTGTCTTTGTCACGCGAAACGGACATTCTACACAGATACGTCAAGTTTCTATGAGTTTTGAACAATGACGTCATACTTTCATAGTGCTGTCTCTGTCTAGTGAACAAATTTAAGTCGCTTATAACTTGGACATTTTATTAAATATTTTATTGGTTTTTTCACTGTTGCTTATTTTACTTAAAAAGGTTTCGTGATTTCTAATAAAAAAAAATAAAAAAAGTTAGTCACCTTTCCTTTCCTTTCTTTTCCTATTCTAAATATCCCTACCTATTTATTGTCTAGCAGTATGGGTCTGTCATGCTCACTTAAATGTCATGCTGATGGTGGCGTTAGTATCGGGTCGTTAAGTTCCCTTCAGTGGTTGTGCTAAGCAATGGCTGATGGCGCTGATGTTCGCGTCATGCTCGTGAACGGGTGCCGTCTGTCGGGACAGGTCAGCTCCTACATACTATGGCAACTCTTTTTAGGTTTATTTCTAAAAGCAATATACTCGCTTTTAATCTTTTTATTTATTTCTGACGTTAACCTACGTTATACTCACAGTATTTGAATGAATTTGATGCATTAAGCAATTACCTATTGTATAAAGAGTATATCCATGGACTTTCTTGCCGTTTCTTCTCCATAGGACCCACAATTTGAAACCGTGCAACTAGAGCCTGACGTTTCAAAAGTGCCTGTAATAATAATGATAAATAACAAGTCATAAAATCCTACTAATGCTATAAATTCCGTGTTTATAAGTTCACCACTTTATATCTTCTCATGGGTGTCGTAAAAGGCGACTAAGGGATTTACCAGAGGATGGGCAGCAGCGTTCTCTGAGTATTTAACCAACCAACTACGATCGCCAACCCGCCTGCCAAGCGTGGTGATTATGGCATATCCCCCCAACATATGCTTGGAGGAGGCCTATGTCCAGCAGTGGACGTCTTTCAGCTGAAATTGTGATGATGATGAATTTTATAAATGCGAAAGTATGATTGTTTGTTTTTTTGTTTAATACGATGAGATGGATGATGGGTCCTTTTTATGCCGGGTAGATAAACAGTTTTCGAGGGATGTATGATTCTTATGATATTTGTGATAAACCGAATTAAATGCGGGCGAAGCCGCGGGAATACGCTAGTTTTCTATAAAATGCGTTAATTCTCTAAGCTCGGACGAAAAAAGGAGTTGCAATATAAGTTTGTAAGTATCCTTTGCTTGTGTGTCTATCCGTCTGTCTCCACCGAGCTCTGAAACGAATTACAAATTGTGCTTGGGTTTTTTTTTAGAATGGA
The DNA here is from genome assembly GCA_949699075.1 of Asteroscopus sphinx. Taxonomy (NCBI): domain Eukaryota; kingdom Metazoa; phylum Arthropoda; class Insecta; order Lepidoptera; family Noctuidae; genus Asteroscopus; species Asteroscopus sphinx. The sequence goes on along the minus strand of OX453021.1, from coordinate 4,412,137 downwards.
CACTCGCAGATGGCTCCCAAGATAGGTGCATAACCGGGCGGGTGGCGGAGAATCCCGTGAGGGACTCCATGCAACGAAATTGTGCTTGGGTATTACAACGTACACTTTTATACCCCATAACAAAGCACAACCGTTATGTTATTTATGTCTGCAATCAAGGAAAAGATTTTTCACAACAAACCCCAAAGTCAGAATATACATACCTACATAAATATATTTGGATATTTCCACCCCAAGCTTTTCGCAAATTCTCACCTTATGAGCGGGCTTAAAATATTGATATATTGATGGGCCATAACCGCAAAACATGAGGAAAATGCCGCATCCTGTGCAGTGTGCGGAATATATTCATACTTTTATGTATTGGTGTAATTGGGGTGGATTTCATATTGGTTTGAAGTATGAAAAGTCAGCTGAGGGAATTCAATACATCAATACTATTTTTATTTTTACTTAACTGGTCATTTTTAGAGTTCCGTACCCAAACGGTGCCAAATGGAACCCTATTACTCTTGCTACGCTGTCCGTCTGTCCGTCCGTCTGTCTGTCACAGGGCTTTATCTATTGAACGGTAATAGGCAGCTGGTTGAAATTTTCTAAAAATATCACGACAAATACTTTTAAAAAAAGTCTAAAACTAAAGGGCATGCATTTAAGGACATCCATTTTTTTCAAAGTGGTTGTTCCTGCACACCAGGGTTGTTGCGAACATCAGCATCCGTATCAGCATCCGCTGATCATCAGCATAATTTTCAACATCAGCATCAGCATCCTCATTAATTGATGCTGACATTTTGTTGCTGAAGTTGGTGTCGCAACATGACCGAAGGAGACGGGGCTTATGACAATTTTATTTTGTTTCGCTTGCGAGTTTTGCACTCCGATGACAACAAGCGTAAACTGCATCATAGCCTGGAGCTGGCCTGCTTCTTTTGGACCCTTCTTATTCACTATGGTCATTCAGCTACATAATTACTCGTATAATGTAGGTGCTTAGAGCACATTCAAACTATTTCAAGTATACATAGTACAGTTGAAAGAGGCTATGTAACAAAAAAGTGGACCGACGACCTGGTGAAGGTCGCGGGAATCCGCTGGATGCGAAAAGCACAGGACTGGTTGTTGTGGCGATGCTTGGGAGAGGCCTATGTCCAGCAGTGGACGTCTTTCGGCTGAAATTATGATGAACATAAGTGTTTGTGTTGGTCTGGGTGTTTCTTATGTATTATAAGTATGTATTAGCAAAAAAAAAGTATATAAGTATTATATCCATTGTCTAGTACCCATATCACAAGCTCTGCTTAGTTTGGGACTAGATGGTGCTGTGTAAAAATGTCCCGAAGATATTTATGATTTATTATTTATTTATAATGATGAGGTCCGGTCCATAAATATAGAATTTATTAATAGCTTGACTAAATCACCATTGCCACTTATAGAATCCTAGCTACGAATAATTGTCTTAACAAAACAAATACATTGTGTGAATAAAACCTTAATTGGTCAAGTCGTTCAGAAGATACACGATTACCAACAGATGCATCAACGATAGATAGATAAATAGATAGAATATGCTTTATTTTACACCATGAGAATAGCAGTAAATTGAAACAAAGTATAAATTATGGGTACATTGGCGGTCTTAACGCCAAAAATCATATCTTCCAGACAACCTTTGGATTAACGATTATAATTTCTCCCTGTTTATTCCTAAAAGAGACCAGTCATTTTGGAAGAAGTCCAGCTCATCCCACCATCTCTCTCTGAAACTGCCGTGTTTACGTCTGCTATGTAAAGGGACCCATTGAGTTCTCAGTTTGGCCCAGTGTTCGTCTGACATGCGGCAGATATGTCCAGCCTAATTCCACTTTAGAGTGGCAGCCTTCCAGGTGACGTCAGCTATTTTTGTTCTAGAACGTATAAAGATATCTTTCGCCGTAACAAGACCTTTTTTTGCTGCGAGGACGAAACCACGAGGCTGTCAGTCTCATAAGGGACGGAAGCCGGGGTGTGTGGGATTCTTACCCACTAAAACCACCCCAGTGGTCGCCTACAGCACAATAAGGGGGGGCTCTGGGAATGTAATATGCCCCCGAAGCCCTCCCTATGCTCTATGCCTGTAAGGCACGTTTCAAGAGAGACTATTTGTCTCCCTGTACAACTTCCCGGTTCGCATGGTCGCACGCGACCACAGCATGCCGCCGCCTTCCCAAAAGTCACTCAGTGGATTATCAGAACCCCCGGCTCTGAACCTTGGTCGTAAAAAAAGACTTCTTAGAGTCGTGTTACTAGATAAACGATGTGCTAACTTGTCGCTGGAAAGTAGAAGTTTAGTAGCGTTTAAACCACTACGTTTATAGCCATCGCTTTCAGGTAGCGAGGCGAGGCATATATTCAGCGCTTGACATTCACAGCCTGATATTGAAGGCTTGTCGCTCTATAAAAGTAATTTAGTTCCCACAGTGGCTTTTAAAGTTCAATTTAGAATGACATTTACAGTTTTCTTTGGATCCAGATTAAAAAGGTTGCCGTATTATGATTTAGTTGACAGCACGTTAGTGGTAAAACTTGAATTACGAAAACAGCACTTACTGTATACGAAATAAAGACGCTGTCAAGTTCTAAAGCCGGCTTTTCACTACGGAATATAGTATGTATCATATCCCTAAATACAAATTACATCCTGCGATTCACCTTCATACTAGGTGATATATATATATATTTTTCATTTTATTTTATAGTATCGGATGGCTAAACGAACTAAAGGCCCACCTGATGTTAGGCGGTTACCTTTGCCCATAACAACTGCAATACCACCTAGGCTGTTGCCTTAATGGTACTGCAAGTCGGTTCGCCAAACTGAGACATGAAGATGGAAAGTCTCATGTGATTGTAATTTCACCAGCACCCGTACCCTTCAGACTGAAAAACAACAATGCAAGCATCACTATTTGGCGAAGAAGTAGTTACGGTGTGCTAGTACTTCCCCGGACGAGCTCTTTCATAAAGGACTACTTAAATCTATCTATATATATAAAAATCAATTGCTGTTCGTTAGTCTCGCTAAAACTCGAGAACGGCTAGACCGATTTAGCTAATTTTAGTTTTAAAATATTTGTGGAAGTCCAGGAAAGTTTTAAAAGGTGAGAAAATGTGGAAATTTTGCGAGGAAAATAGTAAAAACAACAATTTTATTTTCCAATACAAACTGTTCCTACCTGTCAAACATTTGTTGTTCGTCCCGTTCGGTATGGTAAACTCGGGTCCCCTCTAATTTAAAGAACGTATTAAATAAGATTTGGATGAAATTTTGTGTGTATGTAACAATGGGTTCCTGGATGGTTTAAAAACACAATTGGACCCGGTAGCTGGCGCTGCTGTCGGTATGTCACTGATCTCCTAAACTGATAGATGATAGATTTTATTGATATTTTTTGTGTAGGTACGTTCGAGTCCGGGTCCCTGCAAGGTTTGAATTAACAAATGGACCCTGTAGGTGGCGCTGCAGTCGTTGTGTCACCAAATCTGAGTTGTTGAACAATTGATAACATGGGACGGGACGGGGCATGTGACACGGGGGACGGAACGGGACATGTGACATGGGGAACGGGACATGGGACGGGACGGGACATGGGAAGGGACATGGGCCGGGACGGGACATGTGACATGAGACGGGACATTGGAAATGGGACGGGACGGTACATGGGACACGACGGGACATGGAACGCGACGTGTCATGGGACGGGACTGGACATGGGACGAGATAGTGAGAGAGTGGGATAGTGAGATAGTGGGATAGTGTGATAGTGAGATAGTGGGATAGTGTGATAGTGGGATAGTGAGATAGTGGGATAGTAGTATAGTGGGATAGTGACTGGACTGGACTGGACTGGACTGGACTGGACTGGACTGGACTGGACTGGACGGTCCGAATAAAAGGATGGATGGAACTGGGCTGGACTGAATTAACAGGATCCGTCACGTGGGTTAGCAGAATTTAACGCGAGCGAAGCCGCGGGTAAGAGCTAGTAACATATATATATTTTCGTTCAGTTCGGTTGCACACAGACACAAACTGAGGGCGACGCGGAGGCATGAAACGGTGTGCGGGGTACGGGCCATAATATAAACTTGAAAATATCGCTCGGTCGGTTGAAAAAATATTTATAGATTGGGATGTAACATCTACTCGTAAAAGGTTCCATTTAAAGGTACGGTGAGTAATATTAAATTTTAATAAAGTTTTTTATGGTGTACAATAAAGCATATATAAATAAATAAATAATAAATAAATTATATCTCTGGATGTAATATATATTAAAATAACAACAATTCCCCAGGGGTGCGCGATAAACGGCATCCATGCGGTCAAAGCCGCGAGCAAAGTCTAGTATCCCACTTAATATTATATGCGAAACTTGGTGAAAATGTTTGGATGTTTGTCACTCAATCACGCGTTAACCGTTGAACAGATTTGGATGAAATTTGGCACACTGATAGACTATAACCGGGATTAACATACAATGTGTTGATCTGTATTCGTGCCATATTTAAGGAGGTTACTATACCACTGATACTGAACATCAATCAAGAAAAAAATTAACACGATTTTTTTTGTTGTTTAAATACCTATTTATAAACAAACAAATTCCCTCCGTATGTCGCGTGCGACACAAAAACGATGGCTGCGAAACCACCAAAACAATTTGCAGGTATTTCCACCCTTTGACAATGCTACCGATCACTTATTTTCAGAGTCGTTCGGGATTTATTCTCAAACCTTCGCTATGTGTCTAAGTGAAAATTTGGGTATTAAATAATCGTTGATTTTTTTAAATATTTTTAGTTAGCACATTATTTATCATTTGTTCTAGAAATATGGCACGGTTACGGATCATCAACTTTTATATGCTACTAGCGACCCGCCCCGGCTTCGCACGGGTGCAATGCTGATACTAAATATACTACAGAATGTACATATAAACCTTGCTCTTGAATCACTCTATCTATTAAAAAAACCGCATCAAAATCCGTTGCGTAGTTTTAAAGATCTAAGCATACATAGGGACAGACAGCGGGAAGCGACTTTGTTTTATACTACGAGTATGTAGTGATTTTTTATCCTGAAAGGACAAACAGTTCCAGAGGGATGCGCGATAACATCTTTCTGTGATAAACCGAATTATACGCCGTCGAAGTCGCGGGCATAGTCTAGTTTAGTATAATTAAAAAAACTATAATTATTAAAACACCCATTGAAACGAAACGGAAACTTTGAACGCTCGAATTGATAATTAAGATTTTAACAGTACGCAGGTGTAAAACTAGTTGAAACTGGTTTAAACCGGTATAAACTGGTTTATACTGGTGAAAACCTGTGAAATCCAGTGTGAACGGGAACTTTAACGACTGGACGCGAGTGCAAAGCCAATTCCAGGTTGGAAACGATATCTGTGGCTCATTAAAGGCCAATATACGCTAACAACATGTACGACATTCGTTAGTCTGTGTACAGCACATAAGTTTTTTTTATTACTTAATTGAAATATTGAAGAAATTTTTAGATTTCGGAGTTGCTTGCTTAAATAAAATATCAGTTGTTAAACAAAATAAATAATAAATTTATTTTGCTTGACAATTGATATTTTTACCCACGACGGAACGGAGAAGGTATATGCGTTTAGGGTGAGAGGTTGTTTGTTTGTTTGTTTGTTTGTGTGTGCAAACGAATGTTCCCATTTATCTCCAAAACGGTTTGTCCGATTTGGATACGGTTTTCTGTAAAGGGTTTGTGATTCATCGGCGATGGTTTTTAGATATGTGTTATCGTGTTAACTCTTCAGGGGGCGCTGCAATCAATATTTTTCGTACGTTAAAATGAGGTTTGACTGATTTGGATACGATTTTCTGTAAAGGGTTTGTGATTCAACGGGTATGGTTCTTAGATAAGTAATATCGTGTTAACTCGCCAGGGGGCGCCGCAATCAAAATTTTTGGAACTTTTTTTTTATCCCAGGAAATACAATAATTACTTTGTATTGACTGATAACAGTAATCATATATTATTATTATATATATATTTTATATTTAACAGTAATCACTCACTCTTGGTAGGTTTTTAATATTTAGTTAGAAACATAGGAATTCTCTAAAAAGTTTAAAATAAAAAGCAAAATTAAAAATTTTGAAAAAAACCCACGACGTATGTAAACTTAGTCGAAAAAGGATTAAATAAAAAATTTGAGAAACCCCCGACTAAAATAAAGTAAGTAACGGAAGATATAATTACAAACCTAAGAAAATTTAATAAAAATAAATTAATTAATTAAATTATTATTATTTTTTTTTTTTTAATTTAATTTTTTTATTTGAAATTTTTAGACGTATGTATACCCTGTACTGTGTTCTCTTCTCTAATTTATTCATCTAGTTATCCTCTATTGTCATAGTAATTATTTCCAATCGGTATAAATAGAAACAACAGCACAGTTTCCAGATCTAAAAGCTTTTGCCTACTTCTACTTTTTTATTGGGTACTAAATACTATAAATATAAGAGATTTTTCCAACATAAGCTGCATTTTATTCTATAATTACTGAGGTGAAAAACTTGAAAAGATAAAAGCTAAAATCCTTTTACCATAACATAACATAACATCACGCCTGTATTTCCCCGAAAGGGTAGGCAGAGGTGTAATAGTACACACACATTTCACCAGTTATGTTATAGAAAAAAAAAACCTTTTAAAATGTGTGGAAAGTTTCAAATCAAAGAAATAGGTAACTATTATTTAAAATCTACTAACATAGAATAACCTTTTCACAAAATAAAAGAGCTTATCATCGACAAATCCGATATTTTTAAAACTGAAAGGCCACTTATCTAACTTCGATATCTTTATCACAAAAATTCTTGATTTGTTGATATTTTCTCCTTTTTTTTTTTTTTTTTTTTTTTTTTTTTTTTTTTTTTTTTTTTTAGAATGGGCTCTCACAGGTGGGACCGAAGTCCCATTCCTGCTTAACCGGACTTAGTTGGCGGAGAGTCCCATGTGGGACTCCATTCGCCGAAGGTTTTTCCCTACATACTTACAAACTAAATGCGCGCGGTAACAATACCGCGCGCTAGCGGGCGGCCCCCAAGGGGGGGCTCGAACCTCGCTGGGGCATTGCAGGGGGACCCCGCCGTTCCTATGTCCCCCTAGCAGCCGTTGCTGCATCGAATTGGTTACCTCGAAAGTAGCGGACTTTCGGTCCCTATCGGGTGACGTGCTAAACGCCGTGAAGCGGCAAGTCTCGCCGGCGAGGCTAAGACCTACCTAGAAAACCTAACCAGTGGCTACGCAATAGCCTGCTCCTAGGAACTACTCTAGAGCATAGGGCCGGTCTCGCGTGACGAGATTATCTCCGGTTGCTTACACCGTGAGGGCGTCCCCAGGGGGGGAGCTCGGACCTCGACTCAGGGTGCAGCAGGGGGACCCCGCCACCGGTCCCCCCAGCAGCCGGTGCTGCGTCGGCATGTGTTTCTGTTTCTCGAGAGTCGGACTCTCGGATTCTGTGTGTGTGTCGCGTCGGTCCTCGCCGGCGGGGACGATATTTTGGACGACGGCGTCGGAGTGTGCTTGTGCTTTTATCTGACTCCTGGAGGAGTGTGATAGCGTCATCGGGCTCAATGAGTGTGTGTCTGGGACGTCGGATTTTGCTAATAGCAGATGGCTGGTAGACAGTGGCCGCCACGACCAAGGGGTTGGGGTGCTTGGGGGCGGAATCGAAATAGCGTTTAGAGACACGCTTGAAAAACTGCTTGATGGTTGGCAGTTTGAGGTCTAGGTGGAGTTGGACATTGCGTACGAACCAGGGGGCGCCTGTGGCCTTTCGCATGAAACGGTTTTGGAGGGTTTGGAGCATGTGAATTCTCACCGGCTTAACGTGTGCGAACACAACGCTAGCATAGGCGAGTATGGGGCGGATACAGGTGGTGTATATCCTTACTTTGAGAGGGGTAGGCAGTTTACTGCGCGCATTGAGTAGGGGGTGGAGACGTCCGAGGACGAAGGCGGCACGGTTTTTCACCCTGCGGATATGCGGTCTGAATGTCAGTCTACGGTCAAGGATCACGCCAAGGTATTTGGCTTCATGTTGCCAAGGGATCTGTTTGCCAAACATTGTGACTGGTACGCTCATTTCTTTGCGATACTGTGTCAGGGGTTTCTTATCGAAGAGGACCGCTGCACTTTTTTCCGGATTGACTTCGATTCTCCATTTCCGGAACCAGTCACCTAGGGTGTTGGCCGCGGATTGGAGGGTACGAGAAATAGCGACATGGGATATGCCGGAGTAATAGATTGCCGTGTCGTCGGCGAAAAGGGCAATACGGGCTGCACCGCATTTTGGAATATCGCTGGTGTACAGCGTGAACAGTAGGGGGGAGAGCACGGAGCCTTGTGGCACACCGGCGTGAATGGGATGGGGGGAGGAGAGAGCCCCTTCTATGCGATAGCAAAAGGTACGATTCGATAAGTAGTCTCGGATGATGAGCACGAGACGATGTGGCACATTCATAGTGTACAGCTTATATAATAAGCCGTTGTGCCACACTTTATCGAAAGCCTTTGCTACGTCGAAAAAGAGAGTACCGGTCATTTGACCGCGTACGAAGCCTGCACTGATGTGTTCTACAATGCGGTGCAGTTGATTAACGCAGCAGTGCTTTGTACGAAAGCCAAACTGCTCGTCGGGAAGGAGTTTATTGGAGTCAGCGAAATCTTTGAGTCGCTTATAAATAAGCTTCTCGTAGATTTTGCCGAAGACATTGAGTAAACTAATCGGCCGGTAACTACTCGGCTCGGCTTTTGGCTTACCCGGTTTGGGTATACCGATTACCGTGGCTTGTTTCCAAGCCTGGGGAAACATGTTGTTTTTGAATGCCGCATTGAAGATGACGGTCATTAGAGTGATGAGGGAGGCAGGGAAGCGTTTTAACACCTTATTGGTGATCCCGTCTGCGCCTGGGGCTTTTTTGGGCTTTAGATCCTTGACTATAGAAAGAACTTCGTCAGGGGTGATCGGTGGGAGCGGGTCATCTGGGTCGTCTATTGGGGGGGGGGGGAGGGCTGACCTACGCTCAACTTCTGAGTTTACCTTATCAAGGTGGGTTTGACTTACGGGAAGCGTACTGAGAGTGCATTGGGACTCCAAGCTGTCGGCTAAGCATTCGGCTTTTTCGTCATCATCAAAGGCCGGCCTTTGATTGGGTCGATTTAGGGGGGGCATAGTTGCCGTGGTTTCGCATTTAAGTTTGCGTTGAAGTTCCCAGAAAGCTACATGAGACGGTTGGATTTCGCTGACTTCCTTGTCCCAACGTTCCTCCCGCAACTGCGCTACACGTCTCTTTACAGTATTCTGTAAGGAGCGCATATAGGCACGGTTGGCTTCGTTGGGAAAAGCGTCATAGGCACGGATGGCCGCGTTCCTCTCGGTCCTCAACTCATTCACATCGTCCGGCAGTTTCAAACGCTGGTCATCCAGCATCGGAACCTGCCGTGAGCATTCGCCCACTACGGACTGCACATGGTTGGTGAGCGAGGTGATCGCGGCCACCGTATCCGCGACTGTCTCGATGGAGTCAGGGATTGGATCTAGTAGGGGGGATGAGGTAGATTTGAGGCGTTCCTCTAGTCTCCTCCAGTCGGTTATTGTTTTAGTTACGGGTGGAGTACCGGGATCCGAGGGACCACCCCGGGGACCCAGTTGAATGATCACAGGGCGGTGATCTGAGTCTAACTCTTGAATTACCTCGATAGAGCGTATACCGAGGTTTACGCGCTTTAAGAGGGCTATGTCTAGGATGTCGGGCCGTTGCCCTACTATGTCGGGAAAGTGAGTGGGACGCATCGGGGCGATGACGTCAAAGGAAAGTTTGTCGCTAAGTGCTTCTAATTGAATACCAGCGGGGGTGTTGGAGACACAGCTCCATGAGCGATGTTTGGCGTTTAGATCGCCTGCTATGATTACAGAATTACTAAGATCGAGTAGGGATTTGAGGTCGTCCTCGAGCAGACTCGCGGGTTTGTTTGCGGATCTATAGGCCGAGACTATGGTGATGGGCTGGTGCCCTGTCATGCCTAGGCGACAGATTGAAGCCTCCAAGCATTCTAGCTCTGGGGGATCAATGGGGATGCAATATAGAGAATTTCGGTAATAGATTAGCGTTCCGCCTAGTGCGGTGTACGTTCTGTCGTTCCTAATCAGCCTATAATTGGCTATGTTGGGATTACGACAGTGGGGCTTGAGAAAGGACTCTTGAACGAGTAATATGTCAAGTTGGTGCTCACGCAAGAAGACAGCTACGTCATCGCGTTGACCACTAATGCCTCGGGCATTAAAGAAGCCTAAGTTTAGGGATCGGGGTTTGAATCTTTTTGGTGGGGCCGTATTATACATTATAATTGGAGTTCAAAATTCTGAAGATGTCTTGGTACTTGGTAAGTACCTGGAGGCGCTGCTCATGGTTGCCTTGGGTTGCGGCCCAAAGCCTAGAGTAGGCGTCAATACGGGTTTCCCCTGACTGGGGTTCGAGGTATTCCCTCGGCAAAGGCCCAGGGGAGTTTACCGAAGAGGGTCTAGCCTGAGGGGGGATTCTCATGGAGGGGCCTTTAGCTGCTGGTGCAGTGTGGGGCCTGAGAGAAGGTGCGTGGGTGGGTATGTTCATCAGCGCTGGGGGCTCTGAGGCCGGGGGCGCGAGACGAGCGGGCGGAAGAGGTGGGAATTGGGGCTTTTGGTTTCCCTTAAACCAGGGGTTGGGCCCGAGTGGGCCGCGGAAATTAGGGGAGGGCCCGAGTGGGCCTCTAGGGTTTGGTGGTTGGTAGGGGTAAGGAGCTGCGTAGGAGGGGGCTTCCCTCGCAACACGGTCAGAAGCGCGTTTCGCCGATTTGGCGTTGCGCAGTTTGGGGGCTTTGGGGCATCCGCGATAGTTCGCTGGATGCCCGGCTTTGCGGCAAAGGACACAGCTAGGGGGCTCCGTGCACTGGTCCCTCTCCTTGGGACGCTCGCACTCGGTAGTCCCGTGATCGCCTAGGCACTTAACGCACCTGGGCTTTGCGTAGCAGTTACGCTGGGAGTGACCATACAGCTGGCAACGGTGACATTGTCCAGGCTGGTTTGATTTGTGGGGGCGTTCGACCGTGATGCCTGACAATTTGCATACGGTCTTAATGTTATAGATATTTTTGGCGTTTTCGCCAGGGTGGCATATGACGAGGACCATGTTGTAGGGTTCGCCGTGCTTACCACGGTACATACGGTGAGTAATTGCAACCGGGATCCCTTGACGGTCGAGGTCGGCGTGCACTTCCGTGCAGCTGACTTCGGTCGGAACCCCTCGGATCACAACTCTAAGGAGTCGGTCCTCTGGGAGTGCGTAGGTGTGAAAAGACACACCACGCTCGCGCAACAACCTGGTAAGGTTGCGGTAATCAGTGGGGGTGGGGACAACTACTTTAATGCCCTGCTGTGTGGGGCGGGCACTAGTAAAATTGATCTTATTTTGGTTGCACCAGTCGGAGATCCTGGTCCAATAAGCCTTATCCTGGATGAATAAGGGAGGCGGAATGGGTACCTTCTTCTGGGAAGATGAGGTATGTTCGTGATCATGAGGGGAGGAGGGCCTGTTATCCTGCGAGGAGGAGTAAGAGGCGGGACGGGGGGTAGGGGCCGGGGCAGAGTTTGCCTCGGAGAGTTTAAGAGTTTTTGAGGCGAGAGCCTCGGCCTTGTTGGTTTTGCGGCTGCGTTTTTTGCCTTTACCCACTACTGTGGTAAAGGCATCGGCCGCGTCCGAGTTGACCTCACTGTCCGAGGACATCTCTTGGTCTGACGGGATAGGGGAGCGATCAGGGTATTGAGTGGGGGCTGGGGTGGGGAGAGGTGAGGGGGTGCGGTCCTTATGGTCCAGGCTGGCTGAACGCCTAGGCGGACCACGTGGAGACCTCGGCCTCTCCTCATCGCTGTCGGAACGGGCGGGGCGCCTATTCCTCCTTAGGGGTGGGGGGGTGTCGGGCGACTCTGGAGAGTCGGGGACGTCCGATTGATTGGCGGCAAAAGCGCTGCCAAACAAGTCGCCATGATTGGCGATAAAGACTGGGTCCTTGAAGAGGACGTTCTTTAAAATGCTGAGGAACTCGGCATCAGACACCATCTTAGAGACGGTGACTAAGCCAAGCGCCTAGCAACAATGAGAGGGGAGAAAATTAGTGGCGTACTACCATGGGGGTTTGCTCCTCGGGTGGGTTTTCCCGGGAGTGTGTTCAAACCCTCCCCGTCGGGTATAGACGGGGAGGTTGTGTGCCTACTGGTGAGCCCTAAGCTTGCTCTCCTGTTTGCCAGTCTTATTGTGCAAACAGGTCCCTAAGTCTCTAGTGTGCAATGGGTGTTAACCCCTAGAGAGTGCAATATTTTCTCCTAACATTGCCTCCCTTTTCTAGTCGTGTCAAAATCTTGAGAAGGGTCTGGTCTTATTACGATATTTACCCGTAGTAAGTAATAAGTGTTAAATGTTATCAATACGGCCGGTAAATAAAATCTTTATGTGTGTGAAGGAAATGTGTGGTTGGCTAGCTTTTTTGGGCCCGGCTGGTTATTTGTATAGCACAGATACAGTTAAAATATAGACGAAGTGCTGCGAACAATCATAGTGAAGCCAACAAAACCGTGCTCCTTTGTGTAAAAACCAGTGATCACGCACACACACACACCATGAAAAAAAAAAACTGACTGTAAAAATATTTGTGAATACTAAAGTACCGCGGGTAGTTCGAGAGAACACCCGCCGTTCAAGACGATGACACCCGCATACTTCAGTCTGCTCGTGACCACGGCCAATGCAACTTGACTGAAAAAATCAAAATGTTTGTTATGTTTTGATTTTATTGCGCGCGACAAGTCCCGTAAATATAGTTCAATACTAGCTTTTACCCGCGGCTCCGCTCGCGTTAAATTCTGCTAACCCACGTCAGTCCAGTCCAGTCCAGTCCATTCCAGTCCAGTCCACTGTCCCACTGTCCCGCTGTCCCGCTGCCCCGCTGCCCCACTGCCCCGCTGCCCCGCTGCCCTACTGCCCCGCTGCCCTGCTGCCCCACTGCCCCGCTGCCCCACTATCCCACTGCCCCATTGCCCCGCTGCTCCACTCCCCCGATGCCCCACTGCCCCGCTGCCCCACAGCCCCGCTGCCCCACTGCCTCGCTGCCCCGCTGCCCTACAGCCCCGCTGCCCCACAGCCCCACTGCCCCTCTGCCCCACTGCCCCGCTACACCACTGCCCCACTGCCCCGCTGCCCCACTACCCCACTGCCCCACGGCGCTGCTGCCCAGCTGCCCCGCTGCCCCACTGCTCCGCTACCCCACTGCACCGCTACCCCACTGCCCCACTGCCCCACTATACCACTGCCCCACTGTCCCCCACTGCCCCAATGCCCCGCTACCCCACTGCCCCGCTACCCCGCTGCCCCACTGCCCCGCTGCCCAGCTGCCCCGCTGCCCCACTGCTCCGCTATCCCACTGCCCGACTGCCCCGCTGCCCCACTATCCCACTGCCCCGCTACCCCACTGCCCCGATGCCCCACCGCCCCGCTGCCCCGCTGCCCCACTGCCCCAATATTCCACGGCCCCACTGCCCCGCTGCCCCGGCAACCCACTGCCCCGCTGCCCCACTGCCCAGCTGCCCCACCGCCCCGCTGCCTCGGTAACCCACTGCCCCGCTGCCCCACTGCCCCGCTGCCCCGCCGCCCCGCTGCCCCGGTATCCCACTGCCCCACTGCCCCGCTGCCCAGCTGCCCAGCTGCCACGCTGCCCCGCTACCACACTGCCCCACTGCCCCGCTGCCCCACTGCCCCACTATCCCACTGCCCCACTGGCCCACTACCCCGCTGTCCCGCTGCCCCGCTGCCCCACTACCCCACTGTCCCACCGTCCCACTGCCACTATCCTACTGTTCCACTGTCCCACTGTCCCACTATCTCACTCTATCACTATCGTCCCGTCGCATGTCCCATGTCCCATCCTATGTCCAGTCCCATGTGCCGTCCCACTGTCCTGTCCCATGTCCCGTCCCATTTCCCGTCCCATGTTCCGTTCCCTGTCCCCATCCACTGTCCCGTCCCCAGTCCCGTCTCCTGTCGCGTCCCCAGTCCCATCCCCAGTCCCATCCCCTGTCCACTCCACTCCACTCCACTCCATCGTACATTACTATCCGCTCGTGCAAATGCATAGAAGCTTCGATCTGTCGGGTGAGTACGCAACCCACGAATTTTTTTTTTCTTTTTTTCTTTCTTTCTATAAACCCATACCAGTTTTTAAGTCAGATCATCAGCTTTCAAACAAAAAAAAAACATCAAAATCGGTCCAGTAGTTTTAGCGTGATGCTGGAACAAACAAACAAACAAACAGACGTTAACAATTTTATAATAGTTAAGATTATAATAGTTAAGAAGTTAAGATAATATACTTGAAGAAGAAGGTAATTAAAAATTGTAGACTGAAAATAGTATTTTTTTAGTTACACCAAGATAAATTTATGCTTATTCGTATATTAAGATGGATACAATATAACAACGTTTAGGTACTTCTAAATTTTATTGCTTTTCATACAAAAAATTAGAGAAATTGCAACTTAGAGGTAGCTTCCGGTCCTTGTCTGTAAGTCGAAAGATTCTGATTTTCGGTTGGCTCAAAAGACTGCATTTCCAAGATGGCACCACCCACATACGACAGGATTTTTTTTTCTACTCTGTACAATTCGGCCCGACCAAAAAGTTTTAATGCAATATCTTTAGCAGCCGTATTTTCTCTATGGAGGCGCGCGCTAGAGCGCATGCGTGCGAATGACAGCTGGATATGAGCGCCTTATTCACCTTAATGTACCTATGCAAAATGTTGTAGAAAAATATAATTAAAAATCACCGGTTCCCGTCATCGTAGCGAGGTAAAATACATACCAGTTTTTAAGTCAAATCATAAGTTTTTAGTCACAAACCCTTTCAACAAAATCGGTCTAGTAGTTTTATAGTGATGCTGGAACAAACAAACAGACAACTGACATTTAACAATTTTATAATAGTAGTAGATGAGTGTCATTCGCGAAAGTTTAAAAACTTCTAATACTAAAGTACAACCACATGACTAAAGACTTGTCTGACAATTTCTTAATGAAAAAACCCAAAATCACTTTGCCCGACCCGGGAATCGAATCCAGGACTGAGGTCTTGGATTCGATTCCCGGATTGGGCCGCAGTTGCGCTTGATAATCGTTAAAAACGAATATTCGATAAATGAATTATTCAGCGAGAAATATTTTTTTTTTATAAATTTCTTATGTTTTCGCGATCACTACATATTATAATAAAACAAGTTTAACCGGATTACATCGCGTACCTATATTATTTAAATTGGTTTTCCTGACGTTTCGAAAGCTTTGCAGCGTTCGTGGTCGCAAGTAGACTAAGATGACAAGCGCCTTTACAGATATTAAAAAACAAATTACCGTACATTTTTTTTTTTTTTATATATTTTTACTGATGGGGGCCCCTTGGCTGCTACATTGCTGACGACGTCTGTGGTCTAATGGTTCGAGGGTCGAACTGCTGTTCACGTGGTCGTGGGTTCGATTCCCACAGGACACAAATATTTGTGTGATGAACAGTAGTGTTTGTGTTGGTCTGGGTGTTTCTTATGTATTATAAGTATGTATTTACAAAAAAAAGTATTTAATTATTATATCCAGTATCTAGTACCCATAACACAAGCTCTGCTTGGTTTTGGACTAGATGGTGCTGTGTAAAAATGTCCCAAATATATTTATTTATTTATTATTCCCCCTAAGGGCATTACATAAACTACTTAAGACGCTGACAACACCTAAAAAATCAGACGTCTGTGGTCACTGTCGTTTTGTACAGAACAGAAAGAGAGGCAACGAGCGGAGGGACGTCGGGTGCGTCGCTCAACTTGAATGAAAATTAACAATATATTTTTTTAATAAAAACTAAAAGCTTATTTGAAAAACAGAAACAACAAATGTTTCGATTATTGTCTTTCTCAAATGTTTTCTTAATTTTATTTATAATATTTAGTAAATAATAGAGATTGTTTGCTTTAAAGCATTTTTTAAGAGGTTAGTTTAAAATTCTTTTCTATCGAGAAAACTTCAAGAAAACGTGTTTTGGGCACAATACAGTTTCAGAAAATACGATCAAGATTAACATATATTTTTTTCACTGCCACAAACTGGATAGATACAGCTAAAAATGTTTTTAAAAAAAGCCTATTTGGGGTATTTGGCTGTTGTCAGCGTCTTAAGCTTTATTCAATTAATCTCAATTCGAAATAAGTAATTTACCAACAAAAGGTTGTAAAGGTTGTTTCATTTTACTAAAAAAATGGATGAAAATCTGAAATAAATGATTTATTATTATTTTAAGGTTAATTATATATTTTTTAATGTTTCGGGTGTTTTCATCGATATTCTTTTCGTATCTGCGCGAACGAAGCTAAACGACGCGCCTTAACCTATGTGTCATACCACAGAATATCTAATAATACTAACGTACAGAATGGCCACACACCGCCCCCCACCAATTTAATATTCCTCGCCCGCGCCCCGCACGCACCCGCAGTCTGACTGCAATTTTGCAAAGGATGTCTATCGCCTGTCGCTATATAAGCACGCCATCTCTGAGAACCAAGTGCCCGATGACGCTATTACACTCCTCCAGGAGTCAGATAAAAGTACAAGCACACTCCGACGCCGTCGTCCAAAATATCGTCCCCGCCGGCGAGGACCGACGCGACACACACACAGAATCCGAGAGTCCGACTCTCGAGAAACAGAAACACATGCCGACGCAGCACCGGCTGCTGGGGGGATCAGTGGCGGGGTCCCCCTGCTGCACCCTGAGTCGAGGTCCGAGCTCCCCCCTGGGGACGCCCTCACGGTGTAAGCAACCGGAGATAATCTCGTCACGCGAGACCGGCCCTATGCTCTAGAGTAGTTCCTAGGAGCAGGCTATTGCGTAGCCACTGGTTAGGTTTTCTAGGTAGGTCTTAGCCTCGCCGGCGAGGCTTGCCGCTTCACGGCGTTTAGCACGTCACCCGATAGGGACCGAAAGTCTGCTACTTTCGAGGAAACCAACTCGATGCAGCAACGGCTGCTAGGGGGACATAGGAACTGCGGGGTCCCCCTGCAATGCCCCAGCGAGGTTCGAGCCCCCTCTTGGGGGGCGCCCGCTTGCGCGCGGTATTGATGCCGCGCGCATCTAGTTTGTAAGTATGTAGGGAAAAAACCTTCGGCGAATGGAGTCCCACATGGGACTCTCCGCCAACTAAGTCCGGTTAAGCAGAAATGGGACTTCGGTCCCATCTGCGAGAGCCCAATCGAAAAAAAAAAAAAAAAAAAAGAACCAAGCCCGGTTAAGCAGAAATAGCACTCTAGTGCTTCCTGAGAGAAGTCAATTCGAAAAAAAAAAAAAAAAAGAACTACTGAGAAGCGAGACTGCATTACGAGCGGCGAGCATCCCTAACCTATACGTGTGTGTGCGGTCGTATACAGACGTAATCTTGTGTATGTAGGTGGTGCTAGCATTTATATTAAAAAATTACAAAAAAAAAAAAAAACAATAATTACATTGTACGTGTTATGTTATGCATAATTAAGGACCACGCTACCGCATTGGGAGTGTCCTGTAATGGTAGGGGTGATTGGGATAAATAAATAAATAATAAATAAATATTGTATAGAGTGGCCGAGGTGTGGTCTTACTGTACAGCTTTTTTTTTCGTAGGAAAAATCCTCATGAACGCACTCCCGCACTCTTACCGACTAAAAACCACCACGGTGTGCCTCTAATGACCCTTGGCCGGGGGCGTGGGAAAAACTCCTGTAATCGCCCAACCATCTACGGCAGGTCCCGGCTCGCCACTAGTAGGCAAGTCCCTACTCCCCGTGCGGCAACCACATCGGCCGCACTCTCCTTTGGACTGGCACTCGCCACCGTCACGGGCCTTGACTGGTGTGGCGGCGGGCAACCCCGAGTCCGCCGCCCGCAGTATTATGCAGTATTATATACCAGGCCCCTCAGAAAGTATTGCGAAAAAAAGTTTTTATATATGGGAGACTGGCCAGTTATAATGTTTTTCGAAAAAATGATTATTTATAAGTAAAAATAAGTAAGTTCCAATTTCAAAATTTCCCTCCACATTTTTTGCGAGTTAATTCAAAGTATTGTGTCTCACTGAAATATGGATCTGCGCCGGGAACATTTTAGAGCTATGATTTTATACGATTTCAAGTGTCGCCTGAAACCGGATGAATCGTACGATAGACTTCAAATGGCATTCATGGATGAAGGCCCTTCCAAGGCAACCGTGTATCGTTGGTATAACGAATTCAAGCGCGGTCGCCCTTTGACGGCTGTTACCGAAGAAAACGTGCTAGCAGTGAAAAATTTAATCCAAGACAATAGGCGAATTACATATCAGGAGATTCAACACATATTGAAGATTGGATCGGGAAGCGTTCACGAGATTCTACACAGCCATCTTCGCGTGAGGAGGATAGTATCACGCTGGGTGCCGCACAACCTCACCGATGCTCAGAAGCAGGCCCGGGTGGAATGGTGCCGTGATATGCTTAACAAATTTGAAGCAGGCTCGTCTCGGCGTGTTTACGACATCGTTACAGGTGATGAGTCCTGGATTTATCAATACGACCCAGAAACCAAGCGCCAGTCGACTGTTTGGGTGTTTCAAAATGAGCCAACGCCTACCAAAGTGAAGCGATCTAGAAGCGGGGGTAAGATTTTGATCGCTAGCTTTTTTAATTTGACTGGCCACTTGGTATCAATTCCCTTACGGGATCAAAGAAGCATTAATGCCGAATGGTATACTACCAAATGTTTGCCAGAAGTTTTCTCTGTTATAAGCAACAAGCGACCAAACACAGGGCTCCGCGGGCTACTGCTCCACCACGACAATGCACCTGCGCACACCGCACTCAAAACGAGGGACTTCCTGGACAGCACGCCAGTCAAACTCCTGGGTCACCCTCCTTACAGCCCTGATCTAGCACCGTGTGACTTCTTTTTATTCCCAAAAATAAAAAATCTGCTCAAAGGGATACAATTTTCGTCGCCGGAAGATGCGCTGGCTGCGTTCGAGCAGGCTGTAAACGAGGTGTCTGCGGCGGACTGGAAAAAGTGTTTTGAAAACTGGTTTAGGCGCATGAATCTTTGTATAGAGGCTGGTGGAAAGTACTTTGAAAAGATTTGATAAAAATATATGTACGTATAGAACAATTTTTTTTAGTTTCGCAAAACTTTCTGAGTGTCCCACGTATATATATATTATATCAGTACATGTTTCATAATTTGTAGCTATGTATATTTTATATGGAGTTTCTCTGAAATTAAAAGTTATTATTATTAAATAATAATAACTTAAAAAGTACTAATCGGAATTTAACAAAAAACCGGCCAAGTGTGAGTCGGACTTACGCAGTAAGGGTTCCGTACCACCCATCGACCTGATACCCCATAGAAACTGATTTAATTTACGAGAGTTTATCAAAAGACATCAACGGACGTACGTGAAATGTGAATTTTTGCATCTCTTTCTTCCGTAGGTACCACCGCATATGTCTATGTTCGTCTTGTTTTTAGTATTTGTTGCTAAACTAAACAGTATGTACTATAATTAGACCAAGTTTGACGCTGGTATGTATTACCGTTTTGAAGATAGAACAGGAACAAAAACGTAAAAAAAATGCATGTTTTTCGAGGTTTCTTGTATGGGGACCCCCTTTGGTTTTAGACTTTTTTCTGTTTTTAGTATTTGTCGTGATACACCTCATAGCAATACATATTCTGTGAAAATTTCAATTGTTTATCTATTACCGTTACAAAAATACAGCCCTGTGACAGACAGACGGATGGACGGACGGACGGATGGACGGACGGACGGACGGACGGACAGCGTAGCGAGAGTAATAGGGTCCCGTTTGCATCCTTTGGGTACGGAACCCTAAAAATTAAATGAAATGTGGGTGTAATATTACACCTCTGCTTCCCCTTCGGGGAAATATAGGTGTGATGTTATGTTATGTATTATTATTATGTAAAAAATAACCATGTTCAGTGTAAACAGCTACAACTGCAACGACGCTACAATTTTTTACATCCTACCCCTGAAACAAGATGCTACTTATTTAATTTATTTATTTAATTTATTAGATTAACAAAATCATCCTTCACAACATTCATACTCACCACACACCAAACACGCGCTTACCCTCCACCAATCCAACACAACACACCTCGCACATCCACATATCATCCAGTCATAAACATTACACTCCGCACATGTATTTTAAGACAATATTAATCACATTATTTTTATTTTTATTATTAATTGATTAAAATTAGCTTAGGTATTATTTTAATTGTATCCTTATTCTTATTGCATAAAATCTTAGACATAAATTATTGGGAAAAGACACTGGCTCCTGTAACACAGGTGTTGTAACCTAGCGCAGGAGTCAGGGCCTCATATGATGTAAAACAACTTTTGTGTCAATAAAGAAATTTATTTATTTATTATTTACTGTACTGTACAAAGCTCATACTCAAGCATAATCCCGTTGTTGGTTAGTGACAAATATCTTACATTTGTCGTACATAAGAGTTATCATCTTTTTGCTAACAAAAGGGACCCATTTAGAGACACATTTTGGGCTCCATTGTACACCAATCTTAGGTTTAAAGCGTTTGCAGACGTGCGAAATGATCTGTACTCTTGGTATTTTGTTTGCCTAAAGAGAATTTACGCAGTATGGTCTTAGGCTAAAATAGAGTAGGTATTAAGTTTCCTTTGGTGACCTTTTCGTTCTCTGAGCCTTTGTCTAATTAAATGACATATATTTTTTTCTAGGCATTAAATTAATTATTGTTTTAAATTATTTGTTTTTAATGAATTTCTAATGAATTTGTAATAAATTATTTTAAGTAAATTAATCAGCAAAAATCTATTTATAATGAAATCCCAACTGCAACCATCAATTTAATGTAACTTTGAATAGTAACTATTGTGTTTTATTTTTCTTTAAATTCATCATCATCATTTCAGCTGAAAGACGTCTACTGCTGGACATAGGCCTCCCCAAAGCATCTCCACAACGATCGGTCCTGCGCTTTCCGCATCCAGCGGATTCTCGCGACCTTCACCAGGTCGTCGTCGTCTTTAAATTAGGTAAATATTTTTACAAAATGACTAAACACCTATTCAATGTTTGCAGTGCCCCAACAGGGTTCATGTGCTTCAATATAATATAATTGTAATGTGAAATGTGTAACATAACATAACATCACGCCTGTACTTCCCCGAAGGGGTAGGCAGAGGTGTAATAGTACACCCACATTTCGCCAGTTATGTTATAGTCCCATGTAATAGGGGGCGAGCCTATTGCCATTGACCGGGCACAAATCCAGACTCCAGGCTGCTACTGAGAATTTCCTACTGAAAAAACCCGATAACACTTTGCTCGACCCGGGAATCGAACCCAAGACCCCACGCTCAGCAGTCGCTCTTGCAACGACTAGACCAAAGAGGCAGTGAAATGTGTAATGATTATAATATGTTCAATTGTTCATGTACATGTTGGCAAATAAATAAATAAATCGGGTTGGCTTACGTCTAACCAGATGCGGCTGAACTTCAATGTTTTACACGGAGCGACTGCCATCAGACCCCCGCAATACAGATACTGGGTAATACCGATATCCTAGTTTAGATCAGTTGTCAGACTTTTGGACTACTGTGTGTCTAGTACGAGTTGACACATCACATACACCAATACTTAATCCGTGAGCACGTGCACACGAAATAGTTTTGATGCAATCGGTAGTACGAGATCAATTTTTCGATTATAGTCTAAGCGATTTTTCGAAAAGCCTGGCACAGCCTGGCTGCCATGAACGAACTTCACATTGTATATTTCTATCTCTTTTACTCGCGCAAAGAAAAAAGAGAAAAGCAGTTTGATATTTTTCTAATCGAAATTTTGTTGTAATCTGTGGTCATGTACTATATTCTTGTAGATTAATATGAAATTAAAATTACTTTAATAACATATAATTTTATCGTTTAATAATTATGTACATTTACCTACATATCGTGAATGTAATGGGGACTAGCCCATGACTAGCCCGGAATAATAAAAGTTCAATTTTGAGGTTAGTAAACATTGTAAAAAAAAAATATCAATTTACAAGAATTTTTAATAGTTTATATGCATTAATTAATGTTTAATCTTATTTTTAGTAGTGCAGTGTATCTAACATAAGCCTGCCGAGGCTGCCGATAACCCATAGGAGTCTACAAGAGGCTATGATTGTTACGAAAAAGTGGCAGGAACTTGTTATTGCTTTTAACTTGGATACGACGGGAATTTAATCTAATTAAGGCGAAAAATAGAAAAGGTAAGATCTTTCACGCAACCTACTAACTACTACACAACACAATCTACAAGTTGTATAATTGTGTATTGTATAAATGGTGTTTTTTTCTACATTAGAATCTTACAAAAACATGGAAATTTTATGTTCGAGATAATTTTATTTTGGCGATTTAATTCAATCGTAACATCCCTGTGACTTTGTTATTTAATGATTTATTTATGTTCATGTAACTTAAAAAGCATTTATCTATATGTACTTCATACTATTTCAATGTTAAAAAGAAGACAATAGAATTATATGCTACAATGTGACTTAAATTTCCATGTTAAAAAGCAGATACGATAGAATAACATGCTACAATCCTAACATACTCAATTTACTAATATAAGTGCATCATTTCATACATTGTGTGCGCTGTGTTCATAGTTGGTTTAAGTGAATAAGCCGTGACATAGCTACAGTAAAACATGTAACATATTATTAAATATGTAGAAGTTATATAGTACCTACCTATAGGTATAGTGTAAAATGCACTACAATTTGCCTTCTATTTCTATTAAGTCTGAATTATAATGTTATCTAGTAAAAGCACTTATTTACAATTATTATTTTATGTTGATGTTGTAAGTAGATATTTTATTGATGAATCTTTTACAATGTTTTTGTAATCTAATCTATTGTTCTCTTCAGCTGGCCGGCCCACATCAAATGACCAAATGATGATCTACAGAAATGAAGATCCAAATAAAGCAGCACCTCCGTTGTCTAAAAAAAAAAAAACTATACATTGGTTGTCAAAGCTTAGCGCAGTAAGTAGGTATTCATTAATTTTCCACCACAATCACCAATCTATGATTTTACCAAGTTACATAATATTCCATTCCATATTAGAAATGCATATGTATTGTAATTGGATGAGATCTATTAATTTTGATTTTGTTAAAATTAAATCCTGATGGAGGACACACCCACACTGTCACACCATGCTGGGTTGTGGTTAGACGTGTACATACAACTAACCATAACCAAGTATGGCTAGTATGGTATAATATGGCAATGAAGTCTGTCGAGATATGGAACAAATTTTCAATGTCTTAATACACTTATTAATTTAAAATAAATGACAATTTAAAGTTCTGCCAGATGAGTGATTTATGTATCAAGTTTTTTATTTATATGTATGACTAGTGGTCCCCCATGTTTTGCACTCTTTTATGTCAAACTGTATGGTCTACAATATGTTCTTTATTTACTTTTTCCAGTTTTGGAGATTGAAACAAGCCTGGATAAGCACCTTGTCAACTCCTTTTTGTGAAAATTCGGGCATCTTGACCTCAACACCACGCAAACTCAGTAGACACCACGCCAAATTTGTGCTTGCCCTGCCCCTACGCGTATGATGAGCTTCAGAGGCTACAAGAAATAGAAATACAGTGACAAGCTATAGACAGTTAAAGAAGACAATTAAATACCTAATTACCTATATTGTTTTTTATTAAATTATATTATTATGTTGTGTTCTAATGTCCCAAACATAATTACGAATAAGGGTGGTATGCCACTGGTCAAATATCTTTGTCCAATTTCTTGGTCCAATCCTATTTATATGATGATAAGCGTTATACAACATTTGATGAAAGTAATCTAATTTCTTTGATCATAGTCACATTGGACAAAGAAATTTGACGAGTGGCAAACCACCCTAAGGTAAAGTCTATGTCTATCCAATTACCTAAACAGAAAAGTAAACCAAGGGGTCATCAATCCAACCATTTAGTGTTTAATGATGTCCAATTGTAGTGTCAATTACAAATCAATTAACCAATTAAATGATTCATTGAATGAGTTAGATAAAATATGCTTTTTTTTTTGGGACATTTTTGAACTTTATAAGTGGTTTTTCGTGTAGCAAATGAATTTCAAAAAACAATTTAGAATTGATAATATTGGAAAAAGTGATGAGTTAAATCAATCAAGTTGAAACCTTCAAAATACGGATGAAAATAACATCACGCCTGTATTTCCCCGAAGGGGTAGGCAAAGGTGTAATAGTACACCCACATTTCGCCAGTTATGTTAAATACGGATGTATGTGTTACTAATTCCACTATGTGAGTGATTGTGTGATAATTTTACCGAAACTGGGTTTGTTTACCTTTTTATTTAATTGGATTAACATAGACTATATATTCCGTGTGGTGTCGGACGTAAAGAATTGCACCACCCTATATCTTCTCATGGGTGTCGTAAAAGGCGACTAAGGGATTCACTAGAGGATGGGCAACAGCGTTCTCTGAGTATTTAACTAACCAAATGCGCTCGCTAACCCGCCTGCCAAGCGTGGCGATTATGGCATATCCCCCCCAAGCTACTTGGCTACTTGGGGGAGGCCAATGTTGAGCAATAGACTTCTTTCGGCTGAAATGATGATGACGATGAGACTATAGTAAGGATGTGGCCCAATTAATGATACGCCACGTCAACATAGCGTGCTCAAAGAATTATTCCAGAAATCCCCATTGATGGGAAAATCAGTTTTTAGACTTATTTCTATAAAGCCAATCCCCCTACTACCTATTGTTGAAAATAGATCTTAAAAACCGCAATAATCAATACGTTAATATGGAGAATGCAATTACAAATATCAATTAGAAATCATTTTTTCCTATTCTCTGTCTACGAATTAATAGATAAAGGTGGTGATTACTGTATGATAACCACACAGCACCGCGCGAAATGCAATTGTAGCTATAATAAATTTTAGTTTTATATTGCTCGGAATATGATTCGAGACAATAATCCCAATATATCTAAATATCCATAGAAAACATAAACCTAGCTTATGAAGCAAATATAGCATAAAGGGCTAGGTTTATGTTTCTATTCACCCAGGGTTATTTCTCATCAAAAATTACGATGAATAAATAATAAAAATATAATCAATATTTCGATTTATTTTATTAAATAAAGTTAAAAAAATATCTAAATAGTTGCAGCATGTAGTAGTTAGGTACTGTCTGCTGGGCCACCCGGTAAAATATCGTCGTATAAAAAAAAACTAAGCTATTATTACGTAAAATATGAAGCTCTCACGAAATTTATTTTGCGAGTAACAATACCAAACGAATCATCGAATTCGTTTTATAATTCTGCCGTCAACTTGTCAAAGTTGGCACTCATACTGCCAAAACTGCCCAAAACACACAGTATTTCTCGAAATAAAGTTTAGGTTTTCGAAAACTGAAAATTGCAATGACTTGTACAGCCGATTTTAGTTCCTCTGCGAGTCCGCTAGGGGCGCTACTAATTTATGAATGAAATGACACGATACTCGATATCGTGTTTGAAAACTGTAAAACTCATACTAGACACACTGACTATGTAACGACTGCTATAGATATTCGAATGCCAACAGGCACCACGTAATTTTCGAGGCACGGGAGTGCTTAAACTGTTTTTTTTTTCAAAAAGTCCTACTTTTTTAATACCCGGACTGTTAGTTTGATCCTTACAGCTGTACGTCAAATCTTCAAGCGTCTGTTTTTCAGCGTGGAGGAAACCACCAAAAGGCTGCCGGCCTCATGAGGGGACTTAGGCTGAGGTGTGTGGGATTCACCCACTAAATGGCTGTTTCCAGCCGAATAAGGCAAAAAGAAATAAAGAAAACTCCATAAAGAATTATGCATCCGGAGTATTTCTTATACTTCGCCTGTAAGGCACATATTGAGGGAGATATCTTCTCTCCTTGTACAACTTTCCCGGTGCTCATGGCAGCACGCAACCACTGCGAGTTGCTGCCATCCCAGAGGTCACTTAGTCAGAGTCAGAGGACATTCAGGGCCCTCAATTTGAACACCCTTGACCTCAAAGACTCCCACGCTCCGGTCAAGTATCACTATGGTGGGGGGAGTGACGTATAGCCCTAATGGACTAGGGGCGTCCTTCAAGAACCTATCACAAAAAATAACCCACTAGAACAACATTACAAAACCAAAGCATGTCACTATGCAAAGACAATCTAATATCAGCGCGCCCCCAGGCGTTTCTCGCAGTTTATCAAGCGCGTGCAGAATTACATATAATCAAAATTATGCTAATTATTCCGATCCACCTGCAAGCCTCATTAGCAAGTTGGAGGTTTTTCGAACAACTCATCATATTATACGAGTTCGTATAATTTTACGAAATTATGACAAGGGTCTTTGTATAATTAATATGTTCTCGAATAGAATTTCTGGGTACGAATATTTTAAAGGAATTTTAGAAAAAACTATGTTTATTGTATTTCAATTTCGAATTATGAGGTGTTGTAGGTTTTTCAAAGTTCATCAATATTTATTACAAGAATTAATTTGTATATTCGTAGCTATTTTTGGAGGCGCATTACTTTATTTTCGTAGACACATCGTCGCATCGTTATTTAAGCGATGCTTCTTTAGCGTCATTCCTTCCCGGCGGGAGAAAACTGAGAAAAAAACGTGGCATCAGCGTCACCGTTAAATTTTCCCTGCATTAGCGCGTGACTATACTTAACTGTCTCAAACATACACATAGCACTGCGCACGCACGTTCTATCCCTGCTTGCTTATGCTTATGCTGGTTACAGACCAAGCGAACGGAGGCAAGCGGAGGCTACCGAGCGAACGCGCACTCAATGTAGAAGCTTTAAAGAAAGCAAATGAGAGCCAGCGAAAACCTTCGTTCGCGTTCGGCCATGTTCTTAGCTGGCGTGGCGTCCACGTTATTTGGAAACAACAGCAAAGGTGAGCGAGCGTGTGGTGTCCATCGGCGAAAATCACTGTTAGCCTTCGCTTGCTTACGTTCGCTTGGTCTGTACCCGTCATTAGAAGCTTTGTATTTGTCGGGCTTCCCAAGGCACCAAAAAGCAAAAAAATGGGCTTTTGGGCTCCGTTTGTAGCTTGGACAAAGAGCGAATCGTTTTTTTGTTATAATTTTCAGTAGCTTTTCGGACCTTATTGGTAAATGAAAATAACAACATAACATAACATCACGCCTGAGGCAGAGGTGTATTATAATACATCCACATTTTGCCAGTTATGTTATGAAAAAAGTAAAAAAAAGCTACAATAATATTATTTTATTATTTTTAACGTATTTACGCATGCGAAGCGAAATTAATGATTGCCTCGTTGGTCTAGTGGTTGCAAGCACGACTGCTGAGCGTGGGGTCCTGGGTTCGATTCCCGGGTCGGGCAAAGTGTTATTGGGTTTTTTCTTCATGAAATTCTAAGTAGCAGTCTGGATTTGTGCCCGGTTAATGGAAATAGGCTCGCCCCCTATTACATGGGACTATAACATAACTGGCGTAATGTGGGTGTGCTATACATCTCAGCCTACCCCTTCGGGGAAATACAGGCGTGATGTTATGTTATGCTATGAAGCGAAATCTAACGATTTAAATTGTGGAAAGAAAAAATCCTGCTCGTGAGCATTGAAGTACTATGTAGTACGTAGTACATATTACCTCTGTGCTCGTGAGCGTTTTTTCAATCCAAAATTTGAATCGTCACAATAATATTGTTTCCAGCAAACTTTGCATGTTATAGCACTATACATATTTACTTAACTCTTTGGGAAATATAGACGTAATAATATATTTGTATCTACATCCTAGATTTCTGTCTCGTTGGTCCAGTGGTCGCAAATACGACTGTTGAGCGTGGGGTTCGATTCTGAGCGTGGGGTTCGATTCCCAGGTCAGACAAAGTGTTGTCACAACACTTTAGCTATCTATCGCGGGCCTTGAGCGTGGAGACCGAATCCAGAAATTCCGTAACGAAAATAACCTAACACCCCCCACTCCGACCGGTACAGCGGTGATACTTTTTAGTTTTGCCATCTATCGATGAATAGCAGAACTTTTAATGACTTTTTGAAATATCACGCTTGTATTTTTAGTTCTGCAAATCGCCTCTAGGTGGCATTGGTTGTATCGGCTATACTGCGCATGCGTAATCGCCCTCTTCGCTCCGCAATCTGGTGAATCATGCCTGCTTAGAGTTTCGGCGTTAGGGCACCTCCTCTTTGTATTTACATGAAAAATGCTATGCAATAGCTTTACCGCGGCAGTCTCCGAGTGCCACATGTCTTTTTTTCACGAGAAAATTCTTAGTAGCAGTCCGGTTTTGTGCCCGGTTATTAGAAATAACCGGCACGCAGATGAGAAGATCAGCAGGAGCGACATGGAGGAGGGAAGCTTACGACCGAGAACTGTGGAGGGATCTGGGGGAGGCGTATGCTGGGAAGCAAAACAAACAGATTACATTATATACATAATATTTAATGTAAATACTACTATTTACATTAAATACATAATATTTAATGTAAATAGTTAACTAGTTTGTTAATAAAGGCTATTTGAATTGAATTGAATAGAAATAGGCTCGCCCACTCATAGGACTTGTAACAGGCGAAATGAGGGCGCACTTCACACTTCTGCTTACCCATTCGGGGATTACAGGTATGATGTTATGTAATATGTATATGTATGTACCTTGATTCCCTAATCACCTTAACACAGTTAAACCAGGAAATACTCCAACAAAGGAGTCCTATCTCGAATCTACCATTTTGCAAATGGCGGCAACCGAAAACAGGAAACGCTGTCATTGTATTGAAGCAAAATATATCGGTGAGAATGATTGATGGATCAACAAATGGACTGTAGCTAATTAAGGTACATGTAATTTGTTAAAATGGCTCCTTTGTGTGATAATGGTGGCCGTAAATCATTAATGGACAATGTGGAGGCTTTTGGTAGGTACAAAATACGTACTTTAATATAAGAAAGGCCCTCAAGCCTTGACTTCCACCATCGTACCAAGCGCTATAAATCTACATTCCATCCTCACCATCTTGATGGTTGGTGGTCAACTACAGTACGTTTCACACGCCATTTTTTGCCTCGTACAGCAAAACAGTGGAACCAACTTCTGTCAGCGGTTTTCCCCAACAAATTCGACATGGGAGTCTTCAAGAAAAGAGCATACGTCTTTTTAAAAGGTCGGCGACGCATCGGCAATTCCCCTGGTGTTGCGGATGTCCATGGGTGGCGGAGATTGCTATTGCTTACAATCAGGTGACCCGCATGCTCGTTTGCCCTTCTATAATATAAAAAAAAAATACATGCTGTGATTTTCTTGTGGAACCACGCCCTTGCGTTCACATAGTAGACTAGCAGTACTTTCAAGGGTTAACCCGCGTTAACAGAGTGGCTTCAAAAATGTTATTTCTACAATATTAAGGAATTTATGGAACATAGAAACTAGTCTTTAGTATCTCAGAATATTATCAATAATAGTAAATGAATGTATAATAATAATCATCATCATCATCATCATCATTTCAGCTGAAAGACGTCCACTGCAGGACATAGGCCTCCCCAAGCATCGCCACAACGACCGGTCCTACGCCTTCCGCATCCAGCGGATTCCCGCGACCTTCACCAGGTCGTCGGTCCACCTTGTGGGGGGCCTACCCACGCTGCGCCTTCCAGTACGCGGTCGCCACTCCTGAACTTTACTGGCCCATCGGGCATCCGTTCTGCGAGCAATGTGCCCCGCCCACTGCCACTTAAGTTTGGCAATTCTTCGGGCTATGTCGGTTACTTTCGTTCTCCTGCGAATCTCCTCATTTCTGATTTGAGCACGCAGGGACACTTTCAGGGGATCTTTCCATTTTCCGTCCAAACGGTCAATATCATTGCGCAATTGCAATAATTGCACACATAGAAATATAACACATGTCTATTTGCACAATTATATCACAGAATATCTAATAGTACAGTCGACGGCATGACAGTGGTAACACTTCAATTCGAAAACCGTCCTTACTGCTTACGAAATAAAGATGCTGCTAATGTCAAAGTGTTACTACCGACGGCGACGTGCGGTCGACCGTACTAACGTGACTATATTATAGTTGTTTGGGCCGCTTTAGGAACTGATTTATTGAAACGACATAATTTTCAACTTTTACTCGAATTTTAAGAAAACTGATTATAATCTAGTCAAGTGCAAATTATACCCTACTTGTACAAGCAATGTACCGTGCCCTAATTTTGGAATCCTTTGGGGCTAACAACCATCTCATTATAGCATTGTTGTTAATCTTGCATCGTCTCATATTTAAAACGCCTTGGACATAATCTTACTGAAGATAGAAAAGATTGAGGGAAGCCTCCTGACAATTTTGATTCCAGTCTTCTCCTCATTCTCAATGTCACGACTTTTTCAGACTTGATTTTTTCTGAAATTCTGTCTGTCTGTCACAGAACTTTACTGCCCCATCGGCTATCCGTGCTGCGAGCAATGTGCCAACGCCCAACCAACCAAAGTTTGGCAACTTAAGTGGCAGTGTAATAATAGTATATAATTACAATAGTAACTTAATAACAGTAATAATGTCAAAATAAGAATAAATGAACGCGTCTTGCCGGTCACAAATAAATAGAATGGTTGTAATCACAATTTTACTTGCGATTAATGCGTGCCAACTATCCGAACAAACTACGCCGTACATTTTGAAGTAATTTTTTTTTAAATTAATTTTAATCAAATCTACTTTACAGCTTTTGTTTTTGCAGTTAGAAACAGCACAATAAGGCATTTTTGCGGGTTTTGTTACAGTATTTATAGAAAGAAGTCATAAGGCGTGTTGAGAAAGGCTTTGAAATATCCACTATGGTGCATGGTGCTGCCACGCGCGCCCTGCCCACATGGCCATTCTATCTATTGTTGTGTTGCCGGTGCTCTGCCTTGAGCGTGGTTTCCATTCTATCCGGCCCAGTATCATGAGCCTTCACCGTTGCAGCAAGTAATAAACTAAATTCTGATCTGTACATTAATTCGAAAAGTCAGAGCAGCAGGCCAGGTTCGAACTCAGACCCTGCTACATGGAAGGCAAGCATTCAACCAGTAGGCTAAAACTAACACAAACACACACAGCGTCTCTGCCAAAAGTTAGTAAAAGCGTAGCATTTTCCTAAAGTTTACGAGTTTAGGCACTTTGACCGCAACACTCGGGGAATCCACAAATTTTCTACGTGTGACGAAGTTTCCAAGAAAATTTGCCTTTTGATAGACCATTTTCTGTTGAACTTGGAAAGTAAATGCGGCATACGAGGTGGTTATGTACCTCGAAAAGGGGTTATTGTGCTGCGAAGGACGATAAATTTGACGTACGTAAGTTTTACTATAATAATAATACACAGATGTATACGCATACTATAAACATAGGCGCTCTTAAAAAACACACACATCCACAAATAGCTTATATTCTGTTTTTTCTGTCTTGTCTTATTACCCGACTGCGCCAGAAGGAGGGTTATGTTTTTCGAGTGTATGTATGTATGTATGTATGGTATATTTCTTTGGCACGCTCTGTAGCCTAAACGGCTTGATAGATTTGAGATTGAGAGGTGTCGTTAGATTCATCTTAATTCTGAGAGTGACACTGGGTATATCAAAATTTAAAAAATTTAAATGGCCGCTTTTTGGCGCCATATTACCTCTTCAGAATTTTTTTTTTCCGTCGAAAACTATCGAGTGGGGTATCAAAATAAAGGGTTTTATAAATTCTTTACAAAAATATATACAACTTATATGTTTAAATGTAATTTGGAATGAAAAATTCTAAAAAACCACAAAATATTCAACGTTAAAAATGAATTTGACTTTACAAAAAAAACATTAATAGTATGATAAATAAAACATAACAAAACAAAACAAAAAAATCAAATAAAAAAATTAATTAACAGAAACATAAAACCCGACTGCGTGTAAAAATAACAGAAAAGATATAAACAAGACTTATCAACACGCAGGCGGAGGCTACCTATGAGCTATTATGTAATTCATGACCTAAAACATACGTAGCCTCCGACTGCGTGTTGATAAGTCTTGTTTATATCTTTTCTGTTATATTTACACGCAGTCGGGTTTTTTGTTTCTGTTAATTTTTTATTTTATTTAGTAAACCATTTTGGCACGATTCTTTATTCAAGTAACTATTGATAAAATATAATTACTAGTTCTGCAAATGTAATTAGGTTACAAAATGTTACTTAGTGTGTGAAATTGTTAACATAATGTCTTTTATTGTTATTGACGAATTGCTTAAAAAAGACGTGCCAAGATTGTTTACTAAATTAGACAAGTAAGAAAAAACAGATATTACAAACTCAGTAGTGAGAGTCGAACTCGTGCACTACGGGTTCCGTACTGCATACTGTCGGTGTTTTTTTATTATTATTATTTTTTGTTTTACAACGGAGTATGCACTAAAATTTGACAAAGTTTGACGCTTGTATGTATTACCGTTTTTAAGGTTGAAAAAGAAGAAGATTTTTGAAAAAATGCATTTTTGATATTTTCTTGCATGGGAACATTTCATTTTGGTTTAGAATTTGTAATATTTTTATTATTTACCATAACAGAGGCAACACATATTCTGTGTAAATTTTAACTAGCTACCTATTACTGTTAAAAAGATACACAAAGATACAGCCCTATGACAGATAGATGGACGGACGAACAGACGGTGTAGGCATAGCAATAGGCTCCCATTGACACCCTTTAGGTAGGTACGGAACCCTTAAAAGACAGGCAAAAGAGAATGAAGAATTAAATAAGTATCTCAATCAAAGTCAATATTTACACTTTCACAAAAACCCTACCAAACATTCACTTAGACAACTTACTGGCCATTTTACGGTGTTGTCAAAGGGTGCCTCCTAACAATATAACTTAGGTACACCAAGGTATAACCGTTTAGTTAATAGCTGTAAAGACTTGCTTTTACGATGGTACCCTCAGTTTATGAGTTACTTCCACTGTATTATGTTGTGATGCATTCTCATGTTTAGTGTTTCTTTTTGACTTTGACTAAATCATGAGTTGACTTTGCAAACTCACTAAAATAAAATATTGCTGTAATGAAAATAAACTTGCCAAACTATCACAGGCTGCCTCAAACCGACTCCACTTGATGTACTTTATCCTACAGCTGGTATAGAGCCCCCACAATTCCGTAGAGAGGTTCCGTGCGCAGTGGAAAAGCACAAACAGGGGTCTGATGCAAGACATTCACTATTTAGCGCTCCACCAACAAAAAGGTTAAAAACTCGTCACAGTTTTTTTTTTACGGCAGTGGCTCTATCGGGGTGCCCGATTGAGACTGTGGCTGAAGACACTTTCTCCACCTGCTTACTATAGCCAGCCGAGTGATCACCTTCCTGCAGGATATAAACCTTCCCTGGTCAACCTGGAAGTCACTAAACCAACTTCGAACTCAAGTAGGAAGAAGTAAGTCCAATCTCGCCAAGTTGGGCTATATTGAAAAAACAGTGACAGGGTGTGGTTGTGGCATTGAAAACCAATCGATGATTCACCTCTTATACTGCCCTTTGTGCTCCAACACCTGTAGCCTGGGTGACCTTTGCGCTGCCACTGATAACGCCGTTAAAGTTGCAAAGTTTTGGGCTTGCCAAATCTGACCCAAGAGATTACTTTTACATATTATACCATTGACACGAAGAAGAAGAGTCGTGAAAAGGAAGCATGTATACGGAGAAGAACTGGGGTGACCGACATAGCTTGTAGGATCAGTAAGCTGAAGTGGCAGTGGGCTGGCCCTGTCTGTCAAGGACCAATGGCTGTTGGAGCAGATAAGTCCTTGAGTGGAGGCCGCGAATCAGCAAATGCAACGTATAGGGCGCCCCCTCATACAGGTGGACCGTCGACTTGAAGAAGGTAGCTGGGGGGGAATAGATACGGAAGGCTGGGTACTAAGTATTGTAGTGCAACTTGTTAGAGGCTAGCCCAAGTAGCACATAGCGTTAAAATTAGGCTATACAAGGCCTAGAAAGAAGCCCACGCTGTTATAGGTTAAGGCTAAGAGCCAGTATACTGGAGCTAGATGATGACATAAGGGTGGCATAATAGCGTTAACTGACGCTTAGAGTGGTATTTCGGTTGTACAATTGAGTTATTGAGCACCAACAACGTTAGAAGGACCTTAGTCAAGAGCGATTTGCAGCTTAAAACGTTAATAGACCTGTAATGAAGAGTTATTCCTTTACAAAACATCTATAAGGTCGTCAGATAACTCTTTGACCGCTAAATTAGTATGTTAAAACTCAAGTGTACAGTTTTGAAGTTATGTAGCAAAATCTATACACAAAATATAATAAGAATAACTATAATTTGTAAATATTGAAAACCATATTTAAATGTACTCTTTAGATAGTTGTACTTCGTTCTTTACAGTTTAAACACCACCTATGGAGGTAAATCTATCCCCCCTACTGTTCACGCTGTATACCAGCGATATTCCAAAATGCGGTGCAGCCCGTATTGCCCTTTTCGCCGACGACACGGCAATCTATTACTCCGGCAAGACCCATGTCGCTATTTCTCGTACCCTCCAATCCGCGGCCAACACCCTAGGTGACTGGTTCCGGAAATGGAGAATCGAAGTCAATCCGGAAAAAAGTGCAGCGGTCCTATTCGATAAAAAACCCCTGTCACAGTACCGCAAAGAACTGAACGTACCAGTTTCAATGTTCGGCAAACAGATCCCATGGCAAAGTCAAGCCAAATACCTTGGAGTGATCCTTGACCGTAGACTGACTTTCAGACCGCATATCCGCAAGGTGAAAAACCGTGCCGCCTTCGTCCTCGGACGTCTCCACCCCCTACTCAATGCGCACTGTAGGCTGCCCACTCCTCTCAAAGTAAGGATATACACCACCTGTATCCGCCCCATACTCGCCTATGCTAGCGTTGTGTTCGCACACGTTAAGCCGGTGAGAATTCACATACTCCAAACCCTCCAAAACCGTTTCATGCGAAGGGCCGTAGGCGCCCCCTGGTACGTACGCAACGTCGACCTCCACCTAGACCTCAAACTGCCGACCATCAAGCAGTTTTTCAAGCGTGTCTCAAAACGCTATTTCGATTCCGCTCCCAAGCACCCCAACCCCTTGGTCGTGGCGACCACCGTCTACCAGCCATCTGCTATTAGCAAAATCCGACGTCCCAGACACACACTCATTGAGCCCGATGACGCTATTACACTCCTCCAGGAGTCAGATAAAAGTACAAGTACACTCCGACGCCGTCGTCCAAAATATCGTCCCCGCCGGCGAGGACCGACGCGACACACATACAGAATCCGAGAGTCCGACTCTCGAGAAACAGAAACACATGCCGACGCAGCACCGGCTTCTGGGGGGATCAGTGGCGGGGTCCCCCTGCTGCACCCTGAGTCGAGGTCCGAGCTCCCCCCTGGGGACGCCCTCACGGTGTAAGCAACCGGAGATAATCTCGTCACGCGAGACCGGCCCTATGCTCTAGAGTAGTTCCTAGGAGCAGGCTATTGCGTAGCCACTGTTTAGGTTTTAGGCAGGTCTTAGCCTCGCCGGCGAGGCTTGCCGCTTCACGGCGTTTAGCACGTCACCCGATAGGGACCGAAAGTCCGCTACTTTCGAGGAAACCAATTCGATGCAGCAACGGCTGCTAGGGGGACATAGGAACTGCGGGGTCCCCCTGCAATGCCCCAGCGAGGTTCGAGCCCCCCCCTTGGGGGGCGCCCGCTTATATACTTAGTTTATAAGTTTAGGGAAAAAACTTTCGGCGAATGGAGTCCCACATGGGATTCTCCGCCAACTAAGCCCGGTTAAGCAGAAATGGGACTTCGGTCCCACCTGCGAGAGCACATTCGAAAAAAAAAAAAAAAAAAAAAAAAGGTAAATCTATTTTTGAATTTTGTTAGTACTGACACCCTTATAGATCTCTGTAATCAACGCCTAATTGTTACTTGGGAGACAAGTCCAGTAATGGACTGCGATAGGCTGAGTTGTTGTAAAGGAAGAGAAAATCATACGGTGAAAATTTTATCGCAAGGCAATAAATGAATGTAGCCCGCCCTAGTTATAATATTTCCCACGATGTTCCCCTCAGCAAAATTTAATCACTACCACTTATTCCTCCGCATGCAACCGACAAAGTAGGACAAGCAAATTCATTTTTCTCCAAGCTATCGGCAAGTTTATTGCTAATAAAACTTCACGACGTTACTGCGGAGGTGAGCAGAATTTATCGTACATAGTTTGTATTGTAAGGCGTATATAAATCATTTTAGAGAAGGAAACAGTGTTGGAGTGATAAATAGTTCTATTAGAGATAGTTTTCTAGAAAGGTGCTGTTGCTAGTTTCGTTTTAGATTGTATTCAGACGGTAAACTGTTCTTGAGTGGATCGTGAATTGGTAAATGTAGTGTGGGTTGTTTTACACTGCAAGGTAATTGTGAAATACATTGCCGAGTATATTCCAGCAAAGGCATTGCTGAGCAATTTTATCAACTGTAAAACTGTATCAAAGGCCACCTACTTCCTAAACTGTTTCACACAAATTATTTTATTATTTTGAAGACGGTTTTTACTTTTCTTATATTGCTCGTCAGTGTACTTAGATTTCTATGAGTTAAACCTATAAAACCATTAGACAATCATCTAAAATCACTATCATATAACCATAGCTATCTATACTAAAACACATAGATGCCAAGAAGGCAGTATACAGGATTATTTCTTATCTCGAAGCGCAGCTTCCTAATCTCCACGTCACAGCGGCTGTATCTTAACGATATCTTGTGGGAGGCAAGTTTGTGATAGTAATAAAGTCATATTATTATTTTTTGTGCAATAAAGTGATTTTATGATTTTTTATTACACTTTTTATTATGATGATTGGTGTAGTAGTGGTTGAGGGTTAGTTTTTTGTGTTTAACCTTTTTTTGGTTGTTGTTGGCTAGCCTAGCTTGACTTCCATACAAGAGCGTTTGAGTTGGAACCCAGCCCACACCTTTGATCTTCCGAATTCATGGGTGGATCAGAATTTGTATAACACTTGCTTTAACGGTGAAGGAAAACATTGTCAGAAAACCTGCACATTTGAGAGTGTTCCATACGGTTCTCGATGGTGTGTGTAGACCGGCGTAGACAGGTCTTGTGGTGTTCGAGGGTTCTTCAGTCTCGTCTGAGAGCTCTTTCCCTTCACAATAATATGTATATTATACACTCAAGACCAATTAACCCAGGTCACCAACATAAACCTTAATATCTCGGAAACAAAAATAAAAAGTAGATAAAAGTAATAGGTCTATAAAATTATAAATAGTGTATTGTTGTTAATAAATAGTCTATAAAATTATTTTTATTTGAATAAGCTATCATTCTTAGTTCCCAAGATACTAAGGTTTTTGATGATGACCCGGATTCATTGCTCCTGAGTATAGTATCAAGAAAATGTTTAGCTTTCCTTCCCATTATTTATTTTCTTTCACAACTAAAATAAACCACAGTAAACTGCATAAAATGCAACAAATGACTAAGGATTTAATTAACTTAATGTGATTCAGCTGTGGTTCTGGTCAGGGTGTGGTCCTATTACAAGCGTTATATAATTTGTGTTAGGTCACAGTGTCACATAATATTATTATTTTATTATTTTTAATGCATGCGAAGCATATCTTTACATAATATAATTATAAATAATAGATTTATTTGCCTTCATGATCAAAGTATATTGAAGTATGCATTACATTTTCATGGATTTAAACTTAAATTTTTTTTTTTCAGGGAATTTTAATTATTTATTTAAGAACACACAACACATTTGTGTTGAATTTAGTTTTTGATTATTTTCAATGGGAATAATTCCGATATAATTGATTTAATAGTTCTCGTCAAATGGAGCTCAAGAATAAAATCTTTTTCTTTCTTTCTTTTCTTTCTTTCTTTCTCATAGTTTACAAATTTTGGGATGCGACGCACGATGATGCGACGGTCAATTATACCGCGAGAAACATGAATTAGTTTAAATATTCCTTTTTTTGTTTATTTATTAGGGAAATTAACAATTACTTTATAATAAGTTTAGATAGGTACAGAATTTAAACAATCCAACAAAATAATCCTAGACAGTTTCTACAAATTAATAGAAATAACAAATTATTTATTATTATTTGAAACGCTGGTATGTACCTATACGATAATTCCGCAATTTGTACAGCCATGATTAATTAAATGTCATAAATTAGACCTAAGCCCACTGCATATCAAACCCAGCCCCATGGTCAGCTCACGGCTAGGCTCACGCATGGAATGTTTTGTAAAACGTGTAAAGTAATGCTGCACCGCATATTAATTTGAAGTCACCCAGTGCCATGACGGGAAGTGTTTGCGAACAAAAGACATAAACGCGTAGCGACGTCTATCGCGCTACATAAGAACTACTACTTGCGTACTGGAAATCAGCGAAATGAATGGGATGAAGTAAAAAAAATGAATACAAACGCCCTTCGCCGCAGCCCGCCAGGCAATAAGACCCATCTTGGTTGGAGGATCTGCCCTCTGTGTTGGAGGAACGTAACACCTCGTTCCTTCACAAACGTGTGGCCTTGCAATTGACTGGGTTGGGCTGGTTTCAATACCTACGTGGTGGGCCTTACTGTTTATTGTTGAAATCTTTCAAGTTTCAACCTCGCAATTTATCACGAGATGAAAGAAAGCTCTTCAACTTCTTACAGTGGAACCACACCACATCCGGGTGATATTTAAACTGTCTTCCAGTATATCACTTTAGAAAATTTGCAGTGAACTGAATTCTCGACACGAAAAGTTTGCATTTGCTCGTTTATATCATCGAACGATCTTTGAAATAGTGTTACAGTATTTTGTGAAGGGTGTATCTGCAACATTGACAAAATAATGTTATGTTATGTAATAAATTATCGAAAGAAAAATCCATCTTCTGGAAAATTGCTGGTTTGAACGTTGCTCGCAAGCTTTTTTGTCTTTCCACGGTTCATTTACAACTTAGATTACGCTCCACTTATTTTGACTGGATAAAAATTAAGAATTAAATATGTTAGTAAAAAAAAACTAGTGTGTTCGAGCACACGACTGAAGTAAAACTTCACTAACTTATATCTAACTCAATACTATTTCAATGAGAACAAAGGAATGGCGGCGCGGCGCGCGTACATCTGCCGGCGCCGTGTCGTGGCCAGCCGTCGCGCGCGCCTCGTTACCCCCTCCGTTCGCCTCACTTTTCGTAACGCATTCACCAGCTTACCCTCAAGTCAAGCGTGCCTAAAGAAGTTTTACTTCAATAATAATGTGTTATTTGTAACACTGCACGACACTTTATTGAGGTTGCTTGCACGAAGAACACAAATATTCACATCGCGTGGCATGTCGTGTTACAAATAAGGTACCAAGTATTTCTGCTAAATATTTTTATAAAAAAATCACAGGTAGCGCGGGAAAACGCAAGCCTATTCAGGATTAACAAAACTAAAAAGTTTCGCTGTCTGAAAGTGTTAGCTAAAAAAAAATGAAATTATAGAGAAACACAAAACACACTTATCTTACTTTAACAACTAATTTTTTTTTATAGAAAAGAAATAAAATTAAAAACCGGCCAAGTGTGAGTCGGACTCGCGCAGTAAGGGTTCCGTACCACCCATCAACCTGATATCCCATAGAAACTGATTTAATTTACGAGAGTTCATGGAAAGACATCAACGAACATTGCGCGAAATATGATTTTTTGCATTTCTTTCTTACGCAGTTACCACCACATATGTCTATGTTTGTCCTATTTTTAGTATTTGTTACTAAACTACATAATATGCACTATAATCTGACGGCTGGTATATATTACCGTATTGAAGATAGAGCAGGAACAAAAACGTTGAAAAAAATGCATGTTTTTTGAGGTTTCTTGTATGGGGACCCCCTTTGTTTTTAGTATTTGTCGTGATACACCCCATAGCAACACATATTCTGAGAAAATTTCAACCGGTTACCTATTACCGTTCAAAAGATACAGCCCTGTGACAGACAGACGGACGGACGGACGGTCGGACAGCGTAGCGAGAGTAATAGGGTCCTGTTTGGCACCCTTTGGGTACGGAACCCTAAAAAATAACAAATCACACGAACTAAATTTAAGTCAATTCAACGAATTTCACTCGCAGATCTTTTTGGAAAATCATCTAAAAACACTCCCTACAAACAACACAACGCGAAATAAAAAACACCTTCTAAACATAATATTATTTCTTATATAAATGACTTACAATGAACTACAATAGAAGAGATATGACTTATACCTGGAAAGACATAAAAAATACGCAAGGGTATACGCAATCCCTTTGTGAAGAGAATATTATATTATAGTATTGTACCTGTGACAGTTACTAATTCGAAATTTTCTGTGTTAGGTACACAAAGTTAGGGGCTGAACGTAGGGAGACCAGGCAAGATTTCACATTTAACGGGACATCAGCATTCAAAATATGAATTTGAGGGTTAAAATAAGGGACAACCCATTTTAAAATATTTTCATTTTTATGAAATCAACACAATGTAATATGACAAAATCGACAAATTAAAAACAAACATCAGCTTTGACATTCTACTAATATTATAAATTTGAAAGTTTGTGAAGATATTTGGATGTTTGTTACTCAATCACGCGTTAGCCGTTGAACGTATTTGTATAAAATTTGACAAACAGGTAGACCTGAACTGGTATTAACATATAACCTACTTTTATCCATATGTTTTTTATTTCAAATAAAACTAAATATAGACACGGTAAAATAAACAAATAAAGACAAGAGAAAATAAACAGTTCCCGAGGGATGCACGATAACATATTTCTGTGATAAGCCGAATTACACGCGAGCGTAGCCACGAGCATATGCTAGTCCCTGATAAACAAAAAAACTACAACATAATTTATTGTCCCGTATTGGTTTTTCCCAATTAAGGGTCTTGGCAAAATTCTTAGCTGAAAAACGGGACATCCCGTAAAACACGGGACTTTAGGTCACCCTAGGCTATATGGTAGGCTAGGTGATAGGTATATCTTTTAAATGAGGTCATCAAGTGAAATAAATGAAGTTTTTTGTGTAGGAAAACAAAACAATTTATTTCATCTGTAAAGGAAATTATTCAGTTTTATTGGCAGAATCCATCTTTAAAAATTTGAATCTGATTTGACATGTGGACACCAAAAGATATAAGCCATACGACTGAACATTCCCTACGCTTCGTTCGCTTTGTCGTAATCCAGTATAAATAACTATATTAAGAAGCATGCGGATTTATTAAAACTCAATGTTTTCTTTCCTCATTTGTATTTAAATTTTCATTTTCTAGATTAATAAATATTTATACAAAGCTATAAATAATTCTGAAACTGATTCTAATATCGTATTCTCTAGAAAAGCCTACAGATATAACAAGGAAAATATACATAAAGGAAGCAAAGATAAAAAACACATTACAAAAGATTTGTATACCTAAACATTTTCTTGAGTATACGAAATGATTTATATTTCAGAATGCCAGTCAGATTTGATTTATGACTGACAGACAGCTTTGGGAAAGCAGATGTTTGGAAATATGAACTCCTTGTATTAATAGTACTAACCACCATTGTATCTGGGTCACTGGGTTTCCGAAGACCTAAAGGACAGCCTGGACATTGAGCGTGAGCGCAGGGCGTTGGCTGTCCGCTGCAATATGTTGGCTCGCAGATTTGCATCATGCACGACCGAAGTAAAGGCTACGCTGTTTACAGCATACTGTCGGTCGTTCTATACATGCAGTCTGTGGGTTAACTACACGCAGAGGACATACAACACCCTGCGCGTACAATAAATATAATAATGCATTTAGGGTGTTGATGGGGCTGCCGCGCTACTGCAGTGCTTCCGGCATGTTCGCAGAGGCGGGAATAGATGGTTTTCACGCTATCATGCGCAAGCGATGCGCTTCCATCATGCGCAGGGTACGCGCCAACCCCAACAGCATCCTGAAAACTATAGCAGATAGGTGGGACAGCCCCATACTGGGACATTGGATACGCCTACATGCACCTGTGGCGTAATTCTTAAATAGTTTATTTTATTTTATTCACTGGAAGATGTAAGTACTAACATTAGTTTATAAGTTGTTTGTATACTAACCAAATGGACTTACAGTCTGAAATAAAAGATTTTCTAATAAATCTACCATTGGGGCTTTGTGTTTTATCCATAAAATCAAACTTAATCAGAAAACCAATATTTACCTAAAACCTTTATAAAAATGATTCATCATCATCATCATTTTAACCGAAAGACGTCCATTGCTGGACATAGGCCTCCCCCAAGCATCGCCACAACGACCGTTTGACAAACAACACAATTGAAAACGATTACCCTAATTCTATTATTAAACTGTGTCTGTTTGTTTGTTTATTCGAGCGTAACGCAAAAAGTCATCATCATCATCATCATTCCAGCCAAAAAACGTCCACTGCTGGACAAAGGCCTCCCCCAAATGGGGTGATATGCCATAATCGCCACGCTTGGCAGGCGGGTTGGCGATCGCAATTGGCTGTTTAAATACTCAGGGAACGCAAAAAGTATTGGACCGATTTAGAATTATTTTTTTGTGTTTAAAAGCTTATGACTGCCTCGTTGGTCTAGTGGTCGCAAGCGCGACTGCTGAGCGTGGGGTCCTGGGTTCGATTCCCGGGTCGGGCAAAGCGTTATTGGGTTTTTTCATTAGGAAATTCTCAGTAGCAGCCTGGAGTATGGATTTGTGCCCGGTTAATGACAATAGGCTCGCCCCCTATTACATGGGACTATAACATAACTGTCGAAATGTGGGTGTACTATACACCTCTGCCTACCCCTTCGGGGAAATACAGGCGTGATTTTATGTTATGTTAAATGCTTATGATTAGACTTCGACTGAAAACACGGTTTGTGTGGGATTGGTCTGAAGAATCAGGGGAGCAAAGCCACGGGCATATTGCTAATAAAAATTACGTTTTGGGAGCGTCCTCTTAAGAGGACGCTCCCAAAACGTAATTCCCACCCTCGCACTCCCCTTACACACCGCAACTGCGGGCCGCTCTCGTCAATTTTATGCGAGTAGCAATAGAACTCATTTTCGAGAAAATCATTCTCGCGTGTTTTACCACGGAAGTAAATGTCGTAAATCTCAAAACAGTTTTCTTTTTATTACAAGAATACTAAACAATCGATACAAATTTCCGCTAGCTAGTATTTAATAAACTTTATTATCTTCCTATTTGCATATATTTTATATAGCTAAGTTAAATAATAAAGGAGAAATATTCGAAAAATCTCTAAAAACGCATGATGATTTCAAAAAATAAAAGTATCGAACAAAAATCAACTAATTATACTACAGGCTTCGTTCTCGATATATGTATTAACCATGCAGCTTTCTCGAGTTACTCGGCAACTGAACGCAATTTTCAGAGCTAAAACTAAACGCAATTATAAGCACATTGTCTGCGTCCTTACGTCAACTGTCATTCTTTTCGTTTGCGCGGCAACTGTTACTGTGTTTCTCTGTGTTTATTTAAATAATTGAGTGTTAAAACTATATTTCAACCAAAATATAAAGCGTCGTCGGAAAGACGAACATTATTCGTCAAAAAATAAAAGTGATAGATATATTTTTTTAGTGTTCCAGGTAATAATACGTTGTCTTGTGATTGCTATTACACCGGTACGGCTACTAGCTTTTATAGTAGGTAAGGCCGCAAGGGTTTTTCGTAACCTTTGTACCGGTTGACACGGGTGGTGTACGAGATACATTGACGTGCTCATTCGTCTCGGGGCTTATACGAGATATACGCACGAGATCCTTCTACTCTTATGTGAGGTCCGTGAGACCTTAATAAGCAGTTTTATCAATCACTTGTACGATCTGTTTTTCAGTGGTATGGACACCACTACCAGGATGACCAGATCGGGTTCCAAAAGAACCCAAACCTCTGTTAGTGGAAAATACTATCTCCACCCTAACGGTTGATCCTGAGCCTACCTCAGCAGCACCAACAATAAGCTATGAGGTATTGTTAGCAGATAAGCCACATCTTATGCCAGATAAGCCAAAATGTGGTCCTATAAATAGAGACTTAGCTTTTATTTGGAGCTATATTTTAAAAAATGTCTTAAAGACACAAAAACTGTCTATAGTAAGTAATGCATTATCACTGTTGTTGGTAACGATACAGTAGACCGATTGAAATTGATCTCACTAGGTACTTATCGATGCTGGAAGGATCCTGATGGATATATCCATCGTCTAGTACTCACAGTACAAGCTCTGCTTAGTTTGGGCTTAGATAGTGCTGTGTAAAATGTCCTAAGAATATTTATTTATTTATTTATGGATTTAAATTGTGTCCAAACAAAATCAAGGACCAACTTCCCTGTAGTATACCTATGAAACTAGTCTTAGTGACAAGATCAAAGTTTTGAAAACTTGTCAATAAAGCGGTCAGTCAAACTTACAACAAATCATAAGGGAAACTTAACTGCGGTTTAGGTATGGAC
The DNA here is from genome assembly GCA_949699075.1 of Asteroscopus sphinx. Taxonomy (NCBI): domain Eukaryota; kingdom Metazoa; phylum Arthropoda; class Insecta; order Lepidoptera; family Noctuidae; genus Asteroscopus; species Asteroscopus sphinx. The sequence goes on along the minus strand of OX453021.1, from coordinate 4,367,182 downwards.
ACCCAGTCCTCAATGCAGGCCCGGGAACATCACAGCCAGCATTATCAGTCCACGGTCAAGAAAACCAAAGCCTACCAGAAGAAAACTTCTGCTCGAACATTGAAGTAAGTCATGCCAGAAGGCTAGCAGACTTTTTACCTTGCTGGAATTAAATTTGCAAAGACAAGTCCATACTTAACTATATCAAAGGTTACCTAATTACCATTGTATAGAAGGCTCATTAGAATTTTGTGCCAGTACCTGCTTCAGTAAAATCAAATTGGGTGTATATCCCCTTGCAAGCCATGCCATATATTTTTATTCCAAAACATAATTTTAGTGTACCTACGAGAACATAACATAACATCACGCCTGTATTTCCCCGAAGGGGAAGGCAGAGGTGTATAGTACACCCACATTTCGCCAGTTATGTTATAGTCCCATGTAATAGGGGCGAGCCTGTTGCCATTGACCGGGCACAAATCCAGAATCCGGGCTGCTACTGAGAATTTCCTAATGAAAAAACCCAATAACACTTTGCCCGACCTGGGAATCGAATCCAGGATCCCACGCTCAGCAGTCGCGCTTGCAACCACTAGACCAACGAGGCAGTTTACGAGAAGGTTCATATTAAACTTGTCTCTGAATACATTTGTAATGATTTGTAGACACATCTCATTTCAAGATGGGGGACTATAGGATGGCAACATTACCACTGTCTTCGGGAGATTACGTGGCAATATTTATTTGAAGAAATCATATTTATTAATACTAATAATAAAAACATTTATTTCTCCAGCACATTAAGGATATTAACATCAGTATTCACTTAACATATGTTATAGAGGCTGGAGCCTTTACTAGATGAACCTGTGTTACAGGTCTCAATTGTATGAGTTTACTGCCCTCCCTTATAGCTTGGGCTCTGTACTTAATAATCATGAAAGTTGTGGTGACACATCTAAGACCTACTTTGTAAAGCATCTAGTAATCAATCATGTTTAGAGGATATTAAAGAAATATTAGCTCTCTTAGTGCTTGAGATTTGTTATTTATTTTGATAATTAAATTCAAAGTTTTGTGTCTGACACAAGAAATATGACATTGCAATATTGCCTACAGGCAAAGTATTAAACATTAAAAAGTCTGTCCAAAAGTACTTAGACCTGAAAAGTTGTATTATAAGAGATCTAGCAAAGTTAATTGGAATATTAATTACAGCCTGCTCAGGGGCACCTAGGCACACTACCACTACTGTGGTACCATATGGTTGGTGTTACCTACCAAATTTTAAGAACTTTATAAGTCAAAATAATAATTATTATTATCCTCTTTATTGCACAAGAGGTCATGATAGTTCAAACAAAAAACAAACAAAATTACATAATTATTCCCTTTATTTGCTACATTCTCTTATTAATATTTACATATTGAAATATTTAAAAAAAAAAAAAAAAAAATCTTTACATACATGTTATTATATCTTTATTTTCATAAAATGTGGTATAAAATATGGTTACATTTTAATCTATAGAACGGGCATATTTATCTAATGTAATAAAATAAAATAGGAAAGCAATATAAATATAAATAATGTAAAAGTAAATTTACATTCAGAAATAAAATTAGATCTACAATGCTGGGCTAATAATATCAGTACAGAATGGGAATTAAATATTGTGACATTTCAATAGTACCTGAACTGGGAGAACCTAAAATAGATTATTTGCATCCCGCACTAATTCTAAATGTATTTTCTATGCCTGTTGGCGACAAAATCCAAATATTCTGTCTTGGACAGAATATTTCGTTGCCTTTTTTCCATTCAATTTAATATTTTATTTATTTACTAGTCTATGCTCGCCACTTTACCCGCGTGAATATCGTTTATCGTGCACCCTTCCGGAACTGTTCATCTTGCCGGGATAAAAAGTAGCCTATACACTAATCCGGGTTATGTTCTATCTGTATGCCAAATTTCATCAAAATCGGTTCAGCCATTCTTGACCTATAAATGGTGTAACTAACCCGACTATGTTTTATATATTCAGATGCCTATAAAATACTAAAAGGCTACAGGTATCATGGTCAGGCCCCACTGGCCTTCACAACCCTGGTATAATTACAGTTTAGATACATTTACTTCCATCTCTACCATTTATTACATATTTTCTAACAATATCATTTTATTCTGGGGCTGCCTATGGTACCTCAAACTTAAACTCTCATAAGTCAGCTCTATCTTTGTAGGGCTCTAAAATTGGGGAGGATGCTTGTACAAAGAGACCCTTTAAAGGACATAAGTCCAAACCAGCGTTGGCAAAATATCAAGCAACATGGGATCCAAATAAAGTTCTAAGTGTATTTACAAAACTGGACTCCAAATATGGCATTAAGTCTTGATGTAGTATGTCAAAACACTGGTGGTTTTTGCTTCTACTAAGTACAGCTGAATGAGCACAAACTTTATTATTTACTAAAATATCTAAAATAACGCTATAAAAATAAAATTTATTTATTTTACAAAGTTATTATAAGTAGAACTAACAATAATTATCAGATTAAAATATATAATAGTATTATAGCTCACACTGAGTGATGTTTGAGCCAATATTGCCATTAATTACATAGTATGATTACGATGATCACTAACAATGTGTATAAAAAATTAAATAAAAATTGATTTGCCCTGCCAAGTCACAAATTGTGTGATTACATGATTCAATATATATCTCTATAGACGGCATGACAAATATTTCTAATTATCAAAAAATAAAAAATAAAACTGTTTTCTGCTTCTACCATTGGTAAATGGATTTAAAGTACTCTCAGTGTGCGGTATATTTATATGAGTGGCTTTTCAGGACATAATAGCTACATGCGTCGCCTCTACGTCCAAAGCTAAGTCAAAAGGAACTTATTAGATGTAATCAGAAAGAGTGCTGGTTAGATAAATAACCATTTTTAATTCAGGGGATTTAGCCCATGCTGTGCTGAATAAATAAAAATAATTTTATTTACTAGTAGTACTATCTTAGTCACTGTTGATCTCAAACATCATAAGTGCCACGAGTAGAAAACACTTTCCTGTTCTTATAGCTAATAAGACTGATCATTAACATTTTTACTTTCTAAGATTATTAACGTTGGAATTTCTATAGATGTTTAATCATAGAGAAGAATCTAAGTGGTTCTAAATAAAACAATGTGATTCCATAACAAATGTTTATTCCATAACAAATGTTTATTCAATAGGAATCCATAATGATTTTAAGGTTCATCTCAAGTTTACCATCTCTCTAAACATCTGCATGGTTAATACATATATCGAGAACGAAGCCTGTAGTATAATAGGTGATCAAACGAACTTACCTGTGATGTTCGATCATTATTATCCGAAGGGCTTCGTTCGAAGATATATGTACCCTACCCGTCCCACCCCCGGTAAAATTGAGAAGACCTTACAATACTCTAAAAAGAATGACAGTTGACGTAAGGACGCAGACAATGTGCTTATAATTGCGTTTAGTTTTAGCTCTGAAAATTGCGTTCAGTTGCCGAGTAACTCGAGAAAGCTGCATGGTTAATACATATATCTTCGAACGAAGCCCTTCGTATAATACTGATCGAACATCACAGGTAAGTTCGTTTGATCACCTATTATGTATCTGTCTAGCCAAACGATGGATAAAAGTTCAAAAAAACATGTATCTAAATTTGACATTCATCAAGCATGTGTTCGACTCAGCATATGTTTTCAAAAAGTCACCTCATTTTGAGGTGACTAAATCACAACGGAACTTTTATTTCCAGAACACTCATTCTAAATCACAAACGTACATATTTCCGCCCCAAATAAAGAACAATAATTTATCGTTAACAAAACAAAACAGAATGAAATCGTAAAAAGCGGTTTGTGGGAACATTATTAAATTAAGATGGGGAAAACGCGTTGCCCTTCAGAAGATAAATAAATGAATACGGGAAAATCGTTTGGAAAATTTTGGTCCGATTATGGAACACAAGAGAGTTTTTCATGTAATTTAAGTGGTTATAAAAATGAGGAGATTCGCAGGAGAACGAAAGTAACAGACATAGCCCGAAGAAATGCCAAACTTAAGTGGCAGTGATATTACTCGCAGAACAAATGGCCGATGGGGCAGTAAAGTTCCGGAGTGGTGACCGCGTACTGAAAGGCGCAGCGTGGGTATGCCCCCCACAAGGTGGACCGACGACCTGGTGAAGGTCACGGGAATCCGCTGGATGCGGATATCGCAGGACCGGTCGTTGTGGCGATGCTTAGGGGATGTTTGTATATCCAGCAGTGGACCTCTTTCGGCTGAAATTATGATGATGAATGGTTATAACGTGGGCAGCAGTCTCCTGTGTACAGTCAACAAAATTTAATAATAACCAACAAATAATTTCTTCTCATGAGTGTCGTAAAAGGCGACTAAGGGATTCACCAGAGGATGGGCAGCAGCGTTCTCCGAGTATTTAAACAACCAACTGCGATTGCCAACCCGCCTGCCAAGTGTGGCGATTATGGCATATCCCCCCCCCCCTTGGGGGAGGCCTTTGTCTAGCAGTGGACGTCTTTTGGCTGAAATGATGATGAATAATAAGCAAGTAACAATTAATTGTTCATAACTTTTTTCTGTATCGTTATTTGCTAACGATAATTTAACATGGAAGTCAGAACTTTGCTGTTGAAATTAAATTAGTGGAAACATTGGTTTCACTCTATATTCTATACATTTATGTTCCAGTTTTGAACATACAATGAATCGTACAGTAACACTGATAAAAAAGACAGAAAAAGAGATAGGTGCTGACAGAGTGATTGAGAAAGCAAGAGTGAGTGAGAGTGAGTTAAGTTAAAGCCACGTCATTATTAAGAAAAACTTCTCATCCACCTGTGATATTCCTTTGATATTTGTGTGTGATATACACACTACACACTATTAAAGAAATTGACAGCAAAAATATACACCTATCTCTTTTTCTCTCTTTTTCTCTCTTTTTCATCTGTGTTACTGTACGATTCATTGTATGTTCAATACTGGAACATAAATGTATAGAATATAGAGTGAAACCAATGTTTCCATTATTTTAATTTCAACAGAAAACATTTACGCCCATATAAAATTGTGGTTTCGCAAAAAATCGCATGATTTTGGTCCAATATTTTACGCACGAAAAAGGCATGACAAAGTAAAACAAGTCAGGCCAAAAATATTTGGCCGCCAAAAGCAGGTGTAGCTCATACAAACCGAGCATTGTTCTGTTACCACGATAAATTCGTACGGACCTAAATGTCGCGACCAAGACATACATTTTTTCATTGTCCTGTACACGACCGACCATTGTAATTAATCGTTTTATTCCGTTGTTTATTCTTTTATTGTTAAGCTGTGCTTTTTTGTGGTTTTTGTTTTCTGTTGTGCGATTCTTCAGTAAGAATTGGTCATCTGTGTTTTGTGGGTGTTGTGATATGCAAATATCAGTTGGAAGCGTAATGGTATTCGTGTTGTGCACTTTTAAGAGGAAATGCGGGAAAAGATACTTTTGAAGATTAGGTATTGGAAGAAACTATCGCTGTCACTTTGCGAGTGCTCGGCCTCAAGTAAGTGCGATAAGGACAACTGCAGTTCCGAGTCCGACTGAATAGCCTTAGTAAAAAAGTCATAACTCGAGGTTTGGCTCTCGACTATTTTCTCCTCTAAAACTGGACCAATTTGAAAGATATTTCATAAACTAAACAAGAAGAATGTGATCTATGCCGCTATGTTTTTCCTTTCTCATTAATAGGTGTCAAAGGACATTGATAAAAATAGCCTTAAACTGTTACAAAGTTGAACAATATACGAAAATTACATGCGAATTTTTTCGTTTCATAATATATATTGTATTTAATGCGGACAGTACAAGAACCATTTTTTATATTTTGAGGAGTATCGAACATAAACGCATAAGTTTGGAGCATTAATGACGTAACCGGATAAAATTGTATCATCCATGATATCTGTGTATCATCCATATTTTTATTTCGATACTCTATAGTCTATGATTCAATATTATAGACTCCTTTTCACACAAGAAATTCCAAAAAATTGGCATCGACTGACAACTTGACGACAATGTAGGTTGTTTGACAAAACAAAAATAGCAAAACATGACATCAAAATAGCACAGATATCTGTGATTATATGTGTCAAAATAGTAAATATTTCAAAAATCTAAAATTATATTTAGTACTGTCCGTGTTTATGAATGTATTGCAATACATTGGCTTCATTGAGTTGTATATGGTGAGCATCAAGTTTAATTTGTAACGCCTTAAGGCGGAGTCACTAAGGATCTTTAGCAATGTCCTTTATACAGTAAATCTCTATAGATAGGCAATTTAAAGATTTTTTGAGGGTTTCTAGAAATAATTTATCAATAAAAACGAAACAGGTGCGTAGAAAAAACTAACATTTATTTTACTCTAAAAAATCATTGCTCTAAATCAATCATAAACCAGAAATAAAACAGTCGAGTCGAGAGCGTTTGTGTGGAGAAAAGACAACCCGCATTTCTTCTTAAGATACAAGACATTTATTTATAGTATAGGTATGATGACAAACCTATTTTCTGGTTAGAAAATAGGTATTTTAAAGTCATCATTTAGTTGCATAGGAGATATTTTTCAAAAAAGTTGTAAATTTTATATCAATGGAAACACATTCCAAATAATAATATGGACAATTTTTAAACTTTATGTAGCAAAAGGTAACTGATATTCAGGACGTGAAAATAACGCTTCTTAGCATTTAACCAACGTGATGGCCGGCGGAGAAAAAAGATTATTGTTAGTCTGAGACGCATCAAATAAAAATTCTGTAAAATGTTGTGACATGAATAAAACTGTCATTTCCGCTAAAAAAAATTAACACATCTATTACGATGCCAAAAAGTAACCAACGACGTCAATAAATAGACACGCGATCTTATATAAGCAGCGTGTTCCAAATTCAGTTGAAGCAACCGTTGATAAAATTTACATGTGTCCGCGAGACAGCTGTCATGTGAACTAATGACAGATGACAGTGTGGTTCCGGAACCATAACTCGTGTAACCATGTTATTCTTCTAAACAGCGCGTCTAATACGTAGTACATATATTTCGATGCTTAAAACTCAGATTTCTTGTTTTTTTATAACATGAATTCAAAATCATTCTGGATAAACCAAATAAAAAACTCTAGATGAATATGTATCTTAATATAAAACGGTTACGATTGAACATCTGATTGCATCTTCTGCACGTTGGGTAAAGGCCAGCTATAAAATAAAATTTTTGCTGTAACGTTCCCTTGTAAACTGTTTATCTTCTATAAAAACTTCCGGATGCCGTTTCTAGTATTTATAAAGAGCTTTGGAATAGTCTTTATTGTTTATTTTGTAGATTTTTCGCTGTAAAATAGTACATTATGATAAAAGTGAACTAAGATGTTCATTATACTCGAGGCGTTATACACGAGGCATATGCAGAGATTTAAAAAATAAACTGTAAAAAACTAGTAAAACGATAACAGTAAAAAGCACTTTAGTGCGTTTTGCGCGGATGTGACGCATATCTTACCACACTTCTTGGCTCTGTACCTGTATTTGTTCTGTTTTCTTGATTTTTTTGGTAATTTTGTGCGTCACTTTTGAAGCAAATAAATATTTTTTTCTTTCTTTCTTTTTCTATAATGTAAAGTAAACTAAAAGCGGTGCAATAAGAGCCACTTTATAAGCAAGTGTGTTGAAAAAGAATATTACCTACAGCAGTTATGGTACTGTGTTTCCTAGCAGGAAAATGTATTCATTGTTCTATCGACCCCTGGGTGATTCAATTATCAATCAATTACCAGCCCATTGAAGAAGAAAACCATATAGGTACAGGATGAATTTTTCGGTTTGACATGAACGGCCAAATCTGAAAGTATAGGGAGTAGAGGTAGGATAATCCCGAACATACACGAGTTTACACGACAACACACGAGCCAAAACAAAATGGAAGACGTGGCCGCTTTGTATTTTATGGCGGCAAATAATTATTTGCTACAATTATTGTTGCCAAAAAAACGGGTTCCTATCGACTCTTAATCGTTATTAATTATTATAAATTCTAAATTTTTTACAACAATCATCATCATTTCAGCCGAAAAACGTCTACTACTTCTTCTTCTTCTATCGTGTCGACATGAGCTACATGATAATAGCTCATGCCGTTGGAAAAAGATTAGCCAGTCAGCAGGTTGGTAGCGGGGCTGACTGCCCAGGGTGCGCCGGACGATCAATTAAATATCGTCACTCATGGAGGCTCTTTTAATGCACCCAAAAGACAAAGGTCTTCAACCAGTGCGTCCTGCCAGTCATGACTTACGGTGCCGAGACGTGGACACTGACAGTTGGGCTAGTCCACAAATTTAAAGTCGCTCAGCGAGCTATGGAGCGAGCTATGCTTGGAGTTTCTTTGAAGGATAAAATCCGTAACGAGATTATCCGGAGAAGAACCGGAGTGACCGACATAGCTTGTAGGATCAGTAAGCTGAAGTGGCAGTGGGCTGGCCATGTCTGTCGAAGGACCGATGGCCGTTGGAGCAGACGAGTCCTTGAGTGGAGACCGCGTATCGGCAAACGCAGCGTAGGGCGCCCCCCTGCCAGGTGGACCGACGACCTAAAGAACGTGGCTGGGGGGGACTGGATGCGGAAGGCAGAGGACCGAGCGTTGTGGCGCAATTTGGGAGAGGCCTATGTCCAGCAGTGGACTGCGATAGGCTGAGTTGATTGATGCACGTCTACTACTGGACATAGGCCTCCCCCAAAAGGGGGGATATGCCATTATCACCACGTTTGGCAGGTGGGTTGGCGATCGCAGTTGGTTGAATAAATACTCAGAGAACGCTGCTGCCCATCCTCTGGTGAACCCCTTAGTCGCCTTTTACGTTACCCACGAGAAAAGATGGGGTGGTGCTATATTCTTTGTGTCCGGCACCACACGGAACACTCTTTACAATAATACTCCAATCCAATGAACACACCATAAATATTACGTATCTAGTGCGCTACATTTAAACTCTGTGCGCCGAATGAAGTGTGTCAAGTGTGGCCGCACAAGCGAAGTTTATCGCGATAAAATCCTTTGATGTGAGCAAGTTTACCGACAACGGAGTGAAGTGTCTTCGTCTTCTCCTGAAGCGGCCAAGCCTTCGCGATGACTTGGCCACATACATTGCGATGACGTGAATATTCGGGTTATCGCGATGAGTGCAGACTAAGCATTCTAGTAGGTTCCGACACGATGTCACGATATACGTATCGATTTAGCGAATCGACCCCCAGACTTGCAAAGGCAACTCGTTTACACGAATTTACTGAAGGCTATCCTTAGATAGCCTTGAAAACCTTTGGAGTGGAGCCTCCACTGATGCGGAGGAATGTATTTAGATAATTTTCACATTCGTCACAAAAACCACATGAAAATTATGTCTTTACCGTATCACACAAATGCATCTAAAGTTGAAGATACTCCTTTTGCACTTTGCAAAATTAAATTTTTAATAATACAGAGCTATCTACCAAAAGTTTTATAAGCTAGCGCTGAGTAAAATAATATTAAATAATATAACTTATAAAATTCAAGTCTCTCAAAATATATTTCAGCATGTCACATGACGAATGGACTACAAATTTTCTTCCTTATTCTAAGTAAATTTATTCTGGCAATCCGCCAAGTTCTGGCTATTTGGAATAAGACAGGTTATTAACGACCGCTTATAATAAAAGTTATTATACTCAGCTTTATGTCCGAAAAGTAGTAAGGAAATTGAATAAAGAAGTATTAGGGCTTGGGCACACATAGAGCTGTGTTTTCAGCGAAAAGATTTATAATTTTTCAAGTTTTTTTTTTAAATTACAAGAATAAGTTCTGTCGCAGATTTGCTTTAATAATAAGTAATAAATAATCACGCAAATCGGCCAATACATTTAAAAAACACCGTTTTTAGCAGATAATCCAGCAAAGTTAAATTAAACTGTTCAACTGAAGTCAGTTGAAATACTAATAAACCAAATTTAATTAAATTTATGTGAGAGCAATCCGAAAGTATCTCAAATCAATAAAAAAAGAAAAATTACAATTGTTAATCGGTTCACAACCAGTAAATATATCGTGTAGCAAACATGAAAAAATTAAAAAGATGTAGGTACTGTCGAATTGAGAATTCCTATTTTTTTTTTGGTGTTCCTTTTTTGTAGGCGGTTAAAAAAATAGAAATTAAATTAAAGCCACACAATTTCAGATATTCTCATTGCATTACACAATTTCAGTAAAAATAATGAGGTACCTACGTTAAAAAAATAACTTGTTTTTATTTTCATGATTCCAATTTAAGCTGAAGTCTTTGATTCGTGCAAACTCATTTCGCGTCTGTAATATCTTATTATTTCATACAAAAGACTAGTTCGGATACACAGTAAACTACTTTGTTACATACATTTTGAATGTATTTTTATTGTAATTTACACGAATGACGAATCAAGCGCTTATCGACATAACCAGTAAAACCAGAGCCTGTGTTGTATCAGACTAAAATACTAAGCCAGTTACACTTATAATGGATTTTCAATTTTTCACCATTGATATGAGGTCGACCAAATCAAGCTACTATTTCAATGTCATATTAAGCAAAGACACTATCATCACACACGGTAAAGATGCTATAATATTTTATCTTATGATAAAACATTAATATTTATTTATTTATTTACTAAAATGCACACCAACAACCTATTCACAATTCTTTTTATAGAAGGGTAGCATACATAATACAAAATGTATTCATACAGTGGTTCTGTGCAAATAGGTCACTTACAGGCATGCACGACTTTCACAGTGGAACGAGTAGCTAGCTGATAACCTACTAAAATAATATTATCATTAATTAATTAATGTCTTCCCGGCAGAATTTCGGACACGGCGCCCAATCTCAACGGAGGCTAGCCACATTCTATAATGTGGCTATAATGTAGTATGTTTCTATAATGTAGCGTTTAAAAGTTTAGTATACTATTATACTAAAATTTTCCCACGGCTTTGCCCGTGTCATCATCATCATCATTTCAGCCGAAAGACGTCCACTGCTGGACATAGGCCTCCCCCAAGCGTCGCCACAACTACCGGTCCTGCGCTTTCCGCATCCAGTGGATTCCCGCAACCTGCACCAGGTCGTCGGTCCACCTTCGACCTTGTACTGGAATAAAATTTAGCTTTTGTTACTTCTGGATAAAGTAGCTTTCTATTGTTGAAATAATTGTTAAAATCGGTTCAGTAGTTTCAGAGTTCATCGATCACAAATAATTCAAATAAACAAACAAATTTTTCTTTTTTATTATATTAGTATAGATAAGGGATTAAGGGATTCACCAGAGGATGGGCAGCAACGTTCTCTGAGTATTTAACCAACCAGCTGTACCTGAAAAAAGTAGCCAGGGAGGACACGATGCGGCCTTCTTATGGACTAAGTGTTTCCTAAAGCAAGCTAGTTGCAAGACTGCAAGACCATTGTTAATTTTGTACCGAGTGTTGCCCAAGCAGTGTTGCCAAGTTAGGCGATTTTTCGCCTTTAGGCTATCTCGTTGTTCCTTGTAGTACCGGACGTAAAGAATTGCACCACCCTATATCTTCTCATGGGTGTCATAAAAGACAACTAAGGGATTCACCAGAGGATGGGCAGCAGCGTTCTCTGATTATTTGACCAACCAACAGAGATCGCCAACCCGCCTGCCTAGCGTGGCGATTATGGCATATACCCCCTTAATTGGGGGAGGCCTATGTCCAGCAGTGGACATCTTTCGTCTGAAATTATGTATGACGATGAGTATAGACAAACGTGTGCGCAAACAGAGGTGCACTCTCTATTCCCTCACTTTCATAATCCGATGGCACGGCAATCCGACTCGACCGGAGAAAGATCAGGTGTAGGACCGACGGCTTTACGTGCCCTCCGAGGCACGGGGGTGTAGCACCTTCAACTTCCTGACTCTGGGTTGCTACTAAGTATTTATTTTTTATTTCTTCGGGAATCGAACCCAGAACCTCACGATCTCCGGTTGAACACATTACCGACACCGAGGTAGTCGACATACTGATTAAAACTGCTTTCCAACATAATAATTTTACCGGAAATCTGGGACATTTAGCAAAAAACGAAACATTTGTAATCAGGGGGTCTACTTGCAAAATCGACAACAACGTAATCGAAACAACATGATAGACCAAGTGCTTTGAATATATCGGTCATGGGTGGGTACCCTACTCTAATAAATTTTCGTTTTTACGTCGTTTATCAAATTCACAAACAAAATATAGTGATTTTTTACGACGTCACAGATAATGTTCCGAGTGAATGAGCAATGAGCGAATGTAAATGAACAACTAAGGCCCGTATTACAGAATGTTCCTCAAGCTTTGATCACTGTTTAAAACTAGTTTTGAGTTGGGATTTAGAACATTCCTCAAGCATAGATTCATTGATCACAGTTCAGCTGAGTTTAGCTTTATTCTACACTGTCACGTTATTCTGAGACTGTCACCTGTTTAGGTATTTGAGCAGAGATTTGATCTGTAATCACTCGTTTGATATCTAATCTTGGCATCGACCACACTTAAGTAGATATAAATATCTACTCAAGTCTTAGTTAGTTAAGGTTGCTATTTCAAACCTGAAATATAACCATATTCGTGTCTAATGTCGTTGAATTGAAGTCTATAATTACCGTATTGGAATAAAACCGATGCTCAAGTAACGATTCTATCCTTAAGTAGTGATCAAGTGATTGAAGATCAAACTGTACTTGAGGAACGTTCTGTAATACGGACCTAAGAGTAGGGTTTCTATAGAAAATTGTCGATTAGTATCGTTCGTTGATTCATATAAACGATAGATAAATCGACGATACTTAGAGTAAGTTTCGACACAACAAATATCAAGATATATCGATTTTGCGAGTAGACCCCCAGAAGCGAAACAATAAAAAAAATTAAACCGCTTGTGTGAGGGACGCGGCCTCCATAAATGTCGAACATTAAAAATATTATGTGTGCTACATTGTACAGGCTGATTTGCATAGTGATATAAGGATGAATATAAAAGCTATCTTTGTTGCGTAGTGACTTTGTAGGTATCCACTGTTAAAAAATTGACTCGGTGCCTAGAACAAACAACACAAAATTTGAAAAAAATTTCAACAATCTCACAAGTTTAAAGAAAATGTTTTTTTTATAGCATAGGATGGTGAAACGAGCTAAAGGCCCACCTGACGTTAAGCGGTTACCTTTGCCCATAACAACTTCAATACCACCTAGGCAGTTGCCTAAATGGTAACGAAACTGAAAACTGAAGTGGGCGAACCGACCGACATGAAGATGGAAAGTCTCATGTGATTGTAAATACTCTTCAGACCGAAACACAGCAATGCAAGCATCACTATTTGGCAGAGAAGTAGGTACGGTGTCGTAAAAGGCGACTAAGGGATTCACCAGATGATGGACAGTAGCATTCTCTGAGTATTTAACCAACCAACTGCGATCGCCAACCCGCCTGCCAAGCGTGGCGATTATGGCATATCCCCCCAAACTGCTTGGGGGAGGCCTATGTCCAGCAGTGGACGTAATTATGATGATGATGATGTAAGTTACGATAACATTTATTTTAGGATAAAATACACTCGAAAGCAATGAATTCGGTTCACCAAAATAAACCTTAATATTTGGGAAACTAAGACTGAGATCTTATTCAAATTAAAAGTTTATAATAAATAGGTCTATAAAACAATAAAAGGTCTATTGTTGTTAATAAATAGTCTATCAAATACTTTTTATTTGAATAAGCTATCATTCTTAGTTTCCGAGACTTTATTATTATTTTATTATTCTACACACGCCTCTACATACATTAATACACCCCACATTCACATACACATTCCACACAAACTCACACACCCCGACACACATTCACATACAAAAATTTTAATTGTTATAAGTTTAATTGTAAAAGTAGCATTTAACATAGCAAAAAATACAAAACATACCATTGTACAAATTGTATTGTATAATGTTGCAAAGTAAAAAAAAAAATTAATACTAAAAAGTGGATCGGGACTGTTACTCCTTAATACAGGTTATTGTAAATCCTAGCTAGGAGAACAGCACTTCACCCACTTGATTAAAGATATGAATGTACCCACCTATTCTGTAGAAATTGCTAATTGCTAATGTTTTTACTACAATCTCTTTTCATGTATAAAAAAAAGTTTATTTATAGTTTATTATTCCATTTATTCATTTTCATATACTTATTTATTACATTTTTAAATATTTTATAAAAATAAAAACACAAAACATTTAAAAATATAAAAAATAGTAGCCCACCGGCATCGGGAACAAGGTCCAAGCTACCGGCGGTCAGGGCCTCAGAGAGAGGAACTTCCTCACGATACGCGCCGTGTCAAGAAGTACCGCTTTCTGCATCAAGCCCTTGGTCCAACCGCCCAACGAGAGCCTCTGAAGGTGTTGGTCGAGGCTCTTGGCTATTAAGCCATTGACCGAAATGACTATCGGCACAATGACTGCCGAGTCAACATCCCACATGTCGACAACCTCGTGTGCCAAGTCAAGATATTTTATTTCTTTATCTTTTTCGGCCTTCACGAGATTCCCGTCATGCGGGACGATGACATCAACAATCATCGTGCGGCGCTCTGATCGATCTATCACCACTATATCAGGCTTGTTGTGAACAATAGTCCTATCAGTGATGATAGACCGATCCCAGTACAATGTCACATGACCATTCTCAAGAACTGGGTCGGGCACATACTTGTAGTATGGTACTTCTGTTTCCACAAGGTTGTACTTCAGGGCAAGTTGCTGGTGAATAATCCTGGCCACTAGGTTGTGTCTATGCAAATATTCGCCGTTAGCAAGACGAGCACAACCAGAAATAATATGACGGATGGATTCCCCGGGACAGTGGCATGCCCGACATATGTCAACTGTGCCGTCCTTAACAATATATTTCCGGTAATTGTTCGTCATGACAACTTCGTCCATTATCGCACAGACAAAACCTTCGGTCTCTCCGAAGAGATCACCGAAACGTAACCAGGACACGGACGCTAGAAAGTCTACATCGGGCCCATGAAGAGCCCGGTAGAAGCGTCCGTGAAGCTCCTTGCTCTGCCATACCTCCTTGCGGCCATTGGTATCCAGTACCACAGGTTTGCGCCAGTTCTCCTTAGCCAAAGAGAGTGGGGTGAGTCCTTTGTCCACTGCGACTACATCTCGGTGCATCCCCCCGTCGGCTTGGGCGAAATATTCCCTAAGACTGCACACCTCACGGTTGTGAAGGGTCTTGGCATTAAGAAAGCCTCGGCCCCCACACTTCCGCGGGATGTACAGCCTCATTACCGAAGAGCGTGGGTGATGCATTCGATAAGCAGTCAGCAGTGTACGAACCCTTCTATCTAGGGCGTCAAGTTCTGTCTGAGTCCATTTAAGTATGCCGAAGGAGTACATCAAGACCGGCATGACCCAACCGTTGAAGGCGCGCACCTTATTTCCGCCCGACAAAAGACTGTTCAGTACTTTTGTTAGACGGCCATAAAAGCGCTCCCCCAACGTTTGCTTCATGTCAGCCTCATTGATGCCTAACGCCTCCGCCATACCTAAATATTTGTAGGTTTCGGTTGAGGAGAGGGATCTGAGATTTATTGAATCCGAGAGTTGGGTTCCCACGGATTCCATAATCCTCCCCCGATTTACATGCATGACTGCACATTTGTCCACACCAAATTCCATCCTAATGGAATTACTGAAAGTTTCAGTTACTTTCAGTAACTCCAAGAGATGAGAATTGCTGGGGGCAAACAGTTTCAAGTCATCCATGTAAAGAAGGTGGGATATCACTTGACCGCCTCTTCTCAACCTATAGCCCAGCCCCGAGCCCTCTAACAATGTGCTCAAAGGGTTCAAGGCTAAGCAAAACCAAAGTGGGCTCAGACTATCGCTCTGGAATATACCGCGCTCGATCTTGATCGGTTCTCCACTCCCCCGGCTCTGTCGGCATCCTGGGTAGTGAAGGACCGTTCTCCATTGCCCCATACACGACATCAGGAAGGTGCGCAGAGTTGTATTGACTTTATACAATTCTAGCACCCTCATGAGCCATGTATGTGGCACCGAGTCATACGCCTTCTTATAGTCTATCCAGCATGTCGACAGATCCTTTCGGGAGCGGTGAACCTGCTGGCTTATGGTCATGTCAACGAGGAGCAGCTCCTTAGTAGCACGGGACCCATTTCTACATCCATTCTGAGAAGCAGACATTATCGAATTGTTGTCTATGTGTTGGTTAATTTTTGTTCTCAGAATGGATGTAAAAAGTTTATATACCGTCGGCAAACAAGTTATTGGACGGTAATTTTTGGGCTCCGTGGTACTACCAGATTTATGGAGCAGGCGGGTAACTCCTGATGTAAGAAACCGGGGTAACGACCCAGATTCCAAGGCCGACTGAAATTGAGACGCTAAACGAGCGTGTGAACTACGCAGCCACTTAAGCCAAAAATTGTGCAGTCCATCTGGCCCCGGAGATTTCCAATTGGGCAGCAGATGGACTGCATTGGCTACATCTTGGGGGCTGATAGAAACTGCCCCCATTTCCGGTATAGGTTCACACGCCCGCTCAATATCCCGCATCCAGTCGCCTTCGGTGTGGCTGATGGGCACCGACCAGATGCTACGCCAAAATGCATTCATGGCATCATAGTCCGGTAGTTGCCCATCACTCACACCCTGGTTGGGTCGATCCCAGGTTCTGTATACCCGCCTTTCGTCACTCTGAAACGTGCGATTCAAGGTATATCGCTCCACACGCCGCTTATATCTCTTGATTCGATTTGCCCATGCATAAACTTTCTGCTTCAGGAAGTCTATGCGCTCTGTGCCACGAGCCATATAATCTCGAGGACTAATATCAGTCCCCGAGAAAGCCCGCCTCACAAAGCGCATCACTCTAGGGCGCGTATTGCCCTCCCTGAAGCAGATTAATTTGCCAATGAGTACTCTGGCCTCGCTGATACGACGTTCAATCCTGCACTGCCAAGCTGGTACAGCAGATTTTGGTCGTATAGCTCTGTCATCATTTTCAAACTTAACATGAGCTATACGACATGCTGCAACAGCCGCGCAGTACAGGATCGAGTGTGTATCGCTAAGATCTTCGCTGCCATCAAAGTAGTTTGACAGCACTGAGTCCAGAGCACACACCAGCGCCTTATTCTTTTTATGCATGGGCAAACGAGGCAAGCGTGGTCTTGATTCTGGTGGAATTGACCGATAATCCTGAATCGCACCCTCCAGAGCGCTCCTCAGTTGCTCACTGCACTGGATACTTACGGGACTAACCTCGTCGCCTCCTTCTCCATCAGTGTGAATAGGCCGCGGTGGTACAGGATGTATTTGCAGCGGCACCGCGGGCTGCAACGGGGGGGTGACGACATGGTTGCCCCGCACTTCAGAGCGAAGCCGCTCAAGTGCGGCGTCGTCCAACCTATGGTTTCGTTGGATGACTCGCACCTGATCCGACAGTCGCTGGGCCGAAACGTTGACGGCTGGCTCAAGCACCTGAAACAGAGAGAGCATCCTAACACGGTACGCCGTGAGGTTAGCTCCCCCCTCCGTAGCCCCATAATATGCGCGCATGACATTCTCATTTATGGACTGAGTCCACCTCATGCGCGACACATTTCCACCGGCAGCGAGGACCCTGTTCGGGGCCGGTTGGCCTCTAGGTCCCAGGCAGACTGGCGGCCGGGCTCCTCTCCGACGACGTGCAGATGGTGGCGACGATGGTGGAGAGTAATACTCGTCGCTTGAGCTCGACGCGACCGCAGCGGCCGGCGTCACTGGACTCACGAGTGAGGCAGGATCCGGCGGCTGCAGGGCGGAGCTAGGCGACGAGTCCGGAGATCTTGGGCGTGTCCTTGTTGTAAGTGCCCTGGTGCGGGCTCGGGTCAGCATAGTGTCGTTTGTATTTTCATAACTTAGTTTTTCATTTTCTTGTGGTTTTTATTACTTTTATTGTTATGACAGATGTCATCTTCGGCTTTCGTTTTTCTTTGAGTAAATCTGCATTTTTTCATAATTTACAATAGTTTTTGGTTAAGAACAGGTTGATATAATTTAAAAATAATCTTTTTCCACTGTTTATTATTATTATTAAAGATTTTGATTTTGAAGAATTGCCAAACTTAAGTGGCAGTAGGCGGGGCACATTGCTCGCAGAACGGATGGCCGATGGGGCAGTAAAGTTCTGGAGTGGCGACCGCATACTGGAAGGCGCAGCGTGGGTAGGCCCCCCACAAGGTGGACCGACGACCTGGTGAAGGTCGCGGGAATCCGCTGGATGCGGAAGGCACAGGACCGGTCGTTGTGGCGATGCTTGGGGGAGGCCTATGTCCAGCAGTGGACGTCTTTCGGCTGAAATGATGATGATGATGATGAAAGATTTTGTTGATGACCTGGATTCATTGCTTTTGAATATTATAATAGCATCTTCACCGTGTGTAATGGTTTTTACGCGCATTGATTTTTGATTTAACTGTAATCCAGTAAAACCCGAATGTAATCATAATCACACATGGACAGAATTCACTTAACTAAACCGAATACATTATCAGAATCCGATTTGACAACCGATCGACGCAAATATTTAAACGTCAAAATGTCAATAAAAACATTGATAAATAACGTACGATTTAACTGAAAATGGAATTTTGGAATGGATTTCTGCGAAATGGTAATATTAGTGTATTTTTTGTTTTTTAATTTGTCTTTGTTCATTTTATGCTACAGTTATTATATTTTAAAATATTAGTAAAATTACAGTACATACCCACAGCACATTTGTCAACCAGACAACTTAGCTTGGGGTGGATTGGATGCGACAAGCAGAAGGCCGAGTGTTGTGGATGAATTTTGGAAAGGCTAGCATTGGACTGCCATTAGTTGAGTCGAGATTTCTGTGTAACCAAAATTGACCTCCATATATTATTATTTTGTGAGCATTCTGTAATGTGTTGCGTATTGTGTCCACATTTTAGTAATTTCAGACGCCCAGGGCTGCCGACATAGCAGCCCTGGCAGGGTCGCCATGTAATATGTCACTATAAATCATTCATTAGATTTATCTTCTAAAAATTTTGATTAAAAATTTTAGGCACTTCACTTATCTAAATATCTGTTTAAAGCACAGGTTTAAAGTAACATTTCGGATAGAAGAATAATGAGTAAATTCGAATTTTCATAATAATTAAATTTGGATTTTTCTGCACAGTACATTTTAATTCAAACTACTTCCCAAGCTATATTGGGGTCGGTTTTCAGTGCAACAAAATACGACTGAATCTAGTGTACAAGTAAAATAAAACTTTTTAACAAAAAATTGAACCGACGAAAACAGAAACTGAAAAGCGAAAAATAACTAAGTATGAGTATGGCGCCGGCCAAACGAACTTTTAACAAGCAAAGTGCGTGTAAGTTGCAAGTGGCCGAGCGGAGAACGCATTTTTGGAAAGTTATTGTTAATCGTTGAAAATTTTACGTTGTATTTGATGTGACGTTGTTTTTATTATTTATTTAAAGTAATTTAATGATCTTCATTGATTGTTTGTTTGGCGCCGACTCATAATTAGTTATTTTTCGCTTTTCAGTTTCTGTTTTCGTCGGTTCAATTTTTTGTTAAAAAGTTTTATTTTTCATTTTTTGGTGGTTAAACTCTAACTCCATTATGTCGTAGTGTCTAGAACTATATACATATATGTGTGTCAAGTTTCAACAGAATCGGTTAACAGGTAAGAATTCAGTGGGTGAACAAACACTCATCCCCTGTTTTACTACCCTTAGGGGTGGATTTTGATTTTGAAATTTAAATGGGACCAAGTTTGAGATATACCCTATCTATTAAAAAAAGAATCATCAAAATCGGACCACTCTGTAAAAAGCTATGCGTGGTCAATCAATAAAAAAAATTATATATATATATACGCGTCGAATTGAGAACCTCCTCCTTTTTATTCGACGGTTAAAAAAAGGGAAATACCAAAAGTTTCTGTAAGTTAACTTTTTCATTGCGAGTTAAAAAAATGCTTCAAGCGTACTAAACCGCGACAAAAAGTGGAACTTTTGAAGCGCTAGGATACAACTTTGTCTCTGCATTTGTGACATACAGACATTGCGTTTGTGGAGCTTTTTATAATAATTAAGTTGCCAAGTAATTTTTTTTGACAACGACGTAACATTAAAATAGGTTTTTTTTGTTTCACTAATTGTTTATTTTTTCCTTTATTTATATTCACTTTGGCATGGTGAACAGATTATCTTAGTAGTTGACACGTACATAACAATAATTATGAATATGTATACATTATCTCAATTTAATCATCAGCAGTATTCGAAGGTAACAAAAAATATCGTATATACGTTCCGTGTGGTTTTAAAAGAATTGCACCACCCTCTCTCTGCTCATGGGTGTCGTAAAAGGCGACTAAGGGATTCACCAGAGGATGGGCAGCAGCGGTCTCTGAGTATTTAAACAACCAACTGCGATCGCCAACCCGCCTACCAAGCGTGGCGATTATGGCATTAAGGGGGTAGACCTTTGAGGTAGACCTTTGTCCAGCAGTGGACGTTTTTCGGCTGAAATGATGATGAAAAAAAAATCTTTTAAAATAAAACCAATAAAAAAATTGCCATAATGCTGATTATTCCTTGTCCGAAAGAATAAGAAAATGTCTTACGTATATACCCTTACCGGGTTTAAACCGCCGATCCTCCTGGCCGGCGTCGCCGACAGGCTGGACGGGCCGTTTCTAAAACATTGGCTGGCCTTACATGCATCTGTTTATCAGGCATGGGGCAGATAAATAAAACTTAATATGTACCAATCTATGTAATAATTTTATATATATTATTAAATATTAATATACAATTTAATATAAAATTTAAAATAATTTAATTAAACAATAACGTACTTTCAAAAATATTTAATTCATTATTTTAACGCATTTTACGCATGCGAAGCGAATTCTAAAGATATAAATTGTGGAAATAAAAAATCGCTCACGAGCAGGATTCGAACCTGCGACTCCTGGCTTAGTACGCCAGTGCTTTACCCACCAAAACGTACGTATACGTCTTTAGTCACCCAAAGACGTATAGTGGAGGATAATTTCGATACCACGAGCAGTGTTCACGGTAGCTTAGTGGCTAAAGCACTGGCGTACTGAGCCAGGAGTCGTAGGTTCGAATCCTGCTCGTGAGCGATTTTTTCTTTCCACAATTTATATCTTTATATTTAATTCAATTCAATTCAATTCAATTCATTTATTTGCCAGAATGTAGGAGTACATGTTTGATCTTAAATTGAAATGGCCCATTTACATTCTACCATTATGTGGTGTGCAAATATACATTAAGTTAGTTATTAAGCTATTCTAATTCCATGTCTTTGAAATTCGTTTAATTTTGTGTAATAATGATAAAATTGTGTTGTTGTTAATATTATTGGTATTATTATAAATGCAATGACTGTAACTTGTAACTATGGGTGGATTTGCCTGAAATAAATAAAATTTATTTATTATTTATTAAACATTTTAAAAATACCAAAAGTGACAGTTTTTCGCATTTTTTCTATCTAGAACTGCAGCGAACTATAATTTACAGAGTTAATAGTGTACCTGTACTTCAATTTTCGATAATCGATGTACTCAGCGAGTAATTAATTTTTTACTGATGAGGGCGACACTTAGCTCTTTAGCACCTTAAACTGATACACCAACTCATATATCGCAGATAATTAAATTAATACTATGATTATTGTGAAAAAGGTAACCCAGTAATTGTGATCATATCCGCTAATCGTGCGCTTGTACATATCTCAGAACTAAAATTGTTTCATTATACTTTTCCAGTTTTACTATTATCTTTTATTATTCAAGAATTGTGTGCAAGTACCTACCATACACAGGTACGATGCAAAATTATCAACAACACTAAAATCAGAACTATAGTATAACCAAAGCCAAAATTCCTTCAACATCCAAAAATAGGCTTCATTCTTCACGTTCTACTTCGAATTCAATGAAAGCATAGATCCTGGAATCACGTTACCGCTGCAATGACAAGGTAAGCCGTGGGCAGACTAGCTAAACCGATTTGTTGCAGTGACTGGGCAGAGCTCAAAGCTGCCTGCGGACGTGTTAAGATCTGTTTACGTTGAAAACTAGAGGGTGTTTGCTTGTAGATGTGTGTGTTACGTGTAAAGGCTTTAGGCTAAATTGAAGATGTGATGCAATCAGTCGCTTGCTTGCGTAAGCTGTGTAACAAAAAAATAATTGAGGATAATGTGTCTTTTCTCTAAATGTGATTTTATTTATTTATTTAAACTTCATGCAACAATGTATATAGGTGGACTTAATGCCTTAGAGTGGTATGCCAATGGTCAAATTTATTTGTGCAATCTCTTTTTCCAATTAAAAAATCTTTGATGATCCGTTTGTGATACATACAAAATTAGATGCAAATCATCCAACTACTTTAATCAAAGTCACATTGCCACTTAAGTTTGGCAATTCTTCGGGCTATGTCAGTTACTTTCGTTCTCCTGCGAATCTCCTCATTTCTGATTCGATCACGCAGGGACACTCCGAGCATAGCCCTCTCCATTGCCCTTTGAGTGACTTTGAGCCTTCTTATCAGACAATACAATACAATACAAATACTCTTTATTGTACACAAAAGAAGATAGCAACATATATGACTTATATAGACAGACCCATTGTGAGCGACCACGTTTCAGTACCGTAAGTAATTACTGGCAACACACACTGGTCAAAGACTTTCGTCTTGAGACACTGCGGTATTTTGGACGAGAAGATGTTGCGTAGCTTCCTGAACACTGCCCAACTGTCGGATTCGACGATTGACCTCTTTCTCGAAGTTGGACTTACCTAGCTGGACAGTTTTTTCTAGGTATACATAATCGTCAACAACTTCGAGTGTAGATTCTCCGATGTTTACGGGAATGGGTGCTATATGGGAATTCGACATAACCTTTGTCTTGTCCATATTCATTTTAAGACCCACTCTATCAGAAGCTCTACTGAGGTCATCGAACATTGTAACGAGGTCCTCCATGGTCTCAGCCATGACTACTATATCGTAAATAATAAATAAAATTGATAAATTATATATTCAGCGATTAATTTTTTTTTTACTGATGGGGGCGCCACTTGGCTGGTACATACGTCTTAAAAGAGTCCCGACTAGTAGACATCCTGAGCTTGAGAGGTAGCTAACATCATCACACATTGTTGACATCGGTGTTACAAATAAGTATACAGATCAACCCTGGTTTTTTTTAAAGTAAGTACTAAATAAAAGTACAAATGAAAACATTATTTAACCATAATTAAACATTTACTTAGACAAAAATAGCACCAATATTGCCAATACCTAATTACGTCTGCGAATAATCAATAATTACTTGAAACGCACGGCACAATAAGAAGCATAATCAGTGAAAACAAATCAAGATTACCTCTATTCGAGTTCGCCAACAACTCAACTGAACTATCGTACAGTATGTCGCATGCTATAAATGTATCGTCGCAAAGAACTGTCGGAGTCCGTCCATCTGATTGGTGGCTAAGTGGAAAACTTGCGTCCAGCAGAGAGCAGTCGTGTTCAAACAAATGCAGTGCCATGTATTGTACAGCTATTGTCTTCCGTATTGTGTCGAATAAATGAAAAATCCTTCTAGGAAAGATAAAAAAAGTGCCAGTACTTGGTGGAACAAGTATTAGTTCAAAATAATGTTTTCTAACACCTAATTGTACCGCGTTTGATGCAAATAAATACTATTCTATTCTATTAACACAGAACTTTGTAACTAGTTGTGAAACAGTCTGAAAATAATCAATATTGCTGTAACTGTAATTGTAAGGCTGTTAATTCCAACATTAAACTATTACAGCACCAGCCAAATTTATAAATAGATATTGATGGGAACCCAGATGATGCAAGCACAAGACCAAGATATAAAGAAAGAAAGAAAAAATATTTATTGTCCTTGTTAACGGCACACAACATTTTAATAAAAGTGCAACAGAAACACATAAATAGGTAACCCATAAGGCGTAACTACAGGTACAAAAAAAAGTAAAACAAAAAACACAAAATATAAAGAAAGTACAGTCGACATAAATAAGGAAAGTACAGATAGTGGGTGCAGAAGTTTTTACCCAGCAATGACTGACGCCGCAGTGGATACGAGCCGTAAATTGAGATTCTTGGCATAAAAGGCGTTAAAATAGTTGTATCGACGCAAAGAACTATTGCCAACCCGCCTGCCAAGCGTGGCGATTATGGCATATCCCCCCAATATATGCTTGGGGGAGGCTCTTACGGCTGAAATGAAAATGATGAAAGAACTATTGAACCTCAGTCCATCTGAACTTGCGTCCAGCAGAGACCAGTCGTGTTCAAAGAAATCCAATGTCATGTGCTGTATTGTACAGCTGTTGTCTTCGATCGTCTCTATCAGCTGTCATTTCAGTATTCACTTTCTTCCTAGTCATACCATCTTTTACACAGACTACCCACAATTTATTTTTATTTTAATTTTTCTCTCCTCTTTAATTGTAGTACATACATCTAAATTTTACGAGATCAATGAAAATACATCTTTCTTATTTATTTGTAACTCAAGGCGATCGGCGTTGAGGGCTGAAATACAGACTACGCCTAGTTCAAATGCTAACACTTTTGTCTACAGTATCTTAAAATTAAGCATTATATTTGTAAACAAATGTACTAAGCATGTCGCATCTCGCATGTCGTCTTGTTGTCGAAATATAATAAGTAGGAACGGAACATAGGAACTGAGAGATATGATACATGACCGAGCGAATGAGATAGAATATGTTTAGTCGTAGAGATGTGAGCAAGAGAGTGAATGAATGCTTATGATGTGTGAAAAGGATAACGTGAATGAATTTAAAAAAGTTAGAACTAGACGTAAGGATTCTCTCTGTGATTCGACGATTGATTTGTAAGGATGTTAAATATTTTTTTTAAAGTATTAAACCGAAGTTAAGATCTGCAATCAGCTGTATTTATCCACACAAAACTATTTGCATTATTTAATTATTTATTTACTAAAATATCCCACAATTTTGGGGACTCGTCCGGGATCAACTCGTGAATGTCACTTCTTTGAAATAGAAATCTTAACTATAACTATTTTCGTAAGCCTGCCTGTTTTGCAGTAGACCTTATACAATCAGTCTTACGTTCTACAATTTTATCTCAAATTTTTACCAGTATTATCTGAACAGACTCCCGATTCAAATTCAATGTTTTTCTTTGAAATAGGCACAGTACATGTTTTTATGAAATGTCAAGGATTTTTTTGCACGGTTCCAAAAGATTAGACCTTATGGACAATATTATTTGAAATATCATTGGATATAGGTAGGTAATTATACAGTTCCTCATTGGAGTCTTAAAACAGTACAGCAAAAACGCAACTTATTTCTTGACCACAATACGTCTACTATTTTAGTATGGAAAAAATACTAGCACAAATATAAACGACCCCTACCCCCATCTACCACCATTTCATTCCATCGCAACCAATGTATCACGTCACATATTAAATGTTGCGACTAACGAAACATCTCAAACGTTTCGTAGCCATCGCTCAGAAGCCTTTGTACTTGTAATACAACAGTGAAAAAGAATAATGACTCGGGAAATGGAGTTGCAAAACTGTTATACCAATTTCCACCCTATAACTTCAGACACAGGGTATATTTTCACGTGGCGGTTGACGGCGTTAAATAAACTTATAGCAGGAAGGGTGTATATTTTGTTGCCGATCTTCTAGATATATCGTTGGGCTTATTGCAATTTTTATTCATGGTTTTATTCATATGATTTTGGAGAGTTTATTTTCTTATTAAAATGTGGAGTTTTATATAAATTTATTGAAATTTGAAGTTACTGCAGTACGCAATTCCGGATAGCAATAGGCTATAAAATATTTGGCGTTTAGTGTAGTAAAAGGGCAATTTGTATTACCTGACAATTTTTTATATTCTTCTACTTCTATCGTGTCGACATGAGCAACATAATGATAATAGCTCATGCCGTGGGGAAAAGATTATCCAATCAGCAGTTTGGTAGCGGGACTGACTGCCCGGGGTGCGTCGGACGATCAATTAAATATCGTCACTCGTGGAGGCTCTTTTAATGCATTTTAATATTAAGCACGTCTTTATATATAACTTTATACTGCCTTGTTGGTCTAGTGGTCGCAAGCGTGACTTCGCGGGTTCGATTCCTGGGTCGGGCAAAGTGTTATTGGGTTTTTTCATTAGAAAATTCTCAGTAGCAGCCCGGAGTCTGGATTTGTGCCCGGTTAATGACAGAGCGCAATGGGGAGCCACTGTATCTGCCCTCTGCCCCAGATGGGGGACATAGGAACAAAATATATAATATATATAATGGCAATAGACTCGCCCCCTATTACATGGGACTTATAACATAACTGGCGAAATGTGGGTGTACTATACACCTCTGCCTACCCCTTCGGGAACATACAGGCGCGATGTTATGTTATGTTATGTTTGTTTATATATAAAAATTCTTGTATAGCCAACATTTCACACAATTTCAAGTAAATGTTATTTAATGAAAATGATTAAATCTTTATCGGGTAATAATATTTTTTGCCACCAAAAGGGAACAGATTTTATCATCTACTGTATTTTTTTCTATGAGCTTTGTGAATTAAAAGTTATCTGATAAATAAGCATAAAAGATCCGCCACGAGTGACAATATTTAGTTAATTGTCCGGCGCACCATGGGCAGTCGGTCCCGCTACCAACCTGCTGACTGGCTAATGTTTCCCCACACCATGAGCTATTATCATTATGTAGCTCATGGCGACACGACACGATAGAATTCAATTCAATTCATCTATTCGCATAATAGTTGGTACATAACACAGTTGGTCTTACATGTAATTAAGATTAGCTCTTACAACTTTAGTCAAATTATTGACATGCAAATGTCTTAGTTTAGGGTAAGCAGTTCCACTGACATGCAAACATTCTTCTTCAGTATAAATGGCTATAATTTAAAACAACAAGAGATACAAGGATACTTGTTAAAATTGTGATTTAATTACATAATAAGATTTTTTGAGAAGAAGTAATGATTTTAATATTTTTGTCAGTATTAATTTAAATGAATTATCTTGTCAGATACAATAAAATTAGAAGAAGAATAGATATTGATTTTGTTAATATTTGAAATATTCCACAAAACCTAATACATACTAATTAGAAAAAAATAAGTTAAATACACGTAAACAAATACGATTTCGTACATCGACATTTTTTATTGCTCTTTAACGAATATAAGAAAACACATTGAACTTTGTAATACTGAAAAAACAATACAGACTTCAGTACTGGAAAAAGGCTGCTTTAGCGTTGTTTATGGGATCAGGAATAGATACTAGGTCACCTTACAAATTATGGCCAGTCATTGAAATTTAACCCCGTATATCTCAGTGTCACAATACGTAACCATGGTTCACCTGTCAACATATTAATCTAGTCGGCTTACGTCACACTGATACATTAAAGCATCTCAGACATGCTACCGCTTCCATTAATTTCAGCTCTGTTTATGAAGTAAAGATAAACTGTATTGAACGTATTCACTTTACATTAGTACTTGTTTCAAGCTCTATCCAGACTATAAAAAAATCCAGTGACAATCCAGTACTATTACTATCCCTATGGACAATAAACAACTTAAATATATAGAATTAATATCAAAAAGCAGTAATCTTGTGTTAAGGATTTAACTACAATACCTACCCGTAATCTATCTTAGCCGGCTAGAAGATAAGCACTGCGCATATTTTCCCCGCCACTTGCCACCAATGAAACCCATAAAAGAATTACTGCGACGGTCTTGTGACAACTTCTGGCCAGCCAATTTATATTGCGCGTAATGTAAACTAAAACATCATCTACGTATACAAGATAAATATACAACAAGACGTAACACTTGTTGCAGTAAAAGCAGTTTGTGCTATATATCTCACTGTCACAGGAGCAAGCAATAACTTACTGTCGACACACTCATGTAGATACAATTTACACACAACTGTGGCTAGGCTATGCATTCTCCTACCAACATTTGGTCAAATCCACCACATTGGTTTACACGATCAGTAAAATTAAATGTAGCTCTTAAATGATTATATAAGATGTTGATCTGTAACCGTGCCATATTTCTAGAGCAAATGATAAATAATGTGCTCAGTCATCTAAAAATACTTGAAAAAATCTACGATTATTTAATACCCAAATTTTTACATAGAAACATAGCGAGGATTTGAGAATTAATCCCGAACGATTCTGAAAATAAGTCATGTGGCATTATCAAAGGCTGAAATTTTTTTGGTTGTTTTGCACGCATCGTTGTTGGGCCGCACGCGACACGGGGGGAATTTGTTTACAAATAGGTATTAAAATAAAATGATTGTGATTTGTTGATTCTTTTATTGAGTCGTGTTCAGTATCAGTGGTATAGTCACATCCTTAAATATGGCACGAATACAGATCAACATGTTGTATTTAAATTATAAAGACAAATATCAAGATGAAGAAATAGTAAAATATTAACTGACAGTTATTTTGTAATTTGAGTACATTATGAGAATCAATTCAATTCAATTCTCTACGTGTGATTGTACTCAAATACCATCCCATTCTGTTTTTATCTCACCCTGGGTAGTCAACCCACCGTACAAACTATGCCGACTGTCTCCTATGACTTCTTTTACCTCTGCGTAAGCGTTTTTTAGTATTGCTCGTACTTACATGAGAAGCGATTTCGAAACTTCAAACCAGGTATTGTCAGATCAGTAGTTGGTATACTTTTGTTTTCAAAAAACTCTGGCGTAACATTTTTGTCTCCATATTGAAAAGAAGAATAAAACTTTCCATAATATAATCTTCTTTCAATTCTAGATCAAATATGTCGATGCCTAACACATCACAGCACAATCGGAAAGGCCTAAATTTTTCCATGAATATTTTACTTTCCCTTTCGGGTCGACATATTCAATATTTAGATTTATATCGCGGGAAGCATTGAGATTACCTATTTGATTTATGATAATAAATCCTGGATAAATTTATTTTTGAGGTCATGGTCAATTGTTGGTTGGGTAGAAATGAAACTGGTATTAATATTGACAGGTACGTGCTGGATTTAGATATCATTATAAATGATGGCCTCTTATGTTATCGCTCTTTCTGAGTACTTCCTGACAATTCTTCTGTAAAAGGTTTTTTTAATGATTGCGAAAATTGTATAGTCTCCGCTTATTGTAAAACAAAAAAACTTCTATAAATGGCTGCTGTTCCTTTACTTGCTAATAAGTACTTTGAGTGACCGTTTGTTGTTTTACCCTAGTTTATGACGGAGAAATAAGTTGGAAAAAAGTTTTTGTAGCCAAATTGAACTCGGAGTTTTTTGGAGTTGAACTGTGACAACGGCAGTGAAGGAGGAATCTACTTCGAAAGAAACCTCATGCAATGCAAATACTGAAACTTAATTCACAATGTTCACAACTTATTCAGTACATTAGGACACTAGCAACTCGGTACAAAGGTAGCAAGTCTGAAACATTCCAACTGGAGCAAACTACGTCTTTCTTCCACATAATTGGTTTTCAAACTCGGTACAAAATTGATGGATTGCCACCGAAGTTTGTCTTGCAAATTGTTAATTATGAAAATTCTCGCGTCCCCAATTTAATGGTGGCGGAACAAAAGTTACCTGTTTGGAACAAATTTGTTTTGTGGCGTTTTTAAAGTTGTTTAACAAGGTTTAAGGGATGGCCTTTTAGAATTTGGTTTGTGAATAATGTTTTCTGATTATTTGGTGTTGGTTGTAGGAGCGGGGTTTTTTAATGAATTCACCACGCTTTCATTAATTGTAAAGTGAGGTTCTGGATTTTGTGGAGAAATTGTTGGTTGGTGTTAAGATAACATGAATAAATAAAGGTCTATAACAAGTTTGTGTGTCTATAAAGCTCAAGAATTTAAGTTTATGATGCTGCTTTATCAGGATTTTTATAAATAAAACACGTGTGGTGTTTACCTTTAAAACAAGAATAACACTGACCCCGAATTATTTTTAGTATTTCTTTGTAGGCGTGCAGCTAGCTAGGGGAAGGTGGAACCAGCCTTCAGCAATTAGAAAAAATAACTTGCATAAATAGTGAAAACAATGTATTCCCATAATATTTAATGTTTAATTTGAAATCACCTTTATTTTCGAATAAATTCAGATCATTTCGTCTAAAATTTAAAGAAAAAATTCAAAACCGTCAAGTCTCGTTAATTTGAATATATTCAGAAAAAACTGTTAGAAGACTACACAGCCACAAAATGATATCAAAATACTTGGAAGTTTTTTTATTTAATGAAAAACATGGAGGACCATAGTAGTATAGTATAACGGGCTGGTTTCCGCAACTCCACGTCCAAGCGTGTATTTTGCGTACGGATGGAGGACCATATTCTTTTATGAAATTTCTCATAGCCGATTAAGAACATTTTAAATAAAACCATTATTTTGATATAGGCGGTATTCTAGAAGTGATAAAAAAAAGCTGTATAAAATTTGAATAAAACTTAGACTAACCCACTTTTGCTTGTGTTAGGAATGAATTAAACCATTATTTTGATATAGGCGGTCTTCTAGAAGTGACAAAAAAAAGCTATATACAATTTTAATAAAACTTAGGCTAACCCACTTTTGCTCGTGTTAGGAATGAAATGTTAATGATAGGGTGGTAACATAAATTCTTACATTTCTCCCATTTTTGGTAGGGTTCTAAAGAACTAATGGCAGTCATCAAAAACTCGCGATGTATTTTGATCAAAATTTCAGCATTTCTCCAAACCATTGGAATAAAGCACACACTGATGCCGAATAAATGATAAATTATTGTAACATTTTGTTATCATCTACATCATTATGTAACCCATTTGAAGCCAGTGAGGCTATAAAATTAACTTCATGGGTTTGAATCCGATCGCAATCACAATTCGCTTTGGCTTCGAAAGGGATCAATTTTAAACGACAGCCATCTTAAGCGGTTTTACGTTTTGTAAAGAGGACATTAATATCGTTAAACTGAAATTTGATTTTAATGTATCTGGGAAGATAAAATCGCATTTTAATTCAAATTTGAACGAGGTGAATGGAATTAAGATTGTATCCAATGGCCTAGCTGAACCTAGAATTGACATCAATGATTTAGATTTATTTAAATTTGTTTAATGTTATGAAACTGGCACTAAAAGATAAGAGTGTATTATTGATTTATACAAAAGTCTTTTAGATATACAAAAACTGTTTTCAAAACTCTAGTCAAAAACTGGATGTATGAAATAGTGATAATGTATTATTATAATGCTTGATACTTATCAATCGAATTCATACTATCATCATGAGTACACGAGGTTTGCTAGATACCGTCATAGCTGTGGGCCACAATAGAGTAAAACCTTGACACAGCTAAAAGGCAGAGAAAGACCGCGAATGCGACGAAATTCCCCTAGAAGTTTGCGGAAGACGGAAGACCAAGTGTTGTGGCGCAACTTAGGAGAACATCTACAGTATCTCCAACAGTAGACTGCGATAGGCTGAGTTGATATGATGGAAACACCTTGTGTTTTGAAAATCGAAAGATGAGGCCTTTGTCCACCAGTGAGATGTTACACTCAACAACATCATAAACAATATCAACATCATCATCATTATCGATGGTTGCAACAATCGACAAGATGACAATGTAGGAACTTTTAACTCTGTCCAACACAAGGAACTTATATATCAAGCTGGAAAGCGGACGGCTGACTAAAATTCGGTCCGATGATTGGGGAGCCATTTGTCTCTTTCTATAGGGTGTCCATACATGAAGGAAAGGGACAGCGGGCTCTCGGTAATACTACCTCCAAAAACCGGGCTCACCCAGTGTTTTCTCCCTGATTTTGATAAAAGACTTTGGACCTTATATGAACTGTATATTATTCATTGTTGAAGTTCTTAAATTTCTCCGTCCGCATTCTATCTTGGGTAAAAATTATTTGGTCCAACCCTTCAAGAATTCTCACGGAAGACGATTACATTACGCAGACACCCAAAACATGTATGTCAAAATAAATAAAAACCACTTAATGTCACATCCAGCATCTTTTATCGTGGGTAAGCAGTAAATAAGGGTATAACCCTGCCCGATAAGACCGGGGAGACGCCAGATATTAATCATCCCCTTAGCATCGGATTTATTATTTTTTCTTACCCTTTGCACCAGTATCATTGAATTTAATCGTGGAGAGGCATTTTTTTCTCTCTTTCTATTTATTCTTATTGATTACGTTTGTGTATTTTATTTACGTTTAGGGTATTATGTTAAATGTTGTTTTTGTTTTATTAAAACTTTGAATGGTAGTTATTCCTATTACCGTGAAAACTAAAACCTGACGTTTTAAATAGGTTTATTTGAAGAAACATTTTAATTTGAATTCATTGTTTCTTATTTTGAGCAATTAGTAGGTTTTCCTTCATTTTTGGGTTCCATACCCAAAGGGTGCAAACAGGACCCTTTAGGCTTCCGTACCCAAAGGGTGCAAACAGGACCCTATTACTCTCGCTACGCTGTCCGTCCGTCCATCCGTCTGTCTGTCACAGGGCTATATCTTTGTAACGATAATAGATAAGTTGAAATTTTCACAGAATATGTGTTGCTATGAGGTATATCACGACAAATACTAAAAACAAAAAAAAGTCTAAAACCAAAGGGGGTCCCCATACAAGAAACCTCGAAAATCATGCATTTTTTTTTCAACATTTTAGTTCCTGTTCTATCTTCAAAACTGTAATACATACCAGCGTCAAACTTGGTTTGATTATAGTGCATACTATGTAGTTTAGCAACAAATACTAAAAACAGGACAAACATAGACATATGTGGTGTACCTACGGAAGAAAGAGATGCAAAAATTCACATTTCGCGTACGTGCGTTGATGTCTTTTGATAAACTCTCGTAAATTAAATCAGTTTTTATGGGGTATCAGGTCGATGGGTGGTACGGAACCCTTACTGCGTGAGTCCGACTCTAAACTTTAAAAAAAGTCTAAAACTAAAGTTACTAAACTAAAGTTTTTTATTTTTAGTATTTGTCGTGATGTAAGCCATAGTAACACATATTCTGTGAAAATTTCAACTGGTTATCTGTTACCGTTACAAAGATACAGCCCTGTGACAGACAGACGGACGAACGGACAGCGTAGCGAGAGTAATAGGGTCCCGTTTGCACCCTTTGGGTACGGAACTCAAAAAACCAAGTACATAGACAGAATATAATAACTAGTACAGAAATAAAATCTCAAAAGATCTTTTTTGTTCCTTTTTTCAGCAGGGTAAACCTTCGAACTAAAAATACTCCCGGTAAAAATATCTGGAGTCTCTAAATCTCAACTGTTAGCGATTCTCAATAGGAAGGTATAATTTACCGACGCGGAAAGCAGTTTGTTAGAGCAAAAATAAAGTAACTACCATCAATAATAAGTTTTCAGTTTGTTGAAACTGTTTTCGTTGTTGAAACCCATTTAGGTACTGATAATAATTTTAGATTCTTTTCACACCTTTCAGAATATATAAAAAGTTGTATTATTATGATTAAGTATAATTTTATTAAAAGATTTTGTGTTAGTATCTTTGGGACGAATCTTGCAAGTAACTTTTGAAGTAGTTATCTCATTATTAGAATTAGCTGTTTGAGCCACATAATAATAATAGAAAGAAAGGAAGAAAAAATATTTATTACCACAACAAGACATACGATAAATGTACATAAAAAATTACTTCTTACTTTTTAGGAATTATAGTGATAGTTGTAACATCATAAAAAAGTAGCTTTGCATGTCGTAGCTGCGCAAAGAGGTTTGAACTCAGCATGATGCTGTGTTGTAACGTGAGTCACAACACAGCGCTGATTTTCAGTGACGAGCCGGTGCCAAGCCAGTAAAAGAAACTAATGAATATAAACCCAAAAAAAAATAAGAACCATTTTATAAAGAGGTAAGTGTTACTAATACCTAATATTATATACTACGCATACATACACATACATATTATCACATAGATGATATTATAAATAAATAAGAAAATAAAACAAAAAAAACTTAATCAAGGGTTCACTAAAGAGACAATAGATAAATCCCTAGTATCCCTGTGTGTGTGTGCCTGGTATGAGGCATCTATGGGGTGTAAATGGTCGATGCGGAGGGGTTTCGATATGTAATGAAACAGGCACTTATTTAAGATGCTGACAACACCAAAAAAATCAGACCTCTGCGGTCACTGTCGTTTTGTACATAACTGAAAGAGAGGTAACGAGCGGAGGGACGTCGGGTGCGCCGCTCAACTTGAATGAAAATTAAAAAAAAAATTTTTTTTTATAAAAAACTAAAAGCTTATTCGAAAAACAAAAACAACTATGTTTTAGATTATTGTCTTTCTTAAATGTTTTCTTAATTTCATTTATAATATTTCGTAAATAATAGAGATTGTTTGCTTTAAAGCATGTTTTAAGAGGTTAGTTTACAATTCTTTTCTATAGAGAAAACTTCAAGAAAACGTGTTTTGGACTTTTGGGCACAACAGAGTTTTAGAAAATACTACTAAATAATTTTTCACTGCCACAAACTGAATAGATGTATGTATATAGATGTATAGACTATTTGGGGTATTTGGCTGTTGTCAGTGTCTTAAGGACTGATCTCGGCTAACGCTGAACGCGGCTACTCAGAGAACGCTGCTGCCTATCCTCTGGTAAACCACTTAGTCACCGTTTACGACATCCACGAGAACAGACCGGGTAGTGCTATTCTTTGTGTCCGGAAGCACACGTAACAAAAAATTAATAAACTTACAAATTGCTGTAATTGCTGGTCGTCTTAAAAAGTATAGAGCACAATGAGTATAACGTTGTTTATCTTCAAACTACCAGACAAATAAAATAGTAATACAAGTAAAACTGAAGACAAAATTAGAGCAAAAAATAATCTGAATACTAAGTGCTACTAGCATAACAAAAGAGAAAAAGGTAACTTCTGTAACAAAAGTAGTTATACTTCAATTACTTATAGCTGATACCCATTTTCTGGCAGAAAGCCAACCATTACACAATACTGACTTTAATTTGAACAATGAAAATGAAGGTATATTTCTTTGAATTACTTCCAGTCGATTGGAATTAATAAAGAGTAACTTTTAGAAGAATATTAACCATTTCCTTTAGTCAATGTTTATGGTTTCCTTCAACATGCATAAATACATAATGACCTTTATTGCATAATCATACCACACTATACACAAACACACAGTTTTCTCACATCCTACAGCTTCACACCCACACACTTCCTCATACGTCATTGTGGCGACGCTTGGGGGAGCCCTATGTCCAGCAGTGGACGTCTTTCGGCTGAAATGATGATAATGATGATGATGATGATGAATATGTGTATCAGAAATAAAATTGTAATCTTTAGTAGCGAGAATAAACAATTTTCATTTACATTATTTGTTTTATTATACCCAGATTTATTGACTGTTTCATACATTTCGATCAACATCACATTTGCGACTCATGCAGCGTGGCACACTATCGAACCTTTCTCTTTGAAAGAAAGAAAGATAGCAAGAAAAATTGTTTATTGACTAGTTAGAGGCACACTATTAGAATAACATACTATTTTACTATATCACTATAATACAACATACCACTAAAGTATAATTGAGTGCCCCACGGGTGTGTGAGATAATTTTATTAAATTTGTTTTTATATATAAACGTGATTTATTACTTGAATAAATGATTATGTGAATTATGTATTTAAAGGCATTTAAAAAGCATATTATTAACATTTAAAATTGTATAATAGAAATAAAATAAGTTGTGTTGATACGTCATAGCCGATAGTCGAAGGTGGGGCAGAGCGGGGTTGTTTGGGGTGCTGGCCAGAAAACCTCCACGTGTGTCTGACGGCTGCTTGTCCTTCTGGACACGTCTAGAGGAAACGGCAGTTGTTGGGTCGGTCACCCTGGGCACGGGCAATAAGTCTCCTTTGGACCGGGGGACCATATTTCCCGTGGAAAATATTCTGGCACGGGAGGGGCCCGATGTGGGCCAATGGGAAGTTTCTTCGCGTGTCCCTCTGAGAAAGCAAAGGGCACTGTGGAGGAGCAGGGGCGGGCCCGGTGAGCACTCACCTTGCCACTGGGCAGGCAGCGGTGAGACTGTCCTTCCCTGCCCCCGTCGGTCTCGTAATCCCTGGAGTGCCTGCTGAGTAGTGTTCTCGCACCTCTTGGGACCGAGGGTCTTGGCATTACCGCCCGGACCGCGAGAAAGAACACCTCTATAAAAATTACAGGAGGATGGGCCTGCGAGCAGCAGACTCGGGGTAGTCTGCTGCCCGTCCAGCTGGCGTAGTTGGCGCAGCTGGCGTAGCTGGTAAAGGCCCGTGAGGTGAGGTGGCGTGCAGTGTTCCGTGTGCGCCACAGATGAGGGTGCGGCCGTCGTTAGGCCGCACGGGTGAAGGGGCTCGCCTGCTTGTGGCGAGCCGGGACCTGTCGGGGATGGTTGTGTGAATACTTACGGGTTCCCACGCCCCCGGCTAAGGTAGTTGAAGGAACACCGTGGTGGTTTTAGTCGGTAAGAGTCCGACACTGGCTCCGCCTACCCCGGGCGGAGTGCGTCCATGAGGATTTCCCCACGGAAGAAAAAAGTGGTGTGGGGTTGTTTACTACTGTGTATTTAAAGGCGATTGAAGAGAACGTTACTTTCTATCTGACTCTGAATACCTAGTACCTACATATTTCAGATAAGTATTTTAATGTTAATTATTATTATGATGATGATAGTAGTAATTAATGACATATATGTAGA
Source organism: Asteroscopus sphinx (assembly GCA_949699075.1). Taxonomy (NCBI): domain Eukaryota; kingdom Metazoa; phylum Arthropoda; class Insecta; order Lepidoptera; family Noctuidae; genus Asteroscopus; species Asteroscopus sphinx. Next base: position 4,329,992 of record OX453021.1, on the reverse strand, counting down.
TATCAGTTATTAAGAAATACTGTACTATGATATCCTATGGTGTCTAAAAGAAGTAGTACTGCTAATAAAATATTTTGTAATGAATAATGGTGTTTTGGCTTAGAAATATATACTGTGAATTAAATAAATCTGTATATGACTACGAAGTTGTTTTTTATGTATGTCTTTTAAATAACTGATTCTAACAGGTGCATCAAATAAGCTCAGTTCAGCAAAAACGCCAGAAAACTAGTGTCTGGCGCTGGTTTTCAACTGGACCTAATTTTGATAGTCACAGACGAAAATCAGTTTCTCCTCCTTCATTGACTGCTCTCCTTCAGCGATGTCCGGAGCTCTACTACTACTAAACTTACGAGTACGTGCTTGAGGCTATGCAAAAACAATGAACCTGCCGAAATATAAAATCTTTCCTATTTGGCTCAATTTGATGAGAAAAAGATGCACAGTATCTCTCTAATTGGTAAAGTAATCAATAAGTAACTCCTGTAATGTAAAGTAATCAATAAGTAACTCGTTTTTTATGTAGAAATACATACCTTTACTAACTTTTTTATCCGAATTAGGTTAGCTATGCTTCCTATACAAACCAATAAAAAAACATTGATTTGAGGCTACCTAGTAATCAAAAGGTGTTTAGTATCCATCTATCAGATAATTGAATTATATAATTAACATATTATTTTCTTCTTTTATAATTAGTAGTAGAGTAGAGCTCCTTACTAAGTAAAGGGAAGTACTACCACCGTCCGCACCTACTTCTCCGCCAAACAGTGATGCTTGCATTGCTGTGTTTCGGTCTGAAGGGTACGGGTGCCGGTGAAATTACAATCACATGAGACTTTCCATCTTCATGTCTTAGTTTGGCGAACCGACTTGCGGTACCATTTAGGCAACAGCCTAGGTGGAATTGAAGGTGTCATGGGCAAAGGTAACCGCTTAACATCTGGTGGGCCTTTGGCTCGTTTCGCCATTCTATACAAAAAAAAAACATTTTTAGTCACCGTCGACAACTTCGACCCCGTTTTTAAAGAATTACCATATACCTCACTACATACAGGTACATGAAAATTATAAAACTTTAGCTTAGTATCTTTCATTTGGGTACAGAATAATAAGAATAAAAAATCGTTACCATATAATAATACATTTTATGAAAATATTATCAACACAATAAGTAATGAGGCAGAATTGACTTTCATCATACAAGGAAAAGAGAATAAAGGAAATTGATTTCAAAGATATTGAAGAAACAGATATGGTATATTAAATTCAGTGTTAAGGTACGCACCCAATTCAACTTTACTTTACAATAAAAATAGACTTCACTTTAACTTCACTTCACTTTTTACATTACTTTGGTCTGGATGTTTCTCATGTATTATAAGTATGTATTTACAAACAAAAAGTATTTAAGTATTATATCCATTGTCTAATACCCATAGTACAGTCGACTGCATGACAGTGGTAACACTTCAATTCAAAAACCGCCCTTACTGCTTACGAAATAAAGATGCTGCTAATGTCAAAGTGTTACCACCGACGTGCGGTCGACCGTACAAACCCTGCTTAGTTTGGGACTAGATGGTGCTGTGTAAAAATTACCTGTGCTCAAAGAAAAATTGCTGTGTACAAATATTTATTTATTTCAATTAAACAACATTTTGCAAACAACATTTTTCTTTAATGTTCAGATCAACAACGCAGATACATCATTATAAATGATCCCAATTCTCCTTAACTTTGAATATGGATTAAAAAGTTAGTTACCCAACCAGGATCGAATTTTTGATCTTGCTACAATAGGAGAGCAAGCAATCAAAGTATAAGATAACAACTTCTAGGGCTATTTAAGTTCTAAAATGCTGGGTTTTTTTCTAAACTAGAAGGCGAATTCTCGTAAAAAAAAAGGTTTTTTTTTTTTGTTTCAGATATAGTTCCCATTCCCAATTAATCTCATTGCTTTAAATCTCCACCACCTGACAGTAGATCTTTCTGATTTTCATTTATTGGTGATTGGTGACTTTAATGACCTAAGTGTCATAAATAAACGGCAAACAGGAACATCTACTGTCAGAAGATTGAGATTCAAAGCATTGAGATTATCTTTATCATCATCATCAACTCAGCCTATCGCAGTCAACTGCTGGACAAAGGCCTCTCCCAAGTTGCGCCACAACACTCAATCCTCTGCCTTCCGCATCCAGTCCCCCCAGGCACGTTCTTCAGGTCATCGGTCCACCTGGCGGGGGGGCGCCCTGCGCTGCGTTTGCCAATTCGCGGTCTCCACTCAAGGACTCGTCTGCTCCAGCGGCCATCGGTCCTTCGACAGATATGGCCAGCCCACTGCCACTTCACTTTAGTGATCCTACAAGCTATATCGGTCACTCAGGTTCTTTTCCGGATAATCTCGTTACGGATTTTATCCTTCAAAGAAACTCCAAGCACAGCTCGTTCTATAGCTCGCTGAGCGACTTTGAATTTGTGGACTAGCCAAACTGTCAGATTAGTTAAGAACTATATTTTAAACGTTTTTTATTACAAGAATTGGCCTTCAGATGCAATTAAATGTCAGAATTTAACACGGAGCCCACTTCAATTTTCCAGCACAAAAATGACAAATATTTGAAAGTAACAAATGAGCGTCGACCTTTACCTCAGCCGGTAAATTACAGCTTCATGTAACTGAGCTTGGCGACGTACAAAATAATGTATTACCTATATTATATATCATTTTGTACCGTGTCACGCACACGTATACGATATTACTTTGAGGATATTAATTTAACATTTCAAAAAAAAAATGGAGACAGTATAATTCTTTGTAGACTTTGTTAGCTTCTTCAGCTTAAAATGAGAGTTAAAAGGAAATGCGGGTAGGGACATTTGAAAATTATGTATTACAAGTATTTTTTTTTTTTTTTTTTTTTTATATCTTTGGGATATTTTAAAACAGCACCATCTAGTCCCAAACTAAGCAGAGCTTGTGGTATGGGTAATAGACAATGGATATAATACTTATAATTTTTTTTTTTTTTTGTGAATCCATACTATTATATACATAAACAATACACCCAGACCAACACAAACACTTATCTTCATCATACAAATATTTGTGTCCTGTGGGAATCGAACCCATAGACCACAGAGGTCGTCTTGTGAATGTTATGTTATGTTATTAATTTTGAATGTAGGACCATTTTTAGGGTTCCGAAGTCCTACAAGGAATCCTTATAGTTTCGTCATGTCCGTCCGTCTGTCCGTCTGTCCGTCTGTCCGTCTGTCCGTCTGTCCGTCTGTCCGTCTGTCCGTCTGTCCGTCTGTCCGTCTGTCCGTCTGTCCGTCTGTCCTAATCCTTTACAGCTTAATAACTTCTACAGTTATAAACATAAGTAAATGAAATTTTGTTTAAAAATAGTCTACATATAGATCTCAATTTTAAAAGAATAAAAGAATCGTTTTTCCGTATTTTAGGGGTGGCGTCCATACATGTGAAATGGAGAAAAAATTTTTTTTTTCGCTGCACCCCCTTATGTGGGATATCATTGAATAGGTCTACTAAAATGAAGGTAATGTTTGATACACCACTTTTTTATCAGGTGTACCATCTGCGAAATATAGCCCGCCAAAGTGGCTTGCAATGTGTGTCCCCCCCCTGCCATTTCTAAACTATGCAATGTAGAAACTTATAATCTTCCACATTGATAGACCTTTGTGAAAACTCTCTCTTAAAATTATTTTGAGTATAATGTGATTATAAATTTTTGAGTTATAGAGACAAAACTTAAAAATACTTAAAACGTCCTAGTTCAAAGGTCATTGATCTTAGAGAAAAATTATCATAGCAAATAATGCTCCTTTAGCTACTTTCTATTTGAAAAAATCACAAAAAGTAACTTTGAAATGACAAACGTCTTAAATTTGGCTTCTCGAATTTATCGCTAGATGGCGCTACTAACAACACGCTCTGAGTCGCGAATGCTGCCGATTATTGCAAAAACTAAAATAGCCATGATTAATATTCGATTTGATTCGTTTGTAATTACACCTACTTAAGGAACCCTATAATACTAAGCATGGCCCGACATGCTCTTGGCCGGTTTTTTTCTAGACAAAGAGCGTTAGGTAAAAGACCTGTGCAAAACCATATGATTTTAAACTCCCTTTCTCAATGATTACAGACTTACAAATGGTGTTACTTGTTATTTCGATATTTTGTATGTTAAAAAATTTGGTATTAAAATTACAACAATAAACAAGTTATGTATTTGTTTATCTACACTCGTATCGTAAAATTCGAATTATGAACTCAAAACCAGACTGGCGCAACTCCCTAAGAAAAAAGTGAGACTTGAATATGTATGAAACGCGTACTCATTTTAATGGCGGCTATCGCTGTCTTGCTCTAACATCTATTCGACTCTATCGCACGCATCTACTTGTATCTCTATGTAGTCTGTGACTTGTACAGTGACTGCCGCCATTCTTGTTTGTTTTTGTTTTCAAAAGTTTAATGTTTTTGTTTTATGCAGTCGTTTTTTTTGCTATTTTCGTGTGTTTCGTGGATTAATCACGTTAATTCGTGTTGTGAATATGTGAAGCGTAAACTTTGTTGAATTGCATTGTAAAATATGTGGTTTATAATCTAGCCGGTCAGATAGCCAAAAGCGTATCTTCATGGCTATTCTTCCCTTAGAATGAATTTAGGTAAGCATAAATTAGCAATTGTAAGGCTATTACTGAAAAGGAATAACGTGTTTTACAGTTTTTGGTTAAAAATCTAAGTCTAGAATTTATAAAATAACCTATCAGTAGATTCAGTAGTGTTTGTCATTTTTTTATCGACTATCGATATTTTTATTTTTTATAAATTTACTTACAGAATAGTAGTTTATGAAACTGTTGCATAATAGGGGTTATTAAAACACGAGTGTGAGTTTAAAAACCGAGCCGTAGGCGAGGTTTTTAATAGTATCACACGAGTGTTTTAATACCTAATTATGTCAGTTTCATACACTATTTTATCTACACTCATACAATTTTAAATAAAATACCAAAGTCAAAATCTTAGTAACATTGTCGTTGTTTTTCTTGATTTCTCTGTTAAAACATTGTTCGTCATTTACGTTGCTGCATCCAGAAATTCAGGCGGGGTCATATTCTCCTCAGTTCAGTATCACTGCAGTAGTCAGATATTTTTGCCCAGAATAAAACTTTCGACATACAAAACCATAATAATAACGTAAACAATAACAATAAATTTACAAGTAACGATGTCCAAATCCAGTAGGCCAGGCGCGCGGCCGCGCACGCGCGCTGGTGCGCGCCTACACAGATAATAAAATATAGTCTGGCGACAACATTATAATCGGAACTAATTTTCTATCTTTGTCAGGATTCCGTCAATCTCTGTTTTATCATACAAAAAATATGCCTGTAAACACTTAAATATAATTAAAAGCAATATGACAATAAAAATTTCTGCCAAAAACGCGATTTTAAACGATAAAAATTTTCAATGTATGACGAGTGGCGCCACCCTGAATTTTGTGTACTCATTGGTGCCAAACTGTACGACTGCTAAAAAAAAGGTTTGAAAACTCCTTGGTTAGGTCGAAGTGGCATTAAAAACTCCTTAGTTAGGCTGAAGTGTGCGGTTATGGAAAAAAAATTAAATTACCGCATTGTTTTGTTCAGCAAACTGTATCGTAATGAAACTTTTTAAATTCATAACAGGTGCATGTGCGTAAAGTATGTCATTATGACATTACTTTCGAGTTCATAATTCGAATTTTACGATACGAGTGTAGATAAAGAAATTAACATTTTTAGTTACAAAAAACGTAATTATAGACTGGCTAAAATGCCTATACTCAGTATTTTTTTAAATTGTCAGTATTGTATTAATCTGTGTTTTAATTTAGTTTTAGTTTCTGTGCCTGTAAACACATGAATAAATATAAACGAATGAGACAATCTACAGCTTTGCCAGAAAAGCAAATTTTTGTAATGTAAGACAAGTGTGTATTTTATGTACTTTTATGCCAAATTGTAATTTTCTATGCTTAGTGTTTTTTTATTTTTATTATAGGATGGCGAAACGAGCCAAAGGCTCACATGATGTTAAGCGGTTACCTTTGCCCATAACAACGTGTAACGCACTGCTAATATAATAATGCAATAAATGTTTTTTTCTAGATGTAAACAATGGATTAAAGTTAATGGAAAGGAGGATTTGGTGTACATACCCATTGAAAAACTACACCAATTAAAACATTTGTGGCAGTCATTTTCTAACAAAGGATTTCAAGAAAAAGAAGACCCAACTAAGAAAAATGCTAGGACTTACTGCAGAATCGTTGGCAGATGAGCTATTCATTGGATTTCCACTACACACCGCTAAAAGTAAACGAACCGGTAAGATTTAATTTTAGGCCTAATTCCTAGAATGCGACTTTCTGGTTTCTTTAGTAAGTAACTCAAGTTTTATTATATTTACAGGGTTGTCTATGACACCCACTCCACAGAATACCTAATAGAACTATCGTACCCACTCCTGGACTAGTAAATCTTGTAAGTTTTAATTTTTTTTCTGGGATACCTTCACTTGTTAGAATTTAGTGAACTTATTGAATGTCAATTTTTTTTAATTGCAGATCCTTCTACGCTTACTTCCGAACCGAATCACCAATAAGCCGTAGAAAAATCCCAAGACGCCGTTGATAATGAATATGAATATACAATTTTGGACAATGTCGCTCTTCCAGCTATACATATTCCAGAGGAGGCACAAATTTTCCACGAAGATAACTTTTTGGAATCGTTTTACAAATAAGCAATAGTTTACGTAAGCGGATACATAAGCGGCTTCAGTGATCTTAAATAATGTAATTTGTGAACAGCGCATCAATTGTATAAAAGTATAAAATCTAAGTTTCTGCAGATTTTGTGAAGAAAGCGCAGCAGTTGAGAGTAGGAAAATAAAGCCCAATGTTTTGTTTTATTTTAAAATCGTAATAGCAAATCTCATTGTATATTCAGATTTAATTAAACTAGATTTTGACTATACAATGGAATGTCTTTTATTCCTACTTTCGCCAACGTGAACTTGGTGTTTTTTTACCGAGTTAACGTTGGTGTAAGTGGGCCTACCCTAAAATTTAACAAGAAATGAAAATTGGGAGTCCAATAAGCATTTTTTTTGTAGCAATTTATCGATAAAAAAATATGCGTGAGTAGTATATCCCTATTTGGTTATTATGTTGGCAGCTCCGCCGTTACGTCATGTTACTAATGTCAGTTTCATTTTTGTTTTGTTGGTATTCGTTTCGTGTACGCGTTTCATACATTCGACGTTTTCTGTCTTTTTCTATGGAAGTCCCGTCTCTTAAACGTAGTGGTTATATACTCTTTGCTCAAAACTAATGTTATAATGAAATACTTTACGCACATGCACCTGTAATGAATTTAAAAAGTTTCATTACGATACAGTTTGCTGAACAAAACAATGCGGTATTTTTTTTTTTTCCATAACCGCACACTTCAGCTCAACTAAGGAGTTTTTAATGCCACTTCGACCCAACCAAGGAGTTATCAAACCTTTTTTTTAGCAGTCGTACAGTTTGGCACCAATGAGTACACAAAATTCAGGGTGGCGCCACTAGTCATACATAGCAAAAATTGATCGTTTAAAATCGCGTTTTTGGCAGAAGTTTGGATTGTCATATTGCTTTTCTTCTTCTTCTAACGTGTCGACATGAGCTACATAATGATAATAGCTCATGCCGTGGGGAAAAGATTAGCCAGTCAGCAGGTTGGTAGCGGAGCTGACTGCCCACGGTGCGCCGGACGGTCAAATAAATATCGTCACTCGTGGAGGCTCTTTTAATGCACCCCATATTGCTTTTAATTATATTTAAGTGTTTACAGGCACATTTTTTGTATGATAAAACAGAGATTGACGGAATCCTAACTCCTCGTGCGCTCCTACACAGATAATAAAACATATATATTTTATTATCTGTGTAGGAGCGCACGAGGGCGCGAGCACGGCCGCGCACCATGAAATTACTGGATTTGGTCGTCGTTACTTGTAAATTTATTGTAATTGTTTACGTTATTATTATGGTTTTGTATGTCTAAAGTTTTATTCTGGGCAAAAATATCTGACCACAGCAGTGATACTGAACTGAGGAGAATATGACCCCTCCTGAATTTCTGGATGCAGCAACGTAAATGACGAACAATCTTTTACCAGAAAAATTAAGAAAAACTCCAACAATGTTACCAAGATTTTGACTTTGGTATTTTATTTAAAATTGTATGAGTTTAGATAAAATAGTGAATGAAACTGACATAACTAGGTATTAAAACACTCGTGTGATACTATTAAAAACCTCGCCTACGGCTCGGTTTTTAAACTCACACTCGTGTTTTAATAACCCCTGTTATTCAACAGTTTCATAAACTACTACTAAAATGCTTCTATAAACTATTAATAACCGTATTTTCATTCAATGTATTATTTAGTATTTTTATTTTCCGAATAGTTATCTCCACGCGAAACTGCGAAATTTATTTATTTATTTAAACTTCATGCAACATGTGTACATAGGCGGACTTAATTAAAAATTAAAATTATTATTATTATTAATTGAAATTATGTTTGTTGCTTTATTCCTCTTTCACGCAGTAACGGAGCAACAAATCGACAACAGAACTGGTATACACTTACATTGTTGTCTTGGAGAAATGCCCGCTTCCTCCGGGATAAAAAACCACAGGAGCGAAGCCGTGGGTAAAAACTAGTATTTAATAAAAGTATGTCGTCTGTGATCTACATAAAACGTATATCATTCACTTAGAATTCGAGTATAGAAAACATCCCAACAGCCGTCAATCTGGAGTGTAAATATGGGAGCGGATTCGATTAGCTTGTCAATAACATAAGTAGGGATATATTTGAATACCTTCCGCCATCTTGAATTCTCCATTTATTATGAAAGCGTGGAGTTTTTTCAAGATTCCTTTCGTAAATTTTGTTTTTAAATGGAAATAATTTGAAATTGCAATACTAGAACAAAGTGAAAGTTCTTTCATTATTCGTTCCTTATAAAGATATTTGATTTTGTTAAGATGAATAAATAAATGGCGAAATGTGGGTGTATTATTACACCTCTGCCTACCCCTTCGGGGAAATACAGGCGTGATGTTATGTTATGCTGCTATGTTGAATAAATAAAATAATATCCGATTGCGAAGTATTTTCCTAACGCCTAAGCACAGAATATCTAATAGTACAGTCGACTGCATGTTTGTGGTAACACTTAAATTCGAAAACCACCCTTACTGCTTACGGAATAAAGATGCTGCTAATGTCAAAGTATTACCACCGACGTGCGGTCGACCGTACTAACGTACAGAACGGCCAGCCCCCCGTCAATTCAAGATTCCTCGCCCGCACCCCTCACACGCCCTCAGTTTGACGGCACTTTGGCTGCAATCGTGCAATGGATGTCACTAGCTTTTAGCTATGCAAGCACGCCATCTCTAAAAACTAATTAGAAGCGCTTGGAACCCAGTCGGCACTACGAGCGGCGAGCATCCCTAACATACACGTGTGTGCGTTCGTATACAGACGTAATCTTGTGTATGTACGTGGCGCTAGCATTCATATTGTATTGAGTAGCCTAAGGTTAAAATTACTGAGGAAAAGAAAGCTTTAATAAATTTTGAATGACAAATAGTAACAATGTCTTGATATCCAGTAAAATCTTATAAAATAGTTACCGACAGCCCAAACGAAAATATCAAAATGGTGATAAACAAAGGCAAAAATGTCATTCACTTCCTGTGAACACACATACCGACATCAGACACATAAATTCACGACATTCTTCCATGGAAATTAAATCCCTTAAATTAAATCCTTAGTCCTCCCCTTGTGAAGCATACCTTTCTCAACCCTTGTCACTAAGGAAGGGAGGAAAATGTCCGCAAACCTCAACAATTGCATTCTTGCATCTCAACTTATTATTTTATGGGTGAAATAAACATAAGAGTTTATTTATTAAATACTAGTTGATGCCTGCAGCTTCACTCACGTTTTATGTAGATAAAATTATTATTTAAATCAAAAATTATAGTAATAATTTCTTAAGTTTTCGCGACCACTACACATTATAATAAGAATAAGAATAATTTATTTCGCAAAAATACGGGTCCAGACAGATGGATAAAGAGTCACAGTTAGTTTCCACATATTTTGCCATAAGTGGCACACAAAAAATTAATAACAGTAATAATTAAAATCAGATTAGTTTGGCATAAAAGAGTATACAAGGCGCCACTAGTCATACACTTATTCTGGTCAGTCCTCATCGTTTAAATTTAACTGATATATTTATATGCATATTTTTGCATGATAAAACACAAAGTGACACAATACTAACAAAGAAAAAAATTGGTTCCGATTATAGACATTTTTTCTGGCTATATACAGTTATAACAAGTTTAACCGGATTATACCACGTATATTATTTAAATTGGTTTTCTTGACGTTTCGAAAGCTTTGCAGCTTTCGTGGCCGCAGGAAGACTAAGATGACAAGCGTCTTTACATATACTTCTCAAAAATTATTTTAATCTACCGTACAATATTTATTAATTAAAATCGTTTCGATGCACGCAGTAATCACTCACAATGTCATTTTATTCTATAGTGTAGCGTGATGTTGGAAACTTGATTATTTTTAGAACTGGGTTCCAAACAGGTGGTAGGTGCCAACCAATAGAGTAGATGGTTGGCAGCTACCACCTGTTTGAAATTCAGTTCCAAAAGTAATCAAGTCCTAAATAGCACGCTACACTGTAAAAGAGAATGTTATGTTTGTTACACAATCACGCGTAAACTGTTGAACGGATTTGGATTGAGTTTGGCGCACAGATAAACCATAACCCGGTTTTACAATAAGCTACTTCTTATCCCGAGAAGATAAACAGTTCCCGAGTGATACGTGATAATGTTTTTATGTGATAAACCGAATTATACACAGGCAAAGCCGCGGGCATACTTTAGTGTTACTATTTCTTTTGCTCATCAAATTGAGCCAAATAGGAAAGATTTTATCTTTTAAGGCAGGTTCGTTGACCAAAACCCATTTTACACTAGAAATATATAAAGAGTGGGTGAATTTCATAGTATTTTTTGGTTTCCTTTAAACAAAGCTAATTTTTCTTCCCTATTAAAATCTACGTAGGCGTCTATCCCATGCCTCTTTACCTACCTTCTAATCAAAGAGACCACAACTACCCACTAATTATTCGTCTCGTCGTAAACAAATTGCTGGTACCAGAGAGAAACCTATTAAACAACTACTTTGGACAGTTATTTTGGCAGAACGTGGCATTCTTTTTTAGCTCAATGTCTTTAAATTACGTCCAGCGCCATTTTACACGAGAAATCTATCAAGAGTAGGTGAATTTCCTAGTAATTTTTGGTTTACTTTGAACAAAAAGATCGTTTTTCCCTATTAAAATAGCGTAGGCGTCTATCGCTTGCCTCTTTATCTACCTTCTAATCAAAGAGATCACAAACATCAACTTATGATTCGTCTCCTTATAAATAAATTGCTGGTTAATTTCATAAATTGTTGCCTGCTAGTTGCTGGTATCATACAGAGAAACCTTCTAAATAACCCCGTTTTGGTCAGTTATTTTGGCAACATCATAGTATAATAAGATGTTTCACCAGGTAGTCTCTTCCCGTAACAGATAGGTCACGCGATTGCCTCCGTACTACGTCATCGGCCGTGGAGCCAATAGCGGGCTGTTAGCGTGACACTTGTCAGTTTGATGTGCTGCCATTTTGTGAAAATAAATTACCCGAGCAAAATGCATTTTTACATTTACTTGCTTCTATAAAGAATCACTTTTGAACTAGTTATTCTATACAGTTTCCTTTAATAACTAATTAGATGAATAATACGAGATAACAAATAATTAGGCTAGTTAGGGATTTATTTTATATTCATTATGAACAAAAATCTCCTTAAGTATATTGAAGATATCAATCAATGGCAGCACTGATCGTGACGTAGCTTGGAGGCATCGCGCTGTCATTGCGGGAAGAGAATACCTGGTGAAACATCTTATTATATATCGCACACCCAGAACAACACTGTATTATGTCGAAAAATCTCAAAATTGAGTTATGTCTATGGAAGAATAGCCAAAAATTTGCCGCGCATACCACGAAGACAGGCGTATTTCTATTTACAAAAATGTCCTACAGATGGCACGCTAACTCTCTATTGGTGAAGACGCGCTGCCAGAATCATACCACGAACACAAAACTATTTCTAGATGCAACTTGTCCGCCTTAGAGAACAGCACCATACCCTTTACGCAACAGTGAATTATTTTGTGATAATGCACTGTTGTTGAATGTAGTACGAAAATTACTCCGAATTATTTAGTTTTAATTCAGTATTGGTGACTGTGCTTATACAACGTATTTGATATTATTTCGAAATAGTACTCTGTTGTTGACGAAGGTATGTCAGATTTTTTGGATTATTCCAAAATGGTTCAGTGTTGTTCGTAAAAGGTGAATATCTGTGAAATGATGCACTATTGATGGTAAATATAAATGATGTCCTAATTTTATTAAAAAAACATAATAAATATATTTTTTTTACGCAGAACTGTTACTTGAATTATATTTAAAAGAAATGTATTTACAATTTATGTTGTTCTTTATTTACAAGAAGATTAATCATCTTTTTTTGAGATAATGCACTATTGTTGAATTTGAAAAATTTGTAATTGTTATTTGGCAGATGATGAGGGGTTGTGGTCTCCTGTTAATTAAAAAGGCAATGCAAGCAACCACAGTAGAAACCTGACCTTCTGTTCAACAAAACAGCGTGGAAAAGGATAACTATTGTAGCATCAACCGATGAAAGATCAGCGTTGACAGCATCAGCCGATGAAGAACATTTTACTCTGATACACTTTTTCTGCCTTTTAAACAAATACCTTGGCCTCTTTTAATCCCTAGAAGATTATCTTCTTCTTCCTCTTCGAACTCCTCGTCAGACTCCAGCTCGCCATCGTCAAGCTCCAGCAGCTCAAGTAGTTCATCTGATAAAGAATCTAATAGAGCGGGTCATTCTACAGCGAATACTCAAGGAGATTCCAATTCTACTCCGACAAACGCACCATCAACTTCCTCTGCCATTGATACTGCTCCATGAAATCCTGCTGGCTAGAAGTGTAAGATTGCTAAGAAAATTATTTTATTATTTTAACGCATTTTACGCATGCGAAGCGAATTCTAAAGATATAAATTGTGGAAAGAAAAAATCGCTCACGAACAGGATTCGAACCTGCGACTCCTGGCTCAGTACGCCAGTGCTTTAGCCACTAAGCTACCGTGAACACTGCTCGTGGTATCGAAATTATCCTCCACTGTACGTCTTTGGGTGACGTCAGCGCTAAAAGCGTATGTTTCTTTAACAAACCTTACAAAACTGATCGCTGAGTGTCAAATCCGGATTACTATTTTGAAATAAATAACAACAGGATTAGGGCATGTAAAGAGTTTTTAAGGCTACTCTGAAAATCTGTGATAGATATGATATTAAGTAGGTCTTAAAAGAACATGGACAAGACAAAGGTTATGTCGAATTGCTTTCTTAAACATAAGAGAATCTACACTCGAAGTTGTTGACGATTACCGAAAAAACACATAGGACAAACTGTCCAGTTAGGTAGGTAGGTCCAACTTCGAGAAAGAGGTCAATTGTCGAATCCAACCCAGTTGGGCAGCGTTCGGGAAGCTACGCAATATCTTCTCGTTCAAAATACCGCAGTGTCTCAAGACGAAAGTCTTTGATCAGTGTGTATTGCCAGTATTTACTTACGGCACTGAAACGTGGTTGCTCACAATGGGCCTGATAAGAATGCTCAAAGTCACTCAAAGGGAGAGGGCTATGCTCGGAGTGTCTCTGCGTGATCGAATCAGAAGTGAGGAGATTGCAGGAGTACGAAGGTAACCGACATAGCCCGAAGAATTGCCAAACTTAAGTGGTAGTGGGCAGGGCACATTGCTCACAGAACCGATGACCGATGGGGCTATGAAGTTCTGGAGTGGCGACCGCGTACTGGAAAGCGCATCATGGGTAGGCCCCCACAAGGTGAACTGACGTCCTGGTGAAGGTCGCGGGAATTCGCTGGATGCATAAAGCGTAGGACCGGTCGTTGTGGCGATGCTTGGGGAGGCCTATGTTCAGCAGTGGACGTCTTCCGGCTGAAATTATGATATTAAGACGGCGGTTTCAAAGAAAACAGATAGTGGTTTTATGAAATCTGATGCACGCCAATCACCGCAAAATAGACTCTGAAATAAAAGATAGTGTGACTAATTTCATAAATTCTGTTCCTAGAATAGAGTATCATTACCTAAGAACTCAAACTACAAGAGAATACTTCTCAAGTGATAAATTAGGCCGTTATTGTATATTGAATCTCAGTAAAAAACAGTAGAATAATAGTGCATTATTTCAGAATCAATCAGTAAAAAGCACGTAACTCGAAATAATTGTTTTTTATTTTGTTCAGTCATTTCACAACAGTGAATTAAGTAAAAAAATGCATTATTTGGCTTTATTAACGCGTTTTGAATCGACTGAACTACATAATGTTGATACGCATTGGATTCTTCACATGCAATGTTCAAAACATTTGCAATAACTTTGACGTAACATGAGATAACGGTTTTTCGTCGATTCTGAAAAATGAGCTATTTTGACTTAGTGCAGTATTGTTCTGGGGGTGCGATATATCAGTGGCAACATGACATTATTTTCGAGCTAAAGTGAATTTTATTTCCTAATCAAATTTGCGTCAGCGTCTATCTCTTGCCTCTTCACCTACCTTCTACTCAAAGAGACCACTACCCACCAACTAATTATTAGTCTCCTTATAAACAAATTGCTGGTATCAGAGAGAAACCATCTCAACTGTCGTAGAATAAATTAACTGTGTGGCTGAAAATTAATGTATCTGTTTAAACTGTGAATGAGGTACAGTCTGCCCGGATGGCCTTGAATAGGTTTGTAGAAGTTGGTGTGAAGTGTCATTAGTTAATGTCTAGGCTTTGTGATCCGTCAGTGTATTGTGTCTCTACGTTTCTAAAGGAGAATGGTATATTTATCGTCACTTTTTTTGTAGTAGAGCTCCTTGTAAAGGAGCACGTCAGGGGAAGAACTACCTCCGTACCAGTATACATGTCGTGGCATCGTTCAGTATGCATCGCGAAAGCTTGGTGTGTGTGTGAGCGCTGGTTGTACACGAAAGAGCATAGTTTTGTTGGCTTCACTATGATTATTCACAGCACTTCGTCTATATTTTTTTTACTATGTCTCCGTACCTATATACACGCTGAAATAAGCGATTCAAATTTCAGCGTGTATTTCTGCCGCCAAACAGTAATGTAATACCAGGCCCCTCAGAAAGTATTGCGAAAAAAAGTTTTTATATATGGGAGACTGGCCAGTTATAATGTTTTTCGAAAATATGATTATTTATAAGTAAAAATAAGTAAGTTCCAATTTCAAAATTTCCCTCCACATTTTTTGCGAGTTAATTCAAAGTATTGTGTCTCACTGAAATATGGATCTGCGCCGGGAACATTTTAGAGCTATGATTTTATACGATTTCAAGTGTCGCCTGAAACCGGATGAATCGTACGATAGACTTCAAATGGCATTCATGGATGAAGGCCCTTCCAAGGCAACCGTGTATTGTTGGTATAACGAATTCAAGCGCGGTCGACCAACTTAGGGGGATGACGAAAGAAGCGGTCGCCCTTTGACGGCTGTTACCGAAGAAAACGTGCTAGCAGTGAAAAATTTAATCCAAGACAATAGGCGAATTACATATCAGGAGATTCAACACATATTGAAGATTGGATCGGGAAGCGTTCACGAGATTCTACATAGCCATCTTCGCGTGAGGAGGATAGTATCACGCTGGGTGCCGCACAACCTCACCGATGCTCAGAAGCAGGCCCGGGTGGAATGGTGCCGTGATATGCTTAACAAATTTGAAGCAGGCTCGTCTCGGCGTGTTTACGACATCGTTACAGGTGATGAGTCCTGGATTTATCAATACGACCCAGAAACCAAGCGCCAGTCGACTGTTTGGGTGTTTCAAAATGAGCCAACGCCTACCAAAGTGAAGCGATCTAGAAGCGGGGGTAAGATTTGGATCGCTAGCTTTTTTAATTTGACTGGCCACTTGGTATCAATTCCCTTACGGGATCAAAGAAGCATTAATGCCGAATGGTATACTACCAAATGTTTGCCAGAAGTTTTCTCTGTTATAAGCAACAAGCGACCAAACACAGGGCTCCGCGGGCTACTGCTCCACCACGACAATGCACCTGCGCACACCGCACTCAAAACGAGGGACTTCCTGGACAGCACGCCAGTCAAACTCCTGGGTCACCCTCCTTACAGCCCTGATCTAGCACCGTGTGACTTCTTTTTATTCCCAATAATAAAAAATCAGCTCAAAGGGATACAATTTTCGTCGCCGGAAGATGCGCTGGCTGCGTTCGAGCAGGCTGTAAACGAGGTGTCTGCGGCGGACTGGAAAAAGTGTTTTGAAAACTGGTTTAGGCGCATGAATCTTTGTATAGAGGCTGGTGGAAAGTACTTTGAAAAGATTTGATAAAAATATATGTACGTATAGAACAATTTTTTTTAGTTTCGCAAAACTTTCTGAGTGTCCCACGTACATTGCATACATAGCATTTACATTGCTGTAATTTGGTGCAGAGGGTAAGGTACGGTCGACCGCACGTAGATGGTAACACTTTGGTATTGGCATTGACAGCATCTTTATTTCGTAAGCAGCAAGGGTAATTTTCGAATTGAAGTGTTACCATTGTCATGCAGTCGACTGTACGTTGAAGTTACAATCACATGAGACTTTCGATATGCGATTTGCCATTTAGGAAACGACCTAGGTGATATTGAAGTTGTTATGGGCAAAGGTAACAGCTTAACAACTATCCTTTGCCAAAAACCTGTGGTTATAAAATAATCGATTATTGTAGAAATCGAATGAGAGTATTTTGCCATAGTAAGCGCATACTCAGTAAACGCTACCACTGCTACTCATTGCTTTCACATTAACTCTTTAATTGTCTTTATAATTACGGTTTTTTATTCCTGGTTAAAAAGAACACAATTCTTAATAATGCATTACAATCTAGACAACACATAACATCACAATCTAGCCTACAAGACTAATAAGTAATTTTAATCTAACTTGTATTTCTACGTTATGTGTATGTTTATTAACAACAGAATAACGTCCATTGCATTTTCTTAGAGTCTGATTATATAATAATAAAAACACTTTGTCCATGTTTTATATGCATTATCACTATGTTCGCTATTATTCACTACACTCAAAGAGAATATAACCACTACGTTTAACTACACTAACTCAAAAGGTTTAGTTCTTTTCAGTCTTCGGATTTTCGAGCAGCTAGATGGCTTCGACCACAGAAATAGATAGAATGGAAAACGCGCGCCATCAAAGACTTTCTTAGTACGCCTTATAATGTATTTTTTAATGGGGCAACACGTGACTTAGAGCACAATAAATTAACCAAGACTGTTCCATCAGATTTGACTATTCTTAGGTAAAGACAGCTTCCAAATGCTTTCATAGATGCATCAGCATATCCTACCAACTCTATGATGACCGCATTGCTAGAATTAACACATCTTGGCACAGTAAGTGTATCCATTAATATTAAGTTTTTTATAAATCTATTCCAAACATTGAGTTGTTCCTGGGGCAATTTTTTGTCCCAGTCTATATTTATTGACCACAAGGTTTGCATGAAAAGTTTGGCCACAACTATAATGGGACCTATCAGGCCCAGCGGGTCAAACATTTTGCCAATGAAATTTGATGATTTGTTTCTGTAA
The DNA here is from genome assembly GCA_949699075.1 of Asteroscopus sphinx. NCBI lineage: Eukaryota > Metazoa > Arthropoda > Insecta > Lepidoptera > Noctuidae > Asteroscopus > Asteroscopus sphinx. The sequence goes on along the minus strand of OX453021.1, from coordinate 4,311,985 downwards.
ATACTGTAACCAAGACACGCAAAAATGGCTTATTGTGCTGTTTCTAAAATTCTAACTGCAGAAACAAAAGCTGTAAAGTACTTTTGATTAAAGTAATTTTTTTAAAATGAATGACTTCAATATGTAAGGCGTAGTTTGTTCGAAACTTGCCCCGCATGAATCGCAAGTAAAATTGTGATTACAACCATTCTACTCTTATCAATTTCTGTGGCTTCGAAATTCACATGTTGATGAAGTCTACGTTCGTGGACTTGAGCAAATTTTTGAATTATGTTGATGATGAATTCCATTTTACAAACATAAATATAATTGATAGAATCAATAAATAAAAGTCTGTTTGGATATTGCGAATGAATGAACACTAAATTATGAACGAACTAGTGAATGAATGGTACTCATACTAGTAGTTTCATTTATTATAGACGAATAAAAAGTATCGCATTCTGTGAATTCGTTAGCGAATTGAAGGATCGGATGCATCAATATTTTTTGAAATAGTTTTCTCAATTATAATTGGGGTAAAAATAAAAGGGATAGAAGATTATTGAACTACGCTTGGAGAATATTGGATTCCGTTTCATATAAGATAAGATAAGATAAAATAACGTTTATTTGTGCAAAGAGTAAAATAAATTAAATACATGTAAACATACACTTAAGATGATACAGACAGTACAGTGATGTACAGTGCATCATATTAAAATAGTATACTGACATCCAAACTGAGACAATCATGATCTTATTTCGGAAGTCGGCGGCTCTCCGCTCTAGATAATTAATCTATCTATCTATACATATAAAATGCTTTGTCCTGAATGACTGACTGACGGATCAACGCACAGCCTAAGCCGCCGATCGTAGAGACCTGAAACTTGGAGGGTGTATTCTTTGTATGACGTAGGCATCCGATAAGAAAGGATTTTCCGAAATTATACCCCTAAGGGGGTGAAAAAGGGGGGCAAAGTTTGTATGGGACAACGTGATTCCTTGGTCCATCATCATCATCATCATTTCAGCCGAAAGACGTCCACTGCTGGACATAGGCCTCCCCCAAGCATCGCCACAACGACCGGTCCTGTGCCTTCCGCATCCAGCGGATTCCCGCGACCTTCACCAGGTCGTCGGTCCACCTTGTGGGGGGCCTACCCACGCTGCGCCTTCCAGTACGCGGTCGCCACTCCAGAACTTTACTGCCCCATCGGCCATCCGTTCTGCGAGCAATGTGCCCCGCCCACTGCCACTTAAGTTTGGCAATTCTTCGGGCTATGTCGGTTACTTTCATTCTTCTGCGAATCTCCTCATTTCTGATTCGATCACGCAGGGACACTCCGAGCATAGCCCTCTCCATTGCCCTTTGAGTGACTTTGAGCCTTCTTATCTTCTTTATTCCTTGGTCCAATCTACTTCAAATTTTGCATAAATCTTATTTAACAGAATTGATGGAAGATGTGTTTCATATTTTATTGAAATTCATCTCCTAACGGGGTTAAAAACAATATATCATATCATTATTTTATTATTTTTAACGCATTTACGCATGTGAAGCACTGGCGTACTGAACCAGGAGTCGCAGGTTCGAATCCTGCTCGTGAGCGATTTTTTCTTTCCACAATTTAAATCTTTAATATCATATCATTGTTATTTGTTAACAAACATAAAGATTTTTTTATAGAAATTCTATAACTATTGCGTTGATGACATTTTCAAGACGCGGTGACCGTAGGAACAAGGTCATTAGATTCACCTTACTGCATGAGAAATTACCGCTTGTCATCTTAGTCTACCTGCGACTACAAAATGCTGCAAAGCTTTCGAAACGTCAGGAAAAGCAATTTAAATAATATACGCGATTTAATCCGGTTAAACTTTGTTTTATTATAATGTGTAGTGATCGCGAAAACCTATGAAGTTAATCTATCTTTATATTATCTCGCTCTATAGCAAACTAATAAGTTGAAAAGTAAATATTGGACTTCCTAATAAATCTTTTCGGTAAAAAAGACTTGGTTTGGTAAACGATTGATGAAAAATAACCAGCTATCCTAAATACACAGTAACATTCCTTCTATATATAAGCAGAGGTTTTTGCCCTCAACTTATTCAATTCTGCTTTTCGTTTACTGTTGGACATGGGGTTTTCCCAAGATACACCAAAATAATTGATGATCTATAAATTGGGGAAATCGCTATAATATATTAGAAAAAGAAAAAAATAAAAAGAAAAGCTGCTTAGAAAAAGAATTAACACACTCCCTGTACCACGTTTAAACTCTGCAGTTGCTAGGCGGCACTATACCTACCTTGCGCCTGTATTGTACAATAAAAAAATAAACAGCCAAAGTAAGATCAGAAACGTCAGCAACAATCAGGTGAAAATAATAATTAGGAGTTGGTTATATAAAATGGATTATGAAAGCACTGAACAGATTATTTTAACAAATTGTTGATGTGCCTCATATTTCGTAAAAAAAACACTATCACATACTCTCATACACGCATACTCTCACACAGACACACCTCCACATACTCTTTCACTCATCCCCCATACACACACACACCAATCAACCAATCCAACATTGCATTTCTTTCTTCTTTTCTAAACTGTTTAATATTTTAATATTTTTTTTGTTTTTTTTTTGTTGTTGTTTAACGTTCATTTGACTTACCTTGTATACAGGACAGGAACTGGCTTCGGACATACAGGTCCGAAGTTCCTAGGTCCTAGTTTAGAAGCCAGGGCTTCACTAATTTTTAAAAAACCGGCCAAGAGCATGTCGGGCCATGCTCAGTATTATAGGGTTCCTTAAGTAGGTGTAATTACAAACGAATCAAATCGAATATTAATCATGGCTACTTTAGTTTTTGCAATAATCGGCAGCATTCGCGACTCAGAGCGTGTTGTTAGTAGCGCCATCTAGCGATAAATTCAAGAAGCCAAATTTAAGACGTTTGTCATTTCAAAGTTACTTTTTGTGATTTTTTCAAATAGAAAGTAGCTAAAGGAGCATTATTTGCTATGCTAATTTTTCTCTAAGGTCAATGACCTTTGAACTAGGACGTTTTAAGTATTTTTCAGTTTTCTCTCTAAAACTCAAAAAATTATAATCACATTATACTCGAAATAATTTTAAAAGAGAGTTTTCACAAAGGTCTATCAATGTAGAAGATTATAAGTTTCTGCATTGCATAGTTTAGAAATGGCAGGGGGGGGGACACATTGCAAGCCACTTTGGCGGGCTATATTTCGCAGATGGTACACCTGATAAAAAAGTGGTGTATCAAACATTACCTTCATTTTAGTAGACCTATTCAATGATATCCCACACGAGGGGGTGCAGCGAAAAAAATTTTTTTTTCTCCATTTCACATGTATGGACGCCACCCCTAAAATACGGAAAAACGATTCTTTTATTCTTTTAAAATTGAGATCTATATGTAGACTATTTTTTAACAAAATTTCATTTACTTATGTTTATAACTGTAGAAGTTATTAAGCTGTAAAGGATTAGGACAGACGGACAGACGGACAGACGGACAGACGGACGGACATGACGAAACTATAAGGGTTCCTTGTAGGACTTCGGAACCCTAAAAATTGACTAAATAATGAAGTTAATTTATTATTATTATTATATTCTCTTATCTTATTTTTACACATTGATATATTATACTATGTATTAAAGTCTAAAGATCATCGCCTTTTTTTTTTTTTTTTTTTTTTTGCCGTGGGGAAATCCTCATGGACGCACTCCGCCCGGGGTAGGCGGAGCCAGTGTCGGACTCTTACCGACTAAAACCACCACGGTGTTCCTTCAACTACCTTAGCCGGGGGCGTGGGAACCCGTGAGTATTCACACAACCACCCCCGACAGGTCCTGGCTCGCCACAAGCAGGCGAGCCCCTTCTCCCCGTGCGGCCTAACGTCGGCCGCACCCTCCTAGGTGGCGCACACGGAACACTGCACGCCACTTCACCTCATGGGCCTTTACCAGCTGCGCCAACTACGCCGGCTGTGCCAGCTACGCCAGCTGCTGGTCGGGCAGCAGACTACCCCGAGTCTGCTGCTCGCAGGCCCTACCTCCCTTAATTTTTTATAGAGGTTTTCTTCCTCGCGGTCCGGGCGGTGAAGCCAAGACCCTCGGTCCCAAGAGGCGCGAGAACACTACTCAGCGGGTACTCCTGGGGTTACGAGATCGACGGGGGCAGGGAAAGACAGTCCCCCCGCTGCCTGCCCAGTGGCAGGGTGAGTGCACACCGGGCCCGCCCCTGCTCCTCCACTGTGCCCTCTGCTGATATCAGAGGGACACGTGGAGCAACTCCCTACTGGCCCAGAACGGGCCCCTCCCGCGCCAGAATATTCGCCACAGGCAATAAGGTCCCTCGGTCCAAAAGAGACTTATTGCCCGTGCCCAGGGTGCACCGGCCCAACAACTGCCGTTCCCTCTAGACGTGTCCAGAAGGACAAGCAGCTGTCAGACACACGTGGAGGTTTTCTGGCCAGCACCCCAAAGATCATCGCCTTCCATACTCAGTTTGCCGCAGCCAAGGCGGCTTAACCTTTTTTGAGAATCAAGATGGCGTATCTTTCGAGAGAACTATATTCAGCATCAATAGACTTAATTAACTTAATTAATCATAACAATTTCATAGATTTTCGCGATCACTACACATTATAATAAAACAAGTCTAGCCGGATTATATCGCGTATATTATTTAAATTGGTTTTCCTGACGTTTCGAAAGCTTTGCAGCGTTCTTGGTCGCAGGAAGACTAAGATGACAAGCGTCTTTACAGATATTTCAAAAAAAAATATTTTAATCTACCGTATAATTTTATTAATATAAATCATTTCGATGCACACAGTAATCACTCGCAATGTCAATATCTTTTACAGTGTTGCGTGTTGTTTGCGACTTATTTTTAGAACTGGGTTCCAAACAAGTGATAGCTGCCAACCATCTTCTATATTAAAATTAGGATGAATTTTAATTTCAATAGCCTCATGGAGCATTCTAGGTACATATCGGTTTTCCTTCGCCAGGACTTGTGGTTTATCAAATCGAAGAAAATGGTTGGGTTTGTCTAGGGCATGTTCGCACACTGCAGACTTCGTGGAGCGTCCGTTCTTGACGTCAGCTGTATGTTCTTTAATTCTAGTGACTATCCTACGCTTTGTTTGCCCTATGTATATTATTAATTAATCATTCTTTAAAGAAGGAGCACTTAAAAAGTCCATTTCGCTTCACTTAATTCTGATTAAACTTTTACGGCAATCTCTAGGATCTCATACTTCAAGTTTCTATTCCCATAGGAAGAAAATATTCCCCATATTACATACAATATTTTACAGTTTATTGCAGTTAAAACTCTCATTTACAACTAGTTATAAGAGACGCTTGTATGACGTAAAGTAAGATTAATGTGTCTTGAAGTTGAAAAACTAAATATAACACCTTCAATCTTGTTTTGGTAATTCGTAAGGTATTCTGAGGCGGATAGCTTAAAGCTCTTTACGTGATAGTTGAATAACAGATTTTTCTCCCACTTGCTCGGAAATTGGTTCATTATTTTAAAAAAAGAATACATACATCGGTTCTTTTTCCGTACGCAACGAAATAACAGGCCGGTAATACATATCCAACACGACGATAATAGAAATTGCTGGACAGTTTGTATTTTTTAAATTATGCTACCGAGGTTTTTAAGTACCTACACTCTTAGATAATTAGGTGTCTTTAAGTACAATACATTGAAAACTATAAATGCAGAATGCGCATTTTTTTTTTAAACTTTGAAAATGGAACAAGAACCACGCGCCGACGAATTGGCGCGAATGAAAATTAGATACTGTTGAATTAATTTGTGTATTATTTCCTCGCAAATAAGAGAAAAGTACTATACAAGTCTCGGCCGTCGTTTAGTTTTAAAATCATTTGGGAAGAATATTATGCGGCCGTCAATTGCTTCATTTCAGGCCTCGACAGTAATGTACTATTAGAGATCATCATCATCATCATCATTTCAGCCGAAAGATATCCACTGCTGGACATAGGCCTCCCCCAAGCATATGTATGTTGGGGGGATATGCCATAATCACCACGCTTAGCAGGCGGGTTGGCGATCGCAGTTGGTAGTTGATTAGAGATGAATAGGTGTAATTGAAATAATTGAAAATCTCTCTGAAAACTAAAAAACCGGCCAAGTGCGAGTCGGACTCGCGCAGTAAGGGTTCCGTACCTCTCAACGACTTGATACCCATAAAAACTGATTTAATTTACGTAAGTTTATCAAAAGACATCAACGTACAGTGCGCGAAATATGAATTTTTGCATGTCTTTCTTACGCAGGTCTTTTGCATGTCTTTCTTACCACCACATATGTCTATGTTTGTCTTATTTTTAGTATTTTTTGCTAAACTATATAATATGCACTATAATCAGACCAAGTTTGACGCTAGTATATATTACCGTTTTGAAGATAGAGCAGGAACAAAAACGTTGAAAAAAATGCATGTTTTTTGAGGTTTCTTGTATGGGGACCCCCTTTGGTTTTAGATTTTTTTTTTGTTTTTAGTATTTGTCGTGATACACCTCATAGCAACACATATTCTGAGAAAATTTCAACCGGTTACCTATTACCGTTCAAAAGATACAGCCCTGTGACAGACAGACAGACGGACGGACGGACGGACAGCGTAGCGAGAGTAATAGGGTCCCGTGTGGCACCCTTCGGGTACGGAACCCCTAAAAAATACGAGACAGTGAGTCATTTAAGAAAGTTTTAAAAAGTGGTTAATTCAAAAAGTGTTTTATACTATAAATGAATATTTTGGTATAAACTGATTGTAATAACTTAAATGTTTAATTATGTTATTGTAGTGCCAGACTTCATAGTTTGTACCTACTGTTGCTACACCCAATTGGGTAGGCTTTTGATATCAAACTTTGTTAAATACCTACATTTAGGTACATAGTTTGAGCAATAAATGTCTTTGTCTTTGCAAAGGACATTGCTAAAGATCCTTAGTGACTCCGCCTTAAGGCGTTACAAATTAATGTTGATGCTCACCATATACAACTCAATGAAGCCAATGTATTGCAATACATTCATAAACACGGACAGTACTAAATATAATTTTAGATTTTTTAAATATTTACTATTTTGACACATATAATCACAGATATCTGTGCTATTTTGATGTCATGTTTTGCTTTTTTAGGGTTCCGTAGTCCTACAAGGAACCCTTATAGTTTCGTCATGTCCGTCCGTCTGTCCGTCTGTCCGTATGTCCGTCTGTCCGTCTGTCCGTCTGTCCGTCTGTCTGTCTGTCCGTCTGTCCGTCTGTCCGTCTGTCCTAATCCTTTACAGCTTAATAACTTCTAGAGTTATAAACATAAGTAAATGAAATTTTGTTAAAACATAGAATAGATTTGCAAATGTAATACATACATTTATGTCAAACAACCTACATTGTCGTCAAGTTATCAGTCGATGCCAATTTTTTGGAATTTCTTGTGTGAAAAGGAGTATATAATATTGAATCATAGACTATAGAGTATCGAAATAAATTATGGATAATACACAGATATCATGGATGATACAATTTTATCCGGTTACGTCATTAATGTATTGATACTCCTTAAAATATGAAAAATGGTTCTTGTACTGTCCGCATTAAATACAATATATATTATGAAACGAAAAAATTCGCATGTAATTTTCGTATATTGTTCATCTTTGTAACAGTTTAAGGCTATTTTTATCAATGTCCTTTGAAATCGTACAACGCTCTACGGGTTCAATTTAATAATGCTTTCCGGGCGTTGGTGGGGCTGCCTCGTTTCTGCAGTGCATCAAGAATGTTTACAGTAGCAGGAGTAAACTGCTTCTACACCACTATTCACAAACGATGTGCATCCTTGCTCTGCAGAGTGCGAGCCAGTCCCAACCGCGTCATGGCTATGATAGCCAACCGTCTGGATTCTCTGTATTTGAATCGTTGTATAGCGATGCATGTGGAGAGAATCCAGACAAAACGTAGATTTTAGTGTATTTTATTGAATTGTTACTAACAATAGTTGTTAAGTTTGTACTAACACATTATTATGGGTCCTAGATACCCGCGAATATCATCATTACAGCCAAAAGACGTCCACTACTGGACAAAGGCCTCCTTAATTGGGGGGGATATGCCATAATCGCCACGCTTGGCAGGCGGGTTGGCGATCGCAGTATACCCGCGAATATAGAATATTTAATTTTAATTTTATGTACAACTTTCACTATAGGACCAATCCAGAAATCATGAAAAAACAAACCTGCTGCTCGATATACATAGCTGCGCAAAAGTCGGTAAAATGTTCTCAACAACAGATATTTTTATACGCGATTTCTGGATTGTCTTCATTGTGAAAAAAACCACTGTAACTACTTATCCCGTTTTACTGTCCGCACTGAACATACATTGACGTAGTACCTACGGTAGTAAATGTATGTCAAATCTGTGCGTAGTACCGTGATTATACATCACTGATAGTATTGATGTGTCATGCCTTGAGGCATCTGATGACGTAGTATGTATGTAGCGTGACGGCTTGATTGCTGACGATTAATATCTGTTAACTGTATTACAGATATAATGTTAGGATATTAGAGTTTTGAATGGTCAAAGGTAATGAGGATTGAGATTTTGAAACCCATAGACTTTAGTAGGCTGCATTGAAACTACCCATATTGCCGCGGCATTGCTTACCTAACTTTATTAATCGAGTTGTAATACCTACGTTTTTCTATGCGTTAAACCTAAACTGAGCGCAGAAATAAATACCTTTTCTTTCTTTCATATACATTCCGAAAAAATCCTAGTGCGAAGCACACAAAAAATTGCGGTAAAATATTTTTAAGACCATATGATATGGATGGACTAAGGGTGTTTCAAAATGAGTAACAACTTACTAAACTGCTCGCGAGTGGGTAACTGTTTTTTCTCCCATTTGCTCGGAAATTAGTTCATTATTAAAAAAAAGTATAGGAATCAATCGGCTCTTTTCCGTACGCAACGAAATAACATATCAGCAATATCCAAAACGACCTTATTAGAAATTGCTGGACAGTTTTTATTTTTTAAATTATGCTACCGAGGTTTTTAAGTACACACATAAATTAGGTGTTTTTAGGTACAAAATATATACCTACAGGCTGAATGCCCATTTTTCTTTTTAAAACTTTGAAAATAGAACAAGAAACGCGCGCGGGCGAATTGGCGTGAATGAAAATGAGATACTGTTGAATTAATTTGTGTTGTGTTTCCTCGCAAATGAGATAAAAGTACTATACAAGTCTCGGTCGAAATAGTAATTAACGGCCTCGGTTAGTTAAAAAGGACTCGGCTGGCACCTCGTCCTTTTAAAATCATTTCGGGAGTATTCGGCTTTGCGTCGTACTTTACTCGGTACATTACTCGGCCGTCAATTGCTTCATTTCAGGCCTCGACAGTATGTACTATTTTGAATAATTTGTGTTCTAAAACCGTTTTTTTTTATTTTGCCGCCAAAAAAAAAACAAGACTGCGAGACGAATTACCGCACAACAACAAATTACACAGATTTTTCTCAGTTCTCTTCCTAACACGATAAAATATTTAACAGTGTAGTTGTAAACACGAATGGACAATCTGACCTTTGTTATTACGTATGCAAATCCAGATTTTTTTATTGGGGAAGCAATCATTCGAACCGCATGAAGCCAAATGGTTAAAATCATAGACCATGTGTAAAATTGGTAGAGAATATTTTTAGAATAATTTTAAAATGTTTCCCTTTCATTTATATTTTTTAATGCAAATGGCTTTCATGTAGTCTTTTAGTGGTCAATGAATTAGTAATGTATGGGACTTTTTAATTTTATTGCAAAATCCAGTCTGTTTAACCTCTCTGCTCGACAAAATTCTGACATTTGTCATATCAGCTGACTCGGCGACTTGTCGCAAATTACGTCATGAAATCTCATGAAATCGGGAATTTGCATACAACTTTCAGTCTATGAATTTAATGTGAAACTTAGGTTTTTTCTACAATTTAATACCCAGTATCTATTGAATATTTATTAAATTATGTGTTATGTCTATAAAACTGGATGCATCTTACAATTAAATGAATATAAAACATAAATTTCTATACCTATGCAATTGTAAGAGGGCTTAGATAAGCTCAAAAAATGCACATTAGTAACCTAACCACTTGTTAAAACGCTGGCAAAAGGGAAACTTAAAGATATTTCCTTTTTATTGGCATATTACTTTTTATCATTAACGATACAATATAATAATAATTAATAATATAATAAATAGCACGATGAAATTTACGTAAAATTCTACGTCGATATAAATGTTAATTTTAAAAAGTTGAGAATCACTAGTGCTGACCATTTATCCAAAATTGTTATCACAATACAAATGTTTCATTCAGCCATGTCGATACTCATTCGGCCTAATCGAAAAATTATCATAAAAAAATAAAACAAAGTTCGTATACGTTTTTAGTCCCGCAAAATTTAATGATATGAATTCTTTATTTATCGTTAATATTCATCATTAACTATTGAATACGACTAATTTACTTTTAGTTTATAAATAAATAATTTGAAATAATAAGTTTAAAAAAGTTCCATAACGCGGCTTGCGGTAGGTGTGATTTGGGAGAAAATGTTACGTCACGTAAGACTTTTGCGTTATGAGCAGGCATATATGCACACCGCGCGCTCTCTCTCTCTTTCTCTTTCTAGTGTACCTGTGTGTGTGTGCGTGAGGAACTTCGTTCCTGACCGCACAGGTTTTTTGTTTCAAACTTAATGTATTAACGACATAATTTTGTATGTTATAAAATGTGCTGAACTTAACTTTTGCTATGTGTGAGCAGAATTATAACCGATTCAGTCACACTGCTGGGCAAGGTTCTCTTCTCGGAATCAATGGCCAACATAGCGCGCAGTCCACCGCGGACTATGGCCTAAGCACTAGTCCTTGTAAGCCGTGCCGTGTCTTCGTTAACGAGCGATTAACACGCACTAATCGAAACCTTTTTTATCGCGCTCGCCAAGCCGGTAGTCTGCACAAATGGAAGTATGTATGGACGGGAGAGGGAAAAATCTTGGCGCGTAGGGAGGATGGCCTCAAGGTGGCACGAATAAGATGTGAAGAGGATATCTGCAAGACTTTTGGCTAACATTCAGTTTGCACGATGATTATCAAGCGTATCTAAGCACCTTGTATTTCGCAGCAGAACTTTCAATCAGTAGTTTTAGTTTTATTGTTAGTTCTAAACAAGTATGCCCATTACTAATTCTGTCTTTGTTGAACGTCAACAACCTGTCCCGTTCTATTACTGTTTTACCCGTTTTTGTAAATGACTCGTGTGATGTGTGTCTCATGCGCCAATTGGAAGCCTACCTAAAATCTCTCTTCAACTCCGATACACTTTATAATATTGCAACCAGATACCATGATCATTCGTTAACACAGCCTATAAAAAAAATATGTACACATGAAAATGTAATTATTAAACAATTTATATACAAATCCAAACACTTAAGAATACAAATGCAAATACTTATTCCAAATATTATATACACATTATATCCATATATTTACAACCAGAACATATATCTATTATTTTATACTAAAATTACAAATTCTCCTATTGCTTTTATCCCATTTTTATTGTCAAAAATAACTATGCAATCAATGTTAATTATAAATACTATTTTTGCCTTTTTTTATTTACATCTGTTGTTATTATTTTATGCTGTTCCCGATTCAATGTGGCAGCTCACTGTTGTTCATTGTGCCGACCTATTTTTTCTGATATTTTTACACATACATAAGATAATACATATTCACAAAACACACACGTCATTCTTATTTTTATATTATACAGACTATACATTCCGATGACTCCCAGTAAATATATTAAGTTTGGTCTATTGAATATGGGTTCTTTGGGGACTAAACAGGATGAATTTTTAATAGCCATGAGCAACCACGCTGTGGACATCATGGCAATCAATGAAACATGGATACGTCAGGGGGAGGACAATCGGGCGCCTAGCGTACCTGGTTATAAATTGAAACATATATCCCGACCAATATCAATAAAAGATGGGCGCGGTGGTGGGGTTGCCTTCTATTTAAAAAATGGGGTATCCGCGAGATTAAGAAGTCATCCTGAACATCCTAACGTTGAACAACTTTGGTTAAGTTTAAATGTTAATAGGAAGAAGTTACTTGTCGGCACAGCATACCGTCCTCCATGGCTAGATTTGGATAATTTTCTTGATGGTGTTACTGCCAGTATAGGGGCATTAGCTCCTTATGATAATATAATATTTTTATGTGACATAAATGTCCATCTGCTAGATGTCAACAGTACAAAAACAAAACGAGTTTTAGATTTTTGTAATTATTTTAACCTTAATCAGTTAGTACAAACACCAACACACTTTGTAGGTGACAGTAGCACACTAATTGACATCATCTGTACTGATGCCACGATCCGCAATGTTGTAGTAGACCACAATAGTGATCTTGGCCATCACTCGTTCATCACATGTGAGACTATTCACAAGAAGAGCAAGGCAATGCCAAGACTGGTTACATTTCGGCCACTCACAGACATATTAGAGGACTACTTCGCAACAGATTTAAATATGCTACCTTGGTCGGCTATAGGATACTTAGGGGATGTCAATATGATGGTGCAAATATTCAATTCGTATATTATCCAGTTATTCGATCTCCATGCTCCTATTAAGAAAAAGACATTTAAAACGCGCCCTACACCATGGATTACTGAAAATCTACGATTGATATTTAAGTTAAGAGACGAAGCCAGGAACAGATCTCACAAAACACAATTATTGCATCATAAAGATTATTACCTAGATCTCAAGCATCAAGCTGCCACTGCACTGGCTAATGAAAAGAGCGCATATTTCACAAAAAATATCAATAACCAAATTAAGGACCCTAAGACATTATGGCGGAATCTAAAATCTGATGTGCTTCCGGACCATAGTGAGAGATTGCTACCAGGTCATTTTAGTAACCCTGATGCTATCAACGCGGCTTTTCTCGACGTCCCAGGAAATAGCAGTCATAATATCACACAACTATCCTACTTCGAATTCCACAGATATAGTCCAGCCAAATTCACTCTTAAAACTACCGATCAGGAGTCTGTTTTGAAGATAATCAGGAGTCTAGGGTCAAATGCAAGGGGTGTGGATTGTATCAGTCTTGACATGATATCACTCACACTCTCACATACCTTACCTGTAATAACAGATATCATTAACCAATCCATAGTTACACATACGTTTCCTGAACTCTGGCGATGTGCTATCGTACGCCCTATCCCTAAAAACAATAACCCTAGTAATATGAAGGATCTGCGACCTATAAGTATACTGCCCTGCCTGTCAAAGGTCCTAGAACGGGTCGTTTATATGCAGGTTATTGAATATCTGGAGAATAATGATATTCTGCCTGATCTTCAGTCGGGTTTTAGGAAGGGTAGAGGTACTGCAGCGGCTTTGGCTGACGTAGTGGGTAATATCCTTGAAGCGCGTGATCGGGGGGAAGGATCGATCCTAGCCCTACTGGATTTTTCCCGGGCTTTTGATGTTATTAATTCAACTCTATTGCTTTCCAAGCTGTCTTACTACGGCTTTGACAGTGAAGCGGTGGAGTGGTTTAATAGCTACCTTAGTAACAGGTCACAGTATGTGGAAATCCTAAGGGAGGACGGGTCGTCGTCATCATCCTCCCCTCTCCATGTGCCGAGAGGAGTCCCACAGGGTTCAATTTTAGGCCCATTGTTATTCATCTTGTACAGTGCGGATGTCACTAAGTCCTTCATCAACTGCAAGTACCATATGTATGCTGATGACATTCAGCTGTACATATCATTTAAAGCAAATGACACGGCATCCGCGGTGCAGAAGATGAATGAGGATTTAGATAGAGTGGTCACTTGGTCCGAGAGCAACTCACTGGTTCTGAACCCGCTCAAATCTAAATTTATGGTGTTAGGTACTAGACAACAGATTAATGGAATCCTATTAGCTAAGCCTGAGATAGTCATCAGGGGAGAGAAAATTGAGAGAGTGGAAATGGCACGTAATTTGGGCCTGATTATCGATCCTGAGCTTCATTTTGCAACCCATATAAGTAATATAACAAGGAACTGTTTTTACCGGTTAAAGGTCTTATATGGGATACGAAATTATCTAAGCATACCACTACGCAAACAACTTGTGGACAGTCTCATACTGTCAAGACTTAATTACTGTGACATTGTTTATGGGCCATGTCTGCTTAAGAGAACAGAGAGTGTGATCCAGCGTATCCAAAATGCCTGTGCACGGTTTTGTGTTAATATTCCACGTAGGAGTCATGTTACACCATATATAAACCAGATTGAACTGTTAAAAATGGCTGCCAGGCGGAAGCTTCATTTGGCTAATTTGTTGTTTGGCATAATCACTACAGAAAAACCACACTACCTGTATGAAAAGTTATCGTGGAAAAAAAACCATTACAAGTACAGTCTTCGCTCCACGGCGAACCCTTTGTATATGCCGAAGTACCGAACCACAGCTTTCAGGGGGTGCTTCAAGTATGCAGCCACACGCTGTTGGAATGATCTTCCACCACCAATGCGAGACCTGAAATCAATTCAAAGTTTTAAATACAAACTCAAGAAGTTCCTGATGCAAGTTCAATTATCACAAAAATAAAAATTTATCAAACTTATCAATTTATGTATTCAATTACCCAATTTAATTTATTTATCCAATAAATATAAAACAATTATTCAATTTTTCACTTACGCGGAGATGGTTACTATAATTTTCCTATATAGTATTTCACGTTAGTTATCATCTTAACTTATGTTGTATTGTCTTGGTCTGTGTAAGACTTCCTGGAAATCAACACTACACAACACTCATCTACCTACACTGTTCATAAAATACAACAGTAAAAAAAAAAAAAAAAAAATATATATAATAATCTTACTTATTTATTTTTTATGGTTATTTACCAACATCACGCCTCACTGATCTACATTATTGCATTGTGAATTTGTGTCGACGCCGGCTGTCGCTGAAAACCAGCGCTGTGTCTTTGCTCCGTGCATGAGGCACAGCAATATGCTGAGCGGTGGCCGTTTTGCGTGGATGTGACGCATATCTTACCACACTTCTTGGCTCTGTACCTGTATTTGTTGTGTTCTTAAATTTTTTGGTAATTTTGTGCGTCACTTTTGAAGCAAATAAATATTTTTTCTTTTTTTCTTTTCTTTCTAAGCTAAACTACAGTGTGCCCAGTATATTGACCAAAATCGAAATGTACTGAATTTGTCTTTTGCCATGTGTGAGCAAAATTATTAACATGTTACAGTCTCTTCTAAGAATGAATGGCCAGCATGGTGGACTATGGCCTAAGCCTTTGTTAATATTGATCTAAACAAGTGCTCACAAATAGTATGTTAGCGAAAATCCAATAGGTGTACAAAATTTTATTTTAGCTATGACATAATCATCCCTTTATTCTCCCCATAGAGGAAAAGAATATATTCTTTTGTTCCGTGTCTCTCCCACTAATGGGCACAGACCTCTTCTCAGAATGAGAAGGATTTTCGCTATGCGTGAGCATAATTAGCCCAATTACTATCCCACTGTTGGACACGTGCTTCTCTTCTTTAGATCTTAGTCCACCACGCTGGCCTGAATGTCGGTTGGTAGACCACACGCATAATTTCTTAGAGCACTTTCAGGATGTGCAGCTTTCTTCATGATACGTCCACATACATTTTGATTCGCTTACGTCTTAATTCGAAAAGTCGGTGTGTGCCGGGTTCGAAGAGTTGATAATAAGTAGCTAAACCATTATTGTAGGTAATAGGTGAGGTACTTATCCCGGTTTTGCAAGAGATGTCTCTCCGTTGCTTTTATAAAATGTAATGTGGCTATTTTGTCAAATAATTTTTAACGTCATTGCGAGATTTGTTTCATAGATAAAATTTAATTTTCATAGATTGAATAATTTTGGATAGAATCTTAGAGTAACTAATAAATAGGCCTAAGAAACGAAATAGTCACATGTGGAGTGAAGTAATTTCAAGTTTTCCTGAAAAGGCTACGTTCGTATATTTATAGCACGCCTGTGTGTGTGGCGGCGAAATTTTAAGTGGCCCATTGCGGGCGCACATAGATTGTTTTTGTCCTTCGACTTTGAGCGGAACTTTGAATGAAATTATCTCTCAGTGTTTTATTACCTAGTCTAAGGACAGACCGCTCATTTTTTAAATTATGAATTACGTATGCAAACTTATTCCAATCGAAGGTAGATAAATTCGGCGCCAAACAACATACTTTATTTTCAACTAGCTGTGCCCGTGACTCCGTCCGCGTGGATGTCGGAAAATAACATCATGTCATGTTTATTAACACAATGTCTTCTAATATACTTGCGCACAGACGATTACACTATTCACCTACCATTATAAATTTAGTTTTTACAACCAACCGGCTAAGGTAATGGAATTAGCCCTAAACTCTTCTCATTCTGAGAATACGCTCGTGCCCAGCAGTGAGACAGTAATTGGGCTGATTATGTAATGTAATTCTATAACACTAACCACATCCAGTTCTTTAACTCTTCTCATTGTATGAAGAGGCCCGTGCCCAGCAGTGGGACAGTAATGGGCTGATAATGTTATGTTATTCTATAACACTAACAATATCCTGTTCATTAACTCTTCTCATTTTGAGAAGAGGCCCATATCCAGCAGTGAGACAGCTGTAATGAGCTGTCTGTTTTGTTATTCTATATTTTCTAGTTTCTTTACTCTTCTTGTTCTAAGAAGAGGTCCGTCCCCAGCAGTGGGACAGTAATGGGCTGATTATGTTGAGATAATCTATTACACTAACAATATCCAGTTCCTTAACTCTTCTCATTCCGAGAAGAGGCCCATACCCACCAGCAGTGGGACAGTAATGGGCTGACTATGTTATGGTATTCAATATTTTCTATAATACTAACGACATCTAGTTGTATCTTTAGGAACCTGCAACAAACCAACAATTATGACCTCTACTTTGTATGCATTTTAATACAATAGAGGGGTCACGATGTATCGCTGAATCTACTCAACTAATTAAGATGAAACATACTCTTTCTTTTAAGTTAGACTAATACCTAGACAAATGCAATGTTTCATTACGATCCGTTCAGCTGTTGAGGTGATGAGGTAACAAACAGACAGACTTAAATTCTAAAAACGAATGATTCGTGTTCTATTGCTTAGTACCCCTAGCCGATTTTCGCGAAAAAAAAACTCAATGTACAGACATTTCGACTTTTACAATTTTATTATAGTAAGTATAGCTAGATGTGGTGAAATACTTCGAATAATAATTGTTATGATTTTAAAAATATATTTTTGTTTTCACGTAGGTAAATACATGTAATATTTGATATCATAAATATGAAAATATCGATTTCTTAAATTACTTATTTTATTAATCGGTTCGAAAAAAAAAACAATAAATAATCGATTCACATAATCGCATTGACACATCATTGTCCAAAAAAAAAGTAATAACTTATGTCATCTATGGTATGGCGGCTAATTCTGAATCGCAAATTGGGGAGTGATAACAAAGAATTTGTTATATTTTATCAACGTGTGTGTTTCTACGTTAAAACATGGCTATTTTCTTGTAGTTTATTGTATTTTTCAATAGATTCTGCCATTTTTTTACCACGCGTACTAGATACAATGTGTGATAATAGTGATAATATACAACGAAAAACGCGCAATCGGCGGGAAACTTCTACTTTAGATATGAAAAACTTTGTTATCACTACTAGTTTTACCAATATGAAGGATTACTCCCACGAATTATTATATTATGAGTGATTTATTTGTAGATTCTGTAAAGTTTGGATGTACAGAATCGACAAATTTTATGTTTTTTAGCCTCGATCATCACTGTAAAAAAATGGCTGTTATTGCAGTATTCACTTGGAATTTTCAAAGGTATATATTATAACGCGCACGCGCTAAATATTAAAGATATAATGGCACTGACACAGGTGCTTTTTATTTAAATATCCTAATTAGCGTACTCATACATGATTCGATCGATAGTACATTAAATTTTCATATATTTAATTAGGGTGACGTTTGACATATTATTCCGTCCCATAAATGGGACCAAACTGAGCTTTACGGTGGTTCTCATGTCGGGGGCATTTTAAGGACCACTACAAACTATACGGTTAAAGGTAGCATTTCGATGTCAGCGACTGCGACAGGCAACCACGACTGGGTCGCGCGACTCACTGTTTATTAAAAATTTGTATGAAGCGCTGAATAAACGACCACGTCGCGTGACTTTTGGTCGTGGTGAACAAGCCGTAGCAGTGCCGCGCGCGACCTGGCTACGCTCCACGCCAAAATGGCGTCGTTTTCTGCAGTTGATGACGAATTACTACCTTTACACGATTCGAGACTCAAAATAGCATTGTGAGAGAAAATATTTGGAAAGAAATTGTAAATTATCTTCTTCATATAACAGCTGTATATATATTTTTCTAGCTGTGTAAAAATGGTGTCATTTTCTGCAGTTGATGACGAATTATTAGTAGATTTTGTACTTATCTAAAACCCCATCTTTACATGGTTCGGGACTCCAAATATCATTTTGAGTTAACATAATATGATTGGAAAGAAATTTGAAGTCGTTTTTTTCTTCCTGTATATCTATTTTTCTAGTTGTTTAAAAATGGCGTCATTTTCTGCAGTTTATTACGAATTTTTTGCAGTATTTGTAGAAAGAAAGAAAGAAAGAAAAAGATTTTATTCTTGCGCTCCATTTGACGCACACACTACAATACTTATACATAATACTTTACCATTCCATGACAAATTAGTATAGTTAAAATTAAATTGACAACTGACAACACTGGACATAAACAATACATGATCTGTGGTTATTACGGTACATCATCGGTTTTTTGTTCTACATTATAGTCTGTGATTTACAGTTAGTCAATCATTAATCTGTGATCAAAACAAAAACAATAATAAAAATAAATCGTAGTGATTGTTACATAAGGATGACCCTTGCCTGCGGAACGCTAAATTATTGAAGCGATGACACACTATACAGCGAACTGCACCGTGAGATCGCCTGATCAGCAATTCGGTAGCGTGTGACCGAAGTTGCGCAATACTAATAATTCAATATTAAATTAGCATACCTACTCGTCACTCTTGTTTCTCATATCGAACATTTGTCACGCATCTTAGTTTTAGACCGATATATTGTAATAATTATATCGATTAAATTTTTAAGTTAATTAAATCGGTTTCATTTTGTACCCTCGGCTGCAGCCGTACGTAATTTGATTAAAATTATTATCTTTGAATAAAAATGCTAGGTATTGTAAATACTACTGTGATCTTTGTGCGTCGCATGTGCGCAAAAATGTAGGTCATTGCTCAGCTTAATGCTGTGGCTTTTGTACTAATCTAAAACCCCATCTTTACATGATTCGAGACTCCAAATATCATTCTGAGTAAAAAATATTTGGTAAGAAATTGCTGTGTATCTATTTATTTTTTAGCTGTACAAAAATAGTCCGACATAATTGTTTATGAACAAGAACACAACCGTTCATAACAAATACTGCAGGAAGTATGGCGGTCGGTTGCTGTTGCTTAAATCCGCAACCTGCAGGTCACCAGGCGACAGACAACTAGGGTCGCGACCGCCAGGCGTCGTCACTGGTCACCGATGTCGGCAATATCGGAATGCTACCTTTAGACCGAGAGATAGAAGACTTAAATAAAAAGTATGTACATTCACGATCGTTCCCGGTGATACATTTTGTCGACAAAGTCCCTTGAACAAATCCTGCTACATACGGCTGCCGTTGAACTAAGCCACAGATAATATAATACTATAGTAACAGAGAGCAAGCGATTTTAGCCTCCGTGGTGGTTCACCGGAAAGTTTTCTGATAGTACAGTCTAACAAAGCAATTGGTATACAGGGTAGAGAGATATAAATAAAGTTTTCTCAGAAGATAAAAATAATGACAATAATAGATGAATTAATAACATTATTAATGTAAGTATAATAAATTCTCAAAAGTTTGCTGCATTTGTAGGAACAACCTGTATCAACACAAATACTACCCTCCACCAGTTTGTAAAGACGGATCGCGCAGTCACCGGTGTTCGCTCCTTCATAATGTAGATAAATACCAGGCCCCTCAGAAAGTATTGCGAAAAAAAGTTTTTATATATGGGAGACTGGCCAGTTATAATGTTTTTCGAAAATATGATTATTTATAAGTAAAAATAAGTAAGTTCCAATTTCAAAATTTCCCTCCACATTTTTTGCGAGTTAATTCAAAGTATTGTGTCTCACTGAAATATGGATCTGCGCCGGGAACATTTTAGAGCTATGATTTTATACGATTTCAAGTGTCGCCTGAAACCGGATGAATCGTACGATAGACTTCAAATGGCATTCATGGATGAAGGCCCTTCCAAGGCAACCGTGTATCGTTGGTATAACGAATTCAAGCGCGGTCGACCAACTTTGGGGGATGACGAAAGAAGCGGTCGCCCTTTGACGGCTGTTACCGAAGAAAACGTGCTAGCAGTGAAAAATTTAATCCAAGACAATAGGCGAATTACATATCAGGAGATTCAACACATATTGAAGATTGGATCGGGAAGCGTTCACGAGATTCTACATAGCCATCTTCGCGTGAGGAGGATAGTATCACGCTGGGTGCCGCACAACCTCACCGATGCTCAGAAGCAGGCCCGGGTGGAATGGTGCCGTGATATGCTTAACAAATTTGAAGCAGGCTCGTCTCGGCGTGTTTACGACATCGTTACAGGTGATGAGTCCTGGATTTATCAATACGACCCAGAAACCAAGCGCCAGTCGACTGTTTGGGTGTTTCAAAATGAGCCAACGCCTACCAAAGTGAAGCGATCTAGAAGCGGGGGTAAGATTTGGATCGCTAGCTTTTTTAATTTGACTGGCCACTTGGTATCAATTCCCTTACGGGATCAAAGAAGCATTAATGCCGAATGGTATACTACCAAATGTTTGCCAGAAGTTTTCTCTGTTATAAGCAACAAGCGACCAAACACAGGGCTCCGCGGGCTACTGCTCCACCACGACAATGCACCTGCGCACACCGCACTCAAAACGAGGGACTTCCTGGACAGCACGCCAGTCAAACTCCTGGGTCACCCTCCTTACAGCCCTGATCTAGCACCGTGTGACTTCTTTTTATTCCCAAAAATAAAAAATCAGCTCAAAGGGATACAATTTTCGTCGCCGGAAGATGCGCTGGCTGCGTTCGAGCAGGCTGTAAACGAGGTGTCTGCGGCGGACTGGAAAAAGTGTTTTGAAAACTGGTTTAGGCGCATGAATCTTTGTATAGAGGCTGGTGGAAAGTACTTTGAAAAGATTTGATAAAAATATATGTACGTATAGAACAATTTTTTTTAGTTTCGCAAAACTTTCTGAGTGTCCCACGTATTATCTGGTATCTACCCTAATTGTACTTATTTAATATCCTACCTTGTCAACTATATTTTTGTTTACCTGTTTGTATAGTCGATGATACTGATGTACGGTAAAACTCTAATGAGTTTATGTTTACATCTTTAGAATGTTTTTGTTATGTATACCACTGAACAAATAAATAAATAAATTATGCATACGAGAAAAATACATTCATTTTGATTACGAGTGAAATATTATTTTTATAACTGACAAAGTTCCTCTTATCATGTTATGTCATGATAAGAGGAAGAGATAAATGGAGCAAAAGTGTGACGCAATGGTATCCAAGAGAAGGAAAAAGGAAAAGAGGGAGACCACAAAAAAGGTGGTATGATGACATCAGGCAAGTGGCAGGCGTCACATGGAACAGAGTGGCTCAAGAAAGACGTGAGTGGAAAAGGTTGGAGGAGGCCTTTGCCGACTGGCAAACAGATCTTCAAAAAATAAGAAAACCTCAAATAAAAGACTATATTAAGGATAACAGTAGTATTAAGCTTTGCATATATTTCTCTTTTTATGTAATTTTGATCGGAATAAAAGGCTATATTATAACTTACAAAGTTAAACTGTATTTATACAAAACCCTAATCAAACCATTCTATAATAATTTCCTGAGAAATCTTCATCTATATCTGGCGACCCTGTATACTAATTACTTTGTTAGACTGTACATTAATTTCTTTCTGATTCCATTTACCGCTACCAAACTTCATTCATCCGGTAAAATAAATCTTAAAAACCGTTTTTCATTCCCAAATCATCGTTTAAAAAGGAAACGCTTTTTGAAATTCAGTAAAACACATATATCTTGTTGGACCAGCGTTTTTCGGGATTAAAGAAGTATATTCTGTGTATTTTTACGACTTTCTACGTAGTTAAAACGGACCGGCATGAAAGATCTATTATGGACCGATAAAAATTCGATTGGGAAGCGGAAAATGCAATCGGTTTTATATGATGTTCGAATAAAACCGTTTTTATATGAAACGAGCGCGTTTTCGGGATTAAGCGTTTGTGATAATATTGCTGTCTGTCTTGGACGAATAATAAAAGTCGGACGGATACTCGCTAAGCAAAAAGTGAAGCACCCATAGTAAGACGGCTCACTTAAAAATACGGGCTGGCACGCACACATTCACACTCATAGTAAGACAAAAAGACGCGATTACGCACCAAATCTCGTGTGACGGTACTCATTGTCGTAGTGTCACAAATAAAATAACAATATATATCTCGTGTGTTAAAATTCTGTCGAAATAATAGTGGGTTTAGGAAAAAACTAAGTGCTTCAATCTTTTTTTTTTTTTTTTTTTTAATATCAAACAATAATAAATAAAAATAATGTAATTATTATTATTTTACTATATAATATTTATATAGTAGATAAAAAAATGTACATGTATTAAGCAAAAATTACATTGGGCTAATAAATAGTGTGTGGAGAGTTTTCAATACAATCGATCAGATTCATCCGTATATGACATACCGGCTAAATTCTAACACAGAAAAATAAAATTATATCAATGAAAATGCCAACGTACCTTTCTAAATCCAGTTCCACCAGTTTGTAATACTTTTTCTTAGTTGTTACTAACATTCTAAAACACTACATTTGAATAAAAAGTATTTAAACTATTAGTTTATCGCAGAAATATTAGAAACGCCGCTAACTCGTAAACAAAATAAACATTATGCAAGCCAGACGGCGAATACGTCACAGCGAAATACTTGGCTGCGATTGGTTGGCTGATGGAGGTTGGACACACAATCACACAAAATGATGTTTGGGAGCGTTTTTTTGAGCAAATTATGGAGTTTGAACAAACAAGCACTCAAAAGAATTTTTGTTTTGGAGATAGGACATTTTATTTTTATTGTTAGTGCATGTTATATCAAAGATAAACTAAAATAAATTAAATTGTATAGGACGTAATCACCTTTTCTATGTTTTTAAACCGAAAAGTCGTTTTCGGTGAAATTGATCTGTTGGACATTCAAGCACTACGGCTGCGTTATCTTATTACGATCAGATTGTGTCCATATTTTGCTGATTTTAAGTCGGACAAAAAAATTAAAAAAAAAAACAATATTGAACAATTAATAGAAATGTGTTCTATTACTCATACTGAACCACCAAAAAATATTTGCGCACTAGTTAATTTTTTTTTCCTGTATAGTGAAAATGGATTATTAGTTTTCTGCTATACTAAACATTTAATAAGTGGCAGTGGAGTGCATTATAAGAGCCTCCACGAGTGACGATATTTAATTGATCGTCCGGCGCATCCTGAGCAGTCAGCCCCGCTACCAACCTGCTGACTGGCTAATCTTTTTCCCACGGCATGAGCTATTATCATTATATAGCTCATATCAACACGATGGAAAAACAAGAAGTAAGTGAAGCACATTGCTGAACGGATAGCCGATGGGGCCGTAAGGTTCTGGAGTGGCAACCGCGTACTGGAAGGCGCAGCGTGGGTAGGCTCCCCACAAGTTAGACAGACGACCTGGTGAAGGTCGCGGGAATTCGCTGGAAGCGGAAAGCGCAGGACCGGTCGTTGTGACGATGCTTGGGGGAGGCCTATGTCCAGCAGTTGACGTCTTTCGGCTGGAATGATGATAATGATGATGATGATGAACATTTAATTGCACTTAATTCATTTTTAGGGTTCCGTACCCGAAGGGTGCCAAACTGGACCCTATTAATCTCGCTACGCTGTCGGTCCATCCGTCCGTCCGTCCGTCCGTGTGTCCGTCACAGGGCTGTATCTTTGTAACGGTAATAGATAACCAGTAGAAATTTTCAGAGAATATGTGGTACTATAAGGAGTATCACGACAAATACTAAAAACAAAGTCTAAAACCAAAGGGGGTCCCCATACAAGAAACCTCAAAAAACATGCATTTTTTTCAACGTTTTTCTTCCTGGTCTATCTTCAAAACGGTAATATATACCAGCGTCAAACTTGGTCAGATTATAGTGCATATTATGTAATTTAGCAACAAATACAAAAAATAAGACAAACATAGACATATTTGGTGGTACCTGCGTAAGAAAGACATGCAAAAAAAATTTTTCGCGCTCTGTTCATTAATGTCTTTTGATAAACTCTCGTAAATTAAATCAGTTTTTATGGGGTATCAGGTCGTTGAGAGGTATGGAACCCTTACTGCGCGAGTTCCACTCGCACTTGGCCGGTTTTTTTCTTATTTTCTTTTCTTTACTTTCTTGCTTTGTAATGTGTCACTTCCCCACACAATCGAATTGCAATTCTGGCCTGGTTTACTTCTGACTAGCTGTGCCCGCGACTCCGTCTGCGTGGATGTCGGAAAATAACATCGTGTCATAATTATGAACACAATATCTTCAAATATATACATATAAGCGCCTACACAGACGATTACACTATGTACCGACCATACTATATTTTGTTTTTACAACCAACCGGCTAAGGTGATGGAATTTCATGGAATTAGCCCTAAACTCCCTCATTCTGAGAAGACGCTCGTGCTCAGCAGTGGGAAGTAATTGGGCTGATTATGTTATTCTATAACACTAACCACATCTCTTCTTATGCTGAGAAGAGGCCCGTGTCCAGCAGTGGGACTGTAATGGGCTGGTAATGTTATGTTATTCTAGAATACTAATAATATCGAGTTCATTAACTCTTCTCATTTTGAGAAGAGGGCCATACCCAGTAGTGGGACAGTAATGGGTTGACTACATTACGTTATTCTATATTTTCTAGTTTCTTAACTCTTCTCGTTCCGAGAAGAGGTCCGAGCCCAGCAGTGGGGCAGTAGGTAATGAGCTGATTATGTTATGATAATCTATTACACTAACAATATCCCGTTCCTTAACTCTTCTCATTCCAAGAAGAGGGCCATGCCCAGCAGCGGGACAGTGATGGGCTATGTTATGTTATTCTATATTTTCTATAATACTAATAGAATCCAGTTGTATTTTTAGGAACCTGCAACCTACAACCAACCAACAATCATGACCTCTACTTTGTATGCAACTTAATACAATAGAGGGGTCAAGCTGTATCGCTGGATCTAATCAACCGATTCAGATAAAACATACCCTATATTTTAAGTTAGACTAATACCAATACAAATGCTAAGTTTCATTACGATCCGTTCAGCCGTTTTCACATGATGAGGTAACAGACAGACAGACATAAATTTTTTAAACGATTGATTCGTGTTCTATAGCTTATTTCTATTCTAGTCCCCCTAGCCGGTTTTCGCGAAAAAAAACTCAATGTACAGACTTTTCGACCTTTACAGTTTTATTATAGTACTAGCTTTTACCCGCGGCTCCGCTCGCGTTAAATTCTGCTAACCCACGTCAGTCCAGTCCAGTCCAGTCCATTCCAGTCCAGTCCACTGTCCCACTGCCCCGTTACCCCACTGCCCCACTGCCCCACTGCCCAGCTGCCCCGCTGCCCCACTTCCCCGCTACCCCACTGTCCCACTGCCCCGGTACGCCGCTGCCCCACTGCCCCGCTACCCCACTGCCCCACTGCCCCGCTGCCCCACTATCCCACTGCCCCACTGCCTTCCCCGCAGCCTTCCACTGCCCCGCTGCCCCACTGCCCCACTGCCCCGCTACCCCACTGCCCCGCTGCCCCACTGCCCCGCTGCCCCACTATACCACAGCCCCACAGCCTGCCCGCTGCCCCACTGCCCCGCTTCCCGACTGCCCCGCTGCCCCGCTGCCCCACTGTCCCGCTGCTCCGCTGCCCCACTGCCCCGCTGCTCCGCTGCCCCACTGCCCCGCTACCCCGGTATCCTATTGCCCCGCTGCCCCGCTGGCACGCTGCCCCGCTGCCCCACTGCCTCGCTGCACCGCTGACCCGCCGCGCTGCCCCTCTGCCCCACTGTCCCGCTGCCTCGCTGCCCCGCTGCCCCACAACCCCACTGCCCCACTGCCCCACTACCCCGCTACCCCACTGCCCCACTATCCCACTGCCCCACTGGCCCAATGCACGGCTGCCCCGCTGCCGCACTACCCCACTGCCCCACTGCCCCACAGTCCCACCGTCCCACTGCCACTGTCCTACTGTCCCACTGTCCCACGGCCCACTGTCCCACTGTCCCACTATCTCACTATATCACTATCGTTATCGTCCCGTCCCATGTCCCCTATCCTGTCCCATGTCCCATCCTATGTCCAGTCCCATGTGCCGTCCCACTGTCCTGTCCCATGTCCCGTCTCATGTCCCGTCCCATTTCCCGTCCCGTGTTCCGTCCCCTGTCCAGTCCACTGTCCCGTCCCCAGTCCCGTCCCCTGTCCCGTCCCCAGTCCCATCCCCAGTCCCATCCCCTGTCCACTCCACTCCACTCCACTCCATCGTACATTACTATCCGCTCGTGCAAATGCATAGAAGCTTCGATCTGTCGGTTGAGTACGCAACCAGATTTTTTTTTTCTTTTTTTCTTTCTTTCTTTCTGTCTCAAAACCCATACCAGTTTTTAAGTCAGATCATAAGCTTTCAAACAAAAAAAAAAACATCAAAATCGGTCCAGTAGTTTTAGCGTGATGCTGGAACAAACAAACAAACAGACGTTTACAATTTTATAATAGTTAAGATTATAATAGTTAAGATAATATAAGATGAAGAAGGTAATTAAAAATTGTAGATTGAAAATAGTATTTTTTTAGTTACACCAAGATAACTTTATGCTTATTCGTATAGATGGATACAATATAACAACGTTTAGGTACTTCTAAATTTTATTGCTTTTCATACAAAAAATTAGAGAAATCGCAATTTAGAGGTAGCTTCCAGTCCTTGTCTGTAAGTCGAAATATTCTGATTTTCGGTTGGTTCAAAAGACTGCATTTCCAAGATGGCACCACCCATATACGACAGGATTTTTTTTTCTACTCTGTACAATTCGGCCCGACCAAAAAGTTTTTAATGCAATTTCTTTAGCAGCCGTATTTTCTCTATGGAGGCGCGCGCTAGAGCGCATGCGTGCGAATGACAGCTGGATATGAGCGCCTTAATCACCATATTGTATGCAAAATGTTGTAGAAAAATATAATTAAAAATTACCGGTTCCCGTCATCGTAGCGAGGTAAAATACATACCAGTTTTTAAGTCAAATCATAAGTTTTTTGTTACAAACCCTTTCAACAAAATCGGTCTAGTAGTTTTATAGTGATGCTGGAACAAACAAACAAACAAACAGACAACTGACATTTAACAATTTTATAATAGTAGTAGATAGATTACATTCTGGTTTTGCAGCGTATATAAAATGGATAGCGAGCTTCTACTAGATACTTTCTCGCAGTGGTTTTTGGATTTATCTAGAATTAGACTTTGCCCGCGGTTTCGCCCGCGTACTGAAATAAAATATACTTAGGCTATGTTACTTCTGGATAAAATTGCTTTCTAATTGTGAAAGAATAATAAAAATAGCTTCAGTCGTTTCAGAGTTTATCGATTACAATCGAACAAACGAACAAATCTTTCCTCTTTATCATATTAGGTCTCAGTCGAATAAAAAAGGCGGACGGAATCTCGCTACAATGATTGAAGCACTTAATTTTTTCCTAAACCCACTATAATTTCGAAAGCTTTTCAACACACCAGATTTATACTGTTATTTTATTTGTGACACAACAAAAATGACTACCGTCACACTAGTTTTTTTGCGTAATCGTGGCTATTGTCATACTTTTAAGCGAGCGAGATACTATGGATACTTCTCTTATTGCTTAGCGAGATTCCGTCCGCCTTTTTTATTCGTCCGAGTATTATGTATAGATAATATTGCGATTAGAACGCAACTTATGTGAATTTTATCATAACTATCATATTTTACAGAAAAAATCTTACTGTATGTGTAAAAAATTAGTTTAAATAAACTGTGTCCTCAAATAAAAATAGAAGGCGTCCTGAAATCAGCCCAATTATTTTGGTATTTAAAATAAAATATGGTAAAAGTTATCGGTTTTATTAACTACTTTGACACTCATAAAACCGTTCATATTAAACGAAATCTGTTTGCGCCAACAAATTGTCCCAGTAATTTATTTAACAGATTTCTTGGGGATTATTAATGACCTATTTATTGTTAATGACGTCGAATAAATTGGGTTACTTACAGAGCACGTCGTTTCAGCCGTTTTCTTACCCATTTGTGAAGGGAGAAGAAATTAAATATAATAAGGCTGGACTACGTATAATTTGTGACGTTTTAACGTTTTTATGGCTGATTGAATTTTTATATTGGAATCACACCTCGGACACTTAATAGAATACCTATTCTATCGCCACCTACATATACAAGACGACGCGGACGTCTGTGTACGAACGCCCACACACGCATAGGTTAGACATGCTCGCCACTCGTAGTGCCGACTGGGTTCCTTCCAAACGCTTCTTAGCAGTTTTCAGAGTTTTTTTTACACGACTGCCCAAAAAAAAGGAGTATAATGAGGATTCATTATATATATATCAAATGGGCTTACGTTTGACCGCTACCTCACCTTATGTTAAGCGATGGTACGGTCGACGATGACGAAGCGATGGCGTGCTTTATAGCTACTGGCGATTGACATCCATTGCACAATTGCAGTCAAACTGAGGGTGCGTGCGGGGGGTGTGGGTGACGAATCTTGAATTGGTGGGGGGCGGTGAGTGGCCGTTCTGTACGTTAGCACTATTAGATACTCTTTGCTGGAAGTGTAAAATTAATAGAAGAAAAAAAAATTGCATGCGTATGCGGATGGAAATAATGGCTATTGGAGCAGACGAGTTTTGTTTTTTTTTTGTATTATGTAGTTGTGTTGTGGAGCAGACGAGTCCGTTAGTCAGTTAGGTACGGTGGTAGTACTTCTCCGGACGAGCCCTTTCACAAAGTACTATGAGTCCAATATTAAATAAATCCATCGCATATCCATTAAAACACTGCCAATACGGGTTTTATTGCACGTATCCTATGAATATTTAAAATCAATTAACTCCACGGGCGTATGTCAACAAGTGCAAACAAAACTTTCATACAATGAGAGTATCCGACAAAAAGGCATGTATTTATTCGCACGTGTTTTTGTGTTCATAAATCGAATGTGACTGGCGATAAAGCAATGCAAAAGTGAGGTTCGACCAAAGAAATAGATAGAGTAGAATGGTTGTAATTACAATTTATTTGCGATTCATGCGTGGCAACTTTTCAACAAACTACGCCTTACATATTGACGTCATTAATTTAGAAATAAAACTTTTTAACAAAAAATTGAACCGACGAAAACAGAAACTGAAAAGCGAAAAATAACTAATTATGAGTCGGTGCCAAACGAACTTTTAACAAGCAAAGAGCGTGTAAGTTGCAAGTGGCTGAGCGGAGAACGCATTTTTGGAAAGTTATTGTTTATCGTTGAAAATTTCACGTTGTATTTGATGTGACGTTGTTTTTATTATTTATTTAAAGTAATTTAATGATCTTCGTTGATTGGTTGTTTGGCGCCGACTCATAATTAGTTATTTTTCGCTTTTCAGTTTCTGTTTTCGTCGGTTCAATTTTTTGTTAAAAAGTTTTATTTTTCATTTTTTTGTGGTTAAAATCTAACTCCAGGTGCATAAAAAAAAAAAAAAAAAAAAAATATACGCGTTGAATTGAGAACCTCCTCCTTTTTTTAGTCGGTTAAAAAATAACTTTAATCAAGTGTACTTTACAGCTTTTGTTTCTGCAGTTACAAACAGTACAATAAATCATTTTCGCGGGTTTTTGTTACAGTATTTACAGAAACAAGTCATAAGGCGTACTGCGAAAGGCTTTGAAATGCAATGCATTATGGTGCATAGTATTGGCACGCGCACCCTGTCCACTTTTCCATTCTATCTATTTCTGTGGGTTCAACGGTTGATACAATACATGTCGAAAACAAAGTGGCAAAGATAAATGATTTTCTGTTTTATGGCGTTTAGAAGTGACCAATGCAAGCGTGCTTTGGAAGGTACATAAACATACACACATAATCACCCACATACACAATCACCCACAGCCAAAAGAAGGTGTAGGTTTTTATTTGCAGAAATCGCACCCGCCACTTTTTTAATTTGCCTCTGCCTACCCTAATGGGAAACAGGCGTGATGATATGTATGTATGCGTAAATGCGTTAAAATAATAGAATAATTTTAATGTATGTCACATTTCGGACACACAATACAATATAAATGCTAGCACCACCACATACCAAGGTTCCGATTGTATGCGAACGCACACACACGTGTAGTAGGGATGCTCACCGCTCGTAGTGCGGACTGGGTTCCAAGCGCTTCTCAGTAGTGTTCAGAGATGGCGTGCTTGTATAACAACTGGCGTTTGACATCCATTGCAATCATGCAGTCCCATTGCCATCAAACTGCGGGTGGTGCGGGGCGCGGGCGAGGAATCTTCAATTGGCGGGGGGCGGTGAGTGGTTCTGTACGTTAGTATTATTAGATATTCTGTGTTTATGTGCTAGATTGATTGGTGCAAACTTATGTCCAGACGCACCGAACGTCAATTAAAAGTGCATCACTATCTCCTCTGAATTTCATCACAACCTCTATCTTTCATCCGTCACGTAAATCACCAATATTCTACAGAATAATCAAGATACCCGGAAGATTCCAAAGTGGAAGGGTCCCATCCGTTACGTCACTCGGCACCCGGTCACGATAATGAACCATTCGGAATCTGGACATCAATCTTAGCAGGGATTTCTTCATTCTATCCGATTCCTGTTTTAATCGAGTTGATTTATCGATACTTTTTTGAAATCAATAGGGTTGGGGAGAAGAAGCCATTTTGTTTTTGTTCGTTACTTGAAGAGAAAAAATTCGAGTAGTGTTGAGGTTTTTAAATTGAGACAGTATATTTAGGTAATTATTAAAAGTCCCACAGTCAAACCGATAACACAGTTTTGTGGGGCAAAGTCATATTGTTGAACTTATACCTATATGAATAAATAAATAATAATATAAAATTATTACAACGATAATGTTTTTAATAGGCTTGCCCGCTATTATATGGGACATACAACATAACTGGCGAAATATGGGTGTACTATACACCTCTGCCTACCCCTTCGGGGAAATACAGGCGTGATGTTATGTTATGTGTTATAATGTTTTTTTTAAACTATACTGATTTAACAGTAAAAAGTTGTTATTAATCTTGAACAAATGGATTTCATTTTCTCAATTATTTTACGTGGCAGTCGCTTCTTGCAATGCTAGGAACAAACCTCCTTTGCTAAAGGCATGTGTATATGCTTGTAACTTGCACGCTTTTATACCAGTTCTTTGCACGCGCCAGCTACTTCCATGTGTCTTCGTAAAACGACATGCCTGTATCTAGAAAACAAGTAGAGTGCACAACATTTAATTTTCTGGGATGCAATATAAGGGAGGCGCCGCGGGGGGCAGCAAACAGCACGTGTGAACGTACAGTATAGTATAGTATAGTATAACGGGCTGGTTTCCGCAACTCCACGATCAAGCGTGTATTTTGCGTACGGGTGGGAACTTACTCGATCCACCCTAGCTCCTCGAAAAAGGCCAGCAACGCCTTGGTGTTGCTGGTGAACCCAGGTAGGGTTACCGAAGTACTTGGCCCTGTATGTGGCGACCTCAGGGCAGTCTAGAAGCACATGGGCTGCTGTCTCGTCTTCCACCATGCAGGCTCTGCACAGTGGGCTGTCCGTGACACCTATGACAAAAAGATGTTTGTTAAAGGACCCGTGGCCAGTAATAGCAGCTGTGACTGTACGCAGCTGTTGTTTTCGTGTGAACATAATGCATGGAAGCAAGATGCACATGCAAGGAAGCAAGATGCATGCAAGTTCACCTGCAAGTCTATCCATAGTATCAGTTACTTGCGCAAGCCGTTTATTAGTATAAAAGCTACTGCTCCATTTTACAGGCATGTGTAGTGTGTATTTTCGCCTTATAAGTTCTTTCATAAAAAACTTGTCCAAACAAAATTTAAAAAAAAGAAAACTACCACAAAGAAGCCAAATACACAATGAGCCGTTTTCAAAGTTTGCTATTAAATCTCCAACAACTGCATATTTTATTTCTTTGAAATTCCAAGTCACAGAACAAGCGAGTAGTTCCAGAAACCATATTTTTTTGTTTATTTATCAAAATCGTTTGACCGAAACTTTCGAGTGAATAGCAGACCCGAATAAACTCGGAAAGTTTAGACCAGACTTCGTATAAAAATAAATTATTCGAAAACTCAGCAACTCGAAGAGTATGAAATGCAGACTTGGCCCGACTTTTTATAAAGTATGATTGCAGTCTCGGGTTTTGTTTGTTTAAGTTTTTTTGTTTGTATGGTAATCTATTCCAGGCTGTGATGAACTGGAATAAAAAATGATTTCTTTTTATGTAATACCATAGATACCTGGTTAGCACTTGTGTTTTTCACGGAAGATAAGCCGTGGTTGAAGAAAGGCATACAAATAATAATATATCATTTATTTAAGACAACAATAGTGACCTTTACACGCTCGCTTTACGCGGAGGATTGGAGCGTGCAGGATTGCGTGCGGGAAAACTTGTTCGCGCAATCGCTCGCTTGCCCCTCCCGATGCCTTTACACGCACGCTCTCTCGCATAGGAATTGACGTTTCACTCGCGATGGAGCGAGTATGTAAAAGACGCTAATGGGTCCAGTGTATTTTTAAGAATATAACTTAATTATACTTGATTGCCTCGTTGGTCTAGTAGTTGCAAGCGCGACTGCTGAGCGTGGGGTCCTGCGTTCGATTCCCGGGTCGGGCAAAGTGTTATTGGGTTTTTTCATTAGGAAATTCTCAGTAGCAGTCCGGAGTCTGGATTTGTGCCCGGTTGATGCCTATGCTCGCCCCCTATAACATGGGACTACAGTCAAACCTGGGTGAGTGAGAACTGGATAAACGAGAAAACTCTACGAGTGAGAGTAATTGCCAGGTCCTGTCATTTTAAGCCTCGAAAACCTCTACAAGCGAGAAACAGAAACCTCTATATGAGAGAGTCGGTTTTCACGTCTGGACCTCTATTACTGAGACTGCCATGCCCTATACCTCTATAAGCGAGAGTTGGGCGTATTTATTATCTGTTATGACACTCTAAATTTCATGTAACTAACGCACATATGGTTCGCCTAACCACAGATAATATAATACTATGCCTAACTAACAAAAAAAACAACAAATCGAGCGTCTTTGTGTCCCACCCAGGTCATTGTTTTTGCACCACATTCTTTTAGAATGGCCAAATGTGCATATGCACCGACTTTTTATCAAACTTATTACAGTTGGTATGTATCAATTGCAAAGAAAGTGTCTACACCTAATAAGTTACCTCTGTAAGTGAGAAAAACCGCTCCTGCACCTCTATAAGTGAGAAACTTGGCTAAGCGAAAAACCTCCGTGAGCGAGAAAAAGATTCCGGTCCCTTGAACTCTCGCACATCCAGGTTTTACTGTATAACATAACTGGTGAAATGTGGGTATGCTAAATACGCAGAAATATAGGCGTGATGTTATGTTATAACTTAATTAGCCTATACTAAGCCGTATGTGGTTGACCGTACTTATAATTTCTAATTACCATTTCATAAAAAAGGAAATCTACTTATTACCCTTAAAGTCTATTTTTACGAAGATAAAGATGGAACTAATTAACTACATTGTATGTTATATTAATGACTAGCTTTTACCCGTGGCATCGCTGTATATAAGTAGCCTATGTCACTTTCCAAAGTGCCAAAAGTGGCCGTTTTCCGCACTTTTTCTATCTACAACTATACATTTACAGAATTAATAGTTTCTGATTAAACTACTGTACAGTACTAGTACTTCAATTGTTAAAAACTAATTTTCGATAAACGATGTATTCAGCGAGTAATCATTTTTTTACTGTTGGGGGCGCCACTTGACTGCTACAAACGCCTTAATGCCAACATGAAATGAAGGGTACAGGTAAAGAACAGGGTATGTCCACAGTAGTAAATAAAGAGAAAAACGCATTTAAAAATTGAAATGTTGCTAGTTCATTATTGATAACAATGGATGTAGAAACTGTTTCTTATGACAAACTGGCACGAAATGAAAAATCTGGCGATTGTAAACGAAAGTTTCATAAGCAATTTATACATTGCCATTTAAAAATAAAAAAGTATTTTTTTTTTATAAAAAAGTAATACATTGCCCACAGAACAGGGTATGTCTACAGGAGTCAATTAAGAGACAAAAAACGCTTTTAAAAATTGGAATGTTGCTAGTTCATTATTGATAACAATGGATGTAGTAACTGTTTCTTATGATAAACCGGTACATAATAATAAATCTGGCGATTGCAAACGAAAGTATCATAAACAATGTATCGGGTGCCATTAAAAATAAAAAAGTAAAAAATTGTGACATTCCTTGTTCTTTTCCTGTACCCTTCAAATTGTTTCACTGCACGTAAGACTACCGTGTTTCTATGCCTAGTTATTCTTAGATAATAACATAAGCCAATGGATTTTGGGTAACCGGTTATTTATATAGACTCCTTACGAGTATCTTTAACCCGAAAACTAAAATCATATCTTCAACTCTTACCAACAATGATGTACCTATATTAATACTTAGAACACAAAACTAAGGCAATATAGATAAGTAAATATACACCCAAACAATATACAACGAAAACGATTCCAAACCTAAACTCCAAAGAACGACAATCGAAGGACCTAAGCTCCTTCATATCACACATACAGTGTATTGTGTGTCGCAGATGTTCACCACATTATCGTGGTTATGAGTTAAATGTACCAACCCGAGACACAGTGCCACCTAATTGGAAAACTTGAAAAGGTGCAAGCGACCGCAAACAATTTAATTTTCCCTTTCGTCGAGTTTGTTGTGTGGTTGTATATGTTGAAGTTAGTTTGAGTTGGTTTTGTGGTTTGAGATTTGATTCGATAGTATTGGCTACAAATTGTGTGTTATTAAATTAAAGAAAATAGTGATTGATGGTTGGGTTCAATCAATCAATCAACTCAGCCTATCGCAGTCCACTGCTGGACATAGGCCTCTCCCAACGAACGTGGCTGGGGGGGACTGGATGCGGAAGGCAGAGGACCGAGCGTTGTGGCGCAACTTGGGAGAGGCCTATGGTTGGGTTGCAGAAGACAAATTCATTACGAGCAATATCAACTTTTTTCAGTTATATTATTGTATGTTATATTAGTATACCTAGTTATACAGGGTGTCAGGGAAACGATTCCGAAAACGAAGATAGGTGATAGTGCTGGTGATTACTGATACGAAACTACGAAAAAAAATACGATTCTTTTTTTAGATTTTTTAGTTTTTTTGCATTTTTCATGATGTATGAGTTTTATTTAACTGCCCAAAGCTGGTTATGTATGAAAAATGCAAAAAAAAATATATACGAAAAAATCTAAAAAAAGAATCGCATTTTTTATCGTGGTTTCGTATCAGTAATCACCAGCACTTATCTTCGTTTTCGGAAGCGTTCCCCTTACACCCAGTATATTTTATAAGTTTTGAGGCGCAGTCTGTTTCGTTATTATTTTAGTATTCGTTATTTGGAAAAGTTATATGCACATTGTTAAACCCTCTTGAGAATAGTGTCGGAAACATAAGTTTCCAGGGTCTCCAGCGGCCTTATTCACAAACGCTCGAAAAGTTTCCGTTTCCGAAGTGAAATTTGACCGGCAAACGAAACAAAACGACCATTTCCTGCGACTACGAACGCTGCAAAGCATTCGAAACATCAGATAAACCAATTTCAATAATAATGCACCATGTAATACGGTTAAACATGTTTTATTAAGCAACAAAACGATTTGAGAACCGAACGGATTCGGAAACGCAACGCGAAATTCATGGACACTCTGAGTCTGCCATTTGCTGTCGGAAAGCACTCGATGTAAAATTAAAGAACTATGAATAGCGTTTCCGAATGCGTTCGATTCCCAAATAGTTTTTTTTTTTTTATAAAACAAGTTTGACGGGATTACATCGCGTATTATTATTAACATTGCTTTTCCTGATGTTTCGAATGCTTTGCATCATTCGTGGTCGCAGCAAGTGGTCGTTTTGTTTCATTTGCCGGTCAAATTTTACTTCGGAAACGAAAACTTTTCGAACGTTTGTGAATCAGGCCACTGATCTCCATGCAATAGTATAAGGTATGGTTAATTTGACCGCAAATGAGATTTAACTCAAACAGTTACTTTTTAAATGGATTGTGTTTCTGCTATGAATAGATAACTTGGGATCAGGTCACTAAAATGATGATCATGTCTTAGAACACACTCGAAAAACACCAAAATTAATGTATTAGTATTAGTATATTATAGCAAAACCTTATGCGATTCAAATCGCGGACGTTCTCAAAAAATGCCAGGTTAAGAGTACTCTAAACCGACGAGCATGCATGACGAGGTTAATGGACGTAGATGAAGCGAAAGAGGTGTGTCAGGATCGTAGCAGGTGGAAATCCATAGTCTCTGCCTACCCCAATGGGAAACAGTCGTTATAATATGTATGTATATATAATTTGTCGAAAGTATCTAGGTATTTTATTTAAATCTCATTTCTATTTATCACCTCTGCGGTTAACTTAACTATGTCACCGCAAAATGCGTTTTAATTTTGCAACCTGTTATCATCCACAGGCCGGTTTAACTTGAACTGTAAGTAATAATAATAGGTAATTGATTTCTTTCGTTTATTGGGTTATTTTCATTGTAATGGCATTATCTGTTTTCGTTTACTTTCCGGAAAAATATTTCATACATTACATACATACATACATATTATCACGCCTGTTTCCCATTGGGGTAGGCAGAGACTATGGATTTCCACCTGCTACGATCCTGACACACCTCTTTCGCTTCATCTACGTCCATTAACCTCGTCATGCATGCTCGTCGGTTTAGAGAACTCTTAACCTGGCATTTTTTGAGAACATCCGCGATTTGATCGCGATACGTTCGCCGAGGTCGTCCCCTTCCAACTCTTCCATCCACACTCGCTTCGTATACTTGTTTCGTCAATCTCCTCTCGTCCATCCTCTCTATATGTCCAAACCATCTTAACATACCTTTCTCAATCTTTGTCACTACATCTTCTTTCACTCCACAACGCTCCCTTATCATGTTATTCCTTACTTTATCTCTCAAAGTTACACCACACATACTTCTCAAAGCTCTCATTTCTACTGCATTTATTCTGCTTTCATGTTTCTTCTGCCATACCCAACTTTCACTACCATACATAAGTGTAGGCACTAACACTCCCCCATGAACAGCCAGCCGTGCCTTTTCCGACACTTTGCGGCTGTTCATGAAGGTGTGTAGTGCCCCATTCACCTGATTACCAGCACTCACTCTCCTTTCAATGTCCTTCACATGCTTGCCATCTCTCGTAAACATGGAACCCAGGTATACAAAATCTTTCACTTGTTCCACCTTTCATACATTAAGGTACAATTTTTTATACATATTTGGAACGAGAATCAAGTACTGGACATTCTCTTTCAATCAGTCAACCGTTCAACCAGTCAAACTGTATATATTCAATTAAAATACTTCCTGTATTACATAAAAGCGGCCAGAACGCAGATATTTAGACCAGGATATTAATGAAAGGGCAAAAACGCCTACTCATAACCAATAAAACGTTTTTCTTAAGGCCCAGAACGCCGCGTAATGAGAGTGAATGCGAAGCAAAATACGAGGCTTGCCGCGAAGGAGTAGTGCGGCATGAAGTTGACGCCAATCCGAACGAAAATGCATATAATCGAAAAAATTAAAAATACTCATAAAATTAGTGTATTTTCGACAAAATGGCTCAGTAAAATTATTTCAAAATAATAAAACAATATTTAGGTAAAATATCATACCAAAATACCAATAAATTAATGTGGGATATATTTAAGAAAGGGGGGCTCGTAGCTAAGCAACGACTGCGCGGATTGTACGATCTGCAAGGTTAAGCTGCACTTGCCGCGGTCAGTCTGTGGATGGGTGACCGTTTCGTTACACCTCGAAACCCCTCCGTGCCTCGGAGAGCACGTTAAGCTGTCGGTCCCGGTTGTCATACGAATATCTATGGCAGTCGTTACGGGTAGTCAGAAGCCTGAAAGTCTGACAACTGGTCTAACCTCCGAATGTCAGTATTACCCAGTATCTGGGTTGCGGGGGTCTGATGGCAGTCGCTTCGTGTAAAATACTGATGTTCAGCCGCATCTGGCTAGACTGGAAGCCGACCCCAATATAATTGGGAAAAGGCTCGGAGGATGATGATATTTAAGAAACTGTTTGAAAATAAACAGTTTTCGAGTTATGTTTGGCATTTTTTATGATTGAGCCAAATAAGTGCATTCATGTTTTGGACTCAATATTGTCACTTCTATCCTTGAGTAACATGTATTTTATTTTCAGTACCATAGAGTGAGTAGTTATTGTGCGGGATTCGCATTAGTTTGTTGAATTACGGGTTTCGGCCCCTTAAGGAAACCGTGACCCTTTTGGAAGAAATGTTGACGTTTTAATATAACGTTGCTTTTTTGGAGTAGGTAAATGAATTATGTTAGTCGTAGTAGTAGAGCTCTATTGTGAAAGAGCTAGTCCGGGGAAGTACTACCACCGTAGCTATTTCTGCCACCAAACAGTAATGCTTGCATTGTTGTCTTCCAGTGCGAAGGTTACGGGCACAGAAATATATAGAATGGCCAAGTGGGCAGGGCGCGCGTGCCAACACCGTGCACCATAGTGCAGTAAATTTCAAAGCCTTTCTCAGTATGCCTTATGACTTGTTTCTGTAAATACTGATACAAAAACCCGCAGAAACGCCTTATTGTGCTGTTTCTAACTGCAGAAACAATAGCTGTAAAGTACATTTGATTAAAGTATTTTTTTTTAAATTAATGACGTCAATATGGGAGGCGTAGTTTGTTAGAAAAGTTGCCACGCATGAATCGCAAGTAAAATTGTGATTACAACCATTCTATCTATTTCAGTAGTTACGAGTGTCGGTGAAATTAAAATCACATGAGACTTTCCATCTTCTCGTCTCAGTTTGGCAAACGCGACTTGCTATTTAGGTAGCAGTCTAATTGGTACAGTCGACTGCATGACAGTGGTAACACTCTAATTCGAAAACCGCCCTTACTGCTTACGAAATAAAGATGCTGCTAATGTCAAAGTGTTACCACCGACGTGCAGTCGACCGTACTGCAGTTGTTATGGGCAAAGGTCTGAATCACCTGATATTAAGACTGCTTAATA
This sequence comes from Asteroscopus sphinx, assembly GCA_949699075.1. Taxonomy (NCBI): domain Eukaryota; kingdom Metazoa; phylum Arthropoda; class Insecta; order Lepidoptera; family Noctuidae; genus Asteroscopus; species Asteroscopus sphinx. The sequence continues at coordinate 4,272,016 of OX453021.1, read as the reverse complement.
TCAGGTGGGCCTACAGCTCGTTGTGCTATCGTATACTTAATAAAACAGTCAATATTTGATAGCCACTAGCCACTATAGTTTTATTAGCAGGATCTCGTAAAAATAGAACGCAGAATTTTTGGTAAAAATGTTCTCTAAAATTCACAGGCTTGCTTGACCCAAAAAAGCAAGCCAAAAAAAATTAAAAACGTAACTGCCAGCTTATATCTAGCTAACAAAATGTAATCTCCGTTTAATCTGCAAGTCTAAGTCGCAATTTACTTGTCAAAGGGCGGGCCACGACCGCCGCCGGCAAATTGCTACCCCGATGGCCGGACACAGACCAAATGCTGAATGGACAGGGGAAATATGACAAGGATTTTTTACAGTGGATTAATTCGTCAGGGATTTTTATGTTGTGTGATTTTGACCCAGTGGAATATTTGAACAGGGAAATTTGAACCAGGGACAATTTTGGGAATTCTTGAAAAGTTTGAACCTTCCCGCTGGCAAATTTTTTCTCAATACGCGATAACTGGACACAGACCAAATGACGAATGGACAGGGGAAATATGACAAGATAAAAAAGCGTGGGTTCTTAGAATACCCTTCTGCCTGTCCGTCCGTCCATCTGTATGTCTATCACAGGGCTATATCTTTTTAAGCGGAATAGGCAGCTAATAGAAATATTTACAGAATGTGTATTACTATGGCATTCAAAATGTTAAATACTAAAAATTCTAAGTCTAAAGGGGGTCTTGATACCAGAAAAAAACAGAAAAAAACTTTTTTAAACGTTTTTGTTCCTGCTCCATCTTAAAAACGGTACTATAAATAATCGTTAAACTTGGTCTGATAGTAGTGCACATTCAATAATTAATTAACAAATAATAAAAAGAAGGTAACTTATAATTTTTTTGTAAATAATTTTACATACATGTACTCACACGAGTACGAAATTAGTACGCGAGTTCCACCTGCACTTGATCAGTTTTTTTTTTGTAGGTAGCTTAGACAGAAATAGATAATAGACAAGTTATTAAAACACGAAAGTGAGAAAGCTTACATGTCAAAATGTTTATGTGTGAGCAGGATAAAGCATACGTTTTTGTGTCTATTAGCATATTGGATTTTTGTTGCTTGTCCACTACGTAAGCTACGTGATAGTTGGCAGAGAAATTTACGGTGTCATAAGTTTTATTAATAAAAGTGTAAAACCTTTACATTTTGTTGTTTGTGACTTTTTACATATTAAAAAAGGTGTTTAATGTTTATGAATTGCTGTATAATTGTCTGTAAAATTGCATTATTCCTTATTACTCTTTTTAAAGCATACTGTCAGAGTTTCTACACCGATAATCTTTGGGTCAACTACACGAAAAGATCATTGGATGTCCTGCACATCCAACACAGTAATTTTTTTAGGATGTTGTTGCAACTGCCTTGGTTTTGCAGTGCCTCAGCTATGTTCGCGGTAACTCATACCTCTGGGTTTGATGCTATCATCCGCAAAAAAAGGCACCACTACTGTGAAAAATAAGAGGCAGTCCCACCAGTATTTGAAGGCGATAGCAGCAGATACGTCCTCTGCTATGATTATCTATGTGATGATTAATGAATTATAGAGTGATCACCTAGCTGTCGGGTGATCTATGCAAAGAATAAAAATATATGTCACTTTATAATGTTACTAACATTCGTATTTAAGTTCATGTCTGTTACTAACAAATTATGGATCTTTTAGCTGTCCGAAATAAAATTATTTGATTTGATTTGATGATTCAAATTATATAACAAACTATCGCTATCTCAAAGGTATACGCTGATGACGGATCCATGCATACTCCATCTACGTAGCTATGCTATGAATAAATCTTATCTACCAGGCTTAGGTTTAATAAATTTTTCACTACCTTGTAACAATATATGACACGATTCGTTTCAGCTCTTTTAATTACTACTTAACTGCCATACGTCAATCTCTGTCATATTTTAAAGTCAGATCTACACAATCCTAACTCTATGCATTATGAAAATAGCCAAGGGAGGGGCACACGAGAGTAATATTCGTGTACACGGATGTGTTAAATGAATTAACTGCACCATTATTATCTATAAATATTAACACGCTGTGTATAGGTCATGAAGGTTTTTAGGCCGGGCAAAGTGTTATTGGATTTTTTCTTTAGGAAATTCTCAGTAGCAGCCAGGAATCTGAATTTGTGCCAGGTTGGTGGCAATAGGATTGCACCCTGCAAAATGTGTGTGTACTAGACACTAGGCAGAGCCTACCCCTTTGGGAAATACAGGAGTGATGTTATGTTATTTCATAATAACATTGACATGGTAAAATATTCATCATCATCATCATCATCATTTCAGCCGAAAGACGTCCACTGCTGGACATAGGCCTCCCCCAAGCAGTTTGGGGGGATATGCCATAATCGCCACGCTTGGCAGGCGGGTTGGCGATCGCAGTTGGTTGGTTAAATACTCAGAGAACGCTGCTGCCCATCCTCTGGTGAATCCCTTAGTCGCCTTTTACGACACCCATGAGAAGATATAGGGTAGTGTAATTCTTTACATCCGGCACCACACAGATCATAGGTAAAATATTAAACTAGCACAATCATCATCCTCCAAGCCTTTCCCCAATTATATTGGGGTCGGCTTCCAGTCTAGCCAGATGCGGCTGAACATCAGTATTTTACACGGAGCGACTGCCATCAGACCCCCGCAACCCAGTTACTGGGTGATACTGACATTCGGAGGCCAGACCACCAGTTCCCACCTACCAGTTGTCAGACTTTCAGGCTTCTAGCTACCCGCGATTGCCATAGATATTCGTAACCAACCGGGACCGATAGCTTAACGTTTTTGTTCCTGTTCTATCTTCAAAACGGTAATACACACCAGCGTCAAACTTGGTCTGATTATAGTGCATACTATGTAGTTTAGCAACAAATACTAAAAACAGGACAAACATAGACATATGTGGTGATACCTATGGAAGAAAGAGATGCAAAAATACACATTTCGCGTACGTTCGTTGATGTCTTAATAATCTCTCGTAAATTAAATCAGTTTTTATGGGGTATCAGATCGTTGAGAGGTACGGAACCCTTACTGCGCGACTCCGACTCGCACTTGGCCTGTTTTTTTAATACACTTATCATCTTACGGCCAAAATTAGTATTCAATCTATCCACGATTTGCCCTACTAGAGATAGAAATTAGACATAAGCTCCATACAAAATAAGTCAAATTTCTATTTTTAGTAGGGCAAATCGTGGATATATTAGATATTAATTTTGGCCGTTATTCTTCCTGTGACCACGAACGCTGTAAAGCTTTCAAAACGTCAGGAAAACCAATTTAAATTATATACGCGATGAAATCCGGTTAAACTTGTTTTATTGTGTTTATAACAGTCAAATAAGAAACATAGTATACTTTGAGCCGTCTAATATGTTTCGTAATTATTGCATTTTATTCCACATATACAAAGTACAATTTCAAGTAAAATCCCTTTATTAAACCTCCGAGATTTGGATCAAAAGGAGTCTGAGATGAAACCACGGAATTGAGCAAACCAGCCCGGCAAACATTGTTGTCGGGAATCAACAAATTTGAACATCCCTATGTCATGTATAATGTAGATACGTTTATGAGGGTTGAGTTCCAAAACCGCTGAATTGATTTCGATTGAATTAATGCTGTTAAATTGTTTAATTTAAGGCTTATAAAGGAGAATTTGTTTTGTTGTATCGTTTGTTAAATATTTGGAATTGTAACTCCTTATTTTTGAATCAAAATTACATATATTTTTGCACAAATAAAGATGCTGGTAACAAAGATTATATTGATACTTACATGACGCCTAGTACTTTTTTTTCCTTTCAAGCGTCGATATTAAAAAAGAGGGTACTGAAACCATGGACAAATAAAAAAAGGCGGACGGAATCTCGCTAAACAATAAGTGAAGCACGTGACGGCTTGCTAAAAAGAACGGGTTGGCACGCACACATTAACACCCACAGACATAGATAGAATGGAAAAGTGGGCAGGGCGCGCGTGCCAACACTCTGCACGACAGTGCAGGGCATTTCAAAACCTTTCTCAGTACGCGTTAATACTTATTTCTGTAAATACTCTAACAAAAATACGCTAAAATGCCTTATTGTGCTGTTTCTAACTGCAGAAACAAAAGCTGTAAAGTACATTTGATTAAAGTTAATTTTTAAAAATTAATAACGTCAATATGTAAGGCTTAGTTTGTTCGAAAGTTGCCACGCATGAATCGCAAGTAAAATTGTGATTACAACCATTCAACGCTATCCATTTACCTATAGTAAGACAAACAGCCGCGATTACGCAACAATTCTCGTGTGACGGCAGTCGTTGTCATAGTGTCACAAATAAAATAACAATATAATATAACAACAATAGCCGTCTGGTGTGTTAAAATGCTGTCAAAGTTATAGTGGGTTTAGGAAAAAATTAAGTGCTCCAATTTTTTCTTAGTTAGATTCCGTCCGCCTTTTTATTTCGTATATTCGTCCGTGACAATATATATAAACTATCAATCAACTCAGCCTATCGCAGTCCACTGCTGGACATAGGCCTCTCCCAAGTTGCGCCACAACGCTCGGTCCTCTGCCTTCCGCATCCAGTCCCCCCCAGCCACGTTCTTCAGGTCGTCGGTCCACCTGGCAGGGGGGCGCCCTACGCTGCGTTTGCCGATTCGCGGTCTCCACTCAAGGACTCGTCTGCTCCAACGGCCATCGGTCCTTCGACAGACATGGCCAGCCCACTGCCACTTCAGCTTACTGATCCTACAAGCTATGTCAGTCACTCCGGTTCTTCTCCGGATAATCTCGTTACGGATTTTATCCTTCAAAGAAACTCCAAGCATAGCTCGCTCCATAGCTCGCTGAGCGACTTTGAATTTGTGGACTAGCCCAACTGTCAGTGTCCACGTCTCGGCACCGTAAGTCATGACTGGCAGGACGCACTGGTTGAAGACCTTTGTCTTCAAACTTTGCGGTATAGGCGACGAGAAGACTCGGCGAAGTTTGCCAAATGCTGCCCAGCCCAGACGGATCCTTCTGTTGGCTTCTTTCTCGAAGTTGTGTCTACCAAGCTGAATTACCTTTTTTTTTTTTTTTTTTTTTTTTTTTTCGTGGGGAAAATCCTCATGGACGCACTACGCCCGGGGAAGGCGGAGCCAGTGTCGGACTCTTACCGACTAAAAACCACCACGGTGTTCCTCTACCGACCCTTGGCCAGGGGCGTGGGAAACTTAACTCGCCCAGCCATCCCCGGCAGGTCCCGGCTCGCCACTAACAGGCGAGCCCCTTCACCCCGTGCGGCACCCACATCGGCCGCACCCTCCTCTTGACTGGCGCGCGCGGAACACGACGCGCCACCGTCACGGGCCTTGTCTGGTCGGGCGGCGGGCCACCCCGAGTCCGCCGCCCGCAGGCCCACACTTAGGGTGGCTGGAGGTCGGCATACGCCCTCCTGCGACGCCCAGGTCGCCTTCTGCGGGAGGGAAGGGAGGTAATCGCCTCTCTAATTCTCTCCGCCGCCTCCTTAGCGAGCATCACCTCCTCGCAAAAGGAGACGACGCCTTCCCAAGCGCTCCCACTCCCGACCATCGATTGAACCACGGCCGGAAGCGAGAGATCGCTGCCGCCTACTGCAGTGATGAGATCACGGCGCTGCGTGGCCCAAGCTGGGCACTCCTCCAGTGTGTGCCGCGCCGTGTCCTCTGGGCAGCTCCCGCAGTGATGACACTCGGGTGTCGGCTCCCGGCCTATGCGACACAGATACTTCCCGAAGCAACCGTGCCCCGAGAGTATCTGTGTCAGCCGGTAGGTGAGGGCGCCATGGCTCCTCTCCAGCCACTCCTCCATGACGGGCCTTACCGCCGCGATTACGGCGTGCCCTGCGCTGGGTTGCGCAAGTCGTTCCTCCCATTCAGCCGCTAGGATCTGGCGGACCTCGCGCCGATCAGGCGGGTCCTCGCGCTGATGATACCTCAGCGCAAGGTCTCTCGCCTCCAGATCCCAGGGCATTGATCCGGCAAGAAGGCTCGCCGCCTCGAAGGAGATCGTACGATACCCCCGTATCACCCTGACGGCCATTGCACGCTGCGGTCTACGCAGCAGCGCGACATTGCCTGGCGTCAGGGCGTCTGCCCACACTGGGGCCCCATAAAGGGCCATGGACCGTACGATCCCCACGTAGAGCCTCCGGCAGGAGGCATTTGGCCCTCCCAAGTTTGGCAGCAGCCGCGATAGCGCGGCCGTGGCCCCTAACAGCTTGGGCGCCAACCGCTTAAAGTGCGGACCAAAGTCCCACCGGCTGTCGAGGACGAGTCCCAGGTACTTCATCGTCGACTCGATACCGATGCGGACGCCTCCTACCACTATATGGGATCCCAGAGGTGGCCTCTTCCGAGGCCCATGAAAACACAGGGCCTCAGACTTATGTAGAGCCACCTCGAGACCCAACCGCCGGATCCTCGCAACGACTAGCGCAACCCCCGCTGTCGCCAGCATGGTCGCCTCCCGGGGCGTCTTCCCCCTCGCCGTGACTAGCGTGTCGTCAGCGTAGCACGTCATGCCAACGCCGTGGAGAAGAGCACCGCGCAGCACCCAGTCATAGCCGATGTTCCACAGAAGCGGTCCCAAAACCGATCCCTGTGGGACACCGCATGACATCTCTCGCCGACCCCATACTTCCCGACCCGGGTAGATGACGGCCCTGTCCGTCAGGTAGGCCCCGATAATGTGGCGAAGGTAAGTCGGCACCCGATGGAATTCAAGTGCCGCCTTAATGCAACTCCAGGGCAAGGTGTTGAAAGCGTTGGCGATATCAAGTGAAACCGCCAAAACCACCTCCCCCCGGGCCACTGCTTCCTCCGCCAGAGCCCTCACGCGCATGATGGCGTCCACAGTGGAGCGCCCCCGGCGGAAACCAAACTGGTTGTCCGATAGATCCGGCCCCATCCTAGTCAGGTGCTGGACAAGGCGGTCTGCAATTACTCTCTCAAAGAGCTTGCCCACCTCGTCCAACAACACGATGGGGCGGTACGCAGATGGTGAATCTGTAGGGCGCCCCTCCTTCTTCAGCAGGACCAGTTTTCCAGTCTTCCACCTCCGTGGAAACTGGCCCCGCTCGAAACATGCGCTCAAGAGCCCTCCCAATCGGGGCCCAAGGGCCTTCAGAGCCAGGACCCATGCTCGGCCAGGTATGCCGTCGGGCCCTGGGGCGGTGTTTTTGGCTTGAAGCCGTTTCACCGCAGCCATCAATTCTTCCCGGGTCACTTCGGGCATGTCGTCGTCATCGTCCGCGCTAGGCACCATGTCAGGAGGAACCATCGGCGGAGGGGTGTGCTCCACCCTTGAAGGGAACAGAGCGCTCACCACACCCTCCAGCAGCTCGGGCCGGAGACTCTGGGATAGTGGGGGGGCCCACAGGCGAAGTTTGCCCCGTACCATACGGTATGGACGCCCCCATGGATTTGCGTCCAGAGTCGCCCTCATAGCGTCAAAGCCTGCTACTTTGGCTTCTGCTATGGCCGCCTGAAGGGCCACCTTTGCTGCTCTGTACCCCTCGTACAGCTCTTCTTCTATGGTTGCCTCCTCTGGGGTGCGGGGACGCCTCCTGAAGCGCCTCCTGAACCTGGTGTACCGGCGTCGCTCGTCAACACATGCAACTCGTAGTCGCGCTATGTCCGAGGACCACCAGTACATCTGGCGCCTTGCAGGACCGGGTCTTGCCCTAGGCATCCCCGCATCGCACACTTGCGACATTGCCTCCTGGAACCACTCGGCCTCCACATCGGTATCGACAGGCCTGTCTGGTACTCTCACCCAGGCCTGTACTATCGAGGCCTCCAGGAGGGCCTCCCGGTCTAACTTGGCAAGAGCCCAACGCGGACCTACCCCAGCCGGGGCCGCCTGGAATGGACTGATAGAGGTCTGGGCGGAGACGTCGAATCGGATATATCTATGATCCGACAGCGTCTCTACCTCCTCCATCACACGCCAGCCCTGGACATGGCGCTCCACAGCGGGACTAGCGAACGAAATGTCCACTATAGACCCGCCCCGCTGCCGCACGCATGTCTGGACGGAACCCCGATTAAGAAGCAGTAGGCCATACTCCACAGCCCACTCCTCCAACACCTCACCCCACGCATCCGTGGCCGGGGAACCCCAAGCCGTGGATTTGGCATTGAAGTCCCCGAGGACGAGCACTGGGTGTGGGTGGCTGCGACTGACGACGTTGCCCAACCCCACGAGGAAATCCTCGAAGTCGGCGAGAGATCGGTTTGGGGAGAAATATACTCCCACGACCACAACCTCCCCAAAAAGTGCCGCTACGTGTCCCCGACCCCTCGTGATATTCTCGAAGGATGGGGAATCAGCAGCGGCCCGCGAGATTAAGGCCACCAAGCCGTCACTATCACTAACCCAGTCGTCCCTGGGCGGGATAAAGTACGGCTCGGCGACCACAGCGATATTGATCAACCACTCCGCCATGCTCTGGAGCAGAAGGTCCTGAGCCCTGGCGCAGTGGTTGATGTTAGCTTGGAGGAAGCGCAAATTTGGGGCCATTATTGGGTTACCATTAACGCTTCCTCACCGCATTTTTCAGGCAGCTTTTCAACTGCCTTTGCTGCGGCCTTTTTGCCGTGCCATCTGCCCCCTTTCTTGGTGGTTTTGGTGCAGGCGTTACCGCCCACCCGGTGTTCTGCCGGCTTACCTGCCGCCGCACAGATGATGCAGTGCGGTGGAGCCTCGCACGAGCTGGCCTTGTGCCCGTGCTGACCACAGCAGAAACAAACTCCGCTGCGGTCTACATTTGCGGAACACATCGCCCCGGTGTGACCTTCCTCCAGGCACCGGTAGCATCTCAAGGCCCTGGCTGGCAGGAGCCTTACCTGCGCCGAAACCCACCCCACTAGAAGTCGGCCCACCTTAAGCTTTTGGACCGCCGCAACGGGGCAACTCACAATAGTTGTCCCTAAGCCAGCGAAGTCAGAACGGATCTCGTTTGACTTTATCTGGTCTGGAGGGCAGCCACCGACCCTGGCAACAGCTGCCACGACCTCCTGTCTCGTGACGGAGTCATCCAGACCAGAAATACGCAGATCCACGCACTTAATTGGCCTAGACACCCGGACCTCCTCTGCTGGGAGCGACGCCTTCAGCTTCTCCGCGAGGGCATCAGCTTTCGGGCCGCTGGTGGCGCCAGGAATCTCGAGTAGCCGGGCACCGGTCAAGGTATGCTTGAACCTTAAACCCGGAATGTCGAGGTCGCCAAGCTCGATCTCGGTCTTCGCTTTTGTCAAGATCTCGGCGTAGTTGATACCCCTCTCTGCTGCACCAGGCTGCAGCGTCAGTATCACAGCCGCTGATCTAGGGGCGCGGAGTCTAGCTGCCTCCCTTTTCTTGGCCTTCGCCTCTTTCGACGCCTTTTTCCTGGCTGTGCGTCTAGCCCTCTTCCTCTTCTTCCCAGCGCCGGCTGTTTCCCACCCACCCTCACGGGTTTCGGAGGTCGTCGGATGCTCTTGGTTAGCCGCAGCAGCCTGCTGGCTGGCTGCTGCACCTTTGCCCTTGCCTTTCCCCTTTCCTTTTCCTTTCTGCCCCTGTTGGAGCTCCAGGGTCTGGGTCAGGGCAGCCGAGGTCTGGGCGGCTGAGGCTGCTGAAGCCTGGGTGGCCAAGGCATCCGAGGCCTGGGTGGCCGAGACTGACGACGACGCCGGTGGGGGCGACGCCTTTGGTAAGCGCGGCGCTGCGGCCTTCGCCGCGTATGATGGCGCACGCGCATGCTCCGCATTTCTGCAGTCCGCAGCCAATCGTGGGCGCAGCGACTTTCCCTCACGGACGTCGTAAATCCTTGCCATCTCCTCCCGGACGATGCTGCGGATTTGGTCAGGCTCAGCTGTTTGCAAAGGCCGCACGGTGTTATCCACGACTTCGCGCCGGCGGGTGTCCCTCTGGAGCTCGGCCCTGAGCTCATCGTGCTCCTTACGCAGTTGGGCCACTTGAGCCGCCAGGCGGGAGTTCTCGGCCTGAAGCTTCGCCGTTTCCTCCGAGGAAGTGCGCTGCAGCATCACCTCCGCAGCTTCAACAATAGAGACCGTTGCCTCCTTAAGGGCCTTTTGGCTGCAACCGCTCAGGCCCTTGGACACCTTGGAGACCCTTTTTATGGCCACCACGGCACTCTGGAGCTGCTGGTGGAGCGCATGGGTGGACATATCTTCTGCCTCCACCTCTCCGGCACCCGCAGAGGATACCGAAGGCGGAGTCACCCTTCTGGCTGACACCTTCTGGGTGAGCTCAGCGACCTCTCTTTCGTCCTGTGCGAGTTTCTCCGCCTGTTCGGATGCCTTCTTAGCGGCCGCAAGCTCCTTCCTGGCGTTTGCCAGGCCCACATAATGGCTCTTTGATGCGGCCTTGCCTTTGCCATGTCCGGCACTGTTGCGTTTTGGAGCCGTAACCGCTCCATCGTCACTCAAGGCCGAATCTGACCCCAAGTAAACCACCTCTGAGCGAGTGCGTTTGCGCAAGACCTTGGTACCGCTCTTAACGCTGTCTACACTCGACATACTAGCGTCGGATACATCGTCGGATCCCGACCACCCACCCAACCTTGTCAGCACTACAACGGGTACTGTACCCGGTCCTGCTTCCTTCTTTCCTGATGCAGAGTCAGCTTCTGACACCGCATCCACCTCCGTAACGTCTGAATTTATTTGATCCATAAAATTCCCACGAGTATGGGGGATATAAATGGTCCATCCGGGCAGTGCCCCCTGTACCCGGATAAGCCTAGCGTAACCCGCCAGGGGGTCGGCTGGTACCCTGGCGGAGGTCGCACTAGAGACTGAACGTTCCTACGGAACACCCGTCAGCCATGCATCCCCTCACGGTGCGCCGCCGCTTGGGATTCGGGGTAATTTTTTATAGAGGTTTTCTTCCTCACGGTCCGGGCGGTTAAGCCAAGACCCTCGGCCCCAATAAGAGCCGCGAGACGTAACCACAGCACTCCTACTGGGGTTACGAGATCGACGGGGGCAGGGAAGGACACAGTCCCCCCACTGCCTGCCCAGCGGCAGAGTGAGTGCACACCGAGCCCGTCCTTGCTCCTCCACTGTGCCCTCTGCTAACATCAGAGGGACACGCGGAGCAACGCTCCACTGGCCTATAAAGGCCCCCTCCCACGCCAGAATATTCGCCACGGGTAATAAGATCCCCCGAAGGATAATAAGGTCCCTCGAAAGGATAGTTATTACCCGCGCCCAGGGTGCACCGGCCTAACAACTGCTGTTCCCTTCAGACATGTCCAGAGGGACTAGCAGCCGTCAGGCACACGTGGAGGTTTCCTGGCCCAGCACCCCAAGCTGAATTACCTGCCCTAGGTAGACGTATTCCGTTACAACTTCGAGTGTCGACCCTTCGACGAATATTGGCCTCGGCATGACATGCATATTGAACATGACTTTAGTCTTGTCCAGATTCATGCCGAGACCGACACGTCGAGAGGCTCCGTTTAAGCTGTGCAGCATTTCGCCCAGTTGTTCCAGCGACTCAGCCATTACAACGATGTCATCGGCAAAACGGAGATGTGAGATGTTCTCGCCGTTAACGTTGATACCCTGTCCAGTCCAGTCCAGCGTCTTGAAGACGTCCTCCAACGCGTTAGTGAACAATTTCGGGGATATTACATCCCCTTGTCTCACCCCTCTGCGCAGTTGGATTGGCTTCGTCTTTTGGTCCTGGAGCTGAACAGTCATGGTAGCAGCGTTGTATAGGCATCTCAGCATCTCTATATACCGCTCATCAATGTGACATCGCTGAAGAGCATCCAGAACTGCCCAAGTTTCGATAGAGTCGAAGGCCTTCTCGTAGTCCACGAATGCCATACACAGCGGCTGATTGTACTCTTCAGTCTTCTGTATGATCTGCCGAACAGTATGGATGTGGTCTACGGTGCTGTAGCCTTTTCGAAACCCAGCTTGCTCTGGTGGCTGGAATTCGTCGAGTCTTCCGGCGAGACGATTCGTGATGACCCTCGAGAACAGCTTGTACACATGACTCAGGAGTGAGATGGGTCTGTAGTTCTTCAGAAGGGTTTTATCCCCTTTTTTGAAGAACAGTACCACCGCACTCCCACTCTATGCCTCCGGTGTAGAGCCTTGTTGGATGACGGAATTAAACAGACTCTGTAGCTCCTTCAGGACTGGAGCCCCGCCTGCTTTTAGGAGTTCAGTAGTAATGCCGTCATCGCCCGGAGCTTTGTTGTTCTTAAGCTGCTCGAGGGCCGCCCTAATCTCGCCCTGGTCAACGTCCGGAAGATCCTCGGTGTAATGGCGCGTGAGCTGGGCTCTTTTGTCGTCATTGCTAGGAACCGCTGGTCTCGCCGTTTTCGTGGAATACAAATGCCCATAGAAGTTTTCGACCTCATCAAGCATCTCGATCTTAGAGGTGACAATTTTGCCATCCGCGGCTTTCAGTTTCATCAGATGGGTCCTCCCTAGCTGCTGAGCGAAAACTTTCGACCCCCTATTTTGCTCAATCGCAGCCTCAACGGCGCGGGTGTTGGAGCGGCGGAGGTCACGTCGCATCAGCTTCCTAATCTGTAGGTTTAAGGACCTATTATCTGATGAAAACGAATGCGCGGCTGACATTTCCCGTCTTTTCCTCATCAGATCGAGAGTCTCAGTCGAAAGCTTGGGCATCTTGCTTCCACGCTGCGGCGGAAAGAATTTTCGAGACAGTTCCTGCAATGTTTTGACTATGGTGTTGGTTTTCTCCTCAATATTGCCAGTGGTTTCCAGCGAGTCGAATCGATTTTGAAGTTCCGCTTGGAACCTTTCGGAGCCCAAACTGGTTTGGAGCGGCGAAGGTCGGAGAGTAGACTTAATCATGCGCGTTCTTTCAGCTCTAAAATTGATATTTAGAGTGCCTCGGATAAGTCGGTGATCGCTTCCGGTGTTGAACCTATTGATCACAGAGACATCTCTAAATATGTGCTTCTTATCCGTCATGATAAAGTCTATCTCGTTCCTTGTCACCTTATCGGGGCTTTTCCAGGTCCATCTTCTTTGGGGCTTCTTCTTAAAGAAGGAGTTCATTAAGAAGAGCCCCTGGGACTCCAAGAAGTTGACCAACATTTGGCCCCTGTGGTTTCTGCGCCCCAAACCGTAAGGTCCGATTTTCGATTCGCCGCATTCTTGTACTCCCACTTTAGCGTTGAAGTCCCCCATAACAACGTTGTAGTGAGCCTTAGCGGTACTATTCATAGCCTTAGCTATGTCTTCGTACATCGCTTCGGCTATATCGTCAGAGTGTGTCGAGGTCGGCGCATATACCTGCACTATTTTCAGCTTGTACCTATCATTTAGCTTTAGTACAAGGTACGCTACCCGTGTCGACACACTACCGATTTCCACAACGTTGTTCACGAGGGCCTTATTGACAAGAAAACCAACACCACCTTGGGAGAGCTGATCACCTTCGCGGAAGTAGAGTAAGTGTCCTGACTCCAGGGTTATCGTGTCCTCCCCCTCTCTACGGACTTCGGATAACCCCAGTATATGCCATTTTATATGACTTAACTCTACTTCAAGCTCGGCGAGGTGATGGTCCAGTCTCAACGTTTGTCCATTATACGCTGCCAGATATAGTCGTCGGTTTTGGTAGCCTGCCGTAACCCGGGGATTCTTCGCACCCCCCGTCCCACCGTTACCACGACCGCTACCGTAGTCGGGAATAGAGGGACCACCGGGAACTGGGGGCCGTTTTTTTGGTTGTGCGTTCATTGGGATGTATGCCCATAGTCCCCACGCTGGGCAGGCGGGTTGGTGACCGCAGTGGGTGATGTTGCACGATGTTAATGCACAGAAGGACGCTGCTGCCCATCCTCCTGATTTCAACCCTTAGTCGCCTTTTACGACACCCATGGGTAGAGGGGGGGTGGTCTATTCTTTTTATTTGCCGGATACCACACGGCAATATAAACTATAATTTTCTAAAATAAATAAAAATCTCCTAATACAATTTAAATAAAATTAAAATTAAATGACGAATGAAGTACCTTTTAAATGCAGCCATACACATAGACGCTCTTCCTCCTCTCTCCTACCAAACTTTGCTGTGCCCGACAGGGTCCATATTTAGATCTTATTCTTAAGCCTACCACCTGTTTATATTAAATACAATATGGAATGCAATAAAAAATTGAGTATTGAGTATTGACTGAAACCGTAAAAGTTTGGGAGCTGCTGTCCTACATAAATATAGGAATCCTAAAACAAATATGTCATGAAAACTTGCTTTTGCAGTAGAATTGCGAGCTCCCTAGTAGATACCTCATAAAACAAATCTAAACAGGGAGGGGCGAGGGAGGGTGGTGAAGGAAAAAAGGTTTCTCTTGTTATTTAAATGAGTGACAAACTCTCAGTGAAAGTGGGCAAAGATCTCAGCTTTTGCACTCGGCGAGTTCGCAACTTTTTTGGTGCGGTTTTTTCAATATTTCAGAGATGTCCTATTATGAGGAGCAATACTTTTTAAGTTCTTTCGGTGGAGTGAAGTTTGCTGATTTTTGTGGAACAAAACATGTGATGATTTATTGTGTGGTATTATTAGGACAGGAATAACTGTGGTTTTTTTTGTGTGGTATCAGCAAAATGCATCCAGAAAGGTGGGCAAGGATCGCTACACATTGGGTGCCTCAGGATCCGTCGCCGGGGTTGGCCGAGGAAACGCTGGCGGGACGATCTGGATATTTTTCTCAAGAATTGGACTGAAGAAGCTACTGATAGGGAAGTTTGGAAAAACATGGGGAAGACCTTTGCCCAGCAGTAGGACAATATCGGCTGCCAAAAAAATAAATGAGGAAGTTTCTGGAAACCAATAATAATGAAAAGAAAGCATTAAATAATTAAAGGCAATAGGCTCGACCCCATATAAATCTAAATAATAAGGTAATAGAAGTGTTAAGGGCGCGTGAACTTGACGCCGCGTGCAGGTGTCTCGTATGGCACCAGTGCGCGAACCGTTTGCATGATTATCAGTGCTGTTTTGGACGCGGAGTCACAAATTGTATTTTGCGGCATTATCTAACAGCGGATTTTTTAGGCTTAATTTATTGGGTTTGACGCAGAATGTGCACTTCGCAAAATGTGCATTTCGCATTTAGAGAAGTGCACTTCTCAAAATGAGCACTTCGCAAAATTAGTATTTCTCAAAAGTACCACTTCTAAAAATAGACACTTCTCAAAATTGGCATTTCGCAAAATGTGCACATTTCGTAATTTGTGACTAGGGATACGCAAAATGGTCTCCCAATAAAAAATCTTGCTTTTTGATAAATAAAATAAAAACGATTTCAAATCCACCGTTTTCATTAATTTGTAGGTGCATAGAGGATGATTTAACTCTGTCAAACTATGTAACTTAATTTTCGTCATTAGGAATTTAAAAATGTAATTTGAATTTTATTACTAATAATGACTCTAAAAATTATTAATTTGATATTGTCCAAAGCGACTCAACAAACCAAATTGTCCAAAAAGGTCCCTTTATCCGTAGAAACCCAAAAATTGATCAACCGCCGAACCCTTTTAAGTTTGGTTAAAAATAAACGCCTTCGATCGGCCGTCCTGAATGAGGACGGCAGCAGTGGGCTCAGATAAGGACACAGTAATCGATACTGTTATTTTTGGGGACAAAAGGGATGAAAGAAAGTTTGACTTACCCTCTTAAAGGAGCTTTGTTGACCTGAAACAAGGAGATCAAATATTAGTTGAAGGAACGATAGCTGTGAGTGATAAATATATATAAACCTCCGTTGACATCGATGCAATTAATATTAAAACAACACAATTAACAATATCGTTACTTAAAAATAGTAGTAATAATTAACAACAAACGACAACGCGGCAGGCCCAGAAGGAGATGGCGGGACGAACTTGACTCCTATCTGAAGGATTGGCCACAGAAGGCAAAAGACAGGGACAAGTGGAAAAAGAGCCTCCATGAGTGACGATATTCAATTGATCGTCTGGTGCACCCTGGGCAGTCAGCCCCGCTACCAACCTGCTGACTGGCTAATCTTTTCCCCACGACATGAGCTATTATCATTATGTAGCTCATGTCGACACGATAGAAGAAGAAGAAGTAGAAAATGGGAAGGGAGGCCTTTGTCCTGCAGTGGGACACTTTAGGCTCATAATAATAATAATAAGGTAGTAATCAAACACAAACCTTGATGGAATTAAACAATTTCACACTCGAACCACTAGACCACAGACCGACGACCACGTCGTCAAATTACAATTATGTCTTAGTTTGGTGAACGCAATTTGCAGAACCATTAAAGTAACAGCCTAGGTGGTTTATTGCAGTTGTTATGGGCAAAGATATGGCGCTATAGCTTGGATCGCCAACCTATAATACAAAAAAAAAAACCTGCCAAGAGCATGTTGGCCCATGCTCAGTATTATAGGGTTCCATAGGTAAAATAATTTTTGGAGGAACACTGACTCCCAAGTCACAGGTAATAACCTAGTTTGGGAGCCAGGGAACCTTTTTATTGTTTGTGAATTTTTTTTTTATGATGAATAAATAATTTAATTTAATTTTAATAGGTAGGTGTAATTACAAACGAATCAAATCTAATATTAATCATGGCTAATTTAGTTTTTTCCCTTTTTGCAATAGCATTGGCGAAATTTAAGAAGTGTGTCATGTCAACATAACATAAAGATAGGTACTTTTTGTGAGTTTTTCAAATAGAAAATAATTAAAGGAGCATTCTTTGCTTATATCATTTTTCTCTAAGGTAAAGGACCTTTGAACTAAGTATTTGTCTTAAGTATTTTTCAGTTTTCTCTCTATAACTCGAAAATTTATAATAACATTATATTCGAAATAATTTTAAAAGAGAGTTTTTATTAAGGTCTAGACGGATAGACATTTAGACGGACAGATGGACAGACATGACGACACTATAAGGGTTCTTTGTAGGAACCCTAAAAAGTAGGCTATACCAACCATCTCTATCCTATTCCTAGTAAATTATTCTGATCTGAAATTCTTGACACAAACAATCCAGGACAAAGGACCATCACAAAAAAGGGACAAACTAGTCACAGGTCAGTCCATTTCACAAGTGTGTTATTTCGAAATTCCCTCAGAAAACCTCAGAAACCGTTTGCGAAACAGATGGATCGTAGCAAATTGTTATTGTATTCACAAACATTTCTGGTATGGTAACGGGGGAATAAAAATAATCGAATAGGGAACCGTTTCGTGGTCGGTTGGTTGAATAGGACTTGATATTTTGCAAAGCTCTTAAGAGCAAAATATACAAGAAATCTGCGTTTTAAACTACTTTTGGCGTCGCGGATCTTATTGGTGATAGATGTATTTATTTTAAACTTTGTTAGTGGAATATGATAGTTTTATGCATGTTGTAGTCACAACATTTTGTAGAATTTTCATTGATTGCGTCAATGGTGTCGATTCTCTTGTTTAAGAACTAAATTTATTTTAAAATATCGCTCTCTTTTACTAATAGTAAATACAAGAAAGGTTTAGAACTGAGCATTTAGGAAAAAGAGCATTTATTTTTTGAGAATTTAGGTTTACTGTTATTATTTTTATTTAATAACTTCTTAGGTTTTCGCGATCACTACACATTATAATAAAACAAAGTTTAACCGGATTAAATCGCGTATATTATATAACTTGGTTTCCCTCACTATTCGAAAGCTTTGCAGCATTTCGTGGTCGCAGGTAGACTAAGATGACAATCCTCTTTACAGATATTTCTAAAAAAATATGTAAAAAAAAAGAAATTAAAAAACATCCTAATTTTAATAGAGAAGATGGTTGGCAGCTACCACCTGTTTCGATTTAAATTGGTTTCCCTGAAGTTTCGAAAGCAAAACAAAAACAAAGCGTAGTATAGCCACTAGAATTAAAGAACATATAGCTGACGTCAAGAACAGACGCTCCACAAAGTCTGCAGTGTGTGAACATGCCCTAGACAAACCCAACCATTTTCTTCGATTTGATAAACCACAAGTTCTGGCGAAGGAAAACCGATATGTACCTAGAATGCTCCGTGAGGCTATTGAAATTAAAAAACATCCTAATTTTAATAGAGAAGATGGTTGGCAGCTACCACCTGTTTGGAACCATGTCCTAAAAATAATCAAGTCCCAAACAGCACGCAACACTGTAAAAGATAATGATATTGTGAGTGATTACTGCGTGCATCGAAACGATTTTAATTAATAAATATTGTACGGTAGATTAAAAATATTTTTTTAAACACAAACAAAAAAATTAACGAAAAAAATCGAATTTAACGAATTTAGCCGTCTCGTGCATTGTCGAAATTATAGTGGGCTTGGGAAAAAATAAAGTGCTTCAATCTTCTCTGAGCGAGATTCTGTCGGCCTTTTTTATTCGTCTGTGTTTTCAAGCATAAGAAATATTTTCAATGGATTGGATGTTCTTTTTTCACGATTTCTTTGTTGATCCCACAGAAATAGATAAAGATCGGTTGTTGTAGGTTGGTTATAATCACAATTTTACTTGCGATTCATGCGTGGCAACTTTCGAACAAACTACGCCTTACATATTGACGTCATTAATTTTTAAAAATTAACTTTAATCAAATGTACTTTACAGCTTTTGTTTCTGCAGTTAGAACGGCACAATAAGGCATTTTTGCGGGTTTTTGTTACAGTATTTACAGAAACAAGTCATAAGGCGTACTGAGCAAGGCTTGAAATGCCCTGCACTATGGTGCAGAGTGTTGGCACGCGCGCCCTGCCCACTTTTCCATTCTATTTCTGTGGTTGGTCACATAGTAAAAGTTGTTCAAATAGCCTCCATATTAACCATTTCTGACTCAACCGCGAGCCTAACAACACGACGTAAGAAACAAATTTCCGATTTATAAATTACATAAAAGGAAAAATGAAGTAAGTAAGCTTGTCTTTCGCATTGGGAAATGAATAAAGAAGTAATATCCGTTTTGAAGCGTATGTTTGGATTATCGGTACCTATAGGTTATGGGCATAGAAATCTTAGTAAAAATCTAAGTAATAAGAAAAACTAATTTAAACTAGGCAAAACTAGTTTTAGTTAGTTAGTTTTAGTTTAGGTATAACTAGATTTGCCTAAAATGTGGTTTTGACGGTAACATAATTATGTATTTCAAAAGATGATTACAAATAAGAAATACCTTAGGTACAGTCGATCTGACGTGGTAACAATTTAATCTTGATAGCATCTTTATTTCGTAAGCAGTAAGGGTGGTCTTGTTGACAAGGCATGGATGAAGAAAGCTTCAGACAGAAAAATCTGGAAGTTATTGGAGGAGGCCTATACCCTTCGAGGGCTCCTTTATTAGGGTTCCGTAGTCCTACAAGGAACCCTTATAGTTTCGTCATGTCCGTCCGTCTGTCCGTCTGTCCTAATCCTTTACAGCTTAATAACTTCTACATTTATAAACATAAGTAAATGAAATTTTGCTAAAAAATAGTCTAGATATAGATCTCAATTTTAAATGAATAAAAAAATCGTGATTACGTATTTTAGGGGTGGCGCCCATACATGTAAAATGGGGATAAAATTTTTTTTTTCGCTGCTCCCCCTCGTGTGGGATATCATTGAATAGGTCTACTAAAATGAAGGTAATGTTTCATACACCACTTTTTTATCAGGTGTACCATCTGCGAAATATAGCCCGCCAAAGTGGCTTGCAATGTGTCCCCCCCCCCCTGCCATTTCTAAACTATGCAATGTAGAAAATTATAATCTTCCACATTGATAGACCTTTGTGAAAACTCTCTTTTAAAATTATTTCGAGTATAATGTGATTATAATTTTTTGAGTTATAGAGAGAAAACTGAAAAATACTTAAAACGTCCTAGTTCACAGGTCATTGACCTTAGAGAAAAATTATCACAGCAAATAATGCTCCTTTAGCTACTTTCTATTTGAAAAAAATCACAAAAAGTAACTTTGAAATGACATAACTTCTTAAATTTGGCTTCTTGAATCTATCGCTAGATGGCGCTACTAACACACTGAGTCGCGAATGCTGCCGATTATTGCAAAAACTAAAATAGCCATGATTAATATTCGATTTGATTCGTTTGTAATTACACCTACTTAAGGAACCCTAAAATACTGAGCATGGCCCGACATGCTCTTGGCCGGTTTTTATAAGGGTAGTATTCGTAATTGAAGTGCGACCTGACCTGAGGTCATCATCCTTGTCATCATCAGCCTATCACTGTCCACTGCTGGATATGGGCCTCTCCAATAGCACGCCACTGACTTCGATCCTCGGCCACTCATCCAGCTTCCACCAGCCACCTTGCATAGATCGTCATTCCACCTAGTCTCAGGGTTTTCGCCGTACAGTTTCCGTTTCGACGTGAGATCGACAGCACCAATTTTATTGAAATAGTATAGGTATACCTCTGTGGTCTAGTGGTTCGAGTGTCGGACTGCTGATCACGAGGTCGTGGGTTCGATTCCCACAGGACACAAATATTTGTGTGATAAACATGAGTGTTTGTGGTTGTTTCTTATATATTATAAGTATGTATTTACAAAAAAAAAGTATATAAGTATTATATCCATTGTCTAGTACCTATACCACAAGCTCTGCTTAGTTTGGGACTAGATGGTGATGTGTAAAAATGTCCCAATAATATTTATTTATTTATAATATACAATTTCAATAAAATTTGTAGAATAGGTACTAACCAATAATGTTTTCCTAAAATAATAATACGAGTACTCCAAAGCACCTGAAGACCGCCTTCTAGGCTCGCTATTACTAAGTCAATGACCTACATAACCATTTTCTAACTCAAAATTCAGCCCTAATTTTGGACTAAAATAATAAAACTCAACATTTTGTAAGACCATCAAATATAAATCCAGCAGAATGGGAACAATTTCAGATCTAACTTTTATTTTGGTATAATTTAAAAATTCTTAGTTCCGACGGTCGGACGGACGGACGAGCGTGTTGACAAGCCGTCTCGGTCCGTATTTCGTGTTCCGGAAAATCTGGGGACGTTTGGCTGTGTAAGTCATAAGCGGAATGCGCATTTTGTATTTTTTATGAGCTTCATTCTTCCAGTGTTTGGTAATATTTTATTTAACCTGCTACAATCTAACAGGCCTTATTTGAAACATGTCGAAATACTATCAGCTACGTGGTGATTTTCCTGAAATTTTACATTACTCAGAGCATTTTTTTGTCTCAAATCTGGCCTCTTAGGCGTTGTCCTAATACCTACAACGCAGTTGCGTAGTCGCGTCCCATTCCAGAGTCACGCGAATTCAGTTCGCACGTAATTATTATCCGCAATTTCCAATTAGGACACACTTGATAGCGGAACGAACAAAGTTCACGTGAATTCTGTCCGCGTATTTTGTTTGCGACATGACCATTATCGCGCGATAATCGTGCGACTGCTAATTAGGACACCTATTCGACACCTGTACGTTTTAATCGCGGGCTTGCACGAACAAATTTCGCGAGAACTTTCGATTGTCGCTTTGTAATGGGACAACGCCTTAGATTGTGATTATTATTATTTATTATAATACTATGGCGTACTTTTATTTAAACTTAGCTTTTATTTTAACTTTTAGTTAAAAGTAATTTAACTGCCGCTTTGATTGAAACCGGTATTCTTCTTCTTCTATGAGTTGTTGTCTAGATATAGAAGTGAAATATCACGGATATCATTTAGACTTCAAAATTCTCGGAAACCTACTTATTGTTTTTCACCAACCCTGAAATCGCAAAAAAAAAAACAGCTGTTCCCTACTAAATCATAGATGTCGATTGACAAAATGTCGGATTAACCACAAATATCGTAAAAAATATTAAATATTTTTTACTGTCTGTGGGATTAGCAGTTTTTTTTTCGTGTTTTCAGGATTGACACTGCAGTAAATTTGATTGATAGCATTCCTTGAATATTCTCTTCAAATATGACCACGAATTTCTGATACACGTTGTAACACAACTATGACTCACACATCAAACAAACAAAACTATAATCACAGCTACAAAAATCATACCCGCTATTTTCTATGACTTGTGCACCAAAGCAATGGCTGCATATTTTTTACAAAGTCTTTTTCCTCAGATTAATTTTCGCAAATTGTTTTTCATTTCTCTTATAGTTTTCCTTACAAGATATTACATTATACGGTCTGAAGACTTTTAGACTTCTTTTATTTTGCAAGATAAGCGGGTAAACTGACTTAACGGGTGAGTTTGGTCTTTTGGTACGGTCGACCGCACGTCGGTGGTAACACTTTGACATTAGCAGCATCATTATTTCGTATGCAGTAAGGGCGGTTTTCCAATTGAAGTGTTGCCACTTTCATGCAGTCGACTGTACCTATTCCTTAGGGGCCATCCAAAGGTTACATAACACGAATTTCATGATTTTTGTAGGCCCACATTTGTGTGACCTCCAAATGTCCGATCTCCAGTCCTGTGCCTACAAGATGTTGATCTGTACGTGCCATATTTCTAGATCAAATGATAAATAGTCATCTAAATATACTTGAAAAATTCTACGATTATTTAATACCCAAATTTTCACATAGAAACATAGCGAGGGTTTGAGAATAAATCCCGAACGACTCTGAAAATACTTAATCGGCGGCATTGTTATAGGGTGGAAATACCACAATTTTTTTGGTGGTTTCGCACGCATCGTTTTTGTGTTGCACGCGACACACGGGGGAATTTGTTTGTTTACAAATAGGTACCTATTATTACAAAATTTATCATTGGTAGTGATTTTTTTATTGATTCGTGTTCAGTATCAGTGGTATAGTCACCTCCTTAATTATGGCACGAATACAGATCAACACGTTGTATAACTCTCGCCGGAATGTCCTTACCGATTTGCTCCGACTTTGCCTTGGGTCACTCGTCCAAGGAGATGATGAAGTGGACCGAGACGTTATGCACCGGACCAACTCAGGATAGATGAAATGGCGGCAGGTCACAAGAACTACTTGTGACCCACGAATTCAAATTAAAGGGCAAAATTTACAAAGCCGTTATAAGACCTGTCGTTCTGTATGGATGGGAATGCTGGGCCATGAAGAAGATGGATGAAAGAAGATTGCGTGTAGCAGAGATGAGAATGTTGAGATGGATGTGTGGAGTGACAAGAATGTATACAGTAAGAAATTAATATATCAGAGGAAGTTTGAAAGTGGCGCCAGTAATAGAAAAATTGAAAGGAAATGGTTTGGGTTGGTATGGGCATGTGATGAGGAGGTATGAAACGCATGTAGTAATAAGAAAAAAGAAAAAAAATGATAGTAAGGAGAGTGATGAATATGAATGTTCATGGATAGAGAGGGAAAGGAGGCCAAATAAAAGGTGAATGGATTGCGTGAAGAACGATATAGATGAAAAGGGAGTAAATAATGGGATGACGGCTGATAGACAAAAATGGAAGATGAAGACGTATTGCCCCAACTCCAAGTAATTTGGGACCAGGGCAGGAAGATGATGATGATTTGTATGACCTCCAAATGTGCCCTGATGTGACATCAAATATTTTGCAATTTAAAATTTTGAAATTATTAAATTAAAACAGCACATCCAAAGTGATACAAAATAAATAAAGCCTTATAATAATATTGTTAGAGTTGGTATTATTTAGTTTTAGTTTAAAGCCTTAGTTTTTCGTTAGACTTGAAGTTTAGAATTTTAATACTTTATATTTTTACACGTGACGTCACGAAGCTTATGACTCATCCTTGTCACACTTTGTTGACGGGTCACACCCCTTAACGTGTGACGTAATTTATGGACGGCCCCTTATTATTAGGTACTACATATTAATGTAGAAAATCTGCGCTACACTTTGCAAATCTGCAAGCAAGCATATTGCAGCGGACTGCCATCGCTTTCCTTTCCCTCTCAATATTGTTATCATCTCTCCAAGTCCTAGCCTACTAATGATCATCATCAACGCAGCCTATCGCAGTCCACTGCTGGACATAGGGCTCTCCCAGGTTGCACCACAATACTTTGTCCTCTGCCTTCCGCATCCGGTCCCTCCCAGCCTCGTTCGTCAGGTCGTTGGTCCACCTGGCGCCTACTAATACATACATGCAATTAACAAACAATTTTAAATGAATATTCAAAGCCAATTTAAGTAGTAAATCTCTGATTAATCTTTGGATCATAATTCACTTGTCAATACCAGTAAATAATATTCAACATTAAAATATTTCAGAAAGGGCAATGTCGAAATCTAATTTCCTCTTCAAATATTAGTTATTATCGATATTGTGTGCTCATGATCATGGAACTGACTCCTTATCCTCTCGTATGCCGAACCACCTTTTAAAGATGACGTCCATTGTTTAACTATTCATCATCCTCCAAGCCTTTTCCCAATTATATTAGGGTCGGCTTCCAGTCTAGCCATATGCGGTTGAACATCAGTATTTTACACGGAGCGACTACCATCAACGAACAACGACATTATCCGGACATTATTCGGGTAACGAGATTATCCGGAGAAGAACCGGAGTGACTGACATAGCTTGTAGGATCAGTAAGCTGAAGTGGCAGTGGGCTGGCCATGTCTGTCGAAGGACCGATGGCCGCTGGAGCAGACGAGTCCTTGAGTGGAGACCGCGAATCGGCAAACACAGCGAAGGGCGCCCCCCTGCCAGGTGGACCGACGACCTAAAGAACGTGGCTGGGGGGGACTGGATGCGGAAGGCAGAGGACCGAGTGTTGTGGCGCAACTTGGGAGAGGCCTATATCCAGCAGTGGACTGCGATAGGCTGAGTTGATGTTGATGACTGCCATCAGACCCCCGCAACCCAGTTACTGGGAAAAACTGACATTCGGAGGTTAGACTTTCAGGCTTCTGACTACCCGTAACGAATGCTATAGATATTCGTATGACAACCGGGACCGACAGCTTAACGTGCTCTCCGAGGCACGTTAAGGCTCTCCATTGTTTAATTATTGTGTTATTTTAATTGGCAGTTGAGCTCATGTTAATGCGATTATTGATTTGTTATATTTAAGCAACCTAAAGGAAACTTATGAATAAAAATCTCCAGAATCATATTGAAGATGTATCAATGGCAACACTGATTGTGACGTAGCTTTGGGGCATTGCGGGAAGAGACTACCTGGTGAAGCATATTATTATACCATGGTATTCCTTACACAAAAATCGAAGTCTACCGACAAAATATATGAATCAGCTGATTTTGTTACGCGATTTCAAGTGTATGTTTAATGTTGTCTAATACCATTTCGTGAATGAGCTCTTCAAATATGACCAAAAATTTCTGATACTCTTTATAAATCATCCATTTCACAGTTCTAGTTTTCAAGTTATTAATAATTTTATTAAGATTCTATAAGCACCACTGTTTTATCGGACAGACAAATAGCCTGAAAGACTTAAATAAAAGCAGGCGAGTAGCCATTTTATTTACAACCGATAAATTGCGATTCTCGAAATATCTGCCTTTAATATTTTCATAATAAATATTCTTAACTACATTCTGATGAAAAATAGTTGTCTCACTTTTGAGAAATATGTTTTTTGCGATGGAAATATATTTATAAAGATTTAAAGAAATGAAAAATGCAAATAAATAATTCGATTTCATAGAAACTTTGAAGCAAGCTCACAGAGAATTGAATATGAAAAATATCTGTATTGGTAATGACGAATTATTTTAAACACTGCTAATCAAAAACCTGAAAAAGAAAAATGGCCCGATAAAATATTGTAATTTTATTCTTCAAATCATATAGATCCTAGGAATAGTCTCAGTTTGTTACAAAGTAAAAATGTACGATAATTTCATGCATATTTTTTTATTACTATATTCATCATATTAAATGCGGACAGTACAGTAAACATTTTTTTATTTTAAAGAGTTTATCAACACAATAAAAACATGAGCGGCTATGATACTCCATTTGACTTAATATTTATGACCAATCCCATGTAAGCACTCTATGGATTTATAAAGAAAAAAAAATGGCACCACTATTATAGATAGCTTATAGATCTCTTTTTGGCACCTTTAAATCTACAGGAATAGAAGAGTAAAACTGTTTTGTTTCTACGCAACCACTTGTTTGACATAACCGTTGTAAGGAAAACATAACCTCAAAATAGTTAATATTTTAATGAATAAACATCTGTGGAGCACTGTTTGTTTATTAAAATAGTTAGCAACACATTGCCTTCATCGAGTTTTAAATGGTGAGTATCATCTTTTATCCGTAACTTCCCAAGGCTGGGAACTATGGAACTTTAGCAATGTTCTTTCAAAAAATCTACCAATCAAGCTACATAAAATTATAAGAGTAGGTAATAGTCATTGCAATGATAAACAATTACTTATTTAATTTATTCAACGCGGGCTAAGTAAGACAAAATGTTAATTGCTTTTTTCAGTCGTTTCTGTTTTTTTCGAAAACTTCAACTCTTTTTAATCCATAAAAATGACCAAGCAGTCTACCAAGAAAATGCATTTTCATTAAAGACTGAATTATTTTTGTAATACCCCCAGTGTGACAGGTTAAGAGAGTATTAGTTTAAGAGCCAGTCACTCCAATCCAAAGCCACAGGATTAAGTTGTTACCACTGTGACCTACTTTAAGAGTTCCGAGGTCGAAAAATCGGGAGCAAATGACGAGCAAAGTATCTACTAGCTTTTTTGCTAAGAAATAATGTTTGATTAATTTGTATAAATATGTCTGAGAATTAAAGTTTTGGTCTAGTTTTACTCTGATTGTCAGCATCTTAATTAAGAAGCATGCTTGCAATCGCAATAGATTTGCCAGCCAAAAGTAGTTTCTCCAACTACCCTTGGCCGGGAGCGAGGGAAACCTCTTTATTCGCATAACCACCTCCGATAGGTCCTGGCCCGCCAAAAGCAGGCAAGCTCCTTCTCCCCATGCGGCCTAACGTCGGCCGAACCATTCCCGGCGGTGCACATGGAACGCTGCACGCCACCTCACAGGCCCCGCCATAATGCTGCTTACACGCTGATGTCACGCCAGCCTCGGTGCCATGCTAGCCCCACCAGCCACGCAAGCCACGCCAGCCACGCAAGCCGCGCCTGTCTCGCCAGCCATGTCACTCATGCCAGCAACACCAGCAACGCCAGGCAACAGACTACCCCCGGTCTGCCGCCCGCAGGCCCTATCTTCCCGTAATTTTTTATAGAGGTTTTCTTCCTCATCGCTCATCCTCCACTGTGCCCTGTGCTAACTTCAGAGGGACACGCAGAGTAACGCACTATTGGCCCAGATCGGGCCCGTCCCGTGCCAAAATATTCGCCATGGGCAATATGGTCCCCCGGTCGAAAGAAATGTTATTGCCCGCGCCCAGGGCACACCGGCCCAACAACTGCTGTTCCCTCCACACGTATCAAGAAGGACCAGCAACCTTCAGGAACACGAGGAGGTTTTCTGGCCCATAATGCCTATGTAGGGTCCTTAATATACTACTATTATAATTCTCTGTGTGTACATTAAACGTACACGTTAACGTAATAAAATAAATAAAAATACATAGAATTATATGTTTATACCCCTTCATTCCCTTTTTCATTCTACTCAAAGTTGTAACACATCTCTCATTAAACTTCATTCCTTGCGGAAGAATCATGCACAAACTTCAAATTCAATCCAATTTGTATCTTATGTCCAAGTTATAAGATTCATTATAATACTCCCAAGAAACACTGTTGCAATCCGCAGTAGAGATTGTAAGAAGTGTACATAAGAGACTTGATTTATGAGATGCAATTTGAGCCTTAAAACTTAATTCTTAAGATTCAATTTGGATTAGTTTAATGTGATTGCAAGCAGAACCAGATTTTCTGAGAAAACTGTTAAGGGTTTAGGAAAGTTTATAGTTAAGTTGTTGTTATTTATTATTTTAGAAGTGCGACGAGAACGAGATAACAGATTATTTTATCTTTAATCTGAGATATTTTCTTGTCATTAATGTGATAGTATTGTTTGTAAAACTTTATAGAAATAGTACATTACTGTCGAGGCCTGAAATGAAGCAATTGACGGCCGAGTAATATTGGAAATTCGAGGCGAAGCCGAGTACTTCCGAAGTGATTTAACTAAACGAGGCAGTTATCGCTATTTCGGCTGATACCTTGTATAGTACTTTACTCTCATTGGCGAGAAAACAATATTATACACAAATTACCTCTACAGTATCTAATTTTCATTCGCGCCAATTCATCTGAGCGCGGTTCTTGTTCTGTTTTCAAATTATTGAAAAAAAAATGCGCATCCAGCCTTTATAATGATGAATATTTTGTATCTAAAAACAATTTATGTGTGTACTTAAAAACCTCGCTAGCATAATTATAAAAATAAAAACTGTCCAGCAATTTATATCATTGTCGTATTGGATATTACCGGCATGTTATTTCGTTGCGTACGGAATAGAGCCGATTGATGTATTTTTTTTTTTAAATGAACCTATTTCTAAGCAAGTAGGAGAACATTATCTTATGATTATCTTTTTTTTGTTACAATTTCTGCCTCATCAAATTTTTTTTTAACCGACGAATAAAAGGAGGAGATTCTCAAGTCGACGCGTATAATACAAGGTTTCTTTTTACTGTAAAGTATCTATCAGATACTTTACTTGAATTACAATCTAGCCTTGCGTGTTTGTGTTGGTCTGGGTGTTTCTTATGTATTATAAGTATATATTTACAAAAAAAACATTTAAGAATGCCACAGATTGGCTCCGGGCCCACATTGGGGCTTTCAGCATCAGCTCTAGCTAGTTCATCAGCGGTTTCGTTGCCCCTAATGCCACAGTGTCCAGGTACCCATCCTAGTGCCATCGAGTTTGCCGCTCCTAGTGAGTTCAATAGCTGGACACACTCCTTTACAAGTTTGGAGTCAATTTCCTCTGAATGTAAGGCTTTTAATGCTGCCTGGCTGTCAGAGAAGATGAAGATTCGCCTATTAATATAGGTTCTCTGCAGACTTAAACGGACATATCGAATAATGGCGAAAAATTCCGCTTGAAACACGGTGGTGTACTGGCCTAGGTTGGCGATATTTTTTACCTTTGGCCGCCCACCGAGAATCCAGCTCCTACTAGACCCTTTTTTTTGATCCGTCGGTGAACCAAACAACATCAGTGGACTGAGGCTGGCCTGGCGTGTCGTCCTTCCACTCAGTCCTATGAGGTATGAATACCCTAAACAGCCTATCAAAGCTGTATTCTTTTAACATTGCATCAGTGGGCATGGCAATGATGTCTTTCTTCATAAGGTTGCATTTAGCATTTATTATTGTCGATGCTTTAGATCTATTCATGATACCGAAGTAATCTTAATGTGGGGAAAAGGAATAAAACCGGCCAAGTGTGAGTCGGACTCACACAGTAAGGTTTCCATACCACTCATCGACCTGATATCCCATAGAAACTGATTTAATTTACGAGAGTTTATCAAAAGACATCAACGAACGTCCGCGAAATGTGAATTTTTACATCTCTTTCCTACGTAGGTACCACCACGTATGTCTACGTTTACCATGTTTTTAGTATTTGTTGCTAAACTACATAGTAAGCACTGTAATCACACCAAGTTTGACGCTGGTATGTATTACCGTTTTGAATATAGAGCAGGAACAAAAACGTAGAAAAAAAAGTATGTTTTTCGAGGTTTCTTGTATGGGGACCCCTTTGACTTTTATTTTATTTTTAGTATTTGTCGTAATGGACACCATGGTAACACGTATTCTTTGAAAATTTCAACTAGTTATCTATTACCGTTACAAAGACACAGCCCTGTGACAGACAGACGGACGGACGGATGGACGGAAGGACGGAAAGCGTAGCGAGAGTAATAGGGTCCCGTTAGCACCTTTTGGTTACAGAACCCTAAAAAACAAACCTTTTTAACCAATAACCTCTATTCCTACCGTAACTCTATTACATACTCGAAGAGAATACCGTTATTAATACCTCATCATCATCATCATCATTACAGCTGAAAACGTCCACTGTTGGACATAGGCCTCCCCATTAAGAGGGGATATGCCATAATCGCCACGCTTGGCAGGCGGGTTGGCGGGTTGGTTAGTTAAATAGGTACTCAGAGAACGCTGCTGCCCATCCTCTGGTGAATCCCTTAGTCACCTTTCACGACACCCATTAGAAGATATAGGGGAAGATATAGGGGAAGATATAGATATATTAATACCTAATTTACCTCTAATGACACCCAGGGGCTCAGAGCAAGCCTTTTCTAATCAAGGAACTCATAACATTAAAACTGTAGACAAAATACCCAAAAACATATCCACGTTATGTTTATGTCTGAACTTCGAAACCCTATAATTAAAATCTGATTTTCATTTAAAACCGATGACATTTTAATCCAAAGTGATTGTGTATAGATTAACGTTAATTTAAATTCATTTTAAAAGTACCCTATTTTGTGGGAACACTGTGAGTGTGCAAACAATTTGAGTTTCATTATTTGGTTCTGGTTTTTAAATGAGAATAGAGTTATTTTCGTAATATTAAAACGCTTCCAAGGGCTTTATTGTTTTGACTCTTCCTGTGGCCTACAAAATATTTAAAAATAAATCTAAAGTATATTTTTTTTTAATTCTCGTGGATGAAACTCACGTCATGAAAAAGTGCCTTTCCATGGCTACAAAGAAAAGAGGGAGAGGAAGAACTCAAACCACCTGGATGACAAGTATCCTTAGTGATATGAAGAAGCTAGGCCTTAGGAGGGATGATGCCTACCAGCGGGAGAAATGGCGCCGTATTATGATTAGAAAAGCCAACCCCGAGTAACGGGAAAAGGCGAGGACAAAGAAGAATAGATGCATTGCACGCGGGGAAGCCGCAGCCAGTGGCATGAGAATAATAAGTAATACTAACATATAGAAGCGCATATATTTTGAAGTTGTGCAAAACCGCCAAATCACCGCGTCTCAATCTGCAAGTTCCCTAGATCGCCCGAGAAAGTACTCCGTTTTTTTTCGCGATTTCTGGAGTGACCCCATAGTTAAATTTGTTTATACTGATGAGTATAATAAGCTCTTAAAAGGGTTTTAATTATTTCAATTACACGTTGTATATTTATTGATATTGGCCTTGATCTTTTCTGTTGATTCCCAATTTAAACGATAAAAACTTCGTCTAAACTCCTCCTTAAAATCAGTAGCCACAAGTAGCCTCCAAATTAGCTAGTCAGATCACGATCTCGATTTAATCGTTAGGGAGGTGCCCACCCTCATCGTTTGGAGAGTTTAATTGCTAATCGTCTGAAAGCGATAGAATACCTGATTAGCTTATGCCACGGTTATATTAAGAAGCTTCAGGATGAGAAGGACAAACACTGATGAGAACAAATTAAACAAGGATAAAATATACTGCAATAGATTTTCGATGTGGACGGTGTCTAATATATTATAATCTGTTCGCGGGTTTATAATACACAGCAGGTATATGGTACAGGACCGGACCTAAAACACTGCCTTGTGGTACTCCTGTTTTAATTTTATTATTTCAGAACAAGCGTCTTCTTGTTGTACCCGGAACGCTCTGTTGGATATGTATGGTTCCAAGATAGCTGCAAACTGTGCAGGCAACATTATTTTTAAATTATGTATCAGGCCTTCATGCCAAACTTTATCGAAAGCTTAAGCTATATCAAGAAAGACAGTACACACGTTTCTTCTTGTAAAGCTCTTTCAATTATGTTAGAATTATTTAAGAAATAATAATAATGAATATTATATGATGGGGCAGTAAAGTTCTGGAGTGTTCTTCTTATCGTGTCAGTGGTTCAAATATTGTTGGAATAAAAAGTGGCCACTTCAATGGCGTTTTCAGTGGCGGCGAATAGATCATCTCTTGCGCAGGTGTTAGGGCACAAGGGACACGTTAGCAAGTGCGACATGGATTGCTCTGGGGCACCACAGTCACAGTGTGCAAGATTAGGGTCCCTAAACCTCCATTCACACATATTAAGTCTACAGCGACCAACCTGGGTGCGAAGGCGATTAAGTGACTTCCACACTGGCCACTGTAGATCGTGTCCTGGTGGTAACTTTTCCTGTGGCCAAAGTGTGTGTGTGTGTAAAGCCGGGAGGTGGAGGGTGCTTTTCAGTCCACAATTTGCACCTGGCGGCAGCTGGGTGGTCTTTGATAGCTCGTGTGCTGCGCAAAAAGCATTTGCGACTCTTGAGACGGCCTGAAGGCATTTGGTGATTGTAAAGGGGATGTCAAACGTCAGACTCCTGCTTGAAAGAAAGAAAGAAAAATATTTATTTGACACAACTGAGACACATACAAAAGAAAGGATATACATGAAC
The DNA here is from genome assembly GCA_949699075.1 of Asteroscopus sphinx. Lineage (NCBI taxonomy): Eukaryota > Metazoa > Arthropoda > Insecta > Lepidoptera > Noctuidae > Asteroscopus > Asteroscopus sphinx. The sequence goes on along the minus strand of OX453021.1, from coordinate 4,239,556 downwards.
AAGAAATAGATATAGTGAAGAAGTAACAAAGCGAGGAAAAAGTCATTGACAGTCATGCGCCATGTGTGTCTCAAAATTGTAAGAAATGGGTGTCCAGCTCAGCATATTGCCAGGTTATTAAACCTGACGCTGGTATTCTGCTGGATCCCTGTTGTGACGTAGGATGTCGAGCAAACTACACATAAGTAATAGTTAGTGAGTGTGTGTGTGTATCAAGAGTGTGATTATGAATAGAAATATATGTATTAAGTATACGATAAATATATGTGGGTGACTAAAATATAATTAGATAATTTGTAAACAACGTTATGTGATACTCGATAAAATACTGCCAAATAACGAACCAATAATAGATTAAAGACATAAATAAATAATTTATCTCTGGTTCCGCAGCAGGGCATAGCGGCTAGTCATCAACGCGATATCAGGTGTTTCTTAAATGATGGACGCGTTAGTAATTGCATTGCCTAGTTTTTTTTTTGTGCGTCAATGACATATTGCCGTAGTTTGATTCTGAACACTCTCAAGGTTTGGTTTGTTTCTTAGTGGCGGCGATATGTTGTTCCAACATTTCGATGCCGCGTAGCGAAAAATACCCCTGAAAGCTGCAGTTTTATGCTGTTCTATAATTAGTTGGACTGAGCACAGCCTGCGTGCGCAATCTTTTCTACTCGCGGCCCAACTCAATTTGCTGTAGAGGTAAGCTGGTTTCTGCAGTTTTATCACCCCAAAAAGAAGGCACGCCAAATGCAACTTGCGTCGCGATTTCATCTTTAGGATGGAGTGAGAATTTAAAAAGGTGTAACGTGGCTCCTTGGTGGGATCGAGAAACAAAAACGAGCGCAGGCATTTTGTACCCGCTGAATCAGCCGGTCTGTTCTTGCCAGCAATCGAGGACCACAAACTATGTCTGCATAATTTAACTTAGACAGCACCAACGACTCGATCGAGCTGTATACGTAACGCTTCTGACAGATACGGTCTCATTTTATATAAAATCTTAAGTCTGTAGAAACAATTACGCACTGACTCCGCCACATGTGCTTCGTATCTCAGCTCAGTGTCCATGTTCAAACCAAGATTGCTTGCCGCATTCACTCGACCGACTGACTCTCCCATCAATGTTACATTAAGAGTCGCCGGCAATGTACTGATTTGGTTCTTGGTTCCAAACACCATGTACTTGGTTTTAGTGGGGTTAAGCACCAAGCCATTTTTCTCTGCCCAGGATAACATCCTTTCGAGATCGTCGTTTAGATCCTTCACCACACTGGTGTAGTCACTTGGTTCGAATGAGACATAAACCTGCACATCATCAGCATAAATATGGTAGTTGCAACGTTTTAGACAGTGTGTAATGTCAGCGCAGTATAAAATGAAAAGGATTGGGCCCGGTATTGAGCCTTGAGGTACTCCTCTATTTACGGAAGTAAGTGGCGAGACGAGAGTAGGTCCATCGCTCAAATGTATTTCCACGAATTGCATACGGTTGCTCAAATAACTATGGAACCAGTGTAGCGCTCTGTGATCAAAACCATAGTAGTTTAGCTTTGACATAAGCAGATCAATGTTTATGCAATCAAAAGCCCGCGAGAAATTAAGCAGAACGAGAATTGTACTCAGTCCCTTATCTTGGGCAGATAAAATGTTATCTGTCATATCCAAAAGAGCCGTACAAGTACCGCGAAGCTTACGGAAGCCCGGTTGCAGCTCAGGCAGCATCTGATTTACCTCTAAGTATTGTGACAGCTGATAGCGTACTGCTTTTTCGGCGATTTTGGATAGACAAGGCAGAACACTTATAGGCCGAAGGTCCTTAAATTCAACTGGATTGTTCTTTTTGGGTAGTGGCCTAATTTTTCCAACCTTCCAGATGTTAGGGAACGTAGCCGTGTCAATCGAGCGGTTAACGATTTTTGTAATAACTTTAAGAGTATGTGGGAACGTCAATGTAAGCATATTCAGTGTTATTTTGTCACAACCTTCTGCATTTGATTTAAGCTGGCCGAAATACCGAGAAATCTGATCAGTACTTACCGGATGTATTGTAAAACTAGCATCGCTAAACCGGTGAAATTCAAAAAATGTGAGTACTTGTAGTTCTGGAATGGCGACCGCGTACTGGAAGACGCAGCGTGGGTAGGCCCCCCACAAGGTGGACCGACGACCTGGTGAAGGTTGCGGGAATCTGCTGGATGTGGAAGGCGCAGGACCGGTCGTTGTGGCGATGCCTGGGGGAGGCGTTTGTCTAGCAGTGGCCGTCTTTTGGCTGAAATGCTGATGATGATGATGAATAATGAATATTATTCCTGTACAACACTGTTATTTAATTACCAAATAAACATTAAGGGTAGGCAAACTTAGCCTATCGAAGTTCACTACTGGACATAAGCTTCAACCATGTTGCGCCACAATACTCGGTCCTCTGCCTTCCGCATCCAGTCTTCTTCAGGTCGTTGGTCCACCTGGCTGGAGGAAGCCCAACGCTGCTGTTGTCGATTCGTTGTCTCCACTCAAAGAATCGTCTGCTCCAGCGGCCATTGGTTCTTTGACAGACATAGCCTGCCCACTGCCCCTTCAACATGCTAATCTTACAAGCAATGTCGGTCACTCTGGTTCTTGTTGTAAATATATGTTTATTTAGTTCTATGCGAATAAAACTTAGTCCTCCAACACTAAATGGGTCTACAACATTATTTATATGTAAGCGCATATTCTCAGCAAGGCCGACGTTTATACGAGAATTCTCCAACAGAATAAATCTCTTCAGACCCAGCAGCATGAAAAGTACAAGCTATACAGTCGCAATCTCTGTCACTGCATGCATAGTTTAAAATCGTAAATGTGAAAAACTTACTGCATGCTTATTTTAGAACAAAAGATGGCAGAATCTATTTGTGAGAAACGGTACGAGCCTGTTCTTAAAATGAGCTTTTTAATTTAGTAAGATGGCGAAACGAGCTAAAAGCTCACCTAATTTTAAGCGGTTACCTTTGACCCTAAAAACTGCGATACCAGCAAGTCGTTCATCAAATTGAGACATGAAGATGGAAGATCGCATGTGATTGTAATTTCACCGGCACCCGTACCCTTTTTTTTTAAAATATCAAATGGGCTTGCTTTTGACCACCACCTCAACTAGTTAAGCGATGGTGCGGTCGACGATGATACACGCTTGCCCAGAAAAAACCTATTCACTCGAGTCTTGAAGGCCACCAGGTTATACTTATCGGGAAACACAGACGGCAAACCCTTGGGTTTAGCCTATCGATACTATTATTTTTTCGTGAACTATCGATAGCCTATCGGAAGACTGTCGATAGTCAATTGACAGACTATCGATCGGCAATATTATCACTAAGCTATCAGTGTTTACAAATAAATTATTACAAGCTTAACACAAGCTGAAAATTTTGTAGTCTTTATGCCCACGTCATTATGAACAACTTTTATAATAATAATGTCCTCCCGGCCGAATTTCGGTCACAGCGGTCAATCTCAATGGAGACTAGCCATCTGCGCGGCACATATTATATACAGTGCACAAGTGTGTGCGCAAACACAGGTGCATTCTCTATTCCCTCACTCTCTTAACCCGATGCGACGGCAATTCGACCCGACCGGAGAGAGATCAAGCGCAGGACCGACGGCTTTACGTGCTCTCCGAGGCACGAAGGGGTCTCGATGTGTAACGAAACGGCCACCCATCCACAGACTGCCCGCGGCTAGTGCAGCTTAACCTTGCAGATCGTACAATCCACACGCTTGCTACTTAGCCATGAGACCCTTTCACAACTTTTAATATGAGATCAACTCTGATATTGCGAAAAAAAAGCTGATCCTAGGATTGGGTTGTTGTTTTTAGCTAGCTAAACCAAATCTTCGAATACACAAGCTTCTATTTCTTTTAACTTTAAAGCATAATAGTCTGAAGACAGCCAACAGTTTAAGTGGTCATTCAGGAATATTAAAACACATTTTAAACTTAAAATCAGTTGCGCTAGAAACTCTTAAGTGCTAGTTTTATTACAAAATGAGTTTATGTGCTGTTTAACGCTTTTAGTGCTGTAAGCTGCTTTGAAGAAATTCTAGTTTTTAGCTACGGTAGGTAACTACTTTGATTTTTTTTACGGTTCTTTTTCCGTTTATGGTTCCTTGAAAAACGCGCAGCATTTTACTTTTAAGTTTACTTGCGCGTTAAATGAGAGTGCTCCATACAGTTCTCGATGGTGTGTGTAGTCCGCCAACCCGCACTAGGCCAGCGTTGTGGACTAAGGCCTTAACCTTCTCATACTGAGAAGAGGCCCGTGCCAAGCAGTGGGACACTAATGGGCTGATGATGATGATAATGATGACATGCATGTTAAAAAAACCGGCCAAGTGTGAGTCAGACTCACACACTCAGGATTGTTGACTGTACCATATTTTATTATTTTTAACCGACTTCAAAAAAAGGAGGAGGTTATGTTTATTAACCGACTTCATAAAAAGGAGGAGGTTATGTATTCGGCGGGTTATATTTTTTTTTTTTTTTTCATGTATGTACACCTATTACTCCGAGATTTGTGGGCCGATTTACGTGGTTGTTTTTTTATTTGGTAGAGAAAGTCCGCACGGTGGTCCCATATAAATTTTATTGACTTTGGTTGTGTAGTATTTTAACCAGCTTCAATAAATCAGTTTATATTAGCTTCGCCTATCTAGATGATCTGCTCATTGGTTCGTTTTTCTGAGAATTTTTGGCCGATATGCGTGTTTTTTTTTACACGATAGTGATTGGACGTTTGGAAGAACATGAGCGAGACCTTTGCCCAGCAGTGGGATAGCAAAGGGTAGTAAAAAAAGAAAACTCAAATTGGTTATATAAACATTTATGAATCAACCCCCGCAATTTTCAACTAAAAAGTATGAAATAAAAACTTTTTAACAAAAAATAAAACCGACTTCAAAAACCTTAACTAAAAAGTAAAAAATAATCATTGTGTGTATTTTAAAATCTTAACATAAACCAAAAATTTGAAGGCGGCGCGTGATTGACCCTTTGCGTCATGTAATGTACAGTCGAGCGCAATATCTAAAGTAAAAAAAAATAAAAAATAAAAACTCGCCGAATACATAACCTCCTCCTTTTTTTGAAGTCGGTTAAAAACAGTTTATGTGAACGTACATGAAAATCACGGGCCGCCTTCAAAATTTTGGTTTGTGTTCAGATTTTAAAATACACACAATGATTATTTTTTACTTTTTAGTTAAGGTTTTTGAAGTCGGTTTTATTTTTTGGTAAAAAGTTTTTATTAGTATACATGCTGAAATTTTAATGGCTTCTTTCCCGAAAAGGGGTCATTGTACTCATCATTATGAACAACTTTTACTATGCGACCAACCCTGAAATAGCGAAAAAAAATCAGGTGATCCCTACATTTTATCGATTTAAGTGAACACAATAATGTAGGGACCACCTGATTTTTTTTTCGCGATTTCTGTGTTGGTCCCATAGTATAAGTTGTTCATAATGATGATTTAAATTACCCCTTTCGGGAAAGAAGACATTAAAATTTCAGCATGTATACAAAGATAAAGGCATGATAAATTCGATTCAAGTCTGATTAAACAAATTATTATTATTATATTACGGGTACAAACATACATTCCTGTTACAGACGGTTAGAAGGACGGACGGTTAGAAGGACGGAAGTTACAAAAAGCTCCCGGGGGCTAGTGTCTCTGATGCGCGCCCCATACTCCGCGTTTCGGACGCTCTATGAAATTGTGTGTACAAGCCACATATGTATTGTGTGCACATAATATCTAATAGTATTTTAATAGTTTGTAATTACTTCAGCCTAAGGCTTAGTAATAGGTTTCTGTCAGTAGTTGCGAGACATGATTAAGCATCAGTGCGAACGTCAGCCGTGACAAATCTATAAGTTTTTACTCAGTGCAAACACAGCCAAATCAATCAATCTTGAAATCTGTCAAAGAATTTACCCAGTTTTCTGCAGTGCGAACGTAACAATCAACAAAACAAATTGTGACATTAGTTTCATATGACAAGTTTCGAGACATTACATGTTAAATGTTTTTTGTTGCAAACGCACAGTAAGTAATAATATTACCATAGTTGCTATATAATTATTTAAACTAGAGAGAAGCTTCAGAACAATTATTAATTGTACTGAGATATAAACTACAAGAGTAGTACTATAATACTACTCCTAAATAAATCTATTCGATACCACGGGCAGTGTTCACGGTAGCTTAGTGGCTAAAGCACTGGCGTACTGAGCTAGGAGTCGCAGGTTCGAATCCTGCTCGTGAGCGATTTTTTTCATCCACAATTTATATCTTTAGATTTCGCTTCGCATGCGTATATGCGTTAAAAATCATAAAATAATAAGTAAGGATATGCACATCTATACGACTTTGAATTAACTGCACCGTTTCTTAATAAGATGTCGGTGACGTCATCTAAAGACGTAGTAAGTGGAAGTTAAATTCTATATCACGAGCAGTGTTCACGGTAGCTCAGTGGCTAAAGCACTGGCGTACTGAGCCAGAAGTCGCAGGTTCGAATCCTGCTCGTATACGATTTTTTCCATCCACATTTTATATATTTAAATATAAGAAGTCGGAAAATAGATTGAACTAGCTAGCTATATAAAGACTAAACATTTTAGAACCAAAACCCGTGAAGTCATTACTAGCTACTAGGTTTTAATTAAAAAAAAACTTTGCCGACATCACAATTTCATTTCTTTGTAAGAGAACCTTTTCAAGGTCTTCCTATTATTTTAATTTTGTACCGTCGTATTGAAATGAATTCTTCGACAAAAATTTACGCAGAGCTTTTCAGGAAATATATTATTTTGAGGACTCTTCAAGAGTCTTTATGAATGAAACAATAAGGTAAGGTGAATTTTAATATTGCTGCTATTTCATAATAACAATAATATACAGCATGACTGGGTAAAAGAGACACATATTCAAGAATATGGTAGAATTTGCGCAAATATAATCAAAAAACAATTTTACAAAATGTTTCACGATATATCATGCTTACAGGAGAGAAATTCTCGCGCAAGCTCAGTAGGCCAATCTGTAGGGTAGGCTAATCCTTTATCTTTAAAATAATATTCAATTTATTTATGAACTAGCCTGTGCCCGCAACTTCGCCCGCGTGAATGTCGTTTATCGCACATCCCTCGAGAACTGTTCATCTTCCTGGGATAAAAAATAGCCTATATATTAATCCGGGTTATGTTCTATCTGTACGCCAAATTTAATTAAAATCGGTCCGGCCGTTTTTGAGTTATAAATGATGTAACTAACCCGACTTTATTTTATATATGATAAGATTACCCAAGGTTTAACACCACCAAAGACAAAACCTTGGACGAATAAAAAAGGCGGACGAAATATCGCTCAGCAAAAAGTGAAGCACTCATAGTAAGACGGCTCGCTAAAATGTACGGGCTGGCACGCACACATTCGCATCAATAGTAAGACAAAAAGCCGCGATTACACGACAAATCTCGTGTGACGGTAATCATTGTCGTTGTGTCATAAATAAAATAACAATATCTATCTGGTGTGTTAAAATTCTGTCAAAATTATTATATATATATATATATATTTTATTAGCGAGATTTTGGCCGCCATTTTTTATTCATCCAAGGACAAAACCATAAAAATCTGCCTCCACACTTCACTACCAACTAACATTGGTCAGCAATTTCTTGTGGATACGTCCTCTTTACATTTTAATACCTCTACAGTAACTATAATACCACAGTATAATTATCTGTTCCATATAGTAGCTCAACAAAAATTGACATTGACAGTTTTTAAAGGCAACTCGGGACATTGTTTGACAATTTTAAAAGTAACTTTGGACACCTAACTCTCGCGATAGACCACTGTTTGGAGTGGCTAGACTGTGATAATACTGTTTGGAGTTTATCAAACATAGTACAATTCTAACATAAGAAAACTACTGCCAAACATAAAACGGCGGATCGAAGCTAAACTGTCAAAAAGAAACAAAAGATATGCCAGCCCACCCTAGCTTGCCGTTCGATTTGGCATGCACCCAATATACATTAGTGCCACTATATAACGTTAAATTTAAAAATTTCGAAGGAAGACAGGATGAATACTAGCTTAGCACACGGTTCTGCCCGTTTCCATTAAAAGAAAGTAAAATCTTTTATTTAGAACACAACAGTGACAGCACAACTATTAATAACAATAAAATAAAATGAAAAAGTGTGCTGGGCGTGAAACAACCAGCGCTAAATTTCAGTTGGCAACCCTACAGTGGATCAGTGACATACGGACAAAGTGGCTTAAGGGGAATGTAGCTCAGCTAAGTGGCACCCCCATCATTAAACATGTGTGATAATATTTATGTACTTAAGTAAAATATAATTAATAACATGATATTACAAAATTTAATAATTATATAACATAACATAACCAGCCCATTACTGTCCCACTGCTGGGCACGGGCCTCTTCTCGGTACCTATGAGAAGGTTTTTATAATTAATAATGACGAATTGAATTAAAAAAGCGTGCCAAGATTGTTTACAAGCAACGACTTCAATTAATTAGACTCGCAAATGTTCCAAATTCAGTTCACGCAACCCACTGCCATCTAGTATCGGTGTGAGGAAGTTGCATTTGCATTGTAAGCGAGAATTTGCGTACTGGACTTTCCCGCTTTTTCTTCGTAAAGGACTCGGTCATAGAAATAAAATTTATTAAATTCACTAGTTATCGCGTTGTTAATTATTGTTACGGTGAAATATTGGGCTACTTAATAAAAAGCAAAGCAAATTTACACCAAAGAATCACACAGTACTAGCTGATTCCGATAAAACAAATAATATGTCTATGTCCAGCAGTGGACGTCTTTGGGCTGAAATGATGATGATGATGATAAAATAATATTAGGCCCCAAAAATCTACGCGTGCTCGCTAGACAGCTCTAAAGTGAACTAATGGCAGTATGGTTCCGGAACCATAATTCGTGTAACCATGTTGTTCTTCTAAACAGCGCATCTAGATCGTACCTACTACATATATTATTTATCGATGTTCACAAGTAAGAAAAAACAGAGTTTACAAACTTCAGGTCAAGCTGCTTGACCATCTTGAACCCCTTAGAGTTATGAATACTCAAAATTAAACATTTCTATACAACGGCAGACAACACGAGCCTGTGTCAACAATGACCTTGTACAAAGACCTCCAAAAAAATATCGATTACAAAGTAATTCTTGTCAAATAAGTTGGAGCATTAGATTAAAAGACGTTTCGGTTTTAATGGCCAAGCGGAGGAGATTACATTTCCTTTTATTCCTGTTTTGCTTGTGTCGTCCATTTTGTAAATGGTTTCCGTATTATCTAGGCGTTTGGGGGATCGTGTTTCATGTAATATTGTTTGACTCAGCTTAAGTAAATAAAGAGATAAGGATTATGATTAAGATTGAAAACCGATGTCCGGGAAGATGACGAAGAAACCAAGCGTTTTATTTTTTATTTGTGTAACAATATTAGCTAAGGACATTTTAAGGTGGGACTGAACTTATCATAACGAAACCCTTTTACTTTGGGAGTAAACCTGAAATCGAGAAAAAGCAGCTGTTTCACACAAAGTCATCGATGTTCAATAGACAAAATGTATGGAAATGGCAGTTTATTTTTCTCGTAATTTCAGGGTTACTCCCATAATAAAAGCTCACTACACTTCACTCTTCAGCTAATAATGTTACACTTGCATCTGCTTCCATCGATGATATGGTTTATCTTGTATCGATCATTCATCGTACAGTTACAGGATACTTACAAAATCTTCGAAACATAGATAAACCATAGATAAACATAGATAGATAACCATAGATAAACATAGATAGTTTAGATCTTACAAGCACAAAAACCCATATCCAGGTCGACAAAATTTTGTAGGCCAAAGAAAATTAAAAAAGTATTTGTTTTGAACGAGAATCGAACCCTTAAACCATCGCGCAGAAGTCAATCGCTTAAAGCTACTGCAGCAATTGTGACTTCTAATAAATATTTTCTTGTAAACGTGCATAAAAAATACATTTCAAAATTCTTGACGATAAACATCCGACCAGAAAAATGGTTAATAACAACAAAAGCAACCAAAAAACCATTACACGTCACGCGATTCCCGCCTTTAACTACAACACAATAGCAAACATATTTCTTACAAATAGCACATCTGTAACTTGTATGAATAGATTTGTACAAAAGAAACCGGTATTCTCATTCACCTGTGCAAGGTATTCCGGTAAATAAACCGGGGCACCGCATTGTGTGGAGACAATGGTAGTTTAACGAAAATGTTGGTTTGTGTGTTTTTATCTAATTTTATTTACGTACGGTTTTTTGGACTTTCATTAATATTCGCGATGAGTTGATTTAATGAATTTTAAAGTACGTAGTTTTTTTTTTAGATTTTTTCATATTTTATTTGCATTTTTCATATATAACCAGCTTTGGGCAGTTTAATAAAACTGATTTGCAAAAAAACTCCATTTCTTTAATTAATTTTTTAAAGTTCGCAATGTAAATCATCCATCATGGTGCATCTACCCTATTCTTTGTCTCTGCATTACCCTAAGGTTGTCTGGTAGAGAACGCCTATAGCGTTAAGACCGCCTTTGTACCCTGTTGTGCATAAAGAATTAAATAAATAAATAAATCAAATAAAATATCAGCTGGCGCTAGGGGTGAACGACATCCGCTTGGATACGCAGTCCGTGTCGTAGCGAGCGTAGATAGGTTAGGTACGCGCGGCATTGATCCCGAGCTTGTACGATTTACATTGCGGGTTTGCAAAATACTAAATCACTAAACACTTTATATTCGATTATCACTTGCTTTAAGGTTGAAGGAAAACATCGTGAGGAAACCTGCACACCTGAGAGTGCTCCATACAGTTCTCAATGGTGTGTGTAGTCCGCCAACCCGCACTAGGCCAGCGTGGTGGACTAAGGCCTTGGCCTTCTCATAATGAGAAGAGGCCCGTGCCCAGCAGTGGTACAGTAATGGGCTGGTTATGTTGTGTAAATCACTAAAACAATGAGTATAAGGCTAATGGTTATTGGTATTCGATTGTGTTTAGGTAGTATATTAATAGCGTTTCAGTTTGGGGAGCGTTTCCCTGACACCCAGTATAACCAAAAAAACAATAGAATAAGACGTAATACCATAAGAATAGACAATTTATGGTAATACCTTAGATAAAATTTTCTCATCATAGCAACATAAATAAATGTATTTCAAAAAACTTGAAGTTTTTCGGAAGATAAGATAGTTTTTTTGTTTCAATTTGTTCTTTTACGGCCAAAATTAATATCCAATCTATCCACGATTTACCCTACTACAGATAGAAATTTGACATATTTTGTATGGAGCTTATGTCAAATTCCTATCTCTAGTAGGGCAAATCATGGATAGAGTGGATATTAATTTTGGCCGTTAGCCATCAATAGATTGTTATTATTTAAACTGAAAATGTCTATACCCATCCCATTTACAATAAACCCAAACAAAAATTATATCAGCAACGACAGCGTAGTTTGCTACGTCACTACGATTGCTATGACGCGACGTAGCCCGTAGCTACTACATAGTATTGTTCAAGCGGGATGACAAGGCAATAGCAGTCGTTGACCCTTCCTTACTAATGCATTCTGTCTGCATCATGTCAACAATAACCTCGCATCATCATCTTTTCAGCCGAAAGACGTCCACTGCTGAACATACGCCTCCCCCAAAAGGGGGGGATATACCATAATCGCCACGCTTGGCAGGCGGGTTGGCGATCGCAGTTGGTTGGTTACACAGATCAGTAAGCCTCAAGACGCCGCATAAACAAAGTTTTGCATGAGAACACAGTCGTAAAATGTTGGCGGGGACCGGGGGGCGGACGGCGCGTTATGATTGGTCGGCTCAAATGTTCGGTGATATGATTGGTGCCGCTCGCTGACGGAGTGACGTCCCGTTTGGTGGCTGGGGCTAAGATATGCAGTGATACTGCATATGCTTTGTGACCGGGGGTATCCGGCTAATAGGCGTCTAGAGGCTTACTGGTCTGTGGTTGATTATAACCTCGCATACTCGCATACAATTATTGTTTCGCGAAACGTGTGAAATGATGACTGACGTATCGTGGTATTGGGCACGTTGACGGCATGGTCGTTGCTTAGCAACCCTTGTATTGATAGATGACATTATAGACAGATTAGTATTAGAAGTGAGTCGGGACCATAGTCGGGACACTGGTATCGATTCTCTTGTTCACGAACTAAACTTATTTTAATCTATCGCTCTCTTTTACTAATAGCTGATACAAGAAAGGGATGGCAAGAAATTTAGGACTGTCAAATTAGTCTGAATTAAAATTTCCATACAAGTTTAGTCGTGATCTCGGCACGTGCCCACTAAAATACAAAGCACATACAAAGAAATGTAACACGTAAACTAATTTGACAGTTCTAAATTTGTTGCCATCCCTTTCTTGAAGCTACTATTAGTAAAAGAGAGCGATAGTTTAAAATAAGTTTAGTTTGTGAACAAGAAAATCGACACTATTGTCCATTATTACAATGTTATGCACAAACTGCAACCGCACATTTATTGACTAACAGAACATTTTAGAATCTACAAATAAAACTACAAATTCAAATCTGCTCGGCATTTTATAGGTGCGGCAAACGTCTATGATGGCGTTTTTGACGTTCGCCTGCTCATGAAGATCCGTAAATATTGACAGCTACGTATATGAAAGAACAATTGCCGTACTTTATTGTCAATAGTGATGTACTGCTACATCAATATAATTTTTCGTATTTCGAATCTATTATTCAAATTCAAATTCTATTTATTTCTACTGTTTTTTTTTTATGTATGTCACAGAAAATTTGATTAATTAACGATTAAACAAAATGGATAGACGTTATGGTTATTAAATAATTTGATAAATTAATTACTTTATGTAAATAATATTCATAATAGCTAGTTGGAGTTGGTCAAAGTAAAAAACCTGGTCCCAATCGCTAATAATTTGAAATGTGTCACAACACTATTCGAAAATGTCTCGAACGTCATCATAGCGTGCCGCGGGTACAGTAGTAACATTTTCAGAAAAAAAAAAACTATTGACTGTTGAAAATAAAAAACACTTTTGACGGACTGTAACAAAACAAATCTAAAAGCTTTTAGTGACCTACCCACTTCAGAAAAAGCTTGATATGTAAAACTAAAACAAACACTCTTGGGACTGCAAGTTTTGAACACTTTTTATTTGAATAGTTCCCCGTGTGCTTCATAACACTTGTGTTAGTCGTAAAAAGTGACATTAAGTCGGCACTTCAGTGTTTAGTCGAACTAAAGATAGTGACGTCATTCCGATATCTATTTTTATGTGAAGTTTATTTCGTACAAGCTTACATATGCATCCAGCTTCGCTCGCGTTTTATTCGGTTTATCACAGAAAAACGTTATTGCTCTTCCCTTGGGAACTGGTAATCGTCTAGGGGTAAAAAGTTGTTTATAAAATACTCTAGGTTATGGCATAAGAATTTTTTTCTTGTTCTTATGACATAATTATAAATAATTACTACTGTATGTCTACCTATCTAATGAAATGTATGTGTGCTGGCGTATACATAGCTAGTATACGTCGCAGTAAGATAAGTAAAGCCGTGACATAATTACCGATATCCCTAGTAATATAAGTATTTAGACGTCTATTTATTTTTCTCATTCTCTCTGTCAGTGGATCAGTTATAAGTACTTTGGTGCAGATTAACTTGATATGGAAAGTAGGTACCTATCTACCTAAATATAAATTAAATAATATAAGTAAGTAAATATAAACTTCTTATTACATAAACCTAGGATATAAAATTTGATTTCATGGTAAAAAAAAATAGCAGCTAACAGCCCTGGCAGCCCGCTCGGACGACAGGGGGACGTTGCGAGCTGAAGGGGGAAGTAGGTATTTATAAGGCGGCATTTGGGGTCTGTATAAAAGAGATTCGTTCCTATACTAGTATTATTACCTATTATTACCTATTCTATGGTTATGGTTTATCTATGTGCTAAATTTTATCCTGTGGTAAGAACCGTCTTGCGCTGGCTCAGCTTGGCTTCTGATGGACGTTTATTCTTGTAGTTATAGTGTGCTACAGTGTGTTTATCAATGACAATTCTCGTTTTCCTTTATACTGAAGTTTGTTTATAAAGGAAATAAATACAAATTAGCTGTCAAATTTCATGTTAAAGATGTAATTGGTTGTATTTTGGTCACAGATTTGACATCTACCCGCGGTTCTACCGGGGGTAGATGTCAAATATGTGATTTAGGTCGATCAAACACTTTTGTGTAACTCAATTGCGATCGCAATCATGTTGATTTTAATGTTTATTGCTTTTGATGTTTTGACAATCTGTCTCATCGGCGGCTATGCACCATGCTATGAATATTTCTGTAATATCGAAATGACAGCTAATTACGGAGTTTAAATAATATTTCAAATAACTAGTTTCTTCTGTTACTATAAAATTTGTGAAGTAATTTCAAATTGTTTAATTTAAAATGAACAACCATAAAAACAACACATATTTTTGGGACATTTTTACACATCACCATCTAGTCCCATACTAAGCAGAGCTTGTGCTATGGGTACTAGACAATGGATATAATGCTTATATACTTTTTTTTTTGTAAATGCATACTTATAATATAAAAGAAACACCCAGATCAACACAAACACTTATGTTTATCACACAAATATTTGTGTCCTGTGTGAATCGAATCCACGACCTCGTGATCAGCAGTCCGAACCTCGAACCACTAGACCACAGACGTCGTCAAACACAGCATTAGATGTTTTAAAACTTTTTAACAAAAAATAAAACCGACTTCAATAACCTTAACTAAAAACTTTTTAACAAAAAAAAAAACCGACTTCAAAAACCTTAACTAAAAAGTAAAAAATAATCATTGTATGTATTTTAAAATCTTAACATAAAACCAAAATTTTAAAGGCGGCGCGTGTTTTTCATGTATGTTCGCATAAACTGTTTTTTTTTACTATAGATAAGCGCTCGACAGTATATTATATTTACATGACGCAAAGGGACAGTCACGCGCCACCTTCAAGATTTTGGTTTATGTTAAGATTTTGAAATACATACAAGGATTATTTTTTACTTTTTAGTTAAGGTTTTTGAAGTCGGTTTTATTTTTTTAACGTTGAATATTTTGTTGTTTTAAGGCATTTTTCATTCCAAATTACATTTAAACATATAAGTTGTATATATTTTTGTAAAGCATTTATAAAACCCTTTATTTTGATACCCCACTCGATAGTTCCAGACGGAAAAAAAAATTTTTTGAAGAGGTAATATGGCGCCAAAAAGCGGCCATTAATTTTTTTTAAATTTTGATATACTCAGTGTCACTCTCAGAATTAAGACGAATCTAACGACACCTCTCAATCTCAAATCCATCAAGCCGTTTAGGCTACAGAGCGTGCCAAAGAAATATACATACATACATACATACATACATACACTCGAAAAACATAACCCTCCTTCTGGCGCAGTCGGGTAAAAAAAAACACGCATATCGGCTAAAAAATCTCAGAAAAACGAACCAATGAGCAGATCATCTAGATAGGCGAAGCTAAAATAAACTGATCTATTGAAGCTGGTTAAAAAAATACTCAACCCAAGTCAATAAAATTTATATGGGACCACCGCGCGGACTTTTTCTACCAAATAAAAAAACAACCACGTAAATCGGCCCACAAATCTCGGAGTAATCGGTGTACATACATGAAAAAAAAAAAGCCGCCGAATACATAACCTCCTCCTTTTTTTGAAGTCGGCTAAAAATGTCTTTAAATTCCTGTTCATTAGACTAAATTACAGATTTGTATTCCAACTTCTAAGCATTTTTTCTCTACTCAGAAGTTAAGTCTGTTTTTTACACAAATACGAGATTGTAATATAATAAGAACTGCTAAACAAAATTGCTTAGAAAGAAGTCTTGAGGTCGATTAAGAAAACTAAAACCTAGTCTGAATGAAGTAATTTACATGAAGTTTTAATTACGCATACAAAAAAGTGTATTTTATGTACCATGTGCATATCATGGACGAATAAAAAAAAGTTTATGGAATCTCGAGAGTAGTCCAGCAGTGGACTGCAATAGGCTGAGTTGATAAGTCGTGTCAACCATTAGTATGGTTTAAGTAAACATACAATAGTAGTCTTTACGAATATCACAATACAAATATTATTCCTCCATAATACCCATAACAGAATAACCAACGCAATCATAACGCCGAGCGCACTGTAAAACTAACGAACGTTTAATAAATCCTTCGATACCCCAGTAAACAAATCGGGTAGTTAATCTCTGGTTAAATGTATCGTTGCAATCAGTGAATAGGCTCCTACAAATGGCATGGAAAAGGGTTCGGCCCGAGTAACAAATAACAGACAAATGGTGTCGCCTAAGCGGTTGTGTATAAACTGGCGACTTTTTGTGGTGCTGGAATTGATCACAACGGTGGGACAACTTTTATGCGTATGAAAAGTCATTAAATTATTATTAACAAAGAGTCACAAGTTCCACATTTATTTATTTTTTAAAACGAAGTGTAAGAAGATATTAAATTTTACCAATACAGAATGAGTTTTGAAAACCGAGCTGTTAGGAAAAATCTGAAACTATTAAGTATAAAGAAGGGGCATCATAAGAGTCGTGAACTTGATTTTGGAAAAAATAGACTACGTTTTTATAATTTTGAAAAAGCAGTTGGCTTACCCGTTAATCGAACTCAGTAATTTATATTTATTTATATTTTGCCAAAAAATGACACCATTAGTAAAAAAAAAACAATAAAATAAGGTATTATCTTAAATCGAACTAACGACTTTTTTGCCGACTTTTCTCTATGCCCGATCGTTTCGGATTTGGCCCTTCATCTTTATTTTATAAACTATTTAACTAACCCTGTATACTTACTTGAAAACTTGGCTGCCTTCAAATATGATTAGGCATATAATAATTAAATTATAAGCAACTATTTTGTAGCCTGTCTATACAAAACCTACTCGTGAAAATTCTAATTACTAACGCGGAATGGCATCTAGGCTGCTAAGTGTAATAAATAAAATGCCCTAAATAGGCTCTAGATCCCATGTCTCTATTTATTCCGGGATATTTATTGCTGATACTTACAGAATTAGGTCTTATCCTTTCTTTTTTTCGGGAACAAGGGACCGTTTTACTAAAGAGTAATGAAATTGTTCGATTATTTTTAAGGACATGGTTTCTTCATTTATAACAAAATTTTAGCTTTATCGTCAATGAATCTATGCCCGCGGCTTCGCCTTAGTATAATTAGGTTTATCGCATATAGACGTTTTTCCGCATCCCTGAGGACCTATTTATCTTTCCGGGATAAAAAGTAGCCTGTATGTTAATCCAGGTTGTGAAATAGAATATAATAAAATACATTTATTTGCTCAAAATGTATGTTTCTCGATGATGGAAAAATTAAAAGTCAGTGCCAGAACATTTTGTCGCTTCACGACATGCAGATATTAAAATAAAATAATTTAGTTGTTCTTGAACATCAGCAACATAGTTATAATTATGATACAACAAGCAAATTTATTTTTTTACTTGTTTGATTAATTTAGATACAGAATTAAATCATTTCTCAATCAGCTATATTTTTTGTTTTTTTTTCTAAATCTATTAAGATTCATTTTTTTTTTCTTTTATAGTATAGGATAGCGAAATGAGCTAAAGGCCCACCTGGTGTTAAGTGGCTACCTTTGCCCATAACAACTGCAATACCACCTAGGCTGTTGGCTAAATGGTACCGCAAGCCGGTTCACCAAACAAATACAAATATTTATTTATTAAATATAAATATAAATAAATAAATATTTTTGGGACATTTTTACACTGCACCATCTAGTCCCAAACTAAGCAGAGCTTGTACTATGGGTACTAGACAATGGATATGATACTTATATTTTTTTTTTTTGTAAATACATACTTATAATACATAAGAAACACCTAGACCAACACAAACACTTATGTTCATCACACAAATATTCGTGTCCTGTGGGAATCGAAACCACGACCTCGTGATCAGAGTCCGACACTCGAACCATTAGACCACAGACGTCGTCAAATTCTTTAATATTGTCAGAAATGTCAATATATATTTATTTTTTACTGTCTGTGCTAGGTACTTTATCCCTATCCCCTGGCAGGCGCGATTCCAGCCCAAGATTTTTTTAACGTTGTCTGGTAGAGAACACCTATGGCGTTAAGACCGCCTTTGTACCCTGTTGTGCATAAAGAATTAAATAAATAAATAAATTTATTCTCGAACCCTCGCTATGTTCCCAAGTGAAAGTTTAGGTATTAAATAATCGTGGAATTTTTCAAGTATTTTTAGGTGACTAGGCACATTATTTATCATCAGATCTAGAAATATGGCACGATTACATATCAACATCTTGTATATTGCATGTAAACGCGCTCCCTCAAGATCACCTGCGAGCGAGCTCACACGTACAAGGGAGTGTCACCGCTGTGCTATAGGTGCGGCACGCTATGATGGCGTTTTTGACGGTGTAGGCACCACTCGCCCCCTAGATTTCACCCCTTTAATTAAAATGCACCACTCGCCCCGTTTTGAGGGTCCCACTCGTACCTTACGACGGGGCGAGATAAATTTTAATATTTTTAAATTATTTTGGTGTACCCATTCGCCCCTTGCGGTATTTCTTTTGAAAGTTTGTCTGTTCATAAAGATCCGTAAATATTTACAGCTACTACAGAATTTGCCGTAGTTTATTGTCAATAGTGATGCACTGCTACAGCAATATAATTTTTCGAATTTCGAATCCATTATTCAAATTCAAATTCTATTTATTTCTACTGTTTTTTCACGTATGTCACAGAAACATTAAATAGCGATTAAACAAAATGGCTAGACGTTATGTTTATTGAATAATTTGATAAATTATTTACTTCATGTAGATATTATTCATAATAGCTAGTTGGAGTTGGTCAAAGTAATAAACCTGTGGGGTAATTGTGTAATGCATTGACATTGACATTAACCTCCATTTTGAAATGATAACAATATTCATTGCGTGGTACATAGTTGCCGATAAGACGAATTGTCAAAACACACGGAGCAATGAACATTGAAATCCTATTGATTGCGATCGCGAGTGAGTTACGCAATTCGGCAGCTGGTCCCAATCGCTAATAATTTGAAATGTGTCACATTATTGGAAAATTTTAAAAACGCCATCATAGCGTGCCGCGGGTATATTTTCGCGGAATCAGCACTAATTATTGTAACTCAATATTTTGTTTGTCATGGATTTCTGCAAAGTAACGCCTGACTCAATTTGTTTTCGAATACTTTTAGCATTAGTGGTCGCAAAAAGAAAATCATTGCTCTGCCGCTGCATCAAACTGTCTGAAATAGCCCAACAATTTCTCTATTCCTTAACCTCTCTTATGACGAAGTTCATAGGTAGATAAGTTCTAGCTTGTAGGATCAGTAAGCTGAAGTGATAGTGGGCTGGCCATGTCTGTCGAAGGACCGATGGCCGCTGGAGCAAATGAGTCTTTGAGTGGACACCGCGAATCGGCAAACGCAGCGTAGGGCGCCCCCCAGCCAGGTGGACCGATGATCTGATGAAAGTAGCTGGGGGGGACTGGATGCGGAAGGCACAGGACCGAGTGTTGTGGCGCAATTTGGGAGAGGCTTATGCCAGCAGTGGCCTGCGATAGGCTGAGTTGATGATGACGAAGTTCCAGACATATTTAAAAGTTCATTATATGTCTCTCGCAGATTTGCGTTTGAGGGGTTAATAGTCTCTTTTCCAGAACAAAATAATATTTTTCGTCAAACCACGTCATAAGACGAAGCCTTACCCAATCGTGTGCGTGTTCGAATTCCAAAAACGAGTTACCGAATTCAAGTTTAAATGTTCGATACAAAGTTTAGTTCAAGTTTCTGGAAACTTCTCTTGTACAGTCGACCACATGCCAGTAACACTTGAGTTGCGAAAACCGTTCTTACTGCTTACGAAACAAAGCCACTGTCAAGGTCAAACTGTTACCACAGACGTGCGGTTGCTTGTACAATAACGGCATATGTTTGATAAATCATTCATATATATAAACTTGTGAAAGGAAAGGGTAGTAATCGAAATATTTATGGAGGTCTCAACAACCTTTCGAGTGTGGATATTGGTCTATTCTAGTTTGAGTGATCGTTCATTTATTTTTATACAGCATCGGTTATCCTTTTCTTATATTTTAGTGTTTTTTTTGGCTCCAACATGGCTGACCGATAGCCGGTGGGGCAGACGAGTTCTTGAGTGAAGGCCGCAAATCAGCAAACGCAACGTAGGGCATCCTTCAGCCAGGTGAAGCAAAGACCTAAAGAAGGTAGCTGGGAGGGACTGTATGCGGAAAGCGGAGGACCGAGTGTTGCGGCGAAACTTAGAAGAGGCTTATGTCGAACAGTGCACTGCGATAGGCTGAGGTGATGAACAAAGCGGTATAATACGAGGTTCTCTTTTTTTGAAATGGCCAAAACTGTGTCAAGATTTGTCACAATATCACAGAATAACACATTTGGTATGGTGGCTTAGCGATCAGCGATTGGCTTTTTTTTGTTAAAGGATGGTGAAATAAACTCAATCCTTTTAATAATTTGTATTTCTACGAGAAAAACTTAAATGGTTTTCAAAGTATCTGACTATCAGAGATAAGTCGTGTGGAGGATAAGTCCCGTCGCAAATGAGTCCTGTCACAATGAGTCCCTACGCAGATGAGTTCCACTCCGCTGAATTTAAGGATTTTTGCAGTTTTGTCCTTCACTGTAGTCTCCGTCGAACTTCAGTCGTACACACACCTGATGTTAAGCGGTTACCTTTGCCCATAGCAACTGCAATACCACCTTGGCTGTTGCCTAAATGGTACCGCAAGTCGGTTTTCCAACCTGAGACATGAAGAGGGAAAGTCTCATGTGATTGTAATTTCACCAGCACCCGTCCCTTTCAGACCGAAAAACAACAGTGCAAGCATCACTATTTGGCGGAGAAGTAGGTACGGTGGTAGTACTTTCCCGGAAGAGCTCTTTCACAAAGGAGCTCTACTACTACTTACAAGGTGAAAGTCTGGTGTTACTTAAGGTCCCAAGGATATCCCTTAGGTAAGACCAGTTATCAGACTTTCGGGCTTCTGACTACCCGTAAAGACTGCCATATATGTTCCTATGGCAACCGGGCCCGAAAGCTTCACGTCCTCTCCAAAGCACGGAAGGGTCTTGATGTGTAACGAAACGGTCTACAAAGGCTAAGGTGGCAAAGGCAGTTTAAACTCACAGAGCTTACGATACACGCAGTTATTTCTTAGTCACGAGCTACACAAATCATCATCAGCCTATCGCAGTCCACTGCTGCACATCGGTCTCTCCAATAGCACGCCACTGACTTCTATCCTCGGCCACTCTCATCCAGTTTCTACCAGCCACCTTGCGTAGATCATCACTCCACTTAGCCTGAGGGCGTCCTTTGCTACGTTTTCCGATTCGCAGTCTCAACTCCAGAATACGTCTACCCCAATGCACACAAATCCTTATCACAAATTCTCACCCACAAAAATGGACTGCAAATTAAAGAAAATTATTCCCACTCACACCATTCCCAAAAACAACAAAAAGAATTTAAATCACAAACGTGACATTTCCACTATTCCACAATCTAAAACTAAAAGCAAAAGCTGCTGCAAATTGCGGCTAGAACTTACCCAACAAATAAACTAATAGTTCACAAGATAAAACTCATTTTGTCATCGCACAATAGAAAACTTGTTACTTTACAGTTGAGCGCTGTGCTCCACACACTACTTGTGACACAACAAAATGACACAGAATGTAATCCGACTTACTGAAGTGGAATTTACATAGCTGTCTTAGTGTGAAGACAGTTGGGTTGAAACAATGTGCTTCTGTTTAACTCTGGGAACGACATTGTACGGGCCAGTTAACAATGTAAGCAGCAGGTATTTGCTGTTGATGACTGGATCAGGATTTGGTTGCAGTTGCAGCAGGGATGGTAAGTTTAGAACACAGAGTACAGTAGTACAAGAGTACAGAAAGGTGACGTGTGTCACCAGTGCGGGTGTAGTGAGGACGCGGCCCTGCATACTCTGGCACGGTATCCTGCATTTTTATTTTTTTTGCCTTGTGGAAATCCTCATGGACGCACTCCACCCGGGGTAGGCGGAGCCAGTGTCGGACTCTTACCGACTTAAACCACCACGGTGTTCCTTCAACTACCTTAGCCGGGGGCGTGGGAACCCGTGAGTATTCACACAACCACCCCCGACAGGTCCCGGCCCGCCACAAGCAGGTGAGCCCCTTCTCCCCGTGCGGCCTAACGTTGGCCGCACCCTCCTAGGCGCCGCACACGGAACACTGCACGCCACCTCACCTCATGGGCCTTTACCAGCTGCGCCAACTACGCCGGCTTTGCCAGCTACGCCAGCTGCTGGTCGGGCAGCGGACTACCCCGAGTCTGCTGCTCGCAGGCCCTACCTTCCGTAATTTTTTATAGAGGTTTTCTTCCTCGTGGTCCGGGCAGTAAAGCCAAGACCCTCGGTCCCAAGAGGCGCGAGAACACTACTCAGCGGGCACTCCTGGGGTTACGAGATCGACGGGGGCAGGGAAAGACAGTCCCCCCGCTGCCCAGTGGCAGGGTGAGTGCACACCGGGCCCGCCCCTGCTCTTCCACTGTGCCCTCTGTTGGGAACAGAGGGACACGTGGAGCAACTCCCCACTGGCCCAGAACGGGCCTCTCCCGCGCCAGAATATTCGCCACAGGCAATATTATCCCCCGAAGGTTAATCCCTCGAAAGGATTTTATTGCCCGTGCCCAGGATGCACAGGCCTAACAACTGCCGTTCCCTCCAGACGTGTCCAGAAGGACAAGCAGCCGTCAGGCACACGTGGAGGTTTTCTGGCCTGCCTGGGTAATTTTTTATTTTTTTGTATTTATTTGTTCAGTGGTATACATAACAAAACATTCTAAAGATGTAAACATAAACTCATCGTTACGCAGCGTCGTGCTCTCTCTGCAGCAATTGGGGATTGCCTCTCACTGCCGGCCATAGTCAGGGCCATGGCTGGCAGTAGGAAGGCGTGGGAGGCACTCGCGTCCTTCTGCGAGGATGTTATCTTGCAGAAGGAAGCGACAGAGCGGGTCAAGGAGGAAAGCTCCCTCGCTGATCCGATCCACCGCAGGAAGATGGGTCGGTGCAGGCAGCTTTACGGTGACCTAATGCCAACAGATGCCAGTGGGTGATAGGTTGGGGAGTCTATCATCCGAACTGCATGTGCGATTTGAGGGTTGACCCCATAGTAAAAGTTGTTCTTAAATATGACCACACATTTCAGATACACCTTGTATACAAAGTCATCATCATCATCATCAGCCCATTACTGTTCCACTGCTAGGCACGGGCCTCTTCTCAGAATGAGAAGGTTAAAGCCTTAGTCCACCACGCTGGCCTACTGCGGGCTGGCAGACTACTAATTCAAATTCAAATTAAATTCAAATGTTTTTTTTATTTCAAATAAACTTTTGAAACGTCAGGACACCAGGACACAGGTTGCACGGTTCCATCAACAAATGAATAATAACTAAGTACCTTTGTATATTATTCAAAAAGGAAACGCAACTCGGTTTTAATACACCACAAAAAAACTACTTCAAATAGAAAAAGAAGATTCGAGACAAAAACCTTTCATTTTGTGGCAAAAACCTTGAAATAAATCCAATCTATATCTCATAGAGTGAAACGGTTTAAACAGATTGCAGCGACAAAAAGTCGCATGAAACCGCGTCGTTCTTTGTTTCAGCGGTTCAGAATTTAATCGCGTTTGTCTCACAAATATAGGTCTTTTTACCGTTTGTCTGGGGATCTTTATTTGTTCCGGTGTAATAATAATAATAATAATAAAAGCCTTTATTTCGGACATTTACAAAATTTCGCTTAATCTATACTGCTTAAACCAATAATTTCGAGTCCGTTCGTCCAGTGACGAAGGCCTCCTCTAACTCCCTCCATTTTTTCCTGTCCTGTGCCGTCCTAGTCCAAATTCTTCCCGCCACCCTTATGATTTCATCCTCCCATCTTCTAAATTGTCGTCCCCGCTTCCTTTTTCTGTCTCTTGGGTACCACGGCATCAAGGTCTTACTCCATTTATCGTGTCCTCTTACCGTATGTCCTGCCCATTTCCATTTTAGTTTCTTAATTTTTATCGTGACGCCTTTTATTTTAGTTATTTTCCTTATTTCTGTGTTCCTGATTCTGTCACTTTTCCTTTTCCCCAGCATACTCCTTTCCATAGCATGCTGACAAGTTTCTAATTTTGCAGCATGTACTTTAGTAAGAGCCCACGTTTGGCAACCATATGTGAGAATTGGTAGCACACAAGTGTCGTATAGTTTTCTTTTTATTATAATTTTAGTTTCTTTGTTTTTCATAATTTCCTTGCAAGACCAATACCTCTTCCATGCATTTCCTATCCGTTTTTCTATTTCCTTTGTTGTTAAATCGTTGTTGTTCCGGAGTATGCCACCTTAATAAAAATATTAAGGTGCATGTAGCAGTCAAATACCGACCCCATCAGAAAAAAAAAAAAAAATCGCTGAATACGTCATTTATCGAAAATTCGTTTTTTTAAATTGACTAGCGACCTGCCCCGTCTTCGCACGGGTGTAATGCTGCTATATTATGCATGTATTATACAATTTAAATTGTGGAAAGAAAAAATAGCTCACGAGCAAAATTCGAACCTGCGACTCCTGGCTCAGTACACCAGTGCTTTAGCCACTAAACTACCGTGAACACTGCTCGTGGTATCGAAATTCTCATCCACTTGGCACGTCTTTGGGTGACGTCCGCGATATCTTATTAAGAAACAGTGTTTCTTAACCGACTCGACTAACTTTGCAGTTAATTCGGTTTTGTCGGTTACTGTGTGGTGATGTAGTAGTAAGTAGTGAAGTACAGGTACTGTAGTTTAATCAGAAACTATTAACTCTGTAAATTATAGTTCGCTGTAGTTATAGATAGAAAAAGTGCGAAATACGGCCCCTTATGTTGTAATTAATTACATTTAAAAACAAATCAAACAATCTCATTCAATAGGTACTGTGAATCGTTATTCCCTTTTTCCATTCTTGGCTTGATCTCAAATGCGGTCGCGCCATATTGCAAATAAACGCGGCATCTGCAGCCGCGCGATATTTTCTCGCGTCATTTCTGTTTGACATTCGCCTTATTGATTTTGTTATATTGTTTTTTATTAGTTAGTTTTAATCTGTTTGCTGTGGAAGTGTTTTTTGCTTTTGATTTGTTTTTAAATATTGTGAGCTAGGATTTTAAAGTAGTTTTGTAAGAAATTATGCTGGAGTGACTTTTATTTTATCATGACAGATTATAACGTGAAATCTTTTGGCTTGAAACAGGCTATTTCAATTCAATTCAATTCATTTATTGATTCGGAGGATCTCCATTTATGTTAGTAATAATTTACTTTTTTTATGACCAAAAACATCCTAATTTTAATAAAGAAGATGGTTGGCAGCTTCCACCTGTTTGGAACCCAGTCCTAAAAATAATCAAGTCCAACAGCACGCTACACTGTAAAAGATAATGATATTGTGAGTGATTACTGCGTGCATCGAAACGATTTTAATTAATAATATTGTACGGTAGATTAAAATATAATTTTAGAAATATCTGTAAAGACGATTGTCATCTTAGTCTACCTGCGACCACGAAATGCTGCAAAGCTTTCGAAACGTCAGGGAAACCAATTTAAATAATATACGCGATTTAATCCGGTTAAACTTTGTTTTATTATAATGTGTAGTGATCGCGAAAACCTAAGAAGTTATTATGGAATATGAGTTATCAGCAACTTAATATTTTTAACCAACCCACCTTTTTAGGGTTCCGAAGTCCTACAAGGAACCCTTATAGTTTCGTCATGTCCGTCCGTCTGTCCGTCTGTCCGTCTGTCCGTCTGTCCGTCTATCCGTCTGTCCGTCTGTCTGTCTGTCCGTCTGTCCTAATCCTTTACAGCTTAATAACTTCTACAGTTATAAACATAAGTAAATGAAATTTTGTTAAAAAATAGTCTGCATATAGACCTCAATTTTAAAAGAATAAAAAAATAGTTTTTACGTTCTTTAGGGGTGGCACCCATACATGTGAAATGGGGAAAAAAAAAAAATTTCGCTGCACCCCCTCGTGTGGGGTATCATTGAATAGGTCTACTAAAATGAAGGTAATGTTTCATACACCACTTTTTTATCAGGTGTACCAACTGCGAAATATAGCCCGCCAAAGTGGCTTGCAATGTGTCCCCCCCCCCTGCCATTTCTAAACTATGCAACGTAGAAACTTATAATCTTCCACATTGATAGACCTTTGTGAAAACTCTCTTTTGAAATTATTTCGAGTATAATGTGATTATAATTTTTTTGAGTTATAGACAGAAAACTGAAATATACTTAAAACGTCCTAGTTCAAAGGTCATTGACCTTAGAGAAAAATGATCATAGCAAATAATGCTCCTTTAGCTACTTTCTATTTGAAAAAATCACAAAAAGTAACTTTGTGTTATGTTGACGACACACTTAAATTTGGCGCCATCTAGCGGCGTCGTACAACACTCTCTGGGTCGCCAATGCTGGCGTCAAGTGCCGTGTATTACATTTGGCACTGTATAGCGCCATCTAGCGGCTACTGACATCACTCTCTGAGTCGCCAATGCTGCCGTCTATTCCAAAAACTAAAATAGCCGTGATTAATATTCGATTTGATTTGTTTGTAACACCTACTTAAGGAACCCTATAATACTGAGCATGGCCCGACATGCTCTTGGCCGGTTTTTTGTTTTTTGTTTTGGGGTGGAAATTCTCATGGATACCCTCCGTCTGGGGACAGCGGCTATGTCGGACTCTTACCGACTAAAACCACACGGTGGCCATCCTGTGCACAAAATAGAGGAGCTCCGGGAACTCCACTGGACCGCAACAGTGTTAACCCACCTGCCAAGCGTGGCGATTATGGCAGATCCCCCCCATTGGAGAGGCTTATGTCCAGCAGTGGACGTCTTTCGGTTGAAGTGATGTTAAAATGATGAACATTTTTAACAAGGCAGATGTATTATGCGCACGTCTCAGACCAATTATTGGTCTGAGGCGCACGTTAACTCTGTGTCAGACGGTAGAGAGTGCTGCGTACATTAAATTTGATGCATTACTTATACAAGATTATGTTATCCACCAGGCACTGAAACCTCTAGAATAAGATAGAAGGTCGAAAAATGCTTCCGAAATCTTTGAATTCTTCTGATATTAAAATTAAAAAACTTTTGTACTCAGACTCGATTTCCCAGAATTTTCCTGTTAGACTTAAAAATAAAATAACGAGCATCACACAAATCACAATACAATATGGTGTAATAAACAACAAAATATTATCCTATAAAGCTGACAATGTCAGGCGTGAGTGATTTCGACAAACGAAATGAAATACAATAAAAAGATATTCTGGGAAATGTCCAGATTAAAATATTTATAGACAATATACACTACAGTTTTCTGGTAACTGAATACTATTATAAACATACAAATCACGTCCAGAATCAATGAATACAACGTGTTGTTGAACTAACTGAAAACCTTTTAAGGGGTCATTGTACTCATCAATGTGTAAAAACATGTATAAATATTTAACATCTTCTGTACCATATCCTTGCGAATAAATGTCTTTATCTTTATCAATATGAACAACTTTTACTATGGAACAAAACAAAAAAAAAGTTGCTGTTTTTTTTTCGCGGTTTCAGGATTGGTTCAATGGTAAAAGTTGTTCATACTGATGAGTACAATCACCCCTTAAGAGGTTTTCAGTTATATAAATAACACCTTGTATGCAACTTGTTATTGGAATACGCAGTCGGGTTTTTTGGTTTTGTTAATTAAATAAATAAATATTTTTGGGACATCTTACACAGCACCATCTAGTCACAAACTAAGCAGAGCTTGTACTATGGGTACTAGACAATGGATATAATACTTAAATACTTTTTTTTTGTAAATACATACTTATAATACATAAGAAACTAACTTTTTCATATTTTTTTTTAGTTCTGTCATGTTTTATCGCGCTATTAATGTTATTTTTTTAGTCACACATAATATATGATTCATTTTTAACGTTGAATATTTAATTTATTTATTTAATTCTTAATGCACAACTGGGTACAAAGGCGGTCTTAACGCCCTAGGCGTTTTCTACTAGACAACCTTAGGGTAAGGTTTGTAAAATATTTTGTTGTTTTTTAGCTTTTCTCATTCCAAATTACATTTTAACATATAAGTTGTCTATATATATTTGTAAGACTTTTTATAACCCTTTAATTTGATACCCCATTCGATAGGTTTTGAGGGTTTTTTAAACACGTAATATGGTGCCAAAAAGCGAATTTTTATTTTTTCTAATTTTGATATACCCAGTGTCACTCTCACAATTAAGACGAATCTAACGACACCTCTCAAGCTAAAATCCATCAAGCCGTTTAGGCTACAGAGCGTGCCAAAGAAATATACATACATACGTATTACACTACACATACGTACACTATACGTATTACACATTTGGGCGCAGTCGGGTATTGAACAACATAGCGCCAGCAAAAAATAATTCCATCTGTTTCGCCAAAGATTACTGGCAGTCAGTAAAAACTCAGCCAGAAATGTTGTGAACCAAACAGATTTAATGAAAATGATATTTAAAAAAACCGTATTCAGTGTGACTGACGGCATAAAAGTTTCATTTGTTTGACCACTCAAAATGCACGCACACACTTTACGAATGACGCATTTTTACTCACGTTGCTGAGTAAACAAAACAAAATGGCGTCCGGAGCTTCCGGATAACATTTTGCTAAAAAAATATGTTGCCGTGTGGTATCCGGCAAATAAAAAGAATAGACTCTACCCATGGGTGTCGTAAAAGGCGACAAAAGGTTGAAATCAGGAGGATGGGCAGAAGCGTCCTTCTGTGCACCAACATCGTGCAACATCACCCACTGCGATCACCAACCCGCCTGCCCAGCGTGGTGACTATGGGCATACATCCCTATGAACGCACAACACATACAACGGCCCCCAATTCCCAGTGGTCCCTCTATTCCCGACTAAAGAACGTGGCTGGGGGGGACTGGATGTAGAAGGCAGAGGACCGAGCGTTGTGCCGCAGCTTGGGAGAGGCCTATGTCCAGCAGTGGACTGGGATAGGCTGAGTTGATGCAAAAAATATGAAGCATAATAAAGTAGTGATTACGTTGTATTGATACATACTAGGTGGCGAACGTTAAAATAGTATTTCCCGCCATAATTAGGCTTTATGTCAATATTGCTAAACATGCACTTTTTCGTATATTTAATGCTTAGTAAGTTATTACTACAAGCAACATTATATTTCCAGATATTCCAATTTGCTTAACTATTTCGTAACATAACAAAACCAGCCCATAACTGTTCGGCTTTACACGGGCATCTTCCTAGAATTAGAAGTATTCAGACCTTCGTCCACCACACTGGTCTATTACTGTGGGTTGGCAGACTATACACACCATCAATAACTTAATGGAGCACTTTCTGGTGTGTAAGTTTCTTCACAATGTTTTCCTTCACTGTTAAAAATTAAAAAAATCAAAATCAAATATTTTTTATTTCAAATAAACCTAATTACAGGCACATTTGAAACATCAGGCTCTAGTTGCAAGGTTCCAAATTGTGGGTTCTATGGAGAAGAGCCGGCAAGATACTCAATGGATATACTCTTTTTAAAATAGGTTGTGGTTTATTACATCAAATAAATTCAAATAATGTGAGTATAATCCGGAAATAAACAAGAGTTTAAGGACGCGTTCGCAAAATTGATAGGTACAGAATCGAACTACTACATTGACACGGCTCATACACACAAGTGTACGCTCGCTAACTTCGATAATAGTAGTCAAGTGAACTCATTTTGATACTTTGAAAGATTAATTTTTTTTAAAGTATTTCTTTGTAATAAAATTTTGGTAGGTATCTACTACCTACAAAAAACATATTTTTGCTGTTTATATTTTTACGAATTACCTCCGGACTTGATGGAGTGACCTGAAGGTGTACTTCAGTGACTGCTACTGGAACTTCTCGATGTGTTGTACTAGGTGAGGAGAGTTTGGGCTCGTTTTGTTAGTTATGATGAGACCTTACCTCCGGACTTGATGGTGTGACCTGAAGGTGTACTTCGGTGACTGCTACTGGAACTCCTTGACGTGTTGTACTAGGTGAGCCGAGTTTGGGCTCGTTTTGTTAGTTATGATGAGACCTTACCTCCGGACCTGATGGAGTGACCTGACGGTGTACTTCGGTGACTGCTACTGGAACTCCTTGACGTGTTGTACTAGGTGAGCCGAGTTTGGGCTCGTTTTGTTAGTTATAATTAGACCTTACCTCCAGACCTGATGGAGTGACCTGAAGGTGTACTTCGGTGACTGCTACTGGAACTCCTTGACGTGTTGTACTAGGTGAGCCAAGTTTAAGCTCGTTTTGTTAGTTATGATGAGACCTTACCTCCGGACCTGATGGAGTGACCTGAAGGTGTACTTCGGTGACTGCTACTGGAACTCCTTGACGTGTTGTACTAGGTGAGCCAAGTTTAAGCTCGTTTTGTTAGTTATGATGAGACCTTACCTCCGGACCTGATGGAGTGACTTGAAGGTGTACTTCGGTGACTGCTACTGGAACTCCTAGACGTGTTGTACTAGGTGAGCCGAGTTTGGGCTCGTTTTGTTAGTTATGATGAGACCTTACCTCCGGACCTGATGGAGTGACCAGAAGTTGTACTTCGGTGACTGCTACTGGAACTCCTTGACGTGTTGTACTAGGTGAGCCGAGTTTGGGCTCGTTTTGTTAGTTATGATGAGACCTTACCTCCGGACCTGATGGAGTGACCTCACGGTGTACTTCGGTGACTGCTACTGGAACTCCTTGACGTGTTGTACTAGGTGAGCCGAGTTTGGGCTCGTTTTGTTAGTTATGATGAGACCTCACCTCCGGACCTGATGGAGTGACCTGAAGGTGTACTTCGGTGACTGCTACTGGAACTCCTTGACGTGTTGTACTAGGTGAGCAGAGTTTGGGCTCGTTTTGTTAGTTATGATGAGACCTTACCTCCGGACCTGATAGAGTGACCTGAAGGTGTACTTCGGTGACTGCTACTGGAACTCCTTGACGTGTTGTACTAGGTGAGCCGAGTTTGGGCTCGTTTTGTTAGTTATGATGAGACCTTACCTCCGGACCTGATGGAGTGACCTGAAGGTGTACTTCGGTGACTGCTACTGGAACTCCTTGACGTGTTGTACTAGGTGAGCCGAGTTTGGGCTCGTTTTGTTAGTTATGATGAGACCTTACCTCCGGACTTGATGGTGTGACCTGAAGTGTACTTCGGTGACTGCTACTGGAACTCCTTGACGTGTTGTACTAGGTGAGCCGAGTTTGGGCTCGTTTTGTTAGTTATGATGAGACCTTACCTCCGGCCCAAACTCGGTTCCCCTAGTACACCTTCAGGTCACTCCAAGTCCAGGACGAATAGGCTTTTAGAAACCCTACTTTTAATTTTTTTTATAGCGAAATAAAATAGAATAAAAATCTTACTTTGTCAAGTATCAAATTTTGTTTATCGAATATTTAGTGTTTGTACCAGGCCCCTCAGAAAGTATTGCGAAAAAAAGTTTTTATGTATGGGAGACTGGCCAGTTATAATGTTTTTCGAAAATATGATTATTTATAAGTAAAAATAAGTAAGTTCCAATTTCAAAATTTCCCTCCACATTTTTTGCGAGTTAATTCAAAGTATTGTGTCTCACTGAAATATGGATCTGCGCCGGGAACATTTTAGAGCTATGATTTTATACGATTTCAAGTGTCGCCTGAAACCGGATGAATCGTACGATAGACTTCAAATGGCATTCATGGATGAAGGCCCTTCCAAGGCAACCGTGTATCGTTGGTATAACGAATTCAAGCGCGGTCGACCAACTTTGGGGGATGACGAAAGAAGCGGTCGCCCTTTGACGGCTGTTACCGAAGAAAACGTGCTAGCAGTGAAAAATTTAATCCAAGACAATAGGCGAATTACATATCAGGAGATTCAACACATATTGAAGATTGGATCGGGAAGCGTTCACGAGATTCTACACAGCCATCTTCGCGTGAGGAGGATAGTATCACGCTGGGTGCCGCACAACCTCACCGATGCTCAGAAGCAGGCCCGGGTGGAATGGTGCCGTGATATGCTTAACAAATTTGAAGCAGGCTCGTCTCGGCGTGTTTACGACATCGTTACAGGTGATGAGTCCTGGATTTATCAATACGACCCAGAAACCAAGCGCCAGTCGACTGTTTGGGTGTTTCAAAATGAGCCAACGCCTACCAAAGTGAAGCGATCTAGAAGCGGGGGTAAGATTTTGATCGCTAGCTTTTTTAATTTGACTGGCCACTTGGTATCAATTCCCTTACGGGATCAAAGAAGCATTAATGCCGAATGGTATACTACCAAATGTTTGCCAGAAGTTTTCTCTGTTATAAGCAACAAGCGACCAAACACAGGGCTCCGCGGGCTACTGCTCCACCACGACAATGCACCTGCGCACACCGCACTCAAAACGAGGGACTTCCTGGACAGCACGCCAGTCAAACT
This sequence comes from Asteroscopus sphinx, assembly GCA_949699075.1. Classification (NCBI taxonomy): domain Eukaryota; kingdom Metazoa; phylum Arthropoda; class Insecta; order Lepidoptera; family Noctuidae; genus Asteroscopus; species Asteroscopus sphinx. The sequence goes on along the minus strand of OX453021.1, from coordinate 4,206,611 downwards.
CCTGGGTCACCCTCCTTACAGCCCTGATCTAGCACCGTGTGACTTCTTTTTATTCCCAAAAATAAAAAATCAGCTCAAAGGGATACAATTTTCGTCGCCGGAAGATGCGCTGGCTGCGTTCGAGCAGGCTGTAAACGAGGTGTCTGCGGCGGACTGGAAAAAGTGTTTTGAAAACTGGTTTAGGCGCATGAATCTTTGTATAGAGGCTGGTGGAAAGTACTTTGAAAAGATTTGATAAAAATATATGTACGTATAGAACAATTTTTTTTAGTTTCGCAAAACTTTCTGAGTGTCCCACGTACAGCGATCTTTTTCAACTCGAGGCGCTCCAAACAGGCGATACGTGTCCACTCTCGACGGCGGTCGCGCGCGGACTAGTTTCATGCAAAATGCTTGTGCAATAAATCAAGACGGGTATCTAAAATAAAATAACCCCTATTGCAATCGGTTAAGATTCATCCAGAAGAGAAAAAAATGTGAAAAAATAAGTTTCGGTTTTAATTTTTTCTGCGACTATTTATGGCATTTAGATAAAAAAAAAAAAATAGCATTAATAATTGAATATGTTTGCCAACAAATAGTATTTTTAGAAATAGTAAAATATGTTAATAATAGCACAAAAAATGTACCTAAACTCAACCCAATTTGTGAAAAATGGCAACGACAGATCGATTTTACATTATTAAAAACTAAAATTTTCGATGATCAAGTTCCTATCATTTGAAGATGAAGAACCAATCTATACGAGGTAGTTATTAGTTATATTGGATTTTGTTTGGTTATTCCTTAAAATGTACCGAAAAACAGCATAATTTTGCCTGATATGAAAACGCGCCCTTAAGAGTGAGAATATTGCCTTTAGAAATAAACGTAAAAAGAGTTGCCATAGTATGTAGGAGCTGACCTGTCCCAACAGACGGCACCCGTTCACGAGCATGACGCGAGCATCAGCCATCGCTTAACTCAACCATATTGAAGGGAACTTAACGACCCTACACTAAAGCCACCACCAGCATGACATTTAAGTGAGCATGACAGACTCATACTGCTAGACAACAAATAGGCAGGAATATATAGAATTACTGTTATTAAAGCGAGTGGTAATAAAATTTTGATTTTCTCATAAATCCGAAAAATCAGAGGTGCGAACCGGGTTCGAACTCAGACTATCCTGCATGGATGGCAAGCATTTTATCGCTAGAATATCTACGCGACGACCACAGACATAAACGAAGTGCTGCGAAAAATCATAGTGAAGTCAACAAAACCATGCTTCTCCGTGTACAAACCAGCGCTCACACACAAACATGCAATACACCTGAAAGATATTTGTTTTTGGCAATGCTTACTGGACGATGCCGCGAAATGTGTACACACGGTACGGCACGGTGTGATATGCATGGGTGTGCGTGAGCGCTGGTTTGTACATGGAAGAACACGGTTTTGTCAGCTTCACTATGATAGTTCGCAGCACTTCGTCTATAATTGGCGACGACTGAACAATTTCGTAAAAACAGAACAAAAATTATAAAGAACGATTCACTGTTTTAGGGGTAGAATATCAGGTACCTTGGTCTTGGCCTACATGTTGGCCAAACTGTAACCGATCAATTGTCGCCTCAAGGCTGTGCGTACATTCCTCGTTAAAAGGTCCATTTGTCACGGGGGTGTAAAAAGCCCTAAGCCGTTATAGCACTTTGTGGGTGCCGATCAATATATTTGTGTAGGGTAGGGAAAAATAACCTTCTGATATTTATTTGTACGATTTTACCTGAAGTAGACTTGCGTAAACAGTGAAATGAAACTGAATGAAATTAGTTGTTTCTGCAAATTGAGAGGGGCTTGTGGCGAATTAATAACCGTATGGTTAAGACCCGCAAGGTTAAGCTGCACTAGCCGCAGTCAGTCTTTGGTTGGATAACCGATTCATTGTATATCGAAACCCCTGCGTGCCTCGGAGAGCTCATTAAGCTTTCGGTCAAAGTTGCCATACGAATATTTATAGCAGTCGTTATGGGTAGACAGAAGCCTGAAAGTCTCTAACTTTTAGATGTCGGTATTACCTGCAATACCTGGGTTGCGGGGGTCTGATGGCAGTCACTTCGTGTAAAATACTGATGATAAATATGGATGATAGGTCTTATAGAAAAAAAGAAAGAAAAATGGTTATTTGACTACAGTCAGAGGCACACAATAACGATAATATATAAATAATTTTATTATTTTTAACGCATTTACGCATGCGAAGCGAAATCTTACGATTTAAACTGTGGAAAGATTTTTTTTTCTTTCCATAGGTAAAAAATTAAAAAATAAAAAATTCTTTCCACAATTTAAATCGTAATAATATACAATATACACATTACTCCTATAAGAAAAGAGGGAGACCGAAGAAAATATGGATGGATTGTGTGAACGATGGTATGAATAGAAAGAAAGTGAACACGGAGATGACGGCTGATAGAGATGTATGGAAGAAAAAAACATGCTGCGCCGACCCCAAATAAATTGGGATAAGGGCAGGAGGATGATGACTCCTAAAAGTATAATTGTGTGCCACACGGCTGCGCTAAATGGGCTCAGTTCAGCAAAAATACCAGACAACTAGTGTCTGGCGCTGGTTTTCAACTGGACCTTGTTTTGAGTGTCACGGACGAAAAATATGATTTTCGTGCGTGACACTCAAAACAAGGTCAAGATAACGCATTTGTAAATTTTGCCTTTCAATTTGAGGGGCCATCTCTGGGTCACAAGTTGTGGTTGGTACATTTTCTTATACGCATAAGTAGTTGGGGCTAGAGGGCAGTTGCTAATGTCAGCTGCTACAGTGAATTCGTGTGCAGCCGTGTGCCCGCACGCAATGCTTGGTGATGGTGAGCTAGTGTACTTATATGAGTCCCTCGAAAACGGATTCTACAATAAGTCTGTAACTTTTTCTGGAATTTTCACAGAATACGTGCCTCTATCATGGCAAACACTAAAATAATAAAAAGTATAAGTCCAAAGGGTGGTACGGAACCCTTAGTGCGTAAGTCCCACTCGCATTTGGCTGGGTTTTTACCCGACTGCGCCAGAAGGAGGGTTATGAAAGAACTATCTATCTTAAAGAACGTTTTAAGTTCCTTCGTGACACCCATTCGAGGCTCTTAAGGTCATCAGAAAACCTCACGTTGGCGATACCATCGCATTCCACAAATTTCTTTGGTAATTCTTTTACAGTTCAGGCTGCTCGCCTGTGGAATGTTTTGCCAGTACAAGTGAGGCGTGCTCAATCTTTGCCTATATTTAAAAAACTGGTAATAGATCATTACCTATCATCACTGTAATTTCCGGCAGGTACATTATGTAATATTTAGACATATTGTATTGTATTTATTATGTTTATTGTATCTTATATTTATGTAGTTTTGTTATAGATATATGTATAGTATTTATGTTATGTAGTATATGTATTCTATTATGTTGTTACACTGCGTACTACCCCTCTCTTTACTTGCCCATATTGTCCATCCTAAGGTTGCCTGGAAGAAATCGCCTTGAGCGATAAGACCGCCCATTGTACATGTGTGTTCTATATAAGTCATATGTTGCTATCTTCTTTTGTGTACAATAAAGTGTATTTGTATTGTATTGTTATGTTTTTTATTCCTCACTTTTCCATACCTAATCTATTTCCCTGTTTTTATCAGAAAACTTGCTCCATAAGCAATGTTAGATCCCCACATTGTTTTTCATCTGGTATATAAAAGAGAATTAATGGTGGCAGTTGCCTAGATATCGTAATCTGGTATTGTCAGTGTTTTTTTGCAGAAAACTGTTCGCTAGACAGCGGCAAATGTTTTTAGTAAGGCGAATGGGGTTAGGAAGTGTTTTATATGACGGGAGCGTGTGGAGTTTCAATTAGGAATCTACGTAGTTTTAACATGTGCATCATTGTCAGATAACTTGACTGACTTCACTCGCCTGTATTTTTTTATTATATTTATTTATTCATGACCATGGATACATGTCCTTCAGTCGTAATCATTGAACATATTATACTTATATCCTAGTAAAGTGATGGAAACTTTACTAGGTTTCTGAGGGGATGATGAGATAATACGAAAGTCATGTTTTTCAACTTTGTACCATTTATCCACACTTTTACACGTTAACGAGCACTTAACATTTAATAAACCACCAGTATTACACATTAACACTCGAAGAAACACAAATTTTGGAAAATAATACAAAATCCACAACACGATCTTTAAGAATTTTCCCGCCAACCCTCGCTCGCCTGTTATGAGGTAGTGTTGCATAAAAAGCGACACCCACAATAAATAAAATAAATAAATAAATATTTTTGGGACATTTTTACACAGCTAGTCCCAAACTAAGCAGAGCTTGTGGTATGAGTACTAGACAATGGATATAATAATTATATACTTTTTTTTTGTAAATACATACTTATAATACATAAGCAACACACCCAGACCAACACAAACACTTATGTTCATCACACAAATATACAATGTGGGTTCAATTCCCACAGGACACAAATATGTGTGTGATGAACATAAGTATTTGTGTTGGTCTGGGTGTTTCTTAATTATGCAATATTAGTATGTACTTACAAAAAAAAGTATATAAATATTATATCCATTGTCTAGTACCTATAGTACAAGCTCTGCTTAATTTGGGACTAGATGGTGATGATGACGTGTAAAATGTCCCAAAAATATTTATTTATATTTATTTTATTTATCAAACTATTGTTACGATACTATCGATAGTATCGATACTATCGAGCTATCGTTTAGATAGTATTGATGTATAAGATAATTAAAGAAATGGTTAAGTATGTACACCCTAACAGTGTGTACCAATGCAGAAGCTAGGAAAATAAACTTTCTAAAAGATAAATTCAATGTAAAAATGACGTCAATGAACACCGGTAGTTATATTGCAATACTATCTAAACGATAACACGATAGTATTGCTTGATTTCAAACAATCGATAGTATCGTAACATTAGTTTGATACTATCGATACTATCGATAGGCTTATCGATAGTATGATTGATTTGGGGTTTCTCAATACTATCGATAGACTATCGATAGTCTATCGATTGTCAGGCAACACTATTATGAGGCATCTCTGGAATGTACGGTCGATGGTACATACCTATTAAGATATTCACACAAGTAGAAATGAGTTCCTTTTCTTCTTTTTCGTAACTAGACACACACATAATAAATTAATAGTTTAAATACAAACAAATCAAATCAAATCGAATATTAATCATGGCTATTTTAGTTTTTGCAATAGACGGCAGCATTGGCGACTCAGAGAGTGTTGTCAGTAGCCGCTATACAGTGCCAAATGCAATAGACGGCACTTGACGGCAGCATTGGCGACTCAGAGAGTGTTGTTAGACGCCGCTAGATGGCGCCAAATTTAAGAAGTGTGTCGTCAACATAACACAAAGTTCGTTTTTGTGATTTTTTCAAATAGAAAGTAGCTAAAGGAGCGTTATTTGCTATGATCATATTTCTCTTAAGTCAATGACCTTTGAACTAGGACGTTTTAAGTATTTATCAGTTTTCTCTCTATAACTCAAAAAATTATAATCACAATATGCTCGAAATAATTTTAAAAGAGAGTTTTTACAAAGGTCTATCAATGTGACACATTGCAAGCCACTTTGGCAGGCTATATTTCGCAGATGGTAAACCTGATAAAAAAGTGATGTATGAAACATTACCTTCATTTTAGTAGACCTATTCAATGATATCCCACAAGAGGGGGTGCAGCGAAAAAAAAATGTTCATCCCCTTTTCAGATGTATGGGCGCCACCCCTAAAATACGTAATCATGATATTTTTATTCTTTTAAAATTGAGATCTATATCTATTCTATTTTTAGACAGACGGACGGACATGACGAAACTATAAGGGTTCCTTGTGGGACTACGGAACCCTAAAAACGGACAACCAACTGAGACAAAACCACAGCCCGTCTGTCCACAAACTTAATTATGTCATTCCAAATTCTAATGCGTAATTGATGCAAATGTTTAAAGGGTCTAAAGCTATAAAGGTGGAGCAGGTAAAATATTTAGACTAAAGCCAGCTTTGTGAAGTTTTAGAGGTATTATAAATTGTATAACTTCATACGAGTTTCAAATTATTTCGTTAGGTTACAGCGGAATGAGGTGTCGGGTCTTCCTATGTAAAGTACCTACTTTGAGTTTAACGTACTTTAGATACTGGGTTTGGTTGACTGAATGTGTTAAATTTTACTTTACTTTTTATCACAGAATATGTAATAGTACTTACTAGTGATTTTCCGGATATCCGTATCCGTATCCGCGGATATCCGAGATAAAATAAGATCTGTATCCGTATCCGTATCCGGCGTATTTTTGGCGAATCTTGCACGGATCTTTTACATTAATAAATTTCATTACGTAAATGAAATTGTAAGGAAAGTTAGCAATGAAATACTACAAACTTCAAATCAAATTACTTGTTATTTCATAAAATCACATATTATTATTTTTATTTAACTTATAACGTCTCCAAAAACAAACAGTAAACTATGCTATCTTGTGTCACACTAAACTATAAACAAAAACATGCACAGTGCAAATCAAAAGACGTCGCGGTATTATTAGTAGTAACGCAAAGCGTCAACTTTCGGTCTAAAGTCACGCGCACCGGCGCCGACAGAGTACGAAATACTACTAAAGTTGTGGTCCGTATCCGTATCCGCGGATCTTGACACTAACTATCCGTATCCGTATCCGCGGATCTACATTTTTTACGATCCGGCACATCACTAGTACTTACGTACAGAACGGCCACTCACCGCCCCCCGCCAATTTAAGATACCTCGCCCGCGCCCTGCACGCACCCGCATTCTGACGGCAATTGGACTGCAAGATCGCAATGGATATCAATCGCCAGTAGCTATACAAGCACGCCATCTCTGAGAACTACTGAGAAGCGATTGGGACCCATTCGGCATTACGAGCGACGAACATCCCTAACCTACACATGTGTGTGCGTTCGTATACAGACGTAACCTTGTGTTTGCAGGTGGTGCTAGCATTTATATTGTATTGAGTGGCCGAAATGTGATTTTATTGTAATTGTGCCCTTTGTACGTCGGGAAATCCCATAGAAATCAAAATAATATAAAGTAAAAGAAGTGTTCCGTGTGGTTCCGGACATAAAGACCACCACCCTTATCTCTTCTAATGGTTGTCGTAAAAGGCGACTAAGGGATTCACCAGAGGATGGGCAGCAGCGTTCTCTGAGTATTTAACTAACCAACTGCGATCGCCAACCCGCCTGCAAAGCGTGGCGATTATGGCACATCCCCCTCTTGGGGGAGGCCTATGTCCAGCAGTGGACGTCTTTCGGCTGAAATGATGATGAATAGAAGTGGTAAAGGCGGCGTGAACTTGTCGCCGCGTACAGGTTTCTAATAGGACACCAGAGCGCGAACCTTTTGCTTGATCATCAGTGCTGTTTTAGACGCAGAGTAACTAAAATTGCATTTTGCAGCATATGCAGCATTGTTTTTAGGTTTAATTTATTTTGCATTGAATGCTAGAAACACGGTGGGCGTTATTGCGTATTTGTGTGTTGGTAGCGGAACCCCGGCGACAATTGTTTAGGTAGTAAAAGATAGTAGATTCCATTTCTATTACCTTTATATTTAGATTTCTATGGGAAATCCTCATGGACGCACTCTTGCTGACTGAAATCACCATAGTGCTCTAACAACCTTTAATCGGGGGCGTAGGATAGTCTCTGCATTCGCTAACCACCTCTAACAGGTACCGGCTCGCCACTTAGTAGGTGAGATCCACAGAAATAGGTATAATGACCAATTGGGCAGGGCGCGCGTGTCAACACTCTGCACCATAGTGCAGGGCATTTCAAAGCCATTCTCAGTACGCCTTATGACTTGTTTCTGTAAATACTGTAACAAAAACCCGCAAAAATGCCTTATTGTGCTGTTTCTAACTGCAGAAACAAAAGCTGTAAAGTGCATTTGATTAAAGTTAATTTTTTTAAATTACTTACGTCAATATGGAGCTTACGTCACGTTGCGTTACGTTTGGTCTTACGTCGAGCTTAGGATGGCCACCAGTCGGGACTCTTTTAAAAGGAAAGTTCGGAAGTTCTTTCTAGATAAAATTTTGGCAGAATCATCTCATTAGTATTTTATCTATGACTATAATAGTATATTATTATATATATTTAGTACTTATTGTATGTTATATATATATACCTATGTATGTTTATCTATTGTTTTAGTGGTAATTTATTTCTCATCTTGTTTTGTGTCATGAATCAATATTGCACCTGCCTTGTCATCTGTGTATCACCCTAAGGTTGACTGGGAGAGAATGCCTAAGGCATTAAGTCCGCTCTTTGTACACATGTTGCAATAAGTTTAAATTAATAAATAAATATGGGAGGCGTAGTTGGTTCGAAACTTGCCACGCATGAATCGCAAGTAAAATTGTGATTACAACCATTCTATCTATTTCTGTGGTGAGCCCTTTCTCCCTGAGTGGCGTAACGTCACCGGCTGAACCCTCCTTTGTGGCACGCAACACCGTCATGGGCTTTGACTGGTCAGAAGATATTCTGCTTTGTATCTACCTTTCCTATATTCCTTTCATCATTTCAGCCGAAAGACTGCTGGACTTAGGGTTCCCCCATTAAAGATAAACCATATATATCATAAGCGCCACGCTTGGCAGGTGGATTGGCGATCTTAGTTGGTTGGTTAAATACTCAGAGAACGCGGCTGCCCATCCTCTGGTGAATTCCTAAGTCGCCTTTTACGACACCCATGAGAAGAGATAAGGTGGTGCAATTTTTTACGTCCGGCACCAAACGGAACTTTACGTCCGGCACTTCATCAATATTCCTTTAAACAAAGAAAATTAAACTTAAACTATTTCCATTACTTCTTATCTTACATTTAAACACTTTTCAACTCGAGGCAAGAAACTTTAACTGTTCGTTTTAGTAATATTAACAATATTTAAACAAAGTGAAGCGGCTATCTCTGTGGAGTTCAAAGTTACGATGGTGTTAGTATACCTATTAAAACTTAGAGTATGGGTTGGGTAAGCTTTGTTTTGTAATGGTAGCTTGTGGATAAAGTTAATGGTGGGCTAGCCCAAAGAAATAGATAGATAGACTGGTTGTAGTTGCCAATTCATGCGTGGCAACTTTCGAACAAACTACGCCTCCATGTTGACGGCATTAATTTAAAATAAAACTTTTTAACAAAAAATTGAACCGACGAAAACAGAAACTGAAAAGCGAAAAATAACTAATTATGAGTCGGCGCCAAACGAACTTTTAACAAGCATAGTGCGTGTAAGTTGAAAGTGGCCGAGCGGAGAACGCATTTTTGGAAAGTTATTGTTTATCGTTGAAAATCTCACGTTGTATTTGATGTGACGTTGTTTTTATTATTTATTTAAAGTAATTTAATGATCTTCGTTGATTGGTTGTTTGGCGCCGACTCATAATTAGTTATTTTTCGCTTTTCAGTTTCTGTTTTCGTCGGTTCAATTTTTTGTTAAAAAGTTTTATTTTTCATTTTTTTGTGGTTAAACTCTAAATCCAGGTCTCCATTATGTCGTAATGTCTAGAACTATATTTATGTATGTCAAGTTTCAACAGAATCGGTTAACAGGTAAGAATTCAGTGGGTGAACAAACACTCATCCCCTGTTTTACTACCCTTAGGGGTAAAAAAAGAATCATCAAAATCGGACCACTCTGTAAAAAGTTATGCGTGATCATACATAAAAAAAAAAAAAAAAAAAAAAAATATATATACGCGTCGAATTGAGAACCTTCTCCTTTTTTTCGTCGGTTAAAAAATTACTTTAATAAAATGAACTTCCGTGTGGTGCCGGACATAAAGAATTGCACCACCCTTATCTCTTCTCATGGGTGTCGTAAAAGGCGACTAACAGCCAAAATTAATATCCAATCTATCCACGATTTACCCTACCAGAGATAGAAATTTGACATATTTTGTATGGAGCTTATGTCAAATTCCTATCTCTAGTAGGGCAAATCGTGGATAGATTGGACATTAATTTTGGCCGTAAGAAATTCACCAGAGGATGGGCAGCAGCGTTCTCTGAGTATTTAACCAACCAACTGCAATCGCCAACCCGCCTGCCAAGTGTAGCGATTATGGCATATCCCCCCCTTATTTGGGGGAGGCCTATGTCCAGCAGTGGACGTCTTTCGGCTGAAATGATGATGATGATGATGAAATGTACTTTACAGCTTTTTTGGGTGTTTTTGTTACATTATTTTCAGAAACAAGTAATAAGGCGTTCTGAGTCTGAGAAAGGTTTTGAAATGCCCTGAACTCTGGTGCAGTGTGTTGGCATGCGCCGGCATTTCCATTCTATCTATCTGTTTATGTGGGCTAGCCGCTACAACAAAAGATACGTAATAGCTTCTTAGTTGGTTGTTAAATAAAGTGTTTCATTTTTAGCTGATGGGTGGAAGTACTCACTATCACGAACAGAACAACTTTAACTAAGGGAGCAACGCTGAAATCACTGAAAAAAAACAGCTGTTCCATATATTTTGTTCTTAACTTAAGTCAACAGCATTAATTCAGCAGTAGGACAGTAATGGACTGGTTATGTTATGTTAATCTGATTTTAATTATTGTTGTTATAAATTTTTTGCGTGCCACTTATGGCAAAATATTTGGAAACAAACTGTGACTCTTTATCCATCTGTCTGGACTAAATTATTCTTATTCTTCTTCTTAACTCAATAAATCTTTGTGTCCGTTGTTATTACATTTGTATGATAATTTGAGGAAACTGTTTGTGTATTTATGTTTGTTCAATCAACTCAGACTATCGCAGTCCACTGCTGGACATAGGCCTCACCCAAGTTGCGCCACAACACTCGGTCCTCTGCCTTCCGCATCTAGTCCCCCCAGCCACGTTCTCCAGGTCGTCGGTCCACCTGGCGGGTGCGCCCTACGCTGCGTTTGCTGATTCGCTTCTCCACTCAAGGACTCGTCTGCTCCAGCGGCTATAGGTCCTTCGACAGACATGGCCAGCCCACTGCCACTTCAGCTTACTGATTCTACAAGTTATGTCGGTCACTCCGGTTCGTCTCCGAATAATCTCGTTACGGATTTTATCCTTCAAAGAAACTCAAAGCATAGCTCGCTCCATAGCTCGCTGAGCGACTTTGAATTTATATAATTATTTTTAATTTATTTATGTTTGTTACTATCTGTTTATTTCCCAAATAAAGTAAAATAAAATTATGTTACACCATAAATAAAATATAATAAACACTTAATTACTTGTATGTAGTTTTTATTTTGTGAAGCGCATTTTCTGAAGGGGCATCAAGGTAGCAGCCAAATGGTCCCCCATCAGTAAAAAGATCATTACTCGATAAATACATAATTTATCGAAAATTAGTTTTTTTAAAAAGGTCTATTAATGTAGAAGATTATAAGTTTCTACGTTGCATAGTTTAGAAATGGCAGGGGGGGATACATTGCAAGCCACTTTGGCGGGCTATATTTCGCAGATGGTACACCTGATAAAAAAGTTATGTATGAAACATTACCTTCATTTTTAGCCGATGAAAAAAAGGAGGAGTTTCTCAATTCGACGCGTATCTTTTTTCTTTTAGTAGACCTATTCATTGATAAACCACACGAGGGGGTGCAGTAAAAAAAAAATTCATCCCCATTTCACATGTATGGGCGCCACCCCTAAAATACGTAACCACGATGTCTTTATTCTTTTAAAATTGAGATCTATATCTAGACAATTTTTTAACAAAAGTTCATTTACTTATGTTTATAATTGTAGAAGTTTAAAGAAGTTAAAGGATTAGGAAAGACGGACAGACGGACGGACATGACGAAGCAATAAGCGTTCCTTGTAGGAACTACGGAACCCTATAAAGTGCCAAAAGTGGCCGTAGCCATAGCCTGCTTACTCTGTTACTAGGCTATAACAAGCTTGAAAGCTATACCGCTAGACACTGCATAACCAAAATTGGCTACGTGGCTCGTTGAAACCTCAGGCACCACATAATCTTTTATTTAGTGCCTGAGCACCTGAATGCACTATGCAGGTTGTATTAGAGCATACGAGGTGCTTCGTGAAATATTGCGGGGGAAAATATAGTGGCGTGAACTTATTTTGAATTTTAGTGCTTTGCTGGCCTATTTGCAGACGCAGACGGTAATAAGCAGATCGGTAATACAAGATGTTGATCTGTAATCGTGCCATATTTCTAGATCTGATGATAAATAATGTGCTTGGTCACCAAAAAATACTTGAAAAATTCTACGATTATTTAATTCCTAATTTTTGACTTACAAACATAGCGCGGGTTAGAGAATAAATCCCGAACGACTCGGAAAATAAGTCATCGACGGCATTGTCAAAGGGTGGAAATACCTGCAAATTGTTTTGGTGGTGTCACACGCGACACACGGGGGGAATTCGTTTGTTTACAAATAGGTATTTAAAAAAAAAATCGTATTGATTTTTTTACTGATTCTTGTTCAGTATCAGTGGTATAGTCACCTCCTTAAATATGGCACGAATACAGATCATCACGTTGTACAACCTCTTGACCACCCCAGATGGTTTTATTCGACAAATAGAAAAGACAAGTTGAAAAAGACATGTCTATAAGAGGGTGATGTAAAAATTATGTGAGAAGGTAGCAGTTTCTAATTTTACCTTTTACTTCATTCAATCAAACGACCGCACAAAAGCACAGCGCCAGCGCAGGAGACCGCGAATCGGCAAACACAGCGTGCCGCATCCCCTGTCGTCATGTCTGCAGGAGACCCTTAGGTATCGTGGGCGCTAAGAGTGGGGGACTCAAGGCACCCATTACGTGACACTGGGGGCCTCCCAGTACGTGGTGGTCACGTACTGCTGTAGTGTGGAAAGCACAGCTTTCTCGAAATGTGCCAAATGGCATAGCACCAGAGGGGCACCGGTGCGGTCCAGAGGAGTTCCCGGAGCTTTCTATTTTGTTAAAAAAGGCAACCTGAAGAAGGTAGCTGGGGAAGAGACTGGATGCGAAAAGCAGCGAAGCAAGTGTAGTAGCGCAACTTGGGAGAGGCCTATGTCCAGCTGTGGACTGCGAAAGGCTGAGTTTCTTCATTGTCAATCAGTAAAAACGCTCTAAGTATGGTCCTTTTTGTATATCACTATAAATTAACAACCTTGCCGGAATTTCGTTATCATCAACTCAGCCTATTGCAGTCCACTGCTGAACATAGACCTCTCCCAAGTTTCACCATAACATTCGGTCCTCTGTCTTCCGTATCCAGTCCTCTCCAGCCACTTTCATCAGGTCGTTGGTCCACCTGGCTGGGACGCGCCCTACGCTGCGTTTGCCGATTCACGGTCTCCACTCAAGGATTCATCTACTTCAGAGATATCATTATAATCACCATTATTGGCAAACAAATGAGAGAGAGAGAGAGAGATACGAGAGGATACAAAATCTTATTCTATTGCCATAATTCATTGGTTATTTTCAGTGACAATGTACCATGTATAATTTTTTTTTGGCAATGTGTATTTGCAACAAAAATAAATACTATTCTATTCTTGACACCCACTGGCATTATACTAGAAAAGAATATTCCATCCATTAGGCTTTACAAAAACCTCTTGTTTGAAAATCACTTTACCACCAGAAACCATTTCATACTAAACTAGAGAGTCCACAATGAACAAGTGTATGCAAATTCCGAATCGCCAAGATGGCGACGTCGGTCGTAGTAATATTTTATTTACAGGCTGAACAGCTGACTGCATACTGCAGGTAATATTGGACCATACGTGGAGCAAAGACGTTATTCACAGCTGAATTCCGGTGAGGTAGCGGTCAACTTCAAGCCCATACAGGATTTAAAACAGGTTCCCAGACTTTTTTTCTCATAGACCAATTTAAATAAATTGCTGTTCCGGTGGACCTCCTGCAGAAGCACTGTAGCTAAATATCTACCATATTCTCAAAACTCGACAAAAAATGCGAAGATTAGATCTAACTATGGAAATTTGCGTTGCGGCTGAGTTCCAACGCCATAGGGGTCCACCTGGACCACTTTGGGAACTACTGATTTAAAAGAAACTGTCTATTTCTATGGTATAAACTAAGAATATGTTTGTATATTATGCATCATTTTAGCCCATTAGTGAAGTAATTAATTAGTAAGTAGTATAAAAAAGCAGTAGATACTTATACTTTACCCAATAAAATGAAACAAAACTGTATCGGTTGCCCAAAGTTAAACAAATGCTAGCTTGTAGAGGCACTAATTAACAGGAGGAACTGAACCGTGAAAATTAACGGTAGAATCAAGACTAGCTAGCCTACCTGTCCATTTTGATTATTTAGAGAGGCTGTTTGTAGGTATTTATGTTGGTAAGTACCATAGAAAACTAAATAATAAGGTAATAGAAATGTTATCTAATATCTTTTACTACCGGAACGCATGTCGTCAGTTTTCGACTACCAACACATAATTACGCAATTACGCTAACCATATTTCTAGCATTCATTTCAAAATAAATTAAGCCTAAAAACAATTTCGCTGTTAGATATGCTGCGAAATACAACACACCAACTGCAAACATCATCATCATCATCAAACAAACAAACGATGATCAAGCAAACCATTCGCGCATTGGTGTCCTAAAAGACACCTGTACGCGGCGACAAGTTCACTTCTATTACCTATATACAACGTGTATCAGAAATGCGTGGTCATATTTGAAGAGCTTATTCAGGGCATAGCATAGAACAACTTTTACTATGGTACCAACCCTAAAATAGGGAAAAAAATATCAGCTAATTCATTTTGTCGAGCGACATCGATGATTTAGTAGGGAACAGCTGATATTTTTTTCTCTTCTTCGGGATTGGTCCCATAGTAAAAGTTGTTCTAAAAGCTTTTCCCTGAATGAGCTCTTAAAATATGACCACGCATTTCTGATAAACATTGTATAGATTTCTATGGTTGGTACATTCAGTTTAAAATAACTGCTGTTTCTCAGGAGATTAGTTTAGTAAATATTACTGAATTTCTGGTCACAAGAAACATATGTTTCTCAAACTCTAATGTCCTATTATGATGCAAAAACGAGTGTGCTTTAGACCACACGACTGAAGTAAAACTTCACTAACTTACATATAATATTAACATAACACAACATCTCGCCTGTATTTCCCGGAAAGGGTAGGCACATTTCGCTAGTTATGTTATAGTCCCATGTAATAGGGGGCGAGCCTATTGCCATTGACCGGGCACTAATCCAGACTCCGGGCTGCTACTGAGAATTTCCTAATGAAAAAACCCAATAACACTTTGCCCGACCCGGGAATCGAACCCAGGACCCCACGCTCAGCAGTCGCGCTTGCAACCACTAGATCAACGAGGCAGTCACTAACTTAGATATCTCTCAATACTATTTCAATGAGAACAAAAGAATGGCGGCGCGGCGCGCGTTTGCTCTGCCGGCGCGGCGCGGTTTCGTGGCCGGCTGTCGCGCGCGTCTCGTTCCCCGCGTCCCGCACTAACCCCTCCGTTCGCCTCACTTTTCGTAACGCATTCACGAGCTTACTCCCCAAGTCAAGCGTGCCTAAAGAAGTGACCCTTTGACCTTGAATATTTACTGACGCAGACACGAGATTACATGAGACTTTTCGGTACGTCTTTATTTAAACATTAAATGAGTAAAAGATGGGTGAGTATGATGAGAGCCTGTAGAAGCGTATAATATATAAGTGTACTCTGCAATAGTACACACCACAATTTTGTACACCGAAAATGGTGAAATGTGTAGAACTAAAATTGTATTGTTGTTACAAACCTGTACCTGTACCACAGTTCATGCAAATAAAATTGTTTGATTTGATTTGATTTAAAAGCCACAGGAGACAACTAGTCTTTAATTAAATAGGTGTTAATAATCCTGGCTTTGGTAAGCCACATAACTGAACAAAAGAGGAATAAATTTATCAACACACGTTTTCAAAACAATGCAATTACATTAAAATTTTATTTTGCCACAAAGTAACAGATAAACATTTAATCATCATCATCTTTCTGCCCGCCCCCCTAGCCAAGTTGACAATCTACAATCGTCAACGCTACAGAAAATTATCAAAATGTATAGGAATGACATTATGTCAACGAATAACTTTATCGTTGAGATAATATGTCATTCCCATACATATTGAACTATGTTTACGGGACTTGTCGCGCACAATTAAATCAAAATATAACAAACATTTTGACTAACCTCGACGTTTCGGTCAAGTTGCATTGGCCGTGGTCACGAGCAGACTGAAGTATGTGGGCGTCATCGTCTTGAGCGGCGGGTGTTTTCTCGAACTACCCGCGGTTGGTTTTTCGTAACGTCGCTGTCCGTAACAAGATAGATAGTTCAATATGAGTGAAATTCGCGAAAGTTTAAAAACTTCTATTTCCATACATATTGATGGTTTTCTATTAGCGTTGACGATTGTAGATTGTCAACTTGGCTAGGGGGGCTGGTCCCAAATTACTTGGAGTCGGTGCACTACGTCTTCTTCCATTTTCTTCTAGAACCATCATCTCATAATTTACTCCCTTTTCATCTATATTATTCTTCACGCAATCCATCCATCTTTTTACAAGCTTTTATTTAACTTGCAACGTTTGTTAGTTGGTTTAGATCAAAACTTGAAAGCCAAATTTTATCCAGTTTCCGTTTACTGAATTGGCTGAAATTTGGTACACATATGTAAACCCGATGACAATGCAATATTATTGTGTTAAGGAGCTGATCTGATATTGGAGCTGGAAGGTGGTCACAGGATATCTGCTGCAGTTACCGTTGATACACCGAGTTTCGGTTACAGTACCAAATCCGTATCTTATAAAAGCTTGTCTTGAAAAATAGATTTTTCAACAAAAAACTTATTTGGTACCACACTACCTGCGTCCATGAAAATTCATATTCATCACTCTCTTAGTAACATTAATTAACCGACGAAAAAAAGGAGGAGGTTCTCAATTCGACGCGTATATTAGTTTTTTTTTTTTTTTTTTTTTTTTTATGTATGACAACGCATTACTTTTTACAGAGTGGTCCGATTTTGATGATTCTTTTTTTAATGGATAGGGTATATCTCGAAGTTGGTCCCATTTAAATTTCAAAATCAAAATCCACCTCTAAGGGCAGTAAAACAGGGGATGAGTGTTTGTTCACCCACTGAATTCTTACCTATTAACCGATTCTGTTGAAACTTAACACACATGAATATAGTTCTAGACACTACGACATAATGAAGACCTGGAGTTTGATTAAAACCAAATTTTAACAAAAAATTGAACCGACGAAAACAGAAACTGAAAAGCGAAAAATAACTAATTATGAGTCGGCTCCAAACAACCAATCAACGAAGATCATTAAATTACTTTAAATAAATAATAAAAACCACGTCACATCAAATACAACGTGAAATTTTCAACGATAAACAATAACAGTAACTTGTGTGTCAACCGCACACTATATGTAACAGTTAAGCAATAAATGATTCTGATTCTGATTCTTTCCAAAAATGCGTTCTCCGCTCGGCCACTTGCAACTTGCACGCACTTTACTTGTTAAAAGTTCGTTTGGCGCCGACTCATAATTAGTTATTTTTCGCTTTTCAGTTTCTGTTTTCGTCGGTTCAATTTTTTGTTAAAAAGTTTTATTTTATCCCTCTTTGCTCCTCATCACATTCCCATACCGACGGATAAACATTTAATATTATACCAACAACTTTACTATTGATATTCAATGACCAACCTACCACAATTCTAGTATTATAACAATTCGTATTTCAGACCGCAGTAGATCTATCGAACAATTTATTGGGTACAGGGTACAACGACCAACATCCCGAATGTCGTAGAATGGTTGACCAGACAAGATGGTTGCTTAGAGTATGAATAAGACAAGCTGATATACCGACATATATATATAATAATAATTAACTAACCAGCTGTCACATCTCATCTTAAGCGATCTAATTGGTTGTTAACTTGTTAGTATTTTAGTCGACCAATCACAGCAGTTCACATGAGATTTAACAGCAGAAGACACTGATGATATTTTAGAATCTGGAGTTACTTTTACAGTTTTGACAACAAAAATATTTTTACATTCGCTGTCAATCGCTTATTTATTTATATTAAATTCGCCATTATATACGCTTCCTGGTCTATGCCAATATATATATATGCTATGTTTCTATAAACAGGCCCACTTTTCAGAAAAAATATTCATTTGTTTTACGTAATTTACCACCTTTTGTTATCTTATCATCAGCATCATCATCAGCCCTCTCAAAATTTTAAAGCATTAAGCGCAAATCACACACAAGGCGAGTGCGGGTCGGGCGCGGTTCCTGTCGGGCCCTTGGCGGGTATATTAACCTGTTTTTATATGGACGACATCACACAAAGCGTGGGCGCGAGTCGGGCCCGCGGCTGGCCCGCGTCTGGTGGAGCGCGGGAGCCACGCGTGTCTCGCCACTACAGACAGAGCGCGGGTCGCGCGGGTCGGCTCCTACGCTCCACCAGAAGCGGGCCCGAACCGCACCCGACCCACACCTGCACTGTGTGTGGTTTGCGCTTTTGTCACCCACGCTGGCCTAGTGCGGGTTTTTGAACTACACACACCATCGAGAACTGGATGGAGCACTATCAAGTATACAGGTTTCCTGATTATGTTTTCCTTCACCGTTAAAGCAAGTGATAATCAAGTTCTGATCCGCACATGAATTTGAAAAGTCAGAGGTGTAGGCCGGGTTTGAACTCCGAACCTTCTGCATGGAAGACAAACGTTCAACCTCTGGGCTATCACTGCGATATTAGTTATCTTTATGGATGGCGAAACGAGCTAAAGGCAAACCTGATGTTAAGCGGTTACCTTTGCCCATAAAACTGCACCATACATATTTCCTTTCTTAAGCTTACCTTACCTTTCAAAAACCTTAGACTGGTACAATTAATGGTTTTTCAGTATTAAACTGTGCGTTATTTAACAGGTCATTATTGTAGGACGGGAAGAACCCTATGCTTTTCCAAAAGTATAACCAAATAATAAAACCCAATTGAGACTATTTGATACCTATTACTTTGAAAAGTTATTAACTGGCCCACGGACAAACAAAAGCGGTTTTCAAACTGAGACATGACGATGAAAAGCCTCATGTCGTACCTTTTATACCAGAACACAGCAATGCAAGCATACTGTTTGGCGGCAAAAATTTGTATGGTAGGTTTATTTATTATTATTTTTTTTATTTATTTAATTCTTTATTGTACATACACCAAACGAAAACACAGACAGCAAAGTTATGAATGTTACTTGTCTTATTCATACGTAAACGTATGATCTACGGCCGAGACGATTGCAGGAAATGGCGGCTGGCGAAGGAAATGGACGGACGGGCTGGCCTAATAATGTATTGTAAAACTAATATTAATTCTGACAGTAGTTGGAGAATTTTTTGGGAGTGGTTATTATTACTACAAAGAGGATTATGGTAAAAAAAGGTCAACAAAATAATTGATAATATAACTTTTTATTGTTCTGTTATTTTAAATAAACGTTATGAAAACAAGGAATACTCTTAGGTATCGTAAATGGCATTCACAGGCACAACTCTTCACATGCACGTTATGCACATCATCATCATTTCAGACGAAAGACGTCCACTGCTGGACATAGGCCTACCCCAAGCATCACCGCAACGACCGGTCCTGCGCTTTCCACATTCAGCGGATTCCCGCGACCTGAAGGTCGCGAACCAGGTCGTCGGTCCACCTTGTGGGGAGCCTACCCATACCCACGCTGCGCCTTTCAGTACGCGGTCGCCACTCCAGAACTTTACTGCCCCATCGGCCATCTGTTTTGCGAGCAATGTGCCCCACGCACTATCACTTAAGTTCAATGTGGCAATTCTTCGGGATATGTCGGTTAATTTCGTTCTCCTGCGAATCTCCTCGTTTCCGATTCGATCACGCAGGGATACTCCGAGCATAGCCCTTTAGCGGTACGCATGGTAAAAAATCACTTCATGCGTAGGGGTGGAATGAACATATAAGATTAGATATTCTGTGATATAAGGGTAGCGCATTGCCGTGCGTCTGGTTGTCCGATGATGGAAAGGGCTTGCGGGAATTAAATCGTGTTATTCCAACGCATACTCGCCGAAATGAACTAAACTGAAATAGACCGAAAAACTAGCAACTCTGCGCCGATGCTCAATGTTTTGTAGTTCGGTATTGACTAGCGCATGACATCATCAGGCTCTGATTTAACTGGAATCTTTCCCACAAACAACAAGAAACTCATATTATTTTAGAAGTCCATTTCTAGCCCCATATAAATACTATGATCACCCGTCAAACATAATTCTCATCTAATTTTCTCGCAATAAAATCACTATACATGTATCAAACTGACATAGGGACCTCCATAAACATAGGATTTAAGACCCAAACAATTGCGACCCAAGAATGTTTATAACCCATAAGAATTTGAATGAAAACATCACTCGTATGGCTTAAACAATGGGGAATTATTACGTCATCAGACCTTTCCATAAAACATGACCCATGGATGTTTCTATAGTAAATGAAAGGGAGAAAGAATGACAACTTGTTACTGTCCATATAAGGGTTCTCTCAAGGTTGTGCTTGAGAGAACTACAATATAATTATAATGATATATAATATATTGTCAAAAGTGGACGTCTTTCGGCTGAAATGATGATGATTATGATTATAATATATTGACTTAGCTCACGGGATTGTCGACATGTGGGATGTGGACGCAGCAGACATTGTATTGATACTCATTACGGCCAATGGCTGAATAGCCAAGAGGCTCGAACAACACCTAAGGAGGCTCTCGTTGGGCAGCTGGATCAATGGCCAGATGCTTGGCAGAACTCCATGAAACGGCACGCATTGTGAGGAGGTTCCTTTTTCTGGCGCCCTAACCGCAGGTAGACAGGGTCCAACCCTGTTTCCGATACCGGTGGGCTAGTGTTTTTTTATATTTTTAAATGTTTTTATTTTATATAGTTTGTAAAAATATTAAAAAATTTAAAAAATTAGTTAATTAATGAATAAATGGAATAATAATAATAATATTTATTTTCTTTAAATGTGGTAGATAACTACAGGTGTCAGGTTGACATCCGTCACGTTTACGAATCAAGGTTCAGTTGAAAACCAGCGTCAGGTACTAGTTGCCTGGCATTTATGCTGTACTGGAACTATCTGGCACAGTCGCCAGACATACAGCATCTATGAACAGTTTTGTATATTTGATTGTGTTCCTGTTGAATTGTGTCTGTGTATCTATGTGCTTTGTGTCAAAAAAATGTTTCTTTCTTTCTACAATATAATGATAATAAATGTTGCTTCAGCACAGTCATTGTGTCGATTGTCAATACGGCCAATAATTTAATAGCCAAGAATACTAATGCCTCTATTCAATTTTTTATGCCAAGCAATGCCAATGACTACAATTCTGCCAATGTCAGATGTGTAATGGAAAATCATATGTTTATAGAAAACTTTTTTTTTTTTTTTTTTTTAATCTTATTTTTTTTTGAGGCTTTAGTACACCGCTGTGACTATGCCAGCCTCATAGGTACCTCTTATTATTGTTACATTATATAAAAACTACAAAACTATACTATGTACAATAAATATCAACATATATCCTCGGACCTGCTTAAAAAACACAAACACTAAACTTATTTAAAGAATAAAAAACATGAGGACGGATCCATTAGAGCTCTCAAAACAAACTTAGATAATTGTTTTAATTCCAACTTCGTTAAAATCAGCCCTCATGCACCTAACCCTGACAAAAAAAAAACAAAATTGATCTCCCTAAATACACCAAACTTTTCCTTTCAGGTTACGTAAGAAAATACCAGTCTAATCTTACTAATCAGCTAAATGAGTGAAACTGGGCAAAGTGGATAAATTCTAATACATTCCTCCCCATTGTTCCGATGAAGCATTGATCTACTGTCGAACATCTCAATTCCTTGTTTTAATCAAGGGAGGTCGGGCAAAAATGGATACGTCTCGTTAACCCGGCCTTATGGCACTATTCCGATTAGACGGGTTTACGGTACGTGTGCGTACATATTGAGGAGAATCGGATTTTAGGATAGTGTTGAAGTTTAGGTAATCGAATGAAGGGTGGAAAATCCGTAGGGCATATGAGGTGTCTGTAATTTGTATCGACTTAGCCTAGAGTTTTCTAGGTTTTATCAGAACTACTTTTGTCTGAGGCCAAGAAGTACCCTCCTCCTTCAGTCGTAGTCCTCAATACAGAGGGTCGTGACCACCTCCATGGATAACTTTCCGGAATGGAATGGAAACATGGAATGATGTTCCGCCATCTTTTTCGATCACCCGCAGCCAGGACAGCGTATCCAAGTAACACAAAAACCGTGAATGCTACAGGGTAGCCCGCGAAATTCAAAATTTCTGGCGTTTTTTTGCAAATTCTAGCTCTTTTCCGCGTTGTATATCGGTCAAAATATGATTCGCGGAAGTAATTCCCGTGTGTCGCGTGAGAAACAAAAACACAGCAAAAAAAATTGCAGGTATTTCCACCCTTTGACAATACAGCCGATGACTTTTTTCAGAGTCGTTCAGGATTTATTCTCAAACCCCGCTGTTTCTAAGTGAAAATTTGGGTATTAAATAATCGAAGAATTTGTTAAGCTGCATTGCACTGTCATGCGGTCAACTGTACTTTTCTTATATTTTGTATCGACTGTCCTTTTTTAATTTTTTACCTGTGTTTTTTTGTTTTTACTTTCTATGTAACCCCACCTAGTTACCTGCTTGTGTTTATCACTGTTGTTTAAATGTTGCGCGTCGTTAACTGTGACAATAAACTTTTTTTTTCTTCTTTTTTTTTCTTTTAAGTATTTTTAGATGATTATGCATACTATTTATCATTTTCTCTAGATATATAGCACGGTTACAGATCAAATCTTGTATACTAGTAATAACATTTTTTTCATTTATTATCGTATTGTCTTCTCCACGTTGTATACCGGATCAAAGATTAACTTATACTACTCCTGGACCTGTCTGCCTCGTTGGTCTAGTGGTTGCAAGCGCGACTGCTGATCGTGGGGTCCTGGGTTCGATTCCCGGGTTGGGCAAAGTGTTATTGGGTTTTTTCATTAGAAAATTCTCAGTAGCAGCCCGGAGTCTGGATCTGTGCCCGGTCAATGGCAATAGGCTCGCCACCTATTACATGGGACTATAACATAACTCATAAATCATAAATAAATAAATCATAAATAATTTATTGCAGGTTTTTTTTTGACATATGAGTACACTAATTTGTAAGTCCACATTTAAATGTCAAAGGAGTGCTTTGGCGCTCGTACTAGGAAAGACCTGTATCACGAGCACCGTAAAATAACTGGCGAAATGTGGGTGTACTATTATTACACATCTGCCTACCCCTTCGAGGAAATACAGGCGTTATGTTATGTTGTGTTGTTATGTTACCCCTGGACAAAATCTTCTACCAAGACCAAAAAGCTATTTTATCAGCATTCAGGAAAAACCCAAACGTTCTAGTATGAACGTTCACTGGAAACGCCTTCAGACGTACGTAGGAACATTAATCCGGTCGCAGCTAATAGTTAAGTAAGGCGGGGCACACACTCGCGATTAACATCGTCTACGTCAAACTAACGATGACAAACTGACGGAACAAAGTTTGATTAAAGAGATAGGGAGATACGGCGTTTTGTAGGTCATGTTCAATGTCAAAGTTCAAGTAGGTATTTTCATTAACTGGAGCCAGAAATAAGACATAATATCTTTTTCTCCCACTTGCTCGGAAATTGGTTCATTATTCAAAAAAAAGAATACAACAATCGGCTCTTTACCGTACGCAACGAAATAACAGGCCGGTAATATCCAACAGGATATACATACACTTTTATTTTTTTTAATCATGCTACCGAGGTTTTTTTTTTTTACCGAGTACACATTTACATAAATTAGGTGTTTTTAGGTACAAAATATTTATACATTTATACAGGCTGAATGCGCATTTCTTTTTTTCAATACTTTGAAAACAGAACAGGATCCGCGCGCGGGCGAATTGGCGTGAATGAAAATGAGATACTGTTGAATTAATTTGTGTTGTGTTTCCTCGCAAATGAGAGAAAAGTACTATACAAGTCTCGGCCGAAATAGCAATTAACGGCCTCGTTTAGTTAAAAAGGACTCGGCTTGCGCCTCAATCAACTCAGCCTATCGCAGTCCACTGCTGGACATAGGCCTCTCCCAAATTGCGCCACAACGCTCGGTCCTCTGCCTTCCGCATCCAGTCCCCCCCAGCCACGTTCTTTAGGTCGTCGGTCCACCTGGCAGGGGGGCGCCCTACGCTGCGTTTGCCGATACGCGGTCTCCACTCAAGGACTCGTCTGCTCCAACGGCCATCGGTCCTTCGACAGACATGGCCAGCCCACTGCTACTTCAGCTTACTGATCCTACAAGCTATGTCGATCACTCCGGTTCTTCTCCGGATAATCTCGTTACGGATTTTATCCTTCAAAGAAACTCCAAGCATAGCTCGCTCCATAGCTCGCTGAGCGACTTTAAATTTGTGGACTAGCCCAACTGTCAGTGTCCACGTCTCGGCACCGTAAGTCATGACTGGCAGGACGCACTGGTTGAAGACCTTTGTCTTCAAACTTTGCGGTATAGGCGACGAGAAGACTCGGCGAAGTTTGCCAAATGCTGCCCAGCCCAGACGGATCCTTCTGTTGGCTTCTTTCTCGAAGTTGTGTCTACCAAGCTGAATTGCCTGCCCTAGGTAGACGTATTCCGTTACAACTTCGAGTGCCGACCCTTCGACGAATATTGGCCTCGGCATGACATGCATATTGAACATGACTTTAGTCTTGTCCAGATTCATGCCGAGACCGACACGTCGAGAGGCTCCGTTTAAGCTGTGCAGCATTTCGCCCAGTTGTTCCAGCGACTCAGCCATTACAACGATGTCATCGGCAAAACGGAGATGTGAGATGTTCTCGCCGTTAACGTTGATACCCTGTCCAGTCCAGTCCAGCGTCTTGAAGATGTCCTCCAACGCGTTAGTGAACAATTTCGGGGATATTACATCCCCTTGTCTCACCCCTCTGCGCAGTTGGATTGGCTTCGTCTTTTGGTCCTGAAGCTGAACAGTCATGGTAGCAGCGTTGTATAGGCATCTCAGCATCTCTATATACCGCTCATCAATGTGACATCGCTGAAGAGCATCCAGAACTGCCCAAGTTTCGATAGAGTCGAAGGCCTTCTCGTAGTCCACGAATGCCATACACAGCGGCTGATTGTACTCTTCAGACTTCTGTATGATCTGCCGAACAGTATGGATGTGGTCTACGGTGCTATAGCCTTTTCGAAACCCAGCTTGCTCTGGTGGCTGGAATTCGTCGAGTCTTCCGGCGAGACGATTCGTGATGACCCTCGAGAACAGCTTGTACACATGACTCAGGAGTGAGATGGTTCTGTAGTTCTTCAGAAGGGTTTTATCCCCTTTTTTGAAGAACAGTACCACCGCACTCCCGCTCCATGCCTCCGGTGTAGAGCCTTGTTGGATGACGGAATTAAACAGACTCTGTAGCTCCTTCAGGACCGGAGCCCCGCCTGCTTTTAGGAGTTCAGTAGTAATGCCGTCATCGCCCGGAGCTTTGTTGTTCTTAAGCTGCTCGAGGGCCGCCCTAATCTCGCCCTGGTCAACGTCCGGAAGATCCTCGGTGTAATGGCGCGTGAGCTGGGCTCTTTTGTCGTCATTGCTAGGAACCGCTGGTCTCGCCGTTTTCGTGGAATACAAATGCCCATAGAAGTTTTCGACCTCATCAAGCATCTCGATCTTAGAGGTGACAATTTTGCCATCCGCGGCTTTCAGTTTCATCAGATGGGTCCTCCCTAGCTGCTGAGCGAAAACTTTCGACCCCCTATTTTGCTCAATCGCAGCCTCAACGGCGCGGGTGTTGGAGCGGCGGAGGTCACGTCGCATCAGCTTCCTAATCTGTAGGTTTAAGGACCTATTATCTGATGAAAACGAATGCGCGGCTGACATTTCCCGTCTTTTCCTCATCAGATCGAGAGTCTCAGTCGAAAGCTTGGGCATCTTGCTTCCACGCTGCGGCGGAAAGAATTTTCGAGACAGTTCCTGCAATGTTTTGACTATGGTGTTGGTTTTCTCCTCAATATTGCCAGTGGTTTCCAGCGAGTCGAATCGATTTTGAAGTTCCGCTTGGAACCTTTCGGAGCCCAAACTGGTTTGGAGCGGCGAAGGTCGGAGAGTAGACTTAATCATGCGCGTTCTTTCAGCTCTAAAATTGATATTTAGAGTGCCTCGGATAAGTCGGTGATCGCTTCCGGTGTTGAACCTATTGATCACAGAGACATCTCTAAATATGTGCTTCTTATCCGTCATGATAAAGTCTATCTCGTTCCTTGTCACCTTATCGGGGCTTTTCCAGGTCCATCTTCTTTGGGGCTTCTTCTTAAAGAAAGAGTTCATTAAGAAGAGCCCCTGGGACTCCAAGAAGTTGACCAACATTTGGCCCCTGTGGTTTCTGCGCCCCAAACCGTAAGGTCCGATTTTCGATTCGCCGCGTTCTTGTACTCCCACTTTAGCGTTGAAGTCCCCCATAACAACGTTGTAGTGAGCCTTAGCGGTACTATTCATAGCCTTAGCTATGTCTTCGTACATCGCTTCGGCTATATCGTCAGAGTGTGTCGAGGTCGGCGCATATACCTGCACTATTTTCAGCTTGTAGTACCTATCATTTAGCTTTACTACAAAGTACGCTACCCGTGTCGACACACTACCGATTTCCACAACGTTGTTCACGAGGGCCTTATTGACAAGAAAACCAACACCACCTTGGGAGAGCTGATCACCTTCGCGGAAGTAGAGTAAGTGTCCTGACTCCAGGGTTATCGTGTCCTCTCCCTCTCTACGGACTTCGGATAACCCCAGTATATGCCATTTTATATGACTTAACTCTACTTCAAGCTCGGCGAGGTGATGGTCCAGTCTCAACGTTTGTCCATTATACGCTGCCAGATAGAGTCGTCGGTTTTGGTAGCCTGCCGTAACCCGGGGATTCTTCGCACCCCCCGTCCCACCGTTACCACGACCGCTACCGTAGTCGGGAATAGAGGGACCACCGGGAACTGGGGGCCGTTTTTTTAGTTGTGCGTGCATTGAGATGTATGCCCATAGTCACCACGCTGGGCAGGCGGGTTGGTGACCGCAGTGGGTGATGTTGCACGATGTTAGTGCACAGGAGGACGCTGCTGCCCATCCTCCTGATTTCAACCCTTAGTCGCCTTTTACGACACCCATGGGTAGAGGGGGGGTGGTCTATTCTTTTTATTTGCCGGATACCACACGGCAACGGCTTGCGCCTCGTCCTTTCAAAATCATTTGGGAAGTACTCGGCTTCGCCTCGTACTCCAATATTACTCGGCCGTAAATTGCTTCATTTTAGGCCTCGACAGTAATGTACTATTCTTGTATTGAGTATAGTAAGATTCAAACTTCATGGTTAGCTTTTATATAAAGGTACTTTATTAGAATAATAACAATTTTTTTTTTTTGCTGAAAAATGTTTGTCCAAAGGTCAAAAAGTCTATTGCGCTTTCGTGGATTTGGAAAAGGCCTACGACAGAGTGATGAGGAATGAACTATGGTCTGCTTTGTCTATCTATGGGGTGAATAGCAACCTAATTCAAGCGTTGAAATCTCTCTATGCGGATTCTAGCGCTTGTGTCAGGATTAACGGCGCCTTCTCTGACTGGTTCAGCATCGATAAGGGTGTGAGACAGGGATGTGTAGCGTCGCCGTGGCTGTTCAATCTATTCATGGACAGTTGTTTGAAAGATTTGAAAGAGAGTGAAAATGGTTTAGAAATGAATGGGTTACTTGTCAAATGTCACCTCTATGCCGATGATCAAGTTATCCTTGCATCGTCGGAGGGGGAGTTACAGAAGATGGTAACAATTATGGATGGTGCTTTGAAGAGTAAAGGAATGAAAGTTAATGTTAGTAAGACAAAAATTTTGGTTTTTGAAAAGGAAGAAGTTATGACAGAGTGCAATATTTTGATAGGTGACGAAAAGGTGGAACAAGTGAAAGATTTTGTATACCTGGGTTCCATGTTTACGAGAGATGGCAAGCATGTGAAGGACATTGAAAGCAGAGTGAGTGCTGGTAATCAGGTGAATGGGGCAGTACACACCTTCATGAACAGCCGCAAAGTGTCGGAAAAGGCACGGATGGCTGTTCATGGGGGAGTGTTAGTGCCTACACTTATGTATGGTAGTGAAAGTTGGGTATGGCAGAAGAAACATGAAAGCAGAATAAATGCAGTAGAAATGAGAGCTTTGAGAAGTATGTGTGGTGTAACTTTGAGAGATAAAGTAAGGAATAACATGATAAGGGAGCGTTGTGTAGTGAAAGAAGATGTAGTGACAAAGATTGAGAAAGGTATGTTAAGATGGTTTGGACATATAGAGAGGATGGACGAGAGGAGATTGACGAAACAAGTATACGAAGCGAGTGTGGATGGAAGAGTTGGAAGGGGACGACCTCGGCGAACGTATCGCGATCAAATCGCGGATGTTCTCAAAAAATGCCAGGTTAAGAGTTCTCTAAACCGACGAGCATGCATGACGAGGTTAATGGACGTAGATGAAGCGAAAGAGGTGTGTCAGGATCGTAGCAGGTGGAAATCCATAGTCTCTGCCTACCCCAATGGGAAACAGGCGTGATAATATGTATGTATGTAATAACAATATTCTCCCGGCCAAATTTCAGTCACGGCGGCCGGCCAATCTCAACGGAGACTAGATATCTGCGCGAGAAATAACATTATGCACAAAAGTGTGCGTAAACACAGCTACACTATCTATTCCCTCACTCTTATAATCAAAAGGGACGGCAACCAAACACGACCCGAGAGAGATCAGGCGCAGGACCGACAGCTTTACGTGCTCATCGAGGCACGGAGGTAGGCACTGCCAACTTCCTGACTCCGGGTTGCTGATAAATTTTCTTGACAGAAAAATCCCAATAACACTTTTTTCCCAACCCGGGAATCGAACCCAGGACCTTACAATCTGCAGTTGAACACGTTACTGCTAGACCCCCAAAGCATTCACAAAATTATACATTTGAACTTACTGGTTTTATATCGCCAATTTTCTCAAAAGCGACAAAACGGTTTTTTTTTTAAACACATAAGAAATTATTAAGAAAACTTTGTTTGCTTTGTTATTTCAAGCCAAAATATAAAATTCAAAATAGTTTTCACAAATAAAAATATTTTTTTAACAAATTACATCTTTTGAACGAATTTTACGTAAGTAACTCAACTATACCAGGCCCCTCAGAAAGTATTGCGAAAAAAAGTTTTTATATATGGGAGACTGGCCAGTTATAATGTTTTTCGAAAATATGATTATTTATAAGTAAAAATAAGTAAGTTCCAATTTCAAAATTTCCCTCCACATTTTTTGCGAGTTAATTCAAAGTATTGTGTCTCACTGAAATATGGATCTGCGCCGGGAACATTTTAGAGCTATGATTTTATACGATTTCAAGTGTCGCCTGAAACCGGATGAATCGTACGATAGACTTCAAATGGCATTCATGGATGAAGGCCCTTCCAAGGCAACCGTGTATCGTTGGTATAACGAATTCAAGCGCGGTCGACCAACTTTGGGGGATGACGAAAGAAGCGGTCGCCCTTTGACGGCTGTTACCGAAGAAAACGTGCTAGCAGTGAAAAATTTAATCCAAGACAATAGGCGAATTACATATCAGGAGATTCAACACATATTGAAGATTGGATCGGGAAGCGTTCACGAGATTCTACACAGCCATCTTCGCGTGAGGAGGATAGTATCACGCTGGGTGCCGCACAACCTCACCGATGCTCAGAAGCAGGCCCGGGTGGAATGGTGCCGTGATATGCTTAACAAATTTGAAGCAGGCTCGTCTCGGCGTGTTTACGACATCGTTACAGGTGATGAGTCCTGGATTTATCAATACGACCCAGAAACCAAGCGCCAGTCGACTGTTTGGGTGTTTCAAAATGAGCCAACGCCTACCAAAGTGAAGCGATCTAGAAGCGGGGGTAAGATTTTGATCGCTAGCTTTTTTAATTTGACTGGCCACTTGGTATCAATTCCCTTACGGGATCAAAGAAGCATTAATGCCGAATGGTATACTACCAAATGTTTGCCAGAAGTTTTCTCTGTTATAAGCAACAAGCGACCAAACACAGGGCTCCGCGGGCTACTGCTCCACCACGACAATGCACCTGCGCACACCGCACTCAAAACGAGGGACTTCCTGGACAGCACGCCAGTCAAACTCCTGGGTCACCCTCCTTACAGCCCTGATCTAGCACCGTGTGACTTCTTTTTATTCCCAAAAATAAAAAATCAGCTCAAAGGGATACAATTTTCGTCGCCGGAAGATGCGCTGGCTGCGTTCGAGCAGGCTGTAAACGAGGTGTCTGCGGCGGACTGGAAAAAGTGTTTTGAAAACTGGTTTAGGCGCATGAATCTTTGTATAGAGGCTGGTGGAAAGTACTTTGAAAAGATTTGATAAAAATATATGTACGTATAGAACAATTTTTTTTAGTTTCGCAAAACTTTCTGAGTGTCCCACGTATTTCACCTGTTTACTAAATTTTAATTTTTGTGTGTTGCCGCGAACTTTATGATTAATACCGTTTCCTTATGACACATTATTTTAAAATCTACCTTCAGAAATTTTTGTGCAACTCAAATTCCTTAAGCGTATTTGTTCATTGATAACGTGCGTGTTATAATTTGTTTAAATTAATATCTGAAGTTTTTGCGACATGAGTACATCCATGGTATAATAACACCAGGTAGTCTCTTCCCGTGACAGCTAGGTCACGTGATTGCCTCCGTACTACGTCATCGGCCGTGGAGCCAATAGCGGGCTGTTAGCGCGACACTTGTCAGTTTGATGTGCTGCCACTTTGTGAAAATAAATTACCCGAGCAAAATGCATTTTTCATTTACTTTCTTCTATAAAGAATCACTTTTTAACTAGTAATTTAATATAGTTTCCTTTATTAACTAATTAGATGAATAACACGAGATAACAAATAGTTAGGCTAGTTAGGAATTTATTTTATATTCATTATGAACAAAAATCTCCTTAAGTATATTGAAGATATCAATCAATGGCAGCACTGATCGTGACGTAGCTTGGAGGCATCGCGCTGTAATTGCGGGAAGAGAATACCTGGTGAAACATCTTATTATACCATGAGTACATCTAGGAGTTGTTTAAACAATGCAAATCATTTTTGCTACATATGTGGAGAATATGTGTATGTGTATATTTTTAATAATTTTTTTCTTAGTAACTACATGTGCTTTTTCTGTTTAGAATTTAGGTATCTAAAACTCAAAAATCAGATCTGGTCGAAAAATTCTAAGTAGGTATGTGTTTGAACTTAGTATAGCAG
Source organism: Asteroscopus sphinx (assembly GCA_949699075.1). Lineage (NCBI taxonomy): Eukaryota > Metazoa > Arthropoda > Insecta > Lepidoptera > Noctuidae > Asteroscopus > Asteroscopus sphinx. The sequence continues at coordinate 4,174,915 of OX453021.1, read as the reverse complement.
TCAACAACAGCAAAAACATTCCTGTCAACAGATGCATTGTAAACTAGAGTTTTTAAGTAGCCACTAAAACGATTTGAAATCTCCAGTTTTATTATAATTTTAAGGCTGCAAATTACAAATAAAAAGGCTCTTACTATAAGTTTTATTTCCAATTAAATTCCTTTTAATTTAAACATAAAAAATAATGAATTAATTTCATAATTTCCCACATAATTTAATTATTTAATTTTATTAGAAGAACTTTTTAACGTTGAATGATTTTCTGTGAATCTTTCCTTTAGTTTGTAGGATTAATAATTATCCTCCATAATATACATGCTGAAATTTGAATCGGTTATTTCCCGAAAAGGGGTCATTGTACTCATCATTATGAACAGCTTTTACCATGGGACCAACCTGAAATCGCGAAAAAAAAATCAGTTGGTCCCTACATTAGTGTTCACTTAAATCGATAAAATGTAGGGACCACCTGTTTTTTTTTTCGCGGTTTTAGGTTTGGTCCCATAGTAAAAGTTGTTCATAATGATGAGTACAATGACCCCTTTTCGGGAAATAACCGATTCAAATTTCAGCGTGTATACTCTTTATAACTTGCATATTAGCAATTTTTATGATAGCCGGCCAAAAAAACGAAAAAGACAAGAAAATATTGATAATTCCAAATTATGTTTTACTGTGAAATTATTGATTTTTAAGCAAATATAGCTGGATTTTTTTCTGTTTTTAGTTCTTTATCAGTACTTTTTAACCGACTTCATTGATAATATTGTCGCGAATCATATTCCGATTAATATACCTACAACGATTCCGATTAACATGAACTAAAGCTACAATTTGTAAAAAACTAGATAAATTTTAAATTTCCCGGGCTACTGTGTATCAATCACTGTATCACAAAAACACGAACTAATAAATGGACCAATAAACATCATTTGGTACTATTTCTTTTTCTCCAGCACTAATTAGTGCTAAAAAGCTGCCAGTATTTTACTTACGTTTTTGTAAAAACAAACTAGACAGCACCGATTTTCCAGCCAGTATTTCATTTTACCTTTTTAAAATATAATGGCTCCATTCAATCGCTCCAAAATCTGTTCAAAGCGTTTTAATCAAGCTATTTTTTAAATCAACGCTCAGTTTTCGGATTATGCGGTTTTTTCGATACGGACCGGGGAATTCAAAAATTCGTATTTCCCTCGATCCGTAGTGAACGAAATTTTCGGAATAATGCTGACGACGGCAAATTGTTGGTTTCGCTGCAAAATGATGTATTTATAGCCGTTCTTTTGTTGTGTGATAATGCTTAAGTTATTAAGCTTAATTTCCCCTGGTTCAATTCAGTTTTATAGGTCAAATATTTTCTGTATTGGTAATGTTTTCGATATTGCATATTGTTGTTAAAAAATATTTGTATCAAATAAAGTTCGGCGCGTCCCGGGGAAATTATTAAACTTTCGTCAAACCTGCAACGGAAGTAGGAATAAATTTTGTTTCAACTTCACAAAATAAAATAATGATTGACGACGTCTGTGGTATAGTGGTTCGAGTGTCGGATTGTATCTAGTACCCATAGTACAAGCTCTGCTTAGTTTGGGACTAGATGGTGCTGTGTAAAAATGTCCCAAATATTTATTTAAACATGTATTTATTTATTAAATATTAATATGACTGTTAAGTTGTTAAGCTCAGTAGGTTAAGTTTAAGGGCTGATATAATACACCATTATAAAAAAAAAAATTGTTACCATACTTAAATTCGTGTTATATAATGAGCAGAGCCTACCTTTTATGCACTTTCAAACCGTTAAGAAGATACTTAACTAGATAGTTGCACGGTTCCAAAAAGTTACTCCTATAGATAAGAGCCGGCAAGAAACTCTTTATAAATAATAAATTGTACAATGGTTTATCACATGATTTGGAAAAAACTGTGTGAGAGCAGAGACAAATTCACTGAAGTACTTAAACTACTTAATAATGATGTTATGCTCATGCCCAACAATAACAGAATGGAACCCATTGATCTGACACTATACTATTAAGACGCTGACCACAGCCAAATACCCAAATAGACTTCATTTAAAAACATTTTTAGCTGTATCTATTCAGTTTGTGGCAGTGAAAAAAATAATTGTTAATCTTGATCGTATTTTCTAAAACTCTATTTTGCCCAAAACACGTTTTCTTGAAGTTTTCTCGATAGAAAAGTATTGTAAACTAACCTCTTAAAACATGCTTTAAAGCAAACAATCATTAAAATTATTTACCAAATATTATAAATGAAATTAAGAAAACATTCAAAAAAGACAATAATCTACAACATAGTTGTTTCTGTTTTTCGAATAAGCTTTTAGTTTTTTATTAAAAAAAGATATTGTTAATTTTCATTCCAGTTGAGCGGCGCACCAGACGTCCCTCCGCTCGTTGCCTCTCTTTCAGTTCTGTACAAAACGACAGTGACCGCAGAGGTTTGATTTTTTAGGTGTTGTCAGCGTCTTAATGGCTACATAATGATAAAAAAATAAAGGTCTTGGAATAAAATGTCAAAATAGGGTAATAAAAAAATGACAAATAAAATTATAATGTAAATAAAATCACAATTTCAAAAAAATAAAGTTGGCCAAGTTGAAAATCTACAATCGTCAACGCTAATAGAAAATAATCAAAATGTATGGGAATGACATATCTCAACGAAAAAGTCATTAAAGTCAAGCGATTCGTTGAGATATGTCATTCCTATACATTGGCTTGGCGTGTTACCCGCTCCCCCAAAGCGTCCATTCCATTCGTCAATACACGAAGCCTGTGTTGAGACTAAGACCCATTCTACTACAATTCCACACTCAAAACTCCTGTACATCGAAACTCAGTCCTCTTGGCATACATTCCGCATTAGTACCGCTCTTAGAGTATAAACAAGCAAGCTATAGACCGCGCATAGCGCAAGACCCGTTTTTGTTGACAGATTAGCACCGCTTGAACACCTCCACAGACGCAGCAACAGCGCCAGCACAGCCAGTTGAGCTAGAAAGATGAGATGGAGCAAGGATGTCGATGCACGTTGCGTCGCATACCAGAGGCATAGAATATATACTAACGACAAGAAGCGACACTTAACCATGTGTGCTCGTAAAATTGCTCGCGGCTATGTGTGCAGGTCGGGGTGAGCGTGGGGGCCGTGCACGGAGGGCATACGAAACGGGCAGTCACTAGGCTGCCTCAGCCAAGGGCCGCTTCACTCGCTAGTTCACACAGAGTACTTACATTATTTTTAATGGTTTGACTCCGCGGACAACGCAAGACGCAACTACTTAGTCGTCAAATGATTTGAGTATGTTATTCACACGCTGGATGGTCATTATTGTTGCAATCCAAAAAATCATATTGTAGGTGTTATCCTTACACAATTTGTTGAGCTACTTGACGCTGATTGCACCTACTTACTAATAAAAAATGAGACCTACCTATTCTATCGAGTTAGAGAGATTATTATGAGATTAGAGAACAAACTTTAATTAACATAAATAAAACTTATCTTTTATGTAGGTACTCCCAATTATATTAAAAATTACTTTTAAATATCATTTTGTACAGTGTTCACCTATGTTCACAAATAAATATTCATTCGATTATTTCCTTGCAACACATTTTTTTTGGTATCGGCCCTATTGTATACACGTGCTCCCTCAAGGTCACCAGCGAGCGAACTCTCACGTACAGTTACAGACGGGAGTGTCACAGCTGTGCCAGGGGCCTATCCATTTTCCATAGCAATAACGTCATGTAGTCTGTTCCATTGTCTTGTGGAGGCTAGTTTAAAGCACTATTCATACCTGATCCTACCATTCATACTTTCTTGCGCGCTCTATAGCTTCCTTATATACACCCGTGTACACAGCACCCCTCAATACATCTCAAATGTATTAAACTTCGACACCAGACAGCACCAACTTAATTACACTACGAGTAACGAACGTACCAACAAAGGGTGTGTGTAATCCAATTAAGAACTGTTCTCAATTGTTAGAATCAATTCACATCCATAGTTCAATCGATCTGAATACCGCTTGATTACTTCTACCGGTTTCTGCGTAAACTAGGAAGCTGTAACCTTTGAATTCTTTCGAAGAATATACCAGTCCGTACCTATTTCTATCGACAAACAGTGATTCATGCATTGCTGTTTTCCGGTGCAAAGGGCATGAGTGCCGATGAAATAATAATCATATAAGACTTTCCATCTTCATGTCTCAATTTGGCGAACGCAATTTTCCATACCATTCAGACAACAACCTAGGTGGCGTTGCAGTTGTTACGAGCAAAGATAACCGATTAACATCAGGTGGTTTTTATTTGTCATAGATATTCTTATGGTAACGGACCGAGGCACGGAGCGGTCTCGATGTGCAACGAAACGGTCACCCATCCATGGACAATACAGCGGCAAGCACAGCTTAACCTCATAGATCTTGCGATACACGTGGTTATTACTCAGCCACGAGCCCCTCTAAGTCTAAGCAATTAAGTACTGTGACCTCTGAATAACATACCTCCCAAGAAACACCTAGCTCTCTAAATTCAAACTAGCGACTAGCAACCACACAATAGCTTTAACTTAATTACGCTTAATTACAAGTAATCCCATCAAGTTCAGTAATCAAGCCACCGTATGCAGATGAGGCAAGAAACTATCCGGGTATGTTCACGCCTGTTAATAGGGGTTAGCAGAGTTCTGAGAGAAAGATAAAATTGTTGAATTAGGTAGAAACAGATTATAATAAAAGCAAGTATGTTTTTTATGTGGGATGCTTTTGAAAAATACAGGGCATGCTTTCATGGACGAAAAGTACTTTAAATATTGGAAAAATAAAATTTTACTCAAAGGAGACTTCATTTTATTTCGAAAAATAACAAATTCTGCATTCACAGATTATTAAAAAATCTCTTGCCTGAGCCAGGAATCGAACTGACACCATCGCGAATAAATAGGGTCAATCATCATCATCATCATCATTTCAGGCGCAAGACGTCCACTGCTGGATATAGGCCTCCCCCAAGCATCGCCACAATGACCGGTCCTGCGCTTTTCGCATCCAGATTGCCGCGACCTTCACCAGGTCGTCAGTCCACCTTGTGGTGGCCTACCCACGCTGCGCCTTCCAGTACGCGGTCACCACTCCAGAACTTTACTGCCCCATCGGCCATCCGTTCTGCGAGTGGTGTGCCCCGTCCACTGCTACTTAAGTTTGGCAATTCTTAGGACTATGTCGGTAACTTTTGTTCTCCTGCGAATCTCCACATTTCTGATTCGATCACGCAGAGACACTCCGAGCATAGCCCATTACCCTTTGAGTAACTTTGAGCCTTCTTATCAGGCCCATTGTGAGCGACCACGTTTCAGTACCGTAAGCAATTACTAGCAACACACACTGGTCAAAGACTTTCGTCTTGAGACACTGCAGTATGGACGAGGAGATATTGCGTAGCTTCCCGAACGCTGCCCAACCGAGTCGGATTCGACGATTGACCTCTTTCATATACCTCTTTGTTCGGTTTATGATCGGATAACTCAAAATTTAAGTAGGTATCAGCTGATATATGCTATATTTGTCACGATTTCTGGATTGGTCCTATAGTAAATGTTGTGGTTTATAAAGACGGTAAGTAATTTTTCGGTTATTTCAATTACGCGTTGTAGTTGTACCTAACCTTACTTGTACAAAACTCACACCAATGTTTACACAAAAATTCCAAAAACGCCCAGCGAAAAAACTTTTATTGTCTTTTTCTATTCAGTCAAAAATCTTTTCCTATCACTAAAAGTGATTTCAACAGAAAAATTAACGAATCTTTTACATGACCTTCTAAATAAATCCAACAGTCGCAGCAATCACAAATGAGGCACCAGAAACTTAACAAAGGAAGCCAACAAAGCAATAAAAACATTGGCCATAATACCCGCAACAAATTAATTAAAATACCTCCTAAAACATTATTTACTTAAGTAAGAACATTGGTTTATTAACTTGAGAGTGCTATTCTAATTTTATTAGCAGTTAATTTTAACTGAAGGATTGAGTTATTCGCCGATACGTTTCACTGGTTTATTTCTTACATTAATTTTGGTGTAAAATTTTAAATAGATATTGGTTTAGTAGAAACCAATGATATTGAGAAGTATAGATGTGTTACTTGCGGTCACAATTTGAAGACCCGAAAACGTCCTAGTTAGGCCGTTTTTATATTAATCCACGTCAAGTGAGGCGCCGAGCGTGAGCGGTGACAAAAAAAAACTAAAATGCCGACGTGTGTGTACAGAAAGTGTTCCATTTATGACGCGAAAGTAACTTGAAGTAACCAACTTACTTAATTTGTACTAGTTTATGTGTATTGTGCTGCCACTGCGTACGGAAAATTTGTTTCATTATTTTTTTAGGATATGACTGCCTCGTTTGTCTAGTGGTTACAAGCGCGACTGCTGAGCGTGGGCCCTGGGTTCGATTCCCGGGTCAGGCAAAGTGTTATTGGGTTTTTTCATTAGGAAATTCTCAGTAGCAGCCCGGAGTCTGGATTTTTGCCCGGTAAATGGCAATAGGCTCGCCCCATAGTACATGGGACTATAACATAACTGGCGAAATGTGGGTGTACTATTACACCTCTGCCTACCCCTTCGGGGAAATACAGGCGTGATGTTAAGTTATGTTATGACATATCTTTACTTTTAAATATCATTAGTTTTAGTAATATCCGAATATTCAACTCTTTATTCGCATCCTTTTAAACAACTCGTATATTTCTTAAGACTATTTATTCCTTCACAAAGTAATAAAAAACTAAGCACATTTTCGCAGCACATAAAACTATATGCAAACTTAGCTCCCCACAAGAACTTTAAAACTTCGTGATTCTATAAAATTTTCAATTTGCGCGAACATTATCGATATAGCCGCTATTTTATGATGTCGTTTAAACAGCTTTTGTCTAAAATATGGGCTAGGATAGTCATATTTTAAAGACTGGCTTAGTTTTAGATCCTAAGTTTGTAATAAAAGGGATATTTTTATTCAAGAGTGGTTGTAAGTCAGCCGATAACGTCCACTTCAAGAATACTACACAATAATAGAAATCTAAGGTAATAGATAAACACTTTCACACTCACACTCTCAGCACTTTCACGCACTCCCAGTACACTCTTTGATACGCACCCAAAAATTCAAATTCGACACATTTGCACAACTTCAGCATTTTTATTCAACATACTTTATAATAATAACTTCTTAGGTTTTCGCGATCACTACACATTATAATAAAACAAAGTTTAACCGGATTAAATCGCGTATATTATTTATATTGGTTTTCCTGACGTTTCGAAAGCTTTGCAGCATTTCGTGGTCGCAGGTAGACTAAGATGACAAGCGTCTTTACAAATATTTCTAAAAAATTATTTTAATCTACCGTACAATATTATTAATTAAAATCCTTTCGATGCACGCAGTAATCACTCACAATATCATTATCTTTTACAGTGTTGCGTGCTGTTTGGGACTTGATTATTTTTAGGACCTGCGACTAAAACACTGGCACTCACTGGCTAAAGCACTGGCGTACTGAGCCAGGAGTCGCAGGTTCGAATCCTGCCCGTGAGCGATTTTTTCTTTCCACAATTTCAATCAATCAATCAACTCAGCCTATCGCAGTCCATTGCTGGACATAGGCCTCTCCCAAATTGCGCCACAACGCTCGGTCCTCTGCCTTCCGCATCCAGTCCCCCCCAGCCACGTTCTTTAGGTCGTCGGTCCACCTGGCAGGGGGGCGCCCTACGCTGCGTTTTCCACAATTTAAATAGTTTTATTTTATTTATTTATTTTTAATTATTTCTCCTTTTCTTTTAATCTCTACTTTAGGTTGCCGTACTTACTAATTATTTCCGTGTAGTGATTATTTCGCCGAACTTTTCAGACGGTTTTCATGTTCCCCGTTCGTTGCTGTGCCTGCACTGCCTACAGCTGCACGTGCTCACCAGGCCAGTGCTGCTACCCCGGTTTCCTGTACGGCAAGCACCGCTAACGAGGGGCGTGAGCGTAAAATTTTATAAATTTTATTTTATAAATAAATAAAAATAATATAAATATTTTATTTATTTATTTATTATTTTAGGAATTACAGTGATACCTACATAGTTGTAATATCATAAAAAGACTTACTTTGCATGTCGTAGCTGCGGCAAAGAGGTTGACACTCAGCATGTTGCTGTGTTGTAACGTGAGTCACAACACAGCGCTGATTTTCAGTGTCAACCCCAAGTGACGAGCGGGTGCCAAGCCAGTAAAAGCAGCATTTTCCGAGGGATGCGTGAAAACGTATTTCTGTGATAAGCCTAATTATACGCCGGCGAAGCTGCGGTAATAGACTAGACTAATATTATTAGAATGATACCTATTAATACTAATAATAATTATGTTTTTTTTTTATTATAACAACACCGTTTAATACCAACAAACTGTGGTATAAAATGTGTCTTCAAAGCATCGTGATTATAGCAATTTACTATTTGACCGTTCAATATTTTTTTCGCAGTTAATTACTGACATGATAACACAAACACATCATGAAAACAATAATTTAAGCACAAAAATAAACAAGACTGACCTAAAAACAGGTATCCTAAACATACAGCCAAAAATACTACAAAAAAAAGTTTAATTTAATCGCTTTAAAAAAGGGTTAGACAACTTTTCATATGTCTACACCGACGTATCTGCGAGCATGAAATTTAAATCCCATCGCAATGAGGTGTATCACAATATAAATACAGAAGGTCAAAAGTGTTTTAACCTTCTATATTTCTGTTGAATTTAGCTGAAAATAGCAATAAATTCCCAGCGTAACCTACATTTGTAGGTTATACATTGCCAGATAAAAAACTCAACTATTGATCTAAAAAGTTTAATTACTGCACACAGCATTTATGCCTCAAAAGGTATCAAGAAATATGCTTACAGTGGTGTCCATTCTCTTGTTCACGAACTAAACTTATTTTATACTATGGCTGTCTTTCACTAATAGTAGATAAGAAAGGGATGGCAACAATTTTAAGACTTTCAAATTAGTCGGAACTTAGATTTGCATACAATTTTAGTCGTGATCTCGGAACATGCCCACTAAAATACAAAGAAATGTAACACGTAAATTAATTTGACAGTTCTAAAATTGATCTCTTTCTTGTATCTACTATTAGTAAAAGAGAGCAATAGTTTAAAATAAGTTTAGGTCGTGAAAAAGAGAATCGACTCAAATGCCAATAAAAAATAAAAATAAATATTTAAGCTAACAATAATGATAAATGGCTATTAAACGATTTTAAGTAGGAAGGCAGTTAGTAGGCCGTGGATAACAAAAGGGCTTTTACGATGCATGCGTAATAGAGACAATCTCTACAAAAAACTTAAAAGAGATCCAAGTAATGAAGTTCTTATTACAACTTATAAGCGTTACAGGAATTACTGCACTTCCTTGCTCAAAAGGGCTAAGCGAGGGTTCGAGAGACAAGAGATTGAAAAGGCTAGTGACAATAATAAGAAACTATGGGATGTAATCAAACAGATTAGCGGCTCTAACAGGGCTACAGCAGATCACTCCACTTGTCTCATCTCAAGCGAGAATCCGGATAGGAGTATTAATGACGTGAATAAATTCTTTGCAAACGTTGGGAGAAACCTTGCTGAGCAAATTAATTTCCAACACCAGCCTAATATACACAAACCTGATGTACTCACGCACACAGCACCTGTTCATTCCTTGGCTATGCTTCCTACAGACGAGACCGAGGTTTCTCAGTTTATTGTAGGGTTGAGGGATAGTTGCGCAGTTGGAATCGACCAGATCTCGGGCCGTTTACTTAAGAAATATGCTCATCTTCTCACCCCTGTTATCACCCACATCTGTAACCTCGCCATATCAACAGGGAAATTTCCACAAGCGTTTAAATCTGCACTCATAAAACCCATACATAAGGGTGGTGATAGGGACTGTGTCAATAACTTTAGACCCATCTCAATTCTACCAACGCTCTCAAAGATCCTGGAACGCCTAATGAATCACCGTCTGATTAAATTCATTGAGGTCAACAACCTTCTTTCACGCTCTCAATTTGGGTTCCGACATGGTAAATCTACCAATGACGCGGTACATGAGTTGGTAAATTCAGTTATTACCACCTTGGATGGTGAAAGGAAGTGTCTAACGGTGTTTCTCGACTTAGCCAAGGCTTTTGACACAGTCTCCGTCCCACACCTATTACACAAACTGGAACTAGTTGGAGTACGAGGCCTTCCCCTGGAGCTATTCCGGGATTACCTTTCTAACCGGAAACAGCGGGTCAAAATAGATAATCGACTTAGCAACGAGGTTTCATTGAGTGGTTTCGGAGTACCTCAGGGCAGTATACTCGGTCCGACCTTGTTTTTGGTCTACATCAACGACCTTTGTCAACTCCACCTCAGTAATGGGAAAATTTTCTCTTTTGCTGACGACACTGCCCTCTTCTTTAGTGGCGACAGTTGGGATGAGGTCTTTGATGTGGCTCAGCAAGGGTTTAATAGGGTTGGTGCTTGGTTGCAAGGTAACTTGCTTACACTTAATGTCACTAAAACCAAATATATGGCATTTGCACTAAGATCAAATGTGCTACCACCACCTTCTCTTTCCATCACAGCACACACATGTGGGTCTTGGGACCAGTTATGTTTATGTCCCTTCCTCCAAAGGTCTGATTCCTTAAGATACCTTGGAGTTATTATAGACCAACGCCTTAGCTTCAAACCACACATTGACGTTTTGGTGACAAGGTTGCGCAAACTTATATATATCTTTAAGACACTAAGACATGTAGCCAACCATCGTGTCATCAAGACGGTCTACTATGCCTTGTGTCAGTCGCTGGTTGACTACTGCATCATCTCCTGGGGTGGCGCTGCTAAAACACACCTAATTCAGGCAGAAAGAGCTCAACGTGCTATACTCAAGGTTGCTGCTGGTCTTCCTTTCCGTTTTCCTACAGTTGACTTGTACAAAAAGTGGGATGTACTATCTGTAAGACAAACATTCGTTTTGCACACTGTCATCAAAAAACATCTACAGCTAGACTATGATCCAGAACGATTGAAAGGTAAACGACGCAAGGGTACTGTATGTACAACACGATTGTTCCGTACAAGTCTCTCTCACAATTTTTTCTGCTACCTTGGGGATTACCTCTACAATAAAATAAATGAATGTCATGATATTTACCCACTATCCAAACCCAGCTGCAAACAAAAAGTGACCACATTCTTAAAAACCCTTAGCTACGATGACACAGAAAATTTTCTTCACCCCCTAATTTAAAATATAAATTTAGCATTAACTCCTTAGTTACGCGTATTGTAAGGTATTGTATGGTTGTCTCATAAATATAAAGTACCTATATTGTGTTTATGGCTTATCTAGATTCTAACAACAATATAACGCTTACACAAACATTCATATTCACAAATCATTAATCTACACATACAGTCGCACCACGCATACTCCAATACCTACCAACAGTCTAATAAGTTTTGTGACACAATCTGCTTTCTTATTTTTCTTTCCTTTAAAAAAAAAAATTAAAAAAAATGTCTTCATCTTTTGCTTAGCGTCATCTTAGCGCTTTAGTAAATTTGTTTATTTCAACTTGATGTATTAGATTAAATATCAACACAGGGAGCCAAGATTGTATGCAGCCACTGAGTGGGGCCTGGTGACCTGTAACACAGGTTTTTACGAACCCACAACAGGCACCAGCTCTCACAATGTGAAATATGTAGTCTTGTACCTATAATAAATGTGTATATAATCCATTGTGAGAGGAATAAATGAATAAATTATTATTATTATTATTATTAAATTCATCAGTTTCGGCGTTAAAATTAAGAAATCTAAACCCAAAGGGTTACACAAGAAACTAAAAAAAAAACATTTTTTTTACGTTTTTTGTTCCTGTTGTATCTTAATCAAAATGGTAATACGTACGTAACTTCAAACTTCGTGTAATTCTAGTGCATACTATTGTTAAAAAAAATGAAAAAAAATAAGAAAACACAGAAATGTGTGAAGGTATGGAACCATTAGTGCACCAGTCCGAAACGCATTGGCTGGTTTAGTGTTTCTTAATGTGTCCCTTGAAATATTTTTGTATCGTGTGCTTTTAAACACACAAACCTTCACATACACAAACACCTAGACCCAGAGCCCAGAACAGTCATCAGCCGGTCATACAAATTCTTGTTACGTGAGCAAAATGGCGATGCTTGGGGGAGGCCCATGTCCAGCAGTGAAAGTCTTTCGGCTGAAATGATGATGATGATGATGCGCAAAATCTAGCCTACCACTTCACCACTGTCGTCAGTAATTATACTACAATCGTTTTGTGGACTGGACCTTTTGTGATTATACCTGTGTGATGACCAAGAGGCGACTGTTGATTTTCGCGCCTAATTAACCACTTTTGAGTTGACGCAGTTTTGCTTCAGGTTTTCAACACCTATGCGTAGGGCTGGCGATTAAAGTTGGAGTGTGGTCAGATACATTAAATAAGTACCTTTGAATAATTAGACTAGAACCACAGTAGTCCCACGTTGAGTGAAGAAAATTCAAGTTGGCCTTAAAAGGCTACGTTCAGTACATTTTACGCGTGCCTGTGTATGTGTTGGATAACATTTTACGTCACTCATTGATTGTTTTTGTGATTCAACTTTGAGCGGAACTTTGAATGAAATTGTCACTCTATGTCTTATTACTCTAAGGGCGTAACATTCTTAACTGAGGTTCTTTTAAGGGTGAATGCATCATAACAAACAACTTTTACTATTGGAGCAACCCTCAATTTGTGAAAAAATTCGTAACTGTTCTATAACACAGTCATGTCGCTCGACAAAATGTATATAGAATGTGTATAGAATAAAATAGAATGTATTTACGATTATGATTTCGGGTAAAGTACATAAGATGGATTATTATTATAAAATAATAATAATAAATATTTTGTGACCATCTAGTCCCAAACTAAGCAGAGCTTGTGCTATGGGTACTAGACAATGGATAAATAAATAATAAAGAAATATTATTTGGGACATTTTTACACAGCACCATCTAGTCCCAAACTGAGAAGAGCTTATGCTATGGGTACTAGACAATGGATATAATACTTATATACTTTTTTTTGTAAATACATACTTATAATATATAATAAAAACCCAGACCAACACAAACACCTATGTTCATTACACAAATATTTGTGTTTCGTGGAAAACAAACTCTTGATCAGAGTCCGACACTCGAACCACGAGACCACAGAGGTCGTCATTTAAAAAAAAAATGAACAAAATGATGTGAACAATTAGTGTAAAGTTTAAAAAAATAACTCTGAATAAAGAATTCTTTACAAAAAAATCAATGTTCACAGGAATTTGATTTATATTCTTACATTTAATCAATGTAATGAAAATTCATATTTTACCTATGGATAAAATTTTCACATCATTTTTATTTTTATACCCATTGTGTGTGTCCCAACTATACGTGTTGTAGATAAACCTTATTGACAGGTCATTATTCAAAATGGCTGCCCGACAGAACATGTCCAAAACAACCGCGTGAAATGATTCGCAATAATCAATTTTATCTGCAGCCGAAGCTGAAATAAATTGATAAAAGTATAGTATAAGAATATAGTCTTTACATGACAGAAGTATATAGAATGGAAAAGTGGGCAGGGCGCGCGTGCCAACACTCTGCACCATAGTACAGGGCATTTGAAAGCCTTTCTCAGTACGCCTTATAACTTGTTTCTGTAAATACTGTAACAAAAACCCGCAAAAATGCCTTATTGTGCTGTTTCTAACTGCAGAAACAAAAGCTGTAAAGTACATTTGATTAAAGTAATTATTTTTTAAATTAATCACGTCAATATTTAAGGCGTAGTTTGTTCGAAAGTTGCCACGAATGAATCGCAAGTAAAATTGTGATTACAACCATTTTACTCTAGGTATCTATTTCTGTGCTTTACATGATCTAAATTTTTTTGAGGTGCATTTAAAGAACCTCCACGAGTGACAATTTCTAATTAATCGTCTGGCGCGCCTTGGGCAGTCAGCCGCGCTACCAACCTGTTGACTGACTAATCTTTACACCACGATATGAGCTGTTATCATTATGCAGGCCATGTCGACACGACAGAAGAAGAAGCATCTATTATGCAGACTTTGGTACTCATATTGAAGACTGAGAAACAGTGATCACCAGAGGATCTATGTTCACACCCGGCTCGTACCTCTGACTGTCCAGATTCATGTGGGGATCTTCACTTGCTTTAACCGTGAAAGAATACATCGTGAGGAAACCTGCACACAAAAGCGAAGCTAGCTAGTTTCTGATAAATAATGACTTCCCATACACATCTCTGTCATGTCGGACGAATAAAAATGGCGGATGGAATCTAGTCTAGTACCCATAGTACAAGCTCTGCTTAGTTTGGGACAAGATGGTGCTGTGTAAAAATGTCCCTAAAATATTTATTATTATTCCCTTTATTAGCTTAACAAACTTATTATTTACATTTTTAAATATTAAATAAATAAAAAACATTTAAAAATATAAAAAACAGCAGCCCACCGGCATGGGGACAGGGTCCAAGCTACCGGTGGTCAGGGCCCCAGAGAAAGGAACCTCCTCACTATGCGTGCCGTTTCAAGGAGTACTGCCTTCTGTATCTGGCCCTTGATCCAGCCGCCCAACGAGAGCCTCCTTAGGTGTTGGTCGAGGCTCTTGGCTATTAAGCCATTGGCCGTGATGACTATCGGTACAATGACTGCTGAGTCCACATCCCACATGTCGACAATCTCGTGAGCTAAGTCAATATACTTGATTTGTTTATCTTTCTCAGCTTTCACGAGGTTGTCGTCAAGAGGGACCGTGATATCAACAATCACTTCACGACGCTCTGAACGATCTATCACCACAATGTCAGGTTTATTGAAAACAACAGTCCTGTCAGTGATGATGGATCGGTCCCAGTACAGTGTGGCATGACTATTTTCAAGAACTGGGTCGGGCACATACTGGTAGTACGGTACTTCCGATTCCACAAGATTATATTTCAGAGCAAGTTGCTGGTGGATAATCCTGGCTACCAGGTTATGCCTGTGCAAGTACTCGCCGTTAGCAAGACGAGAACACCCGGAGTTAATGTGTCGGATAGATTCACCCGGACGGTGGCATGCCCGACAGATGTCAACCGTGCCATCCTTCACAATATAATAATATATATTGTATATATATAATTATTATATATATATAATTATGTATCGAAATTGCACATCTGACAACCCCATTTTCTGTCCAGTTCATTCTTGTCCATCCTAAGGTTACCTGGAAGAAATCGCTGATCGCGATAAGGCCGCCATTTGTACAATAGTTTAAATGCATATTCAATGTAATGTTTTTTATGGTGTACAATAAAGCATATATAAATAAATATAAATAAATAAATAAATATATTTCCGGTAGTTGTTCGTCATCATTACTTCGTCCATTATTATTATTATTACTCTCTCTAAGAAAAGATTGAAGCACTTCGTTTTTCCCTAAACCCACTATAATTTCGACAGAATTTTAACACATAAGATATATACTGTTATTTTATTTGTGACACTTCAACAATGACTACCGTCACACGAGACTTTTTGCGTAATCGCGACTTTTTGTCTTACTATGGATGTGAATGTGTGCGTGCCAGCCCGTACTTTTAAGCAAGCCGTCTTACTATAGATGCTTCACTTTTTGTTTAGCGTGATTCCGTCCGATTTTTTTATTCGTCCAAGTCTGTCACTATCAAAACAGCAAGTCATCATAATAAATCATAATAAACAGGTGAAACTTGCCAACCCTACTCGGCAGACACAACAAAAAGATGAAATTTATTAACTTGGCTTCATAATTAGTTAATTAACGCTTTCGTGTGGATCAGCTAATAAACTCATGATTTATATTTCTACAGTAAGGTTTACACATGGGACGGGCGGGGTGAATATTTTACCGGTTATTTTCTGTTTATAAAGGTATACTAGAACTCGTTGTACTATAAATTAGTGTACCTAGTTAAAAAACATGAAAATGAAACACACACCGCTACCCTCCATACACACACAAAAAATTCAATACACACACTCCCCTCCCCTCCAAACCAACATGAAAAATAAAACACACTTAAACCCCTCCCCTCTATACGCACACGTAAACTGGAATTAGAAGACGGAAGACGAATTTTTGTGGCAAAATTTAGGAGAAGCCTGTATCCAGCACTAGACTATGAATACACATCATAAAAATTGACTGATACAGACGCTACCTTAAAAGTTATTTTGAGTAGTGGTTTAACCCTGAACCTAAAAACTTTACACAATTTTTAAATTCAGGGTTCAAATTCCAAGTAAGACAAAATTATGATTTCAGTTATAAAATGAAGCAGCCTAGCTGTTCAATGCTTGCCTTCTAAGCAGGAGGCTCTGAGTTCCAACCCGGGCTACACATGTGACTTTTCAGATTCATGTGCGGATCAGAAATTGAGTATAACTTGCTATAGGAAAACATCGTGAGGAAACCTACACACCTGAGAGTGCACCATACAGTTCTTGATGGTGTGTGTAACTGTGTAATCCACCAACCCGCAGTTAAATTAAGATTTCAGCTATAAAATGAGCAGTAATATACAGCCTAGCATAGTGGTTAAACGCTTGCTTTCATTGCAGGAAGGATTGAGTTCAAACTCGGACACACGTCTAACTTTTCGGATCCATGTGCGGATCAGAATGTGATTATCACTCGCTAGAGGAAAACATCGTGACGAAACCTACACACCTCAGAGTGCTCCATACAGTTCTTGATGGTGTGGGTAATCCACCAAACTGCAATAGGCCGACGTGTTGGGCTAAGGCCTGCATACTTTTCATTCTGAGAAGAGGCCCGTGCCCTGCAGTGGGACAGTATAATGGTCTGGTTATGTACCTATATGTGTGTAATCAATTGTTATGCTGCAAAATGAAACAATCATGAAATATTGGTCTCACCTCTGGGCTGGAGCACCCAAGTACCTACTCTGTCTACTTGACCGCTTTCAGCGCAGAGCGGCTCAAATCTTCAGTGACTATGCTATTCCCAATCGTCTTGACCTTTGCGAAGAGTCGTTGCATCTCTATGTATCGTATATAGCATGTACAATGGGGAGTGCTCTGAGGAATTGTTCGACCTTACACCAGCCGCTGACTTCCACCATCGTACCACCCGCCATAAATATAAATTCCATCCTCACCATCTTGATGGTTGGTGGTCAACACAGACCAGTAAGCTTCAAGACTCCGCATAAACAAAGTTTTGTATTCGAACGCAGTCGTAAAACGTTGGTGGGGTCAGGGGGGCGGACGGCGCGTTATGATTGGCCGGCTCAAAAGTTCGGTGGTATGATTCCTTATGATTGGTGCCGCTCGCTGTCTGAGTGACGTTCCGATTGGCGGAGGGACGTATGATATGCAGTGGTAGAGCATATGCGTTGTGACCGGGGGTGTCCTGCTAACCGGCGTCTAGATGCTTACTGGTCTATGGTGGTCAACTACAGTACGTTTCACACGCCATTTTTTGCCTCGTACAGCAAAACTGTGGAACAAACTTCCGTCGGCGGTTTTCCCAAACGAAATCGACATGGGAGTCTTCAAGAAAAGAGCATACGTCTTTTTAAGAGTTCGGCAACGCATCGGCGATTCTCCTGGTATTGCGGATATCCAGGAGCGGCGGAGATTGCTCACCATCAGGTAACCCACATACTTGTTTACCTTCCTTAGTTTAAAAAGTCATTTTCAATCAAAAAAGGTAAAAACAAATCTATCCTCACTATGTGAGAAAAGTGCTACGGAATACTTATTACTCCACATCGAGAAAATTCAAGGAAATTTCTTGTCGGAAATGGACGCAAATAGCGTATTTTCCGCGGCATCCTATGTCAGTATGTAGTATTCCTAATCCGAGAAAGTTCTCGAATTTATTTGCACACTGCTTCCTCTTGGTTTTTGGTACACATTAGTACCTACCTATGTGTACATTTTAAGTAAAGCAAATGTAAATAAATTAGATGTTCATTAATATGTGTATTTATGTGGTTCTAATTTAAGAGAGATTTCAATGAAACTTCAACTCCGTATATTACGAAGATACTGTAAGTTACTATTTCATTTCGACACTTTTATACTTAGTTTAACGCAGTTTGTTCCATTAACTCAGTGCAGTGTCTACTTCTACACATATGACAAAAAATATGTACACACAGCGTCATTAATTGGTTACCCCACTAGTACGAGAGTTTGTTCGTAAATGGGGGTAACTAATTGGTGCAGCTGACTGTACATTTAATTACATTATATCTCACACAAAAATAAAAAAGTCACTTTTCCCTATACAATGCGCTCAGTCTGCTGCCTTATAATTTAATTTTGAATTGCTTCTAGAAAAAAGGTAATTTTTTTAATAAAAATAAATAATAATTCTCATTTGATTCCCCTTCTTTAACTACAATATCTCCCAACATGGACGTTGGAAGATGGTACGCATTGAAAGTCCTCCAGCAATGAATTTCATACTAAAAACCACATTAAAACTATCAAGCACATAATAAAAGAAAATCTTCCCCTAGATTTATGGAGGCATGAATTTTCTCTCTTGTTAGGCAACTGTAACATCTTAACACTTTTTCGCCGCGTGGGTATCAATGGCCCGGAATGAAATGTTGGCCGTATATCATCGTAGGAGTATTTTTTTGGTTAATTTTATTAGATCTGACAGTCGGTTATTTCTTGTGGGATTTCTTTTTTGCACGGAATACGGATTAACATGTGCCTCTCATATAGGTATTTATACAGATAAATTGTGTAGGAATAGCAAATAGGTGCTGCCATTTTACGCACGAAGCTTTTTGCTAACACTTGTATGCGTAATACTTAGGTAATATACGCTGCAAAGCTTTCGAAACTTCAGGAGGCAACCAATCTAAATAATATACGCGATATAATCAGGTTAAACTTGTTTTATTATAATGTGTAGTGATCGCGAAAACCTAAGAAATTATTAGGTAATATAATTTTTTTGTAACACATACCTCTATGTATTGGTTCTCATTTTTTTTGGGTATACCTATAATTATTGGTTTCTTTTATTGGCTTGGCACCCGCTTGTCACTTAGGGTTGACACTGAAAATCAGGACTCACGTTACAACACAGCATCATGCTGAGTGTCAACCTCTTTTCCGCAGCTACGACATGCAAAGTTACTTTCCATTTGATGTTACAACTATCACTATAAGATTTCTTAAAATTTAAGATAATTAGGGAGTTCCTTTTTAAGTACACCTACCGCATGTCTTATTGCGGGAATAAATAATTTTTCTTTCTTTTTTTTACTGCTAAGGAGTGGAATTCTGTTTCCTATTGGGAAACGAAAAGTATAATCTGGTAGTCTTCAAGGCACACATGAATAGGTTTTTGCTGGGCAAGCATGCACCATCGTCAACTGTTCGATCGCTTATGAGGAACGTCCTGCCGCCAAGTTTTGGCTACATTTTAACCTGCATTGGTTTTTTACCTACATTAAATTTATTGATGAAATTAACGTTCCGGAAGAAATCTGTTTTCACCCAATATTCACAAAATCTTTTGTTTTTGATGTCATAATAATCTATACTGACTGTTTTAAAAATACATGTTTTTGGTATTCTAATAAAAACTAATTTTATTTGTCACGATTTTGACGTAATTTTAGGTGCCTATTAATACTAAGATATTGCGAAATTTCAAAAAAATTAAACCTGCCACCATATTTCAATGTGTAAATTCTTTGAGATAACACATAAAAAATCATCGAAAACGGATACAATTTATAGGGGGGAAACCATTGGCGTATTTTGTGATGACACGAAGTTGGTATATTCTAATCATAACATCAGGTGAGTTAGTGGTCCAACGCAAGCTCATCATAATCATCATCATCATTTCAGCCGAAAGACGTCCACTGCTCTAGCCAAAACTGGCCGTTTTTCGCAGTTTTTCTATATACAACTACAGCGAACTATAATTTACAGAGTAAACAGTTTTTAATTAAACTACAGTACCTGCCCCCCTAGCCAAGTTGACAATCTTATCTACAATCGTCAACGCTAAAACGATCAAAATGTACGGGAATGACATATCTCAACGAATGAATTTTTCGTTGAGATATGTCGTTCCCATACATTTTGATTGTTTTCTATTAGCGTTGACGATTGTAGATTGTCAACTTGGCTAGGGGCTGTACTTCAATCGTCAAAATCTAATTTTCGATAAATTATGTACTTAGTGAGTAATTATTATTTTATTGATGGGGGCGCCACCTATCTCTTAGTAGCGCCTTAAGAAGTTCAGAAACCTCACTTATTTAGGATCAATGAATCAACACTCCCACAGTGGAATTTAAATGGAACTGTCCGTTCACGCTACAAGCTGTTGTCAAATCTAAAAATACTATCAACTGAACTTATACTATCTGTGCCCGGTCAATGGCAATAGTACATTATGATACAAGTGAGCTAAGTTGACTATTATACTCGAGGCTGGATTGCAGCCCGAGCCGAAGGCGAGGGCGTAATGGAGCCGAGAGTATAATAGTCAATGCTCACGCGTGTCATACGACGTTTTTCAACACACTTGCGAGGAAAAATACATAAATTATACATTTTAGACAAATATTGAATTTGTGAAAAATGATAAAAATGGCGCGCGGACCGCGCGGTGACATACAGCTATGCGCGCGCAGGTGGTCGAAGGAAACCGCCATACAGCCTAATATAAAAATATTATACATTTATTTTTTATTTATGACACAAATTAATATTAATTTGTTGACAAAAATTAATAATTTGATGAAATGAAATGTTTATATAGCATATTTTAATTAATACAGTTGATTTATTCCCAAAAATGTTTAATTTAGTTCAGGCATAAAAACTCTTTGCTGCGATTTAAAAATAAACTAATTAAACAACTTCACAGTACAGAAGTGTTGGCAGGGTTCGGCCTCTGACCTCAAATGTTACAAAGCAAAAACTGTTCATGTTAAGGACTGAACATAATAAAGAAGAACGAACGAAATAGGCTAACATTTATAAACAAAATGTAACTTTTACTCACACAAGATATTGATCTATAATCGTGCCATATTTCTATAGCAAATGAAAAATAATGTGCTTAGTCATTGTCACTTAGAAACATAGCGAGGATTTGAGAATAAACCCCGAACTCTGAAAATAAGTCATCGGCGGCATTTTCAAAGGGTAGAAATACCTGCAAGTATTTTTGGTGGTTTCGCACGCATCGTTTTTGTGTCGCACGCGACACATGGAGGGAATTTGTTTGTGTACAAGAGATGACACGTATCCGCGGCAGTTACTGCTAGTGTTAGATGGGAAATTCCATTGGTCACACTAGCTAGTTGAGTAGTTGTTGTTGAGTGGAGACCGCGAATCGGCAAACGCAGCGTAGGGCACCCCCAGCCAGGTGGACCGACGACCTGATTAGAGTAGCTGGGGGGACTGGACGCGGAAGGCAGAAGACCGGGAGTCGTGGTGCAACTTAGGAGAGGTCTATGTCCAGCAGTAGACTGCGATAGGCTGAGTTGATGATGATGACAAGGCTATTACTACTACTTACGATACTTTAAAAGGTCAATGGAGATGGCTTTGCTCGGAGTGTCCCTGCGTGATCGAATCAGTAATGAGGAGATTCGCAGGAGAACGAAAGTAACCGACATAGTCCGAAGAATTGCTAAACTTAGGTGGCAGTGGGCGGGGTACATTCCTCGCAGATCAGATGGCCGATGGGGCAGTAAAGTTTTGGGGTGGCGACCGCGTACTAGAAGGCGCAGCGTGGGTAGGCCCTGCACAAGGTAGACCGACGACCTGGTGAAGGTCGCGGGAATCCGCTGGATGCGGAAGGCGCAGGGCCAGTCGCCGTGGCGATGCTTGGGGGAGGCCTATGTACAGCAGTGGACGTCTTTCGGCTGAAATGATGATGATGATGATGACTATACTTTACTATACTTTTCTTATATTTTATGTCGACTGTCGTTTCTTTATATATATTTTACCTATGTGTTTTTATGTTTGACTTTCTTTGTAACTCCACCTGTTACCTGTTTGTGTTTTGTATCACTGTTGTTTAAATATTGCGCGTCGTTAACTGGGACAATAAACCATTTTTCTTTCTTTCTTTCTATTATCCAATTAAAATTGTGTTACGATTCCGCACAAATGTATTTAGTCCTTATCTAGCAAAAACAGTTTTCTGGCCCAATGTGTGACCCCAGTTCAGACTGTGTCGTGGAACTGACATTTTATTTCCTGTATTCACTGGAAATGGCTTTCGGACGTTGAAATAGAAGGCTATATTTCTGTAGAATTAAATATGAAAGCGTTAGCGAAGTGTTAATAGAAATAAATTGTTTCACTGTTTTGTGGTTTGTAACTATGCATTTTGTATAACATTTGTATTCGAGTGTTTTGTTTTACTTCACTTGACTAAAAGTAAAAAGTGAAATTAGTGTCTTGCAACAAAATAGAATTTTGCCGACTTTAATTTTAATATTTATCGTAATTTGTCGAAGTTGTCGACCAATTTGGTTTGTTATTTCGTTTCGTCTACGACTCACGTAACGAGAGAAAAAGAAATAGCAAACCGAATACAGACAAGTGCTTATCGAAAATATTCCGAATTGGAGAGCAGGTCAATACAAAATTTAATTTGTACTCATAGCAGTAACTAATAAGTAATCTGTGCCCATACCCATAGCCTTATACCTAACCTAAGCGTAAAGGCTGGGTCAAACCAATTGCAGCAAGTACGTTGCCGCTGCGCGTAGTCGTGCAACTCGCGTGCTTGGTGTGTCATCTCCCGTACGGTTTCATACATAATAATAATAACATAATATCACGCCTGTATTTCCCCGAAGGGGTAGGCAGAGGTGTAATAGTATACCCACATTTCGCCAGTTATGTTATAGTCCCATGTAATAGGGGGCGAGCCTATTGCCATTGACCATTATAATAAAATAATTGTTTCATACATTACATTAAAATTAAATTATCTCGAAGTAAGGCGGAATTACTGCTAGCTAACTTTTGCTTGTAAGATACTACGGGGTAAAGCTGATTGTCCAGAACTAATGTCTCAAGTAGTGCGTCTTTTTATACCAATCGTGCCTACATACCAACTCAGACCACGTAGGTATGTACCCATTATTGGCTGTGCCAGAAACACGCATGCTAACTCCCCACTCGTTGGTGCGCTTACAATGCTAAATGCTCTCCTGACTTCGGCGTCTGAGTGCGATTTGTTCGCGTCGATATGGATAGATGTGTGTCGTGAATGTTTAAGTTTTTGTGAGATGATGGATGCCTAATAAATTAGTGTTATTATTTTTATTTCTAAGGATTTATGTTATTTTGTTTTATGTTTTTTTGTACAAGGCATTAGTTTTAATTAAACTGTAATGTTGCTCATGATACTTGAAATAAATAAATAATAAATAAATAAAATACAACGTCACCTACTGCAACGCGACGCGCTGCGCTGTGATGCGCTGCGGTTAAATTGACCCGCTTGACCCAGCCAACGACCATACAGCCCAATAGACGCCTAATGTTGAATATAATGCGTACAATAAATTCTGCCACGAGCTGAGGCAATCCGATTGGCCCTACCAAGGCGGCTATTGGCTAATCACTAATAACGCGGCAGTTTTGACGGCTCATGTAAGTGGTCAAAACTGATTTGAAGATTTCAAGTGGCGACCTACATTAGTGAAATTTCATAGATGTGTTGCAGACATCGGTCACCTGTTATGTGGCGTCTATGGGTGTATGGTCGCTGGAACCAGCCTTTATCTTACTTGAAATGCGAAATTGTTTTTGTTTATCTTTCACGCAGCAACAGAGAAACCGATTCACCCGCGTGATTTTTGCATAGAAAGAAAAGAAAGAAAGAAAAAGATTTTATTCTTGTAATATAGTTACAGTTAAATTGACAACCGACAACACTGGACATAAACAATACATGACATGACATGCATAGACATAGTTTATGGGTCGGAAAGTGACAAAAACTAATTTTTATCCCGGAAAAATACACGGTTCCTGTGAGACCCACGAGAGCAAAGCCACGAATAAAAGCTAGTGATTCTATAAATCAGTTTGATTCTTTCCTTCAGCTTACGAGAGTACTTTTTACTTCGCACAAAAACAAGACAAAAACAAAAGAAAACCTCAACTTGCAAATGAAGAAACGAATAGATTCGATAGTATTAACCATCGAGCTTCGCTGACGTATTTCGATGTCCTGTCCTACTCATTTTGTATACAATAAAAAGAGACACCAAACGGGATTCGATCCTCGTTTAAAAACAGAAGGCAAATGTTTGCAAATCAAAAGCCAATATCGGGCGATCGATACAAGCGGCTTTGACATATTTGCATAATAGGATTTGTGAACGAGGAGTTACAAATATTTTGGAGTAGTGACTTCGTTTTCATGAACATTATTAATGTACTTTTATATTAGGTCCTACTCGTACACATAAAGAATGGGATTGAAAATTGAAGAATGGGATTTAATGCGGACAGTACATTCACCGTTTTTAATTTAAATAGTTAATAAACACAATAATTGAGCGGCTATGATACTCCATTTAACTTCATATTTGTGTACAATCTCTTTTAAGTAGTCTACGGTTTTATAATGTATTACGTTGGCACCACCGTTAAAGATAGCCAACCTCATTTTGGCACTTTTACATCTACACAGGAATAGAGGAGTAAAACTGTTTAGTTGCTAGGCAGCCACTTGTTTGACTTGAGTTTTGTAACCAAAACATAGTCTCAAAGTAGTTAATAATATGAAGAAATATAAACGGAATACTGTCCGTTTATTAAAATAAATTGCAACACATTGCCTTCATCGAATTTTGTATGGTGAGCATCATTTTTTATTCGTAACTTCCCAAGGCTGGCACTAATGGAACTTTAGCAATGTCCTTTATTCACTTACACAACTACTACAGAAGCACTAACCTATACATACACGTTCGTGTGTACAGTCCGTTTCTTTAGAATGTTGTTGTGTGCGGAACCTCGGACGAATAAAAATGGCGGACGGAATCTCGCTAAGAAAAGATTAAAGCACTTCGTTTTTTCCTAAACCAATTTTAACACACCAGATATTATATTGTTATTTTATTTGCGACACTACAACAATGACTACCGTCCCACGATATTTGTTGCATAATCGCGGCATTTTGTCTTACAATGAGCATGAATGTGTGCGTGCCAGCCCGTACTTTTAAGCGAGCCGTCTTACTATTGGTGCATCACTTTTTGTTTAGCGAGATTCCGTCCGCCTTTTTTATTCGTCCAAGTGCGGAACTAGGAATTATATTTACTTAGTAGATACAACATGAAAGAGACCTACCTATATTGTTTACTAAATAAAAAAAGTCTAAAAAACGATGTTTAAGTGTATTTACCTCCACAAATAACCATATATCCTTAAATTATTTATGTTTAATGGGTTAACAGATCTATCTACCTGATCGCTTGCTGACCACCTATCGCGTGACGACAGAAAACTTCCCTACACCCGTCAAGGGCCATTTATCTACAGCGTATAGCCCCAACGCTTAATTTTAATAGAAACACTTTATATAAATTGCCTCAATAATGGCTGGGGAACCAACGCTAATTTATAATGAATTAACTTAATTACAAACTCTTATTTAGTTATCGAAGTTTGATATTGTTTAAAGGTTTATTCTGACGTTATAATTTTGAGATTCAATTACAGTTCATTATACTGGCTTGGTTCAAAATAGAATAATACATTTATCTCCTTTCTACAATAAATACACCACTATTGCCAATCCATCCGTCAAGTTTAAGGGGCGGCATTGGGAAAAATAGGGATTTTAGAATCAAAATATTTTCATTTTTGGATACGACGTTGATCTCATTTTTCATATTTAAGATTTTTCATTATATTTACTAGATTTTGGTATAGGAAAAACACGATTTAATGAAATTAGCTGGACAGGTTTAGAAATTCCAATAGTTTTTACCAGGTATTGTTTTTTGTGAAAAGATATATCTTGTACATGTCTAAATTCTGGTGTAACAGATTTTTATTTTAATGTTTATTCGCTGAGATATTTGCAAAAATGTAAAAAACATCAAAACAGCGCGATTCCGCTCTGTTCTCACACGCGCAATTTGCCGTATGTTAAAAAGGGACTGTTGCTAATTCAATGCAGCACCTTAATGATTTTGTTAAATTTCTTGAAACTTTTAATTGGACCAGTCATTATATAATCAGCTCATTACTGTTACACTGCTGAGCAAGGGCGTCTTCTCGATGCAAGAAGGCTAAGGCCTTAGTCCACCACGCTGGTCTAGTGCGGGTTGGCGGACTAGACACTGAGACAACATAAGAACTGTATGGAGAACTCTCAGTTGCTGGTTTTCTCACGATATTTACCTTCACCGTTAAAGGAAGTGATAATCAGATTCTGATCTGCACATTATATGATTGGTAGTAGCTAGTCATTCTTAGTACGAATCATTCCTTACAATTGAAACTACCAATTACCATGATAAAGCGACTTGATATTTCGACGACGTCTGTGGTGTAGTGGTTCGAGGGTCGGACTGCTGATCACGAGGTCGTGGGTTCGATTACCACAGGACACAAATATTTGTGTGATGAACATAAGTGTTTGTGTTGGTCTGGGTGTTTCTTATGTATTATAAGTATGTATTTACAACAACAAAAAAGTATTTATGTATTATATCCATTGTCTAGTACGACTAGTACCCATATCACAAGCTCTGCTTAGTGTTACAAACTCGTGGATCAGCCAACCCAGAGACAAGTTACTTATCAGCGGAAGGAACGAATGAAGTCACCATGTCTTGTATTTAGTCGATTATTATACTTTTAATTCATCGTATTTATATCCAGTCAATTAAATTATTTAATAAATGTAGTCACTAGCCAACATGATCATATTATATAATATTAGCTTAATTATCGATTTACTTAACAATTTATCGATTTGAGAATTAATAACTATTTTATCATGTTGGCAACACTGATTCCTAGAAATTATAAAATAACGTGCAACTGTCATTTGGGGCTCTGTCCGTATTGAAACTCCGAGTAAAGAACATGTCCTGACGCTTCGTGTTACTGCATTCTTTACCTACACCTAGGTTCAGGAGAACCCGCACACCAAAGTTCACTTCCAGCAACCCCTTCGTTACATTAGTTTGGGATTAGATGGTGATGTTTAAAAACGTCCCGAAGAAAAAAAAACATGAAAACTACTGGGTTTGATTGTCACACTGTGTAGGTATCAGTATTTTGATATGTATAATCATTAAATGCACTTTTTCATTTCTCTAAATTCGAAGACATAGCATACATCGGGATTCTCCGCCAACCCGCCCGGTTTAGCAGTTAGGGTATCCATTTTGGGTACCAATTCTGCGAGAGTCCATTAAAAAAAAAAAGTAACACATCGGACACTCAATACAATATAAATGGTAGCACCACCTACATACACAAGATTACGTCTGTATACGAAAGCACACACACGTGTAGGTTAGGGATGCTCACCGCTCGTAATACCAACTGCATTCCAAGTGCTTCTTCGTAGTTTTCAGAGATGGCGTGCTTGTATAGCGACTGGCGATTGACATCCATTGCAATCTTGCAGTCCGATTGCCGTCAAATTGTGGGCGCATGCGAGGCATGGTCGAGGAATCTTGAATTGGCGGGGTCGCTGAGTGGCCGTTGTGTACGTTAGTACTATTAGGTATTCTGTGGACGTGGTTCCTAATAAAAAAATCCCTAGCTCTCATAATTTACTATTTTTTTCCCTACATCTCATACTTTAAGATTTCTCGCCAGAGACCCATTTCAATGCATCATCCCGTACAGGAGGAAAAGCATAATGATAATATCAAATAATCCGTAGGCTCTGTTTTCTTTCATTCAAAGAAACTAAATACGCAAAAAAAATACGTTTTTACCATTCGAAATTTTCGGAGATCCATGGAATCTATTGTCTAATAAAATAAAAACGGGGTAAGCTTCGCCTAAGCCCTGAACTTTGCATAGAGGTCCCATTAGGCTCAGCCAAGGTCCAAACAACGGCAAATAACCTACAGAATTGTCAGCAAATATGCGAAGATAAGGATAAAAATTGTCTTTTGAATCTTGGATAAATAGAAAACGAGATATTGTGTAAAGAAAAGTCAAGTAAAATAGTTGATAAAGTTAAAATAAACAGGTTGATTTGTTATAAACTATCTACTATGTACAGTCGACCAATCGAAATCATGACCCACTCGGCTAATAATTCGTATGAAATTGTCAAAACAGTAAAATGTTCTTCTTATTACCGTCGTGCTGTACTTAGGACATTTTGAATATTAAGGAAACTGCTTTAATATGGGTCAGAGGTCTATGCAATTTTGAGCTTTGTTATGAAGAATGCAATAGATTCATAATTGGATAAAAATAAAGTTTTTTTATAAAACAGGAATTATGTTTTGAATTTCAAATTAACTGTCATTCCGCATAGTTTAATTTCTAAATTCGACATAATTGTATTAGAATGTTTGTAGAAAATTAAGCTTATGGTGGGTCATGATTCTGTTTGGTCGAGTGTACCTACATTCTCTGCTGAACTTATTGCAAAATCTGAGTCAAAAAGGTGTATTACACTCACAAACAAATCAGCACTATTCAGTTAAATTAGTTATCACTGCTATATGAAATTTCGAAATAATTATGTACACTTATAGTATTCACTTTCATACCTAAATTATTTTTTTTAAATTTTAAACCGAGTTTTTACGTTTGTTGTTTGTTTTTATTTTATTATAAATTTCAGCAGAGGTCATGTGACCACCTTCCGAATCCATCATCAAATCAGCTCACCACAATTATACTTATTGCTTTTTCTGTATGTATTGTGTGCAATGTTGTTTTACAAGTTTCAAATCGATTGCAAAATTTGTACCGAATAGAAGCGTGCCATGGTAACGTGATAATATTAATAATAAAATACTATTTTATTGGAGCTGAAAAATAGGCAGATACTTTTTAAGGTTCAGCCATCAACAAAATTAAGAAAAAGAAACTGCCATTTCAACGTATTTTTTTTTATATGTTTACTTCAAATAAACGATTACAATTACTAACTAACCTATAAATTACAATTTCAGCATTAAATATGAATGGGTCTTAAATAACCCCTCAGACTCAAAATTCTTGATCCTTCACCAATGACAAATGACTATCATAATTTCCAACCTCTATAATTTAGACCTATTTCACAGGTCAACAATAAAACGGGTTGGGGCGTATAATTGCACGGTACCAAGCTACCAGGATCGCATAAATCTTCAGAGGTTCCCGATAGCTGGGCCTACGATCAATCAATGACCTTTCGACTATACTTCATCTTTGGATTGGTTTCATGCCTTCGTATCTTGGAGTCCCAAGTGTAAAGGATATTGATAACTTGGTAGTTGGGAAGTTTCGTATTTTTTTGGCTTATTTCTATCATTTAGTAAAATACTACGCTGAATAAAAAAAGTGTTTTCTATGACGGACATAAAAAAAATCTTTAAAAAACAATATTCTACTTATTTTATTATTTTTAACGCATTTACGCATGCGAAGCGAAATCTTACGATTTAAATTGTGGAAAGAAAAAAAAAAAATTACATTTTTATATAATAACTATCGTGAGTTAAATTCATAATTATTAATATAAACGGTTTCACTCACGTTATTTCATCGGGTGTGCCCGACCAGTTACATTACATTACATTACACACATTATTACACATACATTACATTATTACGTTATTTACATATTTTTTTTCTTTTAAATCGTAATATTCTACCTATTGATTACTCTTGGATCCGTGCGTGTGTTTACAGAGACAAATCTGACAAACACCTGGAAATTCATACAAATAGTATTGCAAGCGGTAATCGAATGTATCGCTTTGTAACTACACTATCAAGCCGTCATTTTGCTTGACAACTTCAAGAATAAAATACGATAATACCAACAAACTCACACCGTACAGTAAAGTACAGTCGATTGCATGACATGGTAACACTTGAATAAGAAAACCACCCTTACTGCTTACGAAATAAAGACGCTGTCAATGTCAAACTGTTACCACTGCCGTGCGGTCGACCGTACAATTTATTAACTTGTATATTGTATTCCATAATTATTTTTTTCAATCCCAGTCTTAAATTGGACTGCATAAAAAAAATCGAAACGAACTTTATCAATTTCAGTTTGAAGAAAGTATCAAAATAACACGATTTGTATAAAAAATATTAAATCGATGATAAAATGTAAGACATACAAAGAATAAAAATAATTAAAAACAAACAAAGCTTTTAAGTTTTTAGGGTGGGCATTTTCTGTCCTTGTCGTGCGAAACGAATGACGTCAGACGGCAGCAGTGCTCTCGCTGTTTCATCATCATCATCATCATCATATCAGCCGAAAGACGTCCACTGCTGGACATAGGCCTCCCCCAAGCATCGCCACAATGACCGGTCCTCTCGCTGTTTAGTTACCAATTTTGTAAAACTTTAGATAGATAGAGTATACTTTATTGTTTGCACAACATAAAAATAAGAATAAAGTTTTAACAAACATGAGCACAGTACTAACAATTGGCGGTCTTATCGCTTAAAGCAATTTCTTCCAAACAACCATTAATTTTATTAACCTTTGATTTGGGCTTTAATTAGTGTTTCCATAGCTGCCCATCTTTTTTCTAATTCCTTATTAAAAAAAAACGAATAACCTATTGTATAAAGCATCGCATACGGACTACGGCACAAAACGAAACTCAGGGCCCCAAGTCTGCTAATTACACTAAAAAACCAACCATCGCCATTCCACCGACACCCTACTGACACTCATAAACAACTGTGACAAAATGGGTAGTCTGCTAAAACTTAAATCTCGACGGAATGGCAATAGAATGGTAATGTCAAATCGATGTTGCCAATTAAAATCTACCATTAGTTGTATTGTTTTTTATCAACCTTTTTTTTAGTTTTTATCAATGAAATATTTAAATTAAGGATTTTATTGATATTACCTACCTCTTAAGGGGTCATTATACTCATCCGTATGAACAACTTTTACATTTACGTTTTTAGCGTACTAAGCGGCAATACTATCGACATACGTGTTATTGAAAACCTCTTAAGGGGTCATTATACTCATCCGTAAGAGCAACTTTTGGTACTTTTACGTTTACGTTTTTAGCGTACTACATGTACTGTATGAACAACTTTTACTATGGGACCAATCCTGAAATCACAAAAAACGCAAACGTAAAATTTGTTTATAAGAATGAGTACAAATACCCCTTAAGAGGTTTTCAATAACACGTCGTATCTCGATAGTATTACCGCGTAGTAAGCTATTGATATACGTGTTATTGAAAACCTCTTAAGGGGTCATTGTACTCATCCGAATCATCATCATCATCATCATCATCATCAGAATAATAGTTATTTAGAGACCAATGGCTATCCAATGACTTTCCACTGAACTACAATAAAATTAAAAACCGTAAAATCAAAATCAAAATTAAAATCAAAATAATTTATTTGTGAAACATAGGAAAAAGTTAAAAACTTTGTGGAAAATTAAAATATTAAGTCACACTATATTTAACCTTGAAAGGCATACAAATTACATAGTATAGAACATAGCATACATAGCATTTTCATTTTTATTCCATTCGTTTCTACCATTCAACTGCCATTGGACTATTTGCTATTCTGTAAACCAATAGTGTATCAATGTCTTCTCGATAGCTTAAGTTTCGGTAGTCTACTCGTTATTTGACGTTTCTGACAATCGTCTCTCAATGACTTTTTGCCATCGAACTACAACTGAGAGGTCATTTTGCAAACATACCTTTTTTGCAGTTATTGTTATAACAATTGAACTTTTTTTTTGTAAAATAAAGTTGAATTGTGTATTGTAGTAATTTATTTCGACGATAATATTCAATTTTAGACTATAAATGAGACCTTGAGAATCAGTTACACAATCGATGGGCATGTACTATTGACTATTGACATATTATAGCAATACTATCGTTAGTGTCTATATAGTATTTGACACTAATAGTGCTATGAATAGTATTGCATAAAAAGCTATCAATACGGTCGATAGCAACGATCGCTTCGATAGTATCTAAAGCTAACCTTGAGAATCAGTTACTCTATCGATAGTATCGATAGCATGGCACCTGCCAATATTATCGACATATATATTATCGTCAGTATAAACAACTTTTACTATGAACACAACCCTGAAATCGCGAAAAAAAACAGCTTATCCCTACATTTTCCTGATTTCGCGGCCCTACATTTGTGTTCACATAATTCGGCGAAATGTAGAGAACAGCAGTTTTTTTTACGTTTGAAATGTTTCAATTATTTTTCAACACACTTACTCGTTAAGTGGCTCTTATTGCACCACTTTTAGGTTCATAATGTAGCTTATAATAACGCCCGCGTGGTTTTTACTTTATATTATCGCACTAGTGCTTTTTAGTTTTTACTTTAGGTACTTACAGTTTATTTTTTAATTTTATAAAAGCAGCAAAATAATTTGATGTCTACACAAAATTTAAAAAAATTGTGAACAAATCAACTATTTAATTTGTGTTAAACATTTAATTTCATTAAATTATTTATGTTTGTCAACAAATTAACATTAATTTGTGTTATAAATAATATTTTTAATATTAGGTTGTTTGGCGGTTTCCTTCTATTACTGCGCGCGCATACCTATACCAGGCCCCTCAGAAAGTATTGCGAAAAAAAGTTTTTATATATGGGAGACTGGCCAGTTATAATGTTTTTCGAAAATATGATTATTTATAAGTAAAAATAAGTAAGTTCCAATTTCAAAATTTCCCTCCACATTTTTTGCGAGTTAATTCAAAGTATTGTGTCTCACTGAAATATGGATCTGCGCCGGGAACATTTTAGAGCTATGATTTTATACGATTTCAAGTGTCGCCTGAAACCGGATGAATCGTACGATAGACTTCAAATGGCATTCATGGATGAAGGCCCTTCCAAGGCAACCGTGTATCGTTGGTATAACGAATCCAAGCGCGGTCGACCAACTTTGGGGGATGACGAAAGAAGCGGTCGCCCTTTGACGGCTGTTACCGAAGAAAACGTGCTAGCAGTGAAAAATTTAATCCAAGACAATAGGCGAATTACATATCAGGAGATTCAACACATATTGAAGATTGGATCGGGAAGCGTTCACGAGATTCTACACAGCCATCTTCGCGTGAGGAGGATAGTATCACGCTGGGTGCCGCACAACCTCACCGATGCTCAGAAGCAGGCCCGGGTGGAATGGTGCCGTGATATGCTTAACAAATTTGAAGCAGGCTCGTCTCGGCGTGTTTACGACATCGTTACAGGTGATGAGTCCTGGATTTATCAATACGACCCAGAAACCAAGCGCCAGTCGACTGTTTGGGTGTTTCAAAATGAGCCAACGCCTACCAAAGTGAAGCGATCTAGAAGCGGGGGTAAGATTTTGATCGCTAGCTTTTTTAATTTGACTGGCCACTTGGTATCAATTCCCTTACGGGATCAAAGAAGCATTAATGCCGAATGGTATACTACCAAATGTTTGCCAGAAGTTTTCTCTGTTATAAGCAACAAGCGACCAAACACAGGGCTCCGCGGGCTACTGCTCCACCACGACAATGCACCTGCGCACACCGCACTCAAAACGAGGGACTTCCTGGACAGCACGCCAGTCAAACTCCTGGGTCACCCTCCTTACAGCCCTGATCTAGCACCGTGTGACTTCTTTTTATTCCCAAAAATAAAAAATCAGCTCAAAGGGATACAATTTTCGTCGCCGGAAGATGCGCTGGCTGCGTTCGAGCAGGCTGTAAACGAGGTGTCTGCGGCGGACTGGAAAAAGTGTTTTGAAAACTGGTTTAGGCGCATGAATCTTTGTATAGAGGCTGGTGGAAAGTACTTTGAAAAGATTTGATAAAAATATATGTACGTATAGAACAATTTTTTTTAGTTTCGCAAAACTTTCTGAGTGTCCCACGTACATCACCGTGCGATTACAGTGATCCGCTCGCCATTATTCACAAATTCAATATTTGCCTAAAATACGTTCATATGTTTTTTCCTCGCAAGTGTGTTGAAAAACGTCGTATGACACGCGTGAGCATTATAATAAATAATAATAAATAGCCAACTTAGCTTAAGTTACTTGAAGCGAAGTTCGCTACGTCGCCGCGTCGTTTACGTAACTATTGGAACATGAAGCAACTACGTGAATCCTTAATTGATAAAAACCAACCATCGCCATTCCACCGACATCCTACTGACACTCCTATACAACTGTGACAAAATGGGTATTCTGCTAAAACTTAAATGTCAATCTCGTCGGAATGGCAATAGAATGGTAATGGGATATCAATTGTTTTCAAATCGATGTTGCCCATTTAAATCTACCATTAGTATTTGTATTGTTTTTTATCAAATTTTTTTTCAAGTTATTAACAATGAAATATTTAAATTAAGGATTTTATTGATATAACCTACAAAATTTTCATGTCTATAAAATAATTAAAACACATCAAACGTAAAAAAACAGCTGTTTCCTACATTTTGTCGATTTATGTGAACACAAATGTAGGGAAGAGCTGATATTTTTTTGGCGATTTTAGGGTTGGTCCCATAGTAAAAGTTGTTCACACGGATGAGTACAATGACCCCTTAAGAGGTTTTCAATAATACGTATATCGATAGCGTACTACGCTACGCGGTTATACATCGACACACGTGTTATTGAAAACTTCTTAAGGGGTCATTGTACTCATCCGTATGAAAAACATTTACGTTTACGTTTTTAGGGTACTACGCGGCAATACTATCCACATAAGACGTGTTATTGAAAACCTCTTAAGGGGTCATTATACTCATCCGTAAGAGCAACTTTTGGTACTTTTACGTTTACGTTTTTAGCGTACTACGAGGCAATACTATCGACGTACAACGTGTTATTGAAAATCTCTTAAGGGGTCATTATACTCATCCGTATGCACAACTTTTACGTTTACGTTTTGAGCGTGCAACGCGGTAATGCTATCGACATATGACGTGTTAATGAAACCTCTTAAGGAGTCATTATACTCATCCGTCATTGTACTCATCTGTATGATCAACTTTTACTAAGGGACCAATCCTGAAATCGCAAAAAAAACGAATATGTACAATGACCCTTTAAGGGGTCATTGTACACATTCGATGTATGAAAAACATTTATTAGGGACCAAAGTTGAAATCACCAAAAAAAAATTGTTTAAAAAAAATATGATGGCAAAAAAATCATCGTAAGACGATTGTGGGAAACGTCAAATAACAGCAGAATAGCAAATAGTCCAATGGCAGTTGAATTGTAGTCAATGGCAGTTCAGTGGAAAGTCATTGGAAAGCCATTGGTCTCAAAATAACTAGTAGAATACCAAATGGCTAAAACTATTCCACCGACACTCTACCGACACCCAACTGAAGCGTTTGTCAATTAGCAGACTCGGGGCCCAGATCCCAATCACTCACAAAGGACGTCATCTATTTAATTCAGCGCCTTAAACGTTACGTCACAACTCCTAAATCAGACAGAATCCAACAAAACTAGAACATAAGACCGCAGCAACACTAGTCCTCTCCTTTCGTTCCAAATTACTAGAAACAAGGAAGGACTTATTTGGAACACAGCAAAGCCGGTAGTTAAGACCTTTCAGATTTAGAACAAGATTGTTTCAACAACTATGTACGGATTTGCTGGAAGCGACATTGTTTGTTAAGTATTCTTTTAGTTTTATTATTATTTGGAGATTGAATGTATTTTAAGTATCTGATAATAAAAGGTTGATTGTGAGAAAGTGTTATTGTGGTACTTACAAATTACATATTGGTATAAATTCTCACTATAGTGTATTTTTTTTTTTTTTTTTTGTAGAGTTACATCGCGTATATTATTTAATTTGGTTTTCTTGACGTTTCGAAAGCTTTGCAGCGTTCGTGGTCACAGGAAGACTAAGATGAAAAGCGTCTTTACAGATTAAAAAAAAATCTATCGTGCAATTTTTTAATAATTGAAATTCATTTATAAATACAGATGCCCTGGCTGACTGAGTCATCAACGCAGAGCTGAAATTACTCAAGTTAGGAACGTGAAATTTGGACACTAGGTTCCTTTTGTAACGTAAGCACCCACTAAGAAAGGATTTTTGAAAATGTTAACCCTAAGGGGGTAAAATGGGATGTTAGAGTTTGTTTGAAAAATCTTTTCTCCTGGATTGATTCACTTAAAACTTGAGAAAAATATTTTTTTAAAGTAATTAATGAAACACTTATCTTATAATTTTCTAAAATTACTCCTAAAACAGGGTGAATTAGGGTTATTAGTTTTGTATGGGAGAATATTATTGCGTGGCTGGATTGAGTCAAAACTTAGTATAAATAATCTTCACAGCAATGCATGAATTATGTGTTTTATAATTTTTCGAAGTTGGGAGTAAAAAGTGGTTTTAAAGTTTCTATGGAGAATCTTCCTGGGCTCGCACTTGATTTAAATACTCTTCAAATTTAATAATAATACCGAATTACATATTTTCCTTTTCTCAAAACTACTACGGGCAAGATTATTTTTTTTTTTTTTTTTTATTTATTTATTCAATATCTGTATAAAGTTACAAATGTGTGTTTCTGCCAAACTGCAAAACAGTTTGTCGGCAGTTGTTCTCGTTTCTGATAGTTGTACAAACATTGGTAAATTATGTGCTAATTATATCTAAATTATAATCTCATTATTATGCTAATACTACTTTTATTTTTTTCAAACTGCTTTGCAAAGCCATAGTTTTTAATCGAACATGGTACAGTACAGTCAACATGTAGACTTGTAACTTTTAGAGGAGTGAATTATAATTGTCATGGACACAAAGTTAAATAATGCTTCTTAAGAATTCTTTTAAGTAGATATTTGGATCTAACATGTATTATCAATTTTTGAGGTAGTTCATTTAATAGTGTTGGTAATAAATATTTCCTTGTGCGTAAACCAAAATAGTTTGTCACTTTCGGAACAGCAAGTTTCTTCTTTTTAGATAAACGAGTTAGGTAGATATGTTTACGTTCTATTTTATGTTCTGGATTTTCGAATTGTTGCGCATTATGCAGGGCCTGTTAAAAAATTTACGCAGGCAAAGCGGCAAGAGCAGTACTAGTTTAAATTTACCGAATTACTTAACGTATATTCGTAAAGTAATCCGGTTAAACTTGTTTTATTATAAACTTATTCTACTTAACTTCTATGAAAACCTTCCAATCGCATCTACAACATGCTTATCAAAAACATGTATTTAAGTTATGCAAAAAAAAAAAAAACAAAAGACTAGTAAAATAGGAATTTGCTGTCATAAAACTGAGGTACGATAAAACTCAGATTTGCTCTGAGATCGCATGAAACAGCAGGACATACACACACAACCATATAAAAAACATCAAAATATAAATTATCTTGTTTACAAACTTATTTTCACGATACGCAAGAAATGTAAACAAAAAACTCTTTTGGACATAACGTAGTGGAAAATAAACAAGCTTTAAGAAAAATAAGAAGACGTGGCTGTTTTTAAATATATTTTTCTTTGGTAAGAACATAAAACAATATTAAATATTTCTCTTTCAACTATTTATATCTTTAGACTAGCAGTACCGTATCATTGCCATGCTGGAGCGGTGCAGCTATATAATGAGTGATGACCGTAAAGCCAAAACCTTTCTCATTATTATTCACTGTCTCATCTTATTTTTTATCACACCATTGGCATTGTCATGAACCTTCCACACACGAAACTTTAGTTCCATGTAAGTACGCCCTACGCCCGTACTTCTAACTCTCGCGGTTTGGGACCCAGAGGTTTTTGTGCACACTTTGCGTTAGTTAATTCTGAGTTAGAATTCATTGTTGAGTTCACGAAGTTTTTATGCAGGCTCGGTTAGTAAATAGTCCGTTGAATGTTAAATACCTATACGACAAGATTGACTTTAACAAAATTGAGTTGATTTTTTGAAACAATTCGTACAATTTTTTTGTAACCTATTCGTTTGTCAAAGGTGATAATTTTATTTTCAACCTGTTTTTTGAGCAATTAAAAACCGTAAATTCGTTTGTGATGAAAAAGCTGTTTTAAAAAGCCGTTCTTTGATTCAATGTCCATCGTTACATCCAACGTCGGGTCAAAGGTCCTGTTGTCGGTTGAGGAATTCTTTGATGCTTTTAGTGGGTAAGAGTCCGACACTGACTCCATCTCTCCCAGTGGAGTGCATCTGTGAGGATAAACCCACGGAAAAAAAGGATTGAATATTGCACAAAATAAGGACATTATAATGCTAGGAATCTCTGTTGTATATCCAAAATCTAAACCCAAAGGTTTGGGCTGTGCATTGTCAATCAGTCCACAATCATAATCATAATAATTTATTTTACTCATAAAACACCACCAACACCACCACTACTACCACCACCACCACCACACACCACACACCACAACCACTCAGTTATAGAAGGGTCTAACGTATATCACACATTATTAAAGTAAAACTTCTTACCGAACGCTTGACTTGGGGAGTAAGCTGATGTTTTTTTTTTTATATTAAGCTTAGGAACTACTAGGTGACAAATACAATAACAAAAAAAACGAGTGTGCTTTAGAGCACAAGACTGAAGTAAAACGTTCACCAACTTATATCTCCCTCAATACTATTTCAATGAGAACAAAGGAATGGCGACGCGGCGCGCGTACATCTGCCGGCGCCGAGTTCCGTGGCCGGCTGTCGCGCACGCCTCGTTCCCCGCGTCCCAAACTACCCCCTCCGTTCGCCTCACTTTTCGTAACGCATTCACCAGCTTACTCCCCAAGTCAAGCGTACCTAAAGAAGTTTTACTTCAAAAAGAATCATCCTAATCGGTGCATGTATGTCGGAGTTATGCACGAACATACATAAAAAAAAAACATGTAGACAGACCAACATAAAACTTCCTTCTTTTTTAAGTTAAAAAACCGTCGCAGTTTCACAATTTTTCCTGTTACTGATTTTTGACCTCGTAACGTGACACGTTCAGAAACTTTAGCTCTGTGTATTTCCACGCGTAGCTACATCAACACGCCGCGGTCAGGCGCGGTACAAAGGTTTTTGTGTCAACGTGTCCCGACATTTTGCTAGAATGAATCCTAAATTTGATTATATTGTTGAGTTTCACCAAATTTACATTCTGTTTGAGGATTGAAAATATAAAAAAAGGACTCGTGCGCGTGAAACTGAAGGGTTACGCAGAGGCTCAATATTTCAACGTACTTTAATGTCTTCAGGGTAGTAAACACGCTTCTTATTCTAAGAAGAAGTCTGTATCCAGCAGTTTAACAGAATGAGCCCAAAATGCCAAGCTATGCTTTTAACAGCCATAATTAATATCCAATTTATCCACGATTTACCCTACTAGAGATAGGAATTTGACATATTTTGTATGGAGCTTATGTTAATTCCTATCTCTAGTAGGGCAAATCGTGGATAGATTGCATATTAATTTTGGCCGTTAGACTTCCAAGGTCCATAATCCCAAAATAATATACAAATAAAAAAAAAACAACGTTCAGCTAAAAAAAAAATTTGTTCAGAACTTTTTAGATCCGCATCAGTGCTAATACTATCAGACCATTTTATCAATTCATTCTATAGCAATAATATTTAAAAGTACAAATATGTTACTAGCATGCGCAATCTGAAGACTCGAAAACGTCCTAGTAAGGACGTTTTTCGAATAGTCCGCGTCAAGTAAGGCTCCGAGCGTAACCGGTGACAAAAAAAAAACTAAAATGCCGTCGTGTGTGTATATAAAGTGTACCAATTATGATGCGAAAGCAACTTAAAGTAACTGACATACTTACTTTGTATTACTTTATGTGTATTGTGTCGTTTGTGTAGGAATGCTCAAAGACGCCACATTCACAATTCTATTAACATTTTCAACCCAACACAAGTATGGCAATTCCTTAAGTCTCTTGTTATTGGTAAAGCTTCAAGCCAGAGCACTACAGATCCATACCTTAATGCACTTACGGCCAAAATTAATATCCAATCTATCCACGCTTTACCCTACTTGAGATAGAAATTTGACATATTTTGTATGGAGCTTATGTCAAATTCCCATCTCTAGTAGGGCAAATCGTGGATAGA
This sequence comes from Asteroscopus sphinx, assembly GCA_949699075.1. Lineage (NCBI taxonomy): Eukaryota > Metazoa > Arthropoda > Insecta > Lepidoptera > Noctuidae > Asteroscopus > Asteroscopus sphinx. The sequence continues at coordinate 4,134,353 of OX453021.1, read as the reverse complement.
TTGGATATTAATTTTGGCCGGTAATGCGCACTTTTCTAAAGCACCGATTATCCTTGTACTCTCCTCTCCTCTGTACTCTCTTATCAAGGATAATCGGTGCTTTAGAAAAGTGCGCATTACCGGCCAAAATTAATATCCAATCTATCCATGATTTGCCCTACTAGAGATAGGAATTTGACCATAAACTCCATACAAAATATGTCAAATTTCTATCTCTAGTAGGGTAAATCGTGGATAGATTGGATATTAATTTTGGCCGTAAGTGCATTAAGATATGTATATGTAGTGCTCTGGCTTGAAGCTTTACCAATACCAAAAGCCATAAGGAATTGCCATACTTGTGTTGGGTTGAAAATTTTAATAGAATTGTGAATGTGGCGTCTAACGCATAACGTATGAAGCATTAAGTGTGTTAAGGTCCATATTTCACAAGTGTTTAAAACAGTCGTGCGATGTGAGCCGATCAAAAAAGTGCCACAGCACAGCACGGATCGATTGCTCTAACGCTTAAAGCGATTCCTGAAGCCCGCATACGGTCTCCAATCAATCGCTGCAACCGATAATAGATTCAAAGGTCGTGAACTAACACACAAAACAGAACTCGACCACGTACGGTTTAAATCAGAGGTTCCCAAAGTTTATTCTACTACGCCCCCTTACTACTTAAAATGAAAATGGTGCACCCCTTCCCCAACGCCACAATTTTATAGTTCGGTAATACATTTTGTCAACTGAACGAATCCTGCTACATTACGCGTACCTACGGCTGCCGTCAAACACTGAGCGCAAGCGACTGGTTCTCCGGAAAGTTTGCTGATAGTACAAAGGCGAGCTTAACTCAAAAATACGTTTTCTACTAGCATACTTTTGAGCGATACATACCTTTACTCCCGAGACTAGTTCGAACTCTGAACCAAATCGAGCTAATGTCAATTCCTAGAGAAATGCAGTACGAATTGACACTAACTCGAATTCAAATTCGATTGATACTGAATTCGATTCAGTCGGGAGTGAGGCCCCAGTTCTTACAAATTATCTTGTGTCCGTCTTTTAAGCCTCGCCTACGTCTTTATATGTTATCAATCATCATACAATTATCTTATGTCCGTCTTTTAAGCCTCGCCTACGCCTTTATATGTCATCATATAATTATCTTGTGTCCGTCTTTTTAAGCCTCGCCTACGTCTTTATATGTCATCATACAATTATCTTATGTCCGTATTTTTAAGCCTCGCCTACGTCTTTATATTTCATCATACAATTATCTTGTGTCCGTCTTTTTAAGCCTCGCCTACGTCTTTATATGTTATCATACAATTATCTTGTGTCCGTCTTTTTAAGCCTCGCCTACGTCTTTATATTTCATCATACAATTATTTTGTGTCCGTCTTTTTAAGCCTTGCCTACGTCTTTATATGTCATCATAGAATTATCTTGTGTCCGTCTTTTTAAGCCTCGCCTACGTCTTTATATGTCATCATACAATTATCCTATGTCCGTCTTTTAATACACTGCCTACTCCCCCCTTTATATGTCATTATGCACCCACAGGGGCCCCCACTTTGGGAACCCCTGGTTTAAATCGTAAACAAGCTAGGAGAAACATCGTTAGTGCACGGAGCAAGTTTGAAACGATTTGTAAATCATCATAGTTGTGTGACGAGGGATTAGAATTGTTAGCATCAAAGAAAAGATTGCAATAATCAGCAGCATTCGCGACTCAGAGTGTGTTGCTAGTAGCGCCATCTAGCGATAAATTCAAGAAGCCAAATCGAAGACGTGTGTCATCATCTTTTATGTCATAACTATAGAAGTTATTAAGCTGTAAAGGATTAGGACAGACGGTCAGACGGACAGACGGACAGACGGACAGACGGACAGACGGACAGACGGACAGATGGACAGACGGACAGACGGACAGACAGACGGACAGACGGACAGACGGACGGACATTACGAAACTATAAGGGTTCCTTGTAGGACTACGGAACCCTAAAAAACACTTATTTTGATATAGACTTTTACAGCTAATGTTAATGTGCTGAAAAATCGTAGAAAAAAAATTTACTTAGACTACTGAAGATGATATTCTTAAACGCTTTCGTAAGCTATGGGTGATTTTCATGAAATGCCTTAGGTTTATAGGTGTTGGTTGAAATTAAATAAAATTATTTATTTTGCAAATTGGATGTTAAAATCACATTTACAATTCCGTTCTTTTGAAACTATATCATCATCATTATCATCAACTCAGTCTATCGCAGTTCATTGCTGGACATAGGCCTCTCCCCTCTCCCAAGTTGCGCCACAACACTCGTCGGCGCCAAAAACTATATGGCGTCAGCATTTCCTATGTGACTACCACAGAGTGCTTTTTAATATACTGAAATAGAGAGGAAACTCGACCCCAAATAGAGGTATAGACCAAGTGGCGCCTCTGGTTTTAAAGTATGGACCTACAACTTCATTTTACTTCGGAATCACTAGATGGCTCTCTATTCATCCTTTTTTAAAATAAAAAAATAACACAAAAAGTTTAGCCGTAGCAGGATTCGAACCTACAACTTCTATCTTTCAAATCTAACATAGAAGCCATTGGGCTATTGTAACCTTTACAATATTTGGTGAATTTAGCTTTCAGTTACGTCTTTCTGTGACGTCGGAACTTTTCTTTTCTTATTAAAATTATTTGTTTTTAGATGTCGCTTCAAATGCGTAAATGTGTTAAAAATAATAATATACCTAATTAGAAAAAACGATTGATAAGTTTAAATGTTGATGTTATAAACCAAATTACGTTTTCAAACATAATTATACTTTCATAATATTGTGGAAAAAGATTTGTGAAGTTTTCTTATTAAATAGGCAAATTAAACATACAGAAAACAAAAGTAAATAAACTGGAAAACGTAATTTGGTAAATAATTGACTAAGTTCGAATTTTAAATTTACGCCATCTATTACCCTTTTTTAGGCAACAGTGCATGAAGTTGTACCTTGTTACACAGATCATTAGCCTAGCGACATCTGTTTTTACCCGATGGCATATAGTCGAAGATAATACTGTTAAATTCAAAATATGTAGTGGTCAAACGACGTTTGAGCATTTTCAGTACTCGTCAATTTGGTCGGATAGCGATTGATGTTATTTCAAGCATTTTGTACTAAGATTCCATGCACTGGTGACTACCTCTGAGAAGAAACGCCGAAAAAAACTCAGGGACAAACAAAGTCTTGGCTATTTCCAAAAGATAATAATATGACGTGTTTTGTTTACCTGCGTAGGCATTGGTCTACTACCACACACACACTACACATAATTACACAAAATTATTTAGACTAATTTACCTATGTTAGAGAGTAGTGTAAACACTAATAATTTCTTAGGTTTTCACGATCACTACACCTTATAATAAAAGAAAGTGCATTCCCGGGGTCAGTACTGTTTTTATGATATCATTATGAACTGACCAAATAGCAAAACGTAATAATAAAACCGGCCAAGAGCATGTCGGGCCATGCTCAGTATTATAGGGTTCCTTAAGTAGGTGTTACAAACAAATCAAATCGAATATTAATCACGGCTATTTTAGTTTTTGCAATAGACGGCAGCATTGGCGACCCAGAGTGTTGTTTGACGCCGCTAGATGGCGCCAAATTTAAGAAGTGTGTCGTCAACATCACACAAAGTTACTTTTTGTGATTTTTTCAAATAGAAAGTAGCTAAAGGAGCATTATTTGCTATGATCATTTTTCTCTAAGGTCAATGACCTTTGAACTAGGACGTTTTAAGTATTTTTCAGTTTTCTCTCTATAACTCAAAAATTTATAATCACAATATGCTCGAAATAATTCTAAAAGAGAGTTTTTACAAAGGTCTATCAATGTGGAAGATTATAAGTTTTAAGGTATTAAACATTACCTTCATTTTAGTAGACCTATTAAATGATACCCCACACGAGGGGATGCAGCGAAAAAAATTTTCATTTCACATGTATGGGCGCCACCCCTAAAATACGTAATCATGATTTTTTTATTCTTTTAAAATTGAGATCTATATCTATACTATTTTTTAACAAAATTTCATTTACTTATGTTTATAACTGTAGAAGTTATTAAGCTGTAAAGGATTAGGACAGACGGACAGACGGACAGACGGACAGACGGACAGACGGACAGACGGACAGACGGACGGACATGACGAAACTATAAGGGTTCCTTGTAGGACTACGGAACCCTAAAAAAACACAAAAAAAAACACACAATAAACAACCAAACACAAAAAAATAAACACAAACACTTCTAATTTTGATTGTGAACAAACTAGTTTCAGATTTTGAGATATTTCAATTACACTTCGTAGATAGAGAGAGCATGTTACATAACTACACACACCTAGACAAGGGCTCAAAATGGTCACTTTGCAGGTAATCTTCAAGGATGTCGAATACTTTGGGATAGAAAGGACCAGTCTATTTTTAGTCCTACCGCACTTTCTATTTACCCTTTAAGAGAACCCAAAAGATAAATTAAGGCCCACAACAAATTAAATAGTACAGAGAGTTCGTCGAAGATTTGTTACTAGTTAAATTATTTGGTTTATTAGGACTTGAACATTTTCAAGGTTAACGTAATCTTAAAAGCTATTCGGTATTATTAATGTTGCCTAAAGCTTTTGTTAAGGACATTCGAGAAATTTGTATAGAATTCTATTAAGAATATTGAAGGGAATGCCTTTTATATTCAGGCTATTATGAAATTATGTCAAGACGTGTCTTTTAATTTTGAAGAGAATATTTTGTGGTAGACGTTTCTGTACTTCGGAAAATAATATTTGAGTTTTATTATTGTTCTTTCTAAAGAGCTGTGTTGTCTTTGAATAAAAAAAGGGTATCATATTTCTTTTATTGAGTGCTAGCTCTGTCGTAAGCTAGCCAAGGCCAAGTACTGAGAGAAGCTGAAAATTCAGGTGTGTGAAAGAGTGCCCAGAGGACACGGCGCAGCACACACTGGCGGAGTGCCCAGCTTGGGCCGCGCAGTGCCGTGACCTCATCACTGCAGTAGGCGGCAGCGATCTCTTGCTTCCGACCGTAGTTCTGTCTATGGTCGGGAGCAAGAGCGCTTGGGAAGGCGTCGTCTCCTTCTGTGAGGATGTAATGCTCGCTAAGGAGGCGGCGGAGAGGGTTCGAGAGGCGATGACTTCTCTTCCCATCCGCAGGAGAAAACCTGGGCGTTGTAGGAGGGCGTATGCCGACCTCCAGCCACCCTAGGTGTAGGCCTGCGGGCGGTGGACTCGGGGTAGCCCGCCGCCCGACCAGTCAAGGCCCGTGGCGGTGGCGCGTCGTGTTCCGCGCGCGCCAGTCAAGAGGAGGGTGCGGCCATTGTGGTTGCCGCACGGGGTGAAGGGGCTCGCCAGCCAGTGGCGAGCCGGGAACTGCCGGGGATGGTTGGGCGAATACAGAAATATTTCTCACGCCCCCGGCCAAGGGTCAGTAGAGGAACACCGTGGTGGTTTTTAGTCGGTAAGAGTCCGGCACTGGCTCCGCCTTCCCCGGGCGGAGTGCGTCCATGAGGATTTTCCCCACGAAGAAAAAAAAATATGTGTGAAAGAGCATAGTTTTGGCTTTACACAATGGACTTAAATTTCAATATTGGGAAGCATAAAAAAAGAAGGAAACGGCATCAACAGCTACCTAAGGGACATAAAAACTTAAATCCATGAAGTTTAAGTTTCTATAGTGTAGGGGCTAGGCAGCCATTACTTTGCGAAGAACCAGATTCATACCATCATCATCATCATCATCATTTCAGCTGAAAGACGTCCACTGCTGAATATAGGCCTCCCCCAAGCATCGCCACAACGACCGGTCCTGCGCTTTCCGCATCCAGCGGGTTCCCGCGACCTTCACGAGGTCGTCGGTCCACCTTATTCACACACCGTAATAATTATTAAATTTATCATCAATTCAACAAATAGTAAATTTTCAATATGACTGGCAATACTAAAATAAGATCCTGTCCTGCCCTAATCTCTCTACGGTCGTGTCAGATTACCATCTCATTGGATTATGAGAGTGAGGGAATAGAGAGTGCACCTGTGTTTGCGCACATACTTGTGCACTGTAATATGTCTCGCGCAGATGGCTAGTCTCCTTTGAGATTAGCCGCCGTGACCGAAATTCGGTCAGGCGGACATTATTTTTTTTTTTTTTTTTTAACTGCCTGCCTCGTTGGTCTAGTGGTTGCAAGCGCGACTGCTGAGCATGGGGTCCTGGGTTCGATTCCCGGGCCGGGCAAAGAGTTATTGGGTTTTTTCATCAGGAAATTCTCAGTAGCAGCCCGGAGTCTGGATTTGTGCCCGGTCAGTGGCAATAGGCTCGCCCTACATGAATGCGCTAAACGCTATTACATGAATGGGACTATAACATAACTGGCGAAATGTGGGTGTACTATTACACCTCTGCCTACCCCTTCGGGGAAATACAGGCGTGATGTTATGTGTTATGTTATTAAAAAAAAATGCTATAAATAGTATAGCAAATATTATCACAATGAAATAGGTACCTAATATCTAAATTATAATCTGTTCAAAATAAATGTATTAATTTCTTATCATAGACTTTGTTTAGAATGATTCCTCCTTTCCGGTAATTAGGTACGTTTGGCTGGTATATATTTGTCGCGTCGTGGCCGGTGTGGGTGGCTCGGGCAGGAGACTCGCAGGGTCGAGGGTTCGATGGCTTGGCACACGGTGACACACGGAAGTAGGAGGATAACAGGAAGTACAGGAACAGAACTCAGGAACAACAGGAACTAGTGGTACAGGAACTGCAGGAACTAGTGGTATGGAGGTATGGAACTCCTCTGAGGTATGAGGGCACAGAGGGCCAGTAGTACGGAGGGCCGGAGGAGTGGTAAATCAACTCCGACTGTAAAATGACTGAGCTGCTGCTATGTCCATGCAGCGAGCTCGGGCTGGATTCAGGAAATCAGGTAGGTAGGTGGTAGGTCGGCACAGACACAATAAAAACACAACAAAGGACGTTTTTGGAATACTGTATCTCACTCAACTGGTAAATTGATACATTGACTATTGTTAATAAAATAATATAATGATTATAAGACACAGTCACAGACACATGAGTGTCTTTCAGCGTACAATATAGAAACTGAGCTAAAACAGTGGAAAATAGCCATTTTTGAAAATAATTTTGAATTTTGAATTTGGATTGATTAAAGTATAATAAAGTGGCAAGGAAAACCAAATAGGGTGAGCAGCATAACGAGTTGGACCTCGTTACACTACCCGGGTGGGCCGGTGTAAAAAAATCTCTTAAAAGATTTTTTTACAAAGTTAATAAATAAGTTTTATAAGAAAAATATAAATAAAATAATATTAAAATAAATATTAATGGATGAGGTGAGTGAGTTATCTATATATAAATAAAAATACCCCTTAATCCCTGAATAATAATATAATTAATTCTTAATACCTATAAATTTTGAGGTTGTGAAGGAAGTCTTGGTACAGATTCATGCATCATCACTCAAAATTCTTCATACATCATCACTCAAAATTCTTCATACATCATTCAAAATTCATCAAACACTCACATTCTAGCATACTGAGAGAGATATGGTACACATTTATATCGTGACACATACTCGTCAAGAAATCCTTCTGTTTAAAAATGACTTAAGGCTTATTTATTTAAATTAGGTGTCGTCGCCCGCACCTTTAGAAAACCCGATTGTATTTTTTTTACGAGTTCCTACACCTCGACATATAAGGCTTATTTTTATCGAGTTATGCACCGCTCGAACACATAAGGCTTATTTTATGTCGAGTTGTGCACCGCTCGAAACCTACAATAGAGACTATGAGTCTAGAACCATCTAAGGTAAAGTAGAAAAATAATAATAATAATATAATATAATAGTAGTAGAGAAGAAGTATAGATAGACGAAGAATAAAAGAGTAGAAGAAAGAAGGATAGAATAGAAGAATAAAATAGGATAGAATAGAAGGATAGGTAGTAGAATAGAAATATATACGTATTATTACTTATTATAATATAATTATTGTATGATATAATTGCCAAAATAAATACCAAGGATAATGAGATGAGTGATAGTAAATATATATTTATAAAAAGAGTATTTAGTTTGAATTTAAAAATAAATTGACTTATATCGCATTTGAAGTATTGGAACCTTTTTGGTTAAAGAAGAATAAAAAATGTAATTTTCGGAATTTGAAAATTAAATTGACATGTTAATTGTCAGTCAACGACAAAATAATAAAATTTTCCAAAACGAATGTGATTGAAGAATTGATTATTACCGGTTTTATTATATTGATGGTGTGAATAGTGATTGTAATGTGTGCTCCGCAACAGTACACCAGAGTCGGTCTCGAAGACCTATGGATATACCGTTGGGAGTATGTAGTAGTACCAAGTGGAAGGATATTCTCCTTCGACGAGGATGTGTTATCTTCCAGCGACTTTTGGTAATCCAACCCAAGTTTTCTCAAGTTGGATTTAAACCTCAAGTGCCTTCAGTGGGTGTAGTTGCTGTTGAGCAACCGGTGCGGTATTTTTGTATGTAAATGCAGTATGTTTATTGATTTGTATAAGTACTGTATAGTTTTGTATGGAGTTATGTTTGTATATTTGTATTAATTGTCTGATTAAAATGTGTGTAATTTTGTTGTTATGATTATTTTTTAACAAACTGTTATAAAAAAGAAATCAAGAAATTTATGGGTTATAAAACAGGTGAAAATGATAAGTTAAATGATAGCCAAATAAGAATAAAACAAAGGATTATGTTGTCTCCCGGTGACTTTTGGAATTTTGAAAAAAATAAATGGTGGGTGATTATAAAAAAACAAAGAAAATAAATATATCACAATAAAATAATGAAAATACAGTTGGGCGCCAGTGTCGCGTCGTGGCCGGTGTGGGTGGCTCGGGCAGGAGACTCGCAGGGTCGAGGGTTCGATGGCTTGGCACACGGTGACACACGGAAGTAGGAGGATAACAGGAAGTACAGGAACAGAACTCAGGAACAACAGGAACTAGTGGTACAGGAACTGCAGGAACTAGTGGTATGGAGGTATGGAACTCCTCTGAGGTATGAGGGCACAGAGGGCCAGTAGTACGGAGGGCCGGAGGAGTGGTAAATCAACTCCGACTGTAAAATGACTGAGCTGCTGCTATGTCCATGCAGCGAGCTCGGGCTGGATTCAGGAAATCAGGTAGGTAGGTGGTAGGTCGGCACAGACACAATAAAAACACAACAAAGGACGTTTTTGGAATACTGTATCTCACTCAACTGGTAAATTGTACATTGACTATTGTTAATAAAATAATATAATGATTATAAGACACAGTCACAGACACATGAGTGTCTTTCAGCGTACAATATAGAAACTGAGCTAAAACAGTGGAAAATAGCCATTTTTGAAAATAATTTTGAATTTTGAATTTGGATTGATTAAAGTATAATAAAGTGGCCAGGAAAACCAAATAGGGTGAGCAGCATAACGAGTTGGACCTCGTTACATATTTAAATAAAAATTTAGGTCTTCCTGGGTCGTATACGTGTAATCCAGATTTTTACAAGTTCAGTGTTAAAAGTAAAAATCAAATATGTACTTAGGGTGATCTAAAATTAATTTTAAGTTAATAGTTTTATTAAGATACCTACGTATGAGCAAAATAATGTGCAGTGTGATTTGCTATGAAAAATCGACTAGGCGCCTAAACAACTTCGCATTAAATTTGCACAATATACCAGCGAGTGTGGGGTCAATGAACAGCACGCAAACAGATGATAACCGATCGACGTCTGCGGAAGTGTGGACTGCGGCTTAATTATATGTAGGTAATTTTGGAGTGTGGACATTGTTATTGATTTTATTGATACGCACACCAAACAAAAAAATATGGTTTCTGGTTTGCGATTCAAAACTGAGCTACATCGCGAAATACTTCGGGCAAGAGATTTTTTAAACCTTATCATAATATATCGTGCAAATTTCAAGGAATATCAAGTACTTAATCCTAAAGGAAATCAACAAAACATCCAATTTCCGATTCTCTACGCCACTAAGGGCCAATTCCGCGGGCCAATATAAAGCAAACGTTATTGAAGAACAGAACTACGCCTATTCCTTTACGAATTCAATACTTTAGGTGCGTCGAATCCAATATGTGTCTAAGACTTTCCATTATTCATCCCACTACATATGTACCGAACGGGTCGTAATAAAATGGCGCCCTGAAATTTATATAAAACTAAGGTAAGGGTGCTAGGTGGAGCGATGACGCGTGTTGAAAGCTGATGGTCTGGGGAAGGTAGAGTGAGTGTTGTTTTATGCAAAGAAAAGGCAGTAAAGGTCATTTGGTAGACAAATAAGTTTCTGAAGTAGACTCGAAAAGATTTTAGTAAAAAAAAAAAAAAATTTTTATGGCATAGGTTGGCAAAACGAGCTATTATGGGCTCATCTGGTGCTAAACGGTTATACCTTTGCTCATAACAACTGCAATACCATCTAAGTTGTTACCTAAATCACAGTATAATCCTTACTCAGTGCCTAAATGGTATCGAAAATCGCTTTCACCAAACTGAAACCTAATAATAAAGTCTTAAGATTGTATAATAACTTCTTAGGTTTTCGCGATCACTACACATTATAATAAAACAAAGTTTAACCGGATTAAATCGCGTATTTTATTTAATAAAAAAACATATAGCTAATTAAAGAACATATAGCTGACGTCAAGAACAGACGCTCCACAAAGTCTGCAGTGTGTGAACATGCCCTAGACAAACCCAACCATTTTCTTCGATTTGATAAACCACAAGTTCTGGCGAAGGAAAACCGATATGTACCTAGAATGCTCCGTGAGGCTATTGAAATTAAAAAACATCCTAATTTTAATAGAGAAGATGGTTGGCAGCTACCACCTGTTTGGAACCCAGTCCTAAAAATAATTAAGTCCCAAACAGCACGCAACACTGTAAAAGATAATGATATTGTGAGTGATTACTGCGTGCATCGAAACGATTTTAATTAATAATATTGTACGGTAGATTAAAATTTTTTTTTAGAAATATTTGTAAAGACGTTTGGCATCTTAGTCTACCTGCGACCACGAAATGCTGCAAAGCTTTCGAAACGTCAGGGAAACCAATTTAAATAATATACGCGATTTAATCCGGTTAAACTTTGTCTGAAGATTGTAATTTCACCGGCCCCAGTACCCTTCACACCAGAACACGGCAATGCAAGCATCACTGTTTGGCGGCAGAAGTAGGTACGGTGGTAGTACTTCCCCGGACGAGCTCTTCCACAAGAATCACTACTAATAAGATAGTAAATATTTGGAATATAAAAAACAATTTAAAACGACTAAATGACAAAAGTAATTTGGTCCAAAAAAACACTCCCAATTTCTAGTGTTTTTTTAGGATAAATTCATCGTTAATTGGTTTTGTAATGTACATTACGAGTGTTTCTGATGTTTGCCGATGCACAATATTTATGCAGTACTGTGCAGGCGTTATAAAGCACGGTACAGTTTACTGTCATAATTCTACAAGGAACTACCTGACCTCTTTAACTTTATTAAAAGAGAAATCGACACTCCAAGACCTACCTACATACTCCATGATGGTCCTCCACTTCCAGCTTGTATAATTCTCTGATCAAAATATCAAATGCACTGCCTGAAGCGGTCTAGACAGACGTTGATGCTGTCGCCACAAATTCAGCCTGGGGCGAATTAAAATTGGAAGCAACCTGTCTGATGTATTCGAAATAGATGCTGTATATACATAAATACACATACATGCATACATACATATTATGACGCATGTTTCCCATTGGGGTAGCCAGAGACTATGGATTTCCACCTGCTACGATCTTGACACACCGCTTTCGCTTCATCTACGTTCATTAACCTCGTCATGCATACTCGTCGGCTTAGAGTACTGTTAACCTGGCATCTTTTGAGAACGTCTGTAATTTGATTACTATACGTTCGCAAAGGTCGTCCCCCTCCAACTCTTCCATCCACACTCAGTTTCGTCAATCTCCTTGCATCCATCCTCTCTATCTGCCCAAACCATCTTACCATACCTTTCTCAATCTTTGTCACTACATCTACTTTCATTCCACAACGCTCCCTCATCACGTTATTCCTTACTTTATTTCTCAAAGTTACACCACACACACTTCGCAAAGCTCTCATTTCTACTGCATTTATTCTCTTTCATGTTTCTTTTGCCATACCCAACGTTCACTACCATACATAAGTATAGCCACTAACACTCGCCCATGAACAGCCAGCCGTGCATCTTCTAACACTTTGCTCTTTGATCAAATTAGCTGGTGAAACTTCACTGGCATGATGGGGATCGAAGGATCGAAATCTTATGATAATAAATAATCAAAAATATGAATTTTTAAACTCATCATTCCATTCAAGTCAGCTGATCACGGGATCAACAGTCGCGGGACGCGTGACCTTGTAAGTTTACATGGTATTTTACAGAAATATCAGATACATAATCGTTTTTAAATACATAAAAAATACTATTTGCACGCCGCACGGTCGTTGACCCCTTGATCAGCTGGTTGTAGTTGAAATTATGAGTTCAGAAAACTATGTTTTTTAATATTTTCATTAGATATCGGTACCTATCACGTCTGTGAAGTTTTGCCAGCTAAATTGATTTAACGTTGTATCTATATTATCACGCCTGTTTCCTATTGGGGTAGGCAGAGCCTATGGATTTCCACCTGCTACGATGCTGACACACCTTTTTTTGCTTTATCTACGTTCATTATATGCTGTTCATTATGTTCTAGCCTAGCTATAGCTTGGTTGAACTTGCTTGCCTTCCATGCAGGAGGGTATAAGTTCGAACGCAGCCTCTGACATTTTAGATTCATGTTTGGATCAATCCATTTACCACCAGCACTTCTGTAATAACAATCATACTAAACGTCCAAATAAAGCCAACAGAAACTGTCTAAATATTTAATCGCTTACACACGAGCCTCGTCCTTCAGAGAGTGACGGAAGGGGAAAATATAAAAAAATGTAAAAGAAGACGTGTTTCTTTTTTACCACTGCATTTTATTAAAGGAAAAGAAATAAGATAAATGGAAAACAATGAAAATGGTATTCGTAAACGTATCTGTCAATCAAAGTTGTGTGTGGCTGAGAGTGAAGGAAACATAAAAATTACATGATGGAGTAATGGTTTGTTGTGTGTTGGGTAATGGGTAACCCATAGAAATCTAAATAATAAGGTTACAGAAGTGGTTGTAAGGAATCTGGATAGAGGCCTATAAAATGAAAAGCAGAGGACTGTTTTTTTTTTATGGATGACGAAACGAGCTAAATGTCCACCTGATGTTAAGCGGTTATTTTTGCACATAACAAATCCAATACCACCGACGCTTTTGCCAAAATGGTACCACAAGTCGGTTCGCCAAACTGATACATGAAGATGGAAAGTCTCATATGATAGTAATTTCACCGGCACACGTACCCTTCAGACCAAAACATAGCAATGCAAGCATTACTGCACCAAGATACTAAAGCAATACTCTAAGTAGGAATTTATATAAGCAAATTAATCAAATGACATAATTTTCAGAAAATTTTACAGTGGCTGTTTTGCTTCCAAGTAAATCTAATCGGATATTCCTGGTCAAATATTTATCCAGTAATTTATACTGAAAACTAATATTTACATTATTTAGCTGGTGAAATTAAATTCAACGATATTATACATTATATTAAACATTATTGTATTAAATTATTTAATTATGTATGTACATATGGGCGCGCTAGTGTTGCCATCAATTTGTTTACACTTTTTTGACAGGACTTATATATATTAATATTTATTACTGGTCAGTATTGAATGTTTCTTCCTGGCGTTGGTTGAAAATTGCGCCCTCTAGTATAATTTGAGAGTAATATAGCTAATTTATACTCGGACTCAGACCAATTAATGTCTATGCTATATCGAATATCGATGCTTACAACGCAATCTATTGCCATTTTGAGATAACTAGTTACAATGAATTACTTTTAAATTATGAAATCTTTTGATCTTCTCATGCAATACAATTTAAAACTTACACTTTATACACCCACTAGACTGAAAAGTGGTACCTGCTCTATTGATAATTTTGCTCACAATTGCCGGAAAGAATGCAAAGCAGAAGTTGTAGATCTGATTCTTTCAGATCATACGTCTCAAATTCTCAAAGTGCCCATTAACAAAAATTGTAAACTGAAATTTAAAAAAATTAAAAAGCAAGATATATCCATTGAAAATTTAATTAATTTTAAAACTCATCTAAGCTGTCTTTCTTTTACGAAAGTACACAATGCCGAAGATGCAAACGAAGCTTTTGACAATGACATGGATGATTTTTCTCTTCTTTATAGATTATGTTTTCCGGAAAAAATTATAACCATGAAAACTAGCAAAGCAACGAAATGGCTGTCTCGTGGGATAAAAATATGCAGTAAGAAACAAAGGCAATTACTTTGGGCATACAGATTAAATCCTGACTCAAAAAATAAAATGGTTTTTAAAAACTACACTAAACTTTATAGGAAAATTATCAAGCTGACTCAAAAAGCACAAAATAATCATTACATAAATATCTCTCAAAATAAATCGAAAGCTACTTGGCAAGTAATAAATAAATCAAAATTGTGCTTGCCACAGGAACCTATAAAGTGTGTAAAAAAAGATAAATTGTTGTTTACACACCCCTTGGACATTGCAAATGAATTTAATAATTATTTTATTGATGTAATTGAGAATAATGTAAAAGCTGACATCACATTGAATAATATTAATTTTAAAAATCTGACATTAAATTCATTATTTATGCAACCCGTTTTAATTAATGACTTCATAAAAATAATTTGCAGCCTAAAAACACTAATACTGTTGGATACGATGGCGTGTCTACAAAAGTGATTAAATACACCAAGGAAATAATAGCCCCACCATTAGCACACATAATTAACTTATGTATTACTAATGGCATATTTCCAGAAAAACTAAAAAAAGTGATTATTAAACCCCTACATAAAAGAGATGATAAAACAGATTTAAAAAATTACAGAACAATTGCAAAAATTCCTATATTTTCAAAAGTCTTTGAAAAAGTCATCTATAACTCTTTATACGCCTATTTCGAAAAGTATGAATTATTTTGCAAAGAGCAAAAAGGATTTCGAAAAAATACTACTATCAATATGGCACTATTTGACTTACTAGCCAATATCATGAAAAATGTGGATATAAGAAATCCAGTTTGTGCTATCTATACTGACATGACCAAGGCATTTGATTATGTGGACCATAAGATATTGTTACACAAATTACATGGTTATGGCATAAGAGGGAACATCCTACAGCTCTTAGAATCGTACTTAAGTAATAGGCTTCAATGCACAGAAATTTCTAGAATATGTCCAAAGAGTAAATTAGAAACCATATATTTATCAAAGTTAAGGCAAATAAAATATGGCGTCCCACAAGGTAGCGTACTGGGGCCGCTTCTGTTTCTAATATATATAAACGATCTCCCAAAAATAACATCACATAAAATGGTTCTCTTTGCAGATGACAGTACAGCTATAATAAAGTGCACAAATCAAATCAATTATGAAAATGAGATCAATACCTGTTTACATGAAATTATAGACTGGCTTAATAACAATAATTTAGTAATAAATTTAAATAAAACTAAGGTTATGCACTTCCATCAACGCTGTAATAACCCAGAAATTAGTATTGCCTACCAAAATTGTAATATTGAGGAAGCAAGTAAGGCTAAGTTTTTAGGTATAGTGATTGATAACCATCTCACTTGGAAGCCTCATGTTGAGGAACTATGCAAACGACTTAGTAAATCCGCATATGCGCTTTTTCAACTTTCGAGAAAAGTTAACAGCCAGGCTCTTTTAACAGCATACCATGGGCTAGTTGCCTCCGTTTTGCGGTATGGCATTATTTTCTGGGAACAGTCTACCGATAGAGAGCTTGTATTTAGGATGCAAAAACGATGTGTAAGGTCTATGTGTAGCCTCAAAACAACAGATAGCTATTTTCCTTATTTTATATCTTTAAAAATCTTAACACTTCCATCACTGTATATACTGGAAACAGCTTTGTTTGTAAAAATTAATCCACATCTGTTTCAGAAATTGTCTACAATACGCAATAGAAAGACTCCAATATGCACCCAATATGTAAATAAACTATGTCACATCATATGTAAAACATCACTGATGCATAAAAGCTTTTTTGGTATTGCCCCGTTAATTTATAATAAACTACCTAATGTTATTAAAAATATGACCATGTTAAAATTTAAAAGGGCACTAAATAATTTGCTACTACAGAAATGTTACTATACGATTCATGAGTTTCTTAATGATAATTCACTGATTGACTAATTATTATCAATTTAATTTTAATTTCAAAATAAGCAACTTATTAGTATCCAATTTTGATTATATCACTTAAATTCTATTTTATTTTAAGCATGATGTTCACGTTGTATACAATTATATTTGTATGTCTTTGAGGCAAAACATAGCGCACTCAATCTAATTAAGACCTTATAATATAATGTAAACCTACCTATGTTTGACAAATAAACTATTTTGATTTGATTTGATTTGAAATAAATATCCTTTATTTCTAGAATTTGCTATGTAATTTATTAATCATGAAATTCTGTAAATCATACTGATTTCTGTTGTATATTTGTTGTACTTTGCAAAGATCATCAAAGATCAAAGAAGATACCTTTTTGTTTAGCAAATTTTAAGATTTGATGATTTGTATTAATTTAATTAATGTTGTAAATAATGTTAATATTATGATAATTATAATTCGAATACCTACTCTAATTAGATTAATGAAATGATTAATTTAAATGTTGTTAATTTAATTTTGTGGTTCTGATAATTCCGCTTTATATTGTTTCATATTTTAATATCTGGCATGATTTGTTGGTTTATATAATGTGTTTATAAAAATATAATTTATCTGTAATAATGTTTTGTATAAACCGGCAACACTGGCTCGCTCTCTTCTCTTTTTGGCTTGTAAAACTGTAAGTACGTTGTGCTCTCAGAAATTATAATATTTCACGTTTTAATATCAGTTTTATTTATAAACATTGGTCCGAAACTCAGTTATACATCTAGAACCGATAGATCGATATATTTTGCGTGAAAAACCGATATTTGGTGCTCGGTGCGGAATTACGAGAGGACGCGTGGCGTCCATTTTGTGACGCGCCCCAACGCATCGCAAGGTCAAGGCTCAGAATATAGGTCAAGGTTTTTCGTGCATTTCTACAACAAATCGTTGCCAATCTATTATGTCGTCTGACGAGTCCAGTATCAAAGACGACCCGGCCGCGATACGGCGCATGAAGGCAAAGATTTCCCAATTCAAAGGCCTGCTCACCCGCTCAGAGAAATTCGCAAAGGAGCAATCTGGGCAGGTATTATTGGATGCAGAAGCCATTCACCTACGATTGGAAATGCTTGTCACTGCGCTAAAAAACTATAAGGTGCTTTCCTTGGAGCTACAGCTATTGCTAGACCAGGATGCGGAGAAATACTTTGCAGAGGATGATGTGGAAGATAGATGTATTTCTTTGATGGCCGAGCTAAGAAAAATCACTCAAAAAACGTCGGCCACGTCGGTCACAATGCCCGCGACGCCGATTGTGAATACTGCTCATAGCGAAAATCACAAGAAACTACCACATTTAGATTTACCCGTGTTTGACGGTAAGGACATAACACAATATGCCTCTTTCATAGATATTTTCAGTGCAATAGTTGACAATAATTGTAATTTACAACCGGTCGAAAAGCTTTTTTATTTAAGAAAGTACCTAAAAGGTGATGCCTTAATATTAATCGATAGTCTGCCATTAGTTAATGACTCGTTTAAAAATGCCTTAGATTTGTTATGCAAAAGGTACAACAACAGGTGTTTGTTAATAAGTCACCATGTCCACACATTGCTAGATCTTGAGCCAATCTCAAAGGGTACGGCTAAGGATCTGAGACATCTAGTTTCTGTTGCAAGGCAAAATATAGGGGCCCTCAAAAGTCTTAATCAAAAAATTGAGTACTGGGACATGATTTTAATACCTTTATTGTTGCGAAAATTAGATATATACTCTTGCAGGTCTTATCATGCGGACAGGGACCAATCTCAACTTCCCACACTGGAAGAGTTTTTCATATTCTTAGAAAAAAGGGCAATGAGTTTTGAGGAGTCACATTTATGTAACAACGGTAAGACAATTTCTTTTAATAAAATTGCAAAATCTGCCAATTTAGCAAAGGCCAATGAATTAAATAATACCTTTTGTTGCAGACACTGCAAAGGAGAGCACAAAATATATAATTGCAAAAAGTTTCAAGCCTTAGGTGCACAAGAGCGAATAGATTTTATAGACAGTGCTAAATTATGTAAAATTTGCCTAAACCAACACAGTAGTAAGTGCCGTTTTCATTTTAAGTGTAATTTTTGCAAAAGTAAGTCACATAATTCACTATTACATTTAGAAGACGGTGTGTGCAATGTGGCCAAGAATAACATAATTTCAATCCCTAAATTGGTGTTACTGCCTACAATTAAAGTCCAAATTAAAGCTAATAATAATTCATTTATCATTGCAAGAGGCATTGTTGACAGCGGTAGTCAAGTGTCCTTTGCCAAAACAAGTTTGATAAACAAATTGGGTTACCAAACATTCAATCATTGTGTCAATGTAACAGCTCTTGGTCTTAACAGTAAACCTGTCACAAAAGCTGCCAATCTATCATTACATTCAATACACAGCAATTATAACTGTAACTCACTATTTTCTGTGGTAGACAATATTACAGGCCTTCTACCCCAGACAAAATTTAATTTAAAAGATGTTCAAATTCCAGATACAATCAAATTAGCTGATGACGATTATAATTCCCCTGGTGAAATAGAATTTCTGGTTTCAGCAGACATATTTTTCAAAATTCTGTTGCCAGACAAAATAGAATTAGCAAGGGGCGATTTAATATTATTATCAACAATGTTTGGCTACATTTTATCTGGCAACATAAAAAATAATAACATTTGTCTTCAATGCAAAAAGGTTGATGACAAACAAGTAGTTTTACATGCAAATATCAATTATGATCATGTAGATACCATAATGCAAAGGTTTTGGGAGGAACAAATGCTGCCAGAAGCCACGGCTGCAGCTCATACTGACCCTTGTGAGATTGAATTTCAAAACTCGACTCAACTCACCGATAATAGGTTTCATGTCAAACTTCCAATTAAGGTTCCAATCGAAGAAGTGAATCTAGGAGACTCCTTTTCAATAGCCCTCCAAAGATTAAATTCACTTTCCAAAAAATTCTCGAAAAATCCAGATTTGAAAAAAGATTATTCTAAATTCATCAAAGAGTATCTCGATCAGGGTCATGCAAAAATTATTGATTTGTTTAAGCTTGAAAGACCTCTTGATCAGTGTTTCTTTCTCCCTCACCATGCAATCTTGAAAGAAGAAAGTACCACAACTCGTCTTCGTGTGGTGTTTGATGGAAGTGCTCATGCCGCTGGGAATCAAAGTTTAAACAATATATTACACACTGGTCCCGTTGTCCAAAAGGACCTGTTTGATATTCTTGTCTTATTTCGCACCTAAAAATATGTAGCTATGACTGACATTAAGGCTATGTACAGGCAGGTACTGGTAGACCCTTCACAGGCACATTTACAGCTCATTTTGTGGAAAGAACAGTTAGATCAACCGTTGTTGTGTATACAGCTGTTGACAGTAACCTACGGGCTCACATGTTCTAGCTATTTAGCCACACGATGTGTCGCAGAGTTAGCATACAGGTATCGTGATCAGTACCCTTTAGCAGCGTCTGTTATATGTAATAATATGTATGTCGATGACTGTCTTTTTGGTGGTTCTTCTATTGAGCAAGTGACACAAGTGCGTGATGAATTAATAAAGTTAACAGGTCTAGGAAGCTTTGAATTGCATAAATGGTGTGCAAATGAGCCAGGTATTTTGAAAAGTCTACCAAAGAACAGATTACATTCACAAGACATAACCAATTTTGATAACTCAGTACAAACAGTGAAAGCGCTTGGTCTTTTGTTCAATATTGTGGGTGACCATTTTATCATTTCAAGCCCTAAAGGGCCGTTGCCCCAACAGTGGACTAAGCGTACAGTTCTCAGCTTCATCGGTACCTTTTTTGACCCATTGGGATTGGCTGGACCTATAGTGATGCGTGCTAAAGTATTCTTACAAAAGGTTTGGCAAGAAAAATTAGAATGGGACACACCCTTAACAAATAACATAATTGATTCATGGAATGTATTTGTCACTGATTTAATGAACATGAACCCAATACACGTTCAACGTGATTTAATGATAACAAATGCCGACAAAATTGACTTATTAGGTTATTGTGACGCTTCAAATATAGGCTATGGTGCTTGCATTTATTTAAGAGTTTTACATGATAGCAAAGTGCATGTTACTTTGTTATGCAGCAAATCTAGAATTGCGCCCTTAAAATCGAAACCTACAATGCCTAAATTAGAATTAAACGCATGTTTATTGTTAGCCCAATTGTATGAAAAAATAAAAACTATATTAGACAAAGGTCAATGTCACTTTGACAATCAAGTTTTATTTAGTGATTCACAGATAGCACTCTGTTGGTTACAGAACCCACCTAAAAAGGATAGCTATGTTTATACGAGGGTCTCAAAAATTAAAGGATTAACCAGTGACTGTGTTTGGTGTCATATTAGTGGTTTGTGTAACCCGGCAGATTGCTTGTCTCGTGGAGTGATGCCTTCGGAATTGGCGCCCGATGTTTTGTGGTGGAACGGCCCTAAAGTGTTAGAAGTTGTGCATCAATGTTACGTACCGTATCATTCATCAAATACATTAAAAGACAACACTTTGTTTACTGACGCAATAGTCAACTGTAATGTGAACGATGAGTTTATTCCAGTGACAAAGTTCTCTTCACTAGCTAAATTACAAAGAGTGATATGTTATGTTATGAGATTTATCAACAACTGTAAAGTAAAAAAGGGAAACCGTGACAATTCCGAACAGCTTGCAGCAGCCGAATATCGGCAGGCTACGTCTGTCATAATAAAGTACGTACAATCTTTACATTTTTCCAATGAACTTAACAATTTGAGGTTAGGAAAACAAATTAAGTCGAATTTGCAAAAGTTGTGCCCATTTATCGACAAAGAAGGCCTTATGCGTGTTGGAAGCAGGCTGGATAATGCAGAAATTCCCTATAGTCAGAAATATCCTATCATAATGCCAAAAAGTTGCAATGTAACGACACTGATTATTAGAAACGAGCATATAGGTTTATTGCATGCCGGAATGAGATTAACATTGTCCAGTTTGGCTCAAAGGTATTATATTATGAGTGCTACTATACTTGTAAAAAACATTATAAACAAATGTATGCATTGTTTTAGATTTAGGGCAAAAAATGCAAAACAATTAATGGCAGCTTTACCCCAGGATAGAGTAGTGCAGGATAAACCATTTAACAAGGTGGGCATTGATTTTTGTGGTCCATTTCACATTAAGCAGTCAAGTTTGAGACGGTCTATTGTTTCCAAAGGTTATGTTTGTGTGATAGTGTGTTTTACAACTAAAGCTGTGCATTTGGAATTGGTCTCTGACCTGACCACTGATAATTTCTTAGCTGTTTTTAAAAGATTTTGTAGCAGAAGGAATTTCCCTTCTATGGTGTTCTGCGACAATGCGTCCACATTCAGAAGTGCTAATACAAAATTACATGAACTATTTAAACTCTTTAGAGATAAAGAACATAAAGACTCTGTTGTTGACTTTTGTTCACAGAAAGGTATAGAATTTAAGTTTATACCTAGCTACTCCCCCACATTTGGTGGTTTGTGGGAGGCAGCAGTAAAATCTGCCAAATATCACTTCAAAAGAGTTATTGGGAAGTTGTTATTAACTTATGAGCAGTTCAATACAGTTATTGTACAAGTAGAAGCTGTACTTAATTCAAGGCCCATTACTCAATTTTCTAATGATATGTCAGACTTTAGTTTCTTGACTCCGGGTCACTTTTTGGCTAACCGACCATTGACAGCAGTACCTGAGCCTAGCTCAATTGATGAAAATATTAATACAATGCGGTTTTGGAAAAAGTGCACCAGAATTCAACAAAGTTTTTGGCAAGTGTGGCATAAGTCTTACATGTCACAACTTATAAATAGGCCTAAATGGCATAAGTTAAGCTTAAATGTTAAAGAAGGTGTTTTAGTTTTGTTAATTGGTGACAATACCCCTCCGCTTCAGTGGCCTGTGGCCAGGGTAGTACAGGTGTATCATGGTGATGATGGCAATGTTCGAGTTGTCAGGTTAATGAAAAGCAATGGACATTGTCATAATAGGGCTGTCAATAAAATAGCAGTTTTACCTATATATGAATAATAATAATATTGTTCACCGGTTAACAAACCTAACATATTTAGCTCATATTATTATTGTGACTATTCTTGTTGTTTTTTCTTTCTAAAAGATGACATTTCCTATTAATATTAATTTGTTTACAGTGCTAGTTCTATATATATCTGTTTGAAAACATATTGTAATAGAATAACTGTATAATAAGCGAGTTAACAGCTTAACTAAATTAATTGTTGTCTTATTTTTGTACTCATGTCTACTTGTGTTGGCCGAGTTCATTCAAATGTTAACTTTGATTTTTTGTTTTCACAAAACCAAATGTTTATGTTTTGTTTTAGATTATTAAAATGTTAATTTACTAGCTTGGGCTTGTGTAATGCTGGGGCCAGATTTATGTTCATAAAAATATAATTTATCTGTAATAATGTTTTGTATAAACCGGCAACACTGGCTCGCTCTCTTCTCTTTTTGGCTTGTAAAACTGTAAGTACGTTGTGCTCTCAGAAATTATAATATTTCACGTTTTAATATCAGTTTTATTTATAAACAAATGTTTAGAGATTATCTAAATTAATATTAGTTTTATCACGACGACTGGTTAATTATTTTAGTGTTCATTTATAAATTAAAATGTATTTAGTGACTCCGTTGGGTCTATTTGTGTTGTAGTAATTTCAAGATGGAGACAATGTGCTTTGCGCGGGCTGTCATTCTTGTTGTAAAACTTCTTCTCCTGGTCAGTTCATGTAATAATCGGAAAATACATAATTTGGAGTAATGAGAAATTTATTTCGTGATGAATCCTGATGAAACCTTGAGCTACGCGCCGACATATACGATGTGATAAGCAGAAAGTATTTTATTGCTTACAGCTACTTAGTAAGTATACCGAATTCAATAAAACAAAAACAAAAATAATGAAAATATACTAGGTATTAGGTACTAAAAACAATAACTTCGTTAGAAAGTGTCATTTACGCCAACTACAAAAGCGATAAAATTGTAAAGTGGATTATTCTTTGTTTACCTTTTGTATTTTTCTTTCTTGAATACAATACAGTACACTACATTAAGTGCATATGTATTGTATTGTACATATTATCTTCTAAGTTTTATGATTTACCTTGTAATATAGTTTCATTCAATGGGTACCTGAAACGAAAAACAATCATCATATTAGTTAAGGTTATCTTAAAAAACAACACAACTACAAAAACTAAAGTTTTATAATTACGAACGTAGCAATAAAATTGCTGTACGGGCTACGTAAGCTCAGGGACTTGTTTGCCCCCCATTAAAAAATAGTCAACAAAAGAGTCTTCAAAGCAAGCGGGCAACCCCGTTACAATGACAACCTTGTTGATATGCAATATTTTTACCACAACACGAGCTATTAGTTATTTTGGAATAAGAAAGCAATAGCGGATATTTACCTTCCATAGTAAGGCATTCCATCATTCTGTTATGTCAACGATAACCATGCATACTATTATTGATGCGCGAAACGTGGAAATTATTATCACTGGCAAATCTTGGTAGAGGCCATGTTGATAACTCGGTCGTTGCATAGCAACCTTTGTAATGATAGATGACATTAACGAGAGATTAGTATGAATAGCGAGTCGGGTCCATGGTATAATAACACCAGGTAGTCTCTTCCCGTGACAGCTAGGTCATGTGATTGCCTCCGTACTACGTCATCGGCCGTGGAGCCAATAGCGGGCTGTTAACGTGACACTTGTCAGTTTGATGTGCTGCCACTTTGTGAAAATAAATTACCCGAGCAAAATGCATTTTTTCATTTACTTTCTTTTATAAAGAATCACTTTTTAACTAGTAATTTAATATAGTTTCCTTTATTAACTAATTAGATGAATAACACGAGATAACAAATAGGCTAGTTAGGAATTTATTTTATATTCATTATGAACAAAAATCTCCTTAAGTATATTGAAGATATCAATCAATGGCAGCACTGATCGTGACGTAGCTTGGAGGCATCGCGCTGTCATTGCGGGAAGAGAATACCTGGTGAAACATCTTATTATACCATGGTCGGGTCAATGTCCGTACTTGCACGAATTATGTATAGGTACATGCTGAAATTTGAGTCGCTTAAATCCCAAAAAGGGGTCATTGTACTCATCATTATGAACAACTTTTACTATGGAACCAACCCTGAAATAGCGAAAAAAAAATCAGTTGGTCCCTACATTTGTGTTCACTTAAATCGATAAAATGTAGGGACCACCTGATTTTTTTCTCGCGATTTCAGAGTTGGTCCCATAGTAAAAGTTGTTCATAATGATGAGTACAATTACTCCTTTTCGGGAAATAAGCGATTCAAATTTCAGCGTGTATTTTCGTACAGCTTGTGCTGACACATACAGCTTGTGCTGACACAGGAGGTCCCTATAGGCAATTACTCTGTAAAAGACAATATAAAATATTTTTGCATAAAAAATCTACCTGCACACGCTCAATATAATTATATTTATCTAACAATATTACCCATTCCCGTTTTCTTGTGATCTCATAACTCATGATTTTATTACAAAATCTAAGCAGTTTCATTTTATTTGCGTCGCTTTATTAAAAGCGCCACAGTTTAAAAAACAAAGGAGGCACAAAATAAGGCTAGAACTTTATGGTTGGATACAAACTGAACGTAAAGTAAAGGGTACACGAGAGGAGATATTATGAAAATATGTACCTTATAAAGATTAAAATATTTGGTAGACTGATGTTAATTGGTAAATTTAAAAAAAAATTGTAAAGCCATTATTATAATCAAACAAGTTTTAACTGGATAACATCGCGTATATTACTTTAAGTGGTTTTCATGACGTTTTGAAAGCTTTGCAGCGTTCGTGGTCGCAGGAATACTAAGATGACAAGCGTCTTTACAAATATATAAAAAAAATGTACTGTACAATTTTTAATTAATTAAAATAGTTTCCATGCACGCAGTAGTAAATCAAATCAAAATGTTTATTTGTGTACCTACACAGGTATTTTTGGTCTTAATTATTAAATATTAGTAATTAATTGTACATAGAACAGTATCATTATGTTTTACAGTGTAGAGTGCTGTTTGGGACTTGATTATTTTTAGAACTGGGTTCCAAACAGGTGGTAGCTGCCAACCATCTTCTCTATCATCTATCAATATATCGCCAGCTTGCAACTTTTAGGGCGGCATCAGGTCACCGTAAAACCACCTGCACCGACCCGTCCTCCTGCGGCGGATCGGATCAGCGAGGGAGCTTTCCTCCCTGACCCGCTCCACCGCTTCCTTTTGCGAGATAACATTCTCACAGAAGGACGCGACTGCCTCCCACGCCTCCCTACTGGCAGCCATGACCTTGACTACGGCCGCCGGCCTGCTGACTGGCTAATCATTTCCCCACGGCATGAGCTGTTATCATTATGTAGCTCATGTCGACACGATAGAAGAATGCACGCCACTGACGGCCGGCAGCGAGAGGTCTTCCCCAATTGCTGCAGAGAGAGCACGACTCTGCATAGCCTAGGCAGAGCAGTACGCCAGAGTATACAGGGCCGTGTCCTCACTACAGCCGCACTAAAATGAAATATCCTTTTTTTGTGACGGAGAAAATGCCTATCGCATATCATTCCACACGGTGAGGCGGTGTGGGTATGTGAGATCCAGCATCCAGTGCGAACATTTCAGGGCCTTCCACTTTTAACTTAAACTCTCCGCGATGTCTGGGCATACTTGAGACATCACCGCAATATGCGGGGTGCATTAAAAGAGCCTCCACGAGTGACTATACTTAATTCATCGTTCGGCGCACCCTGGGAAGTCAGCCCCGCTACCAACCTGCTGACTGGCTAGCTTTTTCCCACGGCATGAGCTGTTATCATTATGTAGCTCATGTCGACACGATAGAAGAAGAAGAAGACCGTAATATGAAATATCCCAAGCCCAGTGTATTCTAACCTCATGTATACAGAATGCAGTACCCATAAAACACGGGATTAAGGGTGTTGTCACCGAAACCGAGCTAGGGCTCATAATTCTGTCGTACCAAAACACAGTGCTCCCGCTTAAAAAACTCTTGGGCAAAAATATTATCACGTACTTTGTGCTAAAACAAATTTGTTTTTGTCTTTTCTCCAGCGCGATTATGAAAACGTTTTGCCTTTTTTTGGAGATTTAATTTTGTTGTATTTTTTGTTTTAATATTATTTACGCTGCTGTATTTGTGTTTCTTAAAGCTGCTTTTAAAGGCGTGTTTAAAAAATGCGGTGGCTCAATTTTATGTTATTATTTCGTTTTATATTTTGATGTCAAAACACGTCTTGTTGCTTATTGTTATTAAAAAAATTGTACATCAAAAAAATATTATTTAATAATATTTTTTTAAGTTCAAAGTTTTTATTTCGATTATGCATTGAAGGTCAAATATTCAATTGTTTATTTGAGGTGATCACAATCCTTGATAATATGAAATATCAAACTCACTTGTGATTCAGAGCGCATAAGATAAATGTATTATGTTAAGATATATGTAAAATACATAAGTAGGGTATAAGTGAACGTGCCGCCCACTTATATCTAACTAATATACGTGGGACACTCAGAAAGTTTTGCGAAACTAAAAAAAATTGTTCTATACGTACATATATTTTTATCAAATCTTTTCAAAGTACTTTCCACCAGCCTCTATACAAAGATTCATGCGCCTAAACCAGTTTTCAAAACACTTTTTCCAGTCCGCCGCAGACACCTCGTTTACAGCCTGCTCGAACGCAGCCAGCGCATCTTCCGGCGACGAAAATTGTATCCCTTTGAGCTGATTTTTTATTTTTGGGAATAAAAAGAAGTCACACGGTGCTAGATCAGGGCTGTAAGGAGGGTGACCCAGGAGTTTGACTGGCGTGCTGTCCAGGAAGTCCCTCGTTTTGAGTGCGGTGTGCGCAGGTGCATTGTCGTGGTGGAGCAGTAGCCCGCGGAGCCCTGTGTTTGGTCGCTTGTTGCTTATAACAGAGAAAACTTCTGGCAAACATTTGGTAGTATACCATTCGGCATTAATGCTTCTTTGATCCCGTAAGGGAATTGATACCAAGTGGCCAGTCAAATTAAAAAAGCTAGCGATCAAAATCTTACCCCCGCTTCTAGATCGCTTCACTTTGGTAGGCGTTGGCTCATTTTGAAACACCCAAACAGTCGACTGGCGCTTGGTTTCTGGGTCGTATTGATAAATCCAGGACTCATCACCTGTAACGATGTCGTAAACACGCCGAGACGAGCCTGCTTCAAATTTGTTAAGCATATCACGGCACCATTCCACCCGGGCCTTCTTCTGAGCATCGGTGAGGTTGTGCGGCACCCAGCGTGATACTATCCTCCTCACGCGAAGATGGCTGTGTAGAATCTCGTGAACGCTTCCCGATCCAATCTTCAATATGTGTTGAATCTCCTGATATGTAATTCGCCTATTGTCTTGGATTAAATTTTTCACTGCTAGCACGTTTTCTTCGGTAACAGCCGTCAAAGGGCGACCGCTTCTTTCGTCATCCCCCAAAGTTGGTCGACCGCGCTTGAATTCGTTATACCAACGATACACGGTTGCCTTGGAAGGGCCTTCATCCATGAATGCCATTTGAAGTCTATCGTACGATTCATCCGGTTTCAGGAGACACTTGAAATCGTATAAAATCATAGCTCTAAAATGTTCCCGGCGCAGATCCATATTTCAGTGAGACACAATACTTTGAATTAACTCGCAAAAAATGCGGAGGGAAATTTTGAAATTGGAACTTACTTATTTTTACTTATAAATAATCATATTTTCGAAAAACATTATAACTGGCCAGTCTCCCATATATAAAAACTTTTTTTCGCAATACTTTCTGAGGGGCCTGGTATTTTGATACAATGCGGACGTATGGATTCAATTATGCTGAAACAGCTAAACGGATTTGGATACAATTTGGCACACAGATAGACCATGTCCTGGAAATCTCTTAAATATGATACTTTTTATCGAGATTCTACGAATACTCCGAATATGAAAGAAAGTGTGAAATATTATGTAAATACTGAACCAATTTTGGTCAATCTTGGTACAAATACAGCCTGAAACCCGAAAAATAGGACTTTACCTTACACGAGCAAAGTCAGAGTCGTTACCTAGTATATTAAGAAATCTTAAATTAACTGTTCCATTTTTTTTTCATTCTAACACTAACTTTGAAGCACTGTGCACCTTACATAAAGTATAATGTATGAAATTTCTGTAAAGTGAAACATTGTAGTAGAGCCTCCACAACAATTAGGTATAAGCTTGTCGCTTCTGACATGAGTTATATTTGTTTCAGGTGAAGGTTGCAGAGTGGGCAAAGTCAGCACTACAATAAAGGTAAAGTTAATTAATGACTTTTACAAGTACATATTGGTAGGTATTTTTGGTCCTAATATCCGCTTGCTTTGCTCACTCAGCTTACGCTTTGCTGTGGTCATAGTGCAATTAAACTAAACAAAAGTTTAGAAAAAAAAAACACATCAGTAGGTACGTGTTGCACTGCTGTAAGTATGTAGTACAAGCTCTTACTTAATATTGAAATTACATATGCTGTTCACACAATTTAACTAAATATAACTCAATAAATTACGTTTATAACTGTGAGCACAACGCAGCGCAAGCTGAGCGAGTGAAGAGGCATTACATAGCACAAAATACCTACAAATATTAGTAGTGAGCTATATCGATGCAAACGTACAAACACTTCTAGATGCACCAATAAGCCAAGAACTCCAGTTACCCTTAAGCTGTTCCTAAACGGTTATCGAATACACAGCCATGTTCCAGAATATCGTCTTGAGTTTCCAAATCGCGCATACTAACATGGTTGCCACTGATTGCTACCTCTGCAATTGCCCATTGTACTCAAGATAGTCCGTTAAATTCTACGCTTCATAGCAGGTAGCTTATATAGATGGTCTATGTATTTGGGAACATCTGATTCAATTTAGAATCACTTATGAGTTTCTATAACTTATAGGCTGTTGTTAGTTAAAAACTAATACATTAGTTCTACTGGTTCTACTAACCTTTTTGGAATCAATAAGTTTGTTTTCTGTAAATAATATCTTGGCGAAACAAATTATTTAAATTTAATATGTTTTTTATTCAAATAGTTATACCTAATTAAAGGCGCTTATGAATGAATAGTCGATTCTAAGGGCCGTGCCCTTGTTACAAATGGAGAAAAACCAGCAATAAATTCCAGTGATATGCCCCGTATGATTTAGCTAAGAAGTTGGTACAGGAAAATGTGACTAATTAACTTCTTAGGTTTTCGCGATCACTACACATTGTAATAAAACAAAGTTTAACCGGATTAAATCGCGTATATTATTTAAATTGGTTTCCCTGGTTTTTAATTGGTTTAACTTTGTTTTATTATAATATGATTAATTACTTTAAAGAACGTGGGCTACCGAAGCGAATATGCACATACTTTTGGTGGAAATCTAAGACCAATAATAGACGGCGGCTTGATTGCCTAATTCTTGTCTTCGGAAGATTTTACGGAAACAAGAAATATAAGGTGTAAAGGAGCAAATGTACTCATCCGAACAACTCTTACTAAGCAATGGGAATTTTTGCATGGGGCGAGCGCGATGAGTCGGTTAACCTACCCACATCTTGTTGTAATGAATGTAGACGGAACAAGAGGTGTACAGAAAAAACTAAACTGGTTTATTTTCTACACTGTTTATTTTCTGTATCTGCCGAATGTATGTATTTTTTTGTGGAAAATAAATAAATAATCCAAATAATATTAAGAAAGAAAGAAAGATACACATTTATTTATGATTACTACTTCAAAATCACGCTTAATACCATTTGACGGGGCGTCCGTACATGCATAGAGGGGGCAAAAAAATTGATTCGTCGTTCTAACTCATGTGGGTATCGTTGATAAGAACTTTTTTTAGCAGAGTAGAGACTGGATGCCAAACAAATTACCTAAAATATTTATAAAAATAGTTTTACTATTTTCGCTGTTTTTAGATCTATTTTGTCCTGGGGTCTATCTGATTCACGGTTCTTCGTCAAAGTTGTTACTTATGGATTATTTCAGTACTATCCTGTACTTATACAAAATTAAATACTAAAACTTATCAATTATCAACTCAACTCTTACACTTACACTTACTTGCACTTACTTGTAACCACCTCCTGATGCAATCAATGTAACTCCCAGTAGATTTAATTAATGAGAGCGCTGGTACCCATAACACAGATTACCTATTAGTAACTACGCCCATAACACAAGTTAAATCTTACATTGGGTACCAGAGTTCAAACAAACACTTCATACCGAGAAATTGTATAACTATTATTTGTAAGTGTTTACTGGTACACCATTTATGTGAAATAAAAATGAATTAATTTATTTATTTATTTATCAGTAATAAAAAAGTTGAAAGCAAAAACATTTTTTCATTAGCACTTTCTGCCAATCTTCGAACTCTGCTGTACATTAAAGGGTCAATATGCAACAAAAATTATATTTATGTTTGGAAAAAAATATACGCACAACATTCATTTTACAGTCTTCTAACTGTGTATTTTACAGTCTTTCAACTGTGTATTTTACAGTCTTCCAACTGTGTATTTTACAGTCTTCCAACTGTGTATTTTACAGTCTTCCAACTGTGTATTTTACAGTCTTCCAACAGTGTATTTTTTTCAGCGAAATGTGTCGATTTAGTTCGTCAACACTTTTTATCGCGAAATTTCCGTTCGAGGCGAACCACTAGTAGTGAAAGTTGTTAATTATGGTGAGTACCTACATTTACCCCATAAAAGAACCTCAGATACTATTGGTAGAAATGCCTACTGCATAGCAATAAAAAAATATAATAAACTACCACTGAAAATTAGAACATTAAGATTAAATAAATTCAAGCGTGAAATGTTCAACAGGCTCTTGGACAAATGTTTTTATTCTTTGGATGAATTTTTAGACTATGAACATGAATTAGTTTAATCAAATTATACATTTATCACAGATTTATTATGTTTCAAGTTAGGAATCTTGCCATGCATGTGTCATTAGACTCATTAGTTTTAAATGGTTAGGGGTCGAATGACAAATAAATATGTCCACGCCTATTGTCGGTAGAATATGTGGGACTATTATAATTTATAACTTTAAGACCTCGATATACCATGTTCTTGTAAATAAATAAAAATAAATAAATAAATCCGCACTTGGAGTTTGTCAGCGAGCAATGGAACGCAGTATCCTAGGAGTTAGACTTACTGATCGCGTAAGAAACTCTATACTGCGTTCAAAAACACAAATTGCTGATGTAGGCCAAACAGCTGCCAAGCTTAAGTGGAACTGGGCTGGTCACATCTGCCGCATGCCGGAGGAGCTATGGGCGAACACAACCACACAGTGGATTCCAGACAGCAGCAAACGATAACGCGGCAGGCCCAGAAGGAGATGGCGGGACGAACATGACTCCTGTCTGAAGGATTGGCACCAGAAGGCAAAAGACAGGGACAAGTGGAAAAAGGGAAGGGAGGCCTTTGCCCTGCAGTGGGACACTACAGGCTGATAATAATAATATTAAATAAATAAATAAATAATGTTACGCCTTATTTTTATTTTCTGCTGTAAATAATTAGGAAAAGAGACCATCGCATGTTTTGTAGTATAGGATAGCGAAACGACCTAAAGGCCCACCTGATGTTAAGCGGTTACCTTTGCCCATAACAACTGCAATACCACCTAGGCTGTTGCCTAAATGGTACCGCAAGTCTGTTCGCCAAACTGAGACATGAAGATGGAAAGTCGTATCTGATTGTATATTCACGGGCACCCGTACCCTTTAGACCGAAACACAGCAATGCAAGCATCACTATTTGGCGGAGAAGTAGGTACGGCGGAACATAAATGTCAATGTTATCCCTATATATAATTTTCCTCAAAAACAGCTTGTAAATGCCCTCAAAATCCCCCTCTCTCAAGTGCTTATTTGTTTTATGAGCAGGCTCGGTTACAATGTATGTAATTACAGCAGTTCATTAAAATAATTCCGCTATAAAACTTCAAGTTTTCGCCCGGATCTTAATGTCTGCTCGTATTTGAACACGTTTTTGAGTTAAGGATACACTGGGAGGATTTTGAATATATTTTTTGTTAATGAATATCTTATTAATTAATATTAGTAGTAAAGCTTTGCCCACGTGGGTGTTGTTTATACATTACACACTCACAAACTTCTGCATTTATAATATTAGTGCGTTTAAATTCAAATTCATGTGTTTACGGAGGCCCACTTGTTAGTAAAAAACTTAACAACTAAGGGTTAGTATTATAATAAATTGAACAACACACAAACATTTAATTTTATGAACGACAAGGTTGCCCTTATCGCACCAACACATTAACAAAATGCTTCAGTATCCGAGCATCATGTTGCTCAGATAAGGCTTTCAGAATGCTATTATTATTTCAGGTTAGTAAGGACGCGGTCTTTCTCCTTACTACAGTATGAAAATCATTTGTTTGCGCTTCAGCGAACATGCCAGACGCACTACAGTGTCGTGGCAGCCCCGACAGCATCCTGAAACCATTATTATATAGAACACGCAGGACGTCTAGAGCTTTACGAGTATAGTTGACCCACAGGCTGCCCGTGTAGAAGTACTGGCAGCAGGCAGTTAATAACGTTATTAATTATTTTCCTTACTGCAGCGGGTGAACCTGTGCGCCAACATATTACACTTAGTTGCTAGCGTCCTGCGCTCATGTTCCATGTCTACCGGATCCCTCAGGTCCTCAGTGACATAATGACCAAGGTATTTAAACTGAGCAACTCTTCTCATCGGCTCCCCGTTAAGGGTCAGAACAGGGTCGTAGGTTTAAGACACTCAGGTACATGCTATGCCGAGTAGTTGTCGTCAAATTATTACCTTGTCGTTTATCGTGCTTCTTTCGGAAATTGTTTATCTTTTTAATATAAAAACTAACCAATATTTAATCAGATGTTCCCAACAATTGAGATAAGTTTCACTGTAATCCGTTAAGCCATTACAGCGTGAAAAAACCTTAACTAAAAAGTAAAAAATAATCCTTGTATGTATTTCAAAATCTTAACATAAACCAAAATTTTGAAGGCGGCGCGTGACTGTCCCTTTGCGTCATGTAAATATAATGTACTGTCGAGCGCTTATCTATAGTAAAGAAGTCGGTTAAAAACAGTTTATGCGAACATACATGAAATTCACGCGCCGCCTTCATAATTTTGGTTTATGTTAAGATTTTGAAATACATACAAGGATTATTTATTACTTTTTAGTTAAGGTTTTTGAAGTCGGTTTTATTTTTTGTTAAAAAGTTTTTATTTCATACTTTTTAGTTGATAATTCACAGAAAAACGAAACTATTAGTAGATCATCTAGGTAGGCGAAGCTAAAATAAACTGATTTATTGTAGCTGGTTAAAAAACTACTCAACCTAAGTCAATAAAATTTAAAAGGGACCACCGCGCGGGCTTCCTCTACCAAAAAAAAAACAACCACGCAAATCGGCCCAGAAATCTCGGAGTAATCGGTGGATAAACATGAAAAACAAAAAAAAAAACCTGCCAAATACATAACCTCCTCCTTTTTTGAATTCGGTTAAAAAGTAACAAACAGTAACCTACACACTCACAAACTTGTGCATTTTATAATATTCGTGTAATACCCAAAGGACAGTAGTGGGCTGATTTTTATTATTACAATTAAATTTATAACAATAACTACAGAAAAAATTAATACCGTTAAGACTTCCTTAGAAAAACACTACAATATGCTTAAAAAATAATTTGAAAAACATTACCAGAATGAAAAGGTGCTCAACTCATAAAATCTTTGAAAAATATTTTCGATAACTCCTGCTCCCACTGCAGCACGGTCTTAACGATCAAGATTTTAACCCGTCGACTGCCATTAAACACGAAGTGCATAAAGTCGGGAAGTTGGACAATTAAATCGGGAGGCGGTCGTTTGGACCTGAAGACAATGTGTAGTTATAATTATGTATGTAACTTAGCAGTAAGAGGGTTGGAGCGTGTTTTTATGATAGTCCGCTTGGGACTCTTAAGACTGCTTATACCTTAGCTTTGGAGATTAAGGTCCGTATAACAGAACGTTCCTCAAGTACAGTTTGATCTACAACCAACTGATCACTACTTACAAATAGAATCGTTACTTGTATATCGGTATTATTCCAAAACGGTAATTATAAACTTTAATTCAACAACATTTTTTATCATCATCATTTCAGCCGAAAGACGTCCACTGCTGGACATAGGCCTCATTCAACAACATTACACACGAATATAACCTGAGATAGGAGCGTATAACGGAGCGTTCAAGCATTGTTTTGAGAAAGAATGAAGGACACAAAGAGAACATATTTATTGCCACGAGTTATTAATGTGCATCAATAACAATGATACTTAGATAAAATATTAATAATATAACAAATAGAATCAACAAAAAGATACCATGTCTAAAACGAAAAAAAACAAAAAACTAAAAGTTACAAAAAAATACGAATAACTAAGTGTTACAGAAGGTTCCTCAAGTACAGTTTAAACTTCAATCACCTGATCACTACTTAAGGATACAATCGTTACTTGAGTATCGGTTTTATTCCAATACGGTAATTATAAACTTTAATTCAACAACATAACACACGAATTTGACCTGAAATAGAATATAAATCTCTACTCAAGCATAGTCTCGACTACACTATAGTGATTAAAGATCAAATCTCTGCTCAAATACCGAAACAGGTTACAGTATAAAATAAAAGCTAAACTCAACTGAACTGTGATCAATGAATCTATGCCTAAGGAGTGTTCTAATATAAAATCCCAACTCAATACTAGTTTTAAACAGAGATCAACGCTTGAGGAACGTTCTGTAATATAATGCTTGTTGTATTATGCTCGATGTAATGCTCGTGAACGGGTGTCGTCTGTCGGAACAGGTCAGCTCCTACATACTATGGCAACTCTTTTTAACCGACTTCAAAAAAAGGAGGAGGTTATGTATTCAGCAGGTTTTTAACCGACTTCAAAAAAAGGAGGAGGTTATGTATTCGGCAGGTTTTTTTTTTTTTTTTTTTTCATGTATGTACACCGATTACTCCAAGATTTCTGGGCCGATTTGCGTGGTTGTTTTTTTATTTGGTAGAGGAAGTCCGCGCGGTGGTCCCATATAAATTTTATTGACTTAGGTCGAGTAGTTTTTTAACCAGCTTCAATAAATCAGTTTAATTTAGCTTCGCTTACCTAGATGATCTACTAATAGTTTCGTTTTTCTGTGAATTATCAACTAAAAAGTATGAAATAAAAACTTTTTAACAAAAAATAAAACCGACTTCAAAAACCTTAACTAAAAAAAAAAAAAAAAAAAAAAAAAAAAAAAAAAAACCCGCGGAATACATAACCTCCTCCTTTTTTTGAAGTCGGTTAAAAAGTAAAAAATAATCCTTGTATGTATTTCAAAATCTTAACATAAACCAAAATTTTGAAGGCGGCGCGTGTTTTTTTCATGTATGTTCGCATACACTGTTTTTTACTATAAATAAGCGCTCGACAGTATTTACATTACGCAAAGGGACAGTCACGCGCCACCTTCAAAATTTTGGTTTATGTTAAGATTTTGAAATACATAGGTACAAGGATTATTTTTTACTTTTTAGTTAAGGTTTTTGAAGTCGGTTTTATTTTTTGTTAAAAAGTTTTTATTGCGTTTATTTCTAAAGGCAATATTCCCACTTTTAAACTCTTGTTTATTTTTGCAATTAACCTACATTATACTCACATTATTTGAATAAATTTGATGTAATAAACAATAACCTATTTTAAAAAGAGTATATCCATGGAGTTTCTTGCCGTTTATTCTCCATAGGACTCACAATTTGGAACCGTGCAACTAGAGCTTGACGTTTCAAAAGTGCCTGTAATTAGGTTTATCTGAAATAAAAAAACATTCTAATTTGAATTTGAATACGGGCCTTAGTGTTGATTCAAATTGGTGGTCAATCTTACCAGTTAGTTAACGTGTCTATGTTTAAGCGTGTGTTGCAATATTTGCAACAAAAGCTACGTAAACGATGAAGTTTGATTATAACAAAAAGCTACCTTATTTAAAACTGATGATGATTTTGGCGAGGTGGCTGGTAGCAACCGGATACGAGTGGTCGAGGATCGATGTCAGTGGCGTGCCATTGGAGAGGCCTATGTCCAGCAGTGGACTAATATAGGCTGATGATGATGTTTTTAAACTAGTGGTTTCGCCCCAAACGTAGACCTCGAGATAAACGTTGTGACGAACTAAATCGCCACATTTCTGTCAAATAAAAAAGTATACAGATGAAAAACTGTAAAATTTGTGAGTCATCATCATCATCATTTCAGCCATAATCATGCCATAATCGCCACGCTTGGCAGGCGGGTTGGCGAAAATTAGTTAGTATTTTTTCTAAACCTAAATCTTATTTTTATTAAAAATCTTTTTTTTATTTATTTTTATATTGACCCTTGAATGTACAGTAGAGTTCAAAAATTTGCCAGAAAGTGTTTTTTTCTTACTGATAATTGAAAAGTAGTTTAAGTACAGAATATTAATAAAATCATCTTTTGACGTGGAGCCGTTTTTCAGATACATAGAGACAAAATAGGTCTAAAAACACTGACTGTGGATGCCCACCTTGACTTGGAGAACTCACTTTGCCTGGTCAACTAATTATTGGCTACCTTATTGTATAGTTAAATTATCCTTTATTTCAAGGTATTCATCTATACGATTATTATGAAGTGGGAAGATAGTTTTTGTTAAGGTTGTATTTAGGCAACAGACTAGATTGTATCGCAG
This sequence comes from Asteroscopus sphinx, assembly GCA_949699075.1. NCBI lineage: Eukaryota > Metazoa > Arthropoda > Insecta > Lepidoptera > Noctuidae > Asteroscopus > Asteroscopus sphinx. The sequence continues at coordinate 4,096,848 of OX453021.1, read as the reverse complement.
TTGTGTTGAGCAAAGGTAACCGCTTAACATCAGGTGGACCCTTAGCTCGTTTTATCATTCTATAACTTTAAAAAAACCCACATTCTTATATACAGTAAATACAGGTGAGACGAGAAACCTTCTAGAATTTCATTTCACATCTGCAATAAAATATGAATAATACTAAAACACGGGTGTAGAAGCTTAATTAATTACACTTAAATTAATTTGTCTTAATCTAAAACGGGAAGGCTTATTAAGTGAGCAAATTGCGAGATTAGTTAATTTACCCCGCGGTAATTTTTACACGTTAAATTTTGTTCTAAAAACATGAAAATTTTAATAGAGAAGATGGTTGGCAGCTTCCACCTGTTTGGAACCCAGTTCTAAAAATAATCAAGTCACAAACAGCACGCAACACTATAAAAGATACATTGTGAGTGGTTACTGCGTGCATCGAAACGATTTTAATTAATAAAAAATGTACGGAAGATTAAAATATTTTTTTAGAAATATCTGTAAACGTTGATGTATACTACCTTAACTAAACTTGTTATGAAGAGCGGGGCCTCCCAGAACAGGTATTACGGAGACATTGATTGTACATCATCATCATCATCATCATTTCAGCCGAAAGACGTCCACTGCTGGACATAGGCCTCCCCCAAACATCGCCACAACGACCGGTCCTGTGCCTTCCGCATCCAGCGGATTCCCGCGACCTTCACCAGGTCGTCGGTCCACCTTGTGGGGGGCCTACCCACGCTGCGTCTTCCAGTACGCGGTCGCCACTCCAGAACTTTACTGCCCCATCGGCCATCCGTTCTGCGAGCAATGTGCCCCGCCCACTGCCACTTAAGTTTGGCAATTCTTCGGGCTATGTCGGTTACTTTCGTTCTCCTGCGAATCTCCTCATTTCTGATTCGATCACGCAGGGACACTCCGAGCATAGCCCTCTCCATTGCCCTTTGAGTGACTTTGAGCCTTCTTATCAGGCCCATTGTGAGCGACCACGTTTCAGTACCGTAAGTAATTACTGGCAACACACACTGGTCAAAGACTTTCGTCTTGAGACACTGCGGTATTGATTGTACATGCTACTGAAATAAACAATTTTGAATTTTGAATGTTTTCGAAGAGGCTTCTCATCTTAGTCTTCCTGCGACCACGAACGCTGCAAAGCTTTCGAAACGTCAGTAAAAACAATTTAAATAATATACGCGATTATTATAATGTGTAGTGATCGCGAAAACCTAAGAAATTATTTTGTTATAAAAGCTATTTATTATACATATTTGTTTTATTTTATTATTTTGTTACATAAGTATGTATTTACAACAAAAAAAGTATATAAGTATTATATCCATTGTCTAGTACCCAATAGCACAAGGTCTGCTTAGTTTGGGACTAGATGGTGCTGTGTAAAAATGTCCCAAAAAAGATATTTATTAATGTTTCCATACGTATATTTTTTTTTACTTTTCAAGAATATAAGACCAGTCATCAGAAGTCTACATAAACAAAATCGTTTTGTGGATACAATATTTTGCATCTGACTAACAAGGACATTTTATTTCTCGTCATTTTTAGGGTTCCGTCAATGATATTTAAAAGTATACCCTAACAAAACGAACGAAAAAAAACCGGCCAAGAGCATGTCGGGCCATGCTCAGTATTATAGGGTTCCTTAAGTAGGTGTAATTACAAACGAATCAAATCGAATATTAATCATGGCTATTTTAGTTTTTGCAATAATCGGCAGCATTCGCGACTCAGAGCGTGTTGTTAGTGATAAATTCAAGAAGCCAAATTGAAGAAGCGTGTCATTTCAAAGTTACTTTTTGTGATTTTTTCAAATAGAAAGTAGCTAAAGGAGCATTATTTGCTATGATAATTTTTCTCTAAGGTCAATGACCTTTGAACTAGGACGTTTTAAGTATTTTTCAGTTTTCTCTCTATAACTCAAAAAATTATAATCACATTATACTCGAAATAATTTTAAAAGAGAGTTTTCACAAAGGTCTATCAATGTGGAAGATTATAAGTTTCTACGTTGCATAGTTTAGAAATGGCAGGGGGGGGGACACATTGCAAGCCACTTTGGCGGGTTATATTTCGCAGATGGTACACCTGATAAAAAAGTGGTGTATCAAACATTACCTTCATTTTAGTAGACCTATTCAATGATACCCCACACGAGGGGGTGCAGCGAAAAAAATATTTTTTTCCCCATTTCACATGTATGGACGCCACCCCTAAAATACGTAAAAACGATTTTTTTATTCTTTTAAAATTGAGATCTATATGTAGACTGTTTTTTCACAAAATTTCATTTACTAATGTTTATAACTGTAGAAGTTATTAAGCTGTAAAGGATTAGGACAGACGGACAGACGGACAGACGGACAGACGGACGGACATGACGAAACTATAAGGGTTCCTTGTAGGACTTCGGAACCCTAAAAATGTGCCGTACGCAACGGCAGCACAATACACATAAACTAGTACAAATTAAGTATATTGGTTACTTCAAGTTATTTTCACGTCATAATTGGAACATTTTCTGACACACACACGACGGCTTTTAAGTTTTTTTTTGTCACCGAGTACAATATTATATAAATAAACAATATTATTATAATAATATATTTGACGCAGATTAATAGAAAAACGTCCTAATTAGAACGTATTCGAATCTTAAAATTGCGATACTTTTAAATATTATTGGGTTCCGTACCCGAAAGGATGCCAAAAGGTTATTATTCTAGCTACGCTGTCCGTCCGTCTGTCCGGCACAAGGCTGTACCTTTTGAACGGTAATAGGTAGCCAAAACAATTTTTCTCAGAATGTGTTGCTATGACGCACACGACAAATACTAAAAACGACAAATTTCAAAAGACGTTCCTATTTCTGATTTTAAAATACCTGCACATCTCAAATAAACTGCACACAGACGTTTTATTATCCCCACTAGGAACCAGATTGCAGAACACTATAGGATCAGTTCATACAAAAAGGAACCACGGCATCTATCGACTCGAATGATCGCTCCCTCCATTTGTTGCCTTATTTTATTCTATTGTCCAATACTCTTCAATTTTCCGATGGAATTCTTTGAAGTTATATGAAGCTTGTGCCTGTTAGTTTCGACTTTTTATTTTATGTGCTTTATCAATCTTTTGTAAGGAGCTCTCAACGACCGGCTGTATGGTCGTAGGGAGCTCTATAGTCTGTATTACATATTCTATATTTAAAAAAACAATTGCCACATGCATGACCGAGTATCACTTGAAAACGGCTCGACCGTTTGGCTGTTCATTTTTTTATCGTAATTATTGTCAAGACAAGGTTAGTATGAACTAAATTTTTTGGAAAAATATTACCATTTAAGTATTTTTCACGTAGAAATGTAAAGCATCATAATCTTTTTAAATTAAAGATTTAGTTGGATAGTTTTTTTTTTTTCATTTTAGATTGATAATTTTTTTGGGCTTATTATACGGCCAATTAAAATTTAAGTACTGGTATAGCAGTCGACGATAAAATATCATAATGATAAAAGACACAGACACAAACAAAATATCAACACGAAAAAAACAGTAAAAACTTTGTGTCCATTCCCACAACGGAAGCGTGACCAAAAACGTTACCATTTAAAACGAAAACTAAAGCTCAATATATTTGATTGCTCACTTTTAAATCCTCTCTTTGGTGTCTGGTGTATATTTCGAAAACTTTTTTTATATCCAATTGTACGACCAAAAAGTTTCGTTGTTTTTTTTTTGTGAAATTGTTCATATAGCTTGTATTGAGCAGTAAGTTGAAATTTTTGTTGATACCTGTATATTGTTGCTTAATATGTATTTGAAAGAGTTTCTGTGTATTTTTCATATTATTTTATTTGATATATTGATTGTTTTACGTTAATCCCATGATGTATTGTGGTAAATTTTTGTTATTCACAAATTTATTTATTAACCAAGAATGTATGGCAGTAAATACTTTCTGCACATGTGGCTTCCTAGCAGACGTTGTTATTTTCACGAGTCATTCTCGACAGTTTGACTTGTCTTGATATCGAAGTGCCGTTCTTTTGGACATTTGTGTTTTTATTTTTTTACATTGTGATTTTATTAACATTTTAACTTTTTTAGACAATTGTTTTAAATTAAAAAAAAAAAAAATACTTGTTTCAGGCAAGGCATAAGTTTGACGTCATATACATACACCCATATCACATTATCCTCTATTATACTCTATTTAATAACGACAAGTTTCAGAAGACGATTTTTTTGTTTTGTTTTATTTTACTCTATTTTGACATTGTATTTATGCTAGCCTATGCCCGCGACTTCACTCGCGTGAATGTCGTTTATCGCGCATCCCTCGGGAACTGTTCATCTTCCCGGGATAAAAAGTAGCCTATATGTTAATCCGGATTATGTTCTATCTGTATTCCAAATTTAATTAAAATCCATAAAGTACTTTTTGCGTGAAAGAATAACAAACAACCATACATACATCCATAAATCCTCACAAACATTCACGTTTATAATATTAGTAGGACTATTAGGCCACACTGTTAAACTAGGTACTAGTACACACGGCTACACATCAAGCTGTACATTTCCAGTATACTATACAACGCGAGGTCAGCCTTTACTGGTTTTGTACAGCTTGATGTGTAGCCGTGTGTACACTTCAAACAATAAAAAATATGTTGCTTGTTACACCGTTGCCTTCAGGCATTAACAAAATGAAATTTGTTTCGAACATTAAAACCTGTCAGTTTGGATACCCGTTACAGATCGTATTAAACCGGTTAATTGGACTTTCAATTAAATTGAAAACGGATTTGTTGGTGAATTTCATTACATTTGCCTATAAGCAAAGGGATACTTCAGTATAATGATAATTATTATGGCAAATTAATTAGTTTTACTGTGGTAAACAAATGTTGTATTGCATGTAATGTCTCTGTTATTATCTTTATCGATTATTATTATTATAACTAAACTAATTAACTAACTAACTATAAAATTCAGCTTATCACAAAAAGATTTATCGTGCATCCATCGAAAACTATCTATTTTCCTGTTTTTTTTTTACAATATAGGATGGCGAAACGAGCTAAAAGCCCACCTGATGCTAAGCGGTTACCTTTCCCATAACAACTTCAATACCACCTAGGCTGGTGCCTAAATGGTACCGCAAGTCGGTTCGCCAAACTGAGACATGAAGATGGAAAGTCTCATATGATTGTAATTTCACCGGCACCCGTACCCTTCAGACCTAAACACAGCAATGCAAGCATCACTATTTGGCGAAGAATTAGTTGCGCCACAACACTCGGTCCTCTGCCTTCCGCATCCAGTCCCCCCAGCCATGTTCTTCAGGTCGTCGGTCCACCTGGCGGGGGGGCGCCCTGCGCTGCGTTTGCCGATTCGCGGTCTCCACTCAATTACTCGTCTGCTCCAGCGGCCATCGGTCCATGGCCAGCCCACTGCCACTTCAGCTTACTGATCCTACAAGCTATGTCGGTCACTTTGGTTCTTCTCCGGATAATCTCGTTACGGATTTTATCTTTCAAAGAAACTCCAAGCGTAGCTCGCTCCATAGCTCATATCTGGGTTCATATCATCATCCTCCTGCCCTTATCCCAATTTATTTGGGGTCGGCGCAGCATGTTTTTTTCTTCCATACATCTCTATCAGCCGTCATCTCTGTGTTTACTTTCTTTCTATTCATATCATCTTTCACACAATCCATCCATATTTTCTTCGGTCTCCCTCTTTTCTTATAGCCATCAACATTCATGCTTAAAACTTTCCTCGTAACATGCTCCCCATTCCTCCTCATCACATGTCCATACCATGATAGTCTGTTGCTGCTTAACTTCTCTGTCACTGGCGCTACTTTCAGACTCCCTCTTACATATTCATTCCTTATCCTATCCATTCTCGTTACACCACACATTCCTCTTAACATTCTCATCTCAGCTGCATGCACTTGCCTTTCATTAATTCCTTTCGTAGCCCAACATTCCGATCCATACAGGACAGCAGGTCTTATCATGGTCTTATAGATTTTCCCCTTCAGTTTAAGAGGAATTCGGGACTCACATGTAGTTCCCATGACCTGCCGCCATTTCAACCATCCTGTGTTAATTCGGTGCTTGACTGTCCGGTCAATTTCGCCATCGCTTTGCACAAGTGACCCGAGGTACCGAAATTCGGAGCAGACTGGCAAGGGCACGCCATCTAGCGCAATAGCAACAAAACCGGAAAGACCGCCGAAATCGCAGAACATGTATTCCGTTTTAGTTCTGCTGATTTTCAAGCCAACGTTCTCCAGATTTTGTTGCCATTTTGCCAATCTACTCTGGACCTCAAGTCCATCTTCACCAACAAGGACAATGTCGTCAGCAAACATCATGCACCAGGGTGCCTCTTCCTGGATTTCTGATGTCAAAGCATCCATTATCAGCAAGAAGAGGTAAGGACTTAGAGCCGACCCTTGACCCATATCTGGGTTCATACTACTATCTAATTATATTATTATTCTGTGGTCTAGGGCAGTCGCAAAAACCAATCTCTAAGTCCCCGACAAACTGTAACTAACCAGGAAAACATCAATCAGAAAAGACAAGCGTCTCCCAATCCCAAAAAATCACAGCACTTCATAAAAAAGGTAATTTACCTTCTAACTTAATACTTGCGATCTTTTAAAAAAAGATATTTTTTCACGATTTTATCGCTACCCAAAGGGGACTGTTAGCAACGTCATTATTTCAATGAATGAGTCTTAGTTTTTCGCTTCGCTTGTTACGGAGGTATCCGGGGGATTGGAGGGGATCGGAGGGATCCGGAAAAATCTATCGTCTCTAAGCTGTGAGACGGGAAAGATTTTGTAGAAAATTTATTATACCTGATGGGTGTATCTGGTAATTTATTTAGAAAAGGTGTTTTGAAGAACTTTGGTAGGTACTACTACCTAACTAGCTAGGACTACGCAATAAGAAATAAAACTGACGGTAGATGCCGTATGATCTTCATCTACAAAAAAAGAAAGAAAGAAAAACTTTTATTTGGACACAAAGGGCAGTGACAGCACAACAATAACATCAATAAAATGACTAAAATTACAAAATAGAAATTGCGATCGATTTCAGAACAGCTCTTGCAAGGAAGGTAAGCGTTCAAACAATAGGCTACATCTAAGTGGCGCCCCCATCAGTAAAAAAATTATTACTCACTGAGTACATCATTTATCGAAAATCTGGTTGCACATAATTGAAGTAAAGATACTGTAGTTTAATCAGAAACTATTAACATTGTAAAATATAGTTCGCTGTAGTTGTAGATAGAAAAAATAAAACGGCCTTTACAGTCTCTTGTTAGACTGCTCTTCTTTTGAAGATGCTGATAGTAGAAATAAAATACGATAGCTCAGAAAAAGAAATGTTATATTGTCCGAATAGTTATGAATGTTAATGAGCTGAATGAACTATAGGTATGTGAGTGGAAATTATATTGCTAATACGCGGCAATTGCTAGAGTCACGTACCTAAATAATTGTGAGAGCTCGCTTAATCGATCGCTCGTCGCGAACTGAACTAATTATTAAAAGAAACTCATGAGATGAGTCGCATAAAAACGCGACCTGAGAAAATGTACGGTTACATCGTACACACGGCTACACATCAAGCTGTACATTTCCAGTATAAGCTGATCTCACATTGTACGGAAAGCCTAAACAATGCGCGTGTAACGTTGCGTCAAGACACACCTTTACAAATAATAAATAAAACCTACGGAACCTTGTAATTTTAATACAACTCGTTAGGGTTTTCTATCGCACGCAATCGTTAGCGCTTATCTCTAAAAACCCAAGTAAAGAAACAAGATTAATGAACCCACTAGCTGTTTAAATTAACTAATTACCTACTACAAATTCACTAGGTTACACGCGGTCAGCTTTTACTGGAAATGTACAGCTTGATGTGTAGCCGTGTGTACATGGCCACTTTTGTCAATTTTTGTATCTATAGCTATATATTTTTCAGACTTTATAGTTTCTGATTTAGCTACAGTACCTTTACTTCAATTCTATGCAACTAGATTTTCAATAAATGATGTACTAAGTGAGTAATTATGTTTTAATTATGGGGGTGCCACGAGTTAAAGGGAGCCCATAAAAAACACTGAAAAAATAAACTTCAAAAAAAGTAAAAACCGACTTCAAAATCCTATAGGTGCCTTTGATTCGGTTTGATTTAAAAAAAAATTGGCACCAACTTCCTAAACTGTTTCACTCAAATTATTTTATTCTTTTTGATGTCGGTATTTACTTTTTTTATAAGTTTATTATATTTTTCTATTTTGAATGGCATACCAATAGAAAGGCAAGCAATTGCTGCAATCCTGGATTATTTGCTGTCATCCATTGATGAGTTTCCTTCTTTTTCTCCGAAGATCTTCATCTGATCTTCACCAAATGATACTTTCTAAATGCAAATGCTTGATTTGTTGATGAAAATATCAAAATCACTACATAATATTTGAGGAGTTCCCTTAATTCCTTATGCATTCCATTATGAGATTTGGATTTACATAAAAATGGGACCAATCTGGAAGAATTTTCCAAATCGGTTTATAAATGACGGAGTTCTGAGGTAAAAAACATGAAAAAAATAAATACAATTGAATGGAGAACCTCCTCCTTTTTTTGAAGTTGTTTAAAAAAAACACTGAAATTCTAGACCTAATTACAGCAAAGAATGATATTAACTCATACTGAAACATTGTAACTCTCATGGAGGGAGCCAAGTTTGACGTACAGTTGAGTCAAAAGTCGGATAGAAAGCTTTGTTGAGCATCCGTTGTAGAGCTCTACATGTATCCTACTTTGCTGAGCTGAAGGCTGGAAGTTACATCAGTGTTTATGAAATTATGGAGTTATAGGATTTTTGTTCTGTTGCTGTAATATCACGCCTGGAATCAATAAAAGGGGTAGACAGGTATGAACTGACTAGCTCTGTAATCCATAATCATGACACCACCGAAAGAAAGAAAAAAAGGTCAAGCCAATTTCGTTTTACCTCGATTGCTTTAACTATTTCATAAAATAAGCAGTTACCGAGAATTTTCTATTCAGAAAAAGGGAAATGAAAATGCTTCTGCAGGCGCAGCATGATGACTGTAGACAAGCGTTTTGTTGACGAAAGAATAGACAAAATGACTGATAACATTCTATACAATGTAGTTTCGTCTACTCTTCCGTAGACAAATCTTTTGTCTACAGTGGTCATGCTACGCCTGCTGGCATCGACCATACAACCCGATAGACACCTAAATATGTTGTTCTTAAAACATCCGCATACTTTTTACTTAGATTATTTGCGAATATGTGGATCTCAAAATTTCTGTTGTGAAATGAATTTAGATAATTCATCTGAGAAATATTGGTAATATTTTGTTTACTCCCTCAACTACGTTTTAAAAGCTTGTATCAGAAATCGATTCAATAAAACTTAAAAAAAGTAAAAACTGACTCCAAAAATAATAACATAGTTTATATGAAATGGTATTAGAAAAATTGTCACCGAATTCCTAATCTGTTTCACACAAATTATTTTATTCTTTTTGACGTCGGTTTTTACTTTATTTTTCTATTTGAGTGCCATAAAGACAAGCAATTGCTGCAATCACATCACGGCTAATTTGCTGTCATCCATTGAAGAGTTTTCTGTATCTCTGAAGATCTTTATCAAATCTTCACCATACTTTTGTGGAAACATTTCGGGAGAAAATTCTTCCAAACAAAAAAGAAATAATCCAAATCCAACCGTTGCAGAATTGTCAGAAATATGCCCAAACGTAGTTAAAATTACAATCTTATTAGACTTTCCATCTTCATGTCTCAGTTTGGCGAACCGACTTGCGGTACCATTTAGGCAATAGCCTAGGGTGGTATTACAGTTGTTATGGGCAAAGGTAACCGCTTAACATCATGTGGGCCTTTAGCTCGTTTCACCATCCTATACTATAAAAAATAAACATATTATACATACGAATTGAGAACCTCTTCCTTTTTGAAGGCGATAAAAAATAGTGAGACGAGATTTTAAGTTACAGCCTCTCAATCACAATCAAACTTCTAAACCACTGAAGTATCACCACTTATTTACTTCACCGCCAAGGTTCAATCACACCGAAATAAACAATTACTCTAACAAAACACATAAACAGTTAATTTATCTTCATTCCGTTCTTGTTAAACGATAAATCACTTTTTGCAAGATTGATGCCTAGCCTGGATTTTGGGCTACAATTTAGGATTAAGTTGAAAAAGTTGCCGACAAATCTCCTTGGGGAATAGTGTGTTTCAGAGGGATCTTCATAGGAAAACTGTCTTATCTTTTGTTATAACTTAGGTCAATGTTTTCTTTTGTTAATAATATGTTAAATTTTATACTAAGTACTCTTTTTACGAGTGTAATATTTCTTTAAATCCCTGACACAACCCGTACTTTCATTCATTCTATCATTCGCTTTACACATTCATAAACTAATTCGCTATAACCGATACGGCGATACTACAAGGTATAGGTTCCATCATCAGACACTGATCTTATATTATATCCATTGTCTTGTACCCATTGGTGGGTGGGTGATTGCTGTGTAAAAAATGTCCCAATTTTTATTTTTGGAGCGATTTTGCTTTATTGACGATTATTTACAATTAATGCTTTGTTCAGTGTGTCAAGATTAGTCGGTTCTAATTGGTCAATACACTAGACGTCCCGCTACGCTTCAGCAAAAACTATTAAATTCCATGATGACAACGCGTGCTCATATTACTTACAGAATATCACTTAGTTATCGATTTTTTTGTAACTTTTCTTTTTTCATTTTAGACATGGTATCTTTTCATTGATTCTATTTAAATATTTTATCTAAGTATCATTGATATTGTGGCTTTTCTTTCTGTCCTTCATTCTTTCTCAAAACAATGCTTGAACGCTCCGCTGTACGCTCCGCCGTTCTGAATACAATGTTTTCTAAAAAGGTCACATTTTTCCAACTCCATTTACCGTATCACAGCAACGAAATCTGTTGACCTCATTATCTGCAAGCGTGATGATAGTACACACGAGCGCGACAGCGTGTAATTGGGGATCATCTGATCTAGATACATCTAGGGTTTACCTAGGCTGAAAGTGGGACAAAATAATTTATTTTTGAGCTCACGTCTAAAATTAGTTCGTGGATTATTCATGAAATTATAGGTTAAAAGGACGTGTTTTTGTATGCTGATGGTTGAATTAGGGAATAGTTTTGTTCTGTGGGCGTTGTGAGGGATAAATGGTTATTATAAGTGTCATTAAAAAAAGTATATAAGTATTATATCCATTGTCTAGTACCCATATCACAAGCTCTGCTTAGTTTGGGACTAGATGGTGCTGTGTAAAAAATGTCCCGAAGATATTTATTATTATTACAGCGGTATAGGTACTGTAGTCCTTGAAACGAGAATCCGGTAGTTGACTATTGTTGAAAAATACCAAAAATCTTACATTATTTAAAAGAAGGCACAGAAATGACAACATTGTTGAAAAAAATAATAAAATCTATGAAAAAATGGAAGAGATACACGCTTTTGTTTTATTTATTTATTTATTGACCTTGTCGTGCGAAACGGACATTGTACAGAGAGATGTTAAGTTTCTATGAAGGTTTTGAACAATGACGTCATACTTTGATAGTGCTGTCTCTGTCTAGTGAACAAATTTAAATCGCTTATAACTTGGACATTTTAATAAATATTTCGTTGGATTTTTCACTGTTGCTTATTTTTCTTGAAAATGTTTCGAGATTTGACTGCCTCGTTGGTCTAGTGGTTGCAAGCGCGACTGCTGAGCGTGAGGTCCTGGGTTCAATTCCCGGGTCGGGCAAAGTGTTATTGGGTTTTTTCATTAGGAAATTCTCAGTAGCAGCCCGGAGTCTGGATTTGTGCCCGGTTAATGGCAATAGGCTCGCCCCCTATTACATGGGACTTACAACATAACTGGCGAAATGTGGGTGTACTCTGCCTAACCCTTCGGGGAAATACAGGCGTGATGTTATGTATGTTATGTTATGTTTCGAGATTTCGAATAATAACTAAAAAAATATATTATTACATTGGTTTTCTGACGTTTTTAATACTTTGCAGCATACCATAGCATGCATAATACCTGTTTTCTTAGGTTTCCTGTGACCACGAATGCTGCACAGTATTCGTAATTTCAGGAAAACTCAATAATAATACACGCCATGTAATGCCGGTAAAACAATTTTTTCTCCCACTTGCTCGGAAATTGGTTCATTATTCAAAAAAAAAGAATACAACAATCGGCTCTTTTCCGTACGCAACGAAATAACAGGCCAGTAATATCGAACAGGACAATAATAGAAATTGCTGGACACTTTTTGTTTTTTAAATTATGCTACCGAGGTTTTTAAGTACACACTTACATAAATTAGGTGTTTTTAGGAACAAAATATTTATCATTATACAGGCTGAATGCGCATTTTTTTTTTCAAAACTTTGAAAATAGAACAAGATCCGCGCGCGGGCGAATTTGTGTGAATGAAAATGAGATACTGTTGAATTAATTTGTGTTGTGTTTCCTCGTAAATATGAGAAAAGTACTATACAAGTCTTGGCCGAAATAGCAATTAACGGCCTCGTTTAGTTAAAAAGGACTCGGCTTGGGCCTCGTCCTTTTAAAATCACTTGGGAAGTACTCGGCTTCGCCTCGTACTTCCAATATTACTCGGCCGTAAATTGCTTCATTTCAGGCCTCGTCAGTAATGTACTATGACCTACTAGAAATAGCACGACAGGCCTGGTAATTCTGGCGATAACAAAGCTTATAGTAGAGGACATAAAGAGACATACACACATTTAAATACATGAACACCTAATCTCATAACGCAAAAAGTGTTACCAATACAAAAAATATATATGAGGCACGGATAACTCTTGATGATTTATGTTGCCATAAATAAAAACATACCATTATCCTGCTGCCGAGGGTTAAAAATGAAAAATGCTTTCACATATACATGTTGATATGGAAAAGAAAAACTTCAGTAGTTTGAGTGGGCGACAAGGAAGATGGTTGTGAAGTGTGCATATGGGCAATTGAAACATTTGCCCATCTACTGATGGATACAAATACAAAATAGTTTATTGTGCTTTAAACAAATAGTTTTACAAATTAGTGCTTGGGGTCTCCTTTTAAGCAATGGATGCTCTTAGCAACTTTTTTTTATACAGGTATTTTTTTTAACTAGTGCGCAATTTTTTTTTGGTGGTTCAGTATGAGTAATAGAACACATTTCCATTTATTGTTCAATATTTTTATTAAAGCGCGCTACGGCAGGCTCACGCGGCCGTCCGGGAGGGGGTTGTAACCCCGATGCTAACCCGCAGCCGCATGAGCCAGCCTTCGCGCGCTTTCATTGATGTTATTACGAACAGATTGTGTCCATATTTTTCTGATATTAAGTCAGATAAAAAAAAAAAAAAAGTATTGAACAATTAATGGAAATGTGTTCTATTACTCATACTGCACCACCAAAAAAATTTGCGCACTAGTCATTTTTTATCCTGTATAAGAGATATAAAATTCAAAGTAATCTGATGATCATGGGGCTCTCACCACAGACAGAAAAAAATATAACACAGTAATGTTATTTAATGAATGATGATTGTATGCCTCAATGGCGGAACATGGATGATCTTAATTTTAATTTGTATCTTATGAACCTGTGATCCAAAATAAATGAATTTGAATTTAAAGGACATTGTTAAAAATAGCCTTAAACTGTTACAAAGATGAACAATATACGAAAATTACATGCGATTTTTCGTTTCATAATATATATTGTATTTAATGCGGACAGTACAAGAACCATTTTTTATATTTTGAGGAGTATCAATACATTAATGACGTAACCGGATAAAATTGTATCATCCATGATATTTGTGTATCATCCATATTTATATTTCGATAATCTATAGTCTATGATTCAATATTATAGACTCCTTTTCACACAAGAAATTCCAAAAAATTGGCATCGACTGACAACTTGACGACAATGTAGGTGGTTTGACATAACAAAAAAAGCAAAACACGACATCAAAATAGCACAGACATCTGTGATTATATGTGTCAAAATATTAAATATTTAAAAAATCTAAAATTATATTTAGTACTGTCCGTGTTTATGAATGTATTGCAATACATTGGCTTCATTGAGTTGTATATGGTGAGCATCAAGTTTAATTTGTAACGCCTTAAGGCGGAGTCACTAAGGATCTTTAGCAATGTCCTTTGATGTTGAAAAAGCTCTAGTTATAATAATTTCTTAGGTTTTTGCGATCACTACACATTATAATAAAATAAGTTTAACCGGATTAAATCGCGTATATTAGACGCTTGTCATCTTAGTCTACCTGTGACCACGAACACTGCAAAGCTTTCGAAACGTCAGGAAAACCATTTTAAATAATATACGCGATTTAATCCGGTTAAACTTGTTTTATTATAAGCTCTAGTTATATCACATTACAGCTTCATATATCAGGATCAAGAATAGTATAGACATCACTTCTCACAAGTCCTCACCCGAGCTGCAATATAACTTTAATAGACTATCACTATCAAAAGCAATAAACTAGGTAAGTTACTGTAGTCGTATCTCACGAAACTAAAGTGATAGGAAGGACCATCCGTTGCCAGCAGAAGGCACTATTTAATAAAGCTTCTGTATAATTCATAAACTACCACTAGGTCAGACCCGAGCCATTCTGATGAATGTTATCACTAAATCACTACGGACGCCGAAACGTAAGGTTACCTAACATAAATATTTTTCACATAAATGGTGCGCTAAGAATACATAATTGTGATATATGAAAGTACGAATATTTCATAAAGATGTTTATGTTTTTTTTATTAAGGTATGTGAAGGTAGGTGAATCACTTCTGAGAAACAAGCATGCTGTATCTACAAATTGTAACAAAAACCCTGTTGTTCCTGTGAGGTACGTTATCAGAATCGATATTCATACGTAAGGGTACAAGTCATTTGGTAAAACTCTTAAATAAAAAACATCATCCTCATCAGCTTATATTAGTCCACTGCTGGACAAAACTGTTTAATGTCCCATAGTAAATAAAATAAAATACTTTCGAAATTATAGTAGTTTTAAGAAAAAACATAGTGCTTAAATCTTTTCTTAGCGAGATTCCGTCCGCCTTTTAATCGTCTGTGGCTAATAACTTATAAACATCACATGTAGTAAATGCTACGAGGAAAGAACCTTAGAATCCATGAGTAAATGCTTCATTAAAATGTCAAAAACACATGGCGGTAATAAGTCGAGAAACGAATAAGTTCGCCAATTTGAAAATTGATTCCTTTAAACTTGTCGCGAGTACATGTTACCTTTTCAAACTCCGAACGAGAGATAAATAGGTGCAACTGTCATTATTGTTATCTGCCAGTACAAGCAAATATAGACCTTAATATGACGAACCTTTTCATTCCTCGACTGTACCTACCTACTTGTCAATCTGTTTCACTACTACTTGAAATTGCTCAACTACTACACTTTATATTTGTATTTATTAGTACGTGGGACACTCAGAAAGTTTTGCGAAACTAAAAAAAATTGTTCTATACGTACATATATTTTTATCAAATCTTTTCAAAGTACTTTCCACCAGCCTCTATACAAAGATTCATGCGCCTAAACCAGTTTTCAAAACACTTTTTCCAGTCCGCCGCAGACACCTCGTTTACAGCCTGCTCGGTTGGTCGCTTGTTGCTTATAACAGAGAAAACTTCTGGCAAACATTTGGTAGTATACCATTCGGCATTAATGCTTCTTTGATCCCGTAAGGGAATTGATACCAAGTGGCCAGTCAAATTAAAAAAGCTAGCGATCAAAATCTTACCCCCGCTTCTAGATCGCTTCACTTTGGTAGGCGTTGGCTCATTTTGAAACACCCAAACAGTCGACTGGCGCTTGGTTTCTGGGTCGTATTGATAAATCCAGGACTCATCACCTGTAACGATGTCGTAAACACGCCGAGACGAGCCTGCTTCAAATTTGTTAAGCATATCACGGCACCATTCCACCCGGGCCTGCTTCTGAGCATCGGTGAGGTTGTGCGGCACCCAGCGTGATACTATCCTCCTCACGCGAAGATGGCTGTGTAGAATCTCGTGAACGCTTCCCGATCCAATCTTCAATATGTGTTGAATCTCCTGATATGTAATTCGCCTATTGTCTTGGATTAAATTTTTCACTGCTAGCACGTTTTCTTCGGTAACAGCCGTCAAAGGGCGACCGCTTCTTTCGTCATCCCCCAAAGTTGGTCGACCGCGCTTGAATTCGTTATACCAACGATACACGGTTGCCTTGGAAGGGCCTTCATCCATGAATGCCATTTGAAGTCTATCGTACGATTCATCCGGTTTCAGGCGACACTTGAAATCGTATAAAATCATAGCTCTAAAATGTTCCCGGCGCAGATCCATATTTCAGTGAGACACAATACTTTGAATTAACTCGCAAAAAATGTGGAGGGAAATTTTGAAATTGGAACTTACTTATTTTTACTTATAAATAATCATATTTTCGAAAAACATTATAACTGGCCAGTCTCCCATATATAAAAACTTTTTTTCGCAATACTTTCTGAGGGGCCTGGTATATTATATGATATATATTTCTCATACTTATTTAAGTAAATTCCATGTACTTTATATTATTATATTTAAGTAGGATGTACCTACCTATGTACGAAACGTACCTACTTTTACACCGTACCTACCCACGATCGGTTCCCATTCTTCTAGTCCATCCAAGGGATGTCTGGAAGAGATTGCCTTGTGCGATAAGACCGCCCATTGTAGGTACTTACTTAATCTTTCTGTAAACTATTGTCTTTGTTTTTGTTTGGTGTAATGTGCAATAAAGAATATAATAAATAAATAAATAATAAATATAAGCGATCGATAGTTTTAACCAATAAAGATCTGTATGATATAGGAATCATTCATTTAACAACAAAACTTCATCCTTATCACGTCACTATCCTCCGTATAAATTGGGCCTAAGAAATTCCATTTTACAGGTCCAGAATCACAATGGACTCGTTTAAGCTTGTTCCACCTTTACACCGTTACACCTTGTCTAAAACTTCAATTGAAATAGGTACTGGTATAGCAGTACCAGGTTGTTCTACGTCTAACGTATACAATGGTAACTCATTTTCTTTAGACGACACGTCGTTTAAGGTAGAAAGTGTACAGCAGGTGTTGTTGAGAAATGTTAGGAGTTCTGTTGCTTGGTTGAAAATGAGAATAGAAATAATATTAGTTACAAAGAACATTAGTTACTACCACGAACAAATAAAACAAGTGCGAGTCGGACTCGCGCAGTAAGGGTTCCGTACCTCTCAACGACCTGATACCCCATAAAAACTGATTTAATTTACGAGAGTTTATCAAAAGACATCAACGATCATACGCGAAATGTGAATTTTTGCATGTCTTTCTTACGCAGGTACCACCACATATGTCTAGGTTTGTCTTATTTTTAGTATTTGTTCCTAAACTACATAATATTTATTATAATCTGACCAAGTTTGACGCTGGTATATATAACCGTTTTGAAGATAGAGCAGGAACAAAAACGTTAAAAAAATGCGTGTTTTTTGAGGTTTCTTGTATGGGGACCCCCTTTGTTTTTAGACTATTTTTTGTTTTTAGTATTTGTCGTGATACACCTCATAGCATTACATATTCTGAGAAAATTTCAACCAGTTACCTATTACCGTTCAAAAGATACAGCCCTGTGACAGACAGACGGACGGACAGACGGACGGACGGACAGCGTAGCGAGAGTAATAGGGTCCCGTTTGGCGCCCTTCGGGTACGGAACCCTAAAAAGGCGGATGGAATCTCGATACGAAAAAATTGAGGCATTAAATTATTTCCTAAACCCACTATAATTTCGACAGCATTTTAACACACCAGACTAGACCAGAGATATTGTTATTTTATTTGTGACATTACAACAACGACTACTGTCACACGAGGTTTGTTGTGTAATCGCAGCTGTTTGTCTTACAATGTGTGCGTGCCAGCCCGTACTTTTAAGCGAGCCGTCTTACTATGATGCTTCACTTATTGTTTAGAAAAAACAGAAAAGAAAGAAAAAATATTTATTTGCGTCAAAAGTGACTCACAAAATTACCAAAAAATTCAAAAACACAGAAAAAATAAAGGTACAGAGCCAAGAAGTGTGGTAAGATATGCATCACATCCGCGCAAACGGCCATTGCTCAGCGTATTGCTGTGCCTCATGCACGTAGCAAAGTCACAGCGCTGGTTTTCAGCTACAGCCGGCGTCGACAGAACAACGTCGATCAGTGCGGCGTGATGTTGGTAAATAATGATTAAAAATAAATATTTAAGGTTAAATACAATACAAGATAAAATGAGTAATATTTAATACATACGTAAGATTGGCGAGATTCAGTCCACCTTTTTTTATTTATCTGTGGTTACCACCTTCTAAAAGCTGTCAATTCAATTTCTTGTTAAGTTTTATGTCTACTTAAATTGTAATAAGTAATCATATCAAGGCCTATGTCCAGCAGTGGACTGCAATAGGATTAAAACTTTATTGATTTAAGAATAATGTATAGTATTATTACATTATTCTTAAATCTTCAAAGTTTTAAAAATATTTCTCCTTAATCAATAATAAACTAAAAAAAACGTCTCCGGTAAAATTTGGTCAATGGTCGGTTGGACATTCAAGGCGACGAAATGCCAGCACCACCTACATACACAAGATTAAGTCTTATACGAACGCATACACACGTGTAAGTTAGGGATGCTCACCGCTCGTAATACCGACTGGTTTCCTAGCGCTTTTCAGAGATGGCGTGCTTGTACAGCGACTGGCGGTTGACATCCATAGCAAAAAATAGATTTTAATCTACCGTACAATTTTAAATTAATTAAAATCGTTTCGATACACACAGTAATCACTCACAATGTCATTATCTTTTAAAATGTAGTGTGCTCTTTGGGTCTTGATTATTTTTAGAACTGGGTTCCAAACAGTTGGTATCTGCCAACCATCTTCTCTATTAAAATTAGGATGTTTCTTTTATTTCAATAGCCTCACGGAGCATTCTAGGTACCTTCATATCGGTTTTCCTTCGCCAGTGCTTGTGGTTTATCAAATCGAAGAAAATGATTGGGTTTGTCTAGGGCATGTTCGCACACTGCAGACTTTGTTGAGCGTCTGTTTTTGATATCTGCAGGCGTAGCATGACCACTGCAGACAAGCGTTTTGTCTACGAAAGAAAAGACAAAATGACAGATAAAGTTCTACACAATGTAGTTTTGTCTATTCTTCCGTAGACAAATCTCGTGTCTACAGTGGTCATGCTACGCCTGCAGCTATATGTTCTTAAATATTCTGACCAGAATCTCCCTGAAAACTCAGCGGTAGATGATCTCAAGTATCTTCTAAAAATATTAGCAATTCTTACTTACAAACATATTTTCCAGTCGTCGAGTTTAACTCAAATAAACATGTATCCTAATTCCAAAAGTAATTAATTATACCATTTGTCATAGGCTTAACTTATCTAACTTAACCATGTGTAGCTTTAATGTGACTTAATCTTCTTATGTTACATGATATATCGCGTAAATAGCGGTAGAAAACAATGTTTTGTATTTAAGTTATGGTCGACCGCACTTCGGTGGTAACACTTTGACAATAGCAGCATCTTTATTTCGTAAGCAGTAAGGGCGGTTTTCGAACTGAAGTGTTCCTACTGTCATGCAGTCGACTGTACCTTCATAAGCATAGACCGTGTAAAAAAGGACCATCCTATATTTTTCATTTATTACTAGCCTTTTTGCCGCGGCTTGGCCCACGTATTATTCAATTTATCACAGAAAGACGTTATTGCGTATCTTATTTATGTAGCTTAGATGCCTATCCAGGCTGTGATTTATGTGTGCTAAACATTCAAATCTGTTTCGCAATTTTAGCGTGATTGAAGGACAAGATTTTGAGCAACACTATCAAAGTCTTGATCTTGGTCTTGCGAAAATGCAAGACCGCAAGACTGCAAGACAAAGACAACTTAACAAGGAGACAAGAAAACTAGGCGACACTATCGACAAAATCATGGACAAAAAATACAAATAAATTGCAACACTACCACAGCGGTGACACTCCCCTGTACGTGTGAGCTCGCTCGCCGGTGGTCTTGAGGGAGCGCGTTTACATGCAATATATTGGCTGGTGCAGCCGAGAGACTGCCCGTTCCACACGCCGCGCACCGCGCACGGCCCCCGCGCTCGCCCCGACCCGCACACAGCCGCGAGCAATTTTACGAGCACACATGCTTAAGTGTCGCTTCTTGTCGTTAGTATATATTCTATGACACTACGAAGACCAATATGATAACCAACAGCACTGTGCGTAGCATAGAAATCGGGGGGTTGATTAAGTACATGAATATTATATACCTACTCCGGCCAAATAGTCTCCTTTCGGGCCAGATAAGGTAAAAAAGATGCTAGACGAACCGAAAATGCCTGGAAGTGGCACGTCTCAGCATGGCAGCGGAGCTATGAGTGAAAACAACCACACAATCGCGGCAGGCCCAGAAGGAGATGGCGGGATAAATTTGACTCCAAACTGAAGGATTGGTCCCAGATGATAAAAGACAGGGACGAGTGGAATAAGAGAATGAGGGCCTTTGCCTTGCAGTAAGACACTCCAGGCTGATAATTATAACAACAACTATATTCACCAAATTAGCCAATTATGGAATTAGCCCGCTACAGTTTCCATTTTCATCCTAAATTAGCTTTGAAACATCCTCAAAATATTTATACGAATAACTCCTATCTCCCTGATACCCACATCAAACTAATGAATGATAATAAATAAAAGCCCAAAGTCATTGTACGTCCGTATTACATAATTCATGATCGTTAGACCAAGCGCAGGTAATGCTTGGAACAAAGAGAAATGTCTCAACAGTACGAAAGGGAATGTTTTTGTTGATTTCTCATGTTTGTGTTGGATGAGATTTTGGTAAGGAAATGGTCGGTTCTTTGAAGAATACAAATATTTGTTACTAAGATAAATTATTGTAAATATCTAAAGTTTTGAACAGTCAGAAAATTCATTTTTTCTACAGGCGTGAGATAGACAGGATTGGAAGAAATATTTGTATTGTCTACATATATTTCATTTTTCCGAGTCTGAGTGATAGTTCTTATGAAATATTATTTTATGTGTGAACGCACCCCCTAAATAGATGAAACTCTAGAGTGAGCGACGAATATACGTTTCAACAACATGATTCTAGGTTATTTTTTCGAAATATTGTAAGTCCATAGACATCCAGACGTATTCACTAAATGTTTTACTCTACATTGTTTTGTACGTGCTGCCGTCCGTTTCAACAAAAAGAAACCTCAGCGAAATAAAAGTTTAGACCGGTCCAGTTCGAATGCGTATCGTTGGCGTCACGTACGAATATGCATCGACCCTTACGATTGATGTTTTTTGCTCAAACGGATGCTGCGCTGGTCGAAAATTCCTGAATTGTGATGTGTTCTCTGCTTTACTGTGGATTTTTCAAGTACAGAGAAATATTAAACTTATTCCGTGAGTGATATAGAAAGTAGCAAGAATTTGAAGTGAATACAGGTTGAATGTAATTTGAAGGTAAAATGTAAAGATTTTTATACATTTGCTTCACAAAATAAAGAGTTTTTGTAAATTGTTTGAAGAAACAATAAACATAAGCTATCGTTATATGAAACAATGCTGTTTCCATTCTTTAATTAACTCTAAAATCAAGAAGAGGCAAATGGCAGCCCACTGAAAGAAATTAAGAGCGTTTCGGACTAAAATAAAAAAATAAAACATCCCAAAATAAAACAGTCTCAACGTACTCGCAATGACAAGCACTATATTTTACTCACCAACAATTTATTTATAACTCCATCGATTCCCATCACTGTTCCTGAACCTAAAATGGGCAACTTGGCCAACTTGGGTTCCGTTCGGTAAACAAAAAGTTTTGGGACATGGGACAAAACTAGCGTCATCGATCAATCAGCTGGACAGCTATTTGTAACTACAGACTCAGCTGTTCTATTGGGCTGATAGAGATGTGCGTGAGTAAGGGTCGAAGTGAGGTTAAGGAATAATGAAGAAGAAATAGATAGAGGAAAAAGGTCTACGGTATGACAAATTCCATATCAAAACTAACTAGGTACTTATTATAAAAGTCATAAGAAACCTTATTGACTGTTTATGGCCTTAAAGCTTAAAAAAAAGCCGCTGGAAACACAATAAATAAATATTGTGTATTATTGAAAAGTTATCAATAAACATGACATTCAAAATTAAATAAATAAATAAATATTTGGGACATTTTACACAGCACCATCTAGTCCCAAACTAAGCAGAGCTTGTACTATGGGTACTAGACAATGGATATAATACTTACATACTTTTTTTTGTAAGTAGATACTTATAATACACAAGAAACACCCAGACAAACACGAACACTTATGTTCATCACACAAATATTTGTGTCCTGTGGGAATTGAACCCACGACATCATGATCAGCAGTCCGACACTCGAACCACTAGACCACAAACGTAGTCAAAAGATCTACGGGCAAATTTTGTTAACAAGTCTAAGAAAAATATATTTCAAAAGTGAAATAAACGTAAATAGAATCTAATTTCATTTATAGGCTCTGACAGCATAGGAAATTAGATTTCAAGACTGATATTAGAAATTCTTCAACTTTCTTGTCGTGACATAGATAAGATAATGTAATAAATTATGTACCGCCATCAAATAATTATAATATTTGTCTGAAAGCTTTAGTTAAAAAGTTATACAAAATTTTACTACATAGTTTAGTATTTAGTTTCAAAATTAGGAATTCGGCAAACTCAGATACATTAGTCACTCTGTTGGCTGCAGGTAAGCACAGTTGAAGGGTACAGGAAAAGAACAGGGAATGTCACAAATTTTAACTTTAATCAAATGGCAATGTAGAAGTTGTAGAAAGTGTCGTTTGCAATCGCCAGATTTTTTATTATGTACCGGTTTGTCATAAGAAACAGTTTTTACATCCATCGTTCTCAATAATGAACTAGCAGCATTCCAATTTTTAAATGCGTTTTTCTCTTGATTGACTCCAGTGGACATACCCTGTTCTTTGCTAGTACCCTTCAGTTGGCTTTTGCAGTGGCGGCCTTAGCTTTTTATAAGGGTAGAGCGAGATTGTCATATAGCGCCCTTTGGTCGACAGTATGGAATCAATCATAATACTGTATCTGCAAAATAAATTATACAATACCCAGAAGCAGACTAACCACTTCTGGGGCTCTGGGTCGGTGGCATTTAATGCGGGGCCCTCAAATCATAATTGTTTTTAAACTTTCTTATGATACCTAACAAATTAACCAATGCATCTATGCAAACTTGTCTTTACTTTGTCTACGTTTTTATATTTTCTCTTAGTTTTCTCTTTTTTTTTTTTGCTTACGTATAACTTTCCATACAATAGATACCGTCGACGGACAGGATGACAGTCATGGTAACACTTAACAGTTCAATAAGAAAACCACCGTTACTGCTTTCGAAATAAAGGCGCTGTCAATGTCAAACTGTTGCCACTGACGTGCGGTCGACCGTACGTTAACATACCGTAACGTTAAAAAAAAAATGTATTCTTTAATTCGATGCAAATGACTAGCTGTGTATCTATATTTGGAAGCTTGTAATTAGCAGATGTCCTTACCCATAACATTTTATTTATAATTTTTACTTGTCTGTAAGCTTTCTTAAAATAAATAAAATATAAGGAAACTCGGAAAATAGCTAGCTAAATCTAAAAAATGCAGTTTTTGTCTTCTAACAAATTGAGCTCACGATTCCTATTCCCTATTTAGTAATCAGATTTGGCTTTGCAGGTTCCATTACTGCGAGCAGAGCGAGTAGGGAACGGAACGCAAAATATTCTCTGTTTCGTTTCTGTTCTCTGTACGAAAACTTTTCCTATTTTGACGCTATTATTTCCCTTAGCACCAAAAGCGGCCGCTTCTCTCATTCTAACCTAAGGCCGGCCCTTTTTTTTTTCGAGTGGAAATTCTCATGGATACCCTCCGTCTGTGGACGGGTATGTCGGACTCCTCTGCACAAAATAGAGGAGCTCCGGAAACTCCATCGGACCGCGCCGGTGCCCCACTAGTGTTATGCCTTTGGCACGTCTCGGAAAAACAATATTGTTTTCCCCTCAGTAACACGCGACCACCACGTACTGCTGTCCTCCGCAGGGTCGCTTAATAGATGCCTCGAGTCCCCCCACTCTTAGCGTCCACGATCCTGAAGGTTCCTTGCAACATGTGTTGGCTGGCCCTTCTGGATATGGCCCTTCGCACTATCTGGGCATTGCGCAAGGGCGGTTGCCTCCCCGGCACCACCTCCGAGCGGGATCAGCCCTTTCCCAATCTCGCTCTGCGGCCTCCTTATGAAGCATAACGGTCTCGCAGAAGGAAGCCATGGCCCTCGCCGTCGGATCTGCCAGCATAGCCGACACTACTGCTGTCAGAAAAAGCCCTGCGGTTAGCTACCATTGTACTAGCTACATATACGTCTCCTTAACATAAAGTTGTCTTCTTTTTCAAAAAGACCATCTTACTTTCTCGTATACCTTTTTCTTATATAACAAGTAATATTGAGAAATGCCTTAACAAACACCGAGGCTTCAGTAATTTGCCTGTCTAATGTTTCATCAGTCGAAAATAGATTATAATCTAGGTTGTTCAGACTGGAATAAATATTTACCTCAAATATTTATCGCAGAACAATTTATTTCTAAAATTACAAATTTATTCTTGGATGAAAAAATGTATTGCTCATTTATTATTCTATGAGTGTAGTAGAGTGATTTATTGATGCTACGAAATTGGTAATAGAATTTTCTGATTTACTGAGTACTGCAAAGGTCTGATAATTTAGGACCATTAATTTCTTTACTCTTTGCAGAGCTATACTGAAGCCGATCTGGATGTATAGCATCCAACTCTGGGGATCCGCAAGTGCCACAAATTTAAACATAATCCAAATGGCATACTTAAAACCAAAACCAATATTCATTAGAAATTCAGGCATCATGATATTGTTACGACGGAGGGTTAAGCAGAGTGGACTGAAACACTTCAACCTCGATTTTCCTGGACTTAGAGACGTTTTCAGCAGGCTGAAATGCATTTTCAGTCCGTATCAGAGGAGGCTCTATCACATACCAAAGAATCGAAATTTTGAGTAAGTTGCCGTTGTTTTCAGGCCATTTGACACCCACATGTAAAATTTTTGAAGAGTGAGCGAGATAGAGCTAAATATCAGACAAGGATAGACGAAGAACCTTCTGGAAGAGAGTGAGCAGGATAGAGCTAATATAAGACAAGGATAGACGAGATTCGACAAGCTTCGAGAACATTCCATTCTAGAAGTGAGTGAGTGAGATAGAGGATAGATGAGGTTTGACGAGGTTCGAGAACTTTCTATTTCGAGAATGTGCAAGTGAGAAAGAGTTATCTTATGACAAGGATAGATGACGTTCGAGGACTTTCTAGTACCACGACTCGCAGCCTATATAAACGACGTAGCTCAGCGCCAGTAGAGTTCAGTTGGAGTTCAATTTGGATCAAGCGATACAAGCGATAACATCGAAGCGATACTCGGAGCGATTTACTAGTAACTTTGTGTGTTAATTAGTTGTTTAGTGTAATTGTTCTGTAATAAAGTGTTCTCTACGCATTTAATCGGCTTTCTATCCATATACGAATCCCCGGCTCGTAACAATATTTTGAAAGTCAATACCGTCCAGCAAGAAGTAAAGTCTATTGCTGAACGCTACAAAAGAAGACTCGAAAAGCATCCTAATCATATGACAGTTATACTAACTGAGCCTAACCACATATGGAGACAGAAATAACTCGCAATAGCCAACTTATGTATCCAGACTACTAAAAAATTCTAGCCTCAAGAAGAAAGAAATCACTCTCAAAGCCCAATTATCCTCACATCTGCTTACAGTCTTCAGACTGATCACAGACAAAAATCAAAAAAAATACTTTGCAGTTAATTTATATGTAATTTTGTGTACCACCATTCCGTAATTAAGTTTTTGTTTCACGAGTGCTGTTTCTGTTGAATCAGCTAAATTAAAGCGATTCCAATTTAAATATTTTATTATTTTCGGGGTTGCTATCTTTTTCAGCCTATGCTCTTCCAGTTCTTTATCTCTTCATGCTTTACATTTCTTCAGACCCCGAGTTATATTTAATTTCACCCATGGGCTACAATTTTGTGGTTTGCATTTTTGACGGTACCGCTATTCATGAAATTAACATTACCCTGTCTTATATAAGGTTGTCCTTAGTAGGCTACTTGTTAACTGACTTCAAAAAAAGAGGTAATTTTTTTCATGTATGTAAACCGATTACTCCAATTTTCAGAGAACGCTGCTGCCCATCCTCTGGTGAATCCCTTATTCGCCTTTTACTACACCCATGAGATGATATAGGGTCGTGGTTTCTGAGAATGTTTGGCCGATTTGCTAGATGTACGCCAATGAATCAGTCCTCGCAATTATCAACTAAAAAGTATGAAATAAAAACTTTTCAAAAAACAAAAAAAACTTACTTCAAAAACTTTAACTAAAAGTAAAAAATAATCCTTGTTTGTATTTCAAAATCTTTTTATAAACGAACATTTTGAAGGCAGCGCGTGATTTTCAAGTACGAAATACATGTAGGTACCTACGTAAAGAAAGGGTCAATTACAAGCCGTCTTCAAAATGTTGGTTTATGATAAGATTTTGAAATACATACAAGGATATTTTTTTACTTTTTAGTTATGGGTTTTGAAGCCGGTTTTTTTTTAGTTAAGGTTATTTACATTTTATTTCAAAAATGTCCATCGCAATGCTCTTTAGAACAAGCCATTTAATTCCTCAACCTACTCCGAAGACATCAACCATTAATCCTATAAGTTTCAAAGTGTTGAAGTGGCCAGCTTTCAACTATTTACTGGATCAAGATGGATCTCCCCTCCATTATACTATGTCCTTAATCAATTTGATGGTGAACGGATCGCTGAAGTTTGTTACCGCAGACATATTAGTATATTGCTCCCAAATGGCCCTCTTTGATGTTTGTGTGCAGAAGTTTTTCTGGGAGTAGATGAAAGGAGAAAGTTGTGATAGCTTGTTAAAAACTTTTTTTGCTGATTTGGTTATGCATTTGTTTCACTAGTTTTATTGTTTCATCATCATCATCAACATTTCAGCTGAAAGACGTCCACTATTGGACATAGGCCTCCCCCAAGTGGGGAGATATGCTACAATCGCCACGCTTGGCAGGCGAGTTGGCGATCGCTGTTGGTTGGTTAAATACTCAGAGAACGCTGCTGCCCATCCTCTGGTGAATCCCTTAGTCGCCTTTTACGATACCCATGAGAAGATATAGGGTGGTGCAATTCTTTACATCCGGCACGACACGGAGTTTTATTGTTAATATTTTTCTTATAAGCACTTTTACTTCCAATGAAAAGAATAGGTCCATTTCTCCACAGCAGAAAGCGTTAGGAGCTATACTTATTATTGTAAGATACATAGCAAATACACATTACACATTGCAATTATACACAGAATTATTATCGGTAGCAGATTACACATTGACATTGCTATTCGCCGAAAACCAGTATTTATCATTCTCACAAATAATTATATAAATTTGACTAATAAAAGAAAAAAATCTCTACAGTAAGTGTCAGGTAACATACCTAACTAACAAACAATCTATAAATAAATTTAGTTAAATCTCTATGCACCTCAAAGGACCATTGCTATCAAACCAAACTAAAACCCGAATAATAAACGACGCGAAAATTTCATTTGAGCAAACTTCAGACTTTTATTGGTCGAATAACTCGAGAAATAGAAACTTTGTAACAAGTTAGTCAACTGTCTTATTAAAGCGGGCTCTTAATTAATTTACCGCGTTACCAATTAATGTTACAACCTTAACTATTTTATGCCCTTTGTGCCTTTGGTGATAACGGGTTGAAAAGTTCGTTGTTGATGCAACTTCGTCTCTGGTCCTTGGGAATTTTGAATTTAAATGAAAATAGGAATGCTGTTCAACGACGTATCATTACAAGGAACATTGGTAATCTAAAATCGAAACTAAAGGAAAGCATGGTATTTTCTGCAGTGGTATTATTTTTAGATTTTAAGTTCCACAAGGAATTCGAAATTCCGAATTTTTGAAATGAATCTTTGATCTTCTGATACCATTAAATTAAGGAGTCATAAATACTAGCTTTGTATGTTAGCCAAGTAATCACTGCTTATAGCAGCTCGCTAAAACTTTAATTTTAGGTATTAAGTTTGAACAAAACTGATAATAGAATGGATTTTTTACTGTATAGGTACATTAACCAGCAAAGGAAATTAGCATACGAAATTATATTCTAGAATATATTCTAGTATATAATATTGTTGCTTACTCAGCACCAATCAAATAAGGGCCAACAAAATTTTAAAGAAAAGCAGTTTCACAACAATAAAACACAAACATTCCAATAAAAAGAGCCTAAAGAAACCCACACGAATTATAGCGAGCGTTAAATTGATTGAGCACCTAACTGCCTTTAAACAATCCAGACCAGTTAAGCCTTAAATTTTCCCTGGGCCTATTTTTATTTTCAAATTTCATCACAATTTATGTTGCTCGAGATCCCGACCCGCAATGAGGGGTTCCAACTTTGTTAATTTCGCTGAAAGTTGTACACTCTGGGGAGTTATTACGTAGACGCGAGCTAGGAAACCGACAGGGGATTATTCTAAACGGGGTTGCCAATCGACTGTGATTATATATTGAACTGTGGGAATTGTAGATGTCTTTGAATCTGTGTACGTTTGCGAGGGCTTAGTGCTCGAAAGCGATAAGGTCTTATGCACGTTTCAGTGCTTCCTAAGTTACACGCATGACATCGTCTGAGCCAATTAGCAATGCATTAGTGTTACTAAAACCTTTGAGACTGTATATCTGGTCAATTAGTTGTTAAATCCTTGCTCGGAAATCTACGTCGTTACGTAATCCGACTTGCCTAGTCTTATTATTAGAGTAAGGAGCTGATACACTGCGTTTTTCTTTCATTCACCAAGTTAGTTTTCCGAGTCTAAATTAAAATGAACGGTAAAACTTTGGTTTAACTCTTTAAATTTAGTTGAAGCGATTTTGCTGCTATTAAGTCTTTGTGTAGTAGATTTACTTAATGTTAAATAATTTAGCGAAATGGTTATATGTTTTAGTCTTTTAATCATTACTGTTGATTTCGTTCCAAAACCGTAGTAGTAGGTAGGTAGTATTTTTGGGGTTCCGTAGTTCGTACAAGGAACCCTTATAGTTTAGTCATGTCCATCCGTCTGTCCGTCTGTCCGTCTATCCGTCTGTCCTAATCCTTTACAGCTTAATAACTTCTACAGTTATAAACATAAGTAAATTAAATTTTCTAAAAAAATTGTCTATATGTATATAGATCTCAATTTTAAGAGAATGAATGATGGTTATTACGTATTTTAGGGGCCCATACATGTGAAATGGGGATGAAAATCTTTTTTTCGCTGCACCCCCTCGTGTGGTGTATCATTGAATAGGTCTACTTAAATGAAGGTAATGTTTCATACATCACTTTTTATCAGGTGTACCATCTGCGAAATATAACCTGCCAAAGTGGCTTACAATGTGTCCCCACCCCCTGCCATTTCTAAACTATGCAACGTAGACACTTGTAATCTTCCACGTTGATAGACCTTTATAAAAACTCTCTATCAAAATTATTTTGAGTATAATGTAATTATAATAAAACAAAGTTTAACCGGATTAAATCGCGTATATGATTTAAATTGGTTTCCCTGACGTTTCGAAAGCTTTGCACATTTCGTGGTCGCAGGTAGACTAAGATGACAAGCGCCTTTAAAAATATTTCAAAAAAAATATTTTAATCTACCGTACAATATTATTAATTAAAATCATTTCGATGCACGCAGTAATCACTCACAATATCATTATCTTTTACAGTTTTGCGTACTGTTTGGGACTTGATTATTTTAAGGACTGGGTTCCAAACAGGTGGTAGCTGCCAACCATCTTCTCTATTAAAATTAGGATGTTTTTTAATTTCAATAGCCTCACGGAGAATTCTAGGTACATATCGGTTTTCCTTCGCCAGAACTTGTGGTTTATCAAATCGAAGAAAGAAGAAATGTGCAAAGCTTTCGAAACGTCAGGGAAACCAATTTAAATAATATACGCGATTTAATCCGGTTAAACTTTGTTTTATTATAATGTGTAGTGATCGCGAAAACCTAAGAAGTTATTATATATATAATGTAATTATAAATTTTCGAGTTATAGAGAGAAAACTGAAAAATACTTAAGACGTCCTAGTTCAAAGGTCATTGACCTTAGAGAAAAATTAGCTTACCAAAGAATGCTCCTTTAGTTACTTTCTATTTAAAAAATCACCAAAAGTAACTTTGTGTTATGTTGACATTACACACTTGGCACTACACCGCGCCATCTAGCAGCTACTAACAACACTGTCTGAGTCGCCAATGCTGCCGTCTATTGCAAAATTGGATAAAACGAAAATAGCCTTGATTAATATTCTATTTGATTTGTTTATAATTACACCTACTTAAAGAACCCTATAATACTGAGCATGGTCCGACATAATCTTGGCTGGTTTTTTAAATACTGTCTTCCTTCGTACTGCTTATTCAGTTACCTACTTTCAGAAGGAGATTTTTTTTAAACTTCATTATAAAATACTATTTAATCATCTAAATATGCACGTATTCAAATTTCTTTTAAAAGCCTACTATTTAGTCTACCATTTAACTTTAAAATCATCTTTTCCAAAGAAAACTACTATTTTCACAATACGCTACAATAATGCTAGCACAAAACTTAACATGGTTAAGAAACACTTTTTCTTAATAAGATATCGCTGACGTCATTGCAAAGTGCACTCAAAGACGTGCCACGTGGATGAGAATTTCGATACCACGAGCAGTGTTCACGGTAGCTTAGTGGCTAAAAGCACTGGCGTACTGAGCCAGGAGTTGCAGGTTCGAATCCTGGGCCCCAAGTCTGCTAATTACACTAAAAAACCAACCATCGCCATTCCACCGACACCCTACTGACACTCATAAACAACTGTGACAAAATGGGTAGTCTGCTAAAACTTAAATCTCGACGGAATGGCAATAGAATGGTAATGTCAAATCGATGTTGCCAATTAAAATCTACCATTAGTTGTATTGTTTTTTATCAAACTTTTTTTTAGTTTTTATCAATGAAATATTTAAATTAAGGATTTTATTGATATTACCTACCTCTTAAGGGGTCATTATACTCATCCGTATGAACAACTTTTACATTTACGTTTTTAGCGTACTAAGCGGCAATACTATCGACATACATGTTATTGAAAACCTCTTAAGGGGTCATTATACTCATCTGTATGAACAACTTTTACTATGGGACCAAGCCTGAAATCACAAAAAACGCAAACGTAAAATTTGTTTATAAGAATGAGTACAATGACCCCTTAAGAGGTTTTCAATAACACGTCGTATCTCGATAGTATTACCGCGTAGTAAGCTATTGATATACGTGTTATTGAAAACCTCTTAAGGGGTCATTGTACTCATCCGAATCATCATCATCATCATCAGAATAATAGTTATTTAGAGACCAATGGCTATCCAATGACTTTCCACTGAACTACAATAAAATTAAAAACCATAAAATCAAAATCAAAATTAATATCAAAATAATTTATTTGTGAAACATAGGTAAAAGTTAAAAACTTTGTGGAAAATTAAAATATTAAGTCACACTATATTTAACCTTGAAAGGCATACAAATTACATAGTATAGAACACAGCATACATAGCATTTTCATTTTTATTCCATTCGTTTCTACCATTCAACTGCCATTGGACTATTTGCTATTCTGTAAACCAATAGTGTATCACCGCTCGGTGATCTGAGTTCCAAAAAAAAGGTATGGTCAATTGTTACCCACATGACGCCACCCCTCCCACATGGCGCGCGGCGGCGCGGCGGCGGGCCCTCAATAAAAACTAATTTATGACCGATGACTCAAGTGTTGTATAAAAAAACGTTTGAGTGTTTTGGTTAGCCAGAAAGATAAGGAATATTAACAAAGGATGTTTATTTAATGAGTCTCATTCAAATAATATTGTGTAAGCATTGAAAATTGATGAACAAGTAATACTATAACTCTTTGTAAAATGTCGTTTTTTTATGAAATTAAGATCGACAACACCAGTTTTATATCGCATTCGTAAAGTAGATACATTATTTCGTCTATTTAGCTAAAAATTAATGTAAAATACGCAGAAAATATATTAAAAATAAATATATCAAAATTACGAAAACAAAGAAAAAAATAATAATTTTGAAATTTAAATTTTTCTAGAATTTTTCTTCTGTGAAGTTAGCCAAGATTATTTTTTTACGTTGGCAATTTATTGCTCTAAAGCCGGGTACACACTTATAATACTTTAACAGTCTGTAGTACGAGAAAATCGATAAAAATCGACTAAGTGTCGCCGCGTAACAAAAGTTACTTGAAGCAAAGTTCGCGATTTCGTTTTCGTAACAATTGGAACGTGGGGCAATCATGACGATCAATGTCTTCTCGATAGCTTAAGTTTCGGTAGTCTACTCGTTATTTGACGTTTCTGACAATCGTCTCTCAATGACTTTTTGCCATCGAACTACAACTGAGAGGTCATTTTGCAAACATACCTTTTTTGCAGTTATTGTTATAACAATTGAACTTTTTTTATGTAAAATAAAGTTGAATTGTGTATTGTAGTAATTTATTTCGACGATAATATTCAATTTTAGACTATAAATGCGACCTTGAGAATCAGTTACACAATCGATGGGCATGTACTATTGACTATTGACATATTATAGCAATACTATCGTTAGTGTCTATATAGTATTTGACACTAATAGTGCTATGAATAGTATTGCATAAAAAGCTATCAATACGGTCGATAGCAACGATCGCTTCGATAGTATCTAAAGCTAACCTTGAGAATCAGTTACTCTATCGATAGTATCGATAGCATGGCACCTGCCAATATTATCGACATATATATTATCGTCAGTATAAACAACTTTTACTATGAACACAACCCTGAAATCGCGAAAAAAAACAGCTTATCCCTACATTTTCCTGATTTCGCGGCCCTACATTTGTGTTCACATAAATCGACGAAATGTAGAGAACAGCAGTTTTTTTTACGTTTGAAATGTTTCAATTATTTTTCAACACACTTACTCGTTAAGTGGCTCTTATTGCACCACTTTTAGGTTCATAATGTAGCTTATAATAACGCCCGCGTGGTTTTTACTTTATATTATCGCACTAGTGCTTTTTAGTTTTTACTTTAGGTACTTACAGTTTATTTTTTAATTTTATAAAAGAAGCAAAATATTTTTATGTCTACACAAAATTTAAAAAAATTGTGAACAAATCAACTATTTAATTTGTGTTAAACATTTAATTTCATTAAATTATTTATGTTTGTCAACAAATTAACATTAATTTGTGTTATAAATAATAAATTATATTTTTAATATTAGGTTGTTTGGCGGTTTCCTTCTACCAACTGCGCGCGCATACCTATACATCACCGTGCGATTACAGTGATCCGCTCGCCATTATTCACAAATTCAATATTTGCCTAAAATACGTTCATATGTTTTTTCCTCGCAAGTGTGTTGAAAAACGTCGTATGACACGCGTGAGCATTATAATAAATAATAATAAATAGCCAACTTAGCTTAAGTTACTTGAAGCGAAGTTCGCTACGTCGCCGCGTCGTTTACGTAACTATTGGAACATGAAGCAACTACGTGAATCCTTAATTGATAAAAACCAACCATCGCCATTCCACCGACATCCTACTGACACTCCTATACAACTGTGACAAAATGGGTATTCTGCTAAAACTTAAATGTCAATCTCGTCGGAATGGCAATAGAATGGTAATGGGATATCAATTGTTTTCAAATCGATGTTGCCCATTTAAATCTACCATTAGTAGTTGTATTGTTTTTTATCAAACTTTTTTTAAGTTATTATCAATGAAATATTTAAATTAAGGATTTTATTGATATTACCTACAAAATTTTCATGTCTATAAAATAATTAAAACACATCAAACGTAAAAAAAACAGCTGTTTCCTACATTTTGTCGATTTATGTGAACACAAATGTAGGGAAGAGCTGATATTTTTTTGGCGATTTTAGGGTTGGTCCCATAGTAATAGTTGTTCACACGGATGAGTACAATGACCCCTTAAGAGGTTTTCAATAATACGTATATCGATAGCGTACTACGCTACGCGGTTATACATCGACACACGTGTTATTGAAAACTTCTTAAGGGGTCATTGTACTCATCCGTATGAAAAACATTTACGTTTACGTTTTGAGCGTGCAACGCGGTAATGCTATCGACATATGACGTGTTAATGAAACCTCTAAAGGGGTCATTATACTCATCCGTCATTGTACTCATCTGTATGATCAACTTTTACTAAGGGACCAATCCTGAAATCGCAAAAAAAACGAATATGTACAATGACCCTTTAAGGGGTCATTGTACACATTCGATGTATGAAAAACATTTATTAGGGACCAAAGTTGAAATCACCAAAAAAATATTATTTAAAAAAAATATGATGGCAAAAAAATCATCATAAGACGATTGTGGGAAACGTCAAATAACAGCAGAATAGCAAATAGTCCAATGTCAGTTGAATTGTAGTCAATGGCAGTTCAGTGGAAAGTCATTGGAAAGCCATTGGTCTCAAAATAACTAGTAGAATACCAAATGGCTAAAACTATTCCACCGACACTCTACCGACACCCAACTGAAGCGTTTGTCAATTAGCAGACTCGGGGCCCTGCTCGTGAGCGATTTTTCTTTCCAAAATTTAAATCGTAATAATGCTAACATTCAAAATTTCACATCGCAACATGGTGATATCCTCGCTTCAGATCCAATATTCAAAGAACTTACTGAGTACCAACTACAAAATAGCTCCGTATTTTACATTTTTTAAACATTCCACTACGAATTGAATAACCCACGAATAAAATAGTTCCCTACTATAAAATTCTTACTTTAACTTCGAACATCGAACTCAGCATTTTTGCGTTATCTCCAGTAGTTTGTTTACGATAACGTTAATATTAACATATTAAGAGTAGTTTCAATGCGCGTGACTCTATTCATTTTGTATTAGCACTGACTTTTATATTCAAGTAAACAATAGTTTTACTTGATTGTACTTTAAATTTATTTATTTTTATGTTTGTTTCTTGAAATTGCATTGATATTAAATTCCTTCTCCTTATAAGTCTTAAGGTGCTTTGTAGTAATAATTCCCTTATTCGTTCAAAGAAATTGATGTGAAGCTCGTTAACAATAAAAAGACTGCTATTATTGTTCTCTGTTATGGAGAATTTATGAAATTACGTAGAGAAATCATACACCCACCTTAAGTCCATGTTCCATCCTCACCATCTTGATAGCTAGCAGTCTACTACCGTACGTTTTACATGGCATTTAGCTTACAACTTCTATTGGTAATTTTTCTGTACAAATTCGACATGGGATAGTTGTATGCCTTGTCTTACCTTGCCTTGCCTTGGCCTTTAAAAAAGAGCCTTATCCTTTTAAAAAGTCGGCAACGTATCTGCGACTCCCCTGGTGTCAGCATGTACTAGAGTGGCTGTGATCGCTTACTATCGGGTGACCCGCTTGCACGTTTGCCCCCTCTATTACAAAAAAAAACTTTAATTTAACTTTCCACGAAAGCAAAAATCCAAACCAGATTAAAATATCAAAATAATACTTGGAAGTGATCCTAACTTCGTCAAACTCAACTCATAAAACAAGGCGTACCAACATTACCTGAACTCAATATTTACCTCACAATATAACATCTTAATCTATTTACATAATCTCAAGTTATATCAGTTCAAGCAAAGTGTAATTAACTCTAAAATTACTCTGTATTATCACGAACACTCGCCGAACTTGGTTTAGTTTTAATCCCATTAAATCTTGTCCCTCAATCATAAGGGT
Organism: Asteroscopus sphinx; assembly: GCA_949699075.1. NCBI lineage: Eukaryota > Metazoa > Arthropoda > Insecta > Lepidoptera > Noctuidae > Asteroscopus > Asteroscopus sphinx. The sequence goes on along the minus strand of OX453021.1, from coordinate 4,060,443 downwards.
TGAAGAAAAGGTCCGAATCTTCGACGTAAGCTGTACGTGACGTCATCTTCATATGTGAGGAATTGAGCACGTGACTGGTACGCCATGGTTTAGATTAACAAGATGTGGGAAAGACATTAAGTGTGGAGATTGTAGTAATTTGGTTATGTAGGTACGTACCGTTGACATGTATCTTAATTTTGTTTAGTTTATTTGGTAAAAAATTGTTTTGCTTTCGCTTCACGGTAGCATTTGTATTGCCAAACTGGGTATATCATCATCATCAACAGCCTATATTAGTCCACTACTGGACACGGGATTTTCGAATATCACGCCATTGACATCGATCCTCGGCCACTCGCACCCAACTGCTATCAGCTGCCTTGCCAATATCGCTTCACCGAGCATGAGGAACCCTACGTTTGCTGTTTAACTGGGCATATAAGTACCTACTACTAATTTTACCAGTGTAATAACGTAGAGGAAGGTTTTTGGGGTATTTATTTCATTATTGATAAAGACCTAAAGATATATGTTTTAACTCTAGACGTATTTTTTTTTCAGAATGTTGTCACATTCTATTAAAAGAAAGTGTTAGTTATTTATTTCCTATTACCTGTACGTAGGGTTTCTGCTTCAAAAGCAGCGAAAGCTGACTTACAAATTTAGTTAACTATCAATAACTAAGGTTCCAGTTGCACATGAAATTACTGGCTGACATCAAAATTGTCAATTTGTCAATTCACCATAGCGCATTT